>OX383290.1:5396819-15396819 GCA_947523025.1 Dryobota labecula
AAATGCCTTCTTCCATACAAAATTTTATCCCCGATTTATCCCCTTTTTGGGGATGTAGATTCAAAACGCCTTCGTTTAATAAGGAACGCTTGTGCAAAATTTCATGCTTCAAGACTCAGCGGTTTGGGCTCTGCATTGTCTTTAAGACTTTTAGTAAGTAGATTTGTGATGCAGTTTTACATACATACATAAACTCACGCCTTCCCATGGGGGTAGGCAGAAACTATAGAACGCCACCTGCTACGCTCCTTACATACTTCTTTTGCTTCGTTTACGTTCATATATCTGGTCACGCACGCACGCCGGTTGCGAGTACTACGCACCTGACCTTTTTGAAGAACATCATCAATGAGGTCACTAATGTCCTCCTAGGGGGTCCCGTCCCGGCCTTTCCACTCACATCTGCCTTGTAGATAGTAGACCTTTTGTTAGTCGCCTTTCATTGATCCTCTCAACATGACCAAACTATCTAAGCATACTCTTTTCAATTTTTGTCACTACATCTTTTAACCTGCACCGTTGCCTTATCACAACATTTATCAGCCTATCATTCAAAGGAACGCATTTTACTTATGCATGCAATTTTACTTATGTACCTACATTTAATGGCCGGTCGGACACAATTCAATATTTTCCTACTAATTTTCCCAGCAAATTCATCAGTAGAATCTGATGTAAACTAGTTTGCGGTAATTCTCAGGCATCGTTTTATCCTCAGTGATTTATTATACCACATAAATCGTCGTGTAGGTACCTATTCCTTTGCCTGCTAAATGCATTATGCACTAATTCCTATGCATATCTTGCACATTAGATGCGCATAATAATCTCGTCGACAATAAACTATCGGGCAGAGATTTGTATTATAGCAATTCATAATTATAATTGGCTTAGCTCTACGCAACTTGAATCGAATTAATTTGGTACATTCAATATTGTTGATGGTGGATTGAATGAAATAGGTACTTACTTTTGCTGAATTTCTGACGTCTTGCAGGGAGCCTTTTTTGATTTTTTGGTGCTCGTATTGTGACATCCACAATACCTGACTCAAACAAGATGATTATCGTTCATTATGACAAAGCTATTTTGAAAGTCATATTACGACAAGTACGTTTTTGAATGCGACTATTTATTTTAATTTTACTAAGCGGAATTTAATAAGCGAGGCATGTTCTAGACTAGAGCACGAGCTGAATCTAAATATTTACCTAGGCACAATAATGATAGCTTTTGTACATAAAAGCGGATGTTGGTCACACAACTGACAGATGTTGGTCGTCCGTACAATGATGATTGAGCAGTCCTTTAATCAATATCGTGTATCCATACGCTCAGATAGCGTTGTTGCATTTTCCCAGCTATTCCTGTTCTCTTACAACTCGTTCCCACTTGTCAGGTGTCGGATTCGACAAAATGTTGTTTTCTCTAGTGGCAGAACATTTTGAATGGCGCTGTTCACATTTTGTCGGATGTTGGACCTGACAATCTCCCAACTGAATTACTTAAGTAAGGCATTAATATCCGATTAAAAGAAGGATCCAACACCTGACAAATGGGGACGGGCTGTTAAGTAAAACATAAGTCATTGTATCGAGCCTATAGTGGCGAGTACAGACATGCCATCAGTCATAATCATAATAATTATTCTCATTACCTCCATTCGTTAGCGCGACAGACACAGATACCGCACCATTCTGCGCTCGTACTTATCTCACCTTGAATGTCTTATTTTTCTTAGAAACTGCGAGGTGCTTCTGTCATACAAATTCCTCGCATTTTGTTTGTTTAGCTCACATAGGTACTTAACGTTTGGCAACAACATAATGTGGGGTTTTAAAGCATGTGATATGCAATTATTTATGTTTTTGTAATTTTCTTGCTAAGTATTTCATTGGTTTCGTGTGTTGTGATGAACTGATGATGCGCAAGCTCGTAAGCAGTAAGGGTGTGAACTGTGTAAAGCTTTGTGGGCCAGAGGTCTTTAACCTATTGAGTACCTCCAATTTGCTACATCATTTCCTACGAAACATGCTACGGAAATGGCTCCAAAGTGACCGTAGAGGAAGCAACATAAAAGCTAGAGATATACTCGTACAAGTGGATGGCCAATTTCCTTTCTGGGTCAAATAGACTCTTTCAACGTTTGACGTTCCTTATATCAATGTTGATAAACAATCTGCCAACTCGCTTTGATAGGGTTAGCTTTGGGGGGGATATTTAGGGTATCTATGCTTTGTGCTGGTGCTATTTTATAGAAAAAATAATTTTCTTTTACCCTTTTACTTAAGTCATCGGAACCGTAGCGTCTGTGTGCCGACGTTTAAAAACGCGTTAAACACGCAAGTCGCATGTTAAAATAAATTCAATGAAGGTCGGAATCGGAAATTCGAATCTGTCATTAGCCCAATATTCTTTTATTTGATACTGTTTGTTATTTCCGTATCACACGGTGCAGCTTTGACACAAAAAAAAAATACTCCTCATTACTTACATGAGTAATCTTAGTCGCCGCCTCCCCAGAAGTAATGAATGGTTTCACCAGTTTTTTGGCTCCAACAATCACAGCGGGCGTTTTTGTAGGCGTATCAATGCTTCAGCCATACATCAATATAGCCAATATTTTATTACTTGCTTTGTTTGAACAACGCTGAAATCTCTGCCGCTGTATTTGGCCTGTTGACTTGTCAGGCCTCGCCGTAAAATTGTTTAGACGCCAAAAAGTCGTAAACTCGACTTATTTTAACACTCCATGGATTTTATGGATGTCCAAATTGATTGTGCCTGCTTTCCAATCTGTGCATTGTGTCTTTGGACTTCAAATAATAGAGACGTAATATTTACTTTTAGAAAAGAGCATCTACAAAGATTCAAGGACAAAAATTGCTCATCACTTGTCCCCTTCTAATTATTTTTATTTTGCGTTTAAGTTCTTTTGCTGACGTTCGTGAGTTAGTTTCCACCTACATTTTAAGGTTAAGTATGCATTCATCAACTTATCTCTCACTTCATGTCTTCATTCTCTTAAGCTAGCTATCAAGGCGTCGATAGTCCTGTTAAGGCCTAACGATATACGTCTGCCAAATCAAGGATATTACTGTTATTACTACAACGTCATGTCTGTCTTCCTTAACTTTGATGGCTTCAATGAAAAAGCGTAACTAGAAAATAGGTAATGATTATTTTATGTATAGCATCATAAAATAATAATCGTTCACAATTTTATAGTTACAAACCTTTATGTCCCTAGTGTTTCGGAGCCAATGTTGAATTTCGTGGAGAATAATCGTAAAGGCTCTTGAGTTAAAAACATCAGCTTATTTGAAGTCAACCCTCGTGTTTTTGAGTTAAAACTACGATGAACGTAGGAATCGTAACCGACAATCGACCTGCTTTCGGTTGAATGGACTACAAAACTGGTTAGCAGGTAATTTGGAAAAATTTACAGGCATTTAACAAGAGTTCTCCCAAGTGGCCAGGAAACGATTTGTTTTGTAACTGTTGTAAAACAGTTGACCTATAATGTGTAACTGCATATACATCAGCATGACGGCTACGCCGACTACTCACTGTCACTGGCAGAAACTACGGTCTACGAGTTATTGTACTAGTAGCGTAAACGCGAATTGCTTTTGCCTTTCCACTGGCACTTACAAAGTGCATTCGCGCGGTCTGCATGCAAACTGCTCATAAGATACTTCTTATGAGCAGATCCGTATTCAGATAGCAAATGCAATTTACTAATTGCATTTGCTATCTGAATACTGATCGCTTTCCGCAGTTGTAGCCAGACTTTAACTGCTTTAGCAACGAAACAAATAAATAACAGATGTTCCATAACATGAATGATATTACTCTTTCATCTTTTGGCGTGTGACTTATTTCAAAAGGGTTCATTCAGTTTATTTATGTTTTATGCAGAAATTCGTTGTTTATTTCACAGTAGTTTTGGATTTGCACAAAATTAATGTGAAAATCAAATTCTTTTATTGCTGAAACGCGTTTCCAGAGTCTGTTTGTTGTACAATATCAATGAATAATCGCATGTTGAGTCACATCACATGTTACTTCGACATACGTATTGTTTTAATTTAACTATAATTGATGTGCTGCGTTAAATGTTTTAATTATGAGTTGTCAGATTGAAGCACATGTTATGGTTTCGAAATTTATTGCTCTTCAGATTTATGATATGATTCCCCGTTCAGATAATGGTATTATTGGATGTTGAACAGAACATTACCTTTTTGATCAAATTGCAAGAGATTAAGGCAAGAATGCTCAATGATTTTGGCTTTAGTTTTAAGTGGGTACTCCATCAACTTTAATTTCCCATGCATTGACAACGTAATAATCGATTTGTAGTTTGGATAAGTTAGACTGAAACCACGCCAATTTCTCTTCAGCAGTCATCAATCTCATGAATGTACGCGTAAAATATCGTGTACCGGTGTTTATGCGTACTGGAAGTCGTCCCACAACTGCGTAAAATTGGACTTGGCGCACTTTGATGTTAGTCATAGTTACCTGTAATATATTGTGACTTCATTGAGTGAGATTGTGTAAATTAACGAATGACCACAACCTGAGTTATCGACGAATCGATCTCGCCAAGTCGTTAAATGTGTGGTGGAGATTGAAATGTTTTCGATCATCAATTAATAAATGGGGCCAAAACCCCATTAATACCTGCCCCATTACGCTATTTAATTGTTCTAAATATCTACAACTAAATAAAAAAATGCCGTCTGAACGTTTGTAATCAAATTATTTCTGAATCGATGGCACCACCATCTTTGCCATCATCATCATCATCATGGTATACAGTCATCATGGGTTAGTCTAGAATAATCTGGCTGATGTTATTGCCATTAAATTTGCCATGCCACGACATCTCCACGAACTTCACTTAGGACCTTGGCAACAGGACGGTCAATGCTATGACTCTGAGACGAAGATACAAATGACTTTAATGCAATGTAGGTACTAGTTGCAATATGTTATCTTTTTTCCTTGTTGATGTCAATTGTAATTCTTGACGCATAGTGATGCTAGCACACGTAATTTTGTACAGGTGATACATAAATGTTTATTATTTAGCGTGTAGGTGGAGGTACAGGACGTAGTGTCAATGTATGATTTACTATCACTTGGCCACCGATTTCGTCCGCGTAGATTTCGGTCTTTCCCATAAAACTTTTGTTTATTTAACCCATTTTCGATAATCTTGAAAGACCTGTACACACGGCTACATATCAAGCTATACTTTTCCAATATAAGCTGACCTCTCATTGTAAGGAAATGCGATTGCTGCTTGGCAGGAGTCTCGGGACCATCAGGTGTGACTGCTGCATGAGCCTCAGCCTCAGGATCTTCGCTTCCCTGAAGTCTGGCCTATTTCCTCGACTATTCTTAATTTACTTTTTTTTATAAATAATAATGTTAACTTGCAAATAGCCCCTCGGGTTATTTGTAACGTTACAGTTTAATCCTATACAATGCGAGATCAGCTTATACTGGAAATGTATAGCTTGATATGTAGCCGTGTGTACAATCGGCCAAAGTTCTGCATGCTCACCTTAAAGGCGATAATAGCATAGCACGGCTCACGACTCGATCGCACAATGCATGCGTTTTGACCAATAGGATTGTCCCTAATTGGGCGAAACCAGGAAGGGTTGTGGTTTGTCACTAGCTGTGCTCTCGCAGAAATATTTCCTTAAGTTATGTCGACTGTACGTGTGTTGTACATTTTCTAACTGAAACCCGGAATACTCATTGATTATAAGTACTTAAAAATTACGCATTTTCATACAGACTTTCATACCCTATTTCAACCTCTTAAGGCTATAATTGACAAAAAAAGCGATAGAGGTAGAGTTTCTAGCTAAAAGAAAGCTACTTACTAAATTGAGAAATTCTTCGTTTAGTGGTGTAGGCTTTGCATTAATGAATCAGTCAGTCAAGTCATAATAATACTTTTATTCAAAGCTAATATAATAATACTTGATAAACAAACAGTACAAAATTAGCGTACTCAGAAATTAATTGTTCATTCAAGAAATTATTGTCAATCGATGAATCAAGATTTCTAGGAAATTGGCACATTTTATTACGATTTAAATGGTATTGTACATCTGTGCAGTATTTAGAACAATGCAGAGAGCCGTCGAAGCATGAAGCGTGTCGTCTCACGGCTATGTTGTGTCATACGAAAACAACGATATGTTACTCACACCACACCACAGTATATCGTATCTACATTAGTTTTTATATAGACTCTGATATTTACACTATTGACAGTCACTTGACGAGCCAGCAATGGCTAGTTCGGGGCATTGGCATGATTGTATTGTTTTTCCTACTAGCCTCGAGATTTAACGTCTGCATTGGATAGTTGTGTTATCTTAGCCTCAAATTGATCGGATAATTCCACTACGCTCCAAAAGCCATTATTGATCACTGGAAATTAGTATTTTGTTTTTGTTGTAACCCACTGCACCTGTTAGCTTTACTCATATTTTTTTCCTTCCTTCGCGATTAGTCAATTCCACCGCTGCATGTCATTGCAGTCATCAAAATATTATGTTTTTGTTTAGGTAGTAAGGTAATGTATGAGGAAAAATTAATTGGTTTTCTGCTTTCCCTAATGCAATTATAATATCAACAAGAACTGGTGATCAATAAATCTACGCCTTAATCAAACATGGAGCAGGACATGTGAGACAAGATTCATTAGATATCCGGCTTCCATATACTGATTACATAAGCCATGCTAATATAATACGTAATAACACGTTTCCTTTATGGTATGAACACAACAAACTGCGCAAATGTGTACTGAATACTGATCATTTTCTGAAGAGTTCTTAGGGGATAGCGAGATAGATCGTTTGGATTTAATGTTAGTAGGTAACTATGATTTACTTTCTTAGTTGGAGTTCAAGATTTTTAAATAAAAACAATACAATTTAGCTACTTCACTGACCTTCAAAAATCATACGAAGTTCCTACTTAATGAGTTTTAAATAATTATTTTTCCAAGAATTCCCAAAACGTATCAGTCGAACCAATTCATAGAGAAAATATGGTTGCCAATTACTTATAGAAAGAAACCAAGCTTTACCATATTTTGGAAATTATCCACGAACACAAAACACGAGATAGGTAATATATAGTAGCTTATTGGTAAACTTATCATTGTCAAATAGAATAATGAATGGATCCCGAGCTTGAACTCTGAAAGCTTTTATCTCAGCTGAGTAATAATAGTCTCAATTAATCGAAACAACTTTATATTAGCGTTTCTCAGAGTCAAGTTATCGGTCATTTCCCTGCATAGGCCTTTCCTATCAAGTATGCTTAGTTATAGCGATAGCAAAATGTTAAAATAGCATTTCATAGGCCTACCGTGGATACGGCGAATTAAGTATTGTTTGTTATCCCGGAAGGTTGTTGTTGCGTTTGTTATTAATGGATAGAGTAGAGACAAACAACACATAATTGGACCATCTAATTCAGAAGTTCAAGGGTAATAAATGACAATTACACCAGTCGTAAACTTGATCGGCGGTGACTGATTGATTCGGCACGGTCCGATGATGGAATCAACTGATTTCATGCTACTCCTTGATGAGGATTTAATTGAATGATTAGAAGCAAAGAACATTCGAACGTTTTACTTCTGTTGTTTAATCTCGACGATTTCATAAAAAGTAAGTAGTAGTAGGAAAAAACAAAGCGTCGTTGGGATTACTTTTACCAGTACAGTAATAAATGAATAAATAATTATTATTAAAAAGATAGGGTTTTTGCAAAAACACGAGTCGCTCTAGTAAGATTGCGAAACGAAACGTTAGCTATTATGAAATAGGAACGCTGATTATGAACGCAAAACGAGACCTTCTGTGATTGGTTGACGTTTTAAATGTCAATAATTCACGCACGTTGTTTTATGTTTGTTTTTGAGAGCGACTCAACAGTCTTTTGTTTTAAATGTGGTTAAAAGTGTGGTTGGACTTGAAACAGTGCGAATAGTTACACAGACTGAGGTGTAATCTAAGTACAAAATGACAGTTAAAAGAGAAATTCATGTTGAACGTTCCACAGAATCGGAATCCAATTTTGAGGTTATGTCCGATAAACAAAGATTTGAGGTTATGTCTGACTAAAAGTCTGTGTTTGTGATCTTACTATAAAATAGGTATTTACCTACTGAACGGTCCTATGTTTGTAGATTAGGTAACTAAAATGTTCAATAAAAGTAAAGTTCCTATAAATCGATATTGTTATTTCTAACCCTTCATAACTCTATGATATGTCGGGACAGGACAGCGAGGAGGGGTCATGCTTCCGTCCTCTGACATTGTTGTGGGCAGTTTGTGGATCTCAGGCAATTAAAGATGATAACAGCTTTTTACACTTAGTTTATGAACACTTAGTTTCTATGGTAACACAAATCACATTTAATAACGAATGTCCTAATTAATATTGTCCAATAATAATAATTCGAGAAATAAAATAATAAAAACTTTGGAAGATTAATGTGCGCACGCGTCTCATGAACGTGTGACAGTTCCTAGGGCTGAAGGGTGACTGGCGCTCCTGTTGTTTCCCGCGCCCTCGCCCGTAGGTCCTTAGACTCCGTCATAGCGCACCGACTGAAAGTACTTCAGTCAGCAACACTGTATTTCATGCGACACGGCCATCCTGTGCGACACACGACCTCGTGTGTTCATTCTGAAACAATATTGCACAGAGCACAGTACATCTCTTTCACGCTCGGCAATCCTGCCACAAATGAGATACTTATTCAGACTCAAACTCAAGTTCAACATTTCCACGTTAGGAATCACCATAGCGTCACAGAATTCGATAACATAATACAACGATTTCAAGTTGCATTATCAAACAATTTAAACAAACCGTTTAAACAAGCTATTAAAACAATCCGCAGCGGGTCCAAACGTAACAATAACCAGTTCACTTCCTGACGGCTACACATAGCCCAGCAATAACCATTGCTTACGTGAACCTGCGCACAGGAACACCGAGTCGTCACATGACTCTACGGTCATAAACATGACCCGGCCCCCAGCCAGAGCCACCAGCGTACCGCGTATCCACGGTGTACCCACACAGTGGGACATGCCGACTTCTAACAGACTACGGTTACTGCGTGACCTCTGCCGTGGCCAATTCGGTCGTGAACTCTGGACGGACCCCGGAGGTCCCGGACTCTCGCTCGGTATCCGCGTTATCTTCATTCATCTCTTCAATGACACTTTGGTTATCCGGCATTTTTCTAACTCTGTCATGAGCATACTTGTATGTACGATTTGAATCTAATGCCATTAATTTATAACGGTCTCCTGGTAGAGTTTCAATTATTTTAAAAGGACCTTTAAACTTTGAGTCTAGCTTAGTCTGATTACGTTCCTCATTTTCAATCAAAACAAAATCACCTAAAGAAAATTTGTTAAGTTTTGCCTTAGTAGAATCAAATCTTTGCTTTTCATATTCAGCAGCGCGTTTTATTCTATTCACTGCCTCATTCCTAACCTCGGAAATATCAACCGCAGTCTCCTGATCATCTGCCATCAGGGACAATGGACGCGTTACTTTGCCGACCATAAGTTCTAAGGGACTAGATTTAGTAGTTCGATTGACTGTACAGTTAATTGCAAGCTGAATTTCTCCTAGAGCGTCTTGCCATGACCGATCTTTGTTAGTCTCTATTGCTGTCAGCATAGGTTTTAACACACCCATCACACGCTCTACTTGTCCGTTTGCACGCGATGATCCCGTAGCGATAAGATGAAGTTCGATGTTTTTACTTTCACAAAACTCTTTAAAATCTTTACTCGCGAAACAACGTCCTTGGTCCGCTATAATTCGCGTTGGAGAACCAAAAAGGGCTACGCTGTTTTTAACCGCTCTGATACTACTTTTACTGTCAATATTGGTAGTATGGAACAAAAGGACGAACTTTGTAAATGCGTCTATTAAAACAAAAACGTACTCTTTCTTGTCATTCTTTCCGCTTAGCTTTCCTGTTGCGTCTATGTGAATGGTATGCCAGGGAATAGGCACTTTTGGAATGGGATGAAGTTCCGCTTGAACTTTACCCGAATGAGGTTTTGCAACTTTGCATGTTATGCAATTTTCAATGAATTTTTTCACAAAACGAGCCATTCCATCGAACCAGTAATAATCGTACAATTTTTCTAAAGTTTTATCATATCCAAGGTGAATTAAAGATTCGTGAATATTATTTACTACTGACCATTTTAAAGACCTAGGTACAATTGGAAGACATTTTGTCCGGCCCTTTCTCTGAATTTTACGGTGTAAAATTTTAGATCGGACTTCGTATGAACTAGTTAAATTTTCATCCAACTGAGAATTATTTAAATCAGATATGATTTTTAAAATTTCTGAATCACGTTGCTGTTCTGCGTAAAGCCAGTTATTTGAAAGCTCTGCTAAGTCTACACGTTTTTGCTCTACTCTAATTTCTGATTGACGTGGGACTGAGTCAAGTGTATTTCTAAGTGGGTTTCGTGAAAAGAAATCGGCATGAGCCATACACTTACCACTGTTGTATTTTACGTCGAAGTCAAATGATTGAAGATAAGCCCACCATCTGTGCACCCTTGGCGTTAAATCAACCTTTTTAAGAGAGCACTTAAGAGAATTACAGTCGGTTACTACGGTAAACTTTTTACCGTGTAGGTATTGACGGAAATGCTTAACTGCGTTGACGACGGCAAGTGTTTCTAACTCGTATGAGTGGTATCGTGATTCAGCTGGCGATGTTCGCTTGCTATAGTATGCAATGACGCATGGTTTGCCATCTACAATATGAAAAAGAATCCCGCCATAACCTTCAGCACTCGCATCGGTATGTAACTCGACTGGGTACTGAGGATCGAATATCATGAGGACAGGCTCTTTAGTCAGTATAGAAATAATTTTTTGACGAATTTCTTCGTGATACGTTTTCCAGATAAGTGTGCATTTTTGCGATGTCATTTTATGCAGGGGTGCCATTAGTCGCGAAAATCCAGGTATAAACTGGCGAAAGTATGATGCCAGGCCTATAAACTGTCTCAGTTTCGTTGTTGTGTGTGGTGGAGGTAAAGTAGTTAAAGCTTCAATTTTACGTCGGTTGGGTTGAATTTGACCAGCTTTTACTTCATAGCCTAGGAACTCGATTTGTGTTTTAAGAAAGGAACACTTCTTCAGATTCAGTGAAAATCCTGCTTTTGTCAGTACGTCTAGAACAGTACGGAGCCTCTCTAGCCCTTGTTCTACGGTTTCCGATAGGATTAAAATGTCATCAACGTATACTACTGCATACGTATGTGCGAGGTTGCCTAGAGCATTAATAATCGCTCGTTGAAAAACAGAGATGGCATTACGTAAACCGAATGGCATAGTAAGATACTCGTACTGCCCATCTGGCGTTATAAATGCAGTACGCTCGATTGACTCTTTCTGAACTGGAATTAAATGAAAGCCACTTGCGCAATCTAACTTTGTGAAATAATTAGCTCCATGAAGCCTAGAAACCTGGTCAGATATAAATGGCAACGGGTAGCGATCCGCAATAGTATTATTATTTAACTCTCTATAGTCTATACACATGCGATCAGACCCGTCATGTTTCTTCACTAAAAGCGCAGGACTAGCAAACGGCGAATTACTGGACCTGATTATTCCTGCATGCAATAGTTCATCAACCCGCTCACGCATGATTTTTCGTTGGTCCTGAGATAACCTATACGGTCGTCGCTGCACTGTACGACTCGGATCGATCAATCTTATTTCTAATTCGCCTGTATTGACACGGGTGACGGGAAAACCATCGATGAAATAATCAGAATAACTATCTAAAATGTTCACAAGATCGGGTTTACTGCCCGGTAAAATGTCGGTGTTAATGCAATTAAAATCACGATTAGGTACCTTAACTTCATGTACACTACATGTATTTACAACAATATCTTTCGATAAAACAAACTCCGTAGCACTCATGGTCACACAGAAACCGTTACTTAAAATCTCACGACCTATCATGATATTACTTCGCATATTAACGTCAGGCAAAACATGTAACAAAATTTCCATTACGTGGTCATTTATTTCAATTTTACATAGAATTTGTAGGGTGCTGACTGCTCTCTCTGGCCCAATGCCTTTTAAATAAACAACTTCGTTTATTCGTTTACCACTGAACTTTCTAGCAATGCTTTCTTTAATCAACGAACATTCAGCACCTGAATCATAGTGAAACATAAAACCCTTACCATTATGCTTCAGTATTCCCGTAGGCGGTTCGACTACACACACGTTGACTCGCCGCTCGCTCTGATTCGCACCACTGCCGCCGCGGGCACCTGCGCCGCCACTGTTGCTGCTGCTGGCGCTGGGGCACCGGGTGGAAATGTGACCTGACTCGCCACATTTGTAGCAGACTATGGAGCTGGATGGTGGATGTTTCTGGTCCGACTTTGTTGATGCAGTGTTTGTTGATTTTAGGTTGCTTCTTTTGTTCATTTCTCTTTTTGCACGGCATTCTGATTGTTTATGTCCGGATTTTCCGCAGTGAAAACATTTCATTAAACTTGGCTGTGTCCTATGACGTTTTTCAGGTACATTGTTTGAATCTTGCTCTCTGTTCACTTTTCGTTTCAAATACGATAACGCTTGCAACTCTTGTTGTAATTTCTGTCGTGATGTGATTTCGGTTGTAAAAGCAAGCCTTTGTACTCGAGTATCAAATTGCGATACGTGTGTAAGTACAGTCGACAAAGCCACTTGTTCTAAAGTTGCATTCTTCCAACTATTCATTAATGACGTCACCAAACGGCTCGAGTATGCGGCTAAGCTTTCATTATCGCTCGGTTTGTTGTTTTTTAGATTTATGAGTGTGGCCGCTATAGTCTCGGTACTCACATATCTCGCTTTAAATAGTTCTTTAAATTCGGTCCATGTTATTCCTGGGTAGGATATTTGTGATAGCCAGGTAGATGCGGATCCCTTCAAGGCCTTACTGATCACAACAATAAGTTGACTGCCTTCTACTGGGTTATCACCAAAACATAATTCCGTAGTTGAACACCAAGATAAAGCATCCGAATCTTGTTTTTCGGGGTTAAATTCAGGCAAGGCTAAATTATTACTCACATTTGGGCTCTTCAGTGTTTGAATCAGACTTTCCATTTGCTTGTTCTGCATTTCAAATAGTAATCTCCATTTCGTATCTTCATCAGTGACACCTCTCATATTTCTAGTTGCCCGAGGTGATGCCACTTCTGATGTCGGGACAGGACAGCGAGGAGGGGTCATGCTTCCGTCCTCTGACATTGTTGTGGGCAGTTTGTGGATCTCAGGCAATTAAAGATGATAACAGCTTTTTACACTTAGTTTATGAACACTTAGTTTCTATGGTAACACAAATCACATTTAATAACGAATGTCCTAATTAATATTGTCCAATAATAATAATTCGAGAAATAAAATAATAAAAACTTTGGAAGATTAATGTGCGCACGCGTCTCATGAACGTGTGACAGTTCCTAGGGCTGAAGGGTGACTGGCGCTCCTGTTGTTTCCCGCGCCCTCGCCCGTAGGTCCTTAGACTCCGTCATAGCGCACCGACTGAAAGTACTTCAGTCAGCAACACTGTATTTCATGCGACAGATATAATACTTCAAAGCTCAAAGGGTAAAACTAGGAACCAATCAGAATAAGATTTGGTCAGTAAGCAAAAATCTAGCCAATAAGAGTAAAGGATTCAATGATACTAGAGCGACTCGTGTTTTTGCAAAAACCCTATCTTTTTCCAGTAAGATTGAGAAATGTTTTCACCATTGTCTAATTATCCGTATTTTCGCAATATCCGTTACGGTTTTCGGTTTTCGCGAAAATTCGAATATTAAAATCATCTTACGACATAAAAAACATCATCGTCGCAAGCGCACGTAATACTCTCGCGAAAGATTTGACAGATCTGGAGTACATAAAAATTATTTTCGTGTAACTGCATAAACTTAAGAAGTATTTAGGTCAACAAAATTATTTCAATGTTGATATAAGTCTTTCCCACTCTTTCATTGACCTGTTAAATGTACGACAAGATGGATGATAAAAAGCTAGGAGCTATCAAAATCCCTCATGTTTAGATAGTTACGTTTACATAGTTTAGTACACTCAATTATCGCAAAATGAGTTCACTAAAACGGTGACACGACTTTTCTGTGTTGATTATTGTTGGTTTAATTAATACTCAAATATCGCGTGATATCATTAGCACGAATTCGCAAATAAAATAAAAATATTCCGTGACACTAGTAGCTTTATAATAGCGCGCAAGGTCGTCCAGGTAAATTTTGTTAAGACCTAAAATATCCTATGATTTGCCGTACGACAGAAATTGCGTAGCTTCAAATAAATCACCATGACTGTTTGCTGTTGACCTTTAACCTTTCATATGGATTATTTCATCACGAACGTTGAACCACGCGAGAAACAATGTTTTTTTTTTTTTGTTGTGTCTGTAATTACGGCATACGAGAGGTTAAGTGTAATCCCCTTATTTCATCGAACCTAAGCGTACTTATATTTTCTATGAGAATTAATATTTACGCGACGTTATTTATTTAAAAATATGATTAATCTAAACAAATGGCTACGAAACTGAAACAGTGGAAAAGGCAGTCAGTTACGAAAAGAGAGCTGAGCACGGCTGAGTAAGATGAGCAGCGACAGTGTGATTATAAAAATGTGATCTTAAAATCGAAGAATAAACTTTGTGTTACTCAAAGTTTTTTTTAATGAGAATGACAGGAAATGTAATCTAGACGATGAAACATAACCCCAGCAACGATGAAATAAGCGACCGGAATTAAAAGACAGTAGGTACGGTATCGGATCTATTTATCATCATTAACACTAGTTCTCGCTACTTGATATACATCAGGGTTGAAGCATATTGTGTGCAGTGTTTTGAACATTAATGTACACACATAATTTATTATTCCTCATTTTACCAATTGGTATATCAAATACAAGAAAATTGCCAGATGGATTTATACAAATCAAACACGCAAAACATGGTGCAGTAAAATCACTGCAAGAAATAGATGCTGTATTATATTATGCCGATATCAAATCAGTGCTCTGATACTCCGATCGTTAGACCCGCTCACCGGGCGGGTTCAATGTCTTCTCTACTGTTGCAATCTGCTTCCGAAAAAGATTAAAGTCGCTGTTCACAGATACTAAAAAGTATCGTAAAACAAGCCCCAAGGCTATAACATTTTCAGAGACGTAAGACATGGTTAAATAAAACACCTTTATTTCTGGAACCTTAGCTACCACGCCTACGCCAGATGATAAGGAAAAAGATGAGGAGTACATAGGTTCTGGAAGGAAGGTAATTTAGCCGATATTACGCGCTATGAAATAGGGCGCGACAAATGCAATTCCAAACCGCATGTTACAGCTAAATAAGTTCTAATAAACAAAAACAAGAATAACATGTAAACCACGACAGATAGAAACCATCCAATTATTTCTGACTTCATACACTGTTAACCCTAACCGCAAATCACTTGCAACACTGCAGTGTTCTATCGAGAAATAACATGCAATTTGTGCGCGTGGGTGATAATGAATCAGTACAGTAGTGGGTTGCTCAAGGACTTCCCTTTTACTGCACCTATGGAGGAAGAGAATGAGAACGGAGCACGTGCCGCCTTGATCACATCAACCTTTGAGATGTAGCTTACATTATTCTACGATATGTCGCGCAACAAAGTAATTTTCAATGAGTCTGCAGTCGAAGGCTTTCTGTCAGTACAGAGATTTTAAATAATTTAACAATTAAACTTAACAGATATGGATAGGTCATTCGTTGGCGGTGCTCTCCTGTGTAACCAATATTCACAAGCAAATCATCGTTCAGTTATTTGGATCCTACTGTGTTCTGACCCAGTTGTTTGCTTCATTTACATTAAAACGATACATTGCGATCTTATTAGAGAACTGAGAGAAAATATTCTAGGTTAATGAACAACTAGGGATTTTAGTGATTGACATAATAGCACCAACATTCATCAATTACATAAAATTTCAAGGAAAAAATAAATTTTGTTTTGTCTAGCTTTTTAGTGATAAATAGATTATTTGCGACAATTTTCGTGTGCTATCCAAGTGTCTGCGCATACGCTCTTGATCTTCATCTCCTCAAACGTTACCAGTGACGCAAGGAATATAATTTGTGTAGTGTTATTCCAAAAGTTCTATTTCGGTGATAGCGGCACCCACCCACAGCACATGCAAAACGACGCGCAGACGTGAAGTGAGTGGTGCTGAGACGGATATATAAAATTCAGTGTTGATTCTAACGGCTAAATGTTAATACGGCAGTTAAAAATCATAATAACGTGAGATAATTCTGTGACAGTACAAAATGAAGCGAAACGTGAGTACACAGTCATTGGTATTGGTGCGACCGTACGGTGGTACATACAAATTATAAATAGCTTCAAATATTGGATTTGTTGGTAACCCCGATCACTCGATGCTGCCAACAATACAATGTTTTGTTTACATACTTTAATTAACTGATTTAGGCTTTAAATCGTTATAGATAATATTATGCACTTCATAGAGACGTATACGATGATATGAATGTGAAATTCAGACGATCCTCGCACTTGTTTCTGAATGTTACTCTTCACTTTGTCCCTAAAGGCTTATCCATTAATCGAATTGTTTTCATATTACACAACATTATTATAAGAATCGTTAGGTATTTGGAGCGAGTTGCCCTCCTACGTCTCCGTACGTCCCACTTTGCTTGTTTATAGTATTTTGATTAACCCTGAAGTATTTCTAGTTAGACGTTTATCGCAAATACGTTCACTTATATAGGTGAATGGTGTTAAACTTGTAAGTTTCTTCTCTCTTCTCGAGTTTTCAGTGAGTTTATCGTCTTATTATTCAAGATTTAAAAATGTGTAAACATATCTTGCTAGTTGGTCTAATTAAAAACGCTGAGCCTAATCACGACTACGCAATGTGAACTATCGGTGTTCGCTTCCTGTATGAGTCCTGACATTATCGCTGTTAAAAATAGCCACTTTGCTGCATACCTGTTCAAATTGGCGTCCATGTAAAAAAAATGTAAGCGCAAGAGGCGGTTTTTGCTGCGACATGACGTGAAACATTTTCTTTAACACTTCCTTTTCTTTGTTCAAAAACCTTGATTAAAATTCAGTTTTAAATTGTTAAATGCGACTGATTAACATAACATCACGCCTGTAATTCCCGAAGGATTAGGCAGAGGTGAACCTTCGCCAGTTTAAGTCCTATGTAACAGGGGGCGAGCCTTTTGCCATAAATCGGCGACTGATTAGTCGTCCTTTTTTAGCGCAGGAAATCAACCAACGCTATACAAATAAAGCTGAATGAATGAGAACCTTATTATTCCACCTGCGTCCTCAACACCATGTGAGATACTCGGTCAACGACCATGCATTGATTGCCAAATAGCAGTCAGCTGGTAATAGTCCGTTAAATAAAACGTATGAACTAATATTTTAGTTTACATTGTATCGCGAATTTTTGTTTAATGCTTCGGGGTGCGGTCGAAGCATTTACCCAATTTAATATAGGTTTCCAAATCATTTGGATCACAAACCGCATAGCCGTGGCAGTTGTTAGCCAATTAAATATTTTGGCGAGTGGAAGAAGGTCTTACGAATTTAAGCTGTCCGAGCCTTGTTCTATTTAGGTTATTTTATCTTGTTGCTTTTCTCCCAAAGACATCGTCATTGGGCTGACGTTTGAAATATTGTATGTACCAATGAACAGAGCGCGTCTTCTGTCTGGGCCTCGCTGAAGACATATTTATCGTGTCATATAATAAAATAGAATGCTAATATGCTGTGCGTGAGACGCTCGCGAAAAACGTGTTTTTTTTTTCATGCACGCGTTCGGCTTCTCGCAACATGGAGTATGTAAACAAATGTTTTAAATATTATGTGTATAATCGCGTTAAAACATTAACCCTCATACAAAAAACACGGAAAAAAGATATGTTAGGTAGTAAAAAAATAAAAAATAAATAAATCGAAGAAAATTAAGTCGTTATTACACGTCTAATTAATATAAAAATTTGAAATACTGAAGTATCGCATAATATTTATTGAATAATAAATAGTATCAACTCCGTTTAAGCAGTGTATAGCCCGCGTGGACAGCTGTTTATTATTTAGATTTTTCCGCCTGTTTTCATGGACAGCTTTCGTTGGTCAAACTCTACCACTAATTGCTACTCCGCACAAACGACGGTACGACACAAGATATACGAAGTGGATTAACTACGTATTATCGAAGCTAACTCAAAAACGACCAAAGCAAAGTTAATAAAACTCGGCTAATAACCATTTATAGCCCGAGTGCATCTCATGACAATTCCAATAAGCCCAAACACGGTTAGGATACATTGTTTTATTACAGAGTTCTGATGCATACCTTCCCGCTTCATTTTCAGATCCGTTCGATGGTACTCGGTACCATTTTCATCAGAATTATTTATTTAAATTTGCTTCATAGTCGCTTAACTATCTTAATCGAGATATCCTTTCGCCACCTATGAAATATTTATCATTGTGAGTTCCGGTGGCCATTTGTGGTCTTCTTCATCAGTTCCACTTCATGCCTGAAGCACAGGTTCAACCTAGTTCAGGCAAATAAGCAACTGTGTTCTATTTTAATTGTTAAGAAACTTATTGTAAATGTTGCCTTTTTATAAATAAACGATTATTATTATTATTATTTTATATACGTTTATATATCTCGGGACCCTGGGATCCCGGACCTTTGGAAGGCGTACGAGGGGCCGAAGCCAACTTGCAGAGGCCCGTTAGACGCTTTTTAATTAAATGAGGCACCAACCGACGATTATCCCTGTACGCACTATGCAAGTGCACCCAAGGACAACCCCCGGTTGGTGTAGGACTATTGCAGGATATGGAAAACAAAGATATTGGACTATGGGTTTGGGTGGGTAAAATGGACCGGTTACCTGAAACTATGGAAGGACTATGGCCCCTGCCTGATCAATGTTTTATTATACACGGATAAAATGGCAGGGGGTGACTTGCACACTCAATAATGGGCCCCCGAAAACGGTCGCTAGCACATAGTGACGTAGCGACAAGGGGGCAACATGTCCTGAGGTGCTCGACCGAGTGGAGAGGTATTCCACGGCTCTCAGAACAATCCCAGAGCCCGGAAGATGGTCAAGATCCCTACAAGCACTTACTGGAATACTTCCTTCCTCCGAGCACGTTTGCTCTTGCGAATCTCCACTCAAGCCGGTCAATAAAGGCAAGAATGAGGTGGGAGCTCAGTTCCTCGTCAGTGTTCACTCCAGCCGGCCAATAAAGGCAAGCTAGAGATGAGGAACATGACTTCTCCCAGGAGATAGGGTCCGTGGGGTCCGCAACTGCCCAACAGCTCGCCACATGCTGCCCTGCGGGTTTCTGTATCTCTCTTGGTCTGGCTCCTCACCCTAGACATGTTCCGTTAAAGTAAACTCTACCGGCACAGACTCAGAGTTCGGAGCGCGCAAGCCCCACCACGACGTCAACGTAGAGATACGGCGGTGGGGTTATTATTATTATTATTATCAAATGAAACTTTCTGAATGCAAATTCTTGAGTTGTTGATGAAAATACAAAAATCGATATATGTATACCTACCTATAATATTTGAGAAGTTCCCTCAATTCCTTATGGATTCCATCATCAGAACTTGATTCTGATAAAAATGGGATCAATCTGGATTTATATTCTTTAAAACAAAAAAAAAATCAAATCGCTTTATTAACGACGGAGTTCTGAGGTAACAAACATAAAAAAAACGAATTGAGAACCTCTCCTTTTTGGAAAGTCGGTTAACAAACAAGGCTGTGTGGTGTTCGAACACTTGAGTGTACGGCCTGAGTGAAAAGGCGTCCGGCGGCGCGGCGTTTTGCCTCGCGTGCAAGCGGCGAAAGATTGTTCGTCGCCACTCGGGATCGGGACCTCTGTGATCGGGACACTAGCGCCGCCGGACGCTCGAGTCGAGCGTGCACTCAGTTCGAACACTTAGGTTCTTTGTTCATGGCTGTTATATTTTTATATTCCCAATTATTTCTTAAAAATATTCGTAGGATGCAAATTAATTGTGTATTTCCTTGACTTTAAGTTTTGTCTGTTGCTTCTATTGTTTTTATTTTTACTATCTTATCTTTATTATTGTTTCTAAACAAACAAAAGTTTTTCAATTAATATTGCAGATCCCAGAGTATTCCAGAATGTACTCGCAAGTCTAAGTGAAAATAACTGGATTAATTTCTTTCTAAAATACCGCTTTGTATATTAGTAATTTGGTACCGTATCTGAACCCACATCAGAGGGTAGTGATGGGTCGAGAGAATATTTTCTCTCGGAGAATATTCTCCGATTAATTATTCTATACTTTACTCGAAAAAAGGTTACTCTATGAGTTTCAGAGTGGAAATTTGCTAATTTAATATTTCTTTAGATATGTAATATCAGAGACCTCATTTTACCACTTTGTCGGGGTTTTATGTATACCCATATCAAGTTACAGCTTCATATTCATATTCATTTATTTGCATTCCACAAGGTAAAAAGATATTAACAAAGGGCTTAGAGCTAAGAGCCATTGTAGACCCTGTAAGGGCACAGCAAAATTATTTTTAACAAAATTATTAATTATTAACAAAAAACCGGCCAAGTGCGAGTCGGACTCGCGCCTGCGCGCGTTTTTTTAATCGGTCCACTATTGATAAAAATATCGATTAACAATACGGGGTGAATTTTTGAGATGGGCAGTAAGGGCAGGTACCTTAACCGTTGTAGCTACAGGATAACAGTTTTAGGAGACTGTCTTTATATTTTAGAGAAATTTTGATCTCCAATTATAGATTTTTAACAAAATGTACAGTCAGCAAGAAAACGGTAAATTGTCACAAAAACTTTTTGAAGCCAATAAATAGATCCTGTTTCTTATAAGGATCAACAAACTATTGAACCAACTGAAATTTGAATAGGTACCAGAAAAATCAGAAATCGCAAAAATCGTAACTTACTTTTTCTTTGATAAATAATTGGCCGCTACAAAAGTCAGAAATAGCAAAAAAAGTCCCCAAACAAGTCTAAACGTTCTAAAATAATAGAGGGCATATTTCTCAGAATTACAGAAATCACAAGCAACGACAGTTTTAAATACTGTTCCCTAAGTAAAAAATAAAAATGTAACTCGTATCGTTCGAAATTCGAAGTTTACATTTGTTTTGTTAATTTTCGGCCAGTTCTCATTGTAGCGGCCAGTAGATCCTTACTGCCCCGTTCCAAAAATACACCATGTATTAAAACAAAATATAGAGACGAATTGAGAAACTCCTCCTTTCTTTATAAAGAAAATAAGATCTCAAAGAAAAAAAAAAAAAAAAAAGTGGGTTGTGAATTGTGGTGAAAAAAAAAAAAATTCGCACAATAATTTTGCTTCTCAAAAATTTAATCTCACCAGCCTCGCAACCAGCGGCTAATTTATGAATGCCTATTTCTTGATTTACATTCATACCAATAGAAACCTTTTCCAAAAAAATATAATTATGATGTAGGTACTTACTTAAATATATTATCTAAGTCCATCCAGTAGGTACAGCTGCTGCCCGCGGCTTCGTCCGCATGGCTTTTCCAAAATAAAAGGAATATAACATCAGCTATCTGCTAGTGAAAGTCTCGTCAAAATCGGTCCAGCCGTTTTGGAGATTATCTGGAATATGTAAAAAAATATATATATATATAAGTACCGTATACACTTTCATATGCATTTAGTAAAAAGCTGCTATTTTGACATTATAAACAGACTTTAATTTTATATATTTGTATAGAAACGAAAGTAACTCTGCCTGACGCGTTACCTTTTCACGCCTAAACGGCTGTCCAGATTTGGGCGTGAAAAGGCAACAGACAGACACTCACTTTCGTATTTATAATATTAATATGGAAGTATGGATTATGAATGAGTAATAACAACCTTGATGTAGTTGTCCGACTGTCATTGTATCTAGAAATGTGTGTATATGATTATAATAGTAATGATTAATAGTACTGCATCTATAATAGCCCTGAGATATTTTTGGCAGGAAGCTATTTATAACAATATGTCACCTGCTTTATTTCAAAGTAGAAATTCGTAATACTATTTTTGTGGTTTGTATGTTTCTGGAAACTTATAGACTACGATCTATAATAGCCATGATTTTTTTTCAATAGCTTCGTACACTCACAAGCGTTCTACACAATCTTTGGTTTTGACTATCCATTTCAAAATGGACTGCCCTTATTGTTTTGTACTCTAAGCGCAGCTGGGTCTAAAACAGATTCTATGAGAAAATTCTGGAATAGTTTGCGGTTCGAGTAGGTTCTACCCCTATTACTATGAGAAACAGTACTTTATTCTTTTAAATTGTGCATGGATTACCATATACATAGCTCTCCCAAACTAAAAGAGTTCTGTACAAATAATATAGTTCTATAGCGTCAAAGTGAACGAAAGCACGAAACCGAGAAAGGTTATTTAAAAACCCATCTTCAGGAGTAGTATCTCTGATTTGTATGCGATAGCGAAAACCAATAAAATATTATACAATAAATACCATGAGTAATGCCGCAAATAAAACATCAACTTACCAGAGTTCAATAACTGCTTCGTGTTAGTAGGTACTGTTAAAGATTCAGAAGATACATATTTAAAACATTGCAACCAAAATCTGGTTTAAAATTGTTTTTACTGGCTCAAGTCAATTTTAGAGAAAACCCACCAGATTAATAACTAACAACACTAACTACAAACAAAAATAACATCCTCACAAGAGTATCTTCATTAAAAATAATGTCTATTTCATACAAATTCACACACCACCTAAATCAAACAAAACATCATCATCATCATTAATTTAAAATTAAGAGTTATTTTAATTTCACTTCTGATCAACAAGGAACTTTTGCCTTTACCGTCCATTTTTATTAAAGAACAATTGAAACGTAAATTAATGTTGAGAGGTTGTATTAATGCAACACCCCAACATTAATCAGTTGGTTTATAAGGCACGCTGAAGGAAAAATTTAATAAATTCATACAAGCTGTTATTGCCATTGTGATGTCCATTATAGTACAAATTCATTGTCCACAGTGATTCACACGTGACAACCTGAAAGTTAATTATGTTTGTTTTATTGTTTACTAGCTTTTTCCCGCGGCTCCGCCCGCGTGGATGTCGGTTATCGCGTAAACAAGTAGCCTGTGTCCATCTCCATATCCCAGGCTATATCTCTGCCAAATTTCATGACGATCCGTTCAGCGGTTTAGGCGTGGAAACGTAACATACAGACAGACAGTTACTTTCACATTTATAATATTAGTATGGATAGTATGGATTAGTATGGATTCACTCCATTATTATTATTTTATTAACCCCGCTTTGTCACACAATTGCCCACAACTTTTTGCGAGCGTAGGTGCTCAAACTTTATTGTCATTGCTATCGATCGATCCTTCTCTAGAAGTTTCGACAAAGTTCCAAAGGGGTTGCATCTGTTTTGCGCACCGGGCGCTTTGCACCCTACTATGTGTTCAACCACCCCGGGAAGCTTCCAGACAAAATTGACGCAGGCGCGATGGGGAGTAGTACGGGAAACCCGACTGTCTCGCTCATGTAAAACGTACATTGCCGCTTTTATACAACGAACTCAATGTAAAAGCCTTTTGGTACGAACGGACGCGTCCATGTACATCGTAACAATAACACTCTGTCGAGTGTTTTTGTTGTCTGCGATACGGCGACGCTGCCGAGTCGTTCTCGAACCCTCCGGACGGTCCGCGAACTTGTGGCGCCGCGCTCCCACACGCTGTATAAATACGATTGTACGGCGTCGGTCGCCGCAGTATAAATTGAGACAAAGTGACGAACGTTACTCCAAGTACGTCAGTACTTTCGCGTTATTTACTTGTGAAGTGGTTATAAGTGAAACATTCCAGTGTTTTGTAATAAGGAAATGGAATCCCCAGTGGTATTGGATAAACCACCGGAGTATCATGGCAGCGAAGTAAGTTTTAACTTATCAGCTTACAATCATTAGAAAATTCGGAAGTAAATTTTTATTAATTTATGAATTAAACATTCTCCGTTTGGAGGTAAAGCGATGATGTTATGTTAAATTATCGTTTTCACAATGCACCTGCAGTGCAACATGCAAGGAATAACTTTTAAAGATCACAACAATCGGAATTTAAATATACCACTTCTATATAATGATCATTCACTGATAATAATAATAATCTAGTTAACATTGACAACTTCAACTTGTTTGTGGCTTAGCCTATTAGTATTATTAACTTATGTAAAAGATTTTGATGAAAGTGATTTCTACTAAATACTCAATACTATTTAAATCAGTGATGATCTAACACAAGGACTGTATGAGAAAGCCGAATGACCTGCAGAATGTTTCCTTGTTCGCATTAGTAATTGGAAACTGGCCAGGTGGTGGCATGGTCAAAGACATTGCTTGTCCGGAGCACAGGTGTTTCCTTCGCTCAAATTATTACTTTATAACCAATTCCTATTAATTTGGAGAACTCATTTGTAGAGCTATGGTACCTGTTTGCATTAAATCGGCCTTAGGGCATTTAAAATTATCTTAATTTCGTACTTTCTCTCAAAGCCCAAACGATTTGTCATATTCTCATTTGCTCTCTCGTATCTTATCAAATATTTGAAACCCTTGAGAAAAGACAAGGTAAACAACAATACTTGGAAGTACAGAATATGTATATCATATTTATTCCTTATCTTTTACTCCTTCAGTGCCTTGACTCATTTGATGCGCCTTGACTCACTTGATGCGCCATATATCCGTGTTAACTTCACGAGTTGAATTTCTTTTAAAAGTCCGTATATTTATACAGCACTGGCGTCTGCCCTCGCATATTTGCTCACAAAAACGTCCATAACTAACACGAGATCATTATAAACATTTCGACGTCATGCGCCGAGTCTCGTGAGTCAGAGGCGACGCCGACGAGGCGCTTTGGTTTTATCGAAATACCATTTATAGCGACTGCCTACGAAAAATAATTTCTTAGAATATTGCATTTAATTTCCAAAGTTGAAGTTAAGACTGCGGTTTTGCAGACCAACTGAAATTATTTTTTAGTAAAAAACACCACACTCCTTCGTTTTTAAAATTAACGTTGACGGAAAGCTACATCAAACAGTTCAAATAATCAATTTTAATTCAATAAATTACGAACAAAAAATACATATTCGATCATCGTCTTTGGTCAGCGTTATTCTTGAGCGATTCCTCAAAGTTCACTTACCTTTCGGGCTTCTGTTAATGTTAAACCCCTTCTGCTTTGTTTATCTGTAAGTGCACGCTCGCTCTAAATACGCTCCCAATAATAGTGCTTCACTTTGCGATATTATTCCAACAGGGTTTCGACTCAAAACGATGCCATCGTTTTAAGTGATATTCATACATTACGACATCACTTTCATGTTTGTATCCACGTGATATTGGACTTTACGAATGTAAACAAAATATTTCCAGCTGTGACTGCTGCTATTTGTAAACGTGATTTTATTATTATCATTCACTCTCATGTTTTGCCTTGGATTTCGTCATTGGGTCGTCCTTCGGACTTGGAGAATTGAAAACACAAATTTTCTTTGGCCATTTTATTTGTTATTTCATATGGCTGGCTCTTATCATTTAAGTTACCAATCGACGGTCTTCGCTATAGAAGAGTTAACAAACATAACGTATGTACCGATCCACTCAAGTTTATGGATAACCGGTCTACCGACTATGAAATTATCTTTGTAAATATTCAGCTAAGTTAAGACGGTGATGTCAGTGTGATCTTAGGAGGTAAAATGTGTTGTTCACGTACATAAGCAGACTTTAACGTTGTGCCTTCAACGGTGTGTCACGCGAGCGCCCACGAGGATTAGTGTCCTATGCAAATGTAACCGAACGAATGAAAACCTACTTCAGATTGGCTTTATTAGGAAGGTAATAATCACCGGATGTTTTATATAACACCTTAAAGAGTCTTAGAGTAGATATAACCGTTCCATCCCACACCTTGATTTATGTTTCTGCTTATGGAGATTATGTGGGTCATCGTATGATTATCAGGGAATCGATGTCAAGCTGATAAAATTTGAATTACAGTATAATTTACGGGGTACTAGCTTTTGCCCGCGGCTCCGCCCGCGTGGATGTCGGTTATCGCGTAAAAAACTAGCCTATGTCCTTCTCCATATCCCAGGCTATATCTCTGCCAAATTTCATGACGATCGGTTCAGCGGTTTAAGCGTGAAAACGTAACATACAGACAGACAGACAGACAGACAGAGTTACTTTCACATTTATAATATTAAGTATGGATTGTTTCAATATTTGCCATACTTGATAATTTATGAAGTTGTAAAATAGAAATACAACAGGACAAAACTGAAATTGAAATAACTAAAACTTTCAAATCAAGGACTGCAGTAACGGGCGGTGTTTTCGGCAAAATGGCAAAAACCTGATTGAGTTTTTGCACGTGTCATCTTTATCTCTTCCTAAATGATGTAAACGTCTTGATTTTTGCTTGCCCCTTGAGTTCAGAACAGAACGTTAGATGTTCGGCGGTCAACGACTTCACTTGCGTCACCCACCTGCGTGATTATTTCTCAAAATATTATTGGGCACTTATTCCTAGCGCAATATAACGATTATGCGAATACGACTTGCCATTTTTATATTAGACGAAAACTAGACGAGACTGCAAGGTATGAAGCAATTTAAATACCTTCAATTTTTTAAGGTAGAGCTCCAAAGATCAAAATCTGGTCTAATTTAAAGGTTCTGCAGTTCTTATTATGCAAGAGATGCTTTTTTCAAGCGTAATGGAACAGATCATGTAGTATAGTGTTTAATACATAATAAGACAAGTTGTAATGAAGATAAGTGACACTATTAGCTCATCGCCTATAAATGGCATACCTCTGTCTTATCTTCTATTCTGTTAAAGTGCAGTTTCGGATGCGTAAACACTTAAGAAACTTCAATTACCGTTATCTGAGTTACATCATCTTGTTAATTTATAATGACATTGGTTCAAGTGCTACGTGAATCGTAAATAAAATTATTTTCTAAAAGACCAGAATTGCAGCATTATTAGCTCACGAGACCGTCCACGTGATCCTCATCCCGCCAGCACACGTTTGCTACGTATTCCAACAATCGTCCACAATCGCATGACGCAACGATTTCCATCGGTTTTTGTTCACTCCAACCCACACGCTGATGTCACCGTTTACAATCATCAGTATCGCTTTGCTTTTGTACATTTCGTGCCATGATGTCGCTTTTCTACCACAACAATATACATTCTTGGCTTTTTCCACGTAACTAACAATATTGTCGGTATTGTTGGTCTAGCATTTGGTTCGCGATCTATTATGTTGATGATGTTTTCTTTGTTTCTAGGACTGACTTCTGACGTGAGTCTTTTTTCGATGGTAGTAGTTAATCTTGTTTACAAGAAGTTTTTGTCAAAACGCTTTGAATTGTTTTACAAAATATTGCAGACGTCGCAAAATAGTTTCTTGTCTTGTATTTAGCGTCCCACTCAAGCGAAGATTCTTAAATTGAACCAAACCATAAACATGAGTAAAATAAATGAATAAATTGCGGAATCAGAAACGTTAAGCCTCTTTGCTAATTACGTTCGAAGTTTATTCCTGATAAAAATCTATTTTATAATTATAAGGCTGCGAGAAAAGATCAAAGCGAGATAAATTCAGAAACCCTCGTATTTATTTATTGTTGTTGGTTACTAAAGTTAATCGTAAGCCAACGATGGAGCTATGTTAATTAACCATTTTTTGTGTCGAACATGTCAAAAGCAAGCACTTATCGAAATTATTAATATTATTCGCACTGCGTAAATCATTGGAATGGTCATTCGCGTAATGATACCGTAGTATCAATATACGAAAGCCTCAACTGTAAGGTCACTTCCTCGGCCGTCCTTGCCTTATATGGTTGTATCTGGCGACGCAAGTGACTACTATGTACCTTTTCTGTTTTGACGTGTATTCCGTCTCCTTCGCACATAAATACTGGAAGAGTAAGGTGGCTCAAAGTATGTAATCCACTATAAGTACATGCACTTGTCGCTTTACATATTTATAGGCACTTCATCCGGATACTTGCGAAATCGATGCAGTAAATATGAGCTTCCTGTATTGACGTTCCTTTTAGATAGTTTAATTAAATGATGGCAGTTTCGACTCGAAGATGTTTTTTCAATAAAGGAAAATTAAGTAGCTGCGTTAAATAGTACAATTTGTATAGTCTTTCAACAACTGATATATTTATGTACCTGTCTAGGAATTACAACAATCACGTTGTAAAGTGGCCCGGCTGGCCATGTGACTTCTTTATAAATAAGCTCAATTATAAAATTCCATTTAGCCGATACATATAGCTACTAACATTAATACAGCGGTCGTCAGTCGGTAATTCGGTATGTTATGGATAAAGCTAAATTATTAAGTCATAATCGACACGTGTGAACATGTTTCTGATTATAGTTAGTATCCGTGTCATTCCGATCTTGAAGCCAGCTGGTTACTCATCGACATATATTAAATTGCTTGTAAAACCCATTTGATGAAAGCCGTTCAAGAAGTTCAGTACCAATCAGGAGTACTTTAGGGCCTGTTTCTATCACAAATAGCTAAATACGTATACCTCTTAAACATATTTAAAACATCGCTGTTTACGTCAATCGTTTGAAAAAGACAGAATGATGTTTTAAATATGTTTAGCGCTAAACGGATTTATTGATTTGTAGTGCAAACGGGCTTTAGTTAATAAATGTCTCGTATAAGTTTTGTTCGCTTGAGGAATCAATAAATCTAACAATTTTTATTTTTTCAACAGCGCGGTTTCCCGTTTGACGAGGAGGAGGGGTCGGGCGCGTGGAGCGAGCTTGCGTCGCGGCACCCTGATATAGCGGCGCGTCTGCGGCAGCGCCCAGCCACCTGGGCTAGGAAGAGGCGGCCTTCGAGCCAGGACGCAACAGACGGTACAAATTACTTTTATTTTATTACATAAAAGAAAAATCTTCCCTATACGACCAACTTTTCTTTCAAATTGTACATTTTGATTTGAGTTATAAAGATGACTTTCAGTTACCCACAGACCACATACATAAGTTTCTAATACTTGAAACAAGACCTTTGCAGGTGTGCTTAAAAGACCTTTCGTAATTCCAGATTTCGGCGACGGTTTCGGTGGCTTCGACAGATTCCCCTTCGACGACATCCCGCCAGAGTTCAGAGAACACTTCCCATCACATTGGAACCGCAGATTTGGACCCCGCGACGAGCAGCCGCAGCCGCAACCAACACAGCAACACGTGCCGCACCCACCGCAGTCACCGCCGGCGCAGCAGCACACCGCAGCCACACAGACTGAACAAGAACCTCAACCAGGCCCTTCAGAACCTGAACCACAAACGCACCTACCACAATACGGACTAAGGAACACAGTCGATCTCGGCCAGAAAAGCCCCGCCGACCCTAGCCTGGTCGATGCAGACGACAGAAATCAAAGATCTATGTCAGCGCCGCCAGACAGTAGCGCACCATCTAACCAAAGCTTCAAAATGAGTGGGCAGAACCACCAGGACCACCCGCCACAGCACGGCGAACAGCACTCCAACGTGCGACACATACCCATATTCGTGGAGGGCAGGGATGAGCCAGTCATCAACAAATCAGTCGACCACGGAACGCACTTCGGTGAAACTAAGCCTGCGTACGTGCCGCCTCCCCCGCAGCCGCACATCGACAGAGAACAGTATTTCGCTGACGACGGCCCTGTTGGTTACCACCATCCGCCAAACTTCTCAAGAGCCTTTGGCACGCCCTTCAACAAAGGATTTAGACAGGGGCCGCAACCATTCACACAGCAAAAAGCGTACCCGCAGGCGGCATTCACTCGCGGGGCCTCGCCGCAGCGCGCTCAATCACCTAAACCGCAACCACCTCCGCATACTGAAGAACATTTTGTGAAAGTGCCAGTGCAGCATGAACAGAACGCACCTAAGACTGAACCTCCGTCCAGAACTCAGCAGCGGCCGCCGCAGCAGCAACAGCCCGCGCCGCCACCGCAACAGAAGCAAGCCCCGCCGCAGCCACAAGCTCCGCAGCGGGAACAGACCCCGCCTCAACCCAAACAAACTCCGGTCAACGACCCCATCACACAGATTCTTCGTATTCAAACAGATGTACTAAATCTTATGACTGAGGTTGAAAACTTTGGCGGTGCCAAAAATGATAAGAAATACTTGTTCCTAGATGAAATGCTTACTAGGAATCTCATTAAATTAGATACTATTGAAACTGATGGCAAAGAAAACATTCGACAGGCTAGGAAGGAGGCCATCAAGTGCATCCAAAAATGTATAGCTGTATTAGAAGCCAAAGCAGAAAGTAACGCTGCCGATAAGAGCCAACCTCAACCAACTGATGTAGAAATGAATGAAACTACCGATCCACAGCTGGCAGCTGAACACGTTACGGAAAATGGTGAGGTTGAAATGAAGGAAAACACCAAAGAGGAAGGCCTAGGCGAACCACAGGAGAAAGCCGAACAGCCGGCACAAGTGGTTCCAGCAGTGGAAGCGAAGACTGAGAAACCGCAGGAGGTAACGACTGAGGTGAAGGTCGAAGAAGTAAAAACTCTGGCGGAACCAGTCGAAAATAAGGAGGCCACACTAACACAAGCTGCCGACACACGACCAGAGGATACACCTTCCGAGAAACCAGCCGAAAATATTGAACAAAAACCGGAAGGCGAAGACAAAAGCCCCAAGAAGGGCACCAAAGTTGTAAAGAAACGCAATAAAAGCAAAGAAAACAAGAAAGATATACCTAATGATAGTACTAAGCAAGAAGATAGCAATAAGGAAGAAAAAGTGGAAAAAAAGAAAGAAAACTTAGATATAATGCAAGTGGACGATAAAGGTGATAAGTCGGAGCCACAGGTGATGGAAGTAGACGGTGCTGCTAGTCAATAAAGTTAGTTCGCAATAGTGAATTGTCTCATTAGTTACACACTCGTAATCCACGCACGGGGCCTAAGTGTATGCCTTCCTTAATCTTCGTGTTAATTATATTGTGCATAAATAACACAGGTGATGACATTGTATTGTTTATGTTTGTACATTTTACGTTTTTAATATTAAACAAATGTGTAAAGATATTTGTGTCCTTTAGGATTTTAAAAGGTCTCCTTGTCCTAATATTTAATTAATTTATTGTTTATCATCACTTGATAACACAATTTTCTGAATAAATAATGAATCCGTTTATAAGTGTTTTATTATTGAATACTAAAAACGAATATTGGATAATACAAAATATAATTAGCTATATTACATATCATATAATATTACTTAAATAATAATTTATTTTACATAGAAATTCGACTCCATGATGGTAGGATCACATTATCACAGAATGCAAAGCACATGGAGATTGTTACCAAGTGTACATACTTTTTCACACTTCAGACACGTAGATTGTATGCTAAATATATCAGTCTGACAAACTAAATATACATGCATAATCACATTAATCACTTAGTATTTACTATAGAACTAATCTACACAAGTTAGTTTGACTGTCTATAATTTCACTTTGAAAAGCTAAACTACAATAAAATTACATATCCCATTAAAATAGATGGACAACTTTTAGAAATCATTCAGACCTCACCAAAATAAGGACTATGGTAAAAAAATAAAATATAAAAACACATAAGATGCTTACAAGAACACACACACTAAAAAAAATTGGTTACCCAATGCATAAACACATCCATGTCTTTGTTAACTCATAACTCTGTAGTGCTATTCCGTAAGCATTTCACTGTGACAAGTAAGGTAAAGTGAGCTGACATTTCACCTGTACCCCTACCATGAGTTGTTATCGAAAACTTACTCGCTGTCGTTAAACTCGCTAGCGTATTAACGTGGATCGAATAGATTTCGATAATGCTTGCACCATGAGTTTTACGGAGTCTTACGCGGGCGCTAACGTAAGCTCGATAGATCGTGTCGTCTAGCTAACTTCACTCCATAAGTTTTGTTTCTTTCTTTCTAAGTAATAAGAAGAGAGAAGGCATATACTCTAAATGTACTCGCTACACAATCAATGATCCGACTAAATAGAAAGGTTGCCAGTTAGTGAACTACTTAAGGTATTTAGTGGTTGTTGAATTTGTATTCGTTATAAGTATATGTCACTGTTGTATTATCGAGTTTGTTTACGTTGTGTGGTTCGCGGAGTTAAATAAGTTTATAAGATAACAATACAATGAGGACCCTGTGTGGCACAATTTCAACTGATGGTGGAGTTCATGGAAAGGTATGTTTCTACTTATTTTAATATTAGGGGGAAGCGCCAGGGTAGCCAGGGTTTATTTTCAATGAAATAGATATTCCATTTTATTTTTCTCATGTTGGCTTGAAATTCACGTTATTCACGTCGTTGGTCTTCTAATTCAGCGGCTGCTAACATATTCCATGCCAAATAATATCTTCCAGACATTATTTTTACTTAATTGGACTCAAAATCGGTTATAATTTTATTGTAAACTACGATTCACTCGTCAAAATGCTAGTGAGTAACGTAACTACTATCGTAAGCGTATTTTTCGATAGCGTCTGTTAAATTAGTGGCTCATGGTGCCGTTTTGTATGGCGACAGCTGAAAAACGTTAGTGACTATCGAATAGATTACGTTAGGTTTCTTATCTATCGAAATCTATAGTGCTCATGGTACGCATTTTAATTCTTTCAGTGACCGCTAGGGGCGCTGTATAGTATTTCATACATATTATTTACGGAGACGCTAGCGAGTATTGGCTGTGCAAACTCATGGTAGAGCTACTGTTGCTAGAGATTGACACTATCGACAACTCACTTCACCTAAGTGTTTACGGTGAGATTGTTACAGAATAGCACCGCTGATACTACGAATGTGCTGGCGCACGTGACCACGTCACCGCCCGCGCCCGCCGCGTTCATTGTCCAACTCATGCCATCTCACTCTAACATATCCCTTCGCCGCGCCGCTCGCTTGTCGTAATGACAATGACGCATATTCATTATTCGTCGCGTAACCGAACCGCCAAAACATGTTGCACGAACGTGTGTGTGTGTTGTTACGTAATTATCACAATCGACAACAATGCCTTATTACGCGTACAGTCACGAGCACCAATGGCAATACACATTGGTGCTCGTGACTGTACAGCAACCAACAAAACCAAGAATACTTGGAAATGGTCGTGGGTTATCGTGGGCGTAACGAAAGCTTACGACAAGCCCAAATCCTTTATTAAGAAAGATTTAGAAGGCAGCCGAGCCGCACCAGCAGTACTGAGAGATACAGATCCTGAGAGCAGTACAGCGCGTAGAGTAAGTAGTATTTTAATTACCTAATTACTGTTAATAGGGCTGATTCTAATTTTGAACCACGCCTATTCAGCGTTTTACTGTTATCGATCTTTAAAAATGATACAATACATAACACAACACTGTATCCACTGCGCGCTGGTTTGTTACAACTTAAGTACTGCAATAGCTTTGATACTTTGCAGTTCAGCACGCAATTAGACAGTCCAAAGCAGGAGCGTAGCTACCACCGTATCAGCCGTATCAATGATACGGGGCCCCTAAGCTACAGGGGCCCCCTCATATTGTTTTATTTAAATCTCAATGACGGCTTAATCTAGTATCCTAGTCAGGATGCTCCAACCTTAGAGCTCGCTTCGCTCGTTCTTGCATTTTCTTATAGAATCACAACGACAGCTCAACCTAGTATCAGAGTCAAAATGCAAAAAAAAAAAAACTCTTCTCGCTCGCTCTTGCATTCTCTTAGTAAAATTACAATGGAAACTATTTTGTAAACAAAAATCCTTTCCTTTGGAGTCTCGCTGCAGTCGGGTAAAAAAGGGCCTCCAACAAGGGGACCCGTTTAACTTCTCGATACAGGGCCCCGTTATGACTAGCTACGCCACTGGTCCAAAGCCTGATAAAGTGTGATGGAAAATTAGAATCTTTTCTTTTCATAAGTACCTAGACGGTTCATAATCATGTGTGTTCGAGGAAAGTTTATTCACCCCCAATCATAGCCTGTTCTCGAGTTGCGCGTAATTACCTACTATCTTCTACTTCTTAAAAAGCTGACGTATAGTCAACTGAAAGTTACTATGGTTAAATATAGAATGATGTTAGCAAAACTGACTGGGGACTTAAGATCACTCGCGCGGCTGGGCGCAAGTGCAAGTACCTACCTACCCATAATGGATGTGTTTATTCTAGTGTGCTAGCAATTTATTATTTTAGGTCAAAATAAAATCACTTTAATCTGTTTTTTTTTTTGCTTGGATATCTTTGGTTAGACGTACTGAACGCTGTGTTAAAACTTTGTCTATCTAATTTAATGGGACCATAAATAGCTAAGCGCGGTTATAGTCTAGAGACGCGACATTTTCTAGAAAATAGAATAGAAAAAAATTGAATTAAGTCAGACCCGTAGTCTACGAGTCTGACTTGACTCGATTTAGTTTCGTTTCGACCGAGTTCGAGTACTTCCACGCCGTGGCATGCTACAGAGCATAACATATACATAGATGAAAAATATACGATATCGTCAGCAATACTATCTGACCAAGACAATCAGACAACTGGGTTGAATGCGGCCCGCGGGTGCCTGCTTAGGCCTGAAATTGCGTAAGACGGCCGGCGCAGTCTATATAAAAGTACTCTGTCGCGGTGACCCGAACGGGCGTCCGTCGCGGGGGCCCGCTTAACGCAGTTTCCGGCCTAAGGCTTGCTTTCCACCCAAGCTAAGCGAGAAAGCGGAGCGATTAGCGAGAGCAACAGAATTGCTTCATGGATTCGTAAGTTTTTTTCTCACTCCACCTCCACACTCAACACTCAGAAAGCCAGCTATAGCACCATAGGTCCTGCGTTCATCTTAATACCATTCAAATTAATCAAACATTTGTGAATGACGACACGCACGATTAACAGTTCAGTTATCTAATTAACTCGATAATAATACAAAATAATCAACTCTACAATTTAAAAAAAACAGTTTCACTCCCATTCCTTCATAACCTTGTCCCAATCCTCATCCGTGATAAAAGGTTTATCGATACAGTTGATCATATACTCGCCGCAGAAGATGCACTCACTGGCGACCAAGTCATCGATTTCGTTCCTCAGGATCTCTCGTAGAGGCAGGCCATTGGTGTGGATAGTTGTGAGCTCGATGTTGGATAACACGGAGAGTTGGCGTTGGAGGTCTGATAGCTTGTTGCGACGGGCGGGGGCTGTGGGGAAATTAGATAGATAGTTTATGGTACGTATCAGAGGACTAGCTACATGTCAGAGGTAACGTAGCATATGAACTAGAGGTGTAAGGGGTCTTAGCGGAGGCGGTGGTGGAAAAATGTATGAAAAAAGATTAATAACATTTATTAAAGAAAAAATTGACGTATTACGGTATTTGAAATAAAAAACGAACGGTATTTCACAAAAAACTGTTTTGCGGATTTTTTTATTAAACCGGTTCCACTAAACAGTTGCTCACTTGGTACTAAACCTGGCGGCAACAGTGACATGGGAGCGAAAACTTTGAATTATATCTTCACCTCATGAAAAAGTATTCGCTTAGTTGGAGCCGATTTTCTTTATTAGACCTCCGTTACAAACTTACGGAGGCGGATGCGGAATATCCGCACTTGGAGGACGAGGCGAAGTTCCATTACGACCCTATGTGAACCCTACTCCTACGAAATAAAGACGCTCTTTCAATGTCGAATTTTTACCATGGATGGACGTGCATGGACTTGTAAACCAACAACCCACATCCATACTAATATTATAAATGTGAAAGTAACTCTGTCTGTCTGTATGTTACGTTTTCACGCCTAAATGGCTGGACCGATCTTCATGAAATTTGGCAGAGATATAGCCTGGGATATGGAGAAGGACAAAGGCTACTTTTTTACGCGATATCCGACATCCATGCGGGCGGAGCCGCGGGCAAAAGCTAGTAGATAATATGCATAACTTCACTTCTGAATCTCAGATAATTATCATGATTTTTAAACACGAACTCAACGTCATACATGACAAAGTCCTTATTTTGGGCCTTTTTAACAGGGTCAATAAAAATCAACTTAGACGTAGATAATTCGGTTAGTGGCAGTGAAAGTAAACTCATCAAAGATTCTGCATTAAAGTATAGGTCAAGTAGTTCAAAGAAGAGCTGCTTGGAAAAACGAAAAAAGATCTTTGTCCGACGATTGCCAGGCCATAATAGCCTTTATATTGTACGTACTGAGTATAGGCAGCGTCTCGTGCGTCAGACAGTCGCTATGGAACTTGTGTCCGCAGGGGAACAGGTAGAAGGGGCGCAGTAACAGCGCGATGTCGCACAGACAACACACGTCTGACACCAACACGGTGACGCTTCGATTGCGGAACGATTGGATCTCGGCGCGGACCTGAAAGGTAATGGTTTAAAAAAAATAAACAAACAATAGGGATGTGTCCTGGGTAAAAAAAAAAAGAAAAACTGTTTAGTCCATCAATCAGATAATAAAAAATATTAGACATGTATTTTTTTGCTTTATCATATTAATAAAAAAATTACTTGGACAAAACACATTAAACTTGGGGAGTGGGGAGCTCGTTACGTCACAGCTACGTATAAAATCTAGTGAAAAGTGACGTCATGCCACATTTGAACTCAATGTATCGCCGTAATGTTTTGATTACGTAAACAAAGAAAAAATACGGGTCCAATATTTTTTAATGATCTACATGACGGACAATAAAAAATTTTTTAGTCATCATCCCTATTGTTATGTAAAAAGTCTAAGTATGTTACAGTCGGAGAAATTGATTGTTTAGGAAATTGACTATAAACTCAAATTTGACTACGAGGACAATACTCAATTCACTGACTCACTCACTCACTGATCATCGTTCACTCGAAATCAGTTGTATAAAAATACTGTAACATCGCTACATTACATGGTGTGTTAATCTATTAACCAATGCAAAGATAGACCACCCTGACTGTACATTAGACTGGAGTTAGGTATCAGTCTAATCAAATACTGTATATTTTAATTTATACCATGCAACTTATTTTAAACAAGATAGAAAACTGTTTTACTTACATATTCAGCGGATGCTATCGCTTCTTCCATTTCAGTTTTCATTTCCTCTATTTGGTTGTTATTTTCCTGTAAATTAGCAAATGAACATTAAGTATTACCCGAAGGGGAGCAGGCAAAATATGTTCGGTAACAAGACTGGCTAAGAAGAGATAATGGTGTAATTAGCAGGCGAACACTGGGGAATAAATTAAGGGCTGAACTGCTGAATGATATGGTCGCAACGGGTGGCAATAGCTGATCGGTTGAGGAGCGCTCAGCTAGGGTATATTGCGCTGACTACAGCGCAGTATATTTCGGTTGAGTGTTCCTCAACCGATTAGATACGGATGGTTTGAATGAAGGGTAAGAATACAAATTCTTACCCTTCATTTAAATTATCTGTGCCTATCTACCCATTTAGATGTTTAAAATATTCTTACCCTTCATGCAAATTATATGTATGTTCCTACTTAGATGTTTAATTAAATATACGTAGTATACCGAATGTTTCAAAACGAGTGCTAATCCTGCCGACAAACTGTCACGCAGTTTGGCAGGTTTATAACAAGTGTTTGGTTCAAATAAATGATTTATTATTATTATTTTTATATCTTTACATATCTTGGGACCCTGGGGTCCCGGACCTTTGAAAGGCGTACGAGGGGCCGAAGCCAACTCGCAGAGGCCCGTTAGACGCTTTTTAATTAAATGAGGCACTAACCGACGGCGACGATTATCCCCGTACGGACTATGCAAGTGCACCCAAGGACAACCCCCGGTTGGTGTAGGACTATTGCAGGATATGGAAACAAAGATATTGGGCTATGGGTTTGGGTGGTTAAAATGGACTGGTTACCAAAAACTATGGAAGGGCTATGGCCCCTGCCTGATCAATGTTTTATTACACACGGATAAAATGGCAGGGGGTGACTTGCACACTCAATAATGAGGCCCCGAAAATGGTCGTTAGCACATAGTGACGTAGCGACAAGGGGGCAACATGTCCTGAGGTGCTCGAGGAGTGGAGAGGTATTCCACGGCTCTCAGAACAATCCCAGAGCCCTGAAGATGGTCAAGATCTCTACAAGCACTTACTGGAATACTTCCTTCCTCCGAGCACGTTTGCTCTTGCGAATCTCCACTCAAGCCGGCCAATAAAGGCAAGAATGAGGTGGGAACTCAGTTCCTCGTCAGTGATCACTCCAGCCGGTCAATGAAGGCAAGCCAGAGATGAGGAACATGACTTCTCCCGGGAGATAGGGTCCGTGGGGTCGCAACTGCCCAACAGCTCGCCACATGCTGCCCTGCGGGTTTCTGTATCTCTCTTGGTCTGGCTCCTCACCCAAGACATGTTCCGGGAAAGTAAATTCTACCGGCACAGACCTAGAGTACGGAGCGCGCAAGCCCCACCACGATGTCAACGTAGAGATACGGCGGTGAGGATATTATTATTATGGTTTTTAAAATTAATTTTCTCAGGTTAGTACCTGGCTTTTTCAGAATCTCACGGGTGTGTTATTATTACATATCGTCAAATCTACAATTTTTTTATTATTTTTTATTAGACGAGAATTTCTAAACTTGATGAATTAAAAACTGGCCAGGTGCGTGTTGAACCATACACAATGAAGCATCCGTAGTTGGGATGAATTTATCTCAAGAGCAAACTTAATATTGTAGTTGAAAAACATGTTCTCCCATACATTTCAACTGCAAATGTAAGTTTGTACGCACAATATTGAGAGATTTACCATGTTATATTAAGACCATAGACTTCTTACGTGTTTTCCTGTAACCTATAAGTAAAGGACTATTTTCTGTATATTTTTCATAATTTTAGGTTCACTAGTTTCGGAGATAAGGGGGGGGGGGGGGTCAATTTTCATATATTTTCTTAAATAACTCTAATAGTTTATAATTTACAATTAAAAATATAAATCTGAAATCCTTACAATAAGCCCGTTTATCTGTTATGTCACACGGTACAGTTTGAAAAACTTTTTTTTATGGTCTAATTTACCCCCGAATGTGACCCCATATTCAAAATTTATTTATTTACGTTACACGTCCATGTTTTGGTCACAGAAGCTCATATGTGTACCTCAACTTAATCAGTCCAGTAGATTCAGAGCAAATTGGCTGTGACAGACGGACAGACAGACACAAGTGATCCTATAAGGGTTCCGGTTTTTCCTTTTGAGGTACGGAACCCTAAAAAGGACCTTGTATTTATATCCGAAATAGGTATGGTGGTAATAAATACTGCGACAATCATACGCTGTCAAGAAGATAGATTCACATTTATGATAGGTTATACCTGTAGGGACTCGCAGATAGGTTGTCTAAAGTGATCTATGGTGACGACGTCACTAAAGAAAGGCAGTATGTCTTCTATTTTAATGAGCGGGCACTCTTCGAGAAAACGCATCGCTTCCTGCATGTCTTGAGTCTTCGTGATTTCGTTTTCAGCTGAAATTTTTAAAAAGGAATGGTAAATTATTAATTACGTGAAACACACAGTTGATTGTCCAGCCGGAGTCTGTTTTTCCCGAGACGTAATTTTAACTTGTGAGTTGATAAGTATGCGAATATTGCGGAGGGCGAAGGCCTAAGACTTAGGGGCCATTCAAGTATTATGTAAGCAGAATTTTAGTAAATTTGAACCCCCCACCTCCCTCTTATCAGCAAAAGTAAGCAAAGCTTGTACCCCCACCCCCCCTTATATGCTTACGTAAACATTGTTTTTCCGTTCAGGTTTCTTTATTGTTATTCATGAGCCTAGAAATAAGGAAATTATAGACTATAAAGTAATTGAATGCTCATTTAAGTAATTTCCCTACTTCGGTTCTTTCTAACCATAAAACACCGCGTGAGAGCGAGTAACCAATATCAATTATTTTGGAGAATCCCTGAACATGGGGTTTTCATCTTTGTTCAAATCAAAATCAACTAAATTTTGTAGAAAAATCTGAAAAGTAATTAAATAAATATTGCTGACGTAATCACTATCCAGATCATATCATTATTTTGATGACATTTGGGACCGGAAGGTCCCCCATGTCTTCTAAATAATCTTTGCTTACTTTTGCTGACGAGGGGGAGTAATTTTGAACCGGGGGGGGAGGTCTGTTTACGTAATACTTGAATGGCCTCAAAACAATCGTGCTTATGACTTTTAACGGTGTTTCTAGAGACCCTGATGGCATGCCAATCGGCCACACCGCGTGGTTTTAAGTGAGGGTTCTGTTTGAGTCCGAAAATAGTCGTACAACCTCAAACATTCAGGTGGCAAGTAAAGATAAAACTGAAGATTGAGTTTTCTATTAAAAAGAACTCATAAACTCACCAATATTAAGCCAGAGCTGTCTCCTGAGCTCGGTTTGCTCCGGCATGTCTGCTATGCTCTTGGCGAGAGTGAGGCTCACTTGCAGCGCCAGTTCCACCGCCGAGTCCCATAGACCAAGCAGTGCTGATAACTTCACACACGCTTCTGATAGGTTCTTTTCACGACATAATCTGGAAATATAGTCGGTTAAGGGTAAATGTATACTGCAGCAGAAAGATGGGAAAGGAAGCGTAAAAAACTATTTTCCTACTTGAGAAAGTCAATTTCTTTGACATCTTCGAAAGGTGCACTATTGCTTTTAAGTCTTATGTCTAGCTACTAGCTTTTGCCCGCGGCTCCGCCCGCATGGATGTCGGTTATCGCGTAAAAAAGTAGCCTATGTCTTTTCCATATCCCAGGCTATATTTCTGCCAAATTTCATGACGATCGGTTCAGCGGTTACGGCGTAAAAACGTATGTATGGATTTGTATGATAGATAATGGAGATAAAGTTCAAAATTAAAAAAATTAACAATTCGTTTCCCTCATTTTTTTTCTGCATTACAGTATTTGTGAATTCAGGCCGAGATAAAAGGGAGGTCTTACAAAAATGGGGAAGCGTGTTATGTCGAGGATGTTCTATGTACGAAAATAACCTTTGGGGAGGTATGAAAATACCTCTTCGAATCAACTTTTGATAAGTACCTCTGCATTTAAAGTCACACACAACTACAACTCACCTCAAAGCATAATGCACATCATAATTCACCATCGTAACATCCTGTCCTTGTCTCGACAGATACATCATCAGCGCCTCGTGGTCATGTTCCACATACAGCGTCAACAAATAGTTATGTATCGCCTTATCCTTCACATTGTAATGCTGGAGAATAAACTCCAAGTATCTGATCACTTCAGACAAATGTTCTTTGTCGTTCTTACAAGATAAAAATGCAGGGAGCAATTGAGAAGGGCTCAATCTCGCCCCTTGAGATATCAAAGCGCTCACAGTATGCTTCGGTGATTCCTCCATTAGTACCGGAGCAAAATGATAGAACAACTCCGGTCTCTTCAACGTTTTCAGGGTCTCAATAGCTTCTAAGTATGATTTCTTATAAATATACTGAGCTACAACATTCTCATAGTCTTCATTGATAATCGTTAATTTGATCAGGTTTTGTTTGTCGCCGTGAGAAGCCATTAGGTCGTATACTACAGATTTTACGTGCTGCATACATTTTGCTACTTTCGGATGCAGTAAAAATATCTCGAAGTTACTTTGGATCAGGTGATATTCTTCGGAATCTTGCTTCCCTGTGCGGCGGAGTAAACCTAACTGAGATAAATATAACTCTGTCATCCAAATAACTAGCATAGAAATCAAAGTCTTTTCGTCTTCCTTTAAAGCTTCCAATCTCTTCCCTAAGTAGACTTTCAATGCATTTATTTGCTCTAACTCCAAAAACTTGAGGCATATAGTTTCGAAGCTTTTTTGCGTGTCGGCAAATATTTCGGCGCTCCTCTCGTAACTCCCTTGATTGAATAGAAGTTCGGCCTGTTTTACGTTAATAACGTCTATGTACGCAGGATTATTATAACAATACTCTTTGGCTAGATCGAACTGTCCTTTATCAGAGTAAATTATCCATAGATTCCTCTCCTCTCGAACAACTTTGTATCTAAACACACATTTGTCTGTGATGGCCCATATGCTTCTCTTTTTCGTGTCTCTCACTATATTCTTCAGTTTTCCATGGGCTTCTGAGTATCTATCTTCGAAAACTAATTCTTGGCTTATAAGTGAGATAACTTTTACTCTGTCGGAATACATAAGGAGTACATGGAACTCTGTGAGAACGAATGATAAAGGAGCATTTTCCGGTTCGTCGCCGTCAGTAGGATAACTGATGAGTGCGCCTTGTGTGAACAAGGAGTTTGAATTCTGTTGGGAACTTGGGTCCAACTGTAAAAACAATTTAAACGTATCTATAAGGCGTCTCACAGAGACGAGGCCTCTAAATTGAGTCTGCCCATAATATGGCTACGACTTTGTTGCCTTCAGTCCATCATCAGTTCCTATAACATGTAGATAACAACAGGACACGCAGGAAACGATATCATATTATTACTAGCTGCTGCCCGCGGCTTCGCCCGCGTAGCTTTTTCTAAAATAAAAGTACCCTAAGCGTAAGTTACTCCTTATAATGTCAGCTATCTGCCAGTAAAAGCCCCGTCAAAATCGGTCCAGCCGTTTCAGAGATAAGCCGGAACAAACAAGACAGACATGCAAAAAGTAAAAAAAAAAAAAAATTGCTGTTGTTATAAATACCGTATATAAATTTATAACCATTTAGTAAAAAGCTGTTATTTTAAAATTACAAACAGACACTTTAATTTTATTTATTTTTAAGTAGGTACCTATAAATAGACTGATTGAATGATAACTGATAAGGCAAAAATACTATTGAAATTAATTGGACGATTTATATATTTTGGTTGTAGCCGTTTATAACGTGTATTTGTATCGATTATAACGCGAGTATAAGGGAAATTTTACTATAAAAGGAAATAATAATGTAATGCATTGTTACACAGAAACCTTATATTGTAGAGCTATTGATGGCAAATTCGATTCTCAAATTGAGAACGATATTTGGCGATTATGAATGACGCGTGGCTTTTCCCAAAAATAAAGTGGCCTAAGTTACTCCTTATAAAATCAGCTATCTGCCAGTGAAAGTCCCGTCAAAATCATTCCAGCCGTTTCGGAGATTAGCCGGAACGAAGAAACAGACAGACGGACAATTATTTTAATATTGTTTTTTTTAATTGTTTTTTTGTTACAAGTATATACTTTCATATTCATTTAGTAAAAAGTTGTTACTTTCACATTACAGACACTTCAATTTATTTTATTTGTTGTATAGATGCAATTTTGTACAGGAGTGTAGGCAGAGACTTCTACATGATAAGTTTTTAATAATTGCGAAAACTAATTTTGGTAGTTCAGTATCAGTAATAGTAGTATGTTTACCGCAAATAAACGTATTTTCTTTCTATGTTGGGGTCGGCTTCCAGTCTAACTGGATGCAGCTGAATACCAGTATTTTACATGGAGCGACTGCATATCTGACCTCCACAACCCTGTTACTTGGTAAAACGATACCCCTGTATGACTGGTTTTCAGACTTTTGGGCTTCTGACTACCCGTAACGACTGTCGAAGATCTAAGAATGACAGCCGGGACCACTGGTTTATCGTGCTTTCTGAGGCACGGAGGGGTCTCGATAATATGTAATGGATGGTCACCCATCCACAAGATGACCGCGGCAAGTGTAGCTTAACCTTCGATCGATCCATGCGGCTCTTATTATTTAGCCACGAGCCCCTAATAACTCTATTTAATTCTAATTCTATTAGATAAAGTATTGAAAAATACTAACCTGTCCATAAAATATCCCAGGTTCCGTCAACCAAGCAAATGTTTTAGGCACTGCATTTTTATCAAAGAATTGAAGTTTTGAGTATTTCAAAGTAGATGGAATTTCTTGGAAGCCAGTTTCAGGAATGGTCAAATATGAGAAGAAAATAGACTGTAAGGAGGGTTTATCATCTTTGGTAATGGCATGGCCCATAAACTGATACAGCCTGGTTGGTGTGGTGATAAATATGAAGTATTTACTTGTGTTGTTTACTCTATGGAACTGTATGCCCGTTATTGGCATGTCAGTACCTTTGCCGATGTCGAAAATCTGAAAATAGAAATGGTTTTGGTCAATGGTTGTGGTTTTTTTAAAAGATTAACAATCGTAAGCTTTGAGGCACAAGATTAAAAAAAAGCTTAAGGGGGAGGCGATAAGGTAGCCTGCGAAATTAAAATATTCAGGTCAGTGGCAGGTTGTATGGTGATCAAAATATGATTCGCGGCCGTAAAAAGTATGTAATTACAGAATTATAATCATTAGAATCATCAATACAACTTCTAAAGTTAAAATTGCCGTCAAATGTAGATTTCATGAAATAGTCATTCAATGGGTTAACGAACGTTAAACATCATGTATGTAATCGTTATTATTTGACGTACGTATGTTACGTTAACTAACCGTTTGAAACAACCGGCCCTTAGACAGTTGTATTGCTGATTTGAATGATTATAATTCTGTAACTAAATACTTGTTATGGTCGCGAATCATATTTTAATCAACATACAACCTAATACTGACCTGCAAATTACAAAAACCGAAAGAAAATTTGAATTTCGCGGGCTACACTGGCGCTTTTGCCTTAAAGTTAGGCTAATCTATAGCAGTTACTTTATCCCTTAGAATACAATCTTTATATCATTTGTATTTACAATATGGAAATTACAGTTAAGATTTTAACTAGCCACAACAATAGGACTGCTGTTTCCAAGTGCCATCCAAGCCATAGGAAACACCAGAGGAATGTTTCAACATTTGAAACATTCCACTTTGCCCCACCGAGCCGCCCCTAAATTAACTCAAGGCAACATAAAACAACAAGGTCTGTTTGTACATGTGACAGTTAGATAGTTCCAAGCTTTGGTGCGGGACACAGAAGGGACGTGAGACAAGGACGGAACCCAGACGCGGCATGGACGAGATGCGGATGCGACTTTTCAAATTATATAGAAGAGACGACAGCGCGGACACGTAGACTTATATTTTTATTATGTTATTTTGTAATTTGTATGCCCAAGTGGCTGATCATGGAATGAACATTATTAGTATGTATTTATGTAATAATGATGATTTATGTATGTATTCATTTAAACTCATGTATCACAAATAAACGATTTGATTTGATTTGATTCGTACGGGACGAAAACGCTTCATACTGAAAAATATTTGTCTTAAAACATGTGCACGTCTCGAAGCAATGCGACCGACTGCCCTGTCCGCGGTGAATCGGCGATCACCCTGCACCCTCTCTGCACGGACGGTGCGGAGAGGGTGCTGGGTGATCGGGCATCCTGTGTCCGCGTCTCGTCAGTTTAGTATATTTTAAAAATAGGACGCAGACGGAAAAGCGACTTGTCTTTTCTGTATGTTTTGTGCCCGATTAAGACGACTAATGAAGATAAGTCGACGGGACGCTGCGTCTGCGTCCCGTCCTCACCTCACGTACCTTTTGTGTGGGCTGGGCCTTAGTAACGTTTCTATTTACTGGGAATTGTTGACAAAAGTGGTAAAGCAATTATGAACGAATTAGGATTCAAAAATAAAAGAATGATTGAAAGCAAAAATGTTTGTTTACCAAACCATCAATATCCTTGCTTCCATACAGAGGAAGATAACTAGGCAGCTTGTGTGAGAAATTAACAAAATTAAAATTAAATCATATTAATTTAGATTAGTAAATGGGTTATGAAAAGTGCATTCAAATAAAAATATTATAATAATGTCAGTATTCCCTATCCTACAGGGTTCTCCAGAGGTGTACATTAAGCCACACATCAAAGGTAAAAAAAAACATGTAGAAGTCAAAACTGGCCTGTTATTGAAACTCCATACTACAAGGCCAGCACAACGTCAAAGTGACACTGACTTGTGGTCGACTGTACACCCATGTCCCATAACTTAATGAAACTTATATTTCATTTTAATTTTACACACACGTATATCATCGCGTTTTTTTTTTAAACTAAAATATGATGAGATGGGCAGTAAGGGCAGGTACATTAACTGTTGTAGTTATAGGAAAACGGTCTTAAGAGTTGGTCCTTATTTTTTGAGACCTTTTGATCCCCATTCACAGATTATGAAAAAAATGGGCCATTTTCACAAAAAAATTTTTTGATGTTTTTCGATTCTGCTTCTTATAAAGATCAAAAAACTATTAGACCAACTTTTGAGTATTAGAAAAGTCAACAATCGCTAAAACTTTTCCCACACATTTTGTAGGAAATGAGACTTTTGTACTATGGATACTATGTGTTATGTTTGAACCTTGTTGATTTGTTTTCACTAGTTGTCAAGAGTAACATTTTTGTAATGAGGGTAAAATGTAATAAACCAGTTTGCTTTCTGATCTCGACTTGGTTGTATCTTTTATTGGCGACTACGGAAAATAAATTGGATTTCGGTGAAAATGACGGCAAATGTAACAAATATAGTGTTTCCCGGACAATTTAACCCAAAGACTGATAAGTGGTGTGATTATAAAGAACAATTACTGTGCGCGCTTGATGCGGCGGGTTACGAGAAACTTAACCTGGACAAAGGACGATCGCTGTTTCTTTCTCAGTGCGGCAAAGAAACTTTCGCGTTAATTGCATCACTTTTAGTTCCAAAACGTCCTACGGAAGTACCTTTAGTGGAAATTTTTAGTGTTTTGGATAAGTTTTATGAACCAGAGGTTAATGAAATTTTGCAAGCGGAAAATTTTTACAAACGTCAACAAGTACAAGGTGAAAGCGTGCAAGGCTTTGTGGCGGCTATAAGTCTGCTTGGTGCAAAATGCAATTTCATGGACTTGAAACGCCAGTTGAGAGACCGACTAGTGCTGGGGGTGCGGGACGATCGCTTGCGACGCGACTTATTGAAAAAGAAAGACTTGACGTATGAGGTCGCGTTACAGATGTGTCTGGATTATCAAGTGACGTTCCCTGATTTGTACCCTGCGTGTGTGGCTAGTGAGTCTAAGCAAACTCCGTCCAGTGTCACGGAGACTGAACCTATGGACATTGGTAATGTTAACTCGAACGAGTGTCGACGGACGCGCACACAGGCCGGGCGAGCGCTGCCCGTTTGTTAAGGCGAAGTGCTTTTACTGCAAAAAGTTTGGGCACATTGCGGCGACCTGCGCCAAGAAGCCAGGTCGTGTACACCAGGTCGACGACACGAGGGAAGCCAACACGAGTGTAGACACTTCAGTTGAGAAGATGATGGGCATATACGTCTGCGTGGATAATTATTCACCACCTATAACCACAGAAGTTATGATAGACGGCGTTCATCTATCCATGGAAGTGGACTCGGGTGCATCGCGTACCATAATGTCGGAAGAGACATACAAGATGCTGTGGTTGACGCCCCCACCTCTACGAGCTACCAATCTAAAGCTCGTGACATGGACTCAAGACCCTTTGAAAGTATTAGGACTAGCAGACGTGCGTGTTGTGCTAGGTAATAAGGAAGCGCAATGTGAACTGGTCGTGGTGTCGGGGAACGGACCAAATCTGCTGGGCAGAAACTGGTTCCATACACTAGGCCTTCAAGTATCAGGATTGTGCTGGGCTGAAGAGGAGATAGAACAATATAGAAAAGAATTTCCTGAACTATTTAAAGAAGGACTCGGCGAGTACAAAGGTCCTGAGGTGTCACTTCACGTGCGGCCGGATGCTACGCCCCGCTTCTTAAAGGCGCGCGCGGTGCCGTACCCTCTTAAAGAAAAAGTCATTAGACAGTTGAACGAGATGGTGGAGGCGGGTGTACTGACACCTGTCCGTTATTCTGAGTGGGGGACACCAGTGACGCCGGTGATGAAAGAAGACGGAACAGTACGAATGTGTGGTGATTATCGTGTCACGGTGAACACCGCTATAGATACAGATATCTATCCGCTGCCGACGTCTGTGGAAGCGTTTGTGAGACTTAGTGGCGGCAGAATTTTTAGTAAGCTGGACTTGAAAAACGCGTACACACAACTGAAGGTAGACGATGCGACAGCTATGCTGCTCACGCTGAACACTCCGATCGGTCTAATGAAAATGAATCGCCTGCCATTCGGTGTCAGCGCGGCGCCAGCGATTTTTCAGCGTCTTATGTCGACGGCGTTAGCGGGTATGGACGGCGTGGCGTGTCTATTAGATGATATCGCTGTCACTGGAGCCACGATTGAAGAACACAACCGGAGACTTAAAGAAGTACTGAGCAAACTGCAACAGATGGGACTCCGCCTCAACGTAAAGAAATGCGTGTTCGCTGCGAACAGCATCACATTCCAAGGCACATGATTGATGCTGAGGGACTTCATCCAGCACCTGGGAAAGTCAAAGAGATTCAGGAAAAGTCGGCCCCAACCAACAGAGAGACCTTGCGTGCCTTCCTGGGCTTATTAAACTTTTATGAAAAATTCTTGCCTGACAAAAGCACGGTGTTGGAACCACTATATCGACTTTTAGAATCAAAAAGACCTTGGAGCTGGGGTGAGAAGGAACAGGAAGCGTTTGTGGAGGCGAAGCGATTACTGTCATCAGATCGAACGTTGGTGGGCTATGACTTGCAGAAAGAACTACTTCTCATTTGTGATTCATCGGAATACGGTCTCGGAGCGATTATTGCACACGTCATGAAGGACGGGTCAGAGCGGCCGGTGATGATGGCCTCACGGACGCTACAGGCGCACGAGAGACGATATGGGCAGATTGATAAGGAGGCCCTGGCTATTATATTTGGATTGACAAAGTTTCACGAATTCTTGGCGGGTCGTAAATTTTGTATTGTGACAGATCATAAGCCGTTGGTCGGTTTATTCAATCCAGCGAAACCAATTCCAGACCAGATATCACCGAGGATGTTGCGCTGGTCATTGAAACTTTCCAGTTATAATTACAGTATACAGTACAGGCCTGGTAAATTAATCGGCAACGCGGACGCGTTGAGCAGGTGGACCGCTCCGGACACGTCGAGTGTGCAGGAAGAGGTGCTGCGAGACGTGCTGCTGCTGGAGGAGCAGCCGAGCGGCTGGGAACTGGACGCTGCTAAGATAGCCGCGGAGACCAATAAAGATGTGGTATTGCAAAAAGTAATGTTTCACGTTTTGCACGGATGGCCACGAAGGAACATAGACCCGAGCCTACAAGCTTATTGGACACGGAGAGAGGCTCTTTCACATAATAAAGGTTGTTTATTGTGGAGCAACAGAGTCATAATACCTTCGTCTTTACAGGACAAAGTGTTAAAGTTGTTACATGCCCCTCATGCGGGCATTGTCCAGACAAAAGCGTATGCAAGAGGCTACGTGTGGTGGGTCGACATGGATCGGCAGATTGAAAGTGTGGTGGCCGCGTGTCAGCAATGTCAGCTAGTGAGAAATAACCCACCAAAGAACCCGCAGACTTGGATTGTTCCAGAGAAGTCGTGGAGCCGTGTGCAATGTGGATTTTGCGGGGCCCTTTCAGGGGAAAACGTTTCTAGTCCTAGTAGACAGTTACAGTAAATGGTTTGAGGCTGAAATCATACCAGCGATGAACAGTGGGACCGTGATAGCTGTTATTAGAAAAATTTTCACTTCACAAGGGCTACCCGACGTGTTGGTGTCCGATAATGGACGTGCGTTCACCTCGGATGAATTTAATCATTTTCTTAAAAAGAATGGAATTAAACATTTGTATTCACCACCCTACCACCCAGAGACTACCGGGCAGATTGAACGCACGATTCAAACATTTAAGAATAAAATAAAAAAGCTAGAGAACCTGGACATGCATTGGCAGGAGAAACTTTGCAAAGTTCTATACTATTTACGGACTGTGCCCAATAGTTCTACTAAGAAGACACCTGCTGAGTTACTGAATGGGCGCAGATACAGGACTGCAGTGTCGAGCTTACACCCCGACTCGACGCCGAGCCGCGCTGAGCAGCAACTGGAGGCGGCGGCGCAGCGGCCGCCCGCGCGGACTTTTTCGTTGTTGCAGCCCGTGCTCATACGCATGTACGGGCCCGGGAACAGGTGGTGTCGTGCCACCGTGGAGATGGTGGAGGGGCCGGCCACTTATGTGGTGAGGACGGAAGGTGGAGAGTTACATCGGCGACATGCAGACCAAATACTGGCTAGACCGCCGGACACGTCTGTTAATGGATCACCTGTCATTGACAGTCCGCCAGCCAATGATACGGACTCTGAATTATCGCAGGATCCGCCGATTGTGATTCCGCCACCTGAATTATGGCCAGATATTATAGGAATTCCTAATGAATGACTTAAGTGATTGCTATGTTAGAGGTAGACGTTTTTGTTATATTGATTTTGTTATTTACTGTTAAATTTATTATTGTCTTTACCAATCATTATGAGAGAAAGGTATGTTATGTTTGAACCTTGTTGATTTGTTTTCACTAGTTGTCAAGAGTAACATTTTTGTAATGAGGGTAAAATGTAATAAACCAGTTTGCTTTCTGATCTCGACTTGGTTGTATCTTTTACTATGGAAAATAGTTTTTTTCAGAAATCTGTGAATGAGAATCAAAACTTCTCAAAAAAATAAGGACAGTCCCCTGGAACCATTTTTCTGTAAATAAAACAGATAAGGTAACTTAATGCCCCATAAAAATTGAAACTTTTTTTTTTGTAGAATTGTTTCACCTCATCCATCATTGGCAACACAGGAATGTCACTTTTTGTGACAAGAGCAGGAAGATAAGGATTTAGCTCCAAAATCACCAGTAGCTATTAAACTGAATGAAATCCATAAAACCTTACAGTAACAAAAAAGGATAGTCGTTTTGTTTTTAACCTTAAAAAGTATGATCACGTTTCTATCTATCGCAAGATACTCAAGTGGCTCCCTATTCGACTTCGCAAGAACACTCGAATATTGTGTCTGTTATTTAACATCCTTCACAACCCTAAAACGCCATCCTATCTGCGACAACGCTTTTCCTACGATCGTCCTTCGGATGCACCTAGCAGGTCGCATCTTAGAAATCTCCTTAGACTCCCTCCCCACTCATCCGACTTCTACTCCTACTCATTCACTGTGCACGCGGCTCGGTTGTGGAATTCACTGCCACCTGACATTAGGGACTGCCAAACTGTTGCAGCAAGTTAAAAGAAGAGTAAAGGATCACTATCTTTCTACTTCGTCATAGTTGCATATTATTATGTATTTATTATTTTCCACTACATTGTAGTTCTAAGTATATATTTGAGTGATATTTATTTTAGAAGTATGTATGTAAGTATATTCTCTTATTGTATGTTTATAAGTATTTATACTAGTGTATAGCTATTTTGATTTTATGTATATTTTTTTTATTTCCTTTTTTTTTCTTCTACACTTACACACGTTGTCTACATCTCTATATCTACTTTCCTATCGCAGGTATGCTGGAAGAGATTTCATTAGAAATAAGCATCACCTTTGTACGTATTTTTCTGTTCCTTTCTTCTTGTCTGTTTATATGTGTGTACATAAATTGTTAAATAAATAAATAAATAGTTATTATAATTAAATAATGCATATTTTACCTCTCTCCAATACTGATTACTGGCAGTAAACATCTTGTCACTGTCAGCTTCCAACTCGGTCTCAATGATATGTCCCTGCGAGGTACCAAGCAGTATTGGACCTGTATTCATCTCTGAAGTGTTCTCCCAGTTCCAACCCACTTCTGTCACTTCATAGTTCTTTGATTTGCTGACCTGTTTGGACTTGGAACTATTTTGATGCAAGTATATAAGCTCGGGGGACCCATCTTTTTTGTTCTTTGATGAGAATGCCATGAGGAGGTGATGCCCGAGTGGATCCAGGAATATGCCCGTTAGTTTTGAGTTTGGCTGGACGAATTTTGAGTATTGGATTTCTGAAATTAATTATTTTGTTGTTTTGGAATTAAAAATTCTATTGGAACAAAATATACATGAAAAATGTAATTGTCTTACCTTGACCACAATCAGGCTTCTTTAGATTGAGCCGAAACAGATTCCCATTAGCCATCGCGAGCACCAGGTAATCGTTGGACACCGCTGCATGTGTTATCAGATCTGACAGATTCTTCAGCATCATTTTATTCTTGGAAAACATGGGTGTATTATCTTCTAGTTGCATGTTTATATATCCCGAAGATACCATTGGTTCGGACACAGGTTTAGGTCGCTGGGAACCTTGCGACGCTTGCTCGTACTGGTCGAAAATCGAAGTCATGTTGACTGAAAAATGGGTGTTGTTGAAAACCACTGAAACTTTTCCTTGTTATTCTTCGGTAAATAAAGTTAATTCGCAACGACACAATCGAAACGACAATAAGATCACATTATTTTACAACAAGTTCCCTATTGAATAGTTATTGGAATCCGTATAATAAATATTTCTCATACAAAACGAAAATTCGCAACAATAGTAATTCGAAATACCTTTGGTATTGGTATTAACTATGACAGCTACGACTGTCAATAGTGTCAATCAAAGTGACAGAACTGGGAGACAGAACAATGGAACAGATTCATTCCAGAGCTCTGGAGAATTCATCAAATTCAGCATGGAAATCTCATAATAAAATCAATTTTAGAGCTACTAGAAAAATAAAATATTTGCGGATTCATCACGACTCACAATATATATAAAATTTCAAATTACAACATTGTTGAAGTCGTGCGTGATACGCTTCGATCACAGACTACTATAAACTTTACCAAAAGGTAAAACAGGTAAAACATAACGTTAATGTCAGAAGGTAAAACAGGTAAAACATAACGTTAATGACAGAAATGTCAAGTGTCAATGTCCTGTCATTACAAACGAAAATTGTTGTTAAATTTCTGTCAACATTGATATGATAAAATGGGTCTTATCTTCTAGGTGAAACGGCCTATAATAAATATGATCTTAAAATAGTTTAGCCACATTAAAACATGAATAAAAAACGGAATTAATGCAATACTATTGCTATAATCGGTGTTCGAAGAAGTGGTTAGCTGCATTATTTTAATGGGCTGCATTACTGTACTATTTACTTGTGCGTTAACTTGAAATTCGTGACACAATTTCGAGAGCCGGTTTTTGGAAGTAGGAGGTACTTTAGTAGTATGTTTGTGTGACCTTGTTGGTTTATCATTATCATTCGTATCGCAATTCGAGTGTCAACTGTGAGTTACCAGAGTTAGTTCGTTTGTACTGTTTCGGTGATATAACATCAGTTCTTATCTGCATTTTAAAATGGCTACAAGTCCGCTTTTGAAATCCTCGAAATTAGGCAGTAAGTACTACAAATTCATGAATAAAATTACACTTCTATTTTAAATTCGATTATTTATTACCTTGCCCTTGGGTATATGATTCAGAATAAATTTTACGGCCTAATGTAAATTAATGAAACTTGTGTAAGTGGCAAGAGGTTAGTCAACTACAGTAAATTTTGTTAAAAAAATGTAAAGATAAAAGTAAGAAAGACTTAATATCTTTTAAAAATAAATTAAATTGCAGTGTCTGTTTGTAATGTAAAAGTAACAGCTTTTTAGTATGCATACGAAAGTTTAAACAGTACTCAGAACAAAAAATCTGTCTGTCAATTTGTCTGTCTGTTTGTTTCGGCTAATGTCCGAAAGGGCTGGACTGATTTTGACGGGACTTTCACTAGCAGATAGCAGATCTGATGTTCTAAGGAGTAACTTAGGCTAATTTTATTTAAAAAAAAAAGCCACATAAGCAGCAGCTAGTTAAAAGATTTTTTTTTAAATCTTAACATCACCATATCTTTTCAGTTTACTCGCGACAATGTCTCAAGACTCTGTCTCAACACCGCACTTTCACGACACAGCTGACTGAGCAGCAACAAAGTGTTCAGGAGATGGCGAGGACCTTCGCCATTGAGCACCTGAAGCCCAACGCAGCCAAACATGACACTGAGGCACGGTTCCCATTTGAACCTGTGAGTATTCTTCTTATTAGGCTTATTGAACATAATTTATAGTTGCAGCACTTTCTTACATATTTTTACTTGCATGAATTATATAAATGTGGATAATATTATAACTTCTCTGAGTAGTGAAGAAAATGTTTTGTAAATTAAGAATAATATCCATGTTATCACTAGTGTGCTGTTGCCAAGTCATTTTTGTATAGTAAATCAAATATGTATTAATTTATTTATACACATATTATTTGCATTACTGATAAGTATAGGCAGGTTTTAGTTTGTTGGTATTTAAAAATATTTATAAAAATGGATTAAGAAACTTATCCATTAAATTCCAAGATAACATACTGACATAACATTAACTGTTATCATATCAATAGGGCGGATTTGTAACTATTTATCTCTAAAGATTTAATCGAAACTTTGACTGTTTCTCTTATTTGAGGTGACCAAAATTTATAAAGAAATGAAATTAAAAATAAATGGTTACATAAATGCCAAGGGTTTCTGATATTTTAATTCAGGAGCAAAGATTAGGCTCTGGCACCATTATTTTACTAAAGTATGCTTGAAGTTACCTGATCAGAGGGATGAAAACAGTACTTTTCGTCACTGGGAAACGATTTTCCTTGCTGTCAAAAAAATTTAAAAACCAAGCCATGTTCCAACTTTTTATACAGTCACTCTGTTAAATCGCGGCGTAAAATTGTAATAAGAAAAATATCATCAAAATTTTTGTAATATGACTTTTAGGTAATTATAATTTACTTTTCACTTTATTTATAAACTAGCTTTTGCCCGCGGCTCCGCCCGCGTGGATGTCGGTTCTCGCGTAAAAAAGTAGCCTATGTCCTTCTCCATATCCCAGGCTATATTTCTGCCAAATTTCATGACGATCGGTTCAGCGGTTTAGGCGCGAAAACGTAACATACAGACAGACAGACAGAGTTACTTTCACATTTATAATATTAGTATGGATTATTAAAATGTACATATATTTGAGCTAAATATTTACCATCATCAATGATAAAAAAATACTGGCTGGTAGAATGCCACAGAAAAAGAAACATAAAAACCGGCCAAGTGCGAGTCGGACTCACGCATCGGCGGCGGCGCGGCGCGGCGGCGGCGGTTCCGTGCCATCATAATTGTATAGCTTTATTCGTATTAGTACCTAAAGAGTTATGTGCCCAGGAAAAACTACAACTTACTGTGCTTAACCCAAAGCAATCTGCGAGTAGGTAGGAAGGAGGACATTTTGGTTGTGAACCGTCAAATGTTTTTAAATTTTCATCGGCGAGGTCAATATTCATCAGAGAATTTTAACACTGCAGTGTACAATATTGCAGTTTTAGGTCAGCGCTATCTCTTGACCGATAATGGAACTAATGTAATTTTTGTTGATGATTTCTGAAAAAGTGTGTTATTTAGAGAAATCGTTTTATTTTTCCTGTAATCTTTACATAAACTACTATCACATAAAATGATTTCAGATTTTTTCTATGCAAACAACGGAGATAAAGGGTATGGTTTTTTTTTTTTGTCAAAATTCGGAAAAATTGCGCCTAAAAAATGTTTATGAGTATGTGCAAATAGCGCTCCTTCATACCCCACATACCCTAGTAGTCCCACTTCGATTTTTTAAGACACTCAGTTAAGTCCCAGTTGAAAAAAAAAAACTTTCTTATTTGCAACATAGTTGGGCAAACGTCATCTAAAATTATTCCAAATTTCAAGTTGATAGCATTAGTAGTTCTGGAGATATCTAGCTGTGACAGACAGACGGACAGACAGAGTCGCACCATAAGGGTTATTTTTTACCAATTTGGTACGGATCCCTAAAAAGAAGCACATAAATATCAATTCTTTGGAATCGAAATCAGATTTGCATTGCTTTGCTGAAAGTTGACTGAAACAGCATAATATGTCATAATTGACTGCTTAGATCCATGAGGTATGATAATCATTTAAAAGATTAAATCTGTAACTATCTGATAAATTCATTTGAACACAGCGAAGTAGTAATGGAATAATTCGAATGTTGTCATACACTGATACATTGTGTTCGTTCTCATCTCAGTCTCACCTACGACCTGTATGAGATTTTTTTTTTTTTCGACTTCTGACTTTTCTAGTACTCAAACCTCAGTTGGTCCCATAAGAGTTTTTTGATCCTCGTAAGAAACAGGATCGATTGGCATCAAAAAACGTTTTTTTTGTGAAATTTGCCCATTTTCTTGCTGACTGTACCTTTTTTTCAAAATCTGTGAATGCAGATCAATTTTTTTATAAAAGTTAAGCATAGTCTCTTAAGACCATTTTCTTGTAGCGACCACGGTTACGGTACCTGCCCTTATGGACCCATCTCAAAACATATTGCAATACTGCTCATCCCCCATAGCAAATAGCGTGATAATTTATACGTAGTAATTTGACCAGACCTATAGGGAATATCTATGCAAAATTTTAACAAAATCTGTCCGGTAGTTTTTGCGTTTAGCTGGAACATACATTCAGACAAACAGACAAAATTTCTAAAAACTATATTTTTGGCATCAGAATCGTTCCCAGACCTCGTGGAAATTACTTTTTTTCAAAAATATTAAATGTACAGTTTTGACTTCGCTACGATTTTATTATATGTATATAGATTGTGGATCATAGGTAGGTAAAATACATACAATGCTCTTATTAGTAAAATTAGGATCAGCTATGTCCCGCCGCTTAGGCATACAATAACAATCACATAAATCAAATTAAAAAGTATTTAAATAAGTCAAACCAAAATACACCAATTTCAATAAATGTCAGAAGTAACTATATATTATATTATTATTATTAACCACAGATTATTATTACATATTATATTATTTTTACATATTATTATTTACATAGATTAACTATAATGATCTCAAATTACTTCAATCCATTACCTAAGTCCTTGCAAGCACTTGAAGGATGGCGGGGCGGTTAATATTTAAATCCAAATGTTTACATTAAAAGAAAGTGACAAAACAAATAAATTTTATCACATCATCGCACACGCGTTAGGGTCAACAGAAATGACGTTTATTAGAAAATTGAAAACATATAAACATGTTATGGTCAACACATTAATACGCTATTGCCAGCCTTGTTTATCTAGGTACACACGGCTACATATCAAGGTATACTTCTCCAGTATAAGATGACCTGTCATTGTACGGAAATCCTTACAATGCGAGATCAGCTTATACTGGAATTGTATAACTTTGATATGTAGCCGTGTGTACACAGTTTGTTTAATATTGTAACTATAGAATGTAGAAATTACATAACTACATACAAAACTCACTCACCTGGTACGATCCTAAGAAGAGAGAAGATATTACTTCTTTTACTCCCTTCTACAATGTAGAGAGACACGCAGGTCTAATAGATTGATTTTATTATCTGCCTTTTCAATAAAACCGTATGTAGTTCAGACTGTTTTATCACAAGATTAAATTATGGTGATACATAAGGTTATTGATATCACCTCAATACTGAGGTATATAACATTGCATACCAAAAAACATTTGATCTGTTTTAAAATACATACCAAAAAACACTTAGGCCTGTGTTCACCAACATTCAAACCACCGGTTAGGTATTTAAACAGTTGGTTTATGTAAAATTTCCTAACAAATTTTGAGTAAACAACTGATTAAATATCTAAACAGTTGATTTAAATGTTGGTGAACACAGGCCTTAGTCATTTTTTTTAAACAGACCAAGTGCGTGTCGGACCACGCACAATGAGGGTTTCGTAGTTGGGATGAATTTATCCGAAGAATAAACTTAACATTGTGGTTAAAAAACATGTTCTCCCATACATTTCAACTGCAAATATAAGTTAGTCGGCTATTACTCGTTATCTTATAAAGCCTACTTAGCTGTGATAGTTTTCCTTTTAACTTCGTTATACATTGTATGTAGACTACTGCCGTGAATTTTTTATAAATTATCCAAAACCATTTAGCTGACAGGCAGGGGGACACTTGGCTCTAACAAAGATTAGCACTTCAAAGCTTAATATTACGCAAACGGATCCCTGAATCGAAAAATTGTTTTCACAGACCCGCAATATTTTTGAACAGCCGATACCCCACACTATGGTATAGACGGGTAGACGAGAAAAAAAAAAATCATCACCACTTTACGTGCAAAACAAAACTTGTAAGGTCCCCTACAATTTTTTTTAAAGGTTTTATTACTACTTTGTCTCATGCCAAATTACAGCTTTCTAGTATTAAGAGTCTCTGAGCTAAGCCGCGGACAGACAGACAGACGGGGTTGGTGAATCTAAAACTGTACTTTACCTTTTTTAGGGTTCCGTAGTGAACAAGTAACGCTTTCCTTGTTGACTACGGAAATTTATTTTTTATTGTTAGATACATGGTGCTCACATATTTACAAATATTGTTAAAGTAGACGATTTAACAAAAAAATTACCAAATAAATAAGTCAGTGTGCGAGTTAAACTCATCAAGGAATGTAAAATTAATGTCATAAAAATAAGACATTATACAATTAAATTAGCAACCTGTTTGATTTTGTCTAGACCAGTGCTTTTCAACATTTTTCTTAGCGCTGCTCCCTTAGTTTAGAAAAATATTTCGCAACCTTGAAATTGTAATTTCTGTTCTACCTTGAAATTCAAGTCTGTCACTTTAGGTACCTTTTGGTTAAACAGAAAAACAGAATACCTACAATTAACCATAGAAGTTTTGAAGTGTTTCATTCCATTTCAAAACCTACTTGTGCGATCTGTTTTCGTCGATGGCTCAAATAAAAGGCAAACAGAGAAATCGCCAAAATTTTGAAAACGATTTAATTCTTATCATAAAAAATTGATAAATTTAAAAATTGGTAAACGATAAACAGGAGTAACTAACACATTAATGTGAATGGGTACGCTTGGTCCTCGTCACATGAATGATTTATGTGATTGTAGATATTTGTTGATTCGTGTTAACCTAAGCCTTTAACTTTTTCTTAATAAATATAACATTTTGAACTAGTATGGTTTTATATTTAAGAGCTTTAAATATTTAAGTAACGGCGACCCCCTTTAAAGAGGCTTGGCGACCGCCTAGGGGGTCGCGACCCACACGTTGAACAACACTGGTCTAGACTCTACATTGTCATAAGGAGCAGGACCAGCATGTTTCCAAGCGTTCTTATCTTGGATATAATACTCTAATTTGTAATAAGCTTGTTTACAAAGTGTACTTTTAATACGAGTTTGAAAGTAGAATCAAGACAAAGACAATACTTGACAAACCATGATTTCTGTATTATATTTAAATTAAATATTAATATGTTATACACAAAAATCTTCCGAAATAAATGCTCTAAATGATAGTGAAAACAACATCAAAATCCATTGTGTAGTTTACAAGATCTAAGCAATCACACAGGCAGACACGAAAAGCTACTTTGTTTTATAATATGTAGGTAAAGATAGAGTTATTTATTTATTTGTTCGCCGACAGAGGCGAAGACACAATTACATGTATTTTGATATAAACAGGGACAAATAAAAGACTGCGCTTCCAATTGTATAAGACTACATCATTCATTTATTATCTAGGTACAGTGGCCAGCACATATAGCTACACGATACCTTCAAATTTCTCCAAACTATTTTAAACTTTAAATTGTTTATAATTAAGTTCAAAATCGAACGAGAAAATTTGACAGTTTGTGGTTACTTGATATGCTGGCAATTGTACAGACGCCAGCACATCAAGCTACTACAATCTGTCAAATTTCTTCAATAGATTTTCAACTTTATCACTACAGGATAAGGTTCAAAGTTGATTGCGAAAAATTTGACAGTTTCGGGTAGCTTGACCTGCTGGCAACAACAACAACTTTGACAAGGACGAAAGCATTAAAATAAATCAAAATTTAAAATACTTACGAAAATTATACAAAGGAAAAAAAATGAAAAGTAAAACTATGAGTAAAACAGTATTTATGAGCGTTCCCGGTTGTTTTTTTTTTTGTGTCTGTAAGCCCAAGGCTTATAGCATTAGCTATCCTACTAACCACGATTAAGAAGATGGATAGACATTCCTAGTATAACCAACCGCACCTTGTTTATTACCAATTTAACAGCGCCTTTATTGCCTAGCACTAAGGGCGTTTTTCGTATTCCAAGTGTTACTATAGCTATCTCCTATTAACCAGGATTAAGTAAGAAGATGGATAGGCATCCCTAGTATGATCAACTGCACGTTCCTGGTAAATATTTTACATTAACAGCGCCTTTATTAAGTAGCAGTAACGGCGGTTTTCGTAGTACTACTGATGTGCAGTTGACCGTACTAAATCATGATAAAGACAAGGGATTATTCTTATCGTTTCGTATGACTATGACCGATATTATTATGATGTCACCAGTTCAAAAAAGGCGGTGCATTGATATCAACTTTCTGCTTATTGGGTTTATTATCAATGTGACGAAAATACATGTCTTTCAGCAAGGTCAGGTGCAATAAGAAACTGCAACAGTGGGGTAATCAAATGGCTTGAATCTAGTTTTAAGAACCGTATTACAGAACGTCAATCAAAACTCAAACATTTCACACACAGAATCCATGATCCGATACTCAGTCGGCTATTAGTCACATCGACGCAGTATACTTATCTGAATGATCTGCCTAACGCTAAACGTGTCTTCGGTTATCCTAAAACGGGTATTAGATGGATGGATACATAGATAGAATACTCTTTATTATTTACACCATAAAAGTCACAATGAGCGGTCTTACCGCTAAAAGCGATCTTTTACAGACAACCTTTGGATGTATTAAAGGTAGAAGGAGAGACAATCATTGGCGTGTTGGCGTATCTAGCGCTATTTTCCAGGGGGGCCCTGGCCCCTGAGATGCGACAGCCGATGAAGCCGAGTCAACGCCCAATATAATTTAAAAAAACATATATAAACTATCATCATATTCATCATCATAATCATTTCAGCCGAAAGACGTCCACTGCTAGACATAGGCCTCCCCCAAGCACCGCCACCTCGACCGGTTCTGTACTTCCCGCATCCAGCGGATTCCTGCGGCTTTCATAAGGTCATCGGTCCACCCCGTGGAAGGTCTTCCAACCCTACGTTTTCATGTACGCGGTCACCACTCCAGAACCTTTCAGCCCCAACGGCCATCTGTTCTGCGCGCAATGTGCCCTGCCCATTAAGTTTGGCAATTCTTCGAGCTATGTCGGTTACTTTGGTTCTCCTGCGGATTTCTTCATTTCTGATTCGATCACGTAGGGAAACTCCAAGCATAGCCCTCTATATTGCCCTTTGAGTGACTTTTAGCCTTCTAATAAGGCCCATTGTGAGCGACCACGTTTCAGTGCCATATGTCATCACTGGCAACACGCACTGGTCAAAACTTTCGTCTTGAGACACTGCGGTATGTGGGACGAGAAGATATTGCGTAGCTTCCCGAATGCTGCCCAGCCGAGTCGGATTCGACGATTAACCTCTTTCACGAAGTTGGACCTACCTAAATGGACAATTTGTCCTAGGTAAACATACTCGTCCACAACTTCGAGTGTAGCGTCTCTGATATTCATGAGAGTGGGTGTTACATGGGCATTTGACATGACCTTTGTCTTGTCCATGTTCATTCTCTTGATGTAAACCATGTTACATGTTTATCGAAATTTTTGGAAAATGTTTAATCGTATTTAGCGAACAGTTGATCATTTCAAAAAAGTTACCTCTCCTCCGCGGCGGTCTGTCTGTTTGTTACGTTTTCACGCCTAAACCGCTGAACCGATCTTCATGAAATTTGGCAGAGATATAGCCTGGGATATGGAGAAAGGCATAAGCTACTTTTTTATGCGATTACCGACATCCACGCGGGCGGAGCCGCGGTCAAAAGCTGGTTTACATATATGTACAATAAATACATACATAAGTATGTAAAGCATATATAGTAGGTACAACGACATGTTTCATCTGCCTACTACTCTGCAATAAACTCTCTGTCTCTCGTCTATCACCAATTTCAAAACTGATTCAATAAAAATAATTCTTCTCTTCCAGATCAAAAAGCTCGCCAGCATGGGGTTGATGGGTGCTTGTGTCAGTAAAGAAGAAGGCGGTTTAGGCCTCGACTACCTGTCTCTAGCCCTGGCCGTTGAAGAACTCTCCCGGGGCTGTGCAAGCACAGGCATGGTCCTCTCTATACACAATTTCTTGTACCTCAACCTGGTCAATGAGAAGGGAACTGACAAGCAGAAAGAGATATTCTTGAATGACTTCGCTAAAGGCGCTCTTGGGAGCTTCGCTTTGAGTGAACCAGGTATTGTTTTTAAGTTATATTCGATTTGGAGATGATGAAATTGAATGAATTGGGACTAAGGCGATTAGTAGAAAATTTCATACGTTTGTACACATTGCTATTAAAATAAACTGCAATCACAGAGTAATTAAATATGACCGCGCTATTGAATGGTTATTGGACAGTTATCAACATGTGAGAAGTGCTTGAACTACGTAAACTCTTAATAGGTAATAGGAAATAAGGGCAGTGTCAAGGTCAAACTATAACCACGAAGGTACGGTTGACTGTATGCACTTAGTGCAGATAACTATACCCCAAGTCTCTAATTCAGATAATTTATGTAATAAACAAAGGGGATAACATATTAAAAACATATCTTCGTTATGGTAATTCACAAAAAATGGCTGAAAGAAAGGTTACATTCTCTTTTAAGTACCTACTGATTTTAGATATAATATTTAAAAAATTATCATACCATGCAGTGGCGTAGCTTATCATAAAGGGGCCCCGTATCGAAAAGTTAAAAGGGTCCCTTTGTTGGGGGCCTTTTTACCCGACTGCGGCGAAACTACAAACGATTTTTGTTTATAAAATAGCGTACTGACATGGCAGGTTAAGTTTCTTTTGTAATTTTACTAAGAGAATGCAAGAGCAAGCGAGGTGAGCTACAAAATTTGAGCACTCTAACTCGGATACTAGGTTGAGCTGTCGTTGTGATTCTACTAAGAAAATGCAAGAACGAGCGAAGCGACTTCGAAAGTTGAAGCATCCTGACTGGGCTACTAGGTTTAGCTGTCATTGTGTCATTGTGATTTTAATAAAAGAATATGGGGGCCGGGGCCCCTGTAGCTTGGGGGCCCCGTATCATTGATACGGCTGAAATGGCGGTAGCTACGCCCCTGATACCGTGATTATTTTTATAGGTTTTCGGTTTAAAACAAAGTTATTAAAAAAGGAGATTTTATGGTATACAATATTTTATGATACTGGTAACAATGCAAGAGATGAAAACTTTTTACATCTTCAACAACACAAATATTACAACCCATATTCATACATTCATATTGTAAGTAGCATATCTTGCCACATGTTGGATGAAAACGGCTATAAACTGTTCCAAGTGGAAATCGATTTTGGGAGGCCTACGTTTAGCAGTGGACTTAAAAGGGCTGGTTATGATGATCATATGCCGCGTCTCCGACACACTACACAAAACATTGTTTGGCTACGGTATTTTGTTTCCATAGTTCTCATATTTAATTAACTTTAATTTTATAAACGATTATATATTTTTTTAATGATAAAATGTTTTGCACCACTGTCCTGTCATTTTGACAGTGACATTTCTTGACGTTTCTTTGTTTACCTACATAAATTATCTGAATTAGAGACTTGAGGTATAATTGTACGATTCTGTATATCTCGACCTCAGAACATTAAGGGGGATGCGCTAAGGTAGACGTGAAATTCAAATTTTCTTAAGTTTTTTGCGATTTGCAGGTCAGTGTCAGGTTTATGTTGATTAAAATATGATTCGCGACAGTTTCGCCTTAAACTGATTGCCCCGAACTTGTAACTATGCTAATCAGTAGATGTCTGTTAGATAACAAAGTGGACCAATTAGTTTTACTCCAATTATCGTGTTGAACAGTTAAACCGACGAGGCAAAACATTTGTCATGATATTGTGATATCGAGCCGGGGTGGGACGGGAACAAGAAATTCCACACAAAGTCGCGTGCAGCAACTAGTAATTAATATGATTGGTTTTTTCAGGCGCGGGCACTGACGTTGCTGGGATACAGACTACAGCTACACTCGATGGCGACTACTGGGTTCTGAACGGCAAGAAGACCTGGGTCACCAACGCTATTGAAGGCAAAGCTCTCGTCACTTTCGCCACAATCGATCCAGAACTCAGACACAAAGGGCTCGCTTGTAAGTCAATGATCGCACTAACTTTGTACCACATAGAGCATGGAATCAAAAAAAAAATCGTGGCGCCAAAAGTACGTTCAGCACTTACTTCTGTCATGGACCGCCATTCAACGTCATCAGTTTCAATACGTCATTTATGTCGTAGTGCGAGTAAAGGGTGACACGTTTCGTGTTTTTGGGAAATAATAATAATAAATAATAACAAAATTTATTCAAAAATAAAAATTGGAAAAATACAGTATAAATCTTAGAAATAATGTAGACAGTAAACATAGAAATAGAGTAGAAAAAATGTTGACAACTGCCTCTAGCAGAGGAGGGCGAGGCGTCTCCGTGCTTTGTCTTTGTATCTGAGGACCAATAAAATACGATCTAGCGGAATGTGGCCGTTATCGAATTTTGTTGCTTCGTGTCACAATATGAAACTTTATAAAAGGTATTAGAAAATTCTAGACACACTTACCGAGGCAGCTGATTGAGCCGTTTTTCATCATTCCTTCTCAGTCACGAGATAATATTTTAAGTGGAGCTAGTGGACCCTTGTACGCCCTCTTAAAGGTGAAAATCGTTAGCAACTTCTATCCTGGCACTTTTAATTTTTTGACGCAATTATGTATTTTTCTCTAAGAATCTATACAAATAAATAAAATTGAAGTGTCAGTTTGTAATGTCAAATTAACAGCTACTTACTAAATGCATACAAAAGTATATAGGTACGGTACTTACAACCGACATATTTTTTTTATTTTAATTTGTCTTTCTCTCTGTTTGTTCCGGCTAATCTCCGAAACAGCTGGACCGATTTTGACGAGACTTTAACTGGCAGATAGCTGACCTTACAAGGAGTAAAGTATGCTACTTTTATTTTAGAAAAAGCCACGCGGTCGTAGCCGCGGGCAGCATTTAGTACGTACTATAATAAGTTTTCATTTACTCAGGTTTCCTGATCCCGATGGAAACTGAAGGTGTCTTCAGAGGGAAGAAGGAACGTATCATGAGTGTAAGGTATGTATTGAAATCTATTGCAAATACACTTATTAACACTGCATGCAACACAACTTGGAGTGGTCATTAATCATAGTTTGCTTTTCGCTGTCCCGATGTGGGCATTTTAAACATACAAACTGGTTTAACGTTATAATAAATTAGTATTAGGTAGTACTTATATCCAAATTTTTCATATATTGGAAAATTTGGTCTTGAGAGCCGGTAGTCCTTAGTGAATCTAGCCAAGATAAATATGCTACTACCTATAATGAGAGACTATAACAAAAGAAACCATTTTCTTTTTTAACAATAAGCAAAACTAACCAATTTCTGAAATCGACTGCTCAGTATTATTAAGGTAATGTGGTTCCGGTTTATTCTTAAGCATGGCTGGGTTTGCATATAATGTTGGGTTTAGTAATATTTAATTTTTTTTCATTTGCCATTTTGCATCTTACAGACTTTCGTACATCCGTTCATGATTAAATTAATTGCGTATCCACAAAGTTATTTATTTTTTACAAAATTAATTAAATTAAAAGTCATTTATTGAAATTAAGCTGAGAATTAGCACTTTTCGAACGTCAAAATTACATAACACAGTCCCCCAAAACGCCCGCCCTTCTCATTCATTTAAATACTTCATACATCTACCAATAGCCTTCGACTGAACTAATAAACTGAATATACGTATCAAAGGGTCCTGAAAAAGATAAATTACATGCGCTAAACAAAATAGGCAGGCACACTGCACCCAGCACTCGGCCATTCAATCAAACCAGGAGTCAAAAGGAGCTTATAAAATAGATTTGAAGCGAAACCCTCAGGGCTGCGACCGCGTGCCCCGTCACCCTGGAGGATGTCCGCATTCCGAGGGACTACATCGTGGGGCAGCCGGGCGAAGGGTTCCGTATAGCCATGGAGCAGCTGGACCAGGCCCGTATCGGAATTGCGGCGCATGCTGTCGGTGAGTGACCAACAATAAAAACCCTGTTCCGTGTGGTGCCGGACGTAAACAAGAGAAATCAAAATCATAAGTCATTTATTCAAATTAGGCTGAGAATCAGCACTTTTCGAACGTCAAAATTACATAAGACAGTCCAACAAAACGCCCGCCCTTCACCATTTCTTAATACTTTAACTGGGAAGAAGAAGTGACGCAACAAACTCCCCAGTCGAGCTGTCTGTTCAGTTAGAAAAACTTGATTCTATACAATAGTAGGTATGCAAAGTAATGAACAGAGACAGGACAGTAAATAATATAATATATATATATATAATATTCTATGTTAATATAATCTCCTGTCAAGTATTTTGTGTGTACATAAATAAATAAATAAATTAAATTATTTGTCATAAGTCAGCTAGCACACGACAATATACTAGCAAATACATTGAAAACTACACTCAAGCTAAAAACTAAAAATGTAAACAAAACTTAATACCTAAATAAGTCTCCAGACATAAAGGGCGTGTCCGCTTACATATGCTGGGATAAACTAGGATCATCGAAGTTAAATAAATAAACAGTTAATTACTAATAACAAAAACGAAACCATGGTCAGCAAGACGACCAGTCACCACAAGCAGCACTCGTTCACGAGCATAACGCAAATATTATATATTTATTTATTTATAGCACCTTAAATCTATCATGACAGGTTGCCCTAATGCGATACTGCGAATTCAAAGCTAGAAATATGCGTTTTTGTTGTTTGAATGTTATAGTGAATTAAATACCCGCAGTATAACTATATTTTTTGCCAATAGTAGACAATATTGACTGCATCGTTTTTCAATACCGGTAGTGTTGCTGATGCGAACCTCCGAAGGGAAGCCGGTAGGAATCGTGTCCTTTGGTATTTTCGTCACTGGCTATCTAATTTGTTTTGTATTACCACAGGTATTGCTCAGTCAGCACTCGACACTGCAATCTCTTACGCTAAGGAAAGGATAGCTTTTGGAAAACCACTGTCCAGATTAGCTTCTGTCAAGGTATCTATTATACTACGTTTAAAAATTTAACTGCAAATTATTTCCAATCTGAGGTTAATTATCCCTAATGAAGTTGAGAACTTGTAATTTTACCTATACTCCATTTATTATAGCATTAGACAAATAACGGCTGAATAACGACAGTTATTGTGTAATATTGTTGAAATTACTGCACTTTAAAGTTATTTTTTTAATGTAAATGGTAAATAGATTACAGTGCTTTGTATTTATCGTGAAATAACGGAGTTTATTAAACGTTTACATCGAAATAACGAAAGGGTGAGAACAGTTATTTGTCTAATGTTATAATAAATGGAGTATAGTGTCAGTTGAGAACGTATATAATTATTTTATCTTTGAATTTTTCAATCTTATGTTCTTTTTTGTGTCATTTTTTTTTGGTAAGGCTTTTCGTCTTAATACACATCATCACGCTTGTTGTTCGTCCGTCTGTTTAAGGCCCATCTAATAGGCACTTGCTGCAGAGAAAAAAGAAGATAACAAATATTATATTAAACTTTTTTTCAGGACCGCCTTACTGATATGTGTATGTTAGTCGAGACCGCTCGCCTCGCGACATACCGGGCGGCCGTTGACGTTAGCACTAAGAACAGTGCGATGGCTAAGTACTTGGCGGGTCGGAACGCCACCGCTGTCGCAGATCACTGCGTTCAGATCCTCGGGGGGCGCGGTCTGTCGGTTAAGTACGATGCTGAGAGACATTATAGGTAAGCTTAAATTTATTTTTATAATTACAAAGATTAGATCCTTACTAATATTATAAATGTTAAAGTAACTCTGTCTGTCTGTCTGTATGTATGTTACGTTTTCACGCCTAAACCGCTGAACCGATCGTCATGAAATTTGGCAGAGATATAGCCTGGGAGATGGAGAAGGACATAGGCTACTTTTTTACGCGATAACCGACATCCACGCGGGCGGAGCCGCGGTCAAAAGCTAGTATTAAATATAACATACTGTCTGAATTCCCTAAGACGCAGAGGAGTATTTTACTCCACAGCGGCCATAGTCAAAGGGCTACTACTGAAAAACCACCAAAGAAATTAGTTGGCGAAACTTCACAAAAGAGATTTTTTTTTTTATTGTGATCGATACCTATCACGTCATATAGGCCTCCGCCTATCTCAAGCAGTGGATGCCTTTCGACTCAATGATGATGATGATAATTTTTAACTTTCATTCCCAACAGGGATGCAAGAGGCACGCAGATCTACGGCGGCGTGACGGACATACAGAAGAGACTCGTCGGCCACTACCTATTGAAGGAACACAACGCCCTCTGATGCGATGCCGGTAAACTTGATCTAGTCTAGTCTGGCTCTACATACGCCCAATTTCTGGAACGAAATTTATCGACTCGTCAAATTTAAACGAAAGTCAAGTGATGCGATTGGCTGTTGATAATAATTCATTCAACCAATCACAGCTGTTTACGCGTGCTAGACAATCTGTAAGCTAATTTTTGTGTTTTCGTTCCAGAAACCGGGCGATAGGGTCCTATATCGAATGACGCGTATTGTAACAAGAATGGCAAGTTACCCTGTAATTTCAGCATCGCGTTTTCACGAACTCCTTTCAATTTTAGGAACACAGAACGTCCCATTCTTCTTTTGTTTTATCAATGACATCAAAAATGTGATGATTTTTGTAGGCAAAGCACACTCTGAGGGAAGTTAGGCTAGGTTAGGTTCATGCGTACATACATGAACTCACGTCTTTTTCCCATGGGGGTAGGCAGAAACTATAGAACGCAACCTGCTACGTTCTTTACATACTACTTTTGCTTTCGTTTACTTTCGTACATCTGGTCATACACGCACGCCGGTTGCGAGTACTACGCACCTGATCTTTCTGATAATATCACCAATTAGGTCACTATAATGTCCTCCCAGGGCGTCCCCTCCCGGCGTAGCTCAAATCTGCCTTGTAAATACCTTTTCTTTTTTACTTGCTCTCTTATTTTTCCTTATGTATTTACCGTTTCATATTTTTTTACGTGACAAAGTCTAATAAATCGATGAACGCCGGCTGCATGCACGAAAAATGATGACTCATTGTCCCGTTACGCTCATTGTCCCGTTACGGTCACTGTTCCGTTACGCTCATTGTCCCGTTACGGTCACTGTCCCGTTACGCTCATTGTACGCTTGCGCCGCATCAATGTTTTGTTATGACGTTTTCACGTTAAAATATCGTCCGTAAACCAACTTTACAGACAACCTATTTTTTCTGTACCTTTACGAGAAGTCATCAATTCAGAGTAGTGTAGTAAGCTTTTTTGGTACGGTTTTGACCCTACGTATAAATTGACCGTAGATTTTTGACAGTTGATATTAAACGTTAAATTGGTGATGTCGTGTGTTGAATATAAAGCTCAATATTTTTAACTCAAGCACTGTACAGAGCTTTCTTATAGTCAGTAATGAATTTTGAAATTTATTCTGCATAAAAGGAATCGCTTTTTCACAAAAAAATTATGGGTAGTGACAGCTAGCTGTCAAATTCACGGAGACGCGATAGTAGCGACATCTGAAGTGAGCAAGTGGCAGTTTTAATCCCCATTTATGATAAAACTTCGTTTCGTTGTATGTATTTTTATCGACTTAAAGGACCAATATTATTTTCTTATCGAAGTCCATGTGTGTCTCTGTAAAGTTATTACATACTTATGCAATATATACTTGCATAATATTTTATACGTAATATTTCAGTAATCATATAGATTTTATAACTGAAATAATAACAATCACTCGAAGTTAAAACATACACAAAACTGATATTACATTGATATTTATGTGTTTACTGTGTTAAGGAGCCATTTTGTAAGGGGAATAGTACGTTTCATAATGAAAAACGGCCAATTACAACATTTGAAGGCGCCGTTATAACTCTGTTTCTGTCACTTTAAAGTTAAATATAGCGACAGAAAGACTTTTGAGAACATCTTCGTTTCTTAGCCCACGCTCGCACGGGCTTTTTTATGGTGACGTTTTTTTACCGTACTATGGATTTTCAACTCTCAGCTTAGCGCCGAGAGTTGAAAATAAAAAAGTGCGCTTTTACAACGCACTAAGATGTGCTCTGATGGATTCTCAACGCTCGGCACGACGCCTAGAGTTGAAAATCCAACGCTAAAAATAAACGTCGCGTTACATGGGCTAAAAGTTATGTGGCATTTTAGAATTTGGGAGATAATCGTGTTTGTTTTCCGTGAGCGCATCATAATTTAATCAAAGATTTTAGATGAGTATTCTGGCTAAAGTGGACTCTTGCAATAACTAATAAATAAACTGGGTTTTCTCCAAAACATTACAACAGAGTACAGCTAAATTAGTTCAAAACCCATTTTAAAATACGCCTCGAAAGCATTTTATTAAAATATTCACTTGATGCGTAAACCTTGACGTCTTTATAACTCTTACAGTGGTTATCTTCACATAATAATAGTTTTAAGGGCAATCGCATTTATAACGCCTTAGAAAATATTTGTTTGTACTTACTTTTAAATAGGACATTCCATTTTTAGAATGTTTTTTTTTTTTTTCAAATACGCGAATATTGGGGTTAAAAACTATTTTAATAAATAGATGCTGAATTTGTTACCTATTTTGATTGAATTTATTCTTTTTAGGCTACAAAATTACTAGGTTTGTACTTACTTATCTTTATCGAAATGTTGTTTGCATAATAGAGGTATTAGATATATTATGTAAATCCTGCGGGGTAATTGCGTAACATACTAACAATGAGGACTATCACGCTTGAATTCGCTGCTAGAGGCGTTAGTGTAGAGTGAGGTCTCCAGAAATGTCAAATGCGTAACTGAACGTTCACTGTTTGCGGGATTTTCTATCGCAAATTGTTACTAATTATTCATAATTGTAAAGATTGTGCCATTCCTGATTAATTATGGCTTAAGATTTTAAGTAATAACTTAGGATCTAATTTCGTTGCACTTGGAGGAAGAATAATATTTGTCTGCTTAATGCTTGCCAATTTTAGGAACATTATAAAGTAAATATTCATTAGATATTTTAAAATGTAATAAAATAAACATTTTATGAAATAATAAGTACATAAATATATATAAAACATATAAAATAAAAGTACTGACAGGACCTTACTCAACGGTGGCGCCAACTGGTGAGCACAATTGCAATGCCTCTCGTTTTGACATTTCGACAACATTCATTGCGTTATTCACGTTGTCGAGTAGATGAATTTTTCAAACATATGAAGCAATGGATTGGAAATTTCCTTTTAAATCCTTCGGATTATGAAAGAAAGTATGTTACGCAATTGGGGTGTTGTTTGGACTGATCCTGCCTTGTCGTTTTTTCGATGGCAGTAGAAAGTGACTGATTAAGCATAAAAGTAAACAACTACTAAACATTACGTGACTTGTCCATCGCATAATACCTATAATATAGTAATCAGTCTATATTGTTGTTTGTAACTTATAAATACCATTAAGTTATAGGGGCCACAATTTGATAAATGTATTCTATGGTAAATAAAACAAAGTTTAAAAATGTCAAAACATATAAGTCTTCAAAAGTATAATAAAAATGTTTATTTGTTCAATATTATTATTATCTACGTATTTTATTGTTATAAATATTTTAATAAAAAACTATTTTTGTAGATTTGTTTTTTTATTTATTTATCCTATTTGTAATTTAAGAATATTTTATAAGCTAAGTATGAATAAAAATATTTATTTTTAACAGATTCATCGTAGGTACACTGAACACTGCACTAAAATATATGCTTAAATAATAATAATACTAACTGATCTGATTTTTGTATCCATTTTTTGATCCTCAGCGCCGAATTTTAACCGATATCCAGCTCGGAAATCTATTTTTTTTACCGTTTTTGGAAAAACTAATAATAATAATATATTAAAATTATTAAATTAATGTTTGAAGTGCTGTATCTCGGGTTCTATTGGACCTACAGACCTAAGGCTGCGCTCATATCTGTATACTTTAAAAATGAATAGCGTGACTTTTTCCGTAGGATGCTTTTAGAAGTTATGTTATAAGACTTATAAGTCAAATACTGGAGAAAGTCCGAAAATTTCGAGGTTTTCGGAGCAACACGCAGTTAGCACAGGTTTTCCGAAGCTGAAAACTTGGTTTTACACTATTGGTGTCTATTGTAAAAACATCCCAATAAAATCAATAAAGTGAATTTTTTTGCGACCTACGATGTGTTAGATAATTGGCCTATAAGTTATAGTTTTCAAAACAGATAATTGGGCTACTACATATTAAATAGCTTTGATTGTTATTAGTACACGGAGTATTTTCAATGCTTTTTTAGGGTTCCGTACCTCAAAGGAAAAAACGGAACCCTTATAGGATCACTCGTGTGTCTGTCTGTCCCTCTATCACAGCCAATTTTCTCCGAATGTAATGGACCGATTAAGTTGAAATTTTGTATACATATCAATTTGAGTGACCCAAACACGAATATGAACCGTAAATAAAAGAATTTAGAATAATATTAGGGTCAGTTTTGGGGGGCAAACAAGAAAATTTAAAAAAATAGTTTAGCAAACTGTACCATGTGACATATCAAATAAAAGGATTTACTATGAGGGTCTCAAATATATTTTTTATATATATATTTTTTTTTTAATTTATAAGTGAAAATAGACGAAAATTTACCACCCCCCCCCCTTATCTATGTAATGGACCGAATTAGTTGAAATTTGGTATACATATCAACTTGAGTGACCCAAATACGGACGTGGATCGTAAATAAATGAATTAAGAATATTGAGGTAAGTTTTGGGGGAAAAACAAGAAAAATTAAAAAAATAGTTTTGCAAACTGTACCGTGTGACATATCAAATGAAAGGGCTTACTATGAGGGTCTCAAATATATTTTTTTTTTTTTTAAGTTATTAGTGAAAATAGGCGAAAATTTACCATTCCCCCCCCTTATCGAAACTACTGAACCTAAAATTTTGAAATAAATACAAAAAATAGTTCTATACTTATAGATTACAGGAAAATCTATAAGAAGTCTATGGTCTTAAAATTACATGGTAAATCTCTCGATATTGTGCGTACAAACTTACATTTGCAGTTGGAATGTTTGGGAGATTATGTTTACCAACTACAATGTTAAGTTTGTTCTTAGGATAAATTCTTTCCAAGTACGGAACCCTTCATTGTGCGTAGTCCGACACGCACTTGGCCGGTTTTGTAACAAAATCGTATAGTGAACTAGATAAAAACATCCCCTTTATAATCCAAATAAAAAATATTCATAATTTTATTACAGCTGCCTACTGGCTCGCTCTTATCCTTTTGTAGGCTTATAAAATCGGTGAGGCGAATTTGCACATAAAAATGCATCATTTAATCGCCGTTAACCCATTTATACACCGGCCAAATATCAGTGTAGCAACATTTTCCTGGTTGACCTAGTTTTTCCAAATGGTTTTGATTCTTACCGGGATGGTGTTTAACGTTTTATAGTAATGCACTGATGAATGTATTGTTTTAATTTCTAACAAGAAAATAAAAAAATTGGTCATTCTTTTTTTCACCAAATTTATGCTATAAGAGTAGGGCAAGACCAAAGGCAATAGGTAGATTTTAGCCCGATCGATGGCAATAGGTGGATTTTGTCCCGATCGATGGCAATAGGTGGACTTTGGCCCGATCGATGGCAATAGGTGGATTTTGGCCCGATCGATAGCAATAGGTGGATTTTGGCTCGATCGATGGCAATAGGTGGATTTTGGCCTGATCGATGGCAATAGGTGGATTTTGGCCTGATCGATGGCAATAAGTGGATTTTGGCCTGAACGATAGCAATGGGTGGATTTTGGCCTGATCGATAGCAATAGGTGGATTTTGGCCTGATAGATAGCAATAGGTGGATTTTGGCCTGATAGATAGCAATAGGTGGATTTTGGCCCGATCGATGGCAATAGGCTCACCCTTAACTCCAGGGACTTAAACATAATTTGCGAAATGTGGGTGTACTTCAGGTCACCTTAGCCTAATCCTTCGGGGAAAACATGCGTGTTAAGTCATACCAATTTAAAAACAGATCAAACCAACCTGCTCGTTAATGGTGTCACATTATATAGCAATCTTTCCGTGGATGCATGTCATTGTGGTCAATGTATCTCGCATTACGGCTGCCTACGACGGCGACGCCTCGTATTATTCTATCATAATACACTTACCTACGGATAGTTACTGGTTATCAACTAGTTAGTTCGCTACGTGCCTGACGTGCCTCTTAATAACGTTTGTTTTAGTTCAGTGAGCATTTATTTTGATATAATCATTTGTTTTTTAATGTGTGAAGTGTTGTGTGTGTGTCTACATTCACTGTTTACACACTGTTCTCTTAGTTAAAAAAAGTGCCAAAATCTCACCTCACCAGTGCAATTCCCGTCTAGGACCAGGAAATAGTATGGAATTCCAAATTTTATACTCAACATTCTGGAAGTTTTCCTCCAGAAGCAATGATGCCACGCAATATCTATCCTTTGTTTTCTAAACCTCAAGACAGCCGTCCTTTACCTTGCTTCACTGAACTGAATATAAATAAATACAAGCAACAGCTACTTATCTGATCTACCAACCAGATCATCTGTTATACTAGTTACCTCGAAAATACTGCGCGATATCGACGATGTACAGAGCCTCGAGGCATCATGGTTTAAAGTTGTAACGTGTTACAAATACCTTTCCTCAAAGGACCGGTAGCTTTCATGAATCACATAGAGTTCGTATTAATCGCCTATTATCTTAGTGTGCGTCATTTTCAGCAATGTACACATACAGCGGCGATGCCGATAAGACAACGATAGGGAAACTTATCATTCCACCGCGATTACGAGTCGAACGCAGATGGGCTTGTATCATCATTTTTAAAAAGTAAAAATGCGCGCCCTTATTTATTTGACGTTTCTGGTTTTAATATTCAAAAATGGAAGTGGTCAAGACGTTATCGAAGAAGTTTTCGACGAAGAGGTGTTAAAACTTATTAAGTTATGTGATGTATGTACGTGCAGTGAAATTCCCGATATTGATGGGACTCATATAGTGTTGTACGTTCAGTGTTCAGAGTTTGATAGGATAGAAAATGTTGCCGACTTGGACAAGATCGCCTGGCCTTTGAATCCAAACGGATTGAAGATATCAGCTACTTTCGACGGACTGGCACTGTCTACATTGGGCAAGTAAGTAACCGTTATATTATTTAACTCTAAATATATCGTACAAAAAGTTTTATTAGAACCGTTAATCTTCTCCCAAATTCAGTTAATCCGGAATGCTTCTAGCAGTAATTAATGTGGGCGTAATCGTTCTACAACGTTAGGTCAATGTCCCAAATAGCGCAGCGACAATTTTATAGACCAAGTCGTAAGTTCGAATCAGGAATGCTGATAACAATCTATTTGGTCCTTTGGTACGGCGAGTGATGTCATTCAGGATACCGGGAATTATAATAATGGCGGAATTCACCTGATAGGAGCACTACCTACCTACTTCATAGTCGGAAAACTTTCAAGCATATACAAACACAAGCTATATATGTTTCAGATAGTATTTCATAACATAATCAGATGCAACATATCCCTACACGTTTGACCATTTTAGTACCATGGTTTTGTTTACAATTATTCAGTTAACATGATGTTTCTTCCATTGAGGTGTAGTAGGCCTAGGCTCTCAGACAGTCCTGACCCTGAATATGCATTATTTAGTTCTCACCTTGACTGCTTATCGCCACGTTCGCTACAACTATAATAAAACTACGCTAGGTACAATATAATATATTAAAGGGCATTGAAATTTTGTTTACACGCCGAGTACTTATCTTAATCTTTGTTTGCTTGAGCTCTTTTAGGGAAAACCATATCAAGTCGCTGGGTACTTGCCGGTAGGTGAAAATAAGTCATAGTCAAATGTCATCGTTATCCTCCTAGTCTTTTCCCAACTATGTTAGGGTCGGCTTCCAATCTAACCGTAAGCAGTGAATACCAGTATTTTACATGGAGCGACTGCCTAAATGACCTCCACGACCCAGTTACTGAGTAATACGATACCCCTTGGTAAGACTGGTTGACAGCCTTTCGGGCTTCTGACGACCTGTAACGACTGTCAAAGATCCACGAATGACAGCCGGACCCGACGTAACGTTAACGTGCTTCCCGAGGGCACGGAGGGGTCTTGGTATGTAAAGATGGCCTCCCATTCACGGACCAACCGCTGCAAACGGAGCCTGATTGATCGAACCGATCGGTTGTTATTACTTAGACACGAGCCCCTTCTTAGCCACAAGCCCCAAGTCATAGTAAAAAAAGGGTTGTTGAGATGCGTTCAAAAAATGGTAATACGTTTACCCTTGACGTAGAATAAGCTTATAGAAATATTTAAAAAAAAAATCCTGCGTTTTTTCAACGTAATTAATATACAATTAAATTATCTAAATTTTAAGATTTATTTCATTTCTGAAAAATGGGCTTTCTTCTTTACCTACTACAATTAGCGTAGGTAAATTAGATGTGTTCCCCATAGTATCTTTCTTTAGTCACCACCGAATGTCCATTGTGTCTGAAATTACGTTCAGTGAATGTTTTAACTCATGTTTGCTCGAGCCATGCTCCAACAATCTAAAGCCTTATTTATTCTCATCTCCGATTTCCACCATGTAGCGCGGAACCTATAGAAACTAAAATATTTTCCGGTTCCCAAGACGAAAGTACACCTTGATTAAGTCCTATAATAAAATAAGCAAATTCTCGGTAAACTCTAACAAACAATAAACATAATAATTTGATATCATCCATTTAAGATTAGATTATAAAGAAAAGGGAGACGCCTACAAAAAAAAAAATTAAGTTCAACGGAAAACGGAATTAAATAGGTATGTAGGTAGATTCCTACTGTACTACTTCCATTTACATTATCTGAAACAGCTAATAAACTGAATATTCTGATAATAATTACATTGTCATTTAACATTAACCACAATTTTATCGATACTCAATTATGGGCAAACCGATTGTCAGTTATTCTTAAGTGGCTTCTTATCTTTTGTTGTGACATCGTACTTGTGATTCATTATTAGGGTAGGGACTGATCAATTACAATCTTCGATTGGATACTTTTGTATCAAATACCTGGGGCCTTACTCCCGAAAACGATTCGAGTTTGATTTTGATTCTGATTCGATTTCGTTTCTGATCCGAACTCGATTTAAAACTTAAAACTGACCGAAGTTAGGTTCGAACCACCGCACGATCGTGCGCTAGTGTTGGATTCAAGAGTATGGATCGGCATTTAATTCGAACCCAATTCGATTGATTCAGAACTCGATGCTGTCGGGAGTAAGGCCCCAGAAGCGAGTTCGAATCGGAATCAAAATCAAACTCGAATCGGTTTCGGGAGTAAGGCCCCTGACATCACAAATCCTGTATCGCGCAATCAGAGTTTACCGCACAACTAGCATATATACAACATCCCGACATCAACCGTAGGGCAGTTGCCCACCAGACTCAACACCCGTCTAGTCGGAGAATCCTCCCTTTTCAATAGAGGATGAGTGAACTTTACACCCTGTTCCTCATACCTCTATACTTTCAGTACCTTTAGTACTAAAGAGCGGTGTAAAAACTTACTCATTGGTTCTAATAATGCGGCTTTACTTGGTCCTTTTACCCAGTTGATGTTGCTTTAATTCGCTTGTTGCTGTGTTGCTGGGGAGTTTGCTGCGCCATTTCTTCTTCCCAGCTAAAGCATTAGGAAGTGGTGAAGGGCGGGTGTTTTGGGGGACTGTCTTACGTAATTTTGACGTTCGAAAAATGCTGATTCTGAGCCTAATTTGAATAAATGACGTTGAATTTATTAACTTTCTTCAGTCCGCTGGATTACTGAAGCCCTGTATTTAGCAGAAAACACTAATTCATGAAATTAATTATCTTAAGACCTATTTATGTACCTACATCTAGCCAGCAACAGGGCAACTGTTCAATATTTGGTGGTGTTGCTAGAGGTTCATGGCTCTTTTCCGACCTTCTCGTTTAGGTACAGCATTCATTGTCAAGAGGACATCTTTATTTTAAAACTCCCTTTCGGATTGTTCCCAAATTAGAGGATTCCGGCCATTTGTTGACAAGGTCGTTCAAGACAATTAGTATTAATTACTATTGTCATTTATTTAATCTGTTTTACTTAGTGAAAGAGACGAAGCCTAACAATAAAGGACAGTGCAAAAGACAGTCTCCTGATGTAGAAGAGGACAGATTATTAGAATTCCGTATGTCCGAATGCAAAAATACGGAATCCTTAAAAAACCCTATTTACTCGTGTTTCTGTCTGTCTGTCTGTCACAGTCAATTTGTTCCGAATCTAATGGGCCGATTAAGTTAATTTTGGTACACATATCAATTTCTGTATCCCAAACACGGATGTGATAAGTAAATAAATGAATTTTGAATAAAGAGGTCACCTTGGGTAAACAAATAAGGACTTGTAATTTTTTTTTTGCGATCGTACATCTGATGTCCTAGTCATTCATCATCATCATTTCAGCCGAAAGACGTCTCTAGTAAGTCCCTTAGTCGCCTTTTACGACACCCACGGGAGGAAATGAGGTGATGCTATTCTTTACGTCCGGCACCACACAGAACCAATGTCCTAGTCTATGCATATTACATATAATTAAACACTAAAATAAGACTCTTGAAAAATTTACAGTTTTGAGTCGTAGTGCGACTAAGTTCGGGGAGAAATAGTATTATCAAGTTTCCTATTCAAAACAAAGAAGTTCCTCCCCCTCCCCCAAATAAAACTTCGAACTTATAACAAACTAAAACACTGTGTAGGTACTAAGTACCTAATCCTTTAGATTTAGAACAAACCTTGAGCACGTCTTGAAATTAGTAACTGAATATCGTGTTGACAATGTTAGCCCTTATGTAAGATACGACACGACATGTTGTTATCAGATACTATAATAATTATATCAGTAAAAGCTTAAAATAGAACGTCTTACCTATCTTGAGTGAGATTTGACTAGGCCGGCTTACTTACTCACCTTTAACGGCCTAGGCTTGCGTAGGTATAACTAAGTACTTAATTAGACTAAAAAGACTTACAACTGTGAACTGATTATAATTTGCGGATTACATATACATAAATTGATTCCAGCCAGCTATCGCTAAATTACTAGGACCCCTCTTGTCTTAAAGAACGTTTCATGTTCCTTCATGACACACATAATAGATATCTGAGGTCATTGGAAAACTTGAGACTAGAGATGCTGATGCAATCCACTAGCTTTTATCAGGGCCGGCTTTACCTATGGTGCAGGGTGTGCGGCGCACACGGGCGCAGGGTCTCAGGGGGCGCCGAGCACCGGTCGCAATTAAATATTTTTGAATTAACGACAAAGTGTGCCGCTGTGGCCGGGTGGGCTTTTTATTCTTATACTTAAGCCGGGGTTTCTAAAAAAATCTTTTTACCCTCGAGTCTACCTGTCTACCCGCGGGTCCTCGGGGGAGTATCGCAAACGAAGAGAATGGGCTATTGCTTCCCAACATCATTTGTAATTACACCATATACACCCAAATTTCCGATCACTAGGGATAATGAGTATTCCATTTTGATCGCGCGCCACCTAGAGGCCGCCAGGGTATTTATTGCACCCGAGCGCTACATGGGCTAGAGCCAGCGCTGGCTTTTATGACAAGTCTTTTACAGTTCAACTTTTAAGCAGTACCTTGTTTTGGTTATGAAATGCCTTGCCCGTGTCGATAAGGCGTACACAATCTTTGTCAATTCTGGTCAAAAACACTTCCTCTCTCCCCAAACATCATCATTACATAATAGTTTCTTGCGCTGGTTTTATGTTTATTATTGTATATACACACATCAAAAAAAGTTTGTGATCACTAGCTTAAGCTAATATAATTTTTTAAATTGAACTTTATCAAGAAAAATTATTTGTTGTGTGTTTTCTCTAAATAGAAATAGGTACCCTGTTTGAAATTAAAAATAAAACTATTTTTAATTTAAAAAAATTGAGTAATTAATCATAATGTAATTGTAACAGAAATGTAATAGAAAGAGAAAGACTGTTTAACCAAACTTAAACAACAATTTATTAATAAAAGGTTTATATTCAATAATATAACTCCTTTACCCCGGGCTCGACCACATGCGATGAACCTCCTGGGCATGCTGAGAATAAAGTTATCCAGCATTTCTTGGGGTAACCTGTCCCATTCTTGCCCTGAGCTCTGGCACTGTCTGGGGACGTGGCTGACGGTTCCAAACAGCTCGCTTAAGAGCATCCCACGCGTGCTCTATTGGGTTTAAGTCAGGCGAGCCGAATCATAATAATTATAATCTAACGTACCTAACAAAAAAGATTTCGATATTTCGCAAACTTTTTTTGATATATATAGATAAGTACCTATATGCTTTATGTATGTATTTATTTATTGTATATGTAAATGGTACAACACTGACTACCTGCAGTATTGTCTCTCCTTCTACATTTATATCTGTAATTTTTATGAACATAATAAAGAGTATTTTATCTATCTCTAGGGTGAATTAAAAGAACCCCCACGAGTGATGTTACTTAAATAATAATGGACAGTCAGCCCCGTAACCCCGTTATGAGATCATGTTGTTTCACAATATGAGATTCCACTCGAAATATTTAGTGCTACTGTCGAGCATGAGATCTTGAATACGATTTCCATTCGAGCAAAATGTTATTGTTGTTTTCCATCAGTAATTCCGCAGTACCAGCCCGGATTTGTGAATAGTAAAATGGCAACAGGCTTGCTTCTGACATATTAAACTGATATCTTTGCCTCTGCTTAACCCATCTGGAAATGCAAGCGCTAGGTTTCTAAAACGGATAGTAACCGACATCCCTTAAAATCCTTTCTGTAACTATGTAAGGTCATTATCCCACATCGTCTCAAGATTCGCGGGCTGTCACATCAATCAACCACAAAACCGTGTCACCTGCGTTTGTTTTGCGAATCATCAGCGCGGTGTCGGGGGGAAATGGCCGACTTGTCGTATCTGAGTTAAGGCGCCCACCTACTTCTGGCTACCTAGTTAGTTTATAATGCAGTTTTAAATTTTAATTTGAGTACCTACTGTCTGCAATTTGTTTTTGGAAGTTGTTGTAGGTTGCAATCTACACTACGATTACAAAACTCAAAACAAATGAAAAACTGCAATGGTTTGTAGGATTTTGAAGTATATTCCTAATCCATTGCTTCATATTATGTTTGAAAAAATTTTGTCTTCTCAACGACGTAAATAACGTAATGATTGTTGTTGAACTGTCAAAAAATGAAACCCATGACTACTAATGGTGTGTTACGCAATCAGGGTGTAGAAAGGTATAGTTACATGGTACACAAGGCTACATATCAAGCTTTAATTTCCAGTATAATCTGATCTCGCATTGTATAGGATTTCGATACAATGAGAAATGATAAATGATAAATGATAAATGATAAATGATTTTATTTCTGTAAGTAGGTTTTTACAAACACTTTTACACGTCAATCAAATTTTAAAACTAGATGAGGTCGGCATTTCGTATCTGACTACTCTGAGAAGAAAGACCGAAACAAACTCAGAGGTCTCAGTCTCTTTTAAAGTCCAGACATAATCTTGGTCAAATCATGTGAAGACCATGTAGACTGGTGTCTGAAATGGTCTTTTGAAGAAAGAACCACACAGATTGAGTGGACCTGTCCATTCAGTGCACGCATTTGTCAGTAATCGTGCAGCTCAACTCAGAACATAAGGAGCTCAACGATTCGACGAACAATACCAAAGAAAGGACATTTGGGCAGGCCGCATAAATTACTCAAACTGCCATACCATGAACAGGAAAAAAAAAAATGTATATACTGAGAAGGAAAAAAATAAAAAATAAACAAAGACCCACATAGTCTTCACATTCACAATAATTAAAATAATAACATTATACTTCACAAGTAAATATTCATGTCAATGTGTATTAAGCAATCACAATAAAAAAAAGTTTCAATATATAAAATTTGGAGCAGCTCAATCCCAAGCCTTTTTGTCCTCAATATAATCTTTAATGGTATAAAAGGCTTTCTGGCACAACTTACGTTTAATGAATGATTTGAATTGATTAATGCTTAGATCTTGAACGTGGCTTGGAAGTTTATTATAAAAGCGTATACATTGACATCTGAACGAACCACCTATTTTCTTGAGCCGTGTTTTAGGTACAACATACATGTGTTTGTTCCTAGTATTTATATTATGGATATCACTGTATTTTTTAAACAAATTTATGTTTTTATGGGCATATAAAAGATTTTCAAAAATATACTGAGAAGGCACAGTCATAACATTAATTTCCTTAAATTTCTCTCTGAGAGAGTGTCTCGAACTTAATTTATAAATTGATCGAACAGCTCTTTTCTGCAAAACAAAGATAGACTGAATGTCGGCGGCATTTCCCCACAACAGAATACCGTACGACATTACACTATGAAAATAACTAAAGTACACTAAACGGGCTGTCTCTATGTCAGTTAAATTACGAATTTTTCTAACGGCGTATGCTGCGGAGCTCAGCTTCTTAGACAATTTATCTATATGTGGGCCCCACTGAAGCTTAGCATCCAAAGTTAAGCCCAAGAATACTGTGCTATCTTCAGGATTCAATTCTTCGCCCTTTATCAACACATTATTTTTCACCTGCCTAACGTGAGGTAGCGTAAACTTAATGCATTTGGTTTTTTTTTCATTAAGAAGTAAATTATTAACATTGAACCAATGAACTACTTTTGAGATCGCGCTATTTACATCGTCAGTAACCAGCTCCTGACGTTTAAGTTTAAACAAAAGTGAAGTGTCATCCGCAAACAACACTATTTCATGATTATCCTTTATGAGGTAAGGCAAGTCATTAATATAAATAAGAAACAAAAAAGGACCAAGAATTGAGCCCTGTGGGACTCCCATTGTTACTAAAGATCCGGGAGATCTTTTCCCATTAACGTCAACGCTCTGAAACCTATTACTCAAGTATGAAGCAAGAAGATCCAGAGCGGTGTTCCGGATCCCGTAGTGGCGGAGTTTCCTGATTAACGTTTCATGAAGAACACAATCGAATGCCTTGGACAAATCACAAAAGATGCCCAAGGCATCACATTTATCTTCCCATGCATTATAAATATGTCCTAAAAGTTCATCAGTAGTTGAACGACCCCTTGTAAAACCGAACTGTTTACTGTGTAATAATTTATTTTTATTAAAAAATCTTTGCAATTGGTCTAACATTAATTTCTCAAAAATTTTACTAAAGGTAGGTAGTACTGAAATAGGTCTATAATTTGTGGGGTCTGATGTACTACCTGATTTAAACAATGGTATTATTTTACTATTTTTCATAAGATCGGGAAACTCCCCACAGTCGATACAATTATTAAAGATAAGAGCTAAAGTAGGTGCTACAATGTCAATAATAGACTTAGCAACTTCTACAGAATTACCCCACAGATCCGCAGTCTTTTTTACGTTTAAAGTGTGAAAGGTTTTAATTATATCTCTACAGGTAATATGTTCAAAATTAAATTCCGAATCGCAAACATTAACATTTTCCTTAAGCAAAGACTCAGCAACAGAAGGTGAAGAGTTTAGGGATTTAGTAGTTAAAACGGGAATATCCGAAAAGAAATAGAGAGGTCTAGCTTATACTGAAAAATTATAGCTTGATAATTATGTAGCCGTGTGTACAATGAACGTTATTTTTGGAAGGGTCCAGACACAGCATAATCTATACTAATATTATAAAGAGGCAAAATTTGTTTGTAAGTTTGTAGGTAATCTCTGAAACTTCTGAACGGATTCTTAAAAAAATATTTTGTACTTGATAGTCCAATTCCTGGAGAAGGTTATAGGGTATTTAACATCACGCTGCGACCCTAAGGAGCCGGGCAAAAAGAAAAAAAGTCTGAAAGAACGCTTTGTTAAAATAGCGCTCTTGGGAAACGGGATGTGACGCGGAGTGTCGGAGGCCGAAATTTCACGCGGATGAAGTCGCGGAACAGAAGGCAGCGAATGTTTCATCTAGTTATTTTTGTAACAAGTCACTTCTTTGTAAAAATAAGCAAGATTGTTTAATTAATTATGGTAAATTCCGATTGCTTTCAACAAAACGAATGAAAACTTGTTGATTTTTCTTATTTGCGGTTTTCCGCTCCTAACTCCTGACCAAATATGTGTGAGATAAAAATATTTGTTATGTAATCAATTGTGTAACTATACGCAATACTTACGCATGATAATTAGTCTTTAACTATCTAAGAAAATGTGTACTTTATTACGAATCAATACGGATGTTTCCTGGGTAAAAAAAAGAAAAACTGTTTAGTCCGTCAATCACATAATAAAAAAAATATCATACACGTATTTTTTGCTTTAGCATATTAATAAAAAATTACTAAGATAAAACACATTAAACTTGGGGAGTGGGGCCTCGTTACGTCACAGCTACGTATAAAATCTAGCGAGCAGTGACGTCATGCCACATTTGAACTCAATGTATCGCCGTAATGTTTTGATTACGTAAAAAAAAGTACGTGTCCAAATTTTTTAATAATCTAAATGACGGACAAAAATATATATATATATGGACATCCTCTGATAAGCAGGTAGGTATAACAATAAAAAAAAATGAAAATTTTATGCAAAATGGACAAAGTAAAAAAATTCAAAGATTTAAGTGGATTTCGTAGAAAAGTGCAGCAATATTTAAAAAATAATCAAAACCCAGCGGAGCTCCTGCAAAGTTCTCTTCGCGCTATAGTACGTAATAACCTAAGAACATAAGAACCTTCAACATCTTTCACTCTATCACATTTTTTACATAAAACACTCCAAAATTTGTAAAGACAACTATTTCTAGAACAGGTTTAGAAAGCCTGCGAAAAGAATAAATCGTTTACAAATATAAAGTTTTATAGACAGCCATAAGATCACCATAATATCTGAAACTCTTCTACAGGACGAACTTGACTATAGCAAGTAAAAATAACATTAATATTCTAAAGCTTTTCTATAGATTAAGCTATAGAAAAATTACTCTTGACGATGTTAAAAACAAACATTAAATTTTAACGCCATTTTCATGCTTGATAAAAAAGTGGCTGCGATATTGCCGTAAATTATTTTAAAGAAATCAGTGACAAAAGTCACAAGACGAAACATAATACGTCTTGCAACTATTTACTTTATTAGTTTTCTAGTTTATTAAAGCTTTCTACACAATTAAAACAAAAATGTATTTTTGTGTATTTTTATAACATATAATTTATACTTAAATAGAGTGAGCGCATTTGTTTTACGACAGGTTTTTCACTATCTTTCACGATGGATATAAAACCGCATGTCCATTCGCGCTTAAGAGCGCTGTCTCGGGTCCACTAGCACCACTCTTTTAAAAACATATCGTCGTATCCTACGAATAGTACCCTAACGAACATAGGGGCTTTCTTTTTTATTGCATAATTCAATTCTGCTCATCATACCACATATAACCAGTTCAACAAAACAATTAAAAACGGGATTTAAAGGACAAAATGCGTATAAAATATGAAGATAATTTATTGAAAATAATCCTAGCCGAACCTTAAAATACCAATACACATTATAAGAAATCACCAATAGATATTTTTTCATATTTAATTTAATTAAACAATAAAGTGTCTCCTGAAAAGTAGCTATTATGCAGTTACGCTCCTATTCGTAGGATACGACGATATTATCTCGTGACTGAGAAGGAATTATAAAAACAGCTCAATCAACTCTATCGGTGTGTCTAGAATTTTCTAATACCTTTTATAAAGTTTCATATTGAGACACGAAGCAACAAAATACTTACCGATATAGTCGATTGAGCCGTTTTTCATGATTCCTTCTCAGTCACGAGATAACATGTTTTTAAAGGAGTGGCGCTAGTGGACCGGTGACAACCCTCTTAACAAACGATAACACATTGCATGAAAAACTAAGGATTAATTAATTGAATATTGTGTTAAACAATTTATTATTTTACATTACACGCCATTATACTTAAAAACATAAACATTAAAATAATTATAACTTATTCGTTATGCTTTATAGTTCCTTTGGTTTTAAAATTGCTTTATGAAGAACAGCTATCATGGCCTTAATATCATTGAGTTAAATAACTAGAGAAGCAAACCTCATTAAAATGTGTCAAAAAAGTGTAACCACTATTTAAACGCGACGACGCGCGACGTAGCTTTGAAACCACTAAATATTTAAAAGTAATAAGATACTGATTCTTACTCTTATTAAAAAGTTATTATTAAGTTATTATTATTAATATACTTAGGTTCACTTCAGTTGGCGTCACACAGATCACTGAACTGACGTTAGCTACGCATATGGCTGTGGCCATAATTATGTCAAGTGGCAAGTGGCCTTTATACTGAAATTATAATGATATCGTATCTCTATGTATTTAACTGTGTGTACATAAATAATAAAATATTATATATCAATGCTTAATATAGTCTAAAAACTATCTAGACTAAAATAATGCTCTTAAAATTATCTTGTAGCATTTTAGATAGCTTACTTGAGTAAGATAAGAAAAAGACTACCTGTCTTAAAAATAGCTATACCCATTTTTTCCTTGTAAGCTATTAATAAAGTTGTGCCCACTTGTACTATAGTGTATATATTTTATTCATGAAGATATCTTGAGGGATACTTTACTCTTAAAATCGAATCAACAATCGAATTAAATTCTATTAGATATCCTGTAGTAATTTGTGATTGATGAATGATGATGCATTTCTGTTGCCGCTATAACAACAAATACTAAAAAACAGAATAAAATAAATATTTAAGGGGGCTCCCATACAACAGACATGATTTTTTGCCGTTTTTATACTTAACGATACGAAACCCCTCGTGCGCGAGTCCGACTCGCACTTGGCCGGTTTTTAGAAAAAGATTTGCCCTTTGCGTAAGTAGGTACCCAGGGACCAGAAATTTAAAAGGACAAGCGGATTAGTATTTTTAGTCAGCCTACGATCAGGACGAAACCTTGCAGGCGAATCAGTCGTAATCGTGTGCTGTCATGATTGAAATTGATAGTAAAGTCTCATAGAAACCAACGTGTTCAAATCCGGCGAATGTCATCATCGTCTTAAACAAGCTAGGTCCTTGAGTTTTCTCACATAGAGATAGGAAATCTTCCTTTACACAGTAGTTCAGTTAGGTACGTGTGAGTGATCACCGATAGGCCGAATTAATTGGATAGCCTTGTAGAACTATTGCTCTGATTAGGATTTATGTATAGTTTCGTAACAACATCCAATAATTACAGCATTGTGTTCTATATTTTTCAGGTTGCCGCCAAATTCGCTAGTGGAGACGCTGCGATTCACAAACAACGCCATAAAAGCATACTGGCCAGACCCTTTTAGTGACGTTCCAAATTTGAAAGTCCTGTCATTCTCGCATAACGAACTGACCGAAATCACACCCGACCTATTTACCAAAATCGAAGGATTAGAAGACTTAGACTTAACACATAATAAGATATCGGATTTAAATCCTTTAGATTTCAAACATCTACGTCATATAAAGAAGTTAAGTTTACAAAGCAATGACTTGAAGAAGATTCCGCTGGATGCGCTACAGCCTATGATTGCACTCGAAGACCTGGATGTGAGCAAGAATGGTATTTTCGACTTGTTACTCCAAAGAAGTGATGTTGAGAATTTGGCTCGACTGAAACGGTTGAATTTGAATGACAATAGAATCAGATCTATTACGAAGGATTCCTTCCCTCCTAATAACAGCCTGTAAGTATTATTGAAATAACTTAAACCCCTCCAACCCAGTAGATAAACGCTAAGTGCAGGAGACATTTTGTCATTGACTAAATGTTAAACAACTGCATACTGCATAGCCAAAAGTATGAAGCTCGTTAATCCTCAGATACTGTTCAGTTCTTTCACAGTTAAGAATAATTTATTGGTCGTGTTTTACCTTTGTAGTTTTAATGGTAGGTATTTACGATAATTTTTCTTAAACAAAAATCAGTAGTCAATAAACAAATATAAATCCATAGAAGTTTGTCCGGAGTACCGCTGATATTGATGCCTTTATTGTAAATATAACTCATATTTGTTGCTTATAGATAACACATAACGGTCTAATCTAAAATAAATATAGGTACGTACTTAGGTAGTTCTTTCTAATTATGTGCCTTATCAGATTTATACAGAGTTTAGCTTGTGTGATAAATTGATAATGTAGGCATTAAATAAACACAGAACTTGTATGTTTATATTAGCAATTGTACCAGTAGCTTCATGGCTAAGGTTTGTCTGAATCGTTCGGGGGATAGTTAGACGGCAACCTAGTGCGCCCTAATTGCGCAACGCACTATACCCAAAGTCTCAAATTCTGATAATTTATGTAAACAAAGGGGATAACATATCAATAAAATATAAGTACTGATTTAAGAAATAATAATTTAAAAATATTCATACCGTAATTATTTTTATAAATTTTCGGTTTTAAACAAAGTTGTTAAAAAAAGGAGATTTTCTGGTATAAAATATTTTATGATACTAGTAATAATGCAGGAGATCCAAACATTTCAAATTTTTTACATCTTCAACAACACAAATAATATCTCATTCATAGATTCATATTGTAAGTAGCATATCTAGCCACATGTTGGATGAAAACGGCTGTAAACTGTTTCGATTGGAAATCGATTTTGGGAGGCCTACGTCTAGCAGTGGACATAAAATGGCTGATTATGACGATCATATGCCGTGTCTCAGACACACTACACAAAACATTATTTGCAAAGGTATTTTGTTTGCATAATTCTTATAATTAATTCACTTTAATTTTATAGATGACTATTTACAAAAAATAAAATGATAAAATGTTTTGCACCACTGTCCTGTCATTTGACAGTGACATTTCTTGACATTACTTTCCCTGCGTTCCGAGTTGCGATAATATCGATATTCGCGTGCTAAAGCCCATTCCGAATTAGCGTGAGCGCGATAACGATGTCCCGTGAATCGTCATAGATGACGTCATGACATTCGCCATTTTGCGATAACGCCGACCATGCCTTTTATTAATAGCGCCGTGAGCGCTGTCAAAAATGACAGTTGTGCTGTTTTGTTTTAAGTCGCATCGTATCTAACGTGGCATTTTCAAAATTGGTCTTCTGCCTACAGTTGCTACCTAACCTAATAAGAAGAAATGTTTGGTGTATACACAGACAAATACTCTAATTTCGTTTTGACATTGAGTGAGCACCGTGAGCGCGTTCACGAGCGTTCCGAATTGTTGACATCCATCGGCTGTCATTATCATAGTATCTAAATCGGAACGCATGTGAGACGATGTGAGCGCTGTGAGCGATTTTAGCCAATTCGGAAGGCGGCTTGTTTTGCATAAATTATCTGAATTAGAGACTTGGGGTATAGCAATCTGAATGATTTTGAAGGATGATGCCTATTTTGGTACCCTCCTCCAATAGACATATGTAATACATCGTTGGGTAGCTCTTTTTAAACTTAATAGAAGTTACTATTGCGCCTAATTCCAAATCCTTGCCCGTTCAGAGTTATACTGTAGGTACCAAACATGTCAGTTTAAACAATACCAAATGAAGGTTTAGGTTTAAAGGTTTAAAGTATTCATAGTTCACTACATTACGCCTTTCCTTTAATAATTAGTAGCAAATGTCGTAAAAGATCGTGGATAAGATGATCTAACAGTACTTACGTAAAGTAGGTATGGAAAAAGTGTGTAAAGTGTTTTTGTTTTCGTATTAATAAGTATTCCTCTTTCCAGGGAACTATTGGACTTATCAAACAACATAATAGAAATTGTGGAAGAAGAGTCTTTTCTCACATGCACGAATTTACGAGAATTGAACCTTGCACAGAACAATATAACGTTTGTTTTCGCACTGCCGCCAACACTGCAGATTGCCATACTGAAGATCAACACTTTGTACCATTGGCCCAAGTTTCCTAGTGGTATTAAGTATATTGATCTATCGTATAACAGATTGTCCGATTTATATGATGAAAATGCAGTGAATTTAGACAGTTTGGAGGTAAGTTTTAAAACCATACCACCACCATAGTTTAAAAAAGAACTATACTATGATACTACTGAATACAAATGCAGTAGCCAACTAAACATCTCTCAAAAATACTTCATATCGACGGTTAAAAGGTAATAAGCGGCATTTTTTTCGAAAATGAGTTATGAATGCCATCCTACTTAAAATAAGACTTTACCTTTTAACCGTCGATTTTGACCACTGATTGATGATCGCAGTATATTTCACTTTATTAAACTGACTTGCCCGTATGTATATCTGGTTACCATTCTTATAGTCATACATCACTTATTAGAAAAATATGACAGAAAGGAAATACAAAAAATAAAATAGATAATTGATTATGTAGCCCGAAAGTCTGACAACCAGTCTTAATTACCAAGGCGTATCGTATTACCCAGTAACTGGGTTGTAGAGGTCAGATAGGTAGTCGCTCCATGTAAAATACTGGTATTCAGCTATATCCGGTTAGACTGGAAGCCGACCCCAACACAGTTGGGAAAAAGCTATAGGCAAATGATGATTTTGATAATTTAAGCGGATTTATTTTTATCCAAAACTTACATAAAAAACTTTAATATTCCAGGTACTAAACATCGGTGGAAATCAAATAAAAGAACTAAACATCGAAAAGAAGCTACCCAGCCTATACATTCTAGATCTATCATACAACTTAATAACCGAAATACCAAAGACAATAAGCACTCAATTTTTCCCCAATTTAGAAGAACTTCACTTTGATGGCAACCCCATAGTGACGGTTTATTTTAAAAATATAGTTGCTCTAAAGAGTTTGTATATGAATGAGATGAAAGCTTTGTCGGTAGTTGAAGAAAAGGCGTTTAGCAATGTGGTGGGGAGACCGGCAGATGAGACAGAGAATGATGTGAATTGTTTCTCTCTTTATCTCTCTAATTGCCCCTTTTTGGGGGAGATTAAAGCGGGAGCTTTTGATGGGACATCGCTGTGTATGGTAAGTTTAAATCTACACATTTGTTTAGTAATTCTACTTTGAGTTGGAAAAAGTCACCACAGAGTGGCACTCCTCCGACCCGCAGCAGGTGCACCAGGCGTCGGCGGAGGGCGGGTTACGCCCTCTTCGAGCCCCGTAAGCTAAGATCTGGGGCACGGGACACTCGCGGCCGTCCGCCGCGCCCAGCCCTTGTGGACGTCGCGGGGGGAGTCGCACACCTCTCCTCCCGCGTGTCTGAGGTGGCCTGCAAAGGCGGCGGCACTAGCCGATGATCGTGAAAGGCGCACAAGTTCCCATAATCCCCGGTCCAAGTGTAGGAAGGGAACAGCGGGATGGTTTTTAGTCAGTAAGGCTGGTTTTAGAGTGACGCTGACCGTCGGCGCTGACAGTTCCGCGCTGACCGCACGCTGACCGTCGGCGCTGACAGCCAAAACGTATGAACTTCTAGGAAGCGTTTTAGAATAACGCGTAGCTATCAGCGCGTTCGTTTGTCATCGCTGATAGCCGGCCGTACGCGTCGCGCGTCGGCGCCGCGTAGCTGTCGGCACTGATAAACGCAGCGAGCGGACGCCGTCAGCATGAACAGTCATGACGAATCGCGTTGTCGACACAAGTCGAGTGATCGACTACGCGCTCAGCTGTCAGCGCCGATAGTCAGAGTGACTCTAAAACCAGCCTAAGAGTCTGAAAGACCCATATAGGCTGTGTCCCGGCTTACCATTATACTGCTCAGTTAACCAAAACCGAATTATGAGAAAAAAATTGTCAAATTACCTAGCAGTAACAGCCAAACTTTAGTGGCTAAGTTGCTACAAATTCCCCTAATAAAATAAGATACAAAACAAAAATATGTATAAAACGAAAGGTCAGCCTTATTTCCATGAAATTACAGGTAAAAAAAATCTAACTCATCTCAAATCTTACCTACTTCAGCTAGATATAAGCAAGAACAACCTATCATATCTATCAAAGAGCCTGGTCGACTGGTCAGCAGTGAGCGAGGGAGTAAACCTACAGTTCAACCCCTGGAACTGCAACTGTGACATGCAGTGGATAGTGGACGAGCTGCTGCCTCAGATGTACGCCACCAAGCACTCGCGATTGCTGGCTGAACTCAGGTATTCATCATTCTCCTACCCTTATGCCAATTTATTTGGGGTCGGCGCAATGTGACTTTTTCTTCTATACTTCTACATCTCAGTAGTCACTCCCTTTCTTATTATATCATCCATCACACAGCCCATCCATCGTTTCTTTGTTCTTCCCCTACGCGTATCCACATTCATACTCAAACTTTCCTGACGACATTTCCCTCCCTCAGGTATAGATAGAAAAATATTTATTCGGGACACGCACAGGAAACACAAACAGTAAAATAGTAACCTTTAAAACTAAAAATAAATCCTGCGCGAATCCAAAAATGCTCTTGCATAACATGCATGCATAATCGCCTATAGGTAACATTCCCGCTCCTGGGACACAGGCCACCTCTCTGTGAGAGGGAGAGTACACAATGCACACTACAAAATGCTCTTACCTCAGCATAATACTGCGACATTTGAAAAATAAATACGCTGCAAAACATCATCACGCCTATAGTAGGTATACCTCTTACCGACTATCTTATTTTAAGATGGTCTCATTGGAGAAACGTAGAATAATCATTGATTCCTTATACAAGCTACACCGATGTAAAATTGATTGTCCCCTATTACTATCCAAGTTTCAGTTTCGGGCCCCTGCTAGACTCCCTCGTGCTCCTATATTACTCCTTTACACCCTCCACTCCGCAGAACAACACTTGGTGCAAACTCTGTCGTTCCTCGTCTCTGCAAATTGTTAAATGGCTCCAGCGATTTTGTCGACGTGCATTTTGACTCATATGCCAAGTTCCATAGATAGTAATGTTTAATTAAATTTTTTCAATTTTTTTTTGTGTCTGTTTGTTTTGTTCTATTGAATTTTATTTTTACTTTTCTAACTGTTTTTCTAATTTAAACTTGTTAATTTTAGTTGTTATATTTTAATTTTATAGTTTAGTGCTTGTGGCAGACCGATGTTTATGGGGCATGCGGTGCTAACCTGTAAGAAATTGTTGCACTAACCTCTGATTTCGTTAGGTATTTCTTGAACTATTTACAGTGTAAGCAATTGTTGGTTGACCAATAAAGGAAAATAAAATAAATACCTACATTTTGCCAGTTGTCATTTATTGAGCACAAAGCCAGACTCCTGGCTGTTACCAAAACGTCCTAATATAGAACGACGAGACAACGTTCGAGGGGTAGGTAGGCACACTACGACAGGCAGGTAAGGGCGGATGCACACGATGCGTTGCGAATGCGACGCGGCGCTGGAACGGTGTCGCTGCGGCGTCCTACATACAAATATCCATGGTATGCTATACGGTGCGTTTCGGCGTCGCACCGCACGTACACCGGGCTTGCAAACCGCGTGGCGAGGCGGAGAGGGGTGTACGCGTTGCGATGCCGGAGCAGCACCGCGCAGTTATATGTGTCGCAGAAGAAATCGCACAAGCTTGTTTATTTATTTATTTAAAATCTTTGCGGTGCGGCGCCGCTGCGGCATAACAACGTTACGGCGCCGCAACGCCCGCGTGGCCGCCAATGCGGTAATACGTCCTGTGAACGGGTTCTTAGCCGATCGTCGTGCTACTAATTAAGAGCGTTTCTTCTCAACTCATAGGCTATAATATATCTGTCTTCCAGATGCGGTTCCCCCCGTGCGTTCGAGGGTCTCCGGCTGGTGCACTGGTACAACTGGACAGAGCGCGCCATGTGCCGTAACGGGAACTCACACAGCATGCATGGGAACTATATGGTCAGTATTAACGAGGCATATCGATGGCCCCACTGAATAAACGTGCAATGCTTCGTACACGTTTTTTTTGTTTTTTCATTTTTTTGTATCTTTTGCCTATCCTGCACCCACTTAATTTTTTTTATGAATTTTAGAATTAAAACACGCCTATTATAATAGTGAATTTCTTTACCTATTCTATACTTCATTTACTATAACATTAGAAAAAAGAGGCTCGTAGAAGCAGGAGTGCGAAACATTTTATTCAAAGTTAAAAGTTTAAACAATTAAACTAAAAATGTTTTAACATAACTTTGATAAATAGGTCGTAATAACATCTTCATCACACATTACTTACAACAAAACGAATGAATGAAACAAACGATTACGTCGTGTTGATTTAAATTTAATTAAGATTAAAGGAAATAAAAGTCTTTTTTTTTACAATATTTTATTTAAAACAACAACTTTCAACACAATAGTTGGTGTAACTTCTTCGTCTTCATCATATAATTTAGTCACTACGAGTATCATCAGAGAATAAAGATGAAGAAGTTTCACCGACGTTACCTAATAATAAATCTTTCTACCACATCATCCATTATGCTTTAACTTTTCCTCTTCTTTAATTGCATGAGCAACGCAAGACTGCCATCGTTCTAGCGTAATACTATCCAGATCTTGTGGGAGTAATTGTTTCTCCTTGTCTAATTTGAACGTTTTGTTATGTTGAGCCACATACCCCATCATTTGAGCCCATATTAATTCTATAGGGTTGAACTCGCAGTGGTAGGGTGGGAGGCGCAATACTGAAATACCCTTCTCTCTAGCCAGATGGCTATCATCAACATGGCATCTACAACAAACTTTTGGTATAAATGTCTTTGTATTTTTGCTTTTTCTAATAAAGTTGCCCTAAGATCTTTTTCCTCAAAAGGAATATTTTTGCTTTTAAACCATTCCTGTATATCTGCCTTTCGTGTAGCTGTGGTTGGCAGCTTCTCCAATGTCCTTGAGTGGTATAGCGCATTGTCCATAACAATTACAGCGCCACTCTCAATTTTTGACAAAATTAACTTGAACCATTTTCACTTTTGTCTATTGCGCTTCTATAACATATTCCCTGTAAATTGAGAGGTCTGGTTCTTATGAAACAGGAAATCCTAGTACAAGAGTCAGGGCTACACAGATGATTGTGTCTTGAAGTGTAAATAAATAAATTATTATTATTATTAAAGTTGAAGGCGTCCATTTCGGAGTGGTCATCTTCATCACCTTTCTTTGCATCAAATATTAATGCAGCATCCATTAAAAACCCTTCACAAACCCTGTGAAATAAAATTAATACAAGCCAATTATTCCGTACCCCCTATATAATTTCACTGCTGGAAATAGTTCATAGATAAATACTATAACAAAATGTATAACTTTAAAAGTTCGCTTTGCATGCGTTAATTCATAATACAATATAATATGTATTACTTAATTAATAGTCAATAACAATGGGGTGTTCATTTTTTTATGGCGAGGACAGTCCATAAAATACATACCAGTATGACCGATTATAAGTTGGATTTTTTAAACCAGCAGATAGACCTTCCCAATGTGCTTCTTTTGAAGACTTATTATTAGTGTCATGCCATATTAGGCTTTTCGTGTGACCTGTTTGTATGATAAAAGGTTATTAATATAAATACCATTCATTTCACGAACCAATTTTATGAAATTATGTTTAACTGTATAATTAATTATAATGTTATTGAATGCAAGAGGTCATACACTGCTTAGTGCATAAATAGCTGTTAAGAAATTTAGAAGCACTGTACCTTCATTTAGCCAAGTGTCATCTAAATAATAATATATTTTCCTTCCTTTATTCCTTAGCCTTTTTATTTCATGAAGATATTTTAGTCTCCAAAGGACGATCTCCTGCTTGTCTATGACTTCTATGAGTGCACTTTTTCTGCTCTGTTTGATTTATGTGAACTTTAATGTTTATTTAATTATTTTATACAGACTGCTTTTTTTTAAATCTGGCAAAGACTCGTCACTGTTAACTGCTTCCAGCATCTTTTCCAAGGTGGGCAACTCATTATTAAAGAAGAAGGAATTAATTTTCCTGCATATTCCACTAAATGTGATGTCATCAAAATCATCACGTTTCATGTGCTTCTGTTGGGGAGGGGGAGATTGCAGGCGACTTTTTATGTTGTACTCTTTGAGAATATTGGACAGAGTAGCCCGAGATACGCCTGTAATTAATAAAATCATGTGCGGAGTTTCTAAAATATAATACATTTTATCACAATGCATGTTAGTTTCAAATATTTTTATAGTAATAATTTTATGAATCATCCTTACCGGCAACTTCTGCGATTTTGTTTATCATCTCAGTCCTATAATGAGGAGTATCTGCAGGCCAGGGCTCCAATTGCTTAAAAATATTTATCACAGGTTGTTTTTCTACAGCACGCAGCGTTCTCTTTTTTTTTGGGAGACATTATTATTTCGTCGGAGTCAACTTTTGGACCACGTTTTTTTCGCCGTTGGCTTTGGTCAGACTCAGCACTTATATGTTGTAAGCCACTCGGTCCCGCACCGGGATCACTCATAGCTCAAAAAAAAGGTAACGTTCTGTAAAAACAACCCAATGACAACACTGATAACAATACAATAATAAAGAAATAACTAAATATTATTTATTATTTTAATAAATAACAACAAAATCACGAAAATTAAACAATAACAAACAAAGTATTCACAAGTAAATGACATACATGACAATCTTAGAACATTGTCAAGTCAATTTCACAGACGACATAAACCAGTAAAATTAGAAATCCCCGGCTGTCACAGCTTATGAAGGGATTAAGTAATATTTTAGATTTGGTAGGATTATAGTGAAACAAAAAGCGTTGCAGTATTGTTGACTCCTGCTTCTTTTAGGTTTTTAGCATAGGCACTGTAATTTTAAATTGGAATGAAATAATATATCTAAATGAAAGCTACTTAATTTCATATGGTTGTTTTTTTAAATGATTACAATTAAGTGTGATAGCTGATATACAAATTCATTTTAATCGATTTGGCGTCAATCGTAACTATAACAAGTTTATTGTACTTTTGTTATAAAGTGTGCATCAAAAATAACCTTTTTTAACTTCTGTCTAATGCTATTATAAATGGAGTATAGGGAAATAATAAATTTTAAAATTATAGGAATCATGCTTTTTGAGTCGCCAAGAAAGTAAATATACAAGTCTATAGCTTATTTTTTTACCAATAATAAGATTATACATTATTTATACCTATTTACAATGAAATGAGCGTTATTGAAATTTAAACGTTTTTATTTTTTGCTGAAACGTTGTCATTTTTCTCTTATACGTTTATTCGGTGGAGCCATCGATATGACATTTTTCTTCTTATGATTTCGAGTAGAACGAACTCCCTAAACTATAATTACGCAATTTAAATCATTATCAAGGTCCCGCTTAAAAATACATTCAACAATCCAGGTTATGTCTATAAAAATATGTAATAAGTAACCAATAAGAAAAGAAAAGAACTCAGATGGAGTTCTTTTCACAAATAAAAAATAAAAATAAACTATTGACAAGTAAATGTTATTACAGTGTTTATGAATAATTTTGATGATAAATCCCTTAACTCACAATTTTTTTTTTTTTTTTTTTTTTTTTTACTTTTATAAAACGATTGTTTCTTAATCTAATGTTTACCACCTAAGCATATACATTGTGAAATGCAATAAAGAATTGAGTATTGAGTATTTAGGTTTGGAACTGAAAGTTATTCTTGACAAAGTTCCATTGCAACCAAAAATTTTGTTCACTTTTCTTACATACAAATATCACCTAAAAATCTGTTTAAGACTACATAACGCTGAATTAGATAGTTGAGTTAGAGGCAATGGAATGGAAATATCCTAAGATTTAAAGCAGATGAATTATCATTATGAGTTTAAGCGCAGAAATGTAGTTTTCTTTTATCTGGGGATTCTGGTATCAGTTAATATTAACTAGGTACTTATTGCCGCACTGTGGGTTTTAGCCGTAACATATATACCTTATTGTACACCACTGTAATGTCTTGAAAAACTTCTCAAAATACGCAGATAACAAATAAACGAGTCATTTTTAGTTCCGTCTTTCTTCTTCTCTTATCGCGCGTAATTAATTTGCTAACGAAACTTAAAGCTCCAATGTCTTTTACAGTTGGAACCTTCAACAGAAGACGGCTCTCGCTACAGCTCGCTCACTCTAATCCTAGGCACCTCCATCATAGTGTCCCTTCTCATAGCGATAGCGCTCGCGGTCTACCTGGTCAAGACCCGGAAGAAGTACCGCGTCAGACAAGCCGCCATGAGGAGGAAGAGACAAAGTGCCACTGATGTAACTAACGGGAATAAGGAGCAGTTTACTACGCTGAATACTAGTAAAGTTTAAAAGGGTGATTCTAGTTAATAATAATAACATTCTCGGCCGAATTGTCAATTGACACTCAACTTTTGACGTTCTTTAAATTCTTTTAGGACAGCAGAAGTTACATACACTTTAAATTGATAGAACGATTTACTCGATAACGATTAAAAATGAGTTGCATTTGAAAATTCGGTTGAAAATGTACTATTACAAAGTGAATGTATTGAAGAGAGAGAGATTACCTCCGGTTTCTTAGGGGTCCCCGGAACGATCAATTGCAATTGATGAATTGCCATTAATTTGTATTGTAGTAATATTCTCAATCGCTTAAATTGCATTTTTCGTAGATGATCAATGTGTATCAATCACGTAAAAATTGACAATTGCAATTGATCGTTTCAGGGACCCTTTAAAGTCTGGTTCAATTAATTTCCTGTTCAGAAACTTGATTATGCTTTAAGAAATCGTTGGGAGTGGATCACATAGGTATTAAATCATTTTAAGTCATCTATCCCATTTTTATGGGCTAGTCATTATTTTTTATACTTAAGTTAATATAGTAGGTACAGGGTGTGTCTCACGGCAGAGTTAGGATTTTAAATTATTTAAAAAACCGTTGGAATTAAGCGCGGGGGAAGGGTGCAGTAGATTTGTCTTTCATGAGGATTCGTCAGTCGCGATGTCGCAGTGATCAGGCGGGCACCGTGCGTACGCTATCGAAACGTTTTTGCAGCGAGGAGAATCGTACGTTACGTCTCGGGGGCAGTTTTGTTCCCACTATAATATCAGACGTTTAAGAGGAGGAACAAGCGAAAACTTGATTCGTAAATGGTTACAGAAGTTTCGAGCAGGTTCCGCATATAAATCAACCACGTCTGGGCCCGAGCAGAACTTTAAGAACGGAAGAAAACAATAAACGAAGTTTCAGCTAGTGTTCGTCACAATCCGCGCTTATCAATACGCAAAAGGGATATCCAGTTATTTTACACCTCAGCTTCGAGAACATCCTGCCTACAGTTCACGGACGTGGTTTCAGCGACGACGTAGACTCTCCGCACACTGCTAGAGCCACTTAGACCAACCACGTGAGCTGTTTCCCCAACAATTTATATCCCACTTTGGTGGTATCGCATGACCTTCATGGTCAGCAGATTGGACTCCCATTGACTTTTTCTTGTTGGGGTATCTTAAGAGCATCATCATTTCAGCCGAAAGACGTCCACTGCTGGACATAGGTCTCCCCCAAACACCGCCACTGCGACCGGTTCTGTGCTTCCCGCATCCAGCGGATTCCTGCGGCTTTCACAAGGACATCGGTCCACCTTGTGGGAGGCCTTCCAACGCTACGTCTTCCGGTACGCGGCCGCCACTCTAGAACCTTTCGGCCCCAACGGCCATCTCTTCTGCGCGCAATGTGCCCTGCCCATTGCCACTTAAATTTGGCAATTCTTCGAGCTATGTCGGTTACCTTGGTTCTCCTGCGGATCTCTTCATTTCTGATTCGATCACGTAGGGAAACTCCAAGCATAGCCCCCTACATTGCCCTTTGAGTGACTTTTAGCCTTCTAATAAGGCCCATTGTGAGCGATCACGTTTCAGTGCCATATGTCATCACTGGCAACACGCACTGGTCAAAGACTTTTGTCTTGAGACACTGCGGTATGTGGGACAAGAAGATATTGCGTAGCTTCCCGAACGCTGCCCAGCCGAGTCGGATTCGACGATTGACCTCTTTCTCAAAGTTGGACCTACCTAACTGGACAGTTTGTCCTAGGTAGAGATACTCGTCCACAACTTCGAGTATAGCGTCTCCGATATTCATGAGAGTGGGTGTTTCATGGGCATTTGACATGACCTTCGTCTTGTCCATGTTGATTCTAAAACCCACTCTTTCGGAAGCTCTACTGAGGTCATCGAGCATTGTAACGAAGAAGCAGAAGAGCAGTTTACGTAAATACTCCAAGGAAATTAGCCGAGCTAAAAGAAAATATCCATCGTGCTGTGCGCGGAATTGAACCCGCTGTTTAGGCGTGATATGCAGAATGTGATGAACAGATTTCGTGAGTTCGTGCTACGAAATGGAAAACGTAATCTTAAAAACTTATCTGTTTGTAACTAATACTCTCTCTAATACTCTTGTACCAATTAGTATTGATTTTTTTTAAATTTACTAATGAGTTATTTTTTATTTTTTTTTTCCTTTGGGAATCCTAATTTTGCCGTGAGCCGTTACACCCGTTTAACCAAATCAACGAACCAAAAGTAGATTAACTTCAGGTTGAATAAATACTGTAATGGCGATGTTTGCTATTCAAAATACTAATTGTAAATACATCATGTATATTGTAAAGTAGTGGATTCCTTAGTCATAAGTACAATTTCATTGCCATATAATCAGTATTGTGTAGGTTCTTTTCAGACTTTTATATGTAGATGGATATAATTTATTGGCTTTATTTGCTTTATTTTTATCGGTCTGTTCCAAAACTATCTGATGAAAATGTAAACAAATGGATCAGAAAACGTATCTGTGGATGCCAATTTGTATTGCCACCTACAAATTGAGCGCTCTGATTTGATTATTCAAATACTTAGACGCTACATTCTAATTTCAAATCACCTTAAAAATATTTTTTATTTGACAATTGAGGATAATTTTATAACGTCATATTTCGACGATGCAATTACAATTTAAAACTGTTATTCAAATAATAATTGTTGGAAAAAGTGGTGAGATATAAAGTTGAAACCTTCTAAATACCATTCCCATTTGTGAGTGATTACGTAAGAATTTAAACTGAACAGGTTTTGTATACACTTTCATCAAATACTTTTTGAACAGGCTTATACCTTTCTGCTCGACCACCACAGAAGCCCATAATTAAAAACGGTGGGTTGGTTTAAAAGACGTTGCACTATATATTTTTTTGGAAAGATGCTGCCCGAAGTGAGATTTTCGATTACGATTTTCAAAACGCAAAAACGTTAGCTTAGTTTGTCAAACAATAGAGCTTACGTAAGGCGCTATGATCTGGCGCTAAGTTTTAAACATAGTTATTATTTTAATCATTTTATCAAGACAAATTCAGCGAATTGTGCTAAACAATCTTACTTACCTTTTAATTTATATAAAAAATAAACGTTTTGTAGCTATGATATTGATTAAACATTACGAAAAGGGGTAACTTTGGGTTTTTTTTCTATCCAGAAAAGTTAATCTAACTGTTTTATTAAAAGCGATTGCATGTCCGCCAGATCCTTAAATAAGATACTTATATATATATATTTCAGAATTTTAGAACAGTATTTTTTAAAGTTTGAATATAAAAAAAAACTAGTAAGCGCGGTCTGTGTCGGCTCATACCGCTTTAAGTTTCAATCAAAAATAATTTTGAAAGAATTACATTTTACTGAATAATTTAGTATCTATCGTAGTTAAAACTCATCCCACACGAAAAATACCATTTACTTGTAAAATATTAAGTAGTAAAATAAGTTGTATAAAAAGTTGTAATAAAATATTTATATTAAATACAGTATTTTCACGTCCTGAAAGGGTTGATGACATGGCGTATGGTGTCCGGTCCGTTCCATTTGCCTTTTACCAGCCGTCGCCAATACAAGTATGGGAGCACGTGTTTGTTCATTTGATAGAATAGTCGACGTTCTTTAGACTGAAAATAAGGTTTAAAATAAAATAAGGTTTCAAATAAGTTGTGTGAACTAATTATACCCAAAGTCTCAAATTCAGATAATTTATGTAAACAAAGGGGATAACATATCAAAAAAATTCTTTGTAATGGTATTTCACATAAAATGCCGAAAAAAAAAAACCAATTCTCTTTTAAGTACTGAATTTAAGAAATAATAATTAAAAAATAATCATACCGTAATTATTTAAAAAAAATATTGTTTTTAAACAAAGTTATTAAAAAAAATAGATTTCCTGGTATAAAATATTTTATGATACTAGTAACAATTCAGGAGATCCAAACATTTTCACATTTTTTACATCTTCAACAACACTAATATAGAACTCTCATTCATAGATTCATATTGTATGTAGGTAGCATATCTAGCTACATTTTGGATGAAAACGGCTGTAAACTGTTTCGAGTAGAAATCGATTTTGGGAGGCCTACGTCTAGCAGTGGACTTAAAAGGGCTGATTATGACGACCATAGGCCGTGTCTCCGACACACTACATAAACCATTGTTTGTCAACGGTATTTAGTTTGCATAGTTCTTATAATTAATTCACTTTAATTTCATAGATGATAATTTACAAAAAAAAAAAAACAATGATAAAATGTTTTGCACCACTGTCCTGTCATTTTGAAAATGACATTTCTGGACATTACTTTGTTTACATAAATTATCTGAATACTATACATATTATATATACTACCACAGTTTGGGTATAGGTGGAAAACACTGTACAACAACACTTTACGGACAGCCTTTACCTAAATTAACTTTCCCACTAAGCCACCCAGCTAAGTTCTAGCTAGCTAGGGGGGAGGGGGGGTAGCTAGGTTTCTTTCCTTCCAAAGTTAATGCCAGACCAAAGTTCAACCATTGCAACTATTAGGATCTCTTTTTACTGATGGTAACATATTGGTAACACAAAAAACAACTTGGACCACATTATGTTAAGGTTTTAGAGGTTAAAGTTGATAATTTTGTAAGTGAATGATTCTGAATTCAACATAACATCATGCCTGTAATCCCCGAAGAGTTAAGCAGAGCTGTACTTGTAGTAGGTACACCCACATTTCGCCAGTTATGTTTAAGTCCCATGTAATAGGGGGCGAGCCTATCGCTATCAACCGGGCGCAAATCCGGACTCCGGGCTGCTACTCAGAAATTCCAGATGGCAAAACCAATACCACTTTGCTCGACTTGGGCATCAAACCCAGGACCTCATGCTCAGCAGTAGCGCTTGCGAGTCTTGCGACCACTAGACCAATTCAAGTGTAGGAAAAAAGGCAAATAACCTCACCTGATCAAAAGGAAATGTCTCCCAGATATTCTTGTCATACAGGAACTCAGCAAGAATACCTCTCTTGTAGGAAGTGAGGAGCGGGCAGGCGCCGTACCCGTTGTACTTGGTGGAGGGCTTTATGCCAGCCATCACGTCTCCGAGGTTGCGCTCCAATACGTAGCTTTGAGGAGCTGGGAATTTGATAAAGAGTCCCAAAATATTAGTTTTCTTGGGTAACACAAATAATTAGAATAAAGTCGATTTTGTAGTAGCCAAATTATGCGAATATTCAAGAAATATGCCAAGTGAAGTGCCAGCCTTACAAGTTCAATTTTGTGTGACGTAAAAGGTACGGTCGACTGCACGTCAGTAGTCAGTAGTAACAATTGAACTAAGTAAATCGTTCTTACTGCTACGAAATAAAGGCGCTGTTAAAGTCAAATTGTTACCACTCACGTGCGGTTGACTGTACTAGTACATTTAAAATGGCACATCGACTTACAAAAGTTAAATTTTGCAGAGCTAGGTATACTCTGCAACCTACTCAGAATGATGCATGATGATTTCATTTTTATAATAGGGTTGATGACTAAAATGCATCCGTCATGTAGATTATAAAAAAATATTGGACATGTATTTTTTCTTTTTTTTACGTAATCAAAACATTACGGCGATACATTGAGTTCAAATGTGGCATGACGTCACTTCTCACTAGATTGTATACGTAGCTGTGACGTAACGAGCCCCCACTCCCCAAGTCTAATGTTTTATGTAAGTAATTTTTTATTAAGAGGCTACCGAGCGCACAGTGGCGCCCTCATCGTTATTTCGGTAATTTCTTTTATTTTAGAATGAAAATGCAGAAAATAAGCTTGTCAAGTTGTGCTTCACAAGACTATACGTTATTATTACTACAAACAGTAGTTTCAAATTGTTATGTTTTATTGTAATAATTAAAACGGAAAATAGTGGCCATTAAGCTCCTAAACAGTTTTCTTCTTTTTTTTTACCCAAGACACATCCCTATTCAACAAATAATATAATTGCATTTATGCATTATTTTTTCTGTCAAGCTGATACATTTTTCAAACAACTTATGCAATGGTTTTTGATGTATTGTCAAAGCAAGGCCCCGGTGTGGTAACGCAATTATTTGAATTCAGAATCTCTAGATTTATTTAGTTTTAAGAATACAAACTCAATGTTATATGACATTGAGTTTGTATTCTCAAAACTAAATAAATAACACAAAAATAAAGACAAACACAAAGACACAACAAAGACAAAGTAAGACAAAGTTCAAATTCCATTGCATAAAAAAATGGACTTTTTAATTACAAATAGTCACTCAAAAATCAACTTAACATACAAAACGCTAAAGTAGATAATTGAGTAAGTGACGATGGAATTTAAACTATCTAAGGTTATGAATTCAAGTAAAGGGTGTTGTTCTCTCTTACCAACAGCAGCCGCAGTCTTGCTATTAGGCGTACAAGTGCAGTCTCCCAACCCGAACACATTGGGGAACTGCTTGTGCTGTAGACTGTGGACATCTACATCCAGGTATCCGGCCTCATTGGTAAGAGCCTGGCACTTGAGCAGGCAGGCCGGCGGGGACATAGGCGGCGTCACATGGAGTATGTTGTACGGGAAGCTTATTGTCTGCGGCAGAAGGGTTAGATTTGAATGATTTTATGTTGAGTATAGTATAGTATGAGATAAATGTGCTAAGAATAATTTTTAGTCATAAAATGACATTATGTAACTGGTTTTCCGGGATCAGCAGAGGTGTTTAAGACACCGACATTTCAAAAGTTAAAAAAACCGGCCAAGTGCGTGTCCGAATTTAACACTGTAGTTGAAATACATGTTCTCCCATATATTTCAACTGCAAATGTAAGTTTTTTACGCACAATATTGGGTTACTAACACAATATGTAATTTTAAGACCATAGACTTCTTAAAGGTTTTCCTGTAATCTATAGGTAAACAACCATTCCCTGTTTTTTTACCCAACTACGCCAGAAGGAGGGTTATGTTTTTCGAGAGTATGTATGTATGTATAATTGTTTTTTGGCACGCTATGCGGCGTATGAAAAACAAGCATTATAATCTATAGAATTTTGGTATGTCAGGCGTGGACGAACAAAAGTAACTATTTCAGGCTATTGGTTTTTTGTTTTTTCAAAATTTTATACTCAGTAGGTAGTCTCGGAGATAAGGATACAGTATTATGGAACGCAAAATGTAGGCAATCATAAGAATTTTTGTCGATGAACAGTCGCCAGCACATCAAGTTACCACAAACTATCAGATTTTCTCATTCGATTTTGAACTTAACCATCAACATTTTAAAGTTTAAAATCGTTTGGAAAAATTTGACAGTTTTGTGTAGCCTGATGTGCTAGCTAGATGTATAGGTAAGTACTGTAAGTAGTCCTTTTTTTGAACCTGATTACATCTAGTCACACTACTAACCTCTCCGCCGCTTCCCTGAAACACGGCTCCACTAGGAGTAACCTCCACCAGGTTAGCTAAGTTGTTGGGCACAATGCCTCGGTACAGCGCCAACCTCCTCAGAGCTACCGCGTACTTTGGGACGCCAAATATGCTCTCTGCACCCGTGTTGTAAGTTATGTTAGTTTTCTTGATGATTTTCTTCTGGAATTATGATTTAGATATGATTATAAAAGCTCGTGGCTAAGTGATAACAGCCGCACGGTAGATTCATCAGGTTAAGCTACGCTTTCCCGGGTTGGTGAGTGGGTGGGTAACCATCTTTACATACCGAAACTCGTCTGTGCCACGGAAAGCATGTTAAGCCGTTGGTCTCGGCTCTCATTCGTGGATCCTTAACAGTCGTTACGAGTCGTCAGAAGCCCGAAAGTCTGACAACCCAAGGGGTAATAGGTAATAGGTAAAACGGGCTGGTGTCCGCAACTCTACGGAAATGCGCGTATTTTGCGTTAACCCTCTTGGGTTCACGTATTATCCAGTTATTGGGTTGTGGAGGTCAGATAGGGAGTCGCTCCATGTAAAATACTGTTAATCAGCTTCATCCGGTTAGACTGGAAGCCGACCCCAACATAGGAAAAGGCTAGGCAGATTGTTTTTTATAAATGATCAGAAGATGTCAGAGTATTGTGTCAGAAATTGAGCAACGGCCTCCTCAGCGACAGCTAGGTACAGAATTTGTTGCTTGCTTGCCTCAGACCAAATAAAAAACAAAGACAGACCGGCGGTGTCAACAGTGACGTGAAGCCGTTTTCGTAAACATGTGTGCGCTCAGTGAGGTGTAGTTTGATTGTAAATGGTTGTAAATGTGTGCGTGTGAGCGTGAACGCACAGCGCGGAGGCGTAATTTTGGCATGCTTCACTGTATTGTTCACAGCGCTCTGTTTTGGTATTTTATTTGGTCTGAGTTGCTTGCTTGAACAATTAGTAAAATTGGTTCGGATTTTTGCTAATTAGCGTGTATTATAGGTAATTAGGTACACCTCTGCCTAACCTATCCAGGGAAAACAAGCGTGATGTTATGTTTGTGTTGTTCACATATTTCTGATAAACCCAAATCGATCCGGGGTAGGTATTCTTTTCCCCAACTTATCTAGAGCGACATAATTGTAAAACTTAAGTAGATGACCAATGGCAAACTATGGAGGAAACTTTTGTCCAGTAGTGGGATAATATAGGTTAATAGTAAAAAAATCGGTGTGTGGCTGTGTTGTGACGTAGACACAGAATATAAATGGACCGCGAGGCGGACTTTTGTCTCGTAGATGCGCGCGTCTGTGTGAGTGTGCCGTCGAGAACGTTTCTTCCTAGATTCGCTACTGTCCATTTGTATTCTGTAACGTGGACCCGGCCGTGTTTTGCGTGAATACGTGTACGTCTGCAGATGTACTGGCGCCGTCGTTGATCCGCTCGGACGCCTTCATTCTTCTAAGCCTATATATACTTTAGTTTATGCTTCTAAGTTGCACCACTACTTCACCCTGTGATACGGTAGCCTACCCGGAGTCGTTGTGTAATTGTGGAGGGGATGTCGGGAATCGGATTCTTGGTTCTTTTATTCCAGCGCGCATACGCATCCCTTCGTACGGCAGGGGTTGCGATTCCCGCAAGCGGGTAGAGATAATATTTATATTGACACACAAGAATACATTTGTTATTTAAGAAAAATAGGAAATAAAATAAGTACAACAGCAACTTAGTCAATATGACGTTTAAGCTTGGTGATATTCACACAATTTTTTTTCTAAGTTGTGGGATAAGGCTTGACACCGCTACTCTCATTTCTTGCTCGACATTGATCTTTGAGCTTTACCTATTTGTATGTATTTGTATTACAGCTACAGCTGAAAATTGGACTTCACATATATAAGATGTTGTATAGGGAATGAGAATTCTTAAAGCTTTTATTGTTGTACCGGCGAATACATATAAATTTTAAGTTTCGGAGAATGGTAAACAGGAGCACCTAACGGCGCTCTATACTCTCTACGGCGCATCAGGGCGCCGCTCGTCGGCGTCGGCGCAAACTTCGGGAACCCCTGGCCTAGAGGCCTTTGTCATTGAAAGGATTAGGTAGGACAGCTCTAAGGATACTGGCATATTTTCCTCGTATCATACATTTTCTCGTGTAGGTACCTACAAAATCGTTCAGTTGTGGGAAACCCACACTAGAAAGCATTTTGTAAATATTTACTATAAAACTTCCATTAGATCATTACTCACATGGGAAATGATTCTTGGAAATGACCCCTGGTTCTGCCGGTCACGTACACACAATTTGTATAATTATATACCTACCTAGCTTGCGGCTTTCCTTGTGATTATTTCTGTAAATAGGTACCTGTCACTGTTTATCTTTATCTTTCCTGAAGCTGTGCATTTTTTTCCTGAGATATTTCTGGTCACTGAGTACAGTCGCCAGCACATCAGTTACCACAAACTGTCAAATTTTCTCATTCGATTTTAAACTTAACCACCAACAATGTAAGGTTTAAAATCGTTTGGAGAAATTTGTCAGTTTCTTATAACCTGATGTGCTGGTACATTTTGGATAGGTAATGAAATCTATAAGTCTCGAATACAAAACTATTATTATTCTATCATTTAAAGTCTACTCTATTCACAAACACATGCCTGAAATAGGGAGCGAGCCTATTGCTATTAATCGGGCACCAATCCAGACTCCGGGCGGCTACTGAGAAATTCCTGATGGAAAAACCCAATAATACTATGCCGTAGGTCCGAGAATCGTACCTATAGGTCACCAAAATCAAAATCAAAAGTAATTTATTCAGATTAGGCTGAAAATCAGCACTTATCGAACGTCAAAATTACATAAGACAGACCCCCTAAAACGCCTGCCCTTCACCAGTTCCTAGTGCTTTAGCTGGGAAGAAGAAGTGGCGCAACAAACTCCTCAGCAGCACAGCTGTCTGTTCAGTTAGGAAAACTTGATTCTATACAATAGTAGGTATGCAAAGTTATTAACATTACGAGACAGAACAGTAAATTAAATTATTTGCCATACTACATCATGCAGTTAGCACTTCAATGACGGACACAAATCAAGTCATACTTTCCAGTTTAGGCTGATCTCGCATTGTATAGGATTTCCGTACAATGAGAGGTCAGCTTATACTGGAAATGTATAGCTTGATTTGTGGTATGTACCAACAAATACAATGAAAACTATACTCAAGCAAAAAACAAAAAACCACGTTTAAAAAAACAGTTATAAGTAACGCTTGTGGAAGCAGACCAACGAGACAGCTCCTATCGTCAAATAACCAAATTCTCCCAACCTTCCTCCAGTGATCTTGAGCCAAAAACATGATATTCATAGCGGCTCCGGAACATTTGCCGCCGACCACAGGGAACGTGAACAGCGCATGACCTCCGGAGAAGTTCTGTACGGTCTGCCAAGTCTTCGTGCAGTAGAACGGGGAATAGATGGTGGAGACTGTGCTCCTAGGGTCGTCCAGAGCTTTTTGAAGACCTTTGATCTGGGAAAACGAGAGATAGTGAGATATGGTGAACAGATAAATTTATATCGACAGCTTCGATAATGCAATGTTAAGTAGGTATGAGGGCGTCCATTCATTATGTGAGGCGATTTTCGATTTCAATCACACAAAAACGGCTGTACCTACGGATATGGCCGAGGCACACAAATAGTTTATAACCCGGATTAACAGATGACATCGACATGATAGTTTTATCCCGGGAGTAAGTTCCCTTGGGATAATTTCCGACATTCGCGCAGGCGAAGCTGGCAAAAGCAAGTCTATTATATAACTATAGCATAGCAAAGCATAACCTTCTCTCTGTGAGAGGGAGTGGGCTGTAATCTATAACACGGGCCCAGCAGCCAGTGCGAGTTGGTAAATGTCACATGTCTTCGAATTTTTGGGCCTAGGACATGCCGGTTTCAGTTTCCGTTTTGAGAGCAGTGATGAAATTATTTACACAAAGTAAAGCGCCTGCCAGCTGCATGTGTTCGAACTCACGACCTACAACTCGTAAGTCGGGGCCGATACCACTGGGCCAACACTGCTCTCCCTAAAGGCTGCTGTACACATTGGGCCACAAGGTGCTGCGCCAGCATGTTGGGTCAACGTCAGCGCCGGATTTAAAGGTGTGGAGGCCCTGGGGCAACCAAGAAGTGGTCTCCACTTCTTCGTTACCCCATGATTTTTTTGAACACCCAAAAAAAAAAAACAATTTAAAAAGATACCTTGTGAATGTGAACTTGTTTTTCTTTGACAAAAGATGTATTCTTTCTTATAAAAAAAAAACTGATTGTGGAGGCCCCTTCTTTGTGGAGGCCCGGGGCTAGAGCCCCTGTTGCCCTGCCCTAAATCCGGCCCTGGTCAACGTGTAGAGATCTACTTGGCGTATGTTGGTAGTTGGCGACCAACACTGGCCAGCCAACCAAATAGAGTCGGTTTTTCGTGCACACATCAAAGGATCTTGGCGCGCTCCGCAAACAGTATTCACACGTTGCGCGTTGGCGTCTTATTCAGTTTGTTGTTATTCGTCAGCAAAGACAGTGCCTAGTGTTGCGCCTGAGTTAAATTGACGTTCCCGAGTCTTGATGATGACGGTGGCGGGCGGCGGCGGCGGCGTGGAAAGCAATGAGATTTTTTTTGTCTTTTTAGTTGTTCTATTCTATTTTGCTGCATATTTAGGAATAATTAAACGTACTGTATAAATAAATTGCCGCGGCTACATGAGTTTCCACAGTCATCTTTCTCAAAGCGCCAATGCAGAGTTATCTATATACGCCAATGCACTGCCAATGTGTTAACAGCGACCGTTGGGGATCCGTTTTTATGGCCCAACATGCTGGCCCAACACCTTGGCCCTTGTGTACAGCGGGCTTTATCATAAGTATTTCACGAAAACTTTACCTTGTCATAATCATTTTTGATACCAATAGCGACGACCATGAATTCATAGTATATTTTGTCGCCTTTCCATGTGTAGACTATGTTCTGGCAGGGGTCGAAGTCTTCAGCTTTGTCGTGAAGCCACGTGACACTGCGTGGCAAGAGCTTAGGAAGCGGCTTGTATGTTTGGTCCAGCGTTCTTACTCCCGCTGCCACTAACGTAAACGCGGGTTGGAAGAAGTGTATCTGGGGAATAGAATACTGAATGTGATTTGAAAAGGAAAGGGGTGCATTATAATAGCTTCGAGTCGTAGGTTACAGGTAGGTACTATCGCGGACAGATGAATCGGCTCACTAAAACAAAATCCCGTGTTCACGGTGCCCACATCTGTTTACCTCCCCTTTTTGCCATCGCCATTCATGCCATCGACCAATGAAAATTAAGGACTATTAAATAAAGGAATATTTTGTTTGAATAAATTTCTCAGCCTCTGTTACAATGATCACAGATGTCTGACCATCCTTTTTCGACCAATAGAAATATAACAAAAAGACCCAATGACGAGAAACCGACCGAGGACCGAGGGCTGCAAGCAGAAATAGACCTTACGATGGTCCGATTCAACTGGCCGCGCTAGTACTTATAATGTAGACGGATAGAATAAACAGTAGGTTATGGCACCTACTTATAGACACTCTTTATTAAGCAGCAAAAACATAAAAACAAATTAATGATCAGAAAGGGTGATACATTAGGCGGTCTTATTACGTAGATACTCTGGGCCGTAAGCTCTAGGTACTACCACCTCGCTGAATGACTTTATATTTCTACTACCTACTGCCACCGATAAAATCTTACTAGCCCACTGCGTGGCAGTGCTGCCATTTCAGTGCTTTTGGGGCAAATTTTAGGGCAATCGACTCCCATTATTTTCTGTTAAATCCTAACGGAAAATCTAGCGCTATAACAAAATATTGGTATCTTGATAAGTTAAGTAATTAATTTAAACCTACATATTTATTTATAACCATTTTAACGAATAATATTTTGTCAGACATTAGTATTTTGTCAGTAATAGTATTTTGTAGACAAATTGGCAGTAACGAAAAATATGAATTGGGGGTAGCCGCTTGCCCGACGCAATGTGTGGTGGTGTATGTGGTTCTGTGGTACCTATCCACAGAACCACAGCCAGGGCTATCTCGATATGGAGGTCTTCAAAATCCATCAACAAAAGCAACCGACGGCGACGATGACGGTTGACTCAAATTAATCTTGACTTTTGTATTGCATTCTTATGCATCAAATATTAATTATACGAGTATAGTTCAATCATTCACATTTTTTGTAATAAATTATGAAGTTCCTTTGTTTCTTTATCTCTAACTTCTTATTTAAAAAACAAGCAATCTTGCGCTTTTTAAAATCACACTTGTCTAGCGGAATCTAGTGCTTATTTTTGGGGGGAGTTAGCGCCCAATACTCGAATGGACCGGCAGCATTGCTGCGTCAGTTCACAGTTCGTGCTAGTACAAGAGCAGCAGACAGAAGACAGTCCGAGTAAACGCCTTTGCCCTACAGTGAGACAGGCTCCTTTAATATTATAGAAGATATTACCGTAGAAGGCTCCAGGAGAATGATGCAGTGCTTCTTCATCCTGCGGGCGAAGCGCCACGCGACGCTGCAGCCGCCAGCGCCGCCCCCAACCACCAGGAGTTTACATCTGATATACGTAGTAATTTATGTCCTTATTAATGACCCGGAGTAAACTTATTACCGGTAGGTATATATATATAGGTATCAATAAGGAGGACCGTATCGATTTCGATATTGGCGCACCTTTGAAATTATTATTTTCTAGCGTGCGCCCTAATCAGGAAAAAAGTTAGGAATGAAATTATCCGGAAGTGAAGTGGAAGTGGGCTGGCCGTGTTTGTCGAATGACCGATGGCCGGTGGAGCAGACGAGTCCTGGAGTGGAGACCGCGTATCGGCAAGCATAGTATGGAACTCCCCCAGCTAGATGGACCAACGACCTCAAAAAGGTGGCTGGGGCAGACTGGATGCGGAAGGCGGAGGACAGGTTGTTGTGGCGCAGCATGGGAGAGGCCTATGTTCAGCAGTGGACTGTAATAGGCTAAGTTGATTGATTGTGTGCCCTAATATGAGTCTGTGATGTTTGAAGCTAGTTTTAGTAATGCTTGAGTCTTTTGTAAGGTTCTGTAATACGGGCCTTAAACTAATGAGGCAGTCTTGAGATCTTTTACAATATAATAAATCCCTCAATTCTGATCAATATGCTGAGAAGTCATAGTGCCACATTGCGCGGCTTCCTTATTGTAAGCCAGCATTTGTGTAGCCTTTTAGCAACTAAAAATGTTGGTAACGGCTTCCAGTCTAATTGGATGTAGTATTTTATATAGACCAACTGCGCCTAGCCGACCTCGACAACCCAATTATTGGGTAATACGAAGCCCCTCTTTCCTCTTTTAGCAAGACTGGATGTCTTGAGGCTGCGTCTAAATCTATAGGTAGGTACTAATATTATAAAGAGAGTGAATTTTGTGAGTTTGTGATGTGGATGGTAATCACCGGAACCACAGCTCCTATTTGAAAAATTCTTTTGCCATTTGTAAGGAACATTGTTCCAGATGGACAGAGGCTACATATTATCCATACTAATATTATAAATGTGAAAGTAACTCTTCGGGTCGTTAGTTTAGGTATAAAAATCAATTTATCACTTCTACTCGAGTTGCATCACTGTTTTTTATGGCATTTATCAGGTTATTACTAATACTTACTTGTATGTTTTCCTTGCCTGACAGTACCGTCGGACCGCATGTTTATTGTAAGGAGCGAGCCTTTTGAAGACCACACTCATTTGTTACATTTAATTTTATATTTTAGGACAAATAATCATTTCGCTATTTTTACTTGACGATTTTGACTAGGAAGCCAACTAGATTTTCTGTTGGTATGAATCTTTATTATTTTTACATTATTACCTACAAACATTTTGGTGAAATGTGGGTGCACTATACAGTATGGATACGACTCTGTTTATCTCTTCGGGGAATACTGGAGTCTTATTTTAAAAGACAATGTATGAGTATTTATTTTTTAAGAAAACAAGGTAGTAAAATAATACACAATAAAATATTAATTAAAAACGTATATAACATTAATATATAACAATATAACTAATGTATACAAAGGCTCATTATTTACATATAAACATTTATTACATAAACGAGTCGTAATGGACATTTGATTATCACTATGTGCTTACAAAATATACAAACAGTTTTTTTTTATAGTTTGACCGAGGGCGAGGCGGGGGGCGGCTTTGACAAATGGGCGGCGAGACGCCGTGAGCGTTGACGAATGAGAGGCCTGCACTACCCCCCCCCCCCCCCAATATCTCGCTGCATACATACCTAAGGCGCGTATCGGTCAAACTACTAAATCCGTATCTCTGTCTTTCTGTTCCCTTTTCACTACTTAACAACTGAACCGATCGTTATGAAATTTGACAGACAGGTAGCCTGGGACCTGGAGAACGACATAGGCTGCTTTTCATCCTAGATATTAAAAAAATATGAAATACAAAGTACACGCAGACGAATTCATGGGCAACATCTATACAATCTATACAAATAAATATAATTGAAGTGTCTGTTTGTAATGTCAATATAACAGCTTTTTACTAAATGCATATGAAAGTATATAATATATACGGTACTTAAAAAAAAAAAAAAAAAAATACAATTTAAATTTTTTTTTTCATTCTGTGTATTTGTTCCGACTATTACTTTAGAAACAGCCTTCCTTCGCGTGGCTTTTTGCCGCGGGTAGCAGCAAATCTAGCATAAATTTGCTAATAGGTTACAGAGGCAAGGCATTATAGCAGGTTAGTACTAATTCTTGCGGAAAAAATAAATTACGTGATATTTGCCAAGACCCCCCCTCTCCCCCACGTAAATTGGGTGAGTTTCAGCTCGACCCCCCCCAGTCGCCACACGTCATTAATGGACGCCCGTTAACGCAATTTTTTTGAGTTTGACAACACCTTCGACCAAAATTTGTACTAGTAATCGCTTATTTTTTACATCTCATCTGATAAATCGCTTGATAAATGATCGTGTTTCGCGAATTTTGTTATTAGAACCGTTATCACTTGTGCTGTACTACACGATTGTTTTAAGTAAGTATTAATCATTTGTCCAATACCAGTTCAGTTCACAACACTTCAATTTACTTCTTGACACATTTCGAGTTGACTCAGTTTTCACGCTCGACAGTTTTGTTATTATTATTAAAATCGCGCTTAATATACACAAAACTGCTATTCTTAAATCATTTTACATAATATTACAGTGTTATTACAAACTAACAGTAAATAGTTAATAACGATATCTATGTATTTACTGCGCAATTCATTGTTGAAAACCAGAGACTAGAGAGTTTTCCATTATTTCTCTTGACGTGATATTTTTAGATAAATGCAAAATTGTAACACCCTTAATCCATCTTTTATCAATGCCTTTGTAGGAAATAGATATTAAAAAAATAAAAATAAATTGTTAAAAAAAAAAATAACTTCATAAAAAATAAGTTTCTAAACATTGAAAAAATCCAAAAAAAGCATTTCATACACCTCAAATAATGAATCATATAAACCTCTTATTACAACTTTATTTCTCTAAAATTCTTTTGGACATTTTTTTTATACTTAAAACTTCGACCAGCCCACATCCAAACTGTACCTATAAGGGATTTCTTATTTCATTTTTCATATCATCCTACAAATATTTTAAACGCGAAAGTTTGTGAGGATGGATGAATAAATGGATGAATGGATGTTTGTTTCTCAATCACGACAAAAAGGCAGGACGGATTTGGATGAAATTTGGTGCACAGGTAGGTTATCACCTAGATTAATACGTAGGATACTTTTATCCAGATATTCTCACGGAATCAAGACTTATGCGGGTGAAACCGTGCGGCGCAGCTAGTCATTGAATATTCGCGACTTTACTTCAAGGCACGTTTTCAAACATACTCGCTCACCTACCTCCCTCGACGCGCGTCACAGTACATAGATATCGTTTACTCAATACGTATTCACGCTCAATCTCGGAAAGGATTCAATATTCTCCTAATTGTCTCCGGTCCGTGGTAGTATCCTTTGAGCATGATGTGCCAGTATATGAAGGGGAACAAATCCCTCTTCATGTAATACGCTATCCTGCTCTCGTTTGCCTGTAACAAAATGGGTTTTATTATAAATAAACACCAAATTAAGCTCTGCATCTGTACTAATCTATACTAATAACAATACTACTACCACCGCTGTATCTTTACGTTGCACGTTGACGTCGTGGTGGGGCTCGTGCGGTCCTAAACTCTGGGTCTGTGTCAGTAGAGTTTACTTTGCCGAAACAAGTCTGGGGTGAAAAGCCAGACCAAGAGACATACATAAACCCGCAGGGCAGCATGTGGCGAGCTGTTGGGCAGTAGCGACCTAACCGACCTATCTCCCGGGAGAAGTATTGTTCCTCACCACTGGCTTGAATTTATTGGCCGGCTGGAGTGAACACTGACGAGGGACAGAGCTCCCACCTCTTTGCTCGGAGAAAGGAAGTATTCCAGTAAGATGCTGATAGGGATCTTGAACGCACTTCCGCGATTGTCTCGATAGCCGTGGAATACCTCTCCACTCCTCAAGCACCTCAGGAAGTGTTGCCCCCTTGTCACTACGTCACTATATGCTAGCGGCCGTTTTCGGGAGCCCATTATTGTGTGTGCAAGTAACCCCCTGCCGTTTTTTCCGTGTATTACATAACATTGATCAGGCAGGGGACATAGTTCTTTCATAGTTCTAGACAACCAATCCACTATAGCCACCCAAACCCATAGTTCAATATGTTTTATTTCCATGTTCTGACTGCAATAGTCCTGCACAGACCGGGGGTTTTCCCCTTAGGTGCACTTGCACAGTGCATACACGGATATTCTTCGGTTGGTGCCTCAACACTTAAAATTGTCTAAGGGGCCTCTGCGAGTTGGCTTCGGTCCTTCATACGCCTTCCAAAGGTTCGGGACCCCAAATACCAATAAAAAAAGCTAGAGTTTGTTTTTTTGTTGTGTTTGAACGTGCTTATCTCTGAAACTACCAGTCGTATTTGAACAATATTTTTGCATTTGATAGCCCAGTTCTTGAGGAAGGCTATATTTTATGTCCAGGCAAATCACTGTCCATTCCAAGGTTGCCTAGACATGAAATAAGTCGGCCCATTGTGTATTTTGTAGTGTTTGATTTATTTTTTGTTATGTATTTTTGTGGTGTAAGTACAATAAAGTATATAAATAAAATTGAAGTGCCTGTTTGTAATGTCAAAATAACAGCTTTTTAGAGTTCCGTAGTAAACAAGCCTTACAGTTTCGCCATGTCCGACTGTCTGTCTGTCTGTCCGCGGCTAGACTCCTAGTACTAGAGAGCTCTGTAATTTGGTATGGGTAAACATCAGTAATATCCAAGATAAACTCAGAAAGTACATATTATAAAGTTGATAGTTACCTGATTAAAAGGCATGGTCTCCCTGACGACGCCGCCGTACGTGAACTCAGCGAGTATGCACGTGTTGTATGACGTCAGCAACGGACACGCGCCGTAGCCGTTGTACTTCATGTTGGGCTCGTCCTTCTTCATCGTGCTGAGAAGATTGTGTTCTAGCACGTAGCATTGTTGCGCTAAGGGAAGGGAATATCGTTTGGTTACTAAAATGCTTACCTAATCGGGATCCTAAATATGATTCAGGGAAGTGTGATAAGAGTTAGCAGAATAGTAACCATCCCAAGTTAGGAGAATAGTAACGGAATAGTAATTAGAATCCTAACCGTCGTACTGTTAGGATGCTAATTAGTCAAACAAGAAAATGTAGTTGAGAAACGGCCTAACTAAACCATACTGGTATTGGACCATCCGTTTATGCACAATACATTTTAGAATACACATATAACACGACATTGTTTTTTTTTTTTTTAATTATCATTGTCATAAAGTGGAAAGTTGCAACTCTAGTAGTAACTAGGAAATGTAATTCGAAATCAAAAATGTAAAAAAAAGTATTGCCATTTTAAAATAATAACCTGCATTGTGTAGTGTGTCGAAAAGTACTACAATATAGTGTTAAAATTGTAGAAGTATCTTTAATAGGTAAAATATAATATTGCACACAGTTTTCAGCTTTAAAGTGACGTAAAATACGATCCAGGAATAAAATTTAACTGTTTGAAATAAAATCATGCAACTTATTTTTATGATACTGGCAACAAGACAGAAGCTCTAAACATTTGGACTTTCATTTATTATTTTCTATTTAAATGTTTATCATACTATACCAGAGAATCGTTAAAAAATTGTAAATAATATTGCGATATCCTAATAATCGATTCAAGTTTGGCGTCCCTACTGGTCGCCATTTTGTTTTGGTCATTCGGCATAGAAGAAAGTAATACTGTCATTCCGTTTCTGACGTTTGTCGTGATTAAATGTGTCCGTGAGTTTTTATTTGTTGTTAAGTTTTTCTTTGTTGTATTTTATTTACGTTTTTGTTTATTTTGTTGTCAGGTAAAGTCGTGTTCACGCGTAATAAAATAGCCGTACCTACTATGGATGCTCAGCCAGGGCCATCGACCAAATAATTAGAATGACTAGGGAAATGTTGACTACCTCTGAAACGTCACTTTGACAATGACATTTCTTTGTTTAAATTTTTTGATCGAATTTCATTTCCGAATTTACCGCTCTAGGAGCAGCGTCGATTATCGATTATTGCACTTTATGACACGTATAATAAAATCTATGCAAATGAGAATCCAGACTTGCGCGGAACCTTAAAAGTTTCAAAATGACAGTATGTAAGTACTTACCGATGGCAGCAGCAGTTTTACTGTTCGGCGTGTTGGTGCAGTCTCCGATACCGTATATGTTGGGATATTCTTTATTTTGCAACGTGTACATGTCGACCTCTAAGAAACCGAATTCGTCGACGAGGCAGGTACTGTTTCGCAGGAAAGCCGGCGTGTGCATCGGGGGCGCCACGTGCAGCATTGAGTAGTCCATCGTTATTTCCTGTTGAAAAACATTTTTTTTAGAACAAAAACGCTTATTGAGCGAATGAAAAGTCCAAAACGCATTGTGCTACCGTAACAGCTTCCACAAAGTTAAATTTCTTAGTTGTTTTGAGGGATAATTCACGTATTTTTAAGAACGGTTCGCATTCTAATATCATGCCGGGTGGTGAATTGTACACACATTGAAACAAATTCGCCTTGTTGTTGTGATACATTTCATGTTGCACTGTCCAAATTTGGACGCCTCATTTATAAGATTATCAATCTGTCAAAAATACCTTAGATTTACTTAAAATTTTGACAAGTTTCTGACATTCATTGCGGAGTTTTGTTTTTTTTTTTTTTTTAATTAGTTCCCGACGGAACTGGCTAAGGTCTGAGACCATGCTGCCTATTCAACAGTTAGTATTTTTTCTTGAGTAAGGTAGATCCAGTTCAATTCATCAGTATGTTTTGACTGCGCTGAGTGAAGATTGCGATTAGATTTTTTTAAGTAAGAAATTTGGCCTTCTAATAATTATAAACAGCTTACTTGTCCTACTTATGAAATAAAATTCAATGTAAATAACACATTTATATAATTAAATTATTTGTAATTAATAAATTGTGGTTACAATATTATTATTAATATAATATAATAAATACAATAGGTAAAGCAATTTCCTTTTCATTTATTCATATGGAATGTCCGAATGAGTCCCAGTAGGTGTTTTTAATTCCTGTAAATCATATTATTTATTCATAAAATATGGTATTGTACACCACACTGTAGTCGTTATACTTTGTTTTTTAAATAAAAAATGTCCCGGAATTAACGCAGACCACCAAACACCTCAATTAGAATATAGACGGATAGATAGAATACTCTTTATTATGTATACCATAAAAATTACAGATATAAATGTAGGACTAAAAACTGTTACATAGGGTGTCACAATGGGCGGTCTTATCGCTAAAAGCGATCTTTTACAGACAACCTTTGGATAGATAAAAAGTAGGAGAGACAATACTGCAGGTAGTCAGTGGTGTATTATGCTATATTCATAATACCATACACTGAATTGTTATTATTATTTATAAAATTGTTTATTTATTAAGTTTGTTATTTATTTGTGGTAGGAAAAAAAAAGTCTGTGATAAGGCCTGTCGTATTGTATGGATCGGAATGCTGGGCCTTGAAGAGGACGGATGAAAAAAGATTGCATGTAGCGGAGATGAGAATATTGAGATGGATGTGTGGAGTGACGAGAATGGATAAAGTCAGAAATGAGTAGGTATATAAGGGGAAGTTTGAAAGTAGCGCCGGTGACAGAAAAGTTGAAAGGACGTCATTTGGCATTGTATGGGCATGTGATGAGGAGGGGGGAAACGCATGTGACGAGGAGAGTGATGAAGATAAATGTAGATGGATGGAGAGGGAGAGGAAGGCCCAAAAAAATATGGATGGATTGTGTGAAGAATGATATGAAAGAGAAGGGAGTGAATGATAGAGTGACGGTTGACAGGGGAATGGAAAAAGAAAACGTGTTGCGCCGACCCCAAGTAACATGGGACAAGGGCAGGAAGATGATAATTTATTGTAGGAAAAAATTGTGGTCACATTAAAATCTACGCTCGTCAAAAACTTCCCTCATGGGGAAAAGCTTTTTTTGTATGGCCCCAAAAATATACAAAAAAATACCACAGTCCTATAAAGCCAAGACAACAAATCAATTTAAATATAAGATTTTATTAACAGACAAGTGTTATTATAATATAAATGACTTTTTGACAGATACCTTTTGACATGCGTGAACTTTTATATTTATTTCTATTATTATTCTCATAAAAATTGAATTATGAATGTTATTGAACCAATATAGTGAATTAAATTATGTGTTTGTTATATAAAAATAAAATAAAAATTTGTAAGCCTCGTTAGGCAAAACATGTACGGACTTATTAACTATATTTAAGATATTGCATGCTTGATTTATATGTATGTAAACGCGGTAAACGCATGTTTGACAAATAAACTATATCTTTACGCACGCACTCAGTCGCAAACGTGTATGGGTCTAGCATAGTAGGTACTTCGTCTGTTTTGGTTCGTTTTGACTGTACAGTGGAAGTGTGACTGTAATAACGTAGTTTTAAAGGAAGTTAAAAAAATGGGATGAAAAAATACTTATATTAAAATCGGCCAAGTGCATGTCGGACCACGCACAATGAAGGGTTCCGTAGTTGGTATGAATTTATCCCAAGAATAAACTTAACATTGTACTTGAAAAACATGTTCTTCCATACGAAATGTATGGGAGAACATGTTTTTCAATTGTAAATGTAAATTGGTCGACTATTACTCGGTAACTTGTAAAGCCTACTTAGCTGTGATAGTTTTTCTTTTAACTTCGTTATATACATACCTATACTACTGCTGTGAATTGTTTCACATATCCTAGTACCACCATTTAGATTGCAAGGGAAGGGGACACTTGACTCTAACAAAAATTATCACTTCAAAGCTTAACATTATGCAAACGGCTCCTTGAATCGAAAAATGGTTTTCACGAACCCACAATATTTTTGAACGGACTATCCAACGATACGCCACACCATGGGATAGACGGGAAAAAAAAAATATCCCCACTTTACGTGCAACGGTACCTCCCTTGCACGTAAAGTGGGGATTTTTTCTTTTTCATTTGTTCAAAATTCCCAACAATATTTTGTTTTCAATATTTTATTTTGCCACTTACAGCATTCTAGTACTGAGAGTCTCCGAGCTGAGCTGCGGCTAGACAGACAGATAAACGAACATGGCGAAGAAACTATGAGGATTCCTTGTTGACTACGGAACCCTAAAAACCATATTTTAATCCTTACCTTAGACTTATCATCTCTATTAAAGAAGACTGCTTCTTTCTTCTCGTGCCTAACTTCCTTCAACACAGTCTTGTAGTTGACGTTGATGTTCTTCCGTTTGACGACCTTCAGCAACGCTTCAGCATACTTCGGGACTCCGAATATCACGGGCAGGCACGTGTTGTAGATCATGTTCGTTTTTGAGCGGACGTTCGTCTGTGGAAATAGGGTCAGGTTTTACTTTTTATAAATCGGTATATACCTAATAACCGGCACCAGTCGTGAGCACAGATGGGCAGTAGTGGGGGCAAGCTCGCGCATTTACACTTTCGGCTAAATAAAAATGACACGCGAGAGTTCAATAGACGCCGAGTATCGACTGACGAACCAATCGCATGAAGCTCGGCGCCCGGCTTCTTCATTCCGCCAAAGAGACATAAAAATTTACTACTGCGCAGGTGTTCGTTTGTGCTCACGACTCATGCCGGTTACTATACCTTAATATTACCCTACTGGGCGACAGCAAAGATAGGGTTATGTTTTATCTAAATTCTTGTCCTTTTTTAAGTCGTAGGTTCGAACCCAGGCGCTTTACTTTGGGTAAATTATTTCATCATCATCTGCTTTGAGAAATTGTTTTGAGAGCAGTGGAGAGAAAACATCGATAGGAAACCGGCATGTCCTAGAACCAAAAAATCGAAGACATGTGACATCCACCAACCCGCATTGAGCCCGCGTGGTGGATTTTGGCCTCCTCTCTCTCACCGAGAGGCGGCCTGTGTTTCCAAGCAATGGGAACATTATAGACTGATTTATGCTTGTCCTGTAAAGTACAGTGGCCAGCACGAAACTGTCTTTCTCCAAACGATTTTAAACTTTAAAATGTTAGTGATAAAGTTCAAAATCGAACGAGATAGTTTGACAGTTTGTGGCAACTTGATGTGCTGGCCACCGTACATATCGTCGGTTTACTGCAAGAACTCATTAGGTGATATAGTCAAAACTTTGAAATAAGCAATAAATTAGTTTTAGTTGTATTGATTGCCCTATCTCATCTTCATTATGCTTATGATAAAGATGCCTATATAAAACTCGCCAAGACGAGTTCAAGGCATTATAAACTTTATGATTTTTTGCCATTAATGAGTTCTTGCAGTAAACCGACAATATTAAGACCGCAGCGCATTACATTTCAATACAAAAACGCCAACAGGTCTGGCTGTTTGTGTATGTGAGTTTAAATGTTTGTAAACGCACCCACGATACAGGAGAAATTCCTAGTGTGGGGCAAAGTTTTATTTAAAAAAAATAAAAAAATGCGCCATGTACGAAATGAGTGTCTACTACTTACTACTAACGCCTTTTATGTTGTAATTGAATGGACTGTGTGTCTGAACCTAATTCAGATAATCAGAACCTAATTTATGTCACTGCAGGACAAAGGTGTTCCCCATAGCCTTTTTATAGCCGTTTTTTGAAGTGAAAACTTCTTTAGGCGCGTTGAGCGATTTTTGGTAGGGGAAAAAGTTATGGGTTCGCGATCGTCACCTAACGCTTTCCATGAGCTATATGTATATTCAATTCAAATTCAAATTCATTTAATTAACTTACACAAAGTTCTTAATATACAAATAGCATGGTATGACATTCTCACTAACAGAAGACTTTAGACAGATTAAACAGCGGGTCCCAAACTAGGCACAGCCTGTATCTTGGTGTCCCAAACACTACACAAAGGTATTAATAAAATATGTTCTGCTAGCACAAGATAGTTATTCATGTTAATTACAATTTTTTTTTTTTTTGTATACTGTGTATGTATGTGTACTTTTTGGGTGAACAAAAATCATAGAACTCGCGTCATCGTCACCGAACGCTTACCATAAGCTATATTATGTATAAAAGAACAGTTATTCCAAAGTTTTGTGTTTTCACTTCTGTCGGCAGTCCTTATGACTGCGAAGTTATTTTGCACTGCGATCGGATTTGAAGCTTGAATCACACACTACTAGACAGGCGATATGAACATTTTTCCTCTTGTGAAATAAAACACTTAACAGTTATACTATTAAGTTCCATTCATTGAATTATTTCCATTGAAAACAGGAGGAAAAATCTTTTCTTGACTCACATAATTCTTACAAGTATTGCGCGCGTTCTATTGTTAGACTATAGACGATTGCATCATTCATTAATAAAATGTTCACAGGATGGACAAACGTCAACATATGACTTGCACTCGTAACTGCCTAACACACTATCAATCACAATCTGAATACTTTTGAAGGATTTTGCTAATCCATTGCTTCACAAGTTCGAAAAATTGATCTGCTCAACAATGTAAATAACGCAATGAATGTTGTTGAACTGTCAAAATGAAACACATTGCTACAGATAGTGTTTTACGCAATTACCCTGCCAAAAATCCACTACGAGTATCTAACCACGATTTTGCACAAGAAAGATTTCCTGCGTAAAAATATATAATACTAGCTTTTTCCCGCGGATCCGCTCGTGTGGATGTCGGTTATCGAGTTAAAAGTAGCCTATGTGAAAACGGAACAGACAGACAGACAGACGCAGTTACTTTCACATTTATAATAATAGGGGTTAAAGGATGAAATTATCGTTTGATAGTAATAGATACTTTGAATTGTCATTAAACCTTCATGGTGATCTTCAGATATTCGAGTGAAACTTTTTTTAAAGGAATGTGCTACATTCGATTTTCGTTTTTTTTTTTTTTTTTTTTTTCAGCTTAGACGGAAATGATGGTTACTTCGAAAATCCGTGTAATTTTTGAATACGAGTTCCGACGCGGAACTAACGCGGCAGGAACGGCTCGCTATATCAATGCTGCGTTTGGAGAGGAGACTGCTAATGAACGTACCGTGCGTTTCTGGTTTAGACGCTTTCGTAATGGAAACTTCGACTTGTAGAACGAACCACGTGGAAGACCGCCCACACAAGTGAATAGCGCTGAATTGAAGGAGATGGTGGAAGCCGAACCTAATTAAAACTTGTTTTTAAGCTTAATTTTGCAGTATAAATCGGCAATTTCATACTTTAACCCCTAATATTTACATTTCTATTTCTGCTGCCAAACAGCGTTGCTGTGTGCGGAACACAACAACGATGTTTGGCTTTTGGACGGCACTCATAGCGTGCCGATGTAATAATTACGCATGAGACATTCCAGATTTGGCTCTGGGCTGGTATTCTGGCGGTGGTGACAATTTACCATCAGGTCATCAGGCCGATGTTTGCCATCAAATAACTTACAGAAAAACATACCTTATTAAAATAAGAGTCCGCCAGATACGCTATCTTCTGCGGCGCTCCGGGGCATTTGATCATCGTGTCCGGGTAAGTGAAGATCACATTGCCTTTTTTGTGTTGGTTCATGTTTTCGAACGTCTTCTCGCAGAATTGCGCGTCGTATATCGATGACACAGAGCTCGTTTTATCGTGTAACGCCTCGTACAGACCTGGCACCTGGAGACAATAGGAAGGTTATAGTATCGGAATCCTAAATATACATATCTAGAAGCGCGTTGTTGGAATTTCAACGCTCGGCTTAGTGCCGAAAGTTGAAAATGCAACAGCGCGCTTTTATGTAGTGTGGTTGGGACACTTATTTATTGTTAATTATATTCTTAACTAGCGACCCGCCTCGGCTTTGCACGGGTGCATATCAGTGGCTTGCCTCTAGGAACGCCACTGGTGCATAATATGCAATGTATGTATACATAAACCTTCCGGAAGAAATCAGTATGTCGGGTATTAGTTTATGTCTTGGTTTGGCTTTGAAAGTCGCCTAAATATAAATTTAGTTGGGATTTATGTAACAACTGTTAAATATTACAAACTCGTACGTGTAATAAAACGATATGCCTCGAAAATCAGTTTTAAACAATGTAGATAAATTGTCGAATACAAAGTCTAAGTATGATAAAATCGATATGACTCTAGAATCGGTTTTAAAAGTAACCGATTTTTTTTCCCATCACTACACAAAGCATTTTTATAGCTGTCAAATCCGACTTCATAGATTGTCACGATTTTAGGAACATTATTTCTGATGTAAAATCGTAAATGATTAAAACATTGATAAAAATAAGTCAAATTTTTTACGGCTCTGAATTCTGGCGGTTTATGTTAGAGGCGACAACGGTGTTGCTATTGGAAATATATCGTATTTGATACATTTTCGATACTTCATATTTTATATCGATGCATCGAAATAAAAGATATCGCCAAAAATATCGATATATCGAACAAAAAATCGACAAGTCTGCGACAAGGTCTATTTGCCTATGTGTCAGTTAGATAATTTAAACCTCAGTGAAGTTCCAACCTGAATAGGGCAAGAGAATAATGATGATGATGATGTTGTCAAAAGTGGTAAACCTTTTACGAGGTCGACTATACGCCAGGCTTACTCAGCGCAGTCAGTTCCACTACCATCTCGCTAACCGGCTAATATTTTTAATACAAGATATTCTAGGATACAAGAACAACATACCTACCTGTACAAAAAAAGAAGGCATGGTCAAACAACTCCATCATCATCATTTCAGCCGAAACACGTCCACTGCTGGACATAAGCCTCCCCCTATTGGGGGGGTTTGCCATAATTGCTACGCTTGGCTAGCGGTTTGGCGATCGCAGTATGGTGTTAAAAATGCATAGAGAACGCTGCTGCCCATTCTCTAGTAAGTCCCTTAGTCGCCTTTTACGACACCCACGGGAGGAAACGGGGTGGCGCTTTTCTTTACGTCCGGCACCACAAGGTACAGCCAAACAAACAACTCCTTACCTTCTTATAATCATTCTCTAATCCAACCGCTATGATGAGGTACTCGTACTTAATTTCATGCCCTTCTTTCGTCGTGACCTTGTTGCTATCAGGCTGAAGACAAGTCGCCGAATCTCGTATCCATTTAGCGCCCTTAGGGAGAACACTTGCCGCTGTTCGTCGAGTGTCGTTGACTGTACCAACTCCAGCACCTACTAGGGTCCACAATGGCTGGTAGTAATGTTCCTGGGGACAAACAATAACAATTTTGAACAAAATACATATAAAATAATTATGCAACTACAAATACAACTCAAATACTAATAGGTACTAAATAATACTAAAATAAATACTAATAATACTATTCAAATATAAATCGGATAATTTTTTTATTGACAAAGCTTACACGAACCAAGATTTTCTTAATAATTAGTACGAGTACCTACTACAATCTGTCACCATACACTTAATTCATATTTTGTAAGATTTGCTTTAAAAGTGAGACCTATGATTTTTTTTATACTGCATGTTGATATAATTTATTATTGTTTGCCTACCAGGCAGGACATAATGGATCTGTAATTTACCTAATATCTGTCTGTATAACCTATGCCCACAATAAAATGATTTGATTTGTCTGAAGTCAATTATTATTAAAAAAAAATCATCAGGCAAGTGTTGTTATAAAACTCATCAAATTTCCCAGGCCGCTGAGATAATTTGTTTTCAATCAACTCGGCCAGGCAGTTATACTAACTGAAATGTTTTAAAAATAAATGCATGCGTTCGTTTAAAAAAAAAACCGGTCAAGAGCGAGTCGGACTCGCGCACCGAGGGTTACGTACCATCAAAAATCATCAAAAAAATTACATTAGTTCCACTATCGGTCAAGAGTTGGCGCTGACCTAAAACTGCAATATTAGAAAAAGTGTGCTATTTAGAGACATCGTTTTATTTTTCCTGTAATCTTAACAAAAATTTCTATCACATAAATAATTTCAGATTTTTCTCTATGCAAACATCGGAGAAAACAATGCGGCGTAAAAAAAAAATTTTTTTGGGAATGTGCAAATAGCGCCCATTTATATTATACCCCACATGCCCTAGTAGTCCCACTTAAAATTTTTTTAGACCCCTTTTCAGTCCCTATTGCATAATATACATATATATCTTGTTATTTCTAAATATTTGGGTAAACGTCATCTAAAACTATTCCAAATTTCAAGTTTCATTAGTAGTTCTTGAGATATTCAGCTGTGACAGACGGACAGACAGACTGAGTCACACCATAAGGGTTCCTTTTTACCATTTTGGTACGGAACCCTAACAACAGCCTGGTATATTAACAAAGAACTTGAGGAAACCAGTGTTATTTATTACCTACACGAGTTATCCAGTGGTTAAGTTATGAATACTTAATTTGTGTACATTTCGTTAGTCTACGGTAAAACAGCTAATGTTTGTGCAATATACAAAGCTAAATGCATAGGTAGGTACACACAGCGTCATTATGTGCTAACCACTCAAGTTTTAAAATGTTACACTGCTACAATATTGAATTCGTTACGAAATAACCTAAAGAATACTTCAAAAAGAGTTCATTGGTTCGACTTGGATTCGAACCCTCGCATTACTGAACGTCGTTATACTCTTATCGGCAGTTTTACGCACTAGCCAGCTAACCCATAGGAATAAACTAATTATTTTTATATTCTATCGTCTAAGTCGGTTTATCTTTAGGTCTCAGTCTAATCAACAGATGTTATAATTTGAATGTATCCATTAATTTTACTTACTTGTTACGTTTTCTTTATAAAATTAATCCATACCCTCAAGTTATAACTACAACTTTTGCGTTAATAGGATGTTACTAGTCTAGGGTTCGTCCGTTGTCCGTTTGTGTCAGTTGGCAAAATATGTTTATTATGATAACTGTAAATTATCAAATCAAATTATAAAATATAAATCTTCGTAGTAAAATAAGATCAAACTTTTGTTAAATAATAACAATAATAAATATTATTAAATGATTATTTTAAACATTTATTTTTATTTTTATTTTTTATAGATACTTATTACTAAAACAAAATACAAAAATACTGTATATTTAAAAATATATAATGCTTGACAGAAATGCAGTAAAATGAAGTACATGTTGTGCCTAGGAATTGAAGCTCCAATGATATGCACGGGAAACGGTCTTGAAACCTCCGGTCTATTTAGACATTATAATTGACTTCGTAAATATTAACCCTATTATTGCTTGTCGTTATACGCAATAATAAACGTATTAACTTTTTATTTAATAAAAACAATATTTAAAACAGACTAAAAAAAAAACTTATTTATTCACTAAAACAATACATTAATTATAATAACATGTCTTTGCAAAATACAAAAACCAACTTGAGCCTATCACGGATTTGAACACACACGTCACGCTCACATCTTTCGGGTGGTAACCAGTTTAAACACACATTACGTGTCAAATCGCTACAAAGGGGACTCTAATGACACGCATCCCACCGCATCCGCATTTGTTTTACTATAGGCATTGTAATATTCTTTTGTACAATAAATATAACGTGAAATACCTATGAGAAATTGCCTACTCAACTTGACATTATAATTATTCAATAAAATATTCATTATTAAAAAAAATCAACGTCCGTCGCCGGTAACTCAGTGGTCTCATAATAAACACACGCACCTCTCCCGGCGACTCTCGTAGAAGATTCTTAGTTTCACCGCTCCGCACGCTCTTTCGCACCCCAATATAAATTCATAACCGATCAAAAAATCTTAGGAGCAAAGACGTATAAAAAGCTTGATTTAAGGTTCACTTTGCTATGGTAACACTGGGTATGAGCATTTTTGCTTAGCAACGGGGACACAGCGATAAATTGTTTAATTAAAAATAAACTGTTAAGGTATTAAACTTATAACACCCTTCCGTTTCTGTCGGGGGTTAAAAATCATACTTATTGGCGTTCAAATATAAAGTTCAAACCAAGTCGTATTACGTGAAACATTCAAATATCTCGATTTGTTTTTTTTTTTTTTTATAGTTATTTTGGTTTATATCAAGTGACTCGCACAGAAGGACAGCCAATTTATATAGAAAAAACAACTGCGTTTCTTAGAAAATCAACTGAGTTACCGTAATCCATACTATCCATATCCATACTAATATTATAAAAGTGAAAGTAACTCTGTCTGTCTGTCTGTCTGTCTGTATGTTACGTTTTCACGCCTAAACCGCTGAACCGATCTTCATAAAAATTGGCTGAGATATAGCTTGGGATATGGAGAAGGACATAGGCTACTTTTTTACGCGATAACCGACATCCACGCGGGCGAAGCCGCGGGCAAAAGCTAGTATGCAAATATATACAGTATTTTACTTTATTTCATAGGTTTTTCTGGGGCAGGTTTCTTATTCGGTAGCTACCGATAGCTGTTTTATTTTTGAATTTACCTATATAAACCTATATAATCGCCTTTTTTTGAAGGGGACCCTAAATAAAATAAAGGCCCATATGCGCTTTACATGTAAGGATAAAATCATTACATAACATTCTGACAGTACTCCAAACTTACTGAGATTGTGCGAGAGATGTGGGAGATTTATGGGCACGTCAATCATAATACCAATCACATAATTAAATCTGAGAGACAACATCACAATTCGCAGAATTATGTTACAACGGTTTCCTCAGGTGGTTAATATTCAGGTGTTCACACTTCCTTCCTCCTAATTTAACCTCATAAATTACCTGTTATTATACTTAACTACATATAGGAGGAACCTTTCTTTTTTAATAGGAAAACAGATATAGGTATAATAAAAGTTGCCCACATGGCTAGACTCGACTAACCACAAATGCGGTTTTCCTGTCACATATACTATGAATGGTTATATTACCTACATACTTATTATTATTAATTAACATAGCTATGAGGAGTAGATACTCTAAATACCTATACAGACATGTTTCATAGAATGACACGACAGACCTGCATGGTGATTACCTAATATTACCTGATACTCCATCTGAAATAAGATTAGACGTTTAATTAGCCTTTTTTACAGTCCATTCAACCGATTTTGACTTCTATTCCGTAGGCATAAAGATGACATTAAAAGCAAAAAAAGTGGTTACAATACCAACTGTTTACTGCAGCTGCCATTTGTCATGCCACCAACGCAATAGAAGTCAAAATCAGTTGAACGGACTGTAAAAAAGGTTTATTTAAACGTCTAATATTATTTCAAACGGATTATGAGTGCTTAGAATCGCTATTATTCATTTATTAAAGAAATATTTTCTACCCATTGTTTGCTGTAGCTACGATGAATGACCACTTGGCGATAATCGAGGGGATCCACGGTCTTATAAGAACCATTGAGGCGTCTAATTGCAAACCCCGCTAAAACGATATTACCTTGAAACCGACCTTATTCTCTCTTTTGAAAGTTTTCTCAATTCTGTACTAAGTGACAACTCATTTCCGAGCAAATCCATCTCCAACAGTACTAAATTGAGCCTCCAACCTTATGCTTGGTAACAAAATACACTATAAATGGCATGGGTAAAATTCAAATTCCTCTACCACGAAAACAACCAATCACAGCACTTGCTTTTGCACCAAGTGACCTTACGAATAGTATGGCGGACCAATGAAGACTTGTGTAAATGTGTCATGCACCAAGGAGTGCGATTACATTTTATTGAATTTAAAACTCATCTATAACTCAATATCCAGAAAAATCGTTTTAGCGGGGTTTGAAATTAGACGCCTCTTATATAAGTTTATTTATTTATTTTTAAACCCTATACCATAGTCACACCCATGTATTAATAAAATTATGAAAGTACTATTTTTTCCAGTCATCATTCTAGCTGCATTACAACGTAGCATCAGCATTAATTACTCCTCATAATATAGTCATCCAGACCGAATTCGGCCATGGCGCCCAATCCGAGCGAAGACCAATCTTCGGCGTGGGAGATATTATAGTGCAGGCATGTGTGGGCAGACACAGGTGCACTCTCCACTTGTCTCCCACTCTCTAACTCAACGACTAGCAAGAGACAAATACGTACGCGCATTACGCACACAAATAAACCACACGGACTTTTTTTTTATAACGTTGCCCCGTACTATGAATTTCTCCTGTATTGTGGGTGCGTTTACAAACATTTAATAAAGTCACATACACAAACTACACAAACAGCCAGGCCCGGAACAACTACTTGTAGGTCATACAAATATTTGTTCCGTGCGGGAATCGAACTCGCGACACGCAGCGCAGCAGTCAATCGCTCAACCACTGCGCCAACCGTGCCGTCGACTAGACTGAGATCGCGAGTTTGCTGAAACACTGCGTTTGACGAACACTCACGCATACATTAATTTCTCATATACGTTACAGTGAGCAAAATGTCGATTATTTGTATCGATAAAATTACTGTTATTTTTCGCGGAACTTCGTACCCTGTCACAATAAGAGCGCGATTGATGGCCGGTGAAGCAAACTTCGGTTGACTTATGAGCGTCAGCTCATGAGTGCGGCGCGCCTGCCCCGCCCACACAAGGCCCGTCTAACCTCTTTTATCTTTTCTGTGCTTTTGGTCAACCGGTTCGGTTTAGTCTAGATATTAACCTAAGCTATAATTTAATCGGGGATTCGGGACTTCGAGGTATTCCTTTTTAGAGTAAAAGTAAACCTGTCATTGGTTTTCATTGATATGCTGTACTGTAAGTACCTACATACGCCGATATCTTCACCAACGTCTATCGCGTAAATGTAATAGCTCAGGATCGAACAATTTGACTTGGAAAACACGTCGAACGACAATGCTAGTCTATCGATAATCGATCAATCAGCGATAGACTTTCATAATATAGATCATATTTCATAATTAGACTTCACACATATATTATCATATCATTTATCATCATTAGTAATATTGATTACACGTGTTTTTATCCAATTATTTTAAATATATTTATTATATATGTTGATTAAACCCTGCTAGTTTGTTTTTTATCCCATTTTACATTCCTTCTTTTACTCTTCTTGAATATTTAAAATAATAGCTTTCGACTTATTGGCACATCGAGCCAATAGATATTCGATGGATAGGACTATCGTTGCAATGGCTTTTCGGCGAAACGGATGCTCGATCTAATGGCTATTCGAAATTGTGGTACATCGATGCTATGGAATTTCGGCAATTCGGACGTTCGATCTGATGACTTCGGGGAATTAGCCATCGGGCATATGTGACATTCGAAATCAAGCAGTAAACCCGTCTGGATAGACTGGATGCGGAAGGCGGAGGACAGAGTGTTGTGGCGCTGGGAGAGGCCTATGTCCAGCAGTGTTGATTGATTGATCGATATCGATAGTGGGGGCGCAATGCACCCCGAGTTATTTATAGTTTTAATGGTTGTATAGTATCAAAGAAGTGCTTACCTTGCTTGGCTCAAGGACTATCACAGAATCTTTCGGCAGCCTCCTTGCAAACTTGGCAGCCATCGTGCACCCTCCCGAGCCTCCCCCCACCACCAGTAGTTTGCATCTGAAAATAAACATTAAGGTGAAAGCTAGTGTTGTTTTTGTGTAGTTCGTTTTTTGGTACTTGCAGATCATTATCAGGTTTTATGTTGATCAAAAGTCATTTATTTTAATTAAACCATTTACAGGCACTTTTGAATCGTCAAGGAGTCAGTTAGTAAGAAGAAATATTAAGCTAGTTGCCCATTCCAAAACGTAGTAGGTACCTATGGAGAAGAATAGGCATGAAACTGCATGGACACTCTTTTAAATTAAATGGTTACAAAAATATAAGTTACCATCTTTAAAGTTATTTTTTGTATGTTACTAACACTATAAGTATGGATATTTGGTCCGAAATAAAGCGATTATTATTATATATTATACTAGCTTTTGCCCGCGGCTCTGCCCGAGTAGATGTCGGTTATCGCGTAAAAAAGTAGCCTATGTCTTTCTCCATATCCCAGGCTATATCTCTGCAAAATTTCATAACGATCGGTTCAGCGGTTTAGGCGTGAAAACGTAACATACAGACAGACAGACAGGCAGACAGACAGGCAGACAGATAGACAGACAGAGTTACTTTCACATTTATAATATTAGTAAGGAAGTAAGAATGAGAGAACAATGTAAAAAAAAAACGTACACGTTAAAAGCGTCTAGAGTAGGTACAACAAATAGAAACAACAAAACAAAAAAACAGTCAAAAATAAAATAACCTTACAGCTCTCTGTGTACTACATTCTATAAATAGGCATTACTCTCACTTCTACTTTAGTATTATATATATTATCTATAAATAAATAAACAAATAAATAAAATTGTAGTGTCTGTCTGTAATGTCTAAATAACAGCTTTTTATTGAATGCATAAGAAAGTATGGTAGGTACTCAAAACAAAAAGGCAATATTTCAAATTTTTATCTGTCTGTTTGTTCTGACTAATCTCCGAAACGGCTGGACCGATTTCGACGGGACTTTCACTGGCAAATAGCTGATGTTATAAGGAGTAACTTAGCCTAATTTTATATTAGAAAAAGCCGGGGGCAGCAGCTAGTTACACAGCTGATTATTTAGCATGATTATATAAAAATAAATTCGAAATGATATCAAAAGTATCATTTTGTAAAAATTCTGTACAATATGTTTTTTATTTTGTAAACTATGGATAATCTGTATGAAATAAATGTGTTAGGGAAAAGAGAACGTTAGATTTTATTAACATGGGATCTTTATAATTAGCCAGTAATGCTTGACATCACTTTAAATACAACTGCTTCATTACTCCACAATGCCATCTTTTCTCATAAAAGTATTTATAAACATACATACTTGACATGATAAGTGCAACTGGTTTGAAACAAAACAATGATAAAAAATTGATACTACACTGGCTCTAGTTTTAGTTGTTTGTAGCTTAACTTTTTACTCAAGAAAGGTATATTACAAAAATGTTTTTAGGGTAAAGTAATCTGTCAGTTTCATACATATATATGACAGTCATTTGAAAAGATTAGTGTTGCATAGCCAACTTCTTATGTAACAAACCACACATGAAAGTAGTTCGAAAAACACTGAAAAGTGACATTTTAAACAAGTGAGAGATTCAGTTCAATAATAATATCTTATGGCTGTTATCATTTTGTATTGCATTGATTCCATCAAAAATTATTAACGTTGGTATTTGAGTTATCAATAATTATTTTCAGTCAAAGATTGTTGAACTCAGTGACATAATATATTGTGACATGTGACATAATTGTTAAAATTTTAGGAAAATCATCTACTTTTACAATGTTTGTAAATATGTGAGCACCATGTAGATAAGTAATGACCTTAAATTAATTATGTGATAGATATCACATAATTAATTTAATGTCATTACTTACTTCACTTTTCATTCTTTTTTAACTATTGTAATATTCTTAGTAATTTAATTCTAGGGTACATCGTCTTCACATAATTATAATTATATTACCAAAAAATGTACAAAAATACTGATAAGATTTTAAAAGAGTATGTGTGGAATTTCTTGCCCATTCTTCTCCATAGGTACCTTTTGGAACAAGTTTTTTTTTTTTTTTTTTGTAAATTTTGATGTTCAAAAGTGCCTTTTAGGTGCCTATTTAAAATAAATTATTTGACTTTGACTTTGTTGAATTTAAAATCACATAGGTTCCTAATATCTATAAAAACATCAAGTGAAGTGGAGGGAGTGTTAAGTTTGATAAACACGAATTGTGATTAGATTAGCTAATACTACAACTACAAAATTCACATAGATACGGCGTAGTGTCCGGCACAATTGGTAAATCAATTAGCACTAGTACTCACGAATATGTTGCATTATTTGTAGTGGAAACGGAGAAACTCCTTGAAATGCCTGGGGTTGTGACCACGGTAAGTTTTCGAATGATATTCATGTTTCTGATCAAACCGCAAACTGCACAACAAGCGCCTGGCTCTGTCGCTAGCACATTAACGATGAATCCGCTCACAGTAGTTAAGTAAGCGCTGAGGCGATGACTGTGCTGCGCACAGAACATATATACTCAGAGAGGTGCTGCGTCCAGTCGCGATAATAATTCGTTGTTATTGTTATTTCAAGAATATGACCTTGTTGACGTTACCAGCTGCATTTCCGAAAGATCAGCGACGTTGACAGCACAGGTTGACAGTGTGTTTGACAGATAATTAATTGTTTGACAGGAATAGTGTTGTATTATTCAATCAAACTAGTCAATCAGTTAATTCATTTATACAGACAAGATAATATATTTACATAATAAATGTAAGCTAACAGACTTCAAATAATAATCAATCAGTAGCCAAAAATTCACATCTCACCGATCCAGATGACCCCATATCCCTCCTCCAGGAGACCAGTACACCTAAAAAACACAAAACACGAACGTCATACTGACCTCGCCGCCGAAGTCACTCGCCACAACCTCGACTTAACAGTCCCCTCCGGCACTTGCTCGACGAAGCGCCAGCCGCCGCAACTGAGCCTTTAGCTTTAAATTCCCCGTATAATAATATGATCCCTGATTTGATCCAGCCACCTGTCCCTTGCTGTCCTTCATCCGACGCTGCCCTAAGCCGAGATTCGTGACCCACAGGGGGTACCCTTAGCATGCAGTCGTTTAGTTTATAAGTTTTATGCCCTGGCTTGAAGCTTTAAGTTTTCGCTTAAGGCAGCCACAGGAAAGTCCGGTTAAGGAGTCAAGAGCTCTCAAGGTCAACTCCAAGATACCATAGTTAAAAAAAAAAACATAGATGAATACTAGCAGTACCCCGCGGTTATCTGCATGGAGACTACCTCAGGAACCGTGCATTTTTTTCTACCACAAAAAAGATTGTTTGTCAGATGTCACTCGAAAATATCAGTCAGTGACATATTTTTTGTTCAATCTGTATTTACAGAGATAATATTTTCACAAACAAGTTTATCTAACTCTTTATAAAATTAGTATTAATATTATGGGTTAGCGCTATAGTAATAATCGATCAGTATTTACGTTACTTTGAGTTTGATTGGCCCATGGATAAATAATCAGCCGCATGATCTGGCTTCATCTTCAAGGCTTAAACTAGACATGGGTCGTATTTGCAAAATCGAGTACCAGGGCTTCTAAGTACGTCCACCTTTACACACCAGCGCCAAAAACCAGGGCTCGAGATACTTTCAAGTATTTTCTTTCTACATCAAAAATTGATCCGTAAGTTCATACAAATAAAGAGTAAAATCGTGTTTTCTAAAAATAATACTTTCAAGCCTTGTTGAAAGAAAAATACTTGCATAGAACATTGATCCGTAACTTTATATTAATAAAGAGCACAATCGCGTTAGCAAAAAAATACTTCCAAACCTTTAAAGTGAAAATACTTGCATAGGAAATTGTTCCGTGCGGTCTTACCGATAAGGAGCATGATCGCAATTGCAAAAATGTATGCGACTATTGAAGATGATATGATTGAGTACCTACGTAGTTTGTAAACATCGCTGTTCGAGAAAGCGAACGCCGCCCGAGCGCGGCCGAAGCGGGCCGAACGAAGCCACGTCACGAAACAGCGTCGAGCGTACGACCGTGGGTCGATGGAGCGAGTAGCCGAGTAAAATACTTTGATGAAGTCTCCAAGCCTTGTTGGATGAAAAAATACTTGCATAGAACATTGACCCGTAACATAATGTAAATAAGGAGCAGAATCGCGTTTCCAAAAACAAAATACTTCCATAACTTTAAAGTAAACATACTGGCTTATAACATTAATTCGTAACTGAATATAAATAAGGAGTAGAATCGCGTCGAGCGTCGACGGACCGAGCGATTAGCCGAGCCGTGTAAAATACTTTGAAGTCTCGCAAGTATTTCGAGTCGGCACTTGGTCGGCGTACTTGTAAGTAAATACCTGGTATAAAAACCTGGTTGCGTAAATACGCACCTTCCCTAGATTAAACACTGCTTCACGAGATCAATCCGTGAATGGATCACGATTCATTAATTAACTATAGGTATTTGATATTCTACAAGTATCGGTACGAAACGTGGCGTAACTTCAAACTGGAAATGCCCCAAAACCTTTCGCCGACGAAGGTCCTCGGCCGTGGCCTTTTTGACTTAGGATTTCCTCCTGATCGGTACCTCCCAGCTCGGACACTGAGGGCCCCCCAAACACCGCGGACCCTGGTGCCCCGCACCACTTTGAACCTTAGTAGTCATGCATGTCACCTTGAATTTCTGAACTATAAGAGAGTGAGAATAGATGTTTACAATAAAATGTTTACAAATTATACAATATACTAACTTCCAACACTAGATCCTAAATGGCTTGATTTGATTGTCTACTGTCTCTCTCTTTGACAAATAAAAAAATAAGTAAAATTCTTGTCAAAACAAAAAATGGCGGACGACGACGATATTGATATTTTAGGGGATTTCTCTTTTAATTCTTGTTTTGCACAAAATAGCCAAGGAATGTGAGTAAATTTATCATAACAATAAATTCCCTACATACTTATTATAGATTAAGTGATTTAGTGTAGTTACACAACGTTATACGGTTATGTTTACAATGTTTTGTTGTCACCAAATCTTAAAACAACAAGGTTTTTTTAAAACTCTCTTGTTATTACACCTCCGATATAATTCAATACATTACAACAGCATGTTATTCTAGACATTACATATTCTAAATCAATATTCTTTGTTTTTAGTAAACTTATTTGGCGTCGTAAAAATTGCGTATTTGTTGTCTTTAGCCCTTCGTGCTCCAATAGAGAAGACACGGTGCATCCTCAGTGGCTGCTCGACTCCACAGAAACGAACTGGTACGATAAACAAAGTAAAAGGTAAGTTCTGCTACACTTGTAATTCAGAAATTCTTTGGAATGTCCCAGTGATGAGCAAAAAAATTTCAGAAGGTTCTTTTTAAACCCTTTTTTATTTTTCTTTTCTTTTCACATCTTTTATCAGTGATACCTCATGCCTTTGATTGTAACTGTACTCACAATAAACTACCAGTGGGCATAGATTTATATCTCTGCTGTGTGGTGGACAGCTTCACACATTAATTAACTTGGAAATAATCTAACAGTAGCATAATTTTAATGTTTTGGTAGAGTTTTTGCTATTATTATTATCATTTATTTCAGGTATTAACCCATATCAATATATTATTACAATGTATTGTTTTTAAAATATTACATCACAAAAAAAAAACGCTGTTCATCAAGTAGCTAATTAAATTAAATAACTTATGTAAAACTTAACTTTACAGGTATAAAGAAGGCTCTCCAAGGAAGCTTTATGGGAACAATTCTTCAGACAAGCACTACAGTGATATACACACTGCATGGAGCCCTACAGAGAAGGACCTGCTGATTAAGGAAATGGTGAGAATTTGTGCCAGGTTTTCTATGAATAAATTTAATTACATGTCTCAAATGCTGAATATAGTGTTGACACAGAATCAACAACTTTATTCAGCACTTACAAAATAATGCTGCTGCCATTTATAAGTGGGCTTATTGGCTTTCTTGAAAGTATTTTGTTCTTCTATGCTACTTAGATGTTGCGAAAACTACTGTATGATTCTTTATAAAAATATGAATTTTATGTTAAGCTATGAATAAACCTTTAAAATTGATGAAATCACATCTTAAACACAGTACAAAAAAAAACTTAGAGATAAATCACCTCAAGCTCTTACACCTGACCCTTACTGTCACCTGACAGTAAGTTCTCATAGGGGTCACCACATACTTTTTATTTCCCCAAATGCTCAGAGGTTCAAAATGGTGCAAGTTGACTGTCATGGAAATAATATTTTTGTTTACAGGCAAAGTATGGTAGGAATGTGCGCAAGATATCTCAAACATTGAAAACAAAGACTGAAGCAGAGATACATGCGTTGATTGAAGCAGAATATGGTGTCAACTTAGAGACTCCATCATTTGGCCTTGACAAACCAGAGGACCATGAAGATGTGCCAGCAGTTGTCCAGGAAGAAATCGTAACTGATGACATGACCAATATAAATAATGTTATAAACATGGTAACCACTGGAGCACCCACTATTACATTACCAAACAAACCATTCAGGAAAAAAAATACTAACTCCAAAAGTTTACTAAAACCTGATGTATTGATAGATAAAAAGGCTGAATTGATAGCAATAAACCCAGCTGAGATATTGTATGAAGATGACTTGATAATAGGGTCAACAGAATCTATTGGTTCTGATTTAGATTTGAGTGACATTGTGTCTAAGAATATAGTTAAGTATCAGGCGAAAGTGAAGGCTGAGAAGAAGATTGGTAATCATAGAAGAAAAAAGTCTAGGAACTATGATAAAGGTGCAACTAGGAATAAAAGTAAGGAGTTATTAAAGTCACCTCCAGGGAGGCAAAGGAAAGATTCTAGTTTGTCAGAGGATAGTGTGAAGAGCCCTAAGATGCAGATAGTGTTGGGCTCTGGACTAGCTTTGCCAGTTTCTGAAGGGGAGCAAGTGGTGAGTTCTTTGTTCTTCCACAAAAAGCTTCTACCACCTTAGTCCTTTTCCAAACCCATTGGTTTTAGCATGCATAATGGATGAAGGTTATATTGACATGTCAAACATCATTTGTAAAAAGACCCAATCTTTGCCATAGTCAGGGTCGTTATTTCGATTACACTTTACTAAATTATTCATGCATTCTAGTCAAAAACATGTCTGTACTGTAGACTCTTATGGAGAAAAACAGCCAAAAAGAGTTAAACTACAAACAGGTCATGTTAATATTCATCAAAAATATTACTTTTACAGATAAAAATTGAAAAGAAGAAAGACTCTGAACCTGACAGCGACATAGAGATTGATGTGGACAGCGACAGTGAGAGTAGCACACCCAAGACTACACCTAAGAAGGAAAGTAATGCTAACGAGGAGTCCCCTATAGCCGTGCCGCTCAGCAGGTTCGAACCGATGCGGAAAAGACCTAAGAAAATCAACCTGGTAAGAATATTGATAGTTTTTAACAGGGTTTAATTGGGTTTTATTATACTAAAGGCAAAATAAATAAAATGGAACATCATACAAACAATTTTTCGTATGATGTTGCGTATGCCTAAGCTAGATGACTGCATTTTCAATATTCGAACCGGACTTGAAAACAAGACTTCTCCATAAGAAGATTTATATATTGTATCAGAGACATAAGATCATTCATGTTATTAAAATATTATTACACCCACTTTGTATGTCTCAGGACGGTGGTGGCGGCTACACTATAATGCATACGGAATCAGGCGACCTGTATGCAGTAGGTGCCGAGCCGAGGAGGGAGCGAGCGCCGCGGAAACAACCCATCCAGTTGCTGCACTGTCGAGTTTATAATGCTGAGAAACCGGTCAGTAAAGTATATAAACCTTTGCATCTTTTGTGAATTTATGATCTTTCGCAAGCATTTGATTGCATTGACCACGACAAACGAAAACATAATTTAATTTTAAAACCCGAAATATTATATCTGAGTGATAATTAAGTAATTTCGAAAATATTTTTAGCGACTAATTTCCCATTCATGAATCAAAGATTTTATAAATAAAACTTTCATGTAGCTAGCTTAATATTGGTGTACCTCAAGGTTATATTCTTGGTCCTTTATTTAGCCAAAATGTTGTTATTAGGTCGTCATCTGGAATGTGTATAATTATTTCACATCATATTAAAAATATTATTCATATTATAGCCGTGGCAAGAACTTAGAGATAAAATAACAGTCATTTTCAGGCACCGTTCGATGTTCGTGTGAACGTTTCCACGCTTCTTCTAATGGACGGTCACGCGCACACGTCTCGCGGTGAAGTGATGGGACTTTTGGGCGGCTCGCTCAGTGAGACGGGACGTGTCTGTGTTACCGTGATGGCCTACCGCCCTGCCGCCGCCGCCGCCGGCAGTACACACTGTGACATGGATCCCGGTAAGATCGAAACGAGCCATGATGTTACTGCAAATTGTTGTTGGCAACAGGTTGCCAGCAATATTTTGTATGGCCTGACAGCCCTTGGCGAAATATTGCAAGAACTGCAGCAACATTTTTGATGTATTGCTCCTCTATCGAAACTCGAAACATTGGGTTGTTTTCTTTTGTAATATGTAGGTACTGGGTCGTTTACCGATAAAGTCGACATAAAGCGTCATCGTTTTGACTGTAGCTTGTGAATATGACAAGAAATGAAATGAAATCGTTTATTCTGTAAATAGGATATGGTAATCGTTTTTACACGTTATGACGTGTAAAAACGATTACCATATCCTATTGGACTAGAGGCTGACCCCTGATATATATGTATATAAAAATAAGCTAGATGGAGTCGACATTTCCCATCTGTCTACCTCTGAGAAGAAATGGCGAAACAAACTCAGGTGTCAGTCTCTAGTCTAGACATAATCTTGGTCAGATCATGTGAGAGCTATGTAGATCCATGTCTGAAATGGTATTTTGAGAAAATATCACACAATTTCATTGACCATACTCCATAATAGAAAGTTTGCTGTGAATGGTAAACTGGAGAACCATCAAGGAAATGTCATATATTCCAGTATCGCAAGCCCTGGCCGCCGAGGCCCTGCGCGGCCTGGCGCTGGTGTGCGGCTGGCACCACTCGCACCCGCAGTTCGCGGCCGCGCCGTCGGCGCAGGATCTGACGTCACAGCGCGGCCTGCAGCGCGCGCTGGAGTGGGCGCACGTGCCCTTCCTGGGCTTCATCACCAGCCAGCACTGGCCCACGGGCAGGACGGCCTCGCAGTATCGGTGAGGGGCTATTTTACTGGGCGACAAGCGGGCAGCGCATCTGGTTAGGACCACTAATCATAATTTCGACGTGTCGTCGAAAGTGAATTTCAATTCGGAATTATTTGTTTGATATACTTATAGAGTCAATGGTAAAACACTAAAAAACTCTCAAGACTATATTACTAACATCATAAAAATCAACTTTTGTTCCATGACTTTTAATAATTCATCATCAGGTTTTAATTTATATCGTATTTTAATACAAAATTGAAAATATTTAAATTCAACGCTCTAAATGTTACGAACTATATCATTCATCATCATCATTTCAGCTGAAAGACGTCCACTGCTGGACATAGGCCTCCCCCAATTGGGGGGAGTTTGCCATAATCGCCACGCTTGGCAAGCGGGTTGGCGATCGCAGTATGATGTTAAAAATGCATAGAGAATGCTGCTGCCCATTCTCTAGTAAGTCCCTTATTCGCCTTTTATGACACCCACTGGAGGAAATTGGGTGATACTACTCTTTACGTCCGGCACCACACTGTGTGTCTGTCAACTCTATGGGTAGCAAAACACAACTGCCGTATCTACTGCAAAAGGCAGGGGCGACAGTGCACGAAAGTCGTAGGTAGGTACAACAAAATACAAAATTGAAATGTGTTGGTTTATTATGTTTTGTTAAAAGTCATAGAACAATTTTTTTTGTTTATGTTGTTAGTAATACAGTCCTGCAATATACCGATCGAAGGTTGAGCTACGCTTGCCGCAGTCGGTTCGTGGATGGGTGACCATCCATTACGTATCGAGATTGCGTATCGTGCTTTCCGAGGCACGGAGGGGCCGTGCCTCGGAAAGCACGTTAATCCGTGTTTGATATGAACGCCTACAAAACTTCCTAGAGCAAAAATACCACTAGGATTTTGCGTTTATTCTTTTTTAGAAAAAATATAATTGTTTATACCTACTTAATTTTGAGATATATTACCTTTGCGCCAGACCTGGGTTTTTTTTTTGTATAGGATTTGAGACACCTCTTTTTTGTTCTTTTTTATTTTTTCTGGTAATTTATTATATATTTTAATTGACATGACTAGTGTACTTGTTAGAGTGCATTTTTTGCTTAGAGATTTTATGGCGTAATGTATATTTTTGATTGTATATTTTCTCTTGTCGTGTAAAAGTGGGAGTAATTTCGTACAAATTTGCATATTTCTAGAATGCTAGCTTGTTACACGACGACTGAGTGCCGCCCATAAGATTAATTTCAAGTAGCAAGTTCAAGGCAGTTCGGGATCTTGGATCTAGACTTATAACAAAAACATACTTAATTTTGTTTATCTTCCTAGTTGTATCCGCGTCGAAGGCGACGACGACGTAGACCTCCCCACCGGCTTCCAAATCAGCGTGAAACTGTTAGCAGACCTCACACCTGACAATCTGCCGACCTTCCTGCAAGAGTTGCGCGCCGTGATGATAGACAACCTCAGTAGGAACGAGTTTAGTGTCGACTTGGTCAAGGATGTGTGTCCACAAGCTGGGATCACGTATTTAAAAAAAGTAGGTGGATAATTTTATATTAAAAATGTAGCATAACTTACTCCTTGTGACATCAGCTATCTATCAGTGAAAGTCCCGTCAAAAACCGTCCAGCCGTTTCGGAGATCAGTCGGAGCAAACAGACAGACAAAAAAAAATAGATTTTTTGATATAAGTACCATGTATACTTCCTTATGCATTTAGTAAAAAGCTGTTATTTTGACATTACAAACAGACACTTCAATTTTATTTATTTGTATAGATTTGGAAGTAATTGCCTTGACTGCATCATTAGTCTCATGGTTGCAAACGCTACTACTAAGCAATCCTGGGTTCAATCTCAAGGTCGAAAAAAGTGTTCTCATAATTTATTTATTTAAAAAATACATTCTAACGTTATATTTTAGCCAAAATGCTTAGAATGAATATCGTTATATGGTTTTTTCCAAGAGGATCAAATCATATATTACTTATTACTGGGTAATAAGACTACATATTATGTAGATGTTTTTAAATCAAAATCCTCCATGTTCTGCTGTCACATAAGCATGTAAATAATATTTAATTTACACAATTTATGACTGTAATTTTAAATAACAATACAGAAATTATAACATGTAATACAAAATACAAAAATGTCAAACATCAACCACAAATCTCTCCGGAGTCTGGATTTGTGCCGAGTTTGTGCAGTAGAATTGTATAGAACATTCACATTTCGCCAGCCATTCCTATAGTTGAACTGGGTTTGACGCAGAATGTGCACTTCGCAAAATGTGCACTTCTCAAAATGAGCACCTCCCAAAAAAGCATAGTGGAAGTGCACATTCTGCGTCAAGTGCACATTTTGCGAAGTGCACATTCTGCGTCAAACCCGTTGAACTGTGGGTTGAACCTTTTTTAGCTAAGACTAAATTTTTAAGTAAAGGTTTGTTTTTCCTTTTTCTACAGTTCATATCAAGCGCATCGCACCACATGCGTTCAGCGGGCTACGACGAAGCTGACCCGTTCGTCGAACAACTAATACAAGGAATAAGAGACATCTTCAGATAAGAAACAAAGCTACCATGATATGGATTAACCCTTTACTATGGTTCTATTGAAACGGAAGACAAGAAAAGATGTTTGATTGTTAACTTAAAATTGTTCAATCTTGCTCAGTATTCAATTGGAAAAGTTTTTTCTGTTTGAAAAAAAATATCGGACGCACCTTACAGATGTGACCGACGACGACAATGATACTGCATCTGGGGAGTGAGATTTCACGATCTTGGTCTAGTTTGGTTAGTTGAGTTTCCTCTTCAATGGTTCTTTGGATATCCATGACCAGTATAAAAAGGCGAGGGCCTAAGGGCAACCTTGTTTGAGCCCCTGTTCTTTGATAATCCAGCTCTGGTCTGGTCTGTAACATCACACCTCATGAACGTTCAGACATCCGTCAAAAATCTAGCCAAAACACATTAAAATAAAAGTTGGGACTTAGGTTGAGTCAATGTTTGTTTCAAGTAGTGTCTAAATGAGGTTCTCTCATGCTCATAAAAAACATATAGTTAAATTGTATCATGTATAAAAGTAGCTAGACTTAAATAAATAAACGATTTTAATATTGTGATGAAGTAATGGCGTTATGGCTATGGCACCAGTGTGATTTATAAACTGTGCCAACCAACGTGCTTGCTGAATGTGATAAATACCTACGTTTTACTTTCCTGGGGCCCAAGTCTGCTATTTTTATAAATTCGTCACTCCAACACGATCCCATTGTCATTTTGCTAAAAGTTCGTAATCTCTGCTAAATTCATAATGGTCGATCATTGGTCGGTCAGAAGTTGGAAGTTTAGTAGGAAGTTTCATTTGTCATTATGTACGAGATTACAAATTCTTTCAATGGAGTGTCAGTGGCTGACCATTGGAAAGTCATAATGACGCCATTATATTAGTAGATTACCAAACTTGTCAAAATCAACAATTATGAAATCAATGATAGACCATTCTGACACTATTGTAATAGCAGACTTGAGGCCCTGAATATTAGTGTAGATAATATAAGCAAAGATTGGTGCTCCAGTGACAGACAGAAATGTTGAAAGGAAACCATTTGGCTTGGTATGGGCACGTGATGAGGAGGGAAGAAACGCATGTGACTAAAAGAGTGATGAATATAAATGTTGATGGATGTGGAGGGAGAGGAAGGACAAAGAAAAGATGGATGTATTGTGTGAGGAATGATATGAAAGAGAAGGGAGTGAATGATAGCGTGACGGTTGACGGGAGAATGGAAAGAGAAAACGTGTTGCGCCGAACAAAAGTAACATGAGACAAGAGCAGAAATATGATGGTGCTCCGGCGTAGCCTATTGAACATTTGTGTCTGTCGTGATTTCCAACAGAGATGTATGTTATGATCACATTTTGTGACTTATATTTTTAAGTTGACTTAAGACAATACAGAGTATGTAAAATAGATTGAATTTTAAGTGTGCTGTTATTGTCACTTCTTTCATTCGATTATTAAGTCGCGATTCTCTAAATTCTATTAAGTAACTTATTGATTTTAATTGTAATTTTTTTTTTCTGTTACTTTGGCTATTCAGTATTATTTATAAGGAGGTCTCACAGTATACCTAAATACTTATAAGTTTTATTTTCCATTCTTGTATTAGTCCAATAGAAGCCTTCAGATATTTGATCCATCTGGATGGTTGTATAAACCATTCATACTTTAAAAAAAGGATATTTTAACTATCCGTGGTTTCTTAATAAATGACGCTTACAAGGAGTAATGTTTTGTTATTGTTCCTCTTTTAAGAGGAATGTAATTATATCCAATTGTACATTGGTTATTGAATTCCTCTTTTAACTAATAAATATAAAATATTTCGACTGGAAATCATATTGTTTTTTGCTGCGCGCACGTACTGGTCAAAGACTTTCGTCTTGAGACACTGCGGTATGTGGAACGAGAAGATATTGCGTAGCTACACGAATGCTGCCCAGCCGAGCTGAATTCGACGGCTGGCCTCTTCCTCTTTCTCGAAGTTACACCTAAAGTCACACTGCTACAAAACGAAACAGAAGGTCGGGGCTCGTAATAACCTGCAGCATCGCCTAATTTCCACTGGCTGGGGCACTCATGCTAAACAGGTAGATACTGCTCTAAATGAGACCTGTCGGATAATATCAGGCTACTTTAAAACGACCTCAATAAGCCTATGCAATAAGCTCTACCCGCTAGCAAGAATCGCACCTCCTGTCGTACGAAGGGATGTCGCATGCGCGCTGGAAAAAGAGAACCAAGAATCCGATTCCCGATTCGGCGACTTTTAATGTTAGATACATTAAAAGTCGCCAGAGCTTCTTACGGTCTACGCGGGCGATCCACGACAAACCATCCGATAAGAGAAGCAAGTTGTGGGAAGACAAGCATCCACCACCCGACTTCGTCCAACCCCGGGAACATTTTCCGCCCGGGCGTGATCTGCAATGGCCTTTATGGAAAGCTCTCAATCAATTGCGTACCCAGGTAGGCTGCTGCAAACACAATCTGTCGAAGTGGGGGATTACTGTCCCAGCCAACACCCAGTGCGAGTGCGGTGTTTCTGATCAGACCATGTCCCAGTTGCTGGAGTGTTCTAAGTGCCCGTTCACTTGCACTAAAGAAGACCTAATGAAAGCCACTGATGCCGCAATTAACTTGGCCAAATATTGGGCTCAAACAATTATAATAACTAAAAACCATCGACACGAAAAGAAGACCTAACTGGTGCTAGTGAAATATAAAATTTACAATCGCAGTAATAACTTTATTTTCCATAGTTTTTTCGAGAAATACAAATTTATTGCGGCCGGTAAAATCAATCCCACCAAAAACAATTCATGTAAGGTAGGTTGCCCAGACTTACATAACGCTTTCACAGTTAAAAAGTTATCAGAACGAATGTAGAGCCAATAAGCCAAGAATGTAACTAAAAACCTTACATCTTGGGTATTGGTGCCGATTCTCTTGTCACAAAATTCTCTAAACTAGACTAAAAATCACCAAAATTTAGTTTATTCCTGTCAAACGACCATTTCCTATTCTGAAATTGACTAAAGTGACAAAACTTGACTATATTTTAGTTTGACAGCTCTAAGATAGTACTGAGTTTTTAAAATTAGTGAAAATGGCAATTTTGCTATTCTGAATATGACGTTTTTAAACTAAAATTGAGATTTTCTAACTAAATCTGACTATTTTTAATCGCGATTAAAAAGGTGTGGAATAAAATTAGTTTTCATGAACTAAAATTCACACCAATCACCTCGTCTTCTGGTGCAAAACCAGTACTGTATTAAGGTGTATCTATCCATACATGAAATATTTTAAGAGAAACATCTTTATGTCGTAAAAAAGCGAAAAAATCCTTTATTTACTTATTCTATGAATGACCCGCCTCGGTTCGGTGACGCCGAACGGTGCGGTGGGGTGGCGGCACGAGCGCGGTGAATTTTGATAATTAATCATCATATCAAGTAATTTTAAATTATTTAATTTTTTAAATAATATACTCGGAATAAAAAAGAAAATCATTTCCATGGCTTCTTTACCACTTATAGGTGTATCACTTAAAATATTTCGTGTTTATCCCTATATTTTTTTTTTTCTTTTCTTTTGCTTATATCTCCAAAATGGTGCGTCCTATCGCAAAAATAATGAAAATTTCGACCCCCTCTTAGAAACCCTTAAACCACTATTACTCTACATGTAGGTAATCTTTTTTTTTATTTTCCACACAAAAAGTGAAAAATTCCATAAAAAAACACGTCGCGGCTGCCCCCCATGTGCGCCTCCGGCTCTAAAATAAATCATAGGCAAACAAGTACAACGTTGCGAAGCCAAAAAAAAAATACCACGTGGAGTCACGATTGTCAAATTCGATTTAGTTGTGTCAAACTTATTTTTAAATTTAGAGAATTTTGTTTGCAGAATAGCTTTAATATTCTCATAGCCAAAAGTAAGGAATTTTAGTGATAGTTTAGTTAGTTTAGTTCGGTGTACAAGAGAATCGGCACCATTGTGTTTTGTAATCACAAAATAAAAGTCAAGAGCATATGGCACAGTTCCAGTTTATTTTTTAAATGTTACATGTGCTAGATAAAAAAATAATACAGTCCGATTAGTGAAATTCTTTTTACTATTAACCATCGGCCGTTGGCGAGCAAGCGGCCGTGTGTCGTATCGTTGCTGAAATTAATACTTAGGTTTTTTTACAAATCGTTTATCTTCACATCCGTACACTCTAAATTGGAAAACATTATACTTTTTTTTACAATTTTAACAAGCATTTTAACCGACATAGTTTTGAGCCCTTGGCTTAATTCTGCAGGTATCGACTCGATAGTGATTAAATCGAATCGCATTATTATTTAATATTCATATCGATGGTAATCGATGCACGTATCGAAGTCGACACGCACAGACATGCCTCTGTTGGACCTTTTTGGTAGTACAAAGGTACTTTCACATCGTAAGTGCCTTGTATAATATAATTTAAAAACGATATAGTAATTCATCTATTTATACAGTCATATTGTCAAGTGGCCGGGCGTCGCGCGGTCACTGTTTATATTACTGGGCATTATAAAAAGTACTGCGCATCAAACACAAAATATTACGATTTATTTACAAAAATGTAATGGTGTAAAGTTACACTGAGCCGCAATATACGCGAACCTACAGCTTTAGACGAATTGGCAAGCTTTGAACTTACAAATAAATGGAAAACACACTGGCAGTGATAAAAACAATATTGTGTTAAACAAACACAAAATTCTAAATTTGAGCGACGTCTAAAATCCGGTGAAATTGGCACCTGGAGCAATTACTTATTAAAACACATTCTCTAAAAGTCCTAATTGATTGATTACCTAAACCATAATTCACACGATCGTGATTTTTTGTGTTTGATGATTCGCGTCACAACGCAACCTTAGGCAATAAATAAAAAAAAAATGATTTGTTTAATTAAATTAATAAAAAATAAAGAGTAACTTCTATATTTACAATGTGTTAAAACTTACAACTAATTAGAAGCATCAACTATGAAATTTTTTATCAACATTGAAGGCACATGATTCCGCACCCGATTCTCGTCATATATGTGCAAACATTAGGTGCACTCTTCGCTGGCAACATTCCTCTGTACTTCTATTTTACATGGCAACACTGCAAGTTATATCGTCTGTCGAAACTTTGTAAAGAAAGCTGAATGGGTAAATAATTTTAAATATTATTCCAATGTGGGATAATTATGGTTATAACTCGTAAATATCGATGACACATACGTTCTGTGTGTTTTGCAAGAAGTTTTGACAAACAATACAAGCTGAACTGTTGGTACATAATGGACCGGACGTGACATGCTAACTTACCTACACAATATTATACAATATGCGAAATAAGTACTGGTATCAAACTGTTCGCGTTGCACGACACTCGCTCCGAACTAACAATTTATTCAAACATTTTATAGACGAAGCTAAACAATTAGGTAAACAGCTGATAATTTAGTGATATTGGTTCAGGTGGCAAGTTTCATGCAACGCAGACGTAGACTAGTTAATATAATCGAAGTTGACTTAGGGAAACTCAGTCTGGCAATGATATTATAGCAAAGTACTTGGGCTCAGCCGGCGACACAGTTGTACTGCGAGTAGAAAAAGGGAAGAATAAGAGAACGAATAGCAGCCTTATCGAGTTACTGTATCAGTAATGAGGAGTGATGTCACCTTAGGGCAAGGCTGCTCAACCAATTTAGAAGGCGGGCCACAATTTTGATTTCGAGTCAGCCGACGGGCAATCTAAAAAAAACTTGCCTACAGATATGGTAGATACCTAGCTATTTGGCGACAAATCTGCGGTCGATAATAAAATTAAGTCTGATATACATATTGTATTATTGGCTAATTGAGAACATGTTCATAAGAACCAAAATAGTTTTGAGACCTGGTTTCAAGTCCTGAAATCTGTTCTCATAAGACGCCAGCAGATAGCTTCTGGCATACTCAAATGTGTCGGCGGGCCTGGGTTTGAGCAGCCTTGCCTTAGGGTATTATATCGAGTCATTTGAAATCAGTCTCCATGACTAATCAGCTTCAGAAGTTAAATAAAAACCGAAGTTGTACAGATATCTAAGAGAACTTAAAGGTCCAGCACAGTACAACCGTGCAGACAGCTGAGCTCGGCTAAGACCGGTCGCAATACAGAATAAACATAAATTTATTCTTACAAATTATTTCGCTAATTAGTTCTATTCACAGCTGCGGAACGGAAATTATTTATATAAAACATGTCTCCACTTATAAGTGCAGTTTAATTCATTACATTGATATTTGATTGAGATCCCGTCGTGCGTACGATTTTTGTCAATAAATTTGAATTGAACGGCAAAGTGGTAGAAAACATGCTGGTGCATGGCAGTTTATACATGTAAATTTTCCTATAATAAGACGTAACGATAACAAATATCTCGATTTGATCATTCGATATTGTAATCGATAAATCGATAATTTAGCTTCTACGTGTAGTTATAAAACTAATTGTACTTTGTAGTAAATAATAAATACGAGAAGCCAGTCACCAGCATTTTTTGTACCAGTTTGGTAAAATTTCATACTCCCATCACAAATTACGAATCCCCAATTTCAACGAAACTATATTTTATATTTAAACAGAACACGTAATTTTATATCTAAAATATTAATTTAAAAATATACAAACTAAGCAGTCATTCATGTAACACTAGGAATATTAAAAAAAAAAGTTTGCATACCGTCATTCTGCAATTTAAAAAATATCGTACAATAGTAAGCGTACTCAACTAGCTCGTAGTAAAAAAATAATTAAAATTAATTAAAAAAAAGCTTAAAGAGTCAATGAGGAACAGAATTTATACAATGTCGCGCAGTTATACCTATTACGATTATACTTATCGTAACATTTTTAAAATAAATAATTTATTTAATCTATAGCCGCCCTGCCGTCGCTGTACAGTAATTAAAAAAAGTTTATTATCAGTTTTCGATAACTTAACCTTATTCATTATAATAAAATTAATAATGTCACTGGCTCACATATAACAAATCTTAATATATAAGCCATTGGACAGGGCGACATGTAAAGGGGATTACACACTGGCGCATACTCAACTCGCACGCGTTCACACTGGCGGACTGTCATACATCGATGTTATGTTGAACGGTTCAGTTATTTTACTGGCGGTATTTTTCATAACGCGGATTATTCCACTGTTACTTGATATTAGTATTATCATTTCAGTTTTTAACACCACAAAAGAAAAACCTATCACTTTTTTAACGATATAGAACACATTGATACGTCATTTTATTAACTGAATTAAAACAAAAGTAACTTGAATATTATTACAATCCAGCCGTCGAGAGAAAGCGTTCCTGTCACCTGTCAGTTGGACAATTTCTGGTTGTAATAAGAATCAAATTCGCAAAATACATATTCGCTAGTATGAAACTGACAGGTCTCAAGAACGCATTCTATCAATGGCCGGACTGTATCTCTTTTACTTTCGTGGCATTACAACTTAGGCGCATTATATGCAGCTGACAGACTCATATTTATCGCACTAGGATATTGCTACTATACGATCTAAATAATCTTCACTTAGTGAAGCGCGTTCCATGCAATACTTCCTCAGCATGACACAATGTATTGTTGCTAGCTGTCTCAACCTATCCGAATATTGATGCAACTAGATTGCTTTAGATCGTTGACATCAATCCAGTGAAGTGCATCATTGATCGACCATCGATTATGTTGTTAGGGGATCTATATCGACCGCAACCTAGTTGCACCGTCATTTTGTCGAAAAGGTCAATCCCATATTAATTTAAATCGCATAGTACTCAAATAGACCAAAAACTTATTAGACGTCATAAGTAGTGTTGTCCTAACCGCGCAGTATCCGACATGCCCGCAGTGTCCGCACTAGTGACGTGACTAGTCGATGCTCTTGACGCGCGCCATGACCTTGCCTTCGAACATGGGGAGTGTATCCGAATCGCTGCTCACCTCTTCTTGGATCACGGTGTCTAGATCCGCGCAGTTCGTTTTGAAGAAGTATCTGGAAGACGGAAGACAAGCGTTATTGCATAGATTACTAACAGATACTGCACCACACCCATACAAAATTCAATAAGTCACTGATGCTGCCATATGTTAAAAAAATTAAGGAAGAAAAATAGTCAGCTCTATAGCCAGACTTAGGGAGGTGTCATTTCTTTGTATGGGATTGGGTATCTGTACGTCGTATTATCTGTGCTATAAGGATCAAATTCGCAAAACACATATTCGTTAGTATGAAACTGGCAGGTGTCAAGAACCTCTCGACGGCTCGATGGCTCGACGGCCGGACTGTATGTTATAACGGATTTCAAGATCCGAATATAATACTAGCATGCGTCCAGTCCGAAGAGAAACGTGCCACGATCTTCAAGTAAGATTACTGCGTCGTGCAACGAATGTGCTAGCTGATAGTTCTAATTATTGAGTTAAATCTGTGAGTGTGGTTACTGAGAATTAGAACGAAATCACTACATAACATTATAAAACAGGGCTTTGTTTTATAATGTTATGTAGTGATTTCGATTTCGTCGCCGCGTCTGTCTGTTTGTCTGAAGTTCAGACGTTCAGACTCTGAACCTCTTAAACTCAAAACTACCGAATGGATTTTCATACGGTTTTCACCAATGGACGGAGTGATTCATTAAGGTTTTGTGTAATCTGGCTGAAATTTATGATTGAAGATTGTGACTGGGAGCTTTACTACCGTAAGCCAATAGTTATAAAAACAATGTGTTACGGAATTATTCCTCCCGTGGGATAGTTTCCTATATCCACGCGGACGAAGTCGCAGGCAAAAGCTAGTAATTTATTATTTTGTCCTGTACCTACACTAATAACATTGTGACGCTCTGGTGCCGTATTATGACGTTTTAATGCCATCATGATTCCAGTGCAAGAGAGAGATGGAGCTATACATGACCGCTAGCACCATCCATGTTTCGGTCTAGAATCATAATGGCACTTATACTTCATAATAAGACCCCTGGCCAGAGTAAAGTGGAATACACACTACACATGCTATGTAGAAGCACAATGGCATTCTAGAAGATGCTACTCAGTAGCATATAATTAGCACATGCTTACAATACGAGTAAGAGTATTTTACACCCACCGGAGGATTTAAGAATTGCTACAGGTAAAGGATAATGATACATACAGGATTTTTTTTAACCAGTGCGCAAATTTTGACAAATTAAACTTAACGAGTTTTACTAAACATCTATTTTTTATTTTAATGTCTTAGTGCAAAAAAATTTGGTTATCGTTAACCTAAGATGTTTACTTTAAAACTGGTTTTATGGTGACTCGCCGGCGTGCGGCGTAGTGGAACGCACGTAGGTACCTATCAGCTGTGCGTTCGCTCGATCCACCAGCGTAGGTATTTACGCGAATTACTAATCGCTAATTTTATCAGGTTCAAACTAGACTTTTTTTAAGTTTAGGTCTCATAGGCTAAATTGTAGAAAGTATTTATAAAAGTAAAGTGTAAAATAAGTTATCGTTAAGGGTCCGTGCACGAAAAAAACTCTTTTGGCAATTTCTTATCTAATTGTGAGAAAACTTGAAATAATCGAAACATTAAGTCTGTGTAACTATAAAAGTACAGTTTTCATGGTGCTAAACCATTCGTGTCAGTCACAGCAGCTTTTAATAGTTTCATCATTTTTGTGCTCTCCAAAATATAGTTTATTTCGCCATTGATTTACTTAATGAAGATATTGTATAATCATTAAATAAAATTTTGATTATATTACAAGGATAGCTGAAGACTAATTTGTGATTTTTAAATTTCTTGGTATGATTTTCTAAATAATAGGAAAAATATATATTACTAACGAGGTTTAAAACAAAAAAAGGGTTTTTCAATATTATTTTTCTGCTATATTTTGTATCGAAGTTTAAAAAAGTGGTTCCGCCACATGCAAGCAGAGCATATAATGATGTTGATGATATTTTTTAATGTTCAAAATCAAAAGTAGTTTCTTGTAGAATGATGATCAAATGTCAGTCTCGCGTAATTTTTCGGAAAACTTGTTGCAAATATTAGTGATTTACCGTGAATACTTAATTTATTTGAAAAATCCCTTTCCGCCACATGCAAAAAAAAGAACCCGACTTTTCAAATCTCAAATCATTTTGTTTAAATTATTTCTCCCTTTCTCACAAACAATGAACAAAATTGATCAAAATCAGTCGATTTCGTGCACGGCCTCTTAACGAAAGATGTTTATTTTGAAACTAGTATATTGGATACACGCCGCGCGACGGCGCGGGCAGTGAAGCGGAACGCAGTTGTAGGTATTTAAGCAGGTTATTAATCGCAAATTTGATCAGGTTCGAACTACTTTTTTAAGTTTAGGCTGTGACCCGAAGTTATTTGAAGAGTAATTATAATTTTTCCTTTATACTTACATGGGCTCAGAACCATCAAAATACAGAAAATGAAGCATTGTGATAAATTAAATTAAGGCACTTATAACAGTTTCACTTATTCGGGGTCTTGAACTGTCTGTGATCATTTGATCAAGCAGCCTTTGAATGTCTGCTAAAATGGTCCTTTCCGCTTTGTTTTTTTAACCACTTACTAAATACACTCGCACCATCTCGTAAAACTCGCGGCAGTAAAGTCCGACATTGTTGTAGTAAGTTCAAAACATTGCGCATTGCACATTGCGGTACATGCGTAGTAAAGCGACGCGACTTCATTCGAACGCGTGCATAACGCGACTGCACGGCGGCGCCGCCCTGCCGACACCCGCCGCGTGGTGCGAACGTCGTACGCGCCCATTGATTATTACGAATAGATTATGTCCATATTTTGCTGATTTCAAGTCGGCCAAAAAAAAAACAAGAATTGACCAAATAATGGAAATGTGTTCTATTACTGAAACTGAACCACGAAAAAAAAATTGCGCACTGGTTATAACTTTTCCTGTTTATATATAATGGATGTTGGTTTATTTGAGATTGATAATATAATCTTCCATCCATAATATTCTAATAGGGGTGCTTGATGGTGGGCGTTAATTCTGGGACATGTTGTATAAAGGTTATTTGGTTGGCGGTTCCGCGGGCAAAGCTAGTGATGCACAAGGTTACCTATAGTTGCCCTTCCTGGGCAGGTAGTCCTTGAAGGTGCGCAGCGTGAGCGGCGCGGCGGGCACCTTGAAGCGGTAGGGCACGTGCTCGTCCAGGAACGTCACCACCACCACCGTGTGCGCCTCCGCGCCGCCCGCCCCGCCGCTGGCGCTGCTCGACTTGCTGCCGCTGCCTCTGTTTCAAAGACAACATCGTGTTATTGCTTTGCATATACTGTTGTGGAAGATCCTGATACTCACGACAAAGGAACTCCTAGTGTCCAAATAGGACCAGTATATTTATGTATTTGGTGCAATTGTATAATTATATTTTATAATCATTTGTTCTGGCCTGCTTGTCCTTCCTGCGCAGGTTTTCGCGGTCGGCGGAGGAGGCGCCATCCACAGCAGGATGTATGTGAGTATGTACGAACCGTGTGCTGCGCGGCTGCTTGTCCTTCCTGCGCAGGTCGTCGCGGTCGGCGGAGGAGGCGCGCGAGTGCTCGCGGTGCTGGCGCCGCTCCACGCGCTCGCCCTCCGCCATCCACAGCAGGATGCGCGGCTCCACGCCGCCCTCCGACACCACGGACACGCCGCTGTCTGTCAGCTCCGTAACGGTCTTCTTGGAGAACGATCTGTAAGGGAAATACCAGAAATATGAATGGACGAAGAGAAAATAAGTATTGAACAGTCGAGAGGTGTGGTCTTCAGTCCATACCTGCGCGTCAACGAGTGCGGATGATGCAAGGACTCCGGCGGCGCATCGTAGTGGCCCGAATCGGCCGACAGCGCGGAGGGCGCGCGCCTTGCGGCGGGGTTGTGCGCGTTGTGCGCGTGCGCAGGGTGCGCGTGGTGCGCGTGGCGCGGGCGCGCGCGGCGCCCGGCCGGCGGCGACGCGCCCGGCGTGCGCTCCGACCACACGCGCGACACGTGCTGGTCTGGGGGTGTATACACAGCACTATGAAATAGACGGATAATCATTTCACTATTCCCTTCTGCGTAACACTACAGAGGGCACCGACTTTAGTCGCCGGCGACTCGTAGCCATTTCAAAATCTATGTAGACCTGACACTTTAAGCTCGTCACTGTGTGTGTATCTAGCCTACATTATTTAAGCATTCCTCTTCTTTCAATTTTTTTTTATTTACATGAAATCGATAAAAAATTGTTAATTGAAATAATGATTTGACGTTTATCATACTATATAGAAATGATCAAGATTTTTTTTTTATTAGTCAACATTGTTTCGTAATGTATATCCCTATTATTCCGTCTTTTCATCACTCCACCACGAAATTAATAAGTTTACTCTCTTAAACTGACCGAGAATATCTTGATCGTTGTCATCATCAAGCTGTAACTTCTCACGGATCGCCGCTGCCACCAGCTGCGGAGGTAACACTTGACTCGAAGCCTCCTCACCGTCACCCTGTATTCAAACAACATGTATTCATAATTTTTGCTTTAGGACTTGTTATCAGGCCCCAAGCTGGCAGTTTGGTGGTTGGAGGAACATGGAATGAAGTTCCGCCAATATTAAAGGAGGACAGTCTGGCCAAATGGGTGATATATCTAGCGGGCTATGCCCAATAACTGTGTTGATTGCAAGTCATGCAGATTTTATTCTACACGAAGACAGATCTCAGGTTGTGTTATTACACTAGTCAAAGACTTATTCGTCTTGAAGGCCATACAGACAACAGCTGGCACTGACCTCGGCGAGGCGCCTCTCGAGCCTCTCCTTGTTCTCCTGGTCGCGGCGCACGCGCTCTAGCTTCTCTATGAGCAGCGGCGCGAACTCCGCCGGCGGCAACACGCGAAGCTGTTCCGACTGCACACGCAGAGTTCTGGGAATCACCTGGAACGAGATAAATGACAATTGAACACAAGAGAACAAAGATTTTAGAAGTTTCAACAGTTATGAATAAATACTGGCAAAGGTGCTTATAGGGACAGTTTAACGATAAGGCAATCGATATTTTTAAATTGATGATGTGCAACTTTATTGAACAGACAATTCGAAATATGCCAGAAGCGCCGCAAAGGCTGTATCTTATTTATCTTCTAGAAACGACCAAATTATATCAATAAGTTCTTTATATTATCACTATCTATATGAATGAAGGGACATTATGATTTTGTCTGTCGACAGGCAGTCTTAAATATATTAAAAATATATATATATATATAATAATAATAATTTAATAAATAAAATTGAAGTGTCTGTTTGTAATGTCAAAATTTTTTTTTTTTTTTTACTAAATGCATATACGGTAGGTTTTTGTCTGTCTGTCTGTTTGTTCAGGCCGAATCTCCGAAACGACTGCACCGATTTTGACGGGACTTTCACTGGCAGATAGCTGATGTTATAATGAGTAATTTAGGAAAACTTTAATTTCAGAAAAAGAAATTATATTAATATCAGAACATCAAAAGAGTTTAATATCCACATCTGCACCTCCATTTTGAAGAAAGTGGGTTTCTTACTGCTTCACCTTTAACTGTTTATTCTTGTATTACACTTTTTTTTATTGCTAAGTATTAGAAACTACTCGATTTTTGTGCAAACTACATAACTGGAGGCGTCCTGCACTTGACTGTTGAGGGTCAGAAAAATGATATTAATCTTAGTTGCAGTGTGTTTATTGATAATAAAAATCAACAATGCGAGTCGAACGTGCCTTATCACCGGTTGAATTAACATTATTAGACCTGAAGGGAATTAATGGATATTGATAACTTTGAAGTTTCGGATTCATTTAAATTCTAATATTGTTGACCTTGCTGTTGTTATATTTTTTGCACTTATTGCTATTAGCTGTAGCCCGCAACTTCGTCCGCGTGAATTTTTTATTTCATCATCTACATATACATCTGTACAAATAAATAAAATTGAAGTGTCTGTTTGTAATGTCAAAATAACAGCTTTTTACTAAATCCATATAAATTTTTTTTGTTAATATTAAGGCGGCTTTACCCGACAAAGACCGCGCTTACTAGTTTTTTGAATCCATGGGAAACATATATATATATTTTTTATATATATAATTCTGAAAACAAGATTTATCTTATTTAAGGATCTGGCGAACATGCAATCGCTTAATAACACGATTAGATTAACTTTGTTGGATAGAAAATAAATCCAACAGTCACCCGTTTCGTAATGTTTAATCAATCGCATAGCTACAAAACAGACTTCTTTTTTTATATATATATATTTTTTTTTTAATGAAAATGTAGGGTATTATAACACACTTCGCAGTGTTTGTCTTGATAAAATAATTACTATGTTTAAATACCTACTAAATGCGCGAGGCAACCACTCGCGACTTCGCGAACCTACTTCAGTCGGCTCGAGAGCCGGATCATGGCGCCTTAACTATGGATTGACTATTATAAATCACTGCAAATAAATTATAGGAGGTAGGAAGTTTGAGAACAAAACCCTACGGAAAAAGACCTTTTAAAGTAAAGTACAATGCATGCCACGAAAGATGAGACTTGACCGCGCCCCACTCGCCCTTTCCATCGCCCCGATGACGACCGATCCCGTCTCGCGCACAGACCTCATACCGCTAAAGGGACCTAATATCGTGCGCAAGTCAAACCACGTGGTGTGTCAAGTCTCATCTTTCGTGGCACGCATTGTACTATGTGGCGCTGTCGATGCGACATATGAAACCACGTATCCTACCCCTATTATGTGATCTAGGAATATGTTCAAAACTTTTTAACAAAAAAAAAACAACCGAATATAAAAAAAAAAAACACTGTAAAGTGAAAAATTATAAATCCTAATAATGCTATAATGGCTTTAATTCGGAAGTCGGTGGCAAAAAAACGAAAATACAGAACCAAGGACACTGAATTTTTCACTTTTTAGTTAGCTAACTCAAAAACTACCCAAGCAAAGTTAATAAAATCGGTTAATAATTTTATATCCCGAGTGCATCTCATGACAATTCCAATAAGCCCAAACACGGCTAGGATACATTGTTTTATTACGGAGTTCCGGTGCATACCTTCCGGCTTCATCTTCAGATGGTATCATTTTCATCAGAATTATTTATTTAAATTTGCTTCATAGTCGCTTAACTATCTTAATCTAAATATCTTATCGCCACCCGTGAAATACTTATCACTGAGGAGTTCCGGTGGCCCTTTGTGGTCTTCTTCATCAGTTCCACCTCATCAAATGATACTTTCTGAATGCAAATGCTTGAGTTGTTGATGAAAATACAAAAATCGCTATATGTTTGCCTATAAAATTTGAGAAGTTCCCTCAATTCCTCATGGATCCTATCATCAGAACTGGATTTGAAAAAAAAAAAAATCCAAATCGGTTTATAAACGACGGAGTTCTGAGGTAACAACCATTAAGAAAAAAAAAATGAAAAAATTAAAATACAGCCGAATTGAGAACCTCCTCTTTTTTGGAAAGTCGGTTAAAAAATCTATCGCTCTTGCGACTATAACACTAACGAGGCAGTGTGAGTGTCCTTTTCTTGCGCTGCCTGCTAGTAAAAGGTAGCAATTCTCAATTTTTGGCTTAGTTACAACAGAATCGCCGACAATATTCTTGGTTTTTTTAATGTCATCTTACCATGGCAGTATCCTGTTCTTTGTTGATGACAGCGTGGCGGTCGAGCCCGTGCAGACGCGGTCGGTGGCGCGACTCGCGAGATTCACGCACGTTCCGCACTGACATGCCATCGCTAGAGGGGGATGGAAGATACAGGTTAGCTTTGTGTGCGACTGAGGCGGTGACATCGATAGTGCAGAGTTGAGTTTTGACAAATTTAATTTTATTGGTTTTAAGCGACACAATCATTTTATTATTAATTTTCACAAAGCATGTCTAAAATATTTTAATGTTAATTTAATACAGTTTAATAATTTAAGATTGCAAAAAGGACAATAGAAACGATTTTTGTATACAAAATAGAGTTGATACATACTTGAATCTATTTGTAAATTTGTTATTATGATCATCGGTCTGATGCAAGTTAATGCGTTTCACACAGATGGGGTCAAAATGATAAATTAGTGCTAAAAAGTTAAGCAGTTCTAAAGCTCAGAAAAGAAAAACTAAAAGATACTTTCTATATTACAGAATAAAATACAAAATAGTTTATTGTGACAAATATACACTTACTTGGTTGGAAGTATGGTTTTTTTCTCAATTCCAAGAAAATATAAGATTAAATCAAGGACATTTCTATGTCCTTGATTTAATGTTTTAATTTCCTTTGTTTACCGTTATGCCACAAAGAACCAACACACGTGCGTGCACGAATTCGCCATCATTCTAATCAAATCAATTTCCTCCCATTTTTGCAGTAGATACTGCTAATGATTAATCTGGCGTTGCTGCCCCACATTTGATTTTGGGCTATTGTAAATATACTGATCAGCGACCGCGCGGATAATCCCGATAGCAGGATTCTGTGACGTCAATGTCGTCATCTGCAACTTGTGGTAAGCTGATTTCGCTTCGTAGTTTGTACGTCCACGTGTCGATACATCTATTGCGAGATTGTGGGTTGGTTCGATTTGGCGCAACTGGGATCACTGGTAAGTCTAGTACTCACAGAGCTGTCGTCGTACCGTACACCGCTTGCGGGCCGCGTACACACCGCGTCACATAACACTACATGTACTCACACACTGCTGCCGGACAGCGAGACGGCGTCGGAGTCGGTGCGACCGCTGCTGAGGCTGGCACGCTCCGAGTCCTGGCGGGACGCGGGGCAGTAGCCCGCGTACGACACGTGCGCACTGTACACCGACCGCTTGCGGTGTCTGCCGTGCCACCGACATATATACGGGAGAAATGGAGGAACGGAGATGGAGAATAAGGGGTAGTGGAGGAACAGCGCAGAGGAAAGGTGTAGATCGGTTGACAAAATTAAGATTTTTGATTGATGTATAATAATTTAATGTTATGTAATTAAAGATTATTTATGATGATAGTTTTTCACGATTTGTGAAATAGGACAATAACATGTTCAAAATAAAAAGTTGCCATTTTTATGGTCAATCAGCAGGTTGCAAAAATTTGGAGTAGGTAGTAGGAATGGTAGGTATGTATAAAATATGTGAGGTGGCAAGACAGAGCGTTTAGCGTGTAATGCGGCGAACGCAGCAAACATGCAGCGCGGAACAAAACATGGGGGCAAACAATACATGGGTACATCAGTCAAGCCGACGGGAGCGAAATTAAAGTAAATAGGCTAAGTGCTGGATCGCTCATGCAATGCTGGGGTCACACTTCATGAACTCTTGGACTGAGGCGGGTTGATAATCTTATTTTGGATACGAACAAATACAGGGTATTTTTTTAAATGAATTGGCGAAACTTCATGGATGTGATGGGTATCGGTATCTAACACCAATAAAACGAATACAAACGATTTCCTAAAATCATACTTTTAAATAAATAGCTGATTACTGGGTACTGCAAACCCTTGGATCATAATATTATAAAGAGAAAAGATTTTTTTTTTTGTGTTGGTTTTTAATAAATAAACTCAAAAAATACTTAACAATTTTAAAAATTATCAGCGAGTATCATACATTATATTTAAAAAAAAAAGTGATTTCTACGAAAATTTCAATAATGTATAAATTGCCTATAAAAGTCATTATTTGGCGTTCGCTGCGAAAACTATTAATGATACATAAAATAATGTACTACATGTTTATAGTAGTATAGTATTTTTTGTGGATTAACACAGGATTTACTATGATATCCTATGTGTCGGGACGGATGTTCTCGTGGAATATTTTCCGACATACGCTCGGGCGACGCCGCGGGCAAAAGCCAGTTTTTTATATTTTTAATGTGCCAATAACCATCACATATATGAGTTTCACCAAATAATTAAGGCCATAAATCAATCCTATTTGGTTATGATCTTTTAGATGTAGCTTTAAGTGACCTTTGTTGTCACTCACATAAGGTTCATTTTCAAATGGTGAACACTCGTATTGGTCCTTCGATACAACCAGCCTCATGTCAATATTATGAGTATACTTTGATACGTCAGTATTATAAACTGTTCGTTTGCTGGTTGGAGAGAAATTTTGAATATTGGTTTCTTTATCTATGTGGATCAAAATTGGATCTAAACTAGGCCAAATCTATAATGAATAGTAATAACGTTTTGTACTCATAACTACTTAATAAAAGTAAAACTAGAAACTAAACATCGATAATAACAACAACTCTACTGTGACTAAACAAGTCCAAACTTCAAAAACTTGCATTTGAATTTCAAAAATTAAATTTAAAATCATGAATCAAATGCAAGGTTCTGTGAACTTTTATCTAACCAAATAACTGACATATCTAATGATACAGTTACATGGGCAATTAATATTACGCAATTTTTGGCAGATTTTCTACACAAGTTTACTTGAAACTTATAGCATTTAAGTATTTCAATTAATCTATTTAAAGGCACTTTTGAACTGTCAAGGAGTCGGTCACTCAGAAAGATGAATCTTAGTTTTGCCACAGATTAACACAGATGGGATACTCCGCAAAATCATTTAAATAAAAAGCGACTCTTGCTACGACACAATAAAGTGCAATTCAGGTCGCACAACGCTTATTACCTACAGTTATATTCACCTACAAGTTGCCTCTCTATCGCGTAACTCTTATGCCGACGGCGCACGGCAGTCCTACTGAATTGGTCCAGTAAAATGGCCCTTCATACCTATACTGCAGTGTCCCCTGTATTAATCATCATCTGTCATCTGTATTAATCTGTGGTTTTGCCATAATTGCTCAGTGTTGCTGAGACGTCATAATATTGCCAAGAACCGCGCAATAAATTGCTCGCATAAGCGCATCTCAAATCTATTCACAACGTCAACATCTATGGTCTTTACTCTATACAATAAGTGAGCGAGGTGTGAATAAAGCGGGCTACTCACGGTGCGACGTCGGAGTGCAGCCGACGCGACTGCGTGGCTAGTAACGCGTCGTGCGTCAGTCGCGCGGCGGGCGCATTACCCGTGCCCAGTTCTTGCCCTTCGTGGAGGGTTGCCAGGCCACCTACTGCCCCCTGTTGGGATAGTAAAATATGCTGCAGCTTCTGACCCATAACTTAATAAAAATCAAAACCTTTACTTCGGCTTCGGATCAAAAACTAAACTGCAGCTGCGGATGTATGTTTATGCTCCATAAACTAAACTGTAGCTTCTACCTATGGGACTCAATGGGACATAAACTAAACTGTAGCTTCTGACCCATGGGTACTCGCAACTCTGACGGAAGATGCGTCGCGTATCGCCGGTCGCGTAACGCCAGAACGGACAAGAATAAAACATTCCAGCTTACACACACTAAACCGATGATACGTTAGTGCGTCGGCCGTACTAACGAAGTTACGCCCGACGCATCTTCCGTCAAATGTCCGACCGAAGTTTCCGGCGACTGTGACCGCAATAAACTGGAACCGCGGTCCCAGTTGCCGGAACCACTTAATTTTGATATTTTTCTTCCGGCGACTGGGACCACCCATAAATAAATAAATAAAATATATTGATCAAGACAAAAACAGAACAGTTAAACGATTTTTTTTTTAAAGAACTCTTCTTAGAGAGTTCAAAAGATTAAAAAATATCATTAATTTATCCCTACTAATATTATAAATGTGAAAGTAACTCTGTCTGTCTGTAACGTTTTCACGCCTTAACCGCTGAACCGAGTCGCCGGAAACCTCTGCGACCATAAGCCACAATTTTTATTTCAAATTGTCGATATCAGCATACATTATCAGGATCAAGGAGCTGCACAATTACAAATCAGTTGATGTCTAACTTGTTTCTGTTATCTAAATAAACCTTTTGACACATAACGCTGTATTCAAGATATATCCACCTAAAATAATACCATCCAACAACAGTTAATTTGAAAACCTAAGAAAAAATCTTACCTCTTTAGGCGGATGGGGCGGCGAGGCGTCTGGCGATGACAGCGGTTGCGTGGCGGCGCTGACATACGACACATACGCGTCCGAGCGCAGGAACGATTGGTACGTCGTCTCCGTTATCGCACGCGTCACCTACGGTACCACTATTGCGATTAAATGTCGGAAGATGAACAGATTTCTTGACCGTATTTTATATAAAGGTGTATAAGGTAAGTACTGGTTCTGAAATACAGGGCCAAATTAAATGAACTGGTAAAACGATTCGTTCATTCGTTCGATTTGTTTTCAATCTTCGTAAGTACAACCACGTATCCGGGCACCGACTGCTTTTAAAATGGGTACCCATTCGTTAGCTCAGAGAGTTGAAGGCTTTGTCTACGTTCTTGTCTATTATCGACAAACCCACTTCTCCTTCTATCCTTCTAACCTGACTTCCCAAATTCAATACTTATGCTCTGCCCATAAACATCTTCGTTACATCAACAATCGTCTTTTACGATGTCCTTCTCACTGATCTGGCTTCATGCTGACATCAGACAAGAAGATAATAAAGTAAAATTCGCACGTAACCTTAAAAAATATTTATTAGATTCTATGTAAGTGTAGGTATTAAGTATGATTAGGTTATAGATGTACCTGACGATATGTTTATTGAAAGAGAGACTCAACGATCTCACAGTTTTCGAACTCTTCAGATCTTTATTATATCTAAAATCGACAACCCGTCTTGAGCAAGCGTGGTGATCAATGCTCGTGCCTTAGAGGACTTTATCCTGCTGTGGGACAGTAATAGGCCGGTTTAATCGATCTTTATTCCTCTAACCACATACCTCCTGCTCCATGTTGTCGAATATAGTCTTCTCGATGTTGGAACCATCTTTGAGGCTCTGCTTCACTTGCGTCTTCAGCTCCTCTGGCATCGCTAGCTGAGACTTGCGCAGGAATCTGAATAAACATCAACTATTTTGTGACAGTCCTCCTAACTCTTGGACTTATAAGTCTATGGCCCGTATTATAAATCTTAGCTTGGGTGCCAAATAATCAATGATTAAGACATGAAAAAAAAAAAAAAAAATTTTTTCTCATAGTATTATTCTATCGATTTTGTGTAAAATGTAAATTTGGAAATAAATTTTATTCTATTCTATTATATTACATAAAACTAGTTTCAACCAATCAAATAGCTTTAAACTAGTTTTAAATAATGCTTGAGTTATGAGTGAGATTCTGTAATACGGGCCTTAATTTGAAGGACTTCGGCAATTAATGGTGACAACACATTCGAAGATTAGTGGCCGAAGCACAAATAGAACACCCGATGCTATACCATGAGTGTTCATTGGCCAAATGTCGAAACGTAGCGTCACGATATGTAATTTGAACATATAGAAAAAGTATTTCTATATTTTTTCTATATACTTTATCTGTCATCGCGTGGTATGATATCTGTTCCCGCCCTTATTGATACTTTTTTTCAATAAGGATTAAAGTTATAGCACAAACAGCTGATCCCGGGATATAACAGCCGTGGTGTCATAAGGGCTATACTCACTTGTATATAGCGGACACGACCTGCCGTATCTTAGAGGGGTCGCATTCTTGGCGTAGGCCCTGCACGGCGAAGTAGAAGTTGAGTCGGTCCACGTGCAGTCCGCCTGCGCCGCCCACGTATTTGCGGAACAGACGCACGCCTTCCGCGTCCTAAGGGAGATGACAAATTTATGTTTAAGAGTTTGACCAGCTTGTGATAAGCTACAGTTGGATCCTAAAGTAGTCCGGAAACTTTATAAAAATCCTTCGAATTAGTCATCAATGTTGATTAGACAATAAATAAAGAATTATTGTTTAATTTTTCTCCGCTCCGCTTCAACAGTCTTATTCAGGAGTGTCTTCGTGCTTACAACTTGTACTTTATCTATGTATGCAACACAAAAATGCCGAGTCATAAAGGCGGCTATCACCAAACAGTGCTCTTACCAATCACCAGACATTAGAGAACTTCTTAAATAACACAAACACTAAATTTATTAACGAACCTCAAGCAACTCATGCAGGCTGCGTGCCCAGCGCATGTAGGGCGGCGAGGCGGGCGAGCGCGCTGAGCTTCCCGACGAGCCTTCCGTCTGCTCGCGCCACGCCATGCTGACCCTAAGAACCAAACGTACCTATTAGAATCCTTACCTTCAAGTCCCTAACACGGGAGAGGTCGACCTTAAAATATGTAACACATCAAACAGACAACAAGAAGATAAGGCTAGTATATTGGTTGCGGGTCGCCCGGTTTTTGATGAAGGATTAAAAATCAGTTAGTTTAACATCTACATATTTGTTAACATCTAGGTATGTGTCATATTATTTTTAATCCAGATCTCTGCTGGCAACTCTTTGCTTTTGTCATGTCCTTTATTTATTTAGGGGCTAGCTTTACAGCTTTCAGTAAGTGCGTCATTATTATTATTTTTAAATTTCTTTGACTTATCTCAGGACCCTGGGGTCCCGGGCCTTTGGAAGGAGTACGAGAGGCCGAAGCCAACTCGCAGAGGTCCGTTACACGCTTGTAATGAAATGAGGCACTAACCGACGATTATCCCTGTACGCACTATGCAAGTGCACCCAAGGACAACCCCCGGTTGGTGTAGGACTATTGCAGGATACGGAACCAAAGATATTGGACTATGGGTTTGGTGGTTAAAATGGACTGGTTACCTAAAACTATGGAAGGACTATGGCCCCTGCCTGATCAATATTTTATTATACTCGGATAAAATGGCAGGGGGTGACTTGCACACTCAATAATGGGCCCCCGAAAACGGTCGCTAGCACATAGTGACGTAGCGACAAGGGGGCAACATCTCCTGAGGTGCTCGAGGAGTGGAGAGGTATTCCACGGCTCTCAGAAAAATCCCAGAGCCCGGAAGATGGTCAAGATCTCTACAAGCACTTACTGGAATACTTCCTTCCTTCCTTCCTGCACGTTTGCTCTTGCGAATCTCCACTCAAGCCGGCCAATAAAGGCAAGAATGAGGTGGGAGCTCAGTTCCTCGTCAGTGTTCACTCCAACCGGCCAATAAAGGCTAGCCAGAGATGAGGAACATGACTTCTCCCGGGAGATAGCGTCCGTGGGGTCGAATTGCCAAACAGCTCGCCACATGCTGCCCTGCGGGTTTCTGTATCTCTCTTGGTCTGGCTTGGGCTGGTCTCAGTAAAGTAAACTACCGGCACAGACCCAGAGTTCGGAGCGCGCAAGCCCCACCACGACGTCAACGTAGAGATACGGCGGTGGGTTATTATTATTATAAACTTTACGCCAATAACGAAGTGCACAGAAGTATAAGAAAGGGAGAGAGTGATACAATTGTCAGTATTTTTATAAATTTCAATCAACAATATTCAAATGAGAAAATACTGCAGGAAAAACATCGCAAATCGATAAAGGAAGTATCAAAGATGTCTGTGAGTACTCACTTGGACAGATGTGGTTGTGCGAACACATATTTGGACTGAGATTTGCTCTTCTCCTCCCCAGAAGCCGGCGGCAGCGACGACCTGTCAGCAAGCTTGTGCTCCCAACCTGCACACAAGATATAACAATTCACACATTTGCCTAACACCAAGATTAAAAAATCGTGGAGAAAACTTACGTGTGAACTTTAATTTACCCTAACAAAGGGTCACGAATTCAGGATAAAATATGTGTGAACTCTCACAAGCTCCCAAACAGAATTACAGTCCTAGAACAAATCACCATCACCTTCACCACTTTTAACAGAAACTAGTTCATAAAAGCGTTACCTTGCGGGTGGCCGCCTATAGGAGTGTGGCTCATGGCGCACAGGCCCTTCTCCCACCCGCGCGCTGCATGGCGAGACACCACCTGCACACAAATATTCATAACACCTTAATACTTCACTAAAGATGAGATGAGACAAAGGTTTATTATTCAATCTAAGGAAAACATAAAAGAACAACATTATCAAAATAATCAAAATAGTCTGTTGTATTTATGTGCATTCATCACAGTTTCACCACTATGATTTACCTCTGGTGAAAATTTTCCTAAGAGATATGCTTTATCAAGCCGTTTTACTCCCATTCTTAATAACATAGATCACAAAAACTTTGAATCCACTTATTTAAACCCAAATAACCACAATATTAAAACTTGAATCTGGATGGATAAGCTTATTATAGCATCAATAACTGACAAAAAACTGTATGAATATACCCAAGCGCACCGTTCACACATCAAAATGTTGGTTATGCCACAAGAACTGCGCACCGAGCTGAATAAAAAATCAATATGGCAAACAATAAGGATCATAACCAGTGTATTTGATTTGTATAAGTAGAAAAGGGACAGCAAACAAAAAATGAGACAGCGTGCCAAAGTCAAGAGTCTCCGGCATCGATCGGTGCTGGAAGGAAACATCACATCGGAGCGTACCATGCTATAGAAACTTATTGTGTAAGCTATACCATTACATATTAATCCACTTAGTATAAGGAATAACATATCATATTTCATAACTCTCTTTATACATAAAATTATATTACTAACTTTTTATGGAATAGAAAATATTAATTTTAAATTTCTATTCAACCATCCCTAAGTATTACAGAAAAAAAGGGACAGATCATAATAAGAGCATGTCAAAACAATTTAAATCATAACTTCATGGTTCAATAAGCAAGTTATGAAGAAAAAAATACATAATAGGGTCATAAAAAACCATAAAGGACCTTACCATGTTCATTGTGCTTGAACAAACAATACACTTCTGTGTTACACCAGTTTATAAAATTATTTCTGAATATTATAACTTGATGTTAATAATCTTTATTGATTAAATGTTCCTTTTTTTAAGAACAGCACGACTGCACAACGCTACCGCAATGGACCGAGTGAAAGATCCATCCGGAGGCTGAATATTCAACACAATGGTATAGTGGTAGTACTTAGGATAGGGTTTATTATAAATATGAAATCAATAACGGACTATAAAAAAGGTTTGAAGATAGGGTGCGCAAAACTTTATGAATGTTGTTGTTATACCACCTTACTAGTTATGGCATGAATAAACTTACTTTTATTATTTTCTTGGATGAATAAAATGGATTTTTTTCAAATATTATGAGGTAGGTAACAAAAATATGTCATGGAAAGTAATCATTCTACAGAAAAGAAATACTACAACTTTAACAAAACAGTTTTGAGCGGGTCATGATACCAGACGTATTCCGAAGCGTCACATTGTACCAAATTCAACAAATTTTCATTGGACATGACGAGCATAAACACAGGAAACAAGTTGTAAACAAAGGCACAGCTCGTAAAAGTAACGTCGCGGTAACAATCACGACGTGTAAAATTATCAATAAACTATTAGAAACAAGAGGAGACCTTCAGTTTTATCTAATAGCGGATCATCACCGACAGAATTGACGGCAATAAATGCTATTTATGCCGAAATACCATGCCGAAACCCGGAAGGGCTATATTTATACAACGATAATGAGAGAAAACTTACATGAAAACGAATATTCTTACTTGGCACGTAAGTTTAGAAGGCCGCTCCAAATGATATGTGATGATATTAATTGAAAACTTTCTTCGAAATAAATATTAAATTAGCTAAAATCCGTTTTGTATACAACAGCGAGTTTGACGTTTGTTTGACAACCAGCCATGGTAGACAGCTGTAGTCTAACGCCATCTTTCGACGACGCCATGAATCATGTCAAACACGTGCGAAGTATTTGTCACAAAAAGTGCTACTAGATGTCGGTAACTGTTCCGAGAGTTAAAATAAGCGCGGCAAAATTAAAACAAACTAAAATATTCTAACTTTATACTTTTATGGAGGACGAGTCGGAATTTAATTATTATTAGATAGGTAATAACTGTGCAAGTTTCTAGTAGTACCTGTGTAGCAGCTTAATGCCGCTGCATTTCGGTGTTTTGTGTCTTGTCTATCTACTTCGTATTATCTGGAACAATAAAAAAAAATGGTTAGAAAACCAACTGTAGGTTCCTAGGTTCCGACGAAAATAGAAATATTGAACTATACAAAATGAAAAATTCCTTATCTACTGCATACTGAATAAAATTTTAAATCAAAGTTTCCATCAGCATGCTTGCAAAGTCCACACGGCTACACATCAAGCTATACATTTCGAGTATAAGCTGATCTCGCATTGTATAGGATTTCCGTATAATGAGAGGTCAGCTTATTCTGGAAATGTATAGCTTGATGTGTAGCCATGTGTACCTACTTAAGTTATGTAGGCTTCTTTAAGTAGGTGTATCGCGACGTCATGATGTTCACCTTTTGAAGGCAAATTAATTTGAGGATTCCAACTCGATTTACAGATGAAATGAATAGATGGATATCAAAGACGTTTCTCTGAGTATAGCTCTGATATTTGATTTCGCGAAGATCAGACAGACGGCAAAATTGATTTGTCAAAATCTTGTAGGTATGTATTGTAATTTGACTGTCGCTGGGGGTCTCAAATGATTGATTTCGCTCAATACGTGAATACAGCCCGTAAAACGAACGCTACTGAACATACACCTCAATCAATCTGCCTAGCTTTTTCCCAACTTTGTTGGGGTCGGCTACCGGTCTTAGCGAATGCAGCTGAATACTAGTATTTTACATGGAGCGACTGCCTTTTTGCCCTCCACAATCTAGTTAAGAACTGGGTAACACGAACCCTTGGTATTAACTCTGCCGCACTAACGAAAAATGCAATAACTCGATTTTGGCGCTTCCGAGAATTGTATTTTTGATTATTGAATTTGTTATGAAGTTTTAGTTATTGCATTCTTGCTTACTGAAAAACCGAGTTCCTGAAGGATCAATAAAAAGTAGCTTAGAGAGAGTTAATAGATTTCGATTCGCTGACTCCAAATATATAACTGAAAATCGTCCAAAATCGAGTTATTGCATTCTTCGTTAGCGCGGCAGAACTGGTTGTCAGACTTGGGCTTCGGACTACCAGTAATGACTGTCAATGATCTACGAATGACAGCCGGGACCAACGACTTAACGTGCTTTCCGAGGCACGGGGAACGGATGTAACGGATGGTCATCCATCCACGAACCGACCGCAGCAAGCGTAGCTTAACCGTTGATCGGCCCGTGAGGCTGTTATTATTTAGCCACGAGCCCTTCTGAAGCTACACCTAATGGCTATTTAAACCGACGATGAAGTATGCAAAATAATGATAAGACATGACGCTATCCTTTTTACGAAGGAGGGATAGCGACTTATCCTATCCTAGACCTGTCTTTACAACATGGACACCCGCGGAAAAAAAAGGCGTAGGTATGGACCATTCGTAGCTCCAGTCCGGTTTTCGTTGAAGTAATCTCCCTTCGTCACTAGGGAGATAGCTTTACGTACGCAAACTATTTGAAAAACTTTCACCAAAGCTCAATTAAGTTACTACAATAATCATAAAACACGTTTTCACAAAATAATTGACACAGCCATAAACCAAAATAGAAACATGTTAAAACAACTTATTAGATACATTTTGTCTTAATATATTTTGGTAATAAAGTTTTACTCCCTCGCTAATAATGCTTTCCACGTTCGCGACTGATCTTGTATCGATACCACCGAACATCCCTATAACTTCATTAGCTGTAGCGATTAATCGACTATCGATATCGATAAAGGCCCGCCCCAAAGCGTCATTAGCCGAGAGCACGCACTAAGCGACTCTTTGATGTGCGCAAACTTTTCGTTTCCCTTTGATTGGCATAATGGAACTGTGCGTTGTTATTACACTAATTGAATTTTCGCAAAGTCCGAGCCGTATTACTGGAACGGATTTAGTAACATTCTGTTTGTACCTGTCTGTGTTCCTAGGGGGCTTTTAATTCATTTGCATTTCGATAATTGATATGCCTTTTTTTTTGGGTTGGGAAATTATCAAATAACTTCTCCCGCTCTGGGCGGAGCGGTCAGACTTTTACTGACTAAAACCCACCCGTGTTCCTTCAGTTGCCTGTGTGCCAGGGCTACGGTATCCCTTTCGGACAAACCGGAAACCCTGGCAAGCATCGGACCTAGCGGACCCCGTCAGTGCATGCTGACATCTCTTCGAGGCGCGCGGAACGCAACGCGGCGTCGACCCAGGCCTGGTCCTGACCGGAGGGCGAGCTGCCCATAGCTCGCCGTCCGCAAGCCCGCGCCTACGGTGGCCGGGAATCGGCTATACAATTCCCGCCACCCAGGGCGTCTCCTGCGGCGACTAGGGGCGTGAGGGCGCACAGACTGCCTCTCCCTCACGCGTCCCGCCTCCTCCTTCGCGAGCATTACTGCTTCGCAGAACGAGGTGACTACCTCCCATGCACTTTCGCTCCGGACCGTGGCCTGGACCAGGGCCGGACGCGAGAGATCGCCGCCGCCGATCGCCTCCGTGGGAACACGGCGGTGCTCTTCCCAAGCCGGGCAGACCTCCACCGTGTCCGCCGGGCGATCCACACAGTGGTAACACCCGGGCGTTTCCTCCCGCCTTATCCGAAACAGGAACCTCCCGAAACCACCGTGTCCGGTGAGGACCTGTGTCAGGCGGAATGTGAGGACGTCGTCCTCAAAGAGGGGACTTATCGCCACGATTGTGGCGCTGGGTTGCGACAATCGCACCCTTCATGTCGCCATGAGATCCCGCCGGAGCTCTGTCCGCTGTGCCGTGATTTCTCGCGGCAGCAGAGTTAAGGATCGTACAGACTCGCGCGATATCGCGGGCGCGACAGGCACCGACAAAGAAATTGTGCTACTAGTGTCGCGTCGCGCCCGCGATATCGCACTAGTCTGTACGAGCCTTTACGCCCCAGCGTTTCACCTTTTTGGCCTCCAGATCCCATGGCGGATAATTCATATGCCTGTGACTGTTTATTTGATTTTGTATGATGATATTATATTCTATTAGGAACATGTAAAGTTATGAAACCTTTAGCATAAGGTATGCAGTATGCACTATGCACTAGTAGAAAAATCTTATCGCTCTTCGCGACAGTAAGATTGTTTCTCGACTTCTACTTCTATTGTCTTCAGTTGTTAAATGGTTTTCTTTTTTTATATAATGTGTTTTTTAGCAAAATAATGAACACCCACCTACGTTCAAACTTAATTAACATGCTTAAAACATGATAGACCAAGGACGTTGCTATATAAACTTAATTTCGCTACTGTATCATTCAGTAAAGACAAATTCTCTATGAAGTAAAGTTAAAAGGGAAAATACGACTGTATGATTGGTTTTACAAGTCAGCAAGATCAAAGGGGCAGTAGTCCTTTCATTTTGGGCCGCCATTCGCGGATTTCATTAAAAAAGAGAGAAAGAAAATGTAAAAAGTTAATTATAGGTATTTAAGTGAAACAGTCACAGACTCAGATAAAAGAATCACTGATTACAGGCTAGCCTAAATAAATCCTTTGAAGAGGTTTTGCTTTTCTGGCGCGTGGCTCACGTATTAATACGACTTGTATAAAATTACTTACGCCCAAACAAATTGCTTTCCTTTGAAAGTTCTTTCAAGTCTATTTCGTATATTTTAGTAGGTACTAAGTAGGTATTTTGTATTATATTTGAAAATGTGTGTTTCTATGATTAGCAGGCTGTTCTCCTATCTAAGATAGACTCACGATGCTTGTGGTGAAAGGAGTGATGGATAAACAGAAGCACGAAGTAGTTATACGTATGAGTTAAGATTGTCTTTTTTTAAAGAACAACAATAAGGACTCAAACACAAGTCTCAATAAATTGACCTCATCTCCCATAGTTTCCTCAACAAACACTACATATGACCAAATACCCTATCACTTAAAAGTAAGCGAAAAACCTTTGAAAGGGGTCCCGAACTCCCGTCCCAATACATCAATAATAGTAACCACCGGTAACAAGAGATCAAAATGATAAGGGTACTGATTCATCGTATTAGCGTTCACTCATCAAAGGGGCTCGTCCACTTTGATCGGGCTGCTTCCTGAGAAATTCCTTTGGCACTAAACAACACACTAATCAATCCAGAGGGGTACACGGTACCGTATACCCAATCGGAAAAGGCATTAAGGGCAATAGTTCCAGTTTGTGGTAAACTGTTTGCGAGCGAGGAGGAGGTGTGGAGGCCGGTGGGGGATGTTCTCGCCGTACATCAAAGGCGGCGAGACAAAGCTTGAGGAGCCTTTTAACTTTATTTAGCGGAGTGGTAAGTTTAGCCGGTCGCGAATCGCGCAGGTTAAAGAGTAACACACTCACTTTGAGCCCGGCTGTGGGGAGGTAGTAGGGCTGGCCGGGCTGGGGCAAGGAAAAACTCTAGGAATAAATTAATGGGAAGATAGTTGGGAATAATCGCTGCTGCGACAGGACAACAAGGATTGTCCTTTAAATGTTAAATTGTCCCCGGTTGAAGAGCATAATTATAATGAATTGACTTTATTAAAAACGTACAGCATACAAATGACGACGTACTTTATTATTCGGGTCAATAATTCGTCAATGTTCTCGTCCAACGAGAAGGAAAATCCGTCAAACAAAATTAATCCATCACATCATTTAAAAAGCAATTAAACTTAGATGGTTGGAATCGTGCGACCGGTTTGTCGTAGGTCGTGGTTCGTTGTCAACCCTGCGCGAGGGTGGCGGTATCAAACGGGCCGCTAATGCCGCCCGCACCGCGCCGCGGCGACGCTTTGTCGGCGCCCTTTGACTCGCCGATGATACCGCGCACCACCTAAACTTGCAACTCTTTGGATACGACAATGTGGGGAGTTGCGATTTTTCGCACCTCCCGTACGTTGAGTGTTGGGTTGAGTACCGGACGGGGTGTTAAGGAGTTGTATGTGTAACAAATAACAAGAGAATGGATTCGACTTTCTTCGGCAGTGCAATTTTCCTGGAGAAAAATTGATTCAGGTGTAGACATCACGGGGACACTACATTCTCCCTTTATAAATCAGGGCCTCAAACATACACGGATTTGCCATACAAACACTGTCAAATACTCACAATGACGAGACCATTCTGACACTATTGTAATAGCAGACTTGAGGCCCAGGTATCTTGTCTTGTACTATATCCGGAGTTCCGAACCATTTCATAACAGCATTACACAGTCAAATATGTCACATTGACTTGTCGGTTTTAGAGATTGCCGCACGAATGCACGATCTTATCGAGGATTGATTTTATCGTACATCCTCAAACTTTTCAGCATACATTGAGGCGAAGCGGTGAGATCTAATTCAATTAAGTTATCAATAGGGTACAGGAAAGGCTAGTGTAAAGTGCATCGATGTCACATTTCTAAATAGAAGATTTGAATTAATATAGCATCTGCAATACTCACTGCTGTTCTTTATTGGCAAGGTATGTATCAAAGTCTACATGATAAGGTAAAACATGATGACGACTGAGGAGTGGAACTCTTTGCCGGTTTCTGTGAATAATCGTTTTTCATTAGGGCATGCAATATCGGAAGGTTCTCAATTCCGGAACTGAGTTCCAATACTGGAGGTCTGATTCCGGAATTCCGGAACTGGTAACTTTTAAAATTTGTTTCAAATTAAACAAGATTTATAATATCAGTATTTTAATCATTTTTAGTTTTAAGCATCTTTCTCCCTTATTACTCTAATTAAACATTGGCCGTCTAGCGGTTTGTGGAAAGTTCCACAGACTAGTTTGATTGCGTTTAGATAAAATAATAACCAAAATATCAAAAAATTATGAATATCGGAATTCCGATATTACTCCTCTCAATTCCGGAATTAAAATATCAGAAAAATTGTTACGGGATTCCGGAATTACGAAATTCCTGAACTCCGGAATGCATGTCCTATTTTTCATTACCACGTGAAAGTCATCAAGTCTCGAGTAAATAGGTTACAACTAGGCAATAATCTAGGCACCATCGTCGATCGCATCACCGCATCACCAAGTGTGACAGTGTAAAAAAGGCAAACTTATCTATAAAAAAAAGTGATCTTATAAAGGTTCCGTTTTACCTTCTAAGTTTCGGAATCCTTAAATTGTCCAGGATGTCCATTCGACAAGTGATCGGGAAGAGTGGTCTTCAACAAGTAATTTAATGGTAGCCCGTATTTAAAAAAATCATCCCTTGCACAGTGTTTTATAAAGCCCATTATTTCGTATATCATGCTTAGTTTAAGCATAATTATTTTTTTTCTGAATATCGAGATGGAAGAAGCGTCGATTTTCAACAAAAAAAAAAAATACTCGATAAACTCAAACTCAAACTCAAAGCATTTATTTCAAATAAACCAATTACAGGCACTTTTGAATTGTCAAGGGGTCGGTCAGTCAGAAAGATGAAGCTAGTTGCCCATTCCAAAGCGTAGTAGGTTCCTATGGAGAAGAACGGACAAGAAACTCCATGGACACTCTTTTAAAACAAAATATTGTTACAAAATATGGGTTACATCATTCATGTTGAAGTTATACATGTGAGAACAATGTAGAAAGACGTGCACGTTAAAAGCGTCCGTAATAGAAACAATTCAAAAATTAAAATAAGCCGTGGCAGTTAAGAGATGACCAGTCCCAACTGACGGCGCCCGTTCACGAACATGACGCATGGATCAGCACCATTTAGCTCAACCATTTTGAAGGGAACTTAATGATCCAACGCACACGCCACCACCAGCGAGACATTTGAGTGAGCATGACATACTCTCAGCCGCCAGGGCACATTCAAGTCAATAAAAGACATATTACCCGGTAAATGGTAGCTCTATAGTACATAGTACTCACACCTAATAACTAGGCACGTTAGCTAAATGGGGATACGAAATCTTGCATTTAAATGATTATTTCTATCAGCTTTTTTAATAAAAATGTGATGTTCGAAAAATAGGCTTCATAAAATACTGAGTGTCATTCTGAATTTCGACAGTTAATTATTTCGACACGGTCTTAATTTCGAAACACAATAGTTCGACTACTCATTGCTTCGACAGAACATATATTCGACAAGCATTAGTCCGACAGAACATACTTGGACAACACACACCTTCGAAGAACACTACTTCGACAGAACACTACTTCGACATGCACTTGTTCGGCGGATCTCTATTTCGACGGAACATACCTTCGACATAATACTGCTCTGAAATGTGGTAATAATAATTGAATTTCGCTTTATGGTTTTAGCTACAAAATAAAAACATAAATAATTTGATTATTATTTAACTCGTAACAAATCTTTGTACAGTTATATTTTTGAACGGCCTATACAACGATACCCCATAGAAGAGAAGAAAAATATCATTCCCACTTTACGTGTAGGGGAGGTACCCTAAAAAAATGTATTTCAAGATTTTAGTTTTCCACTTCGTCGGCGTGATTAATATGTATAGTATCATCATCATCATTTCAGCCGAAAGACGTCCACTGCTGGACATTAGCCTCCCCCAATTAAGGGGGCGTTTGCCATAATCGCCACGCTTGGCAGGCGGGTTGGCGATCGCAGTATGGTGTTAAAAATGCATAGAGAACGTTGCTGCCCATTCTCTAGTAAGTCCCTTAGTCGCCTTTTACGTTACCCACGGGAGGAAATGGAGTGGTGCTATTCTTTACGTCTGGCACCACACGGACGATGGATGTATAGTATATATAATATGTATACTCATGCCAAATTACAGCTTTCTAGTACTAATGGTCTCTGAGCGAAGCTGTCCGCAGCTATCCCAGTGTGGAGTATGGTTGTATAGGCCGTCCAAAAATATAACTGTACAAAGATTGGTTACTGGTTATAAATTAAAACATAATATTACTATTATTATTACCTAAAACCATAAAGCGAAATTCAATTATTATTGCCACATTTTGAGCAGTATTATGTCGAAGGTATGTTCCGTCGAAATAGAGATCCGCCGAACAAGTGCATGTCAAAGTAGTGTTCTGTTGAAGTAGTGTTCTTCGAAGGTGTGTTTTGTCGAAGTATGTTCTGTCGGACTAATGCTTGTCGAATTATATGTTCTGTCGAAGCAATGAATAGTCGAACTATTGTGTTTCGAAATTAAAACCGTGTCGAAATAATTAACTGTCGAAATTCAGAATGACACTCAGTATTTTATGAAGCCTATTTTTCGAACATCACATTTTTATCAAAAAAGCTGATAGAAATAATCATTTAAATGCAAGACGTCGTATCCCCATTTAGCTAACATGCCTAGTTATTGAGTATTTTTAAGGGATGATTTTTTGGTAAAGAAAATAAGGGCTACCATTAAATTACTTGTTGAAGACCACTCTTCCCGATCACTTGTCGAATGGACATCCTGGACAATTTTAGGATTCCGAAACATAGAAAGTAAAACGGAACCTTTATAAGAACTGTCGAAATTCAGAATGACACTCTAAACTACTGTGCCTTGTGACAACCGTAGTGAGTTGTGCGAAGCAGACTAAAATTTGCCAATTCGCTCTAGTTGGAGTCTAGACCGGGAACAATCATTTGATTGGCGATGCATATCGCAAGGGGGGCGTAGATAAACGTCGTGAGAGCAGCACTATTGTCGCTCTCACACGATGTAACTGCACATGATCATAGAATTCTGTGATAGTTCTAGCTAGACGAAGCTGTGTAGTATTGTGATGCTTAGAGTTCACGAGAGAGTCCAGGATCCATGTACTTTGGAGTGTGATGTATCTATTAATGACCATCGACATCATTTTTGATAGTGATTGTGGCAGCATCTACACGCCGACCTCCGTTTTCAAACCTTAGGTAATTTCTTAATTCAGCTCCTGCTATAGTGTTAAAATTACAAGAGCTACATTTATTTTATTTGACCTAACAAAAGCCAAGCCATATTGATTCCTTTATTGCAGTTCGCACATGCATGCTCATTTGTTCATTACCCCAGCCATTGGCCGCATTCCATTTCCATCTATCTGGGCATTGACAAAGAACCTTTAATTAACCAAAATCTTTACGTAAAACAGATCACCTCACGTACCTAGTTAATAAATCCGATCATTAAATGCAGAGAACGGCGCAGCGGCGGCCACAACGCCTACGTTGATTACCATAAGCCGGGACAAAGCGACGCGAGCGCCCTTTGACGAATTAGCCCCCACTAACATTACCTATGTCCGTCCTGTGCCGCGGCCGCGAGCTTTGTATCTCAAACGTCTAAATTTGCATTCGATTTTAAGAACATATCGATGGACTCAAAGCTGCTTTAATGTGTACTAATTAGTGTTCACAATCACAAGTCAAATACCGATGAAATCCTTTAGAGAAAATTCGATCGCGATTGCATGAAAAGAATTCTGAAGATTAAAGCCCAATATTTTTTTCATGGGGTAAAAGCCAGCTCATCTTCGGATTCTTGAAGATTACTGCGGTATTCCGTGGCGACAGGTTAATGACCGGACGTGAGACATTATGTTTAAACTCGGCATCAGATAAGAAAACTAAGGTGCTGTGAGTTTTGGGGCTAGTCAGGTAGAAAGAAAGAAAAGGTGTGATATGATCTAAATATCGTATTGCACTGTTTTAAAGTCCCGACAAAGGCGTTATATTTGCAGGATATAAGTAAAAGAAAATATACTGACGAGACGATGTAAACGTGTTCTATTTGTTAGAAAGTGGATGTAAATTACATTTATATATAGGTATTGATAGCCACTTTATTAGCAAGCTTTGTGTGTCAGAATGGTAACTAGTAGTTTACTATATATGAAAGTCCCTATGAATATGGTGTTAGGGAAAGGATTTTATAAAGAAAAGCACAGAAAGACAAGACTAGGCATTTATTTCAATTAGGCTTGTCAAAGTAATGTTATTTGAGAAAGCTAGTTGTCCGTTCCAAAACTAGGTCTTCGTGGAGAAGAACGGCACGAAACTCCACGGAAACTTGGTTTAAAGTATTTTATCAACACATTTTTACATTTGCATAATATACTTTGTTACAACATAAATCTCTAGGATCATTTCTCAAAGATAGAAACTTTACCAGTGGAAAGAAACAGAACATGAATATTCCTTTGATTTTGTTTTTTTTTTTTTTTATTTATTTTGACAAACCACCGAACAGCTGCTGGACAGCTGTAAAAACGCTCGGAACTCACTCCTCAATTTCGATTACTTACTAGTTCCGTATCCCCAAAACTAGGTCTTCGTGGAGAAGAACGGCAAGAAACTCCACGGAAACTTGGTTTAAAGTATTTTATCAACACATTTTTACATTTGCATAATATACTTTGTTACAACATAAATCTCTAGGATCATTTCTCAAAGATAGAAACTTTACCAGTGGAAAGAAACAGAACATGAATATTCCTTTGATTTTGTTTTTTTTTTTTTTTGACAAACCACCGAACAGCTGCTGGACAGCTGTAAAAACGCTCGGAACTCACTCCTCAATTTCGATTACTTACTAGTTCCGTATCCCCAGATGCAATTCACACATTGGTTATAACCATATATGTAGAGAGAGACATCTCAATCTGATACTGCAGCGATGTTAACAGTTCCGATAGAGCGTATTTTGATACGATTGTAAGTTTTTGGTCATTGTAGATTCTTCTGGATTCATTTAAGTACATCTAGAATCCAACAAATCTCAGAAATTTTCCAGATGTACAATATTATTATTGTTAAGTTCAATGCAAAGGCAAGAATAATCCACAGGAAAGAGGACTTCATCACCAAAATGCAATTTATCTTTGAACAATCCCCATCCACATAATTTCAATTTCCGACATCTAAGAGGTCCTTCGCTAATGTAATAGTTTAGCGTGTTCCTTTATAGAACCAATTTTAAGTAGATGCGTGTCACGTAAAGTGAATCAGCCGGGAGGCGTAACGTCATTACCGATAGGCACCACATAATGAGAATAGTATTTTGTACACGAGACTTGCATACGTAAAGTAATTTCCTTAGTCAATTATACCTAGGCCGCAATGAAGTCTACGTTCTCTGTGATACAAAGTAACAGTAATTAGGTTAAAGGTAATTTATAAACAGCTTACAACGATTGGTGCACTAACAACCATAGATATGGAATTATGGACAGTCTCTTGACAGGCTCCGAATCCCTGAGTTGGTTCTAAAAGATGATGGTCACTGCTGGTTTTTAATCAAATCCCACCTCATCGCATGCCTTAGTAAGTTAAATTGAACTAAATTGTCTAAAATTTGGGCACTGATTCACCCAAAAATTTGGATGACGTTTTTAAGAACAGTAAGCAGTATTTGCTAGAATATCCATTCATATCGTTCAAAATTCTGCTATCCGCAAAAATGCAGTTACTTCACGAGAGTTGTATCTGGGAGCACTTTCATGCATAAAGCTGACGGGTATGACGCAAATTCCGTGTTGCGGAGAGCGCAGTCGACCGCAGCGGGCCGCTACCGTACCGTCTGCAGCGGATATGTCGCGGTCGGCCGACCGAAAGTTCTACCGCACGCATCTTCGGCCACCGGCCACCGCCACACCGGCATCGATATAATAAATTCTATTTTCGTAAATATTCTGCATTTTCCGGCCAACCGAATATTTGGCAGAAACTTGGCATTCTGGAAATTCAGTTTGCGGTTCAATTTTTATGTTTTGTATTTTTTTTTACTTTTAGACAAAACAACTGTAAATTAGTGAGGTGATAAATCGTATTCGCGAGGGTATTTGTCTTCGGGATCGTAAAACTTCCTGTGATCTTGATTTGGCCCTTGTAGGTGTTAATTTGTGAATAACAAGTGTGTAAATTACAGTTACTCGATACATTTGTTTTGCCACGTTCTTTTATGCGCAAAGTATACCTGCAAAGAAATATCTGCTCATAATATAGTTGCCACTTAGGTGCCAACATTAAAACGTTCTTGAACTAATTGACCTGTTCCTGCAGTTTTCCAATTGAGAGCGTCCAATCGAAGGTATTCAAGTGTCGCGAACTGTCTTCGCGTGCAGCGTCATCAATTTGTACATTTGCCTACACTTACAGGAAATTGACCGGTATCGTTAAAAATCCACATAAGTACAACTTCGTGTAAGTCAGAAGGATTTTGGGCTTTATTTCCAACGACAAAAGGTGCTAACTCAATTTGTGGGTATACACAAATGATGGGGAAAGTCACGTGTCGCGTCGTAGGTACAGTCAAATTCGATAGAGAACTATTCGTGCGAAATCTCTTATGAAATGAAGGATAAATTGTCGCGGGGAAATTGAATAAAATTCTAGCAGGAACGGAAACGGGGGCGTAAATTGTATAAAACGTGTTATCCTACTAAGCAATTCTGTTGTAAGACGCATTGAAATTGATGGTACTATAAAACCAGGACTCATTCTTGATACTAACGGAATGTGTACAGAGAAACAATAAAAGTTGAACAGAGTTCAAAACGAAACCAATTACCAAACACAAGAAATGTTAGATTACCACAACACCGATGAAAAACAACGAAAAGCAATCACAACAAGAGAGCGGTAAACAAAACCGACCCACCTGACATTTCTTTTATCTCCTCCTCTTTAATATCCCACTCAATCAACCTAACATTCCTCATTTCTTCACTGCTCATGCAAAAAGCACGTCCTCCCAAGATTCGTACGTAATTTGCGAAACAGATTGGTTCGTCCCGTTGTCCCGGCGCGACAAAAGCCAGGCCCGCCCGAGGGCGATACCTCCACTCAATAGCATTGTTTTTCCGATTACAGGCCTGATTAAATGTCTGAAACGTCTCAGGTGCGTCGCTAGAGTGCCCAAGATTGGGTAAGGAAATACGGGACTGCGCATAATATGGATCACGTGTTTTTAAATAGGTACTACCGTAACGGGAAGTCGAAAAACGTGACGAAGAATTAGGGAGGTCGATTGTTTTAGGTTTTAATAGTTGTTATTAAAATAATTATGGATTTTGTATAAGTAAGACTTGATAGTTGATATGGCTGAGTTTTATTTTAACTGTCCTTTTTAACAAGGAACCCTTATAGTTTCGCCATGTCCATCTCTCTGTATGTCTATCCGCGGCTTAGCTCAGAAACTTTTAGTACCAGAAAGCTGTAATTTGGTATGAGCATACAATTATTAATCACGCCTACAAAGTGGTAAAATAAAATCTAGTTTTTTTTTCTAGGGTACCTCCCCTACACGTAAAGCGGGGATGATTTTTTTTCTCCTCTATCCCATGGTGTGGGGTATCGTTGGATAGGCCATTTAAAAATATTGCGGGTTTGTGAAAACCATTTTTCGATTCAGGGATCCGTTTGCGTAATATTAAGTTTAAAAGTGCAAATTTTTGTTAGAGTCAAATATCGTCCCCCTGCCAGCTAAGCTGCAGCTGTCGTTTTGTTATTTTTTTTTAATGGTTGTATTTGTATATGTGAAAAATTCACAGCTGTAGTATATATAACGAAGTTAAAAGTTATTTTTTTATATACTTGTACATATTATTATTAGTTAAAAGGAAAACTATCACATCTAAGTATAATTTACAAGTTACCGAGTAACAGTCGACCAACTTACATTTGCAGTTCAAAAACAAGTTTTTCAACCTTTATTTTTTTTAGTTTGTTCTTGGGATAAATTCATCCCAACTACGGAACCCTTCATTGTGCGTGGTTCGACATGCACTTGGCCGGGTTTTCTATTAACTTTGCGTTTTGAAAACAAGGTTTGACAACTCAATGCTTTTAATATTGCGCCTTTCTCATTCACCTAGCATACCCCGTTTTTTAATACCTTTCCCAAAATAGCTCAACGCCTCTAAAATTTTGAGTCGTCCCACGCAATCCGAGAACACTGTCAGTTTCGCAATCATCCATGGAATAGGATCCCGTTCTTCAGGCTTCTTGCATAATGGACGTGCCCCCGCCTTAATCTCGTGCGATTACAATAGTGCCGTCTGGGACTCCAGTGCTGGATAAGAAAGGATATATTTTTAGTAACTATCTTCCCCAAAATAGCCCAATGCCTCTAAAATTTTGAGTCGTCCAACGCAATCTGGCGCACCTGAGAGCACTGTCAGGTTCGCAATCATCCGTGGAATAGGGTCCCGTTCCTCAGGCTTCTTGCATAATGAACGTGCTCCCGCCTTAATCTCGTGTGAACAATAGTGCCGTCTGGACGCGACGTTTTGCATACAATGACTATTCGCGGCGGGACGCGGACGGCCCGGGAAAATGCAGCTGTCTCCAACGGCGGAAGGGGGCTTTTCAGACGGAACGTCTCTAGTTTGAATCTCAACGTCAATTACCTCAGTATTGGTTTGCGGTTATTTGTGTAGAAAGAGGGAGGTTAGAGGCAGTTGGCAATGTAGGGTTTGGATTGAAAGTTTTAACTTAAAAAAATATATAATCGTCGTGGTCATCTTCAAGGATTCAACAGCAGGTGAAAGACAAGTTACTGTGCACTGAATCATTTTTCGTCGTAAGCTACTCAATTCACCTCCAAAACTGATCAATTTTCCTAATCTGCGTCCCCTCTAATAATTAACTTCAAAACGTTAATGGAATGGGTCTAGCTAGCCTCTCCTTTCCGTTCGAAACAGGCCGTTAAAATTTCCAATTTCGTCAAAAACTATCGATCTATGATAAAACCGCTGCCCGTCAAAGGACAGGTTATCCGACAGAACACTGTACAATACATTTTTTGCGACCACAAAGTTGATTCAGTTTTTATCGGCACGTCAGTGAAATGGACATGTTCGATGGACGAGCCGCGTGGGCCGCAGCGCGGGACAGGCGGTCAGGCCGCGTCTCCCCGAGGTCCGATGTATTGGAAATTGGAGACAGGATGACCAGTACGACAGATAACGACATCTGGATTCTGTTACACACACATTGTATGCATTCCATGAATTTATTCATATTTCTAGCCAGAACGATCGTAAAATCAAGTAGATAGGAGCAAATTCAACCATGTTACCAATTTACCATTGTGAAAACAGGATGGAAGTCCTGAAATGTAAATGATTTTATTATCTGAATCATTCAGTAGTGTATCTAACAATTTAAAGCACATCATTATTACATCAGACGTTTTACATTACCAATATTATGGCAAAACATCATTATACAGCTTTCGAAAACATACCAAACGAAATGAGAACAGTGGTTAACTAAGCCAATTGTGGTCTAATTGAAAATTTCGAATCATCCGTCGCACTCAAGCGTTGCAGGATCTGTTTGAGTCAGAAAAAGAGAGAAAATAGACAGAGATTTCTTATTTCGATAGTCTCCGACGCCCGCGAACAGCCCTCAGCGGTATGAATGATTGGATTGATGAATAAAAGATTCGTCAATTTGTGTAATAGCCCCGTGGTGTATTATGCAGTAGTCAATTTAATTGTTCCGACTGAGTGGGAGACGATGTGGTTTCCACGTAAGATATTTTAATTAATAACACTGGTAAGTAACTATTTCTGTTAATGCCTACAATCAGATTAGGTTTTAATTGAATTTAAGAGGATAAATAAATAAACGTTTGACCAAAACCTAACTACCCACTTGAGTTCTGTTTACACCGTTCCATATCAAACTTAAGTCATGATACGCGATATCGCAATTAATTTCTCAGGCTACTAACACAAACTAACATAATCTAAATTTCTAAACAAATTTCCATAATGAAATATTTGCCACTCATATCATTTCATAGACAGATCCCCTGCGCATCAGTTCCGCTGTCTGCAGCACGGAAGGGGTGAGGTGTACCCGAGCAAACAATTGTAATCGACTCTAACAAATGGTATAATTTTATTTAGTCATCGTCAGGGGAACAGAATATGACAAGCGGTATTGATGAGCGAATGGAGTGCATTCATAGATGCTGCACGAGTGACTAGGTATACTTAGGGCCTGTGCCCTAAGCAGCTAAGGCAGTCAGTCCTGCTTCTGATCTTGCTGCCTGGAAAATTATTTTACCAAGACATGTGGCAATTTAAGAACAGGAAAGAGTTCTTATCTTAACCATATTGAAGAAGTAAGAACAGAAGCGAGACTAGCCCTGGTGCTCCCGTTTAAATATAGGTTATCTCCAATACCACAACATTTGCTGCATTTGACTCCGATGTTTTCTATGAAAATTATCAGCTGATAGTTATATAGTTAGATAGCTCGTAGTTTGCAAAAAAGTTAGTGATGTGAACAGTATTGGAGTACTGAACTGTTGGGTCCGGACTAAATCGTTTAGTAGCTACAGTTTAGACAATATTTTTCTATAGCATTGATTATTACAATGACTTAAACATGTTAAAATTATTTTGCTACCAGTTTCAGTTAAGTTATAGGTGTCTGCAATTGTCTCAGAGGCTGGTTGCATCTTATTTTTTTAGTTTGAATAAACATACAACCTTAATTAATTAATAATTTGTTTGAAGCTATAAGCTGTTGTAATTTTGTTGCAGCTTTGTATTTTTAAGTGACAAACACAAAAAAAAAATGATGTTCTAAATTTTATTTATATAGATACAACGATTATGTCTCCCATGTCACCACTATATTTGAATTTAATCCTAAAATCAGTTTTTTTTAATTTATTTTTTTAATATTTTTTGTCACAGTTATTGTACCCACATAGCGACTACTAACTCAGCAGCTGCTATGTAGGTACAATAACTGTTTTATCGTCTGTTGTCAATTTCCGAAAAGTTTATCGTTCATAGAATGCGAGCCGTATTGTAAAGTTGCCATTCCCATAGTTCCCATCTGCGAGTATCCTGACGCTGAGTTTGATAGCGTTCGTGTAAACTATCGTAACTGATTTTGTACAATAGCTTAACGATGTTTCAAAGCGACAAATGTACTCGTTAACATGTCCCTTGAACTTTCTAACTTTTATCGACAATGTACATGTCACAGATTTCTAAGTTACATTTGAAAAAATAGCAGACCTAACCAATAAAACAGCAAAATACAGTATTCTGAATACATTCTACAACGTTGTTTGTTATAATAAAAAGTGCGTGACGGCCCACCCATAGTTGGGATGAATTTATCCCAAGAACAAACTTAACATTGTAGTTGAAAATCAAGTTCTCCTATACATCTCCTACACATTCCAACGGCAAATATAAGTTTGTACGCACAATATTGAGAGATTTACCATGTTATTTTAAGATCTAGACTTCTTATAGGTTTTCCTATATTCTATAAGTCATCATCATTTCAGCCGAAAGACGTCCACTGCTGGACATAGGCCTCCCCCAAGCACCGCCACCTCGACCGGTTTTGTGCTTCCCGCATCCAGCGGATTCCTGTGGCTTTCATAGGTCATTCTATAAGTAAAGAACTATTTTCTGTATTTTTTCCAAATTTTAGGTTCAGTAGTTTTGGATATAGGGGGGGGGGTGCATGGTTAGTTTTCATCTATTTTCTTAAATAACTTTAAAAGTATGTATTTAAAAATTATAAAAGCCCTTTTTTTAAACTTTCTAATTTGCCCCTCCCACGCCCACGCCCACGTGATCGATAGATTCGGAGCAAATTGGCTGTGACAGACGGACAGACAAACGGATAGACGGACAGACAGACACACGAGTGATCCTATAAAATATAAAGGTTCCGTTTTTTTCTTTTCGAGGTACGGAACCCTAAAAACTAACTTTCCAGAAAAAAGGTGTTAGCAATATTTTTATTCAGTATTATTCTAATTATTATAATTTTAACAAAGTAGCAGAAAAAGCAACACAAAACTTACTCATATTTTTAAAATGCACCGTCCAGCACTGGGCTACTAATAAATCCATCAATCATCTACATAGGAACACAACAAACCCGACCCCTTTATTCAACAAGACTTGCACGACAATTAGGCACCTGCACCCTTTTATCTTCACTCCCCGATCCGCAAAACAAACAAGTTCAGCTCCATAAAATACCCTGTAATTTAATAGTAGGTAGTAGGTACTTTTAATGATATACATGGTAGACGTAGATCGTTCAGGAGGCCACCCGCCGCGCAGGCCGACAGCTCTGCGGATGACATTAATGACATTCACCGAGGGACGCTCATTGTCAAACACATCTAGTCTGATATTACTGGGTTTATATTTGTACCGTCATCAGGTGCTCGTGTAAATAAAAGTGACGGCTGTGTGGTTGAAATTAACAGAGCGGAAAAGTAGACTCTGCTAAATTGACTAGAAGAAGAATGCTAATATTACCAAAGGGTTCATGATGAGACCATCATGAACCCTTGGTAATTTTAGCATTTTTACATCAGGTGGTACAAAACGAAGCAACTGATAAAATGATTAAGGCAAGCTATATAATCTCAGAAAGTCTCATAAAGGCTCAAAAGAAATAAACGCAAAATAATCCGTTAAGGTAATTTTATGGTTACCTCATTTCCGGACAGTCTCATTTCACATTTTCTCAAGGCGGTGAACAAAATATTTTTCAACAATAGTGCTTTAGTCCGGAGACGACGTGCCAGATTACACTATTGTTACCTCGTTGCGAATGGACGCAACTCTTTTATACAGGAAAATTGCTATTATGTAATCCTATTAAATTGATATGAAGGACTTTCTTGTGACTGGACCGGGAATTAGATGAGATTAAATTGAGATGTGGAAGTATATGTGTATCACTAGTTCTATTGCATCATGACAATCATATTGGGAAGTTAAATAAGTGTGATGGAAAAACAAACAGCGCAGTTTTGAATTGACCATAATAGCATTATCCAGCCTATATTGTTCCTACTGCTGGGACACAGACCTCCCTGCTGGGCCGTAATCCACCACGAGGATCCAGTGCGGGTTGGTAGATGTCACATGTCTTCTATTTCCTTCACCGTTTTGAGAGCAGTGGTGATGAAATAATTAACACAATTTAAAGCGCTTGTCTGGGTTGGAACCTACGACTTACAACTTATAAGTCGCGGCTGTTACCACTGGGCCACCACTCTGCTCGTTTTGAATTTATATAATAAAAATTAAAAGCTGTTGGTTGGCATCACTTGAGAACGGCTGGACTGATTTGGCTAACATTGGTTTTAAAATGTTCGTAATAGTTCGAATTAGGTTCTTAAGGCTGCAGTCTCGCAAAATTCACTCGCGGTGAGTTATTTGCGCAACTTTGTATTTTTACCGTTTATTAAGAGATAAAAACAGAGAATGACGACTTTGTGACCTCCAAAATTAGAAAATGAAAGATAATTAGAAAAAACTAATCAGCGCATTTTGAAGACGAGAATGTTCAGCTAATTATGCGCTGAACAGATTTTGAAAATAATTCTTAATTACCCTAAAGGTAATTATTAAGATAATTTTGTTGTTGGGCAGAAAGAGCTGTGTTCAACGCTTGATTTACTTAACATAATCCACCTCAATGTACTAAAAAAAAAATACTAGCTATTACTTATATTATGTTGATTTCTGTGCAATAATGATATTTCATGTTATTTCTTTAATTTGTTTAAAAAAAATTAAAAAAGTTGCGCACATAACTCACCGCGAGTGAATTTTGCGAGACTGCAGACTTAAGGAGAGAAAAATTTGAAAAGTTGCCAGGAAAGTGCATTTTCTATGGGAATTTGTGGTTTAGTAAAACATTATTTTTTACTTATTATTGTGTTATTTGTATTTTGTGTATCACGAACTGTAACCAAATAAACATTATTCTATCTTTCTTTCTTTGAATAAATTATTGAAATTTGGAAAACGTCTGTCGGGTCAAATAGTTAAAAATAAATCTCCTAATTCTACCTGATTGATGGTAAAATGTATACTTGTGATTATGTTAATAGATATGGTCAGAGCGTTTTGGCAAATTTCTATAATATGTTTTAGTCATACATAGATGCTTTTATTATCTCTTATCCTAATACACACATTTTCACCACGTTGTTTTGAATAGTTTTTTTTTTTTTACTGCAACAACAGTAATGTCAAATTAGAAACAATGCACCCGCATTTTCTTTGGCATGATCTAAGTTTTTAACATAATTCCCTTAAATGTTTACTGTTTGTTAATACTTTTCGCTTCCCCAATGGTAGCTTAACGGTATCGCAAATCCTAAACAACTTATCTTTATTTATTATGTTCGTTGTTATTTGCACGGATTTCAAACGACCGATACTTTGAGCGCATAAAAAACCTAAACAGAAAAAATCGGTAAACAATCAGGGGGCCAAGTCTACTAATGTACAAACGTTACAATAGTCTCGTCATTGTGAAATTTTGACAGATTTGCCATACAAACACTGTCAAATACACACAATGGCAAGACCATTGCAACGTTTGTAAATTAGTAGACTTATGCCCATTTTCACCAACCTCCCCTAAACTATACCCTTGGTAAGAATCCCTTAGGCTAAGGTATCCCTTAAATGCATCCCGTTCTATAATTAATTTTCACCACGCTAAGGGACACCTAAATAGGGACTACTTAGTTACGTGACAGATTTTTTTTATCATAGTTATTTCAATAACCGTACTCAGAACAAAAATAAAATATTTACATTAGGAACATGTTTTTACAACAACTACGTTATAAAACATTATGTCAACATTGAAAAACCAACATTGTTGTGGGGTAGGTACCATAACTAAAAAGTGAAAAAAACATTTTAAACAAAAAAAAAAAAAAAAAAAACAACCGAGTTATAAAAAAACCACTAAAAAGTGAAAAATAACTTTAATTTCGGAAGTCGGTGGCAAAAACCGAAAATGCAGAACCAAGAACACCGACTTCCGAAATTAAAGTTATTTTTCACTTTTTAGTGGTTTTTTTTAACTCGGTTGTTTTTTTTTTAAGTTTTTTCACTTTTTAGTTATGGTAAAAATAAAATACCTTATATAATGGCTGAGAAAAGAAAACGTGGTCAGAATTTTACTGCTGCGGACAAGGAAAAGCTGGTAAAATTGCTTTTGGACCACAGAGACATAATTTTAAATTAAAAAAAAACGGATGGAAGCACTAACGAGGCGAGATTCACCTACTAGATCTATTAGGTGAATTTCGCCTCGTTCCATTATAACAAATATTCAAGAACACGCAACCTGTCAAACAATTTGAAACTAACCCTTAGGCTAGGGATCGGTTAGGGGCTGAACATTCGGGCCCTTAAATATAAAGGATCCCTTAAGAGTTTAGGTGTCCCTTAAACGTCGGTGAAAATAAAACTTGCGTTAAGTGTTACCTAAATTGGCTTAAGGGTTACTTAAAATTTAGGGTTCGTTGGTGAAAATGGGCATTAGGTCCCTGGGCCTCTGTTTAATAAACGTTACTACTACAATTTTGTAAAAAAGTGATATATTTCTTAAGTTTTACTAACATGTGCTGTTGAATAAACCTTACAAACTTACAATTATCATAATTGTATATATTTTTTTTTATACATACAACGGGGAAGTTCTTGGCCTTCATCTCACCTGATGGAAAGTGATGATAAGGCCGAAGATGGAAGCGAGCTTTACCCGGAACCCTCAACCACAGAAGAACTGGCTATCTTACCTCTAACTGCCGAAACACAACAAATACTGTTAACATTGTTGTATATGCTGTTTAATAAACATTTACATATATAGAAAACGCCTGTCGATTTCGATGACATTATTGTACTTACAAATATGTAGTTGTAAGTTACAATTACATAAAATGTAGGTGCAGATTCTTAATAAACGAGGGTAGATTTCTTAGAGACTAACCACACTTATTCAGCTCTGTTCAGCTTTTGTCCATAAAACCACGATTTTGTATGAAGATGCGTACGCATCCATTCAGCTTTCCGCGTCTATCAGATGCGTACGCATCTCCATACAAAATCGTTGTTTTCTATAAACAAAACTTTTAGTTTAGAATTTTAATGTTTCACGGAGTACTTTCTTATTGGCTTCGTGCATCACTAAAGTCAAGGAGAATAACAAAATTACGATTGACAGAATCGTAACTTTGTTGTTATTTTGTTTGTCTAATATACCAGACCAAAGCTATGTTAATAATAATAATAATAACCCCACCGCCGTATCTCTACGTTGACGTCGTGGTGGGGCTTGCGCGCTCCGAACTCTAGGTCTGTGCCGGTAGAGTTTACTTTGCCGGAACATGTCTAGGGTGAGGAGCCAGACCAAGAGAGATACAGAAACCCGCAGGGCAGCATGTGGCGAGCTGTTGGGCAGTTGCGACCCCACGGACCCTATCTCCCGGGAGAAGTCATGTTCCTCATCTCTGGCTTGCCTTTATTGGCCGGCTGGAGTGAACACTGACGAGGAACTGAGCTCCCACCTCATTCTTGCCTTTATTGGCCGGCTTGAGTGGAGATTCGCAAGAGCAAACGTGCTCGGAGGAAGGAAGTATTAAAGTAAGTGCTTGTAGGGATCTTGACCATCTTCCGGGCTCTGGGATTGTTCTGAGAGCCTTGGAATACCTCTCCACTCCTCGAGCACCTCAGGACATGTTGCCCCCTTGTTGCTACGTCACTAAGTGCTAGCGACCGTTTTCGGGGGCCCATTATTGAGTGTGCAAGTCACCCCCTGCCATTTTATCCGTGTATAATAAAACATTGATCAGGCAGGGGCCATAGTCCTTCCATAGTTTTTGGTAGCCAGTCCATTTTAACCACCCAAACCCATAGTCCAATATCTTTGTTTTCCATATTCTGCAATAGTCCTACACCAACCGGGGGTTGTCCTTGGGTGCACTTGCATAGTGCGTACAGGGATAGTCGTCGGTTGGTGCCTCATTTAATTAAAAAGCTTCTAACGGGCCTCTGCGAGTTGGCTTCGGCCCCTCGTACGCCTTCCAAAGGTCCGGGACCACAGGGTCCCGAGATATGTAGACATAAATAAAATAATAATAATAATGCTTATTTGCCAAAAACAGTGTTTACGATTCCTTATAGTCTACATTAATAGCTAGGTTTACAAAAAACAAATAAGACGCAAGGGAAGCATTTTGCTTATGAACTCCACACTAGGTCGAGCCTGTCTCGTGGTGTTATTCGGTCGATTTAGTGAAAAACTAACTCTGTCACATCAAAATCATCAATAACATCATTATATTCACTACTTATTGTTAGAACCATTTTTTGCATTCAAAATTTTAATTTCTTTAGTCATTAGGATGAGGCAGAAAATCTTCAAGCTTTGATACATCGTGAGACCACCTGTAGAAATTATACTACAATTTACAAAATATGTCAAATCAAAATCAAATCAAATCAAATTATTTTATTGTGGGCATAGGTTATACAGACAGATGTTAGGTAAATTACAGATCCATTATGTCCTGCCTAATAGGCATACAATAATAAATTATGTCAACATGCAACATATCAAAAATTTCATCGTTCTTTACATTAAAGCAAATCTTACAAAATAAGAATAAGGTGTATGGTGACAGATTATAGTAGGTACTAATTATTAAGAACTTGTAATTACAATTATGAGTTCAATAAAGTAATTTTCCCTAAAAATATGTAAACAGTACCTACCTGTAAAGTTAAACTGTTTATTAAACATTGTATTTTTTCCACAATGATAAATTTGTATTAAACAGGCACTTGTAGAATTCTAGCCAGTCATCTACAATTTAAAGTTTACAATTTGTAATGTTTATTAAACAAGGCCCTTGTTGGTATTTAAGACAACATTCAAATTGACGAATCAAAATCGTAATGTAATAGCTATCGAAAGACAATCAGTTAAACAAAGCCTGCATTCTGTTCTTAAAAACATATACTTAGTTCGTATATTTTCATTAGACTTCAGCCTTCCAATACTCCACTCTCTTTCCCCCAGCATCTAGTGTAAACTTATTTGCCTCTCGGATTTCTAACAAAATCATTCCTATCCAATTTAGAAGAAGCGTATTTCCACTTTCGCTGTACATTTGTTTTATAGTGGTTTTCCTAATAACGTAGACGTCAGAATGAGAAGTGCATCTTAGCTTTTCGTATTGGTTCAATGTGATTATGTGTCGTGATTGTGTTTCCATTCCACCGTAGAACTACGTGGGTAGTTCTTGCCGTCTTGAATTAGATTTCGAAAATTTAATTCCTAAGGTAATCTTCTTACGACGACAGCTGCTGATAGGGCAATGATAGAAGTGGACACATATTTTGTAAAAGACAATTAAAACGTAAAAAGTATTTTGTTATGTCTAAAGCGGAATATACTTCACTGTTAAGCACTTTAGTATCCTAAACAGATAACAGTGTAATCAATGGGGGCTATCGGTTTTGTGCTCACCAGTTGGCGCCACTGTTGAGTAAGGTCCTGTCAGTACTTTTATTTTATATGTTTTGGATATGAATAAATTACTCATTACATCATTTTATTAAATTTTAAAATATCAAATGAATATTTACATTATAATTTTCCTAAAATTGGTAAGCATTATGCAGACAAATATTATTCTTCCTTCAAATGCTACGAAATTAGATCCTAAGTTGTTACTTAAAATCTTAAGCCATAATTAATCAGGAATGGCACAATCTTTACAACTATGAATAATTAGTAACAATATGCGATAGAAATTCCAGCAAACAGTGAACATTCAGTTTCACATTTGACATTTCTAGAGACCTCACTCTACACTAGCGCCTCTAGCGGCGAATTCAAGCCTCATTACATAGACAGAATGTTTGTCGTCCCCAGAACTTTCACGTGACTAAGAATTTCCTGACCAACACGGAAATACAAAAAGTCATTACAAATGAATTAAATTGCATAAATAAATCCCGGATAAAACCGAGCGCGACAGACGGACTGGCCGCACAACACATTACCGCCCCATTCAATAACAATAAAAGTCGCGACGCTCAGAGAAATCTATTACCGCCTCACTCGATACGTTTTTTATCTAAAGCATTTATTTATAGCGTAATTAATGCGTCGCCGGCGCCAGCGCTAAATACAATGCTATTTGTGGAGACAATACATGGACGCCACATGGACAGGGATACAAAATAATACAGGAATACAGTTACTTATGATACGTTTAAAGAAACGATATAAAAATTATCAAAATTCTTGATAAAAATTCTATCTGCTTTGAGCAAGTTTTTTCTTGATGATTTTTCACACCTGCAAGCTGCGTCATCGTTTTGAGTAGTCAGCACATTTTAGATGCTTTCATTTCACATTTGAACCCTTAGATTGGTTATTGATTGAAGTTTATTGGTTAACTAATAGCTCTAAACATTTTCAAAGTTTTGTAACCCAAAATCTTCTGTTTCAAATTGGCAGCCCTGTAACAACCGCATGTCAGTTTTCAGACAAGAGACAAAAAATTCAGTCTGGACTTAAATATATCGCTAGTTACCCACATTACTCTTGTTGCTAATGACGTGTGCTAAATAAGTCAAGCACTTAACTTACAGACAAATTGGTATTTAAAACTGATTAATTTATATTTGCCGTCATCGGGGATCCCTCTGTCTTGCTAGTTTGTTTTGCAACGTTTTACGGGTTGGAAAAAAAAGTTTAAATTAGAAAATGCTGAAACAGAAATGCAGAGCTTTTCTTTTTACCAGACTGCCCCAGAACAAAAACATTCCCCTTCTGGTAATGTTTTTATGGAAACTTTTTCTGTAACGGTGGTTTAGGGATTTCATAAAAAAATACCTGTTTCATAAGTATTTAGCCTTTTTAGTATTATGCCAATTCAACTTAAAGTAGAAGCAATTCCGTTTGGGAATCGGATTGTGAGGACGAAATCTGACTATAAAATAAAATTTTATGAATATAAGGTGAATTGCAGGCCTGTGTCCTTCATCCAGATGCCACAGCTTTCTCTTGAAGGCAGACATGATGTTACAATCAGATATTTTTGCGAACACTCAGTTCTAAAATATATATTCTGTGGGCAGTCGTCAACAACATTTGGAAAATTAATAAAACAAATAAAGGAGGCACTCATCAAAGTTTGAGCTAAAAATATATTAATGTGCTATCATCAAGCCTCACTGACGTACAAGAGAAAATGAAAGAAATGATGACAAAATTAAATGAGGAGCAATTCATAAAACGGTTGAAATAAGTCGCTGTCCCAGCTGCCGAGCGATCGGTTAGAATTGTAGATGAAAAAAAAAAAGTAATTCTGTTACCGACGCGTCGATTTCAATTGTCTCCGGATCGGATAAAAAATTGACACAATTCGTTGCTACATTTATTTGCTTATTATCGAGTTTATTAGATGGATTGTGCCGGAATCCATTGCCGAAGCGCAGGCAGAAGGTTCATTTCTCATTTATTTATTAATTTTGAGACTCATATGGTTAGAATTAATGAAAAACATTTTGGATGAAAACTCTTCAGTCCAAAGGCTTTTGAATCCATGAATAGCGTGACCCTAGGCTATGTCATGTAACGGGTTAATAAAATCATTAAAGCTAGGGTTTCAAACTACTTCGACGACTTAAAAAAATGGTTTGTATGAATTAATTTTATACAGTGCTTTAGCTTCGGTACAATCTTTAGGTAGAAAAGCCAGCTAAAGTTAAGGAACTTTAGCTGTGTGGATTCCGGATTCAAATATTTTTAAAGTTCATGCAAACTCATTGCAAAAGCAGGTTGAACATTTGTCCCATGTTATGTGTTGCCACCCTAAGCCCTCCCCAGGGAGCTGCACAGCATTCATGAGGAAACTTAGTAACAAGTGGCTACTCTATTCATAATAAATGTTATTTACATCTCCAAGGAAACTCATGGACGTTTCTTAAGTATTGAAAAGCACAATCGCCAACAGAGCGTCGCTGAACTAGGCTGCAATGCAGCGCTTAAAGCGGCTGCAATATTTTCCAGCGCTTAATCGGCATCCAGGTGGTGAACGTCTGTTGGCGTACTCCACGGACTAGCGTACCGTTGCACAACAGCACTCCGCTTTCACGTCTCCCTTCCACGGGCATTATGCCTCTAATGTCACTTAATTTGCCGTCTAGGGCCTCCTCACGTGAATGCAGCCTACGAGAGCCGGTTTAATATAAAAATTCGCTTTTTTACTGCCTCGAAGCGAGATTTAACGTTAAACTGTTGCCTCTTTTGAGAGTAAACGCGTAGAAGTAATGGGATTACGAGATCGGTAGTTTTGGAGTCGAAAGGTAATTAAATTATTGTATGTAAAAATATTGGGTTCACGAGTGCTCGGTGGCTCGCTAGTTTCAATGGTTGATGGGTTTTCCGATCGAGAGGTGCTTCAGTTCAATCGAACTCTAACTTAATTACGTATTCATGTATTTTTTTTTATTTATAATTTATGAAAGGGCCCCCTTGATCTTAAGTGAAGTGTAAATTTTTATGCTTTTTGCTTAAACTAAAAGGAAACTTTACTTTTCCGTGCAAAGTGGTTGTCGCAGGAGAAAAGTGGACTAATAAAAAAAAATAAGGAAAAGTAATAACACATTGTAAAAATGACGGTTTAACCATTATAACAGAAAGAGCTGAATCAGTAACACGCGCTTACGCTACACACGTGCGCGAACATATTTATTCTATTCCACATAAAGTTGAAAATTGAATGTAACGTATTACCTGACTGTGCTTTCATCACAAAAGCGATATAACTCGTTATTATGTCGTTAACGAAATAAATCCGTAGTGTACCAGATTGCCGACGCGGCGGATTACTTTAGGACGTCTGAAATAAATTGAAACCCGTAGGTTTACAATACGGCTGTAGTAAGTTGCAACCATGGATATGTTATTGCAACCAACCGCCGTTGCCTGCTATTTATTGGAAATTGACGTTGTAGCCAAATTAAATTCTTTTTGTAATGGGTTTCCAAGTAATAACAACAGCACGGGTCGCTCGTTCAGGTTAAGGTATGCTTTGCGCGGTTGGTTCGTGGATGACGACTGCCTCGTTTTTGCAGTGCCTCAGAAATCTTCGCAGTAACACATACCGATATGGATTTCATGCCATCATTCCCAAATAAAAGGCCTCACTCTTGAGCAGAATAAGAAGCAGTCACAATAAAACTCAAAGCATTTATTTCAATTAAACCATTTACTGGCACTTTTGAATTGTCAAAGAGACGGTCAGTTAGTCAGAAAGTTGAAGCTAGATGCCCATTCCAATACGTAGATCACTATGGAGAAGAACGGACAAGAAACTCCAAGGACACTCCTTTAAATCAAGATATTACATAATCCTGGGTACATTATTCTTGTTGCTTCTATATGTGAGACAATGTAAAAACTAATAAAACAATTCAAAATATAAAATTACAAATTAAAAATAAGCCCTGGCAGTCAAGAGATGACCAGTCCCAACTGACGGCGCCCGTTCACGAACATGACGCATGGATCAGCACCGTCCAGCTCAACCATTTTGTAGGGAACCGAATGATCCAACACACGCGCCACCATCAGTGAGACATTTAAGTGAGCATGACATACTCTCAACTGCCATGCTCTTTCAAGTCAACATAAATCATACTAACATAGTAAACGGCTCCATGGTATTCACATTTACAAAATTGAATAAATGCTGCTAAATTATACAGAACTATAGTTGCAATGTATTTGAGAGATGAATAAAAAATTACTACCAAAAAAGAAAGAAAATAATTATTATCTATTGGTATTTCAACAATAAAAACATGCTTAAATAAAAACAAAATATGTCAGAAAATAAAATAAAATAAAAAAGGGGGGAAGCAACTTCCAAGTATTAAAATTTTATCTAGTGAGCCCAAGTGGCAGTGGAGCAGGTCCAGCATTTAGCCAAGCATTTTTATCTACGATATAATCATCCAACTTATAATATGCTTGTCTACATAGTGTGCGTTTAATGCATGTTTTAAATTTCTTCTCATTTAGTTGAAGAATATCGAGTGTTATTTTATTGTAACATTTTACACAGTACCCCATAAAAGAAGTGTGTACTTTAGATAATCTGAAGCGTGGTTGATCTAATTTGTTCCTATTTCTAGTGTTAAAATTATGCCTGTCCCTTATTTTACTAAAAAGATGTAGATTTTTTCGAACATACAATAGCATCCTTAAGGCTGTGCGAAGACTTGTCATAATATGGCAATTTGTGCGAAGACTTGTACCATAGTTTCTAGGTGTCATCAAGTTGTTGGTCTCATGGATCTTATGGATCTTTTAGCTGTCCGAAATAAAATTATTGTATTTATTTATTTGGAGGAGCTCGTGGCTAATCCATCAGGTTAAGCTACACTTGTCGAGGTTGGTGCGTGGATGGGTGACCATCTTTACATATCAAGCCGTCTCCGTGCCTCGGAAAGCACGTTAAGACGTTGGTCCCGGCTGTCATTCGTGGATCTTTGACAGTCGTTTCGGGTCGTCAGAAGCCCGAAAGTCTGACAACCAGTCTTACCAAGGGGTATCGTATTACCCAGTTACTGGGTTGAAGAGGTCAGATAGGCAGTCGCTCCATGTGACTGGAAGCCGACCCCAACGTAGTTGGGAAAAGGCTAGGCAGATGATGAATGGTTTTCCTGGTACCTATCAGTAACTAAAAACTGTAACACTTATGAGGATTAATTAAGATACCGCACGTATATATTGATCACGACTTTGCTAATTAAGTCATTTGAATTGTATTAAATATGCAAATCTAAGAGGTTAATGATTTAAATAGTTATAAGATTGATTTATTCTGGCTGCCATTCTTACTTGCACGTAGATTAATCCACTGGGACCCAAAATAATACATGGTACTTGAACCACGGCAATTTATTCGTATCATAATAAATCACAATTCAATTGGCTTTAAATTTTGCAATAAGACTGCGTACCGTAGCATAAATAATCACGATTGGCTTAAATTTAATCTTACCTTTAAATCTTAGCTGAATGGTGCCGTATATGAGGAGAATATCATCCTGTAACAAAACAAATAAAAGTAAGTGAAAAGTCTCTTTGAAATTGCATGGCACAAATTTTTCAAATAACTAATATTATAATATTGAAGAGAGACTGCATGAAATTAGAAAACTATGTTGTATGTTTATTACTCCGCTGCTCAAAGGCGCCGAGAATGTCCCAATTATTTCGATCGAGTATGCTACTATCAAGTGCCCCGGTTACTTAGATACTCAAAGAGGGAGTATTTTTTTGAAAGAAAGATCAGTTTGTCAACTCAAAACGATTAAAAAGGATAACTTATTGCGGAGGTAATCATAAGACTTTAGTGCCTGGTAAATGTTTTTAATTTTCTAGAAATTAAACACATTTCCATAGTCCAAAATTAAAACCCTCTGACATATTCAACTTACTGAACTTAATCACTATGTATAGTCCTCCAGACCAAATTTCGTGTCCGTTTCAATGGCGCGGCCACGACGTTTTTTTTTTTTTTTTAGAAAAAAACCATGCTAACTTTTTGTAAAAATTTGTAAAAGTTGATTCCCAAAACCACAAATTTGTCAAAGCTATGGTTAAAAAGTTATAAGGGTTTGAACGTGGCCGCGCTATTGAAACGCGGCGAACCGAGCGGCCACGGAGATCTTTAAAACTAAGCATTGCAGAGACCTGAAACTTAGATAAATAACAAATTAAATTTGTAAAAAAATTGTAAAAATATAGAAAAAATTCCTGGTTTTATATTTTAGGAGCTGCAAGACTTAAAACCCCATGGCCGCGCCATTGAAACGGTGAAAAATACGTTATCACCGATATCTCGCTGAAAAAGCATCGCAGAGGTCTGAAGTTTTTTGTAAAACCTAGATTTGAATTTGTCAGAATAGGTAAAAATGCACAAAAAAATCCTAGGTTTACATTTTCATTACTCTAAAGAAACATATACCATACTTATTAAATAGTCTACCGGCAGACTTAAGGAGTGAAATAAATAAAAATAGATTTAAAAGTAAGTTAAAATAATATTATTTGGATATGTGTGATTAAGTATTATTGTCTAGAGACTCACTGACCCCACAGTCAAACCATTGCAATGGTTTTGTGGGGCTAAGTTTATAACTTAGCCGTACTAAACTAAACTAACTACTTACCATGTTAAATTAATAAATAAACAAATAATAATAAATTTCGGGAGCTGTAGTACGGTATCGCGTAGAAATAAGTAGTGATTATCTTTCGATGAAAGTAAGTGATAGCGTGATCTTTTTTTTTGTTGTAAATAACACCTATGAATAATTATGTAGAATTACCGACATTAGGGATTTTTTTTTCTTCATAATTTTTAATTTTTAGTGCCTCTTGAATATTTCAATAGGGTGACCATGGCTTATTGTTTACAGAAAACTTTGCACTTATTATATTAGAATAACTCAAGGATTCTAAATTAAATAAAAGTGAAACGAAAAGATACAAAACTATGTTTAAATCTTTAAAAATCGTTGCTCGATAGCTGAAAATACTGTGGTTTTGAGTACATGTGCGAAAACCATAACAGATAACTTTGCACAGCATTCGTAATTCCTGTAAGATAGCATAATATGATGAATAATAATTGTATACTCAAACTGAATCGGAGGACTGGAAGATGTCGAGTCATTATAGATGACTCGAATTTAAAAGTTTGTTTGAAGTGTAACAACGAAACCAAGAGATTTAGATACGAATTAAGTAACATTATTTTATTTGATCTTAATGGCACAGAAAAAATCAAGCTCGAAGAAATACCGCATTATATCAAAACTAGCTGTTGCCCGCGGCTCCACCCGCGTGGATGTCGGTTATCGCGTAAAAAAGTAGCCTATGTCCTTCTCCATATCCCAGGTTATATCTCTGCCAAACTTCATGACGATCGGTTCGGATCGGTGGTTGACGTTTTAGGCGTGAAAACGTAACATACAGACAGACAGACAGAGTTACTTTCACATTTATAATATTAGTATGGATAAAACAATGAAAATATGAGCTGATAGGTGCTGTGGAGTATGTTCCCCCGGTTGTAGGTCTGGTTGGTCATTACAAGTGTCATTGCATATTAAATAATTCTACAATGATTTGTTATGACGATAATAAAACCGGAACGCACGCAAGTTCTGAACAACCTATGACAATACATAATTTAACATTATGGTCTTATAGATGGTGATTAGGATTATTTGTGTGAAATGTTTTTTTTTTTACATTTAGAAAAAGTCTTTGGCCATGAGGTCGTATTAATAAGAAATATATCTTAATTTAAGAAAATAATCTGTGATATTGAAAGAAATATAATATATCTTAGTGTAAGCGAACAATCTGTGGTTTATGTGATTTTTAAAGAAATAAACACATTTTTTGCACCATATCGTTTCATTTTAATTTAATTTAGAATCCTTATGATATAAATTTTAATAAAATAGGTTTTCTGTGAACAATAAGCCATGGTCACCCTATCGACATATTCAAGACGTATTATAGATTCCGTTCTACAGCTCCTGAAATATAAACCTAGGATTTATTGTTGTATTTTTACTAGTTTTGAGAAATTCTAATCTGGGTTTAAAAAAAAAACTTCAGACGTCTAGTGATACTTTTTCAGCGAGATATCGGCGATGACGTGTTTTTCACCGGTTCAATGGCGCGGCTATGGGGTTTTAGTATTACAGCTCCTAATATATACCCCCAGGGATATTTTCTATATTTTTACATTTTTTTTACAAATTCAATCTGTTATTTACCTAAATTTCAGGTCTCTGCAATGCTTAGTTTTAAAGGTCTTCGTGGCCGCGCAGTTCGCCGCGTTTCAATGGCGCGGCCACGTTCAAACCCTTATAACTTTTTAACCATAGCTTTAACAAATTTATGGTTTTGGGAATCAACTTTTACAAATTTTTACAAAAAGTTGGCATGGTTTCTTTAAAAAAAAAAACGTTGTGGCAGCGCCATTGAAACGGACACCAAATTTCAACCATGGCGGCCAATCTCAACGGAGACTAGCCATCTACGCGGGAGATATTATAGTGCACAAATGTTTGCGCAGACACAGGTGCACTCACTCATACCTCACTCTCATAGTCCGGTGGGACGGGAATCCGACACGTCCGGAGAGAGATCAGGCGCAGGACCGCAACAGCTTAACGTGCTTTCCGAGGCACGATCACTGTACTTGTTATTTAACAATGTGTCCTCGTCATAATAAATCAATAATTTGGTTAGGGATTGAAACCCACTCGATAGAAGCCGTAGAATCCACCCACAAAAAATCGTTTAAAGACACAATTTTGTACTGATGTACTGAAGCCAACAAAAGTTATCAAAATTAAAAGGAAGAAAGGTTTTCCTGTTATACAAGACAGCAATATTACTTATATGATGTAGTTTCCAAAAGATACGCTTTTAAAGGTAAAAATTAGGTGATGGTTTAGGTGGAGCCCAACATATTATAATTTGTAGATATAAACTGCAATGCTTTCCTTGGTCTGTTATGAAGGCAAAATAGTCGCAGAATGAAAAATCAAGGCAACATTATGTGGCTGATGACAAATCAGTTGCGCGACTAGGGCTTCCATTACGTAATTACGTAATTACGCAATTACGTAATTACGGACAGATTTTAGAAATCTCACAAATACGTAACTGAAGAGCTGCAGTCCGTAATAACGTAACTATAGGATAATATTAATTAATTTAGGTACCCATTTATTTAGTTCTATAGTTTCTGCCTACTCCATGGGAAAAAGGCATGGGTTTATCTGTGTATTTACAATTTACCTTAATTTAGTTAACCTACGACTTACATTATGACAACACCAAAACCCTTTCTGTGGGTATCCCCCGAATTCCCGGGGTTTATTTTATAACTTCCAATTTGAGTCCGCAAGATTTAATTTCTTAGTCGTACAGAATAGAGTTCATTGTTGACCAATCGGGAAACGAAGGGAATCCCCGTTGGTTGTGGATAGTTCGGTACGTAACACAATCAAAGTTTATAAGTGTTTCGCAAGTATTTGATCTACCTCGTAGATAATAAAGTTTAATATTGTGGATTGAGCAAGCTAAGGGAACTCCCTACATTTTTCTTTACTTTCGTGAATTTAGAAACAATCTCAATACTCGGTACTCAGTCGTCTTACGTACACCTGCGAGATACTGTCCTGCCTGGTCTAAGCTTATTTTATTGACTTTTGTGATTTTGTGTATGTGCCGCAAAGTTTGACGCTTGGTTTTCAGAAGCTTTTCATTACAAGTTTCTAAGTAGATATCACCATACACGAGTAGAGATACTTCAACGAAAATGTAAGTACCTATTTTAACATTACTTTACTTGTCTACTTACTTTGTTTCTAGGGTATTGTGTGAGAGTTTATACATATAATTTAGTAGTTGATTTTATATTGTTGACGGCACGGTTGGCGCTGTAGTTGAGTGATTGGCTGCTGCGCTGCGGGTCACGGGTTCGATTCCCGTACGGAACAAATATTTGTATGACCTACAGATAGGTGTTCCGGGTCTGGGTGTCTTGTGTATGTTAGTTTACATGATTGTGAGTGCACCCACGATACAGCAGTAATTCCTAGTGTGTGCGACGTTTAAAAAAAAAAAAAAAATATGTGCGATTTTATTTTATTGTTGCTTGTTAGATGTCTGTGCAAATAGACATTGATTATGAGTTCACGGTACGTATGTAAATGTATCCCGTTTTAAGTGTAGTGCCTAACTATAGATGCTATTTATATGTATTACCTAACTATTAAATTATGAAATATTTATATATTGTTTTAGGTCTGCAGTAAAGAAGACTATTTATAAGGAGTTTTTGAACAAACGCACACAATCAGCTATATGGGAACACTTTTTGAGGGCTGAAAATGGGCAAAGTGTCCAATGTAAACATTGTCAAAAATTTTTGAAGACTCCTGGTGGTGCTACTGGAGCACTACATACACATATGCGTGCTAAACATATTGGCGAGATGTCACAAGAGCAAGATGCGCAAAGGGCAAGTCCTTCATCGTGCTTTCAAGCAAGAAAAAGTTTAGAACCTCCATCGAAGAAAACTAAACTAACGGATTACTTTTCCACTGAGTATTCCTTGGACGTTATAGTGACTAGAATGGCAGCATTGGATGGCATCCCATTAAGCAAATTTTGTACTTCTGAAGATCTAAGGTATGTTTTCAAAAAATCTGGCTATGATCTACCGAAATCTCCTTCAACTATTACCAAAATTGTCCTGGAACAGAGTTGTGCCATAAAAAAACAATTAATAAATCAGTTTAAAGATATGAAGTCCCAAAAAAAACGGTTTACTATAACGTTTGATGAATGGACCTCTACCCGGAACCGGAGGTATATGAATATAAATATTCATAATAAAGACCTAGAACCAGCTAAATATAAAAATTTAGGACTAGTAAGGATAAAGGGTTCAATGCCAGCTCACGTTGGAACTGTACTGTTAGAAAATCATCTAAATGACTTTTATTTGAAACTTGAAGATATAATTGCATTCACAACGGACGGAGCCAGTGTTATGGTTAAAATGGGCAAAAATTTTGATGGTCACCATCAGTTGTGTTTTGCTCACGGAATACAACTTGCAGTGCTGGACGTATTATATAAGACACGGAAAAGTACAACTACTGAACCAGAACTAGAAGATGAAGCTTCAGATACTGACACTGAAGAAATTGAAGAAAACGTTGGCGGACTTTTCATAGAAGTACCTAGAGTTCTAGAACCAGAGTTTCTGTACAAAGATATTATAGTAAAAGTAAGAAAACTTGTTAAATCATTCAAAAAATCACCACTGAAGACCGATTTGTTGCAAAAATATTCTTTACAGAGCATGGTAAAAGCCTCGATCTTATACTAGACTGCAAAACGCGATGGAACAGCTTATCAGATATGGTTGGACGATTTCTGAAATTGAAATCAGGTATATTTAAGGCTTTATTAGACTTAAAATCAAATATAAGTTTCACAGACACAGAAATACAAGATCTACATAACATTCATCATAGTTTAGATATAATAAAAACTACAGTGATGGCATTGTGTCGCCGTGACTCGAATTTGTTAGCAGCAGATGCTGCGCTTCAGTTTATGTTAAATAAGCTTGATGCTCAGTCCAATGGGCTCAGTGACAAGCTTGCTGTATCCCTTAGAAAAAGAATAAAAGAAAGGCGAACAAATGTGTCTGGTGTCTTGCAGTATTTGCATAATAATGAAGAATATTATAAAACCGAAGAAACAGAAACTTTTACAAAACCGACGTCGGATTATATTAGAACATATGTTGCAAACTTATTAGAAAGGCTCAAATTTACACCGCCTACAAGTACACAAATGAGTTTAGATTCCGAAGCAGATGACAATGATGCTAATGATGGTTGTGGCGACGAGTTGACTGTTGCACAGCAACTAGAAAAAGAAATACAGAAAACTATGTCTACAGTAAACAAATCTGGAGTAAACACAGATCTTGAATCCATCATCAGAGTTGAAATGTGTATCTACGATAGCACTGGCGGCGGTCGTGAAGTTTTCCTAACAGCAGCTTATAATTATTTACTATGTATAATGCCTACTAGTGTTGAAGCAGAACGGGCATTTTCTTCTGCCGGCTATCTTTGTTCTAAACTAAGAAGTTCCCTTGGTGACAGAACATTGCATTCGTTATCATTTATGAGATCATATTATCAAGAACAAAGATTGGAAAAATAACCATATTTTATATTGTTTCTTACTTTTAAACCATTTGTGCGTGGTACATGTTTTGTTTGAATTGTTGATTGAGTTTAGTCAAAATCAAAATCGTCAATCAAATCAAAATATTACATTTTGATTTGATTGACGATTTTGATTTTGAGTTTAATTTTAAAATTATCATTTTAATCTGTAATTTACTTTTAATTCCTTAATATTATAATTTTTTTCATTTGAAGTTTTATTTTTTATTTTATTTTTACTTTATTGGGACATAAAACAGTTACACATTACAATTTAAGTGTGACAGAATAACTTAAAAACTAGGTAAACGTGTAACCCACACAAATGTCCGCGAAATAATGGTATATAGATAGGTACTTAGTTTAATGCGTACGTTGCAAGTACTCATACATATTTTCGAATAATAGGTGTAACATGGCTATTCATTTATATATACCCCATTGTCCAGAAGATACATAGCAGAAAATTAAATTATATATTTATATTTAAGTACAACAAAACAAAAAAATACAAAGATTACAATAAAGAATAAATAGCCAACTTTTTGAACTTAAAGTGCGTAAGCGCAAAAATATCCAAATCGATGAAGTGTGTGTTATACGTGTCTACGATGCGTCGGAGAGGCGCCCGTGCACCAGCGTGAGTTCTGCACCTTGCAGTGTGGAATAGCCGGGGCACACGCGCCTCTCGACGCATGACAGTTCTAGGTACAATGTAACATAGGTTATTGGTAATATCTGTGCAATCGAACCTGTTATTACACAGACCATGCAGCATCATGGCCATTAGTAGGCTGCGTCTTGACTCCAAGCTTTGAAGTTTATACCGCGTTAACAAATGAGTGTATGGTATTTTAGACTTAGTGCATCTGAAATGCATAACACGTAAATATTTTTTTTGAACCATTTCCATTCTTTTTATATAAATATCAAAAATGGGACTCCAAATCGGAACAGCAAATTCCAATTGAGAACGAACCAAAGCTTTGTATAAAAGTAAAAAAGTTGACGGTCTTTTAAAGTCTTTTGAAGAACGCATGACGAAACCGAACATCCGATATGCCTTATTAACGATATTATCGATATGAAGATTGAAGTGCAGTTTCGAGTCCATTGTAACTCCTAGATCTCGGATATGGTCAACTCTCTGCAGACAGATACCATCTAGACTATAATCAAATTTTATAATGTTTTTGTTTTTTGTGAAAGTGATTGCATTGCATTTAGGTAAACTAAGCTGGAGCTTGTTATATGAACAATATTGTGAAAATCTATCAAGGTCCCCCTGCAGAAGCAGACAATCTTGTGTGTTTTTGCACGACCTGTAAATTTTGATGTCATCGGCATACATTAGAAATCGGGAATGAATGAAGTTGTTTGATTTTTTACTTCTAAAATACGTAATAAGCCCAGAATTTATCGTGCTTTAAAAAATCAAAACAGTTAAGTACGTAATTACGTAGTTACGTAATTGAAGCATCAAAATGCGTAACTAGTTACGTAATTAGCAAATCCGTAATTTTGGAAGCACTATGCGCGACTGATCTTGTATTATTTGTAAACAGCCTGAACCACGCGATCAACTCATTGTTGACTTGCTTCCTCGGAAAAGTTAAACAGCTGTTGTTATCATTATTATTTTAGAAACTATATATAATAGTAATCGCCAGCCAACCAACGCCAACGTACTTGGAAAAAGGCTAGGCAGGTGATGATATAGTAATCGCCAGATTGGCTCTAATAAATAATCGGATTCCACTACGGCAATCAGAACGGACACCAACCCAGCCTAAAACGATTTTTGAATCTGTTAAAAGACAACGATTGATTATTTAATCAAATATGTTGCTCCGCTAAATCTAATCAAGAATAATTCAGTCGTTCCATTCGTTCTATGGTCGAACAAGAATTCAACAGTAAATTCCATAGGTGTGTAATGCGGACGGCTAAAGCTGTGTAACTCTCACTTCCCATAGTTGCTATGGCCATAAACCAGTGGATACTTCGGCCGCCAGCATTTTACGAGCATCCACACCCTATTGAATTTCTCTGGTGTGTACGATAGGTATGGGTACTTCAAATAAAAAGTAAGGACCCAAGATACAAGCAAATGCCTAGTTCAAGGCTCACCGTCCAATCTGTTATTGCACAATCTGATTATTAATCAATTTGAAATTTGAATTAACTGTATCCAGATTTGAAAAAACGGCCACGACTTACGAATGTTCATAAATTCAGAATCAACCTTTAATGTAGAAAATAAAACAATTAGTTTTTATCTGATCTGAACATTATTTTAGAAATCCTCCGGTTACCATAATGATTTAAAAAAAAATCAACAACTCCACCTAAAAAGTGATCAACCCAGACAATTACAATTTCTGGGGTTACTTTTTCAACAGTCATTCAAGTCCAGCTATAAGCGTCATAAAATAAACAGACGCTATGATCCAGAATACGTATAATAACTAAAAAATCAGCTAATGGTAGCAGTTAATCCGGCATTATTTGCAGTGCCATCGAGTCGCAGCGACAGCCAACAATCCTGGCCGCGCATTCCGCTAGGCACACCATTCCTTTCATAGTTATTGTCAAGTACCAATGATACTTAGATGTCGACGGATAAGTGAGATATAAATACTGGTGTACGGTAGATTTATGTCTGAATTATGCTGCTAATCTATTAATCCAACAAAAAGTTACGGCCTTGGATTGTTATCCGAACACCCGGAGTGTTCGGATAACAATCAAGTACTATACTTATGAAACAAAATATTGTTAGAGATTTTGGAGCAGTTAAACATGTTTCGAAGCATTCAAGTAAACACATATTAATCCGATTACCTTAGTGGTGCCGTTAAAGCTTTGGGATACAGAATCTTCTATATTTATAAAGAATCATGTACTGCAGTACAAATAAGAAATTGTTATTGTTCTAAACGATTATACATTTTTCGAAATTCTACCAGGAGTTTTAGGGAAGCCTAAATCTCTTAACCTTGCTAAATTAGGTGTTAAAGTAACGGCTTCTGATTGACTCTGAGGGAGATCAGAGAATAACAAGTCCTCTAGGGATTAATTACTGGCTGTTTTTGCTTATCCTATGCGAAGTTTGAATATCTTCTCAGTCGGCGTCATTGTAAGAAACTTTGAACAGCAAACCGGCATTAATCTAAAATATAAAATTACATCAAATATTTGCAACGTGTCGTTTATCAGGCATCAAACGTAAAGGCGGGAAGCGGCGCTGGCGCCGGCGGGCCGAGGCTCCAAGCCGTCCGCGTGGGCTGTGCGCACGCAGCCAAAGCAAAAAGCCGCCCGGACACTGCGCTGCGGCATTCCTTATCCAAACCGGTCTTCGTTCAATGGAAGCCGATCGTAACAACTCACACAAACTAAACCAAACCTTAACATTGCTATCACTAAAGTTCAAGTTTTGTTGAAATAAAAAAAAGGTATAGCAGATGCGAGCAAATTATAATCATATTACAGGAGTAATAGAGGACAAAAAGTTGAATAATGGCACAAACGCAGAATATCAAATGGAGGTTATGGCCTGACGTATTAAATCACAGACCAGTTGATAGATGAATTGTAAATGAAAGGGAGAGCGATGAAAAATGTAGAACCGTTGAAAACGTGATAACAGGTCTTAAGGAGATGATGTTTTGTCATTGATTAAAGATTTGGGATTTTAGAAATATTACCTGGATGATATTTTGACGTTTTGGACAGTGAATGTAAATAAAGTTTTGGAGCTCAGACAAAGATATGGAACCTTGAGAGAATTTGGCCGTCTCACACTAGTTGAGCCTCAAGCTATTATGATGGAATATACATGTCTGTGGTATTGAATTAGAGTAGCAAATTTTAATTAAAGAGCCTCAGTTCTTGTCCAATTTAAGTAGGACTCATTCCAGAAGTCGGGTTAAAAGTAAGCGCTTGATATTTCTCTTCGTAATTTAAGATAAACTACAAATAATGGATCCATAAAAAACAAACAAAAACCATGGCAATCGTTTATCATGAATGTTCATACAGGAATCCTAAAACAACGAGGCAGATTAAATAACGAAGACTAAACAATACACTATAGTTCAATTAAAGGGAAACAAGGCAAACATTCAGATGAGTGACGTCATACAGGGACAGCGTTTTAGGTAGGCGGGCGGCGGTGCACGACCCAGGGACCTCACATCTTTGAAGCTTTAGATTCCACACTTATGATGTAGGCGATAAAGTTGGAAATCCGAAAATCGAATATTGAATCTATTGGTATTGGCGTCGGTAAGGTCCCAGTTCGTGGAAGCGTGGCCGTCGTCGTCATAAACTCTTGCGCACAATGCCAACACCCCTGCGCCCCGCGATAACTTGTGTTGGATTTCAAAATTCCAAACTGTTTTTTTTTTAACTCGCCTTGTTAATAAACGCTTTGCCGACGAGTTATCGACTTTGTTAGGCAGTTTTAAAGTTAAGGTGGTTTTAACACCGCATTAAGAGTGACTTTAGGTACTAATCTAACCCATTTAGACACTGATAAATGTTTGAAAATATGTATCATTTCGATACTCACTTTTTGTAAATAAATTGGTAATCATGTTCTTGGCAATGAAACGTTTGATTGAATTTGAGTAAACTCAAGAGACTTTTGAAAGATATAGAATTATTTACCTCTTGATGATATGCGATGTACCGTGTGGTGCCGGACGTAAAGAATAGCACCACCCCATTTCTTCCAGTGAGTGTCGTAAAAAGCGACTAAGGGACTTACTAGAGAATGGGCAGCAGCATTCTCTATGCACTTTTAACACCATACTACGATCGCCAACCCGCCTGCCAAGCGTGGCGATTATGGCAAACCCCCCAATTGGGGAAGGCTTATGTCCAGCAGTGGACGTCTTTCGGCTGAAATGATATGCGATTCGGACATTGTTTACAGAGTGAAGTAAGTACAGTGTAACCTGGGTAAATGGGATCTCAAGGAACCTAGAATTATTTGTCACTTTAAGAGAGCTTTTCTTACCCAGTTTCCCAGATAGTCAGGTTTTAAATGACAGTTGTCATATTTACAGAGACAATGCCTAATACAGCTCGAAATGTACCGTTTTTCATGTATAGAGATGAAAATGTTCATTAAAATCGTGCTCATACCAAAATTTAAAAGGATAAATTATTGTCAGTTGTCTTACTTATACAGGCAACTACAAAGTCCTAACTATAGAGGTAAACGGCGAATAAATACAACAAACGCATTCTCAGTTAAAAAGGTTTTAATATTCTCAGTAACAGAGGTATTGCAATGCAAAAGTGTCAGGACCTCATTTTTATTATCAGTAGTAGAGGTTTCTCCCATATCCAGGGCCCATTTAACCAGGTTACACTGTACTACGTTAATTTAAAAATCTCTTTTTCTACAATAAGGCACCTATTGTTAACGAGTTTATGATACGCACGCAACTGAAAAATATATTTTGTTATTGAAACAAACATACAGAACACAAAGCAACGTTTGCTTTCCCATTATTAAACAAAATGTCCACTGTGAAACGTTATGAAACGGTGAAAAAGGCAATTTCCAAGAAATAAGAATACAATTGCCAGCTTTGTGTTAAGAAATTCGAGTTTGGTATAAGTTTAAAACTTGTTTTTAAGGCTTCAGAACTTTGAGAAGCCTACCCGGTGCTCTTGCGTCTGATATTTCAACATTTTACTTTAAGTCCGCAGTTGTCGACGATGATGGAATGTTTCATAAGTATTACATGCGATGAACTCCTGCAAAATTAATTATAGGAAAATAATTAGAATTCTGAAATGATATTACAGCCCGCTCAGTTCCAAAGTCCATCAAAGAAACTTAGTGTCGTTTAATTAAAGGGATTGACAACATGGATGATGTGTACCAGTACGTATGTACAAACATACCCGTGCGATTAAAGTTTCCTAACAGTTGAGCCGCGTAAGTGTGTGCCAGCCTTGCGGGAGTTACAACTTGATAGGACATTCCGTATTAATTAACTAAATAAGTCTGGTAAAGCGGAGTGAGTTTGAAACAGTCGGCGGCGTTGGCGACTTGCGAGTTGTCAGTCGCATGTCAATAAGACAGCCAGAGACACGGCGGATTTAAGTATGAGGCCGGGGGCGCCGGGCGCGGGCGGCGCCACCCCAGTGTGTGGTTTCCTTTTGATGTCATCTTCGCGCAAACTTTGCTACGGATCGGCTTTGAGATAGAGAGACGGAGAGTGACTAATTTGGCCCAGCATTTGATCTCGAGAACTCCAATGTGTGCGTCCCACTCGCACCCACCGCCCGCCGCCGCCGCCGCCGGGAAGCTCTTTGCAAAATTTCGCTTTGATCGCAAAGTTAAATTATATGGGAATTGAGCATTAAATGGATACACATGTGAAGCGAGGAAGCAACCGCGCGCGCCGAATAAGCGGCCCGGACGACTCCTCGCGACAGGAGCAAGCAAGGATGACGACCGCGGACGCTGGCTGGGCCGGACCGCGACTCTGCCCAAATAAAACACCCGCCGTTTGACGATTACGGCGACTTACATAAATAATGAGCGAGGAGTCACTTTCAAAGTTATACATTTGTGAGAACGGCGCTTGTATTTAACTCCGCCTAATTTGCCGCGAGTACGCAGTACCTTTGAGAGCTCCGTTTTTACTAGTTTACGAAACAGATATTTGCGCCCGCCTTTCCTTTGATACAGCACTTTGTAGAGCATTTTACACGAGTTTCTTTTGAGGCCATTCAGACGGTGAGTAACGAAAGGCTGTCTTTGATAAACACGTGCGAGGACTCTTCAGTACTTATTAGGGGTGCTCTCTTTGAAAGTGCTTCTTGTGAAATCTATTTGAAACGTTCACAATATCAAAGCGGGCCCGATGAAAGCTGCGCTAATTAAACTGTCACTAATAAAATTATGCGAAAAATTGAATCTACGAGTGTTTTGTTCGAGCTAAAAGGCTCGTGTAATTTTAATATTTCATTAGTTTCATGAACACGTTTTTACTGAAGTTCGTGTTGACTGAGCTGAAATTAGATCAGACAGATCGGTACTTGGTTTGAGCGTGCCTTTGTGTTTCAGCGTAAACTTGTTAGAAGAGGAGACATAATCTCATATCAATTCAGCGAAGCCTGGATAGTCTTGTGAGGGGGAGAGCTATTAGTAGGTTATTAATGTTGGGTCACACACTCGTGTAAGTCAAAGACGAGTCCGCAAAGTGGCGCCTTTGTGCACGGCGTCGGCGTCGGCAAGCAGTGTGCGCCGGGAAACGCTCCGTGTTTCAAGTCGCTCCGTGCGACAACTCTTTGTGTAGCGACGCCTTTACAATGCACCGCTCCAACACAGCGAGCACAGTTTACAAACATCGTCATTAGAAGAAATCTTACGTAAGCGTTAGGGCGGAATTTCACATGATACTAGGCGATTTTTTTTTTTTTGTTGTTGGACGTATGGCTTTTAATTTTCTTATATTTTTTTTTTAAATATTGCTTTTTACAGCCAATTATAACATTTGTTTAATAGGCAATAACAGATGTAAACTTAAATCCCAACACAAAAATAACAAGCGTATGACACTGAATTTTCTTACATCAATGGCCCGATTTACATCAAAGACGTTCGATAGACTTTGATGTTTAAATCGAGAAATGTCTTTAACTAGTGCCCTTGTCATGTTAATAGTATGGGTGGTGCCGTAGTCACAGGCAACTTTGTGCGGCCTCTTAACGACAGAACTTGGCACAAAGGAGCGGGTGCAACCCCGAGCGTCACAACAACTGTTGAAAAACTAACAGTAACCCAAATTACACCGCTAATCAACCTGTTTTACCATCATACAACCTTAATTATTCATTTCAATAATAAAACAGTATTTCAATCCTCATCACTAATGAGGTTTTATGCTAAAAACGAGTGCGAAACTGATAACTCTGAACCCTTTGACACTAAACAAAGTTAAGGAGTGGTAGAGACAACTTTAAATACATTATACCTACGTTTCAAATTGCCTTTAAGCCATTACACGATTATTAAGTTGGCGAACACAAAGGCCGACAGCAATATTTATTAGACTAGTATGTAAGCGCTAGATATTAAAGGTTCTTTAAATATCAAAGGAATAATACAAAGGAAAAAATATAATCAAATCTCGAAATATAAGCGCTTCTAAGAAACACTCGAAATCAAAGACACACCTAATTTATAAATTGCAATTACACCGGCAGTCGGCGGAGTTCGGCGGGCATAGAAAAAAATTTAGAGAGAACAGATTACGAACACTAAATTTAATTACAAAGCGAACTCGAATATTACAAATTGGAGAGGATAAACGCGACAAAGTAAAAGAGAAAACACACCCAAAAGGAAACTCGTAGCATTGATATAAACGAAATTTAAATTAAGTACAAAGGGAAAGAAGATGAAAAAAAATCCTTTCATTGAAAGCTCTCACCCCCGGAGTCAGAGGGCCGGGCGGCTACATCAAAGACACCTACCTCCCGTCTCTAGCCTTATCTGTGCGAAACCGAGTTTGGAAATTAGCACACAGCGATCCTTTCCGAGTCTCGTCTACGGCTCAAAGACGCCGCGTGCGCACCCTTTCAGCAGCTTTTAGCATTACGTTTTCATGAAGGGTTTTTTGTATAATTTGTCTTTGGACATAATGTAGCTAATGACATATTTTATTTAAGTTGAAGCTTGCTGAATTGGCTTTATTTGAAGCCTCTGAAGAGACAAAATGAACTCCTAATACTCCCAGTCCAGTATTCTTTATAAAGTTTCAGATTCAGGATACAGGCGATGATCTGCGACGTCTTGTATTTTTTTTACATTTACCTTCTATATTTCTGACTGAGGGTTTTCGTTTCATTTCATTTCGATTTCATATCAAATTAACCGCCTTTTTTTTTTTCTTAGAGCTTATTGCTTTTGTCTGTTGTATAAAATCGACGTTTGAGAGATTTTATGGGTATAGAAAAACTGTCAAAAATTAAAAACAATCGTAGTAGCGGCTCCAAAATTGTTAAAGAATTCTTGGGAGTATTCGACTTTCTACCGAAACTTTTCCAGGCTTTTGTTATTAGAACTCTTCAGGATAACTCCGATACGGGTAGGTAATCTTTTGATGTTTTTTGTTTATGAATGAAGAGGAACAATTTTGTTGCTTCTTATGTATACAAACTTTTGTTTAACTTATTTTCTATCTCTACAAGGTGTTTTTTTTTTTATATCCCATAACTCTAGGGTAGGAATGAGACCATATCAAAGAATCAACTGACATGTTTTTTTTTTTTTTTTCTTAAAAAAAAGATAATTCGCCAAAGTCACGATTAATGTTAATAATGTTTCACAAAGTTAATGTACAACACCCTTACGTGAAATATGACACCGTCGCATTTTCTTAGCTTTAAATATTAATGATTGGTTTGAATGAAAATGAATTACCTACTCGTATTTATCAATGAAACATAGATACCTACATACATCGAGGGTCACAGTTTCATCAGTTTGGCAACGTTGCAAAAGTAACAATTCGTCATACGGGTGACAATTTTTTACCTAAATTAATATGATTGATGATAATTATCTTAGAAACTATGCATTTTTGGACCACATAATCTAGGACTTTTTGTATTATTTTTACTCATAGAATATAACCCTAGAGTTATGAGATATGAAAAAAAAACACGTTGTATAAATAAAAATGAAATGCATTTCGTTAGTAAGCGCATCATTATTTTGAGAACAGCTGGATCTAGGCAATTTTTTGTTTTAAAACGTTCGTAATAGTCTGAATTAGATTTTCATGGAAAGAACATTTTTAAGTTTTCCGGAAAGTTTCAAATTCGGGAAAAACTGAATGTGCTTTCTTATGGGATCTTGTTGGACAGGACGTCTTTTGGGTCAGCTAGTGCAATATAAAACATACAAAAAAACTTCCGTATAAAGTAACATTCATGAATGTAATGACATTGCCTGCTGCACAATGTATAATTACCCATCTAAACCATCTTTCTATTCCTGTAAAAGACAAAAGATTGAGACTTGTTTCCTCGCACGCACCCAAGACGCGTTGATGTCTTTTCTTTAAGACCGTGCCCTAGCGTAAATATTTCTTGCAATGATAAGTTTTTATCTTACATTCTATATCTTCTACCTTTACATTGTATTTTTATTATTTCATAAGTACATGTGTGTAAACAGTTCGTTAAAGAACTCTTTAGTAATTTAATTGAAAACTACTTAACAATGAACAAGCTTTAAAGAACATGAAATGTTTTAAAAACAGCTTTTATATACGAAAAATTTAAGCAACAATAAAACGAAAACAACTACTTTAATACAAACAATACTACTAAATGAACAAAGCATCAAAAGTGCCACTAAAGCGAGAGCAACTACAATAAATCTATACAGTAACAAAACAATATTGTCGGAACATGGAATAAAGCTGAACGTAAGAAACAATAGACGCATTCAACTAAATATTTTAAATAACGACTAAGTTCTGACAAAAAACTTGCCCACCACCAACCGAAGAGGGATGCCGACACAGCACACTCGATATGTGACCCTTTGTTAGTTCATTCGTTATTTATTAGTTCAGAAAAGCTCAAATTACTACCTGTACAAGGTTTAAACTCCAATTAATTTATCGTACAATCCAATTATGTCAAGCGAAAAACACTGCCACTGAAAACACACTACTAAACTTATAGCAAACATTGATTTAAATACACTTAAGATAACGCTACTTATGATACAAAAATCTAAAGTTGATACAATTTCTAAGTACGCGATCGTAGCACGGAAAATTGACGGAAAACGGCAATACGCTGCGGCACCTACGGCTGCCGAGGAGCAACTGTCAGAATTTAGCACACAACAGTGCGCGCGCCGCACGTGGCCTTAAAAGTGGGCGGGGCCAGGCCAATCTAAGCCTTGTGATTGGACCAGCGGGCCCTTTGATCAGCCGCCGGCAACTAACTACATCGCTCTGCGCCTTAATCTCGGTAGTAACGTCCTTTTAAAACAGGTAATTTTATTACAAAAATGTGGATTCTTTTTATGGTCAGTCGAGCAAGCGCTGTGGGCTGGCAAAGGACCCCTCGGCCCCTGCCGGATGATATTTTCCACATGCATGCCACGGCCGGCGCTGAATGCAATCCCAATAATACATTACCGGGTCAGTTACAGTCAAAGGATGAAAACTCAATGAGTTTGAGCTATGAGCGAACTACGTTTTGTACATTCTACGCATCTCTTTGAAAACAGCGATACATCAAAGAAACTAGCGAAAAAAAAAAAAACATTTTTAATATACAAAGGACAGTTTACATATTGAACGATGTATAATTGAACACTGAACGATGTATAATTGAACACGATACCTTCTTAGCGTTCATAAGAATACCAACATTTTATAAGCCACAGGCATTCCATAGAAAGATTGAACGCATTCATGTTTTGAACTAATTTTTATTTCATTCGGCATCAAAGTTCGTGCGTGGGACGTTTGTTCTCAAAAAATTATTACATTGTAAAGAAAAAAAATTTCAGCTAGATGTGCATTATGGACATATTAAGAAGTTGGGTATGTATTCTGTTCATATCAGAATGATGAGTACTTTAGATAAATAAATATGAGAAAGTAATTAAGTTTGCGTAGTGCATCTTGGGTTTATGAAGCGCCTCGGGCCTCGTCTCGACTGGTGGCTGCATGTTGTCGTGTTGTGGCACTTCGCAGATCCGCGAAACGATAGTTTGCCGATGCGCTGCGATTGCTGATATTAATAAAGAGCGCGTGTGTGTGCTGCCGGGCCGGGCTGCACCCGCGGCGCCGGCTCGTCTCGCCCTGCATTATTACTCAGCTCCCGACACACTCGCCCACACTCGCACACAGACGCACACAGCCACACGCTCGCCCGCGCCCCACATATAATGTCAAAGGGTGAGCGCGCCGCCTCACAAAGCGTAAGTGCAACCACTAAAAGCCAATCCTAAGTTTTATTGATACACATTGTATTGCGACAAAGTCTCCGTCGGCCGGGCCCGCCTCACCCCACGCGCCGCACAAAGACAATATCGCGACGTCAAAGGAGCGGCGTCCCGCGGCCGGGAGGCGCCCGCCCCGCCCCCCGCCGCCGCCTAAAGGAAATGAAAAATTAAATTGTCAACACATTTAATATCTGCGAAAACGTGCACGGTGTTGCCTTTGAACGTGCCTCCTTTGCGGAACCTCAGCGGCTCCAGCTTTAAGTATTAAAATTTCAGTCGTAAAATTGAAATTCTGTTTAAGTTTAATTAGACGTCGCTGGCGAAGTTCGAAGTCGCATTAGATCAGTAGCGCTAATGAGGCCCGCGGTGAGCACACGTCACAGGTGCGAGCGCGCGGCGACGAGGGAGGGAGTGGTGTGGCGGCGCGGCAGGGAGGGCAGCACCCCCTCGCGTTTGATCGGCGCCGCCGCTTTGACAATTATTAAAATTTGCCTCGTACCTCTCGGGCCTCATCTTTTTCCGTCGCCTCGATTACGCTACGGGTTTGTCTCATTAGGGCTTTTGTATGGTATCGCGGGCTCCCCTTTGATGTGAGCGCGGAGGCGCGGGGCGGCCGCGGTCCACCTGCACTTTTATTGTTCCCGCCCGGCCTCGAATTTGCACGCTCCACTTTGAGCTGTCTCTTTGCGATTAAACCGCGCGCCGCTCTTTTACCTCTGAACATTGGAACGATAACATGGCAGCTGTTGGGCTGCACAGCCGAACTACCCGCGCCGTGTGTGTGTTACGTATGCCTGGTTGTATGTAAATTGTCAAGTGACGAGTTTTAAGTAAAATGCACATGACATTTTGTCAGGTCAACCATAAAGTCGTTAATGTATAGTCAAAGCGGTATAGCGGCAGCGTGCAGTATCGGCCGCTGTTTGTTGGGGCGGGTCGGGGCTGCGTCGCTTGTGAACACTCGACACCCCTTTATTACTTCTGTTCTCTTTGTACGCGCACTATCAACATCAAGCATACGGTTCGAATTAAAACTTTCATACAATATAAATTTTTCGCCTTTTATAAGTTTCATTGGCGCCCAACGTGGGACGCAAAAGGTTAAATGCGCCTCTATGATGCTTCAGAGCTAAAAAAAATCTTTTTTAGCTCGGAAACAGTATACTTGTTACCTGCAACTGTTTATTGTGTTTCTTCAGAAATTAGTATATTTACACTGACTAAACTACAATAATTTTGTAAAACTTGTTACCAAAATGCCACCATACATACTTGATCATACAACAAGGCCTTTCCATCAATTGGCCAGTTCGCAACGCTAGATAGACATCGTCGATGGCTAAAGCAACCGAAAACATTAAGTTTTTCATCTTGCACCTACTGCGGCGTTCGGCGGCCAAATTCACATCACAGACCTGACTATAGCTGATAAAATTATCTTCAAAACCAACAAACGTTCCACTATCGGTCAAGAGATGGCGCTGGCCTAAAACTGCAATATTAGAAAAAGTGTGCTATTTAGAGACATCGTTTTATTTTTCATGTAATCTTTACATACACTTCTATCACATAGAATAATTTCAGATTTTACTCTACGCAAACTTTGGAGATAAGGGAGAGGAACGGTTTTTTTTTTAAATTTCTCGTCATAAGTTGAAAACTCTGCCGACCGAAAAAGTTTTGTTTTGAGAATGTGCAAATAGCGCTCTTTTATATACCTACCCTACATGCCCTAGTAGCCACTTCGTATTTTTAAGAAACCCGTTCAACAAAAACATATCTTTCTTATTTGCAAAATAGTTGGGCAAAAGTCATCTAAAACTATTCCAAATTTCAAGTTGATAGCATTTGTAGTTCTTGAGATATCCAGCTGTGACAGACAGACTGAGTCGCACCATAAGGGTTATTTTTTACCAGTTTGGTACGGTACCCTAATGATGAAACCTAACCCAACGATTACAGCACAAAACCTGTCCCACTGGGAACAAAACTGTCCCACGTTGGGCGCCAAAAATCGCGCTAATGTAGACTCAAACATAATTTGTTTAGTATTTTTAATTTTTATGCTGCTTTTGGAGTTGTCTTACACTAATTTCCGCAAATAAAATAAGCATACGATCAAAATATGATCTAGAGGAATGTGGCCGTTTATAATTAGATCGAATTTTGTTGCTTCGTGTCTCAATATGAAACTTTAAAAACGGTATTAGAAAATTCTAGACACACTTACCGATATAGTTGATTGAGCCGTTATTCATAATTCCTTCTCAGTCACGAGATAATATGTTTTTAAAGGAGCGCTAGTGGACCGGTGACAACCCTCTTAACACCTAAACATAAATTATAATTTATCTGGTAACTTACCATCACTCATACCAAATCAAATGTGTTCGAAGTTCCAATTGGCGTTGTCAGTCGTTGGAGCCACGAGTCAAAGTTAACGCGAGGGGCGCGAGGAGACAAAGCTTTGTTGTGCCGAACACAAGCTCGCAGCCTTTCATCTCGCGCCGTCCGCGTCCTTCAACCGCCGAACTGACGACACAGGGTTGACACCAGCCGGACACCGCAGGTTGATTTTATGGCGAATTTTTGCAAACTTTTATTTAGTACAAAATATCGCTATCTGCAACCATGTGTTTATAGACTACTAGCTTTTTCTCGCGGCTCCGCCCGCGTGGATGTCGGTTATCGCGTAAAAAAGTAGCCTATGTCCTTCTTCATATCCCAGACTATATTTCTGTCAAACATGACGATCGGTTCAGCGGTTTAGGTGCGAAAACGCAGACAGAGTTACTTTCACATTAATTATACTATAAGTATGGATTGGGGAGGCCGCAGGTGAGAATAAATCTAAAATATTATAAAACAAAGTCGGGTGAGTTACACCATTCATAACTCAAGAACGGCTGGACCGATTTTTATGATCTTTGTTTTGTTGGATTTGTCTCAGCCTCGAATAACAGAATAACTGCAAAAAATTCATGAAAAGAAAAATATTATGAAAATCCGTTTTCTCATACATATTGTATGGAACGGCTTTTTTGATGATATCTGGAGAACGGATTGGGGATCGGGGAAACAAGCAATTTCACGCGGACAGAAGGTAGTATATTGATAAAATAGCAGATTTACAAATAATCTCTCAGACGTGGCAATTAACAATTTGAAACCTACGTCTACATTTTTCTTTTTCATCTTTCTTCTATTATCATCTATCTTGTTTATTGTAAACTTTAAACGAAATCACGAAAATAATCAAAATAATCTGATTAAATTGGTAACAAACTCTGTGTAACACCCCAATTGCGGAACACACTTTCAATCACAATCTGAATGATTTTGAAGGACATTGCTGATCATTGCTTCGTATATTCGAAAAATTGGTCCTCTCAACAACGTAAATAATGCAATCAATGTTATTGAACTGTCAAAATGAAAGCCATTGCTACTGTGTGTTACGCAATTACCCCGCCAATTTAAATTCTTATGCAATCACTCACTAAAGGGAAGTAGTAACCCAATCATCTGTATTTAGAAGGTTTCAACTTTATATCTCACCGCTTATACCAACATTCATTGTTTGAATAACATTATTGCATTGTAATTGAAAAATCATCGACGAAAATTGAGGATATAAAGTTAACCTCAATTGTCAAATGAAAAATATCTTTAAGGTGCATTGATATATAAAAAAAGGAAGATTAGGTACTCGACGCTCCTCGACGTGGACCCCGTAAACTATGCCGACCGGCACAATTGACCTTAGTCACAATCGAACTGGTGTTTCTGTAGCACATGTGTAGCACGTTAAGTAAAATTACCGTAATCGTCGAAATAAGCAGCAACAATGCGTCATCCTGTGTTTTCAAAATTTGCACAAATAATTCACAAACAAGTTCTACAGGATTACTTTCGACTCGTAAGTACTACAATCAAACTTATTTACTTTAAAACAAATGTGATGAACACAATCTTTCCTCGACAACCCTGTTGCTAGTGCATTCCGTTTGATGTAAAAGAGTATCCTTTAGGCGAGACGCTTTTCTTATTATCAACTTGTCCGTAAATTTAATATAAATATTCTTATGAAATATACGTCAAACGTTATTTAATAGCATGATTAGAGCTTGCAAAAGCTGTAACACAGTGGCTATCAAGACTTATGTCGACATTTAGGTTCATGTTTAGAGATTTCAGTATACCGTCACATCACAATATAGTAGAAACGGAAAGCCATCGGCATTGTACGCCATAAAAGTCACAGAATGCCCAAAATAATCTAACAAACAAATTGCCCGTATTCCATATTTTAAATTCCACTCAAAATGTCAAATACTGTTTTTCTATATCAACAATCAAATAAGAATAGCAAAACAAATGCTATATTGGATTGTCCCCGCAATATTTCCTCGACTTGACGGCGGGCTCGCGATTCAGATTGAAATAGTAATTTGGGCGGGCCGCACTCCGCTCAACTAAGTCAATGCAGCAAGGAATGCGATCGAGCCGATAAGAATCGCGAATATTGGTGAATACGGACTTTTTATTAAAAAATATAGGTATGCAATAAACTGATAATTCACATTTCCACCAAATTCGTCATTATATCAGCTCGGCTGGACGGTCCAGTCTGGACCCTCATGGTGAATGTGTTGACAAAAAAATAGTCCTGGCTAATGCATCTCAAATCAGCCCTGAACAGTCCACGTCTTTATTGAATTGTTCTGTGCAACGCAAGAGCAATAATAAGATCAGTAATAAATTAATACATTCTGCTGCTCATTTTCAAAACTACCTTGAAAAAGGCACTTTGTTGAAATTTAAATTTTACTACAGAGAATGACATTGCCGGAAATTAATAATTCCTTCTTTAAAAACACTTGTCCAATAATAATATCTTTACAAACATTTTGGCATAACATATTGCCCAAAAAAAATATTGAACCATACACCCATTTAGTACGCACGCCCAGTCGCCCATATTCCAAAAACATTCACCAGAAATACAGTTCCACAATTCTTTAATCCCGTCAGTACATTTTTCTATCCATCAGGCAGATGTTACTGGGGGATTGAATAGGCAATGCTCGATGTGATAAATTCGGTTTGTGGCGGAGGCTCGGAGGCGAGACGGCTCAGCTCGCTCGCCTACAATCTACATAATGCAGCAAGCGGGCCGGTAGACATCCACGCCTAAATTGCATTGTTGTGTTCATCCCGTGATTTCAAGTGCTTGAAGATATCCGCCTTCGTATTTTTACGTAGAATTTCCGGAGTAGGAATAATAAAGTATAATTTTGAGGAACATCAAATTGTGCTCTAATCTCTGAATATAATACATATTTATTTTATTTAATAATGTAAGCAATAACAAGGCGGTAGGAAAATACAAATCCATATTAATCCATACTATCCATACTAATATTATAAATGTGAAAGTAACTCTTGTCTGTCTGTCTGTATGTTAAGTTTTCACGCCTAAACCGCTGAACCGATCGTCATGAAATTTGGCAGAGTTATAGCCTGGGATACGGAGAAGGACATAGGCTACTTTTTTACGCGATATAACCGACATCCACGCGGGCGAAGCCGCGGGCAGAAGCTAGTAATATTATAAATGTAAAAGTAAGTCTGTCTGTCTGTATGTTACCTTTTCACGCCTAAACCGCTGAACCGATCGTCATGAAATTTGGCAGAGATATAGCCTGGGATATGGAGAAGAACATAGGCTAATTTTTTACGCGATAACCGACATCCACGCAGGCGGAGCCGCAGGCGAAAGCTAGTATAGAATAAAAATGTTTTGAAACATACCTACTATATTTTATTTGATGTTTTTGCCAACTTTTTGTATGTCAAATATAGTATTTTCGAAGTCATTGCCTGTAAAAATATCGAAGTCATTGGTGCCGATTCCCTTGTTCACAAACTTAACTAAGTTCAGTGCATCTTTTTCTTTCTATTTCATTACGAAAAGGACAGAAGATAAATTTTAGTTTAGTCCTGTCAAATTAATCAGCGCTTGACGTAAATTGACGTAATTTTAGTCGGCAAGTTTTTAATCATGTCTAAACTTGTATGGAGTAGTGACAGGCGCTGATTAATTTGACATCAGTTAACTAAAATTTATCTTCTGTCCTTTTCTTAATGAAGTAGAAAGAAAAAGATGCACTGAACTTAAATTTAGTTTAGTTTGTGAACAAGGGAATCGGCACCATTGCCTGTAAAAATATAGTAGGTAGATATCTTTACAGGCAATGACTTCGAAAATACTATATTTGAAAAAAAAAAAAAAGTTGGCAACCCTAGTCACATGGTACAGTTTGCAAAACAGTTTTTTTTTCTGATTTTTCCCTTAAAGTGAGCCCCATAATGGCCCCATATTCAAAATTCATTTATTTACATTACACGTTCGAGTTTGGGTCATATAAATTCCAATGTGTACCAGTTTTTTTACATAATCGGTCCAGTAGATTCGGAGTAAATCGGCTGTGACAGAAGGATAGACAGACAAACAAACGAGTGATCCTTTATGGTTTCCGTTTTTTCCTTTTGAGGTACGGAACACTAAAAACGAATATTATTGCAGCACAAACAGTTAATAATGAAATTAAGTTATTGAAATTAATTTCAACATTCATAACCAACAGCGCGTACATATTTCGATTACACAAAGAGCTTGTCAAATACCTTATTATGTTGGTACAGTGACAATTCTCCAGTGGATATTATCAAAGTTATTGAAGACCGGCTCGAGTGCTGAACTGGCAGGTATGATGAGCCAAAACTAATCCAACTTTGTCTAGTTTAACGCCAGATGGGTGTAATCAACTGGGAAATACAGAACCTTCACTGATACGTTTGCTGAAGAAAACAGATTGGCATACTGATTATGTAAATTGAGAAAATTTCCTACATACTCGTACTTAAAATCTTGGATCTTATTAACCTTTTGACCGCCACGTCAAAAATGCATGCTTCGGCGCTAAGATACCAATTCATCCTTTCGAGTTTTTATTATCTTATGTTAATATACATAGATGAAATATAAAGAAATAAATCCAACTAATATAAATTAGGATGAGTCAAGGAACATAATTAGCAATAGAAATAAAAAAAATATGTTGTTTTATGAGCTTTACTAGCTTTTGCCCGCGACTCCGCCCGCGTGGATGTCGGTTATCGCGTGAAAACGTAAAATACAGACAGACAGACAGACAGACAGACAGACAGACAGACAGACAGAGTTACTTTCACATTTATAATATTAGTATGGATTTACAGATTTACGTATAAAAGTCTGTCATGTAGTCGTGACCGTCGCGTGCTGGGCACATTTTGGTTTGTCGTCTATACATGACTGTGGGTTGTTCAAAAGGTTAAAGACGACTACGTACAAGAATACAAATTATTGCAATTTTTGTACATAGGTACTCGCCAACCCATTTTTTTTTTTACAGAATTACAAATTTTCAGCGAAAAAATATTACATCTATCAAAATCATCGATTTGAAATGGAAATGCGCGCATAGCTAATTCGTTAAGCCCATTATATCAGCTCTACTAATAGTTTTCCCTAATAATATTTTCCCTTTACGAAAATTCTAAGAAAGCGACATGAAAAGAAATAGCTCAAAGAAAACAAGTATTCATTAAGTTTGTAACGTATTCAGTTGCTACAAAAGCCCTGTATTCTACTGCCCTGTCATTTACTTGAGACAGACAGTTGTTTGAACATGGATTATTTAAAAATGTGCTGCTTAGGGGCTATCACCGTCGCGTCGCCGATCGAAGAAATACCACTAAGAACTATTGCTAAAGTAGGCGCTTGCTGTGGGCTCGTGGTATAAAGACACGTTATCGTGTCGTGTTATCACTTTTTTTCGCTTAAGGGTCCGTGCACGAAAAAAACTCTCTTTTGGCAATTTCTTGTCTAATTGTGAGAAAACTTGAAATAATCGAAACATTAAGTCTGTGTAACTATAAAAGTACAGTTTTCATGGTGCTAAACCATTCGTGTCAGTCACAGCAGCTTTTAATAGTTTCATCATTTTTGTGTTCTCCAAAATATAGTTTATTTCGCCATTGATTTACTTAATGAAGATATTGTATAATCATTCAATAAAATTTTGATTATATTTCAAGGATAGCTGAAGACTAATTTGTGATTTTTAAATTTCTTGATATGATTTGCTAAATAATAGGAAAAATATATATTACTGACGAGGTTTAAAACAAAAAAAGGTTTTTTTCAATATTATTTTTCTGTTATATTTTGTATGGAAGTTGAAAAAAGTGGTTCCGCCACATGCAAGTAGACCATACAATGATGTTGATGATATTTTTTAATGTTCAAAATCAAAAGTAGTTTCTTGTAGAATGATGATCAAATGTCAGTCTCGCGTCATTTTTCGGAAAACTTGTTGCAAATATTAGTGATTTAGCCACATGCAAAACAAAGAACACGACTTTTAAAATCTCAAATAATTTTGTTTAAATTATGGTTCCCTTTCTCACAAACAATGAACAGAATTTATCAAAATCAGTCGATTTCGTGCACGGCCTCTTAAATAAGGGAGAATAATCAAGTACACATTATACATGACTTTTTTTTTTCTTTTTTTTTTTTTTTGAGGATGGTAAATCATCAAATGACTCCTCCCGCTCTGGGTGGAGCGGAAGGGAGTGTCAGACTCTTACTGACTAAAACCCACCCGTGTTCCTTCCTTGGCCCTTTATGTTCCGGGGCAACGGTACCCCTAAGTTGGCCCAGTGGTAACGGCCGCTACTTACGAGTTGTAGGTTGTAAGTTCGAACCCAAACAGGCTCTTTATTTAGTGTAAATTATTTCATCACCACTGCTCTCAAAATGGTGAAAGAAAACATTGTGAGGAAACCGGCATGTCCTAGAACCAAAATTCGAAGACATGTAACATCTACCTACCCGCACTGGGCCCGCGTGGTGGATTACGGCCCCCTCCCTCTCTGTGAGAGGAGGAGGAGGAGGCCTGTGTCCCACTAGTGGGAAAATTATAGGCTGATTATGCATATTAATTAGAAATGTCGAAGTACACCGAAGCATACAAATTTAATACAGTGATAATTCGTAGACATTAAAAAGCATGCAAAAAGGAAGCCGACACCATTTCCTCATACCACTTCCATTCCATAGACGGGGCGAGTCAAAAGGCTCACTTAACCTTAGCGAAACTCAATAACTTTCACTTTAAATAATAAATTCCCCTTTGAAGCACGCCGACGCTGAACAACTGATTCAGGGTTGCCATAATTTTGTGAGCTTAATTGGATTATAATCATAAACGTGTAATTAATAAGATATTTTAACGTAGAACTTCCAAGAAGAGAAGAGTTGTAGATTGGATTGGCTTGCAAGAATTTCAAAAATGACTTTGTAGTGACATGATCACTTGATGTAAATTCAATGTTGAAATAGTTTATACTTGAAGGTAAGGACGTAATGACATAGTAATAAATGGTATAAACAAATTTGAGAGATGTATTGACTGACATCTCTGAAAACGTATTAAGGTACTAGTAAAGCAAGAAGGCACAAGTGGCTAAAATCTTCGTTTGCGAGACAAAAAGATAAAATCCAGCAGCCCTAAAGCGACAATATCGGTGTTACCAGAGTAGTGGAATCCTTTTAATAAGACAATGGGTTTGAAAATGTAGACAAAGCGCCACCCTGCCTTTATTAATTCGCAGTTTTTGTTCTTTCCAGGTGAAAATACTGCTTTGACTTCATTATTAGAATGCGTCTCATTAAATCGTCTCTTTATATAGGTACGTTTGGATACTGTACTCAGAATAAAATGTTGCATTTTATCCGTGTGTGGGCCCAGAGACAAAATTTATTTCAACGTACAAAGTTTTTAAGTCGTCAAAGACAACTCATTAGGCACTCTACACACCAAACGGCGGAGGCATCTATAAAAAATTCAGCAGGTCCTTACATAAAGGAGTGAACATTCTCATTTATATCTCCCTTTGAACTTCAGGCTTTTTCTTTTAAGGTACATATACACGAAACGACTTTTCAGCGACTCTACAGAAAATAATTTAAGATGAAATACACAGGACCGAGAAGCAGTGACAGAACCATAATGCAAAAAAAGACCTCCAATGTTACGTAGTAAATAGGTCTTTGATGCAATGTTATTGAATATAAAAAATTAAAAAATTGGCAGTCGTAAGGACAGACAGAAGTGAAAACACAAACCTTTGGAATAACTGTTCTTTTACACATATAACACATATAACTCATGGAAAGCGTTCGGTGACGATGACGCGAGTTCCATGATTTTTGTTCACCCAAAAAGTACACATAATATACTCAGTATACATATAGCTCATGGAAAGCGTTCGGTGACGATGACGCGAATTTCATGATTTTTGTTCACCCAATAAGTGCTCAACGCGCCTAAAGAAGTTTTCACTTCAAAAACATACTTAAAACGCGTCAAAAGGTTTTACGACGCTAAACTTACAGAGCTGATTTTAGAACGAATTTGACAGCTGTCAACTTGACGTAGCCCCGAGTACTGAGAAGGCGGCCCCCCAAAAAAGCCCCGCCAAAAAGGAAGATCAAGGATGGAGATCGATCAGAAAGGCGGCATTGAGTTATTGAGATTGTGATGTTGGTGATCATTGTGACTATTGCAACTTACTGCAGTTGATTGATTTGCGCTCGCGCCTCACGTACCTACTTGATGGAACGTCGCTTACATTATTGTTAATTTCCTAATATTATTCGAGACATGTGATTATTTAGAATATTACTGAGTTTCATTTCCTTACATCTCCTCGTCCGCAGACCCACAGACAAGTCATAAATAAGACCTCTTCTGGTAAAGACGACGTATTGTCTATAAATATGAAAGAACGATTATATTAGCTTTTCGATAAAATGCGAAAACAATACCAATAAGATTGGCTGACAATAGAACCAGACTAACTCATTTGGATGCATTTTATGCTATTTATAACAATAAACAGGAAGATCACTCCAATCATTTTATGATCGCAATATAAATGACTCTGTCATATATATGACGATTAATAGAGAAGTATGGAAGAAGAAAACATGTTGCGCCGTCCCGAAATAAATTGGGATAAGGGCAAAAGAATGATGAATGTAAGTATGACGTAGATTTCCTGCACATACATATATTGAACTCTTTCCTCAAGTCTACAAAACCTCATTACATATACACGGATCTTAACAAAATGTCGGTGTGCGAGTCGCGTCGTGTCGTGTCGTCGAGTAGAGAGCGGATCGTGTTGCGACTTTGTAATTAAATCATTCCTTCGTATTAAATCGGCCTCCTTTGATACCTATCGCCTGTATTGAGCCGTCGAGTGCCCTCCACCCGTGACTCCCCGACCTCGGCTTTCATCATTTTTTTTTTATTAAAAACTCCTTATAGGAAGGGGTTGAGGGAGGGAGGACTACTTTTAAAATCCCATTTCGAAAGCTCAAGTTTGGCAAACAATTTAAAAAATTGGATAACATTGAGTGCAATATTTCACACGGAATGTGAGTTGATGTTGATTTAACAAGGGTTAGCGTCTTAGTGGATGTGTGCATTGTTTTCAACAACCCAATCGAAATGTGCTACAATAGTACAAAGGCTCAAACAAAATCAAAGGAAACTAAAATTAAATTCGTCATACAACGTCAAAGGAAACTTCTCTTTTTAACCTCCGTAGTATTATTATGTAAGAATATTTCGTCGGGCTAATGGAGTGGAACGCTTAATTTGTGTTGTGGCTTGGTCGGTTTGTTCATAATTAGTTTAATATTCGGCGGGCAAGCGGGGAAGGCACCTCGCGCGGTCTACGGCCGCCCTGTGCCACATCGCGGGCGCAACTATCGAATTAACTAAAATTGCATTATCAACGGGAAACAGCAATGTTGTTAAATCATGTTTTAGTTTTTGGTTCTGACTGTGAGACTTAACAGTTCTAAAGTGCTTGAAATCTCTAAAGACAAAAAAATAATTGGAAAATGAGCCAGGATGAGAAACAGGAAGCATCAAAAATCTTTTATCCCTTTTCAGATCGGAGATCAGTCTAGTGCCGGAAAAAACGAAAGCAGTCGTAGACATTGCAAACGAAACAAGACTTCATAAAAGAAAACCATCTTTCTGTATTCTCATGAGACGGGAAATATTAAAATTGTAGAAAAAACTACGACAATCAAAAGTATAGAGACACCCAATGGATGTTACGCATCGGTTCAGGCTTCGGCGTCTCATTCTGATCTTGTGGCAAACAAAGAGCGGCGTCAAAGGCTCTGTGTGAAAAGGAATCCAGTGATAGAGGCAGTCAACAATGGGCCAGATAACGGCCGCGCCAAGTGTCACGCTCAAGCGATTGCTGAAACAATACTTGGAAGCGAAGTAAATATTAAACCGTGTTCAAGGAATCCAAAAATGCTAAAAGCTATCAGACAGTTTTCCAAGGAGCTCTTTAATTTACTGAAATATCTCTTCGACTGTCGAAGGTTAAAGTCGATGCAATGCAAACGAATTATTAAGCCAAAGCAATAATTTAGGTTCTGTGTTTTCTCGGCAAAAGTCGAATATTTTTCAAGTCTCGAAACTCTAAATTCAAGTCCTATTTTAACATTCACCATTACCACCACCACCATCCACCATTATGATTGATAGACCCTTCGATCAATAATAGCACTAGATTCCCGATAAGCGCTTCAAAAACGGCCCGAAAAATAAGAGCACAAATACTTTTGTGGTCTTATTTCAAATTAGTATCGTCCAAACATAGCCAACGTTAAGATGTCAAAATGCCGCAGTGCGCGTTCAAAAATTGTGTAAATAACGACCGTAACACCAAGATTTTGGAAGGAATATCTTTTTTTCGATAAGTTTATATCACTATGTATGTGTTTTTCATAAAATAATAACAATTAAATAGTAAATTATACATCATTTAGCAAATATTATGATTGTTTGGCCAATATTTGCGACAAGCGCCAACTATTGTAACAAACATCGACTGTTCTGGAACAGGGAAATGCACGGAGTAGTATTGTTATTTTATATGTTATTTTTGTTTGTAGATTTCCTAGCGATCCATTTCGCAATGCAGAATTGGTATCTATTGTCGCGAAGGAACGAGGAGAAGAAATATTTAAACCTTGAAAAAGTTCTAAGTAACAAATTGTTGAATTTTTAATTAAACAATTTGTTCAATTCATTTTTATAAATTGGACATAACTGAACTGATCAAGATTACCACCTGACACGGACCTGCAAATTGCATAAAACGCAAGAAAATTTGAATTTCGCGGGCTACCACAGCGCATACCCCTTATTAAAATAACTATTGTACAAAGGAGATCGGCAGATTTCGTACCGCCAACTTTAGTTGGTGTTTCAATATAAGACATTGAGCACTTATAAAGGACCTTAAAGTTGATCTTTTTACGTATTTATTATATTTTTAGAACTTTGGAAACGTTTAAAAAAAGGGATTTAAAAAAAGAGAATAATAAATAACGAAACGTTAATTTATTGACAACAAAACGCAATGCACCTTTTCAAAACTTGCCATGCGTAAAATAAAACCATTTAACTTGGTGAGAAATCGATTTTCACGATTTATTATAATATAATATATTAATGCATTATGTTTCTTTATTCAATTACGACTAAAAAATCAGCAAATAATATTTTATTCATTACATCGTGTGATTTTTACATGTATTATCACCTAAATGTACGTAAATAATCGATAAGAATAATCGATATCAACATCCAAACATGCTTGACTATGGCAATGTTTTATTTATATTTCAAGAAAATCATCGTCAGTTGTCAAAGGCATATTTGCTGTTTTATTGAAATGCGGTGTGTGAATCCGTTTGTGCATTTTTAAGTCTTTGATTAGGTACGCTGATACGCTGAGCTGAGACAAAATCTAGAACATTTAGATTATTTGTATCGGTATCTGTTTGTTGTATTACTTGTAATAAAAGGGATAGTGTGGAACTGCATCTTTAAAGAGACATCCTTATTTACGTAAAATATGAATGCATTTTCGTAGGTACCCATGAATAATGTAAGGGATTGTTAGGAATAGTCTATAAATCTCGGTGAACATCTTGGCTGTTCGTAACGTCGACAGGATCAACTAAGATGAGAAATAAAAAATAAAAGGAATAATAGTGAATAAGTAGGTAAGTTTTAGTTTGTAAACAACTACAATGACAATCAACTGTCATCTTACAATACACCTACCTACCGACCTCAAAATGTAACCTCTCATACATAAAACAAAGTAAAATAACTATTGAACCCTAAATTAAAAAAATCAGATAATTTATACTCTATTTATTGATGATATTATCTATCGACTAAATATAAAAACAATACAAAACACGACAATTAAACAGCGGTACAAAACTTCCATACTAGTCCGCCATTCTCCTTTAGTCCTACTACCTACTTTTTTAAATTGATCAAACATATTTGCTACCTTAAAAAAAGAACCTTCGCATAAAAAAATAAAAATATTATTCTGCCGCTCTACGTCTTTCAATGATTACTCTGTTCTGAGCATTGAAATGTAATACCAAGAACTACGTCTAGTTCCAAAATAGAGTAAGCACGAAATTGTCAACAAAATGTTTTTAACCTTATTGCTTAGGTTTTAAGTTTCATTTTAGAATAAATATTTTTGTACTTATTATAAAAATGACTTTTTATTTTCAAGCGACATTTTAAATTTATTTGTTTACCTTTCTCCAATGATAGAAGGTCTTAAATATAAATATTTTGCAATCGTAATTAAACGTTATAGTTGAGTGTTAAGGTTTATATTGAACTGAAGTTGTTAATATTGTGAAACTTTTTTCTATATTTCGTAGTAACAAATGTAAATGTGTATGTGTGTGTAAACGTGGCCACTTCAATGACTTATTTTTGTTCCTGATCCTGTATCTAGTGCTATTATTGATCGAAGGATAGACCCCTATTATAATAAGTTGAAGCCCATATGGTCATCACATGCATTTTGTCCAAAATTAACCTGCTAGAATAATGTAAGAGTAAATTAGAACAAGCTGAAAAAAATTTTTTTTGGGAAAGTCCGCTGTCGCGTATATTTGGCGCGGTCCCGTGTTGTCGCGACGCGGCGAGGTGGGCTTCCGGCGTCGCTTTGTGCCGCATTGATACAGCGCCGCCGATAAATATTGTGGCGAGCTTTGAGCGGCGACGCGTGCACTCAACCCTTTACATGTATTACGAGATCTTTATCTAAATCTTTATAATGTTATTGTTTTATACATTACAAAGAGCTCCTTAATGAAGAATTGATGACATATTGCGGTGAATAATTCAATTAGTTTATGGCTAAGACAGCGATAACGGTCCGTGTTAAATAGATAAAAAGAGTTGTTACGTATGCGAATTCATTATAATTATAATTTAAAAAACCTACTAACAAGCCCTGAGCTCAGAATTCGGAAAAATAAATGCATAGACCAATAAAAATACCAATATATGTATTTTAATAGCAATTACGTCACTGATATAGTGATATAGCAGTAAAATTTCCAAGAACCATGAAGTCATGTCTCGTCGCTATATCCCAGCAAATAGAACCCGAAGGCAATTAATATTCACTTCTTGGAATATAATCTTGGAGACTCAATCGGAATTAGTTTGATTTGCCGTCTGGTGTAAAGCGGAAACCCTTAACTTTAACCATGTTTTCTGCGATTTACGATATCCAATTTCAACTTCATGGAATTTAATTAAATGTTATATTACCTGCATGTAAAATTCAAATCATTTTCATACATATTGACTTGCTCAGTGGCAATTTTTCTACAGATTTTCTAAACGGCTAAAAGTGTCTTCTTCACCTCTTCAAAACCTCAACTCATTACCAATCAGTAATTTCCTGTCTTAATGGACTACAGCCACTTATCACTCACTGTTTTCTTCGTCTCTTTCTTCAATCTTCAAATTAAAGGAATCATTACAGAAGGTGATTCAGCTCCAAACTTTTAAGCTCCATGTATCGAGATCGCATGTATCCCAACTTGTATCAGTGCACGGCGACTCCACGGCTCGCCCAACTCAAATATCATAAGTCTTCGTCTGAGCGGTCGCTTTGCTCCGGCCGGCCCCCGCTCTGCAAACATCTGTCGACAATCGTGATCTACGTCTCCAAGCCTTTGACGAGGCCACAGATTGCGGTGCGGTGACGAACCTCGTTTGTGTCATAAACTCATTTCTGTTCTCATATCTGTATGTTTTACTTTGCTTTGGCTTTATGGACTGCTTATTGGTTTGGTTTAGCGTTGATACGTTATTTAATTAAGTTGCTGGAATTAGCTTGTTTTGAACTAGAATAATTATCATTCGTTTCTCAAGTATTTTTAAACGGTTTGACAAATTATGCCACTTTAATTTGTAGTCATTGCCGAAAATTGTAATAGTTCTGGAAATTCAAATTTTGAATCGCTCATGTAAAAGCCATCAGTCCTGTCCTGTAGTCCAAATTCGCGAATAATTTCGGCGAACATTGGCTATAATGTTCTCATATCACATAATAGGGTTGGCTCTAAGCACTAAGCAACTATTATAAAATCTGCTTTAATAATAAATATGCTTTTAGAGCTTATAATATCATAGCTGGCAATATTACTCAGCGCACGTCAAAGGGATGGAAGCTAGTTAAATGTATTAAAAATGTTGTCAAAGACAAAAGCTCAGAGAAAAACGAGCTCACCGGTCCCACACGAGTTCTTGAGCACATGTTGATTAGTTGGCACGTGCAATCGCATAGCGGGTAAGGTCAGCAGAATGCGGTGAGCTAGGGCTGTCAACATTTTATGAAGTCATAAGTCATTTATTGATTTGTCATAACACAGGTACAGGAAAACAAAGCTTTTAAAAATAATGAAGAGGAATCAGTCTTTTCTCTGAAAGTTAATTTTGATGCGACTACAAAAGTAGAGAAGAGTGTGATGACTTATAGAAATTACTAGCTTTTGCCCGCGGCTCCGCCCGCGTGGATGTCGGTTATCGCGTAAAAAAGTAGCCTATGTCCTTCTCCATATCCCAGGCTATATCTCTGCCAAATTTCATGACGATCGGTTCAGCTGTTTAGGCGTGAAAACGTAACATACAGACAGACAGACAGATAGACAGACAGAGTTACTTTCGCATTTATAATATTAGTATGGATGTTGAATTTTGTGAAGCAATTAAAGACACAGTTATAATTTCCGCTGATATATTTATATCTTTATTTGACAGGAGAGGTATGTGTGTACCCTCGCTAAGTCCTGATGGAACAATAGCGTCTAAAGTTCTGAACTACACTGGTCATCAAAAAAATCGACCCACCCAGTTTTTGTTTAATATTAGTCGATTGTTTCGCAGCTAAGCTATTTCACATGTTTGTTTTTTATTTTGAGGGTCGATATGATGATTGACGTCTTGTTTGTCGTAAATCTTATTGCACTTGAAGGCACTTAACAATTTTTTTATACAGAAATACTGTTGAGTGCTGATTTGACGGTTTTACATCGGAACAAAACGACCCTCTCTTCCAGTCAGAAACAGACTTTTGTAGTGATTTCATGTGCATATCGTTAAGCTCAATTGCTAAGGCTGTAGTTTTGATTAATTCTGTTTAAAAATAATGGACACTACTGAAGCTGAGGCGGCCCAAGTTGTGGCTTTGCTGTAACAAGGTTTAAGTCGACGTGTGGTGGCCAGGAGGTTAAATCTCAGCCGTTCTGCAGTTCGGCGAGTTTACCAAAGTTTTCTGGAGACTGGGCAGTATCGAAGAAGATCAGGATCTGGGAGATATAGGGTGACAATTCAAAGGGATGACCGTTTCATCGTGGTATCAGCTTTACAAAATCGACAGCTTTCTGGCGTTGATCTCTAGCGACGCTTACCTGGAAATCGGGTGTGGCTATAAGTGACAGTACTGTAAGAAGGAAACTACGTGAGCAGAATTTAAGACCACACAAGCCAGCAACGGGGCCAATATTGACCACAGCTCATCGACAAGCCAGACTTCAATTTGCGCAGAATCACGTCAACTGGACTATTGGCCAATGGGAGTCAGTTATTTTTAGTGATGAGAGTCGGATGACTTTATACGGTTCTGATGGACGCCGTAACGTCATGCGACGGCCAGGTGAACGGTATGCCGTGTTGCATAAGAGAAACAGTCAGTTATGGTGGGGGCTCTGTAATGTTTTGGACTGGGATATCTTTAACTGGACGCATGGAGCTGGTTTTTATAAGAAATGGTGCTTTAACTGCAGTACGCTACATCACAGAGATCTTGGAAGACCATGTGGTGCCATATGCCGGCTATATTGCAGAAAATTTTGAATTAATGCATGATAATGCATGGCCACACGTAGCGCGCATTGTCACCGATTATCTTGAAGAGGTCGGCATTTGGGTTATGTCGTGGCCATCAAGAAGCTCTGATCTTAAGCCAATAGAGCACATGTGGGACACCCTTAAACAAAAGGTTAGAGCCCGTAATCCAGCCCCTAGATCCTTAGGAGACCTGGAAACCGCCATCAGGGAAGAATGGAACCGAATCCATCAAGAGACCATCAAAACCTTGATTAGGTCACTAAAACGGTGAATGCAGGCCATCATTCGAGCAAGAAGGAGGAATACTCAATATTAAACTGCAAGAATTGTGTTCATAACACTTATGACTAAAAAATTAGAGCGTGTTTAAAATGAATCCAAAAAAGTGTAAAATTATTCTTTTTAATTTTAAAGGCAAAAAAGTTTTTTTAAATTATTTTTTAGGTTCATATTGTGCTTAAATTGGTGTAAATAAACATGTCAAATTAAACATATCATTACTAAATCATTTAGTTTTGTTTCGCTAAAGAAAAAACGTGATTTGCGGTAAAACTGCAGGTGGGCCGATTTTTTTGATGACCAGTGTATAATAAAGTTATGCACAATGTAAATATGTATGAAAGAGAAAGACCCTCAAACTACTTAAGTGGGGCGGATATATTTTGTTGTATTCCAACATGTAAATACTAGGCAGAATGCAGGAACATATTTTATAGTGCAACTTAACAGGATGACGATAGCTCTGTATCCAGCAATACACTGCGATAGGCCATAATCTGTAACTGCAAAAAATTACATGATATTTATGTATAGCATTGTTTCAAATTATGGTTTAATACCCTCAATAGTAGACTTATTACCGCGCGATACGCATACGGGTAATTCCACTGCGCTCCAAAACCCATTGTTCTCATTATTTTAATGTTCATACATTGATTCCACTGCGCTCCAAGAATTTTTTGCAATAAAATATTTCAATATTTTAGTTCCACCGCGCTCCAAGAAATGTTGAGTAAAGTTAGCAAAAAAATAATTTTAGCTATTAAATATCGTAAAAATTACGTTATTATAGAGCGGACTCATTTTGTAATTTCATACTTATAATTTTTTTAATAATGTAGGTAATAAAAACATGGAGCGCAGTGGAATCCATTCATGGAGCGCAGTGGAACTACCCACGCCTACACAGGACACCTCAATAACGTTATTAATTTATAGTAGCGAGTGATATTTAAAAAACGACGAACGGCAACCCTATGTGGAGTGGCCAGCAGGCCGCGCTGCCGACCGTACCGCGGCGCCTTTGTGTCTCCGCTTTGATCTCGCGCGAGTCGCCGCCTTACACCAGCTTTGATTGATTTCACGTTTTGTTAATTACATTAACACTGTCCGTAAATAGTGACATATATTTTGCGAGTGCCAAGCGGGCTGGAAATAATTTGTGCGCTAAAAGCACGGTACGTTTGCAGAGTCGGCAATGCATGCCAATAATGCATTGGTGGTTTTGCGAAACGTTTTGTAACACGGCTGGAAGCTGTATCACGCCTACCTTATTGGTGCTATCGGAAATGCACAGAAAATCGATATCGCCCACGGGTACAATATGCTTTGTATACTCAGTCAGTATGTAATACAAACAAGAAAAAAATTCTGGCTGACAAAAAAGTAGCGAAAAACCAAGCTAAATTATAAACTAAGCAGCATTTAATGGCATTAGGCTCCACTGCGACTGCTGCGAGTCTACGATAAAAAGCTCCAGGTTTGAGTCGCGTTGTCGCGGGAGGTCGCTCAAACGTCGCGAGTCGCTAATGAGTCCGCGCCCTCGCTCGCCGCAAGTGCCGACAGAGGCACGTGCCGAGCTTTGGATTTTTTGGCACTCACGTGTGTGCCGCACAGGGCTGGAACTTGGGTTAGACGAATGCAAGTTTTAAGTGAGAAAGCTTATGTTTGCTTTGGGGTACAGACACTTTATCAGAAGACAGAGACCCTATGTTATAATTTGGTTACACAGCTGTATCTGCATGCCTAACACCTGTTACATTAGGTATCTACTACTCTACTACAATAGTTATATTTTAATCATGTTTATTGTTTTAATTGGGTATGGTATAGGTTGCCAAATGGTCCTTCCATACGGATTTTTAAAAGCTTTACGTAGATCTGGACTGGAAAATACAGTACTGAATATTTTTCTCGAAAAATACATTGGACTAGTTGGCATCCCTGGTTGCCAGATAATTTTTGGTGTGTTATTTTGAATTTCATTCACAACATCTCTGACTTTTGACTTCGTCTAGAATTCGTTATTTTTTTGCGGTTAGTTATTCCCACTAAGTATGCAAATAAAATATTACTGCCAGTTGAATATTTTATTTATCCATTAATTAGACAACTATAAATTACGTAGCTCCTATTAAGAATATACTGGAGATGTCAACAACAAAAAGGAATAATAAAATACTTAAACTTAAAAAAAGTGATTCTATTTTCTTTATAAATCAAAGAAAAAAAAATTTTTAACCACAAAAAAACGGAAAATAACGTATCCCAAATCCCGGTATAACGGCTCAATATAATTGGTGCGAAGCGCATCGGTCACGGCCCGAGGTGCAAAACGTCATGCACCCGTGAAATTGTACAAATAAATAGCGGTAAAGATAATAAATTACAGGGAAATTGCTAATGATGAGCGGCGCGGGGGCCGCGGGCGGTGCATTAAGCCGGCGGCAAACATCAAAGGGCCCTTTGACCGAGCCGACACTCCCACACCCTCCCCGCCCCACGACTTTCACGAGAGCTACGAACCGCAAGTCAGATCATCTACAGTAAATTAATTCGCTTTTATAACTTTGTGTTTTAATTAAGCAAATGTATCGTTATAAAAGAGGTTGGATTGTGTCATTTACGTCATGTGAAGTAAAGTGAAGCCACACGTAATACATTTTGGCGTCGTTAATAGTATTAACTTGTACAGCCCATTTATCCATTATGGAGCAAAGAACATAATATCAGTTATGATTCTTAAAATTAATCTATAATATACTAGTTATGCCCGCGGCTCCACCCGCGTGGATGTCGGTTATCGCGTAAAAAAGTAGCCTATATCCTTCTGAATATCCCAGGTTATAACTCTGCCAAATTTCATGACGATCGGTTCAGCGGTTTAGGCGTGAAAACGTAACATACAGACAGACAGGCAGAGTTACTTTCTCATTTATAATATAACTAGCTTTTGCCCGCGGCTCCGCCCGCGTGAATGTCGGTTATCACGTATAAGCCTATGTCCTACTCCATATCCTAGGCTATATCTCTGCCAAATTTCATGACGATCGGTTCAGTGGTTTAGGCGCGAAAACGGGACATACAGACAGACAGACAGATAGACAGACAGAGTTACTTTCATGCACATTTATAATATTAGTATGGATCCAGCTCGTATCAAATCTGTTGAAACCACTTAAAATTTTAATTAGGATTCCTTATTCTCTGCGAAAATTGATCACTTGATTAACAATAACAAGATCATCCTGTTGACTATAGAGAGTTCCTGTTTACTTTATTTCTTGAGATAAACGTACCTACACGTCATACAACGAGCATTTCTGAGACCTTTCAACCTCCATAAGTGCAAGATTATACCATAGTGTGGCGAGCTAATTTATTTACTCGTCTTTCAAACGTAGTCAGTTTACTACAGGATTTAGATACTGCTCATCCACCTTTGAAAGACCTTTATTTGCCACAAGTCACCACAGGATAAGTAAATTTTTATGCAGTCGAAAATATAGGTACGGTACGTACAACAAAATCTGTCAAAAAAATAATCGACAGACCACTAAAACGTTTGTAAATTAGTGGAATCAGGGCCCAGTAGTCTTCTTAAAATCCCACCACGGGATATTAGCACTTTTACGCAGTCGAAAAGATGCTGTGTAACAAAGAGTGTTTCCAACCTATCCTACTGCTACTCGCCTGTTCTACTTCACTACCCACAACACACTGAGAGCTACTAACACTAGAGCGCGACGTCTGAGCTACTGTTATCAATTAATCAAACCATAGATTCGTCTCACTTCTCTTTTTAGAAAGCTTCCTGCGACCGCCTTGACACCTTTTTATAACATGTTTGTTACGGAAATAAAATTTAAGTAGGATAAAAATCGTAAAATTGGAATCGCAAGAAGTTGCGTGTTATTATAAGTTGAACATGAAAAAAGCCTCGCGCGAATTGCCTACAAGTATTGCAAATCAATATACCTAAGGGTAAAACTTGAAAGTACCAACTTTATTTTTAGATCCGTAGCTCCGTCATTTTCATTACAAATTACTGACTCACGAAATATATATACATTTACGTAAAGATATATACATATATTATATATATTTCAATACACCGTAGCAACGCCAATAATTGTAAAAAAAAAAGTATGGAAAATTCCCTGGCTCATTCACAATTTGCAAATTCTCTTGATCGTGATTCGTGAATGAAATGTGTATCATCATTCATCTGAAGTTATACATTCAGGCTTACCATTAATGAGTACAGAAAAATTGCACTAGTAAAGAACAAGATGCAAAGATGAAAGACCAATAAATTGATCCAACAATTCGGTTTTTGCCACACATCACGCAGATCAAAGCAAAATATAACATCTTAAGATGTTATCCAGTGTAATTCTGCGTATCTTCTCATAGAGTACGAAGCATCGCTCGTAGCTCGATGTGCGCGGATGAGCGGCGTGCCTCGCATCAATGCCAACTTGTGAACTTCAAACTTCTGAACGTGTGAAGTGTCGATTTATCTTCCTTTCCACGAGTTTTGTGACATTTTTGAAGCTCTCATTATATAACCGAGTTTCTATCAAAGGCGAACCGTTGCGTCACACCAAATATTCCTGCCAAATTATAAATGTAGTACAAGTTTGCCACTTTGATTGATCTTGTTTATTTCTAACATCTTCTTTTACACGCTTGTTTTTGCGAAAAGATCAAGCTTTAGTAACAGAAATGTATTTCAAAAGCTGTTACATTTGGCAATAATTCTATCCATGTAACTAATTTTCGGTTATTATATTAATAGGATTTTCTTCAGCTTCATGGTGACGTAGGACTCCTGGCGTTCGTGGTTCTAAGGTATTCAGTCCATCATCCATTCCATCAGCCCATTCAGCAGACATTTCGTAGAATCGTACTCGTAGTAGTAAATATCAAAGGAACTGAAGTGGTCTTCTTAATAAAACAAATTATTTAAAGAACCAAAAACCCGACTGCAAAAACACATAACTGAAAAGAGAGTACTTTTCAGTTGTGTTTTTGCAGTCGGGTTTTTGTTTTTTGGATTTCAAGGATTTTAATTTTATTAGTATACTAGCTTTTGCCCGCGGCTCCGCCCGCGTGGATGTCGGTTAACGCGTAAAAAAGTAGCCTATGTCCTCCATATCCCAGGCTATATCTCTGCCAAATTTCATGACGATCGGTTCAGCGGTTTAGGCGTGAAAACGTAACATATAGACAGACAGACAGAGTTACTTTCACATTTATAATATTAGTATGGATAGTATGGATGTCACTCCCACAATTAAGACGAATCTAACGACACCTCATAATTTTTTTAATACGAGCGTGCCAAAGAAATAGACATACATACATACTCTCGAAAAACATTACCCTCCTTCTGGGGCAGTCGGGTAAAAAAACTTGTATTTAGATAGCAGATTCTGATATTAATTAAACTAGCTGCTACCTGCGGCTACGCCCGCGTGGCTATTTCTATAAAAAAAGTACACGTTACTCCTTATAACATCAGCTATCTGCCAGTGAAAATCCCGTCAAAATCGGTTGAGCCGTTTCGGAGATTAGGCAGAACAAACAGTTTTTTTTTTTTGTTTTTTATAAGTTCCGTATATACTTTCATATGCATTTAGTAAAAACCTGTTATTTTAATATTACAAACAGTTTAATTTTATTTATTTGTATATCTATACAAATAAATAAACAACAAACTATATTATAGCAGCCCTAGGTTATTCTTCAACGTTTTAATCCTGCGATTCTGTAATATTTTAACCAGTAGCGAGCCAAACTAAATTCACTGCGGTTTATAAACAGTACTTTCCTCCAAATATTCCTCAATCCGGTTGCACCAAAGCGTCCAAAGCGGGCAATAAAGAAATTTCCGCGTACGTTTGCATTCCACGATTCTATTTTGGTCGGAGTTGTCGAAAACTGTCTAGTTGAGGTGCGAGTAACGACGTTGGTACGGTGACCGGCACTCCAGGGTATCGTTACCTCGGCGCTCGGCGGCGGCGGCCCATACACGGTGGGAGTGCGATAACGAGCCACTCCACGCCCGCGGCCCCGCGCTAAGCGCACTGATTCCACTGCCATCGTGTCATACACCGACTTACTACACCTCTTTTACTTTTCAACCGACTGTGAATGTTACTGAATCTGATAACTTCACAGTTCACACAAGTAGTGTTGCTTTTTACAATTTTTGCAGTTACTAAATGTAAACAGACAAATATAATTTCCTTCATACGTTTCCATGAAAAGCGTAAGCTAAAAAAAATAGACGAGAAACTGTTAATTTATCAACTACCGTACTCAAAGAACCCTGTGTAGCAATGAGATAAACTGTATCTGATGAGACAACCTGACTTATTTCTCGCCGTAATCCCCTCAAAGGCAAAGCAAGAAAATCTTCAAGATAGAATCCACATAAAATATAACTACTGAGAACAAGACGTGTATTGGCGAAATAATAAGTTTCAATTCGTTGATCACTTAAATTATCTGATCTGTAAACCCGATCCAATAATTCAATTAGATTAACAAAGGAATGTTGAAAGGACCAAACTTTTGACTTTGTCGTCCATTGCAGCTAATTGGAAAACGTTATTTGTCAAAGCTGATTCAGTTAATGAGGCGTTGTGTAACTGTCATGTCGCTGCGTCGCCGTCTGTCAGACGCTACTATCAAATAAGAGAGAGCTACTACACGTGTTCATAAAAACCGTCTCTATTTACAGTGTACGAGAACGCATTTCAATGAGATTTAATTTGCATGCGTTTTGTGAAGTTAATGACGATATAAACTACTGAACTGTGAAACAACACATCAATTTTTCATACTTCCATAGTTTAGAAACTTTGATCTCATATTTAAAATATGAACAATTCTACGTCTACCTCTTTGCAGATTATTTGGCAGAAGTCTACAAATTCCATACCTAGGATCACATCAAGTGAAACACTATATTTAAATGGGTCCTACTCTACAATCCGCGTGTTGATCAATATTGATGATTTTGTGTTTTGAGAATGCAGCCTCCACTTCCAAAAAGCGTCTTCAACAGAATTAAAGCCATTCCAAAGCAAAGTAGAGAAGAGAGATGATTACATCACTAAGATGAAATTTTCGTCAGACAAACGTCAAAGCGTTTATGTTCCTTATTCACATATTTACGTAGAACGAAGTCAAAGAGAGAAGTTTTGAATATCGGTCAAAGGTATTTAATTAAAACCTTGCTGTTCATTTAATAAATAAAGTCTTCGGAGAATTTTCTAGCTAATTAAATATTGGATTCTTGGATGCATATTTCATAGATTATTATTACAATTTTAAATTCGTTTATTTCTGCCAAGATTCTGGAATTCGTTCTTTGAATGAAGTTTTATTCTTTCAATGCCGTCTCAATTAGTTAAACCCTTTCTTTATCTCCAATGTTGTGTTAATGGCGATTTCGTACTTAAACTTCACCAATAAGATTATATTTTAAATTTCCAGTTAACTGCAACAATGGCACGTAGGCACGCAGTTCCTTATTGGGCACGGTTGCATGCCAGATACAAACGTCCTCGATCTAATACTGGGTAATTGGCGTGTTCAGTCCAAGGCACTGCTGTTTAGAACACTCCGGCTGAGCACCATCAGCCACTGCGCGTCGATTGCCCTGAATACTGCAAATTGTTGAGAAGAAGGTATTTCTAAAGTAAATTGTGTTTCCTTATTGCATTGTTGTGAGCTTTGAAAAATGCAATTGGTATTTCGCCATAGGTGCATCTTCGGTGTTACTTGGATGTTTGATTTAGACATTTCTTGTACGATTTCGGAATGTTATAAGAGTAATTTTAAGAACTATAGGTATTTAGAGATGAAACGCGGTTTAAATAAGTAGCATTTTACTTTCTCTCATAGATGATGATTCTACACGTAATTAAAAACATTATTAGGAATCTATGTTTCATGTTATCCAATTATCCTGTTTCAGTATATATAAGAAACTGTCTGGGGATCCGGATTTATGCCTACCAGACACAAGGTATCCGATACTGTCTTTCAAGTGTCGCCAAACAACAACACACTCCTGTTTCTGGTTACGTCTACTGTCCAGTGTTCCTATTATTGAACCCTTACAAACGTACGTGAATAACAGACGCATCCAAAGCGTCTCAGTGCAATATCAACAGTACACAAGCGAGCAGAGGGCCGTCTGTCGACGCAGCGGTCTACGCCTCAAGTGACACTAGACATCGGCAGCTCAAAGGCGAGTGTTTGCCCCTTTGTCTTACCGGGCAATTAGTGCAGTCCGTTCATTTAATTCTATCGGTCGATTAGCAACGGAGCCAGGTGGCCATTAATTGTTCGCCGCCAATTTGCGTTGCGTCCCTGGTTGGGCGCCAGTCACGGCGACGCACAAAGTGGACGAGATAGCGCAGCGATTCGATTTGATATTACGTGTGCATAGCGAGATGAATATTACGTATGTGGAGCTCTATAGAGCTGCTGCAGTCGTGATTTATACTGAGGTTGCTATTTGATTTGATGTTACATTTAAAAGTTACGATCGATTTTGTTTTCTGTCTTTACTGACATTATGTATTTTTACGAACATCAATTGGAATGCAAGGCAATTCGGTGAGCAATCTTGGTTTTCTACTTCACTCATTATTTATTAGACCGTCATCTTATATCTAACCTACCTACTTTAAAAGATTATAGCAGTAGGTAAGGAATTCTAATTCAGCTCACAGTTGCGGAGTGCAGAATCCTTTCAAATCACAGTGCCGCTCCGATATTTATCTTGGCCATCAGAAAAAGTTGGAAACTTGGTGGATCAGGCCGGGTGGCCCGCATGCAGACTTCTTAGTAACTTTTATGTTACGAGATTGGATGAAATCATTGGATTGTACACCAATTGCACGAACTTTCTCTTTCAAGATTGAAAATTATGTTTGTTTTTATTAGAGCGCAGTTCTGAGTTTTTTTTTTTATCTTAGATGTTTCTTTCATGTGTTGTGTTGTGTTGTGTGTGAGTAATCTGAATGCATTTCTCATTGAACCAAAAATAGTTTTTCATCGTAATCATCGTGAAAATAGTAGACATTCTTTCAGAAAGCACCGCGTCCGTAATCTCTACTTCGAATGGTAGAACGCAGTGAACTCAGACCTCAAAAGCAATAAGCCAAAGTTTAAATAAGAGGAGCCTTTAAATAACGAACAAATACTAGAAAGTACGCTATCAAGAGCTCAGACAACCAAAAAAGACCTTTTAAATACTTCCTACTCACTTTGAGTCCACTACTTCTCGTTGGCAAGTCGGTAAAAGACAGTAAGTCTCACGTCTGCGACAAAGCTATGAATCGTCCCTTTTAGCGATCTGTCTCGATTCAGCCAATTACTGAAACGTCGCAACTGCCTGCTATTGCCAACTCACGCAGAATTAACTGAACATTTTCGTTTATTTTTTATATAATCTTCCTACAATATTTATTTTCTTGCGAACTCCTATTTAATGTACTTCCCTTTTACAGCTCGCTCCAGATTAGTTTATTTCGGAGAAATCCTTTAAGTTACAAAGAGGACGTTGACCAAAACAGTGACAAAAGTTGGTAAGACGAGATAAGGACATTGGATTTGTTAAGTACATAATTAAATTAAAAGTATTCCTATGATGTTGAGCCTGACGGAAATAGACACCGAGTATTTTATACAGCACGTGTAAGTTCTTAGCATATTTTGTTTCTATTGATTACATATACTTTCATACAAACAGAAGGTGACAGTAATTAGCTGGTTCTTTTGTGCCATCTTTGCTTCCGCAAAGTAGGTAATCAGTGATACCTGAAACTTCTGAAGTGTTAATGAACACAAATTAATTAATAATAAGAATAATTTACAATTAATGAATAGTTTAATAGAAAACACGAGGTTGTTGACACGTAGAATGTGAGCTCGACTGTCATTGTGGCAAATGTCGTAACGGCCAATGGCCGAAAACCTCAACCAACATCTCTCGAGGCTCTCGTTAGGCGGTTGGATCAAGGGCCAGATTAAGAAGGCAGTAAGTACTTCTCGATACGGTTCGCATAGTGAGGAAATTCTTGTCTCTGGCTGGAGCCCTAACCATCGGTAGCTTGGGCCCTGCTCCCGAGTACTCCCGACACCGGCGGACCACCATTTTTTATATTTTTAAATATGTTTTATATCTTTTTTAAGAAATATTTAAAAATGTATTTTATATGCAAAAAAAAAAAATAAACGACAGAATAATTTACAATTAATGAATAGTTTAATAGTATTCATTTTATGTTTCTGGTTTTACCCACGTATTTTTCGGGTTTGTTCGACTAGTTCCGTACTCGAAATAGGAGCTCCATTTGGGTTCGAAACTAGTCAACATATTAGATATGTAAATAGGTAAGTGAGTAGAACCGCAACCATAAAGTAAAATACTAATAAATCAAAGAAATACACCAAATGGTCTACGCGTCTCATCCGCGTCCATGTAGGTAATTAAAAAACAAAATGTGATACACCAGTTTATTTTAGTCGAGTCAAATTAAGGGGAGATAAAATCGACTAAAATTATATTGTATTTTTCGTGCACGAGAGCATCAAAGCGGCGGTTGTGCCGTTGTTCCGCGGGACGGCGGTATTAGCGCTCTGTCGCATCTTCAGAGGGCGGCGAGATCAAAGGATAGGTACACAGTAACCGCTCCCATTGATGTCGCGCACAAAGGGAATTGATTGTTGCAAACCTGCTTTTTTTTTTAAAGAGACGTATTGATGACACTTTCTGTTTTTTTTTGTTTTGTTTTCTGTTTTATGTTCGTGTTTACAATGTGCGATATTGCAAGAAACGAGTGGGATATGTATTTTTTTTTGGCTATTGAAAATGGGGTTTAATGCTTTTTATTGCTTGCATTTTGATTTTGTAACTGCTATGAAAATTATTTTAAATTAAATAATTTAAAGATTCATTAATGAATGATTTAAGTAGATTAATGATAGTATTTATAATGAAGTGTAGTTAGTTAGTTATCAATGGAATAATTAAGTACACAAATAGAACAAAAACAATAATAATTTGTCATTTTTATCAGAGGATCACGACCTGACCTGAATTTTAAAGGAAGTTCAACTTATTTGGCACCTCAATTATTTGACTTAGAATTATTAATGAGTTATTAACATCTTAAAGATATGAAATTAGATGTAAACAAACTAAATTATAATAATGTTATGAATGAATGATGCACAATTAGGTCAATTAACAATATTTGTTGATATTCGGAACAAAACTACTTAGGAAGAATCTTTTATTTTATGCTACAAATAGATAATTAGGTATTCTTTAAGGAAATAGTTAATTATTTTACACACAAATAAGTAGGAAATCAGTTCAATTTTTTTACTGGATATGAAAAAGTGAAATGTTTGAAAAAAAAAATGCTTTTATATACCTATGACAGTATCTCTCCAGTGGCATAGTGAAATTATTGACCATTTGATTCTGGTCCATAACTAAACTGAATATTTTTGTTTTCAAACATAAAAAACAGATACTGCTCTGGACCGGAGTACTTCTTTACAACATTTGTAGAAGTCAATAATTAAGGTTTGGGGCCTAAGCAAAGTAATGGTCATTTCTTAGTATCATTGACATGTTCTCTATTTTTATTACATAATAGAGAATTATGCACAGACCGTAAATAAGTGAAAAAAAAAAACAAGTTATCTCAAAGTGAATAAATTGTAATAAAAGTAGGTTCCAAATTCATCCCTGTCCACCAGCAACAGTTAGTTTCATATATGGAGTCAGGTATACTAAAACTTCAGGCAGTCAAATAACTTTATTTCAGTGATCAAAACATGCAGATCAGGAGAAAAACTTACTAACAAAACAATATCAAACTTTTCTCATCAAAATGATGCATGTTTATATAAATAGAGCTGTATCTCTCATCCTACAGGAACCTCACACATGAAAAATATGAGGTCAGTAGGTAAGTAGGTAGATACTTCACAAGTTTGTAAACAAAAACTTTTTGTGAGCGTCATCCCGCCACGAAATAACCAAAACCATGTGCCGTTCCAGTTACAATAACAAAACTTTACAAATGTCTTCAATACAACCTAAGACAAGATCCTAACCTTACAGTGAATTATTTATAACTATTACCTACCTGTGCATACTTGATGTTGTGCCGAATATACTATTTGAGGCTAATCGTAACTTGTTCGGACGTAATAACTCATGTTAGCATCCAAAGCAATAATTTTAGAAGTCGTAATATTGGAATAAGCATCAGTTTCTTACCTCGTTGACACCTGAACTCCAAAGTGATCCGAGAGTTCGTTACAACTTCACACACAAAACTTCCAACTTTTAATGTTCAATATTTACACTAGACAATACGTGCACACTGTGAGTTAGTTTATTTCGAGTCTTTCAACTTACAAACAAGCGGATAACAACATTATCACGTAGAAAACAAAAATTTATTCACACGCTTGACATCGCTTTCGCCATGGTGTTGATGCACTTTGGCGCGCTCTCGTGGCTTCTTTCCGAACTATGAACGTAACGTTTCATTCAACGCAATACCCAATGTAAGGAGTGCTATGCATCGCTTCTTGTTCAACACTGGATTTTTGAGACAAACAATATTTCTGTATTTCTCATTGCTGTTCTAAAATTATGAAACAAACCTCATACGAAGTAGTCTACCGCATGGCTCATACCTGCGTCAAAGGACTTCGATTCAATTCAATGGTCGCGCCCTGCGCTATCTTTTCTCTTACCGAAGTCAGTCAATCACCTGTGTACAAATGAGCAAACTCACAAGAGTGGGAGAATATTATTTCGAATGAATTTGTTCAGACAGAGAGAGTGTGAATAAATTGTATGTGAGTTGTTCTGTTCGGGACTCACAGGGCCAATCGTCAATTTAGTTATGATATTGTCAGTCGCTTGCTCCTGTTTGTTACCCTTCCCGCATAGGTTGAAGTTCCGTCACACTCACAGGTAGGATTAATTTATTATCCATATAGCCCAAAGGTAGATATAGCGCTACAATGATATTTTAGCGCGTGGTCAAAAGCGGAACTAACACCGTGCCGCTACTAAGGACTTCTAGTGACATTTGTTTACCAACAGCGCTCCCCTGTCAAAGTCATTCGAGCACCAAAAGATCCTTGTAGCAACAGTGGTGCCAGTTCTCTTGTCACAAAATTCTCTATTGGGCTTCCTATGGGGTACTTTATGTTTGTCCACCTCCTCCTTTTGGTAAGATGAAATATGGTGCCTCATAATGCTAAGTTACATGAGGGTAAGCAGCAAGCAGTTTGCGTTATTACTGCTGACGCGCGATGATGAGATATTATGTACCAAATTGGCACTGTCAATCCATCCAAATGTGCGTGATTCGACGAGAGACGTCTTAGCATTGTTCCCACCTGCTGGGACACAGGCCTCCACTTTCTGTGAGAGGGAGTGGGCCATAATCCACCACGTGGGCCCAGTGCGGTTTGGTAGATGTCACGTCTCTGAATTTTTTGTTCTATGTCATGCTGGTTTCCTCAAGATGTTTTCCTTCACCGTTTTGAGAGCAGTTTGGTGATATAATTTATACAAAGTAACGCGACTGTCAGGATTCGAACCTACGATTTAAAACATGAAAATCCAATTGTGCGCTTTTTAACGCGCTAGGGATGCGCTCTGTTGGATTCTCAACGCTCGGCTCAACTCCGGGAGTTGAAAATCTAGTGCCCGTTTTTCTAACGCTGCGTTAGAAAATCGCCCGTGCTAATAGGGGCTAATGGCCGTAAATAATACAAGAATTATAAAAAAAATGCTTTATTATTATCCAGACAAGTAGACAAACAGATTAAACTACATCAATTAGACTGGAAGTACGTGTGATACTGCCACACATAACACTAACGCTATTTACGTCGAATACGTCGAAACATTACTTATTGGACAGAAAAACAACGTTGTAAATGAAACCGAAATGTTTCAAACAACAGCATTATTTTCGCACAACATAGAAAAGGGTGGAATAATTTGATAATATGCATTGTCAGATATTACCTCTGAAAATGCAACTGAAAACGAAACAAAACACTAACATTTTTTTCTTACTGTTGTTTTATATTGAGCAGGTACAAAACAGCAAATAAAATCATTCAAACTAAAAAATAAAACATGCCAGCGTTGGCGCGCCTCACTAAACACTACAAAAATGACTAAAGCAGCATGACTGTTCCTTAAAACGCTACAATAATAAATTAACTATTAAATTGTAGAGAAGAATCAAGTCATTGAGGTAATTTCTTACACAAGGAACCTTACATTTGAAAATAGCTTACAGAATCACACTACTGAAATGTTTTACGTACGTAGTGAGTAAATAAATATGCACTACAAAATAATAAGCATGGGTCAGTGATGTAGGTTACAATCATTTTATATCTAAATTAATTTGGTTTGCTCACCTAATATACAAGTAGTTAATATATTACTTTTCCTTCTAAATAACTAGATGATGTAATGATAAAATGTGATCTATCGACATTTGAACTTTAGGAAAGTGTTGTGAAGCTGAGGCCTGAAACTGCATAAAGTGGGCGGCCGCGACGGGTACCCGCTGCGTGTGTACGCGCGTGGACACTCAAGTGGGCTCCGTGGGAACGATCGCAATTAAAGTCATTGCATCGCATGTACAGTCGTGTCGGTGGAGAACTTAATATATTATTGCGAAGAAAAACAAAGACGAGTAAAAAAAAAGACAGCCGGTAAGCTGGTGCTGTCAGGCCCCCGCGACGGATTCCGTCGCACGGAAGCGGGCCCCGGGCGCGGGTGCATGCGCGGGCCCGCCAACCAGCGACAGTCGCCCGCGCTGGGCCCCGCGGCGGAGCACTTTTGTATGGGCGTCCGCTTAACGCAGTTTTAGGCCTAATAGTTAAATTAATGCTACACAGGGTGCTCGTTACCTACTCTGTACATTCCTGTTTTTTGCATTATTAGAAAATATGAAAGCCTGATTTAGACGGTGCGATTTAATTGCCAGTCGAATGCATCAAGTTGATGCAACAATAAAAGTTTCTCAGTCTAAACAGTGTTCAGACCATGCAAGTTAGTAAAGTTGTTGCTTAAATTTTATTGCATACAACAGGCAAGAAATTTGCACCGTGTAAATGGGGTTTAATTCTCATGAAACTTGCATGCATGCGACCTTATAGCCTATTTTCGAATTGCGTTGCGTTTTTACATAAATATAATATAGTGTGAAAATATTTATTACCTAATTAATATTCATAAAAGCCTGACATGTAATTGACCAATTTTTGGAAAGCACAGTGCACTTTGATTTAATAAGAAAACCAAACAAACTTGTTTACAGCATTAACTGTAACAGACTATGTATTTTTTTTTTGTTTCTCATACTAATGGTGAAACGATGTGTGATAAGCAGTGATAGAACATTCGGATGCATATTTACCTAAAGTTTATTTTTGCTTAGAAGTTATGGAAATGGCTTATTTTTTTTTTCCATATTAATACAGGGATTCCAGAAAATCCGGGAATGCACAACTAATCGGATGCATGATATAGAAATGACTTCTTTAATATGTGGTATTATTTAACTTTACAAGTTTTAAATTAGCTAGCATTCGATTCTATAGTCAAAAACTAAAAATTTTCGATTCCGATGTCGATCCCGGAATTCGGGGATTTTTTCGATACAGAAGTGTATATATAATAGCCAACACCATAACTTTAGGTAAATATGCATCCGAATATCCTATCACTGGTGTTGAGACTATAGTCTAAAAACTACACAAATATAACAAATACAAGATTCATAGAACAATAAAATTACTAAGGCAACTCTCTAAAGCTGTCTGTGTCTACACCTATATTATCTACTAGAATGGGTCAGCCTCTTCAAACATAGCGACCCACCTTCAAAGAGAAACTTTGTAAAAGACAGTTACAATTTACATTTATATTTTCAGTAGCTCCCATCTCTTCTTTGGAACATGATGTCATCGGACAAAATGAGTCAATTTTTTCTTTTTGTAGTGAAAACTTTAGCCGCATTGAGCAATTTTTGGTAGGGGGAAAACTTATGTTTTCGCGTCCACCGAAATGCGCGATACGCTCGTGAGGTGTTGCAGCAGACCACAGAGTACATTCTATTATACTGACGCCAGACTGTCAGTTATTCCAAAGCGTTGAGTTTTCACTTCTGTCGGCAGTACTTATGACTGCCAATTTTTTTTTTTTTTTTGTTTGTTCTATAGAATTTATAATATTTTTATTTCTCATTTTTTTCTATGGAACAAGGATAACTAGACTCTTTTACAATTATTAAAGTGACACTATACATAATTAGTTATAGTGTCACTTGTCTTACGCGGTGTCCTACGTAGGCGATTCAACGCGAACACGATTGCGAATCGAAGCGGCGCGAATGATACAACCAATAATATTCTATTGCACACATAAGTGCGGTGCGGCGACGAGCAAAGCGAAGCGGATGCGATCAGTTGGTTTGATATTTTTTCGCGAACTCTTGCGGTGCGGGCGGTGGCTTGGGCTTGTTTAAAATAAATTAAAATATGTACTTACATAAATGCAAAAAATGGTGCAAGTTGAAATTTAAATAAATGCTATTCAAGAACGCCCTATATCTATACTATGGGATAAAAGGAATAAAAATTATCACAATCGCTTATCATCATACCGCGAATGGGAGGAATTAGCGAAAGAAGTTGATACTATAAGACTACAAGTAAGTAGGTACAACAAATTAATTAATAAAAAAAAATAAAAAAAACCAGTAAACATTGTTTCCGTCCGCCTATGACAAATGCAGGGTACTGAATGGCGGCGGCGACTTCGCGCGCACGTAGGACAGAGCGCAATCGTGTCCGCGTTGAATCGCCAACGTAGGACGCCGCGATAGCGACTCTATTGTAGATATGTACTCGTATTTGATCTGTTGATTTTAGCGGCACAGATGTGTCACTCACAACATTCACATGGAACAATTTAGGGAAAATTAAATTCCGATTTTGTACCGTGACGTCACTAAAAAGTGAGCACGGGTATAAAGTTCTATAGTAAAAATAAATAAAAATTTGTCTCATTTTGTCCGATGTCGTCATGTGCTATAGAACAAATGGGAACTACCGTTAATTTTGTTTCTACATTCTTTGGAGGAAGGCCATAGTTAGCTGTGGCCGCACTGGCATACGTTTTGTTAAGTTTTTTTTTTTTTTTTAACTACTACACGTCCCGGAATTACCGCACACCGTCAAACACCCCACTTAGAATGTTATAATCATAATACAAACACTGAATTTTCTATTATAAATAAAACATTGTTTATTAATTGCGTTATACTGATTGTGGGAGAAACTTGTAGTAACATTACAAATCTATGCACGCACATAGTCGCAATCGTATAAGAGTCTAGCGTAAAAGGTACTTCGTCCTTCCCTCCGACTCTGCCCTAACCGAGGTTCGTACCCCACAGGGGGTGCCCTTAGCGCGCAGTCGTTTAGTTTATAAGTTTTTACGCCCTGGCTGGAGGCATTAAGTTTCGTTAGGAGCTTAAGGCAACAACAGGAAAGTCCGGTTAAAGAGTCTCAACCTCTCAAGGTTAACTCTGAGACCTCCCTAGATAAAAAAAGGTACTTCGTCTATTTTGGTTTGTTTTGACTGCACAGCGGAAGTCTTGACTGTCATTTACGCAGTTTAAATTATTTTTGGGATAAAAAATTACCAATATTAAAAATGGCAGAAATCGATTCAGTGAACGATTCTGAACAAACTACTTTCGTAACGTGTATATTCTTGTAACACATTGTATATTCTTGAACGCTGCTAAAATGTCATTGGGCTATAGTATCGTGCTTAATGCAATGTAGTCTAAAGCCGGGTCCCTGCGCCATGTTATGTGTTTTCCAAACACATAACATTGTTAACTAATCGATTTGAGGGCGTGGCCTAACATTTTTGTAAGCAAAAACTTTTACTAACATGTTTTACTGACACGGTTTGTTAGAAAAATTGGCGCAGCGGACCCTACTTAAGTAACTACGCATAAACATAACCAGTGCGACCCCACACTAACTTAGTACATTGTACAAATCACCTACATAAACTTGAATTTTTACAAAATTCGTAACTTTCTCGAAATATTCTAACATCAAAGGTACGAAAAAATGTGTAAAGATTGTAGCACTTGGAACTTTGTTTTTAGCTCTCTGCCTACCCACATACGAAAAAGGCGTGAGTTTATCGATGTATTAACTGTACTATAGAACTGGAAAAAAAACACAATTACGTTATGGGGTCCCTAGACGGTCAAAGTCGCTTGACAAGCATTTGCGTATTTGACAAGCATTTATGTGCTTGACAAGGCTTGGTGCAAAGTCAAGCTTGCTTGTCAAGCATCCGCACTCATTTTAATTTGTCGCCATCACATTCCGTAGCACACTGAATGTGTTGCATGACAAGCATGCATCTAAACGGCCAAGCATGCTTGCCAAGCATGCTTGTCAAACATTGCAAGCATTACAATAGTGTCAGAATGGTCTCTTCACTGTGAGTTTTTGACGAATTGCCATACAAAAACTGTCAAATACTCACAATGGCGAGACCATTCTGACACTATTGTAATAGCAGACTTGAGGCCCTGGTTTAGAGTAAACAGAAACTACGGTTGTATTTTTTTTTTTTTTCGTAACATCACTGCTAAGCGCTCATCTTGTTGAGTCCCTTGATAAAATTAGTCATGTCATATTCCTCTTCATACTGCTTATCATCCCAGAGGTCGGGCAGAGTCTCGAGCACGGACTTCGCCCCAGACGGGCCGGCCTGCTGTTGCGCAGGCGCCGCACAGTTGCTGCTTGATAAGTTGAACAAGTCTAGCAGCTGGTCGGTACCCATGGTTTCCATAGCGGCGTTCTCGCTGCTTATAACTGTGTTGGCTGTTAGTAGCTTGAATTTTTGTAGACTGTGGAAGAAATATGATAATTAATATGTTGATTGATAAATAGTGGTGCCGACTCCCTTGTTCCCAAACAAAACTAAATTTAAGTTCGGTGCATCTTTTTCATTCTATTTCATTAAGAAAAGGACAGAAGATAAATTTTAGTTTAGTCCTGTCAAATTAATCAGCGCTTGACGTAATTTTTGTCGGCAAGTTTTTAGTCACGTCTAAACTTCTAAGGAGTAGTGGCAGGTGCTGATTAATTTGACAGGACTAAACTAAAATTTATCTTCTGGCCTTTTCTTAATGAAATAGAAAGAAAAATTTAGTTTATTTATTTAAACTTCATGTACAATAGTGGTACATAGGCGGACTTAATGCCACAAGGCATTCTCTACCAGTCAACCTTTGGGTTAAATATAAAAACAGTGGTAGGGTACAAAAATAATGACAAAAATACTAACTTCTTGATTAAGAGAATTTATATAGTTTTATTGATACTAATACACATATACAAATAAAATAAACTAATAGATATTTTAACAAATACCACCTAATAATAATTACTATGACTAGACTATCATTTGAGAGTTATTTAGTCTGACTTAAGTAGTGGTTACGAACTTTTATTTTAAAAGTAAATTTGTTTTCAGCTTTTTTAATGCCAAAAGGTAGCGCGTTCCAGAGCTTTATAGTAGAGATAGCGTAAGAATTTGACATAAAACCGGTACGGTGTGAAGGAATTTGGAGAAGTAGATTCTTGGAAGCTTGTAGGTTACGACTATGAGAACTGCCCAACACTTTGAAATAATTCTTTAGATAATCGGGAGCACATGGATCGTTCATAATCATCATAGTTATAGTTCATAGTTTAGTTGGTGAACAAGGGAATCGGAACCATTATCATAGTCGGCTAGTTTTCGAAACTCGACGACAGTGCGCGTATTTTACGTGTTGATAAAATCATAATAAAAAAAGTTTCAAGAATTTGATAGTGATGTAAACAAAAAACGTATTATTATTATATTCGTTTTCTTAAGCCGGGTCCGCTGCACCATGTTTTCTAACAAAACATGTAACGTAAAACATTTTAGCAATGCATGTTAGCAAAATAGCCAGTACTCTGCGACTTTTGAGTAAACAATGGTTTTATTACAAAATCTCTTTTCAAAAATGATTTCCGACGAGGAGACATGTTTTTTGTTCTAGCAATAGTAGATTAAGTGCTACGAAGAAGAAATAGAAATAGATTAAAAAAGAAATAGATTTTACAATCATTTGATGTAGCGTCCCATAGCACTGGTCTTTCTCGAATTAATTGAATTAAAAAAAAAGTATTCTCGTTATTCCACTTCATCACTGCACTCAAAATTATAAAAATTTGACGAAACGTCTTCGTCTGGAGAGCAGTGTGAAAACAACGAAATGAGTGACTTCACCAACCCCCCCCCCTCCCCCCAGCCGAACACGTGTGATGTTATGCGTTCGTCGCGGCAAACGTGTTATGTTATATATTTGTGTTTTTGCTAACAAGACAGGCCATGCCCTCACGTACTCTTTTACAAGCTACCCGAATTAAAAAAAAAAAACATCAGTAAGATAATAAGTAGTACTCGCAACCGGCGTGCGTGTATGACTATATGTATGAACGTAAACGAGGCAAAGGGAGGTGTAAGGAGCGTAGCAGGTAGCGTTCTATAGTTTCCGCTTACCCCCATGGGAAGAAGGCGTGAGTTTATTTGATGTTATATCAGTAAAATCACAAACTCACCCCATGATCTTCTCCTCAAGCGTGTCCCTGGTAATTAGCCGGTACACGTTGACGACCTTCTTCTGTCCGATGCGGTGCGCACGGTCCATTGCTTGGAGGTCCTTCATGGGGTTCCAGTCGTGTTCTACGAAGATCACCGTGTCTGCACCCGTGAGGTTCAGACCAAGGCCACCCACCTGTGGGGGAAAAGCAAGTATTAATCATTATTGCTTTTTTCTGAAAGGATATCCTTGTGTTCACTCTATCAAATCAAATCTTTAGTGCTGAACACAGCAGGGGCGCAGCCTCCACACAACCCGATACCTATCGGCTTCCCTTCGGACAACACTTCTTACACCTGCGTGTGTATCACAGGACGTTACAATTTAAAACAACATAAGAAAAAAAAACACTACAAAAATGCCTAAACTTTTTCATTAATCAAATTGTTCCGACCACAGAATAGATAAAAGAGGTTAGAAGGGTCTTGTGGGCGGGGCAGGCTCGCCGCATATAATCGACCTTTTTCTCACCCTAACATAAATGAGAAATAAATGTGTGTGTGTGACTGTTCATCAAACGCAGTGTTTGCGTTATTGTGACAACCAATATCAAACTCGCGATCTAAGTGCGTGTGGTTTATTTGTGTGCGTAATGCGCGTACGTTTTGGTCTCTTGCTTGTAGTGGAGTTAGAGAATGGAAGACAAGCGGCGACACGCGTTTTAATAAAAATCAGGAACTATTTCCTTTCCAACCTCTTTTATGCGTTCTTGGTTCCGACCATAGCTGGCGTTAAATTTAGAAAAGTAAAGGAATAACTAAATTTTTTGAGCTAATTAATTTTGATGTTATGTAGAGATTATGAGAACTGAACATTTTTTTCTGCGGCTTTGTTTAAAAAAAAATTATAGCTTAGCCACTGGAACACAGTACATATAAATACATTTCAAGATGTTGAGTGAATGCGCAGTTCACTCTGTTTAGGGAAAATAAATAGATTTGTCGGATCCTCGACTAAAACCCCTAATAGCATAAGTCGGGAGTGCGAGGGATGCTTGCAACTTGACTGCGTGAAGCTACACTTCTATGTCAATAGAATTCTCTGACATTTCATCACATGATAGAAATAGTAAAAACTCCAATTTCGAACCGACAATTATTACTTCACGAAAAAACTCGAGGAAACACTCGAGGTTTGTTGCACGGATAATTGCTCTCTACTCTGGTCATACTGTGGCATATTTATTGATAAGAAAATCAGATTTTCAGAATTTCAAATCTAATCATTTACTATTATTAACATAACCGGGATATTTACCATGTTTATTCATTTTTCTGAGTTCCCGATATTTCGGCGCTGTTGCAAGCACCATGATCACGGATAAACTGAAGTCACTGCGGGTGGGTGTTTATGAGCAGACAAAACGGTCTACCCTCTTTCTTGTTCGTTTTTTGCACTCAGTACCGCTACCACTGTCACTCGCAACTCGATTCTGTTCCCGACACACGAAACTCACTGTGTCCGCTCGCGAACTTTTTTCGGCACTTCTTCGGTTTTTACACAGCTGAACCACTGGATTCCAGGCTCTCGACAGTTGAAACCCATCATCCCAGTTGAAGTTCCTATATTTAGTAATCTCAATAGCTTCTCTAACCAGTCTAGGAATATAGTGGCGTTCTGTCGAGATGACCTGAGGGTTATGTAACTCAATCCAGTGGTTCGATCCTGACTCCAAAAGATGTTGAGCTATGGCCGATTTTTGGGTGTCGTTGTTCTTCACCGCCCTGATATGCTCTGATATTCGACAAGCTACCGTACGTTTCGTCTGACCGATATACGACTTGCCGCAACTGCAGTCTACTTTATAAACACCAGGCTTTTCTAGCGGAAAGTTGTCACCCACCCGCAGTGACTTCAGTTTATCCGTGATCATGGTGCTTGCAACAGCGCCGAAATATCGGGAACTCAGAAAAATGAATAAACATGGTAAATATCCCGGTTATGTTAATAATAATGTTAGTGACCATGACAGTTTAAAAACTTATAATCATTTACTGTTGTTAATCAATGATTACAGACTTCCTGCACCAAGCCAGGCAGCGATAGCGACCCAGAACACTTTTCTTTCCTTTCGTGAGCTCTCTGATGACTATAGCAAAACCATATTTTGGCCTGTCTATAAATGATAATAATGTACATATTTTCCTTTTGTCAATTTTTATTCTTATTTATGTAAATTCAAAATTTGGCATATCTTTTTCTTTTTGTAAAGTTATTTTGAATTGTTTTCTGATTATAAGATTTAAAATTGTTGGTACACCACGTAACTTTAAGCTTCGGAAGAGCGAAGTGTCCTAAGACAGGCAATTTTTGTCTAAAAGGTCACTTCAACCACTAGATGTAGTACATAACTTGTGAAAGAAAATAAATTATTTGTATTTGTACTTTATTTGTATTTGATAAAGTACTTATGAACTTACCGCAGTAGTAAGCAGCAGTAGATCAATAGACACGTCATTATTGAACCTCGTAACAATCGCATGTCTTTGATGAGGCGGCACACTACCATCAAGCCTCAGATACGTGACGGCCGGCAGGTGGCGCTTCAGTAGGTCTTGTTCTACGATGTCCAGCATCTTCTTGAGTTGGCAGAAGACGAGCGCGCGATGTTGGGACACGATGGCTTCGGGTTCCACGTCAGAGGCTGGCGTGCCTATGCCGCAGTCGAGGAGAAGTTGTCTGAGGAAGAATAGTGGAGTATTAGTATAATGGAACTATGCTGTATTGAGTTTTTCGGCCAAGAACTTCTGTGTTACAACCCGGAGTCACCATGTGTTCTGTCCTAGATCTCTCTCCGGTTGTATCAGATTGCCGTCCCTAAGGACTATGAGCAGTGGCGTATTTTAAGATTCACCGCCCCACGCCTGTAGGGTTTGCCGCCCCATAAATTAACGGAAAAAGAGCAAAACATTTAATATTTAATCCAGCAGTGTGTTGATGTGGGCTGAGAATGATGATAATGACCACCAATAAACAATAAACAGCAATAAACACCATTTATTAAATATTTATATTTTTTTCCGATGGACAGATTGGTTAATACGATTACCCCGCGTCTTGATGTCTATCAAACTTACAACCAAATGAGTTGTACTTTTTGTTAATTAGGTACCTAGGCTTTTTTTTTATTTCTTCAGGCATTATATTTCAAAAAAGCTGAGCGAGATGTGGCTTACGCCGCCCCTCGCAGCTTGCCGCCCCGGGCCATGGCCCTTTTGGCCCTAAGGTAAATACGCCCCTGACTATGAGTGTGAGGGGAGAGAATACACCGTTGTTATTGGCCACTGTTACTAAAATTCTGACCGTTAGTTCTATGACTTAACAAAACAAAATTCATTTGCCAAAAACAAACCTTCAAGATTTCGTTGTTCTATCTAACACATTTAAATTCTGTATTCTGTTATACCCACCTACGCCTCCCGTGCACTGTCTCTCGTAAGACACTACAGTTTGTTTTGCTACGCATATAGTTCGTCACATTTAGAGCGCTGAATTTAAATATTTTTATTTTGTTTAATAATCTGATGAAGTACAAGTCATAGCACAAAAGTCGTTGTTTATGTTGCCAGTAATATAGTCCTGAGGTGTTTTACCAACGATCCTGTTTATAGTTTGTCGGCCTTCATAACAAGTTTTGTGGGACCAATCTTTCAAGCCTCCTGAATGACTTGGTTTTCATTTGGTCTGATGCTAGTTTGTTAGGATGGGTCGTAATCCTATTCGTGGAGAACCTTGGGCATTGTGAAGTCCAGATGTAAGCTATCGTTAATGATGTACCGTGGTGCATTAGCATTTTTACCCGACTGCGCCAGAAGAGAGAGTATGTATGTATAATTGTTAGGCACGCACTGCGGCCTGAACGGCTCGATGGATTTTAGCTTGAGAGGTGTCGTTAGATTCGTATTTACTGTGAGAGTGACACTGGGTACATCAAAATAATAAAAAATCAAAATGGCGGTTTTTTGGAGCCAAATTCAAATGTTTGGCACGCTCTGCAGCCTGAACAGCTCGATGGATTTTAGCTTCAAATGTAAAAAAAGGAAGGGGTAGGTTTAAAAAAAAAAGTTACATCAATATTGGTATCAAATAAAAGCTTTTAATGAGACAATTAATATATATTTATATATATATTAATAAAATTAAAAGCTTGAAAAAAAAAAAAAAAAGCCCGACTGCTAAAACATAACTTAAAAGTGAAAAACAAGCATTATAATCTATAGAATTTTGGTATGGCAGGCGGGGACAAACAAAACATCCATACTAATATTATAAATGTGAAAGTAACTCTGTCTGTCTGTCTGTCTGTTACGTTTTCACGCCTAAACCGCTGAACCGATCGTCATGAAATTTGGTAGAGATATAGCCTGGGATATGGAGAAGGACATAGGCTACTTTGTTACGCGATAACCGACATCCACGCGGGCAGAGCCGCGGGCAAAAGCTAATATATCATATTTCAGGCTATTGGGTTTTTGATTGGAACCTTTAGAGTATGTCTATGTTTGAATTAGCTGCCGTTCCCCACAGCTGTATTCCTTATATCCAAATAGGTTTATGATGTATTTGTAAAGCTGAAGTTTATTACCCAGTGATAGCCTGTTTACAAAGTCAGAGATATTTCAATCGTCAGCTAAATACCCACCGTATTTAAAAGTTATCTGACGATAAAAAATTGGCTCTTAGTTCAATATACTAACTTGAGTGCAGGCAGTTTGGCAGAATGTTGTATGTCATCTAATGTGGAGTGTTGTTCATGCAACTGTTTGGCAATAGCTCGCGCCTCTGGGTGCTCTGATTGCAGGACTAGCTTCGGGTGGTTGCACACGTTCTGTAGGTAGTGGAGAGCCTGCGGAAATAAAGATATAGTCAATACGTGGACAGAGTTGTATGACAGGATAAGATTTACACAATGGGGTTTATTCATAAACGTTGCTTAAAGTTAAGTGACGTTCAAACGTCAAAATGTATGGTTAAACAGTCGCTAATCATTACTTAACTTTAAGCAGCGTTTATAAATAAACCCCTAAATGTCTACATTTCTTCCAAAATCTCATATACCAGCGCTGCGGGGCACCCAGATCTTTCACCAATCTTCTGGGCAGACTGGGAGACATTATTAACTTCTGGAAGGTGGGCTGGTTGTAATAATCACCGACGGCCGCTATAGATCACGCACAATGGTCCGTCTGAAGGACTAAGTGCGGAAACCAAACCCTCTAACATAGAACCAGCGCTTAGAATCAGACGGCACTTGTATATAAGCCAGCTGTGTACCAACGTTACAAACTAACTGCTAATGTGACCATCCACATTCAAACGTTTATTCTCTTAGCAACATTTTCTATTGCCGAAAGGGCGACATGCGACCATGTGTTGTCTGATTTACTGCTACTTTTGTTAATTCATGTCCTAAAAATAAAGGATTAAACCGCCGCAACACTTAATTTTAAATGTCGCAGCATCATGCTGAGATAGGAGCCTTTTGGCCTCGTACAGGACTTCCTGTTTTTATTTTTTTACTTGTGTTTTTAGTTTAATTTGCGATCTACCTGTGCGAGTCCCAATAAATACTTGTTCTTTCTTTCTTTATGTAAGCATTACCTTTGTAGGTTGGTATAACTTACATTTCAGTTTCTCTTCTTTCTTCAAGTCGTATTATTAGTGTTCATAAATGGATAATTAACTCATCTACGATAGTGTATAGCTGATGATGAACGTGAAATAAGCTGCGTCAGTTTCTCCTCTCGAAACGCATTTCAATATGGTAACGCACTGTGGTTACACCTACAAACCCTACAGTACATTTTCTTGATATAACCTTACCTGGAAAACATGCGTATGATGCGAGGTAATGCCGTGCGGCATGTGTTCCCTCGACAAGTCTTCATAAAGGCGTCGCTGTAGTGGACTCAGATCGCAGTAGTAGTCCTGAGTTATCTTGGGAGGTAACTCCTTTAGTACGTCTTCCTTCACACGGCGCAGCAGGAATGGTAACACCTGGAGAATAGAAAGTTACGAATTATTATCAACGTTGAAATATTTGAACACATCATTCAAGCTTACAGATTTTAAAGATCTAGTGTACAGTAGGATCCGTTTATTATGACTCCGCCTATATTGACCAACCGTTTATTAGGAAGTAATTACACAGCGAAGTTTGGTTTTCATATAAAATTCTTTATAACTATAAGTCGGATATAATGACATCGCTTATAGTGACATGTCGCTTATTGTGACCCATTTTTAATAAATTGCGTCCAGTTATAGTGACCGACATGATTCCTAACACCTTCGGCAGTGTTCGGGAGTCACGTGATACCCGACAACGTTCGGCGCGCGCATGGCTTTTTTGTTTTGAGTCTCAGTGGGTTGATAGTTGAAGGACACGCATTGTTCGTTATTTGATATGTGAAAAAAATGACATGTACTAACAAAAATAGGACTGTTTTACACTAAAATAAAACAGTCATTATGTGCCGAAAGAAAGACACAGCGTCAGTATGAAGAAGCTGTCTATGATTTTGGCTTCTAGGAGCTTAAATATTGAAAAACATACCTGATTCTCTTTGGATTTATGTTGTTACCTCTCACGTCCGGCAGGGGTCGCCCCACTAGTTCCGGCGGCCGACCGTTGGGATTTTCATAGTGTCTTCACTCACCAGCAAGGGCCTTACTCTGACGCTGTGTCTTTCTTTCGGCACATAATGACTGTTTTATTTTAGTGTAAAACAGTCCTATTATATGCCTAGCAGAAAGACACAGCGTCAGTATGAAGACTTGTTTGATATCTGCTGGTGAAGGTAACTATAAACGCTATGTGAAATAAAGAAATGTGTTAAAAGAATTAAAGAAATTCTTTTCAGATTAAACATTAACCTTTATTATCAATTACCCTAATCAGTAGGTAAAGCAATAATATAATACTACTAAATATAAACATTTTAGAATCACAACATACAATTTGTACTTAAAAACTTAAACAATCAACTTTGGCACATATACCCATTTATTAAAAACCTGAGAAGTTTAATCGTAACAAATCTTCCTTTTCATTATTTGAATTTTTAATTATTTCTCTACAGTAAAACTTCCTGAAGGTCTTATCACTCTTCCAGTTTCCTCTGGCTAATATCTCATCCACAGGTACATTCTCCCACCATCCTTTGGATGCTACAGCAGCCCTGATGCTTCCTGGAGTAGCTACTAGATTTATATCTTTAAATATAGATTTAATCCAACCTGCTATAATAGTTCTTGTAGTTGGTTTCATTTCACCTTTTATTGAAACAAACAGACTTGTAACGTTACTATTAAGACGTCTATACTGTGAAGTTTGAATTAATTGTTTAATATGTCTTATGGGACATAAATTAGCATCTGGATGCTTTAATAAGGACCATCCAGACTGTCTATGTTTACTTGAGTCAGTTTTTGATCCAAATTTGGGCCTTAATAAACATTTTTCTTTTTCTTCTGTGAAATTGTTTTCAGATATATCCAATAAGGTAAGGTCATGTATTCTCCTGCCTGATGCTAACAGTAAAATAATTGCAGTTCTTCTTGAAATATCAAAAAGTGAATTTGTGCTTGGAACTGTCTTCAACCAATTGAATAACAATTTTGTGTCCCAAATAGGGGCTTTTGAAGGTTGAGGTTTTGCTAATGCTATGGCTTTTAAAACTTGTTGAATAAAGAAATTTTTTGAAAGACTTTCTGCATTTGAAGCACAAAAGGTAGAAATAGCTGACTTATGCAATAAAATTGTGTTAACTGAAAAATTTCTTTTTAAATGCAGATCTGCTAAAAATCTTGCAACATCTTTACCATCTGGATTTTTGTGATTAATATTATTTAGGGCACAAAACGATAGCCACCTTTTTATAGGGCTTTTGTAAGTATTTATAGTGCTTTTGCGCCAACTATTATTTAATAATTTAATTTCATCCTTACTCCAGTTAGCTACTTGGTCTGACCACCCCCAATTTTCCAAGCCTGGAGGGACAATTTGTCCACTTGTGGGGGACAGAGCCCCGTCGATCGATCTATCAGGTTCTTCCGCAGATCTATTATCGGTACTGGATTTGACAGGGACCTGGCTTGTAGATCGCTCAGCCAAAAGCACTGATCCCACTGTGGCGCTATTACTATGTATGTTCCTTTGGCCCTGTTCAGATGATCCAGCACCCGTGGGATCAGGTTGGGGGGGGGGAACACCCAACCCAACTGAAAGTCCCAATCTTGACTGAAGGCGTCGCAAAAAATTGCTGACCCATCTATTGAGTCCCAAGTTACGTATTTTGGGACAACAGCTGTTTCTTTTGACGCGAACAGGTCTACGTCTGGAACCCCCCATCTTTTGAATATCTGGTCCTTGGCTTGGGATTGAAGTTGCCATTCGGGAACAGGCTTTCCTCTCGAGAGGCGGTCTGCAATCCCGTTTAACCTCCCCGGGAGGTATGATGCCGACAGCGTTATGTTGTGCTGCTCGGTTAGGTGAAGGAGTTTGTTTGTTAGGCCCAACAGGGCTAAGGACCGGGTTCCCCCCTCGTTCCTTATATATGCTATGAGAGTCCGATTGTCCGACTGCACTAGGACGTGTGCATTCTTCATGTATGCACCTTCTCTGACTAAGGCTGCATATACCGCAAACATCTCCTTCACATTGGAATGCCATTTTTGTTGGCGGCAATTCCATTTCCCTGACAACATGGTGTTGTTCAGGTGTGCTCCCCAGCCCGCGTCCGCCGCGTCTGTGGTGAGAAAGTGGGTAATCTTGGGGCGGTGCATTGTTCTTGCACTTTTGCCCACGTTTTTTACCCACCATTCTAACTCTCGAGTTACTAGGGGTGGTAACTGCCTCTTTTGCCTTGGTCTGCATCCCCTGAATGATTTTAGAAAAATCTGAGTTCGGCGACAATGAAGGCGACCGTTTGGAGTTGCTAAGTTCGCGAAATTTAGCACACCCAGCAATTTTTGTGTTTCCCGGAGACAAGATTCTTTCTTTTGTAAAAGACTTGTTGCCAATTCTTTTATTTTTTGTACCTTTTTTACAGGAAGAGAAATTAGTTTTGTTTTTGTATTCCATGCTATGCCCAAATATTCTATTTCCTGAGTTGGGGTGAGAAAAGATTTTTGATAGTTTACATGCCAACCCAACTTTACTAATGTATCTATGGTTATTTTGGTGTGCTCTATGAGTTGTATCTGATTTTGACTGGCTATTATAAAATCGTCTAAATAAACTATTATTCTTATGTTTTGTCTCCGAAGGATTTCCGCAATCCAATTGGTCACCGATGCGAAGGAGTGAGGGGCTGATGAGAGACCGAAAGGCAAGGCTGTTAATTGTAATATTTCGTCTCCATATATTATGCGCAGAAAACGCCTGTGGGTTTCCTTTATGCTCAAGTGAAAATATGCTTGATGGAGGTCGATCTTTGTCATCCAGTCCCCGTCTTGTAGGAACTGAATTACATCCAGTCGAGAAATTAGCTGGAAATGCCGAGTCGAGACATGTAAATTTAGACTCTTTAAATTGAATATAGGGCGTATTCCCCCATCTGGTTTTTTGACTAAAAATATTTTGGAGTGAAAGCCGGGTGTCATATTTTTTGGTTTTTCTAAAATGCCCGCATCTTTTAACTGATCTATAACTTCTGTCATTTTCTTGGTTTGTTTTGTTGCAAACTTGTTTATTATTCTTTTGTAAGGGTAATGTAAAGGAGGTTTTGTTAAAAATGGTATGCGGCTCTCCGCTATTATTTTCTGAATATATTGACTGGCCCCTAGTTGTTTCCATGCTTGAACATGGAATTTTAGGCAACCGCCTTTGAATACCCTGCTTTGATTGTCACTTATCTTTAACATTGGAGGTGTCTTGGGAGCCTGTACGACGAAAGGAATGCTTTTTATAATTATTCTTAGATTTTTTGTCTGAATTAAATTTATTTTTCTTATTAAAATTAGTTTTATAAGATGGCTTGAAATTTTTATTGTTCACCTGGTTGTTATTTGTGAATTTCTTTTTATCTTTTAAGTAACTTGGCACGTTAAGCCATACCTGGGAGCCTCCTAACGAATCAACCAGAGGTGTGAGCGCTTCTCTATTGAAGAGATGCTCTGCACTAGGTGGAATGTTTTGTAACGCTGCTTTAAGATTGATGTTACTAACTTCTTTTAGAATGCGGTCACGTCTAACTTCAATACATTCTGCTCGCTTGCCACATATGACCTGCATACAGGATTCCATATTTTTGTATGAAGGAGACGTTGGACCAAATTTTTCAGACAGCTTATTATATAGAGTGTTTGCATTAAGGTCTGTGTCAGAACTAGCAGCCCAATTGACAACCTCCTGTAGACCACTTTTCAAAAGTTGTCTATTTTCTAAAACAGCATTTGACAAACCCGCTAACAATTGTTCCGTACTAGCCAAATAATCCGTGCCTTTATTAAGATGGCACAGTTCCTCATTTAATTTTAACCCTATAAAACCGGGTGTCGCTATAAGTGCTTGCAAGTCCTTCTTGTACCGAATACCTTTCCAGGCCTGTGAATTAAATTGTTGAAGATTGTTCAACTCTGCTAATTTTTCGGGATCGGCTACAGGTACAATTTTAGATTCGTCAAAACATATTTTTAAATCCCCCAAACACACATTATTATTAACAGGTGGCTTACACAACATTGGTGGTTTATTTAAAAATTGATTACTTTTATTAGAAATTACGGAACCGCAATGGCCTCCATTATTATTTTCATTACTATTATTATAGTTGGTACTAATAGCCGTGAAAATCTGCGGCATTTGAGCTACACAATCTGTTAAGTATGTAACTTGGTTTATAAGAGTATCCATACGAGGATCCGAACAGGTTCCGACCTGTTTGAACCTACGCCGCTTAGACCTTTTGTTAGGTGGTGGCGAGGCAAAACCTTCCTCATCTTCCGAAGATGAAGAACTGCTTTGCGATGAGCTCGAGCTCACAGCTCTTCGCCCTCCATCCGGAGCAGCGACTTGAGCTACAAGTTCAGGTACGGAATCCTCTGAGTTCATAATGGAAGGTAGGTACTCACCGACTCGCCGTCGAATACACAACACTGCACTAAAAACACTGATATATCTTTAGTATTCGTGTATAATTAACACTATTTTCAAACCGAAAACAATGAAATATTAGAATCTAATAAGATTTTTGTCAGTTTTTTAACTTGAAGAAAAACTTTTGCTCCTAGCTCGACAAAAATCATAAACGCTATGAAAATCCCAACGGTCGGCCGCCGGAACTAGTGGGGCGACCCCTGCCGGACGTGAGAGGTAACAACATAAATCCAAAGAGAATCAGGTATGTTTTTCAATATTTAAGCTCCTAGAAGCCAAAATCATAGACAGCTTCTTCATACTGACGCTGTGTCTTTCTGCTAGGCATATAATAGGAGATTGTTATTTTCTACAAAATGCTGTGTATGACGTCCACTTAATATGACGTTTGTTATTTTCCTGCGATGTCATTATAAACGGATTAAAAAAACGGGAAAAAAAAAATACTTTGGATTTAAATTTAATAAAATAATCACGAAAAACCTCTAGAAATGCGACGTTGCCAGCCCGCGCGGGATGAACGCTATTAAGCAGGACTTACCTGACGATGTAACGCCTCGCAAGCCAGCGCGCCGGCCTGCAGCTGATGCGGCGTGGCCTTCGCGTCCCTCGCAGCGAGGATAGGTCGCGAATACCGCGCCGTGAACTGTCGCTCAGTACCCAGTAGGCCGGGCATTAGGAAGTCGAATAACGACCACAGTTCTAGCACGTTGTTCTGTGAAAAAAAGACAAGACATGGTAACATTGCAATCAACTTTGAATAAGTTTTTCATGTCCTCTTTGTGATACGAGAATTTCTAAAACCCTGATCGAGTCTATGATAAGTAAATCCATTGTCAAATCTCATTGTAGTTGAGATTTTAGCTAGATGTTGTGCGATTTCTGACCAAAATAACATCGGTGTATGCATGGTGGTATGTGGTGGTGGTGTATTATTATGACCACTGTTGATTCGGCAAAGTAATAAAATGAACTAACAGAATACGGGTTGGGTCAAAGTGCTATTTTAGAGCTCTTACTTATTATAAATTATATTTTACACTATATTATTATTTGTGGTTTAAATGACTTTAATTGTAGTCGTCGAAATGATTTTATCTTACCTCGCTTAACGAACATCAACACAAACAATAACTCTGTATTATATAATATCTATCATCAAAATTTATGTGGACTTAACAACAAGAAGGATGACCTTGAAATTTATTTGAATGACTTAAAATCAAAAGTAAATTGTATTTGTATAAGTGAACACTTTTTAAATGAAATCCAAATATCACAATTACAGATGACTAGTTATAAACTTGGTTCCTACAACACAAGAGTAAACAAAAAAAGAGGTGGTACTTTGGTGCTAATAAGCGATGACAGACAAATAGAGGACATAGAAATTTGTAAAAAGCTCTATAAACAAGATTATTTTGAGGTATGTGGACTAAAAGATTTAGAATTTAATATTAATATTGTCTGTTGCTATAGAACTCCTGTGTATAATAATTTTGATAGTTTTCTTGAAAGGCTGGAACAACTATTGAAGCATTTCTTCAATAAACAGTGTTTGATTTGTGGCGACTTCAATATTAATATGATGAAAGATGACAAATACCGAAAATCATTTTTATCATTGCTCACATGCTACAATTTTAGATGTTTGTTTGACACTACAACATTCGTACGTAATGGCACAGAGTCATGTATTGACAATATATTGACAAATCTAATAGATACTAATATTAACGATATCCATATTGACCACAACGGATTATCAGATGGACATGCCGGTCTTTTTTGCACAATAAATGTAAAAAAAGTAACAGAAGAAAAAAAACGAAGTAATTTTAAGTATATTAAAAAAAGAATATATAATAAAAAAAATAAGGTGGAATTTAGGAAAAAGTTGGCAGAGATAGATTGGAATCTCGGCATAAATACATTTATAAGAAAATTTAATGAAGTACATGATAATTCTTTAAAAAAAAAGGAAATTTTAATTGATCTCAATAAGTCTGGTAAAAGTTATTGGTTTAGCAAAGGAGTTAAAGTATCCAGCAAAGTCAAGCGCATTTTGTGCCTTATTGATAAAAAGAGATGTGATAAATCAATTTTAAAATATCGCGAAAACTACTTAAGGATATTTAGAAAGGTAGTAAGATGTGCAAAAAAGCTCGACACTAGGAAAAAGATTGATCAGGCACCTCAATCTAGTAAAGCCATGTGGAAAATAGTGAATAGTAGACGTAATTCTAATAAAAAACAAAGCACTGATTTTGTAATACTTAAACAAGATAATAAGATATATGACAGCCCTGTAGACGTAGCCAACATTTTATCTGACCAATTTGACAACAAAATTACATTAAAGTCTTCTGATTATAGCTTAGCTAACAAATACTTAACCGACAATATGGCTAGAGTAGACGATAACATGTTGTTTGATCAAGTAACCCCGGTAGAAATCTTCAAAATGGTTAATAATATGTGCAATAAAAATTCTCACGGTCAAGACGAAATACCCATAAGTATCATCAAGGATAACATTGACATATTAGCTGAGCCAATAGCTGACTTTTTAAACAAATGTATTGAGCAATGTGTTTTCCCTGAGCAATATAAAATTGCTCGTGTTTTGCCCATATTCAAAAAAGGCTCCAAATTAGATGCGAAAAACTATAGACCCATTTCCCTATTACCGGTATTCTCTAAAATATTTGAAAAGGTAATGAAAGATAGGCTTGTCAAACATTTGATTAAACACAATATCATTAGCTATCAACAGTTCGGGTATCAGAGAGGCATAGGAACCATTGATGCAATAGACTCACTAGTGGATGATGTGGTTAGCAAACTGAATAATAAAGAAAAAGTGGCAGGACTATTCTTAGATCTTAGCTCTGCCTTCGATACTGTTGAACATAAAATCCTTTTAGACAAACTAGAACACTATGGGATAAGAGATAACGTCTTAAAGCTTTTCAGTTCTTATTTACAGAATAGATCACAGTATGTCGAAATTAAGTCAGTTGAAAGCGGACATGAAAAAATTAACAAATCTAAGCTTGTTAGAGTACAAAAGGGAGTTCCACAGGGCTCAGTCTTGGGTCCAATATTTTTTATAATATTTCTTAACGACTTAGCTAAATATATGTATAAGATAGTACCAGACATCAAAATGGTTATTTTTGCTGATGACACAAGTGCTGTTATGAACGATATCTCTATAAGGGACTTAGAAAACAAAGTGAATCATGCACTGTCTGCTTTTGAACATTGGTTTTCCACTAACAATTTAAAACTCAATGTGGAGAAAACTAAATGTATGCTATTCAAATCAACTGTGAGGAATAATGATAGTATTGAAATAGCTTCATTGGGGAATAAAGTGGAAATTGTGCAAAATTTAAAATTTTTAGGAATACAAATTGATGAGCTCTTGTGCTGGAAACAAGAACTGGAAGCAATCACAAATACTCTGAGCAGTGCATGCTATGCCTTAAGAAGTTTAAGGGACGAACTAACCATTGCTCAGTTACGAAATGTTTATTTTGCCTTAGTTGAGTCCAAGCTGAGGTACAGTATTAAACTATGGGGGAACAGTTATAAATACAATATAAATGCAGCCTTTGTTATGCAAAAAAGGGCCCTCAGAACTATTCTTCGCATAGAGCAAACTGAATCTTGTAGAGAGCATTTTGTGAAATTAAAGATTTTACCTGTACCTTGTCTTTATATTTTGGTCCTACTAAGTAGTTTTCTAAAAAACCTAGAGAAATACGAGACAAAGGAAGAAAGGGTAACTAGGGTGGAAACGCGCAGGAAAGATTTGCCTAATTATTTGCAGCCAAAATTAAATGTTGTCAAACATAGCTCTAAAGTACAGTCTGTACAAATTTTCAATAAATTGCCATTAGAATTAAAAATGATTAATAATCCAAGAATATTTAAATTCAAATTAAACTCATTCCTATTGACGAAGTGCTACTATAGTATAGAAGAGTTTTTTAGGGACAAAAATAATGCCACAGTGTAACTTGTTTATCGTTTAAGTCTCATTCTTGACATGTTATTATTATTTTTCTTGATTTTTTTTTTGATTGAGTTGAATTCTTATTTTATTTTTGACTTTTTATCCATATTATTTGTAAATTTTATTGATTATTATTATTATTCCGTGTATTAATAACTTGTAATTAATTGTAACTTTTATTGATTATTATTATTGTATTAATCCTGTATTCGACACAAATGTATTTTTGTTCAGAATAAATAAATAAAAAAAAAAAAAAAAATTCATTTATTTCATTAGATACATATTATAATAGTTTTTTTTAATTTATTTTTTTATTAGAATATGTAAGCTAAAAAAATAAAAATAGTAGCCCACCGGCATCGGGAACAGGGTCCAAGCTACCGGTGGTCGGGGCTCCAGACAAGGGAACCTCCTAACAATGCGAACCGTATCCAGAAGTACCACTTTCTGAACCAAGCATTATAATCAGTAATACAACTCCTTAAGTTAGTATAATCCTAAAAATCATGATTTCATGAAATAGTTATTGAATAGGATTGTATGAAGTTAGAGAAAATTTGAATTTCGCGGGCTAACTTGACGCTTTCACCTTAACGACTGGTTCCTAAAAAAATATGTTCTAATTACCTGAATCGGCGTCCCGGACAAAATCAGCCTATGATTAGCGACAACTTGCTTTATAGCCTTAAAAACTTTCGTCTTCCCATTCTTGATGACGTGTCCTTCGTCCAATATACAGTAGTTCCACTTGATACTGCTGAAGAACTCGATGTCCTTCCGCACGATATCGTACGACGCGACGATGAAGTTGTAGTGTTTGACGTGATGACGTAATCGCTCGCGTTCGTACGGGATCCCCACGTATTGGAGCGGTTTCAGGAATTTTGAGGGTATGAATTTGTTTACTTCGAATACCCAGTGGCCTGAAACAGGAGTTATAATTGTTAGTTTGTTGTTGAATGTTGAAATTGAACAAAAAGAAAACAGATTAATAATATTGCTGCTTTTCTACCAAATGTAAATAAAATTGATGACTTTGTTTATCAAATGTTTGACAGAGACCGGGCTTTCGCATAGTAAAATTAGGATTACCCTAATTTTAAAAATAGTAATTCAAAGTATGTAATGATTAAATCTCAAATCGTTTATTGCAATCCATAATGTACAATTACAGGTGGTAAATAAAGTAATATTAACAGAAACAATTATCAACCCTGTTGGGCACAGCAAATTTTTAAATACGTAGAGAGAGGAAGAGCGCTTTATTAATTTCCTTGTTTTATGTTAGAATTATTTTGCATCTTAATAAAATATTTCCATTCATTCACTTATTCTACTAATATTTTATATACACTGCGGCACGGTTGGCGCAGTGGTTAAGCGATTGACTACTGCGCTGCGTGTCGCGGGTTCGATTCCCGCACGGAACAAATATTTGTACGATCTACAAGTAGTTGTTCCGGGTCTGGCTGTTTGTGTATGTGAGTTTAAATGTTTGTAAACGCACCCGCGATACAGGAGAAATACCTAGTGGGGCAACGTTTAAAAAAAATAAAAAAATATGCGGGTCATCTATTCATGGATCGATTAATGAGCTTTACAGCAGCCTCTGTCGTGCCCTTCATGGACCCAATGTTAATTTATTAGCGTCTATACCTTGGCTGTTTTTGAGTCCCTCTTGGGGAAAACTGAAGATGTTGTCTATGCTCATCATAATTTGCTTGAACATTATATTTTATATATTATATTACATGAACTACTTTATTTTACGACTATTATTATTTAACTCACCAGTGAGCGTGGGCGGGCAGACGACGAGCGAGGGCAGCGCGGGCGCATGCTGCCGGGTCCTCTCCCAGTGCGAGCCAGCTACCACCACTATGGACTGCAATGTCTTGCCCAGACCCATGTCGTCGCATAACACGCCGTGTAGCTTGTATTCGTAGAGGAAGCGGAGCCAGTTTACTCCAGCCTGCAATTTGAATGGATAAAAATTGGTTTCTTGGCAGCTTTTTGCACTTTAAAATGCAGCATTTAACCAAAGGAGTACTAGAATTTGGCGTCCCATCAGCATTGCATCAACAATCGGTCCTGTGCTTTGCGAAAAAGAATCATCTGTGTCATACATTTGTGTTCACTAAGAGATTAACAAAACAAGGCAATAGTAAATACCATTAAAAAAAAAATTCAGGTTTGGTTAAACAAAACTAAACTTTATAACCTTGATAATCGACAGTAAACTTGTCACACCCACCTGTTGGTAACTCCTGAGCTCAGCCGACACGGGCACGGGTATCTTGTAGTCCTTGATAGTCTTGGGGTTGAACAGCTGCTCGAGGAAGTATTTGTCACTACGTCTTCTTGCCTTCAGTTCGGGGGAGAGGTCGGGAGGTTCTGCTACACCGCCGTCGAGGGGCATCAGTTGTATGAGGGAGGCGAAGCAGCGGGTCGACATTATGCGGACGGCCTCGCAGTGGTCGCTCATGCGGCCTAAAAAAACACGAGGTTCTTTTACTTTTATAATAAAATACGTCAAAATTATGATTAACAATTCAAATAACATAAATATGGTTTTTATAAAATAAAGGGTTGATTTAAAACCCTGATTACTTTATTCACAGAACAGAAGAGGTTAGAAGGACCTTGTGGGCGGGGCAGGCGCAACGCACTTATGAGCAAATGCTCATAAGTCAACCGGAATTTGCTTCACCGGCCAACAATCGCGCTCTTACTGCGACAGCGACGAAGATCCGCGAAAAATAAAAAATTATGCCGTCTTGCGCTATTGCTATTTTAACGTGTCATTGTAATTATTTTTACAATTATATTCCATTCATTAAAATACGAAACAATGATAACAAGGTCACTTACCTAATAAAGGTATGACTAGTAGCACGATATAAGGGACAATCTGTAGCTGTAGCGCGTCCACGACTCGCGCCAACGCCTCCGCGGCTCCGCAACGCACGTTGTCACTGCGTACGTCACTTAGGGCGGGAATTAACTGGAACAAATACATACAAATATTGTGAATATAAGAATTAATTTTGCATCTCAGATAGTCGAAATAATGATTATATCAGTCTAGAATTTGCGCACTGATTAATAACTTTTTCCTTTATATAAATCGACACTTGAAAGGCAATATTGACCAAACGACATGTTGGCAAACTTTACACTAGAGAATTTTAAAGTTTCTATTAAAAAAAAAAAAACAAAAAAAAAACTTTAAATGCTCTAGTGGAGTATTGGTATGTCGATACTAATGAAACACAACCGTCTTGCTTCCAAGCTAGTTTATTACTGCCGATACCCGGACTAACAATATGTAGATCAGTAAGTAAGTACTAATAGCTATACACATACAGTACATCTCCCTCCAACATTAATTTGAAAACCTGTAACAATAACAACAATACTTACTTACTGATCTACATATTGTTAGTGCGGGTATCGATACTAATGAAACACAACCGTCTTGCTTCCAAGCTAGTTTATTACTGCCGATACCCGTACTAACAATATGTAGATAAGTAAGTAAGTACTAATAGCTATGCACATACAGTACAAGTATACTCGGAGTATACATTAGAGCATTTTAAAGTTTTTTTTCCAAATGCTCTAGTGTAAAGTTGCCAACATGTCGTTTGTAAAATGGCCTTTCAAGCGTCGATATATGCATACATATATATTTATTTATATGGATAAGTATCTATATGCTTTATGTATTTATTGTATACGTGAATGGTTCACCGACTACCTGCAGTATTGTCTCGCCTACTTTTGATCCACCCAAAGGTTGTCTGTAAAAGATCGCTTTTAGCGATAAGACCGCCCATTGTGACACCCTATGTAACTTTTCTACATCTATACCTATAATTTTTATGGTGTACATAATAAAATAATAAAAAAAATCGTCTTAAGACGGAATGGTGGAAATATTTTAGTTTCGTAGATCCAATAAGCTTTACCTCATGTATGACAGTGTGCATGACTCCCGGATAGCCCGCTCTGCACATGGCCGCTAGTGCCCGGGCCGCCATGTGTCGCAGCGCGGTGTAGGAGCTCCGCGCGAGGGCGGTAGTGGCGCGTGCGCAGGCCGCGAGGCGTGGTCTTAGCGCCCCGCCCACTTACCTCATGTATGACAGTGTGCATGACTCCCGGATAGCCCGCTCTGCACATGGCCGCTAGTGCCCGGGCCGCCATGTGTCGCAGCGCGGTGTAGGAGCTCCGCGCGAGGGCGGTAGTGGCGCGTGCGCAGGCCGCGAGGCGTGGTCTTAGCGCCCCGCCCACTTACCTCATGTATGACAGTGTGCATGACTCCCGGATAGCCCGCTCTGCACATGGCCGCTAGTGCCCGGGCCGCCATGTGTCGCAGCGCGGTGTAGGAGCTCCGCGCGAGGGCGGTAGTGGCGCGTGCGCAGGCCGCGAGGCGTGGTCTTAGCGCCCCGCCCACTTACCTCATGTATGACAGTGTGCATGACTCCCGGATAGCCCGCTCTGCACATGGCCGCTAGTGCCCGGGCCGCCATGTGTCGCAGCGCGGTGTAGGAGCTCCGCGCGAGGGCGGTAGTGGCGCGTGCGCAGGCCGCGAGGCGTGGTCTTAGCGCCCCGCCCACTTACCTCATGTATGACAGTGTGCATGACTCCCGGATAGCCCGCTCTGCACATGGCCGCTAGTGCCCGGGCCGCCATGTGTCGCAGCGCGGTGTAGGAGCTCCGCGCGAGGGCGGTAGTGGCGCGTGCGCAGGCCGCGAGGCGTGGTCGAAGCGCCCCGCCCAGTGCGCCGCACACTGCCTCAAATACTTGTAGGCGAGTGATTAGTTCCTCTGCTACACTGCATTCTTGTTGTTCTAGCTCTGTGGAACAAACATACCATTATTATTATCTATACAAATAAATAAAATTGAAGTGTCTGTTTGTAATGTCAAAATAACCTTTTTATAACGTAAAATATATTTTTTTTGTTTTTGCCTGTCTGTTTGTTCGGGCTAATCTCCAAAACAGCTGGACTAACTTTGGACTTTCACTGACAGATAGCTGATGTTATAAAAAGTAACTTAAGCTACTTTCATTTTAGAAAAATTCACGCAGGCGAAGCAGCGATGAATGAATGAATGAAATGCACCGAGCCCAGCGTGGTTTGACCACACTCGATTACTCGAATGAACCCAAAGATTCATACTAGCACTTGGAGCCTCATGTTTCCGTAGTAGTCCGGAGAGAGCGGTAATGGCAGGGAAGACGTGCCCATAGGATATGGAAGGATTACTAGAGCCATCCGGATATGCATCCTAGAGTAAGCAAAGGAATAGTGGAGAGACGGGTGATATTTATTTATAGGACGGGATCTTTTAACGTCGCCGCCTTGTTGCCCAGGTCCAGCTGCTTTCTCGACACTTTTGTGTGTCACTGTTATGCTGTGTTAGACGTTTACACGTTGTTTCCAAGTCTTCGTCTGAGGTCTCGCTACTGTTCGTTTCCGGTTTCTTGTAACACTCGGAATAAAACAGCGTTCTTGATCGTATCTCTGTCTTCAGCCGTGTCTATCCAAAAATTGATTTCCTTGTCGAAATAAGTCATATCCTGTTTTAGGTTGTGATTCTATGTGTAAATAGGTCGGCCGTTTTTCTTGGATTTGGCCTTGTACTGTATTGCTGCATGTAACCGATGCAATTCGCGACGCCTAATATGTGAGAGATAATACATCCTGTGATACTTCTAACTTTTGGTGACGGTTTTTCAGTCCAAGATTTTATGTTCGTACTTGATTATCCTGCATTCCATTCTTCGTCCAAGACCCTTTTAAGCGTAAAGATGTGATCATCTGTTGACCTCTTGTTTAAAGAGGCAGCTGAGTAGTTGCAAAATTCTATTATTATTTCTTCAAATTTTTAGTACGTATTGTAAACAGATATTCGGCGGATAAAGGCTCAGAATGGGTACGAACTCCACAAAAACTATTGATTTACTTTTGCTTGGAGGAGGTTACTTGTTTTTAAAAAAAACGACCCTTTTGTAGAGCTAAATGAATAAATGTATTGCTTAATTTAATTTACTAGAATTTAGCTTAATGCTATAGTTGTAAACATGCAATAATTTAGAACGCAAGTCTTAGCCAAGACGTACCTATTATGGGAAAACATTTTTTGTACGAAATCTAAATACTTATACCAACAGCCTAAAATAAATGTTGAAATGTTCAAACTTCACACAAACTTCACAATTCACTTGCTGACTAAGAACTACTTCAAATTTGCGCTCCCGAAGTTGTCCCATGATCTAATCAATAATATACCCAACCTACACCCAATGAACCCCACCGCTATCGAAATAGAGCCGAAAATCGAAACGCAGTCCTTGTAGCAAATCTCTGAAAGATAAAACGCAAATCTCTCACCAAATTAACTGCTCGGGGGCTCAGGATTATTTGGCAGGCATTAGACTCTCGTATACACTGGCTCGCTCGAAAGGAGATCAGGAGGACCTTTGCACAGTTCTAACAAACTCTATTTGGCGACACACAGACACAACAAAACAAACACTGATCAATCCAATGGATCAATCTCGATAACCGACAAGAGACGCCCGCAACATGTGGCACACCTTCGCCCGCGTAGGCGCACCATTTTTATTTTTATTTGACGGAGAGCGATGTCGACACGACCGCTCCTTACGAGTTCCAGTGATCGACCAAGTAAAAAAAAAAAAGCTATGGTATTTAACTCCCTTAAAATTGTATCTAACATTTTATATTATTTGCTTACCACTGTCAGTCAGAACCCTTTCGAGCGGCTCGGTGATAAACTCCCATAGTTTGGGTAGTTTCTCTGGTAAATCGTCACCGAAATACATCGCCAAGCTTGTTAGTGCTAGCGTAGCGCCTCGTCTCTGTATTCGTAGTAGTTTTCGAGCCTGTTAAAAAAGAGACTTTAGTTAGGCTAAAAAAACATTCATGATCATTCATGTTTTATGAATACCCAAAAAGTGTTGTTAGAATGATGGGTACGTATTTGAACGTCGAAAATTAAAATACCTAAGGGTAAAATATCAATGTTCAAAAGATCGAAAACTAAAATATCGAACGAGCTTAAAACCGAAAATTAAAATAACGTAAGTTTATGTTGTCGAATGGTTAGATAACTTACGTCCAATATATCTTAAATCTAATTATCTACAAAAGTGACATCGAAAGACCTAATTCGCAATAATAAAGCGTAGTCGACGGGCCCCCGCTTCGCGTGGCCCCTATTTCTGGGTGGTTAAAAAAAACCACAAAGGGAATGGCGGGGCCTTTGTTCGCGCGCTTCTCTCGCTCATCGTAGACAGCTCCCTTCGTTCGCTATTGTACCATAAGTTCTCATAGGTAACAGTAATAAAAAAACGTGTGTATTAAACGTGGATATTTTGAACTTAGGTATCAATCACTCGGGATTTCAATCTTAGACATTTCATGCTTAGGTATAACAATTTTCGAAATAACAATCTAATCGATATATTTTGGATTTTTATACCCGTACGTATTTTAATTTTCGACGTTCAAATACGTATCCAGAAAGATGCTTCGCTATCTCAGGTCAGGTTCTGGGTCAGCTCCAATGCTGTCCTAAAGATTATTGCTGGACGATTGGACTGCCCTTATATCAGGAAGTGTTGCAGTAGGCATATAGCCAGGGCATGTTAACGAGCGACGTGATATTGTGCTGTGTTTTATTAATTTATTTTATTATTTTTGTTCAAAATTTGCCTGAAACTTTTATTTTAATTTTATAATATTAATTTCCGATTGATTTTAAATTTAATTTGACATTGTATTTATTGTTATATTGTGATTTGTATTTATCCAGTGTTTTGTAACGTGTGGTTGTAATATGGGGAACCTGAAATAAATGGATTTTATTTATTTTTTGTAACTGTAAAAAGATAAATCGGCTATCAATTACAGAGACAACACACCATGACCACCAATCCGCATTCATAGGAATTCTATACATACAATGTAAATAAGGTAGGTATGTAGTGCACACGTGTAATTATTGCCGAGGCTGAGATAAACGTCTGATAGTCATATATGCATGACTGTATTAGAACCCATGATCAAGATAATGTCCTTCATGAATGTCCTCACCTCATCTTCATGTGGTAATAACTGGTCTAGTGCCAGCGCGGCGGCGGCGGCGGGCGGGCGGCCGCGGCGCGGCGCGGTGCGCTCGGCGCAGCGCTGTTGTTCCCAGAGCGTTAAGATGCCTTTGTGCTTGTCCACTATAACACAAACAGAAAATAGGAGAATGATTACTGAAAGATGGAAGGAATGGAGGGAGGCCTTTTGCCTCCCCCATTCATTCATTCATTATTTTTTTTACTAGCTCTTTCTTACTCTTTCTGAAAGAGTAGGTTAGCCAACAAAAAAAAATTACTAGTATTTTTTTTTCGATTTTTCTGCTGTTCTTTTAGGTTTTTCATAATTATCTTTTTTCCTAAACCGCCATTTTCGAGTTTTTGCGAGACAAACGCACAATTGATTTTTAGATCAGAATCAGTAACATATTATGTAATACAATAATTTGATAGGAAACAATTGCAGTGCCCTTACAGGGTGCATGTCTTAATACTGTGTCATGAAATTTCAATGCATGCCTACTAACCAGTGTTTAACATGTAAGCAAATAAATAAATAAATAAATAGATATTATACAATATGTCCAGTTTCATACCGTACAAACTTAAACGGTTAATTTGCTCTATTTTATCAATAAAATTATTCTACATATTGTGGGGTCGGTATCCAACCCCCTCTGAATGGCAGCCATTTTTGTTTTCTGATCGTATTTTATGAAGCGTGCATATTAAAAGTACTGTAACTTTGGAATTTAAAGCCCATTATCGTTAAAAAAAAAACTTTCCATAACTGAAAAGTTCTTACAACAATGGGCGTTAAATAACTTAAATAGTAACATTAAATGCTGCGTCATATTAAAATAAATGCTAAAAGATCAATTTTACGCTAAAATTAACATCGTTTTTTTTAGTTTATCAATGTTATTACAAAATTCACCTTACCATTTTTCCATCATCTTTACCACCATTATATGGTAAATTTACCGAAATAATGAGTTTAAGAGATATTGTTATTGAAACATAAAAATAATAATAATAAATTCTTTATTGGCATAAAAAATCTGTACAAAGTGAAAGCCCTGACTCCTGCGCTAGGTAAAACACCTGTGTTACAGGCCAGTGTTTTCTCCCAATCAGTAGGTTCTGGATTTTATGCAATATACATACATTGCTTGACATAGGCTCGCGCAGTTAGTAAGTTCATAACGATTTGGTTATTTCAAGTGACGATCAATAATTCAAACAAGTATTTATAATTTTTTTATTATTTACAAAAGTAGAAAATTTAAACACAAGAAAAATTACAATAGTTGTTCTAAATGCCCCCACTATTTTGAAGGCACGCAGTAGCTCGGATCGCCACCTGCTGTGTTGACCTTCTTAACTGGATTGGATCAAACTTAATTTCTGCTGCAGCAACGCACATGTAGAATATTTTTATTGATAAAATAGAGCAAACTACTACCCCTTTCAGATTGACCAGTATGAAGCCGGACATCTTGTGTAGATTATTATCTTACAAATGATGTCACCACACACAATCATATGTAACCCGGATTTTCAAACATTTCGGGAATAATATTTCTTTATATTACTGCCTAGACTCCTTTGTTGGGATAATAGTTACGAGTGTACCTAACAGCTGAGTTAGCCCGAAGTCGGGCTGCTATTTTCCTCCTAAGAGTCCAGAGTCTATTTGTGCCCGGTTGATAGCAATAGTAAGCTCCCCCCTATGACATGAGACATAAAAATAACCAGAGAATGTGGGAGTATTATAACACCTCTGCTTACCTCTTCGGTGAATACAGGCGTGACGTTATGTTTATGACTATAAACTTTAAAATACATAAAACTTACGCGCTGGAGCATGTGGTATCTGATCTCCTTTACCCTCAGGTCCACTGTCGCCACTACCAGAGTCGCCATTCGCTTCCTCTGCACTCTCTAGAGAAATGCGCGGCGTGTATTCTGGGTCACATCTGAAAAGGACATACAATTTCATAATCAGGATAAGCATATTTGAGTTAGAAGAGACGAGATCGAGGTCAAGAGCAGGCCTAATTATCCATACACACTATCCATACTAATATTATAAATGTGAAAATAACTCTGTCTGTCTGTTACGTTTTCACGCCTAAACCGCTGAACCGATCGTCATGAAATTTGGCTGAGATATAGCCTGGGATATGGAGAAGGACATAGGCTACTTTTTTACGCGATAACCGACATCCGCGCGGGTGGAGCCGCAGGCAAAAGCTAGTAAAAAAATAAAAATGTTCGTGTAAATGTGGCTACTAGTTGAATAGTTAATTATTGTTATGTTTAATTGTTCATGGTGACGCTCACAACCGATATAAGCTGTCAAAAGATTGACAACAAATATAATTACTGCAAGCTTTACGAGCTAAAACTTGTTAGTAGTCATCATATATATAAACTTACAGTTTAAGGAAAAGTGCAAATCTGTAGAGCATTGCCTCTGTCACTTATAAATAGAGATCGGATATTCGGATGCATATTCACCTAAAGTTGAGATGTTGCCTAATATGGAATGCGTTTTTGTATCGAAAAAATCCCGCGGTACCGGGATCGATCGTGGGGTTTCTGATTAATTATAAGAGTCGAATGTTAATTTACTACTTCCAAATGTTAGCTTATATAGAATGCTTTTTTGTATCGTTAAAACAAACTGTGTTTTTTTCGGACTATAGAATCGGATGCATATCTACCTACCTAAGTAGCCGAGGTAATATTTACGCTCAATTAGGAATACAACATTATTTTTAGTATATGCAAAACCTGAATATAGTTTGTTCAGAATAAGTAACTGAATCGATTCCAATAGTTTTTACACCATGTTATATTTTTTCCCAAAAATATTTAAAAAAGGTTACTAGTTGGACACCGAGCGACACTAAGTACCTATCCGCACTTGCCCATAACGACAAAGTCCAAAGCCTGCAAGTGTGATGGTAAATGTTATCACCAGTTAATTACATTACAATCGTCGTACGGTTAGGTACCTACTGCCAAATTAATATTATTATTAATGAACGCAAGGCGCGGGTGGCGCGAGTGCGCCGCGTGGTGAGCATGTTTTTGTACGGACAACCAGGTAACATAACAAGCTTATAGCTTTGTTATTTTTCATGATACAGTTTTGAGATTTTGTACATAAAAATACTAGACACGTGTTTCGGGTTTCGCATAAACTAAAACTAATGTTGTAGGTATAGTACTTCATTTAATAAAAAATAAAAAAAGATTGTTTTTTTTATGTTTTAACTAACACACATCACCCCTCTTACAACCTACATACACATTTGCATCGGGGGTTAAACATGAAATAAATATGCATCTGAATAGTTACGTAATCCAAAATCCTATTTTTTTTGTTTTTTAATAAATATTTTTTTACAATTCGCTTCTCGACTAGTTATGCATTGCCGGTGTTCCTGGCATCCCGGGAATTTTTCTTATAAACAAAAAAATATTAAGAAGCCGCTTCCATATTAATTTTAGGTAAATATGCATCCGAATATCCGATTTCTACTTATAAATGTGTGACAGTTTCTTTTTAAAACTAGATGTTCCTTATTAACGCCTGTGTACTTTTTAAGCATATTTGCAAAGTCAATATTAACTTCGGATGCATGTATAAGTTCAAAAGTAACTCACCTCAAGAACGCCTTTAGATTGATAAGCACCTTATTGTTCGGACAGGGTTCTCTACTAACTAACTGCGACAGTAACGCGGCGAGGGTATCAGCGGAGTTCTGCTGTAGTTCTTCAGAAGGTTCCTTCTTGATGCTCTCCATCAGAGGTCGCACCACTGGGTTCAGTTTCTCAGGTAGTAGGTGTAGATTTGCGCAAGCGCCTGCTAACGCTGCTTGGACACTGGAAGATAAATTAATTAATTAAAGCAATTTTAAAACGATCATTTTACGTAAAAACCTGGGGAAATATGACGAGTTATAGGTACACAATGGTGCCGATTCCCTTGTTCACAAGGGAATCGGCACCATTGAGCAGCACCACCAAGAACTTAAATTTAGTTTAGTTTGTGGACAAGGGAATCGGCACCATTGGCTTATTAATTGTTTAGTTTTATGACAAAGGGAGTATTTTGAGATGTAAAATGTTTGTGAAAGCTGGCCGTTACAGTATTGGTCAATATCCTCAAAGTCAAATCATTTATTAAGAGCCATTTTACGTTTTCGCGCGAATATCTAAGATTTTAGTCGCCTAATTTACCATCTTAGTTAATTCTCTGGTATTGGTGAATATATGTAAATAATAGATGATTCTTTCGTATTGACACTTCATGTAACACATTTACAAAAACTTATTTGTGTACTTTGTAGTTATTAATCTCCCAGAACTAGTTTACTGAAAAATCAGCGCAGAGGCAATTTCAGACTCCTATTTTTATAATTAATATTTATAAATTTGACTGAAAAAAATACACAAAGCATCAGACATATAGTTTTGTCGACAAATGACGTACTAGAATTTCGATTATTAATAACATTAATAGGTAAAAAAAATAAAGACTTAGGACAATTTTTACGATTTATTCGCAATTATATTGCGATTTTTTTGTTTGAATAAAGCGTAATTACATTTTAAAAATCATCTCAAAATGAACTATGTTCTTTAACAAATCGAATTCTCAAGTTTGATTAAAATCCCTTCATTTAATTAGCCACAATATCCTTTTTTTAAACACTCTAAAAAAGAATAAATTGCGATGCACAAGTGGGCACCGTTTAGTACAGCGCGAGCGCCCATCGAGGAAGGACCTGTGCTACTTTTTCCCGCATCTCAATTGTCGAGTGCTCATATCGTAACCGTGATATTATACTACGACCACAACATTTTGATGCTTCCCAAATTGACTCGTTTTTACGAAGATTGCGTATTGCCGGAAATTATAGACCCTAGAAAAGCAAGATCAATGCCTTTACGACAAATATTTATTTAACGTAAGTGATAGTCATTATTACTTGGCATTATTGTCAAATAATAATGACCAACACTTATATTTTGTACGATGTGATTGTTTTCCTGTTCATTTTTATTATATACTTTCAAAACATACATTTGTATTTTTTTATTAGTCTAGAAAGCTTTAGTAGACTGAATAAATAAAATAACTTTTTTAATCAATCTCTAAATACCGCATTATTATTATAATGGCTCAAGATTATTTAGTCCGTCTCGACACTCGCGTTACACTGCTTAAATTGTGTATGTGTGGATAGTTACGCTCACATACACAGCGCTGCCGTCTTTTACCTAAACTCGAGCGTTAAAATTTTGTGAAATGGCTCTTAAATGCACTTTTGAACGTCAAAAATTACAAAAATAGTTCATTGACTCTAGTTGCCCCTTCCAAAAGGTAGTTATGTATGGAGAAGAATGGGCAAGAAACTCCCTCGGTCGCTATAGTAAATCTTGTCCTCAAGTTTGTTTCTAGTCGTAAAAATGCGTTGGTACCCATTTAAAATACATAGGCGTTCAGCTGTATCTGGTTAGACTGGTCTGTTTCTAGCTATATATTTTTTTTTTTCTTGGTTCAATAAGTAATACTCAATCTATACAAATAAATAAAATTTAAGTGTCTCTTTGAAATGTCAAAATAACAGCTTTTTACTAAATGCATATGAAAGTATATACGGCACTTATAACATTTTTTTTTTTTTGCTTGTCGGTCTGTCTGTTTGTCCCGGCTAATCTCTGAAACGGCTGTATCAATTTCGAGGGGAGTTTCACTGGCAGGTTGCTGATGTTACAAGAAGAAACTAAGGTTACTTTTATTTAAGAAAAAGCCAATTTATTGCTTCCACATGTGAACTTAGGTTTTACTTACGAGACATTAAGCGATCCTTGTTCAATAGTGCACAGGTTGACGGCAGTCTGTAGGTTCCTTCGCCTCTCCTCTAACGTTTGAGCCACCCGTTTTAACTTCATCGCGGCCACCATTGGTTGCGAAAAGTTTGTTAAATATCCAACCTGAAAATGTAGGAACATCACAACATTAATCATTATGTAAATACTAAGCCAGTAGGCTGACGACGCATAATACGCCAGAAAAATTCCAAGAAGGGCAGGACACGTATAATTTATAGAAAACCTTGATACCTGTTCTAGCCTCAAAATATTGCTCAACTCTTCGCCGTCGACGGGTAATTTGTAATGTTTCATCATCGCGTGTAAATCGCGAGCCTCTTGCAGTATTCTGAAAATATCAAGAACAATCAGTAAACAAAATGTTAGGGTTTTAAATTTTAGAGGTTTGAGGAACAGGGTGTAAAGTTCACTCATACTCTATGGAAAAGAGAGGATCCTCCGACCAGACGGGTGTTGTGTCTGGTGGGCAACTGCCCAATGGTTGATGTCGGGATGTTGTATATATGCTAGTCGCGCGGTAAACTCCGATAGCGCGATGCAGGATTTGTGACGTCAGGTCTTTGATGCATAGTTCGCATGTGGCGTTGTTGATACCGCCACAAAATCAAGCAGTAATAAATGGTAAATGAATTGGCTCAATAATTATATTGGAGCAATGGTTAGTGGATTGATTAGAGATACGGTCGGTGGATTTGTATAAACAGAGCAATATTTTTTATGGCGTAGCTACAGGTCTGCGTGTTATTCCTTATGAATTTTAGAAAATTTTCTTAATTCTTAAGATAATTTTGAACAGTATTTGACCCATCGCCTTCTATACTAAATTAGATACTAAACGGCGAACAATTAACAATACAGTATATTTTTTCTTACCTATTACAGTTCAGCGCGACCTCATCGTAGTAGAGAGCTTGGTTCAGCGCTGTATGTAACGTGTTTGTAAGTAACGGTGGCGCCAACTTTGCTACAAGACTTAGATCTTCACTCATTGATTTGTCAGCTTGATCCTCCTGCAAAAGAAAAATCTGTTATAAATATTTAGGGCTGATATTTCAATCGTCGGATAAGTTTTATCGAAGGAATAAATAATGGCAGTTTGATAGCTTTTGCATAGAAAATATGTCAAATCACCATTTTTGTTCCTCAAAGATATCAGGCGATTGAAAAATCGAACTTTAGTTGAATTTTGTGAAACTAGGTGTACAGCTATTAACACGGGACATGTCTTTTGTTGAAACGATGAATGATTAAGTTTCTTCATAATAGTATAGATTGTACATCAAATGCATAAAACGCACCATTTTAGGCGAGGCGTAAAATATAAATCGATAAAGTAAGAGTGTAAAATGGGTTTTATGGACGAGTTGTACACTTTACTTTTCACTTCAATTGCGAGGAAATGAAACAGCAACATGTAAATGTTTAGAAAATAGATAAGGAAGTTTAATACTCGACTTTTATTCGCAAATGGTGATGACGTTTGGTCCGTGTTGATTAAAATCTATATCTATACTAATATATAAAGCTGAAGAGTTTGTTTGTTTGTTTGAACGCGCTAATCTCAGGAACTACTGGTTGGAATTGAAAAATTCTTTTTGTGTTGGATAGTCCATTTATATAGGGGATTTATATAGAGGAATATTATAGGCTATATAACATCACGCTACAACCAAAAGGAGCGGAGCATAAATGAAAAATGTTGCAAAAACGGGAAAAAATATTCCTTTTTGAGAGCTTCCGTTGCGTGCGCTGCGTAAACGGTTTAAGTTACGAAAATATCATGTATTATGGAATTGTTCCTCTTTAAATTTCCTAAAAAAAAGTCCGCGACAGCATATGTCTATCTTTTAAGATTGACTCACTATAACCTTTTTTATGGTAATCAAATTTGTTCGAAATTAATTCATTATTTGCGAAGGAGTTTTCATAAACATGGTATTAATCCTTATCCAAATAATTACGTTATTTATCACAAGTATTTAATTTTGAACAAAGTTGCCCTTACATCATTTAATTTCAATGAATATCTTAGGAGATATAACTGTTTTATAATAACTCCGCAGCAAAATAATGATCAACTCTGCGAGGTAGTCTATTCTAAAGCTGAAGAGTTAGTTTTTAGGGTTCCGTACCCAAAGGGTAAAATGGGACCCTATTACTAAAACTCCGCTGTCCGTCTGTCTGTCTGTCTGTCCGTCTGTCACAAGGCTGTATCTCATGAACCGTAATAGTTAAACAGTTGAAATTTTCACATATGATGTATTTCTGTTGCCGCTATAACATTAAATACTAAAAAACAGAAAACAATAATATTTAAGGGGGGCTCCCATACAACGGACATGATTTTTTTGCCGTTTTTTTTGCTCCGCCCGCGTGGATGTTGGTTATCGCGTAAAAAAGTAGCCTATGTCCTTCTCTATATCCCAAGTCGATCGGTTCAGCGGTTTAGGCGTGAAAACGTAACATACAGACAGATAGACAGACAGACATACAGACAGAGCTACTTTCACATTTATAATATTAGTATGTTTGCCCGCGGCTCCGCCCGCGTGGATGTTGGTTATCGCGTAAAAAAGTAACCTAAGTCCTTCTCCATATCCCAGGCTATATCTTTGTCGAATTTCATGACGATCGGTTCAGGGGTTTAGGCGTGAAAACGTAACATACAGACAGACAGACAGACCGACAGACAAATAGACAGACAGACAGAGTTACTTTCACATTTATAATATTAGTAAGGATAAGGATTTGTATGGATGGTACGGAACCGTTCGTGCGCGAGTCCGACTCGCACTTGGCAGGTTTTTTGTTTTTTGAACGCGCTAATCTCTGGAACTGCGAGTTGGATTTGAAAAAATCTTTTTGCATTTTACAGCCCAATTCTTGAGGAAGAATTACATTCCTATTAACTAGAACACCATTTTTTTTAAATGAAAGTTTATGTGAAAACGACGCAGCAATGTGTTGCGACGGGGTGGGTCGGGGGAACAAGAAATTTAACGCGGACGAAGTCGCGGGCAGAAGCTAGTAATAAATAAAGGTGGTATATTTTTTTAGATAGCGGCGCCTTGCGTGAAAACCTGTAAAAAATGTCACGTAAAGTAAAAAAAGAATGCAGCTATGATATTTAATTTATTATTAGCATATATTCGCCATTAATGGATTTCCGCGGATTGAACCCCATACAAAATCGAAGTTTAAAAAAAATGCTGAATAAGTGTGACTAGTCCCTTAATCCTTTGTCAACCGAGTTATTTGCTATATTGCTCTAAATATCGCAGCTGTTATCTATTGACAGGTAAATGACGGATCAGCTATTCGACCAAGGTTGCAAAAACAGGGATTCAGTTTTAATCTATTCGTCTTTACTAGATGGTATAAAGAAATGTACCGTATGTGTAACATCCCCGTTGGCGTCGGGTGTGCTGAGCGGGAACTTGTCGTGTGTGACGGTCTGTCGCGCCCACGAGGACACCACCAGGCTCGCCACCAGTCGCTGTAGCGCGCTGCCTGAGCGCAGGTATACTACCATCACCTGGAGTTACAACACATATTATAATATTATTCATATTAAAATACAATCAAAATACTAACAGAACTTTTAACGAGTAATAGTCAAGCAAGCCCCTTTTAAGTTACTATGCATCAGGTAATCTAAAAGGTGGAACTAATTATGTATGAAGTTATCTGCCAGGTATCTTAACCGAAACATATCCGGATTTGATGAAAATGACAGGACAAGACTTTTTATAAGACTTCTGTCAGTCTGTTCTAAAGGAGGGTTCTAATAATATTGCTTGGCAAAAAGGTACTCTTACACGAGCAATTTTTTGAGCAATAATTGCTCGACAACACTAATGGATAAATCTGAATCAATTAAGTGGAGCAATCTGGAGCAACAACAATCAAATGCGGCAATTTTTTTGGGAATATTGCTTCTAATTGCTCCATATATTTCATATTTCTCAATTTCGCCAATATGAGTTGCCGAATATCCAATCGGTTTGGAAATTTGTAGTCAATTTTCTTTCTATCTTGTTTGCACTTATAACTACGTCTCGTTTTTGCGAGAGGATCCGACCGGCCGGCAGCGGGTGCGGCCGCGGCGGGGGGGTGCGCAGCCGCCATTTTCTTTCTTTCTACGTGCAGTGCAGTACAAGTGTGTCGTCGGTGTATTGACTTGTCTTGCCTAGTTTTTTAAGTTGCTCCATATTGCCTGGTATTGAGTGGCCGTATCTCTGGCAACAGGTTACTACATGTTACCATCGCCCTAAATTTCTGGATGTAGTCGTGACGTCATATTTGACAAGAATTGACCAGAATTGAGCAATTTTAGTTGCCCGTGTAAGCGCACCTTAAGGCTTATAGACCGAGTTCCAAACTTCGAGATCCGAAGACGTTCGGAGGATTTCGATATCGGAAGACGAGTTATGGAACTCAAATGGAGTTGGGCAGGACACCTGGCAAGATTCAGTGATGACAGATGGAGTAAGGCAGTGACCGAGTAGCGCTCAAGAACTAGAAGACGAAATGTTTGTCGTTTGGCGGACGATATTGTTGTGAACCTGGATGAGGCTGGCACAGGAGCGTGGGGATTGGCACAAGAAAACAGAGGCACAGCAGTGGGTGAAGCCGAGCTATGGATGATCATCATGATAATGAAGAGATGAGAAGTGATAGCTATTGCGCTTACCTTAACATAACAGTCTATGGGGCTCTCATCTTCAGCTTTGTACTCTATACCAGGTGCAGGTTGAACCAGGTAACATGACAGGTATCCTGCAGACATATCAAATACGAGAATAAAATAAAAATAAAAACGAAGTTCAGACAAAAGAAGCAGGGAGATAAACAAAGGTAAGTTTTCTGTTTTAAACTGGGTGTGGCTGCGTCGTGGACACGGCCGTTTGTTTTACGTGAATACGTGTAGGTATGCAGATGTACTGGCGCCGTCGTTGATCCGCTCGCGCATTCTTTTACGTTCTCGGCACCGCTTCACTATGTCGTATAGTATTTTATGGCGTCGCTGGATTGGTCTTGAGAAGCCCTTTCTAACCATATATGATTTCTATTTTTGACTTGGCTTATTGACGAGTATAGGCGGGTATAATTATTTTTACTTTAACTCCACATATATTCACTATAACCATTTCTCACAAATTTTTTATGTACGCAGTTAATAGATCTAGACGAAAGCTGACGATTGAAACTCAAACGAACGTCGTAGCTTCTCCGAGACAAAATTCATACCAAACGGAAATTATGTGACGCATTACATTTTGTATGTAGATGACAGATATGTAGCTGCAACATCAAACTGTACCCGATTTTGTTATCATCAGTTTCCTGAATTGCCTCCCACTATAGAAGCAAATTTAAAGACGTATTCACGTCAAATGGACCCAGTGCGGGTTGGTCCTAAAACTTCATCCCGTTTTGCCCAAGATGTTCCCTTCACTATTGCAAAGTTTACCATCTTCCTTACAGGCTTATATTTCCACCACGGCATTAGAATGTTTGCACCGATACACTACGAGTCTAAAATACGAGTATACCTAGTATGTGTGCGGCGAGGCAGCGCGCGCGCATGACGTTGCGGTCGCGAGTGGCGCACGGCTGCGACTCCGAGCCGCCTATGAACCACTTCTGACTCGGGCGCAACTCGGGCGGCAGGGAACACTCGGATGACTGGGAGTTTGTGCGGGTGCGACGTTCCTGGATAGAACAAAAATATTAATAAAAGCCAAGAGAACGAGACAGTTGTATTGATCGAGCTTTACACCTATATCTTGCAATACTGATACTTAACAAAGTGACGCTTACTTAGCAAAGTAAAGTCGAATTGCGGTCTTTACAAACCGCACTCTGACACTGACTCATCTTGCCCTAAGGGTGCAAACACACCGCGGGCATTTTTTGAGTCCTATAATATAAGTTACATATTTTAAAGCAATGGTCGCTGTCGGAGAGATGAGATGAGCCAAAGTGCGGTTTGTGAAGACCGCAATTCGGCTTTGATAAGTAAAGTAAGCGTCACATACAAAAATGAATCATGTGCATAAAAATAAGGTTCATATTCGTATAAAAGGCTTACTTTAGGTACTTATCAAAAACAATGAGCTTTGTATTCCTAAGAAATCTACCTTAGGAGGTGGATGTAACAGCAGGCCAGGCTCTACAGGCAACCGAGCGGGCTGCATCGCGAGACAGAGCCATGTGGCCAACATTGGACACGCCGCTATAAGTATTACTCCTAACGACGCGTATTTGAGGAAGTTTTCCCACACCTGAAAACAAAGAAAACTTATTGTTAATCCTTAGTACCTACTAAAGTTCAAATTTTCCGAGCTAAATACTCCTCCTCGTCGTAGCATTTTTGTTTTACCATGATCAACACTAAGAAATACACTGAACTAAAAAGTCTGTTCCGGCTAATCACCGAAACGGCTGGACCGATTTTGACGGGACTTTCACTGGCTGATAGCTAATGTTATAAGGAGCAAAGTATACTACTATTATTTTAGAAAAAGCTACGCGGGTGAAGCCCGGGGCAGCAGCTAGTTTAAAATATATATTTAACCCACCTGCACAGCAATCTCCTGTATCTCATGCACATGTTCAAATAGCACCCTCTGATAGATGTGCCTCATTGCCTCCTGTAGTAACTCGGGCGTCCAGTTCAGGCACTGATCATTCTCGCCGTTGGTGACGTCATTTACTTTGATAACGTCATCCCCGTTGGTGACTACATTCCCTTTGCCGACATTATCTCCATTGGTGACTGCATCTCCCTTGATGACGTCACTGTTTTCCATAACAACATCAGTGCCCTCCTTGGTAATATCATTGTATTCCTTGGTTACGTCATTATTTCCTTTGGTAACGTCAATATTTCCTTTGGTAACGTTACTATTTTCTTTGGTAACCTCACTGTTTTCCTTGGTGAGGTCATTATTCCCTTTGATAAAGTCATTGTTTTCCTTGATGACGTCATTATTCCCTTTGATAATGTCAGTGTTCTCTTTTGTGATGTTATTATTTACTTTGATAACTTCAGTATTCCCATTTGTATCGGTTACGTTCTTTTGGTGGGTCGTGACTAGAGGTCTTGTGAGGGTACGTAAAGTTTGTAATGTCGCTTTGCGAACGGAACTGGTCGAATGGTCGAGGTACGGCCAGAGACGAGGGAGGACGTCTGCTAAGTCGATTGGGCTGTGGAGAAATGATAAAAAAATTATAATTAATCGAGTACACAGATTATTCTTAATTTTGGGGAAGTCTATTTATTTTATTTTTATGTTTTATTTTGTATGACATTAGTTTCAGGTAACTAATAATTTTGTGCAGTAATACGTGTGTAATATGAAATTTAGATTTTTATCTACGCCCATGCTATAAATCCTCTATAAAAGTTTCTGAAACAGTTAGCTTATTGCCAACATTAAAACACCCAGTGTCATAGTAACCATAATATCATCCAAACGGGAGTTATAATGTTGTACTGAATTTCATAATGCAACTCCTTTGCTTTGACGAGGATCTGTTTGATGAGTAAGGAAGGGATCATCATCCTCCCTTCCATTCTCACTATTCAATTCGTGGTATCTTTATGAATTTCAAAAAAAGAACATTGTCACGCACGGGCGTTTCACTATACTATACCATAGCGTCGTATCCCGCCATTTTTGTTCGATATTAGTATTGCAAAAACTGTTTCAGAACCTTTTATAGAGGATTCATGTCATGGGTGTAGATAAAGACTTTTATGCAACTGTAATAATTAGGTATCAAAACACTAATGTGATAAATCCACATTCGTGTTTTAATACCCCTTATTATACAACAGTTGCATAAATAACTATTATTACTGCGTTAAAGATTTAGTCACGTGTCACAACGAAATTACTTTCTGATTTTTTTCGCACTATTTTAACCGAAATTCAATGAGGAATAAACAAATTTGAAAAATAAAATAATTTTACTCACTGCAACAAACTAGCCGGCTCCGGTAACGCCATCAACGCTGCCAACAACGCCATATAGGAGTTCGCAGGAGACGCTAGCTCATCCTGGTCAGCTAGCAACCGCCACAGTCGAGCGACCACCGCCCTCACTGCGCCGGCGCGGCGGCTGGCCAGCGCGGCCGCGGCGGGCGCCAGGGCGCCGGCCGCGACCGCCGACACGTCCTCGGCCGAGTCGCCGAGGCCTTGGATGAGGTGTTCTAGGGCGCCGCTTTCGCAGGCTACTTCCTGTTCAAAGAAAGGATGGCTTTCATTTCGTAGAAACAAAACAAGTTTTAAGGTTCTGGGTAACATATGCTGGGCACATGCTACTAATTAGCATTAGACTTATTTTTATTGTTTTCGTTTCTTTTGAGTTTTATTGTGCAATATAAGTAAGAAATAGCAGTGATGTGACCGTCGGACTGACTTTTCGGATTCATGTGCGTATTGTATAATTATCACTTGCTTAAAAACCGGTGAAGGAAAACATCGTAAGGAAACCGACCATGCCTGAGAGATATTTCTCAACCGCATGTGTAGCTAAGTCAGAGGCCCATGGGAGGCATAAAAACTCTAACACCAGTAGGTTAGTCACCAACCATACGAAAAGAAGAAGAGAAAAAAAAAAATCGAAGGTTGGTAAAAAAATTATAACATTTGTTGCCTCCGCCGGCTCTTATAAGGGCTTGGATACGTCTGCCCGTGCTCCTAATGACACTATCGATCCTAGGGCTAATTGTCCCAGTCTTCGACCAGCGCCAATTTTAAGTCCTCAACATTCATAGGAGCTGGATTCCTTTTTCGTACCCTGCGTGCAATCATGTCCCACACATATTCTTTGGATTCACATCCGACGATGGTGTTGGTTAGACCATTTGGACTATACCGGCATCATTTAGGTACTCACGCACCACGTGCACAGTGCGAGGCCTCGAGTTGTTCAGCAAAATCTTGCATTCTTAGTCCAAGATTTTGTGTTTATGCAGAAGCATAAACACAAAATCTTGGACTAAGAATGGGGGCAAAAGGCATTACATGGGGTTCCCAAATGTCAGTTATGTACCTGTGTGCAGTCCAGAGAACTGCCATCTATGGGCCCAAGGCACCAAGGTGGTGCGTCCTGTCAGACTTATGCCACCCCACACCATAACGGACCTTCCACCGTATGACAGCATTTCGACAAAATTTGCTTCATGGTAACGTTCTCCTCGATGCCTCAACATCAATAAAATTAACGCAAAAACGGCTTTCGTCGGAGAATAAAACTTGAATCTATGCATGGGACCACTCTTGGTGCTGACTAGCGAACGCTAATCTTGCAACTCGATGATTCGCCTCAAGTTTTGGCGCTTTTGCTGGCACTATGTGTGACTTCTAACCAACATTTAACTTTCTTCTCACTGTTCGTTCATTTTCTCACTGTTCGTTACGCACATCTTCCAAGAGATTTCGGGTCTGAACTGCCGTTTGACGACGATTTCTCAGAGTTTGAACCATTATAAAACGGTCGTCTGTGGCACTGGTTGCACGATTTCTGCCTTGTCAGAGGGGAGACAGGATCTTATGCCCCCCGCACTTACTCATTTTGTATGCAATATAATGTTAACCCTCTAAACAAAAACAACAAAATGAGCTAATTCCACCATTAAATGCATAAACGAACATTCATAACAAAAACACTTAAAAGCGCTGATTGTGAACAAACACTTAAGAGGGTATAATTTATGTTAAGACTGTTAAAGAATGTCCAAAAACCCCATAACGTTATGACTTGAGAGGGTAATAATTTAAAAAATGAAACCACTTGTCGAATTACTTACAAGTAAAAATAAAATGCAACATTTCTTTTTGTGTTCCACTAAATTTGAAGTTAGAAACAAAATAGAATCAACAAAACAAAAACCGCAAGACAATAAAAACGCTCTAGTGTAGTATACACAAAAAACTGGTTTGAAGTTGCTTGCTGATTGAAAAAGTGAATATTAAATATAGATTGTACTAGATTTTGCCCGCGGCTCCGCCCGCGTGGATGTCGGTTATCGCGTAAAAAAGTAGCCTATGTCCTCTCCACATCCCAGGCTATATCTCCGCCAAATTTCATGACGATCGGTTCAGCGGTTTAGACGTGAAAAAGTAACAGACAGACAGACTGATAGACAGACAGACAGAGTTACTTTCACATTTATAATATTAGTATGGATAGGAGTCACGACATCGTTTGGCTTAGTATGGGCATGTGATGAGGAGGGAGGAAACGCATGTGACTAAAAGAGTGATGAATATAAATGTTGATGGATGGAGAGAGAGAGAGAGCAAGGCCAAAGAAAAGATGGATGTATTGTGTGAGGAATGATATGAAAGAGAAGGGAGAATGATAGCGTAACGATCGACGGGAGAATGGAAAGAGAAAACGTGTTGCGCCGAGAACAAGTAACATGAGACGAGGGCAGGAAGACGATAAGGAGTCACGAAAGAAATTGCAATTGTTTATTGATAAAGTGGTAAAAAAACATGCATATTCCCTAAACTCCAATAATTTGAGGGTATTAGGATCACGTTAAAAAGATAAACTAACCTGTCTCGCCGCCAACAGATACTTGAAGCCCAGCAGTGCGCCATGCCGCGCCTCCCACTGCGGGTGCGTGGACAACGTCGCCAACAGTTCGGCCACGCGTCTCACTCGCGCAGCCCCTAGCTGTGCGAGCGCAACGCCCAGCGTCTGTGCGCAGGTTTCACGAACTGGGGCTACTACCTACAACAAATGAAGATTTAAGCAACAAATAATATCTTTGCTGGCCCGGAGCCTGAATTTGTGCCCCGTTGATGGCAGCAGACTCGCCTTTTACTTGGGTCTAACATAACGGGCAACGAGGGTAAACTTCTGCCTACCCCTTTGGGGAATGCAGATGATGTCAATAATTTTTTAACGTTCAAGTCCTATAGTAAAGCCTAAGGAAACCTGAATATTGAGTCAAGTGAAACAGTTGAATAATATTATGTGTAAAATTACCTGATCGGAAACGAAGTCTCCAAATCGGTCAAGCGCGAGAACACATAACAATCTTAGTGCCATGTCTTCTAGCCATTCTTGATGTGCTTGCTCCATCTATCAGAGAAAAAATCAAATAAAATATTTTCAGAGAGAATTTTACAATAACCATTTAACTAAATCACGATGGGCTGTGTGGGATGGATTCTAACAACTTGTCACTTATAAATAACCGCCTTCCAGGAAAAGGATAATCGAAGGTCACTTCACTGATGATCTCAACATTCTCAATCTAGTTATATATAGAACAGACTTAAGGCGAAAGCACCAAGATAGCCCGCGAAATTAAAATTTTCTTACGTTACGAAGATCGTCAATACAACTCTCCAAGTTGAAATTGCCTTGCAACTTAAAGAGTTGTATTGATAATTTTAATGTTTATAATTCTGTAAATATGTAAATAATTATCAAGCGGCTATCTGCAATATGCCAGAAGCATGTCCTCAGCTTTTTCGGACATATTATGCGTTCACCTAAGCATGGTCTGCAAAGGCTTATGATACTAAGCCGGGTGGAAGAAAAACGCGCTCAAAGCAGAGCACCGGCAAGATGGTTAGACGCAATCAAGGCTGATGGAGGCAGCATTTACCGAGCGGTCCGCACTGCAGAAGACCGTATAACTTGGAGACGCGTCGTATGTGGTCGCGATCCTTAGCACTGAGGGAACGACGAAGAAGAAGAAGAAATACATATATGTTACGGTCGCGAATCATAATTTGATCAACATACAATGTAAGAAAATTTGAATTTCGCGGGCTACCTTATCGCATCCCCCTAAACGACTATGATATGGGAATAACTTCCTGAAATAAATGATTATTATTATTATTTTTATGTTTTTGACATATCTCGGAACCCTGAGGTCCCGGGCCTTTTGAAGGGCCGAAGCCAACTCGCAGAGGCCCGTTACACGCTTGTAATGAAATGAGGCACTAACCGACGATTATCCCTGTACGCACTATGCAAGTGCACCCAAGGACAACCCCCGGTTGGTGCAGGACTATTGCAGGATATGGAACCAAAGATATTGGACTATGGGTTTGGGTGGTTAAAATGGACTGGTTACCTAAAACTATGGAAGGACTATGGCCCCTGCCTGATCAATGTTTTATTATACACGGATAAAATGGTAGAGGGTGACTTGCACACTCAATAATGGGCCCCCGAAAACGGTCGCTAGCACATAGTGACGTAGCGACAAGGGTGCAACATGTCCTGAGGTGCTCGAGGAGTGGAGAGGTATTCCATGGCTTTCAGAATAATCCCAGAGCCCGGAATTATTATTATTATTAAACGGCCACAGTAGTTGACTTCTAGGCAAGTATGCATCAATATAAATGTTTAGAATTACTCATTTTGGCATCGAGCCCAAGAATAGACCTTTTTAGTGTTCGATGTTCACTCACCTCCTGACTAGTCATATTCACATCATGTCCGGCAGAACTGACAATCCTGGCCCGCAGTAGCTCTCGCAGCGCACTTGCAGCTCCATGTCTGGCCTCCCAGGCAGCACTGAACAGTTGTGCCTGTAGCGCCCCCGCCCAGGCCTCTAAAGGCCATCGCGTGCATTCTACCCAGGAACCGGAGCAGTCTGGTACTGGAGCTGTGCTTTCAACTAGGGATGGAGAGATGACGGTTGAAAATGTTGAAAAAAGTAAGTCGTAAAAATAGCTAGAAAGAAATCTGGATACGATCATCGCAGATCGTAGTGAAATGGAAGAGATTTATAGTCGTAGTGGTCGATTGAAAAGGCTGATGACGATGATGAAAAAGTAAAATACATCTGAAATCCGACAAGCCCTTTCATTTGATATGTCACACGGTACAGTTTACGAAACTTTTATTTTTATTTGTCTAATTTGACCGCAAAAGTGACCACCATATTCAAAATTAATTTATTTTAGAGGTTGAGGTTTGAAGTCCGGAACCCTAAAAGTAATTTTTGTTTTAAAAATGGCCCCCTTCTCGTACCGTGACAGTATTATTATTATCGATCATAGTATTCGTATAGCAAGCCTGAATGTTACAGTACAATAGTACATAACCATTTCTGCGACGCCATTCAATAGATCATTTAGAGGTCAGAGCTAACACATAAAAACTATAACGACTAAAAAAACGTGATTCCACGTTATCTCTCACAACATTGCATTTGTTAAAAAAATCGTGCTCATTACATAAACAAGTGCGTGTCGGACCACACACAATGAAGGGTTCCGTAGTTGGGATGAATTTATCCCAAGAACAAACTTAACATTGTAGCTGTAAAACAAGTTCTCCCATACATTCCAACTGTAAATGTGAGTTTGTACCTACGCACAATATTGAGAGATTTACCATGTTATATTAAGACCATTGACTTCTTAAAGGTTTTCCTGTAATCTTTACGTAAAGAACATTTTTTTTTTTAATTTTAGGCTCAATAGTTTCGGAGATGGGGGGGGGGGGGCTAATGGTTAATTTGAATCTATTTTCTTATAACAAGTTTTTTTTTTAAAGATAAAAAAAAATAATCTGAAATCCTTCCAACAAGCCGTTTTATTTGTTATGTAACACTAGTTTGCAAAACATTTGTTTTTTTCAATAATTTACCCTCCAAAAGAACACGTGTGTACCAAATTTCAACTTAATCGGTCCAGAAGATTCGGAGCAAATTGGCTGTGGCAGACGGACAGACTGACAGACACAGAGTGATCCTATAAAGTTTTCGTTTTTCCCTTTGAGGTACGGAACCCTAAAAAAACTCTGACGTCAGAACTGCATACACGTAGTATATTGATGCAAAAATTACGATCATCGTGCATTGCAACGAGCACGATTTAAGTCGCAGTAAGCAGTTAATAGGTTCTAATGCTCCTAATGAAGTGTGTAGGCGGGACTGATGTAAACTAGGCCCCGAGATCACGCAAGCAATTTAGCGTACAATCAGACTTCAGACCTTATCGCTCTCGTGATTACTACTAATAATACTAATCAAAGAGAATGACAGATGTTCATTATGGAGGATGTGTACTGATCAGAATGTATCTTAATACAATTTGTTGTTGTTTAGATGAGATAAATTTCTGTTAACCGTTTTGAAGCCTACGTTTCTAGAATATACGTCAGCAGTTTTTGGCACTTTAGTCAGTTTAGTTATTTTATACTCAGCTGCTGTCCGCGGCTTAAACAGTCGGACAGAGATAAAAATTAATTTAAAAAAATTGTTACAAGTTTACAGTGTTGCCAACGATTTTACTATGCGCCTCGCGACGTTGCGATGCGTCTCGCGGCAGCGCGCGCTTACTGGGCGTCAAGTCTGCTATTACAATAGTGTCAGAATGGTCTCGCCATTGTATTTGACAGTGTTTGTATGGCAAATCTGTCAAAAACTCACAATGAAGAGATTATTCTGACACTATTGTAATAGCAGACTTGAGGCCCTGGCCTCTTCCAATATCGTCGCGTCGCGTCTCGGTGTGAGCTGACCCTAAGCCGCTGGCAGCAGCTAGTCTATACAAATAAATAAAACTGAAGTGTCTGTCAAAATAACAGCTTCTTACTAAATGCATATGAAAGTATTTGCTTTAAGTACTTATAACAAAAAAACTAATATTACATTTTTTGTCCGTCTGTCTATTCGTCTGTCTTTCTGTTGGTTCCGGCTAATCTCCGAAACGGCTGGACCGATTTTGATGGAACTTTCACTCAATACATAGCTGATGTTATAAGGAAAAACGTCATCATAATCATTTCAGCTGATAGACGTCCACTGCTGGACATAGGCCTCCCCTAAAGGGGGTGGTTATCCATAACCGCCACGCTTGGCAGGCGGGTTGGCGATCGCAGAATGGTGTTAAAAATGCATAGAGAACGCTGCTGCCCATTGTCTAGTAAGTCCCTTAGTCGCCTTTTACGACACCCACGGGAAAAAATAGAGTGGTGCTATTCTTTACGTCCGGCACCATACGGAAAAAGTAGGCTAATTTTATTTTAAAAAAGCCAAGTGGGCGAAGCCGCGTGCAGCAGCTAGTTTTAATGTAAATAAAATCCGGATGACCTATCTAGGGCGTGGTTCTAACTAATCATTATTACAGTGTTCCCATTACTTAATTATCTACTTGTTTACAAGTAGTTGATTGTAAAAGTTTATCATAGTCAGGTGATAGACACACCCGTCTAGACGCCGCACCTGTTTCGTTTCGAAAGTGAGACACGGCCCTATAAACAATTTGGTAAGAGCTCCACAAACAACATTGTTTGTACACACGGCTACACATCAAGCTATACATTTCCAGCATAAGCCGATCTCGCGTTGTATACAATTTCCGTACAATGAGAGGTCTGCTTATTCTGGAAATTATAGCTTGATATGTACCCGTGTGTACTGGGAAGCAGTGGCGAAGTGAGATTTTATGAGAGAGGTAAGCCGGAGCAAAAAAAAATCGTTTCTATACAAAATAAACTCGTCTTGACGTTACTTCAGACTTTCATTGTGGCCGTGAAAAGCTACTTCTTGTTTACGTAACAAAATAACAGCGCCAATAAATCGTTTAATTAAATTCCTATTTCGATCTACTTTCCTATCAAATCAAATCAAAAGTAATTTATTCAAATTAGGCTCAGTCTTCGAAATCAGCACTTTTCGAACGTCAAAATTACATAAGACAGTCCCCCAAAACGCCCGCCCTTCACCACATCCTACTGCTTTAGCTGGGAAGAAGAAGTGGCGCAACGAACTCCCCAGCAGCACAGCTGTCTGTTCAGTTAGATAAAACTTATATTATACAAATGACATAGGTATATATTGTACAAATGATATAGGTATCGTCCCCGTAGAGCGAAAAGTCACTAAGTCGAAAAATGCCCAAAATGACTTATCAATGTCACTAAAATCAACACTTTCTTCTGTAAATATCTGTCTAATCGTCATTTTTGTAGCTGCCCACGCTTTTCTTCTACGAAATGTGAAAAGTAATTAAGTCAACCTTTTGTACCCCACAGCGTAATGACTTTTCACTCTACGGGGACGATATATTGTACAAATGACATTGAGGTAGTTATGCAATGTAATGAATACAATAGTTACGCTATTATACAATTTACTCAACATTATTACAATATTAGCATATGCTTGTTTTTAAACTACAGTAATGACATGTTTGTTCTGATTACAATAAATTGTCCAATTATGTAAGTATGAAACTTATTGTAATTTGTAAGAAGTCTTTCTCGACGGTAAATGATTTATATTTCCATATTATGTAAATGTATTGTAATATTCCATGTTTACAATAAATATAAATGTGCTTTCAACATGTTTTTGTGGATATATATTCTGTATATAAATAAAAGATAGGAATATATAAAAAAATCGAAGCGGATCAAAAGATATATACTCGTAGAGGTATAATTAACAGGGTGTAAAATTCACTCATACTCTATAGTAAAGGGAGGATCCTCCAACCAGATGGGTGTTGTGTCTGGTGGGCAATTGCCCGACGGTTGATATTGGGACGTCGTATACTCGTATATGCTAGTCGCGCGGTAAACTCTGATTGCGCGATGTAGGATTTCTGACGTCACGTCTTTGATGCGTAGTTCGCATGTGGCGTTGTAAATGCCGCCACAGATAAACCAATAAATTGGTATAATAGCACATCAACTTGCGCCTCCCTTAGACCTTTATCTTTCTGACCCTTTATTTCATTCTCACATTCTTTCACTTCAAAGGAGTCCTTCAAAGAATCTTATCCCACCAACACCTTAATAATCATCTGCCTAGAATTTTCCCAACTATGTTGGCATCGAATGCCAGTATTTTACAAGGAGCCTATCTGACCTCCACAACGCAGAAACGGGGTCACACGATACCCTTTGGTAAGAGTCCCACCCAAATACTCACATACAAATTCATCAGGCTGTTCCAACTTGATCTTCTTTCTATCCGGCTCGACAGGTGGCGTGGGCGGCGCCGACGAGCCATCGTCACTGCAATCGCGCGACTTTTGTTTACTGAACGCAAGGCGCGCCTTGCGTTTTGCTAGATTCATCTCCCGAGAGCTTAGCGGCTTTGAAGATATTACTATTTCTTGTACTGGTCTCTGTAGGGGAGAAGGCAAATTAGGACTTCATGCTTATAGTATAGTTTGACCGATACCGCTGTACCGCGCCTTAGGTATATGTGCGCGGCGAGACGCTAGCGGGCACAGTGCTAGCCACTAATTCGTCAACTCTCACGGCCCCCCGCCCCTCGCCTCGCCTCGCATTCCTAAAGCGCAGGCCACACCGCCAGCTAGTGAGCGAGCAAGCGAGCATCGTTTCACCTCTTTTCATACTTCGGTTCACACCCCGAACTACAGAGATAAGCTACCTATGTCAGCGATACAAACGATGCAAACGAAATATCCGACGATACCAGCGATGCTGCTCCGTTCACCTCGTTAGCGTAGCTTAGTTCTGTACTTCGCGGTGTGAATCGAAGTATGAAAAGAGGCGAAACTATGCACGCTCGGCTCACACGTCCGCCCGCCTCTCCCGGAGCGCCCGCTCCCGCTTTGGCGATCTTCTTCGAACTAGTTGACACTCGTCTTTCGAATAGGAGTGTAGTTACGATGCAAATATGTGTATATCGACGAAAGTTCAGATGATGATTTAACTCAAAATGTTAAGAAAAGATGCGCTCGCCCGCCTCGCCCTTCCGCCCGCCCGCCACATACTTTAGCTAGCCAAAGCTTCGCTTAGTTTATAAAGTTTCCTTCACCACGCTTCGCCCGCCAGCTCGCTCGCTCACTCGCTAGATGGCGGTGTGGCCTGTGCCCAAGGCAAGGTACAGCGTATCGATCAAACTATAACTAAAAAGGTCTGTAATAGAGTCGAGCATTATTAAAAAATCATTGAATGGTTATAAAAAGTTTGGTTAAAGTTCTCCAGTTACCCGCGTTGTGGTTAAAGAAAATAACTAGATTTCAGGAAATATTTAATGTAGTAATTACTCACCAGGGAAGAATAAAGCCTCGCATACAATAAATTTGAAGCAACAAATTAATTATTGTTGCTTTAACTTCTGGTATGTCACAGGCAGTTAAATCGCACCTTGTAAAACAGGCTTTCGCATAACGTCGCCTTAGAGTGAAAACCTCGTATAGGCAAAAAAGGCAACTTTACAAGAGGAAGAAAAGACGGCGTCTTTTAGAGTGTAATATTCAAACTCGTCTTAGATGGCGTTACAGGTTGCAAATCTTTTTTTTTTTTTTGTGTATGTAACTAGGACGTGCGTTGCGAGGTTTTCTTTGCAAAAATGTAATAAAATAAAAATTACCAAAATTGTATTCCCGAGGTTTTGGAAGTGATCCAAGCACGGTCTGTGGATACTTTATACTTTCTTCTATTTTCAACAACTTACCCGGCACACTTCAGTCTTATTTAACGCAGGTTTAACGGGACACAGATCCTCATTAGTGTACATCGTGGTGGAGAGGTCGACCCCAAGCTTGGCGGCCACGTCGAGACCCAGCCGGGCATTCAACTGTTGCCGCTGTTTCGCCAGACGCTCCTTCGAATCTGTACAAATAAACATAAGCAGGAAATTAACTCGATAAATATGTGAGCAGCAAAAACAAAGATTACTGTGCAAAAAATGTTGTGAAGGGCATAGAAAGAAAGAAATGGAGTGCTGATTTGCTGGTAGAAGTTACAAGCGTCTTCGAGTGAGTAGCCCGCGTTCCTACCACTTTATGGGTGTCGTTTCTCACCTACAACCAACGGAATTTTTACTTTACGGTATAATCAGCACGTAGGCTTCATATTGACCCAATCGACGAACAAACCACGATGAAAAAAATACGCTTAATCCACGACATCGTGCAGCTCTCGTTTTAAAAATCATAATATTATTATTCGATACCACAAACATGTTTTTCAATCGCTATACCTACCAATTAATATTTTTATTAGTCTGTTGTTACAGGAAAAATTATCCTTCGAAATAATACGGACCATTTTCCTTCCTCAAAGACACAGTAAATTAGGTAGTAAGTTCACAATTTGTTCTACAAAACAAAAAAAAATCCGTCCGTTCGTCTCGTAAAAACTTGAAACTGGCTCGACCGATTGTGATGAAACATTGGTAAGTTGTTGTGTGCGCGCCGGAGAACGGTCCTAATAAAAAAAGGTATTCCAACGCATTAGCTAGTTATTAATAAACTTGACTTTATTCTGAGTAGGTATCTAGACTGGCGTAATGACGTAAAAGCCGGCGCTACAAGTAACATTATCCGACAGCGTATTAAATTGATGGCGCCGTTTTAAAATCGTGCACGTCATGAGCTTATACCGAATCGGTTCATCAATGATTTGTTGTGAATGCTGTGATATCGATCGCCCTCGTGCGTAACGTAGATCGTACCTACTCAAACAATTATCACTCATTTTTAGGGTTCCGTAACAAACAAGCAACCCTTATAGTTTCGCCATGTCCGTCTGTCTGTCTGTCCGCATCTTAGCTCAGAGACTCTTAGTGCTAGAACGCTGTAATTTTGTATGAGTATACATATTAATCACGCCGACAAAGTGGTAACAGGGACTTTTTTAACGCACGGCAAATTTAAATTTGTTTTATTTTTTATTTTTTACAGGTACCTGTTTGACGGGAAATTTTGTATTTTGTCGGGACTCGGGACACCATATGAAATGTCGGGAAAATCCAGACGAATCCCGACCATCTGGCAACCCTAGGTGCAAAGATTCTTTATGGTAAAATGCTGCAGCACTCGCTGGATATCGAAAGTCTCGTAACAGAGATGAGCGCTTCTGTCTTATCATTAAGTACTTATTGTTTGCCTGCAGCGTTAATTGGCTCTTCGTCCAGGTCATACACGTAGCCCTCAGAGCCCATGAGGTGTGCGCCATGCTGCAGCACGCGCTGGATATGAAACGTCTCGCAGCGGAGACGAGTGTGTCTTCTGTCTTAGTCTTATCATTACATATTGTTTATCTGCAGCGTTGATTGGCTCCTCGTCCAGGTCGTACTCGTTAACCTCGGAGCCCAAGAGGTGTGCGCCATGCTGCAGCACTCGCTGGATCTCGAACGCATCGCAGCGAAGACGAGCGCTGTTTCTGTCTGTCTTATCATTACTTATTGTTTACCTGCAGCGTTGATTGGCTCCTCGTCCAGGTCGTACTCGTTGCCCTCGGAGCCCATGAGGTGTGCGCCATGTTGCAGCACTCGCTGGATATCGAACGTCTCGCAGCGGAGACGACCGCTGTCTTCTGGTTCGGTCTTCTCTTCTGTACAACAAATTGTTATTATTAGCTATATTTCTTTTTGCAAGGCTAATTAACTTAATAAGTGTCACAAGGCTCTCGTCATCTGTTTATGATTGGTTGTCGTTTACCAGCGAAAAGAATTAATGTGAGAAGTAAGGGGAGGGATGCCCTTGCTCTACAAACTACAATACATAATGTATATAGATATATTTATAGTGATATGTACGATGTATTATATTTATAGAGATATGTATGTGTGATACGTATCGTGTGGTGCCGGACGTAAAGAATAGCACCACCCCATTTCCTCCCGTGGGTGTCGTAAAAGGCGACTAAGGGACTTACTAGAGAATGGGCAGCAGCGTTCTCTATGCATTTTTAACACTATACTGCGATCGCCAACCCGCCTGCCAAGCGTGGCGATTATGGCACAACCCCCCAATTGAGGGAGGCTTATGTCCAGCAGTGGACGTCAGTCTGCTGAAATGATGATGATGATAGAGATTTCTATAGAGCATTGGTGGCCCAGTGGTAACGGCCGCGACTCACAAGTTAAGAGGTCGTGGGTTCGAACTAGGCTTGCCAACCGTCCCGCTAGAACCGGGACGTCCCGTTTCTAGAGCTTTAGAGGATGCGTCCCGCGAAAAACGTGCGCGGGACGCCAATTGTCCCGTTTTATCATACCTACTGCAAAACCTTTGGGCAGAAGTTATAGTGATTTACTATTATGTTTTATTAGATTTCATTATTGTTTCAACTTTTGTTATGTTGTTGCAAGTCTTGTTCTTGTATGCCAAAGTAAAACATTCAATAAAACCATTTAAAAATAATTCTTTAGCTCTTCTCTACATAGAAGCAGAGATAATGAACACCATAAACTATGATGATATTATAGATGATTTTGCTATTAAAAAGTCCCGTAAATTTTTTTAACGCTGTTTCATAATGACTAATTCATTCGTTTATTTAACTTTAGTGCCTTCCTTACTACAAATGGAAAATTATTATTTTAGAAAGGTACAAGGGGCGGCGGAAATAAAGTGGCCTACACTCATAAAAAATATAAATCCGACACTGCTAAATATGCATAGATTTATTATTATGTTCTAAAGTTCATAGCTCCAGGTTTCACTGATGCGCACGTACCTATAAAATTGTTAGAAATATAAATCAATATAAATATGTAAGGAGAAAATCAGTAACGATGCAATCTACAAGACGACTTTCAGTTCGATGAGCTACACAAATAAAACTCGCTTGTAACATTACTTTCCCTGCAGGCCTGCAGATGCCACGACGCAGCAGAAAGAATACTCTGCGTCAGCCTTTGCATGTAATTAATGTTTTATTTAACACTGTATTCGATTTGGCACAGTCATGCATCAAAACGCCTAAGAATTGTAAGATCTTCGTATAACGTAGGTACCTAATCGTATTATATTTTAGTTTAACTAAATTTTGTCCGCGACTTCGTCCGCGCGGGGGTTGGAAATTCAACGCGGGAACCTACTAAATTTTAAAGAATTTATTTGATTTAAGTAATATGTTTAAATTTTATATACCTAAAATAAAAGTTTCGCAAAATGTTTAAAGTAAGTAAGTAAACGTTTATTGTTTTTTCTTTAAATTGTGTCTTCTTAAAACTGTAAATTTCGAAAAGGACATATCTCATAAATATAAAATATCTAAGTATATAATATAAAATAAATTTTAACATAAAAAAATCTGTAATTTTCCATTGCTAACTGAACCCAAATTGTAACTCGAAAACAAATTTTATCATTCTTACGCTACTTTCATTTTACATTTTCAGACATGTGCCCTTTTCGAAATTGCATAATTAATTATTCAATTATTTTAATCATTTTATCAAGACAAACTCAACGAATTGTGCTAAACAATCTTACATTCATTTATATAAAAAATAAGTAGCTATTAGATTGATTAAACATTAAGAAAAGGGGTAACTTTGGGATTTTTTTTCTATCCAGCAAAGTTAATCGGCCCGTAATATTAATCGGTTCGAGAACAGTAAATGAGACGCAATGGAGGTTTGAAGGCTCGTACAGACTAGTGCGATATCGCGGGCGCGACGCGACACTAGTAGCACAATTTCTTTGTCGATGCCTGTCACGCCCGCGATATCGCGCGAGTCTGTATGAGCCTTTATTGTTGTAGCGTTTAAAAAGACGTCAAGTGCTCGCGAATGTGTTAAAAGCGATTGCGTGTCCGCCAGGTCCTTAAATATTGTATGTACCTTAGATAATATTGTTTTCAGAATTTTTATCACTGATTTTATGTTTCCCATGGATTCAAAAAACTAGTAAGCGTGGTCTGTGTTGGGTCATCCGTTCCGCCGTTTAGGTGTGAAACAGACGGTTACTTTCGCATTGATAATATTAGTTTGGAAGTAAGTATGGATTTTCCCATGCACTAGACTAGAAGTTCACTACCGACTTTTCAGAACTAGGTACCTTCGATTTTTATTCTATAACAATAACATAGATATTTTCTCATATCGGCACGTTTGCTGATAGAATTACCTATTTAATAACAACTCCACATTATCGAGATTACTAATAAATCCGCACTTGAATATTACAACACAACGTTTGTGTTTTGACGCAAATACATGGAAAGCTTTTGGCATGTACCAGTCATTATTAGAAATACTGTACCAGTATTTTCAGTAGTGAACGTGTTAAATTATAAAAACAATAAACTTCACACTATAATATAATCCATTTGAAATAATATTAGACATTTAAATAAATCTTTTTTTTCAGTCCGTTCAACCGATTTTGACTTCTATTGCGTTGGTGGTATGACAAATGGCAGATGCAGTAAACAGTTGGTATTGTAACCACTTTTTTGCTTTTAATGCCATCCTTATGCCTATGGAATAGAAGTCAAAATCGGTTGAACGGACTGTATAAAAGTTTTTTTTTTTTAATGTCTAATTTTATTTCAACTGGAGTAAAGTGCAACGATGAATGTAATTAAATATTTTTTTGTGTTTTGTTTTGTTGTTTTGTTTTTGTTTATCCGTGATCATGGTGCTTGCAACAGCGCCGAAATATCGGGAACTCAAAACAAATAGTAAACATGGTAAATATCCCGTTTGGGTTAATAATAATATTAAATATATCGTTAATTTTAATTATTTTGACCAATGATATTAAAAACTCGTCATTGATTTTGACCTCCATTATAATATGGAGGTCAGTGGCTTTATGAGCGTAATTTTCTTCTTAAATAAAATGTACCAAACTTCTTTCAGAACCTTCGCAAATATTTGTAGAATGCATCGCCACTCTACAAATCCTGATAAATAAAACGGCTGGTCAGACACCACTCCTATATGGTAGATTAAGGGAAAGGCTGTTTACTAGTAACTAGAATCGCGTATCTAGTCTCCGCCTTCGGTACTCAAAAGCAGGTATAATGAACAGTTTAGCGACAGCTTATCAATCATATTGACAAACTGCATTAGACAGGATGACACGGCGTCTTCTGTGAATGTATAGGACGTTTGTTAACTTGAATAATTAAAAAATACTTTTTGCCCAGGGTATGTCATAATCTGCCACATGCTTGCCGGGTTGAAGGTTTTTACAGACTGGTTTTGTGATCTAGCACTCAGGTGGGTTGTTATAGGCAGAGAAAATCTTAAGATAGAATTGGTTCAAGATACTTCAGAAATGGTTGGTGTAAGAAAAGAAAAACTTCGTCCAGAACTGGCTGGCTGTATAGGTTTTGTGATCTAGCACTCAGGTGGGTTGTTATAGGCAGATAAAATCTTAGGACAGAACTGGTTCAAGATACTTCAGAAATGGTTGGTGTAAGAAAAGAAAGACTTCGTTCAGAAGTGGCTGGCTGTATACTGTAATACCGGCCTATTATTTTCCCACTGCAGGGCAATGGAGCATTGATCACCACGCTTGCTCAAGACGAGTTGGCGATTTCAGACTTACATTAACTATGCTGTAAGGGCTTTAACACACTGGCGATTTGCGAGCGTGATTCCAGCGAGGCGATTGTTCAACGCGCTCGCGGCGTGTGCGTCCCGAGCACGCCACGTGAACGCAACGTGTTCGCCGCGTATGCGGAACGAGAACGATTGACGTGACTGTACAAGAGAGAGTGAGACAAGAGTGTACAATTTTGTAAAAACGCGGCGATCACGTCGCGTAGTCGCGGCTACCTCGTTTCGCACTCGCGGCGAGCCCGCTGCGCTTTCGCCTCCAAATCGCCAGTGTGATAAGACCCTAAGGCACCATCTCCACGGTCGAGAGAATCGCGGCGATATTCACACTGGATCTTCAAATAATCGCCGCGATGATATCGCCGTGTGGAGATTGATTCATTGAGTTTCTATTGAATTTGATGGCACGGCGAGACTATCGCCGCGATTTATTCGCCCGTGGAGATGGCGCCTAAGTGTATGCTATGCAGTGATGGGCGTAACTAGTTATTTATGTAATCTAATTAATAATTGAATTACATAATAATTTGATTAAAATAAAATTTAATTACATATTATTCAATTACATTGTAATTAGATTACTTTGGATGTGCTATGTAATTAATTACAATGTATTTAATTACGAAATAATTTGATTACAATGTAACCTAATTACATAGTATTTAATTATATTATAATTATAATTGCTTTGAATATGAAATATCGCATGCTTGCATCGCACAGTTGCGATATAGGTATTGCAAGTGCGGCCCGTACGTCATCGGGAAGTAGTAAGTAGGTATAATGTGCGGGCGAGCGGAGGGGTTCTATGCATTGTGCTCGTGCGCTCCTAGCCACCCCCCTTCACCCGCCCGCTTCAGTCTCTTCTAATCTTTTGTATTGTAAGCACGCAACATTTTCTTAAGATTACAAGTCGTATGTATTTTGGTGATTAGTGTAAAAACTTTTGTGCTACGTACAATGAATGAAAGTGCAAGACTACTTTTAGAAGATGACAGTTTAGTGGACGAATCTGTGTCTGCTGGTCGACATTACCGTCAGCAAGCAATATTTCTGCAGTGCAACCCACTATACTTGACGGTACATTCTTTGAGATACTTCATGATTCATCAGGAACTGATAAAATAGTCGCCATTTGCAAGAAATGTCTGCCTAATAAAGTAGAAATAAAAGGCTCGAGATTGTGTACATCCAATTTCAAAACTCATTTAAAACGGAAACATGGACAAGAAACCATACAAGAATACCAAGAATATATTAAAACTAAAAGATCGAAAAACGTTCGTACTTCCAGTTCGTCAAACGAACTATCACCACGAAGGTCGTCAAATGTACCCTCATATTCTCAAGCTGAATTCGATCGAGATATTGTTAAGTATTTTGTTAACTCAATGATTTCTCTAAAGTGCACTGAAGACCCTTACTTCCGACAAATTTTACGTCGATTAAATATAGGTGCGAATAATCTAAGAATCATGAGCCGGCGGACACTTGGAAGAATGATTACGGAATTCTTTGATGAAGAGTCTACTTTAGTGAAACAAGAACTAAATCAAGTGAAACACGCTTGTACGACAGTTGATATTTGGTCTGGACGTCGAAGAAGCTTTTTAGGTGTAACAGCACACTGGATTGATTCACATAGTTTAAAGCGTGTCTCAAGGGCATGTCAACGTTTTAAAGGCACTCATAGTTATGACAAAATATAAGAATTGTTGCAAGAAATTAATTCAAGGTATGGCTTAACTAGCACAAACGTTGTGGCTTGTGTTACAGACAACGGCAGCAATTTTGTGAAAGCGTTTAAAAGTTTCGGTGTACATCGTATCAATGTTTCAAACGAGCAAAACACTATTGATTCTTGTGATGAAGACTCCGATACTGATAGTACAGACGACGAATTACCGTATCTTAATGACCTTTCTTCAACAATTACCCATTTAGAGACTCGTTTGCCATTACACCTAAGATGCGCTTCACATACTTTGAGTCTTTGTGCCACCGACGCTAACAAAATACTAGAAAACCAGGAAACGGAGCTATCGAAAATGCATGACCAAACAATCAAAAAATGTAACACATTATGGAAAGCTGCAAATAGGCCAAAATCGGCTGAAATTTTACAAAATATTCTTGGCCATACTCTAAATAGGCCAGTAGAGACAAGGTGGAATAGCCTTTATGATGCCTTAAAAAAAATCGCATCCATAAAAGATAAATCTGCAACACTTCACAGAGCTTTAAACATAAAAAATCCACTTCGTGAATCTGAATTTACCTATATAAAAGAATACCTGTCTTGTACTCAACCTGTCGCTGATGCGCTTGACATTCTTCAAGGTGAAAATGCAACCTATTACGTAATATTTTTGCCAACTATACTCTCGTTGAAGAAAAAGTTGACAAATTTAACTGAAACAAGAGACTATGAGTACTGCAACACTCTGACTGAAACTTACCTCAAAAGTGTGCAGACAAGTGTGCGTAAAGATAATACCAAATCAATTATCTCGAGAAAAACCATCAACGAAGTCGAGGGAGGATGACTATTTTGAAATCGACTCAAGTTCGGATTCAGACAACCAGAGCAGTGAACCAAGATCCAAAGCTGAACTTATAGTCACTCATTTTTTGGCAGAAGACAGCAGAGAATTTCAAATATTAAATAATCATAAGGAAATTAAAGAAATATTTTTAAAATTTAATACCCCTCTACCTTCTTCTGCACCTGTGGAACGTATGTTTTCGTACGCGACAATGATCAATTGTCCGAAAGCAAACCGTTTGTCAGACGAAATGTTTGAAAAAAAGAATCATATTAAAGGTTAATTTAAATTATAAATCAGAAAACTTTTTTTTTTTTATCTGATGGTGAAAATTATAATTAATAAAAGATTTAAAACTAAACAATGATTGACAGATGATTACATTTTTTTTTGTATAAATATGTGTTTTATTTTCGTATTTGTCAAAACTGTATTAAATAGGGCATTTTTGTAAGAGGTGTCCCAATACTTATATAAATGTGTAATTACATTTTATCAGATTACTTATGTAATCTATTATAATGTAATTAGATTAACTTGCAATTCAATTACTTTGTATTTAATTACAGTATGTACTCATTGCAATTAGTTACTTAAGTAATCTGTTACAAAGTATTTCAATTACTAATTACAATGTAACTGTAATTTGTAATTATTAATCTAAATACTTTTTGCCCATCACTGATGCTATGGCAAATGTTATTTTAATCCTCAAAGTCCTTTAACCCTCCATGCGAACGTGGATCCACGCGAGACACCATGGTTTTTTAATTCTGTCTGTAATACGAGAGGTTAACTCGATAAACTTGAGCATCACGTGAATTTACGTGGTTTCAAGTACCTATATAGTACCTAGGTACTTAACCAAGCGGGACAAACCGCGGAAGAAACCTCATTCAATCCCTCGCTAATCACAAAAATGAATGTGTATTAAAATGTAATTCATTATCAATAGAGAGGAAGTCAGCGCCCACTGTTATCATAGTGTGACCTTTTTATTTTCCTGCTCCGACATAATCACGGCGATTTATCCAATTCAGCAAATAAGTTTTTTTTATTATGCGACACTTGTCTTCGTTGGTCGTAATTGGTTTATTGATTCTTAACTCAATAAAGACTTTAAATTAAAACGTCAAATTGTTTTGTGTATAAAAAACTTGATGTTATATTCCGTCCACCGAGAGAATGCTTTTTTGACACCTGTCAGTTGTACAAGATTTGGAACAAATAAAGTTTAAATTCGTAAAACACATACCTATTCGTTTGTATGAAACTGACAGGTGTCAAAAAACCATTCTCTCAGTGGACGGAATATCATGAAATACATTAAACTATTATAATGTTGAATACATATTGTTAACGTTAGCAGGTTTTATTTTTTTAATGTCAGCGCCTAATCAGCGAAGCAAAGGTCACGAAATAAAGGCTCGCGCAGACTGGCGCAATATCGCGGGCGCGACCCTTGTCGCGCCCGCAAACACTTCACGAGCCTAAGTTCAACACAAAACGAAAGAGAAGAAAAGACTGCCTCGTTGGTCTAGAGGCGCAAGCACTACTGCTGAGCATGAGGTACTGGGTCCGATTCCCAGATCGGGCAAAGTGTTATTGGGTTGTTCCATTAGGAAATTCTCAGAAGCAGCCCGGAGTCTCAATTTGTGCCCCGATGATGGCAATAGACTCGACCCCGATTACATAGGACTTAACATAACTGGTGTACTATAAGTTCACCTCTACTTAACCCTTCGAGGATAACAGGCGTGGTGTTAGGTAATTAATAAGACCTTTTAACCTTCCAGGTGACTTACTAACATGTGTTTGAAACTAAATAACAGAACCATGTTTCATGCTACGTCATTACAAGTGACAAAATGACGCAAAGATCACCTTACGACGAGATAAACAAAAAAACAACTCAAACGATCTATAGCAAGTATACATTATTTATTCAGAGATCCGAGGAAGCGACATGATGATGCATAAAAAATCCAAGAACCTAAATAAAAGAAGTAATAATAATTTCCGATTCATTCAGGTCTGACATGTAAAATGAGATAATTGTGCACAATATTTCACGTTACCCGGATGAGTTGCAGCAATTAAGGCGAGTTTCTTCAAGTTAACCTCTAGGAAATATAATTTTAATGTCATTTTATTTAGAAACGGTAATGATTAAACACGTGAAAATCATATGTTGCTTTTGAGAACTTTCTGTAGGTACGTCGGGTACTCGTTACATAATTGGATAAAGTTCGCTCTATAGAAAAAAAATCCAAACATACCCTTATTTTGTAGATTAAAATCATTTTATTACAATATTATACCACATTATGTATTGAAAATCACATCAAAATAAACGTCTATGATGATGTAATGTCCGTCGGGTTTAACATTGTTAATATCGTAAAACATATAATTTTCAACCCAAAATTAACGAAATTCACGGCACAATTTACTCGCGCCCAGCTGCCATCTCTAATACAAAAATGCACGCTCGAAGAACCTCGCCTTTATCTAGAAAATGATAATACATTATTGTGTGTGTTGTCAGAGAACGGTAGGTCTACTACTGTGGGCGTACTATGGGTAGTGTTGGTTATTGCGAAATAGAAAAACCGTTATCAAAATCAAAAGTATTTACTCCTTAGCACATTAAAACAAAATTTACGTTAAAGCATTGCGTTAAAGACGGTACTTTAAAATTTACAATTGAAATATCTCGAAAACGAGCGAACGAACAAAATGTACGTTAACTCAGTAATTCTCAAAATCTTAATATTTTATTTCAAATAAACCTACATGGGCACTTATGAAACGTCAGAAGCTAGGTGCACGGTTCCAATTAGTCGTTTCCTATGGAGAAGAGCCGGCAAGAAACTCCACTTAGGGAACTTCTTTTTACAGTGAAAATAATGGTAATTCCACTATCGGTTAAGAGATGGCACTGACTTAAAACTGCAATATTATAAAAAGTGTGCTATTTAGAGACATCGTTTTAATTTTCCTATAATCTTTACATAAATTTCTATCACATAGAATAATTTAAGGTTTTCTCTATACTATAGTTATTTATTATGCAACGTTTCATGATCTAATTATATTATTAATTAATTGAATACTAGCGGTTTATTGTTTGGTCTGGAGGTAACTTTGTAATTTTTTTATGTCGAGATTTTTTTATGGAATCGTGTTTTCGTTAACCGTAGTACATAACAGGAATGCTCAACGTTACCATAAATTTATTTCAAAATTAATGCTGCAGTATTTTCGATATAACGGAGAATCATGCTAAACAATTTGAGTTGTGTTTCTTAAACAATTAAATAAAGGAAAGGGTCAGAACGGATACACTACGAATAAATTGATTTGCATGAGAGCTCGCAAGAACCAAGGGCGGTCATACGTGTATTTTGGTGGCCAATCTTCGTTTCGTCAAGTCTGACGGGAAATGAATCGTGTGCATCATTCTTAGGTCAAATTAAAGTTGCCTTCGATAAACAATTTTAATTTAACTTCAAAATAAAGCATTTTATTTCAAAAAACTGAAAGTGGATTATTATCTTTTAATTAAAGCTACTATTCGTAGTCTTTTAAAGCAATCTTCGAGTTCATCTACTCCTTCATCAACTGCCTTGTACAGTAGAACACGGCATTATTAATCTACATCAAATGAATAGTCAGACCAAAAGCCATTACTTAAATTATTACTAAACAAGAAGCCAAGAACCCAAGGCCCCTCGGACCATAAGAAAGAGTTACTCTCTATCGCAGAATAGGCCCTTTAGCCTAAAAATTAATTTGGCCCTTTGGCCCAACAATTATCGGACTCATTGAATGAACCACAAAGGCAACTAACTACCTGCACTTTGCTTGGTATCTGTGTCACACGCTAACAAGGCACAGTACCAGTACCATATTTATACTGTGTCAGTACTAAGTGAATATACAATAATTGATGATAACCGCCTATGAATAGCTCATTGTAGCAAGTACAGCATCATTTGTCAAGAGAATGGACGGCTCAAATACTTTGTGGAGATCATTTTGTGGGCAAAACTGGCAGATTCCAGTAGGTGACACTAATGTCACCCGTTCTGAAATCTGCCAGTTTTGACATGTCACTGATATTTGATACTTCGCTCTAAAAATCTGTACAAGATGAAAAATTACATAAAAAGATGTCAACATGTCACTTGTATCAGTGACCGAAAATTGTAAGTACTGACAGATCTTTTTCGCAGGAATTTTCAGTCAACATATTCAAAAAAAATAAAAAATTGATATTATAAAGGGCAGTTATAAATTTCTAACAAAATTTTCATAATGAATTCTGTCTCTCGACTAACTGAATATACTAATTTACAATATTGACGTCGTAACAAATAAATATGTTAATTTAATCAAAACTTAATTTAAATTAATTAATTAATTGCTTGCAATCAAAAACAAGAAGTTATTTTATTCAGTTGAAGACATCTACCGCTAGACTATCCTGAGAAAGGGAGAACATAACAAAGCACGGTAAATAATAATGAAAATGCACAATGTCAAGAAGATTTTATGCTATACTTTGTAGATACAATTTTAATTAGTAAGTATTTAATTAATTGTAATATGCACACATCGACTTGACCTTAATTTAAATTATAAAGAATTAAGGCTCGTACAGACTCGTGCGATATCGCGGCCGCGACATTCACCGACAAAGAAATTGTGCTACTAGTGTCGCGTCGCGCCCGCGATATCGCGCGAGTCTGTACGAGCCTTAAGGATAAATAAACTAACGAAAAATTCGAATAATAAATGATTTTATAAATGAACAAACTAACTTATACATTAATGTTACCAGACAGTTTCAGTATCTAGTTTTTTGCCTATGAGTCGTAACTTCCTCAAGTTCAAACACTAGACAATTAAACCAGACGTTAACATAAATCAGAATTCGTTAACTTTATGTCTCTGTTTATGTCTGGGTGATAAAACACACCTAATTCGCGCCAGTGGCCTTGCCGAATAAGGCTAATCACTAAAGAGTTTGTCCCACACTAGGATTCCTTCTGTATCGTGGTGCTTGGCACTTACGACAGACAATAATTATGAACAAATACAGGTTTTCTTTTCTTTTTTCGATCATTTATCCTTAGGTCTTTAAATTATTAGCAGTAATGAAACCCATCGAGCCTTTAAAACCTCACAAAACTCTCAAACTCGTCAGTTTGAGAAAAATTTGTCTACTCAAAATGTACACCACGCACCACCAGCCTTGTAGATTAGTATTTATTAAATTATCACACAGAACACTTGGTGTGTCTGGCCAGTGTGATATCTAAATATTAATCATCCCATTTTTGGCTGCGGAAATCCGATGCCTGCGTAAATAAGTTACCTATATTTTATAGCTGCCACAAGTGTGTCTAAACCCTTATCTAAAAGCTAAAACCATCGTCTGGAGGTCGTCGTAAATGTTGTCAAAACAAAAGCGACGCAAGAGTGGCTTGTGAGATAGAGTGGCTTGAAGCGAACAATTTAAAGGTCAATATTAATAAAAACAAAATTTATGCAATTTCATACATATCGAACAAAACCATTGAGCCTAAATGTAGCATATAAAGGGGTCGCCCTGACAGAAACTGACTCAGTTAAATTTCTTGGGATATCTTTGGATACATTTTGCAGTTGGAAAAACCATGTGAATGATGTTTGTAATGATGAACCGGCAGAATGAATAGTTTTGTCTACCCTCTGAGGCGTATTAGCTGCGAGATATCTCGAAACACCGCAATTACTGCATACCATGGCTAATTATGTCCTCCATTTCGCAGTATGGTATCATTCTTTGGGGTCGCTGTGTGGAAATTGATCAAGCATTCGTGATGCAAAAAAGTGTTTAAGGGCTATATTTGGGCTAAAACAGTCTTGTCGCCCTTTCTTTAGAAAATCTAGGACATTAACTTTACCGTCCATCTACCTATGTATATCTTGGAATCATGTTTATTTGTTTACAAGCATAAGATATATTTTCAGCAAGCGACAAGCTACTATGCCCCTCGATCTCATAATATTAACAAATTATATCAACCCAAGACGAATCTCACACTCACATCAAACTACAGTTATATCATGTGCATCAAATTAAATAATAAAATAACGAATTCAATAAAAACACTTCTACTAAACTACTCATTGGTAAATGTTTTTATAGTGTAATTGAGTTTTAAGATTATAAGTTGTGAATTATAGTGTACTACAATGTATGTTAAATCTCTTCGGATGCAACATCTCGTATAATTTTGGTTGAAGTTCACTTAAGGTAAGTTCAATTAACCATAAATTATAATGTAATTTCATATAAAATTAATTAATTGGTACCAAATTTGAGAGAATTTAATTTAATTTTATTTCATAATATATTTTACTAATCGTTTTAATTTATCATTAATTTCTTAAAATAATTAATAATTAAATAGTTATGTTTTGCACGCCGACATTTAAGGCATAATAAGAGATCGATATAATTTATTTTAAGAACTTTCTGTACCTTATTTATGCAAATAAATAATTTTGATATTTAAGGCCATATAGGCACGGGTGCGACGTTTTTTTACCGCGCACTGCGCGCACAATCGACTTAGGGCCAACAGTTGAAAATCAAATAGTCCAATTTTCTAACGTGCAAGAGATGCACTCTGATAGATTCTCAACACTCGGCTCAACGGCGGCGGCGAGAGTTGAAAATCAAGTGCACTATAAAAAGACGTTGCGTTGTAAAAGCGCCCGTACGAACCTGAGCTAATAATGGCGGTACCGTATAGTATCATGTTTAATTACTGACCTTTCTTGCCCGAGAACGGTGTTGGATGCCATTCCGGTACGTTCGCGAGGATCGCTTCCACAGCCTGCGAAGTAAACAGTTCTAAATTAGGTGTATTTCAACGAATGCACACAATAGGCATTATGAAGTTGTAGTAATTAGTATGCCGTCTAGCATATGACAACAAATCCTCACACGATAACACTGCCTTGAATGTGGGTGGAATCCATAGATATCCGTGGTGGGATCAGTTTTGGGGATTATTATGGTGTCGATTTTAAGTTTCCTATCAGGGTTCGCTATTGCATGTAGTACAAGCAGCACATAAACAGAACACATTTAGAAATTCGAATGAGAAAAAAAAAAAAAACAGCTGGTATCCAATACACATTAATTACGGTCGCGAATCATATTTTGATCAACATACAAAATTTTAATTTCGCGAACAACCTTGTAATAATTTTTCTTTTTTGGTCCATTCACCCATTGTTACAAAATAATTAAAAAATAATAATACTGTATGCTTACTGTTGCTAGAATAATTTACATAGTTATTTAACAGTGGTCCTCAAACTAGGCAGCGCCTGTATCTTGGGGGACGCATCTTGTAGCTTTCACCTTAAATGTGACAGCGCCCTCTATCAACGTCATTCGAATGCCAAAAGATCCTTGGAGCAGTGAAATTGCTAATGTGACCTATTAGTTACAATTGCAACAAGGACTTTTTTTATCGAACGCCATAAATAACTCTACAGGTACATAAAAACTAGTTAGGACATGTCACACATCACCTTGTACATAGGTACGTCACGTTTTTATAGGTACTAAGTACTTAGTTTTTGTTCTAAGAAACCATGTGAGATATAAAACCGAAGACAATGGTATGAAATCGATCGTTTTCACATTAGTATCTAGCTATTAAGGCTACACAATTAATCTATATAAATAAATTAAATTGAAGTGTCTGTTTGTAATGGCAAAATAACAGCTTTTTACTAAATGCATGTTATACGGTACATCTATTTTTTTTTTTAAACAACTTATAACATTTAGTCGTATGTCTGTTTGCTTCGGCTAATCTCCGAAACGGATAGACGGAATCTTGACGGGATTTTCACTGGCAGATAGCTGATAAGGAGTAACTGAGGCTACATTATTTTAGAAACTGCCACTGGAACAAACAGGCAGACAGACAGACAGACAGACAGACAAAATTTTACGGATTGTTTTTTTTTTTTTTTTTGTTATAAGTGTCGTATACACTTTCTTATGCAATTAGTAAAACCTGTTATTTTGACATTACAAACAGACACTTCAGTTTTATTTACTTGTATAGATGTGTATAAGTATGAGTAAATAATTAGACGGACACATGTACGGTGGCCAGCACATCAAGTAACCAGAAACTGTCAAATTTTCTCGTTCGATTTTGAACTTAATCTTCAACATTTTAAAGTTTAAAATCGTTTGGAGAAATTTGACAGTTTTGTGTAGCTAGTTTCGTGGCCACTGTACCAAGGTTTATAGAGCATGATGATTATTGCAATATATTATTCAGATCATTAAACTGTTCCAATGTACCCTTTTGTCGTGAAATGGGCATCAGAGACCAATTTGTTGCACAGTAAACCGGATAATAATGTAATGATTATTAGCTCTCCTTTGTTGTTAGAAAGTTAATAACCGTAAAACGATTGGTTGTCCTTTTAAAGATCAATTTAAACTGTATTCTCGTTCATGATTTGTTTCACGTGTACGGTGGCCAGCACATCAAGTTACCACAAACTGTAAAATTTTCTCGTTCGATTTTGAACTTAAACATCAACATTTTAAAGTTTAAAATCGTTTGGAGAAATTGATGGTTTCGTGTAGCTTGATGTGCTGGCCACTGTTCCTTTTTTTTTTAACAAAATTTTTACCGCGGCTCCGCCTGCGTGGATGTCGGTTATCGCGTAAAAAAGTAGCTTATGTCCTTCTAAATATCCCAGGCTATATCTCTGGCAAATTTCATGACGATCGGTTCAGCGGTTTAGGCGTGAAAAAGTAGAAGACAGAGACACGAGTTAGGTACTTTCACATTTATAATATTATTAGTATAGATTGTGTATTGTGTTTCTTCGTCCTACTTAATCTTAACAGAGATATCTCATCGCTACCCGTGAAATACTTATCATTCAGGAGTTCCGTTGGCCATAGTGTGAGTTTATTTTAACCATCGGAACGCCGAACGCGCTCGATGCGTAAAATCGCACTATGGCCTCGATGTATGAACGTAAACGAAGCAAAAGAGAATGTAAGGAGCGTAGCTGGTGGCGTTCTATAGTTTCTGCTTAACCCCATGGGAAGAAGGTGTGAGTTTATGTATGTATGTATGTATATATTAACAAGCAGCAGACTAAAATATATTTTATATATTATGTAAGCATTAAACGCCATTGTTATGTAAATAAAAATCTGAACAACACATTCCGAATTTATGCTCGCTTTCTCCATGGAGTCTCCTCCGTTCTAGAGAACTTATTCGTTTTTTTTTTTTTCTACACGCCTGATGGCGTATCATATGATGTTAAAGCTCTATCCAGACTATCCAGCTGTTACTCTAAGAGAGTCGCTGACGCTTTGCCGACTGCTGAACATAGAAGTAAAGGGAGAGTAGCTGACGCTTTGCCGACTGCTGAACATAGAAGTAAAGGGAGAGTAGCTGACGCTTTGCCGACCACTGAACGTAGAAGTAGAGTCGCTGACCCTTTGCCGACCACTGAACATAAAAGTAATGGAAGAATTGCTGATGCTTTGCCGACCACTGAACATAGAAGTAAAGAGAGAGTCGCTGAACCTTTGCCGACCACTGAACATAGCAGTAAAGGGAGAGTCGCTGACGCTTTGCCGACCACTGAACGTAGAAGTAAAAGGAGAGTCGCTGACCCTTTGCCGACCACTGAACATAAAAGTAATGGAAGAATTGCTGATGCTTTGCCGACCACTGAACATAGAAGTAAAGAGAGAGTCGCTGAACCTTTGCCGACCACTGAACATAGCAGTAAAGGGAGAGTCGCTGACGCTTTGCCGACCACTGAACGTAGAAGTAAAAGGAGAGTCGCTGACCCTTTGTCGACCACTGAACATAAAATAATGGGAGAATTGCTGACCCTTTGCCGACCACTGAACATAAAATAATGGGAGAATTGCTGACCCTTTGCCGACCACTGAACATAGAAGTAAAGGGAGAGTCGCTGACGCTTTGTCGACCACTGAACATAAAATAATGGGAGAATTGCTGACGCTTTGCCGAGCACTGAACATAGAAGTACAGGGAGAGTCGCTGACCCTTTGCCGACCACTGAACACAGAAGTAAAGGGCTTTTTTCCGTGTTCCCGACTATTTACAGGATACATAACTACATAACTAATACCTATGCCCTCTTCTTGAAGGCCCCAAGTCGTACGTGATCGGAAACGTTGTTAATCATTTGTTTTGACGCACCAAAACAAACATTGGATAAGGAAAATGTTAGCTTTTCATCACATATTTAATTTTGTAGTAAAACTAGCTCCAATGCTCTTGTTCAAGGGCAAATAAGATCCTACGACACAGATCATTCTCATTAAATATTTATAACCGTCTAAATCTGAACGGATATTAAAGTGTTTAAAGACGAAAAGAACGTCTCTAAAGTTTGAATTTAGATGCTCGGGGTTAAAGACTCGTTCAGGGTTCTTTCATAGCTAACTTTAGACGTCGAAATGAATAAGGACTTCAATTACATCGGTTTGCTATCTTTAGAGAGTGAGCTGTCCCTCCAATACGAACAAAGATTGCCTTGTGTATATCTTGAATCCTAACAAAAACGGATTGATCATCGAGTTTCTTGGTGCGTATTCGTGTTAAGCATCTTTTAATTCTTCGTCTTCATCATCATCATCTTTCAATTGAACAAGTCTATTTTGTTATCCTAGACTGTTTTTTTAACTGAATAGAAACAACTTTATAAAAATGCCAACATATCCATTTCGCAATCAGCTGAACAGTTTTTCGAGCCCAAGGGCCTCTCTCGACTCTTCTTGGCAAAGCTGCCAAACTTATAGATTATCCCACTGTCTTGTTATTAAATTACAGGAAGATGCTACTGTTCGTTTCTGCCATTCCGAAAACAATACGTTGACTGATATTTTAGAAAAGAACAGCGGCACATAACAAACTATTGAGATGTTCCCAAAGGGGATTTTGCTCTGAAAGTCCAATGACTTCATCTCATCTGCTCATAGTCTACCGACTAATTGCAAGAAGACAACGAACAAAATAAAATTAGGTAGAGTCGTCTCTCAGATTACTCTGTGGTCGTCTTTAGAAACACAAACAGAGAACGAAGTGTCCTCAGGATCTATTGATTCTCAGTGCAACAGTGTTGTTGTACAAGTAAATTAAACTCAATTCATAGCAGGCGCGGATCTAGGTTTTCGCTCAAGGGGCCAAATGTTTCTCTCTGGGGGACGAAAGGGGGGGGGGGGGGGGGGGGTCCCAAGCCTTGAAAGCCCTTTTAAAAAAAACCGTCGTCCTATTTTCCCTAAACTCAACAATTTCGAGGATAACTACGATTTATGTTTATGTCTAATTTAGAGTATGTGGTGGAGAAAATAAAGGTTGGTTGAAGCCCAGGCCCCCCCCCCCTGTATCCGCGCCTGATTCATAGTATTAAAATGACTAGAGCGCAGCTTTTATCTTATGTTTACAGTTTTCAATGGACACTGAACGGTTCAAGGCACCGTTGATAATACACGCATGACTAGAACAAACTAGCTATGTTTGAACTGAGCGTTTAAAATTAACTGTGAGAGATGAGGACCTGAGGACAAGCTTCGTGGCTACTACACGTTTTCACAGAGTACAACTCAAACTCAAAGCATTTATAATTTCAAATTAACCAATTACAAGCAGTTTTGAATTTTCAAGAGGTCTGTCAGTCAGAAAGATGAAACTAGTTGTCCATTCCAAACCGTAATAGGATCCTATGGAGAAGAACGGGCAAGAAACCCATGGACGCTCTTATAAAACAAAACATTGGTTACTCATTCGTGTTGAAATTACACATGAGAGAACAATGTAGAAAGGCGTGCACGTTAAAAGCTTCCGTAATAAAAAAAAAATTCAAAAATTAACCAGCGCCGCGTATCATATTTAAGTCAACAGCAATTTTTTTTAGAAAATTTGAATTTCGCGGGCTTCCCTGATGCTTTCACCTTAACGACAGACAAGGGAGTTCCAGAATTAAGTGCACATACGAAGTCAACAGTCACAGTCACAGTTCCGTGTGGTGCCGGACGTAAAGAATAGCACCACCCTATTTCCTCCCGAGGGTGTCGTAAAAGGCGACTAAGGGACTTACTAGATAATGGGCAGCAGGGTTCTCTATGCATTTTTAACACCATACTGCGATTGCCAACCCGCCTGCCAAGCGTGGCGATTATGGCAACCCCCCCCCCCCCCCATTGGGGGAGGCCTATGTCCAGTAGTGGCCGTCTTCCGGCTGAAATGATGATGATGACGAAGTCAACCATGGATCAATTCCTGACAATTATGGGTCAAGGATGAAGAAGGAATAAGGCAGGTTAAATGAAACTGCTGTGGACATAACCTAAAAGTACTCTACCAACAATTCTACTACGTAGTATGTCACGCACTTTCGAGACAATATTATTTGCGGAAATCACGGCGCTGCTGAACAATTTGAAAGAGTAATTTTCTCAAGAATATTAAAAGCATAACTTATCTCAATGTGCTCAAGACTTCAAGGTGACATGAATCCACAGTGAGGAGCAAAACTGAAGCCAATTGAAGATCGATTACAATAACGCTTCAGAAAATTGCAAATGTTCGCATAGACCGGGGAAAAATGTTGAGCGAATGACAGGCAATTATTTATATATGAGAAGGAGAAATGGCTTAAATTTTTTCTAGATGGTAAACTACATTGTAGCGCGAGCAGTGCAGCATAGCAGTAATACGGAACAGCAATCAATATAAACTTATCAGCATAGTTTATGCATCGGTGCCCGAGACATACACAAACGTGGCTAGTCGATTAATTTCTCATTCGTTCGAAACAATGTACCCAATTACGCGATACAATACTATTGCTTGTCAAACAAAACATGACAGTATCATCTGTAAGCAATGCGTCTGAGCAGAAAACAAACATGAATTTAAATGAACCGTAAAAAAACTAGCCAAATTGTGTTGCCTGGACAGCTATGATAATTAGCAATAATAATTTCGAAGGCTTGGAAAACTCATTGAGATTAATGTTGAGCGCGGGATTCTCCAAATCCCATCATCTTCCTGCCCTTGTCCCATGTTACTTTGGGCATAACAAATTTTCTCCTTCCATTCTGCCCTGTCAACCGTCACGCTATCATTCCCGCCCTTTTCTTTCATATCATTCCTCACACAATACATCCATCTTTTCTTCGGCCTTGCTCTCTCTCTCCATCCATCAACATTTATATTCATCACTCTTTTAGTCACAAATGTGTTTCCTCCCTCCTCATCACATGCCCATACCAAGCCAAACGATCACTGACGCCACTTTCAAACTTCCCCTTATAATACTCGTTTCATACTTTATCCATTTTCGTCACTCCACATATCCACCCCAACATTCTCATCTCCGCTGCATGCAATCTTTTTTTATCTTTCTTCTTTACGATTCTCTGACTCCCGTGTGAAAATAAAATCATGGAAAATACGGTATGATGTTGTTATAACAGCCAGTCTTTTCTTCGGTTCGGAAAAACCATTGATTTTTTTTTATGGGCGTAGGTTTCCCCAATTCCCGTGTGTAAATAAATTCATGAAAAATATGCTTTAATGTTTCCCAGTGTGCGAGCATTTCCATTAGGACGAACCGATATTTCACTGGTTCGGAAAATCCATTGAAATTATGTTTGGACATGGGATTCCCGAGTTTATACAAAACATGAAAATATGCTAGACTTTCCATTAGGAATGGATAGTCCGATAGCCTCGTATAGTCATAATAAATCTGCCACGCATCCATTATCTTGCCAACAGGCTGCGTAAACATGCGAAACATAAAAATATGGGCTTTGTTGGATTGCTGAGTTGTAGTCGGATTACTAGCACACACTGGTTTAACAGTCAACTGCACGACAATTAAAAGTACACTTTGTTCTAACAAAACCTATCTTGCTGCTATTAAATGAAGGCGCTGTCAAATTCAAATTGTTACATTTGTCGTGCAGTTGACTGTACTATGAGAACGGGTCAAATACATAACTGTAGGAAGTGAGATTACCGTACGGCGTGTATAAAAATACCTATGCGTGCTATAAATATCTTTACAGCTTATTCAATATAATTAGCTTAGTCACGGAAATTAATTGTTTCCCAAATTGACTACCAATTTAGATTGTGTGTTTATTCAAATGACAACTGTCATTCTTTGAAAGTTGTATGAAATGATTTTATCAGCTAATTGACGTAATGTGTCAATTTCATTGTACTCTGAAACATAAAAAAAAAACCTTTAGTAGGTTCCACGTGTTGATAACAAAGAATTTGTATGCAAATCTTATCTGTCTGCTAATCTTTGCTCAGACTGTTTACGGAGTACATCTTACAAACGCTCAAGCATAAGTATGGTTTACTCACTCTGAAAGGAAAAGTGAGGCCGAGAGTTATAGGTAGGTATTTCTGCAAGTGTGGAATTAAAATTTTGACGTTAATGTCTTTAAACTTGCTTCTCTAGTAGGGATGACCGAATATTCGTTTTATATTCGGTATTCGGCATATTCGGCAGGTTTACCGAATATTCGTATTTGGCCGAATATTCGGCTATATCGCCGAATGTTCGGCAAAGTGGTACTTTGATGGGTAATTCAGTTCGGTAAAAGTTTTACCGAACATTCGCCCAAATTTTCGTATTCGGTGAAACCCATGTTGTGATAACAAAATGATCGTGCCGTGTCTTGCCGGACGTAAATAATAGCACCACCACATTTCCTCCCGTGGGTGTCGTAAAAGGCGACTAAGGGTCTTGCTAGAAAATGGGCAGCAGCGTTCTCTCTCTATGCATTTTTAACACCATACTGCGATAGGCAACCCGCCTGCCAAGCGTGGCGATTATGGCAAATTTCCCCCCTTTTGGGGTAGGCCTATGTCCAGCAGTGGACGTCTTTCGGCTGAAATGATGATGAATGATGATAACAAAATGATTATTGCCTTTTCTGATGGAGCGTAGAGGCCGGGTCTCGGCTTACAGAGTTGTAGGTCGTATGTTCGAACCCAGGCAGCCACTTTCATTGTGTAAATTATTTCTACATCACTGCTCTCACAACGGTGAAGGAAAACATCGTGAGGAAACCGACATGTCTTAGACCCGAAAATTCGAAGACATGTGACATCCACCAACCCGCACTGGGCCCACGTGGCAGATTATGGCCACTCCCTCACACAGAGAAGAGGCCTGTGTCCCAGCAACATTATAGGCTGATTATACTATTGTGGCGGACTGATGCAAGCATTATACAATTGAGCTAATCGCGCTCTACGTGTCCAATACAATAACGCGTTCAGGGTACTCTTGGGGCTGCCTCGCTTCTATAGCGCATCGGGGATGTTTGCCGAGGCGCGGGTGGATTGTTTCTACGCAGTCATGCGCAAGCGGTGCACATCTCTGGTGCGCAGGGTGCGAGGCGGCCGCAACAGTATTCTGAAGGCTTTTGCTGAACGTCTCTACTGTCAGTACGTGAACCACTGCTGCATGGTTCACGTCCTGACTAATGTTAAGATATTGTTTTAATTTGATTTAATTTTATAATAATTTTAATTGTGATTTTGATTTTAATTTGATTTTAAATGATTTAATTTTATTAAAATTTTAATTTTAACTGTGATTTATTTTTAATTGTGATGTTGATTTTTATTGTTTTGTAATTTTTAATTCTGTTTAATTGTACCTATGATCCAAAGTTGATTGAAATAAATAAAATAATAATAATTTAATTAAAAAGCGTCTAACGGGCCTCTGCGAGTTGGCTTCGGCCCCTCGTACGCCTTCCAAAGGTCCGGGAACCCGGGGGTCCCGAGATATGTAAAATATATAAAAATAATAATAATAATCACCTGAGCAGCAGCAGTCCTGGTCTCCCAAGCCGGCGACCGCAGATGCGTCATGAGCCTGCCGAGCAGCCGGTGTAGTTCCTCAGGGTGGGCCTTTTGAACCTCTCCGAGCTGGCGGGCTGCGGCGCGCCTGGTGGCTGGGCCCGCGCCTGCCTCTAGGAGGACGAACAGGCGGTCTAACCTAAACAATAACAATTAATTAACTTCATTGATAAACGTTACTTAAGCTGATATAAGACGGTTCACTCGAGTGAAGGTTTATATTTATAAGGTTTCGGAACCGAAAAGTGCCAAACCCTATTACTAAGCCTCCGATGTCCGTCCGCCTGTCAGCTGGCTGTATTTCACGAACCGTAAAGAACCAGCCGTTGTGTACATGTTTTGTTTTTTGTTTATATCTACTTAATGCGAACATTTCCAAGCTGAATATTTTCACTATATATTTTTGACTAAACGCTCTAATTTTTGTTTTAGACCCACACATCTTGGGTTGAGCCGGTTTCATGTATTTTGCCGTCAAAGTTATGACACCGTCGTTTTGACTTTTAGCAATATTATTCAATAAACGCGTGCATGTACACTTTTGAAACTTTTTATGGTTATTAAAAGCGTCAAGAAGAACCGAATACAGTTTTCAGCGAGCTTATACGTTTTCTCATTTAGGCGCTGTGATATTTTTTCTGATTTTCAAAAAAACGCGATTACTTGAAAATTATAAATATTTTCTTAAATCTAATTCTGTCACAAATACGCACAAATGAAGAGGTACTCGTATATGTTTACTCTACAGGCGCACATATAATGGTTTTAGTGATACACGATTCTGCAAAACGTTACTCCAGCAGGAAATGCAATATCTCGAAAACCTGAGACGCACAAATTATATTAACGGCGAACATTTTTTCAAAAATATAAGCTGCCCATGCAAAATATTTCTCTCTCCGATCATTCGTTTAGATTTTTCCTGCTGGAAAAACGTTACTCCAGCAGGAATCGTATTTTCAGTTTTTTTCCAAAACGAAAAAGCGCACAATTTTTTTATGTGGCGCACATTTACAGCAGATTATACGTTCCACTCATATCACTCTAGGAGACACTTTCCTGCTGGGGTAACGTACACTATAATAATACTAGCAACCTGCCCCGGCTTGGCACGGGTTCTTTACAGAAAATATAAAATAGCCTATGTTACTCCAAAGAGATGTAGCTTTCGGTAAAATTGGTTGAGTAGTTTTTGAGTTTATCGCGAACAGACAGACTCGGTGGAGGACTTTGTTTTATAATATGCAGTGATACACAATTCCACCATACATTATTTTGTTATATTTCAAAGGGTTTAGACAGCGTTTTCGTTGAAAACTCCCAGACCGCTTATTTTTTTCCGACACCTCCAACAAATATCGTTAATGTATACAAAAACCTAACAAATTATATACTAAAACCTTCCTCCAGAACCACGCTATCCATTGGTGAAAACAGCATGAAAATCGGTGCAGTAGTTTTTGAGTTTATAGCGAACAGACAGACAGACTCGGTGGGACTTTGTTTTATAATATGTAGTGATGTATGTGTGTGTTTATAATATGTATTACTTTACATGCGAATACAGAACAACACTTGTATCAACGCTACAACACAATTGCATCGATGCACCATACAGTCTGAGTTTGTAAGAGGAGAGTAAAAGTGGATTTTACGTCAACAATAATAATTATTTATCGTTTGATACAGAACTGCGATACCACAGATTACTAAATAGTTACAATCCATACTAATCCATACTAATATTATAAATGTGAAAGTAACTCTGTCTGTCTGTCTATCTGTCTGTCTGTCTGTCTGTCTGTATGTATGTTACATTTTCACGCCTAAACCGCTGAACCGATCGTCATGAAATTTTACAGAGATATAGCCTGGGATATGGATAAGGACATAGGCTACTTTTTTACGCGATAACCGACATCCACGCGGGCGGAGCCCCCGGATTTTTACATGTCTGTTTTAGGTGGGATCAATTAATTCTAATCTAATCAAACTGGGTAAATTAATTGGACGCAATTTATTAACCGCCCCAATGTTTTATTGGTTCTATACGCGTGTGATCGTAAAATAATATCGTAAAACATCTTATTGCATAAGAAATGGTTTGCTTTCATACAATAACGAGTAAAGTCGTTATGTAACATGTGTAATACTGTGTATGAATACGACTAGGTAACAGGCTAGAGCACAGTTTGCCATATGAGAACTTATACTCCATTTACTATAGCATTAGACAAATAACGGCTAAATAACGACAGTTAGTGGTGCCGATTCCCTTGTACACAAACTAAACTAAATTTATGTTCAGTTCATCTTTTTCTTTCTATTTCATTAAGAAAAGGACAGAAGATAAATTTTAGTTTAGTCCTGTCAAATTAATCAGCGCCGTTTAAAACAAGTTTAGACGTGATTAAAAACTTTCCGACTAAAACTACGTCAATTTACGTCTAGCGCTGATTAATTTGACAGGACTAAACTAAAATTTATCTTCTGTCCTTTTCTTAATGAAATAGAAAGAAAAAGATGCACTGAACTTAAATTTCGTTTAGTTTGTGAACAAGGGAATCGGCACCATTGTGTAATATTGTTGAAATTACTGAACTTTACGAGTATTTTTTTTGTATGTACCTAAATGGTAAATAGATTACAGTGCTTTGTATTTATCGTGAAATAACGGAGTTTATTAAACGTTTACATCGAAATAACGCAAGGGTGAGAACAGTCTGTTATTTGTCTAATCCATACTAATATTATAAATGTGAAAGTAACTCAGTCTGTCTGTCTGTATGTTACGTTTTCACGCCTAAACTGCTGAACCGATCGTCATGAAATTTGGCAGAGATATATCCTGGGATATGGAGACGGACATAGGCTACTTTTTTACACGATAACCGACATCCACGCGGGCGGAGCCGCGGGAAAAAGCTAGTTCTGTTATAAAATATTCCTATTTCCTCCCATGGGTGTCGTAAAAGGCGACTAAGGGACTTATTAGAGAATGGGCAGCAGCGTTCTCTATGCATTTTTAAAACGCAAACATGCCTGCCTGCCAAGCGTGGCGATTATGGCAAACCAGATTAATTGGGAGGCTTATGTCCAGCAGTGGACGATCGGCTGTAATGATGATGATGATGATGATGAAAACAATATTTTTTACGGCCGCTAATCATACTTTAAACAACATACACCCAGACAATGAGCTGCAAACTGCAAATATGAATTTAGCGGGCTACCTTAGCGCTTCCCCCTAACTCACATTAACATTCGTTTATGATAAATTGATAATGTAGTCGGAATTAATTTAGGTCATCTTGAAACTAAAGACAAACAACATAATGGTAATAATGTCGGTGGCAAAAGGACACAACTGAATTAAATTCCAAAGGTCACGTTAAGTTGCCAAGTGGACACATAACTTGAATTATAATTTCAAGAACATTCCGAGTTTTGAATTAAAAATATCCATACTAATATTATATATTATCCATACTATCCATACTATCCATACTAATATTATAAATGTGAAAGTAACTCTAGTCTGTCTGTCTGTTTGTCTGTCTGTCTGTTTGTCTGTCTGTCTGTTTGTCTGTCTGTCTGTATGTTACGTTTTCACGCCTAAACCCCTGAACCGATCGTCATGAAATTTGGCAGAGATATTGCCTGGGATATAGAAGAGCTCGTGGCTAAGTAATAACAGCCGCACGGGTCGATCCGTCAGGTTAAGCTTCGCTTGCCGGGGTTGGTCCGTGGATGGGTGACCATCTTTACATACCGAGACTCCTCCGTGCCTCGGAAAGCACGTTAAGCCGTTGGTCCCGGCTGTCATTCGTGGATCTTTGACAGTCGTTAAGGGTCGTCAGAAGCCCAAAAAGTCTGACAACCAGTCTTACCAAGGGGTATCGTGTTACCCAGTTACTGGGTTGCGGAGGTCAGATAGGCAGTCGCTCCATGTAAAATACTGGTATTCAGCTGCATCCGGTTAGACTGGAAGCCGACCCCAACATAGTTGGGAAAAGGCTAGGCAGATTGATAGCTTGGGATATGGAGAAGGACATAGGATACTTTTTTACGCGATAACCGACATCCACGCGGGCGGAGCCGCGGTAAAAAGCGTGGCTTTTTCTTAAAAGGGCGCTCACAGGTCTACTAGCGCCACTCCTTTAAAAAATACTATCTCGTGATTGAGAAGGAATTATGAAAAATGGCTCAATCAGCTCCCTCGGTAAGTGTGATTTTCATATTGAGACACGAAGCAACAAAATTCGATACAGTAAAGAAAAACGTTCACATTCCTGTAGATCGTATTTTGTTGCTTCGTATCTCAGTATGAAACTTTATAAAAGGTATTAGAAAATTGTCTACAATTTTCTAATACCTTCTATAAAGTTTCAATTACCGAGGGAGCTGATTGAGCCGTTTTTCATAATTCCTTCTCAGTCACGAAATAATATTTTTTTTAAAGGAGTGGCGATGGCGCTAGTGTACCGGTGATAGCCCTCTTAAATCACTATCACTACATATTATAAAACAAAGTCCTCCGCCGCGTGTCTGTCTGTCTGTCTGTCTGTTCGCGATAAACTCAAAAACTGCTGCACCGATTCTCATGCTGTTTTCACCAATGGATAGCTTGGTTCTTGAGAAAGGTTTTAGTATATAATTTGTTAAGTTTTTGTATGCATTTTTGTATGAATTAACGATATTTGTTGGAGGTGTCGGAAAAAAATAAGCCGTCTGGGAGCTTTCAACGAAAACGCTGTCTAAACCCTTTGAGATATAACAAAATAATGTATGGTGGAATTATGTATCTTATAAAGGTCTTCAAAAAAGTCCGCGATAGCATATGTCTATATCTTAAGGATAACAAACTATATCCATTTTATTGTCTTTTTGTAGGTATTTGTTTGCCGAATTTTACTCTTGGAAATACGATTACGATAACAATACGCTATAATATCAGTAGCTATTAGCCAAATTATGTTCGTAGATAAATAAGCTAGCTACTTATGTGTATTTCAAACAGTATACAAGAATATTTATCATAAAAACATTACTAAACACGGCGGCCTTATGATCAAAATGTGTGCATTACAAAACTTTCGTTACTTTTTCACTGACATATTTATCACTTTCGATAAACTAACACTCAATACGAAATCTACACTTATTTCTCAGTAATTCTGTATAAGATTCTTCTAAGATTAAACCGTTTTCTCGTTGAATCCATTACTTTACGCACGTATAACCTTGATGAATGTTTACATTAAGCACCGCGCCACACCGCCACACGACCACAGAGTACAGACGTATTTTGTTTTCTTTTTTTTTCGTTCGTTTAGTGGTGTTCCCGCTAAAATGTCAACCGGTCAAGTATTAGTCGATTAATCGAATTCTACAGCCAGATCGTGTTGCAAGTACAAAATAAATGTCAAATATTTCGTCCAATTGCGAACGTGACCCTGAGAAAAGTTATGCACCAATGGTGTTCATTGTGTATTTCGAGCGTTTTATCAGCACAAACGGTATATCATGCGACATTTCGGAGGATTTAATTTTATTTTCACATTGTTGGTACTTACGTGAATTATTTTAAAATTATTATTTGTGTCGCACTTTTATTTCGTGTTGTAATTTGGTAGGTACAATTGATTGCTTTAAGAATTTGAGTGAAATTTCGTATTTTGATTTTGTGTTTGTTATCTTTAGGTAAAGACTGATTCACGTTCAGAACATATGTACTTTTATTATATTAAATCATTTGTTTCGGTTTCTATTCACATAGTGAATCACATTAAAATTAATATTAAGTTAGAATTTTGAGATATAGCCTGGGATATGGAGAAGGACCTAGGGTACTTTTTTATGCGATAACCGACACCCATGCGGGCGAAGCCGCGGGCAAAAGCTAGTAAAAGTATATAGCCTTAATTACTCCTTATAACATCAGCTATAAGCAGTGAGTCTCATCAAAATCGATCCGGCCGTTTCGGAGATAAGCCGGAAACAACCAGAGACAGACAAAAAAAAATAGTTTTTTGTTATAATTACCGTCTTTACATACGGTAATTATAAAATAAATAAATAAAGCATTTAGTAAAAAGCTGTCATTTTGACATTACAAACAGACACTTCAATTTTATTTATTTGTACCTATAGATAATGTTCATTGACCACGTTTGCGCTTCTGGTAATTTCATAATTTTATGTAAATTTGTTGTCATCTTAGGATGACACGTTTGACCCTAACTTAGTGTTTTTATGGTTCCGTCCGTCTGTCTGTCTATCTGTCAGCGGCTTAGCTCAGAGAATCTTAGTACTAGAAAGCTGTAATTTGGCATGGGTATACTATTAATCACGCCGACAGTGGTAAAATAAAATAGTGAAATATTTTTTTAGGGTACTCTACCTCTACACGTAAAGCGGGGATGATATTTTTTTTCTCGTCTATCCCATAGTTAAATGTGAGAAGTTAAAAGGAAAACTATCACAGCTAAGTAGGCTTTACAGGTTACCGAGTAATAGTCGACAATTACTTACATTTACAGTTGCAAAACATGTTCACATGTCATGAAAGAACATGTTGTGTTTCAACTATAATGTAATGCTATCCTGGCATGTCCTTTATCAGAACAAACTAGGATACTGTACAAACTGGCATTATTTGTTTAAAAGTGTTATCTGTTTTTAGGTTTGGTTGATTGTGCAAAAAATAAGATTTTGTTTCTGGAAAAAATCCATCCCAACTACGGAACCCTTGCTTGATTGTGCGTGGTCAGACACGCACTTGGCCGGTTTTAATGTAGATACATCTCGCAACTACATAAAAAACAATGCCATCAGTTTACAAACAAATTGGCCATTATTACTCACATCATATTCAAAATACATGAACATTAAGAACTTACAACATAATTATTAAAAAGATATTCTAACTATTAGGTACCTTCTTATTACACCATAATTAAAAGACATTTCTACTGAGCGACGGAATCGCTATCTATAATGTCAGTTTCGACGACTGGAAGGTATAACTCAAAGAGAAGAGGCTATATAGTCATTGGTATAACTAATGCGTACTTTCGTTAACAGTCAGGTGAGCGTACTAGATAGTTAACAAAAGTACGAATTGAAAAAAACACTATAAAGTGAAAAATAACTTTCATGTCGGAAGTCAGTGTCTTTGGATCTGTATTTTAGTTTTTGTAAAACCAACTTCCGAACTCTGCCGCACTAACGAAAAATGCAGTAACTCAATTTTGCCGCTTCCGAGAATTGTATTTTTGATTATTGGATTTGTTATGAAGTTTTAGTTATTGCATTCTTGCTTACTGAAAAACAGAGTTCCTGAAGGATCAATAAAAAGTTGCTTAGAGAGATTTAATAGATTTCGATTCGCTGACTCCAAAACGAATATATAACTCAAAATCGTCCAAAATCGAGTTACTGCATTCTTCGTTAGCGCGGCAGAACTTAACTCATTGACTGCCACCGCGGTCACCGGTGACCGCTAACAATAGTTTTTCTATTGTGTCTGTTGTCTGGCAGTCAAAGCCTTAAAGCACTTAAAGTTATTTTTCACTTTATAGTGTTTTTTTTTAGATGTTGGTTTTTTGTTTTGTAAAAGTTCTTTGTTTTTCACTTTTAGTTATGGTATCTCAAATTCGTATACCACTACTTACTATGTAAACAACAGTGACAGGAAATATGATAACATCATCAAGATACAAGACTCGTACAGACTCGCGCGATATCGCGGGCGCGACAGGCAGCGACAAATAAATTGTGCTACTAGTAGTGTCGCATCGCGCCCGCGATATCGCACACTGGTCTGTACGAGCCTTCACAAAGTGGATTAAATTCGTATCATCGAAGCTGACTCAAAAATACCCAAAAATTTATTATGGGACCACCGCACAAATTTTCTCTACCAAAAGAATTTTCAGAACCGGTCCTCAATTGACGAAAATATCGATGAAAATATATTTTAAAATAAATTGAAGTCTGTTAAAAAGTACGAATTGCTCTACATCGCGCATCGGTCCTCGCCTGATCCATTGCTTTCAGAAGTTTCAAGGTGATCAAACATGCATTATTTATTTACAAAGTAAGTTTAACTTACCGGGACGTCATGCTGTTTGCTTATCAACCCAATTTGTAATTCCGCTCCTGAAACAAACATGAAACACTGTTAATAAAAAACTAATAAAAATTCAGCGCGATACGAGTAACGTTTGTTTGGCGCCGCGATGTTCGCTCCATGCCAGTTTACTAAGCTTCAATGCGCGGTCCACTTTTTTTATTTTTTATTGATGCGGACCTATTTCAGTTAGCTCAGGAAAGCTTTTGACTGCTTAGCGGGGCAGTTGGCGGGGCCAGAAGGGCCTCTCGCCAGTTAACAAAAGTTAAGTAGCACACAGCCAAGGGCGTCCCATAGTGGGACTCGAACCTAGGCTTAGGGCGCTACTGATCACTAAACAAGAGGGGACTTGTTGCATCTGGTTATTATTATTAGGGACGGTGGCTCAAGGGTCGGGGGGAAGCCCGGTCCAGAAGCGATACAAGACCTATTTATATATTTGTGGCTGAATGGAAGCTAGAAAATCGATCGGCTCCAGTTCCAGATTGGACCAACACTCATCATCTGCCTAGCCTTTTCCCAACTATGAGTTGGGGTCGGCTCAGGCCCCTCTTTTCCAGTGGGCACTCTGGGCAAATGCCCAGGGCCCCGCGATCTAAGGTGGCCCCTAGTTCCTGCCAGAGCACTGATTACCGATGAATAAATAGGTACAATTTTAAACAGCGCTGATGACCATAGAATGTTATAAGCTCAAAAACATCGACTTTGAAGAAATAATTGATGATTTTGCTTATCTCAAAACTAGAAATGTACCTCTTCAATCAACATAGATTTTTAAACCCTAACTTGTGAATGTTAAAAGTTACTTTTCCGGATTATGTTATATATAGGTATTATTAATTTTACCAGTACTACGTCACCGAGATATGACAAAATAATTAACAGTCACAAATAAGGAAGATCATCTAATATTATATAGAGGTTTTGTTAGAAGTTATGTAGGGGCCAGGGGGTAATCTCTGGAACAACAAAAAAAAATATTTTCGCATTCGATAGCCCTATTCTTGAAGCCTTTTATAGGCTACTAGCTTTTGCCCGCGGCTCCGCCCGCGTGGATGTCGGTTATCGCGTAAAAAAGTAGCCTAAGCCCGTCTCCATATCCCAGGCTATAACTCTGCCAAATTTCATGACGATCGGTTCAGCGGTTTAGGCGTGAAAACGTAACATACAGACAGACAGACAGACAGAGTTACTTTCACATTTATAATATTAGTATGGATAGTATGGATTTAACATGTGTGACCCTTAGGAGCCGAGTAAAAAGAAAAAAGTTAGAAAAAACGCTATTAGTGAAAACAAAATAACGCGGACAAAGTCGCAGGGCACAGCTGGTTTACCATATAAGCTGTCTGATAAATGGAAGATGTTGCCAGAAGATTTCAGAGATAATCAGTTCCAAAAATGTCAACACTGGTTTTGGGGTCGTGTTATCGTTGGCTTAACACGTTGCATTCGACCTAGTTGTATTCCGATCATTTGTCGCCCCTCTGACGTGTGAATCCAAAACACTGTATCTCAGAAATACCTATTTCGAGAAAAAGGCTTTTAAAAGTTTTTTTGGTTTTTAGTATGTTTTACTAATATTATGATAACATTCTATTATGTAATAGGTACTGAATTCAAGGTAATTTTACGTTTTATCTAGCCATGTAAATTTTACAACCATACCATCCATACAATTAGAATTAACTAAGTAAACGTGTATTGTCTCTATAAAACTTAAAGAAATGTTCCCGATTGTTTGAGCAAAACACTGTGTGTTTAGTTACAGTGTATTGGTTTTATGAGAAAAGAGCTACTGAATCATACAAAAATACTGTATTTTCAAATACAGTGTACCTATTACTTTAAAAAGCTTAGACATTAATACGAGTAAGGCCTCCGAAAGAAGAAAGAATAAACAATACTAACCACAGTTTGCAATAACATAGTGTATTTTGCGTGTTCAATTTGGGTTAGGTACGTCAAAGACAATAAAACCTATTTCATATTTCTTTAAAAATAGTTATTAGAATATAAACAAAAAAATAAGAAAAGCTCAAGTAAGTAATGAATCTTTCTTTTCGAATCAAATCTAAATGAATCAATGAAACAATTTAAAAAATATCAATCAAGTCACAATAACACGAAAGATTAAAATTTAAATCAAATATTTAGTGAAATAAGAACAAAAATACGAAATTAACAAAAGCTCAACCCAGGAATGAATTCTTTTCAAATTGACCATTATCTCTCTCTTCGAATCAAATCTTAGTTAAAACAACGGCATTATAAAACTAACAACGCAAATAAAATATGGAACAATTTAGTAATGAGATCAACATTTTATTTATAATCAGTCTATGAATTACTTTGAGATCTGAGGTTTACTACTATGTTAAATCAGTGTCAATGTGTTCGTCAAGATCCGGTGATTCCGAGACAACAAGATTTTCATAAAAAATTGTTCTTGTTTGAGGCATTGATTTGCACAGTGCTAATAACTCTCTTTTTTTTGTTTCGCTAATACCTCTAGGTTCAATCTCTTTAGGTATCTCTTCCAAAAGATCAATAACACCCTTTGCAAGTTTTTTCCGCAATTCAAGTTCTATTTTCTTTTTCAAAAAAGATATCTCCTTAAATTCTGCATTATATTCATTCTTGACAAATATTGTTAATTCATGTCTTCTGAATTCTATGACTTTCAGGTTGTGTATATTATACCCTTTGGGGAATGCTGCTTTGGAATCGTTACTGAATATGTTATTTGTTTGTGACCTAATAAATCGACTTGCATGTTTTTTCGTGAACTTTTGATATTGAATATAAAATCATCTATATCGTAGACTTGGCCCTTAGATTTCAATTTCTTTGTAATTGCAGCATGTACAGCATCTGCGGCCATAAAAGTGTGTCCTGGCTCAAAGTACTCCAGAGTAATTTTGTCTAAATTTGTAATTTTATCATTAATTACTCTTATTAAAGCAGACAAAAGTATCTTGTTTTTGTTTTGGGCATTACAGTTATCTAAGAAAAATGTTACAGACTTTAGGTCCCTGCAATATTTTCTGAGAAAATGAGTGTATGTAGAAGCAATATTATAAGCTTTTCTACCACTTTCTCCCTCATGCCAAACTGCACAGACAGCTTGTTTATTTTTTCCTGGGGGCACAAAAGATTCGTTGAAAAGTACGAGTTTTCTTGAGAAAAAATATTCTTTTGTAGTCAACAGTGGCATACAAATAGCTTTTTGCATATCTACAGTATATAGCATGACTCGCCCTTCAGAATTTTCACACATTTCTTCTATTGATTTCAAATCTCTTCTTGAATCTCTTTTGTTTTCGAGATGTTTGCCTAAGTCTATACAGTCATTACAATTACACGGCAGAGGTAATATTTTATGTTTTAACTCATGGTTTCTACATTTTGTGCAAATATCTTGAGCTGGTTCTGCTGTAGAAAGATTAAGATGTTTTATCATATGGTGAAAATGTGCCCAACTACAAACTTTCAATTTTTGTTCGAAGCAGTATAGTTGAAATTCTTTGTAAATGCCTGTAAAATTCACACCTACTGGCAGATATCTTCTGTTTGGCGCATGATTTATATTATAGTGTGATGGCATAGGGTTATATTTTAATATAAAATTTTTCATTTCGTCTTCGTACTCCGCAGGAAAAGCATTATAAGGTGTGTGACGACCTCTAGGATCAGGAGCAGCACTAATTTTTGGATTTTTATTTTGTGTTAAGTGGTTTTGTTTTAGAACACCCTGGACTGCTTCATCGTTACTAAATCCTAAGGTATTTAAAAAAAAATGTTTTGCAAATTTTAAACTCATTAAGAGTTCATGTTAAAGTATTGTGTCTCCTTGAGTTGGGGCCAGCAGTTTTACTTGCCGTGGGCATTTTGTGCACCTGCCTTGACAAGAAATCCCGTCGTCTCTGTCTATCCATACTCCAGAACTGATTGTAAATGATCTCTCTGTCCGTTTCCGAGATTATAACGGAACAATTTTTTTTGCAGTTTCGGCAGGGAGGTCTCATGGGATGCTTTTTTTTTTGATTTCCCAAAATAACTTTAGGATCGCGACTTCTTTTGGTTGGTATAGAATAAGATTCTTCTGGCGTTTCAGAAGGCAATACAGCACTTGACGTATCGGGGCATTCCGCGCTAGAAGTAGAAGAGGAAACCGTGTCCACAGTAATTATTAGTCCAGTATCAGAATTTTTTCTTTGCAATGATGGACTCTCTGGGCAGATTTGGCTACTTAAATCCTTAGATAACGATCACAACACCGTCCGCACGTCCAAGCAACAGCAATGATTCACGACCACTAACGGTTGAGCTCTCGCCCTCGTGCCCTCCGCGTATCGTGCACCTACTACGCGTAGGGACATGTCGCCGCGCGCGACGTCTCCAGTTTGTTTGGTTATCCAAAACACTGTATCTCAGAGTTTCAACTAATCTCGCGTATTTTATTCTGCAAAAACACTGTAACTTCAATCACAGTATTATGCCATAACAAACCATAAATGTAACTAAAATGCAGTGTTTTGTATATGCTCATATCTCCTTCTACGTACTATGAAATGAAAAAATAATAATATAGGGATATGTAACTGCCTCGAAATAATCAAATGAGCGCTATTAAGGCAAAACACTGTAACTCGAGTTACAGTGTATTGGATTTACACGTCAGCCCTGTTATCACACTTGGACTAGATATATACATCGTTTTAATAAATAAATAAATTCTAACTTGTATTTATATCATCTGGATTAGTAGATTTATGACTGTGGTGTCAAACTCAAATCATTTATTTCAATTAAACAATTTACAGGCACTTTTGAATTGTCAAGTGTCAGTCCGTTACTACTGTGTGTGTGTGCTGTGTTGTAGTTCGTGCAGTTTATTCTTGGTACGGAGCAAAAACAAAAATAATAGCCATCAAAACTTTATTATACTGAATGAAAGAATAACGGAAATAGATCATCTATTAAAATACAGAAGGGTGTTTTGGGTTTGAATCTAAAACCGTCGGGATTCTTTTCCAGCCTTCTTATAATGAGTACATCACATAAGTCAGATCTGACAAAAATAGGTCTCCAAAGATCATCAGTATATTTTTTTATGACTAGCCGCTCAATTATCCCACGTTCCAATTAAAACCTGATTACCTTCGTTTTTTTTTTAATAAAATTAATTAATATCATCATTATATCATTAAGTCCGCCTTTGTACAGTTTTTACTTGCGCATAAAGTTTTAATAAATAAATAAATAATATATTATTTTATTGATTTTTTAAGCGAGGACTAAAATAATATTACTTAGTGCACGAGGAGCTCGTGGCTAAGTAATAACAGCCGCACGGGTCGATCCGTCTGGTTAAGCTACGCTTGCCGGGTTGGTCCGTGGATGGGTGACCATCTTTACATAGCGAGACTCCTCCGTGCCTCGGAAAGCACGTTAAGCCGTTGGTCCCGGCTGTCATTCGTGGATCTTTGACAGTCGTTACGGGTCGTCAGAAGCCCAAAAGTCTGACAGCCAGTCTTACCAAGGGGTATCGTGTTACCCAGTTACTGGGTTGTGCAGGTCAGATAGGCAGTCGCTCCATGTAAAATACTGGTATTCAGCTGCATGCGGTTAGACTGGAAGCCGACCCCAAAATAGTTGGGAAAAGGCTAGGCAGTATGTACTTAGTGCACGATATATTGGCCGGAAACGAAGAGATATGAATTTAGGTAGTACCTTGGCTATAAATAATGTCACAGTAATTAACTCAACAACAACATCGTCTGTAAATAAAACTCGTCGTCCTTTAGCTCCACACCTTTTCCCGTGTATTACAAATATTGCACATTTTACAGCTTAGTCACGATGTAAAACAATGGGTCTGTTATAAAATGGCGTCAAAAAGTCCTGTTTTGCGTCACCCAAACAATAATAATAGAAGCTGATATGAATTAACGTCCGTTTCTTTGAGTGTAGCATAGGTACTATGCGTTCCCGTGTATGATATAGCATAACATAGCATAATACCTTGGGCACTTGCTAACCCCGCATCTGAAAGACGATAATGACATAGAAAGGGAGCGTAGAGCGTTGTCTGTTCGTGCGAATATGATAGCACGCCGATTTGCTCGCTGTTCAAGAGACGTCAAGATCACCCTGTTCTGGGCATTTTGCACGTCCTTCTACACGAGCAGTCTGTGGGTGAATTATACGCAAAAGCAGTACAGCACTCTACGCGTCCAATACAATAATGCATTCAGGGTGCTGTTGGGGCTGCCTCGCTTCTGTAGCGCTTCGGGGATGTTCGCCGAAGCGCGCGTGAATTGTTTTTATACAACCATGCGCAAGCGGTGCACATCCCTGGTACGCAGGGTGCGGGTCAGCCCGAACAGTATCCCGAGTGCCTTCGCCCAGCGTTTCGACTGCCAGTACATGTATCACTGTGACATGGTACATGTACGGGCTAATGTGGAAATATTTTTTTAATTGTGTTGACTTGTAATTGTATTGGCCTTGAATTCACAAGGCCAACACGGACCAACAACATATAAATAATAATAATAATAATAAAGGATTTGCACTGGATGCGTTCTGCGGTCTACGGTCAGGTCAAATTGAACGCAGCCCGCATTATGTATGAACAACATTGTCGGTCTCTATATATTTTGTATAGATATGCGATCTGACCGTGCGAGCACGCGTTCAATTTGATCTGACCGTAGACTGCAGATCGCATCCAGTGTGGCAAATCCTTAATCAGCCCACAATGTTCCCGCTGCTGGGACACAGGCCTCCTCCCTTCGAGAGGCTGTAATCTACCACGCGGGCCGAGTGCGGTTAGTAGATGTCACATGTCTTTGAATTTTTCGTCCTAGGACATGCCAGTTTCCTCACGCGATGTTTTCCTTCGCCATTTTGAGAGCAGTATGATATACATATCAAGTTAGAATTAACCATGAAACTCATAGTGCAAGTACCTAATTGATCGTCTTTCCCTAGATTTCTGAGATGCTTACTAATGTTGCCAATTTTGCAGTCTAGCAGCGCTGAAAACCTTTCATATGTGTGGCGGGTGGTTGCTTTACATTAGCAGATGGGAAGCAGCAAGGCAACCACGCTGTAGATGCAAACTAGAGCTTTTAGCTCCTTTACATGCCCACGTATTTATATTTGCTAAGATCTTAAGGATCGGTAAACCAACAGCAATCTTCATGAGAGTTAAAACGGTCGGGTGGTCTTACTCATTAGGAGCAGTTAAGTAGCAGACAGTACTTAATCGTATTTCATCATCATTTCATGTAAATGAGATCGGTAGGTATATTTGTCATCGAGCTCCGAGTAGTAGGATTAAATATTTCAAATACACCCGTAGCTAAAATCCTACTTCCAGCGATTATTATTTATGATCTCATTCTGATCGTAGGTAGTTATTTAGGCGTGATTATGTTTTTTTTATTTATAATTAAACGTTGATAAGAGTTACTTCGATAGATATTCATAATGTCATCACGCATTTGGAAAATAAACAATCGCCTACTCGTTCAGAATGAATGTGAGTAAAAAGTCAAAGAGCTACTACGCATTAATGTGCCTATGTGCGTTCAACTGATGTTCGAGAGCTGACCCCCAGACAATGTCACCTTCTGTAATAGGTATGATACACATTCAATAAGTACCTAAATGGGTTTGGTATTGATGAATTGGGTGACTGAATAGCTTTGTCAATACCATAGGTGATGCGAACTTTTCTGCCATGCGTGGACGTGCCTTGACTTAGGTCGTGGGAACCCACGGAGTGAAGGGAAGGAAACACAGGACCAGCCTTTGTGGCGATGCTTAGGAGAGTCCGATGATGTCCAACTCAATAGGCGTCTTTCAGTTGAATGATGATGGCGATTTCGGCACTGCAGTAAAACTTGACTTAATTCTTAAGAGATTATAATATAGCCCATTTTGTCCCATGGATGTCGTAAAAGGCGACTAAAGACACAAGAGAATGGGCAGCACCGATCTCTATGCATTCTTAACACTATACTGCGGCGATCGCCACCCGCCTGCCAAGCGTGGCGATTATGGCAAACCCCCCCAATTGTGGTAGGCTTATGTCCAGCAGTGGACGTCTTTCGGCTGAAATGATTGATAATGATCATATAGCCATAATTAACTAGCGTCATACGATAAAATTGACTTTTTGTTCAACTACTGTTTCTTATAAGGGCAGGATGATAAGACGAACTACGGATCTACGGACGGAGTGCCACTTTTTTTTTTTGTTGATATAGGGTTCTAATAAAAACAATGCGTTATCTAAGTACTTGTCTTATCTTCTCACGTAAATCGTAAAAGTGTATCGTTAGATAACTATGCTTTTCTTAATAATTAATGCTCTTAAATCTTAGGTCAAGGTGGTCAATTAGATAACGAAGCGGCGCGCGTTTTACTTGTGGTTACCAAGTGTAGAAACACGTTGTGAATGTGTACGTACGCGTAGGAGCTCTCGTCCGAGACAATGGCGAAGTCGGAAGTGTGTGCGTGTATGTGTTAAGTCCAGACGCTACTCGTCTTTACGCATACATTCACAGCGAGTTCGTACACTTGTTTACCACTAGAAAAGCGCGCGTCGCTTCGTGGTGAGATAAAAATACTGTACCTAATAACGGTTATCATTCAGGTAGGTACAGACAGAAAATGACAGATTCAACAGACTTCTAATCCACACTCGAAATTTCCGAAGCGAATGAGAGTTAGAGATTTGTAATCACGAACCTCGTGACCGTTGGGTTAGACGAAATATCCCGCTATCTGATAATTGCAATCATGCTTGACTTTGTAAATCTGTTTCGCTAAATATGGGCACGACACGTACACATTATCCATTAGTACAGGCCAGCCAAGGGTTAGGTTTTAGGCATTATCAATCTTTCCACTACGCTGCCAATATTTATTTTGTATCGTGTGCACTTTAGACACATTTATGTCAGTTTTCACTTAAACTATTATGCCCGTTTTTACTAAGCGACACCTAAATAAATGCCTAAATAAAGCGCGATGTTAGGTTGTCAAAGCTCAGTTTAAAATCAAACATCGCGCTTTTATTTAGACATTCATTTAGTTGTCGTCTGGTGTTAGTGAAAACGGGCTATTGCCCGTCCGATTTTTTTGACAAATTTTTGACTTTGCCTTATAATTAAGGCAAATAGTCGACTAACCAACATAAGCACAACTTTTTTTGAAAGCAGTTAAGTCCTAGTTGCAGGTTATCAGCCTGTATACATATCTCTTTGTCTGACTGTACTTTACTAGGTACAGTGGTCAGCACATCAAGCTACACGAATCTCTCAAATTTCTCCAAACGATTTTAAACTTTAAAAGCTTGATGATTAAGTTCAAAATCTAATGAGAAAATTTGACAGTTTGTGGTAGCTTGATGTGCTGGCCACCATACCATCGCAGTCTCAGACATCGAACCACCGTAAGGAAGGTCTATTCTTGCTTGCAGCGCTCGGCCGCTATAGTAGCGCTTACCTATAGCATCAATCTTTGCTGAGATGCATGTTTTAGTAATGAAAAAAAAAAAAAAAAAATTGTCAGACTTCTATGATCATTGTAACAGAGCCTGGGGGCCAGTTTTACACAGTCCCACTCGTCCTCTTTCGCCCTTAGGTAATTTTACTGCTAGCTGGTACACTAATTTTAAAATAAACAGCTACAAAGTTTATTTGTTTTTGTATCAAAGTGCAAATCTGCATACAATAGGTTAATGATAGTCTTTAGTACAACAGTAGGTAGTTAGTTGCCTATTTTGGACTGGTCATTAATGCATTTCTTGACGCCACAATGATGTAACTACTGAGACAATATTTTACTAATAAATGAAATAGGAGCTAATAATTTTCAAAATGTTCTATATAAGTGATTTCTTTATATTGATTTATTATTGACCTATACACCAAATAAGTACTGTCAACTGTGGCATTTATACTTTCCATGAGCAACTTTACCTAAGAGTACCGTACTTATAATAATCTCTCAATTACTAAAAATCTGTAACAAATAAATGTTTTTTCTACTTTTGTAGAGCTTTGATACCAAATGGCGGCAATAGATTCTTAGTAATCGAGAGGTATTTAAGTACAGTACTCATGGGTAAAATTGCTCATGAAAAGTAAAGATGCCACAGTTGACCGTACAATAACAGTAATAGTATTTTCAGATCTATAAATCTGACAAAGTTATTAAACTTTCGTTCTAGATAAGAAAGATACAGGTTTCTACAAGTAGGCCTTGCGGGTGCAATACCTATCAAGCAGTCAAAGGGGCACGCCCTGTATATGACTGGAGATAAGAATGAACTGTGTGCATTGTTTGTTATCCATAATACTTGTTACATTAGAGAATATTTCAATAATGGCATGGAAAAAGATGGTTATGACAACAATAATTATCTTTGTGATAATAAAAAAGCATGATAACATCTCAACTCAACATGACCTAGGCAGAATAGATGGCAGCATCAGCAAGATTTGTGAGTATTTCAATTAAGCGTTACATGGCTTTGCTGTTATATCATAAAATTATTTAATCGGTGACATGGTTCAAATGTGATTCTCATTGCTGAATGATAAACTTCAATCTCAAATGAATTATCTACAGTGCCAATTTCGTCTTGGGCAGATAAAAGCAATAATTCATGAATTATTATTATAATTTATTACACATCTGTTAACTTGTTGTGTAATTTTCGTTTAATAAGTCTCTTGAATTCTTTAATTGGGGTATTATTTAATGATTATTCTGATAAAGCCTTAAAAGACTCATAGAAAAATAAATGAATGGTGCACAGTTGCATTTCTTGCAAACTATAATAAGATTTTTTTAAATTGGGTTTTAATAATGCTAATAAACAACAGCGTTTTTGTAAAAAAAAAGTCTCACTAGAGGATGCAAGAAGCTTGTATTATTTTTTATGATGAGATAAGAAGTTCTTCAACAAAAATATAACTTGGAAATGTATTATTAATGTGGGCTACCTTCCAACAATGCCAATTTAATTCACAAGTAAAATCAAATTAAAACATACACAACATACAACATAAAAGTGACTATTTTCAGTGGCAAACAAAATACAGTGAAAAAGCTGAAGATTTGTTGGTGCCTGTGACTATAAAGGGAACCTGACCATGCATTTAAAATTAAAGTTGTGCTACCTACTACATGGTTTAAAACAAACAGTTATCTAGGAATTTAAAGGAATATCTTGATATACAAATGTTTGTAAACATTAGAAATGTTTACCAAAACATGAAGCTACAGCCATTCCATATTGCATTAGAAGGTGCAATACAAACACATAAGTACTTTGTTTATAATTACCTGCCACATAATTTCCCTGACTTACAAGAAAACGGTTTCATTGTACATATCAACTTTTAATAGATTATACATGGCATCATTCCATTCCCCAGTGGGAGGGAGGCGAGTAGGTGTACAAAAATCAATACCATTTCATTGATTTCATGTGATATCTCAAACATGCACGCATCCAGACAATTTCGCTATGTTGTATGTCATCGATACCCTGGCCAGGCCTCGCCTGCTCGTAAATGTCATATATGAATACCTACCAACTTTCCCTATCGCTGGCATACAAATTCCACGTTCGTCGGAAATCACACGATCGTGTAGATCAAAACATTGTCGACGAGAACGGTAACGGTACGTTTCAAACACTATCCTTTCACGCATGTTAACATATGGCCGTGGTAACACAATCGTATTGATTACTCCAATTATTGCACTCGCGCTCACATTTAAGACCTCTGAGAGTGACCTTGAATTAACCAAATTAAATCGTGACGAAAGACTCATACGTAGCGAGATCCCGATTGATTTTTCTGTGCCACAATTTTTGCTCAGCTCGCAATGAAAATGTACGAATATAATCTTTTTCTCGTTTTATACACTACAATCACATTTCAACACTCACCTTGCGTAACAAGGCAGATATCAGGTCACTGCACCCAAGGGTTTCCATAATTTATGCCACACAAAATCACACACGATAACATTTTCGTCAAAATGCACAAACAAAAAAAACCAACGTGACGAGAGGAAGCGCATCGTTCAAGCTTCAAATTTATACTGACAGCCATGCTGCTGATGAGTCCGACTTTATTGTGGACTTGTGCGCTGATTGGTGGAAAGGTAGCTAATAAAAAAAACAAATTGCGCAGTTCCACCAATCACCCGCCAGGATTTCAAAAATTCTTGATTGTGTGCCAAAAATCGAGGTATTGCACGGGTTAATTTTTTTATAATTTTTATTTATTAATCTTATCACCGTTCGACGTGGAAACCTAATGGAAATGTCGTTTTCTAGCAGCAGAAGAGAAAACGCTGTTATTGGTGATGCATCTTATCATATTGGATATAAATAAATTCATGAATATTATCTTCGCACAGTAAAAATAGTTGGGACACTCGTTTAAATATATATACTAGTCTATGACCGTGACCGTTCCTCCTAGAATAAACAAATCAAATAAAATTATTAATTTATTTGATTTCATTGTCGTATTATTGTAATCTAAAGAATAAAAAAATAAGAACTAAGAATTAGAAATATAGTGCTGTGTCGTTTTATATTTATTTTTTTAAATGGTTTTTCACTACGAGAACAATTTTGCGAATAGACTCAATCAACTATACGTTCCTGTCAATGTCATTCAATAATTTTTCAGATATTGTCTGTGGTCAGTGTCAGACGTGACAGTCAGACAGTATTCCCCGCATTCCGTATTACACTGTAATCGATTTGACCGTGATTATACGCGTACCGAATTGGCGAGAGCGCGATAACGCCGACTGGGACGGTATCCTTTATTAGAGTGCGTTCCGAATTGCGATAATATTAATATTCGCGTGCTAAAGCCCGCACCGAATTAGCGTGAGCGCGATAACGATGTCCCGTGAATCGTCATAGATGACGTCATGACATTCGCCATCTTGCGATAACGCCGACCATGCCTTTTACTAATATCACCGTGAGCACTGTCAAAAATGACAGTTCTGCTGTTTTGTTTTGAGTCGCATCGTATCTTACGTGGCATTTTCGAAATTGTTCTTCAGGCTACAGTTGCTACCTAACCTAAGAAGAAGACATTAGTGTAGTAAACAGAGAAATACTCTAATATCACGAGCATTCCGAATTGTTGACAGCCCTCGGCTGTCATAATCGTAATATCTAAATCGGAACGCATGTGAGACGATGTGAGCGCTGTGAGCGATTATAGCCAATTCGGAAGGCGGCCTTAATACCACCGTGAGCGCTGTCCAACAGCTCTCAGCTGTCATAATCGTGATATTCTAAATCGGAACGCAAATTATCGATGTGAGCGCTAAAAGCGATTATGGGCTTATTTGGAATGCACCCATTGTATTGTCAAAATTTCAACGAGCACCATTGTAGGTTAGGTACATAGCAAGCGTGTAAATCTAAAAAACATTAATTTTCTTGGATAACAATGGCAAGAAAGAAAAATAAAGAGGGAAAAAAGAAAGTAACTTTAGTGTTCGATGAAACTAAGAGAAAGTAATAGACATATTTATATAACTGACTCAATATGTGCATGAGCACCACTAGCTTGTTATGCTAACAAATGATTTTTGTTTATTTTTTAGGGATTTCTTATGTGGGTTCCGTAAAAGGAAGTTGGAAAGAAAAAAGAAGGCACAGGAAGAATTGAAAGCGCTTTTGAAAGTGGAGCGGAAACGTATAAAACAAGAGGTATGTTGAACTATGGAAGACCACTTGTGTTGAATCGCACAATGTATGTTACTTATATGTTTCGTTGAAAACTACTTGTGATAAATCTGTAAGGTTGGGAGTTTTCTAGCCTATAAAACATAACTTGGTTGTTTTCAAGGCATGATCAATATCCTTCATTAACTTAGTATTTTGGTGCAACTTTCAAAGTAGAACTGAAGGCTGCATTGACTAATATCATCTGCTTCCTCCTGTCATACCCTTAATTCTTTTTGTTTCAGAATAAGGAATCCTACAAAAAGCTTGTAGTGTCAAGCAGACCCATTCCAGATATAGAGCAACTCCTTCAGGATGAATATGAAGATGAGGATGTTAATGTTAAAATAGTTGAACTCTCAGCAGATACTTTACAAAAGAAAGATTTGGTAATTGGTGAGAATAAACCTAAGGAAAACATTAAGAAGGATCGGGAGAAAAGTAAAAAAAAAGATAATGAAAAGGCAACAATTTCTGGAATGGGGTCAGATGAAGAAAGTGCAGAGGAGGAATCTGAAGCAGAGGGAGATGATGATGACAAAATAAAAACAAAAAAAGAAATAAAGAGCATGCTAAAGAAACAAGCAACTAAGAAAATACAAAAGAGCAAAGTATTCCAAATGAAGAGTAAACTAGACAGAGTTCAGAACAAAAAGAAGTCAATGCAAAAGAAAGGACACATGAAAGTTAAATCTGATCCAAGGAAAGGACATGGAAAAGCTAAACCTGAACCAAGGAAAGGAGGAAAGCCTAAACCAGACCTAAGGAAAGATAAATCAAAGAAAAAATCTGGTAGAAGAAAACATTGATTTAATTGTATACTTAAGATTCATAATAGATTCAACAATGTTATCTAATGACGTATTTCAAATAATCAATCCTCCCTTGATTCCCATAATCATTTGTAATCTCGAATGTTGCTTATCTTGATTTTTACTTTGTTGAAAAAAAATCGCAGATTTCACTTGGATATAACAAAAAACTTAAAAATACAAAAAAAAGTGGCACATATAGATATAAATAACATGCATTGTACAAACTTAATAAACAAAAACAACATCACTAATTCTTATTTGTTCCTGTTTTTATCTGAACCACACTATCACTGTTATCACTATCTTTGACAGTTTCTGCTTCACTGATTACTTTATTTCTTGACGATTTTCGAATCACTGGTGATTTCTTGGGCTTACTGTTGGTAGAATTGTTTCCATCTGTGGTTAAAAGTACATTTGCTTCTACCCTACTTTTCGTGTTTCTAGTGCCAGTAGTAGGTTCCTTAAATTCTAGTTTTTTATCACTGTTTTCAGGGACATTTTTCTTTTTCACAACTTTTTTGTTTTTATTGTTGTGTTGGTTATCATTGTCATCATCAATATTGTCTGGTTCTTTAGACTTTTGGTCAGCAGCCTTTGCCTTTTTATTTAGTGTCACTTTCTTTTTAGGTGCAATTTTAACATCTAAATTATCTTCAGAGTTATTTTCATCTGCTTTTGCTTTCTTATTTGGTGTAACTTTCTGCTTAGGCGCTGATTTAACATCCAAATTATTGAGAGACTTATTTTCCACAGTTTTAATTTTCTTATTTGGTGTCACTTTTTTCCTAGGAGCTGGTTTAGCAGACAGCTGTTTATCAGTTTTCATTTCAAAATCATCCATATCATCTTCAGGGTTCACTTGTTCAGCTTTCTTAGGTGTAACTTTTCTTTTGCGAGGTGATTTCTTCTCACTTTCCTTCCCTGCCATTTCTGTTTTAACAGTTAAATTTCCAATTTTTGATTCAACATTTATATTCTCATCATTTAATTCCTTTCTTGGTGTAACTTTTCTACTTTTAGGTGGCTTAACTTCATCAGACTGTTCACTTTTAACTTCTTTTTTCACTGGAGTTTTCTTTGGCGATTTTCTACCCAAGCCACTAGATGGACAGATGTCCCTATTCAAACATTCATGGCACATTGGACCAACAGGTAAGCAGATGGTTTGCCCAAATCCTACTAGGAGGTGATTTACTCCACTCCAAAGTTCGAAAGGTAGCCAAGTTTGCAATGATTTTCGTGTATCTTCAGGGGTATTTGTTGGTTTCCTCACCCATCCTATTCTGTTGCTGATTCTATGAACATGAGTGTCTACACCTGTGGAAAACAGTAAAAGTTACATTGCTAGTATAAAGTGGAAGAAATCGAAGATTTGTAATTATGAATGGTTTGAACTCACCAATCCCAGTTACTTTATCCCAAGCAACCAGCATGCATATATGTGCCATCTTTGGCCCCACACCAGTCAGCTTACACAGTTTGTCCACAGAGTCTGGTATGTCTCCATTGTATTGTTCTTTCAGGGTCTGGGTAGTTTTCTTTATGTACTTCACTTTGGTCTGAAATATTAAGACAGTTTTAATATACATAGAAGTAATATTATTGTTCTACTTTAGTAAATCTCTTTTAGATATTTTTGTGGTGTATTCTCTTGCTACTTGTTAGTAATAGACGTTAATCATTATCAAGTTGAAATATATTCTTCAAGCTAAATATGAAGCAGCAGGTTTATTTTAATCATTTTGGTTCCTAAATAGATAACTTTTAGTTTTACCTTCCAAAATCCGACAGGGTATATCAACTTGCCCAGTTCATCATCACTCATATTTAATACACTGTCTATTGTCAGCCCTCTGTCTCGGAGGCGTTCCATAGCTGTAAATGTGACTTGATCCTTTGTCTGACTGGACAGCATTAGTGATATCAGACATTGATATCTGTACACCTGCAAACATATCTTTGGATAAAGTTGTGGATCAAATATACAGATTGAGCTTTTGTTAAAAAAAAAAAAGAACAAAGTTGAAGCTGTTCAAGAGTGTTCTTTACCAGCAGTGATTGAGGATGGCAATGTAAAAGGAGACTAGGGAGGTCTTTTCCCATTACTGGGACTAAATGGACTGATAAAAATAATGTGTAACAGTAGGTAGATCTGAATTTATTTTCGAGGGGCTCTTGTTTAAATGATAACAGCCGCACGGGTCGATCGAAGGTTAAGCTACGCTTGCTGCGGTCGGTTTGTGGATGGATGGCAATCCAATAAATATCGAGACCCCTCCATGCCACGGAAAGCATGCTAAGCCGTTAGTCCAGGCTGTTATTTGTAGACCTTACATAGTCATTATGGGTAGTCAAAAGCCCAAAAGTCTGACAACCAGTCTTACCAATAGGTATTGTGTTACCCAGTAGCTGGGTTGTTGCCGTCATATAGGCAGTTGCTTCATGTAAAATACTGATATTCAGCTGCATCTGGTTAGACTAAAAGCCAACCCCAACATAGTTGGGAGGATTAAAGGCAGATTAAACCGATCTGAATTTTAAAATGTGTAAAAGTGATCTCACAGCTACATACTTCTGGAGCAGCTTTCTCATCACCACTCATGTGACAACCCATAGTATCAACTGGGGCATCATTGTTAGATCTCATATTCCTCAAGTTCAGGAGGAACTCTTTCCAATTGGTTGGCTCCCATAATCCTTTTGTATCCTGCAGAAAAATATATAATTTAGGCAATGTTTAATACATTACCTACTAGACTACGTTTTGTAAATTGTGGATGTATCCAAAAAGTAAACAACAACTTGGAGAAGAAAATGAAGAACTTAGAAACAAGAAAAAAAGGCTTGGTTACCTTTTTCTCTGGAGAATCCTTTTCAAATTCTATTTTAACGTGCTGTTTCTTCTCAAATCTAAACTGACTCAAGTCAACTTTACTGTGACTTGACTGGTCTTCAGAGGATTCTCGCGGTTCAATTTTGAATTCAATATTCGCGGAGTTTGTAGTTTCTTGCGCCTCATCCATATTTTCATCATTATTACTTGCATTTTTTCCTGTTTTTTTAGATAGACCAGCGTTAGTTGCGACTTTTCCTTTGGCGCGCGGCATTTTACGAACGAAAGATAATAATTTGAAAATATCAGTAAACGTTAGTTTAGTTTGAAAACGTTAAGTTAGACTCAATTAAGTGATTAAGAAGACGATCGATAAATAGAGGAGAGATTTTAGTTTTTAATTCTTCGTGAATCTCGTGAAATAAGCACTTGGCGGACAACTTTATTTTGTTTGATTATAATCTTTGGCTTGACTTTTCGTATTTTTTTTTTTTGCAGGCTTTGGCACTTCTCTTGACCCGTAGACAGAGAAAACTTGTCTACGTCTCTGGCAGCAATGTTACCAACTCCGAAAATATTTACCCCCAAAGTTAAAGTAAAAAACCCCTAAAATCGCCACAATTCCTTGTAAACCCCCTAAAAAAAAGCTTTGTGTAGTTTTGACTATTTTAATTTTTATCTTTAGGTATAATTAACAATTGGTGTACAACAATCAACGTATTTCCAGACGTAAGCATGGACAAAGTAACCACAGTCACCAAAGAGTAAAGTCGAATAATTAATTCACTGGAATATTCTGGCATGTGCTAGCTGTCACTTTGCGTAATAAAATGGTCATATTTATTGTAATGGTGATCGTTTAGTTTAATTGATTTATAAAGTGTAAAATAAATGTATAACATATGTATTGTACAAGCGTAAAAGTCTAGAATACAACATATATTTCCTTATTATTTAAAAATGTGACAGCTGGCATCTGTCAGTTTCCTCCAGTGAATTAATAATTCGACTTGTTGTTATATTTTAACTAAAAAGTCCTATGTTTATGGTAAAGACTGGTGTTTTTTATTTAACTCCGCATTCTTATTAACGAGGAACAGAACTGTACTAGATTTCGCTAAGTCGCTAGGTCAACAAATAGATATTATTGGCTAGATTAGGTTATAAATTCCAAGAATTATACCTACCAAAAAGTCCCTAAAAATACCCCTAAAAAAATCCCAACCCACTTATTTACCTAAATTTGCGGGGAAACCCCTTAAGTTGGCAACACTGCCTTGCAGTTAATTTGGTCACAGAGTCGAGCGAATATGAAAAACAGAAATACCTATAAAACTTTTATTAGTTACACTTTGCCTTTGATAGCTTTTTTCTTTTTGACCTGCGTTGTCATAGGCTTAACATTTCTATAACAATTTTGATTGCGTTAGGTTAAAACTATGAAAGTTTCTATAATTTTAATTTGAGACCTTCGTTTAGTTTTACCAAGTGTTTCCGTCTGTCTTCAGTCATGCTATCACGTTATTTGACGGCTGTCAATCAAGTGAGTGAACTCAACTGTCATGTCGATGTCGCTTATAATTGAGTTGTCATTTAGCAAATGTTTCCTTAATTTTTAAATCAATTTTATCATAATACTGAATAAGCGTTAGTATATTTTAAAGTTTATCATAATGGCTGAGTTACTCCTTGACCCAAAAATAAGGTTATGGGTATTCCTTCCCATCGTAATCATCACCTTTTTGGTCGGTATAGTACGGCACTATGTTTCTCTAATTTTGTCCTCCCAGAAGAAGATTGAGCTTCTCCAGGTTCAAGACAGGTAAATAATTATGTTTGTCTATAAGTTCATATTTTAATAGATGTGCTAATTCATATTAACGAGAATATAACCTATAAATGTATATCATAGATTTTCAGAATTTTCCATACCAAGAATTGTTTTATCTTTTGACAAAATATTTAATCAAAACCATCATGTTCAGAGCAAAGATTTCATATAAATGATATGATATTAAGTCTACTATAATAATATTAAAAAGAGGAAAGATGTTTGTTTCAATCAATCAATCTTTATTTGTGAACATAGGTATTACAATAAAGGTCTTATTTATGTATACATTTTAGTTGAGCTCTTTGTCCTACCAATGAAATTGGTGGACAAATATATTAGTTTTTTAGTAATAGGTCTGAATGTATACAATACAAAGTCCTGTTGAGTAAATAATGGCAATTAAATGTATTGTTAATAAATGATTAATTAATTATAATTTATTTAAAAATGCATGTCAATATTAAATTATATTAAAGGGCTAGTAATGTCATATTTCATCATTTTGAAAATAAAGTCAATTAAATGTATTATTAATAAATAATTAATCTGGTATGGTATATTTTTACATGCATGTCAATGGTAAATTATATTAAAGAGCTGGTAATGTCAAATTTTATCATTTAAAAATTCTTGGATAGAGTAATACATCTTATCTTTTAGAAATAAATACAATTTACTTTTGAGTTTGCGTACATTATCTTCACTCCTAATACATTTTGGTAATTTATTATAGACCCTTGGAGCCATTACAAAAATACTGTTTCTGTATAATGCAGTACTAGATCCGACTGTTTGTAACTGATCACAATGGAAAAATAGCAAAAAAATAAATTATAACCTATGCTATTTCCTGATAATTTATATCAGTAAATAACATAAGGCTATAATTACCTATGTCACAGTTAAGTCTGGAACAATGTGTTTCTTATGTTTAGACGGGTGTTGATAGCTGCGACACAGTTTTTAACTTTTGTAGCTATCACTGTTTCTATTGTAATTATGTCAATTTGTTGTTGTTCCAAAATAAAAACTTTTACTTTACTTAATTTAGTTTAAAAAAAATTAGAGATTCTTAAGAAAATTGCAATAATGGAACAAGCGGTGGCTGGCGATGTGATGGGACGGGGAACAAGAAATTTCACGTGGACGATCTTTGACTTTGTGTTGAAATGAATTTCAGTCAAGTAATGATCCGCGCTCGCTTACTACGAGAGAACGGCAAGTACCTGCCGCGGCAGTCGTTCGCGATGCGCCGCCATTGGTTCAACAATGAAGAAACTGGATACTTCAAGATTCAGAAAAGGGCTGCCACTTCTCAGGTAGGTAATTCTGCCGTCCTATGACAAAAATGCCATTAAGTGAATAAACCTGATTTTGAGTTATGGTCTTAATAATCGGAAAATCAAAATCAGGTTTATTCACTTAATGCTATTTTAGTCATAGGATGGCAGAATAAGCAATAAGGGCTGGTGTCTGCAACTACACCTCAAAGTATTTTGCGTATTTCTTAGGTAATGGTTAATTCAATAGCTTGATAATAATTAACAGAGAGCCTCATTGAATTATTGATCTTGTTTAACATTTGGGATTGCATATAAAGATATGAGTATGAATTCAGCAAATCATCAGAAAAATTAATATCAATTCTGCTGTTCTTAAATCCATGAGAATGATTACTTATGTTAGTTTAATCGGGACCCTACCTCAGTCTCTTACTGGCAAATTTTAAAATGATGGTGAAATTAATTCTTACTCTACATATATACATAAACTCACAGGGGTAGGCAGAAACTATAGAGCGCCACCTGCTACGCTCCTTACATACTCCTTTTGCTTCGTTTACATTCGTACATCTGGTCATACATGCACACTGGTTGAGAGCGCTACGCACCTGACCTTTCTGAAGAACATCACAAATTAGGTCACTATATGTACTCCTGGGGCTATTCTTACTCTAAACTACTAATAAGTCTGATTTCGCAAATTAAAGGGGCTTATAGAAAACACATCCATACAGCTTAAGGAAAATTATGTTCTCAATAAATATGCAATATATAATAAACTTATGATAACAACTAGTAACTGGCCTCATCGTCATCTGCCTAGCCTTTGACCAACTATGCAGCTGACTACCAGTATTTAATTGGAGCGACTGCCTATCTGACCTCCAAAACCCAGTTAACTAACAAATTAACTAGTAACTGACATAAATAATAAAAATAATAAACATTTACAAATATTTCAGAACCCCATGACTGACCCTGGTATGATGACTGACATGCTGAAGGGAAATGTGACTAATGTGTTGCCCATGATTGTCATTGGAGGCTGGATCAACTGGATGTTCAGTGGTTTCCTCACCAGTAAGTGAATTTTAATTAGTACAAAAAAAAAGTACAACCAAGTCAAAAATTATATGAAACCACCATGTGGTCTTAGCGTCTTCTACCAAATTACAAAACGATCACGTAAATCGGCCCGGTAATCACAGAAAAATCGGTGTACACACAAGAAAACAAAAAGTCACACCAAATGCATAAAACCTCTTCTTTTTTATTAAGTAGGTTTAGAATATATTTGATTAATGATGCTTTGCAATCATTCTATTCGTGATTCTGTGGCCGGAACTGCAAAATGATGACTTATTTCATGGTATTTCTGCATAACTGTGGTTGATGGTTTCTTGCTTTGTTATTATGATAGCATTCATATCTTAGTTGACAAAGCAATTTGTATAGGGCTTAAGGTTTGAAAACAGTTTTGTAAAGTTCTTGCTAAAATTTTACAGTTGTAGTCTAGTTACAGAAATAAAAGCTAACAGCAGAAATAAAACTAATTAGGTTAACAGCAGCCTCGCCCTAATTAGGGGTCGTAATTGTTTTAAAACAACATCACAACACAACATTCATTCATTCTTAGCATTCAAGTAAGTATTCAGTTTTTACCAAAATTACAACCATTTTCCTTTTCACCTACAGCCAAAGTGCCGTTCCCGCTAACACTTCGCTTCAAGCCGATGTTACAGCGTGGCGTTGAGCTTGCATATCTGGACGCGTCGTGGGTCTCCTCTGCTTCCTGGTACTTCCTCAACGTGTTCGGTCTGCGCACCATCTATGCTCTAGTATTGGGAGAGAATAATGGTAAGAATACAGTCAAAGTGGTTCATTGGTAAGGGGATTTTTCTAAGTGACGACTTGAAAGAAAGAACATAACCAAACAAAAAAAAAAAATTACTTACATTTTTTGCAATTTGCAGGTCAGTGTCAGGTTGTATATTGATCAAAATATGATTTGCGACCGTAACAAATACGTATTTACAGAATTATAATCATTAGAATCAGTAATACAACTCCTTAAGAGCGCTGTCTCGGGTCCATTAGCGCCACTCCTTTAAAAAAATATTATCTCGTGACTGAGAAGGAATTATGAAAGAAACGGCTCAATCAGCTGCCTCGGTGTTTCTAGAATTTTCGAATACCTTTTATAAAGTTTCATATTGAGACACGAAGCAAAAAAATTCGATCTAAAGAAAAACGGCCACATTCCTCTAGGTCGTATTTTGTTGCTTCGTGTTTCAATACTATACTTTATATTAGAAAATTCTAGACACACTTACCGAGGCAGCTTTAAAAAAATATTATTTCGTGACTGAGAAGGAATTATGAAAAACGGCTCAATCAGCTGCCTCGGTGTGTTTAGAATTTTCTGATACCTTTTATAAAGTTTCATATTGAGACACGAAGCAACAAAATTCGATCTAAAGAAAAACGGACACATTCCTCTATATCGCACTTACCAAGGCCAGCTGCCTTGGTAAGTGCGATATAGAGGAATGTGTGTTTGAGCCGTTTTTCATAATTCCTTCTCAGTCACGAGTATCCACTGACCAATCGTAAACATTGCATGTTGTTAAATAAGTGTTTTTTGTCCACAGCTGCTGATCAGTCAAAGATAATGCAGGAGCAAATGTCTGGTGCTGCTATGGCGATGCCACAGGACCCAAAAGCTGCGTTCAAAGCAGAGTGGGAAGCCCTAGAGATCACTGAGCACCGATGGGCGGTCGCGAATGCCGAATCAGATGTCCTCAATATTTTAGTGGAACATCAATCTTGAATACTAGCATAAACTTATGTTATTATCATAATAATATCTAGAATAATTTGTAATCTATAAGACAAGGTGTTAGTGCAAATGTGGTGTTTATGGAAATAAATGACTACCATATCTATTTATTGACCATTAGGGGTTAGTTTTATTCTTTAACATTGCAATCACCATAGGAACCAACCCTGCAGTACTAGCCAAAGATAGCTAAAATGTTTGTGTCACAGAGATAAATCACTTGGCGCTGTATTCCTAAGGGGTTTGGCAGATTTAAGTCGAAAATGCATAATCAGCCTATACCTACTGGTCCCACTGATGGAACACAGGCCTCCTCTCTTCGAGAGGGAGTGGGCTGTTTTTACCACGCGGACTCAGTTCGGGTTAGTAGATGACACGTCTTCGATGTTTTTGGTTCTAGGACATGCCGGTTTCTTCACGATGTTTTCCTTTACCGTTTTGAGAGCAGTAGTGATGAAATTATTTACACTTTTAAAGCGCCTGACTTGGTTTGAACCCACGACCCACAATTCTTAAGTCGGGGCCCGTGTCCGGGTCGTTACCCCTGGGCCACCACTGCTCACTCCGTCAAAAGGGCGTTTATTGCACTTTGCACTACGTATATAAAATAAAACACAAAGCTGCATTTAAAAAAGTTATTTATTCCAATGCAAAAGTACAATGAGTATATACAATACGACCTTTTCCTATACAAACACATTAAATAACAACGAAATTCTTATTGCTTTGTTTGCTGGTGCTGGCGTTTATTGATTCAGGCACTCTATAACAGTACTTTAGGAAAATATAGAGTCAATATTTATGATGACTACTGTAACATTATTTTACTTTGCTTAATGTATCAAATATCTTTTATAGTATCTACTGTTTATTCATAATCTCACGTTAAGTTCCCATATCGGAATCCGTAAGATAATCATCATAACACAATAAAAAATCACAAGAAATAATCAGAATTAATTAAACAGCTTATCACAATACAATGTCATTGTTCTTGAACTGCCATTCTTCAATAATTATCTTGAATTTGTATTTTTTAACTGTCTGAGGACATTTTAGTAAGCCTCAAACCCATGGACGATTTTAATCGCGCACTGGATTGTCTATGTCCTGATAATCAAAGTGTATTTTATTGACGCACTGGGATGCACTCTGTTAGATTCTCTATGCTGGGCTCAACACCGAGAGTTGACAACAAAGTGTGCGATGTAAAATCGCCCATCCAAACCTGGGCTACATAGTAACAAAATAAATAAGACTTAAGACGTAAAATTAACAGTGTAATTCCCATAATATTGATTAAAAATGTAAACTCGACTATTATTAGGTATAGGATCAATTGAAAATTGTATAGGTAGTACTCGTACAGTCCAATTCAATCTATATAGAGACTTGGAACATGAGGCGAGTCGCTGCGGCTTATTCCACAAATCCCGCCTGAAATTCCCACTTAGGAGGGAAAACTAGAATTGAAAAAAAAAAACTTATTCCAAGATCCCCTGAAAGTGATTTTTTTACATTAGGGTTCAGTTTTCCCCACTGAGGGGGATTCTCTCAGGGGGGATTAGTAGAATATCCCGTCGCTGCGCAGTAAAAAATTCAGGGGGGAGGGGTGCGGTACTGCGCAGCGAGTAGCGCACTGAGGAGCCGCCATAAAGTTTGACGCGTACTATAACAATAATGATAACGGAACCATCTCCGCGTAAAGTTCTCAGTCATGCACTGGCGCATTAAATACCTTTCGATAAAAAACAGGTTTCATTCAGAACCCCCCCCCCAACCATGAGTTGTTATCGAAAACTTACTCGCTATCGTTAAACTCGCTAGCGTATTAACGTGGATCGAATAATTTCGATAATGCTTGCACCATGAGTTTTACGGAGTCTTACGCGGGCGCTAACGTAAGCTCGATAGATCGTGTCGTCTAGCTAACTTCACTCCATAAGTTTTGTTTCTTTCTTTCTAAGTAATAAGAAGAGAGAAGGCATATACTCAAAATGTACTAGCTACACAGTCAATGATCCGACTAAATAGAAAGGTTGGCGGTTATTAAGCTACTTAAGGTATTTAGTGATTGTTGAATTTTTATGCCTTATAGTATGTCACTGTTGTATTATCGAGTTTGTTGACGTTGTGTGGTTCGCGGAGTTAAATAAGTTTAAAAGATAACAATACAATGAGGACCTTTGTGGCACAATTTCAACTGATGGTGAAGTTCATGGAAAGGCATGTTTCTACTTTCTATCAAATTATTTTAATAATTAGGGGAAGCGCCAGGGTAGCCAGGGTTGATTGATATTTATTTTCAATGAAATAGATATTCCATTTTATTTTTCTTATGTTGGCTTGAAATTCACGTTTTGCACGTCGTTGGTCTTCTAATTCAGCGGCCGCTAACATATTCCATGCCAAATAATATCTTCCAGGCATTATTTTTACTTAATTGGACTCAAAATCGGTTATAATTTTATTGTAAACTACGTTTCACTCGTCAAAATGCTAGTGAGTTACGTAACTACTATCGTAAGCGTATTTTTCGATAGCGTCTATCAAATTAGTGACTCATGGTGCCGTTTTGTATGGTGACAGCTGAAAAACGTTAGTGACTATCGAATAGATTACGTTAGGTTTCTTACCTATCGAAATCTATAGTGCTCATGGTATGCATTTTAATTCTTTCAGTGACCGCTAGGGGCGCTGTACAGTATTTCATACATATTATTTACGGAGACGCTAGCGAGTATTGGCTGTACAAACTCATGGTAGAGCTACAGCAGAATTATTAAACATAACTGAAAATCTAGCTATTCTCATACATAACATAGAATAAGATATCATAGTCTTCAAATACGTTTAAACGAAACTAAGCGCTGCGTGTTGATGTGTAAAAAGTTTAAAATCACTTCGTTTTAAATTAAGATAAGGGATCAGGAAGTCAAATTCAAACGCCAGCTTTTCTCAACTAAGTTTCGTAATAAATATTATTTCGTATTATATATATTTCGTAATCATATTTCGACATACAACCTGACACTGACCTGCAAATTGAAACAACGTAAGAAAATTTGAATTTCGCTTTCCAAAGTAGGTATAGCCGTTGAACCACTAAGTACTAAATACACTGTTTCACAACAACGCGTACCGCTTAGTTCAGTCCAAACTTCAAGCAGTCGACGTCTAAGCAAAAGATCATCGACTCGTAATCATAGCTAACAGGTCACGGCTACTTCTTGATGAGTTGCACGACGTCCTCGTCCTGCACCGTGTGGCCGATCCCCACCCTTTGGGGCGAGTACTTAGTGCTGGTGCCCCACACGAGAGCGTATTTCAGCGCGGCGGCGAGAGTGCGGTGAATGGAGTGGCAGACGTGCTCTATTGTCACACCCTGGAAGAGACAGATAGACGATTATTTAAGGCGACTATAACCGACTTATAATTATTTTAAACTGAAGATCACGTGTAAACGAGTAGTGTTAATGATTTGGAAAAAATATATGTTAAATTAGAGCATTTTCTTATTAACTTAATATGTGAATATTTTAGATTATTTTATATTACATAGTGAAATTAATTCGTAAAGTTATGTCTAACACAATAAAAAACTGAGTATCACGCAAAATCTATCAAGAGTATTTTTCTAAAACCTTCACCTTTTTAAAGTTAATTTAGTTATTGATCTTTTAGTATACGTGTTTTATTAAAATACCTTTTGTTATGTGTACTTATAATAAACTAATAATGCGTCTTATTTGGGACAGCGCTCCTGGATGGGCGAGTCCTATTACCGGCTGGACGTACGACGCGTTGCGTGAGTTCAGTACAGAACACGCAAGCTAACCACTCAAGGTCACTTGCATATATCTGGGCCTTAAGAAGGATGTGCTTAGGTAGCCCGTGAAATTAAAATATTCTTGCAATTTGATGGTCAGTTTCAGGTTGTATGTTAATTAAAATTTATGATTCCCGACCGTAATAAATATGGCTTTACAGAATTATAATCATTAGAATCAGCAATACAACTCCTTAAGTTAGAATTGTCCTCAAATATCATGATTTCATGAAATAGTCATTAAATAGGGTTATATGAACTTGAGAGAGTTGCCGCGAATCATAATTAGATCAACATCCAACCTGATACTGACAAAGGCTGCAAATTGCAAAATAACGTAAGAAAAATTGAACATCGCGTTCTACCCTGACGCTTTCGCCTTAAACTGATGTATAGATAGAATAGACTATGTTATATATACCTTCCTCAGAATAAGACCATCATCAAAATCTGGGGGCTGACCGGGCTTCTTGGTGTAAACTCGAATTAGGGACAGGTACTCCCAAAGTGTTTCCAATAGAAAATCTAAGTTCAGCTTCATGTTACAACTGAAATACAAAACATTCTGCACTATAAAAAAGTTTTTATCATAAAAAAAATACAAAATTATTTATTTTAACTTAAACATTGTGTCATACATAAATTGAGGTAGACTCAGTAAGTTACTATAGTACTTGTGTCGGGCTGTATCACTCTTTCCGTAAGCAGGTTTCTCGGTTGGGGTACTCTTTCTAAAAATCCATTCCAGTTAAACAGATTGGTAACAGTATCATGCAGGCGTAGGCGGTACCGTGTGGTGCCGGACGTAAAGAATAGCACTACCCCATTTCCTCTCGTGGGTGTCATAAAAGGCGACTAAGGGACTTACTAGAGAATGGGCAGCAGCATTCTCTATGCATTTTCAACACCATACTGCGATCGCCAACCCGCCTGCCAAGCGTGGCGATTATGGCAACCCCCAATTGGGAGAGGTCTATGTCCAGCAGTGGACGTCTTTCGGCTGAAATGATGATGATCGTGCAGGCACAATTTAATCAAGACTCACCTAACAACAACAGAGTGCGGCTGCCTGGCTATCCTGTCGACCTCCTGTATGGAGATCTGATCGATCTTGTTGTACACATACAGGCACGGCAGGTACACGCGGTTCGCGAGGATCACGTCGATCAGATCGTCCGCGGTCGCGTCTTCGCGGAATAGCACCTGAAACGAGAAAAAAAGGTTTTCTTATAATTTACTAGCAGCCCGTCCCGGCTTCGCACGGGGTCTAGTTTTTTTTTTTTTTTCTTAGTTTTTTGTAGACATTATGATGTTCTTCAATATTTTGTTCTATCGCTAATAGTTTCGGCAGCGCATTCGACGAAAGACATTTTAAGACTCATTTTTCTACACCTTCGGTTACATTGTTCAAATTTTACCAAGGATCCCTAATTTTTTTCAAAATGAAATGTAGCCTATGTCAAATTGGAAGAATGTAGCATTCTATTGGTGAAAGAATTTTTTAAATCGGCCCAGTACTTTTTGAGCCTATTCATTACAAACATACAAAAATAAGTACAAATCTTTCCTCTTTATAATATTAGTGTAGATGTAGATGTAGATAGTGTAGATGAATAATGGGTTTATGAGTAGGTAAAGACCAAAGATGGATTGTGTGAAAGATTATATCTGATATGGTTAGAAAGGGGGTGACTTAAGGTAGATAGATAAATAATAGTCCTCCAGACCGAATTTCGGCCATGGTGACCAATCGCCGCGGAGACCAGCCTTCGGCGCGGGAGATATTACAGTGTACAAGTGTGTGGCAGACAGCTGCACTCTCAAATACTCAAATCTTTATTGCATTACACAATGTATAAGTTCAGGTGGTAAACATAAATTAAGAAACAATCGTGGAACCTATCGGGCACAGCAAAAGAAACAGGAAGTAGAGAAGACGATTTATAATCTAACATAATTTAAAATAATAATAAAAATAAAACATTTGTATTTTAATTGCATTTAAGGGATTTATATAATATTCTTTAACACTGTAATAGCATTTACTTATCAATAGGTTTTTTAGTTTATTTGTAAAAAGATGGGTTTTTTTTTTTTTCTTATTGATTCGGGTAAGTTATTACATATTTTTATAGACATAACCAGAGGGCTTGTTGAATGCATTTTTAAGCGGGATGTTGGTAGGTTTAGTCGTGTTTTGTATCGGAGTGTGTATCTTGTTTGTATGTCTTCTCGTTTTGTGTAAAAGTCTTGGTGTTTATGAGCAAACTTGCATATTTCTAGTACATAAATACAAGGCAGTGTTAAAATATTTTGGTTGATAAAATGGGGTTTGCAGCTATCTATTTGTTGTATATTTACTAAGATACGGACAAATTTCTTTTGAACTGTATACAGTGTCAGTGCATCTGTACTGTTTCCCCACATTATTATGCCGTAACTAAGCCAGGCATAAGCATAAGCGTAGTATGTTACCAGAGCAGTCTGTAAATTTGTGGTTTTTTTAACTTCACGAAAAGCACCTCTCTCTTCCCTCACTCTCATAGTGCGATCGGACGGCAATCGGACACGACCGGAGAGAGATCAGGCGCAGTACCAACGGCTTACGGGCCAAAGTTCTCACCCATACTTATTATAAAACAAAGTCCTCCGCCGCGTCTGTCTGTTCGCGATAAACTCAAAAACTTTTTTTGTGTTGTGGTACGTGTGATCGGGCCCTATATCATGCCTTTGCGTAAAAATATTTATGTGAAGTGTCGCCGTGAGATGATCCAGTGAAAGGATTTTGTCGCGATGCGTGTGTTTGCGTGGCTAGGTAGTTAGTAACTTTCATCAACAGCCAACAATCGTTTACTACTATTATTTAGCTTATTGAATTTGTTGTTTCTTACCTCGGCATTAAAAATCTTGTATTCATGCAGAATCATTTGCACTAGTTTTTCATCAACCTTGGTGAGCTGACACGTCGAGTTGAAAGACAGACCGCCGCCCTTCTTCACCTGGAAAGCAAAATAACATTTTTTTTTTGTTTGTGAGGCATCTGCAAACAAACAAAAAAAACAACAACAACATCACAACCTTCCATGCCTGGTAAACGGTGAAGTTTTATTAACTAACACTAAACCAGTAATAAATGATTCATTGCAAGTCTAATGGTAGTGAAAAAATCTGCAGTAAATTGAAAGCAATGAGGTTTTTTTTATTAAAATACATATGAATAATGACAACATAATTTTATTTTAAATTTATTTTACGTAAGTATAAACTTTGAATTATTTAAATAATATTTTTTATTTATAAAGTAGTCATTAATATTAGATCTGTGAACGAGTAACGAGTTCTAGGGTAATAGAATAATAATTAGCGTGACGGTTGACAGGGGAGAATGGAAAAATAAAACGTGTTGCGTCAACCCCAAGTAACATGGGACAAGGGCAGGAAGACGATGAAGAGTTCTAGGATAATGTCGGTTGTACAGGTATTGTATCTGTGTTACTAGCTAGTTTTTAAATACCATACATTGTAATCTGTGGAGAATATAGTGGGTAGCATAATTGTTTTAAGATGTAATATTTTTATGATATTATGACTATTTCTTATTGTTCTACTGTTGGTTTTTCCTTAAACAAATAAACATACTTTGAAATAAATATTGGGCTTCGGCTTGTTCAGCCTGATTCCCACACTCTCCAACTCTTTCTCCAGTAGCTGTCTGTGCACATAGGGCTTTGTGGCGTCAAGCATCATTAGCACCAAGTCTGCTGTCCGCGCTACTGCAATTACCTGCAAGTGCAAACACATGATTAAAGTAATTTTAGTTGTTATCTGCAATATCACTTGCATACTAAGAAAACTACAACATATTATGCCAAAATAAAATTATTGAAATAAAAGTAATAGTATATTGTAATAGCTAGTTAAAAATTGAAATAAAATAGTTACATCAATAAATAAATAAAAATAAAATATTGAATGATAAATGATTTTAGTTTTGTAAGGTTTGTACACTTTTACACGTCAATAATATTTTAAAAACTAGATGAGGCCGGCGACGTTTAATATTGTACTTATTTTATTTTTTATTCCTTATTTTGTTATTTTTATCTCAATTCATCATGTCAACTTCGGCTGTCGCTAAAAAACCAGCGCTGGGGCTCTCTCTCGCAATGGGTCGCAGCATTATGCTGAGCGATGGCCGTTTTGCGTGGATGTGGCGCATATTTTCCCCCAACTTGTTATTTTCGTGTTTGTGTTCTTTTTCTGCGTCATGTTTACCGCAAATAAACGTATTATCTTCCTTTCTTTCTTTCTATCTATCTAACTTACTCTGAGATGAAAGTCAAAACAAACCAGACATCACAGTCTTTTTTTTTAAAGTTCAAACATCTTGATTCTTGGTCTAATCATGTGACAACCATAAAGATTGGTGTCTGGAGCTCAAGGATTAGGCGAACAATACCAAAAAAAGGATATTTGGGTAGGCCGCATGTCGTCGTTGCGACTTTAAGATCTCTTATTTCTAAAATACAACTTTATGATAAAATCGATATTTTAAGCAGCAACATTTTATTAAGAAGCACACATTGTAGATCTTGAAATTGGTAAAGAAATGAAGATCAAATCGTCGTATAAACATGAGAGTTTTTGCATTCGATAGAGCTTCAAATGTGAAAAAGGCTGGCGTAAACAAGTGATTTTGCCAAAAGTGAAGAGGTCTTAAAGTCGCAACGACGATATATTACCTTAACTGCCAGACCATGACTAGTCTTCACATTCAAAGTAATTAAAATAATTATTATAATACTTTACAAAGCAAATATTCAATTGTAACGTATCAAGCTATGCCTTTTAAGTATTAAGCGGATCTTGCATTGTCTAGGATTTCCGTACAATGAGAGCTCAGCTTAAACTGAAAATATATAGCTTGACTAGCTTTTGCCCGCGGCTCCGCCCGCGTAGATGTCGGTTATCGCGTAAAAAAGTAGCCTATGTCCGTCTCCATAACCCAGGCTATATCTCTGCCAAATTTCATGACGATCAGTTCAGCGGTTTAGGCGTGAAAAGGTAACATACAGACAGACAGTTACTTTCACATTTATAAAATTTGTATGGATATGTAGCCGTGTGTACTATACTATATAATATTATAAATGTGAAAGTAACTCTGTCTGTCTGTTACGTTTTCATATGATCGTCATGAAATTTGGCAGAGATTTAGCCTGTGATATGGAAAAGGACATAGGCTACTACGTCCTTTTCCATTTTTACGCAATAACACACACGCGGGCGGAGCCGCGGGCAAAAGCTAGTTGTATATATAATTAAGTGTATATTGTATATAATGTACCTATCCTATGTCCTTCTTTAGATCAAAGTTAAAACAAGCATTTTTTGATATTAGCATTCATACAGATTCAACATCACCATCATCATTATTTCAGGCAAAAGACGGTACAGATTGGCAACAGTTAAATTGATGGTACATAATGATTCAGTGCATAGGAACTATTCCTGCCAGTATGACATAATTGAAAAGTAATTGGAAAGTTGCCTGAGATAGTTTGGCCGTGCTATGTTTTGATCAGACAGGTATGTCAATATCAATAACATATATTATATTTTGTTAAATTTTTGTGAGATAATTACTATGTTAGTGCTACATGCCTGATAGATATTTGATTGAAATATCATGTTTTGACAGACTAAAACCCTAGTATATAAGTATGAAACCTACTTATGTTATGTTAGCTCCATATGGGAGGTGCTCATTACAAAAATTACCTGTCGTCCTCTACCCTTGCCCTGGGCGGCACCTTCAATGATACCAGGCAGATCAAGAAGCTGTATATTAGCCCCACGGTACTCTATGACACCAGGGATGCATGTCAGCGTTGTGAACTCATAGCTGGCTGCCTCCGAGTGAGTGTGAGTCAATGTAGATAGCAGAGTAGACTGGAAAAGTAAATGGGAAGATTGAAATCTGCTTCAACTTTGGTGATGTCAGCAGGCATCTTTGTTAAAGCTTGTTTTGATTAAGTACTCTATTTAGTTTTCCATTTTGACTGATTAGGTGATTTGGGTAAAATCTTTAATCATGTCACCTTAATAGGGGGAGGAGGTGGTGAAGGGGGAGGGGTAGAATCGCCACACACCTTTCCCCCGCTGGAGGTGCGTAGTGTTTTTAAATATGAAATGTTAAAGTTTAATACATCGTTGTGGATAATAATTATCACGAAATAGTATCATAAAATCTTGAATTTTGAACAAAGAAAAAAGTAAAATGTTGGCTGTTTGTGCCAAAGATGTTAAAATTATTATTGAATGATATCTGAAAATTCGGCTTAATAGAGAGGGAAGGGAAAGCAAGCAGTAATAACAAGGCGTAGTCGACGGAGCCCTGCTTCGCGGGGCTCCTATTTCTGAATGACTTAATTTAAAAAATCATGAAGGGGCTGGCGGGGTCTTTGTTAGGATCCAACCCCACAACTTTAGCACTGAATTAATAAAAATTAAGCGTTATTCTTACCTTACCCACTGAGGGGAAGCCAATAAGAGCTACTCTGGCATCTCCAGACTTAAGCACATCAAATCCTTCACCCTTGTCACCTCCTTTCTTAGAAGGCTCTAACAGCTGAGACCTGTACTTTGCTAGCTTGGCTTTCAGCAATCCCAAGTGGTATTCAGTAGCTGTTGAACAAAATAATAAAAGCTACAAATAATTTGACAGTACATCTCATGGATTTAGATGATGATAAACAAAAAATTGAGTTAATTCTAGGCATTCATTTCTAATATTCCAGGTTATCCCTGGTTCAATAATCACCAATTTAAAGCAACCGAAAGTTGTAATTTAAATAGAAATTGGAAAGATCAAAACAATTACCTACTGTAGATGTGGAACTTTAGGCAACGAATTGATTGACATTACAACAAAATATAGAAGCCGGTAAAGAGCTCCTGTTACTTTACCTTTATTTTTCTGTGTTCTTGCTATTTCTTTCTCGATTTCAGATATTTTCTCTAGAATACCCATGTTCCTAAAACTATAGACGACAACAAAAGTCTACCACGTAACCAAGGAATAACGTATTTTTCGCTAAGTAATAACAGCAAATACCTATAGATTAATGAACATTTCGCACTAAAATAGCTGTATAATTTAGCTAGACTCTGTTAATAATAAAGTTTTTTTTTATAGTATTGGAAGGCCACAATGAAATATAGGTTAGGTTAGCGCCGCGTTCCAGCGACAAGACCACAGATTAAAATGGACAAGTGGACAAGACAGACAGTAACAACAGCAACGCAACGGACAATCGGACACTAAGAAATTAATCTGTCATTCATTTATTTTTTTATGGCTTGTTCCAGTTAAATAATATGCTTTGGTAAGTACGCGTTGGCGTATTTGGCGTGCAATGGCCAGTCGCATTAAGGCTCGTACAAACTAGTGAGATATCGCGGGCGCGACGCGACATCGACACTAGTAGCACAATTTCTTTGTTGCTGCCTGTCGCGTCCGCGATATCGCGCAAGTCTGTATGAGCCTTTATTTGTTCAGAAAAAATCGCGGGTTTAGCTATTTCGGGCCGAATTACGTTGGCACCCTTTGGGTCAGTATACTCTTAGTAAGTACTCTGCGGCTTTATGCCCATACAATGACTGATGATTGACACAAGTCTTTGGGCCACAACAACTGGTCAGTGGCCATAACACACGCGAGTGCTCGACCGCAAGCTTAGGCAGACACTAGACAGAGAATACTTTCTGTCTATGACCGCTAGTATAATACCTATTGCTACAGAGTGATAAATTATGTGTGGCAATAATGGTACGGCTAGAATACTCTGTCTACGGTACGGCTTGTTGGAAGGTGGTAAGTGTTTACCTCCTCTCAATATTTCGCACATAATGCTGTGTGGCTGGTAAGCACTGTAAAAAAAACAGACCAAATACCATAGGGCGGGACGTTCGGAAAAGAAACCGGGACCTACCCTCAAAAAAATGAAGGGTGTTAATTGCAATCACTTAAATTTGGGGTAGTCAATATTTCAACAGAGACGCTAGTTAGCTACGCTATGTTACCCCGAAAATTCAAGGGATACCTTTATTTCACACAATACAACCATCTCGATTACCTGTTTGACGTTACATTCAATTTACGAGTGTAAAGTAACTAAGGTTTTCCAAATGTGTTTATAAAATAATTATTGTAAAAGTAAATGAAAAGTTCTTAAAGATGTTTTATAATTTAGTTCCAATTTTATTAGTAATTAGGTGAATATTTTGTTAATAATTTATCAGTAGCTGAAGCTAAAAACAACTTTCGTCAGTGTTAGGGTGACAACAATTTCTGAAAATAGTTCGTTGTGTTTATTCCCTGTTTTTCCTACAAATTATAGAGCTGTAGAAAGAATTTGGTTTTACAGTATCACAATTTTTTTCATCGAACAGTTTTAGAATGATTAATTACCTAAACATTACCATGTTTCCAGTTATTTTACAAGAAGCTCTTCGTGCACAGTGAGTTCCACTGAGTCAATAGAAGACTTGGGTGTCGATTACGAAGACGATAGAAATTCAATGATTGCAGTGGCTGATAAAGGCATGTTTAACTAGCGAACTAAAACTACTTGCGGCTAAGCCCAAAACTTACTCCTACGAGTCTTGGAAAATATAATAATACCTTTTGAAATTCTCAGCAAAAAATAGTAATATATTATTATATATAGAGCAGAGAAGCAGCAGCATAAAAAATATAGAGCGAACCTTACTTTTGTATTTTATTATATTTATGATTCTTAATTATTTTAGAAAACTTTGAAATGTATGATGAGTTCTACGATGAATTTGACAATGGAATAAGAGTTGAACAATCTATGAATATGATCTTTTTCGGTCCCCCAAGTTCCTTTTTGAGACTTGATCCGGACTCAATATTGCACATATTAACACAAACAAAGAAACAAATGATACCAATTTCTAGAGCCTTATTAGCATGGGATATTCTGACTGGTAAGTATAGTAAAAAGGTTACGAAGTAAATCACTGACTCTGTGTTGGTTTTGGTACATATTGGCTTTTATTGTTTCAGATGGGAAAACTGCAGCTTTCTTACAAGGCCGAGAGTTTTTAGCCTTCGGATCCCTTTTAAACGTTATCCCTGAAGAAGATTTGTATAATGTTAATTTTGGGGATCCATCAGTTCTCAAATATTTTGCCAATCACTATGTTAAACTGCAGCCTCGAAAGGTAAAACCTTCAATAAATTGTATGCAGGTGATGATGCTCTTGCAAAATATGGAGGAGGAGAGAAGTATTTTGCTCCTTTTACGATAAAAATATACGAGTTATTTTGATTGTTTTCCAGTTTGGTATTCTAGCGGCTGCCTACAGGCGCTATTTTGGAGAAACATGGTATGAAAACAGTACATTTATTAACGAACTCGGCTACTTACTATGTGGTTTCCCGCCAATAGATTTAGAAAAAATATCTCCCATTACGTTCATGGAAGTTAACCAGGAAACCCTGAGCAAAGCTGGAAAATGTAACACAAACCAAACCAGAGTAATTACTTTTCATATTTGTATTAGATAATTTCATCACCTACCTAACCTTTTCGGGTCGGCTTCCAGTCTAAATTGGGTGCAGCTGAATATTAGTATTATACATGGAGCGACTACCTATCTACCCTTCATAACCCAACTACTGGGTAACACGATACCCCTTGTAAGACTTGTTGCTAGACTTTCGGGCTTCTAACTACCCGTGATTACTGTATTAGATTCTTTGTATTATTAAAATAATAATTAAAATTATATTGTTTGTTTCAGACTCTTTATTCAATAGCAGTTCATCGCGATGCTTATGGTGAACCATACAAATGGTCATCACATGAAGTAGGCAGACTCAGTGCATTATTCACATGTGAGCTTTGACTTGTGCTACCTCTCTAACTAAACTTATTTCTATACATATAGTTTTCACTAGCACTGCTAGCGACTAGTATGGCATTTATTCCCTACCCCGTAATTCCTTATTTCCCGTCTTATTCCATATCTACACCTAGGGAATCTCAGTGTTAAGCAAACTAAAATTATATTGTTGTAGCTGTAGGTGATACGTGCAAAATTTCTACTTTCTAGGTTCAAAGCTTAGTTCAAGGGTTTGAGTGAGCCAGGATTTTTATTTTATATTTGAATAAGTAAGGTATTTTTTTAGGTATTCCTGAAGGTGATATTAGTTCAATTCAGTTGGAAGCTGTCACAGCCATTAGTTCTGAAGTCATGACTGAAATGAATCAGCAAAAACTTGAGTATTTCACCAAGCAACAAATATTACGAATGAATCCTAAAACTCGACGGATATATATTTTAAGAATGCAATTAAAAAACAGTTACGATATGAATGAAATAGCGAAGCAGAATTGCGCAGCTACAAATGAACCGTTTGTCCTGCAATTTATTCTTAATATTGTCGTCCTAACAAATCTGTTCGTATCTTAACGTAAAATATATTTTATGCCTTTATTCAGCACATTACACTCAGATGTATTTGTCTAATGCATATTGTACTAGATAATTTATAATCAAAACAAACCAAGGCAGAAAACTATCGTACGTTTGCCTTATCATTCCTTGAATTAAAACAATAAAATGTAGAATCGAAATCGGAAACTTGCAAGATTCCAACGGGATAAATTGAAAAATAGTACCTACCTACCTAAAACTATCTTAAAAATAAATAAATAATTGTTTGTTATTATTATTACTTTATTTATTACTTATTTTAATCAATCTTGTTATTGATTTATATAATTTCAAAGGAAACGCTACTTTGTTCTATCTCTTTTTGAATTTAAAACTGATTTCCTGATCAATTAATGTCGCATATTATCATTTAGTTTTATCTCAGTTCTTGTAGTAACGTAACTAATTTAACAATTACATGTAAAATGTTTTAAAATCATTTTTATTGCACAAATTTAGATTAATTCCTTAAATGATGTAATTTGACTATTATTTATATCGAAGGTCACTGGGTAGAGCTTCCATTTTGTTGACAAAAGCGCCATTTTCTTTTTCTGAGAAAATATCGGCACTGGTCCTTTCTCGTTACTTTCTTTTTTTGGGAAATCAGGGAGAGTGCGTCCGCGTCCTAAAATAATTTCGTAAATACTATTAAATAAGAAAAATCTTTATATAGGCTGAAAATGCCTCCTGTTAAGCATTATTCATCTAGTGAAGTGAATCAGTATGAATTATCATCAAGACTGTTATCCCTTACTGAAAATAATACATCATACACTCTTACACAAATAAATGGCCAAAGGATTTACAGAAAGGCTCCCCATGCATGGAATGGTCCAGAACCCTCTAGGAATTGTGAGGTACGTATGGACAGTTTCTACCTACCATTTTTCCCTTTTGTTTCATTTCTAAGATTTGACTTCATTTATATTTCGTGGAGATAACCCCGCGCGGCCGCGCGTGTTGACTAAGACTCAGATTGTGACTCAGGTGTTCTTTTTGTTTATCTTATTGTTATTCGAATAAACAGTAGAGAGAGCGCTGCAACCTGAGCGTGACCTGCGTCCACGTTTGTTCATTGCCACGTTTTGCCAGCCAACGCGCGAGTCGCGGGTATACTCAGGCTATGGAAGTGGATAGTAGGTATGAGTACTATGTACGGCAGTACCAAGCGGAGTGGAAGGCAGAAGATGTAGTTGTACCACTTGTATACCTCCCTTTAATTTATCTATGTTGCCAGGATTATCTTTGGGGCGGGTACAAAAAATCTTAGAATCTTGACCCAAGGCCCAACTTGCACTTGCAGTGTATCAATTTAAGTAAGTAAATTTGCTCCGATATTTTCCCGCGCAATCCGTTTCTCCCGTGAAAGTTATCAATTGGTTTGGTTCTTGGCAATACGAGAACAGTGATGCCAGAACGTCCCAAAAGGGACGATTTTTGTCCGTTTAGACATCTTTACTTCCCTTCGATGTCCGTTCATATATTCAGTCCCTTTTCCGTCCCTTTTCAAATAGCCAACTACAATCATTTACTTTCTTATTGCAAAAATGCGTTTAAAATGCAAATAATAAAACGCAGTTTTTAAAATCACAAAATGCATAAAACTTTAAGTAAAAACGTAACGCGCGGCATGTGAATGCAATTTCAGACCACTGCTGGTGCAGGTGCTGGCGAATATCGCCAGCCATCCTTTTTTCACACGCAGTGATCAGTATCGCTTGTCTGTATCTTCCATGCACACAAACAACCACAATCATTCGGTTATTCAGCTGAATTCATTACGTACGAGAGTCACTACGATGCTCGTCGGTATTTAATTTGAAATTGAGTTTTCATTTTGCGAGTTTCCGAGTTCAGGAATTAAGGATGTCGTGAAGATTGAGCCGACCAAAGACATGCAAAAAACAAAATTAAAATCTTGAACATCTTAATTTTTTTTATTTCACTTTTTATGTGTCCTAAAAATATAACAGTACTCACACAAATTAATATTTCTCTAGCCGTCCTTTTTGTCCAAAAATCGTCCCATTTCAGATAGTGGATCGTCCGAAATTCGATGCAGGTACTGGCAACACTGTACGAGAAAGATCGTCAGGCTACTATGGCGATGGCACGGCCAAAAGCAGACCGAAGCTCGGGACTGTTTTTGCCTTGCCTGTGTCATGGGCTAAAAGTTAGAGATCCGCTATTCTTGCAATTCTCCGTTCACGGTAAAACGCAGCGACACCCGCGGCGTCGCACGTGCCAATGCGAACATACAGCGATACCCGCTACTGCGCCGCGCCGCACGGTGGGCTGAAAATCGACTTTCATAGAATTACGGATATCAATTCAAGGGTGTCGCTTTTTTTGGTGGGAACTGCTTCTACCAACCATTTCCATGCGAAAAATAAGTCGAAAATGTTAAATTGGTGTATAAAGGAATGAGTTATATTTTTTTTGCGAAAAATTTGTATGAAACTCGCATGAAAAATCCGATTTTCTTTGGAACTGCTAGTCAAACCGTAATATCCTTACAGGGGGTCTTAATAATAATTATTTGTGATGTTTCGACATACCACACATAACGGTAACTGCTGCAGACTTAAAAAAAAAATAATGTACATTTTTTTATTTTTTTTATTTCGAAAATTATTCATTTTATTCATCAAGTCAACAAACTAAGTACTAATTAGCTACTATTATCTTCCTGGCCTAATTAAGGACTAGCAAATCGTAAATTATTATCCTATTCTGAAAAGTAACTAGGTAATTAGGATTATGAGTTCCAGTAAACACTTTACCATCATTAACGCTTTTGCTAGGAAAACTGATTAGAATAATCGTTAGTGAGGGTAATTAAGAAAAAAAAAATTACTAATCACCTACATTTTTGATTTTTGGAGACATATAAATAAACTATTTTTCAGCTTATAGTTGAGTTTATTCTAAACTTTCGGACTATTACTATTATTCCGCGACCGTTATATACTTACAATGGAAAGTCTACGTACGAATTTAGACTTGTTTGTTATTCTGAGAGGTGAAGGTACTTCGTTTCATCATGATTCAGAGCAGTGGTGGATAGCCTAGGTGATCAAATTACTGACAAAGATCGTGTACCGCTGGACAAATTTTGTCGAAGATTTGCACGAGCTGCTTATCCTTGATACATTTAGAAAACAGTACGAAAACTGACTCCAGGCTGATGTCGATTGGCCGGATTGCGTGTCAAGAAGTTTAGTTTTGCCACAATCAATTGAAGAAGATTACCAAGGATCTAGCGGACATGTGATTAGTCCAGAACCATGGACATCGTCCATTGGTATTGGTACTATGACAAAAAGACCTAGAAAAGCATTCGAGGATCTAGGAAGTAAACAAGAGAAGGTCTGACGATTACAAGGGCAAAGAGTCAACTGAAGTGGCATATTCAGCTGCATTACTTTTAAAAGAAGGTGGTCGTGAAGATATAGTATCTGTCATTGAATATATGCTGAAAAATTCAGAAGCAGCTACTAAAATTAAGGAAAATCTTAAGAAGCCAGTTCAGATTACTACCTTTACACCAGAAAAGGCGCTAGGTTTGCTCCTTTCATTAAAGCTTTCTAAGTGGCAATACATCACGCTGCGAGAGGTGACTATCCGGGAAGGTGCAAAAGATGTTTACGCGTCTTATTACAAAGTGCAACAGGCAAAGCAACAATGTTATCCTTCGAAGCATTCACTGACTGTACCGGATTCATCAGCAAGAATTACGCTTCAAGCATTATTCGACATTACAGTAAAGAGGATCCTTGAAACTCTTCCAGAACGTGTTCAAAACAGAGATTTGAAGCTCATATCTAAGTGGGGATTTGATGGTTCTTCAAACCAAAGCCGATACAAACAGAAAATGGAGGGGCAACAAGACGATTCCAGTATATTTATGACGTCCTTGGTGCCTTTACTTCTGACTGCTGATGCTGGAGATGAAAGTATATGGACGAATCCAAAACCATGCTCAGTGTTATATTGCCGTCCTGTGCAATTTACATTTGTGAAGGAGAGTGAAGAAGTGGTGGTCAGTCACAAAAGGCATATGGATGACGAAATTAAGTCCCTTATCCCCACTGAGTGCAGCAGTAATAAGGTAACTCATGAACTGAAGATGACAATGATTGACGCTAAAATCTGCACGTACCTTTCATTAGCTAGATCGAATGCAACCTGCTACCTGTGTTTATCTAAACCTTCAGAAATGAACCGCTTGGATTGTGTATCAACAAAGACTATCCGATAGAGCTTTGGAATTTGGATTGTCATCGTTACATGCCCGTATAAATACAATGGAATGTCTTTTGCATATAGCATACAAACTTGATTTTAAGAAGTGGGCTGCAAGAGAAAATGAGCACAAGACATTATTAGAAAAAAGAAAAAAAAAATTCAAGACAATTAAGGATGAACTCAACCTTCTGATTGATATTGTAAAGCAAGGCTCAGGGACAACAAATGACGGGAATACAGCAAGAAGATTTTTCGAATCCCCCGCTAAAACGGCAGCCATTACAGGGTTGGATGAAGAGCTTGTTAGAAGATTTGCTGTGCAATAACATCCGGAGAGCAAATCAATGTTATCCGATTTAAAGAATATACCTGCATAACTGCAGAAAAGTACGTAGAGTTATACGACTGGTACCACATGTCATCTACCGTCCATAAGTTGCTGATATAATCGCCAATAATGATATTGTTCCAATCGGAATCGGCTCTCAGAAGAAGCCTCAGAAGCCCGCAACAAAGATTTTAGGAGGTTTCGAACACCATTCGCGCAAGAAGACCCTGGCAAGCTTCGAATCACGATATCCTGAACAACCTTATTCTTTCGTCTGATCCTTTGATCTCTGCACAAACACCGAAGCTACACGCTAAGAAAAAACAGGATTTCTTCGTTGAAATTTTAGATCTAATTAAGTCACCAGAAGCTCCGTTCGAGTTTTTGGATTTGAATAATTTGGATTCTGACTCCGAATTAGAATCAGATGAGAGTGATATTGAATGTTAATTGTTTTGTTATTGCGTGTAAGTAGTTAGTTTATTAATTGTATATTGGTGTAAATTGTTTAATTTATATTTATGTTTTAAATTGTTTAATTGTATTTAGTAGATTTTAAGAATCAAATAAATGAATTTTAATTGGAATTAATTATTATTTACCTGTGTTAACTAGTTATTTTCATTAAAATGAGCTGGTAAACTATTTACTGGAACTCATAATCTTAATTACCTACTCACTTTTCAGAATAGGATAATAATTTATGATTTTTATTGTTGAATGCTAGTCCTTAATTAGGCCAGGAAGATAATAGTAACTAATTAGTACTTAGATTGTTGACTTGATGAATAAAATGAATAATTTTCGAAATAAAAAATATATATAATTAAACTTTTTTTTTTTTAATTCTGCTGCAGTCACCGTTATGTGTGGTATGTCAAAAAATCACAAATAATTAGTATTAAGACCCCCTGTAAGGATATTACGGTTCGACTAGCAGTTCCAAAGAAAATCGGATTTTTCATGCGAGTTTCATACAAATTTTTCGCAAAAAAAATATAACTCATTCCTATATACGCCAATTTAACATTTTCGACTTATTAGAGCATGGAAATGGTTGGTAGAAGCAGTTCCCACCAAAAAAAGCGACACCCTTAAATTGATATCCCTAAGTCTATGAAAGTCGATTTTCAGCCCACCGTGCGCCGCCGTCTCCGCCGCTGCCGCCCGCTGCCCGCTGCCCGCAAGATTCCGGCAAGCTGCTGGCAAGAAGTCGATGCCAATGATTCGAGGCAGAGGCCTAAGGCCTCTGCCTCGAATCATTGGCATCGGCTTGACAAGGCGATGGTTTTTGGTGTAATTGTAAGTCCTTTTTTGATGGCTTGTTGCGTGTGGGGAACACCACGGGCACGTGATGACGGGACACGTCAAGGGCATTATTAACCTTGTCCTCCTTATCCCTATGTAAGTTCTTACTGTGAGGGTCTCAAATATATATTTTTTTAATTTTAAAGTTAATATGTATAAAGTTTTTTAAGAAAATAGGTGAAAATTGCCCATTCTCCGAACTACTGAGCCTAAAATTCTGAAAAAATAAAATAAAGTATAATACAGAATATAATTCTACACTTATACTAGCTGACCCGACAGACTTCCCAACCCACCCTACCTACCCTACCCTACCCTACTCTACCTACCCTACCTATCTTACCCACCCTACCTACCCTACCCTACTCTACCTTACCCTACCCTACCTACCTACCCTACCCTACCTACCTACCCTACCTACCTACCTACCTACCCTACCGTACCCTACCCTACCTACCTACCCTACCTTACTCTACCCTATCCTACCTACCTACCCTACCCTGCCCTACCATACCTACCCTACCAACCTACCTACCTCACCCTACCCTACCCTACCTACCAACCCTACCCTGCCCTACCCTAGCTACCTACATACCTAAACCCAAAAAAAAATTTTTTTGCGAAATCGGTCCAGCCGTTCACTAATTGTTTTTTCATCCATATTTTCTCACCGTTCAAACCTTCCCCGGACTACGACAACCATTTTAAAACCAAAATTAGCTAATTCTGCTCAGCCGTTCTTGAGTTTTAGCGAGACAAACGAACAGCAATTAATTTTTATATATATATATTACAGGAAAACCTATAAGAAATCTATGGTCTTAAAATAACACGGTAAATCTATATATACTAATATATAAAGCTGAAGAGTTTGTTTGTTTGTTTGAACGCGCTAATCTCAGGAACTTCTGGTTGGAATTGAAAAATTCTTTTTGTGTTGGATAGTCCATTTATTGAGGAATATTATAGGCTATATAACATCACGCTACGACCAATAGGAGCGGAGCATACATGAAAAATGTTATAAAAACGGGAAAAATATTCCTTTTTGAGAGCTTCCGTTGCGTGCGCTGCGTAAACGGTTTAAGTTACGCAAATATCATGTATGATGGAATTGTTCCTCTTTAAAAGTTCTAAAAAAAAGTCCGCGACAGCATATGTCTATCTTTTAAGATTGACTCACTATAACCTTTTTTTATGGTAAACATTTTTTTTCGAAATTAATGCATTATTTGCGAAGGAGTTTTATCAACATAATATTAATCCTTATCCAAAAAAATATGTTATTAATCACAAGTATTTAAATGTAAACAAAATTGTCATTGACATCACTGGATTTCAATCAACATCTTAGGAGATATCATAATTTTAAAAACTCCGTAACAAAATAAGTAGTAAATTCATTACTTAAACCACTCTCTCTCTTAGGTGACGCAAACGAAGTTACGCGGGTCAGCTATATATAAAGCTATACAGTACAGTATAAAGAAGAGTTGTTTGTTTGGTTGAACGCGCTAATCTCAGGAACTAGATACTGGTTCGAATAGAAAAATTATTTTAGTATTGGATAGACCATTTAACGAGGAAGGCTATATAACATCACGTTAGATCCTTAGTTCCGTGTGGTGCCGGACGTAAAGAATAGCTCCATTCCATTTCCTACCGTGGGTAAAAGGCGACTAAGGGATTTTACTAGAGAATGGGCAGCAGCGTTCTCTATTTATTTTTAACACCATACTGCGATCGCCAACCCGCCTGCCAAGCGTGGCGATTATGGCAAACCCCCCCAATTGGGGGAGGCCTATGTCCAGCAGTGGACGTCTTTCGGCTGAAATGATGATGGTGATGAGATCCTTAGGAGCCAAGCGAAAAGAACAAAAGTCAGAAATACGCTAAGTGATAACGAAGTTATAGCGCAGGCGAGCGACGGGATGCGACGCGATGGGTGGCCCGAAAATTTCACGCGGACGAAGTCGCGGGCAGAAGCTAGTCTCTTAATCTTGTGCGTACATACTTACATATTTTGCCGTTGGAATGTATGAGAGAACTTGTTTTTCAACTACAGTGTTAAGTTTGTTATGGGATAAATTCATCCCAACTATGGAATCCTTCATTGTGCGTGGTCCGACACGCACTTGGCCGGTTTTTAGGGGTCCGTAGTCAACAAGGAACCCTTATAGTTTCGCCATGTCCGTCCGTCTGTCCGTCCCCAGCTTAGCTCAGAGACTCTTAGTACTAGAAATCTATAATTTGGCATGGATATACATATTAATCACGCCGACAAAGTGCTAAAATATGTAAAAACTTGAAAAAAAAATTGTTATTTAGGGTACCTCCTGTACAGTCGCAGAATGAAAAGGTTGACCACCTTAAGATCTGTTTTTGCTTGCGCAGTTTAGGTTATCAGTATCTGCTTTATCGACCGAGTATGACAAATTCCGTCATAATGAATGTCATTTCACTGCATGAATGAAAAAAAAATGGCAATGACTTTTGACATTGACAGGAACTGTTATTCACATTTATAGTTTTAATCATTAAAAGCGAAGAGGATGTAATTAGATTTATCAAACTTGACACAACGTAATGGCAAGAAAAAACTAATAAAAAGGTTCTTGTTCAACTATTAATAGTCAAGGGACATTCGCCTAAGTAAATTTGAACTTTGTTGTCAAACAGTTTAACATAATTTTCAATACAACACTCTCGTCTGTTACTCAGTTTAAGGGTCCGTGCACGAAATCGACTGATTTTGATCAATTTTGTTCACTGTTTGTGAGAAAGGCAAAAATAATTTAAACAAACTTATTTATGATTTGAAAAGTTGTGTTCTTTGTTTTGCATGTGGCTGAAAGGGATTTTTCAAATAAAAATAAATTAAGTATTTACGGTAAATCACTAATATGCGCAACAAGTTTTCCGAAAAATGACGCGAGACTGACATTTGATCATCATTCTACAAGAAACTACTTTTGATTTTGAACATTAAAAAATATCGTCAACCTCACTTTATGGTCTACTTGCATGTGGCGGATCCACTTCTTTCAACTTCCATACAAAATATAGCAGAAAAATAATATTGAAAAAATCTTTATTTTGTTTTAAACCCCGTCAGTAATATATTTTTTCCTATTATTTAGCAAATCATATCAAGAAATTTAAAAATCACAAATTAGTCTTCAGCTATTCTTAAAATATAATCAAAGTTTTATTTAATGATTATAAAATGTCTTCATTAAGTAAATCAACTGCGAAAAGAACTATATTTTGGAGAGCACAAAAATGATGAAACTATTAACAGCTGCTGTGACTGACACGAATGGTTTAGCACCATGAAAACTGTACTTGTATAGTTACACAAACTTAATATTTCGATTATTTCAAGTTTTCTCACAATTAGATAAGAAATTGACAAAAGAGTGTTTTTTTCGTGCACGGAGCCTTAAAAAGGTAACATGTGCTTGCAACGCGTAAATGAATTTATTTGAAAACTGGTCAACCTTTTCATTCCGCGACTGTACATGTAAAGTGGGGATGTTATTTTTGTACGCTTACCTTATGGTGTGGGATATTGTTGGATGGGTCTTTCAAAAATATTGCGGGTTTCTGAAAACAATCAAACTCAAACCATTTATTTCAAATAAACCAATTACAGGCACTTTTGTTTGTAATTGTCAAGGGGTCGGTCAGTCAGAAAGATGAAGCTAGTTGCCCATTCCAAAGCGTAGTAGGTTCCTATGGAGAAGAACGGACAAGAAACTCCATGGACACTCTTTTAAAACAAAATATTGTTACAAAATATGGGTTACATCATTCATGTTGAAGTTATACATGTGAGAACAATGTAGAAAGACGCACGTTAGAAGCGTCCGTAATAGAAACAATTCAAAGAAGAAATAATACAAAAATTAAAATAAGCCTTGGCAGCAAGCCGTGGCAAATTAGAAATAATACAAAAATTAAAATAAGCCGTGGCAGCTAAGAGATGACCAGTCCGAACTGACGGCGCCCGTTCACGAACATGACGTATGGATCAGCACCATTTAGCTCAACCATTTTGAAGGGAACTTAATGATCCAACCACCAGCGAGACATTTGAGTGAGCATGACATACTCTCAGCCGCCAGGGCACATTCAAGTCAATAAAAGACATTACCCGGTAAATGGTAGCTCTATAGTACATAGTACTCACACCTGTGCTATGCAATTATATAATTCAAGGAGATTGAGTTTATACAATGCAAAAATAGTCTTACAATCTTCAGCAGCTCCAATAATTTTTCAAATTCTAATCAATTAGTTTATGCGCCCTTATGGAGCAGGACCAGCATTGAGCCAAGCATTTTTGACAGCGATGTAATCCCCCAACTTATAATATGCTTGGCTGCATAGTGTGCGTTTTATACAAGTTTTAAATTTTGTTTCGTTAAATTGGAATAAGTGGGGAGGTTGTGGGTAGGTATTTTATTGTAACATTTTAAACAGTGCCCCATGGGGTTCTGTTTAAAATGTTACAATAAAATACATCCTTCATGAAGGATGAGTCTACTTTAGCCAGTCTGAAACCTGGTTGAACTAATTGGTCCCTATTTCTAGTACTATAATTGTGTCTTTCACCTCTTTTACTGAAAATATTTACATTTTTCGTTACGTACATGATGTTTTCATAGATGTATTGACAAGGTACCGTCATGATGTTAATATCTTTAAACAGTTCCCTTAGAGAATCGCGCCTGCGGAGGCCATATATTGCTCTGATGGCTCTTTTCTGTAGAATAAAAATAGATTCGATATCTGCAGCCCGTCCCCATAGTAAAATACCGTAAGACATGATACTATGAAAGTAACTAAAATAGACTAGCCTCGTGGTATCTACATCAGTAAATTGACGGATTTTTCTCACAGCATATGCTGCTGAACTTAGCCGCCCTGCAAGAGATGTTAAATGAGGACCCCATTGCAGCCTTGAGTCGAGCGTGATCCCTAGGAAAACAGTTTTATCGACGAATTCTAGTTTCTCCCTATTCAATACTATGTCACAATCACTACTTTTAACATTCGGTAGAGCAAATCTTATGCATTTGGTTTTTTTTCCCATTTAATACTAAATTATTAGCAGTGAACCAATTTTGGACCTGCAATAGGGCGTTATTTACGTCGTCAAGATTTGATGCACGTCTATTTATCTTAAAAATTAAGGAAGTATCGTCAGCAAATAACACTATTTGTGGTTGGTTTTTTAATAAATGGGCTAGATCATTAATATTTACTAAAAAGAGGAAAGGACCCAATATCGAGCCTTGTGACACACCCATTTTTACACTTAAGCCGAGTGAATTGAATCCATTTATTTGAACTTGCTGTTGTCTATCATTTAAATAAGATTTTACTAAACTGAGCGCAAGTTTACCTAGTCCGTAATGCTCCAGTTTCAAGAGTAAGGTTTCGTGATTTACGCAGTCAAATGCCTTGGAGAGGTCACAAAAGATTCCTATGGCATCTTGGGCCTCCTCCCATGCTGTAAATATGTGTCTTAATAAGGTGACACCAGCGTCAGTCGTACAACGTCCTTTGGTGAAACCATATTGCTGATCGTGTAAGATATGGTTGGTGTTAAAATGATTAAGCATTTAACACCTTGCTGAATACCGGCAACACGGATACTGGTCTATAATTGTTAGTGGTTTTACTGTCCCCTGATTTAAAAAGTGGTATAACCTTACTGTATTTCATTAAATCCGGGAAGACTCCTTGATCCACACACAAATTGAATATTAAAGCTAAGTATGGTGCTATAGTCTCGATTATAGATGTACAAACTTTGATAGACATTCCCCGTAGATCTTCGGTTAATTTGATTTTGATTTGCCGAAAAGCTTTTATAACTATCATAGGGTATATATGTTTAAATTGAAATTCAACCGGGCAGCCTGGAACGTTCGCTTTTAATAAACCAATTGAGACATCGGGTGAGGAATTTAAAGATTCCGTCGTTCTCAGTACAGGAATTTTTTCGATTAAGAGATCCGTTTCTGAAATATTGGGCTTTAAAGTGCTAATTTATGTTAGAGTTACGTATCCAAAGTGCCAGCTAAATGGTTGTACTTGGAAAAGTAAAAATAAAAAAAAAACAGCAGTAGTATATAATAACGAAGTTAAAGGGAAAACTATCACCGCCAAGTAGGCGTAACAAGTTACCGAGTAATAGTCAACCAACTTACATTTACAGTTGAAAAACATGTTCTCCCATACATTCCGTACGGACCCTAGTAGCATTTTTTGTTGGCATTTAGTTAGGCCACTTACAGAGGTAAGTGGCCCAACTAAATGCCAACAAAAATGCTACTACGGGAAGAACATGTTTTTCAACTACGATGTTAAGTTTGTTCTTGGGATAAATTCATACCAACTACGGAACCCTTCATTGTGCGTGGTCCGACACGCAGTTCGCCGTTTTTTTTTTAAATCGGTTGGAAATACGTCGCTATTGCGTAGCGTCGACGCTGCGTATACGACAGACGTTCGCCTAAAACGCACCCAAACTTGCATCTAGAAAAGAAAGAAAGAAAAAGTATTTATTGGAACTCATACTCGTTGTTCTATGCTTCCATACGCAGCCTGACCGCGAAATACATTACAATAAAGGCTCCCACATACTGGTGCGATATCGCGGGCGCGACAAGCACCGACAAAGAAATTATGCTACTAAATAGTGTCGCGTCGCGCCCGCCATATCGCACTAGTCTTTACGAGCCTAAAGATCGATTGATAAACGGTTCTCTCGCTAAAGTTACAAATCGGTCGTTTCCATTTTGTCTCTACTAAAGCAACGGTTTCCTAAAAGAGCCGCAACGCAATAACGGCCGCCGCCACATGACGGCCGCCGCCACATGACGTAATAAATGGTTCTAATCGAAATAGTACCATAAAACAGGGGCCTAAGTCTACTAATTTACAAACATTGCGATGGTCTCGCCATTGTGAGTATTTGACAGTGTTTGTATGGCAAATCTGTCAAAAACTCACAATGAAGAGACCATTGCAACGTTTGTACATTAGTAGACTTGGCCCCCTGATCTGGTGATGAAACCGAAAGGTAGGCACCTGAACTCCGTCATTAATACAGTGTACCCTAGCCGTGTTTGGGCTTATTGGATTGTAATGAGATGCACTCGGGCTATAAATGGTTTTTAAATGATTTTTATTAACTTTGCTTGGGTAGTTTTTGAGTTAGCTTCGATAATACGTGATTAATCCACTTCGTATATTGTGTTACTGTTCTTTGTGTGATGGAGCACGTAGTGGTATACGAATTGGTGTAGGCCAGGAAGTGAAAAAAAAAAAAAAAACAATAACAACCGACTTCCAACAAAAAAAAACTGAAAAATAACTTAATTTCGGAAGTCGATGGCAAAAAACGAAAATAAAGAACTGACACCGACTTCCGAAATTAAAGTAAGTTTTCAATACTATTTTTTTTTGGATTTTGGTTGTTTTTTTTTGTTAAAAAGTTTTTGTAAAATAAAGTTCAGTGCCTGTAACTTTTGTGCCGCAACGTTTTGCTTGTCGTGAAAAAACTATTTGGTTTAAAAAAACTGCATCTTTCGCAGGTGTTCATCGGCAGAATCCCTCATGACTGCTTCGAAGATACTCTGGTGCCGCTGTTCCGCCAAGCTGGCGAACTGTTTGAGTTCCGACTCATGATCAATTTCTCTGGCTGGAATAGAGGGTAAGTGCGTTTTGTTAGGGTTCTGTACGTCCGAATGAAAAAACAGAACCGTTATAGGATCACTTGTGTCTGTCTGTCTTAGTTGAAATTTGGTACACATCAATTTCTGTGACCCAAACACCGGAAGTGTTACGTAAATAAATGAATATTGAATATGGGGGTCACTTTTGGGAAAACAATATGAAAATTTTAAAATAAGTTTTGTACACTGTATCGCGTGACGGTGTAACATAATGAAATGAAAGGGCTTATTGTGAGGGTCCCAAGTATATTTTTTACATAATATTAAAATAAATAGTTTTAAAGTTATTTAAAACTTATAGATTACAGGAAAACCTATGAGAAGTCTGTCTATAGTCTTAAAATAACATGGTAAAGTAAATGTCCAAATATTGCGCGTAAAACTTACATTTGTAGATGTAAATGTTTTTCAACTAAATACAATTTTAAGTTTGTTCTTGAGATAAATTCATCCCAACTACGAAACCCTTCATGGTACGTGGTCCGACACGTGTGCGTTACTCCAGCGGAACGTTATCGCTTTTCAGGATTTCGGCTTGACAGATAATTAGTACGTACCCCATCTCGTATAAATGTGCCCGAAATTTAGAATTTGTGAGTCCAGCCGATCCAAAGATATTCACGAAAAACAGATTCCGCTGGAGTAACGTTACCCCAGCGGCATGTTTTTTAACCGGTGGTCGTAGCTGTTATGTTTTTCTATAGGTAGATTTCCATAATATAATATGGCTTACATACTGTGCGTATGTGTACGTACGTGTTTTACAAACCAATAAATAATTTTATGTAACACTTTTGTGTGAGATTGTTTCAAAAAACGAAATCTTGTACTACAAATTTAAGAAGGTTGGCACAATGTACTGCACGCCCGCTTTTAGACAGTCATTCCAATTTTTTCGGTTAATCGTGAAATTTCTTTTCCTACGGTTTTTTTCTTATATCTGTGTAGTTACAAGGATTTTTCAGCTGAAACTTTAAGGATAAGCAATTGAATAAAGGTACTAATTGTGTGTACTAATCACAATTATCGTCACTTAATAATAGCTCATATATTCAGTGTTACATTTTAGCGTAGCCAGATTTTAATTAAAATGGAATAGCTCTCTGAGGAGTTGGAATAGAAACATCTAATTTCGCATGATGCTTTGAGTTCATATAAGGTACAAACCACCATAATTGGAAAGTTTCTAGGGTTTCTCATTGAAGCGCAAGGATCGATTTTAGGGTTTTTGAAAATCTATTTCTTATTTTCCAACGGTGTCGATTATAGAAAAATAAAACTGCACAGCATAAGCACAAATTAAGACCCACCGTAGTAAAAAAAAATCGTAGTTGTATGTCATGCCGTTTGAGAGGTACAGCAATTTGCTAAACGTTACCCCAGCGGCATCTTGAATAACTCTGAAACCTCAAGACACACAAATTTCATTTTTTGGGCACAAATAGGTACAAATGTGATCTAACTAAGTAGCTAGTTTGTACTCAGCTACGACCACCGGTTAAAAAACATGCCACTGGGGTAACGTTATTCCAGCGGAATCTGTTTTTCGTGAATATGTTTGGATCGGCTGGACGCACAAATTCTAAATTTCGGGCACATTTACATGAGATGGGGTACCAATTATCTGTCAAGCCGAAATCCTGAAAAGCGACAACATTCCGCTGGAGTAACACACACGTCCGACACGCACTTGGCCGGTTTTTTACTGAAATATCCATAGAACGTTAACTTTGCGTAAAATATAATTTAAAATTCAATGTTTAGGTATGCCTTCGCGATGTATACGACTGATGCGGAAGCGAGCAATGCTATTCGGATGTTCAACAACTACATGATACGACCTTCTTGGCAGCTAGGTGAGCGTCAATCTAAAACGAATAAATACTCAAATATTTCAACTATTGTTAAAAATGGTAACAAATATGATGAATTGTCTTGTAGGCGTGTGTCCATCTATTAACAACTGCCGCATCTTCATATCGCGCATACCGCCGACCACTCCGTCTGCGGAGATAGTGCGTCTGTTGTACGCGCTTACGAACGAGGTGCATGAGGTTCGCATCCGTCGCTCGATTGCTTCGTGTGCGGCCATCGTGGAGTACAAGTCCCACCGTGGCGCTGCGATGGCAAGGAAGGCTCTCGTAGCGGCCGCTGCCGCTGTTTGGGGCTGCGGCGCTAGGCCTGCTGTGGACTGGTCGCTGCCGCAATCGCCGCAACTGCTCAAGCAGTATCGTGAAGTATGTCCATGTGATGCTTATCAAACTGTTCCATGATTGGTGTGTATTTCCAGCACCACATTCCAAAACAATGTAGCAGATGGCTAACGGGGTATAATCATTGCTCTAGGTCGGACGCTGGACCCCAGAACGTGGCGTAGAGCTCACCCGCGCGCCTGAAGAGCCTGCGACAAGTTCGCCGCCGCCCGCTGCGCCTTCCTACACCCTGGAGCCGTGGTCCCAAGCGCGTCGTCTGCGCATGATCCACGAGGCTCAGCGAAGTGCTGCTGCCGCCGCTGAGTAAGTTAAGATCAACTTCAAAATAGTATGATTCACATTGTTAATTCCGAGAAAGTCCAAAACTGAGCGCAACTGCGTCCCACTAGGTGGTCGAACCGCATTAACGATGGCATGGAGTCGCTGATGTCGTCGATGACGTCGCTGGGGTTCGGCGGCGGGCTGGCGGGGCGCGAGGCGGGCGTGTGGGCGCCCGAGGCGCCGCGCGCGGGCGGGGCGCCGCGCGGCCCGGCGCCCCAGCCGCGCGACTTCAACCCCTGGACCGCGCGCCACCCGCTGCAGGAGTTCATCACTCCCGGCAAGGACAGCCAGTGAGTGCACGCGCTGATTGCACGCCACCGGGACAGTTCTACTCCAGCATCTCTTGGTTTGCCCGACCCAATTTTATGCTCGTTCTGCGCGAATTTATCAATAATAACAATTACAAGTTATTAACTAATTAAGGATGACGTATATGATAACACCTTGGACGAAACTATTTCGTTATTAAAAACAAAGATTTGCTAAAATTATCTTAATAACGAGCTCTTTGATTGGCGTGTTTACTCAAAACATCTTATAAAAATATCAATTCATTTGTTGTACAACTGTCCCGTCTTCCCGTTTTCGTTTAATTTTTGTTGATGTTGATTAATTTATTGCATGATTAAGTTAGAGTGCGCAATGTTTGTCTCGCTAGCAACGCGCGTTCTTATTGGTGTTTGTGGTGGAGTGTGGGAGATAACTCACTGTTTCTGTGTAAATGCTTCTTGTGCTTGATTAAGTGCACTTTCGAAAGTTCCTTACCTACCATAAAATTCTTCACATCAAGCTCTTGGGAACCATGAAAGTACATGACTTAAATTAATTATAAATTTTATGTGTCGACATTTTACAATAAACTTTTATGCGATTACACCTTGTGAAATGTAATTACGTCTCTGCTTTTGAAAATGCACTTTTATCTCGCTTTTTGGGTGAGTTTTCTTTACGAAACAAATTCCAATTTTTACTGGCCAAATGATTTGAAATGCATACTGATTCCAGTTACCATTCAGGCAGTACCACATTACAAGAATCGCTGAGCCGATGTGTTTAATCGTGTTTACAATTAATTATATGTTTCTTTTACAATGTTACATAATGCCTGAAAAACCAATTGTGCACAGGACATGTCCTTTTTACAATGTTTTTATAAAGCCTGATCAAATCAAATAGCCATTATATTAATACCATTATTACTGGGTTCTCAATGGTATGATGTTTCTAGAGTCAGCGTCCATTTCGGCTACAGCATTCAGCACGGGTGTAACGCCATTTATATACTGCATTTAGCTTTTAAAATGTTGTCAGAATCAATAACGACAATAAAAAAATACATAACATTTGAACAATTATGAATGCGTTCTATTGCCCTTTTAGTTGCATAGTATTTTCTTCACTATATTTCCAGTTTTATTTTGCACTAAGCAGTACTTGTTTGTCTCTTGCACTCCTGGTAAAAGAGAGGTAAATTTAGAATTTTAATTTTAGACATTATTTTAATTTAATCCTAAATGTATTTTAATTAAGAATCCAATTGAATGGCATAATTATATATGTGTTAAAATTTGAAGCTTTTTGTAAGGCAACATCGATATATTTTAAGTATGAGTCTACAATATTGTTTTAATGTTATAGATAATATGAATTAAGGGCAACTGTGGGCCGTCCGCTGCGGCAGCCGCGTTAGAATTATTGCACTACTGGCAATCCGCATTTTTTGATGTTTTTTCAACGAAATAAATATTCATGTTATTGTACTATTTCTGTGTATGAATAAGTCTTATTTAAAATCAGGTTTTAAATAAATCAATTTGGAACTGTTTTCTCAGCATTGAATAAACTCAGCATTATGAAATTATCTACATGCGATTAACAAAATCTGAACATTTTGTAACGAGACCATATGAATTTATCTCTCGATGTTTTATGATATTTTTAAATAATATTGCATGCCAGTAATTGATTAATAAATTTAAGTATAATTGTTTAATGTCCTTGCTGTTTCATTTCGTTGCTGGCTTTACCTTCTCACTTATTTATGGCTTTTGGTAGCTCTTTGCTTTTTCTGCACTAATTTACGTCTAATATAATCTCGAGCTATCCGTTCGCGGTGGAACTGTGTCGGTACTGAGATAAGCTGCATGCGCGCAGTCGAGCCTTGCATGACAAGATCGCTGCGCGCCCACACCGAGGCGCTTCAAGTTTTCCTTCAATGTCACTCAAATCAAACGCACCGTGAAAATGGTCGCTAGCCTCAAACAAAACACGGCGGTCGCGTCGCGCGGATGTCTGCTTGTAAACTATGCGTGTGTGATGTCACTCGCGTAACTCCGAGAGTAGTGGCTCGTGTGTGTTTAGTGCAAGGGACTCAGCTGCCGGCCGCAGCATGGCGGTGTGCGACAAGTGGGTCGCGCTGAAGATAGTCGAGTTCGTAAGTAACAACATATTGCAACACCATCGGTGATGCAAGCTGCTTTGATTTGGTAACGTGGTATTTATTGGACGCTTATTATGCATGGATAGTACGCGGTTGTAGAATTAAGTTTTTTGTTGTGAAAGTTAGTTTATTTATATTGATTAGTTGTATATCATTATTAACTCATTGTTGATGTATTACTTAGTGTAGAGATAATACCTATTAAGTTTGCCCTGTACCTACCTATTGCATAGCCTCATAACTTGTTTATTTTTTTTGGAATCTTGGGACGAAATATCATAATTTTTCATGCTAGTCGTGACACTTAGGTAAATCTGAAACTATACAATTATTATCTTCTTTTTTGCTGACTACCTAGTTTCCGAAATAGTTAGAAAATATAAACGTGTGGCGAGTTGAATCTGTTACATATCAGTCAATGTGCAGGTCCTTAATCATACTAGCTTTTGCCCGCGGCTCCGCCCGCGTGGATGTCGATTATCACGTAAAAAAGTAACCTATGTCCTTCTCCATATCCCAGGCTATATCTCTGCCAAACATGACGATCGGTTTAGCGGTTCAGGCGTGAAAACGTAACATACAGACAGACAGAGTTACTTTCACAATTATAATATTAGAATGAATAATTAGTCGAGAAATTATAAAATATGGCATTTTAATTCATAAAGTTCATTAGTTCATTTGAACACACGGCGATAAAGCTCGCTGATAACAAACCAATTTTACTTTCACTTTCAACTCCACGCTGCACTTCCTTATCATAGTGACACCTGTTTAACAACACACAGGTAGATAGACAAACGAGCTAAGTCGGTCAGACAAAATTCTTGGAAGGTATAACGATGCTGCATTTGCTAACGATAAAGTATTTAATCACATAATCAGTAGGTACCTAATCAAGGCGAACGCGCCAGGGTAGCCCACGAAATTCAAGTTTTCTTAAGTTATTTTGCAATTTGATCGTCAGTATGTTGATCTGGAAATGATTCGTGACCGTAACACATCTGTGTTTATAGAATTATAATCATTAAAATCATCAATATAACTGCAATAAAAAAAAAAACAAATATATATATATATATATATTTACCTACCCTATTGAATGACTATTTCATGAAATCTAATTTAAGGAGTTTTATATGTTTTTTATAATTGTGGCGATAAATCCCCTCTTTGAGGAGTGGCGAGAGAGGTGCCACGGCGTCATCACCTTCCGCCTGACACAAGTCCTCACCGGACACTTGTTTCGGGAGGTTCCTGTTCAGAATAAGGTGGGAGGAAACGCCCGGGTGTTACCACTATGTGGATCGCCCGGAGGACACGGTGGAGCATATGCTGGAAGTCTGCCCGGCTTCGGTAGAGCACCGCCGTGACCTCACGGAGGCGATCGGCGGCGGCGATCTCTCGCGTCTGGCCAAAACAATATTATGGCTCCTACAAACAGGCGCAACACAAACGGAGCCTTTAAACGATGATAGCTGCAATAGTTTAAATTGTGGCGCAGCTACCAACGCCCGACTCCTAGTGAGAGGGTAGGTTGTTCCAAGACTAATACGTAACAAAGGTGTTTTAACAAATATTCAAATCATACATTTTTTGAGATAAATGCCGTGTGCGTGAGTACATAATGTTGAGTAAGAGAGGATGGGTGTGTGTTGTGTGTTTTGTGTCGTGTGTGTGTGTTTTCCGAGATGTTAAATTTCCACAAGTTTTTCTGTTGTATCTTGCAGTAATTTCAGTAAAATGTCGAGATTTATCTTGCATTCATTTTTTTGTTTGCGGACAAATTGTCCATCGTCTGCTCAGCGCTTTATTTTGTCAAACTATCAGCCATGACACTAGTCGGATGTGGACCATGTGCTTGGACAACAATGAAAAGGTTGAATATCTTTCAATGTTAATGAGACAAGTCTTAAAGCTGGTACAAATATTTAGGTACAGTCATATTCTGACCTTTCTCGAGCTTTTGTCGAGTGCTAATTGGATCCCCATTTTGGGATGTTCATTTGTCATCAATTATATTTTATTTGGCAAGATGATCAATGTTCGACTTTGTTTCGAAGCACTGTCGTCGAACAAAAATAAATAATATTAGCAGTCTGAACTTGTTTTTCTCAAGATTCTCGCGTTAAATCAAATAAAGATTTTCCTGTTATTCAAAGTTCCCAGATTTAAGTTTTTACAAAGAAACTCTTTAGGCAGCAATTTTTAACTGCGGGAAAAAGGTAAATGGTTGACGCTACCACTAAACAATAGACAATAGGTAGCCTTTACTAGTGTCAAACTTGTAATGCATTTAGCTACGAGTACCTGCTACTCCTTTTATTCTATAATATGAGTTGCTACCAAACGTTGATACTCACCCCACTAAAAAAGAAATACCTACCTACATTATTGATATCCATACAAAAAAAAAAAAAAAATTTGAAAGTAACTGTCTGTTTGTCTGTCTGTATGTTACGTTTTCACGCCTAAACCGTTGAACCGATCGTCATGAAATTTGGCAGAGATAAAGTACATAGTAGGCTACTTTTTTACGCGACAACCGACATCCACGCGGGCGAAGCCGCGGGCAAAAGCTAGTACTTTTCTCCTGAAGTTTTTCAAATTGTCCTGAGAAAACCTTAGGATTCCTACGACAGGATTAATAATATCTCCGTACTAATTGAGATTAATATGTATTTCACAAAAAAAAAAAAACAGGTCTCAGTCTCTCAGCTGTGAATCAGACAGCAATCAATTCTGTGTGTTATATGTAATTACGCAGTAATTACCGTCTTGAGCACCGTCGCTAGTTCAATGTCTATTATGAATAATATACTACCTCATAAATTACTTGTTTTGTAGAATTACTTCAATATAGGCGTAGCGTCGCTAAGGACTGGAATGGCGATTGAATTTTAAATCTGTACTCTGATATAGGAAGGATCTATAAAAATAACGGAGTGAGCTTGGTCACTAGCCAGTCTTAGTAGACTAAAGAAGGATGGTGTTTGGGTAGATAATCATGTGCATCAGGTGAGATGAAGGCCAAGAGCTTCCATGTTGTGAATAAAAAAAATAAAAAATAAAGTACTTCCCCAGCTTCCCGAAACATAAAAGACGGAAGGCCTCCGTAGCTCATTCAACGCGTGAATGCCCTGTTACTAGCTAAAGCTAACACGTCTGATGACTGGCAAATACTGGTGTGGTCCTTCCGGCGACGGATTTATATTCAGATTGCTCCTAGATTTAGTCATATAAATAATAATTTGTTAGTCCGATCGAAAAGTTAGGTTACGTTAGTCTTCTCTGTATGAGAAGAGGCCCTGCAATGTGATAAGAATAGGCGGATATTATTATTTACTAACTGTGGTGCGCGGTTTCGCCCGCGTGGCTTTTTCTAAAATAAAAGTTACATCTATAGGTAATGTTGAATTTATAACTAAATGTGAGAACGATGTAAAAATAAAAATAAACTTACATGTTAAAAGCGTCCAGAGTAGGTACCACAAATAAAAACAAAATAAAATAATTAAAATAACCCGTGGCAGCTAAGAGATGACCAGTCCCAACTGACGGCGCCCGTTCACGAACATGACGCATGGATTAGCACCATTCTGCTCAACCATTTTGAAGGGAGCTAAATGATCCAACACACACGCCATCATCAGCGAGACATCTAAGTGAGCATGACATACTCTCAGCCGCCAGGGCACATTCGAGGCAATGAAAGACATATTACACGGTCAATGGTAGCTCTATAGTACATAGGACTCACACCTGTGCTATGCAATTATATAATACAATGGAGATTGAGTTTATACAATGCAAAGAGTCTTACAATCTTCAGCAGCTCCAACATTATTTTCAAATGTTAATCAATTACCTAGTTGAGGTTGTGGAGCAGGACCAGCATTCAGCCAAGCTTTTTTATCGGTGATATAATCCCCCAACTTATAATATGCCTGCCTGCATAGTGTGCGTTTTATACAAGATTTAAATTTAGTCTCATTCAGTTGAAGTATGTGGGGAGGAATTTTATTATAACATTTTAAACAGTACCCCATAAAAAATGAGTCTACTTTAGCCAGTCTGAAACCTGGTTGAACTAATAGGTCCCTATTTCTAGTACTATAATTATGTGTTTCACCTCTTTTCCTAAAAAGATGAAATTTTTTCCTTACGTACATATGTTTTCGAAAACCTATACCTAAGGCTCAACTGACACCAAAAGAGCGTCGAAGCGCAGCGCAGTTTCAGTGTCATATGAATTTTAACTTTATTTTCATTACTATAATACTTATTATCGCATGAGAAACTCGAACGAGTCGCGCGGATGCCGGCGGCGCCGCGGGAATTCCGGCGAATTCCATAAACGGAGCCGTGCGACTGCGCGAGAGGTCGCGGGAAGTCCCGAGAATGCTCGAGCAGTCGCGAGCGGCCGCTGGCAATATCCCGCCCGTCGCGCCTGCTCCCTGCGCGCGTCTGTTGCCCGCGAGCATTCGCATTCATTCCTTGCAGTGCAACGAATACAGAAGTGATGGAAATGGATGAAGAAAAGCTTATTTATTTGGTGCAAATGTACGACTGCCTATACAATATCAAATCAAGGCATTTTCACTGCTTAAACACAAGTTTTTCGAGTTTTGTTAAAAGTGAACTGCGCATAGGAGAGCGACCCGTGAATTTATCGCGGGCGGGCTCGAAAAGGCGCGCGGAGTCCCGCGACTTCTCAGGCATTCCAGCGACTTCTCGAGCTGTCGTGGGAATCCGCGCGCCTTCTCTACCGAGCGGGTCGCTGCCCTTCGCCGCTCTTTCGGTGTGAGTTGATCCTAAATGTAACACCATTTAGTTTTCACTGCCTTTTACTAAATTCGCGCCTAAAACAGCGCTGTATAAAAAGAGAAAAAAGAAAATTGACTGACACAAATAACAATAATACAAAATACGCTTAACTTTGACTTTGCCCATTTCATAGGATCATGGAATTCATGGAGTGATTTGCCCATATAGGCCCAGAGACATAACAGCTGACAGATCTTGTTGATCTTATTATTTATGTAACATTGTCTCATGTTTTCTAGTTCAATGGCAAACACGCTGATGTAATGAATTTCTGGGATACCTAATAATATCTATGCCTAAATTGCTAGCCTAAAACATTGCAGCTTAGCAATGTCTTGAGGCTGTTTTAAAGTTAAATATGCTGTGTATTAAACTCAAAACAAAACAAAATCGCTCATACTGGGATGCTCTACCCTTAGAAGCAAGCATGTGAACTATGCACAAACAATCTTCACGCATTTACAACACCATAAAAAAAATATTACAGTAATTCAGATTTCGTATTTATCACACACGTTATTTACGTGTAGTTACAATAATTAAGTGCTGCTGCGCACGCGCGTCTCCAATGTCGGTCCCACGGTGGACAGTGACGTCATACGCGACAATCGCCGAAGGACTGACGACGCTGCCTGCCCGCCTATTGTTGCTGGGACAATAGTGATATTTCCTTTTGGGATGTCCTATACGTGTGTCGCCTGCAAGGTCTGAGTTTTTAGTCACTGACGTATTGTTTAGTATTTTTATGCTTGTGAGTTTTTAGAAAACTGATAAAAAGTAGCGGAATTAATTATTTTGTTGTGGGGTGAGAAAAGTGATTTCTTAAAGTGCTTAAAAGCGTGGATTGTTCGGTCAAGCTATGAGGTTAAGGCCTGTGTTCACCAACATTTAAATCAACTGTTTAGATATTTAATCAGTTGTTACTCAAAATTTCTTAGGCCTGTGTTCACCAACATTCAAACCACCGGTTAGGTATATAAACAGTTGGTTTATGTCAAATTTCCTATGAAATGTTGAGTAAACAACTGATTAAATAACTAAACAGTTGATTTAAATGTTGGTGAACACAGGCCTTAGGCCTGTGTTCACCAACATTCAAACCACCGGTTAGGTATTTAAACAGTTGATTTATGTCAAATTTCCTAAGTAAAGAACTGATGAAATATCTAAACAGTTGATTTAAATGTTGGTGAACACAGGCCTTAGGAAATTTGACATAAACCAACTGTTTAAATACCTAACCGGTGGTTTGAATGTTGTTGAACACAGGCCTAAGGCCTGTGTTCACCAACATTTAAATCAACTGTTTAGATATTTAATCAGTTGTTTACTCAAAATTTCATAGGAAATTTGACATAAACCAACTGTTTAAATACCTAACCGGTCGTTTGAATGTTGGTGAACACAGGCCTTAGTAGGGCAAAGGGTACTTTGAAATGTTGGTTTTCATACTAATTTTATTGAGGTATTAAAATATTTGTGTAGGTATTTTACAGTAGATTTTATGCTTGGATTGGATGTAGAGTTGTAGAGTAATTTCCTAGATAGTAATGATCGCACTTCAGCAATCGACCTCAGAATGCTTTCGATTTCGGTGATAATTTGCAGGTGTTCCTACACGAGAACTTTCTGTTTGACCATTTACTATCAGCTACGGAGCAGCAACTGAACAGCTGTGTTGCAAGCGCACCATAATAAGTCTTATAAAACAATTAATTTGCTGCACCTGTCGCGTTCCTACGGCCGAACTGCAACTTGTCATATGAGTTGAAAGCACACCTGTGGGTAATTTTGTTCACCCCTATATTCATAACTTGCTGGTAAAACCTTCATTAACCTTGTAATTTTTTGTCAATGCAGTAAGAAACACTAGGTAGGTACAGTCTGGTCTAGTCGCGAATCATATTTTGAGCAAAATACAACCTAATAATGATCTGAAAATTTTGATTTCGCTGGCTACCCTGACGCTTTCGCCTCTTATAACATCCTTAGGCCTGTGTTCACCAACATTCAAACCACCGGTTAGGTATTAAAACAGTTGGTTTATGTCAAATTTCCAGAAATTTTGAGTAAACAACTGATTAAATATCTAAACAGTTGATTTAAATGTTGGTGAACACAGGCCTGATACTTACTATAACTCGCTCTAATAAAATTTCCTGTCCACAAACAGTTGATGTGCGTCGCCTGCCTGGTCACAAAGCGCATATCTCAAGACGACGAGGCTCGCTTGTCGCTGCTGCTGCAGAAGTTATCGCGAGAGTGGTCATTACTCACTTCTGTGACTTGGGATTCCGTGGGAGGAGCCTTCGCAGACGCCATATATGGAGGTACGTGATTCTGTGACAATTATGTGAAGGGTATGTTGCATTATGTTTAAGTACGTCTCTTGTGTTAAGGTCAGAGCAGATTCAGAATATTTCTGCAATTCTGCAATGGAATGAGTACCTAAGTTCTTAGTTCGTTGGTGCGTGTTTCCTAGATAACAGTACCCTAATTGCGTAACACATTATGGACGACTCGAGGAGCTTGTGGCTAAGTAATAACAGCTGCACGGGTCGATCCATAAGGTTTTACTACGCTTGCCGGGGTTGGTCCGTGTGGATGGGTGACCATCTTTACATGCCGAGACTCCTCCGTGCCTCGGAAAGCACGTTAAGCCATTGGTCCCGGCTGTCATTCTTGGGTCTTTGAAAGTCGTTACGGGTCGTCAGAAGCGCGAGTCGCGAGTCGAGTCTGACAACCAGTCTTACTAAGGGGTTCGTATTACCCAGCTACTGGGTTGTGGCAGTCAGATGGACAGTCACTCCATGTAAAATACTGGTATTCAGCTGCCTCTGGTTGGACTGGAAGCCGACCCCACATAGTTGAGCAAAGGCTAGGCGGATTGATTGACTATCAATCACAATCTGAATCATTTTGAAAGATATTGCTAATCCATTGCTTAATACATGTTCGAAAAATTTGTCTGCTCAACAACGTAAGTAACGCAATGAATGTTATTGAACTGTCAAAATGAAACCCATTGCTACTATAAGTGTTACGTAATTACCCCGCGCCGGTGCCGCGCGTGGTGCCGGACGTAAAGAATAGCACCAGCCTATTTCCACCCGTGGGTGTCGTAAAAGGCGACTATGGGATATACTAGAGAATGGGCAGCAGTGTTCTCTATGCATTTTTAACACCATACTGCGATCGGTGGACGGATCGACGTCTTTCGCCTGAAATGATGATGAATGAATAACCCTGCTGCTGGTTAGAGGACATTGATTCCTGTACTCCGATGCTCAAGAAAAGTCGACAATAGGTACTTCCTACATAACGGCCCAGCGGCGTTGCCAGATATATTTTCGGGAATCTCGGGATTTTGATATCTTTAAGTAAAAAAAAACGAGATTCTTTCGTCGAAAGCGGGACACAGGTAATAAAAAAAACGGGGCAGTCATTGGGGACTGCCAATAGAAGTGAAAACTAAGTAACTTGAAAGCGTTCGTTCGGTGACGATGACGCGAGTTCCATGATTTTTGTTCACCCTAAAAGTACCTATACATATATATATATATACACAGTATACATAATTAGCTCATGGAAAGCGTTCGGTGACGATGACGCGAGTTCCATGATTTTTGTTCACTCAAAAAGTGCTCAACGCGCCTAAAGAAGTATCACTTCAAAAAACGTTAATAATCAGTAGTTTTTTTTTAACTTTAATTTCAAATTAAGTTTACATGATGATAAATAGCCGTAGAAAATGTATTTTAATGAAATAATGCTACTTTACTATTACTTTTTACTTTACTAATAACAATAATGTAAATATCTGTGTTACCCTGTAGTGTGGGGCAGTTAAGTCTTCAGACGAATATTATATAAATATGTAACACATTACTTATTTATTTTTCTATCCCCGAAAAGCGGGACTGAGCGTGTCCTGCTGACAAAAATCGGGACGTCCCGCCAAAATCGGGACATCTGGCAACTCTGTAACGGCTGCGGTTTGCTCATGAATTATCTAATAAGTGTTTTCTTAGTAGTGCACATTAGCGACACATTTACTGTCAAACATGCGATCATTAGGTGACTAGGGGTCCTGTATGGATATTATGCGCATATGTACTGGGCCTCAAGTCTGCTATTACAATAGTGTCAGAATGGTCTCGCCATTGTGAGTATTTGACAGTGTTTGACCATTGCAACGTTTGTACATTAGTAGACTTGGCCCCCTGTTGTATAGAATCAAGTTTTTCTAACTGAACATACGGTTGAGTTGTTGGGGAGTTTATTGCTCTACTTCTTCCCAGCTAAAGCACTAGAAAGTGGTGAAGGGCGGGCGTTTTGGGGGACTGTCTTATGTAATTTTGACCTCTAAAAGTGCAGATTCTCAGCCTAATTTGAATAAAAATGACTTGATTTTGATACACGAAAACTCTTCTCTAACCCGGATCAAACCCCAGTGTCCAACACCAGTCACTAACTATCCGTGAACGTGTTAAAGGCAACAAGGCACATTTGCTAAGTGTCAACATCGTTAACCTAAAAGTAAATACCTCATAAAAGCAAGAACAGGGTTAGGTTAAGTAAGGTACCTGTGATCAACGGGTATCTATGGGTTACTTGTAAGTTTTCCTGTCATTATTATCTGCTAATAACAGTCCACTGCTGGTCATCGACCTGTCCGATGTATGCCATTACCTAGGTAACGTAAATCTGTAATTACTGCTTTGCCTTCTGCCTACCCTCATAAGAAAATGTGTCAAGTTATGTATGTGCCACTAGCTTCTGCCCGCGACTTCGTCCGCGTCTTGTTCCCCTGACCCACCCCGTCGCATTGCATTGCCTGCCCGCGCTATTATACTTCATTTTAGCTTAGCGTTCTTTCGGACTTTTTTAGGATTCCGTAGTCAACAAGGAACCCTTTTAGTTGCGCCATGTCCGTCTGTCTGTCTGTCCGCGGCTTAGCTCAGAAACTCTCTACTAGAGAACTGTAATTTGGCATGGGTGTACATATTAATCACGCCGATGTTGAATTTTTTTTTCTTGTCTATCCCAAAGGTCTATCAAACAATACCCCCACCATGGGATAGACAAGAAAAAACAACAGCCCCGCTTAACGAAAAAAAATAATTTATCCCATGGTGGGGGTATCGTTTGATAGACCGTTCAAATATATTGCGGGTTTGTAAAAACCATTTTTCAATTCAGGGATCCGTTTGAGTGCTAATTTTTGAAAGAGTCAAGTGTCCTCCCCCTGCCAGCTAAATGGTTCTATTTGGCTATGTGAAAATATCCTACTGACTATCACATTCGACTGGTAGTTCCAGAGATTAGCACGTTCAAACAAACAAACAAAAAGCAAACTCTTCAGCTTTATTACTAGTATAAATATCATATTACTGTTTACTCGATTTTGGGTAAAAAATATTACTATTCAGTATATTATTTATTAATTATTGAAGAAGTGATATAATTTTCCATTTTCTAGTTGTTGGCAATGTTATCTAACAAAGATTTCTCTCCCTACAAGTAGTAAAGAAAATCGTGACTAAATAAATATTTGTATGTGAGCAAAGGTGTAAACAACTTTAATAAATACAAGTTATGTTAGTATCTATTACGTCATATCTATTATTGAACTTGTATAGCAGGTACTTACATACATACATACTTATTAATCAGTTAGGTATTTCTTAATATATATATTTAATACTATAATGATTGTTTGTGTTGATGTTTATCGAATTTTCCACTGTGATGTTTTAAACAAATGAATGTACGTAAATGTGAAATACACCAATGAAGCGATGTTTGTACAAACATCGCTTCATTGGTGTAACTATCACAAGAATGTCTAGTCTAGTACAAAGTGAACTACGATAGCTTTGACTAGGGTTCAACTCCCAGATTGAGTAGTACTCTTTTATTTTAGACTTGCTGCTGTTACTTATAATATCAGCTATCTGCCAGTGAAAGTCCTGTCAAAATCAGTCCAGCCGTTTCGGAGATTAGCCGGAACAGACAGAGTTGTTATATTCAATTTAATTATTTTGTAATGTATAGCTCACTTGCTACTGTGAATTATTCACGATCAAATCAAGCGCATTACAATTCAGCCTGGCGATATTATTAATGCCAGTAATCATTGTATAATTACTGTTTACATAACCTACATGGTGAATATTAAAGTGACAATTTCATAACAACATCTTTGTGGACATTGTTAGGTAATTCAATAAAATTCAAGTATAGTACGCACTAAAGTTTACACCTTATGGGCTCGGCTATTGCGCAAGCATGTTGTGTGCTATGTGTTCGCGTTCTGGCGAGGTCGCGGGTTTATGGTGTTAATAATCTGGAAGATATCTCGTGTCCATTACAGTTCATTGTACGGGGTTATTGCTAATTTATTGAATTAATTTGGACCAGAGGCCTCCCAACATTTTGTGTCTACAAGCATATAATTATAGGGTGTGTCTATTCAAACACGAAATATTTTAAGACCATACAGCTTTAGGTGGTAAAGAAGCCATGGCAACGATTTTTTTTTTTTTAAATCTCAGTAGATTATTAAAAACAAAAAAAATTACTTGCTAAGATGTTTAATTATCAAAAGGCACCGCGCTGGTGCCGCCACCGTCGCCGTCGCCGCGTCCGGGCGGGTCAAAGTAAAGGTTTTTTTGCAAAATGTCTCAAGCAATTTTAAAATTATAATAATTATGTAAAAATATAAAACAATTAAATAAATAAAAAAATTCGCTGCTATGGCTTTTTTAGCATCTATAGATGTTTCTCTTAAAATATTTCGTGTATGAATAGATACACCTTATATAAAATAAGTAAAAAATTAACATAAATTGTGGTATTAATACATTCGTACACAATAAAATAAACAAACGTAATTAACAATGAAAAAAAAAAAAAATTACATGTGCGGTCGGGGGACCCCCGTCAGAAACGAAGTTCCATCTCATGTATGATATAAGGCTCCTACAAACAGGCGCGACACGCGAAGCGACACAAAGCCACCGCGTGCCGCGCGACGAGCGGTCTCTTTGTGTCGCATCGCGTGTCGCGCCAGATTGTAGGAGCCTTTAAAACTAAAAAAAAATATTTTCGACACTTCGAACTTGAGACCTTGAAACTGACTTTCGAGCATACCTAACGCTTTTTCGTTAAGGCTCCTACAAACAGGCGCGACACGCGACGCGATACAAATGTACAGCGTGTCGCGTGACGAGCGGTGCATTTATTTATTTAATACTTTAAGCACACAAAATGTACAGAGGCGGACTTAATGCCATAGGCATTTTCTACCAGTCAACCTTTGACCTTTGAGTTGACGTTTGTGTCGCGCGCGATTCCCGTTGCGAGTCGAGCCTTTTTGTAGAAGACTTTTTTTTTTTTTTTTAAACGTTTACGCGACGATTTCTACCTACCCAGTCAACTCGTACCGCAAGCCGCGTTCAAGAATTTCGTTCCAAAAATGCCCCCTCTGAATGTTGGAGAGTTTCCCAAAAAATCTAAGTAGAAAATATAAAATAATCGTGCTAAACACACCTGTGACATACTAACATACATATGGGCATAACGAATCTAGCGACATGCTGATATCACAGAGATATCAATAGGAATTTAAGATATCATAATCTGGTATTGCGTAAATCTACGTTTCGGTAATCAATCAACTATTTCCCATAAAACATAGCTTACAAGTGATTACTTAAATAAGTTTATTTCGGTATAATAGGCTCTTTATGTATGACTGTTTAGACACCTCCTTTCTAATTTGATGATATTTATGGTTGAATGAGCTATTCTTCTATCTGATGGGAAAAAATATCTACCTACATAATCTTTTCATCAAATACAAGTTGGAGACGGTCACTGGTGACTAATGGCAAGACAATGAAGGAAAACTGCTTGACTAATAGATTGCTTATAATAATTAGGTATAGGTGAATGAGGTTACGTACTTCGTGTCACGTGTGTCTGTCTTATTCATAAGTCATAACAGACGAATCATCAAATTGTATTATCAGCGCAATTTTCCTTAATACCACGGGTAGGAACCTATACAAAAATATCAACTACTTTTATTAACTTACTCATTCATCGCTGCAGGTGGATTTATTTTGTGAGAGGACGTTTGTTTACTTAACATTATGTTTTATCTGGCTTATTTGTTGAATAAATATGAATGAAGTGAATATATTGTGAAGTTCTGAATAATCGTTAAAGGAATGGGTGTCCAGTCTTGTTATCTTTCCGTCTCAGCATGTTTGTTAACAACTGGAGCGAAGTTATTATAATAATATTCCATTCCATCCTGGACAACAGGTCAGTCTTGGAAAACTCACAATTTTCAAGATTCAGTTTTATGAGTGCAATCGTAGTCAGATTAAGGCTCCTGCAGACAGGCGCGACGCGACAGCGCAACTCGACTCTAGTTATACAATTTCTATAAAATCTCATGGAAGTTGTTCTACCAGAATCGCATCGCACCGTTCCGGACCTTTTATCCGATACTTAGACAGGAAAGTTCGCACCTAGTATGAAGTAGAGAAAGAAGCTTGCCCCTTTTAATAAGAGATATTCATTTAGGTTTTTTTTCAAGCTTTTTGTTTATGTTTGTTGACAGGCTACGTGATCATAACCTTCGGCCTGATAGTGGCGCGCGTCTTCCAAGAGATACCGAAGGGCAGACGGATACTTGAGGGATACTTCCTCGGATTCGGCATGCTGTTCTTTTTGATCCTAGGTAAGCTTATTGAATTGCATAATCTAGGTATAACTGTCAAGGGAACCCAGCCATTCACAAGGAAAGTAGAAATTGTAGAACAAATACTTTTTATGATAACATCTTGTAGTTAAAAATACTTAAAAGTTAAATCAAACGATAATATTCATTTACTAAAGCCAGCCAAGGTTTAAATTCAATCATCATTTGGCATGCAAACTCAAGTAACTATAATTATTACAAAATCGGCAATTAAAGACCGGTTTAGAGCTTTCGTTTAGAATCGATTTATCAAACTAATGTTACGAAAATTGCATCATAGCAGAATTATTACGTTCACAATCGAATCACATAAGATGCTTGCATTCCATACCTTCTGCCAAAATTTTAAAGATTGACTTACATTTTAAAATACCAAAAATTTTAGTTTTTTTTTTTTTTTGTTTTTCTCAGGTGGATTAGAGCTAGCATCCCTGGACTCAGTACCCCGGTCCTTAGTAGTCAACGCATCAGTTCTCGGCAGTTTCTCGCTGTTCGTCGCTGCCCTATTCCTCATAGACCTCATGGGTCCCCGGATATACACGACCACGCAGAATTCGCAGACAGATACCACCGTCGTGTCATCACCCAAAAGTGAAAAGAAAGTGTCCATAATCGCTTCTCCCAAATTGAACGGTAACATGCCCAAACCCAATGCATCCAACGAAAAAGCTAATGGACAAGCTAACGGACACGCCAATGGAAAAGCCAATGGACATGTCCCCCCCGAAAGACCAAAAGACTTAGATTTAGAGAAGAATTTACCAGATAAGGACACAAAGAAAGAAGAAATGACGTTCTTGGAACAGTCCAAAACTAGTTACCCGCATTTTGATGACACACTAGAGAAAGACGAGTTACAAAAATCTAAATTCGGATCGATACGAAATGGAATTGAAGCTGGCAACTACGTCAGGCTATCGGATCCTCTGTCTATACCGGATAGATTTCACTACGAACAGGAACTCGCAAAATTCAATGAGAAATATCTCAGGGACTACCTAGACAACTTCGCCGGAAAACTATCTGTTAAGGAGGACTATCTGCCGGAACCACAAACGCCTGTGTTCGCGAAAGTGAAAACAGGCCGATTAAAAGGTTTGTACGATGAAATGTCGCCGAGTTACGAACAAAAGCGGTCGAGATCACCGACTAAAGCCAAAACAGTACCATCACCGACTTTGCAACAACTCGAAGATTACTTGCGAGGGTCGACAAGGTCGAAGAGGGCGGATACGCCGGCTTTGTTCCCTATGGAGCCTATTGAAGAGAAAGAGACCACGGATACGGATGGCAGAGCTTCCGGCACCCCCACAGACCCCGGATACGTCCAATACACGGCGGGGAGGTGGCCGGACAAGAGAGACCTACGGACACCACGACACAGTCCAACAAAGTAGTGAATAAGCTTTAAATACAACGATGCGTGATAATTTTGAATGCCACAGGATGGCAGAACAAATTCATCGTCATGTCCTGTATATAATGCCACGATGAACAATGACTGACGACTGACGAACTCTAAAACCACCTTTTGTGCGGGTGTATGAAAGACATTAATATTATAACAATTAAGTAGGTAAGAATACTAATAATTTTTTGCATAAATTTCGTCTTTATAACGAATAACTCCCATGTATTTTAATTATTCGCCCCTAATTCAATAACACTGCCGTTTTCTCACATCAAAATTGCTAAGTTGTTTGAAAACAAAAGAATTAATGACATACCAAGGTAAAGACGTAATTTCATGGCACCTATTGACTTGTAGGAAGTTCGTTGCTCCAACAACTTTAAGTGGGAGATTAGAGTTAATTTTAAAATAATGATCTTGTGACACATACAAATAATATAACAATATAGTTTTACTGCACATACATAAGTACAACACACGTTCATATCCGGGGACTCTAATTACAATCATTTCTGAAGAAGATTTTTTTTTTATTCATAACTTATTTAAGAAATATTGCATACATTCAGAGTTATGTTGCTAATGGCCAAAAAACACCGATCTAAGAGACGGCTTCGGCAAAAAAGCGTCTTTTTTAATTTAGAGGTTTTTAATGACAGGCTTCCAAGAATCTTAATTTTAGTTAGGTAGTTAGTTACATCGATCATACATACAAACTTGGGCAATATTTCCGTTTTTTTCGCAGTGTAAATGTGACATGTTGCTATTAACTAGTGAGTACCTCCTGCCTACCTCGACTTTATCATACTAAATTTAGGTCGAGATATACCTTAGTTAAGCATTGGCGATTGTACTTTATTTAGTAAACTTAGATGCATAGCACAACGCGGACATTATGTTGATGCACCTGTCTGAATACACAATATAGCATAGCAATAGGTTACTAGGTACGCAACATAATAGCCTAGGTATCTCAACTCAATGCCATGCCACAGAGTAGAGAAACGGAACAGAGACGAAGCTTCTAAAGAACGTGCAAAACGGATACCTATTTTGATAGGGCTGGCACAGGAGGATAAAACTAAATAAATAGAACATTAATCAGCTTACGTGGTTCAATTTATAAACATAACTATTCAATCCCTAATAGGTCGGTAGGTATTACCTACGTATTTATTATCATATATTTATTATCATAAACACCAATCATCTGACATGAATTGTAAAAAAAAGTTCTCAGTCTTTATTTTTTTGTTCTTGAACGCATCATTTTCGAGATAAGTAGGTGCCTATTCTGTGCCACTCATTAAAAAACCACTAAACCACGATCAATACCAAAACTTTTGCACCACCGGGTTGAGTTTTCTTTCGATGTTGAATTAAAATTAAAAATAAATTATAATCATGTTCAGTCATTAAAAAAATATATGATTTTATTTCTTCAACACAACACAGTACAGCACCTAAACCATATTTACGCTTTCTGATATTAAAACACTATTCTTTACTCATGTGCTATTGTTAAGTTAAAACGTGAAACGTAAACACAACGCACGACGTGTACACCCAGCCCTGAGAGATTCAACTGACTGAGCTGGTATAAACCGGTTTCTCTTCGTTCGCGATAAAGCCGCCAGTGGTACGCACACACGCACCTCATGCTTTTAGTAGTGTACCTATCATAGGGCGGTTATATAAAGATTTGTCTCTGTTCCGTTTCTTTACTCATGTGGCCATGCTGCATACATTTTCATATAAGATTATAAAATCTACACTTAGTAACTCGACAAAGACATCACAAAGCGGAACGGTTTCTAGAATTCTAGGTAGAGATTTTTAGTTATTAACTTATTCGATTTGCCTAATAACTATACGACAAACAAAGTCTTCAAGGATTCTAAGTAAGTAGGATAGGAATGGCAAATTAAACAAGTAATTTCTTCCATTCAATTCAAGTTTATTTGCCACGAAACTAGCATCCGATTCTAATACCCACATTTTTTGCTGAAACCTTGTGATTAAAATATTGAATGCTGTGTCGACGCCTTCATTCAACGAACTCATTTTGTAACGCATCACTAGCGTTAAATGAATGCTTGTCTTTCAAACTCCGTGTTAATAAGAGGGACCTTTACACGCCGAATGCATGGTTCATTGAGCGTAGGTACACTGCCTGTAGTCGGCCATGTTGCAATGAATTAGTTCGAGTTAGCGAATGTCAAGATCAGCTGACTGCGACATAATGCGGGGTTGTGTGAGAATCGGAAGTAAGGCTTTTGGCTGGATCTAATTGTTTAGCAAGGTTAGTATTGTTGTTTATTCTAGCTTCCCAGAATTCTGATGCGTGCCTGGTTTGTGAATATACACCTTTGCCGAACAGGGAATACATGCGTTATATTGAATCATCTCTTTCATTCATGACATCGGCGAGTGAATACTGTTGGTCCTTTATGACGACAGCATTGAATCTTGAAACTAAAGATTTTATATGTGATAGTCGATTGATAACAAGTCAACTTGGCCTGTAATCCTAACGTCGATAGCCTATTGTTTATGCGTACTGAAATGACCCACATTCTGTAATGGCTTTGCAACGGACGAGCGGATGTGTACATTGATAAGTTGTAGTCTAACATAAAAGTGTTATGGTAACGCCTGAGCTTTGCGTAACACAGCCATGCACGCCTCGCCTGAAATCAGTGAAATGTGTGGTTAGCAGATGTGTACGTATATACTGATTCCGCTCCAGCGCAAAATACCTGATTCTTAAAATACCAGATTCGCAGAACACCAGATTCGCAAAATACCAGATTCGCAAAATAACAGATTTTGTACAGTAACAAACAAAATTTAATCAACAAAAAAACAGTTTCTTCTCGATATTTACCAAATCATCAATAATAATTAGTAAAAACAAAAAAAAGGGGGTCTTGCTCTGTAACATGGTCACCCATCCACGAACCAACCGCGGCAAGCATAGCTTAACCTGATCGATCGACGCGTGCGGCTGTTATTACTTAGCCACGAGCCCCTCCAAGCACAAGCTCCTCTCAATCAATAATAATAAGTAATATTAAGTATTTATATTCAGTTGGTTGCACGACAGCATCAACAGCATCCTTGCTGTTATAGTAGACAGGCTGGAATCTGTTTATGTTTAAATATCCACGTTATTAAAAATAAGGTCTTTCAATACTGGGTGACACTAGTTTTACGATTTATCTGTATTCACACTATGGATATTTGCATGATCTGAATTAAAACATTTTTATTTTTTTATTGTCATAGGTAGGTATTGTGTAAATCACTGTACTTCTGTTATTTTGCGAATCTGGTGTTCTGCGAATCTGGTATTTTGAGAATCTGGTATTATGCGCTGAAGCGACAGATTCCATATGTGGTATAAACTCTATTATTAGTTAGGCTGGACGAATTCTGATTTCCACCTTCGTTGTGAGAATCGAAGGCTGTGTATGTTATCTCAACAAGCAGTTTCCTCATCTGTCTAGCCTAACCTTTTGTCAAAACTTACTTATGTAACTAATCGTCTAACAACTTTCTTAAAATTAAACAAGAGTATTACAATAATTACCACTTTGGTACTACTTTAAAAAGACCCAAGGACTCCATATTTAAAAATTGTCACGTTTCCTCTGTACGGAGATAATTTGTTAGTCTAATTACGGGTAGGTTCATTGTACAGCTGCTGTGACAGAAAAGTGTTGCGATAACAAACTCTAGCCTTACAGCGGCAGGCGTCTATTATTTAACACAACATAATGCCAGTGTACAAAAACTGAATTACGCGTTCACAGGAAAAACCGTAACTGAAACGGACGAGAGGTCAAACAAGCTGTGATTCTGTTTTTGTGAAGGCATGAAATTAATTTTGTTTATTTTATGCTTTGTCATAATAACTAGCTTCTGCCCGCAACTTCGCGTGGAAGTCGTAAGACACCACAATATCCGTTCCATACAAAATGTGTATGAGAAAATTATTTTTTTAATAAAAAAAAAATCGTGATTTTTTCGCATGTTTTAATAGTTATAGCTATGTGGGGCGGACAAAAATCCTTCAAATCAAAGATCATAAAAATCGGTCCTTGAGTTATACATAAATGGTGTACCTAACCAGACTTTGTTTTATATAAAAAATTACCGAAGACTATAAAACTCTATTTATACAATTCTAAACATTTATGTAGGTAGGTATTTTCAATAGGTGGATACCCAAATTTAAATATTATAATAACGACACGCGACGCGACAGAGAGGCACCGCGTATCGCGCGACGAGCGGTGCTTTTGTGTCGCGTCGCGTAAGTAAGTTAGCAAGCTATTTCAGTGTTTGAACAAATCTACACTAATATTATAAAGAGGAAAGATTTGTACCTATTTTTGTATGTTTGTAATGAATAGGCTCAAAAAGTACTGGGCCGATTTAAAAAATTCTTTCACCAATAGAATGCTACATTCTTCCAATTTGACATAGGCTACATTTCATTTTGAAAAAAATTAGGGATCCTTGGTAAAATTTGAACAATGTAACCGAAGGTGTAGAAAAATGAGTCTTAAAATGATAATTGTCTACCCCGTGCGAAGCCGGGACGGGCTGCTAGTACCTAATAATTAAGATATTTCATTGTCGTCTTAATTAAGCTTTGTTCAGAAATAGCAAGCCATGTTATTTATTATTCAAACAAATATTTTTAACATACGTTTGCTACATTTTTCTAAAGGTAAAATGAGTGGGTAGTGTCAATGTCTCCCTGAGAAAAATATCAACATGAGGTCACAGAATTTTCCCGCGTCATTCTAAGACTATCTACCAAGATTGTGGAAGCAATTTTACAATAACATTTTATAGGCAGGGACAGTGTACAGTGAAACGCAGGGCACAATTAAGTAGATCGGTATGCTGGTATTATACTTTTGATACCGGTGGGACACAATAATTGATTTGGGACAATGAAACATCTTTCACATCTAATTTGTTTTTTTTGTAACGAAGTTCAACTTCGAACAGGCACGACGCGACTCTACTAGAACAATTAATTTCTATGAAAACCTCATGGAAATTCTACTAGAGTCGTGTCGCATTGTAGCGACGCGCCTGTCTAAGGGGGCCTTAACGCGGATTGCGGTAGGAGTTGACTGGTAGAAATCATCACGTAAGGAAAAAGCGTTATGCCCCCTTCGTGCAACTTTCTCTGTCTCTTTCTATTATATACGAATGTGTGTGTGCGTGTGGAACATCGTTCACGACGGAGGTCCCCGACCACACACGTTTTTATATGAAAATCGAAATAAATAATTATCTGTTTCGCTGTATTGTACCCCCAATGTCCTGCTTTGTTTTTAGGATTCCGTAGTCAACAAGGAACCCCTATAGTTTCGCCATGTCGGTTTGTCTGTCTGGGGCTTAGCTCAGAGAATCTTAGTACTAGAAAGCTATAATTTGGTATGGGTTTACTATTAATAATAATCACGCCGCCAAAGTTGTATAATAAAATCATGAACTAAAAAAAAATGTATATAAAAAAAAATATCATCCCCACTTTACGTGCATGAGAAATACCTTTGCACGTGAAGTGATGATCTTTTTTTTTCTCGTCTATCATGGTGTTCAAAAATATTCCGGGTCTGTGAAAACCATTTTCAATTCAGGGATCCGTTTGCGTACCTAATATTAAACAATATAAAGTGCTATTGGTTAAACAATTCACGGCAGAAGTACCTATATTATAACGAAGTTAAAAGGAAAATTATTCAAAAAAGTAGGCTTTTCAAGATAGCGAGTACTTAATAGTCAACCAACTTACATTTGCAGTTGGAATGTATGGTAGAACATGTATTTCAATTACAACGTTAAGTTTGTTCTTGGGATAAATTAGTCCCAAATACGGAACCTTCGTCCGTTCATTGTGCGTGGTCCGAAACGCACATGCCCCCACTGTCCGTACTTTGTTTTTGTTTATGTCACTGTTTGAAGCCGAATGATTCATGATACTTAACAATCATAAAATGTAAATTAATTATAATGGATACAATTTATACCGACAATGGCTATTTCTCACAAGCTTTGGCCTCGGAATAGGTCGTCAATAAAGTTTAATAAATGCTGTGAACGCGTAGAATATTAGCATTGATGTTAATTAGGATTTGAGGAGGAAATATAAGTCTACTGTAAATAGGTGTCTAAGAGGATCTCGTGGTAAAGTAATAATGCCACATGGGTCGATGGGTCGATCCATTAGGTTCAGCTACGCTTGCCGGGGTTGAACGGGGATGGGTGATCATCTTTACAAACCGAGACTTCTCTTTATCTCGGAGAGCACGTTAAGCCGTTGGCCTGGCTGTCAATCGTGGATCTTTGACAGTCGTTACGGGTCTTCAGAAGCCTGAAGGCTCCTACGAACAGGCGCGACACGCGACGCGACACAAAGACACCGCGTGCCGCGCGACGAGCGGTCTCTTAGTGTCGCGTCGCGTATCGCGCCTCTTTGTAGAAACCTTGAAAGTCTGACAACCAGTAATACCATGGGGTATAGGAGGTCAGATAGGCAACCGCTCCATGTTAAATACTGGTATTCAGCTACTTCTGGTTAGACTGGAAGCCGACCCCAACATAGATGGAAAAAGGCTAGGCAGATTGATTTTTATTGTTGGAAGGTACCTACATCATGCATCCATGCTTATATTCTCCCGAGGGGTAGGTATAGGCAGAGGTGTACAGCTACATTTCGCTAGTTATGCTTACCTAAGTAGGTACTATCGTGGACATTCCCGCCTGACCACCTCTAAGCTCATTTTTGCTTGCACTTAAAAAATAGAAGCTCTCTCTAGCCCGTAAAATTCACAAAAAAGCCGTCCGTAAAATTCACAAAAGGAGTATTACCTACACATGATCGTCACTATCCTGCGCCGTGCAGATTGCAACTAATTGCTTTATTGCTTTCCTAATAGGCTGAAACTTAAAGGGGGCGTGGCTTAGCGCCTCCGCAGCATTTACGCGATTAAATATTTAAGTGATCAGGCGGAAAAGACCGCGATAGTGGTGCCGATTCCCTTGTTCACAAACTAAACTAAATTTAAGTTCAGTGCATCTTTTTCTTTACAACATACAAATAGGAAGGAACCTTGCCTAGTGTGTGTTTAGACAATTGATTCTATGAAACACTGCTAAGAAATGGAGCGTAAAGAACCGTCATTAATTACGCGGTTCAATACCGCGCAAACATGTAAGTTATATCTATATTTGTATTCATATTCAACGAGACCTGTGTCAGTGTTTAATTTTAGGCGAACTCCTTTGCGTATAGTACTGAATACCTTAAAAGCGATTTCAGGGTTGATCCCAAGTGGTTCAGGTGAGTACAATAACCCCTTTTCAGGTTTTCAGTTATTTCAATGACACCTTGTACTACCGTGGATAGCAAGTAAGCTTTCTTCACGTAACCAGCCAGTAGCATCGCCGACGACAATCGACGAAGGTTGCGCCCGCGCCGGTTCCCACGCGTCGCCGTCGTCGGTAAAAAGTGTCCTTTGTATGCGACTCGGACACCAAGGCCGCTGATTACCATGTGACCCCGAATTGTGGATGAAATATTACCAATGTACTATTTAAGTACAAACTACTGTGAATTAGGAAGTTCATTGTATCGTGTCGTTACGGCCTAGAGTAGTTAATACTGCAGTAAACACGGCTAAAGGCTCCCGCGGACAGACGCAAAGCGACGGCGCGACCAGATTCCAATGGAACAATTTCTATGAAAAGTTCATGTAAATTGTTCTACCGGAGTCGCGTCGCGCTTGTCTGTAAGAGCCTTAACACACAGTGTACACGCCAGGTACCACGGTAGCACAATTTTTTGACAGCATATTATATGCGACTTTTGCAAGTGGTTATTGGTGGTAATTAGTATAATATTAGCCTCGTTGGTTCTATTGGTTCCAGTGCAACTGCTGAGCATAGTGAGCATGGATATTCGATTCCCAGGTTGGGTAGTCAGGATTTGTGTCCGGATATAGCACTAGGCTTGATTGGCTTAAAGTGGCTGTACTATGGGGGCGTTGAATTAATTTTATGTTTATCAGTTCAACTCAGAGAAACGTGCACTGCATTACCCATCTATATTGTGTACTGTCATTTTTTCCATACAAAAACCTAATACTTTTTTTCATCCATACTTCCATACTTACTTAATATTATAAATATGAAAGTAACTCTGTCTGTCTGTTTGCCTGGCTGTCTTGTATGTTACGTTTTCACGCCTAAACCGCTGAACCGATCGTCATGAAATTTAGCAGAGAAATAGCCTGGGATACAGAGAAGGACATAGGCTACTTTTTTACGCGATAACCGACATCCACGCGGGCGGAGCCGCGGGCAAATGCTAGTTAGATATATAATTCGCTTGAATGATCGAATATAACCATAGTTATTTTCCTAACAGCCTGTACGACATAATTTCCAAACATCCCTGCCTATCCCTTTGGGGAATACAGTCGCGAAATTATGTTACTGGTTTTTTAATCGTAACCCTTAGTTGAAAAGTCTAATATTATCTATAATAATCGAGCTAAGGACTAGGAAAGTGTCTCATAAAATTACCCTTCGCCACTGGTAGGTTGCTAACCTATGTACATGCAGCACAAATTAACCTTTTCATCCAATTGACTCTCACATTTAGCTCGCCAGACATATTTGGGTTAAATGTTTTAATTTATGTAGGTAGGTACTTAACAAAATAGTTCAACGTTTAATGTGTTTAGATTTTTTTTAATCACTCACGTCTGTTTTCTCCGGAACCAACTTTAACCTATGCATACATCTACAGTAGGTATGCAATGTTTTTTGAATCTATGGAAAACATAAAAAACAATGTTAGTATAAAATGCAGAAATAAAAGATATACTACCTATCATAAGGATCTGGCGGATATGCAATCGCTTTTAAAACACGGTTAGATTAACTTTGCTGGATAGAAAAAAAAAAAAAAACAAAGTTAACCCTTTTCTCGTAACGTTTAATCAATCTCATAGCATAATTATTTATTTAAATATTTCTTATATAATCTAGTTTTAAAGTAAATCAAGATAATTAAAAATAAATTAACCTAAACTAAATAAAACTAATAACAAAATGAACTAAAATATGGCGTCGAAAAATTCCTCCGCATCGCTGTCGACTGGTAATGTACCCAAGAGACTAGCAGCATTGCCACGTTGTATGGCAATGCTTTGCCTCTGGCCAAGATAAAAGCCAGCCCTTGGGTCACGGGAAGTGTCAACCAGCCTTTTGGAGATTTCATTGAACAATAAATGAGCACTGGGACCCCACGGCCCGAGAGTTTCAACCCCAAACGGCTCGAAAATATAGTTACCGATCAAGTTACTATACTTTCGCCGCCTTTCATCTCATAGCTACAAAACAGACGTTTTTTTTTTACTTTTCTAAATGAATGAAAAGCTAGTAAGATTGTTTAGCACAATTCGCTGAGTTTGTTTTGATATAATGATTAAAATATTTATACTCCATTTATTATAACATTAGACAAATAACTGTTCTCACCCTTTCGTTACTTCGATGTAAACGTTTAATAAACTCCGTTATTTCACGATAAATAGAAAGCACTGTTAATCTATTTACCATTTACCTAGCCAGCCTAGCCTGTTACCTATACCCAAAGTGCGCGAGGCAACCACTCGCGTCTTTGCGAGCCTACTGCAGTCGTCTCGAGCAATCATAGTTCCTTAAGTACAGAACTGCCAGTTGGATTAGGCGCACAATGCCACATTTGCTAAAGTGCCTACTACCTACCAGAATGTGGACCGATGACTTGGTGAAGGTCGCAGGAATCCGCTGGATGCGAGAAGCACAGAACCAGTCGAAGTGGCGGTGCTTGGGAGAGGCTTATGTTTAGTGGACGTCTTTCGGCTGGAATGATGATGATGACTCATGTAAAAGGGGACGAGCCTATTGCCATTTATCGGGCAGAAAACCAGAGTCCCGCTGCTACTACGAAATTCCTAATGGAATAGAATCGAATCACAACATACAACACAATCAACATTTTGACCGACCTGGGAATCGAACCCAAGATCAACGAGAAGAGAACAATAAGGCGGTCAAAAATAATCATCATTTATTCACAATGCACTATGAGATGGTGGAATTAGTCAGTGCTATAATAAGATGTTGTGAGCAGAGTTCAAGTGATGTTGATACAATCTGCGACTAGAATAATTACTAGATCCGGATTCATGGTTCGGGTTTGTAATTAATGGATTAAGTCTTTTTTCTTTGAAGCCATTAAGTTGTTGTTTTAACTACCAAAGATGTTTGTGAAGTCTGATTTTTAAGGGTCATTATAGTAATTAATTTTGAGTCAACTTCGCTACAACTTTGTAAATGTAATGTTACATAAATGATTAAACATAATGTACTGTAGTTTCGGCAAAACAAGTCATAGGGTATGAGTTTTCGGGATTTTGTCATTATGCCTTTCATCATTTGGTGTAACGTAGGGAACTCGCCCGACCTGGGGATTTAACCCAGGACCTCATGCTCAGCAGGCGCATTTGTGTTTTATACGTGACCTTGTGCGGAATAAAACAAAATTTGAAAATATAACTTTTATTTATTATCTACAATATATTCTCATACATCAGATTCATTAAATATTTTACATTATAACGAAATATATAGTAAATACATTAAACATGACTCCGACCTCTCGGTCTTTGGATAATTTCATAATAAAGACTTTAAAATAATTCAATTTAATATTAGTACATTAAGTTTAAGGTAAAATAGCACCTTTTGTTAGAGTTTGAGAAAAATATAAGGCACATAGAATGGATTATAGAGAAAATCTAAAATTCCTGAGTAAGTAGACATTGCAATTTTTGTTTCTGGAAATATCGATACTATAAAGAACATAATACGAATTCCATGAATAACAAAATATTAGAATCATCTAAATACTATACTAATTACATAAAATTATGTCCTACGATGATATGCCGTGACAACTTTGCGCCATATACGGTTTCGTGTAATATTTAGAATTTTTGATGGATGTGGCATTGACGCTTCAGCGCGGTAGGCGCGGTCTAACGTTTCCGTGCCGCCCTAATGTTCTGTCACATTAACAGAACATATTTCCAGGGTCAAAGAGTTGTCAAGCATGAGCAATGTGTTCTAAATTTCTGTAGAACTCTTCTGAGTCAAAACTAGTGGAATATTATAAAACCCCATGGAAAGTTATACCAGAAGACTCCTATTTACATCAAATTGTTCTTTTCATTATGTATATTATTTTGGGATATTTTTTATAATATCTTGAGCATAAAATATATTTTCAGATCTATTCTCCGTATAAACGGTCTCAGTAATCGTGGGTTCTAGAATGTTTAAATCCTGTTTTATATATTATCTTTTGGTGGGAAACACGGATGCCCCACGTTTCTTAGCCGTTATTTATTGAAAATGATAACTATATGATATGAGTGTACTTGGAATAATTGCATTGTGTTTAAATGTATAAAAATTAAAATAACTATAATTCATATAATATAATTTTCATACTTTTTGGTTGTTAAAAGTATTGAAATGTTTAAAGAGATTACTTGTTTTTCTTAAAATAATTGCTCTTACATAAATACTTATTAGACGAATGACTAAAATGAAAATAGAAGTACATAACGACTATATAGCGCTTTGGCGCTGGACGATTTGTGCCCTAAAATCCTATTATCATTTCAATCAGATGGGTCCTTAAGTCTAGAAGTTCAGATCAGTGTTTGGACGGATACGACAGCGTTGAGGTAAGTACGTGAACGAACGTATACATGACAATATTACATACTATAATACACTGCACTCATTCCAGTCTGTGTAACTTTGATTCGTTTGGATCCGCTTTTCAATTATTGAAAGCTGAAACAAAGAGAAGAATTGAATTAAAGTAACAAAACGTAAGATAATTAGTTATTAGGTGAATGTGAGAAACGCACGCCAACCATGTTTAAAGGTAGGCCGCAGTAAAACACGATATTTTTGCCAAATTGATATTTTACACGACAGTCGTGTGGCCTCGTTGGAGAGCCGTGATCAGATCATATTTGTATACCTAAACTGTTTTATGTTTACGTAAAACAATTATAATGATTCATGCCCGCTTGTTCGGTTTGCAAAACGTGCAGCTGTGTTGTCTGGCGAGGTGTGCAAACACGCAGCACGGTACATTAACAAGTTACTGCAACACGTTGCTGTAGCACTATTTGATAGTATTACCTGGCGAGTGCCTCTGGTCTCTCTGTAGCGCGATGTACTGTCTGACGAGGCGCGCCACCTCGTGCGCTTGCTCGGCTTGCAACCTCGTAACACGTTGCTGTAGCAGCGAGCCGCACTTCACGTCCAGGAATAGCGTGCCGTCTTCAGAACGGACCTGCGAAAAATAAATGTAAGTTAATAGGTTTCAGTTAAAAAAGTATTAATAGGGAAAGCCTCGGTGCGAACAGATTCCTCTTCACCGATTTTGTGATATTAGGTTTTTTTTTGGTTGTAATGTTCCTTATTTAATACAACATAAAAAGGTGCAGATGAGGTCTTAAATTAAGACTCTTATACCCGTGTTTGCCTAAATAAAAGTGCACTGTTGAAATTTCAACGCTCGGCTCAGCGCCAAAAGTTGATAATCGAACAGTGAAATAATATTTGCGCATACATTTTGGTGTTTCCTACTGTCAGTGAAAACCGGCATTAAGGCGCTAATGATTCGGCGCTCAAGCCGAATTAAGTAGGTAATCAAACATAGTAATTATTTTTATCAAGGCTAACTCGCGGATTATGCTAAACAATTTTACTACCTTTATAAAGAAAAGGGGGTAACTATGGGGTTTTTTCAAGTTAATCTAATCGTGTTATTAAAAGCGATTGCATGTCCGCCAGATCCATAAATAAGATATATCTTTTCTTTCAGAATTTTATAACACATTTTATTTTTAAACTAGTAATAGGCCAATTAAATTAGATAAAAAAAAGGGTTTTTGAGGAATTAATTCCCAGCAAGCTGGAAATCATTTTAATACTTTAATTTAGTCCTAAATGCGTGTAATCCGAGTTTGTCCAATCCCAGGAGGTGTGCATAACTTTTGGGATCCCAATAACCGGGTTTTTTTTGCACTTTTTTCAGTTTTTTGCATGTAGCACAAAAACGGTACGTCGGACGGAAAATGTATTCCATTCAATATTAAAGAGGATAAAATTCTGCGTCGAATGAATATATAAAACTACAAATTCGGTCGCGGTCTGTGTCAACGCATTTCGTTCGACTTATTATTTGTTTGAGATCGCTATAATCGTTTGGGTACCGTGTTTTCGCTCGTTGTATGGAGTCGGCCTTCTGTACCCGATCTTCTTCTACGAGCTTTATAAAACCTGTGAAACTGAGATCGACTGACCTTCCTAGTGCTGATGAGCTCGGCGTAAGGCCAGTGCGTGTCCGTCTCGTGCGTGGCGGGGTGCAGTAGGTGCACGCCGCGCCGGTTGAGCGCCAGCACGTGCTCGTATGTAGCCGGCCTTCTGCACCTGATCTTCTTCTATGAGCTTTATAAAACCTGTGAAACTGAGATCGACTGACCTTCCTAGTGCTGATGAGCTCGGCGTAAGGCCAGTGCGTGTCCGTCTCGTGCGTGGCGGGGTGCAGTAGGTGCACGCCGCGCCGGTTGAGCGCCAGCACGTGCTCGTATGGAGCCGGCCTTCTGCACCTGATCTTCTTCTATGAGCTTTATAAAACCTGTGAAACTGAGATCGACTGACCTTCCTAGTGCTGATGAGCTCGGCGTAAGGCCAGTGCGTGTCCGTCTCGTGCGTGGCGGGGTGCAGTAGGTGCACGCCGCGCCGGTTGAGCGCCAGCACGTGCTCGTATGGAGCCGGCCTTCTGCACCTGATCTTCTTCTATGAGCTTTATAAAACCTGTGAAACTGAGATCGACTGACCTTCCTAGTGCTGATGAGCTCGGCGTAAGGCCAGTGCGTGTCCGTCTCGTGCGTGGCGGGGTGCAGTAGGTGCACGCCGCGCCGGTTGAGCGCCAGCACGTGCTCGTATGGAGCCGGCCTTCTGCACCTGATCTTCTTCTATGAGCTTTATAAAACCTGTGAAACTGAGATCGACTGACCTTCCTAGTGCTGATGAGCTCGGCGTAAGGCCAGTGCGTGTCCGTCTCGTGCGTGGCGGGGTGCAGTAGGTGCACGCCGCGCCGGTTGAGTGCCAGCACGTGCTCGTATGGAGCCGGCCTTCTGCACCTGATCTTCTTCTATGAGCTTTATAAAACCTGTGAAACTGAGATCGACTGACCTTCCTAGTGCTGATGAGCTCGGCGTAAGGCCAGTGCGTGTCCGTCTCGTGCGTGGCGGGGTGCAGTAGGTGCACGCCGTGCCGGTTGAGCGCCAGCACGTGCTCGTATGGAGCCGGCCTTCTGCACCTGATCTTCTTCTATGAGCTTTATAAAACCTGTGAAACTGAGATCGACTGACCTTCCTAGTGCTGATGAGCTCGGCGTAAGGCCAGTGCGTGTCCGTCTCGTGCGTGGCGGGGTGCAGTAGGTGCACGCCGCGCCGGTTGAGCGCCAGCACGTGCTCGTATGGAGCCGGCCTTCTGCACCTGATCTTCTTCTATGAGCTTTATAAAACCTGTGAAACTGAGATCGACTGACCTTCCTAGTGCTGATGAGCTCGGCGTAAGACCAGTGCGTGTCCGTCTCGTGCGTGGCGGGGTGCAGTAGGTGCACGCCGCGCCGGTTGAGCGCCAGCACGTGCTCGTATGGAGCCGGCCTTCTGCACCTGATCTTCTTCTATGAGCTTTATAAAACCTGTGAAACTGAGATCGACTGACCTTCCTAGTGCTGATGAGCTCGGCGTAAGGCCAGTGCGTGTCCGTCTCGTGCGTGGCGGGGTGCAGTAGGTGCACGCCGCGCCGGTTGAGCGCCAGCACGTGCTCGTATGGAGCCGGCCTTCTGCACCTGATCTTCTTCTATGAGCTTTATAAAACCTGTGAAACTGAGATCGACTGACCTTCCTAGTGCTGATGAGCTCGGCGTAAGGCCAGTGCGTGTCCGTCTCGTGCGTGGCGGGGTGCAGTAGGTGCACGCCGCGCCGGTTGAGCGCCAGCACGTGCTCGTATGGAGCCGGCCTTCTGCACCTGATCTTCTTCTATGAGCTTTATAAAACCTGTGAAACTGAGATCGACTGACCTTCCTAGTGCTGATGAGCTCGGCGTAAGGCCAGTGCGTGTCCGTCTCGTGCGTGGCGGGGTGCAGTAGGTGCACGCCGCGCCGGTTGAGTGCCAGCACGTGCTCGTATGGAGCCGGCCTTCTGCACCTGATCTTCTTCTATGAGCTTTATAAAACCTGTGAAACTGAGATCGACTGACCTTCCTAGTGCTGATGAGCTCGGCGTAAGGCCAGTGCGTGTCCGTCTCGTGCGTGGCGGGGTGCAGTAGGTGCACGCCGTGCCGGTTGAGCGCCAGCACGTGCTCGTATGGAGCCGGCCTTCTGCACCTGATCTTCTTCTATGAGCTTTATAAAACCTGTGAAACTGAGATCGACTGACCTTCCTAGTGCTGATGAGCTCGGCGTAAGGCCAGTGCGTGTCCGTCTCGTGCGTGGCGGGGTGCAGTAGGTGCACGCCGCGCCGGTTGAGCGCCAGCACGTGCTCGTATGGAGCCGGCCTTCTGCACCTGATCTTTTTCTATGAGCTTTATAAAACCTGTGAAACTGAGATCGACTGACCTTCCTAGTGCTGATGAGCTCGGCGTAAGACCAGTGCGTGTCCGTCTCGTGCGTGGCGGGGTGCAGTAGGTGCACGCCGCGCCGGTTGAGCGCCAGCACGTGCTCGTATGGAGCCGGCCTTCTGCACCTGATCTTCTTCTATGAGCTTTATAAAACCTGTGAAACTGAGATCGACTGACCTTCCTAGTGCTGATGAGCTCGGCGTAAGACCAGTGCGTGTCCATCTCGTGCGTGGCGGGGTGCAGTAGGTGCACGCCGCGCCGGTTGAGCGCCAGCACGTGCTCGTATGGAGCCGGCCTTCTGCACCTGATCTTCTTCTATGAGCTTTATAAAACCTGTGAAACTGAGATCGACTGACCTTCCTAGTGCTGATGAGCTCGGCGTAAGGCCAGTGCGTGTCCGTCTCGTGCGTGGCGGGGTGCAGTAGGTGCACGCCGCGCCGGTTGAGCGCCAGCACGTGCTCGTATGGAGCCGGCCTTCTGCACCTGATCTTCTTCTATGAGCTTTATAAAACCTGTGAAACTGAGATCGACTGACCTTCCTAGTGCTGATGAGCTCGGCGTAAGGCCAGTGCGTGTCCGTCTCGTGCGTGGCGGGGTGCAGTAGGTGCACGCCGCGCCGGTTGAGTGCCAGCACGTGCTCGTATGGAGCCGGCCTTCTGCACCTGATCTTCTTCTATGAGCTTTATAAAACCTGTGAAACTGAGATCGACTGACCTTCCTAGTGCTGATGAGCTCGGCGTAAGGCCAGTGCGTGTCCGTCTCGTGCGTGGCGGGGTGCAGTAGGTGCACGCCGTGCCGGTTGAGCGCCAGCACGTGCTCGTATGGAGCCGGCCTTCTGCACCTGATCTTCTTCTATGAGCTTTATAAAACCTGTGAAACTGAGATCGACTGACCTTCCTAGTGCTGATGAGCTCGGCGTAAGGCCAGTGCGTGTCCGTCTCGTGCGTGGCGGGGTGCAGTAGGTGCACACCGTGCCGGTTGAGCGCCAGCACGTGCTCGTATGGAGCCGGCCTTCTGCACCTGATCTTCTTCTATGAGCTTTATAAAACCTGTGAAACTGAGATCGACTGACCTTCCTAGTGCTGATGAGCTCGGCGTAAGGCCAGTGCGTGTCCGTCTCGTGCGTGGCGGGGTGCAGTATGTGCACGCCGCGCCGGTTGAGTGCCAGCACGTGCTCGTATGGAGCCGGCCTTCTGCACCTGATCTTCTTCTATGAGCTTTATAAAACCTGTGAAACTGAGATCGACTGACCTTCCTAGTGCTGATGAGCTCGGCGTAAGGCCAGTGCGTGTCCGTCTCGTGCGTGGCGGGGTGCAGTAGGTGCACGCCGCGCCGGTTGAGTGCCAGCACGTGCTCGTATGGAGCCGGCCTTCTGCACCTGATCTTCTTCTATGAGCTTTATAAAACCTATGAAACTGAGATCGACTGACCTTCCTAGTGCTGATGAGCTCGGCGTAAGGCCAGTGCGTGTCCGTCTCGTGCGTGGCGGGGTGCAGTAGGTGCACGCCGCGCCGGTTGAGTGCCAGCACGTGCTCGTATGGAGCCGGCCTTCTGCACCTGATCTTCTTCTATGAGCTTTATAAAACCTGTGAAACTGAGATCGACTGACCTTCCTAGTGCTGATGAGCTCGGCGTAAGGCCAGTGCGTGTCCGTCTCGTGCGTGGCGGGGTGCAGTAGGTGCACGCCGCGCCGGTTGAGTGCCAGCACGTGCTCGTATGGAGCCGGCCTTCTGCACCTGATCTTCTTCTATGAGCTTTATAAAACCTGTGAAACTGAGATCGACTGACCTTCCTAGTGCTGATGAGCTCGGCGTAAGGCCAGTGCGTGTCCGTCTCGTGCGTGGCGGGGTGCAGTAGGTGCACGCCGCGCCGGTTGAGCGCCAGCACGTGCTCGTATGGAGCCGGCCTTCTGCACCTGATCTTCTTCTATGAGCTTTATAAAACCTGTGAAACTGAGATCGACTGACCTTCCTAGTGCTGATGAGCTCGGCGTAAGGCCAGTGCGTGTCCGTCTCGTGCGTGGCGGGGTGCAGTAGGTGCACGCCGCGCCGGTTGAGTGCCAGCACGTGCTCGTATGGAGCCGGCCTTCTGCACCTGATCTTCTTCTATGAGCTTTATAAAACCTGTGAAACTGAGATCGACTGACCTTCCTAGTGCTGATGAGCTCGGCGTAAGGCCAGTGCGTGTCCGTCTCGTGCGTGGCGGGGTGCAGTAGGTGCACGCCGCGCCGGTTGAGTGCCAGCACGTGCTCGTATGGAGCCGGCCTTCTGCACCTGATCTTCTTCTATGAGCTTTATAAAACCTGTGAAACTGAGATCGACTGACCTTCCTAGTGCTGATGAGCTCGGCGTAAGGCCAGTGCGTGTCCGTCTCGTGCGTGGCGGGGTGCAGTAGGTGCACGCCGCGCCGGTTGAGTGCCAGCACGTGCTCGTATGGAGCCGGCCTTCTGCACCTGATCTTCTTCTATGAGCTTTATAAAACCTGTGAAACTGAGATCGACTGACCTTCCTAGTGCTGATGAGCTCGGCGTAAGGCCAGTGCGTGTCCGTCTCGTGCGTGGCGGGGTGCAGTAGGTGCACGCCGCGCCGGTTGAGTGCCAGCACGTGCTCGTATGGAGCCGGCCTTCTGCACCTGATCTTCTTCTATGAGCTTTATAAAACCTGTGAAACTGAGATCGACTGACCTTCCTAGTGCTGATGAGCTCGGCGTAAGGCCAGTGCGTGTCCGTCTCGTGCGTGGCGGGGTGCAGTAGGTGCACGCCGCGCCGGTTGAGTGCCAGCATGTGCTCGTATGGAGCCGGCCTTCTGCACCTGATCTTCTTCTATGAGCTTTATAAAACCTGTGAAACTGAGATCGACTGACCTTCCTAGTGCTGATGAGCTCGGCGTAAGGCCAGTGCGTGTCCGTCTCGTGCGTGGCGGGGTGCAGTAGGTGCACGCCGCGCCGGTTGAGCGCCAGCACGTGCTCGCGCCACTCGCCGCCGCCCGCCACGCGCCGCACCGCGAAGAACGACGAGCCGAACAGCGGCCAGCGGGACAGTACCTGGCCAGGGGGAATAACGTTTGGGATATAGTGGATGCACTTTTGTCTTTGTTTATTTTTAAGGTTAGGCGTGACATTCATGCCACAAAGATGTCACAGCAACAACTGATTTTCGCAGAATTCAATTTACTTTTACCATCATATTGTTACAAGCTTGGGGTTCGTGACAATAAAAACTGCCGATTTAATAACCAAAAAGATGACACTTTAATTAAACAACACTGATAACAACTCAAACACACTAATTATAAAACACAACTGCACTACTGATCTCTCTAAAGTCGCACTTGAAGATCGCTTGTATCGTTTGCAAAAAGTTTACTTGTCGCTTGATCGCTTGTTTTTCGACTGACCCGGGTCGGGGTCCATACCGGCCTTATATAGTTCTCAGATAGTTCCAGAACCTTCTACTGTAGAAACATCTAGAATGTTCGAGTACATACCGGCCCCGACTGACCAGATGTCGATAGTTCTAGAAAGTTCTAGCATCTAAATTTCTAGAAGCATCTTGAATCTACTAATTCTGCTAGTTGATACTAGATGGCGCTAGTGGTTTACTAGTTCTGCTACTCGATACTAGATGGCGCTAGTGGCGCTTAATGTCAAGATGTACCAGGCATTAATTGTGGCGCGCAACAATATTATGACAAGCGGACAGATAGATCTTCAGTTAGTTATATGCTTCGAAGAAGGGCTCGTTGCACCGTTTGACACAGAATGGCCATTTGACAATATTACCAAATAACTACAATTCGTACAAAACCACATAGCTTTTATTTTGAACACGGTAGTTTATCTATTAAATTTAATATCATATTCTTTCTATCTAGTTGAAAAGTACCTTCTACGTGCCTATTTGGAGCAAATGATTTGACTTCTTTTTCAAATAAAAAGGGAAAAAGCCGTGTCTTACTTGTAAAACCTTAGCCTTAGCTGCAGCAGGCGACAAGGCGCGGACATGCTGCCACTCGGCCGCCAGCCACGCCGCCCACTTGTTGGGGCGCGGCTCCCGCAGCGCCAGCAGCGGCTTCGGCAGCAGGAACTTGAGGTCCCTGGCCTGCGCGGGCTCGGCCAGGCCAGCCGCGCGGTGCAGCAGCGCCGCCACCAGCGCCACGTCGCGCAGCGCGGCGGCCGGCGGGGCCCCGCCGCTCGGCAGCACCAGCAGCAGGCCTTCTAGGTAGTCTGGGGCCACCTGTAATTGTAATTGTTTCAATCACATATGCGTCGAAGTATACAGGGTGAAATTTAATTCATGAGCATCCTCTTATAAGGTAATTGTACTCATCCTTGGGGCCAAACCTGAATTCTCGAAAAAATAATAATCAGCTGTTCCCTACATTTTGACGTGGCATCTGATTCTTTTTTCGCGATTTCAGGTTTGGTCCCATAGTGAAAGTTGTTCATAATGATGAGTATAAGGACCCCTTAAGAGAATGCCCATTAATTCGATTTCACCCTGTATAGTATATAGTAAGATTCTTTTGGAAATCTGGGAATAGCCTGCTGTCGTCCGACAAATATTTAGATTACTTATAAATCAGTAGTAGTAAATTCAGAAAAAAAAAAGATGGTTTTACAGTCAGTATACACAATTAGCTGACCCCCCTTGCTTAAATGGTTGAGATTTTTTTGAATACGGATCGATAGAATTTTATAATTCTTAATTTAATTTAAATACCTATACGAAATCTACCCAAAACTAGAATATTAAAATCGTACGATTTGTTAGTAAAAAATCTCAACCATTTATGCAAGCGGGGGTCAGCTAATTGTGTATACTGACTGTACTAGACTAGATCATAAAATCTGTTAAAATTATTGTTTACAATTTGACGTTATTTCCACATAAACGATACCAACTTTACACTAGTGTAAACTGAGTTGGTTTCAGAATTAGTAGCCACTATTCAAAAATTTGAAATTATAGTGAATATTAAATGTTGGTTGAAGTAATTTTTCCGAAATCAAATTATCCGATTGATGATTAACTTCCTAATAATAATAATAATAACCCCACCGCCGTATCTCTACGTTGACGTCGTGGTGGGGCTTGCGCGCTCCGAACTCTGGGTCTGTGCCGGTAGAGTTTACTTTACCGGAACATGTCTAGGGTGAGGAGCCAGACCAAGAGAGATACAGAAACCCGCAGGGCAGTATGTGGCGAGCTGTTGGGCAGTTGCGACCCCACGGACCCTATCTCCCGGGAGAAGTCATGTTCCTCATCTCTGGCTTGCCTTTATTGGCCGGCTGGAGTGAACACTGACGAGGAACTGAGCTCCCACCTCATTCTTGCCTTTATGGGCCGGCTTGAGTGGAGATTCGCAAGAGCAAACGTGCTCGGAGGAAGGAAGTATTCCAGTAAGTGCTTGTGGGATCTTGACCATCTTCCGGGCTCTGGGATTGTTCTGAGAGCCGTGGAATACCTCTCCACTCCTCAAGCACCTCAGGACATGTTGCCCTCTTGTCGCTACGTCACTATGTGCTAGCGACCGTTTTCGGGGGCCCATTATTGAGTGTGCAAGTCACCCCCTGCCATTTTATCCGTGTATAATAAAACATTGATCAGGCAGGGGCCATAGTCCTTCCATAGTTTTAGGTAACCAGTCCATTTGAACCACCCAAACCCATAGTCCAATATCTTTATTTCCATATCCCGTAATAGTCCTACACCAACCGGGGGTTGTCCTTGGGTGCACTTGCATAGTGCGTACAGGGATAATCGTCGGTTGGTGCCTCATTTAATTAAAAAGCTTCTAACGGGCCTCTGCGAGTTGGCTTCGGCCCCTAGTACGCCTTCCAAAGGTCCGGGACCCTAGGGTCTCGAGATATGTAAACACATAAAAATATAATAATAATAAAATGTTTTATTATAATAAGGTGTTACATTATAATTTGAAGCCCTGACTCCTGAGCTAAGTAGTAGAATTACAGGAGCCAGATTGACTAATCTGGTACTTTTGAGTTAGGCCCTTCCTTTGATATATTAACAACCTACGAGCTTCCAAGAATCTACTTCTCCAAATTCCTTCACACCGTACCGGTTTTATGTCAAATTCTTACGCTATCTCTACTATAAAGCTCTGGAACGCGCTACCTTTTGGCATTAAAAAAGCTGAAAACAAATTTACTTTTAAAAGAAAAGTTCGTATCCACTACTTAAGTCAGACTAAATAACTCTCAAATGATAGTCTAGTCATAGTAATTATTATTAGGTGGTATTTGTTAAAATATCTATTAGTTTATTTTATTTGTATATGTGTATTAGTATCAATAAAACTATATAAATTCTCTTAATCAAGAAGTTAGTATTTTCGTCATTATTTTTGTACCCTACCACTGTTTTTATATTTAACCCAAAGGTTGACTGGTAGAGAATGCCTTGTGGCATTAAGTCCGCCTATGTACCACTATTGTACATGAAGTTTAAATAAATAAATAAATATTTACGTTCTGGATAAAAGCCGAGAGCCGGGAGTGTGTCATAGTGAGTACTCAGTCAGTACATACCTGGTTGAACAACACTTCTGTGTATAACGGTGGTGCATCATTCCTTAGGGGATGGTGCCACACGGAGCGACAGAAGATGAGGTAGAAGGGATGATGAGCTCTCTGTAACTCTGTGGTGACATCCAGTACATATTCGTCGCCTGATAGAGGCATGGTCAGCGCGTCTCCTGCCACTATGCAGTAGAGGGAGAACTCTGCGCGCTCTGCCTCGCTTGTCACGCCGATCTGAAAAAGAAGAGTAGGGATTATTCGTTTGGAGGTATTAAAATTGGTGTTGGAAGGTCAGTGCCGGATTTATATATTTTATGAGTGTAGGCCACTTTATTTCCGCCGCCCCTAGTACCTTTCTAAAATAATAATTTTCCATTTGTAGTAAGGAAGGTACTAAAGTTAAATTGAAGGCACTAAAGTTAAAATGAACTTGTTTGACTTTTATCCTCTGAAATCGAGTGAGAGTTCTCTGAAATCTGCCGCCCCTAGGCCACGGCCTATAAGGCCTTTTGACAAATCCAGGACCGTGGAAGGTCCCAAAGGGCCGAATGTGTTTTACTTGTTATTTAGGTTTGATTTTAAAGTTAGTTTCCTTAATAAATAAGTCGAGTAAAACCAAAATCTAGTTAAAAACTGCTCTTCTGCATTATGAAAACAATCATCATGTAGATTATACTCCATTTACTATAGCATTAGACAAATAACGGCTAAATAACGACAGTTATTGTGTAATATTGTTGAAATTACTGCACTTTAGAGTTATTTTTTTAATGTAATTGTAAATAGATTACAGTGCTTTGTATATATCGTGAAATAACGGAGTTTATTAAACGTTTACATCGGAATAACGAAAGAGTGAGAACAGTTATTTGTCTAATGTTATAATAAATGGAGTATAGAATATGTTGTTGTTTTTTTATATTTTAAATGTTGTGTTTTAATGGTTCCATAGCCAAATGGCAAAAAACGGAACCCTTATGGATTCGTCATGTCTGTCTGTCTGTCCGTCCGTATGTCACAGCCACTTTTTTCCGAAACTATAAGAACTATACTGTTGAATTTTGGTAAGTAGATGTATTATGTGAACCGCATTAAGACTTTCAGACAAAAAAAAAAAAAAAAAAACTATAAATTTTGGGGGTTGCCCATACTTAGAACTGAAACTCAAAATTTTTTTTTCATCACACCCATATGTGTGGGGTATCTATGGATAGGACTTCAAAAATGATATTAAGGTTTCTAAAATATTTTTTTTCTAAATTGAATAGTTTGCGCGAGAGACACTTCCAAAGTGGTAAAATGTGCCCCCCCCTGTAACTTCTAAAATAAGAGAATGATAAAACTAACAAAAATATATAATGTACATTACCATGTAAACTTCCACCGAAAATTGGTTTGAACGAGATCTAGTAAGTAGTTTTTTTTAATACGTCATAAATCGTAAACCGCGCTTGCTGCTACGGAACCCTTCATGAGCGAGTCCGACTCGCACTTGGCCGCTTTTTTATATTTAGGGAACTTAGTAAAGTAGTTATAATTTTTTGATCTTATTATAAGTACAGTAAGTTAATCAAATTAACAGACCGCGCTATCGCATTAGGTATACATCTGTTATGATAGTTGTAAGGGAGATTAATAGTAGTATTTTACATGGAGCGACTGCCTATATGAAGACACTCATTAAACTAATAAAGATTTACTCGATGACGACGATAAATTTATTGCTCAATATTTGCTGCTCATTGTCTGGGTGTATGTTGATTAAAGTATGATTCGCGGCCGTAACAAAATATGTATTTACAGAAATTATAATCATTAGAATCAGTAATACAACTAATTAAGAGGGTTCATATTCATATATGAAAAACGGCTCAATCCATACTAATATTATAAATGTGAAAGTAACTCTGTCTGTCTGTCTTTCTGTCTGTATGTTACGTTTTCACGCCTAAACCGCTGAACCGATCGTCATGAAATTTGGCAGAGATATAGCCTGAGATAAGGAGAAGGACATAGGCTACTTTTTTATGCGATAACCGACATCCACGCGGGCGGAGCCGCGAGCAAAAGCTAGTCAACTATATCGGTAAGTGTGTCTAGAATTTTATAATACCTTTTTTAAAGTTTCATATTGAGACACGAAGCAACAAAGCTCGATCTAAATACAAACGGACACATTCCTCTAGATCGTATTTTGTTGCTTCGTGTCTCAATATGAAACTTTATAAAAAGTATTAGAAAATTCTAGACACACTTACCGATATAGTTGATTGAGCCGTTTTTCATAATTCCTTCTCAGTCACGAGAGAGATTTTAAAGGAATGGCGCTAGTGGACCGGTGACAGCGCTCTTAAGTTATCCTCAAATGTCAAGATTTCATGAAATAAGTAGTCATTCAATAGGGTAATATGAAATCAGGGAGTTGTATTGACGATTTTAATGATTATAATAAAATAAATACAGATTTGTTACGGTCGCGAATCATCTTTAGATCAACATACAACCTGATACTGATCTGCAAATAGCACAATAACGTACGAAAATTTGAATTTCGCAGGCTATCCTGACGCTTCCCCCTTAATACAACATGTTTTTTTTTCATATCCCATAACTCTAGGGCTATATTCTATGAATGATAATAATACAAAAAGTCCAAGATTATGTGGTCCAAAAATGCATAGTTTCGAAGATAGGTCAAAAATTGTCACCTGTATGACGAATTGTTACTTTTGCGACGTTGCCAAACTGATGAAACTGTGACCCTCGATGTGTGTAGGTATCTAAGTTCATTGATAAATACGAGTAATTCATTTTCATTCAAACCGATCATTAATATTTAAAGCTAAGAAAATGCAACGTTGACGTTGTTTTACATTAATAAAAAATAAAGATAATTGTAAAATAATTCATATGCCAGTTGATTCTTTGATATTCTATAATATATCTCATTCATACCCTAGAGTTATGGGATATTAAAAAAAAAAACACCTTGTATACTAGGTACTTAATATTAAGGTAATATTATATTATGTTCAATATCAGAGTCACAGTTCAAAGTTCCTGGAATTTTTACTCTGTGCCAACTATTACTGTCACCTTTCTTAGTTTTTCTTGGCTTGCGCTGCCCATCATCTGAACTACCTACAGGTGATTATGGTCGTGTTCCTAGGCGGGATCTGAATTGGAATCCTTATAGGTTTAATGTCTTAAGTGTAGTAACTGACCAGTTCGCAGAGCTCGTTGACGATGTCCTGCACGACGGTGGCGCAGCGCGTGTTGACGACGCGCTCGGCTCCGCCCGGCAGTCGGTACAGCTGTCGCCGAGCTGAGCGACCCGCTGATACTGCTGTCACCTATAACATTGGAAAGAAGGTCAGTAAATACATGGTACATTTATTAACAGGGTGTTCTGAGGATGCCCGCAAAGGTAGAAACCTTCGCGGGCATCCTCAGAACACCCTACCAAAGTTTCATCACAACCTGACCAATGGTTTAGAAACGTATAGAGGGGACAAACCATGTTACCTTTTTTTTTTGTTCCAGAGGGACCAAAAAATAAATTTTCGACCTTGCCCAACTTCAGTGAGGCACATATAGAATGGCTTTCATTTCGTGTCATCTACGAATCAACTCGAAGATACTTCAACGACGTTGGAAATACAGCAAGACATATTCATATTATTCTCTTCATGTTCTCACACACTATTGTCTACATTTCTTTTTCATTTCTCCTTTCGCAGGTCTGCTGGAAGAAATTTCTTAAGAAATAAGCAGTACCTTTGTACTGAAATTATAATTATGTCGTATCTCTATGTATTTAACTGTGTGTACATAAATAATAAAATAAATAAATAAATAAGACTAGAAGAAGTCTACGTGGACGGGCACTGGAGACAGTGAGCTCATAACTTATCGGCCATGCCAGACCAGATGACATCATGATACTTTTATTTTTTTTAAGCCATGTGGGCGAAGCCGCGGGCAGCAGCTAGTCACATTATAAATAAATAAAGTATGACTAGTTTTTTCAGATGGTTCAAGGTACTGCTTTTGCTTGCTATCACAATGCGCTGGAAATCATAAAAAATGCCATGAATGTGCGTTAGCTCACCTCCTCCACACTGGGCACGTTCTTCCTGCCGCCGCAGCGCAGCGTCTTGCGCAGGTTGGCGAGGCACACGGCCGCCGTGCCCTGGCAGGGCCGCCGCCGGTCTGCCGCCGCCGCCGACAGGTACTCGACGAGGAATGGCCTGGGAAACAATACGTGGCTTTCATGAAAACGGTGAAACAATCTGGCAAAATGTGGGTACACCACACAACTTTTCCTCTGCTCCCTCTGTAAAAACAGTAAAAACTCACTAAAGATGTTAATAAAAATGTCGTGAAAATGAGGACCTAAGTATGACCCTTGGAGAACTCCTTCAGATATCAACAGTTATGTAAAAAATTCTTAAAATTCACAATTTCTATTATAAATAAAATATCTACTACTGAACTCAACGGACTCAAGTTGCCGTTCATGGTGTATTTTGACTATGAAACACACATTAAGCTGTGATTTACAATATCGAAAGCTTTATTTTCCTTTTTCATTCAGTATAAGATCGGAGGCATAGACGGACAACAGGCAGATGATGTTGATGTCTCAGGAAGCCGATTGTATGTTTTTTCAGTTTCTCCCTGACATCTTAAAATACCGAGTAATGATTCATACAAAGTCATAATAACTAATAGTGATGATTTACCTGAGCGTGTCAGAGCAAGTGAAATAGGCCGCCAGAATGGACATGAGTCGCCAAGCGCGCTGGCACGAGTCGCCCGAAGGTGAACGGTTTGAGGTCGTCTGCTTCATCAGCTGGCAGTACACCTCGTCGCGGAGTTCTGGTACTGAGTGGCAGTGCTGGAAGGATAGGAGATTATATTAACTGATGTTTGAACACGGAAAGTACAGGAAGATAATCTAATATTTCTGTTTGTAGTAAAAAAAAGATATACAGGGTGGAAACTTTCAGCGGGGCTGTAAGGGGAAGTACCTTATCCGTTGCAGCTACACGAAAATGGTCTTAGGAGACTATCCATAAATTTTTATGGAATTTTGATCCCCATTCACAGATTTTCAAAAAAAATTACAGTTAGCAAGAAAATTGCCATTTTACACAAAAACATTTTTTGATGCCAATCGATCCTGTTTCTAATACTGATTAAAAACTTCTATGGGACCAACCATCGTTGGAGTACTCAAAAAGTCACAAATTGCAAAAAACTTTTACCTTACATTTTGTAAAGAATTTGTGTAACTGAAATACAAAAACAAAAATAAAAGACAAATGATCACGTAGAATTTTACACATATCAAAAAGAAGGCGTATTAATTTTCTTTTTTTATGAACTAACATAACTTGATGATGTTATTCTTATTTAAAATCTTGCTGTTTCTTGCCCTACGATATCAAGTGCTCGAAGTGACCGCCATTTTGACGAATAAAATTCGAGTTCGAAATTCGAATTGTTTTTAAACTCATCTTTTTATTCAGTCAACAAAAAGATATCAACCGTCACTAAAAAAGCTTTTGCGTAAAATTTTCATACAAAATGTACGGGAAAAGTATTTTGCAATTTGTGGCTTTTTGAGTGCTCCAACGATGGTTGGTCCCATAGAAGTTTTTAATCAGTATTAGAAACCGGATCGATAGCATCAAAAAATGTTTTTGTGTAAAATGGCTATTTTCTTGCTAACTGTAATTTTTTTTGAAAATCTGTGAATGGGGATCAAAATTCCATAAAAAATGATGGATAATCCCCTAAAACCATTTTCGTGTAGCTGCAACGGATAAGGTACTTCCCCTTACTGCCCCGCTCAGTTTCCACCCTGTATACATAGTTTAACATTTAAGCAAATTACGCGACAGTCGAATATGTAATTTCTCCTTATTGGTTCCCGTGTTCTCATAAGTCTTAAGTCTAGAGATCGGATAATTAGATGCATATTTACCTAAAGTAAAATTAGATTCGAGATTTTTACGATCGATACAAAAGTGTATTTCATATAGCCAACACCTCAACTTTATGCATCCGATTATCCGTAGTCATGACTGATTGTGGGAATACGAAATGTATTTCTCAACGAATATCAAATATTTCATTTTACTACTCCACTATTTTACAGCATATAACATATCTTCGGTAGTATAGTGGTAAGTATCCCCGCCTGTCACGCGGGAGACCGGGGTTCGATTCCCCGCCGGAGAGAATCTTTTGGTTTTTATACATGTTACGTTTACATATTTATTTTAATTTTTTTATTCTTTTATGTTATTTGTTTGAGAAAATATATGGGTATTCTGCTAATTTTATAATTGTGAAAGTTTGTGGTGATGTTAGGTTGTTTATGGGATGTTTGTAACTCATTCAAGCGTGAACCCTTTAGCGAATTTGAATGAAACTTGCCACCCAGATAGACCATGTCCTACATAGATTTATTTTTCCCGGTATTACGCTCCCGTGGGATATTTTTCCGAAAGGATGTCGATTTTCGACCTTCTCACGGGCGATCCCGTTGAATAATAAAAGTGAATTAAAACAGACTTACCATAAGCACAGTATAAACACATTTAACTTCAGTCAAGTCCTGGTGCAATTGGCGTTCGTTGGGCTGCAGATCGCCGCAGTAGGCGCGCACGCACGTGAAACACTCGAGCGCGGGTGGCGCCAGTGCGGCTGGCAAGCGCAGCAGCGGCGCCCGCAATGGCGTCGCCTGCCACTTCACTACGTCCGTCTGAGCCTTCCATGTCCATTCGTTGCGTTTCGCTTTGCTCTTGAGGGAAGAATCCGCTTTCAGGATTTCTAGCCTGTGGGCGAAAGAGGTGAGTTAAAATTGGCTGCATATATCACTATCATTCTTCATCGGAACAGAATGTTGGCCCACAAAAGGGATGAATGAAATGCAATTGCATGCAGCTGATATGAGAATGCTAAGAGGGATATGTGGTGTTAAGCAAATGGATAGAATAAGAAATGAGTATATAAGAGGAAGTCTGAAAGTGTTACTGGTAAAGTTGTCTGGAAATAGGTTGTCATGGTATGGGCATGTGATGCGAAGGAATGAGGGAAATATCGTCTGGACAGTTATGAGTATGAATGTGGATGGCTATACGTGTTGGGGAAAACTAAAGAAACAATGGATGAACTGTGAGAAAAAAAGGGAGTGATCACTATCATTCTCTTGCCCTTATCGCAATTTATTTGAGGGTCGGCGACACATGTCATGTCTTCTTCTTTCATATTTCTCTCTATTAGTAGTCATCTCAGTAGAAAGGCTAGAAAGGGACCTTTTTAGCTTTTCTAGTAAAATGTTGTTACATTCCATGACTTTACAATCCGTCTATCAAACTAAATTTTGATTAATGACCTACTTAACCTTATTTTTTTGTAAATTATGTTATAAATATTTATAGAAACAGGAAATTATCATATTTCCGGTGTTCAATCATATTTTAGGTGATTTGGATATTATTAGCAGACGATTTTGTGACTAACACGGAAATGGCATAATTTTATTGATGTATTTATAAATCCTATTATGTGATCTTTGGGCGTGACCTGTGACTGCAAAAGCATTGGGCACTTGGTAGTCTCCAATGCAAAAGCATTGGAGACTAAATAAAAATTTAATTATAGAAAGGTGTGTACTAAACTAATAAAGAAATAATTGAATGAAAGAATCGCTTTCCATAAATTTTGCAGCGTCATACCTCTGTTTATATTTGTTAGAGGCATACGTTCATCATTTTATGCAATATTTAGAGGAGGTACTTGATAATTGACGATATAATTGGTCCTAAACAAATCGAGTCAATTACCTAGATGTTTTGTAGACAAGGCAACAAAATTGTCAAAGATGACTCAAAAAAGAGTTGGTAAAGTGTGTAAGTATTAATATGAAAGTCAATATAATAATTTAGATTTTTATAATTTACCGTATGACATAACAGAAGCACTTTAAATGGCTTTTGATTTCACTATCGGATCATTGCCAATATACTCAATTACTCAGTTTTATCAAAATGACTCAGCTTATTGAACATGCGATTTCTTTTATATGGGCGTTATTTTCTGGGCATTAAAAAAATATGTAATTGGCATAATAGTATGATGTGAATCATGAATAATTCACATTTAAAATTCGACATACATACCATTTTTCGGTTAGTGGTCTAGATAGAATGCAAATTTTTATTATAATTATGAATATATCGTGAGGGTATTTTGCTATAAACTGGGTGCGTGCGATAGGTATGTAGGTATATCAGCGAATGACATGAAAGAGAAAAATGTTATAAAAGTGTACTGAGTCTGAGTCATCCTTTTCTGAAGAACAACGTAAATAGTGTCTAACTTTCAAGACTATCCAGAAAACGGAGAGTTCAACCTCATAGTTGACACATACTCGTAGTAGTCACAACTCTCTAACGAACAATGATCTAATGGAACATCATTGCAACACAGCTGTTTATTTTCCAAAAGGCAACTGCAATCCACTATTAAATTTCCATTTTCCTATTTTTCTCTACATAACGAGGTGCTATTAACGCATTTCCTTCACATCGACAGGAAGTGGCAGCTAGCATTGGATGCAAATGAGCGCGTTCAGCGAATGCGCGGGCCGTAGACAATGGAGGTGCGCGCGAGTGGACGAGCTGCCCGAGCTGGCCACCGTGACGGCGCGAACGATGGCTAGTATGGATAGCCCAACTACCTACTCTCACTTGAAGCTGTTCATTGTAGTAACAGAGGAACGAAGTAATCCATGGTACAGAAGAAATGACAAGTATAGAGAAAATATAAGGCGAAACCACAAGGGTAGCTCGCGAAATTCAAATTTTCTTATATTTTTAACAATTTGCAGGTCAGCATCAGGTTTTATGTTGATCTGAATATGATTCGCGACCGTAACAAATCTGTATTTATAGAATTATAATCATTAAAATAATCAATACAACTCTAATTTCATTTTACCGTATTGAATGACTTCTTGACATTTGAGGATTACACTAACTTAAGGAGTTGTATTACTGATTCTAATGATTATAATTATGTAAATACATAGTTGTTACGATTGCGAGCTGCAAATTGCAAATTTCGGAAGAAAATTGGAATATCCCGGGCTTTCCCCTTAATAAAATGTGTATATATCTTGCCAGCTTTAATCTGTTAGTAATTGTATGGAAAATTTTAATAAGAAGGTTCATAAAGTTACCTGTTCGTAATAATTGGAGATCACCGTGGTTAATCAAATAATCTAATTAGCCTTGTTTAGCGGAACGAAATAAACTAACAAAATAATCTCCCTTTCATAGACAGCATTGCTAATTCCCTACGCTTTTTGTAACGGTCACGAAGACCGTACTAAAATAAATTAAGAACATCAATTAGAAAATTAAACCCAAATACCATGATGAATTTAAAAACAATAGGAAGGAAAGCTGTTTGAGCCGTTTCCACGGTCTCGTTTACATTTTGATTCAGTTTTTTAAAAATGGCAACACGTACAGGGAGTTTGTTCTGCTTGCACAAGCTGTATAATGTCCAACACTCACGTAGGCATTACGAAACTGACAGACGTAATACAAAATAGAGGGTTTTGTTTTCACAAACATTTATGCGTAAACCTAGTAGATATAAAATATTCTATTACTCTGTACTATGTACACAGTAAAAATAGAAACCTAAACTAACTTAATAAACTTATTCATAATCATCATCTGCCTAGCTTTTTCCCAACTATGTTCGGGACGGCTTCCAGTCTAACCGGATGCAGCAGAATAAATAAATAAAAATAAAAAAACCAGTATTTTACATGGAGCGACTGTCTATCTGACCTTAACAACCCAGTTGCTGGGTAATACGATACCCCTTGAGAGACTGGTTGTCGGACTTTCGGGCTTTTGACGATCACCCGTAACGATTGCCAAAGATCCACGAATGACAGCCGGGACCAACGATTTATCATGCTTTTCGAGGCACGGAGGTCTTGGTATGTTAAGATAGATCACCCATCCATGGACCAACCGCGGCAAGCGTAGCTTAATCTGGTCGATCGACCCGTGCGGCTGTTATTACTTATCCACAAGCCCCTCATTTTTATTAAAACTTGTACATATATTAATATTTCTGCTTAGTAAACCGAGCCTTATATGTAACACTTTCGATGACTAGATATTCTATTGGTCCAACACCTACGAAATTATTGTGTAAGGTGTAGAAAATATAAATTTTGAATCTGAGGTATTCTAAACACCTCAGATTCTAAATTTCTACACCTTGCACAATAATTTCGTAAATGTTGGACCAATAGAATATCTAGGCATCGAAAGTGTTCCATATAATCTTAAAATGAATATTTATTTATCTGATTTCTAATATGTAATATTTGCTTTTTTTTTTTTGCTTTTCTCCTTTTGGTAATGATAACAATGATTGGCTTTTGTGTAACTTTCGAAATAAGATCTAGGTGGAAAACTCTTGGATTAGCAGATTAGTAAAATGAATCTATGATTTAATTTTGTAGCCGTTAGAATTGCTTTTATTGGATACCAGAGTTTGTCCTATTAAATGGCTCGGTTTACTAAGCAGAAATATGAATATAAAAGTGATCAAAATGTTTTAAAAGGAACAAACCAACTTATGCAACTTTGTCGAAAGCGAGTTTACGGAAATAGTATAAAAATGAAAATCGTTAATATACCGGGATATCCTCGATTGCGCTATGTTAACGATTTCTCATGTGGAATTATAGGAATGGCCGAGTTATGTTGTGTACTTACGATTAAAACGTCGATATTAATTAATTTCGAACTAAAACTTTATAAGTATGGACTCGGTGATGTATTAACGATACCTATACTTCATTTACTATAACATTAGAAAAAAGAGGCTCGTAGAAGCAGGAGTGCGAAACATTTTATTCAAAGTTAAAAGTTTAAACAACTAAACTAAAAATGTTTTAACATAACTTTGATAAATAGGTCGTAATAACATCTTCATCACACATTACTTACAACAAAACGAATGAATGAAACAAACGATTACGTCGTGTTGATTTAAATTTAATTAAGATTAAAGGAAATAAAAGTCTTTTTTTTTTACAATATTTTATTTAAAACAACAACTTTCAACAAACAATAGTTGGTGTAACTTCTTCGTCTTCATCATATAATTTAGTCACTACGAGTATAATCAGAGAATAAAGATGAAGAAGTTTCACCGACGTTACCTAATAATAAATCTTTCTACCACATCATCCATTATGCTTTAACTTTTCCTCTTCTTTAATTGCATGAGCAACGCAAGACTGCCATCGTTCTAGCGCAATACTATCCAGATCTTGTGGGAGTAATTGTTTCTCCTTGTCTAATTTGAACGTTTTGTTATGTTGAGCCACATACCCCATCATCATCATTTCATCATTTGAGCCCATATTAATTCTATAGGGTTGAACTCGCAGTGGTAGGGTGGGAGGCGCAATACTGAAATACCCTTCTCTCTAGCCAGATGGCTATCATCAACATGGCATCTACAACAAACTTTTGGTATAAATGTCTTTGTATTTTTGCTTTTTCTAATAAAGTTGCCCTAAGATCTTTTTCCTCAAAAGGAATATTTTTGCTTTTAAACCATTCCTGTATATCTGCCTTTCGTGTAGCTGTGGTTGGCAGCTTCTCCAATGTCCTTGAGTGGTATAGTGCATTGTCCATAACAATTACAGCGCCACTCTCAATTTTTGACAAAATTATCTTGAACCATTTTCACTTTTGTCTATCGCGCTTCTATAACATATTCCCTGTAAATTGAGAGGTCTGGCTCTTATGAAACAGGAAATCCTAGTACAAGAGTCAGGGCTACACAGATGATTGTGTCTTGAAGTGTAAATAAATAAATTATTATTATTATTAAAGTTGAAGGCGTCCATTTCGGAGTGGTCATCTTCATCACCTTTCTTTGCATCAAATATTAATGCAGCATCCATTAAAAACCCTTCACAAACCCTGTGAAATAAAATTAATACAAGTCAATTATTCCGTACCCCCTATATAATTTCACTGCTGGAAATAGTTCATAGATAAATACTATAACAAAATTTATAACTTTAAAAGTTCGCTTTGCATGCGTTAATTCATAATACAATATAATATGTATTACTTAATTAATAGTCAATAACAATGGGGTGTTCATTTTTTTATGGCGAGGACAGTCCATAAAATACATACCAGTATGACCGATTATAACTTGGATTTTTTAAACCAGCAGATAGACCTTCCCAATGTGCTTCTTTTGAAGACTTATTATTAGTGTCATGCCATATTAGGCTTTTCGTGTGACCTGTTTGTATGATAAAAGGTTATTAATATAAATACCATTCATTTCACGAACCAATTTTATGAAATTATGGTTAACTGTATAAGTATAGCCAAGTGTCATCTAAATAATAATATATTTTCCTTCCTTTATTCCTTAGCCTTTTTATTTCATGAAAATATTTTAGTCTCCAAAGGACGATCTCTTGCTTGTCTATGACTTCTATGAGTGCACTTTTTCTGCTCCGTTTGATTTATGTGAACTTTAATGTTTATTTAATTATTTTATACAGACTGCTTTTTTTAAAATCTGGCAGAGACTCGTCACTGTTAACTGCTTCCAGCATCTTTTCCAAGGTGGGCAACTCATTATTACGTAAAGAAGAAGGAATGAATTTTCCTGCATATTCCACTAAATGTGATGTCATCAAAATCATCACGTTTCATGTGCTTCTGTTGGGGAGGGGGAGATTGCAGGCGACTTTTTATGTTGTACTCTTTGAGAATATTGGACAGAGTAGCCCGAGATACGCCTGTAAATAATAAAATCATGTGCGGAGTTTCTAAAATTAATACATTTTATCACAATGCATGTTAGTTTCAAATATTTTTATAGTAATAATTTTATGAATCATCCTTACCGGCAACTTCTGCGATTTTGTTTATCATCTCAGTCCTATAATGAGGAGTATCTGCAGGCCAGGACTCCAATTGCTTAAAAATATTTATCACAGGTTGTTTTTCTACAGCACGCAGCGTTCTCTTTTTTTTGGGAGACATTATTATTTCGTCGGAGTCAACTTTTGGACCACGTATTTTTCGCCGTTGGCTTTGGTCAGACTCAGCACTTATATGTTGTAAGCCACTAGGTCCCGCACCGGGATCACTCATAGCTCAAAAAAAAAGTAACGTTTTGTAAAAACAACCCAATGACAACACCGATAACAATACAATAATAAAGAAATAACTAAATATTATTTATTATTTTAATAAATAACAACAAAATCACGAAAATTAAACAATAACAAACAAAGTATTCACAAGTAAATGACATACATGACAATCTTAGAACATTGTCAAGTCAATTTCACAGACGACATAAACCAGTAAAATTAGAAATCCCCGGCTGTCACAGCTTATGAAGGGATTAAGTAATATTTTAGATTTGGTAGGATTATAGTGAAACAAAAAGCGTTGCAGTATTGTTGACTCCTGCTTCTTTTAGGTTTTTAGCATAGGCACTGTAATTTTAAATTGGAATGAAATAATATATCTAAATGAAAGCTACTTAATTTCATATGGTTGTTTTTTTAAATGATTACAATTAAGTGTGATAGCTGATATATAAATTTATTTTAATCGATTTGGCGTCAATCGTAACTATAACAAGTTTATTGTACTTTTGTTATAAAGTGTGCATCAAAAATAACCTTTTTTAACTTCTGTCTAATGCTATTATAAATGGAGTATAGTCTTGGTTTTAGACACAAGAATAACCAATTAGCTAATAGCATCTCAAACGTGAATATATAATCGAATCGTTCTTTAATTTCTGAGTTGAGCTGCACGATTACTGACAAATGCGTGCACTGACTGGACAGGGCCACACCATCATTCTGTGTGGTTCTTTCATCAAAAGAACATTTCGGACACCAATCTACGCATGATCTGACCAAGGTTATGTTTGGACTTTAAAAGAGACTGTGAACTCTGAGTTTGTTTCGGAAACCTCATCTAGTTTTAAAATATGATTGACGTGATTGTGAAAACCTACAGTAATAAAATCATTTATCATTATCATAAAAGGCACGTGATGATGGTGGCAGTTGTTATTTTAATCAGCCAATCGTAGAAGTTGAATTTGACAGTATTTTGGTTAATTTTTGTGCAGCTTTTTAGAAATCAAAGAGGCAATCCCATATTTTTTTAAACGTTAACCTGATACATACCTAATCAAAACATCGAAATATTTTACAGCTTTTTGCGACGTTGGCAACTCTAAGTGCAGCCTCCAATTATGCAGTCTCCATATTCAAAAACTTGTTTACTGTTTCAACATCTGAAGGCCAATTCCCGTAATTTTAAAAATAACTTTTAAAATCTAATCTGTCTCAATTTGTCACAAATACCTCAAATTTCATTGATTTCCGCTGCGATGAGATTGCGACTAGATTTTGAATTTTTTTTTTTTAAATTAGATGGTAAAACGTTATGGGGTCCCTAGACAGTCAAAATAGGTTGACGCAACGTCAAGTATGCGTGTCAAGCATCCGCATTCATATTTCATCAGGGATTGCAAAAATATATTTTTAAGCATTATCAAGCACGTAGTTTGTCAAGCACATCAAGCTTTTATCCAAACGGTTAAAATTAAGCACGTGAATTTTTCGTGCTTTTCAAGTAGTTTTGACCGTCTAGGGAATTCTATTCTATTCTTGTGTCTACAACCAAAAGTTGTACAACGTCGCAAAACGCTGTAAAATATTTCGCTGTTTTGATTATGTATTAAGTCAATATTACTGAATTACATTATGAACTATCGCTCTCAAGTGCACTAAAATATTGATAATTAATAGCAAACAATTTTTTTAAATTAAATTAATTGCAAAAGTCGCCGTGGGCGTGGGGAGGAGTTAGGTGTTCCAACAGTTTTAGGTGTAAGAAAAGCGTTTAGAACGTTCCTAAATGATTGTTTTAACCCTTATAGCTAAATTAAGCTTAGCATAGCTAACAACTTGTTAACGAGTAAAATAAATAATAACTTGGCAGTATTTCGTTGACGTCAATTCCGAGAACAACACACACAGCAGCGTTTGTCTCTTCAGCCAAGAGCTATAATCATTTGCTTCCAACCCATAATTAGAGATGAGTGTGCTTTAAACATTATTTCCCATAAGTCGTTTTACACGTGCAGCCTGTGGACCGAGTATACCCAGCGGGCATACAGCGACCTGCGCGTTCAGTACAATAACGCATTTAGGGGGCTTTTGGGGCTACCGTGGCGATGTAGCGCGTCAGGGATGTTCGCGGAAGCGTGCGTCAACGGGTTCGCCGCGATTATGCGGAAGCGATGCGCTTACATGATGGCACGCTTGCGCTCCTCCTCCAATGGCATCCTGAATGTGTTTTCTGACCGGTGGGACTCTCCCCTCTTTCGAAGGTGGGTAAGTGTTCAGACACACTTATCCAAATAATTATATTTGTGTATTATTATTATTACTATTTTTAAGACTAACATTAGGTTACGTTATACTGCTACTAACATTATATGAATATTTGTTTATCTGAAATAAGTTATTTGAATTTAAACATTATTTCCCATATATTATTAGACCACCATTAGTATTACCCGTGAAGCCATCATAACAATAAAAGTCAGTTATTATCCAATGCATGATTTATCAAATAATTACGTCAGTTAACAAATATTTAGCTAACTTTTTTTTTTTTCTCTTTCTGCACCGCGGCAATCTGTTGGACGCAACAATAAGCCACTGTTTTGTCGGATACGTATTTGTTTAGGCTTTTGTGCTTGGTGAGACACCTCTCAGGTAGGTGACTCATTCCATCCTGATGAATCTATTTTGCAGGGTAGGGACACTGAGTGAGATTAATTGTTTAATAATGCATGGCACAAGAAAGATCGCAAGTAACTTAATGATACCGGTGATCGGATAAAAAAATCTGTTATTTATGAAAATTGCTGCAAGTGGACAGGTCGCGGTGACAAATAATTAAATCAGAAGTTCAACACTTACTGATAATGTTATTAAATTAAGGATTTTGCCTGTCACAGCCATGTTGTTTTTACTGAGTAGGCCTATTGCGATGAGTGACTGCTGAAAACTCATGCATAATACTCGCCCGGCAGTGCATGCATAGCAATAAAATGACGTAAAACTAAAAAACCTCAATGTTGCAAAGTCAAATATGTGCAAAAAAAACAGAAAGAAGTGACAGACAGCTATTACTTTTTAAATCATGCCTCGTAGAGATGTGCACTTATCGACGGTTAAAAAGGTAATATTTATAATAAGCGACATTTTTTTCGAAAAAGAGTTATGAATGCCATCCTACTTAAAGTCTTATTTTAAGTAGGATGATATTCATGACTCATTTTCGAAAAAAAAAGTCACTTATTACCTTTTAACCGTCGTTATTGAATCTTTGATTTATATTTTATCGGTTCGCGTGCATGGGCACATTATTTGCACGTGAAGGAACTACGACTTGAGATAGTTTATTAGATACATGGGAACTGTCTTTGATAACTTTCTTTTGTACTACACGGTGCTTGCTATTATTGTTAGATGAATAAGGTTGTGCAAGTAGGTTGCTGTATTTAAGGGTCGCATAAAAATAATTACTGTAAATCCAGGACATTATTATTTCAGACCATTTTCAACAACATTCATTGCGTTATTTACGTTGTTGAGTAGACAAATTTGTCGAACATTATAAAGTAATGGATTAGCAATCTGCTTCAAAATCATTCAGATTGATTGTTTGTTACGCAATTACGGTACAGTTCTGAAACAAATATTTGGGCTACTGAAACTTAGGCAACAAATTACGGATTAGTTGAATTTGTTAGTTTAAAATGGTCAATAATCTTTGGATGGTATTTAAAAGTACTTCAATTTGATTTAAAAGTACTCCCATTTCATTTACCTAATTTTGCCTGTGTTCCACCAAATATACTGAATGTGCACCAAAATATAACCTAACCTAACCTTTAATATTTGGTGCACGATCAGTATTTTTCGGGGAAGTATAAAATGCATACATAGATGTACCTTAAGATTTTTGGTGAACACAAAAATATTATCCATAATCTTTAACAGAAAATTAAGACATTTATAATGAACTAGCTTCTGCCCGCGACTTCTTCCGCGTGAAATTTCTTGTTTCCCTGTTCCCCAATACTTTCTCGAGATATCATGAAAAAAGCAGTTTCATACAAAACGTATAAGAAAATTAATTTTCTTCATATTTTTTTTCGTTAATTTCCGCATGTTTTAACAGTTATTTTGCTATTAGGGGCGGAGACAAATCCAACAAATCTAAGATCATAATAATCGGTCCAGCCGTTCTTGATTTATAAATGGTGTAAATGACCCGACTTTGTTTTGTATATTTAGAGATGATGTAAGTAGTACCTACAGATCATCAATGATCTTCGTAGGGAATGTAGGATACTTTACTCTTTATTTACTCCTGCTTTAATTAAGCACTTGAACTGAGCACTGCAATTAACACACTAGCGCCACTGTTAATTAACGTGACAACCAACTGACATTCCAAATGTAGCCAAAACAAACAAAAAAATAACTAAGGTAAACAAGCACAATTTCCACGAAAACAAAACACAACGCAAAGAAATGCTCTCACAGTAACTCGTTACCGCTCTCTTCTTCTTCGAACGAGATATTAACTTCGTCAAAATCGTCACTCGACAGACTGTCTTCAGTCATATCGGTGTTGCACTCGCCCAACGACTCGATCGACATCGTTCGACGGCCGATCACCGACTAAACGTATCGGGGAAAGTACTCGAAGCCGAGGAAGTAAATTTTGAATAATTTACCGATTCATTTCGGCTTTCAAAACGTTGGTTGGTCGTGTTTACGTATCTACCGGTAACGTCATTAATCCGATTCGATTATGACGGTGGTTACACGATTTTTTTCTTCCTACTTTTTAATCGGTCGTTGATGTATTAATTTGTGTGTCAATGTTGTAATAATTGAGTCGTTATTATTTATGTTGATTGGAAATGTTAACATAATAATACAAATTTAAAATTGAGGCAAAAGAATGCCAATTTTAACATCTACATGTTTGAACCATTCACTATGTTTGAGCATACACTAAGCTTTGTCACTTCTGATGCACAAATTTTGTTGCCCATTGTCATTTGTAATATTTTTATTTCAGTCACAATAAAACGTATTATAAATAATAACGACATGACAGAAACACAAACACTTTGAATAACTGTAACTATATACTACTTACAAACACGAATTTATAATTGAATACACCACTTACACACAACACACGGTCAATTATTCGACAATGCTAATTGGACAACTAAAACTGGCTGGTAAGTAAAAGAAAATAAAAAAGTAACGAATGGCGAGCTTTAAAAAAATGCTCGAACTGCAGCGGTACACAAGAGTATTGAATAGTAAACTTTAAACAATTCGGATACTTGCACTCTATGCTTGAATCGTGCTGCCAGTGCACACGGCATGACCGAAGGTTACACTTGCTCTGGCGACGTTTGTTCCGCGACCTCTCAGGTGCGTTCCGCGCCAACGGTGCTCATCAACTAACTAGGGCTGCTCTACTTTTTGCCAAGCACTTTTTATGGCGCATTGTTTTTGTAAAATTGCACCCGAATCTGGTTTACAAAGGTGTTGCTTCATCATGAAAATTCATTACGAAAAAGCATTTGTTTTCTTCTTTAACTAGGCCGTACAGGCCGACGTGTGTCTTAGAGGCGGTTTGATACTCCGAGTCGTTCCATAACTACGAAAGAAATGCTCTTCCAATCTGTACAGTTCAAAAGATTTTGAGCAAATAGATGAATTATCGTGTTGCAATAAGTTAACTTATCTTCTCAAGGAAGTATGAATTAAGATATTTTCCGTTCTCTTCGAGCGTAGCTGCATTATTATGATATAACAAAACAAGTAAAGTGTAACACTAACATAGGCTATTGTTCCGTGGAAAGCAGAACGTACCATTACTTTATATATTAATATTTGGTAAGGAGTTCAGATTTCACAAGATAACAGAAATTGCAATAATTAGAAACGGATTTAATGGGATGTTACAAGTGTTACAGAAGATAATTACATTGGAGGAACATTTACTTTAAGACGAGACGGTTGGTGTAAAAGATGACCTGACTAAGCAAGAAGTGTACCTATCAGTGATAAACATAAGAAGAGAATTGAGATAAGGGCAGAAAGAGAGTGATGAGCAGATCAGACCTAAGCCTAAGATTTATATATCGTTACAAAACAGGATAACAAAAAAAAAAAAAATATACTACAAAGTGAAAAATAACTTTAATTTCGGAAGTCGGTGTCTTTGGATCTGTATTTTAGTTTTTTGCCACCGAATTCCAAAATTAAAGTTATTTTTCACTTTGTAGTGTTTTTTTTTTGACGTCGGATTTTTTTTTGGTTAGGTATTTTCTTTTTCTCGCTTTTTGGGTCTGTTTATAATTTATCTAAATTACAATAGCCTAATGTCAACTTGCTCATCGCCTTTTATAAAACATTGCTTTTCCCGACGCAGGGACGTTAATTTTTGAGGAGTTCTCCTGATATTTCAGTATCAGCTCCATTTCACCATCCGCATTGTGACAAGCATAAATTGCTTCGCAACCATATTAAAATAATCGAATCGTAACCCGTAAAATACTTAGTATTTAGTAGTTCCGGTGACCATCTGTGGTCTTCATCATCAGTTCCACTTTACCAAATGGTGCTTTCCGAGAGCAAATGCATGAGTTACTATAAAAAATACATAGGTGTGCCTATAATATTTTAAGAGTTCCTTCGATTTCTCCAGGATCTCATCTTCAGATCCTGACCTGATGACAATGTGACCACCTGCAAAGTATACCCTTTCAAACAAAACAGAAAAGATTCCGACGAACTGAGAGCCTTTTTTGAAGTCGGTTAAAAAGGTTGGCTTTCACTTAAAATTTAATGAGTGCAAGATAAAGTCACAAGTGCAGGAATAGTCAGAGTACAACATGCGATTAGGTAGTACGCTATACCAACCAACATAACTACATCCTGCACGTTAATTGCGTAAAATATTATTAATCACAATCTGAATGATTTTGAAGGATATTGCGCTAATATATTACATTGTTATAGACACCTTCACACTGTACTGTACTCGTACTATATATTATTTGAATGTATGCTGCGTGATATTGTTGTGCTATGAGCTATATACTATATGCTATTATATTATAGCGTAGTCTGAAAGCAGCTTTACGCAATTACCCTGCAGTTAGCGATGATTTAAGGGGAAAGCGCTAAGGTAGCCCTGGAAATTCAAAATTTCTTACGATTTTTGCAATTTGCATTGTCTTAGTGTATGTTGGTTAAAGTATGATTTGCGACCGTAACAAATATATATTTATATAATTGTGGCGGTATCAACAACGCCACATGCGAACTACGCATCAATGACTTGACGTCACAAATCCTGCATCGCGCTATCAGAGTTTACCGCGCGACTAGCATATATACAACATCCCGACATCAACCGTTGGGCAGTTGCCCACCAGACACAATACCCGTCTGGTCGGAGGATCCTCCCTTTACTATAGAGTATGAGTGAACTTTACACCCTGTTCCTCATACCTCTAAATAATTATAATCATTAGTATATGTAATACAACTCCTTATATTAGTATAATCCTAAAAGTCACGATTACATGAAATAGTCATTCAATAGGATTATATGAACTTAGAGAGTTGTAATGATGATTTTTATGATTATAATTCTATGAATAAATACTTGATACGAACACGAATCATATTTAGATCAACATACAACCTGATATAATAACCGGCACGAGTCGTGAGCACAGATGGGTGGTAGTAGTGGGGGCAAGCTCGCGCATGTACACTTTCGGCTAAATAAAAATGACACGCGAGAGTCCAATAGACGACGAGTATCGACTACCTAAAATTTTACTACTGCGCAGGTGTCAGTTTGTGCTCACGAATCATGCCGGTTACTATACTGACCTGCAAATTGCAAAAAACGTAAGAAATTTTGAATTTTGCGGGCTATCCTGACGCTTTCACCTTGAATAAAGACACTATGCATAACAGTCATCACTAGGATTATGGTATATATTCTCAAACGATATTTCACAAACATAGGGCTGTAATATTAACATATTGAAACTATTGATGGCAAAAGGTTAAGTAAATCCAACTGCAGTATGAGTTTTGCCATGTCAGTCATGATTTAGCGTTATGATTCTATCCCGACAACCCTACAAACTTCCATTAACGAATAGCAAATAAAAAACAGTTCAAAAGATACCTGGAACACATAAGAATCCTTCATTCAATGTAAAACGGTTACCCACGCTTTTTTAGAAAGCATTGTACAATGTGGAAACATAACAGCTACTGTTCAAACTTGAATAACATGCAGTTATTATTTGTTCGCGGTTAATTCTAATAATCCTATTACCTACTTAATGTTATGTATAGCTAGCTTCCTACAATTAAGTTGTGTTGCCGCACCACACTTGCCGTGTCGCGGAACACTGATACAGTTTTTTGAATAGAAGAGGAGCTATCGATGTGTCGTTTGAAGTAAACTGCGCGGTTCCAATTAATTATTCTCAAGCTGATGAGAGATCGCCTTCATGACACCTGTCAGCTGAGTACAAAATAAATAGTAGATTGTTAAACAAGGGATGAAAGGGACCTATGTAGGCACGAGATGGTTTGGACTACGAGCAAAGCGAGAGCACAATATTATTTATACTGTGGCGAGGGCGCCAATAGTTCGAGTGCCTAAATAGGTTCTTTCACCCGAGGTAAACACTCTGCTTTTCATTTCGAATATGAGGAAAGAAAATAAAAACCTGACTAGTTAAACAAATATATATCTAAATCTAATGAACTCATTTTATACAAATATCTGTATAAGTAAATAATTAGCACTCGACAAAACAACTGAAGATCGAATTGCCTTTTTTATGTTTCTTTTTTGTGGCATTCATACCAGCCAGTATTTTTATCATTGATGATGGTAAATATTTCGCTCAAATCTATATAAATTAAATTATAATTTAGTGAAAAGTAAATTAGAAGTATGAAGTAATTGTTACAAAATTGTTGATTATATTTTTTAACTACAATTTTACACCGCGATTTAACAGAGAGACTGTATAAAAAGTTGGGACATGGCTTACAGAATTTTTCATTTTTTTGACAGCAGGGAAAATCGTTTCTCTGGGACGAAAAATACTGTTTTCATCCCTCTGATCAGGTAACTTCAAGCGTACTTTCCAAGTATGAGAAATGAAAACGTGTTTGACGAATTTAAACTTTATTAGTTCCCAATCGTGTCTGACAGATTTCAAAAACGCATTCAATAGGCGGCCGAAATATAACTCATTGTTATTGTGTTTAACTAGCTGTGACCGTGGCTCCATCCGCTTTTCAGAGCACAACTCTATAAAAATCACGTTAATCTTATAAATGGTTATCGAGTTACAAACGCACTAGCGGACACGGACAGGCAGACGGAAAGACACACATTCTAAAATAATAATTATAAAACAACATAATCCACACATTAACCTTAATAACGATAATAATAAAAATTGCACGGGGAATATTGGCCTAACTTCTAGCGTTTCCAAAACAAAAACTCCGCTCTAATAAATCAATCAATCGCGTGACAGCATTTAACTTGTGAACAATGTTTCTTGCATCACTTTAATTATTTTCTAGTTTGGTAACATTAATTTGGCAACGATTAACGAATTTTTGCTGAAGTAAGGAGGCAACTTTGTACACTATTCCTATTTCAAAATGGGAACAGTAGCGTACAATTTGAGGATTACGCTAATGGATAGATACTTAATTTAAAAATCTAAATAATTCAAGTTTCACTTTATTTCAAAACTCACTTTTCTTTTTTTATAAAAATAATTTAAAAAGTTGTGTAGATTGGGTGTGCGCAGGGAGCAGGACAGGGTCGCTCCTGCCGCGGCGTCACAGAGTAGGACAGAGAAGGACCGAACGCTCAAGGTCGTTCGCTAATTAATTGGACTGTATGTAGAAAATGCATCTAAGTAGTTAGAATGATTAAGAATACATGCAGGCCAATACTTATTTCATTCGAATTGCTGGAAACCGACAAAGTTCTAACGAACAAAATAACTGCATTGAATCTGAGCGCCACCTGCTCTATAGGTCATAAACTATAAGCGCAGAGAGGTATACGTCGACACGATCTCTGCTTACTGGATTTAAACAGTACAATTTATAAGGTTCAATGGTAAAAGCTATCAACAGTTTAAGCTTCTAATGTGTAAACAATTAAATTTATTAAATGAGTTTTATGTGTGACAAAAATTTAAACAAAAGTACCGGTTCCTCAACATAGATGGCGCTAGTGTTCTGATAATGATAATAACTTTGAAATCCATACTAATATTATAAATGTGAAAATAACTCTCTGTCTGTATGTTACGTTTTCACGCCTAAACCGCTGAACCGATCGGTATGAAATTTGGCAGACATATAGCCTGGGACACGTTGAAGGATATAGGCTACTTTTTTACGCGATAACCGACATCTACGCGGGCGGAGCCGCGGGCAAAAGCTAGTAGAAAATAATTTAATAGAGTATTGCGGCTTTGAATTTTAAAAGAAAAAAGATACAGGAGAAGAGCGAGATATATATGGAAAATATGTATTTATGAACAGGTAGGCTGAATTGGTATGCAGGGCTGAAATGATACAAACAATTTAAAGCGATTTCCAAAAATTTCAAGAGATTTGTAAACCATTTAAAGATAGGGAACTTATTGATAACAAACTACGTTTTAATTCAACTTAGAAATCCCTTTCAAAGTTTATTAGTGAACTACAGATTCACATCTGCATCTGCTGTATCCATCCAATTTTACGGAATGTCAAGTATTGTGGTTTATACTTTAAAACACAGACAGGTTTAATTTAAAATGAATGCATAAAAAATAAATAAAGCACGTTATAAATTACTGTCAGTAATTAATGATCTAGTGAATATGCGTGTTACGTCTGAATAGTTAACATACGTCATCGTAGTAAACTATTGTAAATCTACGTCTAACGCCTTTATGCAACAAATTGCATTTGAACTGGTAAATGCGTCGCAAATGTGTGATTGGATTGTTTAGCGTTTGTTAACTTTCAGTTCTGCTGTCATTTAACGTCATTATCAGCTTTCTATTACACATCAAGAATATATTTAGCAAAGAAATAGACACTCAGGTATATGATTGAAAGAAAAAGCTATGGTCTAAATTGCGTTCGGCGGCGCGGGCAGATCGCACTTTTTTTGCACGCGGAAAAATGGGACATTCTAAGCGTCCTACCATTGTGGTTATCAAAATAAGTCACTTTCCCGGAAAAAATCTGAATCAATTGTCAAGACCATTGTGTATTGTAAAAAATCAATAAACATTTGCGAGTACTCACTCTGGGCTCTGTCTGAAATGGTCGACGGCAAACTGCAGCAGTGGATGTCTGCCGTCATGCTGTGGCGTTGACTGGTCTCTTCTCTCTTCCCTTAAATCTCGTTCCCTCTCCCGATCTCTTTCTCTATCCCTGTCCCTTTCCCTCTCCCGATCTCTTTCTCTTTCACGTGGCACTGGTGACGTCGTCTGCGCTCTTCTCTCAACGTGGTCCGTCTCTTCTCTGGAGTCTCTCGCTTCGCGCAGCTCGCGTATCTCCCGAGAGTCTCTCGAGTCTCTGGACTCTCTCGTTTCTCTGGACTCTCTCGTTTCTCTCGTCTCTCTGGTTTCTCGTTCTGAGACGCGTTCTTTTGTAACTCCATTTGTTGTAGGTTTGGGTTGAACCTGTAACAATTAAGGTATTGGGTTAATTTTATGCTTGATTCATTCATAAGTGATTCGGAAGTCACTATTTATGCCTTAAGTAGGAAATACATAATAATTAGGAAGACATTATAAGTAGGAAGACAGTAATAATTAAATCGGTTGCCTTGTTCATTAGTTGCGATTTACAGTTTTGAGTTGCTTGAATTTGAATACAAGTTTCATAACTATGAGAGAAACAAAAAACAAAACGAATTTACTTTTAAAAGAAAAGTTCGTAACCGCTACTTAAGTCAGACTAAATTAACTCTCAAATAATAGTCTAGTCATAGTAATTATTATTAGGTGGTATTTGTTAGAATATCTATTAGTTTATTTTATTTGTATATGTGTATTAGTATCAATAAAACTATATAAATTCACGTAATCAAGAAGTTAGTATTTTAGACATTATTACACATTCATGACATATTCTTGTACCCTATCACTGTTTTTATATTTAACCCAAAGGTTGACTGGTAGAGAATGCCTTGTGGCATTAAGTCCGCCTATGTACCACTATTGTACATGAAGTTTAAATAAATAAATAAATAAATAAATAAGTAAAGTATGATAAACACGGTGGGGGGTAAGCCTAGGAAGGACCATTTATATCGTCATAGTGTTTTTAAAGCCATTCGTGCTATCCCAAGTACAGTTTTCAGATAAGTACGTCAAAACTAAAGAATCTCGAGATTGGCATCCGATTGCGGTACTCGCCACTTGGCCGGTGTCGGTACATCGCTGGAGATCAGGAAAGCGTGAATGTGCGCGCGCGCACGATCGCTAAATAAATCAGTTTTACTGCGCTGGACCCGTTGCTCGGACTCTATACGAATCATATCCAATAGAAACCAGGCTGATGTGATTTACGGCATTTGGTGATTTATGGCATTTGGTGATTTATGATTTGTTCTATTCAAATAATATAAATGTTCTTCACATTTACCTAATTATTTCAATAAGTAGGTATTGAATATATCTAAGCAGTAATTAGAATTACCAACCTTAATTAATGCCTCTGTATGTATTTTAATTATTGTTTAAGGACGGGCAATGTGGCAACGACGCTTGGAGGAGGCATATTATGGTCAGTAGTGGACGTCTCGTTCGGTCGAACTGATCATTTCGACTGAAAGACAGAATCAGATGACGAAGAAGATACTAAAATAATGCGAAGGGTCATCATCATTAATGATCCTCCGACGATTGAATAATACAATATTAGGGAATCAAAGAAATTGACTGTTTCTTAATTTTTTATGGGATGAAAAATTTCAATAAAAGATAGTTAAGATAGCACCCAGAAAAAAAGTAAACACGAAGTGCATCGCTAACTCGTTGCCTGATGCTGAAAATATGCGAACTTTTTATTTAAAGAATCGTTTCAGAATTATTATAGCCTATGGAAATATAAAACAAAAAAAATAAAAAATAAGAAAGAGTTACAAGCTAATTACTACGGCCTGAAATATTCAATTAAGTCAAAAAGTAGGTCAAGGTGAAAATACTTATTCAATATTAACTTTTATACCTTTGGTTTTCGTTTCAAAGTTTTTCTACTGAGCGTCCTGATAACATCGTAAAAGTTATCCATTTTTAACAATTTTTCGTTCACCAGCACTCATCAAGCACAATTCGTATTTTCATAAAGTAATTTAATATCACCAATATCGTCGACGTTATTTTTCGAAACTTGAACTAAGAGAATCAATGTTGCCACTTTCCCGACGCAAAAAACAGACTATAGAATTTCTATTGTTTTTTTCGATAGTGCAATTTCCGCACTGCATTCGCGAGGTGCAGCGGCGGTATGCGCGCGCCGCCCGCACCCGCGTTGCCCGCCACCATCTTTATAAATATTGATGCAATCTATGTGTGCTCGCTCCGATTAATCGCTAATTTCTTTCGTAACTCGAATTCTTTTATTTTAGTCTTTTTAACCGATTAACTCTTACCGTGAATGGGAGATATTTATGGTATTTTTTACACGCTCCGCTAGGCTCAATTTATTTCCACGCTCGTAGTCATTATCTTGAATAATTATGATAATTAAGGAATATCAGATACTTTTTACATAACTGACATCGAACAGATAATTACTCGTATAAGTTCGTTACGTGGCGGAACTACTGCCAATATTTTAGGGTCACGTTTCAAAAAACGAATCTGATTACCTATGGGATATTGTGCTGTCACCAAAATAAGATTATAAATTACAATCCTGCTGTATTTTTTACAACACAAAATATTGACAGAATGTTTTCTACAAAAGAAGTTACAATTTTTTTTTCATTTCTTGGAAGTACCGAACCATGGACAATAGAATCACTGTTCAATATTCTGAATATATTAAGTATACTCATACTCATTAAAAAGAAACAATTCAAGTTACACAGCTTTATATGGCATCCTTAAACAGTGGTACATTGTAAGCCTTTTTAAATCAGTACAGCATTTGAATAAATCACATTATGGAACATAAAACATAGCTTGGCGTAACTTACTTGTTATCGCATTCACCTAGTTAAAACCTACATGAATGTTTTTTTTTATGTATATCTACAATTATGATCAGTTTTCGCAAAAAATGAAATCAGTAGTAAGATTAATTTAGTAAAATATAAGTAAAAGTAATTTTACCGGATTATAGATTTCCATAATTTTCTATATTCTGACGTTTGTGGTAGCCTGGAGTAAGCGACATCTATCAATGCGTGTGAGAACTGTGAATGATTAACGTTCATAATGTTGGATACTACTCGTAGATGGCAGCACCGCACGCATAAGGCAGTTTTACTTAAATCAATCATTTTAGTTATTTTCGAAGAAAGAAAGAAAATAATTTATTTGGGACACGCACAGGAAATACAAACAGTAAAAAAGAGGAGCATTTAAAATTAACAAAATTTACATTCAAAACAAGAATAAAAATAAAATAAAAACATGATAAAATAAAAAGACCTGTGCGAGGCCAAAAAGGCTCCTATCTCAGCATAACGCTGCGATATTTAAAAAATAAATAGCGCAGCGCTGGTATTCTGATAGGGGAAGATGTGTCTAGTGTCTACGCGCACTAAATAATAAAAACTATATTATGAACTAATTGATATGATTTAAATCAATGTTGAATGAATGAAATAAGTCTATTTGTTATTGGCATCTCAGAACTATATTAATTCAAAGAGAACTACTTTATAGAGAGGTTTTAAACATGTACGTCCACATTGTATCATCCGTATTTCATAAATTATTGTGTAACTGCAGTAATCGTTATAATTATACTTTGTCGCCATGCGATTATCTACCTAAAGAGTAGTTTAGTCTAGATTATAGACGTAAGGAAAAGAAGAATGTTATTATTTATTTAAAACTTCAAGCACAGAAATGTACAGAGGCGGACTTAATGCCAGTCAACCTTTGGGTGATGCAGAGACAAACAGTGGTATGTGCAATTACGAAAAATCTAGGAATAACTATAAAGATACTTACATAATATATATTCCAAATTTCGAATTTCTATATAAAGAACAAGTAAACATACATAAATACACGAATATACTTACTAAAACAAGACAAACAATGGGAAAACATTAACGTTGTGATGATTCTGCCAACTTCTTACGAATGAGTTCGCGAACTTTCACTTTAAATGATAGTCGGTTGGTTGCGATCCTGATTTCCAGAGGGAGCGCATTCCACAGAGAGATAGACTGAACGAAGAAGGAAGAGTGAATAAAGTATGTGCGGTGGAGTGGGACATTGAAGAAGGCGATTATTTGATCATCGTAGATTTTTATTGTGGTTGACACAAATGTACTGAAAGTGGGGGGTCGATAACTAGGGGAAGTGGGAGAGTCAAGAAATGAAAAAAAGTGGTCAGCGCCCTTTGCTCTCTGCGCTGGCGTATGAGCAACCACTTTAGAAGCGACCGATGCGCAGAGACATGATCATATTTACGCAGATTGAAAACAAATCGAATGCAGTAATTGAGAAGACGGTCAAGTTTGTCGAAGAGATCGGCTATGAATGTTAGAATTCTTTAGAAAATTAGCTGATTTAATTTTAGTTCAGGAAGATTTATTTTTAAGGAAGTACTTTCTACTACCTAGAAGTAGTTAAGAAGGTATACCAAACACACTAGGGCCGTATGTGAGGTGGTCCCGTACTAGAAATTCTCGCCACGTATCTGATAATAATAATATGATTATAATATGTAGACATTACATACGACTCATTTTCACCCGTACATAACCACTTAACATTTTCCATTGCGCCAGGAAATATGTGAACGATATAGCGAAATAAATGGCCGTTAACATACGCAAGTGTACAAGTGATACATCGAGATACCAGCCAGATGATGACTGGACCCACCGAAGCTTAGCAGTAACCAGTTCAATCGCGAGGATGTCGGGGTGACCCGCTCTTAGAAATATAGACGCGTCTCCGGGAACCGATGCAATGGATGTACTGGAAACTATTCGATCATTTTTTTACATTGTGCATCATTCATGTGTAGTTCCGTTTGTATTTATTGGTAATGCGTTATGGTGTGTATTTATTGGTGTGCGTAGTGGTGTGTTGTAGTTTTCATTTAAAAAACCCACGTGTGAAGGACTAGAATCTGCCGTAACCAGAATCTGTCCTTAACCGAATAAAGGGAAAATTTGTCTCTATAAGTTAATATTTCTTACTTATATTGAACACTCTAATATCATGACTGCGCCCCTTTTTATGAACCTCAAATAATTCCTAGTTTTTGGGGCTAAAAATACTAAATGGCCAAGAAACTTCAACCAAATTGGTTGAAGTTATTTGGCCGTACATCATAGAAGGTCAATAAGTTTTTAAAGTATCTGTTAAATATTTCCCTTTTTGATCCTTGTAAGGTAAAGAAGTAGATCCATGTTTAAAACATGTTATGGCGGCCACTCCTTCATTTTCTCATTTATTTGTAGCCATTGCAGCAATTCAACTGTCAATGTTTCAATAGAAGCTTGATCTTCCGTTTTTCTCAAATAATTTCCTCGACGATAATTGAACATTTTCTTCCATCTATCCATTAATTAACAGACACATAGAAATGCCTCGCACTTTCGCCGCGAAAGCCCCAATAAACATTATTTCTATATGAAAGTCATGCGATGCAAGCATGTAATTGGTAGTAGGTTACCCGTCTTTTAAATTGGTATAAGAATAATATATATATATTTTTTTTTTATTGGCATAAAAAAATGTGTACAAATAATAAAGTGAAGCCCTCTTGAGCTAGGTAAAAACACTTGTGTTACAGGAGCCAGGAAGTAAGTATTCAAAGGTTGTCCATTAAACGTTATGATAATATGAAACATTTGATTATGGTGAAAAAAATTAAAGCACAGACAATAATATTTATACCTACCAGTTATATGCTACATATATGTATATAAAGTGCAAATCTTAATTTCTACATAATTTTGCATTGGTTCAATATATTTTATTTACTGCATCAATAAATTTATATTTAAGTTTATCAAAATAACTAGCTTCTGTCCGCGACTTCGTTAGTCCAGAAGTCGTAAGATACACAATATACTAAAATAACAGCCACATTTTTATAAAACTCTCTCGGCCCCCGTCCACCGCGTCGCATCGCGTCGCCCGTCCGCGCTATTATTTCGTTTTCGCTTAGCGTTATTTGTGACTTTTATCATTTTGCTCAGCTCGTAAGGCTTGCAGCGTGAAGTTCTACAAGAAATGGGCTATCAAATGCTGAAATAATTGTTCAAATCCGTAGTTCCAGAGATTAGCGCGTTCAAACATTCACATACATTTATTCCTCTAGTGGGATTTATTTTATGCCCGTAGGTCTGTCCGTGGCACAGCGGGCCCTATCAGAAAACCAGCGCTGCCGTATGTTTTTTTTAATATCGCAGCATCATGCTGAGATAAGAGCCTTTTTGGCCTCGCACAGGTCTTCTTTTTTTGTTTGAATGTTTTTTTTATTGTTGTATTTCCTGTGCGTGCGTGCCAAATAAAATATTTTGCTTTCTTTCTTTTAAACAAATAACTCTTCAACTTTATTATTTTAGTATAGAATTCGTTAGTTCCATAACAAACGTTGAGAACCTAAGTATTTTTAGACAACAATCCAGCATTTTTTAAAGTTTACAATAAAGCCTTAAATTACCACGTTCAATTATAATCTCTAGATAGAATCTAGCTTTATACTATCTTTGATATTCAATCTTCTATCAACACCTCTTCAACAATATCGATTGATCGCACATCTATTTCACGTTCGGCTGACCGCAAATTGAATAGCTCCACACATGTGCTTCAATGGACCACGTAATGGACAGGCGCGGTCGTTCATTGCCTCATTGCACGTGAAAGTAAGAGCTTTTCCTTTATCGATTAATGAATACATTTCCCCTGAAGAAGCCATTGTGCGATGATTAATAATCACATGCACACATACAAAGCACGTGCTATTAACAGATCAATTAATTTCAAAAGAAGCAGAGGAATTTAGAGTACCTACTTGCTATAACTACTATTTACTAGTGACTTGAATAGAAATAACGAACTTTTGAAGTGACGGTTTGTCATTTTAACTAGCGACCTGTCCCTGCTTCCCAGAGTTTTAACGGCTTTACAAAACATCAAGATTTCTTTATTATATATAAGTTTAAATTAATGTATTATACACACAAACCGCATTAAAATCCGTTGCGTAGTTTAAAGACCACGCGATCACACAAGACGGACACGAAAAGCGACTTTAATTTATAATATATATTACGTATATACTTATATTTTTTAAATGAAGATATAGATATAGGTAGGTACCTACTCGTACATAGTCATGAAAAAAAAAAAGAACAAACTCTAGCTGAATAGAAACACAAAAGCCTAGAGCGACCTTTACAAAGTGCGATACGAGTATGTCCCTGCATCAAATTAGACTATAAACATGACCCACAAGATTTTAGTTATCGTACAGTTAGCACATTTGCGACACACACTGTAAAACGACCGGATTGAAAAGTCACTGAAACGTACAAAACTGTGCATGAAGCAATAACTCTTTTAATAAGTCGGATTATATTTCAGTTACTCGACATACATACCGACGCCATATTTATTTTAGTACTTATATTAAAATTCTAAGGCTCGTTTGATATTCAGTACTTTTAAATTCACAGCCTAAATTCTTTGAAGTCGCAGATGCCAAAATAGGAGACAGAAAACATACTTTAGATGTAGTAGTTAGTGAGGATATAAATTCTACTTCTGAATTGAATTAATTGAATTCACCGTAGAAAAATCAATGGTGTTCCAATTACATAAGTGTCTACTAACGATGTCGAAAATAAGATAAATATCATTGAAGATGAAGCAGTAGTTAGTGGAAGCAGCAATAAGGCATGAAATAAATTTTGCATTATCTGCAACTTGCAACAATTTAGCTACAAAATTAGCAGGTCAATTCAATACCTCTCAATAATGTTCCTCCGTTTTTTGCTGCGACAATAATAAAACAATCATCATCAATCATTATTATTTGATCATCTACTTCCAAATGGAATCCCCTCTACACTTGCTTTTTAATGATATCAATCTAATCAAAGCATACAGCATGTCCATTCAATCAGATACGAGTATAAGGCGGAAACAGACTTATAACACGCCACGCCGCCACGTCAATGAAGCCTGTTCATTAGTGTTCATTGGCTATATTTCATCTTGTGTAGCTACGCTTTGTCATTTGGCCAATGAACATGCTTGGTGGTGTCGGTTGTTACAAGTGCGCAGCCTTTACGCGGAACTGCTTCGTCAGTTTTTCTATAGTCCCAACCTGTTTCTCAATGTTAGAATACCTTCACTTTTCCTTTGTGATTAGCTGCTAGACTTTCCATGGTAATTAATCTTCTTAGTGTTGATATGTTTGAGATCCAACTACAAATTACTTAGGGGACGAGAGAAATTCTCTACTTTGAAGATATCTTAATGTTTTCTTTGTTTGATATTAATATTAATAAGTACCTTTAGTTGGGGTTTTTAGCAGTCAAGTTTGAATTATAAGTTAGACTAGCTTTTGCCCGCGGCTCCGTCCGCGTGGATGTCGGTTATCGCGTAAAAAAGTAGCCTATGTCCTTCTCTATATCTCAGGCTATATCTCTGCCAAATTTCATGACGATCGGTTCACGGTTTAAGCGTGAAAACGTAACAGACAGACAGAATTACTTTCACATTTATAATATTAGTATGGGTATAGATATAATATAGTATGAATTAGACACAGAGCAAACAATATGTTTAAATCTCAATAGAATTTTATTAGACGTGAATGATGGCAGACCATTTAAAAACTCACAAACAAGGTATCTAAATGGAGGTAATTTATCTACATTATTTGGCTTGTCATAATGTTATTCAGCTGCATTAATTGCTTTATTAAATACACAATCAAAAACCCGAAGGTCACTCCTATTATCATATTCCATCAAAAGAACATAGGTAACATTCCAATGCGGTTTTATTCGGACGACAATATGTCAAGGATGATGTACCACAGAGCATGTTGTGGCGACCCATCATCACTGAAGAATGACGATGATCACGAATTGTTATTTAGTACATTTAGTTAGGCAAGGTAACGATTAAGTATACGTTTGTACATATTTCTTTAAGAAACGTTTTGTTGGTACTGAAACATGCAATTAAAGTTCTCGCAAGATGTTATTGGTCAAACAAAAGCCAAGATCAATGTGCTGAAGCTTTCTTCGCGATCGTCTGTGAATTTTTTGAGCAATAAGTAAGTTGTTCTTTTACTATGCCTCATTCATAGATATACTGGTAGTGATGAATAGCAATAAAAAATAATTGGCCCTGATGCCATTCTTGTACACTTTGCAGAAGGCTGAGCGTAAAAAACAAATGAATGAAACCCAAGGAGACATTATTAAAGGCCTATTATCTCAGTCGAGGTTGATAGAATACTACGTAGTAATTCTCCATTAGAAAAAAACCCATTATTGCTTCGTAATAAACATTATCGTCTTCCCAAATTTTAGGGTCGTTATGTAGAAGCAGAAAGATTTTTTCAAGCCTATCTTGGGCACTAAAATGTGCGTTTGAACTGTCTGAACATATAGTATTAGTGGTAAGTGTATATGATTCTGTAATGGCTCTATTACAGTCCGAAATAGACGCCAGCGCCGCTTTCACTGTACAGCTGTTATCATTCGGTGATCGCACACTTAGCGTGAAATAGGTACGAGCGAGCATCACACAGCGTCACGATTATGATGTGGAATACCTACTTCCAGAAAGTTCTGTGGCCCTAGTACTTACAATTTCCAACTTGAATAGAGGAATGAGGATTAATGAGAAAAATAAAGATGACTAACCGCACCACCCAGTGGGGTTAATAGCCGGGAAGAGAAATATAGTTTTAAACTTGAATGGTATCTAACAGAAAGCACTTCAAAATGTGTCAATTTAAGGCTTGGTTCATAAGGAAGAAGAAAAACTAAAACCAGACTAAGAAAGACGGATATAGGAAATTAAAGAGCATTTTCTAGATATAACAATCATCTAATCGAGTAATCTTACATCTGTGGGTCAAAGAGATAGTTTGGACACTAGTTTGGGAGCTATATGTTTGAGCCATTTAGGGTTGAACACTAGGACCGTGGTCTAGGGCCTTAATTTCTCGAGACATCGCCAAGCGGTTGGTCGACTCTTCACGTGACCAGGAGGGTTGGCCTATTTCTTGACCAAAGAATCATCATTGGCATACAACGTGGCAATGCTGCCAGCCTTTTGGAAACATTTCCTGTTGACAGCGATGCGGACGAATTATTTGATGCCCTTTGATTCTTTCCCCTCCCTTTTTAAGCTATTGCATAGCTTCTATCGCGGGCCTTGAGCGCGGGGACCGAATCCAGAAATTCCGTAACGAAAAAACCTCACGCTCCCCACTCCGACGGTTTTACTACACCAGTACCCTCTAGTGATCTAATAATTTCTGGCAGTTCTTTTTTCTGTGTACTGCGTATTTTATTCTTATAAATATTAGTTTATAAAATTATGATCTTCACAAAAAGTGATTGTTGATAGTGGGGTTTGAACTCACGAGCAGTCGATTACGAGTACATTCAGTTCGCCTGTTGCACCGCAAGGCTACAATGACTTAATTAATACTTGCCAAATAGTTGATACCATTCCAGTTGAACAATTTTTAAACTTGACTAGACGGTTGGAAATGACTCATGTACATGGAATTTTTTCGCTGTCAAAACAGTTTGTCACTCTTTTTTTATTTAAAATTACTTTAGGTTCAACACTTTCGTCTATTTTAAAGTTGTTATTATGCTTATATTTGAATAGTATTTGACTTTGTTTACGTAGTTATACACTTTTACGACGTTCAGCACTTATTTATTTTGTTTTTAAGCTATTGCATAGCTTCTATCGCGGGCCTTGAGCGCGGGGACCGAATCCAGAAATTCCGTAACGAAAAAAATAATAATAATAATAATATCAAAGAAAAAGAAATACTGCATAAATAAAATAAATAAATAATTATAATTGCATAAGTTGATACAAAATGCTATGCAATAGCTTTACCGCGGCAGTCCCCGAGTGCCACACGTCTTTTTATTTTATTATTATTTAATAATAATAATTATTATTTTAAGACTTGCTTTTAATTTTGTTTGGACAATTTACTTAATGAATATAATTATGTATTATGGAGGTGTTAAAATGGCCATTTATCTTTTGAATTACAGAAGGATCAGAGTAATAAATAAGGTCAAGAGCTGACCCATGCCGCTATAAAAAAATATAAAAATAGAAAAATATTTTTCTTCTTTTGCAGTATGTGGCGTGGTCGACAATTTCTGTGCATTTAAAGTTCATAGTAGTGTTAATAAAACGGATAATGTTAATAATTCTATCAGAGAGGAGTTTGTTGTGCAGCCAAGGCGAACTGGTTAAATAACGTGCTTACGGGAAAGGTCGACACTAACATATTTTCTTCCATCATTGTGAAGTATTACTAAAGTAAACTTTGTTCACTTCTGTGAGAAAATAGAAAACAGATTCCATCTTTTTATAATAATTTAAAAACAAGACTTCCAACTTCCTTATTGGTATTAGATGAATCTTCGACATTTGTTTTCCTTTTTTTTTTAGAAACAATATATCAGTATGTATGGCAGTGCTTCCGTCAAGCTCCAAAACATATTAATTGATGTTACAGAACTTACAGACAGATAAACATATCATGTATGCAAAACGACGTAATTAATCGATGCTAGATATAAACACAAACATTTTTTTTGTATCCACAACAGGGTAGCCTTCATCTCTCCTGACGGTAAGTGATGATAAGACCGAAGTTGGAAGCGAGCTTCACCCGGAATCCTCAACCACAGAGAAACTGGTTATACGAGTATTACCTCTAATTGCCGAAACAACAAATGCTGTTAACAGTGTTGTTATGGCAACAAACTTAGATAAGATGGTGGTAACTAGCCAGGCGGAGTTAGAACAAGCCTTATAAAATCAAAATAATGTATATTTTGAGGGTTCATATAATGTTGTTTTGTAAAAGTTACAACAGCCTGTGTTCCGCAAAGGATAGGAGAAGTGATCAAGTGACTGGTTATTTCGCCAGTAATGTTACAATCCCAGATAATAGGAGGCGAGCCTTCCGTCATCAACTGGGTCGAGATTCCAGACGTTTACTGGACCAATCCCTAATCTAATATCCCAATAACACTTTTTCTATCCCGGAGATTCGGCGATCGAACCTTTGCATGATGGATTATGCAAGGGGTTCATCTCAGCTGTTAAGTCAGAAAGCAAATAGTTTGCGAGCATTTCTTTTAAGGAATGATCTTAAAGTTATGTAAGAATGCACCTCGAACTTTGACATGGTGACTAGCGACTCGTAGAAGTCGTAACTTACTTGATGAATGACAATCTACGACATTTCAGAGCAATTTTATGTAATACACGACTTCCTCTGATCGTCAACGTGTAATGATATAATCAGTCTCGTATCTACTACATTCTTAATCGACTGGAATACAATAGCCTTGGTCAGGTAAATTATATAATGGTCTATAGATTATGTTTGAATTACCTATTTATAATAGGAGTATTATATTAGCAAACGGGGTGGGATTACATTTTCTGCTCAATTCAATATTACAAAATAAAGACTGGTTTAAATACCTCAGCCCAATTCATCAACAAGGCATAACTTCCTCGGTTTCTATCAAATGCCTTGGAAAACCCCAAAACAATATTTTTAACAAATAACAATAAGTATCGGGTGTCCTAAAATTTAAATAGAAAACACCGTTTTTATTTATTTTATTATAATTTCTTTATTGAAACAAATTACATAAGGCTAGGGTTATTTATGGAATAGCACATCGAGCAACTGGCCTCCACGGCTTAGATGTTAAACAATTCGATTACTGCATGAGACATTTCCTGATCGTGTACTCTCTCGTTTTGGTGATCAGATTTCGCCCCCTAAGATCATATGATCGAACACTATTAGATTTCTTTTCATGTGGTTATTGGAAATCAAAGTACTATGCCAACAAGCCCACAACCACCCGAGCATTGAAGGAGGAGATTCAACGCTGCATCAACGAAATTCAACCACATTTATGCAAAAAGTCATGGAATATTTCGACAAAAGAGTATGTGCCTTGGAGGCTATTTGCCCGATGTGCTATTTCATACATAACCCTAGCCTATGTACTTTATGATTCAATAAAGAAATTATAATAAAAGAAAAAAAAATGTGTTTTCTGTTTAATTCAAATCTTGCGTAAATTTTGGGACAACCTTTATTTGATCATCAAACCCCAATAGATTTTCCGGCAGCTTTACTGTTCAGAGATAATTGATAAGCCTTCTAGAAACCACGGATCAATTGCTCTTCAATTTACCACAAGACTTGGGTCAATATTTTAAAGCATCAATTGCACACTTACTTCAATTTCACAGTTCGTATTTCGACGTATATTGCGAGTTGCCCTAAGGTAGAATTACCACAAAACAGAGTGTTTTATAGCCTACGAGCTACGTGTGGAAAGCGAGAGAGTGGCCTGTGGCCGTCACGGTCTCTTTGTGGCTACAATTAGCTGATATTGTCAATTACTTGTACGTAAGTGGGTACTAGGCCTAAACCCGAAACTCATTCATAAAAGTGAAAAGTCATACTTAAGTATAGAGCATGACGGACTAGTTTGTTAGATTAAATATTAATAACATGATGTTTATCAGATTTTGAAGATTGTGTTTCGTGTGTGGTGGTTATGGTAAAGCTTTATGTTTCGTCTCTATCTAGGACAAACATTACGAACTCTGTATACGTCCTAGGAGGAACGTACTCCGCCGTGTCCTCGTAGAGGCCATCGGCAGCGGCGGCGACCTCTCGCGCCCGGCCCTGGTTCAAGCCATGGTGCGGGGCGAGAAGGAATCTGAGGCAGTCACCTCCTTCTGTGAAGCAGTTATGCTAGCGAAGGAGGTGGCGGGATGGGAGAGAGCCTCCCGTCCCAGCCGCCGGCGGTAGACGCTCCGAGCATCGGTAGCCGCGTGACGACTCCTGGCCACCGTAGCCGCGGGCCTGCGAGCGGTGAGTAATGGGTAGCTCACCGTCCGATCAGGACCAGGCACGTGCCGGACGGCGCGTACGTGTTCCACGCGCGCCTCAAAGAGATGTCAGCAACGACGAGGGGGCCCAACAGGGCCCAAGCCTGCCGGGTCAGCGGGATTGTCCGAAAGGGGTACCGCTGCCCCGGAACATAAAGGGCCAAGGAAGAAACACGGGTGGGTTTTAGTCAGTAAGAGTCTGACACTCCCTTCCGCTCCACTAGTGCTTCCAAAATTACGGATTTGCTAATTACGTAACTAGTTACGCATTTTGATGCTTCAATTACGTAACTACGTAATTACGTACTTAACTGTTTTGATTTTTTAAAGCACGATAAATTCTGGGCTTATTACGTATTTTAGAAGTAAAAAATCAAACAACTTCAAATGAAAAAAATTATAATATTAAGGAATTAAAAGTAAATTACAGATTAAAATGATAATTTTAAAATTAAACTCAAAATCAAAATCGTCAATCAAATCAAAATGTAATATTTTGATTTGATTGACGATTTTGATTTTGACTAAACTCAATCAACAATTCAAACAAAACATGTACCACGCACAAATGGTTTAAAAGTAAGAAACAATATAAAATATGGTTATTTTTCCAATCTTTGTTCTTGATAATATGATCTCATAAATGATAACGAATGCAATGTTCTGTCACCAAGGGAACTTCTTAGTTTAGAACAAAGATAGCCGGCAGAAGAAAATGCCCGTTCTGCTTCAACACTAGTAGGCATTATACATAGTAAATAATTATAAGCTGCTGTTAGGAAAACTTCACGACCGCCGCCAGTGCTATCGTAGATACACATTTCAACTCTGATGATGGATTCAAGATCTGTGTTTACTCCAGATTTGTTTACTGTAGACATAGTTTTCTGTATTTCTTTTTCTAGTTGCTGTGCAACAGTCAACTCGTCGCCACAACCATCATTAGCATCATTGTCATCTGCTTCGGAATCTAAACTCATTTGTGTACTTGTAGGCGGTGTAAATTTGAGCCTTTCTAATAAGTTTGCAACATATGTTCTAATATAATCCGACGTCGGTTTTCTAAAAGTTTCTGTTTCTTCGGTTTTATAATATTCTTCATTATTATGCAAATACTGCAAGACACCAGACACATTTGTTCGCCTTTCTTTTATTCTTTTTCTAAGGGATACAGCAAGCTTGTCACTGAGCCCATTGGACTGAGCATCAAGCTTATTTAACATAAACTGAAGCGCAGCATCTGCTGCTAACAAATTCGAGTCACGGCGACACAATGCCATCACTGTAGTTTTTATTATATCTAAACTATGATGAATGTTATGTAGATCTTGTATTTCTGTGTCTGTGAAACTTATATTTGATTGTAAGTCTAATAAAGCCTTAAATAAACTTGATTTCAATTTCAGAAATCGTCCAACCATATCTGATAAGCTGTTCCATCGCGTTTTGCAGTCTAGTATAAGATCGAGGCTTTTACCATGCTCTTGTAAAGAATATTTTTGCAACAAATCGGTCTTCAGTGGTGATTTTTTGAATGATTTAACAAGTTTTCTTACTTTTACTATAATATCTTTGTACAGAAACTCTGGTTCTAGAACTCTAGGTACTTCTATGAAAAGTCCGCCATCGTTTTCTTCAATTTCTTCAGTGTCAGTATCTGAAGCTTCATCTTCTAGTTCTGGTTCAGTAGTTGTACTTTTCCGTGTCTTATATAATACGTCCAGCACTGCAAGTTGTATTCCGTGAGCAAAACACAACTGATGGTGACCATCAAAATTTTTGCCCATTTTAACCATAACACTGGCTCCGTCCGTTGTGAATGCAATTATATCTTCAAGTTTCAAATAAAAGTCATTTAGATGATTTTCTAACAGTACAGTTCCAACGTGAGCTGGCATTGAACCCTTTATCCTTACTAGTCCTAAATTTTTATATTTAGCTGGTTCTAGGTCTTTATTATGAATATTTATATTCATATACCTCCGGTTCCGGGTAGAGGTCCATTCATCAAACGTTATAGTAAACCGTTTTTTTTGGGACTTCATATCTTTAAACTGATTTATTAATTGTTTTTTTATGGCACAACTCTGTTCCAGGACAATTTTGGTAATAGTTGAAGGAGATTTCGGTAGATCATAGCCAGATTTTTTGAAAACATACCTTAGATCTTCAGAAGTACAAAATTTGCTTAATGGGATGCCATCCAATGCTGCCATTCTAGTCACTATAACGTCCAAGGAATACTCAGTGGAAAAGTAATCCGTTAGTTTAGTTTTCTTCGATGGAGGTTCTAAACTTTTTCTTGCTTGAAAGCACGATGAAGTACTTGCCCTTTGCGCATCTTGCTCTTGTGACATCTCGCCAATATGTTTAGCACGCATATGTGTATGTAGTGCTCCAGTAGCACCACCAGGAGTCTTCAATTTTTTTTGACAATGTTTACATTGGACACTTTGCCCATTTTCAGCCCTCAAAAAGTGTTCCCATATAGCTGATTGTGTGCGTTTGTTCAAAAACTCCTTATAAATAGTCTTCTTTACTGCAGACCTAAAACAATATATAAATATTTCATAATTTAATAGTTAGGTAATACATATAAATAGCATCTATAGTTAGGCACTACACTTAAAACGGGATACATTTACATACGTACCGTGAACTCATAATCAATGTCTATTTGCACAGACATCTAACAAGCAACAATAAAATAAAATCGCACATATTTTTTTTTTTTTTTTAAACGTCGCACCACACTAGGAATTACTGCTGTATCGTGGGTGCACTCACAATCATGTAAACTAACATACACAAGACACCCAGACCCGGAACACCTATCTGTAGGTCATACAAATATTTGTTCCGTACGGGAATCGAACCCGTGACCCGCAGCGCAGCAGCCAATCACTCAACTACTGCGCCAACCGTGCCGTCAACAATATAAAATCAACTACTAAATTATATGTATAAACTCTCACACAATACCCTAGAAACAAAGTAAGTAGACAAGTAAAGTAATGTTAAAATAGGTACTTACATTTTCGTTGAAGTATCTCTACTCGTGTATGGTGATATCTACTTAGAAACTTGTAATGAAAAGCTTCTGAAAACCAAGCGTCAAACTTTGCGGCACATACACAAAATCACAAAAGTCAATAAAATAAGCTTAGACCAGGCAGGACAGTATCTCGCAGGTGTACGTAAGACGACTGAGTACCGAGTATTGAGATTGTTTCTAAATTCACGAAAGTAAAGAAAAATGTAGGGAGTTCCCTTAGCTTGCTCAATCCACAATATTAAACTTTATTATCTACGAGGTAGACCAAATACTTGCGAAACACTTATAAACTTTGATTGTGTTACGTACCGAACTATCCACAACCAACGGGGATTCCCTTCGTTTCCCGATTGGTCAACAATGAACTCTATTCTGTACGACTAAGAAATTAAATCTTGCGGACTCAAATTGGAAGTTATAAAATAAACCCCGGGAATTCGGGGGATACCCACAGAAAGGGTTTTGGTGTTGTCATAATGTAAGTCGTAGGTTAACTAAATTAAGGTAAATTGTAAATACACAGATAAACCCATGCCTTTTTCCCATGGAGTAGGCAGAAACTATAGAACTAAATAAATGGGTACCTAAATTAATTAATATTATCCTATAGTTACGTTATTACGGACTGCAGCTCTTCAGTTACGTATTTGTGAGATTTCTAAAATCTGTCCGTAATTACGTAACTGCGTAATTACGTAATTACGTAATGGAAGCCCTACGCTCCACCCAGAGCGGGAGGGGTCATTCGATGATTTGAAACACACAAAAAAAAAAAGGAGGAACCTACAGAGGTTCCTCCTAAACCTGTACGAGCTGGTGCTGCACACTGGTGCACCGCACCATGGACCATGAAATTGTGCTGGTACACCACTGTTGTAACTGCACCTATCTTTCTTTAGTTTTGAATATTTCTGTCCTATCAGTGATGAACTGCCCCGTTGGTCTAGTGGTAGCAAGGGCTTACTGCTGAGCATGTGGTCCTGGGTTCGATTCCCAGGTCGGGCAAAGTGTTATTGGGCTTTTCCATCTGGAATTTCTCAGTAGCAGCCCGGAGTTTGGAATTTGTGTCCAATGGTGGTCCAATGGTGGGCTCGCCCCCTATTACATGGGACTTAAACATGAACTGGCGAAATGTGGGTGTACTTTGGGTAAACCTCTGCCTAACTCTTCGGGGAACAAGGCGTGATGTTTCTGTCCTAACGGTTATTCATTCTATACAGGATAAGTTTTTAACCAGTGCGCAAATTTGTTTTGGTGGTTCAGTATCATTAATAAGAACACATTTCCATTATTTGTTCAATATTTTTTTTTGGTCCACTTCAAATCAGCAAAATATGGGTACAATCTATTCGTAATAATATCAATGGGCGAGCGCACAGCTGATAGGTACCTACTACTGCGTTCCGCTTCCGCGGCGGCGCGTTGCGCAACGAGTATCCATTATACCAGTTTCAAAATAAACATCTTTCGTTAACGGTAACTTAATGTTTTTGTACTAAGATATATCAAAATAAGAAATAGGTGTATAATAAAACACGTTTAAGTTTAATTTGACAAAATTTGCGCACTGATTAAAAACTTTTCCTGTATAATATGGCTTACCTATTATTTACCAGTTTACCACCTCTCAGAGAAAAAACCGTCATTACTTACGTTGTTTTATACAGGGTTATTGGTAAAACACTAAAAACCTTGCAGGACTATATCACTAACATCATAAACAACAACTTTTGTTCTGTGACTTTTTACAAAACATATACCAAAAAAGATTTCGTTGTTCTATCTAACACATTTCAATTCTGTATTTTGTTGTTGTACCTACCTAGTACTTACGCCTCCCGTGCACTGTCGTCGCCCCTGCCTTTTGCACTAGACACGACAGTTCGTTTTGCTACGCATAGAATTCGTAACATTTAGAGCGTTGAATTAAAATACCTTTATTTTTGTATGAAAATATGATAAATTAAAATCTGATGAATTATTAAATCTTTTTACTAATGACCCTGTATAACATGTTAAATAAAATATGAAGGCGTACAATCTGGAATCGATCTCCTTACGTCCATTTCAACCGAACTTAAAGAAGGGTTCGCGGTTAACGGACAGGAAGCACGGATCAGCGCACGCGCGTCCACTAAATAACAGGTGTCATCAAACTTTGTGTATAAGTACTGTACATATGTGTTTACTGTTATGCGATTATCACTCTTATTTAACTGAAATAGTGTGCACCTGTTATTTAAAGAACCCCAAAACTACTCGAGCGAAAAGGTTGTTAAGTAATTTTTACTGGTTTCTTCGTGAGGGGTTACAATTTTTTTTTTATTGGTACTTTCGCCTGTTTAAGAACATGGTTAGAATCCATACTTACTAATATTATAAATGTGAAAGTAACTCTGTCTGTCTGTCTGTATGTTACGTTTTCACGCCTAAACCGCTGAACCGATCGTCGTGAAATTTGGCAGAGATATAGCCTGGGATACGGCGAAGGACATAGGCTACTTTTTTACGCGATATAACCGACATCCTCGCGGGCGAAGCCGCGGGCAGAAGCTAGTTATTTATAACTTGTACAAAGTTGTGTTCTTATTTTGTTTCGTTTGAATTCATCCTAATTCAGTGAATTGGCGCGCGCTTGACAGTGTTTTTGTTTTGTCACTTTGTCGCCCGCCATTCAGTACTAATTAAGTCTAACGGAAGTGACGACTTAAAAAATAGACACTTTGGATAAGCTATATGTTGGTGAATCGTAGTGATTTTTTTTTTTTTTTGAATCGAATTGAAATACTTATTGTTCGGACGTAAAACACCGATGGAGCAAATGCACCCTAATTGCATAACACACTATCAATCGCAATCTAAACGATTTTGAAGCATATTGCTAATCTATTGCTTCATATGTTCGACAAATTTGTCAGCTTAACAATGTAAATAACGCAATGAATGTTGTTGAACTGTCAAAATGAAACCCATTCCTACTGAGTGTGTTACGCAATTAGGGTACAGACCTAAGCCATGCCATTTTATGTTTAACTATAAATAAAAAGAATTGCATGGCTAACAAAGCAAATTACACCATTATCCTGTGATTGTACAGTTAGAAGATATACACCGATAATTTTATAGAAAAAACTACAACTGACCGGAAGAGTGAATGGTGAACATAATCAAGAGGCTTCCTGTACGAGATCGCTTAGATTAAGATACATTACGACTGATTGAATCGAAACCGCCGCCGCTCTACGGGAAACATCGCCATTATTATTTCATTTGCGGTATTTTTGCTAAATGCGTAAGCGCAAGTGCCCATCCCAATCTCACGGTATGCTTGGGTTAGGCGGCTGTGACTTTTGACATCGGAACACGTCTTTGCCGATGTAATATTATGGATATACTTTAGTATATTTTGTTTGTGTAATACATCTAGGTATCTATAGATTATACAGGGTGGGAGGGACATTGACGCTTATTACTTGACCAAATTTGACGAATCGCCGATTTGACAAATATCAGATTTGACCAATGTCGTTCAATCCAAAATCAACGCATGGGGGTCCAGAATCATGTATTGAATCCGTGGTAACCGGTTTCGCGTCGATGTCCCTTCCACCCTGTATTTACGTTATAAATGTCTTTGACATATCTCGGAACCCTGGGGTCCCGGACCTTTGAAAGGCGTACGAGAGACCGAAGGCAACACTCAGAGGCCCGTTCGACATTTTTAATCATATGAGGCACCAACCGACGAATGCACTGTGCAAGCGCCTAAGGAAAACCCCCGGTTGGTGCAGCACTATTGCAGAACATGAAAACAAAACATATTGGGCTATGGGTTTGGGTGGCTATAGTGGATTGGTTGCCTAGAACTATGGAAGGACTTGTCCCCTGCCTAATTAACACGTTGAACGCCGCTTTAATTTTTCAGTCTTTCTGTTCGAGCTGTGGGGGACACCATGTGGTCGACATACAATAGTTCCGTTGGGGCCGCGGGTGGGGCACCATATGACCGCGAGTCAGAGGCAATTTTAAGCACCTCTGATATGAAGCTAATATGTATTTGACATGACCCCCACGACCCTGCAGGCAGTTAGATTGTATTTGATTTTTAGTAAAAAATACGACTAATAACAATCGGGCATTTTTAACCTGGCTCCTTTTACTAAACAAGTGACGCCCATATGTTGTCCCTCATGGCGTCTAACGTGTTAATGTTATGTATGAATATATTTACGATATTGTTAAAGAAAAAATCGAGAAAATTTAGCGGTTGTGTCTAGTTTTAGCCCTCATACAACAAGCGAAAGAAACCATGTTCGGAATGTGTGAATAATGATTTAGCTGTAAAGGGGATGACTACTGAGATCACGGCTAATAGATATAATATAAAAAGTGATGCGTGGAAGAAGACATGTTGCGCTGAATCCTAATAAATTTGGATAAGGAGGATGATGACGAATCAAGCAATTAAAAATTGCAAGGGCTGTCTCCATTCCGAAACAGAAATAAAGACATTGAAATATGTAAACAGCGAATGGGTTCAGCGTACAGAACAGCATTGTTCCTGACGTTATTCTAATGATAAGTGAAATCATCACTAACAACGCTACCAACTCAACACATAATAAAGTCACAGAACATTCCTTCACGCGACCACTTATTTCTAATATACCCGATAAAAAACTCAATTATCTTAAAGACAATATAATGTTAAACAAAGAAAAGCTAGCTTTATTACGTCCATGCCGTTACATCGATTAGGAACGATAACGATTAACGATTGAGATCGATTTACCTCTCGATTCTCGATATGTGTGGCGAGACCGACGAGTATTCGTGTCACAATATTACAAATATTTTAATAATAGATCACGTAGCATAGCGTGCGATAGATTCCGATTTCCATCGGTAATGAGTTTTAGGAAAAAATATCCCTCGATGGAAAAAATTATATGGTGATTGGAGAAGAGATCAGATTGGTCAGTGATTGTATTTGAATTTCACAATTTGAACATGAACATGAAATAATTTCAAAATGGATGCAACTATCTACACCAGCATTTCCCAAATTACGGATCGATGGGTCGCGAGTGAATATTGGGTGGGCCTTGAAGTATTTATTTTCAACAACAATTAATATTAAAACTAAATACCGAAATAAATTGGCCGTATCAAACTCATTGCGATTAAAAGTAACTAAAATCTGAAGTTGATGCTAAAGCTAAAATGACAAAAAAAATTAAACAAATGTATCTTTCGCAATGAAATAGCACTCCTTGTATTTAATTAATATTGAAATTTTCAATTGTAACTGAATGTTTTCTTTTCTTATTTGAAGAGTCCTTCATTCATATAGTTCTGTTATGTTCCTTTTTTTCTCCATGACAGCCGATGAGTCCTGAATTTTGAAGTTTTTGTTACGTGGGTCGCGGTCCGTCAACTTTGGAAACCACTGATCTAGACTTTGGAACTGTATACGTTATAGGTTCCCACTGAGTCTTAAACGTTCAGGAAATAAAATTATCATTTTTGAGCTGACGAAGACATGCAAGCATGTCACAATAGGGAGGAGGAGGAGGATACTGAACTGTGGGTGGAATAAGGCTGCCGATGATGATAATGAGTTGACGAAGACTGAGGGTATGATAATGATGGAGAACAAAGTTTAAATTGATAGACTTTAAACCTGCTCTTCCAAAAATCTATCCCAAGATTAGTTTTATAAAAACGATGACAGCTACAAAAATGACCACAACATTCACACGGCATCGCTAATTCATTTGCTAAACCATGTCGGGTGTCCAGTAAAGAGGAAACGGAACTACGGTCCGATTAACTTCGCGATTGTCGCAGAGGCCCCGTCACGCAGACAATTTGCTATTGGCTTGCGCTCGCGCATTGTGTCATGTCATCATTTATATGCATGTGTGGCCCATGGTGTATTGTGTTATGGCTAAGTGGATACGGTATTTTGTATAGGTTTGGTTCTGACGCCGTATTTGTTAGGCTCTTCAGTGATTAGGTGGTCAAGTAATGCCACAAGGCTCATACAGAGAAGTAGAGAGCAACCGGCCAATTAATAACCCTTAGAAAAGGTTAGATGAAGTGAACAACTGACAAAAGAGAGACTGATAATACAAATAAGTATTAATTACTGATAATACTTATAATTCATATAGAATTGGTAATTGCGTAATTGTTACGCCATTACGAGTACAAAAACAAACAAATTAAATTTCTGAAGCTGAAAGCCCTAATATTTTGCGAACAAGATCATTCAGTTCAAAACTATTAATAAATTCTATAAATAACCAAAAACGGACACAAGGACATATTGGCGCCTAATAACATTGATGGTTGATTGTTGGTAAACATTTGTATAGTTGGACATTTTGTAAAAAAAAAAGATGCTGGTGTTAGTTCAATTTTAGTTTTTTTTTTGGCCCGGCTCTAAAAGATCCTTGTACGACTGTATAAAGGGTGTATCTATTCAAACACGAAATATCTTAAGAGATACAGAGGTGGTATAGAAGCAATAGAACCGATTTTTTTTAAATCAGATTATATTATTTAAAAAATTAAATATATAGAAATTTCTTGATATGATGATTAATTATCAAAATTCACCACGCTCGTGCATCCACCGTCGCCGCGTCCGGACGGGTCATTCAGAATATGTAAGTAAAGGTTTTTTTGCAAAACGTCTCAAGCAATTTTAAAATTATAATGATTATGTAAAAATATAAAACACTTAGATAAAAAAATGTTTTCGTTGCTATGGCTTTTTTACCACCTATAGATGTTTCTCTTAAAATATTTCGTGTACGAATAGATACACCTTATATAAGTAATACAATAGGTTCGGGCTGTAGCCTCCTTTCGGAACGAAGAAGATTAGGTACGACTTGAACTTCAGGCAGTAAAGAAAGACTGCAAAAGAAAGCAATAAAGCTATCACATGCTTTTCCAAACACGAAAAACAAACAAACAATCAACGTAACATCTAACTAAACAAATGACGTCTGCCAACACAATAACATACGTAGTAAGTAAGGAGTACTTATTCGTATTGACAGCGTTAACTGCACACGCATATGATCAACTTTCCCTCGGCGGCTGCGCGGGCGGCGACTGTGACGTGTTTCACTTTTAATGCCGTTATTACAAGAATTGATGTCCCTGTCATGAGGGCTTATTACTCCTTTGATACTGTTATAAAAGAAAGAGCTTACGTATGTATTTTAGTCGTCACTTTAACAGCTTGATATGGCCTTTCTCCATGGGTAAACCCATATTAACCATGTTCATTAAACCATACGGCCTTATTCGTCGTATTTTCGTAAGATAGTTGTATTGTAGTCACAGGAATCAACAAAACGACATAAGTAGAAAAAATATGCTGCATATTCAGTCAGTAGGTTTCCAAGCTCATGCAACTGTCATCATCACACATGGGTACCTCCGGAATCCAATTGAAAAATTGATTAAATCAGCTACATCTGCTACATCAACAGCAAGGTACTCTCATCCAAACATCCATTCTGTTTAACTCTTGAACGCATTTTTGCCTGCAACCACACAAATCGGGAGACTGGACCGGCAGTTTTGTAAAGCTTGAACTGACTTTTCAGATCATCTTAAACACCAATATTTATCTGACATTGTTGCTAATTCGCATCTCCTGACAATCGCGGGAAGTGACGTAGTAGACTATTCAAAGTTTACCTTACAATTCATTTCTATCTTCTACAACATTCAATTGTCAATTCGTCGCTTGCGCAATATACATGACAAATTAATCGAATGTCAGCATCAATGCATTGTATACGTATATTGATGAATTGGCATGGTAATATCCTTGTCATTATATCACAAAGGAAAGGAGATAGCTGATGTAGCAGTTTATATTGAAATAAGAATGATGATTTGTTATGTTATGCCACGTGGTCACCGCAAAATGTGTTTTGCATTTGATAACCCAATTCTTAAGGAAGCTTTTAAGCTATTTATAATCACGCTACGGCCCTCAAGAGCCGAGCAAAAAGAAACAGAAGAAAAAAAGACAGAAAGAACGCTAAGGGCGCGGGCGGGCGATGGGATGCGAGGCGGTGGGTCCGGGGAACAAGAAATTTCACGCGGACGAAGTTGCGGAAAGAAGCTAGTTTATTTCATACATTGCCAAAGATTCTAGTTACAGTACCGAAACATGAAGAATTAATTATGGAAAGCGACGGAAATGATCCACTTTTCCGCGAAGTGTAAGTTAAATTATATCGTGTCTTATTAGAGAATCAAGCCGTTATTGTTGACATTATTACACAAGTTTAGATTGTTTCAGACCGTTCAGATGCAAATGCAAAAAGAAAAGTATACCCTGAAATAAGCGTGGCGAAATTACTGTAATACTGATGAACAATATTGGTAAAGAGTAGAGCAGAGTTAGGTTAGGCCAACCAAGCGTGATTCATCTCGAAATTAAAACTAGATTTCAGTAGAGATACTTTGGTACTGGCAGTTTTGGATCAAGATGTACACGCTTGAACATTGTTCCGGTGTTACAGGTTAAAAATACAATACAGAACCAGTGATGAGACTCATTACATTTTGAATTAAAGGTTTTTAAGTCTGTTTATGATGCTTGTGTTGAATTTGTTCTGCCCACTGGCTTGGAACCACGACCACAACGCGCACAAAACCTGTACAGCGCATGCTTAAAAACAAAAGAGGTAAGGTTTTATGTTTTTAATGTAGCTTTATGAGCTTCATCACGCTATATGATTGGTGGATTTAGGAATCTAAGGGCAAACAGAAGAGGAAGAAAGATTTTTAGAGTATGGTTAGACTATATTTACACCTACTAGTATAGTAACAAACATGAGTTTGAAAAAACTCTATAGGAACTGGCTGTGAACAATGATATCATCAGCTGCAATGATATGTCGAATGCCTAGTGTGTTAGGCAGTCAAATATTCCCATAGCTCACAAAGAAATACTTCTAGTTACAACGCCACCGCCTCGCCTTGACTTGTGAAGGGTCATGCGCACGCCTGGTTGGATACCTGTCGCGTGCGCTAATCACCTAATATTAATTGTTTGATAATTTCAGTTCGTAATACATTTCGTAATACATTTTGAAGGTACGAATATGTAATGGTAGTTACTAAAGGTCATTGATGATTTGCAACAATTTGAAAAGCATTAGAAGGAATTGAACGTATTGATGATGATTATAGGCAAGTCTGTGTGGCGAAACGGTGATTGAAGCTTTTGAAGCAATTAGGACATGGGCGTGTTATGGTAGATAAAGCGTCTTTAATAAGGACAAAAAATAAATATGTGAACTAGTATATCAAAAGATATATGTAGTAAGAGAATGAGGAGTTTTAGAGTGATTAATCAATGTCTCAATTATGTTCCTGTTCGAAAAACTTATAAACGAGATCAGGGCTGCATACATCTATACTAATATTATAAATATGAAAGTAACTGTCTGTTTGTCTGTATGTTACGTTTTCACGCCTAAACCACTGAACCGATCATCATGAAATTTGGCAGAGAAATAGCCTGGGATATGGAGAAGGACATAGACTACTTTTTTACGCGACAACCGACATCCACGCAGGCGGAGCCGCAGGCAAAAGCTAGTACCTAAAAAGTTGAATGTAACTAAACTGAACGTTCAATCAATTTACTAAATTCATATTTGAGATACAATTTAATGCAAATCGCAGTTGAAATGAAAAGCGAACACATACAAATAAAAGTGCAAATGAGTTATTACAATAAATTGCAGAAGAAACTAAATGGAATATTGTCTTCGTAACAAGATGTGTTGACAAAGGTAATGACAAGAAATGCAACAGAACTAACAATATACTGAACCTCATGAATAGATCGATTACACAGCGAGATCATCGACGTTGATTGGAAAGCGTTTGCACATCATGCGACATACAAAAAAAAGATAATGCATTCATAATCGTCATCGTCGTTTTTCAACACAGTACGCTCTTTTGAAACTTCCATTACAATCAAATTCAGTGAAAACGTTGACAAAACGAATCTTGTAATGTCACGTTGCGAAATCTTTGTTTTCAAACAGCTGATTAAGGAAATCGATGGAAACTGTTGATTTGCAGTTTGCATTTACCGCTAACTGGAGCACGTAGCTAAATAACAAATTGCTTTCAAACCTGCTCACCCCATTTCCATCCGGAACACAACACACAAACACTGTTATTACCTGCGTATTTTCAGTGAGATTCTCGAATCTCGCAAGAATCTCCTTCACAGACACTTTGGGTTCAGTTGATTCTTCATGTATCGTCTCCATGTGGCCGCTCGACGATGACGAGAAACTTTGAGGGCATTTCTTAATCCTTTCTTGGTTGGAGTGAGCTTTCCTGCGAGGTGGATCTGGGTCAGCGCGAGTATCCGCTCCGGAGTCGGAATCCTCGGGGGCGGAAGCGTCTGCGCTGGAGACGGCTCCTTCTGAAGAGTTGATAAGCGAGTCTAGACTGGGGGCTCGTCGCGGGGGTGAGCAGTCATCGCAGTCGAGGTCGAGGCCGTACAGGCGCTGCAGGTGGCGCCAGTTGTCGCGCATCGCGAGCGAGAGGCGCGGGCGCTGCATGGTGCGCGCGCGGGCGCGGCTGGCGAGGGACTGCGCGCGCCGGCCACTGTCGCTGTCATCTCGGGTTGAGGTCGATGGTGACTTATGGTGGACGCCGGTTTTTATCACTATTGTTGTGTTGCATAGTGTAACGAATAGCTAGTGACATTGATTGACCTTGTATGTGTTATTATTGCTACAGACGTGAGATATACAGATCGTGACTATATAATTTCCAATGTTGTCCAATCTGTGGTATTTGATCTAGTTTACGTATAAATAACTGCCAGTGATCAAACGGTTATTTGCAATCGTGATTAAATGAAAATTATTAAAATATATTAGAATACTTGATTGTCGATCTGAATAGTTGATTAGATAATAATTATAATCAAATATTTTGTAATAGTCAAACAATACAATTATATAATAAACGCCATTGAATATTTAAATCTTTCCAAAGATCACGGACGCCTTTTAGAATCTAAATTTAATTTAACTTAGTTATAAAATGCAGTCTGTTGTTAGTTGGTAGTTTAAAGACATATTTGAGTGTCCAGTTTTGCATTTTACCAACATGAGGTAAGCAAGTCATCTGTACAAACTCCCAACACAGATGGATGATGATGACTATGTTGAAATGATCATTTGCACATACGTAATGGACATAACAAATGCAGTGATCATTGAGTGGAAATCTGACAATTTACATTCGCTTTTCACGCAAGCGGTGCGACCATCAGCCACCTTTCACGAGTCGTAGAAGAATACTACGGATATGTGCGATGAAGCTACATGTGCAAGTGTGAAAATGTAACGAAGTTAGTTTTAATCTATGACTATCGTTAGATTAAGTGTTGGGTGTTACTATGGTGGATAATGATAAAAGGTTCAATGTTTGGATCTTATAAAGTTTGCTCTATGACTAACCGACAATATTAGTCTTTTTGGAGTTTGGAATGAGCACAGTGATGGACAGTGGCAGACTAAAAGATGGATGGTGGCTTCATAGCCAGCCTAGTGTTCTTTCCTAAGAAGTAAATACAGAAATGACGGCTGATGGAGGGTGTATGGAAGAAAAAGACACCCTAAGTAGTAAGTAGGTAAAGTACCACCCTAAAAAATTGGGATATGGGCAGGACGCTAATGATTACGGCGTAAGTTCCGTATACTTCTGATATAGGTAATACAGGCTACAATTCATAAACAAAAACTTCGTTATGAATCGAAATTAAACTGTTTTCTTCTTTATTTTTCAGTTCATTCAAAGAAATGAGCTTCAAGGTTAAATCAAACTCAATCTAATCTAACGCGAACACCCGCTGAGATTAATTTGTGAGAAATTATGTTCCTGACAATAAAAGATGAGCCGTAATTATTACAAGCTGTGTTACTGATCTAAAAGAAGTTCTCAAACATTTCCTCTATCATTAAGAAAGCTTAGTAAAATATGCTTTGTAATGAACTAGGAACTATATGTATACTTGTATACCTAAGTAATTTTTTAGTTTTCATGGAATCTATATCGCTATTTTGATTAGTCTGGCACTCTGACATAACTTTTAGTTTTAAAAAGTTGCTTATTACAAAATTCGCAGACGTCATGCGGACATTATGCATAACAATAAATCTACGTTTATTAATGAAATATAATTAATTCAACGAAGATGTGAAACTAATCGTAAATGTTACACAGACATTTTTGTGTTTTGAATATTTCCATGAATAGATATAGGTACCTAATATCGCTGTTTATTTTCAAGTCTACAATTTTTTTTTTTCAATACCTACATACTTAAGTACTCGTAAAAATAAGTTTACTCTGAAACTGAACTGATTTCAAATGAAAACAATGTTGCCTGCGTTCTACATTTGGCGCTTACATTGGCGGCGCAAACACGGTAATCTATTCTACTGCCTCATGTTGCACTAGGGGCAACTTAGCATACAGCCTAGTATTATAAAGTCTATGGTACAAGCCCAACATTCCAGTCATCGCGGTGTTGTAGGCGTTACATCCACTGTCATTTATCAGTAGAGACAGGCGTGTGTAGCGGAACTCTGCGGAACCCAGGTAGACATCTGCGCGGTCAGCGTAACGGACCCATTTAACGGGAGCTGCTATTGCTTACTTGAACGCAGGCACAGCATGGAAGTGGAGGTTCTAATTAGGCTGAATTGGTAGTTGTCTTTGCTTGTAAAGTGCCAGTTTGAGGCAATATTATTTTGGCAGCATAGATATTGGGTGACCAAAAGCCTAGAGATTTTTTAATTGCGAATTCGCATAGCGTTGATATAAAAACCATTTTTAAAAGAACTTTTAAAATAAAAAATGATTATAATAAAATGTTGACGATGCCATAATTAAAATTCTTTAGCCAGATAGGGTTTACGAATGCTATATATATATTTTTTTTTACAATGCGTTATTTCTGTCCTCAGTGGTCATGAATGACTGATGCGTTCATGTAATCCGTTATCGAGCATTGAATAAGAGCTCAAAGTAACTTTTGTATAACTACGCATTTTACGTTTTTATGATTATGAAATAGGTATTAATTATGACTCTAGCCTACCATAACCTCGGCAGCTCTCTATTCATATAATGCATTACTTGATTCCGTTAACTGTGCTTTATATTCATCAGAACTGAAAACAAAACGTGACATCGGTTTTAAAAGAAAACCTGATTTCATTTTGATTTAGCCTAATAATAATTGTTTATTTTCATTCGAGACTGCTATTATTAAACTCTGAATAAACCCATCATAATGCTATTGTTATAACTATTTCAATGCAAATATTCGTCAGTTTTGCCTGTTGTTACGACATCTCTTTTCCTGAGGTACCTAAATGTGGTCATTCTTCAAGATGAACTCAATTGTTTTTTGATTTGTAACATCTTTTTTCTCGGTTTCTGTGGGAGTGATTTCGTAAAAAGGGACGAAAGTGCGTAATAGGGAAGCCGGGGAAGCGCGAGCTATTCTATTTGACCAATAAGCGCGAGCGGTGGTAGAAATTGCGTCATGTTCGTGAACGGGCGCCGTCAGTTGGGACTGGTCATCTCTTAGCTGCCACGGGTTATTTTAATTATTTTATTTTGTTTCTATTTGTTGTACCTACTCTGGACGCTTTTAATGCGTAAGTTTTTATTATTTTTATTTTTACATCGTTCTCACATTTAGTTATAAATTTAACATTATAGATGTAACGAATACTTTTGTAACAATTTAATTTAAAAGAGTGTCCATGGAGTTTCTTGTCCGTTTTTCTCCATAGGTACCTACGCTTTGGAATGGGCATGTAGCTTCATTTTTCATACTGACCGACTCCTTGACAATTCAAAAGTGCCTGTAAATGGTATAATTGAAATAAATGATTTGAGTTTGAGTTGAGTTTGAGTTTGAAATGGCCGTCAGATGTGATGGTGGACCTTTATTTTTATTTTTAAATACTGGTCAAACAAAAATTTGGTTTTACCACCTATAAATTAAAATCCAAGTAGGTCCAATCTTCCATCGTAGGTATCGTTTTCGAGGGTGCTGAAGCCGATAGTTAAGTCAAAATGAAAATTCAAGATGGCGGCTGCGAAAATTTTCAAATTTTTCTTCTTAATTGTCGTTTTCATGGTTTATCAGATCAATCGTTACGAAAAATAATTTCAAATAATACCTAAATCGTTTTTTTCAGGTTAATATGTTAATGTTGCTTATTACCAAGGTGAGATGTCAAATGTTAGGTACACATCTTATGCGACTACTGGATGGCTCTTTTTTTTTTTTCTAATTTACAATAAGCACAGAGACTCCGATAGTAAACATAGTTAGCGGTCACGCAGTCGCCACACGACTGTAATAACCATGCCCATCTAACAGTACCAATTACATACGTACTAATTAAGAAAAAAGCTTTTTGAATTGCTAATCTGATGAGCTATTCGTAGGGCTATCAACACAACCGTACTATCTTATGAGTTTTATGAGAGAAAAGTTATGATTAGGTTGTGATTATTTATTCAAATATTGTCATAATTTATGTATTAATTTTAGGATTATTTTTAGATTAATGTTTTTTTATGATATTAAAATATATAATTTGATATTTTAGGCTCTCTATGGGTTCAATAAAACTTGCGCCACATCATAACTTTTTGAATAAAAAAAAAATTACTGACGTTTATTTTTGGCGGCAAAAATATGATGTGGTCAAAGGATTTGAAAGATGGATGAGGCGCAGCCTGTTCGAACTTCGGCGTCGGCTAGGTTTGTCTATAGCCTGGTAGCCCTACTAATTGAAAATGCAAAATATTAATCATTCGTTTCGAATATATTAGGTATATATATAAAAAGTAGGTATTTATTATAGAAAATGTTATGTATGTATGTCAATTATAAGTTTATAACGTATTTATGTAGGTACTTGATTTGTGATCTTTTTAATATTTTTATTATTATTACTATCTCCTCTTAAACAGAGGACCTGCCATCTTATCTCTTCACCACCCTTGGTTGACTGGTAGAGAATGCCTAATGCATTAAATCCGCCTTTGTACCTTTTTTGTGCGAGAAGTTTAAATAAAGAAATAAATAAAAATAAAAAAAAATCCGCTACAATTACCTACGGACGTAAAAATCTTTTATTAAAATCGTAACCCACATGACATATTATTTAACAAGTAGTTCTTCCTGTATATCAAGCTGCAGCTCATTATGCAAGCGTATTCTCGTAAAGTGAATCGATACTAAACGTTATGATGTTTTCTTTTATCGCTTCATGAATTACGGCCCACAAGCATTCAAGACACTGATGTAACGTTAACGTTACGCGGAATGAAGCAGTTCGATTGAGGCTGGATGCAGTTTTAAATGAGCCTTACGAGGAATACATTTCAAATATTTGCAGCGAGTGCATTTAGTCGAAACGTATATTTACATGAAAATTACGTGTGCATACCATTAAGTTAAACATAGCGCTTACTTACTCCAATAGAGTCATTTGTGTACTCAGGTATGTTTTGTTGATTTATTTGTAGCAGAGGTATAAATCGTTGTAGTACCTACTTACAGAAACATTACCTATATATTTTTTTGGATTTTTCTATTCTACATCTACAACTTCTGTATTGATTCAGCTCGAGCAATTTAAAGGAGAGAAATCCGGTTGATGACAATTATTTTGTTAATTAATCGTCAACTCTTCTCCATTTCGTGCTAATATTAATGCATCTCACGTAATTACTCAACAGTATTTTAATGCTATATCTTATCTTCAGCAGTGTTAATGGCCATCACTATAAACGCGCGATGATATTGTGGGTCGCGCCGCCGCGCCGTTGTGCTCAATGTCCATATATGCAAATCATGTTATTTACATACCATGTTAAGCCAGTCTCTGATTATAGTATAGTTTAAGTATTTAAATCTTTGGAGTCACTTACTGTAATTATAACTGGTAGAATTAATGGTGTTTCCACGATATATGGCTAGATTTGCTTTAGCGGCAGTCATCTTGAAAAAGCTAGCTGCTTTCCCTTATTATCAATGCACTAAGAAATAAGGTAATACCAGGTTTTAGACACATTCAGTAAAAACAAGGGTATCTTTTTCATCAGTAATACAACTCCTTAAGTTAGTATAATCCTCAAATTATGATTATTATTTAAGTATTTATTAACAAACTTACATAAATCTTAAAATAAAAACTATGCCCCGCAAAACCGTTTTCACGATTTGTCTGTGGGAATAGAACAAATAGTTTTATCTAATAATGTTTATTAGTGCGGAAACTTAATTTTCACTTATTGCACTTATGAAACTTACAATAATATTATATTATAACCTATATGTATGGGAAAAACATCGCTTATAAACTCTGGAAAAAGAACTGTTTAAGTACGTAATTTGGCAAATTTACCTTTTGTTTCCTGACTTCTTATTTCAGTAGGCAACTGGTTGAGAAGGTATGGTACTCTTTTATCAAGCGTTCGGTCGCCAAGATAATTCCTTATTTTAGGTATGTACATCAAATTTACCTGCTGATACCATCCTAGTCAAATGTCAAGATTATATGAAATAGTCATTTTCAATAGGGTCATATGAACTTAGAGAGTTGTATTGACGATTTTTATGATTATAATTCTGTAAATAAATATTTGATAAGGCCTCGAATCATAATTTAGATCAACATACAACCCGAACCCGACACTGAGCTGCAAATTGCAAAAAACATAAGAAAAATTCATTTTTGCGGGCTATTTTGCTGGCGCTTGTGCCTTAAGAAAATATTATAATATTATGTAATCGGCGAATTCATTTTAATATTTTGGACTTTTCATAAGTTCAATAATATCTAGTCACCAACCGCTCCCCATATTGCCTAACCATAGGCTTTAATGTCAAGAGAAGTTTAAAAAGCTACAATCGAATTACATAATATCGAACTTTGGACAGCTTGGGAAGTAAACTTTAAAGTGTACAAATGTACCTACTAAATTAGGCATATATTGACTGAGTGATAAAAATGTAAAGTCATGTGCTCTCGGAAGTTATGTAACTAAAATTTAACATTGTCATTTATCTGTTTCTTACAAATTCATTGGTATTGCAAAGAATGCATTAAGATTCTGATGCTGTAATGGTTTAAGTCAATTAGACTTTTAATAATAAATTTGTCAAAAATCTATTTATTACTGACTAGTTGCATTTTTTTATTCCATGTAGTTTTGATTAAAAAGAAAATTTATTGATTTTGGTACGAATGTAGATAGATAGATGAATTTATGAGCATTATGTAAATCATTGTTGGAATATTAGGTACTTAATTTATTAGTGTTCCGTGTTTTGATTTATTCGTTAGTTTTACGAGAAATGATGAAAACTGTATTGTTGAAGCATGGAAATTAATGGTTTAATAAGCCCTGTCGCGTTCTTAAATGAGACCTCTTGCGTTTAAAAGTTGCCATTAAACGCGATGTTAAACCAAAAAAATACATTGCATAACTTTAAACCAAAGAAAATAAACTCTATGTCTAGCAGATAATCCTTCCTTCTTCGTGTTTATGGTACGACCATTTTTGAAGGAGATTCAGTCAGGCGTTGACAGACGTCAAATGTTAACCGCCTGACTCAGGCAGCTAACATTTTCTATCTAAAAATTAAGGGATGGTACATGAAATATCGCCTTTTGATTGTATTTTTTTTTATTATTCTTATTTTTTTTTAAATAATAGTTTAGAGTGTCCTTGGAGTTTCTTGCCCTTTCTTCTCCATAGAGATCTACGTTTGGAATGGGTAACTACCTTCAACTTTCTGACTAACTGACCGATTCTTTGACAGTTCAAAAGTGCCTGTAAATGGTTTAATTGAAATAAATGATGAGATTTATGTGATTTAAATTAAAAAAATATATAAAAAATAATAATAATATCACCAACAGCGCCTCCTGGTAAAGACATTCGAGCGCTAAAAAAATCTTGAGGCAGTGTACTAAGCTTAGTGCTTACCTGAGTATACTGCAGCGCGAACTCCGCGACCAGCGCATGTGCATGATGTGCGAGCGGCACGTGCAGCGTCAGCGGAGGCTCGCGGGAGGACGACAGCTGGAGGGAGTGCGGCGCTGATGATGACGCGCGGAGCCCGCTTAGCGAGAGCGAGCGGCGGATGGTGAGGCCGGCCGGGCCTGGGTGGAGAAGGCGGAAGTTAGTATATCATATATAAAAAGTTGTGGTATAAATATACATATGTGGCCAAGAGATGGTAGGAGCAGTGTTAGCAGGGAATATCCACATGGGTGGATGATCTGCAAATAACTGCGGGTAAAACGTGGATAAAACTCGCACATGGTATGGAACAAAATGAGATGATGATGAGATTTTCTTAGTTGGAGGGATAAACAGGAATACTGGCGCAACTTACAAAATCATAGTTATCAACAGTTTTGGAAAAAGTAATGCTTTTTTAGAGCGTCATCTCTGACATACATACTGTCTCTGCCCCATGCCCCATTTGCCTTATTAACCCCAAGTATTATACTAACAAAATCAAACTGGTTGCTAATTTAACTGTATAATTTATAATTTTTATGACATTAATTTTATGTTCTGTGATTAATATAATTTAACTCACACACAGACTTATTATATGTTAAATTTTTAGGAAAATCATATACAATGTTTGTAAATATGTGAGCACCATGGATCTATCGCATTTATTAATTTTTCTGTCATTAGGTATTTCACTTTCATTCTTTTTACCAATTGTGGTAATTTTTATTCTAGGTACACACGGCTACATATCAAGCTATAATTAACTAGTTTACGCTGGTCTCGCATTGTATAGGATTTCCGTATAATGAGAGATCAGCTTATACTGGAAATGTATAGCTTGATATGTAGCCGTGTGTACATCGTATTCACATATAATTATTAATTAATGTAATAGGTTGGGGAAAAAGTTTCTTCGCATTTTTTAAGAAAATTCAAAACATTTTTTAATATAGTTTATTTACATTTAACTATAGTATGTAGGTACCATTTTGTTCGATAACTTTTTGCCATCTTGTAGGTAGGGACATGATCCCATTGCTATAGAAATTTTGGGACTTCTGATCAAAATACCGCGACAAGTGGTTTTGGCAGTCCTCTCGTGATGTTAACTTGACACTGCCTAAAGAATTCTGAAGAGACCGAAACAGGTGGAAATCTGAAGGTGCAAGGTCAGGACTGTACGACGGATGCATTAACACCTCCCAGCCAAACTCTCTTAATTTTTGCTGCGTGGCTAAAGATGTGTGAGGTCTAGCGTTATCAGGATGAAAAACCACACCCCTTCTGTTGATTAATTCCGGCCGCTTTCAACTTCTTGCTTTAATCTCATCAATTGTTCGCAGTAGAGTTCAGAATCGATGGTCCTGCCTGGTGGTAACACCTCATAATGAATAATGCCCTTCCAATCCCACCACACACACAGCATCACCTTGTTGCGAGTTAACCCGGGTTTCGCCACAGTCTGTGAAGCCTGACCGGCCTTTGACCACGAACTTTTTCGCACGTTCTTGTCGTACGTGATCCACTTTTCATCACCAGTTATCAGCTTCTTCAAAAATGGTGCGGTTTCATTACGTCGTAATAAAGATTCACAAATGAGTACACGGTTCATTAGGTTTCTTTCAGTGAGCTCGTGAGGTACCCAAATATCGAGCTTTTTTGTGTACCCAGTTTTTTTTTGATTTTGGAATTATGTTCTTTAAAATTTAAACTTTCAATGATACCAAAACCAGCCAGATACAATTAGTATAGCCAAAGAGATTTTATTACAAGTTCATACATACTATAATGCGAAAAGACTTTTTCCCCAACCTAATATACAAACTATTGTTAACATTTTAAAAGAGTAAGTATGGAGTTTCTTGCCCATTCTTCTCCATACATAACTACTTTTTGGAAGGGGCAACTAGAATCAATTAACTATTTATGTAATTTTTGACGTTCAAAAGTGCATTTTACGTGCCTATTTGAAATAAATGATTTCACTTTGACTTAACTAATAAATCTCACCTTTAACTCCAATGGTAACTGCATTATGCGATACAGCGAGCACAGCGTTCTCGCCGGGCGGTACCCTTGCGGCGAACAATCTGGCGAAGTAGAAAGGCCACGAGCGCGCCATCTCCACCGCCTGCCTTTTAGTGGCCGCGCGCACGGGCGTGTTGCCTTGCGAGCGGAGCCACGCTGTACCGGCTCGGCGCTCGCTTGTACTGATGCGGAGGGAGGGTAGGTTCGAGTTTATGTCGTGGACGATCTGTGGGTAAGTGGAGAAGGGTAATGGTGTGGTCAGTAATTGGTATAAAAAAATAAGATAAGTAAAAAGTTGTTTGTCAATGGGTAAATTGTTGTATGAAGACTTTCATACAAAAGACTTCAACGCATGTACAAGTTTGAAAATGGGGAAAATTGTGCTTTTCAAGCTCATAAAAAAAATTATGCCAGAAAATGTATAAAGTTGCGTGTATGATTTTTGAGAAACGTAGATAGGATTAGGGTAAAAATCTATAATTTTTTTTTTTTTTATTATAGTTTTTTTTTTTTTAAACGTTGCCCCACACTAGGAATTTCTCCTGTATCATGGGTGCGTTTACAAACATTTAAAAACACATACACAAACAGCCAGAACCGGAACAACTACTTGTAGTTCATACAAATATTTGTTCCGTGCAGGAATCGAGCCCGCGACACGCAGCGCAGCAGTCAATCGCTTAACCACTGCGCCAACCGAGTCGTCAATAGTAACGAAGTCAAAACTGTACATTGAATACTTTTGAGAAAAAGTAATTGCTGCGAGTTGTGGGAACGACTGATGCCGAAAATATAGTTATTAGATTTTTTTCTCCGTTTTTCTGTTTTTCCGGATGTCTGTTCCGGACTGGCGCAAAAACGGCTTAACGGATTTGGATGAAATTTGGCACACAGGTAGTTTGGCACATGGATTAACACATAAAGTCGAATAATTAATTCACTGGAGCAATCTGACATGTGCTAGCTGTCACTTTGTGTAATAAAATGGTCATATTTATTGTAATGGTGATCTTTTGGTTTATTGATTTATAAAGTGTAAAATTAATGTATAATATATTATCTACATCTACACTAATATTATAAAGAGGAAAGATTTGTACCTATTTTTGTATGTTTGTAATGAATAGGCTCAAAAAGTACTGGGCCGATTTAAAAAATTCTTTCACCAATAGAATGCTACATTCTTCCAATTTGACATAGGCTACATTTCATTTTAAAAAAAATTAGGGATCCTTGGTAAAATTTGAACAATGTAACCGAAGGTGTAGAAAAATGAGTCAAAATGATAATTGTCTACCCCGTGCGAAGCCGGGACGGGCTGCTAGTATTGTATATGTGTAAAAGTCTAGAATACAATAAATATTTCCTTATTATTTAACAATGTGACAGCTAGCATCTATCAGTTTCCTCCAGTGAATTAATTATTCGACTTTAGGGTACTTTTAATGCCGGTAGTATGTTCCCGTAGGAGTTTCCGCCATCCACGCTGGCGAAGCCGCGGGCAAAAGCTAGTAAGTTATTACTTACTAGCTTTTGCCCGCGGCAAAAAAAAGAAAAAAGTAAAAAAAAAGAAAAGTATTAGCGCGTCCAGTGATTTCTTATTATTATAAGAAATCACTGGACGCGCTAATACTTGGTAATCTCAAAAGTTATGTTTTGACTGTTTCTGCTTTAAATATGTTTTAATTCTGTATACTTCAATTACTTCAAGTATGTAGCTATAGAAGTACAGAAGTTAACTTACTTGTGCGTAAAGTAGATCTAATATGGCGGGGTCGTTGTAAGTCTCTAGGGGTGTGAACACTTCCTTGCGCACACGCAGCTTCCAAGGCACTCGACTGTATGTGAGGAACGAGCGGTCTGATGGTAGAAACGCTGCCGGTGCGGGCACGTCACCTAAATACGACAAAATCGTAAATACAACTTAAAAAATTGAGCGAGAGAAATTAAAGAAAGAAAGAAAAATGTTAATTAGGCAGAACAAATAAAAAAAATGGACACAGAGAATACAAACAATAAAAAGGAACATTTCAAACTAACTAAATAATGGAAACAAAAAAAGACCTGTGCGTCACCAAAAAGGCTCCTAACTCAGCATAAGGCTGCGATATTTAAAAAATAAATACTGCACTGGTATTCTGATAGAGAAAACTAACATGAAATAAAAATACAGTAATGAAAATGTTTTGTAATACTTACGTTCAATATGTTCAGTTTTATCAGTGACGTGGGTAGAAACGGAGTGACGTCTCTCTGCCTCCATCTTCCTATCTCTCTCTTTCTGCGCCATGTGGGTCTTAAACGTCGCTCTTTCAGTAGTCTTATTCTCTTGAGGAAACACAATATCAGACCTCGGACTTTCCCTCGCCCTTCCAACTAACATATCCCGGGAATTCTTCCTACCATCAAATCTCTCAAAATCATCGTAAAACGGCGAACGTTTGCGCTCAAACGCATCCTCAATACCATTCTCCTCTTTTCTACGTTCGGTTCTTGTCGTGTGCACTTCGTATATCTCCGACGCTTCCCGACCAGAGTAGTTGTCTCTATCACGACGGCCAGTTGTGTCGTGTCCTGATTCGGAATCCCATTCGTCGCGACTTTGTCCTCGTTCGTCGTAGCTTCGAACATCGGATTCATCGCCCCAGTCGTTCACTCGGCGTTCGGAGTGGCGACGGTCTGCTGTGAGAAAACGAGTGGCTAAGTCGTCTCGAGAGGGAGGAGGCTCGGACTCTTCTCTGCGTCGTGAGTTCCAGTTAGCTAGGAAGGCGTGTCGGTCGTCTGCTTCTCTGTTTTGGTGGACGCCGAAAGTATCTCTGTCGCGACGCAGTTGTGCAAAGGTTGAGGACGCGTCTGGTGCGGGAGGAGGAGGCGCGGGGCCTTCAGGAGGTGTTGGAGGTGACATCGGTGGTGGAGGCGCCGGGCCAGGGGGCGCGGGGGGCAATGGGGGCGGCGGAGCGTCCCAACGAGCCCCTCCCCCTAACTGACGCTCAAGCATCAACTTCCTAGTATCTTCCAACTTATTGATGGTACGTGGCGTTTCTGCAGTAGAAGATGATGTGGATCGTACGGAGTGGTTCGCAGTGACTCGTTCTAATCTTTGTCTCATTTCAGAACTCAACTTTAGTTTCCCCACGCTGCCCGGCGAGGGCCGCTGCGCTCCGATTTCGAAGCTTCGTCTCGCAGTTCGTTGGTTCGGCGCCTCCCTACTCGGCGAGACTACTGGACCGTCCACCTCAAACTCTTCCCACTCGATTCCTGGAGTTGTTTCTGATTTAGATCGACCTCGAGGTGGTTCATGTTCCATACCGTTGGATTGTTGTGACTGTGGCGTGTGTCGTCTCTGAATCTGACGCAATTTGAATTTGGTAAAATCTTGTGCTTGTTCCTGACCAACCGCATCCTTTGGTGGAGGCCACCTCCATTTACCGATACGGACAGTTTTAGCTCGTCCGTAGGGATCCATGAAGCCCTTGATTTCTAAGGGATCAGTTGAGTGGAGTGGAGGGGGCATGGGGGGTGGTGGCGGGGGGGCTCCGGGAGACATACTCTCGTTGGACTCGCGCCGCAGTTTTACTGCATTCCTTGGCGGAGAGTGTACTTGAGCATGAACAACGGTTGACGCACGAACCGGAGAAGTGGGCTCCGATTCTGATGGTTCTACGACTTGACCGGCTAACAGAGATTGTAATGCCTGATTCTGAGCTAGCAATTGTTGTTGTATTTGGAGATTTTGAGCCATCGCGCTCTGCAAGAAAGCTCTCTGTAAGTTCTGATGATATGCGTTAATATCGACTGTGCCAGGCGGCGGGAGGTGAAGCCCTAGCGCGGCGGCCAGCGCTTCAGGAGTGGACGGCATTGTTGGCGGGAGAGGCAGGGCTCCGAAGCTAAGAGTGGACGTGTTCGCTGAGGCAGCCCTCGGAGTCGCTCCACCTCCCTTTATGGCACCAGTAAGTCCTTCCCCGTCAGTAAGACGTTTTAAACTATCATTCATGAAGATCGGATCGAATAAGTTCGTGATATAGTCATCGACAGAGTCCACACTGGATTCCTTCCTGCTCGCTCTTCCCTTTTCTTTATCTTCCTTTCCCCCACCTTTGATAAGGTGATGGACTTCAACATTGTTCAAAGTATCAATTTGTTCGTTGTATTCGCAGTTGAGGAGGCTGTCGATGAAATCGCTGTAGTTTCTGCCTCCCTTGATGCTGGCTGCTAGAGATCGGGCATCTGAGAGTTCGTCAATGTTCGGGTCTAGTACTGGAGAGAACAGATCGTCTAAGAATTGGTCCACGTCTGATGCCTGGCTCGGAACGCGGACGCGTCGCACGTGGGATGCAAGACTTGGAGCTTCGGATGTGTCTGACATTGCTGATGACCTGTGAACATAATAAAAACTATTACGATGCTTTATTTCACTCAAAAAGAATACACAATATACTCTCTTTCATGAGGAAAAAATTATAAGTTAAGTAACGGTTTCGCCGGAAGATAACACTAAAATTAAAATTTACAATCATCATCATCAATATTTCAGCCGATAGACTGACCACTGCTGGACATAGGCCTCCTCCAAGCACCGCCACTTCGACCGTTTCTATACTTCCTGCATCCAGCGGATTCCAGCGGGCTTCACAAGGTTATCGGTCCACCTTGTGGGAGACCTTCTAATGGTACATCTCACGTTTTTCGGTACACGGTCACCACTCCAGAACCTTTCAGCCCCATCGGTCATCTGTTCTGCGAGCAATGTGCCCTGCCCCTAACACTTAAGTTTGGCAATTCTTCGAGCTATGTTGGTTACCATGGTTCTCCTGCGGATGTCTTCACTTTTACGATCAAGCAAGGAAATCTCTATTGCCTTGTGGGTGACTTTTAGCCTTCTAATAAGGCCTATTGTGAGCGACCACGTTTCTGTGCCATTGGTCATCACTGGCAACAACCACTGGGAGCCAAGTCTACTAATGTACAAACGTTGCAATGGTCTCTTCATTGTGAGTTTTTGACAGATTTTCCATACAAACACTCAAATAATCACAATGGCGAGACCATTGGAACGTTTGTAAATTAGTAGACTTAGGCCCCAGGTCAAAGACTTTCGTCTTGAGACACTGCAGTATGTGGGGAAAAGTTATATATAATCAATTGATAAAATGTTAAGAATTAAACATTTTAAAGACAGTGATTTAATAGCCTTTTAAAAGTTGAAAGAGGTTTTGATTCCTCAATCACTTTAGTTAATTGAATATAGAGCTGTAGGTACAGTCAGCTGCAGAGAAACCTCACCCCCTAGCAATGTATTTATTAATTGCTAGGGGGTGAGATTTCTCTGCAGTTGACTGTACTCCCTCATGTAGGACAGTCCTTTTACCGAAGTTTGTTCTCGGTGCTCTTAAAATTATAGCTTTTAAAATTTTATTTAGCCTGTCTAGTCATGCGCATTTAAAGGTACTAGCGTCCTATAAAAAAAAAAGCAAAAAAAATAATAATTAAAAATGCTAGCTATATTCTTACCTGACACCTCCAAATTCGGAGCTCTTCTCAATATAAGCGCGACTCGACTGCGAGCCGGCCGGCGCCCGTTTGCCAGCGTACTGTGACTTTATATACCTCGAAGGCAACACACGCGATCCTGTTCCATACTCCATTTCCATGCCTCCCTTACTACTGGCCACGCTTGGCGCTCCTGTTAATCTTTCCACCGAATGATATCGGTCATTCAGTCTTGATTGAGAAAGTCCTAAATCAGCTAATTTGTTTGGTGGTGGCACAGGATTGTCACCTAAGAGATTATCCAAAGACCTGCTTCGGACTTTATCGGAAGGTTGTTCGAAGTATCGTTCGTTTAGTGCTGATTCCCGCGACAGTACGTCGTGAGAAGTCTTTCTGGAGTATTCGTTGCTGTGCTTAGAATAATCGTTGCTATGTTTAGAATAGTCGTTGCTATGTTTAGAGTATTCGTTGCTATGTTTGGGGTATTCGTTGCTGTGTTTCGAGTATTCGCTGGTGTGTTTGGAATATTCGCTGGTGTGTTTTGTGTGCGATTCCTGCTTCTCCATGTTCCAGTTGTATTCGGAGCCGTCTTCGTCGATGATAGAATCTTGCAGCATTCTTGGTATGCTTGGGGAGCGAGATTTTGGTGGCTCAGGTGGTGGGATCTGAGAAAAGTTAAAATAATTTTTAAAGTATTTTCTTGATAATTTTGTGAAGAGTTAATTATGTCCTCATACTGAGCTAAAATTGTATAACAATTATGCTTGGAGTAGGGACACATTAATAGGGCAACGGTTGATATTAAGACCTCTCTTTCGCCAAAAATTGCCATGATCGATGGGAACTTAGTGATGGATAGACTGGACTGGCATTATTTTTTACAGGGTGGCAGGGACATCGACGCGAAGCCTGTTACCATGGCTTCAGTCCATGATTCTGGACCCCCCTCCGTTGAAATTTTTCGTCGGTAATTTAAAAAATAATTGTTGTTCCATACATTTTGACCGCGTAGATATTGCACTTTTGTAGGAAATAGCTTTTATTTTTAATAACCGATGAAAAATTACAACGCAGGGGGGTCCAGAATCAAGTTTTGAATCCATGGTAACCCGTTTCGCGTCGATGTCCCCCTTCCACCCTGTATAAGGAACCAAGAGGCAGTAAAAAAAAAAATGCGAAACTGAACTTCAAACTTGTGAAATTTTGAACAGTATCTATATGTGTTGCTTGATTCAACCCCTTAATTTAAAGCAGTAGGAGATTTTAGACCGAAAGCTATTATATTAGTGGCCTACAGAAACGTAATAAGTTTTTTTTGAGTCTAGCGTAGTCAACAATAATATCTGCTTCATACTTGTGGTCTAGAAGACTTTTCAGTATCCACAGAGGAGGCGCGCGGCGGTGGCGCGGGCGGCGTGTGCCTCGCCGGCTGCGCGCGCAGCGGCTCGGCGCGGGCGCTGGGCAGTGCTGTCCATGTTTCCACCTCGCCCACTGCGTCCAGGGCGAACTCACAGCCTGCCCATTCTGTAGGGAGACGGTGTTGTTAAAAGATAAAGTCCAAGAACAGAGAGAAGACCATTATTATTTAGTGATACAAGACTTCGAAAAGTAAAAAAAAAAAAGAAAAAAGAAATTACAGCTTTGACAGCATTTTTTTATTATTGTCCCAGTGGTTTAAAGTTTAAAAAGGGGGATTTTGTTAAGATAGGGGAGGCCTTTCCACAATTTAGGCACACAAAAAAAAATTGATCCAATAATAATAATAATATATTTCTTTTGAAATAAGCAGTACTTTTGTGCTCTTCTATGTTAATATATTGTCCTGTCGAGTATTTTGTGTGTACATAAATAAATAATACAAGAGGATTCAAATTATTGAAAGGCATCCAACTGTATTTATTAAGTCACAGTTTATCTGATAAGTAGCAAGTTCTAAAGTAACTGAACAATGAGTATTTATTTTTATTTTCACTCTAAAATACGCGAACATTTCCTTCTCATATGATTTGAAATAGCTTATAAAATGTGTGATAGTATCTCACCAGTAAGTTGTCCATTATGTTCCATAGTGAGCGACCAGCCGGTAGCGTTGTGCTGTACGCTGGCAGCGGCCAGCGCAGCCGACGCGGCACGTTCACACGTCGTCCACGAATCCACGCTTACGTGCTGCACCGTGTCTGTGGGGAATATATTTACTTATTTCACAACAACACACAATTAACATAATATACCATCACGCCGTGTACCGGAACCGTGTGGCGCCGGACGTAAAAAATAGCACTACCCCATTTCCTCTCGTGGGTGTCGTAAAAGGCGACTAAGGGACTTAGGCGCCATCTCCACGGGCGAGAGAATCGCGGCGATATTCACGCTGGGCCTTCAAATAATCGCCGCGATGATAACGCCGTGTGGAGATTGATTCATAGAGCTTCTATTGAATTTGATGGCACGGCGAGACTATCGCCGCGATTTTCTCGCCCGTGGAGATGGCGCCTTACTAGAGAATGGGCAGTAGCGTTCTCTATGCATTTTTAACACCATACTGCGATCGCCAACCTGCCTGCCAAGCGTGGCGATTATAGCAACCCCCCCACAATTGGGGGAGGCCTATGTTCAGCAGTGGACGTCTTTCGGCTGAAATGATGACACCATCACGCCTATTTTCCACAATAGATTATCGTGTGTTATATGATATAGAATATCCTTTTTTAAGTACTTATACCAGTTTAATTACAAAATGTACGTATTATTGTTACATAGGGTGTCACAGCAATCGCTCAAGGCTCTTACATTGTAGACATCAGACAGTCAATCGCACACAAGTGGAACTGCGAAAATAAGCCACAAGGATTCAAAGGCACTGTCAGTTTCTGATTGTTTCCCCATGGTATTGAATGCACGTCATCCCTAGTACAGTCTACCGCAAGTCCATACATGTACTTACTGAGAGCGCTGATGATGCAGTGGCATGCTCCGATACGAAGTGGGCATAACCGTGTAGTGACTTACCATCATACAATCTCAGCGGCAGTGCAGGCTTGGCGTCAGTCTTGGCAGCCTTCCACTCCAGTAGCGTGGGCGGACACCTGCGCGCCACGGCCGCCGTGCGCGCTGCGCCCGCGCCGCTCTCGCACAGCAAGCGCACCAGTTGCGAGCGCCAAGATGCTGGCGCGCGCTCGGATACGAAGCGGACTAGGTATCTGATAAGAGAGGGCTGGGTTTAGTTTTGCTGTCGTAACATTTTTAACAGATTAATTACCTGCAAATTATAAGTTAAAAAAACGTGAACACCATCCAGCGACAGTGTATACGTTTTTTTTTAACTTTGCGAAGCAGGTACAACAGTGAAACAATCGCTACGCACCCATTGTAGTTCTTGGCATTTAATAGAAAAGGTTTAATGAATCAAGTGAAACAATCGATGCAAGTCGATTGTCACTGCACACACGTACACACAGCAACTTTTTCATAACTTTGTGTTTTACCCAAAATCAGTCTTACAGCCGGTTTTTGAACTGAGAATTGAATTTGATCACTTGTCAAACCAGTGTTACCAACTCCGAAAATATTTATAACCTAAAGATAAAGTCAAAAACCCCTAAAATCGCCACAATAACTTGAAAACCCCCTAATAAAAAAAAAAAACGCTTTATGTAGGACTATATTTATTTTTATTTTTAGGTATATTAATAATTGGGAAACAACAACCAACGTATTTCCAGTAAGCATAGACAAAGTAACCACATCACCACAAAGTAGTTGATATAATATCTAACAGGTCCTATGTTTATGGTAAACACTGATGAGATTTGTTAAGCTATTGCATAGCTTCTATCGCGGGCCTTGAGCGCGGGGACCGAATCCAGAAATTCCGTAACGAAAAAACCTCACGCTCCCTACTCCGACGGGCACGGAGGTGTGGCTTGAAGGCCGTGCATCGTCTAACGTCGTTTCAGTTCGGCAGTCTTCGACACGGCGTTGTGTGCGTGCGATTAGACGTATTGTACGACTCTACGAAACTCTGTGGTGGATTTACCGCGCAACGCAACGCCATCTAGTAATCGCAGGTAGAACTAACTAAATAGAGGTGACATTGGCGAGGCTTGTAATTCGTAATCGAGACAAGCGTTGCTCTGTTGGTGGTCTCAGTTGTGTTTTGTTGTCGGTTTTATCCACTAGATGGCAGGCATCGTAATTCAAAAGTTTTTGAAAGGTTGTTGAGGTATGTGAGCAATTTATTTATAAATCAATAATTTTACTCGTGTTTACGATTCTCCTAACATTAACGTTCTTCATAGCTTATAAAAACCACTTTTAAACGGTTCTCCAATGTTCTGGGCCGATTATGGATTGACTTTACTTTCTTATCGGTCACCACGCTCAAAAAGTGTAACTTGAATTAATATCAAAGAAAAAGAAATACTGCATAAATAAAATAAATAAATAATTATAATTGCATAAGTTGATACAAAATGCTATGCAATAGCTTTACCGCGGCAGTCCCCGAGTGCCACACGTCTTTTTTTTTAATATAAGTATTCTTAGTAACGATGAACTGTACTAGATGTCGCTAAGTCGCTAGGTCAACAAATTAATTGGCTGGCCTATACCTACTTATCAAAAACTCCCACTAAAATACCCCTAAAAATAAAAATAAACACTTATTTACCCCCTAAGTTTGGGGGGAAAACCCCTAAGTTGGCAACACTGTGTCAAACTTTATCTAACATTACTAAAAAAAATTTTTGGTTCTCATTTTTTCTTCAGTATAAAAAAAGAAATACTACTTCATTTGACAGTTAGTGCCCTAAATGAAAACTAGAATCTATCAGTATATTATCCAACATAACATACACAACATTAAAGCTCTCACTTTCAGTGTTAACATGCTGTCAAAATATAAAGCAGGTAATATTTTATTTCTATCTAATCATTATAAGATTTAACTGTAATTTATACTAACTTGTGCAGCGGCGGTCCCGGTTGGAAGGCAGCAAGACAATGCGCCATGAGCTGCCACACTCGTTCAGAAGAGGATTCACCACTGGCTTGGTTGCAGACTTGTACCAGCACCTCGTCGCGAAGACCGCGCGAGGACAGGCCACGAGACGCTATGTAGTCTGCCAACACCTGGGGATGGGAGTACAGTATTAGGAATACTGGAGAATTGAAGAACTGTCTCAGAAATAGCTGAAGCTAAAATACGCCAAAAACTTTTTTTGAGTGGAAATTTACATCTGTCAAATACCGGCTCCGGTGAAACTGAGTTGAATCCCGCGCGGGATGCGGAAACGAAATTCGCTCGCGCGGATTGTGTCCGCGAACTTGTATGGAAGTTCAAACAGGCGCGAATAGTCGCGTGAATTCCTAAGGGGCGTCCATTAATGACGTGAGCTCAAATTGGTGGGGGTGGTCCAGCATAATCTCACCAAATCTCGTCTAAAAGGAGGGGTGGGTCAATGAAAATCTCACGACAACTATTTCATAGAATAAACATTATTCTACAGCTAATTAAATTGAAGATAGTGTCGCAGCCAATTTTTTACAAAAGTTCTTATTTTAATTAAATCCGTTATAGTTTGAAGTTATGGCTTTATACCACTCATCATGTATTTTGCTTTATATCACTTTGAAATACCCATATTAAATAAATTTATTATTTAAAAAGGAGGAGGAGGAGGGGTTCCAAATAAAATAAAAAATACTTCACGTCGTTAAAGGACTTCCCCTAATCATTAAAACTATTGACGTGCGTGACGCTTCCCGGAACGCTCAGTTTGAACAGTCATTATTAAATTTCAAACTTGATAATAATATAACAAGGTCTTGGTAAAGAAAAAAAAATTAGAGTTTACCTTCTGTCTGGCTTCGTTTCCAGCGGCAGTTTCATCACACCACCTCAATATCAGCTTAAATGTAGCTACGGCATCGTTGAAGTCTTGATCCCTGGAATAACACAACCCTTATTAGAACTCTAGACATGCTAATTTAAATATGCTACTCCATAAAACTGCGTAAGTAGAACGAACAAATAAACAAGCCCGATGACATTATACTAAAAGACAAAACTTGATGCAATCGCTGTCATAATTAGGGCTTCCATTACGTAATTACGTAATTACGCAATTACGTAATTACGGACAGATTTTAGAAATCTCACAAATACGTAACTGAAGAGCTGCAGTCCGTAATTACGTAACTATAGGATAATATTAATTAATTTAGGTACCCATTTATTTAGTTCTATAGTTTCTGCCTACTCCATGGGAAAAAGGCATGGGTTTATCTGTGTATTTACAATTTACCTTAATTTAGTTAACCTACGACTTACATTATGACAACACCAAAACCCTTTCTGTGGGTATCCCCCGAATTCCCGGGGTTTATTTTATAACTTCCAATTTGAGTCCGCAAGATTTAATTTCTTAGTCGTACAGAATAGAGTTCATTGTTGACCAATCGGGAAACGAAGGGAATCCCCGTTGGTTGTGGATAGTTCGGTACGTAACACAATCAAAGTTTATAAGTGTTTCGCAAGTATTTGATCTACCTCGTAGATAATAAAGTTTAATATTGTGGATTGAGCAAGCTAAGGGAACTCCCTACATTTTTCTTTACTTTCGTGAATTTAGAAACAATCTCAATACTCGGTACTCAGTCGTCTTACGTACACCTGCGAGATACTGTCCTGCCTGGTCTAAGCTTATTTTATTGACTTTTGTGATTTTGTGTATGTGCCGCAAAGTTTGACGCTTGGTTTTCAGAAGCTTTTCATTACAAGTTTCTAAGTAGATATCACCATACACGAGTAGAGATACTTCAACGAAAATGTAAGTACCTATTTTAACATTACTTTACTTGTCTACTTACTTTGTTTCTAGGGTATTGTGTGAGAGTTTATACATATAATTTAGTAGTTGATTTTATATTGTTGACGGCACGGTTGGCGCAGTAGTTGAGTGATTGGCTGCTGCGCTGCGGGTCACGGGTTCGATTCCCGTACGGAACAAATATTTGTATGACCTACAGATAGGTGTTCCGGGTCTGGGTGTCTTGTGTATGTTAGTTTACATGATTGTGAGTGCACCCACGATACAGCAGTAATTCCTAGTGTGGTGCGACGTTTAAAAAAAAAATAAAAATATGTGCGATTTTATTTTATTGTTGCTTGTTAGATGTCTGTGCAAATAGACATTGATTATGAGTTCACGGTACGTATGTAAATGTATCCCGTTTTAAGTGTAGTGCCTAACTATAGATGCTATTTATATGTATTACCTAACTATTAAATTATGAAATATTTATATATTGTTTTAGGTCTGCAGTAAAGAAGACTATTTATAAGGAGTTTTTGAACAAACGCACACAATCAGCTATATGGGAACACTTTTTGAGGGCTGAAAATGGGCAAAGTGTCCAATGTAAACATTGTCAAAAATTTTTGAAGACTCCTGGTGGTGCTACTGGAGCACTAAATACACATATGCGTGCTAAACATATTGGCGAGATGTCACAAGAGCAAGATGCGCAAAGGGCAAGTACTTCATCGTGCTTTCAAGCAAGAAAAAGTTTAGAACCTCCATCGAAGAAAACTAAACTAACGGATTACTTTTCCACTGAGTATTCCTTGGACGTTATAGTGACTAGAATGGCAGCATTGGATGGCATCCCATTAAGCAAATTTTGTACTTCTGAAGAACTAAGGTATGTTTTCAAAAAATCTGGCTATGATCTACCGAAATCTCCTTCAACTATTACCAAAATTGTCCTGGAACAGAGTTGTGCCATAAAAAAACAATTAATAAATCAGTTTAAAGATATGAAGTCCCAAAAAAAACGGTTTACTATAACGTTTGATGAATGGACCTCTACCCGGAACCGGAGGTATATGAATATAAATATTCATAATAAAGACCTAGAACCAGCTAAATATAAAAATTTAGGACTAGTAAGGATAAAGGGTTCAATGCCAGCTCACGTTGGAACTGTACTGTTAGAAAATCATCTAAATGACTTTTATTTGAAACTTGAAGATATAATTGCATTCACAACGGACGGAGCCAGTGTTATGGTTAAAATGGGCAAAAATTTTGATGGTCACCATCAGTTGTGTTTTGCTCACGGAATACAACTTGCAGTGCTGGACGTATTATATAAGACACGGAAAAGTACAACTACTGAACCAGAACTAGAAGATGAAGCTTCAGATACTGACACTGAAGAAATTGAAGAAAACGATGGCGGACTTTTCATAGAAGTACCTAGAGTTCTAGAACCAGAGTTTCTGTACAAAGATATTATAGTAAAAGTAAGAAAACTTGTTAAATCATTCAAAAAATCACCACTGAAGACCGATTTGTTGCAAAAATATTCTTTACAAGAGCATGGTAAAAGCCTCGATCTTATACTAGACTGCAAAACGTGATGGAACAGCTTATCAGATATGGTTGGACGATTTCTGAAATTGAAATCAAGTTTATTTAAGGCTTTATTAGACTTAAAATCAAATATAAGTTTCACAGACACAGAAATACAAGATCTACATAACATTCATCATAGTTTAGATATAATAAAAACTACAGTGATGGCATTGTGTCGCCGTGACTCGAATTTGTTAGCAGCAGATGCTGCGCTTCAGTTTATGTTAAATAAGCTTGATGCTCAGTCCAATGGGCTCAGTGACAAGCTTGCTGTATCCCTTAGAAAAAGAATAAAAGAAAGGCGAACAAATGTGTCTGGTGTCTTGCAGTATTTGCATAATAATGAAGAATATTATAAAACCGAAGAAACAGAAACTTTTACAAAACCGACGTCGGATTATATTAGAACATATGTTGCAAACTTATTAGAAAGGCTCAAATTTACACCGCCTACAAGTACACAAATGAGTTTAGATTCCGAAGCAGATGACAATGATGCTAATGATGGTTGTGGCGACGAGTTGACTGTTGCACAGCAACTAGAAAAAGAAATACAGAGAACTATGTCTACAGTAAACAAATCTGGAGTAAACACAGATCTTGAATCCATCATCAGAGTTGAAATGTGTATCTACGATAGCACTGGCGGCGGTCGTGAAGTTTTCCTAACAGCAGCTTATAATTATTTACTATGTATAATGCCTACTAGTGTTGAAGCAGAACGGGCATTTTCTTCTGCCGGCTATCTTTGTTCTAAACTAAGAAGTTCCCTTGGTGACAGAACATTGCATTCGTTATCATTTATGAGATCATATTATCAAGAACAAAGATTGGAAAAATAACCATATTTTATATTGTTTCTTACTTTTAAACCATTTGTGCGTGGTACATGTTTTGTTTGAATTGTTGATTGAGTTTAGTCAAAATCAAAATCGTCAATCAAATCAAAATATTACATTTTGATTTGATTGACGATTTTGATTTTGAGTTTAATTTTAAAATTATCATTTTAATCTGTAATTTACTTTTAATTCCTTAATATTATAATTTTTTTCATTTGAAGTTGTTTGATTTTTTACTTCTAAAATACGTAATAAGCCCAGAATTTATCGTGCTTTAAAAAATCAAAACAGTTAAGTACGTAATTACGTAGTTACGTAATTGAAGCATCAAAATGCGTAACTAGTTACGTAATTAGCAAATCCGTAATTTTGGAAGCACTAGTCATAATATGCATTAAGTGAGAGTAAGATAGTGAGTGTCATCTCGCTCTCATGTTTTATGACCGCCATCAGTCACGAAAGCTTAAGTATTATTTTTATTTTTTTATTTTAGGAGTGGGAAATCCTCATGGACGCCCAGACAGCCTCACTAATGAGCCAGTCTGGGCAGTGCCGGACTCTTACCTGCTAAAACCCACTCCTGCCTTGCCAGTTACCTCTGAAATGATCAGGGCCTTTTTTATTTAATTTGGTTTGTTCTGATTGTGACTTGTTTTCAGCGCCGGATTTAAAGGTGTGGAGGCCCTGGGGCAACCAAGAAGTGGTCTCCACTTCTTCGTTACCCCATGATTTTTTTGAACACCCAAAAAAAAAAAACAATTTAAAAAGATACCTTGTGAATGTGAACTTGTTTTTCTTTGACAAAAGATGTATTCTTTCTTATAAAAAAAAAACTGAATGTGGAGGCCCCTTCTTTGTGGAGGCCCGGGGCTAGAGCCCCTGTTGCCCTGCCCTAAATCCGGCCCTGCTTGTTTTATTATTTTGTTTGTTTTTTTTTTATGGAAAATGGAGAGTTTTGAAGCTGTCGATTATTTTCCTGTGGTTTATTGTCTTAAACGTTAGTAGATTAAATCAATAGGTTAAGAAAATAAACCACAAGAAAAGAATCGAATTAAATCAATAGGTAATGTCTTAGTACAATTTACATAATTACTATCTAATACTAACACCATCTTATTATTGAATATTTTTGTCTTTTTATGTTTTATTTATATTTCCTATTTTTGTTGAGTCTATTTGCAATAAGTATTATTGAAGTACTATACTATTTTTATCTATATCTTGAGTCAGTTTATGATACGGCTATTCTAATATATATATGGCAATATATCAAATAGTCACCTACGTGTACCTACTATTGTAAGTATTTGCTCTGGGGCTCTAGCCCTAAAAATATGTACAAACCTGACAGCAGCTTTAGCTAAGAACGGCCTGGTGATCGGATGTTTCTTGGGACTCAAGTGACCACCATCAGCGAAGTATACGGAGCTGAACTTCGAGAAGGCGAACTGCTGCAGATCTCGGGGCAGCTGTACGCGCTCCTCTTCGGCGTATACGTCACCTGCCACCTGGAGGCAAAGTCATGGTTATTCGAAACGAAGTTTGAAACAGACCTTAAAACAGCGATGACTGAAAGAAATTCCGACATTTGGGCTTTGGCAGAATTAAAAGTTTATAATACATTATGAAGTTAGAAGATTGGCAACGATCAATAAATACAGCACGGTGTTATTTTGAGCAAACCATCACAACTGCTAACTTCAGATTGCAGAAGCAGATTTGGGTACTTACGAAAAGTAAATAGATGGTAAATTGATTAGGTTTTTAAAAAGGGTGCTACACTAAAACTTGGCTTTTGTCGTAAACGGATAGCTCGATATACATAACATTGAACCTATAAAGCAGAAGTGAAGTACTACCACACAGTAATGTGTAAATTCCCACTTAATACCGTGCGAGAAAAAAAGTTGTTAGAATTGAAACATACCTTAGCAAGGTTCCTTTCAGTGTGTGGTGGCTGCCACTCATCAAGCTTGGACAGTATGAATGCCAGTTCCGCTGGCACTTCCAGAACTTGCAGACTCTCAGCCTTCGCCTTTTGAGCTGCTTTCTGTTCAGCTGCGCGGCGTCTGTGAATTGTAATGAAGAGTCAGTATTGATGTATAGATCTTTGTACATTTCAACATCGATATCGCAGAATCAATAAGAATTAGGCATCGTCTGAACGGTGGGCGTTTTGGGGGTCTGTCTTATGTACTTTTGATGTTCAAAAAGTGCAGATTCTCAGCCTTATTTGAATAAATGAGTTTGTTTTGATTTCCAAAAAATCGGTAATTGAATAACTTAAGTTTTATTTGTTCCTTACTACAAATGTTTTACTGTGTTGTAACGATCATCTTTATTGATTTGTCACTTAACCAAAACGGTTTTGTAAGAAGATATACAGGATAAATTTTTAAACAGTGCGCAATTTTTTTTTGGTGGTTCAGTATCAGTAATAGAACACATTTTCATAATTTTTTTTATACTTTTTTTTTTTGGTCCACTTGAGTTCAGCAAAATATGGATACAATCTATTCGTAATAATATCAATGGGCAAGAGCGCACAGTTGATAGGTACCTACTACTGCGTTCCGCTTCACTGACCGCGCCGTCGGTGCGTTACGCGACGACTATCCATTATACCAGTTTCAAAATAAACATCTTTCGTTAACGATAACTAAATTTTTTTGTACTAAGACTTATCAAAATAAGAAATAGGTGTTTAATAAAACACGTTTAAGTGTAATTTGTCAAAATTTAGGCACTGATTAACAACTTTTCCTGTATACTTAACTAAGTTATACTTTTTTGGATTTGGAAAGGTCAAAGGTTTTATATGCCTAGAACGCGCCACTTACTTAGCGGCTACTTGCTGCGCCTCCGCCCGCCGCCTGTGCTGCTCCTTCAGGCTGGCGAGGCGCCTGCGCGCGCGCCGGCCGCGCAGCAGCGCCTGCGCGCGCAGCACGCCGCGCCGCACGCGCACGTAGCGGCGACGCGCCATGGCGCCGCGCCACCATGCCTGCAGCTTGACCGTCGAGTAGTGGAGCTGCTGGTAGCGTTTTCTGTTGAGGAAATAATAATAATTCAATAACAATCCAAAAATCTTAGTCAACGCCTTATTTAAAAAAAAAAGTTACAACTTTGTTCATTCTTTGATGTTTTCTAATTCTGATTCGGTTTTGGAAGGTATCACAAGCATTGTTTTTTGGTAGGTAGCCATTACTAGGGGCGAATAGCGCAGTACAAGCTCATAATATAGCTCTCAATTTTAACCTTAAACAACTCAACGTCAACACGGAAGAACGACTAAGAAGAATGTTTGCATGGTGTCTATGACCGTACCTACATTTTTGAGGGCAATAAACTTAAAAGTTTTAAACTGTATAAGCATGGATTGTTTTGCAATTGAAGGAACACACACTGTAACACTTTATAAAGACATACCTTGCCAAATATCCTCGGAAGTGTGCCTGCAGCTTAGTAGCTGCAGCTCGTAGTTTATCAGCGCGAGCTCTTTCTAATGCTCTGTGTAACGCCTCCCTTATGAACACACGCGCTGCGCCCAGCTGATAGTCTGCACCGACTGAAATAAAGATGTTTTCTTATTAAAGCTTTTACTTTGAAACTTTAGTAGCACTTAACACGTTAATAGTAAACTATTTAAAATAATAGCACTAGTGATAATGCAAATATTCACGAAAGTACAAAACACTTTTATTAATCAAACACACTATTGGAAAAAAATATTGATCAAAACTTTATTTTTTCGTGAATACAGAAACTTAGGAAATAGGGACTAAAGTTCAGATGTAACCGATATTCACTGCCGCTGTGGGTAGCGATACTGCTTGTCACTAAATTCCATACAAAGGCGTGGGCGAATAATTATTGTTATTTTTGCTATCCACAGCATTCCTATTCAGACAAATGCGATATTCGCTCCTAATTTTTCTGAATAACAATGAAAGTGCCCAAGTGACTTCTATTCCCGTTAGCTTTAAAAATCACTCACACAAAACCATAGCCTCCAGCGTAAATCCTCTTTTCTTGACCCTTTTCCAAATCTTGCCCATTGCGGACTCGGACACATCACAGTAAGAACTGTCCGGTCATAGAGTAGCATATCAGAGGCGACCGCAAACATAACCAATAGATAGTGATAAATATACCGCTGTGATGAGAGTGATAGGCTAATTAGTTAAACTATTAACAGAAATTGTGTTTTAATACAAAATTTAAAGCGGAAATAAGGGAGACATAGTGGTCGGCTATGTTTAGGCTGTAGAACCTGTAGTTTTTAATGTAATTTATGGACTGTGTACAGATAAGTATATGAAGCAAGATTTACTAAAAAGGTGTGCCGAAAAAAAAAAATACTAGGCAAGGAACCATGCTTATGGTTCCTTGCCTAGTCTAGGCCTACACTGTCAGCCCCTACCTATTAACACTGTTATTTTAAAATTAAAATCCAATTTTTTTAAAGAGTAACCATGGAATTTCTTGCTGGCTCTTCTCCATAGAAAACGACCAATTGGGACCGTGAATCTAGCTTCTGACGTACCATAAGTGCATGGGCACTTATGGTACGTCAGAAACTAGATTCACGGTCCCAATTGGTATTGGTAGGTTTAAGTTAATTATAATATTTTGATTGATTGATTCAGTTCCAGTCTTGTCTAGTTACTCACTAAATTCCGTCCACCGAGATAATGTTTTTTTGGCAGTTGTACAAGATTGGGAACTAATAAAGTTTAAATTCGTAAAACACATAATCGTTTGTATGAAACTGACAGGTGACAGAAAAGCATTCTCACGAACGGAATATACAGTTCTCAATCTAGTGAGTAACTTTGCGATCTGTGATAAAAAAATATAATAATAATTAAGTCCGCCTCTGTACATTTATGTGCTTGAAGTATTAAATAAATAAATAGTAGTAAAGAAATTAAAAAAAAAACCTTGTTCCCACCTAAGGTATGTCTTAGTAGGCAAAGTATGTTTAAAACAGCTGTTTTATAATAGTGACTATATGCAACATGCCTTCTATGGAAAACCACTAAAAGGTTCTACAGGGTGCTATCAACTAAGTGCGGCGGCAGCCGGCACCGCGAAAGTAATTACCGCGCACAGATTGCCTATAAAGATAACTGTCATTTTGTGCACCAAAGTCTCGTAAAATTGTAATTAGGCGAGCGTTTGAATTTTAATAATATTATCTATTACTAATATATAAAGCTGAAGAGTTTGTTTGTTTGTTTGTTTGAACGCGCTAATCTCAGGAACTACTGGTTGGAATTGAAAAATTCTTTTGGTGTTGGATAGTCCATTTATTGAGGAATATTATAGGCTATATAACATCACGCTACAACCAAAAGGAGCGGAGCATGAATGAAAAATGTTGCAAAAACGGGAAAAATTATTCCTTTTTGAGAGCGTCCGTTGCGTGCGCTGCGTAAACGGTTTAAGTTGCGCAAATATCATGTATGATGGAATTGTTCCTCTTTAAATTTTCTAAAAAAAAGTCCGCGACAGCACATGTCTATCTTTTAAGATTGACGCACTATAACCTTTTTCATGGTAATCAAATTTGTTCGAAATTAAGGCATTATTTGCGAAGGAGTTTTCATAAACATGGTATTAATCCTTATCCAAATAAATACGTTATTCATCACAAGTATTTAATTTTGAACAAAGTTGCCTTTAGATCATTTAATTTCAATAAATATCTTGGGAGATATAACTGTTTTATAATAACTCCGCAGCAAAATAATGATCAACTCTGCGAGGTAGTCTATTCTAAAGCTGAAGAGTTCGTTTTTAGGGTTCCGTACCTACAGGGTAAAATGGGACACTATTACTAAAACTCCGCTGTCCGTCTGTCTATCTGTCTGTCTGTCTGTCCGTCTGTCACCAGGCTGTTTCTCATAAACCGTGATAGTTAGACAGTTGAAATTTTCACAGATGATGTATTTCTGTTGCCGCTATAACAACAAATACAAAAAAACAGAAAAAAAAATATTTAAGGGGGGTCCCATACAACGGACATGATTTTTTGCCGTTTTTTTTGCTCCGCCCGCGTGGATGTCGGTTATATTATCGCGTAAAAAAGTAGCCTATATCCTTCTCCATATCCCAGGCTATATCTCTGCCAAATTTCATGACGATCGGTTCAGCGGTTTAGGTGTGAAAACGTAACATACAGACTGACAGACTGACAGACAGACAGATAGACAGACAGACAGAGTTACTTTCACATTTATAATATTAGTAAGGATAAGGATTTGTATGGATGGTACGGAACCCTTCGTGTGCGAGTCCGACTAGCACTTGGCCGGTTTTTTGTTTTTTGAAAGCGCTAATCTCTGGAACTGCGAGTTGGATTTGAAATAATCTTTTTGCATTTTACAGCCCAATTCTTGAGGAAGAATTACAAGCCTATTAACTAGGACACAATTTTTTTTAATGAAAGTTTATGCGAAAACGATGTAAAAGCACGGGCAGGCAATTTGTTGCGACGGGGTGGGTCAGGGGAACAAGAAATTTAACGCGGACGAAGTCGCGGGCAGAAGCTAGTGTTAGATATAAGTGCCGCTACTTTCATAGCACAAGTTCTGAACGACCGTCCTGTACCAAGTCAACGATAAGACAGTATAAGCTCTTAAATACGAACAAGAAAATTAAGTAATAATACATTTTAGAACTAAGTCTAACTCTCTCACTCTCGTCTCTCTATTTATCATCTTTATGTTCTTATATCGCGTAGTTTAAATAGATAAATGTGATATGTGAACTTACCAGCACCGGTGGGCGGCATCTCAGCAAGTATAGAGTTACAGATCTCTCTGTAAGGCGTTGACCGAGATGGCGTAGACTTCAGTAGGTACCTGTAACAGATTTATATTTAGTTTCGTTCATAAAGTTGGTCATTATTATGCTATGAATCCTTTAACTTTTACTCCAGAACTTGGACCTTTCAATAAAAAGTCATAATATTAACGGTAAGAGCCAAAGCACACCCGCTACTTTGCTAAAGCTAAATGCATTGATACAGTTGCGTTTAGCTTCTAAAAAGCTGCTAAATCGCCGATCGCCGATGTTAAAAGTAGCGTGTGTGCTTTGGCCCTAATAAAAGGCGATGCAATTCATGCCTTTTTTTTTTCATGCGGGGGGTAAACATCGAAATGAGCCCGTGCTTTGGGGATAAGATCGGGGAGTGTAGGATTTTCACCTCACTAAAACCAGCCCGGTGGTCATCATCTGCACATAGAAAAGACACCGTTACCTCTCAAAAGACCGATCCGAAACCCCCTCTGTGCAACCCCTGTTAAGGTTCATCTCTGGGGAGACTGTAAATTATTATTGGTCTCCCCGAAACCTGACTGTGCATAGGAGAGATGCCTAAACGATAGATTCGACTGCGTATCCAATAATTCACATACACATCGGCCAGCAGACCTTTTTATCCTTATTTCTGGGCAATTTGGATACCCTTAAATATGTCATTCTCACGACGACGGAGAAGAATTAGTCCTCACCTGTATCTATCCACGAAGTTCTGGAAAGGTATCCTAATAGGGTACCCGGTCTGTCTGATCTTGATGGTGTCTAGCATGCCAGTATATCTCAGCTGTGCGAGTACGCAAGGCATGTCGAACTTCATGGGCGACTTATCGGTGTTAGGCTTGACGCAACGCACGAACCAGGGGTTGCAGCGAGACATGGACTCCAGGAGCTGGTGCAGACTGTCTGAGAACCTGGTGGGAGGAAATGGGTAATGAGTAAATATGTCAGTATTATCATAATCCTTTACCCAATTAATTTAGGGTTGAAGCAGAATATCTACATCCTCTATACATCTCAATCAGCCTTCAATTCAATATTTACCCATCTTTGACAGAATCCATTCATCGTTTCTTTAGTCTTAGGGCCTCGTTCACCATCTCCAAGAAATGCGTTGATTAGTTACTTTCCGATTAACGATAATTGGCAATTAAAAGTAACAAGTATCTTCCGTCAATTTCACAAGCGAAAACAAAGCTTCGAGTATTAGGTAACTTACTGGTTAAGTGAATGAAGTATCAAATCATACGTTACATTCGTTCAATATTATGTCAATATCACTCGTCAAACGTCATTGCAGTTATTATTTGTTGTCATGTGTGTTTTTGTGTCTTGCTGAATTGTTTAGAATATAATCGCATGCGATTTTAATTTGTTATTGTATATACTTAAATTGTGTTGATGCAACGGTGTCAGAGAGAAAGTGTTAATTATATTATTTTGTTGATTTATTTATTTGGGTTTGTTTAATTAATTAATATATATAATAATAAAACGTAATTTACATGCGAGAATGGCATTTTGGAATGTCTTGTACAAAAATACAAGCTGTGCTAGAAAAGAAACAAAGCGATACTTCACCGTAAAACAAAAAGGAATCCTCGGTGTCGTAGTATGTTCTATTCGTCCAATTGATGATCAATTAAATCAAATATGTCCATTTCATTCATTTATTGAAAATCTGTACAAAATGAAAATAGACAACTTTTTGATATTTAACCGTCAAGTAAACACGCTAATTGGCGGACGACGTGGCAAGTTACGGGTCAATTAATCTTAAAACTAGTGCTACTCGAACGTCGTGAAATTCGTACGTGAAGTTACGGGGGACTTAAACTGACGAACAGCCAACTCGACACTTTACTTGAGGGTGGTGTAAGAGGCCCTTACTCTATTCATACATTATTTGTAAGTATATTTATTGTACAGCTTTTAAAAACATCATAATATTCACATTTATGAGGCCTCATATTTGATTAAATGATTCGTAGTGAACCGTGAATCGCAAGTCAGCAGTAACACAGTAAACTACGAAAACTATCATTACTCCTACAAAATGAACGCGCTATCAAAGTCAAATTGATAACATATAGAATTATAGACGTGCAGGTGACTGTACCTACAATAAAATCTGTTATATGTTTATCTATTTCCACTATTTCCTTAGATACAATTTCATCGCCTTTGTACTTAACTCACTTTCTTTCAGCATTGCTTGCTTACAAGTGTTTGAAATGTTTTAATCAGAATACCACTAACGAGTTCCTTACCTAGCCGCAACTGTAGGAGTCCTTGGCTTCATAGTAACGAACCGCCCATTGGCGCCTCTCGGCAGCGTCTTATTAGCGTCATGCTGTGCCCTCAACTGCGTGGACATCTCAGCCACCAGGGGCACCTCACTGCTGCACAACAACTCCAGGACATCAGCTCGCAGGGCGTCCCGGTTCTTGTCGAGAAAGCCTTCTACGTTGTACCATACTTGGCCCGCGTAGTGTTTGATCTGGAAGTGTAGGTTCGTTTAGATTATTCATGAAACTGGGTCATACATTTCAATCCTCAAGAGTATCCTCCTAAGGATCGAAACGTAAGTATGCAATATGCACGATATTGCATACTTCTCAGCCTTTTCCCAACTATGTTGGGGTCAGCTTCCATTCTAACCAGCTACAGCTGAATACCAGTATTTTACATGGAGCGACTGCCTATCTGACCTCATAATCTGGTTACCACCTATAAGACTGGTTGTCAGATTTTCGGGGTTCTGACGACCCGTAACGACTGTCAAAGACACGAATAACAGCCGGGACCAACGGCTTAACGTGCTTTCCGAAGCACGGAGGGGTCTCGGTATTTAAAGATGGTCACCCATCCACAGGCCAACTGCGGCAAGCGTAGCTTAACCTGATCGATCGACCCTTGCGGCTGTTATAACGTAGCCACAAGCCCCTCTACACACGCGTACGTTTCGCGCACTTACATTCATTACTAATTAATTTATTACTAAGAAAATTCAACTGCAGCGTCTAATACTATGACCACATGTGGCCAATTTTGCTGTCTCACTATGTCTATTACTGTGTATGTTATGTAACAATTTATCAGAGGCAGAGCTACATTTTTAGGGTTCTGTAGTCAACAAGGTTATAATTTCGCCATGTCCGTCTGTCTGTCCGTCTATCCGCAGCTTAGATCAGAGACTCTTAGTACTAGAAAGCTATAATTTGGTATAAGGTAGGTGAAAAAAAAATAAAAAAAAATATTTCAAGATTTTATTTCAGCACTTTCTCGGCGTGATTAATATGTTTAATATTAATCACGCCGACAAAGTGGTAAAATGAAATACAGTACAGTGAGAATGTTTTTTTTTGTCGTCTATCTCATAGTGTGGGATATCGTTAGATACTGGACAAAATATTGATTGATTTGATTGATTTTTAAAGGTCTTTATTAACAGAAAGGTTTATACAAGTGAACAAAAAGATCTTATTCTAAATGTAAACTAACATAATTCGAGCAATGTTAAATAGGCTAAATCACCTCTTTTAACATACAACATGTATGATTGTTAGTGTGACTACTAATTTAAAAGATATTTTATAACTGTACTGTTATGTAGGGTTTGCAGACCCACATTTTTATGTTTAAGTTACCCAAGCCCCCATTTTTAATTATTTAGAAATTATGAAATTGTTACAATAAAAAAAAGTATTAAGAATAATTGGTTAAATATATGTTTAGGAATTTATATATAATTGAATATACAAATTAGTGAGTTAGGTGACAGCAATAATGCTGGACAGGTGGTAAGTGAGCTAACGTTAATCCACCAGGAAATGGTGATGAGGTAGTTTGTACTTATTATAAGTCCTGGAATAAGGTAATCGGTTTAATCTACTCTTGCCAATGAGTGAGACCAGAGAATTACGATGACGTGGATTATTGAAGAGGTAGAATTTTCGGGATACTTTCAGAATGAAATCCTTTAGAGGTGGAAACTTGATGTCATTATGTAGTTGTATAAGGTTTGTGTAGAGAGGTGTGTTGAATGCTATTTTGAGTGCTTTGTTCTGAATGACCTGCAGTTTTTTGTAATTAGTATCACTAATACTACTCCAGACAGGGGAAGCGTATGTCATACAAGGACGAACCAGTGTGACATAAATGCGTAATTTAGTTTGAGGGCTCAAGTTAGATTTACGATTAAGGATTGGTTTTAAGCTGTTAAGGGACTTGACTCCTTTGAAACGAAGTTCTTCTATATTTTTTAACCAGCTAACTTTATCATCTAAAGTTGTTCCCAAATACTTAATTGATTTCTTCCACGGAACGTCATAGCCTTCAATTTTAACAGAGCGGTAGGGAAGTGAGCGTTTTCTTGAGAACATAATAATCTCCGTTTTAGTGGAATTCACTTTAAGCTTCCATTTAGAGAAGTAGTCTAGGAGAAGATCAAGCGAAAGTTGCAGTCGTTGAATGATTAGGTCCTGGTCGTCAGAAGAGGTGTATGTTGCAGTGTCATCAGCGTAAACAGCGAGATGCGTTAGCCTTTGCTTCGGAATATCATTGAGATATAAAATAAAGAGGTACGGTCCCAATATAGATCCTTGTGGTACTCCGGCGAAGAGTTGTCTCTGTTTGGATGTTTGATTTCCAATAGCCACAGAAAAGGTTCTTTCAGTCAAATATGACTGGAGAAGCTTAACAAGGGCTAAAGGGACGTGGTTGATTATTAATTTGTGGATTAAGCCCGCGTGCCAAACTGTATCGAAAGCCTTTTCGATGTCTAACAGCACCATACCTGTGGATTTGTTATGGTTGAGGTTGTCAACAATGTGCTCGGTAACTCTAGCTAGCTGTTGAACTGTGGAGTGGGATTTGCGGAATCCGAATTGTTCCGGGATAAGGAGATGCTCAGTTAGTTTGGAGAGGCGGCTCAAAATCAGGGACTCAAAAAGTTTAGCCAAGCTTGGGAGGAGGCTTATGGGACGATAACTAGAAGGAATTGTTTCATCTTTACCAGGTTTCTTAATAGCAATAACTTTAGCTAGTTTCCAAGAGGAAGGAAAGTAGCCCAGTTGAAAACAGCCATTAAACAATTTGGTGAGGAGGACTACACATTTTTGTGACAAATTTTTAAGCAACGAGTTGTCTATCTCGTCCATACCTGGAGCCTTACGAGTTTTCAAGGCATTCAAAAGTTTGTGAATTTCTCTGGGTCTCACTGGAAATCTTAAATCATTTATTTTGTACCTGTTTAGTTTTTCAGTCGATTCTCTTACAGCAGCATTCGATTCTGGGTCACTAACCCAATCTCTAGTCAACATAGCGTTTTCCAGAAAAGCATCTGCTAATACTTCGCATTGCTCCTGAACGGATGACGTTACAGCGTCATTTGACGTCTTAAGTGGAGGAATAACAGTAGGTTTATAGTTGAGTGATTTGACTATACGCCATAAATCCGAGGCGGGGTTATCTACTTTGGATAGTTTCTTATTCCAGACCTCATTATTGTGATTAATTAATAAATCTTTGATGTTTTTATTAATTAAATTGACTTTCCCAGAGATAATCTTTTTCTTCATAGGGTTTTTTTCTTTAAGAGCAAGCCTACGCCACATGTTTTTAGTTTTTATGATGGATTTAATGCGTCTGGGAAGTTTAGTTCTACTTTCACTCTTTAATGTGGGGACACTTACTATGCGAGCTTCAATGATAGTCATAGTTAGATTTTGAATATCGTAATCTATTTCAGATATTCCCTTAAAAGTGGCTGAACTTAAGGTAATGTGCTGATTTATATAGGATCTATACTTCGCCCAGTCCGCGACTTTATAGTTATAAAAGATATCGCTCACACGCAAAAATTCACCACCAATGGTAAATATTACAGGAAGATGATTAGAAGACAAACAGGTTAGCGCCTCGAGTTCACTAGATACTTTGATATTGTTGACTAAGACTACATCAGGTGTAGAAGGTATGCGGGAGCTGTCGTAATGTACTAATGTAGGAGTAGTAGGGGCAAGGATTTCATAGTTATTAGTCACCATGTGATCGAAAAGTAATCGTCCGTGAGGGTTATCAACAGAACAGTTCCAATAGGGGTGTTTAGTGTTAAGGTCACCCATTAACAGTAGTTGCGGGTTCAAGTGCAACACGATATCAAGGTCACTAAGAAGTAACGGTAAATTTGGAGATTGATATGCTGAAATTATAACAGATTTTTTACCAGCTATCGTTAATTCTATACCAATACATTCTAAATTTAGCATATTAGGAATTTTAACAAGGGAATGGGGAATATCAGACCGAATCAGGATCGCAACTCCCTGACCTCTACCTTCACTTAAAATATCCTGGCGATAGCACTTAAAACCAGGAGTAGCGAGAGATGTTTGAGTAGAAATTCTGGTCTCACACAGGGCAACAATGTCAATTGAACGCTCACTTACCAAATCCAAGAGTTCATCTATTTTTGTACGAATGCCATCAGCATTCCAATAAATAACACGCAAGAGGTTTGCATTAGACATATTTTCCGAGATGAGTAAGAATTAAAATCACTTTATCCATGATATTATCGCATGCTATAAATTGACTTTTTATCGATTTGATAGTCATTAAAATTGCTAGCATGTCTGTGGTAGTTTGATCTTGAGTACTATTGGTGGGCGGGAGAATAGTGGCCGCAGTAGTAGCCCCAGAAGTGACCTCGTTCCAGGCACGTCCGTCGATCTTGTTTGTACTGGTAGATTTGACAATACCACTAACTGCTTTGGTTTGTGATTGCCTAATCCGAACTTGCTCCAAATACTTTTGGCGGTCTTTGCATTGCCGGTAGTTTGCTGGGTGGTCCTCATGGCAGTTACAGCACTGGGCTGGGGTTGTCCGGTCTTTTTTCGGACAGTCCGTTGTGAGGTGAGATTCTGTGCATTTCACACAGCGAGGTGTAAGATTACAATTTTTGGAGGAATGCCCAAAACCTTGACATCTATAGCATTGGGTACCATAAAGATTGTTAGCTTGATACTTTCGCACTTGAACAGAACAGTTGCTAAGGTATTTAATTTGTCGGAAACGTGAGATATCAGTGCCTGGGGAAAGTTGCACCAGAAAGGGGGGGCACAGAGCTTTTTTGTCCTTAGAGACCTTGAGTTTACGAACAATAACATTGCTGAAACCGAGTGATCCAAGTTCTTCCTTTAGATTTTCTTCTGCATAATCGGGCAGACCGAAGATCACAGCGGACAAAATATTGCGGGTTTGTGAAAACCATTTTTCGATTCAGGGATCCGTGTGCGTAATATTAAGCTTTAAAGTGCTAATTTTTGTTAGAGTCAAGTGCCCACTGCCAGCTAACTGGTTGTATTTAGATATGTGAAAAAATTCACAGGAGTATTTATAACGAAGTTAAAAGGAAAACTATCCCAGCTAAGTAGGCTTCACAAGTTACCGAGTAGGTAATAGTCGAACTAACTACTAGTAGTAACTTACATTTGCAGTTTTAACTACAATGTTAAGTTTGTTCTTGGGATAAATTCATCCCAACTACGGAACCCTTCATTGTGCGTGGTCGGACACGCACTTGGCCGGTTTTTTAATTAGAAACATTTTTATAATGTGTGTGTACCTGCTTTTTTACTACATGGAATTGCGTTAATTGGGATTTGGCCCCATGGCCTTACAAAATATGGGCATTGTTATTCTGTCATACCATAATCGAAAGCGATCAACCATTTAATGTTCAGTTTCCGTTCTTTCAATTCCCCTGTGTTTATAAGTCGTTGTGGCGTTTTTCTTTGCAATTAATCGTTGCTGACTCATTGGATAGGGTAATCATAGAGTTATGTGTTTCCTTCGATCAACTGTCATACAATTTTATATAATAAGTAGTTGGTGCATGACATGATATTTTCCCATCATCTTAAATATTCCCATGGGAATCTTTATTTTACATGCTTTCTCGATCTCTCAAAAGCTTTCGACCTAGTGTCATATGACAAACTATGGCGCAAGCTCGAAGGTGAGACAGATTGCAGTCCGGAAGTTACATCTATTTTTAGGTATTGGTACAACAACCAGAAAAATAGTGTCAGATGGGCAGGCTCTTTCTCGGATGTGTACAGGTTGCAGTGCGGGGTGAGACAGGGTGGACTGACTTCACCAAAGCTCTTCAACCTGTACATTAACCGACTTGTCGGTGAACTCAGCAGTGCCAGTGTCGGGTGCTACGAGTACATAGACGGCGTTTGTCTCAACAATATTAGTTACGCAGATGATATGGTACTGCTGAGTCCATCGATCGGGGGTTTGCGTAAGCTGGTACGGATTTGTGAGTCCTATGCGGAGGCCCATGAGCTCAGATACAACGCAAAGAAAAGTGAACACCTAGTATTTAAGGGGCGGGGCAAAAACTACGTGACTGTACCTGGCAGTCACTTTAGCTGGTACCCCCTTAAACAGAGTCACTCAGTTCAAGTATCTGGGCCACTGGGTTTCCGAGGATCTTAAAGATAACGCGGATGTGGAAAGGGCACGTAGGGCGTTGGCTGTTCGGTGTAATATGTTGGCTCGCAGGTTCGCGCGTAGCAGTAATCAAGTGAAAGTGACTCTTTTTAAGTCTTACTGCCAAACACTTTACACGTGCAGCCTGTGGGTTAACTACACACTTGGGTCATACAATGCCCTACGTGTTCAATACAACAACGCGTTTAGGGTGCTACTGGGGCTACCACGATTCTGCAGTGCTTCGACTATGTTCGCAGAAGCGCACCCTGATGGGTTTCATGCTCTAATAAGGAAGCAGTGTGCGTCGCTACTGAGTCGTGTTAGGTCCAGTAGCAACACCATAATAAACGTGTTCGTGGACAGGTGGGAGTCTCCACTGCTGCGCCACTGGATACGTTTACATACTGTTTTGTGATTGTTTAATTTTTATTAGTTATATTAGTTAAGATAATGTGTGTGTAATATGGAAATTTACTTTCTGAAATAAATGTTTATTATTATTATTATTTTATTTATATATGTCTACATATCTCGGGACCCTGGGGTCCCGGACCTTTGAAAGGCGTACGAGGGGCCGAAGCTAACTCGCAGAGGCCCGATAGACGCTTTTTAATTAAATGAGGCACCAACCGACGATTAACCCTGTACGCACTATGCAAGTGCACCCAAGGACAACCCCCGGTTGGTGTAGGACTATTGCAGGATATGCAAATCAAAGATATTGGACTATGGGTTTGGGTGGTTAAAATGGACTGGTTACCTAAAACTATGGAAGGACTATGGCCCCTGCCTGATCAATGTTTTATTACACATGGATAAAATGCAGATTATTATTATTATTATTTATTGTCATTTGCTCGATATTTTTTTGCTATGCATTACATTGCTTAAGCAAAATGCACTTTATTTATCTCAATTACAATAGGGTATATTTTATGTTGGTCACATAACGCCAATATTTGGACAAATACATCCAGTGAAGTGCCAACTTTACATGTTCTACCAACGATTTATGGAAGTCATATGCATCATGCCGATAATTGACCTACAGATGTCAGTGTCCATGTTGGAGAATGTCTAGTGATGAAACATATCATCATCTCACCTTGAACTATCACGATGCACAAATATTATATTTGTCTATATCTTAATGACTCAGACAAAAAAAAAAAGTTGCTTTATTTATTTATTCAATGTCTTACGAGGTAACAGACAAGTGCAAGTATTTAAGTAGTTATTTGCATTAAATAGGCAAATTCATATAACTTTTTAACAAGGATTTGATTCTGACTGAACAAAATGCACAATGCAGTTTAAACAGAATAATAATATAATATATTTTCGTGGACTGTATAACATATCTGCAATCTGTTATCATCACCAATTTTATCAAATGTAGTACAAGTACAACTACTCACCCCAAATTCACTCGCTCCTAATCTCGGTCTTGAGTATAGTTCGTTTAATGCATGGTTATAATGGCACTTTTCTAAGAATGAGGCATCAGATGCCCGCGGGAAGTTGCTCTCATCGTCCAGAAGATGCAGGATCCCCACAGGCTTCTTACTCAGCAACTGTATCACTGCAAAAGACAAGAGATTTTAAACCCTACTCATGCAATATAGAAGATGTTTTTAAACAACAATACATACCCGGAGAGTTGTCATTCCAAGTCAAATTAGACCATTCCAGACGTTCTTTCTGATACTCCTGTTGCTCCAACTTAAATATGTGCTTATTGAAATAATGTTGCAAAGTTTCGTTAGCGTAGTTTATGCAAAGTTGCTCAAAAGAGTTCTCTTCCAAGTCTTCAAATCCAAAGATGTCAAGGAGAGATATTCTGTGAGCATCGTGTAGCCCGGCGCGGTGAACTATCGAGTTGATTCGGAGGACTAGCCAGCTGAAGAGTGAGGAGTAGAGGGCCTTAGCGAACGCGTCTCTCGCGTCTAAAGCTTGGTCTATGGGCAGTGGTGACCTCATGCGTTCAGCTCTGGCCGCAGTGACTCTGGTAGTAAGGGCCCTGGCCATCGCCTCTGCCGGGACCTTCAGTAGATGTGCGGCCCAGCGCACCTCAGCGCCCCCGCCTAGCTGCACACCTTCCTGCCCGTGTCGCAACTGTCTTCGATGAAAATATACATTGCCTAAGTGCAGTACAGCTGCTAATACTCTTATTATATCTTCTCTTTCTGCGTCTCCGATGCCAAGAACTTGCATGGCGCCACATAACGCCGACCAATCAGCGCCAGCGCCTGCGCCGCCGGAGTCTCCTCCTTGATTCAAATAGAAATAATGTTCGGCAGTGAGAAGTCCTCTAGACCGCCTTTGTTCTTCATCTAACCCGGCTAGTAGTTCATAGAATACGTGATAGTTCCTTTCTCCAGGAGACTGTGTGACTATTCGGGATTTCTCCAGAAGGTAGTGTGCTACCCTCGCTCCTGCTAGGGAGCCATCTTTGAAATACAATTCTAAGAGTTTTCCGAATCGACTAGAATTGTGGTTTTTTGGTGTTCTTGCATTTCCGAAGGCTTCTAGCAGAGGGGCTGCTTCTAAGATTTGTTCGGAGACGGGGGCCCTACCGGGGGGTGCGGGGGCCACGGCGGCCAGGAACTGGACTGCTAACTTGGTGGACTCGGTCTTGCCCGCGCCGGACTCGCCAGAGATGAGTATGGCTTGAGGCTGGGGAAGCGCCGCGCGCGCAGCGGCCGCTATGGCAAACAAATGTGGTGGGAGATCGCCTAGCGCCTCTGCTGCGTGGTACCTGGAATGCATAAGTTTAAAATTAATATAATAGAATATGAAATGTTTATTTACATAAATAATTGTTTATTTCTTTAATGTAGGTATACAGGGAAGTTGTTACAAAATAATATTCCAGGTACATTGTACCATTTGGCATGCAAAAATGTGCATTTAAAACTAATTGTATTCGTTTTAAGTCTAAATGGTGACTCGTAATTCTACGGTTTTTGGTATAAAATGTAAATGTAAAAAACAAAACGGCTAAACTGCTCCTGTGCTATATGTCTAATGTAAATTTTGATGACAAAGTATACTTTTACTGGAGGCAATAATAATAAGGCAGATATGTAAATTGGAATTTTACCTCCTTGCAGTCTGCAGGCCATACAACGCGTCAACTGGTCTATAAGGGTTCACAGCAACCAATATCGACCCCGCATAAGTGTATATCAGTCCTTGTTCATATCGAAGCTTCAAGTTCCACAGCAAGGCAGCTTCGTGCAGGTCGTGGAGCCTCGTCATGTCATCTACGCCGGTGGGGCCCAGCTCCTCGCGGGGCCAGACGGGGTCCCCTTCATCTTCACCGTTGCCCATTTGCAGGGCGAAAGTTTGTGGCTGTTGGTGGAAAATAAATATTTAGGACAGTTGGAAAATAATAAATTTATACATATAGATGGGCCTAAAATTAACAAAATGTTTTGGTAACTACTAAAATGGCGTAATTCGAAAATACGCTTGCACAATTCTTATAATTACCGACATTCGAAATCTAAATCACCTCATATTTAAAAAGGAACAGCGAAACGGCAGCAGCCGGAAAATTATAAAGCTCAACAGCCGTAACTGTGACATAACGTAATGACTCCTCACAATAGTATCAGAGCATCTTTCGCGACCTGCTCCACTGAGATCTTTTCGCTATCGAGATCACTTAAATTCGTTACAATTCAGCGCTCGCTGCCTTCGCATATTTGTATTATTTTACTTTAAACACCGCGTAATGGACTGTAAATTAATTTGATTACGTCGTCATGAAGTGTGTCGCTGATATTACCGCGGTGAAGGATGGCTTACGATTTGCATAGTGTAACATTTATATTGCGAAGCGTGGTCTTGCTCGAGTAAACATCATTAGTGATTGTGTCAGTATTGATTAAAGCGATACTGTTAACTGACCCTCATTTATATCGAAGTCACACATTAGCAAATTAAAATAGCTATCTCCATTACACGCTGACTGATGTTCGATGCATACGGAACAAGTGATGGCTCTATTATAATTAACTAGCTTTTGTCCGCGGCTCCGACCGCGTGGATGTCGGTTATCGCGTAAAAAAGAAGCCTATGTCCTCCATATCCCAGGCTATATCTCTGCCAAATTTCATGACGATCGCCGGTTCAGCGGTTTAAGCGTGAAAATGTAAAATACAGACAGACAGACAGACAGACGGACAGAGTTACTTTCACATTTATAATATTAGTATGGAAGTATGGATAGTGTCGACTACCTGTTGCCCGCGGCTACGCCCGCGTGGCTTTTTCTAAAATAAATGTAGCCTAAGTTACATATATCATCAGCTATCTGCCAGTGAAAGTCCCGCCGAAATCCTTTCAGCCGTTTCTGAGATTAGCCCGAACAAACATGCATGCATGCATGTGAATGACAACTTTATCATATACCTAAAATAAAATTTCATTTATATCTACGAGTATTGAAGTTAAACGACCGTAACTTAAGAGGACTAAATGGTTAATTATGTTAGTTCATTCATTGATGTAAATTGTTGTAAATCTGCATTCGTTTATAGAAATAAATATGTAAAAACAATTACATTGTGTACAAGGATGTCCAGGCACATATCCTTCAGTGATGACACAGACATAGGTCTTCGCCTTCTCATACTTTTGTTTGAACCCAGCGATTTCTCGCTACACGACCTCGTCATGGGCACTTTCTTCATAATCGACTTGATATTCTTCGTGTCACAGCTGTTCTGTCGTCGAGACACTAAACGAAATCGACATGAGGAATTGCAAGAGTTGCTAGACATGCAAGATTTTAAAGATTCTGGTGAGCTGTGCGGTGTCGGCGCAAAGCGGACACGCATCGGCCAACACGACAATTTGATGAACCACACTTATCTAGATTTCATATCAAATTATTGAACACGTGCTGTTGTATCTTAATATGATCATGTATGGCGTTTAGTTAACGTGAACTTAATTGGACGTAGTTTAGCAGAAAGGACCCACATTATGGTCAAAGATGAGTTGTCTATACCGAAGATGTTCTAACGGTTGGTTCTTTTACTCATCAAAAAGATCCCTGACACTACAAAGATAAGGTTGATTTTTTTATGTTGGGAAGGTGCCCATATGAAAATGGGTACCTTCCGTTAACCGTTAGGACTAGGGTTGCCAGATCGGAACTTGCCGAGTCCGGGACGATTCCCTGTCGGGCCTTAGCTATAGCTATGAATATTAAATTTAAATTACGGGATATCTAATTTTATATTTGTATTTATTTTTAAAGGAAAATAAGATTTTATTTTTCAAATTTATACTTTTAATAGTCCATTTTTCTTTTTTTTTACTATGGTTTTGTTCTCGACTCTAGTCTAGGTCAGAGGTGACAGAGACAAAGTCGACGATGGAGTGAGCTTACCCAGAAGAAGCCTGTTCACTCTCACTAAAAGAAGAAGAAAAAAAAAAAGATAAAAGAAGTTTGGTAGAAAATCACCATATAAAAGATATAAAATTGAGATCTTTGCTTTTATAGTAGGCAATCATCAACAAGTACATTATTATTTTATAAACTTAATAAAATCAGATTTAAAAATAAAAAATAAACAAGCCAGCCCGCTCGCTGCCTGCCGCCTAGCCGTGTCATTTATTGTTATTGTTATTTTATTATTTTATTTTTCGGAATCCAGGACAAAAGATGGAATTACTGGACACGGGACAAGACGTAAAATTCCGGGACAATCCCGGAAATCCCGGACATCTGGCAACCTTGGTTAGGACCTCTTTGGTCGTCCAATTTATCTGCCCTATTTATCACGTTCTTCTTACTATTTCATTTCATCTCACGTTTCAGTCATTGTAACTTAATTACCATTGTCTAAAACCGCTATTTTATTCACTTCAACATCACTATTTCCACTACTTTCATGTGCACCAGTTTTTAGTAAGAATTCAAGTGAGAAAACCGCAAATAGTTTTATGGAATTAAACGTATCCCGCAAAAGTGCGTTGCGCAGTGGTTGGCTAGTGGAAGCTAACTGATTGTACCACATACCATGGTATATAGAGAACTGTTATGGTGTGCTCTTAGGATAACGGCCTACTGCCTGGACCAGTCGAGATTAAGTAACACGTTGAGATTACTGCTTGCTTTTCCATTATATTGATTGACGATAACGATTTAATCTGAGTTTTCATTAAAAATGGATGATATTGAAACATAACGTACGGTTTTAGATTTTTTATAATGATTAATTTCTATTTTAGGTAATTTAATAATAATATTTTTTTTTTTTTTTTAAACCTTGCCCCACACTAGGAATTTCTCCTATATTGTGGGTGCGTTTACAAACATTTAAACTCACATACACAAACATCCAGACCCGGAACAACTACTTGTAGGTATCGGGAATCGAACCCGCGATACGCAGTAATTAAATAGTTGTTGTATATTTTTTAACAAATAAATTATACTTACACTTATAATTTCGCTAATCACTTTAATGAATAGTTTTATTAATCATCACAATATTTGCGTGCAGCTATTTTAGAAAATCAAACACCGAGCAAATCAAGATCTCAAATTACCTACGGCTAGCGTTTAATGTGCATTAGATTACCTAATGGTTATTAAATATTGCTTAATTAGCCGATACTTTCGGTTCCTGTGGTTACCTCAGCCCGGGAAGTTGTAAATTGTTTACCTACTTTTAGAAAATGAGCCGTTGATAATCGTGGACCAGACCTCGTCTGGTGGACTTGTACAATGTGAGAATTAGATATGGTAATTAAAATTAGGAACAAGTACGTTTTATTTTGATATTTTTATCTCATTATAATGCTGCACCAGTTGACGTCATCACGTCAACGCCGGCTGACGCTGAAAACCAGTGCAGGGCCTCAAGTCTGCTATTACAATAGTGTCAGAATGGTCTCGCCATTGTGAGTATTTGACAGTGTTTGTATGGCAAATCTGTCAAAAACTCACAATGAAGAGACCATTCTGACACTATTGTAATAGCAGACTTGAGGCCCTGGGCTCTGTCTCGCATGGGGTCGCAGCATTACGCTGAGCGATGGCCGTTTTGCGTGGATGTGACGCATATTTTCCCCCAATTTGTTCCTTTCGTGTCTGTTTTTTTTCTTTGCGTCATGTTTATCACAAATAAACGTGGTTTCTTTCTTTCTTACATTACGTCTATTATTAACTCAATAGCCTGCAACGACCAAGAATATCATCGCCTTGAAGGGTAATGGAGCTACTCCGCAGAACTACACTTCTGAGTTATAGACGTTTAAAAAATAAATGATGCGCGTAAAATAGTTATTTTTAAAATGAATCAGCGTATTTAGCGTTTAAAAAAAACCTGCTTACAGTCATAATTTATCTGTTACATTTAATGACTAATAAACTATGGTTCTGTCTCAACAATTCCATTTCGCAAAAATTGTGGCATAGCTCCATTGCCCTCCAATGCGACGATTGCTGTGACTGTTTTGCGAATGCTACAGCAGGTGACATTACGGGTCGAAACAATTACCGTTATAGAACAAAAACTGTAAACAGGTTGTGACTGAGGATATGTTTTATTATAGACTACTGTTCGTTCTCTTTTTAGTTATTTATGCAACTGTGGTATAATAAAGGGTATTAAAACACGAATGTGGGTTTATCACACGAGGCGAAACCTAGTGTGATAATAGTATCACATGAGTGTTTTAATACCTAATTATGTACAGTTGCATACAAGACTTTATCTACACCCATGTTATCAACTCTTTGATATTTTCCAATTCATAAAATCTGCATTAGAAATATCTGGTAGTGTGTTATCAAAACTTGTATCACTCATTTTTGTAAACAACAGACTTATAAATTTTTGCAATACTAATATCAAACAAAAATGGCGGGATGCTACGTGAACTCGAATAACCTAGAAGTTTTTTTTAATTACGGCGCTGTGGTAGTAAAACTCGCGTGCATGATTTTTTGAAATTCATAAATGTGGCTGTTTGATGAGTAAGGGAAGGGATCGAAAACTCAAAGGATGATCATAATGAAATTTAGTACAACATTATAACACTCGTTTGGATGATATAATATTATGTGGGTTTATTCATAAACGTTGCTTATAGTTAAGTGACGTTCAAACGTCAAAAATGTATGGTTAAACAGTCGCCAATCATTACTTAACTTTAAGCAGCGTTTATAAATAAACCCCTTAGTTACTATGACACCAGTGGTTTTAATGTTGGCAATAAGCTGTTTCAGAAACTTTTATAGAGGATTTATAGCATAGATAAAATAAAATATAGCAGTTCAACTAGTTTCACACATTTGTAGCCAATAGAAATATTTTTATGATAGACAATATCAATAAAACCTAATCGACGTACTAGGCGGGCATATATTATCAAGAAGTAGTCGAGTCGTTGAGTCAACTCTCTATCAACATTCCGCCGGCGGCCTTGCGATCAGCCAAATGCCTTTTCTCGCCAATCACGGTGGAACAATGTTCCCTGCCAGTCTTTGTTGCGATTATTTGCTTTTGTATTAACAAATAATGGGCCTATTAGCTAAGATTTCCGTTCTATTGGACGAAATGGCGGAAATAAGGTGCATAGCGGTCGCATGATCGCGGTGACCTTGGTCGATCAACTTGCACTGAATGCACGGCCGGAATATTACATGGATTAAGTAGAAAAATAAAAACGTTCGTCGCGTCGACCTTGTGATGCAAATTATGGGGATCGGAATGTAGGTAATATTATTGTCATTTATCAAATATACATCAACACAAGATTTCTTGCCTGATTTATGTAATTAGTTGGATGTGAGGCTTTTGCAGACATTCTTTGACGTACGATGACGCGACATGACAAACGTTGGACGTGGTTGTCCTATAGAGTAAGTCATGCATCCTCGAAAGGGCCGCTAATTGTGAAGTTGGTTGGTGGTTGCAGACATGAGAAATCATATCGATGCCTAACAGCCAAAAAGGGATAAGCGACATTTTTTTTTTTGCGAAATCGACTTTTGTTTTATGGTTAGAAACAGCTTTTTTTTCTGCGTCTATTGTTTGTCGATTTCGCAAAATAATGTCGCTTATCCCTTTTTGGCTGTTAGGCATCGATATATTTACTGAAGCCATTTAAAAATTACACTCCTAAATTGTTTTAGGTAGGTATGATGTCACATAATACCTATTGAAGAAACTGATGGTATCAGAATAAAAACCATTACAATTGGTGTTATTACGAAAACTAACTTTAATCAATAGGTATTATTCCATTTTGTTAGATCCAATCAATATTTTAATGTGAACAATAAATAAATAGAAACTATTAAAACAACTATGATGCCATCACGTTTTGACACCGAGCTGCAGTGTACGTGACTGTACCTCCTGCATACTGTTCAGTCGTGAACTCGTGACGTAACTGCGTGCTTTGAATAGTTTCATGTGCGATTGTATGCGATAGTACTGTCACAATCATATTTTGTTGTGGAGTATAGACAATTTATAATCGGAATGCTATAACATTCTGATTATAAATTGTTCATACTTAGGTCTTTTGCTTCTGAACAGCTTCATTCCTTGTTACTGAAGATCCTCAAATATGGGGTTTTCTCTCTCATCGTTCCGCCACCTATGAGGTCCTATGTAATTGGGGGCAAGCCTAACTTATTGCCATTAACCGGGGACTAGCCTACTAACTACCTATAATAAGAATTTCCTAACAGAAAGCCTAATAACACTGCCGGACCTGGATTTTGAACTCAGTCTTACAATCACAGCAGCTGCACTTGTGCCAACGAGGAAGTTTAAGTTTCCTTCATAAGTTCACCTGACCATTCTTCTTCTACTGTCCAGTCTAACCGATCATTAATGCGCTATGATTCGGCGCTCGAGCTGACTGAAGAAGGCTCGCGAAGTCGCGAGTGGTATTGGTAGGTATTGAATAGATATTGAAATAATTATTTACTATATTTAAATAACATATGTCACGACGGGTCGTGATGGACCGTTGGTTAAAGCCTTCGCCTTTCATGCATGAGGTTGTGTCAAATCCGGGCAAATACCAATGTTACTTTTTCAATTCATATGTACTTTCTGAGTTTATCTTGGCCATTACTGACATCGGTGAAGGAAAAACATCGTGAGGAAACCTGGACTTTAGGAAATCGACAACCCGTCTTGAGCAAGCGTGGTGATCAATGCTCGTGCCTTCTATCTATGAGAAGAGGCCTTTGCTCAGCAGTTGGAGGCTGGTTTATTATTTAATAGAATTATTTTAATCATTTTATCAAGACAAACTCAGCGAATTGTGCTAAACAAACTACCTTATAATTTATATAAAATAAAAAACGTCTGTTTTGTGCCTAAAAGATTGATAAAACATAACGAAAAGAGGTAACTTGGGGTTTTTTTTCTATCAAGGAAAGTTAATCAAATTGTGTTAGTAAAAGCGATTACATGTCGTCAGTATATAACACTGTTTTTGATGTTTCCCATGGATTCAAAAAACTAGTAAGCGCGGTCTCTGTCATACCGCCTTAAAAGGCTCGATTGCAGCACCCTCGCACATGCACCAGCTTTCCGGGCAGCCGTACGGGGCGTTGCCCAGCGACTGGAACCACACCGAAACGCCCTCCGACCACTCTGACTGACATAAAGTATCGCCACTAATAGCTAATAGGGGCTATTTATTACCTGTCCATTAAGATGTGCGGACACAAGCAGCACCCTCGCAGCTCGGTGCACCTCCACTAGCTCTCCGGGCAGCGGTGCGGCTGCGCCCGGCGGCTGGAACCATACCGAAGCGCCCTCCGACCACTCTGACAGGCCCCCGGAGCCCGCCATGCTGTGGAAGAAATAAAATGTCAAAATTAAAGTTTTACGAATAAGTTTATTGTTGGGGTAAATAAAAGAAATAAAGAAAGAAAATACATTTGTACACACACATATGACATATGTACATGGGTATAGATTTTGTGTGTTGGGCTAGATGCAATGCCACGCTGTGGGGTAGATGCAAAGACAATTTATAATTTTGTTTAATATTAGATAACATGCCAGCCAGTAGGTACGCACCTACTGGCTGGCATCAAAAAGGCCCCAGAAATCCTTCCTAGGTGCTCTCTCTTTATAAAAGGAGCTCTTGTGCAAAATTTGATGGTTCAAAACCCAGCAGTTTAGGCTTTGCCTTGTAATGTCTGTCAGTGAATTTAAGATTTTTAATAAATAGATTATTATGTAGTTGAAGATACCAAGAAACTCTGAAGCTTTATTTAACGGTATATTATGTATTGTATGGGTGTAACCAATGGGGTGTTGTAATAAAACATTAATTTGAAATTAAGTAATTATTTATTAATCAAGGTAGTCGAGTTCGTAATTTTAATTAAATATAACAGGCACATAAAAGTAATACAACACATTGTGATAACAAGTTAACGAATACAAACTATTCGAACTGTCACAAGTAGATAGGTGATGGTGCGCAGCCGCAGCCGCAGCTGCACTGCGGAGACGACGTAAAGCAGATGGGGGTGGGGGGAGGGGGCTGCAAACAGAATGGCTCCAGAGAAGGCGGCTGAATGCACATCGATGGCGGCAGGGGAGGCTGCACCATAACTGGAGGTAGGGGAGGAGGTTGGAAGCTAATCGGAGCGGGAGGGGGAGATTGCACACGCATCGGTGGTGGGCACGGCGGCTGCACCGTGATCGGCGCTGGTGCGGGCAACTCAATGACCATAGGAGGCGGCGAAGGCGGTTGAACCATCATCGGAGGCAATGGCGGCGGCTGGACTGGCATCGGCGGCATAGCAGGCGGCTGGATCATAATTTGTCCCAATGACGGCGGTTGGACTACAATCGGCGCGGGAGCTGGCAGCTCAATTATAATCGGAGGCGGCATCGGCAAGTCTAAGTAAATCGCTGCTGGCATTGGAGGGTTTACGTACATTGCTGGTGGACAGGGAGGGGTCACACACATTGGAGGTGGTGACGGAGGGGTTACACAGATCGGAGGAATGGCAGGCGGAGTTATAGTCATTGGAGGTAATGGGGGAGGATTGATCATCATAGGAGGTGACGGAGGGGGAGTGATGGTGATTGGAGGAGGACAGGGAAGTTCCAACATCATTGGAGGTAAAGGAGGAGGTTGAACCTGTAGAGGTGGTGGCGCTGGTAGTGTGACGTAGATTGGGCAGGCCGGGGGAGCCGGGATATTCAGCGGAGGAGAGCAGCAGGCGCATGGTGCGGGTTGTGAAATGTACGGACTTGCCGCCATTACTGGTGGTGTTGCGTAGGGCGGATAGTAATACTGGGCGTTAGCAGCATGCTGTAAGTAATGAAAAACAATTAAATAATGAGCCAGTTACAAAACAGTTTAATGCATCCAAGCTCAAGTTACATTTAATCATAATAATAAACGAGGACTTGACGATGAAAGAAACATTTACAGTTAGCTATGATGTTATTGGAAATACAGTAAACAAAACCTTACCTGAGCAATAGCAACTAATAGCAGGAGAAACATTTTTTTAGGCACCTCCATCGGAGCCCGCTGAACTTGAACTTGTCTAAACCCACAAACATACCCTGTTTTATATCCACTTATTACTCCAGAATTGTATGCAACACCGATATAAAATAAAAGTATGCAATCTTGATGAACAAATATTACATAACAAATATTACATTCAAGTAATATTTGTTGCTTATCGAATATGTTATCTATTAACATTTAATAAATAGTGGTAATGTAAGTAAATCACGTTTGGAAGCAGATAAGGATATTACAATGATTTTACGACAAAATGCCACAGTTTTATTTGAATTTTGTGGGCAACAAGACAGCTAAGGATGCGCTTTATTCGAATTCGTAGAAAGATAACGAAGAGTTGGCTGGAAGCAGAAGAAAAGTGTGTGACATATGGAAAGCACAAGACTATGAAAATAACAGACTGTGGAGATGGAATCTTGGCAAACGTTGCGATGATGATAGAAAGAACAAGATAAATCTACGAGTTAGATGAAGAAAGAAAAAAATGTTTATTTGTGGGAAAGATGACGCAAAGAATCAACACAAACACGTAAAGTACAAGTTGGGGGAAAATATGCGTCACATCCACGCAAAACGGCCATAGCTCAGCATAATGCTGCGTCGTCCGCGAGACAGAGCCCCAGCCCTCAATTGAATAGGTGTTCACATCATAACAAAGCGTTTTATTATGAACACTATTATAACTGATTGTAAATATTCGTTTATAATCTCAAGATGCTCAAGATACTTGCTCCATAAACTTCAAGAGTGGAGATGACTGAATGATTTAGAGATTACAAAGAGAAAACTGAACTCTTGTTTATGTCATTGTAAATCTCAGAATGCGTTATTGAAGCGATCGTTCGTAAGATTTATTGGTTATCGATCGTAACATAAATAAGAGTTAACTTTTTGCGATTAATGATTTCATTGATCATCGTTCATTGCTTCGCAAAAGTCGATAAGGATTTATAGCGTGTTCATCTTTAATTTTAGTGTTTAATTATCTGGTGTTTTTATGTGTGTGCACAGTGTGTGTGCTTGTGAAGTTTCTGCTGATAATCCTGCTTTGCCGACATAATCTTAATACACATAATATGTATGCAGATCGTGTGCATAGTAAACGAATTCATCTCATCATGTGATCACTCGGGTTTTCCTCTTACTTCTCGTCTCGACGTTAATGTCTCAAGCTCAAATCCCGTGATGACTAACACTAAACTATGCGAAGATAATTGTGTTCAACGTTTCTTCGAGAATTTTTCCAGTCAGGTAAACATGAAAATGAAAAACGGAGATAAATATTCTACAGAAATTAATAGGTACTAACAGCAGAATAGTTCATCATTTCAGAGAATTCTTAACAAGAGCACATAAATATTACTGGAAGTTAAAGCAAACATATAATACAATTGCATTTTCTTGAAAGCATGACGAAAGTACAGGTATTTAATTAACAACGTATTGATTTATGGTCACATTTGTTGTTTAATTAGTGGACGCAATGTTTTGATTTATACGCTTAAGAGGCCGTGCACGAAATCGACTGATTTTGTTCAATTTTGTTCATTGTTTGTGAGAAAGGGAAACATAATTTAAACAAAATTATTTGAGATTTGAAAAGTCGTGTTCTTTGTTTTGCATGTGACTCAAAGGGATTTTTCAAATAAATTAAGTATTCACGGTAAATCACTAATATTTGCAACAAGTTTTCCGAAAAATGACGCGAGCCTGACATTTGATCATCATTCTACAAGAAACCACTTTTGATTTTGAACATTAAAAAATACCATCAACATCATTATATGGTCTACTTGCATGTGGCAGAACCACTTTTTTCAACTTCCATACAAAATATAGCAGAAAAATAATATTGAAAAAACCTTTTTTTTTTGTTTTAAACCTCGTCAGTAATATATATTTTTCCTATTATTTAGCAAATCATATCAAGAAATTTAAAAATCACAAATTAGTCTTCAGCTATCCTTGAAATATAATCAAAATTTTATTTAATGATTATACAATATCTTCATTAAGTAAATTAATGGCGAAATAAACTATATTTTGGAGAGCACAAAAATTATGAAACTATTAAAAGCTGCTGTGACTGACACGAATGGTTTAGCACCATGAAAACTGTACTTTTATAGTTACACAGACTTAATGTTTCGATTATTTCTAGTTTTCTCACAATAAGATGAGAAATTGCCAAAAGAGAGTTTTTTTCGTGCACGGACCCTTAAATAAAAATTTTAAGTCGTAAAAACTAATTAGCTAGATATCTCCGGAGGCAGAACGGGTTTATGGAACATCTCTCCGTCGGAAATAGTTTTCACTTTCTGCTCCTACGTCACTTGACATTCAGGTGCTATTAAGGTCCATTAGTAGTACTATGTAAGTGCTTAAGTAGAAATCAACTTGCTTCGCTTTTCCTTCCGTGATGTGTGAAGAGGCAGCTCTATGGGAAATCTGGTGAAAATGGAACATTCTCACTCGTTATACATGACAAAGCTAAGGAATTGAATAAGCCTTGAATGCATAATGTTTCTTTATAAAAGGTCTCATTTTTACAAACTTCCGTGTTCTTTGATTAACCTGACTTTTAACGTGTTATAGAGGTATGAGGAACAGGGTGTAAAGTTCACTCATCCTCTATATAAAAGGGAGGAACCTCCGACCAGACGCGTTTTGTGGCTGGTCGGAACATTCCGACATCAACCCTCGGACAGTTGCCCTCAACTGTCCGACGGTTGATGTCCGGATGTTGTAGGTAGGTATATAAATTATGCTTGCTAGTCGCGCGGTAAACTCTGATTGCGCGATGCAGGATTTGTGTGACGCGTTGTATTAGATGCTTGCAATGTTGATAATAGCACCATTTTCAAAATCTCAACCCCTTTTATCAGCCTTCATTGAGCACCGACTACGAGTACTATCTACAGGCAGAACGGTGCATATCCTGTTTTCTGTTTTCAAATTAAGTTATTCATACACAATATTTTCTACTATGGTTCCATCGACCAATACGCACTGTCAATTCGCAATAAACTTTCTCTGGCATTTATTGCATCAAGCACTACACAACAAAGCCATTTAGTTGAAAGTTAAAACCAAAATATTTACAAACGGAATATTTTATCTTATGTCCGTCTCGTCTTTCTACATCTTTCCTTCCAAACCAGACACCTTATAGACAGCTGATTCAACACGTTAACATAACCATTTCTAATGTTATTCTCGTCGGCATAAATATCAAACACACCCATGGCGACCCAAAAAAAGTTCATTGGATCCGGGAAACAATGGTCGGAGAGCCACTTCCGTCTGCCAAAGACGTGGAACTGAGCCCACCTCTGACGCATACCAATAGATATAACCCGATCGATTGTAAAAGGCATCTAGACACACATACATTTTATAATTTAAAGAGTGGGTTTTAAATCAGTCGGGTTATCGCAGTGTTGTGTATTCTGGCTTCGCCTCGACCTCAAGAGGTAAGGCTTTCTACACGCACGTTCGCTGCGTCCATAAGTTGATCTTAGGTGTCGAGTAAATAATTAATAGGCGAACTCATTACAAGTTGCTGGAGAATGTCATGGTTAGGTTAGGTTAGATTAGCAAGTTTTATGAGACACAAAAGTTAAGAACTTGAACATGATTTAACAAACAGAGAACACATGACTCGGCTTGAATAAATATTCAGCAACAATAGGTATAGCATTACCGTGTACGTTTTGGTGTTTATTATTGAAATAAATAAATATTACCTAATTAATTATTATTATAATATGCTGTGGCATGCTCAAATACAACTACTGATTTCATAAATAACTTAAATATTAGTTACGAATTCACCAAGGCATCATACTCGGTCCACCTTCGGTGAACGTACTAGTTGCCGTAAGTAGTAAGTCTGACTGACTGATTCACAAAACGAATACAGAATTCAGAACACGTACGATATGTTTACAAAGTTCAAGTACAAATCGATTCAAAGTACACAAGACCATAACCTTGGTTACGTTGAGTAGATTGTTATTTGTTTTTTTTTTTAAGCTACTACCTTATTTCACAACCTACAAAAAAGAATCAATTAGATTACCTGTTCCATGAAGTTATCTCGGATTAGGCATTTAGGCCCTTTGAAACACAATGATCGAGCCGACTGAAGTATGCTCGAGAAGTCGCGAGTGGTTGCCTCGCGCGTTTGGTAAGTATTGAATTATTTTAATCATTTTATCAAGACAAGCTCAGCGAATTGTGCTAAACAATCTTACTACCTTTTCATGTACAAGTGAAAAGTACAGTTTGCACCTCAAGACTAAACGCCAATTGAATATACCCTCGGTTTCATTGACTCCCGATATAAAATATACTATTAACAGCTTAATCGAGAAGCTTGAAGTGAGACAGCAGATTATAATAGAAATGTCAATGAAAGAAAAAATAAACACTTATGCAGGTGCATAAAGCTACTATTGAATGCAAAAGCAACGAAGCTGCAGAAATATAATGACCGAATGAAATCGTGTCATGTCGATGTTAACAAAAAAAAAAAAAAAAAACAATCATTTAATAATATAAAAGTGTCATAGAAGCAAAGGCATTCGCACGCTGAATTAATACATAGTAAAAACTGTATATCGAACAACGGGTTAATATCAATTTTACGAAAAAATACTCCAAATGCTACGCTTGGACGCATTTCAGATTCATATCACGGAGTTGTAAAAAGATGGCAGCCACCTTTTTGCGCAATGGTCACACAGATAGAATAGACGAAGATAGAAAAAAAAAAGAAATCAGTATTTTGCGAGCTCATACGCTTTTAGCGGACCGTTAACAATAAAATAGTAATCATTTAGAAACGATAGTAGCACTTGCAAATCCACTTTCATTACTTTCATTAGCAATCATTGTGGTCATACAAAATTTCCTATCAATATTTTCTTTTCAAATAGTATTGTGAATGAGACAAGCGCGAATTGCACGTCATAAACATGTTTTGGCCTCACACAAGGCGGTTCCGTTACGGCTAGCTTAAATTGTGGCACGTCGCCCGAGGCTCTAGTATTGACCGTTTTAAATCTTTTTAGTTGATTTTGTATATGGCAATCAATTCTTATGTCGAATTTGCATATTATCTTGTAATAAAACGATATCTAAGACAATTTTGGCGAAATCGAAATCAGCAGGCACCTTAGGCCTAATTATTCAAAAATTTCGTGTGGGGCAGATTTATAACAACTTTCTGACAGTTCTTGATTTAGAGATGACGTTTTGCCAGATACTGTTATAAAAAATTGTACAGCTATAGACTCAACCACTTAGTGCATGCGAATTTTTTTTCTTATAATTATTATGTTGCTCAACTTTGCCGTAATTAGTGGCGGTTATAGCATAATTGAAGTGAGGAATTATGATGATTGCATTATATTACATCACTGACACGGTATAACGACTTTTACATAGAAGTAAACTTGCCAGAAATAGCGAGAGCGACACTTGGAATGTCAAAATAGAATCGTGAAATGTCAAAGTTGACAAGAGACAATGAAGCGACCTTTGCGGTACTTTACATTTCATTTTATTTTTATCTTTCACAATTCACAACTTAACACTGTTTTAGGAATCTCTTTGACTCATCTGTTCCTATTTTAACACGACTGTCCGTGCATTAGGTATAAGTATGTAATGCATTTCCGATTCTGCCATGACGTTCGTGCATTACATGTAATGCATTAGGTAATACAAATTACATTGGCTTTTGTGAGTTGGACGTTTGAACTAGAAAAAATATTTTTGCAGACGTATAGACAAGGGTACAAGGAAATTAAAACACAAAAAAATTAAAAGGAGACGAAAAAAAAAAATATCAAAACAAATAATACGGACGTCTCGTGGTACGTAGTAAACTTTTCTTGGACAGTCAACGTGTTAAGTGAATTGTTTTACTTAACAGTAAGTTCTTAAACAATTTCAGAGCACCGATTGTGATAGAATTACTTTTCTTGATAATATCATATTATATACATATTATGTATACCTACCTAGCCTTTCTTTGATATATTTTTACCTACCGAGATGAGGAGTAATAGAGAAGTATGGAAGAAAATTAAATAAATAGGGATACGGGCAAGAGAATGATGATGAGCTATCTCTATATACTGTCCATTTTAAAATAACATCAGTCAGTTCAAATTTTTTGTCTCCGTAACAAAGTTTTAGTTCTAGTTACGAAGTTCCAACATTATTTACAACTTCATTTTCTCAGAATCTGAAATAACATTTTTGTATAGTGTTTCGTCATTGTTTCTGCATCTATCCGTTGACATAATCACCCGGCCTTCACCTTTAAGAGTCGGCTGCATTTTTCTCAGCAATCATTTGAGTTGCTGGTACCGCACTGGCATGCATTACAATGAAATCACCTTTAATTACTCACACGTGTTGCTAGATCACGATTTTATGGTAACATCGTTTTGTAGGGCTCTTAGGCCTGTGTTCACCAACATTTTAATCAACTGTTTAGATATTTAATCAGTTGTTTACTCAAAATTTCATAGGAAATTTGACATAAACCAACTGTTTAAATACCTAACCGGTGGTTTGAATGTTGGTGAACACAGGCCTTAGTAGGGCTGCAACAATGTTGTGGTAGTACTGCAGTTTATAGTAGCCACAGATTAGATAACTGTAAGTTTAGTTGATTTTGTCGTGACCCAATGCCAGGCATTAAATACAAACACTACTTATAATACCTTCTTGAAATGAATCCATAACAAACGTTACATTTCATTTCGCCGGGTTAAAGGCAAAACCGACTGTCTGCCGAAACCGATTAACCCGGTTTGATTAAACCGATTATATTATAATCGGTTTTTACATTCGGTAACTCAGGAACAGTAAGTCCTGCGATTAGTTGGTTTTACCATTAGATAAAGAATCAAATGCCGATTCGAATGGTACTTACTCGTGTTTAAAATGAAAAACTAAAAACGCAGATAGTCGGTTTTGCCTTTAACCCGGCGATTTAATATTTTAATATTAAGTTCGTATAATCAATTATCAACTCCTTAAGTTCGTATAATCTGGGCCTCAAGTCTGCTATTACAATAGTGTCAGAATGGTCTCGCCATTGTGAGTATTTGACAGTGTTTGTATGGCAAATCTGTCAAAAACTCACAATGAAGAGACCATTGCAACGTTTGTATATTAGTACGAGTAGACTTGGCCCCCAGATTGAATGACTATTTCAAAAATTGTCATGTAATCAGAATCCATTCTAATCCATACTAATATTATAAATGATGTGAAAGTAACTCTGTCTGTCTGTCCGTCTATCTGTCTGTCGGTCTGTCTGTTTGTATGTTACGTTTTCACGCCTAAACCGCTGAACTGATCGTCATGAAATTTGGCAGAGATAAGCTGGGATATGGAGATGGACATAGGCAACTTTTTTACGCGATAACCGACATCCACGCGGGCGGAGTCGCGGGCAAAAGCTAGTTATTCTATAAATAAATATTTGATACGGCCGAGAATCATAGTTAGATCAACATAGAACCTGGGGCCTAAGTCTACTAATTTACAAACGTTGCAATGGTCTCGCCATTGTGAGTATTTGACAGTGTTTGTATGGCAAATCTGTCAAAAACTCACAATGAAGAGACCATTGCAACGTTTGTACATTAGTATACTTGGCCCCCTGGTACTTACCTGTAAATTGCAAGAAAACGTAAGAAAATTTGAGAGAGAGGGAAACAGACTTCAGGCATAAAACCTGCTTTCACGATATAACTACTGAAAGAAAAGCATATACAAAAAATAAATAAACTGTACCTAATGTTTTTGCACCAGAAGTCGAGGTGTTGGTGTGAGTGTTCATGACAACAAATTTTATTCCACACCTTTTTAATCGCGATTAAAAAGAGTCAGATTTAGTTAGAAAATCTAAATTTTAGTTTAAAAACGTCAAATTCAGAATAGCAAAATTGCCATTTTCACTAAGTTAAAAACCCATCTTAGTGCTGTCAAACTAAAATTAGTTTAGTTGTATCACTTTAGTCAATTTGAGAATAGGAAATCGTCGTTCGAAAGGAATAAACTAAATTGGGGTGATTTAGAGTCTAGTTTAGAGAATTTTGTGACAAGAGAATCGGCACCATTATCCTTCAAATCATTCAGATTGTGATTGTAGTGTTACGCACCTAGGGTGCTGCTTTGACATGCCCATTGCTTGCCTCTTATGAATATCCAATCTCGTTTCAGTGTGCTAATGCTTCGTAAAATGTTTAACATTTGTGAATACCCAGATCAGAAAGTAGTCCAAGTTTAATAAACAATAGGTACATGTATGTATAAGTGAATCGTGTATCTGGTCCACAAACATCTTAATTTTGTCCGCACATTCCATCCGTACAACGCTTGAATGGGCTTCGACTAATTCGTACCGCATTGTTTACTGATTACTCTAAAACTAACAGTTTTGTAAAAGTACAATTTCTACGCTTTTCTGATTTAAAATGTTTTGTACGAAAGTAGCAATTATCTATGATATGATTGGCGTAAGACAGAAGGAATTAGTCACAAATAAAAGTAATACATTTCTGTGTGTTAAGATCACACATTTCTGATCCAATAATTTAAGGAGAGAGTCGACATAGCCAATAAACAGACAATTAAATAGAACAATAAAAATTATGAAATAAAGTAAGTACAACTTTTAATAGTTCGGCAGAAAAAAATGCATTTGCGTCCATTCCGCGTGGGTAAACACTTACATAATTTCAATATCTCCGTACATTTTTCTGTTCGTAATTATAGAAGTGCAACATAATTCATTGTTAAACGTGGCGTATCTGATTTTATTTCATTGCATAAGCGATGCTTCAGTGTGGGATCGAGGGCAGAGACAGACTTGCGCCCGCGCATCGGTGTCAGTGGAACAATAGTACATGCACACAGTGGGGGAAGGAAGTGTCAATAATTAATAGAAAATGAACCGCCTTTTGTGTGCTCAAGTGAGATTCCATAATGGATTACTTAGTTTTGGAAAGACAGAGACAGAGAAATAGTTGAATAAGTTGTCTTGGTCCAATTTCACTGCAGAAAACATAACCTAGAAACGACAAAATTATATCGGCCAAACAGACTGAACGTCAAATATCTGCCAAGACTCTTACATCAAAACCTGCATGTTTAAATCCATTATATCAGAGCCAACCACTTGACGTAACGGAGTCAATCACCCAATATAAAGTATAAAGTACAAAGTAAAAGTTGTGCGTTACGATAACAGAACCAAAAGCGCCATTGACAGCACTTAACCTTGGCAAGTGGAGCATTTTCCAAATAAACCAATTTGTCAGTTTTGTAATTGAATAATTTAGTATGTCGACAATTTGTGGGGCGAGAGGCGTGAAAACGTTGCGTTAGTGTTTTGTCACGGGACAAGGAACTGTCATGCTATGTGGCTGCAGGGCTGACTACTCAAACCAGTTAGACTGCATTTATATTATTTGTAAGCATAAGTATGGATTTGACCAAAGGATTTGTCTTTCAAGATTAATTTTTACTTTTAAGACAATTTTGGAGACATGGTTGGGTACGCACATAAAACAGAGACCTGTAATGAAAATACGTGATCCTTGGCTGTAGGTAGTTACAAAAATAATATAGCTAGTCATCTTTGTCACAGGACAGGATAAAAACCAAAGACCGATGATGAACAGCGAAAAACTGGAGATCCACTTTAATGGTCAATGCAACCAGATAACAAAACTGTCATACTGGCCCTTTGACAAACATTACCAACCGACAATGAAAGTAAACTAAGCAAGGACAGTAATGATGTCAAACAAATCGATCGGCCAGCTCCCGAGCACTAATTTCATAACTTTCAAGTTACTCCGGTCGAAGCTCTACTCAAACCGGTATCACAGCATATCAATCAGCACACAATTATTGCAAAATTACTGCTTGTGAAATAACCAGTGTAATGAGCATTGTAATGACCCACCGTAACAGCTGATCAAGTTTGTGTTTAATGGAATTTCACTAATCTTATTAGGTACAGGGACTGGTTGATGTAGTTTTATTTGCATTTAAATGCAGAGTAATTTTCTGAGCGTTGCCCGTTGATGTATTGACTACATTCTCGTTTGAATGAGGATGTCTTGATTCTGGAACCGATATTTCTATAACGCAAATCACCCTTTATAGATTTGTTCTGTTATCTTTATATCGTCCGAGAGAAAGGTGATGGCTAAACGAAATCTAATTAACATCATACAGTAATGTAACTTCCTCCTTAGTTGAAGATATAACAGTTTACATGTCACCATTAGAAAATGTACTAACATTTCTTACATAAAGGTGAGCAAGCAATTACTTAGTTAATTTAATAGTAAAGTGAAGGCTTGTGAAAGGGCCGGCCAATAAATTAATTGTGTAATTTCGCACATGCGCTCCGCGTGGGTGTAAATAAACGTGTACGCTGCAAAACAATAGGCTGTGGGATGAACACATACGATTACTTTAACCTCTACACCACACAATGGCGCATTGAGAGTCAAATGTCGTACAAACAACCACTTCACTACAAAAACTGTAAATAACAAAAATAAACTCAATCGCAGGAATAATAAGGTTCTTCTAACAGCTGTAAAACAACCAACATACGAAGACCCACAACAAGTAATAAAATATCTTCATTGAAATGTACCAGGCGAGGCGTGACAACGAGTGAGGAAGGTCAAGACAAAGTGGACGATCAAGTTTAGAAGTCAACGATGTCAAGACAATGACTAATTGGCAACTCTTCGCTTTGTAATCTTATAAACAAGATACAGAACGAGCATCGAGTGGTGCCGCGAAAACATGCGATTGATGTAGGGATACATTTTTTTATATCGTTTTCTGTACGAGTCACGATGCATATTTGTTATCGACTATGCAGTAGACTAAGCCGTTGTTAATTGGTTAAATAATGGAAGAGGACTGTGTTAATTACAGATAAATGCAGCCTGAGATATGTTTGCATAATGTGTCAGCATCGATGTAAATACAAAACAAGAAATTTTACAAGACAAACATAATTAAGTACATGGTTAAGTGCAATGCGTTGTGATTGCGGGATTGATTGAATTGTTGATGCCGTTACGCACTGATTGGCTCATCATAGGTAGGTACACCTATAAATTGTGTAAATTGAAACAATCGCGACGCACGTTCGTTTAATTTTATTAATCTTAAAAAGAGATTTTAAGCTATTAGCAAATTCGCGAAAAAATTTAAACAGACAGATCATGCAACGGTACTTAGTGATAAAACAAATTGTAGAAATCAACAGAGAAAGTAATAAACAACACATTGAAAGAAAAAATAAATCAGAACTGGAAACGTTTCGGTTCAGAAGTGATTATAGATATTCAGTACCTAACTGAAAGCCAGTGTGAAGCTTACATGATTGTATTCAAATGAAAAAAGATCGTATAAAACAGAAGTTATGGTTTAAGAAAGAGCAAGAGGAACGAATTCAGAGACAAAATCCTGAGAGTAGATACTAAGTTACACGAGCAAGAACTTACTCAATATTTAGCTCTCTTAACAGCTATCATAGCACAAACTATGTGCAATAAGTCAACCAAAATAGGACAGGGTCAATCTCAAGTGTGAGAACGTAATGAAAAAATTCAAAATCAAGAGATAAATCTTTTTCTCAGCACTCACAATGTATTTCTATAATTAAAGGAATATCATTCTGAACAATGGATCAAATTAGCGTAAATGGTAGATGATTAATGAATTCAAGCGCTTCCTTGATGCTATTTTGTCCCAGTGGGATTACCTCAGGCCTACCATCTTGCTAGCTATTTTATGACGGCATGGCATACGGCATGAACTATTTTGATATATATTATATAATTCGTGTTGATAGAAAAGAAGAAGACCTACAGACAAGAGATACGTTACAGTAATGTGATCTGCCATTTGTATGTGAAATAGCAAAAATTCCATGACACTTGGTCAAGTTGTCACGGACGTGTGTGCTGTAAGGTCACTTGGGAGAGAATCTCATCAACGATTCCAAACCAGCACAGGCTCATTCGACTGGCAGCGGTAACAAATCTTTAAGATAAAAGTTATGGAAGTACCCTCGGAAGTTACTGCTTACACAAACTTAACATGAGCTATTCCTTATTGCTCATTGTTCATAACCGATAGAAAATCATCCTAACAAGAAACTGTTGACACATGAATCAACTCGTCAATTCAACGTAGACGCCTCCGAAACTTTTATTATCAACTTCATATCTCGTATTGGACGATTAATCAGCATTCATTAAGAAGATAATAAACCGATAAACGATTTATTTGTAATTAAACCTACTTAATAATGTAATCGGTTTATAAACGAACAAAAAATTATGCATTTGTGTGTCAAAAGCTTAATTAAAATCCAATAATGCTGTGATTTTATAGAACGGAGTAAAAGATTACGATTATTACGACGGTATTTTATCTCTTTGTCGGATTCACACAGATATGTAATATACCACGGAAAATCGACATTCTCATAGACTATAGTCTCCTCACACATCCGTATACTTTCTTGTGTTTCCGTGAAGCGAATGAGACGTGTCGTTGAGTGCCGAGGAAAGTTGTCTCTGGCGCGCCCTCCGATACCGTTACATGACAGATTGCTTCATAACCCAACAATATACAGTTCAACAACTACTTTTATTGAGTAACTGACCTTTACACTCGCTTTTTTCTTGATACTTATGCCTGGCAAAATATTTTTGAATGGTGAAATCTTGTAAAACAGGGTGCGGCGTGCCGCAGGGATTTACAGTAGGACTTCTGTGCTTTCACAGTCATTTCGAGCAAGTTTTACATGCACCACCTTAAATTGAACTATTCAAAGAGACAATACAAATCCACCCAAACCATTCAAACCCAAACACAAACCCGCCAATAAGTTATAAGTGAAATGAAAACATCAAAAGGTATCCGCTACATGGTCACAAAAACTTGTCGGCAGAATTAGAAAATTACGCCAGATGTTCACGAGACTTTCTAACTGTCGGTCGCTAACTGCGTAACCATTTCCCTATTATATTATATCGGCAGCATTACGTGTAGCAGTATAGACAGAGCCTCAATAAACTGCTGGTTCAATTATGGCGATAGTTTCAAATGACTCTTGGTTTGAAGGACGTAAGTCATTGATTTGTTTAATAATTTCTCAAATCGGCAGCAAATGTATCGTTCAATCAATTCTAGTGATTGTTTGTGATGATGAAGAAGCACCAAATGGTATACAAATAAGTTGGGTGATAGCATCATAATCCAAAAATTTTACTTCTTTCGATATTGCAGATGTCATCTATGACTTAGGTCTTCATTAATTCGCTATCCAAACCTTATCAAATAAGAGACAACAGAACCTAACATTGTCCAAATCTAAATACATTCATTATTTTCCTCAACGATGAAAGTCCCAGGTTTGCCATACAAACAAAAAGTCTTGTTACGGCGGTATGTGTAATTAGGGACGGCGATCGAGAGAGCGGCGCGTGCGCAAATATTGGCGGCATGTGTACGAACCTGTGTCCCAACTCGCAACCCAACCACACCGGCCGCTTTCCACCACAGTTTCGACGTAACACGTATCCATTCAACTTTTTTTCTTCACGTTAGTCTCCGAGCCGTTTTCATTGACATTTTTGTTCTCATCGGCATCTTGTTTTATAATCTCTGTTATTAAAACTAGCTGTTTTATTTTATTATATCGTGTACGAATCTTTTAATTGCTTGCATCAATGACGAATCGATTTGTTTTTAGTTTGTTTTTAATACCAAATTATTGTTAATAAGCCCAATCCCTGTTGATAAACGAATATGAATGAATTACACTAAGATCTAACTGGTGTTTGTAACTTTTGTTTTTGATGTTTGTTTCTTCAAATAGCTTTATCAGTTTCTCTCAGGAGATGCATCTGTCTGAGCAGATGTTCGTTTTGCTCGACCACACCTTTAACCACTAATGCAACGTTTTCTCAAAGGTCATAGTTTCTCTCGATGCATTTTAAAACAAAGGGCCAATGGAAGCAGACCTATCTTCATCTTATCTAACAGTTTTATAGCAACCAACAAAAGTCGTAAAATTATTTAAATAAAAGCAGTCCAAAAGATGCGACAATATACTTGACCCAGCCAGAAAATTACCACTCAATTTGGTCAGAGATGAATGAATCAACCTCAACGCACTTAATTCCACTTGCCATGATACTCTCAACAAAACCAACGTAGCACATGTTATTCCCACATCATACCTGGTAATGATAGCCACTTGACACGATTCAGTGACACACATCGGTGGCTAGTGACTAATAACCCCATAGATTTGTCGTCAACGGCAACCGTACAGTTTTTCACCAGACCGGCCGTAACTGCGTAACAGTACGCTGACATAATTTGCTACCAGTTGTACGGTCGACAGCTTTATCAAATGAGAAAAAAAAAAAAAAAATGGATTTATTCCAAACTAGATACACTATTTGCAATTCCCGAATTAATCAGCATGCAATTTTAAACCCCCCGTTCGCTAGGGTGTCAGTTTCTAAAAGCAATCTATGAAATTTGTTCCATAGATTGTAATTTCTTCCGAACTTTAGCTACATTTTTTCAGTAGTTTATTCGGCGCATTATCCGTCACTGGTCAGTCAATCACATAACTGTCTTACATGCGTTGACTTCTCTCCGATGATATTTTTGCTCTATTAGGTCTGTTGTATTTAGATAAGAGTGGAGCCATGATTTACAATCACTAAAATTCGTCTAAACCAGTTCTTTTCTATGATTTCTTACTCTTGCAAGTCGTAATCATCAAACTCTGGCCGAGCTCTTCATACCCTCAGGGCATTTGATATTTGATCATGATCATGTCGCTAAAGTGTTACAATCATTGTACCGTAACAATCCGATCGAATCTGTAGGATGATCCGGTCGGTTATTAATCGTAAAACAGAAGATTAGAAAAAATGCCTTGTATTGTTACTATATGATGTGCTAAATTGTTAACATGGCATTGTTTGTATGGATTTGGACTTCGTCACAAGCAAAATGGTAAAGATACCTCTGCCTGTTTCATCTTTTTGACAGCTAACCATATTGGTAGTTAGGTGTCGTTGATTGAGACCGTACTCAAATTAAAGATCTGGGCATATTAATATTTGGAACACAACTTGCTCTACAAACCGTACATGATAAGTAGGTGAAATAATGACTGTTTATAAGTAGTAATGTTTTGGAACAGTGAGGTGTGACGTGTTTACTAACGGTCACTGCCGTTCAGCTAACTCTGAGACATAGTTTTTGCTACACTTAGCCGGCCAGACACCTGACACCTGCCGCATAAAGTAATTTAACAGGCTATTGGTATTTAGCCTTCCATTCTATCAAGTTAATTACCTATATAGCATGAAAAAAAGCAATAAAAAGGTTATTATTAGGACCCATGTTTTGCTCAAAACTTGATCCGTCTTCGACACATTGCAGCTGTATAAAATTCGTAAAAAATAAAAAAGCAATAACATTGCCTGGGGAAGATACTGCAAACAAGTTTTCATTTCCACTATTGGACTTTGCAAAAAGAAGGCTCAACGAAGGGAAACACTACTACCGCAGGTAATGGGCTGGCAAGCTACTGTTTATGCATTATTCAACCTTTAAGACTAGTTCCTTTATTATGGCTTTTGCAATTGCAATTCAATAAACCTCGTTTTGCCTAGAGCCTTGTTCGAGTAAAGAAACTTAAAAAAAAAAAAACATTGACGTTTCCAATTCATTCAATTATTCAGTACGTTATTTAAACGTGGAACGCGAATCTAATCTCGGAATAATGGAAAAACAAAAGAAGTTAAGACGTTCAACGTCCTTTGGCTTGGTCGCGAGTGGTCACAGTGCAGTGATCACCTTGACCGCGGCAGCCCGGTCAACTGGCACCCGAGCCGTGTCGATTCGAATCACTGCCCACCGCTAGTGTTACGTGTGTAGAAGTAGACTAGTCTGTACTTAGAAATTATTGTGTATGACAGGTAGCCTGGAAAATATGATAGATTTTATAGTTTTATGCGTTTTTAAACCTCAGCTCGGGCATCCTTCTGACTATCTGATCGTGTCTTTGACAATTCAGGGAATTAACCCTATAATTCGTTCATGGTCCAATTAAAAGAGGTATACCTATGACGGTTACTATTCCTTTGAGTTATGACCATGGACAGAACTAACAGCAAGGCAATTACATTTCGGTTTACACCAAAACTATACAATTTCTAAAAGCTGGATTCTTCACATCAAAACTTTTAACTTTTTATTCTGTTGCAGTATTCTCATGAATACCATCCGGAACCGTAGCAGGAATTTGCAATCGCAATAAAAACAACTAAACGGGGACGAAATTGAGAATGGAAGCTGCGTACGAGAAAGCCACACACGGTCAAGTTCTTTCGCTTGACATTTCGTCAGCACGGCACGCGATCACAGGAATTGGGACAAGAATTTGTGGACAGAAACAATTGAAATTCGCGCATTGAACACATAGCCGCTGAATTTGAATGAATTCGATACTGTCAACCTCAAAAGTTCACTTTCGAACGTTTGAATTTGGAATGTTGGTGATAAGTTGGTATTATTGATTCATTGTAGGTCTTCAGAACCAGTTCTTCTGAATAAAGGAGTTTTTAGCCTTGTTTAGAATTTGATTAGGCAGACCTCAAGATAGCGTAAATCATTATATAAGCACAAATGCATCTTCATAGGCCGTCGCTCGAGCCCAGTTTCCTGTCCCTCGCACACTCTCAGGATGAATGGAAGAATGATCGTGTCAGTATGTCTGGAGTATTGTGAGATGAGCTTATAACTGTCGAGTAGTTGTATACTTTTATTATTGTTCTTAAATAATATGTATTTGTGTCTTTGTTAACTAATGTAATTGGTTTGGTCGTTTTATGGTAAATAAATAAATAGGAAAAGTGTAGACTTTGCAATAAGTAGGTATAGGTTCTATAGGTACCTACAGCCAATTTACTCGTGTTACTAACTACTAGTACATAAATGTGTCAGCATACAGCAAGTCAGTAGGTACTAGGCAGCAACTAGCAACTCTTGCAAGCCTTAGCGTTTCGAATCGCAATGGAGGATACAAGCTATTGTCTGCTGATGAAATGGTGACTCCTTCGGTACAGTTCGACAGATAAGTCATAAGTTATAAGTCGCAACATTTTGAATAGTTATAGGTAAAAGACCACAGATGTAATAAAGATGATCAGTTTTCAATCATAAACAATGGCAATCGAATCTGTCACATCGCCTGACAGAAAGTGGCAGTAAGTATACTTCATGTACAACCGGTAATTGTGCGTGGTGTGACACGATGAATTTATCCCAAGTTATTGTAGTTGAAAAACAAGTTCTCCCTTAGATTCCAACTGCAAATGTAAGTTTGTAAACGATTTACCATTTTGTATCTTAATACAAAATGGTACCATAGACTTCTTATAGGTTTTCCTATAATCTATAAGAAAATAACTATAATCTGTATCTTTTTCAAAATGTTAAGCTCAGTAGTTTCGGAAATAAGGGAAAGTTAAATTTTCATCTAATTTCTTAAATAACTATAAAAGATATTAATTAAAAAAAAAAAAAAAATCTTTACAATAAGCCTAGCCAATAATTATAATACCTTTCATTTGATATGTCACACGATTTTTTCTATTTCTTATGTATTTTTTTTGTTTGCAAAACTATTTTTTTTCTTCGAATTTTATTGAGCCCTCAAATGTGACCCCCGTATTCAAAATTTATTTATTTTTGTTACACGTCCGTGTTTGGGTAACATATACTCATGTGTATCAACTGAATCGGTCCAGTAGATTCGGAGCATTCGGCTGTGACAGACGGACAGACAGACATACAGACACACGATCCTATAAGGGTTTCGTTTTTCCTTTTAGGAGGTACGGCACCCTAAAAACTAAAGTTTCTACATTGTGATGCCAAGGTTTTCAATCGTATTCGTCACTATTTGCTTTGAAGTTAATTGCTAAATACTATCATTAAAATTTTAGACGTGTCAACATGCACCCTTCAAGTTCCGTGCTTTCTCCATCCACGCATACGCAACAAAACATAAATCAATATCATAAAACCACTCCTGCGCCTGATTGTACCTACTCATGTACGGTACGGCGCACGGCCCACGTAGGTACTTCCGATGTGTAGACCTACCTTGGTATAGCACCTACGTACCTATCATACGTATACCTAGTAGGTACTTATTGTTAAGGCAGCACGACGGATTCTCGTTCCCAAGCGGCTACCAAGCTCGAAGGTTGAATAAAGAATAAGGAGCTGACTGATAGTATGAATGCAGTTTTGTCTATGGTGTGCCGTGTGTGGGCAAAAGCAACATAGCGGTTGAGCTTTATTTGTTGCACATACACAATAATCAATCATAGAAATCAATGCGAGTACCTACCGTTATGCCTAATTACCGCCTATCTGTCGAATATTTAATAGTTATGCTGTTTTAGCCACATATTACGAAGGCTCCTACAAACAGGCGCGACACAAAGGCACCGCTCATCGCGCAACACGCGGTGCCTTTGTGTCGCGTCGAGTGTCGCGCCTGTTTATAAGAGCCTTTATTCTTCAACCACTACAAGTTGTCAGTTTAAGAAACGTTCTGACAGTCCTTGGCAAGTTATTTAGATTACGAATGCGTGCTTCTTTAGTTCAAGATTGTAATATGCACCACAAAAGTCCGAAGTCTTATTTTTCTTAACCTTCTCAACTCAATCCCTATTAAGCACTATTGTCCTGTGACGTGTGAGTCTCTTGTGTAGGAAACAACAGCACTGCAACGAGTGGCTAGATATTATATTAGCTAGCATTTTGCTCTTCAATTTGAGGGACATAACCACAACCACGACCTTCTATGTAGTTCTAAAACTTTTGTAAAATTTAATTGCACTTGTTCGTAATTCAAACCAACTTGACGGCACGGTTGGCGCAGTGGTTAAGCGATTGACTGCTGCGCTGCGTGTCGCGAGTTCGATTCCCGCACGGAACAAATATTTGTATGACCTACAATTAGTTGTTCCGGGTCTGGCTGTTTGTGTATGTGAGTTTAAATGTTTGTAAACGCACCCACGATACAGGAGAAATTCCTAGTGTGGGGCAACGTTTTAAAAAAAAAAAAAAAAAACCTAACTGGAATTTTGGCAGCAGTGACTAATGGCCATAGTTCCATTCTAAGCAGAAAATAAAGTCATTCAATTCTCGTATAAAGAGGAGTGGTTCATATTTAAGTTGTAAATCATAGTTTTCTAGGCAGCTAAATTAGGCAAACACGTTGGCTGTGTGCAAGCAGAATGTCTGCATTCCTTCGACCAATGTGTCCCTAATGCGAGCCCGTTGGTACGCAGGCCACGGTGTTGCAAGCCTAACGCGACGCCGTAATATGTGCGTTTTCCGGACATGTCCTAGTTTTCGCTTGAGGCTTTTTGATGACATGCAGATAGAATATAAATCACTTGGTTTTCACTTTTAAGGTAAAAAGGAGGTCTTCTTGGATTAAATTGTTTTTCTTCTATTGATCTTGTGTGGAATATAAACGGAAAAACAGATAGAACTTTCGCTTTTTTCTTAACTTTTTTTTTTTTTGTATTTATTGTTTAATAAAATTAAAGAAAAAGCTGTCTGCTTTCGTTAAATAAGTACATAATGGTGGCGAAAATGTTGAATATGAGAGCACGGTAACTGCTCCCACCAAGACGAGCCAAGCGAAGCGCAAGGGCGCTACCTACCTTTTCTCGAAGCGCTTCGTCGTTTTTTTGAACCCTCATAACTTGGGTTTGGATTATACCGGATAAACAAAATTCTCGGGATATGATGGCAATAGTTGACTTATTAAACAAACATAAAGTTTCAATTGCATGGCTCTTATACTTCAGATTTTATTGATATCTATTAAACCCCGATTTCGTCATTGGCTCACGATGATCACCAAAACTCTTAGGGTACTTCTTGAAGTCCTAGAAAGCTGAAATTTGGTATGTAAGCTAGTATTAGTACACAAACAACAAAAAAATCTAAAACTTGTTACTTTTACCCCCCAACCCCTTAAACTAGGGGATGGAAGTTTGTATGAGACTTACGTAAATTTTGATGGTCGGAAAATTGATATAGGGAATGCTTGTTATAAATAATAAAATACATATTTCAAGATTTTTAGTATATCACCCCCACACTTTAAATGCGGGACAAAAAAAGGAAAAAAAAAGTCACCTCTGATGTGCAAGAAATTCAGTCCAAAAAATGAAAGAAAAGATGAACAAAACAAAAAAATTATGTAATAAGCAACTTACAAAAAGAAGTAAAATCTCACCAACAACGGAACGGCCAAGCCACATATTTTGACTAAGGTGTAGAGTTTATGAAGTTAGGGCTTGTAGAGTTAGGGCGAGTAGAGTTATTGACTCTACATGAGATCTGGGCCTCAAGTCTGCTATTACAATAGTGTCAGAATGGTCTCTTCATTGTGAGTTTTTGACAGATTTGCCATACAAACACTGTCAAATACTCACAATGGCGAGACCATTCTGACACTATTGTAATAGCAGACTTTAGGCCCAGATAACTTTCTGACAGTGCGAGCCATAATATATTACGGTCTCGTCTTGGCAACATTTTACATGAATATGTTTTTGGTGGTAAGTATAGTTTGGTTACCTACGACTCAAACCACAATATTACGAATTCAGGTAACTAGGTATTGTGAAGACTTTTAGCACATTTAAAAGTTGTACAACATTCGTGCATGTCTAACTGAGACTAGCATTTATGAAATAGTGAGCGTCTTTAACTCTGCAAATGTACAAGTACGTTAAATTACGAAATTAGTGACAGTAGCTACCTAGCTACCTATTCGCATTTATACCAAATGCAAATTGGAAAAAAAATAGAACAGTTAAAACTCTTTTTTTTTTCTTCTAAGTCTCTCTATTTAAAAATAAAGTATGAAATCAGCCAGCCAGTTTAAAGTAGTAAGTTTAAACAAGAATAATTTTCGTACAACAAACAAAATATTCATAGTTTTCAAAATTACGCACAGTCATCACCTTGTGTTCATAACTACTTCTCGCATTATACCTAGACTATAATATACGCTTGTAATAACGTTACATCTACTACAGGAGGTAATTTACATCATCGTCATCTAATGGTAGATACTTGCATAATAACCTCAGATATTCAATGCAAGGAGTATTATGTTATGTACATTTTGGGTCAAGGGTCGTCAGGTCATTGTAATTAGAAGCGCGTTTACTTAAGTGTTTTTTTAATATCACTTAATTGAAAATGGATTAGCATCCTGTTAAAAAACGGAATAACAATAAATTCGAAGATGACATCATTTAGTCATTACGGCGCGGAGCAAACGCAGACAAAAAGTTCAGTTTTTGTGAGATCAAGAATCTGCATCGACTAAAGCGCAGGCCACACTGGGAACGAAGCTTAGTTCGTTTAGCTTCATAGTTCGATTCTTAAGGTACAAGTTCGTTGCCGACCGCAGACGACACCAGCAGACGACATGTCGCTGCGACACTACTGGTTTCTATGTATTTCTATGAAATACCTTCCGTAACTAACGACACGTTGCCCGACTACACGTCGCACGATCGCAGACGTGTCGCCCGACAGCAAATCAGTAGTGCCACCGACGCTGGAGCGACGACAAAAAATGAGTTTTTCCGATTCCGAGGAAGCGGAGGAAGAAAAACTGATAAACCAGGTGGTCCAATATCCTGCACTGTACGATGCATCTCACAAAAACTATATAAACGGTGTCGTAAAAGATAATATTTGGAAATATATAGGACAGGATTTAAATAAAAGCGGTAAGTACCTGTATTGTTTATATTTATTGTAGTTACCTACATAAAACAAGTGAGTGTACCTATATACACCTATGTTTAATATGTTTATTGTAGTAGGTAGGTACACCAAGTACACCAAATACAAAACTAATTGGAATACAGCGCTGCTGTCTGCTGCAGCCATCTTGCAGTTGGGTTCGGAATCATGACTGCAGCGACATGACGCTGCGATGAGTCGTCGTCTGCTGCTGCTGTGTGCAGTCGGCTACGAACTCGCACCTTTAGGTCGCGGTGTGAACCGAAGTATGCAAACACTCGGCAGCTACATGAGCGAAGCTGAACGAACAGTGCTTCGTTCCCAGTAACCAGTGTGGCCTGCGCTTTAGCCGTTTCTCATTCATGATATCATTTGTGAACGGAACAGCATAACTAATTACAAGACGTTTCATTACTCAAGTAATACATTGGTGCTTTAAGTTACTTTAAGAATTATTACAATTATTACATTATATTAATGGTATCTGAAATGGAATAGCCAGGACTTTTGTTTTCCGTGCTTCCATAATTTACACCAATGTCGGTCACCCTTATCGGTGACTCGAAGACCCATACTTATAGATAAAATGTTTCTTTTTTACGAATAGACAGTAACTATTTCTCAGTTTTAAACTTAAAGCAAGTATTTATTAATCAAAAGATCGATGCGTGTTCTTTACTATTAATTAGTTAAATTGCTCTTAACACGGCATATCTAATATCAAGTATTTATAACGGGATTTATCTTTTAATCTAAAAAAAAATATCTTAAATTTTAATAGCACTAGCGTGCGTACGTCCAATTCAGGAGTTGTTAACACATCAGATCATCAACGTATTGGAGAAATCCGTTAGAAGAGCCCGACGTCCATCACAAGCCACGAACAAAGCGCTTTCTCTGACAAACTGTTCAGCACGACAGATCACATCCGAATTATTTAAGGCGACGATAACCGACTTTTAATGATTTTATACTGAAGATCACGTCTAAACGAGTATTGTTAATGATTTGGATAAAATATATGTTAAATTAGAGCATTTTCTTAATAACTTAATATGTGAATATTTTAGATTATGTTTATATTACATAGTGAAATTAATTTTTAATGTCTAACGCAGGTAAAAAACTGAGAATCACTCAAAATCTATCAAGTGTATGTTTCTGAAACCTTCACCTTTTTTAAAGATAATTTAAGATCTTTTAGTATACGTGTTTTATTAAAATACCTTTTGTTCTAGGTATAATAATTTAATAATGCGTCTTATTTGGGACAACGCTCCTGGATGGGCGAGTCCTATTACTGGCTGGACGTACGACGCGTTGCGTGAGCTCAGTACAAAACACGCAAGCTTACCACTCAAGGTCACGGGCATATATCTGGGCCTTAACAATCATTATTTACAGTCTTCACTTGACAACGCTTATGTGCGGAATGTGGAAAAACCAATGTTTATTGACCAATTATTGTTCAAGCTTTTATACCCTTCCTTTTGCTCAGTGATTTCGATATAGACAATTTTTTTATTGCAAATAGTGGAAATAATAACCAGCTGGCTAACAAAAGAAAGTGCGATTTCTCGAAAAAGTAATAATCAAGGCATCGTTGTTTTCTTGATGACGAATAAAGTAGCAACACTACGTTTTGTCATCCTGATAGACATTGTAGCCGAGTAGTATGCCAAACTAGTCTTGCCCACATTCATCTCGGAATGAGATGATGCAAATGAAGAATGAAAATGGCAGAAGGGAACAGAAAAAAAAGGAGGGCACCAGTCTTACTAAGGTGATGATGGGGCTCCCTTCTCCGCACTTAGACTCTCATTTGGTCCGTTGTGCGTGGGGATTCTGGCTAACAAAGCCAGCCTAGCTCCGCCCATACTAAGGAGTATCGTATTACCCAAGTAACTGGGTTATGGAGGTCAGATAGGCGTCGCTCTATGTATAATACTGGTATTCGGCTTCGTCCAGTTAGATTGGAAGCTGGGAAACGGTTAGGAAGATGATGCGAAATAGAAAATCGGGTCAAAAGATTTTTTTGGTAGAATTTTCGAAGCCTTATACCTATCTAGCTTTTGGTCCCATGAGGTTTTCCGTAAATTTAAATTCTTCCTACTGAGTGACGCGTTATTGCCTAAAGTTTGAACTGTAACTTAGGTGTAATCTCAACAAAAGTTGAACTTTGGTCGACGTCAGAGGTTTCTGGTCTTACAGCTCAGTAACCGCACGACTAGGCTCAAGATAAAAGTGAATGAATTGAAAAACGTGACCTTACGTCATCTTGTCTTTGCCCGCGCAGGCGCTGATTCATTAAGCAATTTTTTTTTATTAAAACTTATCTGCGATCTCAGAAGTTGTGGTAGTATTTGTAGGTGTACACAAGTTTACATCAGCTCGTGGCTAAGTAATGACAGCCGCACGGACCGATCAATCAGGTTAAGCTACACTTGCCGCGGTTGCTCCATGGATGGGTACCATCTTTATATACCAAAACCCCTCCATGCCTCGGAAAGCACGCTATGCCGCTGGTCCCGGCTGTCATTTGTAGATCTTTGACAGTTTTTACGGGTCGTCAGAAGCCCGAAAGTCTGACAACCAATCTTACCAAAGGGTATCGTATTACCCAGTAACTGGTTTGTGGAGGTCAGATAGGCAGTCGCTCCATATAAAATACTGGTATTCAGCTGCAGTCAGTTAGACTGGAAGCCGACCCCAACATAGTTGGGAAAAGGATAGGCAGATGACGAAAAGAAAAAAACAAAAAAGGGAGATGGATTTAGTTATTTGCTTGTTTTCGGTTTCGGGGTGCTAGAGAGAGCGATGTTTGTCTAACCTTCTTTTCTCGAGAGATAAAAAAAGATAATGGGAGAACAATGCACCATCGATGCATGTCATGTTTGATAATAGCAATCATGTTGAATGCATGATGCACTGTAGGTAAGCTGTAAAATTCAGAATTTGTGGCTTACAGAAGGGACAATTAGATATACATCCAACGGTTTATAGTTCATAAATCCTTAGATTAATCGACATAACAAAACTGTCGACGTATACTATTCGTTACTGGTTTAAAAGCCGTAATTTACTTATTTAATGACGATTACCAGTTAGTAAACGTCTCGACTTGGAACCAAAAGCGACTGGACATGGTAATTTGAAATTATATAAGAAGGTAGGACTTGTTTCTCAGCCATAAAAATGGGATTACAGTAATAATATCTTGACTCCAAGAAGCGTTGGAGCTTGGAGAAGAGATGGGTTCGACGGCTCGGCATGATATCTAGGAACGTGTCGTCGCTTAAGCGGGCAATTTCTGCAATCTTCATAGACTTTTGTGATTCTATGGATACTTCATTCATGACCTCCGACTTTCAGATGATACTCATTGCGGTTCTGAACTGTCAATTCGCTAGGCTAAAGTTTGGTGATCCGTAGGTAACAACAGAAAATTATTAAGGGGAAAGCGTCAGGATAGCCCGCGAAATTCAGTTCAATTCAATCAGGTTGTATGTTATCGGGTGATTCGCACCCGTAATGCAGAGGCCACATCAACGGGAAACGGCAATGCCCAACATCGCCGTAAACATCGCGGTAATTATTCCGATAATTATCGCGATAAATTGAGTGGCCACACTTGAAAGGTCAACGTCAATTGGCGATAAAATTTGCGCTTACGTTCCCCTTAAATTTCAAGATGGATGTTGACGCTGCTGTACTGTATTATTTAATGAGTGTCAATTTTTACTACATGAATATATTCTATTACTACCGAAGGAAGTTTCGAGAAACTCTATGACATTTTCATTAGAACACTCCATAATACGGCTAAACAAACACGTGCGATCCTGTCGCGCTCACCGATCACGGTGCGCAATGACAAACGTAAGGGTACGAACTGAGTGCACGCTCGAGTCGAGCGTGCACTCAGTTCGTACCCTTACGTTTGGCGGGGCGGCGCGTGCGGCATTCGTGTTAAACACATCCCTCGCGAGTGTCCTGAGTGGCGGCGAGCGGCGCGGCGAACAATCTTTCGCCGATTGCACGCGACGCAAAACGCCCCGCCGCCGCCGCACGCGTTTTCACTCAGGCCGTATACTAAGTGTGGCCGCATCAACTTTGGCAATAATTCTCGCGGTAAACTCTCGCCACCCGACTTATCGTCTAACGTCAATCGGCAATGTGAATGCCGTTGTAAAATTATCACGATAAGTTGTGGCTACACCCTACGGTCAACACCGAACATCGCGATAATCAACGGCGTTTTCCGTTGGTGTGGCCCCGGCATAACAAATATGTATTTATATACTGCACGCTATCCGCTGTGGGGTATGAACCTCGGCTTAGGGCAGCGTCGGGGGAGGATAGCAAGGGACAGGCTGGATCAAAACTGGGTTATTATTATTAATCGGGGAATTTAAAGCTATAGGCTAAGCTGTGGCGCGAGCTGGCGCTTCGTCGAGCTAGGTCGGGCCAGACGGGTGTTGTTGTCTGGTGTTGTAATATATGCTAATCGCGCGGCTAACTGTGATTGCGCGATGCAGGATTTGTGTGACGTCAGGTCTTTGATGCGTAGTTCGCATGTGGCGTTGTAGATGCCGCCACAGTAGGACATCCTCTTGGAAATAATTTTACACAAATCCGATCAGAGGGTCGTCTCCACCTCGCGGGAGAGGAACCTTTGCGAACAAAGTCGGAAGATCATCTCGTAAAATATAAATAGATACTTATTCGACTGACAAAACGCTTACGCAATCCAGCTTTAACCAACATGTTTATCTGACATGGGTCAAAAGGTTTGAAGTAGGTACCTAGCACCTGTAGGTACAGATGCCATGTCCCTTCCTGGTATTTCTACACCGGTTTGCTGCCTGAGCTGCAATATTCACAGTCAAGCAATTAACGAATAAGTTGGTACCCAGGTAGGTATCTCAGGTTTATTCAAATGTTGCAAAATTGTAAGTGAATGCGGGTCGATAACTGATGTATGTATTGAGTTGGTTATTTAAAGGTATGGAATCGATAATATCACGTCATCAAGGAATTTTGTACATTCAAATTAAAGTTGGATCCTTGTCAAATTAATAACAAAATCTCGGTTTCAAGGCCAACGATCGCGCTCGCGGGGTCAGAGGTCCCTTTAGTAAAAGTTGCCCTCAAACCTAATATTATTTACTCTTTTGTTGATATATCTATCGATGATGCATTCACTAATTAGATTTATAGGTACCGGATATGTAATAACGATCGCTTCCGGCGAATTATACGGACATCCGAGAAATCGAGACGTGTCCGCTTAAAATGGGACGTATGGTTACACTAATAAGGCTTTTTTGGCCTGACTTAATAATTAAGTACTAGATAATATTTCACAATGAATGTACCTATCCGATCCCTACAAACAGTCTTAGATTATTGTCGCGAAAATGTTTACTTAATTAGCTTTTTATCTCGAAATAAACAGGTCGTTTTTTTCTGTAAAAATTAAAGCTTCGAGGTAACCAAACCTGAGAAGTAGATAAACTTTAAACTTAAATACGTAGTATAAAAGGCTATAGCGCGAAATCAACGTCACCCAGACACGTATACCTTTAGAAGTTGACTTACAGGTAAATAAGCGACGAGACACCGAGTTCCTTGGAAACCTCCGTCAACTTTCACTAAACTTCATAACACAAGTGTTGTACACAACTGTCACAATATTATTCACTTATAGATAACAGAGAAACACTCGCATAACGGCAATTTTCACACATATTTTGATTACACGATTAAGTTTTCAAGTAATACCTGCCCGCGACCACCACAACGTAGTCGACAACGAATGAAATGACTGGACCGGAGTTGGCTAAGTTGGCTTGCGCGAACGCAACACCGCATTCCACGAGTGCTAATCGAGGTTATCTGCCTCTCTCTCACACAATCCAGCTTTGCACTTGTGTGACAGAGACACCATAAAAGGCAATACATCCAACTTGTATAGGTAGGTAGCCCCGTTATTCATACACAGGTAAGCGCGGTATTATTAAAATTATAATTGCGTGCGATGATACTCTCGTTAGAAATGACTTAGATTTATTAATTAATCGAGTTTGCATGAAATATATTAATGGAGTACCTAACACATCTAATAACAACTTAGGCTACTTAAACGTACTATCTACCTACCCACTTTTATCTTGAAACAGCGCAACTAGAGCGGAATCACGCACTTTTTTTTTTCAATCAACGATAGACCGTCGTTAGACGTAAAATTATAAAACACCCACAATAACTAAGATTTAGAAATTGTGAATGTTTGTTCATAAAAGTGAAAGCATACAAAACGTATATTTATCAAGAGGGATCGTAAAATGAAATATTACATTGCTTATGTAACTGTTATCTGCCAATAAATAAATAATTGATGTTTTTATTAATTTTACCAAGTTTTATTGTCAATTTCGTGTATGATTTACATTGAAAATTATTCCCTGTAATACGTTTTTAGTTATAATGAGCAACATTGAATTTAAACTACCATATTATTTCAAAGTAGATACACACTTAGGTAGTTATAGAAAGGGAAGATACCTTTACTAATAACAAGTTTTCACTAAAAGACGTGTTTATGCAAAACGCCTATGAAAATTATAGTAGCAATAAATGATTTCGTTGCTAATTTTTGTAGTTTTACGAGTATTTTATGTGTTTTGTGTTTACGCCTTACAACTTATAAAGGGGAGAAGACAGCAAGGGACAGGCTCGATCAAATCAGGATTATTATTATTATACGGGGAATTGAAAGCTACCGGCTCAGGATGTGATGGGGTATTGCGTGTGTAAAGACTGGACAGGCATATATAGGGCATGATTGGGCTGATGCACGATGTGTAGATGCGCAATTTGCACTTGATATATCATGTACTCCGCATTGGCCATTTTATAGGAACAGAGAGTCACGCCTGGATTTCCGAAAGGCTCAGTTGTTCCTTACCGTCGCATCGCTGGCATCGTGCTCGTCAAAAACTTGCTTAACAGTGCGCCAAGTATAGTTTAGAGTAGGTTACTAAAATGACAGCTAAAAAAATAATTAATTTTAAACTAAAAAAAAAAAAAAACACATACATAGGGGCGGCCTTATCACTTTCTGCAATCTCTAACAGGCAATCTTGAAATGGACAGTGATAGCGTGGACATAAAAAGGGATGAATGGTCTGATTTATTTTCAACAAGAAAGGAACGCTTAGAGAGTTCCTTTCTTGTTGAAAATATATCGATGAAAAGATTGAATGCACATCGTTACTTTGTCCTTAGGTGTTTTTTTGTCTGCAGTTCCCGAGCGATAGGCAAATCGTATGATCGACCATTAGAAAGAAAGAGATTGTCCCGCGGGTATAAGTGACAGAGATAACGCTCTACAAAGCCGCCTAAACCTTATTTAGACGGGAGAAGCGAACTGTAACGGGGCACACTGTATATGACATTTTTAGGAACAGTTTAGTCGATTTTATCTACTAGTAAGCCATCATTTTAGTCGATTTTATTCGCACACCACTACTGTCACAGAAAATATCAACTTGACAGCAATTGTTGTTCACTTGCTGTCAAAATTGAGTTAAATAAACACGAATTTGTATTGTGTGTTGTATTGTGACTCCAAACAATAAAAAATTGTTTAATTTACATAATTCTTTGATCAGGTAATAAAATGCCGAAAGTACGTCGCAGTCGTAAACCTCCACCAGAAGGATGGGAGCTTATTGAACCTACCTTGGAAGAATTGGAACAGAAAATGCGAGAAGGTAACTAACCTAACAAAATATATTTTTGTTTCATTGTAAACTTTCTCGTGGGTTTGTTTTCACGTCCCGCCTCAGAATTTAGCCCTTTCATATCGAACTCATTGTAAAATTGGCGTCCAAATCCATGTTAAGAATCGAATCATTTGTTTGCAGCTGAGACTGAACCACATGAAGGGAAACGCAAACAAGAATCTCTATGGCCGATATTCAAGATACATCATCAGAAGTCTCGCTACATCTATGACCTATTCTACAGACGTAAGGCGATCAGCAGGGAGTTGTACCAGTACTGTTTAGATGAGAAAATTGCTGATGCCAACCTCATAGCTAAGTGGAAGAAGATTGGTTACGAAAACTTGTGTTGTTTGCGCTGTATTCAGACCAGAGACACGAACTTTGCAACCAACTGTATATGTAGGGTCCCTAAGAGCAAGTTAGAAGAAGGCAGGATAGTAGAATGTGTTCATTGTGGGTGCCGGGGTTGTTCAGGATAAATGTAGTTTTTAATAAATATATAATTTAATGATCTTATTTTCTTTATTTGTTTTCGACACCTCGGAGGGCAATGGACTTATGCCACAATTTTTGCGAAAAGCAGCTGGTGCATTAACATGTTGAGAAAGAGCCATAGCTTATACTAGTCAATAAATCTAAAAGATATCATGACTAAAGCAAGTGATTACTAGTCAAATAAAGTAGCATTCAGTAGTCAATACTTGTAAGAGCTTATAGAACTCTTGACCATCAAAATGATGACATCATAATAATGTGTTATGAATAGAGATCAGATGCATGTTTACCTAAAGTTAATTATTAGCTATGAAAGTATGGAAGCAGCTTCTTAAAATATTTTTTTTGTAAGAAAATATCCTGTGATGCCAGGAATACCGGCAATGCATAACTAGTCGGGTGTATAGTATGGAAGCGACTTCTAAAATATTATTTATTTAAAAAAAAACCTGGATTTTTGGATTGCATAACTATTTCAGATGCATATTTATTTTAAATTATTTTAACCCCATGCAAATATGTGTATGTAGGGTGTAAGAGTAGGGGTGGTGTGTGTTAGTTAAAATAAAACACCGGAACTGCAGGATTTATTCGATACAAAAGAGCTTTCCATAATAGCAAACATCTCAACTTTAGGTGAGTATGCATCTGAATATCCAATCTCTAGGTATGAACTTATGACGCTGATTTATGTTAAAAGAACTGTTCTTAAGAAAATCATTAATTTTTTAAACGGCTATAACTCAGAAGTGTAGTTCTGTGGTCCATTACCCTCCAAAACAATGATTTGTAGTTAATGGTGCCGATTCCCTTGTTCACAAACTAAACTAAATTTAAGTTAGTGCATCTTTTTATTTCTATTTCATTAAGAAAAGGACAGAAGATAAATTTTAGTTTAGTCCTGTCAAATTATTAGCGCTTGACGTAAATTGATGTAATTTTAGTCTGCAAGTTTTTAATCACATCTAAACTTGTATGGAGTAGTGACAGGCGCTGATTAATTTGACAGGACTAAACTAAAATTTATCTTCTGTCATTTTCTTAATGAAATAGAAAGAAAAAGATGCACTGAACTTAAATTTAGTTTAGTTTGTGAACAAGGGAATCGGCACCAATGTCATACGGAACAAAATTTTAAATCCATTTTCTAAGAGCTATAAAATTTGAATCTATTATCAAAATGTGTTCATGAATAATCATCACATTAATGTTTATGAGATTTGATAATGTTTATTATACAAGCAAGGAATTTTTTTCGTCTTTTTTTTTAAACCAAACATTCCAAAGCAATGTTTTTGATATATTAAAAACACAAACAACACAAATTTTTCTTATGGATTTTATTTTATTACAAATTATAATCATCTTACACTTGGACAGAGATCTTAATAAAAGTTAGATGTTAGTACGAGTTGTTCTTGTTAACAAATTTACATTTTAAACAATAACAATCATTTGCAAAGAGTATTTATAATAGTTAATAATCCTACTGACAAATACCCTGTTTTGATCTATAAAAAACTTAACAATTTACTCTTGTCATGTCATGAATAAACAAAATAATTATAAGTAAATAATGGAAAATGTTTTTAAACAATGATAACTCAAGTTTTTTTAGACATTAATAGGTACATCCTAGAAACAAATAATAGATAAACCATGTTCTTTCATTTAAAACTATTATTTCAAATGATTGAATAATGAGATCTTACACTCAACATTAATTTAATGTTCAAAATAATAATTATAGTAATTATACCTATTTAACATTATTAAATAAGGCACTTTCTCTTAATCAAATGAGTATACTTAAACAATACAATACTATGTACTGTTTTTGAGCAATAAATTGGAGAAAACTAATGGAGATTATCTGGCAAAGTTGGATTACTAGTGAACTGTATTTATTTTCAAGTCTTAATAATAGACACAGTACTTTAAAATAGATGATTAAATGGTGGATTTTCTCGTTAATTGTAAGCTTGAAGATATAGTAGAGTAGATCGTTATACAAGGGGCTAAAATGACCCATATATACGAGGAATAGAAACCGATTTATAATGGGTTTTTATAATGGGCCGTGTTACACTCCACTTTTCACTACGATTGCGAGAAAATTAAATAATATAATACAATATTAAAAATAAATTACAGCTACTAATTCAATTTGCAAATTAGAGAAACATTCTAAAGAATTCGCGCCAATGTCTTTTTTTTATTTCTTCTGTAGCCGCAACGCATTGCATGCACTCTACCAAAGAGATCGCCGATTTTAGTTCTATTTTCAAAAATAAAATGTTCTTTTTTATGAAACAGTAGTCTTTATTCATAATAATAATTATTCTACTTATGACTAAGACTTTTTTATAAAAAAAAAACTGTTTCCCCTAAAGGAAGAAATGCTATTTTTGCTTAGCGCTGGTACGGCACAATGACGGTCTTTTTGAGGAAGTGGAGTGAAAAAACTTTTTGTAGTGCAGCATTATCAACACTAATGAACACAATATAACTGATGGCAAGGAAAATTAAAACACAATCCACTAGAATACCCATAAATGAAATGAAATTCCATAAAGGAAATGTTTATAAAATAATGAAGATTAAGCCATAACAGTTTTATGCTCCAACTCTTTGGATAGTTCCACTATCAAATCCTTATAAATTATAGGGTTCATATTCTTGCCCAGTAAGTGAAGAATAAACCAGTCGCCGTAACCGAAACGTTTCACAATTCGCGAAATCATGCTCTTCTTCGCATTCCTCAATTGACCAGCAATCATTAAAGCACGTAGGGGGCGGAAAGACAGAACGAGAATACGAAACAAAACAGACAAAGCGGAAATAAAAGCTAGAATAATAAGCCAAAACCAGAGAATTAAAAAGATCTTTTCATTGACAATGTTCAGAGGGAGAACGCAGAGGCGGTCTTTGAACTGCAGGGTGCCGGACGGACCGTAGGTTCGGAGCCAGCACTTGGTGAGTTTAGGGAAGAACTGGTCCATGGGGTTGACGGAGGCAAAGTCTGCCATATCGGCGGGAACGCGCGGGATGTGCGTGAAAGCTGCGACTGCCGCGCCGTAGTTGCGAAATGCGCCGCCCAGGAATACATCCAGCAGGAATATTTGACCAACCTGCAAATATTCAAATTTTTTATAAACTTGCCTACTTTTGATAATACAAATCTACATACATACATAAACTCACGCTTTTTTCCCATGGGGGTAGGCGGAAACTATAGAGCGCCACCTGCTACGCTCGTTACATACGCATTTTGCTTCGTTTACATTCATACATCTGGTCATACATGCATGCCGGTTGCGAGTGCTATGTATCTGCCCTTTCTCAAGAACATCACCAATTAGGTCACTATATATGTTCTCCTAGGGCGTCCCCTCCCGGCGTTTCCACTCACATCTGCCTTGCCTCAAATACCTTTTGTAAATCTCCTTTCATTCATCCTCTCAACATGACCAAACCATCTAAGCATACTCTTTTCAATTTTCGTCACTACATCTTCTTTTAAACCACACCGTTGCCTTATCACATCATTTTTCAGCCTATCGTTCATAGTCACGCCACACATGCTTCGCAAGGAACGCATTTCCACAGCGTTTATTCTACTTTCATGTTTCTTGTGCCACACCCAACATTCACTTCCATTCATAAGCGTAGGCACCAGCACACCATACAAATCTATGAACAGTTAATTTACTTTAAGGGGGAAGCGTCAGGGTAGCCCGCGAAATCCAAATTTTCTTACGTTTTTTGCAATTTGCAGGTCCGTATCAAGTTGTATGTTGATCTTAATATGATTCGTAACCGCAACAAATATGTATTTACAGAATAATTTATAATCATTAGAATCAGTATACAACTACTTAACTTCGTAACCAGACTGCGATCAATAATGTACTATAATTATTGATCAAAGTAACCAGATGTTATTTATTTATTTAAACTTCATGTACAATAGTGGTACATAGGCGGACTTAATGCCAAAAGGCAATCTCTACCAGTCAACGTTTGGGTTAAATATAAAAACATAGTTATAGGGTACAAAAATAATGTCTAAAATACTATCTTCTTCATTACGAGAATTTATATACTTTTATTGATACTAATACACATATACAAATAAAATAAACTAATAGATATTTTAACAAATACCACCTAACAATAATTACTATGACTAGACTATTATTTGAGAGTTATGTAGAGTCTGACTTATGTAGTGGTTAGATGTTGACCTGCAAATTGAAAAAAAAAAAAAAAAAAAAGAACATTTGCATTTCTTGGGCTACCTGACGCTTTCCCCTTAAATTCTACCTTGTGCATGCTGCATGTGCAAATTACCATTTTAGAAATTTAGCAGGGGCAGGGAACTAAAAATTCCACTCCCTTGTGCAGAGGAGAAGGAAGCTTATATTTAAAAATATATTTTCTAGACCATGTCCAGCTGGCTGAGTAGTTATATCTTGGCCCCAAACTAGGATTTTCACCTTTCTTGCGCATTTTACACACAGCTAGACAGACAGATACAACTATTATCAAAAGATACATAGAAGAAACTTGTAATATCTTCAGATCCCAGAAATCTTTATGTGATAAACTGATAAGGCTAAAGGATGGTTATTGTATAATAATGGACATAGTTAAACGAAAAGGATCCAATCCAAACAAATTCACTATAGAGATATTGACATTCATTTGAAGTTTAGAATATATATCATATTAGCTTTTGCCCGCGGCTTCGCCCGCGTGGATTTCGGTTATCGAGTAAATAAGTAGCCTATGTCCTCCATATCACAGGCTATATCTCAGCCAAATTTCATGACGATCGTTTCAGTGGTTTAGGCGTGAAAACGTGACAGAGTTACTTTCACATTTTATATTTCTGTGCATGTGGGTTGGTTTTGAGTTTGAGCAAAATGTATCCATACTAATATTATAAATATGAAACTAACACTGTCTGTCTCTCTGCATGTTACGTTTTCACACCTAAACGAACCGATTGTCATGATATTTGGCAGAGATATAGTCTGGGATTTGGAGAAGGACATAGGCTACTTTTTTACGCGATAACTCCACGCGGGCGGAGCGGCGGGCAAAAGCTAGTAATATATAAACTGCTGTTTTTTGCTTGGATTGTTTTTACTGGCGTATTGTATCGATATTTAGCATCAGTTTGGAATACTTATCTGATTTTTGACAATGTTGTGGATTGGATTATTTTAGTTAACTACGTCCAGTTTTAGTTAGTAGGAGTTTATGTTTACATACTTCATACTCACAGTAAATTGTGTACCAGGCGCACAGGACTCAGGAGTAGGAGTGGTACTTAGAAAGGGGTTTCTGCAGATGAAAAAAAGAGGTAGTAAGTGGATTTATGTACTTACCACATTGACAAGGTTGAGAATCTCACAGAAGGCGTAGCGCATTGCATACAGGTTGTGTGTATGTATGTTTGTGTAGCTCAGGTATGAGATAAGCTCCCCACGACGGAACTCCGACCAGTCTTTATTTACCACCGGGCTACCTGCAACAGAAACATGATGTGTTACATAATACAAAAATATACAAAAAGTATACATACGTGTATAAAGTATAAGTATAGTGTATTCGTTTTCGGCTGCGTATACCATACCGTTCTGATAATAGGGATGATAACAAATTTTTTTTTTTGTCCATTATGTAGATTAATAAAACATTGGACACGTACCTATTTTTCTTTTTTTTACGTAATAAAAAATCGAGTTCAAATGTGGTATGACGTCACTCTGTGCTAGATTTTATACGTAGTTTGTTAGAATTGTGACGTAACGAACCCCCACTCCCAACTTTAATGTGTTTTATTGAAATCATTTTTTATTTAAAAATTATGTGTCAAATATTTTTTCAATAATCAACACAATGGACAATTTTCCATCCCTACAGTTATTTACCTAATCTGTACAAATTAAACCATTAAAATAAATGATACATACTCAAATCTGCAGCCAAAGCCTTGAGTCGTCCCCCTTCCCAGAACTTCCACAAGTATCTTGGAGTGTAGAACATGACAGCTTGGCCGAGCAGCACGAAGCACACCCACTGGTAGTAAGTGTGTTTTATCTGCTCGTCATTGTCAGATTGTTTGGGCCCCACTCCCGGGTAAGCCATGTGCACGCCTTCCACACCTGAATGGAAATATTGATGATGGTTAGCGCATTATTAGTTTTACTTAAAGATAAGAGTCACAAATGAGAAAAAATGAGTCAAAATATTTAAAATCATACATTGCAATGCACAATTATTCAGAGTTTTACAAAATATGGGGCAAGTAGAGTTTTATACATAATATTGAAGTAAATATGGAGGAAAATTTTAAAGATGAAAAATTTCTTCATTATTTATCCCCATACGTAACTACCTTTTGGAAGGGCAATCAGAATCAATTCATAATTTCTGACGTTCAAGTGTATTTTATGTGCATAATTGAAATAAATGATTTAACTTTATCTCCTTTTAACTTGGGATTGCAGTTTTAAGAATTATTTTAATGAATCTGCCTATTTTCATTATTAGAAGGCATAAGCTTTGATCACTGTACTTGCTGCCAGCAGGTGGAGAGTAATAGACTGACAGGTTGTATCACCTCTATCTTGATATTTACATTAAAAAAAAAAAAAACTTTAATTAGTTTATATTCGATACAAAGTATAACTAGAGGCCGAGACCTAAACACGCTACAGCAATGAAACGGTATCGATTCTTCATCGATCGCCTCTTCAGACTGTTCGTCGAAATATTTAATTGATATGGGTCTGAACAACAAATTTGTTCGGACCCATATCAACTAGATATTTAGTAGCTCCAAAAAATATTCTGGGTAGCTAACATATCACACCAATATGTTTTAGGATACTGACCGACAAATCGGCTTTTCAGTGAGTAAGTGCCGTAGATCCAGCAGTAGCTGTTCACGGCATCCTTGTCCAACTCCTTATCGCCGCCGCTCAAGCAGTGGATCGGCTCCCCGAAGAACTGCTTCGAAGTTACTAGCAACGTGAACACAAGCAGCATTATCACGCTCAACTTATAGTGCATACGGAAAACATTGTTGTCCGTACACACATTTTTGAACTTCAAAATTGACCGAAAGGGCATAAACAGATCAATCATGTTTTATTTTGTTGATCGCCTGGCTATTATCCTATTTTCGCGTAAAATCACCAGAATAGAAAATTTAACTACCCGCGAACTATTTTGTACTTTTGATTGACGCGTCCTGTCAACTCAAACGGTCGCAAGAAAATGACAGAGATTTTATTCAATGGAGGCTGGCGCCTCCGCCGGAAACAAACAGGAAAAAAACAAAAGCAAATGACATACATAGGTAAATAATGCTGTAAATCGGCCTTTATTGTTACATATTTTCAAAGATTTACTTTGGGAATTTCCATGGATTCTATGCCAAACAACTGTTATTTTTGATTTATTAAACCTGCTTTTGCCTTGTCTAAAGATTGACAAACGCACGTTTGAGTGATACTGTGACAATTTAAAAATAGTAAAAAAAAAAAATATATATGATCTCATATTCGACAATAAAGTGAACGTTAAAATGCTGTCACAGATCGTATCTGTTTTTTTATAATTAGTCATTAACTAAGTAGGTAGGTAAGTAAGTAATGTGTTATAGTTTAGAATTTGATTAGGTACTTACCTGCTTTTTAAATTTTTCGCACACGATTAACGTATAGTGGATATTCGGAAATGAGCCCGCTTTGGATTTTCTGTAAAATATATGCGGCAATGCAGCCGCCATCAGACGTTGCAGAAGCATGATAAGATTAAATATTTGCTGAAAAATGTATCTATAATCGCAGTTTTTTTTTAACCGACTTCGAAAAAGGAGGAGCTTCTATGTTCGACTACGTATGTTTTTTTTTTAAATGTATGTCCACTTATTTCTCCGTCAATTTGTGAACCGATTTTAAAAATTCTTCTTTCATGTGGTAGAAGAAGCTTGCGCGGAGGTCCCATATAAATTTTATTAACTTTGATCAAACAGTTAAGTTAACTTCGATAATACGTATTGAATCCACTTTGTCTATCTTGATGATGTTATATTATTTCCAGTCACTGTTGTTTAAATAGCAAGTAGACGATTTGGTGTGGGGTAGGTACAATAGGTAAAAAAATTAAAATAGGCAAAAGTGAAAAATAAAAAAATATTTTAAGTACAAAAGAAAAAAAAAAAAGAAAAAAGTACAAAATAACATTAATTTCGGAAGTCGGTGGCAAAAAAAAAAATGTAGATCTTAAGACACCGACTTCCGAAATAAATTTTATTTTTCACTTTGTAGTGTTTTTTTTTTTGGAACTATTGTTTTTTTTGAAAAAAGTTCTTTTACTATTCACTTCTTAGTGACATTTTGATATGCTTTCAAAATACTTGACAACAATAAAAAAAAAAAAACTCGGTAATACAAACTTTATTGGTAATTCAATCACCCTCCCTTATGTATACCTACATGGAAATCATGTTCCTAATTTATCGCAAACCACATCCTTTAAAACATTAATCACTGCTTAAATTGAAACCTTATATAGATAGAAGGAATGTAAGATTTTTTGAATAAATAATGAAAACAATTAATCTTACTACCTACCGTATAATAGGTACACTAATATAATTGAGCAATCTGTGATATAGATGTGTGAATCAGGGGCTATGAAAACGTGCATGAGAATGTATTATATATATATACTAGCTTCTGCCTGCGACTTCGTCCAGGTGAAATTTCTTGTTCCCCCGTTCCCCAATCCGTTCTCGAGACATCATAAAAAAAGCCTTTCCATACAAAATGTATGAGAAAATTAGATTTCTTCAGATTATTTTATTTCGTGAATTTTTCGCATGTTTTAATAGTTATTCTGGTATTCGGGTAGGAGACAATTCCAACAAATCGAAGATCATACAAATCGGTCCAGCGGTTCTTGAGTTATAAATGGTGTAGGTAACTAACCCGACTTTGTTTTTTATATTTAGTTATATACATATATTTATAATTATTATTATTAAAAGCATGAGTGACCAGTAACTTTACGATCAAAGGGTACACCGTGTGAAAAAGTATAATAGGTACTTTAGCTTCATTCTGCGAAATCTGTATCTACAGACAATTAGGTAGGTATCATAGAAAGCTCTGATGTCTGATGTATACCTACATAAGTAATTAAAAAATGGCCTAATTTTCGTGGTAAAGGATTGACCAGTTTAAGAACCCTAATTTCTAAGATATTATGTTGAATTAAATATTTGGTCAATCAGTAATAAAATAACATAACATATTAAGTACCTATTAATATTTTATATCAATATAATTTTGAAAATACCAGCAATATTTTTACAAATGTTTAAAATGAATATTAGGCGTTCTTTAACGGTTTGGACACGATCAATAACAATTTATAACATTATTCTGAACCCCATACAGGGCCGAAACAAAATTTGTACAGTGCCTATAACCACCCGACTTAACTTTAAGGTCGATTTTTAATTGATAAAATCGACCTTAAAGTTAGATTAGTCAAACTCAAAGCATTTATTTCAATTAAACCATTACAGGCACTTTTGAATTGTCAAAGAGACGGTCAGTTAGTCAGAGTCGGCAAGTTGAAGCTAGATGCCCATTCCAATACGTAGATCACTATGGAGAAGAACGGACAAGAAACTCCAAGGACACTCTTTTAAATCAAGATATTACATAATCCTGGGTACATTATTCTTGTTGCTTCTATATGTGAGACAATGTAAAAACTAATAAAACAATTCAAAATATAAAATTACAAATTAAAAATAAGCCCTGGCAGTCAAGAGATGACCAGTCCCAACTGACGGCGCCCGTTCACGAACATGACGCATGGATCAGCACCATCCAGCTCAACCATTTTGTAGGGAACCGAATGATCCAACACACGCGCCACCATCAGTGAAACATTTAAGTGAGCATGACATACTCTCAACTGCCATGCTCTTTCAAGTCAACATAAATCATAATAACTCCATGGTATTCACATTTACAAAATTGAAAAAAAATGCTGCTAAATTATACAGAACTATAGTTTGCAATGTATTTGAGAGATTAATAAAAATTTACTACCAAAAAAGAAAATAATTATTATCTATTGGAGTATTCATCAATAAAAACATGCTTAAATAAAAACAAAATAAACATTAAGTTCGTAATGTCAGAAAATAAAATAAAATAAAAAAAGGGGGAAGCAACTTCCAAGTATTCAAATTTTATCTAGTGAGCCCAAGTGGCAGTGGAGCAGGACCAGCATTTAGCCAAGCATTTTTATCTACGATATAATCATCCATAGTCAACTACAAACTTCGTTTCTACCCTCTATAGGGTTAAAAGTCTAAACTCTTACATAATATTAGGTATGTGTTTATGTGTGTCATGCTCTGGAAAATTCTTTGGCTTCTCTACAAACTATAATGTAAAAAAAGAACTTAATGTTATGGCATTATTCTCATGCTAAATGAAGCTTAATTAAGTAACTTAAATTTCATAAAATCTATAATAATGTAGAATGTGTGTAATTAAAGCATAATGTAGGTACGGTAAAGGCTACTAAGAAACATAACTTTTTATTCATGTGTTAGTTAATTATTTCACTTTTTTTTAGATTTATAATTTCTAGCGTACCTCTCAATCATACTTATACTCCATTTACTATAGTATTAGACAAATAACGGTTAAATACCGACAGTTATTGTGTAATATTGTTGAAATTACTGCACTTTAGAGCTATTTTTTTAATATAAATGGTGAATAGATTACAGTGCTTGTATTTATCGTGAAATAACGGTGTTTATTAAACGTTTACATCGAAATAACGAAAGGGTGAGAACAGTTATTTGTCTAATGTTATAATAAATGGAGTATAGCGTTTTAAAAATCAAGAATGAATAATATGAGTTAAGAAATGACGAAATTTTAGACTTCATTCATGGAGTTGATACCTCAAGACTCAGATCAAATAAAAAGGTTTTTTATTTGGTCTGAGCCTCAAGATAATTGAAAAGCATTCACCATAAGTTATGTAAGTTAAATTAAGCATACCTCGCTAATATAGATACGTTAGCATGAAGATACTTTTTGTATTATGTACCTTGCAGTAAGGTGCAAAATTGTACAGGCACGACCATGAATACCTTAATTTACGCAAGATTCAAAAGTGATTTTAAGATTAAACAAAAAAAAAATGATTTTACGAACAGTACCTACCTATTTTCGGAATCATACTGATAAAGGTCTATTCTCAAAGTTGCCTTCGCTATTTCACGAGAAAATCGGTAGTTATGCTCGTAACTGTACAAAGATAATCCCTAATCATAGAAAAAGTATAAAAGCAGACTGCACATATTGCTTAAAAATCTTAACAATGAAAATTACCGAGTGTCTGTGACATCTTTCAATCTTAAACTAATCTTACATCATCTAGTTCGTCAAATATAATAATAAGCTTCGATAGAATCAGGGCGAGGTTTACCAATCAATGATCACAGTAAGTTATCCTTATGTCGAATTTAAATGGGACTAATGCCAATTTTAACAAAATTTTAAATGGATTTAAACCAGACACACATTAAAACTTAAAACTTATAATTTACTCTTCGCTGCCATGCTGTTGTTGCTATGTTCTTCAAATGCCATATTTCCTAATGCGAAAATGTTGTCAGGGTCTAGTGCTTTTTTAGCGGCGAGTAATAGTTGCCGTCCAGGCTCACTGACTGTATCCGTGTACCATTTTTTACGAAGTTTCCCGACTCCATGGTGATGTGAAATTGATCCTGTAGGAAAGTACAAAAAAATAATTTTTATTTATTTTATTTTAGTAATATCTATGAGTATGATTCTAGTTGCAGTGCAAAAAATTAAAACATATTTAAATATAAAAATATTTAAATGGTCACAGTATAAATCAAGCGTTTACTTAAGCGCCAAATTATAGCACTACAAGGTTTTTTTGAACGTGGTCAAAATCTGAACTAACACCGCCGTCTTGTTTTGTCAATACAATTTCTGTGACAATTTCATAAAATAATGTTCAACAACAACGCACCCTGTCAATGTATTCAGTCACCAAAAGATGCTATTATATAGTATTTAGGCACTCTAGTATTTAGGTATTATTTTAAATGATTTTAAACCACTCAATTGACTTCAGAAGAAATCAATGCTGCCAACTGACTGTTAAAAAAATAGGCTTACCGCCACAGGCAATGATTTCGTCTCGTGCAGCCTCTTCGATTTCTTCGTAAACAGATACGGGATCTGTACATTTTCCAATATTGTGACCGAAGTAGAAATAAATACAGCAGCCTGCGTCATACCTGAAAACATCCGATATTTAATGATAATACCGCAAAAACAACAAAATTCATTGTGGTTTCATGTTTGTGCAAACCAGGAAAATAATTTTAAAATGAAAGAAGTTTGTTTCTCATAAGTTGCGTCATTGGGTTATTTCATTAGCAGTAGCCTATACTTAGAGTCTAGACATGTGTGTCACGACAGTTCGCGCCCTATCCATAATAGATATTTGTGCACCTACTTAATACTACAGGTCAATGATCTTCTATAAACCTCATTGCTACAGGTGCAATGTAAATTTAATGTGATGTTCTAAGAGGACAGGGGGGCAGGACGGCAGGTTGGGAGGTATTGAAAATGTTTCATATACTCACGTCTGTGTCAATCGATGTGATATGAGGTACTTGTTGATGCCTCGTTTGGCGCACTCGTCCCGAATGCGTTGCTTCACGTTAGCACAAAGGGCCAGCGTGCGGTCCCAAGGTACTGATGTCTCGAAAGACTCCGCTACCACGTCGTACTCGATAGCTACGTCCTGAAGTAAACAATTATTGGATATTTAATTGACTGATCAAAATAAAAAAAATGGTTTTGATTGGTCAGTTGGTTTTAAGGGTTCCGTAGTAAACAAGGAACCCTTTTATAGTTTTGCCATGTCCGTGTGGCTGTCTGTCTGTCCGTCTGTTCGTCTGTCCGTCTGTCCGCGGCTTAGCTCAGAGACTTTTAGTACTAGAAAGCTGTAATTTGGTATGGTTTGGTATGGGTATGGGTGTAAGCATACACACGCCGACAAAGTGGGAAATAAAATCTTGAACTATTTCTTTTTAATAAATCCCAACTACGCATCATCATTGTGCGGTAGAGGCTGCGTAAGGCATGGGCGGTATGGGTTACCGCCCACGGCCTCGCGGTGCAAAGGGCCTCGCGCCTCATAACCGAAAATAAATTTGAAAAAGTATGGAAAATCCAAAAGTACACGCCACATGGTTTTTTAATAGGTACAGACGCCAGCAGGTCAAGCTACCCGAAACTGTCAAATTTTTGCAATCAACCTTGAACCATAAACTGTTGTGATAAAGTTGAAAATCTAATAAAGAAATTTGACAGATTGTAGTAGCTTGATGTGCTGGCGTCTGTACATTTGAATTAATTCTCAACTTTAAAGATTTTCCGCTCTTCGGCGCACGAAAATAATAATAAATATTTAATAAATAATAGATATTTCTGATAAACTACTTATATTATATTATAAAATTAATTAATTAAAAAATCTCATCTCTATCGTTTCTGATCATTCGTTTATATTTAGTCTGGCAACATAAGTTGGCATTAAGCTGCTATCACGGGGAGTCCCCGGTCAGAGACGGGGCATAGCTCGGGACTTCCCTTTATTAGAAAGCCAATATGCTAGGTATCGCATGCAGACGCAGTCTCGCTTTTTTATTTTATATTCCCTTCTTCTTGCACCATCAGAGGGCCTCGCGATATGTAGGTACCTTGCCCACATTAAGTTTAGGTCTTGCGCCGCCATTGATTGTGCCTGGTCCGACACACAATTGGCCGGTTTTTTTTTTAAATAGGCCTGGGAACAGGACTTGTTTAACGCCAAAATTAATTAGACCGCCACCAAAACGCTGTAGATATCTTCACCGCTTCCATTTCGAAGCCTTTTACTTAGGAAGAACACTTCATCCTAGCTCCCTGGTCGGGGAATTATAAAGTCTCTAATTCAGATAATTCATGTAAACAAAGGAATGACAAGAAATGTCACTGTCAAAATGACAGGACAGTGGTACAAAACATTTTATCATATTTTTGTTTTGTAAATAGTCATCGCTAAAATTAAAGTAAATTAATTATAAGAACTATGCAAACAAAATACTGTTGCCAAACAATGTTTTGCGTAGTATGTCGGAGACACGGCATATGATCGTCATAATCAGCCTTTTTAAGTCCAGTGCTAGACGTACCTAGGCCTCCCAAAATCGATTTCCACTCGAAACAGTTTACAGTCGTATTCATCCAAAATGTGGCTAGATATGCTACTTACAATATGAATCTATGAATCAGAGTTGTAATATTACTGTTGTTGAAGATGTAAAAAATTTGAAAATGTTTGGATCATTACTATCAGCATTATTACCAGTATCATAAAATATTTTATACCAGAAAATCTCCTTTTTTTAATAACTTTGTTACGGTATGATTATTTTTTCTTTATTATTTCTTAAAATCAGTGCTCAAAAGAAATTGAAACCTCTTTTTTCACCATTATATGTAAATTACCATTACGAAGATATTTTTTGTTATGTTATCCCCTTTGTTTACATAAACTATCTGAATTTGAGACTTTGGGTATAGTTTTTTTTTTACTTACTATGTAATAATCTAATATCCATCTAATATAAAAATATAAAATAATGTGAAAGTCTGTCTGTTACGTTTTCAGGCTACTTTTTACGCGATAATCGACATCCACGCGGGTGGAGCCGCGGGCAAAAGCTAACTGTCCCAAACATATTTCCGTGCCGATCACCAAATGTCCAATAATTATATTACACTAGCTTTTGCCCGCGGCTCCACCCGCGTGGATGTCGATTATCGCGTAAAAAGTAGCCTCCATATCCCAGGCTATATCTCTGCCAAATTTCATGACGATCGGTTCAGCGGTTTAGGTGTGAAAACGTAACATACAGACAGACAGACAGACAGAGTTACTTTCACATTTATAATATTAGTATGGATTTTAAGTTATACGAGGTCACGGTAATACATTTTAGGTAAGCGAAATTTCGTCTACAGAATGTAAGTAAGTAAGTAGAATGTTTTTAGTGTCATACTTTTAAGTGATTTTTGTGATTAAATTAATCCATACTAATATTATAAATGTAAAAGTAACTCTGTCTGTCTGTATGTTACGTCTTCACGCCTAAACCGCTGAACCGATCGTCATGAAATTTGGCAGAGATATAGCCTGGGATATGGAGAAGGACATAGGCTACTTTTTTACGCGATAACCGACATCCACGCGGGCGGAGCCGCGGGCAAAAGCTAGTGAATTATATTTAAGTTGATGTTTCAAACAAAAAATAAAAAACAGGTTTTTATTGTCTTCGACGTGTGGGCTCCGTACTTCACGGGACTTAGTATCGATTTGATTAAAACCAACGACCATAATACGAGTATGGGCTTAATGGTCGTTGAATGCACGGATGTATCAAGCAAGGTTTTCAGTGAATTACATGTAATGCAACTAAAGGCTATATATTACGCGCTGGTAGAATCTAGGTTAAGATACAGCATAATGCTGTGGGGAAATAGCTATAGTTATAACTGTCAGAAAGCGTTTATTTTACAGAAACGGGCCATAAGGACTATAGTAAGGATCTCACAAAGAGACTCATGTAGAGAGCACTTTAAAGAATTAGACATTTTAACAGTACCTAGTTTATATATATTAGTAATCCTAAATCTCTTTGCTAAGTATATTCATGAGTATGAAACACAAGAGGAACGTAAGATAAGGGAAAGCACAAGAAGGAAGGATTTCAAACACAAAAGGGCACCAAATTTTAACATAGTTAAGCATTGTTCCAGATATCAAGCAGTCGAGTTATTTAATAGGTTACCGACTGATTTAAAATTATTAATTTATAGCTCTCACTCATTTAAAACGAAATTAAAAGCCTTCTTATTGGAAAAATGTTTATACTCGGTATCAGAATATATGTCAAATGATAAACGATAAAATGTATATTTATGATTATAATAGTCACCTATAATAATAGTAATGAAAAATATAAAATATATGATAAATTATCTTTTGACTTAACACTAGGACCTTTATGAATGTATACTCTCAATTGTTTAAATATTTTTTATTTTTTTGTTTTTTTTTATTATTTTTTATTATTATATTTTTTTTTATTTTTTTTTTGACATTGAATTTTACATAATTACCTTCTGATATAAATTTGACATTGTATTTATTTGTTGACATATTTTAAATTAATCTGACTCTTGAACTAACTTTTCACTTCAATTTTAATTAGGCTTTTGAATGTTTTGTCTCTGCATGTGATAATTTTATTTAATATGTAATGTTCAACACAATGTTAATTGTTAATGAATAAATAAATAAATAAAAAAAATGCATGGACAGTTAAAGTGTTAAAAATTTCCCGCCCGCGAAATTACCCGCGAAACTCATGTCTTACGATTTTTGTAATTTGCAGCTCATTGGCTGGGTGTATGCTGTTGCTGATTGAAGTATGATTCGCGACCATAACAAATTAATATGTATTAACAGAATTATAATCATTAGAATCAGTAATACAACTCCATATACATCCATACTAATATTATAAATGTGAAAGTAACTCTGTCTGTCCGTCTGTCTGTCTGTCTGTATGTTACGTTTCCACGCCTAAACCGCTGAACCGATCGTCATGAAATTTGGCAGAGATATAGCCTGGGATATGGAGAAGGACATAGGCTACTTTTTTTACGCGATAACCGACATACACGCGGGCGGAGCCGCGGGCAAAAGCTAGTATTAGTATAATACTCAAATGTCAAGATTTTATGAAATAGCCATTCAATAGGATTTTATGCACTTAGAGAGTTTTTTATTATAATAATTCTATAAATAAATAATTGATACGGCTGCGAATCATATTTAGATCAATGATGAATGAAAGAACCTGACTCTGACCTGCAAAGGATGCAAATTTCAAAAAACGTAAGAAATTTTGAATTTCGTTGGCTACCCTGACGCTTTCACCATAATGTCGTATAATGGGTCAATAGTAGCCAAGCAAATTGAAAGAAAGAAATAAATGAATAATGTTTAATTGCGATCATAAACAATATATGCCTGAAACTGCTCAATATTTAAGGTTAGTCATACACATACCGGGATACCAGACGTTCCAGTTAGGTAGGTATACTTGTGGTTTTTGTCCATTGTGTGAGACTGACAAAGGCGAGCTACAATTGGCCTACGTGCCGCGTTAAACATAATAAAGTCGAATACGTGGAGGTAATAAAAGATAACATTCCTTTTACGTAAGTACCTACCTGTAACCGAACAGGAAAATAAAGCCCTAAATTGTCTCATTCCTTCATACTTAGAATTTAGAAACAATCAATAATGTACACACGGCCACAAATCAATCTATACATTTCCAGTATAAGCTGACCGCTCATTGTACGGAAATCCTATACAATGCGAGACCAGCGTAAACTAGTTTTGTATAGCTTGATATGTAGCCGTGTGTACAAACGAGCTTTAAAACAGTATTTAATTTATACAATTCCATATTCCATAGTTTCTTGCGGAACGATCCTGTACACTTAGTCTGAACCTGTTAACCGATTTTAATGGAATATGGTTGAGAGATAGTTTGAACTACTTATGAGAAAGGATTAAAACCACAAAAAAAAAAAAAAAAAAAAACTAATCAAATTCAATCAATCAAATTATTGTATACCACTATAGCTGATCTCAATGAAATAAATGTTATATTTATATAATTAATGTTATTAACATATTTAAAAATATTCAATACAAATCAAATCAAAGCCCAGTCCAGAACGGTCTGGTTCCCACCCCAGGATATTTTGATACCGATTCGAAAGTCTAGGATGAACTCATAAATAACTTCACACAAAAACGAGTTAAATCAATTATGTAATCTGCAACCGAGAAATAAACTAGTTGTAGTACAAAATTTAAGACATCATACTGTATCTGATACGCCAAGGATTGCCCCGTGCAAATGCTGGATCAAAAAATAGAGGTAACATTTTAGAAATGATTACGAGTATTTACGAGTAACTGTTCGTTAAATAAACGATTAAATTTTTTCCAAACATGTAACATAGGTTACGTGTTTTTCGAAATTTTATTGGGCGTCGACTCTGCTTCATCGGCCATCGCATCTCAGGGGCCTGGAAAATAACCAAAGCACCCAGTACTTCAGGTTACTTACCCTAAGATAAGCAATGACAAACGTCAGCGTATATCCATTTTCCCCATTAGTGGCGCCGGCAGGGATGCCTCCGAACTGAGAAGCGATATTGTTCAGCTTCGACTCCCTGTCTGACACCTCCTCTGCTGATCCCTCCATGAGAAGGGTCACCACGCAGAGCTTGGCCGGGTTAAAGCCTTTGATCTTGGTGATGTAGAGCCGTTTTAGACCGTCGAGGAGCACGCCACCCCAGGTGTTTTCTGTTTTGAGGGCTTGGCCGAAGCGGAACTGTCGGCAAAAGAAAAAGAGGTATTTAAATAAAGTAAACCCCAAGGAACACGCAGGAAGGGGAGACCCTACGCTAGATGGGAAGACGACATTAAAAAGTTAGCTGGAATAAACTGGATTATAACAGCCCAGTGTAGAGAAGACTGGATATCTTGAGGAGGCCTTCACCTGTAGAGGAACCCCTCTCCAGAATAATTATATATTATATCTATATAGAATATTTAGAAACTAAAAAAAAATATCTAACACCCTAACACACAGCTTAGAATATAATTAGGTACTAACTTTTTCTTTTTACTTTTTTTAGAAATATTTTTAGTTTTTTTATAAATAAAGTTAACATTAAGAATAAGAACTAATCGATGACGGGTAATACTATACGAAAATAAATAATAATATTTTCATAGATTATTTTCTGATTCCTAGTGAAATAGTACGAGCAATCTGTAGCGCAACGGCTAAGTGAAAAACTTTAATCAAATGTTTAGTTTTATTTAGGCGCTGGCAAAACGGCTTTTCTACGTTACGCTATAGTCGTTGTATACTTTCTAAATAACCAGTGGCGGATTTACAACTAGGCTAAGTAGACTGGAGCCTAGGGCGGCAGATTTTAGGGGGCGGCAAATTTGGCAAAAAAAAAATTTTTTGTCTTCCAGAAATAAAATAAAAAACATCATTAAAGACAATTAACTGCAGGTCCAGATTGATGACGAAATTATTTATTGGGGAAATGTTCTGAAGAGAGTTGTTGACGTAGTGAAGCGACTGTCTTCAAGAGGCCTCGCTTTCAGAGGAAAAGATGAAAAGTTCGGTGATCCGCATATCGGAAATTATTGTATGATTTTGGTCTTTTGGATTTGTTAGCGGAATTCGATAATTTTTTAGCCTGCCATATCGATTAGTACATGATTGATCTTTTCTTAGCTCAGAAGTATACCCAAAAACTATTTCTTGTGTAATCTTCAATAAATCGTGGCTTGTAAATATAATCTAGGAACTGACACATCCATCGCCTATTTCATAACACAATCATACTAATAACGCGAAAAAGCTAATTTAATGCGGACGATAGTTTGCAATTTTATTGACCAAAAAAATGTAATAAATATGATTGTGAACTAGGGTATCGAATTGTAGAGGTAAGTAGGGGCGACAAATTTTGAATTGCCTACTGGCGGCAAATGTGTCAATCCGCCACCGTAAATAACCTTTCATAATTATGAGACTCGTATAAAGATCTTCTTTTTTACGTTGATTTACCAGCCAGTAGTCCCATTACTTCCTGCGGGGTAGTGAGGGCTATTGCGTATGAATTCGCCGCTAGAGGCGCTAGTGTAGCGTGAGGTCTCCGAAATGTCAAATGTCACTGTTTGTGGGTGGATTATGCGGGTTAATTTCAAATTTGATTAATGTTGTGAATATTTTGCAATTTCTGAGATAGATAGATAGATAGAATACTCTTTATTATGTACACCATAAAAAATACAGATATAAATGTAGAACTGTTACATAGGGTGTTACAATGGGCGGTCTTATCGCTAAAAGCGATCTTTTACAGACAACCTTTCAAAGGCAAAGTCAAATCATTTATTTCTAATAGGCACACAAAAGGCACTTCTGAACGTCAAAAACTTTTTTAATTAAAAAAAAAATTCAATCTTCATACTTTTATGTACATTATTTATTGTTTATAGTGTTACTCGCCAAACTTTCCAGTTTGATGGCGAGAACCGCTTGTTAACAGGTATAGGTACACAAAATCTATTAAAATCATCCTTAAAACTATCAACTATGCACTATTCAGTCAAGGATAAATCACACCGGAACGCGCAGAATTAATTGATTCTAGTTGCTCCTTCCAAAAGGTAGTTACTTATGACGAAGATTAACTAAGTATGGCAAATATGAGTTATGGGTCTATGAATGTCAGTGCTTTGAGACAGTTTCATCCTTCGGAAATGTATGTCCTCCTTTTTTCCGATCAAAACAGGACTGCACAACACTGCATGCTTGATATTTTTACGGTACGGTTTTAAGGTATTAAGTATGATTTAAATGTAAACTTTGTTTTCACGCCCGTAGCAACAAACTTTGACAGCTACACTTCAGGACCTTACTCGACAGTGGCGCCAACTGGTGAGCACAAAAACGGTAGCCCTCATTGCGTAACACACGATCAGGGCCTCAAGTCTGCTATTACAATAGTGTCAGAATGGTCTCTTCATTGTGAGTTTTTGACAGATTTGCCATACAAACACTGTCAAATACTCACAATGGCGAGACCATTCTGACACTATTGTAATAGCAAACTTGAGGCCCTGTAGGAATGGGTTTCATTTTAACAGTTCAACAACTTTCATTGCGTTATTTACGTTGTTGAGAAGACAAATTTTTCGAAGATAAGAAGCAATTAACAATATGCTTCAAAATATCATTCAGATTGTGATTGATAGTGTGTTTAATACGCAATTAGGGTGCTGTTTCCACTGCAGGGTAAATGGTTCTCTTAGTTGAATTAGTATTATAAAATTTTCTAAAATGTTCTACAGTAAGATTATTCTAGTGAGTCACCTGTTCATTATCCATGAGCCGTATGCTGGAGGGTTGCAGCCGTTGCCTAGCAACCTCTCGCTCGAAGTAGAACCCGCTCTCCCAGTCTGGAAACACGAGAGAGCCGTAGCGTACCACCGGAGGGAGCGGACGAATCTTTATTGTTACCTGAAATGTTTAATTGCATGGTTAACTATAATTATTAATTGATTAATTTATTATACTTTATTGTAGACCAGATAATATATTTAAAAAAAAAAGAAGTGAAAACTCAAAACTTTGGAATAACTGACAGTCTGGCTCCACACGTCACGAGCATGTCGTGCATTTCTGTGACGCTAACCCATAAGTTTTTCCCCTACCAAAAATCGCTCAACGCGGCTAAAGAAGTTTTCACTTCAAAAATAAAAACTTATACATTACAAAATACAATTGGCGGTCTTATCGCTTACTGCGTGCGATCTCTTCCAGGGCCTCAAGTCTGCTATTACAATAGTGTCAGAATGGTCTATCATTGATTTCATAATTGTTGATTTTGACAAGTTTGGTATTCTACTAATATAATGGCGTCATTATGACTTTCCAATGGTCAGCCACTGACACTCCATTGAAAGAATTGGTAATCTCGTACATAATGACAAATTAAACTTCCTACTAAACTTCCAACTTTTTACTACTTCAAATTGCTTATAACACCAATCTATACTAATATTATAAAGCTGAAGAGTTTGTTTGTTTGTTTGAACGCGCTAATCTCAGGAACTACTGGTTGGAATTGAAAAAATATTTTTGTGTTGGATAGTCCATTTATCGAGGAATATTATACGCTATGTATTATCACGCTACAATCAATAGGAGCGGAGCATAAATGAAAAATGTTGCAAAAATGGGAAAAATTATTCCTTTTTGAGAGCTTCCGTTGCGTGCGCTGCGTAAACGGTTTAAGTTAAGCAAATATCATGTATGATGGAATTATTCCTCTTTAAAAGTTCTAAAAAAAAGTCCGCGACAGCATATGTCTATTTTTTAAGATTGACTCACTATAACCTTTTTTTATGGTAATCAAATTTGTTCGAAATTAATGCATTATTTGCGAAGGAGTTTTATCAACATAATATTAATCCTTATCCAAATAAATATGTTATTAACCACAAGTATTTAAATGTACACAAAATTGTCCTTGACATCACTTGATTTCAATCAACATCTTAGGAGATATCATAATTTTAAAATAACTCCGTAACAAAATGAGTAGAAAATTCATTACTTAAGCCACTCTCTCTCTCTTAGGTGACGCAGACGAAGTTGCGCGGGTCAGCTATATTATAAAGCTAAAGAGTTTGTTTGTTTGTTTGAACGCGCTAAACTCAGGAGCTAGATACTGGTTCGAATAGAAAAATTATTTAAGTGTTGGATAGCCTATTTATCGAGGAAGGCTATAGGCTAAGGCTATGAGCCAAGCGAAAAGAAAAAAAAAAGTCAGAAAGAACGCTAAGCGATAACGAAGTTATAGCCGGGCGAGCGACGGGATGCGACGCGATGGGTGGGCCGAACACGATTTTCATGCGGACGAAGTCGCGGGCAGAAGCTAGTAAATAATATGTAAAAATATATATAGATGAAATCTGGCATGAATAAATGTTCAAAATGTTCAATTTAGCAGATTACGAACTTTTAGCAAAATGACAATGGGATCGTGTTGGAGCGACGAATTTATAAAAATAGCAGACTTGGGCCCCAGGCAACCTTGAAATGGACAGAGATTTTCTAGACATAAAATGGGGTTGTCATTGGTGCAAATAAAAAGTATATAAGTACAAAATAAGTGTATAATATAATAAAGGGAAAGGGCGATTTTCTGGTTGACAATTTTACATAACTTAAACATTAAAGCGACTTTTAGATTTTGCTTGGTAATTTTATGTAAGTAACGGTAAGTTGCTACTTTAATAAAGCAGGTGTTTGTGCAATACTAAGTTAGGTAAGGTTAATCTACTGTTGCATTTACTTACCTCAGTAACAACACCGAAGCAACCCTCAGAGCCCATGATCACATGTTCCCAATCTGGCCCGCACGAGATGCGCGGCACGCGACAACTCTTCTCGATCACGCCGCGACCTGTTACCACCTATAATAATCATACTTCGTAAAGCGTTGCAAGAAACAATTGAATGTAACCCAGCCAGCCCTTAAAGAATACCATATTCATAACTCATCGAATGCGTATAAGCTTCTCCTTTAGAAGCTTATACGCATTTCGGTTAATTTGGGAAACATTCTGCAGAAAAGAATCGACCAGTGTGAAAAATTATTGTATTTTGTTATTACCACGTCTCAATCAACTATATCGGTAAGTGTGTCTAGAATTTTCTAATACCTTTTATAAAGTTTCATATTGAGACACGAAGCAACAAAATACGATCTCCTACTGCTTTGGGCACCAGCTTGCATAGCGCATTTAGTTGGCGTTGGCGATTTAGGTTTACCATTTGTTCAGAATTCGTCACTGTTTTTAATTTGCCGATCCTTTGCACAATGAAAGCCTCATTGATCCCAACCTCAAAAAATAATAAGTTAGCGATTTTCAGGATCTAATATTCTCAGTGTGTTCGCAGATCGGCGGGATTTCCCGATGTGGCGGAGGTGGATGCAGCTCCACACTGAATTTTAATTTTAATAGTTTGTTTATGTGTGTCTGTACTACTCGTAATACTAGATGTTAAGTAAAATTGTTACTAACCATAGATATGGACTTTACATTGTCTGAAATAAAAATATTCTATTCTATTCTAATCTAATTTAAACTGTCCATCACTTACCTTGGTGTTAACAATAAGGTCCTCAATGTTCCCGTAGGTGTTCTTCTTCATGCCGCTGGCTCGCGTGGCCACCCATCCGCCTAGGGTCGAGAACTCGTACGAGTCGGGCTCGTGCCCCACTGTATAGCCGCGCGCGCGCATCTCACGCTCCAAGTCCTGGCCCACTATGCCAGCCTTGAAAGGGACACAAAGATTTATTTAGGTTTAGTGCATCGGCTGGTACCTAATGGTGCCGATTCCCTTGTTCATAAACTAAGCAAAATTTAAGTTCAGTGCATCTTTTTCTTTCTATTTCATTAAGAAAAGGACAGAAGATAAATTATAGTTTAGTCCTGTGAAATTAATCACACTACCGCGATAATAACTAATCGCGATATGTACCGTCACAAAGTGTTTATTGGTCTCACTAATAATCAAGTATGGAGGCTCATTTATTGGCTTCTCTGGGTAAAACTTTATCAGTACCATCTCGGAAACAAATCATAATCAGAAGTTAAAGTTTACCTGCACTCTAGCCAGCAGTTGTTCTTTGTCCAGCCACAGGATGGAGTTCAAGTCGCTGGTGTCGAGAACAAGGATCGGTCTGGTTTCCTTATCGGGGCAGGTGACAGCGCCCGAAACAGAGGTGCCTCCACCGAACGGGATGATAACGAAGTTGTGGCGGGTAGCGCATGATACTATTTCTTCTACCTGGAAAGATTTTACTATTTATAAACATTGTAACTGAAAAATTTTAGTCCTCCTAGTTACAATTAAGTTGAGCAGAGTCCTAACTGATTAGCTGCCGAGACACGGTAGGTGGAGTTTTGGCAGACAAACAGTTAGATGAATGAATGATCTACAGAGGAATGCATAGACAAAGGAAGAATGCAACAAAAGGGAGGAGGTCTATTTATTTGAGAAATTTATATCCCCATTCATAGAATTTGAAAAAAAAATAAAAAAAAATCCAGTCAGCGAGAAAATCGGCTATTTTCACAAAAACTTCTTTTAATGCCAATCGATCCTGTTTCTTACAGGTAGGGATCAAAAAACTATCAGACCAACTGAGGTTTGAGTACTAGGAAAGTCTGAAACTGCAAAAAACTTTTCCCATACATTTCGTCAGCCCCGGATCTAGGGGACGCCAACTTCAGGGGGCGGCAAATTCAACCGTGGTAGACAAGTGCACCACCCAGCGCACCGCAACTTTGCAATAACTGAGACGCGTAGCACTTATTCTCTTCCTCTGCGGGTGGCGCACTGAGGAAATCACTACGTAATTAGCGTAGGCATAGGTCGTCAAACGGTGTTAGCAGGTTGCGGGTGGGCGCAGTTGAATTCTGCCAGGAACACTCCGTTTTTTTTTTTTTAATTTCCTCTTTATTTGGCGATGTAAAAAGTATAGCTTTCTTTCTCTTGCAATAAATCTAGCACAGCGAACTACAGGCGGATGAGTGTCTCTGTGGTCAAAAATTAAAGAAAAATAATCCTTGATTTTCGAAATTTAACATTCCGGGGGTCCCGGCTTTACCGACGCCTGAAAGGGCAATGTCGACACGATTTTCATAATTGTTTACCACAGTTTTGGCGCCCCTGATTGGCGCATTATCGATCGATACAATTTGACTAAATATATTACTGCCAACATTTTCGAGCTCGCTTCTCTCACTTTTGCAGCCAGTAATTCTTGATTCTTGAAACGTTTCTATAAGTCAACTAAATTAGTACTTAATTCCTACTTTGATATGAAGGGTCAAAAGAAAATTGAATTTATCTCAGGGAGGAAACTAACATTTTCGCACTCGCTACGCTCGCTCTTGCATTTAAGATTGTCTTAATTGCTGTTAAGCTTATGTATGTGCATAAGTCGAGTCTCGCGATTGCGATCTTAGCAATCGAAAATCGGACTGCACATCAGATTAATTATGACAAGGCCATAGATATGTTTGCAGAACAAAAGGCTCGAACCTTATCCTGTGCTATCCGACACAGATTAAAATTAATATCCGACACATTTTAGATATATTGAAAAAAAAAAAATGGTTCATAGAGAAACTTATAGGATAAAGGATTGGCGGGGGGCGACAAACGGCAGTTTTTGCCCCGCCTCGAAAAAATTCTAGATCCGGGGCTGCATTTCGTAGGAAATGTGACTCCAACTTACTCTTTTATGTGGATAGACCGACCACCACTACAATGCAGTCCAAATGTTCTTATTTTTTTCAGAATTTCCTAAATCAGAAGAAACAAACTATCTAATATTTATAAGTTTATTTTTGTTCATTTTCGGCCAGGTTTTGTTGTAGCGGCCAGTCATCATCATCATTTCAGCCGAAAGACGTCCACTGCAGGACATAGGCCTCCCTAAGCTCCTTTGTGCTTGTCATTTTTGGGTGCCATAATCGCCACGCTTGGCAGGCGGGTTGGCGATCGCAGTATGGTGTTAACAATGCTTAGAGAACGCTGCTGCACATTCTCTAGTAAGTCACTTAGTCGCCTTTTACGACACCCACGGGAGGAAATGGGGTACTGCTGTTCTTTACGTCCGGCACCACACGCAAGCCAGTCTATCCATAGTAAAAAAGAGGTTCTGGATTCGATTCCTAGGTCTGGAAAAATGTTATTGGGTTTTCCATCTGGAATTTCTCAGTAGCGGCCCCGAGTCTGGATTTTTGTCTTTTGATGGCAATAAGCTCGCCCCCTGTTACATGGGACTTAAACATAGCTGGCGAAATATGGGTGTTCCTACTATAGGTACACCTCTGCATAACCCTTTGGGGAATACATTCGTGTTGTTTTTATTATAATACTAATTTTCTCCTTAAAAAATAAAAATAAAACAACCGTACTATAAAAATGTAATCCTCCATATTTACCCTAATGCCCGGTTTACATTATTCCAGTCCAGCGATCGAATCCAGCGCTGGATTGCTTACTGGAAAAATGTAAACCGGCACTGGAATGCACTGAATCCAGTTAGCATTCCAGTCCTGTAACTGGATTGGCGGTCTACTTTTGAATCCAGTGCGATCAATCCAGTGCAACTGGAATAATGTAGACGGCCAATCCAGTGCCATTCCAGTGCTGACATATTAAACACGTATTGGTTGTTTTTGTGGATTACTGCGGCGAAGAAAGGATTTAATTGAAACTAATGATAACAGTTCCTTAAAGTTTTTTGCTGTCATTCTCAATGCCAGTCTATATTCAGTGGGATCTTCTAACTTCAGTTGTTGCAAAAGCATTACTGACCCTCCTTTTTTATCTCTTTCGCTGATCCAATTTCTCACCCAAATCCGTTCCTTTTTTCTTAGTACCTTATCAACCTCATTACGAGTAATAACTTCTTGTAGCAAGAGTAATTGAGCACGTTTGAAACATTTTCGAAACTGATCTCTTCTTGAAATCATTGTCACTGTAGTGTTCACACTTCAACGGCTTCTAAATAACTGGAATAATGTAGACGTTACAGATCCAGTCCAGCACTGGACTGGATTCTCGCTGGATCACTGGACTGGAATAATGTTAACCGGGCATTATAAGTGATAAATGATAAATGATAAATGATTTTATTTCTGTAAGTAGGTTTTTACAAACACTTTTACACGTCAATCATATTTTAAAACTAGATGAGGTCGGCGTTTCGTATCTGACTACTCTGAGAAGAAAGACCGAAACAAACTCAGAGATCACAGTCTCTTTTAAAGTCCAGACATAATCTTGGTCAAATCATGTGAAGACCATGTAGATTGGTGTCTGAAATGGTCTTTTGAAGAAAGAACCACACAGATTGAGTGGACCTATCCATTCAGTGCACGCATTTGTCAGTAATCGTGCAGCTCAACTCAGAACATAAGGAGCTCAACGATTCGACGAACAATACCAAAGAAAGGACATTTGGGCAGGCCGCATAAATTACTCAAACTGCCATACCATGATCAGAGAAAAAAAAAAAATACTGAGAAGAAAAAAATAAAAATAAAGACCCACATAGTCTTCACATTCACAATAATTAAAATAATAATATTATACTTCACAAGTAAATATTCATGTCAATGTGTATAAAGCAATCACAATTAAAAAAGTTTCAATATGTAAAATTTGGAGCAGCTCAATCCCAAGCCTTTTTGTCCTCAATATAATCTTTAATGGTATAAAAGGCTTTCTGGCACAACTTACGTTTAATGAATGATTTGAATTTATTAATGCTTAGATCTTGAACGTGGCTTGGAAGTTTATTATAAAAGCGTATACATTGACATCTGAACGAACCACCTATTTTCTTGAGCCGAGTTTTAGGTACAACATACATGTGTTTGTTCCTAGTATTTATATTATGGATATCACTGTATTGTTTAAACAATTTTATGTTTTTATGGGCATATAAAAGATTTTCAAAAATATACTGAGAAGGCACAGTCATAACATTAATTTCCTTAAATTTCTCTCTGAGAGAGTGTCTCGAACTTAATTTATAAATTGATCGAACAGCTCTTTTCTGCAAAACAAAGATAGACTGAATGTCGGCGGCATTTCCCCACAACAGAATACCGTAAGACATTACACTATGAAAATAACTAAAGTACACTAAACGGGCTGTCTCTAGGTCAGTTAAATTACGAATTTTTCTAACAGCGTATGCTGCGGAGCTCAGCTTCTTAGACAATTTATCTATATGTGGGCCCCACTGAAGCTTAGCATCCAAAGTTAAGCCCAAGAATACAGTGCTATCTTCAGGATTCAATTCTTCGCCCTTTATCAACACATTATTTTTCACCTGCCTCACGTGAGGCAGCGTAAACTTAATACACTTGGTTTTTTTTTCATTAAGTAGTAAATTATTAACATTGAACCAATGAACTACTTTTGAGATCGCGCTATTTACATCGTCAGTAACCAGCTCCTGACGTTTAAGTTTAAACAAAAGTGAAGTGTCATCCGCAAACAACACTATTTCATGATTATCCTTTATGAGGTAAGGCAAGTCGTTAATATAAATCAGAAACAAGAAAGGACCAAGAATTGAGCCCTGTGGGACTCCCATTGTTACTAAAGATCCGGGAGATCTTTTCCCATTAACGTCAACGCTCTGAAACCTATTACTCAAGTATGAAGCAAGAAGATCCAGAGCGGTGTTCCGGATCCCGTAGTGGCGGAGTTTCCTGATTAACGTTTCATGAAGAACACAATCGAATGCCTTGGACAAATCACAAAAGATGCCCAAGGCATCACATTTATCTTCCCATGCATTATAAATATGTCCTAAAAGTTCAACACCAGCATCAGTAGTTGAACGACCCCTTGTAAAACCGAACTGTTTACTGTGTAATAATTTATTTTTATTAAAAAATCTTTGCAATTGGTCTAACATTAATTTCTCAAAAATTTTACTAAAGGTAGGTAGTACTGAAATAGGTCTATAATTTGTGGGGTCTGATGTACTACCTGATTTAAACAATGGTATTATTTTACTATTTTTCATAAGATCGGGAAACTCCCCACAGTCGATACAATTATTAAATATAAGAGCTAAAGTAGGTGCTACAATGTCAATAATAGACTTAGCAACTTCTACAGAATTACCCCACAGATCCGCAGTCTTTTTGACGTTTAAAGTGTGAAAGGTTTTAATTATATCTCTACAGGTAATATGTTCAAAATTAAATTCTGAATCGCAAACATTAACATTTTCCTTAAGCAAAGACTCAGCAACAGAAGGTGAAGAGTTTAGGGATTTAGTAGTTAAAACGGGAATATCCGAAAAGAAATTAACAAATTGTAGAAAAGTACAAATTGACAACATCAAACACAACAATGACATTGGCATCCGTTTACAACAAGTTATTTCCTAATAACATACCTATATATGTACTTATCGATGTTTTGTGTGAGGTAAAACCTCAAGATTTACAGTATCATACTAATCGTTTTGACACCATATCGAAGTGCTTTACTTAGCACCTCGTACGGAGTCGTGAAGGATATACCAAATGACCTAGGAAAAGAATTTTGAAGTAATCTAATTCCTTGTCTATTAGGTATATTGACTTTACTAGTCGGTGCGATGAATGTCAGTGGCCAGCACATCCAACTACACAAAACTGTCTTTCTCCAAACGATTTTAAACTTTAAAATGTTGATGTTTAAGTTCAAAATCGAACGAGAAAATTTGACAGTTCGTGTTAACTTGATATACTGGCCACCGTACAAGTATCTTCCGGGCCCGACTCATGGTAGTAGAAGGAAGGTGGACCATGATCCGTGTTAGTAAATATGGCACTCAGGTAGACCATTATAATCCACTATGTTGCAAATAAAGTAAAGTCTGAATAATTTTATAATTCATTTAATACTAATGTTACACTTTCTAAAATACACCAAATACGTCTGCACGTTACGAGTGTTCAAGCTCGACTGCCAGTGCCATGTTCCCAAGTGAGGTTAACCACGTTGGCTACAGTTTGACAGCTAGGGGGCGCCAACCGGAAATAGTCACTTGGGCACATGGTTACAATTTTACGAAATGAAATATTAAAACTAAAAATAACTACTTATAAAAATAAAATAATATTTAGAGCATTGCTTATTATAACACAAACAAAATAATTACAGTGGCTAACACCATGATTTGGATTAGGAAATATGGCACTCAGGTAGACCATGATCTGGCACCCAGGTAGAACATGATCTGGCACTCAGGTAGACCATGATCTGGGTTAGGAAATAGGATAGTTTTTATCTCGGTAGTACGTTCCTGAAGGATAATTTCCGAATCTGTATGGGTGAAGCCGCGGGCTAAAGCTAGTTACTTCGGCAAAATGCGTTAGCCTACTTTTAAATTGATGTCGTTACGATAAAAATGACCTTAATTAACCATTTGCAATTAACGTGTCGTATCATAGACAAACAGAACCATAAATATAAATAGTTTGGTGTTTGACCTTCCTAGGTCGCGATGTGAAATTAATTCCGTTAATTGATATTTATTACTAACACCTCGTTCTTGACTTTGATAGAGATGATCAATAAATATGTAAAAATTTCAATGACACAGTTACGAAATACTCGTATGATTGTTGTTGATGGGTACGGTCAGCATAAGGCCCTGTATCCATACAGTTAAAGTTACGTTTAAAGACTCCTACACAGGAGTTCCTACAGTTCCTACAACAGGCGCGACACGCGACGTATAACAAAGGCACCGCGAGTCGCGCGACGAGCGGTGCCTTGTTTGTTGGAGCCTTAACGGTTTTAAAAAGAACTACGTCTTAGGACATGAAAGAACGGGGAAAGAATTTCCAGCAATCCATTTTTAAGATAAATCTGGCTTGTTGGGGATCACTTAAATTCCCTGCTGAAATTATCTCAAACCTACAATGCTACCTGTAATGCTAGTTGTGTTGGGAATCACACTAATATTATAAAGGCGAAAGTTTGTGAGTGTGTGTGTATGTTTGTTTCTTCTTCACGCTTAAACGGCTGGACCAATTTTGATAAAATTTGGTATAGACGTAGCTGACACCCTGGATTTACACATAGGTTAGGCTTTTTATTCCGAAAGAATGTAGTGTAACACCGCGGGGCGCAGCTAGTAATAAATAAATGAATAAATATTTTATGGAGTTATTAAATGAAGGAGCTCGTGGCTAAGCAATACCAGCAGAACGGGTCGATTGGGCTTAACCTGATGGATCGACCCATCCATCAGGTTAAGCTACGCTTGCCGGGGTTGGTCCGCGGATGGGTGACCATCTTTACACACCGAGACTTCTCCGTGCCTCGGAAAGCACGTTAAGCCTCCCGGCTGTCATTCGTGGATCTTTGGCAGTCGTTACGGGTCGTCAGAAGCCCGAAAGTCTGACAACCAGTCTTACCAAGGGGTATCGTATATCTCAGTTACTGGATTGTGGAGGTGAGATAGGAAGTCGCTTCATGTAAAATACTGGTATTCAGCTGCATTTCGTTAGACTGGAAGCTGACCCCAACATAGTTGGGAAAAGGTTAGACAGATTGAAATGCGTGCTCATGACCGTGGTTGCCAAATCTGTTGTCTATTTCTTCTTACCAAGATAACGAGAAGAGCTACAAAATTGGTGATTAATTTGACAGGACTAAACTAAAATTTATCTTCTGTCCTTTTCTTAATGAAATAGAAAGAAAAAGATGCACTGAACTTAAATTTAGTTTAGTTTGTGAACAAGGGAATCGGCACCATTATGTTTTTAACTAAAACCAGTAACAAATCTTTGTACAGTTATATTTTTGAACGGCCTATACAACGATATTACCCCACACTGGGATAGCGAATGATTTTGGGTCTATTAATCCTTATAGGACGGCTCATACAAAGTGGCCAGTAAACTGGACAGTCACTTCAACTTCAAGGTCGTTATCTCATTTTTATTTGTATATTGAACCTTATGGACATTGACGACCCGCGTTAGAGCAAACTGGCCCATGAACTGGCCAGCGTTCAAGTTCGTCGCGTGTTAAAAGCAACAATGTTAATCTATACTTTTAGAAGGTCATGATGCTTTCTTGAAACCATCATTGTTTCCTCACCTGTTCATGAGTTTCCGGCCATATCACAGCATCAGGGATCCTCGGGAAGCTGTTGCTCCTTAACTGGGTCATGTCCATCAGCGTCTGTCCATGTGCCCTGATCAGTCTGTCCATACCATCAATGCTGACTAGTGCGATCTTCTCCAGTTCTAACCGGATTGGCTCTGGTAGCTTGCTCTCGGCAAAGTTCGTGGGTAGCTCGGGTATCTTCGGCTCTAGGTTTGGGTCTATTCCGAGGTTGTCGATAGCCCATTGTCCTAAGTGAGGTAGGGATTGTCCGCTGATGGAATATCTGTAACAGAAATAAGTTAATTGGCGGTTGAAAGGAAGGCCGAAATGAAAACTGAAATTGTATGGTAACGAGTAGTACCTACACACAGCTCCGTATGTTGACCGGAGGTTTCAAGACCGCTTGCCGTGCATAATATTGGAGGTTCAAATCCTAGGCACAACATGTGCTTTCTGCCATCCAGTATGCTTTTTTTTAATATGCAGTATTTTTCTATTTTGTTTAAGTAATATATAGAAAGAAGTAAAAAATCAAGAAAAATTAAATATTTTAATAATCATTTAATAATATTTATTATTGCTATTATTTAACAAAACTGTGATCTTATTTTACTAAAGAGATTTATATTCTAAAGATAATAATAGATATTATCTTTAAAAAAATTTTTTTTTTGCTTTTATTTGATTTTTTTCTTTTTGTAAAAGTTCTGTTCATTTTTTTTTTATTGAAAAATTTGATTTGATAATTTACATTTATCATCAGTCATTACATATTTTTCCAACTGACACAAACGGGTCCCTACACAACGTTGTAATGGTTGTAGTTATAATTTGAGGGTATGGATTAGTTTTATAAAGAAAACGTAAGTAAGTAAAATTAATGGATACCCTCAAATGATAACATCTATCGATTAGACAGAGACCTAAAGATAAACTACTTGGACGATAGTAGATAACAATTTCATTATGATTTTTATGGGCTCGCTGGCTAGTGCGTCAAACTGCCGGTATGAGTGAGTATGACTTCATTCGGTAATGCGATGGTTCGAATCCAAGTCGAACTAGTAAACTCTTTTTACCCGACTACGGCGGAATAAAAAGGAGGGTTCTGATTTTGACCGGTATGTATGTATGTATGTTCATCTGTTCCCTCATATCTCCTAAACTGCTTGTCATAATTTGACAAATGAGGTATTGTTGGAAGCGTCTTGATTGTCCGCTGGTTATAGGCTATGAGAAGTCACATTAAATTGTATAGGGCGCCCTCCAACGGACATAAAGACATGAACAAAAAAAAATAAATTTTTTAAATCATTCCGTGTTTGGTATCAAATGAAAGAACTTAATTAGCACATTTCAAAAATATATATATTGTCAGGTGTTGCTCACGGCTTTGCTTGCATGCGATAATTAGGAATAATTTCTATAATATCATGCCTCAGATTTGAGCCAAACATATTTTCTCTTCAAACCTACCCAAAATACATAATTATGTAATAAATACGTTATTTCAATGTCGACTATATAAAAAAAAAACAAAACGTGTACAGTAATAATAATGACATAAGCTGGGAGTACTTCCACGCGGTGATGGCGGTAACAGTAATATTACTGACTAAAACTCCCATTTAATATATATTCCCTTTTCATTCCATTATAATCCCTTCGGGCTTATGTTGTTTATTTATTATTATTATTATTTATTTATTTCAGACTAAGTATACACACATACAAGTACACACAATCCATATGGTATTAGTGTTACTAATACCATATGGATTGTGTGTGTGATATTTTAAGTTGATACTTTATGTTAAATTTTTATTATAAAACATACTTAAACAATTTTTTTTTTTAAATCTGCTTTGCAAATACTTTATCACGAAATTATAACCCCAAAATAATTTAAATAAAAAATAAGTTGAAGCCTGTACGCGAAGGGCAAGCCAGCACCCAAATTGCGTAACATACTACAAATTCTTCCCAAATTTATACAAAAATAAGTACCTACTCCAAAATAAATTATAGTGACCATAAATTCAGATTCCTAAGTATTGTATTTTACGAGAAATTAGCTTTCACGAGCGCGCGAATCATCGTTAGGTAAATACAAATGTTTCAGTTCTGTTTTTTTTACGAAGTAAAGCACTTTAGGCTCTAAACAGGCGCGACACACGACACAACACAAAGACACCGCGTGCCGCGCGACGTGTGGTCTCTTTGTGTTGCGTCGCGTGTCGTGCCTGTTTGTAGGAGCCTTTAATAAGGGTACTTATTATTTGTATACTTAGAATAGCTGCAGCATGCCCCCTTTTTCGGCACTCATGGTGGTCCTGCTGAAGTGAGCGTGATTACCGCCGGACCACCTTCAAAGTCGATTTTTTCGAAAACTACTAAGTTAACAATTTTGTTATTCGAGTACTAGTTAGTACCAATTCAGTACTAATTATTTACCAAATATGGAAGCGATCGGCGTTGGTCTCCGGCGGACATCATTTTTGTGGATCTCTTTCGTGGATTTTTGTAACGATCAATACCTACCATAAACCGCGTCGGGGCACCGACGCAAAACAATTTTTTCTAACATAATTTATAACATATATTTTTTATTTTATTTATGTAGGTATTCTTCACACCCAGCGGTATGAGGAATACCTCATACCGCTGGGTGTGAAGTTAACTCGTCCTCCATAGAAAAGGGACGATCCTCCGACCAGACGGGTGATGTGTCTGGTGGGCTACTGCCTGACGGTTGATGTCGGGATGTTGTATAAAGCCGGCTACTGACATCCCTGCCGCAGGGGCAATCTAGGGTGTTTAGGTGGGGATGACCCTAAATTGCCACCTAAATTGTGATGTGTATAGGGAAGCAGGGGTAATTTCCTAGATAGGCCCTGCGGCAGGGCAGCAGGAGCGCGAGACCACCCTTGCTTCCTAGATCGTCCTTGCCGCCCTGCTACGTTGCCGCGTGTGTAGCGCGATCGGAGTAATTTCTAATCAGTTTGTTGATAACTGTCACTCGGAGCGCACGCATGTCTATTAAAAGATATTTTGTTGCCTTTTTTTCTATGAATGGTGTCGCCATTGCAAGGTCCGAAAGAAGAAATATCCATTCGTAAAAAAAAAATTAAGCTCATCTACTTCCAATTCTTTCATAATATTCATGTAGCTCAACTCACTTCTTTTCTATAGTTACTTCTTCACCCAGTATCTCATTTTCCTTTTTTTTTTGCGGTAGCACCACATAAAGAGCCAGGGCTATACTATACCAATCTTTAGATTTTTCTATAATACTAGTGCCATTCTCAACGCGTATGTTTAGCTCAACGTATACTCGAACACTGAACGGCAGGTATGTGTGTAGAGACAACTCCGATAGAAATTAGACTAGATTGCCCCTGCGGCAGGGATGTCAGTAGCCCGCTTTATATGCCAGTCGCGGTAAACTCTGTTTGCGCGATGCAGGATTTGTGTGACCTCAGGTCTTTGACGCGTAGTTCCCATGTGGCGTTATGATACCGCCACAATATAACATGACAATATATTATTCCCCCAAAGGGTTGAGCAGAAGTGTACCTCATAGTACACACTCATTTCACCAGTTAATATGTTTAAGTTCCAAGTAATAGGGGGTGAGCCTATTGCCGTCAACCGGGCACAGATCCAGACTCCGGGCTGCCACTGAGAAATTCCAGATAGAAAAACCCAATAACACTTGCCGATCTGAGAATTCAACCCAGGACCTCATGCTCAGCAGTAGCGCTTGCGACCACTAGGCCAACGAAGCTGTCAGTTTTCTAACATATACAAAATTGTGGATATATGCACGTATTGCCTAATGCGTACATGACGTCCAAAGTTCACAGAAGACGATAAAATTTGCGTTTCACACATTATTAGATCAAATGTTTGTAGTTGTATGTTTATCAATTTACAGGATGCGTATTGCGTAATCAAAAAATATGATGTCATACAAAGTATCTACTAACAAAAACAAGGTTATTTCATAGAAATCCAATGTTTATCCCCGTACTACCTAGTTACTTACCTATATAGAAGCGATTAAGTAAGTAAGTAAATAATCATTTATTTACCAAAAAACTTAGCCTAGGTAACATCAGTGCTGTTTCAATAAGGGATGGGTATGGCTATTATAGATGAGTAAGACATAATCATTGACTGCTGTGCTGCGTCAGCTGCGTGTTGCGGGTTCGATTCTCGCACGGAACAAATATTTGTATGACCTACAAATAGTTGTTCCGGGTCTGGCTGTTTCTGTAAGTGAGTTTAAATGTTTGTAAACGCACCCACAATACAGGAGATATTCCTAGTAAAGTGTAGGTTTTTTTAAAATTTCGTGTAAATTTTCTATTGCACGTTCTTATGTAAACCGGTACCTATCCAATAAGGCCTGAAACTGCGCGTTGCGTGTCTACACGCGCATTTTAATGTAACACAATTATTTTATCTATGATATCATTAATAAAACAGTACCTTTTACTCACTTTTTTTTTCATTTTACTGAACAAAAATCAAAATCAAAATCAATTTTACTGAACCTCGTAACTCTTGAACGGGCAAGTATGGGCGCGCGCTGATAATGTAGAATTATAGCCAACAGTCAAAGAATAAGAACAAAGTAGTTTTAAAGCAAGACCTGTCAAGACTTGGCCAAATTTTTGCAGTTTATGTTTCATTCCATACAACAAAAATTGAAATTATTTTTTTCCGGGCAAACGATCAGTTTTACAGAAAAAAGTTTCCTAACAATTATTCATCAAAATGACAGATCTTGCGATAAGTATTAAAAAAAATGGAATTTGTAAAAAAAAAAAAACAATGTCCCTCATATAGCAGTTTCGAACCACCGTGCGAAGTCTGCAGTGTCAGAATGGTCTCGCCATTGTGAGTATTTGACAGTGTTTGTATGGCAAATCTGTCAAAAACTCACAATGAAGAGACCATTCTGACACTATTGTAATAGCAGACTTGAGGCCCAGGTCGCGTCGCCAACAAAATTTATGGTTGGCTGCGTAACCAAGCGGACGCCAGGTGAGCCACCCACTGTATAGGGTGTATCTATTCAAACACGAAATATTTTAAGAGATACACCTATAGGTGGTAAAGAAGCCATGGAAACGATTTTTTTTTTTAATCTGAGTCATCATTTCAGCCGAAAGACGTCCACTGCTGGACATAAGCCTCCCCAATTGGGGGGGTTTGCCATAATCGCCACGCTTGGCAGGCGGGTTGGAGATCGCAGTATGGTGTTAAAAGTGCATAGAGAACGCTGCTGCCCATTCTCTAGTAAGTCCCTTAGTCGCCTTTTACGACACCCACGGGAGGAAATGGAGTAGTGCTATTCTTTACGTCCGGCACCACACGGTACAAATCTGAGTACATTATTTAAATTAATTAAATAATTTAAATTACTTGATAATGATGATTAATTATCAAAATTCACCGAGCTCGTGCCGCCACCGTGGCCGCGTCCGGGTGGGTCATTCATAGAATAAGTAAAATTTTTGAAAATGCAACTCCTTTGCAAAATGTCTCAAGCAATTTTAAAATTATAATAATTATGTAAAAATATAAAACACTTCGATAAAACACATTTTTTTTCGCTGCTATGGCTTTTTTATCACCTAGATGGTCCTCTTAAAATATTTCATGTATGAATAGATACACCTTTTATAGTTGTATACATTTAGTTGGCAGCGCGACCTGGTGACTTCGCCATGGCGTCCCGGTGAGGTATTAACGCAGTTTCAGGCGTAATAGGTCGAAATTGAGTTAAATATACAGAAACATTTTAAAATGCACCTTCTATCGGCACTATACTGATTATAGTTGTCTGATTACACTTTCCTTTCAAGAAAAAGATACCTAGTGATAAAATAGCAGTTTCCGAATAAAATAAATAGAATAAAATAAAATAAATAAAAAGACCCATTCTGTATGGTAATGTTGTGACCTGCAAATCTTTGTAATTTTATTGGTTGATAAAGAACCACATGGTTCTGCTTATAGCATATATTTTTTATTTAACAAAAGAGATCACGCTGATTGGTTCCAATTTGCATAATAATATTAATAGTATAAATTTTATTAACTATGTCGGCCTCCTCAACATGTTTGAATTTCCTTGGAGAAAAAAAAAAATGTGAGGAAGTAAAATTTAACACTTTTTTAGGTTCTGTAGTAAACAAGGAACCCTTATCGTTTCGCCATGTCCGTCTGTCTGTCTGTCTCTCAGAGACTCTTAGTACTAGAAAGCTGTAATTTGGGGTAATGTAGTTTTATGGGTATACATATTAATCACGCCGACAGAGTGGTAAAATAAAATCTTGAAAAATATTTTTTTTAGATTACCTACATGTAAAGTTAGGTTGATATTCTTTTTTCTCGTTTATCCCATGGTGTAGGGCATCGTTGGATAGGCCGTTTAAAAATATTACGGGTTTGTAGAAACCAACCATTTATCGATTCAGGTTTCCGTTTGCGTAATATTAAGCTTTAAAGTGCTAATTTTTGTTAGAGTCAAGTGTCCGCCCCCCCTGCCAGCTAAATGGTTGTATTTGGATATGCGAAAAAATTCACAGGAGTATTTATAACGAAGTTAAAAGGAAAACTATCACAGCTAAGTATGCTTTTTAAGTTACCGAGTAATACTCAACCAACTTACATTTCCAGTTGAAAAACATGTGGTTTTGATATGCTCAATAGGGCTTAAGAACAAACACCGATTCGCAGGAAAAACTTGAATTTTATTCACTGTTTAAATAAACGTCCATTACAGTAGTATTATCTCTAAATCGTCCTCTCGTCTGACACACCACAGACTATCCATCCATCGACGTTACGTTCCATTTTTTTAAACTCAACCATAGACTACTAACAAATTAAACTAACTTACTAAAACATTCCACAATATTTTAAATGACAACCTAACTAATCACTCCCACAAACATGTTCTCCGATACATTCTGTATCGAAGAACATGTTTTTCAAGTACAATATGTTAAGTTTGTTCTTGGGATAAATTTATCCCAACTACGGAACCCTTCATTGTGCGTGGTCCGACACGCACTTGGCCGGTTTTTCACATAAATTCATAACACGCTATATCTTACACTATATTGCAAAGTAATTTAATCCTATTATAATTATGAACAGTTCCACAAACAGTTTTATAAAAATCGTTTTATCTCGAAACTGTCATTAAGGCTCCTACAAACAGACGCGACACAAAAAGACCACTTGTCGCGCGGCACGCGGTATCTTTGTGTCGCGTCGCGTGTCGCGCCTTTATGTGGGTTGGTTCCCTTTTGTATAAGTACGTCCAATTAAGTACCTACCTACTTTCACAAACTAACCACTAACTCTATTATGTAACTTTCTTCGACATTTTTGAAAGTATTTCCTACTTACTTCAATAATTAGGTTTCAAAAATGTCGGTCGTTATTGATCGTTTGACCTTTCAGACTTTCAAGCGACAATATTACGACTAACGTTTAATTCTATTTTCCATAAGCGGCTGATGTTTCCCATGAGAAATTGCCAGAAGTGATTGACTGGTAATCTGATAATAAACAGTTCCCATGGTGTTAAAGTTAAGGCGGTATGATCCGACAGAGACTGCGCTTACTTGTTTTTTGAATCTAGGGGAAACAAAAAACAGTTATAAAATTCTGAAAAAATAATAATAATCTACGTTGACGTCGTGGTGGGGCTTGCGCGCTCCGAACTCTAGGTCTGTGCCAGTAGAGTTTACTTTGCCGGAACATGTCTAGGGTGAGGAGCCAGACCAAGAGAGATACAGAAACCCGCAGGGCAGCATGTGGCGAGCTGTTGGGCAGTTGCGACCCCACGGACCCTATCTCCCGGGAGAAGTCATGTTCCTCATCTCTGGCTTGCCTTTATTGGCCGACTGGAGTGAACACTGACGAGGAACTGAGCTCCCACCTCATTCTTGCCTTTATTGGCCGGCTTGAGTGGAGATTCGCAAGAGCAAACGTGCTCGGAGGAAGGAAGTATTCCAGTAAGTGCTTGTAGGGATCTTGACCATCTTCCGGGCTCTGGGATTGTTCTGAGAGCCGTGGAATACCTCTCCACTCCTCGAGCACCTCAGGATATGTTGCCCCCTTGTCGCTACGTCACTATGTGCTAGCGACCGTTTCCGGGGGCCCATTAATGAGTGTGCAAGTCACCCCCTGCCATTTTATCCGTGTACAATAAAACATTGATCAGGCAGGGGCCATAGTCCTTCCATAGTTTTAGGTAACCAGTCCATTTTAACCACCCAAACCCATAGTCCAATATCTTTGTTTCCATATCCTACAATAGTCCTACACCAGCCGGGGGTTGTCCTTGGGTGCACTTGCATAGTGCGTACAGGGATAATCGTCGGTTGGTGCCTCACTCCATTTAAAATAGTCTAAGGGGCCTCTGCGAGTTGGTTTCGGCCCCTCGTACGCCTTCCAAAGGTCCGGGACCCCAGGGTCCCGAGATATATAAACGATATATAAACATAATAATAATACTTTTTAAGGATCTGGCGCATATGCGATCGCTTTTAATAACACGATTAGAATGAGTTTGCTGGTTACTGGTTAGAAAAAAAAACAAAGTTACCCCTTTTCGTAATGTTCAATCTCATAGCTACAAAATAGACGATTTTTTTCTTATTTTTTATATAAATAAAAAGGTAGAAGATTGTTTAGCACAATCCGCTGAGTTTGTCTTGATACAATGATTAAAATAATTATAATTTTATATAATTTTATTTATTGATTAAAATAAACTCTCGACTTTGGGAGACTACTACAGTCGGCTCGAGCCGGTACATAAAGTATTGGTAGGTTATCGGAAAGCACATTATTAACGTTATGAAGAAACAGAAATAAACAGCAAAAATATGCTAAGCAATTATCGAAAATTTTATAGGGAAAAACTGGGTCACCGTTTTGCTATCCCCTTGAAAGCCTTTAGATGATTTTTAAAGCCTGAATTACTACAGAAATTTAGGCGGTCTATTCAATACATATTTGTTTGCCATAGAAGAGTATACACAGGTTGGATTTTTGAGATGGGGCAGTAAGAGCAGGTACCCTAACCGTTGTAGCTGCAGGAAAACGGTCTTAGAAGACCGTCGTTATTTTTATGAGAAATTTTGATCTCCATTCACAGTATTTAAAAAAAGGTACAGTCAGTAAGAAAATGGGCCATTTTCACAAAAACTTTTTTTGATGCTAATCGATCCTGTTTCTTATAAGGATCATAGGCCAAGTGAGGTTTGAGTACTATAAAAGTCAGAAATCGCAACAAACCTCTAATACACTTCGTAAGAAATGAGAATCCCAACTTACTTTTTCAGGACAGTCAACTCAAACCTCAGTTAGTCCGATAGAGATCCTATTACGAAACGGCGGGCCTTATCAGAATATGTACCAGCGCTGCGGCATTTATTTTTAAAGGTGGCAGCATCATGCTGAGATAGGAGACTTTTGGCCTCGTGCAGGACTCTGTTTTTATTTTTTATACTTTTATAATTGTGTGTTTAGTTTGTGATCTTCCTGTGCGAGTCACAATAAAAACTTTTTCTTTTTTTCTTTCTAAATAGGATCGATTGGCATCAGAAAAAGTTTTTGCGAAAATTGCGATTTTCTAGCTGACTGTATATTTTTTTCAAAAACTACCCTGTATATGTAAGTGTTTCGGTTCGAAGGGTTTACCCCAGTAATTAATGTAGCTTGGACTCTATGGTATATGGATACTTGAGACAGCTACTTATCTCTTTAGCTGTGACCAGTCCCGTGGGCCGTCGGTATACAGTTTTCAACGGTAAAACTGTCTGGTAATAGTACATTACTAACCAAAGGCTGTAAAAGAAAGAAAGTCCGAAGTCGCAGGTATTTGTTACCCGAGCCGCAGGCGAGGACTGTAAATTTGCGATAGAGGGCTTTCTTTTTTACTGCCCATGGTCAGTACATAATTTTACGTCTTCACCTGGCCATAATGCGAGTTTTACTGTACGCGTAGCGTGCGGTAATACATTATGGCCAGGTGTGACGTAAAGGTTTTTACCTCACATGTAACTACTCGTACTCTAGACATGTTGCAATTAATCGCAACAGAGTACTCAAGATTGAGCTAAACAAAACAAATATGGTTAGTGTTCAAAACAAACAGCATTGTATCATGTTTGTAGTCGTTGGTCTTGAATGACAAACATGCAAATACGTGAATATTTGTATAACATACTCATTAAGTCAGAATAGGCAAAAGTCTCTCACAACATCAAGGATCAAATTGTTAACAATTAGATAATTTAAAATATTTTAACTTTTAAATTAATTATGCGTCATTACCAAATAAATTTTGATTTGGTAATGAACTAATGACGCGTTTAATTATAATTAAATTTGTATTTTTAGCGACATTAATTTCGCTCTTCCAGTTTACCTGTTTCCATATAACTATATAATTCGTTTTAATTTTAATTAAATTAAATGTGTTATTAGTTCGCATTTAATTTTATTTTTAACGACTTTCATTTCGCTCCTTCAGTTCACCTATTTCCAGGGTTTGTTTTCCTATAAAGGCTTCGTCTGACAATATTTGGATGTACCTATCTACACTGCTACTTTCATCTTTCGGAGCCTGAATGACATTTACACCGCCCTGTCAACGTAATTCAGTCGCCAAAAGATGTATGTTGGTAAAAATTTGTGAAATTGTATTGAAAAAAAAAAAAATATATATATATATTATTTATATTGCGGGCGTTAGTTCCGATTGTGGAAATTCCGCCAAAGATTCATGTACCGATGTATTTACGTAATCTTTTTTTAATGTGCTTGAAACTGAAAGACTTAACATTTTTTACTTATTAAATGATGTAGAATAGTTATTAGTACTTATGGTTTATAGCGGTCTCCCGTTTCCCAATTTTTCTTATCTGTTTATAATATATAGCCAAAGTTCTGAAACATAAATTTCATAAAATGCGCGACGGCACTTTTTAGAGCTCGTGGATTGAACTATTGTACATAAGCAAACGAAATGAAATAATATCTCAGAATTTTTTAATATGTATGCTTATCTATTTAAAAAATCCGTCCATAACTATTAAAAACAATCAGAATTAACTTAAATTTTTTCTTACTACATCAATATTATTACGTAAAATTTATTCCAGAATAACCGTTAGTTCATAAGAAATTAAATTTGATATAAAAATTTTAAAAAAATATATAAAACTTAAAACTGCCAAATTGCTACATAATGCGATGCGTCGGCTGGTGAACGCAATTTTGTGATAGGCCTCTTGTGCACCAAGGAGGAGGATCTAACCTAACCACTACGTGATCTACCAAGGATACTTTTTAATAAGATATAGGATGCAGACGGAACCACTTATAAAAACTAGCATTAGTAATTTGGTTATTTTGACAAATTCCGATATTTCTATGTTCCGATTCCAAGCAACAATGCAAACATTGTACGTAATCTGATATAATGTTAAGGATGTCACAGTTACTTAATATGTATTTTTGGTGGCGTTCTTTGAATGGGTAGTAATAATATTGACGCTCGTCCATTAGTAAATAGTGTCGCTTGTTTGGATTGTCGGCACGTGTAACTTTTACGGGTGTTGTAGGTACCTGCGTGTACTCACGTGCAAAAAGATACCATCTTAGATTATATACTTGTCTAGATGACACATTGACCGTACCGAACGGCCCAAATAAAGTCTACTATAATTGGTAGACTCGCTTCTCACAAACGTCAGTGTCATTTGAATCACATAAGGGTAACGTGCTCACGAAAAATAATTAATTATGCCGGTTTATGCTGTCAAATTGTGTCGTAATTATGTGGGAAAACCGTATAATAACAACAAGATCACTTTTCATCGGTAGGTTTTGTTATTTAACTACTACTATTTTAAGAAAACACAATTTTATATTCGTTATTTTGTGGGTTAGTCTGATTAGCCGATGTTGTCAGTTTATTACTAGGGAGATATGGCGAAACTATTTGAGACAAAATACAAATATCATTACTTCAACATTCTAAAAAAAAAAGAAATTGCAAATAAGATGTCACCATATTTGTAAATCAGATAACGTAGCCCAGGAAAAAAAAAAAAAAAAAAAAACTGTTGCTGATGGGTATTGATTTATAAATTACTGTATATTTTTTTCATTGTATTTTTTGTTGTAACTAAATTAAATAAAATACTAATCTACAAAATAATTACTTTATTTAACCTATTGTGTTTAACTTTCATCTTATTAAATAATGGAGAAAGGGTAAGTTAATAATTTGGAGCAGGCATCCCTAAACACGCACACCTTGACAGTTTGACTACAATAAGGACACGAGCGGTACTCACACGTATCACGCAATTGGAGACAGTTTTCGGGCGTCGTTTGTTTGCATTGCTCAAATAAAAGTAGCGATTCAAATGTCGATGAATATGACACATTTTTAAGTAGGTTTGAGTGTACGTGATGTCTCGGATCACCGTAAGGACTATTCCTGCTTGCAGCGCCAATAGCATCGCAAAATCAGTTTTGATGAAAAAAATAAATATATAATTGGCTGTCATAAGGATTGCCTACAGAAGTGAAAAGTCAAAACCTTGGAATACCTGACAGTAACGCGTCATGAGCATGTCGCGCATTTCGGTGACAGAACCCATAAATTTTTCCCCTACCAAAAAAAGCCCAAAAGTTTTCGCTTCAAAAAGACCGTAAAATAACCTGAGTTCTTTTTTTTATTTGTCTACGCAAAAAGGGGCGGTAAACAGTGAATAAATATGATCATCGCGTACACGAGGTTTTGTTTTCAAAGGTGGTTAGATTTTCGTGCCCACGTTAGTACCTACTGCAGGAGAAAATCTTGGATGGATATATTTGCATAATCACACGAAACTGTACTAGGTACTCGAGTCTAAACTAATAAAGACTGAAGAATCAGTTTTCCACGTGTACCTACGTTTAAGTAATTTAGGTAATTTCGTTTAAAAATAAATAAATAAAAAAACCATTTTCGAATCAGTGCCAGTTTCAGTTTTCAGTTTTTTTTTTGACAGTTCCTTATGTACTCAGTCCTTGAAAATTGTTTTTAGTTTTGTCTTACACCAGCAGTTTTTGGGAAATTCATTTTAAGGTAAAAATCTTTTATCATGATTTTAAATGTGATAGAATATTAGCGGTCGCAGCTCCGCCAAAAAATGTCTGCCTTAGTAGATCAAGGCATTCTACGGTCGACTATCTAATGCTAATTTGTGACCTTCCTATGATTTCGAACATTTTTCTTATCTTTATTGGGCCATAATATATTTTGGCAAGTAAAACTGCTAGCCATTTATACAAGGTGTAATTGAAATAAATGAACACCTGAAGAGGGGTCAAACCAAACTTGAAATCCCGAAATAAAAAGTCAGCTATTCCCTAAGTTCGCATATAGCTCGATAAAATATCGAGTTATAATGCGAACTTAAATGTATGGAGCAGCAGTTTTTTCGCAGCACATAAACCTGCATGTGCTCTTATGAAACGTGACCAATTGGAACTTCGTCATCATCATTATCATCATCATTTCAGCCGAAAGACGTCCACTGCTGGACATAGGCCTCCCCACAACTGGGGTGGTTTGTCCATGCAGGATTGGCGATCGCAGTGTGGTGTTAATAAGAACGCTACTGCCCATTCTCTAGTAACCCCAATTCTGACTAGTCTGCAGCCTGTTTTCTCCCGTGGGTGTCGTAAAAGGCGACTACGGGGGGAAAATAATTGGCTCTTACAATATTTTTAAATAACAGTGTTAATAGGTATGGGATGACGTGTAGGTACCAAACAAAATCGAAAATTGTCAACAAATCAACAAACGTCATCTATAAATCATCTATAAAAAAGATTGAAAAAAAATTATACATAAAAACCTATATAAACTGAATGACATGATTGCCATTACAACTACAGTAACAAATCTGAATAAATATCATAAAAGCCACTATACATAATTATTATTATTCAAATCACAACTTCTGGTTAAAATAAAAAAGATATACTAGACTATGCTATTTTGCCATGTCTCACTTATGGTTGCCAGACTTAGATTTATGATAACAAGGCGAGAAACAATTCAAACCACACATATCTCGGGACCCAAAGGTCCCGGACCTTCGGAAGGCGTGAGGGGCCGAAGCCAATTCGCAGAGGCCCCTTAGACAATTTTAAATGGAATGAGGCACCAACCGACGATTATTATCCCTGTATGCACTATGCAAGTGCACCCAAGGACAACCCCCGGGTGGTACAGGATTATTGCGGAACATGGAAACAAAGTATATTGGGCTATGGGTTTGGGTGGCTATAGTGGATTGGTTACCTTGAACTATGGAAGGACTGTGTCCCTTGCCTGACCAATGATAATAACTATAATATTCACGGATAAAATGGCAGGATGTGACTTGCATACTTAATAATGGGCCCCGGAAACTGTCGCTAGCACATAGTGACGTAGCAACTAGGAGGCAACATATTCTGAGGTGCTTGAGGAGTGGAGATGTATGCCACGGCTGTCAGGACAGTCCCGGAAATACGGTCAAGGTCCCTACCGGCACATCTTACTGGAATACTTCCTTCGTCCGAGTACATTTGCTCTTGTGAATCTCCACTCAAGCTGGCCCATAAAGGCAAGAAAGAGGTGGGAACTCTGTTCCTCGTCATTGTTCGCTCCAGCCGGCCAATAAAGGCAAGCCAGAGGTGAGGAACAAGTCTTCTCCCGGGAGATAGGGTCCGTAGGGTCGCTCCTGCTCAACAGCTCGCCACGTGCTGCCCTACGGGTTTATGTATCTTTCTTGGTCTGGCTCCTGACCCTACACCTGTTTCGGAAAAATTTACTCTACCTGCACAGACCCAGAGTTCATAGGAGCGCGCAAGCCCCACCATGATGTCAACGAAGAGATACGGCGGGGGGTTATTCTTATTATAGTTCCTACCTATATCGAGAAATAGCTACCACTGAACTAAATGACAATGTTGACAAAGTGCCATAAACAAACGAGAATTTTAACAAGACCATATAATATCCAACTTCCTTGTAATAAGCACATCTAAAACAAAGGATTTACGCGTGTATATAAACAATTTGTTTGTTATTCAAAATAAACCCAGGTTCAAGCTATTCATCGAGATGCAACGTGTTTGTTTTATGGTGAACTAGCTTTTGCCCGCGGCTCCGCCCGCATGGTTGTCGGTTATCGCGTAAAAAAGTAGCCTATGTCCTTCTCTATATCTCAGGCTATATCTCTGCCAAATTTCATGACGATCGGTTCAGCGGTTTAGGCGTGAAAACGTAACAGACAGACAGACAGAGTTACTTTCACATTTATAATATTAGTAAGTATGGATATAGTAAATATAGTAATATAAATATATAGTAATATAGTATAGTATATATAGTATAGTATAATAGTATATAGTATAGTATAGTAGTATAATAGTATAGTATAATAGAATATAGTAGTAGTAATAGTGTATAGTATATATAGTATAGTATAGTATATAGTATGGATAGTATGGACTAGCTGCTGACCGCTGCTTCGTTCGCTTGGCTTTTTCTATAATAAAAGACACCTTATACCATCAGCTATCTGCCAGTGATAGTCCTGTCAAAATCAGTCCAGCCGTTACAGAGATTAGCCGGAAGAAACAAACAGACAGACAAAATTAAAAAAAGTGTTTTTTTTATAACTATAAGTATCGTATATCGTCATCTCTTATGTGTAAAATTCAACTTTATGAGAAAATCGATATTTTAAGCACCAGCAATGTATTAGGAAGCATACATTGTAGATCTTGAAATTGGTAAAGAAATGATGATCAAATCGTCGTATAAACATGAGAGTTTTCGCGTTCGATAGAGCTTCAAAATGTGAACACAATAAAATAAAATAAATAAAAGGCTGGCGTAAAAAAGTGATTTTGCCAAAAGTGACACATAAGAGGTCTTAAAGTCGCAACGATGATATATACTTTCATATAAAATTAATAAAAAGCTGTTATTTTGACATTACGAACAGACACTTCATTTTTATTTATATGTATGTATGTAAGTAAGGATGTATAGATATTTATAGTCACTGCCATCTCAATAATTAGGTAAGTCTACAGCTCTGACCATTATTTGCATAGATGGAACACGCGAATGTGTTTTCGTTTAAGTGTTAAACTTGTAAAGTGGACACTAATTTTTATTACTGTGCAATAATTGTAATGTTAGGTCCTCCTTAAAAAAAATAACTCAGTTTATTTCATCGCATTCAAATAAAATTTAACAAAGCACTTCTAGATGGTCAATAAATGTGTATTTATTACAAAAACTTAAAATTGTATCTAAGTTTTTTCGACTCGGCATCAAATTGCGTTTATCTGTACCGGTCCAAACGCTCATCCTCAAATACTTCGGACACGTTTCGAGGCGTGAGGGTGACTCTATAGAGCGCCTTGTCATGCAGGGTAGAGTGGAGGGCACTAGACCACGCGGAAGCTCACCCATGAGATGGACTGACCAAATTAAAACCGCAGTGGGCGATCCCTTGTATGAGTGCACTAAAAACACCAAAAATCGGAGTATATGGCGAGAAATCGTGAGGCGAATCACATCAACCCCTGGACAAGAAACTACATGAAGACCACGACCGCTCTGTCAAGAGTGCTACCAAGAAAAACTTTTTTGACGTGATAACGTTTTATAAATCGATGAACGCCAGCTGCACGCACGAAAAAGCATGACTCATTGTCACGTTCCTCCTGAGCCGAGCGTGCAAGCGAGAGCGCGGAACAAGCGATAGAGAAGCACGATCGCCCTAAGCGTTCGGCTTGTGTTACGTTATCACGTAAAATTATCGTCCGTAAACCGACTTTACAGACAACCAATTTTATTTTGTTTTTTGTTTTAATAATTCATACTTATTTTGTACAAAAAGAACTTGCACAAATACTACCCATTGCACGACACGTGTACAAAGTTAAAGTAAAGGGGATCTGTCTAGCCTTTTGCCAATTATTTTCGGGATACTACCCATTGCACGACACGTGTACAAAGTTAAAATAAAGGGGCTCTGGCTAGCCTTTTTCCAACTATTTTCGGGATACTACCCATTGCACGACACGTGTACAAAGTTAAAGTAAAGGGGATCTGTCTAGCCTTTTGCCAACTATTTTCGGGATACGACCCATTGCACGACACGTGTACAAAGTTAAAGTAAAGGGGATCTGTCTAGCCTTTTGCCAACTATTTTCGGGATACTACCCATTGCACGACACGTGTACAAATTTAAAGTAAAGGGGATCTGTCTAGCCTTTTGCCAACTGTTTCTGGGATCTAATTCCAGTCTAACCGGATGCAGTATTTTACATGGAGCGACTGCCTATCTGACCTACACAACCCAGTTACTGGGTAAGACGATAACACTCAAAATACCAAACAAATGTTAATGTGGGGTAACATGTGTTTGTTCAATTCAGCTCATCAAGTGTACCTAGTTTTACAAAATACCTATTGCGTGTAGAATGATGTGCCGTGTCAAATGGCACGTGCTGCAAATTAACGGGAAGTGCCAATTTGTGGTCGCCCACGAGTAAGCCTGGTTTAGACTGGACTAGTCATACCTCGATGACACAACTTTCTTTATGCTTGTGACCCTGGTCTAGAACTAAAGACTAAAGAGACTATTCAGTATTATGGAGAGATGTATCGTTGTGCCCTCATCCATCAATGGAGCTGCAGTATTAATAGTTACAGTAATAATAATAATAATGTAGTACTTATATTGTTTATAATAAATTATAGAATAATAGTTTATTAATTTAATTTATTTATTATTATCATTAATTACTATTTATTATTATGTAGTTTATTTTATAATATAATTAGTAATAGTATTATTACAGTTATTATAAGCTACACAATTTTTTATGTTGAAACAATAAATTTCACGCGGACGAAGGGCAGAAGCTAGTATCTTCTTATATACATATAAAATTCAAAGTCCTGACTGACTGAATGACTGACTGATATATCAACGCACAGCCCAAACCGCTGGACCTAGAGACTTGAAATTTTGCACGTAGGTTTTTTATGAGATCTAGGGGTGCACTAAGAAAGGATTTTTGGAAATTCCACCCCTAAAGGAATAAAATAGGGGATGAAACTCCGTCAGTTTTGAAGTTAAGATCTTCAAATTTTGGGTTTAGGCTGACGATTGATAATTATTTTATACGTGTCTCAGCGTTTTTGATAATTCCACCCCCGAAGGGTTAAAAAGGGGGATGAAATTGAAAAGTACTTAATTTTCGAAGAATAATCACTAAATTTACTCTCTAGGCTTATGGTTGGAAGCTAACGCGTGTTGTTAGAATTTCAACCCTTTAGGGAATGAAAAGAGTATTAAAAGAGAATATTTTTAATCCCAGTCATAGGGTAATTTCAATCCCGGTAGTACGTTCCCGTTGGTTTTTTCCGACATCCACGCGGGCGAAGCCGCGGGCAAAAGCTAGTAAGTAGCCTATGAGCGCTTTTATATATCGCTTCCACGAAGATTGTCAAGAATATCTTGTATGCGAGGGAGAGGATACGTATCTCCGATAGTAACTCTATTCAGTTTCTTGCTGAATATAAATTTTTGTTTGAGGTTCCTGATTGAGTCGTTTTTCCTAATTCCTTCTCAGTCAGGGTGGGGGCACACAATGCGTTACGGCGCCGCACCGCAAAGATTTCACCGTATCAGTGGGCACAAACGCAGTGCGGCGCCGCAACGTTATTATGTCGCAACGGCGCCGTAGCAGCGTTGGACAGTCTGTTAATAAAAATGGATCGTAAAAGACGTCTGTTGTTGGCCCTACTATTAGATACGCCACCGCCGAAATCGACGTAGAAGCGTACGATGATACTGGATCAGTCCCTTTATTGCACTAAGGGCGGGTTTTTTCATGTACACTTGACGCACGCGCATCCGTCATAAATGGCGCTAACTATCGTCAAACCGTTGTTTCACAAAATTATGCCCTTGACGTTCGTTAAAAAATAACGATTACAGTGACCCACTGGTTAGCGTCATTTTATTCTTCGACATTTGAAGTTTGACGTCCGTTTTTTTATGCAGTGAAACAACGCTTTGTATTTGAAGTAATGTAATCGTTAATATTTGACGTACGTAAGTTACGTTAACGAACTGTTTGAAACAACCTGCCCTAAGGAACAGTGATGGACAGTTTTTGAGTTGCTGTTTTACAATTTCTTTCGAATGAGTGTGTTAAGTTGCGAATGTTTATTGAAATCTTTAGAACCACATATACAACTGAGCGGTGCCGCTCCGACGTCGCAACGCATTCACCCCTCCCCGCCTCGTCTCGGTGGTCCAAGTCCGGTGCGGCGCCGGAGCGCATCGTGTGACATGTCATAGATATTTCTATGTAAGACGACGCAGCGACACCGCTCCGGCGCCGCACCGCCGCCGCAACGCATCGTGTGCCCTCGCTCTCACGAGATATTTTTTTTTTTAAAGGACTGGCGCTATGGGGTACCTGTGAGCGACCTCTTAAGTAGTCTCCTTAATTATATTATTATCTTACGTTCTCTGATTTGCTCTCTTAGATTTTTTTTAATAGAAAATGTAATAAAAACAAAATTATTGGGATTTCCCAAAAACTACATTTATTGTGTTGTGACACTCTCGTTGCCAATGTGTGATATGTGCTAAGCATAATCTAGTGCATGGCGGACGAATTTTAAATCAAGGTTCATTGCAAAATTTCCGAGGGAGTGTTTGATAAAAACGCACCATTCGTGATAGCAATTTAGAGGCCACCGATCACAAATAGAACTGGTTTGGTAAATATATGCAAATTGTTGCACGATGTATTGCTTTGTATAAGAGAATGTTAAATAAATGTTTATTCAAAGTATAAATCTTTAACTTATTTGTATACCTATGTATTGTTACGAGTTAATAGATAATCATTACTTAATTATTTATAGACATCGGAAAATTGCTAATCAAACTTTTTGAATTGGAACAATGTTTCATGTTTCCCTACAAAGTTTACTACATATATTAAAAAAAAAAGTTTATTGGCACAAAATACCTTTGCATGACAACACCAAAACATTTCACATGGTTACATTGGATTATGGGAAAAGGCTGCACAAATAGTGAAAAACCCTGCCTCCTAAACTAGGGGAACCCTTGACTTAAGAGTCAGTATTCTACTGTAACTTCGTGTACAAAAGAAACCTTTATTTATGTGTGTTAATAAACACATAATGACCTGATTTAACTATGAATATGAATGGGTGAGTATGTGTAAAAAGGGGGGGATCCGTTTTTGTAGAATAATAATGATTATTATTACGTGCCTATATTATTTTAGAAATAAGCTCTTCTGTACGGGAAAAGTCCTGATTGTATAGCCAGTTATGTAATTTGGTTTTGACTTCGTGTTTGTTTAATTTATTTTATTGGATATGTTTGTTGACCCTTGTGTAAACGAGAGAGCTTATTACATTAATCTGGCGGCTAGCGAGAGCTGTTTTGTGACAAACAGACGGGCATGCACATTTGGCTTACGAGTGGTTGGATCTAGTGGATAGATACGTACACACATCAAAAAAAGTTTGCGATCACTTTGAAAAATCTAAATCTATTTTGTTACTGTAGATTATATTATGATTTCTTCTTCTTTTTAGATTCTTTATTTAGAAATATAGCCTGACTTAAACCCAATAGAGCACGCGTGGGATGCTCTTAAGCGAGCTGTTTGGAACCGTCAGCCACGTCCCCAGACAGTGCCAGGGCTCAGGGAAGCCGCTATTCAAGAATGGGACAGGCTACCCCAAGAAATGCTGGATAACTTGATTCTCAGTATGCCCAGAAGGATCACCGCATGTGTGCGAGCCAGGGGAGGAGTTATATTATATTGAATATAAATCTTTTATTAATAAATTTTTGTCTAAGTTTGGTTAAACAGACTTTTTCTTTCTATCAAATTTCTGTTACAATTACATTATGATTATTTACTCAATTTTTTTTAAATAAAAAACAAAAAAAGTTTTATTTTTTAATTTCAAACAGGGTATTTTCTTTTTAAAGAAAACACACAAAAAATATTTTTTCTTGAAAAGGTACAATATTTTTTTTTTTTATCAGCTTATGCTAGTGATCACAAACTTTTTTGATGTGTGTATAAGCAATTATTCAATTAAATAGTATCGCTTTCAAAATGTTCCTTTGTTCCACACGAGAAAGAATACGTGAAAGTATCTCCAATCCCTGAATATTTCACTGTCTTCGGTTTTAGGAAGAATTTGGCCAAAATTAAAACTACATTTGTTAGAGAAATATCTGTTCTTTAGTGATTGAACTTACCTGTTACCGGTGAAAGTGGCAGAGTTCCCACTCAATTTGAACATCGAGTCCTTGTAGCCCCAGCCGTACCATTTCAGCAGATCTTGGCTGAAAAATAAAATTTTGTTTCATTATTATTATTATTTTTTTTCGTAGGGTGGCATCTCGTGGTTGACCTTGAGAAGTCGTGAGTACTTAACCGGATTCATCATTTTGAACTGGGTGAAATAGGTTAGGTTAGGTTAGAACTGTGACCAACCGCGCGTGAGCCGAGCGAGCGTAGCGAGCGGTGCCGCGGTGGCGGCCGGCGAACGCTACTTCCAAGTTACTCGCAGAATTTTATGGATCTTCGGGATTTTAAGCTTTCGAGCAAATGAACAAAAAGACATGTGGGTTTTTATAGATTTGATGTTCTAAAATTACATCTAGCAACTTTTGATCAGTCGTTCATTTGATGTCACATACATTGGGATTCTAAAATTTTTCTAAATAAAACATTTGGTCATTTAAATTTTGTTATTTCGTTTATTGTTCTTTTGAAATTTGCTCGAGAAAGTTTTGATTTTCTAATATGCGACCGTGAAAACTAAGGTGAAGTGAGCGTGGAGCGAGCTATCTGTAATTTAAATCTCAAGCATCAGGTGAAATTACAGCAGAGCTAGTTTTTTGGGGTGGCCCTTATCACTTAAGGGTATGAAAAATAATGTACGTCCTATTCTCAGACCTACTGAATATACACACAAAATTCCATAAGAATCAGTCAAGCCGAGTTTTGTTACAAACACTGTGACACGAGAATTTTATATATTAGATTTGTATAGATTATTAAAAGCCGTGCGCCCGATGCCCGATGGATGATTCCTATTGGCAAAAATGACGCACTTTCATCCACTAAAGGCCCTATCACAATACGAGCGCTGCGGTATTAATTTAAATATCGCAGCATTATGCAGTGATAGGAGCCTTTTTGGCCTCGCACAGGTCTTTTTCTATTACTTATGTTTTTTTTAATATATTTTTTATTAAAATGTAAAATTTGTTAGTTTTAAATGCTTCTTTTTTCTATTTGTATTTTCTGTGCATGTCCCAAATAAAATGTTTCTCTTTTTTCTTTCTTTCACTATTTAACCAATTTACGGGATGGGTTTTCAAAAATCCTTCCTTAGATCTCACTTTCGTTTTAAAAGGAAAATTTCATCAAACTCAAACTCAAAGCATTTATTTCAAATAAACCAATTACAGGCACTTTTGAATTGTCAAGGGGTCGGTCAGTCAGAAAGATGAAGCTAGTTGCCCATTCCAAAGCGTAGTAGGTTCCTATGGAGAAGAACGGACAAGAAACTCCATGGACACTCTTTTAAAACAAAATATTGTTACAAAATATGGGTTACATCATTCATGTTGAAGTTTACATGTGAGAACAATGTAGAAAGACGTGCACGTTAGAAGCGTCCGTAATAGAAACAATTCAAAAATGCCTCTAGTCCCAGCGGTCTAGGCTGTGCGTTTTCTGACAGTGAATTAATTTAAGATTTTTATTAAGTAGAATAATACATATTTGCCAGCACTGGACCACCATTTCATATGAGGAGCGTCGGAACAAAAACCGATAAATCACATTGTTGTTTTTTGTGGAAAGTAAAAAAAATATGGCCAAGTTCATGGTTTTCTAATTTAGAGTTAAACAAAATCTATCAATTTATTGGTGTTAGCATCACTGTTTGGAAACCTAAATACTGCATTCGTGACTATGGTACCTGTTGAGTTATAAAAAAAAAAAAAAAATGGATGTATCGGTTATTGACCAAACCAACTGGATATATCGGTTTTTGATAAAACACAGTAGGATATATCGGTAAGGCTGCTTAACACTAATATATCCTACAATTGTAGGTAGTAACTCGAAATTCGATATATCAGTTTTTGACTGAATCAAAAGAGTCAACAATGAAAAATGTTAGGGATTTATCGGTATCTGTTCCGATCGCCATCATTGTTTAGTACGATTGATGTATTTATCGGTTTATGTTCAGGTCCATGTATTTTGCGGACGAATTTTGAGCGGATTTAATAGTTATTGACCGGGTTACATTAACCATAGAGCAAGATATGTACTAGAACAACCAATTGCCATCATTAAAAAAAAATGTCAAAATGTGATTTATCGGTTTTTGTTCCGACGCTCCTCATATAGTAAAAGGGACACAATAATGTCGCCGTCTAGCGTCTCAAGGAAGTGTCGCTACGAGCTTTGCTACGCAACGAGTTACGCTGTGCTACGAGCGACCCCAAAAATCGCTACGCCGAGCGTTGTATGGGGTGGCTCGGGTGGGCGATTCGTAGGCTGTGTAGGCCACCGTAGCAGTCATGTGCTACAACGGTCGGTACACTACTTCAAAAATAATCCATGTTCAATCAGTCTGAGCTAACCGGATTCAGCCTAACCGGATTCAGCTGAATACCAGTAGTTTACATGGAGCGACTGCCTATCTGACCTCTATAACCCAGTACTTGAGTAATACGATACCCCTTGGTAAGACTAGTTGTCAGCAACTTTTGGGTTTCTGATGACCCGTAACGACTGTTAAAGATCTAGGAATGACAGCCGGTACCCACGGCTTAACGTGCTTTCCGAGGCACGGAGGGTCTCGGTATGTAAAGATGGTCACCCATCCACGGACCAACCGCGGCAAGCGTAGCTTAACCAGATGGATCGATCCGTACGGCTTGTTATTACTTAGCCACAAGCTAAAAAGCTAGAAAAATAATCCATGTTCTTAATTGAAGAACAGATCGACGTTTTTCGTTTAAAACGTTGCCCCACACTAGTAATTTCTCCTGTATTGTGGGTGCGTTGACTTAAAGTCACATACACAAACTGCCAGACCCGGAACAACTACTTGTAGGTCATACAAATATTGGTTCCGTGCGGGAATCGAACCCGCGACACGCAGCTTAGCAGTCAATCGCTTATCCACTGCGCCAACCGTGCCGTCCGATATCAAAATCAAAATCAAAATATTTTATTTCACATAAACCTACATGGGCACTTGTGAAACGTCAGAAGCTAGGTGCACGGTTCCAATTAGTCGTTTCCTATGGAGAAGAGCCGGCAAGAAACTCCACGGTTACTCTTTTAAAAATAATTAGCTTTACAATATTATCAAATAACATTGATAATAGGTATGAGAGGACAGTGTAGGCCTTTCAACAATTACCAGGTACTTAACAAAATAGAACACCGCCAACAAATCTACACTCTACTAGGCCTACAACGTTCTCACATTCACAAAATAGAAAATAATCTAAGTATATAAAATATTAATGACATGATTGCAATTACAACTACAGTAACATATCTGAATAAATATCATTTTCACAAAAGCCACTAATAAAGAATTAGAATTCGATTTGTAGGTAAATAATGTCAAATAATGAAAAGATTATGTCAAGGAAGTATGTAAAAAAAATATATAAATAAACATCCTATCTAAATAATAGATATCATTTTATGTGGAGTCGTAAATTGTTTCAAGCACTTCAATTATATACATTTTTAGTCATAGTCAACTAAGTAGTTTGTTGCTTTCACATTTTAATTATTATACCTTTTTACCAAAAGCCCATATTATTATTCGACCTGTGACAAATCAAAGTGTGATGTGATGTTTGACCGCATACCATGCTTATGTTGCGTCGACACTGAGATATGCAGTCATATATTGGGGCAATGCCACTAATAGGGATTTAGTGTTTAAAGCGCAAAAAAGATGTGTACGTGCGATTGCTGGTATCCGTGTTCCTGATTCATGTGAACCATATTTCAATTTTTTTTTAATATTTACCTTTCCTGCAATTTACATTTATGAATTGCTGTATTTATAAAAACAAATGAAAATCTATTTGATAAACTCAAATCGAAAAGATATATGTTAAAAATTTCTAATGTACCATATAATACGGCTCTATTTAACAAAAGCTTCTTTGGCATTGCATCAAAAATATACAACAAAATACCTATTGACATTCTGAGCACTAAGGAACTTCCAGTATTTAAAAATAAATAATGAAACTTTTTAATTGATAAAACATACTACACGATCCAAGATTTCTTGAATTATTGATTGATTTGTTGACCATGTATTAATTTCACTGTATATACCTAATAATAATTTTACTGTATTTTGATATTTTGACATTTATAATAACTAAATTTGACATGTAAAATAATTTTAAACTTAATGCCAACACATAATTATTGTATGCCAATTAGGCAGAACAAATTGGAACAGATTTTTTTTGTTAAGACCTGTAACAAACATATGCCCACAATGAAGATATTTTGAATTTGAATTTGGATGAACTAAAGAATAAAGGCTCCTACAAACAGGCGCGACTCGCGACGCGACACAAGGGCACCACGTGTCGCGCCTGTTTGTAGGAGCCTTTAATTGGGATTGGGATTTGACCCGTTCACACGTAAATGTCGAAGGTCAAGAGGTTAGGAAACAATACAATGAATGTTTAAATAATCATAATTAAAATGACCTATTTAATTGTTGCTTATTGTTTTGTAAATCAACATCCAGCTTACGAAGGTACGTTTCGCTAGAAATTTTAAATATACTCTCACTTCTTCCACTGATTAAATATATATATTTTGGACATGTTATTATCGACCAAACACAGAATGATAAGATAACAAAATATCGGTCAGTTTCCTATCTTATCGATTACTGTCGATGTTTATAACCTTTTTCTTAACTAATTTTATCCTCCTTGTGTGGTTAGGTGCACTCATGAAATTAATACAAATACTTACTACAACTCATAGAAAGAAAGAAAAAGAAAGAAATAGTTATTTATGCAACTGTTGTATAATAAGGGGTATTAAAACACGAATGTGGGTTTATCTCACGAGCAAAGCCGAGTGTGATAATAGTATCACATGAGTGTTTTAATACTGATGGATGGTATTTCTGATAGTGAATTATTTGATGACAGATATTTTGTATGGAGACGTGATCGAAATTACTCTCTCACTAACCAAACTATGGGAGGAGGGGTCTTAATAGCCGTACGTCGGGAACTTGTTTCTGATGTTCGCAATGAATGGTGCTCTTCCGCAGAGGATCTATGGGTCACCTTAACTTTACACCAATCGAAACCTAAGGTAACCTATAAAATGCATGTTTGTGTAGTTTATATATGTAACCAGCAGTCTGGCAACTCTTTGATGGTTCAACTACACAACTTCGCTAATAATTTAGCTGACATTGTTCTTAAAAATCCAGCAGATAAGTTCTTGATCCTTGGTGATCTTAATCAGTCGAATATTGACTGGCACGCGGCGAATGATGGTAATTATCTATGCCCCAGTAATTTACACGGACCTGTCCAGACCTCCTTTTGTGATACTCTTACAGCTTGCAATTTGTTACAGTACAATTCTCATCGTAATGTGAATGACAGGATTCTGGACCTCGTATTATCGAATAACGAAGTTACTGTCACTTGCTGTCTGGATCCTTTAGTGGAGGAGGACTTACATCATAAAGCACTCTGTATCACTGCTGACTTTGTTCAACTGCATCAGCTGCATTCTCGGCCAAGAGTCAAGTTTTTGTATACTCTTGCTAATTATGACGCCATAATTGAAGAAATGGTGGCTAGAGACTGGTCATTAGAGCTTAACCGTAGGACCTTTGAAGAAGCTATCAATTTCTTTTATGATACTATTAACTTGCTTCACAAAAAGTATATACCCACAAAAATTATTGTACCTCGGGGCAAATATCCTCCTTGGTATAAAAGCCCTCTTATTAAAATAGTTAGGGAAAAGGCGAAATTTCACTCTAAATTTAAAAAGTATGGAAATCTATCTGATCATCATTCATTTGTAACCTTACGTCAGCGGGCTAAAGATCTGGAGAAGGAAATGTTCGATAATTATATTGCAGAAACTGAATCAGCCATTTCTAAAAATCCAAGGGCTTTTTGGCGATATGTGAAATCGAAACAACAAACCAATAGTTACCCGTCTGTTTTTAACTTTGGTCAAATTTCATCTAGCATTGGGGAGGAAATTTGTGATATGTTCGGAAACTATTTCTTTTCTAATTTCCAAGAACGAAGTGACGACGATCTGCGCACTGTGGTAACGGATGAACCTGGTAGTCTGACTGCTGGTTGCGTATCAGACATAGGCACTATTGATGTACGGGAGGAGGAAGTTTTCCAGTTGCTTAAACAAGTGGATCTAAACAAAACCGCGGGCCCTGATAACATTTCGCCAATTTTTATATCTAAATGTGCCAGGTGCCTATCCCTTCCGTTAACGATATTATTTAAACGATCATTTGAATTAGGGGTAGTGCCTATCATCTGGAAGTCGGCGTATATAACGCCGATTCATAAAAAAGGAGCTAAGGACATTATAGGCAACTATAGACCAATTTCCAAACTTTGTGTGTTTGCAAAAATTATGGAGAAAATTGTGCACAGACAACTTTCTTCTGCACTTAAATTAAGTTTCTGTGAACATCAACATGGGTTTCTTAAAGGTCGCTCGACCACATCCAATCTCGTGGTCTGTAGTGACTACCTTACAGAGCATATGTCTAGACGGTCTCAGGTCGACGTTATATACACTGACTACAGCAAGTGTTTTGATCGAATTGATCATACGCTTCTTATGCGTAAACTCTTGTTGGTTGTTGTGAGGGGTAATTTGTTTAGATGGTTCTCGTCATACGTGAAGAATAGGTGTCAGACTGTGGTTCTCAACGGGTATACGTCGAGAGCGATGTACATTCCGTCGGGTGTTCCCCAGGGATCCTTGTTGGGACCTCTCTTATTTAATATTTTTATAAATGACGTTGCCTCTTGTTTTCTTAATTCTAAAGTCTTATTGTATGCGGATGATATGAAGATTTTGAGTCAAGTGTCTACTGTTGAGGACGCACGCCTATTACAGGATGATCTGGACCGGTTCCACGAATACTGCGCTAGAAATAGGTTAGATTTAAATGTATCCAAGTGTTATGTATGTACATTTACGCGTAAGCCAAACCCTGTTAAATTCGATTATAGGCTTTCGAATGCCTTGGTAGCAAGAGTGAGTGTCATCAGGGATCTTGGAGTTACTTTTGACTCTAAGCTTCTGTTTGATGCACATATTAATAACATAGTAAACCAGGCGTCTAAAGCCTTGGGTTTTATTTTAAGGGTCTCTTCTGATTTTAAGAATGTTAAAACAATGAAAATTCTTTATTGTGCGTTTGTCCGTAGCCACCTTGAATACGCTTCTCAGGTTTGGAACCCAAATTATAATGTATACATTAATCGGATTGAAGGTATACAAAGGCGATTTTTGAGGTACACTCAATATCGCTCAAATACCTATCTCCAGAACTATATAAGTCGGTGTAATAAATTTCATATTCTGCCTCTACACGAGCGAAGGAAAATTGCAGATCTTGCTTTCTTATTTAGTGTTATGAACGGATCTACTGACGTCCCTGAGTTGGTGGGCAAGTTCGGGCTGCGTGTGCCGAGTGCATTTCTTCGAAGACCACGTCTTCTCCATGTCCCTCAAGTCAGAACTATCTACAGACAGAACTCGTACGTGATAAGAGCTTGTCGTACTTTTAATATGGTGTGTCAGGATGTCGATTTAGATTTATTTACTAGTAGTGTTAAGGAAGTAAAGAAAAGTTTGAACAATTTATTTTTTGATGTATGAACATATATTTTTGTCTTTTCTTTATTATTGCATTTTTTGAGCGTGAGATAATGCATATATGTGTATCTCTTGTACTTCGCTGTTTTAGCGTATTTGTTAATGTTACTCACATTAATTGTTAGTGGAAGCTTGTAATTGGCCATCTTTAAACATTGAACTAGTTATAAAATGTATTAGCTGTAAGTTTTCCTAAAATTAATAAAATAAAATAAAATAAAATAAAATACCTAATTATGTACAGTTGCATACAAGACTTTATCTATACCCATGTTATCTACTCTTTGATATTTTCCAATTCATGAATTAATCTTGGTAGATACACCTTTTCATATTGTTTTCTCGACTTTTCTGGTAATAAATGGATAGAAATGTCCTTTGCTGCATTAGAAATATCTGGTGGTGTGTTATCAAAGCTTGTATCACTCATTTTTGTAAACAACAAACTTATAAATTTTTGCTATACTAATATTGTACAAAAATGGCAGGATGCGACGTGAACTCGAATAACATATAAGTATTTTTTTTAATTACGGTGCTATTTTAGTAAAACGCGCGTGCATGACAATGTTCTTTTTTTGAAATTCATAAATGTGGCTGTTTGATGAGTAAGGAAGGGATCGAAAACGCAAAGGAGTTGCATAAGAAATTTAGGCCTGTGTTCACCAACCTTTAAATCAACTGTTTAGATATTTAATCAGTTGTTTACTCAAAATTTCTTAGGAAGTTTGACATAAACCAAAGGTTTTAAATACCTAACCGGTGGTTTGAAGGTTGGTGAACACAAGTCTTAGTATAACTTTATAACACTCGTTTGAATGATATTATGGTTACTATGACACCGGTTGTTTTAATGTTGGCAATAAGCCAACTGCTTCAGAATTTTTTATAGAGGATTTTTATTGTGACTTGCACAGGAAGATCACAAGCTAAACACACAATTATAAAAGCATACAAAATAAAATTATATAATTAGAAAATAAAAATAAAAAACAGAGTCTTGGACGAGGCCAAAAGCCTTCTATCTCAGCATGATGCTGCGAAAAATAAGTGCCGCAGCGCTGGTATTCTGATAGGGCCCGCTGTGATGTCACGGGCAGATACAGAAATACATAAATAATTACCTTATTATTATTATTAATTCTCTTATAATAATCATAGCAACAGCTACGTAGCTTACATAGGAATATAAATCAAAAGTTGAATCGTGACAGAAAAAAAAAATTGGTAGTCAGTCCCCTACTTTTCTATGAATTGCCAATGAATTGAAATTCATTATAGATACAATCCAATCTGGGTTTTGTTCATCAGATTTCACATTTTAATTTTTTTTATTCAGACGTACGGAACCCCCGTACGTCCGAAAAAACGAAATCCTCGGAACCCGTACGTCCGAAAAACAGATCACTCGTGTGTCTGTCTGTCCGTCTGTCACAGCTAATTTGCTCCGAATCTACTGGACCAATTAAGTTGAAATTTGGTTTGTATGTATATAAACTTCTGTCACCCAAACAAGGACGTAAATAAGCGCATTTAGAATATGGGGGTCACTTTTGGGAGCAAACGAAAAAAAAAAAAAAAAAAGTTTTGCAATCTTTTGCAAACCATGTGCTGACATTTGATAATGTCACAAAGAAAAATGAAAGGGCTTAAGTATTTAAGATATGTTTCTTAATAATTTTAAAATTATTACTTTTAAAGATATTTAAGAAAAATTTGATGAATATTGACCTTTATCCATGATCTTGTCTACGAAACTACTAAAAACAAAAAAAAAACATAAAAAAAAATAACAGAAAATAGTTCATTAGGTACTTATAAATTATAGGAAAATCTATAAGAAGTCTTTAGTCTTGAAATAACATGGTAAATCTCTCAATACTGTGCGTACAAACTTACATTTGCAGTAGTAATGTATGGAAGAACTTGTTTTTCAACTACAATGTTAAATTTTTTTTTTTTTTCATTGTTCTTGTTCTGACCCGCACTTGGCCGGTTTTTTTGCAAACATTTTATGTTTAACGACGATGGTTAATTTTTATTTTCAATGTAGAAAAACAATTAATCATAAAACTATACTTATATTAGACGTAGTTAGTGATTTGTAAAGTGGTTGCAGATTTACAAAGACTTAAAGAAGCAAACTGACATTTACAAGCATTGTGAAATTGTTATAGCACTCCTATACTACATGTCGTGGTCCGATAATAGAAATGGCCATATCGTGATCTGCCTGGCCATTTCACGATACGCCGCCATTTCATGATCTGACCAGTTATATCACGATACGACTAATCGAAAGTCGGGCGGATCGACGAAACATATTCCCAGCTGACCACTGGGCATATCGCAAAGTAGTTGCATTTCACGCCGCTAGTGGAACCTGAATAAATGGGTTAGGTTAGGTTAGAACTGTGACTTCGAGTGCTCTCCCGGCCCGCAGCAGACGCACCGGGCATCGGCAGAGGGCAGATAATGCCCTCTTCCGGCTCTCTTAAATGGGTCTAGTGACGGCGGACTCGGGGACGTCCGCCGAACCCGCAGAGGCGGGCTCCGTCACCAGCACCAGTCGGGGGCTGCGTTGAAGAACGCTTAAGTGTCCCTGTAGCCCCCAGTGCAATGTATGCGTCCGCCCCAGGACGGAGGACATTCATGAGGATGTCCACCCCAATATAAAAAAAAAAAGGTTAGAACTGTGACCAACCGCGTCAGTGGCCGACGAGCGCAACGCAACATCCAAGTTTGTCGCGGTTACTTGGCTATTTAATCGTTTAAGGACCCTAAAATCGGAATTATTCGAGTAAGAATAGGTCGAATAGGAAATATTACACGACTGCGCTGCAGCAAAGACAGAGTTATGTTTTTAATGCGTATCTGGGTCGGTATGCCCTAACCTCGCTGGGCAAATCGTCGAACGCCGAGCGTTGAACGATATGGTGGATGTTAGATGGTCAAATCACGAAATGGCCAGGCAGATCACGATAGGGCCATTTCTACAATCGGACGATGACATACATAAATAAGAGGTTAACGATCTGCCACTCCTAAGACATTCATTGTTAAGATTATGCTTTAGCAACAACGGACAAATATCAATATTCCAACTTTTGCAAGAAGTTTATTTATTTAGCACCACTCTACCCGTCTCGGGTTCGATTCCCAGCACCCTAATTGCGTAACACACTATCAATCACAATCTGAATGATTTTGAAGGATATTGCTAATCCATTGCTTCATATGTTCGAAACATTTGTCTGCTCAACAGCGTAAATAACGCAATGAATGTTGTTGAACTGTCAAAATGAAACCTATTGCTACTGTAAGTAACACAATTACACAATTTTGTGTTATACAATTATCCTGCAGCTTAGGCGAAGTGTTACTGGGTTTTCCTACTCGGAATTTCTCAGTGCCATCCCGGAGTCTGGATTTGTGTCCGGTTGTTGGCAATAGGCACGCCCCCTGTTAAACATTACTGACGAAATGTGGGTGTAATATTCGGTACACCTCGGCCTAACCCTTAGGGAATCACAGGCGTGATGATATGTCATCTCTACTATGACTGACTCTGGGTTCAGCCTATGGTTCGAAAAGCGTTTTGTGATGGACATTTTTGTCGTTTTATTTTAGAAAAAGCCACCACGCGGGCACCAGCTAGTTATTAGTATATAATATACCCTCCACGTCACATCCCGTTGCCCACCCGCGCTATTAATTCGGTTTTTACATAGCGTTCTTTCTGATGTTAAATAGCCTTTAACCTTTTCCAGGAATTGGGCTATCAAATACAAAAAGAATTTTCAGAATACGTTCAGAAGTTTCAGAGATTATCCCCGACATACAAACTTACAAACAGTTTTTATAATATTAGTATAGATTATTTATATAATATAACATAAAGATCTATCTATCAGCTACGTACTAAGTATATTGTTGTCCTGTGCCATTCTAAATAAGAGACTTTTATAATGAATAAATGAGCCGTTGTTTTATATCAGCGAAAAATAAATGGTATCTCTTAAGCACATATGTATTTACCTACTGGGAATTGAAATGATTAAAGGCTCCTACAAACAGGCGCGACACGCGGCGCGAAACAAAGACACCGCGTGCCGCGCGACGAGCGGTCTCTTTGTGTCGAGTCGGGTGTCGCGCCCGTTTGTAGGAGCCTTAAAGGAAAGCTACTTGAATGATTGTTCTTTGATTACTTTCTGTGTGTTATATGTTTGTCTATCTTTGTTATCAAATGTTTTGGTAAAAACATTTAGTTGAGTTTTGTTCAGCAGACAAACTGAACAAAATAACGTACGTATACTGAATACCTGATCATTTGCATAGATAATAGGTAAGAAAGTTATTCATCATTGTATTTAAATCACTTAAAATACAACAGTTACTGTTTCTAACCTAACCTAACTGATTAGGAATATTGTATTTCTAGCATTACTTATTTTACATATTTATGTGAAGGATGCCTGGCGAGACACCGACTCATAGTATTTGCGGATGACCTCACAGAAGCCGACTTTTGACGCAAGCCATAGCCACATTCATCATCAATCATAATCATAGATGTAAAGATCTTAAATAAAATCTAGACACGATAAACTAATCAAGGCATTGCTAAACAGTATCAAAAACTATTTGATCCCTACTAATTTATAAAAAACTAGCTTTTTCCCGCGGCTCCGCCCGCGTGGATGTCGGTTATCGCGTAAAAAAGTAGCCTATGTCCTTCTCCATATCCCAGGCTATATCTCTGCCAAATTTCATGACGATCCGTTCAGCGGTTTAGGCGTGAAAACGTAACATACAGACAGACAGACAGACAGACCGACAGACAGACAGAGTTACTTTCACATTTATAATATTAGTATGGATTTGAAAGTAACTCTGTCTATCTGTTACGTTTTCACGCCTAAACCGCTGAACCGATCTTCATGAAATTTGGCAGAGATATATCCTGGGATATGGAGAAGGATATTCGCAGTTATAACATTTATATATTATATTAAAATTATATATAGTAGGATTACCGTGATCTAGCACGTATAGAACACTAGCTTTTGCCCGTGATTCCGCCCGCGTGGATGTTGATTATCGCGAAAAAAGTAGCCTATGTCCTTCTCCATATCCCAGGCTATATCTCTGCCAAATATCATGACGATTGGTTCAGCGGTTTAGGCGTGAAAACGTAACATACAGACAGACAGAGTTACTTTCACATTTATAATATTAGTATGTAAGTATTATAGGTACACACGGCTACATATCAAGCTATACATTAACAGAATAAGCTGACCTCTTATTATACGGAAATCCTATACAATGCGAAATCAGCTTATACTGGAAATGTATAGTTTGATGTGTAGCCGTGTGTACACATAACCTTCCGGAATAAATGACGGATTTTGATGGGGTTTTCTCTAAATGATGGCTTGATGAGCCATCATTTAGAGAAAACCCCATCAAAATCCGTTGCGTATAATAGTTTAGAAGAGCAAAGCGGTTACACAGACAGACACGACACGCGACTTTAATTTATATTATTTATAGATTTGTGCATGACAACGTGTAATTAATGTTTATTTATAACTTGTATTGTTTTGAATTTCCTGTAATAATGTAAATAATTGTATGATAGTAAGTACGTAATGTATGTAATTTGAATTATACAGTTTGTTGCAAAATCATGATGCCAAAGTGTATGTATTGTTTTGTATTTATATTATTTATTTATATTATTCAATGATTGTATGCATATTAAAATGACCAAGTATTAAATATTCATACAAATTCGTAGAATTATTTATAGAATCAACAATGTTACTCTGAGTGAATTTGCTCTTTTAAACTACTACTAACTACTATTCTCGTAATCAAGAAGTTAGTATTTTAGACATTATTTTTGTACCCTATCACTATGTTTTTATATTTTGACCCAAAGGTTGACTGGTAGAAAAGCGTTGTGGCATTAAGTTGGCACTATTGTACATGAAGTTTAAATAAATAAATTACATATGCCAGGGTAAGCACCCGATTATTTTTATTTTAATAAATATTCATAAAAATTCGTAGAATTATTCATAGAATTAACAATGTTACTTTAGAATTAATTTGGGAGTAAAAGGTCACTTACGTCAAATACAAATATTAACAATATCTATTAGTTTATTTTATTAAATGATTGTGTATGCATATTAAAATGACTAAGTACTAAATATTCATACAAATTTATTTTAGTATCAATAAAAGTGTATAAATTCTTGTAATCAAGAAGTTAGTATTTTAGACATTATTTTTGTACCCTATCACTATGTTTTTACCCAATTTTAACCCAAAGGTTGACTGGTAAAGAATGCCTTGTGGCATTAAGTTGGCCTATGTACCACTATTGTACATGAAGTTCAAATAAATAAATTACATATGTCAGGGTAAGCACCCGATTATTTTAAGAGAAATGGATAGATTTACACAAAAATATTAAAGATAGTACCATTTATTTGTCAGAATGTTATTACAGAGTTGTTACATAGTTTTAAAAGTTCTTAATATTCTGCCGTTTCCGGCGTACAAATACATTTTCAGAGTTTTGGTTAGATTATTAGATATAACATTGAATCAAATAAAATCGCTCGCCCGCGCTATAACTTCGTTATCGCTTAGTGTTCTTTCTGACTTTTGTTCTTTTCGCTTGGCTCCTAAGGATGGTAGCGTGATGTTATATAGCCTATAGCCTTCCTCGACAAATGGGCTATCTAACACTAAAATGATTTTTCATTTCGAACCAGTAGTTCCTGAGATTAGCGCGTTCAAACAAACAAACTCTTCAGTTTTAAGATGTTGATTAAAATTAAGTGATATCAAGGATAATTTTGTTTACATTTAAATACTTTTGATTAATAACATATTTATTTGAATAAGGATTAATATTATGTTGATAAACACTCCTTCGCAAATAATGCATTAATTTCGAACCAATTTGATTACTTACCATAAAAAAGGTCGCGCCCGTAATATTGCGCCAGTGTGTGGGAGCCTTTAATGGGGACACGGGCGATGGGGACAGCGGGAATATACCGATGTTATTACAAAAAAATAGATAAGTACTTTAAAAAAATTGGTTGTCTGTAAAGTTGGTTTACGGAGGATACTTTAACGTGACAACGTCATAACAAACCATTGATGCGGCGCAAGCGTACAATGAGCGTAACGGGACAATGAGTCATTCTTTTTCGTGCATGCAGCCGTTCATCGATTTATTAGACGTCGTCACGTCAAAAAAAATATGCTGAAGTTCTCTCACCGGGACTGGACTGTGTAGTAAACCTGTTTGCCATGGTCGTTCTTAGTTTTTAATTTGATTGCCAAATTATTCGGCCAAGGCAGAATTTTATTACAAAGCTTGCAAACCCGTGTTGTGATGTAATTTATCATCTTAATCATCATAGACAAACGCAAGGTCATTGTGCTCATCGAATGTGGGAACCATCGTTCACTTAAATTGTTCTCCAAAAGAATAAGTAATTTCATAGTTGTGTTGGTAGGTAATTTTAAGCACTAATAATTTTCTTGATAGCTTCTTGCCTTTATACACAGTACTTTTATTAATCAAACTACATGCAAATTATTTGCTACTATGCTCAGTACGAGCAAACCTTCGATTGCCTTCCCCTCTGATAGTCACTACTCGTCACTGACTGGACAGGTCCACTTAAATTTGTGTGGTTCTTTCCTCAAAAGACCATTTCAGACATAGATCTACATGGTCCTGTCTGGACTGACCCCTGAGTTTGTTTCGCCATTTATTCTCAGGGGTCGTCAGATAGGAAATGTCGACTCCTACTAGCTTTTTTTTTATACGACGTAATACGGTTCCGATATCCTGTTTACAGAATAAACGATTTCATTTCATTCCTTACATTCTGGTATATCACTAACAACGACATCAGGTTAGTGGCATACTAATAAAATATTAATCGAGTTTTCTTATTGTAGCAGCACATTAACATTAAGATCAGTCATATCAGTTTAAAATAATGTGTTTTGTTATTAAGTTTTAAGCATTGCAGTTTGACATGCATTCAATTAATACGAGGATTTCAAGGCCTACGATTTATTTCAAAATTGCTACTTTTCGGTAAAATATTTACCGCATTTTCCCAAACAAATCAACATGTTTACAAAAATATGTAAAACGAAATATGAAAACAAAAACTGGCCAAGTGCGTGTCGGACCACGTACAATGAAGGATTCCGTAGTTAGGATGAGTTTATTCCAAGAACAAACTTAACATTGTAGTTGAAAAACATGTTCTCCCATACATTACAACTGCAAATGTAAGTTGATCGACTATTATTCGTTAAACTTCCACCTTTCGTGATTTCATTTAAATATTTTTGTTTAGTATAATTCAAATATCCACTTATTTTAATTTTGTTTTGTTATTCTAATTGTATTTTTTAATTATCTTCATTATTATTATTTTTAGTTAATTAAGATGTTGTTTTGTGGTGAATGCTGTGTACATACTAGTACTTTTATTATTTTATTGTTTTTTTTTTTTTAATCTTTTGTATGTATACTCCTGTTGGTGTACCAAATAAATAAATAAATATACTTGTAAAGCCTACTTAGTTGTGATAGTTTTCCTTTTAACTTCGTTATTTAAACTAATGCCGTGAATATTTTCACATATTCAAAAACAACCATTTAACTGGCTGGGGGGCTTCACTCTAACAAAAATTAGCACTTTAAAGCTCAAACGGATCCCTGAACAGAAAAATGATTTTCACAGACACGCAATATTTTTAAACGGTCTATCCAACAATACCCCACACCATGAGATAGACGAGAAAAAAAAAATATCATCCCCACTTTACGTGCAAGGGGTAAGTACCCTACAACACATTTTTCAAGTTTTATTTTACCTCTTTGTCGGCGTGATGTAGGTATACCCATGCCAAATTACAGATTTCTAGTACTAAAGGCAGCTGTACACTCTCGCCGAGACACTCCGAGGCAGAGCGAGCGCGAGAGTCTAGATGGTAGTGCTCGCTCGTACTGCCCTCGCACACGTCACGGCCGAGGCGTCTCGGGCGAGACATAGCGAGTGCTCTCGAGCGAGAGTGTACAGCCGCCATAAGAGTCTCTGAGCTAAGCCACGGACAGACAGTCGGACATGGCGAAACTATAATGGTTCCTTGTTACGGAACCCTAAAAACGAAGTACAAAGTAATTAGATTCGTGTGTCTGAATCCGATGAACTTTTGACCCGGTATTTACATTAACAAAATAGACATGGTATTTATTATTGTAAAAATAAACGTAAATTCTAATTGTAAATACCTATTTTAATTGTGCATATTTCGACCTTCCTTAGTGCATTTTTTGGCATTTCTATAGTGCATATAATCCGATGTCTACTGATCTTGTTAGGTCTCACGTGGATTATGGTTTTGAAATAGTCGTCTAAATTACTAAGCATTATAAGTACAAGTCTCTTACCTTGGTTTGAGATGTCACTATTATGTGAACAGTATGTAAACCTAGGCTATTGCGACTGGACAATCGAGGATAAGATGCTGAATCAATAGGTATCTATCAGTAGCGACGCTATAATTCTTATTAGAGGGAAGCTAAAGAAAAAATTGTCCACATAGGGTCTCACAGGTCTAATAAAGTCTAGATAACATCAAAATTAATTAACTCAAAAATTGTAGTAGTTCTTTTACTTTTCTAAATTTAACGCCAGCTATGGTCAAAATTATTTGTTTAATCAAAAATTGTAGGTTTTTATTTTAACTATGGCATCTCGGAGTTGACCTGGAGAGGTTGTGACTCCTTAACCGGACTTTCCTGTGGCGAAAACTTAAAGCCTCCAGCCAGGGCATAAAACTTATAAACTAAACGACTGCACGCTAAGGGCACCCCCTGTGGGGTACGAACCTGGGCAGCGTCGGATTGTCCGAAAGGTCAGCGAGATTGTCCGAAAGGGGTACAGCTGCTCCGGAACATAAAGGGCCAAGGAAGGAACACGGGTGGGTTTTAGTCAGTAAGAGTCTGACACTCCCTTCCGCTCCACCCAGAGCGTGAGATTCATTTGATGATTTCCAATACTCAAAAAAAAAAGGGCAGCGTCGGGGGGAGGACAGCAAGGGACAGGCTGGATCAAATCAGGGTTATTATTATTATAAGGGGAATTTAAAGCTACATGCTCAGCTACGACGCGGGCTGGCGCTTCGTCGAGCAAGGGTCGGGGAAAAATTATAGGCATTTTTGTAATGTTTTTATACTTATGATGTTTTAAACTGGTATTAACTATCTGTAATGTGATACACACACAAGTGTAAGAAGAGTGGTTGTTCCGAAGAGACGCCGATAGGAATCGGGTTGTATGAAGGCTGCGCCCCTGGTACCTATATAGATACGCGTAGGCAAGGATAAGTACCACCTTGGTACTTACATAATGAGTAGTGAATAGAGCTAACTGACGTTTCTAATACTGAAATGTTAATAAGTTATTTACCGATTATTATGCACGATGTCTAAGGTCATGTTATTATGTTACACTTATGCTGATTACAGGAGGAGGTCGTGGCTAAGTAATGACAGCCGCACGCGTCGATCCATCAGGTTAAGCTACGCTTGCCGGGGTTGGTCCGTGGATGGGTGATCATCTTTACATACCGAGACCCCTCCATGCCTCGGAAAGCACGTTAAGCCCTTGGTTCCGGCTGTCGTTAGTGGATCTTTAGCAGTCGTTACGGGTCGTCATCATCATCATTATCATTTCAGCCGAAAGACGTCCACTGCTTGACATAGGCCTCCCCCAAGCACCGCCACCTAGCCCGGTTCCGTGCTTCCCGCATCCAGCGGATTCCTGCGGCTTTCACAAGGTCATCAGTCCACCTCGTGGGAGGCCTGCGGTCGCCACTCCAGAACCTTTCAGCCCCAACGGCCATCTGTTCTGCGAGCAATGTATTGTGCCCTGCCCATTGCTACTTAAGTTTGGCAATTCTTCGAGCTATGTCGGTCACCTTGGTTCTCTTGCGGATCTCTTTATTTCTGATTCGATCACGTAAGGAAACTCCAAGCTTAGCCCTCTCCATTGCCCTTTGGTTGACTTTTAGCTTTCTAATAAGGCCCATTGTGAGCGATCACGTTTCAGTGCCATAGGTCATCACTGGCAACACGCACTGGTCAAAGACTTTCGTCTTGAGACTGCGGTATTTGGGACGAGAAGATATTGCGTAGCTTCCCGAACGGTGCCCAGCCGAGTCGGATTCGGTGATTGACCTCTTTTTCGAAGTTAGACCTACCTAACTGGACAGTTTGTTCTAGGTAAACATACTCGTCCACAACTTCGAGTGTAGCGTCTCCGATGCCCGGGACACGTTACAGGTCGTCAGAAGTCCGAAAGTCTGACAACCAGTCTTACCAAGGGGTATCGTATTATCTAGTTATTGGGTTGTGGAGATCAGATAGGCGGTTGCTCTATGTGAAATACTGGTATTCGGCTGCACCCGGTTGGACTGGAAGCCGACCTCAACATAGTTGTCTATTCAGATTGACAATGCTGATTACACCAATTTCAAAATAGAGAACCGACTGACTATAGTTGTAATTAGCTGCTGGTCCGTGGCATCGCACGCGTGGTTTTTTTTAATATAAAAAAAGTGGTGCCGATTCCCTAGTTCACAAACTAAACTAAATTTAAGTTCAGTGCATCTTTTTCTTTCTATTTCATTAAGAAAAGGACAGAAGATAAATTTAAGTTTAGTCCTGTCAAATTAATCTCGTTGTTACGAGAACAAAATCACAACGACAAGTAATGTTCCTTCACAAGTCTTTTAAACACAGGCAACGAAAGCAAATAGTAAGTTCATCAGTAAGTTTTCCTATGCTCTTTATATGCTAGGCAAAATTGTGAATAAGACAGCGCTCCTAACAGCTTATCATGGGTATGTCGCCTCTACTTTGCGATATGGCCTTATATTTTGGGGCAATGCTACTAAGGTTGAGGAGATGGAGAAAAAGTGTATTCGAGCTATATGTAAAATAAAACGAACGGATTAATGTAAGCCACATTTCCAAAACTTAAAAATGTTGACTGTACCATCACTTTATGTGTATGAAGCCTGTATCTTATCTTTTTTAAAAAAAACAACATGAATTTATATAAATCCGTCGAAAGTCAACGGCACTCAAAAAAGTTGCACCCATTATGCACTAAAACCAAATTTCTCTACAATAGTATCACCGCCCCCGCAGAATAAACCGTAAGTGCTATTGCGGTGGTTTTGATGTTAACCCATATTCGTAATGAAATTCCATATTCGTTTCGATCAAAGTACATTACACACCTTAAATTTTTCCATATTTTTATATCTAGCATTTACGAAGTTATCGAGAACATCACTTTAACGGCGTTGTTCATTGCGCGTTTGTTCTATTGCAGATTTTAATACTATAATTCCGCAACGTGCAATCGCAATTCAATTTATAGTTATACTAGCTTTTGCCCGCGGCTCCGCCCGCGTGGATGTCGGTTATCGCGTTAAAAATTAGCCTATGTCCTTCTCCATATCCCAGGCTATATCTCTGCCAAATTTCATGACGATCGGTTCAGCGGTTTAGGCGTGAAAACGTCACATACAGACAGACAGACAGACAGACAGACAGACAGATAGACAGACAGACAGAGTTACTTTCACATTTATAATATTAGTAAGGATTCATACCGATTTATCGTAACATAATGTTATAATTCAGACCTTGATGATATGTTATTGACGGCACGGTTGGTGCGTGTCGCGGGTTCGATTCCCGCACGTAACAAATATTTGTATGACCTACAAGAATTTGTTCTGGGTATGGCTGTTTGTGTATGTGATTTTAAATGTTTGTATACGCACCCACAATACAGGAGAAATTCCTAGTGTGGGGCAACGTTTTTTTAAACATAAAAAAAAACATTATCATTATAATTTTACCCTATCGCATCACTAGAATGATAGAGACCTAATTTGAAATCATCAATCACATCATCAATTAATGACAGCATTAATTAGGTCTCTTTATTATAGTAACCTAATTGGTGTTCTTCAGAAAGGTTGAAATCTTAAAGTTTCAAATATAGGTCACTATAATATTATTATAATAAACTACGAGTATACTCCATTTACTATATAGCATTAGACAAATAACGGCTAAATAACGACAGTTATTGTGTAATATTGTTGAAATTACTGCACTTTAGAGTTATGTTTTTAATGTGAATGGTAAATAGATTACAGTGCTTTGTATTTATCATGAAATAACGGAGTTTATTAAACGTTTACATCGAAATAACGAAATGTTTACGCGTTTCTCTACGATAACCAGCACTTTAACAATTAGTGTTTTATCCCTATAATTTATTTTCAGTAATTTAACATCTGTATAATTTTACCCTATGTTCACAAAATGAATAAATTCATTTGAACTTGAGTAACGCGTTTACGCGTTTCTCTACGATAACCAGCGCTTTAACAATTAGTGTTTTTTCCCTATAATTTATTTTCATTAATTAGTAACAAATAATCGGTAATGAGGTCAATTCTACACACATTTGGTGTATCGTGCATAACTCGTTACATGTCATGAATACGATTATATTTAAATAAAAACTTTTTCCGGACCGTTGACGTATTTTTTAGATCGATATTTTTACATACATTAATATTGAGTATCGTGTATTGCCGGACGTAACGAATAGCACTACCCCATTTCCTCCCGTGGGTGTCGTAAAAGGCGACTAAGGGACTTACTAGAGAATGGGCAGCAGCGTTCTCTATGCATTTTTAACCCCATACTGCGATCGCCAACCCGCCTGCCAATTAAGCGTGGCGATTATGGCAAACCCCCCATTTCCTTTTTGGGGAGGCCTATGTCCAGCAGTGGACGTCTTTCGGCTGAAATGATGAATGATGAATATTGAGTAGACAGATACAAACAGTTTTCAGACTCCCAAATATTTTAGTCAAATATTAAAACCTCCAAGAAGAAATGAGCATTAAACGCCGCCTTTGCTCAAAGCGATTTGGCATAATTTTAATTTGAAGTAATATTTATTTTTCCTCGGTAGGATAAATGTAGGTAGGACATCGTCCGCGTGAAATTTCTTGTAACCCCGTTCCCTAATCCATTCTCTAGATATCATCAAAAAAGCCGTTCCATACAAAATATATGAGAAAATGAATTTTCTCCATAAATTTATTTTTCGTGAATTTTTCGCATGTTTTAACAGTTATTCTGTTATTCGGGGCGGAGACAAATCCAACAAATATAAATATATACAAATCGATCCAGGCATTATTGAGTTATTAATAGTGTAGTTACACTATTAATAACTCAATAACCTGACTTTGTTTTATATACATTGAGAAGGTATAGGTCATTATTTCTCGTAGAGAAACGGAAATTCCGATCGATAAGACTCAGAATTCACTGGTATTTTCGCCGACTCTTTAACCTAAATTTTACCTACACAAGGAAGGAAGTACAAGGCTGGGTATGCAATGTGACCAATAGAAGGTAAACACACTCTCTTATCTAATCTTTATCCATTTTATATTATTGTTGGCAAAATTCAGGCCCTTATCTATTAGATAAAAATACGATGAACTCGCAAGTCAGACATTCCGTGTTTCACCGGTTTTCTTTGCCACTAAACGTTCAGGAAAACGAAAAATAGAAATGGCGGGAAAGTAAATAACACAAACTTTTAGTTTAAAAGCATACAATGCAATGGTCTATTTGTATTCCCAGATATTTTTAGAGCGCGCTTGTTAATTATATCCAGAAAACTGGAGCACATCAGCTGCGGTTGCATGCTCCTAATTAAGGGTATAGTAAAAATATTAAATAAATTTTATGAAAATGACATAAAATAAAAAATAGGTCACAGTGCCGGGTGTACTGCAGTTAAAGCTTGTGCCACAGAAGTCAATAAATAAATAATAGCTTACCGTCGTCTAGGAATAACACTCTTTACTTTGATAACCGTGCTGTTGTTTGCGTTAGAATCGCTCTTTATATTTTTATCACCAAAACTTTTCTTTTTAACACTGTCAACTGTCCTTTCATTACTGTTATCATTTTCCACATTTATCATTTTACTGTCGGAGCTGCTTGCGAATACAGCTGACATTTTTGCAATGAGCGACGATTATGGATTTGTGTCGGATAGCATTTGGTACGATTTTTATAAATCGCGCAGTCTGCCGCGCATGTGATGACAAGCTCGATCGGTAAAGCAGGGCGACGTTAGCGACCTCTACATAATGTTTGAAGAACTGATGAACTAGTATTGTGCTAGTATGTTGATTATAGAGGTTGATACGAAAGAGGTAAGACATAATGTTGTGGTTATTGGGATGACTAACAGATGGCGCTATTAAATGTTTGTAAGGTACCTAACCAGAACTGCCATTGTTGTAGCGCTACAGCTTCAGGAAGTGGAGACGGGACGAAGAATATTTTCTCATAATTAGTATTATACATTACAAGTAAGTTATGGTTTAATAAGAATTTAATTAAAATCTTATCTTTTTGTAGGCCCATTATGGATTTGTTATCTATGACTTTTGTCGGAGTGTCGGAGTCGTCGGGTCCATCGTTTGGTTATAAGCAAGTACAAATCATCTCTTATTTAATTTATCTTTTTATTTTACTAATCAAATAGGTTATCTATAATAGCGTCATTTAACTATGTTAGTTAGTGTTCCGCAGGGCGGTATTCTGCGACCACTTTTATTTCTAATGTTTTTTTTTATCACTAGGTACTCGGTCTAAGTAGGTAAATGGTGGTATTTTTACAAAGTAGGATGTTGCTGGAATGAAGAAGGAGATATCATTCGTTTTGTAAATTATACCTATTTATCGTAAAAAAAATTAACACAATAATTTAATAAAATATTTATTGTTCTAGTTTACATAAAGTAGGTATGTTGTACAAAATAATTACGCTTACATCTAAGATAACAACTTAAGAGTCTAAACGGTTAAAGCAATGGCTTCGCCTTGGCCATAAATAGTTTAATTACATAATTAGTACAAATTAATATAGTCTTCGATACAATAGAACTAGGTGCAGACTCTAAAATTAGCATTGGCTTACATACAAGTGATTTAAGTATAAACGTACCCCTAAACTTGGAAATTAATGTCATAGATATAAATGCAGAAACTTACGTATGAATGAAATTGATTCGTTGATTATGAACATATCCAAAATACACACACGCATCTATAAATACAAAGATAAGTCATCAGGAAATAGTTACAATATATCAATTGAGGTAAAACCTCAGCAGGCTTTCCTTGGCAAATTAATAAAAATAAAAAAAATAATAAGATTGTAAATGTATTTTGAATTTTAACATACACACATCACATAATAATGATTAGATTTACAAAAAAGTAATGACTTCAATACAGCTTTAGATTTTGTGTGTGTGAACTTTGAAAACGTACATAATTTATAAAATAAATCACTTAAAAATAAACATCTTCGCTGTATCTAAATGCAATACGTAAATCTAGATAATAATTTAAATTCGTGACGCAGTCTTACTAAATATCTAAGCACCTATCGATTACTTAATACTAGATTGCGGAAGCTGGCCCATATATACAATGCAGTTTACGAGATTACACTACTCATATAGTAGATATGTTAGGGTTTACTGCTAGATAATAGCCACGAGCATTTTTCAAAAGTTATGGTCTCTACCATGAACCTTAAAATCCCTCTTTAAGCATTAATTGAACAGTCTCTTTACTCAAATGACGACAGTTCTTAAGAAGCCCAAAGAATACCGGTGAAAAGAGTTCACAGTAACCCAAACAGATGGCAAAAAAAAAAAAAAAAAAAACTGACTAAATGTCCAGTAAACTGTTCAGTATATTTTGAGATTTCAGACACTTATTAATAGCACGTATTAGCATTAATACAGTGCAGTGTCGTTTAAATTTTCTGTCACTTAATGTACATTCGATGATTGAGCATTTCAACCAACTATGTCGAGTGACTACGTGAAAGGAAAAAATGATTGGTTGGGGACAATAGACCTTACTATCGATGCTAATTACGATAAAATTAAAAGCTGCAATTTGGAATCTATTTCTAATTATATACTGTTTCTAATTTTTATAGTGTATGACTTAATTGTATGAATTAGCATCGAGCGTAAAACTGCAAGAGCTTAGCTCGAATGTTACCCTAAAAACTGGCAGTCAGCACGACATATTGAAGTAATTATAAATAACTAGGTAATTATGAGTTTAAGATCATTCATACTTAGGCGATAACATCATTAATAATATTACGTATATTATTTTTAAGAAGGATAAAATAAATAAAGAATCAGTACCGATATTTTTTTCAGTAATGGACTCAGAGACTCAGACTCAATTGATTGCATATCTTCACTTTTATACCTACCGGGAACGCACAAAATAATCCGATTAAGGCAATAACTTATGGTACTCGGCGGATTTCTTATTCTTCTCGATTATGTAGAAGGACTTAGGTTTGCCGTTGCCGGAGTAATATTTTCTGAAAGACGTTTTCTTCGCTGGGACGTAATACGCCAAAGCGTCGAGCGAGTTCGGATGACTGATTGCTTTTGGCCAAGTCGGCGTGCTCTCGACGTCAACTATGTCATCGTCAAACCTTGCCTGCGGTCGATTTTTCGCAAACTTTTGGAGGACGGGAATGTTCCAATGGTATACTCGGGCAGGTTTGCCGTTGCTGGTCATTTGTAGAGGGAGGGTTCTTGCTGCAGCAGGGGCTGGCTCTGCGTGGCTGTAGTAACTGGTATTAGGAGGCAGTTTGATGACGTACATCCTTGAGTCTCCTGTGGCATGCCTTCTGCCTTGTTCGGCGAGTCGTTTCCTGTGATGGGCGGCGGGTATTCTCAGCTTTTTCAAGCCGAGTGAACTGAGCAGCTCGTGTGTGGAGGGCTCGACCTTATCCATGCTGTTGTCTGTGTTGGCGCTAGAGGCCGGTGACGGAGCCGCGAAGGTCACCGCCACTGAGACCAGCAACACTAATGACCTGAAACAAGAAGAAGGGAAATATTAGTTTCTAGTCAAGTACTTAAACAACTTATTGCTTTTCAGGGGTTCCTTGAAGATGGATATTATGATCTAAATATTCAGGAATGACAATATAATATCATACCATTAACTGATCTTATAAGAGGTGACAGACCAAGATTTGTAATAAAATATGTTGAACGGCTGTTGACTTCACATAATAAGGCTTTTAAAATAGCAAGAGCTACGATCTACTTAATAAGGTAGTGTTTAATAAACACCAAAGAACACAAAAAGACCGCAGTCGCACATGAAGCCAAAGAAAAACCAAACATAAATTCCTTATGAGTTATTAAGTGTTTTACGACAAAATAGATTATTCTTCATTTATATGGTTGTCTACAAACATTCCACGGCTTCTTGCCACAAGCGTGCGCTGACTTCAAATTGTTTGCCGACTTAAGATGGAACTTCTAAAGATAAATAAAACCAAGCTTTGTAAAGGTATGGAGACTGTCTTGCCGTTGTCTGATATTTCAAAAGCAATTAGCATAGGTACGGTAGTTAAGCATTGTGTACACTGAGAATTTCAGAAAACTTTTAAAGTAATAAGCCAGACAGTGAGATTCTCGTTCGTGAACGAACGAGTCGCAGATTTTGTTTGATTATTCCTAGAAGATAGTAAAGTGAATGTTCAGCGTTTTATGTCTGAATATTAAAATTACAATGTAAATAGTTATTTATGGGCGCTTTGTATCATTTCACATGACTATATTAAGTACAGGATTGAGGATAGTAATAAATGTTCACAACAAAGTCGTTTATACATTTAAATTTAATAGCCCTTCGTTTTCGAGAAGCGAAATACGGAAATATCTACATTTATGGATCGGTAGGCTATAGGTCATACCTATCTATATCATGCTTATAGGCTATAACGGTCATTTTTATTGACCTGAACCTGAACTGATTGTTTACAGTCCTTAAAGCATGTTGTATCTAATTTGTACAATAAGCAGTGTCTTTAAAAAAAAAAGGCAAGTTATTAAAAAAAAAAAAAAAAAACAACCCAACTGCAAAAACATAACTGAAAAGAGAAAAACAAGCATAATCATTTAGGATTTTGCTTTTTTTCAAGCTTTTTAGTTTTATTAATATATATATATATATGGAATTGTCTTATTATTAGCTTTTTTTATTTAATACCAATATTGGTGTAATTTATTTTTAAAAAAAACCTTCCCTTTTTTGTATTCGCAAATGCAATATATAAATATTTCATAGCCTATGTCACTCCCACAATTAAGATGAATCTAACGACACCTCATAATTATGTTAAAATCCGTCAAGCCGTTTAGGCTACAGAGCGTCCCAAAGAAATAGACATACATACATACATACTCTCGAAAAACATTACCCTCCTTATGGGACAGTCGGGTAAAAAACCATTTTAAAATGATCACCATTTTAATACTTCAAGCACAGAAACGTACAGAGGCGGACTTAAAGTCTGAGGCCCTAGTGTGAGTTTATTTTAACCATCTCGAATTTACGCATTGAGCGCGTTCAGCACTCTGATTGGTGATAGGCGAATCGGAGACCAATCAGAACGTCGAACGCGCTCGATGCGTAAAATCGAGATGGTTAAAATAAACTCACACTAGGGCCCTGATCCTTAAATGGCGTTTCATCGTAGCTTTTATTTATTCATGTACATAAGGACTGGTATTGATCGCTTCTCAGTACTTCTTAAGAATTCTAGTCTTTCACATTTACTGCATATTTGATGTACATATTGAAACATTTTCCCGTCTAATCATTTTATCCCAATTATCCCAAGATCCAAGAAGCCATAAGGCGAAAGAAAGAAAGAATAACGTTTATTTGAAAGCGTCAGGATAACCCGCAAAATTCAAATTTTCTTATGTTTTTTGCAATTTGCAGGTCAGTACCTATCAGGATTTGCGGCTGTATCAAATATTTATTTATAGAATGATCCTATTGCTTGGGGATCCCTTCTTTTCGCAGAAAGAAAGAAAGAAAGAAAAAAAAAGTATTTATTGGGACTCATACAGGAAGTTCACATTTTAAACTAAACACACTCATAGTAACACAAATAAAAACAAAAGTAAAATGAAAACAAAACCTGTACGGGGCCAAAAGGCTCCTATCTCAGCATGATGCTGCGACATTTAAAAATAAGTGTCGCAGCAATGTTTTTTTTACTAATATACTTTGGCATAACTATTTTGGTATAATTGTTTGTTAAATCAACATACAACCTGACACAGCACTGACCAGCATATTGCAAAAAAAACGTAAAGAAAATTAGAGTTTCGTGGGTCCTTTATTAAGATTTTCTTTTTTTATATTTTATGATCCATCCCCATTGAGCCACGGACCTTACTGCCGCCATACATTCACGTCCTGTGTGTCATATAACTGAATAGCTAAGCGAGTCGGTTGCATTAGTAAAATGCTTGTTTCTGAGAATAGGACAATGTGTTGGAGATATAGCCGGCCTTATGTGAGTTTAGAGCCACACGTCCGTGGGCAACCTGCTTAATGCTTGAGTGGTTGAGCTTACAGCATCGTTGTGTTTGTGGTTGGTCTTGATATCTATTTGTGGTCAATAGGTTCGGGTAGGTAAGGCGCCTCTCTAAGACGTAACAGCGGGAGTTCAACCCTCCCCCTACGGGATGGGGACCACAGCGCGCGGGCCGTCACCAGTCCGGGGCAGCGGAAGACACATCCGCACTCGCCCTCACTGACGCAAGTGTCAAACTCAAACCATTTATTTTAATTAAACCATTTACAGGCACTTTTGAATTGTTAAAGAGACGGTCAGTTAGTCAGAAAGTTGAAGCTAGATGCCCATTCCAATACGTAGATCACTATGGAGAAGAACGGATAAGAAACTCCAAGGACACTTTTTTAAGTCAAGATATTACATAATCCTGGGTACATTATTCTTGTTGCTTCTATATGTGAGACAATGTAAAAACTAATAAAACAATTCAAATTATAAAATTACAAATTAAAAATAAGCCCTGTGCGAGGGAACACCGGGGTGGTTTTAGTCAGTAAGAGTCTGGACAGACGATTGTGCCCACCCCAGGGCGCAGGACATCCATGAGGATTTCCACCCAAAAAAAAAAAGGAAAGGCACGTTTAGAACGCTGCTGAAAATAGCTTTTGAAATAGGTACATTATACGAAATTTATACGGTGTTCTCAAGTTCGTTGGCAGTTGGAAAAGTAGGATTTGTAAAGGTTGAGGTTTCTTTCAATAATGAATGAATATACCCCATTAACATGAAGCCACGACATTTTCGGTCATCGGTAGTAAATAAAGAGACTGAAATCTAAGTAATTTTACAGTCATAAGACATAATCAAAGTCGGTCAGACCCAGACGATTAAAATAACACAAGGCATCTGGTAAAGCACACACTTAAACCTACATAATGGAATTTCTTCCATCTCATTGCACATATACACTAGACAGGTACCGGATAGCCTAGTGCTCCATTTGGCTCAGTTCCACTGCGCCTGCGCATCCGAGCATTGGACCGCTTACAAACGTGATCTGAGTGGCGTTTGGATAACAGTTCATTACGTTACGAGTACTGTTTATGTTTTGATTTCCTCATTTCTCAATGGGGATCAAATTTTTTAAAGGAATATATATAAATATAGATATGTATATAGAGATTGATAAACTCCAGCACCGTTTGTCTGATCACCATGAAAGTTGGCACATATTTTTCTTTTTGTGTAGAGGTTTTCTTCGACTCCACGCCTGCTAAACCGCGGTCAAAAATCATTATTATGTAAAAAAAAAATGGTCTCGTCACATGCAAGAATGAACTTAAACATGACTACAGAGTAATGCCCGGTTTACATTATTCCAGTCCAGTGATCGAATCCAGCGCTGGATTGCTTACTGGAAAAATGTAAACCGGCACTGACTGTTACAAATCCAGTCCAGCACTGGACTGGATTAGACTGGACTAGATACTGGATGGTGGACTGGATGGAAAAATGTTTACATTGATCCTTAATAACAAGATGTGGAAATGCAAATTTTAATAAACTTGCTATTAACTTGTTTTCTGTCTTCATCATCTAATATAGGGTTCGGGAATAGTTAAGAGACTCCAAATGCTATAAAGATCTATAGGTACTTATTTCAAAGCTTTTGTAGCTCTTATTATCACGGAGATCAATGTGACAAAAAATTGCAACAATCGGTTGCCGACTTTACTCCACGATCATTCCAATTTTTATTTGAAGCAGACGTCAATAAAAAAGATATCCTAGTTACGAGGCACGCAATTTCTGAAAGAGAAGCACCACTTTTTTTGTAAACTAACAATGAAGTAGAGCCTTTTAAAGGCAAAGTAGACAATCGTCAAATAAATGAAAGGATCTATTCTGGTGTCATAGACAAGTCACCCAACAATGCAAAGAAGAGATGGACAGAAAAGAGAGCTCACAGATATCACGGCTAATACAGATGAAATGTCAAAATAAATTCGGATAACAGCAGGAAGATGATGAGGTCCTGAAAGTTGTCACACACAGTTAAGCCCAGCACTTTGCCAAAATCCTCCAGCATCACTTTCATAGATTTTTTATGTACTATCGCACACAGGCGGGCAGCACCACGCTTTTATGCATTAAAATGCGGTTCGATTGAACTGTAATGTGCACCAGCCTTAAAGCTTCAATGTATCTTGGACCAATGACAGTAAAATGAGAACCGTACCATGAAGTACTTATCTACATAATCCGGCATCATTACACAAGGTGCGTGGATACAAATAACACGTCGAAGCATGTAATTGTCGCCTGAGCTTCGTAACGTGGCAGAACTGTCTCTAATCAATATGCGCGAGAAATACCCGGTAATGCTGCGTTTCAGTAAGCAAATATGTGGTTGATTTAGAGGATGTGGATGTAGAAAATGATGTAGATGCGACTTGTGAGGATCTTACAGTACTAGCAAATAATGGAAGAGAAGGGAACAGTGTAAGTTACGTGTGCAGTTTCGACTAGTAGTGGCAATGTGATAGTGATTATCCCAATTCTCAATCTAAAGGCGCAGTGGTAGTTTCCTAGCTGAATGAAGATCATCTGGAGGTCTATGATATGACAAACTATCTATACTACATAGTTCAAGGCACATTGAAGCAAGGCTGGACAGTAGTTGTCTATTCGAGTGTTGGGCGCTAACTCCACCCAAAAAAGCGCTAGATACCGCTAGACGAGTGTGATTTAAAAAAAAAAACGATTTTATGCAATTTTCAAATAAGGAGTTCGAAATACATAAAGAAGTTACTGATAATTTGTTACACAAAATATGATTATTGAAAAAAAAAAATATATATTAGATGCATAGAAATGCAATACAAAAGTCAAGATCAATTAGTCAACCGACAAATCATCATCGTCGCCGTCGGTTGCCTTTGTCGATGGATTTTGAAGACTCCCAGATCCAGATGGCCCTGGCTATGGTTCTGTGGTATATTGCGATGGGCTAACCACAATTTATATTTTTCGTTACTACCAAATACAAAAGACTATAGTCTTTAGTATACAAAATACTATTACTGGCAAAATACTATGTCTGACAAATATTATTCGTTAAAAATGGTAATAAATAAATACCTATGTAGCTTTAAATTAATTACCTACGAGTATCAAGATACCAATATTTTGTTATAGCGCTAGATTTTCCCAGAAAATAATGGGAGTCGATTACCATAAAATTGCGCTAGATCTAGCCCCGAAAGCGCTAAAATGGTAGCACTGAGGCTAGATGAGTTTCTTGCCCGTTCTTCTCCATTAGAACCTACTACATTTTGGAATGGGCACTACCTTTCTGACCGACCGACCCCTTGAAAATTCAAAAGTGCCTGTACCTAATTGGTTTATTTGTAATAAATTCTTTGAGTTTGAGATCGAACGGTTTATGTTTAAAGGTTTTAGGCCCACTTGCACGAAAAATTTAACCTCGGTTAAATTGACAGTTTATCATATAATTTTGTTAATTTAACCTCGTGTTAGCATTCAACTCTGAGTTTTCGTGCAAGTAGCCCTTATAATAGGTTCTTTTAAACTCACTAAAGAGGGTCTCGCGTGTATGGTAAATAAAAAGATACTTATATGCATAGCGTGGCCAATTAATATACACAAGAATATAACTGTTATTTAGTGCTTATAACTCGGTTGGGTAACATGTTTCTGATTCACGTCTCTGGCATTTATACCGTGCTTGTAGAACTGATATAGGTATTAGTATGAGCATAATAATTTTATAGTGGTTTGCGTATATGGGCCTTATTGGAATCATATCAATAGTGATAGGCGAAGCTCAAAGTTAAAGTATAAATACAATTTACAGTTGGCTTAGGTAGGTAAGCTACTTATTTATTTATTTACTAGCTGCTGCCCGCGGCTTTGCCCGCGTGGCTTTTTCTATACAAATAAATAAAATTGAAGTGTCTATTTGAAATATAACATTTTTTTTAAATCCACACGGTGAATCCGCGGGCCGCAGCTAGTCTAAAATAAAAGTAGCCTAATTTATTCCTTATAACATCAGCTATCTGCCAGTTAAAGTTTCGTCAAAATCGGTCCAGCCGTTCCGGGGATTAGACAGACAGAAACACAGAAAACAAAAATTCTAATAGTTTTTTTTTTTTTTTTGTTATATGTACCGTATACTTTCATATGCGTTTAGCTAAAAGCTGTTATTTTGACCTTACAAACAGACACTTCAATTTGATTTATTTGAATTTGTAGACTCAGGTCAACCCAAGGCGCCTACAAACAAGTTACATTTTCGTAATATACGCGTTCAGTTAAATTTTTGTTGTAAACATGTTATTATTATTGGATAGGCGATGCTTACCTCCTAACTTATAATGAATATAGGTATAAGTTAGATCGAGTCAAAAGCTATGTAGAATGAGGTAACAGAACTTATTTCATTCGTTGGTAATATAACCTAATATCTCTGTTAACCTGAAACTGTAAAATAAAAAAAACTATAAAATAACTATAAAATTCTGCCCCTGGCAGTATTTTTTTGCTGTTATCTGTGTCCGGGAACAGATAATATCCTGGGGAACCCATCGATATTTTGTGTTTTTTTTTTTTTTAACTTGTCATGCCACCTTCGCGTCTGTAAATCATAGTTAGATCAATTATTTTCGATGTAGCTTATCCGAATTTATCCGATACATCTAGTGAGTGGACTGCCTGGGATTAGGAGCAAAATTCAGACGATTAATCAATAATAACATAATTGAACAAATTACAGTACTTTTTTGGCCCCAAATCCCAAATTTTCCACTAACAAATCATTTAATTTGTGGCATTATGTTTTTGCTCCCATAAACATGTCAACTATTCTCTAAAATTCGCGATACTTTCTATATACATAAAAAATTCTGATTAGTATATCTTTTCTTTAATCTCTAACATCTCCATTGCGATTGCAATTTGCAGGCTCATAAACGTCAAACGTGCAATGGCGGCGCGCATGCGTATCACGTAACTTGCGTGACAGATAATTATTTCACATGCAATTATATGTCCGGCTGACAGATGGCCCCCGTTCTTGGCTTGTGGGAAGGTCTTTAGAGTTAATTGAATAGATTTTCACCGCAGTGACAGAATAACCCTGCCCCCTGAGGCTGGAAATTGAATTCTGTTTACGATGTTCTACCTTATAAAATTAGTTTTCATTTCTCATACTTGGAAAGTACGCTTGAAGTTACCTGATCAGAGGTATGACAGTACTTTTCGTCCCTGAGGAACGGTCTTCCCTGCTGTCAAAAAAAAATAAAAACTATTTAAGCCATGTCCCAACGTTTTATGCAGCCACTCTGTTAAATCGCGGCGTAAAATCGTATAGTATTATTAAAAAAAATAACATGACTGTATAGGTACTTATAATTTAAGTTTCACTAAATTATTATTCAATTCACTAAATTACTATTTAATTGACATAGATTTGGGTAAAATATTTACCATCATAAATGATAAAAAATACTGGCTGGTAGAGTGCCTCAGAAAAGAAACATAATAAAGCCGCGAGAGGCGGCAATTTGATCTTCAGTTGTTTTGTCGAGTGCTAATTATTTACGTATAGGTGCAGATATTTGTATAAAATGAGTTCATCAGATTCAGATTTATATTTGTTTAACTAATCAGGTTTTTATTTACTTTCCTCATATTCGAAATGAAAAGCAGAGTGTTTACCTCGGGTGAAAGAACCTATTTAGGCACTCGAACTATTAATTGGCGCACGAGCGTAGTGCCTTAATAGGTCCCTTTCATCCCTTGTATAACAATCTACTATTGTTGGTGTAATATATCCATACTAATATTATAAATGTGAAAGTAACTCTGTCTGTCTGTCTGTCTGTATGTTACGTTTTCACGCCTAAACCGATGAACCGACCGTCATGAAATTTGGCAGAGATACAGCCTGGGATACGGAGAAGGACATAGGCTACTTTTTAACGCGATATAACCGACATCCACGCGGGCGAAGCCGCGGGCAAAAGCTAGTTTATGAATAATCCATAATATTATTCCATCTCTAAAATGAGTTTTCCATGTTTCCGTAAGTACCTATTTCCTTTTGGCTACATACCTTCATAAGGTTTTGGCACATATGCCAAAACCTTAATGCCTTCGTATAAATACTAAGTAATAATTCTAAGTAAATTCCGTATTCGCGACAAATGACAAGGCTGCTGTGAGTTGTTAAGGCCCCCTCAGACGTGTCCGCACGGTGGCGCGTGCGATAGCGATCGATAGCCGGAGAGATCGACGTCCGATCTGAATAACATGAACTCATTTGCAATAAACTTTAATCGACACTATACGGATTAGCTCCCTGTGTTGACTAGTAGTCTAACTAGGCTTTATGTTGTCTCGTTTTGATAAATTTGATGTAGTAGGGTAGGCAATAGATATCTATCCACCATCTATATAAATAAATAAAATGTAAGTGTGTTTTTAATGTCAAATAACGTTTTACGAAATGAGTATGAAAGAATGTACGGTAATTATAAAAAAAAGAAAAACAAATAAACTGTTGTAACATTTTTGTCCTTCTGCCTGTCTGTTATAAGTTAGTCTGTCTGTATGTCTGTTTGTTTCGGCTAATCTCCGAAACGGCTGGACCGATTTTGACAGGACTTTCACTGGAAGATAGCTGATGTTATAAGGAGTAACTTAGGCTACTTGTATTTTAGAAAACGCCAGGAATTCGCACGTTTCAAATCAAATCAGTAAGTAAAAATTAATTACCAAACAATAACAGTACAAATCCTATAAAAAAAATTAGGTCCATCATCTGTATTTACGATCTGAACGTGCAGCGTAAAGTCCCGTTCAGACGATCGTTCCCACCATAAGTCAGGTGGGTAAAGTTGGTATCGACGTTCCCGTAGCTAGCCGGGGGCTATCGGCAGTGCGTGTGGGCGGGCCCTAACACCGCTGACCGCTTGACCTCGACTCCCGGGTCAGCTCGGGGTCAACGCCCTGCGATAGCCGCGTGCGCAAAGCATTGTCGCCTGCACTTTGGTAAGCTTGACGGAATGCCATTATGGAATTTTCAGTTTTGAAATATGGTTTGCGGCTGCGTTGGTCATTGTGCCAGGCCCTTTATGTGGAATGCGTTTGGTTTCGTTTAAAGAATTCAATTGAAGTTAATGTATTTAATAAAATGTGCTTAACTTCTCGTAATTACAGACACAATTAAAAACCCATTGTGTCCCGCGTGGATCTATGTTCACGGCATATGAAAGGTTAAGAGCGAGTACAACAAAAATATTATCTCGGGACTGAGAAGGAATTATGAAAAACGGCTCAATAAAGAACTTCGGTATGTGTCTAGAATTTTCTAATTCCTTTTGTAAAGTTTCATATTGAAACACGAAGCAACAAAAAACGATATAGAGGAATGTGGCCGCTTTTTTTTAGATCGAATTTTGTTGCTTCGTGTCTCAATATGAAACGTTAAGGTACGCTTACACGGGCAACTAAAATTGCTCAATCCTGGTCAATTCTCGTCAACTATGACGTCACGACTACACTCGGCAATTTAGGGCGATGGCATCATGTAGCAACCTGTTACCAGAGATACGGCCACACAATACCATGCAATATGGAGCAACCTTAAAAAACTAGGCAATCAAAATCAAAATCAAAATATTTTATTTCACATAAACCTACATGGGCACTTATGAAACGTCAGAAGCTAGGTGCACGGTTCCAATTAGTCGTTTCCTATGGAGAAGAGCCGGCAAGAACCACCACGGTTACACTTTTAAAAATAATTAGCTTTACAATATTATTAAATAACAGTGATAATAGGTATGGGAGGACAGTGTAGGCCTTTCAACAATTACCAGGTACTTAACAAAATAGAAAACCGCCAACAAATCTACACTCTACTAGGCCTACAACGTTCTCACATTCACAAAATATAAAATAATCTAAGTATATACTCGTCAATACCCCGACGACACACTTGTACTGCACTGACTCTCGCAAAAACAAGACGTAGTTATAAGTATAAACGAGATAGAAAGAAAATTGACTAAACATTTCCAAACCGATTGGATATTCGGCAACGCATATTGGCGACATTGAGAAATGTGAAATATATGGAGCAATATGAAGCAATATTCCCAAAATAATTGTCACATTTTATTGTTGTTGCTCCAGATTGCTCCACTTAATTGATCCGGATTGATCCATTAGTGTTGCCGAGCGATAATTTCTCAAAAAATTGCCCTTGTAAGAGCACCTTTATAAAAGGTATTAGAAAATTCTAGACACACTTACCGAAGTTCGTTATTGAGCCGATTTTCATAACTCCTCAGTCACGAGATAATATTTTTTTTAAGGAGTGACGCTATATTGGACCGTAGTATGCCCACTTAAAGCATTCAATTGAAGTTAATGTATTTGAAAAATGTGCTTCATAGGTACACATCGTGAATTTATTAAGGTCTATATTTCATTTGTATTGTAAAAGTAATTGCTTCAGGAAGCATAACCGTAGGTAAGGCGTCGTAAAAATCGTCATATACACACATAAAAAAAAAAAAGGTTGTGATCACTAGCATAACGACGGTGAAGTGCCAGTAACTCCTAACTGAAAAAGTCAAAAATGTACACAAACTGAATGAGGATGCATGCATGGCGGTAATGCCATAAAATAGGCACGTTGGTTTAGTTGGAGGTATTTCCACATATAGTTTAGCAACAAAAAATACACTTAAGAGATTTCACTAAAACCTGCGAATACCCCTTTTAAATTCAAAATGATAAACAAGTGAATTTTAGAAAAATGTAAGTTAGGAGGTATTCGCACTTCACCGTCGATAAGCTGATATAATTGTTTAAATTGAACTTTATCAAGAAAAATTCTTTGTTGTGTGTTTTCTTTAAACAAAAATACTTACCCTGTTTGAAATTAAAAAATAAAACATATATTTTTTATTTTTTTTTATAAAAAAAATTGAGTAATTAATCATAATGTAATTGTAACAGAAATTTGATAGAAAGAAAAATACTGTTTAACCAAACTTAAACAAAAATTTATTAAAAGGTTTATATTCAATATAATATAACTCCTCTCCTGGCTCGAACACATGCGGTGATCCTCCTGGGCATGATGAGAATCAAGTTATCCAGCATTTCTTGGGGTAACCTGTCCTCTGGCACTGTCTGGGGACGTGGCTGACGGTTCCAAACAGCTCGTTTAAGAGCATCTCACGCGTGCTCTATTGGGTTTAAGGCAGGCGAGCCGAATCATAATATAATCTACCGTACCTAACAAAAAAGATTTCGATTTTTCAAAGTGATCGCAACCTTTTTTTGATGTGTGTATGATCACTCTCAACCTTGTGTATGCTTACAATCAGGCCAAACTAACGCAGATTAGCTGTTCAGTTTGTCTACCATCTAAACCTACGCTTTAGTTTTTTAATAGTAAAACAAATTACTGTTAATAAGCTGTTCATTTAAAATAATAATTACTAAGCAAAAGCAATACTAACTTAATCATAGAGTTATTTTACAGTTTTATTGAAGTATAAAATGTATAGTTAAATGTTGATTAGATTTACGCAGTTTATTGTGTATTAAATTATAAGTATAGGTAATACTTGGAACGGTACGGTCTTTCCATCCAGGACCGGATTTGATTCTATAGAACCGATCGCGTATTTACTGTGTTTAGTTAAGTTAGTTAAGTTAAGTACCTAAATCTTTTATTGTTTTTGTTTTCTGTGTAGGTAGGTACCGTATTTAGATATTATAAGCAGGTACGTATTTAACTTTTATTTTTAGTTAAGTATGTATATCACCATAATTTCAGCCGAAAGACGTTCACTGCTGGACATAGGCCTCCCCCAATTGGGGGGGGAGGGGGTTGCCATAATCGCCACGCTTGGTAGGCGGGTTGGCGATCGCAGGATGGTGTTAAAAATGCATAGAGAACGCTGCTGTCCATTCTCTAGAAAGTCCCTTAGTCGCCTTTTACGACACCCATGGGAGGAAATAGGATGGTGCTATTCTTTACGTTCGTTGTTCGTTAGGTATAACTCTTTTTTATTATTTTTTATTGAAACCTTTCGACTATTTTTCTAAGCGTCGTGAAAAAAGAAACAATTTAATGAAATTGAATAATACTATCTTGAAGTATCATTATTATATTGATGTAATAATATTACTATTAATATTATTAATTTCTACATTTGCTTAGGTATATCTGTAATTCGTAAGTATGATATGTGTAAGTAGTATGAATATGTACAGAGAGTATAAAGAGTATTCTATTCTATTCGATTACACCTACTTTAATGTATTGTATTATTCCTAGTATCATAATAGTGAATTTTCATATTAGAAGATGAAACAACATCCTGAAAACGAAAAGATCTTAAATTTTCCCAATTTCACACATTAATGTGTAGTTTATAGCTAAATTATTACATTAATAATCTTTACTATCCACTTATAGTACCTACTTTCATTCACGAATGATATAAAATAATACTAAGATTATTAAGATTGCTAGTTCTTTACCTTTAGCATTATCTCTTTCAAAATATTCACAAGAAATAAAAAAACTAATTATGAGCTACATATTGTAATTTAAAAACCTCTTTTTATTTTTTTATTTTTGCTGTCCCTAGATTTAATCCAAGAAAACTGCGAATCGTAAAGCTATGTTAGGGTTGTTCTCAAAAAAGTGGCTCTGTAACCTGCCAGGCAGATTTTAGTGGAAATGTGTGATGTCTAAAATGCTTTTTATTAAATTCTACACAATATTGTACTTAAAGAGGCTTTTCACGCAGAGGCTGAGTAATATTAAGAAAACCGTAGTGACATTCTTACAACAAAATAATGTTGTAACATCTGTTTCTCACTAACCTGCCATGTCCATACTCAAAGAGTCACACTTTGAATAAACATAATTTTTTTTTATTAAATGAAGATTTTATTCCCTTAGAACAATTCAACATAAGAAAAATAAAATACCCAGAATGGAAATTTATATAAAAAAAACTCAATAATTGATAAATTTATTCGAGCGGTGCCACTTTTTTGAGAACGACCCGTTAATAAATTAAAATAAATAATTGCTAGAGGTCTTAAGAGTCGGAATTATAGTAATTATTCATAATTTCAGATGCACTTTTCTCGGCACCGAGCCCCAGTTGGTAACACGACAACATTCTTTAGCGTATTTGAAGCTGGTAATTTCGATATTTAATCGTCGAGTAATAAATTAAGAACCAATAAAAACTGATAGCCGTTTAGCAAAATGGGCAATTCAGTAAAACGTTCTCAGCTGTATTACTTTTCTTTAACTAGTTTATTCAAATTACTGCAAGTAGGTATGTACGTTATAAAACGCTTTACAGGAAGATTCTTTAAAGAAAGAAAGAAATTCTTTAGAAGAAACATGTCTGAACTTTGATACCTTATGGATCTATAACTCATCCAACGATTACAATAATTCCACTTGGACTTGGGATAGTAGCAGTTGTTCTGTTTTTTTGTTATAAAGTACTAGCTTCTGTCCCGCGACTTCGTTCGCGTGAAATTTCAGCCCCCGACCCTCCGCGTCACATCCCGTTGCCCACCCGCGCTATTACTTCGTTTTTACATAGCTTTCTTTCTGATTTTTCTTCTTTTTGCGCGGCTTCTTAGGTTCGCAGCGTGATTTTAAATAGCCTATATCCTTCTCCAGGAATTGGGCTATCAAATACAAAAAGAATTTTCAGAATCCGTTCAGTAGTTTCAAAGATTACCCCTACATACAAACTTACAAACAAATTTTACCTTTTTATAATATTATTAGTATATTAGTATTAGTATAGACAAACCGTGTGTTACCTCTTTATAATATTATTAGTATATTAGTGTATTAGTATTATTATAGACAAACTGTGTGCCCACACGAAGGAATTTTCCAAAAAAAAAAAAAAACCAGAAGTAATGACAAGATTCCAAATAAACTTTCATCTCTTATAATTACCCCTTTAGGGGTTCTCCCTAGTGCTCACTTTCGTTATAAACAAGGAACACTGAATGCCAAAATTTCATGCTCCTAGACCCGCAGTTTAGGCTGTGCGTAGTCTTTCCGCGTTTCTATGTAAGATTTTTGTTATTTAAGTAGATTACATACAATCAATCTGCCTAGCCTTTTCCCAACTATGTTGGGGTGGGCTTCCAGTCTAACTGGATGCCGCTGAATAACAGTATTTTACATGGAGCGACTGCCTATTTGACCTCCACAACCCAGTAATTGGGTAACACGATACCCCATGGTAAGACTGGTTGTCAAACTTTTTTTTTGGGCTTATGACGACCCGTAACGACTGCACTGAAAGAAATAATTAGCCGAACTAATTAAGTTACTTCAAAAATAACAAAACTTTAGTTATAAGGAAATAAACTTTACTTAAATTAAACAAAACCATTTTGTAGTGTGCAAAACAGGGTTTTGTAACAGATAACAGTTAGTTCGTAAGTCACAATTTTTGTGTAACAGTAACCAAGTTTTTGTTATAGTTATGCAACAATTTCTTTCAGTGTGTCAAAGATCCACGAATGACAGCCGGGACCAACGGTTTAACGTGCTTTCCGAGGCACGGAGGAGTCTTGGTATGTAAAGATGGACAACCATCCACGGACCAACCCCGGCAAGCGTAGCTTAACCTGACGGATCGACCCGTGCGGCTGTTTTTACTTAGCCACGAGCTCCTCAAGTAGATTACATACATAATATGAATTAAATGAGGCACTATAGACATGCTGGTCTGTCACAAACAAAGCCATAATATGTGGTTAAAAATAGTTCAGCAATATTTTTTTCCATTTTTTTCCATTTTTTTCATTCGACCGCATCTTCGTCGGTCGACGTCTTGAGCGACCGCAGCTTCTTAATTTACTTCATCCTTTTATACATAATCTTCAACATGATAATGTATAGCATTATACTAATAGCGTAATCATGTAAACTTGGGCCTAAGTCTACTAATTTAGAAACGTTGCAATGGTCTCGCCATTGTATTTGACAGTGTTTGTATGGCAAATCTGTCAAAAAGTCACAATGAAGACACCAATGCAACGTTTGTACATTAGTAGACTTGGCCCCCTTGTTGTTATATTCAATAATGTATCTTATGGTCATCATTACTCTTTTTTAGGGTTCTGTAGTCAACAAGGAAGTCCCTTATAATTTCGCCATGTCCGTCTGTCTGTCTGTCTGCGGCTTAGCTCAAAGACTCTTAGTACTAGAAAGCTGTAATTTGGCCTGGATAATACTCGTACATATTAATCACGCCGTCAAAGTGGTAAAATAAAATCTCGAAATATATTTTTGTTTAGGGTACCTCCCCTACGCATAAAGTGGGGATGATATTTTTTTCTCGTCTATCCCATGGTGTGAGGTATCGTTGGCTAAGCCTTTAAAAAATATTACAGGTCTGTGAAAACATTTTTCAATTCAGGGATCCGTTTGCGTAACATTAAGCTTTAAAATGCAAATTTTTATTAGATAAAAGTGTCCCCGGGGGGCCCCCCTGCTAGCTAAATGGTTGTTCTTGGATATGTGAATAAATTCACGGCAGTAGTTGGTATATACTACTATTGTGGCACCGTGATTTTTTGCGATAACGAGTAATAGTCGACCAACTTATGTTTGCAGTTAAAATGTATGGGAGAACATGTTTTTCAACTACAATGTTAAGTTTGTTCAGTTTATTCCGTTCTAATACCAAAAACTAAAGGCTCCTAAAACAGGCGCGACACGCGACGCGACACAATGAGAGGACTCGTCGCGCGGCACGCGGTGTCTTTGTGTCGCGTCGCGTGTCGCGCCTGTGTGTAGGTGCCTTAATACCACTATGTATGTTTTTCAACATTGATGAAACAAATATCAGTGGTATTAGTTTTTGGTATTAGAATGTAATAAACCGTTTGTTCTTGGTATAAATTCATCCCAACTACGGAAGCCTTTATTGTGCGTGGTCCGAAACGCGCTCAGCTGGTTTTTTTAGCATAAAAGTATGTGAAATAGTAATTTTTGAATAATTGGTATCTAAATCATTCAGTTTACTAGCTACCTATGTATAGAAAACCGTTGGATATATATATAACTAGCTTTTGCCCGCGGCTCCGCCCGCGTGGATGTCGGTTATCGCGTAAAAAAGTAGCCTATGTGCTTCTCCATTTCCCAGGCTATATCTCTGCCAAATTTCGTGACGATCTGGGCCTCAAGTCTGCTATTACAATAGTGTGAGAATGGTCTCTTCATTGTGAGTATTTGACAGATTTGCCAGACAAACACTGTCAAATACTCACAATGGCGAGATCATTCTGACACTATTGTAATAGCAGACTTGAGGCCCTGTTCAGCGGTTTTACGTGAATCGTAACATAGAGACAGACAGAGATACTTTCGCATTTATAATATTACCAGCTGCGCCCCGCGGTGTTACTCGCGTACACTACATTTTTTCGGGATAAAAAGTAGCCTATGTGTAAATCCAGGGTGTCAGCTACGTCCATAAATTTTAATAAAAATTGGTCCAGCCGTTTGAGCGTGGAGTAGAGACAAACATACACACACACCAGTGTCTCCAACTCTATTAGTCAAAATTACGGTGTTGCCAGTCTAAAAATACGGTACATGGCGGAAAATTACGGGAGGTCAAAAATTTAAAATACGGTAAATTTACGGTATAACTTTATTTCACAATTAAACATTAAGTTTCAGCCTTTTTGTACATGGAATTGGACATTAATACATTTAATCATTTTATCGGTAGGATGGAAATCTATGCAGTTTTTGCCTGTTCTCTGAATGAGTCAATCGATTTTGGTGACAATTGGTTCAAGTCGGTAATGTGGCTGAAAATGCGCTCGCAAGCAATCGGCGTTGGGAGTGGGGTAATGACAGAAACATTTTTTCAAATAAAAATAAACTGTATGTAAGGTTGGGTACATCATTTTTAAGGCGCCACTCATAAAGACGAAATTACGGTAGAATTGAACATGTCTACGGTGGGTGGTAGATATGTTCAAATTACGGTAGGTTTACGGCGTTGTTGGAGACACTGACACACACTCACAAACTTTCAACTTTATAACATTACTAGCTGCGCCCCGCGGTTTCACCCGCATAAGTGTCGATCCCGTGGGAATATCGGGATAAAAAGTAGCTTATATGTTAATCCAGAGTGTTAGCTACCTCCATACAACATTTTATCAAAATTGTTCAAGCCGCTTGAGCGTGAAGAAGAGACAAACATACACACAAACTCGCCTTTATAATAATAGTGTGATAAGTGTGATTATTAGTATGGGTGATTAGATTACTAATGGAAGTTTAACGGTTTGTTTATTATTTACAATTAATTTTCGCTATTAAAGCGGTTATTTTACACGGCTAAGACCGGTTGCTTTTATATATCGTTCGTTTATTTTCGTAATAAAAATAAATGAGACATCGGTAAATGCTTCATAAACACTTATCTACTCGTAACTATTCATTAACCTTCATAACACCTATATTATTCAGTAAAACGTTCTAAGGCTTACGAATTAACTGTAACTGATTTGTTAAGGAATGCAGTCAATTTTTAAATGCCTGAACGTATACCTATACTCTATTTGAAATAAGATTAAAGAAAAAATAAGATTAAATAAGATTAAACCATTTTTACAGTCCGATTAACCGATTTTGACTTCTATTATGTTGGTGGCATGACAAATGGCAGTTGCAGGAAACAGTTGGTATTGTAACCACTTTTTGCATTCAATGCCATCCTTATGCCAATGGAATAGAAGTCAAAATCGGTTGAACGGACTGTAGAAAAGGTTTATTTCAATATCTACACTGAAAGAAATGTTTGCAAAACTGTAACAAAAGTTTTGGTTACTGTTTACAAAAAAATTGTGACTTGCGAACTAGATGTTATCTGGTACAAAACCCTGTTTTGCACACTACACTTTGTGAATGCGTGAACGTTGTAGGCCTAGTAGTGTAGATTTGTTGGCACTTTTCTATTTTGTTAAGTACCTGGTAATTGTTGAAAGGCCTACACTGTCCTCCCATACCTATTATCACTGTTATTTGATAATATTGTAAAGCCAATTATTTTTAAAAGAGTAACCGTGGTGTTTCTTGCCGGCTCTTCTCCATAGGAAACGACTAATTGGAACCGTGCACCTAGCTTCTGACGTTTCATAAGTGCCCATGTAGGTTTATGTGTTTTTTTTTTTTTTTACTACAAAATCAGCTTTGTTAATTTAAGCAAAATTTATTTCCTTAAAACTAAAGTTGAGTTATTTTTGAAGTAACTCAATTAGTTCGGCTAATTATTTCTGTCAATGTAGTCTTATTTCAAATGGAGTATCATGCAAAAGAATTAAATGACTAATATATGTATTAGTCAATGAATTATTTTGTATGTATACTCAATTTGAAAAATCCAAAGTAATGGTGGCCTACAATAAACGAATCTGTTAATGATTTGTGCAAAAAAATTATTGACACTTTTTGTTGCATCAATATTAAAATACGCTACATAGTTTGAAGCAATTAGGATAGCTCAAACATGCGATTTTTCTCCTCGCTACATCTTTTTGTATAAACTATGTTAATTCATTTGCGAATTTATTCACGGAGCCAAGTTTTTAGGCCGTTAGCTGACGCCCGCCGCGTAGCATGCAATAATAGTCCACATGCATGCTTATGTCTAGACTGTCAATTAGCTTATTAGCTGGTTATTTAGAGCATAATAATAATAGTGGGGCGGACTAGGGTCATATAACAGATGTATGATACGAGTAATTCCGCCGCACTAACGAAAAATGCAATGACTCGATTTTCCCGCTTCCGAGATTTGTATTTTTGATTATTGAATTTGTTATGAAGTTTTAGTTATTGCATCTTGCTTACTGAATAACCGAGTTCCTGAAGGATCAATAATAAATTGCTTAGAGAGAGTTAATAGATTTCGATTAGCTGACTCCAAATATATAACTCAACGAATATATAACTCAAATTCGTCCAAAATCGAGTTATTGCATTCTTCGTTAGCGCGGCAGAATAAGTCAAGTGACGGTGAATTGTTTCTTATAGGTAGGCTACTGAATAACAACTTGATGAGTTTTGTTAGTACTTAAATTTTTGGCAAAAACAATCAATCAATCTGCCTAGCCTTTTGCCCAACTATGTTGGGGTCGGCTTCCAGTCTAACCGGATGCAGCTGAATACTAGTATTTTACATAGAGCGACTGCCTATCTGACCTTCACAACCCAGTAACTGGGTAACACGATACCCCTTGGTATGACTGGCTGTCAGACTTTTGGGCTTCTGACGACCCGTAACGACTGTCAAAGATCCACGAATGACAGCCGTCATCAACGGCTTAACGTGCTTTCCGAGGCACGGAGGAGTCTCGGTATATAAAGATGGTCACCCATCTATGGACCAACCCCGGCAAGCGTAGCTTAACCTGACGGATCGACCCGTGCGGCTGTTATTACTTAGCCACGAGCTCCCCAAATTTTTGGCAAAAACGGGGAACAATGGTGCCGATTCCCTTGTTCACAAACTAAACAAAATTTAAATTCAGTGCATCTTTTTCTTTCTATTTCCTTAAGAAAAGGACAGAAGATAAATTTGTAGTTTGTGAACAAGGGAATCGGCACCAATAAACTAAAATAACTTCTAAACTAAACAACCAATCATAATAATTGTACCTATATTAATTTTTCGAATTTACATCCTTAAAAACCGCAACATTATTGGTGTCATTTGCATAATTGATTTTCAGATCATCCTTCTCCTCATAAATAATCAAAATTAATTACAACAAACAACGATAAAAAATCAGAAAGATATTTTTTTTACGATTGACCGCACATGAGTCGATGCACCCAGTCTTACAGCCCAATTACGTCCCTGTCATATCTGTCATTCTAATTCGTGCAGTGCTCGCGTGATTTGTCTATGCGCATAATTGTAGCGTATTTTAAAAATATGCTAAACGTTCATTCCTTTGAGCACACGGAAAGATGTAATATTTGCAATCGCAAACGAATGGCCGATACATTACATTTAGCATACATGTTTTAATAGGTTGCTAATTAACTATTTGTTTCATTACACACAGTAAAATACATAAAGATAGATACAATATAATTATAATTTAACATATTATAATTATTATTTGAATATATTTTGTATCTATATTCTATGAGCATACTTTTTTAATAAACAAGGTCCTTATTCGGATGGGTCACCGTTGATTATAACACAATCGAGTAAAGAGTATAATATATGCTATTGCCGTAGTGTTCGAAGAATATTACTAAAATGGATCTTAAAATCGTTGATGCTCTATACCTCTAAACCTTTTTGCACTTATAATACTGCAACTGTTTTTAAATAATTGAACCTCTTTTTAACTTTCTGGTGTTTTCTAAGGGCTGGTCGCAGTTACTACGCTATTAAGTAGTTTTAGGACCCCAAAATAGAAGTTATTTGAGTTTCACAAAAAGAGGCGCAATCATTATAATAGAGGGTTCAATAATATTTTTAGAAACGCAAAATGGGAACTATAAGATGTTCGGTTAAATACATGCCAACTCAGAATACCTATTCTTCTTAAATGTCAATAAGACTTATATGGCGGTATGGTGGTTTCAAACCATTTTCCAACAATGAGAATTATTAAAATATGCAGTTACTGACATTGCTGGGAAATAGCTAAATATATACCTATTTATGCAGTATTTATGTAAATAAGTTTCTTAGATGGAGTGGTTTTAACAATTCATAAAGCATTGTTTAAAGAAACATGTGCTAAGTAGGTACATAAATACTTTTTCCGGATTTTTTCATTTTTTTCTCATCATCATCATCATCATCATCATTTTATTGGTTTTATTAACTTAATTTTTATTGGTTTTCTTAAATTTCCATCAATAAGCTTTTATTAACTCACTGTTAATCTGTTACTTCAGAACAAAATAGTACAGCTTAACATTAATAAGTCTTTATGATGATATACTTGAAGGTTTGACGGCACGGTTGGCGCAGTGGTTAAGCAATTGACTGCTGCGCTGCGTGTCGCGGGTTCGATTCCCGCCCGGAACAAATATTTGTATGACCTACAAGTAGTTGTTCCGGGTCTGGCTGTTTTTGTATGTGAGTTTAAATGTTTGTAAACGCACCCACAATACAGGAGAAAATCCTAGTGTGGGGAAACGTTGAAAAAAGAAAAAAAAGGCATTATGTGTAAAAGTCCTACTTTTACACTTGGTACCTTTTTTATTATTTTTTCATAGCATAGGTATGTAAATCCCTTCATTGTTGGCAACTCTGCAGAGTCCCTTTATTCTGTCATCAAAAGTTCCTTATTTACGTACATGTTATTCCGTACATGTTATTCCATAAAAGAGTTCAGAGTTCTATCCTGCTTACGGGTTTAGAAATATAAGATTTATTTTAAAACTTCTGTACCTACCTATTTGACGTAAAAATATGATTCTTTTTTTAAGAGATTTTAATGTTTCTTTTTTTTAAATTAAGTTCGTCATCTTCATCATCATCACCATTTTCTAAAAACCTACCTATTGCAAAAAACTACCTATTGGAAATATCAAAATCCTTTTCGCATTCATATATTTAAGTATAACAGAAAAATTAAAGCATGAATTGTGTAATAATTTTATTCCAATATTCCTTATATCCAGGTTTTAAAATCATTATACGCCCATTTATCGCCCGCATACGTCCAGCTATCCATAGTATTCGTGCAATGCTAACGAGGTGTGAAGCCATGTAAAGGGGCCAGTATCCCGTGCCCTACAGGCGCCGGCGTCAATTAACCATTTATCTTCCCACCTTTTACCGCCAACAAGAAATAGAATAGAACTCGCTTTTTCCTATTTTAAATGTAAAGTGAAAATAGGTTGGTTGCCTTTTTTTATGGTCTATGGTTGAATGTTTTGTTTTTCTTGTTTTAATTAAAAGGCTTTTAGACTTTTAGGTGTAAATATTGTTTTTTTTTTATCTAACTGAACACTGACTATATTAGTAATTACAGAGTTTTATAAAAACACAGTACCTACTTATTTGTGAACAGTTTGCAATTTCCATAAGTTATTTTTCTTTTCTTTCTTATAAAATCGAAAACTGTGTTCCACTACGATGCAGCATGGATGCTGTAGGTGTATTTCCTTAGTGTTTTCATTAAAATTTACAATTTGTAGATTTTACTAGTACCTGAGGCTAATATTTGTAATTACACTAGACGTTTGTTATTACGTTGCGTAATGCTCGGCCGTTCCAGGAAATAGACAGCAATAAAATTCGCTATTCGTACAATTTACAGCATACTGCTTCCTTGGGAGTTATTAACCCTCTACCTACATATATTATTTTACTACTATAAAATACAGGCACGTGATACTTGAAGGTTTGACGGCACGGTTGGCGCAGTGGTTAAGCAATTGACTGCTGCGCTGCGTGTCGCGGGTTCGATTCCCGCACGGAACAAATATTTGTATGACCTACAAGTAGTTGTTTCGGGTCTGGCTGTTTTTGTATGTGAGTTTAAATGTTTTTAAACGTACCCACAATACAGGAGAAAATCATAATGTGGGGAAACGTTGAAAAAAGAAAAAAAGCATCATGTGTAAAAGTCCTACTTTTACACTTTTTTTAATTATTTTTTCATAGCATAGGTATGTAAATCCCTTCATTGTTGGCAACTCTGCAGAGTCCCTTTATTCTGTCATCAAAAGTTCCTTATTTACGTACAGAAGCGAGGATTCCAGCAAATTAAATTCTGTATTCTGCCTTTCTCACGACAGTCGATCGCGCAGTGGCTCAAGATTGACTCGTCGTGTCTCCACAATGGCTTGTAATTGCCTTTTATGTTCTCGTAAAACAGAAACTTGGAAGGCAATGTTGTCTATCCTCATGTTTGTAAGAGTTGTTATGGGTGAACGAGAAAGAATGAACGACAGTAATTGATTCTCAAATGTACTGATCTTTTTATACGCAAAAAATACGCGTTATGAAAATAAATCAGTGTGTGTAAATCAGAAAACGCGAGAAACTGAAACTTGTTATTCACTTCGCATTCAATTAAGACTACAGATTTAGAAGTGAAATAAAGTATTACTGACTGAGATAATACCTCCAGAATTAAAGTGGACAGAAATCGTATCTAGTTTTTTTAGTGTAGAAACTACAAATAAAATAAATTAAAAAGAATAATGATGGCCATTAGCATTATTTAATTTAATAGCTATCTTACTCGTAGGCAATAAACACGAAGGAAATAAGTAAATAATTATCATCTCGTAGTTGGGATAAGCATTAAATAACAGTCAATAAGGCTCAGATATAAACTCTACATTTTTACAACGACTACTGGTCAATAAATCCAATGCTAATTTAACGCATACTTAATCTAAACAAATGTACTTTTCGCGTGCACTTATAGAAGAGCCATAAAAGTGAATATTATTATCATTCACTTAATTGTCACACTGCCGCCTACGCGACCATCAAGAAAAGTTATCTCACCAGCACTTCTTATTTATTACCGGCCAGTTTTATTTGCATAAAAATGCGATACAACCTCTTCGGTAAAGATTCCATCTATTGCTCAGAGGGCACCACTGGGCACCAATTAGCACTCAATCTTAACACCCACACGCAGTATACGGCGTAAAAATAGCCGAGAGAGAATCTAGGCACCGAGCAGCGGAAGAAAGCTTAGTCTAACATAATAAATCAGTAGGAATCCCGTGTAGTACATAGTATGTTTAGCTTAACAATAATTAATTCACGTAAATAATTCCTCTAACGACTAGCTATCGAATATAGTTAAAGGAAATGTGCAAAGTCTTGTTAAATTCTTATAGGTAAAATATTACACAGCCATAATGCCCATTAAATAATATAAGAAATAATTTAACAGGTCTTCACGCAGACTGATAAACAGAAAACGCCAGAGGCAAGGTCCAGTGAAGTCATTGATAATTATTTAGATTAATACCTTCAGGAGCAGGCATCAATAAAGAAGATCCTGTATTAAGAAATACATAAATGATTTAAACCATATTTATCTTAGGAACACGTAAAGGGACGGCCCGAGGCTAAGCTTCGGAGGATAAATTTACTACTTCAAAATTATTCACTTCCACCACTGCCCGTTTATTATCGGTTATTAAAATGAATATTTTTAGTAAAAAAAACTGTGTGATAATGCTTTCATAGTATTTTATGACGGCGCCTGCGATGCACCCAAACCCCGCCCTGACGCCGGCCCTGTGCTTTACCGGTAATTCAGGTGCAGTTTATGTAGAAGGCTTGGCCTCCGGCACACTTTATCACAGGTTTTTTAATGAAATTTTGAAGGTCCGAATGGTGCCGATTCCCTTGTTCACAAACTAAACTAAATTTAAGTTCAGTGCATCTTTTTCTTTCTATTTCATTAAGAAAAGGACAGAAGATAAATTTTAGTTTAGTCTTGTCAAATCAATTAGCGCTTGACGTAAATTGCCGTTATTTTAGTAGGCAAGTTTTTAATCACGTCTAAAATTGTATGGAGTAGTGATAGGCGCCAATATTGCCAAACTTGGAAAAAGATAATGGGAGTTGTTGTTATTTAAACAAATTAATGTCGCTGCGTCTTGCTGCTGCCTATTATTGCCTTATAGTGCATAAATAAATGGAAAGACCTTATACGATATTGCAATGCTGATATGTATTATCAGCATTGCAATTCTGTTAAAATCTCACCGTGTAAACTTAGGTGAAGTGAGCATGAAAAGAGCTGTCATTCCACCTGATGCAAGGGATAGACGCTATTGACAGCTCACTTCACCTAAGTTTTCACGGTGAAATTTTTACAGAATAGATCGGCTGACGCTAGGGAGTCTAGAGATTAACAGCTCACTTTGAACTCACTTCACCTAAGTTTTCACGGTGAGATGTTTACAGAATAGATCGGCTGACGCTAGGGAGTCTAGAGATTAACAGCTCACTTTGAACACACTTCACCTAAGTTTTCACGGTGAGATGTTTACAGAATAGATCGGCTGACGCTAGGGAGTCTAGAGATTAACAGCTCACTTTGAACTCACTTCACCTAAGTTTTCACGGTGAGATTTTTACAGAATAGCGCTACTTATTATAACGGACCGTATTAAGGCTCCTGCAAACAGGCGCGGCACGCGACGCGACACAAAGGCACCGCCTGTCACGCGACGAGCGGTGCCTTTGTGGCGCGTCGCGTGTCGCGCCTGTTTGTAGGAGCCTTTATAAATACCGGGAACGTTTAGAGAAACTTTCGATTATATTTAGTAAGTCGAGACCTTCCGTCCGACCTATTCCGCGGTAGGTACTACGTTCTCGAAATACCTTTATATAAATACCGTGTGGGGACACTGGGCCCTGAACCGGTTCTGCCATGTTAATTGCTCCTCTCGCACATTTAAATTTGTTTATTTATATCTAATTGGCTTTAGGCGGTCCGCGAGTCATCCTGCCTGCCCTTCTGCGCAGCCATCCCGGTCTATCACTTATGTCCGATATACACGACGCTAGGTTCTCAAGCCAGGTTAGTGAGCTAGCGTAAGTAAAAGAAAAGAAGAAAAGAAAAAGGAAGTATTCCCATTTCAGCACCTGTGCATTGAGCATCAAAGGTATTCCCATTTGAGAATACCTTTGGTGCTCAATGCATAGGTGTTCGAAAAATTGGTGCTGAAACGGGAATACTTCTATTTTCTTTTCTTTTACTAACGCTAGCTCACTAACCTGGCTTGAGAAGTTTCTCAAGTAGGAAGGAGGAGGTAGTTGGTGTGGTTTCGTCGTAGGAATACTTCAGAAAAAGTATTGATTGTGACTCGCACAGGAAGTCAGGAATGTAGTCGTTTCGCTTGATAAGGGCATGTGATGAGGACGGAGGAAACGCATGTGACTAAAAGAATGATGAATATAAATGTGGATGGATGCGGAGGGAGAGGAAGGCCAAAGGAAAGATGGATGTATTGTGTGAGGAAGGATATGAAAGAGAAGGGAGTGAATGATAGCATGACGGTTGACAGGGGAGAATGGAAAAAAGAGAACGAGTTGCGCAGACCACAACTAACATGGGACAAGTACAGGAAGATCACAAACTAATCACACAATGATAAAAGTATGAAAAAAAAAATAAATAAAAAAAACACGGTCGAAAAATTGAAGGTACCAGGCCAAAAGGCTCCTATCTCAGCATTTAAAAATAAGTGTCGTAGCGTTAGTATTCTGATAGGGCCCTATATTTTTCGCAATATTTTTAGACGGCCTATCCAACGATACCCCACACTATAAGACAGACGAGGAAAAAAATATCATCTACACTTTACGTGTAGTACTTACCCTAAAAAAATATATGTCAAGATTTTATTTTACTTCTTTGTCGGCGGGATTAATATGTATACTAATGCCAAATTACAGCTTTCTAGTACTAAGGGTCTCTGAGCTAAGCCGCGGACAGACAGACAGACGGACATGGCGAACCTATAAGGGTTCCTTGTTGACTACGGAACCCTACACCGTCGGTCCCTTGCCATCCTCCCTCGGACTCTGCCCTAGCCCTAGGTTCGTACCCCACAGGGGGTGCCCTTAGCGCGCAGTCGTTTAGTTTATAAGTGTTTACGCCCTGGTTGGAGGCATTAAGTTTCGTTAGGAGCTTCTTAAGGCAACAACAGGAAAGTCCGGTTAAAGAGTAACCTCACATGATTAACTCTGAGATGCCCTAGATAAAAAAAATTGGTTGTCTGTAAAGTTGGTTTACGGACGATAGTTTAACGTGACAACGTCATAACAAAACATCGATGCAGCGCAAGCGTACAATGAGCGTAACGGGACAATGAGTCATCCTTTTTCGTGCATGCAGCGTTTCGGCGTTCTTCGATTTATTAGACGTTGTAACGTCAAAAAAAAAATTGGTTGTCTGTAAAGTTGGTTTACGGACGATAGTTTACCGTGACAACGTCATAACAAAACATTCATTGATGCGGCGCAAGCGTACAATGAGCGTAACGGGACAATGAACGTAACGGGACCAAGAGCGTAACGGGATAATGAGTCATCCTTTTTCGTGCATGCAGCGTTTCGGCGTTCATCGATTTATTACACGTTGTAACGTCAAAAAAAAAAATTGGTTGTCTGTAAAGTTGGTTTACGGACGATAGTTTACCGTGACAACGTCTTATCAAAACATTCATTGATGCGGCGCAAGCGTACAATGAGCGTAACGGGACAATGAACGTAACGGGACCAAGAGCGTAACGGGATAATGAGTCATCCTTTTTCGTGCATGCAGCCGGCGTTCATCGATTTAATAGAAGCTGTCACGTCAAAAAAAAAAAAAAAACGGAACTCTACAAACTAGCCTTGTGTATCTTGGACACTTCGTCGGCGAATGCCACAGACTTAGCTCGTAATCCAGGCATACTTAATTGAGATAAGAATGAAGTCGTGCTCGTAAAAATATTTTATGTCCCTGTTTTTCCTGTATATCTCTCAAGTATTTGTAGTAGGCTGAATAGGTGCTGCTACCGCGGGCCGAGGTTTGTAATTTACCTACACATAATAAGTATTACTTACCCATTATACTAGATACTTAAACGTTTTTAATTTTATTACCCTTCTGAAAGTTCCGCGTTGCAATAACTCCTTTTGAACAATTTACGCAATGACCCATAATAGCCCCATCATGGACACAGTTCTACATTTATCGCCTCATTTACATTAGTGCAGTGATTTAATAAGTCGGAGGGAATATCTACTGTAAACTTAAAACCAGAAGCTGTTTCATACAACGGTCTTTGTCAAATGGCGTAGTTCAGGGTTACTTCGTATAAACATATTCTGATTTGGACATGGTCCTGATTTGGACAAATGGCTCATCTCTGTAAAAGTCTTTCATGATATTATTATAACTTGTAGCGCCATCTGTACGCGAAACATCCATTTAAGGTTCCCTTCCTCCCGGACCGCGAAAGCGAATAGACGTGTGCGCTATTTAAATTTTTAATTAAAATCCATAATTCTCGTTAGAATAAATGTTAAATAAAAACAAAAAGTACTAGGAACTCATAGTACCGCGGTGTTGAACGCGGAGTCCATGAAGAAAAAGGACAGCAACACCTGAGACGGTGATCGACGCCTGAGCTACACTACGCCTACGTCACTGCACGTCACACTCACGCGGACTACGCGTCTACTTCGCATCACGAGCACGTCATCGCAGCGGCAGCGCTCTGACGCGTCGCCCGCCGTTGCACCGCCGTTCACTAGTTCATGTGGCCCTAGTGTAATATCAGTACTTACTTTATTACTCGATATTTAAGGTAATCTTTTTAGTTATTAACTATGTCAGTTAAACGCTCACCAACGAAGAAACAGCTAGAAAAAGTAACGGCGGGTCCAACTTCATCTCCTATCTCTAGCACCCGACCGATCCCGCAGTCTGAATCATCTCCAGACCTCTCGACCTTGGGTCAAGATATTAATGTACCAAGCCGTAAGCGTAAGCGTGGCGACTGTGATTGTATGGATCGTCTGGACGAAATTCGGGCATTATTGTCGGAGTCTTCCATTAAGTCTGAAGAGAAACTCGCGGCTTTACAGGCCGCCATCTCTGGAATTAGTGCTCAGAACGCAGAAATACAGAAGTCCATGGAGTTTATTTCAAATGATTACGACGACTTGAAGGTAAAACTCACTAGCCTAGAGTCAGAACGTGAAACTGACCGCTGCCGTATCTTTGAGCTGGAAGGAAGAATAGACTTAATGGAACGACAACTGTTCTCAACCAAGATTGAGATAAGGAATGTGCCCGAGATACAGGAAGAGGATAAGGAAAGCCTTCGCGCCATTGTAACCGAGGCTGCCAACGTACTTGGCGCACCGATAAATGGTAATGCAATAAAAGATGTTTTCCGTACCAAGAATAAAAATAACATTTCTACTATTACCGTAGATTTTATAAGTGCAATAACGAAGGACACTATAGTTAAGAAGGCTCGCAAATTTAATAGCGCAAATAAACAAAACAAGCTATCTACAACCCACCTAAAACTTGACGGACCCAGCAAACCCATATACATCTCCGAAAAACTTACGCCTAAGGCTCAACGTCTTTATTACCTGGCCCGACGCTTTGCTGAAGAAAATATATATAAATATTGCTGGACCTCCTATGGTAAAGTTCTGCTGCGAAAGGTGGATGGTGACCGACATGTCGTTATTAAAAATGATGCAGACCTCGACAGCCTACGGCTAAGTACATGACTGATGTCTGGGTCCGGTTGTCTACCTAAAACTCAAAAAATAATGTCTTCCTTGTTTTTTAAACACTTATCTTTTCAAATGTATACCTTTTTACTTTATAAGCCTAATCTACACACGAATTCAGTCATACAACTCACACACACATACGTATCAGAAATTAATCAACACACAAATTTAATCGCTCACACATACTTATCAGGAGATCAACACTACACAAATCTAGTCACCCACACGTACTTACCAGGAACTGAACTTTACTCTGAAAAACCTAATTTTACCTTCACAAACTTACCTCTAAATAACCGGTTTATATGTTCTGAATTACTCGGATTTAGGGCTGAATTAATCCCCGGGTCTGAGTTCCTCAGTCTACAAGCTATGACAAAATTATTCATTCTTGTTAAAAATGCTGAATATTGATCAAGTATCTCAGGAAATAGATAATATTTCTATTGCTGATTCTTATACATGTACTCCGGAACTATGCCGAGAGTTTGAAGGACAGAGCGTTTGGGGTTTTCGTATTATACATATAAACATCAGGAGTATAAAAAAGAATTTGGATCAATTTGTTGCCATGTTAACTCTGACGAAAGTTAAATTTGATTTTATTATATTAACAGAATGCTGGTTGCAGGTTGCGGGTTATATCCCTGTCTTACAGGGCTTTACTTCGCATTCTACAAGCAACAACCCAAAAAAAAACGACGGCGTCGTAATTTACGTCAAAGACACAATTAACTGTACCACACATGAACCCTTATTTTCGGATGCCAACTGTCTTGTAACATGCTATAATAACACAGCTATAATAGCAATTTATCGTTCTCCATCTTATTTAAACCCAACTAACTTCTTGTCTAGTTTAAATGATACAATAACATCCGTTAAATCTCAAAACAACATCATGCTCATTGGTGATATTAATATTGATATCAAACCCGGAAACAATGATCGTCATTCAGACGATTATTTAACATTAGCTGCAACGCACGGGTTATTGCCTGCCCACAGTCTCCCGACAAGGATAAACAACTGTCTGGATCATGTCATGATGAAGACTAAATCGCCTGCAAAGGTTCTAGTGCTGGACACCCACGTTACTGATCACCTTCCTGTTGTTGTTTTCCTAGAGACTAATAAAGCAACTGCATCCCCACCAAAAAAAACCTCTCTCCGATATGACTATGACGAAATAGAAAAGGAAATTAGTAATCATGATTTTACTCCTATTCTCAGCACCACCGACCCAGACCAAGCAACAAATATTTTAATTACCGATATTCAAGCTTTCATAATAAAACATACTAAGATCGTTCAGACACCCAATAGAAAAACTATTAAAAAACCCTGGATGACTGCTGGCTTAGTACGATGCCTCCGAAATCGCGACAAAATGCACCGACGGGTCAGTAAGTCTCCCAACAATCTAATATTAAAAACGACTTACACACGGTACCGCAATTTTTGTAATTCCCTACTTAAAAAATTAAAACGTGTCTACGAAAAAGCAGAACTTAAAAAGGCAAATAACAACCCGAGAGCTACGTGGAAAATAATCAAATCAATCACACACAGTAATCAACAAAGGCACTCTCCTAATGCCCTTCTACAATCTTCCGTCGCGCCTACCGTATCTGTTAATAATGCAAATAAGTTTTTTGTTAACGTTGGAACAAACCTTGCATCAAAATTTTCTACTGTCACACCGTCAGTTTATTCATCTTCTTCCTCATCTCCAGTTAATTCCTTAGTTATTCCACTGGTTGACGAGGCACTAGTAATAAGCACTATTCATGGACTACGTAGTGACTGTGCTGTGGGGTGGGACAACATCCCAGCAAGTGTAATAAAACAATCTAGCTGCATTCTGGCTTCTCCCATTGCCCATATTTGTAACTGTGCCATCAATTCGGGTGTTTTCCCAAAAGCTTTTAAGCGTGCTATTGTTCATCCAGTGTACAAAGGCAAAGCTAGGGATGACGTTTCCAATTATCGGCCAATTTCAGTCCTTAGCTCCTTGTCTAAAATACTTGAACGTATCCTCAACACAAATCTGACAAAGTTTCTTTGTAAAAATAAATTAATTGCTCAAAATCAGTATGGATTTCGGTCAGGAATTTCCACAGAAGATGCTGTCTCTGATTTCACCAAAACCCTGATTGATAGATTGGATAGTCGCTTTAAATGCTATGGTATCTTCTTAGATCTGACTAAGGCCTTTGATACGGTGTCTATTCCCAGACTGGTGGCCAAAATGGAGTATATGGGAGTACGTGGTGTGGCTCTAGATATTTACAAAGATTATCTCAGCGGGCGTAGTCAATGTGTTAAAATTGATTCTGTTCTCAGTGACGAAGAATTCATCAACTACGGTATACCTCAAGGCAGTATTTTGGGTCCCACGCTCTTTCAAATTTACATAAATGACCTCTGTCAGCTCTCCCTTTCCCACTGTGATATTTTTACCTACGCCGACGACACAGCACTGTTGATATCCGACGTGACCTGGGACAGGGCTAAACAAACCACTGAACTTACTTTGCGAACAATTATGGACTGGCTTTCCACTAATCTACTGACGCTTAATATCTCAAAGACCAAAGTAATTCAGTTTAAACCTCCAAATTCACCTAAACCGTCATTGAACTCGGATAAAATAATAGCACATATTTGTCACGACTCCTCTCCTTGCAATTGTAAGTGCCTTGACATGGTCCCAAGTATCAAATATCTAGGCGTTTATATCGACGAGAGACTGGATTGGCGCACCCATACTGATACTCTATGCTCCCGGCTTCGCAAACTAATTTATTTATTTAAAGAGCTCAGACATGCAGCCGACATTGAAACAGCATCACTAGTATACCGTTCTCTATGCGAGTCGATAATTACTTACTGCATCCCGGTATGGGGCGGTACCTTCAAAACAGTGATGCTTAGGGTGGAACGAGCTCAGCGGGCTGTTCTCAAAGTTATTTATTTCCGCAAAAGGGACTACCCCACAGCTCAGTTGTACTCAGAAGCCCAAGTACTAACGGTGAGAAAATTATACGTCCTTCGCTCTATCTTACGCCGACATTCAACGATGCCACTAGATAGCAAGCTATGTAATCGACGGATTGGCTTTCCTATCTGTGAGTCTGTCCAATGTCGTACTGCACTTGCGCGACGACACTATCGTGCCCAAAGCGCAGTAATGTATAATAAAATAAACAAAAAACTTTCGATTTATAAACTAACCCTAAATAAAGTCAAGCAGACACTTAAGCCATGGCTACTGTCGCTCAACTATGACGAAACAGAGAAAATCATCATATCTATTTCGTAACATTAAAACCCCTCCTGATCAATCATTGACACAAACACATATACACTCACCCACAAACAAACACACCCGCACATACACACACACACACCCACACACACTTACGCTCACTCTGAGACACAAACATGCACACAAACACTCGCAAACTCAATACAGGTTTCTTTTAACCGTTAGTTTATTTAATTTTTTTGTTGTTACCATATTCTTTTTGTTAATCTTTTTGCATAAGATTCTGTAATATCTCCCACTGGGAGAGGGCACTGGCTCTTGTAACACAGGTATATCACCTAGCACAGGAGTCAGGGACTTCACACTATTTTGTAACCACTTTCTTGTGTAATAAAGATTATTATTATTATTTGTTATATGTGTTTATATATCTCGGGACCCTGGGGTCCCGGACCTTTGGAAGGCGTACGAGGGGCCGAAGCCAACTCGCAGAGGCCCGTTAGATGCTTTTTAATTAAATGAGTATGAGGCACCAACCGACGATTATCCCTGTACGCACTATGCAAGTGCACCCAAGGACAACCCCCGGTTGGTGTAGGACTATTGCAGGATATGGAAACAAAGATATTGGACTATGGGTTTGGGTGGTTAAAATGGACTGGTTACCTAAAACTATGGAAGGGCTATGGCCCCTGCCTGATCAATGTTTTATTATACACGGATAAAATGGCAGGGGGTGACTTGCACACTCAATAATGGGCCCCCGAAAAAGGTCGCTAGCACATAGTGACGTAGCGACAAGGGGGCAACATGTCCTGAGGTGCTCGAGGAGTGGAGAGGTATTCCACGGCTCTCAGAACAATCCCAGAGCCCGGAAGATGGTCAAGATCCCTACAAGCACTTACTGGAATACTTCCTTCCTCCGAGCACGTTTGCTCTTGCGAATCTCCACTCAAGCCGGCCAATAAAGGCAAGAATGAGGTGGGAGCTCAGTTCCTCGTCAGTGTTCACTCCAGCCGGCCAATAAAGGCAAGCCAGAGATGAGGAACATGACTTCTCCCGGGAGATAGGGTCCGTGGGGTCGCAACTGCCCAACAGCTCGCCACATGCTGCCCTGCGGGTTTCTGTATCTCTCTTGGTCTGGCTCCTCACCCTAGACATGTTCCGGGAAAGTAAACTCTACCGGCACATACCTAAAGTTCGGAGCGCGCAAGCCCCACCACGACGTCAACGTAGAGATACAGCGGTGGGGTATTATTATTATTATATTTTTATGTGTTTACATATCTCGGGACCCTGGGGTCCCGGACCTTTTATTATTAAAGGTCTCTGGACACAGCCGGCGTGGCGTGACGGGCCGCGGCGTGGCGGGGTGGCGAAGCTGCGCTGGCGCGGCGGCATCGTTCACACTGCGGGCGCGATCACGTCCGCCGCGCCCATGCACGCCGACCGTGTCGGGACGCCATTCATTCATCAAAAAGATGTTGAGCAATTCAGACGTGGAAACGCTCTTGCTCTTATTTGCGCTAGCTAAGAAAAAACAACTTAAACGGAAATGGATGCATGAAATACCGCCCCGCCGCTTCTGAATTGTATTTACGCTCGGCCCGGCGGCGGCGGCGGCGTGGCGCGACGGTTACCGTCGCGTCGAGCGGGACGGCTCTGTGTGGCGTTTTCTGTAATATCTAGTACATTACAACTGCTCAGCGTTGCGTCGGCGTCCCGTCCCGCCGCACAGTGGGCTGAAACGGGCCGGTAAAGGACTTAGCATTAAAAAAAAAAAAGTTTCTTTTTCTGAAATTTTAAATATTGTGTTGGATTTATCTATCGATTATAAGTAATTATTTCTATGAGGGTCGTTCAGATAACTTAGTATTTTCGGAGTTATAAATATCCAAAGTAATTTTTGTATGAAGCAAAAGAAAAAAATGTGAAAATCTCGAAATTCTCAAATTTTCTCAAAGAATTGACTCTACGTATGCATAGTAAGTATATTTGTCCTATTTTAGCGCCTATTCTCGGGTTGCGATTTTCTGCGATTTGGTCGCAATTTCAAATTTTGTTCTCTATTCCACACCAACCTCTATGGTTAAGAACTAGGCGCGTTTTTTTTTATGTAGTGGTCTCCCCTTTAGGCCTAATCCACTAAGGATTAATAAAATAAATAAATAAATAAGTAAAAATCACTCGGTGCTGGTTGATCTTCATTACTGCCTATTAAACACTTAATAAAGTTTGGCCATATTATGTTTTCTTTTAACCATTCACTATTTTTAGTTCTGAATATATTTTCTTTACGATAAGCGTTTTCCCATCTTCTATTTAAATTATAACAAAATTTTGCACAAAACAACTTTAAGGTCTTTTCGTGATCATCACTTAATTCGACTAAAAATTTAGACCTTATCTCACTACACAAACTGTCATTATTTTTAATACTGCCACTGTTTTTTAAAATAACGAAAAGATCAAGGTTTGTCACTAAATTTTCAAACATTTTCACAAATACAAAATAACAAATAAGTAAGTAATGAATGTGTGGGGGTAGTGCGTCTATTATGGTGGGTAATCTATTACCCACCATAATTGTTCGGTTGGTTCGGTTGCATTCAAACGTACTTCAGTGTTCTAACACTGAAGTACGTTTGAATGCAACCGAACATTCCGTAGATACCCTATCGTTGCACCAATCACGTTACGACACGTCATAACTTGTTGTTGCGCTCGCGCACTCTTATCCCTTGATTCCCGGAAATAAGTCTCAAAACAAATTACGTCATACCTACCTATGGTGGTGGAAAATGTCGAACATTGTTTTTTTTTTTTAAAGAACTAAGTAGGTATTGAGGTTTTCAGGCCGTTTAGTATACATTATTTTCAATTTCAATTTAATTGGAATAAATTGCTTAACTAAAATAACATGACTCTTCATACAAATTTGATATGGCTATATCTCCGAAAGTACTCGTTAAATTAAAAAAAGTCAAAGATTAAAAACGTTTTAAATTTATGCCTAGATACCAAAAAAATACATTTGATCTCTTAAGACCCAACCTTGTAATCCCAGCCCACTGTGCGCCGCGCCGCGCCCGCTGTGTGCAGAGACCTTAAATGACTGCAGCGTAGTCCTTTGTTTCATTTTGTTTAACATACTTACTCCATAAATCCATAATTAAAAACTACTATTGTATATACTTTATGATATCTCCTAATTGACAGGTCTATAGATAACGTTGTGTCCTGTCGTGCCATAGTCTGAGAGCAAATAAGTTATGCTAATATTTAAATTTTAATGAGCCACCTATCATGTCATGTCGCATAATTATGCAGTTATACGAGGCGCCATTACACATTATTTTATTTTTTTGTTGTTTTAAAAATAGAACAGATCATAAACAACATTTCGATATTTTTATAGTGTACCTATGGTAGAAAATTGATTTATTTTTCAGTAATTTAAAGAGGCTGGTTTCGATAAACATGGTAATTGTTATTATTTTAAAATAAGACATAATTGAAAACTGATGCATGTCTGCTTTAGTAAAAACGAAACTAAAGAATTCAAGAGAAAACTGTATAACATAATCTACGAAACAATCAATATTTTCCGAAGTATGTTCACTGTTTGGAGTTGGACGCAGAAAAATCTCATTCCGAACAAAAAATTCACTTTCGTTCACAATTATCTTAATTATATTTAATTTAAGAGCGTAACAGTTAAGTCGAGTTCCTCTAACTACTGAATAATTCATTCAATCGAGTCGATCGATGTTACATTTCATTGGATTCCATACAGACTTGCACTAGCGTCGGTTAGCGCTACGTTCCCAATGCAGCACACCACTCACGTCTGAACGGTTACTTTACTATTTTGTTTACGCTCAATTTGAAATATCGCTTTTGCTTACAATAGAAAAGTTTCGCTTCATGTTTATTTGTACTTTTTTGAATGCGCTGGTATTTTGCTGGCCGGAAAGATGCATAAACCTATATAGTACTTACGAATTCCATAGCTGTATAAACACGATGCAAGAAGGAAGAAGATTCCATTTTTTGAAATCGGAATATACTTCAAGAAGTGGTTTCTACCCGTGTGATTGTAACAATCTAATTGATCATTTAATTATCTCTCGATCACAGACCGACAGACTTAATCGCACTTTTATAAAAATACGAGTTATTTACTACAATTTACCTACCGGGGACGGAACGGTGTTTGCGATTCACTATGCTTCATCTAAAAATCGACTAAACCAGTTCTGAAATAAAGTGATTTAAATAACATGAACAGGTTTGTTTACCGGTTGGGATATAGGTCACGAATTCGCGATATTACAATTTATAACGGAAAATATAAAAATAAACCTTACTTCCTTAAAAGTTTAGTCATGAGTGCATTAAGCCGATAAATATTGATATTTATTAGAATAACGAGGCGGTATTCGACATTTACGAGAGTTTCACTAATTAAGCATGTATTTATTGATAACAACATACATACACACATTGACTCACGCCTTTTTCCATGAGGGTACGCAGAAACTACAGAACACCACCTGCTATGGCTCCCTGGATACATACCATAGATAAGGAATAACTTCTTTTCCATTTCTGATATTTACGATTTGTTTGAAATTAGAAATTAGAAACTTTTTTCCTGCCTTTTCTCAATACCTATACACCACTTCTATTTTTAACACATTTTCCAGCTCCCATTTGCATCGTCAGCAGAACAGTTGCAAGACATGGTGACTATGATGGATGAAGCTTAGAAGATGAAAGGGATGAATATAAAATTGGCTGGTTTGCGAGAATACTGACGTAACTAAAATGATTGATTTTAGAATGTAATTTTTAAATTTCTATATAAATATTTATGTGCATAAAAAGTTATTTATTGAAGGTTTGACTTTACTGATTCAAGGAAAATTTGTTCACGATAAAATATTAAAAGATTTATGATCGTTTGGCATACAGTGTTCAATTTGACTTGCAGGATGGTTGTTGATTACGAAGTATGATTATAAAATGCACGAGCAAGTCAGTGTGGATATATTATGAAGCACTAGCTGACCCGGCAGGTGTTGTCCTGTCCAAATTTTAATAATTCATACAAAATTCCCATAGAAAATGCACTTTCAGTTTTCCCGAATTTTTCTATTTTCCCGGCAACCTTTAGTTTTTTTTCTTTCCTTAAGGATCAGTACCCTAATTGCGTAACACAATCAATGGCAATCTGAATGGTTTTGAAGCATATTGCTTATCCATTGCAACTTATTTTCGAAAAATTTGTCTACTCAACAACGTAAATAACGCAATGAATGTTGTTGAACTGTCAAAATGAAACCCATTCCTACTGGGGGCCAAGTCTATTAATGTACAAACGTTGCAATGGTCTCTTCATTGTGAGTTTTTAACAGATTTGCCATACAAACACTGTCAAATACTCACAATGGCGAGACCATTGCAACGTTTGTAAATTAGTAGACTTAGGCCCCTGATAGTGTGTTACCTACCCCGCAGATTCGGACTATTACGAACGAACAGCATTTCATTTTTGTTATTATACATTTGGTTTTAGCAAGGAAGGGGCCAATCTGTATGGCACAGTACCGGAACGACACTCGAAAGAAGCATGTGCAGTCAGTAGAAAAAACTAACGAGTTCCATATTTAAATCACAAATAAACAAAAAAAAATACACGGCTTCATTATAAATTCAGATTTGCAAACAAATGCTTAATTACATTCAAAATTCGAATGTGGTCAATGAACTTGTTTGTTTCTTTTTTAAATACATACTGATTACTGTTGTAGGCGGGAAAACAAGCCCATTTTTTTTTTCTGTTCTCAATGGCACGTTGTTATGCGATAAAATATCGGGTTATTTTTTTGTACGAGAGAAGAATCCTCTGGTATTTATTGACTTTTCTTAGTGCTCTACGTTGCGTGAACGAATGGCATAGCTTCCTATCTTCAAAATTGTAAAGAACTAATTGATGGGGCGTTTGTCGTGAGAGCATGCGATGTGTCATCTTCAGCAATTGAATTGTCTTACGAGATACGTGTCCCGTTCCGCATGGAGTCGATGGAGCATTTTACAATATAATCGGTGAATCTCAGATTTTATAAGTTGTTGTTTTCCTGTTCTACCAATGACTTTTGCTTTGCAGTGCGAGCTAATGTTTATGAATCTCTTCAGGTAGTGTTTTAGCGCATTTGGTTGTAATTCAGCAGTAAGATTATATATCCAAAAGAAACATAAGGTAAAACTAGACATTGTACTTACAAAAATGATCTTAAAATTAGGGGAGATTTTTGAACTAGGTATACCTTAAAACTTATTAAGATGAATGTAATAAATCTTAATAAAAACCGGCCAAGTGCGAGTCGGAGCTCGCACAATGAAGGGTTCTATAGTTGGGATGAATTTATCCCAAGAACAAACTTACCATTGTAGTTGAAATACATGTTCTCCCATTCATTCAAACTGCAAATGTAAGTTGGTTGACTATTACTCGATATCTTGTAAAACCTACATTTCTGTGATAGTTTTCCTTTTAACTTCGTTATATATAATACTGCCGTAAATTTTTTCACATATCCAAAAACAACAATTTAGCTGGCTGGCACTTGACTCTAACAAAAATTTGCACTTAATAAGCTAAAGCTTAATATTACTCGAACGGACTCCTGAATCGAAAAATGGTTTTCACAAACTCGCAATATTTCTGAAAGGCCTAGCCAACGATATCCCACACCGTCGGATACACGATAAAAAAAACACGTAAAGTGGGGACCTTTTTTTCTCTGAAAACCCTAAAACAAATGATTTTATTTTACCACTTCGTCGGCGTGATTAATATGTATACCCATGCCAAATTACAGTTTTCTAGTATTAAGAGTCTCAGAGCTAAGACGCGGACAGACAGACAGACATGGACATGGCAAATCTATATGGGTTCCTTGTTGACTACGGAACTCTAAAAAGATCACAAAGGTAGCCCGTGCAAGCGTGTTGAAGAATGTTCAGAAACCCCGTCCGGCATCTCACACTTTCTCCATCTTTTCAGTAGGCGATGCGATTGATAGGCGATACCAGAATACCTCACAAGATTAGAACCGTGATATAACGTTTGGTATTGTATGAGAATTTGATAGCATTCCTTGAATTCTATTCAGAGTACTCACTGATGCTCGTGGCCTAGATTGTCCCAGATCATAATCATCTTCTACCTTATCATTTTGTTCAACACCTTCATTGAAATTCATTAAAATGATTGGTTTCAATACCTTCATGGGAGAGGCTGACACGGAAAACTTTTTAACCTGTCCGTCAGTTGCGCTTTTGAATAAATTTTCCTACATTTTGTGCTAATTACTTAGGTAGGTATGTTGTTGTTAAATGACGCACGTAAAAAAAAATTTAAGAATCGTTTAAATGATTTAATTTGTTATTTTGTTAATACGTAGACCAGATAATAATTTTCAAGAAAATCCTAATTGGCATCTTCCTCATTCCAAGGTACGCAATGAATTTTAATTCCAACCGCTCGATCACGATTTGTCGAACACATACGGATTTGTCCGATTCCGTATAACATTATCATGAGTGTGACGAAAGCAACTGGTTTCAGCATTTTCAAGTTGGTGACATAAGGACAGGGCCAAACCGGCGGCGAGGTCGGCGACCGCAAACCTAGCGGGAACGTAGCCATACGACCGAGCCCACTTAGCGCGAGGCCGCAAATGTACATACGGCCGACATGGCCGAATACCTCATTACTGCGAAATGTGTGAACCTGACTTAATCATCTCGCAGTGGGTCAACTGGGCGTGTACCCATCGTAAAGTACACGACGTTCCAGCCAATCAGGAAGTGCAGTTCTAGCTTTATTTTCTAATCTAAAGTGGCGGCTAATTCTTAGATTTTCTTTCTAGTTGACTTGAGATTTGCTCGACACGGTCGGCATTTTTCTCAACGTCCATCGGGGTTAGAGGTTGTTTTCTTGCCAGTCTTTTATTCAAGTAAGCACGCCAACATTCCTTTGCTCTTTAGTACTTTGGCATCTGAAGATCGCACATCAGTATGATCCAGTGTAGGTTTAGCCATATGCGTCAGCTGTATTGTGGACCGGTTGGCGATTCCGATTATTTCCAACAAACTGCCCGGTGATTCATTGAGATATCAGTTGAGCTTTGTTGCAGACTCTCATTGCTAGTTGTTTATCCTTACTGCAAGACGTTTGGACATTTGAGGCGTTTTAGCTATAGTAATTTATAAAAACTCTCAGAAAATGGTATTAGAAATTTTTTATTGCGCCAATTTGTAATAATGTTTCAATGAGGTTTTCCATACTTTCCAGGTTTTCTTTACAAGCACTAACGTAGCACCTTCTTTGTTTTCTTTGAAAAATGCGAAATCTGAAACTCTCTCAAATATAAAAAAAGTATTTTCTATTCTCAAAACGACGAGTATTTTTAGATCACTGTTTTTCAAGTAACGATTACACTTATCTCTCACTTATCCGTCGTGTACTTTAATAAGTACCTATCGATAAATGATAATTGCTAAAGCCCTATTAGCCTGTTCATCGTGCGCTTGTTGGGGGTCTGTTAATGGCGCTGCATTGTCGTGAATGCGCATACCAATTGCATTTAATCACGCGCGGCCGCGGTGTGACCGCGCGGCTGTATTGTGTGGCCCATATATTAATTTATTGATAGAAACGCATGGATTTCGTGGTTTTAGAACGTACTCGTATTTTATAATGAAATTGTTTTTAAATTGAAGGAGATTTGGTTTTGTTGAGCATGTGAATGTGTGTGTGTGGGTAGTTTTAGTTTAGTTAAAAACGTGTTTTGTTATCGAGAGTTTCATTGGAAGGGGCTTGTGGCTAAGTAATAAAATTAATAACACCAAAATAGACGAAGTACCTACTACGCTAGAATCTTATACGAGTGGGACTGTATGCGTGCGTGGATTTGTAATGTGGCCACAATTTTCTCCTACAATCAGTATAACTAATTTAATAAATTAACAATGTTTTATACATAATAATAAAAATTCTGTGTGTGTATTATAATTATAAAATAATATTCTAATTGTATATAATATCATAGACATGATAGATAAATTCCTAGTTTTCTTTCCAAGAATGTAACTCCCCACGTTGACAAGCTAAAACCTCTTAAAAACTAGTGCACCTACTATTCACATCAAGCCAATATCCCTTATTTTTTCTTAAAGCAAGTTGCATTGATTGCGCCTGCGCCGCTAGATTTCTTCGTTCATTGCAGGCTCACCCGAGTTATAATCTACTGGAGTTACTTGTCAATACTTGGTGAAGCCAGTTTGCTAACTAGTATCTAAGCAGTGTTCTTGTTTAACACAGGTGGGTCAATCACACCTGATATGAAACGCGGTTAACTTATTAGCTTAGTTAAAGGTTATTTCTTGGGCTTGGTCTGAAGTTGGAAACCAGTAGGACTAAGTACATTTAAGTTGATTTTTATGAGCTATGATTATTGAATGTGAAGGAAAGTGAATCGATTTCAGTTTCTCCGATACTCAATTAAGACACAAACTTCGACTTATAACATGAAAATGAAAGCTACGCTGTGGTTTCGTACACTCAAATTTCATTTTATTACTTAGGAATTTTTATAATACTTCCAGTACACAAATGTACTGAGGTGGACTTAATGCTAGAGGCATTTCCTACCAACCAAACTTTGGGTGACGCAGGGACAAAAAAAAAAAAAACATGCATTACACAAAACACTGTAAAAGCTAATAACTTTAAAATAACTTAAAACTATGTTCATAACCCTGGATAGCACTAATACAGCAAATGAATTAGATGCGCCACAAGATAACGTGCACTTTATGAAGTCTACCTCTGTTATTGTCCTGATCCGCCCAACTGATAGAAGCATTGTGCCGTGGTTTATGTGTCTGACATCACTGACACTTTAATGTATTGTTTCGTGTCAGTTATTAGTCTTAATTTACTGGCTTTTTGATACTATTGTCTAGAATTTTGGCGTAGGTAGAAGGATAGAATTCACCTACAGGACGTTTTGTTAAAAAAAAAAAACTTTGAGCAACATGTTTGGTAGTCTTATCGTGTAAGAAGCAATGATATGCCCAGAATATAAGACGAATATATACATCCATCATTCCATCTTACTTCCATTGCTATAATTTACCTAATCTTCAGTTAATTTGGTGTATTCGGAATACACCGTTAAATTAAAGCAATGAAACATTACGTCATTGATCCGGCTCGAAGGACCACAGGATACAAATCAGTAGCACATGCACGTGCAGGGAGCGTCCGGTTCCCTGCGGTCGTTTTGCCAACTCATTTGATTGCCGGTTCTAATGGAATTGATTCCAGAAATTAGCCTTATTATAAAATGGAAATTATGGAGTAACACGCCAAGTAATATTTTATGTCAAGCAGCGCGTGTGTGGTCTCGGGAGCTTTAGGATTTATTTAGGGCTTTGAAAATTCTCTGGATTTATAACTGAAAAAATGCTATAAGTTTTTAAAATGTCATAAAATATAAATCGCCGAAGTATCGGGAACTCAAATCAAATAGTAAACATGGTAAATATCCCGTTTGTTTGCTTATCTAGACACTAAGTAAATCGTTTTACAGAAGCCCGTGTTATCCCCTTATTATTATGAATAAATTACAAGCAAGCATATCAGACACTCCATGTAAAATATGGGTACTCAGCTGCATCTAGTTAAACTGGAAGCTGATCCCAAAAGCAGTGTGGAAAAGCATAGGCAGATGATAAAATTACAAGCACATTCTAACGATCTTAGTTAAAGTGGTTCTAGAATTAATTAATTAGACGAAATGAAATCCAGAATTAATTTCATAACTCAAATAAATGGTAACGAAACTCCGTTTGTCTAATTACGTAGTCGGGTCATAAATACTGTCATAGGTTCCGAATTTTGAATTTGGAATGCAGACGATAAAATCAATAAACTACGTTTGAATTTAGAATGTTTTACGATTTAAAAAACATAGGTTTCGTAGACTTTTCTTTAGTTTTCAACATGGAGTGGATATCGTTGGATAAGCTGCAAGTGAAATTTCCAAACTTCTGAAAAACTTGAAAATAACACACAGGTTCGTTTATCGCACTGTTAAACGATACGAGGAAGATTCAAGAATAGAAGACAGAGAGAGGAGTTGTCGACCCCGTACGGTTCGCAATCTAGTGGTGATGCGGTCGGTACGGGTGGTGCGGTCTAGTAGTGAAGGCGCGAATTCAAAGAAATCCCGTGCGAAAGCAAAAACTATTGGCTCTTCAGATGGATTTAAACTGGACAAAAAATACCGTAAAATACACCTGAATGCTTGTTTGAAAAAAATTAGGCTTCAATTATAATAATTTATTATCTTCCCATAAATAAATTATTATAATAAAATTGAAAATGTGTCATTTATTTCAAACTGGATATATATGTGACAGAACTTATGACCCGATTACACTGACAAGGTTAACAAGAAAGTGAAAAATGTAGCAGAAATTCTGAGGGATCAGCAGTAGATCGTATACTTGGCGAATTTTTATTTTTATTGTTATTATTTTTATAAGACCCGTAGTATAGAATACACAAACAAGAGTTTTGTTTTGTAATTTTTTTTTTTTTTTTTTATTTTGCTTTGACTACAGTTACGTTTGCCTTCAGTTTGTAAATATCTAAGTTGTAATCTGTGGAAAATTTAGTGGGTAGTATATTTGTTAAGTTTATTGTTATGTTATTTCTGTTTATTTTTAATATACTACTGTTTGTCTTCCCTTAAAATAAATAAATAAAAAGCTCGGTCTTTTTACTTTTAATTTGTAAGCGCCATTTAACTGCTTCATTAAGCCCATTTGTTTATCATTTACACTCAGCCACGAGACCGACTTCAAACACAATTAAATCGATTCAACGTAATCGATTTGAAACTAGATCAACTCGTTCAATAGCCAGATAGCTTTCGCTGCGTTCATGAATACACGTAACGAGCAGATTTTAATCCGATCGATTGTTATCAATAAACGAACCAATTGGTTTAAAATTAGATACCGTTTTAATAGATTCATGACTATATTGTATAATATTATGCTAATTTAATCAAGTTTTTTTTAAAGAGAATTGTGAAAGTAATTTCTTGGTAGATGGACGCAAGCCAATTACAAAAAACTTGCTTGGCTTCCTTGGTAAAATAAATACATCACAGAAAATCTGAGCACACAGTATCGAAGATACTTCAAAGAAAACAACGAGGAAGATTGTTTACATCTAAAGTCTGAACGTAAACAAACAACAACGACAACCGAACCATTTAATCAAATAGCAGCAAATAAATAACAAGAGAAATACTGAAAAGCGTCAGTCAACTCCAATACAAAACTGTTTACGATGCTTTTATTATAATAAAGAAAAAAGTTCACTCGTTATTCCGTCGGCTCGAGAAATCGATGTTGTTTCCCCACACAATGCCTGACAATTGGCTAGACAGTGTATTCATAATACATTGTCGGCACACGAAATGAACCCACCTTCGTCGTTAATTCTTAATCAGACATGTACTCCATCCAACCAGGTCTGACTTGTTCTTTTTCGTCTTGTTACCCAAGAATCTAGATTCTGTCAATAAAATCACTTTCACCAGTGAAAGGCTTATCTGCAGCTGAGGATCAATGAAATGATAAGGCGTGCAGTGGTGCATTCAGTCGGTTGCAATCGTAAGGTCGCATAGTTCAAGTTGTTCTTACTTTTTCTTGGATTAGAAACTAAAAATAGTTTGTCTGGTTTGTGGAATTTAACGTCTATTTATGGTAGAAGAAAATATCTGTAGATACCTAATAGGAATGTCGTTTTTCTCTGGTTAAGATCTGGTCATTTCCTCTCCTACATCTAGCTGTGTTACGGACGACTATAATGTGCTAAAGTTAAAACAGTATTCACTCTAAAATATTGTTTCAATGAATCAACTCAGCCTATTGCAGATCACTGCTAGACATAAGCCTCTACCAGGTTGCGCCACAACACTCTGTCCTCAGCCTTCCACATCCAGTCTGTCCCAGTCACCGTTTTAAGGTCGTCGGTCCATCTAGCTGAGGGTCCCAAACTACGCTTGTCGATATGCGGTCTCCACTCTAAGACTCGTCTGCTCCACCAGCCATCGGTCCTTCGACAAACATGGCCAGCCCACTGCCACTTCAGCTTGCTGTTTACACTGTTTACTGTTCAACAAAAATAAAGTATATGAATATCCTATTTTCATTGATATCCAGAGTTATCTATACAAATAAATAAAATTGAAGTGTCTATCTGTCTGTTATGTCAAAATAACAGCTTTTTACTAAATGCATATGAAAGTTTAAACGGTAATAAATAACAAAAAAAAACATTTTTTTTTGGCTTCCTGTCTTTGGCTGCCTGTCTGTCTGTCTGTTTGTTCCAGCTAATCTCCGAAACGGCTGGACCGATTTTGACAGGACTTTCACTGGCAAATAGCTGATGTTATATAAAGTAACTTAGGTTACGTTTATTGCTTTTAAAATCCACGCGGGCAGCTAAAACTTGAATTTAAAAAAAAAATACTACGTAAAATATCGTGCATGTGCAGTGATGGGACGACAGGAATGGATTTTCAATACATTTAACAAAAAATTTGCTCCTCATTTATTTGGTGAGGCTTACGAAGCCTTCAAAATTGGTGCTAAATTGGTGAGTAGCGCGAGAAGCAATAATGAATTATGTATGTATTTAAATTATTAAAAAATACTTAAAATACTGTTTGTTTTCCCATTTTGACCATAATATACTGTAGTTCTTGTACAAAAAGTTGGCAACCCTGGGTCAGGCAATTTTCAATTTGCATGCTCAATATAAGCCTAGCTAGCTACCTCTAGTCCCAGCTATAATTACCAACATTAGCTTCCTGATTTACCAAATTGCACGGAATTTTCATTTTACTATTTTACCGGGTTAAATAATGTTCATAAAATAAGATTTTATAACTCCAACGTAGAGTCACTAATTATATTTTTATAGACAAAATTCAGATTTCAAAAGCTAAAAGAATTCTATTTTTGTCATGTCCGATGACGGTTTCTGGGTATTTTCTGTGTATGGTTAATTCTACACCAGTAGCAACCCTGCATGCTTGCCGTTTATTTTGTAATTTAGATTTTCTTTTCCTTGTATGTGAGCGAGAGTATGACTAGTTTAATTTTACCGCATTTCAAAGAAATCCAGAAGTTTTCATTGAGTTTCCTAGGAGACAATCAGTCTCACTGGTTGGGCCAGTGAGGGAACTGGAAGTAATTAACCTACCTTGTAACTTATAAGGGAGATTTAAATGCTCAACTTAAACATAAAAAATCCGGTAGGTCATACATACCAATTATTTCTTTTCTAACAGAAGTTCATTGAGAATTAAAACGCAAGCCAGTAGCTGTCTCATAAAAACGTCTTTGAGAATCTTCTAGTGTATTAGTTTTAATGTAAACGGTACCGCCCCAGGGTCGGGTGCCTGCCCTCCTGTGGTCACTCAACTTTGTTTTTCTACTTACGCACAGACAACACTTCATTCTGCCTCGTTGACTTTCTCAAGGGGTTCGGTTTACAAAGCAAGTTTTCTAAAAGTTGGAGAGTTTTTATTGAAGTTTGCACGAAATACATACATTGTATGTATTCGTGAATCGTGTTTATTAGCGTTACGGTATGTGGACTGCATGTAGAGTGTTCGACAAACACGAATCATCTTTATTTGGTTTGTTGTGGGTGGGTAGAATTAAGTATTTGAGTAGGTAATTGATTATGTGCGATGGCTCTAATTCATGAGACACTGGTGCCGATTCTCTTGTACACCGAACTAACTAAACTATCACTAAAATTCCTTACTTTTGACTATGAGAATCTTAAAGCTATTCTGCAAAAAAAAATCTCTAAAAAAATAACTTTGACACAGCTAAAATTGAATTTGACAATCGCGACTCCACGTGGTATTTTTATTTTGGCTTCGCAACGTTGTACTTGTTTGCCCTGCCCCATGATTTTTTTAGAGCTGGCGGCGCGCAGGGGCGGGGCAGCTTAACGTGTTTTATATGAAATTTTTCACTTTTTGTATACATTTTCATTATTTTTGCGATAGGACGCACCATTTTCGAGATATGTATAAGCAAAAGAAAAGAAAAAATATATATACAGTAAGTACTGTTTTTTGCACCAGAAGTCGAGGTGTTGGTGTATTAATTTTAGTTCATGAAAACTACCCAGATAGCATTCAAGTTTGCTGCAAGTTTGTTTTTTATTTGATATTGAGTTGTTACGTCAAATTTGTCGTGGCAAATTTGTTTCAAATTTGTTTCAAATTTGCTGTATACTTCCAAATGTAAAAAAGATACGGCAAGTTTGTTTTAATACTGTTGCAATCTTATTAATGTAAGTATGATCTGTCAAGTTTGATTCATTATTACTATAAACTTGTCACGTTAAACGTTACAGTCATCAATATAACAACCATACAATCCGGCCAAGTGATAGTTGGACTAGCTCATCAAGGGTTCGGCCTGTACCATAATCATCATCCATCAGTTCCGAGTCAGTGGGTCATCTTAGGGGCGGAGTTTTAGGGGTTGGAGTATACGGTTAGGGGCACTATGGGCAGCAAATAAATCCAAAAAAAAAATTTTTTCGTTCAAATTTATTTTGGGACTTAGAAAAAATTTCGTTTTTTTTTTTTTAATGATAATTTGCAATCTTATTACAGTACCAGGTTGACCTTGACCATAAAAACCATTTCGGTTCTGAAAAGCAAGGCCCTACGACGCACCGTTTCCGAGTTACGAGCTTTTTTGTTTCTTGTTAAGAGGCCGTGCACGAAATCGACTGATTTTGATCAATTTTGTTCATTGTTTGTGAGAAAGGGAAACATAATTTAAACAAAATTATTTGAGATTTGAAAAGTCGTGTTCTTTGTTTTTCATGTGGCTGAAAGGGATTTTTCAAATAAATTAAGTACTCACGGTAAATCACTAATATTTGCAACAAGTTTTCCGAAAGATGACGCGAGACTGACATTTGATCATCATTCTACAAGAAACTACTTTTGATTTTGAACATTAAAAATTATCATCAACATCATTATATGGTCTACTCGCATGTGGCGTAACCACTTTTTTCAACTTCCATACAAAATATAGCAGAAAAATTATATTGAAAAAACCTTTTTTTGTTTTAAACCTCGTCAGTAATATATATTTTTCCTATTATTTAGCAAATCATATCAAGAAATTTAAAAATCACAAATTAGTCTTCAGCTATCCTTGAAATATAATCAAAATTTTATTTAATGATTAAACAATATCTTCATTATTTATTTTATTTTATTTTTTTATTTTATATTAAGTAAATCAATGGCGAAATAAACTATACTTTGGAGAGCACAAAAATGATGAAACTATTAAAAGCTGCTGTGACTGACACGAATGGTTTAGCACCATGAAAACTGTACTTTTATAGTTACACAGACTTAATGTTTCGATTATTTCAAGTTTTCTGACAATTAGATAAGAAATTGATAAAAACGAGTTTTTTTCGTGCACGGACCCTTAAGCCAACAACCACAGGGAGTCAGCTTTCGTATCTGCCAATGCCAACACTGGCATTATTTGCAAAAACGAAATACTGCTCTACAATAGAAAGTGATAACAAGATCAGTGATGTCACATGCCCGGTTGAACAGATACCCACCATTTCGGTAAATGCAGATTCGAGATAAAGAGCTGTGATAATTTTAATGTGCATTCGAATATTGTAAAGCAATTATTTAAAACAGTTAAAATCCTTATTTTGTGTTTCAATTTGTCATACAATGCAGACTAAAAGAAAAAACTTAGAACCAAATAATGATTGTATGGCGATTTTTTTTTTATGAAGTGGCCACACTCATTTCTAACATGGCGGATTTGTTTCTGATACTTTTTGTTGTAATTGTTCCCGTTTTTCCAAATCGTATTTTCTGCCGGTTTTACATTGTTTGTGAATAATTGTTGTCTTAACCACTCCGAGATATAGACTCTACAGTGCGAAATTGACCCTATAGTGTTGTGTTTTCAAACCTGTTGCCATAATCATTACGAGATAGATAAACTCTACAGTGCGAAATTGACATGAAAACTTTAAATTAAATTCTTTAAAGCTTGTGAAAACATAAATACAGATTGGCTGAAGAGGTGTGAGGATCATTACAACCCTAATGATGAACAAAATTTTATCTAGCACAATTGCTTTAAATATGCCTGAAACGGTTTTGTAAATTGAAAAACCAGGAGTTTGTTGAAGAAGCCTCCAAAAAGTGTATGAAAAGAAAATTGCATTTTGTTGGACTAAGTATCGTCTTGATAAAACATCCCTACTGACTGATGGTAAGTTTGGTTTGGTTAGTAGTAGCTGGGTCCGCTGCGGCATGTTTTCGTATAATGCTAACAAAATAACACGACTTTCGATATTAACACATTATTCGTTCGCAGTTTGTTTGCCGAGTCGAATGGATAACACGTTATGTGTTAGAAAAACACCAAAACATACCTCAGCGGACACGGCTTTACAGTGTGGTGATCATTTTAATCAATTAGAGCTAATGCAGACCCCCTGAGAACTTTGTATAAAGTCACATAACCTCAAAAAAATCCCAACTTACCATAATCTGATAACAGTTTTTGTCACAGATGGCTGCTAACTATCTCGCAATGTGGTACGATTCCCTAATTATAATACCAGCCAACATACATCCCAATGTAGGGCACGGGCCTCTCAGAGAGAGGGAAATTACTGTATGCCCACAGCTGCCTGTATAAACACCTCAGGTACTCGGGTTTCCTAATGTTTCCTCAAAATTTTCTTCATTTTTAGCAAGCTGATGCTAACAATGTTGTTAACAATTCCCATGTAAAACTGCTCCAATTACCCCTAATTTGTATAAAATTCGTTTTTGGAATCATACAGCTCTTCATTTTGTAGGTTAGTACTCGGCAAAAATGTCTCAAAAACCGTTTGTACAAATGTCGAGACAAGGCCGGTTAAAGAGCATTAAAAGAGAAAATATGACATTTGCTTCAGCAACTAGAGGTGACAACCAATCAGAAGAAGAAATATCATACTCAGCTACAAAAATAACATGACAGCTACCTACAGTGTCAGCAGGGCCGCGCCGACCCCCCACAGCACCTGTGTGCGAAACCTATGAAGCGCCTCATTTTTTCACGAATCTTCATGTTTCAACTTATGTTTTTTTTTTATTATTTGTTAATTTTGACCGAAATAAATGTTCTCCAGTTTTATATACTTAGATAATATTTTCCTAAATAGGTAAAACCAGTTCGCTTCCGCTTGCCAATTACTGCAAAAAATAAAACACGAATTTAATTATTACATACTTTTTTATGATGTTATATCTAATTGTATACTTAGATATTAATAACAAAATAGCTGACTTTTCTAATAATACTGATTAAACTATTACGTATCCTATGTTTAAAGAAAACAACAAGAGTCTAAAATATGTAAGAATATAAACATACTTAAATTATATTATTTCCATTCTTCTCGATTTTCAGTTTGCGAAATCCTTAATAATCTCGTGTATGTCTATATGGTCTAATAAGGCCTCCTCTATGGATATTGTTGCTAAATTTGTTAATCTTTCCTGGCTCATTGTTGAGCGCAGGTAATTTTTTATAAGTTTGAATTTAGAAAAGGACCTTTCCGCGCTTGCTACGGTAACTGGCATAGTTAGCAAAATTCGTAATGCTATGGTGATGTTAGGGCAAACAGCTGTCAAATTGTTCAAGTATATAAATCCAACTTTGAACCTTATCCTGTAGTGATAAAGTTGAAAATCTATTAAAGAAATTTGACAGATTGTAGTAGCTTGATGTGCTGGCGTCTGTACACTGATGAACACAGACAACAAACAGATGTATTGTAGACTAAATCCGGGAAATTCCCAGAACATCTATGGTCATGACGTCCATTTACGGTGTTACCATAACTTGTTATCCAAAATATACCCAAAAATACTGCCTTCGCTCAATATACCTACAAAAATACTCACATTCAAAAATATCGTTAGAATATACTGAAAAAGTATTAAAATACTGAATCTGGTCACACTGGTTTTGGCACTCTCGTTCCTTAAAGTCGGGGAATCCCCGTGACCCCACCCCGTTTGCGTCGCACGCATCGCATCGGGTTACGTTCATAATTCATTCAAACAAACTCACGGCGGTTCTTTTGATTTTAACGCTGAGCTCGTAACTAATGTTAACTAAAATCTAAAGCGTAAAATTAAACCACACACGTGAATATTATCTTAGAAGACTTGTACAATAAGCGCATTATAATTATGTTTTGTTATTTACAAGGCATATGTTGCGCCTATTGTACCTACTTACTTATCGATACTCCACTACAAAGAATATGTTGTTGTGTAAGTGTAACAAAAATAATTTCGATGGCGGCGCCTCTATTGTCTTAGCGCCTGTGTGCGCCGCACACTTCGCACACAGGGGCGGCGCGGCCCTGAGTGTCAGCTACCTCCATACAAAATTTTATCAATATTAGTCCAGCTGTTTGAGTATGAAGCACATACGCAAATACCCTCACACACACACACACACAAACTTTCGCCTTTATAATATTAGTGTGATGTATGCAGTATTCAGAGGATGTTAATGATATTTTAATTTTAATATTTTTGTTACAGACTGTGCTACAAGCAAACAATTGGCAATCCAGCAAAGTCATCTCATCCAGATGGTGACTGACCTGTCAAAACAAGTGTCAGAAACTAACAAAAAAAAAAATGGACCTGATTTTAGGGCGGCCGGAAGAGCCATTAACTTCACGAAGGCATGATCCCTTTTCACTGCCACAGTTTTTAACAAACCTGCCAGTAAATGACGATGACAGTTTCTGTCATTTAAATGGACAATTAAAAAATAGTGACAATCAACAGGCAATGGTAAGGGTGACATTTTATTAAATACACTTATAATAATGTTTAATATTAAGAGTCAATTCAATTCCATGCCATTTTATCTGGCTTTTACTTGAGTAATTGCACAACTAACTATTGACTTTGTATGTATAAACCTTATTTAACAAAAAAAAAAAAAAAATATTTATGATGCACCCAACATGTATTTATAGGTACCATATATATGCCATTACCTAAATTTTTCAGGTACAATTCTTGACAGGTATTGGCAGTAAAAACCTCCGTCCTTTCACCACAAACATGCTGAGAAAAATACTGCTGGATGCAGTAGTTGAGCAATATTCTCAAATGGGAAAACAAATGAAGAACTCAAAAGAAATCATTTCTTGACACAGAAACTTGCAAATTAATATTTCGTAAGTACCTATCTATTTCGGTAGATCTGCTTATTTTTATTATTGTTTTAATTCCTACATAACCAACAGTCACATTACGAAACATGCTGCTTATTGTCAACTATCATTACTATAGCCGTTTTATTTATATTTTCAGAAATGTGTTAGAAAGTGCATGGAACTGCTACTGACGATAAGCAGAAAGAGATAATCAGTGACTGGCTAAACCAAGGCAAAGTGAGATTGTCAAGAAGGTAAATTACTCTCTTCTTATAATAATACTCTGTAGAGCGGGTGTAGATAGTCTAGTGGGGCCTTTGGTACTGGGTTCGAACCCCGCTGCTGACACCAATGACTGAAAGTTGTATAGGTAGTTGCATACATTTATTTATTTCATAACAAGACAGCTCGTTCAGGGTGACTGTAATTGTGTTGTATTTCAATGGTACATTAATTTAAAAGTTAGTTTCGCAGGTGTTTATTGACTAACAGCCATTTTATTTCATTGTTTCAGGGCCGAGAGACAAAAACAAAATCAACTATGATGCGAGTTTAGTTTAGTCCTTTATAGTTCCTACTTTTTTTTTAATACAATAATATTTTTTTTAATAAACCCATTCAATTTTAATTTCAATGGATTTCATTTCATACTTTAAATGTCGTCAAGTTTTTTCCCAGATAGCATTCAAGTTTGCTGCAAGTTTGTTTTTTATTTGATATTTAGTTGTTACGTCAAATTTGTCATGGCAAATTTGTTTCAAATTTGTTTCAAATTTGCTGTATACTTCCAAATGTAAAAAAGATACGGCAAGTTTGTTTTAATACTGTTGCAATCTTATTAATGTAAGTATGATCTGTCAAGTTTGATTCATTATTACTATAAACTTGTCACGTTAAACGTTACAGTCATCAATATAACAACCATAAAATCCGGCCAAGTGATAGTTGGACTAGCTCATCAAGGGTTCGGCCTGTACCATAATCATCATCCATCAGTTCCATCGGTTAGGGGCACTATGGGCAGCAAATAAATCCAAAAAAAAAAAAATTTTTCGTTAAAATTTATTTTGGGACTTAGTAAAATTTCGTTTTTTTTTTTTTTAATGATAATTTGCAATCTTATTACAGTACCAGGTTGACCTTGACCATAAAAACCATGTCGGTTCTGAAAAGCAAGGCCCTACGACGCACCGTTTCCGAGTTACGAGCTTTTTTGTTTCTTGTTAAGAGGCCGTGCACGAAATCGACTGATTTTGATCAATTTTGTTCATTGTTTGTGAGAAAGGGAAACATAATTTAAACAAAATTATTTGAGATTTGAAAAGTCGTGTTCTTTGTTTTTCATGTGGCTGAAAGGGATTTTTCAAATAAATTAAGTACTCACGGTAAATCACTAATATTTGCAACAAGTTTTCCGAAAAATGACGCGAGACTGACATTTGATCATCATTCTACAAGAAACTACTTTTGATTTTGAACATTAAAAATTATCATCAACATCATTATATGGTCTACTTGCATGTGGCGTAACCACTTTTTTCAACTTCCATACAAAATATAGCAGAAAAATTATACTGAAAAAACCTTTTTTTGTTTTAAACCTCGTCAGTAATATATATTTTTCCTATTATTTAGCAAATCATATCAAGAAATTTAAAAATCACAAATTAGTCTTCAGCTATCCTTGAAATATAATCATAATTTTATTTAATGATTAAACAATATCTTCATTATTTATTTTATTTTATTTTTTTATTTTATATTAAGTAAATCAATGGCGAAATAAACTATACTTTGGAGAGCACAAAAATGATGAAACTATTAAAAGCTGCTGTGACTGACACGAATGGTTTAGCACCATGAAAACTGTACTTTTATAGTTACACAGACTTAATGTTTCGATTATTTCAAGTTTTCTGACAATTAGATAAGAAATTGATAAAAACGAGTTTTTTTCGTGCACGGACCCTTAAGCCAACAACCACAGGGAGTCAGCTTTCGTATCTGCCAATGCCAACACTGGCATTATTTGCAAAAACGAAATACTGCTCTACAATAGAAAGTGATTTTTTTTTTTAATAATTTTATTCATGACCATAGATACAAGTCTTTCAGTCGAATACATAGATGTGTTTTGACAAAGTGTAATATTACAGTATGAGATGCAGTTATTTTCGCACAATAATAGTATTTTTAACAATCTGTTTATACATCAATTTTTTCATTAATTTTTGTTTATATTACCAACTTGCCGCCCTTTCGGGTTGGGTGGGTACATCTCAGTGATATCATCGTTTTCATACTAATTTAAATTACAACTAATTAACTAACAATTATACATATATGATTACAAAATAAATTAAATTTTTTCTACCGTATTACAAATATATTTATACAACACACTAAAATATTTATAATTTTTTAGTAATTCCTGAACGCTGCGGGGAATACTTTGACGTTGATTTATAGAAAGTGATAACAAGATCAGTGATGTCACATGCCCGGTTGAACAGATACCCACCATTTCGGTAAATGCAGATTCGAGATAAAGAGCTGTGATAATTTTAATGTGCATTCGAATATTGTAAAGCAATTATTTAAAACAGTTAAAATCCTTATTTTGTGTTTCAATTTGTCGTACAATGCAGACTAAAAGAAAAAACTTAGAACCAAATAATGATTGTATGGCGATTTTTTTTTATGAAGTGGCCACACTCATTTCTAACATGGCGGATTTGTTTCTGATACTTTTTGTTGTAATTGTTCCCGTTTTTCCAAATCGTATTTTCTGCCGGTTTTACATTGTTTGTGAATAATTGTTGTCTTAACCACTCCGAGATATAGACTCTACAGTGCGAAATTGACCCTATAGTGTTGTGTTTTCAAACCTGTTGCCATAATCATTACGAGATAAACTCTACAGTGCGAAATTGACATGAAAACTTTAAATTAAATTCTTTAAAGCTTGTGAAAACATAAATACAGATTGGCTGAAGAGGTGTGAGGATCATTACAACCCTAATGATGAACAAAATTTTATCTAGCACAATTGCTATAAATATGCCTGAAACGGTTTTGTAAATTGAAAAACCAGGAGTTTGTTGAAGAAGCCTCCAAAAAGTGTATGAAAAGAAAATTGCATTTTGTTGGACTAAGTATCGTCTTGATAAAACATCCCTACTGACTGATGGTAAGTTTGGTTTGGTTAGTAGTAGCCGGGTCCGCTGCGGCATGTTTTCGTATAATGCTAACAAAATAACACGACTTTCGATAATAACACATTATTCGTTCGCAGTTTGTTTGCAGAGTCGAATGGATAACACGTTATGTGTTAGAAAAACACTAAAACATACCTCAGCGGACACGGCTTTACAGTGTGGTGATCATTTTAATCAATTAGAGCTAATGCAGACCCCCTGAGAACTTTGTATAAAGTCACATAACCTCAAAAAAATCCCAACTTACCATAATCTGATAACAGTTTTTGTCACAGATGGCTGCTAACTATCTCGCAATGTGGTACGATTCCCTAATTATAATACCAGCCAACATACATCCCAATGTAGGGCACGGGCCTCTCAGAGAGAGGGAAATTACTGTATGCCCACAGCTGCCTGTATAAACACCTCAGGTACTCGGGTTTCCTAATGTTTCCTCAAAATTTTCTTCATTTTTAGCAAGCTGATGCTAACAATGTTGTTAACAATTCCCATGTAAAACTGCTCCAATTACCCCTAATTTGTATAAAATTCGTTTTTGGAATCATACAGCTCTTAATTTTGTAGGTTAGCACTCGGCAAAAATGTCTCAAAAACCGTTTGTACAAATGTCGAGACAAGGCCGGTTAAAGAGCATTAAAAGAGAAAATATGACATTTGCTTCAGCAACTAGAGGTGACAACCAATCAGAAGAAGAAATATCATACTCAGCTACAAAAATAACATGACAGCTACCTACAGTGTCAGCTACCTCCATACAAAATTTTATCAATATTGGTCCAGCTGTTTGAGTATGAAGCACATACGCAAATATCCTCACACACACACACACATAAACTTTCGCCTTTATAATATTAGTGTGATGTATGCAGTATTCAGAGGATGTTAATGATATTTTAATTTTAATATTTTTGTTACAGACTGTGCTACAAGCAAACAATTGGCAATCCAGCAAAGTCATCTCATCCAGATGGTGACTGACCTGTCAAAACAAGTGTCAGAAACTAACAAAAAAAAAAATGGACCTGATTTTAGGGCGGCCGGAAGAGCCATTAACTTCACGAAGGCATGATCCCTTTTCACTGCCACAGTTTTTAACAAACCTGCCAGTAAATGACGATGACAGTTTCTGTCATTTAAATGGACAATTAAAAAATAGTGACAATCAACAGGCAATGGTAAGGGTGACATTTTATTAAATACACTTATAATAATGTTTAATATTAAGGGTCAATTCGATTCCATGCCATTTTATCTGGCTTTTACTTGAGTAATTGCACAACTAACTATTGACTTTGTATGTATAAACCTTATTTAACAAAAAAAACAAAAAAAATATTTATATTTATGATGCACCCAACATGTATTTATAGCTACCATATATATGCCATTACCTAAATTTTTCAGGTACAATTCTTGACAGGTATTGGCAGTAAAAACCTCCGTCCTTTCACCACAAACATGCTGAGAAAAATACTGCTGGATGCAGTAGTTGAGCAATATTCTCTGATGGGAAAACAAATGAAGAACTCAAAAGAAATCATTTCTTGACACAGAAACTTGCAAATTAATATTTCGTAAGTACCTACCTATTTCGGTAGATCTGTTTATTTTTATTATTGTTTTAATTCCTACATAACCAACAGTCACATTACGAAACATGCTGCTTATTGTCAACTATCATTACTATAGCCGTTTTATTTATATTTTCAGAAATGTGTAAGAAAGTGCATGGAACTGCTACTGACGATAAGCAGAAAGAGATAATCAGTGACTGGCTAAACCAAGGCAAAGTGAGATTGTCAAGAAGGTAAATTACTCTCTTCTTATAATAATACTCTGTAGAGCGGGTGTACATAGTCTAGTGGGGCCTTTGGTACTGGGTTCGAACCCCGGCGCTGACACCAATGACTGAAAGTTGTATAGGTAGTTGCATACATTTATTTATTTCATAACAAGACAGCTCGTTCAGGGTGACTGTAATTGTGTTGTATTTCAATGGTACATTAATTTAAAAGTTAGTTTCGCAGGTGTTTATTGACTAACAGCCATTTTATTTCATTGTTTCAGGGCCGAGAGACAAAAACAAAATCAACTATGATGCGAGTTTAGTTTAGTCCTTTATAGTTCCTACTTTTTTTTAATACAATAATATTTTTTTTAATAAACCCATTCAATTTTAATTTCAATGGATTTCATTTCATACTTTAAATGTCGTCAAGTTTTTTGTTTCTTCATGAGGCCTACTCGCAAACGACGACACAATTTTTAATTTTTGTCGTAGTGGTTTGCGTTCGCGAGTAAGCCTCCTGATAAACAAACATTATACAAGTTTGATGGGCGGAAACTAGACATTTGATACAAGTTTGATACAAACTTGCCACAAGTTTGATAGAAACTTGCCACAAGTTTGATACAAAATTGCCACAAGTTTGTCAAGTTTGCATTGGCAAACATTATGCAAAGTTTGAAAGAGGGAAACTAGACATTTGATACAAGTTTGATACAAACTTGCCACAAGTTTGTCCCTTGCCTCGTCAAACTTGATGCAAGTTTGCACATTTGATATTTCTAACTTGCTGCAAGTCTGAAACAAGTTTACACTGCTATCTGGGTTGTTTCTTCATGAGGTCTACTCGCAAACGACGACACAATTTTTAATTTTTGTCGTAGTGGTTTGCGTTCGCGAGTAAGCCTCCTGATAAACAAACATTATACAAGTTTGATGGGCGGAAACTAGACATTTGATACAAGTTTGATACAAACTTGCCACAAGTTTGATAGAAAATTGCCACAAGTTTGATACAAAATTGCCACAAGTTTGTCAAGTTTGCATTGGCAAACATTATGCAAAGTTTGATAGAGGGAAACTAGACATTTGATACAAGTTTGATACAAACTTGCCACAAGTTTGTCCCTTGCCTCGTCAAACTTGATGCAAGTTTGCACATTTGATATTTCTAACTTGCTGCAAGTCTGAAACAAGTTTACACTGCTATCTGGGTAATTTTATTCCACACCTTTTTAATTTTGATTAAAAATAGACAGATTTAGATAGAAAATCTAAATTTTAGTTTAAAAATGTCAAATTCAGAATAGTAAAATTTCCATTTTCACTAAATTAAAAACTCAATACCATCTTAGTGCTGTCAAACTAAAATATATAATAGTTTAGTTGTGTCACTTTAGTAAATTTCAGAATAGGAAATCGTCGTTTGACAGGAATAAACTAAATTTTGGGGATTTTTAGTCTAGTTTAGAGATTTTAGTGACAAGAGAATCGGCACCAATGACTTTATGTATGGTGAAAATAATGGGAGATGCTTTTCTCAACGACATGAAAAGGAGTGTGACATGCAACCTCGTAAAAAGAAAACCCTAGCTATGTGTATTGTGTACGCTAGCTTTACTGAAACCACCACAACATAACTTCTATCCACTAAATCATTAGTAACAATATGACCTCAAATATAAACAGACACGGAAGTCGCCTACACGAGCTAGTAGCGGACAACGACGCGCCGAAACATTATGCGCGCACGCAGAATGCAACAATAACCATTTGCCCGACGCGACGCTCGACGCACGGCACCCGCCCGAGTTCCCGACGTATGGCGGACGCCTACGGACACTATATTCTTATGACCGTTTCCACTAACACTAAGTAAAAGCGCGCTATTAGATTTCCAATTTTCGGCGCTGAGACGAGCGTTGATAATCCAAAAGCACGCTTTTACTTAGGTGTCGCCCAGTGTTAGTGAAAACGGGAATTTCAGTCTTAACATTGGGTGCTTGGACACCATACATTGACTATATAGGACCATAATACAGTCATTATGTCATAAGTACCAGGCAGGCTTTAGAGGGGGATAGTACACCATACTTAGCTGATAGTTTGATATGACTTTTGTTAGACGTTTGACTGCTGTGCCAAATTCAAGTTTTAAAATACGAATGTGTATTGTAATATTGTTTCAATTGTTTGGTAGAGTAAGATAAAGTTATATGTAAATGATTGAAAATCTATCGTACTTATACTCCATTTACTATAGCATTAGAAAAAAGAGGCTCGTAGAAGCAGGAGTGCGAAACATTTTATTCAAAGTTAAAAGTTTAAACAATTAAACTAAAAATGTTTTAACATAACTTTGATAAATAGGTCGTAATAACATCTTCATCACACATTACTTACAACAAAACGAATGAATGAAACAAACGATTACGTCGTGATGATTTAAATTTAATTAAGATTAAAGGAAATAAAAGTCTTTTTTTTACAATATTTTATTTAAAACAACAACTTTTAACACACAATAGTTGGTGTAACTTCTTCGTCTTCATCATATAATTTAGTCACTATCATCAGAGAATAAAGATGAAGAAGTTTCACCGACGTTACCTAATAATAAATCTTTCTACCACATCATCCATTATGCTTTAACTTTTCCTCTTCTTTAATTGCATGAGCAACGCAAGACTGCCATCGTTCTAGCGTAATACTATCCAGTTCTTGTGGGAGTAATTGTTTTTCCTTGTCTAATTTGAACGTTTTGTTATGTTGAGCCACATACCCCATCATTTGAGCCCATATTAATTCTATAGGGTTGAACTCGCAGTGGTAGGGTGGGAGGCGCAATACTGAAATACCCTTCTCTCTAGCCATCTCATCTACAACAAACTTTTGGTATAAATGTCTTTGTATTTTTGCTTTTTCTAATAAAGTTGCCCTAAGATCTTTTTCCTCAAAAGGAATATTTTTGCTTTTAAACCATTCCTGTATATCTGCCTTTCGTGTAGCTGTGGTTGGTAGCTTCTCCAATGACCTTGAGTGGTATAGCGCATTGTCCATAACAATTACAGCGCCACTCTCAATTTTTGACAAAATTAACTTGAACCATTTTCACTTTTGTATATCGCGCTTCTATAACATATTCCCTGTAAATTGATAGGTCTGGCTCTTATGAAACAGGAAATCCTAGTACAAGAGTCAGGGCTACACAGATGATTGTGTCTTGAAGTGTAAATAAATAAATTATTATTATTATTGAAGTTGAAGGCATCCATTTCGGAGTGGTCATCTTCATCACCTTTCTTTGCATCAAATATTAATGCAGCATCCATTAAAAACCCTTCACAAACCCTGTGAAATAAAATTAATACAAGTCAATTATTCCGTACCCCCTATATAATTTCACTGCTGGAAATAGTTCATAGATAAATACTATAACAAAATTTATAACTTTAAATGTTCGCTTTGCATGCGTTATTTCATAATACAATATAATATGTATTACTTAATTAATAGTCAATAACAATGGGGTGTTCATTTTTTTATGGCGAGGACAGTCTACAAAATACATACCAGTATGACCGATTATAAGTTAGATTTTTTAAACCAGCAGATAGACCTTCCCAATGTGCTTCTTTTGAAGACTTATTATTAGTGTCATGCCATATTAGGCTTTTCGTGTGACCTGTTTGTATGATAAAAGGTTATTAATATAAATACCATTCATTTCACGAACCAATTTTATGAAATTATGTTTAACTGTATAATTAATTATAATGTTATTGAATGCAAGAGGTCATACACTGCTTAGTGCATAAATAGCTGTTAAGAAATTTAGAAGCACTGTACCTTCATTTAGCCAAGTGTCATCTAAATAATAACATATTTTCCTTCCTTTATTCCTTAGCCTTTTTATTTCATGAAGATATTTTATTCTCCAAAGGACGATCTCCTGCTTGTCTATGACTTCTATGAGTGCACTTTTTCTGCTCCGTTTGATTTATGTGAACTTTAATGTTTATTTAATTATTTTATACAGACTGCTTTTTTTTAATCTGGCAGAAACTCGTCACTGTTAACTGCTTCCAGCATCTTGTCCAAGGTGGGCAACTCATTATTAAAGAAGGAATGAATTTTCCTGCATATTCCACTAAATGTGATGTCATCAAAATCATCACGTTTCATGTGCTTCTGTTGGGGAGGGGGAGATTGCAGGCGACTTTTTATGTTGTACTCTTTGAGAATATTGGACAGAGTAGCCCGAGATACGCCTGTAAATAATAAAATCATGTGCGGAGTTTCTAAAATATAATACATTTTATCACAATGCATGTTAGTTTCAAATATTTTTATAGTAATAATTTTATGAATCATCCTTACCGGCAACTTCTGCGATTTTGTTTATCATCTCAGTCCTATAATGAGGAGTATCTGCGTATTATTTCGTCGGAGTCAACTTTTGGACCACGTTTTTTTCGCCGTTGGCTTTGGTCAGACTCAGCACTTATATGTTGTAAGCCACTCGGTCCCGCACCGGGATCACACATAGCTCAAAAAAAAAGTAACGTTTTGTACAAACAACCCAATGACAACACTGATAACAATACAATAATAAAGAAATAACTAAATATTATTTATTATTTTAATAAATAACAACAAAATCACGAAAATTAAACAATAACAAACAAAGTATTCGCAAGTAAATGACATACATGACAATCTTAGAACATTGTCAAGTCAATTTCACAGACGACATAAACCAGTAAAATTAGAAATCCCCGGCTGTCACAGCTTATGAAGGGATTAAGTAACATTTTAGATTTGGTAGGATTATAGTGAAACAAAAAGCGTTGCAGTATTGTTGACTCCTGCTTCTTTTAGGTTTTTAGCATAGGCACTGTAATTTTAAATTGGAATGAAATAATATATATAAATGAAAGCTACTTAATTTCATATGGTTGTTTTTTTAAATGATTACAATTAAGTGTGATAGCTGATATATAAATTCATTTTAATCGATTTGGCGTCAATCGTAACTATAACAAGTTTATTGTACTTTTGTTATAAAGTGTGCATCAAAAATAACCTTTTTTAACTTCTGTCTAATGCTATTATAAATGGAGTATAGTTGACTTAAAAGATGTGCAATGAAAACCATGTCTCAGTCTTCCGCATCGTCTAAGGCGGCCATATTAAGGTCGTCGATCCATCAAACCGTATTTGTGTTCCTAATACCTCCATTACCGAAGTAAATAAGAACTGACTATAGGCAATAATGCCTAGTTTTACCATCACTTATTTATCTTGAAACGGTCAAAAAAGTTGTTTTCCAAGTGGCTTATGTGTATACCGCCATCATAATGACTCAATAACTGCAAAACAAACAGAAGCTGCGCCTGCGCGGAATCTAACTCGTTCTATTTAGCTTTTTACACAATAATGTATTGGAGTTTCTCACGTAGGCTGGACATTAGAGGACGTCAATGAGCGCCGACTATGTCAGGTTATGTACGGGAATATAGGACATATTATGTGGAACTCATAAACTAATAATATTGAATGTAGGGGCCGATAATACAAATAAAATTCATACGATTTCTTTGAAATCATAAAGTTTTAACCTTTAGGTAAAACAGCATGACGCTTGTATTCCCCGAAGGGATAAGCACAGGTGTACCTATGGTACACCCACATTTCGCAAGGGGGCTTAGCACGACGCTTTCTATTTCTACGAAGAATCTCTCTCTCTCTTTCTATACAAAGTGACATTTCGTTACTCCATTTTTGACATCGCTCCGTAGAAATCCTTCTACAATCTGTCATCTTGTTTTTCATTTCTAACGATCTTTGTCTAAATCCTTTTTATGTATTTCAGAAGAAAGTTTTCTATCCCAAACTGTCAAAATCACACTGACAACTGACAGTTGTCTTAGGTAGTAAAGACAATTTATTTTTGTAATCGCCATGGTAAAGACAGTAGAAAACTTTCTACTTGACGGCCACAAAGTAAATACGGTTATCTACAAAATCATGATTTAACAGGAGAGCGTTTTGAACGCAAAACTGTGATAAAATTAATAGAAGACCAAAGCTATCTTAAATTCTCCATCATTCAGTTAAAGGGGCATTACCAAGGAAATGGTTAAAGGCTCAGGAACAAACAGGCGCGACACAAAGAGACCGCTTGTCGCGCGGCACGCGGTGTCTTTGTGTCGTGTCGCGTGTCGCGCTTGTTTGTAGAAGCCTTATGGCCAATATTACTGTAATATTTTTTTGTTCTAAAATACGGTATTTCGACACGTTGAGTTTTTTTTTTTGTAGGTAGTTGTCTTTATATAGACTTAATATCAGTGAAAAATGAGATTCAAACAGAAAAAAAAATCCTATGACAAAACAAAGAATCCTGAGTCGAATTATGTAAGAGACTGAATTTCGTAAAAAGTGCAGTTGACCCTTTCTACTTTGCTACTGTCGTACTGTCTACACGGCACGTCAACTTTCTGTCTACTCTTCCTTCGACAAAACGGTGATAGTGCTAAGCTTGCAGTTAATATGTTTAAGTAACATTGTAGGTAATAGGGAGCCAGCCTATTGACATCAACCGGTCACAAATAACAAGCAAGCTATAGGTAGGTACTTTTATGTAATCCATGAGTAGATTGCGGCAGGGTAAAACCATTGAGATGCGTAAACCACAATCTTTCCTAGTAACTACATGTTTGCCTATTGCATCCACCGACATCCAACGTTCTGTTTGCAAAGCAAGAATCTATCAATGCACATTTTAATGTCCAACATCGACGATTGTAAGCAAAAGCTATAAAACATTTAATACGTCCAAATTCACATACAAAACGGCCTCGGGTATGCCCATACAAACTGTGGTTCCTAAGAATTTCGTCGTTCTAAAGTCCGTACAGGTATGTACAGCTCGTCTATAAATCTAAATATTTTACTCCACACTGTTTTATATATACCTAGCCTATGTGAGAATTGATTTTTAAAAGGACATTAGCATTCCTAGCAACTCTCGAACGATGTCCTACCATACAAATGAAGTAAGTTCGCAAGGAATTAATAATACTCGGAGACGTCACATAGATTTTATCTTTACAGAGTTCTTCGTTAAATGTACCGTTTGTGGATAAAACTAAAGATTTTGGGTATTTTTATATGCAAAGGATATCGTGTAGTGAGTAGCCGTCAAGTAGTCTGCAAATACTCGTATATCTGTTAGACGGTTCAGTGTTCTCACGGAAACGTGAAAGATTGCGCTGTTAAAATAATTAGACTCTTGTGTAACATATTCTATTATTAGTATTATTACGGCCGTACGGGAACTTATAATAATTTGTTAGAATAGATATAATAGGTTATATTTAGGTTATAATAGAACATAATAGGTTCTAGAAAACAATCGCAAGTTCGAATGAAATGTTTTTTAGCGTTCATCTTCAAAAATATTTTTATCTTCTAGGTTAAAATGACTACCTTACTTACTAAGTTTTTTTACGGTATTCTATTTTTCATGAATCAATATACAAAATCACTTCCTTAGCTATCTAGAGTGCTTTCGTTGGCAGCGCAAATTCATTTCTTGTAGCTCTACAGGTACTGATCCATCGGTGTTTTACGACCGAACAAGTATTGCAATTCACTACGATTCACCAACTTATAGCTTATCCAAAGTGTCTATTTTTGAATTGTCACTTCCGTTAGACATAATTAGCTCTGAATGGCGGGTGACAAAGAGTAAAACAAAATTTAAAAACAGAGAACAAAAAATTGCCAATCGCTGTCAACGCGCGTCAATTCACAAAAAAATATCATTAGATGAATCTATTATTTATTTAGTAAGACATTCTGTGTTCTGTCACTTTTTGTTCGAGTGCTAGTACGTGGTCTATTGTTGAAAATCTACTTGATCATATTTTTTACATGGAATGGGCCTCTTAGAGACTCTGTTCACTGGTTATGCATTACGATTATTTACGATACACACTATACGATACCACACACGACACTATAAGATATCTAAAAGATTTAATATCGAGTGCACGAAAATAATGTCTTCTAAAACTAATCAACAGTAGCATAATCAGGAATTAAATTATTCGGAAGAGAACCGGAGTTACCGACATAGCTTGCAGAGTAATCAAGCTGAAGTGGCAGTGGGCTGGCCATATTTGTTGAAGGACCGATGGCCGATGGAGCAGACGAGTCCTGGAGTGGAGACCGCGTCGTATCGGCAAGCGTAGTGTGGGACGCCCCCCAGCTAGATGGACCGATGACCTCAAAAAGGTGGCTGGGATAGACTGGATGCGGAAGGCGGAGGACAGGGTGTTGTGGCGCAGCATGGGAGAGGCCTATGTTCTGCAGTGGACTGCGATAGGCTGAGTTGTAGCATAATAAGTATAGGTATTTAGTAGACAATTCGATCAGCGTCTTCTAAACGTGGTCTAAAATGGATAAACTGATGAAAATTCAACAAGAGCAGGTAATTGCTAAGCACTCATTATGACAATTGATCGCAGTGGGTTTCGTTTTGACATTTCACCCAAGTTTATTGAGTTATTTACGTTGATAAGCTGAAGAATTCTTCAAACCTATGAAGCAATGGTTCCGTCAATCCGACAATTTTGAAGGTTATTGCTAATGATCTTCAAAATTGTCGGATTGTGATTCAAACTGTGTTAGGCAATTAATGCCTGGACCTTTAAGTCGATAACAATGAAGAGTGGAGTGGAGTTACTTGCCGGCTCTTCTCCATAGGAAACGACCAATTGGAACCGTGCACCTAGCTTCTGACGTTTCATGAGTGCCCATGTAACGACACGATTGGCGCAGTGGTTAAGCGATTGACTGCGGCGCTGCGCGTCGCGGTTTCGATTCCCGCACGAAACAAATATTTGTATGACCTACAAATAGTTGTTCGGGGTCTGGCTGTTTGTGTATGTGAGTTTAAAGTGTTTGTAAACGCACCTACTCGTACGATACCTACAGGAGAAATTCCTAATGTGGGGCAACGTTTAAAAAAATAATTGGTTTTTATGAAATAACATATTGGAATTTTTTATTCTAATGATAGTAAAAAGTGTAAAGCATTTCTCTATGATTGTGATATGACCGCATATTGGTGCGGTCAATGCATTCTAAACCTGATGCTCATCAACATACAATCATATATTTAACATATTGGCGATTGTTTGACTAAAGCGAAGCATGATTGACAACGCACTCGTAGATCTTCTTCCACAAACATTAGAACATAATATTTACTCTGATAATCTTTAAAATATTAACATAAGCAATATTGTGGGATAAAATATAGAAATCAATCGTAAAAGTTATGCATAAAATCATGAAGCAGCCATTGATTCGGTCATTAGCTTCTTGACACAGATATATCATTCCAAGCAATTTCCTCTCGATGACAAAAAATCGATTTGAATAGTGATTGACGCGACATGAAAGAAATCGCTTCGAACCAAACTAATATGCAAATTGATACTACAGAACCGGAATAAGCAAACGCAAAATAATAAATATTTGTTTTAATAAAATCTTATAATTCTGTATTTGTTCAACAAATCAATGGTGAGTCGAATATTTCACGTTCTATTTTATTTAGATTCATTAGATCGAATCGATTTTCCATCTGAATCGATCTTAGTCGCCCCACAAACCTCTGCACTATTGATTTTTTGCCGTCAATCGGTGCAGCAGCAGTTATGAGTTATAAAATTCTGTTTTTTACGTGAAAGCAGACAGACAGTAGGTTAGTATATTTTTGATGTTTTTTAATGCAGTTTGCAGCGTTTTTCCGATTGTGCTTCTTAACGGTAAAAAGAATAGAATAGGATATTTTTTTTGTGAAACATAGGTAAGCAAAGTTCTTAAAAAATTGGTAGTGCGCTATGTTTTTCCAATATACATACAAATGATTAATTATTAATAGCTATTAAATAAGTGTTAAAATTCATATGATAAATTTGTTACAATATAATTGTTCAAGTATTTCAAGCGTTAAAAATAGTTGATATCGCTAGTAAACTTTGGAAGACTCAAGAAGAGGGCGACACGAACAACGGTCCACTAGTGCCATTCCTATAAAAAAATATTATCTCGTGACTGAGAAGGAATTATTAAAACGGCTCAATAAGGAACTCAATCAAGAATTTTCTAATACCTTCTATAAATCTTCATATTGAGACACGCAATAACAAAATACGACCTAGAGGAATGTGGCCACTTTTCTTTAGATCGATTTTTTTTGCTTCGAACAGAGGTGCCTTAATGAGCCGTTTTTCATAATTATTTATTTATTTATTTATTAAAACTTTATGCACAAGTAAAAAAACTGTACAAAGGCGGACTTAATGCCTTGGGCATTTTCTACCAGTCTACCTTAGGGTGATGCAGAGATAATACACAGTAGGTGCAATAACAAAAAAACTATTTAGAAGATATTTATAGCTAAGATATAAGAATAAATACATATATACATACATACAACTAAAAATAAAAAGTTATGAGAGTTAAACAAGAAAACCTACAAAAACTTAATTCTGAGACGAATCTGCCAACTTCTTGTGTATGTGTTCTCGAGCTTTCACTTTAAATGTGAACTGATTGGTTACCGTCCTGATATTCTGAGGGAGCGCATTCCAAAGGAAAACCGCCTGGACAAAGAAAGAAGATTTTATGAAACCAGAGCGATGATAATTCCTTCTCAGTCACGAGATAATACTTATTTTTAAGGAGCGCTAGTGGAACGTTGTTCGCCCTCGAAAATACGAAACTGCACGTTTGCAAAACGCTAAGGTACATAATACGAGTACAGGCACAAAACTTCATAGCTCAACTATTAGCTCATCGTATCTACATACTGCCGTAAACTTTAAGGCTTTTCCAAGATCAGCTTGGGAGATTTAATTTTATTCACAATCGGAATTGCCGTGACCTAGTAAAGAAAATTACGCATCACTTCTTAACGGGATGCGTTCCAAAACTCACCAGGCCCTGGAACTGAACACCTTCACTTAACGTCTCAAAACTAAAAAGAAAATTGTGAGCAAAACTGATCGTTAGTGACAACGGAGCACGTTGATTACTTTAAAACAACGGTCGACGTCAATCTTACGCGCGCACGTATTTTAGGCTCACGCAGCACGCTCGGCCACCAACTAATCGCTTAGTGCATCATCGGCGGCATCGCTTAATGGAGCCATTAAACTAACAGGCACTAGGCGGGTCGACCATGATATAACCCAATAGTAACTCACCGTTGAACTAACTGGGGCGAACCAGCTTACGTTCAGAACGTGAAATGGAAAGCTGGCCGAGAAAGCCTCATAAATCTACAATATAGCACGGAACCCATGAAAAGACTATCAGCTTTTTATCGGATTACCGTTACCGACGGACGGTCGGCGGTCGGTCGGACAGCCGCACATTTGCATCGCACAGATTGGAGCAATGGAGCCTCCTCTTCAAGGTCGCAATGTCTTTTTATTGCGTAACGGACCGATTTGTTCGGAACTGGTTTCGTTGATACTGTTGATTTGATAAGGGCCTGCTATCCCGCTAACTTGTTGACATCCACTCGCTCGCCGGAAATTCGATAGTCAACTCGTTATGGTAATGTTATTATAAAAGCTCGTAATAACAGATAGATAGCTTTTGATTTATGGTCAGTAATCGTGGAACGGATCAGTGTAAAAAACTGGATGATCCAATTGCATACAAATAGCCCGAAATGTCTCGTTGCGAGGTACACGCGAGTCTACTTAAGCGATTTATCTGACTAATTGCAGATGAAACTGTATAGATAACAAAGTCAACAATTTAGAAGATTATGATGTCTATCTCGTTAATATAGCCTATACAGCACCACTAACTAGGTACTAATCAGCTGTATTTACCTAAAGTTTAGTCGAAGATGCAGAAAAATTTCTATTCTCTTTCAACTGTGTCCGATGCTTAACAATGTTGATAACCGTATCACTGACGCGAGAAAGTGACTAATTGCATTCATTAATTGCAATCAAATCGTAATTCAAATCTTAGCACACTGACACAGAGTCCGTTAATTGATTCTCACAATTAAACATATACTGACGTACACATACCTTGATGGTTGAGATTACAAAGTGGCTGAAAAGAAAAGGAGACCCGTAGGGTAATTGCGTTACATACTTACAATGCACTTACAGCCAGGGACTGAATACCGATATAATTTGGATACATGATACCAAAATATCGCTATAAATACCGGTATTTGGGTGTAGATATAATACCATTATTATTAAATTTTCTTGCATTTATTGCAATTTGCAGGTCAGCGTCAGGTTGTATCTCGATCAAAATATGATTCGCGACTGTAAAAAATATGTATTTACTTAAGAATCATCAATAAAGATTCTGTGACGTCACATTGTAGCCTGATATCAGTACTGAGTATGCATTTTATACCGATACTCAAATTACTGATATAAAATACCAGTATTTATGCCAGATGTCGATACCGGTATTAATGTGTAAATATCGGTATTCTTCGAGTATCGATATCCGTCCCTGCTTACAGCAATGGGTTTCATTTTGGCAGTTCAACATTATTCCTTGCGTTATTTACGTTGTTGAGCAGGATTTTTTTCGAACATATGAAGCAATGGATTAGCAATATCCTTCAAAATCGTTCATATTGTGATCAATAGTGTGTTACGCAAGTAAGGGCTCGTACACATAGCGATCCGTTTTACAGGTCCGTTATTTGATGGCGTATGTAGTTGTATGAGCGAGTTCACACACATAACAATATTTCGGATCAGTAATCATGTCGCTCCGGTTCAATTCTGATCCGTTAAAGGCTCGTACAGACACGCGCGATATCGCCGGCGCGACAGGCGGCGATAAAGAAATTGTGTTACTAGTGTCGCGTCGCGCCCGCGATATCGCACTAGTCTGTACGAGCCTTTAAACGGATCCAGTAAAAACGGACCTATATGTATGTGTACGAGCCCTTAGGTGCTGTTTAAACTTGACTATGAAAATAATTGTAGAAGAGAAGGTAAACTAACTTTCACTCAAATAAAAAAAAAGAGAAAAAGATGAAGAAAAAAAAGAAAAAGAGCCTCTGCACTACAAATATTAAAAATAAAAAACATTATATAAATAATTCGTCTATAAATAATTTTCATGAAAAATTTATTATCGTAGGTAGGTATATTATTTAGATAACTATGAACTCTAGGAATTATTTGTTTGTAAGATATTTATACTCAGATTTTATCGCTGAAAAGTTTTGAAAGCTCTTTTTATCTGAGCTCAAGGAACACTATATGAAATGTATTTAATAAAAGTGATATGGAAACGACTTCCAGCGTGAGTGCTGTCATAGATAAAAATCTCATTCGAGAAGCAATTTTTTAATTTAAAGTTTAATCGATGACAGAACGTATCCATTACATAACCATATCGGTACCATAGACTTCGAGTGCAATTATAATTTTAATATTTCTTTGCGAATAAAAAGTGGCGCCAAGAAATTAGAAAATCAATTATATCATACCGATATCGTTATTGGCAAGTGCCCTTTCCTTTTTAGGAACTGGTCTAGTCGAACCAATATGTGAACACGCATTCCACTCGCTGGTATAAACAGTTTCTATCTTGTCTTTGGATCTACATATTATGGCGGATATACGACGAGATGGGACTAGTTTCATTTGCAATTAGGGTCGCTACTCCTTGAAATGTTGACTAGGAATCCTATATTTAGAAATGAATAAAAAATGCGTCCGCTTTCGTTCTTTTTGCGCTGTCAGAGTCAATTAGGGAACGAATGATGGTATGTCGGTAAATGTCAGGCTGCAGCGTATTATTATTTATTGACAAATGAAATCCTTTTGGATTGGCTGACTGGCGGGATGACTGAGTGCCTGTGTTGTGATAGTGCGCAGGGATTATGATACGTTTGATTTTCTGTTCGAACGCTTCGGAATTTTGCACGATGGAATCTCGAATGATTTTTTTAGAAAGAATTGATTGATCGACAATTCCTATAAATGCAATGCTTTCGCTGTCTTGAAAAGCTGGGAATCGTCAACATGAACAGCATCAATAGGTAGGTCTCAAAATAAAAATAAAACTAATTAGTTTATTTCACTTAAACCTACATGGGCACTTATGAAACGTCAGAAGCTAGGTGCACGGTTCCAATTGGTCGTTTCCTATGGAGAAGAGCTGGCAAAAAACTCCACGGGCACTTTTAAAAAATTATTGGCCTTTACAATGTTTTCAAATTACAGTGTAGGCCGGTAAACAAGTACCAGGCACTTAACAAAATAGAAAATGGTCTACAAATCTAGTTTATTAAGCCTCCAACGTACTCACATTTTACACAATAAAAAAGAATCCATATAAAAAAATATAAAAATAAATACCTATTTAAACCAAATGACATGATTTCCATTACAACTGTAAGAAATCAGAATTAATATCCTGTCCACAAAAGTCACTAATAAATAGTTGAAATTAGAATTGTCTATTTTTCTGGTGGATCTCACCGTGAAAATTAGAGTGAATTCAGCTCGAATTTTCCATTCCATGTCTGATGCTAGGGTTTGACACTATTGATAACCCACTTCAAGCTGACGTCACTTAATTGTTCACGGTGAGATTTTTACAGAATATCTATTCTGTAAAAATCTCACCGTGAACAATTAGAATTGTTCGTGATAGAACAAGCCTATCTAGGCTTGTTCTATCACGAACATCCAAATCGGACCACCATAAGAACTATTCTTGTTTGCAGGGCTTAGCCACTGTAGTAACGCTTATCGCCGCTCATCAACCAATAGCGTCGTAGCATCAGATTTTTGCTGAGCCCCTTGTTTTTGTAAATGAAAAAACATAAAAGACCGTTAAAAAGCCGAGGTGGTCAGACATCTGTGATCATTGTAACAGAGCCTGAGAAATTTACTGAAACATTTTTTTTATTGGTCTTCGCACACAGATAAACAGAGCACGGGATTTTGTTTTGAAAGTGTGCCGATTAGGATGTCCCCCATAGTATAATAGCCGGCACTAGTCGTGAGCACAGATGGGCAGTAGTTGGGGCAAGCTCGCGGATGTACACTTTCGGCTTTATAAAAATGACACGCGAGAGTCCAAATTAGACGACGAGTATCGACTGACGAACCAATCGCATGTAGCTCGGCGCCCCGCGGCTTCTTCATTCCGCCAAAGAGACCTAAAAATTTACTACTGCGCAGGTGTCAGTTTGTGCTCACGACTCATGCCGGTTACTATACCTATATTTTATTTTCAAAAGTAGGATTCTACCTCCGAACGCCCCTTTACTGTTTTTAATACTCAACCAATCATGTTTTACTAACTCATTGTTATAGAACGGAATAAAAACTTTAGTAATAGTCGTGTGAACTAGCACTAGCGTCCATTTCTCTTGACGTTCTACTCAATCTCGCGAGAGGTGTGGACTGACCCCGCCTGAACAAACAGCTTGGCGAGTTGGCGCCTCTTTAAGGAAAACAACGGTGTTCTACACATTTCTATTAGTTTCTCCAAATTGTTAGAACAGATGACAAATCCAATGAAGTGTGAAAGAACAAATGTTGTGGAATAATAATAATTTGGGCAGTCTTCTGAACTAGGCTTGAGTGGCTTGAGTAGAGTAGTATGAAAACACGTGACGGATTAGAAAAAAGAATGACGAGTAAACAGCAGACTTTGCTGAGAGCGACGAAGATGCAGCATGAGGAGATATGAAGAAAATGTAATGCAAGAAGAATGAGTTAACATTCGTTTGTTATTATTGATTGTACCGGCGAAATCAAATCTGTAGGTAGTAGCTACAGTAGCTACTGGCGCTAATAGGGATGTGTACTGGGTAAAAAAAAAAGAAGAAAATCTGTTTAGTCCGTCAATCAGATAATAAAAATATATTAGACACGTATTTTTTGCTTTATCTTAATAATAAAAAATTACTTGGATAAAACACATTGAACTTGGGGAGTGGGGGCTCGTTACGTCACAGCTACGTATAAAATCTAATGAGAAGTGACGTCATGCCACATTTGAACTCAATGTATCGCCGTAATGTTATGATTACGTAAAAAAAGAATAAATACGTGTCCAATATTTTTTTATAATCTACATGACGGAGAAAAATTTTTTTTTGTCTTCGTCCCTATTGTACCTACACGAGTGAAATCCATGTTAAGGCTCTTACAAACAGCGCCTGTTTGTAGGAGCCTTAACGGCACGCGACGCGACACAAAAAGACCGCTCATCGCGCGGCACGCGGTGTTTTGTGTCGCGTCGCGTGTCGTGCCTGTTTGTAGGAGCCTTTAAGCAAAACACCACGTTACAGTTTACAGATACCTTAATGCAAGACGTAAACATTCAACCTTTCCAAGACTTAATGGCGCGTCATGCTCTATTCGTCTGATATCATAACTGGTTTGTAGGTACACTGCACTTGAATTAATTACTAAGGGTCAATTACATCGTACGACGAGAACTCGGTTTTTTAATCATGTGACGTGAACGCATGTGCACGTTAAGAATGGTGCAAACAAGCTTAGAAAAAGGTTTTGCTTCATATCTGGAACGCCAATTTGTTTTCCTATAAAAGCCTACACGTAGATATTTATAGCTGCTATTTTCCGCCAGCGAAAATTAGCTACGTGTGAGCGTGCACGAACTAAAAAACCGAAAAATAGCGGCTATAAAATTGAACATGTTCAATTATATCGCTTGCGAAAAATAGCCGAGTGATAAGTAGTTACACCCCGCATTCTGTATTACACTGTAATCGATTTCAGCGTACTTATACACGTACCGAATTAGCGTGAGCGCGATAACGATGTCCCGTGAATCGTCATAGATGAAGTTATGACACGCGCCATCTTGCGATAACGCTGCCAAACAGCTCTCAGCTGTCATAATCGCGATATTCTAAATCGGAACGCAAATTATTATCGATGTCAATGCTATGAGCGATAACGACCTATTTCGGAACGTAGCCTTAGTGTGACAACAGTTGCTAAAATTAGCGCGAGTAGCTATTCCTTGAATCATTTGTCTTACAGCCCGACGACTTACGACAGACTACATTTTGATTACACGGCACCAATCGAATGAGGTGTCTAGCTGCTGAAAACGGCATGTAGTCGACAGTGATCACACGGTAGCGGCGATTTATAGCTGCTAATAATCGCAAGCAAAAAACAGCAGCTATAAATCGCTTCGTGTGACTGAGGCTTTAGGAGCTTACTAATTCCATGGCAAGTGGTACATACTAATTCCATGTGCCATGGTCACCATTTACACAAACTGTCAAACTAATGAATTTTATTGGATTTACCTATATTATGGTTTAACATACTGATGAATTGAACTGGATCTACCTTACTCAAGAAAAAATACTAACTGTTGATTAGGCAGCATGGTCTCAGACCTGTTCCGTCAGGAATTAATAAAAATAAAAAAAATTACTTTCTGTCAAATCCGATTCTGATTTTTAATGCTTTAGAATACCTTGCACTAAGTGATGAAATGGAACTTATAAATAGCACTATGATTTGATCCCGTTACAACAAAAACGTTAGAAAAATAAAGCTTTGTTCTCTCTACTTCCCGTGTGGGAATTAACATGACTTAGAAAATTAGAAACAGTAAAACAAAGAGGAAGTAAAGTCTATAAATCATGAAAGGAGGGTTACCCACCTTACGGCAAACCTAAAAGGAAGGGATATTTTTTAGCAGTCTATGTATATCGCACCTTTATTTCGAAACTGTTACTAATCGAAATTTTTACGAAATTTCGAAATTATATTTTATTTATTTTTTACGAAAAGTTGTAAATCTCCTGTTAAAATTTAGTTTTTTTGTTTAATAACGGTTTCGAAATGAAGGTGCGATGTGTCGCAGGGAAATGAGGATATCAGAGATTTCACGAAATCCCTAGGGATATCACGAAATCCCGGTAGATGTCGTTTATTCTTGTTTATTACGTCTGTTTACTAAAGTTTCTAGTGATATGACAAAATACCAACTTATCGTCAGTGATGTGTCGTTTCACTAAACGAAATCTAGTAAAATGTCAGAAAAGCGGATACGCCGAATAAAAATCGAGCCATGCATTTCTCTCGCTCGCTCTAGTACCCACACGGGCACTAGTGGGAGTGAAACAAATGCGTCGCTGGAGCCATGCATTTCTCTCGCTCGCTCTACCCACACGGGTACTAGTGGGAGCGAAACAAATGCGTCGCTCGAGCTGGCGCGGCTCGTGTAATTTTAGTCGTTAAATTATTACGCTGCAGGTAACACGTGCGCACGCTCATCGTGTCAGATTATTATGTTTAGTGGATTAAAACTTTATTTTCTAATAAAAATGTACCAGTTAATTTGTAATTTTGTTTTATTACTTTATTCATCAACAGTATTCTTTATTTCACTACATTTAGTTTAGTGAAATGACATATCTCTGACTTTATATTAGTATTTTGTCATATCACTAGATACTTTTAGTAAAAAGACGTAATAAACAAGAATATTCGACATCTACCGGGTTTCGTGATATCCCTAGGGATTTCGTCAAATCCCTGATATCCTCATTTCCCTGCGACATATATATGTTTTTATTTACGTATGTTTCAACGTAGCGCTTAAACTGACTCATCCGATTTTGATGAATGAGGTGTCTCAAATATAAGATCATTTTCTATTGGAGCACGTTCATCTTATGATCTACATAGGTTCTGCTTTGTATGCAGCTAAATTTGCGTGATTTCGATTCTTCTTAGATTATTATCCACCAACAATCGTCTTCTACGAAGTCCGTCTCACCGCTCTGGTTTCATTCACTCTCTTTGTCCAAGCAGTCTTTCTTTGGAATGCGCTCCCTCTGAATATCAGGATGGCAACCAGTCGGTTATCATTTAAAGTGAAGGCACGCGAACATATTCGTAAGAATTTTGCTGAATCATCCCAGCGCCGATTCCGATTTCTTTCTCTTGACACTGTTTATATTTATGTATGTATGTATTAGTTCATATTATTTTTTTCCTTTTTCGAGTTATCTATCCCTCACGTTGCACCTGCCATGTTTTGTCTCTGCATCACCCTAAGGTTGACTGGTAGAAAAAGCCTCAGGCATTAAGTCCGCCTTTGTATAGTATTTTTTCACTTGTGCACAAAGTTTTAATAAATAAATAAATTATGGTAAACCTTCAACACACACAACGTAGGTAGAGCTCGCCTTTTGATGTCTGAACACACATAGACACACACATTTATGTGTTCTGGTCCAACTATGTCTAACCGCTTTTCAGTAGCACATCTTCGCCTATTCATTAGACAGAATCTAAGCGCCTTACTAAATATTTCATGAGAAAACACATCATCACTCATGTCAGACAGTTTCAATTTTTGCTTCAACAACAATACAAATGTCAAATTATTTCCCAAAACAAATCTAACAACACGGTGATTCATTATTTCCCACAATTTTAGCTGTCCGTTATATTCTTGTCACACACTGTATGTACTGAAGGAGGTTATGTGTGTCACATAATACGTTACCGGTTTTAAATATAGCTGTATTATTTTACGATCTAAATCCTTATGACGACCATTTAGGTATCGAGTATTGTAACTCACTCCATTGAATGAATGTGACTTTCAATACATCTTTATGAGATACAGGAACTTGAAAAATCTATACAACATATCCAGGAATTAACGAATACCACCAAACACCCCAATTAGTTTATAATGTTATAATTATAATACACTAGCTTCTGCCCGCGACTTCGTCCGCGTGAAATTTTGGCCCACCCATCGCGTCGCATCCCGTCGTCGCTCGCCCGCGCTATAACTTCGTTATTGCTTAGCGTTCTTGTTGACTTTTGTTCTTTTCGCTTGGCTCCTAAGGATCGTAGCGTGATGTTATAATTTATAGCCTATAGCCTTCCTCGATAAATGGGCTATCCAACACTAAAATATTTTTTCTTGCGCGTCATGCGCACGTGAACCCGAACATACTTGTTCTTGTTGCGGAGTTATTTTAAAATTATGATATCTCCTAAGATGTTGATTGAAATCAAGTGATGTCAAGGACAATTTTGTTTACATTTAAATACTTGTGATTAATAACATATTTATTTGGATAAGGATTAATATTATATATTAATAAAACTCCTTCGCAAATAATGCATTAATTTCGAACAAATTTGATTACCATAAAAAAAGGTTAGAGTGAGTCAATCTTAAAAGATAGATAATTATATGCTGTCGCGGATTTTTTTTTAGAACTTTTAAAGAAGAACAATTCCATCATATATATAAATAGAAGACAGAACCCCGATTGTATTACTTTAATTCAATACAACCGCGACTCATGAAAAAATACTTTGTGGTTCGACTCTAATGAAAATCGGTCAAATTAAAACAGCTCAATAACAATCTGCATAGCCTTTTCCCAGATAAGTTGGGGTTGGTTTCCAGACTAACCAGATTCAGCAGTATTTTACATGGAGGGACTGCCTATCTGACTTCCACAACCCGGTAACTGGGTAACACTATATACCCCTTGGTAAGACTGGTTGTCGGACTTTTGGCCTTACCGCTTCTAACTACCCGTAACGACTGTCAAATATCTACGAATGACAGCCGGAACCAAAGTGCAACGGCAAATTAAAACAGCTACGGCCATTCAAATACTTTCAGGTAAATATGCATGTGTATAATCAAAACAATCAACAATACAAGCTCATTCCCGACGTTTACACGACAGATCATTAACTTTGATTGACAGCTAACGAATAGATACGGTCATGCCCTTAACCAGCATTTCAATCGTGTTAACGTCTTCTATCCTGCTTTATTTATGACGTGCCGTTAATGCTGTAATGCACAAATAAGGAAGAAATGCAATAGTTGAGCTCCCACGCCCGCACTCCGCGGGTCATTCCAGCTTTATGGGTCAAACAGATTCAATCGTGGGCTCGTGGCGTCGGACGAACGGTTTGACACGAACGTAGCCGTCAAAGCGAATGCGACGCTTCCATATTCAAATCGTTCCTCTAATTACCGCCATTTGCAATTAAATTACTTGGACCGCTAAAGGGCTTGCATGGTTAATTTAATTTTAAAGTTCAATGTGCTGTTTTAGAAGTAGAAATAACCATGGAGTGTTTTATAGGTATCTTATTTCCACCCAAGGTTGACTGGAAGAAAATGCCTATGGCATTAAGTTCGCCTCTGTACACTTGTGTGAGAGTGTTAAATAAATAAATAAATAAAGGATTTTAAAATTACCATCGCGATCTCAGACTCGAATAGAAAAATACAAAATAAGTTGACACCACGGAAAAAACGAAAGAAGATTTATATATTATCTTCATCCGTTTTAGACTACAGACATCAAGACAGCCAAATTTCTTTTTCAGTCTTGAAATGTAAATACACTTTGAAGCTAAAACGTTCTAAGATGTCGTAGACGTCGAGCATAATTATTATATTTAGTGCATTAAAGTCGGTATCAATGTTGTTCAGCAGTAAATTAAATAATGAATATTATATCTGAAGCTGTCAGGCGCAGTCTCAGGACTTCGCGACGGAAACTTGAATACGTCTGCAAGACAGAATGGAAGTTCTTTTTGAAATTTAATTTGGAATTCGAATTGTCTCATGATTAATGTGGAAACCATTTTGGCTATTTTAAATTATTATTCTCTCAGGTCGTTTGAATCGCGTGAAGCAAAGGATTTGTATTAGTTGTAATTTTTTTTTTTTTTTGAAAAGTTTTCATTCAGATTTTCTTATCGCCATTGTATAGCCAGCTACTCCATATTTATATTATTTTAAGTTAAAACGTCTACAACTCTACATGCAATAGCATAGTTGTTTTCATGTTCACGATGACATAAAACTAATGTTCAATTAACAATGAAATGTTGAACCTACTCCTAATGTAATTGCCCTCCAGTGGGTAGTTCATAGTTTCAAGCGCATTACTTACTTGTGTACTTGAAAATTTATTGCTTGTTTAATTACCTTTGGTATCTGAATATAGAACTTTCGGAGAATAGTCTTGAATACATATATACATAAACTAATAAAATTATAATCAATACTGATGTTATAAATGTGAAAGTAACTCTGTCTGTCTGTTACGATTTCACGCCTGAACCGCTGTACCGATCGTCATGAAATTTGGCAGATATATAGCCTGGGATATGGAGAAGGACATATTATGCTACTTTTTAGGGTTCCGTACCTCAAAAGGAAAAAAACGGAACCCTTATAGGATCTCTCGTGTGTCTGTCTGTCTGTCTGTCCGTCTGTCTGTCTGTCTGTCTGTCTGTCTGTCTGTCTATCTGTCCGTCTGTCACAGCCAATTTGCTCCGAACGTAATGCACCGATTAAGTTGAAATTTGGTATACATATCAATTTGAGTGACCCAAACACGGACGTGAACCGTAAATAAATTAATTTAGAATATTGGGGTCAGTTTTGGGGGGCAAACAAGAAAATTAAAATAAAAAGTTTTGCAAACTGTACCGTGTAATATATCAAATGAAAGGGCTTACTGTAAGGGTCTCAAGTGTATTTTTTTAATAATTTTAAAATGAATTGTTTTGAAGTTATAAGTGAAAATACACAAACATTTACCATTCCCCCCCCCTTATCTCCGAAACTACTGAACCTAAAATTTTGTATGGGATATTATGTTTACCAACTACAATGTTAAGTTTATTCTTAGGATAAATTCTTTCCAAGTACGGAACCCTTCATTGTGCGTGTTCCGACACGCACTTGGCCGGTTTTTTTAAGCGATAACTGACTTCCACGCGGACGGAGCCGCGGGATAAAGCTAATAAATAATAAATAAACATTTTATTTTTCTTCCTCAAGGGTGCCTTAAACATAATAAAAATTATAACACCTTCCCATAGGGGTAGGCAGAATCTTCAGAACGCCAAAAATAAAATAATTTATGTAATTAATAAAATCCATTAAATAAATAATTATTAATTATTTTGTTTCTTTTTTTGACAGTCGGTTCTGTCGAAGCAATGAGTAGTCGAACTATTGTTTTTCGAAATTAAGACCGTGTCGAAATAATTAACTGTCGAAATTCAGAATGACACTCCGTTACGGGTTGTCAGAAGCCCGAAAGCCCGACAACCAGTCTTACCAAGGGGTGTCGTATTACCCAGTTACTGGGTTGTGGGGGTCAGATAAACAGTTGCTCCATGTAAAATACTGGTATTCAGCTGTATCCGGTCAGACTGGAAGCCGAATCTTCCGGAATTCGACAAAAATGTTATGAGATTTTAACTTCTCATTAGAAAAGGTTGTAAACACAAAATCATAAAGTTCGAATATATATTGTTACTAGCTGCGTCTCGCGGTGTTACCCGCGAACACTACATTCTTTCAGGATAAAAGTAGCCTATATGTAAATCCAGGGTGTCAGCTACGTCTATACCAAATTTTATCAAAATTGGTCCAGCCGTTTGAGCCTGAAGAAGAGACAAACATACACACACTCACAAACTTTCGCCTTTATAATTGTGATGATAAGTGTGACTAAGGTCATAAAATGTTAGTCTCTAATTCCACCACTATACAGGGCAAAGGCCTCAAACAAAAGGAATTAAGTTTTATTTAGTATTAAGTTAATACAAGCAAAAATAACTGTAGTTAAACCGATAACAATAACTGGACTGCACGCGCTAACCAAGCCTCCGATTTCACATTCTCACAATATTGACAACAAGCTTCCAAGGATTGCATGACGATAATGGTATGTAATACTACCCGGGGATTTTCCTGATGTAATCAGACACCTTATCAATGACCATTATTGCTAAGCTTTCGCGAACAGTAACATAGAATCTACACCTTCCTCGGAATTCCTAACGTATAGGTACTAGGCCCAAAAGTGCAATGACCAGTCAGTGGAAATTTTCTGAAGAACCGTGGCATCCGTCGGAATACCAAAATACGACTGATCCGTGCTCTATACCCAAAGTCTCAAATTCAGATAATTTATGTAAACAAAGGGGATAACATATCAAAAAAATATCTTCGTTATGGTAATTCACATAAAATGGCGAAAAAAGAGGTTAAATTTTCTTTTAATTACTGATTTTAAGAAATAATAATTAACAAATAATCATACCGTAATTATTTTTATAAATTTCCGGTTTTAAACAAAGTTATTAAAAAAAGGAGATTTTCTGGTATAAAATATTTTATGATACTGGTAACAATGCAGGAGATCTAAACATTTTCAAATGTTTTACATCTTCAACAACACTAATATTACAACTCTCATTCGTAGATTCATATTGTAAGTAGCATATCTAGCCACATTTTGGATGAAAACAGCAGTAAACTGTTTCGAGTGGAAATCGATTTTGGGAGGCCTACGTCTAGCACTGGACTTAAAAGGGCTAATTATGACGATCATATGCCGTGTCTCCGACATACAACACAATACATTGCTTAGCAACGGTATTTTGTTTGCATAGTTCTTATAATTAATTCACTTTAATTTTAGTGATGACTATTTACAAAAAAAGAATATGATAAAATGTTTTGCACCACTGTCCTGTCATTTTGACAGTGACATTTCTTGACATTACTTTGTTTACATAAATTATCTGAATTAGAGACTGGGTATAGTTTTTTCCATCTTTACATATGGCGCGGAACCGTGGTGCATTAAAAGCCGCGAGAGCAGTAACATCGATGCTTTCGAGATGTGGTGTTGGCGGAGGCATACTTCGTATATCATGGACCGCCATGAAAACGAATGAATCCATATTGGAGGAACTTAGTATCACCAAGTGGCTATCTGCAATATGCCAGTAGCGTGTCCTTAGCTTTTTCGGACATATTATGCGTTAATCTAAGCATGGTCTGGATAGGCTTATGATACTGGGCCGGGTGCAAGAAAAACGCGCTCAAGACGGAGCACCAGCAAGATGGTCAGACGCGATTAGCGTAGAAAATACAGTTTTTCACGAAAAAAACGAATTGTGGTATTTTTTTTTTGTTTTTTTCGCATGTTACATAGAAAAATTATAATTATAAATTATGTACAGAAAGAATCCTTTGTAAAGAAACAGGCTTCACAACAGATGAATTCGAACAGATGGATTGTTTTATTGAAAAAAAAAAAAAAAAAAAACCTGATATACATGCAAATTTCCTTTAAACTTACGAATGAAACATTGAGAAAAACAACGGAATTGGAAAGAAACGGGAATTTTTCCTGCTTTTTCAACGCTAGACGCGATCAAGAAAGCCGTTGGAGGCTGTATTTACCGAGTGGTCCACACTGCAGAAGACCGCATAAACTTGGACACGCGTCGTATGTGGTCGCGATCCTCAGCATTGAGGGAGCGACGGAGAAGAAGAATGTGCTCGGGGTGCATAAGTGCATGAGACGTTAATGAATAGCAAAGCAACTGAATCGTACAACATGTTAGACTTAATTGATTAAATGGACATTAAACACCAACGGTTTGTTCACCCACATGCATAATAACCTACTTCCTATGAACCATTTACGACTAACGATAAACTTAAGTCAATCTATTACTAAGATAAAGCTGAATCCAAGATTTACGCGCCATGACCAATCTGAATCGCATCCCGCTAATAATTAATATCTTAAAGATAATTATCTGCTGCCATTCATCCGGATGCATCGAGATAAAGCGATACATCGCGTTAGCTGGGTGATGCTGACGGAGATAGCCGAGGGAATGTGCCGACAATGCCGACTTCACTAATGCACCACACTTTGCTTACCGTTAATTGTAACGATGTTATATGTGGGACGGGAGCATCACTAATCTCAACCTAATCTGTTGTTCTCTCTGAAAACTGTCTTTGTGTTTAGTGATATTTCTGTAAAGCTAATGAATTTAATAATAAGCTAATAAATTCTAACAATGAGATTGAGAACCTAAACACTGAGAACTTTCGCTTGAAGTCTGACCTCAACAAGAGCTTGAAAGTTGTCGAAACATACAAAAAACTTAGTTTAACAGATAACACAAATCGAACACCAAATCGGAATAGGAAGAGTAAAGCGGGAAAGTCTACCCCAAGCAAAGAAAACAATTCTTTGCAGAAATTCCACCAGGCGACACAAACTGATGATGTAACTTCACCTGTCAAAATATCACAACATCACGAATCAGCAGTACATTCTGAAGCAGAATCTCGGCATTGTTTACAGACACAAACGAAAACATCTACCCTCGACATGCAAAATAAAACAAAAACGCCTACCCCCAACAAGCAAAGTAAACCAATTACTTCAATAACAAATCCTAAACATAAACAAAGATTACAATTAGGAACGTCAGATTGTCAGATATGCATCTTGAGTACGAACAACAAGAACAAAGTAAGAAACATAGCAGAAACGACACTTACTAAACATTCTAAAAACATATGTCATTATGTAATGCCGAACTGTCAAACCGAACAGTTATTAAGTGACATTGACAACAAATTAAAAGATTTTACCTCTCATGATTTTTGTATTATATTGATAGGGGAGGAAGATTTCAACTCAACAAAGGACTATTTCGAGCTCGGACTGTATATTCGGACGGCCCTACAAAAAACCACACATACTAATATTATACTCTGTGCTCCGACATATAAATTTACTCACTTTAAAACTATGTACAATTTTAGGATCGAATTATTTAACAACCTACTTTATTTAGACACATTGACACATGAGCATGCATACTTTTTGGACTCAAATAAGAATCTGTCAAATGATTATACGATGTTTTCAAAACGCACTGGAATGATTAATAACTTTGGCATGCATACAATTTTCAAAGATATTGACAACTTTATTCAAGGACTAAAAACATATGACCTATTTATCCAAACTGAAGGCACTTGTAAAATATGCAAAGGTTATAATTTTAATTTAAGTAAAATATGTAAGTGCAATAATGCTAATCCTGAACAAACATTAATGAATGATGATTTTATACAAAATACGACTTCTAATACTGATCGTAATTCTAATTTTTTTCTCGTATAACTATATATTTATTTTACATCAGAATATTAATGGTTTAATAAATAAATCGGACTTATTTGCCTATCACTTACAAGAACTTTCTCATGAAGGTAAGCCATTGGACATGGTTTGCATAACAGAACATAATATGAAGGATGGTGACGATGTTCACCTACATATACCTAACTTTAGACTTGCATCCTCCTCAAATAGAAATTCTCGAAATGGGGGGGCGTGTATTCTAATTAATCATAAACATAAATTTAAAACTATAGATTTAAAGGAATACTGCTGTCCTAATTATATCGAATGCTGTGGAATTGAAATAATAGAACACAGGCTAAATATTGTATGTATTTATAGATCACCAAAGAATAGCATAGATGCTCTAACCACATTTTTCTATAATTTCGAAGGTATGCTACAAAAAGTCTGCACCAATAACAATAAAAAAATTGTGATATGTGGTGATTTTAACATAGACACTCTAAAAAAAACACGCGTTGCATCACAATTCGAAAATCTATTATTGAACTATAATTTAAAATTGAGTGTTAAACAACCTACTCGGATAATTAGTGGTACATGTATTGATAATGTTATACATAATATTAGAGGCAGTAAAGGTGAGGTTTTAGAGCTGGCTTTATCTGATCATACAGCACAAATCGTGAAATGTCCAGTAAAAAAAACATATACAATTACTCATTGGTACTCACTAAAGCGAGATTATAGCTTAGAAAATATAAACAAATTTAAAAATGCTATACATAGCCTAACCTTTAATAACGTTTATGAATGTCTAGACCCTGATGAAGCCTTTAACGAATTTAACCATTTATTTAAACTTTTCTATGATTTATGTTTCCCCATAATTAAAATTAGGATCTCTATTAGAAAGAAACTTAACTGGGTGACAAAAGGTATCAAATTGTGTTGTAAACGCAAGCGAGACATGTTATGGCAATTAAGAAGACATAAAACTCCGGAAAATAAAGAAAAACTAAAGTCATACACTAATCGGCTCAAAAAAATCATCTATCTCACACAAAAATCAAGAAATAACTTTTACATAAATAACTCCAACAATAAAATGAAAGCAACCTGGCAGACCATAAATAAAAATAAATTAAACTGTCCAAAAGAATATATTTCTAAAATAATTATCAATGACAAAGAGATAACGGATCCATTAGAAATTGCAGAAACGTTCAATAATTATTATATTGATTTAGTTCAACCGCTAAGTAATAGTAAAAATCCTGACTTATCATCTATTACCAACACAGCTAAGTCAATGTTTATGCCTGCTACAATACCTATTGATATACACAAAATTATCGGAACCCTAAAAAATACCAATAGTGCAGGTTATGACGAGATTATCACTAAAGTAATAAAAAGTGTAGCTGTGGAAATATCTCCTGTTCTCAGTTTTATTATAAATTTATGCATAGAAAATGGTACATACCCTAAAGAATTAAAGATATCTGTAATAAAACCACTATATAAGAAAGATGACAGACAAAATCCTAAGAATTATAGACCTGTAGCGTTAATTCCAATTTTCTCAAAAATTTTTGAAAAAGTCATTTATAATAACCTGTATCCTTTTCTTGAAAAACATCAAATATTTGCGGAAGAACAGTACGGCTTTAGAAAATGCAAAAATATTAATATGGCAATATATAGCCTTGTAAATAAAGTGGTAACAAATATGGACAGACGGACACCGACGACTGCTTTGTTCATGGATATGACCAAGGCATTTGATTTTGTAGATTTTAATATACTTTTGTCTAAATTAGAAAAATATGGAGTAAGGGGCAACGTATTAAAATTAATTGAATCGTATTTAAAAAATAGGTATCAAATAACGAGTACAACAAAGATTTGCCAAAAGACAAAATTAGAACTAACGTACCATTCAAAACCAAGAAAAACGAACTTTGGTGTACCTCAGGGTAGCGTCCTCGGCCCCCCATTGTTCCTCGTATACATAAACGATATGCCGAGAGTTATTCAACATCCAATGACCTTGTTCGCTGATGATAGTACAATTATTTTCACAGCACAAAATAGGGAGGCACAGTGTCATGAAATGGATATAAATCTAAATCTAAACAGGTTAATAACATGGTTAAATAATAACAATCTTAATGTAAATTTAGATAAAACTCATATTATGTCATTTAAACAAAGAATAAATCAAGATAAACTTACTATAAAATACGCTAACAAAACGATAGAAGAAACAAAGCACACAAAGTTCCTGGGACTCTATATAGACGAGAATATGAAATGGTGTAATCATATTGAACATTTAATAAAAAGACTAAATCAGTTCCGGTACGCTTTGCATAAACTCAGTAAAGTAGCAAGCCGCGAAACCGTACTGACTGCATATCATGCATACGTGTCTTCTACATTACGCTATGGCATAATATTCTGGGGAAATTCATCAGATAGGGAGCTAGTGTTTAAGGCACAAAAAAAGTGTTTGAGAGCTGTGTGCCAAATAAAAACTACTGACAGTTGTAGACCACACTTTATTGACCTAAGAATAATGACTTTTCCAGCCCTATACGCGTTTGAAGTAGCAATGTTCGTTAAAAAACACTTATATTTATTTGAAGCCCTGACTAGTAAACGTCACCAGGACAAAATTCACGCTGTGCCTCATAAAACAGCATTATATGCAAAAAGTTTTCTGGGCATGGCTCCAAAAATTTATAATATGATACCCACGACTGTAAGACTTGAGAAGGATGTTAACAAGTTCAAAAGAATGTTAACAGACCTTATGGTTAAAAAAGCGTACTATTCCATTGGTGAATTCTTAACAGATAAGTTGAATAAATAATAATTAGATATGTCAAATGACCGATTTATTTAAGCTTAATTCTATCTAAATGCAATTATATAATGTAATTTGAATGTTTATTTAGTATATATTTTTAATTTCAATAATAATTTTAATATTACAATGCATGTTAAATTATAAATTGGTAAGTTCATTCATTATTTGGACATTATTTATTCTGACATTACTTATAATTTGAATTTGTGACATTATTTACTACTATTTATTAATTTGAATGTATATTATTGCACAGGGTATTACTATTCTGTCGAATTTATGACATTATATAACCGATTAATTGGATTTTATGAAATTGTCTAACTATAATTTTTAATTTTGCATGCCTGAATTGGTAAATGCAGTGAACTGCGCATTCACTTAACACCTGGAAATGCATATATGTACTGTGTTTTGCAATAAATATTTGAATTTGAATTTGAATTTGAATTTAATTGACATTAACGTTACTAGGTTGTAAAACTGAATAACCAACTCTGCGCCCCGACAGCCATGGGAATTGTTCTAAAAACAATTGTGATTAGAATGTTTCGTGTCATTCTGCTGTCTGATTTTGGTTCATAATTATTTATTTTTTTTGTAATTTTGTAAGCTAAACGTTTCTGCTTTCAAAGAACTCCATTGTGATTAAGATTAAGATTAACTCCATTAAGATTCACAAGTGATTCAGATAATCTAGATGTTTTTATTAACGGTATACAAATCTCTGACAGACACTTTGGATGGACTAGACTTTTTTGGAAGAAAAATTATGAAAGGTAAGTTTATAATGAAGCAAAACCTTACCTTACCACGCTAACATGCATTTCCACCAAAATGCGAATCTTTTGAATTATAAAATACAAAGAGTGTCGTACAAATGTTCAAATACAAACTTTTTCTACACACCGTTTATTTTTACATTAATTACAGTCTGAACATGCATTAGTTTACATTATTATACGAAATTTTCACGAAACCATGTAGAATAGCACAACTTACGCGTGGATATTGAAACAGAGGCAGATCGCAGTATATGTGTACAATAACTGTCCATTATGATTAACATGGCCGTGGATTGTCATAATTATGCCGTTTAGAGATTAACCGATTATAGTTTTTATCTCGTGTTTCCGCGTAGAAGCAGTTTGAATAGTTTGTGGTCATGATACAGACCGGTATGAGTTTTTGCGCGACAATTATGAAAGTTTAATTTGTATTCCTTCTTGCTACTGTTCGACACGCCAATTAAGAACATTTGCGAATAGAGTTATTTGCATCTCATAAAAACAGATGTGATGCAAACATTCGGGAATACATTATTTGCTTGGAAGACGTAAATGTTTTGCATCTTAACAGTTTCTCTTTTTTATTCTATTTCCAAAGTGTCAAAGTATGATTAGGCCAATATTTTTTGCCACACAGAAGGCACTTTCTCTATTCCCATACCTACACAGGTTTTTTTTTTAAGTTGATTGAAACTTTTTTTAACCTATATTTTGGGTTAATATAGCACCTACCGACATGATTTGTTAAATCAACAAAATTAAAATGGTTATACTTAAGAGGTGAATTTAACAAAGACATAAAATATTGTATTGAGTAAACTTATTTTTTTTTTGTTAACTTAAATATATTATATAGTTAAATAAACTGTTTTATGAATAGTTCAATGATTTTAGTTAATTTAACTTAATCGTTTTTTTTACTTCGTAAACATGTTGACTTAACTAAATCAATAGTTAGATTTACTTGTACCTGAACATACAAAAAGTATTGTATTGTTTTAACCTATTTTTCTGGTTAAAACAACCCATTACATTTCAACAATTTTATTTTTGTCAAAACAAACGTCAAGGAACAGTTTTTGTACACAATTTAATGTCAACTCAACAAAAAGTAAATCAACAATCAAAAAATCAACTATTCGGTTTTTCAGTGTACATAATAAATTTTTAACAATACAGAAAACAAGGATCCAATTCTTATAATCCCTTAACGACATCCAGCACAACATTAACTAAATACAACATAAATACAGCACTCACGAAGATTTTCCGAACAGATAAATAGTAAAAGGAACGACGCTGTCCCGTTAGTCATTTACACTATTTCACTTATTTACCTCTTGTGATATATTGTTGGCGTTGGCGTAAATATCAGACACGCAACCGAAGGTATCCTAGTGAACTGTTACACACCGCTATTCAAACGCCTGCGAATTCCGAGGCTACTTGTCCGTCCGTACGTCAGTCTGAGCGCAACTACCCAGAACATCACTCTTGGGACCAAAAAGGAAGGTGTCCAGTTCAGCCTCAGATTTATTGTAAACTGTGACGACAGTTAGCCTTTTGATCAGGAATTTGTATACATTTTTCAGTGCTGAGAACTTTGTGCGTACTATGTTGTTGATTATCTAACTATAGGCTTGGATACGAACGAGGAGCTTGTGGCTAAGTAATAACAGCCGCGCGGGTCGATTCTTCAGGTTAAGCTACGGTTGCCGGGGTTGGTCCATGGATGGATTACCATATTTACATACCGAGACTCCTCCGTTCCGTGCATTAAGCCGTTGGTGTTGGTCCCGGCTGTCATTCGTGGATCTTTAACAGTCGTTACGGGTCGTCAGAAGCCTGATAGTCTGATAACCAGTCTTACCAAGGGGTATCATATTACCCAGTAACTGGGTTGTGGAGGTCAGATAGGCGGTCGCTCAAAAAGGCTAGGCAGATTGATTGAGGCTTGGATACGAATGGTTATAAACTCACATGAAAAGTACAGGTGTTTTATGAGCATTACGCAAATAAGATGTGGAAGAAACTAAAATAAAAAGGACAACATGGAAACAGTCATATTCCAACACAGGATGCCGTAAATGATGATGACCATGATCAACGAAGTATAATTGAACAAATTCCTTAAAGCCCGTTCTATAATTAGACTCAGAACCTAAAAGCCACACGTCAGACTTTCCCAGCACTTTTCTAGGAAAAACAAACGGTAGAACACAAGTGGATGCCTCATTGTTCAACGTATGTCCGACTTACTGCTAATAACTCCACAATTTTATGCACCGACTTGACTGGCCATTTTCTCAGTACATACAATTCAATAGAACTCCTGTGAGTTACTGCCTACTTTTACGACTAAATATTGGTTAGTCCAAAGAAAATATACGTTTGTCGCTTCTTAGAATATTATTATTTGCTATCTTTGCCTCTCTGAGTTTCATTCCTATCGGTATTCAATACAGGGTTATTGGAAAAACACTAACAACCTTGCATGACTATATCACTAAAATCATAAATAACAACTTTTGTTCTATGACTGTTTACAAAACAATAATACATTTACCAAAAACAAACCTTCAAGATTTCGTTGTTCTATCTAACATATTTCAATTCTGTATTTTTTTGTACCTACCTACGCCTCCCGTGCACTGTCACTCGTAAAGGCGCGGGCCCACCGCGGTGCACGGAGAGGCTACGCACGTGTATTAAGCTTCGCATTGTAAGAAAATGTATTTGGTTGTGTCCACTGCAACCCACGGAGAGGCTACGCATGAATTGACGTCATTGATACATGCGTGGCTTGCTCGAATAGGCGGCTACATAGCTCAACGCTGTCGACGTGGGTCTACGTTTCCACTGGAGGACACGAATATGACCCACGACTATGTACAGCTCACGTATCGCAGAGCAGGTTTTATTCATACACCTTGTGGAATACCTATTGTATTATAATATACCTTTGACGCTCGCTTTCCCGCCCGTCCCACCTCCCCACACCTCCCGCAGTGAAGCCCGTGTCCGTGGATTGCAGTGGCACGTGCGTAGCCTCTCTGTGCGCCGTGCCACGCTACTCCTACTACTACTCCAGTGGAAACGTCGACCCACGTTTTCAAACAAATTAATACACGCAGCTAAAATGCGCCGCGTGCCCGTGCACAGCATGCGCTGCGGTGGGCCCGCGCCTTAAAACACGGCAGTTGGTTTTGCTACGCGTAGAGTTCGTAACATTTAGAGCGCGGAATTTAAATATTTTTATTTTTGTATGAAAATCTGATGAATTATTAAAAGTCATAGAACAAAAGTTATTGTTTATGATGTTAATAATACAGTTCTGGGAGGTTGTTAGTGGTATGGTTTACCAATGACCCTGTATACAATGATTGTTAGCACATGGAACACGAAGGTGAATTAAACATTATGGCGTTTTATTATTACGTTATCAATTTATGAATTCATGAATGTAAATCTATTATCCAAAAATATCTCCTGAATTTAAATTACAATGATACGGAATCCTTACTTATAATTTCGAAATAACTTCTCTGTTCTGTCTGTAGTAAATCAAGAGCAGTCAAAGCTCACTCATCTATAACCACGCTTACATATATGCATACTCCCACAATCACAGGTGCGCGCAGCCGTACTCTCACTCATCACACACACAACACAACACGCAAGCACCCTAACACAAACTCACAACATACACACGCACTCACACAAACACTCATAATATATAATTATTAATTAATTACACCTCCAGTTGAAAAGTGTACCAACTTACTCGCCGCGGGAGGCAGACCTGGAGTCCTGAAATACAGGGCTGCCCTAGTTTAGGCTCCAGTCCACTCCATTTATTTTGACAATGTATACTGTGTTTTCATTAGTGTGGAAAATAAATGAATTTTTACTTTTACTTTAAAAATTCACATTAATATCATTATTATTGATAAGGATATCAGGACTTTAATCTTAAACATCTCTCATCTTAGGGCCGGTTGTTTCAAACGGTTGGTTAACGTAACATAATTATGTACGTACGTCAAATAATAACGATTACATATGATGTTTAACGTTCGGTAAATACAAAGCGTTGTTTCACTGCATAAAAAACCGATCGTCAAAGTTCAAATGTAGAAGAATAAAATATTACTGTAATCGTTATTTTTTAACGAACGTTAAGGGCATAATTTTGTGAAACAACGCTTTTTTTGGTTTGACGATAGTTAGCGCCATTTATGATCTGCAGTGGCCTATATGGAAAGCTCTCAATCGATTGCGTACCCAGGTAGGCCGCTGCAAACACAATCTGTCGAAGTGGGGGATTACTGTCCCAGCCAACACCCAGTGCGAGTGCGGTGTTTCTGATCAGACCATGTCCCACTTGCTGGAGTGTTCTAAGTGCCCGTTCACTTGCACTAAAGAAGGCCTAATGAACGCCACTGATGCCGCAATTAACTTGGCCAAATATTGGGCTCAAACAATATAATAACTAAGTACCATCGACACGAAAAGAAGAAGAAGAAGTAGTATGAAAAAGGAAAGGGGAAACACACACTACAACAGAGGCGTAGCGCGCTACTCTATATCTACCGGCTTCACTTCGGAAGATCGGAGGAGCAACTTCACATACCACCATCGAAAAATTGCACATTTATTAGTGTCTAGGATTGCCAAATAATATAGATATACTACAGGTATTTAATACACCATAATATTCCAACAAAAAAAAATAAAAAAATAACGCCACACAAATAATTATTGTTCTAAATAACCCGGGGCCACGACGTGATAATCGCGAACTAAAAATTCATGTAAGAATTTTCACATTGTCATGACGTCACTAGTAAAATTAAACTACACAGTTCCCGACATAGAAATAAAATAAGCAGTAGGCAACACAAAAAAGCAGTATTCCGTAAAAACTTCCTAGGAATGGCACCTCATATTTATAATAAATTACCTAATGTTTTGTTAAGTATTAAAGATATCCATTTATTTAAGAAGCAACTCAATAATCTACTGATAAGTAAGACATACTACACAATCAATGAATACCTGTCTGATAGGAATTTGGGTGTATAATAATAATACCTACATATAATTAGGGTGAAGACTGGAGTCCGATTTGTTTTTATTTTTATTAAAATTATTCTTATTTGTATTGTAAATTATGTGTGGACTGTATTAGACATTACTTATACTCCATTTATAATAGCATTAGACAGAAGTTAAAAAAGGTTATTTTTGATGCACACTTTATAACAAAAGTACAATAAACTTGTTATAGTTACGATTGACGCCAAATCGATTAAAATGAATTTATATATCAGCTATCACACTTAATTGTAATCATTTAAAAAAACAACCATATGAAATTAAGTAGCTTTCATTTAGATATATTATTTCATTCCAATTTAAAATTACAGTGCCTATGCTAAAAACCTAAAAGAAGCAGGAGTCAACAATACTGCAACGCATTTTGTTTCACTATAATCCTACCAAATCTAAAATATTACTTAATCCCTTCATAAGCTGTGACAGCCGGGGATTTCTAATTTTACTGGTTTATGTCGTCTGTGAAATTGACTTGACAATGTTCTAAGATTGTCATGTATGTCATTTACTTGTGAATACTTTGTTTGTTATTGTTTAATTTTCGTGATTTTGTTGTTATTTATTAAAATAATAAATAATATTTAGTTATTTCTTTATTATTGTATTGTTATCAGTGTTGTCATTGGGTTGTTTTTACAAAACGTTACTTTTTTTTTGAGCTATGAGTGATCCCGGTGCGGGACCGAGTGGCTTACAACATATAAGTGCTGAGTCTAACCAAAGCCAACGGCGAAAAAAACGTGGTCCAAAAGTTGACTCCGACGAAATAATAATGTCTCCCAAAAAAAAGAAAACGCTGCGTGCTGTAGAAAAACAACCTGTGATAAATATTTTTAAGCAATTGGAGTCCTGGCCTGCAGATACTCCTCATTATAGGACTGAGATGATAAACAAAATCGTAGAAGTTGCCGGTAAGGATGATTCATAAAATTATTACTATAAAAATATTTGAAACTAACATGCATTGTGATAAAATGTATTATATTTTAGAAACTCCGCACATGATTTTATTATTTACAGGCGTATCTCGGGCTACTCTGTCCAATATTCTCAAAGAGTACAACATAAAAAGTCGCCTGCAATCTCCCCCTCCCCAACAGAAGCACATGAAACGTGATGATTTTGATGACATCACATTTAGTGGAATATGTAGGAAAATTCATTCCTTCTTCTTTAATAATGAGTTGCCCACCTTGGAAAAGATGCTGGAAGCAGTTAACAGTGACGAGTCTCTGCCAGATTTTAAAAAAAGCAGTCTGTATAAAATAATTAAATAAAACGGAGCAGAAAAAGTGCACTCATAGAAGTCATAGACAAGCAGGAGATCGTCCTTTGGAGACTAAAATATCTTCATGAAATAAAAAGGCTAAGGAATAAAGGAAGGAAAATATATTATTATTTAGATGACACTTGCCTAAATGAAGGTACAGTGCTTCTAAATTTCTTAACAGCTATTTATGCACTAAGCAGTGTATGACCTCTTGCATTCAATAACATTATAATTAATTATACAGTTAAACATAATTTCATAAAATTGGTTCGTGAAATGAATGGTATTTATATTAATAACCTTTTATCATACAAACAGGTCACACGAAAAGCCTAATATGGCATGACACTAATAAAAAGTCTTCAAAAGAAGCACATTGGGAAGGTCTATCTGCTGGTTTAAAAAATCCAACTTACAATCGGTCATACTGGTATGTATTTTATGGACTGTCCTCGCCATAAAAAAATGAACACCCCATTGTTATTGACTATTAATTAAGTAATACATATTATATTGTATTATGAATTAACGCATGCAAAGCGAACTTTTAAAGTTATAAATTTTGTTATAGTATTTATCTATGAACTTTTTCCAGCAGTGAAATTATATAGGGGGTACGGAATAATTGACTTGTATTAATTTTATTTCACAGGGTTTGTGAAGGGTTTTTAATGGATGCTGCATTAATATTTGATGCAAAGAAAGGTGATGAAGATGACCACTCCGAAATGGACGCCTTCAACTTTAATAATAATAATTATTTATTTATTTACACTTCAAGACACAATCATCTGTGTAGCCCTGACTCTTGTACTAGGATTTCCTGTTTCATAAGAGCCAGACCTCTCAATTTACAGGGAATATGTTATAGAAGCGCGATAGACAAAAGTGAAAATGGTTCAAGTTAATTTTGTCAAAAATTGAGAGTGGCGCTGTAATTGTTATGGACAATGCGCTATACCACTCAAGGACATTGGAGAAGCTGCCAACCACAGCTACACGAAAGGCAGATATACAGGAATGGTTTAAAAGCAAAAATATTCCTTTTGAGGAAAAAGATCTTAGGGCAACTTTATTAGAAAAAGCAAAAATACAAAGACATTTATACCAAAAGTTTGTTGTAGATGCCATGTTGATGATAGCCATCTGGCTAGAGAGAAGGGTATTTCAGTATTGCGCCTCCCACCCTACCACTGCGAGTTCAACCCTATAGAATTAATATGGGCTCAAATGATGGGGTATGTGGCTCAACATAACAAAACGTTCAAATTAGACAAGGAAAAACAATTACTCCCACAAGATCTGGATAGTATTACGCTAGAACGATGGCAGTCTTGCGTTGCTCATGCAATTAAAGAAGAGGAAAAGTTAAAGCATAATGGATGATGTGGTAGAAAGATTTATTATTAGGTAACGTCGGTGAAACTTCTTCATCTTTATTCTCTGATGATACTCGTAGTGACTAAATTATATGATGAAGACGAAGAAGTTACACCAACTATTGTGTATTGAAAGTTGTTGTTTTAAATAAAATATTGTAAAAAAAAGACTTTTATTTCCTTTAATCTTAATTAAATTTAAATCAACACGACGTAATCGTTTGTTTCATTCATTCGTTTCGTTTTAAGTAATGTGTGATGAAGATGTTATTACGACCTATTTATCAAAGTTATGTTAAAACATTTTTAGTTTAATTGTTTAAACTTTTAACTTTGAATAAAATGTTTCGCACTCCTGCTTCTACGAGCCTCTTTTTTCTAATGTTATAGTAAATGAAGTATAGTTATCATGACATTATATATTCTGACATTACATGCTTATTGATTTGAATTTATGACATTGTGTATGGTACTATTTTGAAATTATTGTATAACTGTCAATTTATGAAATGGTATAATTTTAATGGTGCTTATAATTTTAATAATAATTTTGCATGCCTGAATTGGTGCAACACAGTGGACTGCGCATTCACTTGACATCTAGAAATGTATGATTATGTACTGTGTTGAGCAATAAACATTTGAATTTGAATTTGAATTTGAAAAGTTTAGTTTATTTTGGTAAAACATTGTTTTTTTTTATTATTGTGTATTGATAGCGTCTCTTTGGTTCTGACACATGACGACAGATTCTATAGTGTTAAATACAGTAAAGGAAAGGAATGATTTTGATTTCTGCGTAAATTAATTAATTTCGACGTACCTAATTGTATGACTATGCACAACAAAATGGTGTGAGAGAATTCATTTAACAAAATCGTTCCATCAAGAAAGGCTTAAGTTCCAAATGAACGTGGCGCAATATCATTATCTCCGTAGCGCATCGGCGGGAACACTTTCGCGTGCGATTAATGACGCGCCGTTGTCTACACGTGTCCCGTTCCCGGTCTCACGCGACCAATCCCGGACTTCGCGGAATCCTGGGCCACACGCAACACCGGCCTCGACAAACAGTTCTTGAATAAACAAAAAAACTGTTGACTCGACATTTTGTCTTCGTCTTGTGCGTGACGCGCGGCGACATCAAAGTTTTGTAATATTGACTCAATTGCTTTTGTCTTTTTGTTGCTTAGGTATTAATTTTGGTATTTTAATTGATGGGTGGTTCCATTCATTAATCAATTTATTACTTTGGTTAAAATTCAGTAACCATGTGTTCAAGCTGCAAGCTTAATTTGGAAAACAATGCGATGTTTTCATATTTTGTTCGATCGTAACACTAGTCAGACACCATTTAATTGAAATACTAGCTGTTTCCCGCGGCTTCGCCCGCGTGGCTTTCTAAAATAAAAGTAATTTACTCCTTATAACATTAGCTATCGTGAAAGACCCGTCAAAATCAGTTCAGCTGTTTCGGAGATTAGTTAAAAAAATAGTTTTTTGCTTTTATAATATTATTATGCATTTAGTAAAAAGTTGTTATTTTGACATTATACAGACAGACACTTCAGTTTTATTTATTTGCATCCAATAATTTTTAACATTGACAAAATAATGGTGAATTGTCGTATGTAACTGTGTAATACAGTATATAATACGTGGTATAATTTATGGCAACAAATTGAACATGATGTATAATTAGGTATATTAACTGCAGTTGTACCGACAATCATTATTGAATAGTAGCATGAAAGCCTTGCTCTGGCTGATGATATTTATAATGAAGCCTTTTAGCACAGCGGATCCTAACAATAAAAACCAAATTCTGCACAAAGATGAAGACTAAATCAAACAGACAATGAAAAGACTCTAACAATACTATGCCCCGCAATAAACATAAAACGAAAATCTTATTCAGAGGGGAAAATTTACAAGACATTCATATTGCCACTAAAAATAAATCTAACAGAAATTATTTCCATACAAATGTTTGAAAGAAGAAGCAACGACAACAATGGGAATGATAAAAATCCAGTAAAAGCCTTTGTATAGTGCATTTTGTGGTGTTATTTATTGAAATCTGATAGCGGACGCACTCGCCCGTCATTCTTCATAACGTTTTGTGAGAAAGACTTTTGCAAGTTTATTTTAAAACTTTATGCGAGACTGTGAGTTGTCTGTTCGTGTTATAATGTACAAGTTTTTATGTAGCTATAGTTGGTAACTATTATATTTTATTATTTCTTCAAGATGATGAATTGTTTACTGTGACTGCTGAGACTTTTCAATTAACTTCGTCAAACAAACAGATAGGAATTGTGAGTGATGAAGATGAAACTTCAAAGGAAATTTAAATCGAGTTTGTTTGATAATCCACCAGACTAACCTGTAAAGTTTATTGTGTAGAATTAATTACAAATGAGGATTCTTATAAAGCTATAAGTTTTATTTATTATTCATTCAAGTTGATAAAAACATATACACTGCATAATTTTCGTATACTAAACTATTATAATATTAATATCGAGAAGAGCATTACCTTTCCTCTAACTGTGAGTATTTTATGTATATATATATACATATATAGATATATGTATTTATATTTTTTAGATTTATTTAATTATATGTTATATTTAATATTTTAATTTAAGACTTCGCATATTCATAGTATTCTCTTCATGTTCTCACACACTATTGTCTACATTTATTTTTCATTTCTCCTTTCGCAGGTCTGCTGGAAGAAATTTCTTAAGAAATAAGGAGTACCTTAGTACTGAAATTTTAATTATGTCGTATCTCTATGTAATTAACTGTGTGTACATAAATAATAAAATAAAAATATAATAAACTAACCTAAAACTATTCACAATCTAAAATATGGCGTCGAAAAATTCCTCCGCATCGTTTTCGACTGCATGGTAATGTACCCAAGAGACTGACGGCATTGCCACGTTGTATGGCAATGCTTAGCCTCTGGCCAAGGTCAAAGCCAGCTCTTGGGTCACGGGAAGTGTCAAACAGCCGTTTGGAGATTTCGTAGAACAAACCAGGAGCACTCGGACCCCATGGCCCGAGAGTTTCAACCCCAAACGGCTCGAAAGTATAATAACCAATAAGGTTGTTATACTAATTAAGGTTATTAAGCTAAAACTATTTTAAACGAATCTAAAAAAGGAGGTGCAGATTCCAAACTTCATCAGATTGATTTATTTCTAGTAATTAACGTGTTTACGCGTAACTGTGTCATCGATGTCACTCCACTGCAATTTAATGGCCGTGCTCACGACCAACGGGATCCTGCTGACAGATGGACCTTCTAACAGCTAATGGTAAGTGATTATAATCTATTAAGGTAGGTAACTACATGCTACATGGAAACTAGGAAAAGGCTGGAGCTAGCGAAGCCTAATCTACGAATTCTGTTGGGATATTTTCCGACTTACGATTGTCGATACTTCAGCGAAAACGATCACCTGTTATCACTACAAATCGGATAATCGGATGCATATTTACCTAAAGTTGAGGTGTTGGCTATTAGGGAATGCACTTTTTTATCGATCGTAAAACTCTCGCAATTCCGGAATTGATAAATTTACTACTTTTTGACTATAGAATCGAATGCTAGCTTAAAGTTAAATAGGTAATACCACATATTTAAAAAGTCATTTCCATACCATTTCCGATTAGTTGTGCATTCCCGGATTTCTTGGAATTCCGGGATTTATGTTAACAAAAAAATGTTTAAGGAGCCGCTTCCATAATTTCACAGCCAAAAATTAACTTTAGGTAAATATCCGAATATCCGATCTCTAGTTATCACAGATCTGAGTTCTGGTAAATTTATCTCTCTTGCTGACTTTTGCAGCATTCAGTTTTTTTTTTATATTGTTTGTTATTAATTACGCAGTTCCACCGGACCGAAAAGCCACTAATTAATGAGTGCACTAATTGTCTGCAAATCTTCTAACACGTATTTTTTCATATTTCCAAGTTTCCATCGTAGTATTTTTCTTTTGTGCCATAAATTGAAAAACTGTCAGTTATTGAAATCGTTTGTAGTTTTTATTCAAACGTTATTCGTGTTTCAATGGAATTTATATTTGTATAGCAAAACGTTAAATCTTTTTTCGTCTATACTTTGGTAACGGTACGATGCTGGCTATTTTTACTCGCATTAATACTTTTTTGACGTTGGAATGCAAGAAAGAAGTCAGAATCATGTCGCAGTTGCGTTACAACAAGGTAGCATAAGCATGGCATAATAAGCCTATAATGTTCCCACAAAGTACTCGTAAATGGTGGTATAAATTAAACTCTCTATACCGTGTGATGCCGGACGTAAAGAATAGCACCACCCCATTTCCTCCCGTGGGTGTTGTAAAGGGCTACTAAGGGACTTACTAGAGAATGGGCAGCAGCGTTCTCTATGCATTTTAACAGCATACTGCGATCGCCAACCCGCCTGCCAAGCGTGGCGATTATGGCAAACCCCCACAACTGGGGGAGGCTTATGTCCAGCAGTGGACGTCTTTCGGCTGAAATGATGATGATGAAACTCTCTGGACGTTACTGAGATAACATTTTCTGCTCATCGTAAATAATGAATAAAATATTGTTGTCACACTACGAGTACAGGGCAATAGACAAGTCTCTTCTCATACAGAGAAGGAATGAACATTGATCACCACGCTTGTTCAAAAGAAGGTTGGCGATTTTAGACTTATATTAACTAAATAAAGGCTCGTACAGCCTAGCACGATATCGCGGGCGCGACAGGCAGCGACAAAGAAATTGTGCTACTAGTGTCGCGTCGCGCCCGCGATATCGCAAGAGTCTGTACGAGCCTTAAGACAGCAGTGATGCCTAGTGGTGTGCGTCGGTCTGCCAAGTCATAGGACTCGCAAGGCACGCACGTCTGACTCTTCGGATTCGTGTGCGTATTGTATAATTAAAACGTGCTTTAAAAACGGTGAAGGAAAACATCGAGAGGAATCCGCCTGAGAGATATTTCGCGACGGCATGTGTAGCAAAGTCAGAGGCCCATGATGGGCGGCATAAAAACTCTGACACCAAGTAAGTCACTAACCACACGAAAAGAAGAAGAAGAACTGTATACCTAAGGCCAGGCTGCTCGTCATTAAGTTATTCTATTCTGAGCTCATTTAAATTACGGTAAGTAACATTCTCAAAAACAAAAATGGAAATGGGCGGGTCATATTGCACGTATGGACAAGCCAGCCTGGCAAGGACCAACGAACAAAAGCAAAAGAGGTAGACCAAAAGAAAAATGGCTTGATGAAATTGTGGCGGTATCAACAACGCCACATGCGAACTACGCATCAAAATCACAAATCCTGCATCGCGCTATCAGAGTTTACCGCGCTACTAGCATATATACAACATCCCGACATCAACCGTTCACTGACCGACCCAGACGACCCCACTACTCTCCTCCAGGAGAGTCGTAGGAAAACTAGTACAGTTCGCAAAATAAGAGCACACAATACACGATCGTCATTCCGACCTCGCCGCCGAGGCCCCGCGCGAAATCCCCGACTAACGAATAGTCCTCCCCGACCCTTGACTGTAAGTGAAGCGCCATCACGCGTTTTAGCTGAGCAGCATGTAATCTAAACTCCCCACGATAATAATCAAAACACTGATTTTATCCAGCCACCGTCGGTCCCTTGCCACCCTCCCTCCGACTCAGCTGCCCTAAGCCGAGGTTCGTACCCCACAGGGGGTGCCCTTAGCGAGCAGCAGTCGTTTAGTTTATAGTTTTTACGCCCTGACTGGAGGCATTAAGTTTCGTTAGGAGCTTAAGGCAGCCACAGGAAAGTCCGGTTAAAGAGTCGGAACCTTAGTGTGTTACACTCTGAGATGCCCTAGATTAAAAAAAAAAAAACAACCGTTGGGCAGTTGCCCACCAGACACAACACCCGTCTGGTCGGAGGATCCTCCCTTTACTATAGAGTATGAGTGAACACCCTGTTCCTCATACCTCTAAATTGGTGACCCCGACGTGATCCCTAAAATAATAAGAAAAGCCGGCGAAAATTGGATCACACAGGCAAAGGACAGACAAACGTGGAGCAAAATTGAGGAGGCCTCCAACCGTTGAGGGGTCCATATTGAAATATATATATAATAAATAAAATATAATTATATATAAATGGATTGGAAATTGTTTTTTTTTGTGAAAATTTAATTTATTTAATATTTTAGAAATCCATATAAAAGGAAAGAAATGCTTTTATTAGTTTAGAAATTATTTGTTATGAGATTGTAACTTTATAATCATAAATGAATTGTAATAATTTTGTTATTTCATGCATACACATTTATGTAATAGTAATCTTATGATATATTTGTATTTTTTATAAATCATTCATTATGGAAGTAAAGAGGCTATAATAATAATAATGATAATTGGGTAAGCCAGATTACCAAAGGTGCAAAACTTTCTGCACCTTAAAACTTCCATCTAATAAATGTTACGGAATACAAACGTCCTAAATTAAAAGGTAGCGTTGTCTAATGTTTTACTGAACATAGCACCGTAATGTACAAGTACCTACTTACTTAAGTAAGTGGAAATAACCTGTTATTCTAACCACACACGAGCTTATTAGTAGAATAGTAACCCGTTTCTGTTTTAACTCTACCTGCATTGTTTTTTATTACCTAACTAGCTGCTGCTCGCGTCTTCGCCCGCGTGGCTTTTTCTAAAATAATAGTACATTACTTACCAAGGGCTGTAAAAGAAAGCCCGAAATCGCAGGTATTTGTGACCCGAGCCGCAGGCGAGGGTTGTAAATATGCGATAGAGGGCTTTATTTTTACTGCCCGTGGTAAGTACACAATTATACATCTTCACCTGGCCACAATGCAAGTTTTACTGTACGCGTAGCTTGCGGTAAAACTCACATTATGGCCAGGTGTGACGTAAAAGTAGCTTAAATTACTCTTTATAACATCAGCTATCTGCCAGTGAAAGTTCCGTCAAAATCGGCCCAGCCGGCAGCCGTTTCCGACATTAGCCGGAAGAAATAGACAGAGAGACAAATTATAAAAAGTTTTTTTTTTTAATAATTACTTACCGTTACCGTATACTTTCATATGTATTTAGTAAAAGCTGTTATTTTCACATGACAAACAGACACTAAAATTTTATTTATTTGTATAGAATAGATGTATAGATAACATCTCCTTGGTGTTCTTGTAGGACACAACGAGTGTTGTTGGAAAATTGTACATTATCTCTTTGGATCTCAATGAGATAGTCATCAGTGAACTTTGTGGTGTGTACATCTGTATTTAGGCAGAATTTATTACAACAGCGTAACTGATCTTCTCATTAAAATTCATCAACACCGAGCTCCATGGGCCCCAAACTTCAAAGCTGCAATGTAATAATTATCGAAAATACGTGTGAAATTATTTTCTAATTACGGAGCACGCGCGCAACTTTTTAAATTAGTGCTGTGCCATAGGGCTTTTGAGCGTTAAACCGGGTCCACACGATAAGATCTCGGAGTCCGAGGCATAAGTTAGGGGGCCGCCTTTAAAATTAATATTTCATTATTCGCGATGATTACGGGCCAGCATGTATTACGGCGCTAGTTAGTAAATCAACTGGACGCGTAATAATTGCCAGTACACTTTGATAAATGGAAGTCGGCCTGCGTCTGCGCCTCCCTAGAGCAGCTTTAAAATATTATACGAAATTGATTAGCATTTTAAGTGATAGTCTTAACGTTTAGTAGATTTTCGAGTTAATAAATATTTTATCGGTATAATGTTTATCTTTAAATGATTATGATAATAATGTTGTGTGTGTTTGGGATTCAATCAACTCAGCCTATCGCAGTCCACTGCTGAACATAGGCCTCTCCCATGCTGCGCCACAACACCCTGTCCTCCGCCTTCCGCACCCAGTCTATCCCAGCCACCTTTTTGAGGTCGTCGGTCCATCTAGCTGGGGGGCTTCCCACACTACGCTTGCCGATACGCGGTCTCTACTCCAGGACTCGCCTGCTCCATCGGCCATCGGTCCTTCGACAAATATGGCCAGCCCACTGCCACTTCAGCTTGCTTACTCTGCAAGGTATGTCGATAACTCCGGTTCTCTTCCGGATAATTTCATTCCTGATTTTATCCTTCAAAGAAACTCCGAGCATAACCCGCTCCATAGCGCGCTGAGCGACTTTAAATTTGTGTACCAGCCCGACTGTCAGTGTCCACGTTTCGGCACCGTACGTCATAACGGGCAGGACGCACTGGTTGAAGACCTTAGTCTTCAAACATTGCGGTATAGGCAACGAAAAGACTTGACGGAGTTTTCCAAACGCTGCCCAGCCCAACCGGATCCTCTTGTCGACTTCTTTCTCAAAGTTGTGTCTACCGAGCTGGATGACTTGCCCTAGGTAGACATATTTCTTCACAACTTCGAGAAGCGACCCTTCGATGTGGATTGGACTCGACAGAACGTGGTAATGGGGAATTTGGGATTATTCATTGTAATTAATTGGCGTCATATTGCTTTTTTTTAAACAAGTTTGCTTTGATAGATTTTTGCACAAAATTAATTTAAAAGTGCATACTACGGTCCACTAGTGCCACTCCTTTAAAAACATATTATCTTGTGACTGTGAAGGAATTATGAAAAACGGCTCAATCAGCGACCAGCGGCGGCACGGTTGGCGCAGTGGTTAAGCGATTGACTGCTGGGTTGGATTCCCGCATGGAACAAATATTTGTATGACCTACAAGTAGTTGTTCCGGGTCTGACTGTGTATGTGAGTTTAAATGTTTGTAAACGCACCCACAATACAAAAGAAATTCCTAGTGCGGGGCAACGTTTAAAAAAAAAAAAAAACTTGATAAGTGTGTCTAGAATTTTCTAATACTTTTTAAAACGCTTCATATTGAGACACGAAACAACAAAATTCGATCTAAAGAAAAGCGGCCACATTCCTCTGATGCTATCGGAGTTAAAATAACAGTCATCATTACTTAACTTGGACGTGGACCAAGTATATTGCCAAAATCACCATCCCTGGCAAATACATCTATGATCATATTAGCAAAGCACAAAGATAGCTATTTTGTGAATTATGGCTAGGTACACAACGCTATAAGGTTAGTGAAAAGGTCCACAACCTACATGGTGTACTAACACAGATTCACCTTATATTTTCACCTTATATTGCTCATTGCTCAGGGGTCACAAACTCCATTTCCGCATCTATTCTAATCGGCCGCAAGAATAATAAATAGAGAAGATTTGAAATCACATCCACTCAATCATACGCAGTAGATTTTATGTCAGTCTTGAAACTTGATTGCACAATGTTGATTTGACTTTATACATATTTCATATGCATTTGTATGCTTTTATATGACTTGTACCTATATGGTATTCTATGGTTTTGTGCAATTTTACGACAACTCATAAAATCGCGGCTGTTGCATTTTAGTAAGAGTCTTCATTTATTTCTAAAACGATAAAACATTTTTCCTCAATAATCCATCATTAAAGACCTCAACTGTTTATTACAAACTCTTCGCAAGCATTTTATCTTCGTGTGAAATCGCTTGCATTCCATTGTTTTTGCATGGGGTGGCCGAACCAGCTGGCTACGCAGCACACATTAAAACTCTTTAAATTTTATGACAATTACACGTAAAAACTTTGATGATTTAATGGCGGTCCTTAAAAGTTTTCGAATATTTAGCGATACTCGAATAATTGAGTTGCAAACACTGATCATCACTTTTGATTTATCTTCCGTTAATAAACAACTGACGAGCCCAATATAAAAGGGCTCTTTATCCTCGTCCAGTACACTAATTAACACATGCATAAACGTTAAACTTTATTTTTCAAAGTTCGACGGCAGAGTGCGATAACTTGCAGTAACCCTCGGTCAAGGGTATGAATGATCATAAATCGCATAATAACAGGGTAACTTACCGTAGGAAGTTCCGCATCGTCGATTTGCTTCACGTGAATTAAAAAATAAACACCTCAATTTTTTACTGAAATATTGTTTGAACACTCGTGGGTATCGCGAGGCGGCCGTGAACCGCGAGTGACGTCGGCGTGCGCTCCGTACGAAAGCTGCGGCGATTGTGGCCGCTCTTGAGTCGCGTGCCTGCTCTTGAACTTGCGACTTGACAGCAGGTTGCATCGTCTTGCACAGCGGTGCATTTTCGACAATACATTCAGCCTCTGTCGACTGAAGCGCCACCCTCCTGACATCTGTCAATCAATTCGTCGCTGGGGGGCGGCAGGTAATGTTCACTCATTTGAAGAATGCCTTGCGCAGTCTGAATGAAGGATTTAGTGACGACGCGAGCTGTAGGTCTGCGCAATTAAAAGATCAGGATAATTACTGGATACACGGCTAAATGATGGTCAATAAAATGAAATTGCTTAAGCTAATTAAGATTTATTTATGTACTTAAATGATCAGCAGTTGGTTGAATGCGTGTTCCGTTAGACCATAGTCACATTAATTTATATCATTTTATGTCGTAAGCGGCACGCACATTAGCATCATTGTTCCGTTCTCCTCAATTGTTTATGGCACCACGAAATATGAATTTATCTATGTCTTACTGTGAAATTAAGATTTAAAGTTTAGTGCAATATCAACAGTTACCTGCGTTCCCAATTTTTTTATTTATATTCATTAAAGTACTTTTTTTTAAAGTTGTGCTCTCATTTCTGCACTTCGAATTTATTTTCATCAAAAGGATCTGTTTTCCTTCCCATCTTTTGGCGTATAATTTTCGCAGACTTCACAAAATATGACCACTTAGCCGAGGTTTAAACCCACAAGTTTCACTTTAATAATACGATAAACGCGGTTTTAAAAATGATAATCAGCTGTACCAAGTTTTTTTTAATCCGTAAAAATGCACTAACATTCCTAGCATTTTAATACAATGTTCATGATCAAAATAATTACGAATAAAATACTTAGTCAAAACAACAAAAACTCAAACAGCAGGTGTCATTAAGGTGTTACAGCAATTTATCCGAATTATACCAAATTAGAAGCGCTCATGAATAGTAATAGTAGCTTTTATTCCAACGTTATTATTACACTATTATAAGTGCATTAACACACATTCTTGAAACTTTTACAAACGCCTATTTAACAGGGAAAGTCCATATTTACTTTTATTTTCAAAATCACGCTCACTAGAAGTGCAGTTACCTCGATTTGTGTAACACAATTAAAGAAATTGCATTACTCTCATGATAATTCATAGTGGATTTTGCACTTAATAGTTAACAGTGTGTTGTGCAACAAATTAAAAGACTAATTGGTGTAATGAGGAAGTGTTTACTTGAACGAGATAAGTGAAATCAGTGGATGTCCGTCAGACTTGTACTCGTAAGTAGCATCCACTTACATCGCTACTGCGGACATGAGATTAGACGTTTATATTTCAGATTGCATGTTCTTTTTTTGTTTTCTTTTTAGACGGCAACATTTATTATTCGATTCGAATAAATGCTTCTGTGAAAGCTGGCTTAGCCAAGTTGACAATCTACAATCGATAACGCTAATAGAAAACCAATCAAATGTGTAGGAATGACATCATCTCAACGTTAAGTCACGTGGTCAGAACAAACGAATAGAAAATTCGTAGACAAGTTTACAACTCATCAGGGCCTCAAGTCTGCTATTACAATAGTGTCAGAATGGTCTCGCCATTGTGAGTATTTGACAGTGTTTGTATGGCAAATCTGTCAAAAACTCACAATGAAGAGACCATTCTGACACTATTGTAATAGCAGACTTGAGGCCCTGATCGTTCAAAATGTTAGAATGAAATCTGATCGTTTCTACAACGTTGATCGCTACATCCCTTAAAAATGATCGGAATAAATGACCGCGCACTAAGTACACAACTGTAACTTTGACGTTAGTTTGACGTTTGTAGGAACTCTCACCATAAAGTATAGTTTTTTTTCTAAATACGTTGTAGAACGAGCGATCGACTCAGTCGTGTCGACTTGGCTACCAACTTATCGTTTTCTATAGTCGCTTATGACGAGGCGTCAACGATTGTAGAAAGAGATTCGATACGAAACGTTTGTAACTTGGCTAGGCCTACTGATTACAAATCGGTTTAAATGTCACCCGGTCGCATCTCTGTCGTTTTATTGTTTTAAATGAAATATCCTTGAACTAATAGACTTTTACTTCGTTATCATAAGGCGTCGCTCACATATCGATTGAAAATATCGCGTTCGAAAAAAGTTCGCGTTATTCATTGGATAATTCCATACCGTCATTGTCGACTGACATTTTAAGTTGATAGCAATCTCCCTTACATTATTGACGTGCTACCGCGCAATTATTGTTTTGAAATGAATTACAAGAGGAAAATAAACTTTGAAATTAGGGATGCCCCGCTACAGGCAGAATGTTGGAACTTACGCAGTTCCGACAAGTCGCACACGCACTCAGAATAACCGGTTTATGAACCAAAGTAATCTTTTGTCAAGTCTTGAACTTACGTGGTTCTTGATAAATGACTCGATCAATCAAGGCATCGGGCGCCCTCACATTTTCCTGCGTAAGTGTTCTTGGATCGTGTTTTAGCAAAGCCAACAGTTGTGTTACCTGTTTGATATCCATTTTGTTATTAATGATTATTCTTCGTACCGTGTAAATGTATTCGTTCAATTTTATCTTTAAGTAATGATCAAAACGATTACGCGCGGAATCTGCGCTACGTAAGCGCCGCTTATACGCAGCGCCTACGGGCCTAGGCGGTGCTACGCCGCTTCTACGCCGTTCTACGCCGCTTCTACATCGTGCTACGCCGCTTCAACGCCGTTCTACGCCGCTTCTACGTCGTGCTACGCAGCGTCTACGCCGCGCTACGCAGCCCCTACGCTGAGTAAACGCGCAGTGAAAAACAGATATTTAACGGAAACTAACAATAGACTTGACTGACTTCTAAAAACCAGGTGTTAGACTTCGGTTCCTATAAAATTAAAATATGTAAAGCTACACATCCCTGTTTAGGTACAATTTTCGATTCGCTAACCCCGCTACGCAGGTGACCTATAATTTTACTTAATGACTAACACAGTCATTGACTTTAAAAGTTTATAACACGGCGATGTATGCATTAAATGATTCATACCTCGACTCAGCTTAACCTAGAATAAGTGAAGTTTCTGATCCGTGACGTCATCATTCACTGGGGAAAATACTAAAACCAAGAGATAATGAAAGTTGAATGCATAATCAGATCTTGGTATTTGACAACTTTCTTTGAAGATCTTCTAAGATTTTTATGTTATTGTTATAAATAATGCATTGTCGGAATGTGGGTGTACTAAAGGTACACCTCTGCCTAATGCTTTAGGGAATTTAGGCGTTATATTATGTTATATTGTAATGCTTGTCAGATCTTTTAATATTGCCTTCATTTACCTTCATTTTCTTTTCCATTACCTGCTTGATAATTTTCAAATCAAATCATTTTATTTGCGTGTATTTTTTTTTTTCGTTATCTGTGTCGGTCAGTGATTTGCTTGTATATGGGTACGACATATTTATTGACTATCTGCGACTCCCGCATTCCCCTTAAACTTAAGAAGCCATTTCGACCGTGATTTTTACGTTAAATTGCCAACTCTGGCGTTCTTATTCTGAGAAACTGAAAGACTTCGACAACTACGAGTATAATTTATAGCAGTCTCCTTTTCCCAATTTTTTCTTATCTATTTATATATAATTATATAGCCAACATTCCGAAGCAAACTTCCATAAAATGCGCGACGGCACTTTTTCGAGCTCGGAGGTTGAGCTTGTTTAGTTCATAGTGGCCTCAGAATTTTGAAATATGTATGGAATATCTATTAAAAAAATCCCGTTCAAAACTAAAAACACTCAGAATTAACTGTTTTCTCCTTCCTACATCAATATTATTAGTACCTATAATATATACCAGAATAACCGTTAGTTCATAAAAAAATAAATTTCATATAAATAAAATATTTAAAAAATATATATAAAACTTAAAATAAACGTAATCACAACTATCAAATTGCGATATTATAATGCGATGTGTTGGCTGGCGAACGCCATTTTGTGCCATTTTGTGATAGGCCTCTTAAAGGGAAGATTTATAAAACAATGGTAAGACCTGCTGTCTTGTATGGATCAGAATGTTGGCCCACAAAAGGGATGAATGAAATGAGAATGATGAGCTGAGATGAGAATTCTAAAAGGGATATGTGGTGTTACGCGCATGTTTAGAAAAATAAATGAGTATATACTCGTATGAGGAATACTTAAGTTATAATAAGAATACTTAAATTCTTTGGGCATGTCTCGAGACGGAATAATGACTCCATAGAGCGTTTAGTGGTGCAGGGCAGAGTAGAAGGCCACGCGGGAGGTCACCGACTAGGTGGAACGATCAAATTAAATCCGCAGTTGGAGGCCCTGTTAGTGAATGCACCAGACTGTCATCTAACAGAACCAGATGGAGGGAGATCGTGAGGCGAGTTACAACAACACCTGCGATTGGACAAAGCTCATTGTGACCACGACCGCTCTGTCAAAAGCGAAGCGAAGAAGAAGATATATGAAGTCTGAAAGTGACACCGGTAACTGAAAAGATGTGTGGAAATAGGTTGTCATGGTATGGGCATGTGATGCGGAGGAATGATGGAAATGTCGTCAGGAAAGTTTTGAGTATGAATGTGGTTATTATACGAGTAAAAGGTCGGGAAAAGGAAGGGAAGACCAAAGACACGATGGATGGACTATTTGAAAGACAATATGGCTAGAAAGGGAGTGACTAATAGAGAAGAATAGAAGAAAAAGGCATGTCGTGCCGACCAAAAATAAATTGGGAAAAGGGCAGGAGAATGAAGATGAGGTGATGACATATATTATTTATTTATTCATCATCATCATCATCGCCATTTCAGTCAAAAGACGTCCACTGCTGGACATATGCCTCCCCTAGCACCGCCACTTCGATCGGTTCCGTGCTTCCCGCATCCAGCGGATTCCCGCGGCTTTCACAAAGTCATCAGTCCACCTTGTGGGAGGCCTTCCTTCCTTCTTTTTATTAAATACCAACTTATATTATACAGTTTGCACCAAACATACAAGTTCTTTAAACCATATCCTTCCTAAACAGGGCCTTGGAATTTTGTCACGCCCTTGGAAATCTTAACAACACATCGGCGCGAAAGCCATGAGGGCTGATCAGATATTTGTATCTTATATTCAAAAAAAGATAGAAATATAATACTCTTTATAGTACACCATAACAAATACAATTTCATTTAATTCATATTCACTCAAGCAATTTGCATTTATATTTCTACTTGCGGACATGGTCATAAAAATAACATTTTATTTACATAATTATACTTAAAGAGAATGTCTTAATTTATATTTTTTTTGCAGTTTCAAGAAAGGTGTAAAACACTTCCATTTCTCCAGCTAAGTAATTTAATATGAAGAAGTTCTATTTAAAACTTAAAAGTAATAAAAATAATGATATAAACATTAGGGCCCACCAAGGCAGAATACACGTTATTCCTTTGACAACAACCAACGTTTTCGATTAAGTATGTAGGGTATGTTATTGCATAGTGCTAGTTTCCTTACATGGACTGTTAATTTCGATAAGATTTAAACTTGTTTAAACTTCGCGTTGCATTAAAGTGAAAAAGAATAGTTGAGTCTAATTGAAATTATACGGTCAAAACACGTAAGTACTACGTACTTTATACTCGTATTACTTACTTAATTTCGAGGCTAAAATTAAGATTGTTTGGAAAGGTACCTTTATGAGGTTTGACCTACCTAAGTAAGAACTTAGAATTTGAGCTAGTAGCTGAAATCCCAAGTTCTAGTCGTAAAATGTTTTTTTTTTTTTTTTTCAATAAAACTAAATAACTTTAGTGCTACTAATCTAATCGATCATTTTGTTTGCAACGCTCAAAATTATTGTCAATAAATTACGAAAAGTTAACTTAAAATAGGACAGACAGGCAAACATCGTCGGGTCGTGGGCTTTGTTTATTTATTTTTATAAACTAACTATAGCTTCTGTCCGCGATTTCGTCCGCGTGATATTTCTAGCTCCCTCGTTCCGCAATCCGTTCTCGAAATATCATCAAAAAAGCCGTTCCATTCAAAATTTATGAGTAAATTAATTTTAATTAAAAAAAAATAGTCAATTTTTCGCATGTTTTAATAGTTATTCTGCTATTCGGGGCGGATACAAATCCAACAAATCAAAGATCATACAAATCGGTCCAGCCGTTTTTGAGTTATAAATGGTGTAACTAACCCGACTTTGTTTTATATATTTAGATAGATAAATAACATAGTGATTATTGCAATCACATTCCTGTATGTTGGCAAGATTTTATCAGACCAATTTACTACCACCCACATGATTTTAACGACGAATATCTCATCCAAAAATTGGTTCCATTTGACTCGCTACAGTAGTGCTATTCTGTCAAAATTTCACGGTGAAAACTTAGGTGAAGTGAGTTTGAAGTGAGCGGCAATTCCACCTAATGCTTGGGATTGACACTATTGACAGCTCACTCCACGCTCACTTCACCTACGTTTTCACGGTGAGATGGTTACAGAATAGCACTGCAGTTCGCCCAAGTGAAAGCTAAACATGTTTAAAATGTATCTCAATTCTTTTTAAAGCTAGATCGATATCTAAGGCTTTGTAAAATATTCAATTATAGATAAATCTCTAAAATGGAATAAATGGTCTCGTGATAGCCAATTCTTTTCACTGGGTGCCAGGAAATGGGACAAGATTTGCCTATGCAGTTGTGTGGTCTAATGAAAATGTAACTTTGTTTGTCTAATGATTAACTTACCTATTTAACTATTTTTAACTGGTATAATTTCGTACAAAATTAATCTCAGAATTAATAGTATACTTAGATGTTAAAATCTTTTTAATGTTACTTCCTACAATGAAGGACCAATTTACTTTCAAATATCGTGTATATAAACAAACGTTAGAATTAGAATTTTATTTTTTTTGAAGAATGTATTTTTACATAGTATGGTGTTAATATTTTGTTATGAAAATGAAATGAAATCGTTTATTCTGTTAGTAGGATATCGGAATCACTTTTACACGTCATATAATATTTATTTATTTTTAACCGATTTTCCAAAAAAGAGGAGGTTCTCAATTCTTTTTTTTTTTTTTTTTTACCTGAGAACTCCGTCGTTTATGATCCGATCTGGAAAAATCTTTTTTTCCAGATTGGTCCTATTTTTTTCAAAATCCTGATCTGATGATGGGATCCATGAGAAATTGAGGGAACTCCTCAAATTTTATAGACAAACATAGCGTTTTTTGTATTTTCATCAACAACTCAAGCATTTGCATTCAGAAAGTATCATTTGATGAAGTGGAATTGATGAAGAAGACCACAAATGGCCACCGGAACTTCTCAATGATAAGTATTTCACGGGTGCGATAAGATATCTCGATTAAGATAGTTAAGCGACTATGAAGCAAATTGTAATAAATATTTTTGATGAAAATGGTACCATCCAACTGATCTGAAGATGAAGCCGGAAGGTATGCACCGGAACTCCGTAATAAAACAATGTATCCTAGCCGTGTTTGGGCTTATTTGAATTTTCATGATATGCACTCGGGCTATAAATGGTTATCAACCGATTTTTATTAACTTTGATTGGGTAGTTTTTGAGTTAGCTTCGATCTTCGTATACCTTGTGTCACTGTTATTGCTTGTGCGGTGTAGCAAGTAGTGGTAATCGAATTGTTGTGCGGTAGCTACCATAACTAAAAAGTGAAAAATAAAAACTTTTTAACAAAAAAACAACCGACTTCCAAGAAAGAAAAAAAACACTAAGAAGTGAAAAATAACTTTACTTTCAGAAGTCGGTGGCAAAAAACGAAAATACAGAACCAAGGACACCGACTTCCGAAAGTAAAGTAATTTTTCACTTTTAGTGTTTTTTTTTTGGAAGTCTGTTGTTTTTTTTTTATAATCTAGATGGAGTCAACATTTCCTATCTGACTACCCCTGAGAAGAAATGGCGAAACAAACTCAGGGGTCAAATTCTCTTTTAAGTCCAGACATAATCATATGGTCAAATCATGTGAGGACCATGTAGATCCGTGTCTGAAATGGTCTTTTGAAGAAAGAACCATTCTATTTTGAGTGGACCTGTCCAGTCAGAGCAAGCATTTTTCAGTAATCGTGTAGCTCAACTCAGGGTTTAAGGAGCTCAACGACTATTCTACCACAATATATGGTGTAGGAAAAATATTCAAATGCCATTTTAATCAATTTTAAGATTTGAACTAATATTATTACAATTAGGTAATCTAGTATTACATAGTATGGTGTTAATATTTTACAATAGTACAAATATTCAAATGTCATTCTTAACCAATTAATTTTAAGATTTGTAATTTACATTAAGTCCATTTTAATATTATTACAATTACGTAATCGTTACTGTAAAATCAATGCAAAAATTAAACGAATGACATGCCATCTTGGATTTTTACAATATTCTTTATATTTGCCAATATCATAAAATAAATTATCTAATAACCAACTTGTCAGCTTTTTCATGAACATGGGGATGGGAAGTTCCTTAAATGAGTTAGGTACCTACCTATAAATACTATGTCAGTCCCGGTTAAGAGAAATACAGAGGATAAAAATAACATAACCTATCAATCATAACTGTCAAGAAATGGCGCGAAACGCGTAAATCATTAAGGCATGTTGGCAGCCCTGATTTAGCCAACATAATCAGTTGATGCGATGAAAGTAGAGCGAGAGTAAAGAGTTGACAGCTGATCATCTAAGGGCAATTACGAATAGCTAAGGGTCCAATTTACTCGTTAAAGTGGTGTTAAAAGCATGCTTTGAGTGGCAATTAATAATAAATATGGAATAACACATAAACTTTAAACGAGCTTTCATAACGACATTTTCATAAAGTTAATTAAGCGTCTACATCTGTATCAGAAATATCTATTAAATAACAGTAAAACTTCCTATACTTAATTTCGCTATCTGTAATAAATATCTTTACTTTATTTATTTATTTATTTAAACTTCATGTACAATAGTGATACATAGGCGGACTTAATGCCACAAGGCATTCTCTACCAGTCAACCTTTGGGTTAAATATAAAAACATAGTGATAGGGTACAAAAATAATGTCTAAAATACTTACTTCTAGATTACGAGAATTTATATAGTTTTATGATACTAATACACATATACAAATAAAATAAACTAATTGATATTTTAACAAATACCACCTAACAATAATTAGTATGACTGTGTATGAGTATGAGTTTGTAAACCTGAAGGAGAGGTTATAACTAACGTATTATTGGGGACAAGCCTTGCCACTTCCTATGGCAGTTTTGAGTATTTTTTTATATGGCCTAGCCTACCCTAATGTCCTGCAGATCTGGTAGCATCGTCTGACAGGTTGTATAGCTCCCTAAAATAGGGTTGAGATACACGATGACTGATGCATGCATAAAACAATCTACGTACACACGGCTACATATCAAGCTATACAAAACTAGTTTACGCTGGGCTCGCATTGTATAGGATTTCCATATAATGAGAGATCAGCTTATACTGGAACTGTATAGCTTGATATGTAGCCGTGTGTACCTACAGAAATAATCATCATTTCATTTCAATATGATCTTGCTTGCTGAAAGCTTGTGTTCAAAACGTCAATCATTCCACCACTGCGCCATCCATCTGCAAGTTCTACCCCGAAACTGTCTCCCAGTTTTCAGCATCCATTCTATGTTTAATTGATCCATAGGTTATCTGGTGTACAACCAACATGTCGGGCCCAGTTCTACTTAGTTTGGCAGCTGTCTGAACTAAGTCTCTAATTAGCATTTTGGAACGCAGCCCGGTGTTACTCTGATAGTTTGAAACCTAATAATGTTGACGTTAAAGGCAAAGTTGCGCGAACTGGAAGAGGAGATAATGAGTATAAAATTACCCACGTGAATATTGACTGTGTTGAATATTGTGTGTAAGGGAAGCCATAACTTTTAACTAACGTCTTCTACGGATCTGTACCCTAATTGCGTAACACACTATCAGTAAAATATAAAAAAAAAAAGCTACTAGACTAAAAAAAAAAACCTGGATAATTTCCGACCTCCAGGCGTGCGAAGCCGTGGGCAAAAGCTAGTTTAACATAAAACCGTAGTAGAATTAACGTGAAGTGAAAACGTCGACCAAAGGGAATCGAAAGACAATTTCGTTCTACCCTGATCGAAAGCTAGGGCCGGCGCTGCAAGATACATTCAACTATACCCGAAGTCTCTAATTCAGATAATTTATGTAAACAAAGTAATGTCAAGAAATGTCACTGTCAAAATTACAGGACAGTGGTGCAAAACATTTTATCATTAAATGTTTTTGTAAATAATCATCGATAAAATTAAAGTGAATTAATTATAAGAACTATGCAAACAAAATACCGTTGCCAAACAATATTTTTTGTAGTGTGTCGGAGACACGGTATATGATAGTCATAATCAGCCCTTTTAAGCCCAGTGCTAGACGTAGGCGTCCCAAAATCTATTTCCAATCGAAACAGTTTACAGCCGTTTTCGTCCAAAATGTGGCTAGATATGCTACTTACAATATGAATCTATTTATGAGAGTTGTAATATTAGTGTTGTTGAAAATTTGAAAATGTTTGGATCTCCTGCATTGTTACCAGTATCATAAAATATTTTATACCAGAAAATCTCCTTTTTTTAATAACTTTGTTTAAAACCGAAAATTTATAAAAATTATGACGGTATGATTACTTTTTAATTATTATTTCTTAAAATCAGTACTTAAAAGAAAATAGAACCTCTTTTTTCGCAATTTTATGTGAATTACTATTACGAAGATATTTTTTGTTATGTTATCCCCTTTGTTTACATAAATTATCTGAATTTGAGACTTTGGGTATAGGTATACTATGCAATTTCCAATATTCCCACGGCAATGAATCGAAATTCGACAAATAGTAGCACGGCATGTTTTCAACTGAGTTGCAGCTGGGACTGGCAATGTGCCAGCGGTTGGCAGTCTCCTTTAGAAATGCAGTCGCTGGTTGGCAGTTCATAGTATGGCCTGCCAGGCTTGCCAGCTAATGTCTAATTAACGTTGTGAATTCGGAACGAATTACTGTATTTGGCACAGTTCCCTTATAAGGCTTTATGTTAAGTATTGTGTTTCTTTTGTGCTTGGATAATGTAAATGAACTGTAGGCTTGACTTGGTTTAAAAGTTTTTTGTGTTTACATACAACATAAGCACTTCATTTAAGACCAGCAGGATGATTCCGTCTTCGCATTTTGACTATTCGGCCACGTTTATTGCGCTATTAACGTTGCTGCAATACATTTAAACACCCTATACCTACCTATGAAGCAATCAATGTCAAAATGAAAGGCATTGCTATCGATTGCCATTATTATGTGTAACTACCCCGCAGTTGTTTGAGTTTCTATAACCATAATCTATTTTTTTAATAAGAGATATGGACCAAATTAATAATAGAGTGGTTGAGTTTTTCCAAGGGATGGAAAAAGGACCTAAGAACGACTAGCGAAACATTGGGAAGACGACGTCAAAGGAGCATCTGGTCTAGTGTGGATTCAGAGAATGAGAGACAGAGAGATAAAAATCTTTAGAGGAAGCCTTTGTCGAAGGATGAGTTGTTTAAAAAAGTGCACCGAAAGTCGATATTTAAGAAAATATTTTTTTGGTATAATATAGAAAAATCATTCTGGAAACATTGTACGAGTAGAGCCAACAATAAAAGCAAATTTATTTTCTATACCCGTATTCAACTTTAGCTTCAAAGCGATTCTGTTCAAGCTAGACTTTAATATTAGTTATAAAGTTCCTATCTTCTTACAACTTAATTTCTAGCAATGACTGTATCTAGACTAAGAATGATGAGTACATATGGATCTGAAAGTGACACTTAAAATTAAGTCACTTACGAATGAATTTAATTTGCCTTTCACTACATTTTGAGTAAATATACCGTATAGGATGTGAAATTACGATGAATCATATACGGTGAACGGTGTAGTGGTAACTTACGAGTTGTAGGTCGTTGGTACGAACCCAGGCAGGCGCTTTGAGTAAATAATTTCATCACCACGCTCTCAAAACGGTGAAGGAAAACATCGTGAGGAAACCGCGGCATGTCCTATACCCCGTTTGAAATAATATTAGACATTTAAATAAACCTTTTTTGCAGTCCGTTCAACCGATTTTGACTTCTATTGTGTTGGTGGCATGACAAATGGCAGCTACAGTAAACAGTTGGTATTGTGACCACTTTTTTGCTTTTAATGCCATCCTTATATCTACGGAATAGAAGTCAAAATAGGTTGAACGGACGGTATAAAAGGTTTTTATAAATGTCTAATGCTATTTCAAATGGAGTATAAAACCAAAAAATTCGAAGACGTGCGACAACTACCAACCCGCACTGGGCTCGCGTGGTAGATTACTCCCACTCCCTCTCGAAGAGAGGTCTGTGTCCCAGCAGTGGGAACATCATCATCATCATCATTAATCATTTCAGCCGAAAGACGTCCACTGCTGGACATAGGCCTCCCCCAAGCACCGCCACCTCGACCGGTTTTGTGCTTCCCGCATCCAGCGGATTCCTGCGGCTTTCACAAGGTCATCGGTCCACCTTGTGGGAGGCCTTCCAACGCTACGTCTTCCGTTACGCGGTCGCCACTCCAGAACCTTTCGGCCCCAACGGCCGCCCCATCTGTTCTGCGCGCAATGTGCCCTGCCCATTGCCACTTAAGTTTGGCAATTCTTCGAGCTATGTCCGTTACCTTGGTTCTCCTGCTGGTCTCTTCATTTCTGATTCGATCACGGGGAACATTATAGACAGATTATGATGCGACGTTTTAGCTTCCCCAATTTTGTAAAATAATCTTAGCGGACGAATGGATGGCACCTTTAACACAGGATTTCCTATAATCGGGGTCATTATTCACATTCAATTGAGCACAAATAATTATCATCATTATTTCAGCCGAAAGACGTCCACTGCCTGACATAGGCCTCCCCCAATTGGGCGGGGAGAGGTTGCCATAATCGTCACGCTTGGGTAGACGGGTTGGCAATCGCAGTATGGTGTTAAAAGTGCATAGAGAACGCTGCTGCCCATTCGCTAGTAAGTCCCATAGTCGCCTTTTACGACACCCACGGGAGGAAATGGGGTGGTGCTATTCTGTACGTCTGGCACCACACAGCACCAAATGTAATATCATAATAACGTAACATGCATTGTATTCCTTCTTTTTGCTAAATAAATCACTATTATTATTTTTAAATTGTCTTTGAATTCTCAATAGGTTTAAAGGTATAGCCCAAAAATATATTTTTTCCAAGAAGTGATTAAACAACTACTACCATAAACTATAAAAGATATTATTTTTTTCATGACTTCATGACATCACCTGCCTAGCCTTTTCCCAACTACGTTGGGGTCGGCTTCCAGTCTAACCGAATTCAGCTGAATACCAGTATTTTACATGGAGCGACTGCCTCTCTCACCTCCACAACCCAGTTACTGGGTAATACGATACCCCTTGGTAAGACTGGTTGTCAGACTTTCAGGCGTCTGACGACTTGTAACTACTGTCAAAGATCCACGAATGACAGCCGGTACTAACGGCTTAACGTGCTTTCCGAGGCACGGAGGGGTCTCGGTATGTAAAGATGATCACCCATCCACGGACCAACCGCGGCAAGCGTAGCTTAACCTAATCGATCGACCGTGCGGCTGTTATTAGTTAGCCGCAAGCCCCTGTAAAAACATGAGTATAAAGTACTATTCTTGTGTCGCTTCTAATGTCTATTTTTGCTACGTGTTTCAGTGATTAAAAATAAAATAAAGTAGCTATTCATGTATATATGTAAGATGTATCTATTCATACACGAAATATTTTTAGAGGAATATCTATAGGTGGTAAAAAAGCCATAGCAGCGAATTTTTTTTTTATCCTATTGTTTTTATTTTTACATAGTTATTATAATTTTAAAATTGCTTGCTTTATATTTTGCAAAAAAACCTTTACTTACTTATTTTATGAACGACTCGCCCGGACGCGAGGATGGTGGCGGCGCAAGAGCGGTGCCTTTTCATAATTAATCCTCATATTATATTTTTTTTATTTTTTTTTTATAATAGTCAGATTTAAAAAAAATCGTCTTCATGGCTTCTTTACCTATAGATGTATCTCTTAAAATATTTCGGGCTTGAATAGATACACCCTATACAGAGCTTAAGAAAAACCGCAAAACTCGAAGAATAGATATCCTAAACGCTATTTATTAATTCTCTAGGAAGAGTAAGAAGCTAGCTATTCCGACGTCATTCAAGTGTGGTTAGACCGCCAACGTACGTTTGTGCAGGGCCGGATTTAGGGCAAGGTAACAGTGGCTCTAGCCCCGGGCCTCCACAAGGAAGGGGCCTGCAAAATGTTTTTTTTTTTAATACCTAAGAAAATAAATATATCCTTTGAGTCCATCAAAGAAAAAATAGTTCACATTCACAAGGTACCTTTTCCATTTATTTTTTTTTTTTCTAAATCGGTGATGCCGATCAAAGTTTACAGGCAGTCTCCTCGACCGTTTTCCTGTAGGTACAACGGTTAAGGTACCTTTTACAGCCCCGTCTCAAAAATCCACCCTGTTTACCTAATAAAGATTGAAAATTGTAAAAAAAAAACAAAAACCTATTCCAAAAGTTTTTCAGGGCCTCCACTTCCTGGTATCCCCAAGACCTTTAAATCCAGCCCTGCGTTTGTGGTAACCCTACAACCATTCAATGTCCCACCGATGAGAGGGTTATAAATCTCCTATGTTCGTACATTTGAGAGCAAAAAATACATCTTTTCTTAAACTGCAGGCCTTTTAAGGAAAGTCTTTAGTGCCTATAATCGTTTAAAATGCCGTTAATAATAGCTATTAGCATATTAATAACATCGATGTATCAAATCTGACAAAATGATCTTAATTGGGCGATAAAATAGGTGGTTTAACTTGTTTTGCTGCTTATTTTTGAGTACGTAAAGTAACTGTAGGAACCTCATCATCAGTAAGGAGTAGGACCAGCTGATCACGATGATCTATGGCGTAGTTTAATGTCAGTCGCTCAAAAAAAGTCTTGTAAACAAAAAAAGAAATAAAGAAAGAAAAAAGTAAGAAAGAAAGAACAAAAGAAAGAAAGAAAAATATTTTATTTGGGACACGCACAGGAAATATAAACAGCAAAAAAAGGAGCATTTAAAACTAACAAGAACTACATTTAAAAAAAAAATAAGCCTTGTGCGAGGCCAAAAAGGCTCCTATCTCAGAATAATCCTGCGATAAAAAAAAAAAATAACAAATACCGCAGCGCTGATATTCTGAGTAGAGTGCTAAAACCGAATGGTACACACCATTTCTCTCTACTCAGCAGTTGTAAATTCCTAAATGAAATCAGGTCCTAGTATATTATTAGATACACAGCCACAACCGCCCGCAGAACCTAATTTCAGCGACTCATTTTAAATATCAGCTGGCCCATCCCTTATGACCAAGCTATCTGTCACAATTTTACCTGCAAAGCGACAGATCCCATCCATATTTTGTAGATTCACTACATTCCGAGATACTCGTAAGTTTGAGTTCCGTGCGGTACATCGCCCTGCTTTCTAGGTCAGGAATGAACGCAGTGCATATACATTTTCTATGAATTGCTGCCGTTCTCGTTTAAAAACAACCAAGACGGGAAATGGACGTGGTTTCGTGTTGAAAACTAGACTGGGCACGTTTGTGACTTAGTTGTGCGATTAACCAGTGCTAAGTCGATTTGTTAAGCTCGAAGGCGCACTTACGCGCTGAGGGTTCGACATTTTTGTAGAAATAAACACTTTGAATAGTTTAATTAATGACTAGGTATACACGTCTACTTAGCAAGCTATATATTTCCAGTATAAGTTGACCACCTCTCCTATACAATGCGAGATCAGCTTATACTGGAGATCTAAAGCTTGATATGTAGCCGTGTGTACAAGTCTGGTGTGGTGTCAATCCAAATTATGATCATAATCCCAGCCTTTTCATTAGATGTTCGGTTTCCAAGATTGGGGTAATTTTCCATAAGTAAGTATTGTTAGTATACGAAGTTATTGCTGCCTGCCATTTGACCTCTTCAAATCCATACGAAGATCCTTAATGTCAGACTTTGAATAAGTCGTAAATGTGTTGTCAGTCTTAATATCCATCCAATGCGGAGAGGCACAGTACAAAAGCAATACGTCCGCACGACAGTTATGGCTCGGTAGCTCGGTTGGCTCGGGTGGCTCGGTCAGCTCGGGTAGCTAGTAAATTGATTCTGGCTCGCTCACCATCGTATCATTAATCAGTGGCTCAGCGCTCCCGACCGGAAGGCACAACACCTGAATGTAGATTGTAAACAAAGCGCTCGGTAAATAAATTAACGTTTTACAAGTCTAATTAATGTATTGAAAGGTAAATAGAAAAAGGATGAATGTTGCTGTTGGATCGTCGGCTATTTATCATAGATAATTATATTGCTATTTCATGTTGTCCCTATTTTTAGAACTTGGCCAGTTAGAAATGCACCTTGATTGCGTAACACACTTGCAATTGCCATCCTCTTAATTTTAACAAACGAATTTTTGAGAACCAAGGTAACAGACGTACCCCGAAGAATTGCCAAACTTAAGTGGCAGTGGGGACAGGTGACAGTGGGACATTGCTCGCAGAACAGATGGCCGAAGGGGCTGTCAGGATTCTGGAGTGACGACCACGTACCGGAAGACGTAGCGTTGGAAGGCCTCCCACAAGGTGGACTGATGACCTTGTGAACGCCGCAGGAATCCGCTATTTGCGGGAAGCACAGGACCGGTCGCAGTGGTGGTGCTTGGTGGCCTATGTCCAGCGGTGGACGTCTTTCAGCTGAAATGATGATTTCTCGACAAACGGTGCGGCGGATTTCGTTGAATTGACGAAGTTAAAGGGATTATGATGCACTGGAAGACCTGGATAAAATTCTCACTGGCACAAAAGGGCGGAGGCCTATATTCATCAGTGGCTGGAACAAGGCTGCCGATGATGACGATGCGTTATGCAATCAGTACAGGTACCAAAACATTCTTGATCTGATGTCTAGAAGATTGCTTTTCAATAATAGAAGGCTATAAACATATTTATTAATGAACAATTTCAATTGAAATAGTAACGAGGGAGAGTTCGTAACATGTAGATGGAAAGTGCACCGACATATTTGATGTGATAATCGCTGTCGGCAATGCACAAGAACAAGTCAATTTATAGATAGTAATGCATACCGTAGTAGTGAAACTTGATCATCAGCCTATAGAGAGTATATAGACAGACATCATGGCGACCTATTTGCCTAGATTGATTTATAACAGTAAGAGAAACAAATGATGGAGATATTAGTGAAAGAAAATAGTTATAGAAACTTGAGTGGGGCGTTGTTACATCAGTAAATGTTGTTTGGGATGTGAAAGGTGTCAATCGAGCAAGTCCACTGCGGGATATAGCCTTCTCCCAGGCTGCGCCACAACACTCTGTTCTCCGCCTTCCGCATCAAGACTGGATGCAGAAGGCGGAGAACCCAGCCCAGTCCCAGCCTCCTTTTTGAGGTCATCGATCCATCTAGCAGGACGGCGTCCCATACTACGCTTGCCGATACGCGGTCTCCACTCCAGGACTCGTCTGCTCCACCGGCCATCGGTCCTTCGACAAACATGGCCAGCCCACTGCCACTTCAGCTTGCTTACTATGCAGGCTACGTCGGTAATTCCAGTTCTTTTCCGGATAACTTCATTTCTGATCTTATCCTTCAAAGACACTCCGAGCATAGCTCGCTCTATAGCGCGCTGAGTGACCTTAAATTTGTGGACCAGCCCGACTGTCAGTGTGCACGTTACGGCACCGTATGTCGATAAGTATATTACGGCATTCGGTAAAATGTGTGCTAAATGTAAATTATTTCAACAGTGGCTCTCAAAACGGTGCAGGAAAACATCGTCAGGGGACTTGTTTGTCCTAGAATCAAAAATTCTAAGACGTGTGACAAACTAACCCGCTCTGTGTCCGCGTGGTGGATTACAGCCCAGTCCCTCTCAAAGAGAGAACGCCTATGTCCCAACAGTGGTAATATTATAGGCTGATTATACTATGCTTGTGTAAAAGTTAGCTTCCAATTCCTAAGTAGAAAGAATATTAGTCAGGTGAGGCTGACTGCTAATATCCCCATTCCTGGAAACTATTCTCATTTCCTCCCGTGGGTGTCGTAAAAGTGGGCATTTTTAACACCATACTGCAATCGCCAACCCGCCTGGCGCCAAGCGTAGCGATTATGGAACCCCCCCCAAGGAGGCCTATGTCCAACAGTGGACGTCTTTCGGCTGAAATGATGAAGCGGTAATTATTAATTTATTTATTGGTCTATCTACAATCGTTACACTGCTCAATCAATTAACACAAGCTAACATACGAGTCAAGTGCACAATATTAACCGATAGACACAGCTTGCAAAAACAATTTTATCTTCTACGAGTATCTATACCTATCTATCTGTATATTAAAAAAAACAATGTTTGTATGTTTTTCCTCTTTGCATTCCTAAACCATGGATCAGATTGTGATGAAACTTTGGTAGGGTGTTCTGAGGACGCCCGCGAGAGTTTCTGACCCAAAAAAAAAAGTTCGCCCGAATACTTTTTTATTTACTTTTGCATTTCAACGCATGCACATGCGGTGCAGCTAGTAAAAAATAAAGTACAGTACAGAAATGACACATAATGTTTAACTTATTTTTACACAGTTCTAACACGGGTGACGCGGATATTTGTAAGGTAAGTTAAGATTAAACTTACTTAATGACTGGGGGCAGTCTATTTTACTATGAAGAATTTAGAACAGAAAGATTAAATCGTTATTTTCTCTACGTTTTTCGTTGGTTTTTCGAGTGACGTCATGCCAAATTTTTCCAAGGATTTTCGCGTATATTGGAACTTTTTTTAGCTAATCTCGTAAAGTAAGCAAGATGGTATAAAAATCTCTTCTGAATGCGCTCTAACCTAAGACACCACACAACCACGCAGTACGTCAATACGGTATCAAACAATACCATGCAACTGTTTCGAAGCCTCAATCGAGAAAACTGTGCGAGGAATCAATGAAATTCAAATCTGGAACAGTGCCGCGCCACTGCACAGCTGCGTATAAGTTTAAGCATACAAAAATTCTAAAAAATATCGGGCTGTATTTTATGTCTTACAACTTTAACAATTTCCTTCGTGGAATTTACTAAAGATAGGTTATCGAGAATATTGATGATTTCATGGTCTTAGATTATGATACTAGTAATCTTCTTTTTTTATATAATACGGGTACTATCGATGCGCAAAGTGCATTCGCTGGCGATTCATTCAAGTGATCCATCATTAGTTACACCTTGAATGGCGAGTACAGTCGACGGCGAAAGTGATTTGTTTTCTATAGGCTATTCATCATATTTTACGGCTATCTGGTAGGAATTCTGATTACGAATAAGTTTACTTGCTATATCTGGAAAGCCTGTTTTCGGGAGAAGCCGAAGGAACCAGGCTCCAATTATCGTTGTATTTTTCCAGTATATTTCCCCTTGGAAAGCCAGTTTCATCTGTCTTCTTAACTTGGACTATCTAGATCCAAGAATGCCATGTCGAGGGTTACATTGGAAGGTTAGAAAGACGGATAAGAGTCCTCACGAAAAGAAATAACCAAAATATTTTGACAGAAATGTAAAACAAAATTCTGTCTAATTAAAAGAACAACGTATCGAAGAACAACGTGTACAACATAATTAAGCTTTTAGGATGTTGTTGGGGCTGCCCAGATGCTGTAATGCGTCTGGCATGTTTATGGAGGTTCAGATTATGGCTTTTATGCCATCATGAGAAAGAGAGCTGCTCCATATTGCACCTTCTCCGAGCAAGCTTCAACAGCATTCTTTCCTTTTCTTAGATACTGAATCGCACTCCATGGGTCTATTTGATTTGGCTTATTCCACAAATCCCCCCTGAAAAATCCCCCTTAGGAGGAAAAGTGGAATATATAAAAACCAGTCTAGAATTCACCCCTTATAATCTGGTTTATTTCACTAATCCCCCCAGAGAATCCCCCTCAGTGGGGAAAGCAGTACCTTAATGTAAAAAAAATCACTTTCAAAGTCTTGGAAAAAGTTTTTTTTTTTTTCAATTATAGTTTCCCCCCCTAAGCGGGATTATCAGGGGTGAATTCTAGACTGTTTTTATAGATTCCACTTTTCCTCCTAAGGGGGATTTTCAGGGGGGATTTGTGGAATAAGCCATTTGATTTCCTTTGTTTAATTTTTAGGGTTCCGTAGTCAACAAGGAACCAGGGGTTTCGCCCTGTCCGTCTGTCTGTCTGTCCGCGGCTTAGCTTAGAATCTCTTGGTACTAGAAAAATGTAATTTGGCATGGGTATTTTAGTATATTGTGGTGTCTTACGACTTCTACGTGAACGAAGTCGCGGGCAGAAGCTAGTAATTATAAACGTGAAAGTAACTCTGTCTGTCCGTCTGATACGTATTCACGCCTAAACCGCTGATCCTATCGTCATGAAGTTTGGCAGAGACTAAGCCTGGGATATGGAGAAGGACATAGGCTTCTTTTTCACATGACAACCGACATCCACGCAGGCGGAGCCGCGTGTAAAAGCTAGTTATATTATTATAAAAGTTGTCCTCAGGTTAACTCATGCACCGCTGTTCCTGCCAGTACCTATTAGTATTAATGATAGCGCTGGCGTATTGAGTGCGCCAGTCGAACCGTGAAAGATAACAAGGGGTGCTTGCTCTCGTCATAACCCTCGGCCTTCCTTCAGTGCCTCACCAGCTCACTCGGAAACTTTCGGAAACACTCGTCAGTTTTCGACACCCTTCGTCACAGGACCCTTTGAAATCAGTTTGTCAAGGTATACTCGACTGTTAGTTAGCTTAAGTGCGGAAAGAAAGTTGTATACAAGGTCAAATTAAATTAGTTAGTGAAACTTCACAGACGTGACGAATATCGAAATCAAATCATCGAAGTTTTGTGACCATGTATTTAAGGCTTGTACAAACTCGCGCGATATCGCGGGCGTGACAGGCACCCACAAAGAAATTGTGCTACTAGTGTCACGTAGCGCCCGCGATATCGCGCGAGTCTGTACGAGCCTTTAAGCTGCATAGCTGACTGGCTTATACTTTTACCGCCATGAGCTATTATCATAGGATCCTATTACACTATCGATATTTATTATCATGATCTTGGATATCGTGATATTATCATCAGTAAAATAATCGATGTAGTAATCGTAATTTGACATCAATACCATCAATATTTCATCAATACTGGATCACGATTTCGAGTATCGCGTGATAATACTGATAATGTGATTGAGTTGAGTTCATGTCGTGCTGCAACGAGGAAAAGTTATGAACTATTTCAAAATACATTATGACTTATGAGTCTCATTTATGCACTTATAGAAATTACATGATTCGCTGACAACTTAAACATGTCTACTCAACTGTGACAGTAATAGTCTATCATTGCTTACCTATCGCTACTTACTGACGGATGGTTGCGTTGCCGTCCGTTTATCGACGCTGCAAATATGATGGGTGAATTGGTATTATTACTTGCAGTTGGCATAAAAGGATGGAAGATTATTAAGATTACCTAGTGGTTAATGAAGGGTTATTATAATAACACCTTCTATTTAAGAGCGGCCAACCTGTCATACTTTTCATACAACCGCTCGTACGTGATTACAGCGCTGTAACACATCTTTCTTTGAAAATGTTTAACTATGTGGCATCATACGCACTATATCTAGGTTTCTAGTGAACTTTACACCCTGTTCCTCATACCTTTATAAATACAGGAGACCGGAAAAAGGGAGATGAGACCCGTAGTTCTGAAATAATTATGCAATCAAATCTTTGGTGACTATATAAACTTTGGAAAACATTGGTTGGACTATACCTGCATACGTGAGATGTGCATTTCTTTATAACAAACACACGATTTTCTACTTTTCCTCTCCTTTTCAGGGCAGAGGAAAGAAAATGACTATTAAAAATCTGAAAAATACTGCGAAAGTGGCTGAAAAAATTGTGATGATTAATTAAGTAATGCTATTACAGTGTTAACGAATATTTAAATGATAAATCCCTTAAATGCAATTAAAATACAAATGTTTTATTTTTATTATTATTTTAAATAATTATGTTAGATTATAAGTCGTCTTCTCTACTTCCTGTTTCTTTTGCTGTGCCCGATAGGTTCCACGATTGTTTCTTAATTTATGTTTACCACCTGAGCTTATACATTGTGGAATGCAATAAAGATTTGAGTATTTGAGTAAGTACTTAAGTTTATGAAGATGAATTGTTACGAGCTTGGGGTTCATGACAATAAAAACTGCCGATTTAATAACTAAAAATGACACTTTAATTAAACAACACTAATAACAACTTAAACAAACTAATTATAAAACACAACTGCAGATCAGTCGCACTTGAAGATCGCTTTTATCGTTTGAAGTTTACTTGTCGCTTGATCAGAAGGGCTCAAGTTTATATCATTATATTAATATACAATACAAACCGTAAATATAAAACAAAATTAAAGACAAAGGTATCGAACAGTTACTAAATCAAAACCTAATCATTTACCGGTAATTGTATTAAATAGGCCTAATTATGACAATGCTATTTCATACAACTATCGATTTTGAGAGAAAATTAAAAATACAATTATCGACAGTTACCTAAAATAGAACAACCCAGCATCGATGACCGAGCTCCTTGGAACAGCCAGCTGGCCATCACGAGACACTAAACGAATAATAAACTCTTCTATTGCCTGTTATCAAGACAATTACCGACATAATATAATTTAATTTGCAAATTGCAGCTATTAGCGACCAACAGACTCTTTTACTATCCCCTACTAAACTATTTTAAACACACCTGCTTGGAGGTATAGAGCAAAGACTACTTTTTGTACATCCTACATCTATAAAATAATAAAGAATCTCTGTAGTTAATCTTAGGCTGTGTGCAGACTAAGACTGTATGGAGTTTATTCATACTTTAATCAGCTTAAAGTTAAGTAATGATTAGCGACTGTTTAACCATACATTATTGACGTTTGAACGTCACTTAAATTTAAGTAATGGTTATGAATAAACCCCATACTGTCTATTAAAAATGGAATTCGAGATCAAAAATGTAAACCAAGATGTTGCCAATTTAAAATAATAACCACAATTGTGTAGTTTGTCGAAAAGTACTATAATATAGTGTTATAATTAAATGCATGTCTTAAACAGGTAAAATATAATATTGTACACAGTTTTCAATTGTAAAGTGACGTAAACTACGATCCAAGAATAAAATATAACTGTTAGAAATAAACTCGTGCAAATTATTTTTATTATACTGGCAATAAGGGAGAAGCTCTAAACATTTTGACTTCCATTTATTATTTTCATTTATACAAGGTTTTTCCTTCTATACAAGAGAATCTCGTACCTAATGTTATCTGGTGCAAACCGTTTATTTTTAAGTATGTTCCTTAACAATTGAAATGTAAATTATATCAAATAAACATGAGCACCTTGTTTAAAAGAATAGAAATCTTTTATTTTCATTTGTTTACGACGGGACTATAGGCTTATAATTGGTTTCATTTTGACACACTGCTTCAGCCCCCGACCCATGCTCGACGAAGCGCCAGGCCGCGCCTTTAGCTTTAAATTTCCCGATTTATAATAATAACCCAGTTTTGATCCAGCCTGTCCCTTGCTGTCCTCCCCCCGACGCTGCCCTAAGCCGAGGTTCGTACCCCAAAGTGGGGGTGCCCTTAGCGTGCAGTCGTTTAGTTTATAAGTTTATTTATTTATTTATTTGTATGCCCTGGCTGGAGGCTTTAAGTTCGCTTAAAGCAGCCACGTGAAGTTCTGGTAAAGGAGTCACGACTTCTCAAGGTCAACTCCGAGATGTGGCTAGTTAAAAAAAAAAACACTGCTTCAGCGTGCTTTCAAAACACGAAATATAATAAAATCAAATAATTAGAATTACTACGAAAATGTTGACTACCCCTGAAACGTCACTTTGAGAACGGCATTTCTTAGTTTACATTTTTGATCTCGAATTCCATTTCCGACCTTAGACAGTTTTATAAGAATGAGTTGGTAAAAAAAAAAAAAAAATATGCACGCACTACTGGCAACAAAACATTCTCATGTTCTAAGTTGTAAAAATGTACCTACTCAAAAACCCCTGTGTTGACACAAGACAAAACTGTTCAGTGTATGATAGACAAAACAATATTTATAGTGGGCGCACTATCTTATTCTCTATCAGAAAAATGAGAGACTCGATCTATTTTACGCTGTTTACATGATACCTACTGAATGGGGCTTTGTGGCTACAGCAATAACAGCCGCACGGTTTGATTGATCAGGTTAAGCTACGCTTGATGCGCTTGATCCGTGGATGGGTGACCATCTTTACATACCGAGACCCCTCCGTGCCTCGGAAAGTACGTTGAGCCGTTGACCCCGGCTTATTTGAAATAAATGCTTTGAGTTTGAGTACCGACCCAGACGACCCCACTACTCTCCTCCAGGAGAGTCGTAGGGAAACTAGTACAGTTCGCAAAATAATAGCACACAATACACAATCGTCATTCCGACCTCGCCGCCGAGGCCCCGCGCGAAATCCCCGACTAACGAACAGTCCTCCCCGACCCTTGACTGTAAGTGTGTAAGTGAAGCGCCAGCACGCGTTTTAGCTGAGCAGCATGTAATCCAAACTCCCCACGATAATAATCAAAACACTGATTTTATCCAGCCACCGTCGGTCCCTTGCCACCCTCCCTCCGACTCAGCTGCCCTAAGCCGAGGTTCGTACCCCACAGGGGGTGCCCTTAGCGAGCAGCAGTCGTTTAGTTTATAGTTTTTACGCCCTGGCTGGAGGCATTAAGTTTCGTTAGGAGCTTAAGGCAGCCACAGGAAAGTCCGATTAAAGAGTCGGAACCTTAGTGGTTACACTCTGAGATGCCCTAGATAAAAAAAAAAAAAAAAGAGATTGAGTTTAACTATACTCCATTTATTATAACATTAGACAAATAACTGTGCTCACCCGTTCGTTATTTTGATGTAAACGTTTAATAAATTCCGTTATTTCACGATAAATACAAAGCACTGTAATCTATTTAGCATTTACATTAAAAAAATAACTCTAAAGTGCACTAATTTCAACAATATTACACAATAACTGCCGTTATTTAGCCGTTATTTGTCTAATGCTATAGTAAATGGAATATAGGTGACCTACTTTTCTGATGTGAATTAAATCTCTCTCGTTTATGAAGTGGAAACTAATGTACTTAGTAAATGGTATAAAATTATGTACTATTAATTACTGCAATTAATAAGCGGCGAACGTACTTCACTTTATAAACAAGCTTATTTATGATAAGAACGCTTGGAAACATGCTGGTCCTGCTCCATAGGACAATGTAGAGTCAAGACAAAATCAAGCAGGTTGCTAATTTAATTGACTTTTAATAATAATAATAAGTTGTTTTATTCGGGACAACATACATAGGAAACAATTTTGTTATACCCAAAGTCTCAAATTCAGATAATTTATGTAAACAAAGGGGATAACATATCAAAAAAATATCATCGTAATGGTAATTCACATAAAATGGCGAAATAAGGGGTTACATTTTCTTTTAAGTACTGATTTTAAGACATAATAATTAACAAATAATCATGACGTAATTATTTTTATAAATTTCCGGTTTTAAACAAAGTTATTAAAAAAAGGAGATTTTCTGGTATAAAATATTTTATGATACTGGTAACAATGCAGGAGATCCAAACATTTTCAAATGTTTTACATCTTCAACAACACTAATATTACAATTCTCATTCACAGATTCATATTGTAAGTAGCATATCTAGCCACATTTTGGATGAAAACGGCAGTAAACTGTTTCGAGTGGAAATCGAATTTGGGAGGCTTACGTCTAGCACTGGACTTAAAAGGGCTGATTATGACGATCATATGCCGTGTCTCCGACATACTACACAATACATTGTTTGGCAACGGTATTTTGTTTGCATAGTTCTTATAATTAATTCACTTTAATTTTAGCGATGACTATTTACAAAAAAAGAATATGATAAAATGTTTTGCACCACTGTCCTGTCATTTTGACAGTGACATTTCTTGACATTACTTTGTTTACATAAATTATCTGAATTAGAGACTTTGGGTATAGTACACACCTTAGATAGGTACTACAACTGATACACTAGGATTTGTAACTTTATAAGAAAAGTTAGTGAGTCATGTACTTGCGAGGCATTTCATGCGGACAATGATTCCGCATGAGATGCCTCAGTACAGGAGCTCTCGGGTCCTCAGCCACGACTCTCAGGATGCTATTGCTACCCCCCCGAATCCTACTCACAAGCGATGCCACCTTTTTCCTGACGATAGCATGGAAACCATCTGTACGTGATTTTGCATTTTTGATTTTTACCTTATGCCAAAGCTAGCTAAACTGTACCCATGTCACAGTTAAGTCTGGAACAATGTGTTTCTTAGATACGGGCGTTGATGCTCGGAGGCGTTGATGCGCTGACTGAGTTGCGACATATTTCTTAACTTTTGTAGCTATCATCGTTTCTATTGTAATTATGTCTATTTGTTGTTGTTCCAAAATAAAAATAAATATACTTTACTTTTTTACTATTAATTTCATAATTTATTATTTTCATGGCATTAATTTTTAGATTCTGTGATATTTGTTAAAATTTTAGAAATATCGTCTTCTTTAACAATATTTGTATTATGTGAGCACCATGTATCTCAAACACGTAATAAAATTATCCGTTATTGCCTCATTTTTAATTGTTTTTACCTGTTGTGGTATAGTAAGTTTATTCTTGATACATCGTTTTCACATAATAATTATGTATTTGATGTTCAAATTATTGTAAAACAGTTTAAAGGGTAACGGTGGACTTTCTTGCCCATTCTTCTCCATACGAAACTACCTTTTTGGAAGGGGCAACTAGAATCAATTTTATTTTCTTGTAAATTTTGACGTTGAAAAGTGACATTTATTTGCCTATTAAGTCACTACTGAGCGTTACATTCAAGAAAGTAATGGCACCAATTCCAATTACCACCCCTAATTTTATGCTAAACAAGGAACTTATTTGCATAACACAACAAGACTTGGTTATCAACTTGTCACACACTATTTATTTCATAACAAAGACCAACAATGATTAAGATTTCGCATAAGTCTTGCCATCAGCTGCCAAGCACCTCGCCAGCTATAAAACGACGACGTATTATCTATACTTAATAATATATAAAGCTGAAGAGTTTGTTTGTTTGTTTGTTTGAACGCGCTAATCTCAGGAACTACTGGTTGGAATCTATACTAATATATAAAGCTGAAGAGTTTGTTTGTTTGTTTGTTTGTTTGAACGCGCTAATCTCAGGAACTACTGGTTGGAATTGAAAAATTCTTTTTGTGTTGGATAGTCCATTTATTGAGGAATATTATAGGCTATATAAAATCACGCTATAACCAAAAGGAGCGGATCATAAATAAAAAATGTTGCAAAAACGGGAAAAATTATTCCTTTTTGAGAGTTTCCGTTGCGTGCGCTGCGTAAACAGTTTAAGTTACGCAAATATCATGTATGATGGAATTGTTCCTCTTTAAATTTTCAAAAAAAAAGTCCGCGACAGCATATGTCTATTTTTTAAGATTTACTCACTATAACCTTTTTTATGGTAATCAAATTTGTTCGAAATTAATGCATTATTTGCGAAGGAGTTTTGATAAACATGGTATTAATCCTTATCCAAATAAATACGTTATTCATCTCAAGTATTTAATTTTGAACAAAGTTGCCCTTACACAATTTAATTTCAATGAATATCTTAGGAGATATAACTGTTTTATAATAACTCCGCAGCAAAATTATGTTCAACTCTGCGAGGTAGTCTATTCTAAAGCTGAAGAGTTAGTTTTTCCGTACCCAAAGGGTAAAATGGGACCCTATTACTAAAACTCCGCTGTCCGTCTGTCTGTCTGTCTGTCCGTCTGTCACCAGGCTGTATCTCACGAACCGTGGTAGTTAAACAGTTGAAATTTTCACATATGATGTATTTCTGTTGCCGCTATAACATTAAATACAAAAAAACAGAAAACAATAATATTTAAGGGGGGCTCCCATACAACGGACATGATTTTTTTGCCGTTTTTTTTGCTCCGCCCGCGTGGACGTCGGTTATCGCGTAAAAAAGTAGCCTATGTCCTTCTCTATATCCCAGGTCGATCGGTTCAGCGGTTTAGGCGTAAAACGTAACATACAGACGGGCAGACAGACAAATAGACAGACAGACAGAGTTACTTTCACATTTATAATATTAGTAAGGATAAGGATTTTTATGGATGGTACGGAACCCTTCGTGCGCGAGTCCGACTCGCACTTGGCCGGTTTTTTGTTTTTTGAACGTGCTAATCTCTGGAACTGCGAGTTGGATTTGAAAAAATCTTTTTGCATTTTACAACCCAATTCTTGAGGAAGAATTACATTCCTATTAACTAGTACACCATTAAAAAAAAATGAAAGTTTATGCGAAAACGAAGTAAAAGCACGGGCAGGCAATCTGTTGCGACGGGGTGTGTCGGGGGACCAAGAAATTTAACGCGGACGAAGTCGCGGGCAGAAGCTAGTCTCGTATATAAATGAAGATAACTGCACCAAGCTTGCCGAGAATTGAGCTGTAAAACCAGCCGCGTATCCGATAAAGATCCTATTATTATACATAGATAATTTAATAATAAGATAATCTGCTAATAACTAAGCGTATCGCCGATGGCTGCATTTCGCGTAAATTTTAGCGTAGCGTGAAAAATAATTGTGAAATGTATTGCTTCTGTGAATAGCTCTCTAGCTCTCTCCATAGATGTTGCAGATAAGATTTTAATAATTTATGATGTGCACAATAGAAGGTGCTGACAGCACGACATTAAATAATAATTAATAACTTTAATCATTGATTAAAATTCAACTACATCAAATAGTTTGTAAAACAGATATGAGATAACTACCAGCTGATAAAAGTTACCACTTCAGCATTCTCAAAAGATTAGTGAAAATTAAAAATCGCGCGTAAAATACCGTTGTTGAAAAGCTTGACTGACTGATGTGAGATGAAAATAATAATAATATGAACAAGTACATATATAAAAAGGGACGGGAAAGAATCAAAGAGCATAAAAAAAATTCGTCCGCATCGCTGTCCACAGGAAAAGTGCCCAAAAGGCTGGCAGCATTACCACGTTGTATGGCAATGCTGATTCTTTCGCCAAGAAATAGGCCAGTCCTCTGGTCACGTGAAGAGTCAATCAAACGCTTGGCGATGTATCGAACAACTATACCCAAAGTTACGAGTATAAGAAAAAAAAAAAACTAACTATACCCAAAGTCTCAAATGCAGATAATATATGTAAACAAAGGGGATAACATAACAAAAAAATATCTTCGTAATGGTAATTCACATAAAATTGCGAAAAAAGAGGTTCTATTTTCTTTTAAGTACTGATTTTAAGAAATAATAATTAAAAAGTAATCATACCGTCATAATTTTTATAAATTTTCGGTTTTAAACAAAGTTATTAATAAAAGGAGATTTTCTGGTATAAAATATTTTATGATACTGGTAACATTGCAGGAGATCCAAACATTTTCAAATTTTTATCATCTTCAACGACACTAATATTACAACTCTCATAAATAGATTCATATTTAAGTAGCATATCTAGCCACATTTTGGATGACGGCTATAAACTGTTTCGATTGTTGGGACGCCTACGTCTAGCACTGGGCTTAAAAGGGCTGATTATGACTGTCATATACCGTGCCTCCGACACACTACAAAAAACATTGTTTGGCAACGATATTTTGTTTGCATAGTTCTTATAATTAATTCACTTTAATTTTATCGATAATTATTTACAAAAACATTTAATGATAAAATGTTTTGCACCACTGTCCTGTCATTTTGACAGTGACATTTCTTGACATTACTTTGTTTACATAAATTATCTGAATTAGAGACTTCGGGTATAACATCAAATTGATTTCATAATCATTATATTTTACACTAGCAGCCCGTCCCGGCTTCGCACGGGGTAGACAATTATTTATTTTTTGGAATTTCTACACCTTCGCTTACATTGTTCAAATTTTACCAAGGATCCCTAATTTTTTTCAAAATGAAATGTAGCCTATGTCAAATTGGAAGAATGTAGCATTCTATTGGTGAAAGAATTTTTTAAATCGGCCCAGTACTTTTTGAGCCTATTCATTACAAACATACAAACATACAAAAATAGGTACAAATCTTTCCTCTTTATAATATTATAATAATAATAATAATAACCCCACCGCCGTATCTCTACGTTGACGTCGTGGTGGGGCTTGCGCGCTCCGAACTCTAGGTCTGTGCCAGTAGAGTTTACTTTGCCGGAACATGTCTAGGGTGAGGAGCCAGACCAAGAGAGATACAGAAACCCGCAGGGCAGCATGTGGCGAGCTGTTGGGCAGTTGCGACCCCACGGACCCTATCTCTCGGGAGAAGTCATGTTCCTCATCTCTGGCTTGCCTTTATTGGCCGACTGGAGTGAACACTGACGAGGAACTGAGCTCCCACCTCATTCTTGCCTTTATTGGCCGGCTTGAGTGGAGATTCGCAAGAGCAAACGTGCTCGGAGGAAGGAAGTATTCCAGTAAGTGCTTGTAGGGATCTTGACCATCTTCCGGGCTCTGGGATTGTTCTGAGAGCCGTGGAATACCTCTCCACTCCTCGAGCACCTCAGGATATGTTGCCCCCTTGTCGCTACGTCACTATGTGCTAGCGACCGTTTCCGGGGGCCCATTAATGAGTGTGCAAGTCACCCCCTGCCATTTTATCCGTGTACAATAAAACATTGATCAGGCAGGGGCCATAGTCCTTCCATAGTTTTAGGTAACCAGTCCATTTTAACCACCCAAACCCATAGTCCAATATCTTTGTTTCCATATCCTACAATAGTCCTACACCAGCCGGGGGTTGTCCTTGGGTGCACTTGCATAGTGCGTACAGGGATAATCGTCGGTTGGTGCCTCACTCCATTTAAAATTGTCTAAGGGGCCTCTGCGAGTTAGTTTCGGCCCCTCGTACGCCTTCCAAAGGTCCGGGACCCCAGGGTCCCGAGATATATAAACGATATATAAACATAATAATAATATATTATAATATATAATATAATATATAATATAATAATATTAATATTAATTAATTAATTAATTAATTAATATTAATAAAAATCAGGAAATCAGGATGGCAACCAACCGATTATCTTTTAAAGTAAAAGTTCGTGAGCATATTCGCAAGAAGCTGGCAGTATCATCATAACGGTAATGTTTTCCCATTGTGTGTCTTATTTGTTTTAGTATACATATTTATGTGTATTTATTTGTGCTTATATTTATATATAATAAGATTTATATATTGAATTTATAGTTTGTAATAGGTTTATGTATATTTAAATGAATATTTATTCCTCAATTTTCGCTATTGCACCTACTACTGTATGTCTCTGCATCACCCAAAGGTTGACTGGTAGAAAATGCCTATGGCATTAAGTCCGCCTCTGTACATGTTTTGTGCTGAAAGTATTAAATAAATAAATAAATATATATATATATATATTATATTATATTTATATTATATTTATATTTATATATATATATATATATATATATATATATATTATATATTATATTATATATAAGTGTAGATAAACGTTACACGTCCGTGTAGTGCCGGACGTTAAGAATAGCATCACCCCATTTCCTCCCGTGGGTGTCGTAAAAGGCAACTAAAGGACTTACTAGAGAATGGGCAGCAGCGTTCTCTATGCATTTTTAACACCATACTGCGAATGCCTACCCGCCTGCCAAGCGTGGCGATTATAACAAACCCCCCCTCCCTTTGGGGGAGGCCTATGTCCAGCAGTGGACGATTTTCGGCTGAAATGCTGATGATGATATTTTCCATAAACGGTAAACAGCATCAGTAGTTTCCTAATTAAAATGCATGATCTTTATCTGATAGTTTACACTGTTATCTGATTACTTTATCAGTGAGAAGGAAGGGCCTTATACAGATTAATTAATCAGTTGCCCCTTGAAACGTGACGCCGTATGTCAAGTTTCACTTACCTACCTATATATTTTGCGCTTTCCATACTTTTAATCATACAGTTTTCTACTGAGATAATTTTCTAACTTCAGTATTTATTTAATAACTGAATATGATTTATGAAAAACACAATATTTTTTTATAATTTAAATCTACTGCCTCTGTTGGTCAAACTTTAGTGACTGCAGAAGGATCCTTGATTTAATACCCATTTCGGGTAGCGTATTTGGATTTTTCCATCAGAAAATTTGTAAGACGCCGAAGTTGTGTGCCCGGTCAATAGCAATGGATTGGGTGAAAGAAAACTTCTGAATGAAAGCGTCACCTTGATTACTAAACTGATAATTTTCATGTATTTCAAAATCGATTAAAAAGTATGGTCCTTAAGAGACCTCCAAATTATTTCAATTAAAAAATATCGTTTGTTTTACGTGAATACGTATATGTAACGGGTAATATTTTCGGCCAGATGTACACACGGCCACAAATCAAGCTATAACTTTCCAGTTTAGGCTGATCTCGCATTGTATAGGATTTCCGTACAATGAGAGGTCAGCTTATACTGGAAATCATAGCTTGATTTGTGGCCGTGTGTACTGACGCCGTCGTTGATCCGCTCGGACGCCTTCATTCTTTTACGTTCCCGGCACGGCTTCACTCTATCATATGGTGTTTTATGGATATCACTGGATTGCTCATGACAAGTATAGGTCGACATTGCATTATTTTTTATTAATTTTTTACTTTTTCCCCATATATTTTCAGTAAAACTATTTCACACTAATGTTTAATAGACACAATCGATAGATCTTAACGAGACCTGACGATTGAAACTTAAACTAACGTCGTAGCTTCTCCGAGACAAAATTTGTACAAAACGGAAATTATGTGACGCAGCAAAACGACCTCAAAATCGCTGCGTTTCGCCCAACGTAACGAATTCTTTGATTCTTTAACTGTCGAGTGGTGTAATTCAATTTTGGATGTAGATAATAGATATGTAGCTGCAACACCAAACTGTATCCCCCGATTTGGTTATCATCAGTTTTCAAAATTGCCTCCCACTATGGAAGCAAATTTAAAGACGTATTCACGTCAAAAGCAAACTAACCACTGCTTCTAACTCCTAACGAGATCTCTAACTTCGACTCAATCATGCATGTATCTAATCCTCTAACCACTCGCACGTCCGCCACCGGCGACGGATCAGCCGGTAATCTGGGACATGAGCAATCCAACGCTAATCCCCTCACACTAATGAACTGCCCTGTGATTTAGCATCTCATGATACAGCTAATACTAATAACCTAATTACCGAAGAAAGTAGTACAGCGGTTTATAATCCATCAGTGTGGCTTTCTGTAATCTGTTGATATCTTGTTAATAATGTTTACAAATGTAAGTCCTCTTCGTTAAATGATATTATCTTCTTCATATTTAACGTCCACCATTCCACTGTTCCACTGTTGTGTTGTGTTGTCTGTTGTGTGCAGCGTTCTCTATGCGTTTTAACACCATACTGCGATCGCCAACCGGCCTGCCAAGCGTGGCGATTATAACAAACCCTCCCAATTGGGGCAGGCCTATGTTCAGCAGTGAACGTCTTTCGGCTGAAATCATGATGATGATGATTCCACTGTTGGGATTAAGACCCCGATCCTGTACTATCTTTCGTGATTTTTCTGGTTAGGTACATTGACCATACTTGCTGCAAGCCTACCTGCAATAATTGTGTCTTACTTATTTATCGGCCACTATTATATTAGAGGACCTAGACTAGTAATCGCTTTCAAAGCGATTTGTATTTCTACAACCATTTTCAAAGGGATTGACGTAGGCCACGACTTACGAGTTGAAGGTCGTGAGTTCGAAACCAGGCAGGCACTTTACTTTGTGTATTTAATTTCAACACCACTGCTCTCAAAACGGTGAAGGAAAACATCGTGAGGGAACCGGCATGTTCTAGAACCAAAAAAATCGAAGATATGTGACGTTAACCCGCACTAGGCCCGCGTGGTGGATTATGGCCCACTCCCTCTCACAGAGACGAGGCCTGACTCCCAGCAGTGGAAACATGATAGGCTGATAAAGATAATTTTATTTGTCAAAACATGCGTATACATGCAAATTAAGCATGCAGGATGTCACAATATTAATATTACGTACGTATAAGTATATCACCCGTAAGGCGTACAAATTTATAAAAATTACAAGTCAGTAATAAACAATGAAAAAGCACTAGCTTTAAAGTTTTTTCAGTTTTTGCTTGGAGCTCGAAAAATTATTTAGCCTACGTCCGACGGAAAATGTCATTCCATTCAATATTAAATTGAAGGTAAAATTATGCGTCGAATGAGCATCTAAAACTTCAAATTCGGTTCGGTGGTACCTACTGCACTGAAGTTAGGAACCGGGAAAATTGACAAGACATTGATAAAATCATGCTCGCATTTTCTTATTTGTTGATGGTCCTTCATCTACGAAGCTCGCAAGCTGTGGTGGTATGTTAAGCCCGTCTTCATCAGGATCATCTTCAAAGGGACTGTTCTCACCTATTTCTGCTTCCACGGCGATCGGCATGTGGGACATACCCTCATCCTCGAACGGTGCTGAATTCGAGCAGGACTGGCCCAACGGGCAGTTGGGGCAAATTGTGTCGTCGCAGAATTTAACCCTCTTTAATATTGAACGGAATGACATTTTCTATCGGACGTACCATTTTCGAGCTATAAGCAAAAAACTGAAAAAACTTAAAAGCTGTGGAATTCTTTTTCTGTGGAATTCCCCCAAAATATAATACCGTAGCGCAATAACGATGCTGCTAGACCATGACAAGCTGTTACTAAGGCATCTGTGTTTAGCTCTGGGGCCAGTTTGTGATTTGCTGAAGCTGATTATGTGTATGTGTTATGTCAGTCCCATACATTTTTGACTTTTCCATCATCGTTATGGCTGATAGAATGTCACTTTGTCTAGGCCGTCTGGACTTTATCCCATCTTCAATTTGCTGTCATATAAAGTAACGAGTGTAACAAGAAAACCGTAAGATTAACACAGATACCAAACTGCATTGAACAACTTCCACTCATAAACAACATCATAGCACAGTCGCAACCGCCGTGAAACGTCGTGTACAATTAATTAGCAGTCAAATCTCGACGCCTAATGACGTCGGCACTCCGATACAGTTACTACTCCATTTGCGATGCGTCTGATTGGCGCTAACGTGCGACCAACGACGAGACCTGGCTACGTTTGACGACTGCATTTGAGAAAATTAGAACGCTTTGAGTTAGATATTTGCATAAAATAAGAAATGAGTACATATGAGGAAGTCTTAATGTGACACCGTTGACTGAAAAGGTGTGTAGAAATAGGTTGTCATGGTATGGGCATGTTGTGATGCGGAGGAATGAGGGAAATATCGCCAGGATTTGTTTTACTATGAATGTGGATATACGTAGAGGAAGACCAAAGAAACGATGGATGGACAGTGTGAAAGATGATATGGCTAGAAAAGAAGTGTCTACCGAGATGACGACAAGAGAAGTATGGATGAAAAAGACATGTTGTGCCGACCACAAATAAATTAGGATAAGGGCAGGAGGCGCACGTTGCAGTACCACAGCGAGAAACGACACCTGTCTGTATTTTCGTAAATGTTGTAAAGGACGATTACCTACATATATTACTCAGCATTGCATCTCGTAGACCATTGCATCTTGCTCTCTCAGAGGAGCTCGCAGCTAAGTAATAACAGCCGCCCGGATCAATGCTACGCTGGTTGGTCCGTGTGTTCTCTTTGTGGAACGTTGTATCACAACGTACTGCACGCTTACATGACGTGTGCGCAGGGACCATATTGGTAACTTGTATTGTAAGGCCGCTTTCACATTAGGACGTTACCAGCGCGTCAGTAGCGCGGCAGAAGCACATTCCTTCACATTATAAGGACGGAAGGAAAGCTGCGGCGCGGCAGCCGCGCTGCTAACGCGCGGCTGCCGCGCCGCAGCTTAGATCAGTGTGGCGCACTTCATTTCAATACTTCGAATATAAATTCATATTTTTCGAAATCAGGAATTAACAATGCACATAATTCTTGCCAGTCATTCTTTTTTAGGTTCCTGTTGTTGTAATTGTTGCTTATTAATTCCCAGAAAACAGGACGCATTTGAATTTCAATAATAAATCGTTCGGTATCAAACTCGCTCATTGTGCAGTCTATAATCACGTACGTTTGCAACACTGGCTCATCGCCATCGCCGACTGAGCTCACCTGGCAGCCGCGGCGGCAACGCGCGACCGCCGTGCTTCTGTTTAAACTATGAAATTCTGACAGCGCGACGGTCGCGCTGCTAAAGTCGCCTAAATGTGAAAGCGGTCTTAAAGCTATCCCAGTGGACAGCACAAGGCTAAGATATCTCACACATGTACGTCACGTTCATGAAACTTCCATTGCCGGCGCCCGGTTGTCGACATAGTAGGTAGCTTTCATTGAGGCTCAAATACAATCGTCGACAAGCGTTGTGCCGCATCACATTGGATTTCTACACCCGCCCTACGACGAAATGTCCCGGAACGTGTTAAGAAGACCGATGGCAAGGATTGAGGATACAATTAGAACCAATTGTCGGTAAGAAGTACAAGTTGGACACAAATACAGAAGAATGCCGTAAAATAGAGGAAATGAATAGATTATGGACGATGATAATATTTGTCTAGATCTGTCCTATTTTGTCAAACGTATTGGTTTATGGTGGTTTTCACCTCACAACATATAATAGCGGCCCCACAGGGCTGGGGTTCATGTAACTTGCTCGTTTATTTTACTATATTCTATTACAGGGAGCCCAAAGTAAACTACAACAATTAAGTTGAAAATATCACGGTAACTGAGGGCCACGTTCGTGAAAGTCAATTAAGCTGTTTAACATTCCACGCCTACATGTCGAAAGAATCTTGTTAACCGCTTGTTTTAATTACAAGGAACGTAGAGCTGCCGCACACAGCTTAGATTGTTCTACGAAAGAAATACCTGAGAGAAAAGTCAGAGTATCCTAAAGAAATCCGTTTACGTGCTGGTGGATAGAGTGGATCCATCGTTCGACATGTGGTCATGTAAGCTTCTTTGACTTTTTCTTTCCGCCGTCATCGCTTGATATTCAGAACTTTGTTGTGAACAGACGTGTCGAAGATTTTATTAAAATAAATAAATAATCACTTGCTGACTCGTGACCTGGTTTTACCAAATAGCCGGTAGTAAAGCAAACTGTGTCATACGTAGGCATGATATGTGCAAATCGTTTCTGTGAAAATGTGTTTAGTGATATAAAGTAAATAACTTGTATCACAATGGAAACCAGTCCCTTCAGCCGGGGTGGCAGATGTGCTCGGAGCCCACCTCCTACACCTGTGCCTGAGTGTCCCAGTGACTGTGCCGCACCTGCGTCTGCAGGTCCACTTTCCCCCGTACCCGCACCCGCACCTGACCGTCAACCGCCCAGCAAAAGAGAAGAGGTCAAGATGGAACTCATACCAACGCCGGAAATCCAGAACTGGATGACGTCCATTGAGCAGTGCCTTAATGAAGTGTGCACTATTTCATCAGAGGGCAAATTAAATATGGAGCAAAAACTGCGTATAAGTACCCTATGCCGTAAAATTGGTCACGGCACATCGCAGATGGCCGTTCAGTATCAGTCCCTTAAGATGAGAGCCGTCCAGACCCACTCCACAGTCCAAACACTCGAAGACCAAATTGATCTGTCGCAGCAACTGCAAGACCTTAAGCTGTCAATCAGGGCTTCAACTAAACCGGTTACGGAGACTTCTTTTGCTGACATGGTTAAAAAAGGTACCAATAATTTTATACAGCCGACAAATTTAAGCTCAGTAGCCATATACCCTAACGACAAACTGAAGTCGAGTGAGGAGACCAAAACGCTTGTCCAAAAAATTATATGCCCCGAGCAAATGAAACTTCAGGTAAGAGGACTACGTAAGACGAAAAATGGCGGTGTCATTATCAGCACTGAAACAAAGGACGATATTGAGAAGGTGAAAAAATCGATGCAGCTTTCAAATTCAGGCCTTACAGTAGACGAACCCCCAAAAAGGAAGCCTAGAGTAGTAGTTATCGGAGTGCCCTCATCCATGCAAGAAATGGAAGTTTTTACTTGTTTGTTCCACCAGAATCTAGCCGAAACCCTTCAAGATTGCAGCCTCGAGACCTTTTTGAGCACCATTAAGTTAAGCCATAAATCAGGGAAGAAGGACGCTGAAACTTGCAATTATATATTAGAAGTATCTGCAGACATACGCAAAGCTCTGATATCTAAAGACAGGGTGTTTGTAAATTGGTCGTCATGCCCTGTGAGAGACTTTACTCTAGTCACACGCTGCTATAAGTGCCAGCAGTACGGACATGCGGCCAAATCTTGTCGGGAGACCACCTATACCTGTGGCCACTGTGGTGATCAGGGTCACTCCATTAAGGAATGCACGAAGAAGTCTGAGGAACCAAAATGCGCTACTTGCTTGCACTTCAAAAAGCCGAGCAATCACAAGACAAGCGCTGCTGACTGTCCAGCGAAAATAATGGCTGAAAAGAGGTACATAAATTCTGTTGATTATGGAGGCGCCTAAGAGCGCCGCTAATTACGTATTTTTCTGGTCCTTGTTACTGTTTTTATAGTTATAATTATGATTAATAATTTAATTAATGACATAGATAATTTCTCTGTATCTGAATCCCATGTTTGTGACGTTGAACACTGTAAGCAATATCTTTCCTCCCACACTAGTCCACTAACCATACTAACCCAAAATATTCGCAGTATTTTTAAGAATTTCGACAACTTTAGCATTTTTCTACAACGTCTCGACATAAACTGTGACGTTATTGTCTTAACCGAATGTTGGCTTTCCAAAAAATATAACATACCACTAATTCCGGGATATAATATGTATAAAAGTAATATAAACTACAATCAGAACGATGGGGTGATAGTTTATGCAAGAAATCATCTCAATGTGTCTGTCGAGGAACCTAATATGCACGACTGTAATAGATTATTAATTAAAATTGGGTCAGATTTAGCGATACTTGCCTTATATCGACCCCCCTCTTTTAGAAATATAAACAATTTCACAGACTCTCTAAATGACATCTTGCAAAACCTGTCATCCTTCAAAAATACAATTTTAATTGGGGATATCAACATCAATATTATTCCAGAAAGTGCTGACGCATCTGCCGAGGAATACCTTAACCTATGCGCCTTCCATGGTATGCTTCCTGCTCACACGCTTCCTACACATCAAAGTGGCTCCTGTTTGGACCATACAATACTCAAGTCGAATTTCCCTGCACTAACCCTTGTAACTAATTCAACAATAACTGATCACAGTGCTACCCTACTTATTTTAAATTGTAAATTACCAAAAGTAGTCACTCGCACCATTTCTAGTCTAAATGTAAATAAACTTGAAGAAGACTTACGTAATATCGACTTTGACCCAGTCTACTTTTCCGCTGATCCGCAGTTTTGTATGTTGTACCTAATCAAAAATGTACAACATGCAATTCAGAAGAACACGGTCATATCTCGGCAAAATAATAAAAACTATAACATAAAACCATGGGTCACGACAGGTCTCATTCGCTGTATGAAAAATAGGGATAAATTGCATATGAAAGCCAAATCAAATCCCGATAATTTAATTTTGCAGCAGTCGTACAAACGATATCGTAACTTTTGTAATGATCTTCTAAAAAAAGTAAAAAGCAACTACGATAAAATTGCGCTAGAAAAGGCTGGTACTAATAGTAAAAAAATCTGGAATTTTATTAAAAGTGTAACGTATAACTTGAAACAAAATCAGTCATCATCAGATTTATTACAAGCACACTCATCACCACTAACATCTGCCAACATAGCAAATAATTTTTTTGTTAACGTTGGAAAGTGTTTGGCTGAGAAAGTACAGGGCCAATCACAATATCTAACAAGCACACCATTTACGTGTAGCACTATTTTATCATCCTTTGCGTTGCTAGACACTGACGAGACTGAAGTAGAAACGATAATTATGAGTTTAAAGGACGACTGTGCGGTTGGCTGGGATAACATACCAAATAAAATAATTAAACAATTCAGGCGTATTTTGGTACCGCCATTAACTTATATTTTCCAAAAATGTTTATCTACAGGTATTTTTCCAGAGTGCCTAAAAAAAGCTGTTGTTGTCCCTGTTTATAAATCAGGCAGTAAAGATCAAGTGACAAATTATAGACCTATTTCCTTACTGCCTTCTATGTCTAAAATATTAGAAAAAATTATAAATAAGAGGCTTTACAAATACTTGGAGGATAAGTTAATTTTATCTAAACGGCAGTTTGGATTTAGGCCTAAAATGTCAACAGACGATGCCGTCCATCATCTGACCGACTATCTAGCACAAGAACTTGATAAAGGTAACCACACCGTAGGAATCTTCCTGGACCTCGCCAAAGCTTTTGATACGGTTTCTATTCCTATTCTGTTGCGCAAGGTTGAAGCCATTGGTATCAGAGGCACCCAGCTAAACCTTTTTAAGAGCTATCTAGAGGACCGTACCCAATGTGTAAGGATTGGCAATGTTCTCAGCGATTATGAAAAAAACACGTCTTTCGGAGTTCCCCAAGGAAGTATTTTAGGGCCTACGTTGTTTTTGATATACATAAATGATCTTTGTAATCTAAATCTAAATCACGGCCAAATTGTTTCTTATGCTGATGACACTGCCCTTCTTTTTTCGTCTGACTCAGAAGAAAATGTCTACAAGTTTGCGCAACACGGATTCAATGTTGTTAATAAATGGCTTCAATTTAATTCACTAACATTAAATGCAGACAAGACAAATTACACTAAGTTTTCGATGCGCAAGCAAACACCAACTAGGACCACAACATTATATGCTCATTATTGCGCAGTTCCCACAGATAACCAATGTGTTTGTCCCAGCATTAAAGTGGCAAATATAACAAAATACCTTGGTGTTATAATAGATGAAACACTTTCGTTCAAACAACATATAGAAGTTTTAAATAATAGAATTCGCAAGTTGATATTTGTTTTTAAAAAGTTACGCTATATTGCTGACCCTAAAATAGTTCGACAAGTTTACTTTGCTCTATGTCAATCGATATTAACTTACTGTATTACCACATGGGGTGGAGCGGGTAAAACAAGGTTACTAACCATCGAGAGAGCTCAGAGGGCGATTCTCAAAGTGTCTACTTTCCGCCCTTTCCTTTTTCCTACCAACCTGCTATACAAATCTTGCGAAGTATTAACAGTTCGGCAACTATTTATAATGGGCATTGTATTAAAACAACACACAGCTCTACCCTACAGCACTAAATATTCTAATAAAAGACGTAAAGACATAGTCTGCCCACAAAATACAACTAAACATGCTTTTGTATCCAAATTTTACCTGTACCTCGGTCCTCTCCTCTATAACAGACTAAACTTGAAAGCAAACATTTTCTCCCTGAACTACACAAATTGTAAGAGAATTCTCAAGGAAGCTCTCCAGAGGATGTCTTACGAAGATACAGAGAACTTATTAACTGTGTTAAAGTAAATATGTATGTATACTACAATAAGTATTTATCAAATTTAGAAACTAAGAGCTACTGACCATAATTATATTTGTCTATTGACAACTTTTAGATTATTTATTATTTTTTTACAATACTGTCTTAGTACTTTTCGCCTGAAACACAGGATTACCTAGTTCAGGCACGTAAGTCTTAGGAATATAATTTACATTTAAGCAAAACTGTACTTATTTTTATATCTTGTAATTTTTTGAATAAAATTTATTATTATTTATTTTATTATCGTACTGGTATGGTCAAAAATGCAATGACCGGTCTGGGGAAAATTTTGAAGAACCGTGGCATCCGTGGGAATACCAAAATACGACTGATCCGTGCTCTTATAGTTTTTTACATCTTTTTATATGGCGCGGAAATGTGGTGCATTAAAAACCGCGAGAGCAGTAAGATCGATGCATTCGAGATGTGGTGTTGACGGAGGCTGCTTCGTGTACCATGGACTGCCATGAGAACGAATGAATCCATACTGGAGGAACTCAACATCAGCTTGGTGATCTGCAATATGCCAGGAGCATGCCCTCAACTTTTTCGGACATATTATGCGTACACCTAAGCATAGTCTGGAAAGGCTTATGAAACTGGGCCGGGTGGACGGAAAACGTGCTCAAGACAGAGCACCGGCAAGATGGCCAGACGCGATCAAGTAGGCTGTTGGAGGCAGCATTTACGAAGCGGTCCACACTGCAGAAGACCGCATAACTTGGAACGCATAACGCATACCGCGCCGCATAACGCGTCGTATGTGGTCGCAATCTCGGCATTGAGGGAACGACGAAGAAGAAGAAAAAAAGCTTCTTTGTAACAACAATGAATGCAGACGTTTCCGGAAATTGTACCTGCTATCTTTATCTAACTGAATTAATCGAAACATTCCTCCCTATAGTTTCCATTCTCTTAATATTCATGACCGAAGCAAAGGCCTATTTCTAAAGACCAGAATCAACGCTAGTAAAGATTACTATGAACTTCTTTGGGGAAGTCCAATTATGTCTTGCAGTTGATTTCGATTATAAATTATGAAATTCAAAGAAATATCTTATAGTGTCTATTAAGACCGGAAATCTTTGTCAGATCAGTTCAAGATAGCAATCGAGCAACCAGCAGTGCAGATATTTATACTTCAAACACTACGTTAAAAAGGAAACACCGACCCAATAAACAACTAGCTAACTGTTTAATCGATATGGACTTAATTAGATCTAGTTTGGAGTGCTCTCCTGTCGGCTTACAACTGTCATCAAAGTGTTCGCCTCCAGGTCACTTGTCCAATTACTCGAGCGTTTAAACCTCTTTATTAAATTAATCTCGTTAATATAGCTTTAAGTAAGATTGGTAATGGTAGACGATAAATGAATGCTTCAATAAAAAGCTGTCGAGACGCTCAATACACCGACATCGACAGACATGGAACACTCTGAGATGTTTCCGGTGTGTAATAATGAAGTGGTGCAGAAGGTAAGTGATGTTGTATGACAGAACCCTCAATCACATGTTACTTTGTAGATAAGCAACTCCTCGCTGCTTGAAAAGGACATGTGACACATGTTTGTTTTGTCATACATGAGGGCCGGGGAAAATTACTGGATCTACAGTCTTACGCATCAACGGTATTATTATTAGCTTTATTTTATTTATTTATTCAAACTTCTCACACACAATAAGATACATTATTAGCTTTATTTTATCCAATACATTTAGTTTTTTGTGTTGTGTACTTATTTAATAATTTGTTAGTAATGTTAATTTTGTACTTAAATAAGGTGAGTATTGTTAGGTGTAAGGGCTGCCTTTTGCGGTGAAAGCCAATATTTCGTGGCTTAATTTGTTGCATTTTAACCCTACTATGACGTCCTGCAAGGAATACGTCGAGATACCAGTAAACCTGTATATGAGTTAAAAAAAAAAAATGTTTACGTTTTTTATGTAGGTACCGTTGAAGCTCTTGGGTTGGCTCAGAATTTTGGTAATATATTTTACATATGCCTCGAAGACTTCATCTTTTCGCGTGAGCAACGTACTTAGTAGAGTTACATCCCCATAGAAATCATGAGGATGTATATCAGAGTGCAGAAGTTTTAAAATCAAGAGTTGAGGAAGCGAATGTTTTGTGGATATCAAATTTTATGCAGATGCTATGATTATATCCGTTACATAGGTACTTGTAGGTAGAACAGCTACAGTTACAGTATTTCCCGTTTTTGTATGAATTCAGCCTTCTGCAACTATTCTCTTCTATGTAATCATTGACACTTTTTATGCGTTGCCGGATAAGTATGAGAGTAAAGCTGCGGACGTAAAGTTGACATGAGTACGATTCTGAGAAGCCTGTAATAATGTTAATTAATTATCACGGATCCTGTCATGGATGACGACGGATCTCGGACACGACGTCCATCCATCAATGCGAACGGCTGATAAAATTGTTTACTACTCAAAATACAATACAAGAAAGAAAGAAAAAAAGGTAATGGTGATGACTAGAGATCGGATATTCGGATGCATATTCACCTAAAGTTGAGATGTTTGCTATTATGGAAAGCGCTTTTGTATTGAATAAATCCCGCGATTCCGGTGTTTTATTTTAACTAACACACACCACCCCTACTCTTACACCCTACATATTTGTATAGGGGGTTAAAATAATTTTAAATAAATATGCATCCGAATAGTTATACAATCCAATAATAAAGGGTTTTTTTTTTAATAAATAATATTTTAGAAGTCGCTTCCATACTATACACCTGCATTGCCGGTATTCCTGGCATCACGGGATATCTTCTTACAAAAAATATATTTTAAGAAGCTGCTTCCATACTTTCATAGCTAATAATTAACTTTAGATAAATATAGGTACATCCGACTATCCGATCTCTAGTGATGACAGACAGAAAGCTTACATTTAACACAATTAAGTTAAGAATAATTTTATATTCCTTGGCTATGTGTATAAAGCGAAAAGCTTTTTAATTGATTTTTTGTACGTTTAACAAAAATCTTCCAGCGAAATAGAGGTCTGTAATAAGAATGAAATAAGTTCTAGTATATGAATTTAAAACTTTAAAAGCTATGCTTGCTAAAGTACCAAGGAGGATTGCCGAATCGGGAGTGTGCCAGCAGAATTGAACACACTAAACGAACTGAAAAAATGCCCAAAAGAATAAAACGCATAATAAATAGAACATAACAAATGGTTGCAGTATTTTAAAACGGGACATAAACTGCATTTTCCGTACCTACTATTTAACGTGGCAACGTGGGGTCAAACTACCTAGTAAGTACAATCACAGTCACGAATGTCTGACCACTATGAAAACAAAATCCCATGCACACGATGATCACATCTGTTTAACGCCCCTTTTTGCGACGACCAATAAAAATACTTTTGTTTAAATCAATTTCTCAGGCTCTGTTACAATGACTACAGATGTCTGACCACCTCAGTTGAATTTTTTGCGGTCTTTAAATCCTGTGCACACGATGACCACATCTGTTTACCGCCCCATTGTGTGACGACCAATAAAAAATACTTTTGTTTAAATCTATTTCTCAGGCTCTGTTACAATGACCACAGATGTCTGACCACCTCAGCTGGATTTTTTGCGGTCTTTAATTTTGATTTACAAAAACAAGGGGCACAAGCTCAACTAAAATCTGATGCTGCGATGGCTATTGGTTGATGAGCGTAGGTAAGCGTTACTATAGCGGCCGAGGGCTGCAAGCAGGAATAGTCCTTAAGGTGGTCAGATGTGCGGAACCACGATAGTACGTCCTAGATTTATTTTTATAGGCAGTTATCACAAGGTCATAAAATTCATAAGGAAGCATTGCGCACTTCAGCAGGTTACGACTACGATGGACATCATCACCATGGTCCTCAATTTTATTGCTTAAACCGTATTGACTATTCGTGTCTTGGCTAGTCAGAGAATCTAAAGTTAATTAAGAAAGTAACTACATATTAGGGAGGTCTAACCTCGGCATTACGAGCTATACAGGCTGTCCCAAAATCGACCGAGATACTGTAGGTGGCGATAGCTTTGGTCAAGCCCTCCCAAAATAACAAAACATATGTTCCGCTACATCTTATACTTTTCGAGTTATACTAGATTTTCAAATAAAAACAAAATATCCACCATTTGTCATTCTTTTAACTCTCATGTGTAAATAAAATATTTTTATTAACAACTTTTTCCAAAATATTATTAAACTAGCTTTTGCCCGCGGCTCCGCCCGCATAGATGTCGGTTATCGCGTAAAAAGTAGCCTATGTCCGTCTCCATATCCCAGGCTATATTTCTGCCAAATTTCATGACGATCGGTTCTGCGGTTTAGGCGTTAAAACGTAACATACAGACAGACAGACAGACTTACTTTCACATTTATAATAATAGTATGGATTTTTAACTCTGTCCTTAATTACCTTTGATTCTCCATACAAAATTACAAATTCAACATAAATTCACCATAATTGTTTTTTTTTCTCAATTTTTTTTTTAATATACATTTTAAACAGTAGTGACGAAAAAAAAGGATTTAGCGGAATACATCTAGACGCGGCGGCCAAAAGTACTTAGGTACCTAATTAAGTCTTTTAAGTTTATATTTGACTCAAGTGCTTATGGCTTCCGAGTCTAGATATGTTTTGTTATTTTGGGAGGGCTTAATCAAAGCTATCACCACCTACAGTATGTCGGTCGATTTCTGGGACATCCTGTATAAAAAAACACCTGACGACCAACACGAAGAATATTATTTTGCGTGGAAAACTTAAAACATCACTATAGCAAACGATTAACACTCCATAAAATATTACTGGCAGCTTTATACCATCAGAATGACCATATTAAAAACTCTCTCGAGGTAATGGTAACACTGGCAGAGGCTTTTCGCTAAATTAAGTACAGTCGCCAGCATAGACTACACGAAACTGTCAAATTTCTCCAAACGGTTTTCAACTTTAAAATGTTGATGGTTAAGTTCAAAATCGAATGAGAAAATCTGACAGTTTGTGGCAACTAGATGTGCTGGCGACTACAATTAAGTTTCTATTAAGCTACTCTGCGCGATGTTCCGTGCTCGGGATCGGTCAGCATAATTACGGAAAGCAGGGCCCTGCTCAATTTTCCGATATTAACATAAAACTTGGCTTGTAGGCCAGTAGACCACAAAGCTGTTTTAAGGGTAATGCACCAAAGATTTTGCCAAGAATATTTCAACCTGGAATTTTAGTAGTTACACTATTTCACAGGTATTGGCTGAAAATTTGTTTTTCTTTCATTGTTACTGCAACTTTTGTACCGATCTACCTAAAATTAATGGTACTAATACATACCTACGTTAAAACAAAGCTTGTTGACGTGTTAAACAGCAATCCCAGGACATTTTACTTAACTTAATGAGGACTATCGCGCTTAAATCAGCCGCTAGAGGCGCTAGTGTAGAGTGAAGTCTCTAGAAATGTCAAATATGAAACTGAACGTTCACTGTTTTCGGGATTTTCTATCGCAAATTTTTTCTAATTCGACACCTGCAAGGAATAACATTGTAACTAATATTTAGTAACTTTACAGGAGAGCTCATCAAAGATTTAAAAAAATCTCTCAGATTTCGGTTAAGTGTTATTGCCAACCAACCTTGAAAATACATATGAGTCAACGAGGGATTAGCTACACTTTCGTATGATTATATTATTATACATATGTATATTTTAAGACTTTTTTGACGCGCTCTCCTGTAAAGTTACTAAATATTAGTTACAATGTTATTCCTTGCAGGTGTCGAATTATTCATAATTGTAAAGATTGTGCCATTCCTTATTAATTATGGCTTAAGATTTTAAGTAACATCTTACGATCTAATTTCGTAGCACTTGGAGGAAGAATAATATTTGTCGGCTTAAAGCTTAATATTACGCAAACGGATCCCTGATTGGAAAAATAGTTTTCACGAACCGACAATATTTTTGAACGGCCTATCTAATGATACCCCATACCATGGGATAGACGAGAAAAGAAAATATCTTAGAATATTATTTAAAAAAAAATGTGAGCTACCCCTACAACATATTTTTTCTAGATTTTATTTTACCACTTTGTCGGCGTGATTAATATGTGTAACCATGCCAAATTATAGCTTTGAGTCTCTGAGCTACGCTGGGGACGGACAGACGGACGGACATGGCGAAACTATAAGGGTTCCTTGTTGCGTACGGAACCCTAAAAAGGAGGGATTCTTTGACAAAAAAATAGGCCAACCCTCTGGTCGACCAACTGCGTCTCGAAAAACTGAGCACTCGGACCCCATGGCCTTAGTGTTTTAACCCCAAACGGCTCGAACATATAAGGACACTAGCTTTTGCCCGCGGCTCCGCCCGCGTAGATGTCGGTTATCGCGTAAAAAAGTAGCCTATGTCCGTCTCCATATCTCAGGCTAAATTTCATGACGATCGGTTCAGCGGTTTAGGCGTGAAAAGGTAACATACAGACAGACAGACAGGCAGACAGACAGAGTTACTTTCACATTTATAATATTAGTATGGATTGAAAATCCCGACAGCTAACAGTTTTTACTAGGTACCGTACTAAATATATCACCTATGCAAGAGTAATATTGTTCGGCTATCTGGTCAGACTGGAAGATCAACATAATTCTATCCAACTTGGGAAAATCCTAAAATAGAATCATTTGACCGATGAATGACGCATGACCACAAATGTGAATTTCCTAAATACTTACAGAGAAATACCACTAGAAAGAGCAATTGATAAAGTCGTTAGTTTATCAATTAATGGTTTAACTATTATGATATAAAACCAAAAACAAGAATCGACCATCAGTCATTGTGTTCTGTGTCTTCAAAATGAAAGCAATTATATTGGTAAGTTTAGTGTTATTATTTGTATTGTATTATAGAGATATGAGGAACAGGCTGTAAAGTTCACTCATATTCTATGCTAAAGGGAGGATCCTCCGAACAGACGGGTGTTGTGTCTGGTGGGTAACTGCCCGACGGTTGATGTCGAGATGTTGTATATATCGCACACCTAGATGAAGGGTGGCACAACTCAAAATAATCCAAAATCGAGTTATTGCGATTATCGGAATCAATGTTGAAAACTACATAAACTCCAAAGACACCGGTGTACAAACTCCATTCATAAAAGACTAGATTGCGCTGTAAGTCAGTCTTTTTGAGTAGCTCCACGGTCACCCCCCATCAACAACAGTAACGCATCACCAGTTACGACATGTCAGCTGCAGGGAAAGATGCTGTCAATACGCTCAAAGAGTAAATTATTTCGACTTAGTTTTGTATTCGTGGCTAATCGCAGTAATCAAGCGTGAATTATTTTGAGTTGATTTTGTATTCGTGATTGAATCGGTCTTGTTTCTTGTGTGTTCTTCAAATGATTTCCACTTACCCCAGTATTGTTGAAAATTGTTGTTTTATTAAATTAATATAAAAAAGTATATATTAATAGCAAATTAATATCTTAGTAAAATAATATACAACATCATACAACAATAATTTAAATCGGTCAAATAGAAAATGAGTAGAACGTTTTTTGCTGTTCCCGAAAAAAGAGGTATTTTGAGTTGTGCTACTCTTTATCTAGGTGTGCGATATGCTAGTCGCGGTAAACTGATTGCGCGATGCAGGATTTGTGACGTCAGGTCTTTATGCGTAGTTCGCATGTGACGTTGTAGATACCGCCATAGTATAATTATGTTTCATTACTAACTTATTTTTATCTGAAATTCATTTGCAGATAAAAATAAGTTACATAATAAATTACATAATAAAATCATTCATGTAGAATAAGGCAATAGAATAGAAAGATTGGTGCCGATTCCCTTGTTCACAAACTAAAATAAATTTAAGTTCAGTGCATCTTTTTCTTTCTATTTCATTAAGAAAAGGACAGAAAATAAATTTTAGTTTAGTCTGTCACTACTCCATACAAGTTTAGACGTGATTAAAAACTTGCCGACTAAAATTACGTCAATTTACGTCAAGCGCTGATTAATTTGACAGGACTAAACAAAAATTTATCTTCTGTCCTTTTTCTGTCAGTTCTTAATGAAATAGAAAGAAAAGGATGCACTGAATTTAAATTTAGTTTAGTTTGTGAACAAGGGAATCGGCACCATTGTCTGTAATATGGTAGACTAGTTTTCTGCGTTATTTATCTGAAGTCTAGGTATCTGATAGTAGTAGTTAAAGTACTACTACTACTTATGATTAGATATAAGTGTTTTCAAGATAGTATTGTAATGGCGGTTGAATGAATTATCTACCTATCTATAGTAGGTACCTACTCGCACTTAAGAATTATCAAGATTGTGAAATAGCATATGCAACTACCTATAGATGCTTAAGCTATTTCACAATCTAAAATGACCCCTAATTGATATTGAACACAATTTATATATTTTTAGGTTGCCATGTTAGGAGTTGTGGCCGTCGCGTGCGGTCTCCCGATGAACGACCAGCAAGGGAAGAACCTCATCACAGGCGTCTTCATCCCTTCTGATGCGTTCCAGAACCTGCAGGACAGAGCCAACTCGAACTCGCTGAACAACCAGCAATCGATGCAAGGAAATAACCCTGTTCAGAACCCGCAACCGAACTACCAGCCGGTTAACACGAACCAGCCGCAGTATCAACTAGCCAACACGAACCAACCACAGTACCAGCCAACCGTCATGACGAACCAACAACCTGGCCAAAACAACCAGCAACCTATAATTGTCCAGCCACAACTTCAGAACAACCAAGTACCAGTCCTGACGAACCAGCCAACCATGAACAACCAACCGTTAAATATGCAGCCCAATGTAGTATACACCCAACAACCGCTGACAGCTAACCGCGACCCAAATCAGTCTATTATGCTAATGACTAATCAGCCAAATAATCGACCAAACCAGCCAATCGTGTTGGTCCAACAGCCGCCGCAGTCGTCTAATCAGCCAATCTATGTTCAGCAACCAAACCAACAACCAAATCAGGTGATAATTGCCACAAATCCCTCTAATGGGAATCAGATGCAAGGGACATTGGTTCAGTCTCCAAATCAGAACCAGCCTGGCTCCACTGTGTACACTCTGATACCATTGAATGGTCAGAACAATAACATGAACACCAATTCAGGTGGTTCGTACTTAATTCCAGTACAGTCTGGTAATTAATACCAACCCAATTAAATAGAGCACTGATAAATAGAAGGATTCGTAAACTTGAGCTACGTTTTATGAGAAAATAAATTAAAAGCTTGTTTATTAAATTGCTTTGTTTTTTTTCCCCTAAACATTACTAACACCTTACTTAAACAGTACTTTCCCTACCCTGTTAGCTTGCTGACAAGATTCAATGCTACCACAGAATTTCCGCCATCCCGTGGTACTTCTGAATCTAATGCATTTTTTGTAGCTGGATTTGACTGCGTAATAGTTACCCCAGTCTTGACATGTTATTACATTATTTACTTACTACATTATTATCATGGGCCATCGCCCATGATAATAATGTAGTAAGTAAATAATGTACACCCATCGGTGCAAGAGGGTGCACTTGCATCCTACTAGTAAAAATAAATTACAGGTACAAAAACACACACACACACATACGTTTATACATATAATATCTAATAGAGAACTTAAACTATCCGAGACGGGATTCTAAAATTTTCGAGCCCGCTTCGCTCGCTCTAGCACTCTACAATCTCTTAATTCTTAAGCTTTGTGCATAAGTTGACAAAGTTACTCCTATTCATATTTCTGGATGAATGGTCAACAGAAAATTTAATCTATCCTAGGCGAGGTGCTACATTTTCAAGCTCTCGCTCCGCTCGCTATTACATCCTACTCTCTCCTAATTCTTAAGGTTTAGAAGTCGACAAAGTTACTCCTTGTATGAATGGGCGAACGAAAACCTAACATATCCGAGGTGAAGTGCAAAAATTATCGTACTCGACGCTTTGTGGAGCTGAAAATGACCCCCCTGAAAATAAACCTGCCGGCGCCCATGATTATTACATAGTTTATTATTTTAGATGCGGTTACCAATTATCACTTTTACCTCATACCTACATAACATAAATAAAAATATTAAATTCATGGAGGTAGGTTGGTATTGTGGAGTATTTGTAACCATGTTGAGTTTCAAAAACATATATCTAAACACTTTATTACATGCACTAAAACTATACAATGTTTAAACACCTGTTAGAACCCCCTGCTGCTTATCCGATGATAGTAGTCAGGATACCTCTATGGGAAAATGTCTAGTTTAGTGATCATTAACACACACATTCTCAGCATACGTTTTTGTATAATCTGTGTTTTTACTTCATACACTAGAGAATAACATCATGGATAAACAAGGCTCAACACCGTGTGTGGTCGTTGCCATTTATTATTTTTCATTCCATAAAAGACATGGCGTCTGCTTAAAAATGGCGCCAAAAGAAACTTCTCTCGTTTATAAAGCTGCTCGGTAAAATTATGCAAAAGGCGAAGCAAGCGAACAAATTGGAAATATTAGACTATAATAACAACTTATCAATACACTCTAGGAATAATGGAAACACGTCTCTACATAGAAACTGGCATAAACAACCATGCGTTACTTCCTAATGACTAGGTGATTGGATTATCGAGTTTATCTTTAGAAAGTCTGATTCTGAGGTATCGTCGGTCCCAAACTAGGCACAGGCTGTATCTTGGCTACCATTAAAAAGGTTTAACATTTTGGTAATAAAAAAAAAAAATGAAATTGGCTACAGACAAGCTAGTTAGCCTCATCGATACTACAAAACTAATTAAACAAACAAATTAAGTAAAAGGAAAACTAAAATCAATTATTATAATAAAATTTTAATATAGAAGATAAAACATGGTATGATTTCCGTTTATGCTGCTGTTCTGTATTGCTGTATGCGAGTGTGTGTGAGTGTGTGTACGAGGGTGTATAAGGGTGTGTGTATGTAAGGGTGTGTGTATGTAGGGTGCGTCTGAGTCCGTGAGTGTGAGTTTGTTTAACATATTATTTTAAGAAGATATTGCAGCCCTTCATTAAATAATAGATAACACTATAAGCGGTTGAGAAGCTTCGCTAGTAGACCAGAGTAACGAGTGCTGCTGACCTGCTCCACCTCACAAAGGACAAGGTGAAATATTCTGACTTATAGAGTAAATGGCCAACTTTCAGTAGGTAGAGATACCAGATATCAGGTTAAGAATAAACCGCAGTAAACAAACTGGCGGCATCTAAGATCGTCACATAAATTCTGCATCGCGCAAGCAGAGTTTACCGCGCGATTGGCATATAATCAACATATTATCCCGACATTAACCGTCGCCGTCGGTCAGAGGATCCTTCCTTTTCAATAGAGGAAGAGTGAACTTTACACCCTGTTCCTCATACCTCTATATAACAATTAATTATTTCGTATCACTTTCATAGGGGAGCAATGGTGGGCCAGTAGTATTGGCCCTGACTTACGAGTTATTCGTTGTGTGGGTTCGAAACCAAGCAGACGCTTTACTTTGTGTATTTCATTTCATCACCACTGCTCTCAAAACAGTGAAGGAAAACATCGTGAGGACACTAGCATGTCCTAGAACCGAAAAATTCGAAGACATGTGACGTCCACCCGCACTAGTCCCGCGTGGTGGATTATGACCCACTCCCTCTCACAGAGAGGATGCCTGTGTCTCAGCAGTGAGAACATAGATCATGATTAAGATTTTGCTTACATCTTCATACACACCCTCACACACACACACACACCCTCACACATCCCACACTCACTCACTACACACACACTCAAACCGTACATTTATTCACCACACAGTTAAATGTTTTTCATTTTGTGTTTTGTTTACCTACATAAATTATATCCTGTTTTCTTTTACACCATTTGCTTATTGTTGAAACGTCCTGTTTTAGTTTAATATGGCTTTGTTTGTTACGGAGAGTCACTGACTCATAAGACACAGGCACATACACCTAGTTTAGGAGTCAGAGTATTAAAATTATTGTGACCTAGTTATAAGCCTTATATGCTACTACTTAAAACTAGTTTCAACCAATCAAATGGCTTGAATCTAGTTTTAAGTAATGCTTGAGTATTGAGTGACGTTCTGTAATACGGGCCTTCTTTGGTTATTGTAATGTGATAGCTTTTTGGTAAAATAAAGAATATATTTAATATTATTTAAAAGGTACGTTCAAAAAACTAGCTTCTTTCTTAACGTCAAAAGATATGCGGTCAATTATTACAACTCCTTTTGTTTGATAAAATATACACTCGTTTTCATTAATTACGTACCAGACTAGGTACCAGTTTAATTGATACTCGTCGTCCAGATACAGTCGATAAAATAGTTTTTTAATTGCATTACCATGTCTCGTGACATTTAAGTACTAAAGATAAATAAATTAGAGTAACAGATAGATAGGCAGTACTTTATTTTAAACTATACCCAAAGTCTCTAATTCAGATAATTTATTTAAACAAAGTAATGTCATTATATGTCACTGTCAAAATGACAGGACAGTGGTGCAAAACATTTTATCATTTTTGTTTTTCTAAATAATCATCTATGAAATTAAAGTGAATTAATTATAAGAATATATGCAAACAAAATACCGTTGCCAAACAATGTTTTATGTAGTGTGTCGGAGACACGGCCTATAATCGTCATAATCAGCCCTTTTCAGTCCACCGCTAGACGTAGGCCTCCCAAAATCGATTTCCACTCGAAACAGCTTACAGCCGTTTTCATCCAAAATGTGGCTAGATATGCTACATACATTATGAGTCTATGAATGAGAGTTGAAATATTAGTGTTGTTGAAGATGTAAAAAATGTGAAAATGTTTGGATCTCCTGCATTGTTACCAGAATCATAAAATATTTTATACCAGAAAATCTCCTTTTTTTAATAACTTTGTTTAAAACCGAAAATTTATAAAAATAATTACGGTATGATTATTTATTAATTACTAGTTCTTAAATTCAGTACTTAAAAGAAAATGGAACCTTTTTTTCGCCATTTTATGTGAATTACCATTACGAAGATATTTTTTTGATATGTTATCCCCTTTATAGCTTCTGCCTGCGACTATTATGCGTGCAAAAATGTAAGTTTGTACGCATAATATTGAGAGATTTACCATGTTATTAAGACCATAGACTTCTTATAGGTTTTCTTGTATTATATTCTATTAGTAAAGAACCATTTTCAAAATTTATGTCTTATTTGTTACTGTAGCTTCCATTACTTTACCTTTTGCTATTGAAATAAATCAAAGCACAGAAATCTAGGAAATAATAATCTTTCGAATAGATCAGGAAATGATCAATTACATAATGATAATACTTACGAATTACGTTATTAGGAAAACGAATGTGAAATCTATCTATATAATGAGAAACGTAATTTATGCCTACGGTTAACACCGTCAATATTTTAACAGTTGGGATTTTGAGATTACTTAGGTAAGTACTTTTTTTTAATACATAGTTTTATCGAGAAAAAGTTAATGCTCGACTTGGCGATGATGAAGACCTTTTAAGTATACGTACAGTGGCCAGCACATCAAGCTACACGAAACTCAAATTTCTCCAAACGATTTTAAACTTTAAAATGTCGTAGATAAGTTCAAAATCGAACGAGAAAATTTGACAGTTTGTGGTAACTTGATGTGCTGGCCACCGTACATGCATGCCTTTTACTCTGAGAAGGAACATACAAAAGAACGGAACAGTTAAAGAACACCTTTTTAGATCCTGCTGTTCCACAGCTGAACAAAGGTCTCCCATAATCTTGCTCCGCTGCCCTCTTTGACCTATCCGTGAAGAATGAATCTAAGCCAGCGCATTCTAAGCCTGCATCGATGACGTCAACCAATACTCTGTCCTAATACATTCCGCAAGTTTGCAGACAAGGAATTTATACTCATAAATGCTTCTAAACTAAAATAAAGAATGAAGTATGAAGCTAGACTTTGACTAGCATACACATTACACGGTGGAAAAACTAAACCCGTAACGCCATCTAGTGAATGAATATGAAACAAACATGGTGTGGCCTAATGAACTTCCTAAAAATTAAATAAATATATTGATTGAATCAAGTCAGTACGTCTGTACTCATAACGGTTTTTTTGTTGTCACAACTCATTCTATCAGTGGTTGCACTTTAGTCGATTTATTACTATCCTAATCCTTACTCGTTATAGAAATGTCATTACGGGGCGGGGACGTGACATTTCGAAAGTGAATGAAGCACATCACTAGTGTTTAAGCCAACATGGTGGTTGCGGTGCAGTTTGTCGTTTACGGAAAGACAAAAACTAAATAATTCTTCATTGAGGCATTACAAAACCACAAAAATGTCGTCAACAGAGCCTTCCCAGAATAAAACTTGGGAGCTCTCCCTGTATGAGCTTCACCGTACGCCACAGGAGGTGATAACCGACGCCACTGAGATCGCGGTGTCCCCCCGCAGTTTACACAGTGAATTGATGTGTCCAATTTGTTTAGACATGCTCAAGAAAACCATGACTACAAAGGAATGCCTCCACAGATTCTGCAACGATTGTATTATAACTGCCCTTCGTTCTGGCAACAAGGAATGTCCTACATGTCGAAAGAAGTTGGTGTCGAAACGTTCATTGAGGCCAGACCCAAACTTTGATTTGTTGATCTCAAAGATATACCCCAGCAGAGATGAGTATGAAGCTCACCAGGAGCGGCTGTTGACAAAGCTGAGTATGTCACACTCGCAGGCGTCGTTAGTCAACTCTATTACAGAGGGAATAAAACTGCAGTCTCAAAACAGGCCTCAGAGATCTAGGAAGAATCATGAAGATACTAACAGTAACACTTCTAACTCCAATGGTAACAACACAGAGAATGCTCAGAATGGTAGTACAGGGACAGTTCCCGCTGCTCCCAAGGATGGGACGTCTACTACAGGCAACCCAACACCGTCAGGCCAGTCTACATCCAACCCAGCTTCAGTGAGGAGCACACCATCCCCTGTGCCATCTAATATCAGCTCAATTTCAAAAAACACAAGCACCACTAAAAGGGCCAAATCTATTTTAACTTCAGAGAGGAGTGAGGAGAGTGAATCAAGTGATGGCAGGTTTGTTATGCTGATATTACTATACTCCATTTACTATAGCATTAGACAAATAACGGCTAAATAACGATAGTTATTGTGTAATATTGTTGAAATTACTGCACTTTAGAGTTATTTTTTTAATGTAAATGGTAAATATAGTCATTATATACAGTGCTTTGTATTTATAGTGAAATAACAGAGTTTATTAAACGTTTACATCGAAATAACGAATGGGTGAGAAGAACAGTTATTTGTCTAATCTTATAATAAATGGAGTATAGCCTACATAATTGTATATTGCCGCAACCTTTATGGCTGGTTGTGCCATGTCATCTCAACTTCAACTTTTTGCTTTTGAATAAAATTATTATTACCAGAAATTAATAAGCTTATAATCCATATCCATACTAATATTATAAATATGAAAGTAGCTCTGTCTGTTGCATTTTAAAATTTGGCAGAAATATAGCCTATTTCTTCCAATGGGCGTCGTAAAAGGCGACTAAGGGAATTACTAGAGAATGGGCAGCAGTGTTCTCTATAATTTTTAACACCATACTGCGATCACAAACCCGTCTGCCAAGCGTGGCGATTATGGCAAAACTCCCTTTAGGGGAGGCCTATGTCCAGCAGTGAACATCTACTTGTTGAAATGATGATGATGATAGCCTGCAATATGGAGGAGGACATAGGCTACTTTTTTATGCGATAACCAACATCCACACCGGTGGAGCCGTGGGCAAAACCTAACATAACATATTAGGGGTTTATTTATAAATGCTGCTTAAAGTTAAGTAATGATTAGCAACTGTTTAACCATACATTTTTGACATTTGCATGTCACTTAACTTTAAGCGACGTTTATGAATAAACCCCTTATAACATCATGTCAGCAGGCAAATCAGTACTAAACATATCAATCCCACTAAAGTTCACTGTCCTTCAAGACACAGGATTTTCCTAGTTTGAAGGGCAGGGGTCTTACTCATCTATATAGCCATACCCATCCCTTATTGAAACAGCACTGATGTTACCTAGGCTAAGTTTTTTGGTTAATAAATGATTACTTACTTACTGCCTTGCCTGCTGACAAGCTTGACTGCTTGACACTGACATTGGTCTAGTGGTCACAAGCGCTAATGCTGAGGATGAGGTCCTGGGTCAGAAAAAGTGTTACTGGATTTACCCATCTGGAATTTCTCATTAGCAGCCCAGATTCTGGATTTGTGCCCAGTTGATGGCAATAGGCTCGCCCCCTATTACATGGAACTTAAACATAACTGTCAAAATGTGGTTGTACTATAGGTAACCAACCGCCCAACCCTTCGGGGAAACCAGGCGTGATGTTATGTATGTATGTATATTAATATACAAAAGTAAAGCTAGAGTGTGACCAACAATTTGATTTTCGACGTTTAGATTTTATTGATGTTTTACTGCTTCTTCCATCTTGATGTTCTGCTAGGTATTCTATATTCTGATAGTATTCTTATACAACCCTCAAAGCACACTTTAAGTTTTAACAATTATTAACGATTTTTACAGCATACTGCTGATGCACTCATTATAGTTTATGCTTTGCTTTTATGGTGATGACTACATCTAAACATTGATTGTAATATCCTGTGACTTTCATGTGACTATGCTGAACATGGGCCTGTTACATTCACTCAGTACTCTACTTTTCCACAAACTTGCATTGCGACAACGTTACATTGGCATAATTATGTAATCTAGTTATTTATTAACCTTATATTAATTTATTTTACCTCTTACAACTATGGTTACAGATCGTAGACCAAATTCAATAGTGTGGCTATCAACTATTATTAATATTATGTTTATCACATATATACATATGAAACTGAAATATGTACAATATAGCAACTAAATTAAACAAAAAAATACCTATTTATTGCTTACATAATCTATCTTAATAATGGTTCATGCATGATTTATTCCAGGACTGAAGGTGAAAACTCAATGGACACAGAAGGGGAGGGGGAGCCTCTGAACCCCAATGAGATTGAGCTGGTGTTCAAGCCGCACCCCACTGAGATGACTGGAGACAACCAGCTAATGAGGGCTCTTAGAGACAGCTCCGTTAGATACTTGAAGACCACTGCCAATGCTTCTGGTAAGTGCATAAATTCTTGGTATAACCAAAAGAATGTTCTTAAGAATCACACACCAACACAACTTTTTACAAGCTTTTTATTTTTAACTTGCATTGTATGTATGTGTATGTATGTAACTATGTTTGTTCGGGTGGATTCTTGCAACTCAATTTTGAAGCAGATATCTTCAACCAATTGAACTGAAATTTTGTATACACGTTTAGTTTGGAGCACAATTTATTGTTATTTATGTGACGTCATTCTAAATCCAACATGGCGGAACACCCAAGATGGCGGACTAGTTATTTTTATTGCACTCATACAATATGGGTATCAAATAAAAGGGCTTGCTGTGAATAACTCGTAAAACAAAGTGACGTCACTCTAAATCCAATATGGCGGACTAGTTATTTTTATTTCACTCATACAATATGGGTATCAAATGAAAGGGCTTGCTGTGAATAACTCGTAAAATAAAGTGACGTCACTCTAAATCCAATATGGCGGAACACCCAAGATTGCGGACTAGTTATTTTTATTGCAGTCATACAATATGGGTATTAAATGAAAGGGCTTGCTGTGAATAACTCGTAAAATAAAGTGACGTCACTCTAAATCCAATATGGCGGAACACCCAAGATGGCGGACTAGTTTATTTCACTCATACAATATGGGTATCAAATGAAAGGGCTTGCTGTGAATAACTCGTAAAATAAAGTGACGCCACTCTAAATCCAATATGGCAGAACACCCAAGATGGCGGACTACTTATTTTTGATGCACGTCTACAATATGGGTATCAAATGAAAGGGCTTGCTGTGAATAACTCGTAAAATAAAGTGACGTCACTCTAAATCCAATATGGCGGAACACCCAAGATGGCGAACTAGTTATTTTTGATGCACGTCTACAATATGGGTATCAAATAAAAGGGCTTGCTGAGAATAACTCTGAATTGTGTGATTTGGCGAGACAGGCGTCAACAGCATTGCTTTGCAATCTGTCTAGGAAAAGGATAACTCCAAAATCAAACCCGGAACTGTGTTTCGTTAGGGTAACTAAAAAGTAAAAAATAAATTGGAAGTAAAAAAACTTTTTTAAAAACAAGCTTTTATTTAAATGCGCTAAAAATAATAAAAGAAACTTTAACTTTAAAACTTTTACGATAAACTTATAACTTCATTACACAATTTATATGATATAAAAGCTTGTCGCGAGGTTTATCTGTGTAGATAAACAAGTAAATTATACAACTTGACCTGATTGGTTTTAATTTTTAAAATTTTCAAACTAAGTAAATACGAGCAATTAAATCTCGCGACAAGCTTTTATATCATATAAATTGTGTAATGAAGTTATAAGTTTATCGTAAAAGTTTTAAAGGAAAAGTTTATTTTATTCTTTTTAGCGCATTTAAATAAGCTTGTTTAAAAAAAAGTTTTTTTACTTCTAATTTTAGTTAAGTTGTTACAAACAGTACATGATTATTGCGCGAGATGCGCGCAAGTAAGAATTGACCATAGGCGTGTATGGGCGTGCTGGGTGGGCTGTTCCCAGTCCAGAATGGTCTGGTGCCCACCCCTGGATGTTTGGTTACCTATTAGAAATTTTAGGCTAGACACTTAAATAACACAAATACAAGTTCAATCAAATAAATAATATTTAAAAAGAAACTAGTAGTAGTAGAAAATTAAAGACATCATAATGTATCTGGTACGCCAAGGATTCCCTTTAAGAGGCCACCGTGAAAATGCTGAATAAAAAAATAGAGGTAACTCATGTTCACAGTTCATTGTTCAAACATGACATTACGTTACAGCTACAAGTTAAATACTGGTGCTCACTGACTGTACATTGGGCGTCGACTCGGCTTCATCGGCCATCGCATCTCAGGGGCCAGTCCCCCCTTGGAAAATAGCGCTAGTTACGCCAATGGAATTGGCCTAAAATGGCATGATTTCATAAAAATAAGTCATTTAATAATCTGAACGAGTTGTATTGACGATTTTAATGGTTATAATTCTGTAATACATATTTGTTACTGTCGCGAATCATATTTTGATCAACATACAACCTAGGGCCTAAGTCTACTAATTTACAAACGTTGCAATGGGAGACCATTCTGACACTATTGTAATAGCAGACTTGAGGCCCTGATAATGACCTACAAATGGCAAAAAGCGTAAGAAAATTTGAATTTCGCGGGCTAACCTGTAGCTTTCACTTTACTATAAACTTAATTCTATGCAAATAGAGCTCTTACTTACCACAAATAATGCAAATGTAGAACTCAATCTTGACTCAAAGAATAGGAAAGGTACTACAGGTATTGGAAAAAGGAGACATGTTGTCAAAAAATAACCTAGTAGAATTTTGTCTAGAGAAAAATGGTGTAAGCAACCCTTACAAATTGTCTGCTACAGATTCAAAGTAGTAATAAAGTCAATACTTGAAGACAAGTACCAAATCAAGGTTTAGATACAAAACAAAATAAACCTATTCAATTAGCTATGACTACAGTTGTTTAAAGTGGTTCAAATTAACACCTTATGTGTGACATTGGTAATTGTATTGAAAATTACCAAGGTCTTCAATTTTGTTGCCACTTTGCAGCTGGATTGACTTATGTACTCATAGTCCAAGATCTACTGACCAGACAGATGTGCTCCTGTGGACTTTTTTGCACCACTTTTTCTTCCCAGCTAAAGCACTAGGAAGTGGTGAAGGGCGGGCGTTTTGGGGAACTGTAATTTTGACGTACTAAAAGTGCTAATTCTCATCCTAATTTAAATAAATGACTTTTGATTTGATTATTTTCTCTTGAGCTTAGTTTTGGGAACATCTCAGCTCTGTACAGTCCCAAACAACATTTTAGCTCTATTGCTTCACCTTTCATAAGTTATTAGGATCGAGATATATAGATAGAATACTGTTTATTGCACACAATGGGCGGTCTTAACGTTAAAAGTGATATTTTAAAGACAACCTTTGGATGGATTAAGGGAGTAGGAGAAACATTAGGTACTGCAGGTAGTTTGTGGTGTACCATTTACATACATACTCACTGACCCCACAGTCGAACCATTGCAATGATTTTGACGGGCTCATTTTATAAGTTAGGTACTTACCATGTTAAATAAATAAATACAATAAATACATACATACGTAAAACATGCTATACTTTAATCAATGTTTGTAACAAACGCTGATTTTGTCTGTGAAGTTTATTTAGCCTCCCTGTTCAGGTACCATGGCCGTTTAGTTTTCTTGGTTAGTGAGTTGGACTCACTAACTCATACTGCTAGAGAAACTATTATATTGAAAAAATGCTTTCTTTAATCTTATCTTTCCTTAAAACCATAGTATTTTTTATTAAATGCCTAATATCTCTATGATTCCAGTGGACCACCTAAGCAAGTACTTGGCGATGCGTCTCACCCTAGACCTGGATGCTGAACTGCCAGAAGCATACAGGCTCCTAAACTTCTGCATCTACGTTGCGCCGGCACCTGGACAGTTCGTACCTCTGGGTGGCTCGCAGACTCTGCGCCAGATCAATGATAAGTTTTGGAAGGTAAAAACTAAGGTTTGACATAGTTCTAAATAATACAACATTTAAAATTTGTAATTGAAAAACATGGTCTTCCATACATTCCAACTCCAAATGTAAGTTTGTATGCACTATATTGGGAGATTTACCATGTTATTTTAAGACCATAGACTATATTATTACTACTTTTTAGGCTAAGTTTTAGGCTCAGTAGTTTCTGAGATAAAGATATAAGATAACTTTAAAACTATTTATTTATTTAATAAAATTATACACCTAAGACCCGCACAGTAGCCCTTTCATTTGATATGTCACCCGGTACAGTACGCAAAACTTTCTTTTTAATTGTCTTATTTTTCTCCTAAACTCAAACTCAAATCATTTATTTCAATTAAACCATTTACAGGCACTTTTGAATTGTCAAGCAGTTGGTCAGTAAGAAAAATTAAGCTACATTCCCATTCCAAAGCGTAGGTACCTATGGAGAAGAACGGGCAAGAAACTCCATGGACACTCTTTTAAATTAAATTGTTACAAAAGTATTTGTTACATCTATAATGTTGCATTTATAACTAAAAGTGAGAACGATATAAAAATAAAAATAATAAAAACTTACACGTTTAAAGCGTCAAGCGTAGGTACAACAAATAGAAACAAAATAAAATAAAATAACCCGTGGTAGCTAAGAGATGACCAGTCCCAACTGACGGCGCCCGTTCACGATCATGACGCATGGATTAGCACCATTCAGCTCAACCATTTTGAAGGGAGCTAAATGATCCAACACACACGCCACCATCAGCGAGACCTTTAAGTGAGCATGACATACTCTCAACCGCCAGGGCACAGTCAAGTCAATGAAAGACATATTACCCAGTCAATGGTAGCTCTATAGTACATAGGACTCACACCTGTGCTATCACTATCACTACATATTATAAAACAAAGTCCTCCGCCGCGTCTGTCTGTCTGTCTGTTCGCGATAAACTCAAAAACTACTGCACCGATTCTTATGCTGTTTTCACCAATGGATAGCGTGGTTCTCGAGGAAGGTTTTAGTATATAATTTGTTAAGTTTTTGTATGGATTTTTGTATAAATTAACGATATTTGTTGGAGGTGTCGAAAAAAAATAAGTCGTCTGGGAGCTTTCAACGAAAACGCTGTCTAAACCCTTTGAGATATAACAAAATAATGTATGGTGGAATTGTGTATCTTATTTAGGTCTTCAAAAAAGTCCGCGATTGCATATGTCTATCTCTTAAGGATAACATACTATATCCATTTTATTGTCTTTTGTAGGTATTTGTATGCCGAATTTTACTCTTGGAAATACGATTACGATAATAATACGCTATAATATCAGTAGCTATTAGCCAAATTATGTTCGTAGATAAATAAGCTAGCTACTTATGTGTATTTCAAACAGTACAGAAGAATATTTATCATAAAAACATTACTAAACACGGCGGCCATATGACTAGAATTTGTGCATTACAAAACTTTCGTTACTTTTTCACTGACATATTTATCACTTTTCGATAAACTAACACTCAATACGAAATCTACACTTATTTTTCAGTAATTCTCTATAAGATTCTTCTAAGATTAAATCGTTTTCTCATTGAATCCATTACTTTATGCACGTATAACCTTGATGAATGTTTACTAAAAACACATACATAATGATATAAACTTACCGAAAAAAAGATATTCCTTCCAAAATCTTGATGTTACGGTGGTTATTTACACAATTTTTGAACGCGCACTGCGACATTTTGACGTCTTAACGTTGGCTATGTTTGGGCGATACTAATTTGAAATAAGACCACAAAAGTATTTGTGCTCTTATTTTTCGGGCCGTTTTTGAAGCGCTTATCGGGAATCTAGTGCTATTATTGATCGAAGCTAAGTTTCGTTTTCTATGATGTAAACAATGCGATTTTAACCCAATCAGAGAGCTAAATCAGCGAAGTATTTATGTTAAGACTTAACTAGGACGTGTAAAAGAGTTTAAGCAACGATTGTGTGCTATTATAAAGTAAAAGTAAAGCAATACTCCCCGTTTAAATCCGTAGTTCGAACGTCAGCTGTTGGTTTTAGGTTACCGGTGTAACCAAACACTGTGTTTTACTTTATTTCTTTACAGGAAAACAATAATCCTGGATAATTATGCTCTTAAATTACGTTTACACATAAAATTACACCTTAATTTTACTTAATTACTAATTAAACTTGATATTATAGTAAGGAACAAAAATATGACATGTCACTCGGGCAGTGTTGCCAGTCGAAAAAACGTGACCCCATATTCAAAATTCATCACAGAAATTGACGATTTGTACCAAATTTCAACTTAATCGGTCTATTAGATTCGGAGCAAATTGGCTGTGACAGACAGAAAGCCACACAAGTGAAATACAGGCCTGACGTTATGTTAATTTAAAAATAGCTCAGAAAATATTGTATGGATGAACCGCATTATCTAAGAATAAATCCCTACAAGATATGCATGTTGAAATGCAATTAATTGGCTTCGGATGCAGCCACTGTTATCCCTATCACTATGAATAAGTACATTGTTTATGTAACTGCAATTTATTACTAAAATAATATATTTTAAGACATTGTTTATTTATTCCTCAGGTAAATAAGCCACTGGAAATGTACTACTCGTGGAAGAAAACCTAGACATAATCAACATTTTAGCAACATGAAATGGAAGTGCAGTGATAAATTATTTATAAGTAATTTGTATTAATCTTAATGTACACAACACGATTAAACAAGGAGACAGAGGACTCTTGATAATTGTGATAAGATAATATCAATGGAATATATCTCAAGAATATTAAATGTATTATAATTTACGCTTTAGTTTTAAGTTGTTCATTTATTTTATGTAGGTATTCATTGAATTGTATCATATTTTTTTTTAATAATTCAGAATTTACTAAGTTGTTTTAAATATTTAGGAATTTCCGATTTTAAAATTGTAAATATTTATAATGTAAACGAATAATGTACTAATTCAGTACTTGACAACTGTAGTCATTCATAGTATAACTGAATAAAAGGCAGCTGCCTGAAAATATTTTACGTAAATATTGGTCAAGAACTTGGCTGAAACAAGAACCTTTCAAATTGAATGCAGTTTTTAATGTAATGTACAATATTGTGCAATTTTATTAAATGACAGATGGAAATATATTTTTATTATTTTTATTGCCAATAAAACCTATAAATTCAAGTAAAATAATGACGGCACGTACACTCTACTCATATACTTCGTAATTTGTTACTGCTGAGGCTCCTACAAACTCCTACAACCATACATTTTTGACGTGTGAACGTCACTTAACTTTAAGCAACGTTTATGAATAAACCCCCAAAGAGACCGCTCGTCGCGCGGTGTCTGTTCGCGCCTGTCTGTAGGAGCCTTTACGGAGTTTATGGCTACTGTATTTGAATAAATTTAGGCATCAAGGTACCTACCTACTGAAATAGAACATAACATCTAAACGAGTGTTAATGTGTATTGTACTTATCAAAAATCCACTTTGATAACAACATATGTGCATCATTGCAGGCACCAATCGTGTAATCCTGCTTTTATCATTTAAATAGGTATAAGGCGTGGCCTAAGAAGTATCGCGTAAGTAGATAAGTACCTATATTTCGCCTATACATTAATATCTTTCCAATACACACAAATAAATATAATAATAATGTCCTACTTCAATGATAACTCCTCCCAAGATAACAATGATAACTCGTGTAGGTAAACGTTCGGCCGCGATGATTAACAAGAAAACAACAACGATCGCAATAAATAATTTATTTTCCTTACTAATTATTATCGAAAAGCTTCACACTAGCGATTTAATTAACAGAAATACACGTTTTGGTCTCGAAACAAAAAATCACATATCTAACGAAAATAAGGACGGAAAACAACATCGGAAATCACAAATACATAGGTACATTGTACTTATAATGGTGTAACAAATTTTAACTAAACACGTCTAGAATAAGGAACACCGAACATTTCGATTGTAGCAAAATCGCTTCAGATTTGAACACTCAAATCGGTGCAAACTTAAAAATACGTGGGTAGTATTGAACCCGGTAGGTCCCGGTATTTCCTCACATCATGGCGTGCAGCGGAATGCTCACAGAGTACATTCTACTATGGGAATGCTGAATTATTCAATATTTTGTACTACATTTGACACGACATTGACCTTTGTTAGCAAGCAGTGCCGTCAAAACTACCAAGTATTAAAGTACTACAAGTTTGTAATATCCAAAGTAGAAACAAATTCAAAAGACACTGCGTATTTTTAAGCGCCGGTGCTTTTATTTTGGCGGTATAAAACGCTCCCTAAAAGCACTGTATTTCTTTCTAAGAGCTTTCGTTGTCTCTACTTTCAACAACTGCAACCCTTCAACTATTCCTTCCTTGTTATCTGATTGTAGTGCAGTATAGAGCCTCTCCATTGTAACGTAATCTATTTCTGGTATTCTTTCTGCTTTATCTAACAAACGGTTTATGTCATCCAAGTATTTGCTGTGTGTTAGAGATGCGCTTTCAGCGTCCTCTTTATAATTAAGCAACTTTTCTGTTTGCTCCCAAACATCCAGTGCCCGACGTCCATCATTAAATTGTGAGGTGTGCATAAAATTCCTGAACAATTTTCTTCCTCTCTCATCGTTGAGAACATTTTCGATTTTGTCCGTGAAACGATCATAGTCAGATTTTGTTATTCCTTCATAGTCGTCACAGCCGCAGGCAACAAAACAATTATCCATTTTAATATCATTTAATTTTGTGAAACATATCGATCCAATAATCAACCAAACCGATATTTTTTTTAAACATAAACACAGTCAGTACGGTACATTGTCGAAACTCACAAAAAGTCTAGTAATTTCAGTAGACACAAGAAATTGCACTTCAACACATTAAACTCCAAACTTTTATTCAAATTATGATTCACTTGTGAGTAACACGAAGAAGTGAGGTTAACTACAAAAATAGGTTTATACGCTGAGGCACGAGCCGACAGCTTCCGTGCACGGCGTAAATAAACTGAGTTTGTGGGCCTTGCGTATTGGTACGAGAAGTCACGAAGTTCACGATGCCGTGATAACGTAATGCGCATGCTCGACTTTCTTACAGTTTGAATACTCCCGCCGTATATTCCCCAAAGACATTATCAATAAACTTGCTAAATGTACAAATAATTCAAACAAAATAAGACAACAACAAAGAGGGGCTGCGCGTCTTGCGAAGGTGCGAATGTGACTCGTATGAAAAATGTGAATCATTACATCACTACAGGTAAAAAATCGCCGTGACCTCGGTCGAGGACTGGCGTTGTTCATTCATGGGAAATAATATCACCGAGGTGAAGCGAAGACAATAGTCTTATAACCGCTCCCCTTTGTACAAGTTAGTGAGTGTCCCCTTTTCTTATGTACCTACCTACTGAGGTAAATAAGTACGTGGGGTAGGTAATACCTACGTTTGACATAGAGAAGTATCTATATCAAAGGTACCTATGGGTAATTTGATAGGTATCTATATCAAATTACATAACACATACAGTGACAAACTACAGAACTTTTAATTAGGTCGTAATAGAAGTTCCGTAATGTCTGCCTACACCCATGCGAAAAAGGTGTGAGTTTATGTAAGAAGTTTTCGGTTTTCAGCCCAAATGTTCGGCAGGTTTCGTTTTCAGCCTTGGATGAATATAATTGAATGCTGACAAATCAATACTTTCAATTCATCTAGTCAGAGAAAATCGATAGTTTAATTAACTGTGAAAATGCAAATAAAATGCTTTTTCTCGCATTAGATTATTTAATATTTAAATAAGGCTTTGAGAAAAGTATAAAGATTAAAAGATTGACACAATTTTTTTTCGTTTACAATTTTCGACCGAATTTTTTTAATTTTTAATTTATTATTTGTGCACAATTTATTACCCTAGGGGCCGATTTTTCAATCGTCAGATAACTTTTATCTGGGGAATATGTTTGACGTTTTGACAGCTTTTGTATAGAAAATATGTCAAACTGCCATATTTATTCATCTGTGTAAATGCTAACTGACGATTGAAAAATCGGCCTTATGTAAACTGTTGACATTACAATTTAAAAGGCCGCCAGTCTGTCACAATACGCCCTGTACTAGTTGATACTGTATTACAGTGGAGTATTAAGGCTCCTAGGTACAAACAGGCAGACGCAACACAAAGGCACTGCGTGTCGCGCAATGAGCGGTGCTTTTGTGTCACGTCGCGTGTCGCACCTGTTTGTAACGTGTATTCCCGTTCGTCCCCTCGACTTCGTCCACCTGAGGGGACGAACGGGAATTCATTTTTTTTTTCCCGATTGTCCACTGATTTTGTTGGTGGGACGAACGGGAATAATTTATTAATATTTTTTTTTGAGTCCCATTGGTCCCCCTCAAATAATTTCAGACTAATTAATAGCTTAAATTAATACAACATGAGACAAAATAGTATTAACTATGTAGGCAATCTAATAATATTTATAACAAAAATAATAGTTTAAAAAAACACGCTTTTATAGAAAATCCATTAATAATATTTTTTATTTATTTTTAATATTGAACTGTCATCGGTCCTTGATAAGTATGCCAAAATTGAATCCGACGTTTTGAAGGAGCTCAAAATCATATTCAAAGTTTCCGTCACATGGGCAATATAAATTGCGTAATTTTTTAATTGACAAAGCTTACACGATCCAAGATTTTCTTAATAATTAGTACCTACTATAATCTGTCACCATACACCTTATTCTTATTTTGTAAGATTTGCTTTAATGTGATGACTGATGAACGATCAAATTTTTGATATGTTGCATGTTGACATAATTTATTATTGTATGCCTATTAGGCAGGACATAATGGATCTATAATTTAGCTAACATCTGTCTGTATAACCGATGCCCACAATAATAAGATTTGATTTGATTTAATACATATGAACTATGCCGTTTTTACAAAAAGGGCACACGGGGCCCGTGCCCAGGGCCCCCGACCTCACGGGGGCCCCTGAAGGCCGATCCAACGCTTCTTTTCCATAGCGCATTTTTTTTGTAATTTTAGGTAGATACTTGCAAAGAATTACCGTCGAAATTTAAATATTTAAATTAAACTGATTACCTAGTATCTCTGATCGATTGTGTTAGTAATGCATGCAATAATTTCGATCAATAAGAATCGGCTGCTAAAGAAAAAAATGCAAATGCTGACTATAAGGAAAAGTTTGAAAAAAAAAAAAAATCTCAGCACTCTAATCACTTTTTTTAAGAATCATCAGAGATTGAACAATTGACTGGTAAAAAAAAAATTCGTGTGGATATGTTTGTTCCTATAATTGACACAATGTTTAAAAAATCGTTTGGCAACATACCGAGAAATTGACAAACGTTTCTCAGTTAATAACAATCAATTTTGAAACAAAAATATGCAAAGAATTTGAAGAATTTTATCACGATGAACTCAAATTAGAATGGTTTCATATATGGCAGTACTTAAAAATATAGCAAATTAGTAATCAGCGGATTTGAGGGTCTCAACTTCTCAAGTCTAATGAAGTCCGATAAATTAGAAGAAACTTTTCCAAATGTAGAAGTTGTCAGCGTCGCCGTCGTAGCTAGGGGTTGGCCATTGGGGCGGCTGCCAGGGGTGACCAAGGGGGCGCACTGTGCAAACTCACAGTGCCAGCGCCCGAAAGGGCTAGGCATGATGCGGCCATAATGACTTCACTACAAAAAATTAAAATTCAGCGCGGTTCCAGAACATCCCCGAAATCATTTAACTTTGGTGCTGTAAAGCGAGCTCTTTTCTACATAAATGTAAGTCGGATAAACTAAATTCTCCCATTTCTGTATGAATGGTAAAAAAAACCGAACCTATCCGAAATAATGCAATAATATAATTTTCGATCTCACTCTTGCAGTATGCGTTCTCACAATTCTTGAGTTTTTCTGCAAGTTAGTGAGTGTCCCCTTTTCTTATGTACCTACCTACTAAGGTAAATAAGTACGTAGGGTAGGTAATACCTACGTTTGACATAGAGAAGTATCTACAGCGTGTTACGGAAAGGGTATATCCATACAAACGGGGTGAAGAGTGTATCTGGTTTAGAATCTCAGTACAAAATTTCAGCTCAAAAGCACTAACTAAAAAATACTTAATATTTTTTTTATTTCGATAGTTTATTAAATTTAAATAACAACAAACGTGTTACCGCCGTTTCTTTGTGTGTAGTTTATTGACACCGATCAGCTGACTTGGTCTAGTGATGTGTAGAATTCAATTGGAAACATTTGATTTATAGTTAAATGTTTCTTAACTTTTTATTTATGTAGGTATAGGTATTAAAAAATATTGCCCTGTAGTTTGTTATCACCAAAAGAATCCGTGCCTTTGATATGTATATACCCTTTCCATAACACGCTGTATATCAAAGGTACATATGGGTAATTTGATAGGTATCTATATCAAATTACATAACACATAGAGTGACATACTTAAACTACAGAACTTTTAATTAGGTCGTAATAGAAGTTGCGTAATGTCTGCCTACACCCATGCGAAAAAGGTGTGAGTTTATGTAAGAAGTTTTCGGTTTTCAGCCCAAATGTTCGGCAGTTTTCGTTTTCAGACTTGGATGAATATAATTGAATGCTGTTCCAGAACATCCCCGAAATCATTTAACTTTGGTGCTGTAAAGCGAGCTCTTTTCTACATAAGTCGGATAAACTAAATTCTCCCATTTCTGTATGAATGGTAAAAAAAACCGAACCTATCCGAAATAATGCAATAATATAATTTTCGATCTCATTCTTTCATTATGCGTTCTCACAACTCTTGAGTTTTTCTGCATAACTCGGCAACATAACTAAGTACTAAGACATATTTCTGTTTGAATGATCAAAAGACAATCTAAACTCATTTCAGAGAGAGTGCAACAATTTTCAAGCTCGCTGAGCTCGCTATTTATTCTGCATTTTCACAATTCCTGAGCTTTTCTGTTGACTCAGCAAAGTAACTCCTATTACTATTTGAATGATGATAAAAAAATCTAACCTACCTATCCGAAAGACCTATACCTTATCCTTACCTCTCGATTTCCGCTCGTTTGTCTTTACCGGCATTTGTGTACCTACTGTAAAATGTATAGGTAATTAGGTACCTCTTGGGTAGGTATGGGGTCATTCAATTATTACGTAAGCACCAAAGGGGGGTGGGGGGTCTTTGCTTTGATTATTTTTGATGACATGGGGGATGGGGGTCTGGATGGTAGGATTACGTCAGCAATATTTATTAATTTACTTTTCAGATTCAATTGCAAAATTTATTAAATTTGATTTGAACAAAGATGGCAACTCAATGTTCAGAGATTCCCCAAAATAATTGATATTGCTTTCTTGCTCTCACGCGATTTTTTATGGCTAGAAAAAACCGAAGTAGGGAATTTACTTAAATGGGCATTCCATTACTTTTAGTCTATAAATTCCTTATTTCTAGACTCATGAATAACAGTAAAGCAACCTGAACAGATTAAAAAAATACCAATGTATACGTAAGCAAGGGGGGGGGGGGGTACGAGCTTTGTTTACTTTTGCTGACAAGGGGGAGGTGGGGGTTCAAAATTACTAAAATTCTGCTTACGTAATACTTGAATGGCCCCTATAGAATATTTTGTGGACAATAGTGTGGGTTATACGTTTTCACGACTATAATATAACTACTTTTTGTAAATGCTGTAATGTATAAATAACTGTTTTTGTCCCAAATAAATAAAATAAAATAGAGTAGCCTGGAATGCAAAAGTATAAAGTACGTAACGTAAGTATATAACATAACATAATAATTATAATAAATTAAGCAGTTATAAAAATCTATCTAGGTAGGTAGGTAGGACTCCCCCGGCTAAAATCCCCAATAAAGGCTCGTACAGACTAGTGCGATATCGCGGGCGCGACGCGACACTAGTAGCACAATTTCTTTGCCGCTGCCTGTCGCGCCTGCGATATCGCGCGAGTCTGTACGAGCCTTAACCGCACGGACCCCCGTTATTATAGTTAATGCGAGGTTCTTCGAGCGTGCATTTTTGTTCTAGAGGTGGCAGTTGGGCGCGAGTAAAATGAGTTAAAATCTTTATAATAAGGGTATGTATGGATTTTTTTTCTATAGAGCGAACTTTGTCCAATTATGTAACGCGACGTACCTACAGAAAGGTCTCAAAAGCAACCTATAATTTTTTCACGTGTTTAATCATTACCGTTTCTAAATAAAATTACATTTCCTAGAGGTTAACTTGAAGAACCTCGCCTTATGTTCAAATACGAACGAGAAAATATATGACAGTTTGTGGTAACTTGATGTGCTGGGCACCGTACTTACGAGTGGAAAGTAATCCCGTGGAACTTGTTTTTGGTTTTTTGAATTATTTGTGCACATTTTGAAAACACAGGAAGGCATTGTTGCTGCTTAATTAGACGATTACGGTAAGGTCATGGCCCATAATCCGACCCAGTTCAAAAATGTTTTTGTACAAAAACGAAAACGGTGGTAAATAATACCCACTTTTCATTAAATGTAAAAAGAAAAAATGAATTCATTGAGAGATCTTGCAGTAGACCAATAAAAATTGGATAATAATTAGCTGCACCAGCGGTTTCGCCCGTCTTTAAATTATTTTATCCCATGGAAACATGTCACTGGGATAAAAAGTATACTATCTCCGTCTCCAAATCTAATATGTATATCTCTACACGGCAATTTAATCAAAATCGGTTCAAGGGTTTAGACTTGAAAATGAAACAAAGCGACGCGAAGGTGGGGGTGTGAGCGAGACATAATTATATTCTTGCGTAATAGTATGTTTTAGTGGATACCTACTTTATTTATTTATTTCAACACGCGCGGTGATGCCTGCGGATTATTTTGTTTTTTTTTATTTTTTTATCTAATAATATTTATTTATATATCTGGTTGTATAGTTAGATTATATTCTGAGTACTGTTTGTTTTATTTTATCTAGTTGCCTATATATGTTAATTTCTTTAAACCTGACTTGGTTTCCGTATGTCTTTTCCGGGTAACCACTGAAAATCAGCGCTGTGCTGTGGGTCCCTCATAGCACAGCATCATGCTGAGTGGAAGCCTTCTGGTCACAGTCATGACGTGCAGCTGCCGACTATTTTGTTTTGTGCTCGTGATTGGAATGTAGATCTATTTTGTTTTTTTTTTTTTTTTTTTCTATAAAGGTACCACCTACTCAAGTTAATTATCCACTGACCGACCCAGACGACCCCACCACTCTCATTCAGGAGAGCCGTAGGGAAACTAGTACAGCTCGAAGAGTACACACAACACGAACACGATCACAATTCCGACCTCGCTTTAGAGGTCCCGCGCGAAATCGACGACCCCGATTAATAAGCCCTCCCCGTCCCTTGACGACGCTTAACGATGTGCCAGCATGTGGTTTAGCTGAGCCTGTAATCCAAACTCCCCCGATTAATAATCAGAACCCTGATATTATCCAGCCACCGACGGTCCCTTGCCACCCTCCCTCCGACACTGCCCTAAGCCGAGGTTCGAGCCCCACCTGGGGTGCCCTTAGCGAGCAGTCGTCTAGCTTAAGTAGATTTTAGTATAAACCCCCTGGCTGGAGGCGTAAACTTCGTTAGGAGCTTGCGGCACCACAGGAAAGTCCGGTTAAGGAGCAGGAACCCCCAGTGGTTATACCTCCGAGATGCCATTACAAAAAAAAAAAAAAAAAAAAAAAAAAAAAAAAAAAAAAAAAAAAAAAAAGTTAATTATCTTTTTGTATGCACGTGTTTCTGTGACAAATAAACCTATTTTTCTTTATTTTCTTTTCTTTCTATTGTATTGTTAAATAAAAACAATACAATAGAGGGATTGTATTGTTTTTATTCAACAATCCGAGTATTGAGGGATACTACTGCTCATGTATTCACGACCGCCGCAGTATAGGAATTTGTGCCCATATTGCGAGCGTAGTAGGTATACTTTTATCCTGGGCCAGACATCAAGTAAATATTGATACACCTGCATCTTTCTAGGAAAATGTAATTTTAGATATTGATGAAGCTGAATAAACATTAAAGAAAATGTATTTTATTTTCTCCTCCCTAAAACCACAAGTTATAAGTTAAGTTTTCATACTAGGTAGATTAATTTTTTTTTATTATTATTCTTTCATGATCCCCATCAGCCACAGTTATGCAGTCCACGTTGAGGAGCGCGTACCCAATCTTCCTTTTTTATACATCAATGATAATTAATTTTGTTATTACTTGCTCAGTATATCTATTTCGTGTTTTATTTATTTTCTTCATTTCCATATTTTAATCTTCGAATTTTGTATAGATAAAGACTCCTACAAACAGGCGCGACACGCAACGCGACACAAACAGACCGCACGTCGCGCGGCACGCGGTGTCTTTGTGTCACGCCTGTTTGTAGGAGCCTTAGGGTTTTATCACACTAGCGAGTTGCGAGCGAGTGGAAAGCGGGGCGAGTGCGCAGCGAGATCGCCGCGAGTTCGCAAAGTGTGCGCGGCGAACACGTCGCGGGTGCGCAGCGAGCTCGCCGCGGGTGGGCAGCGAGTTCACAGTGTACGATGCGCGTGTTGTACGTTCAGTGCCATTCATAAAATGGTGTCGACAGCGCCGTTAGCCGCGAGCTCGCTGCGCACCCGCGGCGTCTTCGCGGTGTGTTCACCGCGCACACGTTGCGAACTCGCGGCGAGCTCGCTGCGTACACGCCCCGCTTTCCACTCGCTCGCCACTCGCTAGTGTGATAAAGCCCTTAAGGCGACGATAACCGACTTTTAATGATTGTATACTGAAGATCACGCCTAAACGAGTCGTGTTAATGATTTGGAAAAAATATATGTTAAATAAGAGCATTTTCTTAATAACTTAATATGTGAATATTTTAGATTATGTTTATTTTACATAGTGAAATTAATTTGCGAAGTTATGTCTAACGCGGATAGAAAGCTGAGAATCACACAAAATCTATGAAGCGTATTTTTCTGAAAGCTTCACCGTTTTAAAGATAATTTAATTATTGATCTTTTAGTATACGTGTTTTATTAAAATACCTTTTGTTTTATGTATAATAAATTAATAGTGCATCTTATTTGGGACAGCGCTCCTGGAAGGGCGAGTCCTATTACTGGCTGGACGTACGACGCGTTGCGTGAGCTCAGTACAGGAACACGCAAGCTTACCACTCAAGGTCACTGGTATATATATTGGCCTTAAGCATGCACTGTGTATCAATTGCTGTAACGTCTCAATTTTGTTTATTGTAAGTACAGACGCCAGCAGGTCAAGCTACCCGAAACTGTCAAATTTTCGCAATCAACCTTGAACCTTATACTGTAGAGATAAAGTCGAAAATCTATTAAAGAAATTTGACAGATTGTAGTTGCTTGATGTGCTGGCGTCTGTACCTACCTATACTGACTCGTTCTGTGAATGTCATATACTTACTTTCAAAAATACATTTGAAAGTATCTAGGTATCTAATAAACAAATGTCTATACCCTAGTAGCATTTTTGTTGGCGTTTGGTTGGGCCACATACCTCTGAAGTTGGCCCAACTAGGTGCCAACGGAAAATGCTACTAGGGTATACAGGGTGTTTGGTAGAAGGACCGACACAATTCTTTAAGAGATTGAGGATATCCTTTACACGCACAAAATTGTTTTATTTTTCGTTTTAATTACGATTTTTTTTTTTTTTTTTAGTGCTCACACGCAATTTGAAGTCTTTGGAAGCACAAAAGTAATTTTTTAGAACTACTGGTACTTATATGTACATTGCAGATACTGCAAAAGTAATTGCGTTCTATTACAACTACAAACAAAAACGTTTTGACGACATTTTCAGGTGATAAAGTAAAAATCATAATATTATTTCAATGACATACAATGACACTTAAGACATGGGTTTTATAGGTTGAAACTAGTATATGACCTTCCCTATCCCTAAGAAAATTCTGTCGGTTCTTCTACCAAACATCCTGTATACATCTATAACCTGTCAGTTTATTATTCTAATAGGTACGTATATCTATGCCTTTATTTCAGTTCCATGGCATAACGTGGCGATGCAATGATCGTATTCCTGTCACAGTTCCTATTCATTCTGTAAAACGTTGAGTTGCCAGTCTATCTCTTAAATACAGAATGTGTTGCCAACCGTACGATTTAAATCGTATTTATACGACCTTTTTGGAACTGATACGATGTACAGACGCCAGCAGGTCAAGCTACCCGAAACTGTCAAATTTTCGTAATCAACCTTGAACCTTATGTTGTAGTGATAAAGTTGAAAATCTATTAAAGAAATTTGACAGATTGTAGGAGCTTGATGTGCTGGCGTCTGTACATACGATCATGTAATCGAAATCGTACGCAAAATATACGATCATTCCAAATCTTTCAATCTTCAAACAAAATAGAAAAATAATATTACACTAAGTAAATTTTGCTACAAAAGAACAAAATACATCAGCTCCCGCGTCTACTGCTGCGCTCATTGACTCTGATATTCAAATAACACTTTTTGGGGTTTATTCATAAACGTTGCTTAAAGTTAAGTAACGTTCAAACGTCAAAAATGTATGGTTAAACAGTCGCTAATCATTACTTAACTTTAAGCAGCGTTTATAAATAAACCCCATTAGGTACAGTGGCTAGCACATCAAGCTACGCGAAACTGACAAATTACTGCAAACGATTTTAAAATTTAAAAAGTTTATAATTAAGTTCAAAATCGAACGAGAAAATTTGACAGGTTGTGGTAACTTGATGTGCTGGCCACCGTACAAAGGGACTTTACGGGTCAGATTCTACAAAAAAAAAACATAGATGGCACTGTGCAATGACCTATGGCAAATATAGACTTCTTACGTAGACAGAGAAAACTATAGACCGCTGGTCATCTTCTATCTCACTTACACAAGAAAAAGATAAATTTATACAAGATGCTTGTAAAGAAAAGAGACAGAGCCTAACATTTTCTGTCCCTTATCGCGTGTCGCGTTTTTCAAGGACAGTACTTCAGTTGCTAAACAAAGTTTGACGTTTGATACGCGTTCGAAAAGTGGTTGCGACGAAATTTTGAATGATTTAATTTGTTATTTCGAAAAATACTAACTATTTTGTGTTTTTTGTTGAGGATTGACTTTAGATATTGCTGCAAAATGGTAAGGTGCAGTGTTTTTGGTTGCAAAAGCGATAGTGAGAAGAAAATTGCCGGATTGTCCTTTCATTCGTAAGTAGCTAAATATTTTAGTTTATTCGGTGAAAGACAGTGGAAGTTTTCAACTAATATGGTTTTTAAACTATTAAAATAAATATACAGCTGTTTCAAGATAAAATGAGAGCTGAATTATGTTTTTATTATTTATTATACTTTACATAACCTCCAAGCTCAGTGCTGCCTACTTTTTACTCGGATACTTCCCCATTTCAGGGGAAAATTGTACGCCAATAAAATAAATTACCTTCATCAATCATTTCAGATGAATGCTTTATTAGAGTGTATGTATAGCGCTGGCAGCAAATTTGTTCCACTTTTCACTGGACGTAATATTACATCTTTACCTTTTAGTATCTATTTATAGTTTAAAATATTGTATTTGTAGCAGGTATTAAAGTGTTAAAAACTTTCACATTTCCCGCCAAACCAAAATCACGGAAATTATGAATGAAAGTGGAGATAAAAATATTTTTTATGCTGTATCTCAGGTTTTCTTTAAATGTTCTTTTTCCCGCAGGTGAAAGAACTCCTATCCTAATAAACTATTTTGACTTATACCCAAAGTCTCTAATTCAGATAATTTATGTAAACAAAGTAATGTCAAAATGTCACTGCCAAAATGACAGCTGACAGTGGTGCAAAGCATTTTATCTTTTTTTTTTTTTGTAAATAATCATCTATAAAATTAAAATGAAATAATTTTTAGAACTATGCAAACAAAATACCGTTGCCAAACAATGTTTTGTGTAGTTTGTTGGAGACACGGCATTATGCGCGCCTGTCACTACTCCATACAAGTTTAGACGTGATTAAAAACTTGCCGACTAAAATTACTTCAATTAAAGTCAAGAGCTGATTAATTTGACAGGACTAAACTAAAATTTATCTTCTGTCCTTTTCTTAATGAAATAGAAAGAAAAAGATGCACTGAACTTAAATTTAGTTTAGTTTGTGAACAAGGGAATCGGCACCATAATCAGCCCTTTTAAGTCCACTACTAGACGTAGGCCTCCCAAAATCGATTTCCACTCAGATAGATAGAATACTCTTTATTATGTACACCATAAAAATTACAGATATAAATGTAGAACTGTTACATAGGGTGTCACAATGGGCGGTCTTATCGCTAAAAGCGAAAACTCAAAACAGTTTTAATCCAAAATGTGGCAAGATATGCTACTTACGATATGAATCTATGAATGAGAGTTGTTATATTAGTGTTGTTGAAGATGTAAAAAATTTGAAAATGTTTGGATCTCCTGCATTTTTACCAGTACCATAAAATATTTTATACCCGAAAATCTCCTTTTTTTAATAACTTTGTTAAAAAATTTGTAAAAATAATTACGGTATGATTATTTTATAGTTATTATTTCTTAAAATCAGTACTTAAAAGAAAATGGCACTTTTTTTTCGCCATTTTATAACTGGTTAAAATGGTTTATAAATAACCATTACGAAGATTTTTTTTTTGATATGTTATCCCTTTTGTTTACATAAATGATCTGAAGTTCAGACTTTGGGTATAGATGTTTTGTTTCTATTTATAAACCCTGTGCGTTTGTACAAAGTAGATAATAGAGATTGAAAAACATCTGAACATTGAAGAACATTCGGGGTAAAATCACTTTAAAGTGGGTAACCCTAAAGTTTCAAGTACCTTGATTTTCTGTCCCTTACAGCGACGCGCCAAGCTGTGGTCTATAGTTTTCTATGTCTATGACTTCTTATAACCCAAAGTCTCAAATTCAGATAATTTATGTAAACAAAGGGGATAACATAACAAAAAAATATTCATAGTCATTCAATATCAATAGTAATTCACATAAAATGGCGAAAAAAGAGGCTACATTTTCTTTTAAGTACTGATTTTAAGAAATAATAATTAACAATTAATTATACCGTAATTATTTTTATAAATTTCCGGTTTTAAACAAAGTTATTAAAAAAAGGAGATTTTCTGGTACAAAATATTTTATGATACTGGTAACAATGCAGGAGACTCAAACATTTTCAAATGTTTTACATCTTCAACAACACTAATATTACAACTCTCATTTATAGATTCTTATTGCAAGTAGCATATCTAGCCACATTTTGGATGAAAACGGCAGTAAACTGTTTCGAGTGGAAATCGATTTTGGGAGGCCTACGTCTAGCACTGGACTTAAAAGGGCTGATTATGACGATCATATGCCGTGTCTCCGACATACTACACAATACATTGTTTGGCAGCGGTTTGCATAGTTCTTATAATTAATTCACTTTAATTTTAGCGATGACTATTAGATACAAAAAAAGAATATGATAAAATGTTTGGCACCACTGTCCTGTAATTTTGACTGTGACATTTCTTGACATTACTTTGTTTACATAAATGATCTGAATTAGAGACTTTGGGTATAGTTGAATTTAGTTTGCAAATTAGTGTCCCGATTCTGGTAACGAAGATCCAGAAAATCACTCCTTGTTCCTATCTAAATACCAAATATTGTATGTAAATATTGATTTTAAGTCATAATATTATAACACGTTTAATCATTTACTATTGTTTTATTGGAATTTCAATGCGTACTATTTTTTTTTCTACAATTCTTATCAAAATACGATTTTTCCTAGTGTATGGTACGATCCTCTGGAAAATAAAGTTGGCAACACTGGGTAGTCTATGTTCGGCCGGATACTAATTAGATTAATCGGCCGAATTTTTGGAAATTGCGTTTTATGTCATCTTTGTAGGGATGCAATAAGTGCCAAAAAGTAACGATATTTAAAAAAAAATCAATATCGTTTTCAATATATCGGAAAAAATATATACGGTATCGAAGTAATGAATATCGATATTATTATTATTACTTTTAAATGTTTACATATCTCATGACCCTGGGGTCCCGGACCTTTGAACGGCGTACGAGGGGCCGAAGCTAACTCGCAGAGGCCCGTTAGACGCTTTTTAATTAAATGAGGCATCAACCGACGATTATCCCTGTACGCACTACGCAAGTGCACCCAAGGACAACCCCCGGTTGGTGTAGGACTATTGCAAGATATGGAAACAAAGATATTGGACTATGGGTTTGGGTGGTTAAAATGGACTGGTTACCTAAAACTATGGAAGGACTATGGCCCTTGCCTGATCAATGTTTTTTTACACACGGATAAAATGGCAGGGGGTGACTTGCACACTCAATAATGGGCCCCCGAAAACGGTCGCTAGCACATAGTGACGTAGCGACAAGGAGGCAACATGTCCTGAGGTGCTCGAGGAGTGGAGAGGTATTCCACGGCTCTCAGAACAATCCCAGAGCCCGGAAGATGGTCAAGATCCCTACAAGCACATACTGGAATACTTCCGAACACGTCCGAGCACGTTTGCTCTTGCGAATTTCCACTCAAGCCGGCCAATAAAGGCAAGAATGAGGTGGGAGCTCAGTTCCTCGTCAGTGTTCACTCCAGCCGGCCAATAAAGGCAAGCTAGAGATGAGGAACATGACTTCTCCCGGGAGATAGGGTCCGTGGGGTCGCAACTGCCCAACAGCTCGCCACATGCTGCCCTACGGGTTCCTGTATCTCTCTTGGTCTGGCTCCTCACCCTAGACATGTTCCGGTAAAGTAAACTCTACTGGCACAGACCCAGAGTTCGGAGCGCGCAAGCCCCACCACGACGTCAACGTAGAGATACGGCGGTGGGGTTATTATTATTATTATTATAGCCTCTTTATTTCCATAATGAATCACTTATAAAATAAAAATAAAACAAATATGTCATAAGATTACAATTACATAAATTAATGTGCATGCATAAAATAACAACATTATTACAATTCTAAAATATTAAATAAATTAATTTTTCATAAAAAATAATTTACAATTTCATTTATATATAATTATTTTTATTTACTTTATTTATATTTCAATATGGACCCCTCAACGGGTGAAGGCCTCCTCCATTTTGCTCCACGTTTGTCTGTCTTTTGCCTTTGTGATCCAATTTTCACCGGCTTTTCTTATTATTTCATCAAGTCATTTTCTTTTGGTCTACCTCTTTTCTTTTTGTTTGTAAGTCCTTGCCAGGTAGTTACTCTCTGTGTCCATTTTTCCTAGTCCACAAATATCGATCTATCAAACAAAAATATCGATACATCGGTATTTTTTCTACAAGCCTACATCTTTGTTGTAAAGTACGCAAAAATACATGCTGACATATCATGAAGAGACCGTGATGTATGTCTCCCTACTTCTCTACCTACATGAGTCCGCAAGATCTCCACATTCTACACCACAAAAATGGGAATCTAGTTAATCCAGCGATCAACGTAGCGCATTTGTGATCAGGTTTTTTTAGCATGGCAATATACATTCAGACGTGCCAACTTCACCAAAAAATGACGTTTGCGTCGGCCATTTTGCAGTTTTTACGGTAACTGCTCTACACGTGTTGGTAGGTTATTCGATAAAATCTATTATAGATTTAGGAAATACAGTATTGTAGTGTCTTATAAATTATCTACGCACATTCCAGGTTGCCGAGATGGCAGTTGCAAAGAAACCCGTGGCTAAAAAAGCCCAACTGCACCAGAAGACTGGTAAGAAAGGCGTCAAAGGTGGTAAAATCCGCGGCAAAGGCATCAAGCGGAAGATCAACCTGAAGTTCATGATCGACTGCACACACCCCGCAGAAGACAGCATCCTCGACGTCGGCAACTTCGAGAAATATCTGAAGGAGCGCGTCAAAGTTGAGGGCAAAACAAATAACCTAGGCAATCACGTTGTCATCGCTAGGGACAAGACGAAAATCTCCATCAACGCAGGTTAGTAGTTATTTTCAGCAATGCTTTTATTTACTGACAACGTTTATCCAATGTGCTATCACGTTCTCTTGTTGAAAAGTTCTTATTTACGACGATTGTCCCAGTTCCCGTATTTTGTGCTCCCTTTCGTGACACGTTATCAGCTATGTAATGTTTTTTGCATTACACTTATTCTGATGATGTGTAGGTCAGTGCAGATTGGTCCTTATTAATGTAGAAATCAACAGTAAATAATTATGATCACATTTTTATGGTCATCATTGTATTATAATTATTCAATCAATGATTCCTCTTTGATTAGGTGAAGGTGGCTTGAGAATTTTGCATAGTTAGCCACAATCTTAGAAATAGAAATTGCCTGTTTCAACTTCTTGAATGCAGAAGTATTAATGATTTGTAATATATTTTGTAAACATAACCCTCATTTGTTCTCGGCTACAGCATATGAATCTGGTACATTATATTCCAATAGTTTTTGTAGTGACTGATTGTTAGTGTGTGGCTATTATTTTGATACTGGCAACAGCCTAAAAGCTGCATTATGATATAACAGTACTTTTATTCAGACAAGGACTCTGGCTAACTCTGTTTATTGAGAAACAGAAATATTGAGCAGCTTCATCAAAAATTGCTCTTAAATAGTCTTGGACACTAGCCATTACTTTTAACTTTGATGATTTAATAGGTAGTTCCTAGTCAGATGTCTCATACTCAGTTATAATCTAACATAATGTTGTCTTCTTTCCAGACATTCCCTTTTCAAAGAGGTATCTGAAGTACTTGACAAAGAGGTACCTCAAGAAGAACAACCTTCGTGATTGGCTGCGAGTGGTGGCTTCTGCTCATGACTCATACGAGCTGCGCTACTTCAACATCAATGCTGACAGCGACAATGAGGACAATGAAGATTAAGCTATTCACACAATAAAATAGTTTTACACTATGCCTTTGTATTATTTTATGTAGAACTAGCTTTTGCCTGCGGCTCCGCCCGTGACGCTCCGCGGATGTCGGATATCGCGTAAAAAAGTAGCCTATGTCCTCCATATCCCAGGCTATATCTCTGCCAAATTTCATGACGGTTCAGTGGTTTAGCTGTGAAAACGTAACAGAATTTTAAATTTATATTATTAGTATGGATTGTAGGCCACCCAATACTCATAACATAATTCACGCACACTTGCTTGACATGTAGGTACACAAAGTTATTGTAGAAAAACCAACAACTGGTTTGTTAGTTACCATAACATCAAACCCGTATTCCCTGAGGGGTTAGCCGAGTTATATAGTAAACCCACCCTAGCTAGTTACATTGAAGTTCCATGTATGTAATTAATAGGGGGTGACCCTATTGCCGGGCACAAATGTAGCTGCTACAGAAATCGCTCTTTTAAAAACTCCAACACTCTTGACTTGGAGATCGAACTCAGGACCTCATACTCGGCAGTTGCACTTGCGACCTCTACGCTAACGAGAATTAGAAGCTTGATTTATTAAAGCTTCAAGGACCGTAGTACCGTACATACGCGTCCCTATTTCATCATGGCGTCTTTATAGCACTTCTTCGGAATACCGGAAAGCGCCCTCTGTCGGCACGACCACACGTTCAGGTTCCCGCTTGTATATAGAATAGAACGCTGGAGTAGGTAAACCATTTGCGTGTGGTGAGGGCCACTTTGTTAAAACGAAGCCTGGGCAGGAAGGTCGTGATAGCCACACTTTTAAGTAGTTATGTGTAGGCTAAGCTAAGCATAATATAAACAAATGTAAAATTAAGACAAGAGTAGTGAGTAGAGTAAGGGCTCGTACAGACTCGCGCGATATCGCGGGTGCGACAGGCACCGACAAAGAAATTGTGCTACTAGAGTCGCGTCGCGCCCGCGATATCGCACTAGTCTGTACGAGCCTTAACTTGTAGCGTGCTCGTTCTTTAGTCTGATTATATAGTTCGAAGTGTAAAGACGTTAGGTACGTTCTATTTACTTTGGACCCCTTCATTCTATCCTACGTATTTGATATTAATTTACCTCCACACGTTCCTGAGAAAACGGGTCTTGATGACAGACGGACGGACGGACGGACGGACAATGAAATGATCCTTTAAGGGTTCCGTTTTTTTCTTTTGAGGTACGGAACCCTAAAAATCAAATTGAAACTATTTGTACGAGATAGGATGACTTTAAAACAGCTTATAAACATCAAGGCAAGGCAACATAACGATGATGACGGAATTACGGTGTGGAGCACAACGTAACGTGCTTATTTTCTGCATTTTCATTCTAAAATAAAAGAAATCACCGAAAAAACGATGAGGGCGCGGGCGCCACAGTGCGTTCGACGCAGTCTTAACTGTTGACATAGTAATAACCGGCCATTTGGCCGAGCTACTGAATGCGAAAGGTGGAGAACCAGCGGGGTAATTGCGTAACCCACTTACAGTAGCATTGGGTTTAATTTTGACGGTTCAATAACATCTATTGCGTTATTTACGTTGTTGAGCACACAATTTTTTCGAACATAAGAAGCAATGGATTAGCAATATCCCTCAAATTATTCAAATTGTGTTGCGCAATTAGTGTGCTGGGGATTTTGCGCAACTTGTGAGAAGCCTATATAAAATATATAAAATATAAAAAGGTAGTTATGGCACCGTTCTAATGTCACGTAAGTATTATTGGCCTAGAAACAATTACAGTAAACACACCCACACAACTACATTTCCCGATGTCGTTCATCATGCATCAACAACCGAAATAGAGATACGACGCGGGCTATAGCGAGAACGAGATAGCATCATTGTTACTGTTGCGTACCCATAACAACTCGGAAACAAATGGCGACCTAAAAAGCAATATTATTCAGGAGAATTTTAAAGAAAATAAATTTTTATGTACTCACTAGTGGAAAGTAATCCCGTGGAACTTGTTTTTGGTTTGTGAATTATTAGTGCACATTTTGAAAACACAGGGAGGCATTGTTGCTGCTTATTAGACGATTACGGTAATTTTACTTAGGCCTGTGTTCACCAACATTTAAATCAACTGTTTAGATTATTGTATATATGTTTAGATATTTAATCAGTTCTTTACTTAGGAAATTTGACATAAATCAACTGTTTAAATACCTAACCGGTGGTTTGACTGTTGGTGAACACAGGCCTTAATGTGCTACACAAACGCCAGTTCGATTGTGCCGGTTTTATAGTTTCGCCATGTCTGTCTGTCTGTCTTTCCGCGGTTTAGCTCAAAAACGATTGGTACTAGAAAGTTGTAATTTGGCATGAGTATACACGTTAATGACGCTGAAAAAGTGGTAAAATAAAATTTTGATAAAAACAATTATTTAGGGTACCTAAATAATTAACCCCATGTAGGGGGGACATGTAAAGTGGGGATGATAATTTTTTTTCGTCCTTCCCATAGTGTGGGGTATCGTTGGATAGGTCTTTCAAAAATATTAGGGGTTTGGAAAGACCGTTTTTTGATTAAGTAAACCGTTCGTGACTTATCAAGCTTTAAAGTACAAATTTTCGTTAGAGTCAAGTGTCCCCCCCCTCTACCAACTAAACGGTTGTAGTTAGAAATTCAAATGTCACGGCAGTAGTAACAAACGATCGAAGTTCAGTTCTTCAAGTAGATAACGAAGTTTAAAGGAAAACTATCACCCTTAAGAGCCATTTTACGTTTTCGCGCGAATATCTAAGATTTTAGTCGCCTAATTTACCATCTTAGTTAATTCTCTGGTATTGGTGAATATATGTAAATAATAGATGATTCTTTCGTATTGACACTTCATGTAACACATTTACAAAAACTTATTTGTGTACTTTGTAGTTATTAATCTCCCAGAACTAGTTTACTGAAAAATCAGCGCAGAGGCAATTTCAGACTCCTATTTCTATAATTAATATTTATAAATTTGACTGAAAAAAATACACAAAGCATCAGACATATAGTTTTGTCGACAAATGACGTACTAGAATTTCGATTATTAATAACATTAATAGGTAAAAAAAATAAAGACTTAGGACAATTTTTACGATTTATTCGCAATTATATTGCGATTTTTTTGTTTGAATAAAGCGTAATTACATTTTAAAAATCATCTCAAAATGAACTATGTTCTTTAACAAATCGAATTCTCAAGTTTGATTAAAATCCCTTCATTTAATTAGCCACAATATCCTTTTTTTAAACACTCTAAAAAAGAATAAATTGCGATGCACAAGTGGGCACCGTTTAGTACAGCGCGAGCGCCCATCGAGGAAGGACCTGTGCTACTTTTTCCCGCATCTCAATTGTCGAGTGCTCATATCGTAACCGTGATATTATACTACGACCACAACATTTTGATGCTTCCCAAATTGACTCGTTTTTACGAAGATTGCGTATTGCCGGAAATTATAGACCCTAGAAAAGCAAGATCAATGCCTTTACGACAAATATTTATTTAACGTAAGTGATAGTCATTATTACTTGACATTATTGTCAAATAATAATGACCAACACTTATATTTTGTACGATGTGATTGTTTTCCTGTTCATTTTTATTATATACTTTCAAAACATATATTTGTATTTTTTTATTAGTCTAGAAAGCTTTAGTAGACTGAATAAATAAAATAACTTTTTTAATAAATCTCTAAATACCGCATTATTATTATAATGGCTCAAGATTATTTAGTCCGTCTCGACACTCGCGTTACACTGCTTAAATTGTGTATGTGTGGATAGTTACGCTCACATACACAGCGCTGCCGTCTTTTACCTAAACTCGAGCGTAAAAATTTTGTGAAATGGCTCTTAAGTGGCAAGTTTACGAGTAATAGTCGACCAACTTAAATTTGCAGTTGAAAAACATGTTCTCCCATACAATCTTTATAGGAAAGCATGTTTCTCAACTACAATGTTAAGTTTGTTCTTGGGATAAATTTATCCCAACTACGGAACCCTTCATTGTACGTGGTCCGACACGCACTTGGCCGGTTTTTTTTATACATCAATGGGCTGAGTAGATTGGTTTGACATCTGCTGAGACTCAAGCAATGCTGTCTAAACTGTCTCTAGTCTAGAGCCAGAGTTTATTTCAAAGATTCTTCTATTTCTTTCTCGTACCAATATGTTAGTGTGTTAGAGGTAATAATATAATGCTCATAAAATAATAAGTAACGTATATTTCTCAAGTTTGGTAAATATAATTATAAATTAATTAATATTATAAAATCATTTGAAATGATGATTTTTGTACTACATCTATTTTAAGATTCATCACCGCCGTGACTAAGTATTGTCTGGATAATGAGAAATGCGCTAAAGTATACATTGAACTACATGGTAATAGATTACTTGCACCGGAAATTAAGGCGTTTGTGTTTACACTGATAACCCTAATATTACATTATTTAAAAACTCATATCAATAATATGGCCGTCCACTATAAGTTTCCGAGACCTGAGCCACCATCATTATTGTATCGTCATTAATATGATCACATGTTATCACGGCCTGTAGCGTCGGGATGATTGATATTCATCGATTTTAGCTTAACATTATAAATACTATATTATTTTTTTAACCACACAATCTAATTGATTTATTTAAAACAAGAGTTCCGTTGAGAATACAATAGTCCGATGATATTACACTATGTATCGATATATTTCGCGAGTTCGCGCTTGACGCTTGAGTCTGAATCTGGTTTTAATTGGTATTCAGAGGTTAGTTCTATTGCTATACCATAATAATTGTGTTGTCAACAGTCTGCAATGTTTTAAATCGACTGGATTTAGTGGGTGAATATTCAGTTGCAGGATTTATTTACACACGTCTTGATTAAAACCAGTTAAGCCTTAAAATATTTTACTTAGAGGCAAACAGATTAAAAGGAGTCCTGCTTTTTAACATGTCGCATGTGTACGTAAAATAAATAAATGAAAAAATACAATAAAAACGTTTATTTGACACTAAAAATACATGTACACACGCTTGTGTACGTGTGCGATATCAGCTACAAACGGAATACTTATAAAGTAAAATTTCCTATTTTTCTAAGATTAAATACTAAAATCGATGTCGATAACAATGATTCTCCTATAACATTTACTCTTACTAGAACGGTGATACGAATGCAAAGGAACGCGACCGATACGGGCCGGTGGTATTTCACGAACGTAGCACGTGCGGTTTTATTTTTACTTTTGGCTCGTAATGACTACACGTCTAAAATTACCCTACTTTCAGGCTCGAGCGTCCAGTGCAAGATTATTATAAAATGGGGCGAGCGCGCGTTCACTTCTTGGCGGCGATTTCCTTCATCCTGTTGAGTGCGGAGCCGGCCTGGAACCAGGCGATCTGCTGCTCGTTGAATGAGTGGTTCAGCAGGATCTTTTCTGTCTTGCCATCTTTGTGCTTGATCTCGCATTCGACGGGCTGTAAATAAAAATATAATTTGATTTAGATACAATTACAAACTAAATGAGACAATCATCATCAGGATGTAGCTGAATATCAGTATTTTACATGGAGTGACAGCCGTAACGACTGTCAAAGATCCACGAATGACAGCCGGGACCAACGGCTTAACGTGCTTTCCGAGGCACGGAGAGGTCTTGGCATGTAAAGATGGTCACCCATCCACGGACCAACCGCAGCAAGCGTAGCTTAACCTAATCGATCAACCTGTGCGGTTGTTATAACTTAGACACAAGCCCCTCCAATACAATACAGGCTAGAAATAATAACGATAAACAGCCTGAAATCGCTTTCGTCGGAAAAATAAGGAGCCCGTGATATCAGAAATTAAACGCGTGATGGGTTGGACTTCCGCTTAAACCGGGGTCACACGGTTCGATGTTAGTTGACCAACTGCTAAGTCGAGAGCGATTTGAACCGTCTGAACAGATTAAATTTTTTTTTTCTAACTTTGCCCGCCTTCTCTAGTAATTTCTCCTGTATTGTGGGTGCAATGCAAAGGTGCTTGAATTTCAAAGTTAAAGTATTTTTTGTTGAACAACAAAAGTTGATCAATTTCAGGGAACAAGCAATACATAGCCAGAGATAAAAACTAAAAAAAAAATCTTTTGCTTTTAACTTTCTTTGATACTTCCTGTGACCCAAGAACTGGCTTACACCTTGGGCAGAGGCGAAGCTTTGCCATACAGCGTGGCAATGCCGCCAGTTTCTTGGGTAAGTATTCGACAGCGATGCGGAAGAATTTTTCGGCGCCATATTTTAGTTTGTTAATAGTTTTAGTTAGTTTATGTTATAATTTTTTTCTTTTCTTTTGACTTTGCCGTTTTCAGATACTAATATTCGTTATAAAGTTTGAAGATTTGGACAAGCGGCACCGCATTGCAAAAATTATCCAACATCACTTTATGTATATCCGTCCATTATGTATAACCATCGCACATTACAGACAGGTCGCACCGCGATTTTTAAGGTTTCGCACCCAAAGGGTGCCATACGGAACCCTATTACTAAGCCTTCGCTGGCCGTTCGTCCGTCTGTCTGCCAGCGGGCTATATCTTATGAACCGTAATAGGTAGACAGTTGAAATTTTCACAGATTGCTTATTTCTATTGCCAAAATAAAATAAATTTAAATACAAGAAAGCTGTTTTTTTTTTTGCTAAATATTGTGGTAGCTTCGTGCTTTTCGTGTGTGAGACGGACTCGCAATTGGCCGGTTTTTATGTTTTCAAATGCGATGCGATGCGGCCCAATGCGCCTGTAATGTGCGCTTAGCTTTAACGAACAAGACGTAAGTATTGGTCCTTTGATACGTTACCTTGCCGGGTGCGAAGGAGTTGAGTCCGAGCAGCGAGATCTTGTCATCGGGCTGGATCTTGTCGTAGTCGGCGGGATTGGCGAACGTCATCGGCAACATACCTTGCTTCTTTAGGTTGGTCTCGTGAATCCTGGAGAAAGAATGAACTTATTTTCAACACACTTGCTCGTAAAGTGGCTCTTATTGAACTGTTTTAGGTTCAAAATTCAGTGTACTTAAAACACATGTTTTTAACTATGTATTTCTCGCACTAGTACGGCAATGTGCACCAGACAACATTGCATATTTGCATCGTAATGGGCTATTATATTTTACTGTTACATAAAACCGCCAAATTATCGTTGGGATCAAAAAGTTGTAATAAAATATATACGTTTATGATGCTGAAATATGTGGGATGAAATAGTATATTGATCCAACGATGATGGCCCGGCCGCCCAGATGGCGCGGCTCGAGCGCGGCATGCTCGCGCGAGGAGCCCTCGCCGTAGTTCTCGTCGCCGATCACCACCCAGCGGATGCCGGCCCAACGTTACCTGGCGAACGACTTGACGATGATGGCCCGGCCGCCCAGATGGCGCGGCTCGAGCGCGGCATGCTCGCGCGAGGAGCCCTCGCCGTAGTTCTCGTCGCCGATCACCACCCAGCGGATGCCGGCCCAACGTTACCTGGCGAACGACTTGACGATGATGGCCCGGCCGCCCAGATGGCGCGGCTCGAGCGCGGCATGCTCGCGCGAGGAGCCCTCGCCGTAGTTCTCGTCGCCGATCACCACCCAGCGGATGCCGGCCCAACGTTACCTGGCGAACGACTTGACGATGATGGCCCGGCCGCCCAGATGGCGCGGCTCGAGCGCGGCATGCTCGCGCGAGGAGCCCTCGCCGTAGTTCTCGTCGCCGATCACCACCCAGCGGATGCCGGCCCAACGTTACCTGGCGAACGACTTGACGATGATGGCCCGGCCGCCCAGATGGCGCGGCTCGAGCGCGGCATGCTCGCGCGAGGAGCCCTCGCCGTAGTTCTCGTCGCCGATCACCACCCAGCGGATGCCGGCCCAACGTTACCTGGCGAACGACTTGACGATGATGGCCCGGCCGCCCAGATGGCGCGGCTCGAGCGCGGCATGCTCGCGCGAGGAGCCCTCGCCGTAGTTCTCGTCGCCGATCACCACCCAGCGGATGCCGGCCCAACGTTACCTGGCGAACGACTTGACGATGATGGCCCGGCCGCCCAGATGGCGCGGCTCGAGCGCGGCATGCTCGCGCGAGGAGCCCTCGCCGTAGTTCTCGTCGCCGATCACCACCCAGCGGATGCCGGCCCAACGTTACCTGGCGAACGACTTGACGATGATGGCCCGGCCGCCCAGATGGCGCGGCTCGAGCGCGGCATGCTCGCGCGAGGAGCCCTCGCCGTAGTTCTCGTCGCCGATCACCACCCAGCGGATGCCGGCCCAACGTTACCTGGCGAACGACTTGACGATGATGGCCCGGCCGCCCAGATGGCGCGGCTCGAGCGCGGCATGCTCGCGCGAGGAGCCCTCGCCGTAGTTCTCGTCGCCGATCACCACCCAGCGGATGCCGGCCCAACGTTACCTGGCGAACGACTTGACGATGATGGCCCGGCCGCCCAGATGGCGCGGCTCGAGCGCGGCATGCTCGCGCGAGGAGCCCTCGCCGTAGTTCTCGTCGCCGATCACCACCCAGCGGATGCCGGCCCAACGTTACCTGGCGAACGACTTGACGATGATGGCCCGGCCGCCCAGATGGCGCGGCTCGAGCGCGGCATGCTCGCGCGAGGAGCCCTCGCCGTAGTTCTCGTCGCCGATCACCACCCAGCGGATGCCGGCCCAACGTTACCTGGCGAACGACTTGACGATGATGGCCCGGCCGCCCAGATGGCGCGGCTCGAGCGCGGCATGCTCGCGCGAGGAGCCCTCGCCGTAGTTCTCGTCGCCGATCACCACCCAGCGGATGCCGGCTGCCTTGTAGGCGCGCGCCGTGGCCGGCACGGGGCCCCACTCGCCCGTCTTCTGGTTGCGCACCTTGTTCAGCTCGCCGTTTTCGGCGTTTGTGGCGCTGCGGAGAGTTGCGGACGATTACAATTATGAATTACGAGTATACAGAGTGGCGATTAGGTTATCACATTAAATAGTACAGTGGTTATGACAAAATAAAATAAAACTATTTTACTAAAAATAGAAAACTAAATTTTTCATATAATATAAATAGCGTAAGTTGGCACGAAATAAACCACATTTCCTTAGACACGCGAAGGGTGATGGTTTCAATAATTCAACACAAACTTTATGGTATTGTTACCATAATCACAAATTAAGTTTAGTGGTATTAAATACAAAAAAAAGAAAAAAAAAGGTCCCACACCTAAAATGTTAATTGTTATTCATTATTTTAATTGTGTATGTTTAAAATACGTGATGTGGAACACGTGGTTTCAATTAATGTGATAACCTCATCGCCACACTGTATTTACGCTGGCTGTGTTTTCGGAATAAAATAACGAATTGGGGATTTTTGGTTTAAGCATCTGTAAATGAAATTAATAGTGCTCCGATGGCGTTCAGATTAAAGGATTTTTTTTTTTCACAGGACATCTTCGATCAGTAATAGCACTAGATACAGGTTCAGGAACAAAAATAAGTAATTGAAGTGGCCACGTTTACACACACATACACATTTACATTTGTTACTACGAAATATAGAAAAAAGTTTTACAATATTAACAAATTCAGTTCAATATAAACCTTAACACTCAACTATAAAGTTTAATTACGATTGCAAAATATTTATATTTAAGTCCTTCTATCATTGGAGAAAGGTAAATAAATAAATTTAAAATGTTGCTTGAATATAAAAAGTCATTTTTATAATAAGTACAATAATATTTATTCTAAAATGAAACTTAAAACCTAAGCAATAAGGTTAAAAACATTTTGTTGACAATTTCGTGCTTACTCTATTTTGGAACTAGACGTAGTTCTTGGTATTACATTTCAATGCTCAGAACAGAGTAATCATTGAAAGACGTAGAGTGGCAGGATATAATATTTTTATTTTTTTATGCGAAGGTTCTTTTTTTAAGGTAGCAAATATTTTTGATCAATTTAAAAAGTAGGTAGTAGGACTAAATTTGTACAATAGTTATTTTAATAAGGGGTATGCGCTGTGGTAGCCCGCGAAATTAAAATTTTCTTGCGTTTTATGCAATTTGCAGGTCCGTGTCAGGTGGTAATCTTGATCAGTTCAGTTATGACCAATTTATAAAAATGAATTGAACAAATTGTTTTATTAAAAATTCAACAATTTGTTACTTAGAACTTTTTCAAGGTTTAAATATTTCTTCTCCTCGTTCTTTCGCGACAATAGATACCTATTCTGCATTACGAAATGGATCGCTAGGAAATCTACAAACAAAAATAACATATAAAATAACAATACTACTCCGTGCATTTCCCTGTTCCAGAACAGTCGATGTTTGTTACAATAGTTGGCGCTTGTCGCAAATATTGGCCAAACAATCATAATATTTGCTAAATGATGTATAATTTACTATTTAATTGTTATTATTTTATGAAAAACACATACATAGTGATATAAACTTACCGAAAAAAAGATATTCCTTCCAAAATCTTGGTGTTACGGTGGTTATTTACACAATTTTTGAACGCGCACTGTGGCATTTTGACATCTTAACGTTGGCTATGTTTGGACGATACTAATTTGAAATAAGACCACAAAAGTATTTGTGCTCTAATTTTTCGGGCCGTTTTTGAAGCGCTTATCGGGAATCTAGTGCTATTATTGATCGAAGCAGGACATCATAAATATTAAGGTCCACCTGCATTCGTTAAAACAAAACCTCTAAAACATAATTCTGTCTCTATCAAACGAATGACAAAAATATGTTTAAAATTAATTTAGCGCTAAAAATAAAATGTTCCCACTGCTAGTACATAGACCTCCCTGTTAGAGACAGTGAGACGTAATCCACCACACGAAATAAAATAATTTACACAAAGAAAAGAGCCTGTCCGGTTTCGAACCTACGTCCTACAACTTTTAAGTCGCGGCCGTTACCGCTGGGCAACCACACTGCATTCCTAAAATATTATGACCAGGGGAAAAATTATTTCAAAAACGTATTCAACTTTATGTAGCGTATTCTAAATTTCAAAGCATTTAAATATCACCCGCATTTGGTAAAATTTTCAGATGAAAAACTCATAAAGATTGAACTATTATTCTATAAAACTATACTCAAAATATGAATACTCACGTAATAAACATGTTATTGGAGATGTTGTCGAGATGTCCGCGGTACTTGAGCCAGGGTCCGGCGGCGGAGATGTGGTCGGTGGTGCACTTGCCCTTGACCTTGATGAGGATGGTCATGTCCGTCAGGTCCTTGCCGTCCCACTTGTCGAAGGGCGCCAGGAGTTGCAGACGGTCCGAGGTCGGGGCCACGTCCACTTGTACCTCTGTGGGTGGGGAACACGTTTTAGGTTAATATTATTTATATATCCACATTTATTATCACACACAGCCATACACACTCACGCACACACACCCACGTACTCACTCACCCACTTTCACGCCGACTTACTCACTCACGTCCACACTCTACAACTCATATGTGTATTTAATTTATTGTTTTTTTGAAACCATTATTGTAATTTCATATGCTGTAAATTTAATAAAATTGTAAATATTAGCTAAACATTTTTCCAGTCTACTATCACAGAGGTATGGCGCTGTATGCCGAGATACAGGTTTTTCCCCTAGTTCGGCTGCAGATGCTCGATTGTTGTATTATTTTCATTATAGCCTATAATTTTCATCGCCACCACATAAATGTAACGCATCATTTATGTGTGTATTAGGTAATTGCTAGATGCTTACTCTTGTTTACCCAAAACTAGAGTAAAGTTAAAGTAACCGTTATCGATTACTGTTAGCTTATCCAATAAGAGGCCATCCCTAATACTTACGTCTCACATTATAGTAATTACCTCTCCCGAAGCGACGCGCGCTTGACTTGTGGTAACCAAGTGTAAAAACATGCTGTGAATGTGTGTAAGAGCAGGAGCTCTCGGTACTGACGCTACTCATCTTCATGCACACATTCAGAGCGTGTTGGTAGACTTAGTTACCACAAGTAAAGCGCGCGTCACTTCGCGAGGTAAAGGTGTGTCCAAACACGGCGTGCAAGGTGCGCAGCAGCTACGCGCGGCATTCGCAAGACACAAATTTGCCGCGCGACTAGATTAGACCTTCTACGCGGCAGTGCTGCGCGGCATGTCCGAGACACGCCGCGCTCTTTATTTCGTATTCAAACCACAATGAAAGCGACCGCGTGTGTTGTAGCTCCCTAGTATCCCATGATGGACTATGGGAGCCATATATTTCAATAAGACGAATTGCTGTTTCGTTATCCATTTTACTTGATAAAATACGTCCGTCCACACACAACCACTGGCGAACCAACACTACACCGTTCGCGGCATTCGCCGTGCGCGGCGGTCGTCCAATCATAGCGCGGCAGCTGTACATGATTGCCGCTTTATGTTTGGTCACACCTTAAAAATACTGTAAGACGAGGGATGGGGTAACAAAGTGTGACATCGTGTGACAAGGATCATAAGCTACGTGGATCTACATGTATAAATCTATATTTCAACTCTAACGAAGTACTTTAAATTATTACCAGCCCTCAATACTGTTATGAGATTTTATTCAAAGTTTGAAAAATATATGACGTCACATCAGGGGAGGGGGTGCAGTTGACAACCTGTGACAAGGACGAAGGTCCCCAAAAATCTTGAAAAACGTGACGTAATTTGTGTATGGCCCCTAAACGTTGAAAGAAGGAACGTGAACGTGAACGTTGAAGACAAGGAAGTTTGGCAATAATTCCTTCTGCACATGTGGCTTCCCTGGTACCTCATAAACAACATAACTATGTCAATGTCTATTAACTGCTCCCAAGTAAAGATGTTTATTTAGAATTTTTATTTTTTTATTTTACATACTTCCTTGATATAATCTTTTCATTATTTGACATTATTTACCTACAAATCGAATTCCAATTCTTTATTAGTGGCTTTTGTGGACATGATATTTATTCAGATATGTAGTTGTAATTGCAATCATGTCATTAATATTTTATATACTTAGATTATTTTATATTTTGTGAATGTGAGAACGTTGTAGGCCTAGTAGAGTGTAGATTTGTTGGCGGTTTTCTATTTTGTTAAGTACCTGGTAATTGTTGAAAGGCCTACACTGTCCTCCCATACCTATTATCACTGTTATTTAATAATATTGTAAAGCCAATTATTTTTAAAAGAGTAACCGTGGAGTTTCTTGCCGGCTCTTCTCCATAGGAAACGACTAACTCGAACCGTGCACGCTTCTGACGTTTCATAAGTGCCCATGTAGGTTTATGTGAAATAAAATATTTTGATTTTGATTTAAACCCTGAATAATGCAATTTATAATATGTATACCGTAAATAGTATAAGGTTCAGTTGAAAATCAGCGTCAGGCTCTAGTTTTCTGGCAGTTATACTGTTTTAAGTTTTTTATGTTTATTTTATTGTGTGCCTTAAACCTGTGTCCAGTAAATTTATTTTCATTCACTTCAATCTCCTCAATAAAAGTAAAACAAAGCTATACATACTAGAGCCATCGCTGGGTGGGTGCTGGTAGGTGTCCTGGCCGGGGTCGAATCCCCTGGCGGGCAGTTCGTCGGCGAACGGGTCCGAAAGCTTGAACTTCTTGCCGTCCGTGCCCGTTAGCGAGTCCGTTAGCGGGTTGAAGTCCAGACGACCTGCAGAAAAAACTTACTTGTAGTGGCAATACATTTGGTATAATCAGTTGGTTCTAAGGTTATCTTCTCATAAATAAAAGGTGTCAAGCCAGATTTTGACCAGTGTTTATGTTAACAAGTCATTTGTTGCTTAAATTTTATGGTATGCCACAGGAAAGAAACCGGCATGTAAATGGAGCTTTAAGTTATTATGACATCATCCACATAGATTAAAAGTGGGTAAAATACGTATTATTGAAGCTAACTCAGAAACTACCCAAGGAAAGTTAATAAAATTTATAAGGACAGACAGGTCCAGCTATCTTCAAGAAATCGGGGAACAAACATTAAAAAAAAAGATTCCGTCGAACTGAGACCCTCCTCTTCTTTATAAAATCGTCTAAAAAGACGAGCAATTGTGGTATTTTAAAAGCGTTTAAAAAATTCTAAAGGCAAAAACTTCACATTATGACGCAAGACTTATTCTATTTCAATTTAAATCTATTGTCATCAGCGTTTTGACTATCCCACGGACGCTCAAGTCAGTTTAAAAGCCGATGAACCTCGAGTAGACACAAAAAATGCTGAGAATCGAGGGATATGGAGGTTTTGGAAGTGCGTTTCGGCCAATTATTGACAACTTTGTACAGAGCTAAGGTGAATGTTACCAGCAAGAGACAGAGCGGTGACGAGCTCGGGGCTGGTCACGAAGCAGTGGGTGGCGGGGTTGGCGTCGTTACGACCGGTGAAGTTCCTGTTGTATGACGTCACGATGGTGTTCTTCTCGCCTTTCTTGACGTCCTTGCGGTCCCACTGGCCGATGCAGGGGCCGCATGCGTTAGCCAGCACCTGGGGGGAACATTTAGTGATTCAATAACTTTCTTAACGTGCAGGCAAAACGTGTTAATAATTGTCCCAGCGCTTGCACAAACTCACTACATATTTTGCAGTTGGTTAGAATTGTGTGAAAACCAATAATGGAACTACTAAGGCTGGAACCATCGTCGTCAATAATATATTAGTAAATACTTACGGTACTTTCCAAACCGGCAAGTACCAATATAACTTTTTCAATTCATATTGTACCTACTTTCTAAGCTTATCTTAAACATCACTGACATTGGTGAAGGAAAAACATCGTGAGGATACCAGGACTTCATCATCATCATTTCAGCAGAAAGACGTCCACTGCTGGACATAGGCCTCCCCCAAGCACCGCTTCTTCGACCGGTCCTGTGCTTCCCGCATCCAGCGGATTCCTGCGGCCTTGACAAGGTCATCGGTCCACCTTGTGGGAAGCCTTCCCATGCTACGTCTTCCGGTTCGCGGTCGCCACCTATTCTGCGAGCAATGTGCCTTGCCCATTGCCACATAAGTTTGGCAATTCTTCGAGCGATCTCTTCATTTGTGATTCGATCACCTGGACTTACTCCATACTAATATTATAAATGTGAGAGTGACTGTGTCTGTCAGTGACGTTTTCACTCCTAAACCGCTAAACCGATCGTCATAAAAATTTGGCAGATATACAGCCTGGGATATGGAGGATATAGGCTACTTTTTTACGCGATAACTGACATCAACGCGGGCGGAGCCGCGGGCAAAAGCTAGTAATAAATATAAGTCTGAAATCGCCAATCCACCTTGAGCAAACGCGATATTAATGTTTGTGCCTTCTATGTATGGAAAAAGGCCTTTGCCATGTAGTATTATTATAAAGTACTTACGGTGCCTCCGAAGTCGCGGAGTGTTTGCGCGATGCCGTCACGTTCGATGGTGGCGCGGATCTGTTCAGAGCCGGGGGTCACATTGAATGGCACCTTGGACTTGACGCCGTGCTTCAACGCCTGGAGAGAGATAAACAATGTTTAGTTATTGTATAGATCATGCTGATAAGATACAGTAACTATGAGAAAGTAAGGGCTCAAGTTAAGGAGTTAAGTGGTACTTAAGAGCGAGCGGAAAATAAAAAAACAAGTGCGTGTCGGACCACGCGCAATGAAGGATTCCGCAGTTGGGACGAACAAACTTAACATTGTAGCTGAAATACATGTTCTCCCATACATTCCAATTGGAAATGTAAGACTGTGGAGATGTTTGACTTTGGTATTAAATTTTCTTTGGACATATTGTGACATTTTCTATTGTTATATTAAATAAATATATATTTTGTATTTGACTTATATAAATTCATTTTCAATTTCTGTAATTATTTTGTATGTCTTTTGATCTGTAAGTAATAGTACGAGTATGTAACATTTATAGTGCAAGCATGGCAATTTGGAAAATTCCTTTTAAATTTTATATGGGTTAAAGACCTGAAATATTTTTTTTTTAAAGTTTGTACGCCCAATATTGAGAGATTTACCATTTTATTTTAAGACCATAGATTTCTATAGGTTTTCTTGTAATCTATAAGTATGGAACTATATTTTTGTATTTAATGTTTCAAAATTTTATGTTATTTTGGAGATAAGGGTTCCAGGTAGGAGGCAAGCCTTTTGCCAAAGGAGCATCTAATATCAGTCTCAGGGTATCAACTGAGTTTCTTATGGAAAAACTTGTTAAATTATTTTTGTAGCATATATACAGATCTCCCAGGAAAACTATGCGCTTCGGAAAAAATCGTTTACCTTTGGAAATACGAACGCGCGATGAGATGAAATATTATAGAGCGGTAACAACCTTGAAGTACTTGTCTATTTTGTATTACAATAGTTAGAAAATTATAGATTTAAGACGATTCCAAAAAAACCTTTTCAAAACTTTTGAGTGGCAAAGAGGTGCGACCGGGGTAGGTAACCCTACGTAGAAGGAGAAGCTTTGCCTCTGTGGGGGGGTTATACTGTAGCTAGGGATCCGCAAATAGTATCGATACCTGAGTAGTATCGATACTTTCTCTTTGATACTTAGTATTTTTGTACTCGATACTTGTCTTCCGATACTTTATTAGGTATCGATACTTTTTCAAATTAATCAGCGCCTATCACTACTCCATACAAGATTAGATGTGATTAAAAACTTGCCTACTAAAATTACGTCAAGCGCTGATTAATTTGACAGGACTAAACTAAAATGTATCTTCTGTCCTTTTCATAATGAAATAGAAAGAAAAAGATGCACTTAACTCAAATTTAGTTTAGTTTGTGACAAGGGAATCGGCACCAGTATCTACCGTCCCTACCGATAATGTTCCCTTCAGTACTGCAGTCCAACATAAAAAATAATTTCATTGAAATTATGAATGATAATTTTGTATTTTTTTTTTTATGTTTGATTTTAAATAATAATTACATAAGTACATATGTACTTCTTTATTACTGTTTTTTGCGATAATATACAATTATATATCTATAATATACTAAGGTGATCAAAAAAGTACTCGATACTTTTGAATCGATACTTTTATCGGTATCGATACTTTCTTCTGCGATACCGGTATCGAGTAGGTATCGATACTTTTGAATTTTTGCGGATACCTAACTGTAGCACAACGTTCGTGCTCATTCGGAAATACCAAGATTTCCGAAGTACATACCTTTTTGGTTTAACTGTATTACTTAATTACATAGAATTCAAGCGATTACATAATTTTCCAGTAACGCGTTTTTTGCATAGTCTCACCTTTGTTCTTTAATCGGTTAATCAAGTTTTCAAGAAGTGAAAGAAATTACAATTAAGTTTTGTATATGACCGCTTTTTTACTGTAGGGACCCAGAAATGATCATGAATTACAAATATTTTCTTTCGTTCATATACTTAAACCACGTATGTACATCTTTGGTTTAATTCTAACAAGTTTTAGTTTAAATTAACAAAATCAACCGATGTTGGGGAGGATAATGATTTCACGTTCCGATTAACTTATAACGCCAATAGAATACACAGTCACGTGAGCAAAGCCGCGAGCACAGCTAGTAAACAATATAATGTTAATTATATAAAGTATTGTTTATAAACAGATAAAAAAGCAATTATGTGGCATTGACTTCTGACATTATCGTATTTTTTTAAGCTTTTAAATGAACAGAGCAATCCAGATATTTATCATACAGTTTTCAAGTCTTATGTTTGTAAGATTTCTTGTAGTAATTACGACCTGTTTCAGAATGATCTTCTTAACTCAGAGGTCCGAATGCACAACGTTAATGTAACATACAATTTTGAATCGTAAATACAACTATCCTTTAGTATATTGGTTTTTTTTTTGGGACAAGCACAAGTATCACCCATAGTAAAGTTATGAACAAAGTCTTAAAACTAAGTAAATGAATGTGCGAAACGAAAATCTTAAAATGTTCTAGTTAACGTTGCGTTTACTCTTCGCGTTGTTAGTGCCAGGCCCATCGTTTTACGTCTCGATTTTTTACTTCGATGGTTCTAGTTTATCATTCTGATACGCCTTATCAACAACGTAGGATCTGCATTTGGACCTTTTTTAAATGTTTAATTTATAAGAATGCAATAATATTATTGTAAATAACCGTGAAAACACGATCAAATTCGTACCATAGACAACAAATTTATTTGACAGTTGATAGTACAAAAAATTTACTTATTAGTTTATTATAATACCGTACAATATGATATCCTAATCTAACTAAAAAAAAAATTCAAAAAATAAATGGTGCCGAAAAATTCCTCCGCATCGCTGTCGACTGGTAATGTAATGTACTTTTTTTTTATTCCACATGTGACGTATTATAGTAAAATACTTCCGTGTAAAATAACGTGTAATTTGTACCAGTTTTACCATTAATTTAGTAAATCCATTATATTAGTTTAATGAACAATAGACCCTCATTCCAAAATTTATAACCTAATCCTGATATGATGACAATTTTATTGTACGAGTATTTTTTAAACTTTAAAATGCTGTGCTGGAAAGTTGCGTATTTGCAGATCCTACATTGTTGATAGGGCGTACGGGCGTATCGATTTGTGGCTTCAAGTTACAGCTTTAAGTACGGGTATGCCCTTTATGTCTCTGGAGGCTTTATTTATTATAGTTTTCGATGTTTTTTTTATTGGTATATTGGCATATGCTAGCTGACATAAAGGGCAAATAATGTAATTTAATGTTTTGTGTTGCGTAATGTAAATTATTTAGCATACCTACTTATTTTATAGCATCATGCTTTTCTAACTAAACAGACAGTTGTTCTGCTGGGGAGTTAATTGCGCCACTTCTTCTTCCCAGCTAAAGCACGAGGAAGTGGTGAAGGGCGGGCGTTTTGAGGGACTGTCTTAAGTAATTTTGATGTTCGAAAAGTGCTGACTCTCAGCCTTATTTAGCTAAATGACTTATGATTTAAACTTAACAGATACATGTATTCAAATCTAGTTTTAAATCAGGATTCACGATCGATTGTCGAGCTGACATGAGAAGAATTAAACTTAGAATGAAAACCTCTTGACAAACTGACCTCCTTAACAATACTGGCGCAGCGACCCATATCTTCGTAGGACGAGTTGGTGCATGATCCGATGAGGCCGACGCGGATGTCTACTGGCCAGTCGTTCTTCTTGGCGATCTCTCCTAGCTTGCTGATGGGGTTGGCTAGATCGGGGGTGAATGGGCCGTTCACGTGGGGTTCCAAAGTTGACAGGTCGATTTCGACTACCTGTTGGGTTGAGAAAAGTGTTCATAAGTCATTTATTTCGTAATAAAACACATTGTGTTGAAAATATTATAATATACATAATGCATGATGATATAAAATTAAAACATAACATTCATATTAAAAATTGATCAATACATAATTCAATAATAATAATTATCCTGTGTTTGTGGGGTAAAAACACACAAGAAGTTTAGTTTTAGTTTAAGACTTTGCATATTCATATTTTCCTCTTCCAGTTCTCAAACACTCTTGTCTACATTTCTTTTTCATTTCCCCTTTCGCAGGTCTGCTGGAAGAAATTTCTTAAGAAATAAGCAGTACCTTTGTACTGAAATTATAATGATATCGTATCTCTATGTATTTAACTGTGTGTACATAAATAATAAAATAAATAAATAAACAAAATTTAATCGATTGATTATACTTATTGTTAAATATGTAGATGCAAATTTTGTTACTCAATAAGAAGCGAGGTAACCTCGAAGTTACAGAACAATTAAATGTTTAAAAAAAAAAAAAATTCATTACTCTACTTTATAAAATAAATAATCTGCTTAACTCCATCAAGGAGTATATTGGAATCAGAAAATTACTATATTCTTTTAATCCACACACGGAATATCAAACTTTTCTCTATTACCTCTTCATAAGGTCTACTATTCAACTTTAATACTTATTTCACGTCCAACTAAACAGGACTTATCTCAAAATGCTATGTCAAAGTAAATTGTGCCTTATTACCTGGTCATAAGGTGCCTTGGAGTCAGGAGTGAGGAGGTTACTGAACTTGTTGGCTAATCCGGCAATGTCATTGCGGCCAGTCGACTTCAGGTAAGCCTCCATACGCTTGTTGTAAGGGAACACCTGTATAAACAAATATTATGTGAATTGTAATAATTATAAGTTTTTTTAATGATGATATGGCTATAAAGGAGGTGACTACCAAGATGACAATTAATGGAGAAGTATGGAAGAAAAAAGACATGTTTTGCCGACCACAAATAAACCAAGGGCAGGAGAATGATGGTAAGTTTTTTTTTTAATTAAAAGGGCATACTACGCTTCTCCAGCGCCACTCTTAAAAAAAATATTATCTCGTGACTGCGAAGGAACTATGAAAAACGGATCAATCAGCGACCTCGGTAAGTGTGTCTAGAATTTTCTAATACCTTTTAGAACGTTTCATATTGAGACACGAAACAAATAAATTCCATCTAAAGAAAAGCGGCCACATTCCTCTACATCGTATTTTGTTGCTTCGTGTCTCAATATTAAACTTTATAAACGAGCAATAGAATAACGATTTAGGGTAGTATCTTCAGAACAACCACAGGGACATTTCCCGTATTTTCAAGCACGTTCGCATTCTAACGTTAGTCTCAATCTGACAAAAAAACCTCTAATTTACCTTCATTTTTGTCAAGTTTCTGTCATTGATTGTGGCAGAGATGAGATTTGAACGTTTTTTTCAGCCTGTTTGTTAGTCCTGAGACTCAACTGGCTAATATTTGGACCATTGCATAAAGTAGTTTTACGTCACACCTGGCCATAATGTGAGTTTTACCGCACGCATCATGGCCAGGTGAAGACGTAAAATTGTGTACTCACCAAGGGCAGTAAAAAAGAAAGCCCTCTATCGCATATTTACAACCCTCGCCTGCGGCTCGGGTCACAAATACCTGCGATTTCGGGCTTTCTTTCTTTTACAGCCATTGGTAAGTAATGTACTATTATATAACTATGTATGTATAGTGCGTACCGAGGCCTAGTAAGAAATCGCTTATACACAGGAATGTTACATTATTTATTACAGTATTTTTATCTCAAGAAGCGACGTGCACTTTAGTTGTGGTAACCAAGTGTGCAAACATGTGTGCGTGAAGACGAGTAGCGTCAGCACATAACGCACACACGCACACGGACACATACTTCCGATTTCGCCCGTGTCTCGGACGGTACCGAGAGCTCCTGCGCTTACACACACATTCACAGCGTGTTTGTACACTTGGTAACGACAAGTAAAGCGCGCGTCGCTTCTTGAGATAAAACGCTGCATCAGCCCATAAACATACCCTGGTAAAATTTGCCTACGATTCTCCCATATTTTAAATGAACATGTATGGACATTTATATCACAAGCTTGGTCCTGAGATAATTCTTTCACACGACTTTTATATTTATATTAGCCCCGTTACCCCCCCCCCCCCAGGTCAGTCTAAACATGTGTTTAATAGATGAGTAACACATTATGAAGATAATTTCATCGATAAGTAAGTGCCCCTGAACTCAGATTGTGTGTAATTTGACCTAGAGTGCGTGAAGTAATCAGTAGACACCATGTGCAATAGCCTTGTACAAAGTGCAATCACTTCTTATGTATTGAATGTTTTCCATTTCTGCTGTATCACATGTCTCATTTGGACTAAGTTTCATTTGTTTATAGGCCAAATAGTTTAATGTCAATTCTAATTTCATGGCATTTTGCTTAGTTACAAGCACTGCCGTTTTTATTAGGGATTTGCAACCATTAACAGGTCACGTCAGCACCATCATTTCCTTACACTGCCGTTTTAAAACTAGAAATGAAGCACTAGTCCTAAAACAGGAATGTGGGTAAGTGTTAATATTTTGTAAAGCCTACCAATGTCGATGTTATAATATCGTCACGATATACATTATAAAAGCGCAACTTATTTTATAATGTATATCGTGACGATATTATAACATCGACATTATTAACTACTATATTACACACTATTGGTATAGCAGTAACTACTTCAAAATTAGTTTTGAGTACCTAAATGACAGTTTTGTCTGAACTGAAGTTTCAAGCTCAGTCGATAATCTTAAATTTAACCGTATGTGTCTGTGGCTACGATTTAAATACAGTAGATAGAAAGACAGAGTAGTCGTAGATATTTAACTCATAGATAAGTTACTTCCTTTCAACATATTTATTATTATGACGGCAGTTTAGGTCTAGAGGTTGAGGTTGAGGCCTATGTCCAGCAGTGGACGTCTTTCGGCTGAAATGATGATGAGTTTAGGTCTCACTAAATCGTCAAAGGAACTGACGCCCTTCAATCACTTGAGAAGCACATTGATTTACAAGTATTCTATTATTGTACGGACGACCTGCACATGATAAAACAGGGAAGTAAAATGTATGGAAATATATGAAGACGCTTTTAAATTTCCGTCCTCGATAACTTTATAATGTGCACGTATTTCCATACATTTTATAGACGTAGAAGTCTATGATAATATCTTCACATTAGAAATTAAAAAAAGCGCAATGACGGCAACTAAAGGGCTGAACTAAAATAATTATTGAAGTAGCTACAATTTTATACTTACACTAGTTGTAGCTCCAATTTCTGCACCCATGTTGCAGATAGTAGCCATTCCGGTGCAGGAGATGGAATCCACACCAGGTCCGAAGTACTCCACGATGGCGCCGGTACCACCCTTCACAGTCAGGATGCCTGCTACTTTCAGGATTACATCCTTGGGACTCGTCCAGCCTTTTAGCTGACCTGGGGCATAAAGTTCATGTTATCTAAGTTGAAAGAACAATGTCAAAATTATGAAGGAGGTCTGAGGTTCTGATTAGGCAGAAATGACCTGAAATCATAGCGAAGCGGGGTCGTCTATTAACTTGAGGCATTTAGGGGGGGGGGGGGTCGAGCCGAATCTCACCCAATCTCACGCTGGGGAGAGCGGGGTCTCGGCAAGTTTAAAAAAAATTATCCTCAAGAAAATTTGGTATGTAATTATTATAAAAGACAATTATGCAAATTATGCTAATTTAAATAAATCCAACGCTAGATCAGATTAACTTGTTTAGTAAGTGCGTGATATGGTCCAAATATCCACCACTAACAATTAAATAAGGAGTATTTTTTTATCTACCCAACCTTTTTTTTATCAAATTTTCTATAATACGTCTGCTGCAGAGGAATTTGTCGTCATTACGCTCTTATCATCAATCTTATTATAATGATAGCGTTTGTTTTGTCTGATTAGGCAACTAGGTTATACCGTGGTACAATTATAGGTACCTTACTAACATACAAGTCAGTAGAATCACTTAAACAACGAAAATCGCCCTTAGTGCTTTATGGGCGCTGTCTACGTCAACTGCGGCTTACTTTCTACAAGCAACTGGATAAATGATTTTATTTCTGTAAGTAGGTTTGTACAAACACTTTTACACATCAGATATACTTAAAAAAAAAAAAACTAGATGAGGTCGGCGTTTTCTATCTGACTACTTTGAGAAGAAACGCCTGGGTAGAAAGGTCTCTTTTAAAGTCCAGACAAATCTTGGTCAGATCATATGAAGATTATGTAGATTGGTGTCTGAAATGGTATTTTAAAGGCTTTCCACACAGATTGAGTGGACCTGTCCAGTCAGTGCACGCATTTGTCAGTAATCATGCAGCTCAACTTAGAACTTAAAGGAGTTTAACAATTCAACGAACAATACCAAAGAAAGGACATTAGGGTAGGCCGCATAAATTTCTCAAACTGCCAGACCATGATTAAAAATGACTGCGAAAAAAAAAAAAAAACAATGACATACTAGTCTTACATTCACAATAATAAAAATAAAATTAAATAATATGATCTGATCAGTATAATGCTGATTCGTATGAACGAAAAAAAAATAAACTTATAATATTTATTTTCTTTCATTTAGTGGACCTACATTTAGAACCCGTGTGTTCTCTTCAAGTCCTAATTATTATTTTGCCTATTTGGATGTTGAAGAGCTACTGCTGAGCAGGAGGTCCGATTCCAAGGTCGGGCAAAGCGTTATTGGGTTTTTTCACCAGGAATTTCTCATCACCAGCCCGGAGTCAGGATTTGTGCCCGGTTGATGGCAATCTCGCCCCCAATTACATGGGACTACCCTAGAGTGCATCTACATTTCGCCAGTTATGCCTCTGCCCAACCTTTCGAGACACAGACGTGATGTTATGTATTGAATGTTGGAATGAAGATATACCTACATATAACAATCTTAGATTACATAGTCAATGAATGTCATCAGATCAACATAGCACGACAATTTTCTTTCCAACATAATGCCACGTGCGCGTGCCGTATAACATTGCCAAGTTGAGAGCCAAATATAATTGTTGGACGTACATATTATGTGCATTGTTATTGGATAGTTGTATCCTACTTCTTATCTTTCTAGATAGACCTAAATGGAACTATGGAAGAAAGGTATATAAAATAATTTCTGATAAAAAAAATCTTTACTTATTTTTGTCTTGTCTTCTACTTTAACCTGTATCTTTGTAGACTGAATTTGAAATAAGATTAGACATCTAAGACTGCGCCGAGCGCGCAGTGGCACCCTCATCGTTTGTTTGGTGATTTCTTTTATTTTAGAATGAAAATGCAGAAAATAAGCACGTTATGTTGTGCTTCACAAGACTATACGTTATTATTATTACAAACAGTAGTTTTAAATTGTTATGTTTTATTGTAATTATTAAAACGGAAAATAGTGGCCACTAAGCTCCGTTTTAATGATTACAATAAAACATAACATGGTTAATTTCTCCATTTTCATTCTAAAATAAAAGAAATCACCGAACAAACGATGAGGGCGCCACTGTGCGCTCGGCGCAGTCTTAAATAAACCTTTTTACAGACCGTTCAACCGATTTTAACTTCTATTCCGTAGGCATAAGGATGGCATTAAAAGCAAAAAAGTGGTAACAATACCAACTGTTTACTGTAGCTGCCATTTGTCATGCCACCAACGCAATTGAAGTCAAAATCAGTTGAACGGACTGTAAAAAAGATTTATTTAAATGTCTAATCTTATTTCAAACGGTGTATAGATGTTTCCGACTGAAAAATTCTGACATAGTAGGTACCTATCAACAATATAACAATATCGTTATCGTTGGTAGGTACAAGGTAGATACCGCAAATCGTCACATTTGTTTGCTTTCTTGTGGCGTCACGATAATTCGTAATTTCATGTTAAGTAGCTCTAGGCAGGTAATGTTTTATGTACATACTGTTTATGTAACTTTTGATTTGGAGTAAACCCTTCTATTTTGGAGTCAACAAGGTCATTTCAGGTTTACTTTACTTGCAAAAAATTCCATTAATACCAGACGCGTCTGGTATTAATGGAATTAATGGACGTAAAGGATTCCAGACTTGGTCCTTGACAAAAATTCAAAATTCCAAACCAATGAAGCGCAGTACTTTATACCTCAAATTAAGGAGGATGCGCTGGTTGCAATTTGCAGGTCAGTGTCAGGATAAAAATATGGCTCTTAAGTTACAACTTTCGAGTTGTATTGCTGATTTTTATGATTATAATTCTATAAATAAATATTTGATACGGCCGCACTTTGTACTGAAACCCCACAATGCAAGATCAGCTTATACTGGAAATGTATAGCTTGATATGTAGTCGTGTGTATCACATTATTATCTGAAGTGGATTGCTTCACAAATTATTGAATGAGCAGCAATTCAGAAAAGATTGCGTTGAACTATATTGTGTTATCATTGCTTTAACATTAAGTCAAGATAAAACTGAAGGCGTTGTTTGTTTTGTAAATATCTGCACTTCACGAAGAATATTTGTAATAATACTTTGTATTTAAGAAATAAGTATGTAAAACTAAGATTAAAAGGTGAAATCATTCATTTAAAAAATAAATCCATTATAGGTGCTTATGGAAAAAAAAGGAAAAAAGAAAACCGGCCAAGTGCGTGTCGGACCACGCACAATGAAGGGTTCCGTAGTTGGTATGAATTTATCCCAAGAATAAACTTAACCTTGTAATTGAAAAACATGTTGCTCCATACGGAATGTATGGGAGAACATGTTTTTCAATTGTAAATGTAAGTTGGTCGACTATTAGTCGGTAACTTGTAAAGTGTACTTAGCTGTGATAGTTTTCCTTTTAACTTCGTTATATACTACTGCTGTGAATTTTTTGGCTTATTCCACAAATCCCCCTTAGGAGGAAAAGTGGAATCTGAAAACAGTGTAGAATTCACCCCTGATAATCCCGCTAAGGGGGGAAAACTAGAATTGAAAAAACAAAAAAATAACATATACCAAGATCCCCTGAAAGTGATTTTTTTACATTAGGATTCAGTTTTTTCCACTGAGGGGGATTCTCTCAGGGGGATTAGTGGAATAAGCCAATTTTTTCACATATTCAAGTACAACCATTGAGCTGACACTTGATTCTGACAAAAATGAGCATATCAAACTCTTACGCAAACGGATCCCTGAATCAAAAAATGGTTATCACAAACCCACAATAATTATGCGTGACTAACTTTGCGTGTAGAGTAAGTCACTTTATATTTCAAGATTTTATTTTACCACTTTGTGATTAATATGTATACTCATGCCAAATTACAGCTTTCTAGTACTAAGGGTCTCTGAGCTAAGCCGCCGGACACACAGACAGACAGACGGACATGGCGAAACTATAAGGGTTTCTGGTTGACTACGGAACCCTAAAAACGGTGAACGGTGAACCCAAGAAAGAAACTTTTGGAAGTCAAGAATTACAAAGGGAACAGAACTGTCTATTCTAAAATATTGTTTTATATGAAGAACAGTGAGCAAGATACTTGAAGATACTACATGGTTACTCTACCTCAAGATACTCCATGGTTACGCTACCTACTCTATCTTTTCTACAGTGTACACACGGTCACATATCAAGCTATACATTTCCAGTATAAACTGATCTCGCATTGTATAGGATTTCCGTACAGTGAGAGGGCACCTTATATTGCAAATGTAAAGCTTGATATGTAGCCGTGTGTACATAGAACAAGTACTCTATACAAGCCATTACCACTTGATTTTTGTTTCATACAAGTACAAAAAACATTACATAATTAGGTACAAGACTTATATTTACTTTGAGAAAGGCGGGTACACCCGCCTACATAAACTACCGCGCTAACGAAGAATGCAATAACTCGATTTTGGACGATTTTGAGTTATATATTTGGAGTCAGCGAATCGAAATCTATTAACTCTCTCTAACGGTGTTACCACACCAATCGATCGACGGTAGAATGGATTATTCACCAATTAACGGAGTAGACCACCAATCGATCTACGTCGATCGATCGATTGGTGTGGTAACACCCTAAGCAACTTTTAATTGATCCTTCAGGAACTCGGTTTTTCAGTAAGCAAGAATGCAATAACTAAAACTTCATAACCAATTCAATAATTAAAAATACAATTCTCGGAAGCGGCAAAATCGTGTAAAAAAAAAAAGTCGGTAGTGCGGCAGTATATAGTACACTATAGGTAGGTACAACTCTGCCTCACCATTCAGGGATTATAGGCGTTAAGTTATGTTATATACCTACGTCCAAAAAAAGCAATAATAAATACGTGAGCAATCTAACATCGACTGATTTACATATTCGAACATTGACGTTGATGCGACGTGATGTGCATTGTACAAATTCTATCAATTGAATGCGAACGCTGCGTAGCAGGTCTTTACTACGTATTTATGTATACTTTAGATGTATATTATGTATATGTTTATTTAAACTCGTGCGACATAGTCACGTGAAGTCTGGAGGGTAATCGGACAAGTTCATTATGGTAATAGAAAACATACACCTATACTATTATTATAGAGCGAATTTTGTGAGTTTATGTATATTATGTGGAGTCTGTGGATCTCCAAAATCACAGCTCTTATTTGAAAAATTCTTTCACTATTATTATGTAAATATATACAAAAAAAGTAATTAATAATACTAATGAAATACTATCTTGAATTCATGCAAGCCTAAACTCCATTTACTATAAGCATTAGACAAATAACGGGTAAATAACGACAGTTATTGTGTAATATTGTTGAAATTACTGCACTTTAGAGTAATTTTTTTAATGTAAAATGTAAATAGATTACAGTGCTTTGTATTTATCGTGAAATAACGGAGTTATTAAACGTTTACATCGAAATAACGAAAGGGTGAGAACAGTTATTTGTCTAATGTTATAATAAATGGAGTATAGTACTTTTTGTTAGGTAATGCACAGAACTTGTGCATAACGGGTCGTGAACAGAATAACGTCTTCACACGTAAACTGCACCCGTGCGAAGCTGGGGCGAGTCGCTAGTCTATATTAATATTATAAAGATTTTTTTTGTTTGTTTGTACTGAATAAGCTCCAACACTACTGGGCCGATTTTAAAAGTTTTTTCACCAATAGAAAGCTAAATTATCAGGAAGTAACAAATGCTATAATTTATTAAAATAAAAAAATGAGATCTATAAGAAAATTGCAATAGGTAATAATTATAACAAGCGCGGGCGGGCGGTGCGACGGGATGGAACGGGGGAACAAGAAATTTCACGCGGACGAATATTTACAATTTTGTTAAATGTTACAGGTAAAAAAATAACATAGTTTTTTTTTTTCATTAAAATAGAGAAGCCTATAGCCATCAGCCAGTGCCTGGTTGATGGCAATAGGCTCGTTCTCTATCTATATCAATCCAAAAAATCTAACATACCTATTTCTACTAGTGTACGTTTCTCGTAATTTTTATTTTCCTATTATGTAATACCCTTTTTTATTTTAGGTGGGAAATTATCAAGTAACTTCTCCCGCTCTAGGCGGAGCGAGGCGTGTCAGACTTTTACTGACTAAAACCCACCCGTGTTCCTCCACATGCCTGTGTGCCAGGGCCACAGTATCCCTTTCGGACAAACCCGCAACCCTGGCAGGATTATGTAATACCCAAGAACATATTATCAATTGATGAAAGAAAATATCAAGTGTTGCAATATCAGAATAAATTCGTAGCAATAAACGCATAACAGTATAAATTATATCGCGTCATTGGATTCTTGTTTTAAACAACGGCCCACATTTAAAAATGGAACTGTAAAAAAGTTTCAGCCGAGTTCCGTACAAAAATAACAATATTTAAATATCGCAGTGAAACAAATGACAGGCTGAAATATTCGTCAATCGCGGCTAATGGAAAACATTGTACTTATTATTTACAACTCAAGTAAGACAGAGTTCATGGTCTTCAGGTCTGGCACCAGGTGTCCCACTACTGTCCCTCCTCTCCTAATGAAAGGTCACCTGATTAGCAGGGTATATAAGTTTAAATACTTGGGTCATCTGGTTACTGATAACCTGAAAGACGACATGGATCTAGAGAGGGAGCGCAGAGCATTGTCAGTTAGGGCGAATATGCTGGCCCGCAGATTTTCTCGATGTACAGACGCAATTAAAATAACCCTTTTTAAGCCATACTGCACAGCACTGTACTCGGGAGCCCTGTGGTTCACATATACGCAAAAGGCTTACAATGCTCTGCGTATCCAATACAATAACGCAATCAGGGTATTGTTGCGATTGCCGCGGTTTTGTAGTGCCTCGGCAATGTTTGCAGATGCACGTACTGACGGTTTTGATGCACTGTGGCGTAAGAAATCTGCCTCGCTACTCCGCAGGCTGCGTGGCAGTCCTAACACTATCCTGCAATCAATAGCCACCCGGGCAGACAGCCCGCTAGTGTGGGCGCTTGCAAACCGGGCCCGTTCTGTTTTAGTTATTAAGTACTAACATAGGCTAAGCCATTTTGTTACTAACACTATAGACCATTGTAGTCTGAACAAATAAAGATAAATAAATAAATTATTGCATGTTTTTATACAAGGTGAAAATAACTGAATGGCTTGGGTCCCATGGTAAAAGGTGTTCATAATGACGAGTACACCGTAATCTGTTCGTTATTTGATTTAAAGAATGTCATAGAGTCACTTTACTTCTTTACATATGTACTTTTTTTAATATTGGCACCTCTTTTTTACTATTTTTGTAATTTGTTATCATTTAATAAAATTGTGGTTTTGTGTGTTGTACTATGTCTTTTGTGTGCTCTGAATAATGTTGTTATCTATCTATCTATCTACAATTACCGCTTTCAGGTTTTCAGATTTTTCAGATACACCTTGTAGAAGTAAGTAAGAAGCAGTATGCGCATTTGTTTTTAACGTCTAACTTGTAATAAGTGTGTAAAGAATACTTGGTAAATACTACTCAATATTATTATTATTGGAAACTACAATACAAAATACCAAGACTAACAAAAGACTGTGACATCCAAAATAACTTCTCACCAAATTGTTTCACATGAGGATTATCCGACTGCTTGCTAATTTCTGCTTTTGACATTTTTGACATATCACCTGTAAATGATATGTTTAAAACTGAACAGAAAATTAGTAAAATAAAGTAGAAATAAACAAAATATCATTTTCAACTGAACACGTGTGACGTTGTACCTATTAGAATCGGACCTAGACACTACAAGGGTTTCTTATTTATCTACGCAAGCCAATTTCTAAGTTCTAAATTCTAGAGTCGGAAGCCATAAGCACTTAAGTCAAATCTTAGACACAAAAGACTTAAGTACTTTTGGCCGCCGCGTCTAGAATTGTGCGTCGATTTAGATTCTAGAATGAATTTTAGGCGGTGAAAAGTCCCTTTATTATTTAGGGCGGTATAATTCGACAGAGAACGCACTTACTAGTTTTTTTGAATCAACAGTAAACATAAAAAAGTGTTATAAAATTCCGGTAAAATATAGGTATATCTTATTTAAGGATCTGTTGAACATGTAATCGCTTTTAATAACATGATTAGATTAACTTTGCCTGATAGAAACAATCCCAAAGTTACCCCTTTTCGTAATGTTTAATCAATAATATAGCTACAAAACAGACTTTTTTTATATATAAATGAAAAAGTAGTAAGATTATTTAGCACAATTTGTTAAGTTTGCCTTGATATAATGATTAAAATAATTATTATGTTTTAATACCTACCAAATGCGCGAGGCAACCACTCGCGACTTCGCGACCCTACTTCAGTCGGCTTGAGCGCCGGAACATAGCGCCTTAAAGCCCTATTGGTATTTGTACATCGCGTGTCAGTCCACCCTAACATCTGAAATGGCCGCAAATCGTAGATGACCGCTACATTATTCAATCATCGAAGTTCATTGCGGAACCCTAGAAAGTTCTTTCGCCCACTACGTATTGACACTGGCAGGTTGGCGCCGCGCCACGCGAATCTTACCGAGCTATTTCTATCACACTCACACTGCATGTGTCTAAACACAGATAACATACCTATGTGCACACTACTTTTTTCAGTGCAATCAAACTGGTACGAATCTTGTGATCTTTAGAAAAGATTGGTATATTATGTTAAATGTTGGCACTTTACTTGGCGTATTAGTCCAAGATTTGCCTTGTATGGGCAATACAAATTGTACTTTAACACAGTAACAATAAAGTTCCTTTTGTATAACACGAATATTTGTACAAATATGACGTGTAAAACAGCAGGAAAACGTTCGTATTTGTTTTATATTTTTAAAAGACTGTGTATTTCTGAATGACGCATTGTTTACGTTTTACATTACGTTATGATACACTGATTATAAAATTAGTACCTACGGAATTTTAAGAGATTTATTTTGTTGCCTTATAATCTGCGTGTGATTAGATTACTCAGTACAAATATTGTAATTGATAAGGTCAATTAAAAAGATACTATACGTAATTCGGCCTACAAATAATAATACACATCGACGGTCCCTACGTACATAAAGACATGTCAAAAATTTATTTTATTTAATTGCACAATTGGGTTTAGATTTTCCATATGCACATACCTGTAAAGTTATATTTTTTTAATATTACGTATTTAACGTTATTTACAAATTGTACATACAATTATTTCTAGAGCAGTTTGAACATAAATAACGCTTTCCTGTAAACCTCGGTTTTTGACATGTCTTTATGTACGTAGGGACCGTCGACATTCTTTATTATTTGCCGCGGATTTTGTGAGACCAAAAAACGCGTTACCTTATAATAGACACCTACAAACTTCAATAGATCTATTTTTTTTTATTTTCTGTTTACCTATTACGTAATTATCTTTTTGTATGTACGTGTTTGTGTGACAAATAAAACTATTTTTCTTTCTTTCTTTCAATATTACTTGAATGTAATCTAAGAAACTTGTGTAAAAACGCACATCGCTAGTTTTTTTTTTGCTGGTATTGAATATGCTGGTAGGCCAAAAAAGGCAGCAATAAGACATTATGTAGAAGAATATAGGGTCATCTCTTAGCTGCCACGGGTTATTATTATTATTATTTTTTTTTTGTTTCTATTTGTTGTACCTACTCTGGACGCTTTTAACGTGTAAGTTTTTATTATTTTAATTTTTACATTGTTCTCACATTTAGTTATAAATTCAACATTATAGATGTAACGAATACTTTTGTAACAATTTAATTTAAAAGAGTGTCCATGGAGTTTCTTGCCCGTTCTTCTCCATAGGTACCTACGCTTTGGAATGGGCATGTAGTTTAATTTTTCTTACTGACCGACTCCTTGACAGTTCAAAAGTGCCTGTAAATGGTTTAATTGATATAAATGAATTGAGTTTGAGTGAGTTTGAGTTTGGATGTCCCAGCAGCGGGACAGTATAGTTAAAATTAAAAAAAAAACCACCTAACGACAGCGAGAGCGAATTTTTCATGTAAAAAATTCTTCTAGGTGTGATCTTGGCAAAGATCAAGTCACGTTTACCACTCCATATCGGTGTAAACGAAATGTAATAGCACCATGTAAGGCAGACGCCCGTAAATAACATAACAACCTATTACTCTTCATTACGAACTAGTACGTAGAGCGACACGCTATTAAGTTTCTTTACAAGGTGACTTGGAAACATACTCATTTTTAATGGCTATTTTTTTTTCTGTTGTTTTTATAATTTTTGTGTCTTTGTAAATTATTGTGTTAAGTGTTATAATTTTTTTTTCCCATAAATAATTATAAAAACTACGTAAGTGCTGTTAGGGCAGTACATTTTATCGTCCGCTTTTAAGTTTTAATCAAATATTTCATGGGCTGTTGGAGTCAAGGCTATGCAGTATAACGAACTGAAGGTCAGGAGGGATCTCGCACTCATCTCGTACATATTCAAGATACTTAGAGGGAAGGTACATAATGCGGACATTTTAGGGCATATAGGTTTGTGTGTTCCGGACAGGTACGTCTGGCGACGACGACAGCCACGGCTGCTGGCGAAGCCGCGCGCACGAACCAATCTTTTAAGTGAGGCGCCACTGACGCGTGCACTCCGCACTCTTAACCTTATAGCTAGTGACTCGGACCTATTTTGTTGTTCTCTGAGTTCACAAAGAATGCTTTATTTGTACTAAGTTACAAAATGTAATTATAATAATAAGTTAGAATAAGATTAGATAAGTACGCTATCGCAATAGGTTACCCTGTAAGGACAGACGTAAGCTAAAAAAAAAAAAAAAAAAATATCGTTTAATATAAACTGTCAAGCCCAAAAAAATGGCGATCTAGGTATCGAAGTATATTCTCTATAGAATTATAGCCTACTAAATCACCTGACAAGATTTATTTAGCACATAAATAACCATGGACGACTTAATTATTAAAAAAAAAAAATGTTTGCAAAGTAAGTAATAAATAATTTAATTTGATTTTTGATAAATCCTGTTTTGTGTGACATAGACCTAAATTCGCCTGACAAACGCAAAAGTTAGTCCCTAAAGACCTTTTGTAAGGACTGTTCAGACGCTAATAAAAGGGTATTTACAAGGCAGGTGGAAAAGCCGGGAGACGACGCCTTAGGACATAAAGTGACCTAATTGGTGATGTTCTTCAGAAAGGTCATGTGCGTAGTACTCGCAACCTCGCAACTCGTAAACGAAGCAGGAGGAGTCTGTAAGGAGCGTAGCAGGTGGAAAGATGGCGTGAGTTTATGTACGTATGTATGTATGTTCAAGTTAAGATTCTATATAATTTAAGTTAGTAAAAACTTACCAGTGAGTTTGACACCTATGACCTTAGGGCACTTGAGTTCCCAAGGAATGCTGGCCATTACATCTACGGCATCGGCACCACCAACACCTGCACAATGGAGAAATAAAGTTATCAGACTACGAAAGATGACCAGGGAAATAGGTTGGAATAATGGTAAAAAGTTAGTTAAATCTAGTATGGATTTTTATATGGTGCATAGGTTAAAATTGGCGGCATGTGCACTTAACACCATTTCTTACATTACGGCCTAAGGGAAATTCAGGCGTGTTTCTGACCATCATTTAGAGAATTTAATCCGGAAGATTTATGTATATAATAAATACATTAATATATAACTGACATACAGATGTTTTAACATGACGTCAATTAGTACTAGGGTTTTCATCCCGGTATTCTCGGTCTCGAAAATCTCGAGTCTCGATGAATTATTGGTATTTTCGAGACTCGTGACTTATATTTCGGCCTCGGGAATAACGAGACTTTTCAGACTTGTCCAATGGTTTAGGGAAATTCCTAAACCATTGTTACAATGACTTAATATCTATCCCCTTCACTAGCGTAGAAGCAGAGATAGATTTTAGTAACGCAAGTTATTTTTGTAATACATTCAGGTCCTCCCTGTCTGAAACTACATTAAACGCCCTTTGTTTCTTACGTGCCCAAAAAAATATATGAAAAACTCTCATAAATAATTTTTGATTTTATAATTTTGTAACTGTATGTTTAATAAAGTACTTGATTGAAATATCTTGTTTTAACTGCCTAAAAGCCTAGGCTATAAGTATGGAACCTACTTTTGAAATAATCTCGAGAGTCTCGTTTTTCCCGGGAACTTTAAGACCAAATCGAGTCTCGTTTTTTTTTTCCGGGACTCAGAAATGCAGGGAGACTGAAAGTCTAATCAGTACATTGCACCCGTGCGAGGCAGGAGTTGGTTGCTAGTTTTGCTATATCTAAGGGACACGCAATATTTGCAAGAATATATTTGTAGGAGGTCATACAAGTATGTAGTCTTAAAATTTTCTTGAAAACTATAGAAAATTTCAAGCATCAAGATAAAGTTTGTTATCGCGTAATACCCAGAATCAAATCAAGTCTTGTAATGTATGCTTGATTTATGCAAGAGATCTTTAATAGATTCTTTCTTTAAACATGTAAGGCCTGTGTTCACCAACATTCAAACCACCGGTTAGGTATTTAAACAGTTGATTTATGTCAAATTTCCTAAGGCCTGTGTTCACCAACATTTAAATCAACTGTTTAGATATTTAATCAGTTGTTTACTCAAAATTTCATAGGAAATTTGACATAAACCAACTGTTTAAATACCTAACCGGTGGTTTGAATGTTGGTGAACACAGGCCTTAGAAATTTTGAGTAAACAACTGATTAAATATCTAAACAGTTGATTTAAATGTTGGTGAACACAGGCCTAAATCTGCTGATGAAATGTTGTGTCAAAAGTAGGTATAGTTTATGGGTATGTCGTTTTATTGTTTAAATTAACTACGAGTACCATTTTTTTTTTTTTGGGTGCGAAATTATCAAATAACTTCTCACGCTCTGGGCGGAGCTGGGGGCGTGTCAGACTTTTACTGACTAAAACCCACTCGTGTTCCATCAGTTGCCTGTGTGCCAGAGCCACGGTATCCCTTTCGGACAAACCCGCAACCCTGGCAGTCAAACCTGCAATCCTGACAAGTACCAAGCGCATCAATTGCGAGTACCAAGTGCATCTATGAGATGAACTACATAATTTTCTTTCCTAGTGCAATGTACCCATATACACGACAATTATGGCACCTCTCGTGTAATCGTGCATGGTGGAAGTGTTTAGAGACCTCTGTCGGTCCAGCAGGGTTTAATTGAATAATGTGCATGTCTTAAAATATGTTTTTTTTTTTTGTCTTTTTACTTACCAATGCAAAGTCCACCAAGACCGCCTCCATTGGGTGTGTGGGAGTCAGTACCGATCATGAGAAGCCCAGGGAAGGCGTAGTTCTCGAGGATGATCTGATGGATGATACCGGAGCCCGGCTTCCAGAAACCGACGCCGTATTTAGCGCCCGCGGTCTCCAAGAACTTGTATACTTCTTTGTTGATGTCCTAAGGATTTATTGAAGAGTTGGCTTATTTTTGTTCTAGCTAAAAAACTAAGAAGTGGTGAGGGGTAGGCGTTTTGAATAAGTATTCTTGTGTTATTGAAATTAAATACTGTGTGATCTAATATTATGCAGTTTATCAGAGTTAATAAAAGATGGGTGCATATTGTGCAAGTAATTTTTTGTGTCCTATTTTTGTATGGTACAGCCAATTGCCATATTGATTTTATCAGTATACATATTTCCTTACAATTAGAAAATTCACATCTAAAACAAGGACTTCTTCCATTTATTTCTAGAAAACACAATGTATTAGCATCAAAATTCTCTGCACAATGTTATTGATCTTATTTTTTACGTTATAATTGTTTACATCCAGTACAAACTATCTTGTAGTGAGTAGACACTGTTCATGACCTGATAAGATATAACGAAATAATAGTATGAATGTTTATATTTTTTATTTACGTTAATTAAAAGTCTGGCAAATAGAATTTATGCAGCATACAAAAACAAAAGTTATAGGTATTCATTTGGTAAACTTGCTCTACTTATGTATTCAAGTAAATTCCAAGCTATAAAATTGGTACAGTCAGCCTCAAAAAAATCGATATCGACATAAATTAATTTAATTGGTTACAATTTTTGTTCCGTAATATTGTATCATAACAACATTTAGTATAAAGATTATAGACAACCAAATGAATTATTGTCGATGTATATGTTAGGTGTAGCCGATAGCAGTTGGCTAAACTTAAGTGTAGCCTATTAAGTGACGGGTAGAACTACGTGTAACCGATTGTATTCGGCTAAAACTAGGTGTAGCCTTCATCATACCGGCTACAACTAGGTATAGCCAATCCCTAGCGGTCTTAAATTTGACACACATAGTAGATAATCTGGATTAACACATAGAGGATACTTTACAGACTTATGCGGGTGAAACCGCGGAGCGCAGCTAGTATATTAAAATCAGTTGTCAAGGTAAACCCTATCCTGGAGTCAATGGACTTGCTAATTAACGATAAATGAAAATGACAATATATTAACAAAATTATTTATTTTTCTCGTCTTTCCAAAAAATATCAATAAGGTAAGTTTGCCTACCTTATGCAAACCAAGAAAATGTTCGTTTTTATATTTACCATTTAGAACTTATCTGCACATAATTAACTACTGAGTTACTGTTCTAGAAATGAGTTTTAGAAGTGAATAGTACAGAAGAAGAATCAACAGATAGGATAAACTAACAATCTTCTATACAAATAAACAAAATTGAAATGTCTGTTTGTAATGCCAAAATTACAGCTTTTTACTAAATTTATATGAAATGATTTACAGTATGTACTGTAAATAATTTTTTTTCTGTCTGCCTGTCTGTTTGTTCTGGCTAATCTCTGAAACGGCTAGACCGATTTTGACGGGACTTATACTGGCATATAGCTGATGTTATAATATTAACTAAGGCTACTTTTATTTTAGAAAAAGCCACACGGGAAGTCGCGGGCAGCAGATGGTATACAATAATATAAGCCATTACCCTTTTTTTTGGGAAATATTTTAAAAGTATTGTTCAACAAACATAAATAGCAAGCTTAATTTGAAGATAATAAGTAGGTATTCAAACTAATTTGACTTTTCTATATGTACACGTTTCTATGACAAAAATTTTCTTCCTTTCTTACCTTTGCTCTCGCCAAATCCTTGGCTCCTCCGGCCTGTGCCTCAATCAAGTGGTCGCAATGGATGGTGGATGGCACGGCAACACGGGGCAGTCCCGACGAGATGAATTGTAACATGGCCATCTGGGCGGTGGCATCCTGCATAGCAACCCTATCGGGATGTAATCGCAGGTAGCTTGTGCCACGTTCGAGGTCCTGTTGCAGAAATTGAAATGGTCATGTTGGCGCCGAAAGGACCAGGAGATTGTTGCCACTGCAACAAAGCTACGGCGTGCAGACGCTTTTTCACACGCCAGTGGACGAGACGCAACTGTCAGTTAGTAGATATTGAACGACTGCAGCAAAATGCGCACACATACTTCAATTTTTTTTTTTTTGTTGTTGAAAAAAGTAAAGTAGGTATACATTGTTTCATTTGAAAATCCATGAAAAACTCAACAGGTCAGAATGTGGTTAGTTCTATAAAAATCACAAAATGGTAGAAATGTCTTACATTTCTACCATTTTGTGATTTTAAAAAGATTCTAATATTAGAAATTATGGTGGGGAATGGAAGTGATTGACTGCAAATCACTTTTGTGGATGAGTTGAAGAAAAGATTATTTTATAGTAGAATGATGGCCAGTTAGACGGACGGATGGGAAATTGACACATTATATCCACTCAAATCTAGTTTGAAATTAAATGCAAAAGAGCATTTTTTGACCCATTTTTATATCAATAAATAGATAAAAATGTATATTCTTAGGAACTTTGATTAGCAGCTTTGTTTGAAAAAAAAAAAGCATCATAAAATGTATTGTTAACAGTATTTATTAACATGAACTTGATAATTTCCAGCAAACCTGATAATATCCAAATTCTTTGATAATAAGCAAAACATCAAGGTAAAAAAATTGTGAGCATTGTCTTTGATAACAACTAATAATCCCTTATATGACATGTTTTGTGTACAAACTATAGACTAACTTAATGGCATAGTATTTTGTTTAAATTATTGTAGTTGGGGACTTTCCTCAAATTAATAATTTATCATTGAGATGAGAAGGAAAATATTTGAAAACTATTTTAAATGTATGTTGACTCTCTCAATGTTCCAAGGATTAGTTTCCTTGTAAAAGGTCATAGACTTGACTGCTTATCTGTTTTTTTTTTTTTACGAATCGAAATTAAGTGTTATACAATAGTTTACCTGTCCATTAGGGTCTTCCAAGTGAGAGTACAGCACTTTTTCAGACAAGGTCATGTCACGACCTAACCTCTTCTTCACCACTTCCAAATTCTTGGTCAACTTCTCGTATGGCAGAGGATTCGGGTCGAACTTCGACATCGCCACCTACAACACATCGTACAACTCTCAGAAACACCAACTTGCAGCCCTAACAACCAGTTTTCATTGTGACAATGATTACATAACAACATCTTATTATCACTGAAAACACTTGAAATATCACTTTTTAGGGGTTTCTACGTACTTGTGCCGCCGCGGCGGTGAGGGGAGACACGCTGAAGCATCTTTGCTGGATTTCCAAGAACGCCGCTCGTGTCCTGGTACCCTTGAAGTAAAATTACGACGTCATAAAATTCCTTGAAAAAATTGAAACACTGCGATAACTGCTCCAATTACACTATAAATAACTGAAATCTTGATAAATTTACTAATCGTAACCCCGGTTGACCTCATAATTATGGTTTATTTTACGTGACCTGACCCATCCATTCATGATGGTTTATCGGGATTTATTAATCGCCCACAATTGCGATAATAGCGTAAACAAACGTGAATTAATTGCATACACATAAAAATCTAATAATAATAATATATTAAATTCGTTAAGTAACCAAAACGTGGAATTAATTATTATAGGAACTTGCCTGGCCATGCAAAACTCGTATACAGTGAGCCATGGTTACCGGACTTTACAGAATCAATTGAGTTTTGAAAATAACTTTACAGTTAATTATGTTACGGCAACATGGAACTTGTAAAATAAATAAATATAAAAAGGATCGACAATAGCCACAAAAAAATCACACTCTCCAACACTGCGTCCGCCGGATTGGCAGATTTTTGACTTATTCTTGTTCAATCAAACTGTTCACTTGTACTTGACGTTTTGTCTTTGTAGTTGCCATACATAAAATACTTCATTCTTTTTCAAGGAGATTACTTGCGTTAGATGTTTTGCGGGTAATTTAGACAATAAATATAATTATAATAATAATAATAATAACCCCACCGCCGTATCTCTACGTTGACGTCGTGGTGGGGCTTGCGCGCTCCGAACTCTGGGTCTGTGCCGGTAGAGTTTACCGGAACATGTCTAGGGTGAGGAGCCAGACCAAGAGAGATACAGAAACCCGCAGGGCAGCATGTGGCGAGCTGTTGGGCAGTTGCGACCCCACGGACCCTATCTCCCGGGAGAAGTCAAGTTCCTCATCTCTAGCTTGCCTTTATTGGCCGGCTGGAGTGAACACTGACGAGGAACTGAGCTCCCACCTCATTCTTGCCTTTATTGGCCGGCTTGAGTGGAGATTCGCAAGAGCAAACGTGCTCGGAGGAAGGAAGTATTCCAGTAAGTGCTTGTAGGGATCTTGACCATCTTCCGGGCTCTGGGATTGTTCTGAGAGCCGTGGAATACCTCTCCACTCCTCAAGCACCTCAGGACATGTTGCCCCCTTGTCGCTACGTCACTATGTGCTAGCGACCGTTTTCGGGGGTCCATTATTGAGTGTGCAAGTCACCCCCTGCCATTTAATCCGTGTGTAAAAAAACATTGATCAGGCAGGGGCCATAGTCTTTCCATAGTTTTAGGTAACCAGTCAATTTTAACCACCCAAACCCATAGTCCAATATCTTTGTTTCCATATCTTGCAATAGTCCTACACCAACCGGGGGTTGTCCTTGGGTGCACTTGCATAGTGCGTACAGGGATAATCGTCGGTTGGTGCCTCATTTAATTAAAAAGCGTCTAACGGGCCTCTGCGAGTTGGCTTCGGCCCCTCGTACGCCTTCCAAAGGTCCGGGACCCCAGGGTCCCGAGATATGTAAACATTTAATAATAATAATAATAATTGAAAAATGAGCCAATAGTTAGTGCAAAATAATATTCACAATATCGATAATTGATCCACCTACATTTGTTTACAGATTCTAAAATAAAGAGAAAAATAATAATATAAATAATAATATTCTTATAATCGATAGCTAACGCTCAAACATTTTCACGAATCAAAAAATTCAACCGAATTGAGATCCTCCTCCTTTTTGGAAAGTCGGTTAAAAACGTTTCATATCTTGTCATAAAACATAATTAGGCATAATTACGGTATTTCGATTTTTTTTTGTGATCCAGTGATACATAGTTTTATCATTTTCAGTATAAAATACGATACGAAGAGATATTAGAGAAAGGACAATGGCCGCTACTGCTGACTGAGCGTGAGAACACCAACATTTCGTAAGTTTGTTATGTTATATAGATTTTCTAAGGAACGGGTTCGTTTCCCATAAGAGATTTCTCGTGGAGACTGGATTTGTGTTCGGTTGATAGCAATTATAGTCCAATCTATTACATCCTACTTGGAATTTTGACATATCTGGTGGGTGTATCTACTATACATGTCTGTCCAAACCTTTGGGCAATACAGGCGTGATGTTGAACATTATAAAATAAATATATTATTAAATTTTTAGGGCTTCTCATAATTTCACCATGTCCATCCGTCTGGATATTACTCAGCCATTTTACTCATTGTACCGTGTGGTGCCGGACGTAAAGAATAGCACCATCCTATTTCCTCCCATAGGTGTCGTAAAAGGCGACTAAGGGATTTACTAGAGAATGGGCAGCAGCATTCTCTATGCATTTTTAACACTATACTGCGATCGCCAACCCGCCTGCCAAGCGTGGCGATTATGGTAAACCCCCCACGATTGGGGGAGGCTTATGTCCAGCAGTGAACGTCTTTCGGCTGAAATTAATGATGATGATTTTACTTGAAGACCATTTGCACAATATCGATATTGATACGAAAATTGTAAAGAACGAGTATTATGTACGCCGCTAAATATTGGTGTAATGAAATAACGAAAAAAATCATTAGGGGTGGCACTCCCCATACATGTACTCAATTAGCCTGCGGGGTATGGGTGGCTCCCATATCCCGCAGGCTAACCGACACGCACTGGACCGGTTCTTTTTAAATTCTGATTTGAATAGAATAAAACGAAAAAACAAGGGCATTTTAATTTAAAGTGGGTATCCCTTTTAATAACGTTTCATTTTTCGTTACGAACATGGACAATGTTTAATTGCGTTTAATTGCATGAATAGAACGACTATCTCAAACCTTGCGAATCTTGCGATCGTAGACACACAAGGATCTTTCGCTTTCCGTGGTGAAAAATGAAACAAAATTAAAACCACGTTAACGACAAAGACAAGACCCCAAAATTAAGATATGCAGTGTTTTTTTCTAATTCTGTTGCTTTTTTTTCTAAGGCAATCCGGTACGGAATAATTATAGATTAAAATGTAGTATGGCAATCAATGTCATTTGTCTGTCATTATATATAAATGTACTCTGTGCTGTCATTGATAGAAATTTAATATGTCAAAATAGATTAATATTTTTGCTGAGAAATACATTTAAAACCTTGAAAAATATCCTTGTTAATCTCTAATTTTTACTTAGCGAGGGAGAATTCAAGTTTTTTATATGTACAGGAACAGTTAAGAGTTAACAGAAAAATAGTGTGTAACAATGACGAATGCTACAATCCAGGTATACACCCACTTTGAATTTTGTGCATTAATTTCTAAAGTTAAGCTTTTTGAGAGCTACCTGGATTTTCCACTACAAACTTTAATATGAACGATTTCTCTACAAGTTTAATTCCGTAAACGAGAAAAAAAAAGGTGTTAAAATGTAATCTGATGCTATCGTTTTGTCGCTTTCCTTAGGAAATAGAGGGCATAGATGACTACTGGGGCCCGGCCTTCCGTTCGATATACGAGGGGGAAGGCCACGAAGCGTTTGTTCAGCAGTTGGATGAGCGGATAAAGCAACATGACAAGGAAATTGAGAAGCTGTGCAACTTTCATTATCAGGTAATTAACACTGTAAACATCATCATTCTTTTCCCTTTATCCTATAATACTGTAAATGTGCTTTTTAAATGTATGTTTTTGACTGTATGGCTGATCTTATTCTTATTCTGCTTCCATCTCTTAATCTCAGTTCTGTCTGCCTTCTTGTATAGCTGCACCAGGATGCTCTGTCCTGGGTTGTCATTGGAGTTAGTTTTTGCGATTTCATCTCACTCTCGATAATGGACCACCATGTAGCGAGTCATGTCCTCTTCCCAGGCATTTCGTAGGGATATGACTGATCATATTAAATGATTAAAATGTAATTTTTTTACACTGCTTATTAGTTTATCAAAAAGTTTCAGGCAGTTTCTCAGTATTTATTTATTTGAGTATTATTTATTAATATTCTATGAATCATAGATTGATGTATGAGTGGCCCTGTTGAGTAGTAGATTATTATGAATATTGATAAGTCTGTAACAGAATCTGTAATTGAGATAATTTAGAAATTGATATTTGACATCCCACAGATTGAGATGTTTTAATTCTGCTAAAAATAATGCAATAGAAACATAATAATATTTATGTAAATTGTTTATTTGCAGGGCTTTATTGACTCAATCCGTGAGTTATTACAAGTGCGGTCACATGCTGAAGAGTTGCATGCAGAGATATCTAATGTGGACGCTAATGTTAAAGATACCACTGACAGTAAGTAATCATATCGCACCTTCATTTCGAAACCGTTATTAAACAAAAAAAAAATTTTTTAAAGATATTATATATATTATTTTTTTATAAGATGGCGTTATTAACTAAATTTCGTAAGAATTTCGTTTAGTAATGGTTTCGAAATAAAGGTGCGTTATTGCTTTTACCAATTTGTATGAATTCGTATAAATGTGGATTCACGCAACACACAATGACATTTTAATTGTTTCTGTAATTATATGATATACAAAGGATTAATCTACTCAAAACTATGTAGAAAGTCATGATGGATGAAGAAAGATTGATAAATTATATTTATTTTGTAAATTGGTTAAAAATAAAACTATCACCTATTTTTTTTATTTAAACTAGTTGATGTTGATATTTCCTAGCCAAGTACTCTGAGAAGATACACCTAAATAAACTCGAGAGGTTAAAGTCTCTTAAAAAGTCTCTATGATTAAACTTTAATGGTCGGATCATAATTAGGACCTTGTAGGTTTAGGTTAATGTATGTTGTGATCTCATAAATTGTTAAATATGTAAAACTACTGTCAAATCTTATTTGAATGTATACCTACAATTTTTGTTAACTATTTATTTATTTATGTACACACAAAATACTTGACAGGACAATACAATTAACATAGAAGAGCACTAAGGTACTGCTTATTTCAAAAGAAATTTCTTCCAGCAGACCTGAGAGAGGAAAGTTGGATAAGAAATGTAAACGATGTGATTGGTTGTCCAGAATATCAACAAAGAATCAATAATATTGGCAGCCGATTATACTAAGAAACCTTTAAAAACTAGGGACAAAATTATGTTGAAAAATATAAAGACCATCTCAAACACTAATTTGTCTGCACAGTCCTCATATGGTAATTTTACGTATGTTTGAAGTTTGTTTCGGACTTTCTTCTCAGGAGCAGTTGGATAGGAAACATGAACCATAACTAATAATAGCTAGCTTTAAGTGTCAGGGTAGCCCGCGAAAATCAAATTTTCTTACGTTTTTTTCCTATTTATTTGAAGGTCAGTATCAGTTAGTATGTTGATCTTAATATGATTTGCGGCCGTATCAAGTATTTATTTATAGAGTTACAATTATAAAAATCATCAATACCACTCTTTAAGTTCATATAATCTTAGTGAATGACCATTTCATGAAATCACTACTTTTACGATTATACTTAAGGGGGTTTATTCATAAACGTTGCTTAAAGTTAAGTGACATTCAAACGTTAAAAATGTATGGTTAAACAGTCGCTAATCATTAGTTAACTTTAAGTAGCGTTTATTAATAAACCCCAAGGAGTTGTATTACGTACTGATTCTAATGATTATAATATTCTGTAAAAACATACTTGTAACAGTCGCGAATCACACTTTAGTCAACATACACCCAGACAATGAGCTGCAAATTGCAAAAATCGTAAGAAAATTTGAATTTCGCGGGAACCTTAACGCTTCTCCCTTAACACTTCATATTAAGAACGTGGATCCACGAATAACACAATGGTTTTCTAATTGTTTCTGTAATTACGGCAAGAGAGGTTTAATGAAGTATTTTTTTTAACTTTTTTTTAAGGTCTATGTGCCAAAGCTGAAGAGTTGATCAGGGCTCGAAGAGTGGAGCTGAACATTGCTGCTACCATTGAGAAGATGGAGCTATGCCTGCCCTTACTGACTACATACTCCAAGCTCAAGTCACAGGTGGAGGCTAAAAGGTATTTGAATATCGGATGTTTAAGTGGTGTAAGGTCTAATTTACTTATTTCCCTTTCTTCTGTGCGATATGCAGAAAAGAGCCATCAGAGCCATATATGGCCTCCGCAGGCTCTAAGGCGTGAATTATACAGAAATGGCGTAAGGTGAAGGCGCGGCGCAGGCGTGGGACGGATAAGACACGGACGCGATTAAAATTAATAGAAGGGGCAAAGAGAAGTTACGATATGTCATTATTAATACCAAAATAACTGAAAGAAAATAGCATACATACTTATAAAAACCAAAGATCATTTTTGCATACTTCGCTGAAAAAAAAAAATAGTACTTTGATCTAAATTTAATTGCCAGCCCGCGCGGGATTAAAGCTCTTAACATCATGACGGTGAGTGGTTCAACAGGATCTTTTCCGTCTTGCCATCTTTGTGCTTGATCTCGAAATCGACAGGCTGTAAAATATAAAAATATAATTGGAATTAGATACAATTACAAACTAAATGAGACAATCATCGTCTGCCTTATTTCCTACTATGTTGGGGTCAGCTTCCAGTCTAATCGGATGTAGCTGAATACCAGTATTTTACATGGAGCGACTGCCTATCTGACCTCCACAACCCAGTTACTGGGTAATACGATACCCCTTGGTAAGACTGGTTGTCAGACTTTAACGTAACGACTGTCAAAGATCCACGAATGTCAGCCGGGACTAACGGCTTCACGTGATTACCGAGGCACGGTATGTAAAGATGGTCACCCATCCACGGACCAACCGCGGCAAGCGTAGTTTAACCTGATTAATCGACCTTTGCGGCTGTTATTACGTAGCCACAAGCCCTTTCGTTGCTACAAGCCCCTTCTTGAAAAAATAATAATATTTAAAAAAAATTGCTTGTCTGTAAAGTCGGTTTACGGACGATAATTTTACCTGATAACGTCATAAGAAAACATTGCGTCACAAGCCGAACGCTTAGACCGATCGTGCCTCTCTATCGCTTGTTCCGCGCTCTCGCTTGCACACTCGGCTCAGGCGGAACATGACAATGAGTCATGCTTTTACGTGCGTGCAGCTGGCGTTCATTGATTTATAAGACGTAATCAACACAAAAAAAAAAAGAAAAAAAACACGTACTATGAGTTCCTTCAATATTCTTTCGTTTATTCACAGATACTATCCAGCTCTAAAAACTTTAGAACAACTAGAACACGTCCTACTACCTCGTGTTGGTCCATACAAGTGGTGTGGACAAATCTCCGCTGACATACCGCGTCTACGACAAGCGATACAAGACGCGTCTATGGCAGACCTGAGGGACTTTCTCGAGAATATTCGCGAGCTTAGCCCACAGGTTAGTTACTGTTTGTTGATATTTAAAGGCACGGCAAACATTGATATTTGTATAGCCCGGCCGGCATTCCGAAGTCTTCCGCGCCATATTACGGCATGCTCAAGTCTCTCTGTGACAATATCAACGAAATGTGAGCACTAAGGGTATGAAAATAAGATTCAAAATCTTGGAGGGACATGGTTTGTTATTCCTGATGGCATGCTGAAGATAACAATTTTATATGCCAGAGCTTACTTTAGGCTAACCAAGACCATAGAAAAAGCAGTCATACTGCATGAGAAGTGAAACTTCTGCTTCAAATGTCTTCGGAATCGCGCTATTACCTACAGGATTGGGGCGCCCAGTATGGCGTCTTAGCGAAGTAACAGCTCTTTTACTATATCAAAGTAAAAAAAAAAAAAAACTGGCCAAGTGCGTGTCGGACCACACACAAGGAAGGGTTCAGTAACAAAATTAGCATTGTAGTTGAAAAACAAGTTCTCCCATACATTCCAATTGCAAATGTAAGTTTGTACCCACAATATTGAGAGATTTATCATGTTACTAGCTTTTGCCCGCGGCTCCGCCCTCGTAGATGTCGATTATCGCTTAAAAAATAGCCTATGTCCTTCTCCATATCCCAGGCTATATCTCTGCCAAATTTCATGACGATCGGTTCAGTGGTTTAGGCGTGAAAACGTAACATACAGACAGACAGACAGACAGACAAACAGACAGACAGATAGACGGACAGACAGACAGAGTTACACATTTATAATATTAGTAAGGATTTTAAGACCATAGACTTCTTATAGGTTTTCCTGTAATCTATAAGTAAAGAACTACTTTCTGTAATTTTTTTTAAATGTTGCAAATGTTTCCATCTATTTTCTTAAATAACTTTAAAAGTCGTTATTTTAAAATTATAAAAAAAAAAAAACTGAAATCTTTACAATAAGCCCTTTCATGTGATATGTCACACGGTACAGTTCGCAAAACTTTTATTTTTCTATATTGCCCCCCAAAAGTGACTCCCATATTCAAAATTCATTTAATTACGTTACACTTCCGTGTTTAGGTCACAGAAGTTCATATGTGTACCAAATTTCAACTTAATCGGCCCAGTCGATTAGGACCAAATCGGCTGTGACAGAGGGACGGACAGACAGACAGACACGCACGAGTGATCCTATAAGGGTTCCGTTTTTTCTTTTGAGGTACAGAACCCTAAAAAGTTTTGTCTTGCTAGCGTTACAGCTAAAATCTGATCAAGTAATCTGTAATCTTTATTTGTCAGGTGGGAGCAATGGCTTTGAGACAGACACAAGAAATGCTAGGAAGGAGTTTGGCTAGCATAGTCCAAAACAAAAAAGGTATGAAACCAAAAAGTCTTTGTGTCGCTCAGAAAAATGCTTCGCTAGAGCGAGAAAGATTATTTACAAGCGCTTTCTCACTCTAGTCAAGATAATTATGACGTTTTTAAGTGAAAGAAAGGGGAAATATGAATCCAGGTGAATAGCTCTCTCAGCTCTTACAGGTAATTATTGTAATGATTTTGGTCTTATTATTTCTTGTTTTTGTCCAGACATGGCGATGCTTGGAATACCAACGAATGTCACTGCTGGACCTCAATGTCCACATGAGCTGGTGGACTTTAGTCCTTTACACAGATGTCTGCACATCCACAGTGTGCTGGGCGCTAAGAATGACTTCATACAGTATTACAGGTGATTTATAAAGAACTAGCTTTTGCCCGCGGCTTCGCCCGCGTGGATGTCGGTTATCGCATAAAAAAGTACCCTATGTCCTTCTCCATATTCCAGGCTATATCTCAAAATTCTAACTTAGTAATAATTTTAATGTGATTCACTATGTGAATAGAAACCGAAACAAATGATTTAATATAATAAAACTACTTATGTTCTGAACGTGAATGAGTCTTTACCTAAAGATAACAAACACAAAATCAAAATACGAAATTTCACATTCAAATTCTTAAAGCAATCAATTGTACCAAATTACAACACGAAATAAAAGTGCGACACAAATAATCATTTTAAAATAATTCACGTAAGTACCAACAATGTGAAAACAAAATGAAATCCTCCGAAATGTCGCATGATACACCGCTTGTGCTGATAAAACTCTCGAAATATTTAATGAACATCATTGGTGCATAACTTTTCTCAGGGTCACGTTCGCAATTGGACGAAATATTTGACATTTATTTTGTACTTGCAACACGATCTGGCTGTAGAATTCGATTAATCGACTAATACTTGACCGGTTGACATTTTAGCGGGAACACCACTAAACGAACGAAAAAAAAGAAAAGAAAATACGTCTGTACTCTGTGGTCGTGTGGCGGTTTGGCGCGGTGCTTAATGTAAACATTCATCAAGGTTATACGTGCGTAAAGTAATGGATTCAATAAGAAAACGGTTTAATCTTAGAAGAATCTTACACAGAATTACTGAGAAATAAGTGTAGATTTCGTATTGAGTGTTAGTTTACCGAAAAGTGATAAATATGTCAGTGAAAAAGTAACGAAAGTTTTGGAATGCACAAATTTTGATCATAAGGCCGCCGTGTTTAGTCATGTTTTTATGATAAATATTCTTGTATACTGTTTGAAATACACATAAGAAGCTAGGTTATTTATCTACGAACATAATTTGGCTAATAGCTACTGATATTATAGCGTATTGTTATCGTAATCGTATTTCCAAGAGTAACATTCGGCAAACAAATACCTACAAAAAGACAATAAAATGGATATAGTATGTTATCCTTAAGAGATAGACATATGCCATCGCGGACTTTTTTAAAGACCTTTGTAAGATACACAATTCCACCATACATTATTTTGTTATATCTCAAAGGGTTTAGACAGCGTTTTCGTTGAAAGCTCCCAGACGGCTTATTTTTTTCCGACACCTCCAACAAATATCGTTAATTCATACAAAAATGCATACAAAAACTTAATAAATTATATACTAAAACCTTCCTAGAGAACCAAGCTATCCATTGGTGAAAACAGCATGAGAATCGGTGCAGTAGTTTTTGAGTTTATCGCGAACAGACAGACAGACAGACAGACGCGGCGGAGGACTTTGTTTTATAATATGTAGTGATTTGTTTAGCTTTTTTGCTGAAATTGTTTTTTTTTTGCTTGCCTGTTCTGTCCATTCGATTGGTAAACAATGGTGCCGATTCCCATGTTCACAAACTAAACTAAATTTAAGTTCAGTGCATCTTTTTCTTACTATATCATTAAGAAAAGGACAGAAGATAATTTTAGTTTAGTCCTGTCAAATTAATCAGCGCCTGTCACTACTCCACACAAGTTTAGACGTGATTAAAAACTTGCCGACTATAATTACGTCAATTTACGTCAAGCGCTGTTTGATTTGACAGGACTAAACTAAAATGTATCTTCTGTCCTTTTCTTAATGATATAGAAAGAAAAGGATGCACTGAACTTAAAGGACATTGACCAAGTGACTAAGGAACCTAGTATCGGTATGAAACATGCAGTGACTCAAAGATTTATGATTTAATTTAAAGAATGATTTTAGGGTTTTCATATGTTATTTACAATTTTATCATAATTCTCAGCATTACACAGTAATTAGGTATAAAAATCTAAGTTTCGAATCGAATCTCCTGGTTTTTTGTTACAATGTATGCTGGTAAATTCAAAATAAGAATTAGTAAAAATGACGATTGAGCATTTTTAATATTCGTTAATTTCGCTCGAGAAATCTTGGATCGAAAATGTAGTCTGTTATGAAATATAAATCGCTTTCAATGCTTACCGTTGTGTTCAACTTAATTTATATACTATTAAACCTACGTTACAACAAGGTCACAACAATAACATTAAACCGCTGCACATTTTTGGTCTAATAAATATTCTGAAAACACACAAATAACGTGTCAAAAGCATTTCATTGAGAACTGCGTTACCACTAAAACCATTTTTTTAAGTGTATGAATATGTTCCAGTTTCTACTCACCTTTAATATGGAGGCTTCTTTTGAGGTTTTGTTTCACTTTACAAGAGAAAGGCTAAACTAGGAATGCGTAATGCAGGTTACAGACATTGTAAATTAAAACTCCAGTAAATAATATACACAAGTCCTCTATTAAGAAAATAAGAAAATGAGCATTGAATTCTATGGCGCGAGTTTGTTCCGTTTTCAAAGAGTTTTTAATGATGAATCAAACAGGCTAAGGTCTCGAAAACATTCTGCCTTTCTGTTAACCAAAAGTTTTGCTTAGCTACTTTTAACACTTTATCAGATTGTTATTACAATGTAATAATAATAATTAGTTGTTATTAATATCTGTTCTTACTAATTATTCTATAAGTTAAATAATCGGATGCGTAATTTAATTATTTTGCGTAAGTCAAGGTTTTATTATTTACATACTCTTTGAATGCCATGCCAATGATATGTGACAATACTTGCGTGAAAAAAAATAATACTATGTATGGGTAAAATAGGAAATCGAAATAAAAACTAATTCTTTTATGATGTTTTTTATGCGGAGAATTTAAGGATTCGCATTACCAGATAAAATCATTATATTTAAAAACAAGAATTATCAACATTATAAACTTAAGTCACCACAGAACAAATAACGATACTAGGTCCTGTCAATCTCCTTTAGTTTAGTTTGTGAACAAGGGAATCGGCACCATTTTATGACTTCTTGGCTTTATGTTGATGGCTCATCCAACTCAGATCTGAATAAATATCATGTAAACAAAAGTAACTAATAAAGAATATTTCCACCATTTTTATTGTTTTACATTCTTCCAGATCGCAACGCAAGCAACAAGCCCGTCTCGTCCTAATCCCGGCCTCAACGAATCTACACGACTCAATAGTAGGAGTAAAGAACTACTTAAACGCTGTCCTAGGGTTCTTCATACTTGAAGAACATCTCCTGAGCGCTGGCGCAGGTAAGAAGTCTGTTTTTTGTTTTGATGGACTTTGTTACGTAAATGTTTAGTGTTGGCGGCCATTCACACGGCGCTGTACTTGTAAATTTAACCACCTTGAAAAGAAAATCCCGTGCACACGATGACTACATCTCTGCCGCGCGTGCAATAAAAGCAGTAAGTATATTTTTTGTTCAAATTGAGTCAAACACAGATTCGGAATCAGCGCAATGAGCTGATTCCGAATCAATGCTCAACTCAATTTGGACAAAAACCACACTTACTGCCGTTATTGCACGCGCGGCAGATCTGTTTACCGTCCCTTTTTTTATATTAAAGCTGAAGAGTTTGTTTGTTTGAACGCGCTAATCTCAGGAACTATTGGTTGGAATTGAAACATTATTTTTGTGTTGGTTAGTCCATTTATCGAGGAAGGCTATAGGCTATATAACATCACGCAACGATCCTTAGGAGCCAAGCGAAAATAACAAAAGTCAAGTTAGTGCTTTATAAAGCTTTACTAAAGCATTGACAGTAAAATATCGTACATTACAACGCTGTGTGAAAATGGGCATACTATTAAAGTCAGAAAAAAAAAATGTGGTAATTTAGCCAGGTCCGGGAGGCCTTTGCCAAGCCGTGGTCATATTTTTTATTTTATTTTAAAGTTGGCAACTAACTTTGGATACTTTTGAATTTATTTTGGTTTGCCTACATTTTTACTATTGTTTAGTTTTAGTATTGTTTTTTTTTGTGCTTTAATTTGTTAACATTATTTTCTTTTTGCAAGTTCAATTAGTGAATAATAAACAATTTTTTTTTCTCTCTTTCAGGTTTGGTCTCAAAAGACTGGTTGCTAGATATGTGGAGTATGTCAGTAACTAAGGTCGCGTCTACATTGAGGACCAATACGTCCTTGATAACGGACCCGACGCTGATGTTGAGTATCAAGCACCAGATCGTGCTGTTTATTAATACGTTGAAGTGAGTATTTTGTGTGTTTTTGACGTGAATACGTCTTTAAATTTGCTTCCAATTCAGAAAACTGATGATAACAAAATCGGGGGATACAGTTTGGTGTTGCAGCTACAAAGTTTAATTACACCACTCGATAGCTAAAGGATCAAATAATTCGTTACGTTGAGTGAGGACTGTGATGGAGAAGCGCCGCCATTATGAGGTCGTTTCGCTGCGTCACATATTTTCCGTTACGTATAAATTTTGTATCGGAGAAGCTATGACGTTCGTTTGAGTTTCAATCATCAGCTCTCATCAAGATCTATTGATTGCGTGTATAAAACATTAGTGCGAAATAGTTATAGTAAATATAAAAAGTAAAAATAAATAATGCTATGTCGGCTTTTAGACGAGTACCTATAGGTACTCGTCTAAAAGCCAAATCATAATATAGAGATCGTATACGGTTGGAAAGGGCTATACCCATAAAACACCATATAACACGAGTGAAACGGTGTAGGGAACGTAAAATAATGAAGGTGTCCGAGCGGAACAACGACGCCGTCAGTAGATCTGGCCATATTACCCGTTACGTACACGTATTCACGTAAAACACGGCCGTGTCCACGACACAGTCACACCCGATTTTTTTATGTCAATAACACCCCTGTATTATTTATTTATTATTTATTTATTTATTTATAAGGTAGCTTCACAGCTGACAGTAAATATAACATAATTATTATTCTAAACATTACGCCAATTACGAAGTACACAGAAAAGTAATAAAAAAAAAAAAATACAGAGAGTGACATAGTCAAAAGTGTGTGCGGGTGTGTATCTGTGCGGCCTACGTGCTGTAAATGTGTGTGATGTTGTGTGTATGTCTATGTATGTATGACTAAACTGGCATTACTTATATAGTAAGCTGAGTATCTGGCGTTTGCTGAAGGATTTGGATAATCTCCTTTTTAAGGCCGTTTCGTGTGATATTAAAGGGGTCCAAAGATGGGAATTTCTCGTTATATAATGCAGGTAGACGCAAGAATGGTGACATCTTTAGATAATTAGTGGAGGCCGATGGTACAGATAGCAAAGTGGTATGTCTGGTACGTCTGAGTGGAACGCTAAAGTGAATTCTGCTGAGTAGCTGTGGACAGTCAAATTTATTGCTAAGAATGTCGTAAAATAACATCATATCATTTAACTGTCGTCGCTCTTCCAGAGTATTTAATTTGTGGTATCGACAGGAGTTCTGGTAATTTGGGATATTAACTTTACTTTTATGATTTAGGTGCTTAATAAATTTGCGCTGGATGGATTCAATTTTATCAATGTATTTCTTATAAAAAGGTCGCCATACAACACTTGCAGATTCCAGTATGCTCCTTACATAACAGTAATACAAAGTTTTTAAGCAGAGTGGGTTATTGAACAGTTGGCTGTTACGTATTACGAATCCGAGGGACTTGTAGGCCTTACTAGTGATTTGATCAATGTGTGCCTCAAACGTGAACTTATCGTCCAGAATCACACCCAAATCCCTGACCTGAGACGCTCGCGATATAATATCATTACTGATACGGTAATTGTAATTAATATTGTTGCGTTTCTTAGAGAAGGTTATAATTTGGCATTTATTAGTGTTTACATTTATATTGTTTAAGTTATAATAGTCACTTAGTCTATCTAAATCTGATTGGATCAATTGACAGTCACTGGGGTTATTTATTTTCATAAATATTTTTTTGTCGTCGGCATACAGAAGATGCTCAGAGTAAAGGAAGCACTGTGTTATGTCAAATAAATAAATATTATAAAGTAGGGGGGATACCAGTGAGCCCTGAGGCACCCCAGAAGTAACGTCCACATAATCAGATCGGTAACTACCGATAACTACCGCTTGCCGCCGATTTCTCAGGTAAGAGTCTATCCACCTTAGCAAGTTCCCCTTAATACCTACGGCTTTTAGTTTTTCGATCAGTATGCAGAAATCTACCCGGTCAAACGCTTTTTCGAAATCTGTGTATATTACGTCTACTTGGGCGCCTTCGCTCATACCAGTAACAACATAGTTGGTAAGCTCGAGAAGGTTGGTATTAACTGAGCGTGATTTAACGAAGCCGTGTTGGGAAGCAGGAATACAAAGTTTAGTTGCCGCGTAAATATGACCGTATACAATTTTCTCAAGCATCTTCCCAAAGTTGTTCAGTAGTGATATGCCTCGATAATTAGATACATCCAGCTTGGAACCTTTTTTGTGGATCGGGACAATCTGAGCCTCGCGCCATTGTCGCGGGAACGTGCCTTCGTCGAGAGATAGCTGGAAAATGATCCTAAGGGGAGAAGTTAAACCTAATTCGCATTTAATTATAAAAATTGCTGGTATCCCATCAGTACCGGCTCCTTTCTTACTGTCCAATGTTCTAAATACTTTTTGTAGTGATTCGGGAGTGATGACAATAGAATGGGTAACGTTTGACATAGGGGAGTCATCGCAACACTTAGTCCCGTATTACAGAACGTCACTCAATACTCGAGCATTACTTAAAACTAGTTTCAACCAATCAAATGGCTTGAATCTAGTTTTAAGTAATGCTTGAGTATTGAGTGACGTTCTGTAATACAGACCTTAATACTATTACTGCTAGTAGGACAAAAAACGCTTTGAAAAAATGTATTAAATGCATTACAAATATCCTCGCCGTTCGAGTATGTTACCCCCTGATAAACCATATTGCGAGGGTATCCAGAAGCTTTCCTTTTATTTTTAACGTACTTCCAAAATTCTTTAGGCGACTTTATTAATTGCTTCTCGCATCGGGCAGTGTATTTAATATAGGACTCCTCTTGAAGAACCTTTACCCGAGATCTCAATAAGGCGAATTCGGCGTAGTCCATCTGGGAATTGAATTTTTTCCACCTTTTGTGTGCTTTAAATTTTTCCTTGATAGCGTTTATCAGTGGTGGAGGGTACCATTTCGGGTATCGGAAACGTCCTGATACTTTTACTGTTGGGACGTGTGCGTCTATTAATGAGCGTAATGTTACGTAAAGAATGTCGACACATTCCTCCACATTACGCTGCTCGAAACGGTTATTCCAGTCTACGCTAGTGAGTTCCGAATTAATTTTATCGAAGTTAGCCTTAAAAAACTTTTTTATAACTCGAGGTTGAGTGCGAATAGGTTTATAACAACAATCCTCAATGCAAAGTTCCAGTGGGACGTGGTACTTATCTATATCTACAAGCGATACCTCGCTTGAGGTACACTCCAAAGATACATTAGAGATGACAAGATCAAGAACATTGTCACAGCAATTTGGTTTCAGATTGTATTGAGACATATTCATAAAATCTAAAGAATTAACAAATTCAGTTGCGACTTCAAATAGATCAGAGTTAGTTCTAGTTTTCCACCCGCATCCGTCTGAAGACCATGTTATGAACGGTAAGTTAAAATCGCCTACCACTAGGTATCTATCATCGGGGCTCAAATTGTAGAAATCCAGAAGAGAGTCTTTAAAGTCCTTCAGCATTATTGGGGAATTATTGTTGGGAGGTATATAAACTGCGGCTAAGTGTAGGTCGCCTTTCTGTGATGACTTAGAAAAAACATTATTCTTAATCGTTACCCAAATATATTCCGCGCATCCTTTGTGAATGTCTGACCTCTCTGTGGCAGAGTAACCACGTTTAATACAGATCATAACACCACCACCCTTCTTACCGCTAGGGCGATCATATCTAAATACATCATATCGATCGTCACATATTTCTGCGTTCAATATACCTTCACATAACCAACTTTCCGTAATAATTATAATATCAAAGTCATGAGATTCAATATTACGATAAAACAAAGGTAGTTTAGTCCTAAGTCCGCGCGTATTCTGATAATAAACTTTTAACGTGTTCATGTTATTATTAAATTGTGACTAGTAGTTAACCGTAATATCGTTAATACTTGAAGAGAATAGAAAAAAATTAATATGCGCGGGTACTTAGGAAATATTTTGTCATAATGTTTAAGTCGCGAGTTATAACGGACCAACGATAAGTAGTGAGTAATATTCGAGCCAGTGGTTCTCAGCGAGAGGGTCGCTAATAATGTCAGTTTTTTACTTGAGTTGTATTGTGCCTGGGTATGGTTGTGTTTAATGATAGATGAATGTGTGTATGTAGTTTGTAAGTGTATCATGTTAAACATTAAGAAACTGGTTATTATTAAAGCAATGAAAATAATTGACGAGTATGAGAAAATTCCTAGTAGCATGCAAATTACTTTGAAATTAGAAACTTCTCCAAATCCTCTTCCGAGGTGATTGCAGCGGGTGGTGATTTTTCGTGGCAGCGCATGTAGACTGAGCAGTTTTTTACCCACACAAACTTGATGTCTTGTTCCTTCGCGCGTTTACGGCAATTATTAAGCAAGATTTTATTAGCTATCGTGAGGTGCTCGTTTATAAAGACTTTCGAAGAATTACCTTCGAAGCCTAGATCGTTTGAAGTTATGCCAGTGGATTTGTTGATTTTCCGAAAATTTGCAATTATACTATCTTTAGCGTTTCTGTTCCTCAATTTGGCAATAATACGCTTAGGTTTACCTGTTTGGGATTGCAGTGGCTGTACTCGTGTTATAAATTCAATATCTTCCATGGTTATGTTGGCGTTGATTGAGGTAGCTAGTTTTAGTAACAACTGAGGCAGATTTTCATCAGATTTTTCCGGTATCCCTACTATTTCGATGTTGAGGAATCGATTTTGCTGTTGGCCACGGTTGTACTCTCTTTCTAGGACGGTGGTTTTTATTTGCAGTTGTTTAATTAGCTCCTCTCTGTCCTTAATCGCTTTTTCTAAACTAGATAAACGCTCTTCATATTTATTAAATTTGTTCGTCAACGCGTTGCGCTCCTTCTTAAGGGTCTCGACAGTTTCTAATTTTGTTTCGATTTGCTCAAATCTTGTATTTAACTCGTCAATTATCTGTGTTTTAAGGCCAGATGCCAGGTTGTTTAGATCAGCGCGCAACTGCTCAACCTGTTCGGGTAACTTTATTAGAGTCTGTAATATAGACTCGATCTTCTGAAGAGATGAAATTTTGACTGATGAGTCTTCTTGGGTGCTCGGTTTCTCCGGGATTTGCGTTCTCGGTGAGTTCAGTTGTAGAGCGTTTTTGCACTCCGTGCAGATCCAAGTTCCCTGTCTGTCTGATCCCAATCTCCTCCAGCCGACCTCAGAGAGGCTAACACAAGGGAAGTGAAAAGTCAGACGGCAGCTCGAACAGTGGGCGCCATCCGATACCGCATCTGCACATTTTTTACAAGTGAAATTCATACCGCAACGTTGGTCACCCCTGGCTGGTCGGAAGGTGGGGCGAAGTAGCTATGCCGCTTTGCTAGATGTCTCGCGCCGATGTTCTCGTAGTGCGCAGTAATTATTTGGTTCTAATCTGCTCCGGTATGTAACATTGGCGGCAAAGTGTACCGTTAGATCAGCAGCACGGTAAGCCGAATTCGAATCTCGTCGGTAAACACAATAAATTTTTAATAATTAAAGTACATTTAGGGTTGTAGCCAGTGAACACGTCTACTCTCGACAGTGATAGAAAATGTAAAAAAAAAAAAAAAAAAAAAAAAAAAAAAAAAAAAAAAAAAAAAAAAAAAAAAAAAAAACTACTTGAAGAGGTAGGCAGAAGTGTAGTACACCCACGTTTCGCCACTTATTTTTAAGTCGCATGTTATATGGGACAACCATATGCCCATTAACTGGGTACCAATCTGGGCCTCAAGTCTGCTATTACAATAGTGTCAGAATGGTCTCGCCATTGTGAGTATTTGACAGTGTTTGTATGGCAAATCTGTCAAAAACTCACAATGAAGAGACCATTCTGACATTATTGTAATAGCAGACTTGAGGCCCTGGGCTCTAGGCTGGTCCTGAACATATTTCACGGAAAAACACAATAGCCGTTTGAAATACCAGAAAATATGCTTATCTATATATTATTATAAATTAAAGTTGCTTTTCGTGTCTGCCTGTGTGCGTTGTTCTTCTAAACTACGAAACGTATTTTGATGCGTTTTCACCATCTTTTACAGAATTTATTCCAGAATGTTTATGCGTTTATTACATTAATGTTAAACTACACAATAATAAAGCAATATTGATGTTTTGTGTAGTAAAACGAACGAAGTAGTCGGTAGTAACAATAAAAATAAAAAAACACATTTTATACAGGGTAAGTTTTTAACCAGTACGCAATTTTTTTGGCGGTTCTGTATCAGTAATAGAACACATTTCCATTATTTGTTCAATACTTTTTTTTTGGTCCTACTTGAAATCAGCAAAATAAGGATACAATCTATTCGTAATAATATCAATGGGCGAGCGCACAGCTGATAGGTACCTACTACTGCGTTCCCCTTCACTGACCGCGACGCGTGTTGCGCGACGGGTATCCATTGTACCAGTTTCAAAATAAACATCTTTCGTTAACGATAACTTAATTTTTTTCTACTAAGACATATCAAAATAAGAAATAGGTGTTTAAGTTTGCCTGTATAAAAATATTAATTTTGATAATTTTTCGCAGATGTTACGGCCTCCCTACAGATCCGATACCGTTACTCTTACAAGAGATGGCGGAGCATTATACTGAAGTGTTGATGCAAAGATGGGTCGGTGTGTTCAGGGATATACTCGACAATGCCTCCTTCGTACCGATAGAGGTAACTATTATCTCGCTTCTTTTTATACTGACTGGGAGTAAGAAATGCCTGGAGGAGCAACTGGGCCATGAAAGAGCTGATGAAAGAAAACTTCCCTCTGTCACTGAAGTTTAAAATTATGGACATGTGCATTCTTACCATTTTGACCTATGGATCCCAGACTTGGTCTTTGACAATCAAAAGTCCAAACTCAAGGTTTGCCAACGTGCGATGCACCGCAGTATTCTAAGCGTCAAATCAACAGACCACGTTCGCAACACCACAGATCAACTCGGGATGGATGAATGCGACAGGTCATAGGAACAACTTGCGACCAACGGATGCCCCTCAAGTTAAAAGGGAAAATCTACAAGTCTGTGAGCGTATTGTATGGATCGGAATGCTGGGCCGTGAAGAGGACGGATGAAAAAAGATTGCATGTAGCGGAGATGAGAATGTTGAGATGGATGTGTGGAGTGACCAGAATGGATAAAGTCAGAAATGAGTATATAAGGGGAAGTTTAAAGTGGCGCCGGTGACAGAAAAGTTGAAAGGACGTCGTTTGGCATGGTATGGGCATGTGATGAGGAGGGAGGAAATGCATGTGACGAGGAGAGTGATGAAGATAAATGTGGATGGATGGAGAGGGAGAGGAAGGCCATAAAAAAGATGGATGGATTGTGTGGAGAATGATATGAAAGAGAAGGGAGTTAATGATAGAGTGACGGTTGACAGGAGAGAATGGAAAAAGAAAACGTGTTGCGTCGACCCCAAGTAACATGGGACAAGGACAGGAAGATGATGTTTCGCACACTGCGCTCCAAAACACAGATTACTGACGTTGGTCAAAAAGCCGCAAAGTTGGAGTGGGACTGGCTTGGCCACGTCTGCCGCATGCCCAATGAGCTGTGAGCCAAAATAATCACTATGTGGAACTCTGAGACAGCTAGAAGACGTCGCGGCAGATCCCGTAGAAGATGGAGGGACGAGCTGGACAAAACAAACGACCAGTGGTCCACATTAGCTCTGAATCGCAAACATCGGAATTCATGAGGAGAGGCCTTTGCCCAGCAGTGGGATGATAAGAGGCTAAAAGTAACAGTAGCAGTAGTAGGGCTAAAAAAAAAATGCTTAAAACCTAATGGATATCTACTTAATAAAAATCTTATATTCATTCAATGACAGACAATGCATAGCCTAAACTGCTGGGCCTATAAGCATGAATTTTTCCACAAGAGTTCTTTATAGAATGTGGACACAACAATACTAAGTATAATAAATGAAAACACTGGCAATACCAATACATAGGGGTATTTTGGAACTATCAAATAAATCCTAACATTGAAATTAAAAACGTGTTTTTAGGGTTCCGTACCCAAAGGGTAAAACGGGACCCAATTACTAAGACTCCGCTGTCCTTCTGTCCGTCTGTCTGTCTGTCCGTCTGTCACCAGGCTGTATCTCATGAACCATGATAGTTAGACAGTTGAAATTTTCACAGATGATGTATTTTTGTTGCTGCTATAACAACAAATACAAAAAAAAACTGAATAAAATAAATATTTAAGGGGCTCCCAATACAACAAACGTGATTTTTATTGCCTTTTTTGCTCGATATTGATAACGGCAACAGGTAGACGCTTGAAATATTCGCAGAATATTTAGTTATATATTCACCTTAAAAATAAATAATTAAATTAAAATAAAACAAATATTTAAGGGGGGCTCCCATACACCATACATGATTTTTTTTCCGTTTTTATAGATAATAGTTCGAAAACCTTTATGCGCGAGTCCGACTCACACATGGCCAGTTTTTTTTTCAAACATTCTATATGTAACAGTGATGGCTGATTATGGTTTTTGCCAATCTTTGACTAGCTATTTTTTTTTATTTTATAGCTATAGTGACTAATCTATTTAGGATTGAATTTTCGTATGCAGACTGGGAACGTCATTAAATATACGCAGTTTAATCTATTTGTATTTGTTGTTTTTTTTGCTGAAAAATGATGTGATAAAGCAATGGTGTGGTTTAAAAGAAGATGTAGTGACAAAAGTTGTAAGAGTATGCTTAGATAGTTTGGTCATGTTGAGAGGATGAATTTTCGTCGCCTATATCGCAATGTTTGAAGACTAAGGTCTTCAACCAATGCGTCCTGCCCATTATGACATACGGTGCTGAAACGTGGACACTGACAGTTGGGCTAGTCCACAAATTTAAAGTCGCTCAGCGCGCTATGGAGCGGGCTATGCTCGAAGTTTATTTGATGGATCAAATCAGGAATGAAATTATCCGGAAGAGAACCGGAGTTAACGACATAGCTTGCAGAGTAAGCAAGCCGAAGTGGCAGTGGGCTGGCCATATTTGTCGAAGGACCGATGGCCGGTGGAGCAGACGAGTCCTGGAGTGGAGACCGCGTATCGGCAAGCGTAGTGTGGGGCGCTCCCCAGCTAGATGGACCGACGACCTCAAAAAGGTGGCTGGGATAGACTGGATGCGGAAGGCGGAGCACAGGGTGTTGTAGCGCAGCATGGGAGAGGCCTATGTTCAGCAGTGGACTGCGATAGGCTGAGTTGATTGAGAGGATGAATGAAAGGCGACCAACAAAAGGTATTTACAAGGCAGATGTGAGTGGAAACGTCGGGAGGTGACGCCCTAGGAGAACATATACCGTAAAACGGGGTGAATAAGGATGCAGGGGTGAATCGAGAAAAAACTATAAAAGGGATTTTAACATGGAAATAATTTAGTTTGTTGCCAAAAAGGACTCTAATGTGTTAACTGTATTATAATTAACAATTAAGTGTCCTTGTTGGCAATAAACTACATTATTTCCATGTTAAAATCTCTTTTAAAGTTTTGTCTCGACTCACCCCTGCATCCCTATTCACCCCGTTTTACCGATATTGAACTAATTGGTGATGTTCTTCAGAAAGGTCAGGTGCGTAGCACTCGCAACCGGCGTGCTTGTATGACCAGATGTACGAATGTAAACGAAGCAATCGGAGTGTTTAAGGAGCATATCAGGTGGTTTTCTATAGTAGAGTACTCGGTAATGATTGTTAAAGATCTACGAATGACAGCCGGTACCAACGGCTTAACGTGCTTCCCGAGACATCGAGGGGTCTCGATATATAATGGGTGGTCACCCATCCACAAACCAGCCGCGGCAAGCGTAGCTTAGCCTTCGATCGACCCGTGCCGTTATTATTTAGCCACGAGCCCCTGTTTAAATCTCAATGATATTGTGAAATTATAAGTTACTACCTGTTGCCCGCGACTTCGTCTGCGATCCAGGATGAAATTTAGCCTATGTCCTTCTAATATAATTCAATCATGATTCGAAACACACGTGGCGCCATCTATTATCATAATAACGCTATTGCTGTTTTCCTCGGGAACAGCACTTGTTTTCGGGATGAAAGGTACCCTATGTCCATTTCTGTACACCTGACAATGTATATGCTAAATTTCAGCATGATCGGTTCAGTGGTTTAGGCGTGACAAACAAACTGACAAACTTACTTTCGCATATATAATAAAATTTAGGATTTAGCGGTAAACTGACGTTTATATGACGTTATTCTGACTTCAGGTTGAGAACCAAGACCAATATGATGGTGTTATGGACACGTTCCCATATGAAGGAGATGAACTGGAGTCGCAACCCTTCCCAAGGAAGTAAGTAGTGACTTCATCTATACTTAATATAATAAAGCTGAAGAGTCTGTTTGTTTTTTGTTTGAACGTGCTTGTCTCTTTCTTCTTCCTTGTAACTACTGTCACTAGTCACCTCTTAGGGGCCGTCCATTAATCAGGTGATGTTTTTTTTATTTTTTTTTAACACCTCCTCCTTCCCTTTGGTGATACTTTAAGACTAACCCCCCCCCCACCCAAAATCACGTGTATTTTTAGTACCTACAAAGAATCTTAATTTTTTTTGAATATTATCTTTAAATACCGGTATAAAGTATAATCTAATTTTATTCTGAAATTAAGGACCATGATAAAAATGTCTAGACAGAAAGGGGTTGTTTTTGACTGGCATAACAATAATATTAAAGGAATGGTATAATCATGAGAAAAACGTGCGAGTCAAGGTCACACTACACGCCGCTTTTCGGTTTAAAAATCGCGCTTTTGACAAAAAAATAAATACACGTGTTATCTTACTACACCCCCCCTCCCCCTTGTGATATTTCGTGATTTTTGCCAAACCCCCTGCCCCCCTTTCGAGAATCACATTATAAATGGACGGTCCCTTAGCTGCCAAGATTAATTTTGATTTTTGTTTTTATCTTTTTATTTGGTAGTTTTTAACGTGTACATCTTTCACATATTGTATAATTTCAACATGAATGATGTAACCAATATTTTGTTTTAAAGCGTGTCCGTGGAGATTCTTAGATAGATAGATAGATTACTCTATATTATAATATGTACACCATAAAATAACAGATATAACATGTAGAAAGGTTACATAGGGTGACACAATGGGCGGTCTTATCGCTAAAAGCGATCTTTTAACAGACCGCCTTCTTTTTTTTTTTCTTCTACGCAGGTACCAACTACACTTTGGAATGTGCAACTAGCTTCATCTTTCTGACTGACCCCGACCCCTTGATAATTCAAAAGTGCTTGTAATTGGTTTATTTGAAATAAATGCTTTTGACTACCAGTAGGGTTTGAAAATTTCTTCAATTCTCGAGGAAGGTATTTAACATCACAGCAGAACAAAAAGTCTGAAAGAAAACTAAGCGAAAACGAACTAACGGGGCACTGCTATAGGATATATTTTATGTTAAAACAAGAAATTTCACACGGACGAAGCCGCGGCCGAAGCTATTAACAAATAAATAAAAAATCTTTAAAGCATTAATTAAATACACAATAATATAATGCAACAAAACTGCTATAAGTTAAGATAAAATGGGCATGGTGACTTTCAACTACTTTCAAGATATAATGAAATGTACACCATGGTAAAGAAATTTCTGAAAATACATCATTTCATTGTTGATTGAAGCCAAAATAATGAAATCAAAATATATTGAATTGTTTGATAAACAAGTAAGATACAACTTTGACATTTTCGACATCTGGTCTCTACTAAAGGTACCTTTAAAACGAATATCTTTGCTTCACAGGTTCCCGTTCTCCACCACAGTCCCAGCTGTCTATGTGCAAGTAAAAGAGTTCATATTCGCGTGGCTAAAGTACTCTGCGGGGCTTGGTCTTGGAGGAGGGCGGAGGGCTGCGGCCGCGAGACTTTCAGCCTCCTTGCTGCTCAGTAGATCCTTCACTGGCTGTCTGTCTGCGCTGTTTAGAAGGCCACTGCCGCTGATGCAATTGGTGCAGGTAACTATCAACCTAAAGTTGAAACGTAAAAGAGTTCATATTGGCGTGGCTCCAGTACTCGGCAGGGTGCGACACTCGGCCTCTATAACTGCTCAGTAGATCCTTTACTAGCTCTCTGTTTGCGTTGTTTAGGAGACCAGTGCCACTGATGCAGTTGGTGCAAGTAAGTCTTTAGAATCAGTGAAGGTGGAACCTATTTTAAATTTTTGACCTAAATGAAGCATGGACAATACAGCAATATAATTATCCAGTAAGAGACCTTTGTTAGATGACTTTTTAGTCTGTGGAAATCTTCATCTTCATCCTTCGACCGAGGTAGGCAAAGGATTTTTCTTTTCTCATACTTGGAAAGTACGCTTAAAGTTATCTGATCAGAGGGATGAAAACAGTACTTTTCGTTCCGGGGAAACGATTTTTCCAGCTGTCAAATTTTTTAAAAACTACGCAAGCCATGTCCCAACTTTGTATACAGTCTGTTAAATCACGGCGTAAAATTGTAATTACAAAAATATTATCAGCAATTTTGTAACATGACATTATACTTATGATTTACTTTTTACTAAATTATTATTACTAATTTATGTAGATTTATCATCATCAATAATAAAAATAATGGCTAATAAAATGCCAAAAAAAAGAGAAACATAAAAAAGGCGGGAATGCGGCAATTCGATCTTCATTTGTTTTGTCGAGTACTAGTTATTTACGCATACAGATATTTGTATAAAATGAGTTCATCAGATTCAGATATGTATTTGTTTAACCAATCAGGTTTTTATTAAGTTTCCTCATATTTGAAATGAAAAGCAGTGTTTACCTCGGGTGAGAGAACTTATTTAGGCACTTGAACTATTGGCGCCCTCACTACGCTCGCGCTTCAAACCATGTTGTGCCTACATAGGTCCCTTTCATCCCTTGTATATATAAATCTACTATTGTGGGACTCTTACCGAATAAGACCACTTGGCCTGCGCTCGCGCGTTCACTGCTCCGCTCGCAGCCTTTATGTGCCGTTAGTGACAGCTGGTCTGTCTGAGCTTATTTCCAAATTGACTATGATACAGTTTGTAGCTATTTGTAAGATGAAAGATAGAAAGTGTATCACTTCTTCTAATTCTAAAGAAATAATATCATCATTATTTGTTCTAGATCATCGTTGACACGCAGTATTTAGAAGGCGCAACGTTATGTCTGTACGAGTTTATTAGCAACATCACTGGCTCTGAGCTTGTCACCACACAGGTAATAAATAACAAGATATTATATTCATCATAATTCATTCAATTCAAGATATTTATTAATTCATCATAAACATCAAATAAAGCCAAAATTATGTATTATTATTATATTTAAAAATGTTTGACCCGGGTATAAAATTATAATTATTATATCTTTAAATTGAAAACCTTCTATATTATGTTCACACACTCGTATATAATTATTCCATCCTGCTAGCTGGTGAAAACAATTTTACTAATATTTATTTATGGAAATATCACCTCTTTCAAAATACCCTTAAGAGTGTTATTGCTTTGTATCAGACGGCAGGCAGTATGTTCCAAGCGGCGCGCGACGATGCTGAGCAGCAGATCTGCGACAAACTGGAGAAGAAAGTTGACGAGTTCCTCGACCTTGAGAACTATGACTGGCTGTTAGGTGAGTGACCCTTTTACTTGCTCTAAAATCTAAATAGTCTACATCAACGACGAACGATTAATCATGCCATATAAATTTAAATAAATAAATTAATTTAAAATATTATTAATTATCCGAGTGCGTGACAGCAAAGACAAGGCTATGTTTACATGCGTATTATGTACATATGTGGGATTCTTTATTCCCTCGAAGCATCCTAACGGGTGGATGGATTTTAATACAGGGGGTGTCTATCAAGTCGTCTAGGTCGTGGGTTATGTTTTTATAAAATCAATTTGTTTAGATGTTAATAAGCAGAGTTTAGAAAAAAATCTAATTGCGCCATGGTTATGTGAAGTATCAAAATAAAGGGTTTGAGGGATTAAGGATCTGGAGATCTGAGGAGGAGAAAAATTTATAGTCATTATGACTGTGGGATCGTAGAACAGAATCACTAGAAGAGCTTTCAAAATGCAAATGTCAATATGTAGTTAAGTATACATTTTTCATTTCTATTAGACAATAGAAATGAAAAATGCATACTAAACTACTAATAAATTAATTACTTATTATAATAAGAAATAAAATAATATTAATTATATATTAATTGCAGTTACTATTATTATTGAGAGACCTCGATAATAATAGTAATTGGAATATGTTGGAACTTGGGAGTGAAGAGGAGGGTGCCTCTTTTTTGACTTCATCTTTTAATGAAGTAAAGTGTTTGTGTTTTAGTGGAGCCGACCGGTCAAGCTTCGTCGTTCGTCACAGACATGCTCAGCTATCTGTCAGGAGTGCTGACGTCACTGGAACAACTGCCGGAACGAGCGAGGTGAGTTCGCAATACTTGACTCCACTTAACTGTATTGTTACTTTACTTCAAATTCGGAAATCATTATTTTTGGAGTGATATTTACAGTATTTTTTTTTTTGTAAATTCTGTTTCTTTGGCCGCAGATTTTTTTTTATTCGCGACACCTATTTAAGCATTAGGGAAAATTTTGTTTGAACTGGAAAATAATTAATAATTATTTATTTTATTTTATTGTACATTACAGTTACGAGAAACTCCTTGTACCTCTGTCTCTACTATAAGTACTCTTTAAATTCCTATAGCGTCATTTGTTTTCCACCAGAGTGGCAGCAGTACGCGCCGCTACCAACCGCATAGCGAGCCGTCTGCGCGCCCTCTTGCTCGACCCCGCCGTCAAGCAGATCTCCTCCGGAGCACTGGACCAGCTCAACCTGGATGTCATCCAGTGCGAGCAGTTCGCGGCAGGGGAGCCTGTACCCGGGCTCAAGGAGGGGGAGCTTCTCGAACACTTTGCTAGTCTGAGGTAAGGATCAAGATACAGACCAGTTCAACCTGGACGTCATACAGTGTGAGCAGTTAGTGTCAGGCGAGCCAGTACCGGGGCTCAAGGAAGGGAAGCTTCTCGAACACTTTGCTAGTCTGAGGTAAGGATCAGGATACAGACCAGCTCAACCTGGACGTCATACAGTGTGAGCAGTTCGTGTCAGGCGAGCCAGTACCGGGGCTCAAGGAAGGGAAGCTTCTCGAACACTTTGCTAGTCTGAGGTAAGGATCAGGATACAGACCAGCTCAACCTGGACGTCATACAGTGTGAGCAGTTAGTGTCAGGCGAGCCAGTACCGGGGCTCAAGGAAGGGAAGCTTCTCGAACACTTTGCTAGTCTGAGGTAAGGATCAGGATACAGACCAGCTCAACCTGGACGTCATACAGTGTGAGCAGTTCGTGTCAGGCGAGCCAGTACCGGGTCTCAAGGAGGAGAAGCTTCTCGAACACTTTGCTAGTCTGAGGTAAGGATCAGGATACAGACAAGCTCAACCTGGACGTCATACAATGTCAGAAGTTCGTGTCAGGCGAGCCAGTACCGGGACACAAGGAGGGTATGTTAGAATACATACATAACATCACGCCTTATTTCCCCGAAGGGTTAGGCAGAGGCGTACTCATAGTAGGTACACCCACATTTTGCACGTTATGTTTAAGTCCCGTGTAATAAGGGGCGAGACTATTGCCACCACTGTTAGATTACTTCATAAATATTTGAGATAAAAGGTACGCTTTGTCGTTCACCAGGTCCCAGGCTACCTCTTTCTAGAATTTCATTATGATTGGTTCAATCGTTGAGACCTCATCATTCATAATTTCAGCCGAAAGATGTCTACTGCTGGACATAGGCCTCCCCCAATTAGGGGGGGGGGAATAATCGCCACGCTTGGCAGGCGGGTAGGTGATCGCAGTATGGTGTTAAAAGTGCTTAGAGAACGCTGCTGCCCATTCTCTAGTAAGTGCTTTAGTTGCCTTTTATGACACCCACGGGAGGAAATGGGGTGGTGCTATTCTTAACGTCCGGCACTACACGGCACGGCACGTTGAGATAATAAACAAACAGACTGACAATGTCAAATGTCGTCGAAAACGTCAAAGTGAAATGTCGTTCACTGGGTTCCAGACACAGAACAGATAAAAGAGGTTAGAAAGGAAATAGTTCCTGATTTGTATTAAAACGCGTGTCGCCGCTTGTCTCCCACTCTCTAACTCCACTACAAGCAAGGGACCAATACGTACGCGCATTACGGACACAAATAAACCACACGCACTTAGATCGCGAATTTGTTATTGGTTGTCGCACTAACGCAAACACTGCGTTTGACGAACAGTCATACACACATTAATTTCTCATATAAATGTTACGGTGAGCAAAAGGTCGATTTTTTGTATCGATAAAATTACTGTACTTTCAATTTTGCAATTTTTCGCTTTAATTTCGGGACGGGGTACGAATAGTGTGGACTTTCTAAATACATAAGGGGGAACATCCGATATAGCCGCGAAATTCAAATTTTCTTTAATTTTTAGCTAATTGCAACTCTGTTTTACGTCATAATTATTATGTCACAATAAACAATAAATGGTAGATTAATCAAAATTATTTTGATTCTAGTTTTTCTGATAATAATCATTTGTGTTCATACACACATACTTAACCAAAGTCGATCATTATTTACAACTTGGTACAACATTGTCGATACGCTTTGGCTTGGCGCACGCGGCGTTCGCAGTGAACGCAATACATTGCGCGATTGCACACGTAGTACAAGATGGTACCATGTATTGCAAGCATTGTATAATTTTGCATCTGCTTGCAATTGTAAAGTTTTTGTCTACAAACTACATAATACTATTGCAATAATAACAAATACCACTTTTAAGGTTTTTGGACTTACTGGTGAAAAGAGAACCCTTCTCGGGCTACACTACACACTTGGTTTCTTTTCCGACACATAATAGCGCAACACGGCATAATTCTGAATTTTTCGCGGAGCTTCGTACGCTGTGACAATGGGAGCGCGATTGTTGGTCGGTGAAGCAAATTTCGGTTGACTTATGAGCGTTTGCTCATAAGTGTGGCGCGCCTGCCCCGCCCACAAGGCCTTCCTAACCTCTTTTATCTGTTCTGTGGTTCCAGACTACCCATTTGTCAAATTTCGTTACAATCGGTTCGGTGGTTTAGGCGTTAAATGGTAACTAACAGCCATAGTCATTTTCGCACCTTGTAATATAGACTATTCGTGTGATGATCTCATTCGAAACCTCTTTTCCAGACAACTCCTCGACCTCATCACAGGTTGGGACTGGTCATCATACCTCCACGACGTCGGCATAGAAGGAGGTAAGTATTCACTAGTCACGCCTCGCGACGCCGCCACACTACTCGAGAAACTGAAAGAAGCAGAACAAAAGTCTTCTGTCTTCTCCGTACTCAAGAAGAATGAGCGAGACAGAAGGAAGTTGCTCGACACCGTCTTGAAGCAGCTGAAACAGCTGCAGAATCAGGATGGGTCGTGAGGAAATTTGTAGAAGTATCATAAGTAAGGAATCTGTATATTTATGGTAATTTTCATTTACAGAAACTGTCCGATTCATTAGTTAGGCTGTTTTAAATTAACTTATTTTGTAATGCACTTTGCTTTTGTATTTCGGAATAGTTTCGGCAACTGAATTTGCTTTGAATTTTTCAAAGCAAATGTATACAAAATGCAAATACTCAGCAGCACTAATGTTATGAAATATTATCTGCTAAGCTAGAGGATCCTCTATGGTTGCTAAGTCTTAAAAAAATTAGCCAGAGCCGAGTTGTTGTGTGTGACTCGAGTATGCAACGAAATTGTTTAGGGGATTGATTGCCGTACTCTGTTATTTATCAGAATATATTTGGTTTTACTTTTGAAAACCTCATTCTGTAATGTTAGATCGTATTTAATCAATTTTATGTTTAAGGATTTTTATTTGTCGTTTAATCTATAGTGGCTCGAAAGTTCTCGAAACGTAGTGTATTTGAGAGCCCTTTTAAAACATGGTCTTCGTATGTTCTCATACTTTTTAAATATTGTTTTGTTTGGCCAGTGATAGGGATGATGACTAAAAAAATATTTTTTGTCCGTCATGTAGATTATTAAAAAATATTGGACACGTATTTTTTCTTATTTTACGTAATCAAAACATTACGGCGATACATTGAGTTCAAATGTGGCATGACGTTACTTCTCAGTAGATTTTGTACATAGCTGTGACGTAACGAGCCCCCACTCCCCAAGTTTAATGTGTTTTATCTATGTCATTTTTTATTAATAAGATAAAGCAAAAAATACGTGTCTAATATTTTTTAAATTATCTAATTGACGGACTTAACTGTTTTTCTCTTTTTTTTTACCCAGGACACATCCCTATTGTAAAAACGACTTAATTAGTATTGTACAATATGCCTTATCAGCGTAGTGATAGAAGCATTTATATAGAAGTTAATTAAGTGTTAAATATAGCAAAAGACATTGTTTGTAAATTTTAATATGAAATACATTATTTATTGTAAAATTATTGTATTACTCAATCCACTAACGACGTAAGTGCCCTGCACAGTTTACCTACTTATAAACAAGTCTAGTTCATAAAATTTCTAGGCTAGACAAACCAGTAATAGACTAGGTCATGTGCTATCAAAATGATAAAAACATGAACTCGGTAACAAATAAAGACATTCTGACTTCGAGGCCTTGTATAAAATACTTTAGATATGATTCTATGAATGAAATAAAAAACCGGCCAATTGCGTGTCTGACCACGCACAATAAATGGTTTCGTAGTTGGGATGAATTTATCCCAAGAACAAACTTGACATTGTAATTGAAAAACATGTTCCCCCATATATTCCAACTGCAAATGTAAGTTTGTAAGTAAGTTTGTCGAGTGATTTACCATGTTATTTAAGACCATAGACTTCTTATAGGCTTTCGTGTAGACTATAAATAAAGGACTATCCTATATAATTTATTCAAAGTTTTAGGCTTTGCAGTTTTGGAGATAAGGGAATGGTCAATTATCATCTATTTTCTTTAATTTTGAAACTTATTATTTTAAAATTATTTAAAAAAAAATCCTTATAACAACAACTTTCATTTCATATATCAAACGGTACGGTAGCAGAAAAAAAAAATTGGTTGTCTGTAAAGTTGGTTTACGGACGATAGTTTAACGTGACAACGTCATAACAAAACATTGATGCGGCGCAAGCGTACAATGAGCGTAACGGGACAATGAGCGTAACGGGACAATGAGTCATCCTTTTTCGTGCATGCAGCCGGCGTTCATCAACTTATTAGACGTTGTCACGTCAAAAAATCCTTCAAAAGTGAACCCCATATTCAAAATCATTTATTTACGTTACCCGTTTGTGTTTGGGTCTCAGAAATTCATATGTGTAAAAAATTTCATCGTCCGAGTAGATTCAGAGCAAATCGGCTGTGACAAACAGACAGACACGAGTGATGATCCTATAAGGGTTCCCTTTTTCCTTTTGTGGTTTGGAACCGTAAAAACATGGATGAAAAAGCAGAAAAGGGCTTAAAAACAAATATTTGTATGATCTACAAGTAGTTGTTCCGGGTCTGGCTGTTTGTGTATGTGAGTTTAAATGTTTGTAAACGCACCCACGATCAGGAGAAATTCCTAGTGTAGGGCTACGTTTTTATTAAAAAAAAAAAAAAGAATAGAACAACGCACTGATTTATAGTTTCTGTATGCCATTAAAAGGCGTGATAATACATGTTTATTTCACAGTAACAGTATCAAGATCCAAAAGATAACTTCATTAAGCTGCAACACCAGTCTATTAACCTTTTGAACGCCAGAGCGTAAACGCATCGGCGCCCCTTCCACGCCAAGCCACAAATTCAGCGCAAATACCTACAAAAAAAATAGGGATTCCAACATCTTATCGAAAAGTTTTCGATAACCAATTAATCTTTGCTTTTCATCACATGTTGTTTCAATAAAATAATACTCGTTTCATCATTCTTTTATTTAATTTGACCCTATTTTTATCATAATATCGTTTAACAGCAGTTACAAAGTTCTAAACAACGTAAAAGCAGACATTACCAACTGCAAACGAATATGTTAAATATTAATAAGGTACATCACTAATCTCGTTCATGACGTCATCCGCTGTCGGGAAGACCCGACTCCGGCGTACCTGGCACGACCTTTGACAACTTTCTCGCATGCGAGTAGGGATGTGACATTGTGGTTGTGGCAGCTTCTATACTAATATTATAAAGAGTAAATTAATAATATTATGATTATTATTTAGATGAAATACGGATGATTTACGACCCTGGGAGTGACATAGGATAGTTTTTAGGTTTTAGGCTATCCTAAAACCTAAAAACTATCCTATGTCACTCTATGAACCTATGTTCGGGATTTAAGCGAGGAAGTTTTTCCCACGCGAACGAAGTTGCGGGCAAAGCAGCTAGTAAATAATAATCATATACGTGACAACAATTTAATGAATTCACTTTTATGTAATTAGTCTGACTCTTCATAACTTGGAAAACTTATGTCATCTAAGAACTAAAAAAAAAAAAAACTTGTGCAATATGCATTAGAAATATTCGGATACAAATAGTTGTTATTAAACAATAATGGTTAAAGTAATAGTAAGCTACTTTTAATAAAATATTCCATAAATATGAAATATATTTTACCTTACTCACCCATCACTAGCTGTCGTCTCTTCCCGACTGTGGCGTGGGGAAGAACACCTTTTTAAGAATATCGATTAGCAATTTTTGAGGATTATTTTTTCTAGTAAAATGTAATTAATGGATATATCATTGTGTCATTTTGCAATATACCATTAATAAAGTCTTAAATAATAGTAAAAAGAAACACAGAAATTTTTATTTAGTATATTTATTTTATGCTTTAAAAATGTCGTTTTCTTGTCGGCTCTTGCCGACACTGGCGTGTTGGGCCAGTTTTCATTTGTCGGCTATAGCCGACCGTGGCGTTCAAAAGGTTAAAAACTAAACCTACTCCTTCATTGCATAAAAACTTCCAGTTCGTCCAGTCCAAAAAAACAACAATAGTCACTGATACGATCAGCGAATTAATAAAACAAATGAAAACTTACTAAATAAAAATATAAAGAAGTGTACAGACTGGCGCCTAGTAGAACTAGTGATGTTCAAATCCGCTCTAAACTAAATACGCGTTTTAGACTATAAAATATATTTTTACAGCACGCTGTTTTATACGCTATCATTTTATCACGTGTTGTTACAAAACTCGGCCGCAGTCTAAACGCGGAGACGTTATCATTTTATCTGGCAACACGCTAAACGGACCCAATGGTGCGCGGTGAATTTGTCTATGAATCGTTAATTAAAAAGAATAATCATTGTCTATGGGCTTCGTGTGGTCCGACATTATGTGAATGGACGCTGGTCCCAATATAAGAATAATCTATTCCAAAGAAGTCGTCTTATTTCAAGATCCTCGTTCCTCGCTCAGCTCCACCAGAACCCAGGCAGTCTCAAACACAACATGAACAAACTACATTCATAATCGATTCAGTAAACGATTCTGAACAAACTACTTTCATAATTCATTAATTTAGTTACGCATTGTATAGATTTGTCATCAGCATCATGAGCAGTACAATCAAGGAAACCAATTACAATGCAGTACAATGCAGGGAATCCAATTGTACACCATTTAACTCGATCCTGGACAACTCTCATCCAGCTGCTACCAGCCTCCATGCGAAGATCGTCGCTCCACCTAGCCTGAGGGTCTCCTACTAACTCACGTTTTCTGATTCGCGGTATTCACAAAAGAACACTTAGGCCCGTATTACAGAACGTCAATCAATACTCAAGCATTACTTAAAACTAGTTTCAACCAATCAAATGGCTTGAATCTAGTTTTAAGTAATGTTTGAGGATTGAGTGACGTTCTGTAATACGGGCCTTAGATTTGTGGGTATCGTTCACTGATCTATAGGTACAAATTGGCACATGAATAAAAGCTCAACTTTTTTATTCTCGATGACGCTACGTACTCGTGTATAGGCTTCTTTATAAGTTGAGCATTGCAAAACTGTATCGTGTCGATCTAGATCGGCGTCGATCGTATCGTGCGCTTATCGCAGTAGCAAGGTCGACGTTTGACCTTCAGGTCGGGTCACATACGGTACCCGTAGGTATCTACATACCTGAGGGTATTAGCAATACTTTTTGTTTGTACAAGTAATGGCTGATTGACTTTAGGAGGGTATACAACGGTCCACTAGCGCCGAAGCAACAAAATTCGATCTAAAGAAAAGCGGTCACCTTGCGGCGAACCTAGGTGCTAGGTGCGCAAGGTGGCCGCTTTTCTTTACATACCTAAATGAGAAACCTAGTCCTGTATCTACAGGACTAGGTTTCTCATTTAGGTATGTGATGTGAATGAAAACCTAATAACGCGTGAATATGATGAAAAACTTGGCGTTTAAAAAACAATTGAGAGTAGTCATCCAAGGGTGTCTCCAGGCGATAGCCCAGAGGGGGGCAACTTGATATAAATGGAGGATGGGAAAAGTATGAACTGGAGGTACAGTCAAGAGCACATGCAGCTGTACTGCGAGTCTTACCTCTACGACGATTGTAATAAGAACGGTACAAAGTCCAATGTGTAAAGCACGGCGCTCTTAACTGTACAATAAATAAAACTTATAAACCAAGTTATTATATTTATTAGAAAAATGGAATAAAGTTACAATATTTTAATAATAAAGTTCAAGCGAGATTCTTTTTTTTGAGTTAATTAAAACATAATCTTCCATGGTTTTTTTGGAAATTTCTCGACCACTTGATTATGAAAATTTTGTAAGTTTTCATTAATAAGTTTTCTTTGTACACTATCATGCCCAGACCATAGAGGCGATTTTCCCCCATAATGCTTCTTAGTTAGGATTTTGGTTACTTTGCATTTGGCTACATTTTTTTTAATCAAGGGCAGCTGCCCCTCCCTGCCCCCCCTTGGCGACGCCCTTGTAGTCATCGTGGTTTTTTTTTCCTTTTTGGCAACTGACCCTTTGTCGACTATTCTGCCAGCGTCATGTGGTGACGGCAGCGCAGCGTAGTGAGTCGTCGAACTACGCAGTTAGCTGAAAGGACGAGACAGTTTTTTGTTAGTTCATCATCATTATCACAGCCGAAAGACGTCCACTGCTGGACATAGGCCTCCCCCAATTGGAAGGGTTTGCCATAATCGCCATGCTTGGCAGGCGGGTTGGCGATCGCAGTATGGTGTTAAAAATGCATAGAAAATGTTGCTGCCCATTCTCTAGAAAGTCCCTTAGTCGCCTTTTACGACACCCACGGGAGGAAATGGGACGGTGCTATTCTTTACGTCCGGCGCCACACGGAACAAGTGTTAGTTAACATTAGATATTTTTTTCTTCATATTATAAGAAATATTATATCAATCAATGTAGGTATAAGTAATCAATATTTTATCATTCAAACTCAAACTCAAATCATTTATTTCAATTAAACCATTTACAGGCACTTTTGAATTGTCAAGGAGTCGTCATTAATATTATTTGTTATAAAAAAATCTTCTCTATATCTACTTTCCTATCGCAGATATGCTGGAAGAGATTTCATTAGAAATAAGCATCAATTTTGTACGTATTTTTCGGTTCTTTTCTTATTGGTGCCGATTCCCTTGTTCACAAACTAAACTAAATTTAAGTTCTGTGCATCTTTTTCTTTCTATTTCATTAAGAAAAGGACAGAAGATAAATTTTAGTTTAGTCCTGTCAAAATAATCACCTCCTGTCCTTTTCTTAATGAAATAGAAAGAAAAAGATGCACTGAACTTAAATTTAGTTTAGTTTGTGAACAAGGGAATCGGCACCAATGTCTGTTTATATGTGTGTACATACATAAATTGTTGAATAAATAAGATACAATATTTCTTATTTATTTATTTATTTATAAATAGTATTTTAAAATGTTTATACATATTATGTATTACACATACAATATATAATATATAATGTGTAGTGTCACTACACATTATATATTTACAAAGTTATTATTATTACACACCGAACTACATTTTGATAAAACTTTGATTAGTTTAGGAGAAAAGTTAGTCAAGAAGAAATGGACGTTACTATGAAGGGAGTCATTGTGGTTGTAGTCCCACATCAGGGCCTCAAGTCTGCTATTACAATAGTGTCAGAATGGTCTCTTCATTGTGAGTTTTTGACAGATTTGCCATACAAACACTGTCAAATACTCACAATGGCGAGACCATTCTGAAACTATTGTAATAGCAGACTTGAGGCCCAGAACTTTAGTCGAGTTGTCACACTTGCCACTAATAGTAGAACTATCCACGAAAGCCAGGTCATCTGGTGACTCTACCGAATCCCGAAGTTTGCATATTTATTGCCAAGGAATTCAACCTATTGCTAGGTACGAACAGTGCCGGTTTTAGCATTACCGGCGCCATGGGCGAGATTTCTATGGCGCCCCCTTTCTACTCTCCAATTCTCAAGTGTGAGAAAAAGAAAACAGGTTTTTTTTTAAACTACCGGTTATTTCCATAAAACTTAAAAAAAAAAAAAAATTGTTTAGAGTTTCTATCGTCAAACTCAGAGGCATCAAAGTCTATGTTTTCTGCAATTTCATTTTCGATTGACAAAGTGGCCAAGTTTGTCAATCTCGATTGAGATATTGTCGATCGCAGATAGGTTTTTATCAGCTTAAGCTTAGAAAAATGCCTTTCCCCACTTGCTACCGTTAAAGGTAGATATAGTGACCAATATTCTCAATGGAAGGACGAGACGGGAAACCAGACATGAAAGAGCGCCCCTTCATGCCTGGCGCCCTTGAGCGGTCGCCCAACCGCGCCCTACCCTAACGCCGCTACTGGGTACGAATACTTACATTTCAAGGCCATCTATCAAAAACAAGTTCCATTTAAAGCGTTTAACCCACATGTAATGTAAGTCAGCGTTCAAAATACATCGAACATGACAAATGGACGCCTCAAATGGCGAATGTTATCAGATAGAGTTGACAAGGCGTGACTTGTGTGAAGTTATGATATGATTCGCCCACTGAAGAATTAGGTGGTTTATTAATGGATTATCGACGTAGCAAAGTAGTTTTTCTGCACGTATAAAACGCACATTACAACAACAACTGCAATTATAAAGCAACAAGCTCACTTTTCAAGAAGTCTGATGCAGTTCGTGGCAGTTATTATAGTTCAATCCATACTAATATTATAAATGTGAAAGTAACTCTGTGTGTCTGTCTGTCTGTCTGTCTGTGTTTCTGTATGTTACGTTTTCACACCTAAACCGCTGAACCGATCGTCATGAAATTTGGCAAAGATATGGAGATGAAAATAGGCTACTTTTTTACGCGATAAACGACATTCACGCGGGCGGAGCTACGGGCAAAAGCTAGTTTAGCCTATAAAGGCAATACCTATAGCCTAGTGGTGTGACCGTCGGATTGCCAAGTCATAAGTCTCGAGGTCGAACGCAAGGTACACACCTCTGACTTTTTGGATTCATCATCATCATCATCATTTTAGCCGAAAGACGTCCACTGCTGGACATAGGCCTCCCCCAAAAGGGGGGAATTTGCCATAATCGCCACGCTTGGCAGGCGGGTTGGCGATCGCAATATGGTGTTAAAATGCATAGAGAACGCTGCTGCCCATTCTCTAGTATGTAAGTCCCTCAGTCGCCTTTTACGACACCCAAGGGAGGAAATGGGATAGTGCTATTCTTTACGTCCGGCATCACACAGAACATTTTCGGATTCATGTGGTTATTATATAATTATCACTTGCTTAAAAAACAATCTTGGGGAACTTTTCCTGAGAAATATTTCTCGGTGGCATGTGTAGCTAAGTCTGAGGCCCATGGGTGGCATAAAAACTCCATATAGATACCAGGGTAGTCAATCAGGTCAACCACACGAAAAGAAGATATCAGATTTGATGCCACCAAGTGAAGTGTACAGGAAAAGAAAGGGCTCATCGACATATTTCGTAAAATCTTACTAACTGCCCTTCGATTCGTTATAGAATTCGTTATATTGTATAGAATCAAGTTTTTCTATCTGAACAGACAGCTGTGCTGCTGAGGGGTTTGTTGCGCCACTTCTTCTTCCCAGCTAAAGCACTAGGAAGTGGTGAAGGACGGGCGTTTCGGGGGACTGTCTTATGTAATTTTGACGTAAAAGTGCAGATTCTCAGCCTAATTTGAATAAATAGCTTTTGAATTTTCTTATAAGCGAGCATTTCATTAGTTTATTCAGAACAGTATGAAAAGAGCCCATTGTAAGGATAATCCACAAACAAAAATATCCATAAACGACTAATAGGATCCCGTTGCAGCTGAAATAATAATATAGATACTATACCGTATTTTTTTTAAATTATTATTATTATTTTTATTTTTTTAAACGTTGCCCCACACTAGGAATTTCTCCTGTATCGTGGGTGCGTTTACAAACATTTAAACTCACATACACAAACAGCCAGACCCGGAACAACTACTTGTAGATCATACAAATATTTGTTCCGTGCGGGGACCGAACCCGCGACACGCAGCGCAGCAGTCAATCGCTTAACCACTGCGCCAACCGTGCCGTCAAATTACAGACACACTAGATATGTGATATATAAAATTTACAGTTAATAAACATAAGAACTGATTTTTGACAGAATAATTACATGTTGAACGTTTATTTAGTCATTATATCAGATTTTTTTTTTTGTTGATGAGCTCATTGTTTTCCTGTGCCCTTCAAGTGCATCAGACTACTTGAAAATGGAGCTTGTTTTGAACTTTTTAGTTGCACTCAGTTTTTTGAAAATAGGATGCTAGAATGGATGGATAGTAGAAAGTTTTGCTATTTTTGCAGAAAAGTAGGGAAAGCCCACATTATGTGAGCTTAAATCGATACAGTTCTGATGCACAGGGATTTCAGCCGGTCATATTTGATGATATCCTCTTCGTCTCTTGCAGTTTCGTATGGCTGGTTGCGAGTCTTTAGAAACTGTAATTAGAGATGGCGACGTCTGGAAAGAAACTTATAGTAACTTTAGACGGAATATTTCTGAAGAGCTAAAAGAAACCACATTTATGTTAATATAGAGCAAGATAGTCAAGATTATGGCAAAGCAGTCTTACGAACAATGGATATACTAATATATTCCTTATATTGACCGAAATAATCCTATCTAGGTTACAACTTACAACCCCTAAATCCATGAGGGATGGCTATAGGAATTCCTATTTCCAATTAGTATAATTCTGTTAATATATTATATAGGTATTCGTTACGGTCGCGAATCATATTTTAATAAACATACAACCTGGAACTGACCTTCAAATTGTAAAAAAACTAATAATTTTGTGGGCTACCTGAGCAACTCCCCCATACGAACCACTATAGGTACTCCGATGAGAGAATGTGTTCTGACACCTGCCAGCTGAGTACACAACAAAATGGGTTTTACGAATTTAAACTATAGTTTCTAATCGTGTCCAACTGGAAAGTGTCAGGAACGCATTCTTTCGATGGCCGGAATATAGGTAGGATATAAATCTTATGAACGTGAACCTCACCAAGGATTTAGCAAATAAATCCACGCCTAACTAACCTATGTACTCCCACTCACAGCCATTTGCAAAAATGTATGAATCAATCTAACAAAAGAACATGCCCAAAGCTATAATATCAGTTAGCGCAATCTCGCAGTTTCGTGACCCGCTCGGTCTAGATAATAAGATAATAGACTGCACTGAAATTAAATCCTGATTGTATGAAGTCATTTCATACTGTCAGACTTCTGTAAAACTATGTCTAAGTGGCTGCGAGGTTATAATCAGTATGGTTTTCTTCTGCATTAATAATAAAAGTATGAGTCGAAAGGTTGGTTATAAAAAAGACCTCGGCATCCTTTGGTAGGAATTTGAATTCTCTAACAGCTTATGACATGTAGGTAGGTATTAAAAAAAATAAAAATGCCGTGCCAGATTTTACCTATAATAATTAAAATAGGTTGCATGTTAGGCCTGCATTCCTCCTTCGCTGATGTCGGACGCGTACGTCGGTTTTGATTTTGATGAAACAATCACTGAAAAACAATTAACTATAAAAAAAAAATCTTTCATGGTTTTTAAATCCCGGAATTTAATCGTCATTATAATTATTCCAGGATTTTAAAGGAGGTATTATCCACTCTATGTTATTTCCTTCCTCGAAGATCCGGTAAATTAGCTCTACATCTCTGCTTATGATGTAACCAACGATGTAAAAAAATGTTAGAGCCAATTTAAAACTACTTTTAACGGTAGTATCGAAACGAAACTTTGTATGTGTACCTATATGGAGTTCGGATGACAATACCATAATTTGGTATCTTTGAGCTATCTGATGATGGAGCCAGGAGATGGATAGTGGAACTCTTCAGTGGCTATAAGTTTGGACGAGTTCAACAGATTAGGCTTGGGAAGTGAGATAATTATGATAATCAATCATTTTAATTTGACTTCATGAAGGTAATGTAAACAAAAAGTAATAACAAAATACTATCAATTTGCATCCATTGACCCTCCTTGTCTTTGCAGTTAGAACAAAAGCATTTTTCGAGTGACCCCAATATAACGCCCACACGACAGTTGTATGAGATAATATCGACCACCATTATATGTTTGTCTATCTGTCAGTTTGTTACAAGTGTGCAATTTGCTATTGTCAAAACGTGCAGCTGTTTTTGTTGTTTCATAAATTAGTTTATTATGATAGTGCATTTTTTGCAGAGTTGATTGACAAGGTAAAGGTGAGCTTTAGCTGCTGTTAATACACATCTTGATCGATCTGACAGAATTTAAAACCTCATATCCTTCTGTGTATTCATTTTATAAAAGCTATTTTTGAAATTTCAATGCGTTTTAATTAGTTGCACTGTGTTTTTGATCTAGGATACCTACTTAGCTTTGGACTATTTAAAGTTTAACATCTTTATTACCTACAGTTTTTAAAACATGTTTCAGAAATGGTGTTATTATTTTAAGATTTTGTTCTTGACTTTTGATTGACAGTCAGAAGTCTGAGTTGGCAATTAAATCAAGCAACCATTAGGCAATAAACCGCTATATTAAGCCTCAAAGTAATTGACTGCCAGACACGACTCCTAAGTCAGTAAACTGACATTGGTGCCGATTCCCTTGTTCACAAACTAAACTAAATTTAAGTTCAGTGCATCTTTTTCTTTCTATTTCATTATGAAAAGGACAGAAGATAAATTTTAGTTTAGTCCTGTCAAATTACCCAGCGCTTGAAGTAAATTGACGTAATTTTAGTAGGCAAGTTTTTAATCACGTCTAAACTTGTATGGAGTCGTGACAGGCGCTGATTAATTTGACAGGACTAAACTAAAATTTATCTTCTGTCCTTTTCTTAATGAAAGAAAAAGATGCACTGACGCATTTCTTTGAGAATACCTATTCCATGACAATTGCGTAGGCAATTCTGTAATTTTTTCACACTGAACTGTCTAGACTTCGTAATTACCGTAGACAAAGAATATAATTACTGATTTCATTAATTACTATGCACAAAACAATGATTACTATGCACAAAACAAGTCAATATCAATTGTTTGAATAAGAATTGCATCGTGAAGCTACGATTCGTTCCCGGATCCTTGTAACGTCATGTGTTCTGACTTCTTTTAATTTCTGTTACATATTTCTTCAAGGTCTTCCGCCCACATCCGTTTCTGAACGTGGGAATACAGCTGTTATTGTTCTATATGTACTTGTACAGGTATGTATTGTATGTAAGGTGAGATGGTAAGACGAGTAGCGGCGATCGCTTGTGTGATTTCACAATAAGTGTAATCTTTTACTGTCATCTGGTAGTAAAAAATGTTGACTGGACTAGAATACTAGATTTTCCTCCATTGATATACAAAAACAAAAAAAGATCTACTTAAATTTTTATGAATCATGACTTATGTATGTGATACATAAAATCATTTTCTAAAATAAAAGTAGCCTAAGTTACTTACTCTTTATAACATCAGCTTTCCAGTGAAAGTCCCGTCAAAATCGGTTCAGCCCTTTCGGAGATTAGCCGGAACAAACAGACAGACGGACAGGCAGACAGTTTTTTTTTGTTGATAAAAGTAGATAGTATAAACCTGTTACTTTGAAATTACAAACAGACACTTCAATTTTATTTATTTGTATAGATGGCAAGTAAGTAGTCTGCTGCTATTAGCTTTAGCTACGGTGAAACTTTTGTACTAAGTAGAAAAAGCACGAAGTTAAGGCCGAGATATATGCCAGTGACCTTGAGTGGTTAGCTTGCGTGTTCCTGAGCTCACGCAACGCGTCATACGTCCATCCAGGGCCTCAAGTCTGCTATTACAATAGTGTCAGAATGGTCTCGCCATTGTGAGTATTTGACAGTGTTTGTATGGCAAATCTGTCAAAAACTCATAATGAAGAGACCATTCTGACACTATTGTAATAGTAGACTTGAGGCCCAGTAATAGGACTCGCCCATCCAGGAGCGCTGTCCCAAATAAGACGCATTATTAATTTATTATACATAAAAAAAGGTATTTTAATAAAACACGTATACTAAAAGATCAATAATTAAATTATCTTTAAAAAGGTCAAGGTTTCAGAAAAATACGCTTGGTAGTTTTTGCGTGATTCTCAGTTTTTTTTATCCGCATTAGACATAATTTTACAAAGTAATTTCACTATGATATATATTTTAATATAAACATAATCTAAAATATTCACATATTAAATTAATAAGAAAATGCTCTAGTTAACATATATTTTTTCCAAATCATTAACACTACTCGTTTAGACGTGATATTCAGTATAAAATCATTGAAAGTCGGTTATCGTTGCCTCAAAGTTGGTATTTTGAGGACTAAGATTGATTAAACTGGAAAGAAAAATCGGCCAAGTGCGTCGAACCACGCACAATGAAGGGTTCCGTAGATGGGACGAATTGATCCTAAAAACAAACTTAACATTGTAGTTGAAAACATGTTGTTTACCACTATTGTATTGGGGTCATCCTGTAAAGATAGTGTGTGTAAGTTTAATAATAAATAAATAAATTTTCTCTCATACAGAATGCAAATTTAAGTTCGACTATTACTCGGTAACTTGAAAAGCCTACTTAGCTGTGATAGTTTTCAGACTACGTTCGGGTCATATTCCGTTGAATAGCTTCGCCTTTTTAATGAGAAAGACTGATTCGCCCAATTGTTCTGAGTGTGACAATGTAGAGGATACCACTCATATTTTAGCGGAATGTGTCCGGAACGGGGTTGAGAGAAGCAACTATTTAATAGAAAATTATTTTAATTCTAATGATGTTGGCATGTATAACAGTATCTTGGCTGCTTCCTTGTCCAGGACAGCCAAAAATTTATACAAAATTGTACACCTAGGTATTAAGCGTAGATAGACATAGAATGCCCCTATGAGGGTGACATGGTCATACTGATCAAACCCTCTATAATTAATAAAGAATTAAAAAAAAAAACTTTTTTAACCTTAATATTACGCAAACAGATCCCTGAATCGAAAAATGGGCTTACACAAATCTGAAATATTTTGAACGGCCTATCCAATGCCACCCCACACCATTGTTTAGACGAGAGAAAAAAATATCAACCCGACTTTACGAATATAAAAAAATCAATACCTATTTTATTTGTCGTACTCGTATTTCACTTTGGCGGCGTGATTAGTATGTATACCCATGCCAAATTACAGCTTTCTAGTACTAAAAGAGTCTCTGAGCTAAGCCGCGGACAGACAGACAGACGGACATGGCGAAACTATAAGGGTTCCTTGTTGACTACGGAACCCTAAAAATTAGTAGGCCTACAATACAACCTTATCCTACGTCATAGCAAGAGCTTCGTAAACAAGTCGATTAAGTCATAATTTTAATTAAAATGAGTACTGGACGACATTTCTGTTTTATGTTTAATCTGATCTGGTTCAGATGTAGGCGTCGTCCATTAAATTTAAGTCTGTAATCAAGGTTGATACTCGATCGATTCCGAATAATCGAATCGAACTCGGGAATTGCGAATCGATTACTTACCTATAATTTATATCGACTTGCAAGGTGGGTAGGTCCGTTTGTTGCCGAATGGGTCTAATAATTATGTAAAGTTGATGTAACAAGAGTAATAATCTAGTTACATACATGGATAGGTATTATGATAAGCGGTTTCTTTGAAGGATAAGATTCGAGGCAAGATTGCCCGGAATAAGAAGTGGCTATGTTCATATCTGTCGACGAGGGCCTAGGCGTTGGAGGAGTCCTTGAGTGGAGAACGCGAACAGGTAATCTTATTAAACCTAAGTGAGTAAACTTGTCGTTGTCATCATGACATTTAGAATTTCCAAGTTCAGCAGCCTGTGTAGACCGGGGTAGGATCACCAAGTTAGGAAAAAATGTATTAGTGTGTAGGCCTAGTAGACTGTATACTGTATACTGATTTCTAGGTCTAGCAGATTGAAGATGTGTTGTCCATTTCCTATTTTTTTTAGTATCTGGTACTTGTTGAAAGGCCTATAACAATGGTAGGTATAGGCTATTAACAATGTTAACAGGCTCAGTACAGATAAAATTGGTAAAAAAAGGTAAGATAGGTGGGGCTCCCATACCTATTTAATTTGTTCTGTGCCTATTAACACTGTTATTTGAAAATATTGTACAAACCAATTATTTTTAAAAGAGTTACCGTAGTTTCTTGCCGGCTCTTCTCCATAGGAAACGACGTAGTTTCTGACGTTTCATAAGTGCCCATGTAGGTTTATGTGAAATAAAATATCGTCGCCTTAGTCGTGAAGGGAGCTATTCCACACTAAACTGGTTCTAAGATCAAAAATTCACCACTTGATTTTTTGTTCCTAGTTTCATTTAACTCCTTTCACATCTGAATGAAAAACCAAACCTCTAGTTGAGCTATCACTTAGATCTCTTCGCCACTAGAATCTCCCTTTAACGACGAGTATGGTGGTGTTCATAACTCAATTCGGTCAAAAGTGTGGCTTAGCTCTCTTCACCACTAAGATATATTATATATTTTTATTATTATTTATTTTATTTTATTTAGATTTTTACCAAAAATTTTTGGTAAATTCGCTAAAGTTCCGTCTCGAAATTGCTCGATATATTGACACGGTACCGTACAGTATATTAGTTACCACGACTTTACGTAGATAAGTACGTAGGCTTTTAGAGGGCACAGGCGTAGTATTTGAACCGCAGACTTGACGTAACCTATGACATGTTAATGACATTTCTCAAGTATGTGACTGCGCCCGCGCCACCATTTTATACTCTTTGCGCGCCACCGCGCAAAGCCGCCCCGCCCAACTTATCTGTCAACAGTTATTTGCGCAACTTTAACTATAAGTCATAAGAGAACATTTCACACACAACAAAAAGGGCAATTTGCCGAAAAGGCCAAAGAATGTGACGTTTCCTCACGCCTTGGTTAAATGTTTATTATGTATTTAAAACAAATAATATAAAATATATATTTTTTTAGGCTTGAGATGCCGGAAATCTTAACATTTCTGAGTCTAATTTACAAGCAAAATAGTTCTTTGATGAGGTCTATCGTCTATATCTTCAGATGTTCCTCTCGTTTTAGCACACTGTATCAAAATAATTGTTATACCATAGTATAACAATTATTTTGATATATATATATTTTGATTGACATATCAATCAAAATATACAACCAAATTCCTAAACAGATCAGAGAGCTGCCACTAAACTTCTTTAAAAATAAACTTAAGAAATGGCTTTTTAATGATGTATTCTACACATTAAGTGAATTTTTAAATTATACGGAAAGTTCAAAATATGATCTCACTAGCAATATAATAATATAATGTAATTTTAAAGTATTTTTTTTACCACATGATCATAATAGTAACGATTGAAGTGTTTTTAATTACCTATAATTTTACTTTAAGGTACTTTTTGCATGCTGATTTTATTTTTTCATAAGTAAGCAAAATATGTGAAACTATTTATATTTAAGACCTTTTGTGTACCATATTTTATGCAAAATAAAGATTTTACTTTACTAGAACTACCTGCTTATGGTACCTATTTATTTTGCAGATAAACTCCATCCCCAACCTTTTAGATCTTTATGAAGCATACTTAATCAAGGTAATATCTTTAAATGCTAACAGCTCATTGCCCAAATTAATTCAGAAATCAATCACTTCACCCCTGGATGTGTAACATTATTCGCGCCCGTCAAAATAAAGGTGTCTCATTAACCTTGGATTATGGTCGCTCTAATTGACATGACTTGGATTAACTCAATCTTGGTGTGTGGTATAAGTCGGGGACTTTGAGCTTTTTGTTTCAAATTAAATTAAATTAAATCGTTTATTCTGTAAATAGGATATCGAAATCACTTTTACACGTATGTAAATATTTTTTTTTTAATATGCCTTTGGAAATAATATTAGACATTTACATAAACCTTATTTACAGTCCGTTCAACCGATTTTGACTTCTATTCCGTAGCCATAAGGATGGCATTAAAAGCAAAAAAGTGGTTAGGTACAATACCAACTGTTTACTGCAGCTTCCATTTGTCATGCCACCAACGCAATAGAAGTCAAAATCGGTTGAACAGACTGCAAAAAAGGGTTTATTTAAATGTCTAATCTTATTTCAAATGGAGTCGAAATTTCCTATCTGACTACCCCTGAGAGCGATAATTTGGGATTTCAAGCGGGCCGCGGCTGTACTCTTTAAAATCAAAAGTTATGTATTGAAACTAGACTGAGAATCAGCACTTTTTGAACGCTAAAATTAGATAAGGCACTCCTCCAAAACACCCGTCTTGCACCACTTGCTAGTGCTTTAGCTGGGCAGAAATGGCATAACAAACTCGCCAGCTTCAAGGGCTTGATACCCAGATATTCGAATACCACAGTCTTTAACCTTTCATAGCCGGAACGTGGATCCACGCGAGAAACAATGGTTTTTTAATTGTGTCTGTAATAACAGCATACGAGAGGTTAATCGGTTTAGGATGTTAAATCTACTTGAAGCAAAAAAGTGTAGTCACGTATACTAACAAGAGTATGTCAGGCGGCAATCGCACCCTGCAATCCTGAATTTGTCATATTATACATATTATTTATTTATCTTTTTACATCTACATTTACAGGATAACCCAATGCGGTAAATGCGCCTATCCTAACTTAATCGATACTAATATCTATGTATAACAAACTACAAACAATACATTCCTTGTGAATTCGCTCAGAGAACAACAGAATATGTCCGACTCGAACTCTCAATCGCTATGACGTTGAGCGTGCGGAGTGCACGCTTCAGCGGCGCCTCGTAAAAGGTTGGTCCGAGCGCGTGGTTCCACTAGCATTATTCAGGAACTTAATGCCACGCTTTCAGTCGAGCACACTATAAGTGGATAAAATTTTGTGTTCAATATTGACGATTCCGTAATTCTGTGAATTATCTTGGATTGCCATGACAATTTCGCTCTCTCCTCAACCTTGGAGCACACGTACCAAACCGGCCTAAAGAGCACACCTGCGATTTTGCACAACAGCGTTCCACTTTGACAAGATCGCTCATAGAAACGCTATCTATTCGAGAAATTCATAACATGTGCAGTTGCGACACCAGCCGTGTGTGTACCGAAATGTTAGTTACACTAACTTCTGAAATATGTTGTTTGGATAAGGATTAAAATCAGCAATTGATCGATGTTGTGTCGACTTTTATCGTAAATTGTTTTCTAGTGCACTGCATTCCTAGAGTTACGATGTTTATTTCAAATGGAAATCGTGTAGGTATGTACCTACAGCGCTTTTCCGGGGCGTCAAGGATTACTAAAAGTAGGGCACAGAATCCTTCAGGATGTTAAAACATGCAGCTCAATCGGACGTACATAGTTTAGCGTAGTTCAACCCACTTTATGGTCAAAAATGAGTTGAATTTACCAATAAAGTCCTAACGGTTAACGGAAGGTACCCACCTTCATGGATTGATTCTCATTATTAAAAAATGAACCTTATCTTTGTGAAAGAACCAACCGTTAGGACCTCTTTGGTATATATATACAACTCTTCTATGACCATAATGTGAGTTGAACCTTTCTGCTAAACTGTCGGGCAGTATCAGTTCCAGTATAGAGGTATGAGGAACAGGGAGTATAGTCCACTCATTCTCTATAAAACTACGTGCAATTCATTGTGCAGTCAGTCTAATTTTAGCTTGTCTTTTTGGAAGTATATGTCTCAGTGACTTGCATACAATTTATCTACTGTCCTTACAATTCCCTTCACATTTTTGAGCATCCTGTTTATTGTGATTCAATGCACTTCTGTATACGTCACAAAGTAGTCTGGTTGTTCCAAAATAATCGGGAAATGAAATATTGTGATGAAATAAACTACGAGTATGCAGTTGCTACAATTACCCATGAAGGCAAAGCGAAAATGTCAAAGCTCGTTTCGCGGCTTGCGAATGCGAACTGCGCATTAATTATAATAACGCGCTTAATTTTGTATGTAATGGTATGTATCTAGTACTTAAGGCTTAGGGGTTTGTGGCTAATTAAAAATAGCCGTACGCTTGCCACAGTTGGTCTGTGGATGGGTGACCATCTTTACATACCAAGACCCCTCCGTGCCTCGGAAAACCATTGGTCCTGGCTGTCATTTGTAGATCTTTGACAGTTGTTATGGGTCACAAGCCCGAAAGTATGACAACCAGTCTTATAGTTTGCTTCACGTAAAAAGACCGCTAGTCCACGAACTTTATATCGATCGTGTCACGTAATAAGAGCGCTGGCTAACCGCACAACCATTCCATACTATTTTTTCGTGACGCGAACTAATACAACGTATGGTTTTGCGGTTAGACAGCACGCTTTTTATATATATACAAACATACACACAATAATAAACTTGATACAAGAGCAAAGAACTTCAAGTAATGATGATGTTTAAGGAAAGAGGAATTGATTTTTAACCTGAATTTTAAAAGTGGACAAAGACTGAGCACGCCTTATCGACACGGGCAAGGCATTTTATAACCGTACTGCTTGAACTGTAAAAGACTTGTCATAAAAGCTAGCGGAATGCATTGGCATCTCCAGTCTCAAGTTTTCCGATGACCTTAGATATCTATTGTGTGTCATGAAGGAATTTGAAACGTTCTTTAAGATAGAGGGGGTTGTAGGATTGAACAGAATACTGTAGAGCTGAAATAAGATTTATGAGAATTCCGGCGAAGACGTATGGGAAGCCACTTGAGCTTTGTACGAAATTCAGAATTGTGATTATATTATATTTGCGCAGGACAAATATAAATCTTATGCAAAAGTTAGAATTTAGTAGAGATATATTGTGATGGATCTATCTCTACTGTGGAGTAGGGATAGATCCATCACATATCTACCTATGTAATGATTTACCTTTATGTAATGATTGCATGTCGATTGATTATGAGCTTCGTCGTCAAAGGTGGAGTAGCGTGAAGACTATAGAACGATCTAAAGCAGGTAACCAAAGTTGCTTAAGATAGTCTAGTTATACATGCTTTCCTTCCACACTGGGTCAGTATTTCACCAACCTCGGGAAAAGCCCCATTACGACAACGATAAGCACTATCATTACTTTGGTAGGTAACATGCACTGAACATTACAAGGTGTTCCCGGAATAGTATCGAGTTCAACATAGTTCGAGTTTTAACGTAACTTGTGACTCCGTGATAATTAGCATATTTCTACTCATGACGAAACTCCAGACGCATTTCGAACAATGACGTAAAGCGAGGTTTACATTATGAAACAGTAGCTTGACTGTTCGTTCTGTTTCGGGCTACAGCTAACTACTACACACTATCAGTCACAATCTGAATGATTTTGAAGGATATTGCGAATCCATTGCTTCATATGTTCGAAAAAATCCTGCTCAACAACGTAAATAACGCAATGAATGTTGTTGAACTATCAAAATGAAACCCATTGCTACTGTAATGTGTTACACAATGAGGACTATCGCGCTTGAATTCGCCGCTAAAGGCGCTAGTTTAGAGTGAGGTCTCAAAAAATGTCAAATGTCAAACTAAAAGTTCACTGTTTTGCGGGATTTTCTATCACAAATTGTTAGGTACTAATTATTCATAATTGTAAAGATTGTGCCATTCGTGATTAATTATAACAACTTAGGATCTAATTTCGTAGCGCCTGGAGTAAGAATAATATCTGTCTGTTTAATGCTTGCCAATTTTATGAACATTATAATGTAACTAATCATTTTATATTTTAAAATGTAATAAAATAAATATTTTATGAAGTAATGAGTACTTAACATATCCAAAACATATAAAATAAAAATACTGACGGGACCTTACTCAACAGTGGCGCCAACTGGTGAGCACAAAAACGATAGCCCCTATTACACCTCCGGTTTTTGAAAAGCTAATAAATTCAACTAACACACAGTCACATCTCATGTTAACTGCTCAGGGGCCCCAAGTCTGCTATTTTTATAAATTCGTCACTCCGACACGATCCCATTGTCATTTTGATAAAAGTTCGTTATCATTGTCTATCATTGGTCGGTCAATGGTCTCGTAATATAATTGTATTACAATGGCAATATGGCAATGGTATTACACTATCTTTACAGGATGACCCCAATACAATAGTGGTAAACAACATGTTTTTCAACTACAATGTTAAGTTTGTTTTTGGGATCAATTCGTCCCATCTACGGAACCCTTCATTGTGCGTGGTTCGACGCACTTGGCCGATTTTTCTTTCCAGTTTAATCAATCTTAGTCCTCAAAATACCAACTTTGAGGCAACGATAACCGACTTTCAATGATTCTATACTGAATATCACGTCTAAACGAGTAGTGTTAATGATTTGGAAAAAATATATGTTAACTAGAGCATTTTCTCATTAATTTAATATGTGAATATTTTAGATTATGTTTATATTACATAGTGAAATTACTTTGTAAAATTATGTCTAATGCGGATAAAAAAAACTGAGAATCACGCAAAAACTACCAAGCGTATTTTTCTGAAACCTTGACCTTTTTAAAGATAATTTAATTATTGATCTTTTAGTATACGTGTTTTATTAAAATACCTTTTTTTATGTATAATAAATTAATAATGCGTCTTATTTGGGACAGCGCTCCTGGATGGGCGAGTCCTATTACTGGGCCTCAAGTCTACTATTACAATAGTGTCAGAATGGTCTCTTCATTGTGAGTTTTTGACAGATTTGCCATACAAAAACTGTCAAATACTCACAATGGCGAGACCATTCTGACACTATTGTAATAGCAGACTTGAGGCCCTGATTAGTTGGCTGGTATAATTGTTATTATTTCTCTGTATGACAGCGTGTTAGTTGATTTTATCAGCTATTCAAAAACCGCGTATTTAGCTATAGTCCGAAACAGAACAGTACCTATTATAGCTGCTGTTTCACGACACTAGTTTCATAATGTAAACCTCGCTTTACTCCAATACGCTTTCGTAACTAAGATTCTACGGAAAATATGCACCGCCGAAATATTATTGTTAGAAAAGTTGTAGCAAATTGCAGCAGTTTCTTTGTTCTACATTATATTGCTTATCTTGTCGTTTGTTTTCGTAATTGGGGCGTAGAATTGGGTGACGGAAGCTTTTGGCCAGTAAGTGCAGCAAGGTCCATTGCAATAGCTGTGTTATGTTGTGTGTGACGCATTGGCAATGAGGAAGACACGAATGACTCACCGGCTACTGCTTTCTCGACTCGTGGTTTTTTTGTGTATGCATAGATCCTTTACGTACTAAGTTTAGTTATAGGTTTTGATTCTGAGTGCCTTTTGGATTTTGACATAAAGCAGGAGATCCGTTTCATTGGCCTAAAAAAAAAGTTGACGTGCTTTTAATTATTTATCAAACACCGATGTATGGCCAACAATTAAGTGCACGTAACTTTGCATAAGCTATGGTGTAAGTGACATAATTATGACATAATGCTTCTCACTATAAACTGTATTATTTTCAGTTAAAACCTATATTTGCTTGCATGTTTTCGTCAGCTAAATAATTAGAAACCGCAAGAACTTCTAGCAATTGGTTTGGAAAATACGAGATAAGTTGGAAAACCACAAAGTTGTCTATTATATCGTATAGGTGAATAGGTAGATAGTTCTAAGCGATTAATTATAATTATACGACGCTGACAAATTGAAATGGAGTCGTGATCCTCCTAACTTTTCAATTAGGTACTTACGAGTAGTATGTTTGTACGGCTCCCTGTTTATGCGACACAGATACTTCCCGAAACAACCATACCCCGAGAGTACCTGCGTCACCCGAAAGCTCAGGGAGCCGTGCCTCCTCCCGAGCAAGAGATCTAGCACCGGCCAGACCGCCTCGATGGTGACGAGGTAGGGCGTGACAGCCTGTCCTGCCATTCCGCCACCAGGACATCGCGAAGCTGCGACCAACGCTGCTCCAAATGACGCTGCATCGGCCGCTCGCTCCGCGCCGTCACTTTCCCGCGCCACCGATACAGTGACGCGAGCACCTTCGCTTCCAGGTCCCAGGGCGGTGATCCGGCCAGTGCACAAGCCGCCTCGTAGGAGATTGTGCGGTACCCTCTGATCAAACTCCCCGGTCTACTCCTTGATATGCAATAGTCTCTGTAGCAACATGAAACATGAGGCCCATTCATTCGAGTAATCGAGTCTAGTCTAACCACGCTGGGGTCGGTGCTTTATCGGTGGTTTCATTGATTCAGAGTATAGATATATTGGCAAATAGTTGATATTCACGGCCTTTCACGGCAGTGATAAATCATGTCATCAGATGTTGTGGAGTTATCAGACTGGTTGGCAACTAAGTAATTTGTTTTTTTGAAATGTGCTGCCTTCCTTCTTATAGATCTGGAACACAATATTATAGTTTATAGGTAATAAAGTGAGTATCGATCGATCTCGGCAACAGTCAGCTTCGAAAAATGATTCATAATGGCGTAATAGCGAACTATTACAAAGTTTACACTACTTATACATTATTGCTACACATTCCACATAGAAATGGTGATATCAGCGAGTGTGTCACTGAACTATGCAGTTTGTTACTGTAGAGGCTGTAACATAACAAGGTTTAGCATCAAACCTCCTCGGGGTTATTTATTATAAATAAATGGCATGAATATATGACAAGCATTGATTTGTTTCTAGAATAGAAGAAAATATCAGAGGGTCGGCTGGCAATTCTGATTTTTTTGGCCTAAAAATATGCCAGCCCTCCGGTCACGTGAAGAGTCGAGGAACCGGTTGGCAATGTCCCGAAATACTCGATGAGCACTCGGACCCCCACGGTCCTAGTGTATCAACCCCAAACGGCTCAATCATATAGCTCTCAATAAGGTTGTTATATTACTTACGCCGTTTGAGGTTTTCTGCACTTTGTAACCAAATGGGTAGGTAATAAGTAAAGAAAAGAAATAAAATACGTTTATTTGCAGTAAACATGCCGCAAAACAAAGAACACAACAACATTAAAAAAGAAAAAAAATTAAAACTAGTTGCGGAGAAACATATGCGTCACATATATCCACGCAAAACGGCCATCGCTCAGCGTAATGCTGCGACCTTATGCGAGACAGAGCCCCAGCGCTGGATTTCAGCTACAGCCGGCGTTGACGTGATGACGTCGACCGGTGCAGCATAATGAATGTATGGAGTTGAATAATGGACTTTGTAAATATTTGATTTTTATATCCTACTAACAAAAATAACCTACCTATTTATGTTTCTACGTCGTTAAGGCAAAACATGACTGTAAAATAATTTAATGTAACATCCTGCATGCCATGTGTGTGTATAGATAAGATCATTTGTCCAAAACATAACGTTTTGTACAAATAAATTTACAAGTATAATAATATATAAAAACTCTGACACCAGGTTCGTTACTAACCGCACCAAAAAGAAGAGATCTACTTTAACACGTTGACTGTCTATTGCAAGCAAAATTTACTACGTACTACGAGACGTCCATCATCAGCTTATAGCAGTCCACTGCTGGACATAGGCCTCTCCAATTGCACGCCATTCAGCTCGATTCTCGGCAACTCTCATCCAGCTGCTACCAGCCACCCCGCGAAGATCGTCGCTCCACCTAGCCTGACGGCGTCCTACCTTACGTTTGCCGATTCGCGGTCTCCACTCAAGAACACGTCTACCCCAACGGTCATCGGTTCTACGGCTAATATAGCCGGCCCATTGCCACTTCAGCTTGCTTATTCTATGAGCTATGTCGACAACTTTGGTTCTCTGCCGAATCACCTCGTTCCGGATTCGATCTCTCAGAGAAACTCCAAGCATAGCCCGTTCCATAGTTCGCTGAGCGACCTTGAATTTATGGACCAGTCGTACCGTGAGTGTCCACGTTTCGGCTCCGTAAGTCATAACAGGCAGGACGTACTGATTGAAGACCTTGGTCTTTAGGCTCTGTGAAATACGCGACGAGAAGACTTGACGAAGTTTCCCAAATGCTGCCCAGCCCAGCTGAATTCTTCTGTTAGCCTCCCTCTCAAAGTTGTTCTTACCAAACTGCAGAGTTACCGAGACGTCCGTATTATTATTATTATTTATTTATTTTTGTAATTTTTTTTGGTGTTTTAATTTCCTGGTATCCTTGTCTATACGTCTGCTAAAATATTTTTCGCTTCAGTTGCTCAAACATGTAGGTTTTGCTGCCTGAAATCAGTGAGCAAAATGCGATTTTGCTCACTGAGTGACACCAAGAAACTTTTTTTATTTTTATTTTTTCAGCAAGCCTCGTATATCTTATTCAGCCTTGGGTTAATCATACAATTCGAAACATTCACACTCTATCTATTTCCCGCCATTAGAAAGAAAGAGAGACAAAGACCAGCCCTTTCGAAGTACCGATTTTGAATTCGACCTCAAAGACAAACACATTCGGAATTTCGTACTAACTAAAGAAATTTTGCAAAAAGATAATTATGTCTTTTAATGTAATTTATTGAATTTTTAACTTATTGTTGTATTTAAACGAAAATAAGTATTTACTGCAAATAAAACTGATATTTAACCTGTAAATATTTATTATCTCCTAAAGTGTTCTCGCGGTTTGTTCTCACTAGTTCTACTGAACAGTTGCAGTTCTACGGTAGAACTAATGGGATTTTTTTTCTCACTAGTACTACGATATTAGGTATAACAAAATAGTAGAACTATTGGGATTCTCTATTCCCTCTATTCCCACTTGTTCTACTGAACAGTTCCACGGTAGAACTAATGGGAGTTTTTGTTTTGTTCTCACTAGTACTACGATATACTATATTACAAAATAGTAAAACTAGTGGGAGTCTCTATTTCCCACTTGTTCTACTTGTTCCATCGTTAGAACTAATGGGATATCGCTGTCGAAGTGAAAAGTTATATGTGTTACACGAGAGCAAAGTTTCTTGCATCTCGTGCCTTTGAATCCCTCGCCACACTCAAGATTCAACTTTAGAATCACTTGTTACGCTCGTGATTCAATCGTTGAACCCTTCGCTTGCTCAGGATTCAAAATCAGCACTCGCAGCAAAAAACGACTTTGCTCTCTTGTTGCACAAATAACTATTTTCTAGTTCAAACGTCCAACTCACAAAAGCCAATGTAATTTATATTACCTACCTAATGCATTACATGTAATGCACGAACGTCATGGCTGAGTCGGAGATGCATTACATACATATAATGGCCGGAGAGTCAACGTGTTAACAGTAAATTTGAAGAATTTAAAGTTATTTGTGATTAACATCGATGACAGTAGTCTGTAATTATTAAATCTTTAACATCTTAAAGTCTTAAGCCATTATTCATAGTTCAAAACCACATAACCTTCTACCTATTTAGGTATGGTTGGTTGCTCATAGAATACCAAAGCAGTGACCAGTATCGCCCGAGGGTGCTACAATAAAATTAATATGTTTATACAATTACAATTAAGCACACACCTCGTAAGGTTTTGTAAGATACATTTTAACACCTAAACTCGTTTCTTTTAATTGAATTTGTACATCGTTTTTATTTATGTAGCTGTATTATGCTTTATGGTCATCAGGCGGTGCTTTTAATAAAAGGAGATTGAATTTTTGTTTTGACATTTGTTGATCTATGTTCCCATGTTCCTGTAATGTTTAGGTCGATTCATGGATAAAAGTAGAATGGTTTTTGTGTTGAAAAACTGGCAATCTCATGGATATTTTTTCCTATGTATTTTCTTTGTCTTTAGGCAGGTACTAGGTACACGACTTTTTGTATAATGACATGATTTTTAGATGTATGAAGACTTGATGAGAAATGACATTAGATGTTTTAGATTGTAATCCACGTATTTTCGGTTTTAGGATTGACAAAATTGGTGCTTTTAGGTATGTCTCCTGCCTCTTAAAGCTCCTGATGATTAGGTTAGGAGTAACGACCATTGCACATTCATTATTTTCTAAATCCCTAAGTTATATTAGTTTATAGAGTGCCAAATAAATAAAAACACTCGTAGTTACCATACCTACTTACAAGCATAAAAAGTGTTTTGACATAATTGTATCGGACAATGTATTATTAAATAAATGTATTAAAACTAAAAAAAAATACTGCATGAATAAATATTACCTTCATTATCATGAACAATATTTTAACCCTGGAGCTAACATAAAATCTGAATTAAAAGTTACTTAAGAGTAAGTCAGGCCACGCCACGGTAATAATGGGCTTAAAACATCGGCAGTTTCGTACTTACAAAACCGACTGATTTAGTTTTAGATTTTTAATGAAAATCAAGAAAAAAGGGCATAGGGATATGTACTGGGTAAAAAAAAAAAGAAAAACTGTTTAGTCCGTCAATCAAATAATAAAAAAAATATTACACACGTATTTTTTGCTTTATCATATTAATAAAAAATTACTTAGATAAAACACATTAATTTTGGGTAGTGGGGGCTCGTTACGTCACAGCTACGTATAAAATCTACTGAGAAGTGACGTCATGCCACATTTGAACTCAATGTATCGCCGTAATGTTTTCATTACGTAAAAAAAGAAAAAAATACGTGTCCAATATTTTTTTATAATCTACATGACGGACAAAAAATATTTTTTGTCATCATCCCTATTGCAAGAGCTTCAGAAATTATTTCTAAAATATGTAGTTTTAAATTACAGAAACAAGGAAAAAAAATCTCCAAAGATGAAGGTTTTTTTTAATAATGCTAATGCAAATGCATTGCAACTTCATCCAATGGTCAATGGAATGGGCAGGGCTATCTGCGATCACATTAAAAAAAAAATATTTTTACATAATTATCTTGCCTTACAATTAAAAGTTATGGGTTTGTCAATTTCACTACAGATCACTAAAATATTTATGAACAATATCAAAGTCAAACACGCGAGTATTGATTTACATTGCGCGTCAGGTATAAAAATTTGGGTCACCTCACGTTTTCGAAAGTAGTCCATCCAGATTCCGCGACGGAAAAAATGACTTAAAGGCCATTGTGGCCTGGCCTGTGTACGTACCTATATGTACCTGTACTACCTGTCTACCTGCTACCTTCCACGCGAGGGTGGTCACGTAACCAAGTGGATGGAGGGCACGGGACTACCCGGTCGCGGTGACCAACGTACCTACATAAAATGTCAATGTCATGAGGTCAGGTGTTACCTGCTCTGTGCCTGATATTTGTGGGTTAGTACTGATTCCCCCCGTTCTTGTTTCCACCCGAAAAGTTATTTTACTTTATAATACTGCTTTATCAGACGAAATCGACGAGGTCAAATAAAAAAGTACTAAGCGATTATTAATAAGTATGTTTATTATAGATCAAATTATTCTACATTATCACAAATTAAATCACAGCTTGCGTCAATTTTACAATTAGTTTCTTCACAATTACAAAAATCACTGCTAATATCTCCTTGGATTGTATAGATTTGTACAAAAGGCTTTGCACAACAGTCAAACGTTCCATCACCGAAGTAATACTGCACATGGTCGATATGATTCTTGACTTCTTCCGAGACCAAGACAAGAATTCGATTGTTCTTCGGTGTAATCAATTAAGAAAAGTGATTGAAAGGCCTCCGAGATAAATACTTCTTTTGGTTTTTTAAATTGTGTCTTCGGTACTTTCAGATGTTTACTGCTGCTTGAATATAGTTGACTTTTAACTGCTTCAAAATTAGGAATATCAACGAATGAATTATCATTTCCTTTCTTCATCATTTGGCTCTTCATTTTCACTACATTTCAAAATCAAATCATTTATTTTTACAGATCACAAAATCCAATTTGTTAGTAATTACTACACATCTTAAACACTAGCATACATTCGGCATGGTAATAATAACTAATAATGTCAAAATACTTAATAGTAATGTCAAAATAATAAATAATAACGCCAAAATCAATAAAAATAATGTCAAAATCACCATGAATAATGTCAAAATCACTATTAATAAAACAATAACCATTTGTTTCATTTTTCTGTATATAGTCAAAATTACTGCAAACTTCTTTGATTTTACTTATAGACCAGGATCGATAATTTTTGAAACCAAAAAAATAATAATAGCAGGATGAAACCCATTGGTTATGGAAGAGAATATAACAAAAATGAACGGAAAAATAATTGACGGGCGATCTGAGGTCGGGAAGTGGAGGGGCGTGAGTTTTTAAGGGTAAAAAACGGTTTATCTCGATTTCCGCCAAAACTACAAGTCATATGGGAAAAAGTTAAATGGCAAAGTTGAAGGTAATAAAAAGATCTGCAACTTTTGTATTTAAACTTTTTTCACATAACCTCTAAATTTATGTAAAAATTTCAAATATTGGTTATTTGAATTTTTCACATAAATTTTGAGGTTATGTTAAAAAATCCAAATATTGGTTATTCCAAATTTCAGCTCGCCTGTAAATTTTTTCCTTTAATTTTTGTTATATTCTCTTCTTTTTCCAATGGGTTTCATCCCACAATTTTTTTTTTTCACTTATTACCATTTTCAAAGGCTTTAGCTCTGGTCTATTATCAGTAGTAATTAGGGTACTGTTTTCTGTGAAAGATAGTGTATAGGTAGGTACTTTATACATTGATTGAAAAAGATAGTTTCTTACAGGCCGTAGTAGGTAAGTTATTTCCTTAAAACAAGTAGAATAACGATAGATACAATTCAGTCCATTTTCCTGAATAATTAGTTATGATAAGACTCGACTGCCTGCAATGATGAATTAGACAGCAAATCTTATGAAATAGTAGGTTAAAACCCCTAGAAATAGAAACATTTTACATATTAGGAGATATCGGTTATTGTTTATGTAATTTGCATATAAATATGTGCAATGTAATCAGTTTATTACTTAATAATACGTTATAAGCTAATTATTTTGGTCATTTTGTTCTAAATATGCAAATAAAGTGGATTGATATAGATTGTGGTTTTGTAAAGCAAAAACTGACAAATGACAATACATGATAAATATGTCAAAGTATAAAAAAATAAATAGGAAAACAGCAAGGAAAAATAATATGGTTTTGGATGCAGAAACAGCCGCCAAAATAATCAAAAGTATGAATATTAAAGAATGTAATATTCATATAAGTGAAAAATGTTAGTTGATTGAATGATACGATTTCATACATATAAAAACATAGAGTTAGATGAAAAAGGTCAGGATAAAATAGTTTCATCTCAACGATTCGGAGGTGATTTGGTGTTTTTTTTGCTTATTATGTGATACCGATAGAAAAAATATGGCTAAACCAAATTACGTATCATATCATATAGATTACTAACAATTTTTGCAGATGTCATTTCTCTGTAAATGCCAATGAAAAGTTGCTTCATCTGCATACTTTTTCAAGCTTTTTTCGAGAGAGCAGCCTTAATGGTATGATTTGTAGTTCATTATTACGTGCATCTCAAAACATGAATTAGAATGATAACCATATACAATGTGTAACTGAATTAATGCATATTATAAGAGTTTAATATAATTATTATACACATACCCTTCCGAAGTAAATTCTCTAAATGGTAAGGAAAACAGCACCAAAATCCGTTGCGTAGTTTAGATGAATAACGCGGTCATATACAGACAGACACCAAAAGCGATTTTAATTTATACAGAGTGTCTCAAACGTAGTGGTCCAAACGCAAATGGGATAAAACGGAGGTGGCCATCTATCATTTATAAATTTAAAACTTCGGATATTCTCAACAGTTCAGAAAATTTATGTAATATAATATATTCTTATAGTAATAATATGTATTATAATTATATTTTTTTTAATGTGGGGTTAGAAAGTTTCGCTAAAGTTTAATAAAAAGTTAAAAAAGACAACACTACGTTTGAGACAACCTGTATATTTGTGCATAAAGATTTAAAGCTTGCTTTATTATTTCTTAGCTCAATCAGCATTATTGAATCGCTGCTCAGTTGCGCCACAACACTTGGTGATCTGCCTTCTTTATCCAGCCCAGCTAACAATAATAACTTTATAAAAAAAAAATCCGTTGTCCTTTCCCTCTACCAGTCTCATCTTCTGGTTATATTTTATTTGGTCAAGGGGCGCCCTTGCCGTTGGCTGAACTGGTCGGCAATTACATATGTCTGAATCAACAATCATGGTCAATGCCACTTCAGCTTTCTGTATAATTCGACCTCTGATCAATGTACTATAATTGGAGGTCTAAACTTTGGCATTTACAGTTTACATAATTTAGGGACCTAACTTAGCTTTAATTATAAAACGCCGAAAAGTCTAAAGATCGATAGTAGATGTCGTTAAAAAAAGTCTTAAATAGGTCCACGTTTTCCACAAATGTCTTGGAGCCATTTATACTAAGAGTGTTATCCTGCTCCATAGGAGAATTTACAGTCTAGACTAGTCTTAAAATCAAACTGGTTGCTAATTTCATTGTATAATTTATATTTTTTATAATATTAATTTTATTTTCTGCTATTAATAATATATATACTTTAACTCACACACTGACTTATTATTATGTTAAAATTTTGGAAAATCATATACTTTTACAATGTTTGTAAATATGTGAGCACCGTGTATCTATCGCATAATTAATTTGTTTGTCATTACGTCACTTTTCATTATTTTTACCTATTGTATTAGGTATAGTAATTTTATTCTAGGTACATCGTCTTCACATATAATTATTAATTAACGTATACAAGCTATTGTTAACATTTTAAAAGAGTAAGTATGGAGTTACTTGCCCATTCTTCTCCATACGTAACTATCTTTTGGAAGCGGCATCTAGAATCAATTAATTTTATTTTTGTAATTTTTGACGTTCAAAAGTGCCTTTTATGTGCCTATTTGAAATCAACGATTTGACTTTGACTTTATCTAAGCTTGGAGTTGGAACTCTTTTTAACCGACTTCATAAAAGGAGGAGGTTTCTCAATTCGACCGTATATTTGTATAATATATTTTTATGTGTGTTTGCGGATAACTTCGTCGCTTTTAGGATTAACAATGATGGTGTCTATAAAACTATTAAGTATTTATAATGTGTTCCTATTTACACTGGTCACTGGCCACTGGGCCGAAAGAGTGGCTCTGTCTGTATGTGACTGTAATTTACTTTGGTCTTTATGACTGGGTTCTAAGATTTGGAGACATTCCTCATCTTTATTGACCTGGAGTAGAATATAAGTATGTTAATGAGTTTCATACCATATTTGTAGGCATTTTTATTTAGTCTCGCTCAAACTATGGCATTCCATTCTTCAACAGGTGTTTCTCGACGTAATGGCAGTGACGCAGACGTCATACACTCCGTAATCCGGATTACTCCGACATTGATGCAATTGTGTTAATTTGACTCCGTGCTGTTTAGGGCTTAGCCGCTTTCTACTAGTTATGTGATTGGTGACAACTGGACATAATAAGACAGACATGCTGTCTTATGCTTGACTTTGAGTTCTTGAGTTATAATAATAAAATTGTTACCTACTGTAAAAGTAGATAACAAATTGGCTAGTGAATTATCATATTTTTCTTGAAGGTTGTTCTTGTAGATATAAATTTCCGCCTATGGCAGAAAGTTGGGATATATTTTGTTTGGAAAAGTACTTACCCGTAGGCTTGAAGAAAAAATATCGATGTATCGATACATCTAAATTTTCTATTCGATAATTATCTATTATTTTGATATATAATTCATACACGAAATATTTTAAGAGAAACATCTATAGGTGGTAAAAAAGCCATAACAGCGAAAAAAAAATTTATATGTGTTTTATATTTTTACATAATTATTTTAATTTTAAAATTGGTTGAGACATTTTGCAAAAAAAAAAAAACCTTTATTTGCTTATTCTATGAATCGCTCGGACGCGGCGAACGCCACGATGGTGGCGGTATGAGCGCGGTGAATTTTGATAATTAATCATCAAATCAAGTAATTTAAAATTATTTAATTTTTTAAATAATATATTCATTAAAAAAAAAAAACATTTCCAGGGCTTCTTTACCAAAAAGCAGACCATATCCATATCCATAAAATCCATGGCCATATGTCTTAAAATATTTCGTGTTTGAATAGATACACGCTATATAGATATAAAATATCAAGTATCGAAAATGTATAAAATACAATATATTTCCAATAGCAACACCATTGTCCCCGCTGACTAAAACCGGTGGAATTCAGAGCCGTATAAAACTAGACTTATCTTTATCAATTTAAGATTTTACATCAGAAATGATGTTCCTAGTTTGGTACGAGTATTTTTATGAATAAAAACAAACACAATAGAATTTCATAGAGTAAAAATTTTTTTTTTTAAATTTCACCGATATATCGATTCCTATTTCGATATTTTAAAAATCCTACGATATATATAGATACTTTTTGGCACTTCCTGCATCCTTACCTACCCGAGCACTTAGTTTCATTATTTTATTAGCTACTGCTAATTTGAGACATCAGCATAGGCACTAAACATTTAATCCTTGTCTGAAATGAGAAGAAATATGAAAAAGCTTAATGAAAAAGCTTAAACGAAGCCTTATGTAGTTAGAGAGCTGTGGTTTTCACTAAGCTCGGTTTAGGTTTATTCGCGGTTACGGTATATATTCGAGGTTTCTTTAAGAAGGGCCTAATTGGTGTATAAATAGGTTTCAATAAGACACTTATTCATAAAACAATTTCAACTCCATTTAGCCACAAGTCATATTCACATCTTGTTTACACCATTCCTACTCAAATATCTACCATATGTGGGCGCAAAGCTGAATTTCGACATAATATACATGTCCAAAGGCGACAGGTTATCATGCATTACGCTAAAATCGTACCTGCATATCAGTACATGCAAAATGTGTTGCATAAATTGAAAATATTGAGATTGACTGTGCATGTATAGTGTGTTTCTCGTAACATGTTTTATTTCGTAAACAAACACGTTCAAGAATCATTTATGTATAAAAAATACGGGTGCTTCAAGTATTTATAAAAACGTTGGTGATTTATAAAAAGTTGCATATTTTGCCTATTTAGGTTAGGTTACAAAAAACATCCTGATTGATTTTTTTGTAAGAAACTCATACGGTCAAATCAAATCAAATCAAATCATTTATTTTTGCAGTGACATTAAAACTGCGATTGGAGTGAACGGAGCATTGAGCATTGCGCAATTTTTCCATAATTTCCTCTATAATTTGTAATGAATATATGGGAATAACTTCCTGAAATAAATAATTATTATTATTTTTGAGGAAAAAAGACAAAATATAGCAAAAAAAAAAACGCATATCGTTGGTTTCGTGATTCTATCGTTAATAACGCCTAATTATAAGGTTTAATTGTTGTCTCCGACCAGCCGTTTGTCGTAAAAACGATGTCGATGACATCCTCTGACCAAAACTGCTTCTAATAATCATTAGTTATCCAAAAGTATATTTGTTTACGAAAAAGAACAAGTAAAGAAAAACAGACTTTAGTTTGTAGCTCGTTGTTTATGTTGCCACACCTCTGCAACTTTATTAGTATTAACATATTGTGTGATTTCTGTCTTGATTGGACTAGTTCTAGATATATGGTTCAGAATTAAAAGGGATTGTTTCGTGCGTGCACGCATGTGTCCGTGTTGTGCAATATTTGCGAAAGCTTTTAATGTTTCTTAGCTATAAGTAAGTTGTAAGTTCTGGTTATTAACCATTTTAGATAACTTGTCTTAAGTTGCGTTGAACTTTTTGATATAAAGGTAGTAGTATCTACTTAGTTTATTGCAGCGACTACTTTTTAAGAAAATTATATAAAAACACACTCATCATTTCAGCCGAAAGACGTCCACTGCTGAACATAGGCCTCCCCCAGTTGGGGGGGGGGGGGGGGGTTGCCATAATCGCTACGCATGGCAGGCGGGTTGGCAATCGCAGTATGGTGTTAAAATGCATAGAGAACGCTGCTGCCCGTCCTCTAGTGAGTCCCCTAGTCGCCTTTTACGACACCCACGGGAGGAAATAGGGTGGTGCTATTCTTTACGTCCAGCATCACACGGTACACACTAATTGGTGAAAAACCTTACCTACAAATGTTAAAAATGCGTCAGAAATCATTATTATTGGATTTTTACCTGTTGAAATTTGACTTCTGCTGTAACAGCAGGTTTAAAAAACATTTGTTAGTTTGTTTACCGTACTACACTGAGGTGTGCGCCTGGAAAAGTACGAAAATTGTTGCTGCAGACTTGTTGCGCTGAAAACGTGTTGCATTCCGCGCCGTCGGGCTTTTAAATAAAATAAAATAATTAAAATTAAATTAAATTTAAAGTTAAGTTAAATTAAATTTAAATTAAATTAAATATAATTTATTTCAGGCAATTATTAAACCCATAACATAACATATCAACATAATAACACACATAGAATAACATTAAAATACAGTAATATAATAACTAAAAATACATATTATTAAAAGTATTTTACATCCGTTCTTAGATAAAGTTAATAATATTATCAGAGCTTTATTCAATTTGTGTCTTGTTATTACAATAACTTAAAACATTGTTATATTTGTTCACGGACCTTTTGGAGCGTGGCCAAAATCTGAACTAACGCCGCCTTCTTCTTTTTTAGGGTTCCATAGTCAACATGAAACCCTTTTATTTTCGCCATGTCCGTCTGTGTCTGTCCGCGGTTTAGCTCAGAGACTCTTAGTAGGGAATAGAAATCTGAAAATTGGCATGTGTATAAATGATAAATGAATGAAATGATAAATGATAAATGACGAATGACGTCGACAAAATGGTAAAATAAATAACCTCCCCTAAACGTAAAGTGGGAATGATATATTTTTTATCGTCTATCCCATGGTGTGGGGTACTACTGGATAGGCCGTTAAAAAATATTGCGGGTTTGTGAAAACCATTTTTCGATTCAGGGATCTGTTTGCGTAATTAGTGCAAATTTTTGCTAGAGTCAAGTGTCCTCCTCCCTGCCAGCTAAATGGTTGTTCTTGGATGTGTGAAAAAATTCACGGCAGTAGTTTATATAACGAAGTTGAAAGGAAAACTATCCCCTATAATAGCTTAGTAAGCTTTACAAGTTAACTAGTAAGGCCTGTGTTCACCAACATTTAAATCAACTGTTTAGATATTTAATCAGTTGTTTACTCAAAATTTGTTAGGAAATTTGACATAAACCAACTGTTTAAATACCTAACCGGTGGTTTGAATGTTGGTGAACACAGGCCTTAGTCGACCAACTTATTTGCAGTTGGAGTGTATGGGAGAACATGTAAGTATTTCAACTAGAAAAAAAAATGAACGAAAATATGTTTATTTGCGGCAAACATGACGTAAAGAAAGAACAAACACGAAAATAACAAGTCAAAAAACACACAAAACAACAATTTTAAATTTGTTCTTGGGATATATTCATCCCAACTGCGGAACCCTTCATTCAAAATCAAAATCAAAATATTTTATTTCACATAAACCTACATGGGCACTTATGAAACGTCAGAAGCTAGGTGCACTGTGCATTGTGCGTGGACCGACACGAACTTGGCCGGTTTTTTATCAGTAGATTTCACAAATGATTACCAACAGCGCTCTCATGTCACGTCATTCAACGCTCCAAAAGACATTTTAAAATGATAGAGCTTTTATTTAATTCTCTTTTGTTTTTATTTATTTATCTACAGCCTGCTGATTATCTAACAGTTAATGCGGTTACGTGTATCGAGTCGTGTACCTACTTACAGTGAGTACCTACTTACTAAACCGTAGCGTTTGTCATTGTCCGATAAGGTTAATGCCATGATTATGACTACGCGGTTTATACGCATTACTGCTCTAGGGTTGGCACACAAAGAAAAATAAAAACAATACATAAGTGAAAATTAAGAGAAAAAAAAAAGGTAACTGATTTTCCATCTAAATGTGCATATAATATCTACCTACGTATAATCAGGTTTGGACCAAGGGTTTTGCGTGTATCTAGACTCCACAGTTTACGGACTCCAATTCAGTCTTATTAATTTATCAGTTCATATTTTTGCGCATCGGTTTTAGTTTATTGTCTCAAAACTTCAGATTGGTCAGTGGGTCGTCTTAGGGGCGGAGTTGTAGGAGTTGGTACTGCTGCTGCTGTTTGGCTTGCTATTTGGCTGCTGTTTGGCTGTTGGGCACTATGAGCATCAAACAAAACCATTTTTTTTTCCAAATCAATTTTGTTGGAGTATCGGGTTAGCTAATAGAAACCATTTACGCTCTGAGATGCATGGCCCTATGACGCACTATTGGCTACACTCCAACCAGAGAGAGAGAGAGAGAGCGAAAGAGATGCTTGTCATGCGGTAAGTCTAATATAGTGTTCATTAGAATTATCTCGTCGACTGTATTTCGACACAGAGAATGGTGTTTGAAACCATTCTCTGTGTCGAAATACAGTAGACTACACGTTGACAGCCCTATAAGCCTGTCTCTTAGCCTGGGGCGCGGCATGCGTTCATTAAGGCTCAGAGTCAGACCGCACTGCCCGCCTGCCCGCAAAAGGTAACGCAGCTGACCTACATTGCTCATTCGTATTGAGACGCGTATGATTGTGCTGACACGCGATTGTTTCTTTTAATAAAACAGATTCCAAATGTATGTGTAGGTAATTGTTAGTAATTATACTCCATTTACTATAGCATTAGAAAAAAGAGGCTCGTAGAAGCAGGAGTGCGAAACATTTTATTCAAAGTTAAAAGTTTAAACAATTAAACTAAAAATGTTTTAACATAACTTTGATAAAAAGGTCGTAATAACATCTTCATCACACATTACTTACAACAAAACGAATGAATGAAACAAACGATTACGTCGTGATGATTTAAATTTAATTAAGATTAAAGGAAATAAAAGTCTTTTTTTTTTACAATATTTTATTTAAAACAACAACTTTCAACACACAATAGTTGGTGTAACTTCTTCGTCTTCATCATATAATTTAGTCACTATCATCAGAGAATAAAGATGAAGAAGTTACACCGACGTTACCTAATAATAAATCTTTCTACCACATCATCTATTATGCTTTAACTTTTCCTCTTCTTTAATTGCATGAGCAACGCAAGACTGCCATCGTTCTAGCGTAATACTATCCAGATCTTGTGGGAGTAATTGTTTCTCCTTGTCTAATTTGAACGTTTTGTTATGTTGAGCCACATACCCCATCATTTGAGCCCATATTAATTCTATAGGGTTGAACTCGCAGTGGTAGGGTGGGAGGCGCAATACTGAAATACCCTTCTCTCTAGCCATCTCATCTACAACAAACTTTTGGTATAAATGTCTTTGTATTTTTGCTTTTTCTAATAAAGTTGCCCTAAGATCTTTTTTCTCAAAAGGAATATTTTTGCTTTTAAACCATTCCTGTATATCTGCCTTTCGTGTAGCTGTGGTTGGCAGCTTCTCCAATGTCCTTGAGTGGTATAGCGCATTGTCCATAACAATTACAGCGCCACTCTCAATTTTTGACAAAATTAACTTGAACCATTTTCACTTTTGTCTATCGCGCTTCTATAACATATTCCCTGTAAATTGAGAGGTCTGGCTGTTATGAAACAGGAAATCCTAGTACAAGAGTCAGGGCTACACAGATGATTGTATCTTGAAGTGTAAATAAATAAATTATTATTATTATTAAAGTTGAAGGCGTCCATTTCGGAGTGGTCATCTTCATCACCTTTCTTTGCATCAAATATTAATGCAGCATCCATTAAAAATCCTTCACAAACCGTGTGAAATAAAATTAATACAAGTCAATTATTCCGTACCCCCTATATAATTTCACTGCTGGAAATGGTTCATAGATAAATACTATAACAAAATTTATAACTTTAAAAGTTCGCTTTGCATGCGTTAATTCATAATACAATATAATATGTATTACTTAATTAATAGTCAATAACAATGGGGTGTTCATTTTTTTATGGCGAGGACAGTCCATAAAATACATACCAGTATGACCGATTATAAGTTGGATTTTTAAACCAGCAGATAGACCTTCCCAATGTGCTTCTTTTGAAGACTTATTATTAGTGTCATGCCATATTAGGCTTTTCGTGTGACCTGTTTGTATGATAAAAAGTTATTAATATAAATACCATTCATTTCACGAACCAATTTTATGAAATTATGTTTAACTGTATAATTAATTATAATGTTATTGAATGCAAGAGGTCATACACTGCTTAGTGCATAAATAGCTGTTAAGAAATTTAGAAGCACTGTACCTTCATTTAGCCAAGTGTCATCTAAATAATAATATATTTTCCTTCCTTTATTCCTTAGCCTTTTTATTTCATGAAGATATTTTAGTCTCCAAAAGACGATCTCCTGCTTGTCTATGACTTCTATGAGTGCAATTTTTCTGCACCGTTTGATTTATGTGAACTTTAATGTTTATTTAATTATTTTATACAGACTGCTTTTTTTAAAATCTGGCAGAGACTCGTCACTGTTAACTGCTTCCAGCATCTTGTCCAAGGTGGGCAACTCATTATTAAAGAAGAAGGAATGAATTTTCCTGCATATTCCACTAAATGTGATGTCATCAAAATCATCACGTTTCATGTGCTTCTGTTGGGGAGGGGGAGATTGCAGGCGACTTTTTATGTTGTACTCTTTGAGAATATTGGACAGAGTAGCCCGAGATACGCCTGTAAATAATAAAATCATGTGCGGAGTTTCTAAAATATAATACATTTTATCACAATGGATGTTAGTTTCAAATATTTTTATAGTAATAATTTTATGAATCATCCTTACCGGCAACTTCTGCGATTTTGTTTATCATCTCAGTCCTATAATGAGGAGTATCTGCAGGCCAGGACTCCAATTGCTTAAAAATATTTATCACAGGTTGTTATTCTACAGCACGCAGCGTTCTCTTTTTTTTGGGAGACATTATTATTTCGTCGGAGTCAACTTTTGGACCACGTTTTTTTCGCCGTTGGCTTTGGTCAGACTCAGCACTTATATTATGTTGTAAGCCACTCGGTCCCGCACCGGGATCACTCATAGCTCAAAAAAAAAAGTTACGTTTTGTACAAACAACCCAATGACAACACTGATAACAATACAATAATAAAGAAATAACTAAATATTATTTATTATTTTAATAAATAACAACAAAATCACGAAAATTAAACAATAACAAACAAAGTATTCACAAGTAAATGACATACATGACAATCTTAGAACATTGTCAAGTCAATTTCACAGACGACATAAACCAGTAAAATTAGAAATCCCCGGCTGTCACAGCTTATGAAGGGATTAAGTAACATTTTAGATTTGGTAGGATTATAGTGAAACAAAAAGCGTTGCAGTATTGTTGACTCCTGCTTCTTTTAGGTTTTTAGCATAGGCACTGTAATTTTAAATTGGAATGAAATAATATATCTAAATGAAAGCTACTTCATTTCATAGGGTTGTTTTTTTAAATGATTACAATTAAGTGTGATAGCTGATATATAAATTCATTTTAATCGATTTGGCGTCGATCGTAACTATAACAAGTTTATTGTACTTTTGTTATAAAGTGTGCATTAAAAATAACCTTTTTTAACTTCTGTCTAATGCTATTATAAATAGAGTATAGATGGGTTAAGGGGCTTGTGGCTAAGTAATAACAGCCGCAAGGGTCGATCGATCAGGTTAAGCTACGCTTGCCGCGGTTGGTCCGTGGATGGGTGACCATCTTTACATACCGAGACTTCACCGTGCCTCGGAAAACCGTTGGTCTCGGCTGTCATTTGTAAATCTTTGACAGTCGTTACGGGTTGTCAGAATGGGTATCGTATTACCCAGTAACTGCGTTGTGGAGGTCGGATAGTACTAGTTATAAGCACTTACATTATGTATCTCATTATAAGCGAACTGTTATTTTAAGTTCTTATGAGAAATAATAGTACATTATTGCAAAGGCCGGGAAGTAGGCAATTGCAGGTCGAGTATGAGTTTGAAGGTCGAGCCGTAGGCGAGGACTTCACTAATACGAGACAGGCAATTGCCATTTCCGCCGAGGCATATGTATATAGTGCTTTTCTCAAAAGAATGCAGGGAAATAAAACATACTTACTAACATACTACTACTTTCATGTATTTTTCTTTTGACTTCGCTGGAAGCAGGTTTTCCATTGCCAATTTGGCTTCTGAGCTTAAATCTGGTGGAGTATACAATCAATCTCCATTTCACTCTCTGAACCGTTGGAACTTATTTTAATTATTAAATTTATATTTATGTATGTAAATAACAAATTAAGACGAATTTTCAGCTTTTTAGTTTGTTTCGCTATTTCTTCTCAGGGGTAGTCAGATAAGAAATGTCGACTTCATCTAGCTTATTTTTTTTATATGACGTGTAAAAGTGATTCCGATATCCTATTTACAGAATAATAGTATATTATGCAATTAGTGAATAAAGGACGGATTTAAAGCGAGAGCCATATATGAATCACGAGCGTAGCGAGTGATTCAAGTGTTAGAATCCCGAGCGACGCGAGTGATTCATGGCCCTCGATATAAATCCGTTTTATTCAAGAATTGAATACTATACTTTATACCATGAGTACGAGAAAAAGAAAGATTTAATCGAAAATAGACATTTAGTGAAGAAAAAAGAAAGATTTTAAATAAATTAAAACGCATGTTAAAATTGGAACAATTACTAAAATTAAAAGTAATTAGAAAAATATATCGGCTGCCCTCTCTTTCATAAACTCAAGTGTTAACACATCATTTTCATCACTTGAATGCATTTTCAATCGATTTATTATTAAGTAACACTAAACTCTATGTTCGTTTATCTTACAGTACTCGTATTCAAAATAGCGCCAATTTACTAATGACAGCTAAGAACACAAAACAGTTTTTATTCTAATGCTAAACTCCTTGTTCAAAATGTTGTCAATTTTTGTACAAGGAGTTTGTATGTTAAGTATTCTTTCAAGGAGTTTGTATCGAGTATTTTTTCGCAAGGAGGTTGTAGCATTGGGATGCGAGGTCGATATTGGTGTGTTCTAAATTCAAACACCAAAATAGTGATTAAAAATGCTTTTTGAATAAAATAAGCTTTTTAGAAGGGGAATGGTATAAACGATTTTATTTTATTTCCTTGGAAAGCACGTTAAGCCGTTGGTGCCGGTTGTCATTCGTGGATCTTTGACAGTCGTTACGGGTCGTCGGAAAGGGTATCGTATTACCCAGTACCTGGGTTGTGGAGGTCAGATAGGTAGTCGCTCCATGTAAAATACTGTTATTCAGCTGCTTCCGATTAGACTGGAAGCTGACCCTAACATAGTTGGGAAAAGGCTGGGCAGATGATGAGATAGGTTAGTCATCATAGTTTATACAATGTGTAACTGAATTAATGCACATTAAGAAAATAGTTTGTTCAGAATCGTTCATTGAATCCATTAACTGTCATTTTTAACCGACTTCAAAAAGGAGTATGTTCGACTGTAATTTTTTTAAATGTATGTTCACCGATTTCTCCGTCAATTGTGGACTGATTTTGAAAATTCTTTTTTTTTTGAAGGTGTATGCTTTCGAGGTGGTTCCATTGTCATTAAGTTCGAATCTGATATAGGGAAACCATAGAAATCATTACATATACCCAAAGTTCAGCCACCAAGCACAATCACTCTCACTCACTCATACACACACACACCCTTACACATACATACACATACACAACAAACACACACGCACGCAAACCACTCAAGAGCATGCATGCACTAAATTGGATTCCTACATTTTAAGTGATTTAATTTTTAATTTGAATGCATAAATTCTTAAAGTTCAAAAAATGGGTGAAGACACTGGCTCCTGTAACACAGGTACCACCTACCTCAGGAGTCAGGGCTTCAAATTAAAATATAACAACTTTTTTATGTCAATAAAACATATTTTATTTATTATAGAAATCGAGGGAAATCTTCAATTTTTATTGTAATTTCACCGATTTTTATTAACATAGTTTGTTTATCCCAAAAATAATTAAAACTACGTAAATTACAGTCACCCTTGCGCAGTACAGTCAAAACAAACCAAAATGAACGAAGTAACTACTACGCTAGACTAGACGTGTGCGGCTGTGTGCGTACGTAGATTGGTAATGTGACCACAATTTTCTCCCACAATCAGTATAACTAATTTGATAAGCAAACAATATCTTATGTATAATAGTAAAAATTCAGTGTATGTATTATGATTATGACATAATATTCTAATTGGGGTGTTTAGTGGTGTGGGTTGATTCTGGGGTATGTTGTATATGTAGTGCAAACATTTCTAATTTTTTTACCATACAGCTGGCTAATGAGCTTATTTCTGATCTCTTGTCAGAATGAGTTATAACAATAGCAATAGTAACAGTTTATGTGGTGGTAAACAGTCACTCAGCAAGGTTGGTAACCTGCCTGTCTGTCCAGGATGCCCTCTGTCAATCTACAAGCCAAGCCAGTAAAAAAAAAAAACACAAGAGGATTGTCACCGGTCCACTAGCGCCACTCCTTTAAAAACATATTATCTCGTGACTGAGAAGGAATTATGAAAAACGGCTCAATTAACTATATCGGTATGTGTGTCTAGAATTTTTAATACCTTTTTTAAAGTTTCATTTTGAGACACGAAGCAACAAAATTCGATCTAAATAAAAACGGCCACATTCCTCTAGATCGAATTTTGTTGCTTCGTGTCTCAATAGGAAATTTTAAAAGGGATTAGAATTTTTTTTTGTCAGCTAATGGGTACCCCCTATGGGTTACGGGCCTCTGCTTAGGGCGTCGCTGGGAGAGGACAGCAAGGGCAATCATTGACTGCTCGCACGGTTGCTAATTTTTATTATAAATTATATATGTACACCGTGCGATCAGCTAATTATTAAATTTATTTTTAGGTAATATTCTTTTTTACATGCAAACAGTAAAATTCTAAATAATTTTGCGTAATTATTACCCATGATTATTGTTTGTTAAGTTTATGTTGTTGCTTTTTTTAAGATCAAGACAATTTAATATTAGGTAAGTAAGTATGGGCAGGGCACATTGCGCGCAGAACAGATGGCCGTTGGGGCCGAAAGGTTCTGGAGTGGTGACCGCGTTCCGGAAGACGTAGCGTTGGAAGGCCTCCCACAAGGTGGACCGATGACCTTATGAAAGCCGCAGGAATCCGCTGGATGCGGGAAGCACAAAACCGGTCGAGGTGGCGGTGCTGGGGAGATGCCTATGTCCAGCAGTGGACGTCTTTCGGCTGAAATAATGAAGTAAGTATATGAAGAAAATCAAACATAGCAGACGTGACTTACCCATTAAAAAACGAAATGGAAGTGGGCTGCTCATGTCATCAGGACTAAAAACGGAAGAGGGGCCAGAGAAGTAACCGAATGGTCCCCAGAAAAAAAAGGAGGTCCATTTCAAAGGGGAAGGACGACTTGAAAATTATTGCGGGAGGGACATAGAGGAGAAAAACTCACAGCTATGGAAAGCCTGGGGGAGGCCTATGCTAAAGAGCAAAGCAATCTGGAGTTTTCTGATGTCTAAGCCTTTAAAACTTTAAATAAATGTAAACTAGTTTTAAGATAGCTAATTAAGGATATTTGAAATTGAAATGTAGCTTAGGATAAATGGATTTCGCAGCGCCGCGCCGCCGCCGGCCCTAGCCTTTGACCAGGGTAGAGCGAGATTTTCTTTTGGCGCCCTTTGGTCGACGCTTCCACTTCACGTTAATTTTATTTATTTAAATCCATACTAATATTATAAATGAGAAAGTAACTCTGTCTGTCTGTCTGTTACGTTTTCACGCCTAAACCGCTGAACGGATCGTCATGAAATTTGGCAGAGATATAGCCTGGGATATGGAGAAGGACATAGGCTACTTTTTTACGTGAGAACCGACATCCATGCGGGCGGAGCCGCGGGCAAAAGCTAGTAAATAATAATTCCCAATTCAAATAAAAAAAAAAAACAACTTTTATTGCAAATATCAACACTTATTGAATTTTAATTGAATTAAGTACTACTTGTACTACTGCTTCTTTTTAACATTTAAAAATCTGATCTGGCAACACTGGTCCTGCGCCTCTCAAAAGGCGCCATCAAAATTTTATTTTGCGCTGGAAATTGTTTTATGCATTTGGCTTTTTGGCGACCGCTCCTCCCGCTCTACCCCAGGGCCGGGCCGGCGCTGGATTTTTGTCCATTGTTCAAAGATACCTATTTGAAAATGAATGAATGATACCAATGGGTGTTCCAAAGCCATTATAAAACCCGTATTTTTCGAATGCATCGATATAGAGTTAAGGCTCCTACAAACAGACGCGACACACGACGCGACACCAAGACGCTACACGCGGTGCTTTTGTGTCGTGTCGCTTGTCGCGCCTGTTTGTAGGAGCTTTTACCGACACACATTTCACTTCACTACGCTATTCGGTCGTGGTACAGTTTCAGATTAGGCTAGATATCTCGTGTGCCTAGACAATGGCAGGAGGCGTGTCGTATAAACTCAGGTGCGAGGTGATTATGTAAATATAATGTCGTTTTCGTGAGATATGGTCCGTGTGAGTTATGGTGTGAGTGAATGCGAGGTATCTGTGTATGATTTGTTTAGCATAGGGAGATTTTAGTTGTTGTAGTCTGTCGTTCAAGTATTTGTTTGTCGTTCTATACCCAAAGTCTCTAATTCAGATAATTTATGTAAACAAAGTAATGTCAAGAAATGTCACTGTCAAAATGACAGGACAGTGGTACAAAACATTTTATCATTTTTTTTTTTTTTGTAAATAGTCATCGCTAAAATTAAAGTGAATTAATTATAAGAACTATGCAAACAAAATACCGTTGCCAAACAATGTTTTGTGTAGTATGTCGGAAACATATGATCGTCATAATCAGCCCTTTTAAGTCCAGTGCTAGACGTAGGCCTCCCAAAATCGATTTCCACTCGAAACAGTTTACAGCCGTTTTCATCCAAAATGTGGCTAGATATGCTACTTACATTATGATGTTGTTGAAGATGTAAAAAATTTGAAAATATTTGGATCTCCTGCATTGTTACCAGTATCATAAAATATTTTATACCTACCAGAAAATCTCCTTTTTTAATAACTTTGTTTAAAACCTATTTTTTTTTAAAATAATTACAGTATGATTATTTTTTAATTATTATTACTTAAAATCAATACTTAAAAGAAAATGAAACCTCTTTTTTCGCCATTTTATGTGAATTACCATTACGAAGATATTTTATTACTATGTTATCCCCTTTGTTTACATAAATTATCTGAATTTGAGACTTTGGGTATAGTCTCAGATGCTATGTGGGTTAAGTATGTACCGGTTAACTGTGGCATCTTTACTTTTCATGAGCAAATTTATCCATGAGTACTGAACTTAAATATCTTTCGATTACAAAAAATCTGTTGCCGCCATTTAGTATAAAAAAGATTAAAAAAAAAAAAACATTTATTTGTCACAGATTTTTAGTAATTGAGAGATATGTAAGTACAGTACTCATAGGTGAAGCTGCTCATGGAAAGTAAAGATGCAGCAGTTGACGGTACTAAAATAAACGAAACATCTTGTATATCTGGATGTGCTCAAAAATATAGGATAAGTTTTTAACCAGTGAGAATTTTTTTTTTGGTGGTTCAGTATCAGTATAGAACACATTTCCATAATTTGTTTAATACTTTTTTTTTTGGTCCACTTGAAATCAGTAAAATATGGATACAATCTATTCGTAATAATATCAGTGGGCGGGTGCACAGCTGATAGGTACCTACTACTGCGTTCCGCTTCTCTGACCGCGCCGACCGGCGCGTTGCGCGAGTATCCATTATACCAGTTTCAAAATAAACATGTTTCGTTAACGATAACTTAATTTTTTTGTACTAAGACATATCAAAATAAGAAATAGGTGTATAATAAAACTAGTTTCAGTTTAATTTGTCAAAATTTGCGTACTGATTAAAAACTTATCCTGTATATCTCTCTCTCTCTAAACGTTTCAATAATTTTAATACATACCTCATGAAAAAAAATATCTTATCTGCCATGATAAGTACTAACTAGAATAGATTAAGGTGAAATAGACATGCTAGATGACCTTTAAAAAAAATTGGTTGTCTGTAATGTTTACGGACGATAGTTTAACGTGACAACGTCATAACAAAACATTGATGCGGCGCAAGCGTACAATGAGCGTAATGAGACAATGAGCGTAACGGGACAATGAGCGTAACGGGACAATGAGCGTAACGGGACAATGAGCGTAACGGGACAATGAGCGTAACGGGACATTTTCGTGCATGCAGCCGGCGTTCATCGATTTATTAGACGTTGTCACGTCAAACGCGGCCAAGTGCGAGTCGAACTCGCACACGCAGATTTTCGTACCACCGGACAATATGTATTTAACACTACATAACAAAAAATACTTTTGTAAATAAAAACACGTTTCTTGTATGGGGTTTCTTTAATTAATAACTTTATTTTATTTTTATTGCTTGTTGCTATAGCGGCCTTAGTAGTGACAGACAGACGGACGCGATGGACCTACAGCGGAGCCTTAGGCCTGTGTTCACCAACATTTAAATCAACTGTTTAGATATTTAATCAGTTCTTTACTTAGGAAATTTGACATAAATCAACTGTTTAAATACCTAACCGGTGGTTTGAATGTTGGTGAACACAGGCCTTAGTAATCCAGGGCCCAAGTTGCGTAACACACAATCTGAATGATTTTGAAGGATATTGCTAAACCATTGCTTCATATGTTTGAAAAATTACTAAAAACTCAACAACGTAAATAACGCAATGAATGTTGTTGAACTGTCAAGATGAAAGCCGTTGCTATTGTAATTGTGTTACGCAATTACCCCGCCCCGGTCCCGTTGGCACTCTTTGGGTACGGAACCCTAAAAAGACTTTGTTTCGGACGTAGAAAGCTGTAAATATGTACACACGGCTACATATCAAGCTAAACATCCCATATGAGCTGATCTCGCATTGTATAGGACTTCCGTACAATGAGAGGTCAGTTTATACTGGATATGTAGAGCTTGATATGTAGCCGTGGGTATCTGTTTCATACTAAACATTGTTTGATAGCATAACATTGAATTAAAAAAAGCATTCCTATAGTTACTTAAGTTTAATAAATAGGAGTGATTGTAATAATTTAATAGTAGGTATATCTTTAAGGCTCACATAGCCTGGCGTATATTGCGGGCGCAACAGGCTGCACGGCCCTTGTCGCACCCGCATATCGCGCCAGTCTGCGCGAGCCTTTATTCATTACGAATTGAAATGCAACAGCTGTAGTCTGTAGTGGTTTCATTCGGCTTATTCCAAAAATCCCCCTTAGGAGGAAAAGTGGAATCTGAAAACAGTCTAGAATTCACCCCTGATAATCCCGATAAGGGGGGAAAACTAGAATTGAAAAAACGAAAAATAACTTATTCCAAGATCTCCTGAAAGTGATTTTTTTACATTAGGGTTCAGTTTTTTCCACTGAGGGGGATTCTCTCAGGGGGGATTAGTGGAATAAGCCGTTTCATTCAACTTGCTCGAAGTACACTGTAGCCTCAATATCTGAGCCGTCCATTCTGATAGTCTGTAAACAAATAAAAAAATAGGTGAATTACGTAAACCACAATACAATTCATTTTGTTTTACAGATGAAATAGAATCTGAGATTTTTCTAACCATTCTTAAGAGGGTTGTCACCGGTCCACTAGCGCCACTCCTTTAAAAACATGTTATCTCGTGACTGAGAAGGAATTATGAAAAACGGCTCAATCAACTATATCGGTAAGTGTGTCTAGAATTTTCTAATACCTTTTATAAAGTTTCATATTAAGACACGAAGCAACAAAATACGATCTAGAGGAATGTGGCCGTTTTATTTAGATCGAATTTTGTTCCTTCGTGTCTCAATATCAAACTCAATACAACGCTCTTAAGGCGACGATAACAGACTTTTAATGATTTTATATTGAAGATCGAGCCTACACGAGTAGTGTTAATGATTTGGAAAAAATATAAGTATGTTAAATTAGAGAATTTTCTTAATAACTTAATATATGAATATTTTAGATTATGTTTATATTATATAGTGAAATTAATTGGTAAAGTTATGTCTAACGCGGATATCACGCAAAATCTATCAAGCGCATTTTTCTGAAACCTTCACCTTTTTAAGGATAATTTAATTATTGATCTTTTATTATACGTGTTTTATTAAAATACCTTTTGCTTTATTTATAATAAATTAATAATGCGTCTTATTTGGGACAGCGCTACTGGATGGACAAGTCCTATTACTGGCTGGACGTACGACGCGTTGCGTGAGCTCAGTACAGAACACGCAAGCTAACCATTCAAGGTCACTGGCATTTATCTGGGCATTAAGGGCTAGGGCGCACTGCGTTGCGGTCAATGATATTATTCATTGGTTGCGGTAGGATGCGGTGCGTTATTTCTGCCGTATGGTACGGTATAACAAACGCAGTCACGGTCCGCGCAATGGCGTTAAAAAAAAACAAGAATCCCCAATCAGTTATGGGTGCTTGACGGCCTTAAGGCCTATAAAGTTCCACTTTTAAGATATAAAGATTTCCGGGCGTATCCAAAAAACTAATTTGGATATTACTGCTTGGTCGGTGTCTCGTTGCGTTTTATTCTTACGCGGTATTTCATATATCTCTATGCGATATAAAATACGTGCGTTGGACTCGACGCAAATTTCCAATAAGCGGCCCACTGTGAATTAACCGCATGCGTTTTTTCATCGCAATCCTCGCACTTCTACGACATTCCATACTTCACAGATTGCGGTAAAAAACCACACGGCAGTGCCCGCTAGGCCTTATAGTCACAGTAAAAGGTAATATTTGATGTGGTAAGTTTGCATTATGTAAAGTGTCAAAATACAGGTACAATAAATGATTTTCGTTTTCGGTAATAAACGGTTTTCCTCATAAGATCAAAAAATGTTGTTGCATGTTAAAAAATCACCTGAGGAAGTTTTTAGTATTTCTATAATATTTCTATTATTTTGTACATAAGTAGGTACATTCGTGCGTGAAGCCTTGTGTTCTTGTGCAAAGGGACAATCGTTGTAGGTACGAATTGTTTATTTACATGAAAAACTTACCATTTTAGCCCCATTGTCACCGAATTCTCGCCTGAAGTATGCAATTCTCCCTCCACCTTGTGGTACAATCACTTGTTTCAATACGTTGTCACTCTCCAATGTGTATGTGAGTCTAACCTTGAAATACATAAGGTTCATTATTGTGGTGTGTTCTGTCAATCCAGGAAAAATAAAATACGATTAGTCGGGAATATTGAAGTGCTTATGAAGACCATAGACCATCTCGTCGTGTTTGTGGGCGCAGTGGGCAATTTTGAAATGGACAATCTATGTAGGTCTTGGCCTTTTCCTCTTTACGACAGATACCGGTTGACATTATTATTAAAATAATACTGAAATAATATGTTGGTAGTTGGTCGATTTTTACTAGTCCAAGTACACAAATTTGCATGTCTTTTTTTAACTATGTCACCTCGTATTTGACCTTGAGAGGTCGTGACTCCTTAACCGGACTTTCCTGTGGCTGTCTTAAGCGAAACTTTAAGCCTCCAGCCAGGGCATAAAAGTTATAACTGAGGGACTGCACGCTAAGGGCACCCCCTATGGGGTACCTACGAACCTCGGCTTAGGGCAGCGTCGGGGGAGGACGGCAAGGGACAGGCTGGGTCAAATCTGGGTTATTATTATTAATAGGAGAATTTAAAGCTACGGGCTCAGCTATGGCGCGTAACACGCATAAACATTAAGAAGCACTGTGACATGCGTACAGGGGCCCAAGTCTGCTATTTTTATAAATTCGTCACTCCAACACGATCCCATTGTCATTTTGCTAAAAGTTCGTAATCTGCTAAATTCATAATGGTCGATCATTGGTCGGTCAATGGTCTCGTCCATTGACCGACTATTACTTTACTTTATACCTATTTTTAAAGTTTTGGTAGCCCGATCCTTTTCTCTCAATTTCCTTTGCCTTACGTAGCGTTATCAAATAGCAAGCGAAAAAAAAATGGCGCGTGTTTACAAATGCTTCTTCAAACCAAGACTTGTACGGGGTTGTGCTAAAAAATCTTTCGGGCTGACACATTTTAAATACGAGCTACGAATGCTTCTTTAACCTAACACATGAGGACATGAGGATGTGTTAAGGCGAAGAAGGGAATGTCTTCTGGACGTACAGTTTATGTGTGTACAAATGCTTCTTCATCGTGCAAGTGTAGGCATGAAGAAGCATTTATAAACACGACAAAGTGGTAGATACCGCAGTAGTATGCCCTCGTAATTGTGGACTGTATCTGTATGAGGCTTTAAGGCTAGCTATTGATCCCAGTCTGTTACCTTGGATCCGTCTCTCCTCTCCATCTCTGTTTCCTCTCCTAACTTGAAGTCATGTGACATGGTTCCGCTTTGCATCTGCAGCGTGAAGTTAAACGTGTTCTCATCTTTGCGTGTGAACGAGAATATTGGCGCGTTGCTTGTTAACATACTGATTAGGTTCTTGTTTGAATCTAGAAGGAAATACTGTATGCATGAGAAAAAAAAGTCAAAAGGTAAGTAAAAAAATATCCCAAAATATCCTTTGGCTTTGACGTAATCGGGTAAAAATGCTCTTGAAAAATAATTAATCGCTAAAGCCAATATCACACGCTTCACTTTTGTTAATTCTTGCCTTTCATTCGGTATCTTTCACTCGAAATGAAAAGTCTGAACAAAAAAATTATTCAAAACTTCTACTGCCGCATCTTTCACTCGCATACCGAATGACCAAAAAGTGAAATTAAAGAAGCTGATGAACGTTAAAGGCTTCTACAAACAGGCGCGACACGCGACGCGGCACAAAGACATCGCATGGTGCGCGACGAGCGGTGCCTTAGTTTCGTGTCGCGTGCCGCGTCTGTTTGTAGAAGCCTTTATTCCTATAAAATGTTATCGGTGTCGCGTGAACATGAAATGAAACAAAAATGAACCTTCACTCGAGTGAATGGCTGGTTTGGTGAAGTTTTATCAGACGTTTCACTAGAGTGAACCATTCACTCGAGTGAAATTCTATTCAATTTTTTTTTTATTGCACGTAAACCTGATGTCGACCATTCTGCCAATGTCTCAAGTGAATTGGAACAACAAGTATGCATTGTTATAAATAAATAAATAGAATGATAAAAATCTCCGATAATGTAGATCTTGTGGGGTTAGTACTGGACTGAAAAACACTCGAGTGAAACGTCTGATAAAACTTAGGTGAAGTAAGCTTAAAGTCAGACAATAGTGTCAATCTCTAGCATCAGCTGGAATGACAGCTAACTTCATCTTAGTTTTAACGGTGAGATTTTTGCAGAATAGATCGGCAGGTGAGGAAAGGGGGTGAAGAGAAGAAACAAAAAAAAAAAAAGATCCTGTGTGTTCATCATGTGTCCACCTTAATCATACAGTAATGCTTCTCATAATCATTGTTTTGGATGATATATATGTTAATGATAATAATATGACAGTTTATCTAACACGTTGAAGTAGTGCTTAGTTATAGTATAGATAGTTACAGCAGCAGCATTTAATTATATCTTTTTTTTAAATTAACTTGGAGGAACATTCTAATATTATCTTATCGACCGATGTTATGTATGTACCTACCCAGTATGTACCTTATCATCTTGCAAGACGAAGGAGACTAGTCTCCACGACACAGGGAATCAGTTTATTGTGGAGGCTAGTGCTATTTTAATTCTGCAATGCTCTTTTGAACATTAATGTTATTATTATTATACTAGCTTTTGCACGCGGCTCCGCCTGCGTAGATGTCGGTTATCGCGTAAAAAAAGTAGCCTATGTCTGTCTCCATATCCCAGACTATATCTCTGCCAAATTTCATGATGATCGGTTCAGCGGTTTAGGCGTGAAAACGTAACATACAGACAGACAGACAGAGAGAGTTACTTCACATTTATAATATTAGTATGGATAAGGTGTATATATGCATACACGAAACATTTTAAGAGATACACCTATAGGTGGTAAAGAAGCAATGTTAACTTTTTTTTTTAAATCTAATAAATTATTCAAAAAATGTAATAATTTAAGTTACTTGATATGATTATTAATTTATCAAAATGCACCGCGCTCGCGCCTCAGCGCCGCCACCGTTGCCACGTCCGGGCGGGTCATTCATAGAATAAGTAAGTAAAGGTTTTTTGCAAAATGTCTCAAGCAATTTTAAAATTATAATAATTATTACGTAAAAATAAAAACACTTAGATAAAAAATTGTTTTTCGTTTCTATGGCTTTTTTACCACCTATAGATGATTCTCTTAAAATATTTCATGTATGAATAATATAGATACACCTTATTTATTATAGCTGTAGATCTATGAATACGTAATGCATATGTTCACGGTTAATTAAAGTTAAAAGGAAAACCACTCCTTTTTCTTAGAACTGTGTATTTCAGTAGGTGTTTCTACATGCACAACAGGCTTACGGAGGCCGTTTATTAGTCATGGACCATGAATGAAATCACAAACGGATATAAGATCAACTTCTCTCAAGTTTAATTTGGGTTAGTCTTCATTCTTTTTCGTGTAGTTAATGACTAATCTGGTGTCAGGGTTTTTATGCCGCCCATAGGCCTTTGAATTGGCTATACATACATGCCGTCCAGAAATATCTCTCAGGCAGGCCGGTTTCCTTACGATGTTTTTCTTCTACAATACTATAATATATAGGTGTCATTCATATGCATATTGTATAAGTATATATCACACATCCTCTAAAAACTGTCGTAACACGCCGGAAACAAGTTTTGAGAAAAAGCCGATTCTAATTATTTTCCAATAAACTAATGTTAATGTGACTTTAAGGTTAGGTCAGGGTTTTTAGCTTTTTATTATTTTAAATCAACAAAGGATTTATCAAACTATATGAATGTAATGTATTTTTTGTGTTACGACAGTTTTTTAGAGGATGTGCGGTATTTTACCGGTAATCTGTATAATTCAGGTATTCTATACAATACCTAGGCAATGTATAGAATACCTGAGGCGTCCAGGCAATGTATGAAATATTATGAATATTATTGTCCGTTACATACTTTGCCTAGGTAATGTATACATTTCCCAGGGATTGTATAGAATACAGCAGGTATTCTATACAATCCCGGTTCACCGGCAATGTGTAAAGTAAATAGATTTGGTCTATATTTATCAATGTTATGTAAGTACCATCGTTATGGTTAACACCCCGATTCAGAGCAATTCAACTCGGGTAGGTTAGGTTAGAAGGCAACGGACCGGTTTTTTGCCGGACTCACAGTGTTGTATGGCTTATAATGAATGTGTGTACATGCACTGGACGCCAGACCGGTGTCCAACTCATACAAATTTGAAAAACACGGTCAGTGGTCCGTTGAAAAAAACGGACGTGTACAAGCGGCCTAAGGCGGGAGCGGCCGCGGAGCGCCCTCCATTGTTGGTAAATCATTTGGGCTTTTTTTTTCACATCGCCAGCTGTGCATTCGTTATTGTATAGAATGCCTAGGCAAAGTAGGTATAAAATAAATAATATTTCATACATTACCTAAGCGTTTTAGGTATTCTATACATTGCCTAGGTATTGTATAGACTACTGGATTAAACGGATTGCCGGTAACATATACAATACTTATACAATATGCACATGAATGCGAAGTTTCGTCGTATCTTAACTTTACTGAGTTCAATGTTTTAGATACATACGTGCACATTGTGATGAATATCACAAAGTTTGCGAGCACATTCGTAAGAAGCTGGCAGTATCACAACATCTGTAATGTTATCCCGTTATTTAATTAGTTTTAGTATATTCGTGTATTTATTTGTTCTTAAATTTATATATAATTAGGTATATGTATCTTATTTATAGTTAAGGTATACTTAGTACAATCTTTACTGATGAAGTGTTAGCAGAATGTTTCCTTTTCATATCGATAGATTACAGTCGTAAGTGGGGTAAATATTTCAAATTCATAACTATGTATTACTAGCAGCCCGTCCCGGCTTCGCACGGGGTAGACAATTATCATTTTAAGACTCATTTTTCTACACCTTCGGTTACATTGTTCAAATTTTACCAAGGATCCCTATTTTTTTTCAAAATGAAATGTAGCCTATGTCAAATTGGAAGAATGTAGCATTCTATTGGTGAAAGAATTTTTTAAATCGGCCCAGTACTTTTTGAGCCTATTCATTACAAACATACAAACATACAAAAATAGGTACAAATCTTTCCTCTTTATAATATTAGTGTAGATGTAGATTAACTATACCATGTTTTATGTTAAGTAAATTTAATTTAATTTATTTGAGGAAGACAAATACTGAGACTTGCAGTTCAAATATCTCAGAAAGAGGGTTCACATCTTTCTCATCGAGCTCAAAAATCTAGAGGACTTTGCTTTAAAAAATATTGGAAAATTATTAAAAAAGAATTAACTATGAATAATGAGCAAATGCAAACACCATAAACATTTTCACCATGATTTGGGCAGATCACAATAATCACAAGACCACACCATCGCACCAGCTGACACGTTTGCTCACACATATAAACTGAAGAACACAAATAGAATATCACTCACTGGTCGCATTGACTAACTCTTCGACATTTTCAGAACGGATTCTTCTGTATTTCTTCCCGGAGAACGACATTTTACAAGTTTTATTGAAACTGAAGTGTTGTAATATTGTATTTTCCGCTTATATCGAGATATGTCACGTATTTGCGCAGTCACCGCGATAAGATTCGACGCTAGATTGTCATATCATTGTTGCTAAGTATATTTTACCCATTATTGGATTAATGACTTGATAGTCTTATTAGGGTTCCGTACGAAAATGGTAAAAAGGAACCCTTATGGTGCCACTCAGTCTGTCTGTCCATCTGTCATCTCAAGAACTACTTACTAATGCTATCAACTTGAAATTTGGAATAATTTTAGATGACGTTTGCCCAACTATTTTGCAAATAAGAAAGTAGTTTTTTTTTTAAACTAGCCACTTAAAGTAAAAAAGTATGAGCGAACTTTTTTGGAACACCCTACCAAAGTTTCATCACAATCTGATCAATGGTTTAGGATCGCACAGAGGACACACATACAAACATAGATTTTTATTTATATAGATTTCATGTTTTTCGACTCTCTGTTCGCGTAAAAGTCGGAAAAGAGCACAAATACTTATACAAATAAAATTACTGTGCCTGTGTCAAAATAGGTGTGAGCTAATTACATAAATAAAAGCACATCATCATTACTTCAGTTTAATAAATAGGCATACATTCTTATTTATGATTTATTCCGTTCTAATACCAAAAACTAATACCACTGATATTTGTTTCATCAAATTTGTTGAAAAACATACATATATGGTTTTAGTTTTTGGTATTAGAACGGAATAAATCCTATTTATTAAACTTATGATTTATTCCGTTCTAATACCAAAAACCACTGATATTTGTTTCATCAAATTTGTTGAAAAACATACATATATGGTTTTAGTTTTTGGTATTAGAACGGAATAAATCCTATTTATTAAACTGAGCACTGTACTGTATTTATTTAACTGTGTTGTATAAATAAATAAGTATCTCGGAGGCAAACAATCATAAGTCACATTAAGCTAATTATTCAGTGCATTCAGTGCACATGTTATTGACGTATGTCACTTGACTATACAATTGTGTGAAATTCAATGTAAAATTTTATTTTTTGTTTAAAACTAGGTTAATAGGTAGCTTTTTTATTACAAACAAATATTAAAACTTTTACGATACTTATATTATATTTGGACTTAGGATTATATACCTCCGGTATACATTAATTATTTATTCTACAGTGTAGGTACACACGGCCACAAATCAAGCTATAAATTTCCAGTTTAGGCTGATCTCGCATTGTATAGGATTGCCGTACAATGAGAGGTCAGCTTATACTGGAACACATAGCTTGATCTGAGGCCGTGTGTACTTAAATAATAATTTAAATTAGATATACTATTTTTAACTGCCTTAATGCACATTATTCAAATTCAAAATTCAATATTATTTATTTTGGGATAACTAGATCCAAATGTTAGTATAAAACAACTTAGAAACTATTCATCATCATCATCATTTCAGCTGAAAGACGTCTACTGCTGGACATAAAATTTGCCATAATCGCCACGCTTGGCAGGCGGGTTGGCGATCGTAGTATGGTGTTAAAAATGCATAGAGAACGCTGCTGCCCATTCTCTAGTAAGTCCCTTAGTCGCCTTTTACGACACCCACGAGAGGAAATGGGGTGGTGATATTCTTTACGTCCGGCAACATACGGACGCAGAAACTATTGGAAGGACATTACTCATTATATACATGCCTATGGCATTAAGTCCGCCTCTGTACATTTTGTGTGCTTAAAGTATTAAATAAATTAATAATACATGTATATCTATACACTATCTTGACGGGGCGGGGTGCCTCAGCACAGGGGTACCTGTGCTGAGGCACCCCGCCCCGTCAAGATAACAAATAGGGAGATACCACCCTAAAAGATCACCAGACAAACGAAATGCCTCAACACAGGTGCACGAACATTTTCAGCTATAGTTTTCAGGATGCTGTTGTGACTCCCCCACACCCTCTTCATAAGTGACACGACTTTTTTCCGAATGACGGCATGAAAATCGTCAGTATGAGCCTGCGCGAACATCTCGAAGGCACTGCAGAAACGAGGAAGTCCCAACATCATAAATGGGCATTAAATTACTTTATCCATAATCCATACTAATATTATAAATGTGAAAGTAACTCTCTCTGTCTGTCTGTCTGTCTGTATGTTACGTTTTCACGCCTAAACCGCTGAACCGATCGTTATGAAATTTGGCAGAGATATAGCCTGGAATATGGAGAAGGACATAGTCTACTTTTTTACGCGATAACCGACATCCACGCGGGCGGAGCTGCGGGCAAAAGCTAGTCCATACTAATATTATAAATGTGAAAGTAACTCTGTCTATCTGTCTGTATGTTACATTTTCACGCCTAAACCGCTGAACTGATCGTCATGAAATTTGGCAGAGATATAGCCTGGGATATGGAGAAGGACATAGGCTACTTTTTTACGTGATAACCGACATACACGCGGGCGGAGCCGCGGACAAAATCTAGTAGTCTATAAATTCCTTATTTCTAGGCTCAACAACGAAGAAACCTGAACAGATTAAAAACAATGTTTACGTAAGTATATAAATTAAGTGTGGAAACCAAGCCCTCTAACATAGAACATAGAGGCAGTACTCATAAAAATATATCTTTAAGAGAAATCAACTAGTATAGTCTGATTTCTCTTGAAGATTATTTTTATTGAAGAATTATTTTCTCTTGAAGATTATTTTATTTTTTATTACTGATTGGGCCTGCTTGACCTCAATCTCGTCTGATGAATAGCGATGGATGAGGTCAATGATGGAACGAGCATGCCCAGAAGATGGCCGGTTCACTTTTGCTTTAAAAGCAGACTGGTTATATGTAGAAGGGAATACAGACGCTGGCAGAGAGTTCCACACTTTGGCTGTGAGCATAATAAATGTGGAGGAGAAGCGCTGAGTACAACTGGACGGGATATCAACCAATTACGCATGGTACCCTGCAGTACGACTGGTTGACCGGTAATAAAAGGGCAAGGGTGGGATCAGCTCGTGGAGCTCCTGCGCACACTCTCCGAAGTACAGTCTACCGACCGTACAGAAGACCGACAGGCAAGCAACATTACGCCGATGAGCCGGGCTGTGAAGCCTAGACGCCAATGATTCGTCGCCTATAAACCTTTTCGCTCTGCGTTCCACCAAGTCAAGTGCAGCAAGTTGGTATTACTAGACTAGATTGAATACAATATAGTAAGTAGCATTCGTTATTATGAACTTGTTATGTTACGTATCGCCCGGTTACCTAGCCAATTATAATGGATCACTAATTCTAGCCTGAGAATTTATTATTACGAGATGAAACGTAATCTGGACACAGAATAGATTAAGTACTTTTTAGTTAGTGATGTGCCGAATATTATTTTTATGTTCCGTATTCGGCATATTCAGCAGGTTTACCGAACAGTCGTATTCGGCCGATTATTTGGCAAAAATACCGAAAATTCTACCGAATAATATTGTATTAAAAAGTTGCCTCTATAAGTCTATAAGCATGAAAAAATGAATAAATGATAAGACATATCATTTATTCTGTCTATGTAAAGAGATACATACTCGTAGTACTAATCTTACATTGATTGGATTAGAAGCAGTTCGGGCCTCATAAAATAAATAAAAGTGATAGGTTTGTATTGTTTTAATCTTATAATTATTCAAAATTAATCAGCCTTTGAATTTAAAATTCGGAATTCCGAGCGGTCCTCCGGAGGTAGCGGCGCGGTGTCAGCCAACAGTCGACGAAAATACATGAATTTTCTTACGCTATCTCTACTATAAAGCTTTGGAACGCGCTATCTTTAGGCATTAAAACAGCTGAAAGCAAATTTACTTTTAAAAGAAAAGTTCGTAACCACTATATAAGTCAGACTAAATAACTCTCAATTAGTAGTCTAGTCATAGTATTTATTATTAGGTGCTATTTGTTAAAATATCTATTAGTTTATTTTATTTGTATATGTGTATTAGTATTAATAAAAGTATATAAATTCTTGTAATTAAGAAGTTAGTATTTTAGACATTATTTTTGTACCCTATCACTATGTTTTTATATTTAACCCAAAGGTTGATTGGTAGAGAATGCCTTGTGGCATTAAGTCCGCCTATGTACCACTATTGTACATGAAGTTTAAATACATAAATAAATTTGTGAGAAGCACGATAAACCGCCCCAAATTCTGCCAAATATTCGGGTCGGTAAACTTTTAACCGAACATTCGTTTTCGGTCAAACCCGTATTCAGCCCATCACTACTTTTTAGGTGCAGTGACTACGTTACATTGTGCTATTGTGAATGTATGTTATGCAGTCTAGTTGTCTAAGTTTTTATTTAATTATGATTGGCATTACTTATGTTCCTATGTAATACCTACAGATATATAATTGGAGCTACATAGTTTAGTTCGAGAAAATCTTGTTATGAAGACACATTTATTAATATTAAAAACAAGGCGGAAAAAAATAACATTCCACTAATGCGCTTTGATGCAATAAGATGTTTTAAACAAAAAAAAATGATTAATATGAATTATTTGATCACTAAAAAGGTTCAATTAAAAATTAAGTTAAAATACTGGCTGATTTGGTTGAAAAAAATTTATGACAGCCTTTTACATGAAAAGAAAGAAAATAAACAAAATAAGGTTAATTTTAACTAGATACTGATTTTATTTTCTTGGAACACTTTTGGACAGGTCAGTACGAGGATTGGTCAAGTTTGAACTTTACGAATAATTTTATTTTATGTTTTGGGGATGTTGAGAATGAATGAATGAAATTTTTTTTGGGGAACTTGGGGAGATAGGGCACCACCCTTACAATAGCAATGGGTTCCATTTTCACAGTTTAACAACATTCATTGCATTATTTACGTTGTTGAGCAGACAAATGTTTCGATTATATGAAGCAATCATCATCATCATCATTTCAGCCGAAAGACGTCCACTGCTGAACATAGGCCTCCCCCAATTGGGGGGTTTGCCATATTCGCCACGCTTGGCAGACGGGTTGGCGATCGCAGTATGGTGTTAAAAATGCATAGAGAACGCTGCTGCCCATTCTTTTACGACACCCACGGGAGGAAATGGAGTGGTGCTATTCTTTACGTCCGGCACCACATGGTACATGAAGCAATGGATTAACATTATCCTTCAAAAACCATTCAGATTGTGATTGATTGTGTGTTACGCAATTAGGGTGCAGCTTGGGTCGACGGTTTCTCTTTCAATAATTTGTGACAAATATGACATTGCATGAGATTTAACGGTATCTTCATCAAAAGGAAATCATTATTCAAGAGATTATCTTGTGTATATATTACGATGTTTTAATTTATGTGTATTACCAACACCGCTGCCTGTGTGTTTGAGCCGTCGAACGGTCTACGTGTTTCGTATTTTTTTTTTGCAATGAACAATATAAACCGAATTACATAACGTTATGTACAGTCAGGTAAATTAATTGTTAAGCAAATTGGCACCTTACGGCAATTTTTACTGTGTATTATAGCCATTTATTTTTATTTATTTTATTTTATTTGAAAGGTAAAGGTAAGGTTAAAAACATCAACATAAAAAATAACATAAGCTTAAGTTATGGTGAATTAGTCACTTACAGGCGTACACAGCCAGCACTTACATAAAAAATAGCTTCTTAAATATTATGTTTTTAAAAGAGTGTTTATTCGTAATGAGGATTTGAACGAACTGTCAAATAATGTCACTTGTGATTTTAACGACTTGTCTGTCGTAATTAGAGACACAATTAAAAACCCATTGTGTCTCGCGTAGATCTACGTTCCGACAGACGAGAGGTTAATCATCATCTAATAGGGATGTTTCCTGGGTAAAAAAAAAAGAAGAACTATTTAGTCCGTCAATTAGATAATAGAAAAATATTGGACACATATTTTTTGCTTTATCATATTAATGAAAAATGACTCAGATAAAACACATTAAACTTGGGGAGTGGGGGCTCAGTACGTCACAGCTACGTATAAAATCTAGCGAGCAATGACGTCATGCCACATTTGAACTCAATGTATCGCCGTAATGTTTTGATTACGTAAAAAAAGAAAAATACGTGTCCAATAATTTTTGATAATCTACATGATGGGCAAAAAAAAAACAATATAATAATAAATAATATAATATATATTATAATTTTTTTTTGTCATCATCCCTATTGAAAAGACAGATGTGCTGCTGGGGAGTGTGTTTCGCCGCTTCTTCTTCCCAGCTAAAGCATTAGGAAGTGGTGAAGGGCGGACATTTTTGGGGACTGTCTTATGTAATTTTGACGTTCGAAAAGCGCTGAATCTCAGCCTAATTTGAATAAATGACTTTTGATTTTGATTTCATCATCTGCCTAGCATAATAAGTTGGAGTCGGTTTCAATTCAAAGCACATATGTATATGGCACTTTTGAACGTCAAAATTTAAAAATAAATAAAATTGTTTATGGTTGCCCCTTCCAAAAGGTAGTTTCGTATGGAGAAGGATGGACAAGAAACTCCACCGTTACTCTTTAAAACTGTTTTACAATACTTTGTATACATCAATATGTACTTGGAATAAAATCACTATACCACAACAGGTAAAAACAATTAAAAATGAAGCAATGACATATAAAATAATATGTTTTAGATACATGGTGCTCAAATATTTACAAACATTGTAGAATTAGATGATTTTCCTAAAATTTGAACAATTAAGAGTCTATACTACCTCAGCGCTACCTCACTCTGTATCTCGCTCGCACACTATTGCTACCGGTCAGGCGAGCAAGCGAGACAGGGCGGCAGGGAAAAGACTCCAAGGTGCCGATAGTTAAGGTAATTTCGTTTTACGGTGAAAATAATGGTCATTTAAAAAAAGTAAATAACATAAGACCTGCTTAATAGTTAGTTCAGTTAATATGCAAAGTTTAATTATGTAATTTGAAGTATTTTTTGAATACCAGCGGTTTATTGTTCGGTTTGGAGGTAACTTTGGTTTTTTTTTCTATCGAGAAAATTTTACGGATTCGTGTTTTCGGCTAACATAGTACTTAACATTAATCCTCAACTTTACCATATATTTATTTCAAAATTAATGCTGCAGTATTTTCGACATAACGGAGGATCATGCTAAGCCATTTGAGGTAGTATAGGCCCTTAATAAGTCAGTGTGTGAGTTAAAGTAATCACGGAATGTAAAATTAATGTTTATACAGCATGTAACAAAAACCCTGTCCGATCCTTAAGAGTATTATTCGGTATGGTACTGCGTACACTATTACGTAACCATTTAATAGATTTGAGATTATTATTTTTCCCCAGTGAATATAATTAAATAAAAATTTAAAATAAAAAATGATCAGAGGCAACACTGATTGCTCGAAAAAGTTCACAAGTTCACTACCTACAGTTTTTTGTCGCCGCCGAGCGAGGCGGTTTGTATGATTTTTTGTCATGAATCTACTTTGTCGCGTGCCGCCAAACTTATAACGAAAGAAACCTACGCTACGTCATACCTTATGCCTACGCGTAGGTATCAGCTGATATTGTTTTGTAGGCATAGTGATCCGGATTTCTGACCTAATTCTGTTTATCAAGAAACGAAAAAAGAAAGTTCTTTAAATTGAAGAAACAATTGATTGAATTAAATGTAGCTCTGATAAGGGCTTTTTTAAATGTGATGTGCTTTTGGCAATGTACTTACCGACCAGGTAATCAGTTCGCTTGTTGTTGTTGCATACTTCGGCGATCGTGCTCCACATGTCCACCTCCAACACTAATACACATTCGTCACCTTTTCACTAAATTTGCACATACTCTTTGCAGCGCACTTGAAAATGACTCTGTTTCATAGGGTGCAGGTTTTAGAGCGCCCACACGTATTCGTTGTGGCAGTTGAATACCCACATCTGTTCTCTCAAACGAGTATTCATCGGCGAAAAGCACACGATTAGACCGGAGAACTGTGTTCCTCGATTTCCACGTTGCACTCTCGTGGTCTTCCAGCATCAGCGGCCTGCGACTCGTGCCCATGAACACTGCCTGTGGTGTATCTACACACGGTTATGCAGGCGATGGAACGCACGCTCCGATGGTATTGTCACACCTGGCATATTAGCGAAGCGCACCTCATAAGTTCTACGAGCAGCTGCATAATTACAGTCGGTCTTGCCTAAGCACATCAACATATTAAACGAAACGATAGCGGCACGTGATACGTACAGAAGTCCGATCAAAAGCTATCTCCACGAAAGACTGGCCATTGGCCAACAAGTAGCGCCCCGGTAGGCAACCAGTCGGCGACATCAAAGAGTCGGCGACTAGTTGAAAAAGTGCCTACAATGCGTAGGGCGGTGTTCTTTGAAATAAAAATAGGTAAAAATTAAAAGATTTTGCCGGCGGGTGGAGTGTTGTCAACTTATGAAAATTTGCCATATTCAGTGTTAAATTTCGCATGGATTATAAAAATGAAAAATCAATAACTTTTGTTTTTTATGAGTTACATTTTTATAACCATTTTTTCTAGTACGTATGTTGAACCAGGAATACGCCTTTATTGGATCGGACAGGGTTTTTGTAACATATTGTATATATATATTATTATATTTTAATATTATTTGAGATTTTGTCTCAACTCTAGATTACCCTATGGAGTAGGACCAGCATGTTTCCAAGCATTCATACCTACCTTGGATATAATCCTCTTTGTAATATGCTTGTTTACAAAGTGTGCTTTTAATATGAGTTTTGAACTTTCTTTAATTTAATTGCAATGTTGCAATGTTTTGTTGCAAGTTTAATTTTATTTAGCATTTTCCTGTGGTGTTTTTTTTTTCCTAATAAAGTCTAAAGTACAGCAATGGAAAATAAAATGGCGAGTGCCAAGCTTGTTTATTATTAAGTGATCGATCAAATATTTTAATGAGTCATACATATTAGATAGGGAACTTCCGGCTTGAATATTTCTAGGTTTACTTAATCAGGTGCTTATTATAATAAAGATCCTTGTGCTGAGTGGTTAACAATTAACAGAGCCTGTTGTCATAGCAAATTAATGTTTATTTAGGCAATCATTTAAGGATACTCAAGTCTATCGCCGCCATCCATAACCATTGCTTCGCTGCAGGATTCCTTCCGCATCATGTCAACAGAAGCTAAGTAGGCTTCTATTGTTTTTTTGACGTGACAACGTCTAATAAGTCGATGAACGCCGGCTGCATGCACGAAAAAGGATGACTCATTGTCCCGTTACGCTCATTTTCCCGTTACGCTCATTGTCCCGTTACGCCCATTGTCCCTTTACGCTCATTGTCCCGTTACGCGCATTGTCCCGTTACGCTCATTGTACGCTTGCGCCGCATCAATGTTTTGTTATGACGTTGTCGCGTTAAACTATCATCCGTAAACCAACTTTACAGACAACCAATTTTTCTTTTTTCTTTTTCGAGTTTACGTTGATACTTATATGTTAAAACAAAATTAAGATTGCCACATTTTGCAGTTTCGTTAATACTCGTAATATTCATGGCTCATTTTGAAGTTAAATTAAAGGAATATTTATTTATTAAAACTTTATGCACAAGTAAAAACTGTACAAAGGCGGACTTAATGCATCTTAATCATCCTTCTATCAGCAGTCCAATACTGGATCAGATGGGATATGGGCCCACAGAGCTTGGGCCATTCCAATCGCACGTCACTGAAGTCCACTCCTTAGCCTGTCATGTATAGAGGTATGAGGAATAGGGTGTAAAGTTCCCTCATCCTCCATAGAAAATGGAGGATCCTCCGACCAGTCGAGTGTTGTGTCTGGTGGTCAATTGCCCGACGCACGGTGGGTTGAAAATCGGCTTTCATAGACTAGGGATTTGCAAGTGCCGAATTTTGTGCCGGATAACGCTTCTATTAGTTATAACTATATACAAAAATGACACCCGGGTCAATTTTGCACACACGAAGAATTGTAATTTTATTACGAAAAATTTGTATGAATCAAGTATGAAAAATCTAATTATCTCTTAAACGGCAAAGAAAACTGTAATATTGTTACAGGTGGTTATAGTATTAATTATTTATGATTTTTTGTCATACTCCACATAACGCTTATCGCAGCCGATTTTTTTTATATCATCAAAATATTTTTATTTATTTTTACATAATTATGAAACGGTTTCTTTTAGTGTTTAAGTTGAGGAACACACACTTTTAACAACACGTAACATGAAATAGCATCACCCATATATCCCCGAAGGAGAACGCAGAGGTTTATAGTACACCCACACTTGGACAACTATGTTTCAGCTAGATATTTATCAACACAAAAAGAGTTTTAAAATTTTGCATACAACCGAAATACCATTTGCACTAATGGCATTGTTACTTATAGACCAGCTACTTAACAAAGATCGTCGCTCCACTTAGATGGTAAATTTTAGTAAGTACCCACGTACTTATAAGTTACAAAGTGTTCAAGTTTTAACATCATGTATTGTCTTTTGGCAGAATGCCAACATTTCAGAGCAGTTAGACCTACGTGCTACCTCGCAAATATGTGGTCCACGAACTTATTTATTTTATTTCACTGTTGGACCAAAGAGACTTTTAATGTTTTATTATTGGTTAATATCTTTGTAATAAAAAGGATTTGTTGTGAATATAAAGATACTGTTGAAATGCTGGGTAGATACAGTCAGCAATGAAAGTCGATTCACTTCAGTTTTATTTTTTAACATTTTTATTGAACATACATATTATAAAATGTCGGAACAGGTATCCAATTAAAGTAACACAAACTATATTACATGAAGAACAGTGTATCGAATAATATTGTGTTAACTTAGTAGATGATGTATGAGTAATACTTTTAATCGACTTTCGTTGCTGTGCGGACCTTACCTAAGAGTGATAGTGGAAGCGATACATAATACAATCATTGTTGTTATTTTTTTAATCAATATTATACAGCATGTTCCGGAATTAACGCTCAACGTACACTGTACCAAACACTTCAATCAGAATATTATGATATAATCATAAATTCATAATACATACACTGATTTTTAGGGTTCCGTAGTCAACAAGGAACCTTTATAGTTTCGCCATGTCCGTCCGTCCGTCCGTCTGTCCGTCTATCCGTCCCCAGCTTAGCTCAGAGACACTTAGTACTAGAAAGATCTAATTTGGCATGGATATACATATTAATCACGCCGACAAAGTGGTAAAATAAAATCATGAAAAAAATAGTTATTTAGGGTGTGAGTACATGTAAAGTAGGGATGTTTTTTTTTTCGCCTACCCTGTGGTGTGGGGTATTGTTGGATGGGTCTTTCAAAAATATTACGGGTTTGTGAAAACAATTTTTCGATTAAGGGATCCGTTTCTGAAATATTAGGCTTTAAAATGCAAATTGTTGTTAGAGTCAAGTAAGTTAAAAATAAAACTATCACAGCTAAGTAGGTTTTTCAAGTTTACGAGTAATAGTCGACCAACTTAAATTTGCAGTTGAAAAACATGTTCCCCCATACAATCTGTTAACGAGAGCATGTTTCTCAACTACAATGTTAAGTTTGTTCTTGGGATAAATTAATCTCAACTACGGAACCCTTCATTGTGCGTGGTCCGACACGCACTTGGCCTGTTTTTTTACTATTACGTCAAAAACATTGTCTATTTATTAAATTAGTTATACTGATTGTGGGAGAAAATTTTGGTCACATTACAAATCTACGCACGCAGACAGTCGCACACGTTTAAGGGTCTGGCGTAATAGATACTTCGTCCATTTTGGTTTGTTTCGACTGTACAGCGAAACTGTGACTGTAATTGTAATTTAAATTTTGACGGCACGGTTGGCGCAGTGGTTAAGCGGTTGACTGCTGCGCTACGTGTCGCGGGTTCGATTCCCGCACGGAACAAATACCTATTTGTATGATCTACAAGTAGTTGTTCCGGGTCTGGCTGTTTGTGTATGTGAGTATAAATGTTTGTAAACGCACCCATGATACAGGAGAAATTCCTATTGTGGGACGTTTTAAAAAAAAAAAAAAAATATTTTTGGGATTAAACTTAACTATATTTAACATGACAGAAATCGATTCAGTAAACAATTCTGAACAAATGAATGTGCATTAATTCAGTTACACATTGTATACACTCACAAAATCACGAATGTTACCCGGAAAGCTGCCAATCTAAAGTGGTATTGAGTCGGACATGTCTCGGGCATGTCAGATCAGCTGTGGCCTAAAAGGTTGAGTCTCATTACGAGTATTAGATTATTTACTTGTAGAAGGCAGAGAGAGATGTAGAAGGCAAGGGGCCGCGGCCGTATCCAACTCGCAGAGGTCCGTTCGACGTTTTTAGATGATCGAGACACCAACCGACGATTATCCCTGTTTGCACTGTGCAAGTGCATCCAAGGACAACCCCCGGTAGGTGTAGGATTATTCCAGGATATGGAAACAAATATATTGGGCTTTGGGTTTGGGTGGCTATAGTGGATCGGTTACTTTGAACTATGGAAGAACTATGTCCCCTGTCTGAACAATGTTATACAATATACACATTATTATTTAAATGTCTTTGATATATCTCGGGACCCTGGGGTCCCGGACCTTTGGAAGGCGTACGAGGGGCCTCTGCGAGTTGGCAGAGGCCTGTTCGACATTTTTAATCAAATGAGGCACCAACCGACGATTATCCACACGGATAATCGTCGGTTGGAGCACAGTGCATGTGTATGCACTGTGCAAGTACACTTAATGAAAACCCCCGGTTGATGCAGGATTATTGCAGAATATGGAAACAAAAAATATTGGGCTATGGGTTTGGGTGGCTATAGTTGGATTGGTTACTTTGAACTATAGAAGAACTATGTCCCCTGCCTGACAAATGTTATATAATATACAAATTATTATTATTATTAAACATTAGACATCGCGGCAGACCAAGACGAAGATGGGAGGATGAACTTGACTCCTACTGAAAGGACTGACCCGCTATGACAGTGGACAGACGTGTGTGGAAAAGGGAAACGGAGGCAGAGGCCTTCGTTTCCCTTTAACGTAGAAAAAGAGATACGTAAATAGACACTCGGAATTCGGTCATTCGATCGTTAATAAAGTGTAAACTTCATTAAAACTATAGACGAAACATTAAAGTTGTCTACATCTTTATATCTACTTTCCTATCGCAGGTATGCTGGAAGAGATTTCATTAGAAATAAGCATCACCTTTGTACGTATTTTTCTGTTCCTTTCTTCTTGTCTGTTTATAAGTATCAATGTGTGTACATAAATTGTTAAATAAATAAATAAAGTACAAAAAAAAAAGTATTTATTGGGACTCGCACAGGAAGATCTCAAATAAAACTAAACACACCCATAGAAACATTAAAAAAAAGCAAAAATGAATATAAGCAATAAAATAAAATATAAGATACTGCTCCATATGTACAGACGCCAGCAGGTCAAGCTACCCGAAACTGTCAAATTTTCGCAATCAACCTTGAACCTTATACTGTAGAGGTAAAGTCGAAAATCTATTAAAGAAATTTGACAGATTGTAGTAGCTTGATGTGCTGGCGTCTGCATAGGTACTGCTGTAAAATCACTCGTACTTATTAAAAAATAAACCTTGTTACTGCAAAGCGGTGAGATCACAGAGATACCATAACATACCGATATCCTGTTCTTTTTTGCAACAATTTAGATCACATAGTGACTTAATAGTTTAAGCTGAAGTATGTAAGTTATTGTGGAACATTATCGTATTGCGCTGCGTCTGCGTCAGGGTAATGTCAGGGTTACTGATACGATCGCGGAGCGGAACCGATATTGTATGGATTTCCTTTTTTAAATTGAACGACGTTGTTTTTTTTTTGTCTATGTTGTTAGAAGATCGAATCATCGAATTCGGATTTTGAATAGACGCGACTTCCTTTCTTTGAATTAGTCAGCCAGCAAGGATAGCAGAAGCATAGAATTACTTTTATATCCTGTGGTAGAAGGGGTTACTGCCTAGTGCCTCGTAAAACCGTGCCAGTGCCCAGAGTGACAATATACATATAAGTATTAGGCATCATTCGACACACTTAAAACACCAGTTATTTAATTAAGTAATCTCAACTTATATAAACTAAGATTGATAAGTAAGGAAAATGATCCGTTAGAACTGAAGTGTGTAATTCCTAATTCCTAATTCCTAATTCTGATGATAATGATAATTATGAAAACTGAATATCAAAATACACAAGCCAAGAAAACGCTGTAAAAACTAGTTATCTGACTCACAGTTGTTTACTAGATATATTTAATGTAAGGCCATAAATCACAGTAGCTTAACGAGCTTTTTATGATATCTTATGTAATTTCCGAATGATTAATCAGAACTAAATTTAATCTAGACTAAATCTAGACTCGTTTTATATATTAGTCATAAGAACAGTTTTAGAGCGCTTTGGTAAAGAGCTGGTCTGGGTAATAAGTACCTAAAACTACCAATGACCACCATGACTATTTCTGCCGTTAAATACCTATAAACTAAGTACAATATTTTTATTTCACGAAGCGACGCGCGCTTTACTTGTGGTAACCAAGTGTAAAAACACGCTGTGAAGGTGTGTGTGAAGACGAGTAGCGTCAGCACATTATAAACACACGCACACACACACACTTCCGAATTCGCCGTTCTCTTGGACGATACCGAGAGCTCCTGCGCTTACACACACATTCACAGCGTGTTTGAACACTTGGCAACCACAAGTAAAGCGCGCGCCGCTTCGTGAGTTAAAAATACCATGACTGGTATTTAAAAAAATTGGTTGTCTGTAAAGTTGGTTTACGGACGATAGTTTAACGTGACAACGTCATAAAAAAACATTGATGAAATGATTGCATACTTTTATGAAAGTAATGAGCGTAACGGGACACTGCGCGTAACGGGACAATGAGCGTAACGGGACAATGAGTCATCCTTTTTCGTGCATGCAGCTGGCGTTCATCGATTTATTAGACGTTGTCACGTCAAAAAGGTAAATATGGCTTGATTTACAGGCAGATAAGACATTATTTTCAGTTATATCTCTGTGATGGCAAGTTATTTGCGATGCCCACCACTGAACTAAGTCCCGTGTTACAGAACGTCACTCAAAATATTATGTAAAAGTGTGCGAATATGTAAAAGTAAAATCTTTAAATATATTAGTAAACATACATATGATGAGACAGAAAACTTGTTAAAGATAGTTAAGTGAGTGAAAGAGTGTGAGAGGTTGAGTTAAAGTGAGGTTTACCCTCACTTAAACTCACCCTCTCACACTCTTTCACTCACTTTCACACACTACACACCACCATTTGTTTATTTTGTTCTAAACTTTTTTCTTTCTCCGTGTAATGATACATATACCTCGTATTATTAATATGTCTAAGTTAGTAATGTAATGGTCATCATAAGGAAGAGCGCTTGATGTCTGAGATACAGATATGTTTATCTAGTTCAGACACAGATGCCTTCAGAATAAAATTAAGAAAATTTTGATGTGTCCTGTATAACTGTTCAAATTGAACCTGTGTTCTGTGTCAAATAAATAAATTATTATTATTATATTACTTAAAACTAGTTTCAACCAATAAAATGGCTTGAATCTAGTTTTAGGTAATGCTGTAATACGGGCCTAAAACACCACTAAAACAGCGATGTGCCGCCACACATATCAGGGCCTCAAGTCTGATAATACAATAGTGTCAGAATGGTCTCGCCATTGTGAGTATTTGACAGTGTTTGTATGGCAAATCTGTCAAAAACTCACAATGAAGAGACCATTCTGACACTATTGTAATAGCAGACTTGAGGCCCAGATCAGTAAACAAATACCCACTCACACTTGACCACAATAAGTGTAGTTAAAGATAACAATATAATTACAATAACATCATGTTAGGTTAGATTTTGTGTGAGATACCGTCAGAGTCAGATATACAAAACGGTAGTTAACCTTATTTAAAACAATGCATGACGAAGATCGTACGAAAATCGGCGCAGCTATTCTCAAGTTATACGGAAACATGACATACCAACACAATAGATATGTACATGTGTACTTTGTTTTCCGTGAATTTATTGTAATTTATGTCTGTAATTAATTTTAGTAAATTACTGTTCCGTTTGTAGAATCTCATCATCATCATTTCAGTCGAAAGACGTCCACTGGTGGACATGGGGGTGGGGGGTTGCCATAATCGCCACGCTTGGCAGGCGGATTGGCGATCGCAGTATGGTGTTAAAAATGCATAGAGAACGCTGCTAAAGACGACTAAAGGACTTACTAGAGAATGGGCATTCTCTAGTAAGTCCTTTAGTCGTCTTTTACGACACCCACGGGCGTTAATAGAAGTACTTATCTATTTAATTTATTTAGATTCAACTTAAAAATTAATGATTTAATGTCAATAGGTACATAAATGAAAACTTGTCGTTCATTTGCCCTCATAAAAGTCTCCGATTAAATCATCAAAGTTAAGTATAAAGAAAGGGCTATTCAGATTAAGCGATATCGCTGTCGCGCTCGGTAGCGATACGGTCCAAAGTGACTAACCAAAAGGCTAACCAGCGGGGTAATTATGTAACACACAGTAGCAATGGCTTTCATTTTGACAGTTCAACAACATTCATTGCGTTATTTACTTTGTTACGCAGACAAATTCGAACATAATTATGAAGCAATGGATTAGCAATACTTATCCTTCAAAATCATTCAGATTGTAATTGATAGTGTGCTACGCAATTTGGGTGTTGTATCGCTACCGAGCACGTTACGTTAGAGTAAAAACCAGAACACTCAAGTGGAAATGGACAGGTCATATGATGAGAGCCAAAATGGAGAAATGGACCAAAAAAGTCACAGAATGGTACCTAAGAAATGGAAAAAGACGTAGAGAAAGACAGATGAAAAGGTGGGAGGATGATCTGCCAAAGAACTGCTCTGAACAGGAATAATTAGAGGGAAATAGAGGAGGCCTATGTCGCAAGACAGCCTGACCTGGTAGCCGATTAGTTTTAAGTTAATGTATTACTTGTTTATGTATTAAGAAGGTCAGAGTAAAATAAAGGCTATTTTTATTTGTTATATTTATCGCTACCGAGCGCTACAGCGATAGGTATCGCTTATATCTGAATAGGCTAGATACATGACAAAGACTAGTAAATGACAAATCGTAAATCTTGATCCAAAAATGCTAATGGTTCGATTGGTTAGTTGATGATAACCAAGAGGTAGTATGTAATATGGAAATCATCGCTGTTGGTCATCAACTCGCTAACAAGGCTTCCTGCAAAGTGATCCACTTTAGTTTTAGTCAATTTTCATTAGCATTAAATCTGGCCCAATTGAAAAGGTATTACTTTACACACAACTGAGTTATGATTCATCTGTCTGAAGTTTCAGCGAAATTTACTAAGAAACTCGGTATTATAGTCACGCAATATGACACAGTCATCATTTTCCTTTTTTTAGTAGTTTGCATCCAACTAAATAAGTGAAGGTACACCTAGTATACGTTGTATTTCATTATGACTTTGCATGATCTTCAGTGGACTGTAAGAACAATAATTATTAATTACTCGTGCGTAAGCATAATGAGTATTGTTGTAGCGTTTAAAAGCCATTAATATCTCTTATCATAAAGTAGCTGATAGCGTGCAACGAGAAGATTTATTCATTGTCCTGACAGCCTCTTAACTTCAACCTCCATCAGTCATTGTAATGTGACACGACGGCATACCAGTGACGAATGAAATGTAACAGCATTTCTGTGCAAGCGCGGCCGACGCGGTCCCGCGGGCGATGGTGAGCGCGCGACCTTGCGCGGACCACCACCGGCAGGGCGGGGGCGCCTATGACTGCGGCCGGCCTGCGCCACTCCGCCACTCGTACTGTGCTAACGATACGACCAACGCGCTCCCAAACATATAATTCGAATTTTCAAAATACGACGCGTTCGGAATGACAGTTTGATTTTTTAAATCATGTGGCTCTGGTTCGTACTCACCGCCGCGGCCGCGGTGCTGTCGGGCGTTGAGAGCGCCGGCGCCGGCGCCGCCCGCCTCGTCTGTTACGTGGAAAACGCGCGCGCGATCGACGGATTTTCCGAGTGTACACATCTCGTTTACGCGGGCGACGCGAGAGGAGATAAGCTCGACGTTTTACTGAAGGACTACAGAAAGAACAACCCCAGACTGAAAATTATACTGAGAGTATCCGAGGTTGATAAGGTAAGATACTTACGATATATTTCTCTACAATTTTCCGCCTTCAAAACACATTTTCATTAACAAATCTACCCATTTGCGAAAACGGTATTACATAAAACTAATTACTTTTTACCGATTCGTTAAATAACGCTTCCGACTCGTCTCGCCCATACTGATGAGCTCAAATGTATTCTTTTGTTGAAGTAAACGTGGATCCTATTCGCGTGGAAAGTGTTCAACCAGCACTAATTGAGTTGGTACCAAGAGCGCATTGTGTCGTAATCATATGCTAATTGACGGACATGTTAACTACGGTTTGGGAAGTGGACCGTGCTTTATGTGAAGATACGATATCCTCAGGATGGGTTTTCCTCGTGAAGACATGTTTCGATAACATTTAGAAAAAAAGTTGCTTGTAATGTGAGGATATGGATTGTATGTAAAATAAAATCCAACTATATTAATTTGTTTCGATACTGGGTTAATTAATTCAAATTAACGATTTCGTCACACCATAAAAAATCGAGGACAAAAAACTCTATTCTATATTTGAACAAGAAATTGGCAATATCTATATATGTCCAGAAAAGGCACGAACACGTTCTAAATTTAATACAGGAAAACCATAGACCACAAGCTGTTCGAGCGGATACTTAAAAAGGTTTTAACACCGGTCTAAATTAGGTGTGGCCATTACTAAACAAAATTAATCTATTAGATTATGTCCGTTCCCACGGTTGATATTACGTACTAGTAATGAATAATAAACGTAAGATGACATGATATCATTGTCACAGTACCTGTTTATGATTTGTATAGATAATGAGATGACTGAGTCATATTGGTTTTCTCAAGCGACAAACTAGAACTATCCATCATTGTTCAATTATCAGATCCTGTAGACTTGATTGTGTCGGAAAATAACAACTTAATTTTATATGTAGGTTATCACTTATCACTAACCTGTTGACCTGTCAGATATTATCTGAGTTGGGAATCTACAACATAACAGCTTTTGACATTATGCGGTACGTAGGCTACATAAGTTCTCGATAACTGTGCCAATCGTTCCTTAATTGATTAAATTAATAATCTCCAAAATTATCATGATCTGGACTAAATCAGTTAGCTCTCTACTCTGGCTCTGTAGCATGGACTTTGTCTACTTCTAGATGCTTTACATGATACAAAAATAAATACGATAAATATGTGCTGCCTAAATTATTTAGTAAAATCGTCTACTTTAACGATATTTGTAAATATGTGAGCACCGAATTGCATTTTTTATTGATTTTACCTGTTGTGGAATAGTAATTTTATTCTAGGTATATTGTATTCACATATTATATTATACTAGCTTATGCCCGCGGCTCCGCCCGAGTGGATGTCGGTTATCGCATAAAAAAGTAGTCTATGTCCTTCTCCATATCCCAGGCTCAGGCTCAGGCCAAATTTCATGATGATCTGCTCAGCGGTTTAGGCGTGAAAACGTAACATACAGACAGACAGACCGATAGAGTTACTTTCACATTTATAATATTAGTATGGATAGTATGGATAATAAATGTATACAAAGTATTGTAGAACAGTTTAAAAGAGTTGTATTTTCTTGCCCATTCTTCTCCATACGAAATTACCTTTTGGGCAACTAGATTGTAAATTTCGACGCTCAAAAATGCCATTTGTGTGCCTATTTGAAATAAATGCTTTGACTTTGACTTTAAGACATGTTTATGCCCTGACATATAAAGGCTCAGCAGACAGGGGCGACGACGCGACTCTAGTAGTACAATTTCTATGAAAACTTTATGGAAATTGTTCTACCAAAATCACGTAGCACTGTCGCGTCGCGCCTGTCTGCAAGAGCCTTTAAACCATGAATGCATAAGTAAATTATCAGTTTATTACCCAAGGACTAAAGTAGGCCGTCCAAGGGATTTCTCGCTACCAAACTTTGCAATACAATAAAATACACCTTTCAACCCTGTCGGCAAAATTACACATAATTTTATTACACCACCTTATGTAATTCACACACGATTTCGAAGTGTTCGAGAACCTTTGTAAACATTGGTGTTCCAAAAATAACTCGATTGACCTGTCAGTTGATATGGCCGACTTGACCTTACGCAAGTTTCAGAGAAATTACTCTTGTATTTGGAGCACGGACTGAGTCGGTGTTACCCATGTATTACCAGCATTACGTGGAAACTGGTTGTTAAGTTAAGGTGGCATCTGATACAAGCGAGAGTTGACAATCTGCACGCATTCGTTTCGTTTTCTTTGAATGCTTTTGTTAGTAACATATAATTTGAATAATTATATTTTTTAATGATTTCTAATTGATTTTTTATATATAATTTTATTGTTATTTTGTTTGTAATGTTTTTATTTTTATTGACATTTCTTTTTCTGTATTTTTCATCGACATTTTATATTTGCAATCTTTTAATTTAATTGACATTTTATATTTGTGATTTAAATTGGTTTTTTATATTTTAATTTGTATGTCGGTAATGACAAAACATAGCAAGAACCTTTAATACTCATAAGATTCTTAATGTAGATACCGATGTTTAACAAAAAAAAAAAAAAAACAGATTCTTATGCAGGTGGTTGACATCCGTTTATTGCGCCCATGGCCACGCATTCTACTTTAAATTCTTCTTAGAAATCAGATTTTGAAGATACGTATAAGCAAATCCTCATGTAATTTTTTTTTTATTGTCACGTTTATCGTTGCACGGCAACGTCACCTTAAATCTCGTAGTGTGTCGACGGGAGGAATGACGTCATTGTAACGAGTGCGTTCTCACGTCCGCGACCTCGGGCGGTAAGCTGTCACTTGCATCTGCAGTCTGCAGCGGTGCATCGATATTATAAATGACGATCGTAAAGCTAAAAGTATCCCGCAGTAAATATGGCAAATTGAGCTTTACATAAAGTTTGGTTTTGTAAAAAAAAAAAAAGTCAAATCATTTATTTCAAATAGGCACGAAGATGCACTTTTGAACGTCAAAAATTACATGAATAGTTAATAGATTCTAGTTGCGCCTTCCAAAAGGTAGTTATGTATGGAGAAGAATGGGCAAGAAACTCCATACTTACTCTTTTAAAATGTTAGAGGTTTGAAGTTTGGTTCTTTCACTTACAAGGAGACGGCAAGGGTTCATATCGAACTGTGGTTCCGCATGTTTAGTACTCAGTAAGTGTACCCATATCCTCAAACCGTAGAGCGCACTACTTGGTCATTGTCGAATTTTTTTTTTCCTAATGTATGTTTTTTTTTAAATTAAAATTTAATAACTCGATATGAACAATTTATTTTCGATTTTTATACATTATTGAACCGCGAATTCAATAACTTATAACTCTTTAAACATCAAACACATGGAAATTTAAAATTCGCATGTGGGTTATTGAATTTAATGATATACTGCTTTATAAAAAATAAATGGCAACGTTTAAAAGAACTTTGGCTTTTGTATCTCTTCTATATACATTCCTCCGTCCTTTATAAGTTCTAATTATTAAAAAATTGGTTGTCTGTAAAGTTGGTTTACGGAGGATAGTTTAACGTGACAACGTCATAACAAAACATTGATGCGGCGCAAGCGTACAATGAGCGTAACGGGACAATGAGCGTAACGGGACAATGAGTCATCCTTTTTCGTGCATGCAGCCGGCGTTCATCGATTTATTAGACGTTGTCACGTCAAATAAATCGATGAATTATTAGACGTTCGCGGTTCAATAATGTATAAAAGTCGAAAATAAATTGTTTATAACGCCTCCGCCTTGCTCGTAAGCGAAGCGCCAGCCCGCCCTATAGCTGAGCCAATAGCTTTGAATCCCCCTGATAATAATCATAACCCTGATTTTATCCACCGTCGGTCCCTTGCCATCCTCCCTCCGATTCTGCCCTAAGCCGAGGTTCGTACCCCACATGGCATGGCAGTCGTTTAGATTATAAGTTTTTACGCCCTGGCTGGAGGCATTAAGTTTCATCCGGTTAAAGAGTCTCAACCTCTCAAGCTTAACTCTGAGATGAAATAGGTTAAAAAAAAAAAAAAAATATAACGAGTTGTTAAAAAAAAAAACATACTTTAGGATTTTTTTTCTCGGCAATGACCAAGTAGTGCACTCTACGGTTTGAGGATATGGATACACTTACTGAGTACCTATTAAATACACGCGGAACCACAGTTCGATTTGAGTACCCCACACCCTTGTCGTCTCCTTGTTAGTATATCTGTATCTCAGTCTCTTTGAAGCTCGATGTCTCATGTTTATGATACTACAATAAGTTTTACGGCAGAGACTGATGACTAAACTTGAATTTAGGATGATAAATAATGGATAAACAAAATATTGGCAACGGAAGCAGTTATACTCACGATATTAATCATATCTATAGAGGAAAGCAAAAAGGCGTGTAGAATGCAGGATGTCATGAAATCAGATATGGGAGTCGATAATCTGACCGGTGTTAGTGCAGTAGACCGAGCAAAGTCAAGATCACTGGAGCGGGTATCCCTATAAAGAGGTTTTGGTAATGAAACAGCTGATTAACATTATAAGGTGACCCATTACGATTCGAGATCGAAAAAGTAGGGACCTATTATGAAAACATTTGCCGCTATAAGATAAGGCATCTTAATCCTCCTTGTACTATATAATAAAAGTACATTACTTACTACAAGGGCTGTAAAAGAAAGAAAACCCGAAATCGCAGGTATTTGTGACCCGAGCCGCAGGTGAGGGTTGTAAATATACGATAGAGGGCTTTCTTTTTTACTGCCCGTAGTGAGTATACAATTTTAAATAATTACCGCTAACCGTAATTGGATCCTCATTTCATTATCTTTAAAACTTGACTGATTACATGCATACTTTTTGGTTCAGCCACGCAACGGTTGGTGACCAAACTTGGCGAGATATATTTTCATAAAATGTTGCCAATTTGCCGGCACGTAAAGTTCAGGGAAGCCAAGTACGACAGAGTTCTTGCACATGTTAAGTAGAAGCCAAATAATAAGTCCCTTATTAGGAGAGTCGGTTATAACGATATACATATTATGAGTTATATAGAACGAATGATTTAAGTTGATGTTATTATAAATCCATTTATTTTCAGGCGACGCTGGCCCATACATAAATACCTTAACCTAAATATTCATACTTTTTATTATAAACTTGTGTTAGTAAAGTAAGACCTAAGACTATGTTAGTAGCACTTCACTTTGCACTACCTTCTGTCCGCAGAAGCGACGGAACACCACGTCCTGCGGCCAAAAATCTTCTTTTATGACGAGGGGCAGATAACAATTCGGTATGCTCACCACGAAGGCCTTAAAGTTGACGTTGCGGCGCGAATCCAGTAACTGCACCCTCGGCGTGTACCTTGTCTTCTGGCGCACGTACTCCACAATGTCCTCCACCTTAGTGATGTGCTCGGCTTAACCGTTTTGTGATTCTGATAGCTCACGATGACTATCGAAGGTTAAGGCATAAGGCTACTACGCTTTAACTTTATCATTATTTATTTATTTATTAAAACTTTATGCACAAGTAAAAACTGTACAAAGGCGGACTTAATGCCTTGGGCATTTTCATCATTTAGCTGAAAGTTGTCCGCTGGTGGACATATGATTTCCCAAAGGAGCATTTATTTAAATGAAATAAAATGATAGGTGACTTTTATAATAACACTCTCCGATAAGGGTTTTAGAGGTACTTAAATTAATCTAGAAATAAGATCTAAAAATAAAATAGACATCGAGGGTAAGCTTTTAATAGGTCAGCAAAACCTGAATGAAGTAGGTACTGATAAATGATTTTATTTCTGTAAGTAGGTTTTTACAAACACTTTTACACGTCAATCATATTTTAAAACTAGATGAGGTCGGCATTTCGTATCTGACTACTCTGAGAAGAAAGACCGACACAAACTCAGAACTGCAAATTGCATATTGTAAAAGTGCAAATTGGGCACACATAAAACTGCAGTTTTGAATGTTGTATAAGTGCAAATTAATTATTCCTTTTACTAGACATAAACGCAATTAATAGCGCTAGAATAAGAGCATATAATGATATAGGAAATAAATTATGAAACATCAATTCTATTAATGCAATATTAAAACTGCACGACGAGCTTTAAAAGCTTCCTAATTTTATACGAGGGTCATGCACGTAGTACTCAAATTAAATCATGATCCAATAACATCGTGGCTAATTACTCGTTACGTAAAAGTCGACACGCGTCGGAAATAATGTTAAAAAGGCCACGGTTAATAAGAGTGTATTTATTTAATATTAATTCGATGACATCATCTAGATTGGTATGAAATATTTTTGACATGCGAATCCTACTTCCTACTAATATTATAAATGTGATCGTTTGGTTTATTCTCGCTGTCCCCACCGCCCGTGTCCCCAATAATGGTAATTCACATAAAATGGCGGAAAAAAAAAGATTCCATTTTCTATTAAGTATTGATTTTTTAATTATTATTTTTAAAATCAGTACTTCATCATCATCATCATTATCATTTCAGCCGAAAGACGTCCACTGCTGGACATAGGCCTCCCCCAATTGGGGGGTTTGCCATAATCGCCACGCTTGGCAGGCGGGTTGGCGATCGCAGTATGGTGTTAAAAATGTATAGAGAACGCTGCTGCCCATTCTCTAGTATTAAGTCCCTTAGTCGCCTTTTACGACACCCACGGGAGGAAATAGGGTGGTGCTATTCTTTACGTGCGGCACCACACAGCACCAGACGGCAAATCAGTACTTACTTAAAAGAAAATGGAACCTTTTTTTTCGTTATTTTATGTGAATTACCATTAATTTACCATTAATGGGGACAAAGGCGGTGGGGACAGCGGGAATACACCTAAAGTTTGGGAGGATGGATGGATGTTTGTTGCTCAATCAAGACAAAACGTTAAAACTTATTTGGATGAAATTTGGAACACAGATAGTTTTTAATCTGGATTAACACATAGGATACTTTTAATCCCGATATTCCCACGGAATCGAGACTTATGCGGGTGAAACCGTGGGGTGCAGCTAGCTGGATATACAACATTAGTTTTAGTTTATGCGAAACCCGAAACACGTGTCTAGTATTTTTATATAAAGAATTTATGTACAAAATTTCAAAACTGTATCATGAAAAATAACAAAGTTATAAGCTTGTTATGTTACCTGGTTGTCCTTACAAAAACATGCTCACCACGCGGCGCACTCGCGCCGCCCGCGCCTTGCGATCATTAATAATAATATTAATTTGGCAGTAGGTATCTAACCGTACCACGATTGTATTGTAATTAACTGGTGATAACATTTTCCATCACACTTGCAGGCTTTGGACTTTTTCGTAATGGTCAAGTACTTAGTGTCGCTCGGTGTCCTTTTTGTAACCTTTTTTAAATATATTTGGGAAAAAATATAACATGGTGTAAAAACTATTGGAATCGATTCAGTTACTTATTCTGAACAAACTATATTCAGGTTTTGCATATACTAAAAATAATGTTGTATAATTTGTAAAAAAAAAAAAACTGATGTGGTTCGGTTTTTTATTTCGTAAACTCTCATTGATTCACTTGTAACTTATAATAATGTACCTACTTAAGGTCGTAGCACACATATCAACTCGGAAAGGGATCGTCACCGTATCGCCTTTCGCCTCGCCGTAAAACAGTGGTCAATCTAACGTAAGCACGTAACTAAAGCGGACCAGCAGCTCCGATTCGTCGACTCGGCTACAGGTAGGCGATGCCGCGCTTACGGCTCGCTGACCGCTGCTGGTTGACCTGGCTGGCATCAGATCAGTTTGAATCGGAACGCGGGAGGGGTGAGAGGAACAAGGGTGGACGAAGAGACGGAGAGGCGTAAGTGCGGGGACGACGAGCCGTAAGCACGGGGACCACTGGTTCACCACGCGCCACACCGCGGTTCGTGAGCTTGTCCAGAGGCGAATCGTTTACGTTACGATTCCGATTCGTGTGCTTTTCAGTAGGGAGTTTCATGAAAAGAATACTAAACGGCTTGAGTTGATACGGTTACGATCCGTTTCCGAGTAGATATGTGTGCTATGACCTTTACCTACCTAGTTGTTAGTAAGACCTTTCCGTTATACATAATAGTAGCGTAAGCTTATGGCATCTCCAACATTTTTAAACCAGATAAAATAACAGTTTTGCAGCCTGAATCTAGCTACCTACGAGTATGTGTTTTTTTTTTTTTAAGTAAAATATTTTTATCGCTTTTTGCTGCATATACTTGCTTAATTGTAATCTAAATGGAAGAAGTCACTGTCTCCTGAAATACAGGTATTCTAACCTAGCTCTGGAGCCAGGGTCTCAGATTCTTGGTAACCTGTTTATGGCAATAAATAATTTATTTAGTTTTATTTATAAGAATCGTATTTTCGCGTTCGAGAATTTACTTTGTGATATTTACGTTACATTTAAATGCAACCTAGAGCTCTCCGCCTAATTGGCTGTAATTTACATATTTCCAGCAAGTACCTTATCCAGTTTTTCTAGTTGCAATAACTTGATTTCATTTAACCGTTGTTTAAAATATTAGCAACTTATAAGTCCGAATTTCACCAATGAATCTGAACGCGCTCAGCACATCTAAACCGACATCAAGAGTTGTCAGTGTCAATGTTCCAAAGCAAATAATGATACTAACAGCTTTTAAACGTGGTTGTGCTGATCGCGTTCCGTTTCATTTGTGAAATTCGGTCCGAATGAAAAATGGAACCCTTATAGAATCACTCGTGCGTCTGTCACAGATAATTTTCTCCGTATCTAATGGACCGATTAAGTTAAAATTTGGTACATATATGAATTTATGTGACCTTAACACGGATGTGTTACGTAAATAAATGAATTGTGAATTTTTTAAACAAAACTAAACTAACTAAACTAACTTTTTTAAATAAAAATAAAAAGTCTTGTAACCTGTTCTGTTTGACTGTGAGGGTCGCAATATTTTTTTTGTTGTTTTTTAATAATTTATTTAAAGTTATGTATTTACGAAAATAGATGAATATTGACCATTACCAATCCCCTTATCTCTGAAACTACTGAGACTAATAATTTAAAAAACATTCAGAAAGTAGTCCAGGAGTACATAGATTACAGGAAAACCTATAAGAAGTCTATGGTCTTAAAATAACATAGTAAATCTCGCAATATTATGCGGACTAAATAAGATTTGCAGTTCGAATGTATGGGAGAACATGTTTTTCACTAACAACCTTGAATTTTTCTTGGGTTTAATTCATTCCATCTACGGAACCCTTAATTTTGCGTAGCCCGACACGCACTTGGCCGGTATTTCAAACACTTTTCCCCCAAAACTAATTGAGATCCCTCAGATAATCATAAAGCTCTACTTTTACTCTTTTTAGCCATCTTAGTTGGAACCACATAACAATGATACATAAGATATAATCATGGTGTTCTCCTTTCATTGCCTGTTACCTTTCGCCATAGATAACGATCGATAACCGATAGTTACGCTTTCATTAGTTATCTAAGGAGTTAAATACACACCTTTTGTGATAAGTAACCTGATAGTAAGGTCTAATGAAAAGTTGGGTTTGTAGAATGTTGTAGGCTTGTAGAAAAAATATCGATGTATCTATCTATACGTCGATATTTTTTGGCGATATCTATTATTTCGATATATAGTTATCGACATAAAATATCAAGTATCGCTAAAATGATATACCTATTTCCAATGGCTACACTATTGTCCCCACTGACTAAAACCGCTGGAATTCAGAGCCGTAAAAAAGTAGACAAATTTTTATCAATTTAAGATTTACATCAGAAATACAAAATTGAGAATTGCGTTAGTATTTTTATGACAATAAAATTTCATAGAGTAAAAATATGTTTTAGAAAATTTCACCGATATATCGAAGTTAAAAAAAAAAATATCGATGAGATATTTATATCGATATTATTTGGCACTTCTTGTATCCCTAGAGATGTAACTTTCGGTAAAGGGTATTGTTACGTTCTTGTAGGATGTAAAAGCTTTGTTTTCATAATGTCGGCCATGTTGTATCGTTACGTATTTGCACTCTTTATTTTTGTTACTTCATGGTGTTTTCTTTATCTAAGGTAATGCTTTCTTTTTCTGACAGTTGTCATAGTTTGCTTTTGCTTGTATGTTTATGACTCAGATTATATCTGAGGTTTATGCAGGTTTTCATTGATCAATTTGTAAAATGGAAGATGGCTGACGCATGGATATTTATATTATATATTTCTTATTGAAAAGAACTTCTTTAATCCGGCTTCTCTAGGATTTGACTGGTAGAAATCGTTACCTAACGAAAAGTTTCAAGTGTCAAAAGTTTTTGTTTTGTGAGTAAATTACTGTACAATGTTAACTACAACGAAAATTACAAACCTCTGACCCTCATAAAACCCAATATTGATAACAATTTCCTTGAAACCATCTGTTACATTGTGTCCAGTTCCCAGCTCTGTATCGAATTTCCCACACTCTAATAACAATGTACGCCCAAATAATGGATACCTTTACCTTTATATTTAACATACCACCTACAAACCAATTACTGTTTGTCAGACTCATAAGTGCTCGTTTATTCGGGTATACCAAACTAGCTAAGGCTATAGTTACTCCAAACAACCTAGTCGATTTGACAACCAGGTGCAGTGCGGTCCACCTGCCCGCTTAAGCCCCGAATACATGGTAAATAAAGTTGCGCAACAATGTTGTAGCAACATCATTTTGCGTTTTTGGAAACATGTTTCTTACAAAAGCTGTGTCAAATGTTGCCCGAAAGCCTACATTCCGCAACACAAACAGTAGATTGTTATACAAGGGGCTAAAATGACCCATTTATTATTATTATTATTATTTATTTATTTCAGAGAAGATCTCCATATAAGGTACATAAAACAAAAACATATTTATACGAGGTAGTTTTACTCTCGAGCTTTAGCGAGGGAGTAAATAGAAACCGAGTTACACTCTACTTTTCACTACGATTGCGAGAAAATAAAATAATCCAATACAATATTTAAAATAAATTACGGCCACTAATTCAATTTGCAAATTAGAGAAAAATTCTAAAGAATTCGCGCCAATGTCTTTTTTTTATTTCTTCTGCAGCCGCAACGCATTGCATGCATTCTACCAAAGAGATCGCCGATTTTAGTTCCAAAATAAAATGTTGTTCTTTTTTTATGAAACAGTAATAAGTCGAGTCTTTATTCATGATTATTCTACATAATTATGACTAAAGACTTTTTCGTTTTTGTAGGTTCATTGTCATTTGACAGACAAAAAAAAAAAAAAAACTTTTACCCCTAGAGGAAGAACTGCTATTTTTTCTTCGCTCTGGTACGGCACAATGTCGATCTTTTTGAGCAAGAGGAGTGAAAAAAAATTTGCTCAAATAATGTTGTGTAACTTTTAGTTCCCACTCGGTGGCCACATTTTTCTTGGCCTTATGAGCTTATAAAGTTGCCCGCTGCTGGGAAAAAGGCCTCCTCTCTGTGAGAGGAAGTGGGGAGGCCCAGTGCGGATTGATTCTTCAGCGTTCTTCTTGTTAGTCTTGAAGTTCAAATTCGTCAAATAGGTATTTGTGGATGACGTCATGACTGACAGTTGTCTAGTTAACTTGGTTGGTTGTATTATTATAACGATAAGTGATCGACATAGGTGTCGATGCGGTGGGCGTTCTAGTTGACTTGTCAATGTCGTATGGCGCCAGCGACTTGCTCCTGTCTTGCCTACTTGCGACAATACTGGTCTCGTTTAGTTGGTCATTAATTTATGGTAATGATTTAAGAGATAGTTTAGAAGTGTTTTATTTGGTTATTGGTGCAGTGCACGTGTCCTAAAATTAGTCTTAGATTACTTTTTAGAGGTATCAGAAAAAAAAAAAAAATAACATTGGGAAATCCGATACTGAATTTTCCATACGATTTATCGTTTTTAAATTCTTCTGAAATAATTTTTTCGCGCTTACTTAGTGATTATAAATCTCGAGCAAGTCTGTTCAAAAATACTAGTTGCTAAAACAACTTTGATACAGAACCAGTTATCATGATTAAATATCGCATTGTTGTGTACCTACATTCGATTATCATGTGTGCGAGCTTGCAATCTCGTTCTTTCATTCGTGAATGTCAGAATGAATCATAGGCTACACTTACGTCGTTCTTGACCTTGGCGTGACAGAACGGGTCAAGGGCACATTATTGTTATTGGCTATTGTCAATTTTGACAGCTATGTCAACTGTTGAGTTTGGAATGCAGAAAGCGCGTGGCGACAACCAGTATAATCTCATTATTTGCATGATTTTCAGATTAAAACGGTGTAGCTATTATGTTTTGCAATACCTAATTCTATATATTGTTTGCCAAGTGGTATTTGCTACCACCAGTGTTGGGCTAAGCCAAGGCTAAGCAGAAGGAAGATAAAGGTTTTTCCCACGATATTTTCCTTTAAGGCCGTAAACGGTTTCATGTGGATTCCTCAAATATTTTATGTGAAGTATTACATGCGTACCTACATAATTGAGGCTATGAGATCATAACGACGTGTGGTATCGTCATTCACCAGAACTCTTTTCCCTAACAAGTTGGAGGCTGCTTTCAGAGCAAGGTGCAGTTGAAAATAAAATCGTTTTTTTTATGATTTAACTGGCGTTTTGTTCACTCGCAACGTCCGCCAGTATTACCGATATCTGTAAAGAGCGCACGGTATTCAAATTAAATTGCACAAAGCCTAGATCCCGTCTGGTTGGTATTAGATACAGCAGATGACATCATAGGTAAACAGAACACTTTACTAAGCGCCAAAAGCAGTTGAGCCAAGTGAAATAATATTGCTATGTTACAAATACAAATAGCTTAAATATATATTTTCTGTACAAAGGGATAGAATGTCACTTGTTTCGTTTTAATTTACAGTCCCTGTTTTTTCCATATTAGGTAAAATTGCATCAAGAAAAACATCTCTTTTCCAAGCACGTTTCTTTAGACTTACGCTTATGGAACTTTTGTCAGGTTTGTGATAATAATCATTATGCTCGCAATTTTCCTAAGGAGAAAGGTGTATTCTTGAGAATACACCTAGAATACACCGAGAAAGAATACACCGAGAATACACACGGTAAATAAGACGGATGACAATAACAAAAAGATTTACAAAATGATGGTAAGAATAGGACTCCTAGGAATACTAGATGTGATAATTTTATCCTAAAATAGCTTCTGCCCACATTCACGTTCGCGTGGAAGTCAAAAGATTCACAATAAGCTAAAATAAAAAAAATAAAACGACTTACCGCGTCGCATCGCATCGCCCGCCCGCGCTATCACTTAATTCTCGCTTAGAGTTCTTTCTGTTACAGAGATTAGGGCGTTCAAACAAAACCACGAAAATCGAACTCTTCAGTTTTATTATTAGTATAGATATAGATATATCTCTTCAACGTGATACATTCTATAGATATAATAGATTACCTTGTCAGTGTTCTAGTAAATATCTTCTTACGTGGGAATTTCCGACATCGATACTATATTTAAGATAAGAGAAATTTCATCTATCCTTTCGCTTTCAATGCCCTGTTTCAAACCAGAATTCCGAGTGCTTTGCCTTCCGTATCCAATCTTTATTACTTATCTACCATTACATCTTCTGCTTCTCAAACTTCTGATTCTGCCCTTATTGCTTCATTTGCTTTTCCATTTTCATGAAAATGTAAAAGGCTTCTTTAGGTGTCGTAATAGAATTTGCATTCTTACGTTTCTTTGACCTCTGCCGTTGTCTACCGTAACTGCAAAACATCTGTAGCTCGCATAGTGCGTAGTCATTGGTAAATGTTGTAACTACAAGTCTTTTGTTTTAAAAGAAAACAGAAAACCCTGTAGTGAGTGCTTCCTCTAATGTTGACATTTGTACTCTAAGGGCTTAATAGGGTCCTAATTATAGTCGTTAAGGAAAACTTAGCAGACTGGTAACTTAGTGGCCACATTGTGCATTGTTTATAAAATGAGACCTTGCAAAATAGCAATTAGGGGGTAATAAGGGCTATTGAGGTTTACACCTAATTGCCATTTTATTAAAATTTTGGAAAATTTTAATAAGAATAGGATTCCCTGTACGGTGGGTTGCATCAATTGGGTATCCCAAACCGGCCAAGTGCGTGTCGCACCACACACAATGTAGGGTTCCGTAGTTGGAACAAACTTAACATTGTAGTTGAAATACATGTTCTCCCTTACATTCTAACTGGAAATGTAAGTTTGTACGTAGAATATTGAGAGATTTCCATGTTATTTATAGACATTTTATAGGTTTTCCTGTAATCTATAAGTAAAGAGAACCATTTTCTTCAGCAGTTTCGGAGATAAGGGGGGAGTGGTCAATTTTCATCTATTTTCTTAAATAACTTTAAAAGTATAAACAATTTTGGGTATCTGTAATCCTTACAATAAGCCCTTTCATTTGATATGTCACACGCACACAAATTTGATATGTCACATGTAATTTGCCCCTTAATAGTGACCTCAATAATCAAAATTCATCTATTTACCTTACACGCCCGTGTTTGGGTCACAGAAGTTCATACGTGTACCAAATTTCAACTTAATCGGCCCAGTAGATTTGAAGCAAATCGGCTGTGACAGAGGGACGGAGAGACAGACACACGAGTGATCCTATAAGATAGATAAAATACTCTTTATTGCACACCATAAAAATTACAGATTTATATGTAGAAAATATTACTAGGGGTGATACAATGGGCGGTCTTATCGCTAAAAGCGATCTTTTAAAGACAACTTTTGGATGGATTAAGGGAGAAGGAGAAACATTACTGCAGGTAGATATAAGGGTTCCGTATAAGGGTTCTGTTTTTGCCTTATGAGGTACGGAACCCTAAAAATATGTAAAAAGCTACCTTTCTATTGGACTTCGCCACAGTCGAGTAAAAAGGGATAAGATGTAGAATAGTCTATCTTATGCGATGAACAATGTCAGCCAAGTGAGGTGTGAATAGTAACTGAATACCGGTGGCGTGCTGCAGGCGAGGATACTGTTACCAACATGTGACGCGGCTAATTGCAGCCATGTGCTACCTGGTACAAGCGGAAGGCATTGTGTCGTTTATGTTATGACTAGACATCGAATTATATGTATTTGCATGTTTGCATAATGCAAATGCATAAAGCGCTATTTTTAGAGCGTTGTTGCATATTTTCGTTCTTTTTAATTGATAGTGCTTATTTCAGTAGTAGTTTTCACTGTTGTTGTCAGCCCTTTTGACAATATTGTTTTTTTTTAATAGTCCTCATTAATTATTTTTGACTATCGTCGCTTTAGACTGAAAACCTCGTGTTTGCGAAAAAGGCAACTTTACAGGAGGAATAAAATACTGCACCTTGTAAAATTTTATTACCATAGCTTCTTCAAATATGTGTCTTTTAGTGTGCAATATTCATACTCGTCATAGATGGCGTTAAAGTCTGCTCAAGTCTACTATTACAATAGTGTCAGAATGGCCTATCATTGATTTCAAAATTGTTGATTTTGACAAGTTTGGTAATCTACTAATATAATGGCGTCATTATGACTTTCCAATGGTCAGCCACTGCCACTCCATTAAAAGAATTGGTAATCTCGTACATAATGACAAATGAAACTTCCTACTAAACATCGAACTTCCTACTACTTCAAATTGCTTATAACACTAATAAATAATAAGTAAAAATATATATAAATGAAATCTGGCATGAATAAATGTTCAAAATGCCATTGTAATACATTTCTATTACGAGACCATCGACCGACCAATGATCGACCATTATGAATTCAGCAGATTAGGAACTTTTAGCAAAATGACAATAGGAACGTGTTGGAGTGACGAATTTATAAAAATAGCAGACTTGGGCCCCTGGTTGCAAAATATTTTTTGTGTGAAACTAGGACGTGCGTTGCGAAGTTTTCTTTCCAAAATTGTAATAAAATAAAAATGACCAAAATTGTATTCTGGAGGTTTTCACTCTAAGGCGACGTTATAGAGGTTAGTGTTAATTTGATTAAAATATCAAAATATTTGTGTAATTGGAAACTATAAACATGTAGTGAACGATATAAGTATATTGAGATTTTTGTTTTATGATGACGATTAATTACTTACGATAAAAAATATTAAACGTCAATCATATAAAGGAAGTTATGCCTACTGTCCTTCAACACCACTTCGTGTCAATCATAATTCATATTAAATAGGAACCTAATCGTCCGCTGTAAATCACAGCTGATACCTCAATTAAATTTTCAATAACCATTCGCAAAGATTAATTACACCCCACATACTCACGGTGTATGCAAATCATGTGCAGATAAACTAAAATTTAATGCAAGGATCAGTGAAAGGCTCGCTTTATTAAACCGGTCACGATCGCCTTCCATTAGCGGATTGGCCCGACATTGAAACATTAACTTATCTAGTTCATTTGTGGGCTGTTTTTATTCGTATGTACGACCTTTATCACCTGGCCCACTGGGGTTGTCAGAATAAGTCGTTTTAATACTTTAAACTTTTAAGGCGCGGTCAACAAGGTTGGATATTGGCAGAACTGGTTGTTGTCTTGGCTTTGTGATTTTGTCTTTGGTTAGCTGTCAAAAACGAGGTGAGCTTTTTCGCCATAACAAAAATCGGGGTCTTTTTTGATTCAAAATGATAAATGAAGATGCTAAAACCTGTTACAGCTCGGTATGACGTATGATTCGCGAATCTAAGAGTGGGAAAAGCTCTCAGAGCTTTAAGTTTCCACTTAACATACATATCAAAGTCATGTCAAGTATACGATATGCTTCACAATCTATTTGACAGCCTTATTACGAACAATTTTTGTCAATAGCCTGACAGATATAGGGTAAATAAACGTCGATAAATCGTACAATTTACGGTCCCTAGAGTTGTGCAAGCTGATGTGGTCTCGATATCAGCGCAAGCGCAAGTCTGTAGGACGCAAGTGTTTCATTTTAAGGGGTATTACGCAATTATGACCGACATTAAGAGCTTTTATCTTGTTTTGAAATTGACTCATACCCACGTGAGTTTTTTGACACTTGTTCATTGGTAGTTTGAGGATAACTTGTTATTTGATTATTATTATTTAATGGCTCTAGCTGTCATATGACGGCCATCTATGGGCACATTATTGATAATATTGTTTAATCGTTAATACAATTTTCTCTATCTGTGGTTTGTTAATCGTTGTTCTTGGAGTTGTTTTTGGTAGCGCATGGTCAAATCAATCAATCAAAACTAGGTACCCTTCATTTTCGACGTTTAGTAGTCCAGCGGAGTAATTTAATCAATTACTCCGCTGGACTACTAAACGTCGAAAATGAAGGGTACCTAGTTTACACACTGGTTTAGTCCCATCTCGGCACCCATGAATTTAGGCCTGGGTGCCGAGATGGGAAGGTGCCGAGATGGGACTAAACCCACTAACAGTAGCTATGGGTTTCATTTAGACAGTTCAACAACATTAATTGCGTTATTGATGTTGTTGACGAGACAAATTTATCGAATAATAATTTATCATTGAAGCTATCGATGGCATGTTTTCACAAGTTCGATTGATTAGTTCGATCGTCGAACTAGTGAGATTTTACTTAGGATGCAAGAGCGAAGGAAGCGAGCTCGGGACTTGCGTTTGTTCTCACTAGTTCGATCGACGAACTAATGAATCTTGGGCACTGTACTTAAAGTTGCAAGCAATAATATCTAAGGCTTGTCGACGGAGCTCCGTTTCGCCGGGCACCTACATCTGGATGGTTAAAAAAAAAAAAACACGTAGAGGATGACGGGGTCATTGTTCGCTCGCTTCGTTCGCTCACTAGACACCCCCATCACTTGGAATTAGTGAGAGCAAACGCGATCGATTAGCAGTATACCTACGTCAAAATCATTCAGAATGTGATTTATAGTGTATGCAATTAGGATGCAGTATTGTGTTCTTTAATTCATCTCTTCCTCCCTGAATAAAATAGGGGATGATTTCTTTGAATAGAATACATAATACATTTATTTGTATCAAAACATTTGTTGATTGAATAGAGTTCATTGTTGCACGATGTGATCATAAATTTGAATCTAGACTTATAAAAATTGCACAATTATTACGTTTGTCGCTTACACAAGTATAGTGTAGAGAGACACTATTAATAGACAGTAAGTAATAATTATTTTTAGCTTAATATCGGATCTAAAATAATTGTAATACATTGAATCTAGATTCTAGAATGTAGTTCACACATTGTGTGACGAAAGGGCCCATATATTACAACAATGCATATTCATACGGGCATAAATCAAAGACTATGCGCAAGAGCACAATACGTAATAACGACCGCGCCCTGGGCAAGTGCCCTTTCGATATGTAGAGCTGTTGTGGAATAATATTGTTATACATAATATTGGGATTACATTTGTTTGTATAATAATAAGATTATGTCAGTGAATTGGTGTGGCTGACTGTGAATATGATTAATTATGAAGTGTTTTATAGTTATTTATACAACTATAAGGGGTATTAAAACACGATTATCACATGAGTGTTTTAATACCTAATTATGTACAGTTGCATACAAGACTTTATCTACACCCATGTTATCTACTCTTTGATATTTTCCAATTCATGAAATCTTTAATAATGAATAACCTATAAGCTTTTTTTTATTACGGCCCTGTGGTAGTAAAACGCGCGAGCATGACAATGTTCTTTTTTTGAAATTCATAAATGTGGCTGTTTGATGAGTAAGGAAGGGATCGAAAACACAAAGGAGTTGTAAAATGAAATTTAGTACAACATTATAACACTCGCTTGGATGATATTATGGTTACTATTATATCGGTTGTTTTAATGTTGGCAATAAGCTAACTGTTTCAGAAACTTTTATAGCGGATTTATAGCATGGGTGTAGAGAAACAATGTAATTAAATTCTTATCTCTTCTTACATACATAAACTCACGCGAGTACTACGCACCTGACTTTTCTGAAGAACTTCACCAATTAGGCAACTATAAAATGTCCTTCTAGGGCATCCCCTCCGTTTCCACTTACATCTGTCTTGTAAATACCTTTTGTTAGTTGCCTTTCATTCATCCTCTCAACATGACCAAACCATCTAAGCATACTCTTTTCAATCTTAGATATCTTACTACAAATTCATGGCAGCTCCATTTCAGAACCATGGGGACAAGCTGAAATAGAGCTTTTATTGCCTGGCTGAATCGAATACCTTCCTACCAATTAGTTATTACATAGATAAGTATCTTATACAATAAGAACAATAGTTTATTACCTAAAAAAGACTCCCCATGTTTATCTTATTATAGCTTCTAAATACATAATTAACATAATTTTGAATTATATTTAAAACGTGATGAGATTACTGTTTTCGGCAATTTTGATAACCATTTAGTGTCACTGGCAACTAATACAATACTAATAATACGTACTTGTTACGATCGCGGATCATTTTTTATCAACATACAACCCGCCACTGACCTAAAAATTGTACAAACCTTAAGAATATTTGAAATTTGCTACCTTTGCGCTTCCCCAAGAGTCAGAGTCAGAGAGGCAGATTCAATTATTTTCAATCGTCAATCGAACTGTAAGAGCGTTTCCGCACTATATCCGATCCGAATCCGAGTTCAATCCAAATTGGAAATGTTCTAAATTTGGATGGATGGAACTCTGATCTAGTGCGCAACCCTTAACACAAATGGTACTACGGGCACTGCGGACCGTCGCTTGTCCGTACGGACGTAGTGCGAAATCGCTCTAACCGTCATTATTTAGCAAATGAACAGTTCATGTTCGAAGTAATTTCATTAGAATAATATCGTATGTATTGCTAATCAAAGTCGTTTGCATAAAGCTTGAAATAGCAATTATTGCAAACTTTAAGAAAACGATTTCGGTCCTCATAAATTCAGCTCCAAACTGCAATAAACTATAACACATAAGTCTTAAATCTCATATAAACACTTAAATAAACGGCGGCGTGTATGATAATGGCAGAACGAGATCTATTCACACCTAATGTCACACGCACACATAACTTACAACTGCCATGCCCTATGGACCTTATGACATCGTGTATAGGGACCATATTACCTGTCAAGGGGCCCATATTACCCTTTCACACTGATTATGCTGCAATTAGCTACAATGTCATTGGCGTTGTTTATGCTCCAGTAAGTCGGTTAGTAGTCATTTAGTTGGTATGTGATGATAAATGTTACTGCAGAATACATAATACTGCGAAGATGTTGCAACTTCTTAAGTTGCTATAGCAATTATATAAGTACTAGGTACCATTCATTACCTTCCCATTAAATATTAACTGATAGAAATGTACCTTATGTAATGTATTTAGATAGATAGATAGAATACTCTATTGCACACCCTAAACATTACAGATTTATATGTAGTTTTTTTTTACAAGGGGTGACACTATGGGTCTTATCGCTAAGCGATCTTATAGGTCCTATATAGGTTATATTTAGGTACCTAATAAGTTGGTATTAGGTCACTGGGTAATATATTAATAAAGCCTGTCAGATAATTAATAAGGAAACGATTTGTATATAAGCTAAGGGTAGCCCGCCAAATTCAAATTTTGTAGAGTTTTAACGTATATTATTATTATAATTCTATAAATAAATATTTGGTAAGGCCGCGAATCATATTCAGATCAACATACACCCAGACAATAAACTGCAAATTGCAAAAAAAATATTTAAAAAAATAATTTCGCGGGCTACCTACCTTAGCGCTTCCGCCTTAAGGCGATTCTCTAGCGTGAGCGTTCGGTCCTTCTCTATCCCGTCACAGCGGGGATGCTCTGTTCCCGCTCCCTGCGTACGCCGAATTCACGCAATTTTTGGAATTATTTTAATAAAAAAAGAAGAGTGATCTTTTGATATTAAATAAAACGTGAATTATTAAGATTTTTAATCTATCCATTAGTGTAACTCTCAAATTAATGGCAAGTCAACTTTAGCAAAAGATGCATGTAATCAATAATTTTTGTACTTTTTTTACACGGAGATTTCTAATGTAATTTCAACACATAAAAATTGGTTGTCTAAGGCCTGTGTTCACCAACATTTAAATCAACTGTTTAGATATTTAATCAGTTCTTTACTTAGGAAATTTGACATAAATCAACTGTTTAAATACCTAACCGGTGGTTTGACTGTTGGTGAACACAGGTCTAAGTTGGTTTACGGACGACAGTTTAACGTGACAACGTCATAATAAAACATTGATGCGGCGCACGCGTACAATGAGCGTAACGGGACAATGAGCGTAACGGGACATTTTAGTGCATGCAGCCGGCGTTCATCGATTTATTAGACGCTGTCACGTCAAAATAAATTAGAACGTGCAATGTAATGATAGGATATCGTACATTAATATTGTGTTTTTAGATGTAGTTTATTTCTCTTAATTAATGAGTTAATAGCCTCTGAAAAACGCGTTTTGCTCGGGGTAGCTGCTATGCTTAAATATTAATCAATCATTTATTTAAGATTAAGCATTATTTTCATTTCAGTTTATTAGTAGTTTATTTCACATTTACGTCATGCATTATTACAAAGTCAATTTATTCACAATTTGTCAGCTTTAAATTCTTCAACGGTATACGAGTAGTAGCCTTTCTTTATTAACAGAGATTTTAACTGTTTCGAGAAAATTGAGTCATTTGGTAAGGATTTGAAACTTTCCGGTAATTTATTAAATATATTAGCTAGTCTTAAATATGGGCTCTTGCCGATAACTTTTAAGTTTGTGATGGGTAATATTAGTCTATTCTTGTTACGTCGGTTATAGTTTTCATTTAGCTCGATATTAGATTTGAATAGGTGCCTATTTTTCCTAACGAAAATATAACTTTGCAGTATGTATATTGCAAAGTTATATAGTATATTGCAACATACGTTATGATGGTTTCATTGATAACCCAGTTTCCAAGCTAGAATTATAGTCTGCCTATAATTCTGGCTTGGAAACTGGCACATTTCCTAACCCGATAACTTCGTATAGCCACCTGTGAAGGCGTTAATTATTACATATTACCAAAGCCTAATACTTACTTAAAATTAATATCAGCCATTTAAATATAGATAACTATAAAACAAAATGTCAACTACATAGTTTGTTTTGATTGATCAATACGTTTCAAGTTTTAGGCCTGTCTGATTGATCAATCTTTTGCTTCATAGTTATCTTGATCTATAATCATTTTGCACATGGCTTGCGAAATTTTTATGTGATCGCTTATGTGCAATAAAACTAATGTATTACGTTTATTTATTACTGGGTTGTCCTTAGATATTGATTTGTTGAAATTTTAGAAAAATCATATAAGTACCTACTTTTACTATATTTGTAAATATATAAGCACCAAATATCTATCACATAATTAATTTGTCTGTCATTACTTTTAATTCTTTTTACCTATTGTGGTATAGTAATTTTATTCTAGGTACATATGTACATCGTCTTCACATATAATTACTAATTAATGTACCTATACAAAAAAAAAAATTGTTAACATTTTTTTATTAATTTTATGGAATTTCTCGCCCATTCTTCTTCATACTACCTTTTGGAAGGGTCAATATAATATCTCTTTTATTATCTTTTGTGTTTCTTAAACGAGAAAATCGTTGATAGCTATACCCAAAGTCTCAAATTCAGATAATTTATGTTAACAAAGGGGATAACATAACGAAAAACATTCTTCGTAATGGTAATTCACATAAAATTGCGAAAAAAGAGGTTCTATTTTCTTTTAAGTACTGATTTCAAGAAATAATAATTAAAAAATAATCATACCGTAATTATTTTCATAAATTTTCGGTTTTAAACAAAGTTATTAATAAAAGGAGATTTTCTGGTATAAAATATTTTATGATACTGGTAACAATGCAGGAGATCCAAACATTTTCAAATTTTCAACAACACTAATATTACAACTCTCATAAATAGATTCATATTGTAAGTAGCATATCTAGCCACATTTTGGATGAATACGGCTGTAAACTGTTTCGATTGGAAATCGATTTTGGGACGCCTACGTCTAGCACTGGGCTTAAAAGGGCTGATTATGACTATCGTATACCGTGTCTCCGACACACTACAAAAAACATTGTTTGGCAACGGTATTTTGTTTGCATAGTTCTTATAATTAATTCACTTTAATTTTATCGATGATTATTTACAAAAACATTTAATGATAAAATGTTTTGTTTTGTCCTGTCATTTTGACAGTGACATTTCTTGACATTACTTTGTTTACATAAATTATCTGAATTAGAGACTTTGGGTATAGTCGCTTCCTCGTCGGCGCAGTGCGACAGATGCCTTAACATACAGACAAACTCACAAAGTCGGTTGTTAGGATTCCGTACCAAAATGGTAAAAAGGAACCCTTATGGTGCGATTCGATTCTTGTGGTGTCTCAGCTGGATATCTCAATAAGAACTATTAATGCTATCAACATGAAATTTGGAATAGTATTAGATGACGTTTGCCCAACTATTTTGTAAATAAGTTTTTTTTTTTTGCAACAGGCACTGAACGGGGGTCTTAAAAAATTGTACTAGCCCTAGTACATTTTTTTAAGACTCGTTGATATGATACCCCACATGCCCATGTGGGGTATCATATGAAAGAGCGCTATTTGCACATTCTCAAACATTTAAAATTTATTTAGGCCTCATAGTTTTCGAGTATTGACAATTTTTTTTTAAACATAATACCGTTCCCCACTTACATATCTTCAAAGTTTGCATAAAGAAAAATCTGAAATTATTCTATGTTATAGAAGTTTATGTAAAGATTACAGGAAAAATAAAACGATCTCTCTAAATAGCACACTTTTTCTGATATTGTAGTTTTAGGTCAGCGCCATCTCATGACCGATAGTGGAACTAATGTATTTTTTTTTTAAGTTTTGATGGTACGGAAACCTCGAGTCCGACTCGCTCTTGACCGGTTTTTTTTCACTTTTTAGTTGTTTTAACTACCCCACTATTCGCTATGTTAACAACATTGTCAGGAAGTTTTATAACATCATCAACATACACTTCAGTAGTAAGTACGAATGATTGAAGTTTGCTCAAAAGAAACTAAAGCAAAGTTTAAAAAAAAAAATTGAACCTCCGTGTGAGCTAAGTCTTATACCAAATGAAAAAAGAATCATGTAAATCGCGCAAAATACATACCTACAGATGAACATTGAACCTCGTCCTTTTTAGAAGTCTGTTAAAAATATCACAAAAAATACTAAATGACAGATGACGAGCACAACAATATACTGAAACAAGTGATTCATGAATCAAATGACTAACTAATGTTCATTACCATCATTGCCAACGCTTGACCAGTGTTCATTGGTAACAAATGACGAACATTAATAGATACATTATACAATTTGAAGTTGTGGTTGTGGTGACATCATGTTCACGGTAATTATTTAACATCAAGACATTGTTTCAAGATCAACGAGAGAACGTGCACATTGAAGGTATAGTGTGATGATGCGGCATTTCTTTGTTTTTTTTTTGAATTTGGTCTATTTGTCATAATTGGACTTTGATTTAGAGGATTTTGAAGTCTTGATTAGAAAAGTTAGTGCTATAAACTAAAAGGGATGATAAAAAAAAAAAAAAAAAAGTCTGTCATGTAGATTATTAAAAAATATTGGACACGTATTTTTTCTTTTTTTACGTAATCAAAACATTACGGCAATACATTGAGTTCAAATGTGGCATGACGTCACTGCTCGCTAGATTTTATACGTAGCTGTGACATAACGAGCCCCCACTCCCCAAGTTGAATGTGTTTTATCTAAGTAATTTTTTAATAATATGATTAAGCAAAAAATACGTGTCTAATATTATTATTAACATAAGCGGGATATTTACCATGTTTATTCAATGTTCTGAGTTCCCGATATTTCGGCGCTGTTGCAAGCACCATGATCACGGATAAACTCAGAACAATGAATAAACATGGTAAATATCCCGCTTATGTTAATAATAATGTTAGTGACCATGACAGTTTAAAAACTTACGTGTCTAATATTTTTTTATTATCAGATTGACGGACTAAACAGTTTTTCTTTGTGTTTACCCAGGAAACATCCGTATTGTTATCCCATAGAGTTTGATTTCATTATTATGTACCTACCTACTTAGTATGTTTTTATCTATACAAATATATAAAATCGAAGTGTCTGTTTGTTATGTCAGTATTGTATGGAGCATCCTAACACAAGCAAACTAATTGCTTAAAAGGATTCTCCTTGTTGTAACTGGAATAAGTTATCTAAGATGATGTAATAAACATTTTATTTTATTTTTTATTTATTTATTTTATGTCAAACTAACAGCTTTTTACTAAATGCCTATGTAAGTATATACGGAACTTATACCAACGAAACTATTTTTTTTTAGTCTGTCTGTTTGTTCCGGCTGATCTCCGAAATGGTTAGACTGATTTTGACGGGACTTTCACTGGCAGATAGCTGATGTTATAAGGAGTAAATTACTTTTAAGAAAAAACCAGGCGGGTGAAGTCACGGGAAGCAGCTAGTATTAAAAAAAATAGTTTTTTGCTCCTATTTCAGTGATTTAAGAGGTTGTGATGAAAAAATTACTACTTGTAATTGGTCTATCAATAGAATAAAGGCTCGTACAGACTCGTGCGATATCGCGGCCGCGACAGGCACCGACAAAGAAATTGTGCTACTAGTGTCGCGTCGCGCCCGCGATATCGCACGAGTCTGTTCGAGCCTTAAGAAGCGATATTCGAACTCACGATCTGGATGTAGCGTTTCAACCTTGTCCGATGGGCCATTGTATCTCATGTAGGTAACTTGAAGGGACAAGTTAGACCTCATCTTATAATAAATCTCATAAGACAGGGCAACTCATTAATCGTATTGTGATGTCACTGGCATCCTTGAGCAACTGCCAACAGCCCTGATAGCCCAACACAAAACCACGGAAATACAATGCTTCACATACAAGGCCGGTTCTGTTTGGCAGGTCGGAGAGGTACCGCTATATAAATACGCAATGGAACACGAAAAAGGCGTAGCTTTGATATCAAGGGCTGCCTTGAGATATTTGCTGGTCGTTCGTACGCATGTGTACCTAGATGCTCTATTGTTTTTTGTGTGAGATCTACAGCGAAGTTTGATGTACTTCCCCGGCTGTTTACCTACTTACTAACTTCGTTAAGGCGAGGTTCTTCGAACGTGCATTTTTGTTCCTGAGGTGGCAGCTGAGCGCGAGTAAATTGTGCCGTGAATTTCATTAATTTTGAGTTGTAAATTATATATTTTACGATATTAACAATGTTAAACCCGACGAACATTACATCATCATAGACGTTTATTTTGATGTGATTTTCAATACATAATGTGGTATAATATTGAAATAAAATGATTTTAATCTATAAAATAAGGGTACGTTTGGATTTTTTTCTATCGAGCGAACTTTATCCAAATAAGTACCGAGTACCTGTCGTACCTACAGAAAGGTCTCAAAAGCAACATATAATTTTTTCACGTGTTTAATCATTATCGTTTCTAAATAAAATTACATTAAAATTACATTTCCTAGAGGTTAACTTGAAGAACCTCGCCTTAAGACGAGTTTTTACTACTCTGATTTAGCATAGCAGAAGGAAAATAAGAAAGTATAATGTTTTCATGAAAATAGAGTTACACAATACAGAATACAGTGTAGAAAATGAGCTTCAAGAGTTGAGTAGACAAATTAATCACCGATCCTGAAAATTTTATAAAATGTAGTAAGGTATTAAACTTACTACAAAGATTTCAAAACAAAATTATCTAATTATTAATTAATTATAAATATATCCAAAAAAAAAATATATACCGGATGACATTTTTTACCGTCTCGTAAAAATTTGGGTATACTAGGTGAACGGAGTAGAAGCCTATGGCATAGTTTTTATTATTTTTTCTTTAACCTAGAAAGAAATTGATCTATGGATAAATACCACACATTTGAAGTAAACTTATCATACTATAACAATAAACACAGAAATTTAACAAAAAACATAATTCAATAAATAAATACGATAAATAATATTTAAATTTAAATCATACGCACCCAAATTTCAATATTTTTATATTTTATTTTAGTTTTATTTCTGAAAAAAAAAAAAAAAAAAAATTCTATGCCATAGGCTTCTACTCCGTTCACCTAGTATACCCAATTTTTTTCGAGACGGTAAAAAAAGTCATCCGGTATATAGGAAAAAACTAACCTACTAAATCTGACACAACTTTACACATATTAAGAGTACACCTGCATTCTTATGTTAAAAAAAATCCCTACGAATTCCGTAGAATCAAACATCCATACTAATATTATAAATTAATGTGAAAGGAACTCTGTCTGTCTGTTTGTCTGTTACGTTTTCACACCTAAACCGCTGAACCAATCATCATGAAATTTGGCAGAGATGTAGCCTGGGATATGGAGAAGGACATAGGCTACTTTTTTACGCGATAACCGACATCTACGCGGGCGGAGCCGCGGGCAAAAGCTAGTACAACTTTAAACACAAACAATAACATACAACACATGAAGTAAAAACAAGTTTCAACTAATGACTGCACGGGCACAGACCAATTACGCAAAAAAAAAAAAAAAACATTGGTTGAGGGAGCATAGCTTTTCAATGATTTACCGGAGGATTTAAAGGATTTATTATGTTCTAATACTAAAAACTAATACCACTATGTATATTTTTCAACAAATTTGATGAAACAAATATCAGTGGTATTACGGAATAAATCATTTAAAGAAGTGTGATAGTATAAACATATTTAAAACAATATATGTATAAGTATGCCTACCCTGTAACGTCAACGCCCTAGAGGCAAATATTCATCATTTCAGCCGAAAGACGTCCACTGCTGAACATAAGCCTCCCCTAATTGGGGGGATTGCGATAATCGCCACGCTTGGCAGGCGGGTTGGCGATCGCAGTATGGTGTTAAAAATACACAGAGAACGCTGCTGCCCATTCTCTAGTAAGTCCCTTAGTCGCCTTTTACGACACCCACGGGAGGAAATGGGGCGGTGCTATTCTTTACGTCCGGCAGCACACGAATCAAATAATAAGCAAATAGTATAGTTACTTATATGTAAGCACAATTTGGGTCTGTGGGTTCCGTTTAAAAAGTGCCATTGCCCAGTACCAAGTGGAAAATTTTAATATAAGATAATAAGTAAGTAGAATATACTTATAGTTGCATTTTTATAAAAGCAGTGTAGTAAGTACCTTGAAAGTTAGGTGCACTGATATATAATAGAACTTCTGCCGTTGACAGTAAAGGCTCCTACAAATAGGCGCGGCACGCGACGCGACACAAAGAGACCGCTCGTTGCGCGGTACGCGGTGTCTTTGTGTGTCGTCGACACAAAGAGACCGCTCGTTGCGCGGTACGCGGTGTCTTTGTGTCGCGTCGCGTGTCGTGCCTGTTTGTAGGAGCTTTGACACTTATTGGTTATCAAAATTGCCAAAAACAGTAACAAACACCATAAGTAGGTCAGTCATAAAGATAACTCTTATCATTTATAGCACAAGTTTCATAAAAATTTAGCCAGTTTTTATTAAAACGAGTTATTTTGTAAAACGGACCTATTAATGTCTAGCTGTGACATGCAGATGGAATACTAAATAGGATTCCGCCTGACTACATGAGGTCAGGTAGATTTAATGGTGTGTAGTGCCATTCATAACTTTAAGTACTATGAGAAGTTATTTCCAAAGACTTATTTCACAATGTAATTCAAGTTAACTCAATGTTATAGTTAGGTAGATACTTCAGTTTATCCCAATCTGAAATGAATTATTGCAATGATATGATCCTTAAAAGTTAGGCTGTTGGTGAAATTCTTTCCTTTATTAGGTAATTGCTGTCCTATCGGACTATTAGAGTGAGGGAAAAGAGAGTGCACCTGTTTCTGCGCTCACACTTATGCTCTTAGGCTATAATATCTCCTGCGTTGAAGGCTGGTCTCCGCTGAGATTAGTCGCCATGGCCGAAATTGGGAATGAAGGACAATTGGTGGCCCGGTCTATGTATCTGTTGTTCACAGGATTTTCGCAATAATTCCTTGTTTGTGATTATCAGAGGTACGTACTATCGGGGACAACCGAACAGGAATACTAACAAAAAAAAAAAAACCCGTGCTCACGGTTGTCATTACATCATATACATACATTTTCATTTACAAAAGCAAGGCGCTAAGTAAAAATCGGATGCTGCGATGCTATTGGTTGATGAGTGTAGGTAAGCGTTGCTATAGCGGCCGAGCGCTGCAAGCAAAAATAGTTCTCATGGTGGCATGAGCGTACCCACGGTGGGGCAAGGTGGGGCATCTGCCCCACCCTGGTCCCTGACTCGAAGATAAAAAATTAGGTTTATTAAGTTAATTATTATTAAGTTAAGTTAGTTACATTAATTATTCATATAATCGAACTATTTGGGGATGTCATTAGAGACAAATCACTGCTGATGTAAAGAATGCACGTGCCTTCAGTATCCTGGCAGACGACAGCTGTGACACATCAAGAAAATAGCAAATTCCCATTGGTATTTGTTTTTTTTTTTAAAGGTGGTTCGTGAAGAGTTTCTAAGTTTTGTGGAATAGAGTGCTATGGATGCAAAATCATCTGCCATCAATAATTATATAGCACAAAAATGTAAAACGATATTTTTGCTAGATTTAGCCAGAACTCTCGCAGGTTTATATTGAAATAAGGATAGAAAATAAAGAGCATTTTTATATTCCTACTACTTATCGAGTTTATTTACTTCTGCCCCACCCCAAAAAAATACTGGGTACGCCCATGCATGGTGATCCGATTCGGATGCCCGTGATAGTACATAATTCTTCTTCCTAGCTAAACCAATATGAAGTGGTGAAGGGCGGGTTTTTGGGGACTGTCTTATGTAATTTTGTCGTTCAAAAAGTGCTGAATCTCTGCCTAATTTGAATAAATTACTTTGATTTAATTGGATACCTCCTACTTACAATGTTTGTAAAGTTAGGCAGGTAAGCTTTACGTTCTATTGACTAAGAAGCATTATTCCAATAGGATTCTTTAAAAGTTTAATATTAATAAGGATTTTAAGACTTCATTAATCAAAACTATACATTTCCAATTTTGGCTGATATCGCATTGTATAGGATTTCCCTGTAATGAGAGGTCAGCTTATACTGGAAATATATAGCTAGATTTGTAGCCGTGCGTACTACACTAAAGTGACCGAATAAATTGGAATTTATCACTTGTATCCTGCCACTGGAAATCGAATTACTTACCAAGTTACCAATATTACCTACCTACCAGCTTTTAACTTATAGTTATTGCCCTACGAAGGCCAGCTTCAACTAAACTCTTATAAAATTCTTACGCAATTGAACTCAATTTTTATCAAGAATTAAGGCTCGTACAGACTCGCGCGATATCGTGGGCGCGACAGACTGCGACAAAGAAATTGTGCTACTAGTGTCGCGTCGCGCTCGCGATATCGCACTAGTCTGTACGAGTCTTTATTCAAAACTGGCTGCTGCCCCCGGCTTCGCCCGCGTGGCTTTTTCTAAAATAAAAGTAGTCTAAGTTACTCCATAGAACATCAGACCCTATGATTACCCTCCTTCTGGGGCAGTCGGGTAAAAAGGTGTGATGTTCCTTCGTCGAAAAGGGAGAATATTTGCACCAGGCAGGTGTTGATAATTACCACCTTTAAGGCGAGGTTCTTCAAGTTAACCTCTAGGAAATGTAATTTTGATGTCATTTTATTTAGAAACGGTAATGATTAAACACGTGAAAAAATTATGTGTTGCTTTTGAGACCTTTCTGTAGGTACGTCGGGTACTCGTTACATAATTGGATAAAGTTCGCTCGATAGAAAAAAAAAACCAAACATACCGTTATTTTGTAGAATAAAATCATTTTATTTCAATATTATACCACATTATGTAATTGAAAATCACATCAAAATAAACGTCTATGATGATGTAATGTCCGTCGGGTTTAACATTGTTAATATCGTAAAACATATAATTTTCAACCCAAAATTAATGAAATTCACGGCACAATTTACTCGCGCCCAGCTGCCACCTCTAGAACAAAAATGCACGCTCGAAGAACCTCGCCTTAAGTGCCTTGTTCGTTTACTTATAACAAACCATTTTTAAAAGCGCTTTGAAGTTTCTAACATGTCCTTATACACCAACGATGACATCAGACCTAGCTCGTTCAGACAAGACTACTAATTAAGAAACTATAATGGCGAGGCAAGCATTGAGTCAAAAATACCTGTCGTTCAGTCAACCGGAGCGAACCTTACCGGTAACGAGTGGTTACAAAACTAAAGGATATGAAACATGCGAACCGTAAGATATTGGGTTGTAATAAGACTGCAGGTGGCGTAAAGTGGTGTCTCCTTATAAGTAGCGGTGGAGGCCGTCTATCATTCGGTGTGCTGTTTGTTTTAGTTAGTCCTAGGTATGGCTGACCTAACAACTGCGCAAGAATTATGTGTTAGGTATTAAGGCGAACTTAACCGATAAAATGATTAAATCATTTTATACGGAAAATCACGTCTAAACGAGTAGTGTTAATGATTTGGAAAAAATATATGTTAAATTAGAGCATTTTCTTAATAACTTGATATGTGAATATTTTAGATTATGTTTATATTACACAGTGAAATTAATTTGTAAAGTTATGTCTAACGCGGATAAAAAAATGCCAAGCACGCAAAATCTATCAAGCGTATTTTTCTGAAACCGTCACCTTTTTAAAGATAATTAAATTATTGATCTTTAAGTATACGTGTTTTGTTAAAATACCTTTTGTTTTATGTATACTAAATTAATAATGCGTCTTATTTGGGGCAGCGCTCTTGAATGGGCGAGTCCTATTACTGGCTGGACGTACGACGCGTTGCGTGAGCTCAGTACAGAACACGCAAGCTAACTACTCAAGGTCACTGGCATATATCTGGGCCTTAAAAGCAATAGTTACTTACCGATAAATCATGTGTCAAATGAGGTTTCTTCGTTGCTATTCATTTTACCGATTGCTTTTTAACATTGACTACTTGAAAACTCCCATACATAACTTGACAATAATTGTTATTGGTTGGTGATGCAGATTATGTATGGCCAACAATGTAAGATGTAAATGATGGACGTTTACATCTTACATGGTTGGCTTTTATTGTCCAGGTCGCTCGTTTGTGGGATGTATAGCCAGTTCAAATAAAAGCGTGCAGTCGTTACTTGTGTTTAAAAGACTCGAGAAGGAACATTACTTGTCTTTGTGATCTTGTTCTCGTTACTGTCTTCATTTTTTTTCGTTGCTTATATGTATATTTAGCATGTTTGTATTTATGTATCTATTATTTAGGATATGTTTATATTTGTGTCTATTTTAGTACATTGCATACATGTTATTTGCACCAGTGAGAGCCCTGTTCTATGTCCAGGCAAATCACTGTCCATTCCTAGGTTTTGTATTTGTATTTTTTGTGGTGTACAATAAAGTATGTAGAAATAAATAAATATAAATAGGTATCAACATAATGTTAATGACAAAAATGCACGATGGTTTTGAAACGTAGCCCCGAAATGTCTTAATCCGGTTAAAACTTTTCGTAACATTGCAGCCCTGAAAAAAATTCCAAACTCTTCGAAATTTCTCACGATCAATCAGCAGAACAACGATCTACTGCATCTAGATAAGGCATGAATGGGAAGGTATTCGCGATAGATACGCTCCTATTCTCCCTGCGTCTGTGCAATATACAGACACACTGCAATCCATCAGTAGTGATAGGAGAGGAACAGATAGGTGTGTTTGTGATAATTGCGCAATACGTACAGTCTGTAGGATGTATGTGTAAGATGTGAAAAGATTGGCTTACCTATGTGCGTACACATCATCCATCATTTTAGCCGAAAGACGTCCATTTCTGGACATAGGCCTCCCCCAAGCACCGCCAATTCAACCGGTTCTGTGCTTCCCGCATCCAGCGGATTCCTGCGGCCTTCACCATCGGTCCACTTTGTGGGAGGCCTTCCGGTACGCGGTCGCCACTCCTGAACCTTTCGGCCCCATTGGCCATCTGTTCTGCGAGCAATGTGCCCTGCTCACTGCCACTTAAGTTAGTGTTAGTGTAGTTAAAATGCAATTCTTCGGGTTATGTCGGTTACCTTGGTTCTCCTGCGGATCTCTTCATTTCTGATTCGATCACGTAGGGAAACTACAAGCATAGCCCTCTCCATTCCATTCTCTCATCATATATTATCAGTCTAAAATGTTACCACTGCTGGGATACAGGCCTCCTCTCTATGAGAAGGATCTCTGTGGGGGGGCTTATAGTGACAATTGCCAAATTCAACATCATCATCAAGAGGGTGCAAGAAAAACTAAAGAAAATATTGAAGTACTTAAAACAAAGTCATCTTTTAGGTGTTCTTAACTTTTTAGTCTGGTACGACTTTGAATTTGCCAATAACTCAGCTTTTGGAGTAGCATTACATATGCATTAAACTTTATGCACAAGTAAAAAAAATACAGTACAAAGGCGGACTTAATGCCTGAGGCATTTTCTACCAGTCAACCTTAGGGTGATGCAGAGACAAAACATTGCAGGTGCTACATAGGGGATAGATAACTCGAAAAATAATACATACTAATACATACATACATTTATATACAGAATAAACGTTGTCAGGAGAAATAACGATAGGTAGAGGAGAAAAAGAATCCAGAAAATCAGGGCTGGGATGTTCTGCAAACTTTTTACGAATATTTTTAAGATAACCGGGTGGTTGCCTAGATAAAGAATGACAAATATCTTCACTTTGTTTTAAGTACTTCAATATTTTCTTTAGGTAGTTTTTCCTTGCACCCTCCCGGCTTTTCTCAGCTGGGTAGGAATTAACATAAAAGCTCTGAAAAATTGGTACTCTATTTCTTTAATTTCCTTTAATTACACTTTAATATTAATAAAAATATAATTTGGCAATTGAAGCCAGAACGGTGAGAAGTACACCGTAGAAGACGATTGTTGGTGGAATGAAGATTTTTACTATGGACAGAGCTTATGTATTGAATTTGGGAAGTCAGGTAAGTAAAGCGTCTGCTACACGGTTGCCAATCGCGTCCCCGACAGAGGTGGCCTTGGTCGGCGACCGGTGATCTTGCCCGTTGCCATCCATCTAGACGAAAGATGTAATCCAAATTTTGATGAATTTTGATTTGAACTTCAACGTCCTTGGATTACGGGCGCGTGTTTCCATCCGTGTCCCACCAAGGTCACCTTGGTTTGTACGCTGGATTACATCCATCTAGAATAGGCTTAAGAAGGACATATAGGCATATTACACGCTAGCGCTAGGAGATTTATACTAAGCGTTATGTTGCTAATTTGTAGACCTATGTAATGATTTATTAATTTATGTTTCGGATAGAGTACAGTCAAGCCTACCTATGTATTATGTAGTAACTAATAGTTGCGGCTCTATTGTATTGTAGCCTCAATCAATCAATCGTGAGATAACGAAGCTTTTCAGCTGTCGGCTACTCTGTCGGCGACTGTTTTTAATTTGCCCATTTAGGGCTGGCAAAGCGTTGCCTTGGTTTTAATTATGATTAATTAATATTATCTCCATTTTGTTTTAAAGGGCTGTCATGGTAGCTATCAAACATGGCCTTAAATCTTCCGTCCAGGAGACAGAAATTTGACGCCTTTTTATCAATAATTATTTAATCAAGGTTTAGACCACCAAGCCATTTTTGAGTTTCGAGGTTTTGTTCGACTAAAGAGTTATACCTACTCAACACTCAATTGCCGCCCATCGCATATTTTATAGTGTACTAGCTTTTGCCCCGCGGCTCCGCCCGCGTAGATGTCGGTTATCGCGTAAAAAGTAGCCTATGTCCTTCTCCGTATTCCAGGCTATATCTCTGCCAAATTTCATTACGATCGGTTCAGCGGTTTAGGCGTGAAAATGTAACATACAGACAGACAGATAGACAGAGTTACTTTCACATTTATAATATTAGTATGGATAAGTTTTTCTTTTCTTTTGTACTAATGTGTAATCTGATGTACAATAAAGTATATATAAATAAATAAATAATTCTTTATTGCATTCCACAATGTATATGCTTAGGTGGTAAACATTAAATTAAGAAACAATCGAGAAAGTAGAGAAGATACTCGTAACTTATCGTTTATCGAATAATCTAAAAAAAAAATCTTGTGTATTTTCATTGATTTTAAGGGATTTATCATCGAAATATTCGTTAACACTGTAATCAAATTTACTTATCAATAGTTTTTTTAAATTTATTTGTACATGTATATGGAGTTTTTTTTTCTTTTCTGACTGATTCGGGTAACTTATTATATATTTTTATAGAGGGCTTGTTGAATGTATTTTTAAGCGGGGTGTTGGTAAGTTAAAGTTCAAAGGCCTGTGTTCACCAACATTTTAATCAACTGTTTAGATATTTAATCAGTTGTTTACTCAACATTTCATAGGAAATTTGACATAAACCAGCTGTTTAAATACCTAACCGGTGGTTTGAATGTTGGTGAACACAGGCCTAATTACAAAAACTAATGTTAAACCCGAGTCTGAGAGTTGTAAATTTTCTAGTTTCTTTTAAAGAACTTTACTTTTGTCGGAATAAAGTTATATAACTGGTTCGAAGGTTTGTGTCTAGACTAAAATTAGAACTTGTTTTGAAATGAGAAGGTTGGACTTTACGTAGAGTGGGTTTTCTTTGAGCAATCTACCTCATGTATGAAGTAACGAAATTACCTATAAATAGTAGCTTAGAAATACAGAAAATTGAAGTCTATGCTAGCTGTTTAATGTTCGAGTTCGCTGGCTCCATTGCTCAATTGTGGACGGAAGCTAGCTACCTATGCATATATAATGACTTCATCAATTACTAGATCGCCATTATAAATGCCACTAGTTTCATTCATAAGCAAAGTTGTAACTACTATCAGAATCTTATCTACGACACGATCTTAGTTACATACATAATTGAAACAAAAAACTCCTAACAACAAACGAAGAATTACTCAAAGTTTTTTGCAGATTCTACACTGACTAATTATTATATAATATAAAACTAGCCGCTGCCCGCGGCTTCGCCCGCGTTGGTTTTTTCTCAAATAAGTTTCTCCTTATAATATCAATTATCTGCCAGTAAAAGTCCCGTCAAAATCAGTCCAGCCGTTTCGGAGATTAGCCGGAAAAAACAAACAGACAGTAAGTAAAAAAAAAAAGGCAGTCTTTGGGGACCGATAGAAGTAAAAAATAAGTAACTTGAAAGCGTTCGGTGACGATAACGCAAGTTCCATGATTTTTGTTCACCCGAAAAGTACACATACATAGGTACACAGTAAACATATAGCTCATGGAAAGCGTTCGGTGACGATGACGCGAGTTCCATGATTTTTGTTCACCCAAAAAGTGCTCAACGCGCCTAAAGAAGTTTTTACTCATTATGGGGCTCTTTCCCATGTCGCAGCGTGGGGGCCCGGTAGCTCGGCGGAGCTACTGCCGTATCAGATACGGGGCCCCGTATCATTGATACGGCAGTAGCTACGCCTCTGCATAGATAGTGTTTCGAGGTTTATAAATGCCATTTGAAAAGCCTTCTAAGCTAATAATAGTAACTCTTTATAAGCCTGTAAACCAAGTCTCAGAAAAATAAGAGCTTTGATTTTTGCATCGATGTTTTTTTTGACTGACGGACAGCTTGAACCAAATCGGGACATTTTCGCGAAATAACGACGTGTTTCCTGCACATAAATTAAATCACACCATTTTAATCGAACCGCTCTCGTTAGATCTTGTACAGTCAGCCGCATATAAGTGGTAACAATTTGATGTTGACAGCGCCTTTATAGCGTAGCAATAAGGACGATTTTTATAGTGCAAGTGTCACCACTGATGGGCGGTTGAGGGTACTTGTATTGCATGCGTGCGCGCATGTGATTTATGTACTTACAGGTGACAAATATATGTATCTGCGTTTATCAGGATATGCTATGAAATGGGAACAAGTACACGCCTACGTGCTAGATGTCTATCTGTTAGAATTTAATTACGTTATATTGAAATAGGTGTTTGAATTATTTAAATCTTAGATGAAATAATTCGTAGGTAACACTTATCGTAAGGCTTGTACACAATCTAGGATGTATCCCACTGAATGTTACATGTTGTTTTACATCGTTCTCACATTAACACCGTACGCTACCGTTTTTTATTGTTTATTTTTAATCATAGACAGTTTCCATGGATAATGCCATTAAAATAGTTACACCGAGCAATAGGCGGTAAGCAGTAAGCGGCCTAATATAAAAATCCACACTGAGTTTTTTCAAAGGTAGATAAATTCATGCATTCCATTAGATCAAATGAAGGTAAATCCAATCTTAATTTTACATTTTTGAAAGAATGTATGGTTATAATACTAAATTTGCTTTATAGAATCGTTACCTTCAGTATTGTTGACATAATAAATAAAAAACCACCTTTTAATTCATGGAATTAAGACTGTTATCACTTTTTTTTAAATATCTCCCAAGAGGGTAAAGTGGATTTACCCGAGTTTGAAGTTAAGCGACTCATTTTACATTCATTACTCAAAAAAAAAAAAAAACTGGTAATAGTTCTGCAATTAGCAGTTTTTTTTTAATTTTTTTTTTGAGTTTATCAGTAATTTCGGAGTTGTGGAATAGTCAATTTTCATATGTTTTCTTAAGTAACTTTAAAACGACTTATTTTAAAATTATAAAAAGTAAATATTTGAGACCCTTACAGTAAGCTCTTTCATTTGATATGTCACACGGTACAGTTTGCAAAACCACATAGAGATTACAAGAAAACCTATAAGAAGTCTATGGTCTTAAAATAACATGGTTAATCTCTCAATATTGTGCGTACAAACTTACATTTGCAGTTGGAGTGTATGGGATATTTTCAACTACAATGTTAACTTTGTTCTTGGGATAAATTCATCCCCACTACGGAACCCTTCATTGTTTGTGGTCTGACATGCACTTGGCCGGTTTTTATAAACATTTCTAAACTGATTTCTAAACCAACCTTTTTCAAACAATCAAATCTAATCGAACATTCATTTGTTTCAGGATCTTCGCACCCTTCTGAAATCGAAGCACGTACAAGGTCTAGAGCTGCACAATGCCCACAAGTCCCTCAACAGGACCCAGGTCTTGGAGGCCGTGGAGACGGCCCGCGCAGCCCTTACCTCCTCAGGAGGTGGACCACTGTTCCTGGCGCTGCCTGCCCATCCAGAACTGCTGGCTAAGTACTACGACCTGAGGACCCTGATCAAGAAGGTGGATCTGCTGATGGTGCAGACACATGCATTGGGAATGGTGAAGAAGATGACGTATCATCCGAGTAGGCTGAGCGGCATGTGGGACATGATGAATACTGTGAGTGTTTAAGATATTTATTTTGGTTTTCCTGGCAAGGTTTAACGTTGTGAAAGAGTATTGGGTTAAAGGATCTGGCCTTTAGCTATTGAATCTAAATGAAAGTTAGTCCTTCGATTTTCTAGTGCCTAAAAGAACGTCATTATAGTCTTACAATAATGGAGTTCACATAAATATTTGTGATTGTCTTGAAAAAAAAAATAAAAAAATGCAATAAATAGTTGTGGAACTTATAAAGGAGTGGGCTTTCACACCTCACATACATTCTTCTTCTTCGCCTGTCCCAAAAACCGAATTACAAAGTCCAAATCAAACTCAAACGAACCACAAAGATTCCATCCGCTGGTTGGTTAACTCGAACACACCTATTTAGCTCATCTCATAAGTGCTCTATTGGATTCATATCAGGGCGTCTTGCTGGCCATTCCATTACTGCGATACTAACACTATGCAATTCTCGATCAATTCTTGTAGTGTGCACTCTAGCATTATCATGCATAAAAATGAAATCCTGGCCCACAAACTCAGCATATGACATCACATGAGCCTCTTATAGGCATTAACGTATGTTGGTGGTGGCACCCGTGGTCCCGTCACAATCTCAAAGCCAGTTTATCGTTGGGTGGAAATTCCGCCCCAGACTATCCATGTGCCACCGCCATAACTCACCTTCTCTGCAATAAAACATTGCTGAAAATCCTCTTCCAATCTGCGGTTGATTTTCCTACGTTTATCATTGCCTTATCTTGGTTTCATCCGGCAAAAGAACCTGGCACAATAGACGTTCGATTCCAAACTGAAGGCGCGCCGTTCTGTGAGCTCATGTTAGTTTGGGACCATACATAAACTTACGCCTAGGCAGGCATGGTTATGCAGAAACTATAGAACGCCACCTGCTACTCTTCTTACAGACTTCTTTTGCTTCGTTTACATTCATACATCTGGTGATACAGGCACGACGGTTGCCAGTGCTACGCACCTGACCTTTCAGAAGAACATCACCAATTAGGTCACTATATGATAGTTTAGGATCAATGGCTGCCTTAATGAGATTTAGGCCACGATCTTCGAGTCTCCTTCTAATTGTTCGAGCGCAAACAGTCCATGAAAGTCTCAAAGGTGTTCTTGGACCTATTTTGAGGACAGGTGACGAAAACGCAGGCTGGTGGTAAAGAAAAGCCGAACTTGTTGTGCAATAGTGAACTGTTTTCGTGGTCCTCCTGGACGGCGCACGTAGCCGCCAGTCTCCAGGTATCGATGGTAAATTCTTTGAACCGCAGAACGACTTAAGAGTAGGTACATGAAGGCACTTAGGTTTCGCTGACTAAGCCCAGACTGAAGAAGCTTACTCGGCTACTTCAGGTGCAGTATCCATAATTTAAATGTCAGAATGGATTAAAAAATAAGTAAAAAGTATTTCGAGTCTCTTTTTATGCAAAACGAAACAAATAACGAAATAACTATTGACTTAGAGATGCTTTTATCAAAGCTTGTTGCTTCTAGAGCGACCAAACTAAGATTTTCGTCTCTTTTTCCAATTTTTGAATTAAATTTGGAACAATGTTAACAGCAAAATGATGGCCATTACGTCAACTTCAAACCTGCATAATTATTTTTCTCTGACTTATCATTGTTTTGAAGATTTAGTCTAAAAACATAAAAAAAGCACGGTGGCTCGATTTAGGAGTCCGGGATTGTGTCAACAGAAGTGAGCACTATCAACAAACAGATGATTATCTAAACAGTACGCCAGTATGTCGCAGATGAAAGTAATTCAATACTTGTAACCTAATACAATAGCGTTATGTATTGCTTGTTATATAAAATAAGTTGAAGATCGAGTGCTGCTCCAGTTGCCATGAGTGGGCAATTTCGAAAGACTAGAGAAATTATCCGGAAGGAGCATAATATAATGGATATGCTTGGATGATGACGGATTAGATGGAAACCGAAATGAATAATATTTTTTTCAGTATTCGGAGTGGTGGCTTTGAAAGTGATGATTATCTAATACACTTGCCTAATTGAGTAGAATATTCTGTGGAATGAAAGACCACTGTAAATCTTTATAATCGAGAGTGAACGATACCGACGGAAAAAATGAATTCATTTTGGCTAGATTTAAAAATATATTCTGTCTTTACTAAAGCCTAACCAAAATTATATAAATATTTAGTATGCTTAACGTTATCTCATTAATACTCGTAATTAACTGATCAATAATTTAGAAAAAAAAAGATTAATAATGGTGCCGATTCCCTTGTTGATAAACTAAACTAAATTTAAGTTCAGTGAATCTTTTTCTTTCTATTTCATTAAGAAAAGGACAGAAGATAAATTTTAGTTTAGTCCTGTCAAATTTATCAGCGCCTGTCACTACTCTATACAAGTTTAGACGTGGTTAAAAATATTAATTATTAATTATTTACGTCAAGCGCTGATTAATTTGACAGGACTAAACAGAAATTTATCTACTGTCCTTTTCTTAATGAAATATAAAGAAAAAGATGCACTGAAATTTAGTTTAGTTTGTGAACAAGGGAATCGGCACCATTATAATAACAAAAAAATATTATTTTAATAGGAGTATGTATAAGGAGTGTAGCAGGTGGCGATCTATAGTTTCTGTTTACTCCCATGGGAAGACGGCGTGAGTTTTTGTATGTACATATGTAATCAATAATTTCCATCAATCGTGCTACTCAGCAACCTGACAAGTTATAATTACTTAGTAACAACACGAACGCAATTTCAATAATTAGGAATCAATCATTCAAATAAAACATCTATTACACTCGTATTTCGGTCACGTCTAACGTACTCATTTGAAGGCTAACTGCACTTGAGAAAAAACCTCGCAAACAAACTCAGCAATTCACACATAAGCTCCTTGAGGGTGAAACATTAAGGTTTAAATTCCAGTGATTGGAAGGTAGAGTTAAGTTGGTTGAATTTGTACTATTTAGGGTATGTAGGCCAGTTATTAGCAGGTGCATCTCTCTTGAGTTTACAACGGTCTAACTTGTATGGCATATGTGGAGATGTTGGACATTTAAAATAGATGGATGTCACTTAATTGGTGCTTAAATCACTTGTTGATGTATTGCTATGGAGTGTTAGTAGGCGCAAATTGAGTTTAAGGTCATTTGATACATTTACTTTTGTGTTAATTTATCTAATTGATGTTTTGAAGTATTTATTGTACTACTCTTGATAAACTATTAAAAACATTGTCATAAACCTATTACCTATTTACATCATACGACATTTTTCGGCGTCGATAAGATTACAATCAAAAAGCTGTAGGTATTTATTAAAAAAAAAGGTAGGTATATTCCCGCTGTCCCGTCGCCCGTGTCCCCATTAATGGTAATTCACATAAAAAGGCGAAACTAAAGATTTCATTTTCTTTTAAGTACTGATTTTAGAAATAATCATTAAAATTTCATTAAGTACTTAAAAGAAAACGGCTAAATAACGACAGTTATTGTGTAATATTGTTGAAATTACTGCACTTTAGAGTTATTTTTTTAATGCACCTAAATGGTAAATAGATGCTTTGTATTTATCGTAAAATAACGGAGTTTATTAAACGTTTACATCGAAATAAAGATAGGGTGAGAACAGTTATTTGTCTAATGTTATAATAAATGGAGTATAGTGTGGGGCACACAACAATGCCATAGGATATAGTCTGGAAAAACAAAATCAAAACTTGTTCTTGCTTTCTTATGTGAAGCATAACTACTAATTCTTCATTCCTCCACAGGACTCCGTAGTAGACCTTGTCATAGGTCTCGGCGTGCCATCATCCAAGGTCGTTATCAGCTTACCTGCGACTGCCCGTCAGTTCACTCTGGTCAATGAGACCCTCAGTACTCCTGGCAGCCCCACCGAAGAAGACGAGCCTAAGGAAATTGACCAAGCTGAGCTGTGCAGACAGCTGAGGAGTGGAAGGTGGACCCTGGAGAGAGACCAGGATCTGTCAGCGCCTTATGCTTTCAAGTGAGTGTGTTTGGGTTTGTTGTATGAAGGTGTTTTTGAATAGGGTTTTCATTAGGCGTTCGTTAGTTTAGTTAAGGTTAAAAAATACACAGAATTTCCTAAGTGTACAAAATTTCAACTTAATCGGTGGAGTAATCCGTAGCAAATCGGCTGTACGGACGGAAAGACCAGACAGACAGACACACGAGTGATCCTATAAGGGTTCCGTTTTTTCATTCGGACGTACGGAACTCTAAAAATAAAAGAAGTGTGCGTGCGTGTTTTTACAAAAATATGGAAGTCAAAATAAGCCGGTTTTGAATTTGTTTTTTCTTGACGCTTGAATTGTGTACCTGTAGTGCTATTCTGTCAAAATCTCACCGTGATAACTTAGGTGAAGTGAGCTGTCATTCCACCTGATGCCTAGGGATTAATACTGGTGACAGCTCACTCTAAGCTCACTTCACCTAACTTTTCACGGTGAGTTTTTTACAGAATCGATCGGCTGTTCTGCTATTCTGTAAAAATCTCACCGTGAGAACTTAGGTGAAGGGAGCTTGAAGTGAGCTGTCAATCCCTAATAACAGGGTGGAATGACATTTCACTGCAAGAATCGACCGGCAGCTTCATTGATTTATTGGTTAGTCGCATCGATATATTCGAAACGTCAAATGAACTTTAGGAATAAGATTAATTTATATAATTATTATTAATTTACTTGTATCGTGGACGTGGTCTTGTTTCTCCCGTCTTGCGTCATTTTCCAATGCCTTGGGTTGAGGCCACGACATGTTTTCAACAATTTCTTCTTAAATTATGTTCCTCCACTTCTCCTACTGCTGTTGGTCTTGTTTTTACACTTAAATAATCAACCTGTAATGATGCCAAGGAAATAGCCCTTCTCTCGATGAGAGAATTAGGCCGTAATCCACCACTCGGGCCCAGTGCGGGATGGTGGAATTTTCGGTTATAGGACATACCGATTTCCTCACGGTGTTTTCCTTCACCGTTTTGAGAGCAGTGGTGATGAAATTATTTACCACTGGGCCACCACTGCTCTTAGTTTAAGTCATCATTTCAGCCGAAAGACGTCCACTGCTGGACATAAGCCTCCCCAAATCGAGGGGGTTTGCCATAATCGCCACGCTTGGCAGGCAGGTTGGCGATCGCAGTATGGTGTTAAAAATGCATAGAGAACGCTGCTGCCCATTCTCTAGTAAGTCCCTCAGTCGCCTTTTAAGACACCCACGGGAGGAAATGGGCTGGTGTTATTCTTTACTTCTGGCACCACACGGTACCTACACGGTACATGGTAGTTTAAGTAATTAAATGTATTTATTCTTTCTAGGAACAAGACATGGATATCGTTCGAGGACTCCTCCTCAATCGACGTGAAGGGCAAGTACGCCAGGGTCCGTGGGCTGGCAGGTCTGGCCTTACACCGAGCTGACCGCGATGTGGACTCTGCATGTGGACCAACACTGAGGGCCTCACTCGCTAAGGTGCTCAACCAGCAGAGTAGGGCGCCTAGGGCTGCTGTACTCAGGTAACGTTTCTTAAAGATAAAAATAATATTTTGTTGTTAATAATATAGTACATTATTGCAAAGGCCAGGAAATTGGCAATTGCAGGTCGAGTATTAGTATGAAGGCCGAGCCGTAGGAGAGGACTTCACTAATGCGAGTGCTTCACTAGTACGAGTGCTTTTCTCAAAAGAATGCAGGGAAATAAAACATTGCTGGAGCGTTGTAATGTTCTAAATTCAAAAAACGCTCCTGCAATGGATTTGATTTTCTTTGTCCGTAAATTCGATACTTCGTGTGTTCTTTTTTCGAAAATAATGAAAATATGTATTTCCATGCATGTTTGAGAAAAAACCATTTATGAAGTTGACAGTCAATTCCGAAGTCTTATCACTTTCTGATTAGTATCACTTTACATTGACAAGAAGTCGGGATAGAAAAAATGCAATGGACAAGATTTTGATTATTTTTTCTTGTTAGATCAAATAAATATATAGTCGACTAGCCGTTATGGTACAGGTTTCTTGATGACGAAACGTTTTGCTTCCAAAGACCATCACAGGATATTAGAATGAGTTTCTTTTTACAAAGTCGAACCTAGATAATGAGTTCCTATGTATTAGAGAAACCTAACAAATGAACGAGGCTTCCCAAAAAATAAAATAAAAGTTACGAGATAAATTCCACCGCTGTAACTTCCAGGTCCTTGGAACATGACATTCTCTCCGCACCAGCTCACGTACGTGCCATCGACGCGCTGCAGGTGTCTCCCTACAGGATCACGCAGGTCGTCGACTCTGATGGAGTCATCCACTCCATTAGAGAGGTAAGAAACTGTTATCATATTATGTTATGGTGCTGGTAGTGGCATATACTGATGGTAGATGCATATGTGGCGGTATCTACAACGCCACATGCGAACTACGCATCAAAACCTGACGTCACAAATCCTGCATCGCGCAATCAGAGTTTACCGCACGACTAGCATATATACAACATCCCGACATCAACCGTCGGGCAGTTGCCCACCAGACACAACACCCGTCTGGTCGGAGGATCTTCCCTTAACCATAGAGTATGAGTGAACTTTACACCCTGTTCCTCATACCTCTATAAATATTATAACCTGACACTGACCAGCAAATTGTAAAAAACATAAGATATATTTGAATTTCGCGGGCTACCATAGTGCATCCTCTTAAGGCAACCATTTTGCCTACATAATAATGGCTTAACACACTACCGTTTCATTACAGGACACTCGTACGGAGTTCTCTTGCTCTCGTCAAGGCTACTTCGTGCACCCCCGATCCTGCGCACGATTCTATCGCTGCGTCAAGTTCGATCAACTCTCACCCGAATATACTGTAAGTTTTTAGTTACTTTGTTAAAATAATAATAAGATAAAAATAAATTATAATGTTAGATTTAGAAAGAAAGAAAAATAGGTCTATTTGTCACAGAGAAACGTGCATATAAAAAGATAATTAAGAATATAATAAGATAATTAATTAAGATGAGTGCCGTGTGGAGTAGACGTGAAGAATAGCACCACCCTATTTCCTCCCGTGGATGTCGTAAAAGGCGACTAAGGGACTTAATACTAGAGAATGGGCAGCAGCGTTCTCTATGCTTTTTTTAACACCATACTGCGATCGCCAACCTGCCTGCCAAGCGTGTTGATTATGGCAAACCCCCCATTTGGGGGAGGCTTATGTCCAGCAGTGGACGTCTTTCGGCTGAAATGATGATGAATGATGAGTTGTTCTTGAGTTGATTGATGGTTGTGATTTTGTGAGTTTGAATTATTATTAGGAAGGCTTTTCTTTTTGTGCAACTTGTTTGGTAATTCCCGAATATACGCATGGGTTCAACATTAACTATATGAGGAATAGTAAGATTGCCAGTTTTCAACTTGTCTAGTAACTTTTTCTGACACAATTTTGATTAAAAATAAATCATGAAAGATATACTCTTGAAACCTAACTGTCTGGTGAGTTGACCAAAGAGTCATCAAGAGTAAAGGTAATTTCTGTCCTATCCTGTTAAGTGCTGACACAAACTACATGCTCTATTTCCAGGTATTCGAGTTCGACTGTCCCGCCGGCCTGGCGTTCGACAACCGTTACGAAGTGTGCGTATGGCCCGGCAGCCTGCCACACTCGCAGGCCTGTCCTGGATCTTCCGAGATTGCTCCTGTACCTCAGACTAGGTTCATCTGTCCTGAACATGAAGGTAAGAATTTGTAGATCGATGTATACCTACCTACTTTAATTAGAATGATAGCTGTATGCAGTCAGTTAGAATTTTGGATTGCTGTATTTATGTTTTGTAAATATCTTGAGTTGACCACTCACATCTTTTTCACACGATACATTAGGATAAGAAATATGTACACTGGATAAATTACGCACTCTACCGAAGAGATAGGTAGTCTATACAAATAAATAAAACTGAAGTGTCTTTTTGTAATGTCAAAATAACAGCTTTTTACTAAACGCATATGATATACGATACTTATAACAAAACATATTTTTTTTAAATTGTTGTCTATTTGTCTGTTTGTTCCGGCTAATCTCTGAAACGGCTAGACCGATTTAAACAGGACTTTCACTGGATGATACCTGCTGTTGTAAGGAGTAAGAGGTTTTTATTTAAGAAAACGTCACGTGGAGGAAGCCGCGGGTAGCAGCTAGTTATAATTATAATATAACTAGCTGTTGCCCGCGTCTCCGCCCGCGTGGATGTCGGTTATCGCGTAAAAAGTAGCCTATCGCCTTCTCCATATCCCAGGCTATATCTCTGTCAAATTTCATGACGATCGGTTCAGCGTGAAAACGTAACATACAGACAGACAGACTTTCACATTTATAATATTAGTATTGATATAAAAATAAACTACCGTATTTAAAAGAGAAAATTACTTTGCGGTGCTGGTTTCATTTATTTATGTGGTATTTATTGCTATCCTGATGAAATAAAAATAAATAAATACCATATGCCTTGTTTAAGAATATGTAGGTATGCAATAATATCCACAAGGTCTAAAGATTCTTTATTAATTCTTTTTACCTAGCAGGCCTAGATATTTTTTCTCATCATTTTACATCTCTTCTAGTTTGAGTATCATTGTAGCCAAATAACATGTCCCCACCCTTCATCTTCCAGGTTACTACGCCGACCCTGAGAACTGCCGCTGGTTCTTCGCCTGCCTGGACCACGGCAAGTCTCCACTGACGGCGTACGAGTTCCGCTGCCCCTTCGGTCTGGGCTTCGACGCTGAGAAACTGAAGTGCGACTGGCCCTGGGTGGTGCCCGCGTGTGGCAACATCGCCAGATACGAAGCTGAGGCCCACGGGTTCTCTGCTGCTACTCTTACTGGTAAAATACTATGTCACGCTTAAATATAATTTCAAAACGCACAATTCTACAATGAAATTCAAAGATTTTTTTCCCTTCACAAACAACGGCATCATAGAAACAAGCTTAAAAACTATGCTACGTTAGAATCAGAATCAGAATTTATATAATATTTTTTAAAGTTATATATAATACATTCTACCACAACATAAATGGTGTACACATGTCATATTCAAATGCTATTCATAACTAAGTACAATTAATTTTAAGATTTGTGTTTTACAGTAAGTCCAATATGAATTAATATTTTTAGTTTTTGAGAGACTGTTGTCTGCACTAGGAATACCTGTATTGCAGATCATCAATATCACGTGATTTCTTATTTTGAGCGAGTAAATGTTCATCCACACTAAAGTTACTTTTTGTAACATTTAGCGACAATTCGCTAAATGTTGCTCAAAAACTTGAAAGGTTGAAACTTTTCCGGGATTTGATTTAACTTTTTGTTATGTTTTGTTGCCCAATACTTGCAAACGTTGTTACACAAAAAGTAACTTCGGTGTGTATGCCCCTTCGTACTATCGTGACAGCAGATATTAATAAATCCTTCCTAAAGGAAAAAAAAAAAGAAAAAAAAGAAGCAAATTGTGCAAGCAAATAAGTCCGGTAAATATTTAATGTTATTATTTTTATTTCAGGCGCAGCAGGTTATCAAGGCCAAACCGCCGACGCAATCAACGTGGCTGCCCACCAGAGCCTGGTTTCCGGCGCTTCCCTCGACAACCTGGTCGGCATCCAAGGAGGATTCCTCACCAAGGACGACTCTTTGGACTCAAACTTCATCGCTTCCCAAGAACTGGCAAACGCTGGGCACTCTTACGAAATAGGACATGGTTCTGCTCAATTTGGCAATGGTATAATCGGTCACGGTTCTGCTCAAATCGACAATGGCTTAGCTTACCATGTTAGTGACGTAGGAGCTATCAACGGTAACATAGGACTGGTTCAACCGACCCAATATAATGGACCAGCGAAATACTCTAGTGGTTCCATTATCTTGGATGACTACAGACTTCCTACCAAGGAGGAAGCACTCCGCCACGGTGCTCATAGAGCAAATATTGGTCAAGTTGCCCAATCTGGAGCGAATACTGGATACGTTCAAGCTGGTGGACAAGTTTCTGGATACACTCAATCTGCAGGACAAGCTTCTGAATATAGTCAATCTGGAGACCAAGCTTCTGGACACGCACTATCTGGAGGACAGGCATCTGGCTATTCGACCCAGACTGGACATAATTCTGGATATACAGGCCAGGTCGCAGGACACTCTACAGGATACACTGTCCAAGCTGGAGGTAATACTGCTGGATACAACGGATATTCCGGCTCATATGATGGACAAGGCCAAAAGACAGTTCAGTACCAAAGCACAAGTTACGATGACGACAACTCAGGAGCGTACGTCCATGATCCTACGGGAGATGTCGCAGAACCTTACAAACATGAAGGTTCACCAATTGAACCATACGTACACGACGGTTCTGCTTACAAACAATCTGGAGATTATTACGACGTTGGCAAATATTCCGGATCTTCTCAAAGTGGTTATGAAGGCAAATATGCTGAAGACCAAAGTGGACAATATGTTCAGGATAATTCTGGAGCATATGTAGAGACTAGCGCCGGAGGTTCGGGTTACAAAGGAGATTATGGTACTGGCTATTCCACTGGTTATAGTGCTGATTACTCTGGTGCATACAACCATGATGACTCAGGTAAATATGAAGCTGGAGTGTACAGAGCTGACGGCCATATTGGCGAAGGCAAAGCAACAAGCCAGTCTAACTTCCAACAGTACCACGGATACAGTGAAGGAAATGCTGGGAACTACATCAGCGACTCAAAGGCTCACACTGGTTCGTCTCACACTTTGACCGCAGGAGCTATCAATGTTGGTTTAGTTGGAAAAACTACTTTAATCGACGCTGATTATAACAACCAAGTCAACTACCATGGTTCGGGTTCTACAGTCTACAGCCAAGATCAGGGCAGGTACCAAGGATCAGGTTCTACAGTCTACAGCCAAGATCCGGGCAATTATCAAGGATCAGGTTCTCAAGGCTACAGCCACGATCAGGGCAGTTATCAAGGATCAGGTTCTCAAGGCTACAGTCACGATCAGGGCAATTATCAAGGATCGAAGTCTTACAGTCACTCGACACAAACTTTGCACCCAGCTCACGTGTCCTTTGTTTCGCAACCAGCTGTCGCTATAAACCACATTGGAACAGATGGTAACAATCTCGATGGATACAGTTTTGTGACTACGCCTACATCTTCAGGTATACCGACCACTGCCACTCCGTTTGCAGTTACAAGTTCGATACCAACTGTGACTTATAAGACTACGTATGTTCCCGAAGCGCCTAAGACGACAATAAAGCAAATATTCGGTGTTTCGCAACCCGCTGTTACATACGTTCAACCAACAGCTATTGCTATCAAACAAGTCACTCCTCAGGTTCAAGTAACTGATCACCATCAAGGTTTGAACTACCAGTATGAAAGCAAAGATTACTCTGGCAACTATAACGGTGAAGCTAAGGTTGAATCAGGATATGATTATTCGAAACCCAGCATTAAGTTTGAAGAAGGTATCTCTTACACTACCGCAGCGCCTGCAGTTTCTGTATCTACGTATCAACCCGAAAGCATCAGTCACAACCAACAAACTGTCCACCATGTTAAATCGGTTGGATTCGAATATTCCACACCTACACCAATTTATGAGGAACCTTTCAAAAAGCTAGTAGCTTACACCACTGGACCGGCAGTTTCCACATACTCTCAACCGACTGAAGCTACATACTCTCCTCATTCCTTCAGTCATCAGACAATCCATAAAGTGGAAACCAGCAAAGTTTACACTCCATCAGTCGAGTCAGCTTCAGTGGGTACTGGTTATGACTACTCCCAATCAGAAGTGACTTACGAAGAACCTAAGGTTGTTCAGTACACAACACCTCAACCGGCCCACGAGGTTCAGTCCATCGTGTCTACTTACCAACCGCAAGTGATCAGTCACCAGACTATCCACAAGGTTGACGCGAACAGGGTAAACACTTACTCAGGAGACTCTTCATCGGGCTATCACTACGAGCAACCATCTGTTCAATTTGAGGAAGTCAAGAATGTGTACTCTACTCCCGCAACAATTGTTTCATCGACCTACAGACCTCAAAAGATCAGCCACCATACCATTCAGACACAGCACATTGTGCCAGTTTCTTCTACACCTAAATACGAGGTCAGTTATCAGTCAACTCCAGTCACTGTCTACGAAAACCCGATTATTGAATATACGCAGAGGGCTAACCCTGTTTCTTATGTCAAGCCTACGTACAAATCTCAGTCATTCAGCCACCAGACAATACATAAGGTTGAAGATAATAAGGCTTACAATGTTGAATCTGGATACGATTACTCCAAACCTGCAGTCGCTGATAAACAGCAAGTTCGTTACACCACAGTTAAACCGGCAGTAGTGTCTACTTACCAGCCACAGGAATACACCCAACAGACGTTACACAATGTAGATGTTAGTCAAGTTCATACTTACAATCAAGATACTGATGGTTATGAGTACAACAAACCCGCTATTAAATTCGAAGAAGCACCAAAGACAGTGTTCCAATACTCGACTCCGTCGCCAATAGTTGCTTTGACATACAAGCCACAGACATACAGCCATCAGACTATTCACAAAGTGGAAACCCAGAAATATGTTCCAGTTTCCTCCACTCCCGCTCCTCAAGTTGACTTGTCTTACCAACAAGCCGTTTCGACATATGATAACCCTATTCTGAAGTACACCCAGAAGGAAACCCCAGTGACTTATGTCCAGCCTACAGCGGCAGTGTACACGCAGACGTACAAGCCTATCATTCAACAACACGAAGTCAAACACATTATAAGCCAACCAGTACAGTATGAACAACAGCAGGAACATATTAGCCAAGAAGGTTACTCATACAGCCAGCCTGAAATTCAAAGAAGTGTTGAACTTAAGGGCTATTCTGATGCAAGTGCGGTATCTCATCAAGTTTATCATCAGTCCAGTGTGAACAATAACTACAATTCTGGCAAAGATGCCGTTTATGTTTCAACTTCACCCTCAACTCTTATATACGAAGACCATTACGTTGATGTTGATTCTCCGAAAGTACAAACATACCAGGCTCCTGAGTATGTTCCACCAAAGAACGACTACAAGTCATACTCCGTTGTGTCGACTGCTTCAAAGCCTGTTGTTCATCAAAGCTCTGTCATTCATCAAGACCAAGAATATGTTGCCCCTAAAGTACAATATCAATCATATTCAGTTGGATCAACTGCCTCTACACCTGTCGTTCATCAGAACTCTGTGATTCATCAAGGTCAGTATGACGCCTCTAAGACAGATTACAAATCATATTCCGTTAGCTCGACCGCCTCGGCTCCGGTTGTCCACCAAAGCTCTGTTATACACCAAGCTCAAGAATACGTTGCCCCTCAGTCGTACTCTGTTTCCACTGCATCGACTCCAATTGTTCAACAAAACGCTGTCTTCCACCAAGCTCAAGACAATTACGATTACTCGCAACAATATGACACCGTTCATAAATCGAAGCCAACGGTCCACCAGCATTCGTTTAGTACATCTCATATTGAACAACCACAGAAAGTGGAATCCATCCACTTCTCGTTCCCAAGTTCTACGGCCCCACCGCAATATCAGCAGGTTGAATATCAATCCCCTGAGATCCAAATTGTCTCGAAGGGTGAAGAATATTTACAACCTGTTGTATCCACAAGCGCTCCTGTTGTAACGTCTACGTACAGACCTAGAACTTACTCTACTGTGTCCACAACTCGGGAGTATTTGCCACCAGCAGAACCCAAATACGAATACTTGCCACCTTCCACCACAGCTAGACCTATCGTCAAGTCAACCACACCGACTTACAGAGCCGAATCTACAACGTCCTACAAGGCATCGGAATATTTGCCTCCTGTAGAAGATGGCTCTCAATTAGTTAATTTCGAAAGCTTTGGTTTCAATGATGCGAATACTGGTTCTAAGATTCAATACAATCCCTATCAAGAATTCACGGTTACCCACGACGCCGCTCCTGTTGAAAGGAAACATAACATTGTAGTTGAAACAGCTAAGTCTCATTTACTTGGATTCGGAACAGTAGGACCCGATGCTGGTTTAGTTTCTCCAGTAACGTACACTACGGCCGCACTTATTGCATCCTCCACATACAGACAAAGAGTAAAATCAACCGGCAGACCCTCATACAAATATAGCACCACAACGGAGTATCAGGCTCCAGAATATTTGCCCCCTTCAGATGATTTGAAATCGGAAGTGAACAGTGAAAGTTACGGATACAACGAACAAGCATCTGGCGCTGATGGCCAATACAACTACCAAGACGTCACAGTGTCTACTTTAGCTCCAATTCAAAGGAAACAAAACATAGTAATTCAAACGGCGAAATCTCATCAACTTGGTTTCGGTACTGTTGGCCCTGATGCAGGACTAGTCTCACCAGTTTCATACACTACATCAGCACCTATTGTTGTATCTAGTCCAGAATCGTACTCCTATTCACCGAAGATAGTTACTTCTACATACGCTCCTGTTGAACAAGGTTTGTTCGAAGTCTCACCGTCTCCCGTACCTGTACGAAGAACTAAGCCTAAAGTGGCCGTTGTGACAAAGATCAATGATTTCAATCCTTTCCTCGTACGTAAACTTGGAGCTGTTTGCAGCTGTCAGTCACCAGTTCTAGTCCTGAAAGGAAAGAGACCTACTCAAGCTCCTCAAGATCTTGGCGACTTTAATGACTATGATGACTCTAATCGCGGAGACATCAGTGAAGGTGGATACGGTCACAGATATACTAAAGTAGTAACTCCCACTGCGGGTTCAGTTGCTACTGCTGCGCCAATTGTATCATCCACATTCAACCCTATCATTGTTCCCGACGACTCTTTCTATCAAGACTTCCAGGAGCCGAGTGGCTATAATGTCGCCGTTACACCGAGACCTAAAGAAGTATACTCCGAAAGCTACGTATCAAGCACACCTATTGTGGCATCTACCACAGAGAGGTACATCAGAGTCCGACCTCGGCCTAAGGCCGTTACCGTTGCTCCTACGTACAAAACTGTATTGTTGAACCAAGAAGTATCACCATCTGTTACTATCAAGGATGAATCAAAATCCGAATCTGCCATTGACTCTCAAGCGTTTGATCGTTACGGTCCCGGTGGATGGAGAAGCAGAGACGAGACGCTGCAAGGGTCGGTGGACTGCCAGAGAGCCGGTCTGTTCCGTCACCCGAAACAATGTAACAAGTTCTACGCGTGCAGATGGGACTGTACCAAGCAGAGGTTCACGCTACACGTGTTCAACTGCCCTATTCAGCTGAGTTTCGACCCCAGCATAGGCGCGTGCAACTGGCCCAGCCAGGGCCCCGCGTGCCAGGGAGATACACTCCTCACCAACGTTCTTTAAGTACCTTAACATAGTTGCCAATCTCGTCGTGCCATCGAAATTGTGATAAAATTGTGATCACGAATTTTCTCTAACTCTCTATCCTCGATACAGTTGGACGATTTGTCTCTCTTTTGTTTAAGTTGCTTATTTATTTGTTCGGTTTTGTTAATGTTATTTCATAGTTATTTATTACATAATTTCTTTTTCAGCTTAAAGCTTGCTTATGCTTAAGCCTTTTGAATTTTCATTATTGGAATTAGAGTTACCATTATCTAGTTCATGTTATTGTAAAATAGTGAAGTCATATTTTTGTATTTTTATAAATTAATATAGTAATAATATGCTGTAATTTGTAAATATACGATTTTATTCAATGAACAATTAATTTTTATTTAATAGTATTTTTTAATACATGTCAATTCTTAAAAACAAAAATGCATCCATTAAATCAACAAAGCAACAGGCTTTCCTACTTCAGCCAAAGCATGTTTGTACTTAGCAATGATAGGATTAACCTCTTCGTCAATGAACTCTGTCACTTGTTCAGGAGCTCTACCAATGAAAGTAGACGCATCTAGGATCTTATCCAGTTGCGATATGATAGGCGCAAAGTAGCTGTCTTTCTTCACACGTTCGATCAAATCATTATCTTTGCCGTGCTGTTTCACTTGAGCACCCGCTTCGTGTGAGAGTACCCTTATTTTCTCGTGACACACTTGGCGATCACCACCAGCCTGCACCATTGCCATGATAATATTCTCAGTGGCCATAAAAGGCAGCTCCTGAGCGATGTGACGGGCGATAACTTTAGGGTATACGACCAATCCTTGGCAAATGTTCAGCAGGGTCAATAAAGTAGCATCAGCTGTTAGGAAGCCTTCAGCGAGGGTTATGCGACGGTTAGCGGAGTCGTCAAGAGTACGCTCGAGCCACTGAACAGCGTGGGTGTTAGCAGCATTGGCATGCAATGTGATGAGATGACGGGCGAGAGCACAGCAGCGTTCCGACCTCATCGGGTTTCTCTTATACGGCATAGCGCTGGACCCAATCTGGGAGGCTTCGAATGGCTCCTCTAACTCCTTTCGGGAGGCTAACAGACGGATGTCGGAACACATCTTGTGTACGGTCGCTCCAAGTCCAGACAATGCAGAAATGACTTCTAAGTCAACTTTCCTCGAGTATGTCTGTCCAGTGACGATGTACCGCTTGTTAAAGCCAGCAAGTTCGGCGACTCTTTGGTCGAGGGCTCGGACTTTCTCGTTGTCTCCTTTGAAGAGTTGGAGGAAGGAGGCTTGGGTACCTGTGGTTCCCTTGACTCCTCGGAAGCGGAGGTCATCTCTGGCCCGGGAGAGGGCACGTTCATCCATGAGCAAGTCGCTTAGCCAAAGGGAAGCTCTCTTGCCGACAGTTGTCAGTTGTGCCGGCTGCAAATGGGTGAAGCCGAGCATGGGAAGCGATCTGAAAATAGTAACAGCACGATTCAAATACAAAGTAAATATCAAATGCATTAGAAAAACAAGTAAACATTTCAATACGTATCCTCCAACATACAGATACAAAATTATGTTCCTCTTTATTAATGTCCTACTGTAAACTTTAGTACTACGCAATTAATCAGGAAATTGTACCCAATTAATAAAGTGTCCAAACATAGAGATCTGTCAGTAGATATCGAGTAGTATGTACGTTATAACATCAGTTAACGATTATTGCTTATTGTTCTAAGTTATTGTATGCTAAACATATCTCTCGTAATGGCTACGACATTTGATTGAAGTCTTAATCTATGCTATTTGTTTTGTTATTGTAACGTTACTTCTGATTCTCACCTTAAGAAAGTTTAGATGTTAAAATCTTGCAATCGTAAAGTTTTGAATGTACTCTTCTCTTTGCCCAACGTAGTTTCTTACTAATAGTTAAGTTGGGTGATTTTAGCCAAGACGTGAGTATAGAGATTAAAAATAGATTATTTTAGTCACCGAGGAAAGCAACCAGTAGGTACACAAACATAAACACATAAACTTAGGCAGCATAATATTATTTGGTTGATGACAAAGAGTAGGTACCTACAACAACTGACAACCACAAAAACAATGAAATCCATTCTCTGTGTACTCACTTGTAATCATCAGCAAACTTCGACAGCTGGCTGATAATGGCGCCCAATCTCGGCAGTAGCAGATCCAGACCATGTCTCAACACGATGAGATCCGTGTTATCCCCTACGTAACACGAAGTAGCTCCCAGGTGGATGATGGGGGCAGCTTTGGGGCATCTCTCGGCAAGGGTGTGGACATGGGCCATGACGTCATGACGGACCTTCTTCTCGTGGGCTGCTGCGGCTTCGAAGTCGATGTCATGGATGGCTGCTTCTAGCTCCGAGATCTGATCTTCGGTGATGTCAAGGCCGAGCTCCTGAAACGATAATAAGGGAGATTTAGAATTAAGGTTCCGTATGTCCGAATAAAAAACGGAACCCTTATAGGATCAGTCTTGTTGTCTATCAGTCTGTCACAGTCAATTTGCTCCGAACCTAATGGACCGATAACTTGTAATTTGGTACACATATCAATTTCTGTGACCCAAACACGGACGTGCTACGAACGTAAATTAATTTTGTATATGGGGTCACTTTTGGGACATAAATAACAAAAAAAAAAAAAAAACGTTTTGCTCACTGTACCGTGTGACATATCAAATGAAAGTGCTCTCAAGTTTTTTTTTATAATAAAAATAAAAAATACTTTTAAAGTTATTTAAGAAACTAGATAAGAATTAACCATTCCCCCATTGCAACCTTATCTCCGAAACAACTGAACGAAATTTTTTGAAAAAAAAAAAAGTACAGAAAATTGTTCTATAAAATAAAGATTACAGGAAAACCTATAAGAAGTCTAAGGTCTTAAAATAACATGGTAAATCTTCCAATAATGTGCGCAAAAATTTACATCTGCAGTTGGAATGTCAAACTCTCAAACTCAAACTCAAACTCAAACTCAACTCAAACTCAACTCAAACTCAAAGCATTTATTTCAAATAAACCAATTACAGGTACTTTTGAATTGTCAAGCAAGGGGTCGGTCAGTCAGAAAGATGAAGCTAGTTGCCCATTCCAAAGCGTAGTAGGTTCCTATGGAGAAGAACGGACAAGAAACTCCATGGACACTCTTTTAAAATATTGTTACAAAATATGGGTTACATCATTCATGTTGAAGTTATACATGTGAGAACAATGTAGAAAGACGTGCACGTTAGAAGCGTCCGTAATAGAAACAATTCACAAAAATTAAAATAAGCCGTGGCAGCTAAGAGATGACCAGTCCCAACTGACGGCGCCCGTTCACGAACATGACGCATGGATCAGCACCATTTAGCTCAACCATTTTGAAGGGAACTTAATGATCCAACACACACGCCACCACCAGCGAGACATTTGAGTGAGCATGACATACTCTCAGCCGCCAGGGCACATTCAAGTCAATAAAAGACATATTACCCGGTAAATGGTAGCTCTATAGTACATAGTACTCACACCTGTGCTATGCAATTATATAATTCAAGGACATTGAGTTTATAATGTATGGGGAGAACATGTTTTTAACTGCAATGGTAAGTTCGTTCTAAGGATAAATTCATCAACAACTGTAACGGAACTCTTCATTGTGCGTGGTCCGACACGCACTTGGCCGGTTTTTAATAATAATAATTGTATTATTATTTATTTTATTATTAATTATTCATCATCATAATCATTGGCAGTCCCATTTCACCCACTGCGGAGTATACAGGCATCTGCCTTAAGAGGGAAGCGTCAGGGTAGAACACAAAATTCAAATTTTCTTACGTTTTTTGTAATTTTCAGGTTAGATCAGGTTGTAGGTATGTTGATCTAAATATGATTCGTGGCCGTATCAAATATTTATTTATAGAATTACTAGCTTTTCCCCGCAGCTCCGCCCGCGTGGATGTCGATTATCGCGTAAAAAAGTAGCCTATGTCCTTCTCCATATCCCAGGCTATATCACTGCCAAATTTCATGACGATCGGTTCAGGGGTTTAGGCGTGAAAACGTAACATACAGACAGACAGACAGAGAGACAGACAGACGGACAGACTATGGATAAAAATCATCAATACAAACTCTCTAAGTTCATGTAATCTGATTGGATGAATATTTTTAAAATAGATTTTAAATGAGATTATACGAACTTAAGAGGACTGTCTCCGGTCCACTAGTGCCACTCCTTTAAAAAAGTATTATCTTGTGACTGAGAAGGAATGATTAAAAAAGGCTCAATCAACTATCTCGGTAAGTGTGTCTAGAATTTTCTAATACCTTTTTTAAAGTTGAAACTTTACTTAAATTTATTGAGATATAAGCAACAAAAGAACAAAATTCGATCTAAATAAAAACGGCCACATTCCTCTAGATCGTATTTTCAACTTTTACTGGTTTTTTGGTGTTTTTTAACTGATTCCAATGGTTATAATTCTGTAAATACATATTTGGTACGGCCGCGAATCATATTTAGATCAACACTTTTCCGTTTTGTCCTAACACCTGACTAATAAAATGACAATGTTGTCACTTAATTTTCAATGTCACCTGCGCAGTAAAAGAAGGTCATACAAAGAATTTTACGACAGATTTTACCTGGTAAACTTGTAGGTACTTTTTCAGACCTAAATAAAATGAAAACAGGTACTATAAATTATACACATGTCTGAATGTCAAGAATGGCTCTTAGAAAAATGATATAATGATGTTATTTTGGTTACAAAACCATGATCCATCTGTGTGGCCGAATCTTAGTCATTGTAAGTATAACTGCACGTTTTAAAGACCATTAAAAATTAAAAGTTTATTTTAAGAAAACATTATTTCATTCATAAACCTTTATTGTGGCTTTGTGGTTTATTGAGCCATGTTTGTGTACTTGTTTTCGAGACAAATATTTTGACTTGCATTTATTACTTACTGGGCCTCAAGTCTGCTATTACAATAGTGTCAGAATGGTCTCGCCATTGTGAGTATTTGTCAGTGTTTGTATGGCAAATCTGTCAAAAACTCACAATGAAGAGACCATTCTGACACTATAGTCAGAACTACTATACACACTAGAACACTATAGCAGACTTGAGGTCCTGAACAATTGTTTGCGTCGTCATAGTTTATTTTTCGGGCTATGAAAACACTGAAACCTTCCAATAATTTCAAGTAATCTGAGTCTTTTTAGTCATTTACAGAAATAGATGCAAACAGATGTAGTATTTTAAGTTACTAGCTTCTGCCCGCGACTTGGTCCGCAAAAAATTTCGGCCCAGAACCCACCCCGTCGCATCGCATCGCCCGTCCGCACAATTACTTCGTTTTCACTTAGCGTTTTTTCCGACTTTTTGTCGTTTTGCTCGGCTCCTTAGGGGAGTAGCGTGATGTTAAATAGCCTATACACTTATTTTGTTGAGAACTTATTTTAAAATTATGATATCTCCTAAGATGTTGATTGAAATTAAGTGATGTCAAGGACAATTTTGTTTACATTTAAATACTTGTGATTAATAACATATTTATTTGGATAAGGATTAATATTATGTTGAAAAACTCCTTCGCAAATAATGCATTAATTTCGAACAAGTTTGATCACCATAAATAAAAAAAGGTTATAGTGAGTCAATCTTAAAAGATAGACATTTTTTGAACTTTTAAAGAGGAACAATTCCATCATATATGCGTAACTTAAACCGTTTATGCAGCGCACGCAAAAGAAGCTCTCAAAAAAGAGTATTCTTTTCTCGTTTTTGCAACATTTTTCATTTATGCTCCGCTCCTACTGGTCGTATCGTGATGATATATAGCCTATAACATTTCTCGATAAATGGACTATCCAACACAATAATAATTTTTCAATTTCAACCAGCGGTTCCTGAGATTAGCGCGTTCAATTTGTTTGAACGCGCTAATCTCAGGAATAAACTCTTCAGCTTTACAATATTAAGTATAGATGAGTGAACTATACAGTAGACAATACACCCTGTTTCTCATGCGTCTATTATGATACTATGCTCAGCAGTAGCGTTTGCGACCACTAGACTAACGAGACAGTGATGAAGAAGATAATAAAGAAAGTAACTTTAAATAAAAATCAGTTACACATAGTTATGTCCGAGGTAAATACCACGTCAATGTAGACATTGCTATTAGTGTTACACAAACAATTTGTACTAACGAGTTCTTTTTCTCAAGAATATAATTGGACGTGTTAATTTTCGCGTTCCATTGGTAGAAAATATATTTTCTTTATTAGCTAAGTATTTTTTACAGAATTTTAACAACAGTACGAATAAATTAATATTATTCTTTTTATTAGTCTGGGCATTGACAAATGAGACAACTTAGATGGACCTCGCTATGCTTTGAAACCATATTTAGAATTGAGTGCCTCTGCGTTCTGGAAGTAACAAGATTTAGATGGATCATTACTATAAACTTCATCTTTGTGATTTAGGTATAAATGTTAATAAATATAGAGTTACATAAAGGTTAGGTGGACGCAGCATGACTTCTATAATAGCCACCATCTCAGTATTATCATCAATACTTCCATTATACACATGAACATGAAGCAGGAGAGTCGGGATCGCTGGGCATGAGAGCTCTCGGAGCCGAGTAGGCCAGAGTGTGGCGTGAGGCAGAGAGGAGCTTGTGGTTCAGCTACACCCAAAAGGCCTCCAATGCTCTGCGGATCCAGTTTAACAACGCATTTAGGGTGCTGTTGCGTCTGCCTCGGTTCTGTAGCGCATCATCTATTTTCGCTGAGGCACGTAGGTACCGACTGTTTTAATGCTGTGCGGCGTAAGAAAGCGGCCTCGCTGCTAAACAGACTCCGTGGCAGCCCCAACAGCATTCTGAGCGCCATAGTCGGGAGGCATGACAGCCCGTTGGTGAGGTCACTATAGTCACCTGTACACTGTGTTTGTTTTTAGTTAATATTGTTACAAAAAAATGGATCTTGGTTATCAGAATAAAATTATTTATTATTATTATTTCTTTGGTCTTCCCCTAGTCTAGCCGCTTACATTCATAGATACTAAGATAGACCGTCTTACCTAAACACCTGCAAGACCTATTGGTAGGTACAGACAATGTGTCACGATTCATTTTAAGGTGTCCGGAAACCATTTTCGAAACATTTCTACAGTTCCCAACACTGGTTTTCTTGTGCAATAACCCTTTGCCTTTGTCTCTAAATTTGTCAAGTTTTTGTTAGAAAACGAGAGTTTGTTATTTAGGACGTTGTTTAATAGATTTCCAACCTTCGATGTGACACGGTGGATTGTTAATCAAGCTGTTGGCGCAATTAATTAATTATTGCAATTCGTGTTTGAGTCGCGCACGATTTTAAAGATTTTACAGCATCGTAATTCCATATTACATTAGCTCTCTATAAATGTGCCAGTATAAAATAAATATTGTTAATTTTGTCATATCTGATGTACCGAAGCTGCTTAATATACTATCAAGCAAATGAGAGTATGCATATTTTATGAGTTGTGTTCTTTCCATTAACTGTCGTACACTTAGGCACAGATTAATACAGATGGGACACTCCGCAGTTTAGGTATGAAGCTACAAGTATGCGGCGGGCCCATTTCACTGGGACAACTCAGTAGGACTGCCGCGCGCCGCCGGTATTAGAGTTACGCGATAGAAAGAGAGGTAACTTGTAGGTGAATATAACTGTAGGTAATAAGCGTTGTGCGACCTGAATTGCACTTTGTTGTGTCGTAGCAAGAGTAGCTTTTTATTTAAATGATTTTGCGGAGTGTCTCGTCTGTATTAATCTGTGACGTAGGTAGGATTGGAAAAGGTACCTAATGAAAAAAGAACATGGCGTCTATCAGTTGTTAATTTTCCCGCGGAAACTACTTATTTAAATTCAATAAAGAATAATTTATAAATTGCTTTTTTCATCATATTCAGCATTTCCATTCAATTGATAAGTTCCGTGCGAAGTAGGTGACCGTAGACAAAACAATAAGTCCTCTAATTTAGTTTTATTAGTGAAAAAAAGAATATCGATACAATCATGAGAAAAAACAGAAATAACTCAAGTTCGAAGAGGTCTAATAAAAAAATAGAATAGTAGCTAAAAATGGTGATAACGACTTAGATCAACAACTAAAAAACCATAGACAGCACAAATATCGTATCTATCAACATAAGAATAAGGTCAAAATTTGAGAAGCAGGTAAAAAAAAAAGGTACATTGCAACCTGCCCTACTAATTCGCTAGAACAGATAAGATTAGAACTCGAATGTGCTGATAAAGCCATACAAACTGATAACTGGAGTCATACAGTAACGGGCAACGTTTTAGCGAAAACGGACATAAAGACAAAGAAGTGTGACATTATTATAATTAGTGATTTCTAAGTGTTAGTGACAATGGTGTCCGTGCAAACGATCGCGACTATTGTCGTGAAGACTTTCAAAATTGTAAGTAAATAACTGCTTTTGAATAGAGTTGAAAGAAGGTGTCATCAACTCATCATACATAGAAATAGGTGTGGCTTGGATATTGAGTTTCAATCAATTATACAATTGTTACGCACGACAGTAGGTCATTAGACCGGAACAGAACTGTAGTTTTGTTTAGTCTAGACACTTGTGTTCTTGAAGGCAAAAATATCATTTTGTAAGAACATCGCTGTCTTATAAAATGAATCTACTAGCATCACTGATAAACAATTTGTTCTTAAGGCGATAAGGCTGGCTATATACGCTTAAAAAGTTACTAACCCACACAACTGTTTGGAAAATCGAAACTTTGTAGTGTGCAATTGGATAAGTACAGAAAATGTCTAAAGAAAATGAAGTACCGTGGTATATTGGTACCCAATGATATTGTCTAGGACTGTATTAGTATGTTAACAGAGAAAATAGTAGTATGTAACCTATTAGTTTTGGTATCTTAGGTTCGTGAGTCATTCATGATCATTATTGTGAGTCTATGTTAATTGTGAAACAATAATGTAGTCGCCAGTAATGTATACGTACCTACCTAACTTTGTAATAATTATAAAAACTTGCGTGTTTGGATGACGGGACTTGACAGCCGAATGGTTATTAATAAAAACTATCCGTTTATGGTTGGCAAAACATCCAATTTAATAAACTAGGTATAGGCACTAAAACCTAATTATGTACATAATAATAATGGGATAGATCTATGTGTCGCCTTTAACAACGACAAAATACCTATTAACTGATAGGTATTTTGTTGAGCATGAAACATCAAAAATTAATGTAATTTTATAATTATTGTAATCAATTATTGTAAAGTGGTACATAATTCCAAGAACAATGAATATGAATCACTTAAAGTGACTTGGAGTTGGAACTAGAACAACTATAAATATGAAAGAAAAACAAGTATTTTTAGTTACTTTTTTCTGCTTAGAAATGATGTCATGCTTACTGATAAGAAAAACAAGCACATGTTGATAGTAGATATCTATTTAATAAAATTTGATGCCAATCTATGAGTTGATGGCAAAACCTTTGAGGTATAGCTACTCAGCACTGAAGAAAAATAAGTCAAATTAAAGGAAGATGAAGCAAGGATCAAAGAGTGACCCTCTTTGATCCATGCTTCATCTTCCTTTAATTTGACTTATTTTTCTCAGCAGAGCACAGTCATGATTATGTAGCAAATATTAATAATTTTGAACAAATACCATACTCAGAAGTAATTGCATTAATTGCAAATTGATTTGTCAATATTGCCAAAAGGCTCACTAACCATAGTTAGGACAACGCCACCTGTAGATTTCTCACAAGTAGTTTATTTGGCGTAAGTACGAGTATGTGCATCAACGTTAAGGTTAATCGGCCCTAACGGCCTCATTCCCTATCAAACTGATAACGTGATAACCACACCTACTTGATACAACGCTTTAGTTACATTCTTTTTAATTACTGTTTCTTTTAATAAATGAAATATTTGAAATTATTTTAACTGTGTCTTTGAAAGCAAGCTTTCAATAAAAAAAATTGTATCTCATCACCATCTTATTTGATCCATGATATAGTACTGGAGTCTTCTCATGAGGGTGTCAAATGATCATATTCCAATATAATTATATTGTCGGTCAGTTAGACCATGAAGTATTTAACCTCACGGTTTACACAAATTAGCGTTTACCGAATCGCACAACTTATCTATGAGCACATTTTTATTAGCTATGAGAACATCATCAATATACTGCCAATCATTTCTGATATTACTTTGTTTTATATTCAGCAGTGATTTCAACTTTAACTCCTCTTGATCGATGTTTGCTTTATATCTTTATGCTTTCCCCAAACTAAATTTGTTTACAGCTTTTCTCTTTCATTCATGAGGTGGCTTCGGTACCTAAGTCTTAGTCCTTTTAGTAACCCTATTTTTATTAATATACACGTGTAATATCTTAGCTCATATAATTAAATCACCATTCACGTGCAAGTCCTCCTACTCATCTTGTGGTCCTCCGCCCTCAACCGCAGAGCACATTGCAAAACAGTAGAACAAACAAACTTATCTGATAACACGTTACTCACCATACAAACGAAGGTACAATATGTACTACTGACTAATACAATACCATGAGTAATGAGCTTATGGGTTGAATACAAAACCTGGATGTTTAGGGACTGAATCGTGATTTATATGACTCAGGATTGCCTTTATATGGGAATCTTAGAAACAAAGATGGTGGAATGGAATCGATTTCTAAAGTCGACTACAATTAAAGGGATACGATACATTATAATTGTATCATAATGAAGTCTTTTAGAAAATGCAATGCTAGGTTACGAAATTAAATATACGAGTATAATACATACAGAAAAACATGGGTTTCAGCCACGTAAATGGCGTCTGATTGATAGCCTGTCTAGAATGTGATTGTAGTGTTTGGCTTGAAAGTAAATCTAAATTGCCCATACCACAAACTTTCTTATAGCGGCGAAAGTTGTACTTTAAATATTTCATCAACTTCTATTAAGGTAAATTTTTCATCTATTTATTTTTTATTTTAATTGTTTGGTAGAAATAAATGTTACCTGTTAATTCGTGGGGTCACTAAGTGGGGTCTGGTGACCTGTAACACAAGTTTTTCCTAAACCTACATCAGGCACCAGCTCTCTCTCACAATGTGAATTTATATAGTTCAAAACTGTTATGTGCTACAAAACCATTGTGAAAGAAAATAAATAAATATAAAAAATTATTATTGTTTTAAATGTCTTTGACATGTCTCGGGACTTTGGGGTCCCGGACCTTTGGAATGCGTACGAGGGGCCGAAGCTAACTCCTAGAGGCCCGTTAGACGCTTTTAATGAAACGATATTATTATCTTCAACTGTAAAAAAAAGTTGGAGAACGCATTTTCTAACCCGCATTACAGATGCACGACATCTCGATCACTCCGCACACGCTTACAATGGCTCTCCCAAGCGACGTCGACAATCAAATCGTACGCTATTTACCTTGAATGAGCCCATTATATGCCACATTATGTACGTGATCGATTCGCTCTGTGACTTCGAAGTATTGAACTACTTTAGTAGTTTCATTGTTGACTTTGAATTTCATGATTGTTCTGAAGTAAGCTGATATGGCTTATAGGATCGCGAGAGTAGGAACGAAATCTTAGAGAGATGCTTCATGATCAGTTCCATTATTGTTATATATATAATACACCCTCTCCGCTACTCATTAGCCCGCAAGTATATTATTGTTTATCCAAAGAATCACATCAATTACAAATAGCGAAACATTGTTATCAAAAATTTGACAAATATTCTCAACCGAGAACCAAATTCCATGACACTGACGTAGAACAGCTAAACAAAAAGTTAATTGACGAATCAAAAGAATAATTAACACCCTAAAAACCTAATAAAAATCAGCACAATCATCTCAACGTGATTTGCACAGGAAGTCAGTGCATGTTCGAATCCTTCCTGTCAGTTGAAGCTGTTATAGCTTATTGGTCGTAATTGTCAGCTGCTGGCTCAGAGTAGAGAGTTGCACAGACAGACGGACAAACACGTGCAGGATGTTTAGTGTCCGCTAATTAGATGGTGTACAGGAAAAGCTAGTTCGATGACACGTTTGTAGAGGAAATGTGGAGTTTTGTTTTAAACTTTTGCCAACTGATTTTGAGATGGCGACATTTACATTTAAGTATTCAAATCATTCTTGATTTGAATGATAAGTATTCAAATCATTCTTGATTTGAATACTTAAATCATCAATGATAATTTTTTCGGATTATTTTTATTAAAACTAAACGACAACGAAGATAAAGAAGAATTAAAACTGATTCGGATCGGATATAGAGGATTCATTTTCCGCTTTCTCTACATAAATAGATCCAATAACATCATCTATATAGACAAGATTAGAACTAAATGCTACTATTCCCACCACAACCGCAGAAAATATCGACTTTCTGAACTCGTCACTACTCTACACCATCTGAAGTCAAGTCGGTGCTCCTTAACCATTGACTCCTGACCCGGTGACTAACGATTATATCAACTAATTGTCATTATCCCGGACTGCTCGCATAACAAATGAGATGAACAGACAGACAGATGCAGTTCAACACATGCTCAGGCGCCAAATTCTTGCAACTGATATGACTTTGTACAAGGTGCAGTAATTAGAGATGATAGTGATGTTTAGCTTGCCGCGGTTGGTCCGTGGACGGGTGACCATTTTTACATACCAACAAGATTTTCGAGGCACGGAAGGGCCGTGCCTCGGAAAGTACGTTAAGCCGTTGGACCCGGCTGTCATTTTAAGATCTTTTACAGTCGCTATGGGTAGTCAGAAGCCCGAAGACTGATCAAGAGTCTGAGTCTGAGTCTTACCAAGGGGTATCGTATTACCCAGTAACTGGGTTAGGTTAGGTTAGTTAGGTTCCTCGGCAGCGCCCCCCACCTGACGCCCACGTATACGTAGAGGGCGTCCGAATTGAGGTGAAGGCCCAGATGAAATATCTGGGCCTTGTACTCGACAGCAGGTGGCGTTTCGGCCCGCATTTTAGCGGGCTGTCGACGCGCCTGCTGAAGACCGCGGGCGCCCTCTCGTGGTTGCTCCCCAACTTGGGGGGACCCAAATCGCGATGCCGGCAACTGTACGCCGGCATCTTGAGGAGCATGGCCCTTTACGGGGCCCCAATCTGGGAGGACTCCCTCCGCAGGAGGGAGAACGCCGCCGCATTGCGGGCACCCCAAAGGGCTATAGCTCAGCGGGTGGCGAGGGCCTACCGAACAGTAGGCTTTTCGGCGGCGTGCGCTCTGGCCTGCACCCCTCCTTGGGAGCTCGAGGCATGGGTGCTGACCAGAGTGTACGAATATACGGCGAGGCGGAGGGCGAGAGGGGAACACCCAGCCCCGGAGGAGCGGGAGGCCGTGCGGCAAGAGGCGAGGGACGCGATCGTCCATCATTGGACGGAGGACCTCGCCTCTGCCACTTTTGGCCGCCGAACCCTGGACGCGCTCGGGCCAGTCCTGAAGGATTGGCTCGAGCGGTCACATGGTTTCCTCTCTTTCCGTCTGGTGCAGGTGTTGTCCGGGCATGGATGCTTCGGATCGCACCTGCATCGGATCCAAAGGGAGGAGACCCCGTCGTGCCACGACTGTGGCGCGGCGGTGGACACGGCACAGCACACCTTGGAGGTGTGCCCTGCCTGGTCCGAGCTGCGCCATAGTCTGGTCGCAGCGGTCGGGCAGGACCTCTCGCTTCCCGGCGTCGTCAGCGCCATGCTGGGGAGCGAGGGGGCCTGGGCAGCGGTCGCCTCCTTCTGCGAGGAAGTGATGTCGCAGAAGGAGGAGGCGGAGCGCGTGCGGGAGGACGACCCTCTCGCGGCGCCGCTCCGAAGGCGGAGGAGGGGTCGAAGAAGACGTCAGTATGACAGTCATCTCCGACTCCTCCCAGGTGGAGGCCAGCAGGCAACGGGTGCGGGGGCACCCTTGCCTGTATTGCACAGGCCTCCATCAGTGTCGGATGGGAATGGCCAGGTGTTCCCGGCCATTCCCGTAGCCCCCCAGCTTGGGGGGTATGCGGGGCCTGCCAGCTAGGCGGGCACGCGCCGGGAGGGTCGTGGACGTAAAGGCTGTGCCAGTTTCCCATGGCCCTCCCATAACGGCATTGAGGGAACACCGCTGGGTTTTTTAGTGGGTATACCGGCACTCTGCCGGGGAGTCCCACATACCCCTCCCGTCCCCCGACGGGAGGGTATGCGTAATGCATTTTTCCCAGCGGAACAAAAAAAAAAAAAAAAAAAAAAAAAAAAAAAAGGTTAGTTAGGTTATTATATTTTAATTTTAATAGTTTGTTAGTTGATTTAAATGTATTAATTGTATTTTATAAATATGAGACATTTTAAAATGATCTACAAATTGATTATTTATAGTTATTTGTGAGTGTGTGTACCTAACTCCATTTTCGATGGTTGCTTTTCATATCCACGTGCGTTATGTACTCAAATATTCGTAAGCAAAAACAGATCTTATGTTCAACAATAATACAAAAAAAAAAAAAAAACCGTATTCTAAGTATGTATAAATGATTGCGAAGTGCGATTTCGATCTGACATCACATCATGGGTCAATAATGTATCGATGAAATAATTCAGACGCAATCCATTGATGATTGATGTGAGGGTCACAAATGTCAAACGGATACTAATGTAACTCACGGAATTATCACTCATCTTTTAATTAGTTTTTTGATAGAAGCGTTCGATGTTCGTAACAGATAAAAGTCCTACGAATGGCAAAACTTAAGTTTATTTTGAGCAGTTGGTTCAGCCCTTCTATTAGCTTTGTTCACTAGCTAATCTTTGTCTTTGTTTAGGACAGCTTGTACCATTAGAAATTGAGTATAAAATAGCATCTATGTCATTGTTATATCTTTCTCTCTGTTTAGAACAGCTTGTACCATTAGAAATTGAGTATAAAATTGCATCTATGTCAAAGTTAAATCTTTTTCTCCATTTAGGACAGCTTGTACCATTAGAAATTGAGTATAAAATAGCATCTAAGTAAAAGTTAAATCTTTTTCTATATTTAGGACAGCTTGTACCATTAGAAATTGAGTATCAAATAACATCTAAGTCAAAGTCAAATCTTTCTCTCTATTTAGGACAGCTTGTACCAATAGAAATTGCGTATAAAATGGTGTTATAAAGTTAATCTCTATAAGACTTTCTCAGTTTAAAGCTATCCTTTTGAGTCATTTTCATCTCGTTTAGATTCTTTTTGCAGATTTTTTCTCCTATTGATACTATAATCAATTTGCATCATTTAGGTACATTTACGTTTTTTTTTTTTTTTTGTAACTCCTTAACATAGACTAGTAGCTCCTCACTCAACGGCCTGAGTCTGTTAATCAAATGAACTAGAATCTTTATTGCATATACATAGGATTAACATTAATTTACCTACTTACAGAGAGAGAATGTCGACCGATAAGAAATATTGTGTGTGGTCTAGGGTTATCTTAGACATTTCAAAACTTTATATCTAAGATCTTAATGAGTTTTATAAACAATTTTGGATAGTATTAATGTCTCTGATTAAAAAAAATATATATTACTCTACAGTAGAGCAAATATTTGAGCAGATTTCAGCATTTCGAGCTGAATTTCAGTCTGAGATAGTCGAGCTTGGTTAACCGCAAGATATTTTCTTATACACCGCTCCCAACTATTTGCTCTGTTTAGCAAGATTTGTTTTTTGTTGAAGTGGCAATGATATTTGTTATGACGTCATCCAATAGTCAATGTCAACAAATCGTTCTGATAATGAACATCTCAAGAATAACTTTTTATCAATGTTTATGCGGTTGAAATATTTCCGACAGCATTCTTTACATTATTATGTCTACGGATTATTTTAGATTCCATTGTTCATTTATCGGGTGAGGAAGCAGGCTGCAACTGAAAAATTTCATATGGAAACTATAAGTTATCTCTTGGATTGATTAGGCATCAGTAATGTAAACTTTTAGAAGTATTGTATTTATTTTATTTCTTATTTTGTTATTTTTGTCTCATTGTATGCTGCACCGGGTGTCGTCATCACGTCAGCGCCGGCTGTCGCTGAAAGCCAGCGCTGGGGCTCTGTCTCGCATAGGCAGCATGATGCTGCGCGATGGCCGTTTTGCGTGGATGTGACCCATATTTCCCCCCAATTTGATATTTTCGTGTTTGTGTTCTTTCTCTGCGTCATGTTTGCCGCAAATAAACGTATTTTCTTTCTTTTCTTTCTATTTAGCTACCATGAGTCTGTGTACCTATAAGGGAATCTGTAATTCTGTATGATTATTGAATGCGCCTACTTTCACCAGAACTCAAGAGTCGGCGCTTGTGGCTAAGTAATAACAGCCGCACGGGTCAATCGGTCAGGTTAAGCTACGCTTGCTACAGTTGGTCTGTGGATGGGTGACAATCTTTACATACCATGACCCCTCCGTGCCTCAGAAAGCACGTTAAGCCATTGGTCCCGGCTGTCATTCACCGGTGTTTGACCGTCGTTATGGGTCGTCAGAAGCCCGAAACTCTGACAACCAGTCTTACCAAGGGGGTATTCTTATCAAGGGGGGTCAGTAACTGGGTTGTGGAGGTCAGATAGGCAGTCGCTCCATGTAAAATACTGGTATTCAGTTGTATCCATTTAGACTTGAAGCCGACCCCAACTTAGTTAGGAAAAGGCTAGGCAGATTCAATATAGACCATTTATTTGTTTATTTAGTGATTTAGGACCTCCAACAAAAGATGTACAGTGGCCAACACATCAAGTTACCAAAAATTGACAAATTTTCTCGTTCGATTTAGACTAAACTTTCAAATGTTGAGGATTACTCAACATTTTAAAGTTTAAAATCGTTTGGAGAAATTTGACAGTTTCGTTTAGCTTAATGTGCTGGCCACTGTACACAATACATGACACATAAATAAAGGGCCACGTCAGGTATTAATCAGGTGTACTCCTTCACTGGGGGCCACAAGGTGGACTGTTGACCTTATGAAAGCCGCGGGAATCCGCTGGATGCGGGAAGCACAGAACCGGTCGAGGTACCGAACGCATACAACCCTAATCTATTCAAAGTGAGAGTGAACAGGCTTCTTCTGGGTAAGCTCACTCCATCGTAGACTTTGTCTCTGTCATCCAGACCTAGACTAAAGTCAAGAGCAAACTCATAGTAGAATTAAAAAAAAATTAAAAAAAAAAGGTGGCGGTGCTTGGGGGAGGCCTATGTCCAGCAGTGGACGTCTTTCGGCTGAAATGATGATGATGATGACTCCTTCACTTATAGGAGACCATAGCATGCACAATAAAGTAAACAATTAAGCTAACGAAGTTAAAATATTAATAAAAGGTAACATATTGAAATGGTTAATAAAATTATAAAGGCAAAAAGCAGAAGTAAATATAACATTAAACATAAATCATAGTCCTAAGGACTGCCGACAGAAGTGAAAACTCAAAACTTTGGAATAACTGTTCTTTTATACATAAAGCTCATGGAAAGCGATCGGTGACGATGACGCGAGTTCCATTATTCACCCAAAAAGTACACATATATACACAGTATACATATAGCTCATGGAAAGCGTTCGGTGACGATCGGTAACCCATAATTTTTTTCCCTAATAAAAATCACTGAACGCACACTTATGACCTAATAAATTAAATTAAATCTATTAAACACTTTTTATATTTAGACAGAGACTCACAGATGTCTAGATCCGTAGTTTTAGCTAACATGTTGTATTACTTACAAATTCTTGGCACAGTGGCGTAATGACCGAGGTTCGTCGAAGCTACTGTGTCCTGATCTGTGTACCTATAAGGGAATCTCTATGATTCTTGAATGCGCCTTTCACCAGAACTAACCCAAATATGTAAGGCTGCACGTGTTTATTTTATGGTAAAGTTCACGAGAGCAATTAAATCACAACTACAGAACAATTAAAGAATTTGACCTTGCTTTTAGAACCAGTCTTAGATTTTTGGACGCTTTTCCCTAGAACCACAAACTATTATAAGCACGTAACCATTAATATAGTACCTACATGCGACTGCAAATTGTGGGTATTTACCTAATACTTACAGGGCCCTACCTATTGTGATAATTTCGTCCATACAAAACATTAATGGTGACAACATTAGCCTAAATTTTCATGCACTTTCGCTTTTTTCTTTTCTTTCATATTTCTTAGCGTTGAAAAACATAATAAGTGGTACATGACGTAATTTTGATGTTTAAGGTATTTATAATATAATGTTTAATAATGGCTCTTGCCAAGCGAGTAAGTGTGTGTTTGTAACCATTTTAATAACAACCAATACTTTGTAATAATAATTTTATTTATTTATTTCAGGTAAATAACATCCATTGCCAAACATAAAATAATATAAATCATCTGATAAAACCAAATAAGATCAAGTAAAATAAAATAAAAAATACAATGAAAATGACATTAAATTAAATTAAATTAAATCAAATCAAATTAAATCAAAATAAATGAAATAAAATAAAATCAAAACAAATCAAGATTTTAATTTAAATGAATGGGGAATGCTTAACAATTTAACAATACCAGCCTATTATACCGGCCTCTTGTCATACAGAGAAGACACCACGATTGCACAAGACGAAAAAAATAAACCCAATTAAAGAATTGGGAGACCTTAATGGCCTAAATTAACTTCTAAGTACAACCAGGGAAATTAATTGTTGAGCAAACTGACACCCGACTTCAATTTGCCTTGATATATCTATTTCGTACAACTATACAAGCAACTACAAGCTATTCAAAAATTGCATCTTTTGCGCATTTGACAAGGATGTATTGTTCAAAATCAAAATCAAAATATTTTATTTCACATAAACCTACATGGGTACTTATGAAACGTCAGAAGCTAGGTGCACGGTTCGAGTTAGTCGTTTCCTATGGAGAAGAGCCGGCAAGAAACTCCACGGTTACTCTTTTAAAAATAATTGGCTTTACAATATTATTAAATAACAGTGATAATAGGTATGGGAGGACAGTGTAGGCCTTTCAACAATTACCAGGTACTTAACAAAATAGAAATCTATTATGGATGGCTTCCGTGAAAAGGTCTTTGAACGGTATCCAAAGGTTAAACTTTCCGTGAAATACTGGTATCTCCAACTTTGGTGTCGTTTTTTCTCGGTAAGCTCCGGACCACATCTTGGTTTTTAATGCCTTCTTCAAATCGATGTATTGGATTTCAAATATTGTATAGCGCTCTTCATATACTGCGTTCTTGTCCCCGTTGAGTTCGCACTCGATTTCCCAATGGAGACTGTCAATAGCAGCATATACGGCAAATTTAAGCTGGTAGTAAATTTGCTTAAATTTAAAAAAAATATATATATTATTAGACTTTACCAAACAGCGCGTTAATCCGACATTTGACAAGTTCTGTCTATACTATCAAACACAAAGGTAGAATGTTTCTTGTAACTGGAAATAATGAGTGTGTGGACGATTATCAGGAATTCATCGATACGGTATCTTATCGATTCGTGACACACAAACTATTGTACGATGTTGCGATATCATTCCGGTTGCGATTATTAGCACAAGTTTTCACTTTTTACGGAAATAATAATAATTAAGTTAGCCAAGTGTTGTCCGTTAAGTTTTTATTACTGAAGTCGTTATAGTTACGACTTCTAAACGGCTTTCGAGTCTTGGATAAATGGAATGGATTATATTATATTTCTCTTTTTATTACCAGATTAGAGAGACACAGGGGTTTATAAAAGTAATGTAATTTTTCGTTTTGAAACTGCGAGTAAGCAAATTTAAAATACATAATGAAAAAAATATACGTGTATAAAAACATAGACTAGATAAAAAATATTTAAATAAACAAAATATATATTATATTAAATACATAAATTATGTGAGCAAAAAAAAAAAATGTTTAAAACTAAATGGGAATGGTGCTAAAATAATACAGTATGAAAGTCTGCGAACTGCGAATGAGCAGTTTTCATATTTCAGCGAATATCCATACTAATATTATAAATGTGAAAGTAACTCTGGCTGTCTGTCTGTCTGTTACGTTTTCACGCCTAAACCGCAGAACCGATCGTCATGAAATTTGACTGAGATATAGCCTGGGATATGGAAAACCACGCGGGCGGAGCCGCGGGCAAAAGCTGGTACAATATATCGAAACATGTAATCAAAATAACAAAGTTAACTTAAAGCGCCACCAAACGTACCGGATATAAAGACAAACAAACATCAAACTCACAAACCTAAAATAAATTCGTCATGAAAATTATCATCATCAGCAGAATTCGTCTTAACATTATCAATGACTCAGTGCATAGCTACGCATGATACGTTGTTGGTAGCACCCACTGATTAACTAGACTCATCGGAAGTAGCGATAACAGGCTCAATAACAGGAAGTAGAGCTACCTGTTTACGAATAACATTATTTAAGAGATATATTAGGAAGTCATTACTTAAGAATGAGTCTATTTTGTCGAACTTTGAATTTTATGACTGATGAACTTACTATATGTTTTAATCAAGTAGGAAGATTGTTTAAGCTTTGAAGTCGGTAGAAGCTGAAAAGTAAAATACGACAACTGTTTCAAGAAAGGAATGTCTAGTTCCAATTAAAATACCCCTTTCGTTAGAAACGATACCACAGACATCGATGCCGCTAAATTAAACTTAAAGCCTTATTCAGTGTACACATTAATGATCATAATTTCCTCCAGGATATCCTTAGCAAGTTTCTAATTATATGCAAAGCTTAATATCCCTTGACCTCTAGGACTTCTTGGGATTAATATTTATTAACTTTATCCTGTAGCTTCATTACTATTAATATACCTTTCAAATTGGGTTCTTTATCAAACATCTTATATTCTTGCTGAACCAATCTTTTAATCCCATCAGTTTTAATGTCTTTATTAACTCATCCTAATTCTTCCACAGGTCCTCAACATAGTCATCCTGGTCCTTTACCGAACTGGTTACAATGGCGAGTTTCTGGGTGTGGGCGGTACGTGGAACCTCAATGAGGAGAAGAATCCTGACGCTGAGATCGTGGCCTCGGGAGTCATCGTGGGGTACCTCATATACACGCTCGTGCAACTGATCACGTTCTTGTTTGGCACCACTGAACATAAGAGGTACATATTATTTCTAGTTTTTACTGAGCTATTTTGGCAGATGGGCCCAGGGATCCCACCAAAATCCCACTTGTATATTCAAATTTGGACCACGACGGATCTAAAGGGACACTTTAAGATTCCTCACGGAGGTGGTAAAAATACAAGTTTTGTACGATACGACAATGTGTGAACAGTCAAAAACATGAAATTTTTGAATCGCTTACCTACATGTACGAGTATAATGTATGTACATGTACGCCATTCAATTTTTTAAATGTTTTTAAGGACCGGTGTATTATATATTTTTATATATAGACGAGTCATAAATGCCAAAGAATTGGGTAAGGGGGCAGCTCAGCCTTTTCGAAATTGATAATGTTTAGCTGGGTCCCACATCTCTATTTCGCCAAACAATTTTTTTTTAACCCTCTAATGTATTTTTTTTTCTAATACATTGAGCTAATTTATCTAATAATGTTTCCAGAGCGATGTCAGAGATAGTAATGAACTTCGTGGGAGTGTTCCTATGGATCGCGGTGGGAGCTGTGGCCCTGCACTACTGGGGTGGTTACCAGGGCGAGCACCAGTACCAGTTCGTCTTCGCTGAGAAACAGGTACCAATATTAATGCTATGAAGGTGATCGTTGTTGTATGTTTTGTGGGGAATGTAGCTTTGTCCCACTGTGGAGAACACCAAAGCAAACCAGTCTATTTACAGAAATAATTTAAATAAATTAATAATATATATTATTTACTTTATTTCATTATTGCACATAATAAATTACATTTTTAAATATTGGAATATAAAAATATAGAAATATGTATATATATATATATTTTTTTTTTTTAATACTTAAAACATCGCTTTGGATGAGTCTGTAAAAGTGTCATAACAGTGATTTAAATACTCGTAAATAAATAAAATCGTCACTGGATTTAGCTCCACAAAACAACAAGGAGAACTCAGATAAACTGTTTTTATTTATTTATCCTCTGTGTATGTTCCAGGTCGGTTTGGCTGTCGGTGCCCTGTGCGTGATCAACGGAGCGGTCTACCTGCTCGATACGGCATTGTCCGTCATACATTTTACCAAGGAGATGTAACCTAGTACTAAACGTAAATAAACTTAATTTTATTTAATTATAAGTACCGCTAAGTGTTTTACGAACGACCCTCTATTGTCTGACAAAATTCCTAAAAATCTTTTCCAAGTAAAATCATGTGGGTTAAAAGATCTGGGAATTTTATCTATGGACTATTTCGAAATACGATTAAAAAATAAAACAAAAATACCTACTATGGGTATATTTTTTAATATTAAAGCAGAATATCAGTTCGTCATCGTATTTTATCAAATTTTTAATTTTTATAAATTTTATAAATTACTGATTCTTATCGAAATTCAATTGAACCCAAAATATTGATGAACACAAACTATGCTCTCGCGCAAAACATTTTCTATTTCCCACCTTCTTCCTAAGTTAGTTAGAACCTGTTTTGTATGTCAGTTTTATTATTCTAATCTAATTATTATTTTGAAATAAATAAATGTGAAATAATGTGCGTTTTTGTTCCTTGTTATTTGCAAAGGCCAACATGATCTCTTATCGTACCCACGGTCTATGTTAAGATTATGATCTCTGTTTCTATCCAAGGAATATTTAGAACTTTTTATATAAGCCTAAGTTATTGTGATAAGTTGAACTAAAATCTGAAATCCTAACAGCCAATTATAAAATGTTATATGCGTGATTTGAACTAATATATTCGGAATCTATTAGACATTACTTCCATGTTAATATTTCGAAACTGGCAACTTCAATGGGGAATTCTAATGACGTCAAATGTGTCACCAGTCAAGCCATCATAGTACAAAGTTACAGTTTCGTAGTCTGTCATCTTCGTGGAAAATACATTGTGGTCATAGCAGACATGCTTCTGATGAATGCTTTGATAGACAAGCAGACGAAAGAAAAAAAAAATGGCTTTACATCTTTTAAAACAATGAAACAGTACTAAAATGTATACCTTTTACTAAAGCAGTATAATTAAAAGTATTTAGCAAATTAAATACTTTTAATTAATCTCTCATATAAGTAGGGTAATAATAGAACGTCTGAGCAGTCAGTATCAATTATACTTACATACGTCACACAATGTGGTAGGTAAGTAGTGTAGTAGTTATGAATGCTATGATACTAGTTATATCCTTATTTTGTTACGTATTATGTAGGTACGTATAGAAGGGATCAGCCCAGTGTTGATAAATCCATAATAATATTATAAATGTGAAAGTAACTCTGTCTGTCTATCTGTTACGTTTTCACGCCTAAACCGCTGAACCGATCAAAATGAAATTTGGCAGACATATAGCCTAGGATATAGAGGACATAGGTTACTTTTTTACGCGATAACCGAAATCCACGCGGGCGGAGCCGCGGGCAAAAGCTAGTGATCCCTTATTTGTAAGAAACTTGGATTGAAGTTCCAACTACGAATAGTTTCATATCATAAGTTGTTCTGTCAAAACTCATTAATTCTCAAACGAACTCGGAAGAAAAAGTTCTTTCGGACATCAAGGTTGCAAAAGAAAGTCCTTAAAAATACCCATCGTAGAAGATTCTCATTAGATGATTACAGATTTAGTGTTTGGGTCATTGAGATTTTCCTAAAAAGATCTGAATTTCTCAAAAAGATTATCTACATTTGTCAGGACACAACAGGTATACAAACTAGCATGGGATAACTGTCCGGGGTCAATACAGGAGTCAAATTAGATGTCGGGGCTAGGGTCGCAGGTTAAGTGCGATCCGTCGTTGAGAACAACTGACTCACTGACTTGGTGAAGCTTGGATTAGTCTTCTATTCCTCGTATCACGAACTTCACGACAACTAGGCAGAACAAGTTGGGTTGCCTTGCGCTATTTAAAAAAAAGTTGACACTCGAAAAATTAAAACTCAAAAATAGAAGCCACGTGCGCTTTTCTTTTGTTATTGTCATTGAATAAATTCTTTTAAAGATTGCGTTTTTAGGGTTTTATCGTTAGTATTAATTGAAAATAATAGTTATCGATATAAAAAAATTAAAAGTGGAGCATTTGTTCGAGAACTGGGTAACCATTGCGCCCGATTCCAGGGAGTTTTTGAGTGAAGTCGACGTGGAAACCGCCAAAATTGCTCCATTAACGGAAACCGTAAGTAAAAAACTTTGATTGATATAAAAACAAGTGATATTTTGCGAACCAAAATGTAAGTAGTTTCTTAGAGAGAAGGTAGGTAAGTATTACAGATTGACACACTAACTTAGAGACTCTGTGATCCATCCATAGAAGAGCTTACTTTTTTGATTGAATCTAATCATCCAGTTAACATTTTCATACCGCAAGTAGGTTAAATGTACTGGTAGTTAACCGTATGAAACGTGTACAAACATAAGCATAATCGTACTAAAACCATGACCCAAAACCAACAGACGTAAAAGACCAACAAAAAAATTTGAATACCATTACGCCATTCTCAAAGATTTTCATTTGAACTCACCGTATTAGACGGGCAATGAAAATTAAACAGTCCATAATAATCGTATGGCACAGAGTAAAAATATAAGGCGTGTCACGCATTAGCCGCGTCAACGCACCCGGTGTATGGTGCATTGTTAAGGTGCACACGAATTGAGTACATACAGTATAATGATGCCCCTAATTTATTCGATTGTAAAATAATGGTTGGATTTTCATCTTCGAGAACTGAAATCACAAGTAGGTAACTTTCAGAAACTATGTTAGAATCACTATCAAGGGTATAGCTACCGTCGTATCAGCCGTATCAATGATACGGGGCCCCGAACTACAGGAGGTTCCCGACGTGACGTGTGTAGGAGGCAAAAATTCGTAAAATAATATCCGAAACTTAAAAATTTTATTGATCAATAGGAGGCCTAAACTATTATGGAGTCTATTGCCACTCCCAGTATCTCCTTGGAGTATATGAATAAAATTGTATCTTGTTAATAATTATTTTATTCCAATTTTATCCCAATTCTATTTTCACGCCTTAACTGCTGAACCGATCGTCATTAAATTTGGCAGAGATATGGACAAGGACATAGGCTACTTTTTACGCGATAACCGACATCCACGCGGGCGGAGCCGCGGGCAAAAGCTAGTAAATAAATAAATAATTAAATGTTCAGCAGTCTGTCTTTCGGCTGAAATGATGATGAAGATGACAATTATTCACAACTGCTCGATTTGCTATTCGATTCGATACACTAACGATGCTTAATCTAGTATCCCAGTCAGGATGCTCTAAATTTCGAGATCGCTGCGTTAGCTCTTGCATTCTTTGAGTAAAATTACAATGAAAACTTAACCTATCCCGGTGCAGAATGCTCCAATTTTCGAGCTCGCTACGCTCGCTATTTGCTGTAACCGGATTGGGGTCAGGGATTCAGGATGCTACAATTTTCCAACTTTCTCGTTTGCTTTTGCATTCTCTTAGTAGATACTTGTTAGATCTCAATGACAGCTTTACCTTTCAGAGGCCCTAGTGTGAGTTTCTTTTAACCATCTCGAATTTACGTATCGAGCGCGTTCAGCAATCCCATTGGTGAAGGGCCAATCGGCGGCCAATCGGAACGTCGAACGCGCTCGATGCGTAAAATCGAGATAGTTAAAAGAAACTCACACTAGGGCCTCAGGTCAGTACTATTTAATTTATTTTGTAAAAAAAAAGTACCCTCCGTTGGAGTTTCGCCACAGTCAAGTTAAAAGGACCCCCAAAAAATTTAGATACAGGGCCTTTAGGACTAGCCTTTGGCGCTATGTTGCATTAACACTTTAGCTTCATACTATCTGAATCTAAATCAAATGAAACGGGGTATTTTTTACAAAAACCATTATCACATTAAAAGCTGTAACGCCTTTTTTATGAAAATCATCTAAAATGACCGCGATACGAAGTTAAAAAGTGGAAAGCTCTGGAAAGAACCTGCGTATTTTAATGCGATGCACGAAAATATGTCAGAGTAGGTCATGTTTCAAGCAAATCACAATGTTATGTGCTGTGGGTTATAAAACTGTTACCCTCTGTCCCCATTTACTGCAGTAACCTATTTTTCCTCATCGATTTTTTAAGCATACTTTGAAAGGTTAAGTATTTTACTAGAAGGAATAAGTACTTCATTAAACCGCGTTCTAGTTTAACTTTTACAGAAGTTGATGCCTACATTTTCCATATGATGGTCCTGCCACTTATTTTGTATACAATCACATCTATACAAATTGATAAAATTTAAGTGTCTTTTTCATGTCAAAATAACAGCATTTTACTAAATGCATATAATTATTATGAAAGTATATACGGTACCAACAATTTTTTTTTAAAGTTTTTTCTCTCTTTCTGTCTGTTTGTTCCGACTAATCTCCGAAACGGCTCGACCGATTTTGACGGGATTTTCACTGGCAGATAGCTGATGCTATAAGGAGTAATTTAAGCTTAGGCTACTTTTTATAAAAATCGTATTGTAATCAACATACAACCGGACACTGTCCTGCAAATTGCAATTACCGTAGAAAAAATTGATGTTTTCAGTCGAATAGATTGTATTTCTCGTAAACTTTGTAATGACTTACCGGAGAAGACACAACTGACTTAGGCTACTTTTATTTTAGAAAAAGCCACGCGGCCGAAGCCGCGGTCAGCAGCTAGTCACATACAGGTTGAAATTGAATTTATGGGCATCCTTTTAAGAGTTCATTATACTCATCATTATGAACAACTTTCACTATAGGACCAACACAGAAATCTAGAAAAAAAAAAAAAAAAAAAACAACTGTTCCCTACATTTATGTTCGCAAGCTCGTCAATATGTAGGGAACAGCTGTTTATTTATTTTTTTCGAGATTTCAGGGTTGGTCCCATAGTGAAAGTTGTTCATAATGATGAGTACAATGACCCCTTAAGAGGATGCCCATGAATTCAATTGCACCCTGTATAAAATAGCAGAACTAAGTATGTTAAGGCAACATATGAAATAAGTCGTGTTAAACCCATCACTAGTCAAGTACTCGTAGACAAACGTGAGTTATAATAGCTATTAGTAGAAGCGATCACTGCATACACTATATGCATGAAGCCTTTGATTAATCAGGTGATATTAACATTATGTTCACGACCAACTGTTCTTTGTTTGACTGCAGATTAATGCCGCTCTACTGTTTAAGGACTGTTTGATATATCACTATCACTACATATTATAAAACAAAGTCCTCCGCCGCGTCTGTCTGTCTGTCTGTCTGTCTGTCTGTCTGTCTGTTCGCGATAAACTCAAATACTGCTGCACCGATTCTCATGCTGTTTTCACCAATGGATAGCTTGGTTCTCTAGGAAGGTTTTAGTATATAATTTGTTATGTTTTTGTATGCATTTTTGTATGAATTAACGATATTTGTTGGAGGTGTCGGAAAAAAATAAGCCGTCTGGGAGCTTTCAACGAAAACGCTGTCTAAACCCTTTGAGATATAACAAAATAATGTATGGTGGAATTGTGTATCATAAAAAGGTCTTCAAAAAAGTCCGCGATGGCATATGTCTATCTCTTAAGGATAACATACTATATCCATTTTATTGACTTTTTGTAGGTATTTGTTTGCCGAATTTTACTCTTGGAAATACGATTACGATAACAATACGCTATAATATCAGTAGCTATAAGCCAAATTATGTTCGTAGATAAATAAGCTAGCTACTTACGTGTATTTCAAACAGTATACAAGAATATTTATCATAAAAACATTACTAAACACGGCGGCCTTATGATCAAAATTTGTGCATTCCAAAACTTTCGTTACTTTTTCACTGACATATTTATCACTTTTCGATAAACTAACACTCAATACGAAATCTACACTTATTTCTCAGTAATTCTGTATAAGATTCTTCTAAGATTAAACCGTTTTCTCATTGAATCCATTAATTTACGCACGTATAAACCTTGATGAATGTTTACATTAAGCATCGCGTCACACCGCCACACGACCACAGAGTATAGACGTATTTTGTTTTCTTTTTTCGTTCGTTTAGTGGTGTTCCCGCTAAAATGTCAACCGGTCAATTATTAGTCGATTAATCGAATTCTACATCCAGATCGTGTTTGCAAGTACAAAATAAATGTCTAATATTTCGTCCAATTGCGAACGTGACCCTGAGAAAAGTTAGTACTTACGTGAATTATTCTAAAATTATTATTTGTGTCGCAATTTTATTTCGTGTTGTATTTGGTACAATTGATTGCTTTAAGAATTTGAGTGAAATTTCGTATTTTGATTTTGTGTTTGTTATCTTTAGGTAAAGACTCATTCACGTTCAGAACATAAGTACTTTTACTATATTAAATCATTTGTTTCGGTTTCTATTCACATAGTGTTCATGAAGAAACCATAAAACCATAGTTATTATTGTGAAATGTTAAAAGTTTGATGTCAAGCTCGATAGATGGCGTTGACGTCGAAATAGATCTCGCTATGGTTTCGTTACCGCGATTTGGTTGGGGTCTCGCAATTTTAATTAAGTATACCAGCTTAGATCAGTACACTATTGTGGTTTTATTTTCAACCCTATTAGTGTGCACATTAGTTAGATAGTTCAACTCATTACCAGCTCGGTAATAAACACATAGTGAGTCACATTAAAATTAATATTAAGTTAGAATTTTGAGATATAGCCTGGGATATGGAGAGGGTAGTACATAGGGTACTTTTTTATGCGATAACCGACATCCACGCGGGCGAAGCCGCGGGCAAAAGCTAGTATATATATAAAATTCAAAGTTCTGACTGACTGACTGATATATCAACGCACAGCCCAAACCGCTGGGTCTATAGATTCCAAATTTGGCACGTAGGTTTCTTATGAGGTCTAGGGGTGCACTAAGAAAGGATTTTTGGAAATTCCACCCCTAAGGGGATAAAATAGGGGATGAAAGTTTGTATGAAAAATCTTATTCATTTGATTGATTAACTTGAAATTTGGCACAAATACTTGCCTAAGTAATAACATTTTTCATTATTAGTTTTTCAAAACTACCCTTCAAAGGGGGATAGCGGGGTGTCAAAGTTTGTATGTAGGAAATTTAAAACCCATGAAATTCTGGACAAAATCCTATTCAACTAGGGAAGTATTGACATCCACGTGGGCGAAGCCGCGGGCAACAGCTAGTGTAGGTTAAAGGCTTAAAACATCAAACCATGATGAGTCAAAGAAAAAATTTGCCCGTCACGTGACGCCCGGCAGAAACATCTATGATAAATATATGTATATGATACATATTATAATTCATATTAATAAAAACCTATAACGAAATATGGAGTAGGTAAACTAAAGAAAAAATAGAGTTTCGGTAATAAAATCAACTTATTTTTCTCATTTTCTTTTTTATGTTTGACATTTATAGTCTATAGACAAATCAATCAAATCTACACACTACTAAACTATATAAATTGTGAACAAAAATAATAATATTTCAAAAAAATTATGATAATTATAATAATAATTACAGAATATTATATTCAATAGAGAAGCAAAATAGTTTATAGTATACTCGTACGCGCGCACACACACGGGAGTCGACAGCGTACCTATGCGGAGAAGGGGCATCACGGCATGACAGCGTCATGTCGTTGGTCGTCACGGCATACTAGTCGGTTTTACTGCCAATAGATGTTTTATATTAAAAAGTTTTTATGCGGTTTTGATACCGACATACTGGCCATCATTTTGGTATCGTCATAGTTCCGAATTTGAATTCACGACCATTTAAAAAGATATAGATTTCTATACAAAAAGTGCAGGGTGGCTCGATTTAGGAGTCCGGGACTCTTTTCTTTCTTCTCTTCTATTACAACATGATTGGGTTAATACTGATTTTCATTAACACCAAGTAATACTGTATGTTAAGAGGGAGCTCACCGGTCCACTAGCGTCACTCCATTAAAAACATATTATTTCGTGACTGAGAAGGAATTATGAAAAACGGTTCAATCAGCTCTCTCGGTAAGTGTGTCTAGAATTTTCTAATACTTTTTATAAAGTTTCATATTGAGACACGAAGCAACAAAATTCGATCTAAAGAAAAACGGCCACATTCCTCTCGATCGTATTTTGTTGCTTCGTGACTCAATATGAAAGGAGATTGTTCTGCATCCATACATCGTTCGCCCCAGAACCAACAGCGAAGGAAAATTACTTTGCGTGTTCTAAATTACAAGTATATGCCCATGAAGACAAAGTTTAATGACGGACAACTTGCAGTAAGGATTTATTTCAAAAGAAAACAAATCAAAGACCCTTCGAAAGACATGCTAATAAATGCATGTCACTGTTATTTCTATTGCCTGTATGAGGTTAGTTAAGCTATGAGAATCAGAAAAACATTTAAGTACTTACCTAAGTACCTATTAGGTATTTGGTAAATCTTTTAGTTTTTTTATTAAAATAGGTAGGTAGGTAAATAAGTTCTTATTTATTTAACTTCAATGCAAACGACTTTATCCTAATGTTTTTTATTTTTATTTTATTTATTTATACTTAGATAGGAAGTCATATTACCTCGTGTTAGTCATGTTATTGAAAGATTGGGACATCACTAATTGTCATGCCTAATCTAATTGTCAAAGATGGCGGCATATTTTATATGACCTCGATAGTCGCTCTTTTAATTGTTCATTATGGAACGCAGAATGTCCGTTTCATACAGATATTCGCAATTAGTCTAATAAAATATATTTATAATTATTATGTAGGTCAGATGTTTGTTGGTCCTGGGGCCATTTCCGACGATGTCCTTTGTGGATGATTGATGATACTCTTGTTTGTGCTTAACTTTAGGCACATAACTCTTACCACAACGAAAAAGAAATATAAGGAAGTTTCCTACAGGAAAAAGCTTAATGGTATAAGGGAAAATGTATAAAATAATAAAACTTCTATTGTTTTCAACTTTCAGTAAACCATTATTCGTCATTCTAGGTGAAAATCATAGGCTCATGGGGTAATTCTATACAAATAAATTAAATTGAAGTGTGTGTTTTTTTATGTCAAAATAAAAGCTTTTTTAGGGTTCCGTAGTAAACAAGGAAGCCTTATAGTTTCGTCATGTCCGTCTGTCTGTCTGTCCGCGGTTTAGCTCAGAGACCCTTAGTACTAGAAAGCTGTAATTTGGTATGGATATACATATTAATTACGCCGACAAGGCGGTAAAATAAAATCTTAAAAAGAAAAAAAATATTTCGTGTACCTCCGGTACACGTAAAGTGGGGGTGATGCTTTTTTTTTTCTCGTATATCCCATGGTGTGGGGTATCGTTGGATAGGCCGTTCAAAATTATTACGGGTTTGTGAAAACCATTTTTCGATTCAGGGATCCGTTTGCGTAATATTAAGCTTTAAATTGCTAATTTTTGTTGTTAGTCGTGTCCCCCCCTGCCAGCTAAATGGTTGTATTTGGATATGTAAAAAAATTCACAGCAGTAGTATAGGTAACGAAGTTAAAAGGAAAACTATCACAGCTAAGTAGGTTTTACAAGTTACCGAGTAATAGTCAACAAACTCACATTTGCAGTTGAAAAACATGTTCTCCTATACATTCTGTATGGGAGAACATGTTTTTCAACTACTATGTTAAGTTTGATCATGGGATAAATTCATCCCAACTACGGAACTCTTCATTGTGCGTGATCCGACACGCACTTGGCCGGTTATTACTAAATGCGAAAGTACATGCGGTAAACAATGGACTAAATTGTCAAACTTTTATTTATTGAATACGAGGCTTTTGGCTACTTTGCATGTGTGTATTTTTTTTTAATGTGCGTTTGTTTGTGCGGAATAAACAATTTATCTTTCTTTCGGAACTTTTAACAAAAAAAAAAAAAAAAAAAATTGTCTTTATGTCTGTTTGTTCCGGTTAATCTTCAAAACGGCTGCATAGATATTGACGGGACTTTCATCGCAAGATAGCTGGGGTCCAAGTCTGCTATTTTTATAAATTCGTCACTCCAACATGATCCCATTGTCATTTTGCTAAAAGTTCGTAATCTGCTAAATTCATAATGGTCGATCATTGGTCGGTCAATGGTCTCGTAATAGAATTGTATTACAATGGCATTTTGAACATTTATTCATGCCATATTTAATTTATATATATTTTTACTTATTATTTATTAGTGTTATAAGCAATTTGAAGTAGTACGAAGTTGGAAGTTTAGTAGGAAGTTTAATTTGTCATTATGTACGAGATTACCAATTCTTTCAATGGAGTGTCAGTGGCTGACCATTGAAAAGTCATAATGACTCCATTATATTAGTAGTTTACCAAACTTGTCAAAATCAACTATTATGAAATCAATGATAGACCATTCTGACATTATTGTAATAGCAGACTTGAGGCCCTGATGTTATACGGAGTACGAGTAACTTAGGCCAATAAGCATACTTTGAAAGGTTAATTATCTTACTAAAAGGAATACTTCATTAAACCGCGTTTTAGTTAAACTTTTACAGAATTTGATGCCTACATTTTCCATTTTATGGTCTTCCCACTTCTTTTGTATATACAATCAAATCTATACAAATAAATATAATCTCCAAAGCTGCTGGGCCGATTTTGACGGGACTTTCTCGGGCTGAATATTATAAGGTCTTACTAACTAGGGTCTTACTTTTATATTAGAAAAACGCAACGCGGGCGAGACCGCGGGCTAGTTACATAATATGTTGGCAATATAAATTCCCTGGCTGTAGAAATATCGTGGACAAGTGAATGATAATCGCCGGTCAACCCAGATTCGTCAGTAACTGTACTGTCATGACATTACGGAGCTCGGAGGCACGCGCGTACGCATCTAACTGTAGCCCACATTAAAAGGGACAGCTCATTAGCATAAAAAGTAGGTGTCGTTACCTAGTTCATTATCTGTTGTTTAATGTTTAGTGAGCCTCACATTTGTGTGTCGTGATGGCCCATTGGTTAAGGCCTCGCCTCTCATGCATAAGGTTTTGTGGGTTCAAATCCGGACAAGTACCAATGTGACTTTTCAATTCATATGTACTTTCTGGGTTTATCTTGGAAAAACCAAGATAACGCGCGCAATCGTTGCCTGTGTTTAAAAGACTCGTGAAGGAACATTACTTTTCGTTGTGATTTTGTTCTCGTTGTTAGCTGTGATACACTTCATTTATTTTCATTGCTTATAGTTAGTATGTATGTATCTATTATGTAACATATATATATGTATCTATTATAGGATATTGTACTGTTATACTTTTTATTTGCACCAATGACAACCCCATTTTATGTCCAGAAATTCACTATCCATGCCAAGATTGCCTGGAAGAGATCGCAATATGCGGTAAGGCCGCCCATTGTATATTTTATAGTGTACTAGCTTTTGCCCGCGGCTCCGCCCGCGTGGATGTCGGTTATCGCGTAAAAAAGTAGCCTATGTCTTTCTCCATATCCCAGGCTATATCTCTGCCAAATTTCATGACGATCGGTTCAGCGGTTTAGGCGTGAAAACGTAACATACAGACAGACAAACAAACAGAGTTACTTTCACATTTATAATATTAGTATGGATAAATATATATTACTGACATCGGTGAAGGAAAAACGTGAGGAAACCTGGACTTATAGTCAATATAAATTTGAAACCGCCAACCATCAATGCTCGTGCCTTCTCTGTATGACAAGAGGCCTTTGGCCAGCAGTGGTACAGTTATAGGCTGGTAATATTACACATTTGAATGATTGATGCACCTGAATACGCCAAACTCTAGTTCAATTTTTTGGAAGTTTGTTACTGAATCACTTCAAAACGCCGCAACTTTCGATGTAATTGAGCACACAGGTTTTTCCCATTTAAGGTTTTCCTACGGACCCTGAACTCAATGCAAATGAAGTCGTTGACAAAAGCTATACTCAGTTCAATTATGCTGGTTGCTGGTTACACATTTAGATGTATGAGGAACAGGGTGTAAAGTTCACTCATACTCTATAGTAAAGGGAGGATCCTCCGACCAGACGGGTGTTGTGTCTGGTGGACAACTGCCCAATGGTTGATGTCGGGATGTTGTATATATGCTAGTCGCGCGGTAAACTCTGATCTAATAGCGCGATGCAGGATTTGTGACGTCAGGTCTTTGATGCGTAGTTCGCAGGCGTTGTTGATACCGCCACACACCTAAACTTTAATCTAAATTGTATAAAACAAAGTCAGGTTAGTTAAACCATTTATAACACAAGAACGACTAGACCGATTTGTATGATCTTTGATTTGTTGGATTTTTCTCCCGAATATAACTATTAAAACAGGCGGAAATTCACGAAAAAAATATTTTGAAATAAAATTTATTTCGAATGATATTAATGATAAATGATTTTATTTCTGTAAGTAGGTTTGTACAAACACTTTTACACGTCAATCATATTTTTAATACTAGATGGGGTCGACGTTTCTTATCTGACTACTCTGAAAAGAGGCCGAAACAAACTCAGAGGTCACAGTCTCTTTTAAAGTCCAGACATAATCTTGGTCAGATCATGTGAAGACCATGTAGATTGGTGTCTGAAATGGACTTTTGATGAAAGAACCACACAGATTGAGTGGACCTGTTTTTTTGTTTTTTTTTTTTTAATTAATGTTCAAAAAGTAGATCCCAGAGTTTAAAATAATATACTAAGAACCACAGAAGCCTTTGATGGCTTATACATGGCTAGTGAGTTCGAAACAAAAATATATCTAATATAGGTACTTACTACAAAAAAAACTTAGACGGTAAGTTTGTAAGTTTTATATTCAAAGAATATTGCAAGTCTTTACTCATCATATAATATGTTAATAGCACAAATAAAGATGATAGTAAGTGTATCAAACTAAAGTACATACTCATAGTTTGTAATTTGCAGAAAATGCTTTTTTAATAAACATTTTGCTTTTTTAGGGTTACAGAGGTAGGATTCAGTCAGTGCACGCATTTGTCAGTAATCGTGTAGCTCAACTCAGAACACGATTCATTCAAGAAAGAACGAAAGAACGCTAAACGAAAACGAAGTGATAGCGCAAGCGATGGGATGCGGTGGGTCGGGGGCCGAAATTTCACGCGGAGGAAGTCGCGGGCAGGAGCTAGTATAATATTAATACTAAAGATCTTGTTTATGATGTTAGTAATACAATCCTGCAAGGTTGTTAGCGTTTTACCAATAACCCTGTATAATTAAATTAGTATTTGGTGTTAATTTCAATCCGTCACTAAATAATACAATCTGTTACCCGTGTAGGTATTTTGATAACATAATTAAAGCAAGATCTACGGATTTATCCATAGGCAATTTTCAGCGTCACCTTACGGATTTTTAGGGTTCTGTACCTCAAAAGGAAAAAACGGAACCCTTATAGGATCACTCGTGTGTTTGTCTGTCTGTTTGTCACAGTCAATTTGCTCCGAATGTAATGGACCGATTAGGTTGAAATTTGGTATACATATCAATTTGAGAGACCCAAACGCGAACGTGAACCGTAAATAAATGAAATTAGAATATTGGGGTCAGTTTTGGGGGGCAAATAAGAAAAAAAAAATTGCTAACTGTACCGTGTGACATATCAAATGAAAGGGCTTACTTACTGTGAGGGTCTCAAATGTTTTTTTTTTAATAATTTTAAAATAAATTGTTCTAAAGTTATAAGTGAAAATAGACGAAAGTTGACCATTCCCTTATCTCCGAAACTACCGAGCCTAAAATTTTGAAAAAGATACAGAAAATAGTTCTATATACAACATTAGTTTTAGTTTATGCGAACCCCGAAACACGTGTCTAGTATTTTTATGTAAAGAATTTATGTACAAAATTTCAAAACTGTATCATGAAAAATAACAAAGTTATAAGCTTGTTATGTTACCTGGTTGTCCGTACAAAAACATGCTCACCACGCGGCGCACCCGCGCCGCCCGCGCCTTGCGTTCATTAATAATAATAATTAATTTGGTAGTAGGTATCTAACCGTACGACGATTGTATTGTAATTAACTGGTGATAACATTTTCCATCACACTTGCAGGCTTTGGACTTTTTCGTAATGGTCAAGTACTTAGTGTCGCTCGGTGTCCAACTTGTAACCTTTTTTAAATATTTTTGGGAAAAACTATAACATGGTGTAAAAACTATTGGAATCGATTCAGTTACTTATTCTGAACAAACTATATTCAGGTTTTGCATATACTAAAAATAATGTTGTAGATTACAGGAAAATCTGTAAGAAGTTTTTTTCTCTCAAAAAAGGCGCCATCTTATTTTTTTGCCCTGGAAATTGTTTTTCGCATTTGGCTTTGTGGCGCCCATTGCCATCTGGCGCCTTGAGCGACCGCTCCTCTCGCTCTACCCTAGGGCCGGCTGGCCTATCTTTCGGGGAAATACAGCCGTGATGTTGTTACTTTCAAAAAAGTAGGTACGCTGAAAATTCCCCCTCCCAAAGAGTATCCCTAAGTCAAAGTGCAATGTCATTAGTCGAGTACCTACTCTAAAATGAATTTCAACTGTAAATTTTCCTGTAAATAAGGGTCATGGTATGACTTATGCTATTATTGCATGAATTGCTCATGCTGAACTTTGCCAGTGATGACAAATTGTCAAACTCGACTACTGCCTTTTAATAATTAGACAGTTCAGCTTGTTATTTAAATTCATATTGATATTGTAACATGAAGTTCAGCTTGTCATTTAAATATATAGAATAGATAGAATACTCTTTATTATGTACACCATAAAAATTACAGATTGTTACATAGGGTGTCACAATGGGCGGTCTTATCGCTAAAAGCGATCTTTTACAGACAACCTTTGGATGGATCAAAAAGTAGAAGGAGAGACAATACTGCAGGTAGTCAGTGGTGTATTTTAACATTTGTAACATTTTGTTTTTGTTTTGATTGTTTGTTTGTTGACATTTTTGCCAGTGACGCAACAGAGTAAGGGCCGAGTCACACCGGAATGGCAGTGGCCGGCAGCGACGCGGCGAGCACTTGCAGTGTGAAATAATTTTAAACTTTTTCTACATACTTAATGCGCTACCCCGAGCAAAACGCGTTTTTCAAAGGCTATTAACTCATTAATTAAGAAAAATAAACTACATCTAAAAACACATTATTAATGTACGGTATCCTATCACCACATTGCACGTTCTTATTTATTTTTATGTGTTTTAAGTACATTTGAAATCTTCGTGTAAAAAAAGTACTAAAATTATTGATTGCATGCATCTTTTGCTAAAGTTGACGTTCCATTAATTTGAGAGTTACACTAATGGATAGATAATTTAAAAACCTTAATAATTCACGTTTTGTTTAATTTCAAAAGATCACTCTCCTTTTTTTTATTAAAATAATTCCAAAAATTATGTGAATTCGGCGTACGCAGGGAGCGGGATACGAAATGCAAATGCGAGGGCTAAATTAATCAAAAGTACCAAGCATACTGCTCTTTAGAAACTTTTCTCTTTACAGTTCATACGATTGTGAAAATTTTGCTGGCTACCATTACATTTTGACAGCCGTACTTCAAAATACTTCTACTTAGCCTATGTAGATAATAAGACAAAAGTATGATTTATGCATAGCTTATTAAACACATTTAATAAAGTCATTAAGAACAAGGCACGGAAACAAAACCCACAAGAAGTTTCAAACGCAATTGAATGCGCCGTTTCTAGATCATATAGATGCATTGCTACACTTGGCAGCCTAAGAATGATGTTTAGCGAGAATTTTAATGTTATGCGGTGCATTTGACATTTCAACGGTTAACAAGACATCTATCGTAGTTGCGAAAATACGTTCTTAACTCATTTGTTTTTCCTTATCTTAAGCGAAGAAAAGTGTGATTGAACAAAGAAAACAATAAAATAAACCCTAGCACTTGTAACATCCCAGGACTTAACCGACAAGTATTACACTAGTAATTAAAAGGCACGTCTATGGAAATAAGGCCCGCTGTGCATACAATCCGGCCATAAAGGAGTACATTCTGTGTCATTTGAGCAAATAGGTCACTGTAACAACAGCCTCAGACAGAACGCACCCCCTGACGCGGGCACCTTGGCGCCTAAACTGGCGCCAACATGGCGCCCGCTGCCGCCATAAAGGCGGGACTCCGCTCTATTTTATGCACTTATAGGATAACATGAATTCGTTTTAAGATTCCTTAGCTAATATAAACAAACATGAGGGTAATAATTTGGATTTGCAGAGGTTATTTCTGTTCAACAAAGGTTAACTTGATAGAAAAGTAAGACTTTCCTTTGTCTTGGTCTTTTTCATGCCCTTTACAGTTGACATTTATCACAAACAACAACGACAAAGTAAAATAGGATCGGATTCTATTTTAAAATACCCAATATAATCTTAATCTGGCAAAGCAATAAAGAATATGGCAAAAATTCAAAATGTCGGTTCGGCTGCGTGTTGGTAAGTATATAAGGCACAAAACAATGGCCCATAGCAGCGACGCGACGTCTAACAACATTAGCCGTGAACGCAACAAATACTCATTGTTCGTATTTCTCACTCTTTGCCCTTACCAATAAAAGCCACGCTTATGGTCTAGTATTTCATTTATGTATATGCAGCATACCACGGGATTTTGCCTTAAAACAATTGATATAAAGGAAACTTGCTTGAGGTCTTGTTTCACGTAAAATGGAGACGTTGAAGAAAACCACTGTTTAAATTTCAAGAGTTTGTATGGACTCATTAAATATACAGGAATCGTAAATCGTAAACCCCATTTAACAAACTACTTGAATATAGCCCAATACGGTCCATATTGGCTCAGGATCGAGTTGAGTGGAAAAAGGAAAGGAAGGCATTTTCCCGCAGTGAGTAATACAAGCTAAATTATAATTATTATATATTATTTTATGGAATAATTAAAACTACATACCTATTTGCCTATACTTGTGGCAGGAAAACAAGAAATGTAGCAAAATATAAAATTACTGATTCAATTACACAAATCTTCTTAGCATAAAACAGATCAGTTTGTAAAGTTAGCAGTCCGCGTATAATGTGAGATTTTTCACGCTTAGTCACAAGCGTTTTCCACTTGTGGCAGGTAGATAGAAGATCTGTGAAACACAATTATTAGTTTGTTACCTTTACAGTGGCCTTGCGCGCGCGCAGTTTTGCCACCAGCCATGGCTAACATGAAGGTTAATCCTTGTAAAAAAATGTAACTACCAACATCAATGACAGTTATTAATTTGACGGTTGTCACCTATTTAGCTTTCGTTAATGTTTCTCATTAAATGAGTCACGACAGCTAAGATATATGTAAGTATATGCTTTTAAACTATGTAGAAAGAGACTTCTGGATTTTTCTTGGTTTACAATTATATTTTTTAACTTAGCTCTTAATCTTACAGTTCCATTAAAGAGTACAGTTTATGTATTTAAGTTTAAGACGTTTTTCCTTACAACGTAATTACATAAAGTTACAGTAAAGACCTTAACCGAGTTCTTATTCCGATTAGTCAAGTTATTGTATGGAAGGATGTGTCCCATAAAAACAGTTCTCCACACAGTGCGTACATTTTATGAGTAATGGGGTGTTAAAACAATTATTTTATTGTAATTAGTCATATTTTCTGATGAAATAGATCACTGTTGCGAGTAAAACTGTTGTAAACATGACTGTGTTGACGTCTGAAATACAGGAAAATGTTCAGAACTTCATAAATGAATTAATCATACTTACTACATGGGAAGTATAATATAATAATAATAAATAATAAAATGTTTATTAGTACACTTAAAAAACATACACAAGTACACAAGGATTAGAGAAAATGTTGTACAATAAACTCACATTAAAGGGCGAACTGATGCCTCCTAAACTAGGCCAAAGGCCTGTGTTTTAGGAGCCAATGTTCCTCCAGATATAATAGCAACAAATATAAACTGAATAGGTAAAATAAAAAAGTTTAACTTAAGCCAAATAGCTAGATTCCTTAAATTTGTGTGATAAAAAAGGGAACTGGGGGCTAAATTTGATTAGGTAGGTAAGTAGGTATTGATAACTTTTTACATGACGAGTTCTACTGTTCTATTTTATATTCGAATCTCAGCCGAAAACAACGATTGATAATGCAACTGCACGCAATTTAGAACTTGAATAAAATACAAATCCAAAAGCCGCTTAAACAAATTAACTTAGCCGCCGCATAAACCATCTCAAAAACCACATAAAATGGTGTTAACACCGATAACTAAACTACCGTATAAATCATCCCGCCCTATAAATAAAGATCACAAATGGCATGTCTGTTTTATAGCAAACGTAGATATAATTTCGCATAGTTATCGCCGAGCATCGTGCGTGCGCGCCGCATGCATGTGTGCAGTTATGCGCGCTGACTTCTAGACCGGAAAACGCTAGAAAGTGGCTTTTCAATTTACGAATAGCTACATAATAAATGCGTTTGAGTCGATTCAACGCGCACGGTGATGTTAAATCACATTTTATGTTGGACCGTGATTGATATCCTGTATATTTGCGATTAGGTAAAATATGGGTAATTTTGAGTTGAATTTCGAAGCTGTTCATTTCAATAAGTCTTTAAGATATTCCAGGAAAAACCACCACAACCAAAACGGCTTTGGATTATTTTAAATCAATCAAGTTTGTTTTTTAAATTAATTACTATTCAATAAAGATAATTAAAAAAATAAGAAGGTAGGTACCCAAGTGGTGCAGTCTGCAATGCAAAAAATTCAAATAAAAAATAAAAAAAATAAAAAAACCTAATGCTGTGTTTTTGCCTTTATTATTAATTAAATTCTATTGCAAAATAAAAATTAAAAAAGCATTCGAAGTGTTTCATAAATTCTTAACAATATTTATACTTACATCTCGCGCGTTTGTCTCTGTATTGACAGTTACATACGTTTTCGCATACCACCGTTTTTTAAAAGGTTTATTTTGCTGATTTAACTGGACTTTTTTAAATATTTTAATATTTAGCTCCCTAATTTTTATTTATTTAACTGACATAATTATAAATAATGCGATTAAAAGTTTGACTTACCTATCTAAAGAATTGTGTCTTGATATTTAGCCAAAAAGCCCTCAAAGATTCCTTTCATTTCCAATAACATCGTAAACTATGATAGAAACCAGCCTACTTCAATAAAAGTAGATACAAATAGTTCTGTTCCACTATCTAATAATTTAGAAGTATTTCGCAACCGTCTCTGGGACTTGGAACTCCATGATTGCCGATAGGAATGGATGCGTACCGAAATAAACCAATCAAAACACTTTAAGGGAACTTCTATGACCATTCACATCTGCAGATCTCGAAAGGAAATGTATTTTTATAACGATCGAGTATTTACTTGTGTGGAAATCAGCTACAGCAGTCTAATATTTCGAATGCAGTAGCAGGTAGATCTACTTAACAGGAATAAGCAAAAAAGAGAATGTAGCTGTAACAATACGTAACTAATCAGGAACTATTTAATTGAACTGCCTTTGTGTTTAGCTGAAAACATTACTAAATAAAGTATCTTATAAAACAAACAATACCTATTTGGGTTCAAAAAGCTCGCTTTGATAAATAAAGACTTTCAGTTTAAGTTAGATATGGCTAAGATTTTTATCGTCCTGGGTTGATTTAGGAATATTCATCTTTGATTTCCGCCCTGAGATAAGCCAACAGAACCACACCTTGAACGCTTGGGATAGTATAGTTCTAATAATGTTCTAGGCACTAACTTTACAAATGAATGAAAGCTGTTTACTCATGTGCTACGCATTACTACGCCGGTTCTACGGTTCAGTAGCCAATTTTCCTTGACCTCTCATGGTTCCCCCATTGCTTTTACAAAGGGCGACATAAGGGAAAACGAAAGGACAATCAGAGACCATTGGTTTATTTTCAAATGAAGCATAGAGGAGCGCCGATTGTTGGCCAAGCGGTAGTCGCATCGCGTCGTGAGTCGAACGCACTCGTGTCTGCACTGAGCTTAGTAAACACCCCGCGACACCGAAAGCGTCCATCATTTTTGAATTTCGAAGACACCGAAAGCGTCCATCATTTTTGAATTTCGAAGTGCAAGTGAAATAAAAAACAAATAAAACAGTGCGTTCATTGTCGCTGTAAGGAGTTTTAATTCCTGTCTTTGGTGAGATTTAATTTATAATTTGTTTGCATGCAAGTGAAGTTGCTGTTCTATTATTATAATTGCATGTTTTGATGTTATCATACTGTACCTGTGTATTTAGCATTTTAATGTGTTTTTGTAGTGCAAACATATTTTTGTCAATACCTACACCGTATACCGGGAAAGCAGAGCAGTTGTTATAAATTGATTTTCTTTGTAATAAGGTAACCGATCATTTGCAATCGTTTTTATATACTGAAATTATGTCTGCACATTCATTTGCAGCAGATTTCGTTGCATCTTAATTATCGTATACGCATTCAAACTTTTTAAGAAGAATTTTTACAGCTTAAAAAGGACTCGTGTGTATTATTATTGCTAAAAGCATAATCTCAACACCGGAGCTTTGGCGCGAAACACAAGAAAACTCACCTTCATTTTCCTAAACCTTTAAAAAAAATCTCATTTTGATCTTAAGGACCAATGTATCAATATACCAGCTGACTGTGACTAGATTAGGTTTTCAGGAAACAGCAATATACCTACTTTAACTTTGTAGTTAATTCTAAAATTTTCCTTAACACCCAGAACACTCCATTCATATTCCAATAATCCATAAAATTAATAAGTTTCAATCCATTAATGGACATAAGGCAATTACTTACGTGTTGTTTTTCATTGTTCAGCAGCAACACTAATGTTTGTAAAAAAAAAAAAAAAAACTATTTCGTTTGGAAAGCATAACGCGCCAGTTTCGTTCCGTTTCAGTGATCGGCATTCAGCCTGTTTATGATTTATGCATTGTCGTCTGTAACCGACTACTTTTACAATATTAACAACACGCGTTAATGAGACTAGTTAGTATTAATTGAATTAATTAGGGGAATGCATGATTCTCATGATTTTAAGTGATTCAATCACGCTAAAGTAACTTATTTGAATACGCGATCGTTTACTTGGCCAGACATTTTGTCAGCTATGTTAATTTTGCCAAGTGAGTAACCACTCTGATGACCTATGTAAAAAAAATGAGACATATCATAATTTGTTAGATTCACGCAAACTGAGGCACAATAACAGTAATTACGCACTAGATTATATATGGTCACCATTATTATCATGGACGCATATAAAATTGGACACCATAAGTACCGCGTTAATGGTGGCACAAGACTTCCTTATATACCAGAATATTATTAAGTACATTGTTTTATAGTCACTTTGAATTTGACCGATGCCCTATTTAGTAGAAGACAGACGCTAATGACGGGGTAAGACATACCGATATAATTTATTGCGAACATTTTTTTTTTATTTACACATCAAATTGCAGTAAAATTACTGTTTTTTTTTTCATGCAATTATTTCCTTTCTTACGTTGTATATAATTTACATCGTGCCTACAATTAAATTAATAAAACTTAATAATAAAATAATAAACTGTAATGCGTAGTAAATTTACAAAATATATTCCCATTTTCATTCATTACAACGGTTATCAGGGAAAGTCCATTTCAATCAATAACCGTCCATAGACCGTCTTGTTTTAATTAGTTTAATTTATTTTCACCAGGTTTCCGAGTACGGAGGTGGCGCTCGAGTAGTGTGGGCGATGTCGGCGGGCGACCGAGAGGCCGAGGCGCAGGCCAAGAAGGGCGATGAGGCTGCCTCCAATGACCGTGACAGCCGGGCTGCTGCGGCATTGAAGCAGTACTGGTGTGTGGGGCTACGAGCCGTCGAGCTGGTGAGTTACTGACATAGACTAGATGTAATAGCTATAGTAGAGGATACTGCCATGAAGGGCGATGAAGCTGTCTTCAACGATCGAGACAGCCGAGATGCAGCCACGCTGAAAGTATTGGTGTGTGCGAGCCGTCAAGCTGGTGAGTTACTGACAGAGACTAGATGTAAGACACAAGGACACTGCCATGAAGGGCGATGAAGCTGCCTGTAAAGACCGCGACAAGAAAGCTGGAGTTACCTAAATATAAACTATTTTGAAGACATGATTATATGAAGGATAATCGATGTTATGGCGAAAAATTCAAATTCTGGTGAGGTCAGACAGCTTCCAGTACCACGAAACTCGTTGAACAAGAGTATAATGAAATCAACTAGACCAATAATCGTCTATACACCACAAACCACATACAATGAACTTGCGGTTGTGCAATGATTTAATAAAACTGAAAATCTGGCTCTAGAAAGTCCAGGCAATAACGTTGGAAAACTTTAGGAAGAAGAATTTGCAGTGACTTGGTATAGCATAATAATTAATCACCAATACCCAACAGAGGATGAAGAAGCAAATAAGAAAGAAGATGTGAAAGTTTCAAACACTCGGACAGCGTAAAGAAAAATGCGAATCAGTAGAAAATGTTCCACTAAAAACTAGTCCATATACACAAAACCATTTAATACATTGTATAATTGGAAATCGATACAACTGGATGATCGTGAGGCACTCGGCTGGTAATTACTTGCAATCATGGCGAGTATGGGAACTGACCATGTTGCGATGCAAGACATGATAATTTGTATCACGACACACTGCCCTTGAAGTCAAAGGATCCCTTGTGCTCTTGTACTTGGTGGTAATTAAATATAGTACACTTCATCTTTATTCTGTTCATGTTGTGTGTTTTATAGAAAAATAACAAAGTATAGTAGAATTTGTTTGTTGTGGTGTGATTTGGTAAAAATATCGTTTGATGACAGACATTGTGTTTCGATTGATGATTGGTTTGAATTATTGTTGAATTTATAAAATCTGTAAACAAAGCTTCCATAAATAAGTATGTTTGCACTAGTCGCCTTATCCTTTTTCCTTTAAAGGATATGCATGGCTTCCTAGACGACGCATTAAGCCTGGAACGTAGTCGACTTATAAGGTTGAAGACCTTAATACAGCATAAACAGTCTTTTGTCTGCCTGTACTTGTTTAGATACCTAGTTATCTTTACTAAAAGCTATCTAAAACGTGCAAAATGTATTTATTCAGCTTGTGCCCGCGAACCTGCCCACGTGGATGTCGGTTATCGCGTAAAAAAGTAGCCTATGTCCTTCTCCATATCCCAGGCTATATCTCTGCCTTTCATGACGATCGGTTCAGTGGTTTAGGCGTGAAAACGTAACATACAGACAGACAGACAGACAGAGTTACTTTCACATTAATAATATTAGTACGGATAGTATGGATTAATGGATTAAAGAACGCCAATAGCATTTACATTCAATATTGGTTAACAAAAGTATTTGGGAAAGGTATTACCGCTAATGTATACAAAAATTATAGGTGACATTGAAAGAAAAAGACATTTGACAGAAGCTGCTTATGAACAAAAAATAAAATTTAAATATTTAAATTGATACAAAGAAAATGATAAGCAACGATAACCATAGTTATTATTAAATTATTCATCATATTATAATGGTTTCGGCCAACCAACGATGCATGAAAGTGAAAACCGTGTAATTCATTTACGAAGATGCTTGCGGTATTGGAAAATCACTTGTTTGCGGTATTCAAGAACAACCAAAAGGAGAAAACAGGCATTTGACAATGCGACCACTAGACCGACGTACGGACGACACTTTCACTCAAATACTTGAGAACACTTGTTTTAAACGATCTCATGTTTTTATTCGCGTACGTGAGCTTTGTTATTTGAGTGAATTGTTAAAAAATAAATGAAAGTAATTTGGGATACTGGCAACGCAAAAAGATAATGACTAATTGCGAAAACGGTTTCCGAGCCGCACAAGTGGCTAAAGCATTTGTAACTTTCCAAAAGGAAATTATATATTATTTAAATAGAAAAAACAAGTGAAGATGTTTCTTTGAAAAGTCAGAAACCAATCACATATCGATATTATGTTCTAATGCTACATGATTTAGAAACTTCCGGATGTTAGCGGTGTGTTTTTTCGTCTTTGTTGCACCAAATAAATGATTTATCTAAGTAATTATTTGTTTATTCTCTGGACCAATTCTAGTTTTGGTTTTATTTTCAGATAATAGCGGTGATCGCCATCGGTCTTATCGTCGGTGCTCTCTACTCCCCACAAGTGGTGCAGTCAGACCATAGGCACATCGCCGTCATCTACTCTGCCTACTCGAGTAAGTACTCAACATCTATTATTCATATATCGATAGCTTCGGTAATGCGAAAAACACACCACATACTACAGGCTGCAGCTTTGACGATCTGAAAAACGCCTCTGTCACCGTAATAAACGTGGCCACAATAGTTTAATAATATGTACCGACCAATCGAATAGAAAAAGACATATTGTAGAAATATTTGCCTCAACTTGCTTACTTGTACCTTCGATTCTTATCGTGTGAATGGTACATAACTTAGCTGATTTCTACAATAAACTATGTTTAGTAATAGAAGTTCTAGTCGCGTCGAAAATCTGCTTTATTTCAGCCAATTTCCACTAACTAAGGATAGAACTGAAACCATGACCCGATTCGTTCCAACGGAATTTGTTCTAATCTTTCAATTTACCAATTGTCACAGAATCGATTCTGGCACATTTCATGGCCGGTCAGACGGCAAATCCACAGACTGGCAATTAACAAATAAAGCAAAGTGGAACACAATTAAATTATTAAAAAAAAAAAAAAAAAATACAGAACCGGAATAAATAAAAAACGGGGCAGTCTTTGTGGACCTCCGATAGAAGTGAATGAAAACTAAGTAACTTGAAAGCTTTCGGTGACGATGACGCGAGTTCCTTGATTTTTGTTTACCCAAAAAGTACACATTGGTAGATATATACACAGTATACTTATAGCTCATGGAAAGCGTTCGGTGACAATGACGCGAGTTCCATGATTTTTGTTCACCCAAAAAGTGCTCAACGCGCCTAAAGAAGTTTTCAATTTAAAAAAAAGAGGATACAAAGACAAAATGGATGACAGATTAAATAAAAAAATTGAAAAACTCTTCTACTACAAACGTCACTACCACATTTTTTTTTAAGTTCGTTTTTCTATTCAGTGTAGTGTCAATCAACTGTTTGTTAATTATTTTTTAATTCAGTGTGTAATTACTATAATTGTGTGTCAGTTCGCATCCTTTAGCATCCCTCGGATGTACCTCAATAGTGATTTCACGCCTAAATGAACACTCTATTGACACAATAATCGGAGTTTCTTGCTATAAGTACAATTCTTTACAAATATTGACCTTTGTTGGCTAAGAAAAATGTACACAAAGCATGTTGAATTAGACAATTAAAAAAAAAAAAAAAAAAATATGCGCAATAGCTGTAACAAAATCTTGAAGAATCGTATCTATCGATTTATCATCCATGATCATAAATGTTGAAGAGAATTTGTCATTTTGTTCTAAATATTCATGATATATACGGTTCGGTTGGTTCGGTTCGGTTCGGTACGGTTATCTAGACGCACTGCAAGTTACCACCCCTACCTGGTTGATATTCCACCAACTCGCACTAAGCGTTTTCAAACGTCTTTTATAATGCGCGCAGCAAAGGAGTGGAACTCTCTGCCAGCGTCTGTGTTTCCGAACGCATACAACCCTAATCTATTCAAAGTGAGAGTGAACAGGCTTCTTCTGGGTAAGCTCACTCCATCGTAGACTTTGTCTCTGTCATCCAGACCTAGACTAAAGTCAAGAGCAAACTCATAGTAGAATAAAAAAAATATATTTTACGTGTTTATCTTATAAATCGGTTTCACTTCATAGTCAAGTGGAAAATTGGTTTCATTGAACTTTGTGTGGAAAGTGAAACCTGTAAACACTTGTAAACGTAAACCGTCAACCGTAAACCGATTTACAATAACTTCCTGAATGCGATGTCGATAGTCGATTTATTGTTCATAACATTATTAACGATTTTCCTGTTTAGCGATATTGATTTAGTTTCGATTGAAATCGGTCAAGCCTTCGTAATTTTCGTGTTCTCATTGTCTACGTCAAAATTGTGTGAAAAAATGCCAATAAAAATGTGGAAGTAAAATCCAATGATTGGATGACCTAATAATTAATTATTTTTCATGAGTAATTATTTATTATACTTAATAGTTTTGAAACTGTTTCCAGTAGAAAAGGTTTTAAATGCTTCTACACACGCATCTCACTGATTAATGTTATAGATTTCATCCTGATAATTTATTTGTTCAATTATTTAGAAACTACCAAAATTAAGTTTCACGTAATAATTATTAAATCATTTTGTAAACCTAATCAATTTGTTAGGAGCGGTAATGGATTACTGCAACAAATTATTTTTTCCGGTCACATAATATCTAATGATTTTGTAGCCAAACTTGAATGCTTCTTTGTCGATATCTACCTACCTATCTACCTGCTGAAAAATAGACTAAATGGAACAATCCCTAGCTGTCTTGAGTACACTGTGTCACAAAAGTCGAGTATTATGACTTTTCGCTAAGAAACTCTAATTCTACAAAACTCCGCCTAGAGTTTTCCCCACTAAATTGTGTACGGCATGTCGGTTTCCAACCCAGACTATGACCTCTGATAACTATTTGATTTTGAAATCTGTACGCCTATTAATGATGTCATTATAATCCAGGCTACATCATCATCACCGGCGTGCTTGTCATCGCGCGGCTGTTCGGCGAGTCTCCCGGATGGAGGACATCCATCGGCTTCTCAGTGCTGGGCGTCATCATGTTCACTGCCGCCGCTGCTGTCATATTCTATGGTGAGTGTTCCAATTTTAAACAATTATTTTTGTTTTCTCTAACTAGCCAGTATTTTAAACGGTTACAATTTGTACACGTAAAGACTTTCTCATTTCTGCATGTATTGAAAAGTTTTGAGTGTTTTTGTTATATCTCGGGACTCTGGTTTCCCGGACCTTTGGATGGAGTAGGAAGGGCCGAAGCCAACTCGCAGAATCCCCTTAGACAGTAGTGTTGAGGCACCAACCAACGATTATCCCTGTGATTATCCCTGCCAGAGATAATCGTACGGTTGGTGCATCAACAATTAAATTTTCTTAGGGGCCTCTGCGAGTTGGCTTCGGCCCTTCCTACTCCATCCAAAGGTCCGGGAAACCAGGGTCCCGAGATAACCCAAGGAAAACCCCCGGTTGGTGCAGGATTATTGCTGAACATGGAAACAAAACATATTGGGCTTTGGGCTTGGGTGGCTTTAGTGGATTGGTATGACTATGGAAGGACTATGTCCCCTGCCTGATCAATGTTATGTAATACACGGATAAAATGGCAGTGGGTGACACACTTATTAATGGGTCCCCGAAAACGGCCGCTAGTGACGCAACGACAAGGGGGCAACTGAGTGTTTTCATAATTATAATGATAATTAGTACACCACGTCTATTTATGTTTCATCGTGGTAGTATAATAAACTAGTTACCTAAATAAACATGTTATTTTACGCTATGTTGTGGACCGACTTATTTTTTCTAAAATTATTGCGTATCAACTAGTAATTACGCTATTTATTCAAGAATATAAACAACTGGTAATCTAGTAGTTTCCATGACCAGTCATCCGATAGAGCGTGGATAATAATCGCAATATATAGCTCCTAATTTAAACTGGTCCTACATAGTGAAGAATGAACAAATATGTGTCTGTTTACTGATTTGACTTTGTTTAATTACGTAAGTGGAATGCTATGTAATTATGGTTGTCTTATAAAATACACAGATGAGGAATGCTGTATGTGTTTTCAATATTAGGTATCACACATGTTGTTTTTGGGTTAGGTATATTTGTTATGCCTGCATCAATGTATACATTAGCTTTTCAATTGAAATAACTTATGTGTTTGCTTTTTACTACATCATTTTACGAGGCAATTATGTATTAGTAATAATAAAATCTTTGTACTTACAAACATTTAGTTTTAAATAAAGGTTTCTTGTCACGGATAGTTGTAAAATATTAATCAATATGCACAGTGCACCTATGAGTCCACTAGGCTGTATAAGGCAGGGCCTTGGCGTTGCCTATTAAAAATGTAGACAATTAGTCTATGGGGATTGGAGTGAGGTGTAACTTCCGTTCCTTTCTAATACAAGTTATGTTTTAAAATGAATTGGTCGCGATTTTAATGAAATATTATCCACTTGGTACATTTACAAAATATGATTACTTTTACAATACGAAGTTCTTAGGTCCCAGTGTGGTACTGCTCGTAAACAATCTTAATTTTACAGTCATTTGCAGATTGAGTGAATTATAAAACGAACACATTTAACAGTTATTTTTGTAGCAAGTAGGTAAGGCTCTTGATTGATTGCAGCTTAAAGAAATTTGTTTGTTTTTAAGTCTGTTAACATTACGGTTTCTTTTACAGACTGGCACAGGTCCTACTACGCCAACCTCCGCCCGAACAAGCAGGCATATGACCTGCTTATAGCCTCAGGGGTATTCTCCGTCATAGAGGTGGCAGTCTTCCTTGTCCATGCTTTCATCACTTTCAGGGAAGAGGCCGACTACTGAACAATGACTGGTCTTCTTTAGTAAATTAATTCTTAAGTTTGGGCTGTTAAATTTTTTTAAACATTCGATATTCAAAATTTTCTGTCAAAACCAGTCTTAAGTCGCGTTCATATAATTTTGTTTTCGCTACATTTCAAATGCTATCTCGTATTTTCGTGTTTTTTTTTTAACCCGTTGCAAGCCTACGTATTCATCAAAGATCTTATATTTTTAAGTTTAAACTTTAAGAGTACCTATTATTTCGACCTAATTATAGTTAAGTTTTTATATTCATTTATTTTTAGTTAAGTGTATATAGGTTTATTGCTATGTTGCCTCATTGAGTAGCTAATGCTTTTTATTTCTATTTAACTTTTTAATTATATTGCCCTCTGCAGTAGCTACAATTTTGAACATACACATATATTATACTGGCAACTATTTTATTGAATATTTAATATGATTTTATTTAATATTTATGGATTGATTTTATTCTACTTATATATTTAAATTTTTTAATGTAACTATTTTATTTAAAATATTTACTGTTGTTTTTAATAAAGACAGCTAGCTATATAATAACCTTATTTCATAAATTGGCAGCACATATTAAAGTTTTATTATTTCATTAATTTGTGTATGTATCTATTTTATCTACAATATATGTTTATTGTTGGTATTAATACAGATAGCTATTTTAAATAACTTTATTTAATAAATTGGCAGCACGTTTATTATTATTTGAATGATATGTTTATCTATTTTATCTAAAGACAGCTATTTTTAAATAATTAATTTAATAAAAAGGCAGCACATTTAGATTTGTCAATAGTAGTTTGTATAAGTAATATTTGTAGGTTTCTTTTTATTAAAGAACATATTGTAAGAAGACTATTTACTTATACTACTTATTAAAATTAATTTTATGTATTAATTTGAGAAAACCGCAGAAAATTGTATTTAAATTATAGGCAACTTTTTATAATCATTTTACAAATAGGCAGTCTATTTTAATGAGTAATATAAAAAAACAGGCAACTTTCTCATTAATGAACACGCAGCTATATTTTTTTGATATAGTTTAATTACAGGCAGCATATTTCAAGAACAAGCTTTTTTAATACAGACATTGTTTTAATGGCAGGTTATTTTGTAAGTATTTTGTCCAAAACGCAGCTACAGGTAAGTTCAATATTACTCAAGGCACACGAAATTGTAGATTATAAAGCGTTCCTTTTCGATATATATTATAGAAATTTCTTCGAAACACTATAATCTACAAAATTGAGCTATGGGAGTATTTTTCAGGCAGCCAAAGCACGCAGCATTTTTTTTTAGTTTATTCAGCAGTTTTTACCAAGAGCCTATAGAAACAGCTATTATTTAAATTTATCAAACAAAATTGATATCCAAATTATGTAACACAGCTTTAAGTTAAATTATAAAAGCAGCTACGTACTTTAGAGCTACATTTAATGCAGCTATTTTATCAAATTAATTTGAAAGGAACTTTTTATTATTTTTATTATAAAGGCAACTACATACAACAGAGGTATATTTCATTCAGCTTTTTATAATAGCATTAATTTAAAACCGGATTATTGAAGAGGCAGCTGTAATTTTTATTACAAATATTATAACGGCAGCTACATGCTTCAGAGCTATATTGAATGCAGCTATTTTAATCAATTCAATTTGAAAGGTCGTTTTATTATTTTTATTATAAGACAGCTACATACATCAGGGATATATTTCATGCAGCTTTTTATAATAACATTAATTTGAAATCGGATTTTTGAAGCGGCAGCTTTCATTTGAAAATATTATAATGGCTATACTTCAGAGTTACATTTAATGCAGCTATTTTGAAACCGTATTATTGAAGAAGCAGCTTTAATTTTAATTATATAGGCAGCTTATATATTTTATTAATTACGTTCAGTATTTTAGGCAGCTACATACTTACGCAGTTTTATGAAAACGAAGCTATTTTTATCGCAGCTATTTTCAGAAAAATTAAATCTGGCAGCATTTCTTTTGTTCTTGCATTGTTTATTTGGCAGAAGCAGCTGTTTCTAGCCTTTTTTTACATTGCAAGATGTTTCGGCCGATAGTGCAAGTATAGGTTTAGAGATAAGGTTTTTAAGGATGTGTGCAACGGTTATTATGTGTATGTATAGGGAAATTTGTCCTTACTAGGATCGACTAGAATGCTAGAGTAGAAAGTATAGGTATTTGGATAAGAGGCTTTTTATATTACAAGGAATTTCTAAATTATTGCGTTTCCAGTTTAGTGTAATAAGTTTAAGTTGTTGTTTATTTGGTTATAATTACTACTATAACATTCCGCTATATTCTTTGTTTGTATTTAGTTTTTAAGAGCATTAGCTTGTGATCCTTACCACGTATGAAAGTTTTTTTTTTCCATGAGTTCATCGAGTATACCTACCTACCTAGTGCTTTTAGAGTTTTTCCCTAAAATCTGTCCAAATACTAATGACCTTTTTTCAAAACAAGATTTGACTTAAAATGGATTAAAATAATTTTTTTTTGTTTCTGGTAAGGATAACGTTTAATCGAATAAGTGAAGCAAAACCACCGCGAATATTTTTTTTTTATTATTTGCCCCCTTACTTTAGAAAAGATTCTCACAAATAAAATTCAAAATAGTTTCAAGTGGCAAAATATTTTAATAATTCACCAAAATATAAAGTAAAAAAAAAAACGTTTTATTTTCATTCGATTTTAGATTAATTTAGGTTGTTTATTTAAGTAATTATACATTATTTAGTTATATTTAAAGGATAAACCAAAGCAGTAATCAGTATCCGTCCAGTGGTAGTTAAGTTTTCTCTGACAACTTCAGATTATTTCTATCGTCTTCAAAATTAAACGTAACTTTAACTTCACTGTCATGATCTGATTAAACTTATGTTTTCTTATTCATATTTCTTTTTGTATTCACATTTATGTTTAGGCCTATTTCTGTTTACTTTGTCTTATTTAATTAACTTATTATTTTAATTATGGTGTCTTCGAAAGTAGTTGTAGATTCAATTGGTGTCTAAAATTTTATCGTAGCATAGAATATTTTTCATCATCATAAAATTAGTTAATTTAGATTTAATGTCATAATTATTAATTATGTGTGGATATCACACGAGTTGTGAAAGTTAATGATAAGAAAATATAAGATTTATATGAAACATGTAAATAAAAATATATAACTTATGTAACCGGCGCTAATGTTACCTTATTTATTCCCCATTTTAATAACAAAAGGTACCCGCGTCACTCACAAACTAAACTCTTTCGATAAGAATAAATATATTGTAAAACACATGTATCTGTATGTAACAATCTAATAAATAAAAGCATTAAATATTGTTTTATTGAAATTAAATTTCAGGTGGTTTTTAAGGTTTAGGTATAGGACTACGACAGTAAGAAGAAAATATAGGTACTGGCAAAGAACAATAATATAACCTTAGAAAAAAACCGGCCAAGTGCGTGTTGGACCACGCACAATGAAGGGTTCCGTAGTTGGGATGAATTTATCCCAAGAACAAACTTAACATTGTAGCTGAAAAACATGTTGTAAAAATAAAATTTATATTGTTCGACTATTGCCTACTCGGTAACTTGTAAAGCTTACTTAGGTGTGATAGTTTTCCTTTTAACTTCGTTGTATATACTACTGCTGTGAATTTTATCACGTATCCAAAACTACCATTTAGCTGGCGAGGGGGGGGGGGTGCATGACTAACAAAAATTTGCACTTTAAAGCTTAATATTACGCAAATGGATCCCTGAATTGAAAAAAGGTTTTCACAAACCCGCAATATATTTAAACAGCCTATCCAACGATAGCCCACACCATGAGATAGACGAGAAAAAAATTACCATCCCCACTTAACGTGTACGGGAGGTACCCTAAATAAATTTATTTTTCAAGATTTTATTTTACCACTTTGTCGGCGTGATTAATATGTATACCCATACCAAATTACAGCTTTCTAGTACTAAAAGTCTCTGAGCTCAGCCGCCGACAGACAGACAGACGGACATGACGAAACTATAAGGGTTCCTTGTGTACTATGGAACCCTAAAACGAGAAAAAAAAATAATATAAATTACACAGAATGTTGAAACCGAAAAAAGTTCCTAATCTGCAACAGAGAACTGCAGAAAGCCGACTAGGTCTTCAGTAATAGAAGTGCATTTACATACTATGTCCACTTTGATAGACTGATCACAAGAACGCATTTGAGAATGTAGCACAACTGTTCGATAGTGGTGTTTCGCAAGCAGTAGTGAGCCTCGATAAATATTAGAATAAAACATTATGCATTTTAATCCTCCTAAAAGCTAGAACAACCATCCGACAGGCTTCGGAACCGAAAATGACACATTTTAGGATACCTGCTTTCATTTTATCGGATTTCATTTTGACAGTTCAACAACATTCATTGCGTTATTTACGTTATTGTTCACACAAATTTTTCGAACTTATGAAGCAATGGATTAGCAATATCCTTCAAAATCATTCAGATTGTGATTGAAAGTGTGTTACGCATAATTAGGGTGCTGATTTGCCTAGTCCCCGACGGCAAATAGCCGTCCGAAGAATAGTGGAGTAGTCGTCTATTTAGTTTAAACTGTCAACATTTTCGGGATTCGGATTTGTGAACAGCTCCTTCGGTAACTTTGATTGATCTGCGACTCTGCACGGAATCGTATCGAATGGTTGTGAATACTATGCTGTAGTCTTAAGCAGAGTGTGGATATGGAGCTGTGCCACAAACTGTGTTCCACCTCTTATCCTACCCTCTGTGCCCCAAAAAATGCAGCCAAAGTAGGTAATCTCTGCGCTGCTCTCAACGACCGTCGCTGTGAAAGTGGCAAATTATTGGGCTGTGTTTTAAATTTTGTAGGTGTAATCGACACGAAGGAGAAGTCTTAATATACATACATAGTTAAATTAACTGAAGAGTGCGAGATTCCTGACTAGACATTACTAGTCAACTTAACTTGCAAACAAGGTACTTTCTCGAGACTGGCATTGAGTAGGAGAGAATACCTAATTCAGTATACTCTGCCGTCCATGGAGACTTGTCTTCACAATGATCACGGTGATAGGAGCAATTTCGGTCAATCGCAAATAAACGCAGCTCATCTCAGCTCAGCTGGACATTAACCTTTCCAATCGCCATTTAACTCGATCCTTGGCTCCTCTCAGGCTGAGTCAGTTACTACCAGCCACCCTGCAAAGGTCGTCGCTCCACCTAGCTATTCTTACCCTACGTTAGCCGCTTAGAACAAGCCAAGCGCAGATATGGTTCAAAGTCAGCTGTAGCTGTCAAATAACCGAAGATGAGATGAAATGATGAGATTGTCTACGTATAAAACTGTATTTTTTATGGTGTGCAATAGTCTATCTTCTATCTAATGACCGAGAACCATTAACCTCTCCTATGCCGTAATTACACACACAATTTATTATAAAAACATTGTCTCGCGTGGATCTACGTTCGGCATATGAAACGTTAAAGGCATAAAACTGTGCGAAAACTTTCTGCAGGAATAAAATATTGAAGACGGTGTTGTGACTTCATTTGAATTGTTATCAGCCAAAATATTGATAAATATGAAGACCAGTCTAGCTCGTAACCTGTTTTGGTGGAAATTTTTTAATTGGAATCGCGAGGACAGAATCCCTGACCGAAGCCCATTATAGTAATATCTCAGCTCTGATTGCTATTATAAGTTTTCCTACTATTGCGAGTCAAAACTCGCAAGCTGGGATTTTGTACGAAACATTTTGGTTTAATTTTTGTTTACTGAATGCGACTGGCAATTTAAAGTTCCCTGAGAATAGTATTGACGAATTGGCTAGCCACCTGTGATTTGGATGAAATAATAGCCCTATAAGATTAAAAGACCATGTATCAAAATCGAAAAAGTTCCAATTGATACTTTGACAGATCAAAATTAAAAAGAATAAAGTAGGAAAGGAAATTATAAAAAAAAAAAAAACTACATAACAACAAAATAAACAAATCGTATATTACTTTTAACTTACCTTTTCAGCTTTCGCCAGATAAATCCACAGCTTTCTCCAGGTTGAAAACTTTTTCTGGTCGCTAAAATTGTATTGCATCTCCTTCGAAGCATATCTGGTACTGAGAGGAGACCGATAATTGCAGTACTCTGAATTCTGTATTTCCACGGGAGCGTCAATTGAAAACATTTTGATCACAGGTTTAATGTTAAATTTAAGAAACACTAAATATCTTGTTACGTCGATAGCCGCATACAGCTGACACTTTAATGAACATAACCTAACAAATAACAATACCAAGGTCGGGCAAATCGGCGGGAGAATTCAATTCCGATAACAAGGTTATCTTTGTAATGTTCGCCGCATGACGAAATTTGAAATAACTTGTTGACGAAAGTAGATTGGTTATTGTGTCGCTAATACAAACAAAATATTGCTTCATCATCGAAAGCGAATATTGTCATAAATATTTGTTAATGTAACTTTGTAGAAATTGGAAAAGGCGCCTTTCTTGCCCGTGTTACTACCAGTACCTAGTAATACTGTTAATTTTATTTCCTTTCTTACTACTGCAGTAGTAAGTTGTTAGAAGGGTAACTACAATTTGCCTTTGTTACCAATAGATATACCTAGTTATTGTATATTGTTATAATTTTTAATAATTCGACTTCTCCTTTTGTTGAATTGCTTTGCACTTTAATTACATTAACCAACCTCATTAAAGTTCTGTTGTTTTTGTTTTTTAACTTATTTATTTAATTTGGAATGATATCCTTCAAGAACATTGTTGGTTTGATGTCTCATGCCGAAAACACTCAATAAATTTTAATATTTCTTATTTATCCACTTTTGTTGTACGTATTTTATAATTTTTTCCATGGAAGAAAAATGTGAAATAAAAAATGTGTCTGCTTAACAGGGTCCAAACTTTTCTTTTTTGTGTAGGTACGACCACCCTTCCAGAAGTAGTAACAAGGGCAAATTGTAGTTACCCTTCTAACAACTTACTACTGCAGTAGTAAGGAGATCAAATTAACAGTATTACTACTCGTAATCATTGGTAGTAACAAGGGCAAATTGTAGTTACCCTTCTAACAACTTACTACTGCAGTAGTAAGGAGATCAAATTAACAGTATTACTATTCGTAATCATTGGTAGTAACAAGGGCAAATTGTAGTTACCCTTCTAACAACTTACTACTGCATTAGTAAGAAAGGAAATCAAATTAACAGTATTACTACTGGTAGTATCATTGGTAGTAACACGGGCAAGAAAGGAAAAGGCAATGAGTTGAGTTAATTTTGATATGAATCACTAGCAGAATGAACACAATGAAACGAGGAAGTTGTTAACATGTTTTTAAGTTTTCTTTTTAATATCTATGGAAAATTTAGATTACTACCCCAGGTATTTTGTTTTGAACAAAAGGATCGGTAGTTCATTAAAATAATTCAAGACATAATTGTAAAAATATATTTTATTTACATCAACAGATTATAATATTTTATTACATTTTTTATTTTATTATAAAAATACTAGCTGCAAGAAAAATACAATCATTTGGCAGTTATGTAAGGCACCTGTTTGTAAGAGTTCACAATGTGTAAATTGCAGTGTGCTTAATTCATAATAAATAATTTACATAGATATACAAGAAAAATCAATCAGTGCATGCCTCTTTCAAAAACTCGTTTTAAGAACCCAATGCTCCAATATTCGGTAACCAATCTACTTACAAATATACAAATATTGTACAGTTTCTCGGCGGCAGTCTATTAAATTTATAATCTATTTTGCTTTACAACTTAATCATTTGTCACATTACACCAAGGAACTGATCATTTACATTCCCGGTGCTCTTTATGATACATTTCGGTATTTTCAAAATAAAACTAAGATATTATAATACCCTCTTTGAAAGTAGTTGTTATTCTATTGCACTATCAAAGTATACAAGACCTATCGAGGGATATATGAGTCAACTTTACTTCTTAGCGAGGGATTTCATCATTTTCTCTAATTTCATTGCCTTCTGGATATCTCCCTTGATCTTCAATTTGCCCATCATGAATGCAGTAGCTGGCTTCAATTTACCTGTAAAATATATAAATATAAGTTATGTTATCAAAACAAAGCAGTGAAATATCCTTATCTATGTGGTATATTATTATCCAGGTAAATTACGTTTGGTAGATTTGAATGTTCCTGCTAGAGGTATTATATTCCGTCCACTGAGATGGTTTTTTGACGTTCGTAAAAATCTCGTTCAAACTCGTTCGTATGAAACTGACAGGTGTCAAAAAACCATTCTCTCAGTGGACGGAATATAAAAGGTATTTAAAGAAAAACTTTCATCAGGAATGAAGTTACTTACGCGTTCCACACACACACTAGTATATATGAGAGAAAAAAAAAAAAACACGAGAGATAGAGAAAGTCGCATGGAGGAGGTATAACGCTTTTTCCTTACGTGACGATTTCTACCAGTCAACTACTATCGCAAGCCGCGATAAGGAACTTCGTTCCAAAAATAGTACGTACCGGCAAACATATCAGCGAAGTGCTGTCCATCCATGGTGAGGGTCGCGTCCGGGGGGTTCTTGGGCTCGCCTTGACCGCATTGTCCATCGCCGTTCTTCAGGTCCAAGTGCCAAACTCCTTCCTCCTTACCTAGATACATTGCAATGTTAGAAAAAATTATTGGATACTGGTTAGGATGTATTCTTGAATTAAGAATCTTAGATAATTCGCATTTCATCGCCTACTTACTCAACTATCCACTTTGGCGAAAGTTCATTTTTTTTTGAGAGTTATGAAAATTCTTAAATAAATTTTGGTTACAATGGAATTCGAACTTTTTTATTTATGACATTGCATTGGTTGTTCTAAAACCTGATAATTATTTGAGACTGAATTAAAGTTGTAGATGATCGACCCATGCAGAACACTTAAAAAGTTCTGTTTTGTAGACTAGATATTTTGTTCTGAAATAGTTCGACTGCAAATGATGTGAATATAATCTCGACTGGTATCAAACGCTCAGACATAGTACATCAAACGAATAATAATAATTATCATAATACCTTTCACATTGAACTGGTAGACGGCTTGGGTCTTCTTAACCAAGTCTGCCGAGAGAACTTTGGTGATGGAAGCAAAGAGAGCCGGGATCTGACCACCTGACCCGGCTTCCTGTAATTGGCAGAAAATAATATTAAAACCAAGTCTAAAGCTAATGAGTGTGATGTTTTTAGAAATCCAAACTGTTTTTATTAAACAGCAGCATTTGATATTGAATCTCGATTTTGGACTAATTAAGTTTTTTTTTTTAATGAAACTGCTTAAGCGGTGATTTGATAATTGGACGAGAATTGAGGGTAAAACTCAAGAATGCGTCATGTTTAGGCACACCGTTACATGAGAGAGGAGAGATATCTCTGTCACTCACTAAATCTGTCTCATTCTTTATTTTTTTGTGTAACTTTAAACTGTGCCTGTCCGAATTTAATAGCAAAGCATAAAGCAATGAATAATCTTTTTTTTTTTAAGAAATAGTATTCAAGCGGTTTTGAGTAATGATTGATGATAACACTATCGATCGATTTTTTATTGACTGTTTATCCACATTCTATCAGTTGATATTTCAGTTCCATTAGTGGATTGAGATTTTCCCATTTTGTAAAAGCGTGGGTATTACAGCTGCAAGCCTTTTGTTTGATTTTACTAAAGTAACTCGTATAGCGGTGTACAAACTTCTCCGTCCTTAATAGACTTCTGTGGCGGACTTTCACTACCGTGGCAGCTTGACAGATTGACACTTATGACGGGGACCACTATATTATTAGACTCTGTGGACGGGAGCTTGCCAAGAGGCCCGACATGGGCACGTTATGTTGTCAAAAATATAAAAGTTTAACGGCAAATGGAAGCCTTTTCAATAACCTGACCCACCCCGACTACACTGATTAAGTTAAAAAAAATTGCTAATAGCACAATATTAAATATTCCTCAACTTTGTTTATATTGCCATGCATATTTTAAAAGCTTCAAAATAGCGTATTTGGAAACAGGTCTAAAGGTTAATAGATACTTACAACATGCACATACTTTTTTTTCATGCTATTGGCAAACAAGCGGGCGGCCAACGAGATGGTAAGTCACCGCCAGTGTGTTACTATCCTACAGATAAAGCTGAACCAATATTCATCAAACCAAAACACAGCAAAGCTGTTTGATGGCAGAAATTGTTAAAAACATGCACATGGAAAGACGACACAAAATAAAAAACAAACATGCGGAAGAAACAAATGGTCATAGATAAATCTAGACAATCATTTTTATTTTTTCACACCGGTTTAGCTTTGATTTCCTTCTTGGTCATATGCGGTAGGTCCAGGAAGAAGTCGGGTAACAAATTGTCTATGTTGCCTGCGAACAAAGGGAGATTCCCAATTTAAATTTCCAAAAAAAGTAAAAAAAAAAATGTTGTTTTTAAATTTTGTAACCGTAAATTGGTTTGGACTGGTTTCCTGGACCTGAGAAATGCGTGTTTGGAAGACTAACCTTTGACCACTGATTTTTATAATTATAATACAAGCTAAACAGCATATTTATATACAAAGTCGTCATATACATTTAGGTTGTCGAATCTTAAAAGTGAAGGTTTAACTTATAATTCAAAATAAAACATACCATACAAATATTAATGACATATGTATCTACTGCTCACTAAAGCCATTTTTGTTGAATTCGAACTACAGCTAAATTCTTCCACAATCTAAGGTTTTCAAAGACCAACCTTTGCCTTGTAGTGGACCGCAGAGGTATGATACTGTCTGACGCGGTTAGCCGTTGAGATAGTCTTCATGTGCCCTGACAGTGCCCCGGGAACATCCAGGAAACCGTCCAGTAATAAGTTATCCACGTTCTCTGTGATCAATCATTACTCTGTGTAGTAATCCTCTGGGTATTGCACAGAGTAATAAGATTAAAAAACGGAGTATGGTAGGATGGTAGAATGGTTGTAATTAAACCGTGATGGGTGAGTTTAAAAATGTCGGTTATGAAATAGAGGAGATAAGGTGACTATGGGCAATTTCTCTGGAATGGGTTATTAACATCTATACTCCATTTACTATAGCATTAGACAAATAAAGGCTAAATAACGACAGTTATTGTGTAATATTGTTGAAATTACTGCACTTTAGAGTTATTTTTTTAAAGTAAATGGTAAATAGATTACAGTGCTTTGTATTTATCGTGAAATAACGGAGTTTATTAAACGTTTACATCGAAATAACGAAAGGGTGAGAACAGTTATTTGTCTAATGTTATAATAAATGGAGTATAGTGACATTAACAACTAGTGTTAGTTTTTTTTATAATATAGGTTCTCATTCATTCAGTTTACAAGAAAAAGGTAGTAATGATTTTCTTTCCTTTTGGTAGTAAATTTTTATTAATCTTTCAAATACATTTTGGAATGGGCAACTAGCTTCAACTTTCAGACTAACTGACCCGACTCTTTGACAATTCAAAAGTGCCTGTTATTGGTTTAATTGAAATAAATGCTTTCAGTTTGAATGTAAATCAATAAATTATTAGATGTGGTTCTAATTTGAGTAAGGATAGGGAAGTTCATGAAAGAACTTTGTTGTTGAAATCTTCGATCAATAATAGCACTAGATTAAGGATTAGGAACAAAATCGCATCGCTCAAGTGGCCGCGATTGCATATTACTTGATTATAAACCTTAACACTCGAACATAAAGTTTATTATAGTTAGAACAAAAATATGTCTGGAAAAATAAAAACAAATTTCTAATTTATAAGGTTGAAAAAATAATGTATCAAAATAATACCACAACATTATTTGTGGTATTATTTTTCCGGCCGTTTTTGATGCGCTCATCGGAAATCTAATACTATTGTTGATCGAAGGTTGAAATTCAAAAAGTTGCAAGAGAAAAAGATTCACGGAAATAGCAGTTAAATGCAAGATAGGAAAACTGATGCTGCAACTAGTATTATTGTAAAACAGGGGAAAATTACCTCGCATGGTAGGTAGTAGGAATGCTGCGGATGTAGATTTTTTTACATCCGCGGACTAGTATTTAGGGTTTTCTTAAGGTGTCCGTTAAGGTGTCAAGGCGAATTTAAAAATTTCATAAGTTTTTTTGCAAATTGCAGCGCTGTTTCGGAGTATTTCTATCATAATTCAATTCGCGGCAGTTTACATTATAATCATTTGAAAATCAATATAGCTCTCGAAATTATAATATGTGTTTGATGGATATAAGACATTCGTGAAAATGTGACAATTTAGAGCTTTATTGATGATTTAAATGATTATAATTTTAGATTTTGATGATTTTGATTTTACTTATGTTCAACCTTTTACACCCACACCTCTATTAAAATCGTCTCGTCTATTCTGTAAAAATATCACCGTGAAAACGTAGGTAAAGTGAGCTTGAAGTGAGCTGTCAAGTGTCAATCCCTAGCATCGGATGTGATGACAGTTCACTAGAAGCTCATTTCACCTAAGTTCACGGTGAGATTTTTACAGAATACACCGGCTACATCCAACACGAGCTCCGCATTGATTAATGCGGATACAGATACAAATATCCGCAACATCCCTGGTAGCTAAATAGTTGAAACGACACATGGAAACCTAAGGGCCGGCGCAAATTTGGCGAGGCGCAGCGCAGCGCATTGGGCACTGCCAAACAAATATAGACCTTGCAACATTTGAAATAAAGTTGAAAATAAATAAACTTTCATTAGCTCGAGAGCGCGTCTAAGCGGAAAGAGGCGCGTATCTCAGGTCACTTGGGCCTACTGTCCACGGAAGCGTAGCTTCATAGACGTGTATTCGTCACTAAACGCTTGTTGTACGCCTGCTCGGAGCTTACATACAAAACTATGAAACTCTGTCGACGGAGCGGCAACGTCGCGCTCGCGTCGCTGCATGCAGGCTTCATGACGCCTGCCGTACCGCATGTCTTACGTAGCGGGCGTACACGGAGCGAAAGCATGTTTATTTTTTAATGGCGGGACTGGCTGCCTTTGTTATGATATTAGAAAAATATCCGTGTTTGTACTACAAACGTACGTGTGTAATACGCAGTGTGGACAGGGTTCAGTATGCTGGAATGCTCAAGCTGTTGGCGTATTTTGAAGCTACGCCTCCGTGGACAGTGACACTTATTCTCAACTTTATTTTTAGGCTCGCAAGGTTGATATTTCTCGCCAGGTGTGCGCCGGCCCTCATAGTATCGTCTATTCTCACTTAATTCAAAATACTTACTAGGGTCACAGGCATACGAAGTCAAGTCCTTGACACCAACGGACTGGACAACATCTTCGTCGATGGCAAAGTTGCCCGTGTATGTTTTGGGGTCTCTGCGAATAGTGAAAATACGTGTCATGGCGAGTTTAATAGTACATTATTGCAAAGGCCGGGAAATAGGCAATTGCAGTTCGAGTATTAGTATGATGGCCGAGCCGTAGGCGAGGACTTCACTAATACGAGACAGGCAATTTCCATTTCCGCCGAGGCATAAATAGTGCTTTTCTCAAAAGAATGCAGGGAAATAAAAAAATGCTGGAGCGCTGTAATATTGCTGGAGCATTGTAACATTGCTGGAATGTTCCAAATTCAAAAAAACGCTCCTGCTATGGATTTGATTTTCTTTGTCCGTAAATTCGATACTTCGCCTGTTCTTTTTTTGAAAATAATGACAATATTTCCATGCATGTTTGAGAAAAAACATTTGTAGTTCTCGGCGAAATATGGTCGTTTCATTCTGAGGCCCGTACGTAGTATAATTGCCTATAATGTTCCCACTGCTGGGGAACAGGCTTTCTCTCTGTGAGAGGAAGTGAGCCATAAGCACTGAGTAAGGGGTTGTTTCCGTTTAGACAAATTTTCGTTTCGGCAGATTTTTATTTCATCGGATTTTCGTTTCGCCAGACTGTTGTTTTGACAGTAAAAGTACAAAAGGAGTGATAGATTTAGTTAAAGTGATCTATTTATCAAAAGCTTTTATTTTTTTTTAATTCAACACAATATAATTATTTATACATAGGTATACCAGATTCCAGATTTATAGATCCAGTTTAAAAAAGTTTTTGTTTTTCATCATTTTATTAAATTCTTTATGATTTGTAAACTATGCACTTCAATATCACTGGCTGACGAATGAATAACAGATTTACAAAAAAAAAATCTCTCTTGTATTTAATTTTTTTGCTCTAAATAGAAGCCTATTTAACACGTTGACTGCCAGACTAAAAACCATGTTTAGCCCAGTAGGCCGTGGCGGACCCCTCTTGACCGCCGTATATCGGGTCCAGGGAGCCGCGTCGGACACCATGTGTCCGCATGCCCTCGATCACTTCAGAAGCCTCTAGGCGGCCGACGGACAGCGTTTCGACTGTTTTTACTAACGCAATTTTTAGACAATTCTCGATTTATTGGTGCGGCTCCGGGAGAAAGTATGCTGTCGGACACATGGTGTCCGTCATGGCAGTTAACGTGAAAAAAAAAACCAAGAAGTGCTAAATCACAATTTGACCAAAAATAGAAATAAATCTGTTATTGCAAAGGACATGAAGATTGCCTGACTGATCCATGACTTAAAAGAAAATTTAATTACTACAATAGAATGCTTAAAAATGCTAGATAATGTTTCTCGTCGGTAGATTGCTATTGGGTTTGCATGCCTTATAATTTGACGTTTTATTTATTTATTTATTGGATCGCCAACAGAGGCTACACAATTACACGAATATTAACATGAACAGGGACAAAATTAAATACAAGTGTGCGCTTTCAATTATAGGCGACCACATAATTCACTTAAAATCTAGGGCATACCGTCAATATACTTTATTAATATACCTGTGTCTTTTATTTTAGACGTAGCGTAGCTGTACGTTGAAGGCAGTGACACGCTGTCGAAACAAAAATCTGGCGAAACGAAAATCCGACGAAATAAAAATCTGCCGAAACGGAAACAACGCTGAGTGAGCACCACGCGGACCCAGTGTATGTTGGTCAGTCATTGAATTTTTAGTTCTAGGCCGGGTTCCTCATAATGTTTTCCTTCACCGTTTTGAGAGCAGTGGCAATGAAATATAATTCACACAAAGAAAAGTGCCTGTCTGGATTTGTACCAATTTTGGACCGCCACTCGTAAGTCGCGCCCGTTTCTACTGGGCCAGCACTGCTTAACCTTTTAACCGCCACGGTCGGGTATAGCCGATAAATGAAAACGTACCCAACACGCTACGGTCGGCTAATGCCGAAGAAGAAACGGGGTCAGACTAAATAAAAGAATGATGTTACGAGTAGTATTTTATTACAAAAATAGGGGACGAAAAGCAATGATTAATTGGTTATCGATAAGATTTTGGAATTCCATTTTTTTTTTATGTTTTTACACTGAATGTTTTTGGCTTGGCGTGGGAGGGACGCCGATGCGTTTACACTTTGGCTATCAAAAGGTGAAATCTGAGGCCCGTAAAAGTTGAAAACAGTATAAAATCTGATACACTTGAATTCATGTTTTAGTGCATGCGTGTCTATTATGAGCATGACGATAATTTATTTACTGTTTACAAACAAGAAAAACAGCAATCACTTGTGATTGCGCCATTACCCTATTACTGAGCAGTCTTTGGGGGGCACGATGTTTATAAAAGAACTAGCTGCTGCCCGCGGCTTCGCCAGTGTGGCCTTTTCTATACAAAAAAAAAAAAAAAAGTCGGTCAAGTCGTTTTGGAAATTAGCCGGAAAAAACAGACAAAAAATTTAAATTGATTCTTTGTTACAAGTAAGTACTGCTTATACTTGTTATTTTGACACTAAAACAGCCACTTGATTTTATTTATTTGTATAGATGTACGTGTTGTACACTACTCATGAAGGCAATTGTGGTCATAAAACGTGCGACGAGGTCGAGTACTCAATAACTGCTCGCTTATAGAGCATTGGTGGCCCAGTGGTAACGGCCTCGATTTTACATGGGTTCGAACCCAGGCAGGCACTTTAATTTGTGTAATCACACCTCTTAAAAATATATGAATGAAAAAAAAAACTAAAATCCTCCAGACCGAATTTCGGCTATGACGACCAATTTCAGCGGATACCAGTCTTCGGCGAGGGAGATATTCATAGTGCAGGCGTGTGCGCAGACACAGGACCTAACTCTCATATTCCGATGGGACAGCAATCCGACACTCGCGGAGAAACGTCGACCCGCGGCGACACGTGCGCGAGGCAGGGGCGAGAGGGCTGTTATAATCTATTAACCGCCCCGGTCGGATTAATACGACAAATGTTTTTGTGCCCGTGCCGCCTCAGTCATATTTATACGACTAAGAACCTATGTTCGTTTTGTTTTTTATATTAATGCACGACCATATTTGTCGTAGATATTTATTTGTAGATTTATGAGCCGGGCGCTGGGGCTCGGCAAGTGATATAAAACCAAGCGGTCAATAGTTATCAAGCAAAATTCTTGTTACTAACAACCTTGCCTTGCCTATGGACGTTTTTGTCTGAAATAAATGACTTTTATTTTATTTTTGTTTTTTATTTTATTTTTAATAGGTTTAGGAAGTCCTAATTGAAAAGATCAATAACACTCTGCCCGACCCGAGATCTCAAAGGTTGAATGGAAACATTGTGAGGAAACCAGCCTGTCCTAGAACCAAAAATTTGAAGGCATTATGACATCCACCAACCCGGACTAGGCCACAGCAGTAGGAACGTTATATGCTAATTATATTGTGTAAAGTCATTCTGGGTAAAATTGGACCAGCGAATATAACATTGGACCACACCCTGAACAACCGAGCACCCGAGCATTTAACATGGTCAAATTTTACCCAGAATGTATAAAAATGCGATAAAATGGGTTTTTAAAGTGAGAAAAATGTTGGTCAAATGTTACCACAAAATCAACTTTAGACCACGACAATTTCCGTCTCTATCTCAGAATTCACACATAATTTGTAAACTTTTTAATGTAATTGGTATTTAAAACTTCAGAAGATCACATAAATCACAATTACTGAGTAGTAATTCTATACATTGTATTGACTACCTATCGGAAATTGTCTCCTAAGTGGTCCAAAGCTACCCGGAATGACTTTATAATGTTTTTATTTATTAAAAATTTATGCACAAGTAAAAAAAAAAAAAACTGTACAAAGGTGAACTTAACGCTCGAGGGATGGGGGATGCAAAAACAAAACATGGCAGGTGAAACATAAGGGATAGATAACTCGAAAAAGAACAAATACTAATTTAATACATATACAGGATAAGTTTTTAACCAGTGCAGAAATTTGTTTTTCGTGGTTCAGTATCAGTAATAGAACACATTACCATTATTTGTTCAATACTTTTTTTTGGTCCTACTTGAAATCAGCAAAATATATATACAATACAATCTATTCGTAATAATATCAATGGGCGAGCGCACAGCTGATAGGTACCTACTACTGTGTTCCGCTTTACTGACCGCGCCGTCGGCGCGTTGCGCGACGAGTATCCATTATACCAGTTTCAAAATAAGAAATAGGTGTGTAATAAAACACGTTTAAGTTTAATTTGACAAAATTTGCGCACTGATTACAAACTTTTCCTGTATATAAACAGAATAAACTTTGTCAGCAGAAATAACGATAGGTAGAGGGGAAAACGAATCCAGCAGATTTGTTTCCAGCTTTTGTTTTTTATTAGTATTACTATGAGTGTGTTAAGTTTAAAATGTGATCTTCCTGCATGAGTCCCAATAAATACATTTTCTTTCTTTATTTTTTTCAGATCAGCGCTGGCATGATTCTGCCAATGTTCACGTGCCTTCACTTTAAAAGATAACTGAATGGTGGCCGTCCTGATGTTCAGAGGGAGCGCATTCCAAAGAAAGATGACGTTACATAACCGACGCGAGCAACGGACAGGCTCGATCGGATTATTGAGTGCACTCTAATAAAATCAATTGTTTATATACGTACTTGCTAAGTATGACGTAAGCGGCATCAGAGACGATATCCACTTTACGACTGGTGGAGCTGGTGCCAGTCAGCATCTCAATGGCAGCGGTCGCGATAGCTGTAAAATAGTGTTGCTATTATAAATACTAATATTATAAATGTGAAAGTAACTCTGTCTGTTACGTTTTCACGCCTAAACCGCTGAAGTGATCGTCATGAAATTTGGCAGAGATATGTGGCCTGGGATATGGAGAAGGACATAGGCTACTTTTTTACGCGATAACCGACATCCATGCGGGCGGTACCGCGGTCTAAAGCTAGTTAATAATTAATTAATTGCTTCAAAGGGGTTGAAATGAATTCAACAATCAGTTTACGAAAAAAAGGATAAAAACTCTGTCTTCGATTTATTATTATGTATTTTATTGGGTACTAGCGACCCCGGCTTCGCATGGGTGCAATTTGCATGTGAAGACGTTGTTCTGTTGACTACATGTTGTGCACAGGTTCTCTACAAAAAGTAATAGGCTTGGATGAATTCAAGATAGTATTTCATTAGTACCTATTATTTATTTTTGTGTATACATACATAAATATAGCCTAAGTCCATTTGGAATAACCTTTCAAATTGTGAACGAATAGGGATGATGACTAAAAAATATTTTTTGTGAGTCATGTAGATTATTAAATAAAAATATTGGACACGTATTTTTTCTTTTTTTACGTAATCAAAACATTACGGCGATTCATTGAGTTCAAATGTAGCATGACGTCACTTCTCCGTAGATTTTATATGTAGCTGTGACGTAACGAGCCCCCACTCCCCAAGTTTAATGTGTTTTATCTATGTCATTTTTTATTAATATGATAAAGCAAAAAATACGTGTCCAATATTCTTTTGTTATCTGATTGACGGACTAAACAGTTTTTCTTTTTTTTTACCCAGGACACATCCCTATTGTTCAAATAGGAGCTATGGTTCTAGAGATTACCCTCTACAATACACAAACTCACAAAATTCGCTCTCTCTCTTTATAATATTAGTTTAGATATACTAAGTATTTAAGAATGTTATTTTTTAATTTAGCTAGCTACTATACATACCAGTCTTAGGCCAAAGAGCATTGACGGCGATGTTGTCCGCCTTGAATTCTTCAGCCATGCCCAGCACACACATTGACATACCATACTTAGCCATTGTGTAGGCTACATGGATCGAGAACCTGAAATAGATTTTTTAATTAATCAAGTACCGTAAAACGGGCCTAATTGGTACGAATTTCGGAGAACATTGTAATTATCTATACAAATATATTAAAGTGTCTGTTTGTAATGTCAAAATAACAGCTTTTTACTAAATGTATATGAAAGTAAGTATAAATAATTTTAATTATATAAACAGTCTGTCTGTTTGTTCCGGCTAATCTCCGAAACGGCTGGACCGATTTTGACGGGACTTTCACTGGCAGATAGTTGATGTTATAAGGAGTAACATATTTTAGACTAGCTGCCGCCCGCGACTTTACCTGCGTGGCTTTCTCTAAAATAAAAGACAATCCATGTGTGCCAAACCGCGTCTTTAATATAAATAAGTTTACCACATTTTTCATATTTTTAATGGATACGTCTCATTCAGACCTATTATATCACGCACTTAGCATATCTTAAATTGCAGTAGAAATTGTATTAAAAACAAAAAAATACTATGGGTTTGCTCTTGACTCTAGTCTAGGTCTGGGTGACAGAGACAAAGTTTACGATGGAGTGAGCTTACCCAGAAGAAGCCTGTTCACTCTCACTTTGAATAGATTAGGGTTGTATGCGTTCGGAAACAGACGCAGGCAGAGAGTTCCACTCCTTTGCTGTGCGCATTATAAAAGACGTTTGAAAACGCTTAGTGCGAGTTGGTGGAATATCAACAACAACAACAAGGTAGGGTTGAGTGTCAATTCCAAAAAAAAATTCAAGAAATTGTCGTTATTTTTTAGGTACTATTTTTTTAGAATTGAAACAAAATCGATACTACCAGCCGTTTGCTTGCACTAGAAGTGAGTTGATTATAATTCTGTAAATACATATTTGTTACGGTCGCGCTCGCGAATCATACTTTAATCAACATAAACCCAGATGCAAATTTCAAAAATTGTAGAAAAATAATAATTTCGCGGGCTACCTTAGCGCTTTTTTGAAGACAAGGAAGTTTGGCAATAATTCCTTCTGCACATGTGGCTTTCCTGGTACCTCATAAACAACATAACTATGTCAATGTCTATTAACTGCTCCCAAGTAACGATGTTTATTTAGAATTTTTTATTTTTTTTTATTTTACATACTTCCTTGACATAATCTTTTCATTATTTGACATTATTTACTTACAAATCGAATTCCAATTCTTTATTAGTGGCTTTTGTGGACATGATATTTATTCAGATATGTTACTGTAGTTGTAATTGCAATCATGTCATTAATATTTTATATACTTAGATTATTTTATATTTTGTGAATGTGAGAACGTTGTAGGCCTAGTAGAGTGTAGATTTGTTGGCGGTTTTCTATTTTGTTAAGTACCTGGTAATTGTTGAAAGGCCTACACTGTCCTCCCATACCTATTACTTATCACTGTTATTTAATAATATTGTAAAGCCAATTATTTTTAAAAGAGTAACCGTGGAGTTTCTTGCCGGCTCTTCTCCATAGGCAACGACTAACTCGAACCGTGCACCTAGCTTCTGACGTTTCATAAGTGCCCATGTAGGTTTATGTGAAATAAAATATTTTGATTTTGATTTTTGATTTTGCTTCCCCCTTAATAATAATCATTTCAGTGCATACCTTCAATCTTATCTAAAAATTAGAATAATCTTTTCCACTTCTACTTATCTACTTACCAGTAGGGGTTCATGTTCAAAGGCGGCGACAGATTGAGGATGTGCGCATGGTTGCTAGCCTTCAGATGAGGCAGGCACAGCTTGGATCTGCAAGATAAAAGTTTATTTAAAGTCAAAGTCAAATAATTTATTTCAAAAAGGCACTTTTCAACGTCAAAATTCAATTAGATGAATTGATTCTAGTTGCCTCTTCCAAAAGGTAGTTACGTATGGAAAATAATGGGAAAGAAACTCCACACTTACTTTTTTTTAATGTTAACAATATTTTGTATACTTACATTCATTATACACCGTGACATTTATTTAAGTCGTCTTACAAAGGTGGTCCACTCAATGTATCCGACATAAAATACCTCTACGCGCGATTAAAAAAAGAAAGATTAAGTAAGAAACACATTTTTGCGCTAGGGTTAATGAAAACTGATAAAGATGTCGCCGCTCCATTTCGTGCCTACCTTGGAACGCAAGACTCGGACTGCGCTCTTAACAGGGTGTTTCAAACTACGTCATCTATTATAATGAATAATATTAACTTTTTTAAATTATACAAATGTAAAAAAAAAAAAAACTGATTAATAAGTAGGCATTGAATAGATGAAGCTGCCGTTGTCAGACGGTTAAAATGCCACGGTGTATAATTATATGTGAAGACGATGTACACACGGCTAAATATCAAGCTATATTTTTCCATTATAAGCTAATCTCGCACTGCATAGGATTTCTGTACAATGAGAGGTCAGCTTACACTGGAAATGTATAGCTTGATATGTAGCCGTGTGTAATCCAATAAAATGACTATACCACAATAGGTAAAAATTATGAAATGTGAAGTTATGACAGATTAATTATGTGATAGATACATGGTGCTCACATATTTACAAACATTGTAAAAGTAGATGATTTCCCTAAAATTTCAACAAGTATTATGTCAGTGTGTGAGTTAAAGTAAACACAGAATGTAAAATTAATGTCATAAAAATAATAAATTATACAATTAAATTAGCAACCAGTTTGATTTTGTCTCGAAGATATTATAATCGCCATTACAATAGCTGTATGCTATCTATTCTCGGCCTCTATTGCTTGGGACTTAACATAGCTGGCAAAACTTGTCTCTTCTGCCTACCCTCTCGAGAAATACAGGCTTGATGTTATGCTACTTATATTTTCTTGGCAATCTTAGAAGTCAAGGTTACTTCAATTTATTTACAGATCATAAATGATTGGTGTAGTTTAAATAATTTGCATGATAGACAGACATTTTTGTAAATAATTACATGGTTTTACCTCCATAACAATCGAAACATAATTTATTTTCATACAGATTTTTATCATAAGTGTGCATATTTTATTTCTCAGAACTCTTTTTTTTGAAGTTGCTAAGCTTACTCAGAAACATCTCTTACAAAAGTTTATTGCCATTAAAAATTAAAGATGAAACCGAAGATAACTGCTATAAAACTTAAAAGCCACTTAAACTCCTGAAATAAAACCACAGATTAACCTTTTGGCCGCGACGTCATAAAAGCAAAAACGTGCCCTCAGCGCCAAGATACGAATTCATCCTTTCGAATTTTTGTCATCTATGTTAATATAGATGAATATAAAGAAAGAAGTTCAACTTAAATAAATTAGGATGAGTCAAGGAACACAATAAGAAAAGGAAAAAAAAAAGTTGTTTTATGAGCTTTATTTACAGATTTACGTATTAAAGTCCATGTAGTCGTGACAGTGGCGGTCAAAAGGATAATACAGATGGGATACTCCGCAGTTTAGGTATGAAGCTACAAGTACGCGGTGGGCCCATCTCATTGGGCCAATTCAGTAGGGCTTCCGCGCGCTGCCGTTATAAGAGTTACGCGATAGAGAGGTAACTTGTAAGTGAATATAACTGTAGGTAATATGCGTTGTGTGACCTGAATTGCACTTTATTGTGACCTAGCAAGAGTCGCTTTTTATTTAAAGATTTTGCGGAGTGTCCTTTATTAATCTGTGGTAATACCCAAAAAAGGTTTTTATTTCATAATAATTCACTACATTAGGTACGCCTTTCTTTTAATAATTAGTAGCAAACTTCGTAAAAGATCGTTTATAAGATAATTGATCACTATTTACGAAAAGTAGGTATGTATGCAAAAAGATTTTTACCTTTTGTTACTTTTCTAGTACTTTAACCTCAGTTCGTCCAAAAAGTCTTTGAATCCCTATATGAAACTGCATCGATTGGCATCATAAAAAGAAAATGTAGAATTAACGTTTTTCTAGCTGTGCGATTTTTCCAAATTCTGTGAATGCAGTTAGCAATTACTCAATAAGTTAAGGACAGTCTCCTAGAACGTTTTTCTTTATCTACAATGGTTAAGGTAGCTTCCCTTACTGCCTCGTCTCAAACTTCCACCTTGTATTACTCCAATCGGACAACTACGCAGGTGGCTACAAGAGTTCACCCACACAAAAGCGGTAAACTGGTGGACCTCGACATCGGGCTGCAGGCTGTCCAGAGAGGCTATGTCATGCCTAGAAGGTAGGCTAACCAGGCGGCTATTACGCCTGGACAGGAATGGTCTGCGCTTGGTGACAGGGACCATCACGGGACACTGCTCGCTAAACAAACATTTTCACACACTAGGGATAACAGACAGCCCTCTGTGCAGAGCCTGCATGGAGGTGGAGGAAACCGTTGCGTACGTGCTCTTCACCAGAACCTTCACCGATGTTCTGGACAGACTGGGAGACATTATTGACTTCTGGAAGGAGGTTGGCTGGTTGGAATAACCACCAACGGCCGCTATGGCTCACGCACAATGGTCCGTCTGAAGGACTAAGTGCGGAAACCAAACCCTCTAACACAGAACATAGAACTCCGATCAGACAAGGAATCAAGATAAAGGCCTTTGCAATTCTTGTACTTCATCTTAATACCTTTCTAACAATATATCATGTATTGAGGCGTGTACCAGCTTCTACACATTTCATGGCATCATTCTTTAAAGACGTATTCACGTCAATAAAATAATCTAGATGAAGTCGACGTTATCACTCCGACTACCGCGAGAAGAAATGGCGAAACAAACTCAAGGGGTACTTACGCCAAGAAAGTTCCCCTGGTGTTAATGTTGTGCATGAGGTCGTATCTCTTCATGTCCGTCTCAGCGGTGCCGGTCAGCACAATAGCTGACGCATTGTTCACCAAGATGTCAATGCCGTTGAACTGAAATAAACGCGAAATATTTATTTGTCCTGAGATGATGACTAAACTACTAATAGTGAAGTATGGAAGAAGACATGATAATAAATAAATGTTGCCTCGACCCTAAATAAAAAGAGATAAGGGCAAGAGATTGATGATGTTGTCTCTCTCATAGCAATAATTAATATTGCCATCATGTTTTTTGTTTTAATGTAATTTGATTAATGAGTGTTTGGAAATGATTGTAATTCCACATCAAATGTATGTTTTAAATCCCTTGGGGCTTACTTTTTAAAGTTAATATTCAGAGTGTGTATGGTTAATGGCCACAGGCAATGTTTTCAAGAATTTTAAAAATATTCCAAGAACAAGTCGTTGAGGATTTGATAGTGGTAATGAATGTTTACCTTCTTGACAGCCTCATCAATGGCCTTCTGTATTTGTTTCTCATCCCTCACATCGACAATGCATGGCAGGGCCTTGCCTCCGAGGGCTTCAACTAAAAACAAAACATTCAATTTATGGTTTGCATGATGTATTCCATTACAGCTGCAATGTTTATATATACAAATAAATAAAGTTGAAGTGTCTGTTTATAATGTTAAATCACAGCTTTTAACTAAATGCATATGAAAGTATATACGGTATTTATAAGTATATAACAAAAAAAAAAAAAAATATACTATTAGAAATAAAAAGACGAAATAAAAGTAGTCTATTTGTTCCAGCTAATCTCCGAAACCGCTTGACCAATTTCAACGGGAGTTTCACCGGCAGATAGCGGATGTTATTAGGAGTAACTTTTATATTCTAAACAAACTTCACTGGGCCGCAGCTAGTCCTACATAAAACCAATAATGGTAGATGGATACAGGGAAAATAAGATAAATATCAACCAAATGTTTATAAAATATAAATGGTTGTACAGAGATTTCGAAGACATCTCTGAATCAAATCAGTTTACAAAACAAATCTATCAAGGTCAATAGGAGCTCAAAGTCCAAAGCAATAAATTAGTTATGGAGGACCAAAGTACAATCCAAATAAGTACAGCATTTTATCAAGAGATTGTACATTTATGGCTTAAAATAAGACTCCTGTAAAGTATGTTGGAATACTTTTTATCTGATTGTTAAACATGTAGTAGATATCGCAATGCCATGATCCGCATGGTATCTAGAGATTATAATAGCAGCTTGAGACATTTGAATGTTTTTTAAGAATTCCCTGTAACATTGACTGCTACATTAAAGGGAATAGGTAAATGATTTACTGCTTTTTTGTATAGCCACAATAATGTACTGCTTGTACTATATTTTACTGAATGAATAAGCTATATTTTTATAATTTGTTAGCTGTCATAGGTCGAGATAGTAAAAAAATGTCATAGCTTTCTGTTTAGCAATCATTATGATTATATCAGAGAGATACAAATGTAGGCATTATTTATCCTCATTATACAATAGATATACACAACATTGAATTGATAGTTTACAAAACAATACCATGTAGGTCAATTATCGGGAGTTCGAAGTCCAAAACAATATGGAGGGCAAAGTCCAACTCATATAATTTCATATTTGATCAAATTATAATACATTTATGAATAAAACGAGGTTCCTGGCTAATAACAGAAGGTATGCAAAGCTGATAAGGAAGGTGAATACACTTACTTTCTTCAGCGGCAGTGTAAATAGTTCCAGGCAGCTTAGGATGCGGCTCAGCTGTTTTGGCGGCAATAACAACGTTGGCACCATCCTTCGCTGCTTTCAAAGCAATAGCCTTACCAATACCTCGAGACGCGCCAGTAATGAACAGCGTCCGTCCAGCCAATTTCCTAATTATACAACGTTAGGAAAAATTAGAAGAAAGTAGACCACGCAACTGTACAGGTTCCAAATACAAATATCTTACCCGGTGTTGGCCACTAAACTCATTTTACAAGATTATTTTATTTCTGTGCGGAAAGGGCAACGTTGTCAAATCTCAAAACCGATGAAATTCAGTCCGATAACCGATGTTAGTTTTCTTTTTCAAAAGAATTCGCTTGACAAGTTGACAACAAATTGACAACGTCAATGACCGAGTGAATGAGTTGAATGACTGTCGGAAGTGACAATCACAAACTGTTTTAGGGTGTTGCCAGCATGGAATTAAAGGTCCCTGGTTGCCAGCGTTAAATGAATGAATTTTTGCTTCTACTCTACAAATTTTTTTTTGTTTCCACCAAACGCTATACATGAACCTTATCGGCTTCAAAATAAGGTTGGTTTTAGCGATTTGTTTTGAAAAACCAACCTTATTTTGAAGCTGATAAGGTTCATGTATAGCGACGCGCGTACGGCCGGCGCTGGCGAGACGCGTCGCTCTGAAACCAGCCATAGAACCAACCAACATACAACCGCTTGCCTTAATGTATTATGTGTCGTTGGGCCTACCCATAACACGTTTTCGTTGGGCCTTCGTAGGGCAATGTACGTTGGCCCCATCGCAAGTTGGGCCTTCGCAGGCAAATCCACGTAGGCCATCCGTTGTTGGCCCAACCCGCAAACTGCCCGCCAATTGTATGCATTTGCCAACTAACCAGAGGTAAGTGGCCCAACTAAATGCCAACCTAAAATGCTACTAGAGTAGCGATTTGTTTTGTAAAACCAGCCTTATTTTGAAGCCGATAAGGTTCATGTGCAGCGACGATTTTTACACGTTTTGTAACACACATGCAATGAGTCTTCCGTGGCGTCATCCAATCTTCGCGCATTACACTGAGTTCCCCACCGTTACCATCATCGTCGCAAAACTCCACAACTTTATACATTTAACACTTTCACAAACACTAAAGGTTAACTAACTAAACTAAAACACAGCCTGCCAGCCTGATATCAGGCTAATATCTTTGTTGATGCGAACAAAACAAGCACTCACAAACACTCCGCAGCCGCAGGTGCACAAATGAATCACAAAATGGCGGGCGGGCCGGGCGATGCGTGCCGCCGCCCGTTCCCCGCGCACCCCGCTACCACCCTGTTGGAGTAGCAGTAATTGGCCCTACAAAAATCTCCCAACAGTAGGAATAGAAGCAGCAGGCCCGCGTTAGTTGGCCCAATGTTGTCATTATACCTTAAATCCCTACAAAAATCTCCCAACAGTAGGAATAGAAGCAGCAGGCCCGCGTTAGTTGGCCCAATGTTGTCATTATACCTTAAATCCCTACAAAAATCACCCAACAGTAGGAATAGTAACAGCAGGCCCGTCGTTGGCTATCCGTTGGACAAATGGTGCATGTTTATGACACACCCCGCTACCACCCCGTTGGAGTAGCAGTAATTGGCCCTAAAAAATCTCCCAACAGTAGGAATAGAAGCAGTAGGCCCGCGTTAGTTGGTCCAATGTTGTCATTATACCTTAAATCCCTACGAAAATCACCCAACAGTAGGAATAGTAACAGCAGGACCGTCGTTGGCTATCCGTTGGGCAAATAGTGCATGTTTATGACAATGGGCCTATTTTAAGTTTAGGTTGGCGGAATAACTAACCGTCTGCCAATACATTCCTAACTGTTGGCGTATGAAATCCAACGGCAATTGCTACTAGGGTTGTTGCTTAGAGTTTGTTATTGCATCTGTGTTTTCCAAATAAAGTACAACCGAATAAAATTAGCTAGCTAGCTTGGGTAACCGCCTCTACAAGGAGATCGCAGGAATCCGCTGGATGTGGCAGGCGCAGAACCTATCTTTGTAGAAATCGTTGTCAAGATCTATTTCCAGCTGTGGACGTCTTCTGACATTTGTGAGTATTTTGGAGAATGGGCAAAGAGGGTGCAAAGTTCCTTCCATTGGGAGAATCAAGGGAGGGACGAGGGTCTCGTAGGTGTTACATAAAAGTCGTCATGCAGGCGTTCCATAGCAGTCGTTTTATAGGTATGACGTAGCAGTCGTCTCGTAAAGTACGCGTCGTAGTAGACGTCTGGTAGGTATGACGTAGCATAACGTACGCGTCTTAGTACACGTCTGGTAGGTATGACGTAGGATTCGTCTCGTAACGTACGCTTCGTAGCAGATATCTGGTAGGTATGACGTAGCAGTCGTCTGATAGCGTAGGTGTCGTAGCAGACGTCTGTTAGGTATGACGTAGCAATCAACTCGTAACGAGCAAACGTCTGGTAGGTATGACGTAGCAGTTGTCTCATAACGTAGGGTCATAGAAAAACTCATGTGACGTAGGCGTCGTAGCACACATCTGGTAGGTATGACATGGCAGTAGTTTCGTAACGTAGGCGTTACGTAGCTGCAGTCACGTCGAGTTACGTAGCTCTCGTCTCGTAAGCCTTATGTAGCAGTCGTTTCGAATGCGTTGTAAAAGGGGGCGAGTGAGCCACACTGCCTGACCCAGGGATCGAACTCAGGCCCGTACGTTTAGAGGTCGTGCTTGCAACCACTTGACCATAGAAGCAGTATTTTTTAGGTATTTAAAAAAAAAAAATAACAAAGAAAGATTTGAAATACATTTATTTTTGTGCATCATTTCATAACCCCACTCTCGCTAATTTCTAATGTACAACACCAGATAGGGTGAATACATACATGATAATCTAAAATAAAACTTTAAATTATTTATATCATAAGACATTCAGTTAGGCTTTATTAAAAATTGCAATATATCTTTTATTTATGGCTCGAATCGTTGATAATTTCTTTTACATCTTTATATTCTTTTTATAATTCTGTTCTAATTTACACTCCCTTTTGTACACAGCAATTACCTACAGAATTTACAATTACTTTACAGTAAAATTATTGTAAATTATACAAATCATGAGTATTATATTTTAAATTAAGAAACAATCATTCAGTCCATTCATAATCATGACAATAATTATGATAATACTCATTATAGAATTTAAATAACAAAATATTTTGTTAAGAGATCTAAGTATTAATTAATAGTAAAAATCATCCTACAGCACGTAGGAGAAATATTTAGGGAAACAGTATTTTTTTGGGACCACTCATATTTTCATAAGCTTTTCGTAAAAGTAAATAATATTTACCCAGACTAATTTAAAAGTGGAAACAAAAGTTATTTACAAAATAACTTCTCGACATTCGCACAGTTTAAATTATCAAAATATATCTACATAATTAATTTTACCGATTAGATTACATTAGTTTTAAATTATTTACACTTATTCTACGCCTATATTCGATAACAAACTGTATTTTATAATTGCATAGGACAAGTAGTTTCCTAATTATGTGGATGTACATAGGTACCTACCTAATTAGACATTTAATACATGCGGCGGTGGTAAAAAATATGGATGAATATCTAAGAAAATTCTGTTCAAGATGAAGTAGGGACACTACTCAAAAGTAACTGGCTACTCATTGGTAATTTGAGTTTGTATCTAACATCAAGGCCGGATTTAAAGTAAAGTAAATTTTTTTGTAGAGGCCCTGGGGCAACCAAGACGTGGAGGCCCGATAAGTTTTTGGAACAGCAACAAAAAAATATTTAAAGAGGAACCTTGTGAATGCGAAATTTTTTTTGGTGTACACTTTGTATGTATTTATTTTCTTAACAAAAAAAATCGCATTGTTGAAGCCCCTTTTTTGTGGAGGCCCGGCCCAGGCTAAAGCCCCTATTGCCCTGCCCTAAATCCGGCCCTGTCTAACATGTTCCTTTTGAGTAAGATCGTAGACGATGGGCCTTAGTTTTTTTTTTTCATCAAATATGTTGTTGGGATAATCATAATATAATCTGTCCGCTTATCTTATTGCTTTTAATAACATAGCGATAAAGAACTGTTAAAATAGTATCATGGATTAGGTAATAAAATGTAACCCTGTTTACCTGAAGAGATATGATTCTATCAGTAAGAATTATTTTTCGAAAATAATCAGGCACTTTGATACACGTTGTACGAGTTTATTTAATTAAAAAGAAAACGTTTTAAGTTCGTTAAACCAACATACGAAAACATTTTTTGTTTTCTATTTTCAAATCGATTCGTTTTTTAATTTGTCTTTGCCTTAGAAGAGGAATGAGTTTTTGATGATTCTCTATGATACCTCAATATTTTTTTTTTAAGGTAAGTATGTCTATGACCTAAGATAGTTTAAATTGATCGATAGAACTACATAAACAGCACGATAAGAAGTAGAAATTCATCTAAACAGGAATAACTATTTCGATAAGCATAAACTCTATACCAGTCTAACAAATAATCTGTGAAAATCTGATAGAGACATTAAAGCGATAATATTTTACAGTGAAAAGCACCATAAATTCTGTTTAAATATTTACTATTATTACTCACAACTTTCACTTAACTATTTAAAGCATTAAAATAATCAGAATTGGCACCAAAATGAAACTAATAAAGATTTTAGTCACTGTAGAAAGTAAAAAAAAAAAACTTCCTATCAAGAAAATAATCTTGAATAATTGACCAAACGATTACCAATTTTAAGCAGGTAGGCAGAATTGTAATAATGAATATTACCCAAATTAGTATAACAGGTGAAGTTTTCAGACGGCTAAAGGCGGGTTGTTTCACGTGATCTTAACGCACGCGTATACGTCTTATATGGCGCTAACTATTGACAAACCAAAAAAAGCGTTGTTTCACAAAATTATGCCCTCAACGTTCGTTAAAAAATAACGATGACAGTAACCGGTGTCATACGCACTGGTTAACGTCATTTTATTCTCAAACATCTGCGCCAAATAATAAAACACTATAGACTCTCTTTTTTCTGTATTCGTCTTTATTCGATGATAGTTCATCTGATTATGATACAAATAGTGACGAAAGAAAAAAATATCGATGCTTGAAAGGCAAAACTGACCAAACGAAATGTTGGCAACTTTACACACATCTTAAAGTATTTTTTCAAAAAAAAAATGGAGTATTTTATATTTTTTTTGTGTATACTCCAGTAGAGTACACAAAAAAAAGAAGCATTTTCAAGTTTTTTTTTAATTCTCTAGTGTAAAGTCGCCAACATGTCGTTTGGTCAATATTGCCTTTCAAGCGTCGATATTTAAAACTCATGTTAATAACTTTGACGATCGGTTTTTTATGCAGTGAAACAACGCTTTGTATTTAACGAACGTTAAACATTTTAGGTAATCGTTATTATTTGACGTACGTATGTAACGTTAACCAACCGTTTGTAACAACCGGCCCTTAGATTCTTGATGTCTTATTTACAAGCGCTATCTACCTTCCTACGGTGACTAAGCAGTTCCAACTATAAATCCTATGCCACGAAAAAAATATCTCTATTCATTTGCCTAGTATACGAATAAGACCCGTTCAAATGTAAGCAGGTTGTTTGGCAGAATGTTGCAGTGCTGCCAATACATCATGTTTAAGCCTAACGTACAATCGTCCCTTTCTCCACGGATTTTGAAGTTGTAGGGGTCTAAAATCATCTCGGAGACATCTTTCGCGGGCACCTATGACAGCTACAAGGCAGAAGTCTTGTAGTTTCTCTGGGCCATAAACCGGGCCAGCTTTGCCTTTGAGCACGGCGGCCATATTGAGTTGTTTGACAACTAGGTCGATGACTTCCCGCGCTGACGTGCGCGGCGTCACGTGCAACTTGAGCGAGGTCCCTGCGGCTAAGCCGGTTTCATATGCAGCAAATACCTGGAAAAAAATGATAAGAATCAGTCATGCGTTCGTAAATACAGGTTGATGTTACACGCATTACCATAAATGCATTTGCAGATGTGTACACATGATGCCGCTTCATTAGTGGTTATAATAACGCACATGAAAAGTTAAGTACTTAATAAATTATTTGAAGAAACATTGCACTAATTAAGTTTTCAAAATACAACAATAGCCTGGCTTTTGCAATGTACAAATTAAAATGGTTTCTTTTCCACTAATTTTTAACTAAGTTTTCTTTTGCTTGACTGGCTTTTGTAATGTTGAAATTAAAATGGCTGCTTGTAATTTACCTGCAATATCCCGGCCTGGTCAGGCGTGCGTGGCTCCGGACCCTTGACATTCTCACTATCACTCCTTTCATCAGTCTTTGGAACTTTATTGTGATAATCTGCATCTTCTTGCGTCTCCAACAACGGCTGACGTTTGACGCACAAACTTGACTTCGCGAACTCCTGTCCCGTATCAGTGAAATCTACTTCTCCTTTTACGTTCGTCATACTCTTCGAAGCTATGACGCTACAAGGGCTCCTATAGTGCTTCCCCTGAGGACGGACTTTCAAAGGAACTGTTGTTAAAGGACAGGTCTGGCTCTCTGAGTCACTTGACAGACTCTGGGCGGATTCGGAGACATTACCCTTAGAAGTTCTAACGCTTATCATACTCCCTGGATAATATCCTCCTTTCACGGTCAGTAGAGGACTTGATGTGGTTGAGCTTGCGTTAATACTGTGAGGTCTTGGCTTCGGCTCCACATTTTCATTCTGGAGTACCAGAGTATCTTCGCTCCGTGATGGCGGTAAACGATTGCTACCAATACTAGTATGAGAACCAGCTGTCGATTGTATATCGAATTGTGAATTGCTACTCATAAGGGTGCTTATAGCACTGGATTGTGTGTACTGGGAGTCGGCACTGCCTTTTCTAGGGAATTTGTGAGTTTCTGGGTTCAAGAATTGTGAGCTGCATAGATTGAGCGTTGACACTGATGTCTGACGAGGAGAGAGGCTCAGCTGTTGTTCAGATTTACTGAACTCTGGGTGCAAGTTGGCATGGTTACCGTTCCCAGCCGGGCCCGGCCAAGATCCCCTGCCGGGGGAAGTTTTGGTAATTTTGCCATCTCTTGAAGGTATTTGAAGGAAGTCTTTAAATTTGCTATCCGTCTCATTGACCTCTGAAGGGTTGTCTGTAGACTGTGACGGTGTTATGTCGAAAATGTATTTGAGCAATATTCCAGAACTGGGCGCAGCCTTGTCTTTATCTCTCGCGAAACCTATCAGATCCATGAGCCATCGTTCTGCCTTCCACACCGTGTTCAGATTATTCTGGAGGTCTTCCAGTTTGGTTAGTCTCTCTTTGGCTGTCTGCAACTCTGTGCAGGAGAACGCCTCTCTATGAGAATGGGCAGCTAAAGCCACGTCTAATTCTAGAACGCAGCTGAGTTTCGAGTATTTGTTCAGAATGTTCGTGTGATACGTTTGCAGGTGTATCATCTCAAAAGCTTGAATCGGTAAGCTGAGCAGATCCCCCTTCTGTAGGAGGATTTCCTTCTGTCCTGGCACTGAACATGCCTGCTCTGCCGGGGGACATATCATGACGAAACTAACGTCATTATTCAGTTCAACGACTTCTAGGTCGTATATTCGGTGGGCTAAGACGCTTTCGATGGGGATCTCCATTTCCTTGAAGAGTCTTCGTGCGCCCGAAGCGATTAGATCGAGGAACATTTCTTGAGATTCTGAGGGTTTCTCATGACCGCTGATAGTGAGGCTGTTGATTGCTTGCGAGTCATCAGATTTGCCGGATTGGTTTTTTAGGTGTTCCCATTCTTCCCTGTAAAAGTAAAGATAGGATTCGTTATATAAACATCATCAATCTGGATTGGCCTTATTATTAATCGGTGCTCTTTCAGCAACCGGCGTGCGTGTATGATGAACGTAAATGAATGAATGTAAATGGAACAAAAGGATTACGTATGTAAGGGTCGTAGCAGGTGGCGTTTTGTAGTTTCTGTTAATCTCATGAGTTGATTTGTATGTGTGTTACTCTTTAAAAGCATCCCGAATAAGGTACAAAAGTTACTTACGCAGACACATGTGGGTTGTCTCTAACGCGAGTGTGTGGTGGTACGTTAGGAGTCCGCGCTGGTGCCACGATTCGCACTACTTCTACTGACGACTGTAGCTTTAGGTAGCCCAAGTATAACCCACGGGGAAGCTGGACGCGAGACACCTGTAATGAAAGGATACAACATAAATAGGTGGGTAACAGTGTACGGTGCTGCAATAAGTAATTCAGGACTATTGCTTTCTGATTCCGAAAGTCATTGCTAAACCAATTCATTTTAATAACAATAAGTACCTAACTGAAGTATTACAAAATAGATTTTTTGAACCAAAGGGATATAAAAAACAGCTAGCTGCTTTTCGGGGTATTTGAAAGACTGCTTGCCTTTTCGTTTGTTCTCACTAGTTCGATTCATTAGTTCGATCGTCGAATTAATGAATCGAAGCAGTACAGCAGTAGCAGTACTTAAATTTGTTTCCAAGCAACAATAAGGCTTGTCGACGGAGCCCCGCTTGGCGGGGCTCCTATTTCTGAATGGTAATGGTTGGTAATGGTTAGTAAAAAATAACCACGAAGAACCTAATCTGTCGAGTCGGGGTGCCAAAACCAAATGTAGAAATCGTATACGGTAGGAAAGGGCTTTTCAAGAGTAACTAAGAGATACCCATAAAACACCATATTACAGAGTGAAGTGGTGCTGGGGACGTAAAAGATAAAGGCGTCCGACTGGATCAACGACTGCACCAGTAAATCTGCAGACGTGCACGTATTCACGTCAAACACACGGCAGTGTGGCGGCTACGACACAGCCACATCCCGATTTTTTTATGCATTTGTATACTTCAACACTTGCAATATGAAATCAATTCCAAAACATTCCCATTCTTAGACAGTTCATACGGTTATTTACCTGATGATAAGCAATCTGTTCATGAACAGAAGCCATGAGCAGTTCTCCTATAGTATTATCCTCGCTGAGCACCCTCCTGCGCAGGCGTGACACGGCCGCCCAGCGCGAGTTCAGCGCAGAGACAGACTTCACGGACTTAACGCTGTTCACGCAGGACAGGACGATGGTACCGTGAGAGTCCCGGAGTGGCTTGTGGTAGAGTTGGCCTGGAAGGTAATGGAGGATAATATTAATGGCGAATTTTCTGGTTATAAAAACAGTATACTTTGAGGTATAGAAGCAATGAACGCTTTTTATCGTCATCAGACTATAACAGTCCACTGCGGACATAGGCCTCTGCAATCAGTCACAATAACTTGCTTCACGGCTACTCTCATTCAGCTGCTACCAGCCGCCTTGCGAAAATGTTGTTCCACCTAGCCTGTGGCCGTCCTATCCAGCAAGAATAGTAGATAGTTAAACAAGGGATGAAAGGGACTTATTTAGGCATGCGAGTGCGCTAGTAGTTCGAGTGCCTAAATTGGTTCTTTCACCCGAAGTAAATACGTTTTTTCATTTCAATTATGAGGAAAGTAAATAAAAACCTGATTAGTTAAACAAATACACATCTGAATCTGATGAAATCATTTTATAAAAATATCTGTGTATGTAAATAATTAGTACTCGACAAAACAACTGAAGATCGAATTGCCGCTTTCCCGCCTTTTTATATTTCTTTTTCTGTGGCATTTTACCAGCCAGTATTTTTTATCATTGATGATGGTAAATACGAGTATTTAGCTCAAATCTATGTAAATTAAATTATAATTTAGTGAAAATTATTATAAGTATGTTACGAAATTGTTCATAATATTTTTTTATTACAATTTTACGCCGCGATTTAATCTAAGAGCGACTGTATAAAAATTTGGGACATGCCTTGCATAGTTTTAATTTTTTTTTAACAGTAGTGAGAATTGTTTCCCAGGGACGAAAAGTACTGTTTCCATCCCTCTCATCAGGCGTACTTTCCAAATATGAAAATATTATTTAATAACCGTACTTCTAGATAGGTACATGAAGGACAGCAGCAGTGAGGCATTTTGTAAAGTTCACGTTCGTTCCCAGAATTACTGACGAACGTAGCGTAGCCTTTGTAAAGTGCAGGGATTCATTCAGGGTGTCCCAAAACAGTCTTCACAAGTTTAGAGTCGATTCTTATGTTGTTCCGGCGTACGCCAACAGCCTAGCTATCAGTCTTATGGTTCTGTTAATTCCACCAGTAGCTTATTTGATCTTATTGCCCCAGAAAGAGGATAATATTGAAGGGCGTTACAGAAGAACTCCAAGAAATTGACACGTACCTAAGTCCTGTATGCAAAGCGCGGACTGCATCTGCGCGGCCGCCGTCAGCAGCTTGAGTCGGAAGTGTATGGACGAAGAGGTGTGCTTCTCCATGTCTGAACGAAGTGCCTTCACGTCGTCCCACGAACATGATACCTGGAATAGGGGAGATTGATTTTACTTTTAACTCTACGTGTAATCTTTTAATCTCACCTTATATGGCTAGATCTAGATGCCAGGTCTAATCATCTAGATCAGGGATTCCCAAACTATTTTGGTCAAAAGACCCCTGTTCCAAAATGAACTGGTACCTCAGACTCGTATAGCCAAATTACTTTAAAAACCCTATCTCTAGTTTTTTCCTATTGGTACAAAATACATAAAATCAATAAAAAACATAAAAAATAAATAAATCGCATATATGCGTCAAATACAGAGCAAGTCAAAACGTGCCTGAAAGACTGAAGGCTCGTACAGACTCGCGCGATATCGCAGGCGCGACAGGCAGCGACAAAGAAATTGTGCTACTAGTGTCGCGTCGCGCCCGCGATATCGCACTAGTCTGTACGAGCCTTTATACGCTCGAACACATTATCTTGCACGAACTTGTCCACGCTATTGAATTGCCGAGTTTTCCATTCAGTACGAACTTGTGCACGCTTTTCGACTTGTTGAGTTTTTTTTAAGTACAACAATGATACTTCCTACTAAAATATTAGTAATTCTTATAATACGTTGGTACACGTAATACAACTTATACAGTATCTTGAAAGTTTCAAATAAGAACTTGTGTTAATTAATAGGGGTCGATTTTTAGACCTCGTCGACCCCCAAAATCAGTTTTCGTTTATGACGACCCCTTTTTTTGTTTTGGGTGGGAAATTATCAAATAACTTCTCCCGCTGTGGGCGGAGCGGGAGGGCGTGTCAGACTTTTACTCACTAAAACCCACCCGTGTTCCTTCAGTTGTCTGTGTGCCAGGGCCGCGGTATCCCTTCCGAACAAACCCGCAACCCTGGCAGGCACCGGTTCTAACGGACCCCGTCAGTGCGTGCTGCCAACTCTTTGAGGCGCGCGTGGAACACAACGCGCCGTCGACCCGGGCCTGGTCCTTACCAGACGGTGAGCTGCCCATAGCTCGCCGTCCGCAAGCCCGATTTCGACCCCTTGGGGTCGAAATCGGGCTCGGGCTCGGTAACTCTCATGCAGATCATGAGGATCTTTGCTGGGCATGCCCAGCAAAGATTGTAGCTCCATCTTGCCTATAAAATGCTAATCGAAATATTATCCCGTAAAAAAGTATGTTACCTTCATGAGCCAATGGAAGTCGGTGTAAATGCAGGTGGGGTACGTCTCGTCCACTTCGATGACCGGCAGGAACTCCTCGCTAGTGACCAGCACTTTGTCCTCGTGGTATAAGATACAGGCTAAGTATACGCCCCTGAAAAATTTAAAAACGATTTTGAAAAAACTGGAGATTTCGATAAGTTTAGAAATTCGGATTTAGGGAAGAGCAAAGGAGAGCATTAAAAAAAAAACAAAGTGAAACTAGTAATGTTCCCCTAGTTTTTGAGGAGGATCTACCTCAAAAACTAGGGGAACATTACTAGTTTCACTTTGTTTATTTGATTTCGCAGGGTGTTAGCACAGCATATAACTTATTTTATTTCTTAAGATTACGGATTCAGTGCACGAGAACTGATCAATGTGAATTAGTCACGAGATTTGGCTCATAAGGATCATTAATCATTTAGCCGCAAGACGTTAATTGGTGGACATAAGCATCGATCGATTCTGAGTTTCACGAATCCAGTGGTTTCCCGCGACCTTCACAAGATATGATTTTATCTATGGCATCTCGGGTTTGACCTTGAGAGGTCGTGACTCCTTAACCGGACTCCGTTCTCCTTTAGCGTAGTAAGTCCGGATCATATGGCATGGTTTTATGCAACATACCTCCTCAGATTCTTCTGGAACTTGCTAGCGGCAGTGAACAGCTGTCGAATGGTGGCGGTCTTCTTGCGCGGCAGGCGCGCGTGCTGCGCCAGCGGCCGCGCGCGCGCGCCGGCGGCGGCGGCCGAGAGCGCCTCCAGCGCCGCCGCCGCGCCGCCCGAGCCGCGCGACCCGCGCGTGCACACGTCGCGCCAACCTGGACAGGTCATACATTCATGGAATCGAAACTCATATTATAAATGTGAAAGTAACTCGGTCTGTCTGTCACATTCGCACGCCTAAACCACTGAACCGATCGTCACGGGCAGAGATATAGCCTGGGATATGGAGGAGGACATATTATAGGCTACTTTTTTACGCGATAACCTACATTCACGCGGGCAAAAGTTAGTTCATCTATAGAAATTAATAAATTGAAGTATTTGTTTGTAATATCAGAGTAACAGCTTTTTACTATTTACGGTAGGTACTTATAAAAAATAAAAATAAAATTGTGTCTGTTTGTTTGTTCCGGCTAATGTCCAAAATGGCTGGACCGATTTTGACGTTAGCAGATAGCTGATGTTATAAGGAGTATCTAAAGCTACTTGTATTTTAGAAAAAGACACGCAGACAAAGCCGCTTGCAGCAGCTAGTAACATGATACATTTGTTACAAACCAAAGGATTTGAAAAACACGTTGATGTCTTTTAAATCGTGTTTTGAATTTTTTGTAGTACTTTCCCAGATAATCTGTTTGACACTACAGTTAAAAGTGAATCCAAAGAGTAGCGAAAAAATTTTTTACGACAGCATATTATGAACAGTTTATTTTCTACACACTATTTTATTAAAAATCGTTTTTTCTCGGGACGATAATTGTATAGGTTGGTTCCCTTTTGCTTAAGTACGTCCATTTAACCTTGATAATCTCGCTAAAACTTGTATGTATTTTTTTTACCATAGTTAAATCACTAAGCCGCTGTAATGTCCCGAACATTGCTTAGTGATTTTGCTATGAACACTGCCTTACTTTACAAAATAGCATAAGACCTTCAAATTATACTCACTGCTAGGAACAACACTCCTGGGCACGGACACAGAGTACGTCCCCCAACCCTTGATATTCCCTGCAGCCGCTCTGAAGAAGTACCGTCTGCCGCGCGTCAACCCAGCCGCTAGCACACGGGTACCACTATTGGTACCAGATGACGCCACCTCACGGCAACCGCACACGTTGGAGAAGTCGGCGCGGGATGACCATTCCACTGTGGGTTGATAAGACGAAAGATAATCAGATAAATAATCTTGCAAATAGAGTGCAGGTAAATGACTTTATTTTGCAACCCAAAGACATCTTAAATCAATGCCAAATGTCACTGTTTGTGGGTGGACTACGCACGCGGGTTTATTTTAAATTAGATTAATGTTGTGAATATTTTGCAAAACCTGAGATTAACTATGACGAATATGAGCTATGGGTCAATGAATGTCAGTGCTTTGAGACAGTTTCATCCTTCGGAAACGTAAACGTCCTCCTTTTTTCTGAACAAAACGGGACTGCGCAATACTGCGGCATGATCGATATTTTTACGGTACGGTTTTAAGGATATTAAGTATGATTTAAATGTAAACGTTGTTTTCACGCCCGTAGCAACAAACTTTGGCAGCTACACCTACATTGGACCTTGCTCGACAGTGGCGCCAACTGGTGAGCACAAAACAGGTAGCCCTCTTTGCAGAAATACAAACGATATTGACGAGAATATGTCCAACTCTGAGTTAACCTAATTTCTTTAGACGGACAAAAGAACATGAGTTGAAAACATATTAAAGATGCACATATATACGAATTTTAAAGTTATTACAATATCCTTAATGTCCAGAATTGGCATTGTTATTAACAATATAGTGGGCAATACTGACCATCCAAAACTGTAGCTACATGATTACTGACAAATGCTTGCACTGACTGGACAGGTCCACTCAAAGTGTAGTTCTTTCCTCAAAAGACCATTTCAGACACGGATCTACATGGTCCTCACATGATCAGATCAAGATTATGTCTGGACTTTAAGAGACTTTGACCACTGAGTTTGTTTCACCATTTCTTCTCAGGAGTAGTCAGGTAGGAAATGCAACAATGTGTGTTCATCTAGACTTTTTTTATACGACTTGTAAAAGTTATTCCAATATCCTATTTACAGAATAAACGATTTCATTTCATTGGAGCCTCTATAAGAGTGTGGATAATTCTCGTACCTTTAAAAAAAAATGGATGAAAGTCAACTAACCTCTATACTTAGTAATGATAGGCAGGTCCTTAGGAACAGGTTGCATGGCTCTAGTGTCCTTCAATCGTACGGTGACTGCATGAGCACCACACACTTCGAGGTCCGGGGGTGGAGGCGCCGGCGGTACCCGGGTCTGTTGCCAGCCCACGACGAGACGTCTGTAAACGGAAAATTTAATTAAAATAACATAAGACTAATTGCGGTGTCGCGGAAGTCCGCTGGATGCAAGAATCACAGGAATGGTTGATGTGGCGACGCTTGAGGGAGGCCTATGTACAGCAGTGGACGGCTTTTAGCTGATATAATATCATTATAGGTATCAGCTAAAAGACCAGTGGATACCCATTGGACTTCAAATCGAAGCTCGCAGAGCATTACACTACTCTTGGTCAAAGAAATGGTGATCACAGTTAAGTCAAGAAAGAAAATGGAACACTGTTGTTCTTTTTTTTTAATTGTCCGCGGCTCCGCCCGCTTAGATGTCTGTTATCGCGTAAAAAAGTAGCCTATGTCCTTCTCCATATCTCAAGCTATATCTCAGCCAAACATGACGATCGGTTCAGCGGTTTAGGCGTGAAAACGTAACAGACAGACAGAGTTACTTTCACATTTATAATATTAGTAACATATATACCAAAATTGTTAAAATGTATTTTTTTTTAAAAACCTTCCCCTACCTTTTTTGTATTTGCGGATACAATATATAAATATCATATAGCCTATGGTCACTCCCACAATTAAGAAGAACCTAACGACACCTCATAATATGTTAAATTCCATCAAGCCATTTAGGCTACAGAGCGTGCCAAAGAAATAGACATACATACTCTCGAAAAACATTACCCTCGTTCTGGGGCAATCGGGTAAAAAGTTAAGGTAAACTCACTTGAGGGTTCTGACTCTCCTCTCCCAATGTTGAGCTTGTTTGTCTTTCTCAGAACCAGTGCCTCCCGCACACCCTGTTGTACCTGCAGCTTGATTAGCGGCTGATGACCTGTAACATTCACAAAAGAACACTTAAGTTCCTGCACTACCGTTCAGAGAACCTTCAGCTTGCTTGCGTAACACACTGACGATGGCAATGCCTTTCATTTTGACAATTCAACAATATTTATTGTGCTATTAAGACGCAGATATATGCCAATGACCATGAGTGGTTAACTTGCGTGTTCTGTAGGTACTGAGCTCACGCAACGCGTCGTACGTCCAGCCAGTAATAGGACTTGCCCGTCCAGGAGCTCTGTCCCAAATAAGAAGCATTATTAATTTATTATATAGTTATTCTCAGTTTTTTATCCGCGTTAGAAATAATTTTACAAATTAATTTCAATATGTAATCATGTATTGAGTTATTAAGAAAATGCTCTAATTTAACATATATTGTTTGCAAACAATTAACAGTACTCGTTTAGACGTGATGGTCAGTATAAAATCATTAAAACTCTGTTATCGTAGCCTTAACATTGTCAAGCTGATGAATTTTTCAAATGAATCAATTAATTATGAAATTCGTAAATTTCGCAATTGAGGTGTTGGTGTATATGGCGGGAATCCGCTGGATGCGGGAAGCAGGACCGGAGGATGAGGTGATGTTTAGGGGAGGTCTATGTCCAGTAGTGGACGTCTATCGGCTGTACGTCGTGTGTAAGTCCATATCTATACAGGATACGTTTTTAACCAGTGCGATTTTTTTTTTGGTGGTTCAGCATCAGTTATAGAACACATTTCCATGATTTGTTCAACACTTTTTTTTTTGGTACTACATGAAATCAGCAAAATATATGGATACAATCTATTCGTAATAATATCAATGGGCGAGCGCACAGCTGATAGGTACCTACTACTGCGTTCCGCTTCACTGACCGCGCCGCGGGCAAGTTGCGCGACGAGTGTCCATTATACCACTTTCAAAATAAACATCTTTCGTTAACGATAACTTACATTTTTTTTGTACTAAGACATATTAAAATAAGAAATAGGTGTATTATAAAACACGTTTAAGTTTAATTTGTCAAAATTTCGTCGCGCTGATTACAAACTTTCCTGTATAATAAAAATATGTAGTAAGAAAGTCAGTCTGTACATTGAATATTTTTGAATAATAAAAAAAAAGTAATTGCTTTGAGGTCTGATGCTGAAAATATAGTTTTATTAAAATGTTGTCCGTTTGTCTGTATGTATGTTCCAGATTCGCGCAAAAAACGGCTAAACGGATTTGGAAGAAATTTGGCAAACAGGTAGTTTTTTTTTTTTAATCCATTTATTGCAGGCGACGCAGGCCCATAGATGAAACCTGGATTAACACATAGAGTAGGTACTTTTGTTCTCGGTAGTACGTTCCCGTGGGATATATTCCGACATCCACACGGGCGCAGCCGCGGGAAAAAGCTAGTACTAAATAATAACCAACACAATGATGTCGTAAGCAGGTCTAAAGGAGGTAGGAAGCCGCCTGCAGCAGCTAGTAAAGTTATAAAAAGCTACACTGAAAGGATTGCTTGTTTTCTTCAAGCACTAACCTAATTTATCTTTAAAGCTAGCTAATTAGATTACCAAATTTATCTTAGAGAAGGAAGGTAATGGATGAATCGTTTACCTTCCTTTGTTTGTATTCCCCTCCAAAGTTGTTTAACTTGTTAATTTTAACATTATTCGCTTGCATAAATTTAAATGCTTCAACCCCTTGCTTTGTAGAACTCTTCTTTTACCCCGAGCTTTTTTATACAGGGTGGCCAATTATGATGTATAGTATACAACTTTTTTTAGCCCCCATTCTGATTTAAAGCCAAATTTTGCAGTTGTTTGGTGTTTATTATTTAGTTAAAATGCGGCATATTCGTTATGCATAGTCTATAAGACCATGGCCACCGCAATACTTTCAGTAACTTTATCCTAAAGTTCTTAAACGAACGAATTTTTCTAACAAATCATTAAGAGTAACGAATACCATTTTGTTGAGGATTTCGCGACATGTCCTGACTTTTTTGTATGGGGTTATTCAAAAGGACGTGTTGTGGTCAATCTTGATTACAAAAAGCAGAATATTTGTGACTTTGTTAGTGGGATAACTGAAATGAAATGAAATCGTTTATTCTGTAAATAGGATATCGGAATCACTTTTACACGTCATATAAAAAATATAAAAACAAGCTTGGGGAAGTCGACATTTCCTATCTGACTATCCCTGAGAAGAAATGGCGAAACAAACTCAGGGTCAAAGTCTCTTTTAAAGTCCAGACATAATCTTGGTCAGATCATGTGAGGACCATTTAGATCCGTGTCTGTTATGGTCTTTTGAGGAAAGAACCACACAATTTTGAGTGGACCTTTCCAGTCAGTGCAAGCATTTGTCAGTAAACGTGTATATTACATAAAAGTTTAATACTGTAAATAGTAGATTTATAGTATTAAACTTTTATGTAGGCTGATTTGAAATCCAAGACTTGGTCCTTCCATAGTTGGGTTGGGTTGGTTGTTGGGGTGGTTGGTTGGTTATCTTATTATATAATTTTATTTTTGATTAGTGTTACTATGAGTGTGTTTAGTTTAAAATGTGATCTTCCTGTATGAGTCCCAATAAATACTTTTTCTTCTCTTTCCATCTTGACGGGCACGAATGCATAGCCAAACTATAAGTTTTCCGAAAATTATGAAATATTAAAGTAGGTACTTAAGGCGAGGTTCCTCGAGCGTGCATTTTTGTTCCTGAGGTGGCAGCTGGGCGCGAGTAAATTATGACGTTAATTTAGTTAATTTTGGGTTGTAAATTATATATTTTACGATATTAACAATGTTAAGCCCGATGGACATTACATCATCATAGACGTTTATTTTGATGTGATTTTCAATACATAATGTTGTATAATATTGAAATAAAATGATTTTAATCTACAAAATAAGGGTATATGTGGATTTTTTTTCTATCGAGCGAACTTTATCCAATTATGTAACGAGTACCCGACGTACGTACAGAAAGGTCTCAAAAGCAACATATTTTTTTTTCACGTGTTTAATTGTTACCGTTTCTAAATAAAATGACATTAAAATCACATTTCCTAGAGGTTAACTTGAAGAACCTCGCCTTAATACAATTATGAACAGCTCCTGGCAGCACATATGGCACATCCAGTTTCAGAAGTTCAGTTTTGTAGAGCGTTGTCTCTAGCGCGTTGAGTCATATCAACGCCCAGGTACTGTGGTAACAAAAGTAGTCCTTACCTGGTACATGCATCTTCCCTGCAGGTCCTGTCAGGAGCACAACCTGTCGCCTCGTGTAATTTGGACTCCGCCTCGCGAGCCAGCCGCCGAAGGTGCGTCCCCAGAGAATCAGAGTTTTTGACTGTAACAATGAAAGTTAGGATGAGAATTGGACCGATTGGATCCTATTTGAGTCAACAGTCCCTTTGGTAGGGATTCTTTTATTCTTTGAAGCTTTTAACTGTAGTCGTACAACCCCGATAATTCGACTTTTCGCAGCCTTATTATTGTGATGTTTTGCAAACATTGCGCCAACAGCTGCGATAATTAGCTATAGTAATCCATTTATTATAACATTAGACAAATAACTGTTCTCACCCTTTCGTTATTTCGATGTAAACGTTTAATAAACTCCGTTATTTCGCGATAAATACAAAGCACTGTAATCTATTTAGCATTTACATTAAAAAAGTAACTCCAAAGTGCAGTAATTTTAACAATATTACACAATAACTGTTGTTATTTAGCCGTTATTTGTCTAATGCTATAGTAAATGGAGTATAGGTACTCTAAAAAAAATAACAAGGTGTCAAAAACAAATAATAACTAAGCTGTGTCAAGTAACAACCTAAGTGCTCATATACATGAGCGGTGCGCTGGCAAAGGCATAGGCAAACGCAGCCATCATCAATCGTCGACGCGTCGACAGCTACGCAACTGCAGCCGTCGATGCGTCGGCGGATAACGTCGACAACGTGCCGCTTGTGTAAACATATGAGCACTAAAATGAATACCTAACTGTCAGATATTTGAGTGCCTATTTTTGAAATCGCAATTTCGAATACAACAATGAAGTAAATCCCTTTACAAATCGCCAACAGAATAATTTTCGAAATCCCATTCCAGCAGTGTTATAATTTTTGACCATTCCCAAAACAGTTACGCCAACACAAGTTAAATTCGACTCAACAAAAGCCCCGTCATCATTGTATCCGTTCGTTTGTATTGTTGAATGTATTCAGCTCAATCTGTTAAATTTCGTTCAGCTAAGCCCGGTCAGTCACGGAATGAAGCCCATTTGAATGCCAATCTCGTTCACTCATCACAAAATCGATTAATTTACTACCTAACGTACCTGCATAATTGATTGTTGACGGATCGCGGACGTGCATTGATATCCGTGATCCGTGTTTTCGTTTAAATTTTGAGGTTAATTTCGGCTATTTCGTGAACAAAGGCTCGATTGAGGGGTAGTATTAACCGAGTTCTACAAACAAAACTCAAACTCAAACTCAAAGCATTTATTTCAATTAAACCATTTACAGGCACTTTTGAATTGTCAAAGAGACGGTCACTTAGTCAGAGTCGGCAAGTTGATGCTAGATGCCCATTCCAATGCGTAGATCACTATGGAGAAGAACGGACAAGAAACTCCAAGGACACTCTTTTAAATCAAGATATTACATAATCCTGGGTACATTATTCTTGTTGCTTCTATATGTGAGACAATGTAAAAACTAATAAAACAATTCAAAATATAAAATTACAAACTACTGTTGCGGTATAAGCACAAAATAAGTAGCTGGGCAGGTCGCCCAGGATCCTGTCGGAGTCCGAGTGCATGTACGACTCATGGCAGCAGAGTGAACTGTGAGGTACTCGGTTGAAATTCACAAAAACAAAAGCTTCCGTTCTCCCCAGACGACAGGGTTTCTCATGCTATTTTCAAACTTGGAAACAAGTTTTTAAGGCCGATATATATGCCAGTGTCCTTGAATAGTTCGCTTGCGTGTTCTGTACTGAGCTCACACAAAGCGTCGTACGTCCAGCCAGTAATAGGATTCGCCCATCCAGGAGCGCTGTCCCAAATAAGACGCATTATTAATTTTTTATACATAAAACAAAAGGTATTTTAATAAAACACGGATTATAAAAGATCAATAATTAAATTATCTTTAATGGTGAAGGTTTCAGAAAAATAAGTTTGATAGATTTTGCGTGATTCTCAGTTTTTTATTAGCGTTAGACATAACTTTACAAATTAATTTCACTATGTAATATATACATAATCTAAAATATTTATAGATTAAGTTATTTAGAAAATGCTCTGATTGAACATACATTTTTTCCAAATCATTAACACTACTCGTTTAGATGTGATATTCAGTATAAAATCATTAAAAGTTGGTTATCGTCGTCTTAAGACATGAAAATAATGATAATCTTTATCCTTTTCCCATTACTAAAAAAATAATACCCCTTACTCAAAGCTCTCCAAGGCCAGGTAAGAGTTTATTAAAGATAGGAAGGTACTTAAGCGAATTCTATTACAGCCGTGTTTGCTTCAGGCATAGTAAAGGCATTATGAACCTTATTATTCATGATCATGGTCGCCTATATGGTTGCTTTAAAAAAAATGGCGACAATATTTTTGAAACGCATTATCCATGTTTATGTTTCAGCGGAGTGCTTCAAAGCGTTTTGTCGCGCTTTAAAGCGCTTACATCTTTGGCCTAATGGTCGCAAGCGCTTCTGCTGTGCATGAGGTCTGGGTTCGATTCTCAGGTCGGGCAGTGTTATTGGGTATTTTTATCTGGAATTTATCAATAGCAGCCCGGAGTTTGGATTTATGCACGGTTGATGGCCATAGGGTCGCCCTCTATTAATAAATAAAATAATATAAATAAAAAAGCCAAAAATCTAATATAGTGATTGATTGAATTCAACATAACAAGTTTTTCTTTTTAACTATTTCTTCTTCTTACAAGGATAGAAGCCATAGTCGCTGTGCTTTTGTTGTTTCTCAGAGGTGGCACCAGAGGTGACAGTCCAAGGAAAGCAATTGATTTCCTAGTCACTCAACATGGAAGAGCTGGAGATCAGACCTTAACCCCACAGAAAGATATAACAGTTTGGCACATTCTACTACCCATTTACACTTTTTTACAAAATGTTTGTAGCATGCGTATACTTAAATAAAATATATCATAATATGATTTTAACATGCAAAATTTTTGATCCGGTGCATTTTAATTTATTTGATATTTAAGAGGTAAATTGAATTTCAATTATATTAATTATATGTGATAATAATTTATTTATATTAAATATTAATTAATTAATTAAGTTAGTAGTAGTCGCCTCTTTGGCGTAGGGCTCACATATTTTTTTCCAGTAGGACCTGTCTCTGGCTTTGGTCATCCAGTTCGGCCCTAGTCTTTGTTTAAATAGGTCTGCCCATCTTTTCCTTTGGCGTCTAGATCTTGTTCCTTCTCTTGGGATCCATTCTATAATATTTTTGGTCCATGTATCATTAGCCATTTTACATGGAACTTAAATATAACCAGCGAAACGTGGTATATAGGTAGATATACCTTTGCCCAAGCCTTCGGGGAAATAAGGTGTGATGTTATGTAATGTAATGGTATTCATTATCAAGGTCTCACTTTATGGTTGCTTTTAAAAAAATGGCGGCAATATTTTTGTAACGCGCGTAGTAAGAATGTTTGTGTTTCAGCGGAGTGCTTTAAAGCGCTTTGTCGCGCTTTATCGGGACTCCGGGGATATTAGTCTCGTCGCTGGAAAAATAAAAGTCACAATACATTTTGTTTATCCGAACGAAATTATAAAACTTATTTGGCATTTCAGTCCGAATATTTTAGGGGTGAGAATCTCGGTTTTCGGATGATTGGAAAAAGTTTGTGAAACTGAATCTAAGCAATAAAATTGATTCAATATACTTGAAGTTTGGATCTTTATTACTTTGCGTGGGTGTCTCTATTTACGGTAAGAAACCTGAAGGATTTAACTGCAAAACTTTTAGTAGAACTCTTCAAAGTTATTAAGCGACTCACAACAACAAAATATATGTTTTTATATCCCACAGTAAAACTATTTATGGTTCCTGAAAACCTTTTTCAAATATCTTATGGTACAAAACGGATAATATCGTCACAATATCGATTGTTGCCATCGCGGGTAGAACCTGGATGAGGTTCGCACAAGAGCGTGGGGATTGGCACAAGAGCGTGGGGTTTGGCACGAGAGCATGGGGATCGGCATAAGAGCGTGGGGATCGGTATAAGAGCGTGATCATCGGCATAAGAGCGTGGGTATTGACACAAGAACGTGGGGATCGACATAATAGCGTTAGGATTAGCATAAGAGCGTGGGGATGGACACAAAGCGTGGGGATCGGCATAAGAGCGTGGGGATCGGCATAATAGCGTGAAGATTGGCATAATTGCGTGGGGATGGACACAAAGCGTTGGGATCGGCATAAGAGCGTGGGGATCGGCATAAGAGCGTGGGGATCGGCACAAGAGCGTGGGGATCGGCATAAAGCGTGGGGATCGGCATAAAAGCGTGGGGATCGGCATAATAGCGTGAGGATTGGCACAAGAGAGTGGGGATTGGCACAAGAGCGTGGGGATTGGCACGAGAGCGTGGAGATTAGCACAAGAGCGTGGGGTTTGGCACAAGAGCGTGGATATTGGCACAAGAGAAGATAGGCCTATGCCCAGCAGTGGGGGATGTCGGGTTGTGGTAGATGATGATGAAAAGTAAAGATACACACACAGATTAGTCAGAGCTGGCGGCGCGTAGCCGACGGAATGGAGTGTAATATAATTTTTATATAATTTTTGTATAAACATTTAGAATTAAGCTAAACAAGCTAGATAAGCTCGACAGACTGCTCAACAATGGGATCCGGTTCATATTCAACCTGCGGAAATATGACCATGTGTCTAGAATAGACATCCATTTGAGCTCAGACCATCTGAGCTCAAATGGATATCTATTCGCCAGAGAAGAATTTTGCGTGCTTTGACCACGCTTTTCTCCCTTCTCAAATCTCTCACCCCTCCTTCTTAAGTCTCACTTTCAATATCTATGTTCTTCACACGCTAAGAATCTACGTTCTTCCAACAATCTTCTCCTACTCTGTCCTTCTCATACTTCTGCCTTTGTTCATTCTTCCTTTCATATTCAGTATATTCTTCTCTGGAATGCGCTTCCTCTGGATATCAGGACGGCAACCAGTCGGTATGCATTTAAGCGGAAATTTCAGAGTATTTTCATAACAAATAGTGTAGAGTCCACCCAATCATCTCTTCCCCTTGAATTTGTATATATATATATATATATATATATATATATAATATATATATAATAAGTAGGTATTTATACGTTATAGTAATATGTATGTATGTCTATTATAAGTTTACAACATATTTATGTACTCGTGTATCTATTTTATTTGTTATCTTTTTAATATTTTTATTATTATTATTATCTCCTCTCCTCCCTATTAATTAGAGCACCTGCCATCTTATCTCTTCACTACCCTTGGTTGACTGGTAGAGAATGCCTATGGCATTAAGTCCGCCTTTGTACCTTATTGTGTGAAAAGTTTAAATAAATAAATGAAGTATTGTGTATGTATTTTATGTTTTATTCCTTATTCATTTCTCATTGTATGCTGCACCGGTCGACGTCATCACGTAAACGTCGGCTGTCGCTGAAAACTTTATGCTGAGCGATGGCCGTTTTGCGTGGATGTGACGCATATTTTCCCCCAACTTGTTCTTTTTTGTGTTTGTGTTCTTTCTTTGCGTCATGTTTACCGCAAATAAACGTATTTTCTTTCTTTCTTCTTAAGTGCTACTAGAGCCAACCAACCTAATCTCACCAAGAGTATAAAAAAACGCGAAATCCATGATATCCGTGTTTTTGTCCTGCCACCGACGCTTCCTTGCCATCCTCCCTCCGACTCTGCCCTAAGCCGAGGTTCGTACCCCACAGAGGGTGCCCTTAGCGCGTAGTCGTTTAGTTTATAAGTTTTTACGCCCTGGTTGGAAGCATTAAGTTTCGTTAGGAGCTTAAGGCAACCACAGGATAGTCCGGTTAAAGAGTCTCAACCTCTCATGGTTAACTCTGAAATGCCATAGTTAAAAAAAAAAGATATCCGGCTGCGTATATCGACTTAAGTTTGTTGGGTAGAAAAAAAAAATCATCTATTGCGTCATTGGACTGATCAAACCTATCATTATTCTAATAACGCTAAAGTAAAAACTTGCCTAATTACCTGTGTCAACTTTTTGCTCTTCGGAAAAATACGTATTTTTTCTCCCTATAGCTACCTACGATTATTCGGTCATTGAACTCACGCCGTATTTCCCACGAGTCTGAGGTATAAAGTCTTAGAACCATTCCATCAGATATAAAGTGCCTGAAAAGTAAATATATTCCCCTTTATCTGAATATACCTAATCTTGAAGCCAGGCGTCGCAAACCTAGTAATGGTTGGTTGTTTTACATATTGAAGGAATATATAGATACACGCAATGTTTGGCCAACTAGAAGCGATGTATACGACCTACTCTGATAGATATTCATAAGTTAGGAAAGGAAAGAGGCCGTCGTTTACGTATAAACGGACGGTTTTAATGGATTAAAAGCATTTATTAAGTACAAACTGAAAATTTTATGAATAACTTCATTTAAAGTGCGCTTAGTTTAAGAAATAAGCAAATAATTATAAGCCAACATCTTTGCTTTTGAAAAGATCGTGATCATCTGTGTAAAAACCGAAGATGTGCCGAAAAAAGTTCGCGAGCGGACACAGTGAGTTTCGTGACAGCGACAGTGACAGCGAGTGACAGTGGTAGCGGTACTGAGTGCAAAAAACGAACAAGAAAGAGGGTAGACCGTTTTGTCTGCTCATAAACACCCACCCGCAATGATTTTAGTTTATCCGTGATCACGGTGCTTGCAACAGCGCCGAAATATCGGGAACTCACAACAAATAATAAACATGGTAAATATCCCGTGCGTGTTAATAATAAAATCGCTATCATAAACTTAGTCCTAAGCATTTTTCCGTTGCTTTAATAATCTCCAGAAGTCGAAAAGTATACCGAGAAAAGTTTTTCCAAACATTCAAAATATTTACCGCAGATTTTTATAAAACATCTCATCTAAAATATTTTCACCTCTGGGTCCTAAGCAAGTGCTCTCCACGCTCCACATTTTAAGTTCAACATTTTTCCTTTTTAGTCTTGCCGTAAGTTTATTTGAGTGTGAAAAATGCAACATCAAAACAAGAAAATCTTGCTCATCCATTATGTAATGATATGTGAGATAAAATATTTTTTTGCAGCTTATTTTATACCTGTCTAATGAAGATTGAGTGGGTCATGACTTTGAGTGACATACATATTCTTCAGATGGTTTTAAAGTCATGATGGCCCGTTGGTTAAGGCCTCGCCTCTCATGCATGAGGTTGTGGGTTCAAATCTGGGCAAGTACCAATGTGACTTTTTCAATTCATATGTACTTTCTGAGTTTATCTTGGACATTACTGACATCGGTGAAGGAAAAACATCGTGAGGAAACCTGGACTTTATAGTTAATATAAGTCTGAAATCGCCAACCCGTCTTGAGCAAGCGTGGTGATCAATGCTCGTGCCTTCTCTGTATGAGAAGAGGCCTTTGCCCAGCAGTGGGACAGTTATAGGCTGGTATTATTATTATTATATTATTATTTTATACCTGTCTAATGAAGATTGAGTGGGTCATGACTATGAGTGACATACATATTCTTCAGAAGGTTTTAAACCAGACAAAATATGTGTCATCTTTTAAGGAAATACGTTTAATCATAATCTGTATCTTTTATAAGCTATAGCTATATATACGTGGAAACGTAGTGGATTGTACATTTACTTATAGCATACAGCATTTAGATATAATATACAATGTACGATTGTCTGTTTTCCCAAATAAAATAAAATAACAGGTAGGTAGAAATTACGCTTGCAGAAAAAATATCGATATATCGATGTATCGAAACAATAGATATCGCCATAAAATATCAAGTAGGTATCGAAAATCTATCAAATACGATATATTTCCAATAGCAACATCATTGTCATTTTTGTTAATTGTTTTCATCAATGTTTTATTAATTTCAGATTTTACATCAGAAATTATGTAACACGATAGAATTTCATAAAGCACATATATTTTTCATAAAATTTCACCGATATATCGTTTTTTTTAGATAAGTACATATATAAAAATCGATATCAATTTTTAATATCAATACGATATAATATTGATTCTTTTTGGCTGGATCCCTAGTAGAAGTTACGTACATAGAGAAGTCAGTGTAAGCTTTGCTAATGATACAGAATCTGCTTGTAACCTACACAATACAAAATGTTAAGAGGACAAGGGTACAGAGCTTTAGAGTTTATATTCTAGACAAAAAGTCATCAACGAGTAAAGTTCATTCTTTGATTGCTACCTGACTAAACGTCGACAGACAACCTCATTGCAATTAATGTATTTACAAGTATGTATAATGATATCTTAAAACAAAAGGGAGAGGTAAAAATTACGAAGAATAAGTTGATTGGAACCTGTAACAATACACATCGCCTCTGAATGAAGCCCAAAATAATTTGTGCCATCATTTTGCACTGACAATCTTTTTGTGCCATATAATTCAAAAGAAAATCCCATTCGCAATAACATATTGAAGATACCTACACTGCATGAGTGTCGCCGCGCACCCGACGTCTGTGAAACCAATATCATGCTATATATTTCTGTATTGGCGAAAATACATCCCGTGTTTGGAAACCTCTCAATACGAGTATGTACTTTCTGGCAAATTTCCCAATTTCTGGTGCAGTCCCGATATTCATTGCTCAAGGGTTTCGCAGCTAACAAGCTGGGAACGCTGCTGCCAAAATGAGAAGCAATGAGCAGCTGTTTTTTGGCGAGTCAGTTTTCATTTGGAACTTATATTTTTATTTGCCAGCTTGTGGTTTTTATAATTGTCGAATTTATCTTTGGCGAAAACGCCTACGTTATTCCTTCTGCATGGGCAGTCTGTTTATTTCCTACCAAATCTCCTTCCGAATGAACACTTTTACATAGGACAAGATCTTGGGAAAAAGTGAGCATTTATCTTTTCGGCGATGGCAGGATTATAAGATACCAATTTTCCCACAAAAATGTAGCCCAGGCCGAAAGCCGAAAACACTACATAAGCTTCACGAGCTCAGCTTCGAACATAAGTTCTTTTATAGTTTCCTGGAGAAGAAGTAACTAACAAAGTCTTCCAAGTTGCGGTTTATCAGACTTAGCAACGCATGTTAGTATTCCGGTCCCAAAGTTAGCCGGATCACTCGCAGTCACACATAGATCGATAAACTTCGGGTGTTCTTCGGGTATGCTCGGGTCGACAAGTTTCGCCCACGGTGATCCGACCGAGATCCCAGTATTTGTATTACTTTTTTGTTCTTTCCTATTTCCTATCTCTCGTCCGTAAATAAAAAGTGGTATTGACATGTGAGGGTGCTTTGCGATTCGAGCCGTAAATACACATGTATGTCAGTCGCTATACATGGCTTCGTTATAGGAAATGTCGGTTGGGTGACTGGTGGCTTAGATTTCTCTTGTATTACAGGAAGAAAGTTACTTGCCAGACGCTTGACTTTTGAGGGGAATGTCTAGATCAACCTATAAACTGTCATTTCTTTTCTATCCTATCAAAAATCAAGATAGAAAACGATCTGACGGAGAAAACTGATAAATAACCTATCATCTAATGCCTGACGTATGCAGGCAGATATCTGATTCTACTGATGACGTATGCATACTCAAATGTAAGGCAACGATACCTAACTAGAAAAACAAATCACGCCCATAATGTAAAAACAATAAAGGAATCGACCGATGAGATAAACGATAGATAGTGACGGTTATTGTGATGAAATGAAACTATTTATCGATTAAGCCCTCGCCGATATTGCGAGAGAGAGCCTACTTCAGGAATTTTATCCAGACAGAAACTGGATGAAATTCCTGAAATACTACTCGAAGCACTAGAAAGTGGTGAAGGGCGGGGGTTTTGGGGGATTGTCTTATGTAATTTTGACGTACGAAAAGTGCCGATTCTCAGCCGAATTTGAATAAATGCCTTGATTTTCCAAAAGAAAATGCGGAGAACAGATAGTTTTGGTAAAAATTGGGAAAAGTAGTGCCTGTGAAAGGATTGTATTAGGTTGCGATAAAATACGTAATATGGACATTCATGTTACTTCAAAATTTTCTTCTACAGATCAAGTAACTTTTCTGAGCCTGGCGACAAGCGCGAAGCAAAGTGGATCCGAACGAAACCCATCTCATATCTATAACCAGTTCAAAATTCTTCCCCAATTATGACGTTCTAAATGACACGTTTCCATTGTATGCAGCTCTCAACCTTACCTCTCCAGTTTTAAGGTTGAAAATTACAATTAGATAGATGAAGTGTGCATTGTAGTCCACATTTCGTGACATAACTGTGGATATACGGTCGTGTGATAACGTCACGCGACGTAACAATTGCTTGTTCGCTAGGAGAAACAACTCGGCTGTGCGGGACAGGGCTGTCAGGCCGTGGTCAGGACATGACTGACGGATATCATCCGCCTCGTGTGGGGCGTGAAATTAGACATTGAGTACTGATCCTGTTGTGCCCAAATAAAACTGAATTTAGGCAATTTCCGTCTTTTTCTCTTCTATAAAACAGGAAAGGGATGGACATATACAAGGTGTTTTTTATATTCCATAACTCTAGGGTATGAATGAGACCATATCGAAGAATCAACTGGTATATAAATTATTTTTAAATTACTTATCTTTTTTTTTTTTCATTTTTCATACAAAATAATTCGACCGAGTCACGATTATTAATGTAAAATACCCTTACGTGAAATATGACGTCGCATTTTCTTAGCTTTAAATATGAATGATTGGTTTGAATGAAAATGAATTACTCGTATTTATCAATGCAACTTAGATACATCGATCGACCTACACACATCGAGGGCCACAGTTTCATCAGTTTGGCAAAGTCGCAAAATTAACAATTCGTCATTCGGGTATGACAATTTTTGACCTATGTTAATAATGATTGATGATAATTATCTTCGAAACTATGCATTTTTGGACCACATATTCTAGAAGTTATTGTATTATTTTTATTTATAGAATATAACCCTCGAGTTATGGGATATAAAAAAAAACACGTTGTATAAGAGCTGGGTCATTATCAGGACACTCATTATTTGGTTGACTTCGGTGGCAATTTTGTTTTCACATTTAGGCATAACTAACATGAAATATCAAATCTAGAGTTAATTTAAAACATATTAGTAGTACTCTAGATTTGATATTTCATGTTAGTTATGCCTAAATGTGAAAACAAAATTGCCACCGAAGTCAACCAAATAATGAGTGTCCTGAATGACCCAGCTGTAAATTTTTTTGTGAGTTGAACTAAAGGTTTTGCACAAACATAGCTGACGTTTCAGAACGTATCGGCCGAAAACACGGCGAAGTTCAAGGCATATACAAATTTGACAGTACTTATCTGTCACCGTTCTCTTCTCGAGCTGTCTGTCAGTAAGAGATGTAAATTCTCAGATTTTCAGTATATTTTGTGAACAAGGGAATCGGAGTCATAAAATGTATGAGACTTTTCAACTCTCAACGTAGCCTGTAAGGTTGCTGGATCGGCAAACTTCCTAGCGTGTTTTGGAAGGCTGTAGGCGAGGGAAACTTTCCTTCAGATAAGCCGTCGACTTGTTTGCTAACTTTTTAGATACTGACAAGTACTAAGGGCCAGTTGTTTCAAACGGTTGGTTAACGTAACATACGTACATCAAATAATAACGATTACATATGATGTTTAACGTTCGTTAAATACAAAGCGTTGTTTCTTAAAAAAACGATCTTCAAAATTCAAATGTAAAAGAATAAAATGACGTTAACCAGCCGGTTACTGTAATCGTTATTTTTTAACGAACGTTAAGGGCATAATTTTGTAAAACAACGTTTTTTGTGGTTTGATGATAGTTAGCGCCATTTATGACGTATACGCGTGCGTTAAGTGGACGTGAAACAACCTGCCCTAAATGATATGGTTTGTTATACTCGTATTTCGAGTGACCTCCTATTAACGTCATCGGTACCGTCCGCCGCGTCATGATGAAAATTACTTAGATGTGGTCGCTATGAAACGCTCCCGGCTCCCTGCTGGTAAAAAACCGGCCAAGTGCATGTTGGACCACGCAATATGGGGTCCGCTCTCACTCGACCCGGTTAGACTCGACCCGAAGAATAATACCTGGATATTTCTGTTTTGATAGGCGTAAAAACACATTTTTTAAACGAATTCACTGACTACCCGGATAAATTATATATCATATCAAAATATTAAATGTTCTATGTATAATAAGTTATTTAGAATTAAAATATCACTTTGCCTGACTGTACAAATGGCACTGAATTGGTAATAAAACATGTGATATTATTTTTCGGGTTGAGTCTAAGCGGGTCGAGTGGGCACGGACCCGCACTATGAAGGGTTCCGTAGTTGGGATGAACTTATCCCAAGATCAAACTTAACATTGTAGTTGAAAAACATGTTCCCCATACATTCTAACTGCAAATTGTAAATGTTAACTTGTATTGGGGTTATTTGTAAAAATGTAAGTTTGTACGCATAATATTGAGAGATTTACCCTGTTATTTCAAGACCATAGACTTCTTATAGATTTTCCGGTAATCTATAAGTATAGAACGAGTTTCTGTTTTTTTTTTTATGTGCAGTAGTTTCGGAGACAAGGGTTCCCCGCGGAACCCTAATTCTTTTTCTAAAATAGCCTAAGTTACTTCTTATAATAGCTATCTGCCAGTGCAAGTCCCGTCAAAATCGGTCCAGCCATTTCGGAGATTAGCCGGAACAAACAGACAGACAGATAGGTATTTTTTAATTGTTTTTTTTTTTGTAATATCTACCGTAATACTTTCATATATGAATTTAGTAAAAAGCTGTTATTTTGACATTACAAACAGAAACTTCCATTTTAATTATTTAAACAGGTATTTTTTTTCTATTTTGTAATAGTCATATTCTCTTAGATGTCAACCGTCCCACAGATAAAAAAAGAAGTTAAGCAAGATTGATCGAATTTAGGTATCATCAAACAAATCTTATTCGAAGCATTCAGTCGCCTCCCGTTCGCCAGACGCGACTGCCACATCGTATCAAGACGAAATATCTTCAATTTATTTACAGACCATGGGAAAACAAACGAAAGAAAAAAAAAAAAAAACAAATGAAGCCAGTTTTATCTTCAATCTCGGATACTTTTATAATCACTTGTGTATAATTAGCACTTGCTCAGAACCGGATAATCGACAACCCTATACGGCTACTGGTTTAGCGATACGTTACAAATATGGCAATGCGTGGCGGGCGAAGGGTTACGCTTGGTAGTCAATTAATCAATAGTAGCATATCACGAAAAGTTCGTGCATGCACCTACGTGCTGTACTTACCTACCCGGACGTTAATTTTGCATAATAATACTTCGGCTTGCGTTTGGTCACCATCGCATGTGATGGTAAGCGATGATGCAGTCGACGATGGTGCACACTTTTTTAGAAGCTACCTATTCACTCTAGACTTGAAGAGTAAAGCTGCTTTCAGACTACGCTATAATATAATAGCATATACTATATAGCTCATAGCACAACAATATCGCGCACCATACATTCCAATAATATATAGTACAGTACAGTGTGAACGTGTCCTAAACAATGTATGGTGCGCGATATTGTTGTGCTTTGTGCTCTGGTTATAAATGTGAAAGTAACTCTGTCTGTCTGTCTGTATGTTTCGTTTTCACGCCTAAACCGCTGAACCGATCGTCATGAAATTTGGCAGAGATATAGCCTGGGATATGGAGAAGGACATAGGCTACTTTTTTACGCGATAACCGACATCCACGCGGGCGGATCCGCGGGCAAAAGCTAGTATACTATATGCTATTATAGCGTAGTCTGAAAGCAGCTTTAGGCTATAGATATGGGACATCAAACTGAAGAAATATACGGTCACACCTAAATTTAATTTAATAACATTTTATGAACATTTTTAATTCAATATTTAATTTATTCATAAAATTAAATAATATTTTAAGGGATAAACTTACCGGTCTATTCTGTAAAGATCCCACCGTGAAAACTTTGGTTACGTGAGTCAATAGTGTCAATCCCTACATGAGGTGAAATTACAGCTCACCAGGGGGCCAAGTCTACTAATGTACAAACGTTGCAATGGTCTCTTCATTGTGAGTTTTATGAGTGTTCGACAGATTTGCCATACAAACACTGTCACATACTCACAATGGCGAGACCATTCTGACACTATTGTAATAGCAGACTTGAGACCCTGGTTTAAAGGACACAGACGACGCTTTAATAATATATTACCCTATTAGCATTTTCCGTTGGCATTTAGTTGGGCCAACTTCAGAGGTATGTGGCCCAACCAACCGCCAACAAAAATGTTACTAGGGTATATACCAAACTTTTTCAAAAAATTTGTTTTCCATATTTACAGCCTTGATTGTATACTATCTACTTCCATGAAATCACCATTTATTTACTTATTTTCACGAACATGGCAACTGGCATCAACATAATATGTAATTAGTACTAAACTGTATTAGCATTTCGCAGTTCCGTCGTTATTGTGTTTCAGTGACATTTACATGCCTTGCAGGTACTTGTTGGTGCATTTGTATTCATTACGTGGCCATTTAGTTACGTTTTCACATTATATGAACCATTTAATGACTTTGTTTTAAGTGCGTATTTCGCGTGATGATGAGTTTGATTCGACTGAATTTTCACACGCTTTTGTTAATGTTTTTACACGAAAAGGTTTCATAAATTTTCTTTAATTCATCCCCAGATTCAAGTCTGCGTACATAATGCCGTGAAAAAATTCCTTTTGAGCATTATTCTTTGCACCAAAGCACATTTCTTGAAGCTCCTATATTTCCCGCGTACGGTGGGAATGCAAATTATAAAAATACCTGAGGGGCCGGAATATGAGATGGAATGACAGCGGAATAATAATCCATAATTTTCCGACTGTGAAAGAAGGTAGTGTGTTCATGAAAATGGAGCAAGTATGAGTAGTATCAGAAATTGAAAATGTATGAGTTCACTGGAGGGAGGGATCTTTTTATTGTGCATATGCTTGGGTGCTCTTGCTGAGTACGGTTATTTGATTTTTATATTCAGATTTTTATGAAAAACGAGCAGCATGGAAAACTGTTATCACTGGTGTAGGTAATAGTTGTATTTTATTGGTCAGAGTGCTTATGGTTTGTTCTCCAAACGGTTGGTTGACACTTCCCGTGACCCAAGCGCTGGTGACCTTGGCCTGAGGCTAAACATTGCCATACAACGTGGCAATGCCGCCAGTTTCTTCGGTACATTACCAGTCGACAGCGATGCGGAGGGTTTTTACGACGCCATATTTGACTTAGTTTACTTTTGTTAGGTTAGAATATTATATTTTTATTTTAATAATCTGTTAGTATGAATAAATAGTTGTATTTTAGATACTTTTTCTCTTATTGAAGAGAATTAATAATAAAATAATAAACCTACAATTATATAATTTAAGACCGGTTTCTTTCTGCCAAGGATTTTTCCGTTCACCAAGACATTTGAAAGAAGTAATTAAATACTGACGAAAGGAAGAAAGTTATAAAAACTTATCTTCACAAGAAACCGAAACTAATGACAAACATTAACATTCACAAATAAAATAAGGTTCAAACACAAGGTTATCGCGCTGGGCATGTCTGTTATCAGATAATTCCAACAACGAGAACACTTGACTTGCTCAAAATCTGATTAGATCAGCAGCTGCTGCAATCTATTCAGCAACTTGAACTCATTCGGAAGTGATTCACGTGTTTTGATGCACGTTTATTACCTTTCGAATCGGCTATTGACACTGTTAAAACCATCCAAAATAAATGGTGCTGTATAGTAAAATTCTATAGTAAAAGACAAACAATAAATATCACTTACTTAAGAGCAAATAACAGTGCAAACAACATTTAGCTTCTTGTTTTGCAAGATTCAGAAACGTTGAAAACAACCCATTTGTTCAATGAGATAACGACGGAGAATTAAATAGAAATGTATGACTTACATTGTGTTCCTTCTTTGGCTCCGAATTCCATGAGCATTTTGGCAAGTTGTCTGTTGGTTGCAAGCACGGCGACATCGAGAGGGGACAAGCCGTCTGCATTAAGGCTGTAAAAAAAGAAAAAAAGATCTGTTAACAAACACAATGATCAAGTTTCCAAAGGAGAATTTACTTTAGAGCATTCATACATTACTGATGTAGGTTTTGAAGCAAAAAGGGTTTCTAAATCAATTTTCAAAGGTCAATCTCATTACATTCACGTAACTCTAAACTGGAAATATCTAAGTATACATATGTTCCTAACAAGTTAATACCTCAGAGAGAAAGGGAAAAGGATATCATGATTAACTTTTGTTAAGTGCTTCACAAAAAGAGGGCTTTGTCTAACAATATCATGCAGAAGTTGCTTAATTAATTCGTAAAGTTTACGCTCGGTAAGTGAAACCGCCTATGTCAGATCATTGTTAAACTGAAGAACAGTAATTTAGTCATAAAACGATATAGACTTCAATTTCTTGAGAATCAAAGTAAAAAACTTCGGTAGGATAGCAAATTATAATCACTCTCAAAGGAATCTGAGGTTGGAAAAGGTAACTAACTTTCTTAATAGGCTGCTTGACTGTTCAGAAGTAGACCGTTCATAGACGAAGTTGGCACTACAATAAAAGTACTTAAACGTATTGACCTTTTCGACTTCCGAATCCATAAATATTCTTCGATAATAATACCTAAATAGCTTCAAACTCCAATAAAACCATAAATGATCTACTTTCAAGACAAAGGTTGAATGTGTAAACAGTTGCATCGTTTGTTTCACTCTAACAAATCCAGGTGTCTGAGCTCGAGGACAGTTCTTTAGCACAAGTAACAGTTGGACATAGATAAATCCCGGCGGATGCATTTTGTTTGCAGCATTGATCGTAACAGTTGTCTCAAGCGTACTCTATTGTACTTGTACTTTGATATATGGTACCAGTTCCGCTTCTGAATTTATTTTGCTTGGAATATTTTTATCGGTTGGAACGGTTACGCGGCTTGACTTTCCAATAGTGTGGTCTTATCGATGTGTTATCTTAGATGAGTGATGCTGGGTTAGAATCAACCGGGTTTTTATAGATGATTGTTCTAATATTTTGAGTGGATGACTGTGATTTGACTTTTCATATCAGTAATCTTGGACTATGTTTTTGCGTGAATCACTTCAAAAGTATCAATGGACTTGTTAAACGTCAATTTATCAAATCCCAGAAAATCCGTTACGAAAGTGTTGATAGTAATGGGTATTTGAAATCCATAACTTAGTAATAAAAGCTGCTGCAAAAGCCTGTAATAACCAGACTTTATCGTTTTCAATAAAATTTACGTAGTAAACAGACTACATAAAAGGCAAATGAATCACAAACCTGTTGACGTCAACATCGGTGGACTCCAGAATGTTTCGCGCCTTGTCGAGGTAGCCATGTTCCACGGCCGCGAACAGAGCTGTAACAAACAGAACTAAGATTCACTTTATAGAACTACTGATGAGTCGATAGCTTAGAAATAATTAGTGGCAGATGAGGTAACTGCACTTTTGTTAGAAAAAGACCTGTTAGTTGAAGCAGAAGGAAGAAAAATGAGAAGTCAGAAACATTCGGCGAATATTGAAAGCCAGAAACTTGACGATAATCAGAATCTAGTAGAAGAAATAGTGAGACGAAGATGATGATATGGAGCACTTAATATGTTTAAAAATAGATGATGTTTAGTTTAATATACGCTCGTAATAAGTGTATGTTGAATTGTATGATGTAGAAAATAAGATAAACTGATAATTAAAACAAATTAAAATCTTAAACACAGAAGTGAATCAGTTGAAAACAGTAAATACATAAGATATAAAAACATAATAAAGAAAATTAACAACGAATTAAAGAAAAATAAAATAAAAAAAACGAAACAAATACCGTGTAAATGTATGTTAACTTGTGCGATTTTGTCTTGTTGCGCGCGCGCGTCCTTTTGTTGCCGACGAGTTGCCTTGTCGAGGTGCGGGGGGTGTGGTGCGCAAGCACTCAGCGACGGCAACTCCCCCCCGCACCCCTCGAGAAGTGCGCCGTACTGCAGCTCTACGGGAGAAAGGGGAAAATAAACAGAAAGAAACAAAAATAATGTGGGATAGGGGGATATGTGAAAATATGTATTATGAATTTATGAGATATTTTGTTGTGTGCTTTTAAGTTGTAGGAAATTTTATTTATCTTTCCATCAGAACAGAGATATGAACATTGGTTAATCAACAAAAGATTAAACAACAAATAATGAGAGTGAATATTTACAAAGTTGCCATAAGTATACAATTAATTGTGTTGCCATGTCACCTAGAATTTCTAATCAAATTATGCCAATTTACAAACAAAGGATTATATTATTGTCTTGTTCGTAACACAACTGCTACCTCGTGAATAATGAAACATTCTAGAAGTGGCGAGAAATGCGTCAGGGTTGCCCGCGAAGGTCAAATTTTCTTATATTTTTTGCAATTTTAGTAACAGATTGTTTAATGATCTAAATATGATTCGCGCCCCTATCAAATATTTATTCATAGAATTATGATCATAAAAATCAGAAATGAAAAGATCCACAGGAGAACCAAGGTAATCAACATAGCCCGAAGAACTGCCAAATTTAAGTGGCAATGGGTACGGTGGGCATACATTGTTCGTAGAAACCGATGGGGCCGAAAGGTTCTGGAGTGGCGACCGCATACCGGAAGACGTAGCGTTGGAAGGCCTCCCACAAAGTGGACCGATGACCTTGTGAAGGCCGCAGGAATCCGCTGGATGCGAGAAGCACGGAACCGGTCGAAGTGGCGTTGCTTGGGGGAGGCCTATGTCCAGCAGTGTACGTCTTTCGGTTGAAATCATGAATCATAAAAATCATCAATACAACTCGCTATATAAGTTCATATTATCCCAATGAATAACTATGTATTTCATGAAATCATGACATTTGAGGATAATTCTAACTTAAGGAGTTGTATTGCTGATTCTGATGATTATAATTCTGTAAATGCATATTTATTATGGTCGGGAATCATATTTTAATCACATATAGACACTGACCTGCAAATGTCAAAAAAACGTACCTGAGAAAATTTTAATATCGCGGGCTACTCGTATAGCATCCTCCTTAAATAAATCTAGTTTCGTAAAAAACATTCTTATTTAGGACTTCCGAACTATACCTACACACATCAGAAAAATTTGCGATCACTGAAAAATTGAAATATTGTTTGTTATGTTAGATGTATGATGATATGTAGATTATATTATGATTTCTTCTCCTTGCACGCGTGGATGCGATGCTCTTAAGCGAGCTGTTTGGAACCGTCAGCCACGTCCCCAGACAGTGCCAGAGCTCAGGGAAGCAGCTATTCAAGAATGGGACAGGTTACTCCAAGAAATGCTGGATAACTTGATTCTCAGCATGCTCAGAAGGATCACCGAATGTGTTCGAGCTAGGGGAGGAGTTATATTGAATATAAGCTTTTTATTAATAAATTGTTGTTTAAGTTTGGTGAAACAGTCTTTTTCTTTCAATCAAATTTCTGTTACAATTACATTATGATTAAGTAAATAATACTTTAAATAAAAAAAAAATAGTTTTGTTTTTTAATTTCTAACAGGGTATTTCTATTTAAAGAAAACACACAACAAAATTAAATTTAAATTTTTTCACGATAAAGTTCAATTTAAAAAATTATATGAGCTTATGCTAGTGATCACAAACTTTTTTTGATGTGTGTACGTCTGTTCAGTTAATTTATCAAACTACCCACGTTCAGCTGACAGGCAAAGGTTAGCAGTAATAACAATGTACATGATTAAGTCAATGTCGAACGAATTGTGTGCCAACATGCTATACCTTTCAACTTTTTGGGTTTGGATCAGCTGATGAAGCGTGTAATGAAATTATGAGAGGCAGTTGATCCAAATAAGGACTTAATTAACGCGGGTTGTGTAATGAGAAGCTTTCGACAGATGATTAATAGTTTTGATTGATTGGGATATTGGAAAAATACACGCCGACGACGACGGTCGATTATTATGTGGTTTAGTATAAAATTGCACTTAGGTTATCTTATATATAAATTTCTCGTGTCACAATGTTAGTTACCATACTCCTCCGAAACGGCATGACCGATTTTTATGAAATTTTATATGCATATTCAGTAGGTCTGAGAATCGGCTACTATCTATTTTTATTTTTTTTCAGGTAGGTAGGTAAGGAAGGGTAAGGTAGGGTAGGGTAGGTAGGTAGGTAGGTAGGCTAGGTAGGGTAGTGTAGGGTAGGATAGGGTAGGCAGGTAGGTAGGTAGGTAGGTAAGGCCTACCTACCTACCTATCCTACCCTGCTAAGGCAGGGTAGGGGTAGGTAGGTAGGTAGGTAGGGTAGGGTAGGGTAGGTAGGTAGGTAGGTAGGGTAGGGTAGAGTAGAGTAGTGGAGTTTATACTATAGCTTTTGACAGAACGAAGTCTGTCGGGTTAGCTAGTTCTATACTAATAAAATAAACTATTGATGCCTATTTTGGTACCCTCCTCCAATAGACATATTAATAATACATAGGTACCTACATCGTTTGATAGTTCTTCCTAAACTGATTCGAAGTTACTATGACGTCTAATTCCAAATCCTTGTCCGTTCAGATTTATACTGTACCAAACATGTCAGTTTTAGCAATACCAAAAGAAGTTTTTTTTTTTTATATTTCGTAATAATTCACTACATTACTACTTTCTTTTAATAATTAGTAGCAAATGTCGTAAAAGATCGTGGGATGATCGATCAGTACCTACTTACGAAAAGTAGGTATGAAAAAAAGTGTTTTACCTTTTGTGACTTTTCTAGTAGGTACTCTAACCTCAGTTTGTCCAAAGAGTCTTTGAATCCTTATACAAAACTGCATCGATTGGCATAGTAAAAATAAAATGTAAGAATCAACGTTTTTCTAGCTGTCTGTACCATTTTTCCAAAATCTACGGATGCAGTTAGCAATTATTCAATAAGTTAAGGACAGTCTCCTAAGAACATTTTTATATAGCTACAAATTTGAAGGTAGCTTCCCTTGCTGACTCGTCTCAATTTCCACCCTGTTAATACTCCGATCGGACAAGGAATCAAGACAAAGGCCATTGCAATTCTTGTACTTCATAATACCTTTCTAATGATATATCATGTGGAATACATATTGGGGCAGGTACCAGATTCCATACATTTCGTGGCATCATCCTTTGTGAGTTTTTATGTATGGGTAATTTTCGGACCAACTGATTAGATTCCAAAAATTTTATCCCTGAGTGTCATAGGATATATATTATGTTAAAACGAGACTTCATGCGAATGAAGTTCCGGGCAGAAGCTAGTATCATAATAAGCCACCTTAAAGCCAATTTGGACAACAATTTTTATCCCGGTATTATCGCGTTTTATTGTACGGAAATAACCAAACAATGTTAAGGCGCTATGATCCGCGGTCCGTCCATGATAATTATGATGCCGGTGTCATGTTCGGCGCTCAAGACGACTGAAGTATTTAAACATAGTAATTTTATCAAGAAAAACTCAGCGAATTGTGCTAAACAATCTTACTGACTATTCATTTATATAAAACATAAGAAAAACAAGTCTGTTTTGTAGCTATGAGATTGATTAAACGGTACGAAAAGGGGTAATTTTGTTTTTTTTTTCTATACAATAAAGTTCATCTCATGGTGTTATTAAAAGCGATTTCATGTCCGCCACATCCTTAAATAAGATATATGTCTTTTTTTCAGAATTTTGTAACAGTGTTTTTATATTTCCCATGGATTCAAAAAACCGGCCAAGTGCGAGTTGGACTCGCGCACGAAGTGTTCCGTAACATTATCTATAAAAATGGCAAATAAAAATCATGTCCGTTGTATGGGAGCTCCCTTAAATATTTATTTTATTCTGTTTTTTAGTATTTGTTGTTATAGCGGCAACAGAAATACATCATCTGTGAAAATTTCAACTGTCGGACTATCACGGTTCAAGAGATACAGCCTGGTGACAGACGGATGGACAGCGGAGTCTTAGTAATAGGGTCCCGTTTTAACCTTTGGGTACGGAACCCTTAAAACTAGTAAGCGCGATCTCGGTCGGGTCATACCGCCTTAAACTATGGCAGGTAACTTGAAAAATACTTTTAGAGCCTAAAGGAATGCCCCAAGGCACATCCGAGGTAACGCCCAATAGCCTTATCCAGCACCTGCCTGCATTATGATTAGGTGTCGAATTAAATATCGATTACAAATCGAATTTACAAGGTGACATGACATGTAGACGTGTTGGAATAATAAAAAGCTCACATGCACTTCAATGTCAGTCAGAATATTACCTTGTGCAGGGCAGCAAAGGTCGTTAAGGTGAAATTCACCAGCTATAAAATAAAATGAGCTGAGGACCGGATACTGTTCGGCGGGAAAGTGAAAACGGAGATACGGTATCTTGATTTAACTTTTTGGTGCCATTTTAAATTTTCTAATGGTGAAAATTATGGCTCGGGGAAGTGGAATTTCTCTGTGATTAATCGTCAAGAATTCACACAGAATTTAATATTTATAGTTATCTCCTTTATTTCATGAATATAGTAATCCATATTTCCATACTAATATAATAAATGTGAAGGTAACTCTGTCTTTTTTTATTTATTTTTATTTATTTATTCAAAATCTGTATTAACAATAACAAACATAAAGTCTGCCAAACTGCATAACAGTTTGTCGGCAGTTGTTCTCGTCTAGCAATGGATTACAAATTTTGAAAATTAATGTGCTAAAACTTAATGCTTAATGTGCTAAGTAAACTATAAAATAATATACCTACAGTCGAAGACATTTCCGCAGACGTGAGGTTGGTTGCAAACATAGCTACGGACACAATGAGAGATAATGTTTTTGTAGAACTTTTTTAAGTTGATCCTTAGACTTGACATGTCTGTCTGACTGTTACGTTTTAATGCTTAAACCTCTAAACCGATCCTCATGAAATTTGGCAGAGATATAGCTTGGGATATGGAGCAGGACATAGGCTATTTTTTCACGCGATAACTGACATCCACGCGGGCGGAGCCGGGGCAAAAGCTAGTACATATTTAAATTACATTTTTAAATATTACAATATAAAAAAATATAAAAATTGTAGCCCATCGGTATCGGGAACAATGTTCAAGCTACCGGTGGTCAGGGTTCTTGAGAGAGGAACCTCCTAATGATACGCGTCCTATCCAAAAGTACCACCTTTTGGATCAAGCCCTTGATCCAGCTGCCTAACGAGAGCCTCCTTAGGTGTTGGTCGAGGCTCTTGGCTATTATGCCATTGGCTGTCGCGGCTATCAGCACAATGACTGCTGTTATACTTATTATTATTAACTTTGCGGAAAATGGTACAAGAAGATGTAACTGCGCATACTGTTTCTGTTAGTCATTTCGGTGTTTCCCTACTTCCCAGGTATTGTTATTAACATTTATGTGTACTTTTAATGAGTAGTACTGTTTTTTTTTCTTTATTACTCACTAGCAGCCCGTCCCGGCTTCGCACGGGGTAGACAATTATCATTTTAAGACTCATTTTTCTACACCTTCGGTTACATTGTTCAAATTTTACCAAGGATCCCTAATTTTTTTCAAAATTAAATGTAGCCTATGTCAAATTGGAAGAATGTAGCATTCTATTGGTGAAAGAATTTTTAAAATCGGCCCAGTACTTTTTGAGCCTATTCATTACAAACATACAAACATACAAAAATAGGTAAAAATCTTTCCTCTTTATAATATTAGTGTAGATACACATGCATAACAACATAATAATATGTTGATACTCGTACTATACATACATCTTCGTTCGTCTTAAACTTCGTTCGTCGTATCGTTCCACTTAAATTTGGCAATTCTTCGGGTTTTTCTTTTTACGATGGTTTTGCTCTTGACTCTAGTCTAGGTCAGAGGTGACAGAGACAAAGTCAACGATGGAGTGAGCTTACCCAGAAGAAGCCTGTTCACCCTCACTTTGAATTCATTAGGCTTGTGTGCGTTCGGAAACGCAAACGCAGGCAGAGTTCCACTCCTTTGCTGTGCGCATTATAAAAGACGTTTGAAAACGCTTAGTGCGAGTGGAATATCAACTAGGTAGGGGTGGTAACTTGCAGTAGCGTCTGGATGTTCGATGGTAGAAGGGGGCCGGTGGAATGAGGTCGTGGACTTCATGGGCACACTCGCCGAAGTACAATCTGTAGAAGACCGACAAGCAGGCAATCTTGCGGCGATGAGCCAAGCTGTGAAGCTTGGCATCCACCAGTTTTACGTCGCCAATGATCCTCTTAGCTCTACGTTCCACCGAGTCAAGCGCAGCAAGTTGGTACTTAGCTGAGCCATCCCAAAGGTGGCTGCAATACTCCATGCAGGATCGGACTTGTGCTTTGTAAAGGGTTAAAAGCTATGTCGGTTATCTTGGTTCTCCTGCGCTCTTTATTTCAGATTCGATCACGTAGGGAAATTCCAAGCATAGCCGTCTCCATAGTCTTTGGATAAAATTTTCATCCACTGGGTGCGTGCGTAAATTTGTAATATGACCACAATTTTCGCCCACAATCAGTAAAACTAATAAAATAAAAATAAATGTTTTATACAGAATAGTAAAAATTCAGTGTATGTATTATGATTATAACATAATATTCTAATTGGGATCTATGGTGGTGTGCGTTCCAGGAAATATTGTATACATTCCACTGCAATATTTTGATTGTATGTAGTATTTTTTACAGAAATAATCAAGACATTACTAAGGGGCATTTTAATGAGAGTAATCTTTGTCTCTAATTAGTATTTATGGAAAAATACAGAGTGTTATCTTATCAAACAACGGTTGTACAGAAAGAGGCCTAGTCTGTGTGGCTACATTCAAAATAAACTCATAAGTCGTAATGCAAATGTTTAATCTTAGATGGGTTTAAGAATACCTTTGGGTGTTTTGATTTAAGTTCTGTCTGGTGCAATTTAAAGTTTTAAATTTAATTCAAGTTTTAAGTAGGTAAAACAATAGTAGTAGTAGTTATTATTCATATAAATATGAATAATCATATAGGTACTGTAAATTCCCTTTCTACCCAGAGATTTTATTTTTATGAAAATTTCCTTCCTTATTTTGTCAACATTTAAGTAATTCTCAGAATAACTTTGAATTTTTTGATTTACTTATAAAAATAAATAAATAAAATAGAAAAGTCTGTTTGTAATGCCAAAATAACAGCTCTTTACTAAATGCATAAATTAAAGTATATATTGTAATTATAAAAAAATCATTTTTTTGAATGTTGTGCCTGTTTGTTCCCGCTTATCTTCGAAACGGCTGAACCAATTTTGATCGGACTTTCACTGGTAGATAACTAATGTGATAAGAAGTGATTTAGACTTTACTTTTATTTTAGAAAAAGCCACTCGGGCGAAGCCACGGAAAACAGCTAGTAATAAAGACGAGTAATCTGTCTTCCTTATAAAGAGTGCAGTAACTCGTTCGAACCAATTTTCGAGAAAAAGCGGTTTGAAAATTAATTTCTTTTTTTTTAACTGTATGTAAGTTACTGCAGTTATCGTTAATGAAAAGTCAAGTGTCTGCCATATTTTTATATTGCACGTCAAAGACGAAATTGTAGAGCTCGTCTTGCTGATTCCGAATAAGTATCAATGTGTAACTCTATTTTGACAGAAACACGTGTTACTGCACTCTTTATAAGTAGGGCAGTAATAATGCGAATATTTCTATAATAATTACCTACAAATATTGTTCAACAACTTTCGTAGATAACTTTCTGTAGCATTTGTCATCATGATTAGTCGAAAGCTTGCAAAGACATGTGAACTTTCTCTTCATAAATTATTATTCTTACCTGAATGCTGTGTCACAATTTTAAAGATCAAAGCAATTACTTACTTATCAGCTTATAAAATAAAAATAAAAAATCTTGAGAGAAAAAAAAGTAACAATAAAAAAATTGCTGCATAGCTGTTTTGTCTGCCTTGCTTTTAATAATAATTATTAATCTTGAGACCAGGAAAGAAAATACATATTAAGGCCCAGCACGCCAGTCTTGAAAAAAATGTTCGCAATATTATCTATTTTTTTAATTTTTTAATTTATGTTTAAATCCCATGTAATACGGGTCGAACATGTCGAAATCAACCGGGTACAAATCCAGACTCCGGGCTGCTACTGACAAGTTCGATGAATTATGTAAAATCAAATAACCAGAGATCGGAATAGGTAGAGTAGATACATACTCATACTTTAAAATCTCGAATTTATTATAATTACGTTTAAATCCCGGGATTTAAACGTCATTATAATTATTCCGGGATTTTGTTCGACCTCAGGATCGAATTCAGAACCACAACCTCAGAAGTTGCACTAGCGACCATCATAATTCTTCTGTTCTTATCCCAATTTATTCGGGGTAGACATAACATGTCTTTCTCTTCCATACTTCTCTATTAGTAGTCCTCTCGGTAGCCACTCCCCTTCCAGCCATGTCGTCTTACATATAGTCCATCCATTGTTTCTTTGGTCTTCCCATACTCGTTTAATCATCCACATTCATACTCTAAACTTTCCTGACAATACTTGTATTACCCTCATTCCTGCGTATCACATGCTCATACCATGACAACATACTTCCACACAACTTTTCAGTCACCGGTGTCACTTTCTGATCATACAGGCAGTAAATTAGGTCATCATCATCATCATTTCAGCCGAAAGACGTCCACTAATGGACATAGGCCTCCCCAAGCACAGCCACTTCGACTGGTTCTGTGCTTCTCGCATCCAGCGGATTCCTGCGGCTTTCACAAGGTCATCGGTCCACCTTGTGGGAGGCCTTCCCACGCTACGTCTTCCGGTACGCGGTCGCCACTCCAGAACTTTTCGGTCCCAACGGCGATCTGTTCTGCGAGCAATGTGCCCTGCCCATTGCCACTTAAGTTTGGCAATTCTTCGAGCTATGTCGGTTACCTTGGTTCTCCTGCGGATCTCTTCATTTCTGATTCGATCACGTAGGGAAACTCCAAGCAAGCTCCAAGCTCGTTTAAATTAGGTAGTTACATTAAAACATATTAACTTCACGCCTGTATACCCCGAAAACTTTGGCAGAATCAATTTTATTTCCGTGTAAATTTTGACGTTCAAAAGTGCCATTTATGTGCCTATTTGAAATAAATGCTTTGACTTTTGATTTTGCAGAGGTGTACCTATTAGTAGTTAGACCCACATTTCGCCAGTTATGATTAAAACAAAAATTCTCAAAATATTACGCTTTAAAGCGAACCAGCGCAAATATAACGTAACGTAAACAAAGGAAAGCGTCACGAACCAAACTCCCAGAACGGAGTGAGGTGAAAGGTTCCCATGATTGTGTAGCATGCATTATTGTTCCAATCACTCGAGGGTTGGGAGGCGTAATTACGCTGGTTAGGCAAAGGTATATGTACCTACGAGTATTTCCTTTAAGTTACGTAGTCTTGGATAACGTTTATTTTTACATGTAGGTACCTAAGTATAATGTTAGAATTGGAGAATTTTTCATTAAACGGAAATTGGTCTGGGTTTTGATAGGATTTTCGATAGACGCTTCGGCAAAGCAGGTAAGCACTGAAGTAAAAATATAGGTTTTCTTTTTTATGAAAAATGTAAACTGAATCTCTGTTATTAGGAGCGCTGCGGCACTTATTTTTAAATGTCGCAGCATCGTGCTGAGATAGGAGCCTTTTGGCCTCGTACAGGACTCTGTTTTTATTTTCTTATTATATAATTTTATTTTTGATACTTTTATAATTGTGTGTTTTTTTGTGATCTTCCCGAGCGAGTCACAATAAATACCTTTTCTTTCTTTATTATTTCATAGTTAATTTTTAAGTTAATGGAAAATTTGTGTCAGAGTTACAAGACTAAATTTATGTATTCTTAGCAATTAAAAATTCGCCATGAACTTACAAATTTAAATTTATTTACTTATTCAAAGACAGTGATCCATATTTTTGTTACTATACTTATAATAAGTATACTCGTACCTACTAACAAAATTATGAAGCACTGTCTTTGAATCTTTCATAATTTTTTAACCAAAGATTCAAATTAGATTCAAAAGATTATTAAAAAAAAAAAGATACACATCACAATCTACACTTACTTCTACTACTACTCACTCATCCAGTCGACCGGCTAAGTTTACTTCAAAAAAGTAAACAAACCACAAAAGCCACATGTTTCACACCTCTATTTACATAAGACCAGCCTCGCCAACCCTAAACCATGTCTCCATTGACGTGCGCCAACGCATCGCGTGGGTAACCATTACCCAACGCGTTAAAAAACAGCATGAAAGCAACAGTGATGCATCGTAAATCGTTTGTATTGGACAGAACGCGGAAGGATCATGGAACAACGACGATGCGGAACGTGGCGTCGAATAAATCGAATAAATTATTAACATGCTGAGTGTGAGAAGGCTGTGTAAGTTGTGACCTTTGCTGATCGTATGTGTTGTTTAAGGTGGTAACCCTGGGAGGTTATCGGTCGCGAGTCATTACACTTGACAGGTCATATCTTTTACTCAAAAATCTTGAATTCATCCTGATCGTAAAAATTGATTTGCGCATCTCCACAGATCCAACAGGAAATGTAACCACAAGCTCAAAATATTTTAATAATTAAAATAACTCACGAACACAAGTAAATAATTCGCACTAAAACCATTTTCTAATTTCTGAGAAAGCATGAAATTCGCATCTTGCTTCCCATAAAACAAATTATATAAAACGTTAACATTCCTTTTAAAAGGTAATTTGTTAGCACTATCAAACACTTCAATAAAAATAAACGATGACACGATGTGGCGTATTTATTGGAATCAAAAACACTAAACCGAATGCGCCCGTATAAAATATTGGCTGAAATTGACCGCCATCGAAAAGTTACACCAATCCAATAGCTTCACTGGCCACAGAGAATAATATTTTGAAAAAAGAACTGACCGCAGGTTATAAATTCTAGCATGTCGCTCCATTGCAGTATCATAGTTGCAACTGAGATAGTCGCACGATTCTGAGTTTGGTCATTGTGCGGACTATCTAGATCTTTTTAATTGGCGACATCATCATTTTAAAACTGTGACTACACAGAGTCATAAAGTTGTAGACTAATTAGTTTTTATGCAAACATTATTCTTTGAAGTACGAAAGTCTGTTGAAAAAGTTATGTGTCAAATACGTAATTATGTTTTTAGAGTTCAAGGATTTGGTACTTATGATTATTTGCGATAGTAGGTACCTAATCAATTAAAGTGAATTATATCGGTTGGCCTTTCATAAAAGCACTCTCTTTTACTTAATTTATTGAAAGCATCGATCGAAAGGGACAAACCCAGCTTGGAACGAATCCTTTAGGTTCGGGAATAGTTTCGGAAAATGGCCACGTAATTCAACGAAAGTTTTGTTTGGACACAGTGGCGGCAGAGCTAACACTAAGTGGGGTTTAATAAACTGTACCTACCAGCAGTATTTTATTGACCACCTACATGAAAATTAGTATGGCAATACAAAAAGGGAAATTCAAAAAGGATCCTAAGCTCGAAAGATTGACAATTTGACTTGCACCGAAAAAGTCGATGAGACCAAAATCCACAATCACACCGCGAATGAAAAATGCAGTTTTGTGATCTACTTTTTCGTTCAGTTCCAGTGTGTTCCCGGCTTTAAAACCCTGTGTGAGTCGACACCTCACTAACTAGGTTGAGTGGAAGTTCAATTTACTTCTCAAATTAGTTTAGCGCTGATGGCAAACGTAAATGGGCCTCTTCTTAACTGAGAGGATTTTACTTTAGTTCAACGGATATTTTATGCATTACGGTTATAAATTCCTGATACATAAAAAACATTTATGTATTACAAAAACATTTATATATTATTATTAACATACCTGTATTACTTTCTACATTCACAACTTTTCAATACGGCTCATTATCAATCTCTTGCCCATTTTATTTGGTATTTCCCTATTCTATTCAATATGGCTCTTGAAAATATTCAGTTCATGGGAATGTAAGTCAAAGAAGCAATTAGCTCGTATGCATAACTTCCGACACACCATAAACAAACAACACATTTTTTTAGAACATACATAAACATTTATGTCAATCGAATATTTAATAAAATATTGGATTCAAATGACATGACGGAAGTCAATCTCTAGCGGCTGTGACAAAATATTTCAGAGAAAGTAATCAAATCAGTGGCAGCGTGATTTGAATTGGAAATATACGGAATTAATATTCGACTTTGTGATCTAGTTTCGGATCACTTGATATTTTTTTATAGATTTTTTTAAATGGGTGGATGAATACATCTCCATTATAAACTAGCTGATATAACAAACGTTGTCTTTTCCAAACAATATTCGTACAGAAATCCCATAGAAAGAAGGGACCGTATTCGGACTATTACGAAGATTTTAGAAATAAAAAATTGTCAATTCAGTCCAGCTGTTCTCAAGTGATGAGAAGAATAGTGCTGTAATGAAGTGCAGAAATATCAGGTGCTTTTGAGTAGATTATATTTATTAAAGTGGGTCAAAAATAAAAATAGAGCCTTTAAGTTATAAATAGTTTGTATGGAAAGCCGAATCAACCCTAATAAAGCAGTGTTTTAATTTTGCTCGTAGCTAATTCTACATTATATTCAAGTCATTTGTGTTGTATGGTAAGAAACTTAATAAAGTAAAAATACAACTATGTGCTCATCACCTATGCTTATAAAGGGTCCTTTGTCTGCACAGGCTTAAATTAATTAGTTTAATTATGCTTTCATGAAATAACCTTTTTGTTCCATATGTTAAGTAATAACAGCCGCACGGGTCGATCCGTCAGGTTAAGCTACGCTTGCCGGGGTTGGTCAGTGGATGGGTGACCATCTTTACATACCGAGACTCCTCCGTGCCTCGGAAAGCACGTTAAGCCGTTGGTCCCGGCTGTCATTCGTGGATCTTTGACAGTCGTTAAGGGTCGTCGGAAGCCCAAAAAGTCTGACGACCAGTCTTACCAAGGGGTATCGTGTTACCTAGTTACTGGGTTGTGGAGGTCAGATAGGCAGTCGCTCCATGTAAAATACTGGTATTCAGCTGCATCCGGTTAGACTGGAAGCCGACCCCAACATAGTTGGGAAAAGGCTAGGCAGATTTTATGTTTTTACTGACGAGCGACTACATCAGATTATCCCTACCTACCTCTACTTACAGTAACTCTGTTAGTACTGATGGTACTGCTTATAGTAATAATCTTCCAAAGAGGCGCCATGATGAAATTAGTTGGTCATTAAGCGTTTCCAAGAAAAGGTCAATGTCTCAGCTTTCCTCATAACATTTCGTAACTGTTACTTAGCACGAAATTCTCACAAACCATTGTCAGTTAACTTATTATGTAAAGAGTTATTATGTTTCCAAATTACATCCAAGTATGCAATGAATGATAAGTATTTTGATCCTCCATTGTTTGAACCTCATTATTTCAATTTAAATATTTGTGCCAACTTTCCATTATCAAATGTTTTTGGTTTCTGAAAATCTTAATGACGTTGTTTTTGCGCTTTTAACATGTTTTTGCGTATTATTTACGTATATAGGAATTTTGAATCTGGTAGTGAAATTTAGTTAAGGCTTTGACTGCCAGACAACAGACACAATAGAAAAACTATTGTTAGCGGTCACCGGTGACCGCGGTGGCAGTCAATGTGTTAATTGAGTTTTGACATTTTTTTTTAACCGACTGCCACAAAGTGTAAAGTTTAAATAAATAGATTATTCATTATGGTACTTATATTAACCATTCCAGTGTATACCAGAAAGTGTTAATAGGCGATAATAATAACGTGGAAAATCAAACATTTTCACTCGTATGGGAATTACTAACACAATGGGCTCTTTGTTAGATTTATCAGCAAAATGTAAGACAGATTAATTCGTAGTCAAATTGAGCCTATTATTATTTTGTTCTACACATAAATACTTGTTTTCTATTGGTTGCATAACAAGAAGTTTCCGTTACTATTACAAAAAAAAAAAAAAAATGCATTACTTAATTTGAATTTCCAAGAACGTAGAGGAAATAAATATCATGACCTAGATCATCGCCTGTTTCTATGTTGGCTAATTCTGTAATATAACATTTATAAAATGTTTTTATTACAGAAGTATTGGAACTAAACAATGCCCTACAAAACATTAGTTTGTTCTAGCAGTCATGAGCTTAGCGATCTCGGCTAGTCTTATTCATAATGGATGGAATTCTAATGCCTTTCCCCTTGTTGTCTTCTACATATTCTTCAATATTTCTGGTATTATGTAGTACATTCTGGTGGTGGTATATTCTGACCTCAATGTAAATCTCCTAATAATTAATGAGGCATTCAACCTCACCTCATTGTGGTCAGTGATATTTGAGGATATTGCCACATTGATGAATTGATTGATGGCTCCAACAATAGGATGGAAACTGAATACATTTCCTATTACAGTTTTTATTAAGACCTTATTTTGCCAAATGATCAGATGTATGAACGTAAACGAAAGAAAAGGTGTAAGTATGTAAGGATCGCAGCAGGTGGCGTTCTGTAGTTTATGCCTAGGTAGGCAGAAACTACAGAACGCCACCTGCTGCGATCCTTAATTTTTCTCAAACCTTTCCAGGGCAAAATCCAGACAAACTCACGCCTTCTTCCTATGTAGGTAAAGCTCTTATTGAAAAATAAATAATGATTTCATCAAGATATATGCCTAAAATTTCGTCAATGTTAAAATGGAAAGAATCTAACAATTTCCCATAAATATTGCAATCGTTTGGTATAAGGTCCACCCAAAGCAAATTTATATCAATTCAGTACGCTCGGGAATACTAATAATTGAATTAAGTTCTATCTGATAAAAAGCGCAGGGTTATTCCAATATCACAGATTAGTTTCTCAAGTTATCATCAGTATCGTTTGTCCAATATGATTGAAATATATTTTAAGTGGTTCTCATAAGAAAATATTGACGTATTGCATCATGCAGGAGAAAACCATTTGATAACGTAATGATTACAGCATCGCTCACTGTCTCGTTTGATTGTCATATGGGCGAGACCAATACTCGCGTATCACGAAAATTGATAAGAGGCCAATGTTATCTGAATTGCATTTTTAACAAGATTTCTTAGTTTTTAATCTCAGATGTAATCTTGACTTGGAAATATAAATGATTAAATTACTTGATTTATCACCAATTTTTTTTTCTTTTTTGTTTAGAATTATATACTGAATTAATTGATTTTGGTCATTTTTAATATAGGTAATTTTTTATCCCAAAAATAATAATTGAAACTACGTACATAAATTACAGTTACACTTCCGATGTACTGACAAAACTAACCATAATGGACGAAGTACTTAACTAAGCTAGACCCTTATAGGTATGCGATTGTGTGCGTGCGTAGATTTGTAATGTGACCACAATTTTCTCCCACAATTAGTATAACTAATTTAATAAATAAACAATGTTTAATACATAATAGTAAAAATTCAGTGTATGTATTATGATTTTAACATAATATTCTAATTGGGGTGTTTGGTGGTGTGCGATAATTCTGGATTTCTGGGATATGTTGTATAAGAGCAAGCGAGAAAGAGTATTTACTTTGCATGTTTTGTCCCTGATACGTCAAACAAGGTGTTCAGACAAGGCAAAATTTGGCAAATAAATATTTTTTTCTCAAACATGCATGTAAATATTGTCATTATTTTCGAAAAAAGAACACGCGAAGTATCGAATTTACGGACATAGAAAATCAAATCCATTGCAGGAGAGTTTTTTGAATTTGGAACATTACAGCGCTCCAGCAATGTTATAACGCTCCAGCAATGTTTAATTTCCTTGCATTCTTTTGAGAAAAGCACTATATATGCCTGGGTGGAAATGGCAATTGCCTGTCTCGTATTAGTGAAGTCCGCACCTACGGCTCGGCCTTCATAAAAATACTCGACCTGCAATTGCCTATTTCCCGGCCTTTGCAATAATGTACTATTTATACACTACCCAAACGATAAGCTTTTACCGTTAGACATCATTTTATCGTACTTCAACTACTTTTATTATCTTTGAATCAGAATTTTACGTCTTGCAAATAACTAGCTTTGTAAAATAAGGAAAATGTAAATAACAAGTTATGAAACAATAGCTAATGACTGCCTAGTTATGCGGGTGTTAAGTAATAATGGTTTACTACCGAAAAACACATAATTTTAGCACTTGCAACAGACCTAATGATCCGTTCACGGCGAACAGACTTTTTTATTTGATAAGGTACAACGCCCACGCACGACAGCAATCCTTCATTCAACTAGAAGACTAGGGGCCTTACAAATAAACACGGAATAAAGTTATGATAAGCATAAACGTCAAAAATGGTTATTCCGAAGTTATTCCTAGCGTAACTTTATTCCGTGTCTATTTGTAAGGCCCTATAAGTCTAATAATAATCGATTTATAGGATATTTTAATCTCCGATAAAATGTTTTTGATGGTGCAAACTAAATATGCGAAAATAAGTTCAGTCCTACATTTTTAAACTGGCCTGGGGGTACACACGGATCGAGAGTAGATGTATTTTTTTCTTTTTTATCCTTTATGGTGGTTGTTGATTAAGCAATACACGAGAATAAAGAACATCCGCATTTGTTTGAACGAGCAAGTTCCGTTCTGTGCTATTCAAAATTGTGCGATTTTTGTAACAGGCATTTTTATTGAGATGCATCCATTGACAAATTATTCGATTTTCAAAAGCATTTATTCCTACAAACTTTTGCTCTACTCTTTAGTAATGTGTTCTTATTTTAAACAGGTGTCAGTAATATTGATTTTTTTGATTTTGTGTTGACTTAAAAAAATATTGTTTTTTTTTTTTTGTATGTGCTACGCCCTAAGTAATCGGTTTCATCGATACTTTTTTTTTCTAGTTTTAATATTCATATATACGATGTGGATTTGGCAATTCTGAATCGTAATTAGGACTAGTTGGTATCCAAATTAAAAGCTAGCGTTAACCAATAAGGTGCCATTTAGTCAAATACGAAATCGACTAGGTAATTGGTTTTCGTATTTCAAAAGCAGGTAGGCAATTTCACACACTAAAACATAGGTAACTAAAGCGCGTAAAATGGCCGTGGGTCATTTTTTAGGGTACCGTACGCAAAGGGTGCCAACGGGACCCTATTACTAAAGCTCCGCGGTCCGTCCGTCGGTTTGTCACCGAGCTGTATCTATTGAACCGTAATAAGTACACTTGAAATTTTTACAGAGTGTGTACTACTATGGGCGCTATTACAACAAATCCATATTTCTATACTAATATAATAAATGTGAAAGTAACTCTGTCTGTCTGACTGTTACGTTTTCACGCCTAAACCGCTGAACCGATCGTCATCAAATTTGGCAGGGATATGGAAAAGGATATAGGCTACTTTTTTACACGATAACCGACATCCACACGGTCGGAGCCGTGGGCAAAAGCTAGTCGATAATAATGCTTGTTTTTCTCTTTTCAGTTATGTGTTTTTGTAGTCGGGTTTGTTGTTTCTTTATCATATTTACTTTATTTTAAGCTTTTTAAACTTTAGTTTATTTGCGAATTTGGAATTGATTCATTACTAGCTTTTATTTGATACCAATACTGTTGTAATTTGTTTTAAAAAAAAGCTTCCCCTCCTTTTTTATTGTCCGTCTGTACGTCTGTCTGTCTGTCTGTCTGTCTGTCCATCTGTCACCAGGCTGTATCTCATGAACCGTGATAGTTAGACAGTTGAAATATTCACAGATGATGTATTTCTGTTGCCGCTATAACAACAAATACTAAAAAACAGAATAAAATAAATATTTAAGGGGCGCCCATAAAACAAAAGTGATTTTGTTGCTCGATAGTGATAACGGCAACAGGTAGACGCTTGAAATATTCACAGAATATTTAGTTACATATATATTCACTTTAAAAATAAATAGTTAAATTAAAATAAAACAAATATTTAAGGGGGGCGCCCATACAACAAACGTGATTTTTTTTCTCCTTTTTGCTCGATAGTGATGACGGCAACAGGTAGACGCTTGAAATATTCACAAAATATTTATTTATTTATTTAATACTTTAAGCACACAAAATGTACAGAGGCGGACTTAATGCCATAGGCATTTTCTACCAGTCAACCTTTGGTTGATGGAGAGACAAACAGTAGTAGGTGCAATAGCGAGAATTGAGGAATAAATATTCATTTAAATATAAAGATATACATAAACCTAAACAATCAATTTAATATATAAATCGTATTATTGTATTAGTTATATATTCACTTTAAAAATAAATAATTAAATTAAAATAAAACAAATATTTAAGGGGGGCTCCCATAAAACAAACATGATTTTTTTGCCGTTTTTATAGATAATGGTACGGAACTCTTCGTGCGCAAGTCCGACTCGCATTTGGCCGGTTTTTTTTTTGTATTTGCAGATGCAATATTATTACCCTTGTCACTCCTACAATTAAGACAAATCTAACGACACCTCTTATGTTAAAACCCAAGCCGTTTATGCTACAGAGCGTGCCAAAGCAATAGACACATAAATACTGTCGAAAAATATTACCCTTCTTCTGGGGCAGTCGGGTAAAAGACCCTAGGCGTCAGGGCTATTAGCAAACAACTTGAAATATTATTTGAATGGTAAACCCTTAAAAGTACTTAAAACGATCTTAAGAGAAGCACAGGGATCAAAGTTTATTGTTTAATTTCTGTCAGATAACATCGACTAACGAGGCAGAGATTTGAACCATTATCACTCTAATCTTCGGTTTAATTTTAATTAGAAGCCAGATAAGTTATTTTCCTCTAGACGTGGCCGTTAATCCGCAGTCAAGTATTTCAGATGAAGGAATGGTTAATTTGATTTGAATGTTTTAAGTATTGCCATTTTAAGCATTATCATTATGGTTACTATAATTTTTTGTGCTAAAAACTTTTTATAGACACTCCTTTTGAAATTATTCGAAATTAGAATTATTTGTTTTTTTTTTTTTTTTTTTTCCGTCATCGGCCAGTGGTACTACCTAATCCGCCAGTTTTCCGACGGCTCTAGCTGGTTTAAAAAAAGAACAACAATAAAATGGCTCCTTATTTACGCACGTTAGGTACACTGTTAATCGAGCGAACTAAACGCATTACCTGTTGTCTCGGAACCTGTTACAATTTGTGCGAAGTAACGATATTGATACACCTACTTCGTTTCTGTCATGCATTACTGTTTTTGCTTAGAGTCCAACCCACCTCGCCCGCGCCTTAGTCCGGATAAGATAAGGAAACTGTAATTTGTACTGATTTACTAAAACATTACATTCGAGTCTCGATTACAATATCTCGAATAATAGGGTTGATTGCAGGTTTCTAATAATTATCCGTATAAACTTTCGTCTAAATCGATTTGAGTGTTGCGAAGTGATTTAGTTAGAAGCGTTCAAGCACGTTTTCACATAGAGATAGATTTTAGGTGAAAAATATGACGAAAGTGCGGATTTAAATAATAAATAATAATTGGTTTACCGTATAACTTGCGTAACGAAATGGCAACGGTAAAATGTTTGTTTGCGATTTTTAAGATTTAATATTCAGGTCAAGTTTGATGTCGTTTGACGTCATTGATGTTAATGCAGCAGAGGTTGATTTTTATTGAATGAAATAAATAAATATAGACGTATTTAGGCAATGCGTAAAACAAGGCCATTTAAGGCTGCTTATCAATTTATTTTTATAGGATTGAGGCGGTTCCACGTTGAGTTTAGTTCTCCGAGATGAAAAGTGCTTATAAAGGTCTCTGCACACAGCGGGCGCGGCGCGGCGGGACGGGACGCCGACGCGACGCTGAGCAGTTGTAATGTACTAGATATTACAGACGACGCCACACAGAGCCGTCCGGCTCGACGTGACGCGACGCGACGCTCTGTGTGGCGTCGTCCATAATATCTAGTACATTACAACTGCTCAGCGTCGCGCCGGCGTCCAGTCCCGCCGCGCCGCGCCCGCTGTGTGCAGAGACCATAAAAGTTACTTAGTCAACAACTCAAACCCTATATGTACCCATATATATATAACTGCAATTTGGCATGGATGTAAAAAACTTGCCAGATTTTTTTTAATAATTTATTTTTATTTTTATTTATTGTTCATATTAATCACGGCGACAGTGGTAAAATAAAATTGTTTCTTATTTTTTGTAAGATACCGCCCTTGCACGTAAAGTGGGGATGATATTATATATATTTTTTCTTGTCTATACACTGGTGTGGGGTATCATTAGATACGCCGTATATTGCGGGGCTGGGATAACCATTTTTCGAGTCAGGGATCCGTTTGCTTAATATTAAGCTTTAAAGTGCAATTTCTTGTTAGAGTTAAGTGTCCCCTCCTGCCAGCTAAATGGTTGTTTCTGGATAATATGTGAAAAAAATCACGGTAGTAATATATATAGAAGTAAAAAGGAAAACTACCACAACAATCCGATCCAGCCCGTCCCTTGCTGTCCTCCCCCAGCGACGCCCTAAGCCGAGGTCCGTACCACCGGCCAGTCCTTAGCATGTAGTTGCTTAGTTTTAAGTTTTATGCCCTGGCCTTAATTTATTGAGGCACCCACAGGAAAGTCCGGTTAAGCAGACGACACCCTCCTAGGTTGAAATAAGAAAATACATTCCCAAAAAAAAAAATACTAAGTACCACAGAAAAGTCTTTACAAGATAACCAGTACACCAAGTTACTGTAAGTATTTCAACTCTTGGGATAAATACGGAATTAATAATAATAATAATTAATAATATTTATTCGATTATTCCCAACTACGGAACCCTTCATTGTGCGTGGTCCGACATGCACTTAGCCAGTTTTTTCCTTATTAGTTACCAAGATACAGTAAGTTACTGCATAAATGGTTGCGATTTTTCAGAATACGAATCGATAGAATTTTATAATTCTTAATTTTATTTAAATACCTACTCGAAATCTACCCAAAACTAGAATGAAAATAATACGATTTTCAACCATTTGAGCAAAGGGGGGTTAGCTAATTGCAGTAATACATTAAAAAAAACATTAAAACTGGCACCTTAGTCGTAAAAAGCTACGAAATGAACTCGCAGTCTCACTGTCGGATTTATATTTAAAATAAAATTCCGAGAAATTTCAAATAAGGACCGTATTCGTTGATGGCAAATACAACTACATAATAAGTATACCATTGTTATGCAATAATAAAATACAAGAGTCTATAAACGTGATATTAGTTTGAGCACTAGGTACTCGAATGATATCTCCTAATCACAGTATAAGTGCACCGCACGTACTGTAGTGTATAATTAGTGACACTTCAGTATGATTACTGTGACACACAATGAGTTTTCCAACAGCCTGAGCAAACTGAGGGGGGAGGGGGGAGGACTGCAGATGAAAAGTGACAAACTGTCATGATTCTTGTTTGACTTTTAGTCTTATTTTAGCTTGTCCCGGTAACGGTCGATAAGAAAGTTGAGGAAAATAAATATTAAAATACGTACTCAAGAAAGCGGTGGGTGACATCGGCATCTTCCTGTCCTTCGGCGGGGTGCTGTACACAAACGCAGGGTTGACGCATCCACGCGACTGGTTCGGACACATGTCACTTTCCGAACCTCTGCGCACGCGCTTCTGCGACATCAACTCTGACATTGACTTTGCCGACTCGGATTTTCCCATCCCTTTCAACTTCTTCTTAATTTTGTCGTTCTCCGGTGAATGTATATGTAGGAGAGCCGCTGCTTTGGGTGGTATCTTCTCTGGTACTATTAGGTCCTTAGACACACTCTTATGTTTCTTATTTGAAAACAAATCACTGAATTTCTTTTCCACTTTCTTTGGTCTGTGCGGCTTCAAACTCAAATCGATATCTCCACTTTTCTTCCTCTGCTTAGGTGGCTCCGGCTTCCGCTTGGCCATGGCTGGTGTCTTTGGTTTGTACGTCCCTTCGATACCCGTATACGCTACGTCGTAATCCTTCTCCGTCCAGATCTGCTTCGCGTAAAATATTCCGTTACTTTTGATCTTTTCAATATCATCAGCTGTGGTTTCCTCGTCCTTAGACCGCCAGCGGTTACCGATCAATCGAAGGGAAGCGCGGACGGATCTGGAGCGTCGTAGGCCACTTTGCTCCCTCTTGAACTTGTCGAGGAGGGTCTCCATAGCCCTGTGAGGGGTAGCGGGGCGCACTGGGCCCTGGGCATTGCACGTCACGATCGACTACGCGCACTCTATTCACTAACGATAGTTACGTGAGTCGCTTCCTTCCCGACGTTCACTCGGTGCGGCGTCGGAGTATCGAATGAGGCCTGCAACAGCGTGGTAAATGGTAGGGCTGCTTGAGACCTCGCAGTAGCCCGGAGCGACGCGCTCGTCTGATAAACTGTTCTCATTTGCACAATCATTTGATTTGATAAGATATGATTGTTTGGCATACGCATTTCACGAGTCAGATTTGTTGTGACGTGAATTCTGAGATAAATCATAAGGACACAATGATAAGTTGATTTGAAATGCCGAGTATTATAGAGGTGCATTGCATTTACAGTTGGTATTGATTCTTTGGCAATGTTCGTGCTGGCGGGGCTTGATTTACCTCGATGCAGAGCACGCGAGCGGCGCCGAGTGCCGACAACTGTGCCGAGATCGATCATTCGTTTAATTTATTGGACATTGTCAGTGAACGAGGTTAAACTATGTCTCACAACTCCATGCGTTTGAGACAACTAGAAGTTAGGTAACTTCTACTGTTATGTGCAAGTTACATGATCTCTGCATTTCCGATTGAGGTTTTTGGAACATCATTACATTAATGGTAGTGCTTTTAATCGGGTTTAATTAACTAATTCAATTAAAGATAAGTACCTATATTGAACCGGGACGATTTACTTGTGAAAGTATTATGTAAGGATTATGCTAAGTTAACGATAACTGCTGAAGTCAAAAGACGAAAATAAGAATTTTGAATATTTAAAACAAACCGGCCAATTGCGTGTTGGACCACGCACAATGAAGGGTTCCGTAGTTGGAATGTATTTAACCCAAGAACAAAATTAACCGATCGATTAATTTTATAATCTGTAAGTAAAGAACAATTTTCTGTACTTTTTTCAAAATTTTAGGCTCAGGAGTTTCTGAGATAAGGGGAAATTTTCTTATATATAACTTAATAACTAATTATTTTAAAATTATAAAAAATATATATTTAAGACCCTCACAGCTTAAGCCCTTTCATTTGTTAAGTGACACGGAACGGTGCGCAAAACTTAAAATAATAAATAAAAAAATCTTTTTGTCTCCCAAAACTGCTCCCATATTCAAAATTCATTTATTTACGGAACACGTCCGTGTTTGGGTCACATAAATTTATAAGTGTACCAAAATATTTTAACTTAATTGGTCCGTTAGATTCGGAGCAAATTGGCTGTGACAGATAGACAGACAGACAGACACGAGTGATCCTATAAGGGTTCCATTTTTCCTTTTGAGGAATGGAACCCTTAAAACGATTGCTTATTTAGCCACTATTAAAAACTATGAATATTGATATTTTTATCAAAACGTTAGTGTTAAGACTACGTCGAGCGCACAGTGGCGCCCTCATCGTTATTTCGGTGATTTATTTTATTTTAGAATGAAAATGCAGAAAATAAGCTCGTCAAGTTGTGCTTCACAAGACTATACGTTATTATTACAATAAAGCATAACAATTTAAAACTACTGTTTGTAACAGTAGTTTTAAATTGTTATGTTTTATTGTACGATGAGGGCGCCACTGTGCGGTCGGTAGCCTCTTAAGGATTTCTATTAACACTTAAGTTCCAGTTATCAATAAGATCTAGAATCTAGATTGTAGATACTGTCGCATAATATTACCGCCTCAATGCCTATAAACTATCTTGTCTTAGCTAAAGTTGCGTGAAGTCCTTTATAAACCATAGCTTGAAACTTAATAATGAGACGAAAGTTCTCCCAACTTAGCCGAGATAGGGTTGCTGGTAACCTGAGACAAAGTTCTGTCTCATATTAGTACTAGGACGTAAAATTAGCAATAACATACATGAATGACGCCGCAGACCTTGTGACCATTTTCGCAGCTTAGCGAAAATATTTAATCAAATAAATATTAGGTACGCATAATATTTAATTTTAAGATAACGAGACCTCCCAGTCTCGTTATCTTAAAATTAACTGTCCACAAAAAAAAAAAAAAAAAACAAGCTGTTCTTCTTCTGCAAACCAGTTTGATTTGAAATAAATCTATTAAAAGAAATCTGAAACGTACGTGCAAATTCAGCCAAGGCGTAGTAACTTTTTTGTTGTCTATGCCTCTGAATGTCGAGCGAAGCGAGACAACGGCACTATTTCTAAATTCGAAATTGTGGGACTGAGCTTTGAATTCCAGCGGGAAAACAATCGAACATCCGGATGTTTGATTGTAGAATTCTACTGGAATGCCAGTTTTGATTGAATGGTAGTTTAATTTTTACGTTTATTTAGCTTTACTTTATTTAAAAATCTTGCAGGTGGACAAAGTGTATTTTTCTTTACGAAAAATACGTGTGTTTTTGTTTTTTGTTTCTTTAATGGTGATCCAAGAAGTTTCTTATGTAGGTAATTCAATGTCGTTTTTAGGATTCCGTAGGAATCAAGGAACCCTTATAGTTTCGCCATGTTTATCTGTCTGTCTTCTATCTGTCCGCGGCTTAGCTGAGACTATTAGAAAGTACTAGAAAGCTATAATTTGGTAGGTATAGTTATACATATTAATCACGTCGACAAAGTGGTGAAATAAAATCTTGTTTTCTTTTTTAGGGTAGGTACCTCCCTAAAATACACAGGGATGATTTTTTTTCTCGTTTATTGGGATAAACACCCATGGTGTGGGGTATCATTGGATAGGCCGTTCAAAGTATTTCGGGTTTCTGAAAGTCATTTTTTGATTCAGGAATACGTTTGCGTAATATTAAGTTTAAAAGTACAAATTTTTGTTAGAGTCAAGTGTCGCCCCCTGCCAGCTAAATGGTTGTATTTAGAAAAGTGAAAAAATTTACATCAGTAGTATAAATAACGAAATTAAAGGGAAAACTATCACAGATAAGTAGGCTTTACAAGTTACCGAGTAATAGTCGACCAACTTAAATTTTCATGTATGTTTGCTGTATGTTCTCCCATGCAGAATGTATGGGAGAACATGTTTTTCAATTACAATGTTAAGTTTGTCCTTAGGATAAGTTCATCCCAACTACGGAACCCTTCATTGTGTGTGGTCTGAAACGCACTTGGCCGGTTTTTTAAAAAGGAAACAATTTTATTAAACGTTCACAGGCAACATCCATTATTTAAATGGAATGCTGTGACTAGTATGGAAGTATAATACTGGCAGTCAATTTGTCAGCATTGAATTTATTGAGACTTCATTGATATAATTGATCACGAGACTTGTTTTAATTAATGAAGGAACTGGTTGAAAGGCGAGTGTATAATTATGGATTATAACGTAGGTAGTACTTGTTTTTTTTTTCCCTCGCTGCCTATCAGCAGTTCCGTATATACGTAAAACGGAAACACAATATATACCAGACTAGAATAGCAACCCGCTCCTGTTTCACATGGTTGCAATGGTGACATGTCAATGCATGGTGATTTCTGTGCTATATCTAAGTTAACCCTCGGCATGCCAGACCCGAATTTTTATATGACTACATCTCGTTCTAGTTATAATAACTAGTTATGGTAACTTAAAGTAAGTTATGGTATGGTTATTTTATGAAATGCTTCGAGTTGTTCATAACGCCCAGCTACCGATTGTTGGCGCATAAAATTCAAATTTGAAAGAAATACAACGGTTTATGTACCTAGGTGGGTCTGTTAGACCCTACCAGGCATACCGAGGGTTAAATATTAAATATCTACACTAATATTGCTGAAGAGATAAAGCTGAAGAGTTTGTTTGTTTGTTTTTATGAACAAACAAACAAACGCGCTAATCTCTGGAACTATCTGTCGGATTTGAAAAAATATTTTTGTATTTGATAGCCCAATTCTTGAGGAAGGCAAGAACAGAGCCAGACGAGAGCGAAAAGAGAGAGAGCGGAGAGAGAGGAGGGCTATTTAACATGACGCTAATGCCCAAATACTCAAACGTCACTTAACTTTAAGACGTTCTTATAAGTGTTTCTGTCGCTACAAAACGGTTTAAAGTGACAGAGACAGCATTAGACTTAACAGCGACTTAAAATTGAATTGCGTTTGAGTATTCAGCAGTAAGACTCTTAGGAGTCGAGCAAAAAGTAAGAAAGAACACTAAGCGAAAACAAAGTAAAAGCCCGGGCAGGCGATGAGATGCGACGGGGTGAGTCGGGGCAACAAGAAGTTTCACGCGGACGAAGTCGCGGGCAGAAGCTAGTGTATTATACAAATAAACCTGCCGGAATAAAATTTCTAAATTATGGTGAAATCACATCAAAATCCATTGTCTTATTAGAATATCTAGCCGCCACACACAGACACGAAAAGCAACTTTATAATATGCTTACACTAAGGAACAAAAAAAAAAATTTTTTTTTTCACAAAAAAAAAGTAAGTAAACCGACTTAAAAAAAAATACTACAAGTGAAAAGTAACTTTAATTTCGAAAGTCGGTGTCTTTGGATCTGTATTTTAGTTTTTTGCCACCGACTCCCGAAATTAAAGTTATTTTTCACTTTGTAGTGAAAAAAAACTAAAAATAAAAATAAAAAACAAAAATAATAATAAGTAAACAGACTTAAAAAGAACTTTTTTAAGTCTGTTTACTTTTTTTTCTGAAAAAGTTTTTATTTTTCAATTCTTGGTTATTGTACCTACCTACCCCACATCAATTCATCTTCCACTACTTGTTATGTAAACAACAGTGACAGGAAGTATTATAAAATCATCAAGATAGACAAAGTGGAATAAATACGTATTATCGAAGTTAACTTAAAAACTGCCTATTCAAAGTTTATAAAATGTATATTGGGCCAACGCGCAATCTTCTTCTATCAAAGGAAAGAAGAATTGTCAAAATAGGTACACAAATGATGGAGAAATCGGTGAAATTACTATAAAAATTGAAGATTTCCCTCGATTTCTATGGGATCCCCATATCAGATTCTGACTTGGTGACAATGGGACTACCTCAAAGCATACGCTTTCAAATGAAAAAAGAATTTTCAAAATCGGTCCACAATTGACGGAGATATCGGTGAACATACATTAAAAAATATATATATATACAGTCGCACCCCATTTCCTCCCGTGGGTGTCGTAAAAGGCGACTAATAGATATGTCCCTAGTCGCCTAGAGAATGGGCAGCAGCGTTCTCTATGCATTTTTAACACTATACTGCGATCGCCAACCCGCCTGCCAAACGTGGCGATTATGGCAAAATCCCCCCCGTTTGGGGGAGGCCTATGTCCAACAGTGGACGTCTTTCGGCTGAAATGATGAGTTGAACATAGAATCTCCTCCTTTTTTGAAAAAAAAAAAAAAAAAAAAAATATATATATATATATTGTCATTGTAATTTATTGTCTTTGAATTTTTCAGTTTAAAAAGTTACAAAATTAAAAGGCATATTGTGACATTTACCAACCCGCATTGGGCCCGCGTGGTGGATTATAGCCCACTCCCTCTCGAAGAGAGGAGGGCTGAGTCCCAGCAGTAGGACCATTATAGGCTGACTATGCAAAATAAATATGTAGAAAAAGTATGTCGAAGACAAATATTTTTCCTGTGCCTACTTCTGCCCATGAAAAGTCAATAGTAGATTGTACCGTGCATCAAGTGCATAAAACGCACCATTTTACGCGAGACGTTTATCCATCCGTGCGAGCTTGCGAGCGAGTGTAAAATGGGTTTTATGGACGAGTTGTATACTCTTCTTTTCACTTCAATTGCGAGGAAATGAAACAGCAGCATGTAAAATAATAAATGGACGAAATAAAAAATATAAGTTTATTTCATGAACATCATCAACATCATTGTGTACTTTGGCTGTTGGTATCCTTGCCTTGTTTTTAGAATACTAACGAAACGAATTAATAAAATAAAGAGGTTATTCTATGATGTTGAAGTTGTTCGAGCATGGCTGTTGGACCGATTGCCTTGGTCTTCGACGAGGATTTTACTTTATGCTCTAGAGCATAAAAAGCGACTTTATATCGCCTACGCACGACATAAAGACGAACTTTTAGAGCATGAGAAGTGAAAATAAAATTATAGGTTATGATGAACTAACCATCTCTACTGTACCTACAAATAAGCATCTTAATAAAACCGGCTGGTTACATTTCTAGCGATAACAAAAACCGTTAAACAAAAAAATAAAAATAGGGCAACGCGATAAAGATTCCGTAGTTGACACACATCGGTTTAAATTTTTAACTTCGATGTAAACAAGCCCACCTAACATAACGACCTCAGTATTGATTGATCGCTAGGCACTTAATTTTTATATAAATAATGAAAAAAAGAAGCCTTTAATGGTACCAACAATCATTTAAGTTGGACGTTTTGTCCACTGACCACGTCCATCAAGAGTAAAATTGAAGTTCAATTCATTTTCAATAATCGATTTGGAGCCAGAGCCACTGTGTCCAATAAACTTTATAGAATAATGGTTTCTTAAAAAAACAGTTGCTTGTTTCTTAATACCATAGATTATTGAAAACCATCAAATACGTATAACCAGGCAAAAGTAACAAAAGAAACCCTTCCTCAATGTTGTTCCAATTTCAAAATATTCCAAACAAAAAACACTTTCGGTTTTCAAACTTGGAACCAATGTGAAGTTAGTTGTGTGTCAATCAGGTAGCAGGTGCTTTAGTCCCTAATGTACTTTGCGTGTGCGACCCTCGCACTTAAATTCTTCCGACTCTTTGTTATCTTTCAATGTATTCCGGGTTTTTGTTACGTTTCGGCTTTTTCAAATAAAGCTTTCCGTTAAGCTTTAGCAGTTTTATAAGATAACGATTGTATCAATGAGGCCAAATATTTTTTCAGCTTTTAAACGTTATTTCAAAGTCTTCCTCATTGCCAATCGGCAAAAGATTTAGCTACACAATTGATTTACTTTGTTTTAGTACTACGAATCCCTTTTTTTCATTTTTATATCGGCTTTGAAATTTCAGTCCATTTATAATTTTGTCTCCAGACACAAAACAAAATCTTATTAACTCTTTGTAACCAAAACCGAAATGAACCAAATAGCGTTTGACTCCGCCTGGCCGTGAAAACTTAGGGCTAATTAAAAGCATATGCCACCCAGATACGGTCTTGGGGCACATTATAATTACAAGGTTCTTATCAAGGGTTTATGCATGTGAAAACAATTATAATTAAGGGAGATCAAAAGACACGAGACCGTAAAATCAATTCTATGATTATTAGAGCGGCCATTTCGGGGTTTTAGTAATGGAACAAAATATCGTGATCAAATAAGTTACCTGTTATTTTTGTATCTTCGAAAATGCATTACTTCAATTATCTTAAATTAAATTTTATGACATATAACTGATTCTTATTAAGCCACTGTGACTGTTATTTAGTTACCCAGTCTCTAATTCAGATAATTTATGTAAACAAAGTAATGTCAAGAAATGTCACTGTCAAAATGACAGGACAGTGGTGCAAAACATAATATCATATTTATTTTTTGTAAATAGTCATCGATAAAATTAAAGTGAATTAATTATAAGATCTATGCAAACAAAATACCGCTGCCAAACAATGTTTAGTGTAGTATGTCGGGGACACGGCCATATGATCGTCATAATCAGCCCTTTTAAGTCCAGTGCTAAACGTAGGCCTCCCAAAATCGATTTCCACTCGAAACAGTTTACAGCCGTTTTCATCCAAAATGTGGCTAGATATGCTACTTACAATATTAATCTATTTATGAGAGTTGTAATATAAGTGTTGTTGAAAATTTTAAAATGTTTGGATCTCCTGCATTGTTACCAGTATCATAAAATATTTTATACCAGAAAATCTCCTTTTTTTAATACCTATGTTTAAAACCGAAAATTTATAAAAATTATTACGGTATGATTATTTTTTAATTATTATTTCTTAAAATCAGTTCTTAAAAGAAAATGAAACCTCTTTTTTCGCCAATTACCATTACGAAGATATTTTTTTGATATGTTATCCCCGTTGTTTACATAAATTATCAGAATTTGAGACTTTGCGGTCAGCAGACAGATTTTAAAATAGCTTAGGGCCTCAGCAGGCCAAGGTAAATCGATAGACCCCTGTAGATGGGTGTATAGAATACCTTTTGGTTAGCTATAACTGTGTTATAGATAGTATAGGTACCTGGCGGTTGCAGATATGAATGCACACTGTAGACTAGGTTAGGGCTAGTCATATTCATCTTGTTCCATTTTTAAACCAAACTTTTCCTCTTTTTTCAACGCCGTTTAAATGTGGCCAGTAGCTAGCATTCAAATAGATCGCTAACTTCGATATACTTATCATCATAGACACTTGTCTATGGTGGATGAGTAATGGACAATGACATCAGTTAGTTGCAATTTAAAGACTTCTTTCAATGCATCGGCACTTTCGCTGATGTATGCCAACCTAATCTTTTGATTATAAATTATCAATTACAACACTTTAGGTGAAGTACCTCTATACCATTTCAGTTTATTTTAGAATCTATAAACGTTTTTCCCATTCAAATCTAATCGATTCTATAGAAAGTCTTTCATTACGTATAAACAGCCTATTTGACGGGTATTATCCTCCTTCGCGTGATATTAAGAATACAATAGTCAGCCAGTTTATATTATGGGCTTTAATATTGTCAAAGAAAAAAATTTACAGTTGGTTATCATCGATGCTTTATTTTGGTGACGAAAACACTGAGCTGGACAGGTCCACTCAAATCTGTGTGATCATTTCAGACTCTAATCTACATGGTCTTCACATGATTCTGACCAAGAGACTTGGAACCCTGAGTGTGTTTTGCCATTTCTTCTCAGGGGTAGGGGGGGGGGGATAGGAAATGTCGACTCCATCTAGCTTATTTTTTTTTATGACGTGTAATAATGATTCAGATTATTTCGGATATCTCATCTAAAAAAAAAAAAAAAAAAGAAAAAACGGTTTATTTTATGGCACGATTTCTTCAGCCCGATAATAATGAGAACCAAAAATTAAATCGAGGTACCTATTATAGGTATAATAATGACTAGATGACAGCTATAATTGTGGAGTCAATTAGTGGTTTCGTGACTATGTAAATAAGGAGTACAAGGTAAAATTAATTATGAATAATCCTCATTTAAGCAATTGTTCAAAACATTGCAATTTGTTGCGCGAATTACATTATGTAGTGTATCTATTTAATAGATATGTAAACACTATTTCATGCACGTCAGCAGTGAGGTCGCTGTCACTAATGTCAACTGTCAGTTTACCACGAATGGCGGGAAACGGTTGAAAGTGAAGCCGTGCTTGCACGAGAGGCTTTGTGTGGTGATGAGCCAGTGTAGTGGTATAAAGAGTCAACAGGATTCTACAACTTACATAACAGACCATTTTTGGATCAACATAAAGGTAGGTATAATACGAGTAAGTACTTAGAGACTCAATAATTAAGTGCTGGTTTGGTACTAAAATGAATATATTGATTCTTACTTACAGGTTTAGAATAAAAGCGCAGTATTTACCAACATAGATTAATTAAATGAGTGCTGTGGCATACCAAAAAACGAATATTTACAAATCAGTATTCCCACAATCTTACATAAAATTTTACTAAGCGTGAGCAATGGAACCGCATCAATTGATAATATTATTCAATTAACATTTTTCATAGCGAGCTCCGAGAGTTGCGCATTTATTGAGCAAACCCCAAAAAAGTTCAAATTTCTCCTAAATCAATTCCTCCACAGTTCAGGAAACGACGAAACAAGATAAATTGAGAGGAAACGAGTTAATTCACAGACCCTATATCGGCGTCCCTGTGATATTTATGTAAATTTGTTGATTTTGTGCATGTTACGGAAGTGGAACTCCGAAGAATACTATTAAAATGGTAATTTCCGATGTCAGTCTACGGCGTCCCTTGAATTGAGAAATTACTCCTTTGAGTTTTATTTTACATTCCATCGAGCTTCCCTGTACGTATTTGAATAACTTTCGCCTGAAAGTTTGCCGTAACAGCGCAATGGAATAGGAAGCTAGTCAATTTTCAAACGCCATTCTTGGAGCGAGTGCCAGATGCGATTTCGAAGAGCAGGATTCGGATTTCAGTGTCGTTAAAACGAGTTGAGAAGTGCTTATTTGGACAGTTTGAGTTATTACTTTGTCATCTAGATCGAGAACTTGAGATTCAGCTTGTTCTGTATTTCCGTATCGGACGGGGACACATGAAAATTGATTATACGTTCAGTTTAATGCTCTGCGCCAACGTCCTGTATTAGGTAATAATATTCAGTCAACTGTACTGTTTCTTGTATTGAAATAAATATCAATTGTGCGTATCTTAGTATCTATTCTGGCTTGTCACTTAAATAGCTTCTAGCCTTTACCGAATCGTTGAATACCTTTGAAGCTTCTCGAAACGGAGTTCTTTCTCTTCTTCTTCCTGGTCGTCTTGCTGACCATGGTTTCGTAATTGTTATTAGTAATTAACTGTTTATTTATTTTACTTCGATGGTCCTAGTTTATCATTTGTGTTACATAATCCAGCATTGCATAAGTAAGCGGGCACGCCCTTTATGCCAGGAGATTTATTTTTGTTGCATTTTTAGTTATATTTGCTGTTATATTGGCGTGTGCTAGCTGACATATGGAAAATAATTTAATTTACTGTTCTGTGTCTCGTAATGTTAATTAATTTGCATACCTACTATATTGGCTCCTTTTTTGCTCCTTATATTGACTGAAAACGCAAGTGCACTCGCGACTGGCATTCGACCGAGATCGCCGTAAGGCGTGGCGAACGTTCGCTTCGAGCACTTGGCGTGCTCCATTTTTATTCAGAATGGCGGATGTAGAGGTCGTGTGTGCTTCATTAATTTTATGTTGTTATTGTTAGGTATTAGAAGATAAAAAAAACGGCTGCACCGACTTGTTTGTAAACATGCGCTTGCAATACTCGCATCAAGCGGCTCGGTGCGCTGCATTGACTATTGTAACGCGTTTCTGATTATTGTTGTTAGCTGACATAGGGCAAAAATAATATTTACTGTTCTGTCTCTCGTAATGTTAATTACTTTGCATACCAAATATTGTTCAGAATCAATTTTTTCTATCTGAACAGACAGCTGTGCTGCTGGGGAGTTCATTGCGCCACTTCTTCTTCCCAGCTGAAGCACTAGGAAGTGGTGAAGGGCGGGCGTTTTGGGGGACTGTCTTATGTAATTTTGGCGTTCGAAAAGTGCTGATTCTCAGCTTAATTTGATTAGATGACTTTTGATTTTGATTCTGTACTTTAAGGTATTAAATTATTAATAATTAATTAATTATTAGGTATTTAATTTTTTTTAGAAACTTCTCAATCTGTCTGGTACCGTCGTGTCGTAACTTTAAATGGGTGAACACTCTAACAGTGGTTTTACAATGTTGTACACATGTTTGAAATATTCTGTGCAACAGCAGCTTAAATAAAATCCCAACAAAAGCTACAATATCGCTAACAAAATAACAATAAGTTTCACAATTTCTTGCACTTTGAACCAACAAGAAGAGATAGAACGAACTTCGACGTTTACACAAAGCGCCAAATGAATGGTGTTTGCGCAACTTGAAGCGCTGCACAATACATGATCAGCGCTGCAAGTGCTGCAACTGACTAACTGCCGGAAACTGATTCGATTGGACATGAAAGCTGACCTTATTTCTAGTAGTTCGACGAATGTTAGCAGAATTGTGGGGTACTGAGTTTTGCTAACTTTGTTTTGCGTTATGGGAACTTTAAAGTTGCACAAAAAGGTTGAAGTTAACACTCGTAGGAGTTGTATAACTTCGTAAAAGTTTAAAAGTTTTCAAGGATACCTTTAAGTAGTTCTAGACAACGAATACGACAACACAGTTTACTTAATGGTTTGTCGAAAGCTTTCTGATATAACATAGATTTCTGCGCAAAGTTACAAAATGGACAAAATTACACTTCGGTGGCTAACCTTGATGAGGTAGCTAACGATCTGACATTTTGTCTATTCGTTACCGGTTCCTGAATAACCTAATTAAGCTACGAAGTACGGATGAAAGATAGTTAATATCCTAGTTCCTGAAAGTTACAAAATGGTCAGAATTACACTTCGTTTGCTAACCTTGATGAGGTAGCTAACGATGTGACATTTTGTCTATTCGTTATCGGTTCCTGAATGTAGACCTAAATAAGCTACGAAGTACGGATGAGAGATAGTTAATATCCTAGTTTCCAAAAGTTACAAAATGGACAAAATTATGCTTTCGTTTGCTAACCTTGAAGTAGCTAACGATGTGACATTTTGTGTATTCGTTACCAGTTCTTGACTATAGACCTAATTAAGCTACGAAGTACGGATGAGAGATAGTTAATAAAATATCCTAGTTCCCGATTTAATAGTCAGCTAGCGCTAAAATGGACCAGCTGTTACACTTCCCGTCAAAATGTGGCTGTGTGACTGACGGAAAATCATAATGAGATTAGGCACATAATTTTACTGCCCGGAAAATTATTGACCATTTCAATTTATTTCTAACATTAATTAATTTGGAAAAATAGGTTAGTTTGTATTAATGATTTATACTATTTTCCTGTTCATTTTCTCAATAACATTATTATGACAGGAAAACATATAGTTTTGTATACATTTATGTACTTAATTACAATGATGGATTATCAATTATTTTGCGTCATTACGGGACAAAGGAAAACAGAATGAAATACAATTGGTACGAATTGTTTTCAATTTAGAGATTTTTTTAAAAGGTTATGTGGTTTTAAACAAATGGACATAAATTGCAAGGGTGTTTGTCGCAGTTTTGTTTTTAAGCGCAGAGTTTACCTCCTTTATTGTGTCTTCTACCTACTAACATAGGATCTTCTCCATAGGAACCTACTACGCGTTGGAATGGGCAAACTAACTTCTTCTTTCTGACTGACTAACCCCTTGACAATTCAAGAGTGACTGTAATTGGATTATTTTGCTTTGAGTTTGAGTTTACAAGATTTAGAACAATTTCCTCTACCTATTTGTAAAACGCTTCTATGCTTATTAACCATAGTCATCTTATAAGGGTGCTATTTTCCTTAGAAGTTATGGAACCCTTTTACAATTATTTTATTTGTTTATGTTGTTTTTTCTTTCTTTACAGTTTGAAGTAACGTTTTGACAAAGAAGAAAATAACTATCCAGGCTAACAATTATTTAGGGATAAAATACTCACTGGGATCTTGATGAAAAGGCACTTCGATGGGATGGGGATGGGGGGGGAGGGGGGAAGAATGGTAAATGTTTACCAACATTCACAAATGTAAATTAAAAAAAAAAATGCTTGAGACCCTCAGAGTTAAGCCATGCATTTAATTATTTTTTCATTTCATATGTCACACGTTACAATATGCATTTTTTTTTTAATTTCTCATTTGTCTCCCAAAAGTGACTTTCATTTCCAAATTTCATTTATTTATGTTACACGTGTCGTGATGGCCCGTTGGTTAAGGCCTCGCCTCTCATGCTTGAGGTTATGGGTTCAAATCCGGGCAAGTACCAATGTGACTTTTTCAATTCATATGTACTTTCTGAGTTTATCTTGGACATTACTGACATCGGTGAAGGAAAACATCGTGAGGAAACCTGGACTAATTGTTAATATAAGTCTGTAATCGCCAACCCGCCTTGAGCAAGTGTGGTGATCAATGCTCGTGCCTTCCCTGTATGAGAAGAGGCCTTTGCCCAGCAGTGGGACAGTTATAGGCTGGTATTATGTTACACGTCTGTGTTTGGGTCACAGAAAATTAATATGTGTACCAAATTCTCCCAAAAATATTACTGAACACTTTAATATAATGATTGCGCCTTTGTTTGTGAACGTCAAACAAATACAAAATCAACTATATTAAACTATTCATCAACTGTTTAATTGACAAATCGGCTGTGACAGACGGACAGACAGATAGTTATAAGAGTGATCCTATAAGGGTTCCGGTTTTCCATTCGGACATTTACGGAACCCAAAATAAAACTATCCGTTCTATACCACTCGTATTTGTTTAATCTTTGTTGAAGAGCATACCAGTGGTATTAGTTTTTGGTATTAGAACGGAATAAATCATTATTAGACGCTAGACGCAATTTGAATCACAATCTACTAATTGCTAGGCGTAGGCTAGGCAGGTATACTTTATAATGACTAGTAAACAAACAGTCCGAATACTTTTAATTGACAGCCAGACCCTACTTACTGGTCCAGTTTTTGTTCTTCAGTTGTGTAAGCAATTATTATTACAATTCCACAATTTGTAGGTGTTAATTATTATGTAACACAATTATATTAATGTTCCTTTTCGTTACCGCTGGTCTGTAATTATTATTTTTATGTTGTTAATTAAGAACATGCAAACTTGCTAACATAACTTATAGATTATTTAATTTTGAAGTAGATAGGTAGATACTTAACTACTACTACTACTTCTGGTACTTATGGTTAGTTTTAACTGTAAATCAGTAAAACGATCTAAAGATAGCGTGAGGATATAATAAGTATAGTTATTATGGTTAAATGTTTTAATGGATGTTTCTGTAATAAAATTATTATTATTAATTATTATTAACCAATGGCAGACAGCCGTTAAATAAGTAACTATTTTAACTACATAATTTATTGCAGAGAACATGAAACTAAAGCATAGTAAAACTTAGTTTGGACACCTAAACGGCGGGAGACGGTTTCTCTGGAAACAGTTGTTAGCCAACATAAATTTAATGAACCGTAACTTAATCGTGCCTTTTCGAGTCAAAATTAATTCGAATCATTGCCATAAATTGTTGCAGGTCTAAGACCGGGCTCTGCGAGATCTCGCGAGGTAAGGTTCTATAAATCAACACGTCACGACATAAAACGAGTAATCTGTCGATACACCTGCCACAAAAATCACACAGTAAATAATTACCTAATTACACTTTTTTTTTGTATTCAACACGCTACAATCGACCGCTTTAATGAGTTCAACTGTCAACATAACCAAACTTTCACTGAAACGTTATTAATAAACAGACACATCACTTAATAACACTTTTTATAACAGAAAAATAACACAAAAACCGTTGTTCGATTGTCAAATAAAATAAAGAAGTTCGTTCCATTGAAGAAAATTCAAAGTTAGTTTATTTATAAAACCGTACGCCGATACACAAACAGTTCAAAACATAACTAACATAACGTTCGCGTTAAACCGCTGTGACTTGAAGTTAGCTGTGGTCGCCAGAGGTACCAACATAAATCAAGATGGCGTCAATGCTGCCAATATGGCGGATTAATATGGCCGACCGGCGACTACGCAGCACGGCCGCAGTCAACGGCCTTTGTAGTAATGAATGGGGAACGAATGAACTTTGACGAACCTGTTCGATCACTGAATTCTGCTCTTGCGCTGGTCGCTTTATATAATGTTTGACTTAGTTTTAAAAGACAGAACTGCTTGTAGTTTTGTAAACATATGGGGTTAATAGATGATGATGTGATGTCAATAAAATATCGAGAGATTACAACATAATTAAAGCCGGTATACAGTAAATACCATAATGATGGTTCTTGATTATCTAACTTCAAGTTGAAGATTTGCTTAGGTAGCTCTAAAAATATTAAAGGATAAATGTTGGATTTCCGTCATTCAAATCTTCTAAATCAGTACCAGTACTGAAATTCATCAAAATTATAATGTAGTAACTTAGTCTACTAGCCCCATGGAGGTCGAAAGGAACAAACTTGTTGAATAAATTAGTGAAACTCCTTCCAGTCAATTGAGATCGTAGATACTCGTACTAAACAAAATAGTGTCTTAGAACTTGATGATGTCATTAGCTACATTTGATTAGACTGATTTTTATAAAACTGATTAATGATTTTATTTTAATACTCTAAATATGATGAAGAATATTCAATAGTTAATGATCATTATGCGATGGTTAATAACGTAACCAGCTTTTCAGCACAGCTTACAACTAGGCCAAAAGCACGCAATAATAAAGAAAAATACGAAATGTTCAAGAAAAGGTAAAGCTTACTAGACGTTTTAAGACGAGAGACGAAAAACGCTAGCAAAAAGTGCGAAATGGTAGAAATGCCTCTCGCTTTCATCTTAAACTTAAATCTTCAGAGATTTAGAAGCGTCTCGTGTTTCAAAAGATTTTTTGTAGTACCTACGGAGTTTAAATGCCAAGTAGGTATTTACTCAAGCTTCATGGAGCAATAGCTACATGAATACTAAAGAAGTACGCTACAAGACAATTTAAGGTTATGACTAAATTATTTGATAGCAACTGACAATTTTTCAAAGTAAGAGATGCTTATCGAATTAATTATGGAGGGATTAACGACCCAGAGGTAGATAGAATTAAAATTAATAACTAGGGAAAAGATGAAGAAAATAAAATTGAAGCCCTGATTGTAATTTGAAATGACTCATTTTAAATCTATACTTCTAACTTCATTAATGAAGATTGACGAAAGACCGATCCCTAAAGATTCTAACGTGATCCTGATTTAGTTTTCAAGGAAACCACAAAAAATCTTTCCTCAAACAGACCAGCATCCCACCTCTAGCAACAGTCGTTGACACACACGTGCTGTTGCACTAGAGTAGCATCGATAGTGAAAGTGTAGGCGCTAACTGAGTATAATGGAACGTTATGCGATGCGGCTGATGCTCCCAGTAATAACGGGGATGAGAGAAACGTTTAGGAAGTGATATTACCAGTTCCGAGATGTTGTGGTTATTGATGTTTAGTCAGTCTACGAACAAAACAAGCTTCTGAATAGTCCTATATAATCTATACTATCTATACTTCTATACTATCCGTACTAATATTATAAATGTGAAAGTAACTCTGTCTGTCTGTCTGTCTATCTGTCTGTCTGTCTGTCTGTCTGTATGTTACGTTTTCACGCCTAAACCGCTGAACCGATCGTCATGAAATTTGGCAGAGATATAGTCTGGGATATGGAGAAGGACATAGGCTACTTTTTTACGCGATAACCGACATCCACGCGGGCGGAGCCGAAAAATTGTACAGAACCATTAGACTGTTGGCAAGACGTATTTGTGATTTTTGCAAATAATTTGTGTTCCTTTCTATGTTATATGAAAGTTTTCAAAGAGTCTCATATAAGTTAAGGTTAATTTTTGATAGTGTTCATATTGGGGGTACCTATTTCATATTTAGGTACCTTCATCATTATGTAGTTTAAAAAAAAAAATTGTTAAATCTAATCAATATTACCAAAAATTGTTACAAAATAAAGCGCAAATATATTTATTTATTTACACACAAAATAGGTACTTGACAGGACAATAATATTAACATAGAAGAGCACAAAGGTACTTCTTATTTCAAAAGAAATTTCTTCCAGCAGACCTGCGAGAGGAAAGTTGGATAAAAAATGTAGACACAGTGTGTAAAAAAGTTAAACAAGTTTTTTTTATTGTGATCTTTAATTAAAAAAAAAATTGTGAAGAAATGAAGCTACATTCCCATTCCAAAGCGTAGGTACCTATGGAGAAGAACGGGCAAGAAACTCCATGGACACTCCTTTAAATTAAATTGTAACAAAAGTATTCGTTACATCTATAATGTTGAATTTATAACTAAATGTGAGAACGATGTAAAAATAAAAATAATAAAAACTTACACGTTAAAAGCGTCAAGCGTAGCTACAACAAATAGAAACAAAATAAAATAAAATAACCCGTGGCAGCTAAGAGATGACCAGTCCCAACTGACGGCGCCCGTTCACGAACATGACGCATGGATTAGCACAATTCAGCTCAACCATTCTGTAGGGAGCTAAATGATCAAACACACACGCCACCATCAGCGAGACATTTAAGTGAGCATGACATACTCTCAACCGCCAGGGCACATTCAAGTCAATGAAAGACATATTACTCGGTCAATGGTAGCTCTATTACATAGGACTCACACCTGTGCTATGCATTTATATAATACAAAGGAGATTGAGTTTATACGATGCAAAAATAGTCTTACACTCTTCAGCAGCTCCAACATGATTGTCAAATGTTAATCAACTAGCTGAGGTTGTGGAGCAGGACCAGCATTCAGCCAAGCATTTTTATCAGCGATGTAATCCTCCAACTTATAATATGCCTGCCTGCATAGTGTGCGTTTTATACAAGATTTAAATTTAGTCTCATTTAGTTGAAGTATGTGGGGAGGAATTTGATTGTAACACTTTAAATACTACCCCATGAAAGATGAGTCTACTTTAGCCAGTCTGAAACCTGGTTGAGCTAATAGGTCCCTATTTTCCTCCCCATTTAATCATAGAAACTCTGTACCAATTACGCCAAGGGCATTCACCACGGAAATACCAATCCTGTCCACCCACAACCATAAATTCGGATACAAAGAATCGCTTCTACTCAAATCGTTCGAACAATAGGGAGACCCTAAAAGTTACGCAATCTCACAGTTCTTTTGTTCCGTTCAGTCTCATCCTACACAATTAGCTTTCCACCACTCCTTATCTGGGTATGTTATTACGTGTTTTATGTAATTGTTAAAGACGTACTTGTGAGCCAGATAAGTATCTCGTGGAGGTAGAGAAATTTGCTACTGACTGTTGGGAAAATCTCTCGGTTTTCCAGTGCGTTTCAGCGGTAACAAGAGTTTATGTGTCTTCTTCTCTTCTTAATTTTTTTGGAGATTATTAATCCGGTCAAGTTAACCAAAATAGGGTTGAGGTTACATTAATTCACATAAAATTGAAAATTGGTACGAATGTTGGGAGCACCATTATAAATGAAATGTGAAAAATCCACATCGATGATGTGCAAAAAATTTTTGGAATTTCTGAGGCAATATTAAAGTTTATTACACTAGAAAGAAAAAGAAAGACAGAAAAATAGGTTTATTTATCACAGAAACATGTGCATACAAAAAGATGATTAACTCGAGTAGTTAGGTAAACAGAAAAATAGAACAAATAGATCTACATTATAATCACGAGCACAAAACCGAAATAGTCGGCAGCTGCACGTCATGACTGTGACAAGAAGGCTTCCACTCACTCATCATTATGCTGTGCTATGAGGGACCCACAGCACAGCGCTAATTTTCAGTGCACTCGCTCTGCCCACGACTTCGTTTGCGTGAAATTTCAGCTTCCGACCCACTGCGTCGCATCCCATCCCGCCCGCGCTATTATTTCGTTTTCGCTTAGCGTTCTTTTGACTATTTTTCTTTTTGCTCGGCTCTTTAGCGTGATATTAAATAGAGAATTGAGTTATGAATGTAAAAATATTTTTCTAAATCCGACTGGTAGTACGGTGGCCAGAACATCAAGCTAAATATACATATTTTTTAATGTTTTTAGGTAGGTACAACTAAAAAGGGAAAAATAAAAAACTCTTTAACAAAAAAACAATCGACTTCCAAAAAAAAAAAAAGCACTAACAACTGAGAAATAACTTTTATTTCGAAAGTCGGTGGCAAAATACGAAGATACAGAACCTACGACTTTCGAAATTAAAGTAATTTTTCAATTTTTAGTGTTAATTTTTTTTTGGAAGTCGGTTGTTTTTTGTTAAAAAGTTTTTTATTTTTACCACTACCTAAAAACATTAAAATATTAATATACAACCGAATTGAGAATCTCGGTCTTTTTGGAAGGTCGGTTGATGAAACCAATTCCTACTGGGCCTCAAGTCTGCTATTACAATAGTCTCAGAATGGTCTCTTCATTGTGAGTTTTTGACAGATTTGCCATACAAACACTGTCAAATACTCACAATGGCGAGACCATTCTGACATTATTGTAATAGCAGACTTGAGGCCCTGATAGTGTGTTACGCAATTACCTGCTGTTCGGAGTGAAACGACAGACATCTATGATTGTTTATCATTATCACGATACAAACGATGCCGTAATTATTATTATGTTATAACTATAGCAATTAGGAAAATAGCGTGAATTGTACTCGTGAATTACTCACTGCAAATTATTAGAGATTAATGAGTTAACCTCTTTGAATGCAAATTGCCCTACGTTTACTAGATTTAATATTCAAATAAATACGTAATTTATGACTCAAGAAGGGTTACGAAACGGTAGCTTTGAATAATTTATAGCTAAATTACAGATAGATGCAGTGTTAAATTATCTCCATTAATTTGATGTACAGAGATTAAGACATTTGGACAAGCTCCAAGATAATAATAATAAATGATTGACTTATTCGCCTCGCATATTAATTTCTGTCTTAATTCTACAAAAAACCTTATTTACATAGAAAAATTGCTTCGAAACAAAAAAGGCGGTGGAATAGACAGTGTTAAGGTGTCTGCACAAAGCGGGCGCGGCGCGGCGGGGCGGGACGCCGACGCGACGCTGAGCAGTTGTAATGTACTAGATATTACGGACGACGCCACACAGAGCCGTCCGGCTCGACGCGACGTGACGCGACGCTCTGCGTGGCGTCCTCCGTAATATCTAGTACATTACAACTGCTCAGCGTCGCGTCGGCGTCCCGCCCCGCCGCGCCGCGCCCGCTGTGTGCAGACGCCTTTAGTGAAAAAGCCGATCGTGCTGAAATGTTTGACGAAGATTCGATAAATCCAACTTACGAAGAGATCTTAATTGTATTCAGAATTCTGGTAAAATGTGAGAATATTGTGGATTTTTTTTGTAATCAATAATGTGACATAGTGAAAGCGTAATTTATACCCACCTTATTCGGAAGAATAGACTATTTTACGGTTCCGTACCCCGAAATGAAAATACGGAACCCTTATAGGGACACTCATGTGTCTGTCGGTCGGTCTGTCCGTCTGTCACAGCTAATTTGGTCCGAATCTAATGGACCGATTACGTTGAAATTTGGTATCGGTAATCGTGTTACGTAAATAAATGAATCTTGAGGATATGGGGGACACTTCTATGAGTCAAATAAGAAAATTATAAAAAAAGAAGTTTACCGCGTTTAAGTAAACAGAGTCACAAGAGTTTACCGCGCGACTAGCATATATACAACACCCCGACATCAACCATCGGACAGTTGCTCACCAGACACGACACCCGTCTGGTCGGAGGATCCTCCCTTTACCATAGAGTATGAGTGAACTTTACACCCTGTTTCTCATACTTCTTCAGCATAAAAGAAAATTTTCGGTTTAATCCCGCATCTTTGTATTTGGTAAGACCCTACATTGTGCACAGCAATCAAGTGTAGAAGTAGTTGTGACTATAGTTGTGTTTAATCATGGCAATAGCCGTCATTGACCCACCTACATTTTCTAGAATTTTATTATTTAAAAACTAAAACAAAGTCCGTTAACGTCCTGAATCAATACCTATCATGATCTTCAACATGTTCCAATAACGAAAAACATATATAGTTTATTGTTTCGGTTCCTATGGAGAGATATTAGGTAAAGGGCAATGACCGTTATTGCCATGCTAAAATGCGACAACTATAGTTAGTTATACATTATTTGCGATCCTTTTGCTTATAAAAAACGCACAAGACTGAAAAGTTCTCACAACAAAATATCTTGACTATTGCTCAGATTCTTAAAATAAATAACGAAAAACATATATAGTTTATTTTTTGGGTTCCTATGGAGAGATATTAGGGAAAGGGCAATGACCGTTATTGCCATGCTAAAATGCGACAACTATAGTTAGTTATACATGCTTTGCAATACTTTTTCTTACAAAAAGCGCACAAGACTGAAAAGATCTCACAACAAAATATCTTGACTAAGAAAACATTGCTCAGATTCTTAAAATAACTCGTCTCATTTGATCACTTCTTTCAGTGCCCGTACTAAAATAAACACCTAACTAATTCGGTGTTTCTCTTCATAGCTCGGATGAAAAGTTCAGAAACTTAGCGCTCGCTAAGAGATAAACTACGAAGTTTTAAATATTCAGCAGTTTTCTGGAGAAGTTGCTAATTTCAATTAGTCAACTGAGAGATAGTAAAGACTTTAATGGTCTTCTTAAAGTCTGCAGTGCAAATTGGAGAAACTAAAATAGTAAGTTTTTTATGAGTTTTTCAGTGCAGTATTTTTGTTTAGAAAAGATGACATGTGTACCTTACATATGAAATCACATCGGTAGATGTATGTAGGAAACCCATATTTTGTTAGCAAAACCTCCGAACTCCTTCTAATAGTTCCTGAACGCCATACAAGCCAGTCCTTAAATACTTCAATGAATGGTCTTCTCAATCAACCCCTTTTTTTTAGGATGGGAAATCATCAAATGACCCCTCCCGCTGTGGGTGGAGCGGAAGGGAGTTTCAGACTCTTACTGCCTAAAATCCACCCGTGTTCCTTCCTTGGCCCTTTATGTTCCGGGGAGCGGTAGGTACCCCCTTTCGGACAATCCCGCTGACCCGGCAGGCTTGGGCCCTACTGATCGGACGGTGAACTACCCATTACTCACCGCCCGCAGGCCCGCGCCTGCGGTGGCCGGGAGTCGTCACGTGGATCCCGACGCCCGGATCAACCTGTTCTATTCTTTTTCTATTGTGTTGGGGTCGGCTTCCAGTCTTACCGGATACAGCTGAATACCAGTATTTTGAGTGATAAAGACAAATTATTTTATTTCTGTAAGTAGGTTTGTATAGGTGTGTGTACGGTCCGTGTGAACTTTTCATTATTTGACATTATTTACCTACAAATCGAATTCCAATTCTTTATTAGTGGCTTTTGTGGACATGATATTTATTCAGATTTGTTACTGTAGTTGTAATTGCAATAATGTCATTTGGTTTAAATAGGTTTTCATTTTATTATATATATAATATATATCTCTCTTTTATATAGATTATTTTCTATTTTGTGAATGTGAGAACGTTGTAGGCCTAGTAGAGTGTAGATTTGTTGGCACTTTTCTATTTTGTTAAGTACCTGGTAATTCTTGAACGGCCTACACTGCCCTCCCATACCTTTGATAATATTGTAAAGCCAATTATTTTTAAAAGAGTAACCGTGGAGTTTCTTGCCGGCTCTTCTCCATAGGAAATGACTAATTGGAACCGTGCACTAGCATCTAGCTTCTGACGTTTCATAAGTGCTCATGTAGATTTATGTGAAATAAAATATTTTGATTTTGATTTTGCCGGACTTTAAGATAGCTCCACCCCATTTCCTCTCGTGGGTGTCGTAAAAGGCGACTAAGGGACTTACTAGAGAATGGGAAGCAGCATTCTGTATGGATTTTTAACACTATACTGCGATCGCCAACCCGTCTGCCAAGTGTGGCGATTATGGCAAACAAAACACACACTAATAAAAATGGTCCCTAGTGCCCGGTGGCTCACCTTCCCTTGGCTGCGGGAATTATGGGACCGGTCGAAGTGGCGGTGCTTGGGGGAGGAGGCCTATAAGTAGGTTTGTACAACCACTTTTACACGTCAATCATGTTTTAAAAACTAGATGAGATCCGCTTTTCTTATCTGACTATTCTGAGAAGAAAGACCGAAACAAACTCAGAGGTCACAGTCTCTTTTAAAGTCTTGGTCAGATCATGTGAATCATTTGTTCATATGTGTTTTACATGAACACATAAGTTTTTGGGTCTTCTAAGGCCCCTCGCCCACGGCGACTTTTTGTAGCGATGCTGTCGCGCGCTCCGTAAACGCGCAACAGCATCGCTACTAACGCGTGCTAGTCGCATTTGCAACGCGCTCCAGAAGCGATGCCAACGCGCTACTAACGCGCTACAGCATCGCGACTGTATCGATACAAACGCGCGACCGTGTCGGATCACATCGGGGAGAGAACGGAGGGAGGGTGGCGCGTGAGTGGAGAACCGAGCATCAGTGCAACTGTGGCATTTTTGTGCCATTACTGAATCGCGTTTTCATCGTGACAGAAGTGCGACAGCATCGCGTTTGCATCGCGACTGAATCTGGGCCCGTGGGCGAGGGCAGACAGCTAGCGACCGCTTCGCGACTGTATCGATGCGGACGCGCGACAGCATCGCTACTGCATCGCTACAAAAAGTCGCCGTGGGCGAGGGGTCTAAAAGAGTACAATGCATTTGAAAAATGTCCAAATCTGTAACCAAGTCCCATTTTCCAGACTTTCAGAGCAGCATTTGTATTCAGTATCAATATTGAAACGAAAGAAAAGCGAGGTTCGCAAAAAGACGAGCAAGTGGAAATATCAGTCTGCAGGTGGGACCGAGACTTTAATAATGAGATGGAAGCACTAACGAGACTGTGGCGTGACGTGACGGTAGGTCGCCCGCCGCCATGATTGAGACGATTTGCCGCTTAATTTTAATGAGCCTGTGTTTTGTAATGATGACTGCGATCGTTTTGAAGGGAGCGGTACTTTTCCGTTGATTTCTAGGTTCTGATTAATCTGTAAATCTGTAATTTGTGTAATTTTGTAGGAGGATATAGGCTATATAAAGTACCTATATACATAAACTGATAATAGGCCTATGCAGATTTTTAAAGACACGCAATTACCCCGCGGGTGTCCCGCGACATCTCTGTAATGTTTTATTTCTTTGTTTGTGGAACGATAGGACATCATAAGACAACAATGCAAAAAATCGCGAATCTAATAAGTTGAGTATTTTCCATACTAATATTATAAATGTGAAAGTAACTCTATCTGTCTGTATGTTATGTTTTCACGCCTAAACCGCTGAACCGATCGTCATGAAATTTGGCAGAGATATAGCCTGGGATATGGAGAAGGACATAGGCTACTTATTTACGCGATAACCGACATTCACGCGGGCGGAGCCGCGGGAAAAAGCTAGTTTATTTATATATTCTTTATTGTACACCAGATTAAACATTACAAAAATAAAAACTTACACACCACAAAATATACATTGGGCGGCCTTATCGCTTACTGTGATCTCTTCCAGGCAACCTTGGCATGGACAGTGATTTTATGGACATAAAATGGGGTTGTCATTGGTGCAAATAAAAAGTATAAAAGTACAATATACTTAGGTAATTAGATACAAAGATATTTGCTATATAATAGATACATACATACTAACTATATAAGCAACAAAAATGAATGAAGACTATATATTATTACAGCTAACAACGAGAACAAAATCACAATGACAAGTAATGTTCCTTAACGAGTCTTTTAAACACAGGAAACGATTGCGCGCGTTTTATTGGAGCTGGCAATGCATTCCATAAACGAGCGGCCTGGACAGTAAAGGATATCAAATAAATTTGTGGAATGCATTGGCATTTTAAGCTTCCAGTAATCTGATGACCTTAAGAATTTCATGTGGGAGTCGCAATGAAACTGGAAACGTGTTTTAAGATAGAGAGGGGTTGAAAGGGAAAAGAGCACATTATACAAAAGAGAAAGAATATGAGCATTCCAGCGAAGACGAATTGGTAACCACTTAGGGTTCACACGAAATTCGGAAACATGGTCATATTTGCGTAAACCGTATAATATGAACCTTATACAAAAATTACTATTTAATTATTATTTGAGTATTGTTAAAAAGCCACTTGTAACTTTAGATAAAAGATATGCCATTAAACTTAAAATAGAGCTGCTGCAAGAGAATATGCTATTGTCATAAAACTCAGTTCAGAATCATCTGCATCAATTTTCAGTCCAATTCACAAGTCCCATCTGGCCACAGACCGGTTTGAAATATAATTGGTGCTCCAGATGAGCCACAAACGAGCGGTGCAATTAGGCTTTCATTGAAAGAACTGGCCATTGTAAATATTTATATTGCCTGTTCGCTTCCTATAAGGAGTTGTAGAGGAGTTTCTGATCGATTGGTGTATAAAAACACCTAAATAGAGATTTGAATTGGGAGCCATGTTATTCCAACATTCAGTACGTAATTGATCGTTGTCAACTTTGATTCTTAAATAGCTTTTGATGCTTGAAACTATGTACCGAAAATATTAATTAGAGTAGGAATAAATTGCTGCAAAGATGGCTTCCTAATATCTATTCCATCCAGATGGAACTCAAGTGAAAGAATACAAAAAACTGTCACCTCATGAAAAGTAGCTAAGAAAAATAAATAATATTTGCTATGCTGAAATTGAATCATTCAATTTCCATCTGGATGATAAAGTACTGAAATTAACGAAATTATATTTTTATATAATTTCGTTAATTTCAGTACTTTCTCAAACATAAGCACCAAAAATTCCTACACAATAATCAGCAAACCCACGATCACTCCAATATTTGAGGACACAGTCCTCTTTAATGAACCCCAAGTGGAAAGCTCTTAATCCTATATCCGGAAATTTTCGTAAATATTTATTTAAAACCTTTTGGAACCTTTTTATTAACACCAACAATGAATCTTTGTAGGTAGGTAAATGTCGCTGTTTGCGACTTAAGGCGAGGCTAAAGGGTTATCTTTCGATCGTCAGGTCGAAGGAACAATTTTGAAGTTTTGACAGGTTTTCTATTATCAAATAAGCTGGTGCTATTGGACTATTTTCTCAGGATTGTGAAAAGTTATGTAAAAATTTTACTGTCACGGATTTCTGCAAAGTACCTACCTACATAACGCCTAGTATTTTTTATTTTTTTATGACTTATTGCTCTTGACTTCGATCTCTCCTGATGGATAGCGATGGATGAGGTCTATGGTGGAACGAGCGTGCCCAGAAGATGCCTGTTCACTATTGCTTTGAAGGTAGAGGGTCTGAAGGCAGAGGGATTGAAGGCAAAGTTATCAAATTGTAACAAGGATAATATTTTATTAAAAAGTTAATTCGATTATAGAGATATGTGGAACAGGGTGTACGACCAGACGGGTGTTGTGTCTGGTGGGGAACTGCCCCACGGTTGTTTTTTTTTTTTTTGTATCTATGGCATTTCAGAGTTAACCTTGAGAGGTTGAGACTCTTTAACCGGTCTTTCCTGTGGTTGCCTTAAGCTACTAAAAACTTGAAGCCTCCAGCCAGGGCGCAAAAACTTGTATACTAAACGACTGCTCGCTAAGGGCACCCCCTGTGGGGTACGAACCTCGGCTTAGGGCAGAGTCGGAGGGAGGATGGTAAGGGACCGACGGTGGCTGGATAAAATCAGGGTTATGATTATTATCGGGGGAATGACGGTTGATGTCGGGATGTTGTTTATATATGCGCCGCGTGGTTAAGCTTTGCTTGCGCAATGAAGGATTTGTGTAGGTCTTTGATGATGCGTTGTTCGCACATGTGGCGTTGTAGCTGCCGCCAAAAGATGATTAAAATAAGCTTTAATTTGTGGACAATCGTGTACTATTTATTTCGTAATTAGGTACTTATCGGTGTTTCGTCAGCAGATTCGCCCGCGCCCGCGCTGAGGTTGAAAATTATCACACGGGAACGTACGACTGGGATAAAAAGGTCTAGATCCTATGTCCTAACACAGGTCATAGACTATCTGTGTGCAAAATTTCATCGAAATCCGTTCAGCCGCTAGGCGTGAAAAGGTTACCGAGAGACTGACAGACAGAGTTACGTAAGCATTTATAATATTAGATAATTAAGTTATTTATAAGAGTACCTTTATTTAGAACAGCAATTATCCATTAATACTAAGTAAGATATTACGTTCAGTTATCGTAACACGTAAAAAACTTTGGCATTGTCAGATAAAAACGAACAGAATTTACCAGATATTACCGACAAATGTTACAATCAGACAATACTTCCTGAAACAATGACGCACGTGGCCGTAATATAAATATTTCAGTAATTGGTAGAAGTACAATGTGGAGTATGTAGTTTGCACTTTTTTTTTAACTAGGAGTTGACATTTAGAGATCGTGACTCCTTACCGGACTTTCCTGTGGTTGCCTTAATCTCCTAAAAACTTAAAGCCTCCAGCTAGGGCATAAAACTTATAAACTAAACGACTGCGCGCTAAGGGCACCCTCTGTGGGGTACGAACCTCGGCTTAGGGCAGAATCGGAGGGAGGCAAGGGACAGGTGATGGCTGGATCAGTTCAGGGTTTTGATTATTAATAGGGGAATTTAAAGCTTCACGCTCAGCTCAGCTACAGCGCGGGCTAGCGCTTCGTCGAGCAAGAGTTTATACTTCTGGAAACAGTAGGTAAAATACCTATTGTTTTCATAAAGAAAGAAATAAATAAAAACTATTTATGGAGATTCGTACAGGAAGATCACATTTTAAACTAAACACACTCATAGTAACATGAATATACACAGGGTGTAAGGGACAGCCCTCCGCAAACTAACAGGGTGCATTCAGCTCCTGATTTTGAATCATATGCCACCGGAAATTCGCTCAGGAAAATGTTCATTTTCTTTATCGTTTTTTCAGTTACGATTCCTTTATTTTAATGTAGAATTACATTTTCTGTACGAAGCACTCCATTTATGTAAATATAAAACAGCTAAAATAAAAACCCAGCAATGGATGTTGAAATACTCTAACAAACGACGCGCGAAATCAGCTGTTCACTTTCAGCTTAGTTACAGAATTCCTCGAACTCACTCGCTGCGCTGTCGTTCGCTACCTGCGTTTTGCTACGGTAACGATACATTGCGTGTGAGATAATAAAACAAATCAGGTTTATTGGATTCCCATAATGTTTCTGAAATAATTTCATGTACCGGTCTTCTTAGTATGATAAAATGAATTCACTTGGCAATATTAATTGTAGCTTCACATTAGTGAAATAATTTTTGGAATACCCCTCCCCCATTTTTGGATTATCCTACAAAAAAAATCACAAATTTTATATTTTTAGGGTTCCGTAGTAAACAAGTAACTCTTATAGTTTCGCCATGTCAGTCTGTCTGTCCGCGGCTTAGCTCGGAAACTCCTAGTACTAGAAAGCTGTTATTTGATATGGGTATACATATTAATTAATCACGCCGACAATGTGGTAAAATAAAATCTTGTTTTTTTTTTTTAAATATGTCACACGTAAATTGGGGATGATATTTTTTTCTCGTCTATTCCATGATATGGGGTATTGTTGGATAGACCGTTCAAAAATATTGCGGGTTTGTGAAAACCATTTTTCGATTCAGGGATCCGTTTGCGTAATATTAAGCTTTAAAATGCAAATTTTTGTTAGAAACAAGTTTCCCCCCCTTACCAGCTAAATATATAGTTGTATTTGGATACGTGAATAAATTCACAGCAGTAGTACCTACGTAGTTAAAAGGAAAACTATCACAGCTAAGTAGGCTTTACAAGTTACCGAGTAATAGTCGACCAATTTAAATTTGCAGTTGAAAAGTATGTTCTCCGATACATTCTGTATGGGAGAAATACGGAACCCTTCATTGTGCGTGGTCCGACATGCACTTGGCCGGTTTTTAATATTAATATTATTATACACAAAAAGGCATATAATATAAAGCTTAAACTTCCAGAAAATCTACAGAAAAAAATAGCTACTACCAACAGACTACCTACCTACCTACTTTTCCAGGTGATTAATCTCTCAAATCCAGGAGGATTTACGCGGAATTGAAAATGAATGTCTAGACTAGTCGTGGACACGCCACTGTTTTACTGAATTATTTTCACAATTTAATTTACCGGTCCTGATAAATAAATTGAAACAGAGCGGTTTGTACACTTTTTTTAAAAGTGATTGTCTGTATGTACACTTTGTTAAAGCGCTTTTTCCAATGAGTAATTGAAAAGTGTGCCTGAATATATATAGGATTAATTAAAAAAAAAAAAAAAATCGGAGGGAACTCATCATACTCGCGTATGCATTCGTGAATGCTAATTAGCTAAAATATTCAGATGGCGCATTCCTCTACCTAAGCGAATATGAAAACATAAGTGGGAGATAAATTATCAATGTAAAGTATTATAAACTAGCTGTGGCTTTTTCTAAAGGTGTCTGCACACAGCGGGCGCGGCGCGGCGGGACGGGGCGTGGCGGGGCGCCGACGCGACGCTGAGCAGTTGTAATGTACTAGATATTACGGACGACGCCACACAGAGCGTCGCGTCACGTCGCGTCGAGCCGGACGGCTCTGTGTGGCGTCGTCCGTAATATCTAGTACATTACAACTGCTCAGCGTCGCGTCGGCGTCCCGCCCCGCCGCGCCGCGCCCGCTGTGTGCAGACACCTTAAAGTAAAAGCCTACTCCTTATAACATCAGCCAGTGAGAGTCCCGTCAAAATCGGTCCAGCTTTTCTGGAGATTAACCAGAATAAACAGTTTTTTTTTTTTTTTTATAAGTACCGTATATACTTTCATATGCATTTAGTAAATAAAACTGTTATTTTGAGATTAAAAACAGACACTTAAATTTTATTGATTTTTTTGTTAAGATGTATGATGAAAATTATTCGAGGATGCCAAAAAGGGATAATTCACAGAGAGTGTGAAGCAGAATAACGATGAACTAGACTTAGAATTTTTTGTATCTTTATTCTTTATATATTTTATTATTATTTTGTTTTTATTTCTTTTTTTTTTTCTCTTCTGTACGTGTATTTGTCACCTAACTGCTCCTACACGGCTGGACCGATTTGGATTAAATTTTGTGTGTATATTTCAATGGGTTCCTGGATGATTTGAACACACAATTGGACCCGGTAGGTGGCGCTGCAATCGGGTTCTAGGATCGTTCAGACAGGACAACGTCTGTATAGGGTCCGCTAGTTTACTTATAAAATTATTATTTTAGCATGTTTTCGATAGGTTTTAAGGTGAGCCAATAACAGTCATCGAGAAGTATAGTTATTAAAGTCATCAACATTAAATATTAAAAACCTTATAAAATTTAAAACCGCCTACAAGGTCTCCTTAATCGCTTCTCCAGTACCTATGACCAAGTTAATAGCATATCATGCTCGTACTTCACGACTTGAAAGGCCAAATATAGCCAGCGTTACTGTGTAATATTTATGAGGAGATTCAGCCATCCAGGCCAAGTGGGTCAACTTACTGTGCTGGTTTTTTAGCACTTCATTGCAGAAGTGAAGCACAGTTACTGTTGAAAATGAAGATAAGTGCTTTTGTCGAGTTTTGTTTATTGTTTGAGCTTTTCTGTGTGGAGAAGTTTGGTTAAAATGTAGTGTTGTGGTTAATAATTTAACATTGTTTAATTTTGTGTGAGAAATTATAATAACTGGCACATGTCTGAAAAATATGGTGTCTGAACTAACAGGGCCTTCGGTTTTTAATGTTCTGCAAATGCTGCAATACAATGATAATGGATTTATTCGTAGTTAGGGACCTAACAGGTTTAGTCAATTTTGTTGTTTTAGTTCGTGATGGGGCAGGAAAAAAGGACCAACGTGGAAAAACTTGGGTGAGGATTTTACCCACACGGGACGAGGTGGTCTCCTTCTGCGAACATGTCATGTCGCAGACGGAGGCAGCGGAAAGGGAAAGGGAGATTTTGAGTTTCGAGTGCTCTCCTGGGCCGCAGCAGGCGCACCGGGCGTCGGCAGAGGGCAGATAATGCCCTCTTTCAGCCCCCCTAAATGGGTCCTGGGACGGTGGACTCGGGAAAGTCTGCCGCCCCCTATCATATAAGACCCGAGGTGGATACGCGTAATGTTCCACGCGCGCCCCTCTCTTGACCAGATGAAGCCCGCAGAGGCGGGCCGGCACCAGTCAGGGGCTGCGTTGCAGAATGCTTAAGGTAGCCCCCGGTGCAAGTGTGCGAGGGAACACGGGGTGGTTTTAGTCAGTAGAAGTCTGACAAATCCCTTCGTCCGAACCAGGGCGGAGGACATCTATGAGGATTTCCACATGGATATCACATTTTGAGCCACATATAGGGAAAATTACTTCGGTATCCCAGGTACCCTACTTGAGATTGTCAGTAACACCAAGGCGTTGCTGGCCTTCCGTGAGGAGCTGGGATGGATCGAATAATCGATATTCCCATCCGTAGGTACGCAAAATATGCGCATTGAGGTCGAGTTGCGGACACCAGCCCGTATTACCTATTATTATTACCCACCAGTGCAATAATTATAATATAACCAAAAAAAAAAAAAAAGCACACTTCAATCTACCTATCCCTTTGGCAAACATACATGATTGCAATTTATTGATAATGGTGCCGATTCCCTTGTTCACAAACTAAACTAAATTTAAGTTCAGTGCATCTTTTTCTTTCTATTTCATTAAGAAAAGGACAGAAGATAAATTTTAGTTTAGTCCTGTCGAATTAATCAGCGCCTGTCACTACTCCATACAAGTTTAGACGTGATTAAAAATATTAATTATTAATTATTTACGTCAAGCGCTGATAAATTTGACAGGACTAAACTAAAATTTATCTTCTGTCCTTTTCTTAATGAAATAGAAAGAAAAAGATGCACTGAACTTAAATTTAGTTTAGTTTGTGAACAAGGGAATCGGCACCATTTTCAACCATATTATAACGATAAAATCTTTAAGCAAAACCAATACCTGTTGCATTAGTATTGCTAATCACGATGTGCAGTCACGATTGTGCATAAGTAGCAACGCGTTATGAGTTCCACAGGAATCAATTTCCCTTGTTTGAATAATTACAGGAAGCTTCCTGTCATAATGTCAGACAAATTAAGCTGTATGAATTTTTGCCTCGTTTTGCAATGTCGTCGAACTTGTTTAAATATCTTGGGAATTTTCTTACCAACGACCTCAGTGACCATGGTGACATTGAGAGGGAGCTGGCAGTCAGGGGCAATAAGTTGGCACGAAGATTTGCCCGGTGTACTGACCAAGTAAAGATTACGCTTTGTAAAGCATAAAGTGTCAAGAGTTTTTACACCGGTAATATTTGGGTCAACCACTCGAAAAGTTCGCTGGATGTACTACGCGTCCAATACAATAATGTTTTAAGACGCTGTTGGGACTGCCTCGTTCTAGCAGTGCCACATAAATGTTCGCGGTAACCCATACCGATATGGGTTTCATGCTATCCGCAAAAAAACAGCCTCACTCTTGAGCAGAATAAGAGGCAGTCACAATCAGGCAGGCAGTACTTCCTCCGCCATAATAAGGCAATTTATGCGAAGACTTGTACCTACCATAGTTTTTAGGTGTCAAGTTGTTGGGTGGTCTTGTCATTCATTTGTCTTTAGTTAATGTTACTAAGCATAGTATTTTAAGTGCAAACCTGTTACTAAAAATTTATGGATATTTTAGTTGTCCGAAATAAAAATATTGTATTTAATTTATTTATTTTCTTCAGCGAAGTCTCTAAAAGGCTGGTTGACACTTCCCGTGACCCAAGGGCTGGCTTTTACGTTGGTCAGAAGCCAAGCATTCCATACAACGTGGCAATGCCGCCAGTCTCTTGGGTACATTACCAGTCGACAGTGATGTGGAGGAATTTTTTGACGCTATATTTTAGTTTATTTTTTGATTAGTTTTATTTAGTTTAGGTTATTATATTTTATTAACTAGTTTTTACTAGCTTAATCAAAATATTATATTAGGGAATCTACTGTTCCATGTTAGTTTTATTTATTTATTTGGAGGAGCTCGTCGCTAATCCATCGAGTTAAGCTACGCTTGCCGGGGTTGGTGCGTGGGTGGGTGACCATCTTTACAAGCCGAGACTCCTCCGTGCTTCAGAAAGCATGTTAAGCCGTTGGTCTCGGCTTTCATTCGTGGATCTTCGACAGTCGTTACGGGTCATCAGAGGCCCAAAAGTCTGACAACCAGTCTTACCAAGGGGTATTGTATTACTGGGTTGCGGTGGTCAGATGCTCCACTCCAGCATACTCCTGCGGTCGCTCCATGTAAAATACTGGTATTTAGCTGGATCCGGTTAGACTGGAAGCCAACCTCAACACAGTTGGGAAAAAGCTAGGCAGATGAAGAAGGTACAGGCAGACAATCAGACGCTTTCTATCCTCTGACTCACAAACTCACAATAACAGAAGCAACAAGCATACATTTCTAAGCCTATAATCGAGTTCTTATGAGTCAATGAATGCGTGAGCTGGTAAGGCATTACAACGTCATAATACAGGCCCAATGCCAAGAAAACTTTGCCATGAATGGGACTTAATTAAGTGATCGTCTTACATAGCAAGGGAAGTAGATGTAGCGATAATGTGTGGTCGCACTCATATTTGGCCGCCCCAATTCTGAAATAGCTAGACTGATGAAACTTTGTGTGTTTTGTAAGTCTGCGAACTATGTAAGTACGATGGCCGGCTCACCAAGTTATACGAAGTGGTAAAACTTTTCCAAACGATTTTAAACTTTAAAATCTTGACGTTTAAGTTCAAAATCGAATGAGAAAATTTGACAGTTTGTGGTAGCTGGATGTGCTGGCGACTTCGGCCTGGATACATCTTGTCCTGAGAATTTGAGCTTTCTAGCAGTATCCAGGCCGAAGCTATGAATGAGGGTTTTTAATATACAACGAAACGCTTCGGAAAAAGGTTGGTAGTGCTCCTGCTTTTTGTTTTTAGCTCGTCTTGGTCTTTTTCATGAGATCAAAGAAAAAAAAACAGGTTAAAACCTGTCAGTAAAATGAAGAAATTCGACATTTTGTGTTGTTTTTTTTAGGCACAAATGCATTGAGGATAATATTATGAACTGAAAATACCATTATTTTATTTTACTTTAATATTGGAAAACATACTTAGCGATAACATAAGAAAAAAATCATAAAAAAAAAGCTCTGTCGGCTGGTGTTATCAGTGTAAAAATGCCTAAGTGGGATTTAGGGATTTTTAGAATTGGGGCACCCAATTGCTGTACCACCCTAAAGCTGAAAGTTACTTTCACGTGATAAAACGACAAGTATTATTTGCCTATGTGACAGTTAGATAATGTCAAACTTAGTGAAGATCAAAAAAAATTAATGAGTTTAATCTACATAATATGGGTATGTTTGGTTTTTTTTTTCTATCATTCGAACTTTGTCCAATTATGTAACGAGTACCCGACGTACCTACAGAAAGGTCTCAAAAGCAACATACAATTTTTTGACGTGTTTAATCATTATCGTTTCTAAATAAAATGACCTTAAAATTACAGTTCCTAGAGGTTAACTTGAAGAACCTCGCCTTAACCGTCGTAATGTATTTCGTAAAAACCCGTTATTTTGACATTACAAACAGAAACTTCAATTTTATTTATTTGTATTTGGTAGCTATAGTTTAGTATGTCCAATATTATACTTTGCGATTGCTTGAGTTGATTGGAGCAGGAAATATGGCTTCAGTCTGTAAATGCATGGAATTACCCTATCCTAGCCACAGATCCACTACAGTTGTGGGTCTAATCGGATAATTGGAGCTTAAGCTCGAGATCTGTGGTCTTAAGTACGAATATAACTTGAATTGGGAAATTGGGGCTTTCACTTAGTGCTTTGTGAGGTGGTGCTCGTTGTTAACCACCCCTTCTTGTAGCAATTAGTGCTTCATAGAAGCTTTTAATATAATTAGGTACAACAGCTATCAACTGAAACGTTTATTTCAAAATAATCAATTTTGCTACCTAAAACAAACTATTCAGGTACATTTAAGATTAATCGTGATTTGCTACCCTTACTGCCGAATACTCAAACGCAATTCAATTTTAAGTCGCCGTTAAGTCTAATGCTGTCTCTGTCACTTTAAACTGTTTTGTAGCGACAGAAACACTTATAAGAACGTCTTAAAGTTAAGTAACTTTTGAGTATTTGGGCATTAGTATTGTATAATAATAAATAATAATAATAATCGTATCTCTACGTTGACGTCATGGTGGGGCTTGCGCGCTCCGAACTCTAGGTCTGTGCCGGCAGAGTTTACTTTGCCGGAACATGTCTTGGGTGAGAAGCCAGACCAAGAAAGATACAAAAACGGGGGTTGTCCTTGGGTGCACTTGCATAATGCGTACATGGATAATCGTCGGTTGGTGCCTCATTGAATTAAAAAGCGTCTAATCTAACGGGCCTTTGCGAGTTGGCTTCGGCCCCTCGTACGCCTTCCAAAGGTCCGGGACCCCAGGGTCCTGAGATATGTAAACATATAAAAATAAAATAATAATAAAACATTTATTATCAAGTATCAAACTATGTAAGTAATATTTACGAACATAATACACAACATACAACATAAAAACAGACACAAAAAAAAGTTCAAATTTTTAAACAACTAAGTTCCTATTAGCAGGTACATGCAGCTGACTTAAATAGTAAATGATAGGGCAATCCAGTCTGCTAGCAATGACAACCAGGGGACTGTTAGAGCTGGCACGCACTTTGCGCAACAGGGATGCTGCTTGCTTGATTCTAATCGCAGCTTCGATCAATATTAGATTGATCGAAGAATCGCAGAGAAGCTATCAGTCTGCGCGTCCAGGAACATACCCGAGGCACTACAAAAGCGTGGCAGCCCCAACAGCATCGTGAATGCATTGTTGTACTTAATGCGCAAAGCATTAACAGCTTTCTGAGTCTCTAGTCAGTTTTAGTCTCTAGGGAGTGAAAAGTAATTAGTTTTTTAATTTCCTTCATGTGACATAGACAAACTCAAACAGCCAGTAAATATCTGTGGAGTGTGGACCATCTTCATTGCGAAAATGTAGAGTCAAACCACCTCTGGTATATTATGGCTTCGTTTAGTCCCTCCATACAAAATATACTATTATTTAACAGCACCCGAGCAGCGTGAGAACCTTCGGATCAACGTATTACATCTCACTGCTAATGCTCATCGCTCCCGGTCTACATCTAAATTGGACGTAGTTAAGCAGAAAGGACTCAACCCACATTGTGGTCAGGGATGAGTTGTATATACCAAACAAAGAGGTCCTTACGGCTGGTTCTTTCACTCAGCAAAAAAGATCCGTGACTTTACAAAGAGAAGGTTGATTTTTTAATGTTGGGAACACCACCACCCACATGTAGGTGGGTACCTTCCGTTAACCGTTGGGACCTCTTTGGTATAATAAACAACTCATCCCTGACCACAATGTGGTTTGAGTCCTTTCTGATTAACTACGTCCAATTGTCCTTCAAATCCTCCGCTACAATATTCCCTAGATATTTAAACTGACATAAACTGTTAAAATAACTGTATAAATGTAGATTACGTGTGAGTACTATGTTACCTACTAAACCACTTGTGTGTGCCCTGGCGGCTGAGAGCATGTCATGCTCACTCAAATGTTTCGCTGATGGTGCCGCGTGTGGATCATTCTGGCCCGTTCTTTTTGGAACCTAATACGCTTTGGAATGGGTAACTAGCTTTATCTTTCTGACTGATCGACCCCTTGACAATTCAAGAGTGTTCGTAATTGGTTTATTTGAAATAAATGCTTTCATTTTGAGTTATAAATTCATGAATCGAATTTCGAAATTAGACTAAGTAAAAATTCTGTTCAATCCAACCGAACAGTAACCTTAGTTCTACACACTGTCTTAACTAATAAACATAACTTACTCTGTAGAACATAGCAGTATAATTTATCCAATTATTCCGACAGTTTGTTCGGCAAACGACTAACGAAGCTGAAGATTTGATTCTATTATGCAAATGTTGCTTGTTCAGTGTTCACTCAGTCTGCGTCTGCGCAATGACGTCATTATGGCTCTGATTGATGGAGACTTCCACTTTTTTACACAACATACGAGGTTAGGACTTAAGATCACCGACTCGCGTGTTAAGGAAGATTAAGTGATATGATCTGTGGGTTTTTCCAATTGCATATACTTATTGACAAATTATACCTTGTTGTTATTGTCTTGCATATTTTAATAATAAACATTAATCAGGCAGGGGCTTCCATAGTTTTAGGTAACCAGTCCATTTTAACCACCCAAAACCTATAGTCAAATATCTTTGTTTCCATATCCTGCAATAGTCCTACACCGACCGGGGGTTTTCCTTGGGTGCACTAGCATACAGGGATAATCGTCGGTTAGTAGGTAGGTAGGTAGGTAGGGTAGTAAAAGTAATTCTGTGTTAATTGAATTTGTGGACCGGCCGTATGTGCAGTCTGCTGTGCCAAGGTTGCTTATGAGGCTGAGGGTGATGACCAGGTATGCGCGTTCGCTGCATGCTGGTGGTCAGGATACCCATAGAAGCCGTGGGTTCCTTTTGAAAGGCGCAACTAGAATCAATTAACTATTCATGTAATTTTGACGTTCAAAAGTGCATCTTCGTGCCTATTTCAAATAAATGATTTGACTTTGACTTTGGTACTGGCTGGCTGTGTGACTCGCCGCTCGAAAGCTTGAGGAAGTGATGATGATGACGTCACGCTGCAGTAAGTGCACGAAGGCTGCGCTGACGTTCATGTTCGGGGTCACCAGTATAGAGAACGATACTAGGTCCGGTCAATCTCCTTTAAGAAGAAAATACTCTTCATCCGAATTTGTTTGTTGCGGATTTGCGGTTGCAATATTGGGTAATTCCACCAGTAAATAAGTGGTCTCACACAATTATTGTTACGAAACATATTTCTCTAAATCTTTATTCTGCAGTTTTTCTCTCGGAAAATGAGCAGGAAAGTAATATTTATTAACACTTACATAGGCAGGTAAGATTACTAATAGGGACTGGGTAAGTACCTACTCTCAACTTTTCTGTAACCAATATGTCGATCATTCCAAGTTGACTTTCTCAACAAATTCTATATCACTCGGACATGTGTTTCATATTTAAGCCGAGTACCATTATGTTAGGTACCTACTCCAACTTTTAGGATCGCCAGGTGTGATATTATGCTGACCCGCTCCGTAGGACAATTTAGAGTCGAGACAAAATCAAACTGGTTGCTAATTTAATTGTATAATTTATTATTTTTATGATATTAATTTTATTTGGTGTCGTTAGATTCGTCATAATTGTGGGAGTGACATGACATGGTATAAAATATTTATATATTGTATCTGCTAATATAAAAAAGGGAGCAGATGTTTTTTTTTTTTAATATGTTACAACAATACTGGTATCAAATAAAAACAAACCAATAACCTGAAATATGGTGTAACTTTTGTTTGGCCTGCGATACCAACATTCTATAGACTATAATGCTTGTATTTATCTTTTAAGTTATGTGTTTTTTTTTTAAACTTAAATAGTCGATTTCTGCAAAAAAAAAAAAAACACGGAAACTTTATCGGCAGAATATTTCAAAATCATAACTTCTCAGCTATCCTATGAGATACAATAAGATACCAGAAATAACAAAGTTGTAATTTAGTTGCAAATGACCTCTCCTTGGATTGCCGAAATATTACCAATAACCCTGTATATTATGAGACAAGATGCCATTTACCAATTTCAGAATACCTCGGTAATAGTTGCTATGTTTCCGGAATTCACAACTGGGCTCTTGTACCTACATTATTTTGATCAATCATTATTTTGTTCAAATAATAACATGGATATTTTTGGGTATTGTACCTACAGGTAGATATTTTCTTCCCATTCTTCCCATTCAATAAACTTCGTCTAGTTACTTAGGGTACCTAATTACGATGAAAGATAATATACAATGTTAGGATATTGACAATGGGGAATACATTGTAGGTACATGACCACGACTTGTCCTATCTGAAATTACTATCGAAGTAGGGTTACTTTGATAGCAATTTCAGATAGGACAAGTCGGTATCTTCAGAAAATTTTATCAGTCAGTGCGGTGTAAGAGGGTTCTTACCGCCAATAATTGATACAATGTTCTAAAGATACTTAAAGTGCCAGTATTAAATTACAAACACAAAACACAAATTACAAATTCAATAATATGTATTTTATTTATGTGTTATTTTGCCATCGACACGCTAAGAGGAAGAGTGCCAGTATTTATTTTCCTGGGATATATGCACTGCAGAGAGTTCCGACCGATCACCATGTTCGGCAAGCCTATCCCTTGGGAGAAGCGAGCCAAATATCTAGACGTGACCCTCGACCACTATCTCTCCTTTTCTGATCACATAAAGGCGGTGCGCTCGCGCGCCGCTTTCGCTCTCTATAGGCTCCATTCCGTCCTAAATGCAAAAAGCAAATTTTGTCACTCAAGTGCAAATTGCGCATTTACACCGCTTGTGTCCGCCCTATCATGACCTATGAGAGTCCAGGCTTTGCCCACGCAAGACCCTATATCATCCATAAGTTGTAGACCCTTCAGAATCGTTTCCTTCGTAAAATCACGGGAGCCCCCTGGTTCGTTCGGAACACAAACCTCCACTTGGAGCTTAAAATCCCTTCTATAGCCCAATACTTAAAACGCGCTTCAAAGCGTTACTTTGACTCTGCTGCCACTCATCGCAACATTCTAGTTGTGAAGGCCGCCGCCTATACCCCCTCACGTATCAGTACGACCCGCCGTCCACGGCATACACTGACCGACCCAGACGACCCCAATATCCTCCTCCAGGAGAGTCGTAGGGAAACTAGCACAGTTCTTAAGAGAGTACACACTACACGATCGTCATTCCTACCTCGCCGCCGAGGCCCCGCGCGAAATCCCCGACTAAATAAAAGTCCTCCCCGTCCCTTGCCTGTAAGCGAAGCGCCAGCACGCGTTTTAAATCCTCCTGAGCAGCCTGTAGCTTTAAATCCTCCTGATAATAATCATAATTCTGATGTTATCCAGCCACCGACGGTCCCTTGCCATCCTCCCTCCGACGCTGCCCTAAGCCGAGGTTCGTCCCCCACAGGGGGTGCCCTTAGCGTGCAGTCGTTTAGCTTATAAGCTTTATTTTACGCCCTGGCTGGAGGCTTTAAGTTTCGTAAGGAGCTTAAGGCAATCACAGGAAAGTCCGGTTAAGGAGTCTCAACCCCTCGTGGTTAACTCTGAGATGCCCTAGATAAAAACCAAAAACCAACTGCACGAAACGATGGATGGACTTTGTGAAAGATAATATGGATGAAAGTCGTCATCGCGGTAGTCAGCCCGACTCTCGATGAGGAGTAATAGAGAAGTATGGAAGAAAATTGGCATGTTGCGTTGACCTCAAATAAATTGTGATAAGGGCTACAAAATGACCACAGAACAGATAAAACGTCTTTTATAGATAGAAAGAATACTCTTTATTATGTAAAACATAAAAATTACAGATATAAATGTGGAAATGTTACATAGGGGTGACACAATGAGCGGTCTTATCGCTAAAAGCGATCTTTTAAAGACAACCTTTGGATGTATTATAAGTAGAAGGAGAGACAATACTGCAGGTAGTCAGTGGTGTACCATTTACATATACATTAAACACATACATACATAAAGCATAAAGATACTTATCTTTATAAATATATACAATAATAAACATGAAACAGGAGCAAGGAACTTTAGGTAATGATGATGTTTAAGGAGAGAGGAAGTTAGAATGATAATGATACGCACTGCAGTCGGATAAAATTACTAATCAGTGCATTTGATATACAATTGGCTGTCACCCATAATTTGAGTCTGTATGCTGCGTCACCAATTAGGTACTGCCAAGACACCATTAACACAAACGTTAGATTTATGCGGTGGTAAGTAAGGTCCCATTATCATTTGATAGTCTAGGGACAATTTAAGCATAGTTAACGATATGTTTGCCTAGACCGTAGACGGCTTTTAACAAGTTCTTAGGTACACTATGTATAAGTGTCTCGCTAGACTACTTCATTTTATTAATACGTTGTAAGTTAGTAAATACAAGACACAGACTAAATAAATAGAGTACTAAGTATATGGAAGCTAATGTTTATTATCGGAGAATGAAGTTGAGAGGTCTCAAAGTCTCTTGAAGATATAAAGGAATAAGCACAAAATAAGTCTGTTTATCCTACGACTAAGATTCTGCTTGTGATTTCGACCGTGTGGAAGAAATATATTCTATAGCACTCGGCAATAGCATAGCTTCCTGACAGTGAAATAATGTTTGTAATCGGTTAAGAATTTCCAGAGATAACCTTTTAACTACATAAATATTCTTATTTTTGTTAAAATCAACCGTAGTCTATAAAGAAAGCTTCATATACTTAATTAACTATCAGATCTATATACTTATCTCCAAAAGGTTGATTGACACTTCCCGTAACCAAAGGGCTGGCTTTTACCTTGGTCAGAGGCTAAGCATTGCCATACAACGTGGCAATTCCGCTAGTCTCTTGGGTACATTACCAGCTGATAGCGATGCGAAAGAATTTTTCGACGCCATATTTTAGTATGTTAATAGTTTTAGTTAGGATAGGTTTAATTTATTAGATTTTTAAAGCTAGTTACTGAATTTATGTATAATTGTTACAAGCAATATGAAAACGCACGTGATTTTATTTAAAACACAATTAATAATATCACAAATACATTAAAAAACTATCAGATTATTAAATTAAAAATATAATATACTAACCTAACTAAATCAACCTGGATATAAAAATAATTCAATACTGTTTTTCTGACTGAAACGTACTATTTCTACACCACTTGGAGTCTGCTAAAATTAGAGAGCCAATCAAGTGTGACCCCCTCCTCTATGCATGGGTAATCACTGGAAACGCAGAGATTATAATGAGGTACATACAAGAAGCTTGAGTTTTGATATTATCCGAGAAATGTTCTTTTAAAGTGCTAATACTTTTGGTACTAAAGTGAAATCGAAGTACCTACTATTTTGACGGGACTTTCACTGGTAGATAGCTGATATTATAAGGAGTATGTTAGGCTACTTTTATTTTAGAAAAAGCCACGCGGGCGAAGCCTTCGGCAGCAGCTACAATAAAGTTTTCACTTCTCATGCCCTTAAAGTTCGTCTTTATATCGTGCGTAGGCGACATAAAGTAGCTTTTTACGCTCTAGAGCATAAAGTAAAATCTTCCTCAAAGACCAAGGCAATCGGTTCAACAGCCACACGAACAACTTCAACTTCATAGAATAGCCTCTTTATTTTAATTCGTTTCGTTATATAGTATTCTAAGAACAAGGCAGGGATACCAACAGCCAAAGTACACAATAAAACTTCATGAAATAAACTTATATTATTTATTTCGTCCATTTATTATTTTACATGTTGCTGTTTCATTTCCTCGCAATCGAAGTGAAAAGTAGAGTGTACAACTCGTCCATAAAACCCATTTTACACTCTATATCCACCGTCTCGCGTAATATGGTGCGTTTTATGCACGTGATGTACAATCTACTATAAGGCTTTTAGAGTAGAGGGTTTCTCGGAGAGAATATAAACTTAGCCCACGTTCTAAAGAAGTCGACACAAACTGATGGCTTTCTGGGAGCCCTATATTCAGCAGTTGCTTTACAGATTATATTTTTTCAGCAACTACTCTATTTTGAAGTCAAACATAGAAGCAATTTAAATCTAACAATAATTGTATGGACAAGACTTGTTAGGTTAAAATAAGAGGCGTTTTCAGATAGGTACTTGCTAAGTTTTTTTTTTCCAGTAGCCACATCTCTTATCAAATGTCAATCGCCAACGTAAGGAAATAAAACAAACCCGACACCGGCATACCACCACGTATCTTTTGATGACGTCATCATTCATAAACAATCCTTATCGGCAAAGGAAAGTTGAATTAGCCAAGACAATGCGAGCATGACGGCTGCTATCAGTGGGCTAATAGTCACCCGAACTATTTCAGTGGCTCGAAAAGCACGTTCCGGATGTCATTCGTAGATCTTTGTCAGTAATTACTACGGGGTAATTATGTAACATACTTACAATATAATATTGTAAGTATGTTACACAATTACCCCGTCTAACATTAAAGGTTTATATTATATACCTTTATTGTTAGACTACAGTTAGTAAAGAAAGCCTAAATTTAATGTTAGTATCCTAATCATAATCTTAATCTAAGTCTGGAGTCGGACCTCACACTATTCACTTAGTATGTACTACGTACTTGTAGACGTATGAACTCCGTTTCAGTGACGCAGCATCGGACAATTCCACACACACACAACCTGCTTAAAATGTTGTGGGAGCTGGCACGCATTCTACAAAGGATCGAGGCACACTAGTTTCGAATGATGGAATGAAAAAAAAAAAAAAAACCTCATCAAACCTCGCCTCAGTAAACATCCCCGAAGCGATACAAAAACGCGGTGGTCCTGCCAGCATCCTGAACGCATTGTTATACTGCATACGCAAGGCGTTGTTTGACCTTTGCGTATGCCTAACGCACTGACTGCAATGGCAATGCCTTTTGACAATTCAAAACAACATTCGTTGCGTCGATCAGATGAATTTTACAAACAAATGAAGCAACGGACAATGAATTTCCTTATAAATACTTTGAATTGTGGTTGGGTTACGAGTTTACGACCCTTGCTCGACGAAGCATCAGCCCGCGAAGCAGCTGAGCCTGTAGCTTTAAATTCCTCTATTAATAATAATAACCCTAATTTGATCCAGCCTGTCCTTTGCTGTCCGTCCTCCCCCCGACGCTGCCCTAAGCCGAGGTTCGTACCCCACAGGGGGTGCCCTTAACGTGCAGTCGTTTAGTTTATAAGTTGTATGCTCTAACTGCAGGCTTTAAGTTTCGCTTAAGGCAGCCACAAGAAAGTCCGGTTAAGGAGTCACGACCTCTCAAGGTCAACTCCGAGATGCCAAGGTTAAAAAAATAATTGAAAGTGTGTTGCGCAATTGGACGTAGTTAAACGAAATGGATCAAATCCACAACCTGGTAAAAAATGAGTTAAGTGTACCAAACTGATGATAAGTATCGATACCATCGGCGAGTAAAATAGATCCAAGCAAAAACCAACAGTTTATCATTTTGATCAACCTCAGAACCAGCTTACATGCACGGAAATATAAAATATGTTATGTCTTCTAAACTTCAAACGTCAATATCTCTAAAAGGACTTTGTGTGGATCGGATCCTTATCGTTTAACTACGTCCAATTGGGATACGGGTAGTCAGAAGCCCAAAAGCTTGACAACTAGTCTTACCAAAGGATATCTATCGTGTTATACGGTAACTGGTTGTGGAGGTCAGATAGGCAGACGCTCCATTTTAATTACCTACAAGTTTTTAGCTGCATTTGGTTAGACTGGAAGCCGACGACAACAATGTTGGGAAAAGACTATACAGATGATGAGTAGCCGAACGACGGTGGTAACTACTCAGAAATACATCCTTACAACTACGTAATACAGGTTCTGTGAACATCAACATGTTACCACAGTGTGTGGTTGATTGTTGTACCATGTGTGTAGCATGGTGTTTTGTTACCATATGTCGGACCAACTGTTTTGCTCGTTCATCCAAAACGACGGGGATGTTTCGACATGGTGTGTAATTTTGGGAAAAATTGTGTCGTTGCATTCCCACGCGCATAGTTTTAAATTTTAGTTTTGAATGTTTTGGGGGTATTATTGGGGACGTGATAAACATTACAAGTGTGTTGCAGTGGGATGTGGACTTATTTATGTTGCCTATTATGCTTTTTATATATCGGACACAATGTTGAGAAACAATCGTACAACATTGTTACCCGCAGTTTACAATGAATACAGAACATTAGCATGTTGCCAGCATATACATATATTATAATAAATAATACCCCACCGCCGCGGGGGAGGGGGTTGCGGTGTCCTGATCTCTAGGTCTGTGCTGGTAGAGTCTACTTTGCCAAAACAGGTCTAGGGTGAGGAGCCAGATCAAGAGAAATAAACCCGCAGCGCAGCATGTGGCGAGCTTTTGGGCAGTAGCGTCGACCCCACGGACCCTATTTCCCGGGAGAAGTCTTGTTCCTCATCTCTGGCTTGTGTTTATTGACCAGCTGGAGTGAACAATGACGAGGAGCAGAGCTCCCACCTCATTCTTTCCTTGATTGGTCGGCTTGAGTGGAGATTCGGAAGAGCAAACGTGCTAGGAGGAAGGAAGTCTTCCAGTAAGATGCTGGTAGGGATTTAGATCACCACGCTTGTTCTAGACGAGTAGGCGATTTCAAACTTATATTAAGTATAAGTTCAGGTTTTCAGGTAGGATGTCCAGATAAACTTAAAAAGCACAGTATTGCCAGCAACACTGCAATATTCCATTTGGCCAGCAACTTTGTTTTCGGTGTACTATACGGGGCAAAAAAGCAAGCTGAAATGGCAATGACTGTTGGGGTAGGCGTGACCTTGAGTGGAGTACCTACGTGAATCGGCAAACGTAATGTAAGACGCTCTCAGGGTAGGTGGAGCGACAATCTTCTCAGGGTGGCTGGTCGCAGCTGGATGAGAGTTGCCGAGGATCGAGCTGAATGGCGTTGAAGAGGCCTATGTCAAGCAGTGGACTGCTGTAGGCTGATAATGATCAGCGGCGAGGCGTCAATTTTTGTAAGGGGGAAGCCGAATCGAAGCCGGGTTAACTTACTTACAATAAACAAAGTAAAAATTTATTTTATTATTTATTTATTTAGTTTTTACCAATGTTATCACATTAATTTAAAAAAAAAATGTTGATCATTTTTGATACTATTTTCATTTACATTAATTTTCATCTCTGTGTACTTGCCGATGTTCACTTTTTTATGAATTTACTTAATGTTATGAATTTTAAATTTATTTTATCAATTTTTTCAACTTTTACAAAAACAAAAAAAAAAACTATTATTACCTATTTTTAAAATATTTTTTTAACTAATTCTTACAATTTTATAATGTCAAAGATTATTCAATTCTACTTGTGCCAATTTTTCAATCAGAATTTCAAGATAAAGATTTTTTTTTTTCATGTAGTGTTTACCTATAAGTAATTGATGCACTGTTATTTTACTTTCAAATGTATTATATGTTTGTTTCAGTGTATTCAATTGTTGGTGAACCTAATAAAATAAATAAATAGCGGTATAGTTGCTGGTGCGAACCTCCGAAGGGAAGCTGGTAGGAATCGTGTGGCCATACCACACGATTCCTTGCTTCCGCCACTGATGATGATGATGATACACGGGGCTATGACTACTACCTGAGTGAAAACTCTTTTCTGTTAAATCTTGAGATCCGTGTGAACAGTTGAGTCAGTATTTTCTGATTCAAAATAAGCTTTCTCATCATTTTGATCCCACAGGGAAATAATTAGGCAGTTTATTACTCCATAATTATTGTCTTATCGAAGAACATAAAATTTACCGAGACTCAGTGAGTTGTCTTCTCCGGAAAGTCATTAAAAAGTTTACAAGAAATAAAATCAATTCGACTGAAAAGATTAAGGCCTGTGTTCACCAACATTTAAATCAACTGTTTAGATATTTAATCAGTTGTTTACTCAAAATTTCATAGGAAATTCGACATAAACCATCTGTTTAACTACCTAACCGGTGGTTTGAATGTTGGTGAACACAGGCCTAAGTGTCAACTATAAGTTATCTAACCAAGCTATTAAAATTCTTAAGGGGGATGCGCTAACGTAGCCCGCGAAATTAAAATTTTCTCAGGTTGTATGTTTATTAAAATATGATTCACGACCATAACAAATATAATTATAATAATCATTAGAATCAGCAATACAACTCCTTAAGTTAGAATTGCCCTCAAATGTCATGATTTCACGAAATCGCCGCCATACAACGAAAACCAATTAAATCGAAATTATGACGAAAATGACTTATGAATGGCAAAATAAAAAATAAAATAAAATAAATAAAAAAATGTGTTCTTTCGTCTGCGAAAACCCATTAATCGCTAAGTCTTATAGTTTCGCTGCTAGCTAGTAAGATAACCAATTATTTCAAATATTTCCAAGGTTTGTTTTCAAATACAAAACATTAAGCAGATAATGTGACAATTATTGAAAATTTCATTACATAGCAATAACTTTTTTTTTTATCTCAATAGACATGTTTAAATAGAACATTTATCAATGTACTAATGCTATGAAGTAATAATACCAATATAATACTACAATAGTAGATTGTACATCAAGTGCATAAAACGCACCATATTACGCGAGACGTTTATCCATCCGAGCGAGCTTGCGAGCGAGGATGGATATAGAGTGTAAAATGGGTTTTATGGACGAGTTGTACACTCTAATTTTCACTTCGATTGCGAGGAAATGAAACAGCAACATGTAAAATAATAAATGGACGAAATAAAAAATATAAGTTTATTTCATTAAGTTTTATTTGTACTTTGGCTGTTGGCATCATTGCCTTGTTCTTAGAATACTAACGAAACGAATTAAAATAAAGAGGTTATTCTATGAAGTTGAAGTTGTTCGTGTGGCTGTTGGACCGATTGCCTAGGTCTTCGACGAATATTTTACTTTATGGTCTATAGCATAAAAAGCGACTTAATGTCGCCTACGCACGACATAAAGACGAACTTTTAGAGCACGAGAAGTGAAAAGGCTATTTTCAACCCCATAAACTTTATAATCGCGATATCTCCGTTTGCACTTTTAATGATTTAATTGGTTTTCGTTGTAGAGTGGCGAAATAGTCATTCAATAGGATGATAAAAAGTTACAGAATTGTATTGATGATTTTTATGATTTTAATTCTATAAATATATATTGGATACGGTCGCGAATCATATTTAGATCAACATATAACCTGATACTGAACTGAAAATTGAATTTGAATTTCGCGGGCTACCCTCAGGGGCTACCCTGACACTTTCCCCTGAATTGCTTACTCTAGGATGCATATCCGGTATGGCTCTAATAATCCTTCCACATCCTATGGGTAAGTCTTCCCTACCATTATCTCGCCTCCCGGTCTACTCTTTGATATGCAATGGTCTCTGTAGCACCATGAAACATGAGGCTCCAGGGGCTAGTGTGAATCTTTGGATTCATTCGAGTAATCGAGTCTGGTCAAACCACGCTGCGGTCAGTGCATTTCATTCATTCATTCATTCATTCATAGGTAAATAATTACTGTATAAATTAAAATCTTTGCAAACAGAAAAAGTCCTACCAACAGAAAATGCAGGGAGCACGCCTCCTTTGGGCGTCCCCTAATAGAAAGGTTACTAAAATCGTATTAAATACTTATTTATGAATTTTGACCGCATTTTCATCTCGTAAAGGGTGCAATAACCTCGTGCCAGCTAGTTAAATTAAAAATATGAAACAAAACGATGTTCTTACTTACATTGGTTCATAAAATCAATTTATGTTACGTTCATTCGCTATGTTAATAATATCTTTGTTTACAGTAATGTCTTTGGTTACAATAACTTGTTCATGTAACGATAACTTTTTAGTGCTTCTGTAAGTAACTCCAGCGGTATTCTGATATAAGCTAAAGTTAGAAGTCTTGTGGCTTTATTATTTACTTACTGATATTTTTGGTACATATTATCCATAGGTATAAATAAATAAAATTTAAGTATCGGTTTATAATGTCAAAATAACAGCTTTTTAATAAATGCATATGGTACTTATAACAAAAATGCAATTTTTTTTTGTCTGTCTGTCTGTTTGTTTGGCTTATCTCCGGAACGGCCGGACCGATTTTACGGGACTTTCACTGGCAGATAGCTGATGTTATAAGGAGTAACTTAGGCTACTTTTATTTTAGAAAAAGCCCCGGCTTTTTCTAAAATAAAAGAAAAGCAAAGCCGGCTTATTCCACAAATCCCCCCTGAAAAATCCCCCTTAGGAGGAAAAGTGGAATATATAAAAACCAGTCTAGAATTCACCCCTGAGAATCCGGCTTATTTCACTAACCCCCCAGAGAATCCCCCTCAATGGGGAAAACTGAACCCTAATGTAAAAAAAATCACTTTAAGGGGGTCTTGGAATAAGTTTTTTTTTTCAATTCTAGTTTTCCCCCCTAAGCGAGATTATCAGGGGTGCATTCTAGACTGTTTTTTATAGACTCCACTTTTCTTTCTAAGGGGGATTTTCAGGGGGGATTTGTGGAATAAGCTGGCAAAGCCGCTAGAGCTAATATAGAAAGAATTAAATACACAATATATTCCAGCCACCGACAGAATGATTTCCTGACACCTGTCAGTAGAACAAGATTAGGAACTGATAAAGTTTAAATTCGTAAAACACATATAAATATCCGTTTTACGGGACCCTATTACTAAGACTCCGCTGTCTCTCTGTCTATCCGTCTGTCACCGGGCTGTATCTCATGAACCGTGACAGTAGAAATTTTCGCAGATGATGTATTTCTGTTGCCGCTATAACAACAAATACTAAAAAACAGAATAAAATAAATATTTAAGGGGGCTCCCATACAACAAACGTGTTTTTTTTTGCGATTGCGTGATTTTTTTGCGCGGGTCCGACTCGCACTTGGCCGGTTTTTATTTACTTACCATTTGCAAAGCACAGCATTTTACCTCGGATTTTGCATCACAGTGATCTTTATTTTCATCGCTGGTAGATGTTAAATGATTGTGAAAGGACTGTGTATAACCGACAGGTGTCAGGAACACATTCTCTTATCGGCCGGAGATTAGGTGCAACATTAGTTATTTGACTTAGTTTTTTATTGGTTTATTTTCTGTACTGCCAGCAATATTGATAGTTACGACTTGATTTTGGTTCAACAAACTACTACAATGATATTATATTTTCTTGTAAAATTCCCTATTTACGGTTTTATTTATGTTTTCTTTCATTACAATGATGACCCTTCGTTGCTATAAGGTTGCTGGTAGATGTTAAGAGTCCCTATCAATTTTGCGGTCTAAAAACAGAAATTTCTATTTTTTTCAGCACAAATTTCTCAGTAACCTGAATATACCTGGTTTTTTTTTTAATGCCCTGTTATTCATCATATCTTTATCTAGTAAGTGTACTGATTTAAATTTTGATAACTACTTAATATAAAATACGAAAAATATAAATCTAACACATGTTTTTACGTAAGCACGAAACACCCGGTTTTCCAATCTATTTTTTGGCTTACTGGTGGCAAATAACAATCTGAAAAAATTCATACATACTGGACATATAGTATACTAGTAAGCCTACAACTTTTTTTTTTAAGTTTAACGTATAAGTTCATTAAAAAAAATGTTATCCACGCTGAAAAAACACAATAAAATCATGTGCAAAACCGTTGTCTACGCGTAAGAATTTATTGAAAATAACAATAAGTGTTCAATATTCTAAAATTTGATGTATTTATCTACCAAACCTAATTTTTTTTTTTTTTTTTTGACTAATACTTTTATTGTAATAAAATATCTAAATAATGCCTTATAAACCGATGCGCTTGCTCGATACATTCAGTCGCGCCAAAGGGCTTCTCGACGACGGACCTGTGTCGCCCGTGACGTTCGCCGCTCCCGACGTAACTCGCGAATTGTGCGAATTTTGTACTAGGCCTAATCAGTTTTGAGACTGTGAGTATATTTTTATTTTATTTATGCATAGTGTGACACTTTGTGATTTGTTAATGTTATTCATACATATTAATGTTTTGTATTATACTATTAGTAAATTAGTGTTTAATTTTTAGAAAATGGGTCGATAAAGTGAACTTTATTATCAAGGAAAAATCAAAGGAAAAAAGAAAAAACGCGAAAGGCATGTGCAGTTCTTAGGTATTATTTTTTTCACATATCGTATAGGAAGGAACACAAAACATGGCGCGTGACTAAGAATATAAAAGAAGCAGTGGAAGAAAAAAAGCGCGCCATTACAGAAGAATATCGTCGTCGAACTGGGCTCCTCGTCGATACAGTAAAGCAATGTAGCGGCTCAACCAATGAGTGCAATACTGTGCGAACGTTCTTTAAAGACCCTGCTCTCGCAGCTGCGATCACTGGGGTTGACAAAGATCTCATTACAAGATTCTCTGTTATACTGAAGGACCTTTCGTGCTCGTACACACGGCCACAAATCAAGCTATACATTTCCAGTTTAGGCTGATCTCGCATTGTATAGGATTTCCGTACAATGAGAGGTCAGCTTATACTGGACATATATAGGTCGATTTGTGGCCGTGTGTACGATGTAAAGCCAGAGGCCTACAAGGAGTATACACTTGACATGACTAGGCTACGTCACCAAGTACCAATGGTACAAAATGCCTTCTAGTGTACATAAAATATTAATTCACGGAGCTAATTTCATCAAATCCCTTGTCCTTCCTATAGGTCTACTGAGCGAAGAAGCTCTAGTCTAGACGCAAAGACTGCCGCAATTATAGAGCTGCTAATAATTTAGTATTAAATGGGAAAAAATCAAGTGCATAAAATGTTCTTTACCAGATAGTATTGAATCAAGAGAAACTAGAATTCGTAGATAAAACTGTTTTCCTGGGGATCATGATGCATTCAAGGCTAATGGGGTCCTCATTTAACATCTCTTGCAGGACGTCTAAGTTCAGCAGCATATGCTGTCAGAAAAATCCGTCAATTTACTTATGTACTCGTAGATACGAGGCTAGTCTATTTTAGTTACTTTCATAGTATAATTTCTTGCGGTATTTTACTTTGGGGACGGGCTGCAGACATCGAGTCTATTTTTATTCTGCAGAAAAGAGCCATCAGAGCCATATATAATGTCCACAGGAGCGATTCTCTAAGGGAACTGTTTAAGGATATTATCATCATGACGGTACCTTGTCAATATATCTACGAAAACATCATGTACGTACGGAAAAATTTACATATTTTTAGAAAAAGAGGTGAAGGACATAATTATAGTAATAGAAATAGGACCTACTAGTTCAACTAGGTTTCAGACTGGCTAAAGTAGACTCGTCCTTTATGGGGTACTGTTTAAAATGTTACAATGAAATTCCTCCCCACATACTTCAACTGAATGAAACTAAATTTAAATCATGTATAAAACGCATACTATGCACGCAGGTATATTACAAGTTGGGGGATTACATCGCTGATAAAAATGCTTGGCTGAATGCTGGTCTTGCTCCACAACCACAACTAATCGATTAACATTTGAAAATAATGTTGGAGCTGCTGAAGATTGTAAGACTATCTTTGCATTGTATGAACTCAATCTCCTTTGTATTATATAATTGCATAGCACAGGTGTGAGTACTATGTACTATAGAGCTACCATTAACCGGGTAATATGCCTTTCATTGACTTGAATGTGCCCTGGCGGCTGAGAGTATGTCATGCTCACTAAGATGTCTCGCTGATGGTGGCGCGTGTGTTGGATCATTTAGCTCCCTTCAAAATGGTTGAGCTGAATGGTGCTAATCCATGCGATATGTTCGTGAACGGGCGCCGTCAGTTGGGACTGGTCATCTCTTAGCTGCCACGGCTTATTTTAATTATCTTATTATAATTATTTTATCTTAATTTTTTTTTTGTTTGTTTCTATTTGTTATACCTACTCTGGACGCTTTTAACGTGTACGTTTTTATTTTTTATTTTTATTTCGGTCTTACATTTAGTTATAAACTCAACATTATAGATCTAATATTTTTGTAACAATTTAATGTAAAAGAGTGTCCATGAAGTTTCTTGCCCGTTCTTCTCCATACGTACCTACTACGCTTTGGAATGGGCATGTGGCTTCATTTTCTTACTGACCGACTCCTTGGGAATTCAAAAGTGCCTGTAAATGGTTTAATTGAAATGATTTGAGTTTGAGAAAGCATAGCACGAGAAAAATTGGAAGGAAGCAGACTATTGAAGACACGCTCTGCTTATCTCCTCCGATTCATTAATATCCAGCATCAGACCATTGCCTAAGAGAAAATCGGGTACTTTGGCGCCAGAAGTATTACAATTATTGAAAGCTCCTGAAGCGCCTGAAAGGATGCACTTATCCGATGAAGAAGCAAACAGCGAGTAGACAAAAGCCAAAGGCCTTTTTCAAGGCCGCCTATTTAAAAGTGTCTTAAACGTAACAAAAACTTTTTTATTTAAAGACTATATGTATATGTACACATTATATAAATACAACATTATACTTAGTAATATAATTATGTGTTTTTATCGTATAAGTCTACAAACAAATACCTACCCACATTTAAATTAAAAATTTCATATAAAAAATCTAAGTGGCTCGTAATATAATTATTCCGAACACTGTTCGCCGGGAGGTCTGTAGTAGGTAAATAATACAGGAGGGTGGGTAATAACACATGTAATTAGTTTCAGACCTATCTTATATATACATATGTATTGGTCACACTTTATAGTTTGCTTTTACTATGATGAACGCCGTACTTAATATTGTTATTTTTACTTACCTACTAGGTGGTAATTATGACGTGTTATAAATATAACACGTCATAATTACAATAAAATCCATCCAGTATTACAGAACCTAGTAGGTAAGTAAAAATTAGGGAGTGCTGTTAATAGCGGTTACGGACCAAGATTATTTGTTCCCGCTTCACCGTACGACAATGCATACTACGATTGTCGCCGATAGTTCGAACGCACACAGACACGATGCGCTCCGAAAGTTACCTAAACTAGTAGCGCGTCGAAATTGATAGGGACTCTTAAATGACTGTGAAAGGACTGTGTATAACTGACAGGTGTCGGGAACACATTCTCTCATCGGCCGGAGATTAGGTGCTACATTAGTTATTTGCCTTAGTTTTTTATTGGTTTATTTTCTGCACTGCCAGCAATATTGATAGTTACGACTTGCTTTTGGTTCAACAAACTACTTAGGTAGGTACATGATATTTTCTTGTAAAATTCCCTCTTTACGGTTTTATTTTAATACAATGATGACCCTTCGTCGCTATAAGGTTGCTGGTAGATATTAAATGACTGTGAAAGGACTGTGTATAACTGACAGGTGTCAGGAACACATTGGTGCTACATTAGTTATTTGCTTTAGTTTTTTATTGGTTTATTTTCTGCACTGCCAGCAATATTGATAGTTACGACTTGCTTTTGGTTCAACAAACTACTTACATGATATTTTCTTGTAAAATTCCCTATTTACGGTTTTATTTTTGTTTTCTTTCATTACAATCGTGATCCTTCGTCGCTATAAGGTTGCTGGTAGATGTTAAAGGACTGTGTACAACTGACAGGTGTCAGGAACGCATTGTCTCATCGGCCGGAGATTATGTAGTCACTACATTAGTTAGGTAGCTGCCTTGGTTTATACTGGTTTATTTTCTATACTGCCAGCAATATTAAAACTTACGACTTGTTTTTGGTTCAACAAACAATTTTTATGATAGTTTCTTGTAAAATTCCCTCTTTACGGATTTATTTTTTATAAATCTAAATAATTAAATAATAATAATTAATAATTAAAAAAAAAACATAAAACATAATAATATTAAATTAATATTAATTAATATTAATTTTTTTAATTATAATAATATTAATATTTAATTATTAATAATTATATAGAAGTCGGGTTAGTTACACCCTGTGAAACTCAAGAACGACTGGACCGATTTTTATGATTTATAATTTTTTGGATTTGTCTCCGCCCCGAATAGCAGAATAACTATTAAAACAAGCGAATAATTCTGAAAAAAAAAAAAAAAATATATATAAAAAAAATTAAGCTAATCAATTTACTCATTACTATTAACACTAGAAACGGTTTATTTACAATATATATATATATATATATTTTTATTAAACGTGGTAAATATCCCGTTTCAAGTGTTAATAGTAATGTTAGTGACCATGACATTTCAAAAACTTATATTAATTTACTCATACATTTTGTATGGAACGGCTTTTTTGTTGACATCTCGAGAACGGATTGACTGATAAAATGAAGTAATAGTAGCGTAGGCAGGCGATGCGATGCAACGGGGTGGGTCGAGGGAACAAGAAATGTCACGCGGACGAAGTCGCGGGCAGAAGCTAGCGATAAATAAATAATAAATGATTTTATTTCTGTAAGTAGGTTTGTACCAACACTTTTACACATCAATCATATTTTAAAAAAATAGATGAGGTCAGCGTTTCCTATCTGACTACTCTGAGAATAAAGGCCGAAACAAACTCAGAGGTCACAGTCTCTTGTAAAGTCCAGACATAATCTTGGTCAGATCATGTGAAGACCATGTAGATTGGTGTCTGAAATGGTCTTTTTATGAAAGAACCACACAGATTGAGAGGATCTGTCCAGTCAGTGCAGGCATTTGTCAATAATCTTGCAGCTCATCCTTTTGTGTTTTTGTTTTCTTTCATGACCCATATGACCCCTTCATATTTTCCTCTTCGCTTAGGGCCTCTTCCACAAACTTAAACATGCATTACAATACCTCACACATACACCAATTAATTTTGTATAAGGCAACACACACCCATTACTTTATTGATTTTATTAGTAGATAAACAAACTAATTGGTAGTTAGACGCAGCCATATATGACTGAAAAGAAATAGTAAACATGATGTGAGGAAGTAATATCGCATTGGGATTTTTTTGTTTGATATGGAATATCTATTGGTGCGCCTTGGCAGTAATACCGACTCGTATGCCGTGACAGAAACGGCATGACGCCTCATGCCGTGATGCCCTATGCCACCGCTCTCGACTCCCTTGTGTGTATTTGTTGTATGTATTTATTTATATCCCTTTGCTTTTTTTTATTTTACTCCATATATCGTTGTAGGTTTTTATTAATTATGATAATGCTGGGGAGCACAGCTAGTTTATCGGTGGATTTAAAGAAGTATGGTAGTATAAATCCTTTATGATCATGCTGACTAGAAATCACACATACTACATATTACTACATATTTATGTACTTGTGTATCTATTGTATTTGTTATCTTTTTAATATTTTTATTATTATTATCTCCTCTCCTCCCTATTAATTAGAGCACCTGCCATCTTATCTCTTCACTACCCTTGGTTGACTGGTAGAGAATGCCTATGGCATTAAGTCCGCCTTTGTACCTTATTGTGTGTGAGAAGTTTAAATAAATAAATAAATAAATCAAAATGCCTACCTTGTAATATGTTTATACAGTATTTGATCTAAACTTTATTCTGTCTATGAACCAAAATGCCTACCTTGCAATATGTCGATTATTTTAGGAGAAGAAAGCGAGTAGCGTTTCTGGGACTCGCCGGCCGCTATCGCGGCACGCTCGCTACGCTCGCTCGGCTCGTGCGTTGTGTGGTCACAGTACCTAACCTAACCTACAGTTCAGAGGTCCTAGTGTGAGTTTATTTTAACCATCTCGACTACTTGGAAATTATTGCATTTCAGGCATTTTGCTTGTTAAACGTTTTGATCTCTAAGCGATTTACAGCTTAGGCAATTTGCTGTGTAGACATTAGTTTTAGGCATTTTGCTTCGTAGATGAATTGAAAGTTAGAAACTCTGATCATATAGTGTATAAATATATTTAAATCAAAACTTAAAAAAACATGTATGTACCTACCCTATAATGTCATCAACGCCCCAGACGTAAATACAATATGATAATTATAATGATGGGATCCTATTTCATGGGATTTAAACATATCAGGCGAAATTGGGCGAAATGGTTGTAGAAAGAAAGAAAGAAAGAAAATACGGTTATTTGCGGTAAACATGACGCAAAGAAGAACAAAAACACGAAAAGACCAAGTTAAGGGAAAATATGCGTCACATCCACGCAAAACGGCCATAGCTCAGCGTAATGCTGCGACCCTATGCGAGACAGAGTCCCTTCACTAGTTTTTAGCGACAGCCGTCGTTGGTTCTCTTTGTTTGTTTATTTATCCTCCCACTGGAACGCTATACAGCAATTACACCAAAACGGAGTAAAAAATGAGTTCATGTGCTGCTTTTCATCCATCCTGTGCGGAGGATCACGCACGCTCACACTGCCACGCAGCGTAAAGACACTTCTACATAGTTCCATGACTCCATCCATATTGCTATAACTACATATCGTCACTAATCTAACTAAGTGACGTAACTGATTCGAAGCATATTTTACAGGACAAGCTATTTGCAGTTGAGGGTTACCTATGATTGAGGGTAAACTGTAGATACATCGGTCTCGATTTTTGCATTATCATGGGAACGGTAAGGCATACAGATACGCCGATTAGACAGATAGATTTGACTTGGAAAATGTATCAAATTACTATAGTTAGGTCGGTTTAGTCCAAAATGTTAGATACGTCAGTTAGTTAGATTAGCGACGATATCTGCCAAACCCAACGAGGAAAACTGGTGAGAAGTTGTGTTGTTATGTTATGCGAAAAGCATAATGCACCATGCCGCGGAATCCGGAAACGCTAGCACGCAGTTTCCGTTTTATTTAAAATCTTGATTAAAAATGAGCAAACAATAGAGATACTATATTATAATAATATAAAACATATTACACCGATAATTATCATAATAAACTACGCCATTATTAATCCATTGTGCGCCTGAGCCATTATGTCTTCAATTTGTTCATTTAGGAATCTTATAATTACTTACTTTGAACATTTTGAGGTCGTTTGAAATGATTAGATACCTTAGCGTTATCTTGAATGAGATTTCATTATTTATTTGTTTTAATTATGTGACATTTATGAGAGATTTATAAGACGATACATATTTCTTGATACAAATCTAATGTCAAGATAACTTTGTTGCAAAACATGTAAAAAAAAAAAAATACTTTAAAACCAGTTAGCGTTGTTATCTAAATCTTAACTAGCGTCTTTTCCTGTTTCGGTTATACCTGACTGTTAGAATTATTTACCTATTATATTATATGTATTTTAAGGAGACTCAAACCGATAACATATTACATATATACCCCAATTATTTATCTAACCAGTCCATTTAGCCATCAAAATCCATAGTCCATATGGTATATCCTGCAATAGTCCTACACCAACCGGGGGTTGTCCTTAGGTGCACTTGCATAGATACTCAAAACCGTCGACACAAAAACGTACGCCAATTAGTTAACTTTAGGATAGTTTCAAAAAAAAAAAAAAAAAGATTTCCTCATTGCAATATTACAACCAGAAACCGAAAAAAAAACCTCACGCTAGACGCAACCACATGTTAATAGACGCTATCTAGATCACTGGCCTAATACCGTGATACAGCATGATCTAAAACACGCCATCACTGACCCACAGTCATGCGTGATGTTATAATATATTCAATAACTTGGGCACTAAAGTGTCGTCCGTTATGTGACCCCAAACTCTAGAGAAAGCACCATTTCGCTACGTATAAGGTCGATTGACGGAGCGGTCGAATTGAACGTGCTTGTATTTCGCCAGACTGCATGGCATGCGTTCGAAACTGGAGTCAGTTCCGGAACAGCATTGTTGTTCTGTAAAAACTGGAGGGTAGAAAATGTATGTTTATGAAGCAATAATAATTACTGAATTTAAAGCAATGATAAAAATAAACTCCTGGGTTTCAAACTGTCAAGCTCAGTTCTTGATCTTAGCTAAGTTTTAAGAATTATCCCACAATTGTTTTATACTCAATGGAGGTTACAGAGTTATTACAGCTGGATATGATGAAGACACTTCAAGATTAAAAGGCTGCACTCAAAAAGGAATAACTCAGACATTGCATGGTGATTGTTTTCGATGCAATTCTTTACTGCACTAATGATACCGAAAACTGTACCACAAACTGTCCAAATGTCGCTTATTGTGATAATTGTAGTCGAGATGAAATCGAGCGCTCCCGAAAATACTAATGGAAACATTAATCTCGATCAAAATGTATTATGTATCAGGGACTAGGTAATGTAATCATTCGGTGCGCTTAACAACGCAACGTTTGAAGAATACCAAAGAGTCTTAATTTATGTCTCTTTAACATTGCTCGTATTTAAGTTGCGTCTAGTCTAGTCTTGATAATCAAATCTAAGTGTTTTACCATGCAAATTATTCTCAACCATCCTAGCAAAATGGGTGGGTGGGCAGGACACTTAGGTAGACGTGCTGATGGCAGGTGGAGCACACTAACGGAATAGTAGCCGAGAAACGGTAGAAGGAGCGTTCAGAAGATCGCGGGAAATACGTGGATGAAACTCACATAGACCAGGGAAGCATGGCGCAAAAGCGGCCAGGAAGAAGCGTATGATCAGCAGTGGATGGAACAAGACTGCCAATGATGATTTTGATGGTGTATTCCCACTGTCCCCACTGCCCGTGTCCCTATTAATGGTATGCATATTATATTTCTTTAAAAATTATATTTCATTTAAAGGAACGGATTTTCACTCAATCATAAAAGACAAAAATAAATGGAATTCTGAAGTTTATAATAGTTTAGACATGTTGCTAGGTGAAATATTAGATGTTTAAGTTTTAGGTTTAAGCGAGGACAGTACTACATATTTAAGTTTCAAATGATCTAAGTATTTTGATATGTACGAGTATTATTTATGTTGTAAAAATGGCGAAAAAAAGGGTCCATTTTCTTTTAAGTACAGATTTTTTAAATTATTATTTCTAAAATCAATACTTCAAAGAAAATGGAACCTTTTTTCGCCATTTTATGTGAATTACCATTAATAGGAACATGGGCGGTGGGGACTGCGGGAATACACAATGTTGATAATCCTAGCAATGCGAACTATACCCAAAGTCTCTAATTCAGATAATTTATGTAAACAAAGTAATGTCAAGAAATGTCACTGTCAAAATGACAGGACAGTGGTACAAAACATTTTATCATTATTTATTTTTTTGTAAATAATCATCTATGAAATTAAAGTGAATTAATTATAAGAACTATGCAAACAAAATACCGTTGCCAAACAATGCTTTATGTAGTGTGTCGGAGACACGGCCTATGATGTGCCTATAATGTTTGGATCTCCTGCATTGTTACCAGTATCGTAAAATATTTTATACTAGAAAATCTCCTTTTTTTTAAACTTTGTTTAAAACCGAAAATTTATAAAAATAATTACGGTATGATTATTTTTTAATTATTATTTCTTAAATTCAGTACTTAAAAGAAAATTGAACCTTTCTTTTCGCCATTTTATGTGAATTACCATTACGAAGATATTTTTTTGATATTTTATCTCCTTTGTTTACATAAATGATCTGAATTTGAGACTTTGGGTTACAGCGTCGATTATGATTACGGCTCGCGAAGTTGAGAGTGGTTGCCCCGCGCATTTGTTAGGTATTTAAACATAGTTATTATTTTTATCATTTTATTAAGACAAACTCAGCGAATTGCGCTAAACAATCTTACTACCTCTTCATTTATATAAAAAATATTAAAAAACCTATAAAAATAGCTATGAGATTAATAAAACATTACGAAATGTGTAACTTTGGGATTTTTTTCTATCCAGCAGAGTTAATCTAATCGTGTTATTAAAAGCATTTGGATATTCGCCAGATCCTTTAATAAGATATATCTTTTTTTCAGAATTTTATAACACAATTTTTTGTTTCCTATGGATTAAATAATCAATGCGATCGCCAACCCACCTGCCATGCGTGGCGATTATGGCAAACCCCTCCAATTGGGGGAGGCCTATGTCCAGCAGTGGACGTATTTCGGCTGAAATGATGAAGATGATGGATTAAAAAAAAAAAAAAATTGTAAGCGCGTTCTCTGTCGGGTCATACCGCCTTAAACTTAGTAACATTTTTATCTCAAAGGAATGCGTCTAGGTATACTTCAGCATCACTAATCTTTATTTATTCAAATGCTATTGCATTGTTGAACATTTATTTCATAACAACGGTTGGTTGACGCGCGATAAAACTGTGCTGAGGCGATTTTATCGCGTTGTGGTTTAACTTTAGGTCCTGGTTTATAGCCATTCAAAATTTTTAGTGTTGGTATGCAAAGTTACTGTTGACTTTATATCTTTCTTATTTTCTTAGCAGGTATTGTTTTAGGAGATGCCTCTATAAGGTACAAAAACAAATAGTTTTGGAACTACTTATCCTAGCTTCGATTGTTTGCCAATAACAATCGCTAAAATATAGGAAACCGGGAAAATCATGTCGTTCCAAATAAAAGAGCAACCTTTCCTCAAATTTCCAATACAAACGTCTTTTAGCTACCTGTCTTTAAATTGCCAATACGAACTGTCAATCAGATTTATAATTTTTATGATATTAATTTTTATTTTCTGTGATTAATATAAATTTAACTCACACACTTATTACATGTTTAATTTTTTTTTTTTTTGGAAAATCATATACAATGTTTGTAAATATGTGAGCACCATGTACCTATCGCATTTATTAATTTTTCTGTCATTACTTCACTTTTCATTCTTTTTACCAATTGTGGTAAGTAATTTTTATTTTTATTCTAGGTACCTACATCGTCTTCACCTATAATTATTAATTAATGTATACAAATTATTGTTAACATTTTAAAAGAGTAAGTATGGAGGTTCTTGCCCATTCTTCTCCATACATAACTACCTTTTGGAAGGCGCAACTAGAATCAATTAAATATTCATATAATTTTTGACGTTCAAAAGTGCATCTTCGTGCCTATTTGAAATAAATGATTTGACTTTGACTTTGATAATAAACTTGTAACTCACATTCGCAAATTGGCTCGGAAATGCGCGCTAAAAAAGGGCGAAGCAAGTACAATTACTGATTACGGTGACCGCCATATCACCGGTCGATGCAATTAAAGCTATATACACATGTAACTATGTCCTTATCAGTTTCCTAGAACCATAACCCGTTGGCTGCAACATGATTATTATTCTCAACTTAACCTAATATAGTATAAGGAATTCGCTAACGAATGTTACCCACTGTTTAAAATGCGCGCCGCGGTTTGCGTCGGCTGTCGCAGACGTTGGCAAAATTTCAAATTAAAAACTAAGCATTCTATATAAACAGCCGGAATCGAGGTTTTGGAAAAAATAAAGTAGGTATTATAATATGAGGAAAATTGGGAGACTGTAGTGAATTTTTAAACAGTCAGGAAGGTCGCCAAAATTGCCATAGGATTATCCTATGGTAATTTTGGTGACCTTATATCTATACAAGGAAGGTTCTAAATAGAAGTTATTGAAAATTTGTAAGCAATGATCTTAGAATCGTCGTCATTTACCGTGAAATATTGTTATTTACGGTATTTAATGCGCAAAAGTGCCTTTTATGTGCCTATTTGGAATAAATGGTTTGACTTTGACTTTTACTACAACAAACCCATTCCATTGCAATTCATACATTTCTGCACCGTTCCTTGAAAGGAACGGTGAAATTGGATGCATGCATTGGGAACTCGTATCTGACTTCTGCAGCTTTTCTTTTATAGAATTATTAGTTTTATTTAGGCTAAGCGAAGCCGTCTTGAGCAAGCGTAGTGATCATTGCTCGTACCATCTCTGTATGAGAAGAGAAAACTTCCCGTTTGAGCACTTATTTTTTGGAAACCTATGCATTAAACTTTGTAAAAAAAAAAAAAATGGTGCTCAAACGGGAATACTCCTGAGAAGGGGCTTTTGCCCTGCTGCACAGTGGAACGAATGTATGGGAGCGGTTGGACGTAGACATGTCCGAAAAATAAGAGTAAAATTATGACAAACTAATGATGCCATCTTATTCGATTACTTAATGCCTTCATAAATTGTGGTGATGAATTTCTTCATAACTCCCATATTTCGGGAGTAATTTGAGAAAATGTGAAATTTTACTATGAAAATGAGTGTATCGAGCTCTCTCCCTCCTGATTCCGGGCTTGTTTCAAGTAGCGGTCTCTAATATCGTAATGCTATTACTAAGAGCTATATTTAATACTAAGACACATAGTGCGCCAAATGTGCACTTTCTGGGATAAAAGGAAATGAAAATTTAAAAAAAAAAACGTTTTTTCCCCATTTGTATTTACTTTAAACCGCAGACAGACTTATTAAGAGGTCTATAAATATATTATATATATACAGAAATATATATTAACAAAAATATTCACAAGAACTGATGAGAGTATGACTTTTAAGTAAGTTGATAATAAATTACCTAGTTTCATTAAAAGTACAATAAATAATTAAGATGTAAGCTCTAATTTACTAAGTTACACATTTTAAAACAATAACATCATTTAATTATCTTCGTCATCATCATCATCATCAATTAATTCAAATTCAGAATCGATGTCCGCTAAATCATTTATGTTAACAAATTCGATATCACTTTTCTCAGAATCCGTAAGCTCATAAAATTCCTTAAAAGAAGATTTTTTTACAAACTTATTTCCTTTTGGACGGATACTTGTAACAAGTGGATCAGAAGACAGTAAAAGATTGTGCATAATATCTTCATTGCATGAGATACTGCTATGCTTTCGAGAATGCCCCTCTCTATATTTTCTAAAATCTTTATTTCTAGCCTCAGATGCCTCTTCGGATAGAAAACCAATGGGCACAATTGACATGTTCTGAACTATGTCTGGCCCATGCATTAAAATTTTATGAAGTGAAGAAGGCATATAATACCATGGGTATAACTCCACGTAAAGCTTAGCAGTATCAAAGCAGAACTCTCGGAATTTAGTTACGTTGATCTTCTCTCCTGATGAAATACACTGCAAGATCACACAGATTTTTCTTAAAAGCATAGCATCTATTCCGGTCAGTTCAGCAGATTTAGTGTAGTTTTCAAAAAATCTCCTTGCCGAGTTGCCATTGTTGGTGGATCCACTGCCTTGTTTCACAACATCGAGAAGTAAGCCCGTTTCTCTTCTTACAGCCTCTTGAACTCTTTTCTTCCTGTCATCAACTTGCCTTTTTGCTATATCACCCCTTACTTGCCATGATTTTATGTCTAATTTGTAGGAAATGTGTAATAAGCATTCCATTGAGCGAATCCAAGCGTGAAGGGTGCTTAAGCTATATTTATACATGTCCTCGTTTGCGTGTTTATCTTTGATTAACTCTAAATTATTCATTTCTTTAGGACAAGCCTTGCATATGTCACACACTGAAGCTGCTGTATTGGATATAATGGAATGAATTTTACCATCAATCATTGTCAACAGCAGTTGGTGTTTGACACTAATTCCATCAGTGATGGTGGATGGAGTTAAGGCTTCAATCTCTGCTTCGATTTCAGCCATCTCTCTCTGCACATTTTCTTTGGTTTCCTTTATAAACTTAAACAATATTGGCCGGCAAAATGAAGTGGAAGATGGTCGCTCGTTTTCCCAAATTGTTACACCTTTTGAGACGAGCCGCAGTGGTACAAGACTAATCATAAAATTACTAGCAAGATCGATTTGCTCATCTTCACTCGTCCTTTGATGATAAATGCTTTGGCTAGATGATCCGTCAAAACCCCATTTGCTGGTCAATACGAGCTGTTGATTGGGATCAACAGGGGTTTCTAACGACCTAATAAGTCTTCTTGAGGTTAAATCCATCAAGGCTTGTAATTTGATTTTTGCAGAGCTCTCTGTAACTGTGAGATCTTCTTTGGCCGGATAGCACTTAATTTTTTCTTTAACCAACATGTAGTAACTCGGGTATTGAAGAGCTCCTTCTTGAGTGTTGAAATCCCGAAGAGTGTTATAGCGCCATTTCGATAAGTTCATCGATACATAAAGAGCCAATGCCTTCAAAGGGGATATTTCCCGTACCTGAATTGATTTACCTTCAATGAAGGCTTTGATTTTTGAGGCCTCTTCTGGATTCTCCGTCAAGTATTTCATAACATAAGCTGTATCGCTTTGTCCTGCCTTTTGAAGCGCCCTTTCGGCCGAAAACATAATTTCAGCGCTGCTACTGCTGCATGAAAGACTATCTTCAGTGCGTCTTCTTTTTTGCCGGTTACTAAGGTCCTCAAAAGATTTACGAGGACTAGGATGTGTACAAGTTGAAGCATCAGATTTAGCAGGAGAAATTATGGGCTCGATGACGTCACTTATATTTTCTGTAGAAGGTTCCATATTTTCATTCTGTAATTCCGGCCATTGAATTGCAGCCTGTAGCCAAATCTCATGTTTCTTCCGAAACTTATCTGTGCTTCTTCCAGACTGTGTCCATTTTGCATAAATGCGGTAGCAAAATCGACGACACCAGTCTTTTAAACTTGTTTCAGCACTTTCACATAACTGAACACAACTGTTATCTTTTAAAACACTGAACAAATAGTTAAAGTCGCGTAAATCTTTATGTGCGCGTGCGCATAAAGCAACGTGAATATCAAGATTTGTATTAAAATTTGGAAAATACATTGCGAGATTAGCTTGGATACAACGAGGTGTAAATCAACACTGATTTTAAAGTTACTAATAGTGACCTATTTATATAAAATCCAGGTATCCCAGGTATCCTTTGTTAAATATTGCAAGGTAATTAGTTATTGTGATAATTAGTAAATGATGCATGCTAAATTAGTGTATTAAGAGCCATTTAGTAATTAAATAATAGCAATGTTCTTATCAGTAATCATTAGTGCATCAGTTTTATATGTAAACCTTAAGTCCCTAATTATATATCCTAATTAGCTTATATCTTCTCTAATTGGCTGCTCAGAAATGTTATTGTAATAAGGTAAACCTTTAGAAAAACGGTTTTAATCAACAAAATAAACAAAAAATAAAAAAATTGTGTTATAAAATAAACATCACTCTTTATCCCAGAAAGTGCACATTTGGCGCACTATGTGTCTTAGTATTAAATATAGCTCTTAGTATTAGCATTATGATATTAGAGACCGCTACTTGAAACAAGCCCGGAATCAGGAGGGAGAGAGCTCGATACACTCATTTTCATAGTAAAATTTCACATTTTCTCAAATTACTCCCGAAATATGGGAGTTATGAAGAAATTCATCACCACAAGTTATGAAGGCATTAAGTAATCGAATAAGATGGCATCATTAGTTTGGCATAATTTTACTCTTTTTTTTCGGACATGTCTACGTCCAACCGCTCCCATACATTCGTTCCACTGTGTGCTGTAAGACAATAATAGGCTGTTATTATTACTATTTTAACTTAAAAATCAACAGATAACAATACATGTTTAAACTTTAAGGTTCAGCTCTGAGCCTAACTTTTGAGGCCAAAATTATTTAACGTTAACCTTCGGGCGAAAATCTGTTAGGTATAATAATTTAATTTGCGGTTTAGTTATATTATTTTTCCTTCGTAATTATATTATAACTTAACTCATAAATAATAAAACTTTATATGAATAATCGTAGGTTAAATTAACTACAGAAGACGATAATGAACGCATTTGCGTTAACCAAATTAAACTTTTAATTAAATATTTTAGGGTTAAGTAGTTAAACAATTAGGGCATGTTTTATGTTTATAATTTTTAAAGTTTATAATGAATTTTGAGTTCATATTTTATGCTCGTCTGAAACATATTTCAGTAAGTAACATGTAAGTAATTAAATTAAATGAGTTAAATACATACGTTTGAGCTTTATTTTGATACTGTTCTTCGGACTCCAAGTAAAAAACAATCCTGGTATGTCAACAATACCACGGGCACCCATTTACTGACACAACCTCACTGTTTTGTTCCGTTCAATTTTATAATCGCACCCGTTCGTATGCATTTTGTTTTAAAAACTTTTAAATTACACTTTAAAACGAATTAACGTAGTAATAACAAGAACGCGACACAATACAAAGAGCATGCGCTTAGGCAACTGTCAACTAGTCCGCCGGGTTACCGCTAGTTGGCGTGCGCGGCGGGGAGAGGGAGACAGCGATGTTTTTTTGTTTGGGTGTGAGTGAGATGGGGATGTGGCAGCCTTAAAAGCTCTAACCCGAGCCTCCACTTTGGCCCGGATTAAAATATGCACGCTGCAATGTAGGCGTAGTTGTTTTGTTTTGATTTATGTTGAATTTGCAAGACTTCCGCTCGCGTCACTTGCAGTGGTGCTAACTATACGTAAGTACAGTCAAACTACGGGTATATTTAATAAAAGTTGTAGTGTACCTAGTGAGTAAGCTAGTCTGGTTTGGCACTGGTTTTTAATGTAACTGTAATATTTTTGGGTACTTGCAGAATAAAATTAAATATCGCCTATGACACATATTAGAGCCTTAAGCCAGAAATTTTAACCAGTTTTGAATTATCTTATACTAGCTTTTGCCCGCGTCTCCGCTCGCGTGGATGTTGGTTATCGCGTAAAAAAGTAGCCTCTGTCCTTCTCCATATCCTAGGCTATATCTCTGCCAAATTTCATGATGATCGGTTCAGCGGTTTAGGCGTGAAAACGTAACATACAGACAGACAGACAGAAATACAGACAGACAGACAGAGTTACTTTCACATATTATTAGTATAAGTATATTAGTTTATTAGTTTATATAGTATATATTAGTATATTAGTGTGGATATAAAATTCTCGGGTCACAATGTTAGTTACCATACTCCTCCGAAACGTCTTGACCGATTTTTATGAAATTTTACATGCATATTCAGTAGGTCTGAGAATCGGCTACTATCTATTATTTTTTTAAGTTTTTGGTAGGTAGGGTAGGGTACCCAAGTAGCACATGACAGCCGCATAGTGACTTGATTATACGAGTATAATTTAGTGACTACTCAAGGCTGTTTTAGTTTCCTGCATAAAGGCTGTGTAGTTAGCTACGCAGCCTTTGTAATTCCAATTTGGGCCCCAAATTAACAAGCCTTGAGCATTACAGTGGCTGGTTAACGGCAGTATAATCATTGAAACAGCTGTACAAGGCCTGTACATTGGCTTATACAGCCATACAACAGTCATTGCAGCCTAAGATTCAGCTTCTTTAATTCTCTTCAACAGCTTTTAGATGTTTTGAGGCTTGGCAACAGCTTTTATTAAAGTATAAATAACCAAAAAATTTTTTTTTGTGTATTTCTTTTTACTCCACCAGTTCTTTTTCTTTTATTCCATTTAAGTTGTTCATTTTTTATTTAAAGTGTGTTAAAACATACGCAGTAACTCTTGAGGTCGCCTCACACGTTAGCAAAAAAAAAAAAAAAACAATTTGACGTAATTTAAACACCAATAATCTAGATTTACTCTTAAATAACGCTGAAAGCTGTAAAATAGATGTCAGTTACACTTTATGCATTGGCATTAGGATGGAGTACATCTACTCAAATTTACAACTCAGGGTGAATTGATGATTCTCTTATAAATGTAGAGTAATTTGTAGAGATTACATATTCACTTAAAATCAGCCATTAACAAGCTCGTTGAAGTAGAATTAGAATAGAATTAGTGTACACCAATTAAAAGCCAGTGGCATTATTTGATACTTTAATGCAGTCCGCACCATTACAAAACGGGTGAATTTTTCGTATTAAGCAGTCGTTAACAAGCTTTGGACTTCTAAACCACCTAGTCGTATCACATGCAGCCAAAAGCTGGACTAGATCATTTTCCAATTCTACTTAAATGCTTTTAGTATATTTTTTCGTCATCATAAAGTCATTAGTCAGCTATGCTGTTTAATAGTGTATAATATTTCCTTAATACAGTCTAAAGACTCGTCCTATCCTTTAGTACAACTGCATAAAAGTTGTAGACTGTAATGTTGCTTGTTTATGACCAAATTTATCGCTAATGTGCTACTTGGGTAGGGTAGGGTAGGGTAAGGTAGGGTAGGGTAGGTAGGGTAGAGTAGGGTAGGGTAGGGTAGGTAGGTAGGTAGGTAGGGTAGGGTAGGGTAGGGTAGGTAGGTAGGTAGGTAGGGTAGGGTAGGGTAAACTAGTGGAGTTTATACTATAGCTTTTGACAGAACGAAGTCTGTCGGGTCAGCTAGTTGGACTATAACTTATAACTTTTTCAATACGTGCTTAATCTTTTAATTAATCGTTATAACATAATATTATCAAAAAGTTTTGGAATCCGACTTTATCCAGTGCTTGCTTAGAGGTTTTCATAAGTTATTAATATAGAATCATCTTAAAAAAAAACATAGTATTTTTCTATGACGTCACTAACCTTGTGTATGTTTTAAATAAAATTAAATAAACTACGTCTGAGATAAGAGATAACATAAAGATAAGTGAGATAACTGATAACGCAACGCGTCAAACGTTATGACGCAAACAGGTTAAAAAAAATAAAGTGTGTGGTACCTTGATGATCTTATTTAAATATCCTAACTGCGTAGGCGTAGGGGTCCAATTATGAATGTAAACCATCCAGGGACCCACTCAAATATAAACACAAAATAACATCCAAATCGGTCCAGTCGTTTAGGAGGAGTTCAGTCACATACACACGCTCAGGGCCTCAAGTCTGCTATTACAATAGTGTCAGAATGGTCTATCATTGATTTAATAATTGTTGATTTTGACAAGTTTGGTAATCTACTAACATTGGAAAAAGTCATAATGACGTCATTATGACTTTTTCCAATGGTCAGCCACTGACACTCCATTGAAAGAATTGGTAATCTCGTACATAATGACAAATGAAACTTCCTACTAAACTTCCAACTTCCTACTACTTCAGATTGCTTATAACACTAATAAATAATATATAAAAATATATATAAATGAAATCTGGCATGAATAAATGTTTAAAATGTCATTATAATACAATTCTATTACGAGACCATTGACCGACCAATGATCGACCATTATGAATTTAGCAGATTACGAACTTTTAGCAAAATGACAATGGGATCGTGTTGGAGTGACGAATTTATAAAAATAGCAGACTTGGGCCTCTGAAGAATTATATTTTATTTATACATACCTATACTTTGTGCCCAGTTGATGGCAATATCTCGCCCCCTATTACATGGGACTTACACGTAACTGGCGAAATGTGGGTGAACTATAGGTACGCCTCTGCCTAACACTTCGGGGAATTTCGTTACGTGTATGTATGTATACTTATACTTTGGTAAATTCAAAATCTTTCCCGTGATAGCAGAAACTACAAAAAGCCACGTGCTACGATCGTTACACACTCCGTTTGTTTGCTTCGTCCATACATCTACATTCTTATGTATTAAGACGGAGATATATGCCAGTGACCTTGAGTGGTTAGCTTGCGTGTTCTGTCCTGAGCTCACGCAACGCGTCGTACGTCCAGCCAGCAATAGGACTCGCTCATCCAGGAGCGCTGTCCCAAATAAGACGCATTATTAATTTATCTACACTAATATTATAAAGAGGAAAGATTTGTACCTATTTTTGTATGTTTGTATGTTTGTAATGAATAGGCTCAAAAAGTACTGGGCCGATTTAAAAAATTCTTTCACCAATAGAATGCTACATTCTTTCAATTTGACATAGGCTACATTTCATTTTGAAAAAAATTAGGGATCCTTGGTAAAATTTGAACAATGTAACCGAAGGTGTAGAAAAACTACCCCGTGCGAAGCCGGGACGGGCTGCTAGTTATACATAAAACAAAAGGTATTTTAATAAAACATGTATCTTAAAAGATCAATAATTAAATTATCTTAATATAGATAGATTTGCATGATTCTCGGTTTTTTTATCCGCGTTAGACATAACTTTACAAATTAATTTCACAATGTAATATAAACGTAATCTAAAATATTCATATATTAGGTTATTAAGAAAATTCTCTAATTTAACATATACATTAACACTACTCGTTTAGACGTGATCTTCAGTATAAAATCATTAAAAGTCTGTTATCGTCGCCTTTAAATACGTTTATCATTATAATTTAATGCGAAAACTGGTTATATTTAATAGATAATAATTATAATTTACGACGTGAGAAAATCTACCGAATGTATGAGTAGCTAAATAATCTTTTAATAGGATCTATATTTAATTCGGAAAAGTTAATCTTAATTTTATTGACATTCAACAAGTTCCAAATAATTTATGGATATTTTATTCGTTTTTGCACATGTCATAGACAACTATAGATTTTTTTTAAACTAAATATTTTGTAGAGCAATGCTGTAAATGTGGAAAAAGATCAGTCGTAGTGGTCATAGTATTTTATTTTAGTAGTGCTTTATTTTCCCGCTAAAACCAATGATTATTGGTCTAGTCTAAGGCCCATTTGCAACACAAATCATTTAAGGCGCTATGATCGGCGTTCGACCCGACTGAAGTAAGCTCGCGAAGTCGCAAGTGTTTGCCTCGCGCATTTGGTAGGTATTTAGACATTGTAGTTATTTTAATTATTTATCAAGATAAACTCAGCGAATTGTGCTAAACAATCTTAGAACCTTTTCATTTATATAAACAATACTAGCTTTTGCCCGCGGCTCCGCCCGCGCGGATGTCAGTTATCGCGTAAGAGAGTAGCCTATGTCCTTCTCCATGTCCCAGGCTATATCTCTGCCAAATTTCATGATGATCAGTTCAGCGGTTTAGGCGTGAAAACGAAACATACAGATAGACAGAGTTACTTTCGCATTTATAATATTAGTATCACTATCACTATCACTATCACTATCACTACATATTATAAAACAAAGTCCTCCGCCGCGTCTGTCTGTCTGTCTGTCTGTCTGTTCGCGATAAACTCAAAAACTACTGCACCGATTCTCATGCTGTTTTCACCAATGGATAGCTTGGTTCTCGAGAAAGGTTTTAGTATATCATTTGTTAAGTTTTTGTATGCATTTTTGTATGAATTAACGATATTTGTTGGAGGTGTCGGAAAAAAATAAGCCGTCTGGGAGCTTTCAACGAAAACGCTGTCTAAACCCTTTGAGATATAACAAAATAATGTATGGTGGAATTATGTATCTTATAAAGGTCTTCAAAAAAGTCTGCGATGGCATATGTCTATCTCTTAAGGATAACATACTATATCCATTTTATTGTCTTTTTGTAGGTATTTGTTTGCCGAATTTTACTCTTGGAAATACGATTACGATAACAATACGCTATAATATCAGTAGCTATTAGCCAAATTATGTTCGTAGCTAAATAAGCTAGCTACTTATGTGTATTTCAAACAGTATACAAGAATATTTATCATAAAAACATTACTAAACACGGCGGCCTTATGATCAAAATTTGTGCATTCCAAAACTTTCGTTACTTTTTCACTGACATATTTATCACTTTTCGATAAACTAACACTCAATACGTAATCTACACTTATTTCTCAGTAATTCTGTATAAGATTCTTCTAAGATTAAACCGTTTTCTCATTGAATCCATTACTTTACGCACGTATAACCTTGATGAATGTTTACATTAAGCACTGCGCCACACCGCCACATGACCACAGAGTACAGACGTAATTTGTTTTCTTTTTTTTTCGTTCGTTTAGTGGTGTTCCCGCTAAAATGTCAACCGGTCAAGTATTAGTCGATTAATCGAATTCTACAGCCAGATCGTGTTGCAAGTACAAAATAAATGTCAAATATTTCGTCCAATTGCGAACGTGACCCTGAGAAAAGATACGCACCAATGGTGTTCATTATACATTTCGAGCGTTTTCTCAGCACAAACTGTGTATCATGCGACATTTCGGAGGATTTCGTTTTGTTTTCACATTGTTGGTAATTACGTGAATTATTTTAAAATTATTATTTGTGTCGCATTTTTGGTCAGTGGGTCGTCTTAGGTTTATTATGTGTTGTAATTTGTTACAATTGATTGCTTTAAGAATTTGAGTGAAATTTCGTATTTTGATTTTGTGTTTGTTATCTTTAGATAAAGGACTCATTCACGTTCAGAATATAAGTACTTTTATTATATTAAATCATTTGTTTCGGTTTCTATTCACATAGTGAATCACATTAAAATGAATATTAAGATAGAATTTTGAGATATAGCCTGGGATATGGAGAAGGACATAGGGTACTTTTTTATGCGTTAACCGACATCCACGCGGGCGAAGCCGCGGGCAAAAGCTAGTGGATGATAAAAACGTCTATTTTGTAGAAACGGGATTGATTAAAAATTACGAAAAGGTTAAAAATTTGGTAAATTACAGATCCATTATGTCCTGCCTAATAGGCATACAATAATAAATTCAACGTTCTGTTTCTGTCAATCGTTCAGCGTTAAATGCATTTAAGTACCTACTTGGTGGTATGTGGTGCATAACTATAAGTAGCTAGACTATAGACTCACCCAGAATCAAAACTGGTATTCGTGAGCCGTAGCACAGGCCGTAGTAAAACTTTTCTCAATACGGGAATCGAACCCGCGACCTACAACCGTAGAAAGCGGACATACTGTTGCGCCGTTTGGGTCGTACTCAGCTTGATAAGGGGTAATTTATTGAGTATTGTTGTAGGAACAAAGTTACTCGGTTTTTTTTTTAAATTATTTTTTTAAGCAAATATGCACATGAATCTGAAAAGTCAGAGTTGCGTGCCTTTGATTCGAACTCGTGTCCTATGCCTTGGCAGCCCGACGTACCACTAGGCTATCACTGCTACTGCAGTAGCAGTGATATAACATGTTAAAATGCTTAAACATGGCAACAATTTAGTATGGAAATTTTTTAGTTCCATTTTATTTATTTTCTACTATTTTATGTCGCACTGTAAACATCCCTATTCAGACACTAAAAAGTATGCTCAAAATATCTCAAATTACAGCTGGAAATAACATTATCAACCACTCATGCTAAAGCAGAGAGAGCAGTGGTGGCCCCGACTTATGAGTTACGGGTCGTGGGTTTGAACCCAGACAGGCGCTTTATTTTGTGTAAATTAATCACCACTGCTCTCAAAACGGTGATGGAAAACATCGTGAGAAAACCGGTATGTTCTAGAACCAAAAGTTGAAAGACATGTGACATCTACCAACCCACTCTGGGCCCGCGTGGTATGATTACAGCCCATTCCCTCTCGAAGAGAGGAGGCTTGTGTCCCAGCAGTGGGAACAGTATTATGTTGAGTATGCATGCTAAAACAAATACTAATAATAAAAAATAAAAAAATACCAAAATAATGGAAAGAATCTTGGAATGAAAAACAACTGTAGTCATAACAGCCATATAAAGTAAGATCTTAGCTTCCCCTAAACACATACTTTCACAATAAAGGAAGCTATTACGTATTTTTTTCTGATTAAAAGTTTTGAATATTATATAACAACAATACTTACCTGGATGGAGTTTTTATGTTTATCTTTTTTTTTATTGTTTATGCATACAGTCTTAATACAGGTTCGTTTGTTTTGTACCATTAAACCAGAAATGGTTTGTATTGGTAGGTACTCACATATGAAAATGGCTAAAAATAAATCAGATTATTCTACCGGATTTTTTTTAACTCAACACCGGCACTCCGAAATTTAAAAGTACCAACTGTCAGTTGTTAGTTTGTGTCAGTGTAATATCACTGCTACCGCAGTAGCAGTGATATAACATGTTATCGTATGTAACGTGGTAAAACAAGCCGCAAGATACACTAAAATCAAGATAAATCCAATTAAAACATACAAATGTCAAGTAAACTGTGTTAAGAAAAACTGGATATAGGAAACACAACGGTGGCCATTGGCCGTGATATAACTGTATCCGATAAACAGGTTACAGCTGACGGCTATCCTGCGTCACCAGTTGATACGGCTGATGTAGCTATGGATATCTCCATTATTTGATTGATAATGGTGCCGATTCCCTTGTTCACAAACTAAACTAAATTTAAGTTCAGTGCATCTTTTTCTTTCTATTACATTAAGAAAAGGACAGAAGATAAATTTTAGTTTAGTCCTGTCAAATTAATCAGCGCCTGTCACTACTCCATACAAGTTTAGACGCGATTAAAAACTTGCCTACTAAAATTACGTCAATTTACGTCAAGCGCTGATTAATTTGACAGGACTAAACTAATATTTATCTTCTGTCCTTTTCTTAATGAAATAGAAAGAAAAAGATGCACTGAACTTAAATTTAGTTTAGTTTGTGAACAAGGGAATCGGCACCAGTATCTGTATATGGGTAATAAAGCTCAGTTTGTGTTTGTTTTAGATCATGACGAATGTACGTGAACTAGGTTGATAACCGTAATTGAAAGATTTTGTCTTGTTATGTTCATCATCATCATCATTTCAGCCGGTAGACGTCCACTGTTGGGCATAGGCTGCTTGTTATGTTACAACGTAGTAATATATCTTTATTTTACATACAATTATTATGGCCAGCACTATCAAGCTACACCAAACTCTCAAATTTCTCCAAACGATTTTAAACTTTAAAACGTTTACATTAAGTTCAAAATCGAACGATAAAATTTGACGGTTTGGGGTAACTTGATGTGCTGGCCACCGTACAACAATCTGCCTAGCCTTTTCCCAACTACGATGGGGTCGGCTTCCAGTCTTACCTGCTGAATAAAAGCTGAATACCAGTATTATATATGGAGCGACTGTCTATCTGACCTCCACTACCCAGTAACTGGGTAGCACGATACCCCTCGGTAAGACTGTTTATCAGACTTTCGGGCTTCTGACGACTCATAACGACTGTCAAAGATCCATGAATGACAGTCAACCTGTCTGATTCTGAGTCAACCTGTTTGATTTTGTCTAGACTTTACATTTTCCTATGGAGCAGGACCAGCATGTTTCCAAGCATTCTTATCTTGGATATAATCCTCTAATTTGTAATAAGCTTGTTTACAAAGTGTACTTATAATATGAGTTTTAAGTTTTCTTTCATTATCACAAGGTATTTTGTTGTAACATTTAACACAGTACCCCATAAAAGATGTACTTACTTTAGATAATCTGAAAAATATTTGATTTATATAATCTTTATTTCTAGTATTAAAATTATGTCTATCACTTATATTATTAAAAATAAAATTTATTCAAGTATAAAGTAAAATTATGATTTAGATTAATTACAATCGAGGAAAATTGTATTCTACGTAACTGCAATGTAGACCTGCTTGATCTAAGTTTATTAAAAACCTGTGTTTCAGGCCATCAATTTATATCATATATTTAAAAAGAAGACAACAATAGGTTTATTAATTAAAACTAGATTATGTAAGATATATTGTGTTTAAATAAACTAACAAATAATATTAAAGTAGAAGAGACTTTAATAGAGTAGGAAGCTGCTAGCTAGAGATATTATTTTAAAATTTCTAGTAGTTTTTCCGTGTCTGCGTAATTGAGTTTTGACAAATATTCCTGTACTAGTAAGTTACACCTATTATAACTTAAACTATAAATCTTTAGCACTCTGTTAAACTGGTTATACAAGAAGGGCTCTAAAAATAAACAAAATCGATTAGCAAAAGCATGTTTAGTCTGAGAGTTAGCACAAACCAAATCTTTTCTTCTCCTATCTGAAGGTACTGGGTTAAAATAGAGTTCGGTGTGTTGGAATAAGACTATATTCAAAACAAATAATTGACGTACTGTTAGCACCTTAAATGCCATTTAGAGCTGGGCCTCAAGTCTGCTATTACAATAGTGTCAGAATGGTCTCGCCATTGTGAGTATTTGACAGTTTTTGTATGGCAAATCTGTCAAAAACTCACAATGAAGAGACCATTCTGACACTATTGTAATAGCAGACTTGAGGCCCTGGTGTGTAGGAAATACAAATATCAAAAAAAAAAATAGGTTTTTTCACACAGAATAATGACACGCTTGGCAAAGTCACCATACGTCACATGGTATTATTCACAAACTAACTGGGAATAAGCAACAGATGTCATTCACGTTCACGAAGTACCAGGTGCTCAGAAGTTAATGGTAGCATATCGGATCGGTCATCTTCACGCTTATTTGCACGCGCGGTGTCAGTAGATCACCGAGCGGTATTGACTACGGAAGTTATGCGTGCTGGGCTAAAGATCACAGTAATTTGTCTAGTGATTATAGGTTTTGAATTAGCGATGGTGAAAATAAAACGTGGGGTCAATAAATAAATAAATAATAATAATAATAATAAATTGACAGTCCCGCATGACGGGAATCTCGTGAAAGCTGCGAAAGATAAACAAATCAAGTATCTTGACTTGGCTCACGAGGTTGTCGACATGTGGGATGTGGACTCAGCGACCATTATGCCGATAGTCGTATCAGCCAATGGCTTAATTGCCAAGAGCCTCGACCAACACCTAAAGAGGCTCTCGTTGGGCAGCTGGATCAAGGGCTTGATTCAGAAAGCGGTACTTCTGGACACGGCTCGCATTGTTAGAAGGTTCCTCTCTTTGGAGCCCTGACCGCCGGTAGCTTGGACCCTGTTCCCGATACCGGTGGGCTACCATTTTTTATATTTTTAAATGTATTTATATTTTTATATTCTAATATTTAAAAATATAATTTATATGTATTTATTTGAATAAAGGAAATAATAGTAATTTTATTTCAAATTCAAGTAAGTAATACATTATAAATAAAAAAATCATAAATGAGCTTAAACTAACAGAAATTCGACAAGACATCTTTGTCTATGACTTGGGACAATCTAGAGTCGAGACAAAATCAAACTGGTTGTTAATTTAATTGTATAATTTGTTATTTTAATGATTATTGTTACATTCTGTGATTACTTTAACTCACGCACTGACTTATTACTCATTCATAGGAAAATCATCTACTTTTACAAAGTCAAAGCATTAATTTCAAATAGGCACATAAATGGCACTTTTGAACGTCAAAATTTAAACGGAAATAAAATTGATTCTACATAGTTGCCCCTTCCAAAAGGTAGTTTCGCATGGAGAAGAATGGGCAAGAAACTCCACCTAAATTGTATACATCAATAATTATTATAATGTTTGTAAATATGTGAGCACCATGTATCTATCAAATAATTATTTTATTTGTCATTACTTCACTTTTCATTATTTTTACTTATTGTGGTATAGTAATTTTATTTTAGGTATATCGTCTTCACATCTATACTCGTAAATAGACAATTCTTCTGTGCGTGTGTATGTGATTGAACTCCTCTTAAAGGGCGTTACCAAACCTATTGTGGTATAGTAATTTTATTTTAGGTACATCGTCTTCACATCTATAAATAGACAATTCTTCTGTGCGTGTGTATGTCACTGAACTCCTCCTAAACGGCGTGACCAATTTTGATGAAATGTGTGTATATTTGAGGGGGTCCCTGAATGGTTTAAATTCACAATCGGACCCGGTAGGTGGCGCTGTAATCGAATTCTTGCAAACAGGACATTGTCTGTCAGGTCAGCTAGTATATACAAATAGAAAAGGAAACTATCCCGAACTTTTGAAGTCAGTGAGTAAGAGGATGTTGTCCGATTATAAGTGGGTAAATAACATAATTTACATCTTAAATCGTCTTAAATTTAACAATAAAGACCTATTGCCTCCGACTGCATGAGATTGTTTATAGTATTAAGTTATGATTGTATTTTTTTTTTTATAAATCTTGATTCCATCGTTTTTTTTATTTTTTATTCTACTATGAGTTTGCTCTTGACTTTAGTCTAGGTCTGGATGACAGAGACAAAGTCTACGATGGAGTGAGCTTACCCAGAAGAAGCCTGTTCACTCTCACTTTGAATAGATTAGGGTTGTATGCGTTCGGAAACACAGACGCAGGCAGAGAGTTCCACTCCTTTGCTGCGCGCATTATAAAAGACGTTTGAAAACGCACATTTACGCAGTCAGGTTTTTTGATTTTTTCAATTTATTGCAAAAAAAAAGATGGTTTTTTGTTTTATTTTTAATATATATATAATTATATATATTTTTTACGGGGTGGATTTTTTTATTTTTTTTAGACGGGGCAGTAATGGCAGGTACATTAACTGTTGTAGCTACAAGAAAACGGTCTTAAGAGACTGACCTTATTTTTTAGATAAATTTTGATCCACATTCACAGATTTAAAAAAAAAAAAAAAAAAATAATACAGTCAGCAAGAAAATGAGCCATGTTTACAAAAACTTTTTTTGATGCCAATCGATCCTATTTCTTATAAGGATGAAAAAACTCTATCGGAGCAACTGAGGTTTGAGTATTAGAAAAAGGCACATGCCTCATATCGACGGTGAAGTGCCAATACCACCTAAATTAAATTTTTCTAGAATTCACTTTTTTATCACTTTGAATTTAAAGGCGTTATTCGCATGTTTTAGTGAAATCTCCTAAGTGTATTTTTAGTTGTTAAACTAATATGTGGAAATACCCCCAACTAAACCAACGTGCCTATTTTATGGCATAACCTCCATGCATGCATACTCATTCAGTTTGAGAGCTAAATGGTGCTGATCCATGCGTCATGTTCGTGAACGGGCGCCGTCAGTTGGGACTGGTCATCTCTTAGCTGCCACGGCTTATTTTAATTTTTGAATTGTTTCTATTACGGACGCTTCTAACGTGCACGTCTTTCTACATTGTTCTCACATGTATAACTTCAACATGAATGATGTAACCCATATTTTGTAACAATATTTTGTTTTAAAAGAGTGTCCATGGAGTTTCTTGTCCGTTCTTCTCCATAGGAACCTACTACGCTTTGGAATGGGCAGCTAGCTTCATCTTTCTGACTGACCGACCCCTTGACAATTCAAAAGTGCCTGTAATTGGTTTATTTGAAATAAATGTTTTGAGTTTTGAGTTTTTTTTTTAATTTGTGTACATTTTTGACTTTGTCAATTAGGTGGTTTTTTTTTTAACTTTGCCCCATACTAGGAATTTCTCATGTATTGTGGGTGCGTTTACAAACATTTAATCTCATATACACAAACAGCCAGACCCGGAATAACTACTTATAGGTCATACAAATATTTGTTCCGTGCGGGATCGAACCCGCGACACGTAGCGCAGCAGCCAATCGCTTAACCACTGCACCAACCGTGCCGACTGGCACTTCACCGTCGATATATACATTAAAAGATAGTTCTCGTTAATAAACTCGAAGTAAATACGCTCTAAACCGATGAGCACCTGTCCTCCTCGACACTAATGCGATATTAAGCCAGCGAGTTATTAGCAACATGGCCGCAAGCGATATAAACCTCTGGTAGCTAATGAAGACGAGATGCAGGGAATTACAGCTTTACAGTTAGCTACAGTTTTGTGATGTGAATCATGGGGAAACTATCTATACAAATAAATAAAATTGAAGTGTCTGTTTGTAATGTCAAAATAACGTCTTTCTACTAAATGCAAATGGAAGTTTAGACGGTAGCACATATAACAAAAAAAGTAATAATTTTTTTGTCTGTTTGTTCCGGCTAATCTCCGAAACGGCTGGACCGATTTTGACGAGACTTTCACTGGCAGATAGCTGATGTTATAAGAAGTAACTTAGACTTTTAGTACCTATAGAAAAAGTTAAGCGGGCGAAGCCACACGCAGCAGCTAGTCTGAAATATGGAAGTTATGGCTTGTTTGTTGGGATAGTTATGTACATTGGTTTTCGAATATGGGTTACGCGTTCGATTCTTTGTTTTGTTACATTCATAAGGTCGCAGTAATCTACTGGATGCGAGTAGCACAGGACCAGTCAATGTGGTGACGCTGGGGGAAGCCTATGTCCAGCAGTGGCCATATTATTTCGTATCATTAAACCAGTGGTATTAATCTAGATGAATCAGATCAACCAAATATCAATCAACCCAGAAGTGAGTGCTAAACAACGCAGGCACTAAATTCTACATAGCCTATAGGTACCTACGTCATGTCAGTGCCAAGGGTGCGCCGATCAAAACTTTTGTATTGTGATCTTCAAGTAGTTTATGGTGGTCAGCTCATCAAGTTACCAAAAATTTTCTCATTTAATTTTACTTAATCATCAAAATTTTAAAGGTGATCCGGCAGAGAACCAAAGTTGTACATTGACATAGCTCACAGAATAAGCAAGCTGAAGTGGCAATGGGGCGGCCATATAAGCCGTAGACCGTTGGGGTAGACGTTTTCTTGAGTGGAGACCGCGAATCGGCAAACGTTAGGTAGGACGCCCTCAGGCTAGGTGGAGCGACGATCTTCGCGGGGTGGCTGGTAGCAGCTGGATGAGAGTTGCCGAGAATCGAACTGAATGGCGTGCAATTGGAGAGGCCTATATCCAATAGTGGACTGCTATTGGCTTATGATGATGAATCAATTTAAATGATTTTTTGCGAGAATTCATCAAACCTGTCACCTCAAACTGATTGCTTCCAAAAGTATTATTTTAACATAAAAAGTAGGAAAGTGTAAATAACTAGGATTCCTTTCCGGTGAGACTTGCGTAAGTCAAAAGGCCCAAGTGTGGCCCTTTGATATGTTAATGAGCGCAGGAGTGTTTACGACCCTATACTTTCATTTGATTTTCCGTTTCTTTTGGGTTTTCAGGGCCTACTTAGAATGATGTTATTGTGTGGTTTCCGAGAAAAATCATGGCTTTTGTGCTTCGATTAACAACAGTAGGTAATAGATTTTTGATGAGTGCATCAAAAATTATCGGAAAAATAATACCACAAATAATGTTGTGATCTTATTTTGCAACAGTTTTTCAACCTTATTACTTAGAAGTTATGTTTTATTTTTCTGTAAATATTTTTGTTCTTATTTAAAAAATTCGTTTACATTTCAATCGCAGTACTAAATATATATTGCAACTATAATAAATTTTATGTTGGAGTTTCAAGGTTTATAATCAAGTTATATCAATCGCGACCACTTGACCGAAGTGTTTTTGTTCCTAATCCTTAAGAGCGTTCATCCTGCGCGGGGCAACGTCGCATTTCTATAGGCTTTTCGTGATTATTTTATTAAATTTAAATCAAATAATTTTTTTTTTCTAGCCAAGCACCGTTTTCGCAGACAAGTTTATTACCTTCACGGTGTAAAACTACTTATTATTAGTAGAATGATATACATTATTGTGCCTACATTATTGAACCTACAAAGTTATAATTAGAGATCGGATATTCGGATGCATATTCACCTAAAGTTGAGATGTTTGCTATTATGGAAAGCGCTTTTGTATCTAAAAATCCCGCGGTTCCGGTGCTTTATTTTTTATTTTAACTAACACACACCCTACTCTTACACCCTACATACACATATTTGCATAGGGGGTTAAAATTAAATAAATATGCATCTGAATATTTATGCAATCCAAGAGTCCCGGGTATTTTTTTTTTATAAATAATATTTTTGATGTCGCATCCATACTATACATCCGACTTGAGCATTGCCGGTATTCTTGGCATCACGGGATATTTTCTTACAAAAAATATATTTTAAGAAGGTGCTTCCATACTTTCATAGCTAAAATTTAACTTTAGGTAAATATGCATCCGATTATCCAATCTCTAGTTATAATACAGCTGAATACTATCTACACAAGGATTTAAATGACTTCATTTAAAATTCACTTGTTAATTTCGCCGAATGTATGAATATTTTATACACTGTTGACTGTAGCAATAAAGTTTTTTTAAACTTTAATTAGAAGTCAGGATTCGTATCACAATTTTTCACATTTCCACTCGAAAAAATGTCACAGTTGTGGACTTTTATTTTTCACCAGCTTCACAATTTCATTTTTTTTTTTTTTTTGCTCAACTTTACGACAGATATGTACGTACGGAGTTTTTGTAACATCGAAATATCTCTGAATAAACGTTTATTGTTTTCATTATCTACCCAACAACTCAGTATCGCAAAAAAAAAACGAACATTTTCGTCGAAAAAGCTTATTTAAATATTGTACTACCTACCTACTCACGATTCATACAATTTTACAGACTGAAAATTACCGTCTCCCGTTCGAAAATCCCGATGCAATTATTCAAATAGAAGAGAATTGTTTCGGATCAGGAGGTACTATAATTTATTTCAATGATTTTCAGTTTTAAAATACAAAAAACTTTAGAAAAAACAAACACCGTACAAAAAAAAAAAAAATCGTTACAACCTGATAAATAACTTTTAGCCAAAAAAATTAAAACAGGACCTTTTTTTTCACTTTTGAGTTTTGTAAACAACGGCTTATTCCACAAATCCCCCCTGAAAAATCCCCCTTAGGAGGAAAAGCGGAATATATAAAAAACCAGTCTAGAATCCACCCCTGCTTATTTCACTAATCCCCCAGAGAATCCTCCTCAGTGCAGTGGGGAAAACTGAACCCTAATGTAAAAAAAATCACTTTCAGGGGAGTCTTACAATAAGTTTTTTTTTTTCAATTATAGTTTACCCCCTAAGCGGGATTATCAGGGGTGAATTCTAGACAGTTTTTTATAGATTCCACTTTTCCTCCTAAGGGGAATTTTCAGGGGGGATTTGTGGAATAAGCCGTAAACAACAGTGTTAGGAAGTAGTCATAACTTCATCAAGATACACAAAGTGGATTAAATACGTATTATCAAAGCTAACTCAAAAACTACCCAAGCAAAGTTAATAAAATGTTTATTGGGCCATCGCGCATGCTGCTTCTGCAAAATAAAAAATAAATAAAAAATCGGTCCTCAATTGACCAATCAATTTTATTGATTGATTGATTGAATTGATGTAACGATGAACATGCACAAAAATAAAAATAAATACAGACAAATAAGGTTTTATATTTGTCTGTATTTATTTTTATTTTTGGTCCTTGGATTCTTGCTTCTACATTGCAAACAAGTCTTTTTATTTTTAATTAGGCATGGTATCAATGGAAATATCTTTGCGGACCGATTACCTCCTATTGGTATTAATTAATGGTATTATGAAAAATCTGACTATAGATAGGCTCACCACCATTAACAGAATTATTCCATCCACTGCTAAGCAAAGGCCTACTTACAGACTTTTGCAGTGATCCATTCATGTTCTTTAGGAGCAATTACATAAATTTGATCAAGATTGCCCTAAAACACACACTCATTAGATTGTACATCAGTAATAGGAAACAAATAACAAACATGGACTAAGTTGAATCGAAATAATTAAGCGCCTGCAACTTTGCTTATAGCAGCATGTTGTGTAAACGTGTATCTTGTTAATAATTAACACACGCAGGCGTTTAGTGCAGGGTTCGTAGAGACTACGAACTATTGATTTATGGGAGTGCAGTTAAATCACACTATGTATTTAGTTTGCAGAAAACTTTTGTAACAGATGCTTTAGAAAACTGGATTTTAATTTATGACTGTACCTTGCTCTTACTTCCTCTAAGGTATGCACCTACTGTACTCCATTTACTATAGCATTAGAGACAAATCACGGCTAAATAACGACAGTTATTGTGTAATAATGTTGAAATTATTGTACTTTAGAGTTATTCTTTAATGTAAATAGATTACAGTGCTTTGTATTTATCGTGAAATAGCGGAGTTTATTAAATGTTTACATCGAAATAACGAAAGGGTGAAAACAGTTATTTGTTTAATAAATGGAGTATAGTGATACCTAAAAGAACATTTAATTTCAGGTAACTTGATGAGATATCAAAGCCTTTTCTAAACTTGCCATATTTCACGACTACATAGCCTAGCGTTTATCCACCAAGTTCCATTGCAGCACACATTCTATGAAACGCTCAACTATCCTACAATGCATTTTGTCCAGTGTCCCACAAATTGAACTCTTGATTTATGGGACTGCAATTAAATCACGCTATGTATTTAGTTTATTTATTTTATTTTACGATGGGTTTGCTCTTGACTCTAGTCTAGGTCATAGGTGACAGAGACAAAGTCGACGATGGAGTGAGCTTACCCAGAAGAAGCTTGTTCACTCTATGTAACTTTGAATAGATTAGGGTTGTATGCGTTCGGAAACAGACGCAGGCAGAGAGTTCCACTCCATTGCTGTGCGCATTAAAAAAGACGTTTAAACGCTTAGTGCGAGTCGGTGGAATATCAAATAGGTAGGGGTGGTAACTTGCAGTGCGTCTAGATGTCCGATGGTAGAAGGGGGCCGGTGGAATGAGGTCGTGGAGTTCATGGGCACACTCGCCGAAGTACAATCTGTAGAAGACCGTCAAGCAGGCAACCTTGCGGGCGATGAGCCAAGCTGTGAAGCTTGGCATCCACTAGTTTTACGTCGCCAATGAGCCTCTTAGCTCTGCGTTCCACCGAGTCAAGCGCAGCAAGTTGGTACTTAGCTAAGCCATCCCAAAGGTGGCTGCAACACTCCATGCAGGATCAGACTAGTGCTTTGTAAAGGGTTAAGAGCCATTTTACGTTTTCGCGCGAATATCTAAGATTTTAGTCGCCTAATTTACCATCTTAGTTAATTCTCTGATATTGGTGAATATATGTAAATAATAGATGATTCTTTCGTATTGACACTTCATGTAACACATTTACAAAAACTTATTTGTGTACTTTGTAGTTATTAATCTCCCAGAACTAGTTTACTGAAAAATCAGCGCAGAGGCAATTTCAGACTCCTATTTCTATAATTAATATTTATAAATTTGACTGAAAAAAATACACAAAGCATCAGACATATAGTTTTGTCGACAAATGAAGTACTAGAATTTCGATTATTAATAACATTAATAGGTAAAAAAAATAAAGACTTAGGACAATTTTTACGATTTATTCGCAATTATATTGCGATTTTTTTGTTTGAATAAAGCGTAATTACATTTTAAAAATCATCTCAAAATGAACTATGTTCTTTAACAAATCGAATTCTCAAGTTTGATTAAAATCCCTTCATTTAATTAGCCACAATATCCTTTTTTTAAACACTCTAAAAAAGAATAAATTGCGATGCACAAGTGGGCACCGTTTAGTACAGCGCGAGCGCCCATCGAGGAAGGACCTGTGCTACTTTTTCCCGCATCTCAATTGTCGAGTGCTCATATCGTAACCGTGATATTATACTACGACCACAACATTTTGATGCTTCCCAAATTGACTCGTTTTTACGAAGATTGCGTATTGCCGGAAATTATAGACCCTAGAAAAGCAAGATCAATGCCTTTACGACAAATATTTATTTAACGTAAGTGATAGTCATTATTACTTGACATTATTGTCAAATAATAATGACCAACACTTAGATTTTGTACGATGTGATTGTTTTCCTGTTCATTTTTATTATATACTTTCAAAACATATATTTGTATTTTTTTATTAGTCTAGAAAGCTTTAGTAGACTGAATAAATAAAATAACTTTTTTAATCAATCTCTAAATACCGCATTATTATTATAATGGCTCAAGATTATTTAGTCCGTCTCGACACTCGCGTTACACTGCTTAAATTGTGTATGTGTGGATAGTTACGCTCACATACACAGCGCTGCCGTCTTTTACCTAAACTCGAGCGTTAAAATTTTGTGAAATGGCTCTTAAAAGCTGTCCAGGCGTAAAGTATCGATTCACCCTATTTAGGACGCCCAGTTTCTTGGCCGCAGTTTGCAGAAAACTTTTGCAACAGATGGTTTGAAAAACTGTATTTTATCTTGTGATTGTACTTTGCTGTTACTTCCTCTAAGGTAGTATCTTGATATCCCTAATAGTGATATCTAAAAGAACATTTATTTTTAGGTAACTTGCTTCGATCAATAATGATCGAAGGTAACTTGATAAGACATCAATTGCCTTTTCAAAACTTGCGATATTTCACGACTATGTAGCCAAGCTTTCATCAACCAAGTTTTTCTTTTTTTGTCTTTGTCCCACTTTACGAATTTCTCACGTATTGTGGGTGCGTAAAAAAATATTTAAACTCATATACACAAATAGCCAGACCCGGAACTACTACTTGTAGGTCATACAAATATTTGTTCCGTGCGGGAATCGATATTCTATGCAACTATCCTATGTTGCATTTTGTCCAGTGTCCCATAAATTGAGTCAGTTACATTCGAAACTCTACCCTAACCGCTTCTACTTTAATAGTCCAAAGTGTTTCTTAAAATCGTCTATAAAACTGGTTTTCTTACATAAATTCTTCGAAATGACGCTAAGCTAAGTTGCAACGTTGCGATACCATTAGCAGGTAGCTTCACAGTCTAAATTATGCCATATTTTACGTAAATCACCCAAAGGCACTCGTGTTTTGTCTTCTATAATGATGTTATATTATACATTTGCGTAAATTACGTCTTCACTGAGCTGCATTGGAAATTTTAATAAAATATATTAAATAGCATCATCGTTCGTTAGAAAAAATTCACGTTTTGCGTTTTTAGGGGCCCTTATAGTTTCGCCATGTCTGTCTGTCTGTCTGTCCGCGGTTTAGCTCAGAGAGTCTTAGTACTAGAGAGCTGTAATTTGGTATGTGTATACATATAAATCACGCCGATCATGTGGGAAAATAAAATCTTAAAAAAAAAATTGGGTACCCATTTTTTTAGGGTAACTTCTACTTACACGTAAAGTTAAGACTGATATATTTTTTTCTCGTCTATCCCATAGTGTGGGGTATCGTTGGATAGGTCGTTCAGGTCATTCAAAAATATTGCGGGTTTGTGAAAACCATTTTTCGATTCAGGGATCCGTTTGCGTAATATTAAGCTTTAAAGTAATCATTTTTGTTAGAGTCAAGTGTCTCCCTGCCAGCTTAATGGTTATATTTGGATATGTGAAAAAATTCACAGCAGTAGTATATATAACGAAGTTAAAATAAAAACTAATACAGCTAAGTAGGCATCACAAGGTACCGAGTAATAGTCGACCAACTTACATTTACAGTTGAAAAACATGTTCTCCCATACATTCCGTATGGAAGAGCATGTTTTTGGGGTAAATTCACACCAACTACGGGAGCCTTCATTGTGTGTGGTCCAACACGCACTAGAGCGATTTTTAATTGCGTATATACGCGAATACTGAGGTAAAAGATTCTCAAAATGCCTCGACATCAGTAACCATGATACTAGTTTAATCTTAAAAACAAGCAAGATGGACATTAATGTCGTTAAAAGTGGCAGCCGGCCTTAAAATTTTCCCTACGTATTTTTATACAAATTAAAAACAATCTGCCCTAACCGAAGCAAAAACAATTTCTAATTTTAGTCGACTATAAAATCCCTTTTTTGTAAGGGTTAAAGACCAAAAGCCGTTGTGGAAAGCTACTTAAGGCAATTGATTACCGGTGTAAACTCAAGAGCCACTGCAGAGTGGCTCTTTGCCCCTACAATATTCTGCTAAGATGGCATCTTATCCACCGTAACGAGGGAAAAACAAAGCAACTAGATACCGTCTTCCTACTTTTTTGTATAGGGATAAGACTTTGGGGTTTCCTTACGTTTTTATGTCTTAATTTTTTAGGGTTCCGTACCTCAAAAGGAACAAAACCGGCCAAGAGCGAGTCGGACTCGCGCACGAAGGGTTCCGTAGCATTATCTATAAAAACGAACAAAAAAGTCACGTTTGTTGCATGGAAGCCCCCTTAAATATTTATGTTATTCTGTTTTTTTTGTAATTGTTGTTAGAGCGGCAACAGAATTACATCATCTGTGAAAATTTCAACTGTCTAACTATCACGGTTCATGAGATACAGCCTGGTGACAGACGGACGGACGGACTGCGGAGTCTTAGTAATAGGGTTTTACCCTTTGGGTATGGAACCCTAAAAACACCACCCTTATAGGATCACTCGTGTGTCTGTCTGTCCGTCCGTCTGTCACAGCCAATTTGCTCGTATCTACTAAACCGATCAGGTTGGAATTTGGTACGCATATGAAATTCTGTTACCCAAACACGGACTTGTATTACTTGACTTGGACTTGAATATGGAGATCACTTTTGGGGGCAAGCTGAAAAAAAATAAAAAATAATATTAGGTATGTTATAAGGATTGCATAAATATTTTTGTTTTTATAAGTAATAAAAAAAATAAACACTTTTAAAGTTTTTTAAGAAAATAGATTAAAATTTTCCATTCGGCCTTATCTCCGAAGCTACTAAGCCTAAAGTTATAGATCACAGGAAAACCTTTAAGAAGTCTATGGTCATAAAATAACATGGTAAATCTCTCGATATTGTGGCTAGAAACTTTTATTTGCAGTTGGAATGTATGGGAGAACATGTATTTCAACTACAACGTTAAGTTTGTTCTTGGGATAAATTCGCCCCAACTACGGAACCCTTCATTGTGTGTGGTCCGACACGCACTTGGCCGGTTATTTTTAATAAACAGGATAGTGTTTATTAAAAAAAAAACCGGCCAAGTTGACTCAAAAAAAAATCTTATTTATTTTCCTTGCAAGTTTAATAATCACGCACATCAGTAGCGCTAGCAATTGGCGTCCAGTGCAGCCGCGACCTCATTATCATATCAAAGGCGTCGCCAGCCGACCCGTTCCAGTAGCATTTTAATATTTTGTGTTTTTAATTTTTTTATTAATCTAGCTATTTAATGTACGGTTTTGCACGAGAATTTAAGAGAAACTAAACTTTTATTAAACGACTTTTATTAAACAACTTTTATTTCGACTGTGTCGGGTCGGGGTCCATACCGGCCGTATCTAGTCCTTAGATAGTTCCAGAACCTTCTACTGTAGAAACATCTAGAATGTTCGAGTACATACCGGCCCCGACTGACCAGATGTCGATAGTTCTAGAAAGTTCCAGCATAGAACTTTCTAGACGCATCTAGTTCTGCTACTTGATACTAGATGGCGCTAGTGCTCTACTAGTTCTGCTACTCGATACTAGATGGCGCTAGTGGTACGGTACCAGACATTAATTGTGGTGCGCAAAAGTCCAATGCTCATCTGGTAATTTCAATATTTATGATTTAAACGCAAAAAATATTTATCAAAGAAAATCAGTCTTCAGATTTCCCTATTAAGTACAAAAAAATTCGCTGTCGTAAGGACTGCCGAGAAGTGAAAACACAAACCTTTGGAATAATTGCTCTTTTATACATTTAAACTCATGGAAAGCGTTCGGTAACGATGACGTGAGTTACATACTAAATTCAGCAATATTATTTAAGTATTATGTAAATAAAGATAATATAAAGATATTATTAATTGTATCGGCAATAACGCGTACATATGAAATGCTTCATTGTATAGTTAGATATTGAGATAGACTCATGATAGCACAAGTTTAAACCTTAGTGGTTTTTGGTTGCTATTTATTAAGTAATCCTGTGTTCTTTTGTATAAATGATAAATAAATTAAAAAAAAAAATAAACATGATTTTTGTTCACCCAAAAAGTGCTCAACGCGCCTAACGAAGTTTTCACTTTAAAAATCTTTCAATAACTTACATATTTAATCTTTCTAAAGCTAGACAAATACCTAATCATAAAACAACGAACCAATCAGCACGAATCACGGGCGAATACGGTTTTTGCTCCACCGAGACTAAAATCGGTGTGAACCAAACCGTAAAACTGTTTCGAGCGTATTCCGATTGGAAATTTCAATTTACGAGCAACGGTAGATACTCTGGGGAAATAGGGGCACATGAGTAAAGAAACGTAACAGAGACAAAACTTCATAAAACCCGCCATGATATGTACACTACTACAAGCATGAAGCGCGTGTGTGTGCGCCATATTCAATTTGCGTCTCTGGATTTAACATGTAACTTTTTTAAATTAACCTTTTATCAAAAATTTCATCAGTTATTTTCCTTGCAAGTTTAGTATTCACGCACATGAGTAAAGAACAATAGTGTTTTAATATAAAAAAGTGTAAATATGGTTTACCTTACATATACCTTGTTGCTATGATTGCGAATAATGGCAGCTGCGTGGATGAGGTGAAACGGCGCATGGCTATGGCTAGAGGAGTAATGGACAAGCTAAAAAAATATGGAGGAATCGCAACATTACTAAAGCCACTAAGATCAGGCTCGTCCGTACACTCGTATTCCCCATATTTCTGTACGCAGCTGAGACGTGGACATTACGAGAACTGGAAAAGAAAAAAAGTAGATGCTCTAGAAATGTGGTGCTGGAGAAGAATGCTTGGGATCTCGTGGACAGAATTCCGCACAAACGTGTCCATACTCCAAGAACTCGGCATCAAACAGCGTCTATTAGCACTAGTACAGTCTCGAATACTGAAGTTCTTTGGGTATGTCTCGAGACGGAATAATGACTCCATAGAGCGTCTAGTGGTGCAGGGCAGAGTAGAATTTAATAGGCCACCCGGGAGGTCACTGATTAGGTGGACCGATCAAATTAAATCTGCAGTTGGAGGCCCTGTTAGTGAATGCGTCAGACTGTCATCTAATAAAACCAGATAGAGATCGTGAGGCGAGTTACTACAACACCTGCGATTGGTCAAAGCTCATTGTGATTACGACTGCTCTATCAAGAGCGAAGCGAAGAAGAAGAATATAAAATATGGTTTGGCGTACTGTGTGTATATTGGAGGAATAAAAACATCATTATTGAATGACAGAACTTGATTACAATTTATTATGTTTAATTTGTAGTAGATAGGTACTTCATACCTCAACATCGAAATAAAACTCAACCCCATCACGATGTAAAAACGTTTTGGTATTATTGATCGTAAATGGTTTAATGTTTTTTTTAGTAAGTAGCTCAGAATACGTACCAACCTATATCGTAAACGGTGTGCTCAAGAACAAAAGTAATGACTATATGAGACCTTTTTTTACAATTCATTCAAGATTAATTATGTTTATAAATTGAAACACGTAAGCTGATTAACGTTCTGTTTATTTATTTTAGAGCACCTTTGCCAACCCTACCAAAATAGGTATCAGTTGCACGCTCTTTAGAAACTTTGTCTCTGTTAGTATCTTTACTCTGTGGTAGGGGGATTAAAAAAAAAGTTGTGATCTCCGGCTAACTGAGAAAAAAGATTTGCGATTCCAATGTATCAGAACGGCAGGGTTGAAAGTATAGTACCTATCAATCCATCTATTTAACTTAGAATGTTAGTTTCTAATATCTTGTGACTTTTAAGTGATTAAAGCGGCTACACTCACTGACAATACTAAAATAGTTGGCTATTATAATATGAACTCTTAAACATTTGAACAACGTTTAAAATACGACTACCATAAGGCTAAGCTGTGTAAACTTGAAGAAGGTCATAATCCCACTAGGTTTCAATTTCAATGATATCTCATTTCCTAGTGTCTGGTATAAAGAAAGAAAGCAAGAAAGAAACAAACAGACAAAGTGAAAGCATTTATTTAGCATAGACTAAAAGGCACATAAAACACAATATTAATATACAGCAGATAAAACAAGGTAAACGGGGCGATAAATGGCCGTATTATTTTATCGCGTCGACTGAGAAACTACATTATTTTAGAGCTCCGAGAGACCATAAACCTTCGTATTTGATATTAATTTCATCTTGATACCTTTACGCGTTCCTGAGAAAAAGGGTCTTGACAGACTAACAGACAGTCGGAAAACGAAGCGATCCTGGTTTCCGTCTTTTTCCTTTTGACGTACGGAACCTGTCCTGTAACGTTTAATAATTATAAGTTATGCGTACTGTGGTGGGGGTTGCGTGTAGGAGGGTGTGCGGGGCGATGCACCGCACTTGCAGTCTTGTCCAAGCAGCCGTAGCGATAGCATGCCTAAAGGCGCCTAAAGGCACACCGGGATGTAATGGCAGAGGATTTTGCCACCGATCAGCGCACACTAGCCGCTTAGATACTGTAGCATTCCGAAAGCCTACCAAGATATCCTGCGATGTGCCGTGGCATACCGCGTCACGCCGAAGTATTTTCTAGAATTGAATTTTTTATAAGATTTTTATATTTTTCTTCCATGTTGCGACTATTTGTCTCCTCAAAATGAACACGTGCGAAGTAGGTAGCGGCGCCCGCTTGCAATGCCTCACCCCGCGGCATGTCACGACGTCCTTCGGCGTGCCGTTGTATACCGCAGTGCGCTGCGGCATCCCGCCGCGGGATCCCTTAGTTCGCTCTCCAAAACCGTGTCAAGAAATTCCTTTCGATGCCACGGAATTAATTTAAAACATTGGCATTTATGTCGTGTTCCTACTAGATAAGTTTGAATGTCCTTCGGTAAAAATTTAAATACTCTGCCATTCCGTCCCGGTGTGCGTAGGCCTAACATAGTAATATTGGAAGCAGTGTTTGTTTGTAGGGCCATATCTAACCTAACCTACACCACAGAAAAAAAAAAAAACTATCTTCATAATGCAAGCCATGGTTTCGTGTTTTATCCCATATATACAGGTATACCTTTCTTCCATCCACCCAACCTCCTCATTATTCCCCATGCGGTACCGGCGTGACTAAACAAGATTCCTGAGTGCTCGCTTTTTTGTACATCCTTCAAGCAAAGTATGTACCGTGTTATCTAAATATAGATATCTTTCTCTGTCACTTGCTGGTGCTACGTAGACAGATTTAGAGGCAGATGTTTTTTACTTTTTTATTCATAAGACTTTGGGCTTTTTTTTAACCTGATGGTAAGTTATAAGGCCGAAGGTGGAAGCGTGCTTCACCCGGAATCCTCAACAACAGAACTGCCGGAACGCAACAAATGCTGTTAACATTGTTGTTATGGCGACAGACTTAGATAAGATGGTGGTAGCTGGCCAGGCGGGTTTAGAAGCCCTACGACCTACCAAACCGTGCAGAAAAATTTGGCCCCAGCTGGGAATCGAACCCGGGACCTCTGGGTCTGAGACAGGTGTTCATACCACTAGACCATAGAGGCGGCCAATGGGTTTAAGAATGAAATAAATACGGTATTCCGTATTTTTTTTTTACGTTATGCTGTCTGTTGTATTTATGAAAATAAGTAAAACATAAAACAGTTTTATTTTTGTAACAGAAACATTTAAGAACTGTGTGATTCTGTAATCACAAACAAAATTAAAGTTTTTTTTTTAATACTAGCTGATGCCCGCGGCTTCGCCAGCGTGGCTTTTTATAAAATAAAAGTAGCCTAAGTTACTCATAACATCAGCCATCTGTCAGTAAAAGTTGCGACAAAGTAGGTACATGCGTTTCGGAGACTAGCCGGAACAAACAGACGGACAGTTTTTTTTTTTTTGTTATATGTACCGTTTATCTTAAGCATTTAGTAAAAAGCTGTTATTTTGACATTTCAAACAAGACCCTTAAATTTTATTTTTTTGAATAGAAGTTGTGTCTTTCTTTGAACACATCGTCTTCATGTTGGACCCCTTGCTACCTTTTAGAATTCAAAATTCAAAAGTCATTTTATTCCAATTAGGCTGAGAATCAGCACTTTTCGAACGTCAAAATTACATAAGACAGTCCCCCAAAACGCCCGCTCTTCACCACTTTCTAGTGCTTTAGCTGGGAAGAAAAAGTGAAGCAAAGAACTCCCCAGCAGCACATCTGTCTGTTCAGATAGAAAAACTTGTTTCTATACAATGCACTCTAAAGGTGTGTCCAAACACGGCGTGCAAGGTGCGCGGCAGCTACGCGCGGCATTCGCAAGACACAAATTTGCCGCGCGACTAGTTTAGACCTTCTGCGCGGCAGTGCTGCGCGGCATGTCCGAGACACGCCGCGCTCTTTGTTTCGTATTCAAACCACAATGAAAGCGGCCGCGTGTGTTGTAGCTCCTTAGTATCCCATAATGGACTATGGGAGCCATATATTTCAATAAGACGAATTGCTGTTTCGTTATCCATTTTACGTGATAAAATATGTATGTCCACACACAACCACTGGCGAACCAACACTACACCGTTTGCGGCAGTCGTCCAATCATAGCGCGGCCAGCCGCGTGCGGCAGCCGTGCACGATTGCCGCTTTGTTTGGTCACACCTTTAGGATAATTACAACACATACCTAACTACACATAAATCGGGGGTTACTTTACTCCTGCAAAATAGTTAGAATACCTCTCCTTCAAAGCATGCATTCCTTAATCCCCTGTAATGAACGTTTCGGGCAGAGGTTTACCCTGAATAGTCGATAGGTTTACCATAATCGTTATGCATAGCAGGCAGAATGTTGACCGCAGCGGCAGTTATATTGTACCCCTTTGATGTAGGTACTTATCCTTCCGTTAAGAGGGCATACTACGGTACACTAGCACCACTCTTTAAAAAAAATATTATCTCGTGACTGAGAAGGAATTATGAGAAACGGCTCAATCAGCGACCTAGGTAAGTGTGTCTAAAATTTTCTAATACCTTTTATAAAGTTTCATATTGAGACACGAAGCAACAAAATACGATCTAGAGGAATGTGGCCGCTTTTCTTTAGATCGAATTTTGTTGTTTCGTGTAAGTAAGTAAGATTTTATTTGTTTAAACATGGTGTACATGATACATACACATATCAAAAAAAGTTTGCGATCACTTTGGAAAATCGAAATATTTTTTGTTAGGTACGGTAGATTATATTATGATTCGGCTCGCCTGACTTAAACCCAATAGAGCACGCGTCGGATGCTCTTAAGCGAGCTGTTTGGAACCATCAGTCACGTCACCAGTCAGTGCCAGAGCTCAGGGAAGCCGCTATTCAATAATGGGACAGGTTACCCCACGAAATGCTGGACAAATTTATTCTCAGCATGCCCAGAAGGATCACCGCATGTGTTCGACCCAGGGGAGGAGTTATATTATATTTAATATAAACCTTTTATTAATAAATTGTTGTTAAAGTTTGGTTAAACAGTATTTTTCTATCTATCAAATTTCTGTTACAATTACATTATGATTAATTACTCAATTTTTTTTTATAAAAAATTAAAAATTGTATTATTTTTAATTTCAAACAGGGTATTTCTATTTAAAGAAAACACACAACAAAGAATTTTTCTTGATAAAGTTCAATTAAAAAAATTATATCAGCTTATGCTAGTGATCGCAAACTTTTTTTGATGTGTGTATATTACATGCAAGATAATAAGAGATACATAAACGTTCTAATATGTTTAGCCGCATATCGTGGCGTACAAATTGGTACGAAGAGATGGTGCATAAACCGTGATAGTATTTATCATAATTATATTATAGACATTATGTAGGTACTTATTAAATCATCATTATTCATTAAAGATTAGATATCGTGAATTTTGTTGTTGTGTAGTCACGAGATCATATGTTTATTAAGGAGAGGCGCTAGTGGACCGTAGTATGCCCTCTTAAGCTTAAGGGGGAAGCGCAAAGGTAATGAAATAAAATAAAATTAAATGAAATGAAATCGTTTATTCTGTAAATAGGATATCGGAATCACTTTTACACGTCATATAAAAAATATAAAAACAAGCTTGGGGAAGTCGACATTTCCTATCTGACCGCTTGAATTGCGGTAGCCCGCGAAATTCAAATATTCATACGTTTTTTTGCAATTTGTCAGTGGCAGGTTTGATGTAGATCAAAATAATTATGATCCACGACCGTAACAAGTCTGTATTTATAGGACTTATTCCCGGAGCTCAATAATTTTAGTCCCGGCTCCAAATTAAAAAGCAATATAAACAATTTTGGTATTTTATTGTCTAATAAAATTACGGAGCTCGTGGGAATCAATGTATGGAGAGAAATTGTTTGGAGAACAATAGATTTGGAGATCCTGAGAATAAGCCATTTTTATAAATTAAAATCAAAAATTGGCAGTCATAAGGACGGCCGACGGAAGTGAAAACGCAAAACTTTGGAATAACTATTCTTTTATACATATAGCTCATGGTAAGCGTTCGGTGACTATGACGCGAGTTCCATGATTTTTGTTCACCCAAAAACTACACACTTAAAGCTCATGGAAAGCGTTCGGTGACGATCGCGAACCCATAAGTTTTTCCCCTACCAAAAAGTGCTCAAAGCGCCTTAAGAAGTTTTCAATTTTTAACAGTTGTTACGGTTTTAAGCATGCAGGTAAGGTTCCAAAGTGAAAACCAAAACTCAGAGTTCATAATAATGTGAGAGCTTCTGCCACTATTCTCAAAGAATATATTATGCTGTAAAACTAGTTGGTGGCTTGGAACAACTTTAAGTTTTAAGTTAGCGTGTTCTATGTTGCCTCGACATGTGCTTAACTTGCAAACTTTGCGACCGCATAGCTACATTCTGAGTTATCACAACTTTGTCGGAGTTTTCATGTCAATTACATTATGTGGGGACTGAGGCTAGTAATTTACATTGATTGTGTTGGAGTTTATTTTAAGTTTAAGTTGTCACCGGTCCAATAGCGCCACTCCTCTAACAACATGTTATCTCGTGACTGAGAAGGAATTATGAAAAACGGCTCAATCAACTGTATCGGTAAGTGTGTCTAGAATTTTCTAATACCTTTTTTTAAAGTTTCATATTAAGACACGAAGCAACAAAATTCGATCTAAATAAAAACGGTCACATTCCTCTAGGTCGTATTTTGTTGCTTTGTGTATAACCTAAAAAAAATATTTTTCAAGATTTTATTTAACCACTTTGTCGGCGTGATTAACATGTATTACCCATGCCAAATAACAGCTTTATAGTACTAAGAGTTTCTGAGCTAAGATGCGGACAGACGGACAGACAGACAGACAGACGGACATGGCGAAACTTTAAGGGTTCCTTGTTTACTACGTAACTCTAAAAACGGCCACGACTTACGTGTTGTAGGTTCGAACTCCGATATGCACTTTTCTTTATGAAGAGCAGGCAGACACTGCGATGCGACGGTTGGGGGAGGAAGAAATTTCACGCAAACGAAGTCGCGGGCAGAAGCTAGTGTTTAATATACTCGAATTATTACGTAATTTTGTTTAACATTTAACCTTTCCACCACCCAAACGTAATTTGTTGTGCAAAGCGTGTCGGTCAGGTCAAGTAAACTTAATAAATGGTTTCATACTGTTTTATTATAACTTAAGTGCGTAATAAAAGTTACTATGTTATACCGCCTTATTTTAAATTACGTCTAGCCTAGAACGTATTAGAGCAGTGGTGGGCCAGTGGGATCCGCCCCAACTTACGAGTTGTGGGGCGTAAGTTTAAACCCAGGCAGGCATTACTTTCACGGAGGCAATCGGCGGCGGCGATCTCTCGCGTCCGGCCCTGGTCCAGGCCATGGTCCGGAGCGAGAGTGCATGGGAGGCAGTCACCTCCTTCTGCGAAGCAGTCATGCTCACGAAGGAGGAGGTGGAATGCATGAGGGAGCGGCAGTCTGTGCGCCCTCACGCCCCTAGTCGCCGTAGGAGACGCCCTGGGCGTCGGGAATCGGTAGCCAATTCCCGGCCACCGTAGGCGCGGGCTTGCGGACGGCGAGCTATCGGCTCGCCGTCCGGTAAGGACCAGGCCCGGGTCGACGGCGCGTTGTGATCCACGCGCGCCTCAAAGAGATGTCAGCATGCACTGACGGGGTCCGTCAGGACCGGTGCCGAAACGGCACACAGGCAGCTGAAGGAACACGGGTGGGTTTTAGTCAGTAAAAGTCCTTGCTCTCGCCATCTGATAATTTCCCATCCAAAAAAAGGCAGGCATTTGTGTATTTAATTTCATCACCACTGCTCGCAAAACGGTGAAGGAAAACATCGTGAGAAGACCGGCATGTCCTAGAACCAAATATTCGAAAAATGTGACATCTACCAACCCGTACTGGGCCCGCGTGGTGGATTACGGCCCACTCCCTCTTTTTTTTTTAAGATTGGTTTGCTCTTGACTTCTAGTCTAGGTCAGAGGTGACATAGACAAAGTCGACGATGGAGTAAGCTTACCCAGAAGAAGCCTGTTCACTCTCACTTTGAATAGACTAGAGTGGTATGCGGTCGGAAACACAAACACAGGCAGAGAGTTCCACTCCTTTGCTGTTCGCATTATAAAAGACGTCTGAAAACGCTTAGTGTGAGTTGGTCGAATATCAACTAGGTAGGGGTGGTAGTTTACAGTGCAGAGTAGGCCTGTGTCCTAGCAGTGGGGATGTTATAGGCTCATTATGCTTAGAACGTATTAAGGGAGCCCTTGGCCCTTAGAAGAGCTAATAACATAATTTGCGTTCGACCAAAGCAATCGATGAACTCACGAAGTTGCGCAAACTAGTGCAATTTCGGAGACTCATTTTGCGTATCATTAAATACTGTTGCGCGCCACAATTGATGCCTGGTACCACTAGCGCCATCTAGTATCAAGTAGCAGAACTAGTAGAGTCGAGATTCTTCTAGAAAGTTCTAGCGTCGAACTTTCTAGAACTATCAACATCTTGTCAGTCGGGGCCGTTTATACCCCAACATTCTAGATGTTTCTACAGTAGAAGGTTCTGGAACTATCTAAGGACTACATAAGCCCGGTATGTACTCGAACATTCTAGATGTTTCTACAGTAGAAGGTTCTGGAACTATCTAAAAACTATATAAGGCCGGTATGGACCTCGACCAGACAGTCGAAAAACAAGCGATCAAGCGACAAGTAAACTTCAAACGATACGAGCGATCTTCAAGTACGACTTTAGAGTGATCAGTAGTACAGTTGTGTGTAATAATTAGTGTGTTTGAATTGTTATTAATGTTATTTAAAATTAAAGTGTCATTTTTGGTTATTAAATCGAGTTTTTATTGTTACGAACCCTAAATTCGTAGCAATACAATGATTGTACTCTTACCCTTTATACTTTCTCTTTCATATCAGTCTTCCGAGATTTTCCCAATTTTGTTGGGGTCAGCTTCCAGTCTGACCGAATGCAGCTGGATACCAGTATTTTACATGGAGCGGCTTCTCGTAACGACTGTCAAAGATCTACGAATGCTAGCTGGCACCACACGGAAAAAATACACAGTAATATTCACTTCCTGTAAAAAAATGGTGTGTTTGGATGGCTGGTTTAAAATGCTACCCGGCTTGTGTAGTACAGCACTATAGTGCGTTATGATAAATGAAAATATTACATTAATACAGCTTATTTCTCCTTCTAAATACCGCTTCAACTTACCAGCTTGTCCTCTCTGACTTTTGGCCCTCCTGCCGACGACTGGTGAAGCGAGGCTGAAGGCTCGGTCGGCCCTCGGCAGCTGCAGCGTCGTCGGCTGGCTCGGCTCGGAGTGGCGGGCGCAGATCGCAGCTTCCACGACCGAGTCGATACTGGCTGAGCGGGGGAGCTGACCTGCTGATTCGCGCCTGAAACAATGAATAAGACAATTAAGAATCTGCTTGTTCTTAGCTTACGCATTTCAATGTTCAACCCCCCAGGGAATTTATTAATTAATTTTTGGATCTCGGACATGGCGGTACACAAAGTTGTTGCTACAAATCAAGATTTTCTTTAGATTGACTAAGTAACTTGTTTGCATCTGAGCCTATCAAACACAATGATCACAGCTTTATTACTTTTATTTGATTGAGATTTGAAACGGGATCTTGATTGGAGTTATCACAAAACCTAATTGCAGCAATCAAGTCAAAACATAGTTGCTCCAACCAAGATTATTAGATTAAAGTTTCAATATTCGTTATTGAAGTAATCAAAATGCTTGATTGACACAACTAACTTACTTTGTTACAGTTAACATTTTTTTAACTTGTCTCTTTTTTAACTCTTCTACAATGATGTCATGTTAAGGGTAATCGAGATACTTGTTTGGGCGTTCAATCATTTGAACTACCTAGTATTGCTGCAATCATGTCGTGATGATCAACTTAACTAAGATTTTGATTAATCTAAACAAGACATCGTCAATCAAGGTAAAAAGTCACTTGATTGGCGTGCATTTTTTTCAGTGTGTTTTCCTTCACCGTTTTGTGAGCAGTGGTAATGAATTAATGTATACACAGCTTATTTTTTTTTTATTTTTTTTTTTTTAGTAAAAACTTTGCCCCTCACTAGGAATTTCTCCTGTATCGTGGGTGCGTTTACAAACATTTAAACTCACATACACAAACAGCCAGACCCGGAACAACTACTTGTAGATCATACAAATATTTGTTCCGTGCGGGAATCGAACCCGCGACACGCAGCGCAACAGTCAATCGCTTAACCACTGCGCCAACCGTGCCGTAAATGGTATATATAGTCTACAAATTATATTCGCGTGTATTTCATTGCGACCTTTACTAACATGAATTTATAATTTAGTACAGTGGCCAGCACATCAAGCTACCCGAAACTGTTCAATTTCTCAAACGATTTTAAACTTTAAAATGTTGATGATTAAGTTCAAAATCGAACGAGAAAATTTGACAGTTTCTGGTAACTTGTGTTGGCCACCGTACATACTAAGCCTTCAAAGCTGCAAGTTGGTGTCTTGGCAACTTAGCATGATTACAACAATAACTTGGGTAAAGAAACTTTCCTCTTGAATTAACAAAGCCTTCATAGTATATTTGGATAAAGTTTGGAGTTAAAGCTTATGCAGACTAATATACCAACGTTATTATTTTATATTTAACAACATTTTGTGCCGTGTGGTGCCGGACGTAAAGAATAACACTACCCCATTTCCTCCCGTGGGTGTCAAAAAGGCGACTAAGGGATTACTAGAGAATGGGCAGCAGCGTTCTCTATGCATTTTTAACACCATACTGCGATCGCCAACCCGCTTGCCAAGCGTGGCGATTGTGGCAAACCCCCCCATTTGGGGGAGGCCTATGTCCTGCAGTGGACGTCTTTCGGCTGAAATGATGATGATGAACATTTTGTATGGCTTATGCTAAGTCCGTTGAGTCCATGATACTTAAAAATAAATAATTAATTAATTGGTCTGTCATTACTTCACTTTTCATTCTTTTTATCTATTGTGATAAAGTCATTTTATTCTTAGGGTAAGTGCATCGTCTTCACATATATTTCTTCGTCCGCGGCTCCGCCCGCGTGGAAGTCGGTTATCGCGTAAAAAAGTAGCCTATGTCCTTCTCCATATCCCAGGCTATATCTCTGCCAAATTTCATGACGATCGGTTCTGCGGTTTAGGCGTGAAAACGTAACATACAGACAGACAGTTACTTTCACATTTATAATATTAGTATGGATTAGTATGGATAAATTAGCGACAGCTGGCATTGACGTGGTGACGCCACATGGTGGAGCATCATCATCATCATCATCATCATTTCAGCCGAAAGACGTCCACTGCTGGACATAAGCCTCCCCCAATTCGGGGTATTTGCCATAATCGCCACGCTCGGCAGGCGGGTTGGCGATCGCAGTATGGTGTTAAAAGTGCATAGAGAACGCTGCCGCCCATTCTCTAGTCCATTCTCTAAGGGATTAGTAATCCCTTAGTCGCCTTTTACGACACTAGCATATGATGCGATAAAATAACAGTAAATTTACAATACTAATAATACTTAGTTACAATATAGTTACAATACTTAGTTGTAAAGATGGTCACCCATCCACGGATCAACCCCGGCAAGCGTAGCTTAACCTGATGGATCGAGCCGTGCGGCTGTCATTACTTAGCCACGAGCTCCTCCTGAATTAAAATTAATGATTTACTTTTATTATTTTCAGCCGTAGGCGCCGCGGTGTGGCGGCGTCGCGTCGCACGCCATGTTTACCGCCCCATTTGCATTTTAATCGAACTGAAACTTTCTTCTCTAGGGTTGACGGGTTTTTGGCATATTTTCAGAATAAACTTTTGAAGTGATGAGTTGACTCCAAATATCTTTTGGACATAGGCACCTTCTACCAACTCTCACTGGGCCCGCGTGGTAGATTTAAAACCCACTCCCTCTCGAAGAGAAATCAAAATCCAAATATTTTATTTCACATAAACCTACATGGGCACTTATGGAATGTCAGAAGCTAGGTGCATGGTTCCAATTAGTCGTTTCCTATGGAGAAGAGCCGGCAAGAAACTCCACGGTTACTCTTTTAAAAATAATTGGCTTTACAATATTATCAACTAACATTGTTAATACATAGGTATGGGAGGACAGTGTAGGCCTTTCAAAAATTACCAGGTACTTAACAAAATAGAAAAGTGCCAACAAATCTACAATCTACTAGGCCTACAACGTTCTCACATTCACAAAATAGAAAATAATCTATATAAAAGACAGATATATATATATATATTTAAATGAAAACCTATTTAAACCAAATGACATGATTGCAATTACAACTACAGTAACAAATCTGAAAAAATATCATGTCTTTGGGGACATGATATTTATTCAGATTTGCCACTAATGAAGAAGGAGTAATCCCAGTCGCCCCCACATGTGTTGCCCCCAGGTGGCAATCGGGAATAAAATTCCCAGTTGCCACCAGGTAGCAACTGGGAAGTTATTGCCCCTACTTCAAATCGCTGTACACTGCGACGTGGATCACCAACCCGGTGGCAAATGGGAATTTTATTCCCATTTGCCACCGGGTATTTTTTTTTCCGGTATTTTATTTGGAATTCGATTGAGAAGAGGCCTGTGTCCTAGCAGTGGGAACATTATAGGCTGGTTATGATATGCATGTTATAGGCACCTTCTGGAATGTGTTTTTTTTTTTTTTTGAGGATGGGAATTCATCAAATGACCTCTCCCGCTCTGGGTGGAGCGGAAAGGGAGTGTCAGACTCTTACTGACTAAAAAAAAATGTTATTTACGGTATCTCCTGTACATGTAAAGTGGGGATGTTTTTTTTTTGTCTACCTAAAGTTAGAGGTCCGTGCCTTGGGTTTGAACTCGAGACCTATGACTTGGCCGTCCGACGGTCACACCAATAGGCTATAACTGCCTGATTATCAGCCTGCTTATACTGAGGTACCACGGTTGCCGTAAGTAATCACTGGAATGTTATGATAACTTAATTCAAAGTGATAGATGTACTTAAAATATGGTTTTGTATAAAGGAACTCAAGCATTGCCAACCCTATCTATAGGCGAGGTATCAGCAGCTGTTTTAATAAAAATAAAACAAACTAAAACTAGACGAACTTATTAAGAAAAACTTTGGAACTTAATTGTTTTCTCGTTTCTCGACATCTTGACTTCATGTTTAAAACATTGTTTTGTTAACTTCTTCGGGATTAAGAATAAGACTATTAAATCCACTTTTATTTTATTTCTCCTCTGCACTAAACATGCTGCAATCATCATTACGTACGCAAGGCGTAATGGTAATGGCAATATTGCTCACGATCGCAGTTTTTTTTTGCAATAAGTAATTAATCCAGTCATCATTTTCTTGCATGTTACCGACAGACAGACAGACCGACAGACAAACAGATCCGAAATAAAAAAAATAAAAATATTATAAGTATATACTTTCATATGCATTTAGTAAAAAAGCTGTTATTTTGACATCATAAACAGACACTTCAATTTATTTATTTGTATGTATAGATTAAACTAATACGGGCAGCGATTTGATGAAATAGCCAAAAAATAAAAATAAAATAAAATATTTTTTTCGTAATTTTAAAAGATTCGCGGAGGTTACATGCTAATACCATGTCAAAGCCTCTACAATTATAATATTACTAGCAGCCCGTTCCGGCTTCGCACGGGGTAGACAATTATTTATTTTTTGGAATTTCTACACCTTTGGTTACATTGTTCAAATTTTACCAAGGATCCCTAATTTTTTTCAAAATGAAATGTAGCCTATGTCAAATTGGAAGAATGTAGCATTCTATTGGTGAAAGAATTTTTTAAATCGGCCCAGTACTTTTTGAGCCTATTCATTACAAACATACAAACATACAAAAATAGGTACAAATCTTTCCTCTTTATAATATTATTACTAGCAGCCCGTCCCGGCTTCGCACGGGGTAGGCAATTATTTATTTTTGGAAATTTGGATATAAAACACTTTTTTTCACAAATATTTTTATTTATTAAAAAATTATTATTAGACATTATGATGTTCTTCAATATTGTTGTACATTATTTTGTTCTATCGCTAATAGTTTCGGCAGCGCATTCGACGAAAGACATTTTAAGACTCATTTTTCTACACCTTCGGTTACATTGTTCAAATTTTACCAAGGATCCCTAATTTTTTTCAAAATGAAATGTAGCCTATGTCAAATTGGAAGAATGTAGCATTCTATTGGTGAAAGAATTTTTTAAATCGGCCCAGTACTTTTTGAGCCTATTCATTACAAACATACAAACATACAAAAATAGGTACAAATATTTCCTCTTTATAATATTAGTGTAGATATAGTGTAGATTAATAATTCTTTTTTTATTAATTATTTTATTATAATTATTATTTGGTTGAATTAAACAAATGGGAAATGACAACATGATTTCATATTTTTCTGGGTTTTTCGCCATTTTCTTTTTCAGTTCAACGCACAAACAAAAGTCTGGTGAAGACTGACGGATGCAGTAGGCGAAAAACTTAGGTCTATATTATAAGTGGTGTAACAATAGGGAGGCTTATGTGGAGGTTTTATGTGTGTACTGTAGACGCTATAGGAGCGCTAACGGTATACCAGAATAAATAAAACACCATTTTATGATATATTGCGTAATTAATAATAATAAACTTTAATAATAATAAACTTTTATTTTTCTCACCACAATATACATACATTATTTTACATTGGTCAGATTCGACAATGGTACACAATTCAGGTAAGTATATATTGTGGGAGACTCGTGCCTAGCTAGGCTCATTAATTATTGGGATCTTCTTTCAATAGTTTTACGTCACACCTGGCCATAATGTGAGTTTTACCGCACGCTACGCGTACAGTAAAACTCGCATTGTGGCCAGGAGAAGACGTAAAATTGTGTACTCACCACGGGCAGTAAAAAAGAAAGCCCTCTATCGCATATTTACAACCCTCGCATGCGGCTCGGGTCACAAATACCTGTGATTTCGGGCTTTCTTTCTTTTACAGCCCTTGGTAAGTAATGTACTATTACAATATATACATTTACATATATCGGCATCCGCTTGACAGCTCGGGGAGCGGACTCACTAATCTTTTATTCTATTCTAAATCGTAATTTTAAAAGATTGGCTGAGGTTACATGCTAATACCATGTCAGGTTAAAGCCTCCACAATACTACAATAGGTTGAATTAAACAAATGGTGAAATGACAACGTGACATCATTTATTTTTCTGGGCTTTTCGCCATTTTCTTTTTCAGTTCAATGCACAAACAAAAACATTGTAAAAATAAGTTATACTATATCGATTACCGTTTAAAGTCAACAACAACAAGTCTGCAATTACTATCAAGTAACAGTAAACATTGCACACCGCAATTACAAACGCGATTGCTTTTCCGTTGGAATGCTATTGAGTTGAACGTTTTGTAAGCTAAAAAGAAACCCTATATGATCATGCTGACTAGAAATCAAAACGTCTATGCCAAGTATTGCCTAAACCTTATATTGCCTAGGAAGCACAATGCCTATACCTTGCAATATCTCTATTATTTTAGGAGAAGAAAGGCGGTACCGTTTCTGGCTCTGGGTCACAATTCTAACCTAACCTAACCTACAGTTCAGAGGCCGTAGTGTGAGTTTATTTCAACCATCTCGACTACTTAAAAATTATTGCATTTAAGGCATTTTGCTTGATAAACATTTTGATCTCTAGGCGATTTACAGCTTAGGCAATTTGTTGTGTAGACATTAATTTTAGGCATTTTGCTTCGTAAACGAATTGAAAGTTATACACTTTCCTTATATTTCGATACCTAACTACCGTGCATCTGGGCTTTTGTTCCCCTGCAATTAGAGGGACGAAATCTTTTATGTAACAGTGGCCACTAAAACCAAGACACGTGACATCTACTAGCCCGCACTAAGCTCGCGTGGTGGATTACAGCCCACTCCCTCTCATCGAAAAATTAAATAAAGCGTTTTAATATAAGATGATTATTACTTTCATCTACTTAGTAGGTACCTTTCAGCTACAATGTTGCGTCTGAATATAATGAACCACCTACGCAACAATTTTCCCAACGAAAACCTAATAATCACTTGCTAAGACTTGCTTAGAGATATATATGTATGAGAAATAAATATAAGAGCCACCTACATACATACTTAAGTAGAGTACCTACTAAGTCTAGAACATGTTATGTTCATGGCTTCGTTAGCGATTTAAATGTTATCAAAATAAAAACCAAAAGATAATTTTATCAAATTATGCTGAGAATCAGCACTTTTAGAACATCAAAATTACGTAATAAAGCCCCCGAAAATGCCCGCCCTTCATCATTTACTAGTGCTTTAGCTGGGAAGAAGAAGTGGCGCAACCAACTCCTACAGCACGGCTGTCTGTTCAGTTAGAAAAACTTGATTCTATACAATAGTAGGTATGCAAAGTAATTAACATTACGAGACAGAACATTAAATAAAATAATTTCCATATGTCAGTTTTTTTGTATGTGTGTTTTGTTTATCCAGGACATCACAGCCTTTATCCATGCTTCTCGGTGACTATTCACCGAGAAGCATGGATAAAGGCTGGCTTGCCGTTCTATTAAGATCTATGTCTTAATAGAACGGCAAACATATTCTTTGTGCAAAAAAGGAGTTCGTTATAATTTGAGGCAGCAGACAAACAGAAAACTGACCATTTTGTCTTTGTATTTGGTACCTACATTCATCATTAAGGCGACGATAACCGACTTTAAATAATCTTATATTAAAGATCACGTCTAAACGAGTAGTGTTAATGATTTGAAAAAAATATATGTTAAATTAAAGCATTTTCTTAATAATTAAATATGTGAATATTTTAGGTTATGTCTATATTACATAGTGAAATTAATTTGTAAAGTTATGTCTAACGCGGAAAAAAAACTGAGAATCACGCAAAATCTCTCAAGCGTATTTTTCTGAAACCTTCACCTTTTTAAAGATAATTTAAGATCTTTTAGTATACGTGTTTTATTAAAATACCTTTTGTTTTATGTGTAATAAATTAATAATGCGTTTTATTTGGCTGAGCTTGGTCCTGGATGGGCGAGCCCTATTACTGGCTGGACGTACGACGCGTTTCGTGAGCTCAGTACAGAACACGCATGCTAACCACTCAAGGTCGCTAACATATAACTGTGCCTTAAACTGACAAATCAAATTCAAAATATTTCATTTCACATAAACCTACATGGGCACTTATGAAACGTCAGAAGCTAGGTGCACGGTTCCTTGGTAGTTTCCTATGGGGTACCAAGCACACTGCTATTATTTAAAACTAAAAGGGAAAAAGTCGGCAAGAAACTCCACGGCTACTCTTTTACATTGGTTTTTACAATGTTTTCCAATTCGAACGATATTAGGTATGGAAGGACAGTGAAGCGCTGACAACAAGTAGGTACCATACACACTGTAGACGTCAAGCTAATTCTTCACTTATTTACTGTACTTAGTTCTGGCTTTATCTGTATCTATATTTTCCCATTATGAACTTAATTATTTCATGTTTTTCCCGTGTTAGCATTATTAATTTATTTGTTTATTAAACTTTGTGCACAACAAAGGTACAAATCGGGCTTAAGGCCTAAGGCATTCTCTACCAATCAACTAAAGATGCAATATTCCTGTCCAAGTTTAAAAAATTCTCATTTTACAAAAAAAAAAAAAAAATATGTGCGTGTTTCTTAAAAAAATAAAGAATAAGAGATTTAGTGTGAGAGACAGAGAGCGTAATACCTTTCTTCTCTCTCATGTAACGAAATGTGCCTAAACGTGACGCGTCCTTGAAAAACTCTCAATTTTCGTCCAATTATTGACCAAAGAATGACGTGACCGTGACGTGGCCAAGGGCTGGTTTTTACCTTGGCCAGACGCTAAGCGTTGCCATACAACGTGGCAACACTGCCACTCTCTGTGGTACATTACCAGTCGACAGCGATGCGGAGGAATTTTTCGACGCCATATTTTAGTTTATTTTGTTATTAGTTTTATTTAGTTTACTTTATTATATATAGTTATTTAGTTGGTAGGTTGATTATTATTACAGATATTTTAATGTTATTAAATTGAATAAAATTATTGAATCTACGCCTAAGAAGTTACACGAAAAAAAAAAAAACCTGGACTAATGGACAGACTTCTTCAATAAGTATGTGTATTTAGATATTCTTTACTGGAATAGGTTATCGGTGTCATTAGCGTGGGTTTTGTAAAGGGCTGCGGAAGGTCAGACGCTGGTAGGCGCCACTTTTCTGCCTGGGAACTGAACGACATTAGACTGATAAAAGGATCGTTAGCAAGCAAAAAACTGGTAATATTATTAAGTTGTGACAATGTTATTGATTAAAAAACGGGCCAAGTGAGTGTCGGATTAAACACAATGAAGGGTTCCGTAGCTGGGATGAGTTTATTCCAAGAACAAACTTAACATTGTAGTTGAAAAACAAGTTCCCATACATCAAATGTAAGTTTGTACGCATAATATTGAGAGATTTACCATGATTAAGACCATAGACTTCTTATAGGATTTCCTGTAATCTATAAATGAAGAAATTATTTCTGTATAAAAAAAAAAAAATGTCTAAGTAGTTTCGGATATACATACGGGTGGCAATGGTCAATTGTTATCTATTTTCTTAAATAACTTTAAAACTATTTAATTTATAATTTAAAAAAATGTATTTCGTATTCCTTACAATATAAAATAATAAGCCAACATTTTGATATGTCATAGTTACGGTACAGTTTGCAAAACTTTATTTCTTAATTTTCTAATTTGCCCGCCAAAAGTAACTCCCATATTCAATATTCATTCATATACAAATGAATTTTGAATTTTGTGTTTCGGTCACAGAAGTTTGTATACATGTGTACCAAATTTCAACATAATCGGATCAGTAGATTCGGAGTGAATTCGCTGTGACAGATGGACAGAAGGACAGACAGACAGACAGACACACGAGTGATCCTATAAGGGTTCAGTTTTTTTCCTTTTGAGGTACAGAACCCTAAAAATAACCTATAAAGTAGTTGAGAAATACAAATGGTATTGTTCCGGCACATATATAGTGCTTATGAATATTGGATTACCTTATAGCGTAGTAACTAATCCGTGACTTAGGAACAATATACGTGCCTGGATAGTTTATGGTTCATTTGGTTCGTCTAGTAACTGAAGCAAGTTACTTGGCCAGTAGTGAGTAAAATAGTATTTTCAAGATAAGGTTCACTATACAATTTTCAAGAAAAACAATTATTTTACTAAGCCTTGTTCACCAATTTTCTCTGTATTCAAGGAGATTTTGTTACAGCCAATAAGTCTTTGAAAAAGTCGACTATGAGTGTACCTACATCTTTATGTCAAGTTATTTTACGGTTATCTCGGTATCTCGGATGTAGAGACTTGCAATTGTCACAAGCAATGTTACTGCAAGCGATTATTTTAGTTATTATTTAGCGAATGTTGAGACTGCAGGCCCTGGCTAGAACGCTACCAATGACTAACTAGCGATTTATTTATTTGTTTAACATAAAACGGCCAAGGCCAATTATATGTTACATTTATAATGAATAATTAATTACATTAGCTAAATGAAAGTATACAACTACTCGACAGTCATACGCTCATCTCACAATACCTACTCCAGACATACTGACAAGATCTTCCATTCATCCGCAAACACATCACAGTCAGGCTTAGCGTCCAAGAGAGCGTTGAGTGCAGAGAGTGTGCAAGGGACAAGAGACTGGGCTCGAGCGACGGTGCGATAGACGAGTTTGAGCATGAAGAGTATAGTTGTAGGTACTTGCTAGTTACTTGCCATAAGTAAACGATACTTAGGTCATTATGTATTGTGGTCTATTTACGCTTTTTCAATTGTTTGTTTTACTGTATAACGCATAAAATGTCATAGTAGATTAATTTTATTTAGATTTCTCGGTTTTTCTGCAAGAGTTTTATGCTTACCTAATCTTTTTAAGAGGTACTGTTGAATTAATAGCATTACAAGTTTATCTACTTTGAAAATCCTGCTGCTGTTTTAGTAAGGAAGTAAGGCGAATTCTGGACCTTTCAAAGACTCCTCAAAATGACGTACTGCCTACTGGCTGCTTTATTTTTTATATCCTCAAATTCCCAATACCAACCCTACAAGTGAGCAGTGGCGGCTCAGTGGTACCGGCCTCGACTTACGAATTGTAGGTCGTGGGTTTGAACACAGGCAGGCGCTTTAGGCCGCTTGTACACGCTAAGAAAATTCACCGTGTCTGCTGCAGACAGGACCAATTCATCATGTACACGACAAGAATTTTGTCGGACCTAGCTACGAAAACTTGTCGTGTCTGCTGCAGACAAGACAAATAGGAACGTGTACACGGTTGTTTTTGGGCAGTCATGTGTGGGGTACGGTAGGCTGCTCTAGGCAAGTCTGTTATTAATTTGCGATTGTTTGTGAGTTAAGAACACGTCCACGCGTTAAACGTACACTAACAACCTGAACCACCTCACCTACCCCAACTCTCCCTATGCCGCAGCAACACAGAGCACGTCATGTCTAGCCCAGACAAGATTTTTTCTTGTTCAGCACCGTGGAAGTGTACACAGTTCGTGTGTAGAAAAGACACGAATTCTTGCGTAGGTGATTTTTCTTAGCGTGTACAAGCGGCCTTATTCTGTGTTAACAGTTTTATCACCACTGTTTTCAAAAACGGTGAAGGAAAACATCGCAAGCAAACCGACATGTCCTAGAACCAAAAATTCGAAGACATTGTGACAGCTAATAACCCACACTGGACCCGCGTGGTGTATTACTGCCCGCTCCCTCTCGGAGAGGAGGCCTGTGTCCCAGCATTGGAAAAATTATAGGCTTATTATGAGACTACAAGCTATTTTTTTCTTCTTTTATCTAGGACATCTCAAAGTTAACCATCAGAGGTCGTGACTCTTTAACCGGTCTTTCCTGTGGTTGCCTTAAGCTCCCATAAACTTAAAGCCTCCCTAGGGCGTACAACTTATAAACTAAACGACTGCGCGCTAAGGGCACCCCCTTTGGGGTACGAACCTCGGTTTAGGGCAGAGTCGGAGGGAGGATGGCAAGGGACCGACGATCGCTGGATAAAATCAGGGTTATGATTATTATCAGGGGAATTTAAAGCTACAGGCTCAGCTATGGCGCGGGCTGGCGCTTCGCTTACGGGCAAGGTTCGGGGAGGACTATTTAGTCGGGGATTTCGCGATGGGCCTCGGCGGCGAGATCGGAATGAGCTATTAAAAACATTATAAACATTTTTATACTTCATCCAAGCCATTGTTCAGTTTCACGACTACATCCGCGCCACCGGTATCCGCCAGATGGCGCCACATTAATAGGAACGACGGTTTACAGTCCCAAATACCGGTCCAATTTATTTCATTACTGTGCGTTTGACATCGGGTTTAATAATTTTGTTGGTTTATAACATAAACCAATTAATTGTTTGGGTTTGTTTTAAGTTAAGTTTAAAAGCGGCCTTACGACCGTACTCTTAAACATAGCCTTAGGATCACCACACACCGGATGCTTTTGTATTGTTTCTTGTCCTTTGGTTTTTCGTTACTTTGTATTAGTATGTGTATTTTGTCAATTTTTCATGTAATCTTATCTTAATTTAAAAACGTTGCCCCACACTAGGATTTCTCTTGTATCGTGCGTTTACAAACATTTAAACTCACATACATAAACAGCCAGACCCGGAACAACTACTTGTAGATCATACAAATATTCGTTCCGTGCGGGAATCGAACCCGCGACACGCAGCGCAGCAGTCAATCGCTTAACCACTGCGCCAATGTGCGTCTTGTTTGTGCAGAATAAACAGTTTTTCTTTCTTTCTCAATTCGGTTGTAATTTTTGAAGTGTAAACTTCTTTAAGCGCATTGAGCACTTTTTGGGTGAACAAAAATCATGGAACTCGCGTCATCGTCACCGAACGCTTTCCATGAGCTATATGTATACTGTGTATATATGTGTACTTTTTGGGTGAACAAAAATCATGGAACTCGCGTCATCGTCACTGAACGCTTTCAAGTTACTTAGTTTTCACTTATAGGGGCAGTCCGCAAAGACTGCCCCGCATGTTTAAAAAAAAATATATATTTGTTATACCAGAAATCCGACCAAGGATACGCAATTCCGAAATAAAAGTTATTTTTAAACTTTAATGTTTTTTTGTTGGAAGTCGACTGTTTTTTGTTAAAAAAAAAATTTATCTTTAAGTTCTTGGTGACAACTAGCATTTACTGCATACAGATAAATTAACTCAGTCTTCATCTTCTACAAAAGAGTTCAAAGGCATTCTGAAAACATTTTCCATTGGAAAATTCCATTAGAAAGCTGTTATAAATTGCATCGTTCAAGATTTGTGAGAGCATTCCTCGGAGTTTGCAAACTCTATTTGTATTCTGAGAGACGGTTTCGTGTATAAATATTAATGTTTTCAGTAATGGAGGTGTGATTATGAGGAGAGTGTGTGATGGCCATTTTGAGCTTTAGGATCTTGTTTATAATAATATAAACAAGACCATTTTCCCGTTTCTCGTTTTGGCCGTTTTACGTGGATGTGGCGCACATTTTCTCCCAAATTGTTTTTTTAACCGACTTCACAAAAAGGAGGTTCTCAATTCGATTTTATTAAAAATAAAAAAAAGTTTTACCTCTGAACTCCGTCGTTTATGACCCGATTTGGAAAATTCTTTTTTTATTTGAAAGGATATACTACCAGATTGGTCCCATTTTTTATCAAAATCCAGTTCTGATGATGGGATCCATGAGGAATTGAGGGAACTCCTCAAATTTCATAGGCATAAATATAGTGATTTTTATATTTTCATCAACAAGTCAAGCATTTGTATTCATAAAGTATCATTTGGTGAAGTGGAACTGATGAAGAAGACTACAGATGGCGACTGGAACTCGTCAATGATACGTATTTCACGAGTGGCGATAAGGTATCTCGATTAAGATAGTTAAGCGACTATCTGATCAAAATCAAACTGATCTGTGATGAAGCCAGACAGACAAACAGCTGCTATTTTCAAATTAAAACAGACACTTCAATTTTATTTATTTGTGTAGATGTATGAATCGAAAATTGAAATGAGTATTCTTAGATGGTTTGGTCATGTTGAGATGATGAAAGAAACGCGACTTACAAAAGGTATTTACAAGGCAGGTGTGAGTGGAAATGCCGGCAGGGGATGCCCTAGGAGGACATATAGTGACCTAATTGGTGATGTTCTTCAGAAAGGTCAGGTGCGTAGCACTCGCAACCGGCGTGCGTGTATGACCAGATGTATGAACGTAAACGAAGCAAAAGGAATATGTAAGGAGGGTAGTAGGTGGCTTTCTATAGTATCTGCCTACCCCCATGGGAAAAAGGCATAATACCGCCTCGAGCGCAATGATCAACTTAGCACACATGTATTATAATGTACTATTATATTATTTTATAATAAGACACTGCATCTTCATTAATTATCATCATCATCATTTCAGCCGAAAGACGCCAATTTTTGCCATAATCGCCACGCTTGGCAGGCGGGTTGGCAATCGCAGTATGGTGTTTAAAATGCACAGAGAACGCTGCTGCCCATTCTCTAGTAAGTCCCTTAGTCGCCTTTTACGACACCTACGGGAGGAAATGGGGTGGTGCTATTCTGTACGTCCGACACCATTATTTATGTTATATATTATTTGCTTCAAAACTACATTAACTTAAAATGTATTTCTTTATTTTCATTGTTATCTATTTAAATATAGAGGCTTGTTTAAGTTATCTTGAAAAGTAATGGCACAGCTAGAGCATTACAAAGATATATATGAGTATGAAATAAATGTTTATTTTATACGTACCTATATTATTTATTTTACACGTCATTTGATAAGAACCATTATTTATGTATCGTTAGCACTGAAAATATATGGAATAAATAAATTATTGATGATAGAGATAATTATCGTCGATGTGGTATGAAGTAAAAAAAAACCATAAGCAATTCGGTTTCTATCAAAACTGAAAATGCAGTTCTATGTGAATTTCGTATGAATTATTAAAATTTGGCCAAGGCTTCTGTCGGGTCAGCTAGTAAATTCATAAAAATAAATAGTCTTTGAAAGAAATCATTTAACTCGAAGTTCATTTGAATGAGAGCAATTAGGTTCCGTTCATTTCAATAATTCCAGTCTCCAGAACTTCCATAGCATTGCCAAATGTCGTCATTAAGTCACAAGTCAGGTAAGAAAGACACTGAATCCTGTAATTACATAGTTGAAGTACCTGCAGTCATACGCAAAGCCCTGATATCACAAGACCGAGTTTTTGTAAATTGGTCATCATGCCCTGTGAGAGACTTTACTTTGGTCACTCGATGTTATAAGTGTCAACAGTATGGACATGCGGCCAAGTCATGTCGACAGACATCGTACACCTGCGGCCACTGTGGTGATCAAGGTCACTCAGTAAAAGAATGTCCAAAAAAGGCTGACGAACCAATATGCGCTACTTGCTTGCATTTTAAAAAGCCAGACAAGCATAACACAGGCGCTGCTGAATGCCCCGCGAAAATAATGGCTGAAAAAAGGTACATCAACTCTGTAGATTATGTAGGCGCCTAAGAGCGCCGTTAATAAGTTATTTTTCTGACCTTTTTTATTTTTATTTTTTATTTCTTAACTACCATTATGATAAATAGTTTGATTAATGATTTAGATAATTTCACTGTATCCGAATGCAAAGTTTGTGAAACTGAAAACTGCAAACAATATCTATCCGACTACAAAACTCCGCTTACCATATTAACGCAAAATATTCGCAGTGTTTTTAAGAATTTTGATAGCTTTAGTACATTTCAACAACGGCTAAACATAAACTGTGACGTTATTGTTTTAACCGAATGCTGGCTTGCTAAACAGTATAGCATCCCACTAATCCCGGGGTATAATATGTATAGAAGTACTATAAATTACAACCAAAACGATGGGGTGATAGTTTATGCAAGAGATCATCTCAATGTCTCTGTTCAGGAACCTGACATGCACGACTGTAACAGATTGTTAGTTAAAATTGGATTAGAATTTGCGATATTAGCATTGTATCGACCTCCGTCTTTTAAAAATACTAGCATTTTTACTGAATCTCTGAATGAAACCTTGCAAACACTGTCATCCATCAAAAACACGGTTGTAATAGGAGATATTAATATCAATATTCTACCAGGAAGTGCTGATGCGCCTGCTCAGGACTACCTCAACATATGCGCCTTTCATGGCCTACTCCCAGCACACAGCTTTCCTACACATCACAGTGGCTCCTGTTTGGATCATATTATGCTAAAATCGAATTTCCCTTCACTTGCACTTGTTGTTAACTCAACAATAACCGATCACAATGCTGTCCTACTAACCCTAAATTGTAAATTACCTAAACAAGACACTCGCAAAATTTCAAAACTGAATATAAATAAACTTGAAGAAGATTTACGCGTCATCAATTTTGATCCAGTCTATAATTCCGCTGACCCGCAGTTTTGCATGTTGTATGTAATTGAAAACTTACAAAATGCAATTCAGAAAAACACAGTCGTAACGCAGTTGAGCAACAAAAACTACAACCTTAAACCATGGATCACATCAGGTCTTATTCGCTGTATGAAAAATAGGGATAAACTGCATATGAAAGCTAAATCTAATCCAGACAATGCAGTATTGCAACTTTCGTACAAAAGATATCGAAATTTTTGTAATGATCTCCTTAAAAAAATTAAAAGGAACTACGACAAAGTGGCATTGGAAAAGGCTGGAACAAATAGTAAAAAGATCTGGAAATATATTAAAGACGCAACGTATACCACGAAAAAATATGAGTCATCTTCAGGTTTATTACAAGCACACTCGTCACCGCTGGAATCAGCTAACATAGCAAATGATTTCTTTATTAATGTTGGAAAGTGTCTAGCAGAAAAAAATCTGAGTCAATCCCAAAACCCAACGAGCACTCCTTTAACATGCAACACTGCTTTAACATCCTTTGTGCTGCTAGATACTGACGAGACTGAGGTAGAAAATATAATTATGTCCTTGAAAGAAGACTGTGCAGTTGGCTGGGATAACATATCGAATAAAATTATTAAAAAATTCAAGGACATTTTGGTACGACCACTGACCTATATTTTCCGTATTTGTTTATCTTCAGGTCATTTTCCTGAGTGTCTCAAAAAAGCTGTTATTGTCCCTGTATATAAATCAGGCAGCAAAAAGCAAGTGACAAATTATAGACCTATTTCTCTATTACCTTCTATGTCAAAAATATTGGAAAAAATTATAAACAAACGGATGTTGAAATATGTGGATGATAGATCAATTCTGTCTGAACGGCAGTTTGGATTTAGGCCAAAGGTTTCAACTTCAGATGCGGTACACCATCTGACTGATTATCTAGTGCAAGAACGTGACAAGGGTAACCACACAGTAGGAATTTTCCTTGACCTTGCCAAAGCGTTTGACACAGTTTCCATTCCAATTCTGTTGCGCAAGCTTGAGATCATGGGTGTAAGAGGCACCCAGCTGAAAATTTTCAAAAGTTATTTAGAAGATCGCACCCAGTGCGTAAAGGTTGGCAATGTTCTCAGTGCTGTTCAAAAAAACACATATTTTGGTGTTCCCCAAGGAAGTATTTTAGGGCCCACTCTGTTTTTGATTTACATAAATGACCTTTGCAATCTAAAGCTAGACCATGGCACTATTATAACTTACGCTGACGACACTGCTCTACTTTTTTCGGCTGACTCAGAAAATGAAGTCTACAATCTTGCGCAACACGGATTCAATATTGTAAATAAATGGCTTCAAAATAACTCACTAACTCTAAATGCAGAAAAGACACATTACATTAAGTTTTCGATGCGCAAGCAAATATCGCATATCCCCTCAACGTTGCATGCTCATTGTTGCCCAGTTCCTGCAGATAGCCAGTGTAAGTGTCCCAATATTAAAAAGACAGATAAACTAAAATACCTAGGTATAATATTAGATGAAACCCTTTCCTTCAAACAATATATGGAAGCTCTAAATAATAGAATTCGTAAGCTGATATATATATTTAAAAAGCTACGATTTATTGCAAATCCAAAAATAATTAGGCAAGTATACTTTGCTCTTTGTCAGTCAATTTTGACTTACTGTATTACTTCATGGGGTGGGGCGAATAAAACTTTGTTATTGACCATTGAAAGAGCTCAAAGAGCTATTCTCAAAATCGCTACTTGCCGCCCTTTCCTTTTCCCCACTAACCTCCTGTATAAATCTTGTGAAGTACTAACAGTTCGACAGTTATTTATAATGAGCACTGTACTAAAACAACATGCAACACTTCCATACAGCACTGAATTTACTAAAAAGAGACGGAAAGATATAGTTTGCCCTCAAAAAAGTACAAAACATGCTTTCACAGCCAAATTTTATATGTACCTCGGACCGCTACTCTATAACAGGCTAAATGAAAAGGGAAACATCTACTCCTTAAATCATAGTAATTGCAAGAAAATCCTTAAGGAAACTCTTCAAACTATGTCCTATGAAGATACAGAGAAATTATTACTAGTGCTAAAGTAAATATTGTTTGTATTATTGTTATTTTGTTTTTTAATTAGTTAGCTAAGTTAAGATTCTATAATTTTATACACTTTTTTACATATGTACCAATGATATTAATATGATGTGATTATTTAATCAATTAATGTTACCTCCAATCGCCTGAAACACAGGATTACCTAGTTCAGGCACAAATAATGAGTGAACTTGAGATAGATATAAGAAAAACTGTATTTAACTTTATACCTTATATTTTTTAATAAATTTTATTATTATTATTATTTTATTTATGTCTACATATCTCGGGACCCTGGGGTCCCGGGCCTTTGGAAGGCGTACGAGGGGCCGAAGCCAACTCGCAGAGGCCCGTTAGACGCTTTGTAATTAAATGAGGCACCAACCGACGATTATCCCTGTACGCACTATGTAAGTGCACCCAAGGACAACCCCCGGTTTGTGTAGGACTATTGTAGGACATGGAAACAACGATATTGGACTATGGGTTTTGGGTGGTTAAAATGGACTGGTTACCTAAAACTATGGAAGGACTATGGCCCCTGCCTGATCAATGTTTTATTATACATGGATAAAATGGCAGGGGGTGACTTGCACACTCAATAATGGGCCCCCGAAAACGGTCGCTAGCACATAGTGACGTAGCGACAAGAGGGCAACATGTCCTGAGGTGCTCGAGGAGTGGAGAGGTATTCCACGGCTCTCAGAACAATCCCAGAGCCCGGAAGATGGTCAAGATCCCTACAAGCACTTACTGGAATACTTCCTTCCTCCGAGCACGTTTGCTCTTGCGAATCTCCACTCAAGCCGGCCATTAAAGGCAAGAATGAGGTGGGAGCTCAGTTCCTCGTCAGTGTTCACTCCAGCCAGCCAATAAAGGCAAGCTAGAGATGAGGAACGTGACTTCTCCCGGGAGATAGGGTCCGTGGGGTCGCAACTGCCCAACAGCTCGCCACATGCTGCCCTGCGGGTTTCTGTATCTCTCTTGGTCTGGCTCCTCACCCTAGACATGTTCCGGTAAAGTAAACTCTATCGGCACAGACCCAGAGTTCGGAGCGCGCAAGCCCCACCACGACGTCAACGTAGAGATACGGCGGTGGGGTTATTATTATTATTATTTTATATACATTTATATATCTCGGGACCCTGGGGTCCCGGACCTTTGGAAGGCGTACGAGGGGCCGAAGCCAACTCGCAGAGGCCCCTTAGACAATTTTAAATGGAATGAGGCACCAACCGACGATTATCCCTGTATGCACTATGCAGGTGCACCCAAGGACAACCCCCGGTTGGTGTAGGACTATTGTAGGATATGGAAACAAATATATTGGACTATGGGTTTGGGTGGTTCAAATGGACTGGTTACCTAAAACTATGGAAGGACTATGGCCCCTGCCTGATCAATGTTTTATTATACACGGATAAAATGGCAGGGGGTGACTTGCACACTCATTAATGGGCCCCCGGAAACGGTCGCTAGCACATAGTGATGTAGCGACAAGGGGGCAACATATCCTGAGGTGCTCGAGGAGTGGAGAGGTATTCCACGGCTCTCAGAACAATCCCAGAGCCCGGAAGATGGTCAAGATCCCTACAAGCACTTACTGGAATACTTCCTTCCTCCGAGCACGTTTTCTCTTGCGAATCTCCACTCAAGCCGGCCAATAAAGGCAAGAATGAGGTGGGAGCTCAGTTCCTCGTCAGTGTTCACTCCAGCCGGCCAATAAAGGCAAGCTAGAGATGAGGAACATGACTTCTCCCGGGAGATAGGGTCCGTGGGGTCGCAACTGCCCAACAGCTCGCCACATGCTGCCCTGCGGGTTTCTGTATCTCTCTTGGTCTGGCTCCTCACCCTAGACATGTTCCGGTAAAGTAAACTCTACCGGTACAGACCCAGAGTTCGGAGCGCGCAAGCCCCACCACGACGTCAACGTAGAGATACGGCGGTGGGGTTATTATTATTATTATTAAATGGTTTGACAAATTGCTTTAAAAATATCAAAGTATTCTATTTTTATTTTATTAGCAATTCATTTTTAATATTTGTCTGTGAATTTCCCACGATGTACCTTAGATGTGAAGAAAAATAAATGAACAGAAAGAATTGGAGAAAATCTCAGAATTAAATTAAATAAATGGGTTTCTGCAAAACTCAAAGATGAGAAATTAAGGATGTCCGCAATTTGGCTCCCGCATGCAATGAGCAGCGTCTAATAAAAACAGCTTTATCTCGCGCCAAAAATAAGTTACAATAATTTATTTAATCTATACTAATATTATAAAGAGGAAAGATGTTTTCGTTTGTTTGTACCGAATAAGCTCCGAAACTACTGGACCGCTTTTAACCATTTTTTCACCAATAGAAAGCTAAATTATCAGGAAGTAACATAGGCTTTCATTCATTTTAAAAAAAAGGAGATCCTTAAGTAAATTGCAATAATGTAACAAGCGCGGGCGGGACGATGCGAAGGGGTGGGACGGGGGAACAAGAAACTTCACGCGGACGAAGTCGCGGGCAAAAGCTAGTTTTGTATATTTTGGCCGCTGGCAGCGCAGGGTCGTTGTGACGATCCTAGGGCGTGGCCAATGTCCAGCAGTGGACGCTTTCCAATTAAGATGGCAATGACGATAAAATTCTGGTAATAGCATTTGCAATTTTTTTTTTCACTCTAAAAACTATTTTTTCAAAAAATTATTTCGGTGTGAAAATGAATCTTCTGAATTTAGAAGGCAATCGGTTCAATTAATCTGATCGTGGCACCAATTTCTGCTCGTCACCCGTCACCGATAGCGATGTAATATCCTTGCAGCATTGAATCTGAGACAGATCTTATCATTTCTTCATGAGAACACCTTCATCATATATTATGTCAAATTCGGTGTGATCCTTGAGCGAAATAGTGCATAGTTGGTAGTTTTTGTAAAAATATTTGTATATTAACAAGGGCTTTTCGCCATCAAACTAATAAGTTTGGCGAGTAAAATAATTGTAAAAGGAAAAAATTATGTACCTTTGTTTGTATGTCTGAAAATCAGTGCTGTGCTGTGAATAATAAATAATACAGGATTTTTTTTAACCAGTGCGAAAATTTTGACAAATTAAACTTAAACGAGTTTTATTAACCACCTATTTCTTACCCCTGTCCCGCTCTGCCGCCCGCGAGGGTTACACCCGCCGTGTGCGCCGGCTCTCGCGCGCACGCTCATTGATATTAGTACGAATAGATTGTGTCCATATTTTGTTAAATTCAAGTTGGAACAAAAAAAAAAAAAAATGAGAAAAAAATTGAAATGTGTTCTATTACTGGTACTGAACCTCCAGAAAAAAATTACGCACTGGTAATTAACTTTTCCTGTATATGTAATATCTCTCTAAGTTAGAATTGGCCGCAATTGTCATGTTTTCATGAAGACGAATAGTCATCCAATCGAGTAACATGATACTTAAATAGATATTTGTTACGGGCGCATCTACATTTTATTACGTACCTACTATATTTTTAATTCATATAGGTACAATCTGATACTGAGAGGGGCTTGTGGCTAACTAATAACAGCCACTTGGCTCGATCGATCAGGTTAAGCTACCCTTGCCGCGGTTGGTCCGTAGATGAGTGAACATCTTTAATAAGATCCCTCCGTGCCTCGGAAAGCACGTTAAGCCCGTTAATCCCAGCTGTCATTCGTCTTTGACAGTCGTTACAGGTCGTCAGAAGCGCGAAAGTCTGACAACCAGTCTTACCAAGTGGTATCGTATTACCCATTAACTGAGTTGTGGAGGGCAGATAGGGAGTCGCTCCATGTAAAATACTGGTATTTAGCTGTATCCGGTTAGACTGGAAGCCGACCCCAGCATAGATGAGAAAAGGCTTGGCAGATGTGGTACAACCTGATACTGAGGTGCATATATGCAAAATATATGCACCTCATATCGCGGGCAACCTGCGCTTAATATTGTGAATTAAAAGCTATTAGAAATAATTTATTTTATTAATTTATTTATTTACTATTACTACTTACATTTGTTTTTACAGGTGGGAACCCAATACAACAATGTAGTCACAATTACCACACTCTGTGACGTCACACAAAAACCCTTTTTTTTACTTTGCCCCACAATAGCAATTTCTCCTGTATCGTGGGTGCGTTTACAAACATTTAAAGTCGCATGCACAAACAGCCAGACCCGGAACAACTACTTGTAGGTCATACAAATATTTGTTCCGTGCGGGAATCGAACTCGTGACACGCAGCGCAGCAGTCTATCACTTAGCCACCGCGCCAACTGAGCCGACTAATCGATTAATAGATACCACCACCAACAAAAATTAAATGTTTATAAACTATCCTATTTTGACTGACAGAGTCCAAATTTATACCTGTCGTATACCGATTAACAAGTCCGAAGTACAGAGGACAATAAGTTAAGTATCATCCTTTGGAATTCTGCCAAAGAGCAAGTAAAGATATCTAATCGCAGAGAGACACTGTTGAGTATCTTTATTGCACTTATGGTTTTTTACCCCAATTTTCTTTATCCCGGAAATATCTATATATCGAGCTAGGAGAAAAACGGGCCCACGCGTAAAGTTGAAGCTACCGTAAAACGTAATGAAAGTCACCTTCCATCATATAATTTTTTGATCCTTCTACTATAATTGAAACGAGTATACCAATCATATTAACGTTTGTTTGGTTCTATCCCAGCTTCATGCAATTAATTATCATACAAAGATTGTAATTGATTTTCTATTAAGGCCCAGATATATGCCAGTGACCTTGAGTGGTTAGCTTGCGTGTTCTGTATTAAGCTCACGCAACGCGTCGTCCGTCCAGCCAGTAATAGTACTCGCCCATCCAGGAGCGCCGTCCCAAATAAGACGCATTATTAATTTATTGTACTTAAAACAAAAGGTATTTTAATAAAATACGTATACTAAAAGATCAATAATTAAATTATAAACTATTTAATAAATATTTATTTATGACACATTTATTGATTAGGTCATAGATTATTTACATTATAATAAAAGTTACAGTCAAACACCTAGTCAAATAACCCGCTCCTAACTGTTCTCGGCGCAAAAGTGTCCATAACGCTTGCTGCATTGTCACGCTGGATGGCAATGCCTAACCTTTGCACCAAGAACGAGCCAGAGCGGGAGTCACCCGTTTTGTCACATAGCTTGTGCGCTATCTCACTAATGAGCTTTTTGGCCTCAGTGCACCAACAACCCATAGTCTCAACGGCAATGGGCACAAAAATGTAACAGTACGCTAACGGAGCGTACTTCACCCTCTTCCTCACCGCGTTGTCTTCCGCTGCTGCCGACGACGGCGAGAGTACCGTGCGACCAAGGTGGCTCGCGGCAACAGTGCTGACGCAAGTTGCGTCCCATATGAGGCACTTGCCGTTCCTCCAAAGCACCAGAGTCAGACCATCAGGCCTCTTACCGTCAGTTCTGCACAGACCCGGAGGCTCCAGCACGCAGGGGACATCTGCCGACACGAATGCCCTCCTCACAATATAATTTAGCGCATGGTGATGCGGAAACCTCCCCGAGCAACGACGACAACTCAAAGCGTGATGGCCATCGGCCTCTACCATAGAACCGCAGGTGCATCTGTGGGGTTCACACATCTTGCAGCCCAATCGGAGGGCCACCGCCACACGCAAAGAGTCGTTACCAAGCAACGTGCCCAGGTGAGGCGAAGGAAGCGCGTGCAACCATGCCCCCGCTTCCGGCTGCGATACAGCCCTGAATTATCTTTAAAAAGGTGAAGGTTTCAGAAAAATACGCTTGAAAGATTTTGCGTGATTCTCAGTTTTTTATCCGCGTTGGACATAACTTTATAAATTAATTTCACTATGTAATATAAACATAATCTAAAGTATTCATATACTAAGTTATAAAGAAAATGCTCTAATTTAATATATATTTTTTCCAAATCATTGACACTACTAGTTTATACGTGATCTTCAGTATAAAATAATTAAAAGTCGGTTATCGTCGCCTTGAACTTGGTTTTTTCTTCCTCTGGTAAGTAGAATTTGCACTTTTTCTTTTAGAGTCCGTTTTTTTACCCTGTCCATTCATTTGGGCACGTCAGTACAACAAATTTGTTTAAAGAATTCGCTACATTTCCCGGAGGCATCATTATTTCTCTACTACCAAGAGTTGGACATTTTCGTTTCCGCTTGCCTAATCAAAAGAAGCTTCATTACTCGTTTCAACACTTCTATAGACAATGAAATTCTTTTTACAATTTTAACACACTTTAAAAAAAATAAGGTTCTTAGTTCAACTGTATTTTTTGTATGTGTATATTATGGTAAACGTATGTTGTGTTTTTTCATTTGGTTTTGATGTGGATACTGACTTTTTGGTCTAATCTATACAAATAAATAAAATTGAAGTGTCAGTTTGTAATGTTAAAATAACTGCTTTTTACTAAATGCATATGAACGTATATACGGTACTTATAACATAAAAAAAACAGTTTTCTAAATGTTTGTCTGTTTGACTGTTTGTTCCGGCTAATCTCCGAAACGTAGATAGCTGTTATTATAAGGAATACTTAGGCTACGTACTTTAATTTTATAAAAAGTCACGTATACGAATCTGAGGGCAGCAGCTAGGTTTAATTATAAATAATATAGGTAATAATAATAATACGGATTTTTCTAAAATAAAAGTAGCCTAAGTTATGGCTACTTTTAGTTTAGGAAAAGCCACGCGGGCGTTGCGGCGTGCAGCAGCTAGTACCTCATATAATGTCTCGAAGAATTTCGAATGTGCCGAAGAATTTCGAATATTGCGAACAATTCTGACCAGTAACAAGTCATCTACAATAGAAAATACTCAGTTACAATTTATAAATAATCTCAATACAGAAAATAATTACGTAATAAAATGAAATCGTTTATTCTGTAAATAGGATATCGGAATCATAAATACTAGATGGAGTCGACATTTCCTATCTGACTACCCCCGAGAAAAAATGGCGAAAACACACAAGGGTCGAAGTCTCTTTTAAAATCCAGACATAATCTTGGTCAGATCATGTAAGGACCATGTAGATCCGTGTCTGAAATGGTCTTTTGAGGAAAGAACCACACAAATTTCCTGGCTTGTTACGTAGACGTTCAGAATCCACCTACCCTTTGGTTCCAATGGTTGTCCATAATAGAGAAATAAAGAAAGAATAACGTTTATTTGGTCACAGTTCGTGAAACACAAAATAAAAATAAACAAAATAAAAAAGTGAAAATAATGTTATACAAAAAAATGTGTTTCTCACGGCTGCTCCAAAAAGGTACATTTCAGCATGAATGCAGACAGCTGCTGTCTGACGCTGGTTTTTATACACCTTTAGGGAAAAGTAACGGAGAGTACAAACAGTTTCAACATATATAATTCGTAATTTGTATACTTAAAATATAATAACCTATTAATCAACTATTGTATTAGTCTGACTGTTAGTGTATGTGAGTTTAAATGTTTGTAAACGCTCCCACAATACAGGAGAAATTCCTAGTGTGGGGCAATGTTAAAAAAAAAAAAAAAAAACTAATATATCAGAAAATCAGGATAGCAACCAACCGATTATCATTTGAGGCCTGAAACTGCGTTAAGCGGGCTTCCGCGACGGGCACCCGTTGCGTGTGTACACGCGTGGATACGCGGGGGGGCTCTGACGGCAATTAAATACGGCGTAGTTTAATTTTAACGGTGTGCATGTACAGTTGTGTCGATGGAGAACTTAGCAAAACGATGACTAGCATAAATAAAACGACAGCCAGTAAGCTGGCGCTACCAGGCCCAGCGCGTGCCTCCGCGACTTACGCCCGCGCTTGTCCCTGCGACGGAGGACTTTTGTATGGAACCGCGCGGGTGTCCGCATAACGCAGTTTCAGGCCTAAAGTGAAAGTTCGCGAGCGCATTCGTAAGAAGCTGGCAGTATCATCACAACATTAATGTTTTCCCATTGATTGTCTTATTTGTTTTAGTATATTCGTGTATTTATGTATGTTAATTTGTGCTTGTATTTTTATATAATATGCTATATTTATTACATTTACAGTTTGTAAAAGATACATGCGTATATTTATAGTTATTCCTAGATTTTTTGTAATTGCACCTACCACTTTTTGTCTCTGCATCACCCAAAGGTTGACTGGTAGAAAATGCCTTTGGCATTTCCGGCTCTATAAATTTCTGTGATTGAAGTATTATATAAATAAATATAATGAATAAAATAATAAAAAATAAAAAAAAGTAATAAAATAAAAATGAAATAATAAAATAAAATAATAAAAATAAAATAATGAAATTAAATAAATAAATAAATAAGTATTAAATAAATAATTATACAAAACCAAAAAATTCAAACAAGAACTGTCCTAGCAAAAACCTGTTCTTAGCGATTAACTCGATTGATCCGTGGTGCACTAACAAAGCGCTAAGAGAAGTACCTATTACAGATCATCAACCTTCTCAAGTACTACCATTAAATCTTTATAAACGTAAGTAAGTAGTAGTAGGCACTTTGGGAAGTCGTACAAAGTACATAACAGTTTCCTGGTTACCCAACTTTGATTGTAGCCAGCTGAAACTTTACTAATATCGAGTCGATAAATCGGTTGCCGACTACGTGTGGTTTCGGTAAAACAATGCTTGAAATTATTAGTAAGAGCCAGTAGTAAAATATTCTTTGCGTAAATCGATTAACTTGGAATTTTACACGCCTATTAACAAAAATTACATTGTTTTATTTTGAAAGCTGTTTTCAAATGTTTCGGATATCGACGTGTATAAGGATTTTCACCATCGTGATGTATGGTGGCACGGGTGTTTGAGTATGTGTGCACAGTTTAAACACATAATTTTGCGCGTTACCATCCAGTCTTTTATCACACGACGTCACAGCGAGCGCACTGCTTACTTGAAAATCCGGCTCGAAGGACCAGAAAGATGTATGCGCTGCTGAATGGGTCGCACACATCATAGATAGCTTGAATTATAAGTCACAGATAGCCAAGGAAGATGGTTTATTGAATATATTTAACTACCACGTAAACAACGTAACGTGAATTTTGTATGAATGAATACAACTAACATGAACGCTGATTGTGTACTGTCGCGTTACAATATAATTTGTGCAAATCAACGGAAAAGTGCTGATCTATGGAAAGCGCGCGTGCCATGTACGCACGGCTACAAATCAAGCTATAAAATTCCAGTATAAGCTGACCTCTCATTGTACGGAAATCCTACACAATTTGAGATCAGCTTATACTGGAAAAAATATAGCTTGATTTGTTGCCATGCGTACGATACATGTCTGGTATAGTCTATAAACAAGTCTTAAATCATAAATATGTATATCTGACGCTGGCTTAAGACGGAATAACTCTAGTTCATTTCCATAAACTCACGCCTTCTTCCCATGGTAGTATGTAGACAGAAACTATAGAACACATACTCCTTTTGCTTCGTTTACGTTCATACCTCTGGTCCTATACGCACGCGGGTTGCGAGTGCTTCGCACATGGCCTTTCTGAAGAACATCACCAATTAGGTCACTATTTATGTCCTTCTAGGGCGACCCCTCCTGGCGTCTCCACTCACATCTGCCTTGTAAATACCTTTTGTTAGTCGCCTTTTATTCATCCTCATCATTAACATGACCAAACCATCTAAGCATACCCTTTTCAATTGTTGTCACTACATCTTCATTTGAACCGCACTGTTGCTTTATCACATCTTTTTCAGCCTATCATTCATAGTCACGCCACACATGCTTCGCAAGGAACTACTGGAAAATTGTCTCTCTTGGTTCACATTCTATCCCTCTATCATACATCTTTTATCTATCATCAGAAACAGTAGCTAACTAAATAATTTTTCGCAGCTGCACATCATCATCATCATCAGCCTATAGCAGTCCACTGCTGGACATAGGCATCTCCAATTGCACGCCATTCAGCTCGATTCTCGGCAACTCTCATCCATACCAGCTACACTGCGAAGATCGTCGCTCCACCTTGCCCGAGGGCGTCCTACCTTACGTTTGCTGATTCGTGGTCTCCACTCAAGAACACGTCTACCCCAACGGTCATCGGTTTTACAGCTAATATGGCTGGCCCATTGCCACTCCAGCTTGCTTATTCTGTGAGCTATGTCGACAACTTTGGTTCTCTGTCGCATCACCTCGTTCCGGATTCGATCCCTCAGAGAAACTCCAAACATAGCCCGTTCCATAGCTCGCTGAGTGACCTTGAATTTATGGACCAGCCGTACCGTGAGTGTTCACGTTTCGGCTTCGTAAGTCATAACAGGCAGCTGCACATAACATAGCTAAACAAAACCCGCATAATAGACTTGGCTCCACAAAACAGACATATTACTAAGTACACTATTCACAAAAATCTTAATATGGGATCTGGCAGTGTGCCTAGAATTCCTCCGCGAGATGACTTGCTACATAAAACCTATTCTTTCGCTGTTACAATAGAGGAAAGTATGTTTGTCTATGTTTTGGCCGAGTTCCACATGTCCGGGACTTGCCTAGACCTTGTCGCTTTCATTGTAAATGAATTTTATGTGTCCCGGTTTGAAAGTTTTTGGGTGTATATATTTTTTGTAGTGGATTAGATTCGTTTTGGTTTGACTGTTGGTGTAATGGGTATAGTGGATGTTGTTTTTTTAGGGTTCCTTAGTCAACAAGGAACCCGTAAGGGTTCAGACGGACATGGCGAAACTCTAAAGTTTTGCCATGTCCATCTGTCTCTCTGTCCGCGGCTTGGCTCAGAGACGCTTAGTACTAGAAAGCTGTCAAATTACAGCTTTCTAGTACTTTGGAATAGGTTTGACCGATTCTTATGAAATTTTTGTGTGTATATTCAGTGTGGCGGTATCAACAACGCCACATGCGAACTACGCATCAAAGACCTGACGTCACAAATCCTGCATCGCGCTATCAGAGTTTACCGCGTGACTAGCATATATACAACATCCCGACATCAACCATTGGGCAGTTGCCCACCAGACACAACACCCGTCTGGTCGGAGGATCCTCCCTTTACTATAGAGTATGAGTGAACTTTAAACCCTGTTCCTCATGCCTCTAAACAGTAGGTATGAGAATAGGAGGTAAACTACTTTCCATAACCCAAAGTAATAAGGGTGGTCCACCCCAAAAAAATATTTTTTAAATATTAAAAAAATATTTTTTAAATATTTTTTTATGAAACGCATAAAAAATACATGAACATACAAACATACTCTTTCGCATGAACTTTCCGTGGAATTAATACAAAAATGCACATACCAGTACAGTCACAAATAAAATTTAAAGGACATGTTTTTCAGCTTTAGTAAATACATAGTTTAAACATTCTTAATTAAATTCTGGTTAGTTATATCCTAAGTATAACGTTACGCAATGGTTAAAGTTAGTAAAGTCACTCAAGTCCTAGAAGCATCAGTGAAATTCTTAGGGATAAAATCATAATTATGGCTACATTCCCACATTCGTTGAATTCATTACAAACTGTATGAAATCCTCTCATTTATTTCACAGAAGCATGAAACACTTATTACAGAGAATGCCCATGAACAAGTTGTAATGAAAAGGCTTCTTCGGCTCATGCTCACATTTGAATACGGAATCAAAACTAATGTAAGCAGACCTCTTTGCGAGTTCCTCGTAATTAATAATTCTCTAAACGTAAATTCAAAATGTGTTCTCTCACTGCGCTTTTCCTGAACTCGTCCGTAGAGGCTAGCTGCTCAAAGTGGCCTACTTAATTTTAAGGATTAAAAAAAATAACATATTAAACGATAGACTTTTGAAGAGAGAATTTTATATTAATATCCAGAGAATTTATAAAATTGTTGTAATGTGAAATTCAAATTCGTGAAAATTTAAAAACAACCATAATTTCATCATTTCAGCCGAAAGACGTCCACTGCTAGACATAGGCCTCCCCCAAGCACCGCCACCTCGACCGGTTCATATCTCGGGACCCTGGGGTCTCGGACCGTTGGAAGGCGTACGAGGGGCCGAAGCCAACTCACAGAGGCCCGTTAGACGCTTTTTAATTAAATGAGGCACCAACCGACGATTATCGCACTATGCAAGTGCACCCAAGGACAACCCCCGGTTGGTGTAGGACTATTGCAGGATATGGAACCAAAGATATTGGACTATGGGTTTGTTTAAAATGGACTGTTTACCTAAAACTATGGAAGGACTATGGCCCCTGACTGATCAATGTTTTATTATACACGGATAAAATGGCAGGGGGTGACTTGCACACTCAATAATGGAACCCCGAAAACAGTCGGTAGCACATAGTGACGTAGCGACAAGGGGGCAACATATCCTGAGGTGGTCGAGGAGTGGAGAGGTATTTATTATTATTAATATCATTTCAAATAACCGAAAATGAAGCGGGCTCGCTTTGCCTCCTATGGCCACTTTGAGCTGACGTCTCCTAGTTATTCTTATATACGAGGAGGTATGTTTCTAGTTATACTTTTTATTTGCTAAGCTAGTGTTCGACTCCAATCAGTAACAGTCGTGTCAATAAGATTGGTACTTTATTAATAGTTTCAATTTGTTTGGTTTTAGCGAAACTGATTACAGTTTTAAGAGATGTTTCGTTTGTTCAAGATCGGAATACTTTCTTACTTTATTGTGAATTTCCGGAGTTTCAATTGAAAATGTCAGCTTTGGATTTCATTGATTGATTTCCTTTTCTCCTTTCTGAGCTACAGCTACAGGATTATTTTCTAAAACCTCTGGAACATTCTACAAACCAATCACACGAGATATGTACACATACATCACACCGTAATATCCGGATTGGCAGTATCCGTCGTTTCCATAGCTTTATGCCGTCCAGTTCCATCTCAACCAGCTTATTCTACGCGAAATTGAAAAAGTTCCCGCCAAAAACACTGTCATTGCCAATAAAACGTTCCAAGTTTAAATTGCATTCGAAATGTTTGGTTTTAGCAGGTGCTTCTAGGAACGAGAAACTTCCAATCATATTTTTCCTGAGGTACGAAACTCCTTCGTTCATTCTAAATAGTGGGTAGGTACAATGGGGCAAAGTTCCGAATGCTCACCTTAAAGACGATAATCGCATAGCACGGCTCATGACTCGATCACACAATGCATGCGTTTTGACCAATAGGATACACGAAACGTATTTTAGCCGTGTTCATCTTAGTATAATGATGTACCTACCTATAGAAGTGACTACACTAGGAGCGTGCTATGCTAAAATACGCTACGTATTCTTTTATTGCTCTATGTTTTGATTGAAATAGCATAATTACAGTAATATTTGAACCAATACTTTTTTTTTGGAGGTCTGCCGAAGGTGTATGCTCCACCGTGTCCTCCGGGCGATCCGCACAGTGGTACCACTTGGGCGTTTTCTTCCGCCTAATCCAAAACAGGAACCTACCGAAACAACCGTGTCCGGTGAGGACCTATATCAGGCGGAAGGTGAGGACGCCGTGGCACCTCTCTACCCACTCCTTAAAGAGGGGACTTATCGCCACAATTGTGGCGTGCCCTTGGCGCAGTTCATATTAAGTTATCAGAGCTTTTGGTTTATAGCTGCCGCAACTTTAGCAACTGCAATAAAAACAAGTTCAATATCTAAGCCCCATTGTTATTTAGTGGGAATGTCTGGAAATTCGGTTAAACAATACGACGGCTTACAAGGGCCATTATGTTGGTGAAAATATAAACAAATATTTTTAAGGTATATTATTTTATTACCTTAGGATTATCTCAAATGTTTTGCAGTTGTTCCTTGTATTTGGTTTAACACTTTTAATAGTTTTAATATTCGTTTTATCCATTAATTTATCAAGCCTTTGATTTGATTGTGAATATAACGAGATTTCACAAACAAGGTATGTTTCCAATTAAAATGCCCGAGGCATGTAGGATGTGCTTAATTTTATTACCTTTGGATTATCTCAAATGTTTTGCAGTTGTTCCTTGTATTTGGTTTAACACTTTAAACAGTTTTAATATTCGTTTTATCCATTAATTTATCAAGCCTTTGATTTGATTGTGAATATAACGAGATTTCACGAACAAGGTATGTTTCCAATTAAAATGCCCGAGGCATGTAGGATGTGCTTACCGTTTTAGGTGGATCTAAAACGGCATGACAAGAGGACAGGTCCAAAATATTCAGCACGTTAAGACTGGAGATTAATTAAACCTAAACTTTACTTTTCTTTGGTTGATGCTTTAATCAAAGATTGTCAATTCATGCTTTTAAGAGCGTATACTACGATCCACTAGCGCCACTCCTTTCAAAAAATATTATCTCGTGACTGAGAAGGAATTATGAAAATCAACTCAATCAACGACCTCGGTAAGTGTGTCTAGAATTTTCTAATCTTTTTATAAAGTTTCATATTGAGACACACAAAATACGATCTAGAGGAATGTGGCCGCTTTTCTTCAGATCGAATTTTGTTGTTTCGTGACAACATATGACAAGTTTTTTGACAAATATAATAATGATTCTGTTCCTACGCCACTTTAAAATTCAGATGCATATCAATTAATTAAACTGAACTGTATTTGCGGGTTGGCAGCAGTGAGAGTGAAAAGATTGAAATAAAATTTCGGGTACTAGTAAAATATATATTTTTAGTTGGTGTCAATAATAAGCTGTTAAGTATTAAATATTGATTTAGGTTGATATTTAAATCTTATTTCTATAATAAAAGATGTATAGTAAGAGCTTTTTAATTGAGTCGAAACTGTCGGCTGTAATATCAGTGGGAAATAATAAACACTTAAGAAAGAAAAAAAAAAAAACAACATACATATTTTAATTCATTTTTTTTTTATTTTTTTTTTATTCAAGATTTCAAAAGGAAACATAAAAGATTCATCCAGACGTTAACATATACCTAATAACAAAAAATACACAGAGATAATCATCAAAATGCAATTTTATTATTACTTAAAATTATTCTTTACATAAAATAATAATAATATCATTGTCGAACTGTATTGATCTGCACTAATATCATAAAGTTCTCAATATGAAATCAAATCAACGGTGACAAAGATATAAAAAAAAAAAAAAAAAATTGGCTCTGCCGCACTCTTCCAAATTATTAAAAAAAAAAATTGCACGCCCTTTAGTCACACAAATGCATAATTGTCTCTAATTGGGCGAAACCAGGAAAGGGTTTAGTTTGTCACTAGCTGTGCTATCGCAGAAGTATTTTCTTAAAGTTTCATATTGTTCTACATTTATATCTGTAATTTTTATGGTGTACATAATAAAGAGTATTCTATCTATCTATCTATTGAGATGCGAAGCAACTGAATTCATTCTAAAACAAACAAAAAAACGGCCACATTCCTCTTGATCGTATTTTGTTGCTTCGTGTCTCAATATGAAACTTTATAAAAGGTATTAGAACATTCTAGACACACTTACTGAGGTCGCTGTTGAGCCGTTTTTCATAATTCCTTAGCAGTCTCTCTGCCTAGCCTTTCCCCAACTATGTTGGGGTCGGCTTCCAGTCTTAACCGGATGCAGCTGAATACCAGTATTTTATATGGAGCGACTGCCTATCTCACCTCGACAACCCAGTAACTGGGTAACACGATACCCCTTGGAAAGACTGGTTGCCAGACTTTTATTATTTTTTTGGGCTTCTGACGACCCGTAACGACTGTCAAAAATCCACGAATGACAGCCGGGACCAACGTACCGGCTTAATATGCTTTCCGAGGCACGGAGGAGTCTCGGTATGTAAAGATGGTCACCCATCCACGGACCAACCCCGGCAAGCGTAGCTTAACCTGACAGATCGACCCGTGCGGCTGTTATTACGTAGCCATGAGCTCCTCCTCCTATAATTCCTTAGCAGTCACGAGATAATATTTTTTTAAAGGAGTGGCGCTAGTGGACCGATGTATGCGCTCTTAAGTAAGCATGCTTAAGTTTTGCCCTCTGTACCTAAATTATTTTGTTAAAGTTAATTCTATCATCACTTGACTACGATGCTTGAGGTACATAACATCGCTAAGTATGAGATGAATTTTCAGGTGTGTTACATCCTCCTTTTTCAATTAGAAAAATACTAAACGGTTTTTACCGAGCAAACATTTAACCACTTCACAGGTTCACACACATACTCGTAATTACCGACATACTAAACTTCCTCGTTTCCGAGCCGATCAGTCATTTACTTCGTCGGTAGAATTCGACTCCATATCTCAAGTTTATATTACCGAGTCATCTTTTCAATATCGGCGTCAGGAAGTTTCAGTATCGTCATGCTGACTTGCAGTTTCATAGATCATGAACTTTTATGAAGGAATTTTGTAATTTTGAGTTTTCATGAAGTGAACTTGATTTGTGGACTGTAGTTTTTTACTTATGCGATGAAACGGGTATGAACTTTGACTTTACTTTTAGGCGATTACTATCTGCTGCCCGCGGTTTCGCCCGTGTGGCTTTTTCCACAGTAAAAATAGCCTTTTTTTTTGGGCGGGAAATTATCAAATAACTTCTCCCGTTCTGGGCGGAGCGGGAGGGCGTGTCAAACTTTTACTGACTAAAACCCACCCGTATTCCTTCAGTTGCCTGTGTGCCAGGGCTACGGTATCCCTTTGGGACAAACCCGCAACCCTGGCAGGCACCGGTTCTAGCGGACCCCGTCAGTGCGTGCTGACATCTCTTTGAGGCGCGCGTGGAACACAACGCGCCGTCGACCCGGGCCTGGTCCTTAATGGACGGCGAACTGCCCATAGCTCGCCGCCGCAAGCCCGCGCATGATAACATAACAGATAACATCAGCTATCTGCCAGTGAAAACCCCGTCAAAATCAGTCCAGCCGTTTCGGAGTTTAGCCGGAACAATCAGACGGATAGATAGACAAAATTTTTAAAAAGTAGTTTTTCCTATAAGTACCATTTATATACTTTCATATGCATTAAGTAAAACGCTGCTATTTTGACATTACAAACAGGCGTTTCTATTTTATTTGTTTGTATTGATAATTTATTTATTTATTTATTTATGATAACACCTTAAATCTATCATGACAAGTTACCCTAATGCGATAGTTAAGCCTACATAATATGTATCCTCCATAATTTCTAATTATTAAATAAATACTGGTCTATTCTAAACGAAATTCACCATAAACAAATATAACACCTAAATTTAACTTAATTATAACATAACACCCTAGTCGCCAAAGTGAAGTCGTTCAGAGAACAAGAAAACACGTCAATTGTATCCGCTACCCTGTTGAGCGTGCTCAGCGCACGTGTCAGCGGTGCTCGCCGGAGCAGATTGGTGCGCGCGGTCGGCACCACCAGCAGCCGCGGCCGCCGCAATGTCGCCGTCGTAATGCTTTAGTCATTTAAATAGTTATTTGGATGAAAATCGACATTTATTTTTGTATATAATAAACGTTTGAATAAATAGGATACAACAACGTTCGTAAGTTTGTATTAATATTCAAAACTCCACTAATCTTTTTATTGAATTGAGGCTAAATTAATGTGATTTGCTCCGGCGTATTTCTCTCCAATCTTTAATTATTTCAATAAATCGTACTTCCGGTAAAATTCAGTGGACAGAGTAATAATAATTTAATAAACTTTAAAATTCTTTAAAATTTTACATTTTCAGTCGAGTGTTATTTTACTCAGTTTATTCTCAAAATTCAAACTCACAGCTTTTCAAATATACCAATAACAGAAACTTTTGAATTGTCAAGGGGCCGGTCAGTCAGAAAGATGACTTTCTTTGTTATGGAGAAGAACTGGCAAGAACCTCGACGGACACTCTTTTAAATCCAAATATTGTTACAATAATCCATACTTAATATTATAAATGTGAAAGTAACTCTGTCTGTCTGTCTGTATGTTACGTTTTCACGCCTAAACCGCTGAACCGATCGTCATGAAATTTGGCAGATATGTAGCCTGAGATATGGAAAAGGACATAGGCTACTTTTTTACGCGATAACCGACATCCACGTGGGCGGAGCCGCGGGCAAAAGCTAGTATCACATAAAATCAAAATATTGGAAAGAAAAGCTTGTCTTATTTCACTTTATGTTGGAAACCATAAATGGTGGCCTATCTTACTAATATTTAAAAACTACCCACAGTCAAGAAACCAACGTAGAATTAAAAGCTCTCAAGCATAAAGTCTCTCAAGCCTTTTTTCTTAGAATTACGACACAAATGCAGTGCTCGTTATTTAGGTGACCTGCAATCTAGCTCAGGGAAACTCTTGGTTTGACCTAAGTTGCAAAAAATAGGTTAAATTCGAAGGAAGCAACTGGGCCTGATTTGTGTGCGAGATTAACGGAATAAATTATGGAAAGAAAAGCAACGTACCTTTTTGTGTAAAACTTATACAATTAATAAACGCAGTGGGGGGAAATAAAAAGCATTTGAGAGCTATGTTAGTATACGTAACTTACAGGTATTTAAAATACGGTAGAAATGCTTTGTGGATTTTGTATCGAAACCAAATGCTGCGGCAATTGACATACCTACACACAATATTACAATGTTTTCATGACTAACATCTCATTAATTATTCGACTTTTTCATCAGAAGAACATAATAATTATTACGTTCTTTTGATTATAAAGTTTTCTCAAACTCCAAGTACGTTTCTATTACCATATTTCTCTTAATTGACACTATCACTTTTATTTACTTTGCTGACCTTGTTCCCGTTCTGCCATCATTTGTTTTTGTTTCGCCATCACGGCCATCACACATCAAATCTAAGACCTTGTCCAGAAAGGCCGAATTTGCCGCGAATCGTTTAGCGTGAAATTATACGCGTGTTGGCGAAGTACTGGTCATCAATATATTGCGTCCACAAGCATCGCGCGAATTTAAAATACGCACGTAATTCGCGTGCACTTCGCTTAACTCTCGAGTGAGTCCAGATACTAGAGACTTCTTGTTATGTCCAGGTTACGAGCGAACTTCAGAGCGGGTGCACGTATCAAGGGAAATGGAGCGGCAAAATTTTGATACGGAATACGCATTTTGTTCGCTCCTTCTGGGTGCAACATACGCGCGACAGATTCGTGGCGAATTCGTCCTTTCTGGACAAGGTCTAAGTAAATAAAAAAACACCTACTAACAATCTGTTAAACATCATTCATATGATATGTTGACCTCACCGAAGACATGTCCGGACTGACCGGCTATTGTGACGGTAACCTGAGTACCGGACATCCTGCGGTGGAACAATAGCAGTCTTTGGATAATCAGGTTGCAGCTAATGGGGGTGACGTCATCCCCGCATGTTTTGTGCCCCCCATTGACCTTGTGAGACCATTATCGGATAAACATCTTAAGGGATTGGAATAACTGGCAGTTTTGATGGACATTAGGTACAAGAATAATAGTAAGGGGCTTGTGGCTAAGGGGTTGATCGATCAGGTTAAGCTACGCTTGCCACGGTTGATCCGGATGGGTGACCAACTTTACATACCAAGACCTCTCTGTGCCTCGGAACGCACGTGATGCCGTGTGTCCCTGCTGTTATTTGTAGATCTTTGACAGTTGTTACGGGTCGTCAAAAGCCCGAAAGTCTGACAACCAGTCTTACCAAGGGGTATTGTATTCCTGCCCGGCTTAGGCAGAGCACCGCCGTGTCCTCACGGAGGCGATTGGCAGCGGCGATCTCTCGCGTCCGGCCCTGGTCCAGACCATGGTCCGGAGCGAGAGTGCATCTCCTTCTGCGAAGCAGTAATGCTTGCGAAGGAGGAGGCGGAACGCGTGAGGGAGCGGCAGTCTGTGCGCCCTCACGCAGGACGCAGGGCGTCTCCTGCGGCGACTAGGGAGTCGCCGCAGGAGACGCTCTGGGCAGTGGGAATCAATAACCGATTCCTGGCCACGGTAGGCGCGGGCTTGCGGACGGCAAGCTATGGGCAGCTCGCCGTCCGGTAAGGAACAGGCCTGGTTCGACGGTGCGTTGTGTTCCACGTGCGCCTTTAGAGATGTCAGCACGCACTGACGGGGTCCGCCAGAACCGGTGCCTGCCAGGGTTGCGGGTTTGTCCAAAAGGGATACCGTGGTCCTGGAACACAGGCAACTGAAGGAAAACGGGTGGGTTTTAGTCAATAAAAGTCTTGACACGCTTTACCGCTCCGCCCAGAGCGGGAGAAGTTATTTGATAATTTCCTACCAAAAAAAAAGGGGTATCGTGTTACCCAGTAGCTGGATTGTGGAAGTCAGATGACAGTCGCTCTATGTAAAATACTGGTATTCAGCTGCATTCGGTTAGACTAGGAGCTGACCCCAACATAATTGTGAAAAGGCTAGGCAGATGAGTACAAGAATAACGTGGGAGATAAGTATTGTGGAATTTCCATAATGAAAGGGTTTGTTATTACAAGTGTGTGACACAATTAGGGAGGGCAGGGTATTATGAAAATCCCGAAATAGACACGCGCGAAATAATAATCGTGAGTTAAACGCAATTTATATAAATTATATTTCATACTAGCTTTTGCCCGCGGCTCCGCCCGCGTGGATATCGGTTATCGAGTAAAATAGTAACCAATGTCCTTCTCTATATCCCAGGCTATAAATCTCTGTCAAATTTTAAGACGATCGGTTCAGTGGTTTAGGCGTGAAAACGTAACAGACAGAGTTACTTTCACATTTATAATATTACTAGCTTTTGCCAGGGGCTCTGCCCGCGTGGATGTCGGTTATCACGTATAAAAGTAGCCTATGTCCTCTACACAACTATTTAGCGATAAAAATCAACCTTGACCTTCAATGACGTCATAAGACCGATAATTTCCCGTGACCTTGATAATACATTTCCCCAATATTGCCCTCTTTTTGGTAGTAAAGTCTTAAAAGGTTTCGATATCAGATGGTTATTAAGGAAAGTTAAGGTATGAGTTGTATTAAAAATGAAGGTTTATTTGGATAACACGCTGGCAATAGGATTAGGGGAGATTAATGTCACAATGGAAAGTTTGTAGTAGTGTTTAATTTGGTTATGTTTGGTTATTTATGTTCATTTAATTTGGTTATTTGTGTTCATCATTGAATTTCTTGCCCGTTCTTCTCCATAGGTACCTGTTACGCTTTAACGACCCGTAATTGGTTTATTTCAATTAAATGCATTGAGTTTGAGTTTGCATTTGTTTTTAGCTGGGCTTTGGAAATGGAGTGGGCGTTCATTCTATACAAACGCATGCCCCAAAGTTTTCTTTGGACAATGATACTAGAGCAAATATTAGTTATTCGAAAATCTGAGTGCAAAACTGCATTTTATCCGCTAGCGTGGAAAGTGTTTTTTAAATTTAAACCTTAAAATTCAATAATTTTCTATACCGCCAATCCACTGAAAATGCATTAATACTTATTTCATATCAGACCGCCAACCTCATTGTTATAATAATCGCACTGGCCAGCACGACGACTGAACTTTTTAAAATTTTCTCCTCTATAAATCATCAAAAAACAAACCAAAATGATTTAAAGTAAATTGATCACTTTCCCCATAATTTTGGTTTGTTTTTTGATAAAATCGTAAAAAATCATAAAATATGAGCAAATCCATATGCCAGGAAGATATAAAAACACCTGCAAAGTTAGTGCTTATTTTTTCTGGTGCCTAGCATTTTCCTCGCTGCAGTGAGGTCAAAAGTTGTGTATCTGCCGAGCGAATCGGCAGCAAAGTTATTCTGCGTCTCGTACCCTTGAAACCCTCGCTACGCTCAGGTTTCAATACAAGTACTCGCGCCGAAAAATAACTTGCAGCCTTGCATAACCTAACTATTTCATTTCTCTTATTTGGAAAGTACGCTTGACGTTATCTGTTCAGAGGGATGGAAACAGAACTTTTCGTCCCTAGGAAATAATTCCCTGCTGTCAAAAAATTTAAAAACTATGCAAGCTATGTCCCAAATTTTATACAGCCAATCTCGCCGCGATTTGACAATCGCGGCGTAAAATTGTAATAAAAAAAAATATTATCAACAACTTTGTAACATGACTAAACAATAATTTACTTTCCACTAAACTATTATTTAATTTACATAGATTCGAGCTAAATATTTACCATCATCAATGATAAAAAATACTTGCTGGTAGAATGCCACAGAAAAAGAAACATAAAAAGGCGGGAAAGCGGCAATTCGATCTTCAGTTGTTTTTTCGAGTGCTAATTATTTACGTATAGATTGTATTCATTTTGTCCATCAGCTTCCAATATTATAATTTTTTTAACTAATTAGGTTTTTATTTACTTTCCTCATATTCGAAATGAAAAGCAGAGTGTTTACCTCGGGAAAAATAACCTACTATTTAGGCACCGGAACTATTGGCGCCCTCGCTACGCTCGTGCGTCAAACCATCTCGTGACTAATTAGGTCCCTTTCATCCCTTGTATAACAATCTACTATTACAATACCAAAATACTTTGATGGCAGACAATGGTGGTGACATCGGCTATGATTTCTATTTTATCGAATATAAGTTTTTTTTTTTTTTTTTAAGAATTTATAATACAGAGGTGTTACTTAATTCTAAACTCACTAAACTTTTACGTTTCAATATTAGTTTCGCATTTTCTCGTAAATAAAGTTAAGGAAACAGATCATTTTGTGGGCAATAACAAAACCAATTTTACGGTGTATAGGTATATACCCCGAATATAAATTACCTTCCTAATTGCAACAGTCGGAGTGGAGTCACGTGTTTAACATGATTTGACGTCACGCCGGAATTCGGACATGCATGCGATGTCACGTCCAGGGGACACGGATATATGGACACGACTAGCTGTCCAATACTTGTCGATATACTGCCACCTAAACATTCACTGTTCTGTTTGGATGAACACAGAAAATTTAAAAGCGTTCATCGATTTTGAATTTACGTTGGTTAAAATACAATCGATCTGTAAATCGGTATAGTGTTCGAAGGGAATTTATTTATTTTTACACAGGGTGGATTTTTAAGATGGAGCTGTGTTACATAAAAGATTTTGTCCCTCTGTATGTAAAGGGACAAAACCCAGATGCAAGATGATTATGTAAGAAAACAACAAACTGTTTGAAATAACCTATATTTATAAAAATATATCTACTCCATATAAAATCACACGCCTTTAAGGGTCTACCGCAATAATATACTTTGACATTAAACCCTTCCAATTTAATTTAACATGTAAAGTAGGTAGGTGACTATATTTGTCACTTATTAATGCCAGCCAGCTTTACCTTCATCTCACCTGATGGTAAGTGATGAGAAGACCGAAGATGGAAGCGAGCTTCACCCGGAATCCTCAACCACAGAGGAACTGGCTATCTTACCCCTAACTGCCGAAACACAGCAATGCTGTTAACATTGTTGTTTTGGCGACAGACTTAGATAAGATGGTGGTAGCTAGCCAGGCGAACTTAGAACAAGCCCTATCACCAACCAAACCGAGCAGAAATATATAATAACTTACTAAGGTCGTGGGGAGTTGAGATGAAGCCGGTACTGTTCAGAGTTTAAGGGCAAGTACATTAACCGTTGTAGCAACAGGAAAATGGTCTTAGAAGGCTGTCCATAATGTTTAGAGAAATTTTAATCCCCATTCAGTTTTTTTTTTTTTAATTTGAGTCAGCAAGAAAATGAGCCATTTTCACAAAAACTTTTTTTTGATGCCAATCGATACTGTTTCTTATAAGGAACAAAAAAAATTGGACCAACTGAGGTTTGACTACCTACTAGAAAAGTCAGAAATCGGAAAAACTTTTCCCATAAATTTCGTAGGAAATAAAGAGTCCCAACTTAATTTTTTATGATGGATAGACTTTAAGCTCTAAGCTAAAATGCACTCAACAAATACACTGGACATTTCAATTAAAATATATATATAATAAATTACCAGAAACAAAGAAGAACAACAATTTTATGTAAACTAAAAAAAAAAACTATTTTGTAAATACTATAACAATATCAATGAATATTTAAATGACAAATTTTAAATTACATGTTTTATAAAATAATCCATACTAATATTATAAATGTGAAAGTATGTCTGTCTGTATGTTACATTTTCACGCCTAAACCGCTGAACCGATCGTCATGAAATTTGGCAGAGATATAGCCTAGGATAAGGAGAAGGACATAGGTTACTTTTTTACGCGATAACCGACATCCACGCGGGCGGAGCCGCGGCCAAAAGCTAGTAATATTATATAACAACTAAGTAGTGAAATAACAGCCCTCTTTCTCTCTCTTATTTATGCTGTGCCCGATGGTGTCAACAATTATCATATTTTTGTAAAACCTACTACCTAAGTTCACATGTGGAACGATGAATGATTGATACAGGATTTGCTTCTGTAAAACCATGGTCTCACCTAGATTCATAATAAATGACATTATCTCATCTTTTAACACGCCAGTATAAAGCGTGTAACACATTTCCGCCACGTGTTTAGTCACACGCGTAACTTCAATTGACGTCGCGTTCCCGACGTCGTCGCTTTCAATCAACTCGACGCGAGTGGGGTGCACGACGCACGCTAAGTCAATATATTACCAACCTAAATATAATGTTGACTTAGCTTCGGATGAAATGTGTATGTACCTATTTGCTGAAAATGATGCGTGGTCTGTCTCGTTAGGAGGATGTCAAAATTTTAATATAATTTCTACTTAGAATTTGCAGTCATCATCATTATCATTTCAGCCGAAAGACGTCCACTGCTGGACATAAACCTCCCCTAAGCGCCGTCACTTCGACCGGTTCTGTGCTTCCCGCTTCCAGCGGATTCCTGCGGCTTTCACAAGGTCATCAGTCCACCTTGTGGTAGCCCTTCCCACGCTACATCTTCCGGTACGCGGTCGCCACTCCAGAACCTTTCGGCCCCAACGGCCATCTGTTTTGTGACCAATGTCCATTGCCACTTAAGTTTGGCAATTCTTCGAGCTATGTCGGTTACCTTGGTTCTCCTGAGAATTTGCAGTAGCCTAAATAATACGAAAAAAGTTTTATATTCATATTCTTTAATGTGGGTCACAGGTACACACAACACCTACACAATACATACAAAGTTCTTATAAGTTAAAAAAAAAAAAATTGGATCAGCTATGTCCCGCCCGCCGCTTAGGCATACATTAAGAATCACATGTAATTGAGATAACTATGTTATGTTTCTCGCAATGATCTAACCAAGATTATGTCTGGACTTTAAAAGAGACTGACCCCTGAGTTTGTTCCGCCATTTCTTTTCAGGAGTAGTCAGAAAGGTAATGTCGACTTCACCTAGCTTATTTTAATTTTTTTATATGACGTGTAAAAGTGATTCCGATATCCTATTTACAGAATAAACGATTTCATTTCATTTCATTTAATTTGTGTTCTATTTTAATTTTTAAGTAACTTATTGTTAATGTGCCCCCCTTTTAAAAATAAACGGCTCTTTAGTCAACTGAGGCCGCTTGAACTTATCCCGCGGGATGAGTCAACCTAATGAATTTTTTGAATCGGCCAACTGATCCCATTGGTACATTTTATGATTTGTACAGACACGTCAAAAGTGATAGACATTAGATTTACGAAAATGTGACTTTTAATCAAACGGCTTTGATTTTGGACTAGTTCTAAGTAAATATTAATCAAAAGACTGATTTGTTGATTCTTTAGTTTATATATTGATTTTGAATTAATACAAACATTATAACTGAGATTTGCAGTTGTTTAATTTTACTGATTGTGTACGTTAATACCAATCAAGGGTAATTGTAATATTATTTAATTTTAATTTGTTTTTTAGTAATATAAATCAAACGACTGTAATTTTAACCACCTTCACATAGTGTTAAGCAAATTTTAATAAAACAGCGGTGATTTTTTATTGTTTACTTTTACATTGTTATTTACGAACCTAAATAATAAACAAAAATGTTTTTTTTTTTTCAATCTTTAAATGCTTGTAATAGGAATGGGTTCTTGTTGTGGACTTGTATGTTGGAATTCTCGATCAAAAGTCCGATACCGTTAGGTTAGTCTACTGCCGCTTCAAATTTTGACACTACTTATTTACATTTAGTTCTCTGTTTATTAATAAAACGACTGTGATTTTTTAATATATCAGTATAACCAAGCCATGGTGTGTTTTTTCTTTACCCAAAGAATTTTGTTCACGTGTGTACATATTTATATATAAATAATAATCTTTTCTAAAGAGGGATCAGTTGCCCAATTCAAAAATTCATTAGGTCAACTCATCCCGCGGGATAAGTTCGAGCGGCCTCAGTCTACTAAAGAGCCAAATAAACGATTATTATTATTATTCAATGATTATTATATTGTTACGTTGTAAATTATTATAATACTTTAATGCACAGTTTCCTAACTAGACGTCGTCTTGACTCAAACAACAGATTTCCCTGTCTATTTCTGAGATAGTAAACGTAATACAAAGGACTAAGAGAAGTGAAATAAATAGCACCCTCTACTCAATTTTCCTTCCCTAAATATTTGAAGGCCTTGCAACTTATTTCACATAATATTATCAAGTTTTTCCGGCCTTAACCTCGCTAGCACTCCATCATTCCGTCTTGGAAGGCCAGACGTCTGATATGGCTGACTTAAGTAGTATGAATAAATTACGAGGGTAGGTAGGTACTTATCTGACAGATGACATAGGCAGGTAAGGCCGCTAAGACATTTTAACTTAAAGGGATTATTTTATTAAATGGCGTCGTTTTTTAAGCTTTTTTGACACATTGATAAATATTCGTTCCTTTTTGCTGTATAAAAAGTTGCTTTTGCTGATCAGTGAGGAGTGGGCTCACGCCACTCCAGGCATAGAGCAGGACTCGCCAATCTGTTCTGTAAATATCTCACCGTGAAAAGTTAGGTTAAGTGAGCTTAGTTAGAGTGAGCTGTTAATACTGTCAAACCCTAAACTGAAAAAAAAAAAAAATGTAGTTATCACAATCAAGATTTTGTTTAGATTGACTAAGTAACTTGGTTGCATCTGAGCCTATCAAGCACAATGATCACAGCTACTAATTTTATTTAAAACGGGATCTTGATTGGATTTATCACAAAACCTATTTGCAGCAATCAAGTCAAAACATAGTTGCTCCAACCAAGATTATAAGATTAAAGTTTCAATGATCTTTATTGAATAAATCAAAATGCTTGATTGACACAACTAACTTACATTGTTACAGTTAACATTTTTTTTGCTTGTCTCTTTTTTAACTCTTCTAGAATAATGTCATGTTAAGGGTAATCGAGAAACTTGTTTGAGCATTCAATCATTTGAACTAGTATTGCTGAAATCATGTATTGATCAACTTAACTAAGATTTTGATTAATCTAAACAAGATATCGTCAATCAAGCTAACAAGTCACTTGATTGCAGTGCATGTTTTTCAGTGTAGCATCAGGTGAAAAGACAGCTCTCTCTTCACCGACGTTTTCACCGAAAGATTATTACAGAATAGACCGGCAGCACGCTACTCCGGACCACGTGCTATAAGCGTGGCTAAACTCTGCACGCTGCTACATAATGCACGCTGCATGCGTGGCGGAACTCCTAACTTCTACATAGTTCAATATAGTTTTGGATGCAGAAACAGCCAAAATAATCAAAAGTATGAATATTTAAGAATGCAATATTTGTTTTGTGCCGAATGGTGCCGGACGTAAAGAATAGCACCACTCCATTTCCTCCCGTGGGTATCGTAAAAGGCGACTAAGGGACTTACTTTTACTTTTGTAACAATTTAATTTAAAAGAGTGTCCATGGAGTTTCTTGCCCGTTCTTCTACATATGTCCCTACGCTTTGGAATGGGCATGTAGCTTCATTTTTCTTACTGACCGACTCCTTGACAATTCAAAAGTGCCTGTAAATGGTTTAATTGAAATAAATGATTTGAGTTTGAGTTTACTAGTGACTGGGCAGCAGCGTTCTCTATGCATTTTTAACACCATACTGCGATCGCCACCTCGCCTGCCAAGCGTGGCGATTATGGCAAGCCCCTCCCAATTGGAGGAGGCCTATGTCCAGCAGTGGACGTCTTTCGGCTGAAATGATGATGATGAATATTCGTTTATTGATCTGCCAACGCAGTCTAACGTAAGCGGCGTGAGGCTTCAACCAGCCGAAATGCAGCGCTGACGGTGGCACCTCTTTTGTGGATGGTGGCCGCAAGGAATAGAACATTATAAAAAAAGGGGAAAAAAAAACAAATGGTTGTGTGCATCTGTCATTAAAAAATTTCTCATATGAATTTCTTGTAATTTGCTTATTATTAAAGTTATAATATATATAAAGGAGCTCATGGCTAAGTAATAACAGCCGCACGGGTCGATCCATCAGGTTAAGCTACGCTTGCCGGGGTTGGTCTGTGGATGGGTGACCATCTTTACATACCGAGACTCCTCCGTGCCTCGGAAAGCACGTTAAGCCGTTGGTCCCGGCTGTCATTCGTGGATCTTTGACAGTCGTTACGGGTCGTCAGAAGCCCAAAAGTCTGTCAGCCAGTCTTACCAAGGGGTATCGTGTTACCCAGTTACTGGGTTGAGGAGGTCAGATAGACAGTCGCTTCATGTAAAATACTGGTATTCAGCTGCATCCGGTTAGACTAGAAGCTGACCCCAACATTGGGAAAAGGCTAGGCAGATTTGAAAGTTTAAATATAAAGTATTTATGATGATTGATTGAGTTTCCATCCATCACATACAATCGTCGCATAAATATACGAGTCAGTATAAAGGGAACGCCAAGTAGCCATCTGTCGAAGGAAATTATGAGGTTTAGCGAGGCGCTCGAACAATATTCATAAAAGTGTAAAATGTAAGTTGAGTGAATATGATACGATTTCAAACATGAAAAGAGAGAGATTTACATGAAAAGGTCTAAATGAATAAAAGAACGTCAGCTCTTTCTAAACTATGTACATATAAAGACAAAATGATTTGGTTTTGTAAAGCAAATACCACAATTCATAAACTCACGCCTCCCTTGGGAGGCAGAAAATACAGAACGCCATCTGCGACTATGTTTACATACCACTTCAATGTTCCACCAATTCAGTTTAATTCAATACATTGTATGTTTCAGGAAGAAAGCGTCATTGTTTCACTGTCGTGTATCTCAATAGCGAGTAATGTGAGCAATAAAACTGTCGACTCCTCTTCGTGCTCGCGTTCTATTGTACAGTCAGTAATAAAAGTACATTAACACTGTCGAAAGGCTGAGAAGACATTTTTGAATGAAAAGTTAGCTAATACTTGCTTGTAGCAAATAAATTCGAGTATAGAAAACTTCAAACAATAATTAGGCTTCATGATATTATTAGCATAATATTATTATTACATCTTTTCTTGGGAGTTTCCTTGACGCCTGTGAATTATACAACGTTTTATATACATACCTAATTATTGACATTATTAAATATTATATACAAAATGACATGAATATTTACTTTGAAAAGTATTACATATATTACTTTAATTATTGTTAATGTGAGCACTATGTGGGTCATTTGTTTTCTTTAAGATTATCTCTTTTTCCTCTTTCTCCAGTAGTTTTAATGATGGTCTGGTATTTTGAGTACTTTATGCGGCCTACCCAAATGTCCTTTCTTTGGTATTGTTCGTCGAGTCGTTGAGCTCCTTAAAACCTGAGTTGAGCTACACGTTTACTGACAAATGCTTGCACTGACTGGACAGGTCCACTCAAAATTGTGTGGTTCTTTCCTCAAAAGACCATTTCAGACACGGATCTACATGGTCCTCACATGATCTGACCAAGATTATGTCTGGACTTTAAAAGAGACTTTGACCCTTGAGTTTGTTTCGCCATTTCTTCTCAGGGATAGTCAGATAGGAAATGTAGACTTCCCCAAGCTTGTTTTTATATTTTTTATATGACGTGTAAAAGGGATTCCGATATCCTATTTACAGAATAAACGATTTCATTTCATTTCATTTCCTGAGATGCCCTGTTTACTGGATTGCGGAGCTTTCCTGACGCGGAGCTGCGAGTGCCTTTCAAGAATTATAAATCTCTTCTTCCTCCTTCTTGCCTCGAGAGTGCGTGTTAAGTAGGTCCTTCTAAATTTAAACCTAATTACTGTATTTTTTACCTTACTGTTTAATTTAACTGTATAATTTATAATATTCATGATATTAATTTTATTTTCCGTGATTAATATAATTTAACTCACACACTGACTTATTTAAACTTGTTAAATTTTTAGGAAAATCATATACAATGTTTGTAAATATGTGAGTACCTATCGCATTTATTAATTTTTCTGTCATTACTTCACTTTTTATTATTTTTACCAATTGCGGTAAGTAATTTTTATTCTAGGTACATCGTCTTCACCTATAATTATTAAATAATGTATACAAACTATTGTTAACATTTAAAAAAAGTTGGAGTATAGAGTTTCTGGCCCATTATTCTCCATACATAACTACCTTTTGGAAGGGGCAGCTAGAATCAATTAACTATTTATGTAATTTTTGACGTTTAAAAGTGCATTTTACGTGCCTATTTGAAATAAATGATTTGACTTTGACTTTATAAATGTCTACTTAGTCTACTTAGTCTTAGTTTAGTTTAGTGTTTTTCTTAGTCTACTTTTACCTTTTTATTTGTTAGGAATAAGTAGACGTGACAGTTTGGCAAAAAAAATATATATATTAAAAATATTAAAAAAAAAAAATGCAAGCTGTCACGTCTTTATACATGTTGTATAAATACAAATATATTATTTACTAACGAAAATTCCGAAATAATCAATTAATTATGTCAGTGACTGTATGTATCGGATCTAATATGGGAGCGATTATAGTGCACGTTTGTTTAAGTTTGTCGAACTATAGTGTAGTGTGTTTCGACTCACACGTACGTTTCGTGTTCCAATCACAGTACACACTTAGACACCGATCTAGGCTAAACATACCAACATCCAAGTTAAAAATGCATTCCACAGGTCCCTACGTAATGTCTATAAAAATATATAACAAACTACCTGACATCATAAAGAAAGAAAATAAATTAAATTTATTTATAAAAGAACTTAAAAAATTACTGGTATACAAATGTTATTACTCCTTAGAAGAATATTTAAATGATAAACATAAATAATAAGAACATAAAAAAATAATAAATAATAATAAGTTATGTTTAGGAAATAACTACTATAATAATAAATAATAATTGATAACAATAATTAATAATATTCACGCAATTCATAGGTATGCATAAAATATATTTATGATATGGTAATAATTAATAAATAATATAATAATTAATAAATAATATAAAAATTATAATAAATAAATAAGAAGTAATAATTAATCAAAGAAAAACAATTTATATAAATGAATAAAGAGAATTATAATACATATAAACAGGTAGGTACAAAAAATAATCTAAAATATATAGGTACATTTGCAGATAAAATAATACATAAAAAATAGATTAGTGAAATGTTAGTATCTTATTTTCGATCTCCTGACTTTAATTGTAAGTTAAAACTTGTTCCTATACCTAAAACAGGGCTTCCTCTCTCCTACCCTTTTGCTGTGCCCTACAGGGTCCATAATGATCTAAATTATATAGTTACCACCTAAGTACACATTATGGAAAAGCAATAAAGATATTGAGTATTGACTTTGTTTGTTTAGGGATTGTGTCTTAAGATATTGCTGCATTCAACTAAGCACTCAAATCAAATCAAGAGTCATTTATTCAAATTAGGCTGAGAATCAGCACTTTTCAAACATCAAAATTACATAAGACAGTCCCCCAAAATGCCCGCCCTTCACCACTTCCTAGTGCTTTAGCTGGGAAGAAGAAGTGACGCCACTAACTCCCAACAGCACAGCTGTCTGATCAGTTAGAGAAACTTGATTCTATACAATAGTAGGTATGCAAAGTAATCAACATTACGAGACACAGTACATTAAATTAAATAATTTCCATGTCAGTTTTTTTTTGTGTGTGTGTTTTAGTTATCCAGGACATTTATTCTTTCTTTTCGGTGAATGGGTCTTAATAGGACGGCAAGCATATTCCTTGTGCAAAAACGGAGTTCGTTTAAATTTGAGGAATTTTGCAGGAATTTAGCAGCAATTAATTAAAGCTTTACTTCTAGTAAGTTGCGTTGCACCAATCAATTCAGCCTATCGCAGTCCACTGCTGGACATAGGCAACGAATGATTTATCCACCAACCCATATTCGACCTGTGTTGATTACGGTCTACTGCCTCTCACAGAAAGGAGTTCCTTGTCCTGGCATTGGGAAAATAACAGGCTGATTATATGTTACGAATGAGTTTTAAATCAATCAATTCAGCCTATCGCAGTCCACTGCTGAACATAGGCCTCTCCCATGCGGCGCCACAACACCCTGTCCTCCGCCTTCTGCATCCAGTCTGTCCCAACCACCTTTTTGAGGTCGTCGGTCCATCTAACTGGTCCCACACTACGCTTGCCGGTACGCAGTCTCCACTCCAGGACTCGTCTGCTCCACCGACCATCGGTCCTTCGACAAACATGGCCAGCCCACTGTCACTTCAGCTTGCCTACTCGGTAACTCCAGTTATTTTCCGGATAACTTCGTTTCTGATTTCATCCATCAAAGAAACTCCAATTAAAGCTTTTCAAATGGCAATTTATTACGGCAATTCAAACAAAACCGCTTCTTATTAAATTTGGAAATAAATTAAAAAAAAAAAAACTATAAAACCGAGGTCATTGCACCTGTTTTAATAAAATATACATTTTCCGTAATTATACCGTTTTCATGTCAACATGGCGAAGCCGACGACCCAGAAACATAATGCGATGTCACATTAATACTACGTTACATTATTTAACGACTTGTATAATATAGAAAGAAAGAAAGAAAGAAAGAATTTTTTTTTATTCTGCACAAACAAGACGCAAATTACATGAAAAATAGACAAAATACACATACAAATACAAATTAACCAAAAGCCTCGTATTCCTGTTGTCCAAGCTTGATGTCAGTCCAAGACCGCAGACAATAGATGTTGCGTAATTTATTGCGTTGTGTAACACTGGTAAATGACAACACACACACAAAACTAAAACTAAATGCCTATTATAATATAGATTTACTTCCATACTTAGACCTACAAATAAATAAAACTGAAGTGTCTGTTTGTAACGTTGAGAAACATCTAATATGTTTTTATCACATATTATGTTTTTCTTAAAATATTTCGTGTACAATAGATACACCTTATACACAAGTAAACAAAAAAAATAACATTTTTGTTGGTTCATTAGCCTTATTGCGCCATGGCAATACATTTGGACAAATGGGAGGGATAACCCATTTCTGAATGTGACTGTTCTAACACAGCGACGGCGAAACCAGGTGGAGTATGAGACTTGGCACGGGTCCAATATGCGTTTGTAAGTGATAATTTCAGTTAAGGAGAAAACCCGGCATTCTATGGCAGTCTGACTGAATAAATTACGTAGTAAAGGGTTTTAATGCTTAAATAAAAAATGTAGAATTTGCATTTGAATTTGTGGTTTATCTATCTAACTTGCTGAATTAGCATCAACAGTTATGTAATTCTAATTATCTTTATTAAACTTATATTAAGGTGTATCTATTCATACGCGAAATATTTTAAGAGAAACATCTATAAGTGGTAAAAAAGCCATAGCAACGATATTTTTTTTTAATCTAATTGTTTTTATTTTTACGTTATAATTATAATTTTAAAATTGCTTGAGATATTCTGCAAAAACCTTTACTTTCTTGTTCTATGAACGACCCGCCCGGACGGGGCGACGGTGGCGGCACGAGCGCGGTGCCTTTTGATAATCAGTCATCATAATTATCAAGTACTTTATTTTTATATTATACTAAGTTTTTTTTTAAATCGTTTTCATGGCTTCATTACCAATTTCACTTTTTTTTTTTTCTTTTTTTTGGTGTAGCTCTTAAAATATTTCGTGTATGAACACCTTACGTATAAATATATAAAAAATTCTGCTTACAGAAGCTAAAAAAAAAGCATTAAGAAAAGATCAAACTATTGAACTTAAATAGAAAAGAAAAGAAAGAAAAAACGTTTATATGCGGTAAACGTGATGCAAAAAAAAAACAAACACAAAAAAACTAGTTGGGGACAAATATGCGTGATATCCACGCAAAACGGCCATCGCTCAGCATAATGCTGGGACCCTATGCGAGACAGAGCCCCAGTGCTAGTTTTCAGCGATAGCCAGCGTTGACGTGATGACTTCAACCGTGCGCCGGTTGATGTCATCACGTCAACGCATACAATGATATAAAAAATAAAATAAACTAAGAACACTTATTACTAAATGTTTTTATAAAAATAATATTTTAAATGGCAACATTACATTCCGCCGGCGTACGTACTGCAAAAAACAAAAACTATACTACACACGTTTTTCCTAACAATAAAATAACAAGTTTAAATGTTGTTCCACTGATGCGGCACTATTCATCTTTATGTTATGTTTTGTTGATACTATACTATTAATATTGATATTCCTCTTTTTTTATTGTTAACAATGCTAGTCTTAAAATTTACCAAATTGTCTCATTATGTATCACTTCTTTATCCTATCTTTTTGTAATTCTTAATGCGTAATTGTTAAAAAAAAAAAAAAAAAAAAAAAAAATCAAACACGTCACAAAAACTGAGTCACGAACTTCAAATACGAGTTGTAAGCTACGCCGTAGCACTATTGTTAATGTAGCAACGCGTAGCACTCTTAGCGTCGAAGCATACGTGGCCTCGTAGCACATGCAGTGTCGTAGCATACGTGGCCTCGTAGCACATGTATCGTCGTAGCATACGTGGCCTCGTAGCCACGTAGCGTCGTAGCGATAAATAACTAGCCAGCATTAATCGTAGCGACTGAATGTGGCCAGACGTACTGAAGCGTGAATCTTAGTTGTATTGTGACAATGATTTATTATAGCCTGGGCTTATTTACACTTAAAATAGCTATATCAATGGGTTCTTGAACTGATAAAATATTGGATGCAGTTTTTTTCTTGTAGGTACCTATTTACTTTGTATAATGGTGCCATTAATTTTAAAGCAACATTTTTAAGGTAAGGTAAGTGACGTAGGCTCTTATTAATTAGATACAGCCAGGAATCTGGAGTTATGTCCAGTTATAGGGTTGACATAGAGTTCCCATTGGACTTATTTTGTATTTTTCAAAATCTCCCTTATAACTATCATTACTGGTGTATACCTAATGCGATAGCGCGGTCTTAAAATTAACTTACTTACAATTTAAAACTATGAAAAACGTAAAAAACTAGTAGTACATATAAAAATAATAATTAATTAAGTTCCCTAAATAAATAAAAAAAAAACACAATGTTTTAAATATAAAAACAACAACATATAATTTATAATTAATGAATAATAATTTTGAAATAATAATAATAATAATTTTGAAATTTTGTAATCTGGTGTAAATTTTATATGGAAGAATTACTGAAAAAAAAAAAAAAAAAGTTTTAATTTGATATAGCCTACTCTAATCTACACTATAACATAAAATAATTAACAGTATTTTTGCGAATTCACTCAAATGGCATGTAAATACATCGATCTTGATCATTGATGTTCTTTTTTTGCGTCATGTTTACCGCAAATAAACGTATTTTCTTTCTTTATTTCTTCTTTCTTTATTCATTTTCACGTTATCATAACTGATAAAAAGTGGTTTTACTATTTACCAATGCCTATCCCTTTGAAAACATAGGCATATATATTAAAAATACGCTGAAAAGGGGCCTAAGTTCAAGCCAATTCTGAATCACACATAGTAAACTTTTGAAATCGAATAAAGTTACCCCGGCTTTTTGCGGCAGTCAAAATGTTTGAATTGTCAGGAATTGTCATATACTTTGTCAACATGACCGCTCTCTTGAATAATTAAGGCCTGTGTTCCCAAAAATTCAAACCACCGCGGTTACGTATATAAACAGTAGGTTTATGCCAAATTTCTTAAGGAAACGAATTCGCTTGGATTTTTCTATACAACTAAATAAAATTGAAGTGTCTTTTTGTAATGTAACATTTTTTTTATTTTTTTTTATCCACTGGGTCAACCCTCGGGCAGCAGCTAAATAAAAGTCCCGTCAAAATCGGGTAACTTACAAACTTCTACCAAATTAAACGTACCCTACCTACCTACCCTTCCCTACCCTACCTACCCTACCTACCCTACCTACCCTACCTACCTACCTACCTACCCTACCCTACCCTACCCTACCTACCCTACCCTACCTACCCTACCCTACCCTGCCAACCCTACCCTACCTACCCTACCCTACCCTGTCTACCCTACCCTACCTACCGTCCAACCTTCTCCTGATACTAACAAACACAACAAAAAAATAATTAGCGAAATCGGTCCAGCCGTTCACTAATAGTTTTTTTATTTATTTTTCCATATTTTCTCACCGTTTAAACCTTCCCTGGACTACGACAAACATTTCAAAACCAAAATCAGCTAAAGCGGCCCAGCCGTTCTCGAGTTTTAGCGAGACTAACGAACAGCAATTGATTTTTATATCGATTATAGATTATAATATGGTAGCTACATTAAATGGACAACCGGACATAAATAAGTGAATTCGTAGGTAATACCCATACCCATAGAAAGTCCTCAAGACCAAATTGAATGTATATAAATACCATGAGGTACTCGTAACTTACAACAATTACACCCCATGCACAGACTAACACAAGCAAGGCACACATACAAACAATCTGCAAGTAGTCCTACGTTTGTTTGTATTGCTAGTTTACTCTGTGTCCGTTGTATGTCGTCTTGTATACACTGGTTCTGTTTTATTAGGCTGTCGAGAAGATTTACGAGATTAGCTGAGAGTTGGTAGAGCTTGGCTTGCAGAGAAGTTGTATTGTGATAAGGTAAGTAATTTTAAACTTGAGCTAGAAGATAAAATAACTTATAAGAGGTAATAATCGAAAGATTCTGTATAACTTTTTTATCAAGGTAAGCTAGTGTAGTTCACCACTTGCGGGCCAAAAATTACGTACGCGTAAGTTCCTTTAAGTAAGTACATATTTTAGAAAAAGTTACATTGGCGAAACCGCGAGCGGCAGCTAGTAATTTTATAAGATGCAACAAAATCACGAATGGTCATAAAATGTGAAACAAAAGATTAGTTTGCATACTACGTACTATCGGGGACATTCAAATCGGACCACCACCGTAAGGACTATTTCTGCTTGCAGCACTCTGCCGCTAGAGTATTATTTATTTATTAACTCATCAATATTAACATTACAGGAATTTCCTAATTCAATAGTGGGGCCAAAATTACAGTTTTATTATTTACAATAATATATCATGCACATAATGGTTTTTGTGAACTCACTCAGAGAACAAGTAAAATATCTATTCTGTCTGCTACGTCATTAAGTACACGCAAGGTACGCGCTATAGGGGCTTTACTCAGTAGATTGGTCCTACTACTGGGTTCCGCTAATAGACATGGCCGTCGCCTTCGAAAAACATAATTGTCGGGCACACACAGGTAACACTTACATAAGCTTATATCAACCTGGGGGTATATTATTGTTCCAATTCTACTGGTTGAAAAAAAAAAAATGGTCAGACATCTGTGATTATTGTAACAGTGCCTGAGAAATTTATTTAAACAAAATATCCTATGTATTTTTTTTATTGGTCGACGCAAAAAGGGGCGGTTAGCAGATGTGGATACTGTGAGCACAAGATTTTGTTTAAAACGTTTACGTTTTTGAGTTCGTATGAATAGAAAAAAGGTAGGTAAAGGTCTACGTGAAAGTGTTCAAAGAATGAATGATTTCTATTCATACTTCAGCTTTTATGCTCACCCAAAAGCCTACTTTCTGAGCAAAAAATCTTTTAACTGCTTTTAATACTGAAGAAAGTGAACTTGAAGGTACCTACATAAGTATTCTTTTCAAACCACAAACTGTTCTTTGTGAGTATCAAGCTAACTTCTTTTATGTTAGTTCTTTGGAATAAAGATGAGATATTTTCTTGAATTTTATTATGGAAACCGTTTAGTAACATTGTTGAAGAGGTAAAGGAAGTAAGTACAGTCAGGGAAATAAATTATTAAGCAAGTTGACTACCAACTTAGGCGCCATCTCCACGGGCGAGAGAATCGCGGCGATATTCACGCTGGGCCTTCAAGTAATCGCCGCGATGATAACGCCGTGTGGAGATTGATTCATAGAGCTTCTATTGAATTTGATGGCGATTTTCTCGCCCGTGGAGATGGCGCCTTAAAGTGTCTGTGCCTATATTCAAACCATCGTCATTCTTTGACAGTTGTATGAAACAAAGTCGGGTTAGTTACACCATTTAACTCAAGAACTTTGTTGGATTTGTCTCTGCCCCGAATAGCAGAATTAATATTTGTATGACCTGCAAGTAGTATGTTCCGGCTCCGGCTGATTGTGTATGTGAGTTTAAATGTTTTTAAACGCACCCACAATACAGGAGAAATTCCTAGTGTAAATGTAAAAAAAAAAGAATTGCATGCGAAAATTCACGAAAAAATGTATTATGAAGAAAATTAATTTTCTCATACATTTTGTGTGGAACGGCTTTTTTGATGATTTCTCGAGAAAGCATTAGGGAACGGGGGAACAAGAAATTTCACGCAGATGAAGTCGCGGGCAGAAGCTAGTAACTGGAAAATATGGTTCATTTACTTGACTATCATAAAAAAAAATACCGAAAATTATCATAAAATAACTCGATTAGAACTTGCCTAAGAATATCTTGTTTTAAATAGATTAAATAAAAAATAATACTTGTCAGTAAGTAAAAGTCTCCAACCTAAAAATTCAGGTATTAATTAAAAACTTTTTGAAACCACTTCTCGAACGAAAGGAATATTAATTACTATGGAAGGATCATAATGGCGGCTCTTCAGTAAGCGAATTACTTTAAGATGGTTATTTTTATCGCTTGTATATTCAAATATTTTATACTCCATTTGAAATAATATTAAACATTAATAAAAAAGCTTTATTACAGTCCGTTCAACCGATTTTGACTTCCATTCCGTAGGCATGAGGATGGCATTAAAATCAAAAAAGTGGTTACAATACCAACTGTTTACTGCAGCTGGCATTTGGCATGCCACCAACGCAATAGAAGTCAAAATCGGTTGAACGGACTGTAAAAAAGGTTTATTTAAATGTCTTATCTTATTTCAAATGGAATATATTCAGTTTCCCTTTTTATAACTTTTCTGAGGTTATTACGCGCGGACATACTCGTATTGATCATGCACATAATTATAAAACAAAGTCGCCGCACCGCGTTTGTCTGTCTTTCTGAACGCGATAAACTTAAAAACTTCCAAACGAATTTTCATACAGTTTTCACTAATGGACGGAGTGATTAATGAGGAAGGTTTATGTGTATAATTCATTAATGTTTTGTGTAAATTGGCTAAAATATGACGATGATTGTTGTAGATGTCGGAAAAAAACCTGGCGACTGGGAACAATGGCAATGTGGCGGGCGACGCGATGCGACCGGTGGGTCGGGGAGCAATTTCACGCGGACGAATTAACCGGCTGAATCTAGGAATATTATAAAGCTATAACGTTTGGATGTTCTTACGTATATTTTTTTTTTTTTTTTTTTTGTCTAGGGCATCTCAGAGTGTAACCACTAAGGTTCCGACTCTTTAACCGGACTTTCCTGTGGCTGCCTTAAGCTCCTAACGAAACTTAATGCCTCCAGCCAGGGCGTAAAAACTATAAACTAAACGACTGCTGCACGCTAAGTGCACCCCCTGTGGGGTACGAACCTCGGCTTAGGGCAGCTGAGTCGGAGGGAGGGTGGCAAGGGACCGACGGTGGCTGGATAAAATCAGTGTTTTGATTATTATCGTGGGGAGTTTGGATTACATGCTGCTCAGCTAAAACGCGTGCTGGCGCTTCACTTACAGTCAAGGGTCGGGGAGGACTATTCGTTAGTCGGGGATTTCGCGCGGGGCATCGGCGGCGAGGTCGGAATGACGATCGTGTATTGTGTGCTCTTATTTTGCGAACTGTACTAGTCCCTACGACTCTCCTGGAGGAGAGTAGTGGGGTCGTCTGGGTCGGTCAGTGCATGCCTTGGACGGCGGGTCGAACTAAAACGTATACTAGATCTACTTTACTTTTCATACTTTATTACGCCAATTTGGTTCAAGAAATAATAACTATAAATATTTAACACTTAATTTTATTGTCCTTAAGTTTTCATCACCTTGGCAATCTTTTCGTCTTAAAAGAGCACTTTGCAGCGAAAAATGGCTCTTTAGTCAACTGAGGCCGTTCGAACTTATCCCGCGGGATGAGTTGACCTAATGAATTTTTGAGTCGGGCAACTGATCCCACTTTAGAAAAGATTATTATTTATATATAAATACTAGCTTCTGCCCGCGGCTTCGCCCGCGTGGATGTCGAAAAATTGCTGACGGCAACGTACGGCTTATTCCACAAATCTCCCCTGATAAATCACCCTAAGGAGGAAAAGTGGAATATATAAAAACCAGTCTAGAATTCACCACTGATAATCCGGCTTATTTCACTAATCCCCCCAGAGAATCCCCCTCAGTGGGGAAAACTGAACCCTAATGTAAAAAAAATCACGTTCAGGGGATCTTGGAATAAGTTTTTTTTTTTCAATTCTAGTTTTCTCCCCTAAGCGGGATTATCAGGGGTGAATTCTAGACTGTTTTTTATAAATTCCATTTTTCCTCCTAAGGGGGATTTTCAGGGGGGATTTGTGGAATAAGCCGAACGTACTACCGGGATAAAAAATAACCTATATGTTAATCCAGGTTATAAACTATCTATGTACCAAATATCATCTAAATCCGTCCATCCGTTTTTGTGCAAACCGGAACATACATACAAACAAACAGACCAAAATTCTAAAAACTATATTTTCGGCATCAGATTTGAATATTCAATGTAAGGTTTGACTTCGTTACTATTTTATTTTACTTTGTCTGCGTAGAGTATAAATTCTTTTTTCTAGATAATTATGAATTGTTATAACAATAACAGTATAGAGCTTTGTTCATGGCTAATTGTCCTCCACTACGTGTGATATTTGAGGAATACTGTAAAGAAATACCTACTGTAAAGGACCAGTATCCACCTGGTTAAGCTACACTTGCCGCAGTTGGTCTGTGGATGGGTGACCATATTTACATACAGAGACCCGTCCTCGCCTCGGAAACACGTTAAGCTGTTGATCCCGGATGTCATTCATGGATCTTTGACAGTCGTTACGTGAAATCAGAAGCCCGAAACTCTGACAACCATTTTTACCAAGGGGTATCGTATTACCCAGTAACAGCGTTGTGGGGGTCAGATAGACAGTCGCTGCATGTAAAATACTGTAAAGTTAGAAACAGTACACGTGTAGGTACTTATATTATTTTTACTTGAATACATAATTTAGCGAATGAACTGCTTCAATACAAAACTTGATCCCCCTTTTCAGACCCTTGTGGGTTGAAATTAAACAATAAAACAACGATTTACGTTGTGTCAGTTTCCAACCATAAGCCGAAATATTAGTGATTTTAACTTAAAAAATAAAGAACTTGAATTAATAACCAAATTTCATCCCCCTTTTCACTCCCTTAAGGGTTGAAATTCTAACAACACCGTTGTGTTAGCTTCCAACCATAAGCCTAGATAGTAAATTGTGTGATTTTTCTTCGAAAATTAAGGACTTTTCAACTTCATGCCCCTTTTTAACCCTTTTAGGGTTGAATTATCAAAAACGCTGAGACACTTATACATTAATTTTAAATCGTCAGCCTAATCACAAAATTTGAAGATCCTAACTTCAAAACTGACGAACTTTCATATAAATTTCCATCCCCTGTTTTACCTCTTTAGGGATGAAATTTCCAAAAATCCTTTCTAAGTGTACCTTTAGACCTCATAAGGACGTTGATATATCAGTCAGTCAGTCAGGACTTTGAATTTTATATATATAGATATAGAGATAGCTATTGCCCGCGGCTTCGCCCACATGGATGTCGGAAAAAATCCAACGGGAACGTACTACCGGCATTAAAAGTACCGGACCGGACCGGGATTAAAAATACTTTTGAGTAATTCAAAAACTTAAAAATATAAACTTTTGAGTTATTCAAGACACGCAGTAAAATACTCCCCTAAAAACTTAATTACCCCTCATTCCCCTGTTTGGGATCAATTCTCGAAAACCCCATACACTCGTAATCCTTTTTTTTTTTTTTTTCATAAGAATGAGCACCTTCAGAGGGGATATTTTGAAAAACGAATTATGACAAACTTTGTGTTTTATGTATTAAGAACGTATTTGTGTTGATTTTCAAGTTTATGAACTAAAAAAAAAATGATTTTTCATACAATCTAAATCTCCCCCATTTCACCCCTTTAAAGCTCGACTTAGAGCCTACAATGTATGGAATGGAAATTTATTCTGAAATAGATCAGTCCGTTACGGTTTTTTTTCCATACAATCTTTGACATCCCCCAATCCCCCCTTGTGCCAAGTTTAATGTTTATTAAAAACTCAAGGAATAAGATTTTTCAAACAAAATAATCACCCATTTTTACCCCCTTAAAGGTTGAATTTTCAAAAATCCGTTCTTAGCGGATGCCTACGTCACAATAAATATCTGTTTGCCAAATTTCAGCAAAATCCGTTCAGTGGTTTGAGCTATATGTGTTGGATAGTCATCAGTTTTTCCATACAAACTTTGACGCCCCCTTTATGGAGTAGTTTAAAAAAAAAACTGAAATAATCAAACTTTGTTATTTAATAAGATACGCATTCGTGCCAAGTTTCAAGTTTATAGACTCAAGGAATAAGATTTTTCAAATAAAAGAAATCCCCCTTTTTACCCCCTTAAAGGTTGAATTTTCAAAAATCCTTTCTTAGCTGACGTGTACTCTACATATCCTAATCTAATCTAACCTAATCTATCCTAATTTATATCGACTCTCCCGGAGAAGGGCATGAGGGGGTTCTCCGGGGGAGGGGCCCATGGCTAAATAATAACAACCGCACACGTCAATCGATCAGGTTAAGCTACACTTAATTGCCGCGGTTGGTCTGTGGATGGATAACCACCTTTGCATACAGAGACACGTCCGTGCCTCGGAAAGCACATTAAGCTGTTGGTCCCGGCTGTTATTCATGGATCTTTGACAGTCGTTACGGGAAGTCAGAAGCCCGAAAGTCTGACAACCATTCTTATCAAGGGGTATCGTATTACCCAGTAACTGCGTTGTGGAGGTCAGATAGGCAGTCGCTCCATGTAAAATATTGTAAAGTTAGAAACAGTACACGTGTAATTATATTATTTTTACTTGAATACAAAATTTAGCGAATGAACAACTTCAATAAAAAACTCCATCACCTTTTCAGACCCTTGTGGGTTGAAAAAAAAACAACCGACTTCCAAAAAAAAAAACTAAAAATTGAAAAATAACTTTAATTTCGGAAGTCGGTGACCTTGGTTCTGCATTTTCGTTTTTTGTCACCGACTTCCGAAATTAAAGTTATTTTCCACTTTTCAGTGTTTTTTTTGGAAGTCGGTTGTTTTTTTTTGTTTAAAAGTTTTTATTTTTCACTTTTTAGTTATGGTACCTATCCCACAACAATTTGATTACTACTACTTGCTACACCGCACAAACAAAAGTGACACAAGATACATATACGAAGTGGATTAAATACGTATTAACGAAGCTAACTCAAAAACTACCCAAGCAAAGTTAATAAAAATCGGTTAATAATCATTTGTAGCCCGAGTGCATCTCATGACAATTCCAATAAGCCCAAACACGGCTAGGATATATTGTTTAATTACGGAGTTCCGGTGCATACCTTCCGGCTTCATCTTCAGATTAGTTCGATGGTACCATTTTCATCAGAATTATTTATTTAAATTTGCTTCATAGTCGCTTAACTATCTTAATCGAAATATTAAAATACTCATCATTGAGGAACATTTGAGGCCATTTTTGGTCTTCATCATCAGTTCCACTTCATCAAATGATGCTTACTGAATGCAAATGCTTGAGTTTTTGATGAAAATACAAAATATCGCTATATATTTACCTGTAAAATTTGAGGAGTTCCCTCAATTCCTCATGGATCCCATCATCAGAACTGGATTTTAGGACCAATTTGGAAGTACATCCTTTCAAATAAAAAAGAACTTGCCAAATCGGTTCACAAACGACGGAGTTCTGAGGTAACAAACATTAAAAATAAAATACAACCGAATTGAGAACCTCCTCCTTTTTGAAAAGTCGGTTTAAAAAAAACAACGATTTACGTCGGTTGTGTTAGTTTCTAAACATAAGCCGAAATTTTAGTGATTTTAACTTAAAAAATAAAGAATTTTAATTAAAAACAAAATTTCATCCCCCTTTTCATCCCCTTAAGGGTTGGAAATCCGACAACACGCTTTGGCTTCCACCCATAAGCCTAGATAGTAAAAATTTGTGATTTTTCTTCGAAAATTAAGGAACTTAACTTCATCCCCCTTTTTAACCATTTGGGGGTGGAATTATCAAAAACGCTGAGACACGTATAAATTAATTTTCAATCATCAGCCTGAACACAAAATTTGAAGATCCTAACTTCAAAACTGACGGACTTTCATACAAACTTTCATCCCCTATTTTATCCCCTTAGGGGTGGAATTTACAAAAATCCTTTCTTAGTGCACCCCTAGACCTCATAAGAAATCCACGTGCCAAATTTGGAATCTCTAGACCCAGCGGTTTGGGCTGTGCGTTGATATGTCAGTCAGTCAGTCAGTCAGTCAGTCAGTCAGTTTCTTCTTTTATATATTTAGATGTACACACGTGAACAAAATTCTTTGGGGAAAGAAATAAAACACCATGGCTTGGTTATACTGATATATTAAAAAATCACAGACGTTTGATTAATAAACAGAAAACTAAATGTAAATAAGTATAATAGTGTCAAAATTTTAAGAGGCAGTAGACTAACCTAACAGTACCGGACTTTTGATCGAGAAGTCGCGAGTTCGATTCCCACCCATTACTGACTTGAACCCACTCCTAATACAAGCATTTAAAATAAATTTAAGGCCTCCAGCCAGGGCATACTTATAAGCTAGCCGACTGCACGCTAAGGGCACCCCCTGTGGGGTACGAACCTCGGCTTAGGGCACAGTCGGAGGGAGGATGGCAAGGGACCGTCGGTGGCGGGATAAAATCAGGGTTATGATTATTATCAGGGGGATTTAAAGCTACTTGCTGCTCAGCTAAAGCGCGTGCTGGCGCTTCATTTGAAAGCAAGGGTCGGGGAGTATTGTATAGCAAATAAAATATTTATACGCTATTTGTTTTAATAACAGTAATATCATTCGTTCTCGGAAATCTTCGGGAGGATAAATAAAAGTGTTTGTCAGTAATATTTGCGTATGGGTACCATTTTCTGAATATCTGCCATGTCTTAGCAAATTATTTGCTATTCAATTACTTTTTATTACATATTGCCAAGATTTCGATAGTTTTCCTCTGTTCCCGATTCTTATCTTAAAGTAATTTTCCCACACGATAGAAGAAGATTGTCGAGTAATCCAAAGCTCTTAATCCGTAAGTGCATAGAATGTCTACTGTATTTTGATTAAATAATATTTTTAATAATTTAACATACTTGGACGGAGTTGTGGCTATGTCACGGGACAATCGATCAGGTTAAGCTATGCTTGCCGCGGTTCTTCCGTGGATGGGTAACCATCTTTACATACCAAGACACCTCAGTGCCTCGGGAACCACGTTAAGCCATTATTGGTGCCGGTTGTGGCTATTACTAGCTTAATTTTTCTGACTGACCGACCCCTTGACAAATCAAAAGTGGCTATAATTAGTTAGCTCGAAATAAATGCTTTGAGTTTGAGTTTGGAGGTCAGATAAGCAGTCACGCCATGCAAACTACTGGTATTCAGCTACATCTGGGTGGACTGGAAGCCGACCTCGACATAGTTGGGAAAAGCCTAAGCAGATGATGAGTCCAAAATTACTTACTGGAGAAGAATAAATGAGCAATGATGATGAGGAATACAAAAGATAAATTAATAATATAAAAATTATGGCGAATTTTTGATTTCTCAATAAGAAATTTCTCAATAAGCAATTAAATGGATTTCACTTGAGAACATTTTTAGAAATTAAAACGTAGATTTATTAAATCACGCACGCATTTCTTTCGTATGTATGCAGCCAACTATTCCAAGAAAATGGTAAAACCTAGAGATTACGGCGCGTAGTTCTTACCTGACTCGGCTTACTTAATGGCTCAGCCTGCCGTGTAAGGTTAACGAGAGGTTATATTTTATTAGAAGTAATTTTTTACTCTATAGTTTTTAATGTAATATATTTAAAACCGAGTCATATTACATCGTGCCAGTACCAATTGTCTATAATAATAGGGATATCGTATCAGAGAATCAAACCAAGTCACATAATCATCGATCTGGCTTCTTTCTATTCCTATCAATCATTACTCAGATCGGATAATCGGGTGCATATTTACCTAAAGTTGAGGTGTTGGCTGCTATGGAATGGACTTTTGTATCGAAAAAATCCCACGATTCCGGGATCGACGAATTTAGAGTTCTGATTATAGAATCGAAAGTATATTTACTTATGTTCAGGTGTTGGCTAATATGGAATACAGTTTTGTATCGATCGTAAAAATCTCGCAATTCCGAAATTGATAAATTTACTACATTAATACTATAGAATCGAATGCTAGCTTATGGTGTAAAGTTAAATAATCATCATTTCAGCCGAAAGACGTTCACTGCTGGGCATAAGCCTCCCTCAAGCACCGCCACTTCGACCGGTACTGTGCTTTCCGCATCCAGCGAATTCCTGCGGCCTTCACAAGTTCATCGGTCCACCTTGTGGGAGGCCTTACAACGCTACGTCTTCTGGTACACGGTCGCCACTCCCGAACCTTTCGGCCCCAACGGCCATCTGTTCTGAGAGCAAAGTACCCTGCCCATTGCCACTTAAGTTTGGTAATTCTTCGAGCTATATCGGTTGCCTTGGTTCTCCTGCGGATCTCTTCATTTCTGATTCAATCACGTAGGGAAACTCCAAGCATCCCAGCATCCATCCATCCATTCCAGCATCACCATTGCCCTTTGGATGACTTAGCCTTCTAATGAGGCCCATTTTGAGCGACCATTTCAGTGCCATCCTCATGATATTATTTTATCTTTAAAACCTGGCCTCGTCTCACCAGGGCATTGGTACAGGTAATAAAGTTTATTCCAATAACAACTTTAAGACAAACTACTAACTAGATCGTGCAAATAAATGGACCGAGTAAACAAATGAATCACGATTCTTCTTACCTTTGCCAAATAAGATCTTTTTTAGGGTTTCGTAGTGAACAAGGAACCCTCATAGTTTCGCCATGTCCGTCTGTCTGACCACGGCTTATCTCAGACACTCTTGCTACTAGAAAGCTGTACATATATACATGTCGGAGACGAGTTGTATCCGGTACGCCAGCGCCATCTAGTCGCGTTCGATGGAGTTATTGGAGTTCGCGCCAACGAGTCTTGACTAATCGGGACGCCAGTGCTGTTTAGCGGCGCATGACTCAGTACAACATAACGTTCGACCGGCGACAAGTGATCGCCGCACATTCGACAAGTGAAGTTCATCGGTGGCGGTCAAGCAGTGAAGACGTCAAGGAACTGTTGCGCGTTCGGTATAGTTGTGTCGTGTGCCAAAATTAATTACTTTGCATACCCATTACTGTATAGAATCAAGTTCTTCTAACTGAACAGACAGATGTGCTGCTGGGGAGTTTGTTCCACTACTTCTTCTTCCCAGCTAAAGCACTAGGAAGTGGTGAAGGGATGGGCGTTTTGGGGGAATGTCTTATGTAAACTTTAAGGTTCTCAGGTTGAGTAAATGACTTTTGAGTTTAATTCGGTTTTTCTATTGCGCAATAACCAACACTAACCACAGTACGCCCACAGTAGTTTTAAATATGGCTGATGATAACGAAACCTACCGTTCTCCGACATACATATAAATCACGCCGACAAAGTGGTAAAATAATGTTTTTTTTAGGGTACCTCCTAACACGTAAAGTGGGGATGATATTTTTTTTCCCGTCTATCGGTAGTGTTGGATAGGCCGTTCAAAAATATTGCAGATTAGTTCAAACCATTTTTCGATTCAGGGATCCGTCTGCGTAATATTAAGCTTTAAAGTGCTAATTTTTGTTAGAGTCAAGTGTCCCCACACCCTGCCAGCTGAAGTTAAAAGGAAAACTATCACAGAAAAGTAGACTTTACAATGATGATGATGATGGGGCTCCCTTTTCCGCACTTAGACTCCCATTTGGTCCGTTGTGCGTGGGGATTCTGGCTAACAGAGCCAGCCTTGCTCCGCCCAAAAGCACAGAAGCTTCCTGGGAGCTTCACAAGCTTCACGGAGCGACCTCACTGTTCCGAGAATTTCTTCACGTTGTGGCCTCGCATTCCAGGATGACGCGGGCGGCTGATTCCTCGGCGTCAAGGCAGCCCCTGCAAAGGGGGCTGTCTGTGGTGCCTATGTTAAAAAGATCTTTGTTAAGGAGATTATGGCCCGTGATTGTACCTATTATTATTCTAAGGTTATTTCTACTTAAGCTGAGAAGTTTTTTGGTTAATCGCGGGTGTACCAGTGTTAAAGCCAATTTTGACTCTCTACAGTCTGTTACCTGTGACCATCTGTTGTTAGGCTTTACAATATAACGAGTATAATAGTCAAACAACTTACATTTGCAGTTGGAATGTATGGCAGAACAATGTGATATGAAATAAATACGAGGTCCGACACCCACTTCGCCGGCTTTTCCAAGTTTATGATAACAAGCATTTTGTTACTGTCACTGTACATATATTACTGGAGTAGCTATTACGGAGAAGCATGAATTATTCTTAGTATAAGTAAGTTACCTGACTTGTGCCGGCTGTTCTAGTTAGCATAATACATACGTGTTGTCTAGACCTAGCCTTATCTGGTAGACGGAATGAATATGTCTGCAGTGAAGAATGAGTAGTGTGTGTTCACCTTTTTGTTTTTAAGATTTGTTTTCAAGATTTAAGAAGTTGTTGTTTTGTATATCTTTGTTAATATAAATGAGGTACTTTCTTGGCAAAATTAATATATGTTTTCAATTCTCCAATCTATACAAATACATACTCGTACAATAGAAGTGTTTGTTTGTAATGTCTAAATAACAACTTTTTATGAAACTACTAGCTTTTGCCCGCGGATCCGCCCGCGTGGATGTCGGTTATCGCGTAAAAAAGTAGCCTATGTCCTTCTCCATATCCCAGGCTATATTTCTGCCAAATTTCATGACGATCGGTTCAGCGGTTTAAGCGTGAAAACGTAACATACAGACAGACAGACAGACAGAATTACTTTCACATTTATAATATTAGTATGGATAAGTATGGATATAGGTAATGTATCTATTTATAACAAATAATAATAATATATATATTTTTTTTTTTTTTGTTTGCCAGTTTGTGCCGGCTAGTTTCCGAAAGGGCTAGTCAAATTTTGACTGGATAGCTGATGTTTTAAGGAGTAACTTATGCTTACTTTATAGTTTGGCAAAAGCCACGCGGGTAAAGTCGCGGGAAAAAGCTAGTACACACCGTGATATTTTAGTCGTCTTACAAAGACAGCCCACTTTATGTATCCAACGACGACTAATCAATCATGTAAAAAAAAAATATTTTTAACATTTGAATATTTTATTTTTTTGTTTTTATTAATTATGACGCATGGCATAGTTTAGAACACTCTGTTACGAGTGCAGTCCGAGCCTTGTGTTACAAGGGCGCCGCGGAATGGAGCGGCGACATCTTTATCAGAGTTCATTCACCCTAACGCAAAAATGTGTTTCTTATTATTGCAACTTAAACTTAATCTAAATCCATTCTGCGGCGCCCTTGTATCACAAGGCACGGACTGCACTCGTAACACGGTGTTTTAAACTATGTCATCGTCATATTTAATAAAAACAAAAAAATAAAAATTCAAATGTTCAACAAAAAATTTTTTTTTCACTTGAATGATTAGTAGTCACTGGATACATAAAGTGGGCTGTCTTTGTAAGACGACTAAAATGCTACCGTGTATAATATTCTGCTGAGCAATGGACTTAATCTTACTATGCATGGTGTATATAGGTTAGGTTAGTGCACTTCTTCACGAATGAAATAATTTCAGATCTTTACACAAATACTGATGACTTACTATTCCATGCTATAACTGTATGTCTTTAGCCTACACACCTACATACCTTGCCGACATACCGTGGAATCAGAGAACCCTTAATGACTGAAATATGGGTACATTTCCCTAATTCTATTATAAAACTTTAAGAATAAAATAAAAATAGCCTTTTTTCCTCTGACACTTTGTACAAAGACAAGTTCTTATAAAGAGTGCGACCTGAGTGCACGCTCGACTAGAGCATCCGGCGGGCGGCGCGTGCGGCGTTCATGTTAAACACATGCAATCCTTCGCGAGTGTCCTGAGTGGCGGCGAGCGGCGCGGTGCTGGGAGCGTGCTTGTTTGCGGTGAGCGGGGCATCGAGCGTGGCGTCGCGTGCAGTTCGCCCTACACAGCCTTCTTTGTTTAATTATCGAGTTATAAAAATATTTTAACTACACATTTTCTCTAAATACATACCATTAATATTGTACGACCACAACGCCATGATGTAAATGTGACCGGCTCACACGAACGCTAAGCGTGCACTACTATGGCCACTCGGTGAACACTCTTTCGCCGCTTCCATGCAACGCTGAACGCACCGCCGCACGTCTTTTCACTCAGGCCGTACACTAAGAGCAACGTTTGAAAAAATACATTTAATTATATTACGCTGCTTGTTATTAGTAAACTAGGTATTATCAGCTACCAGGTCAGGCTGTCTTGCAACATAGGCCTCCTCTATCTCCCTCTACTTATTCCTGTCTAGAGCTGTTCTTCGCCAACCTTTTCACCTGTCTTCCTCTACGTCATAAAACTTTCTCTACTCATAATAACTGTCCAGTTAGGTAGGTCCAACTTCGAGAAAGAGGTCAATCGTCGAATCCGACTCGGCTGGACAGCGTTCGGGAAGCTACGCAATATCTTCTCCCACATACCGCAGTGTCTCAAGACGAAAGTCTGACCAGTGCGTGTTGTCAGTGATGACCTATGGCAAAGAAACGTGGTCGCTCACAATGGGCCTTATTAGAAGGTTAAAAGTCACCCAAAGGGCAATGGAGAGGGCTATGCTTGGAGTTTCCCTACGTGATCGAATCAGAAATGAAGAGATCCGCAGGAGAACCAATGTAACCGACATAGCTCGAACTATTGCCAAACTTAAGTGGCAATGGGCAGGGCACATTGCTCACAGAACAGATGGCCATTGGGGCCGAAAGGTACTGGAGTGGCGAACGCGTAACGGAAGATGTAGCGTAGGAAGGCCTCCCACAAGGTGGACTGATGACCTTGTGAAAGCCGCAGGAATCCGCTGGATGCTGGAAGCACGGAACCGGTCGAGGTGGCGGTGCTTGGGGGAGGCCTATGTCCAGCAGTGGACGTCTTTCGGCTGAAATGATGATGAATTATGACTCACAAATACTATTTTCTGTCCGGACCAGATAAAAAAAGGTTAGGCCAATAATATTGTATAGGGTAAAGGTATGCCGCCCAATCTTATTTGAATTTCCCTTTCAAATCTGTATCATTCAGTGAACCCATTGAGAATTTTAGTCAATTCTATATTATACCATAATTCACACGGCTTTCACCTATTTATAATACAAACTATTGTAGTAATCTATCCACTACTAGCTTCCGCCTGCGACTTCGTCCGCGTGGAACGTCTTGTTCCCCAAACCCGCCTCGTCGCATCGCATCGCCTACCCACGCTATTACTTCATTTTATCAGTCAATCCGTTCTTGAGATATCATAAAAAAGCCGTTCCATACAAAATGTACGAGTTTTTTTTTTTCGTATTTTTTTTTCTCATTTTTTTATCGTTATTCCGCTATTCGAAGCGGAGAAAAATCCAAAAATTCATAGATCATTAAAATCAGTCCAGCCGTTCTTGAGTTATAGATACTAGCTTCAGCTCGCGTCTTCGTCCGCATAAAAAATCTTGTTTCCAGCTCCCCAATCCGTTCTCGAGATATCCTCAAAATCTGTTCCATACAAAATGTATGAGAAAGTGGAAGTCGTAAGACGTACTAAAATACCAGCCGCATTTTAATAAAACTTCCCCGAATATACGTTTGTAGTTTTGGTCACACCAAACAATATACGGAGAGTCAGGACTGGTGACGCGAGAGCAAGCGACGTACAGTTCCATGTTCTATGGTAAAGGGTTTGGTTTCCGCACTTAGACCTTCAGACGGACCATTGTACATGGGCCATGGCGGCCATCAGTAGTTATTCTAACCAGCCCACCTCCTTCCAGAAGCTAATCACGACTCCTGATCTGTTCAGAACATCGGTAAAGGATCTGCGTGCTCCGAGGGTTTCAGTTCTAATCTGGGTGACGGTTGTGCATTCGAAGAGCACATGCGCAACGGTTTCTTCCGCCTCCGTGCAGGCCCTGCACAGAGGGCTGTCCGTTATCCCTATTGTGTGGAAATGTCACAGTTACGAGCATACAAATACCTTACATTTACGCAAGATTCAATACCGATTTTTCCTAAAATTTCGACTAAAATATCGTGTAACGATGTAATAGGTCTTTTCTCAAAGTTACAACGTTACAATTTCATGAGAAAACCGCTTATGAATTGAACGAAAATTTCAGGTATTCATGCGTTTCTTTATACGTCAGACGCCTCAGGCTGAAGTATACGTCACGTGCGTGGCTTACTATTCGAAGCACATACCTTTAAAACCTACATAACCAATGTGAAGGTACTTACCGTTCCCAACTGAGTCTCCTCGGCGTATCGATGGCCATACTCTCGGGTGTTCCCCGGGCACCCTGTGTTAGTAACCTGGCCAGCCGGGATCCGGTGCTTGTACTGCTCGTACTTGAGACTGAACCACGAGGTGTTGGGACTCTGTAACAAAAGATAAACAGAATAAGATTCATGATATACAGTAGGCAAGAGATTATTTTACACCGATATTCATGTCTACAACACTGTTTTAAACTTTCACGGCCTTATTACAAAACAAGGCTTATCTATAGACCTATCTTTAAACCATTTTTTAATTTCGAAATTTAATCCGACGGAGCTTTAGCTCCAAGTACAAAAACTGACGTAAAAATCGAGTTATCAATTTTATATTACGAACTTTACCTTGCTTGGAACAAAGTTCAAAATACTTTAACGGGTTTTAGCTTGGACCAAGGGCGTTTGTCCACCGCAACTGTCACCGGGACGTCACCGAAACACGAGATTATTCGAACTGAACGTAATGTCTCGGTGACGACGATCGTTTGTCCACCGCGACCGAATTCGGCGGTTCAGTATGTTATGATAGACGAAAAAAACGCCGCTGCGACGGCAGTGTGTGGACAAGATCAAACGTGTTTTGTATTTCCGACACATCGGTCCGTCACAATCTTGAGCCAAGTTCTAGCGGTCGCACCGAAATACTCGAAACTTCGGCGGTCGGGTGACGGACGTGTGATGGACAGGCGGCTATAGTAAATGAATGTCACTACTTCGGTGTCGTCATCTCGTTCTCAGTGACATCCCGGTGACGGCTGCGGTGGACAAACGTTCTTAGAACTCTTTTTGTGATAAGACGGTCACGGTTTATAACAACTTTACTACAAAATAAACGGAGGATAACCTATAAGTAACAACTTTATTTATACTTCATTTACTATAACATTAGAAAAAAGAGGCTCGTAGAAGCAGGAGTGCGAAACATTTTATTCAAAGTTAAAAGTTTAAACAATTAAACTAAAAATGTTTTAACATAACTTTGATAAATAGGTCGTAATAACATCTTCATCACACATTACTTACAACAAAACGAATGAATGAAACAAACGATTACGTCGTGTTGATTTAAATTTAATTAAGATTAAAGGAAATAAAAGTCTTTTTTTGTACAATATTTTATTTAAAACAACAACTTTCAACACACAATAGTTGGTGTAACTTCTTCGTCTTCATCATATAATTTAGTCACTACGAGTATCATCAGAGAATAAAGATGAAGAAGTTTCACCGACGTTACCTAATAATAAATCTTTCTACCACATCATCCATTATGCTTTAATTTTTCCTCTTCTTTAATTGCATGAGCAACGCAAGACTGCCATCGTTCTAGCGTAATACTATCCAGATCTTGTGGGAGTAATTGTTTCTCCTTGTCTAATTTGAACGTTTTGTTATGTTGAGCCACATACCCCATCATTTGAGCCCATATTAATTCTATAGGGTTGAATTCGCAGTGGTAGGGTGGGAGGCGCAATACTGAAATTCCCTTCTCTCTAGCCAGATGGCTATCATCAACATGGCATCTACAACAAACTTTTGGTATAAATGTCTTTGTATTTTTGCTTTTTCTAATAAAGTTGCCCTAAGATCTTTTTCCTCAAAAGGAATATTTTTGCTTTTAAACCATTCCTGTATATCTGCCTTTCGTGTAGCTGTGGTTGGCACCTTCTCCAATGTCCTTGAGTGGTATAGCGCATTGTCCATAACAATTACAGCGCCACTCTCAATTTTTGACAAAATTAACTTGAACCATTTTCACTTTTGTCTATCGCGCTTCTATAACATATTCCCTGTAAATTGAGAGGTCTGGCTCTTATGAAACAGGAAATCCTAGTACAAGAGTCAGGGCTACACAGATGATTGTGTCTTGAAGTGTAAATAAATAAATTATTATTATTATTAAAGTTGAGCCTCGTCCATTTCGGAGTGGTCATCTTCATCACCTTTCTTTGCATCAAATATTAACGCAGCATCCATTAAAAACCCTTCACAAACCCTGTGAAATAAAATTAATACAAGTCAATTATTCCGTACCCCCTATATAATTTCACTGCTGGAAATAGTTCATAGATAAATACTATAACAAAATTTATAACTTTAAAAGTTCGCTTTGCATGCGTTAATTCATAATACAATATAATATGTATTACTTAATTAATAGTCAATAACAATGGGGTGTTCATTTTTTTATGGCGAGGACAGTCCATAAAATACATACCAGTATGACCGATTATAAGTTGGATTTTTTAAACCAGCAGATAGACCTTCCCAATGTGCTTCTTTTGAAGACTTATTATTAGTGTCATGCCATATTAGGCTTTTCGTGTGACCTGTTTGTATGATAAAAGGTTATTAATATAAATACCATTCATTTCACGAACCAATTTTATGAAATTATGTTTAACTGTATAATTAATTATAATGTTATTGAATGCAAGAGGTCATACACTGCTTAGTGCATAAATAGCTGTTAAGAAATTTAGAAGCACTGTACCTTCATTTAGCCAAGTGTCATCTAAATAATAATATATTTTCCTTCCTTTATTCCTTAGCCTTTTTATTTCATGAAGATATTTTAGTCTCCAAAGGACGATCTCCTGCTTGTCTATGACTTCTATGAGTGCACTTTTTCTGCTCCGTTTGATTTATGTGAACTTTAAATATTTTATACAGACTGCTTTTTTTAAAATCTGGCAGAGACTCGTCACTGTTAACTGCTTCCAGCATCTTTTCCAAGGTGGGCAACTCATTATTAAAGAAGAAGGAATGAATTTTCCTGCATATTCCACTAAATGTGATGTCATCAAAATCATCACGTTTCATGTGCTTTTGTTGGGGAGGGGGAGATTGCAGGCGACTTTTTATGTTGTACTCTTTGAGAATATTGGACAGAGTAGCCCGAGATACGCCTGTAAATAATAAAATCATGTGCGGAGTTTCTAAAATATAATACATTTTATCACAATGCATGTTAGTTTCAAATATTTTTATAGTAATCATTTTATTAATCATCCTTACCGGCAACTTCTGCGATTTTGTTTATCATCTCAGTCCTATAATGAGGAGTATCTGCAGGCCAGGACTCCAATTGCTTAAAAATATTTATCACAGGTTGTTTTTCTACAGCACGCAGCGTTCTCTTTTTTTTGGGAGACATTATTATTTCGTCGGAGTCAACTTTTGGACCACGTTTTTTTCGCCGTTGGCTTTGGTCAGACTCAGCACTTATATGTTGTAAGCCACTCGGTCCCGCACCGGGATCACTCATAGCTCAAAAAAAAAGTAACGTTTTGTAAAAACAACCCAATGACAACACTGATAACAATACAATAATAAAGAAATAACTAAATATTATTTATTATTTTAATAAATAACAACAAAATCACGAAAATTAAACAATAACAATCAAAGTATTCACAAGTAAATGACATACATGACAATCTTAGAACATTGTCAAGTCAATTTCACAGACGACATAAACCAGTAAAATTAGAAATCCCCGGCTGTCACAGCTTATGAAGGGATTAAGTAATATTTTAGATTTGGTAGGATTATAGTGAAACAAAAAGCGTTGCAGTATTGTTGACTCCTGCTTCTTTTAGGTTTTTAGCATAGGCACTGTAATTTTAAATTGGAATGAAATAATATATCTAAATGAAAGCTACTTAATTTCATATGGTTGTTTTTTTAAATGATTACAATTAAGTGTGATAGCTGATATATAAATTCATTTTAATCGATTTGGCGTCAATCGTAACTATAACAAGTTTATTGTACTTTTGTTATAAAGTGTGCATCAAAAATAACCTTTTTTAACTTCTGTCTAATGCTATTATAAATGGAGTATAAGTCTTTTGACTGACTTTTGTCAACGGTGGAATTGCATTCTCTCTGAGTTTATCATAATTATTTTCTTTTATTTAAATTTCTGAAAAACACTTCCTTTCCCTTACTCTGGCGCTATTTGATTAAGGGATTAGTCATTTGATCAGGGTACGATTATTCAATGGAGCCACTTTTGGATGGTCGTTTAAACCTATATTATTACAAAGCCACAATATGTTATTTTTGTACATATTTACGAGTTACTTTCTACTATAATATTTCTTTCTCATGAGGCGCCGCACGCCTTACCCCTTAATTGCACGCCTTAAGTGTGTGTGAGTGTGTTACGCCTTAATACAGTCACACACACTTCTGACTTTGCCATTGTCTCGGGGTACCAAAATCTGCGCTTACACACACATTCACATCGTGTTTGTACACTTGGTTACCACAAGTAAAGCGCGCGCCGCTTCGTAGGGCTTTCAAATACCGGATTTTTTAAATACCGGTATCGATACCGGTATTGGAAAAGTCAATACCGTGATCCCGGTATCAATACCGGTAATCCGGTATTGAACGCAAGTTCAATTAGGACATTAATAAAACCAATAAAATACGTGTTTTTTATTTTCAAATCAGTCTTTACTGTTCTTATTTATTGAAAATAATCATATAAATACGTTTTATACATAGCTCTCTTGTATAGAAATTTGGTATTGGTTGATTATTTAGGTAGGACCAGGAAAATAATGAAAACTTTTTGGGTAGGACACGAAGAGGCATCAACGACGGTAATCTAATTAAACTAGCAAAAATACGCGCTAGTAGATAACAACTTCACAGTCACAAGTTAACACTACACAATAACAAAGTCTATATATATACGCGTTATCCCATCGCCTTTGCGAAACCGACTGACAATAGTGACAATAACAAAAACGACATAAGTACAGCTGGATTTCGGGCATTGTCTCAGGTGGGGCGCTGGAGGGTGAGCTTAAGATAACAGCGGGACGCTTGCGCTGGTGAACACAAGTGTGAGAATAAGATCACATAATTTTCAGATCTAATTTGTAATACCGTAATCACGGTATTGGGCCGTCAATACCGGTATTGTAAAAGGCCAAAATAAATTCCGTAATCACGGTATTACGGGATCCCGGAATACCGGTATTGAAATCCCTATTCGTGACATAAAAATACTGTAACAATAAAAAGCTTGACACAAACAAATCTGCAAAAAACAATAAATCCATGTTTTTGTCACAAGTAAGTACTCTGTCACCGGCTCAATAGAAATGGGTTGAAACTATCGCGATACGGACCCTTGTGTCTGTGACAACCAGATGATATGGGTAAACTGGGACATGTTCGCCCTTGATTGAATTTGAATGTTATTTATTTATTTATTTAACAGTTAATGTACACACATGTAAACAAACAAGAAGAATAAAACAGAAAAATACGTACAACGGTGATGCTTATTTCTAAAGAAATCTCTTCCAGCATACTTTTTTTTTTGGGTGGGAAATTATCAAATAACTTCTCCCGCTGTGGCCGGAGCGGGATGGGGTGTCAGACTTTTACTGACTAAAACCCACCCGTGTTCCTTCAGTTGCCTGTGTGCCAGGCCCAGGGCGCCTCCTGCGGCGACTAGGGGCGTGAGGGCACACAGACTGATGCTCTATCACGCGTTCCGCCTCCTCCTTCGCGAGCATTACTACTTCGCAGAAGGAGGTGACTGCCTCCCATGCACTCTCGCTCCGGACCATGGCCTGGACCAGGGCCGGACGCGAGAGATCGCCGCCGCCAATCGCCTCCGGGAGGACACGGCGGTGCTCTGCCCAAGCCGGGCAGACCTCCACCGTATGCTCCACCGTGTCCTCCGGGCGATCTACACAGTGGTAACACCCGGGCGTTTCCTCCCGCCTAATCCGAAACAGGAACCTCCCAAAACAACCGTGTCCGGTGAGGACCTGTGTCAGGCGAAAGGTGAGGACGCCGTAGCGCCTCTCTAGCCACTCCTCAAAGAGGGGACTAATCGCCACAATTGTGGCGTGCCCAAGGCATGTGCCTCTGTACTGCAGATGTCCATGCGGTAATAACCATTTAACATCTGGTTAGCCGCATGCATGTTTGCGACCCAATAATATTAAAAATATGGGTACATTGATCACGACAACACACTTTCTACGACTAAACTTTTTTTTCCGTTGGGAATTCCTCATGGATACCCTCCGTCTAGAAAGAACGGAGGGTTATGTAGGACTCCTACCAACTAAAACCTCATTGTTCCTTCTAGTACCATGAGTCGGGGGCCAGGGAGATACTTGTACATTCAACGCTCCCCCGACTGGTATCATCCAGTCATGCCTAGCGGGCCTCATCCCCAAGTGCCTCGACCGCATGACCTCCCATTAAGGCACGCGTGTAATACTACGTGCCACCTTTTTGAGCCTCACTGCTCGAGGGAGATTCCCGGAGATCGTTAAGCGACCTTCGACGTCCGGCTACTCTTCTGGTGCGGGTGCAATGAGAGTTATGCTATCTCTCCCTCTCCGCCGCCTCCTTTGCATGCATCACCTCTTCGCAAAAAGAGGCGACAGCATCCCACGCGTTTTCGCTTCCGACCATGGACTGAGCCACGGCCGGAAGCGAGAAATGAAATGAAATCGTTTATTCTGTAAATAGGATATCGGAATCACTTATACACGACATATTAAAAGCTTTTTTTTTATAAGCTAGATGGAGTCACCATTTCCTATCTGACTACCCCTGAGAAGAAATGGTGAAACAAACCCCATGAGTTTGTTTCGCCATTTCTTCTCAAGGGTAGTCAGAGAGGAAATGTCAGTCTCTTTTAAAGTCCAGACATAATCTTGGTCAGATCATGTGAGGACAATGTAGATCCGTGTCTGAAATGGTCTTTGAGAAAAGAACCACACAATTTTGAGTGGACCTGTCTAGTCAGTGAAAGCATTTGTCAGTAATCGTGTAGCTCAACTCAGGATTAAAGGAGCTCAACGGAGAGATCACCCGGACCAAATGTCACGACGAGAGCACAGCGCTCAACTACCATAGAGGTCTCTTGGTTGAGTAATATTATGTCTATGATTTTTCTGTGAATCATAATAGTAATTGTTCTCGGTAAAAATCTGCTCTTAGGCGCCATCTCCACGGGCGAGAAAATCGCGGCGACAGTCTCGTCGTGTCATTAAATTCAATATAAACTCTAAATCAATCTCCACACGGCGATATCATCGTGGTGATTATTTGAAGGCACAGCGAGAATATCGCCGCGATTCTCTCGTCCGTGGAGATGGCGCCTAAGTGTTTGGTTTCACAAGCACTGGCTTATATGAAAATACAGATGCTGTCAATTTACACAAAACCCAACTCAATCAATGTCGCCTCTTGGGCCTAGTCACGCATTTTAATCACAAACCAATCCGTGGTCCTATTTTTATTAGCAGCAATGACCATAAATCCTTAGATCGGCTGTTTGCCAAACGCCGAATATTGCTGAAAGACAGGCACTTGCCGAGTACCATGAAGGTTACTAATGAAGAAAAGTTTTAATACACAGCTTATGAACGTCACAGACTTATTAAGTTGTCAGACTACCGAATCGTTGGAGATAGTGGTGTAAGTATGAGTAGGCTGTTGGATCATGAGTAATATTTCTGTTATTGGGTTTTTTTATGGAATATTTGATAACTACGTGACTGTGTTTATAACGTCTTTGTTACTTGTCATAGTTTATTTTGGGTTATTCTGTAGATATGATACAGAATTACTAAAGGTGCTCTTACACGGGCAATTTTTTGAGCAATTATTGCTCGGCAACACTAATGGATCAATCTGGATCAACTAAATGGAGCAATCTGGAGCAACAACAATAAAATGCGGCAATTGTTTCGGGAATATTGCTTCTAATTGCTCCATATTTTTCACATTTGTCAATGTCACCATGATATGAGTTGCCGAACATCCAATCGGTTTGGAATTTTTTTGTCAATTTTCTTTCTATCACAATTGAACGTATAACCTGTGGTATAACTACGTCTCGTTTTTGCAAGAGGAACCGGCCGGCGGTGAGGATAGCGGGGGAGTGCGCCGCCGCCGCCCCCGCCGCCATTATCTTTCTTTTTACGTGCAGTGCAGTACAAGTGTGTCGTCAGTGTATTGACTTGTATTGCCTAGTTTTTTAAGTTGCTCCATATTGCATGGTATTGTTTGGTCGTATATCTGGCAACAGGTTGTTACATGTTGCCATCGCCCTAAATTGCTGGATGTAGTCGTGACGCCATAAATGACGAGAATCGATCAAGATTGAGCAATTTTAGTTGCCCGTGTAAGCGCACCTTTATTGCTGTGCTTGGATTACTTGAAGCGCGGGATATGATGAGAGTGTTGGTGTATAAGTCAAATACACAAATATCTTTGGAAGTGTAGGTAACTCAAATGTCACCTCAATCCGCGGTAAGATTAAAGAGTTATGAAATATAAAATTACAAAACGGTTTTTTTTTTCATGTGCTTTGATCAAAAATATTAACATTACCTGGATAGGTAATGTTATTATTTTCGATCCATTGTGAATACAAATACGATTTTTCTTACATCGAATAAGAAGAAGTGTTTCTTCTTATTCGGTATCGACTCGACGTAACATTTGAAAAAAAAAATAATATGAAAAATGAGATTTTTCTTACATCGAGTAAGAAAAATCTCATTAATTTTTTTCTCACCGAATAAGAAGAAAAACATTGTAGGTTATTACATTATTCACGAAAAAAAATATGGTTAGGACAGCTAGGGAAAATGCAAATTAAGCAAATTGGGACCCTATAATGTCAATTTGCCGTACTTACCTATAAATGTTATTTCATACATACAATTTCAAACAATAAAAATTGTGATTTGTATATTATGGATAATTTAAGTTGGGAATCAATTTGCTTAACAATTAATTTCCCTGACTTTATATGGAGTATAATAGAATTAGGAGAAGCTCTGTTGCTGTAACCTGTATAATATAATTGGATTCCGCAAATGATAAATAAAGATAAATGTTTTTATTTCTGTAGGCAGGTTTGTACAAACATTTTTACACGTCAATCATATTTTTTTAAACTAGATGAGGTCGGCGTTTCCTATCTGACTACTCTGAGAAGAAAGGCCGAAACAAACTCAAAGGTTTCCTTTAAAATCCGAACATAATCTTGGTCAGATCATGTGAAGACCATGTAGATTGTTGTCTGAAATGGTATATGGAGGAAAGAACCACACCCATTGAGTGGACCTGTTCGATCAGTACACGCATTTTTCAGTAATCGTGCAGCTCAACTCAGATCTTAAGGAGCTTAACGGTTCGACGAACAATACCAGAAAGGATTATTAGGACTGGGTAGGCCGCATAAATTACTCAAACTGCCAGACCATCAATAAAACAGAAAAAAAAAAACAAAAAGCAATGACCCACCTAGTCTTCACATTCACAATAATTACATAGTATATACGTATACTTGATGTTACAGAAGTAGGTACCTACATATATATCAATCTGCCTATAAATTTCCCAACTATGTTGGGGTCTGCTTCTAGACCAACAGAATGCAGCTGAATACCAGTATTTTACACGAGCGACTGCCTATCTGACAACAACCCAGTAACTGAGTAATGACTCCTCTTGGCTTGGCTGGTTGTTAGACTTTCGGGTTTCTGACGACTCGTAACGACTAAGATCCAAGAATGACAGCCGGAACGAATGTTATGAAAATACCTAATCATTTATTATTCCTGACATAAACCAAGGCAAAGTACATTATTCATACAAACGAAATAAAAATGTTTACATACTTTTATTTCACGTCGGCACATACCTATTTAGCATAAAGGTTTGGAATACTAAAATGCCTAAGTATATTCTAGATTTTAACAAAACAAAAGTTAATGAATAAAGTAATGAAGGTAGTAGTTTTTACTGATATTATTTTAGTTCTTTATGAAAAAAGAAACGATAACGTGTAGGTATAAGTATATAGGGTGTATTTATTCAAACACGAAATATTTTAAGAGATACACCTATAGGTGGTAAAGAAGCCATGGAAACGATTTTTTTTTTATCTGAGTTTATTATTTAAAAAAATTAATAATTTAAAATTACTTGATATGATGATTAATTATCAAAATTCACCGCGCTCGTGCCGCCACCGCACCGTCGCCGCTTCCGGGCGGGTCATTCATAGAATAAGTAAAATTTTGGAAAATGTAACTCCTTTGCAAAATGTCTCAAGCAATTTTAAAATTATAATAAATATGCAAAAACATAAAACACTTATATAAAAATAAAAAATTCGCTGCTATGGCTTTTTTACCACCTATAGATGTTTCTCTTAAAATATTTCGTGTATAAATAGATACGCCTTATATATGTGCCGTGTGGTGCCGGACGTAAAGAATAGCACCATCCTATTTCATCCCGTGGGTGTTGTAAAAGGTGACTAAGGGGCTTACTTATAGAGAATGGGCAGTCGCGTTCTCTATGCATTTTTAACACCATACTGCGATTGCCAACCCGGCGCCAAGCGTAGCGATTATGGCAAACCCCCCAATTGTGGGAGGCTTATGTCCAGCAGTGGACGTCTTTCGGCTGAATGATGATGATGATGATGAAGTAGATACTAACGTGAATTGACATAACGTAGGTACTTTAATGTTTTAATAAAAATAACTACGTATTAACCTATGAAATTCAAGAAGATGTTACATAATTTCATATTTTACGCCTACACGAGAACTCGAGAAGTCTCCTTGGTAATAAGTATAATACAGTGTTGATGAATCACTTTACTTGATAAATATATATTTTCATTTGGGAGGCGAATATTCCTTAAAAGTATGTTTTTGGAAAATGAAATTATGGGCAATTTTGGAAGCCTAATTTACTTTCTATCACGTTGGATGTTTACGACGAGAGAAAAGCTAAGATCGTTGTTTTAAACCCTCTTTTGGCCTCGTACAGGAGTCTGTTTTTATCTTTTATTTATAATTTAATTTTTATATTTTTATCATTGTGCGTTTGTAAACTACGCTGAGAATCAGCACTTTTCGATCGTCTAAATTACATATCGCACCTTTAGAATTATAGAGACCTAATTTCTTCAGAAGTTGAAAAACATCACCAAATTAGGTCACTATAATGTGACCTATATTAAAAAATTTAAGATTTCAACCTTTCTAAAGAACATCACCAATGAGGTCACTATAATATTGTGAATTAATTGATGATGTCATTAACTGATGATGTGATTGATGATTTCAAATAAGGTCTCTATAATTCTAAAGGTGCGATATGTAAGTCAGTCCCCCAAAACGCCCGTCCTTCTCCACTTCCTAGTTCTTTAGCTGGGAGGAAGAAGTGACGCAACAAACTCCTCCAGCAGCTGTTCAGTTAGGAAAACACGAAAAACAATCATAATTCAATATATTATAAATCAATTTATTATTCATTTATTTTCAATTTAAATAGCTTTTGCGAATCACTATAAGAGGCGTCTAATTGCAAACCCCGCTAAAACTGTTTTTCTGGATATTGAGTTATTGAATTTTAAATTCAATAAAATGTAATCGCACTCCTTGGTGCACGACACATTTACACAAGTCTCCATTGGTCCGCCATACTATTCGTAAGGTCACTTGGTGCAAAAGCAAGCGCTGTGATTGGTTGTTTTCGTTGTAGAGGAATTTCAATTTTACCCATGCCATTTATAGTGTATTTTGTTAACAAGCATAAGGTTGAAGGCTCAGTACTGTTAGAGAGGGATTTGCTCGGAAATGAGTTTGTCACTTAGTACAGAATTGAGAAAACTTTCAAAAGAGAGAATAAGGTCGGTTTCAAGGTAAAATCGTTTTAGCGGGGTTTGTAATTAGACGCCTCATATGTTATCTCAAATGAGTGGACTATTAAATACCTGAAACATTTTCGACAAAATTCGATAAAAAATTCCAGCTATTTTGGAAATAGTATTTTTTTTTTGGTTTTGTAAATCAGCTCGCAAACTTCACAAATATTTTTAAAGTTTACACCAAATACGGAAATTCACAGTGTAGGAGAGTGCTTGCAAACAAATGTGTTTACTTTTGACAGCAAATGCAATATGAAATGCAAAGTTTGCTCAATACATTAACGTTCAGGAAAACGTTCTCTGAAAACGTTTTAAGATGCTGTTACTCGTACGGCCAGCAAGAAAAGTTGTTTGACACTTTTACCTACATAAGTTTTGGAGTGCACACTTATATTTTTATGCAGCTTTTACATCTGAAGGCCAATTCTCAAACATACATTCATCGAAATAGTCTGTCTACTGTTGTATAGTAATTGAAGTGAAAACATCTTTAGCCGCGTTGAGCGATATTTGTTAGGGGAAAAATTTATGAGTTTGCGTCACCGAAATGCGCGACATGCTCGTGACGTATTGCGTCAGGCTGCCGACGCATAGCGATTTTAAAAATCAAAAAAAGAACACAATTATTCCAAAATTGAGAATTTTCAGTTCTGTCTGTGTGACTGCCTATTTTTTGTTTGTCACGAATCCTTTATGATTTTCATCGCGAAAGTTATTTTGTATGACGAATAGAATCACCCCCATAAAGGATAATTTCAGCCGAAAGACGTCCACTGCTGGACATAGGCCTCCCCTAATTGGGGGGTTTGCTATAATCGCCACGCTTGGCAGGCGGGTTGGCGATCGCAGTATGCTGTTAAAAATGTATAGAGAACGCTGCTGCCCATTCTCTAGTAAGTCCCTTAGTCGCCGTTTATTGTCGTAAACGGGGGTGGTACCATTAATTACGTCCGGCACCACACGGCACCTTTCACGTTAAAGGACAAAGGTGACTAAATTAAGAATAATAAATATATATATATATATGGGAAAAATAAAATTCCATGGGTAAAATAAAAAGAGTATTTTTTTTTTTTTCAGATTGAATTGAGAATGCTGTGCTCTTAAAAAGACGGGAATTGCCCCTCTGATCTGAATGTTGTGTTAAGATTTAGAAGTTAAAGTGTTAAGGCAAAAGCGCCAGGTTAGCCCACAGTTTTTTTTTTTTTTAAACTTCAAAAACTTACAATTTAAATGTTCTTACGTTTTTTGAAATTTTCAGATCATTATCAGGTTATATGTTGATCTGAATGTAATTCGCGACCGTAATACATCTGTATTTATAGAGTTATAATTAGTACAGGCATCAATACAACTCTCTTCATTCATATTATCCTATTGAATGACTATTTCATGAATTCTTGAAATTTGAGGATTATACTAACTAAAAGGTGAGCCATTAAGTTGGCCGTGTGGTGCCGTACCACGTGCTACGTAAAGAATAGCACTAAAAGGCGACCTCCCCTCTTTTGGGGGAGGCCTATGTCCAGCAGTGGACGTCTTTCGGCTGAAATGATGAATGATGATGATGACTAACTTAAGGAGTTATATTACTGATTCTAATGATTATAATTCTGTTAATACATATTTGCTACGGTTGCGAATCATGCTTTTATCAACATACACCCAGAAAATGAGCTGCAAATTGCAAAATCGTAAGCGAAAAAATTGAATTTCGCGGGTTACATTACCGCTTCCCCTTTAATCGACTTTCGTTGCTGACTTTACAAAAGCTTTATATAAGGTGTATCTATTCATACACGAAATATTTTAAGAGATACACCTATAGGTGGTAAAGAAGCCACGGAAATGTTTTTTTTTTATCCAAGTACTTATATTATTAAAAAATAAAAATCTTTTTTAAAAAGAAGTTACCCCACACTAGGAATATCTCCTGTATTGTGGGTGCGTTTACAAACATTTAAACTCACATACACAAACAGCCAGACCCGGAACAACTACTTGTAGGTATATTTTTTCCTTACGGGAATCGAACCCGCGACACGCAGCGCAGCAGTCAATCGCTTAACCACTGCGCCAACCGTGCCGTCAATTTAAAATTATTTATTTGATGATTAATTATTAAAAGGCACCGCGCTTGTGCCGCCACCGTCGCCGCGTCCGGGCGGGTCATTCATAGAATAAGTAAATAAGGGTTTTTGCTAAATGTGTCAAGCAATTTAACAATTATATAATAACTAGCTTTTGCACGCGGCTCCGCTCGCGTGGATGTCGGTTATCGCGTAAAAAGTAGCCTATGTCCGTCTCCATATCCCAGGCTATATTTCTGCCAAATTTCATGACGATCAGTTCAGCGGTTTAGGCGTGAAAACGTAACATACGGACAGACAGACAGACAGACAGAGTTACTTTCAGGTTTATAATATTAGTATGGATTAAATAAAAATTAAAACACTTCGATTAAAAAAAAAATAATCGTTGCTATGGCTTTTTACCACCTATAGTTGTTTTTCTTAAAATATTTCGTGTGTGAATAGATACACTTTATATATAACTAGCGTCTGCCCGCGACTCCGTCCGCGTGAAATTTCACCCCACTCGTCGCGTCGCATCCCGGCGCTCGCCCGCGCTATAACTTCGTTATCGCTAAGCGTTCTTTCTGACTTTTATTCTTTTCGCTCGGCTTCTATGGCAATCCAGCATGGGTAAAATTGAAATTCCTCTACAACGAAAACAACCAATCACAGCGCTTGCTTTTGCACCAAGTGACCTTACGAATAGTATGGCGGACCAATGGAGACTTGTGTAAATGTGTCGTGCACCAAGGAGTGCGATTACATCTTATAACATCACGCTACAATTAGCGTGATGTTATATAGCCTATAGCCTTCCTCGATAAATGGGCTATCCAACACTAATTAAATTTTTCAATTCGAACCAGTACTTCCTGAGATTAACGCGTTCAAACAAACAAACAAACTCTTCAGCTTTATAATTATTATTATTATTAGTATAGATTTTTCAAAAGTACACTACGTAAATATAGCTAACTTGTCTGCAGTAAAAGTAACGTTTAGATGCAACCTTTTCCGGAAGCCTATTGACTACTTGACCAACTAAAGCCGATGGAGAGCTTTTCAGTCTAGCCTATCTAGTGTACAGACCATCGGACGCGGTCTAGATTTGTGAGCTAGGGTTGCAAGAAGAAAAAACTGTTTAAAGATCGATATAATACAATTATATCAAAAAATAAAAATTGGGAATCATAAGGCAGTCATAAGGCTGTCGGCAGTCCGACAGAAGTGAAAACTCACAACTTTGGAATAACTGTGTCCTTTTTTAGGGGTCCATAGTCAACAAGGAACCCTTATAGTTTCGCCATGTCCGTCTGTCTGTCTGTCTGCGGTTTAGCTCTTAAACTATTGGTACTAGAAAGTTGTAATTTGGCATGAGTAAACATGTTATTGACGCCGAAAAAGTGGTAAAATAAAGTTTTGAAAAAAAAAAAAAAAAACAATTATTTATGGTACCTCCCTTACATGAAAAAAAGTAAAAAGTGGGGACGATTTTTTTTTTTCGTCCTTCTCATAGTGTGTGAAGCCAAGTAAATGCAGAGTGGTGTGTTATGTTAAAGATGTGATGAGGACCAATTTCGTTTTCATTTATTTGCATGAACTTTGTAACAATGCGACATCTATACTCCATTTACTATAGCATTAGACAAATAACGGCTAAATAACGACAGTTATTGTGTAATATTGTTGAAATTACTGCACTTTAGAGTAATTTTTTTGATGTAAATGGTAAATAGATTACAGTGCCTTGTATTTATCGTGAAATAACGGAGTTTATTAAACGTTTACATCGAAATAACGAAAGGGTGAAAACAGTTATTTGTCTAATGTTATAATAAATGGAGTATAGGTATTTAAAATTGCAGATCTAATCGGATAGAAACCCTTGCTAGAAAGTTCCAAATTTTCAAGACCTAACAGTTTTAACGTAGGTACAGAAACACCAAGAAATAGAATTGTTCACAAAATTGAAATCATGAGTATAAAAGTCGTAGTACGAGTAACAGAGAAGCCATTCGCTCAGACACTGCACCAAATATGCCGTCAAATTGTATTACCGTATTCTCTTAATTCTGAAGCACAATACGTGCTGACAGTTATTTCCAGTTTTCTCTGTGGCAACCCTATTGGTCGCTGTTGCTATTTGTCACTGGTTCCGACTCAAAGCGACCGCTGAGCTCAACTTGATTTCTATAGACGTGGCATGTCATGTGGAAGTATTGAAATTGCTTTGTATTTAATTCTGAAAAAATGTGGCGTATTGACTGAGAAAAAGGTGCTAATTATATTGTTTTAAAACTCGCGCTATAGAGCGGGCTGTGCTCGGAGTTTCTTTGAAGGATAAAATCAAGAATGAAATTATCCGGAAGAGAACCGGAGTTACCGACATAGCTTGCAGAGTAAGCAAGCTGAAGTGCCAGTGGGCTGGCCATATTTGTCGAAGGACCGATGGCCGGTGGAGCAGACGAGTCGTGGAGTGGAGACCGCGTATCGGCAAGCGTAGTGTGGGCGCGACCCCCAGCTAGATGGACCGACGACCTCAAAAAGGTGGCTGGGATAGACTGGATGCGGAAGGCGGAGAACAGGGTGTTGTAGCGCAGCATGGGAGAGGCCTATGTTCAGCAGTGGACTGCGATAGGCTGAGTTGATTGATTGATTGATTTAAAACTCATTCGTAACACATAATCAGCCTGATGTTCCCACTGCCAGGACAGGGAACCCCTTTCTGTGAGAGGCAGTGGGCCGTAATCAACACAAGTCCAAAATGGGTCGTTGGATAACTCATTCGTTGTCTGTCAGATTAGAGACGCACGTTATCGACTCATTTTATTCTACTATAATATTATGTACATGAATTTGACTTGTTTAATGATGTTGTATCCAAACCCAGCCGCAAAGTGTGTCTTAATGTTCCTAGGCGTAGAATTAAATTGTTTTCTAATAATGTATACTGCATGTCCGTAATCTGTTTTTAGCATATTACCTGATGGCTTCAAAACTCTCAGCCTCAGAACATTTAAATCTAAATTATTTAACTTTCTTTCAAGTAAATGTTATTACATACTTTACTGAAGATTTTATGAATGAAAAATTTACCAAAATGTTTGAATTTATTGCCCTATAAATCATATTTAATCTCCTTGATCATATTGAACTATATAATTAATTTCTTTTATGAAATGAAATCGTTTATTCTGTAAATAGGATATCGGAATCACTTTTACACGTCATATAAAAAATATAAAAACAAGCTTGGTGAAGTCGACATTTCCTATCTGACTACCCCTGAGAAGAAATGGCCAATACAAACTCAGGGGTCAAAGTCTCTTTTAAAGTCCAGACATAATCTTGGTCAGATCATGCGAGGACCATGTAGATCCGTGTCTGAAATGGTCTTTTTTACAACTATTGTTCAGTTTATTTGTTTATTTGTATGTCTAATTCTAATAATTAATAACATAATTTTACGAACCATATTTGTACGCCGGAAACGGCAGAATATTATGATCGTAATACATAATGAACATAACAACTTTGTACAATATTCTCATCTGATAAATAAACGCATTCTATTCTATTCTAAACACGGGTACTACCAGTACTTAGTAAGTCATCCTGCCCTGCCATGCTGTGCTGTGCTCTGCTCTGTGCTTTAATAGAGGTATGAGGAACAGGGTGTAAAGTTCACTCATACTCTATAGAAAAGGATGGATCCTCCGATCAGACGGGTGTTGTGTCTGGTGGGCAACTGTTCGACGGTTGATGTCGGGATGTTGTATATAATATGCTAGTTGTGCGGTAAACTCTGATTGCGCGATGCAGGAATTGTGACGTCAGGTCTTCGATGCGTAGTTCGCATGTGGTGTTGTCTATGCTGCCACAATTTCATCCCAGATTATCATTTATTTTACTTGGGAGGCCCTTATATGCGAAAGTTTGTGAGAATGGATGGATGTATGTTACTCAATCACGGTAAAACGGCAGAACGGATTTGGATGAAATTTGGCACAGATAGTTGCATGCACTGGGAGTGTAGTACTCATGAAAATGAAGAAGTTTTGTTATGGGACAAACACTGAAATATGAAAAAAAAAAAGAAAAAAAAAAAGTCAGCTGTTCCTTAGATTTTGGTAGCGTTGGTATTGCACTTTGTAAAGTATGTACCACGTTTAACTTAACACCCTGTATAATGTTATGAATCCGAAAGTATATTAATTTGTTTGTTTGCTTCACACCTTAACTACAAAACAGATTTCAACGAAATTTGACACATTGCATAAACAAAGTCCAGAAAATGATACGTATGATTATCATAATATAACATAGCCACGCACGTTTGTTTTTGTATATTTTTTTTCACGCCTGTTTTCCCCGAAGCCCCAAAAACCGAAGCCGAACCCTTCTTGGTAACCTATATAATATTTCGCCGGTATAGCTGGTGGGCCGCGTATTGCTAAATGGATATAATTTCATGATTCGAGTACATTTATGAAGTAATTTTGCTTGTAAGCAAGTAAAACCACGAGCAACAGCTAGTTTCAAATAAACTTTATTCTATAAATATCTATACAAATAAATAAAATTGAAGTGTCTGTTTGTAATGTCAAACAACTTTTTACTAAATGCATATTATGAAAGAATTTATGGTGCTTATAATATAAACCGTTTTTTTTTTGTGTTTGTGAGTCTGTGTGTCTGTCTGTTCCGGCTAATCTCCGAAACGGCTGGACCGATTTTGATGGAACTTTGCAGATAACAGAATATGTTCTCTGGAGTAATTTAGGCTACTTTTTATATTCGACTAGCTGCTACCCGCGAGTTCACCCGCGTGGAATTTTCAACAATAAAAATTGTTACACTACAATCAGACATTTTATTTCTATGTATAGAAAAATAAAAAAATAAAAAACTAAAACCTGACTGCAAAAACATAACTGAAAAGAGAAAAAACAAGCATTACCTTATATATAAAATTCTCGTGTCTCCTTGACCGATTTTTATGAAATTTTATATGCATATTCAGTAGGTCTGAGAATCGGCTACTATCTATTTATTCATTTTAGTTTTAGGTAGGTAGGTAGGGTCTAGGGTAGGGTAGGGTAGGGTAGGGTAGGTTAGGTAGGTAGGTACGTAGGTTAGGGTAGGGTAGGTATGTAGGTAGGGTAGGGTAGGGTAGGTAGGTAGGGTAGGGTAGGGTAGGGTAGGGTAGGGTAGGTAGGTAGGTAGGTAGGTAGGGTAGGGTAGGGTAGGGTAGAGTAGTGGAGTTTATACTAGAGTTTATGCTTTTGACAGAACGAAGTCTGTCGGGTCAGCTAGTAATCTATAGAATTTTGGTATGACACTTCCACTATTAATACGAATCTAACGACACCTCTCAAGCTAAAATCCATCGAGCCGTTCAGGTCGCAGAGCGTGCCAAACAATTATACATACATACCTAGTCTCGAAAAACATAACCCTCCTTCAGGCGCAGTCGGGTAAAAAGCCACGCGGTCGAAACCGCAGCCATGCGTAGTAGTTAAAACCATGTCCAAAAGGGCCTAATATCGTGTTAATTGACGCTCTAATTGATCCCGTTGATTCATTAGCGTGATAATTGACGAGGCCTATTGGGTTATGACCCAGTTACATGCAATTCGGTCATTACTAATTTAATAACAATGTGGTTACCCGTCAAAGGTATAATTATGACATGCCTATAGTTTGGATTGGTTTAGCTAGCTTCAAAGAATCTACTGACAAGGATTTGATTCATTAAAGCTTCATCTCAAATTGGAAATTCAAAAGTAATTTATTCAAATTAGGGTGATAATCACCACTTTTCTAACGTCTTAATTCGGTCAGTCCCCCAAAATGCCCGCTCTTCACCACTTCCTAGTGCTTTAGCTGGAAAGAAGAAGTAGCACAACAAACTCCCCAGCAGCACAGCTGTCTGATCAGTTAGAGAAACTTGATTCTATACAATAGTAGGTATGCAGAGTAATCAACATTACGAGACACAGTACATTAAATTAAATAATTTCCATGTCAGTTTTTTTTGTGTGTGTTTTAGTTATCCAGAACATTCATTCATGCTTCTCGGTGAATGGGTCTTAATAGGACGGCAAGCATATTCCTTGTGCAAAAACGGAGTTCGTTTAAATTTGAGGAATTTTGCAGGAATTTAGCAGCAATTAATTAAAGCTTTACTTCTACTAAGTTGCGTTGCACCAATCAATTCAGCCTATCGCAGTCCACTGCTGGACATAGGCAACGAATGATTTATCCACCAACCCATATTCGACCTGTGTTGATTACGGTCTACTGCCTCTCACAGAAAGGAGTTCCTTGTCCTGGCAGTGGGAAAATAACAGGCTGATTATATGTTACGAATGAGTTTTAAATCAATCAATTCAGCCTATCGCCTATCTAGTCTGTTCAGCTAGAAAAACTTGATTCTATGCAATATTTGGTACGCAAAGTAATTAACATTATGAGAAACAGAATCTTTTTTTTTTGCCTTATGCCAGCTATCATACGATATTATACCAGAAAATACAATGAAAACTACTCAAGCAAAAAAACCTTAAAAAAAATGAAAAGTTAACAAAACTTAAAATCTAAATAAAAGTCTCCAGGAAAATGATCCAGCATTTTCCAGGAGACTTTTATTCAGATTTTAAATTTTTAATACATTTTATAAAGTTTCATATTGACATACGAAGCAACAAAATTCATTCTAAAGAAAAACGGCCACGTTCCTCTCGGTCGTATTTTGTTGCTTCGTGTCTCAATATGAAACTTCATAGAATAGAATAGAATAGAATTTGTTTTATTGGAGTAACCAAGACTCAACAAGAATGTTAGTAATACTTACGGCTATGTTAGTAAGCACAGACACTAAACAAAAACAAGGAAAACAATACGATTAACAAACAATAATGTTAGGTCACCGTTGTGATATCCCATGAGAGACGGTACAACAGTGACCCACTTAAATACAGTCCAGGCGACTCGCAAAGTTATAAAATGTATTAGAAAATTCTAGACACACTCACCGAGGAATTTGTTGAACCGTTTTTCGTAATTCCTTCTCAGTCACGAGATAATATTTTTTTAAAGGAGTGGCGCTAGTGGACCCGTATATGCCTTCTTACAGGAGTGTTGGTATACAGTGTCTTTAAGATCAGCAGTGCTATTCTGTAACCATCTCACCGTGAAAACTTAGGTGAAGTGAGCGAGCAGTGAGCTGTCAATAGTGTCAATCCCTAGCATCAGGTAGAAAGACAGCTCACTTCAAGCTCACTTCACCTAAGTTTTAACCGTGAGATTTTTACAGAATTGCTCTACTGTTTTATCTTACTGCAGTGAACTGTAGTATTATAAAGTGAATGTTAATTACAGCATTGCTATGCACGATGCAAAATTCGCCGAATTATCTAAGCTAAAGCGCACAACATAGAAATTTCTAAGTGAAGACTTAATTAAGTAAATAACTTGAGAAGTGAATTAGACGTCTCTGGCGTGGTATTTTAGAAATAGAGACGATGATATTATTTATTTATTTAAACTTCATGTACAATAGTGATACATACTTAGGCGGACTTAATGCCACAAGGCATTCTCTACCAGTCAACCTTTGTTATCATGATATCGTCGTATCCGACGAATAGTGCCCTAACGAACATAGGGGCTTTCTTTTTTTATTTCATAATTCAATTCTGCTCATCATACCACATATAACAAGTTCAACAAAACAATTAAAAACGGGATTTAAAGGACAAAATGCGTATAAAATATAAAGATAATTTATTGAAAATAATCCTAGCCGAACCTTAAAATACCAATACACATTATAAGAAATCACCAATACATATTTTTTCATATTTAATTAAATTAAACAAAAAAGTGTCTCCTGACAAGTAGCTATTATGCAGTTACGCCCCTATTCGTAGGATACGACGATATAAGAACACGAAATAATTTGAAGAGAACTTACCTATGCATGAACTGTTAGGTAGAGATACAATTTATGCGAATTCTGCGCGCTTATGTAAATACAGTTTCTCAATGGGTCGAGATAAAAAATTTAAACTTGTATTTTAGACATACATATTTTAGCAGGATTGAAAAAGTTAAACACCTGGATAAATATAACTCCGTAAGTAATTGGATTTAGCTTTAAACATGCAATACTTTGATTAACATCTATACAAATAAATTAAACTTAGGTGTCTGTTTGCAATGTCAAAATACCAGCTTTTTAATTAATGATTATGAAAGTTTATACAGTAGTAATAAAAAATAAAAATAAAAAAACATTTTTGTCTGTCTGTTTGTTCCGGTTAATCTCCTAAACGGCTGGACCGATTTTGACGCGACTTTCACCGGCAGATATCTGTTGTTATAAGGAGTAACTCAGGCTACATTTTAGAAAAACTCGGGCGAAGCCGCAGACTGCAGCTAGTTTCACTATGTAATTACATTTAAAATGTATCATCTATGTAACGACACGGTACAGTCAGAGACAAAAGTCGATTAACACTGTTACTTTAGACCTCATCTAAATTAACACAAAATTATTCAATACATTGTTCTTCAACATTTTTTAAGCTAAATAGTTAAAAGTTGATACATTAATTCTTTAATGTTATTTCTGTTCTGATTGTAATTAATTATTTCGCTCAATAATTAAGATTAAAAAAACTGAAGAAATAATTGACTTTTGTCACTGACAGCACTTATTAAATCACTTTCAGAATAAGCTTTATTTTGAAAACTAGCGGTTGCCCGTGACTTCGCCCGCGTGGAATTTAGTGTACCACTTAGAGAATAAAACATTGTAATCTAATAGTTGGTACAGTTGCAGTTGTTTTCTTATGTTCACAAATGATAAATTTCAATCTTTGCAATAACAAAACGTTCCTGCCTAAATTTTAATAATAATAATAATAACCCCCACCGCCGTATCTCTACGTTGACGTCGTGGTGGGGCTTGCGCGCTCCGAACTCTAGGTCTGTGCCGGTAGAGTTTACTTTCCCGGAACATGTCTAGGGTGAGGAGCCAGACCAAGAGAGATACAGAAACCTGCAGGGCAGCATGTGGCGAGCTGTTGGGCAGTTGCGACCCCACGGACCCTATCTCCCGGGAGAAGTCATGTTCCTCATCTCTGGCTTGCCTTTATTGGCCGGCTGGAGTGAACACTGACGAGGAACTGAGCTCCCAACTCATTCTTGCCTTTATTGGCCTGCTTGAGTGGAGATTCGCAAGAGCAAACGTGCTCGATTCCACAAGATATATCATTTATCATTCTAATCAGTAAGCGACATATTTAATAGGACATTACATAATAAATAATATTTATAATTAACTACCCTTTGACATTACTACGTTTTCTTTTATTTTTTTTTTGTTTCTAATAATTATACTAAGATTGCTAGGAACTCAATTTTAATTTTAATTTAATTATAACTTAAAATATAATTAAGACTAAGTATAAACCAAATGTTTGCATGTCACAGTATTATGACCAGAGATCGGAATAGGTAGAGTATATTTACCTTAACTTCGAGGAAAATACATAGAGTGGATAATACCTCCTCTAAAATCCAGGAATAATTATAATGACGTTTAAATCCCAGGATTTAAAAACCACCAATTATTTATTGGACTTTATTTATAGTTACTAATTATTGATTTGAAGAATCATAATATATACAATTTTTTGGGTTCCTTACTAAAACTATTAGATTATAGAGATTTTTTTACATATTATAGACAATAAATTCTTGAAAAGATGGCTGGTTATTGTGTGTATATTATATTGCGATAAAAAGGGTATTATCCACTCTATGTTAGTTCCTACCTCGAAGTTTAGGTAAAAAAACTGTAACTATTCCGATCTCTGATTATGACCAAGTTTTATAGATCTGTATAATTATTTATTTTAAGACTGAAATTGTACCAACAGTTATGGCAAATAAATTGATTTGATTTCGAATTTCTTTGTAAACCACATTTACTGTTTTCCCGTCTTAAGCTAATTTTGAAACTGAACTAAATTCTTTAACATCTTTTTCATGCATTTTCTATGTCTTATACCGCTACTCACTTACTTCTACAAACTTGGTCATCTAATAAAGGAGCTAACCTGACCCTATATCCCTTATCAAGCTCGTAAACTAAGTTTAACGTCTTAAACAACAAAGCCGACTTCAGTTTAACTTAACTGGCGTCTTAACACGACCTCGCACGTTCGCCTCACTAGGTCATGCTGTTTATAACTTAGGTACTTCGAATCTGTTACAGTGTGAAACGAGGGTCATTTAAGACAAAAGTTTAAAAAAAAAAATTGGTTGTCTGTAAAGTTGGTTTACGGACGATAGTTTAACGTGACAACGTCATAACAAAACATTGATGCGGCGCAAGCGTACGATGAGCGTAACGGGACAATGAGCGTAACAGGACAATGAGCGTAACGGGACAACGTGTCATCCTTTTTCGTGCATGCAGCCGGCGTTCATCGATTTATTTGACGTTGCCACGTCAAAAATTGGCTGTCTGTAAAGTTGGTTTACGGACGATAGTTTAACGTGACAACGTCATAACAAAACATTGATGCGGCGCAAGCGTACAATGAGCGTAACGGGACATTTTCGTGCATGCAGCCGGCGTTCATCGATTTATTAGACGTTGTCACGTCAAAAAAATTGTTATGACAGCTGCATGCACAGATTATATTAAGCCAGCGTCGCAAGAATTCTTTAGTCGTTACCGAAGGAATGGAATGTTGCCATTTTAAATATTATATTTATTTAAAATTTTAGAAGTTTATTCATTTTATTCCCCATTGGCCGTTTGTCTATAGGTCAAGACCCCTTTTCTAAAAAGGTGTTAGTAATTTGTTATTAAACAAAACAAGTTACACAATAATTATTTAAAGTCTATTTCCTATTTCTAGACAGGTGTACACTTTGCCTAGTATATAATAAAAGGACTATTGATTTTGCAATTTTGATTAATTGATTGCACGTTAACGTTCTGAGAGTAGCTCAGTTGGTACTACCACGGACCCTGCTCATCATCGATTCAGTTCTTTTCCTAATGAAGGCGAAGAAACTATCGATGGAAGCATCGGCAAACATTGCGGAAGCTCTGCAGTACCGGGGTTTTCTTAACACTGCCCTTAGAGCGTCGTTGTACTGAACACTCAGTGTGTTGTAAGCCCACCACGTAATGTTGATCCACAGATTGCACGTGTAAAAAGACTGACAAGGTTCTAAAACTAATGTTAATAAAGCCACTGTGGCGGTATCAACAAGGCCACATGCGAACTACGCATCAAAGATCTGACGTCACAAATCCTGCATCGCGCTATCAGAGTTTACCGCGCAACTAGCATATATACAACATCCCGACATCAACCGTCGGGCAGTTGCCCACCAGACACAACACCCGTCTGGTCGGAGGATCCTCCCTTTACTATAGAGTATGAGTGAACTTTACACCCTGTTCCTCATACCTCTAAACCACCAATTATCCCTCTATCACGAAAAATTATGTTGACGTTTATATAGTCATACCATTATAAAAAAAATATAAAAAATATTTATTTCAGACGTTACAGTCCTTTAGAGTATGTGGTATATTATTAATCGACGTTTTACAACAAAAAACTTCAGAAAGCCCGGAATCACTTAGCATTTCTCATTTACAAACCAAGTTAATAGGACGTCATCGCTTTGGGTTATTATCAAAAGTTTTAACATAATCGACATACTTTCCATCACAAGTTCCACGGTAACTTCTGGTGAAAACTTTTTTTATTAGATAACGGAGTGAAAGGAAGGATCAAAGCAAAGAGGTTTTATTTCGTAAAAAATATTTATCTGTGGAACAGTTACTTGGGAGGACTGTGCGGGAGCTTCAAGCCAGTTTCAAGCTTGAGTTTTTAATTATTTAATTACTAGCTGCTCGCGGCTTCGCCAGCGTAGGTTTTTCTAAAATAAAAACCTTAGTTACTCCTTAAAACATCAGCTATCTGCCAGTGAAAGTCTCATCAAAATCGTTTTAGCCGTTTCGGAGATAAGCCGGAACAAACAGACAGACAATTTAAAAAAAATATATAATTATATAATATAGTTTCATAAGCATTTGGTAAAAGCTATAATTTTGACATTACAAATAGTCACATACATTTTATTTTATTTGTATGTATGATGGAAGCAACTGTTGCATTTATTTGTAATTTGAGGCGAGTCAATCTTAGGCAGATTGACTCACTTTAAATTACAAATCTAATATTTCAAAAAAAAAAAAAAACGTGTCACAGTGTTCGTTGCCATGCTCCTCCGAAACGGCTTAACTGATTTTGATGAAATTTTATATGTACATTTGGTAGGTCTGAGAATAGGTTTCTATCAAAAAATTTTTTTTAAGGTTTTAGGTTGGTAGGTAAGGTTGGGTAGGGTAGGGTGGGGTAGGGTAGGGTAGGTAAGTTATCCGGGCATGGATGCTTCGGATCGCACCTGCATCGGATCCAAAGGGAGGAGACCCCGTCGTGCCACGACTGTGGCGCGGCGGTGGACACGGCACAGCACACCTTGGAGGTGTGCCCTGCCTGGTCCGAGCTGCGCCATAGTCTGGTCGCAGCGGTCGGGCAGGACCTCTCGCTTCCCGGCGTCGTCAGCGCCATGCTGGGGAGCGAGGGGGCCTGGGCAGCGGTCGCCTCCTTCTGCGAGGAAGTGATGTCGCAGAAGGAGGAGGCGGAGCGCGTGCGGGAGGACGACCCTCTCGCGGCGCCGCTCCGAAGGCGGAGGAGGGGTCGAAGAAGACGTCAGTATGACAGTCATCTCCGACTCCTCCCAGGTGGAGGTCAGCAGGCAACGGGTGCGGGGGCACCCTTGCCTGTATTGCACAGGCCTCCACTAGTGTCGGATAGGAATGGCCAGGTGTTCCCGGCCATTCCCGTAGCCCCCCAGCTTGGGGGGCATGCGGGGCCCGCCACCTAGGCGGGCACGCGCCGGGAGGGTCGTGGACGTAAAGGCTGTGCCAGTTTCCCATGGCCCTCCCATAACGGCATTGAGGGAACACCGCTGGGTTTTTTAGTGGGTATACCGGCACTCTGCCGGGGAGTCCCACATACCCCTCCCGTCCCCCGACGGGAGGGTATGCGTAATGCATTTTTCCCAGCGGAACAAAAAAAAAAAAAAAAGGGTAGGTAAGTAGGTAGGGTAGGGTAGGGTAAGGTAGGGTAAGTAGGTAGGTAAGGTAGGGTAGGGTAGGGTAGGGTAAAGTAGTGGAGTTTATACTATAGCTTTTGACAGAACGAAGTCTGTTGGGTCAGCTAGTACATTTATAATATTGCATTTTCCCAACTATACCCATATGTTGGGGTCGGCTTCCAGTTGTGCTGGATACAGCTGAAAACCAGTTTTTTTGAACATCGAGCGACAGCCTATATTATGTCCACAACCCAGTTACTGGGTAACACGATACGATACCCCTTGGTAAGACTGGATGTCAGACTTTTGGGCTTCTGACTACCCAACTTCCCGGTAACGACTGTCGAAGATCTACGAATGACGGCTGGGAACAATGGCTTAATTTGCTTTCCGAAACACAGAGGGGTCGTGTAATTTGAAGTGAGTATCTGGTAGCAATTCATCTTTAAAAGATTATTATTATTATTAAAAGTTCATTAAAGGTTGTTTTAATTAATAACTCAATTAGCGCTATATTTTCCGTCTTAAGAAGTTTGTTAGTTACTTCAAAGAGAGTTTTGGCGATTATAATTTTCTTATATATTTCTAAGAACAAAAAATCTTTGATTCATTAGTCAATATTTTTTAAATAAATGAAGCAAAGTGTTGGATTGAAATTGAATTGAAATAGAGTGAAAATTTGTCTCAAATTATAAAAAAATCAAACATAAAAATAGTCACCAAGGATCATACGAATCAGTTTGAGTTCATTTATATTCCTTTCAGCATTTTTCACAATAGGTAGAATCTCACAATGTAGGGTAGTTCCATACATCATACGTGTAAAAGTCTGCCATACAGAGGAATTCTGGCTAGAGTCCAAGGTGAATACAAAGTCTATTCTGAAAAATTATAACTTCTTTGTCAAAGATTACATGTAAGCAAAGGAAAAATTTTATTCTGCCTTGTGGAAAATGTGGTGATATTGTTGTAGGAACTTTTTGAAAAAAATCATAATTGCAGTTTCAGTAAAGGTGCAGTTCCACCGCGGCGCATGCTGTGCACGGGCACGCGGCGACTACGTGGGTCCACGTTTCCACTGCAGTACACACTATACACGAATATCAACCCGCGATTGTAGCGTGGCCCTCCACGGCACACGGAGAGGCTACGCACGTATTTTCTGCAGTCCACGGACACGTTATGCATGAATTGACGTCACGTGGTTTGCTCGAATATGTTGCCTATGTACCTCAACGCCATGCATGCTGGTACACGTGGTCCAAGCGTGCGCAGCTTTATTGCAGGAGGTGGGACGGGCGGGGAAGCGATGCCTGCGCCATTTTGATAATTGCTAGGCTTCGTACTACAGCTGTATATAGTCGTGGGTTAATATTCGTTTGTAGTGTGTACCGCAGTAGAAACGTAGACCCATGTGGTCAAAAAAATGAATCCACGCAGCTAGAATGCGCCGCGTGCCAGTGCACAGTATGCGCAGCGATGAGATACACAAGCCGTGTAGCACATGCACAGCATGCATTGCGTTGACAGCGTTGAGCTATGTAAGCGCCTATTTTAGCAAGCCACGCATGTATCAATGACGTCAATTCGATGGCCCCACCGAATAAACGTATAAGAGAAAAAAGACAACTTTTCAGCAAAAAATAAAAACGTTTAAACTTCAAATAACGCTCATTTCATTGTAAATAGGTATAAATAATGTATAATCGAATTATTGGTAAAAAAATAAGCTATAGACTTGTATATTTACTTTCTAGGCGACTCAAAAAGCATGATGTAATTACCTATAACATAAACTATTATTCCTATAATTTTAAAATTAATTATTTCCCTAGAATAAAGAAATTCACTATTATACTCGTAATAGGCGTGTTTTGAGTCTAAAATTCATTAAAAAAATTAAGTGGGTGCAGGATAGGCAAAAGAAAGAAAAATGTTTAAAAAAAATCGTGTAACATTGCACGTTTATTCGGTGGGGCCATCGAATTGATGCTTAGCATGTCTGGGGGTTTGCCTTGGACACAATCACATACATTTCCTTGCAAAGCGAAGCTTAACACACGTGCGTAGCCTCTTCGTGCGCCGCGATGGATCTGCGCCTTTAATCTATGAAGAAATGATTTCATAATCATGTTATACAGGGTTATTGGTAAAACACTAAAAACCTTGCAGGACTGTATTACTAACATTATAAACAACAACTTTTGTTATATGACTTTTTACAAAACATAACACATTTACCAAAAACAAACCTTTAATATTTCGTTGTTCTATCTAACACATTCCAATTCTGTATTTTTTTGTACCTAACTTCGCCTCCCGTGCACAGTCACTCGTAAGATATGGCAGTTATTTTTGCTATGCGTAGAGTTCGTAACATTTAGAGCGCTGAATTTCAAATAATTTTATTTTTGTATGAAAATCAGATTAATTAAAATCTGCTGAATAATTAGAAGTCATAGAAGAAAAGTTTTTGTTTAGGATGTTAGTAATACACGTATAGTCCTGAGGAGAGGTTGTTAGTTTTTTAGCAATGACCCTGTATAGACATGACGTAATACACACTATATAATTTTCTAATTAGTGACACACATACTTAAGAACATGCATCAACAAATAGAAAGATACTGGTGCCGATTCCCTTGTTCACAAACTAAACTAAATTTAAGTTCAGTGCATCTTTTTCTTTCTATTTCATTAAGAAAAGGACAGAAGATACATTTTAGTTTAGTCCTGTCAAATTAATCAGCGCCTGTCACTACTCCATACAAGTTTAGACGTGATTAAAAACTTGCCGACTAAAATTACGTCAATTTACGTCAAGCGCTGATTAATTTGACAGGACTAAACTAAAATTTATCTTCTGTCCTTTTCTTAATGAAATAGAAAGAAAAAGATGCACTGAACTTAAATTTAGTTTAGTTTGTGAACAAGGGAACCGGCACCACTATTTACTTTGAATAAAATCTAATCTGTTCGAGACAGATGGGCCAGAGTCGTCGCGCAATGGATGCCAGAAGACGGGCGTCGTCGCCGAGGGAGCTTAAAGAAACACTTCACTTAGAAGCGTCTACAAGAGATTGGCTTGAGAAGGCGAAACGCAAGGAACAGTAGAAAGTTATTGAGGAGAACTTTGCCCAGCAGTGAGACAGTAGGTACAGGTTGATAAAAAAGTCTAATCATCAAGAAACAAGTTAAAATTGAATTTTCTAAACAGGAACTTTTTCTTAACAGAAATAAAGGACTTTTTCTAAAAAGACTAGCTTTGCACGAAACAAGCATTCTCTACGCTTTAACTAAAATGAAACGCACATTTTGCCAGCATTTCCAAGAACGTAGTTTTCAATTTATTTCACTTGAGGAACGCCTTTATTCAGCACTTTACTAGAAGCTATTTAAACTTCGTTACTAGACAACCAACGAAAGTTTAGCCGGAAACTAGTGTTTACTTGTACTGCCTCACTTTCTGGTAATAAATAAGTTTTACTTAGTGTACGAAGCTGCGAAGAATGAGCTGTTTTTAGGGTTCTGTAGTCAACAAGGCCATTTCGCCATGTCAGTCTGTCTGTCTATCCGCGACTTAGCTCAGAGACTCTTAGTACTAGAAAGCTGTAATTTGGCATGGTTATACATATTAATTACGCCGACAATGTGGTACAATAAAATCTTGAAATATTTTTTTTTGTGATCCTACCTCCCCTACACGTAAAGTGGGGTTGATTTTTTTTTTCTCGGCTGTCCCATAGTCTGTATTATTTTTGGTCAGCCCGTTCAAAAATTTTGCGGATTTGGCAAACCATTTTTCAATTCAGGGATCCGTTTGCGTAATATTGAGCTTTATTAAAGTGCAATTTTTTTGAGAGCCAACTATCTCCCCCCTGCCAGCTAAATGGTTGTTCTGGATATGTGAAAAAAATCACAGCAGTAGTATATATAACATGGTTAAAAAGAAAGAAAATTTATAAAAGAAAGTTTATATAAGTGGAAACTTGTAATTGGCCTTCTACATATTACCTATGACTACTCGAATATATTAGCTGTAAGTTTTCTTAAAATGAATAAAATAAAACTATCACAGTTAAGTAAGCTTTACAAGTTAACGAGCAAAAGTCGACCAACTTATATTTGCAGTTAGAATGTATGGGAGAACATGTAAGTTTGTTCTTGGGATAAATTCATCCCAACTACGGAACCCTGCATTGTGTGTGGTCCGACACGCACTTGGCCGGTTTTTATTTTCTCGTTATCTACAAACACTGCTTCATCTAGACATTTATACACAATACTACAGTAACAATCTCATAATCTGAAATATATTTTCTACAACAACATAACATCACGCGTATTTCCCGAAGAGTTCAGCAGAGGTGTATAGACCCACATATTGCCAGTTATTAAGTCCCATGTAAGAGGAGGCGAGCCTATTGACATCAGCCGGGCACAAATCCAGACTCTGGGGTGCTAATAAGAAAATTCCTGACGGAAAAACCCTGCACACTCACTACAGCTTGGTAGGTAAATAATACATTGAATATTTATTTGTTTATTATCTCTCACAATAATTTTTTCTAAGATTCAAATTCACCCGAATTCAAACAAAAAACTCATAATATAATGCTGAAAACTTCACTTCAGAAAGACGCCAACGTGTTTCAGAAAATATTTTCATAAACACGTTGGCTGCCATACGAGTAACTTTTTTACATGCCCATTTCCACTATACAAAACAAAAAACTAGCGATGCACATTGTTTAAATCTACATTCATAACGCCAGCATGATCTACAACCAACAAGCCCAGCTTCCTTCGGAAAATAAATTGGATGCCCTTTCGTTCAAAGGCGAAGTCGTAAAACATCTTTTAGACTAAAAAAAAAAAAAAAAAACAAACCGACGAAGCCGTGTCGTGTCTGCACAAAAGAAAAAAAAAAAAACGCAAAGAAACAATTTATTACTGTCCGGTAAGCCCTGAAAAATCTGCCTTATGCGTTGAAATTCCACAATGAAGTACCAAAAAAAAAAAAAAAATACTACTAAACTTCTTTTTCTGATTAAATCAAGTTTTACTTCAAATGCCAAAGAATTTAACCCCGCCCGCTTTCCACTGCCACTCTCCTAGAATTCGTTAGAAATCGCATACTACGAGAACACAACTACGAGGATACTCGTAGTTGGCAATGTGGCCCAGATCTTGTACTACGAGTATACTCGTAGGTTGGTAGTCAACATTTTAAACACAGGTGTGCTGAAATTCAACGCTTTGCTTATTGTTGGTACCTAACTTACTTGATATTTCACCGGGAAAATTCTCAGTGGATTTATTATCCATTCAGGAGACACTTGGGAGGAAAAATAAATATAACTCGGGTTTTTTTGTTTAACTTAACGAAGATTGCGAGGGTCTCTTGGTACTATTATTTTAGATGTTCTTTTTCAAGTTATATATGTACTGAGTTAGTAGCTAGCTAGCTAGCTAAGAAAAACAGTTAAAAGATTATACATGGGTATTTCTTAGCTTAGTTTTTACATCTTAGCTTATTCAAACCATTTTATTTACATTACACGGGTTAATTTAAATTCTCAAGAAATCAATTAGCTCAGATTTCTCATTGACTACATGCATTTTGTCAAAGTTTATCTAGTCTAATCTAGTAATAAAGTTATGTAAAATTTTCTTTTGCAACATTGTCTGCATTAACAAATCGCCCATCGTGTTGCATTACATCTGGGCCTCAAGTCTGCTATTACAATAGTGTCAGAATGGTCTCGCCATTGTGAGTATTTGACAGTGTTTGTATGGCAAATCTGTCAAAAACTCACAATGAAGAGACCATTCTGACACTATTGTAATAGCAGGCTTGAGGCCCAGGAAACATCGCACAACAATGTGCAACTTTTCAAACTTTTCAACTTTCAAAACAAGTCGATCGTCAGTCACTTGTGGCAAAGTGAATACACAGCGTAATTTCATCAGGCTTTCAGCATTACTTATCTATTATACATCATTTATCTATTGGGCTGACACAATGTCATTGCCAACTAAGTGCAGTGAACTTAAAACCACGTAGCTATATAAACATGCACGTTAGAACCACTTAACTGTAGACAAGAAATTGACAAGTCAAGCGTATAACGCTTCTAGATTCTAAAAACAGAATGCATATCTTTGATCAGCAGTGTGTTACAAATTGTTTTGTGACCCTTAAATGACATGATGGCTCATTTAACTCATTGAGGATTATTCAAAGGATTAAATGGTTCAAGCGTTGTTCAAGTTTTGGATCAATTACTTTAGAGTTTAGAGCACTAAATGTCTTTTGAAGTAGATAGTTTGCTGATTCTTACAATAACTAAGTGAGTATAACAGCTTTTACACATAATGCCAGATTTAACACAATTTATTGATACGGCAAGTTAAGACGCAGATATATGCCAGTGACCTTGAGTGGTTAGCTTGCGTGTTCGGTACTGTGCTCACGCAACTCGTCGTACGTCCAGCCTGTAATAGGATTCGCCCATCTAGGAGCGCTGTCCTAAATAAGACGCATTATTAATTTATTACCTATACATAAAACAAAAGGTATTTTAATAAAACATCAATAATTAAATTATCTTTAAAAAAGTGAACGTTTCATAAAATTACGCTTGATACATTTTGCGTGATTCTCAGTTTTTTTTTCCGCGTTAAAGCTCGTACAGACTTGTGCGATATCGCGGGTACCATGAGGTGGATGAGAACTTCTGTTGGTCCCAACATGTAGACTACAATTCAAGTAAACTAAGAATATTATTAATTAAAATGTACCACCTAAGCTTTAAAGTTCCTATTAGTATATTGAGATGTATTTATATGTCATTAGTAGATTCTATTATGAGTTATGCACTTGACAGCTATGGATTAACATTCAAAACTAACTTGGATAAATTAGAAGCTGTTCAAATTCGATTCTTAAAACTACTTGTTACTAAAAAAACTAAAAACAGTTGTAAAGGAGATTATAGCAAACTATTTAAAATATGTAAAATTCTACCTATCACTTACAAACATAAATATCTTTTAGCAGTAAACCATCATGGTACCCAAGAGTATAGCTTAAATCACGTATTCAACAACCATAACACACGATCTATTGCTGCTGACAGATTCAATGTTCCCAGAGTCACCAATTACTTTGGTGACAGAACTCTAAAGAAACGTATACCATACTTATTAAATAGTCTACTGGCAGACATAAGGAGTGAAACAAATAAAAATAGATTTAAAATTAAGTTAATAAAATATTATTTGGATATGTAAGTGTGATTAAGTATTATTGTCTAGAGACTCACTGACCCCACAGTCAAACCATTGCAATGGTTTTGTGGGGCTAAGTTTATAAGTTAGGTACTTACCATGTTAAATTGATTAATTAATCAATAATAATAATTAGCTGCCTTATCACTTTTGTCAGTTTCACAAATCTGACTATATCCTCACCTGACTGTATTAGCGTCTATAAACTACAAACATTCCTGTAGTTGACAGAAACCATATAAACGTAGAGCCAACGTGATAAACTCATTCCAGTCGAGAGCGATTGCGATATGATGTAGTACGATATTGAAGCCGTATTCTACAACGATATTTGGGTCAATAACTTGTGAGTAGATGTGTGTTTTTACCGGATATGGCTTCATTTCGTACAAGCTCTTAAAAAACAATGACAAATCATTTTCGGAAAAGATATCTAGGTATAAAGCTAAGCGCACATTACAGCTGCGGCGGGGCTCAGCGCGACGCATTGCAAAAATGCGCCAAAGTACATACATTTGTAACCCCCGCTGTCTGCACTACAACGCAGTATTTGTTTCATTTCGAATTTGAACTCACTGTAGTGTGCGCTGGTTCATACAAAATGTACTAAAGTGATGCTGGAAGAGTTTTGCTATGCGTTACAATGCGGCGCGGCCCACCCAAATGTGCGCGAGCTTAATACGCCAAATATGTAGATATAGAGGTATGAGGAACAGAGTGTAAAGTTCACTCTTCCATAGAAAAAGGAGGATCCTCCAACCAGACGGGTGTTGTGTCTGATGGGCAATTCGACGATTGATGTCGGGATATTGTATTGTATATATGAGGGGTCTAATTCCAAAACCCACTAAAACAATTTTTCCTTGAAATCGAATTTCTCGCTCTCTTTTTAAGTTTTCTCAGTTCTATACTAAGTGAAAAACTCATTTCCCAACAAATCTCTCTATAACGGTACTAAAATGACCCTCTAACCTTAGGCTTGGTAACATGATCCACTGTATATGTCATGGGTAAAATTCAAATTCCTCAACAACGGAATCAACCAATCACAGCGCTTGCTTTTACAACCGCGGACCAATAGCGTAAACATGAAATAATTGAATACCTAGTGGATAAAACATAAGTAATAAATAATAATAAACAATTTCAAACACAAGAGTAACAAAGATCACAAAAACAAAACAGTAACATCATTAATTAAGAAAAACTCAACAAAATAATATCAAATCTATTGCAATTTACTGCATAGACCTCCTCAGTCCTCCAAGTCCTCATTCGGGGGGCGGCTATACTTTTGTCAATTTCGCTCATAACTAAAATATTACCTACACATGATGGAATTATGTTTTCATAGTTCAATATGCTTACCTGAAGGGAAAAAAACAAAAAAACCTGTTTCTTCAAGGTTCAGTTTTCGACTTATATTTCGGTGAATAACTCCAAAACCTGACGCTTTAGGATATTACTTTTCATGAATTTTTTTGTTTGTATAATTGCCCTCTATCTAAATATATAACTTACGTTGTGCACCGCGATTTTGAAAAAAAAACATAGCGGCCGATGTTAGGGCCACCCTCCATACAAAAATCTTCAAACCCCTTTATAGCGAGCGTAGGGCGCTATCAGTCAGGAGCAATATGTTGATCCGTAGGTTTGCAAAGTTCTCGAGGGGTGTGAAAACTACTCTGTTTAGGGCATACTGCCAATCTTTTTACACCTGCAGTCGGTGGGTCGACTACACGCAAAGGGCTTATAGCGCCTTACGTGTCCAGTACAACAACGCATTCAGGGCGCTGTTGGGGTTGCCACGACACTGTAGCGTATCGGAGATGTTCTCAGGGGCACGTATAGACGACTTTTACGCAATCATGCGAGCGCGTGTCGCTTCTCTAATGCGGCGGGTGCGGGGCAGCGCCAACAGACTCTTGGTCACTGTGGCCGGTAGGGCGGAAGAACTTATACTCAGGCACTGGACCAGGACACAAGTATTGCCTTCAAGTCGTGCCTTGAAATAATGTGTTCTTGTACTTATTGCGTTTTTGATGATTGATGTTGTGTTATTGTGATTTGATTATTGTATTATTAATGATTTTGACATGATTAGTGGTGATTTTGACATAATTATTATTGATTTTGACATTATTATTATTGATTTTGACATTATTATTAATTATCTTGACATTAATAGTCATTTTTACCAAAATTTGCTAAATGTATGTACTAACACTAGTGTTTTAAGATGTGTATGTAATTACTAACAAAGTGGATTGTATGATCTGGACAATAAATGAATATTATTATTATTATTATAAACTCTAGTTCATAAATCGTAGTCTCCTATTATTTTGACGATTCCTTTGACCACCGATATGAATTTAATAGGACAAATCTTTAGCACAATGGTAATGGAGTTGCCTTGGTATGGTTGTCATAATGACCAATTATCGGGATTAGGCCCCGAGCCGGCTTGCCAGCCACAATAACAAAAACAATGCAATTTGATTGTATCTCTTTTGATAATAATTAAAGCAGTATTGTGTACAGCTACGCTATTGAAGTGTGGTAATTGAACTAACAAAATGTAGGTCAATCAATTTGTTTGTTGTTTTGGTATTTGTTCCAAAGGGTAGTAAAACATTGACATAATTTTTGTATGAAATCATCAGATAGACAATTTTTTTTTTCTTTATTTAAGTTAATTTATGTAGTTTTAGCAAACAGAGCGGACTCCTAATACAGGCACTATCTGCCTAAAAAGAGGATCCAACAACAGAAATTGTTTAGAACCACACTTAAATTGTATTACTAATAAACCATTTTTATTTCATAATTATTATTTTATTATAAAATCAAAATCATAATCAAAATATTTTATTTCACATAAACCTACATGGACACTTATGAAACGTCAGAAGCTAGGTGTTTATATTTAACTATTAAGCTTTAGCCCGCGGCTTCTCCCATGTGAAGGTCGGAAATTTCTTCACGCGATCGTTCTACCGGGATAAACGTATTCTGTCTTAACCCAAATCATGGTTAACCTTTATGCCAAATTTTATCGCAATCCGTTTAGCCGTTAAGGCGAGAAAAGGTAACTGACAGATAGAGTTACTATCGTATTTATGATGTACTAGCCGTGCCCCGCGGTTTCACACACAAAAGTCTCGAGTGCCGTGTGGTGCAGGACGTAAAGAATAGCACCACTCTATTTCTTCCCGTGGGTGTCGTAAAAGGCGACTAAGGGACTTACTAGAGAAAGGGCAGCAGCGTTCTCTATGCATTTTTAACACTATACTGGGATCGCCAACCCGCCTACCAAGCGTGGCGATTATGGCAAACCCCCCCAATTGGGGGAGGCCTATGTCCAGCAGTGAACGTCTTTCGGCTGAAATAAAGTCTCGATTACGTGGGAATATTGGGATAAAGTTTTTCCAATGTGTTAATCCAGGTTAAAAACTATCTGTGTGCCACATTTCATCCAAATCCGTTCTGCCGTTTTGTCTTGATGGAGTAACAAACATCCATCCATCAGATCCTCACAAACTTTCACGTTTATAATATTAGTAAGATTAAGATATATCAGAAACTGACGAATGGAAATGTTAATAATTAAGCATGTAGATTTTGAATCAAACTACCTAGATAGAAAAAGACTTTTGACCTTCTCTTTTACTGGTAAAACTAAAATAAATATGTAGACCACGATCACGTAGTTCAACTTCACCTATACTCCATTTGAAATAAGACTAGACAATTAAATAAACTTTTTATAATATATTTTTAATCAGGGGCCCAAGTCTGCTATTTTTATAAATTCGTCACTTCAACACGATCCCATTGTAATTTTGCTAAAAGTTCGTAATCTGCTAAATTCATAATGGTCGATCATTGGTCGGTCAATGGTCTCGTAATAGAATTGTATTACAATGGCATTTTGAACATTTATTCATGCCAGATTTCATTTATATATATTTTTACAAATTATTTATTAGTGTTATAAGCAATCTGAAGTAGTAGGAAGTTGGAAGTTTAGTAGGAAGTTTCATTTGTCATTATGTACGATATTACCAATTTTTTCAATGGAGTGTAAGTGGCTGACCATTGGAAAGTCATAATGACGCCATTATATTAGTAGATTACCAAATTTGATTGTTAAAATCAACAATGATTAAATCAATGATAGACCATTCAGACACTATTGTAATAGCAGACTTGAGGCACAGTTCAAACGATTTTGATTTCTATTCCGTTGGCATTAGGATGGCATTAAAAGCAAAAAAGTGGTTACAATATATCAACTGTTTACTGCAGCTCCCATTTGTCATACCACCAATGCAATAGAAGTCAAAATCGGTTGAACAGTACAAAACAGGTTTACTTAAACTAATCTTATTTCAAATGGAGCCACAAATATATATTTTTACCAAGAAAGTTTATCTTTCACAATATCACAAAAAGTAAATTATTCACGTCTTGAATAATTTACCACAATCTTAGGTATGAGACGAATGTATGAATAAAAGCCAGATTTCTTTGAGTTTCCATTTTTTATGAACATTACGGATTCAATTTATGAATATTTGCACATATCCAAATACAACTGACACTTGATTCATACAAAAATTAGCACTTTAAAGCTTAATATTACGCAACCGTATCCCTGAATCGAAAAATGGTTTGAACAAACCCGCAATATTTTTGAACGGCCTATCCAACGATACCGGGGGTATGGGGGTATGGGGGTATCGTCTAATTTTTGTAAGAGTCAAGTGTCAGTTGTTTTTGAATATGTGAAAAAATTCACGGCTGTAGTATATAAAACCAAGTTAAAAGGAAAACTATCATAGCTAAGTAGGTTTTACAAGTTAACGCGTAATAGTTGACCAACATACATAGCTCAGAGACTTAGTACTAGAAAGATGTAATTTCGTCACTATTTCAGGGCCTCTAGTCTGCTATTACAATAGTGTCAGAATGGTCTCTTCATTGTGAGTTTTTGACAGATTTGCCATACAAACACTGTCAAATACTCACAATGGCGAGACCATTCTGACACTATTGTAATAGCAGACTTGAGGCCCAGTGGTCTTGTTCACTGGAATCAATAACATATTATTGATTCCATTGAACGAGACCGTAAGTCTAAATTAAATTTAACACGTAATTTTCATAAAAAATGGAAACTCAAAGAAATCTGGCTTTTATTCATACATTTATCACCTACAATTTTTTTTTTAAACATTTTAGTTTACCACTTTGTCGGCGTGATTAAAATGTATACCCATACTAAATTACAAGTTTCTAATACTAAGAGTCTCGCAGCTAAGCCGCGAACAGACAGACAGACAGACGGACATGGCGAAACTATAAGGGTTCCTTGTTGACTGCGGAACCTTAAAAAATTGTTTAATAATATTTTTAGGAAAGGAAAATGGGATATATTTCAGATTCGATTTAAAAAAGTTAAAGTTCAATATAAAATCCTTGACGTTTAAAGATTAACAAGTATACGAGCTACGAGAATAAATGATATCTTGTCGAGATTTTTATTTTAACCTACACATAAATACGATAAGACATTATAATAGATACATGATATTTGTAACAATGTTATGACCCAATGGTGCCGATTCCCTTGTTCACAAACTAAACTAAATTTAAGTTCAGTGCATCTTTTTCTTTCTATTTCATTAAGAAAAGGACAGAAGATAAATTTTAGTTTAGTCCTGTCAAATTAATCAGCGCCTGTCATTACTCCATACAAGTTTAGACGTGATTAAAAACTTGCCGACTAAAATTACGTCAAAATACGTCAAGCGCTGATTAATTTGACAGGACTAAACAAAAATTTATCTTCTGTCCTTTTCTTAATGAAATAGAAAGAAAAAGATGCACTGAACTTAAATTTACTTTAGTTTGTGAAGAAGGGAATCGGCACCAATGTCTTACTATAATAATTAAGTTCAAAACATCTAAACATTAATCAACGTTTCCTATACATAGTTGTTTGTTATTAATTATCACTGTGTTGAACCAAGATTACTGCTCGAATCCATAGCTATTGTTACTCGTTGCTGTAATTGGTGGTTTGTCGTCAACCAACCGCAAACTACACGACGTTGCTCGATGTTAACCCTTTTAATTAAGCAATAATAACAACCGTGATAGTTATTATTAATTATAAGTGGATTAGAACTCTGATCACTGAGATATTATCAGGGTAGAGCAATATTCAAGACAGTTTCTATTATTTTGTAGTATTTCCTCACATAACCGTTGTATTTTAAGTTTAACACGTTCCGGGATATTACGTCGTAGGGCGGGTATAGAAATCCAATGCGATGCGGCACAACGCCTGTCGATAGTTGTCTTTGAGTCTCAATGAAAGCCACTACGTCGACAGCGGGGCGCCGGCAATGGAAGTTTCATGAACGTGACACATGTGTGCGAGATATCTTAGCCTTGTGATTTCACCTGGGGTAGCTTTTACAAGTCACCAATATGGTCCCCCACCTACATTCCCCTTGCCTCAGTCCCGCCTGTGAACGTCGAGAAGTGCTATGTCGTATCACTCAAAATAAAGTGTACATATATGCACAACGTCATCAGGCGTTGAGTCAAAATGTATGGAAAATGTATGTGTACATTTTGATGAATAATCAGATCCCGCCTCTCGACGGAGTGTCCCAGGACACTCCGTCGAGAGGCGGGATCTGATTATTGTGATTATTCGTAACGTGTTAAGGAGAGATAAGGAAATTGGTATAAGAATGAGCTGTAAAAGCGTTCAGTAGGTATCATCATACGTCTAGCCTTTTCACATTGGGGTCGGCTTCCAGTTTAACCGGATTAAATATGTATAATGATGAAGATACCTAATATTACATGCAAATAACAAAAATACGGAATATAAAAAGTGACTTGTTTTTTTTTTTTTTTTTTGTTCATCATGGCTAAGTAATAACACCTGCACGGGTCGGTTGATCAGGTAAAGCTACACTTGCCGCGGTTAGTTCGTGGATGGGTGACATTACATTGCAAGACCCCTCCGTGCCTCAGAAAGCACGTTAAGCAGTTGGTCCCTGTTGTCATTCGTGGATCTTTGACAGTCGTTACGGATCGTCAGAAGCCCGAAAGTCTGACAACCAGTCTTACTAGGTAGTGGCTGGTGGTGATAAATAATAAATACGAACCTTGTTGGTAAAATAGACCACTAGAAAGGAATGCGCGGGCGCACGTTTTTCGCGCGCGGAGTGTTCGTGTGGTTTTTTTCGACACTAATCGTTCGATTAATCGCAATGGCGGCCGCAGCGGTAGGCGGGGTGAAGGAGTCGCGCATGAACCAATGAGAGCGCCTATGTGCAATCCGTTCTTGATGTTCTTCGATTTATTTAAAAAACAAAATTACAACTGTACTAGAAAACATATTTTTTTACCTACATACTTCATCATCATCATTTCAGCCGAAAGACGTCCACTGCTGGACATAGGCCTCCCCCAAGCACCGCCACCTCGACCGGTTCTATGCTTCCCGCATCCAGCGGATTCCTGCGGCTTTCATAAGGTCATCGGTCCACCTTGTGGGAGGCCTTCCAACGCTACGTCTTCCGGTACGCGGTCGCCACTCACTGTAACTTGCCCACCGCCACTTAAGTTTGGCAATTCTTCGAGCTATGTCGGTTACCTTGGTTCTCCTGCGGATCTTTTCATTTCTGATTCGATCACGTAGGGAAACTCCGAGCATAGCCCTCTCCATTGCCTTTTGGGTGACTTTTAGCCTTCTAATAAGGCCCATTGTGAGCGACCACGTTTCAGTGCCATAGGTCATCACTGGCAACACACACTGGTCAAAGACTTTCGTCTTGAGACACTGCGGTATGTGGGACGAGAAGATATTGCGTAGCTGCCCGAACGCTGCCCAGCCGAGTCGGATTCGACAATTGACCGCTTTCTCGAAGTTGGACCTACCTAACTGGACAGTTTGTCCTAGGTAAACATACTCGTCCATAACTTCGAGTGTAGCGTCTTCGATATTTATGAGAGTGGGTGTTACATGGGCATTTGACATGACCTTTGTCTTGTCCTACATACTTAAATAATACAAAATTTTAAAAAGACGGGCTGACCGCAACACCGTTGTCAACAGGTATCGTATTACCCAATAACCAGGTTGAAGAGGTCAGATAGGCAGTCGCTCCATGTGAAATACTGGTATTCAGCTGCAGCCGATTAGACTAGAAGCTGACCTCAACATAGTTGGGAAGATGCTAGGCAGATTTGGTACATGATCACTGGGAATTTTCATATTTTGAACCTTTTTTCCATTAATTGTTTCCATAATATCAGAATTACAAAAACTACGCCGCGTACATTTCAGGTACGTGTAGTTCTCGTAAACAAAAACAAAACAAAAGGAAAACGATGTTGTTTGAATAAAAGATAAGATCCATTATACCATCAGTAGGTCGATAACGAATTGACAGCATTAAACCAATGGTTGGACGACCCACTGGAAGAATATTAGGGTTAGAATTACGCAGGAAGATTGGTTGTAGTCCGTTAATCGGGTTGACCTGTTAGATAAGCACCTATCTAAATAAAACTGGTGTGAAATGAAAAAGAAGAAATAGTGCCCAAATTTAGCTAAATGCATAACAGCTATTTCATTTAAAAATGGGATAAGATAAATAGTAGATTGTTATGCAAGGAATGAAAGGGACCTATTCAGGCACGTGTGCCTAGATATATTCTTTCACCTGATGAACACTGCTTTTAATTTCAAATATGAGGAAAGTAAATAAAAACCTGATGAGATAAAAAAATAACTGATTCTGATGAACTCATTTTATACGTAAACTAGCAGCCCGTCCCGGCTTCGCACGGGGTAACCCTTCGGTTACATTGTTCAAATTTTACCAAGGATCCCTAATTTTTTTCAAAATGAAATGTAGCCTATGTCAAATTGGAAGAATGTAGCATTCTATTGGTGAAAGAATTTTTTAAATCGGCCCAGTACTTTTTGAGCCTATTCATTACAAACATACAAACATACAAAAATAGGTACAAATCTTTCCTCTTTATAATATTAGTGTAGATGTAGATAATTAGCACTCGACAAAACAACTGAAGATCAAATTGCCGCCTTCCCGCCGTTTTATGTTTCTTTTTCTATGGCATTCTACCAGTTAGTATTTTTTTATCATTGATGATGGTAAATATTTAGCTCAAATCTATGTAAATCATATTTCACTAAGCTAGCATTCTTAGTTTCCGAGACTTTCAAGTATCTTTATATGACCCTAATTCATTACTATCGACTGAAGATTTTTCATGACAAAACAGTTGCGGAGTAATTACGTAACACACTCACAATGGGCCTCACATTCTGATTTGACGGTACACGTGTCGCTGTGACCTCATGTGACGTCATGTGTTACTATCTAGCTGTATTCCTAAGTGCTTACTTCCTAAGCTGTGTGAAGCTAATATGCTTCAGTAAATTTCTACTGTAGTGTCGATAGTATACCTGGTATTGTTCGAACGCGTGTTAGGTTATTATCGATACAAAGGCTGCGATGGCATAGATATCTAGTACATTGTCTGATGTGGTTCCAAGGTTTGGTGTTAATTATGTATGATACCTACTACGATAAAACTTAGAATGGTGTTCCTTAATATGTGTATGGTGGGAAGACCAGGCTTTAAAGAATGTATGTATGGAGTGGCCAGCACGCAGCCCGGACCTCAACCAAACCGAGCATACTTCGGACGAGCTCGCACGATGTGTGAGACACCGAAACCCTTCCCCGATCACGCTTCAATAACTCAAAGTTGCGCTCGTAGAGGAATGGGGGAATATCCCCAACATCGTATTTAATAAGAAACTTGGTATACAGCATGCCAAACCGCATAACCGCAGCAAGCAGGGGGTAATACAAAGTACGTAAAGTGGTAGAAAAAAATATTGCTTTTCTATTTTTGTTGTACATACGATGAGATTGGTTATTTTTATTCGTTATTTAAGGAACATTTGATTGTCTATTAAACACAATTTATTTTATTAAGCTAGCATTCTTAGTTTCCGAGACTTTTAGGTATCTTTATGTGACCCTAATTCAGTGCTCTCGAGTGTATATTAATTTATTAAAAATACCAGTTAAATTACCTGTTTTACTCCGGAAAATCCTTTCTCACCTCAACACCACTAATTTCACGTGTGTTGTCTGTCATTTAATCTGAATTCATTAACAACACTATGTAAATCAATAACACTATTATTTTTGACTTGTCGATAACACCGACCACTTACATTAAGTACTTATTATTAGAGTAGATCATAGCCTTGAAAGCTTTGAAATTATTGAAACCAGACAATTTGCTTGCTTCTGAGAAAATATGTATTCAGATACTGTTATAAATTATGGATCTGATTTTGAGTATGACTATAATAATAAGTAAATATAAGTATGGCTATAAGAGTAGGGGATAATCAAAGAATTGATGAGAGAAATATGGAAGAAAAATACATGTTCCGCTGACCCCAAATAAATTTGGATAAGATAGATAGATAGACAGATAGATAGAATACTCTTTAATGTACACCATACAAATTATAGATATAAATGTAGAACTGTCACAATGGGCGGTCTTATCGCTAAAAGCGATCTTTTACAGACAGCCTTTGGATGGATCAAAAGTAGAAGGAGTGACAATACTGCAGGTAGTCAGTGGTGTACCATGGATAAGGGCAGGAGACTGATGATAATTTTTCTAAGTTGCGGTCTACACATGTATTAAATTAAACATAAATGATTTTCTTGAAAAAAAAAAAAGTTAAGACTTTGAAGGTTTCTGCCATAATATCTAAATGTCCAATACACATCCAGTTTCGTCCAGTACCAATACGTTTGCTGAACAAATAAGCACAAAATTTTACGATTCCGTTTAATGTGGCAGTTAAACAGTTTTACGGTTGTCCCAAGAGTGTTTTATCAAATAGACGAGTGATCCGGTACATTTTATTTGCTTTCATGTTTGTTGTTTGATGAGAGTGTATGACGGTGATGAGTTAATTTATTAAGTAACTGAAACGCTCAGGGGACAGTGTTTTTGGGAGTTTAAATTTGATGGAAACAAACATGTAGGCGTCACGAGACATTATTCTACCTGCTGAGGGGCTCGTGGCTATTAATAACAGCTGCACGGGTCGATTGTTCAGGTTAAGTAACGCTTGGCGAGGTCGGTCCGTGGATGGGTGACTATCCATTACATACTGAAACCTATCCGTGCGTCGGAAAGCACAATAAGCCGTTGGTCCCTGCTGTAATTCGAAGATATTTGACAGTCGTTACGGGTAGGCAGAAGCCCGAAAGTGTAGATATTTGACAGTCGTTACGGGTAGTCAGAAGCCCGAAAGTCTTACGAGGGGTGTTGTGTTACCCAGTAACTGAGTTGTAGAGGTCCGATAAGCAGTCGCTCTATACAAAATCGAAACCCCTCCGTGCGTCGAAAAGCACGATACGCCGTTGGTCCCGGCTGTAATTTGTAGATATTTGACAGTCATTACGGGTATGCAGAAGCCCGAAAGTGTCGATATTTGACAGTCATTACGGGTAGTCAGAAGCCCGAAAGTCTTACGAGGGGTATTGTGTTACCCAGTAACTGAGTTGTAGAGGTCCGATAAGCAGTCGCTCTATACAAAATCGAGAAACGTCCGTGCGTCGAAAGGCACGATACGCCGTTGGTCCCAGCTGTAATTTGTAGATATTTGACAGTCATTACGGGTAGGCAGAAGCCCGAAAGTGTAGATATTTGACAGTCGTTACGGGTCGTCAGAAGCCCGAAAGTCTTACGAGGGCTTCCCAGCTAAAGCACTAGGAAGTGGTGAAGGGATGGGCGTTTTGTGGGACTGTCTTATGTAAACTTTAAGGTGCTTAATCTCAGGTTTAATAAATGACTTTTGAGTTTAATTCGGTTTTATATTGCGCAATAACCAACACTACCCACAGTATGCCCACAGTAGTTATAATATGGCTGATGATAACGAGAGAAACCTTCCGTTCTCCGACATATATTTATCACTTGCTTAAAAAACGGTGATGGAAAACATCGTGAAGGAACCGGATGCCTGAGAGATATTTCTCGACAGCAGTTGTAGCCAAGTCAGAGGCCCATAAGCGATATAAAAACACAGACACCGGGTTAGTCACTAATCACATGAAAAGAAGAAGTTTTATTTATTACCAGATTAATTAAAGTGGAACAACAGTGTATAGAACAACATACAAACACGTTACTATAACTCTTTTGTTTTTTCCGCGTTTTTCCCGGAAGTGTTGGCAAAATACTGACCCACATTTTGACGATGCCGTTAATAGAGGTAAAAGAGAGGGCCAAATGAGGTGATTATCTTGGCATCCACCAGGGGTATAAACCCAGGCTGTTATTTACTAAGAATTCGTTAAACGTATTCATCAAAATATTGGCTAAAATTTTTTAATTACGTGGGCTGAAGGAATCGCCTTAAAGGGCAAGCGCTAAGGAAGCCGGCAAAATTCAAATTTTCTTACAATTTTTGCAATTTGCAGCTCATTGTCTGGGTGTATGTTGATTAAAGTATGATTTGTGAACGTAACCAATATGTATTTACGAAATTATAATCATTAGAATTAGTACCCAGGTAGCAAAATGACGTCTGCGGCAAAAAAATGATGTCATCCCAAGTTCATTTTAGGGTCCGTAGTTTAGGATTACGTACGTCACACTAGCGTCATTTTAACGTCTGGTACTCAACGGAACGTCCTGGTGACGTTGATTTAGCGTCATGTCTTGAGGCTGTGATAAATTGACGTCATCTGATGGGACCCCCCGACGTCAAGACATGACGTCTCTTACGTCGAGCAGTACCGTAAACGGACGACATAATGACGTAAAAATGCTACCTGGATAATTCACAAATCAGCTCTCTTCGAGACGGAGTGGGCTGTAATCTATTATACTACGCGGACTCAGTGCGAGTTGGTAGATGTCATGTCTTCAAAGTTTTGGTTTTAGAACATGCCGGTTTCCTCACAATGTTTTCCTTCACCGTTTTTGAGAGCAGTGAGGCTCTAAGGTGAGGCATAAACAATATTTATTTTAATAATAATCCCCAACACACAAGGATGTCAATATATACTTTGCCATAATCGATCATTTTGCTTTAGTTAAGATTAGTGGATTTGTGTGCGCAAAACAATGATGGATAGTGATTGGATAACTCAATCACTGAGGGTTCGTTGTGCCTTGTATAATTTATAAGAGTGTGAGAGTGGAAGATACGATACACAATAAATTGACGTGTGTGTGAGTGTAGGTGCCCATGTTCCCATTTCTTTTCGTACTGAAATTCGAAACAGGAACACGTGGTAATGCGTTAGGCAACTATTTGGTCTATGGTGTTTTTTTACTGGTCGTGAAATTGTTACAACTTTTGCCCGGCGGTGTGCGGACACAGTTTTATACACCGCTTCAAAGACAGTCACCAAGACGTAACTGCCAGTAGACATGGAACGACCGCCGCGAACTGCGCACACTATTTAGAATTTTATTTTGTTTATGTAGCAGCTGCCAGCAACTTTTCTCGCGTGGCTTTTTCTAAAATAAAAGTAGCCTAAGTTACTCGTTATAACATCATCTATCTGCTATTGAAAACCCCGTCAAAATTGGTCCAGCCGTTTTGGAGATTAACCGGAACAAACAGACAGAAAGATAGACAGACCGACAGACAGAAAAAAAAATTAAAAATTGTTTTTTGTTATTAATACTGAATTAACACTTCTGTTATTTTTTTATTGTCGATCCGTCAGGTTAAGCTACGCTGGCCGGGTTTGGTTCGTGGATGGGTGACCATCTTTACACACCGAGACTCCTCCGTGCCTCGGAAAGCACGTTAAGCCGTTGGTCCCGGCTGTCATTCGTGGATCTTTGACAGTCGTTACGGGTCGGCAGAAGCCCAAAAGTCTGACAGCCAGTCTTACCAAGGGGTATCGTGTTACCCAGTTACTGGGTTGTGGAGGTCAGATAGGCAGTCGCTCCATGTAAAATACTGATATTCAGCTGCATCCGGTTAGACTGGAAGCCGACCCCAACATTGTTGGGAAAAGGCTAGGCAGATTGATTTTTTAACACTTCTGTTATTCTACGTCGGAAGTTTTTGTTAATTTTGTAGTTACGGGAAATTTCTTTTGTGGATTTAAAGTTCAGTTTGGCAACTTAGACACATTTTTGTTAAACTAAACAATAGTATAGGCCACCCGTCTGAAGGTCATAAAAACAAAACCTGAAAATCCCGGATCTACCACTTAGGGGATTTATTTATTTTATTATTTATGTACACACAGTTAAATACATAGAGATACGACATAATTATAATTTCAGTACAAAGGTAAAAGTGTAAATGTCTATTAACTGCTCCCAAATAACGATATTTAATTTGATTAAAAAAAAAAAATACATAGTACTCCCTTACTCCCTTGACATAATCTTTTCATTATTTGACATTATTTACCTACAAATCGGCTTGCAATTCTTTATTAGTAGCTTTTGTGGACATGATATTTATTCAGATTTGTTACTGTAGTTGTAACGTCAGACAATCATGTCATTCGGTTTAAATAGGTTTTCATTTTAATATAATTTATATATACATAGATTCTATTCTATTTTGTGAATGTGAGAACGTTGTGGGCCTAGTAGACTGTAGATTTGTTGGCACTTTTCTGTGTTGTTAAGTACCTGGTAATTGTTGAAAGGCCTACACCGTCCTCCCCACTGTTATTTGAAAATATTGTAAAAGCCAATTATTTTTAGAAGAGTAACCGTGGAGTTTCTTGCCGACTCTTCTCCATAGGAAACGACTAATTAGAACCATGCACCTAGCTTCTGACGTTTCATAAGTGCCCATGAAGTTTTATGTGAAACAAAATATTTTGATTTTGATTCGATTTTGGTTGGCTTCCTGACCCTTGTAACATGAATAAATTTGTTTTATCAAACAACATAAACAACAAATGATTATGCCACTGTGTGTAACATTGTTATCAAACACCTGGTAGGCAATCAGAGCGTACTGTCTGGAGCACCGCTTCAAATGTTGTGCAAAAACTAAGTTTATGCCGTAGTTCACTGTAATTTGTACGTACTACTTACGTTAGAGATATCAAAGTTTCTTACAATAAATAACAATATTCATCATAACATTAGTGATCTCTTAGGAAATTTCAATTAATTTCGATACCTCCCACGCAAAAAGTCATAACAAGTATTTTTTTTTTTTTTTGTAAAATTAGATTTTAGTACTATAATGTAATGTTATTCTTAAAAACGATATTTTCATATTTTCACTAAAAACCGTGTTTCTAACCCGCTAATAGTCTTATCATATATTATTATGTTTTGCGGCTGATCAACACAAAGATGACGTTAAAAATCTCTCTCCTGAAAAATCACAAAATTAAACATACGACCTTATGCGCGGGAGGTGTCGATTTATTCTATAAAAAATTTAGTTTATGTTGCGAATATCACTCAATTATTATTATAACTTTTTATTTCGACGACGACGCCGACGACGTCGTCCTCAAACGTATATATATATATATATATTTTTATTGTCGACCAGCCCGCGCCGCTGCACTGAGCCTGTAGCTTTAAATTCATCCTCAAATAATCTTAACCCGATCCTGCCTTTTCCCAGCGATGACCTAAGTGCTATGCTTTGCTCACATGGTTCTAAAACAGCATTAATGGGAAAAAGTGTATTTTGCATGGCGCCTCTATTATTTAATTAACTTTCTAAGGGATGGAGGGAACTAACCGCACTCATACTAAAGAAGCGGCTAAAATTACATCTATACCCAAAGTCTGAAATTCAGATAATTTTTGTAAACAAAGGGGATAACATAACAAAAAAATATGTTCGTAATGGTAATTCAAATAAAATGGCGAAAAAAAATATTATACCGTAATTATTATCATAAATTTTCGGTTTTAAACAAAGTTATTAAAAAGAGGAGATTTTTGGCATAAAATATTTTATGATACTGGTAACAATGCAGGAGATCAAAACATTTTCAAATTTTTTCATCTTCAACAACACTAATATTACAACTCTCATTCATCGATTCATATTGTAAGTAGCTTATATAGCCACATTTTGGATGAAAACTGTTTTGAGTGGAAATCGATTCAGGGAGGCCTACGTCTAGCAGTGAACTTAAAAGGGCTGATTATGACGACCATATGCCATGTCTCCGACACACTACAAAAAACATTGTTTGGCAACGGTATTTTGTTTGCATAGTTCTTATAATTAATTCAATTTAATTTCATAGATGATTATTTACAAAAAGTTTAATGATAAAATGTTTTGCACCACTGTCGTGTCATTTTGACAGTGACATTTCTTGACATTACTTTGTTTACATAAATTATCTGAATTAGAGACTTTGGGTATAGCTTTATCTTTCTGACTGACCGACCCCTTGACAATTAAAAAGTGCCTACTCGTATAATTGGTTTAATTAAAATAAATGCATTTGAGTTAGAGATTTCAAAAATGAAATCGTATTTCACTAGTTTTCAAATGATACTTAAACATTGTATTATTGGTAGGTAGCCCCAATACGCATTAAATTTCAGTTAAAAAATTTGCTGACCGATAATTTCTGCTCTAGTTCACAGAGCAGCTTTATTATTTCATAAGTCAAAATGGAAAGACTTATAAGGCCTATAAAAATAAGATAGTAGGTATTAGGCCAAGAAACTGGGCGTCCTAAATAGGGTGAAGCGATACTTTACGCCTGGAAAGCTTTTAACCCTTTACAAAGCACAAGTCCGATCCTGCATGGAGTATTGCAGCCACCTTTGGGATGGCTCAACTAAGTACCAACTTGCTGCCCTTGACTCGGTGGAACGCAGAGCTAAGAGGCTCATTGGCAACGTAAAACTGGTGGATGCCAAGCTACACAGCTTGGCTCATCGCCGCAAGGTTGCCTGCTTGTCGGTCTTCTACAGATTGTACTTCGGCGAGTGTGCCCATGAACTCCACGACCTCATTCCACCGGCCCCCTTCTACCATCGGACATCTAGACGCACTGGAAGTTACTACCCCTACCCAGTTGTTATTCCACCAACTCGCACAAAGCGTTTTCAAACGTATTTTATAATGCGCACAGCAAAGGAGTGGAACTCTCTGCCTGCGTCTGTGTTTCCGAACGCATACAACCCTAATCTATTCAAAGTGAGAGTGAACAGGCTTCTTCTGGGTAAGCTCACTCCATCGTAGACTTTGTCTCTTTCACCCAGACCTAGACTAGAGTCAAGAGCAAACACATAGTAAAATAAAATAAAATTTCGCTAGCGAAGTCAAAAGTTCTCAGTTTTTATTTAAACCTACGCAGTGAAGCGAAGCTTCATCATACCAAACATTTCCGCACTCATAATCCATTTCCAACTTTACCTGCACAAAAATAAAGTTCAAATTGAGATCGCTTTCAATACCACCGGATGCGTTTCCCTCACGTCGCAGGGCATTCGGAAGGAATTTCGTTAACTCAGGTGTCACAGTAACATGGTTGCATAAATAATGTGAAATAGGACCAGTATAAGTAGACCTATCCTGTTGGCCAGATACAAAGATTCGAAGGCATAATAACCTAGCTTTATAAAATGGATCCTTATGGCAGTCAACTTAAAGTTGTTTTTAACAGCTTCAGAGATTCGTAAGCTCTTTTTTCCAGTTCTACAAAATTGAATCTTCACTCTATCAGGTTAAGGTTGTTTTTAAATTGATATTTATGGAAGCCGATAACGAATGCAATAGGAATTTCCCTACGGCATGCAAGTCAGTCGTGTAAGCTATTACCGCAGTAATACAACAGATCATCCACGACCGAGGGAACCAGATTGTTGGGAATACGATTTGAATCTATTGCACTGAACATGGTTGAATTTAAACTGATGGCTGTGTCCTAATACCAGTTTTCTCTGACTACAAGCCGTGTGCTGATTCGCATGGGCAAAAATTACAATGATGTCTAGCCCGCAGGTTTGCTCGCTGCACAAGAGACGTAAAGATTTTGTTAATTAAATCCTTTTGTCAGACGTTTTACTCCAGCAGCCTGTGAACAGCATAAACGCAAAGGGCTGTCAATGCTCTGTAGGTCCAATACAATAACGCATTTTGCAGCGCGTCCACCATGTTCATGAAGGCACATATGTTTAAATACATACCTACCAAATCCGCGAGGCAACTCTTGACTTCGCGAACCTACTTGAGGCGGCTCGAGCGCTGGCGGTCATAGCGCCTTAATTCTAAATGTTGTCATACGTAGTCGGAAAAAATTACGTGCAAGTAAAAACTAACTTTAATGTGCTTAACATTTATTTATTTATACAACGAGTTTTTTTTTTTATATCCCATAACTCTAGGGTTATATTCTTTAAGTAAAAATAATACAAAAGTCCTAGATTATGTGGTCCAAAAATGCGTAGTTTCGAAGATAATTATCATCAGTCATATTAATTTATGTCAAAAATAGTCACCCGTATGACGAATTGTTTCTTTTGCGACGTTGTCAAACGTGCAAACTGATGAAACTGAGACCCTCGATGTGTGTAGGTATCAAAGTTTCATTGTTAAAATACGAGTAGGTAATTCATTTTCATTCAAACCAAACATTGATATTTAAAGCTAAGAAAATGAGACGTTGTCATATTTCACGTAAAGGTGTTTTACATTAATAATCGTGACTTTATCGAATTACTTTGTATGAAAAATGAAAACAAAAAATACATATGATAATTGAAAAATAATTCACAGGCCAGTTGATTCATTGATATAGTCACTTTCATACCCTAGAGTTATGGGATATCTATAAAAATACCTCGTATATACTTTTGTACACCAGTTTTTTTTTTTTTTTAATACACAAATGGCTAGCTCTTGGCCTTCATCTCACCTGAGTGATGATAAGGCCGAAGGTGGAAGCGAGCTTCACCCGGAATCCTCGACCACAGAATAATTGGCTATCTAAAATATATTATTACAATTATTATTTCTTTTGGGTTCTGTCACCAATTACTTTGGTGACAGATCCCTAAAGAAACGAATACCATACCTATTGAATAGTCTACTGGCAGACATAAGAAGTGAAACAAATAAAAATAGATTTAGAATTAAATTAAAAAAATATTATTTGGACATGTAAGTGTGATTAAGTATTATTGTCTAGAGACTCATTGACCCCACAGTCAAACCATTGCAATGGTTTTGTGGGGCTAAGTTTATAAGTTAGGTAGGTACCTACCATGTTAAATAAATAAATAAATAATAATAAAAGAAAATAAATTAAATACTACGAAACATACAATGGGCGGCTTTATCGCTTTCTGCAATCTCTACCAGACAATCTTGTGTGGCGGTATCTACACCACATGCAAACTACGCATCAAAGACCTGACGTCACAAATCCTGCATCGCGCAAACAGAGTTTACCGCGCGACTAGCATAATAATATATACAACATCCCGACATCAATCGTTGGGCAGTTGCCCGCCAGACACAACATGTGTCTGGTCGGAGGATCCTCCCTTTTCAATAGAGGATAAGTGAACTTTAAACCCTGTTTCTCATACCTCTCTCTCTATACTTGCAATATCATTCCATGCCTTTACCCACCTAATACCTATAACGGGCTCATAGGGACTTAAAATTAAAATATGAAAGTCTTATTTCGTAAATAAATTTCGGTAACTTATCTAAATCTAATCAAAATGTTGAACCCTAACTTGTGCCCTAAGCTAACCCGTCAATCCTGGGATTTGCCGGTAACTCCTCGAATGTTTGATGTTCTGACTTTTACTTTAACTTATGGGTTGCAAGTTTTCAACAGACATATTCATTGAAACGTGGTCGCTCACAATGGGCCTTATTAGAAGGCTAAAAGTCACACAAAGGGCAATGGAGAGGGCAATGCTTGGAGTTTCCCTACGTGATCGAATCAGAAATGAAGAGATTCGCAGAAGAACCAAGGTAACCGACATAGCTCGAAGAATTGCCAAACTTAAGTGGCAATGGGCAGGGCACATTGATTAAAGATGGTCACACATCCACGAACCAACTTCGGAAAGCGTAACTTAACCTGATCTATCGACCCGTACGGCTGTTATTAGTTAACCACAAGCTCCTCCAAAGCACAGACACTATGTAGGTATAATATAACATGGATCTGGAGGCAAAAATCCTCGCGCACTTATGGGAGCGGCGCGAGGAGGTGAAACGCCGGGGCGTAACCCCGCTGCCGTGAGAAACTACGGCACAGCTGACGGACTCCGGCGGGATCTCATGGCGACATGGAGGGTGCGATTATCGCAACCCAGTGCTGGACACGCCACAATTGTGGCGATAAGTCCCTTCTTTGAGGAGTAGCTAGAGAGGCGCCACGGCGTCCTCACCTTTCGCCTGACACAGGTTCTCACCGGACACGGTTGTTTCCGGAGGTTCCTGTTTCGGATTAAGCGGGAGAAAATACCCGGGTGTCACTACTGTGTGGATCGCCCGGAGGACACGGTGGAGCATACGGTGGAGGTCTGCCCGGCTTGGGCAGAGCACCGCCGTGTCCTCACGGAGGCGATTGGCGGCGGCGATCTCTCGCGTCCGGCCCTAGTCCAGGCCATGGTCCGGAGCGAGAGTGCATGGGAGGCAGTCACCTCCTTCTGCGAAGTAGTTATGCTCGCGAAGGAGGAGGCGGAACGCGCGAGGGAGCGGCAGTCTGTGCGCCCTCACGCCCCTAGTCGTCGCAGGAGACGCCCTGGGCGGTGGGAATCGGTAGCCGATTCCCGGCCACCGTAGGCGCGGGCTTGCGACCGGCGAGCTATGGGCAGTTCGCCGACCGGTAAAGACCAGGCCCGGGTCGCCACCGCGTTGTGTTCCACGCGCGCCTCAAAGAGATGTCAGCACGCACTGACGGGGTCCGCTAGGACCGGTGCCTGCCAGGGTTGCGGGTTTGTCCGAAAGGGATACCGTGGCCCTGGCACACAGGCAACTGAAGGAACATGGGTGGGTTTTAGTCAGTAAAAGTCTGGCACGCCCTCCTGGTACGCCCAGAACGCGAGAAATTATTAGTATATTTCCCACCCAAAAAAAAAGGTATAAAATAACATAACATAAAATCACGACTGTAATCCCCGAAGTGTTAGGCTGAGGTGCATCTATAGTGGGTACATCCACATTTTGCCAGTTATTTTTAAGTCCCATGTAATAGGGGGCGAGTCTATTGCCATCAAACAGGTACAAATCCAGACTCGGGGCTGCTACTGAGAAATTCAGAAAAATATGAAAAATAAATTTCAGTTTATGAAAGAATCCAGGAGTAATGGTGAGACTCTTAATAAAAACTGTTTTCCTGTTCCCTGATTGTCCGAAATTAATAGCAAGAAAGTTAAACAAAGAACCAAATTAATTGTTTTGATCATAAACGGTATTAAATGTTGTTTGTTCTGATTTCCTTGAGGAAGTAAGCGAAATCAGACACCTTTTAAAAGATAATAAAAAGTACAGGAAAATATCTTTACCAAAATTACCTGTAGGTGTAGATAGCACTAATATAAAATAAAATCTAGTAAAATAAGACTTCTACGTAAAGAAAAGTTTCTCCGTAGGTAAATAAACATTACAAAAAAAAAAGACTTCAAACGAATTCGGGATTAGGACAAAGTCGATCTCGGCTTACACAAGCAAATTTTATTTTCATAGGAAAGTTACACAGGGATTTATGATAATGTAGGGAAAAAGTAGCAATATGGGAATCATGCCCGCGGTTATGTGATCATCTTAGAGTATCGACTGATATAGGACAGGGATTCAATTTGTAGGTTTCTTTACTAATATTATAAACCGGCCAAGTGCATAAAAAAAAATATATTTCAAGATCTTATCGGATATCAGGTTTGTATTCACTGTCGGCGTGATTAATATGTATGTATACCCATACCAAATTACAGCTTTCTAGCACTACGAGTAAGAGTCTCTGAGCTAAACCGCGGACAGACGAACAGATAGACAGACGGACATGGGGAAACTACATATAAGGGTTCTTTGTGTACTACAGAACCCTAAAAAAGCGAGATATTTTTGAAACATTGTCAAGGTGAATTTTATTTTAAGCATTGTTCTCATGTAAAGTGACTTTGTGTCTTTTTTTGAGACAAAATATCTTTAAACTTAACAGATTTTTGTAAAATTCTTTCAGGACAATTTGACAACTGCTTCCGAAAATTGGAAACTATCTTGGGCGATTGTGGCTCAGATGGTTTGTAGTTTTGGCGAAATGTCTGATAATCATCGATTTTAACTAATGCCTGGTTTATGCGATGCCAGTGGCTGGACCCACTGACTCGAAACTTCGGACTCAGTCAGTGGGTTCATGTAGACGAGATCGGCAGTAAGTCAATGGCGTGGCGGGGAAAGCTACTGGGCCCGAAAATAAACGGGTAGGTTAGTCAACTGGACTGACTTGAGGGCGCGAAGTCAGCACTGGACTGGTTTGAAACTAGTGTCTACACGAGCCCAGTTGCAAGTCAGCGCTTACTGGTACTGTCACATTTCTGGGCACGTACAAACCTGCCTTAAGTATCATCGATGAATACCTGTAACTAGGTGTGTCATGTAGGTATACGATTGGTAGGAGGTACTACATTACATACTAAATTGAAGCAATTTTCCTGAACGCAAAAAGAATTTCATATAAAGGTCATGGCACATTATACTGGCACCGCCACTGCACAGCTGCAGGACGGCATCGCCTCGAATTTAGGCTACGACTAGCCACTAGCGCGCTAATTACGCGTAGTCCACGAGGTGCAAGCTCGCATTCCACGTGCTTTCCGCGAAGTGCAAGCTTGCTGTCACCGCGAACACAATTATTATATGGCATTTATGATTGAATACGCCTAGGACTTCCACGTTTTCATAATGTGTCGGTTTACTTTGACTTGTTTACATTGCGACTCGGAGTCGGCGCGCAGTAAGCACGCGGTCCGCTCGCTTGCAGCGTGCGGGCTGAGAGTCGAGTTGTATGGTAGCGGCAAATGCGCTGACTGCCCGCCGCGGCCGCGCCGTTGGCTTTTTCATATTGAAATTATGAAATATATTATACGACACACGATTTAATGCTCTAATTTGAATGACAAGTTAATTGCTGGGTTGAAGCGGTGCCGGTATAATGTGCCATGACCTTAATTGAGCTTAGATAGAATAACGAAAAATAAAATAAAAATCTGGCTAGACAAAAAAGCCCATTATGAAAAATTTATTCATGCGGGCTTTTTTCGTCTTGCCAGATTTTTGTTCATCCTAACCGAAAAAAGATAAATGATAAATGATTTTATATCTGTAAGTAGGTTTTTACAAACACTTTTACACGTCAATCATATTTTAAAACTAGATGAGGTCGGCATTTCGTATCTGACTACTCTGAGAAGAAAGACCGAAACAAACTCAGAGGTCACAGTCTCTTTTAAAGTCCAGACATAATCTTGGTCAAATCATGATACATGATAATACTAACATTATGTATTATATACTTTTGCATAGTAATAACCGGCCATGAATTATGGAGCAAGTTAGTTTTGTAAAGGCAACATTCATCCTAGGCTGCTTGCCAACTTCCGAGTTCTGAGGTTGCCGCTCGGACTTGACCTTGACAGTGAAAGACGTGTATGAAAATTCTGCCAAAAAGAACTGTGATATAAGCAAAGTTTTATGTTTTTATCTGCCATTCTTTTAATGGGGTCGACTGTGATTCCTTGAGGCTAAATTCTCCTATAAAAATGTATAGGTATCATCTGACATCAGTATTAATTTCACAGAGTATGTTAACTACAGTGAACATTCCAAAACGGCCTATCAAAACATTCCCATGGCAAGCATTTTGATGTCGCGTACGGCAAGACTCTGTATGCGCCTTAAGACGTTTTTAGAAGACTACACCCTATGCAGAATGTTGTGAGCATAATCCTACTGCTGGGACAGAGGTCCTCTCTATGAGAGGGAGCGGGTTGTAATCCGCCACGTGGGCCCAGCGTGGATTAATGGTAGATGTCACATGTCTTCGAATTATTGGTTCTAGGACGTACCGGTGTCCTCACGCTGTTTTCCTTCACTGTTTTGAAAGTAGTGATGATGACATTAATAATATACAGGATAAGTTTAAAAGGAGTGCGTATATTTTAGGAGGTAATCAGGTGCATAAAACTGGACAACATTGCCCAAGGAACATAGGCCGAAATATTAAAATTGAAAATCGACTTTTCATACAAAGTGACTAGTCACGTGACTTATGTTTCTATGAGAATTTGAATTTTATTTTTTAGATTTCGACCTATGTTCCTTGGGGAAAGTTGTTTAGTTTTCTGCACCTGGTTACCAACAAAGTCAAAATCGGTTGAACGGACTGCAAAAAAGGTTTATTTCAATGTCTAATTTTATTTCAAATGGATTAGACAATTAAATAATCCTTTTTTGCAGTACGTAGTTTGATTGGGCGAAATAGAATACTCAATCTAGCTAGTTCTCTAAAAGTTACTCAGATAACGTTTTGGCAGAACGGCTGGCCGGCAAAAGCTTAAAAACCAACATATCCTTGAGACATAAGCCTCTCGATGCTTATAGTATTTACCAGAATTGTACGAGGTTAGTTAACAGTGTAGCTATATTAAGAAACAAAACTTACATTTTACCAGCAGTTGAAACCGAAATCTAACCCCAACATGGTTTGGTATAAGCTGAATACCACAGTCGATTAAACATGTTCCATCTAATGCATCCACATAAATTTTCTATGCAATGACGTATCTAGACGCTCTATTCTATCCACTCTGAATGCAGCAGATAGGATTGCGCCAAGGGATTCCCTGGTAATATTTGCGGTGCACTCTCAAGATGAATGCGCCGGAATTTTTGCAAAAGCTTCTTTTTAAAAGTCTATGTATTTAGGAGACGTATGTGAGTAAATTCACTGCCGTTGATGTAAACCCAGAACCTATATATTATAATACCTATGTTTTATTTTATAAAACTGGCTGAATTTATTGTCACATATAATGTACAGGTGAGATATCTTAAAAGAAAAGCAACACAACCATTGATCAACAAAGAGCATCATTCTAAAGAGGATTTTTCTACGGAAACCCTAAAAACACCTTCATGAAACGCCCCATAACATTCAAAATGGTATTATAACATGGACGGTAAGAGGCTAGACTTGGATATGTTTCTCTAGCTTAGTGAAAACTGCGTAGATCTCATTGAGCAAGTGTTTAGCGACTTCTTAATTCTTATACATTTATGCTATAGGTCCTAGGAACGGTCTGTTATCTTAAAAGTGGGTAGTTTTTTTTTTTTTTTGAAAGTCGGTTGTTTTTTTTTTTAAGTTTTTTATTTTTCACTTTTTAGTTATGATACCTATCCCACAACAATTCGATTACCACTACTTGCTATACCACACAAACAAGAGTGACAACAAGAAACCTATACGAAGTAGATTATATACAAACTAAACAACTCAAAAACTACTCAAGCAAAGTTAATAAAAATCGGTTAATAACCATTTATAGCCCGAGTATATCTCATGACAATTCCAATAAGCCCAAAAACGACGGAGAAATGAGGTAAAAAACAAAAAAAAATATTAAAAAAATACAACCGAATTGGGAACCTCCTCCTTTTTGGAAAGTCGGTTAAAAATAGAACTAGATTCCTTAATCTAGTTCTATTTTTGAATGATACATACATAAATACATATATATTTTTGAATGATCAGACAATTTTTTCAAATAACAACCACAGAAAATTCTCAACTTCTAAAAATATTTAGGTACTTACCTAAGTGCAATGCCATCAGCTCTGTCCTCACTTGCGATACTACTCCTAGGCGAGCTTCCGAGGCGGCTGCTCGCGGATTTCCGCCGCAGTTCGTGCGGGTCTGGCTCATCTTTACTGGTGAACGAGATCCGCGGCGCGTGCGCTCGGAATCCGCCCACTTTGTGGCCCGACACGCCACGGCATAGCATCTGACTTTGGGTTATGTCTGGAACAAAATAAAGACTTATGTTATGAAAATACTAAATAACGATGATCTTGCCTCGATCATACTCCAGAACAGTGGCAGCAGGTTCTCTAGAAAATCATAGACAAGTTGTTTCGAATATTATGTGCCTTTTTTTAACTTATGGAACAAATGAAAATAAGCTGTAACATAGACTATAGTCATCAAAGTAGTCGCAACAAAAGACACAGTCTGCCTTGAAATGAAATGGCGGTATAAAATAGGCAAACCGTGATTAAAAAATATCTCGTGTTCAAAACTGATTTAATTATCTCTGAAAAGTAGTTAATAGTCAATATAAGCTATATACTTTTCATACTCGTACATTGCGAATGTGTGATTAATAATAAAATAATTATGAACCATGAATTCCTACTCAATATCCAGGTCCCACAATATTATCAGTCCCAGGTGTTGATCCTTCATTAATCTAGTATCTATCATCCATTAAGACGCAGACATATGTCAGTGACCTTGAGTGTTCTGTACTAAGCTCACGCAATGCCTCGTACGTCCAGCCAGTAAAATAACTCGCTCATCCATGAGCGTTGTCCCAAATATGACGCATTATTCATTTATTATACATAAAACAAAAGGCATTTTAATAAAACACGTACACTAAAAGATCAATAATTATATTTAAAAAGGTGAAGGTTTCAGGAAAATACGCTTGATAGTTTTTGCGTGATTCTCAGTTTTTATACGCGTTAGTCATAACTTTACAAATTAATTTCACTATAAACATAATCTCAAATATTCACGTATTAAATTATTAATAAAATGCTCTAATTTAACATATATTTTTTTCCAAATCATTAACACTAGTCGTTTAGACGTGATCTACAGTATAAGATCATTAAGAGTCGGTTATCGTCGCCTTAACTCACAACTCACTAGAGCAGTGGTAGCTTAGTGGTATAGGCCGCGATTTACAGGTTGTAGGTAGACTCGAACCCATAGATATAGATAGACCTAGATAACGCAAATATCACGAGCTGTATAAAAACCAAGCGTGTCATTTTTTGACTACCTACTATGACGTCACAAGCTCGCGCTCTCGCTCAAGTTTACTCAGCCAGCAGTACACAGGACTGAGCGCGAAAGTGGCAGCTTACGATTTTTGTTCGTGAACTGGTGCGATTTTTAGCACGCCAAGTAGTTGCTCTTGCGTTATCTAGGTGTATCTACATGTGTGCTCGAACCCATACAGGCCCTTTACTTTGAGTAAATTATTTCGTCACCACTGCTCTGAAAACGGTGAAGGAAAACATCGTGAGGAACTAGAACCAAATATAATATTCGAAGACATGTGACATCTACCATCTAATCTATCGTTGGCGGTGTAGCGCATCTGGTATGTTCTTTGAAAAAAGAGTGGGTGACTTCTTTTCCCTTCTGAGAAGAGCAAGAGCTTCATTTCGAACACGATTGCTGAACTGTAAAAATAATATTATAACCACTGTTTTCCGCACAATTTTCGTGACTAGAACCGAATTGTTCAATCTCAGCATTGACTATTGACATAATCAAGTAATAATGACGAATTAATTTATCTAATTTAATTTAATTTATTAAATGTAATTATCTAATAGTAATTTCTAATAATGATTTGTAATTTGTAGCCCCTAAAATACCTACTTGGCATAACTTAATAATAATAATAGTACTTACCTAATGTTTACTTATCTATGACATTTAGTCACTATGGGTGAAATGTATTTGTATTTCTGTGTACCTACTTATGCAATGCCTGAAATAAAAATGATTTGATTTTTTTTTTGTACTGGGCCCGCGTAGTGTATTACGGCCCACTCCTTATCGCAGAAAGAGGAGGTCTGTGTCACAGCAGTGGGAACATATAATAATATGTTGTTTATGATTATGTCACTACCGGCTTTATCTAATATCTCCCTAGTCTAGGCACCTAGCTTAAAAGTGTTCCTACAACGGAGTAGCAATTAATATTCACCTGTAGGCTTGCGACTAGACGACAGAAATGGTGCCATTAGTAGGTATTGTGAGATCATTTATTCAGTGCAGCCTTCCTGAAATTGACAGCTGGATTGCTTGGCACATGTGTAAGACTCACAGAGATTCAGAGGAGTTGGAATAAGTGATAAGTGTGTGAGTGAAATATGGCAGGTAGACTTCGGAGCAAAAAATGGTTTTGATGTTATTACGTTAGTAGCTTGTTTAAAAAAATACTGTTTATACAGGAGAAGGTATTAAGAAAAGAATGTGCAAAAAAAGTCATTAGAATATCCATACTAATATTATATTATAATATTATAAATTCGAAAATAACTCTGTCTGTCTGTCTGTATGTTACCTTTTCACGCCTTACAGATCTTATTCGATACAAACAACCAGCTTTCCTATTTATAATATTATATTATAGTATAGATAACATAACATCAAACCTGTTTTCCTCGAAGGGTTATGAACAGGTGTACTTTAAAGTGCGCGCTCATTGCCAACCAACATCAAACCTTTTAACAATTTTACATGTTTTAAAGCCCTTTGAAGAATTAAATGGAAAAGAAACTGTGCGGAAGCTTTTTTCTCATAAAAGAATGTAACTTCTACAAGAGCCAAAATTCCATTTGTTTATTTATTCAAACAACCCTCGAAAGTAGCTCAGTACCATCATCTGAAGCAATATGCGGGTAAATAAAATCATACCAAACCGCTTATGCAGTGAGCATATTGGGTCCCATTATCCCGAACATTTGGCATACAAGACAAATATTTGGGACGGCGAAAAAGCGAAGGGAGGAATTCTTTTATTGCCTCCACCAAATAGATGTTGCGATAGTTGTTGGATTCGGTTGATTTTGTTCGGAAAAAGGATTTTCTCTGAAGTCTCAGGGGTAGAATGAGAACCTTTTATTTTCGAGGACAAACTATCCTCAAAGGTCAATCCTGATGATTATGTGGGCTTAGATTATAGTTTCATGTTTGTCTTTGTTTTTGACATTATTTTGACCTTTTATATACCAATTTGTTGTTAAAGGTTAGTAACTAGATCTAATTGGGGTTAGCCTTGATTTAACCCTTAATTGAACTTGGGTCAGATTAAGTAAATGTTTATAAAAGAACTTCTTTATGTGGATAAATTCTCGTGTTACATCACGTGTTACCGTTACGTGTCATCTTTTATGTCTCTCTCTGTTCCGTGGTGATAACTCATGGATCGTTTAGTGGCTAAGTGTTCGAACTGAGTACACGCTCGACTCGAGCGTCCGGCGCGGCGGGGCGGCGCGTGCGGCGTTCATGTTTAGGTGTGTCCAAATACGGCGTGCAAGGTGCGCGGCAGCTACGCGCGGCATTCGCAAAACACATATTTGCCGCGCGACTAGTTTAGATCTTCTGCGCGGCAGTGCTGCGCGGCATGTCTGAGACACGCCGCGCTCTTTATTTCGTATTCAAACCAGAATGAAAGCGGCCGCGTGTGTTGTAGCTCCCTAGTATCCCATAATGGACTATGGGAGCCATATATTTCAATAAGATGAATTGTTGTTTCGTTATCCATTTTACTTGATAAAATACGTCCGTCCACACACAACCACTGGCGAACCAACATTACACCGTTCGCGACGTTCGCCGTGCGCGGCAGGTATGTAGCTCGCGACAGGTATCTCGCGGCTGCCGCGCGCGTCAGTCGTCCAATCGTAGCCGCGCACGATTGTCGCTTTATGTTTGGTCACACCTTTAAACACATGCAATCCCTCGCGAGTGTCTTGAGTGGTGGCGTACGGTGCGGCGCGTGGAGCTTGCTTGTTTGCGGTGAGCGGGGCGTCGAGCGTGGCGTCGCGTGCAGTCCAAACCAGTTTGTGTTTGCGTAGAAAACTCCACTTACAGCCGTCTTTGTTTAATTATCGAGTTATAAAAATATTTTAACCACACATTTTCTTCTAAATACATATCAATATTGGACGATCCCGACGCCATGGTGGAAAATGTGACTGGCTCACACGAACGCTAAGCGTGCACTAAGGCCACTCGGCGAACGCTCTTTCACCGCTTGCACGCAACGCTGAACGCCCTGCCGCACGCCTTTTCACTCTTTTCTTTCCCTTACCCAAATGGAACTCGTTTTTATGTAAATTTCCTTATGGCTGCCTTTTTCACAATTCGAAACATGGTTGACGCATTTTATGTTCCGTGATAGGGAAAAGAATCATAGGGCATCAAAAAATTCGTCCGCGTCACTTTTAACAGGAAAATCTCTGTCCCGTTTTATATACTTGTACATAATTATTATTATTTTAAGACTAGTAGCTTTTAAATTATGTAAATGTAATAGGTAATGTTATTTTTACGTCTCTTGACATTTCTCGGGACCCTGGGGTTCCGGACCTTTGGAAGGCCGAAGTCACCACGCAGATGCCCGTTGGACATTTATAATTAAATTAGGGACCAACCGACGATTATCCCTGTACGCACTATGCAAGTGCAACCATTTTGCGCCATGTGCGCCACCTCGGGTCCGATGTATGGGGGGCGACGGACGTCCCCGATTGCACCCAAGAACAACCCCCGATTGGTGTAGGATATCGCAGGATAAGGAAACAAAGATATTGGATACTGACTTTGGGTTAAAGTGAACTGATTATCTAGAACTATGGAAACTACTATGACAATTATTATTATTTTTTCATGAAATACGAGTACGCCGCGATACTGAGCAGATTATATGCAAAGTTCTCGTTCAAAATCCACAATATTGTTTCTTTTTCATTTGCTAGTCTCAGACCAAATAAAAAACCAAGACAGAGCGCTGTCAACAGCGACGTGAGGCCAGTTTCGTAAACATGTAGTAAGGTGCAGTATTTTTTTAAATATTTTTTTTCTCTTTATTATAAATTAAATGTATGCATGAGAACGTGTACGTACAGCGCGGAGGTGTAGTTTTGGCATGCTTCACTGTATTGTTCGCAGCGCTCTGTTTTGGTTTTATATTTGGTCTGAGTTGCTAGTCTAGACTAGTTTCGAAGTCGTGTGTTTACTAACCAAGTGTACTATAGCAATGGGTCCGAAATAAAGGATTTATTTATTTATTTGCAACATGACAACCATCTTCCCTTTGAATAAGAATTTACACAATACCATACAGACTATAGTCGTGCCCCAGGGTATACAGCTAAGTAAGAAGCTTTTATTATTCATTCAGGACTAGGCAGGAATAAATACAATTATTGTGGCAGACATTTTCTTTTACGAAACTGTCAAGAGACACTTAATAAACTTACTTAGTTGGAGTACTGGAATAGATGATCTTCTTGGTTTTATCTTCATGTATTTCTTCTAGATCTTCTTTGATTTTCTTTGATCTCTGGACACTCATCTATATTTGCTGTTAGACTTTTATTCAAGAAAATTCGACGTGAGAAAATTCTTTCAACGAGCATTTCATCGCCGGTTTTATAGACGAATTTTATTCTCATAGGCTATTCTTTGTTCTAGTTTTAGTAGTATTTGGGATGAATTGCGCATAAGGGACATATAATCAATAGTTACGATACTGATTCTTTCGAGAATTCTCTCGGATTTTTATTCTTAAATTGTGTCTGTCGAAAATTCTTTATGGCAAAAGCGTCAGGGTAGCCCGCAAAATTAAAATTTTCTTAAGTTTTTTGCAATTTGCAGTATCAGTATCAGGTTGTATGTTGATCTAAATATGATTCGCGGCCGTATCAAATTTTATTAAAATCATGAAAACCATCAATACAACTCTCTAGGTTCATATTAGTCTATTGAATGACTATTTCATGAAATCATGACATTTGAGGTCAATTTGTATTGCTGATTCTTATGATTATAATTCTGTAAAGCGATGTTGTTACAGTCGTGAAATTGCCACATTGGATGGCAATGCTAATTTATTTGGTTTAGAAATAGGTCAGCCCTCTGGTCATGTTAAGAGATGACCAACCGCTTGGCCATGTCCCGAAATACTCGATGAGCACTCGGACCCCATGGTCCTATAATAGTGTTTCAACATAGGTACATTGTAAAGTGAATAAAGTATCACAGTTGATGATACTTATGGCGGGATTTTTTTTTTTTCGGTAGGTCCGGAAGATTTACATTGATCCAGTATCTTGTTCAGTGCTGGAATTCAGTGACACTGGACCGAAATTTGACCAATTTGCGTTTACATTTCAATCCGGTCCAGCATCCAGTATCCATGGCTAGATTGAAATAGACAAGCTGCTAATTGGCTGATGGATGGTCAAGCGACATTAACTCACTGCAAAATAATAAACTCCACTGATATCTTTAACACGAGCAGCATTTGAATTACTGATTAAAGAATAAAGGCAGGTTAGATATTCAAAAAAAAAAAAAATTGTCATGCTCAACGCCTCTAAGCCACTGGCAAAGGTCACTTGCTAGAACCATCGTGATGTACCTAATTAATTCGTGTAGTTCTATATTCGTAACTCGTAACCTTTTAAATTAAATACGCTGCCTGGAAGTACAACTATTTTTAATTACATTAATCAATTGTCAGGTTATATGTTCGAGCCGTTTTGAGTTGAATCACTGGGGCTATGAGGTCCGAGTGCCCGTGCACTAAGTTTTTCGACACATCGCCAAGCGGCTGGTCGACTCTTCACGTGATCATAAAACTGGCCTATTTTTTGGCCAAAGAATCAGCCATACAACGTGGCAATGCTGCCAGCCTTTTGGGCACTTTTCGATGCCCGAACATTGATATATTAAAAGGAGGAAGATACGCGTTAACATCGCAGTCAGTAAACCTGGGCTCGGCGCACGACTACATGCACCTAAACTCACACATCTGTGATCAGTGTGATCACAGTCGCAAACCTACAGTAACCGATAGACAAGAACAGAGTTATGAGACGTCGCTGTCGTGCGAGCGAAATCGCATTAGCTACCGAATGTTGGCCGAATGTTTACGATTATGAATGACATTGCATGTGGCAGAACAAACATGGTGAAGCAAACGTTAAATATTATTATAACTTTCAACAAATTAGCATTTTTGGCTGTACTTACGAGTGGTAATTAATCCCGTGTGTCTTATTTTTCTTTCTTGTATTATTAAAACACTGTTTAGCTGCACAAGAAGTCATTTTGATAGGACCAGGCGCTGTTACTAAGTCCCGTATCTATGCTTTTAATACATCAATGTGCCCGAACGAATTTGATGCCCTATGCACTACGGTAAAGAAATTAAAAATGAGTAATAACAGTTTTACGTTTACGGAAATTGTTAATCGCAACTTGAGGTTTAATGACATTCAGTTTTTGAAGTGAAAGCTTCTTTAGGCGCGTTCAGCACCTTTTGGGTGAACAAAAATCATGGAACTCGCGTCATCGTCACCGATCGCTTTCCATGAGCTATATTTATACTGTGTATATATGTGTACTTTTTGGGTGAACAAAACTCATGGAACTCGCATCATCGTCACCGAACGCTTTCCATGAGCTATATTTATACTGTGTATATATGTGTACTTTTTGGGTGAACAAAACTCATGGAACTCGCGTCATCGTCACCGCACGCTTTATACCCAAAGTCTCTAATTCAGATAATTTATGTAAATAAAGTTATGTCAAGAAATGTCACTGTCAAAATGACACGACAGTAGTGCAAAACATTTTATCATATTTTATTTTTGTAAATAGTCATCGCTAAAATTAAAGTGAATTAATTATAAAAACTATGCAAACAAAATACCGTTGCCAAACAATGTTTTGTGTAGTATGTCGGCAACACGGCATAAGATCGTCATAATCAGCCCTTTTAAGTCCAGTGCTAGACATAGGCCTCCCAAAATCGATTTCCACTCGAAACAGTTTACAGCCGTTTTCATCCAAAATGTGGCTAGATATGATACTTACAATGTGAATCTATGAATGAGTGTTTTAATATTAGTGTTGTTGAAGATGTAAAAAAATTGAAAATGTTTGTATAATAGATATAGAAAACTGCTTGGCGTGTCGCTGTAAGGGACAGAAAATCAAGGTACTTGAAACTTTAGGGTTACCCACTTCAAAGTGATTTTACGCCGAATGTTCCAATAAAAGTACTCTGTGGAATGTTCAGATGTTTTTCAATCTCTATTATCTACTTTGTACAAACGAACGGTTTATAAATAGAAACAAAACATCTATACCCAAAGTCCGAAATTCAGATCATTTATGTAAACAAAAGGGATAACATATCAAAAAAAATATCTTCGTAATGGTTATTCATATAAAATGGCAAAAAAAAGGTGCCATTTTCTTTTAAGTACTGATTTTAAGAAATAATAACTAAAAAATAATCATACCGTAATTATTTTTATAAATTTTCGGTTTTAAACAAAGTTATTAAAAAAAGGAGATTTTCTGGTATAAAATATTTTATGATACTGGTAACAATGCAGGAGATACAAACATTTTCAAATTTTTTACATCTTCAACAACACTAATATTACAACTATTATTCATAGATTCATATCGTAGGTAGCATTTCTTGCCACATTTTGGATGAAAACTGTTTTGAGTGGAAATGGATTTTGGGATCAGCCCTTTTAAGTCCACTGCTAGACGTAGGCCACGTCTAGCAGTGGACTTAAAAGGGCTGATTATGACGATCATAATGCCGTGTCTCCGGCAAACTACACAAAACATTGTTTCGCAACGGTATTTTGTTTGCATAGTTCTAAAAATTATATAATTTTAACTTTATAGATGATTATTTACAACAAAAAAAAATATGATAAAATGCTTTGCACCACTGTCCTGTCATTTTGGCAGTGACATTTCTTGACATTACTTTGTTTACATAAGTTATCTGAATTAGAGACTTTGGGTATAAGTCAAAATAGTTTATTCATAGTAGGAGTTCTTTCACCTGCGGAAAAAAGAACATTTAAAGAATACAGCATAAAAAATCTTTTTATCTCTACTTTCATCCATAATTCCCGTGATTTTGGTTTGGCGGGAAATCTGAAAGTTTTTAACACTTTAATACCTACTACAAATACAATATTTTAAACTATAAACAGATACTAAAGGTAAAGATGTAATATTACGTCCAGTGAAAAGTGGAACAAATTTGCTGCCAGCGCTATACATACACTCTAATAAAGCATTCATCTGAAATGATTGATGAAGGTAATTTATTTTATTGGCGTACAATTTTCCCCTGAAATGGGGAAGTATCCGAGTAAAAAGTAGGCAGCACTGAGCTTGGAGGTTATATAAAGAATAATAAATAATAAGAACATAATTCAGCTCTCATTTTATCTTGAAACAGCTGTATATTTATTTTAAAAGTTTAAAAACCATATTAGTTGAAAACTTTCACTGTCTTTCACCGAATAAACTAAAATATTTAGCTACTTACGAATGAAAGGACAATCCGGCAATTTTCTTCTCACTATCGCTTTTGCAACCAAAAACTCTGCACCTTACCATTTTGCAGCAATAGCTAAAGTCAATCCTCAACAAAAACACAAAATAATTAGTATTTTTCGAAATAAATTAAATAACTTAAAATTTCATCGCAACCACTTTTCGAACGCGTATCAAACGTCAAACTTTGTTTAGCAGCTGAAGTGCTGTCCTTGAAAAACGCGACACCCGATAAGGGACAGAACATGTTAGGCTCTGTCTCTTTTCTTTACAAGCATCTTGTATATATTTTTCTTTTTCTTGTGTAAGTAAGATAGAAGATGACCAGCGGTCTATAGTTTTCTCTGTCTACGGTTTGTATCTCCTGCATTGTTACCAGTATCATAAAATATTTTATACCAGAAAATCTCCTTTTTTTAATAACTTTGTTTAAAACCGAAAATTTATAAAATAATTACGGTATGATTATTTCTTAATTATTATTTCTTAAAATCAGTACCTACTTAAAAGAAAATGAAACCTCTTTTTTCGCCATTTTATGTGAATTAGCATTACGAAGATATTTTTTTGATATGTTATCCCCTTTGTTTACATAAATTATCTGAAATTGAGACTTTGGGTATAGTTACTTAGTTTTCACTTCTATCGACAGTCCCCAACGACTACCCCGCATTTTTTTTAAGTGTGTGAGTTGCTGAGTAGACGTATTTTTAATGAGGATTTACTGGTAGGTACATCCATCGAACCCACCATTTTTTGATTAGACTGGAAAAACACTGTTTATTGGTGCGTGTAGATGAGTAGCGTTACCACACAACACACTCACGCACACACAAACTTCCGACTTCGCCTTTTGTCTCAGACGGTACCGAGAGCTCCTGCGCACCCATATTTACAGCGTGTTTGTACACATTGGTAACCACAAGTAAAGCGCGCGTCGAATCGTGTATCGTGAGATAACAATACCGTACCTACCTAAACTATGCTACAAGTGCCCAACTGTACTCCAGCTTTCTCCAGTGAGTTTATTTGAGATCTCTTGGGAAATAAGCGGCCAGCGGACGGAAGAATTAGGTACACTTATATTGTAACAGTTATTGTTAATTTAACTTAGACTTATGTAGGTAAGTATATAATTTTTTTGCCATTGAAAGTTCAATTTACGAAGGAATCTTAAAACACATCAATTACTAAGATACTGAAACTTTAAAACAGAGGAATATTACTTTTGATTTTGATAGACATCATAATTTTGGGTAGGTTTTGAAACAGTCCATGGGTTTTTTTTTCCATGTTTTATCAATGACATTATCCATCCTGCTCTTGTCACCGCCAGGGTGCCAGCTGTTTTAGAACCCAATGGCTTGGCACGCGACAATGGGAAGAGACCGGACGGAATGACCATAATGCCTTGGAAGTTAGGTCGGCCTTTGGTGTGGGATGCAACATGTGTCGACACCCTTGCGCCATCCCATCTTCCTAGCACGGCGGGCTGTGCTGGGTCGGCTGCTGCAGGTGCAGAAAACCTCAAACGGCGCAAATATAACAACCTTATTGGGAGCTATATGTTTGAGCCATTTGGGGTTGAAACTCTAGGACCATGGGGTTCGAGTGCCCACTTAGTTTTTCGAGACATCGCTAAGCGGTTAGTCGACTCTTCACGTGACCAGAGGGCTGGCATATTTCTAGGCCAAAGAATCATCATTGCCATACAACGAGGCAATGCTGCCAGTCTTTTGGGCACTTTTCCTGTTGACAGCGATGCGGACGAATTTTTTGATGCCCTTTGATTCTTTCCCCTCCCTTTTTTATATACTTGTACATATTATTGTCCATGTTTAGTTTGAAGAAACAGAGAATTTGAAAATATAATACAATTTGGTAACTTAAATAATTTGACATTTACCAAAAAGTACCGCAGGAAAAATAAGACACTTATTAGCCAAATCATTAGAATTTTCAGACCAAGTTGTAAAAGCAACATTTTGCTAAAATTACTTTTAAAACGAACGAAAAAAACCTGCCTTAATAAGCTACTTGAGGAAAAAATACAAAAACCTTTTTGCCTTTCGGAGTGGATTCTAAATATGTAACAATACATATCGAGACCTTTTAACGAATTGAATAGGTTTTCAAGCGATATTGGCAACACAATGTGGTTTGTATTGTAATCAAAAATGTTCCTTCGAGTCGGAAATTGCACAGTGGAAACATTTTGTCCAGGGGGTCGGAATTGTGGCATTTACGATACTGAAGATATCGCAAGAGATTATTTTGTGAAACAAAAACTTGGTTTTTTCAAATAAATAAAATTAAAGTGTCTATTTGTAATGTCAAAATAACAGATTTTTACTAAATGCATAAATGAACGTATATACGGTATTAATAATAAAAAATTGTCTGTGTGTTTGTTCCGGCTAATCTCCGAAACGGCTTGACCGATTTTGACAGGACTTCCACTGGCAGATAGCTGATATTATAAGGAGTAACTAGGCTACTTTTATTTGAGAAAAAGCCACGCGAGTGAAGCTGCGTGCTGCAGCTAGTTTTAAATACGATGAAAATAACTGATACATTAAGGATCAGGCATTAAGTCCGCCTTTGCACAGTTATTTTCACTCGTGTATAAAGTTTTAATAAATAAATGACGTTTTATTAGCAGTTAAATCACTGTTCATTTGATTGATGACAGAAGAATTTTTGTTGTAGTTCGATCCCGCAACACAATTAAGACTGCGCCGAGTGCACAGTGGCGCCCTCATCGTTATTTCGGTAATTTCTTTTATTTTAGAATGAAAATGCAGAAAATAAGCTCGTCAAGTTGTGCTTCACAAGACTATACGTTATTATTACTACAAACAGTAGTTTTAAATTGTTATGTTTTATTGTAATCATTAAAACGGAGCTTAGTGGCCACTATTTTCCGTTTTAATGATTACAATAAAACATAACAATTTAAAACTACTGTTTGTAGTAATAATAACGTATAGTCTTGTGAAGCACAACTTGACGAGCTTATTTTCTGCATTTTCATTCTAAAATAAAAGATATCACCGAAAAAATGATGAGGGCGCCACTGTGCGCTCGGTAGCCTCTTAAGATCGTACCTACCTACATATCAATTACTTACGATTGCGATTAGATCCAACACCAATTCCATTTTTAAATCAACTAAAAACAAGTCAAGTTGTCAAGTAAAAACTTATCGATATTCGCCAAAGTAAACGTCGTCCAATCTAACTATTAAACTAAACCTAATCTAAAGCACTTGAAACTTGGGACAATGTTAAGCAAGTTCAAAGTCGTGCAATGCCGTTTACGTCCCACAAATAACATCAAATATCATGTACTTTAAGTTAATGAAGTTTGTGTCCCAAAACTACAGTCTCTTGGGACCCCAGCTTCATTGTATCATCAACATTTTCTTCTGCCCTAGTGGATTCGACTTTGCCTTCTGGCATTTTTAAAAGTTCATTGAGTTACGTTCGAAAATTGATTTGGAAGTCTGGAACTTTTTGTTGAATCAATCTTATTTTTGAGGTTTAATGTCTTTATGTCTTTTTATGTCTGTCTGTATCTTTGTACCTATACCTAAAAATTGAATTAGAGATCAAAAATGTAAACAAAGGTGTGGACCATTTAAAATAATAACCACAACTGTGTATTTTGTCGAAAAGTAGGTACTTTAATACAACGTGTGCTTTTTTTTTTAATATAAAAATACCTTGTTGGTGCCTATAGTGTTGAAATTGTAGGCATATCTAAATACATATAATAAAATAAAATGTTGCTAAATAAGGCTAAATATAATATTGCACACGTAAACTACGATCCAAGAATAAAATATATCTGTTTAAAATAAAATCGTGCAATTTATTTGCATTTTACTAGCAATAAGGCAGAAGCTCTAAACATTTTGACTTGCATTTATTATTTCTTGTAATATTATCTGGTGAAAACTGTTTAATTTTTAAATATGTTCGTTAACAATTGGAATGTAAATTACATCAAATAAATAAACTTGTTCAAAAGAATAGAAATCTTTTATTGTCATTAGCTTACGACGGGAACTTAGACTTTAAGGGGTTTATTTATAAACGCAGCTTAAAGTTAAGTACTGATTAGCGACTGTTTAACCATACATTTTTGACGTTTGAACGTCATTTAACTTTAAGCAACGCTTATGAATAAACCCCTAATTGGTTTCATTTTGACACGCCGCCGCTTCAGCGTGCTTTCAAAAGCACGAAATATAATAAAATCAAATGATTAGAAAGGCTGGGGAAATTTTGACTACCCCTAAAACGATTGACAATACACACTTTGACAATGACATTTCTTTATTTACTTATTTGTTCTAAAGATGGGCTGAGTGATGATTTTTCTGTATATATACGATATTTTTTTGTCATTGTCATACAAAAGTCACAAAAAAATATCGATGACGGGAACAATGACAAAATCATCAATGATTTTTATTTGAGTATGTATAAGATCAGGTCATTTAAATTATGAGTGCTGAAATGATCGCGGAATGGCTATGTGAAATTATCATTATGCACCCAGCACCGGGCATTTTATCGAAACTCTGTCTGGGCCTCAAGTCTGCTATTACAATAGTGTCAGAATGGTCTCTTCATTGTGAGTTTTTGACAGATTTACCATACAAACACTGTCAAATACTCACAATGGCGAGACCATTCTGACACTATTGTAATAGCAGACTTGAGGCCCTGTGGTTTTGTGACTTCAGTGTCGCCGATCGCGCAGCCTCGCAACGCACGTTGCCCCGAGACGGCCCGTCCAAATCACTGAAGTTCGTGTTCATTCAAGTAATGATTAAGGCATTGATGATTTTGTCGTTGTCATTGCATGATAAAATTATTGTAAAATATCGAAGATTTTGACGTGATAGCGTCTTATAAATCAATGAACGCCGGCTGCACGCACGAAAAAGCATGACTCATTGGCACGTTCCGCCTGAGCCGAGTGTGCAAGCGAGAGCGCGGACAAGGGATAGAGAGACACGATCGGCCTTAGTATTCAGCTTGTGACGCAATGTTTTCTTATGACGTTATCACGTAAAATTATTGTCAGTAAACCGACTTTACAGAACCAATTTTTTTTATTTGTGACTTGATATCGGACTCATCTCTATTTTGATCTTGAATTCAATTCCCCCACAGGATTCTCCAATGAGCAACGAGAATAATATACCAAAGGGATTTTTGATAGAATAGAAGAATAATACCAGCTTGTTATTGTCCCACTGTGTTGTAAATTCGTTGGTCTTTATTTATTTTTCTAATGTTTACTTATCTACGGAAAAACCTTCCTTTACATAGAATTCAGAAATATTTTAACTGATTCCTACGTCTAAAATTAATAAAATAAAAATCAATTTTTAATATTGTTGTTTATCTCTCTGTCATCTGAATGTCTGTCGTCCTGTCTGTCTGTTTGTTCCGGCTAATCTCCGAAACGGCTGGACCGATTTTGACGGGAATTTCACTGGCAGATAGCTGATGTTATAAGAAGTAACATAACTTTTATTTTCGAAAAAGCCACGCGGGTGAAGCCGTTGGAGTAAGTTAATTACAATAAAAAAGTCGTAAGTATTTAGAAATTGATTTATTCTGCACAAGTGCGTTAAGAATCAGGACAATTTTGAGCAAGGAATATTTCAATGGGTGAATATTTTGAGGTTTATCACGGCATACCTACCTATTTTCCATACCTTTTACTTTTTCTTTTTTTTTCCCCTTAATCTTGTGTTACAACATTGTCATATGTATGTGGAAGCTTGTAATTAGCAATTGTCAGATGTTTACTACTTCGTTACCATATACGTGTATTAGTCTGTAAGCTTTCTTAAAATTGTAAAAACAAATAAATATAAAAAAAACATGGATATTATCGTGACTCCTGAAGGCTCGATTATTCTCCACTTTGTATACCGTGTAGGTACTATACATGTATATATGTATGATTATACACAACATGACCACAAGCTGATTACGTGGCTTGATAAGGGAACTCAATCTGCGTTAAATCCTTTCACACCTACGTACGGTAATTAATTCCCCATCGACGCGGTGTGCCACATGTGTGTTATGTTTTGAGCACAACTTTCACTGGCAGATAGCTGATGATGTTTAAGAAGTAACTTAGGCTACTTTTATTTTAGAAAAAGCCACGCGGGTGAAGCCGCGGGCAAGAGCTTGTTATAAATAAATACATACTTAATATTATAAATGTGAAAGTAACTCTGTCTGTCTGTCTGTTATGTTTACACGCCTCAATCGCTGAACTGGGCCTCAAGTCTGCTATTACAATAGTGTCAGAATGGTCTCTTCATTGTCAGTTTTTGACAAATTTGCGATACAAACACTGTCAAATACTCACAATGGCGAGACCATTCTGACACTATTGTAATAGCAGACTTGAGGCCCAGATCGTCATGAAATTTAGCAGATATATAGCCTGGTATATGGAAAAGGACATAGGTTACTTTTCTACGCGATAACCGACATCCACGTGGGTGGAGCTGCGGGCAAAGCTAGTGATATTATAAATGTGAAAGTTTTTGAGGATGGGTGGACGTTTATTACTCAATCACGACAAAATGGCAGAACGAAAATGAATGAAATTTGGCACACATATAGTTCATAACCTGGATTAACACAATGGATACTTTTTATCCCGATATTCTCACGGAATCTAGACTTGTGTGTGTAAAACTGTGGGGCGCAGCTATTATGGATATATCTACTTAAATGTCTAAGGAATTTAAAACAAACACAACTAAGCATAGATTACGACAAAATCTTGTGATTTTCCAAAAAAAAAAAACTCTTATTTAAGTTCTAAAGCGACAGAACCCTTAATTGTACAAGCATTTACAAATATCGTTAGCTTCTTAATCAGTCAAGTCTTTCTAATGCAAATTCAACATCAAAAGACCCATCTAATTTTATATAAAGACGAGCTTTATATAGTATTATTCCTAGGTATTGCGAAAAAACCGCGCCATTGAGGTCCAGTGTGGCGTGCAAAGTCATTATCTTTGCCCTCGAATAACTTTGTCACGTTCTTCGTTAAAAATGCAGAGGGTGGCCCATCGGCTTTTTATTGGACGCAGGGATGACACCCGCCAGATACCATTACCATTAAAAGTTTTCTTTCATATATAACATATGAAAAAAATTGGTTGTCTGTAAAGTTGGTTTACGGACGATAGTTTAACGTGACAACGTCATAACAAAACATTGATGCGGCGCAAGCGTACAATGAGCGTAACGGGACAATGAGCGTAACGGGACAATGAGTCATTCTTTTTCGTGCATGCAGCTGGCGTTCATCGATTTATTAGACGTGGTCACGTCAAAAAAAACTTTATTTGCGGTAATAACGACGCAAAGAAAGAAAAAGTTGGGGGAAGATATGGGTCACATCCACGCAAAACGGACAACGCTGAGCATAATGCTGCGACCCTATGCGAGACAAAACCCCAGCGCTCGTTTTCAGCGACAGCCAGCGTTGACGAGATGACGTCAACCGGTGCATCATATAATGAGATTCAAGATAACAAAATGAAAAATAAAATAAGTACAATACTTAGTTCTACACTGAAAAAAAAAAGTAGTTGCCACAATCAAGATTTTGTTTAGAATGACTAAGTAACTTGGTTGCATCTGAGCCTATCAAGCACAATGATCACAGCTACTACTTTTACTTGATTGAGATTTGAAACGGAATCTTGATTGGAGTTATCACAAAACCTATTTGCAGCAATCAAGTCAAAACATAGTTGCTCCAACCTTATGCTTATTAGATTAAAACAATGATCTTTATTGAATTAATCAAAATGCTTGATTGGCACAACAAACTTACTTTGTTACAGTTAACATTTTTTGACGTGACAACGTCTAATAAATCGATGAACGCCGGCTGCATGCACGAAAAAGGATGATTCATTGTCCCGTTACACTCATTGTCCCGTTACGCTCATTGTACGCTTGCGCCGCATCAATGTTTTGTTATGACGTTGTCACGTTAAACTATCGTCCGTAAACCAACTTTACAGACAACCAAGTTTTTTAACTTTTCTCTTTTTTAACTCTTCTACAATAATGTTATGTTAAGGGTAATCGAGAAACTTGTTTGAGCGTTCAAACATTTGAACTAGTATTGCTGCAATCATGTCGTGATGATCAACCTAACTAAGATTTTGATTAATCTAAACAAGATATCGTCAATCAAGCTAAAAAGTCACTTGATTGGAGTGCATTTTTTTTTCAGTGTATAAGTTTATTTGTATTGGGTGCAAAAAGACACTTAACGAAGTCCAAAGTTACATGTTTTCCCATCATTGCGATATTTGTTCTGGACCTGGGAACCTTCTGTTTACGGAAATATCGAAGGTCAAAGTTACAACTTTTTATTATGTTTATTTACAAAAGCTAATTTTTAATGTTATAACTGTACTTTAAATACCAGCACGACCCATATACTGTTGTATGCAACCATAAGCACAACGTTTTGTGCGTGTTACATTGTGTGTCAGTGATTTTTCACACCAGAAAGAAAGTCCTATGCCAGCAATAATTTTTGTGCAATGTTACTTAGTTTGTTGGGCAGTACGCGTAGTTAACGGGTATGTATCCTAGTAGCAGTTTTGTTTGGCGTTTGGTTGGGCCACATACCTCTGAAGTTGGCCCAACTAAATGCCAACGGAAAATGCTACTAGGGTAATGTGTCTTTTTACACCCCATATATAATATTTAACATTCCGTTCGGTCGGCAACGACTTATGTGATTGTGCCCTGTAGAGTAGCAGCTATATAGGGTGTATCTATTCAAACACGAAATATTTTAAGAGATACAGATACCTGGTGGTAAAGAAGCCATGGAAACGATTTTTAAGCTATTGCATAGCTTCTATCGCGGGCCTTGAGCGCGGGGACCGAATCCAGAAATTCCGTAACGAAAAAACCTCACGCTCCCCACTCCGACGGTTATTTTTTTACTACACCAGTACCCTCTAGTCATCTAATAATTTCTGGCAGTTCCTTTTTCTGTGTACTGCGTATTTTATTCTTATAAATATTAGTTTATAAAATTATGATCTTCACAAAAAGTGATTGTTGATAGTGGGGTTAGAACTCACGACCAGTCGATTATGAGTACATTCAGTTCCCCTGTTGCACCGCAAGGCTACAATGACTTAAATGCCAAATAGTTGATACCATTCCAGTTGAACAATTTTTAAACTGGACTAGACGGTTGGAAATGACTCATGTACATGGAATTTTTTCGCTGTCAAAACAGTTTGTCACTCTTTTTTTATTTAAAATTACTTTAGGTTCAACACTTTCGTCTATATTAAAGTTGTTATTATGCTTATATTTGAATAGTATTTGACTTTGTTTACGTAGTTATACACTTTTACGACGTTCAGCACTTATTTATTTTGTTTTTAAGCTATTGCATAGCTTCTATCGCGGGCCTTGAGCGCCCGCGGGACCGAATCCAGAAATTCCGTAATGAAAAAACCTCACGCTCTCCACTCCGACGGGCACGGAGGTGTGGTTTGAAGGCCGTGCATCGTCTAACGTCGCTTCAGTTCGGCAGTCTTCGACACGGCGTTTGGTGCGTGCGATTAGACGTATTGTACGACTCTACGAAACTCTGTGGTGGATTTACCGCGCAACGCAACGCCATCTAGTAATCGCAGGTAGAACTAACTAAATAGAGGTGACATTGGCGTGGCTTGTGATTCGTAATCGAGACAAGCGTTGCTCTGTTGGTGGTCTCAGTTGTGTTTTGTTGTCGGTTTTATCCACTAGATGGCAGGCATCGTAATTCAAAAGTTTTTGAAAGGTTGTTGAGGTATGTGAGCAATTTATTTATAAATCAATAATTTTACTCGTGTTTATGATTCTCCTAACTAGAATTAACATTAAACATTAACGTTCTTCATAGCTTATAAAAACCACTTTTAAACGGTTCTCCAAAGTTCTGGGCCGATTATGGATTGACTTTACTTTCTTATCGGTCACCACGCTCAAAAAGTGTAACTTGAATTAATATCAAAGAAAAAGAAATACTGCATAAATAAAATAAATAAATAATTATAATTGCATAAGTTGATACAAAATGCTATGCAATAGCTTTACCGCGGCAGTCCCCGAGTGCCACACGTCTTTTTTTTTTATCTGAATATATTATTTGAAAATTTAAATAATTTAAGATTACTTGATATGATGATTAATTATCGAAATGCACCGCGCTCGTGCCGCCACCATCGCCGCGTCCGGGCGGGTCATTCATTGAATAAAAAAAAAGTAAGTTAAGGTTTTCCTGCAAAATGTCTGAAACAGTTTTAAAAAAAAGTCCGCTGTTCCTTTTTTTTCTTCATATTTCAGTGTGTGTCCCATAGTAAAACTTTTCATTTTCATGAGTAGTACACTCCCTTAAAGTATGTCCCTCGTTTAACCTAACATCCTATATATAATATGTTCTCAGCACTAGCCGGGTAAATGCATGTGTATAGCATCGCTCGTAAAGTATAGGAGGCATTGCCCACAATCACCACGCATTGAACACGGATGAGTATGTAATTTGATGACGTCACTAGCGCACGGTTGGTTGATTCCCATTCCAACATCACCCACGTGAGTGTGATACCTTACACAGCTTACCAATAGAATAGTGTTGTGCCACCAATCGTTTGAATATCAATTTTGGTGTACAAAAATCTATTAAAAACTAACTTTGATTGATAAATTCAGAACAATTTTTTTTTTTTACTATTATTTTCTTTGCTTGAAACTAACCAAAATTGTAAAATACGTAAAATGGTTAAGTTACCTAAGGATGTTTCCTGGATAAGAAAAAAAGAAAAACTGTTTAGTCCATCAATCAGGTAATTAAAAAATAGTAGACACGTATTTTTTGCTTTATCATATTAATAAAAAAATACTTAGATAAAACACATTAAACTTGGGGAGTGAGGGCTCGTTACGTCACAGCTACGTATAAAATCTAGCGAGCAGTGACGTCATGCCAAACTCAAAACTACCATTAACAGGCACTTTTGAATTGTCAAAGAGACGTTTAGTTAGTCAGAAAGAAAGTTGAAGCTAGATGCCCATTCCAATATGTAGATCAGTATGGAGAAGAACGGGCAAGAAACTCCAAGGACACTCTTTTAAATCAAGAAATTACAAAATCCTGGGTACATTATTCTTGTTGCTTCTATATGTGAGACAATGTAAAAACTAATAAAACAGTTAAAAATATAAAATATAAAATTAAATATTAAAAATAAGCCCTGGCAGTTAATCCAAGAAATTAATCCATGAATGTCGTGATGGCCCGTTGGTTAAGGCCTCGCCGCACATGCATGCGGTTGTGGGTTCAAATCCGGGCAAGTACCAATATGACTTTTTCAATTCATATGTACTTTCTGAGTTTATCTTGGACATTACTGACATCGGTGAAGGAAAAACATCGTGAGGAAACCTGGACTTATAGTTAATATAAGTCTGAAATCGCCAACCCGTCTTGAGCAAGCGTGGTGATCAATGTTCGTGCCTTCTCTGTATGAGAAGAGGCCTTTACCCAGCAGTGGGAAAGTTATAGGCTGGTATTATAGTAAATCCACAATCAGTCCACATTTGAACTCAATGTATCGCCGTAAAAAAACGTGTCCAATATTTTTTAATAATCTACATGACGGACAAAAAAAAATTTTTTTTTCATGTCATCATCCCTATTGAGTAGGTATACCCCACAAAATTGTAGTATTTATAGTAACTGCGAAAGTAATTATGTCATCCGGTAATTTAGGTATACAATCAAGTTTTTATTTCATTGTTTTGCTTTTGCGACATCCCTAACTGATGGATCTCATTAAATCTTGCCGCGCCATCGATCCTGTTGTGCATTGTTCCCGTGTCTGCGGGGTTCCACCTCAACCTCAAGTGTACCCAATACAACCCAGAGTTCACGCACGTGCCCTTGAAATTAATTGAATTATTTTTTATTTGAAGTATTGGGTAATGACAAGGGTTTTGTTGAAAAAACTTACCTACATTTTATAAAAGGGGATTTTCAGATGGTAAACAGAGCAAGATAAAGCGTTTTATGAATTAAGCAGTACTTAAATAAGGTATCGTAAAGGGAGGTCCTGGGTTTGGGTAGTGTTATTGTATTTTTTTTTTTTTTCTTTATTCTACGATGAGTTTGCTCTTGACTCTAGTCTAGGTCAGAGGTGACAGAGACAAAGTCGACGATGGAGTGAGCTTACCCAGAAGAAGCCTGTTCACTCTCACTTTGAATAAAATTAGGGTTGTATGCGTTCGGAAACAGACGCAGGCAGAGAGTTTCACTCCTTTGCTGTGCACATTACAAAAGAGGTTTGAAAACGCTTCGTGCGAGTTGGTGAAATATCAACTAGGTAGGGGTGGTAACTTGCAGTGTGTCTAGATGTCTGATGGTAGAAGGGGGCCGATGGAATGAGGTCGTGGAGTTCATGGGCACACTCGCCGAAGTATAATCTGTAGTAGACCGACAAGCAGGCAATATATATTGGATAGGTATGCTATATCTGGAATTTCTCAGTAGCAGCCTGGAGTCTGGATTTGTGCCCGGATGATGGCAATAGGCTCGCCCCCTATTACATGGGACTTAACATAACTGGCGAAATGTGGGTGAACCTATGTACACCTGTGCCTAACCTTTCGAGAGATATAGGCGTGATGTTATGTATGTATACTAATGATACTGCCGGGCTGTAAGTGCTCTGCGTGTCCAATACAACAACATCTTCAGGATGCTTATGCGGCTGCCTCGCTATTGCAGTGCATCCGGAATGTTTGCAGAGGTGCGAACGGAACGCTTTCGTGCGCCAAAACGAAAGAAAGTAACCTCCTTGTTGCAGAGCATGCGAGGCAGTAGCAACAGTACCCTGCAGATGGTTGTATCTCGTGCGGATTGCCCCATCCAGAACAAATGGATGCATATTGTCATGGGTGTTGACTAACATAAGGCATAAGATTTTACTAACCCAATAGGTAATTATAAGTAATGATGATATTGTAATAGTAATAATTAAAAAAAAAAAAAAAACAAATACATTTTTATTTCAGGTATTGCATAATTAGGTACACAGAAATACAAATACATTTCACCGATAGTGACTACATGTCATAGATAAGTAAACATTAGGTAGGTATTATTATTATTTCCTTTATTTCATTTAAAAACATATCATTTACATTTTTAAACATTTTTATAAAAACATTTAAAAAAAAAACATTTAAAAATATAAAAAATAGTAGCCCACCAGTATCGGGAACAGGGTCCAAGCTACCGGTGGTCAGGGCTCCTGAGAGAGGAACCTCCTCACGATACGCGCCGTGTCCAGAAGTACTGCTTTCTGGATCAAGCCCTTAATCCAGCTACCTAACGAGATCCTCTTCAGATGATAGTCGAGGCTCTTAGCTATTATTATTATTATTATTAAGTTATGTTAAGTAGGTATTTTAGGGTTTACAAATTACAAATCATTATTAGAATTATCTGTATTTTTCAATGTATTTTAATAATTTGTAATTTGTATGTATTCATTTTATCTGGAGTAAACTAATTAATAATAATTTATTTCTGTAAGTAGGTTTATACAAACAGTCGAGCGTCCATCCGCTCGATAGAAAAACACAAAAAGCACTATTTTTGGCGGAAATACACTATTTTTATGTCAGCCGTGTTAATAATAAATCACACAATTACAATCCAACATTTACAATCCCTACGCAGGTTACATAATGGATAGCGGCCACAGTATCAGAGGCATCAAATATTTGGCACTATGTGGGATTCCAACCACAATCATTGCACGATCCAATACTAAAGCATTTACACCACAATTTCTGATAGATTAACCAACTGAAGCAATTTCCAGTACTTTAGATAGAAATTGCTTGAAAATCCTGAAATTATTATTATGAAAATGTATTAACGTATTTGCCTCGTGGGTCTAGTGATGACAAGCGCTACTGCTGAGCATGAGGTCCTGGTTTTGATTCCCAGGTAGGGTAAAATGTTATTGGGTTTTTGCCATCAGGAATTTTTCAGTAGCAGCCCGAAGTCTTGGTTTAGTGCCCGGTTACATGGGAAAAACAAACGCCGAAACCGTGGGTCTACCCATGCTTGAGTTTTGGTCCCTAAGTAGTAACTACTCTATATACGCATGGAACATGGTGTGAAATTCACTCATCCTCTATAGAAAAGGGAGGATCCTCCGATCAGATGGGTGTTGTGTCTGGTGGGCTACTGCCCAATGTTTGATGTTGGGACCAGTGGCGTAGCTAGGTAACCAAAGGCCCTGGGGCAAAAAATTAACTAGGGCCCCAACTAAACTATTTAAAGTCTTTGTTCCGTATTCGTCGTCCAGTATTCGTAATCCAGATTCATGGTACTGGAGTACGATGAATCTGGATTACGACGGATTCAGGGGATATAGTTCCCCGCAAGTTTCAAACAAAGATGTTCGAGACTTGTTGGGAATTCCCCTGTATTTTTCCAAATAAGTTGTCATTATTAAAGTCGCGTTCCTGGAATCTGGTTTATTTATATTCCGAATGTGGGAGAAGTTTTCACTAGTTCAATTTATAGTTTGTAAGTCAGAGTCCGAGGGGCCGCCTGAGCTTGGGGGCCCCGGGGCACGGCCCCGTCTAGCCCTCCGGTAGCTACGCCCCTGGTCGGGATGTTGTATATATGCTAGTCGCGCGATAAATTCTGCTTGCACGATGCAGGATTTTACGTGACGTCAGTGTGATGCGTAGTTCGCATGTGGCATTTTAGATGACGCTACACCTCTGCCAAACCTTTCGGGGAAAAAGGGCGTGATTTTGTGTTACGTTATTACCGTATTTCTAAGGTCTTGACGTATCTAATCAAGCCACGAAAATACCTATAATAAGTTATATTAATAACAGAGTAAGCGGGAGTTTCTGACAGCTCATTATGGATCGCTCCGACAGAACGAATGAACTAAATACATAGTTCACTCAGAATGTACGAACTAGTTCAGAATCTTATCGCTTATGTGCCGTCAGGTGTTATGAGGTTATTTATGGAGAATAATAAATGTCAGTACAAGGAGTTGCTATGGTGGTAAGTGAGGTTTCCTTGAACAAAATATGTTTCATAACTTACATGTTTTGTTGGGAATCTGCTTCACGTAGATTTTACTTTACCCTTTCAAATGTACAGTTGAAAGTCACTAAAATATTCTAAACTAGCTGCTGCCAGCGGTTTCACCCGCGTAGCTCTTTCTAAAAGTAGCCTTAGTTACTCCTTATAACATTAGCTATCTGTTAGTGAAAATCCCGTCAAAATCGGTCAAGCCGTTTCGGAGATTAGCCAAGCAGATAGATAGACAATTTTTCGTATGTATTTATTTATTTAACAATTTATGTACACACATATAAACAGACAAGAAGAAAGAAACAGAAAAATACGTACAAAGGTGATGCTTATTTCTAATGAAATCTCTTCCAGCATACCTGCGATAGGAAAGTAGATATAGAGATGTAGACAACGTGTGTATTTTAATTTTTCCTTTTTTTTTTGTCCGTCATGTAGATTATTAAAAAATATTGGACACGTATTTTTTCTTTTTTTACATAATCAAAACATTACGGCGACATATTGAGTTCAAATGTGGCATGACCGGAGAGTTAGATGTCGCTACGCCCCCGCAAGGGGGCGTGGCTGGCGGAACCGGGGCATAGCCCCCCGTCCGCGGAGGGTTCGCGGTGGCCCATTAACATGGGCCCCTCCTCGTGTCGGCCTAATGCGGCCTAAGGATGTTGGGCCCGCGTATGTGGCATGACGTCACTGCTCGCTAGATTTTATACGTAGCTTTTTGACGTAACGAGCCCCCACTCCCCAAGTTTAATGTGTTTTATCTAAGTAATTTTTAGGGCTCTGTAGTCAACAAGGAACTCTTAAAGTTTCGCCATGTCCGTCCGTCCGTCCATCTATCCGTCTGTCCGTCCCCAGCTTATCTCAAAGACTCTTAGTACTAGAAAGCTATAATTCAGCATGGATATACATATTAATCACGCCGACAAAGTAGTAAAATAAAATTATAAAAAAAAATTGTTATTTAGGGTACCTCCTGTACACGTAAAGTGGGGATGTTTTTTTCCGCCTACCCAATGATGTGGGGTATTGTTGGATGGGTCTTTCAAAAATATTGCGGGTGTGTGATAGCAATTTTTCAATTAAGGGATCCGTTTCTGAAATATTAGGCTTTAAAATGCTAATTTTTGTTAGAGTCAAGTGTCCCCTCCCTGCCAGCTAGGGCTTTCATCCCGGGAATCTCGGTCTCGAAAATTTCGAGAGTCTCGACGATTTTTTGGTATTTTCAAGACTCGAGACTGATACTTTCAGTCCCGGGAATAACGAGACTTTTGAGACTTGTCCAATGGCTTAGGGAAATACCAAAACCATTGTAATAATTACTATCTATCGCTCCCACTAGCGTAGCAGCAGAGAGAGCTTTTTCTAACGCAGGTTAGGTACCTTTATTATTAATAAATTCAGGTTCTCTCTGATGCGCTTTGTTTCTTACGTACCCACTATAAAAATATAAAACTCTCATAAATAGTTTTTGGTTTTATAATGAGTTAGTAACTGCTATGAATAAAGTACTTGATTGAAATATCTTTTTATGACTGCTTAAAAGCTTAGCCTATAAGTAGGAAACCTAGTTTTACAATAGTCTCGGAAGTCTCGTTATTCCCGGAAATTTCGAGACCGCACCGAGTCTCGATTATTTATTCCCGGGACTCAGAAATGCAGCGAGACTGAAAGCCCTACTGCCAGCTAAACGGTTAGTTTTGCATAGGTGAAAAAATTCAAGATAGTTAACTATCACAGCTAAGTAGGCTTTTCAAGTTTACAAGTAATAGTCGACCAACTTAAGTTTTCAGTTGAAAAACATGTTCCCCCATACAATCTGTATAGGAGAGCATGTTACTTTCTCAACTACAATGTGATGTTTATTCTTGGGATAAATTTACAGAATAGTGCACAAATGTTAATAATAAAGAAAGAAAAAATTGAAATTTTTGCATAAACACACTCCACTTGAAAGAATTATACGAAAAGGAATAAATAAAATCTTAAAATCCACCAACTTAAAATAAGGTAAGTAGGTAAGCAAAAACAAAAATCGTTCGGGGCTGCCATTCCTTGCCCTGAAATGGAATAAATGATTGCAATTCTAATGATTATGTGACAAACCATTGTATTTTGTAATTGCAGGACAGCAAATGGCAGCCCCCGACGGTTTTTGTTTTTGCTTACTTACCTTCTTTTAAGTTGGTGGTTTTTAAAATTGTATTTATTCCTTTTCGTATAACCTACACTTCTTTTAAGCGGAGTGGGTTTATTCAAAAATTTCAATTTTTTATTATTTTTATTATTACATTTTTTGCACTAATTTGTCTATTATCAAGGGTAGTTATTATTTTTAAATGATTAAATGTTTGCTTTTCTTTTTAGCGTTGGGGGTTTTTAAAAATTTTAATTTAATTTTTGTTTTTTTTTTATGTTTACCTTTCTTAAATTAACTTCTGCTGTATCTTGCTTTGTTGCTCTATTATTAATAATTAAAATTCTTTATGCTACTATAATAATAACACGCAAGTCTGCTACTATAAGTAAATTTACGGAGAACGAGGAAAACTGTTCTAACGTAGTACAGTTTGTACTAGTACGGGGAAGAGAGTGAATCAGTTCCGTTTTAGTAACCATAATAAAGACCAAAGTTGTCGACATAGCTCACAGAATAAGCAAGCTGAAGTGGCAATGGGCCGGCCATATTAGCCGTAGAACCGATGACCGTTGGGGTAGACGTGTTCTTGAGTGGAGACCGCGAATCGGCAAACGTAAGGTATGACGCCCTCAGGCTAGGTGGAGCGACGATCTTCGCGGGGTGGCTGGTAGCAGCTGGATGAGAGTTGCCGAGAATCGAGCTGAATGGCGTGCAATTGGAGAGGCCTATGTCCAGCAGTGGACTGCTATAGGCTGATGATAATGATGATGATAAACCATAATAAGTACCAATACATACCAAACGAAAAAAAAACCTACATTTACTGCTTATTTATAACTTACATGAATTGTGCAAGGTTGTTTTTATTTTGTAAATAAAAATCTTTTTTTTTTTTGTTCAAACTTTTCTCACGACAGTTTCTTCATCCTCCGCATCACATACGACCGATTTCCACACAACTTTTCCGTAACCGGTACCACTTCATCAAATGAAGATTTCCCATCCCTGAAGCTAATAAAACCTGTCGGTATTATCGAATGTTTGAAACAGAACAGTTTCAAGCTGCCACAAATACCGGCAGGCTATATGTGTCAATCAAACAAACTGACAGCCCTCGCCAATCAGGATGCGCCTAAGGGGATCAAACTGATTTATGTTGTGTCAGCATAATTGTGTAGACTCTCGTGCTTCTTGGGGGATTTGATACCTTCTATAGTTTTAATACAATAGGTACTTTTGGGGTATTTAATATACCTCATATAGGTACATACAAAGAAATTAGATTAGGTATGTGTCTCAGTTTCAGCCGTCATACTGATTTCTCTTTATATCTTAGAAAGCATTTTGTATGTTCGCAAAAACTTAGGACTTTTCAAAATAAGAAGTGATTTGCATAATAAGTATGCACGTAGTAAACATGAAATTGTGATACCTAACTAAAACAAGTAAAAACTTAAGAAGGAGAAACAGCAATAACATACCCTCGTGGACCTACTGGTAGGACAAAATAGTAGAACCACGAGAAAATACCCTACTTTTGTCCTTCATCGACTTTATCAAAGATAGTTGGTAAGAGTAATTGCTTTAAAAAAATTACCCTAATGATATCCTCGACAGAAAACAGAAATAGCATTGTAATGTTCCTTATTATTAATTTAAATCCGATAATGCGGACTTTCATTTGTACATAACATTTATTTATATTCTAAAGTTATTCCACCATTAACAAGCATTTCTTTAGCAACGCTACAACCGTCAGGCTAAAGAGATTCACGATCACAGAAAGCCCAGAAAATAATAACAACTCTTTCCAAACAATATTCAGAAAAATCTTCAACAGAATCTCACACGTAAATCTGGAGATTTGAATTTCTACAAGCCGGTATATCTTCAGTGGGGCAGACGCCAGCCATTGAAGATGTCACCGAACATCGCAAGATAAGGGGCGGCCATCCGATGTGAATACAGAATGATTATATTATTAGATCAGTGCCAGAATCATTGTTCTGAATTTGGCGAACGAAGATATTTACATGAAAAAAATATAAAAGAATATTTTAAGTGCGATTATGATAAAATTGGAGGCAAAGACAGCGTTAGTAAAAAATCATGACAAAAACGCTTTCTTTTTTAATGAAAACTCACCTTGCATAATAAATACGAGATAAAGAAACTCACACTCAAAACTCAAATCATTTATTTCAATTAAACCATTTACAGGCACTTTTGAATTGTCAAGGAGTCGGTCAGTAAGAAAAATGAAGCTACATGCAGCTACATGCCCATTCCAAAGCGTAGGTACATAAGGAGAAGAACGGGCAAGAAACTCCATGGACACTCTTTTAAATTAAATTGTTACAAAAATATTAGTTACACATATAATGTTGAATTTATAACATAATGTGAGAACGATGTAAAAATAAAAATAAAGTTACATGTTAAAAGCGTCCAGAGTAGGTACAACAAATAGAAACAAAATAAAATAATTAAAATAACCCGTGGCAGCTAAGAGATGACCAGTCCCAACTGACGGCGCCCGTTCACGAACATGACGCATGGATTAGCACCATTCAGCTCAACCATTTTGAAGGGAGCTAAATGATCCAACACACACGCCACCATCAGCGAGACATCTAAGTGAGCATGACATACCTACTCTCAGCCGCCAGGGCACATTCAAGTCAATGAAAGACATATTACACGGTCAATGGTAGCTCTATAGTACATAGGACTCACACCTGTGCTATGCAATTATATAATACAATGGAGCAATTATATATACCTTACTGTATTTCATTAAATCCGGGGAGACTCCTTGATCTACACACAAATTAAATATTAAGGCTAAGTAAGGCGCTATAGTCTCAATTATAGAGGTATAGACTTTAATAGACATTCCCCAAAGATCTTCGGTTAATTTGATCTTGATTTGCTTAAAAGCTTTTATTACTATTATGGGGTTAATATGCTTAAAGTTAAATTCAATCGGGCGAACAACGGCTGAAACGTTCGCCGTTACTAAATCAAAAGAGAGCGAGGGCGAGGAATTTAAGGTTTCAGTTGTTTTAAGTGGGATACTGGTAAAGAAATTTACAAATTCTTGCGCAACTACTTTGTTATCGCAAATAAGACCACATGACGGCTCCAGTGTATAATCAGAATTATGCTTTTTGTTCATAGAAGAGTGGGATAAGCAAGTTATTTACACCTGCTTTTTGCATCGTAGACTACGTTAGTCATTAGAGTTAATATCAAAACAAATACACAAAATAAAATAAAAATGTGCGCAGTCGGGGGACCTCCGTCAGAGAACGAAGTCCTTTCATTTAAAACAAAAACCAATTTAAAATTTTGACACTTGAAACCTTGAAACTGACTTTTATATTCGAAGTTTCTTTTAGCTCGCATTTACTGTTTTACCCACCCATAGACGCGGTTTTATTACAGAGCCATCTAGTATAAGTTTTTAGAAGCTCGAAACAGAGAGAAAGTAGTATAAAGGAGCCACAACGCTTCTCCCTTACGTAACGATTTCGCAATGGTAACGCAAGCCGTGTTAAAGAACTTCGTTCCAAAAACAATTAAAAAAAATTACTCTTAATTCTAAGTCTGAACATCTCAAACCTACATTTTCTTTCTAAATCATCAAAATATAAACTAGTGTCTCATCCATAGTGACAACGACAGGCAAAATAAAAAGCTCTAGCTAGAACATTTCTAGAACAGAAAAGACAGGTCCTCCATCATCAATCAAATCATCATCATTCTCTCGCCCTTCATCATCATCATCATTTCAGCCGAAAGACGTCCACTGCTGGACATAAGCCTCCCCCAAGCACCGCCACCTCGACCGGTTCCGTACTTCCCGCATCCAGCGGATTTCTGCGGCTTTCACAAGGTCATCAGTCCACCTTGTGGGAGGCCTTCCTACGCTACGACTTCCGGTACGCGGTCGCCACTCCAGAACCTTTCGGCTCCAACGGCCATCTGTTCTGCAAGCAATGTGCCCATTGCCACTTAAGTTTGGCAATTCTCCGAGCTATGTCGGTTACCTTGGTTCTCCTGAGGATCTTTTCATTTCTGATTGGATCACTTAGGATGACTTTTAGCCTTCTAATAAGGCCTATTGTGAGCGACCACGTTTCAGTGCCATATTATGTCATCACTGGCAACACGCACTTGTCAAAGATTTTCGTCTTGAGACACTGCGGTGTGTGGGACGAGAAGATATTGCTTAGCAATTAGGTATAATAATAATAATAATAATAATTTATTTGACACAGAACAGGTTAAATTTGAACAGATATACAAGACACATTATTTTTTTTTTTTTAATTTTATACTGAAGGCATCTGTGTCTGAACTAGATAAACATATCTGTATCTCAGACATCAGCGCTCTTCCTTATGATGACCATTATATTACTAACTTACATAGTTAGACATATTAATAATACGAGGTATAGGTATCATTACACAGAGAAAAAAAAAAAAAAGTTTAGTACAAAATAAACAAATGGTGTGTGGAGTGTTATCCTCTCAGTGTGTAGTGTGTGAAAGAGTGTGAGAGTGTGAGTTTTAGTATAATAAATAAGTGAATCAGTCTCGGTTCTAAAGTAGTACTCGTAAATTAGCGAGGATCACATGGAATCTCCGGAATCTCATAAAAGGAATAGCGAAAAGAATTTAGGGCAGACGAAAATGTAAACGAAATATGCTAAGATTTTAGCCGAATTTGAAGAGAAATTAGTGCTTTTTACCAAGGTCTTTATTATTTACTAGCAGCCCGTCCCGGCTTCGCACGGGGTAGACAATTATCATTTTAAGACTCATTTTTCTACACCTTCGGTTACATTGTTCAAATTTTACTAAGGATCCCTAATTTTTTTCAAAATGAAATGTAGCCTATGTCAAATTGGAAGAATGTAGCATTCTATTGGTGAAAGAATTTTTTAAATCGGCCCAGTACTTTTTGAGCCTATTCATTACAAACATACAAACATACAAAAATAGGTAATTCCTCTTTATAGGTACAAATCTTTCCTCTTTATAATATTAGTGTAGATTGGTTCTTAATCAATATACAGGATATAATAATACAAAATATGGGAATTTTGTTAGTTTTAAATGCTCCTTTTTATGGTTCCGTGCCAAAATTGTTAAATACTCAAGAACTACTAATGCTATCAACTTAAAATTTGGAATAGTTTTAGATGACGTTTGCCCAACTATTTTTCAAATAAGAAAGATTTTTTGAATTTTTTTATGTGCAACAGGGACTGAACGGGTTTCTTAAAACATCGAAGTGGGGCTACTAGGGCATGTGATTAATATTTTAACTCACACACTGACTTATTATATGTTGTTTTTTATTTTTTATTTTTTTGGGAAATCATATACAATGTTTGTAAATATGTGAGCACCATGTACCTATCGCATTTATAAATTTTTCTGTTATTACTTCACTTTTCATTCTTTTTACCAATTGTGGTAAGTAATTTTGATGAAATTTTTATATTTTTTATTTTTTTATTCCAGGTACATAGTCTTCACCTATAAATATTAATTAATGTATACAAACTATTGTTAACATTTTAAAAGAGTAAGTATGGAGTTTCTTGCCCATTCTTCTCCATACATAACTACATTTTGGAAGGCGCAACTAGAATCAATTAACTATTCATGTAATTTTTGACGTTCAAAAGTGCATCTTCGTGCCTATTTGAAATAAATTATTTGACTTTGACTTTGACTTTGTGGAGTATCATATGAAAGAGCGCTATTTGCACATTCTCAAACATTTTTCCTTTTTTTTTAGGCCGCGTGTTTTTCATGTTTTGACGAAAAATTTAAAAAGTACCGTCAAGGGACGGTACTTTTTAAATTTACTGTATCGTATATCCTTATCTCTGAGGTTTGCATAGAGAAAAATCTGAAATTATTCTGTGTGATAGAGGTTTATGTGAAGATTACAGGAAAAATAAAAGAATGTCTCTAAATAGCACACTTTTTCTAATATTGCAGTTTTAGATCAGCGCCATCTCTTGACCGATAGTGGAACTAATGTAATTTCCATTTTACCATCAAAAATCATCCAAAAAATTTTGGATGATTTTTTATGGTGCGGAACCCTGTCTTCTCCCATACATTCCAACTGAAAATGCAAGTTTTAACGCACAATATCGAGAGATTTGCCATGTTATATTAAGACCACAGACTTCTTATAAGTAAAGAACAATTTTCTGTTTGATTTCTATTCAGCATGATCATATTTATGATCATCACGCTGACGAGAAATCAAACAGATAATTGGAAAAAAATACCCTTTACTTTTGTAAATGGTATATTTTTTTTCAAATTTTTTGGATCAGTAGTTTCGGAGATAAGGTAGGGAGAATGATAAATTTTCATCTGTTTTCTAAAATACCTTTTAAAATACGTTTTTGTAGAACTATTTATTTCAAAATTATAAAAAAAAACTGAGGTCCTGACATTAAGCCCTTTTATTTGATATGTCACATGGTACAGTTTGCAAAACTTTTTTTTTATGTTCCCCCCAAAACTGACGCCATATTCAAAATTCATCTATTTACGTTACTCGTCTGTATTTGGGTCACAGAAGTTTATATTTGTACCAAATTTCAAATTAATTTCGGAGCAAATCGGCGGTGACAGAGGGACAGACAGACGCACGAGTGATTCTAATAAGGGTTCAGTTTTTTCCTGTTGAGGTACGGAACCCTAAAAAAGTGTACCCACATTATTTTTAAAGTATATATTTTTTTAATGTAATTTTTAGTAATCCAATTGTATAAATTGTATATTATTTGATTGGTTATGGAAATAAAGGCTGTATTATTATTTTATCATTATTAGATGGCCTCCTATTCTATTGAAACTCCGCACTGCGCCAGGTCAGCATAAGGTCAAAATGTTACCAGCGAGGATCGGCCGACTGTACTTATGTGCTAAGTTTACATTATAAAGGGTTCTCTCTCTGTTTTATAAGCATTACGTAGTACCAAGTAACGTACATGAAAATTCCAAATAATTTTCTCCAAACTGAAGATAGAGGCAGTTATGTCCAAAACTATTTAATGAAAATTCGCTAACTATGTTGACGAAGGTCCGACCAACTATAACTTATCTAATTGACTAATAGTTTTGTTAATCAAGCCGTTAATTAACGCCTTGAAGGGTTATGATAATTAACTTTATGAATTCCGAGGTAGGTTCACGGTAGGCTGGTATGGTTTTGCAATAGTTTGGTAGTTGGCGAGGAACACCCAATAGGCAGCAAGACATTTGTCGCGCTTAGCATCAGATACTGTGGTCCTTTAAATTGTTGGAAGTTAGGAGAATTCAGTGTTGTTGAACCTATAAATTGGCGAATCGGTGTATTCCCGCTTTTCCCATCGCCCGTGTCCCCATTAATGGAAATTCACATAAAATGGCGAAAAACAAAAGGTTCCATTTTATTTAATAATGTCAGTTTTTTTTTTATTATATCTAAAATCAGTACTTAAACTTTTTTTTTGCCATTTTATGTGAATTTCCATTAATGGAGACACGCACGGGTGATTGGGAAGCGGGAATGCACTACCGAATCTGCTTGAATATTAAAGAAAAAAAAAACAAGTCTCACAAGTCGCTGGTGCAAAGAATTTGTAGCTTGCAAGTAAATAATACTTTTGTCTCTACAAACTTCACATGCCCAGTGGTGCTATTGTGGACAAAAAATCCTTATGAGTGTGCTCTCCAGTCCACGACCACTCTTTATTAAATATTATCTCGTGACTGAGAAGGAATATATAATATGAAAAACGGCTCAATCAGCTCCCTCGGTAACTGTGTCTAGAATTTTCTAATACCTTTTATAAAGTTTCATATTGAGACACGAAGCAACAAAATTCGATCTAAAGAAAAACGGCCACATTCCTCTAGCTACATAGATCGTATTTTGTTGCTTCGTGTCTCAATATGAAACTTTGCCGTTTTTCATAATTCCTTCTCAGTCACGAGATATTTTTTTTTTAAAGGGTATAAGCTATATGACCTCTGAGCGCCTTTTTAAAAGAAAATTTATATGCAGTAGATGTCAGTTTATTTATTTATTTATAAAGGCTTAGCAACTACTTAAACATATACACAACATTAACCCATAGACTTTGTCATAATTGGGCGTATTTTAGCACAAAGGACACCCTACATTGTAGTAAAAAAATTAGTTGTATAATATACACCAAAGAGGTTCTAACGGTTGGTTCTTGAACTCAGCAAAAAAGATCCGTAACACTACAAAGATAAGGTTGATTTTTTTTAATAATGCGAACCAACCCACACGAATGTGGGTACCTTCCGTTAATCGTTAGGACCTCTTTGGTATATGTACCTATACAATAAATTTTTAACCACAATCTCCTTTTTGCTAAACTACGTCCACTTATAGATCTCGCATGTATCATTTGTGCTTATGTATCTGTTGAACACGAACTTAAAAGCGTTGTCACCGGTCAACTAGCGCCACTCCTTTAAAAACATATTATCTCGTGACTGAGAAGGAATTATGAAAAACGGCTCAATCAACTATATCGGTAAGTGTGTCTAGAATTTTGTAATACCTTTTATAAAGTTGAAGTTGCATGAAACAAAAAGGTATTAGAACATTCTAGACACACCGATATAGTTGATCGAGCCGTTTTTCATAATTCCTTCTCAGTCACGAGATAATATGTTTTTAAAGGAGTGGCGCTAGTGGACCGGTGACAACGCTCTTAAGTGGATTCCCCAAAAACACGGTTCCACATCTGCTGCAGATCGATAAATCAAATGAGATTAAGCTTATACTGCTAAATATAACCCTATCCTAATTCGCATCACAACAGCAAAATTATCGACAAAATTATTGGTTCATTGTGCACGACAATCAGAAATTCAATTAGAATTCAGGCAAATATTTGAGTGGATCTATTACTAAGTCATGTTTATATAACTTAGTCAACATTTACAATATGTATCGAACCTATTATTCCGATTTTGATTATCGACATAATATTACATAGTTATTTTGCATAATTTGTACGACTCAATTTGTTACAAAAAGGTAAATGTTTGAATGCGTTTGTTGTCTATCTGATTTGTCGATTGGAGTGATTTAGGTATAATTGCGTTGGGAGGTCCCATAAGGTGGACCGATGACCTTGTGAAGGCCGCAGGAATTCGCTGGATGAGAGAAGCACAGGATCGGTCAATATGGCGACGCTAGGGGGAACCCTATGTCCAGCTGTAGACGTCTTTCGGCTGATATGATAATGATGAGATTAAAATAATCCTGATTGATAAAATCTGTTTGTAATGATTTCAAAAGCTATGGTAGTTCTGAAATAGATTTCCTATAGATACCTCTATACTTAGTATTATCAGTCTTCTTTCATCCCGCGGCGCCCTTGTAACTCAAGGCTCGGACTGTACTCGTAACAAGTGTTTTGCACTATGTCATGCGTCATAATAAATAAATAAAAAAATAATAATAAAATTCAAATGTTCAAAAAAAAATTTTTTTTTACATGAATGTTTAGTAGTCATTGGATACATTAAGTGGGCTGTCTTTGTAAGACGACTAAAATGCCACGGTGTATATGTATACTGTTTATGTATGTAAACTTTTTGGGTGAACAAAAATCATGGAACTCGCGTCATCATCACCGAACGCTTTCCATGAGTATGTATAAAAGAAAGGTATTCCAAAGTTTTGTGTTTTCACTTTTGTCGGCAGTCCTTATGACTGCGAATTTTTTTACTTAATTTTTTTAGTTCATGTTGTTGTAATAAGGTTCATTTTACTTTGTATGGGATTTTAATTTGAAAAGACGTGTGTTTTGCTACAAGTATATTGAGCAACTAGTTTTGTTTCAAGAAATTCCTATTAAATATATCGATATGACATACATTGCTGTTACTAAGTAGTTGTGAGCGTTGGACGCAATACGTCACAACAATTTATCTTATTTCAAAGGTCCAAATCATTTTATCGAAGTATCTAATTCAGTTGAGAAGATTTTAATAAATAATTTAATATTAGGTAGGTATAATCTATCTACATATATAGATCAAGAAATTAATTTGTACACTGAAATAAATGTTTGCATAACTGTAACAAAAACTTGGTTACTGTTTACACAAAAATTGTGACTTGCGAAATAGATGTTATCTGTTACAAACCCCTGTTTTGCACATTACAAAATCGTTTTGTTTAATTTAAGCAAAGTTTATTTCCTTATAACTAAAGTTGAGTTATTTTTGAAGTAAATTAGTTCGGCTAATTATTTCTTTCAGCGTATACAAATTACTAGCTTTTGCCCGCGGCTCCGCCCGCGTAGAGGTCGGTTATCGCGTAAAAAAGTAGCCTATGTCCGTCTCCATACCCCAGGCTACATCTCTGCCAAATTTCATGACGATCGGTTCAGCGGTTTAGGCGTGAAAACGTAACATACAGATAGACAGACAGACAGACAGAGTTACTTTCACATTTATAATATTAGTATGGATAAAACAACTCGAAGTTAGACGAAGTTATACTATACTAGAGTTATGTTAGACTACTCGTAATTAAACAAATCTAAGTGAGTATAGAGTAACTATTGCTGTGAGAAGTTGAGAAATATTTTGAAAGGGAAAGACTGATCTAAACTTTAATAATTAACGTCAGCACCTACGAGAATAAGCAGAACCCCGCACCCGCCTTTTGAAAATATTTATTATACACTAGCTGCTGCCCGCGGCTTCACCCGCGTGGCTTTTACAATCTGAATGACTTTGAAGGATAGTGCAAAAAAAAATCTGCTCAACAACGTAAATATCGCAATGAATGTTGTTGTTGGAAAACTGTCAAAATGAAAGCCATTGCTACTGTCAATGTGTGACGTAACTTCCCCCTGGTCATACATGCACGCCGGTTGCGAGTACTACGCACCTGGGCCTCAAGTCTGCTATTACAATAGTGTCAGAATGGTCTCGCCATTGTGAGTATTTGACAGTGTTTGTATGGCAAATCCGTCAAAAACTCACAATGAAGAGACCATTCTGACACTATTGTAATAGTAGACTTGAGGCCCTGAACTATCGCAAAAACATCACCAATAAGGTCACTATATGTCTTCTTTTTGTACCATGTGGCGCCGGACGTAAAGAATAGCACCACCCCATTTCCTCCCATGGGTGTCATAAAAGACGACTAAGGGACTTACTAGAGAATGGGCAGCAGCGTTTTCCATGCATTTTTAACACTATACTGCGATCGCCAACCCGCCTGCCAAGCGTGGCGATTATGACAAATTCCCCCCTTTTGGGATAGGCCTATGTCCAGCAGTGGACGTCTTTCGGCTGAAATTATGATGATGATGATGATGTCCTCCTAGGGCGTCCCCGTCTTGTTATTTTAATAGTATGTATACTCCATTTATTATAACATTAGACAAATAACTGGTCTCACCCTTTCGTTATTTCGATGTAAACGTTTAATAAACTCCGTTATTTCACGATAAATACAAAGCACTGTAATCTATTTACCATTTACATTAAAAAAATAACTCTAAAGTGCAGTAATTTCAACAATATTACACAATAACTGTCGTTATTTAGCCGTTATTTGTCTAATGCTATAGTAAATGGAGTATAGGTAAATCCACAAGTGAAAAGATTTTATTTCCAATCTAATCAACCAACATAAGAAATGTACAGAAAATAGTAATTTAAACTATCAAATCAAAAGTTTCACATAGATCTCAACAATAGACAAGTACTCACGATATATTAAATCAATTCGACGGCTCCTAAGTATACTGAGTCAACTAACAAATTTTGAGAATTGCACTTTTTTGTGTATTAACAACAATTAAATCATTTTCTATTTACCTGTAAAAACAAGAAATTCATATCTCTATAAATAACTTAAAAAAAATAGCGTATACTGGATCAAGTATACTAATTTATTTATTTTGCACTCAGTATACTGAGTCAAGTGTTTGCTACCAATATACGCGGGACGCGAATACGCTCATTTCAGTGTAAGTTGAAATTGGCTCAGTATACGTCGAAACGGCGCGGTATGCGGACGTTATTGTGCTTTTTGTTATCAAGAAATAGTTGCTTTTCTTGTGTTATTTGTATTTAAATTTAGAATCATAATTAAATAGAAAGTGGTGATGAGTACTAGATCTCGAAAAATCATTAATTTAGTGAATGAAAAATATGATAATTATGACATTAATAAAGAAAATACTTCTGAAGCTTGTGATATATATTTTTTTTTAATTATAAACGAAAACTTACCGTTTATAATTTCACTATGTTTAATATAGGACCGTGTACCGTGTGATGCCGGACGTAAAGAATAGCACCACCCCATTTCCTCCCGTGGGTGTCGTAAATAAGGGACTTACTAGAGAATGGGCAGCAGCGTTCCCTATGCATTTTAACACCATACTGCGATCGCCAACCAGCCTGCCAAGCGTGGCGATTATGGAAAACCCCCCCAATTGGGGGAAAAAATGTTCAGCAGTGAAAAAATGCCTATGTTCAGCAGTGGACGTCTTTCGGCTGAAATGATGATGAATATAGGACATCGTCAGGGTTATTGCTTTTCCTGGCACCAACAAACTGCTAAAAGAGGAGCAAATGAAATTGCTAGCTGTGTTTTTAAATTTATTGAACAAACAGTTATGGCAGGTATAAAACATTACCAATTCTGGTCTGATAACTGCGGTGGTCAGAATCGGAACAGAATCGTTTTTTTAATGTATATGATGGCAAGTTATAAATACAAAATACAAATTAGTCATCGTTTTCTGATTGTTGGTCACACCGAAAACATGGGAGATAGTATAGTGCACTAATAGAAAGAAAGACGAAAGACAAAATACTATATTCGCCTGTCCAATGGTATATGGCGTTTCAATTTGCTAAAACCGACGATAAACCTTATAAGGTCACCGCAGTGTCTCAAGATATTGTGATGGACTTCAAAACAATGCTTACAAAGGTCAACAACTGGAGTTTTGCCTGTGATGGATCTAAGATGCAATGGAATAAAGTCACTGAAATAAAAATTGAGCCAGAAAATCCTTAAAAAATATTTTATAAAACTAGTTACATGGAAGATTCTTATAACTGTATTGACTGTGCTAATAAACCTAAAACAACACGTAATCAAACTGTCCCTAACATAGATTTTCGTAATCTTTGCCCAGCTTACAACAGGCCAATCCCAATAGATAATAATAAACACAAAGATTTAATGGACATTTGCAACAAATTAGTGATACCTAAAGAATATCACTTGTTATATTCTAATTTAATTAAAATTGACAGCAATAGAAATGAAAACGATTCAGAAAAAAAAATATTTAGTCTTTTTTCTTTGTCTAGATTGATTTTTTTCGTAATTATTAAGTACTTACCTCATAAGTAAATTTTTGAGACTGATTTTATTCTCAGCAATAAATACTAAGTGTAAGGATATTAAGAATTGTTTTTTTTTTTTTTTAATTAAGAAAGATTACTGTTCCTAAATGATTGTGATTTCAAACAAACAATTAATAAATAATTCTCCTATTTTACAGAAACGTGCAATTGATACAATCAATATTAGACTAGACCTACTTAAGCGTTTGTTTTTATTGGTAGTATTGTTGATTTTTGTTAATTTTACTGTTATCCTAAAGTTCTGTTAATGTTACCAATACCATTTTGAGATCTCATTGATTAAAATATTAAACATTAAAGCCGTTTTTTATTATTTAACTATTTTGTACCACACTTGACTCAATTTAAGGATGGAACACTTTTAAAATGATGTCCGTGTATAGTGAGTCAACTTATTATATTTTAACAAAATATGAATTCATGACAGACAGTATAATATATAAAAAATCCAATAAGTAAATAAAAATATTTTTTGCCACATTTGTAAAGTAATTTTTCCCCAAAACGTAGATTTAATAATGCGATGTATACAAATATAAGTGGTAGTTGATCCATTTTTAATAAACAAATAATCGCCGTATACTAGTATATCTACATTATCTCATAAATTAATAAAATAATATGAAATATATTATGTACAGATGAAAGGCTTTAATATATTTAATTCACTATGATTAGTTTTTTTTTCTTGGTTGTATTAACAATTTAAATATAGCAATTCGCTCTTCTTATCGCCTTCCTGTAAAGTTATTAGAAGTGTAGTTGACTCAGTATACTTAGGAGCCGTCGAATTATTAAACCTTTTAAAACTTCGATCAAAAATCTCAAGCTTTTCAAAGTAACTCAGCGTTCAAATTTTTTACGATTATCAAAAAAAAATAGTTTCAAAGAGCTATCGATATTAACAATGAAAAGCTATTAGAAATTAAATAATCCTAAAGTTTACTCGCTTAAAGTATAGTAAAAGTTGATAGGGCCCTTTATAGGAGCCGTTCACTTTTATTGGCACCTAAAACATTTAATTCTGCGTAAATACAATATGAGCTAATTGTCTTAAAATAATAATAATAATATATTGCCATGCAACGTGGCAATGCTGCCAGCCCTTTGGGCACTGTTCCTGTTGACAGCGACGCGGACGAATTTTTGATGCCCTATGATTATTTCCCCTCCCATTCTTGTAAAGTTCACTCATACTCTATGGAAAAGGGAGGATCCTTCGACCAGGCGGGTGTCGTATCTGGTGGGCAAAATGCATTGAGTTTGTGTTTGATTTTTGAGTTATACGGAATGTCGTAAATTAATTTACAAATACATAATTTAAGTTGCTGGTATACTTACATAATTTCACTCCGCGCATAGCCTTTGTTACAACACCAATTTATCTCGCCTGCTGGACGTCCATATGTCACTGCAAAGATCCAGCAGAATATCAGCGTCAGGTACATTTGCCTGATACATGCTGAGCTGGACTCCCATTTGGTGCAACCTTGAAACGCACACCGCACCTTGTATATTTGATAAGTAATTAATTTTAATTATGTCAAAGTGTCACTCTATTTCTTTAGGTATGTTTTATTTATTTTGTACATTGGCACTTTGTGTTTATATAATTATATTCGTGTTATTATGTTCCGTGTGGTTCCGGACGTAAAGAATAGCACCACCCCATTTCCTCCCGTGGGTGTCGTATAAGGCGACTAAGGGACTTACTAGAGAATGGGCAGCAGCGTTCTCTATGCATTTTTAACACCATACTGCGATCGCCAACCCGCCTGCCGAGCGTGGCGATTATGGCAAAACCCCCCAATTGGGGGAGGCCTACGTCCAGCAATGGACGTCTTTCGGCTGAAATGATGTTATTATATATCATTTAATTGTGGTTTTGTGACTTATGCTTAGGGATTGCAATCCGGAAAACCGGATCCGGTAATCCGGCGGATCCGGCATCAATATACGCTTACCGGATCCGGTGACCGGGTCCGGTGATTGTATATTTTGGCAAAATAACTGCGCTGTTGCATGAGTTTTGCTTTTGAGACTGGTCGTTTTTACAAACCAAAAATTGATTATTTGTTTAAAAACTAAAGGGTTAAAATATTATAAAGAAAAGTAATTATTGTGATTGTTGTGTTGTACTGTACAATTCATTAGATAGATTCGGTAGTCTGTTTATATATAAGAATAAAACTGAATAGCATTCTCAAATAGCTAATTATTGACGTTATTGTGATCTCAGTTGAGGTTAATTATTATGTAATGTTCAATTTTATAATTTTGATTAATAATATTGATCTCGCTCTTCCAATCTTTAAAATCGAACTAAGAAAACTGAACCACCAGTTACGTTAAATTAAAGATAAAGCCTGTTTTTTTTTTTAAAGATTTTAATTGTTTTGACATTTAATTTGTGATTTGATTTGTTTTGACACTGAAAAGTTTATTGTTTTCTCTTTTTAAAATTATTCATAATAAAGTTGATTTCGTACCTATACGAATCGTTTTATTTCTTAATTAACGGTCCATGTTTGAATGAAGGAAAGTTTGGTTATCTTGGTTAGATCAATCCGGCCGGATTGAAAATGAGGCCGGATTGCAATCCCACTATGTCTCTTATTTGCACTGAATAAATGTTTTATCTATCTATCTAAAGTAATAGCCAGACAACAAGATTAAGCAAAGAGTTTTAACTAAGATTTTGAAGTTTTCTATTTGGAATTTCTTAATAGCAGCCCTGAGCCAACTTCTTAACTACTTCACTCGAACTTTATTATTTCACTTTTTTTCATTTTTGCTAGCCTACAATATCTGACGTCACGTCCTCACCACCTCGTCAGAGGGATAGCTAACTTTTATCAAGTTCCTTCAGAGGAACAACTTGCTTAGAATAATAAGCAGTAAATTCTCGACGTTTTCCTCATATAACCCACATGCATAAGTTAGGGCGCCGACAAATTTGTGCGAGAAGCTACATTTGTTTATTTAGTTGCTTATGCCCGCGGCTCCGCCCGCGTGGATGTCGGTTATCGCGTAAAAAAGTAGCCTATGTCCTTTTCCAAATCCCAGGTTATATCTGTACCTAATTTCATGACGATCGGTTCAGTGGTTTAGGCGTGAAAACGTAACAGACAGACAGACAGAATTACTTTCACATTTATAATATTAGTAGGTATGGATTTATATAATCCTAGCGGACCCGACAGACGTCCTGTCTGAACGATCGACTACCGGGTCCAATTGTATTTTCACACCATCTAGGAACCCATTGTAATATACACACAAAATTTCATCTAAATCGGTCCAGCCGTTTAGGAGAAGCTAGATGACAAGCACATGTACAGAAGAATTATATTATATATATAATGGGCGGCCTTATCGAATACTGCAATCTCTTCCAGGTAACCTTAGAATGGACAGTGATTTTCTGGACATAAAATGGGGTTGTCATTGGAGCAAATAAAAAGTATATAAGTACAATATACTTTTTCAACACACTTGCTCGTAAATTGGCTCTTATTGAACCGCTTTTAGGTCCATAATGCAGTGTATTAAAAACGCGTGCTTTTTACTTTACGTTACCGCGCTAGTGCTGTAACGCCACAGATATAATTATTTACTAGTCGGATAATTGCGCTTTTTATAATCTCATCAAAGAGACTTCCATAATGCTGGATCTTAATGCCACATTTCTCTCTTTTTTTTTTAGTAGTCTGAATTGTTCTTGGTCCCAAAATGAACTAAAAATTTACCTTAAATTGTCTGTGGTCCCTCCCGGAACCAAACGAAAAAGACCCTGACTGGCTTCTATTATTACGGATTCTCACTGAACTAATGTATAATTCTCTATGACACTAGTACTTTCTAATTCCATACTAACTAAACTACAATTTGACATACGACAACACTATGATCAGTCTAAACATTATTTTGTGTTTTTTTTTTTAAAGGCTCTTTAGCGGTTTTGCCAGTGTCTTTATTTACACCTGCGTTCGCATCGCTAGCGCGGCGCGCGGAAAAACAAAACCAGAGCCATTTTCCATAAAGTTAATAACAATACAAGTCTGTTTTCTTCCTCGCAAGTGTGTTGAAAAACGTCGTATGAAACGCGTGTGCTTTGATCATTACACTCTCGGCTATACCGGATGCTCGGATAATACCGTTTTTGCGCAAAGATCAACTTCGCACACATGTATCATAATGTACTATAGTCGATATACATCTAAATGCTATAGAATAGATAAAGAAAGAAGGAAAGAAAAATGCGTTTATTGGCATTACAGCAAAAAATACACCTTAAAACTATAAAAAACAGAAAACAATGATTATAATGCCAAAAGAGCCTCAGCTCAGCATAATGACAGAAAAATACATACTAACTATATAAGTAACGAAAATAAATGAAGACACATTCACAATGTACAAGATATGACAGCGTGTAGGGGTACGTTCTCAACCAACGACGTATTGTGCTAAATTATGCTGCTGCATGCTATATTATGCTATGAAAAATGAATGTAGATCTCTAGAGCTAAGCAAGTTCGCACCAACATACTCGTAGCAATAGGGATGTGTCCTAGGTAAAAAAAAGAAAAACTGGTTAGTCCGTCAATCAGATAATTAAAAAATATTAGACACGTATTTTTTGCTTTATCATATTAATAAAAAATGACTTGTAATCTTTTTCATCCGTCCTCTTCACGGCCCAGCATTCCGATCCATAGTAATCCCGATATGTAAGCCCCCATATTCCCATCATATTTAAGTAGTTATTTTTCCAAAATGCTCCGATACACTCGTGAGTTTGTAAAAATGTCGGGAGGAAAGTTTTGAGTATGAATGTGGATGGCTATCATCATCATCATTTCAGCCGAAAAACGTCCACTGCTGGACATAGGCCTCCCTAATTGGGGGGGGGGGGGGTTGTGCTATAATAGACACGCTTGGCAGGTGGGTTGACGACTGCCACTGTTACATAAAAGATTTTATCCTTCTGTATGTAAAGGAACAAAAGCCCAGATGCAAGATGGTTATGTATCGAAATGCAAAAAAACAACAAACGGTTTGAAATAACATGTATTTATAAAAATATATCTCTTCCATACAACATCACACGGTAGCCTTTAAGGGTCTACCGCAATAATAATATATATGATGATATTAAACCCTTACAATTTAAGTTAACATATGAAGTAGGTAGGTGACTATAACTGTCACTTATTAATGCCAGACAGCTTAAACTACAGCAGAAAGAACTAAGGTCGTGGGGAGTTGGTGTTAAAAATGCATAGAAAGAAGAAGAAGAAAGAAAGACAAATTGTTTATTCTACATAAACAAGACGCACATTCTGGATAGAGAACGCTGCTGCCATTCTTTAGTACACTGAAAAAAAATGCACTCCAATCAAGTGACTTTTTAGCTTGATTGACGATATCTTGTTTAGATTAATCAAAATCTTAGTTAAGTTGATCGTCACGACATGATTGCAGCAGTTCAAATGATTGAACGTTCAAACAAGTTTCTCGATTACCCTTAACATGACATTATTGTAAAAGAGTTAAAAAAGAGACAAGTAAAAAAATTGTTAACTGTAACAAAGTAAGTTAGTTGTGTCAATCAAGCATTTTGATTACTTCAATAAAGATCATTGAAACTTTAATCTAATAATCTTGGTTGGAGCAACTATGTTTTGACTTGATTGCTGCAAATAGGTTTTGTGATAACTCCAATCAAGATCCCGTTTCAAATCTCAATCAAATAAAAGTGGTAGCTGTGATCATTGTGTTTGATAGGCTCAGATGCAAACAAGTTACATAATCAATCTAAACAAAATCTTGATTGTGGCAACTACTTTTTTTTTTTTTTTTTTTTCAGTGTAAGATGGCTATAAGAGTAGAGAAAGACCAAAGAAACGATGGGTAGACTGTGTAAAAGATAATGTAGCTAAAAAGGGAGTGGCTACAGGAGAGGACAACTAACAGAGAAGGATGGAAGAAACTGTCATATTCGTAAACGGGCGGCGTCAGTTGGGACTTGTCATCTCTTAGCTGGCTGATTTTAATTACGAATTTTCTTTATGAATTGTATATACAGCGTGTTACGGAAAGGGTATATACATATCAAAGGCACGGATTCTTTTGGTGATAACAAACTACAGGGCAATATTTTTTAATACCTATACCTACATAAATAAAAAATTAAGAAACATTTAACTAAAAATCAAATGTTTCCAATTGAATTCTTCACATCACTAGACCACGTCAGCTAATCGGTGTCAATAAACTACACACAAAGAAACGGCGGTAACACATTTGTTATGATTTAAATTTAATAAACTATCGAAATAAAAAAAATATTAAGCATTTTCTAGTTAGTGCTGTTGAGCTGAAATTTTGTGCAGAGATTCTGAACCAGATACACTCTTCACCCCGTTTTTATGGATATACCCTTTCCGTAACACGCTGTATATATATTTTTTTTTTTTGTATAAATTTTGCTCAGGACGCCTTTAACACGCATGTCTTTCTACATCTTTCTCACATACTCGTACCATCTATAGCTATACGTATAACTCCAAAATGGATGATGTAACCAATTATTTATAGCAATATTCCTTAGGCATCATCATTGAAATTTCAGTTTTATTGTCATACAATTAAGTCATATTCATATTCGTCGCATATTATATAGGACGCAGACCCTAAATGTTGCCGTCTGAGTTTATAAAACTCGGCCCTTATCACTTGGGTCACTAATGCTCACCAGTAAACAATGCATATATTATGTATTATATATTTTATTTAATAAGTGATTTTTTTATTTTATGTATTTTATTTTCTCTTCTACTATTACACACCATGTAATATATATAGGTATGCCGGAAGAGATTTCTTTAGAAATGAGCATCACCTTCGTACATATTTATTTTCCTTTCTTTATATCTGTTTTTTTTTTTGTGTATATCATCATCACCATCATCAGCCTTTAGCAGTCCACTGCCGGACATAGGCCTCTCCAATTGCACGCCATTCTGCTCGATTCTCGGCAACTCTCATCTAGCTGCTACCAGCCACCCTGCGAAGGTCGTCGCTCCACCTAGCCTGAGGACGTCCTACCTTACGTTTGCCGATACCCCCGATTCGCGGTCTCCACTCAAGAACACGTCTACCCCAACGGTCATCGGTTCTACAGCTAATATGGCCGGCCCATTGCCACTTCAGCTTGCTTATTCTGTGAGCTATGTCGATAACTTTGGTTCTCTGCCGGATCACCTCGTTCCGGATACGATCTCTCAGAGAAACTCTAAGCATAGCCCGTTTGTGTACATAAATGCTTAATTAATGAGTAAATGACGGCGACTTATTTTATGAAATTATATAATCATAAATGAATAAGTAATTAATAATGAACAGGTAAAAACCATTTAAATTATTTTCACGATAACCATTGTTTCATTACTTACCTATATATATTCCTAATTATTATTCTACAGGATCAGTTGACTCTATGAGTCACTTTAACTGAAATATTGTACAATTGGTATATAAAGAAGGCAGAAACAGCACTCACAACATAAATACGAACAGTTCAGTTAGTAGTGCACACTAATAACATAAAAAGCATGAGAGTAGTATTTGTGTTATTCATATTATTCTTCATGATTGCATCAGCGTACCGACGTACGAAGGGAGGGAATGCAGAGCGTCACAACTATATGGACATGATTCTGTGACGAAGATTCATACGATACTGTCGAAACTTATGATGACGATTCTGATGAAGATCCTGACGATAATTCTAACGAAGATTCCTGCGAAAATTCTGACGTGGATTCTGACGAAGATTCGAACAAAAATTCCCGCGACGATTCTGCATACGAGTATTCTGACGAATTTCTTACGAAGATTCTGACGAAGAAGACGAAACTGAAAAAAATGGTTAATATCGGTCCAGTAGTTTCGGAGCTTATACAAAGAAACAAAGAATCAAAAAATATTTTCTCTTTATAATAATACTAGCTTCCGCCAGCGGCTTCGCCCGCGTGATATCTTTATAAATTATAGCCTACAGCTTTTGCCCGCGGCTTCGCCCGCGTGGATGTCGGTTATCGCGTAAAAAAGTAGCCTATGTCCTTCTCCATGTCCCAGGCTATATCTCTGCCAAATTTCATGACGATCGGTTTAGCGGTTTAGGCGTGAAAACGTAACATACAGATAGACAGACAGACAGACCGACAGACAGACAGAGTTACTTTCGAATTTATAATATTATAGTAAGTATGGAAGTATGGATATTAGTATGGATTATTATTATTATTATATAGTGTAGATGAAGACTATTATAATTAGTATTAGTATAGATAGTATTATAAATAAATAGGTTAATATAACATGATCGTCGCCATGCTATTACTGGGTATTAATATCTAATAATGAAACCAGTAAGGAAATTCCATTGTAGGTACTACCTTAACAGGTAAAAGGTTTTATGAAAATATCACAGGCAAGGAAAAATATGTATTACACCTAAACCTATTTTAATAACTGTTTAATTATTTCTAATTTTGCAGTCATTGTTATATAGATCGCGATGACATAAGTTTTATATAATAAAATGGATAAAATCAGTATTATAATAGCCGGCACAGCTTTTACAAAACAACTATTAGTAGCGTTGTAGCCACAGATATAGATATACCTAGATAACGCAAGAAAATCGCACCAGCTTACGATCAAAAATCATAAGCCGCCACTTTCGCGCTCTGTCCTGTGTACTGCTGGCTGAGTAAACATGAGCGAGAGCGCGAGCTTGTGACGTCATAGTAGGTAGTCAAAAAATGACATGCTTGGTTTTCATACAGTTCGTGATACTTGCGTTATCTAGGTATATCTATATCTGTGGTTGTAGCACACAAATACCAACAAACAAAAAACAAAAAAAATCTTTGTGATTGCCTCAGCGAACCGAAGCCCACGGAGATTTTAACAAAGTTAAAATAATGTAGATATTCTCATTATAGGACACACACGCGCACACAGCGGGCGCGGCGCGGCGGGACGGGACGGGACGGCGACGCGACCCTAAGCGGTTGTAATGTAATAGTTTTTTTTTTTAAACCTCTTCGCGATATGCAATGTACTAGAATATATAATATTAGGCTCGGGTCTAAATGATAACAGCCGCATGGGTCGATTTTAAAGGATTATGGCTTCGAATTGGGTTCAAGGCTATGCCAGTTACTTTCGCGCTATTCAAATCCAAATCAACTCAGCCTATCGCAGTCCACCGGCTATTGGTCCTTCGACAAATATGGCCAGCCCACTGCCACTTCAGCTTGCTTACTCTGCATGCTATGTCGGTAACTCCGGTTCTCTTCCGGATAATTTCATTCCTGATTTTATCTTTCAAAGAAACTCCGAGCATAACCCGCTCCATAGCGCGCTGAGTGACTTTAAATTTGTGGATCAGCCCGACTGTCAGTGTCCACGTTTCAGCACCGTATGTCATTACGGGCAGGACGCACTGGTTGAAGACCATGTTCGCGCTATTGGTGATTATTAATTAAACACAGGAATAATACCTAGTAAGTATAGAGGAGAGAGCAGTGGTGGCCCAGTGGTGACGGCTGCGACTTACGAGTTGCAGGCCGTGGGTTCAAACCCAGACAAGCGCTATCATCATCATCATCATCATTTCAGCAGAAAGACGTCCACTGCTGGACATAGGCCTCCCCCAAGTGCCGCCACCTCGACCGTTTCTGTGCTTCCCGCATCCAGCGGATTACTGCCACCTCCCACAAGGTGGACCGATGACCTTGTGAAAGCCGCAGGACAAGCGCTATAGTTTGCGTAAATTATTTCATAGCCACTGCTCTCAAAACGTTGATGGAATACATCGTGATGAAACCGGCATGTTCTAGAACGAAAAATTCGAACATATGTGACATCCACCAACCTGCACTGAGCCCACTCGGTGGATTACGGCCCACATCCTCTCACAGAGGGGAGGCCTATGTCCCAGCTGTGGGAACATTATAGACGATGTTTTTATGCACCCTTTTGAGAGCAAAATCCAAGGGACTGCGCCCACTCCAGCGGCACTGCACGGCACGGGGATCCTTCAGCATCACTACATGCTCGCGCATGCTGTCGACAACGATGCCGTGGTATCCTTAGGCATGCCGCGACGTCCTTAGGCATCATTATTGAAATTTAAATTTTATTGTCATACTATTAAGTTATATTTCCACACGTCGTATATTATACAAAATCAGGGCGCAGACCCTAAACGTTGTCGCCTGGGTTTGTAAAACTGGGCCTTTTTCACCTGGCTCACTAAGTACTGCTCATCAATAAACAATGTCGGCGACATATTTATACAATTCTATAATTATAAATTAACTAGCTTCTGCCCGCGACTTCATCCGACTTTTTGTCGTTTGCTCGGCTCTTTAAGGTTGTAGCGTGATGTTAATATGATAGCCTAGTGATAGCCTATAATCTTCCTAAATAATTGTGCTATCCAACACTGAAAGAATTTTTCAATTCGAACCAGTAGTTCTTGAGATAAGCGCGTTCAACCAAACAAACTCTATAGCTTTTTAAAATTATGATATCTTCTAAGATGTTGATTGAAATCAAGTGATGTCAAGGAAAATTTTGTTTACATTTAAATACTTGTGATTAATAACATTTTTATTTGGATAAGGATTAATATTTTGTTGATAGAACTCCTTCGCAAATACAAGTAATGCATTAATTTCGAACAAATTTGATTACCATAAAAAATGTTATGGTGAGTCAATCTTAAAAGATAGACATATTATGCTGTTGCGGACTTTTTTTTAACTTTAAAGAGGAACAAATCCATTATACATGATATTTGCGTAACTTAAACCGTTTACGCATTGCACGCAACGGAAGCTCTCAAGAAGGAATATTTTTTCCCGTTTTTGTAACATTTTTCATTTATGCTCCGCTCCTATTGATTGTGGCGTGATGTTATATAGCCTATAATATTTCTTGATAAATGGACTATCCAACACAAAAAGAATTATTCAATTCCAACTAGTAGTTCCTGAGATTAGCGCGTTCAAACAAACAAACAAACTCTTCAGCTTTATATATTAGTATAGATATATATATAGTATAAAGTATAGATAAGTTATTAATACTAAGTAATTCTAAAATGCTCGATTTTATCCTGATCCAGGTAAAAACCCATTTAATTTATTTTTGCATTAACCGTTGGTTTATTATTTTTATATTCGTAATCATTATCCTACACCGTGAGCTGACTCTATGAGTCACTTTAACTAAAATATTGTAAAATTAGTATATAAAGAAGGTAGAAATAGCATTAACAACATAAATACGAACAGTTCAGTTAGTAGTGCATACTAATAACATAACGAACGCGAGTAATATTGTTTTATTTATATTCTTCGTGATTTCATCAGCATACCGACACAAAGGGAGGGAACGCAGACCATTACGACCATACGGACATGATTCCAGAGATAACCGCTATAATCACAAAAACGTGAACAGGGATAGTGACGAAGATTCTTAGTCGAAAATTATGGCGACGATTCTCACGGAGATTCCAATGAAGATTCTGACGACGATTCTGACGTCGATTCTGACGTTGACGACATTTCTGATGGAGATCCTAATGAAGATTCTGACGACAATTCTGACGTCGATGCCGGTGACGATTCTGATGAAGATCCTAATGAAGATTCTGATGACGATTCTGACGTCGATGCCAGTGAGGATTCTGATAAAGATTCTAATGATGATTCTGACGTCGAAGCCAGTGGAGATTCTGATGAAGATCCTAATGAAGATTCTGACGACGATTCTGACGTCGATGCCGGTGAAAATTCTTATGAAGATTCTAATGAAGATTCTGACGTCGAGGCCGATGCAGATTCTGATGAAGATCCTAATGAAAATTCTGACGTCGATGCCGGTGCAGATTCTGATGAAGATGCTAATGAATATTGTGGTGGCGATTCTGATGGCGATTCCGGTGGAGATTCTGACGAAGATCCTGATGGCGATTCTGACGTGGATTCCGGCGAAGATTCTGGCGAGGATTCTGACGAGGATTCTGACGTTCATTCCGGCGAATATTCTGATGACGGTTGTGACGAATATTCCAATAACGAGTCTGTCGAAGACTACGGCGCAGATTCTGACATCGAGCCTGACGAAGATTCCAATGATGAGTCTGACGAACATTCCAACGCTAGCAAAGTTTCTGACGACTTCAACGACGATGAAGAAGACTTCGAGTGACGATGGTAATTTACTTATGTAATAAGTTTTGTCTACTAAAATAGTTGTTGCTTTAACATCGTTGGCATTTCCGAAACACGGGATCATAAGCATTCAAACCATTTTTATAGTTCCGGCGTCCCGCGGACATTGACTCCGAGCAGCAGCAGTATTTTTTTTTTTTAAACCACACTAGCTTTTACCCGCGGCTTCGCCCGCGTGGATGTCGGATGTCTTAAATTGATTAGTTCTTCACGGACAAGCGTGCTGTGTATATAAAGTCGATTATCGCGGTTTTTCTGCATATCTAAGTCGTTTTTACAAAAACTTGCAGAAGTGACGCTTTGTTCCCAAAGGTGCGATATTCAGATCAGTAGGATAAAACCTTTTAAATTTTTGGAACGAAGTTCATCATCGCATAATACTCGTACATTTGCCAAAAACAAACCTACAAGATTTCGTTGATCTATCTAACACATTTAATTTCTATATTTTGTTGTACCTACCTACGCCTCCCGTTCATTGTCACTCGTAAGACACGGCAGTTTGTTTTGCTACGCGTAGAGTTCATAACATTTAGAGCGTTGAATTTAAGTATTTTTATTTTTGTATGAAAATCTGATTTTAATACTGATGAATTATTATAAGTCAGAACAAATTTTTTTGTTTATTATGTTAGTAATATAGTTCTGAGAAGTTGATAGTGTATACCAATAACGCTGTATAGTGCAGGGCTTTAAATACCGGTAAATTTTCATAACGTTACCTTGTATTGACAGAGTTAACGTTATTATTAAAATAACGGTAATCGATTTAACGTTATTTATGCGAATATTAATTTTACCGTTATTTTAAACGGGTGAGATGTAAGTAGTGGGGCCTGAGGCGCGCGGCGCGGCGGGATCCCGCCCTCGCGCCTCTCTGATGCCGTGCCGATCAAAACGTTGCCTGAATCTGCCTGATTCTTACCCACAGAACGGCAACGTAGCTAAATTAACGTTAGTTATCGTATTTTTGTTAATTTTAATTAACGTTATATTACTGGTAATATTATCAAGTAACGTTAAATATTTGTATCGTTAGTAGGTATAACATTGAAATTTAACGTTACGTAACGGTTATTATTTTGTTATTTGGTAACGTTAACAAGCCCTGGTATAGTGGATGGTCAGGGTCACCCATCCACGAACCGACCGCGGTAAGCTTAGCTTAGCCTTCAATCATCCCGTACGGTTGTGGTGGCAAGTTAACAGTTAAAATGTTTTATTTTTTCAGATGAAGAGCCAATTACGAACGAGGACGACGATCACAACCACACTTTGTGAGATGTTTCAGACTTTTAGACCGCCGACTAGACGCGATATCTAAAGGAGAGTATAACCGCTTCGTTAATAACAAAAGAGGTACAATTCGAATGGGAATAAAGTTTTCTTAATCCTTTAAGAAAACAAAAAGAATAAAAAAATCTGTATGAAAAACTGTCATTGTACAAACTGTCGTTTTTGTTTTTGAAGCAACATTTCGTTTTGCAGAAGGAATAACATAGCATTATTTAACATATTTACCATTGTTTATAACTAAAAACTTAAATGACCAATAATGAAAATTTCGATTATATCATAAATTCAAAACGTCAAACAAATAGTTTTCTGACAGCTGCGTGCTCAGATAACTCTAAGCCGGCTGCGCGTACGCCGCTGCTGACGGAATGGAATGTTGCCATTTAAAATATATTTTTTATACAAAATTTAGAATGAAGTATTGTAGATTAATTTTATTTTTTATTACTAAATATCTCATTGTATCCCATTTCCTCCCATGGGTGTCACGACTAAGGGACTTACTAGAGAATGGGCAGCAGCGTTCTCTATGCATTTTTAACACCATACTGCGATCGCCAACCCGCCTGCCAAGCGTGGCGATTATGGCAAATCCCCCCAGTTGGGGGAGGCTTATGTTTATTGTCTTTCGGCAGTGGACGTCTTTCGGCTGAAATGATCTCATTGTATGCTGCACCGGTTGGCTTCATTGCGTCAACACGTACGTCTCGTATAGAGTTGCAGAATTATGCTGAGCGATGGCCGTTTTGCGTGGATGTGACGCATATTTTTCCCCAACTTGTTTTATTTTTATTGTTTGTGTTCTTTTTTTGCGTCATATTTACCGCTAATAAACGTATCTTCTTTTCATTTCTTTTCTTTTTTATTATTAACATTTATGAGCAAACTAAGTTTGATCTAATGATGACGTTGTGCAGTTAAAATATAATTTAACAGCACGTCTGTATTCCCGAATATTTGTAAAAAAAAAAATAGTTTTTTCTTTATTAAGTAATCAAAAATCTTTTTACAAAAATTAATGTAGCCTTTAGTTGGGCCACCTTCAGAGGTATGTGGCCCAACCAAACACCAACAAAAATGCTACTAGGGACCACACAAACCATCGTGGGTTTAACAGCGGTATGGTCAGACACGGCAACTCGGTGCCACTATTTAATAATTATAAAATTATTAACAAGTATGTAGCTACGAGTATACTCCACTGTCATGACAAATGGCAGCTGTAGTTAACAGTTGGTGTTGTAACCACTTTTTTGCTTCTAATGCCATCCTTATACCTACGGAACAGAAGTCAAAATCGGCTGAACGGACTGTAAAAAGGCTTTTATAAATATCTAATCTTATTTCAAATAGAGTATTGGTTGGTACGGTGGCCAGCACATCAGGCCACACGAAACCGTCAAATCTCTCCAAACGATTTCATACCTTAAAATGATAGTGGTGAATCTCGTTTCTCGATGACGTCCATCCACGGTGGCGGTGGACAAACGCTGTAACGTAACAATCAAAAGCGATTTTCTACAGGGTTCTTTATTATTATTATTTTTTTTTTGTATCTGCCGCCAAGCAGCTGTGTTCCGATTTGAAGGGCTTCACCCTTCTTTGCCCCAGCCTTGACTTGACTTGGTAAGTGACGACCTTGCTTTTCAAAGTGTCTATTTAAGTACATAAAGAACTTTCTTAAAAACCACTTTCAGCAAGGTCCAAGGACGCAAAATTGGACAAATTTACATTAACTTCCACATTTACACGTAGGTACTCTCTCATAGGTCCCAAAGGCCTGCTACGACTGTTAAAACTTACTTATCCATTTTAACAAAACATTAAAGGCTCGTACAGACTAGTGCGATATCGCGGTCGCGACGCGACACTAGTAGCCCACTTTCTTTGTCGGTGCCTGTCGCGCCCGCGATATCGCGCGAGTCTGTACGAGCCTTAACACTTTTCCAGAATACAGCTGTTTTTAGTAGCATGATAAAGCTTTAAAACGTGACCTTCAACAAAATATCATAATAAATGCCGGGTAAGGTCGTTTTTTGCGGTTCCCTCAAAAGGAAAAAACCAAACGCATATAGGACCACTCGTGTGTGTCTGTCTCCGTCTGACACAGCCGATTTACTTCGAATCTACAGGACCGATTAAGTTGAAATTTGGTACATATATGAATTTATGTGACCCAAATGCGAACGTGTAACGTAAATAAATGAATTTTGAATACGGGGTTCACTTTTGGGGAGAAAAACTGTTCAAACTGTTCCGTGGGACATATCAAATGAAAAGAGACGAGGGACTTTTTACGAGGACTTCAATATATTTTTTCAATAATTTTAAAACATCTAATCAGTTTTAAAGTAGATGAAAATTAATTTATTGATTGAATTTATCTCCGAAACTACTGAGCCAAAAATACAGATATTCTCTGTATTATTTTCAAATTCTTTGGTCATGGTATGTACTAAAAGCTGTTCGATACTTATAGATTACAGGAAAACCTATAAGAAGTCTATGGTCTTACATTAGCATTTGAGTTGGAATTAAAAAAAACAATAATTCCAGGTAAAACTCATATTAAAGAAAGCAAGAAAGAAAGAAAAATGCGTTTATTGGCATTACAGCAAAAAAAAATACACTTTAAAACTATAAAAACAGAAAACAATGATTATAATATCAAAAGGGCCCCAGCTCAGCATACAACAACTTAATAACATTCTTAATTTCAGTGACAGATAACGCACAGCCTAAACCAACAAACCAAGTAGAAGCATAACGACGGTGAAGTGCCAATACCTCCTAACTAACATTATTCTAGAATTCACTTGTTTATCATTTTTCATTTAAAGGCAGCATTTGCAGGTTTTAGTGAAATCTCTTAAGTGTATTTTTTGTTGCTTAACTATATGTGGAAATACCTCCAACTAAACCAACGTGCCTATTTTATGGCATTACCGCCATGCATGCATCCTCATTCAGTTTGTGTACATTTTTGACTTTTTCAGTTAGGAGTTATTGGCACTTCACCGTCGATAACGAAAATGAGAAATATGGATGGAGTTTTGAAAGTTAAAAGGGTTAAAGTTTGTATGGAATTTTGTCATTTTTGCCTATGGGAAAACCTCTCGGGCGGGCCACGGCTTGTAAAATATAAAATAGCTTATGCCCGCAGCTTGGCCGTGGATGTCGGAAAATATCCCATAGGAATGGACTACTGGGATTAAAAGTAGCCTATGTTTGCCACATAGTTATAGACTATCTGTGTGCTAAATTTTATCCAAATCCGGTCAGCCATTTTTGCGCCAATAATTTATATTATATATTTAGTTTTTTTTTTTTTTGCCTCAAAAAAGTGGCATCGGCTTTTTATTGAATATTTCTACTCAATAGTTCACTAAAGATGCACGACTAGCACTCCCAGGTGTCAATTATGTATATGCATTTTTTTTTAAATCTTATAGTTTTCGTGATCTTATAGTTTTCGTAATTAAATACATAAGAAAAATTGTTTATGATTGAGTTTTGTTTGCATTACAGGTTTATATCTAGGCGCATATCGCGCGATCAAAAATCATAATAAAACCCACAAAAAGAAGCAACGAAGCAAATTTATTTGATACTTATATAAAAGAAGTTCAACTAATATAAATTAAGATAAGTCAAGGATTAAAAAATTGTTTATGATTGAGTTTTGTTTGCATTACAGGTTTATATCTAGGCGCATATCGCGCGATCAAAAATCATAATAAAACCCACAAAAAGAAGCAACGAAGCAAATTTATTTGATACTTATATAAAAGAAGTTCAACTAATATAAATTAAGATAAGTCAAGGATTATAATTAGCAAAGGAAATAAAAAAAACAATGTTGTTTTATGAGCTTTATTTAGATTTACGTATGTATTAATGTACGTCATGTAGTCGTGACCATGGCGTGCTGGGCACATTTTGGTTTGTCATCTATATAAGGTCATATATACAGGATGTATATATTCAAACACGAAATATTTTAAGAGAAACATCTATAGGTGGTAATAACCATAGCGGCGAAAAAAAAATTTTTTTTCTATTGGTTTTATATTTTTAAATAATTATTAAAATTTTCAAATTGCTTGAGAACTTTTGGAAAAAAAAACCTTTTTTTACTTATTCTATTAATGACCCGCCTCATCGCTACATCTCTCTAGTAGCATTTTTGTTGGCATTTGGTTGGGCCACATACTTTTGAAGTTGGCCCAACTAAATGCCAACGGAAAATGCTACTAGGGCTTATTCTATGTGGCCCGATGAGCGCGGTGAATTTTGATAATTAATCATCATATCAAGTAATTTTAAACTATTTAATTTTTTAAATAATATACTCAGATTTAATAAAAAATCATTTCCATGGCTTCTTTACCACCTATATGTGTATCTCTTAAAATATTTCGTGTTTGAATAGATACATATGACTGTGGCGGTCAAAAGGTTAATAAACCAAAATTATATTACATGTTTCAAAGACGCGACCTTGCACAAATTAAAAGCGAAGTGTAAATTATCTCGGCCCTCGTCAGCCACATTTTCACGTCAGCCCCCGAGGCGCGGCGCTATAAATTTTACATCACGCGTGACAAAATATAAATCAACGTTCCAGTACGAGTGGAGTTCAAAATACCATGTTAGTGTGCGGACACGCTGTATATGAAGATTTATACAGAACATAGCTTTTGCCCGCGGCTTTGCCCGCGTGGATGTCGGAAAATATCCGACGCGAACGTACTACCGGGATTACAAAATAACCTAGTTAGAAACAGCACTCGTGTACTTATATTATTTTTACTTGAATAGAAAAATTAGCGAATGAACAACTTCAATACAAAATTTCTTTAGTCAGAATAACCACTGCGTCAACCGTGCCGACGAACGACGATTTAATTAATTAATGTTTGAATTCCATAAAAGCAGATTTTTTTCATTAATAGATTTTTGACTAGTTATTGTAATGTTGATCATGAGACGACTTGAAAACGTTTTTATTTTCTGTTTAGAATTCTGGAAATTACGAGAGCGTCGTACGTAGGATGAGTTGCTGAACTAAGTAATTCAAAAAACTACTGGTACGGTCGCCAGCACATCAGGTTATACGAAACTGTCAAATTTCTCCAAACGACTTTAATCCTGAAAATCTAAAAAAAAAAACTAAAAAAATATTACTTACGCCCACATGATGCAACATTAGTCCAAATTGTGTTTAAACTATGAAATAAAAAACACCGTAAAAGAAATCATATTTTCTTTTTTATTGAAAAATTTGTAACATTGCTGTAGTGAAGTGTGACTTGATGTCACACTATGCCACCTACGTAAACGTAACTTATAATTGAGTCCAGATGGTGTTCAAACTATAAAATAGACCAGATAAGGGCATAGAAGCACTAATATTTTCAGATTTGTTAATAAAATACTCATGACATTGTTACGGTGAAGAGTAACTTGACGTCACACTATGTCACTTACGCCAATATGATGTACCTTGAGTCCAATATAGTTTGTACTATGAAATAAATAGTATAGGACCATTAAAGGTAACTCATATTTTCAGTTTTCCTAATTAAATACGCGTCATAGATTAGGGTGCATAACTCGAGACGGATGTACTTGAGCTGCTATAGTAAATATTGTTTGAATGGAAGTACTCTACACATCTAACAAGATGGCGTTAGTGTGCCATCAAAAAAAAAAGGCACCAAAATTGGGCATAGCCCTTTGACAATTTGTGGTCACTTCATGTGCTGGCGACTGTACCACAGACAATTCATGGAAGAAAAAATTTTTACGATGACGTTTACATAAACTTCGCCTGAACGAATTCGTTTAAAATATCAAACATCTAAACATCCTTTTACGAAAATAGCAAAACCTTTTAGTTGAAAATACAACTAAAAGGTTTTGCTATTTTCGTCATGCATCAGCGACGAGTCCCATACATCAGGATCTAGGGAGAAAACAAGGAAAACGAGTGTTTTCACAACGGCTCCATTTTACTGATTATTTCCCGGAAGCACAAATTATTTAACTCTGTTAACTTTTAATGATATCCGTGGAGACTGAAATAATAAACTAGTACAAAAATTCTAGATTTCAATATGGAAGTTTCAATTTGTTCTCCCCTTTAAAAAGATAGGTTTAGGATATAATTTTTTGTCATTCGGGAGAATTCTGACTAAAGCAATTTTTTACGTTTTAGTTACACCTAGTTAGTTTAAACTTTGTTGGCTGCTACTTCTTCATTATCTTAACACATAATATCACGCCTGTATTCCCCGAAGAGTTAGGCAGAGGTATAGTACACCCAATGACCCAACCACCCAACTGATCAATATAACCTATATGATTCCTTATATAATTCATCAACTTATCAATGTACCTTATATGATTCATTAACTTATAAATGTTGATGAATCAACTTATTAACATACCTTTTATGGTTCATCAACCCTTTAATGTACCTTATATGATTCATCTACTGATCAATGTACCTTATAATTATGATTCCTCAACTTATCAATGTACCTTATATGATTCATCAACTTATCAATGTAACATAAGTTTCATCAACTTTTCCATGTATCTTATATGATTCATGAACTTATCAATGTAACTTATAAGTTTCATCAACTTATCAATGTACCTTTTATGATTCCTCAACTTACCAATGCACCTACACATTACATTTTTTAAAGCACGACTGAAAATTTCTGAACATTAGTTGATTGATCACATTACAGAAAGACTCGGGTGGATTTATTTTAATAAAACAAAGGATATCTCTCCGAAACCTAATTCAAATGTAGGTACCTACCTACAATCAATCGGCCTAGCCTATTCCCAACTATATTGGGGTCGGCTTCCAGTCTAAGCTAAATACCTGTATTTTATATGAAGCGACTGCTTATAGGTGACATCCACAACCCATTTACTGGGTAACACGGTACCCTTTGGTAAGACTCGTTGACGTATCGTCATATCGTGCCGAAACCTAATTCAAATGTACCTAATCAATTAATTGACTATCACACTTTATGTAATCTCTCTGAAACGTGTTCTACTGATTTATTCCGTTCTAATACCAAAAACTAATACTACTATGTATGTTTTTCAACAAATTTGATGGAACAAATATCAGTTGTATTAGTTTTTGGTATTAGAATGGAATAAATCAATCTACTTATATTAACTATGTAGTCATGTTCACCTATATATGTACCTTTCAGTAATCTAATCGAAACATGTGACGATCACACTCGAAAATGTTCCGAGACATCGATTTAACTTAAGGTAAGGTTCTCTTAACTTTTCAAATTGAATCGTTATACTTTTCGATTACTTAGAAACTTCCCCTTTTATCTGTTTGGGTGTAGTTTCGAGTTAATCCGAGCAAAAGTTTTAACACCTTGTATTGTGTTTGATTTGGCAGTGATTGTTGCTGTCACTTTAAAACAATAATTTTTCGACTGTTGGTACCTTTTAGGGTTCCGTAGTCAACAAGGAACCCTTATAGTTTAACCATGTCCGTCTGTCTGTCTGTCTGCGGCTTAGCTCAGAGACTCTTAGTACTAGAAACCTGTAATTTGGTATGGGTATACATATTAATTCGACTAAAAAAGTGGTAAAATAAAATCTTGTTTTTTTTTTATACCTTACCTACACGTAAAGTGGGGATGATATTTTTTTCTCGTCTATCCCATGGTGTGGGGTATCGTTGGATAGGCCGTTCGATATTGCGAATTTGTGAACACCATCTTTCGATTCAGGGACCTGTTTGCGTACTATTAAGCTTTAAATTGCCAATTTTTGTTAGAGTCAAGTGCCCCCCTCAGCTAAAGGGTTATATTTGGACATGTGTAAAAAATCACAGCAGTAGTATACACAGCTAAGTAGGTTTTAATAGTTACCGTCTAGCATCAAATCTTGACGACGTAAATAACGCCCTATTACAGGTCCAAAATTGGTTCACTGCTAATAATTTAGTATTAAATGGGAAAAAAACTAAATGCATAAGATTTGCTTTACCGAATGTTAAAAGTAGTGATTGTGACATAGTATTGAATAGGGAGAAACTAGAATTCGTCGATAAAACTGTTTTCCTAGGGATCACGCTCGACTCAAGGCTGCAATGGGGTCCTCATTTAACATCTCTTGCAGGGCGGCTAAGTTCAGCAGCATATGCTGTAAGAAAAATCCGTCAATTTACTGATGTAGATACCGCTAGGCTAGTCTATTTTAGTTACTTTCATAGTATCATGTCTTACGGTATTTTACTATGGGGACGGGCTGCAGATATCGAATCTATTTTTATTCTACAGAAAAGAGCCATCAGAGCAATATATGGCCTCCGCAGGCGCGATTCTCTAAGGGAACTGTTTAAAGATATTAACGTCATGACGGTACCTTGTCAATACATCTATGAAAACATCATGTACGTAAGGAAAAATGTAAATATTTTCAGTAAAAGAGGTGAAAGACACAATTATAGTACCAGAAATAGGGACCAATTAGTTCAACCAGGTTTCAGACTGGCTAAAGTAGACTCATCCTTCATGGGGTACTGTTTAAAATGTTACAATAAAATACCTCCCCACATACTCCAATTGAACGAAACAAAATTTAAAACTTGTATAAAACGCACACTATGCAGCCAAGCATATTATAAATTGGGGGATTACATCGCTGACAAAAATGCTTGGCTCAATGCTGGTCATTGGTAATTGATTAGCATTTGAAAATATTATTGGAGCTGCTGAAGATTGTAAACTATTTTTTGCATTGTATAAACTCAATGTCCTTGAATTATATAATTGCATAGCACAGGTGTGAGTACTATGTACTATAGAGCTACCATTTACCGGGTAATATGTCTTTTATTGACTTGAATGTGCCCTGGCGGCTGAGAGTATGTCATGCTCACTCAAATGTCTCGCTGGTGGTGGCGTGTGTGTTGGATCATTAAGTTCCCTTCAAAATGGTTGAGCTAAATGGTGCTGATCCATGCGTCATGTTCGTGAACGGGCGCCGTCAGTTGGGACTGGTCATCTCTTAGCTGCCACGGCTTATTTTAATTTTTGTGAATTGTTTCTATTACGGACGCTTCTAACGTGCACGTCTTTCTACATTGTTCTCACATGTATAACTTCAACATGAATGATGTAACCCATATTTTGTAACAATATTTTGTTTTAAAAGAGTGTCCATGGAGTTTCTTGTCCGTTCTTCTCCATAGGAACCTACTACGCTTTGGAATGGGCAACTAGCTTCATCTTTCTGTCTGACCGACCCCTTGACAATTCAAAAGTACCTGTAATTGGTTTATTTGAAATAAATGCTTTGAGTTTGAGTTTGAGTCTATGGGAGAACACGTTTCTCAACTGCAATGTTAAATTTGTAGTTAGTGTTCTTAGGGTAAATTCATCCCAACTACGGAACTCTTCATTGTGGGTGGTCCTACACGCACTTCGCCGATTTTTACTTTGTTTACGTTTCATACTTCTGCGGGATAATTCCGTAACACACACAGTAGCAATGGGTTACATTTTGACAGTTAAACAACATTCATTGCGTTATTTACTTTGTATGTGCAGACAAATTTTTCGAACATAAAAGGCAATGGATTAGCAATATCCTTCAAAATCATTCAGATTGTGATTGATAGTGTGTTACGTAATTAGGGTTCTGAGGCCCTAGTGTGAGTTTATTTTAACCATCTCGAATTTACGCATCGAGCGCGTTTAGCACTCTGATTGGTGAAGGGCAAATCGGAGGCCAATCAGAACGCCGAACGCACTCGATGCGTAAAATCGAGATGGTTAAAAGAAACTCACACTAGGGCCTCTGGACACACACGCACACCGGTTGCGAGTACTACGCACCTGACCTTTCTGAAGAAAATCACCAATTATGTTACTCTAATGTCCTTCTTTCTAGGGCGTCCCCTCCCGGCGTTTCTACTTACATCTGCCTTGTAAATACCTTATGTAAGTCGCCTTTCATTCATCCTCTCAACATAATCAAACCATCTAAGCAAACTCTTTTAAATTTTTGTTACTACATCTTAAAATTGCTATTAATTATAATAATAATAACCTCATTCTTGCCTTTATTGGCTAGCTTGAGTGGAGATTCGCAAGAGCAAACGTACTCGGAGGAAGGTAGTATTCCAGTAAGTGCTGGTAGGGATCTTGACCAACTTCCGGGCTCAGGGATTGTTCTGATAGTCGTGGAATACCTCTCCAGTCCTCAAGCACCTCAGGATATGTTGCCTCCTTGTTGCTATGACACTAAGTGCGAGCGATCGTTTCCGGGGGCCCATTAACACTTCATATGCCGAAACGTAGATTCACGCGAGAAATAATGGTTTTTTGTGTCTCTAATTACGACATACGAGAGGTTAATTAGTGTGCAAGTCACCCCCTGCCACTTTATCCGTGTACAATAAAACATTGATCAGGCAGGGACCATAGTCCTTCCATAGTTTTAGGTAACCAGTCCATTTTAACCACCCAAAACCTATAGTCCAATATCTTTGTTTCAATATATTGCAATAGTCCTACACCAACCGGAGGTTGTCCTTGAGTGTACTTGCATAGTGCGTACAGGGATAATCGTCGGTTGGTGCCTCCTTTCATTAAAAGCGTCTAACGGACCTCTGCGAGTTGGCTTCGGCCCCTCGTACGCCTTCCAAAGGTCCGGGACCCCAGGGTTTCGAAATATGTAAATATATAAAAATAATAATATATTATTATTATTTTGTTAGGAGGTTCCTCTCTCTGGAGCCCGGACCGCCGGTAGCTTGGACCCTGTTCCCGAGACCGGTGGGCTATTTTTTTAAATATTTTTAAATGTTTTTATATTTTATTATTTAAAAATATAATTTATATGTATTTATTTGAATAAAGGAAATAATAATATTCTTTATTTTCGGACAACAATGATCCAGCGTGTTAGTAGACAATATTGTAAGTTATTACTATTGTTAGTAGTTAAAATACAATGGAGAAAAAAGCAGTATTATGAAAAGGACATCCCCAAATCATTGTGTAATTATGATAAAGTTGGTTGTATAACAATTTTGTTTTATTTATTTGGTGTCATTTGCTAATAACTTTATCCGTCGCTCCCTTGTTCCTAGTACCTATCAGCACGAGCTTCAGCGTTGCCAGAACGTTACTTTTGTAACGTTTTCGTTACTTTTTGAAACCTTTACGTTACACGGCTAAAAACGTTACTTTTACGTTACTTTTCAGAGTAATTATAATTGCTGGTTGAATAAAAAACAAGGTGAAACGGAACGCAAGGAAGTCAGTCGTGCCGTGCGTAGAGATGGGTAACCACCCGGGTTAAAACCTACTAGTGGGTTAAAACCCAGTTATCACCCGTTTCATTCCACCCACTGGGTGGTTTGACCGGGTGAAAATAAAATATTTCTTTTTTTTTGTATTTAAACATGTAGCACGCTATGGTTGGTGTGCAGGATGGCAGGACCGAGAGGGCGGGGGGGGGACGCGCAGGCAGCTCCCGCGTCCTTTCACCATTCAAACCTTCACTCGAGTTTACCTCGCTGGTTAGAGTGCGCGCGTTTTGGGTGAATTTTGTGAATACGGACAGCGACTTTGCTCAATGCAGTAGATCTACATATTCCTTACCACCAGATTGATGCGCTTAAATCGTCGATGTTAGCCCACATAAATCTTCGACTCCAAAAACCATCGCTTGCTCTATAAGACGCCAAGTTTGTCATGACATTTAATCCGATACTTTGTCCTACTTCACATATGTACTCCATAGCGTCAACTTCTTGACTTTCGTCAAGTTCAGATCCTTGGTCTGTGGGTTGATGCGATCTAATAAGTACGCTGCAAAGTGAATCGTTTTCAAACACATTTTGATTCTTTCGTCGACATTCATAAATATTTCATCTTTTTTGTCGTTTTCTATTATTGTGACATCCTGGGGCAGTTACTAGGTTACTACACCAGCTTTAAAACTATCGAAAAAACACTAAAGTAGCCTTGCAGACCTTAGCTGTACATAAAAGATCAACACTTTTACCTGCGGAACAAAAATCAGCGCTGGTGGATGACAATTTTGGAAAATTATAATATGTAATACAAACTTATTATGGAACCTGTAGCGGTATCTATAACGCCACATGCGAACTACACATCAAAAGACCTAGCGTCACAAATCCTGCATCGCGCAATCAGAGTTTACCGCGCGACTAGCATATATACATCAACTGTCGGGCAGTTGCCTACCAGACACAACATCCGTCTGGTCTGAGGCTCCTCCCTTTACTATAGAGTATGAGTGAACTTTACACCCTGTTGCTCATACCTCTATACCTACTGGTGACCCCGAACATGGACATTAGCTCAGCCTTCAAGCAGCTAGTTCAGCGTGACGTCATCATTACTTCCTCAAGCTTTCAAGTGGCGAGTCACACAGCCAGCCAGCACCCACGGCTTTAACGGGTATCCTGACCACATGCATGCAGTGAACGCGCATACCCGGTCATCACCCTCAGCCTCATCAGCAACCTTGGCACAGCACACTGACTTTCGGCCGGTCCACAAGCAGAGCCCTTCAACCCTATCCTGGTCGACGCCAGCAGTCAGCCTCAACCCGGCGCTGTACCACATACGACTCACTGGAGCATAACGCAGCGCCACCCCGACTCACTGGGGAATCTCCGCAGACAGTTCCGACTCACCGAGAACTATGCGGCATCCGGGTCCGACTCAATGGAACCACAATTGGCCCTGGCAAGCATCGCAATATGCACTGACTCAGCCCACTATCGACCTCCGGTCTCCGGAAGGGAGTGATGTAGCGGCATCTACAACGCCACATGCGAACTACACATCAAAGACCTGACGTCACAAATCCTGCATCGCGCAATCAGAGTTTACCGCGCGACTAGCATATATACATCAACTGTCGGGCAGTTGCCTACCAGACACAACATCCGTCTGGTCTGAGGCTCCTCCCTTTACTATAGAGTATGAGTGAACTTTACACCCTATTCCTCATACCTCTATAAACCTATTTCTGATGCAATATTTCAATTAAGTAGAAGGAAATGAAAAAAATGTTCATATTTTTTTTTTTGATATTAAAAAATATGAAATCGAAATTACTTTTTAGTTTGCCGGATGTCACAATAGAAAACGACAAAAAAGATGAAATATTTATGAATGTCGACGAAAGAATCAAAATGTGTTTGAAACCGATTCACTTTGCAGCGTACTTATTAGACCGCATCACCCCACAAACCAAGGATCTGAACTTGACGAAAGTCAAAAAGTCAAGACAAACTTGGCGTCTTATAGAGCAAGCGATGGTTTTTGGAGTCGGAGATTTCTGTGGGCTAACATCGACGATGTAAGCGCATCAATCTGGTGGAAAGGAATATGTAGATCTACTGCATTGAGCAAAGTCGCTGTCCGTATTCTTACAGCACCGTGCACTTCTGCTGCTGTAGAGCGGTTCTTTAGTGCTCGTAACATACACAGTAAAAAAAGAAATAGACTCACTACGGAAAGTGCAGCAACACTAACATAATTATATAACATACAATTGGAACTTGTTGCACAAGCACGTGGATGATTTAAGGGATAACACTGAGGACTGCGTGCCTGATTCTCCAACGATACATATGGAATCCCATAGATATAATATGCATACCACGGCGCTACGTAGAAATAACTCTGAACCGTCTACATCAATTTTTTTTATTTATTGTTACCGTATTTCCGATGTAAATGATGATGATGATTGATTGACGACCTACTAATCAGTTGTAATTATTCAAAGAAATAATAAATGTATCTGATTTTGTATTCAGGCTTTTATTTTTGACAAGCTAGTAGTGAATTCTCCTTCCCACTATTAAATAATTAACAATATCCATTTTCACCCAGTAAAATGGGTGATAATGGGTTAAAACCGGGTTAAAACCCAAATCACCCAGTTTTAACCCAAATGGGAAGAATGGGTTTTAACCCACTACCCATCTCTACCGTGCGTGCGTAATGTTGGTAATTCGGCATTGCAACTTAACTAAAACTAAAATGAAAGATAGTAGTAGTAGTCTCTCTCTCTCTCTCTCTATTGCACTGCTAGAATAAGCAAAGAGAAAGAGCGAGTTGTATGAATGCAAGTTCGTGTGGCACACAAACTTGCATTCATACATTCTAATTGCAGAATCGGGAAAAGTATTCACCAGAAAAGCTATCCTAAATCACACCCGTCATATCGTATAAAAAAAGATACCTTATACACCCGTCAATACCAAAAAAAACATTGCTGGAAGAGATTCCATTAGAAATAAGCATCACCTTTGTACGTATTTTTCTGTTCCTTTCTTCTTGTCTGTTTATATGTGTGTACATAAATTGTTAAATAAATAAATAAATAAAAATACTGAAACAGTGATTAAAGTGTGTTAAGTTCTAAATACAATTTTTGTTTATAGAGTTCTAGCAGCCCGTCCCGGCTTCGCACGGGGTAGACAATTATCATTTTAAGACTCATTTTTCTACACCTTCGGTTACATTGTTCAAATTTTACCAAGGATCCCTAATTTTTTTCAAAATGAAATGTAGCCTATGTCAAATTGGAAGAATGTAGCATTCTATTGGTGAAAGAATGTTTTAAATCGGCCCAGTACTTTTTGAGCCTATTCATTACAAACATACAAACATACAAAAATAGGTACAAATCTTTCCTCTTTATAATATTAATGTAGATGTAGATAGTGTAGATTAAAATACAAACATTTGAAAAGCGTAACTTTTTTCTGAAAACGTTACGTTTCGAACAGTATTGGGTAACTTTTGACGACAGGGCACTGGCAACACTGACGAGCTTTTAAGAATGTACTCCGACTACCAACTTAGGCGCTATGATCCGGCTGCGCTCCAGCCGATTGTAGTAGGCTCATGAAGTCGCGAATGGTTGCCTCGCACATTTACTAGATATTTAAACATAGTAATTATTTTATTAATTTCTTCAAGATAAACTCAGCGAATTGTGCTAACAAATTATAAAACACGTCGATTTGTAGCTATGAGATTGATTAAACATAACGAAAAAGGGTAACTTTGTGATTTTATTCTAGACAGAAAAGTTAATCTAATCGTATTATTAAAAACGATTGCATGTTTGACAGATCTTTAAATAAGATATATCTTTTTTTCGGAATTTTATAACCATGTTTTTATGTTTCCCATGGATTCAAAAAAACTAGTAAGCGCGGTGTCTGCCGAATTATACCGCCTTAACTGGCAAGACATTTTTTAACCAAAAAAGATCAGCCAATCAATAAGATGGGCAGATGACTACCCAGGGTGCCAGATATGAGGATGTGAGTTGACATTCGAAACAGCTATTTTAATTACACCCTTGTCTACAAATCAATAAAATTTTAATGTCTGTAATTAAAAAATAACAGATTTTAAATAAATGCATATTAAATAACAAAAACATTTTTTTATTTTATTTTGTCTGTTTTTTTGTTCCGCCTAATCTCCGAAACGACTGAACCGATTTTGACGGAACTTTCACTGACAGATAGCATAATCATTCAATATAATTTGTTGTTTATTTAAAACTGAATATCACTGAATATACAACCGAGTTACAATAACGAAAAGGTAAACTTCAAAAACAAATAGATACAGTATCAAAAATCAAAACATTTATTTAGTTGTGGGTATTTGCTTTAACTGCTGGCCTTTAAATCGGGTTCATTTGGTCCCTGAGCAGATCAGTATCAGGTTGTATATTGATATAAATATGATTCGCGGCCGTATCAAAAATAATTAATATTAATTATAATTTATTTTGTTAGTTTTTTTCAGCGTATTCCTTCGTCTAATTCCTAGCTACTTCTAACATAGAAGATTAATGTTGCCGACATTTCATTTAATCTTTGCTTATAGTCTGTAGCATTCCTCTGTTACAAAGAACAACAGAGTGCTTGTCACTTGCCAAGAACTTTATACTTATCAAGTCTTGGCTCAAGTTTTTTATTTCATTATTAACCGCTACCGCTAAAGGGAGAAGCGATATTCAATTAGGTTGTACGCTGTTTGCATAACATCACTTAAGCTTGAGTTTTCTAGGAAAGTGGTTTCGTCATATTATAGCGGCCGTAATGAAAACCTGTCATTTTCACCAGTATTTGATATTGTGACGACATCTACAACGCCACATGTGAACTACGCATCAAAGACCTGACGTCACACAAATACTGCATCGCGCAATCAAAGTTTACCGCGCGACTAGCGTATATACAACATCCCGATATCAACCGTCGGGCAGTTGCCCACCAGACACGACACCCGTCTGGTAAGAGGATCCTCCCTTTTCTATGGAGGATGAGTAAACTTTACACCCTGTTCCTCATTCCTCCAGAGTTTACCGCGCGATTGGTTTATATATAACAACCCGAAATCAACCATCGGGCTGTTTCTCTCCAGACACAACACCCGTCTGTACAGAGGATCCTCCCTTTTATAGATAGAGGATAGAAGTATGAGGAACGGAGTGTAAAGTTTACTCATACTCTATGGAAAAGGTGGATCCTCCGACCAGACGGGTGTCGTGTCTGGTGGGCAACTGCCCGACGGTTGATGTCGGGATGTTGCGCGATGCAGGATTTGTGACGTCAGGTCTTTGATGCATAGTTCACATGTGGCGTTGTAGACGCCGCCACACGTTCATTGACTTAACTGAAAATTGACATTTCATAGACTTTCTTTGCTACAATGAAAAATATCTCACTCATAATTTCAGCCGAAAAACGTCCACTGCTCGACATAGGCCTCACCCAAGCACCGCCACTTCGACCAGTTCTGTGCTTCCCGCATCCAGCGGATTCCTACGGCCTTCGCAAGGTCATCGATTCACCTTGTGGGAAGCCTTCTAACGCTACGTTTTTTGGTACGTTGTCGCCACCCCAGAATCTTTCGGCCCCATTGGCCAGCTGTTCTGCGAGTAACGTCGGTTAACGGAAAAATAAAGAGTATCAGAAATGAAGAGATCATTTCTGATTCGATCGCGTAGGAAACTCCAAGCATAGCCATTGTCCTTTGGGTGACTTTTAGCCTTCTAATAAGACCCATTATGAGCAACCACATTTCAGTGCCATTGGTCATAAAGAAAAATATCTAAAACTTGTATATCTTACCAACGACTCGCCCCAGCTTCACACGGCTGCATTTTTTTTAAATATACGTAGATAGATAGATAGATAGAATACTCTTCATTATGTACACCATAAAAATACATATACATAATATGTAGCCTAAGCCATCTGTAATAATGTACCTTTCAGATGGTGAGTGGATTTTTTAAATACGAGCTGTGGTTCCGAAGATTACCCTCCGCATACAAACTCACAAAGTTCGATCTCTCTCTTTACGAGTATAATAATAGTATACGTATATCTTTGGTTAACTGAAATTTCACATCTTAAGAAGAATCCTAACTTTGTCAGGTCTCCTCGAACTGAAAGCTCTTCCCAAAGATTTTCAGTTTTAATCACCTTTCGATAGCATCTTAGCCACAGTTTCTCCAAACTAGAAACTTCGATTTCGAACTAAAATGTTCCAGAGTAGAATGTTCAAGTTCCGGGTGCATTATCTACCTACCTACTGCAATTTTGAATTTGATTTACATAGTAATGAATATTGATGCTGGCTTGCTTTAGGTTCCATCATTCAATTTGTATACAAGAGCTTCATCGAAGGAGATGGTAATTAACCTGGCTTTGTTTATACACGGTGATTTTAAATTCACTGTGACCCTTTCAGGAGGTAAAAGTAATCATGATTATAAACAACTTTCACAATGGAACCAATTACGAAATAGCAAAAAAATACATTACTTTCATACATTTTCATCGTGTAACTATTGCATTATTGTATGAAACTTCTGATATTTCTTTCGATATTTCACAGTTGGTATCATATTCAAAGTTGCTCATAATCATGAGTAATTTCACGCTCTGAAAGTGTGAATTAAAAATCATCGTGTATATTGAAGGCGGCATGATCCGACACACAGTCCGCGCTTATTAGTTTTTGAATACATGAGAAACCAATAACAGTGAACTTAAAATATAAAAAAATAATAATAGGTATATCTTATTTAAGGATCTGGTAGATATGTAATCGTTTTTAATAACACGATTAGATTAAATTTGCTGGATAGAAAAAATCCAAGTAATGAAAATTAATCAATCTCATAACTACAAAAACAGACGTATTTTTTTTTTTTTTGCTTGTCTGCGTGTCTTTTAATATACAAATAAAAAATTTAAGTGTCTATTTGTAATGTCAAAATAACTTTTTACTAAATGCATATGAAAGGATACATATAGTATACGATAGGTACTTATGTATCTTTTTTTTTTTAGATAAATGTTATATAAAGTAAGGTAGATAAGATAAGGTAGTTAGACTGTTTAGCACAATTCGCTGAGTTTGTCTTGTTAATATGGTCAAAGTAATTACTATGTTTAAATACCTACCAAATCCCACTTCAGTCGACTCGAGCGCGGACAGCGGCGCCTTAAACATAACTGGCGAAATGTGGGTATACTATAGGTACACCTCTGTCGAAACCTTCGAAAAATACAGGTGTGATGTTATGTTTATGATATGTTGTAATGCGTATTATTTTGACGGTCTTTCAAACCACTGGGTAGGTACTACATATAATTACCCTGGCAGCTGAGAGTATGTCATGCTCACTCAAATATTTCGCTGGTGGATCATTAAGTTACCTTCAAAGTGGTTGAGCTAAATGGTGCTGATCCATGCTTCATGTTCGTGAACAGGCGCCGACAGGGATGGGACTGGTCATCTCTTAGCTGGCACGGCTTATTTTAATTATTGAATTGTTTTTATTACGGACGCGTCTAACGTGCACGTCTTTCCACATTGTTCTCACATATATAAACTTCAACATGAATGATGTAACCCATATTTTGTAACAATATTTTGTTTTAAAAGAGTGTCCGTGGAGTTTCTTGCCTGTTCTTCTCCAAAGGAACCTACTACGCTTTGGAATGGGCAACTAGCTTCATTTTTCTGACTGACCGAAACCTTGACAATTCGAAAGTGCCTGTAATTCGTTTATTTGAAATAAATGCTTTGAATTTGAGTTTTGAGTTTGAATTGTTAAGTAGGCACACTTTTATCACTCACGTCTCAGTGAGGACTATCGTATCCTATATATATCATATCGTAGAGTGAGGTCTCTAGAAATGTCAAATGAGGGGGCGGATTAATTTCAAAACCAGCTAAAACGATTTTTCTGGCAATCGAGTTAATGGTGATTTTTTAAATCAATAAAATTTAATCACACTCCTTGCTGCACAATACAACTACACAAGTCGCCATTGGTCCCCCATACTATTCGTGAGGTCACTTAGTGCAAAAGCAAGCGCTATGAATGGTTGATTCCGTTGTAGAGGAATTTGAAATTTAACCCATGACATTTATAGTGGATTATGTTACCAAGCCTAAGGTTGGAGGGTCGATTTAGTACTGTTATAGAGAGATTTGCTCGGAAATGAGTTTATCACTTAGTACAGAATTGAGAAAACTTTAAAAAGATAGAGAAAACGATTTGAAAAATCGTTTTAGTGGGTTTTGAAATTAGACCCCTCAAATGTGAACTGAACGCTCCCTGTTTGCGGGATTTTCTATCGCGAATTTTTACTAATTATTCATAATTGTAAAAATTGTGCCATTCCTGATTAATTATGGCTTAAGATTTTAAGTAACACTTGGAGGAAGAATAATATTTGTCTGCTTCATGTCTGCCAATTTTAGGAACATTATAATGTAAATACTCATTTGATGTATAAAATGTAATAAAATAAACATTACATGAAGTAATGGGTACTTAAACATATCCAAAACATATCAAACTAGCTGTTGCCCGCGGCTTCGCCCGCGTGGATGCCAATACTTCCCTAGCCAATGATTGTACATGTTATTCTTTATTTTTGGTCGCAAGTATTTCTACTAAGTTTCAAGTTAATCGCACCGCGCGTTAAAATTCCTACATACAAACTTTGACACCCCGCAATCCCCCTTTGAGGGGTAGTTTTGAAAAACGAATAATGAAAAATGTTATTACTTACTTAGGCAAGTATTTGTGCCAAGTTTCAAGTTAATCAACCAAATGAATAAGATTTTTCATACAAACTTTCATCCCCTATTTTATTCCCTCAGGGGTGCAATTTCCAAAAATCTTTTCTTAGTGCACCCCTAGACCTCATAAGGAACCTACGTGCCAAATTTTGAATCTCTAGACCCAGCGGTTTGGGCTGTGCGTTGATATGTCAGTCAGTCGTTTCTTCTTTTATATATTTAGAAGAAGATAAAAGTACTGACAGGACCTTACTCGCCAGTGGCGCCATCTGGTGAGCACAACAACGATAGCCCCCGTTGAATTAGATCTTCAACACAGTTCTAAATTACCTTAAAGTACGATCCGAATACTCAACCCTTACCCCTCTCAGGTAAGCTGACAATTAAAATTCAAGTATTATGCAAATAAGCCACACGGGACGACTTTCGACGTCAATTTTGAACGAAACCCCCCATAAATATGGAGGGTTTGGGCAACTTCTGGTCGTATCTTGTGATTACTAATAAAACTGGGCAAGATAATTGATTTTAGGGTTAAAATATGAGGAGAATGGCTTAATTTTGCCTTATTTGAAATCCTCGTAAGAACCATTACTTCTAATGCTCCCAACCCTACACGTTCTGTCCAATTAGTTAAGAAATTTATAATTTTCTTTGAGTGCAGTGGACCTAGTACGAACGCGTTCTCGCGTTCGAATATATGATGTCGATGTCGGTTTTGTCTACTCCGATAAATAAAATAAATAATAAAAATAAAATAGCTTTTATTAATTCCTTACATTGTTTTTTTAAGTATGTTAGTGTGTTATTAACAGAGATCGGAGTAGGTAGATTGAAATTACGGAATTTCATGACGTCGTACATAACATGGACATGCCTTTTTTCCGGAAAATTCCGGTTTTTTGTGGGATTGAATTATTTAGTGATTTCGTAACTACTACATTCGAAATTTGATGGAAGCGATACTAAAATATTAAAAATTTATTTTTATTTATCTCTTGAATAATAAAACTTATGTTAGTTTTTTTTTTTTTGCAACTTGTTTCCAAAAAATTCATCCGATTGAGTTGAAACTTTGGCGAGTTGCTGTGTGCGAACCCGTGAAGGTTTCTACGTACGAATCCCAAAGGCACGTCCATGTTAACATACACGTTTGAGGTCAATGATCCCAATTCATTCTACCTACTCCGATCTTTGGTTATCTAAATATATAAAAGAAGAAACTGACTGACTGACTGACATATCATCGCACAGCCCAAACCGCTGGGTCTAGAGATTCCAAATTTGGCACGTAGGTTCCTTATGAGGTCTAGGGGTGCACTAAGAAAGGATTTTTGGAAATTGCACCCCTGAGAGGATAAAATAGGGGATGAAAGTTTGTATGAAAAATCTTATTCATTTGGTTGATTAACTTAAAACTTGGCACAAATACTTGCCTAAGTAAGTAATAACATTTTTCATTATTAGTTTTTCAAAACTACCCCTCAAAGGGGGATTGCGGGGTGTCAAAGTTTGTATGTAGGAATTTTAACGCGCGGTGCGATTAACTTGAAACTTAGTAGAAATACTTGCGACCAAAAATAAAGAATAACATGTATAACCATTGGCTAGGGAAGTATTGGCATCCACGCGGGCGAAGCCGCGGGCAACAGCTAGTTAATGAAATAAAATCTTAATCTTAACATATTTTGTTAGTATTTTGTGTTAGTATCTTCACTTTTTATGTTTCCTCTATGTAAGAACCGCCTGAGGCGGTAAAAGACTCCTCCAAATGTTTCCAATCGTCGCGTTGTCTGGCTGTTCTTGTCCAAAAATTTCCAGATATTTTCACAATGTCATCCTCCCACCTTTTGAAAGGTCTGCCTCTGTTTCTTTTCATATTTCTGGGGGTCCAGTTTGTCACAACCTGGTCCCATCTTTGTGGTTCTAGTCTTTGAATGTGGCCTGCCCATATCCACTTAAGTTTAAGTCTGCTTAATCACATCCCTCGATCTTGTACTTTTCTTAATCAATGAAGTTTTCACTCGGTCTCTTAGTTTTATGTTCATAAAACTACGTTCCAGTCCTCTTTGGCCGATAAACGTAACATAAATCGGCTTCTCGTTCCCCAAATAATATTTACTTAGTTTTAAGACTTTATTTTAGGAATTTTAAGCTTCAAGTTATCTGATGACCTTTAAATTTCGTGTGGGAGTCGCAAAGAAACTGGAAGCGTTTCTTGAGATAGGAGAGGGGTGGAAGGGGAAAATAACACATTATACAAAAGGGAAAGAATATGAGCATTCCGGCGAAGGCGAATTGGTAACCACTTGAGCTTCACACGAAATTCAGAAACATTATATTTGCGTAAACCGTATTACTTTATACAAAAATTCGGAAGCTACTGAAGTTAAAACTATTAATAGTCAAAATTCGTTCAGTGCAGAATGAAGACGTGGAACTTCACATGTTCAATTACTAAAACACATAATCCCCCATTATCTAAGCTCACATAAGTTCAACAAAGTAATTGGCACATGAACATGATAAACTTGTGTGTATAGTGCCATTACAAGTTGCTTCTTCCGTTAATGTCGGCTGAAATTAGTCAAGAAAGGAGTTAGCACTGTTAATGGTGCCGCTTTGTTGTTAAATACATGGGATCGTTGAGGTATCGAACTTATGACTTGTTCTGAAATTAAGTTGGTAGTCAATCTCAAAAACTCGATTTAAAACTTTACTCCCCAACCAAATCGAATGGAAAACCAAGATCGACTTATGTTCGAGTATTATCAGCGTCGTTATGCGTATGCGGCGGATTACGTCATCGTCAAGTGCTCTATGTCTTTGGTTATTAACTTTTAGGTAGTTGAATGTTTTCACTTTCCCATGTAAAAAGTGCTCTATTTAAACTTAACAAACAAAATCTTCTAAATTCTTCCGAATCCATTTCCATAGCCCGGGTGTTATAACGACTCAACCTTTGCATATTTCTTCTCGCACGAATACGTGTATCCATACGATTTGCTTCCTCAAGAATATTGAAAAACGATGCAAGGCGAGCCATAATAATAAAGCATTTGAAAAAATAAAGCAGTAAATAACACAAAAAATCTCACTCGATCTGAATAAAGTAGCTTCTTTGTTATCGTGTAATTTGACGTTTAGTTTTGATCCAACAACTCGATACCTATCTGTCAGATGGCGTGTGGAGTACGAACTTTTCGATCCTAACGAATCTTTCGATCGATGTTAGTTTCGCTTCGAACCACCGCACGATCGTGCGTTAGTGTCGGATTCAAGACTATGTATGGATCGGCATTTAATTCGAATCCTATTCGATTGATTCAGAACTCGATGATATCTGGAGTAAGGCTCGTACAGTCGCCAGCACATCAGGCTACACGTAACTGTCAAATTTCTCCAAACGATTTTAAACTTAATTAAGTTCAAAATCGAATGAGAAAATCTGACGGTAACTTGCTGGCGAGTGTACATCGACAAAAATTCATTTGACTGTCTACATCTACAATTTGTATTCCATAATACTGTATCAGTACTGAGAGCAATGGTAGCCCAGTGGTAATGACCGCAACTAATGAGTTGCACCGCTGAACCAATAATCATAAAATTTGGCAGAGATATAGCCTGGGATATGGAGAAAAACATAGGCTACTTTTTTTACGAGATAACCGATATACACGCGGGCGGAGCCGCGGGCAAAAACTAGTAATAAATAAATAGGCACATAAAAGGCACTTTTGAAAGTCAATTGAAATTCTTATCGATGTTAACATCTTTTTGAGGGATTTTACTTAAAATAGACCACGTACCGACCACTACTAAACGTAACCCTTTTTATGTAAAATAGATTTAAACTGGACATGTAAAAGCATAAAAGCACTAAAACACGTCCGTGATGGGCAAGCAATTGAATTATAAAGTTATAGTACCCGTGCGGGGGGACTCAGAAATTTTCCTTTTTCCAACAACGTCCGAGGCGACCTTTAGTTATTGTCAGTCCAACTCACGCATTGACTGCAAAGCATTTCTACTCATGAATCCCCAAAGTCTTCAAAGCCATTTTACAGAGAGCACTAGATAGCATAAAGTTTATGAAACTCATTTAAATCTATAGAATAAAGCTTGAAGAGTTTGTTTGTTTGTTTGTTTGAACTCGCATTTGATAGCCGAATTGTTGAGGTAGGCCATAAGCTACTTAACATCACGCTAAGAGCCTTAGGAGTCGAGCAAAATGAAAAGAAGTCAGGACGAACGCTGAGCAAAATCGTAGTAAGGGGTGAGAAAAAGAAAAAGCGCGGGCGATGCGATGCAGCGTGTTGGGTCAGGGGTATAAGAAATTTCCCGCGGACGAAGTCGCGGGCCGTAACTAGTAGCTAAATAAAACGCAACTCCGTTGCTAAGTGAAATCTATACGAATATTATAAAGAAAGAGAGAGGGAATTTTGTGAGTCTGTGTATATGAGGAGGGTAATCTCCGGAACCACAGCTCCTACTTGAAAAATTATTCCATTATTTGAAAGGTATGTATACATTATTTCAGATGTACAGGCATGCATTGCAAAGAAATCTGATCCCCTATCGGGGTGAGATTTCTCTGCAGCTGACCGTACATAGGGTATACAGGGTGGGTTTTTGACGGTAGGTACCTTAAACGTTGTAGTTACATTTTTTTTTTTTTTTGATAAATTTTCTTCGCCATTCACAGATTTGAATGATACTTGTTTAATTTCAGACATACCTCGTTTGTATAAATTATAGTTATTTATATTTTCAAAGATTTTGAAAAAAAAAAAATGGCCATATTCACAAAAACTTTTTTTGTTGCCAGTCGATCCTGTTTCTTATAAGGATCAAAAAATTATACTCGTATCCGACCAAGTTGCGTAGGAAATGTGCCTCGCAACTTAGGTTTTTATGATGGATAGACGAAGCCTGGTACTTTTTGTTAGGTCACGTTGGCTCAGCACTTTTGCACGTGTAGTGAACAGGATACCGTCTTCACATGTAAATTGCGGCCGTGCGAAGTCGGGGCGGGTTGCTAGTCTTTTAATAAAGCATCATAATATTCCGAAATTAATCCCTAGTTTAGCTGGTAATTTTGCAAACTAATTAACTGGTACCTGCGGCCAGTCTCGCGTGCTATCGTAATAAACTGAATTAATTCTCAGTACCTACTAAACTTATTCCCTAACGAACAATTTCTCAAATTATATGCGTTATATTATGAGAAACATACTGGTTTAGAGTTATGCAGGAGGCATAAACAAAAGCATACAAAATTACAATAACTAGCTGTTTTTACTACATGTAGGTAAGTATAGCTGAAGTTACGTTAAAACTATGTTAGTAGTACTTCACTTAGCACTAGCTGCACTTTGTACTGTCCTGTGGAACTTGTCCGCGGAAGCGACGGAACACCACGTCCTGAGGCCAAAAGTCTTCATCCATGATGGGCAGATACGGATTCAGAACACGCACGATGAAGTTGACGTTCCGGTGGGATTCCAGTAACTGCACCCTGGGCGTGTACGTTGTCCCTTGGCGCACGTACTCCACAATGTCCTCCGCCTTAGTGGGGTAGTGCAGGCGGGAGATGTACACCGGTGTGTTTGGCTTTGCGGTACGCAGACTCACTTCACCCATAGCTTTACCACAGCGGTTCTTGTTCGTTCGCGAACGGCGCTTCCTCCTTTGCACCGTCACGAAACCATCATCATTATCAGCCCTATCAGCGCCTTTTCTGGTATAGGCTTGATACTAGGAGCGCCAGGGGCACTCGCGGTGACGCTAGCGAAATCCCGTTGGAGGCATTTCGCCAGGGCTGCAGACACTTGCAATATAATATATATAATTTATATCGATCATCATCATTTCAGTCAAAAGACGTCCACTGCTGGACATAGGCCTCCCCCAAGCACCGCCAACTCGACCGGTTTTGTGCTTCCCGCATCCAGCGGATTCCTGCGGCTGTCACAAGGTCATCAGTCCATCTTGTGGGAGGCCTTCCTACGCTACGTCTTCCGGTACGCGGTCGCCACTTCAGACACCAGACACTGCCATAGGTCATCACAATCGATACTAGATACAATTTAACAACAAACAACAACGACAAAAATTATGGAAAAATAATTAGTCTGAAAATAAATGTTTGACGGTGCATTGTTTAAATTGGTATTGGGTGGAATTCATAGATGTCGCTGTTAGTTTAGTGTCTTGGTTGTGCTGCTTGGCAGCGCATGACAGAGTGTACAACGTGGCGCTAGAGCGGCGGCGGGTGACCGCCGCGCATTCGACAAGTGAGTGAAGTTCATCGGTGGCGGTCAAGCAGTGAATACGTGTAGAAACTGTCGCGCGTTCAGTAGTTGTGTCGTGTACCTACATTAATTACTTTGCATACCCACTACTGTATAGAATAAAGTTCTTCTAACTAAACAGACAGCTGTGCTGCTGGGGAGTTTGTTCCGCCACTTCTTCTTCCCAGCTGAAGCACTAGGAAGTGGTGAAGGGCCGGGCGTTTTGGGTGACTGTCTTATGTAATTTTGATTCTCAGCCTAAGTTGAGTAAATGACGTTTGATTTCAATAACGGTATTTCTATTGCGCCCACAGTACGCCCACAGTAGTTTAAAATATGGCTGATGATAGTAACGAGAGAAACCTACCGTTCTCCGACATGTTTTTTATTTTATTTTATTTAAGTACCAGCGGTTCACAGTTTGCCTGTATAAATAATACAGTCAAGCATCTTTGCGCTACACTGCCACTGCCAATATATATTTTTTTCTATTCGAACCAATGAACGGAGACAGAAATATGCAAGTGCTACAGATTCATAGCCAACAAAAAGTTTGCCGTTGCCAAAAAATACTTTATCAAAAAATGCTATTCACAATTTGCTCACTCACCGCCGCATAATAAATGGAGTGCCAAATTCACAAAGTTATGATACAATTCCGTTAAATAGGTGTTCGTGTCCCATGCAACGGTAATACGGCTCAATGGCTGCGGTAATCGTTTTGGAATACTGCCAGAATCTGTAAGCTGCATGATGGATTTTGTGGTAGATACCTTGGCACTGGATGACAGGGGACTTTATTCTTCGGCTGGTACCAGATACAAGCCGTTACTTCATTAAAATAAAACCGGCCAAGTGCGTGACGGATTACGCACAATGAAGGGTTCCGTAGTTGAGATCAGTTTATCCCAAGAACAAAGTTAACATTGTAGTCATTGTAGTAAAATATGACAGAACTTGATTTCAACTGCAAATTCAAGTTGGTCGAGACTATTACTCGGTAACTTATAAAACCTACTTAGCTGTGTTACTGTGACTTAGCTGAGTTTTCCTTTTAACTGCGTTATATATATATACTACTGCTGTGAATATTTTCACATATCCAAATACAACCATTTAGCTGGCAGGGTGTAAAGTGCAATTTTTGTTAGGTAAAGGTCTAAGGTAAGGTCTTGTTGTCAGGTAAAGTGCTAATTTTTGTTAGAGTCAAGTGTCCCCCCACTTGACTCTAACAAAAATTAGTAGGTAATTTATAGTTTAATATTGCGCAAACGGATACGTGAATCAAAAAATGGTTTTCGCAAATCCGCAATATTTTTGAACGGCCTATCCTCCGATACCCCATACTATGAGACAGATGAGAAAAAAAAATATGATCCCCATTTTATGTGAAGGGGAAGTAGGTATCCTAAACAAAAAAAAAGCAAAAAAATATTTTACCACTTTATCGACGTGATTAACAAATGACAAACAACATGACAAATTACAGCTTTCTAGTACTATGAGTCTTTGAGCTAAGCCGTGGACAGACAGACAGACAGATGGACTTGGTGAAACTATAAGGGTTCTTTGTTGACTACGGAACCCTAAAAACCGGCAAAAGTTAGGATGAATTCACCCCAAAAACTAACTTATCATTGTAAATTAAAAACATGTTTAGCCATACATAAAAGATAAAACTACAAATTAACGTTTTTTGTCGTTTTTATTTAGTGCATATAAAATTATATACGGTACTTCTATCAAAGAAAGTTTTTTTTTTTTTTTGGCTCTTTGTTCCGGCTTATCTCCGAAAGAACTAGACCGATTTTGACGGGACTTTCACTGGCAGATAACTGATGTTATAAGGAGTAACTTAATCTAGTAAAACTTAAGAAAAGGACAGAAGATAAATTTTAGTTGAATCCTGTCAAATTAATCAGCGCTTGACGTAAATTGACGTAATTTTAGTCGGCAAGTTTTTAATCACGTCTAAACTTGTATGGAGTAGTAACCGGTGCTGATTAATTTGACAGGACAAAACTAAAATGTATCTTCTGTCCTTTTCTTAATGAAATGGAAAGAAAAAGATGCATTGAACTTAAATTTATTTTAGTTCGTGAACAAGGGAATCGGCACCATTCACGATAGTATTGTAATGCCCTCTTGGTAATTTGTTATGATTATGACTGGTCACAAACGTTTATGTAAACACATTGACCGAATCTAAATAGTTTTATTACATGTAAAATGGTTATTATATTATATGGACAATAAAAATACAGCTTAAACATATGATGGAATACTTCATGTAGAAAAAATTGGCAGTGATAATTACTGCCGACAGAAGTGAAAAGACAAAACTTTAGAATAACTGTTCTTTTATACATATAGCTCATGGAAAGCGTTCGGTGATGATGACGCGAGTTCCATGATTTTTGTTCACCCAAAAAGTACACATACTTACACAGTATACATATAGGTCTGGTCAAATTACTACGTATATATTATCACGCTATTTGCTATGGGAGATGAGCAGTATTGCAATATGTTTTGTGATGGGTCCATAAGGGCAGGTACCTTAACCGTGGTCGCTACAAGAAAATGGTCTTAAGAGACTATCCTTAACTTTTAGAAAAAAAATTGTGCTGCATTCACAGATTTTCAAAAAAATGTACAGTCAGCAAGAAAATGGGCAATTTTCACAAAAAAGTTTTAATGCCAATCGATCCTGTTTCTTACGGACTAAACAGTTTTTCTTTTTTTTTTTACCCAGACATCATACCTATTAGCTAGTTAAACTATAAATAGTTTTAGATTGCAAAGCGCTCGATGACGATCACGTGAGTTCCATAATTTTTGTTCACCCAAAAATACACATACTTACACAGTATACATATAGCTCATGGAAAGCGTTCGATGACGATCACGCGAGTTCCATGATTTTTGTTCACCCATAAGTTTTTCTCCTACCAAAAATCGCTCAACGCACCTAAAGAAGTTTACACTTCATAAATTTTTAGCTTCTTATCAATGAGAGCAAAGTGTTATTGATTTTTCCCATATGTCAATAGCAGCCCGGAGTCTGGATTTGTGTCCGCTTAATGGTAATAGGCTCGCCCCTTATTACGTGGGACTTCGACATACTGGTGAAATGTGGGTGAACTATAAGGACACCTGTGCCTCACCCTTCGGGGAATACTGATGAGATGTTATGAAACATTTTTTTTTATAACTATAGCATCTTGGAGTTGACCTAGAGAGGTCGTGACTCCTTAACCGGACTTTCCTGTGGCTGCCTTAAGCGAAACTTAAAGCCTCCAGCCAGGGCATAAAACTTACAAACTAAACGACTGCACGCTAAGGTCCCTGTGGGATACGAACCTCGGCTTAGGGCAGCGTTGCGTCGGGGGAAGGACAGCAAGGGACAGGCCGAAATCATCAAATCAGGATTATTATTATTATACGGAGAATTTAAAGCTATACAGGCTCAGCTACGGCGCGGGCTAGCGCTTCGTCGAGCAAGGGTCGGAAGGGAATTCAAACGGAAACAAAGCTAGTTACGATATTTATAGGATTTCGATTCAAAGTATTTTCGAAATGGCGTACCACTCGCAAAGTTTTTCGCAACAGAAAGAAGAAAGAAAAGAAAGAAAACAAATTTATTTGATCCAGGTTTAGGCACACAATATTCACATTAAAGAACAAAGAACAGGAAAAAAACTTAAAACAGTATTGTGTCTCACGGCTGCGTCAAATAGGCCCAGTTTAGCATAAATGTCAAGCCTAACGCTGGTTTTCAACTGGACCTTATGTTAAGACATCTTACTGATGTAAATCAGAATAGAATAGAATAGAATAGAATACTCTTTATTATGTACACCATAAAAATTACAGATATAAATGTAGAACTGTTACATAGGGTGTCACAATGGGCGGTCTTATCGCTAAAAGCGATCTTTTACAGACAACCTTATAACCTGTAATCAGTTTTATAGTGAGTAAATATTTAAATTTAAAATCCATACTAATATTATAAATGTGAAAGTAACGCTGTCTGTATGTCTGTCTGTCTGTATGTTACCTTTTCACGCCTAAACCGCTGAACCGATCGTCATGAAATTTGGCAGAGTTATAGCCTGGGATATGGAGACGGACATAGGCTACTTTTTTACGCGATAACCGACATCTACGCGGGCGGAGCCGCGGGCAAAAGCTAGTATATCTATATATATGTAGCAAATAATACTAAAATAGATTAGGTTTAAAAATAATTTAAGATATATGATTTAATTAAGAAGGATGAAGAAATAAATTGTTATGATTATTGTATGTTATTTAATTATATTATTATTACGAGTATATGGTCATTCAATTATTACTAACACTAGTTTATAAGCTCGCAATATTGTACTAACAAATATGGATGTAATCGTAGGATGAATCTGAAATAAATTATTTATTATTATTATTTCCTTTATATCAATAAATACATATAAATTATTATTATTTATATATTTAAGTATCTTTGACATATCTCGGGACCCTGGGACCTTTGAAAGGCGTACGAGGGGTCGAAGCCAACTCGCAGAGGCCCGTTAGATGCTTTTTAATTAAATGAGGCACCAACCGACGACTATCCCTGTACGCACCATACAAGTGCACCCAAGGACAACCCCCGGCTGGTGTAGGACTATTGCAAAATATGGAAACACAGATATTGGATTATAGGTTTGGGTGGTTAAAATGGACTAGTTACCTAAAACTATGAAAAGACTATGGCCCCTGCCTGATCAATGTTTTGTTGTACACGGATAAATTGGCAGGGGGTGACTTGCACGCTAAATAATGGGCCCCTGGAAACGGTCGCTAGCACTTAGTGCCATAGCAACAAGGGGGCAACATATCCTGAGGTGCTTAAGGACTAGAGAGGTATTCCACGGCTATCAGAACAATCCCAGAGCCCGGAAGATGGTCAAGATTCCTACCAGCACTTACTGGAATACTTCCTTCCTCCGAGCACGTTTGCTCTTGCGAATTTCCACTCAAGCCAGCCAATAAAGGCAAAATTGAGGTGGGAGTTCAGTTCCTCGTCAGTGTTCACTCCAGCTGGCCAATTAAGGCAAGCCAGAGATGAGGAACATGACTTCTCCCGGGAGATAGGGTCCGTGGGGTCGCTACTGCCCATCAACTCGCCACATGCGGCCCTGCGAGTTTCTGTATGTCCCTTGGTCTGGCTCCTCGTCCTAGACCTGTTCGGGCAAAGTAAACTCTACCGGCACAGACTTAGAGTTCGGAGCGCGCAAACCCCACCACGAATTCAACGTAGAGATACGGTGGTGGGGTTATTATTATTATTTTATTTTTATGTGTTTACATATCTCGGGACCCTGGGGTCCCGGACCTTTGGAAGGCGTACGAGGGGCCGAAGCCAACTCGCAGAGGCCCGTTAGTAGCTATTTAATTGAATGAAGCACCAACCGACGATTATCCCTGTACGCACTATGCAAGTGCACCCAAGGACAACCCCCGGTTGGTGTAGGACTATTGCAGGATATGGAACCAAAGATATTGGACTATGGGTTTGGGTGGTTAAAATAGACTGGTTACCTAAAACTATGGAAGGTCTATGGCCCCTACCTGATCAATGTTTTTTACACACGGATAAAATGGCAGGGGGTGACTTGCACACTCAATAATGGGCCCCCGAAAACGCTCGCTAGCACATAGTGACGTAGCGACAAGGGGGCAACATGTCCTGAGGTGCTCGAGGAGTGGAGAGGTATTCCAAGGCTCTCAGAACAATCCCAGAGCCCGGAAGATGGTCAAGATCCCTACAAGCACTTACTGGAATACTTCCTTCCTCCGAGCACGTTTGCTCTTGCGAATCTCCACTCAAGCCGGCCAATAAAGGCAAGAAAGAGGTGGGAGCTCAGTTCCTCGTCAGTGTTCACTCCAGCCGGCCAATAAAGGCAAGCTAGAGATGAGGAACATGACTCCTCCCAGGAGATAGGGTCCGTGGGGTCGCAACTGCCCAACAGCTCGCCACATGCTGCCCTGCGGGTTTCTGTATCTCTCTTGGTCTGGCTCCTCACCCTAGACATGTTCCGGTAAAATAAACTCTACCGGCACAGACCCAGAGTTCGGAGCGCGCAAGCCCCACCACGACGTCAACGTAGAGATACGGCGGTGGGGTTATTATTATTATTATTATCACTCCCATTACCCCTACTAATACCAAAGCCAAATTTAAACCACTTCTCCGTAATAAATGCAAATTCTATGAAATCAGGATGCATATGTTTCCCTGTCTGTCCTTAATTAATTTAACCGCCAAATATTGAGCATCCTTATAATCCATTTACATTAAAATGGAAAGCACGGTTTACTTTAATTATTACTGCAGTTTAAATTCTGAACAAACTGAATACATAATTACGATATTAATTTAATAAAAGTTCTCTATTTAGGGCCGATTTTTCAATCGTCAGATAACTTTTATCTGGGGAATATGTTTGACGTTTTGACAGCTTTTGTATAGAAAATATGTCCAACCGCCATATTTATTCCTCAGATAAAAGTTATCCGAAGATTGAAAAATCGGTCCTTAGTGTTTTTACCACAAATAACGGTATTCGCCCGACTACGTCCATTTTGTGTTTCAGATTTTCCTGTACAAACTTTAAAACACCATTTCATCCCTTAAAGGATTTTTTAAAGTCGTTTGTTTTCCCTCAGAATTCAAGATGGTTCATCAAAATCCATTTTGCCATTTTGCTGGAAGAATTTAACAAAGCCGCGGCCTGAGATAATTTCGCATTGAAAATATTAGACCCAGCATACAAGAATATTAAAACGTTATAACTGATGGCGACTAGATCTAAAGAAAACACACATTTGAAGCAATATTAGTAACCCATATTCTAATCTCTTAAGGCGGAGACTGACTTGCAACGTTTGTTTGTCATGTATCATTCGAGGCGATCTTGGTTACAAAACATATAGGCCCGTATTACAGAACGTCACTCAATACTCAAGCATTACTTAAGACTAGATTCAAGCCATTTGATTGGTTAAATCTAGTTTTGAGTAATGCTTAAGTATTGAGTGACGTTCTGTAATACGGGCCATAATGGCGATACACTAAACGTTGCGAACATTCGCTTCGAGCACTTAACATAAGCGTGCTCCATTATTATTCAGAATGGCAGACTTAGAGGTTATGTGTACTTCATGAATTTTATTTAGTTATTGTTATTGGAAGAAGAAGAAAAACACAAAACGACTGCACGACTTGTTTGTAATCATGCGCACGCAATGCTGCGTTGAGCGGCTCGGCTCGCAGCACTGAATACTGTAACGCGTTTCAAAGGAATTCACGAAAAAGCAGACAGTCGAGTGGAGGATCCGATGCTCGTATCGAGCGGCTCGGTTCGCTATGGACTACTATAACGCGTTACAAAAACTTGATACATTACAAACAAACGTTTATAGAGGTATGAGGAACAGTGTGTAAAGTTCACTCATCCTCTATTGAAAAAGGAGGATCCTCCAACCAGACGGGTGTTGTGTCTGGTGGGCAACTGCCCGGATGTTGTATATATGCTAGTCGCGCGGTAAACTCTGATTGCGCGATGCAGGCTTTGTGACGTCAGGTCTTTGATGCGTAGTTCACATGTGGCGTTGTACATGCCACACGTTGCAAGTCAGTCTCCGCCTTTAAATACACTATCATATATTTTAGACAGCTTAATTTTAGCTAAACCCGTGCCAAAACTATGAAACGCACTCACTCGCATATTTTGTACACGTGTCACATCTTTATCTAGTAATGATGACATCATTTGGTAAACCAGAAATGAGGAGTTAAATCATAGGAATGATTACCACAAAACTGAAATAATCGATCAATAAGCAGTCTGTCTGAAATAAATTAAGGAAAATTATTCAGGAGACTTATTTGTAGCAAATAAATTAACTCAGACGAGAAAAATAAATATTATCCCACGTGTGGAGGTACCCTAAAAAAAAAACAAGATTTTATTTTACCACTTTGTCGGCGTGATTAATATGTATATCCATGCCAAATTACCCTAGTAGCATTTTTTGTTGGCATTTAGTTGGGCCAATTACAGAGGTAAGTGGCCCAACTAAATGCCAACAAAAAATGCTACTAGGGTATAGCTTTCTAGTACTAAGAGTCTCTGACATGGACATGGCGAAACTATAAGGGTTCCTTGTTGACTACGGAACCCTAAAAACTTGACTATCAATGCAAAATAAATATTCATCTCAAAAAATATTTTATTCATCCCATTTTGAAACTTACTGATTGGCTACTGTAACTATAAATGAGGGATCCGGACTGGCTTAACGTCGTACCCCACTCAGTGCAGATCTACATGTCGAATGAAAATGGGATCCTTTCTAGAAATAAGTTTTTCTGAAGGCTTTGGGCGACTGTGTGTCGGAGCTCAGGAGGAAATACGCATGGTTATGTTCATCAATCTTTGTAGTATCGATAAGCTTGTGGATTTTGTGATTTTGAGGGTGTTTTGAAAACTACAAATTTTGGGTAAATAATACCCTAAAAGTAATTAAAAATGTTAAGTAAGCGCGTGTAACACAAAATTTTTGTTTTAATAAAAATATTTGCCTGAAAATGCAGGCAAATATTTGAAAAAATAAATACATATTTTTTTTTTCTGGAGTAGGTTATTTTTTTATTGTTTTTAAGAATACACAAATATGATCGTTAAATATGAGGTGATATAAAAATTTATTTTTGTTTAACAATGAGACTCAAACAAGCGATTCAAGTCGGTTTTCAAGATTGTGAAATAAAAATCATCTATTTTTTTCCATTTACTTCTCTAGGTGGTCTTCTTCTGATGGTAAGTAGAAACCACCGCCTATGAACTTTTGCAATACCAGAGACCCTTTAGAAATTCCATAAATATATGTAAATTCTAAAAGTAATTAAGCAATTTATGGAATTGCTAGACAACAAATTAAAGCAATGATCTTAATAAGCAAACTTGGCCACAAGTTAATTACGGTTAGTCTGAATACCGCTAAGTTATTACTTTAATTAAGGCCGAGAAATCCCGGAGCGAATCATAGTCAGCATTACACAATAACACGGTACACACGTAGGCTATAAAGACTTAACCGAAATACATTTATATAACCTAATTCACATTTGTAGAATTAATTAAGCAATTAAGGCAAATAAGGCTAACAATCACCCCAAAGGGTAATCTAGAGAGCAATGCTTGGGGTCTCCCTACGGGATCGAATCAGAAATAAAGAGATCCGCAGGAGAACCGACATAGCCCGAAGAATTGCCAAACTTAAGTGGCAGTGGACAGGGCACATGACCCACAGAACAGATGACCGATGGAGCCGAAAGGTTCGACCGCGTACTGGAAGACGTAACGTAGGAAGGCCTCCCACAAGCTGGACCGATGACTTGGTGAAGACCGCAGAAATCCGTTGTATGCGAGAAGCACAGAACTGGTCGAAGTGGCGGTACTTGGGAGAAGCCTATGTCCAGCAGTGGATGACTTTCAGCTGAAATGATGATGATGAATTAAGCAATTTAGGAAAGGTCGTAGGTACTGTCAAAATTAACTTGAAAAAGGCGAACTTATTTAGTACAGGCTGTAAGGAAAATAAAAATATGGTTTCATTCGATCTATCAAGCGAATTTGGAATTATATTTAAAATAAAAGGTACCGATTAGGTTTTTGATTTGAAAAACGACAATTAAAGATAGCTGCGTAATACAGTATACGTTTCTCTGAGTTGAACTGATATACATAAAATATATAATAAGTTAAAATGTGACAATAGTGCGGGAACAGGAAGCTAACTTTGTGAGAGACTGGTGCCTAAAATAGGTTTGTATAAAAACCTATATAACAGATCCCGCGGCTAGATTCCTGTGGTTTGGACCATTATAACAATGTAGTATACTTAACTAAGGTTGAATTTAAGAAAAATAATAAAAAAGAAAAATTACAAAACGTTAGTGGAAACACCAGAGTGTGTGAGTAACCAGAGAAAGTGTATAAAAGAGATGTGAGAGTATATGTGAGAGGTTGCTTGAGTGAGTGTGGTGTGAGTATGATTAATTGTATGTAGAAGAAGCAGCAGAGGGGATGAATAGTGAGAAGAGATAGTCTAATTGAGATCAACGGTTTATTATACAATTTTTGTTGACATGATATTTTTTATTTTTGACATTGTGTAATGGATAAATCAGATTTAATTTGTTTTTATATTATTTGTTTGACATATCATTTATAACATCAGTATTTTTATTGACATTAGATTATATTTTTGACTTATGTAATAGTGGAATCTTTAGTTTATTTGTTTTGTTATAATGCTTAGATTTATTATTTTTGACATTTAATATAATAACAGGGGATTGCAAATGTTTTACTTTTTAATTTCTTATTCGGTTACCATTATAATAATGATTTATATAATAATTCTTTTAATTTTTATTTGTTATAATTTTGTGTGAAATTTTGATACAATGTAAAAAAAAAACAGAAATAAATAAATAATAATAATCACAAATAATAATTCTCAGTTTCCTGAGAGTCACGAGTTTTCAAATATGTAGTGACTGAAATGTTACATTTGTGTTTAGTTTGAGGATATTAATAAGGATGAAATTTAGCTTGTTTTAAAGATATGATCTGAGAAAGAAGAAGAAATTACTCAAGTGTGCAGACCAGGGGGCCAAGTCTACTAATGTACAAACGTTGCAATGGTCTCTTCATTGTGAGTTTTTGACAGATTTGCCATACAAACACTGTCAAATACTCACTTACTTTTTCACATACTTTTTCACAATGGCGAAACCATTGCAACGTTTGTAAATTAGTAGACTTAGGCCCCTGGAAGGTTGTGTTTGGCATAGTCTGCCTTTTGAGCTGATAAACATAAAATAGATACACAAGTTTTTCATCTATAAATTATCGATGATAAATCTTTCTATACATTTTTCTAGTTTGAAACGAGTTCGTCAAAGCGGGTAAATTTTATCGGAAACTCAATAAAAACCCTCTTTAGGACTTTCGAATCCTTTCCGTTGCAAACTTTTTCTCTTAAATAGAGAACAAAAGTTTTTTTTTTTTCGGGTTCTATAAGTTTTTTCAATTTGGGACTTTTAGTTGCTTTTAACTTTTTCAGATCTATTATATCATTTCATTATTAGATCCCAAAAAGTTTCCATTCAGAATTATGACTGGTCCTTTTTATTATTGTAACAGGAAACTAAACTACAAAAAAAAAAATAAGAATCCATTCCTGAGTCTCAGTCTTTTCAGACAATTTCAAAGCTATCTTTTTGCTATCGAGATGGAAACATGAAATTATGAAGAAGTTTTGTAAAATTACATCTGCTCCCAATTAAGGCATCGATCAAAGTTATTTGTTGCGTATCGAAGAGATTTACTCCACAACAATTTTATTGAATAAGCTTTGTTGTTGAACATTGTTTGAAAATGATTTACGATGATAACGCTGTAATTTAGTTAGCCAGTTTTCGAGTGGTGTTTGTAGAAACAAAAGTAGCGGTCATGTTTTTAGGATTTCGTAGTAAACAAATATTACTGTGTATTATTTATTAAATGAAAAAAATATATATATGCATATTTCCTATTATAGTTGTTACGACATTTACATAAGGATAATATTTTTGTGTTCACCAAAAATCTTAAGGTACATCTATGTATGCATTTCTAAAATTTTATTCTTCCCCGAAAAATACTGATCGTGCACCAAATATTAAAGGTTAGGTTAGGTTAGGTTATATTTTGGTGCACATTCAGTATATTTGGTGGAACACAGGCAAAATTAGGTAAATGAAATGGGAGTACTTTTAAATAAAATTGAAGTACTTTTAAATACCATCCTTTACATAATAGAGTATTGCTTACTTCAGAGTATATCAAAAATCAAATAGTAATATATTATTAAGAAGGTCAAATTCACCTCGCAACTATCTAACACCTACCTACTTATAACATAGTTTTTTTTTTTTTTTTTGATAAGTTTAATTCACTCGATGAATATAAATACTTTTACAATCCTTATTTACAAATGGCCAGTTACCACATGTGTTCAAGGGAAGTGTTTTGTCAGTCTGTCGTTTCCGATAAAATTAAATTAGGTATTATCAGATTTCATTTTAGTTGCCAAACTATAAGTTGATTCCGAAGCGTTGTATTATTATTACAGTTATTATTTTAGGATATAATATTAGATGTATCTTATAGATATTATTATTATGGGATATTTCGTATCATGTCGGCTGCAATAAACACAGTTGCGACATTTTGTTGGCAGTAAATTGTCGTAAGTATATCATTATTGTAGATCTGTATGTAATCTATGAAAATTGTGCTTCATTGAGGCTAATAATTTGGCAATAACTTGTTTATATTTCGTGTATGATTTTGTTTGAACACATAAAAGATAATATGTTATTCCACGAGATAATAACGACAATAATATTTTAAGATATTAACTGTTCCACCGGCACCGGTCCCCGTGTCCCCGTAGTGGTTTACGGTCGAAATTAAATTGTGTTGTTGCTTCTAACGATAGTAAAAAACCGGCCAAATGCGAGTCGGACTCGCACACGAAGAGTTCCGTACCGATCGAGCAAAAAAAAAATCTCTTTTCTTGTAAAAATGGAATAAAATTAGTTAGTTTATTTAATTTTATTATTACCCTTTTTATTATTACCTTTATTTACTTTTTTGTTTCAGAATCAAAAATCTAAATATTTTATTTCATATAAACCTACATGGGCACTTATGAAACGTCAGAAACTAGGTGCACGGTTCCAATTAATCGTTTCCTATGGAGAAGAGCCGGCAAGAAACTCCACGGTTACTCTTTTAAAAATAATTGGCTTTACAATATTATCAAATAACAGTGTTAATAGGTATGGGAGGACAGTGTAGGCCTTTCAACAATTACCAGGTACTTAACAAAATAGAAATTTTTTAACAAATCTACACTCTACTAGGCCTACAACGTTCTCACATTCACAAAATAGAAATAGAATTGTAATAGAAAAATAATCTAAGTATATAAAATATTAATGACATGATTGCAATTACAACAAGAGTAACATATCTGAATAAATATAATGTCCACAAAAGCCTCTGATAAAGAATTATAATTTAACAACGGTTATAACGGCAATAAAAATACACAATCTGTGAAATTTTCAACTGTCTACCTATTACGGCTCATGAGATACAGCCCGCTGACAGGAATACGGATGGATGTACAGCGGAGGCTTAGTAATAGGGTTCCGTTTGGTACCCTTCTGGTTCGGAACCCTAAAAAGATAACATCCCCATTCATTAAAAAGCTATAAAGAAGTTACGCCCTCCGCAAGCGAAAGTTGTCACTTAACACGATTAGGCCCATTTAAATATAATGGGAGAACTTGCCCACGAACGAAGGGATACCTCTAAGAATCACTAATTTTATGGTCAGAACTTAAAAGCTTAAAAGTGAAATTGAAACTTATACCACAACACAAAGCAAACTCCGGGCTCCCACCAGCGTTGCCAGACATCCCGAGTTTGGCGGGTCGTCCCGATTTTTAGCCGAAAATTTGATGTCCCGTGAAGGACAGGCTCTGTATATAGGGTGGCAGGGACATCGACGCGAAGTCTGTTACCATGGCTTCAGTCTATGATTCTGGACCTAGCTTTTTTTTTTTTTGATGATGGGAAATCATCAAATGACGAGGGGTTATTTGATGATTACCCAACCTCAAAAAAAAAAAAAAGACGAACGAAGGAATAGCTTTATGAATCCCTAATTTTTTGGTGAGAACTTAAAAGCTTAAAAGTGAAACTGAAACTTATACCACAACACAAAGCAAACTCCGGGCTCCCACCAGCGTTGCCAGACATCCCGAGTTTGGCGGGTCGTCCCGATTTTTAGCCGAAAATTTTATGTCCCGTGAAGGACAGGCTCTGTCCTGCTTTTCGGGATGATTATACAGGTTGGCACATCGACGCGAAGCCTGTTTCCATGGCTTCAGTCTATGATTCTGGACCTACCATTTTTTTTTTTTTGATGGTGTAAAATCATCCCGCTCTGGGTGGAGCGGAAGGGAATGTCAGACTCTTACTGACTAAAACCTACCCATGTTCCTTCCATGGCCCTTTATGTTCCGGGGCAGCGGTACCCCTTTCGGACAATCCCGCTGACTCGGCAGGCTTGGGCCCTATTGGGCCCCCTCGTCGTTGCTGACATATCTTTGAGGCGCGCGTGGAACATGTACGCGCCGTCCGGCACGGGCCTGGTCCTGATCGGACGGTAAGCTACCCATTACTCACCGCCCGCGCCTACGGTGGCCGGGAGTCGTCACGCGGCTCCCGACGCTCGGAGCGTCTACCGCGGTGGCTGGGACGGGAGGCTCTCTCCTTCTCCCGCCCCGCCTTCTGGACCTCCCTGCGTTGAAATTTTCGTCGGCAATTTAAAAAAAAAATGCTGTCCCATACATTTTGACCGCGTAGGTATTGCACTTTTGTAAGAAATGGCTGTTTATTTTTTAATAACCGACAAAAAATTTCAACGCAGGCTTTCCAGAATCATATACTGAATCCATGGTAACCAGTTTTGCGTCGATGTCCCTACCACCCTGTATTAAAGAAGGAACGAAATTACTTGTTCAGAGAAATATAAATAAGTAGGTGAGTAATGTATCATCATCATTTCAGCCGAAAGATATCCACATCTGGACATATCTCTCCCCCAAGCACCGCCACTTCGACCGATTCTGTTCTATAATATAATTATGTAATGTATTACATAATTATATTATATTCATCTGTAGACTTAACTGCCTTATAGGGTTATACAGACAATTATTGTTATGAGTATAGTAAAGTAACGTATTTTCATTAAAATACATTTTCTATGGCTATCTATCATCATTGTAAACTTAATTTGAAACACAAATTAAAGGATAAGTAGCAAAAAAACTACTAATTATTTACGTTTTTTTATTTTTATTATGTCCCGCTTTCTACGAAAGAATCCCGCTTTATTTACTTAAAAGGTTTCAAAATACCGCTTTGCCCGAAACATAATCTGGTAATGCCAACAGACAAGTAACAACACATTTAATTCAACTCAATTTTCAGTCGACAAAAGACCTAGTTGTCATTTCTAAAACTGGAATGGTTAAACAGACGGTTTTCTGCTAACAAAGAAGGTAATTACCTAAAAGCACGAAATCCAATGAAAAAACAAAAAACAAAAGGCTAAATAAAATAAAAAGAATCACAAACCTTCCAATTCGAAATTCAAACAAATCACCAAAAGGAGTCCAGTAATCTTTGAACAGCGATAATCAACCTTCGCATGGTCTTGAAAGATAGGTTTTTTCTATGATAGCCCAAAGTTTGCGTGCAAAGGAAATGCACCGGCTGCCTCAGGAGTAACTATTGTGAAACACGCGAACTTTAATGGAATTTTACAAACTCACATTAAACAGTAGGAAACACTAGGGTTATTTTTATCTTTGAGTCGTTTTCAGGTATAATAGCTACGCTTTCAGGCAGTAAATATGCGGCAATGCGGTCATTTTTACGTAGGTTTTAAAAATGGACTATTACAGTCTTTTATTATTTTGGAAGTATGTGTAATCGTTCAAGTTTATTTACACTAGCCGAGGTTGCCGCTGCAATATTAATTTTTATATTTTTTCATGAGTATGTACTAGGTGGCGCATAAGTTATCACCTACGTATTTGGAAGATGTTCTCATTTTTGAAAATGGAATGTTTGGTCATTGCAACTTTGACATTTGTGAAGTACACAAATATAAAATACATATCGTAAAATCATGGTGCGCTATACTCTACAAGAACGCGGAATAATTGTTTCATTGTTTTTAACCAATAATCAATAAGTGGTGTTAACCCAACGTGAATTTTGTCGTCAATTCCCATCGTGGTCGTGCAACACCAACTGCGCAAACTTTGCGGCGTTTGACCACTCGTCTTATGAAGACTGGCTCAACACGGGATAGTCTTAGGCATGGCTGCCCCCGGAACAGTGTTTCTGCCAGGAATATCGCTGCTGTGGATGGAAGTGTCCAACAATATAACAATAACCAAAAAAGATTTTTTTATTTACAAAAAATATAGAGCCTTAGTTAAATCAGGTGATTACTTATGCGCCACCTAGTGTAATTAGTTTTATATATTTCCGCACTTTAGAACAGCTATTAAAAAAAACTAGTGTTTACCAAAAACATGTAACCGTGAATAAAGTCGTAATAATTATGCCATCATTGTCATGAAAATGCCTCACAAATAAAGAAACTATACCCAAAGTCTCTAATTCAGATAATTTATGTAAACAAAGTAATGTCAAGAAATATCACTGTAAAAATGACAGAACAGTGGTGCCAAACATTTTATCATGTTCTTTTTTTGTAAATAGTCATCGCTAAAATTAAAGTGAATTAATTATAAGAACTATGCAAACAAAATACCGTTGCCAAACAATGTATTGTGTAGTATGTCGAAGACACGGCATATGATCGTCATAATCAGCCCTTTTAATTCCAGTGCTAGACGTAGGCCTCCCAAAATCGATTTCCACTCGAAACAGTTTACTGCCGTTTTCATCCAAAATGTGGCTAGATATGCTACTTACAATATGAATCTATTAATGAGTTGTAATGTTAGTGTTGTTGAAGATGTAAAAAATGTGAAAATGTTTGGATCTCCTGCATTGTTACCAGTATCATAAAATATTTTATACCAGAAAATCTCCTTTTTTTAATAACTTTGTCTAAAACCGGAAATTTATAAAAATAATTACGGTATGATTATTTGTTAATTATTATTTCTTAAAATCAGTACTTAAAAGAAAATGTAACCTCTTTTTTCGCTATTTTATGTGAATTACCATTACGAAGATATTTTTTTGATATGTTATCCCCTTTGTTTACATAAATTATCTGAATATGAGACTTTGGGTATACATGAACATGAACATTGTAATGTTCAAGTTTGACAGAATTTTAAATTAGTGAAACTCTTCGTTCCAAAAATCCTGGATTTAAAAAAGGATTAATAGACACGGAGACACGATACAGTTTGCTAACGAGAAAAGTTGTAAGCTGTTTCTTCTTTTGTTTCAATTTTTCCTAATTAATTTCCTTTAGAGACAAGAGCTTAACTTTTCCTGGAAAAAACTTTTCTTGCATAAAATAGGGTGTAGTAATAATTGCCATTTTTAGGGTTCCGTACCCTAAGGGTTCGAACGAGACCCTATTACTATGGGTCTCCTGTCCGTCAGTCCAACACATTTTCTCCAACAATCAATCAACAATTAATACTTATTTAATAAATAAATATTTGGGCCTACCCAACCCTAGTAGCATTTTCCGTTGGCATTTAGTTGGGCCAACTTCAGAGGTATGTGGCCCAACCAAACGCCAACAAAAGTGCTACTAGGGAAATGTCCTTTCTTTGGTATTGTTCGTCAAATCATTGGGCTCCTTAAGTTCTGAGTTGAGCTATACGATTACTGACAAATGCATGCATTGACTGGACAGGTCCACTCAATCTGTGTGGTTCTTTCCTCAAAATACCATTTCAGACACCGATCTACATATATAGTCTTCACATGATCTGACCAAGATAATGTCTGGACTTGACCTCTGAGTTTGTTTCGGCCTTTCTTCTCAGAGTAGTAAGATAGGAAACGCCGACCTCATCTAGTTTTTAAAAATATGATTGACGTGTAAAAGTGTTTGTACAAACCTACTTACAGAAACAAAATCATTTATCATTTAACAATGTTGTGTACATAATAGTAAAAATTCAGTGTATGTATTATGATTATAACATAATATTCTAATTGGGATATTTGGTGATGTGCGTTAGTTCCGGGACATGTTGTTTAGTGTGAAATATTGAACGGTGCTACGGAACCTTTCTTGTGTGGATCCGACTCGCGCTTGTCCACTTTTTTTATGTATAAATCTACGATATTGCATGTCCTAATGAGGGAAAAGCACGAAAAATGCAATGAATATTTGGAATGTAAATAAAAAACCTTTTTGACAAAAAAAAAAAACCGCCTTCGAAAAAACAAACACAAAAAAGTGTTTTTTTTTTTTTAATTTCTGACGTAGGTGTCCTTGGTTCTGTATTTTCGTTTTTTGACTTCCGAAATATTTTTTTAATTTTTAATTTTTTATAAAAAAAAATTTTCTCTTTGTTTATGATACCTACCCCACAACAATTCGGTTACCACTACTTGCTACACCGCACAAACAACGGTGGAACAAGATATACGAAGTGGATTAAATACGTATTATCGAAGCTAACTCTAAAACTACCCAAGCATAGTTTATAAAAATCGGTTAAAAACCAATTAGAGCCCGAGTGCATATCATGACAATTCCAATAAGCCCAAACACTGCTTCATAGTCGCTTAACTATCTTAATCGAGATATCTTATTGCCACCCATGAAATACTTATAATTGGAGTCCCGATGGCCATCTGTGGTCTTCTTCATCAGTTCCACTTCACCAAATGATACTTGATAATACTTTCTGAATGCAAATGCTTTAATGTTTGATGAAAATACAAAAAGGAGTTAAGGCTCGTACAGACTCGCGCGATATCGCGGGCGCGACGCGACACTAGTAGCACTATTTCTTTGTCGGTGCCTGTCGCACCCGCGATATCGCGCGAGTCTGTACGAGTCTTTACATCAATTCCTCACGGATCAGAACTTGATTCTGATAAAAATGGGACCAATCTGGAAGTATATCCTTTCAAACAAAACAATATCTTTTCAAATCGGTTTATAAACGACGGAGTTCTGGGGCAAAAAACATTTTAAAAAAAATTGAGAATTTCCTCCTTTTTGGAAAGTCGGTTAAATAAAAGTTCTTGCCTGTGAATTAGGTATAGGATTCACCTAAATGAGCATCTTTCATTCAACTTATTTTAATTTAGTATTTACACATTGTTGCCGATTCCCTTGTTCACAAACTAAACTAAATTTAAGTTCAGTGTATCTTTTTCTTTCTATTTCATTAAGAAAAGGACAGAAGATAAATTTTTGTTTAATCCTGTCAAATTAATCAGCGCTTGACGTATTTTGACGTAATTTTAGTCAGCAAGTTTTTAATCACGTCTAAACTTGTATGGAGTAGTGACAGGCGCTGATTAATTTGACAGGACTAAACTGAAATTTATCTTCTGTCCTTTTCTTAATGAAATAGAAAGAAAAAGATGCGCTGAACTTAAATTTAGTTTAGTTTGTGATCAAGGGAATCGGCACCATTATGAGCATTTAAAAGCGACTGTTTTCTCATTCAAGGATACCCGTTTCATTTCTGTACCAAGCTGTGTCTGTTGAATTATGACCGTAATTTTGTATAACAAGCGAATATTCACGATAGTTCTGAAGAAATCTTTCATTAAACTTTTTCTTTCGTTTTTTATAATTTAAAAGAAAGCAGTTTAAAGGCTCCTACAAACAGGCGCGACACGCGACGCGACACAAAGACACCGCGTGTCGCGCGACGTACGGTCTCTTTGTGTCGCGTCGCGTGTCGCGCCTGTATGTAGGAGCCTTAAAGACATCCCTCGTTTAATGACCACTGGTCACGACCTTCATTTATTTACCTATACATTTAAGTATACTTAGGTATATCGGTATTTTATAGGTTCAAAGGTCCCTCGATTTATTACAGTCATGTTTACTTTATTGATAGGTTATTAAACTATCCATATAGAGAGTCCTTATGAGCCGTAAAGAAGTGAGGATATACAAGTAGATAAATAATAGTACATTATTGCAAAGGCCGGGAAATAGGCAATTGCAAGTCGAGTATTAGTATGAACGCCGAGCCGTAGGCGAGGACTTCACTAATACGAGACAGGCAATTGCCATTTCCGCCGAGGCATATATATAGTGTTTTTCTCAAAAGAATGCAGGGAAATAGAACATACTTTTTATATTATACATTTAATTTAATTAATATTAAAAGTTACATTAGTCATATTGGGGCAATTACTGAAAATGTTATTGATTTCCCCGGTACATTTATGTTTGTTTGTTGAACTTCTGAACGGTTTGCAGGTGGGTATTGGATGTAGTGGTAGATGGCTGAATTATGTAAATAACAAATCAAGACGAATTTTGCAGCTTTGCCACCAATTTTCTATATATCATCTGTGCCAAAAGGCAAACGCATTTATGGCTATACAGCCACGTGAACGCAATTTGTGCTAAGCAAAGAGACTTACTTTAGTATGCCAAGAATGGTAAAAAGAGATCCAATCAAAGCAGCACGCCATTTCATACAACATTGCTGGAGCGTTGTAATGTTCCAAATTCAAAAAACGCTCCTGCAATGGATTTGATTTTATTTGTCCGTAAATTTGATACTTCGCGTGTTCTTTTTCGAAAATAATGACATTTCCATGCATGTTAGAGAAAAAGTCTTTCCGAAACTAATATCGTATTATCCAACTGAAGCCTGTCTCCTGACAAAACTTGCAGCAAAGTCAAAGTCAAATAATTTATTTCAAATAGGCACGTAAAAGGCACTTTTGAACGTCAAAAGTTACAAAAATAATTCATTGATTAAAGTTGCCCCTTCCAAAAGGTTGTTAAGTATGGAGAAGAATGAGCAAGAAACTCCATACTTACTATTTTAAAATGTTAACAATATTTTGTACTAGATTTTGCCCGCGGCTCCGTTCGCATGGATGTCGGTTATCGCGTAAAAAAGTAGCCTATGTCCTTCTCCATATCCCAGGCAATATCTTTGCCAAATTTCATGACGATCGGTTCGGCGGTTTAGGCGTGAAAATGTAACATACAGACAGACAGACAGACGACAGACAGATAGACAGACAGACAGCCAGAGTTACTTTCAAATTTATAATATTAGTATGGATACATTAATTAATTATATATGAAGAAGCAGAAGAAAATGTACTTACTTAATAAAATTACTATACCACAATTGGTAAAAAGAATGAAAAGTGTAGTAATGACAGACAAATTAATTATGCGATAGATACATGGTCAATTTTTGTAAACATGTGATATTTACAAAAATTGTAGAAGACTCAAACTCAAACTCAAACTCAAATCATTTATTTCAATTAAACCATTTACAAGCACTTTTGAATTGTCAAGCAGTCGGTCAGTAAGAAAAATTAAGCTACATTCCCATTCCAAAGCGTAGGTACCTATGGAGAAGAACGGGCAAGAAACTCCATGGACACTCTTTTAAATTAAATTGTTACAAAAATATTAGTTACACATATACCTCCTTACTAATAAACGTTGTATAGCGTCTGTATAGTTACACAACGCTTTGTCTTCTTCTTTCGAAAGTCAAATTACTGACGAGTGAAAGAGAGAAATCGGTGTGTAACTATACAGACGCTATACAACGTTTATTAGTAAGGAGGTTAATGTTGAATTTATAACATAATATGAGAACGATGTAAAAAGCGTCCAGAGTAGGTACACCAAATAGAAACAAAAAAAAAAAACAAACAATTCAAAAATAAAACAATTAAAATAAGCCATGGCAGCTAATAGATGACCAGTCCCAACTGACGGCGCCCGTTCACGAACATGACGCATGGATTAGCACCATTCAGCTCAACCAGAAGATTATAATCCTAAAATTTTAACATGTAATAACATAAGTCAGTGTAATTCGTTTTCAAATCAGAAATCAAAAGATTATCTTTCAAACTCGAAACTCCAAACAAACGAAGTAGGGAAAGAGTCCGTTTATACATTAAAAAGAAGAGAAATCTTAGAAACAAATGGACTCACTTTTTATTCCTCGTGAAATTGCTACGAATAAAAAGTGAGCTCATTTGTTTGCACAGGTAAGCACCGTGTACTTCAGAATACTTCGGATAAAAGAAAAGCATCTCAAAGGAGTAATTAATAGTTGGAGTATGGACGCGGTTTTTAAACATTCTTAAAGGTGTCTGCACACAGCGGGCGCGGCGCGGCGGGACGGGACGCCAGCGGCGGCGCGACGCTGAGCAGTTGTATTGTACTAGATATTACGGACGACGCCACACAGAGCGTCGCGTCACGTCGCGTCGAGCCGGACGGCTCTGTGTGGCGTCGTCCGTAATATCTAGTACATTACGACGGCACGGTTGGCGCAGTGGTTAAGCGATTGACTGCTGCGCTGCGTGTCTTGGGTTCGATTTCCACACGGAACAAATATTTGTATGACCTACAATTAGTTGTTCCGGGTCTGGCTGTTTGTGTATGTGAGTTTAAATGTTTGTAAACGCACCCACGATACAGGAGAAATTCCTAGTGTGGGGCAACGTTTTTTAAAAAAGAAAAAAAAAAAAAAAAAAAAAAAAAAACTGCTCAGCGTCGCGTCGGCGACCCGTCCCGCCGCGCCGCGCCCGCTGTGTGCAGAGACCTTAAAGAAACTGCTTGATGGCTCTGTTTTATCTTTCGCCATTGTTTTGTTTCATTTATAAAGAAACACAAAGCGGCTCAGCTGCAACGTAGCAGGTTAAGTGCTGTATCTTTTGCAGATAAAATGCTACCATCGTTTCCAAAATGGTTTTGTTGTATTTTTTTTTTAAAGTCAAAGTCAAATCATTTATTTCAAATAGGCACGAAGATGCACTTTTGAACGTCAAAAATTACATGAATAATTAATTGATTCTAGTTGCGCCTTCCAAAATGTAGTTATGTATGGAGAAGAATGGGCAAGAAACTCCATACTTACTCTTTTAAAATGTTAACAATAGTTTGTATACATTAATTAATAATTATAGGTGAAGACGATGAACCTAGAATAAAAATAAAAATTACTTACCACAATTGGTAAAAAGAATGAAAAGTGAAGTAATAACAGAAAAATTAATAAATGCGATAGGTACATGGTGCTCACATATTTACAAACATTGTATATGACATTCCAAAAAAAAATAAAAAAGGAATGTCATGAAAAAGGAATCAGTAGCTGCTGATATTATTTTTTAAAGATGTTGTCCTGTCTAAATTTCAATAGTTTATACAAAAATCCCATAGAAAAATGACGTTTAGTTTTTAGTTTCGTCATTATAATAATCAGCATAACATAATTCTACCAAATGAAACGTTGTCATACAATAATTTGCTAATCGTTAGTTGTCAAAGTGAAACATCAGCGAAACGTTGCTTGGCAAGTGATCTGCCAAACAATTTTCGGCGAAAAGGCAGGATACCCTCGCAAATACCTAAATGGTGCAAATAGGGCCGATGACTAAAAAAATTTTTTATTGTCTGTCATGTAGATTATTAAAAAATATTGGACACGTATTTTTTCTTTTTTTACGCAATCAAAACATTACGGCGATACATTGAGTTCAAATGTGGCAAAATGTCACTTCTCACTAGATTTTATACGTAGCTGTGACGTAACAAGCCCCCACTCCCCAAGTTTAATGTGTTTTATCTAAATCATTTTTTTATTAATATGATAAAGCAAAAAATACGTGTCTAATATTTTTTTATTATCTGATTGACGGACTAAACAGTTTTTCTTTTTTTTGTCGTGACAACGTCTAATAAATCTGTGAACGCGGGCTGCATGCACAAAAAAAGATGACTCATTGTCCCGTTACGCTCATTGTACGCTTGTGCCGCATCAATGTTTTGTTACGACGTTGTCACGTTAAACTATCGTCCGTAAACCAACTTTACAGACAACCAATTTTTTTACCTAGGACACATCCCTATTGCTATGTTTGTGCGAACTCGCTTAGCTCTAGAGTTCCTCCCCGACCCTTGACTTCCTCCCTGACCCTTGACTGTAAGTGAAGCGCCAGCACGCGTTTTAGCTGAGCAGCATGTAATCCAAACTCCCCACGATAATAATCAAAACACTGATTTTATCCAGCCACCGTCGGCCCCTTGCCACCCTCCCTCCGAATCAGCTGCCCTAAGCCGAGGTTCGTACCCCACAGGGGGTGCCCTTAGCGAGCAGCAGTCGTTTAGTTTATAGTTTTTACGCCCTGGCTGGAGGCATTAAGTTTCGTTAGGAGCTTAAGGCAGCCACAGGAAAATCCGGTTAAAGAGTCGGAACCTTAGTGGTTACACTCTGAGATGCCCTAGATAAAAAAATAAAATAAAATAAAAAAAGCTCTACAGATTTCCTATTACTTTCATAATTTTCACTTTTTTCGTTCCTAAAGAGAAAATTCAATGTCACTAGTAACATATTATGTTATAAATAATTTTGGCACAGACATTCACGTTATTATTGTAATGACCTCTTGGTAATTTGTTATGACTGGCCACAAACGTTTATGTAAACACGTTGAGCAAATCTAAATAGTTTTTATTACATGTAAAATGGTTGTTATATGGCCTATAAAAATATAGCTTAGACATATGATGGACGTGGCTAAAATCAGGAATGAAATTATCCGAAAGAGAACCGGAGTTACCGACATAGATTGCAGAGTAAGCAAGCTGAAGTGGCAGTGGGCTGGCCATGTTTGTCGAAGAACCGATGGCCAGTGGAGCAGATGAGTCCTGGAGTGGAGACCGCGTATCGGCAAGCGTAGTGTGGGACGCCCCCCAGCTAGATGGACCGATGAACTCAAAAAGGTGGCTGGGACAGACTGGATGCGGAAGGCGGAGGACAGATTGTTGTGGCGCAACATGGGAGAGGCCTATCTTCAGCAGTGGACTGCGATAGGCTGAGTTGATTGATATGATGGACTAGCTGCTGCGTGACTTTTTCTAAAATAAAAGTAGCCTACAGTTACTCCTTACAACATCAGCTATCTGCCAATGAAAGTCCCTTCAAAATCGGGCCAGCCGTTTCGGAGATTAGCCGAAACAAACAGACATAAACAGGCAAACCGACAAACAGGCGGAGAGACAGAAAATGTTAATAATGTTTTTTTTTTTTTTTTTTGTTGTTACAAGAACCATAAAGAAAGAAAGAAAAAGTATTTATTAGGACTCATACAGGCAGATCACATTTTAATCTAAACATACCCTAACAACATTAATTAAAAAAAAAAAAAACAAAAGTATAATGAAAACAGAAAGTCCTTTACGGAGCCAAAAGGCCTCCTATCTCTGCATAATTATATAATAATAATATACTTTCCTAAGCATTTACTAAAAAACTGTTATTTTGACATGAAAAACAGTCACTTCAATTTTATTTATACGAGTATGTATGGATTACTTAATCTAGAAAAAAAAATATCTAGTGAAAAAAAAATCGAAGCTACATACTAGTAGCAATGAGAGAAAAGTGATATTTCGTTTTTCCATAAGTTTCTCGATATGAAATGAAATGAAATCGTTTATTCTGTAAATAGGATATCGGAATCACTTTTACACGTCATATAAAAAAATAAAAATAAGCTAGGTGAAGTCGTCATTTCCTATCTGACTACTCCTGAGAAGAAGTGGCGAAACAAACTCAGGGGTCAAAGTCTCTTTTAAAGTCCAGATATAATCTTGGTAAGATCATGTGAGGACCATGTAGATCTGTGTCTGAAATGGTCATTTGAGGAAAGAACACAATTTTGAGTGGATCTGTCCAGTCAGTGCAAGCATTTGTCAGAAAACGTGTAGCTCAACTCAGCTCAGGATTTAAGGAGCTCAATGACTCGACAAACAATACCAACGAAAGGACATTGGGGATAGCAGTCCGGAGTTTAGATTTGTGCCCGGTAGATGGCAATAGGCTCGCCCTATAATACGTGGGACTTGACAATACTGGTAAATTAAAATAAAGAAAGAAAAATTGATTATTCTGCACAAACAAAACGCACATTACAAAAAAATAATATACACACATGCAAAGTAGCCAAAAGCCTCGTATTCAAGCAATAAAAGTTTTTCAATTTAGTCCATCGCTTGATGTCAGGACCAAGGACCAAAAACAATTTACATTGCGTAATTACACTGTGTTGCGTCACTGGCAAATGACAACAAACAAACAATCACAACAAAAACAAAAAGCCGATTGCAGAGTGGAATAATAACCACTTTTGTAACAAACAAACATCAATAATAAGAACAATTAAAAGCCGTGGGTCCCATCTGTGCAAGAACAGGTCGTTACTCAGCAAAATGATATGTGACTTCGGTGTTCGGACGAACCTAATGTCAACAGCGCTGATTTTCAACAACTGCCTTTCGGAAATATGGGTGAACTATAGAGACTATATAGGTTTATGGATATTGCCAAATGTATTTTTTTTTTTGACGTGAGAACGTCTAATAAATCGATGAACGCCGGCTGCATGCACGAAAAAGGATGACTCATTGTCCCATTACGCTCATTGACCCGTTACTCTTACTGTCCCGTTACACTCATTGTACGGATGAACGCCGGCTGCATGCACGAAAAAGGATGACTCATTGTCCCGTTACACTCATTGTCCCGTTACGCCCATAGTCCCGTTACGCTCATTGTTCCGTTACGCTCATTGTACGCTTGCGTCGCATCAATGTTTTGTTATGACGTTGTCACGTTAAACCACCAATTTTCAACCAATTTTTTAAGTATATAGGGTGGAACTTTGTTATGCCATCTGAAGGGAAAGTACTCTTAATACTGTAGATAGAAAATTTTACTCAAAGAAAACATTCCTTTATTTTTGAATAGAAAGAAAACTGCATTCAAAGATTTTCAAAAATTAGCTTGGCACACCCGGGAATCGACCCGACTAAAATCTGTAAAAATTACAACATGTACTTTTATTGCATCGATCGTTAGGATCAATTATAAGGATGAAATCTCTCTAAGAAACTTGATAAATTAAATGAAATATATATAATACGGTACTTATAATAAAAAAACTATTTTTAACATTTTTGTCTGTCTGTCTGTCCGTCGGTCTCTCTGTCTATTTGTTCCGGCTAGTCTCCAAAACGGCTGAACCGATTTTGACGGGACTTGAAGATAGCGGATGTTATAAGAAGTAACTAAGGCTACTTTTATTTTAAGAAAAGCCACGCGAGCGAACTAGGGCAGCAGCTAGTAAAACTTAAACACGTAAAGTATAATATTCAATCATAATTTTGTGACTTCAGTCGCCCTGGCTGGAGGCATTAAGTTTCGTTAGGAGCTTAAGGCAACCAAAGGAAAGTCCGGTTAAAGAGTCGGAACCTTAGTGGTTACACTCTGAGATGCCCTAGATAAAAAAAAAAAAAAAAAAAAAAAATGTGACTTCAGTAAATGAGTTTGAAGATTGTTATCAAACAATTCATTGCAAGTTTCAGTTTACAGCTTATCGTGTCAACTGCCTTTTCCTTCATTATTACAAGCCATAAAACCTTTCGTTGATTGCAAAGCATAAATGTTTTATATTTTGGTCGTAAAAAGAAGACTAGATCCGGAAGATTAAAATGAACATACTATGGTACTAGTCACACAGCGAAGTTTAGCAGATTGAGGTTCTATACTGGGATCATTTTAGCGTAGCAGTAGCGGTCATTGACCCACCTACATTTTCTAGCATTCTTTATTTAAAAAACTTGACTCGGTGGAATGCAGAGCAAAAAAGCTTAGGCACTTCGCGCACTAGACGGCCACGACCACGACCAGTGGCCGCAACGTGGTCGTGTCCGTCTAGTGCGCGAGGTGCCTTAACTTTGTCAATACGTTAGTGGCTTGGCTTCACAGCCTAGCTCATCGGCGTAATGTTACATGCCTGTCCGTCTTCTACAGACTGTACTTCGGAGAGTGCGCAGGAGCTCCACGACCTGATCCCACCATTACCCTTATATTACCGGACTACCGTGTACCATCCGCACTTGGTTGATATCTCGTCCAGTCGTACTCAGCGCTTCTCCTCCACATTTATTATGCGCACAGCCAAAGTGTGGAACTCTCTGCCAGCGTCAAGTTCTCTTCCACATATAACCCGTCTGCCTTCAAAGCAAGAATGAACAGGTATCTTCTGAGAACGCTCGTTCCATCATAGACCTCATCCATCGCTTTCCGACAAGCGAGATCGAGGTCAAGAGCAGGCCCAATCAGCAATAAAAAAACCGGCCAAGTGCGTGTCGGACCACGCACAATGAAGGGTTCCGTACTTGGAAAGAAGGAAAGAATTTATCCTAAGAACAAACTTAACATTGTAGTTGGTAAACATAATCTCCCATACATTTCAACTGCAAATGTAAGTTTGTACGCACAATATCGAGAGATTTACCATGTTTTTTTAACACCATAGACTTCTTATAGATTTTCCTGTAATCTATAAGTATAGAACTATTTTCTGTATGTTTTTCAAAATTTTAGGTTCAGTAGTTTCGGAGATAAGGGGGGGAATGGTCAATTTTCGTCTATTTTCACTTATAGCTTTAAAAAAAAAAAAAAATATTAAAAAAAAAATTTGAGACCCTCATAGTAGTTTCATTTGATATATCACACGGTACAGTCTGCAAAACTTTTTTTTTTTTAATTTTCTTGTTTGCACCCCAAAACTGACCCCAATATTCTAAATTCATTTATTTACGGTTCACGTCCGTGTTTGGGTCACTCAAATTTATATGTGTACCAAATTTTAACTTAATCAGTCCATTACATAGATAAGGGGGGGGAATGGTAAATTTTCATCTATTTTCACTTATAACTTTAAAACAATTTATTTAAAAAATGTTAAAAAAAATATATTTGAGGCCCTCATAGTAAGCCCTATTATATGATATGTCACACGGTACATTTTGCAAAACTATTTTTTTTTTAATTTTCTTGTTTGCCCCCCAAAACTGTCCCCAATATTCTAAATTCATTTATTTACGGTTCACATCCGTATTTGGGTCACTCAAATTGATATGTACACCAAATTTCAACTTAAACGGTTCATTACGTTCGGAGCAAATTGGCTTTGAATGAGGGACAGACAGACAGACAGACAGACACACGAGTGATCCTATAAGGGTCCCGTTTTTTCCTTTTGAGGTACGGAACCCTAAAAATAAAAATAAAACTTAAAATAAAGTCCGTTAACGTCCTGAATCAATATTTGTCGTGATCTCCAACATGTTCCAATAACGAAGAACCATGCATAGTTTGTTTGAGTTCCTACGGAGAGATATTAGGGAAAGGACAATAACCGCTATTGACACGCTAAAGTGATTCGGATATAGAACCCAGTCGGTGGATTGGATATATTGAATCTTTCCGGATAGGCAACAATACACAACTATTGATCTTAAAGAATCAGCAGCAATTTCTAAATTGTAAATAGGTATAATATCCGGCACGAGTCGTGACCACAGATGGGCAGTAATGGGGGGAAGCTCGCGCATGTACACTTTCGGCTAAATAAAAATGACACGCGAGAGCCCAATAGACGACGAGTATCAACTGACGGACCAATCGCATGCAGCTCGGCGCCCCCCGGCTTCTTCATTCCGCCAAAGAGACCTAAAAATTTACTAGGTACTGCGCAGGTAGGGCTTTTTAACGTTACCAATTATCAAAATAATAACCGTTACGTAACGTTAAATTTCAATGTTATACCTTACTAACATTACAAAAATTTAACGTTACTTGATAACATTACCAGTAATATAAAGTTAATTAACATTAACAAAAATACGATAACTAACGTTAATTTAGCTAAGTTGCCGTACGTAGTTGCCGTGGGAAGAATCTAATATTAACGATAAAATGTAGCATAAACAACGTTAAATCGATTACCATTATTTTAATAATAACGTTAATTCTGTCAATATAAGGTAACGTTATGAAAAATTTACCGGTATTTAAAGCCCTGTGCGCAGGTGTCAGTTTGTGTTCACGACTCATGCCGGTTACTATACTTGTTTTAGGAAGCCCATAACAAAGAACGTCAACAGATAAATATACAGGGACATTGGTTAAAAACCATTAAACACTAACAACCTCTCAAGACTATATTACCAAGATCATAAACAACAAATTTTGTTCTAAGACTTTTAATAATTCATCAAGTTTTAATATCATATTTTCATACCAAAATAAAAATATTTAAATTCAACGCTCTTTCAATTCAAGCAAAACAAACTGCCGCGTCTAGTGCAAAAAGCAGGGGTGATAGTGCACAGGAGGCGTAGGTAGGTGCAAACAAAATACAGAATTGAAATGTGTTAGATAGAACACCGAAATCTTACAGGTTCATTTTTAGTAAATGTATTATGTTTTGTAAAAAGACATAGAACAAAAGTTGTTTGTGATTTTAGTAATAAAGTCCTGCAAGGTTTTTAGTGTTATTTACCTAATAATAACCCTGTATTTTTGGTTTATCTTACAGATCTCAAATTCAGGTACCGCTGAAAAATTAAAAATTCGTCGCGTTTTATACAGTTACTTCTGTAATTAGGTAAATTCTGGACCCTCTATATTTTTTAGAGTAAATGATTTAATAATAAAAATAATAATAATAATAAAATTGTTTTATTCAGGACAACATAGGAACCAATTTTGTTATTACACACCTTAGATACACTAGGATTAGTGACAAATATTATACCAGCAGAAAAGTTAGTGAGTCATGTACTTGCGAGGCATTTCATGCGGACAATGTTTCCACATGAGATGTCTCAGTACAGGAGTTCTCGGGTCCTCAGCCACGACTCTCAGGATGCTATTGCTACCCCCCCGAATCCTACTCACAAGCGATGCCACCTTTTTCCTGATGACAGCATGGAAATCATATGTACTTTTTTTTTTAAATGCTTTATTAAAAAGAACTAGGTTTTTAATAATTAATTACAATCTAGCCTTCAAGACTAATAAGCAATTTGAATCAAACTTAACTTTTTACGTGATAATTATTTTTAAGCTATTGCATAGCTTCTATCGCGGGCCTTGAGCGCGGGGACCGAATCCAGAAATTCCGTAACGAAAAAACCTCACGCTCCCCACTCCGACGGTTATTTTACTACACCAGTACCCTCTAGTGATCTAATAATTTCTGGCAGTTCCTTTTTCTGTGTACTGCGTATTTTATTCTTATAAATATTAGTTTATAAAATTATGATCTTCACAAAAAGTGATTGTTGATAGTGGGGTTTGAACTCACGACCAGTCGATTACGAGTACATTCAGTTCCCCTGTTGCACCACAAGGCTACAATGACTTAATTAAAGCTTGCCAAATAGTTGATACCATTCCAGTTGAACAATTTTTAAACTTGACTAGACGGTTGGAAATGACTCATGTACATGGAATTTTTTCGCTGTCAAAACAGTTTGTCACTCTTTTTTTATTTAAAATTACTTTAGGTTCAACACTTTCGTCTATTTTAAAGTTGTTATTATGCTTATATTTGAATAGTATTTGACTTTGTTTACGTAGTTATACACTTTTACGACGTTCAGCACTTATTTATTTTGTTTTTAAGCTATTGCATAGCTTCTATCGCGGGCCTTGAGCGCGGGGACCGAATCCAGAAATTCCGTATATCAAAGAAAGTATATAGAAAGTATATCAAAGAAAAAGAAATACTGCATAAATAAAATAAATAAATAATTATAATTGCATAAGTTGATACAAAATGCTATGCAATAGCTTTACCGCGGCAGTCCCCGAGTGCCACACGTCTTTTTTTAAACTTAGAATACTGAATAAAACCATAAATGTACGTGATTGGGCAAACATCTCCGAGGCACTACAGAAACGAGGGAGTTTCAACATCATCCTGAAAACATTGTTATATTGGACGAGCAAGGCATTTAGCGTATTAAACATCTTCATCAACGTTTATATTTTATAGGTCCACATCTTTATCACTGCTGAACCTAGGAGAGATGAAGTGGAGACACAACATCTTTAAGAAATAGCACAAAGGTACACCTTAAAGCTTCTTTCAGACTACGCTTTAATATATAGTATATAGCTCATAGCACAACAATATCGCGCACCATACATTCCAATAATATATAGTACAGTACAGTGCGAACGTGTCCATAACAATGTATGGTGCGCGATATTGTTGTGCGATGAGCTATATACTATATGCTATTATATTATAGCGTAGTCTGAAAGCAGCTTTATAGTATAAAAATAAATTATATTCCACTTACCATTATTAGTTCGTTGCGGGTCAATTTGAGCATGTAGTATAGAGAAGCCGGGCGCGATGATGGCGGGCAGAGTGCGTGAGCGCAGCAGGGGCGGGGGAGCGCGCCTCCCTCCCCCTCCCAGCGCCTCCGCCGCCGCCGCCGCTGCCGCAGCCGCACTGCAGGACAAAAATAATGTCAATGATGAAACAAAAGACGAAGTAAAATTGGCGAATTGAATTGACTATCAACATAATTATGAGCCCTATCACAAAAATGCGTTCGCCAGCCGACGCATCGCATTATGTAGCAATTTAGCAGTTGTCTATACCTACATTTATTTTAAGTTTTATACCTTTCTTATTAAAACAAAAAAGTTTAATTTCTTATGAACTAATGGTTATTCTGGTATAAATTTTACGTTATATATTATTGAGGTAGTAAGGAGAAATTTACAGTTAATTCTGAGCGTTTTTAGTCATTTTAAACGGAATATTTTAATAGATATTCCATACATATTTCAAAATTCTGAGAACACTATGAACTAAACCACTATATCCACTCCGATTTCCCATTTTGCTAAATTTGACCCCAAACGGTCACGGAACGTCGCGGATTTCGTTGCAGCTCCGCCGCGGTTCAAAAATTTTTTCACAGACGACTCATTGAGTGTGACCGCCAAGGTGTGAGGTCAGATAAGCAGTCGCTCCATGTAATATACTAGTATTCAACTGCATCCGGTTAGACTAGAAGCCGACCCCAAGCCTTTTTGCAACTATGCGAAAAGGCTTGGCAGGTGATTATATTATTATTGAAATGAAAAACACAAATTTTATATTTCTCTGCCAATTATTATTGGAAATGAAAAGATAGAGGAGGAAACTAGCGAATATAAATAGGCAGTGCAAATAAGTTATAAAAAATCCTCGCAACACACTTTAAAACTTTTAATTGGAAAAAACTTGAACTACCCAGTAGCATTAAAAAAAAACACGATACTTGTGCTCCAAAACTCACAATTGTATTTTGAGATGAAAGTGGTAAACTGAATTTCATTTTTGTTTCAAAATTCGTTATTATTTTCGGATTGGAACGTTTTCTTTATGGAGTTGACGATATAATACATAATTATGACCGAAAATACTATAAGATAATAGGGATTATACATAATTATATTAATAAGGCTATTTTTTTATATTAATATCTGTAAGTATGAGGAGGAGCTCGTGGCTAAGTAATAACAGCCGCACGGGTCGATCCGCCAGGTTAAGCTACGCTTGCCGGGGTTGGTCCGTGGATGGGTGACCATCTTTACATACCGAGACTCCTCCGTGCCTCGGAAAGCACGTTAAGCCGTTGGTCCCAGCTGTCATTCGTGGATCTTTGACAGTCGTTACAGGTCGTCAGAAGCCCAAAAGTCTGACAGCCAGTCTTACCAAGGGGTATGGTGTTACCCAGTTACTGGGTTGTGGAGGTCAGATAGGCAGTCGCTCCATGTAAAATACTGATATGCAGCTGCATCCGGTTAGACTGGAAGCCAACCCCAACATAGTTGGGAAAAGGCTAGGCAGATTGATTTTAATCTGTAAGTATGAATTAATTAAAATGTTCGTCAGCAATAGACTTTTCAAAGTATAATGTCAACATTGAACAGTGAAAATATTTATTCGAAAATACTTACAATGAAAATGGAACAATTATTGAGATCAATCAGTCACAGATCGCACTTTCTTTTCTATTTAGCATAGTTAACATTTCAAAATATGGCAAAGAAAATAAAATCAAATAGGTAGCATACAAATATTAGCGTAAACTACCGTATAGTAACAACATCTATAACTCCATTTGAAATAAGATTAGATATTTAAATAAACCTTTTTACAGTCCGTTCAACCGATTTTGACTTCTATTCCCTAGGCATAATGATGGCAATAAAAGCAAAAAAGTGGTTACAATATCAACCGTTTAATAGAATAGAATAGAATAGAATTTGTTTTATTGGAGTAACCAAGACTCAACAAGAATGTTAGTAATACTTACGGCTATGTTAGTAAGCACAGACACTAAACAAAAACAAGGAAAACAATACGATTAACAAACAATAATGTTAGGTCACCGTTGTGATATCCCATGAGAGACGGCACAACAGTGACCCACGTAAATACAGTCCAGGCGACTCGCAACCAAGCTTAAGACACTGTTGGAGCTGCCCTCCACCCTGCGCACCAGGGAAGCGCACTTTTTAATGCAGCTGCCATTTGTCTTGCCACCAACGCAATAGAAGTCAAAATCGGTTGAACGGACTGTAAAAAATGTTTATATAAATAACTAATGCATTGAATCAACATAAAATATAGATGCAAATATGATAAGTGGCTCATATTATTTTGCATGACAAATTTTTAGTCCCTGGAGAAAAATTACAGCCAGCCGAAAAATAATATCTCACGATTTTTGCTTTCAACATGCACGAATGCAAAAACAATACTTTTACCATTTATCAAGTTCCAATTTTACGTAAAATAATCCTATTCTATGAAACCTCATTCATTTTCTGCCGAATAGTTTGGAAGTTTTCATAGTTCAATTAAATCTAGTGCTTAAGAATATTTCACGTGAGTTATTGTAAATTGGATAGTAGGTATCTTGATTTATTACTTAAATCTGACAATTAGTTAATTAGCTAAAAGTTCATTTATACCCAGCTTTGTTAATTAGTCCATTAGATTTAATTTGATCAAGCTTTAAGATGTTTAAATCAATTTCAGTATTTGCTAGTCACCAATTATCGTAGGTATCTTATTTGAATCTCTATGCTTTATATATATTTGTAACTAGCTGACCCGACAGACTTCGTTCTGTCAAAAGCTATAGTATAAACTCCACTACTCTACCCTACCCTACCCTACCTACCCTACCTACCTACCTACCTACCCTACCTACCTACCTACCTACCTACCTACCTACCTACCTACATACCTACCTACCTACCTACCTAACTACCTACCCTACCCTACCCTACCCTACCTACCTACCTACCTACCCTACCCTACGCTACCCTACCCTACCTACCTACCTACCTACCTACCCTACCCTACCCTACCCTACCTACCTACCTATCCTACCCTACCCTACCCTACCCTACCCTACCCTATCTACCTACCTACCTACCCTACCCTACTCTACCCTACCCTAATTTTTAGTAAAAACCATTAAAAAAAAAAAAATCGTAAAAACCATCCTTGGACTTCAACGAACATTAAAAAAAAAGAATTGGTTAAATTGGTCCAGGCGTTGTTGAGTTATGCGCTTACCAACACATTTTGCGATTCATTTTTATATTATAGATATTGCAAGAAATGCCAATTTTGATGAAAAATATCTGTCACATTCGGTCACGTCCATATTTTATATAATTTTAAAATTGTCATTACAAAACGGAACGACTAGCTTAAATAAATCCTATATTCTTAAAAAAAAAAAAAAAATTTAATACTTATCGTCTCCTAAGATTCTCATTTCTACTCTAACCATAATTTTTAGTCGCAATCTCCAAAATATCTAGTTGCTTGTGCTGTCATCTGAGGGTGAATGTCAAGGTATCTTTAAATATCCGCGATGTATGTACGGCTGTTACGTAAAACAAAATGGATGAACTGTGAGAAGTTGAGAACGTGTGTCGTGCGTGTATGATTTGTAAACCCGGTTTAGCGTGTCATGTTTCTGTTTTTTATATGATTTTAATGATGCGGAGACGCTACACTCAAAGTTGTGGACGAGTATGTTTACCTAGGACAAACTGTCCAGTTAGGTAGGTCTAATTTTGAGAAAGAGGTCAATCGTCGAATCCGACTCGACTGGGCAGCGTTCGGGAAGCTACGCAATATCTTCTCGTCCCACATACCGCAGTGTCTCAAGACGAAATTCTTTGACCAGTGCGTGTTGCCAGTGATGACATATGGCACTGAAACGTGGTCGGTCACAATGGGCCTTATTAGAAGGCTAAAAGTCACCCAAAGGGCAATGGAGAGGGCTATGCTTGGAGTTTCCCTACGTGATCGAATCAGAAATGAAGAGATCCGCAGGAGAACCAAGGTAGCCGACATAGCTCGAAGAATTGCCAAACTTAGGTGGCAATGGGCAGAGCACATTGCGCGCAGAACAGATGGCCGTTGGGGCCGAAAGGTTTTGGAGTGGCGACCGCGTACCGGAAGACGTAGCGTTGGAAGGCCTCCCGCAAGGTGGACCGATGACTTTATGAAAGCCGCAGGAATCCGCTGGATGCGGGAAGCACAGAACCGGTCGAAGTGGCGGTGCTTGGGGGAGGCCTATGTCCAGCAGTGGACATCTTTCGGCTGAAATGATGATGATGATATTATGATTTTAGCAGGATATCATGAAGTTTTGTTGTTTTCTTTAAATACCTATTTTGGTGGGTTGTGTTTTATTTTTTCGTGTGACGTGTTCCGTTATTCTCAGTTCCAGCGTCTTCGTGTAACATCATAATGCTACTTGACGCTTATTGGCGCCGTCTGCGGTAAACGACGCTCATTTCGCGCCAAAAGACTTTGCCGCCGGTGTCGCCCAATAGAATTTGAGGAAATATTCTTTCAGAAGCGCGGGAGAAAATGGACGTCGTTTGCAGCCATCTTGAGTTTAAATGATGTGTTGTTTATTTTAAATGTAACTTATTTTGTATCCCAAGATACGTATAAGAAATTATGCTCGTTATCGTTGAGTGTTGTGGAGTTTTTATCGCCTGAAAATAACTTCTTTGTGTATATGTGATGCTGGTGATATCTTGTACGGTTACTACAAGATAAAGTAAAGTAAAGTTTTGATAATAATTATCAAAAACCGGCCAAATGCGTGTTGGTTCACGCATAATGAAGGGTTCCATAGTTAGGATGAATTTATCCCAATAACAAACTTAACATTTATTGGAGACCTTCACCGTAAACCCTTTCATTTGATATATCACACATTAAAATAAGGATGATGAATTTAAAAAACAAAATTGATACGTATTTTTTCTTTTTTTACGTTTTCACGCCTAAACCGCTGAACCGATCGTCATGAAATCTGGCAGAGATGTAGCCTGACATCTCTGCCAGATTTCATGACGATCGGTTCAGCGGTTTAGGCGTGAAAACGTAACATACAGTCAGACAGACAGACAGACAGACAGAGTTACTTTCACATTTATAATATTAGTATGGATTTGTAACTGTAGTTGTGGCAACCATATCATTTGGTTTGAATAGTTTATTTTTTATCTTTATATGATTATAATTATCTTTTTTTATGAATGTGATAACGTTGAAGGCCTAGTAGACTGTAGATTTGCTGCCCATTTTCTATTGTGTTAAGTACCTGGTAATTGTTGAAAGGCCTAGACCTTTCTCCCATACCTAGTAATTCGTTATTTGAAAATATTGTAAAACCAATTATTTTTAAAAGAGTAACCGTGGAGTTTCTTGACGGTTCTACTCCATAGGAAACGACCAATTGGAACCGTGCACCTAGCTTCTGTCGTTTCATAAGTGCCCATGTAGGTTTATGTGAAATGAAATATTTTGACCTTTAAGAGGTCTTTATTTAAATTCCATTTAGATAGATGTTACTACTCCATCACTGAGTTTACTACTGATAAACAGAGGTATGTCGAGTCCGACTTGCTAATGAAACACTTATGATTTTATTTATTACCTGTTTACATATCTGACATATTTTCAATTGAATGTTTTTTTTTGTTTTTGTAATCTATTGGCATGTTACCTTAATTGTAATTGCTTGTTTTAAGTTAAGTTTGTACGCCATAAATTAGCAAAACATAGGCACATATTGTAGACAATATATTATCTGTAACCATACCTATGTTTAACAAAATAAATGATTGATTGATTGATTTGATTTGATTTGAACAAGGCCTCTAAATTTACCAGTTGAAAAAGCAAACACATAAATATTTTCAAAGAGGTTATTATATTAACTTAACATAACATCACGCCGTGTTTTACCGCTAGGCAGAGGTGTACATATAGTACCCCCACTTTGCCAGTTATATCATATTTAAGTCCCATGTAATAGGGGGGAGCCTATTGCTAAGAAAGTTGAATGTGGTGGCCAAACCGACAAACTCAATAAAGTTGTGCTTTACCTTGTAATCGAAAAAATGTGGTAAACTTGGCCACCGCACTTGAATTATTCCTTTAAAGTGGAGGATATTTTTCTTATCACTCTTTTCAGTAGTATAGAAAACCAGAGAAAATCATAGAAGCCTGCTATCATCCCGTGCCCATAAGTTGTAAAAGTCGAACATGATACACGAATATTATGAATGTTTCTGGAACAAAAACCGATTACGTTAAGTAACAATCGTAACTTCTGATATTATTTTACTTGTGCATAAAAAATTCGAGATTAGAGCAGATTCTTTTTTTGAGATATCGCCAAACGGTTGGTTGACTCTTTACGTGATCAAGGGCTGGCATATTTCCTGTCTAAAGAATCAGCATTGCCAAACAACGTGGCAATGCTGCCAGTTTTTTGGGCACTTTTCCTGTTGACAGCGATGCGGACGAACTTTTTGATGCCCTTTGATTCTTTCCCGGCCCTTTTTTATATACTTGTACATATTATTATTATTATTTAAAGACTGCCAGCTTTTAATTACTTATGCAAATATTATCCAGAAATAAAAACACCTCACTTGTGCTTAGAATAATTAATTATCTTTGACGATTATTTATACCTGTTATGCTCATAACGACCTTGCTTCAGCAATGGGAAAGATACATGAGTGAAATAATAACATAACACTTTTTTAAACGTTCACCTACTATTAAGTTCAAATTTGGTACACATATGAATGCCTTTTGACGTGACAACGTCTAATCGATGAACGCCGCGCCGGCTGCATGCACGAAAACGGATGACTCATTATCCCGTTAAGGGCTATTTAGATGGAGAGAGTTTCTCGAACGTTTCTAGGCGAGAAATCGTACGCTACTATCGCAAGCAATAATTGCCATAAGACTATCGTATCATAATGTTTACATACAGGCAAGAACTAAATTCTCGCCTACGATTATGTCATACGAGATTCGCAAGTAATTTATCGCTAGGCGATAAATTACTGCGACTGTTTACACAGCGAAATATATAGTAAGAAGATTTTTGCTTACGAGTTCTATACTTGTCTATACATGATCTCGTATGACATTTTATCAACTTCATACGAGTATCGTACAAATCGGTTTGAACCGTTTTTGAGTGCGAGATTTTCCATTCGAGTTCAGTGATTACGACGGTATTGTTCTCAAATGACGCAACAATCATTTAAATTTGGTACTGCCAATAATGTTAAGTTCATTGAAATTTATAGAAATTACGAGTGTTTGTGGAATACGGAGAATTTACTCCAAAAGTGTTCCTTCTCGCTATCCATTTATTAACCCAACATGTTTTTCCCGTTTTTGTTTTATTAATTCTTGTCTTAAACGAGCAGATATAATTAAAACACCCTCGCGCACTGCACTCATAGTAGCGACTGGCATAAAAACTCCAAATACAATTCTCGCTTTGTAGTTCTGTTTACACGGAGATAGATATATTCTATTGCGAGGCAATTGTCGCCCAAGGGGCAGGGCGACATCGTGAATGTTTACACGAAGAGACTTTTTTAATGCTCTTGCTCATTGTCCCGTTACGCTCATTATACGCTTGCGCCGCATCAATGTTTTGTTATGACGTTGTCACGTTAAACTATCGTCCGTAAACCAACTTTACAGACAACCAATTTTTTTATGGGTTGGAAATTATCAAATAACTTCTCCCGCTGTGGGCGGAGCGAGAGGGCGTGTCAGACTTTTACTGACTAAAACCCACCCGTGTTCCTTCAGTTGCCTGTGTTTCAAAGCCACGGTATCTCTTTCGGACTAACCCGCAACCCTGGCAGGACATTTGAATGCCTGTGAACCCAAACACGGACGTGTTTACGTTACACGTCCGTGTTTGGGTCACAGATTCGGCCATATTTTCGTTTTCGGTTATAAACCAGTTGAAGCTTCGGCCGAGCCGAAAATAAGCAATTCGTGACTTGTCGAGCATCATTCGGCCTACTTCTTAATCCTCGGCCATATCTGCCAGTCGATTCTGTGAAAATCTCACCGTGAAAACTTAGGTGAAATGAGCGTGAAGTGAACTGTCATTCTACCTGACACTATGGGAGTCTAGACATTGACGCCTCACTTAGAACTCACTTCACCTAAGTTTTCACGGTGAGATTTTTACTGAATGGACCGGCAGGTGACGCTCGGCTAACTTCCTGGTGAATCGAGTCCGCTCGCGGTTTCACTCAGCTGACTAGGTGTAAAAAAAACAAACATGATTTCAGTGTGAAGCGGAAATATTAATATTTTTTAAAGTCAATAGGGTGTGAGTGGAATGATTTACATTCCACTCACACCCTTTTGACGGCACAGTGTAAAGACGGTTTAATATTACGCAGTCATTTCCATATACACGCAGCAAGAAAGCGATGTTATACGAATATGAAAACATAACATTATTCGCCGTCTAGAATCGTTCTCATTAGTAATCTAAATACTGGCTGCCATTGTGATATAAAATAAAAAAAAATATCGTTGCTATTTAAGCTACGTCTCGATTTAAGACGCAGATATATGCCAGTGACCTTGAGTGGTTAGCTTGCGTGTTAAACAAATTCTAATGCTAAAAAATACAAAATAAAATTTAAGTACAAACCTTTTTAAAAACAAGCTTTTAACTAACTAAAAAGTACTAAATAAACCTAACGTAAACATAGCGCTTCAAAAGCTCAAGTTTTTAAGAAAACATTATTATCTTAAAGTGCATGAAGAACGTTCACGCTTTTAAGAAAATATTGAAGATCTATGTTTACGTTAGGTTTTTTTAGTAGTTTTTAGTTAATTAAAAGCTTGTTTTTAAAAGGATTTTACTTAATATTTTTTTCATTTTTTTATGGAAGAAATAAAGAGTATAATCAGCCTTTATCGTTCCTCTTTAAAAAAATTGTAGGTGGATGTCAGACATGTCCTCGAATTTGTGTTCTAGGACATGCCAGAAATTAAGAAAAAGCACGTCAAATAGTTCTTTATTACAATTGACCACACTTTCTAATTAAACAGTACCGTTACCAGCAACAGTAGCTGTCGAATTGGCTGTTACAAGAGGAAGAACATCAGTTCCAGTAGCTCCAGGTGTAGAGGTGTAGACTTGTTCAGTGGAATTCGTTACTGCAGTTGTACGATCAATTGTGTGGTGCTTACGAGTTATCGTTGCAGTTGTTAAATTAGCTACCATTTTGACAGTTGTTTCATTTAAATTAACATTGTTTCCATTCCTTGGAACAAAGGCATCATCTGGCTTTTCCGAGGCTGGTGCTTCAGTTGACGTTATGTTCACGTTCAAGTTTTTTGAAGAGTTTTTGAGCCCGCGATCTTTGAAAATAATAAAAAATTAACTGACCGTTGGAAAGGATTTCAGTCGACCTACCTAATAGCAAACACAATAGAAGAGTTATTGTTTAAACAGTTATCAATATTCTTTTTATCTTTTGTTTCAAGCTTGGTTTCATTCAATTCCAAAAAATTACAATTTAGTCATGAAAACACATTTCCAAATGAAATGACACCAAGCTTATCATTTTACAGTCTGTTAAATATTTTAAAAAAAATATTTCTTTAAATCTTGTTTTAAATTTAAGTCACTAAAGTATCCAGAAACTTGCGTAGATTTAGGGCGTTATCATATCACACTAACGATCTGAGCCTCAAGTCTGCTATTACAATAGTGTCAGAATGGTCTCGCCATTGTGAGTATTTGACAGTGTTTGTATGGCAAATCTGTCAAAAACTCACAATGAAGAGACCATTCTGACACTATTGTAATAGCAGACTTGAGGCCCTGTTAGCGTGTTTTCAGCTAGGCTATCTATGAACGTGCTCTCCGCCGGTGCGAAGCGAAATGGCTGCGATTACGCGACGTGTTCTCGGCATTTTCGCAATATCGTACAATCGCATGTCTCACTCTTTATTTTACATACACTCACTTTAATAGCTCTCGTCTCCCAAACGCGGCGAACACGTTACACACACGTGGCTAGCTCGCTACCATACGCAGCTAGTGCGATAAACAGCCGCCTCGCTGAAAACACGCTCCAAAATCGCTTATGAGCTTTATACCCCACACGAATAACTAGAAGGACTCTTAAAAGCACGTATATCAATTAGGTATAAATGGGCATTCTTACCAACGAATAAGCCAGTCAATCCTGGTATGAAAAGCCCAGTTTCTCCAACACCCAGTTCCACATGAGCATTGCCAATGTTAGATATTCCGTGAGCATCCAAGTTTACCAAGCCTTTACCTTAAAAATATATTAGGCATAAGCAGGCTTTTCATAAATTCTATCTCCTTTGGAAGCTAGCTTGTCTCATGTTTACTTATTATCATCGCCTATATTGGATATAAGATTATTATTTTTTTGTGCCAGTAACTCTTCGTAAAAGTATTTTCGCAGCTTGTTCTCGCTAAATTACACTTTACTCGGAGAAACTTTGTTTTATTGCCATACATTCATACATATACTCATGTCTTTTTCCAATGGGGGTAAGCAGAAACTACAGAAGACCACCTGCATAAAATATTTGAAACTATTTTAAGACCTTTTGTGTACCATATTTTATACAAAATAAAGATTTTACTCACTTACTACTGCATTTGGTCATACATGACGTGCGTAAGGTACTTAACCTTTCTGAAGAACATTGCCATGTTTAAAAAAAAAATCTTCTGGCCGCTAATACTTTGGCCTAAGTAAATTTTCGGCCTAAATTATTTCTGTATTATTTTTACAAAAGACCTCAAAGTCATCCATTAATCTAACTTCATATTATTTTGAATTCCATAACCTAGGTCCCTATATTCACTTGATTGACTACAATTTTCCGGTCTACCCGGCGGAGCGTCCTTCTGCTAACTGACCTATCCCACAATTAAATATGATTTTCCATGTCAAGGTAGATTTTGACGTCGAGAATATCACACTAACCGTAGTTTATATGTTAGAAATCAGGGTGATTTTCCATATCGACTTATTCTAATAGCCTTGCATTTAGGGTCAATATAAATTTCTTTGTTATTGTTTAAATATAACGTTCTATCGTTAGTACTTGGATCTCTAAATGAAGGTAAGCCACCTACAGACAGTGTACCTCCTACTTTACTAAATAATTCTGTGGGTGTTATATGTGAGGTTGTCTTAAAAACATCGATTTTAGCGATTAGACCGTCCATTGTGCCAACTTATGTAAAAATTTCTACATTTACATCTTGAATACTTATCGCCGGTTAAGAACTAGATGAAACTATCTACTTATCGAAATAAGTTTTTGACACTAAATTTGATAAATTTTGACTTTAATTACCATCATATTCTATTATGATTTGCCAAATCGACTTATAACTAATGCATATAGATATCTAAATGTAATTCTGAAGGATCTAAATGAAGTTCGTTAAAATAAGTGTTATAAGATTTTTTTTTAATAGCGTCCATAATAATTCATTCTATTCGTCAAGTTATTGGTACAACCTCGAGTACCTCCGCGTGCCATGATTTTACTTTCATTTCTGATATGTTTCTATTTTATATGTTCTCAGAGGAAAGGCTGAAATATTCTGTTTTAACAAACTGTTCAAATAAATAAAAATCCTAACTGAGGCTGTACGTATGTTTTGTCAATGCTGACCCTAAATGCTAGCGATTGGATTCGTTGCGGCAATTTACACCTACATTATTCGAACTCGATGTTTAATTACCAAATTATACAATATTCAAAATAATATTTTTTTGAACCCTTTGCAAACAGAAACATTATTAACGTTTAAGCATTTTAAATACCATATCTGAATTAATTAAGCTTGTTTAAATATAATGCTCAGGAGCTTTTCGTATTATATCAAACGCAATTAAAAGCTTACGTCATCACTAATTAATTTTCCCTGTCAGCGCTCATTACTTATGGAGGACATGGTTTAATTGACTTAACTTTGGCGCATATTATTATAAGGAAGACGTACAGTCACGAGCACCAATATGTATACACTTAGCAAAATTCAAAAGCAATTTTCATAGTGACATCATGGTCATGGTCATTTCATAAGACCTATTATATAATAGTATAAACTTATACTATTATAATTATGTCTAATAGGTCTTATCTCAAACTTGCAATCGTTATTCACGAGAAAATTGCTTTTGAATTTTGCTATGTGTATAAACATGTTGGTGCTCGTGACTGTACATTGACAATATGTTTCAAACTCCTGGTATGTTAGTTGAGAAATATAACGTCAATAATTGTGGGAATAAATTGACATTTCATACAGACAGGTAAAATATGTAAAATTTTATTTACGATCGTATATCTTCCGTAAATAATATCCTACTGCAGAATCCCAGGTTGATAGAAAGTTGCTGGATGGTAAAACCAGCATCCAGCAACTTTCTGATGATGTCTTTTACAGGATTTCAGCAGATAATAAGTTTGTACAACTTCAGTTATGATGACGCTACAGGACACACAGCTCTAGATCATATAGACATAGAGATAGGACTGAAGGCTCACATCACTAATGGGCGTTTTTATAATTTCTAACGTGAAGCTTATTATCGTGGACGTCCACGACATTACGATAACACAGGGAAGTTTAATCTATGGAATAATATGAGGAGACTTTTAAATTTCCGTCCACGGTAGCGTTATGACGTGCACGCATTTCCATACATTTTATGGAAGTGGAAGTAGACGTCCACGATAATATCGTCACGTTAGTAGTTATATAGAATAAATTGAAAATTCAAATCAGATATTACTAGTTGCGCCCTGCGGTCCGCGCATAAGTCTCGATTCCATGGGAATATCGGTATAGAGGTATGAGGAACAGGGTGTAAAGTTCACTCATCCTCCATAGAAAAGGTAGGATCCTCCGACCAGACGGGTATCGTGTCTGGTGGGCAACTGCCCGACGTTTGATGTCGGGATGTTGTATATATGCTAGTCGCGCGGTAAACTCTGATTGCGCGATGCAGGATTTGTGAGGTCAGATCTTTGATGCGTAGTTGCCATATGGCGTTTTAGATGCCGCCACATTGGTATAAAAAGTATCCTATGTATTCATCCAGGTTATTAACTATCTGTGTGTCAAATTTCATCCAAATCTGTTATGCCGTTTTTTCGTCATTGAGTAACAAACATCCATCCATCCTCACAATCTTTCACATTTATAATATTAGTATGGATATGGATTAATAGGAAGGATAAGGATATTAATAGAAGGCTATATATATATATATATATATATATATAGGAAGTAGGATTACAGTTTCCATACCAGTTCCATACTTGAGTTCCAGATTAGTGTCACCAATAGCACTGATGCCGTTAACATTCAGTTTCACATCAACATTTTCCAAATGTTTGTCACTAGGTTTGTAATGAGTTTCAAGAACATTGTTATTATAAATGCCATTGACACTACTCATTGCTTTCTTTTTCCTTTTCTCTCTGACTTCTTTCAGTTTTGTTTCTAGCTGAAATTAATATTTAAATTAAGTCTGTAATTGATTTTAATTTTAGTATTATTATTTTTTGGTATCGTGTTCAAAATTCAAAAGTCATTTATTCAAATTACACTGAGAATCAGCACTTTTCGAACGTCAAAATTAAATAAGACAGTCCCACAAATCGCCCACCCTTCACCACTTCCTAATGTTTTAGCTGGGAAGAAGAAATAGCGCAACAAACTCCCCAGCAGCACAGCTGACTGTTCATAATTATATAAAATCTTGATTCTATACAATATTTGGTGTTACCCAGTAACTGAGTTGCGGAGGTCAGATAGGCAGTTGCTCCATATAAAATACTGGTATGCAGCTGCATCTGGCTAGACAGGAAGCCGACCCCAACATAGCTAAGGCAAGGCAGATGATGAATTGATTATAATTTTAAATTGTTGTGCGGGTAACTAAATTATACATAGTTTATCGTGTCTTAAAAAGGGCTCTACCAATGAATAAATACTAAAGTTATCACCTTTTTTAGCTTGAATAAGTAACACAACAATAACTCACGAATAACGGCACGGTTGGCGCAGTGGTTAAGCGATTGACTGCTGCGCTGCGTGTCGCGGGTTCGATTCCCGCACGGAACAAATATTTGTATGACCTATAATTAGTTGTTCCGGGTCTGGCTGTTTGTGTATGTGAGTTTAAATGTTTGTAAACGCACCCACGATACAGGAGAAATTCCTAGTGTGGGGCAACGTTTTGAAAAAAGAGAAGAGAAAGAAGAGAAAGTTAAGTACAAACTAGTTAAGTGGTTAAAGTAGTTAAGTTTAAGCACGGTTGGCGCAGTGGTTAAGCGATTGACTGCTGCGCTGCGTGTCGCGGGTTCAGTTCCCGCACGAAACAAATATTTGTATGACCTACAAGTCGTTGTTCTGGGTCTGGCTGTTTATGTATGTAAGTTTAAATGTTTGTAAATGCACCCACAATACAGGAGAAATTCCTAGTGTGGGGCAACTTTTAAAAAAAAAGAAGAAGAAGGTTTACTGCTAAAGTGTATTTAAAAAAAAACTGAATGGTAAAAGAGAAGAAGAGAAACGTTTAATAGACATAATAACATTAAGAACTTAGATACAAATGCAACAATAAGTGAAATAGGAAGAGATTGATGATGTTTAATGACATATACATATTATGTCAATACGAGTAGAAGAAATAACGCAAATCTCATCAAAGTTAATAAGAACAAACATTAATTATGGATTTGACCTTGACAGTGGACGATGTGTATTGATTATATTCGGAAGAACAGAGTGATAAAATAAGATAAGATAAGAGACAAGATAATCATTTATTTGCTCAAACATGAGTACAATACATATAACACAAATTGTCAGCATGCAAGAGATGTTGACAATTTGTGTTGTATGTATTGTAGTTAACTGCCTACATAAGCACTAATAGGTATGCAGAACAGATATTGAAAGATAGGTACAGAAAATTTTTAATTACGAAGTATTTGACGGAATGGAGAGACTGATACCGATCTCACTACAGTCACCGAAAATCGGAATACGCTAGTAATGAGAAAGAACATATTAAGGAATAAGCAGATATAAAGAAGAGAGAAGAAAGAAAATACAGAGAAGATATAAGTATAGGATTCAATGATCAATTCCAATCTTATTGAGACTTATATGTTGGAGCCGTTTGGGGTTGAATCAATATTGCCATGTGGTCCGAGTGCCCACTTAGTTTTTCGAAACATAGCCGAGCGGTTGGGCGACTCTTCACATGGAGTGCTGGCGAAACAGCATTGCCATACGACGTGGCAATACTGCCAGCCTTTTGGGCACTTTTCCTGTTGACAGCGATGCGGACGAATTTTTTGATGCCCTATTATTCTTCCCCCCCCCCCCCCTTTTCATATACTTGCACATATTATTATTATAATACTGTTAGCTTTTTGAACCCATATATTATCTTTACTATTATAGGTTATAAGCCACACTATTCAATTCTTTACTCCACTATGCTATTTAATTGCCAGTGGATATAAACTTAACACGTATGTATGTATAAATTTATAGGGACATGCAAAAGTTTTACTTTTTCTGAGATAGAATTATTATTATTATACTATTAAACTTCAAACTTCGAAATTGATGAACGATGATTCCCTATGCTCCAAATATATTACGATATATTCACGTTATATACCACGTTATATTTCAACAACATATCTCACACATCCAAATTACATTATGTAGGAAGCTCCTAACAGGGTTAGTCGACCGTCTCAAAGCCTCCGGCATCAAATAATTGATTTGTTTCGAACTTCGCACATCGAGACAATTCACCAAAGGAGCAATTGTTTTATGTGCCAAAACTTGGATCACCAATTTAGTTGAAAGTTGGTGAACTCTTGAACTGAGATCCGTGTTACGTTCGTGCCAAGTTTCTGATACTTTGGCTCTAATTGTGCACTCTTTTTTTGTGATGGAAACGGTGACTTTTTTTTTTTTAGGTTTGAGTATGATTTTCTTTGGATTCATTGCAGATAATCGAAGTCTAGATAATTCGTTGAATGATAGTTATATTGCTTCTGCCTCCCTAACGCTTAAATTATTTTTGTATTTTATCTCTTCCAAATGAGAATCCAAGGTTAGTCGAACGTCCCAAAGATTCCGGCATCAGATAATTGTTTTGTTTCGAACTTTGCACATCGACAGTACTTCACCAAAGGAGCAATTGTTTTATGTGCCAAAACTCGGATCACGAATATAGTTGAAAGTTGGTAAACTCTTGAACTAAGATCCGTGTTACGTTCGTACCAAGTTTTTGGCTCTAATTGTGTACACATTTTCTGTGACAGATTGGGTGACTTTTCCTAGTTTTAGGTTAGTATGATTTTCTTTGAACTTATAACTTTGATCTTTTGGGCAGTCTTGATGATTCGTGGGATCATAGTGGTCTTGCTTCTGCTTCCGATGCCTAAAGGATTTTTGAACCTTATGACTTCCAAATGATTATACCATAATTACCTTTTTAATCTCACCAGAAAACCTCATTTCGGCTTTTTTATCAAGGACGACTACCAACACAGTTGATTCCTACTCCATATTTTGCTCATCCACAATAGACCGTTGAATAGGCCTACCGGGGAAACCACGGTAAAAAAAAAGCGCGCCGTGTATACTACCGCACAGTTGGCTTTGAAACGTGCGCTTAATAAGGATTGCAATATTTGAATCGCTATAATATATCCTAAAATTAAAAATTAGCATAAAATACGTACCATTTCTAATAAAATATCTTTTTGTTCTAAAAACGTTTCGTCGACTATTTCACTTCGCCTTTTAGAGTCTAAATAAGGCTTTGCATTCATTGCACCACCATGGGGATTTACATTTGCTTGAATGTCTGCCAGCCCTGCTAACATCTACGAAACAAATAACAAAGCTGTTGTATATATTTATATAGATAAGTATAACATGTTTTATGTATGTACGTATTTATTATATATATAAGCTATCTTTTGCCCGCGGCTCTGCCCGCGTGGATGTTGGTTATCGCGTAAAAAATTGCCATTGTCCTTCTCTATATCCCAGGCTATATCCCTGCCAAATTTCATCACAATCGGTTCACTGGTTTAGGCGTGAAAACGTAGCAGACAGACAGACAGAATTAGTTTCACATTTATTAATATATAATAATATAATATAATATAATATGTAATATAATATCATATATAATAATATATAATATATTATAATATATTTTATAGGGTATTTTTCATTTTTTTTTTTTTTTTTTTTTTTTTTTTTTTTTTTTTTTTTTTTTTTTTTTTTTTTTTTTTTTTTTTTAGGGTTTTATTTTACAGGGTGGAATTTTGTAATGCCACCTGAAGGGAAAGTACTATTAATACGGTAGATAGAAAATTTTACTCAAAGAAAACATTCCTTTATTTTTGAATAGAAAGAAAACTACATTCAAATATTTTCAAAAATTCGCTTGCCACACCATCGAACCGACTAAAATCTGTAAAAATTACAACCTGTACTTTTATTGCATCGATCGTTAGGATCATTATAAGGATGAAATCTCTCTAACAAACTTGATAAATTAAAGGTTAGGAAAACCATGGAAAACACATTGAATTTTATAAGTACAGATTTCATGCAGGTTTTCCTTTCATTTCATTTATCAAGTTTGTTAGAGAGATTTCATCCTAATAATTGATTCTAACGATCGATGCAATAAAAGTACCTACAGGTTGTAATTTTTACAGATTTTAGTCGGTTCGATTCCCGGGTGTGGCAAGCGAATATTTGAAAATATTTGAATGCAGTTTTTTTTTTATTCAAAAATAAAGGAATGTTTTCTTTGAGTAAAATTTTCTATCTCCAGTATTAAGAGTACTTTCCCTTCAGGTGGCATTACAAAATTCCACCCTGTATAGTATGGATGGTACACCACAGACTACCTGCAGTATTGTCTCTCCTTCCCCCTTAATCCATCCTAAGGTTGTCTTTTAAGACCGCCCATTGCGTTACCCCTCGTAAAATTTCTACATACAAATCTGTAATTTTTATGGTGTGCAACAAAGAGTACCTATTCTATATAAGTACAGCATAACCAGCCTATTATGTTCCCACTGCTGGGACACAGGCCTCCTCTCTCAGAGAGAGAGTGGGCCATGATCCACCACGCAGTCCCAGTGCGAGTTGGTGGATGTCACGTCTTCGAATTTTTGGTTCCATGACATGGCGGTTTCCTCGCGATATTTTTCCTTTACCGTTTTGACAGCAGAGTTGATGAAAGAAAAAATTCAGAAAGTATTAATCGCGCCTGCTTGGGTTCAAACCCACGATCTACAACAACTCATAAGTCGGGACCAATACCACTTGGCCACCACTGCTATAAAGCTAAGTACACCAAAAACGAATTCCATCAAAAATTATATCATAAACACTAGATGCTGATGCAACCTCTTATCTTTTAAACCCTTTTAAGCACTTACATCCCTTTCAAATAAATTCGGGGCGGTCTATTTTGGTCTTCGACTACTCGACTGAACGGCACGACTTCTCTATGAATGTTATTCTAAAACCGTCACGTTTCAGTTTAACTGTTTTATTAAGAAACAGAAAACAAATTAAGCTGATGTTGAACTTTGGGGGAAATTAATAAAAGTTTATTGTTTGAAATTCGATTTTTGTTTAATTTAGCTGTTTGCTTAGGCGTTTTAGACAAAGATTGCATAATTTTAAACTGATTTGGAGTACTCTGCCTGAATTTCGGAAAGGCTAAAAATATCTTGTAAGTTTGCGATTCGAGTCCAAGAAATATGTCTCAAGTTGACTGCTTCGTTAGTCTAGCGGCCGCAAGTGCTACTGCTGAGAATCAGTTCCTGGGTTCGATTCCCAGGTCGAGCAAAGTGTTATTGGGTTCTTCCATCAGGATTTCTCAGCATCAGCCCGAAGACTCCTGCCTCCATCCTGTTCATTCTGTCCTATGTTATGGTCTCTCCTGAGGCACTGGAATGGCTCTTACCTTCAGGAACGTCAGTAGTCCGTTCATATTGGGGATTCTTCATCATGCTGGTGTGATTTGGAAACTGGTGTTCCTCAAGGCGGTATTCTTTCCCCTCTTCTGTTTTCTATTCTTATTAATCTTATAACTTCCGAACTTCAGTGTACGTATCATCTGTATGCAGATGACTTGTAGCTGTACTATCAAGAGAGGGTTGAAGAAATACCTGAAGCTATCGAGAAATTAAATAGGGACTTGGTAGCCAATAAAACCTGGTCTGATAGATTAGGTGTAGCAGTTAACCCAAATAAGTGTCAGGCGATCATCATCGGTAGTTCTCGGAGTATGAGTAAGGTGGATGGTATTACCTTGCCACCATTAATCTTCAATGATACGATCGTTCCATTCAGTACTGATGTGAAGGACCTAGGCTTGCACATTGATCGAACTATGAACTGGCGTACTAAGTTGCTAAGGTCAGCCAGGAGGTTACTAGAACGCTGTGGGCTCTGTACCGACTGAAAAATGTATTACCAACTAGTACGAAGACAATGCTTGTGCGGTCCTTAATTTGCCCTATCATCGATTATGGTGATGTGTGCTACTATGACCTGAAGGCAGATTTCCTCGACAAACTTGACCATCTTCTCAATTACTGCATTCGACTCGTTTTCAATCTGCGTAAATATGATCATGTCTCTGCGCATCAGTCGCTTCTAAAGTGGTTGCCCATACGCCAGCTCAGAGAGCAAAGGGCGTTGACCACCTTGTTTTAATTTCTTGACTCTCCCACTTCCCCTGGTTATCTAACTCCCACTTTCAGTACATTTGCGCCAACCACAATAAAATCTACGATTATCAAATAATCGCCTTCTTCATTGTCCCACTCACCACACAGACGCGATTATTCACTCTTCCTTCTTCGTTCAGTCTATATCTTTTTGGAATGCGCTCCCCATGGAAATCAGGATGGCAACCACCCGATTATCATTTAAAATAAAATCTTGCACCTGCAACTGTTTGTCTCTGCATCACCCAAAGGTTGAAGGTTGACTGGTAGATTTTCTATCAGTCAACCTTTGGTATTAAGTCCGCCTCTGTACATTTCTGTGTTTGAAGTATTAAATAAATAAATAAGACTGGATTTGTTCCCGGTTGATTACAATAGGCTCGCCTCTTATTATATGGGACTTAAATTTAACTGGCGAAATGTGGTTTTACACAGGACAGTCCTTCGGAAAGTACAGGCGTTATATCTCAAAAAAGGAGATTGTTCTGCATCCATACATCGTTCGCCCCAGAACCAACAGCAAAGGAAAATTACTTTGCGTGCTCTAAATTACAAGTATATGCCCAAGACAAAGGTTAATGACGGACAACTTGCAGAAAGGATTTATTTCAAAAGAAAACAAAGATTTTGAGGTTATATTTAGTAAGAAACAATCCTTTCAATACTTGGAAATCATCATCATTCATCATCATTTCAGCCGAAAGACGTCCACTGCTGGACATAGGCCTCCCCAAAAAGGGGGGGGGGGTTGCCATAATCTCCACGCTTGGCAGGCGGGTTGGCGATCGCAGTATGGTGTAAAAATGCATAGAGAACGAAGGAAATGGGGTAGTGCTATTCTTTACGTCCAGCACCACACGGAACACACTTCGAAATACTAATAAATGCATGTCACTGTTATTTCTATTGCCTGTACGTGGTTAGTTAAGCTAAGAGAATCAGAAAAACATGCAAGTACTTACCTAAGTACCTATTAGGTATTTGGTAAATCTTTGTAGTTTTTTAATTAAAATATGTAGCTAGGTAAATAAGTACTTATTTATTTAACTTCAATGCAAACGACTTTATTCGTTTTATTTTTTTTATTTATACTTAGGTAGGAAGTCATATTACCTCATGTATGTTAGTCATGATATTGAAAGATTGGACATCGCTAATTGTCATGTCTAATCTAGTTATCAAAGATGGCGGCATATTTTATGTGATGTCGATATTCGCTCTTTTAATTGTTCTTTATGGAACGCAGAATGTCCGTTTCATACAGATATTTGCAATTAGTCAAATAAAATATATTTATAATTTTATTATTATGTAGGTCAGATGTTTGTGGGTACTGATGGGGCCATTTCCGACGATGTCCTTTAGCGTAAGTATTCGATCATTGTAATAAAACAATATGACAAAACCCATACGGTAAGTATAGGTTTTGTCATATTGTTTTATTGCATTTGACACTTTTTTCTCTATCAATCATCGTAATTACAGTGGCTAGAGGCTCCCACATTTACTCTCATAACCACAGTTCTTAAGCCGGCACAAATAAAATTACCCCTTTCGACCACCACGAACAACAAATTACCACCCAGCCCGACGCCAAGCTATAAATTGATAATACCAAACATTGTTTACTTTTTATTAGGGTTCCGTAGTTAAGAAGGAACCCTTACAGTTTTGCCATGTCCGTCTGTCTGTCTGCGGCTTTGTTTTATTAATTTATGTTATTATTTCTATCCAAAACTTGCCCTAAACTTTTATATTATTAATTTCCGATTAATTTCAAAAATATTATTTTTTATTTGACATTGTATTTATGATTTGGTGACATTGTATTTATTTTTATATTGTGATTTGTATTTATCTAGTGTTTCGTAACTTGTGGTTGTAATATGGGAGAACCTGAAATAAATGTTTTTTTTTTTTTGTGTAGCTCAGGACTGTTAGTACTAGAAAGCTGTAATTTGGCATAGGAATACATTTAATCACGCCGACAAAGAAGGAAAATAAAACCTTTTTTTTAATGATGTACACGAAAAAAATCTTTCCCTTTCACGTAAAGCGGGATGATTTTTTTTTTCTCGTCTATCCCATTGTGTGGTATTTTTGGATAGGCTATTCAAAAATATTGCGGGTCTGTAAAAACCAATTTTCGATTCAGGAATCTCAGCGAATTCATCCCAACGGAACCCATCATTGCGCGTGGTCCGCACCCAATTTTTTAACGACATTTCGAAATGGAATAACATATAGATGATACAAGGACACACGGTTGTCCCTTGTGGATTAAAGATAAACGTGGTTTATGTTCGAATAAATAACGTAGGTACATAGAAATCTCTAAATCACTAAAATGTATTCATTCAACATCAACATATTGGTATTAGCAATCAAATATCACTAGAATCTACATAAACAATAATTCCATCAATGGTCTCTGGTCTATTCTAAAAGTATCTTATGAAAATAGAAGACGCACGGTTGGCGCAGTGGACAAGCGATTGATAGCGGCGCTGCGTGTCACAGGTTCGATTTCCGCACGGAACAAATATTTGTATGACCTACAAGTAGTTGTTCCGGGTCTGGCTGTTTGTATATGTACATGCAGGAGAAATTCCTAGAGTGGGGCAACGTTTAATTTATTTTTATTTTTATTTAATTATAAATATGGATCAGAAAACGTAACTGTGATGTCCAACTGTGGAAAGTTTTTCGATGTGATTATTTGAATACTTAAACCCGAAATTCTAATTTTAAATCACCTTAAATATGTATTTCACTCCTCTTGCTCAAAAAGACCGTCATTGTGGCGTACCAGAGCGAAAAAAAAATAGCATTTCTTTCACTAGGCGAAAAAGTTTTTTTTTTGTCTGTCAAATGACAATGAGCCTTCAAAAACGAAAAAGTCTTTAGTCATAAGTAGAATAATCGTGAATAAAGACTCGACATATTACTGTTTCATAAAAAAAGAACAACATTTTATTTTTGAAAATGGAAACAAAATCAGCGATCTCTTTAGTAAAATGCATGCAATGCGTTGCGGCTGCACAAGAAATAAAAAAAAAGACATTGGCGCGAATTCTTTAGAATTTGTCTCTAATTTGCAAATTGAATTAGTGGCCGTAATTTATTTTAAATATTGTATTGCATTATTTTATTTTCTCGCTCGCTTAAAAAGTACAGTGTAACATACGGCGCTAAAAACCCATTATAGCTCGGTTTCTATTTATTCCCTCGCTAAAGCTCGGGAGTAAAACTACCTCGTATAAATGGGTCATTTTAGCCCCTTGTATAACAATCTACTATTTCATTTGTGAATTGAGGTTAATTTTATAACCTCAATTTTCGTCGATGATTTTTCAATTACAATTCAAAAATATTGTTCGAATAGTATCTAAATGTTAGAAAAAGTGGTGTGCTATAAAGTTGAAACCTTCTAAGCACAGACGAATGTATTACTAATTCTATCCCGAAGCCTCAGCAGCAGTGTTTAGTACACCCACCTTTTGCCAGTTTTGTGCAAGTCCCATAATCTAGATTTATGCCCAGCTAATAGTTAAAAGGGCGAGCCTTTTTACATTAGCTCGGCACAAGTCTAGATTCCAGGGCCAAGCAATTAGCTTAGCATTTTCCCAACTATGTTGGGATCAGCTTCCAGTCTTACTGAATTCAGCTGGATACCTGTATTTTACATGGAGCGGGTGCCTATCTGACCTCCACAACCCAGTAACTGGGTAATACGATATCCCATGGTAAGACTGGTTGTCAGACTTTCGGGCTTCTGACGACCCGTATAACGACTGTCAAGATTTGGGCCAATGGTCCCGGCTGGACCAACGGCTCAACGTGCTTTCCGAGGCACGGAGGAGTCTTGGTATCTAAACATGGTCACCCATCCACGGACCAAGCCGGCGTAGCTTAACCTGATGGATCAACCCGTGCGGCTGTTATTGTTATGCTACGCTATGCTACGCTATTCTACGCTATGCTATGCTATACTACGCTATGTTACGCTACGCTACGCTATGTTTAGCTATGTTACTGAGGAATTTCTAATGAATTAACTCGGCCAGAGGTGTCAAATATTCCTGAAGCGACACAAGAACCTCGTTCTCAGCCAACGGCTGAAGAGGCTACCGCTCCTGAAAAGGAGGATCAGCATGACGATCTAGACGAAACCGTGTTGGAAATATTGGGGACAGACCCATTAATCACAACAATATATCTTGACGATTTATGTCGCCTCACACCATTGCCATATATTTTTGGTAAGTTTGGTTAAATGGGGAAACTGCACATCTCCCATGCGATTTATGTAAGAAATTGCTGTCGTATTATCAATTCGTAAAATAATTTGACAGCCGAATAACTTTTTGCTGAAAATTTTAAGACCAATGAAAGCAGCCATCAATTCTAAATAATTAATATGCTGATTTCTTTCCTCTTGACTCCAACAACCGCTTGCCGTTTTTCCCGCACAAGCTACACCCCATCCCGGATCTGGCTATCAAAGCGCCCTGGGCGCTTACGTAACAGCACTGCAGTCGTACTTGCGTTCACAAAACTAACGAGCTAGACATGTCATCAAATGTTTTCTAATCTCAATATTACGAAAACTGACATCTTTATAGTTGGGCTAAGCTGTTAATCCAATTCTGTCTTTAACACGATAAGAAATATTACTAACTCAAACCCGCTTTATAAAAATGTAAGCTTATCGTATCTGAAGTGACGCACGTACGATTGGTTCGTGCCACCGCTGCGTATTCTTTACTTATGTAACCGATTTCTTTTTCAGCAAATCTGAATGATGTAGAAGATGAAAATATCTGATATATTTGATCATTTGCATCATTATGATTTATGATCATAATGATAATTCTCATAGTTATGATTCTAAAATGATAAGCTTCTTGTAGGTCAATTATTACTTAACGCAATCAAAATACTTTTTCCTATTATGTGTTGGAGATTATCTTCCTGAGAGGGAAATGCTGTTTATGAAAGTGATTGTGGACAAGACAGAAATTAATAATTCATTATTTACTGATGTTTTTCTTAAAAAGTAATAGTCTTTTAAATATAATATAATTTAAGTGGCTTCATTTAGATTCACGTCTCATTTATATTGATAAAAAAAAAATCGTTGCATTATCTGTAAAGCAGCACTGCTTTTTCAGCCTAGACGCGTAAATTTTTCGCCTAAGAAATTCAGTCGCATATTATATTTCACATAAAATGGTGAAAAAAAGGTTCCATTTTCTTTTAAGTTTAGATTTTTTAATTATTATTTCTAAAACCAGTACTTTGAAGAAGATGAAAACTTTCGTCATTTCATGTGAATTACCATTGTTTCGACATTATGTGAATTACCATTCATCGCAACACGGGCGATGGGGAAAGCAGGAATACACCATTATTATGTATAGAATCTAAAACACTGAGATCAAACAAATAAAAGAGATAGTTAAACCATACTCCCTGGATGTCATAAGTAGGTGACAGGGAAACAAAACGATTTCAAACCATGATGATTACCAACAAAACTCATATCAAGTAAGTACCTTAAGTTTATGGCAACTTAGATGTATATTTAGGTATCGTTCGATCCCGTATAAGACGAAATGTTAATTACTCAACCGACACATCGTACCGCTGTCATCCGCATCTAACCAACCAGGAAACGGTCTTAAATTCTGTACCTCAGAGGGCTAATAAGATAAGGCTCAGAGGGTTAATAGTAACTCCACTTTTTTCGAAAATTTGGTTCTTGCATCATTAAAATCGCAAGAACCAGTTCTACTTATTGGTATACGACATTAAGTCCTATGACATCTATGAAAAGAAATATCCAATCGTATATATTAAATCCACTTACTTCTAATGGGTATAGGACCTCAAATGACGATAAGATTAATCTAATAGTAATAAAAAATACTGTTGAACTCAACAGTATTAGTTTCGCAAATCAAAAAAAAATACAACAGCATTCGAAGTTTCACTCCGCGCATTTTTGCCTCTCCTGTAAAATTTTCGTTTCATAACATAATGTTGTATACCTCTGAGGCACAGAATTGAAAACATCCGTGATGGAAAGGCCTCCTCCAATAGCAGACATAATGTACAAAAGGTAACTTATGTAGGTAGGTGTCTATAGTTGTAAACTTCTAGGAATACCTACAAACATTCATCTATAAGAAAAAAAACTACAAACGTAATTCCACAGACAGCCAATTGATGTATGCCTCGATGACTAACGCCTAAACAACGTGATTCGAGAGACATAAAACAAAGTCGTATGTATGTTTGTATATATATCACACACGGTACGTACCAGTAATGTGAATGCCAAATGTGTTCCCGCCATTGCGTTTAACTGTTGACGTGAAACGAACCAATAAGTCCGCCAATGTATGGTGTTGCAAGTGAAAGGAAGAAATTTTCGCTGAAAGATTGATAAGCATTTTTTTAGCAGTGTAATTGTCCAGAAAAGATCCCTCATTGTAGTTGTGGTTCAGGTTATAGTCGCTATAGACAAGAGTCTATGAGAGCTAACACTTTCCTTAATTATTTATTTATTTATTTAACAATTTATGTACACACATATAAACAGACAAGAAGAAAGGAACAGAAAAATACGTACAAAGGTGATGCTTATTTCTAATGAAATCTCTTCCAGCATACCTGCGATAGGAAAGTAGATATAGAGATGTAGACAACGTGTGTAAGTGTAGAAGAGAAAAAATAATATAAAAAATATACATAATATCAAAAATAGCTATACACTAATATAAATACTTATAAACATACAATAAGAGTACTTACATACATACTTCTAAAATAAATATCACTCAAATATATACTTAGAACTACAATGTAGTGGAAAATAATAAATACATAATAATATGCAACTATGACGAAGTAGAAAGATAGTGATCTTGTTGTTGTTGTAATGTTGTTGTTGTGTTTGGCAGTCCCTAATGTCAGGTGGCAGTGAATTCCACAACCGAGCCACGTGCACAGTGAATGAATAGGAGTAGAAGTCGGATGAGTGAGGAGGGAGTCTAAGGAGATTTCTAAGATGCGACCTGCCAGGTGCATCCGAAGGACGATCGTAGGAAAAGCGTTGTCGCAGATAGGATGGCGTTTTAGGGTTGTGAATTATTAATGTGGATTATATTAAATGCAGAAGTTTTCCTAACTTACTGAAAGACGGCGCGGCAGTCTTGATGCCTATATGAAAAGTGATTAATAGATATATAGATAGAATAACTCTTTATTATGTTCACCATAAAATTACAGATATAAATTTAAGTTTTTAAACTGTCATGGTCACTAACATTATTACTAACACAAACGGGATATTTACCATGTTTACTATTTGATTTGAGTTTCCGATAGTCCCGATATCTTTTGGAATCAGGATCGACCCACTGGATTGAGTTACATAACCCTCAGGTTATCTCGACAGAACGCCACTATATTCCTAGACTGGTTAGAGAAGCTATTGAGATTACAAAATATATGAACTTCAACCGGGATGATGGGTTTCAACTGTCGAGAGCCTGGAATCCAGTGGTCCAGCTGTGTAAAAACCCAAGATGTGCCGAAAACAGTTCGCGAGCGGACACAGTGAGTTTCGTGTGTCAGGAACAGAATCGAGTTGCGAGTGACAGTGGTAGCGGTACTGAGCGCAAAAAACGAACAAGAAAGAGGGTAGACCGTTTTTTCTGCTTATAAACACCCACCCGCAATGACTTCAGTTTATCCGTGATCATGGTGCTTGCAACAGCGCCGAAATATCGGGAACTCGAAACAAATAGTAAACATGGTAAATATCCCGTTTGTGTTAATAATAATACAGATATAAATGTATGGATTTTACAAGGGGTGACACTAAAAGCGTTCTTTTAAACTTTTGGATGGATTAAGGGGGTAGGAGACACAATACTGCAGGTAACCTGTGGTACTCGTATACCATTTAATTATCTATATACAATAAATACATAAAACATGTTATTATTATCTCCATAAATATATATAAAAATAATAATCATGAAACAAGTGCAAAGAATAAAAAACTTGATGTTTAAGGAGAGAGATGTTTTTTATCATAATAAAAAAAACCCGCCAAGTTCATGTCAGACCACGCACAATAAAGGGTTCCGTAGCTAGGACAAATTTATCCCAAGAACAAACTTAACATTGTAGTTGAAATATGGTTATTTTTTTTTATTTTACGATGGATTTGCTCTTGACTCTAGTCTAGGTCAGAGGTGACAGAGACAAAGTCGACGATGGAGTGAGCTTACCCAGAACCCTAGTAGCATTTTTTGTTGGCATTTAGTTGGGCCACTTACAGAGGTAAGTGGCCCAACTAATTGCCAACAAAAATGCTACTAGGGAAGAAGCCTGTTCAGTCTCACTTCACAATTTTTTTTTTCCATACACTCCAACTGCAAATGTAAGTTAGTTGATTATTATTACTCGTTATCTTGTAAAGTCTACTTTTCTGTGATAATTTTCCTTTTAACTTCGTTATATACTACTGCTATGAACTTTTTCACATATCGTCGTTGCGACTTTAAGATCTCTTATGTGTAAAATTCAACTTTATGAGAAAATCGATATTTTAAGCACCAACATTTTATTAGGAAGCATACATTGTAGATCTTGAAATTGGTAAACAAATGATGATTAAATCGTCTATGAGAGTTTTTGCATTCGATAGAGCTTCAAAATGTGAAAAATGCTGGCGTAAAAAAGTGATTTTGCCAAAAGTGACACATATTAAGAGGTCTTACTGCCGAATACTCAAACGCAATTCAATTTTAAGTCGCCGTTAAGTCTAATGCTGTCTCTGTCACTTTAAACTGTTTTGTAGCGACAGAAACACTTATAAGAACGTCTTAAAGTTAAGTAACGTTTGAGTATTTGGGCATTAAAGTCGCAACGAGGATATCCAAGAACAGACATTTAGCTGGCAGAGGTGGAGGACACGACTAATAAAAATTATATTTTAAAGCTTAATATTACGCAAAAGGATCCCTGAATCGAAAAATATTGATTAAAAACCCGCAATATTTTTTAACGGCACACGGCGATTAATATATGTAGATATATATACCCATGCCAAATGACAGCTTTCTAGTACTAAGAATCTCTGAGCTAAGCCGCAGACAGACCGACAGATGGACATGGCGAAACTATAAGGGTTCTTTGTTGAATACGGTACCCTAATAACAGTCAAAGAGGGACTAATATTCATTTCATAAAACCGGTCTCTGTCTAAGTTACTTCAAAAGCATCTAGCAGGAATGGCTCCCGATCATTGATGAAACGACAAAGAAGAAGATTACCTATTCTTTGCGTATAATATGCTCCCAGAAATCGCGGAACTTTCCAAACGCTGGCAACATGAAACGTGCGAAATTTTACGATCAGTTTCAAATCGACGTTTATAAATAAATACAATTTAAGCGCATTTTATTGCCTGCACGTCGATGCTGAAATGCAATCGAATCGAAATAGGAATAAATACAACGACACTTCAACGTGTAGGTATAATGCTGAGTTCCTTCACCGATGACGTAAATAAAATGGACGAATCTTTGAAATACTTACTTTTATTTACTTTCATTATCTTTTCACAATGGCAGGGTACAGGAAAAAAGGGACTCATCGATATATGTCGCAAAATCTGACTAACTATACCGAAAGTCTCAAATTCAGATAATTTATGTAAGCAAAGGGGATAACATATCAAAAAAAATATCTTCGTAATGGTAATTCACATAAAATGGCGAAAAAAAAGGTTCCATTTTCTTTAAGTACTGAATTTAAGAAATAATAATTAAAGTAATCATACCGTAATTATTTTTACAAATGTTCGGTTTTAAACAAAGTTATTAAAAAAAGGAGATTTACTGGTATAAAATATTTTATGATACTGGTAACAACGCAGGAGATCCAAACCTTTTCACATTTTTTACATCTTCAACAACACTTATATTACAACTCTCATTCATAGATTCTTATTGTATGTAGCATATCTAGCCACATTTTGTATGAAAACAGCTGTAAACTGTTTCGAGTGGAAATCGATTTTGAGAAGCCTACTTCTAGCAGTGGACTTAAAAGGGCTGATTATGACGATCCGAGGCCGTGTCTCCGACACACACATAAAACATTGTTTGGCAACGGTATTTTGTTTGCATAGTTCTTATAATTAATTCACTTTAATTTCATAGATGATTAATTACAAAAAAAAAAAAAAAAAAAATTTGTACCACTGAATTTGAAATTTGACTGTGACATTTCTTGACATTACTTTGTTTACATAAATCATCTGCATTTGAGACTTTGGGTATATGCCATTCGATTCGTTATAAGCGAGCCTTTCATTGTTTTATTCAGAACAGTATAAAAAGAGCCCATTGTAAACATAATCCACAAATAAAAAAATCCACAAACGACTAAAGGATTCCATTGCAGTTAATAATAATAGTGTTAGTAATAATAGATAATATACCGAAACTTACAGGCACACTAGATATGTGATAAATACAACTCACAGTTAATAAAATAAGTTATCTTTACATATAAGCGCTGATTTTTGACAGAATAATTACAAGTTGAACATTTATTAAGCCATTATCTCAGTTTTTTTTTTTTTTTTTGTTTATGTGCCCCTTATTTTTCAGTGCCCTTCAATTTTCAGAATGCTTATAATGGTGGACTTGAGTAAAAATCATACTGAAAGGATGATCCTCCTAAGAGAATTTTTCCATAATCCATCAAATGGAATGGTGATGGCAGTATTCTGTTTTATTTTATACTAGCTGCTGCCCGTGGCTTCGCCCTCGTGGCTTTTTCTAAACATAAAAGTTACTCTTTATAACATCAGCTATCTGCCAGTAAAAGTCTCGTCAAAATCAGTCCAGCCATTTCGGAGATTAGCCGGAACAAACAGACACAAAGACGGACAAACATTTTACAAGTGTTTTTTTTTTTGTTATAAGTACCGTATATATACTCTGTATGCATTTAGTAAAAAGTTGTTAGTTTGACATTACGAAGAGACACTTCAATTTTATTTATTAATTATTAGGTACCCTAAAAAAAATATAATAAAATTAAATAGTTTTTAGGGTACCTCCCCTACACATAAAGTGGGGATATTTTTTTTTCTCGTCTTGGTGGTGTGGGGTATTGTTGGATAAGTCGTTCAAAAATATTACGGGTTTGTGAAAACCATTTTTCGATAGGGATCCGTTTGCGTAATATTAAGCTTTAAGATGCTAATTTTTGTTAGCATCAAGTGTCCTTCCGCCAGCTAATGGTTGTATTTGGATATTGCGTGAAAAAATTCACAGCAGTAGAATATATTTATAAAGAAGTTAAAAGAAAAACTATCACAGCTAAGTAGGCATTACAAGTTACCGAGTAATAGTCAACCAACTTAAATTAGCAGTTGAAAAACATATTCTCCCGTACATTTTGTATAGGAGAACATTTCAACTACAATCCCTAGTAGCATTTTTTGTTGGCATTTAGTTGGGCCACTTACAGAGGTAAGTGTCCCAACTAAATGCCAACAAAAATGCTACTAGGGATGTTAAGTTTGTTCACGGGATAAATTCATCTCAACTACGGAACCCTTCACTGTGCGTGGTCCGGCACGCATTTGGCCGGTTTTTACTAAATGCATACGAAAGTATATAATTATGGTACTTATAACAAAACAAAACACTTTTTTAAATATTGTCTGCCTGGATGTATAAAGTTAAAGGTTTTTCAAATCAAATTCAAGTTTTATGATATTTGAAGAAAATATAAACCTACTGAATATTAATTATGAAAACTTTAGCCAGAAATGCTCATTCGTGTGTCATTAAAAAGATATACCCCTAACTTAAACAAGCCTCAAGCAACAATTTATAATCCTTTGAAAGTCTTTTCCATTCCATCCACAGCCTCATAATAGATATTCCTTTATTCCTGAAATCGTTGTAAAAAAGCCATTTATAAGTAATATCTTTGGAACCGACAATTTGCCAACAATTTGTATTTCTCGATCGTAACAATAAAATGGAAAACCAATAAAACCGTATTGAAAGTTGCGAAACAAAAAGCATTTGATTTGAAAAGAATTTCAATCAATTCGTTATTGCTCATAGACTAGGACAAACGGTAAGGAAGAACTTAAATATTATCTTTTAAGCTTTTCTTAAATCTTTGGGTTCTTGTTTTGATCTTTATTTTAGTGTTTCATTGCTTTAATTTAAATCCTATTTCTTTACTAACCTTTGTTAGCTTTTGAATCTACTATAATTTTCTTCTATGCAATAAAAACAATTGCATAACAGTCTACCGTACATTTTAATGGCTATGCAATTAGAACGTAATCCATTAAATTGTTTGCTAACGCTAACATAGGAAGCGGAAATGATGACAGAGTACATAATAATACCGTAATTAAACAGGGTTAATGACGTCATGTTTACTAGACGGTACCTATAGAAAAAAATTATTCATATAAATAATTCACCTTAAAGGAAAATTCACAGAAATATAATACAGAAATCTTCACGCAAATACGTTTATCGCAACAAAAACGTTGTATTTAAGTCTGAAATTGTCATAAAACGTCACTAAAATAAAGTTCTATTTATTTCCAGAATATGTTTTCATACACGTTGACGGTACTGGTAGGGTATATAGCAGTCGCCACGTCTCGGGAGACGCTCCGGCCGATGCCTACCATATCCAACTCCCTTGTAAATCTCGGAAAAATGGAAGTCTCATTTTATTTCTCTGATAACGGTCGTGGTAAGATTTTGATGAAATATGACGCTGTCCCAAAAGAAAAAAGTATAACTAAATCATACCAATATATTGAATGTCTCAGAAGGACTTTGTGGACATTGTATGACCTATTTGCTTCAGAATTTTCTTCAGTTCGATATCTTGAAGCCAACGAATGACTTATCTATCTCTACTAACCAAAATATTTAAAATCAAATTAACATGACTTCATACTTTCAGATGGCCCTTCTCATGCGATGAAACCAGACCATGGCCCAGCGTTTTCTCCAGCTTTCTTCCCAAAACTTGAACCAGTTACTGAAGAGCCGTGCCTGTGTTCAAGTCACCGTAACACCAAAGATTCCTTCCTGACCAACCCTACTGGTTTCATTAACAAGATTCTTTCGAATAACGATCTGTTCTCTTTCAACAACAACAATCCAGTCCGATCTACGTTATGTTGCGATTCTCACGAGCATATACAAGAAGGTTCCGTGTATTTTGAATTCACTCCCGAACAAAAACCTATGAAGCCCAGCTCAGCAAGATCGAATCCCCTGCCGATGATGCCCTTCCTTTTCGATGGCTTAATCCCAAACAAATCAATGTTACCCGCTACAAATTCAAAAGCAATAGAAGTGCTCCTGTTCCCGAAAAAGAAAGACTTGTCAACTGTCATGAGTAACTTTGACATGCCAAAGTACAGTTTCAGCTCAAAGAAAAGAGACGCAATTCCCAAAGATGCTATAACAATTGTAGGTGAAAAGAAATTAGAAAATAACATAAATTTATATAAACCACCCCCTCCAGTAAAGAAGGATTTAAGCGCTCCACAAAAAAAAGCGAATGAAAATAAAAATGAGAAACCCATTGAAGAAGAGGACAAGATTATTATAGAGCCTGCTAGCAAGCCTAATGCACTGTAAATGAGAAATGTAGTAAATAAAGTAGAAAGAGGTTTTAAATGGCGTTGTTTTAGTCAATCTTACATAGCCCAGTTTAATGTTGTATATCTCCTTTGAATCCGGATTAAACTTACAAAGCGTTAATTTGGAATTAACCAACAAATCGGTCAACATTAAAATCATCATTAACCATAACAATATTACGTTGACATGCAATCTATTAAAGTAATACTATATATTCCATTAACATGAAATCAGATAAATCAAACTAGGATAGAGCGTGACTAAGATCAAAGATTAGATTCACAAATTCTGTCAAAATTTACGTTTCAACGTACATTTTGACAGAATTTACGTTTACGTTACGTTTCCAAAACATGATCGGACTACTAAAAAGTTCTTGAGTTAGGAATTAGTTTCGGATGAATATTTTTGTCAAAAGTGTCCTTTTAGGCTCTTATCCAACTTTAAAGAAAAGGACCCAAGCTGTACTAGGCGATATAGAAATAATACTAAGCAGCTTTAGTATTTATCCCAATATCAAACTAAAAGAGCGATAATCATAAGGTAATCATAATCTTAAGGATGCTATTGGGGCTGCCGTGGCGCCGCAGTGCGTCTGGTATGTTTGCAGAAGCGCGTACGTATGTATGGCTTTGAAGCCATCATGCGCAATAAAGCAAACTCCTTGCTGCACCGTTTACGAAGCAGCGGCAGCAGCATCCTGAACGCTATTGCTGCCAGATTTGACTGTCCTTTCCAACATCAGTGGATTAAGACAGCCATAGGCATATGTTAGGTATAGGCACTAACAATATTAGCATAATATTTTAGGTACAATTTTGTTACTAACACACTAACATTCTTTGATTTTATGTTGTTTTCTTTATGTACCTTATATGGAGATCTCTCTGAAATAAATAAGTAATAATAATAATAATAAGTCAAACAGCAAACACGACCGCTTGCGTCAAACGACCGGAGAGTAATGATGAAGCTGTTTCGTACCATCGTACCTCTGACATTTATTTATTCGTGCAATTACGCGATACTTTGTAATCAATGGTCGCCACTCTCACTCGCCAAAAATTACCAACATTGAGAACGAGCAGTGTACGTCGCTTTCGTCAATATGTTCGTCGTATACACGATTTACGTAGGCAGATCGTGGGCTCAGTAAACGTGGTACGTGCCTTTAATGCGAACTACCCTCATTTGCATTTGTATAAGCAAAGGGAATTACCTGCAGGTAGTGTGTAATGAGAGCACAATGGTTAATTGGAGTCAGGGTAATAAAGACTTCTTTTCGTGGGATGTTTTTATTATACGTTAGAACAAATTAGTTTTTATCTAATGGAGCTGTGTAAATGGCCGGACCTTCCTTATAAATTTAACTAGCTTTTGCCCGCGGCTTCGCCCGCGTGGATGTCTAAAAATATCCCAATGGAACGTACTACGGGATTAACAAATAACCTATAGGTTAATCCAGGTTATAAACTATCTGTGTGCCAAATATCATCTAAATCCGCTTCCTACCCCTTTTCAGACCATTGTGAGTTGAAAAAAAAAAAAAAAAAAAACGATTTACGTTGTGTTAGTTTCCAACCATAAGCCGGAATACCTATTAAATAAATAACTTTAATTAAAAACAAAATTTGATCCCCCTTTTCACCCCCTTAAGGGTTGAAATTCTAACAACACCGTTGCGTTATCTTCCTACCATACAGCCTAGATAGTAAATTTAGTGATTTTTCTTCGAAAATTAAGGACTTTTCAATTTTATCCCCCTTTTTAACCCTTCGGGGGTGGAGTTATCAAAAACGCTGAGACACTTATGTATTAATTTCCAATCGTCAGACTAAACACAAAATTTGAAGATCCTAACTTCAAAACTCATGGACTTTCATATAAACTTCCATCCCCTATTTTACCTCTTTAGGGGTGGAATTCCCAAAAATCCTTTCTTATTGGATACTTACTCTTCACAAAGAACACACCCTCCAAGTTCCATGTCTCTAGGACCCGCGGTTTGGGCTGTGTGTTGATATATCACCCAGTCAGTCAGTTTACCATTTTATTTAAATATATAGATAGAAGGAACCAAATAGGTCATCATTTTGGATTCTTAGTTTAATAATGTGAATATTACTATGGCTGCGTCATTCCAAAGATTTTCCCAAGATACGCAATCTTGATATCGTCTAATATTTACTGCAATCCTTCTTAAGAGCGCTGTCTCCGGTCCGCTAACGCCACTCCGTTAAAAACGTATTATCTCGTGACTGAGAAGGAATTATGAAAAACGGCTCAATCAACTATCTCGGTAAGTGTGTCTAGAATTTTCTAATACCTTTTATAAAGTTTCATATTGAGAAACGAAGCAACAAAATACGATCTTATACCCAAAGTCACAAATTCAGATAATTTATGTAAACAAAGGGGATAACATATCAAAAAAATATCTTCGTAATGGTAATTTACATAAAATGGTGAAAAAAAGGTTCCATTTTCTTTTAAGTACTGAATTTAAGAAATAATAATTAACAAAATAATCATACCGTAATAATTTTTATAAATTTTGGGTTTTAAACAAAGTTATTATTAACATAAGCGGGATATTTACCATGTTTATTCATTTTTCTGAGTTCCCGATATTTCGGCGCTGTTGCAAGCACCATGGTCACGGATAAACTGATGAATGCAGTTTATCCGTGATCATGGTGCTTGCAACAGCGCCGAAATATCGGGAACTCAGAAAAATGAATAAACATGGTAAATATCCCGCTTATGTTAATAATAATGTTAGTGACCATGACAGTTTAAAAACTTTAAACAAAGTTATTAAAAAAAGGAGATTTTCTGTTATAAAATATTTTATGATACTGGTAACAATGCAGGAGATCCAAAAATTTTCACATTTTTTACATGTTCAACAACACTAATATTACAACTCTCATTCATAGATTCATATTGTATGTAGCATATCTAGCCACATTTTGAATGAAAACGGCTGTAAACTGTTTCAGTGGAAATCGATTTTGGGAGGCCTACGTCTAGCAGTGGACTTAAAAAGGCTGATTATGACAATCATAGGCCGTGTCTCCGACACACTACATAAAGCATTGTTTGGTAACGGTATTTTGGTTGCATAGTTCTTATAATTAATTCACCTTAATTTCTTAGATGATTATTTACAAAAAAAAAATATGATAAAATGTTTTGTACCTCTGTTCTGTCATTTTGACGGTGACATTTCTTGATATTACTTTGTTTACATAAATTATCTGAATTAGAGACTTTGGGTATAGAGGAATGTGGCTGTTTTTATTTAGATCGAATTTTGTTACTTCGTGTCTCAATATGAAACATTATAAAAGATATTAGAAAATTCTAGACACACTTACCGAGGTAGCTGATTGAGCCATTTTTTATAATTTCCTTCTCAGTCACGAGATAATATGTTTCTAGTGGACCGGTGACAAGTAAGTTAATCATGCCCTGGGGAGCAATTAAGTAACACGATACTTTCTCATACATAAGTCGTATCGTAGGTACTCGTAGGTAGTAAAAAGCCCTAGGGATGTCTTTCATCAAGTTTGCAAAACGGGCCCAAAGTTTTCCAGCATGTGTAGGCACATGTGTCCTGTATACAAAATTAAGCCGGGAGAAGTCTGGACAGAAATGTTTATGATTCTATCCTTGATTAACCTTACCTGAGATAATATTATGTGTGTTGTACAATATAAAAGCAAATTATAAAACTTGTTTTTTTAACTAAAGATTGAGTCACCTACATTCACTCAATGAACTCCTATTAACTAGCTAATACGAGTACGTATTGTAGAGAAATAAAAAACACTGGGGCAGTCGGGTAAATATATAAAACAAACCGATAATTTAGCCTAAATGAAGAGAGATAACGAGAAAACTTAAGGTATAAATATGATAAATAAATGATAAATCTTAAATACGATGATAAATCTTAGATACGCATTTGGTTTCCGAAAAAGGAATTGATTGCAATCGGTCTCAAGTTCGTGAATCGTAAATTACGTAACCTTTCAAATGAAAAATAAAGATGTAAATGTAAGTGTAAATAATAATTTAAAAATCAGAAAAATGTATGGCCAGCTAGGAAAGCAAACCAATATGTTTAAACCGCAGATGTAACGGTATTTATAAACCGAATTCACAAACAGGAGAAGATTTTGCACTCAACGGGTTTCTTTTTTAATTTTAGATAATTAAAAAAACACTCGTCGTTTTGAGTTATTGTACTTACTGTTTCTCCTTTCGCTGCTGCCGCTTCTTCTTGAAGGCTCTCTTAACCCTCAGTAGTAAGAACGCAGCTCTATCTATAGTTAGCACTGACGGCCGCTTGGCGGCGCTAGGCTCGTCCATCCCCTCCTCTTCGGCTGGCTCATCGCACAACCTCAGGCCGAGCCATCGTTGTTTAGTCGCAGTCCTCGTTGTGACGCCGAAGGGAACACACGTCTAGCTACGAACGCACGCTTCTATAGCATTGTATTTTTATATTCGATCCTACTTTTTACGCGATTTGTAATTTTCCAACACTTAACATTTATTGACACTAATTCTCACTTTGCACGTTTCACGGCTGTAAGGAAATCACCTGAAACAAAGAGAAGTGTGCTTTTAGTATTATTGAAAATTAATATATATCTGTTACTTATCTTAAATCTGTGAAATAAATTAAAACTATTATGTTTATTACAAACTTATTATTTACATTAGAGCTTAGTTATTAAGCTTCTAGGAATCCGAAACACAATTTTGAAAATGAAGAGTACCGAATAAAATTATTATTCTAAACAAGTCTCCCTAGATCTTTAGTAAGAAATTATATTAGTTAGTCCGAAGTTCAAGCGCAAATCCCATTCAAAGAAGTAACTTTGATAGAAAAGTTTATGACTGTTTCACAAATTCTCGATTTCTATACAAGTGTCTGTTGCGTAAGTATAAGATTTGTCGCTCCAAATGGCAGAATATTAATACCATTACGAGTATTGATGGAGTCTAGACGGATAGAATATAAATGCAAATTGTAATTCGTTCATGTTTTCAGAGCATCGAAATAGCGTCACTCGTAAATATGAGTTTGTAATTCGATCGTAATTACTTCATGTTTGTAATAAATCGTGTGAAATGTAATGTAATTTTTACCACCTATAGATATTCCTCTTAAAATATTTCGTGTATGAATAGATACACCTTATATGTATATGCAGGAACAAAAAAAAAATTGTCTGCTCAACAACGTAACTAACGCAATTAATGTTGTTGAACTATCAAAATGAAAGCCATTGCTACTGTAATTGTGTTACGCAATTACGCCCGCACCGGTAATACAAGGGCTTGGAGCACATATATAACGTACATTGCCAAAAAAATGTGTTTTTTGGGAATCTCTAGAATTTAATAAATAAACCACATAATACGTAATAATCATAACAGACGTGTTACACGCGAACTGGAGTGTGTTTCGGTGACTTTTATTAAGTGAAATATTTGGCGACACGACTCGTCCATTTCGTGTGGCGGCCATATTAACTCGTTTTATATAATGTACCGGTAGGCCGAATGTGAAGCCATTTTTATGTGACTGTGACACACTTTTTAACATGCACGTGTCTTTGGAATCGATCGTCTAGTCCAGGAATGGCGAACCTCTATATATTATCCACATAACATTTTTTTCCAAATAAATATTAAATGCGGCCATGAAATGCTAATAATAGGGGTTAAAGTATGAAATTGCCGTTTTATGGTAATAGATACTTTGAATTGACATTAAACCTTCATGGTGTGAGATATTCGAGTGAAACTTTTTTTACATTCACTTATGAGATTTTCTTTAAAAAAAATTGCAGCATTCGATTTTCGAATTTCAATTCTTTTTTTTTTAAATTCTGATTAGACAAAAAGATGACGAAAATATACTTCGAAAATCCGAGTAATATTTGAATACTAGTTCCGACGCGGAATCAACGCGGCAGAAACGGCTCGCAATATCAATGCCGCTTTTCGAAAGGAGACTGCTAATGAACGCACCGTGCGTTTTTGTAATGGAAACTTCGACTTAAAGAACGAACCACGTGGAAGACCGCCCACACAGGTGAATAACGCTGAATTGAAGGAGATAATGGAAGCCGATCCGAGTCAAACTACCCGGGAATTAGCTTAATTGTTAAATTGATGCTTATTTAAGCAGAACAGTCAATGATATTATATAAATAAAGAGGTAGATATGGCACTAGCACGCGAAAATGCTTGCAGACAAATTCAGATAATTGTTGTAATTTGATTTAGTCTGCTAATAGCAGCGAGCGAAACTAAGCGTGTCCGTGGCGTGACAATAATATATCTTAGTATAAAAACTGTGGTTCCAAGATAAATAAGACGAATTAATTTGAGATCATAAAACAGGCGCGACTCGCAACGCGACACAAAGGCACCGCTCGTCGCACGACACGCGGTGCCTTTGTGTCGTGGCGCGTGTCGTGCCTGTTTGTAGGAGCCTTAATTTGTAATAACAACACAACAATATCTGAACGCCGCTCAGGGCCTCAAGTCTGCTATTACAATAGTGTCAGAATGGTCTCGCCATTGTCAGTATTTGACAGTGTTTGTATGGCAAATCTGTCAAAAACTCACAATGAAGAGACCATTCTGACACTATTGTAATAGCAGACTTGAGGCCCAGTATGAACGTAGCGTATCTTTCCTTGATAATAATATCATTCAGTACAGTACATTTATAAATTACCTGCAATGCATTACAAAATAATCCAGTTACTGTTCGAATAATCGCCAAATTATGCAGTAATAGGATAAAATATCGGTATTTATAAATAAAGGGATGATTTACGCCTCATTGTTCGAGCGAGCGGGTAAAGCTATAAATACTGGTCAATGTAACTGTGTTACATTGACCAGTTATTATTCGTAATAACAATAATAATATTTTAGCAGATAAAATTATTGTTTACTAGCGTCCCGCCCACGCACCCCTGATTCGCACGATTTTTACGACTTGTCTAAATATCGAGATTTCTTAATTATGTATAAGATAGCCTTCAACGCGTGCAATGCGTTTAGGATACTGGTGGGGCTGCCCCGTTTCTGTAGTGCGTCAGGGATGTTCGCAGATGCGCATGTAGATTGCTTTTACGCAACAATGCGTAAAAGGTGTGCTTCCCTGGTGCGCAGGGTGTGGGGCAGCTCCAACAGTGTCTAAAGCCTCGTCCACACTAGGAACATTTGTCGAGCGACATGTGTCCCCGGAGACATCGGGCGATGTCGTCCTTCATCGCCCCACGTCACCCGATGTAATGTCTCCGTCCACATCAGTTCAGTCGAACCTATCATGTCTCCGGAAGAGGTAGTGTTGTACAGTGCGGCTTATATAATGATGAATGCATCACGAACAAAAAAGAAGAGAAGATGGTGGATTAAACAGTACTTGCGAAACAAAACAAGTGTATTTAATGATCTCAGTGTTCTAGACGGCTCATTTCATAATATCACTACTCTTCATCGACTGTGCGACAAGGAACAGTTTCAACAATGTCGCGGCGATGTCGTCCGTTGTCGCCCGACATCGCCCGATGTCACCGGGGACACATGTCGCTCGCCAAATGTTCCTAGTGGGGACGAGGCTTTAAGCATGGTTGCGAGTCGCCTGGACTGTGTTTACGGGGGTCACTGTTGTGTCGTCCCTCATGGGATGTCACAACGGTGACTAAACGTATTTCTTGTTAACTATATTGTTTTCCTTCTTTTTGTTTAGTGTCTGTGCTTACTGAGCATTATGCCGAGATAGTGGCCTTTTTAGCCTCGCACAGGTTTACAATGTAAATTGAGTTAGTTTTAAATGCTCAAGTTTTATTTTTTACTGTTTGTATTTCTTGTGCGTGTCCCAAATAAAATTTGTTTCTTTCTTTCTTTCTTTCTTACTAACATAGTTGTAAGTTTTACTAACATTCTTGTTGAGTCTTGGTTTCTCCAATAAAGAAAAATTATATTCTATTCTAAAGCAAGAGTGACCAAGGATCTTCTGGGCATGCTCGTTCCATTATAGACCTCATCCATCGCTTTCCATCAGGCGAGATCGAGGCAGGCCCAATCTACAATAGATTGGGCCTGCTCTTGACCTCGATTAAAAACTTACGGATTAAAAACTTTTCCTGTATACGGTTCTTATAAGTAATAACTTAGGCTTTTATTTTAGAAAAAGTCACGCGGACGCAGCCGCGAGCAGCAGCTAGTTAGTAATAAAAATAAAATAAAAGTTTAGTTTCAGGGATATTTGTAGTCCAATAAACCCTAGTCTCAATTATATCAGACTGGCCAGCAAGCTAGTTGAATGCGGTAAGCGAACGGACAATGCCACTCTTTGTCCCGGCTCCCGGCGGCGGCGCATCCGAGGACATTCCACATATTAACCCATTTTATCCGTTAAATTCTGTAGTCTATAACGGTTTTATATTGCTTTTCATGTTAAACGAAACTATGTTTTTGTTGGCTTTTGTATTTTATTGTTCCTAGCACGTTTTTATATTCACTTCATTGTATTTTACTTCTTGTATATAACCTACAGTTTTCCTAGGACCAGACTTTCCATTATTTTGTATTGTTATAAAACGTCCTTTAAGAAAATTAAGGGTTGCTGAAGTTCTGCATTTCTCTTTATTAGGGTTTCGTACCCAAAGGGTGCCAACGGGACCCTACCTACTAAAGGCTCGCACAGACTGACGCGATATCGCGCCAGTGTATGGGAGCCTTTAGGTACCGTTGTCCGTCCGTCCGTCTGTCACAGGGCTGTATCTGAGCGGAGACTAGCCTTCGGCGCGAGGGTAAACTAAAATTAATATCATAAATATTATAAATTATACAACTAAATTAGCCAACCAGTTTGATTTTGACTAGACTCTAAATTGTCCTATGGAGCAGGACTAGCATGTTTTCAAGCATTCTTATCTTGGATATAATCCTCTAATTTGTGATTTTTGGTAAATCTTTTTTTACAATGTTTGTAAATATGTGAGCACCATGTATCTATCGCATAATTCTTTTTTCGGTCATTACTTCACTTTTCATTCTTTATACCTATTGCGGTATAGTAATATTATTCTAGGTACATCATCTTCACATATATAATTATTATTAAGTAAGTATGAAGTTTCTTGCCCATTCTTCCCCATATGTAACTACCTTTTGGAAGGGGAAACTGGAATCAATTTTTTAATTTTTTTTTTGTATTTTTTTTTGTTCAAAATGTGCTTTTATGTGCCTATTTGAAATAAATTATTTGACTTTGACTTTGTATAACCGTATAAACCCAAATAAAATAAAGTACCTACCTACGTCCCGACCATTTTATTTTTAACACTTTCGCTGTCCCATGAGTCACATATGATTCACGTTAATTGTTTAACTATTGTGTCTACTTTGTGGACAGTGAAGTGGTTATGCATATTGTCTTTGTTAAGGCGATCCCCTAGCGTGAGCGTACGGTTCTTCTCTATCCCGTCACAGCGGGGACGCTCTGTCCCGCTCCCTGCGTACGCCGAATTCACACAATTTTTGGATGTGTTTTAATAAAAAAAGAAGAGTGATCTTCTGAAATTAAATAAAACGTAAATTATTAAGATTTTTAAATTATCTATCCATTAGTGTAACTCTCAAATTAATGGAACGTCAACTTTAGCAAAAGATGCATGTAATCAATAATTTTAGTACTTTTTTTACACGAAGATTTCAAATGTAATTTCAACACATCAAAATAAATAAGAACTGCAATGTGATGATAGGATATCGTACATTAATAATGTGTTTTAAGATATAGATTATTTCTCTTAATTAATGAGTTAATAGCCTCTGAAAACGCGTATTGCTCGGGGTAGCGCCTTAAAGAACAGTGCGTCCTCGAAGTTTCGTTCAATAAAACACGTTGACCCGTGTCGTTTCTTACAAAACTTTGTACCGTAGCTGTACTAAATCGATCTTGACAGACAGTGCACCCAATTTCGTTCGACACAAAGTTACTCGTAGACGGAGGGAATTGGAAGGTTGAAGTTTATTAATGCTTAATGCTATGGGGTGTAGTACGAGGAGCTACCGCGACCGGATTTGTGTCACGGGCTTTATATTCTACGAGACATAGAGCTAGACTCACCCCGGTGCAACCTGTAGGTGTATACCATGGAGATTTTGATTTTGTTCGCTTTGTCCCATCAATCGTAAGTTTAGTTAAACTAGCTTTTGGCCTCGGCTTCGCTCGCGTTAATTTGTAATTTTTCAATCAATTCATATTCTTATAATTCAATCATGATTCGAAAGACACATGCCGCCATCTATTATCAGAAGAATGTTATTGTTGTTTTCCTCGGGAACAGTACTTTTTTCGGGATGAAAGGTACTCTATGTCCGTTTCTGTACAACTGACAACGTATATGCAAAATTTCAGGATGATCGGTTCAGTGGTTTAAGCGTGAAATCGTAACAAACAAACAAACAAACTTACTTTCGAATTTATAATATTAGTTAGGATTCTATGATATTTTTTAAGTGAAAACTTCCTTAGACGAACTTTGCGCTATATGTAAACGAAACTGAACCGTCAAGCTCGGGTCGGTGACGCTAAATCGGGTATACTCTGCTCCAGTCAGTCGGGGACGCTGAATCGCATATACTCGACGCTGAATCGCGTATACTCGGCGCTGAATGGCGTATATTGGGCACTGAATCGCGTATACTCGGCGCTGAATCGCGTATACTGGGCGCTGAATCGCGTATACTCGGTTCTGAAACGCGTATACTCGGCGCTGAATCGCGTATACTCGGCTCAGTCGTCATCAGAAATTAAAATTTGAATTAGAAAATAGTGTGGTCATAAGCAAAATAACATAACATCACGTAAATAAATGTAATCCCGGAATGCTCAGGCAGAACTGATGTACCTACCGAGTTTGAATTTGTGTACTGTGTATGTCCGTACCGTGTGTGTTTATTCTATAAAAAAAAAAAAAATGGCAATCAAAGCCGATGTCGATCATTCTGCCAATGTCTAAAGTGACTTGGAAAAGTAATTGTGCATGATAAAACAAAAATTATAAAAATTAAACTGACCAAGTGCATGTCGGACCACGCACAATGAAGGGTTCCGTAGTTGGAATAAATTTATCCCAAGAAGAAACTTAACATTGTAGTAGAAAAACATGTTCTCCCATATATTCCAACTGCAAATGTAAGTTTTATGCACAATATTGGGAGATTTGGCATGTTATTTTAAGACCATAGACTTCTTATAAGATTTACTGTAATCTAAAATAGTATAGAACAGTATTTGTTTTACTATATGAACATAAAAACGAGGTGTAGCAAGACTTGGTGACGTCAAAAAAGCAATGTGAGTAAAAATCCTCGATTCACAACGTCCGCCATGTTGAATCATGGTCGAATCGAATGAAAAATGAAAATGTGTTGTTAGGTTAGGATTTTGAATTTCAAAAAAAAAACATGACAAAATATTTGAAAAGAATATTTACATATGGAAGTTTATTCCGTTCTTTCTGTAAGTATTTGAACGATTTTTACAGGATTCACGGAGCTATGCGCGTGTAAAACGATTTTCGAAGTGCGTTAGAATCGATTTGAAAGTAGTTTTTATGAACGTACTAGAACATTTGTTCTTATACTTTTACAGAGGGGGCAGTGTGCGTAAGGCAATACAATTAGCAAAACTTTTTTTTTAATTATCAATTTTTCTCGAAAAGTGTATCCCATAATAATATACAAAATTCATTTATTTACGTTACACGTTCGTGTTAAGGTCATATGTGTACCAAATTTCAACTTAATCGGTCTAATAGATTCGTAGCAAATAGGCTGTGACTGTGACAGATAGACAGACACACGAGTGGTCTTTTATGGGTTTCCTTTTAAGGTACGGGACGCTAAAAAATGGGGTCGGAAGACGATAAAGTACCTAAACAAGAATTAAGCTGAGCTTTCAAAACTGGCAAACAAAATTGTTGACCCAACCAATATTGCTGAATATTCAATTTATTTCCTTTACGTATTTTCAATCAAACGTCCGGCGTGTAAGGCAGAAATTAATTTTAATTTCATGAAAGTTTCGAGAAGAATGGTATATAAAAATAATAATAAAAAATCTGTAATTATATCTTGAAATTTTTACTCAACGTCCACTCGTGATCCGAGAGTCTTCCAATTAGACTGACCTAATTTCCAGCTGACTTGATTTAATCTTTTTCACTATTTTTATCAAGAAAAACGTCTAATTCTCCTAAAAATCTCACAAAATACTAAAAGGATGAAAGTACCAAGTCGTAATTGTAAAATTGACGACAGCTGTGATTTCATTTGCGATAGTGTAGAATGATTTGATCTGAAATAAACATACTTTGTAATAATAACTTGGTACTTCTTTCTTTGACTGTAGTGGTCGTCGATTTCGTCTTATAAAACGGGATTATAAGTATATAACTTTTCGATTGGAAACACGAACGGGTCAGTACCAATCCTGCTTTTTGCACAATAAGAGTAAAAAGTACCAATACCAGTCTAGCTTTTAACTTAAGAGGAAGCGCTAAGGTAGCCCGCCAAATTCAAATTTTCTTAAATTTTTTGCAATTTGCAGCTCATTGTCTATGTGTAAGTTGATTAAAGTTATGATACGCGACTGTAACAAATACGTATTTACAGAATTATTATAATCATTAGAATCAGTAACACAACTACTTAAGTTAGTATAATCCAAAAAGTGATGATTTCACGAAATAGTGATTCAATCAGATTATACGAACTTAAGAAGTTGTATTACTGATTCTATTGACTATAATTCTGTAAATACATATTCTTTACGGTCGCGAATCATATTTAGATCAATATGTAACCTAATACTAACCTGCAAATTGCAAAAAACGCAAGAAAATTTGAATTTCGCGGGCTACCCTGACGTTTCCCCCTTAAGACGCAGATATATGCCAGTGTCCTTTAGTGGTTAGCTTGCGTGTTCTGTACTGAGCTCACGCAACACGTCGTACGTCCAGCCAGTAATAGGACTTACCTACCCATCCAGGAGCGCTGTCTCAAATAAGACGCATAATTAATCAATTACACATAAAACAAAAGATATTTTAATAAAACACGTATAATAAATAATAATAATAATATTTTTTTTATTTACTTCAATTGTACAAAAAACACTTAATAAAACAAAATTCAGGGTTACAACTAAGACAAAGAGTGTTTTAGATGAACTCTGGCACCCAGAGTAAGATTTAAATTGTGTTTAGGGTGCCAGCGTCCTCGCCTATAATTTGAATATTTAACAGTAGCTGTATACTAAAAGATCAATAGTTAAATTATCTTTAAAAAGTTGAAGGTTTCAGAAGAATACGCTTGATAGATTTTGCGTGATTCTCAGTATTTTAGCCGCGTTAGACATAACTTTGCAAATTAATTTCACTATGTAATATAAACATAATCTTAATTATTCATATATTACGTTATTAAAAAAATGCTCTAATTTAACACATATTTTTTTCCAAATCATTAACACTACTCGTTTAGACATGATCTTCAATATAAAATCATTAAAGGTCGGCTATCGTCGCCTTAAGGGATTTACAGCTCACTTCAAGCGCACCACCTAAGTTGTCACGGTGAGATTTTTCAGAATAAACCAGCTAGACATAGACCTTCCCCAAGCATCGCCACCATGACCGAACATGCACAGTCTAAATCCAGCAGATTCCTACAACCATCACCAGGCCTTCGGTCTACCTTTCAGAGGGAGATAACCACGCTGCGCTTTCTGGTATGTACACACAGCGTCATTATGTGCTAACCCCTCAAGTTTTAAAATGTTACACTGCTACAATATTGAATTCGTTACAAATAATCTAAAGAATACTTCAAAAAGAGTTCATTAGTTCGACTTGGATTCAAACCATCGCACTACCGAGCTCATACTTATACCGTCAGTTTGACGCACTAGCCAGCAAACCCATGTGAACGGCTATGAAATTGTTATCTATTATCGTCCGTGTCAGTTTATCTTTAGGTCTCTGTCTAATCGATAGATGTTATAATTTAAGAGTATCCATTAATTTTACCTACTTACGTTTTCTTTATAAAATTAATCCATACCCTCAAGTTATAACTACAACGTTTGCGTTCACATTTCGGCAGTTCTGTTTAAAATAATACTTAGTTATTCAGTAAAACAATACATTAATTATAATAACATGCTTTTTCAAAATACAAAAACCAACTTGGGCCTATCACGGAACCACTTAATGGAGCTGTGTGTACCTACCTAAGTGGCTGTTACTCCAAAACATGCCTGAGAGTGATTTTTACTAACGGCATGTGAAGCCAAGTCAGAAGCCCATAGGCTGCATAAAAACTCTGACACCAGGTTATATAGTCTTTAACCACACAAAAAAAGAAAGAAAGAAGACTCCAGAACATCATTCATCACCATTTCAGCCAAAAAACGTCCACTGCTGGACAGAGGCCTCCCCCGGCGTCACCACAATGACCGGTTCTGTGCTTCTCGCATCCAGCGGATTCCTGCGACCTTCACAAGGCTATCGGTCCTGGTGGAGGCCATCCAACGCTGCGCCTAACGCTCAAACCTAATGCCATTCGTGTATTTTTATATTTTACTCGCTTCGCCCGCGTGGCTTTCTCTAAAAATGAAGCCAGTTAAGTAGCCAGTTACTCCTTATAAGATTAGCTATCTGCTAGTGAAAGTCCCGTCAAAATCAGTCCAGCTGTTTCGGAGATTAGCAGGAATAAACAGTTTATAACCGTTTATAGTTTCATACCCCTATGATCAGAGTGTCTAACTTTCAATTCGTCTTCGAAGCAAAATGCCTAAAATTAATGTCTACACAGCAAAATGCCTAAGCTGTGGCAGCGGTCGGCGAGTGCCAGTAACGGTACCCTTTCTTCTCCTAAAATAATACCTAGACATATTGCAAGGTAGGTATTTTTGTTCAGTCAGAATAAGGTTTAGTTCAAATACTGTATAGACATATTGCAAGGTAGGCATTGTGCTTCCTAGTCAATATAAGGTTTAGGCAATACTTGGCATAGACGTTTTGATTTCTAGTCAGCATGATGATAAAGGTGAGTAAGTGTTACCTGACCATTCTTACGATTCCTTCTTATTTTACGATACCAACAAAGTAACTTCAAACCTCCCAAAAAGCCAATAAAGAGGCCATAAATATAGTAAGGATGGAGCTTCATAATTACAAGAGCTATCCTGACCTATGAACCATAGACATTTGATTGCTTTTTTACTTCTTTGTTATGTTTATGGGAATGCTGAGTATATGAATGATGCCTGTTATCAATTTTTTTTTTATGGTGAGTGGAATTCTTTGAGAAACTACCGAGGTAAGCTGGCAGCTGTTAAAAGCTTAGCTTTTTAGGTTGATGTTAGTCCTTTGTATAATTGTAAGGAATCAGAGTTGCATTTTAATATGAGGGTCCGGCTTTGGGCTAGGCGAACTTCGAAGTTTCATGGAGCACAGATTTTGCGATCGCTTTTTACATAAAAGGTATTTTCTGATATTAAAGAACCGGTTGTGAATGTTGTTTTGAGAGTGTGTATGTGGTGAAATGATTATTTGCGTACTGTTGGTTTGAAACGTAAACAGTTATATTTGTATGGTCCTTCAAATGTTGGGAATTCTTCTTATATTTTACACTTTTTGTACAAAAATTGGTGTTAGTACTGATCCGCCCCATTCTTGTTTCCTCCTGAAAAGATATATACTTCATAATCCCGTTTTATCCGACGAAATCGAGGACCACTACTTCAACTACAACTTTTTTCTTTGACTGTACCAACAGTCAAAGAAAAAGTTATCATCATCTTCATCATCTTCCTGCCCTGTCCCATGTTACTTGGGGTCGGCGCAACACGTTTTCTTTTTCCATTCCCCCCTGTCAACCGTCACTCTATCATTCACTCCCTTCTCTTTCATATCATTCTTCACACAATCCATCCACCTTTTTTTGGCCTTCATCTTCCTCTACACCCATCCACATTTATATTCATCGCTCTCCTCGTCACATGCGTTTCCTCCTTCCTAATCCCGTTTTATTAGACGAAATCGGGGATCACTACTTCAACTACAATAATTTTCTTTGACTGTTGAGTCAAAGAAAAAAATACTAAGCTATTATTAATAACTATGTTTATGTCAGACCAAATTCATTCTACACTATCGCAAATCAAATCACATATTTCGTCAATTTTATTCGTTTCTTCACAATTACAAATATCACAGATTTGTTGAATTTGCGGCTTGGCACTTCAATCTTTTAGTTTTTTGTGGAAATTGGAAAATTACCTATTACTCCATCCAAATTGTATAAGTAGTTACAACCATAGAACTAATTGAACAGAATTAGATGACAGTGACCGTGATAAAACAATTTCCTGCAATGGCCAATAATCTAGATCCAATCATCATCATCATTTCAGCCGAAATACGTCCACTGCTGGACATAAGTCTCCCCCAATTGGGAGGATTTGCCATAATCACCACGCTTGGCAGGCGGGTTGGCGATCGCAGTATGGTGTTAAAAATGCATAGAGAACTCTGCTGCCCATTCTCTACTAAGTCCCTTAGTCGCCTTTTACGACACCCACGGGAGGAAATGGGGTGGTGCTATTCTTTACGTCCGGCATCAAATCGGATCCAATACTTAATTAAAATTAGCTTTAGAAAACAAAACATTACAGCAAGGAAGGTAGGTATAGAACATGATACCATTGTCTGGCAAAGGAGCATCATAATTTGAAGAAAACGCCGACAGCTGGGTCAATTTCAATATATCTTAATTTTGTCTCATATCAGTGTTTTTTATTTATTTTAAGGTTTTATTATAATAATATGTTTTTAATCGGTTCCCATAACAAATATTTAACGAGGCACATTAACATCAGAATCGTATTGGGAACAGCCACCGCGATGACAAATATAGTGGTTTAACATATATTTTTTTAATATAGGTAATTAACTAAAATCCTAACTAAAATAATTATATTTATTGCCTCACGTGAGTAGCTTAATTTTCTATTAAAAATAAGTTATTTCGACTGTATTTTAACTTTATGCAGTGGCGTTTTAATCCACGCTGCGAAGATTTTCTGTTTAGGAAATTCACTCAGCTATTATAATGTGCACCCTAATTGCGTAACACTTTTACTAAGGGCCGGTTGTTTCAAACGGTTTGAAATTATTTTGTTTGAGTAATCACACATTGCATAAGTAAAAATTTAATAAAAAATAATAACATAACAACTTTTATTGAACACTATTAGCAATCGATTGAAAAAAATTGGGTATTATTGTTAAAAAACTTAGTTTCAATAAAAAAAAAAGGAACAGACTTCGTCTAAGACAACTTTAGTTTAATATGTTTTAAATGGTCTAACATATCACCCCCTTCAGGCTTTGCACCCATCTACCAAACATCCTGTATAATTGACTAACATCCTAACTCAAATATATTTATTGCCTCACGTGATTAGCTACATTTTCTATTAAGTTTTTTTTTTATTTAACTTTCTACAGTTTTATTTTCATCCACGCGGATTTTCTGTTTGGGAAATTCACCCAGCATTTCAATTAATTCATTTCTCTATCAGCCCTAACAGCAAGCGTCTAAACTTCGTCAATAATATCTAGCGTCAATAAATATTACAACAATATGCGAAAACCGTCTTCATCTAGAACGTTCATTGAAGCGCAAGAACGTCGATTTGGTTCCGTAGCTTACAATTTATATTGCATGGACAATATCCCCGCTGCATCCTGCACGTAGTGTATAAATAAATAAATGTACGTATTGACTAGCTCGCGGCTTTGTTGTGGGATTTCAACTTGTTAAAACTTTGCCAGTGGCAGGATATTGATTGTTTAAGACAAATACTAATGCATGTTTGATTTTGTAGGAGCTTGTGGCTAAGTAATAACAGCCGTACGGGTCAATGGATCAGGTTAAGCTACGCTTGCCGCGGTTGGTCCGTGGATGGGTGACCATCTTTACATACTAAGACCCCCCGTGCCTCCACGTTGAGCCGTTGATCCCGGCTGTCATTCGTGGATCTTTGACAGTAGTTACTAGTCGTCACAAGCTCGAAAGTCAGACAACCAGTCTTATCAGGGGGTATCGTATTATCTATAGTTACTGGATTGTGGAGGTCAGATAGGCAGTCGCTCCATGTAAAATACTGGTATTCAGCAACATAGTTGGGAAATGGCTAGTAGGGCTTTCATCCCGGGAGTCTCAGTCTCGAAATTTTCGAGAGTTTCGATGATTTTTTGGTATTTTCGAGACTCGAGACTTATACTTTCGGTCTCGGAAATAACGAGACTTTTGAGAGTTGCCCAATAGTTTAGAAAAATACCTAAACCATTGTTATAATTAGGTACCTACTTAATAACTATCGCTCCCACTAGCGTAGAAGCAGAGACAGCTTTTTCTAACGCGGGTTACTTTTGTAATAAATTCAGGTTTCTCTCTGTCTGAAACTACATAAAATGCCCTTTTGTTTCTTACGTACCCACTATAAAATTGAAAAACTCTCATAAATAGTTTTTGGTTTTATAATGAGTTTGTAAATGTATGTGTAAGTACCTAATAAAGTAATTGATTGCAATATCTTTTTTGACTGCCTCAAACCCTAGCCTTTAGGTATGAAACCTATTTTTGAAATGGTCTCGAAAGTCTCCTTATTTCCGGGAATTTCGAGACCGCACTGAGTCTCGATTTTTTTTTCCCGGGACTCAGAAATGCAGCGAGACTGAAAGCCCTATAGCTAGGCAGATGATGACTTTTTTATGTATGACCACGTACTATGATTGTTTTTTAATGGTATACCTAAAAGTTGGATGCATAAAAATTTGAAAAAAAAAAATAATAACCCCCAAGGGTAGAAACATAGGGTTAAACTGATTATTCACCGACTACATTTTGTCCTGCGAACCAATTTTGTTGAAACTGCACAAACTATGTAGTTCTGATGACACTACACCATAATAGAGACCTGAAGTTGATGTGATGATAGATACGGAAGTAAGTCGAGAGACCTCACACATTTATCAGACTGTGAGGTTCCTGGCTCGATTGGACGAGCCCCATCTCCTCTAAAGATCGTTTTACATAAAGAGAAAGCAGTAACGGCTAACGGCATTTACAAGACATTAGATATTTTCATATGCCTATAGCCAAACATTTAAATTGTTAGATTTCCCCTCACCATACTTATGTCGCGCAAAAAGTGTCAATACTGGGAAGAGTGAGCTACATTCCTGACGTTTCCATGTCAAGTCACTTCGACTTGTATGTGTCAGTGTCAGAGGTGTCAAAAAGAAACAGAAACGCGACCATCTTTGGACGCGGTCGCGATTCTAAAGATTTAAACCTTTGCCGGAAGCCATCTTATGGGGAGTAGGTACATAAAATAAAGAGTTTGTTGCCTGAACAGTGAAAGGCCCGAGAGGGCGGCGGCGCGCCTTTCTCTAGAAGAATTGCGGCTGTATATGACCGCTGAGGGTGACGGGGTCCACATGACCATCCCCGATGACGCTATCACTCTCCTCCAGGAGAGTAGTCCCTCCACTAGCACAGTTAGAAAGCACATCTCCCGACATCCGTCCTATCGTCCTCGCCGACGAGGCCCGTCGCGACGTCCCTGTCCATCTCCGCCCCGACCCTTGCTCGAACCAGCCCGTGCCGCCGAGCCTGTAGCATTAAATTCGTCCCTAAATAATCATAATCTGATCCAGCCCGTTCCTTGCTGTCCTCGCCCAGCGACGCCCTAAGCCGAGGCCCTTACCCCACGGGGGGTGACCTTAGCGTGTAGTCGCTTAGTTGTTAAGTTTTATGCCCTGGCTGGAGGCGTTAATTTATTGAGGCACCCACAGGAAAATCCGGTTAAGCAGTAGACAACCTCCTAGGTTGAACTGCGAGATGCCATTTATATAAAAATAAAAATACATGAATTCACGCGGGCCAACACCTACATAATATATAGCCGGGGGGGCGAAACGCACAAGCACTCCAGCACCCTGGCTAAAGATAGCAGCGGAATGCCGTGTGGTTTTAGTTAGTAAAAGTCTGACCTCCACCCATCCCAGGGTGGAGGACATCCACGAGGATGTTCACACCATAAAAAAGTTACATAAAATAATGATACCATATTTTAACAATAGTATGTATTTATCTGTCTCAGGTGTAAAATAGCGTAAATATTAAAAAGTAGGCATATTTTATGATCCAAAACCGTCAAAAAGTAAACATAATGTATTTTTATTAGGTGTGTGGAAGTACATAAAAATATAGAATAAGGTCATGCGAGGAAAAATTAATTTTAATCGATAATTATTACGAAATTTTACGAATTAGGATAAAATAAATAAATAAAATACATTTATTTGCGGTAAACATGTCGCAAAGAAAGGACACAAACACAAAAAGAAACTAGAGTGAAAATATAAAATATACGTCACATCCACGCAAAATGGCCATCGCTCAGCATAATGCTGCGACGCTATGCGAGACATAGCCTTATGCGCTGATTTTCAGCGACAGCCGGCGTTGACGTGATGACGTCAACCGGTGCAGCATATACCTAATCAGATAAAAATAAAACTTTAAATAAATACAATACTTAGTTCTAAATCTAAAATTATATAAATCAAAGACGGGTTGGTTACACCATTTATATCTCAAGAACGGCTGGACCGATGTTTATGATCTTTGATTTATTGGAGTTGTTGGATTTTTCTCCGCCCCAAATAGCAAAACAACTTTTAAAACATACGAATTCAGGACAAAAAATTTATAAAAAAAATATATTTTCTCATACATTTTATACGGAACGGATATTGTGGTGTCTTAAGACTTCCACGAGAACGAAATCGAGGGCAGAAGCTAGTGTTTATCCATACTAATATTATAAATTCGAAAGTAACTCTGTCTGTCTGTCTGTATGTTACGTTTTCACGCCTAAACCGCAGAACCGATCTTCATGAAATTTGGCAGAGATATAGCCTGAGATATGGAGACGGACATAGGCTACTTTTTTACGCGATAACCGACATCCACGCGGGCGAAGCCGCGGGCAAAAGCTAGTATAAATATAAAATGTTTCTATAGGATCTTTAAGTAATTAGGAGCTCCATGTTACTTTAGTGCAAATGAATTATGGATAGAAATGAGCTTCGCAGAACCCCTAATAACCAGCAGAATATTAGATAAATCACTGAGATGCTATAAAAATTGACATCGAACGTCAAATCCTCGTCATGTCCCTGTGAGCCGTTACTCATATAAGAGATCGTTAAACAACATATTAAACAAGATACTTTTATAGCCATTTTATGACGAGTTGCACTTTCAAATTATTATTTTATACATAAGTATTATCAATGGCGTCGCCAGCCGATGGCCCAGAGGGGGGCAAGTTGATATAATTATGGAGGATGGGAAAAGTATGAATTGAAGGTACAGTCAAGAGCACATGAAGCTGTACTGCGAGTCTTACTTCTACGAGGATTGTAATAAGAACGGTAAAAGTCCAATGTGTAAAGCACCACGAGCTCTTTAACTGTACAATAAATTAAACTCGTGAACCAAGTTATTTTTTTTATTAGAAAAATGGAATAAAGTTACAATATCTTATTAATAAAGGGCAAGCGAGACCCTTTTTTTTTATTTAAATAAAACATAATCTTCCATAGTTTTTTTGGAAATTTCTCGACCACTTGATTATTAAAAAAAATTGTAAGTTTTCATTAATAACTTTCTGTGTACATTAATCATGCTCAGATTATAGAGGTGATTTTCTCCCATAATGCTTCTTAATTAGGATTTTGGTTGCTTTGCATTTGGCTACATTTTTTTGAATCTCTATAAAGGGGCAACTGCCCCTCCCTGCCCCCCCCTTGGCGACGCCCTTGAGTATTTGTTTCAAACCAATACATTAATTAAACCTGACTTGGTTTCCGTACGTCTTTTTCGGGTGACCACTGAAAATTAGCGCTGTGCTGTGGGTTCCTGTCACAGTCATGACGTGCAGTTGCGGACTATTTCAGTTGTAGATCTATTTTGTTCTATTCTTCTGTTTACCTCCTACTTGAGTCTTGATCTTTTTGTATGCCCGTGTTTCTGTGACAAATATACCAATTTTTCTTTCTTTCTTTACTTTTATGTGTTATTTACCCACATCCAACCCCTATCAAAAAAGCATATTATAAGATAAAAGACTACGTTGAAGACAAGGAAGTTTGGCAATAATTCCTTCTGCACATGTGGCTTCCCTGGTACCTCGTAAACGACATAACTATGTGTATATTAACTGCTCCCAAATAACGAAGTTTATTTAGTTTTATTTTTTACATACTTCCTTGACATAATCTTTTCATTATTTGACATTATTTACCTACAAATCGGATTCCAATTCTTTATTAGTGGCTTCTGTGGACATGATATTTATTCAGATTTGTTACTGTAGTTGTAATTGCAATCATGTCATTTGGTTTAAATAGGTTTTCATTTTAATATATATATGTATATCTTTTATATATATTATTTTCTATTTTGTAAATATAGAATAGAATAGAATAGAATACTCTTTATTATGTACACCATAAAAATTACAGATATAAATGTAGAACTGTTACATAGGGTGTCACAATGGGCGGTCTTATCGCTAAAAGCGATCTTTTACAGACAACCTTTGGATGGATCAAAAAGTAGAAGGAGAGACAATACTGCAGGTATTTAGTGGTGTACCACTTATATATATACAATAAATACATATACACAAAGCATATAGATACTTATCCATATAAATATATATACACACACAATAATAAACATGATACAAGAGCAAGGAACTTTAAGTAATGATGATGTTTAAGGAGAGAGGAAGTGATTTTTAACCAACATTTTAAAAGTCTAATATGAGAACGTTGTAGGCCTAGTAGAGTGTAGATTTGTTAGCACTTTTATATTTTGTTAAGTACCTGGTAATTGTTGAAAGGCCTACACTGTCCTCCCATACCTATGTATTAACAATGTTAGTTGATAATATTGTAAACCCAATTATTTTTTAAAGAGTAACCGTGGAGTTTATTGCCGGCTCTTCTCCATAGGAAAAGACCAATTGGAACCGTGCATCTAGCTTCTGACGTTTCACAAGTGCCCTTGTAGGTTTATTTGAAACAAAATATTTTGAGTTTGATTTTGATTAAGTCATAAGCATAACTTACACAAATTACATAAAAAACTTATTCAAAAGCGATTTATTTTTATTTTTTTATTTATTTAATTCAGACACAGTGATCCATATTTTTGTTAGTATACTTAAGAATTATGTAAACCAAAGATTCAAATACACAACTACAATGAAACTATTATATTATATCTAAAAATAAATAAATGAAGTACTCACATCAATAAAACTGCAATCATCATTAAATTAATTAAAATGGTAAAAATCAATAGTATTATTTAAAATCAAGAAATTCATAAAAATCTTTAAATTAATTTAAAACATAAAACAACAATTTAAATAAAAATAAAACCTATCATTTCATCAGTAGCTTATAAGTGTTGATAGATATTTTATGGTATTATAAACAAAGTATAATTTCTGCTCAGGTTGGTTGTTGGAAGGGCTTGTTCTAAGTCCACCTGGCTAGCTACTACAATCTTTTCTAACCTTCTATAATCGTTTTGTTTCAGCAGTTGGAGGTAAGATAGCCAGTTTCTCTGTGGTTGAGGTTTCCGGGTGAAGCTCGCTTCCATCTTCGGCCTTATCATCACTTACCATCAGGTGAGATGAAGGCCAAGAGCTTCCCTATTATGGATAAAAAAATAAACCCTTTTTTTTTTTTTCATTTACAAAAACAAGTGGCTCAGCAAAAATCTGATACTGCGATGCTATTGGTTGATAAGCGAAGGTAAGCGTTGCTATAGCGGCCCAGCGCTGAATAATAGTCCTTATAGTGTTCCGATTCGGATGTCCCCGATAATACATAACATGTACGAAACGAGGCCAGGCCACGGCCAATAGAATAACCAGTTAAATCCAGAACCTAATCCAATTCGGTCGCTTTCCTATTCATTGAAAGCTCATACGACCACGCTTGAAACACTGAAATATCTTTAATTAGAAAATGTTATTCGGTTTGTGGTGCGTTTTCTCCGAAACTAGTACAAAATATGAACACACAAAACGAATAACATTTTCTAATTTACAATAAAATTAAGTTGAACGAATGTTAGTGACATAAACTTCGCCACAATTGCACCTGTTCTTAATTAATTCAGTGTCAAACGAACTTTCCAAAATTAATTTTGCCCTAATCCAATATTACTAATTTCAAACTACAAAAATTAAAACAAATGCCAAGCAGAAACTAAAATGTTGTTTGTTAGTAAATTATAGTTTTAAATGAGATCGTTATATGTTTTAAATGGATGTCACAAACCGTGGTTAAAACAAAGGAATTCATAATTATGTTAACTACAAACAAACATTTTACCTAGACACCTGTAAGCCACAATGAATGTTTCGCTGTGCTAAAAAATTTACTGACACAATGCGGGCTGCAGAGGTCATGTAAGCTGGTCGACAGAGGTTTTACAGCTATTAAAAGTTTGTAAATTTTGTGGCGTATTAAAAGGACGGATAATTTCGTTTTTAATGTCATTATAAACCGTTTTGGTTTGGTAAACTATTATTTTACGAGTTGGTATAATTAACTGCTCTTTTCATGCTTCTGTAATGTCATTATTGGCTTCTACCCTAGGGATTGGATTACTCTTTTGGTACTTAGTTGTAGTAGCTTTTCATAATGTTTTACACCCGAAGGAAAAAGAGGGGTGTAATAAGTTGAACGTGTTTATCTGTTGATCTATGTATCTGTGTCTGTCTGCTGCATCGAAGCTCCCAAATTTTGATGGCATTCAGGCTGACCAGATTTTGATGGTTTTGTTTTTTTCGAGGATTTTTTAATTTTAAGTGATTCTGATCTTTATTAATTATTTATACATAAGTTTAAGTGGACATGTTGCGCGGATCCCGAATGCAGCGCAGTAGAATTACGATGAAGTATTCGGGCCAAGTTTCAAGTTTATAGATCAACGAAATAAGATTTTTCTATACAAACTGTGTCCCCCTTTTCACCCCCAAAGGAGTAAATTTTTTAAAAGTCGTTTGTGACATTCCATTATTTGACTTTTAAGTTTTTTATACCAATTTAGGTATGTGAAGCGATTGTGACGAGGCAACTTTTGGGGGTGACCCCGCTTACCCAGCGGAACGGCAATTTTTAAGTCAGCAGAACTAGAATTATCGTAAGTTTTCACAGTAAATCTAACCAAATAGCTATAGAATAGAATATACATAGTATCATGGAGAATAGCAATCATCATTTCAGCCGAAAGACGTCCACTGCTGGACATAGGCCTCCCCCAATTGGGGGGGTTTGCCATAATCGCCACGCTTGGCAGGCGGGTTGGCAATCGCAGTATGGTGTTAAACTGCATAAAGAACGCTGCTGCCCATTCTCTAGTAAGTCCCTTAGTCGCCTTTTACGACACCCACGGGAGGAAATGGGATGATGCTATTCTTTACGTCCGACACCACACAGCAATCATTTGGGCAATATTTCTGTACCAAAGAAATAACTAGCTTCAGTCAATCAGTCGTATTTTACAAGAAATTCTCACAATCAATGGGCTAAAAGTCATTAAATCCGATGTCTTAGGTAATCATGAAAATACATATTACCTATGTGACTTTGTAACAAACTATAGGTACCTGTAGGTTTATAAGCCTAATTTTCATATTAATATAACTTCTTGTAAATCTTTTCTATCGTGCTTGTTAGTGATCCTAAGATTTCTACTGCAATTTCTGTTTTTAACCGTGAGAACCTGCAATTGGATCTATGTTTCATATACAATTGGTATAGCTGTTGGTTCTCCTATAAATAAATAATAAAATAAATAACAGAATACCTATTTTAAAATTTATATGAGAGAATAGCTTTTTATCCCACAGTTCAGCTTGTCACAAGAACTTTCACCCTACAATGTTAATGATGTCTGTGTTATTTTTCTCTCAAATAAAAACCATTATAAGTTTAATGCAAAATGTGCTTTCATTATATTTAAGTTAGCCTTCATGTTAAAGTTAATGAAAACACGAATCCAATTATTGTTAAATGTTACAAATATCCTTTACGAACAAAGTCACGCTAGAACTCAAATGACTACGTAAGTAGACAGTAGATAATGTCTAGACTAAAAAATTAGGTTTCTTTTGAAGACAAAAGAAGTCATGAACTTCATTATAAATGGCCCAAAAAACACCAAGATTAATTTCTATGAGTAGTTAAAAAAATATTAACGAAGTCTAAACTGTTTATTTATTTTTATTTTTTATTATTTATTTATAAAAACTTTATGCACAAGTAAAAAAAAATCCACACTTAGAGATAAAAATAAAATATTTAAAAAAAACAGTTTAGACTTCGTTAATATTTTTTTAACTACTCATATAAATTAATCTTAGTGTTTTTTTGGACCATTTATTATGAAGTTCATGACTTCTTTTGTCTTCAGATGAAACCTAATTTATACCTGTGTTCCGGATTGGCGCAAAAACGGCTGAACGGATTTGGATGAAATTTGGAACACAGACAGTTCATAAACTGGATTAATACTTTTAAGAGGGCGTACGACGGCCTACAAACGCCACTCCTTAAAAAAAAAAATATCTCGTGACTGAGAAGGAATTATGAAAAACGGCTCAATAAGAAACTTCGGTAAGTTTGTCTGGAATACTCTAATACCTTTTATAACGTTTCATATTGAGATACGAAGTAACAAAATTCGATCTAAAAAAAGTGGCCACATTCATCTAGATCGTATTTTGTTGCTTCTAAACAAACTACTGGATTATAAAAGTACAATAATCTGCCTAGCCTAGTCAGCTTCCAGTCTAACCGAATGCAGCGGAATACGTGTAAACATGGAGCGACTGCATATCTGACCTCCACAACCCAGCTACTGGGTAACACGATACCCCTTGGTAAGACTAGTTGTCAGAGTCGGGCTTCTGACGACCCGTAACAACTGTCAAAGATCTACAAATGACAGCCGGTACCAATGACGGCTTAACGTGGTTTCCGAGGCGCGGTGATCATCTTTACATACCAAGATCCCTTCTTGGTATGTAAAGATGATCACCCATCCACGGACCAACCGCAGCAAGGGTACCTTAACCTGATCGATCGACCCATGTGGCTGTTATTACTTAGCTACAAACCATCAAAATCAATAAATCCATCCAAAGTTTGTCTTTAAAAGATCGCTTTTAGCGTTATACCGCCCATTGAATCACCACAAAATCTATAATATTTATTTATTTATTTCACACCAACAGTACAGTCACTTACAGACATCTAGACGCACTGCAAGTTACCACCCCTATCTAGTTGATATTCCACCAACTCGCACTAAGCGTTTTCAAACGTCTTTTATAATGCGCACAGCAAAGGAGTGGAACTCTCTGCCTGCGTCTGTGTTTCCGAACGCATACAACCCTAATCTATTCAAAGTGAGAGTGAACAGGCTTCTTCTGGGTAAGCTCACTCCATCGTAGACTTTGTCTCTGTCATCCAGACCTAGACTAAAGTCAAGAGCAAACTCATAGTAGAATAAAAAAATAAAAAACTTACATTTCAAATGGAAATAGCATCTTAAATTGGCGTTTTAGTAACCATGCAATGCATGACATTAATATATGAATATACAGGTTGGAAAAAAAGACCGTGGTTGGAGGAAAAGTACCCTTAATATTGATGATGGCAATTTTTACTGAAAGGAAACATTCCTTTATTTTCAAAAATAATTAAAACTGTATTTAAATATTTTTGAAAAATCACCTGCTTGAGCCGGGAATAGAACTGGTGAAATGTGAAAAAAAAAAACACCCTGTATTTTATGATACCAACCGAAAGAGTCATTCATAAGGATCAATTCCTTTTAAACAACATAGTATCCTCTCCATAATGCCTCCAGCCAGGGCGTAAAAACTTATAATCTAAACGACTGCGCGCTAAGGGCCCCCCTGTGGGGTACGAACCTCGGCTTAGGGCAGCGTCGGAGAGAGGACGGCAAGGGACCGACGGTGGCTGGATAAAATCAAGGTTATGATTATTATCGGGGGAATTTAACGTTACAGGCTCGGCTATAGCGCGGGCTGGCGCTTCGCTTACGAGCAAGGGTCGGCGAGGACTATTTAGTCGGGATTTCGCGCTGGGCCTCGGCGGCGAGGTCGGAATGACGGGCGTGTAATGTTTATTTTTCGAACTGTACCTACTGGTCTCCCTACTGCTCTCCTGGAGGAGGGTCGTGGGGTCCTCAGAGTCGGTCAGTGTTGCTCTTCGCACTATTTATACAGGGAGCGTCTGTATGAAGCGAAACTCATGGAGAATATATCAATAGGGTAATCTGTCAAGTTGGACCTTTCATTATATTGCCTGGCCATACGTGTTAAGGGGCTATTAAATGTGAAATTTAAGGTGGATGTAGGCAATTCAAAAATACGATGATGACGCTTACTACGTTGGCAAAACCTAAAGTTAAAATAGGTAATCAGTTGTGCATCTATGGAACCGTTTATAATTTTATGAAGTATCAGTAAGTCGGAATGGTTACGTCTTTCTTTTAAGGTAATCAATTTAAAGTGCCTCAACCTCTCATTGTAATCAGGTATAGCTTTACGGATCCATTATGGTGTGAAATAAAGAGTGTTCTATTCTATTTTATTCTAAAAGCCCCTCGGTTTACAAAAGTATAATACTTCCCAAAAACTAAGTACACCAATGGTTCACAACCCACGCCATCTTCAAAAAACTTTAGCCATAAATTCTTGACACTTAAAAAAATAAATAGCTGTTCTTAATTTAAACACAGGGAACCTGAAGCTAACAAAATGGCTGTGTAAATTATCCCTAGGATTATGAAAACATTTCATATTTTGTGTGCAAGCGACTTGTTGCTTCAATAAATACTAACATGGGCGTGAATTGAGTTTGCATACCTATGTGAGAATTACATTAGCAGTTAGTTTTATTGTTATCTGTGAAAATGAGGAGAGGTCTTTGCTCCCCGCTATGATAACAAAGAGTGCAAAAACATCACCGAGGATCCAGACTATGGTCTGTTCCAAAAGTGTTAGGTAAAAATGTAAACAAATGGATCAGAAAACGTACCTTTGGATGCCAATTTTTTGTGCCACTTACAAATCCAGCGATTGATTTGTTTATATGAATACTAAAACCCGGAATTCTGATTTTAAATCGATGAATTTTCGTCGATGATTCTTCTATTGGATAAAGTGGTGAGATATAAAAGTGAAACCTACTTCTGCAGATGAATCTGTGATCACACTTTCGTACATTACTTTTGGGAATATACTATAGGTATTATGCTGTACAATATTCTATGTTTTTAAATTCACTCTCAAAAGCATTCAGAAATTTATTGAATATCTATTTATCTGAACTTTGTACATTATTATAAACTTGTGGTTTCATAGAGATTAAAAATACCACTTTGAATAATGTAAAAGATATTCCTCGATATTTTTATTCGTCTTCCAAACAATCTATCGACTCCTAAACAAAAGTTACGAGTTAGCAGTTTCGATCATAGGAGTAAAGACACGGAACAGAGACAAAGTTTCATTCAACCGCGCTATGATAAGCACACTACTACAAGCATGAGGCGCGTGTGTGCGTACCACTGGTGGCTTCGTCGCGTACGACGAGAAACCGGTTTATACCGGCTCGGCCAGTTGTCGTCACGAGTCGTGTTTGTTTACGTTTCACGTTTTAATTGAATAACAGCTCATGAGTAAAGAATGTGTGAACGTGTTTTAATATAAAAAGTGTAAATATGGTTTACTGTACCGTGTGTATGAACAATAGTTTAAGGAATGATGGTGATAATGGTTTGTGATCTTCCGTGCGAGTCACAATAAATACTTTTTCTTTCTTTCTTTCTTTCTTTCTTTTCCATTTCTTTGAATAAAAAGCATATCATTTTTGAAAGACTGAACTTGATTATTATTTATTGTTTTTAAGTTTTAGTAGGTATATTATTATATATTATAATATTAATAGGTATTCATACCTCAATATCGAAAGAAAACTCAACTCGGTTGCAAAACAGTTTTGGTATTGATCGTTAATGATTTAGTGCTTTTTTTTTTTAAGTGTCATAGTTTCGGTACCTATCTATATCGTAAACGGTGCGATCGAGAACAAAAATAACGACTATTTGAGACTTATCTTTTACAATTCATGCCAGATGTTTGGTGTTCATGATTTGAAATACGTAGGTAATAACTACCGACTTAAAGTGATTGAATAATTATGTTTATATATTAAAACACATAAGCTGATTAGCGTTCTGTTTATTTAGTTTTATCCTCCTGTACCAACCCTACCAAAATAGGTATCAATTTTGCACGCTCTTTAGAAGCTTTGTCTCTGATCCGTTTCTTTACTCTGTGGTTTCGATACCGTGCTCGTTAAAAAGATACTCACTTTGCATAGCCAGCAACTTTTATCGTCTTCATTATATTATGCTTCTTTGAAGAGTTTTATCCCAATAATATCTTCTAAGAGGGAAGGAGGTAGGGGAAGGGAATGAGAGAGGAGAAGGGAAGGAGGGGATTGTGGCTAAATGATAACAGCCGCACGGGTTGATCGAAGGTTAAGGTACACTTGCTGCGGTTGGTTCGTGGATGGGTGACCATACTTTACATATGGTGACCTCTCCGTGTCTCGAAAAGCACGTTAAACCGTTCGTGCCGGCTGTCATTCATAGATATTTAACAGTCGTTACAGGTATCAGAAGCCCGAAAGTCTGACCACCAGTCCTGCCAAGGGATATCGGGTTACTCAGTTACTGGGTTGTGGAGGTCATCTGACCTCCACAACCCAGTAACTGGGTAACCCGATCCGGCTTCCAGTCTTATGTAGCTGATTGCCTAGATAGGCATCATTTTTTCATGGTTAGACTGGAAGCCAATCCCAACATAGCTGGGAAAAAGCTAGGCGCAGATCGAATGTCTCGTAAGAGAAATTTAAAAAAACTGAAATCGATAGAAGAATAAAACAAGAACGAACTTAACACTGCAGTTAAAATACATGTTCTCCCATACATTCCAACCGCAAATGTAAGTTGGTTGACTATTACTCGTTATTTTGTACAGCTTACTTTTCTGTGATAGGTTTCCTTTTACCTTCGTTAAATATACTACTACCGTGATTTTTTTCACATATCCAAAAACAATTATTTAACTGGCAGGGGAGGACATTTGACTCTAAAAAACTTCAATCAATCAATATCTTTATTGTGGATCATATTGAGTATGTACATATAATACAGGTATTTAAAAAAAAATTGTGATCAGCCATGTCCGGCCCTTAGGGCATACAATAGAAACACAGACACAATTAGGTTCATAGAAATTACATTTACATTATTGTTACAAATTATTAAGAATTCACATAAAATATTAAAAAAACAATTAACACTTATAAGCTTAATATTAGGCAAAAGGATCCCTAAATCGAAAAGTTATTTTCACAAACCCGTAATATTTTTGAACGGCCTATCCAACGATACCCTACACCATGGGATAGACGAGAAAAATAATATCATCCCCACTTTAAATGCAAGGGATGTACCTACTCTACAAAATTGTTTTTTCAAGACTTTTTTACCACTTTGACGGCGTGATTAATATGTTCAACTACAGGTTTCTAGTACTAAGAGTCTCTGAGCTAAGCCGTGGACAGCCAAACGGACATGGCGAAACTATAACGGTTCCTTGTTGACTAGAAAACCCCAAAATAAAAGTAGAATGAAAAGTCAGTAAATATACACTTTATCCTGTCAGGGTTGCGGGTTTGTCCGAAAGGGATACCGTGGCCCTGGCACACATGCAACTGAAGGAACACGGGTGGGTTTTAGTCAGTAAGAGTCTAACACGCCCTCCCGCTCCGCCCAGAGCGGAAGAAGTTATTTGATAATATCCCAAACAAAAAAAAAAAAACAAAAAAACACTTTATACAAAAAAAAATTTACATACTACGGTGAAGCTCTTGGCCTTTATCTCATCTGATGGTAAGTGATGATAACAAGGCCGAAGATGGAAGCTCGCCCGAAATCCTCAACGTAATATATCCAGCTCCTCTTTGCTTTTCGCCCGGAATCCTCAACCACAGAGGAGCTGGATATCTTACCTCTAACTGCCGAAACACAGCAATGCTGTTAACATTGTTGTTTTGGCGACAGACTTAGATAAGATGGTGGTAGCTAGCCAGGCGGACTTAGAACAAGCCCTACCATCAACCAAACCGAGCAGAATTTTTTGCCCCCACTGGGAATCGAACCCGGGACCTCTGGATCTGAGACAGGTGGTTTTACCACTAGACCACAGAGGCGGTTAAAAAAAAGGCTTCTTCTAAAATAATAGACATATTGCAAGGTAGGCATTTTGGTTCATAGTCAGAATAAGGTTTAGGCAGTACTTGGCCTAGACGTTTTCATTTCTAGTCAGCATGATTATAAAGGATATACACTTTATACATACTTACTTAAACATAACTCGCGAAATGTGTGTGTACCTACTAGGTATATAGCTACATCTCTGCCGAACCCATCGGAAAATTCATTCTGCCGTAATGTTATGTTATGTTAAAACGCATTAAGTTCAATATTGGTTTACGAACTTTAATAAAGTAATACACGCTATGCCACGCGTCACGCTGAATAGGTGCACGAAGTCTGCGCTGAGGTTCATTCTCGGGGTCAACCGTATAGAGGTATGAGGAACAGGGTCTCAATTTCACTAATCCCCTATAGAAAAGGAAGGATCCTCCGACCAGACGGGTGTTGTGTCTGGTGGGCAACTGCCCGACGGTTGATGTTGGGATGTTGTTTATATGTACGGTGGCCAGCACATCAAGTTAAAAAACTGTCAAATTTTCTCGTTCGATTTTGAACTTAATTACAACCTTTTAAAGTTTAAAATCGTTTGGAGAAGTTTTACAGTTTCGGGTAGCTTGATGTGGCTGGCCACTGTACATACCAGTCGGACGGTAAAAATAGGTTTAAAAATGTGCCTATAACGACAAGAATCTCCACAGCAACGTTAAAACTGAAACAATAGCAAAGACGCAACTTTTTTTTTTTTTACGATGGCTTTGCTCTTGTCTCTTGTCTAGGTGACATAGACAAAGTCGACGATGGAGTGAGCTTACCCAGAAGAAGCCTGTTCACTCTAACTTTGAATAGATTAGGGTTGTATGCACTCGGAAACACAGACGTAGGCAGAGAGTTCCACTCCTTTGCTGTGCACATTATAAAAGACGTTTGAAAACGCTTAGTGCGAGTTGGTGGAATATCAACTACGTAGGGGTGGTAACTTGCAGTGCGTCTAGATGTCCGATGGTAGAAGGGGGCCGGTGGAATGAGGTCGTGGAGTTCATGGGCACACTCGCCGAAGTACAATCTGTAGAAGACCGACAAGCAGGCAACCCTGCGGCGATGAGCCAAGCTGTTCCTTAATTACGGCCTTCCCTAATGACTGGTGGAGCATACTTAGCTGTGTCGGGGCTTTCCATTGTTACGTCACGCACTGCTATTGTTCCTGACGGCTGTGTGTAGTCGGGGTCACCAGTATTATGAGGAACAGGGTGTAAAGTTCACTCATACTCTATAGAAAAGGTAGGATCCTCCGACCAAACGGGTGTTGTGTCTGGTGGGCAACTACCCGACGGTTGATGTCGGGATGTTGTATAAATGCTACTCGCGCGGTAAACTCTGCTTGCGCGATGTAGGATTTGTGTAACGTCAGGTCTTTGATGCGTAATTCGGATGTGGCGTTTTAGATGCCACCACACACAATCATTTTAGTAATAAAACATTTGATGATCACAATCCATCAGCGCCAAGGTTCATTTACCCGCCAAACACAGCTGAAAATTAACCCAACAAATCCAATTTTGAATTCAATTACCAGCATATATCTGAGGAAAATGGCGTCCACGAGATAAGACTCTTAAGGGAAACGGTGGCCACTTAATCCCAGCGAGTTCTAGCCGGATTTATTGCACACTATAAATTCACTCAAGACATTGTTTCAACAATTCCTTTCGGCACTTCGGTGTGAAAAAATCTTACGATAATTATTGCTGGAGAGTTGATGACAAATAGGTATTACATTTTTATTAAATTTCATAAACACCTAGCTTCAACAATTTTTCTTTTCTAACTTTAATAACATTATTATTAACATAAGCGGGATATTTACCATGTTTATTCATTGTTCTGAGTTTCCGATATTTATCAGGGCGGTGAAGAACAACGACACCCAAAAATCGGCCATAGCTCAACATCTTTTGGAATCAGGATCGAACCACTGGATTGAGTTACATAACCCTCAGGTCATCTCGACAGAACGCCACTATATTCCTAGACTGGTTAGAGAAGCTATTGAGATTACCAAATATAGGAACTTCAACCGGGATGATGGGTTTCAACAGTCGAGAGCCTGGAATCCAGTGGTTCAGCTGTGTAAAAACCGAAGGAGTCCGAAAAAAGTTCGCGAGCGGACACAGTGAGTTTCGTGTGTCGGGAACAGAATCGAGTTGCGAGTGACAGTGGTAGCGGTACTGAGTGCAAAAAATGAACAAGAAAGAGGGTAGACCGTTTTGTCTGCTCATAAACACCCACCCGCAGTGACTTCAGTTTATCCGTGATCATGGTGCTTGCAACAGCGCCGAAATATCGGAAACTCAGAACAATGAATAAACATGGTAAATATCCCGCTTATGTTAATAGTAATATTAGTGACCATGACAGTTTAAAAACTTTAATAACATTTTTATTCACTACAGACGAAGAGGAAATTCCTATCCAAAATGTATGAGAAGGAGCAAGATGTTATAGCGTCTGTTTACAATTCAATTTCGTAGACAGTTGATTCATAAAACGAAGCAAACGATGTATGTTTATTTACAAGTCTATATTAGGTTTTAGTTTATTAACCCGCACATTTTGAAACTTTAAAACGTATTCAACTACCTTTTCTGCGACATCTTTTAATGTGGCATTTTTATAGTTTTAACTAGCTTTTGCCCGCGGCTCCACCCACGTGGATATCGGATAACGCGTAAAAAAGTAGCCTATGTCCTTCTCCATATTCCAGGCTATAATATCTCTGCCAAATTTTCATGACGATCGGTTCAGCGGTTTAGGCGGTGAAACGTAACATACAGACAGACAGACAGTTTACTTTATGGATAGCGTATCTTAAACATAACTATAAATCTAAAATAAAATAGAAGCTGTTCCACAAGTTTAACAAAAATGCTTTTATTTCTTCAAGAATATTTTTTTGAGGAGAATCACCCAGTCATAACTCAAACGCAGCTAGTCTTCCATACATAAGGATATTCGACAGCCAATGAATATTAAAAAAATCGTCAAATACTTTATCGGACCCTTAGGCTATCAAACCCTTTAGCCATTTGACAGAATGATCCTCACTTAATCCCAGTCGTGATCCAACACCCATTTAAAGGGTTTTATGAATAAACTATAAGTAAAGAAGATACTTTTAAAGTTTTATAGGTACATTCTGTTTTATTATTAATTCCCTAAACGTGTGCTAAATCGTAACTTAAAATCTTAAGCCATAATTCATCAAGAATGGCACAATCTTTACCATTATGAATAATTATTAACAATTTGCGATAGAAAATCCCGCAAACTGTGAACGTTCAGTTTCAAATTTGACATTTCCAGAGACCTCACTCTACTCTAGCGCCTTTAGCGGCGAATTCAAGCGCGATAGTCCTCATTGGGATCGATTGTCATTTTATGTGTGGAACGCAATTTTTGCGTCTTTTAAAGTGAAAGCACGTGAATGTTCACGTGCTTTAATCACTAACACAGACAGAAGTTCGTATTGCTACGTCCATAGTTATTATGATCATTAATGTGGTTGTACGTTGTTTCATAGCTTATCGTTTTATAGAATTTCGTTTCACATACATTTTTTCTCATATTTTAGTTTTTCATAGAATAATCAATACGCAGAATACTTACTTTGAAGATTTTTAAATCATTGATTTTTGTTTCACATAAAGTTTAATGTTAGAATAGTCATATCATAGAATAACAAATCAAATATTATTTGTCCTCATATTGTTTATCTATATACTAATATCTATACTAATATATAAAGCTGAAGAGTTTGTTTGTTTGTTTGTTTGTTTGTTTGTTTGAACGCGCTAATCTCAGGAACTACTGGTTGGAATTGAAAAATTATTTTTGTGTTGGATAGTCCATTTATTGAGAAATATTATAGGCTATATAATATCACGCTACGACCAATAGGAGCGGAGCATACATGAAAAATGTTGCAAAAACGGGGAAAAAAATCCTTTTTGAGAGCTTCCGTTGCGTGCGCTGCGTAAACGGTTTAAGTTACGCAAATATCATGTATGATGGAATTGTTCCTCTTTGAAAGTTCAAAGAAAAAGTCCGCGACAGCATATGTCTATCTTTTAAGATTGACTCACTATAACCTTTTTTATGGTAATCAAATTTGTTCGAAATTAATGCATTATTTGCGAAGGAGTTTTCATAAACATGGTATTACTCGTAATCCTTATCCAAATAAATACGTTATTCATCACAAGTATTTAATTGTGAACAAAGTTGCCCTTACATCATTTAATTTCAATGAATATCTTAGGAGATATAACTGTTTTATAATAACTCCGCAGCAAAATAATGATCAACTCTGCGAGGTAGTCTATTCTAAAGCTGAAGAGTTAGTTTTTAGGGTTCCGTACCCAAAGGGTAAAATGGGACCCTATTACTTAAACTCCGCTGTCCGTCTGTCTGTCTGTCTGTCTGTCCGTCTGTCACCAGGCTGTATCTCATGAACCGTGATAGTTAGACAGTTGAAATTTTCACATATGATGTATTTCTGTTGCCGCTATAACAACAAATACAAAAAACAGAAAAAAAAATTTAAGGGGGGCTCCCATATAACGGACATGATTTTTTTGCCGTTTTTTTTTGCTCCGCCCGCGTGGATGTCGGATATCGCGTAAAAAAGTAGCCTATGTCCTTCTCTATATCCCAGGCTATATTCCTGCCAAATTTCATGTCGATCGGTTCAGCGGTTTAGGCGTGAAAACGTAACATACAGACAGACAGACAGACAGATAGACAGACAGACAGACAGACAGAGTTACTTTCACATTTATAATATTAGTAAGGATTTGTATGGATGGTACGGAACCCTTCGTGCTCGAGTCCGACTCGCACTTGGCCGGTTTTTTGTTTTTTGAAAGCGCTAATCTCTGGTACTGCGAGTTGGATTTGAAAAAATCTTTTTGCATTTTACAGCCCAATTCTTGAGGAAGAATAACATTCCTATTAACTAAGACACAATTTTTTTAGCGAAAATGAATTAAAATCACGTGCCCGTGATTTTAATGCAATGTGTTGCGACGGGGTGGGTCGGGAGAACAACAAATTTAACGCGGACGAAGTCGCGGGCAGAAGCTGGTTTAATATAAAACTTATTACCAAGAATAACATTTTATCCATTTTCTATTTTTCAACAGCATTTTTTTTGCATATTGCAGCATGCAAGCAAGCATGCAACATGCAGCGTGCAAGCAAGCATGCAGCATGCAAGCGAGCATGCAACATGCAGCAGGCATGGTTTCTGTCACGGCTCCGGCGCTGCGGGATTCCGGCGGTCCCACGCGAGCTTATCGTCGCAGATGGTATTCACGCTCACCACAGCAGCTTCGGCTTGCTGGCCGGCTTCCGCGGCGGCGGCGGCGGGCGTTAAAACCACCTGCTCCTCAGCTCGCGGGCCGCCTCGCCCCTCCGCGCCTACACGGATTTAAATTACACTCTAGGGGTAGGGCAGACAAGACTACGTGGAGTCGGTTTTGCAGCGATTCGTTTCTGTCACTAACTTATACCGAACAAACAATATTCGTTAAAAAATAATTCTACTGTTTGATAAGTTTGTTAAACAAAAAAATGTGATTAAAAATTCATTGAATTGTATTTCTGTGAAATATGTTTCATTCAAGTAAATAGTCTTTGAAACAATAATATTCGAACTAAAAGTACAAGGACCAAATATTATGTGAAACATTTTCTGGGAAACGAAATTCTATGAAATTTCTGTCTGCGAAATAAGGGGACACCCATTAATGTGCTACTGCACTTCTGACCGCTGACTGTACGTAAGAAGTTGGCAGAAACATCTCAGCGCTGATTTGCTGGGTAGTCCAGGAATATTAGTCAAATAAGGGCAAGAATCTCGGAATGAGAGATAGTCAGCTATAAACTTGTATAAACCTTTATTTTGGCACCCTTAAACTTGTCTCAAAACCTACTTATCGTAGGGTGTCCGCGACCAAATTTTACATATTGAAACTTTTTTTATTGTGATTGCTTTATACACATTGACATGAATATTTACTTGTGAAGTATAATATTATTATTTTAATTATTGTGAATGTGAAGACTATGTGGGTCTTTATTTTTATTTTTTTCTTCTCAGTATTTTTTTTTTTCTGATCATGGTATGGCAGTTTGAGTAATTTATGCGGCCTGCCCAAATGTCCTTTCTTTGGTATTGTTCGTCGAATCGTTGAGCTCCTTATGTTCTGAGTTGAGCTGCACGATTACTGACAAATGCGTGCACTGAATGGATAGGTCCACTCAATCTGTGTGGTTCTTTCTTCAAAAGACCATTTCAGACACCAATCTACATGGTCTTCACATGATTTGACCAAGATTATGTCTGGACTTTAAAAGAGACTGTGATCTCTGAGTTTGTTTCGGTCTTTCTTCTCAGAGTAGTCAGATACGAAACGCCGACCTCATCTAGTTTTAAAATATGATTGACGTGTAAAAGTGTTTGTAAAAACCTACTTACAGAAATAAAATCATTTATCATTTCATCATATCATATCATTTCATTTATACTCGTAGATATTCCAAGGTCAAAGGTCAAAAAATCAATTTTTTACACATTTATTGCAAATCGGTTTAATCGTTTCCAATGGGTTTTATGCTAATTGGATTGTAATCAGAACATACTTAGTGATATACATAGTGTCAGCATTTACAGTCGTGGGCGCAGAATCGGGATACGGGTAAACGAGAAAAATAGCTCTTTTAACTGCTACACAGTTTATTGTTACAGAGTCAATTACTAACACTACTGTACTTATTAATACTCTGAACTTAAAAGGAAACACTGAGCATTTCCTAGGCCAGTATGTGTCCCGACCACGTCTAAACGATCATTGTTGCTCCATAGTCCGTATCGAACACCATACTCAATCCTAGAGTCTACACAATGCTAACAAAGGCGCTTATTTCTCATTTTAAGTGCATACTCATGAAAGATCCGACACGCCCATCCTGCATGACACACGTCTTCGTGTGTAAATCTGCAATACCAGAGATTTCCCACACAGAAAACTACCGTTCGGTCATTCTGACTTACTTAGCTTAACTAAGAAAGACTCACAAACTTCTCTTATTACCAAATTATCAGTTTAGCTAGGTCATTTAATCGTTATGGAATGTTATCATCATAATCAATTTATTTGTTTACATTATAAATCAGTCTGTTCAGATTAATCGGGACTACAGGTTGACCTCGAATGATACTCAAACACTGCAAGCGATATGCCCTCTATCTCGAAAATGGTTCAAGATATTAAAAAAAAATCTAAACGAAAGTTGTACAGAATTTAATCCTCTACAATATTTATAATAAATACAAATAGCATAAAACCCATAGGAAACGAGATATTTGCAATAAATATGTAAAAAATCGTTTTTTTGACATTGACCTTGGAATATCTGTAGTCGCGGACACCTTACGATAAGTAGGTTTTGAGATAAGTTTTAGGGAGCCAAAATAAAGGTTTATACAAGTTTATAGGCGACTATCTCTCATTCTTAAGTGAACCCCTAATTTTCCTGGACTAGGGGTCGTTTTCTTCTCTACCGATTGTTAATTCTCCTGACAAAGTTTATTCTGTTTATACGAGTATGTTTTATCCATCCATTATGTTGCACCTGCCATGTTTCCTCTCTGCGTCACCGGTTGACTGGTAGAAAATGCCTCAGGCATTAAGTCCGCCGTTGTAAGGTTTTTTTTTACGTGTGCATAAAATTTTAATAAATAAATAAATTACCCCGCTGGATTCCATCAGCAAAGGTATGTTTGCCATCTGCAATATTATCAAAAAAAAAAAAAAAAAAGATTTTTTTATCCCATTTATCTCTACTAACTCTTTTAACCTACCGTGATAATTACTCAAACTCGTAGAGAAACACTCGTGCATGTTAGTGACGTACCTAAAGTCCACTCCCTCACATCTCTAGTGTCTCTTACGTAACACCTCACCTGCACAGTGCACGAGGTGTTGTGTCACATCACTATCCTACATAGTTGTGTGGCTACAAATCAGGACGTAGCGAGTTTTTTTTAACCTTTTGCAGTGAAAACTTCTTTAGGCGCGTTGAGCACTTTTTGGGTGAACAAAAATCATGGAACTCGCGTCATCTTCACCGAACGCTTTCCATGAGCTATATGTATACTGTGTATAAATGTCTACTTTTTGGGTGAACAAAAATCATGGAACTCGCGTCATCTTCACCGAACGCTTGAAATTAATAATCTAATAGCTTCACGATACAATTCACAAGTTACTTAGTTTTCACTTCTATCGACAGTCGCCAAAGACTGCCCGTTTTTTTTTTTTTTTTCTTTATCTTGTCTTTTACCTTCAAGAAAATCGAAATTTCTTATGTCATCCAAACTGTGTTGTTCGGATTATGAAATATTATAATTGAATTAAATATTAAATCAAAATTGAACTTGATAGGCCCTTTAACATTGTTCTTCTAATAGAATTACAAATTACCAACTTCTCTTTGTGCCTACAATAGTTTTAGTTTATTATTAAATCATTCTGGAGTCATAAACAAACAAAAGCCAGCCGTTACAACATCAGCATGATTTTACGTGGAAAGAACGAACGAAGATTTAAAGTGATTACCTAACAGGGCATGCATTCCGGAATTCCGGAATTCCGTAACAATTTTTCTGATATTTCAATTCCGGAATTGAGAAGAGTAATATCGGAATTCCGATATTCATAATTTTTTGATATTTTGATTATTATTTTATCGAAACGCAACCAGTCTGTGGAACTTTCCACAAGCCGCTAGACGGCCAATGTTTAATTAGAGTGATAAGGGAGAAAGACGTTTAATTTGTTACTAAAAATTATTAAAAGACTGATATAAACCATAAATCTTGTTTGATTTGAAACAAACTTTAAAAGTTACCAGTTCCGGAATTCTGGAATCAGATCTTTAGTATTGTAACTCAGTTCCGGAATTGAGAACCTTCCGATATTGCATGCCCTATTATCTAATCTATAATAGAACAGTCATCGGAGTTTTTTTTTTTTAAATAACAATCGGTAGAGAAGAAAACGACCCCAGCAAATCAGCGCTGAGATGTTTCTGCCAACTTCTTACGTACAGTCAGCGGTCAGAAGTGCAGTAGCACATTCATGATCATATTTCTATAGACGTAGCAATGCGAACTTCTGTTTGTGTTCACAAAAAAAAAAAAAAAAGCATAAGAGCAATGTATGACATGAAACCTGATAAATCATGTCAACCGATATTTAAAAACCTTGGTTTGTTACCTCTACCCTCACTTTACATTTATAAAACGTGTATGTTCGTAGCAAACAACAAAGATTTATTTAGAACTGCAAATGATGTGAATCCAAGAAATCGTAGAGATCCATTCAGATTTGTACTAAATGACATTCCTAGATCTACAAAATACAATAAGAACTGTTTAGCGATGAGTGTACGTATTTATAATAATATACCAAGCAACTTAAAAACGTTGACTTCTAGAGCATTTAAGCACAAGCTATATAAGGTCCCATTAAAATAGGTGGACAAACTTTTAGAAATAATTCAGACCACCGAAATAAGGAAAGTGGTAAAAAATAATAATTGAAAAACGCATAAAATAATTACAAGAAAAAAAAAACTGCTAACGAAAATACACTAAAAATGTTGGTTACCCAATGCATAAACACATCCATGTCTTTGTTATCTCACAAATGTGCAGGAGCACATCACCACGTTACCGCCCGGCGCCCGCGCTCGCAGCGTTCATTGTTCAACTCATGCCATCTCAGTCTAACATAGCCCTTCCGCGCCGCGGGAAGCCCGCCGCAATTTCAGTTTTCGTCGCGCAACCGAGCCGGCAAAATATGTTGCACGAACGCGAATTGTGTGTGTATTGTTACGTAGGTATAACGATCGACAACAATGCCTAATTACGCGTTCAGCAACCAAGAATACTTGGAAATGGTCGTGTGTATGAACACTACCCTAAAAAGGTGATGTGTATTCAACTGAAAGTTACTATGATTAAATACAGAATGATGTTAACAGAACTGACTAGGTAGGTACCTACCTACGAGCACGCGCGCGGCGGCGCGGCGCGCGGCGGGTCGCGAGTGCAAGTACCTACCCATAACGGATGTGTTTATTCTAGTGTGCCAACAATTTATTTGTTTTAGGTCAAAATAAAATCACTTTAATCAGTGTTTTTTTTTTTGCTTGGATATGTTTGGTTAGACGTGCTGAACGCTGTGTTAAAATTTGTTCACCTATTTTAATGGGACCTTATATAAATGGCTAAATATACAAAATATATATTCTATTAAAGAATTTATAGAGACTAAATATGCTCCAACAATTGTATAACATTATGTGATGCAACGCATACCGACAAGTTTGCATGCTATGTATGTATAGCAAAACATGTAAGCACTAATTTCAATGTAACAAAGTCAAATCATTTATTTCAAATAGGCACGAAGATGCACTTTTGAACGTCAAAAATTACATGAATAGTTAATTGATTCCAGTTGCGGCTTCCAAAAGGTAGTTATGTATTGAGAAGAATGGTCAAGAAACTCCATACTTACTCTTTTGAAATGTTAACAATAGTTTGTATACATTAATTAATAATTGTAGGTGAAGACGATGTACCTAGAATAAAAAAAAATTACTTACCACAATTAGTAAAAATAATGAAAAGTGAAGTAATGACAGAAAAAATAATAAATGCGATAGGTACATGGTGCTCACATATTTACAAACATTGTATATGATTTTATAAAAAATTAAAAAATTAAACATATAATAAGTCAGTGTGCGAGTTAAATTTATATTAATCACAGAAAATAAAATTAATATCATAAAAAATATAAATTATACAGTTAAATTAGCAACCAGTTTGATTTTGTCTAGACTCTAAATTGTCCTATGGAGCAGGACCAGCATGTCTCTAAGCATTCTCATCGTATTATCATATCATATCTTGTTATTTGTCTTCTTTTTCTCCCGATATTCAAAATTCATTTATTTACGTAACACGTCCGTGTTTGGGTTACATAAATTGATATGTGTTCCAAATTAAAACTTAATCGATCCATTAGATTTGGATAAGAAGCAAATTAGTTTAATTTTGTTTAATTAATCTTTAGTCTTAATTTTTATTTTCTTTGCTTATATAGATAATATCTATGTATCTATTATATAACATATATCTGTGTATCTATTATAGGATATTGTACTGGTATACTTTTTATTTGCACCAATGACAACCCCATTTTATGCCCAGAATATCACTATCCATGCCAAAGTTGCCTGGAAGAGATCGCAGTATGCGATAAGGCCGCCCATTGTATATTTTATAGTGTATAAGTTTTTCTTTTCCTTTGTAATGTGTAATCTGTTGTATAATACAATAAAGTATACATATGTCCGGTTTTGGACTGTACAAACTTAAAGGGGCGGTAGTTTGCTCTATTCTATCAATAAAATTATTCTACATGTAGGGTCGGAACCCACCCCCCCCTGAATAGCAGCCATTTTTGTGTTTGGTCGCCTTTTATGGAGAGTGCATACTAAAAGTACAGTAACTTTAAAATTTAAAGCCCAATTGTCATTAAAAAATACTTTTAGCAACGGAAAAGTATTAACAATGGGTTAAATAACTCAAATAATAACATTAAATGCTGCATCATATTGGAATAAATGCTAAAAGATCAATTTTACGTTAAAAATAACATCTTTTTTTTTGTTAATCAAGGTTATTACAAATTCACTCCGGGGAACTACCTTTTTTTATCTACTCGTCTAACAGATGTTTAGTTCACCTAAATAATGATACAAAAAAATTGATTCTAAACTTCTAAGGAGAAGTGACAGGTGCTGATTAATTTGACAGGACTAAACTAAAATTTATCTTCTGTCCCTTTCTTAATGAAATAGAAAGAAAAAGATGCACTGAACTTAAATTTAGTTTAGTTTGTGAACAACAGATTCGGCACCATTATCTCTTAAACTAATTGTCATAAAATCGATTTTTTTGATATCATTATTTAGGTGAACTAAACATCTGTTAGACGAGTAGATAAAAAGGTAGTTTCCCGGGGTGAATTTTGTAATAAAAAAAACAAAAAAAAAAAACGATGTTATTTTGAACGTAAAACTGATCTTTTAGCATTTATTTCAATATGATGCAGCATTTAATGTTATTATTTGATTTATTCAACCCATTGTTAATACTTTTCCGTTGCTAAAAGTAACGGTTTTTTTTTTAATGACAATTGGGCTTAAAATTTTTAAGTTACTGTACTTTTAGTATGCACGCTCCATAAAAGGCGATCAAAACACAAAAATGACTGCCATTCAGGGGAGATGGGTTCCGACCCTACATTTAGAACAATTTTATTGATAGAATAGAGCAAACTACCGCCCCTTTAAGTTTGTACAGTCCAAAACCGGACATATTGTATATAAATAAATAAATAAATAAATTAGCTGTGACAGACGGAGAGACAGAAAGGCAGATAGAGACAGACAGATACACGAGTGATCAAAACCTCATGATGCGGCCTCATTTGCGGCCAGTGTTTCCCGAAACTGTAAACAAATGAGGTGCTCAACATTTTTGGAGCCGAAAAATGAACAAAGGTTTTATTTATTGCGTTTCTAGGACTCATTTTAACTCGATTCCTGTTGACTACCCCAGTTATATTGATGGGTCGGGTCTCAAAGGTTTTGTATCATATTTTAACAAGGGCCACGATTTATTTCCAACTGTACTCGGGTGTGCTCCTGAAATATGGACACTGAATAACCTAATAAAGGTCGAAAATGGACGTGAAAAATCTAGTATATTTTTTGGCTTGGCACAAAAGAATTTTATTCATATTATGTTGTCATTGTGGCATGTTTTATTGCTTTACTCGAAGTTGGAATTGCGTGGCTTTATATTTGGGAGTAGGTAAGGTGAAAATCTCCATATTTTTCCAACAATAGCATTAGGGTTTTTATTTTTAGCTCATTCTGGCGTTGTTCCAGTCTAGGGATAGGGTGGCTGTCTTTGGTACAATAAAATTGACACTAAGTACGTAAAACAGCCACATCAAGCGTGGGTCTAAGGGGGGGCAAATGTTTCTCTCTGGAGGAGGGTTGGGGAAAATTTACAAGCCGTGAAAGTCTTTTAAAATCGGCAATTATTTTCCGTAAACTCAAGAATGGCACATTCTTGAGTTTACGGAAAATAATTGTCCGAAATAGTCTTTATACTCAAATCAGCACATTTCATTACAAATAGCACAAATCACATAGAACACGACCCTGCCCGACCCAGACAACCCCATTACTCTCCTCCAGGAGAGTCATAGGGAAACTAGTACAGTTCGTAAGAGAGTACTACACGATCGTCATTCCGACTTCGCCGCCGAGGCCCCGCGCGAAATCCCCGACTAAATAGTCCTCCCCGACCATTGTCCGTAAGCGAAGCGCCAGCACGCGCTATAGCTGAGCCTGTAGCTTTAAATCCCCCTGATAATAATCATAACCCTGATTTTATCCAGCTACCGACGGTCCGTTGCCATCCTCCCTCCGACGCTGCCCTAAGCCGAGGTTCGTACCCCACAGGGGGTGCCCTTAGCGCGCAGTCGTTTAGCTTATAAGTTTTACGCCCTGGCTGGAGGCATTAAGTTTCTTTAGGAGCTTAAGGCAACCACAGGATAGTACGGTTAAAGAGTCTCAACCTCTCATGGTTAACTCTGACCCTAGTTAAAAAAAAAAAAAAAAAAAAGAACACGACCGTCCGTCGCTTATGGAGAGGAGGTTGACCTGTTGGGTCGCGGGCGCACATCGTGGCCTGCACTTCCCTGCATGACGTCACGAGGCACGGCTAATGTTGGTATTTTTTTTTCATCTTTGCAATTCGCACTTAGAGTTCAGTTAATTGGTTGAACCCCAGGGGGGCCAATTGCACCCGTTGATCGTCCCAGTATCCGCACCTGCGTCCACTAGTGACAATTGGGCTTTAAATTTTAAAGTTACTGTACTTTTAGTATGCACTCTCCATAAAAGGCGACCAAACACAAAAATGGCTGCTATTCAGGGGGGGGTGGGTTCCGACCCTACATGTAGAATAATTTTATTGATAGAATAGAGCAAACTACCGCCCCTTTAAGTTTGTACAGTCCAAAACCGGACATATGTATACTTTATTGTATTGTACAACAGATTACACATTACAAAGGAAAAGAAAAACTTATACACTATAAAATATACAATGGGCGGCCTTATCGCATACTGCGATCTCTTCCAGGCAACTTTGGCATGGATAGTGATATTCTGGGCATAAAATGGGGTTGTCATTGGTGCAAATAAAAAGTATACCAGTACAATATCCTATAATAGATACACAGATATATGTTATATAATAGATACATAGATATTATCTATATAAGCAAAGAAAATAAAAATTAAGACTAAAGATTAATTAAACAAAATTAAACTAATTTGCTTCTTATCCAAATCTAATGGATCGATTAAGTTTTAATTTGGAACACATATCAATTTATGTAACCCAAACACGGACGTGTTACGTAAATAAATGAATTTTGAATATCGGGAGAAAAAGAAGACAAATAACAAGATATGATATGATAATACACTATGACACGGTACTTACCAAGAGACATATCAAATGAAAGGGCTATCTGTGAAGATCTGCTACAGAAAATAGTTCTATATAAAGAAAACCTATAAAAATTATGAAAAGATCATGTTAAATTTCCCAATATTGTGCGTACAAATTACATTTGCAGTTGGAATGTATGAAAGAACTTGTTTTTCAAATACAACGTTAAATTTGTTTTTGGAATAAATTCATCCCAACTATGGAAACCTTCATTGTGCGTGGTCCGATAAGCACATGAACGAAAAAAAAAACCGAATGAAAGTGGTATTTATTTCAATGCGTTATATGAATATCTATTTTGTTAGACCAATAATAGTTACGACCTAAGTATTACTATATTATTCATAAATTTACTCGTGTACCTACAAATTGGATTTTTAGTTTGATACGTCAGTGTTCACCTTCGCTTTGGCCTCCTATTCGTCCTTCAAAAATAATTAACTACCTAGTGTTTAATAAATCTAGATTACTTAGGTAATATCACCGTACTAGACAACATTGCGTGAACAATGCCTCTTCAATATTACAAAACACGCTACACAAAAAATATTCAAGCACGCATCAAAATGATATTTCACAATGGATGAATCCTTTTCAAAATTATGAAACAAAGAATAACAATGGAGATAATCAGGGAACATCACTGATTACCAGTTGTAATGGAGCCGCGCTTTCAGTCGAATTCCGAGATATATAGGTATCATCACATTTATCTCTACCTCTACCAATATTTCATTTAATAAAAATAACAAGCTTTTGGCTGCGACTACAATCGCGTGGATTTTGAAAAGACGAGGTATGAAAGGGTAATTACGTAACACACGTATAATAGCCAAATGTCTTTAATTTTGACAACTTAACAACATTCATTGTTTTTTTTTTTATGTGAAACGTCTTTTGGCTCGCCTTGGGGGTAAAATCGACTCATATGCCGTGACGGCCCTTTTACCCTTTGCCATGTTTTTTTTATTAGACCTTATTTTATATTTTTAAATGCGAGTCAAACAAAAATTTGGTTTTACCACTTCTAAATTAAAATCCAAGATGGCTTCTGCGATAATTTTCAAATTTTCCGTCACGGGCGTCGTTTTTATGGTTTTCGAGGGCGCTAGAGCCGATAGTGAGGTCAAAATGAAAAACAAAGATGGCAACGGCGAAAATATCCAAATTTTTCGACATGGGTGTCAGTTTCATGGACTTCCAGGTCACTGATAACGAAAATAGGGTCTAAATAAAAAAAGTCTCGAATCTTGTATTTTCATTTTCACCTCACTATCGGCTTTAGCATCCTCGAAAACCATTAAACCGATAACTTTGAAAATTTTCGCAGCCGCCATCTTGGATTTGGTTAGATTTGAGGACATGGTCGTAAATGACTGAAAATTAAATTAAATAAACTAAAATGTAGATATTTATGTACAATAAAATATTAGGTAAGTATTGTAAGTATGTACTTATAATCCACACGTCTTTTTATTTAAATGACTAATAACAACGCTGAACAACGTTGTACAGTCTTTACTTGACCCGATCGTCAATCGGTTCTTCAAAACACATCGCGATTGAGTTTTGGAATTGCGATTATTTAATCAGTTATCAATGGGTAATTTTTTTTTTTTTTTTTTTACCTTGGGTTTGCTCTTGACTCTAGTCTAGGTCTGGGTGACAGAGACAAAGTCTACGATGGAGTGAGCTTACCCAGAAGAAGCCTGTTCACTGTCACTTTGAATAGATTAGGGTTGTATGCATTCGGAAACACAGACCCAGGCAGAGAGTTCCACTCCTTTGCTGTGCGCATTGTAGAAGAATAAGAAACAATGTCCAATATGTCCATGTGCAATTTCTTTAGTAGCTAGCTTAAACGTGCATGTTTTATTGATGTGCAATATCTATTTGCGTGCCTATGGGGTAATTTCGACTCGTGTAGAGTGACGGTAAACGGCATGACGTTCACTTATGCCGCCATTCCTCCTCTCCACCATGTTGCACAATCATCTGCCGGGCGTCCCGTGACGGCAATTTTTTTTTACTATTTTAATATTTACAATGGTGCCGATTCCCTTGTTCACAAACTAAACTAAATTTAAGTTCAGTGCATCTTTTTCTTTCTATTTCATAAAGAAAAGGATGAAAGATAAATTTTAGTTTTGTCCTGTCAAATTAATCAGCGCTTGACGTAAATTGACGTAATTTTAGTCGGCTAGTTTTTAATCACGTCTAAACTTGTAGGGAATAGAGCCTTGTAGAATAAAGGCACTACATGGTTATTTGTATCTGAAGAATGAAGCGACGAAATATAATATAAGATCAAACGAACTTCTTGAAGTGAAGTTCGATCATTATTATATGAGTCGCTTCATTCGAAGATACAAAGTCCTCACCCACCCAAACCCATCGTATAAAACTGATCTCTAAACAAGAATGAAGTTCACAGCGCGAACATCACGCCACGCTGCCGCGCTGGTGAGGTTAACAGATTAAAAAAAAAAAAAAAAAAAAAAATGACAATCGACTAAAAGTCGATTCTTTAAACGTGCGAATAGAGCCTTGTAGAATAAAGGCACTACTATGGAATAGTGACAGGCGCTGATTAATTTGACAGGACTAAACTAAAATTTATCTTCTGTCCTTTTCATAATGAAATAGAAAGAAAAAGATGCACTGAACTTAAATTTAGTTTAGTTTGTGAACAAGGGAATCGGCACCAATGTCAAGCAGACGAATTTTCCAAACATAGGTAGCCATTTTCTACGAAAGTTTATTACGCAATTAGAGTACTTAGTTTTAGTCGATGATCAGGTTTTCAATCAATTTCAAAACCGTTGCACACTCCATGGGGTTTATTTCCAAGAAAAACCTTTGTAAGGAAAACAAATATTTCATTTTATAATGTTTCTATTTTCAGTGGTGTAGGCAGTGCGCTGTCTGCCAGTCAATCAAAATCATAAGTCACGGAACTGTTTTCATAGAATTCCCAAATGGTTCGGAAATTATGGAAGTTTTATTTTCCTTAGGCTCTCTAAGTACAATAAAACTTTACTAATTTCCTGTTTTCTTCAGCAGGCTTAGCATGACGCTTTCTATTTCTACGAAGAATAGACACAGCTCTTTCTATACAAAGTGACATTTCGTTTCTCCATTTTTGACATCGCACCGTAGAAATCCTTCTACAATCTGTTATTTTGTCTTTCGTTCTAACGATCTTTGTGTAGGTCCTTTTTAGGGTTCCGTGCCAAAATGGTAAAAAAGGTAGCCTTATGAACTCAGTCTGTCTGTCCGTCTGTTACAGCTATATATCTCACGAACTACTAATGCTATCAACTTGAAATTTGGAATAGTTTTAGTTGACGTTTGCCCAACTATTTAGCAAATAATGTTTTTTTTTTTCGACAGGTACTGAACGGGTGTCTAAAAATTCGAAGTGGGGCTACTAAGGCATGCTATTTGCACATTCTCAAACATTTTCGACTTTTCACGATTTTTTTTTAAAATACTGCCACCCTCCTTTTCTCCGAAGATTGCATAGAGAAAAATCTGAAATTGTTCTATGTGATATATGTTTATGTAAAGATTACAGGAAAAATAAAACGATATCTCTAAATAGCACACTTTTTCTAATATTGCAGTTTTAGTTCGGCGTCATCTTTTTCACCGATAGTGCAACTAATGTAAAAAAAATAAGATTTTTCATGGTACGGAACCCTCGATGCGGAGTCCAACTCGCTCTTGACTGGTTTTATATACAGTAGACTATTCCAAAAAAAAGTTTTCTATCCCTATCTGTCAAAATCACACTGATAACTAACAGAGTTGTCTAAGGTAGTGAAGACAATTTGATTTTGTAATCATGGCGATTACAAAATCAAATTGTCTTCACTACCTTAAAGACAGTAGAAAACTTTCTACTCAATGGCCACAAAGTCTACAGTTATCTACAAAATCATGATTTAACAGGGGAGTGTTTGAACGCAAAACTAACGGAAACATAATAAACATAACCAAGGAAATGGTTAAGGGCAATATTACTGTATTTTTTTTTTTTTCCAAAATACGGTACATCGACACTGAGAAAAATTGTTGTAATTGTCTTTAAATACGTGACTTAATATGAGTAAAAATTGAGAATAAAACAGAAAAAAAATATCTAAACAAAGAATTCTGAGTCGAATTAAATAAAAAGTGAATTTCATAAAAAGTGCAGTTAACTCTTTCTACTTTGCTGCCATCGTACTGTCTACACGGAACTTCATTTTTGTCTACTCTTCCGTCGACAAAACGGTGCTCTTGCTAAGCCATGTGTGTGTCAAAACGAAAAGTCACGGAACTGTTTCCACAGAATTCCCAAATGTTCATACATTTTCGTGAACGTCAACGGTCGATCTTGGATAACAACAAAGTCATTGACAGATAGATTGAGGATAATGTCAACCTAATGTTTTAAATTGCTCTTTTCGTAAATGACAGGTGAAGGCAGCTCACCTACATTTTTGACAGAAAAGCTTTTGGACAAACAATATTGATGATAGAGCCCGCTAAATGAATTAGACTTCTAAAAAATTGCTGGAAAAAAAATCTGTCTGGATTAAGTTAACGTAGGTATTTATAAAGTCCTTTAACATATAAATTCAATAATTTAATAGTTAACGTATTAAAGAAATTTTATAAAAATCCAAGGTACTTAATTTTGACATTGATTTTAAAGTAACGATTACCTCATTATAATAATAATGATTCATATTGGACTTATTGTAAACCACAAATCTTAAAATTGATTGTACACACGGCCACAAATCAAGCTATACATTTCCAGTATAAGCTGACCTCTCATCGTACGGAAATCCTATACAATGCGAGATCAGCCTAAACTGGAAATATATAGCTTGATTTGTGGCCGTGTGTACTTAGTTAAGAATGACATTTGAATATTTGTACTCCATATGTCGTGGTAGAATGTATAGAACTTAAAAATATATTAGCACCGTACATGCAAAACTACATTCTTACAAATAAATAAATTCTAATTTTGATTCTCACGTGTATCTAGTCAGGTCCATGTAGGTTTTATTTTTATTTTTTATATGACGTCTAAAAGTGATTCCGATAGCTATTCTATTTACAGAATAAACAATTTCATTTCATTATCATACCTATACAGGTACCTATAGGTGAAAAGATTAATGACGGACCAACTGAAAACATTCTTAGAAGGTTCGGCCACAACAAAAGAGACTTTCCTCGAAGGTCATACTGACTTAAATTGTCGTAAGAAGGTCCATTTTTGAATGAACCTTCCATTTCGCTATTCTAAATGCTGTCTTTATTGGCTTCTGTCCTCCAGCCAAGGTTCCATTTCCAGGGATCTTCAATCCAAGAAACATAAAATGTCGTTTAAATTCTCAAGCTTGCCAAATCCAACAAAGTATGATGAACTTGAAATAAAGACATTGACATTACAAAATGTTGAGCGCAACTGTGAAGTAGATTTGAAAATAGAACACAATTTTGTTGATAAATTGACTCCTGAAATAAACTTGGCTGATGATTTAAATATGCATGAAAAATGTTACTTTACAGTTAAAGAGACACTTAAACATATGATTGAATGCCACAATTAGTAAATGGTCGTATGTTTGTATGAATCGGACATTCACCTGGCACATTTATCTTATTTTACTCTATTCACGAATAACATGTTTAACCTTTTTAATAACAAACCTTGAAGATGTTTTTATGACAAACGGCTTTCTCTGTGCGCTTCGTCTGGCGATTGCATTTTGTTTTATGTTATTTCTGTTTAAGTTTAGGATGAAAAGAACTGGCAGAAATGTGATAAATATCGCTTATTTTATGAAAAAGTTCATCAATAAATACAAAAGGAAAGAGACCGTCTTCGTCTTTCTCGCATCACCTATTTTTCATGCTTCGTTTACTACAGATTTTAATGGAATATTTTATTTATAAACCAAAAAACATTAATTTCGGAACAAACAAATTATCTTATTTTTCTCAATGCTCCATTTAATTGAACGCTCGATAAAAAGGAAATTAAAAACGCCGTCACGTTCTTCTTGCCCAAAACTACAGTGTCACGCTACGCTTGCACCTATGTAAAAATAAGACAAAAATACCCCTTGTTTTAACGAAAATACTGCTAAAATTATTTATTTAAAATCTAAGCAAACATTTATAAAATTATCACGCTCCATTTAGTAAAGCTACCCATAAAAAGGCCACCTAGACGTCGTCACGTCACCGCGTCGCGCGCACGACCCTGTCTATTCACGCTCCGGTTGTGATCGCGATGCATTTTCACGGCGCGTGAGTTAAGCTGGAAAATTGCACTTTTTGTATGACTTTCCTTTTTAATTAAACTGTTTGAAAGAATAATATGTCACGTCTTCTACAAAGTGTACGCAGAGATGTAATATTGTACTTTATTTTTGTACTAGCGACCTGCCTGCCCCTGCTACGTTCGATTTTTACGACTTGACAAAACAACGGGATTTATTTATTATATTTAAGTTTAATATGAATGTATTATACAAATAAAACTTCCGGAATAAATTCTCTACATGATGGTGAAAATCGTATCAAAATCCGTTGTGGAGTTTAGACGAACAACGCGATCACACAGACAGAAACGAAAAGTGACATCAGTTTATAATATATTTATAAGTGTCGTCAGTAAAAAAAAACCTATACGTGGCGTTAAGAGTACCTACCAAGGACACAGTAGGTAGTATAAATCCTAAATATTATGTCTACGACCAAATTAAAACAACTCTTCTATTGTCACTTTCATTGCACTGACCGACCCAGACGACCCCACTACTCTCCTCCAGGAGAGTCGTAGGGAAACTAGTACAGTTCGCAAAATAAGAGCACACAATACACGATCGTCATTCCGACCTCGCCGCCGAGGCCCCGCGCGAAATCCCCGACTAACGAATAGTCCTCCCCGACCCTTGACTGTACGTGAAGCGCCAGCACGCGTTTTAGCTGAGCAGCATGTAAACCAAACTCCCCACGATAATAATCAAAACACTGATTTTATCCAGCCACCGTCGGTCCCTTGCCACCCTCCCTCCGACACAGCTGCCCTAAGCCGAGGTTCGTACCCCACAGGGGGTGCCCTTAGCGAGCAGCAGTCATTTAGTTTGTAGTTTTTTACGCCCTGGCTGGAGGCATTAAGTTTCGTTAGGAGCTTAAGGCAGCCACAGGAAAGTCCGGTTAAAGAGTCGGAACCTTAGTGGTTACACTCTGAGATGCCCTAGATAAAAAAAAAAAATCACTTTCATTGTATAAAAATATAAATTGCAAAACTCATCGTATTCTTGTATCGATTTTAACAACGTGGGAAATAAACTCAAACTCAAAACTAAAGCATTTAAGTATTTCAAATAAACCAATTACAGGCACTTTTGATTTTCAAGGGGTCGGTCTGTCAGAAAGATGAAGCTAGTTGCCCATTCCAAAGCGTAGTAGGTTCCTATGGAGAAAAACGGGCAAGAAACTCCACGGACACTCAAAAAGCGGCTGCTGGAGGAACACATTTTTGTCAACTTTTTTAGCACTTACTTCGGCTAGTAATGGCGTTAGTACTATCACCATCACACGCCGTCGCATACTAGAAGTGCAAAATAGAGACGGAAGCTTTTATCAAGTACTTAAGTGCTAAGTAACGTTTATAGATCTCAGCCTTAGACAACGTAATAGGCAACTAAGTTTCCGTAGACGTTTGTTTTAAATAGCATCCTCACTTGCAGACAGCTCAACAAAAGGTGCAGCTAGACAGAGACAACTCATTCACGCTCCGGTTGCACTCTCATAACTTGCACATTTATTACAAAGGAGAGGGATGCATTTCTACAGACGCGTGACAGTGCTAGAAAATTACCTTTTACGCTTACACTTTCACAAATTAAATTAGTAATTTTAAAGGAATAAGTAAGAAAGAATAATATTTTTATAAACAAATTCAATGATTAGATCGCACACACACTTGACCCTTACCCAATAGGTAAAAAAAAAAAAAACATTTTATTCTAGGTAAGTGCATTGTCTTCACATATAATTAATATTTTTTTTTTTTTTTTTAAACGTTGCCCCACACTAGGATTTCTCCTGTATCGTGGGTGCATTTACAAACATTTAAACTCACATACACAAACAGCCAGACCCGGAACAACTACTTGTAGATCATACAAATATTTGTTCCGTGCGGGAATCGAACCCGCGACACGCAGCGCAGCAGTCAATCGCTTAACCACTGCGCCAACCGTGCAAAATAAAAATATATAATTAAAATATAATTATAATTAATGTATAAAAATATTGTTAAAATTTCAAAAGAGTACGTATGGAGTTTCTTGCCCATTCTTCGCCATACGTAACTACCTTTTTGAAGGGGCAACTAGAATCAATTAATTATTTTTGTAAATTTTGACGGTCAAAACTTCAAAAGTGCCTTTTATGTGCCTATTTGAAATAAATGAGTCGACTTTGAATTTAAACATCTACTTCTTTGCCACTACTTAAATTCAGTTCTGTGCATTAGAACCAACACCACAAACACAGACAATACAGATAATAAGTGTTAAAAAAAATCTACGAACCAATCAAATGTTCAGACAGATTATCATAATCCTCATTCTAACATATCAATCTCGAAAAATCGATTTTTTTATTTGATCCGATTTCATTCCAGCCTTTAATAAAATTTACATTAAAATAAAATCATATTGAAACGACATCAAATATCATCAAGCGACGGCGAACGTCAGCTCGTTATAAATGAGAAACGGTAATGACTTAAAAAAAACTAATAAGGTTTAAAAACTACTGCAAACTGACCTTTAAGCAGAATTTAATCAAAAAGTTAAAACTACGTCTTAGAAAAAACTCGACGAAAATCTAAAATTCTGAAAATATTTTAAGTTATCGTAGCCGAGAATTTAGTTTGAAAATATTTTTACATAAAAGGTCCACGGACTCTTGATCCTCTTGACCTTAAGTAATCCACATCATTGTTAATAAGACTCCGTTCCGATACTTTGTTAAAATTCAAGATATAGTTTAAAAAAAAAACCGGCCAAGTGCATTTCGGAACACACTACGGAACAATGAAGTGTTCCGTAGTTGGGATTCATTTATCGCAAGAACAAACTTAAGATGATAGTTGAAAAACAAGTTATCCCATACATTCCAACTGCAAATGTAAGTTTGTACGCACAATATTGAGAGATTTACTATGTTATATTAAGACCATAGATTTCTTATAGTTTCCTGTAATCTATAAGAAAAGAACTATGTTCGGTTTTTTTTTTTTCTGTTTTCAAAATTTTAGGATTGTAAGTATGTATAAATAAATAAATAAAGTATCTAAATAAGGTCCGCAAAAAAATCCAAAAATTTGCTTTTTTAAATTATTACAATGAGGTGTGTTCATTGTAAAAAAATTAAATGAAGCTAATTTTATTCATGCCTACAAAGCATCATCATCACATGGCAGATGGTTCTAGGGTGACTTCCACCTCTACAGATAATATGAAGCCATGGCCAGTGTATGGAAATACTGTTGAGTTAGTGAGTAGGTTTTGTTAGTTGTCATCTGTTAGGTTAGGGAGACACCTTTGGGGTTTATTCTTGACCTAATATTTCATTATGTTGTTTACAGACTTGTAAGTTATGATAGATGATGATGATGAGATTAGATGTAATTTCAGTTTAGATCTGACTGGGGACAGTCAGATATCAGAATGGCCGAGCTGTAGGAATGGAACGTTATGACAGGACAGTGAAACGAGACGTGAAGATGGATGGCAGATGTGAAGCATAAAAGATTGACAGAGATGAATGAACGAAATAGTCAAGGAGCGAAGGAGATAGTGAATGAATGTTTAAAAAGGTAGAATAAGTAGAAAGGAGACGGTATTAGGAAGTAAAAGGCGTAAGACGTTGCATTCAAAGACGGTAAATAAAATACATTTAAGTTGGAGCAATCAGTAGTTTTATTATAGAAAAATTGAGCTTATCCCACAACTTTTTCTTTTTTTTTTTTGTCTTGAATAAATATGAGAGAATATTCCACTAACAATGCGGCGTAATATTTTTAAATTAATTATTTATTTATTAAAACTTTATGCACAAGTAAAAACTGTACAAAGGCGGACTTAATGCCTTGGGCATTTTCTACCAGTCAACCTTAGGGTGATGCAGAGATAATACATACTAGGTGCAATAACAGAAAACAATTTAGAAAAATTTATAACTAAGATACAATAATAAATACATACATACAACAAAAAAAAAATGTTATGAGAGTTAAACAATAAAACCTACAACAACTTAATTCTGAGACGAATCTGCCAACTTCTTGTGTATGTGTTCTCGAGAAGTAGGAAAACGACGAGAATTATGTAAATTACATTTGTTTTGACAGTTCAAATTTCTCATTTCGGCCCAGTGGTAGTAATATTTTGCCATCAGCTGTTGGTGATCAAAACATGAAATTGCCAAGTTGAAAATATTATTTATTTACTCAAATCTTACCTAAAAATAACATTACAGATCTGCGACCCAATGCGATAGAGTGGTCTTACATGCTAAATCCTAAATCTACATCCTATAAAATTACATACTAGGTATACCCATTATCTATATTTTTTTTGTATTTTATTAATATAATTTATGATTGTTAGCCACAGCCCATCCATATAAGCGCGGTCTCTGTCGGATCATACCGCCTTAAATATCGATACCCTTCACGTCTGTGTAGTTTCGCCAGCTTATTTAATTTGACCCTGTATATTATAAACTAGCTATCTATCTATTCTAAGTTGACTATCCGTAATTAATCCTTTAGTTTTGTAGATTACCAAATCATCATCAGAATTATTATTGCTTTAATAAACGGGTAGTACCGTGTGGTGCCGAACGTAAAGAATAGCACTACCCCATTCCCTCCCGTGGGTGTATAAAAGGCGACTAAGGGACTTACTAGAGAATGGGCAGCAGCGTTCTCTATGTATTTTTAACACCATACTGCGATCGCCAACCCGCCTGCTAAGCGTGGCGATTATGGCAAACCCCGCCAATTGGGGGAGGCTTATGTCCAGCAGTGGACGTCTTTCGGCTGAAATGATGATGATGATGATGATGAAACGGGTAGTAAGAAGCCCGAAAGTCTGACAACCAGTCTTACCATGGGGTATCGTGTTACTGAATACACGACTATGGAGGTCAGATAGGCAGTCGCTCTATGAAAAATACTGGTATTCAGCTGCATCCGGTAAAACTGGAAGCTGACCCCAACGTAATAGGGCGAAAAAGTGTTTATTCGCAGAATTAGATTTTTTACATGATATAATTAATACCTTCGCCAAACTGCACAGCAGTTTGTTGGTAGACGTAGCTCCTTTTTAGGGTTCCGTAGCCAAATGGCAAAAAACGGAACCATTATGGATTCGTCACGTATGTCTGCTTGTCCGTCCGTATGTCACAGCCACTTTTTTATAAGAACTATATATATGTATTTATATGGATACGTATCTATATGCTTTGTGTATGTGTATTTATTTGTATATATGTAAGTGGTACACCACTGACTACCTGCAGTATTGTCTCTCCTTCTACTTTTTGATCCATCCAAAGGTTGTCTGTAAAAGATCGCTTTTAGCGATAAGACCGCCCATTGTGACACCCTATGTAACAGTTCTACATTTATATCCGTAATTTTTATGGTGTACATAATAAAGAATATTCTATCTATCTATCTATCTATCTATACTATTGAAACTTGGTAAGTAGATGTATTCTGTGAACCGCATTAAGATTTTCACAGAAAAATTGAAAAAAAAAAAAAACAATACATTTTGGGGGTTCCCCATACTTAGAACTGAAATTATTTTTATTTTTTATTTTTTTTTCATCAAACCCATTCGTGTGGGGTATCTATGGATAGGTCTTCAAAAATGATATTGAGGTTTCTAATATAATTTTTTTCTAAACTGAATAGTTTGCGCGAGAGACACTTCCCAAATGGTAAAATGTGTCCCCCCCCCCCCCCTGTAACATCTAAAATAAGAGAATGACAAAACTAAAAAGAATATATGACTTACATTATCATGTAAACTTCCACCGAAAATTGGTTTGAACGAGATCTAGTAAGTAGTTTTTTTTTTTTTTTAATACTTCATAAATCGTAAACCGCAATTTACCTTTCATTCAATCAACTCAAACATAAAAATAAAATAAAAACCGGCCAAGTGTGTGTCAGACCACGCCCAATGAAGGGTTCCGTAGTTGGGATGAATTTATCCCAAGAATAAACTTAACTAAGGTTTCTGATACGGAACCTTTCGTGCGCGAGTCCGACTCACACTTGGCCGGTTTTTTTATTACATATTATACATAGTCAAATTTAATTCGTTTAAATCCTCATAAGGGATCATTGTACTCATCACTATGAATAACTTTTACTATGTGACCAATCCTGAAATCGCGAAAAAAAACTCTGCTGTTCCTTACATTTTGACTGTCTTTTGCGAACATAAATGTAGTTTTTTTTTTTTTTTTTTTTCACAATTTCAGGTTTGGTCCCATAGTAAAAGTTGTTTTTTTTTTTTAAGAGGTTTTTGTGATAGAACTATTTATATCGGCTGGAAGGTTTTTATTTTTTTTCTTCTTAATTTTAATAGGCTATAAATAGGGAGATGCTGATCATGATGATTACTACAATAAATACACACTATAAGGGGCGGCTTGCTGTAAGTGGCAGATTAGAGAATGCCTCTGCCCATCCCTTTGCACAACATTACAAAGTAATTAAAAAAAAATGTTGGTACCTTCAACGTATTTTTTTTTTATTATTATCTTCCAAAATCGATAAGATTTTGGAAGATAATAAAAAAAAAATACGTCTTTATATTATTGAAAGTTGATTCAAACAGTTAGTAATTTACAAAATAATATGCACACATATTTACAACCAACCACATCTTCTCTCAATGTAAATTTTAAAATACACGCTTGAAAAATAATAGCCATAATCTCAAAGAAGAGCATACATTCCTCCTAGACGAAATTAGAATCACGTCGTGAATGCGACTCATTCACAAGATGAGCATTCATACGTCTGACCCTTGATTACAGCATATTTTTTATTCCATGCGAGTTATATGAGAATTTAAACATGTATTACCTACGCTTTATTTTAATGGTTTCTTTTCGTCCTATTGAGAGAATTTGACGTAGAAATAGTACAGTCGCTAGTCGCCAGCACATCAAGTACCACAAACTGACAGATTTTCTCATTCGATTTTGAACTTAACCTTCAACATTTTAAAGTTTAAAATCGTCTGTAGAAATTTGACAGTTTCATGTAGCTTGATGTGCTGGCCACCGTACAATTATCTGATACTTATCAGGTTAGGTTTGACACATTCGATGTATACAACCATAGTAAGACCTATTATAGTATTCCCCATATTTCTGTACGCAGCTGAGACGTGGACATTATGAGAACTGGAAAAGAAAAAAGTAGATGCTCTAGAAATGTGGTGCTGGAGAAGAATGCTTGGGATCTCGTGGACAGAATTCCGCACAAACTTGTCCATACTCCATGAACTCGGCATCAAACAGCGTCTATCAGCACTAGTACAGTCTCGAATACTGAAGTTCTTTGGGCATGTCTCGAGACGGAATAATGACTCCATAGAGCGTCTAGTGGTGCAGGGCAGAGTAAAAGGTAATAGGCCACGCGGGAGGTCACCGATTAGGTGGACCGATCAAATTAAATCCGCAGTTGGAGGCCCTGTTAGTGAATGCGCCAGACTGTCATCTAACAGAACCAGGTGGAGGGAGATCGTGAGGCGAGTTACGACAACACCTGCGATTGGACAAAGCTCATTGTGACCACGACCGCTCTACTAATTATTCATAATTGTAAAGATTGTGCTATTTCTGATTAATTATAGCTTAAGATTTTAAGTAACAACTTAGGGTCTCATTTCGTAGTACTTGGAGGAAGAATAATAATTATCTACTTAATGCTTGCCAACTTTAGGAACAATGTAACAATGTAAATATTCATTTGATATTTTAAAATGTAATAAAATAAACATTTTACGAGTAATAGTCGACCAACTTAAATTTGCAGTTGAAAAACATGTTCTCCCATACAATCTGTATAGGAGAGCATGTTTCTCAACTACAATGTTAAGTTTGTTCTTGGGATAAATTCATCCCAACTACGGAACCCTTCATTGTGCGTGGTCCGACACGCACTTGGCCGGTTTATTCTCACTAAAACTAGTTATCGACATTGAAGTTTAAGAATCCCTGGTGGAACTCAACAATGAGTCTATTTAAATCTATAGTATACTAGCTTTTGCCCGCGGCTCCAACCCGCGTGGATATTGGTTATAGCGTAAAAAGTAGCCTATGTCCTTCTCCATATCCCAGGCTACATCTCTGCCAAATTTCATGACGATCGGTTCAGCGGTTTAGGCGTGAAAACGTAACATACAGAGTTACTTTCACATTTATAATATTACTAGCTTTTGCCCGCGGCTCCGCCCGCGTGGATGTCGGTTATCGCGTAAAAAAGTAGCCTATGTCCTTCTCCATATCCCAGGCTATATCTCTGCCAAATTTCATGACGATCGGTTCAGCGATTTAGGCGTGAAAACGTAACATACAGACAGACAGACAGACAGAAAGACAGACAAACAGAGTTACTTTCACATTTATAATATCAGTATGGAAGTATGGGTAGTATGGATACAGTCATTACTCACTGATGGATTATTTTATTAACAAATTTGGGGAAACTCGACACGAATAAAGCGATAAAAATATGAATGGAGGCAATTATAAAACACCCATAACGAAGTATTAAAATATGAAACGACATTCACGCCATTAATATGCAAAGTGCTTATTACAATATTCGTTATTTCACCTCATTTTAATACTTCTGAAACTGAAATTCCATCATTAAGCCTTACCTCCGGAAATTGCCGAACGGCCAATTAGCCAAACCGAACGACCAATTAGCCAAACCGAACGACCTAACGAATGAATACGAATGAGTTTCTTGGTTTCATTCACGAAGGAGGCTTCGCCTCAAATATCTCGGAGTTATTCTGTCCGATGGAGAGCAATTGCTGTCGATCCCAACCCCTGGAAGGGCCACTTTAGACCTCAGATAGCCGATATTGCTTCCGATGGGTTAAGAATTCCGATGACCGTTGTACACTATTTTACTTTTTAGGGTTATAGTCAACAAGGAACCCTCATAGTTTCGCCAACTTTTTTCCGTAAATAATATAGAAATTATCTACATGTTTAAGACCTTAATTATTAGTATTTAAGTATATATTAACATAATTTTATTAACTATTGCACTATTCCTAAAACTTATGTTAAATATTTGTTAAGAAATCAGTTGTCCTAATAGTAATTGTAAGAACTCATGCCGCCTGTGATACAGGTTTATCCTAGTACGTACTCATACTTTGTAATACTTACATTATTTCTAAGATTTATACTCTATTTTTCCAATTTTTATTTTTGAATAAATTTTATTTATTTATTTTTTATTTTATGTCTGTCAGTCTGTCTGTGTCCGTGGCTTAGCTCAGAGATTCATTGTATTAGAACGCTCTAATTTGGCATGGGTATAGGTATAATCATGCCGACAAGTGGTAAATTAAAACCTTTGGCTGTTCAAAGATATTGTGCGTTTGCGAAAACCATTTTTCAATTCAGGGATCCGTTTGCGTTATTACGCAAACGGATCCCTGAATTGAAGAATTAATAGCAAGCTTAAGCGTGCTAATTTTTATTAGAGTCAAGTGCTCACTGCCAGATAAATGTTTTTTTTTTTAACTTGTGAAAAGGAAAACTATCACAAATAAGTAGGCTTTACGAATTAACAAATAATAGTCGACCAAATGACATTTGCAGTTGGAATGTATGGCAGAATATGTATTACAACCACAATGTTAAGTTTTTTCTTGGAATAAATTCACCCCAACTACGGAACCCTTTGCTGTACGTGGTCTAACACGCACTTGGCTGGTTAAATTTTTTCTTTGTACTACGCCTTCGCCCGAATTTGACCTTTTCGGTTTCAATAGACTTTAGAATTTTATTTTGAGCCACAAAATTCAGTTTAATTTATAGCTATACCCAAAGTCCCTTATTCAGATAATTTATGTAAACAAAGTAATGTCAAGAAATGTCACTGTCAAAATGACAGGACAGTGGTGCAAATTATGTTATCAAATTTTTTTTTTTTTTTTTTGTAAATAGTCATCGCTTAAATTAAAGTGAATTAATTATAAGAACTATGCAAACAAAATACCGTTGCCAAACAATGTTTTGTGTAGTAAGTCGGAGACACGGCATATGATCGTCATAATCAGCCCTTTTAATTCCAGTGCTAGGTGTAGGCCTCCCAAAATGGATTTCCACTCGAAAAAGTTTCAGCCGTTTTCATCCAAAATGTAGCTAGATATACTACAAATACTTACAATATGAATCTATGAATGAGGGTTGTAATATTAGTGTTGTTGAAGATGTAAAAAATTTGAAAATGTTTGTATCTCCAGCATTGTTACCAGTAAAAAAAAAAAATACAAAATTAAATTAGCTTTATTTTTTCTTCTACAATTTTTGTTTGACTTGATTTCTATGTACCGTTATTTAACATTATGTACAAGGACCGCTATTCAATAGCGGTAAAAGCCTCCTCCATTCGTTTCCATGCTATTCTGTCTGTAGCTACTCTGCTCCAAATTCTACCAACTATTTTTATAATGTCGTCGCTCCATCTCATTTGTGGTCTACCTTGTCTGCGCTTTTTGTTACCAGTAGGTATCATTAAATATTTTATACCAGAAAATCTCCTTTTATTTATTTATTTAACAATTTATGTACACACATATAAACAGACAAGAAGAAAGGAACAGAAAAATACGTACAAAGGTGATGCTTATTTCTAATGAAATCTCTTCCAGCATACCTGCGATAGGAAAGTAGATATAGAGATGTAGACAACCTTTTTTTTAATAACTTTATTTAAAATCGAAAGTTTATAAAAATAATTACGGTATGATTATTTTTTAACTATTATTCCTTAAAATCAGTACTTAAAAGAAAATGAAACCTCTTTTTTCACCATTTTATGTAAATTATCATTACGAAGATATTTTTTTGATATGTTATTCCCTTTGTTTACATAAATTATCTGAATTTGACTTTGGGTATACCTACCAACTAAAATTAGGTACTTACAAACATTATATAGGCTTATCAGCGTCTGTGTTATTAGAACTAACATACAAACTCAAAATTACATCAGAAAATGTAAATGACGCCACATGTAAGCCAGTCTGCTCAAAGTGACAAGTTATTTAAGCAAAAGCAAATAATCCTGCTCAAATATTACACCTCGCGTGAACCCTTCAGGGATTCAGGTTGCTCAGAGATTTAGTAAATCATATCTCATTTGATAAATAAACATTGGTTACCTGATCTTTGTTGTAAATTATGTTTCTCTATTTAACCTTCGACGCATTAGAGATGTGTTATATCCGACCAAGATTATCTCTGGACTTTAAAAGAGACTGTGACCTCTGAGTTTGTTTCGGCCTTTCTTCTCAGACTAGTCTGATATGAAACGCTGACCTCATCTAGTTTTAAAAATATGATTGACGTGAAAAGGTATTTGTACAAACCTACATACAAAAATAAAATCATTTATTTATTATTTATTATTATCTGTACGTCTATACTATATATTATTTTAATATTATAAAGCTGAAGAGTTTGTTTGTTTGTTTGTTTGAACGCGCTAATCTCAGAAACTACTAGTTAAAATTGAAAAATTATTTTTGTGTTGGATAGTCCATTTATCGATAAATATTATAAGCTATATAACATTACGCTACAACCTGCAGGAGCGGAGCATAAACTAAAAACGTTGCAAAAACGGGAAAAAATATTCCTTTTTGAGAGCTTCCGTTGCGTGCGCTGTGTAAATGGTTTAAGTTACGCAAATATCATGTATGACGGAATTGTTCCTCTTTAAAAGTTCTAAAAAAAGTCTGTGACAGCATATGTCCATCTTTTAAGATTGACTCACTATAACCTTTTTTATGGTAATCAAATTTGTTCGAAATTAATGCATTATTTGCGAAGGAGTTTTATCAACATAATATTAATCCTTACCCAAATAAATATGTTATTAATCACAAGTATTTAAATGTAAACAAAATTGTCCTTGACATCACTTGATTTCAATCAACATCTTAGGAGATATCATAATTTTAAAATAACTCCGTAACAAAATAAGTAGAAAATCACTCTCTCTCTTAGGTGACGCAGACGAAGTTACGCGGGTCAGCTATATTATAAAGCTGAAGAGTTTGTATGTTTGGTTGAACGCACTAATCTCAGGAAGTAGATACTGGTTTGAATAGAAAAAAATATTTTAGTGCAGGATAGCCCATTTATCGAGGAAGCTTATAGGCTATATTACATCACGCTATAATCCTTAGGAGCCAAGCGATCCTTAGGAGGAGCGAGCGACGCCGACGGGATGCAACGCGATGGGTAGAAGCTAGTTATTTATAAGTTTTAAGGCTTTCTCTGTCATTGCGATATATATATATTTTTTTTTTTTTTTTTGTGTATGGCATCTCGGATGTATAACCACTGGGGGTTCCTGCTCCTTAATCGGGCTATCCTGTGGTGCCGCAAGCTCCTAAACGAAGTTTACGCCTCCAGCCAGGGGAGTTTTTACTAAAAGCTACTTAAACTAGACGACTGCTCGCTAAGGGCACCCCAGGTGGGGTTCGAACCTCGGCTTAGGGCAGTGTCGGAGGGAGCAAGGGACCGTCGGTGGCTGGATAACATCAGGGTTCTGATTATTGTCATGGGGAGTTTGGATTACAGGCTCAGCTAAACCACATGCTGGCACATCGTTAAGCGGCGGCAAGGGACGGGGAGGGCTATTATTATTATTGACGACTAGCTGACCTGACAGACTTCGTTCTGTCAAAAGCTATAGTATAAACTCCACTACTCTACCCTACCCTACCTACCTACCTACCTACCTACCTAACTACCTACCCTACCTTACCCTACCTTACCCTACCTTACCCTACCTACCTTCCTACCTACCTACCTACCTACCTACCCTACCCTACGCTACCCTACCCTACCCTACGCTACTCTACCCTACCCTACCTACCTACCTACCCTACCCCTACCCTACCTACCTACCCTACCCTACCCTACCTACCTACCTACCTACCTACCTACCCTACCCTACCCTACCCTACCTACCCTACCCTATCCTACCTACCTACCTACCTACCCTACCCTACCCTACCCTACCCTATCTATCTACCTACCTACCTACCCTACCCTACTCTACCCTACCCTAATTTTTCGTAAAAACCATTAAAAAAAAGTTGCTATAAACCTTACGGAGCCCGAGACCTTTCCAACGAATGCAAAACCGTGGAAATCGGTTCGTGCGTTCTAGAGTTATAGCGTCAGGAAGGAAAACCCGACTTATTTTTATATAATAGATAATAATAGTAGGTCGAGGTGGATTTCGCGCGGGACCTCTAAAGCGAGGTCGGAATTTGGATCGAGTGTGTGTGTATACTCTACGAGCTGTACTGGGTTCCCTACGACTCTCCTGGATGAGAGTGGTGGGGTCTTCTGGGTCGGTCAGTGCGTGCCTTGGACGGCGGGTCGTACTAATGCGGGAGGGGGTGTAGTTGGCGGCCTGCACAACGAGAGTGTTGCGGTGGGTGGCGGCAGAGTCAAAGAAACGCTTGGAAGAGCGTTTTAGAAATTGGGCTATTGTAGGCATTCTAAGCTCTACATGGAGATTTGTGTTCCGAACGAACCAAGGGGCTCCTGTGCATCTACGGAGGAAACGATTTTGGATGGTTTGCATCTTATGGATGATATATGGTCTCGCATGAGCAAAGACTGGACTCGCATAGGTCATGATGGGGGTTGCGATTTATTTTTATGAGAACATTTAACTTTCTTTTACTTGAAACGAACAGTAAATGACATAGTGTGTACTTAGGCATAGCAAGTACCTACAATTTTATAGTACTTTTATGGTAACTCTTCTTGCTTTCTGGGTGCTATGAACTTGCATACCGTGTGTATAAACGGGTAAAAAGTAACCTATGTGTTAATTATTCTAGCGTCAAGTACACCTTGTGTTGTCATCTGACATTATACTGAGCTGAGTACCTTTTAGCGTTATAATCATAGTTTTCTGTTTTTTATTTAAAAACTATTTATGTACAGTGTACACACATATCGCACCCCCAATGCGACAAAGGCGAAAGAACAATATACTAACTTTACAGGGCAGCAAAAAAACTGATTGGTCTGGTATATCTATTTAGCATTTGATCTTTTGTTATAGGATAATATTTTTGTGTTCACCAAAAATCTTATTCTTCCCCGAAAAATACTGATCGTGCACCAAATATTAAAGGTTAGGTTAGGTTAGGTATTTTGGTGCACATTCAGTATATTTGGTGGAACACAGGCAAAATTAGGTAAATGAAATGGGAATAAATTGAAGTACTTTTAAATACCATCCTTTGTTATATACCCTTAAACAATAAAAAAATCAAGCTTTTTTTCAACAATATTTCAGATACCTCAGTGTCGTGTAAAAGAATAATTAATATTTTAAGTTTTACACACGTTTATGGACCTTTTTATCCGAAAAAATGTTAAACTTATGTGACGCGACAAATGTCTTTTTTGTTATAATGGCTTAGTTTTTCGTCAGACCACGCTGAATGAAGGGTTCTGTAGGTGGGATGTATTTATCCCAAGAACAAACTTAATATGATGAATGATTATGATAAAACATTTGCGAGTTTTATAGATCGAAACGTTCTAGACCTAAAAGTAAGTAAAGTGCAAATATATCTACAACTAGCTGCTGCCCGCGGCTTCGCCCGCGTTGCTTTTTCTAAAATAAAAGTAGCCTACGTTACACCGTATAACATCAGCTATCTTCTTACTTTCCTTCTTCTTTCTTTTAGTGAAAGTTTCGTCAAAATCGGTTTAGCCGTTACGGAGATTAGCTAGAACAAACAGACAGGCATTTTTTTTTTCGTTTTTTAATAAGTACCGTACAGACTTTCATATGCATTTAGTATAAAGCTGTTATTTTGACATTACAGACATAATACTTTTTTAGGGTCCCATACCAAAATGGTAAAAAGGAACCCTTATGATGCGACTGTTTCTTAATAATTCGAAGTGGGGCTACTAGGGCACGTGGGGTATCTTAATTTAGGAGCGCTATTTGCACATTTTCAAACTTTTTTTTTTTTTCGACGAAAAATGTAAAAAAAAATACCTTATCTCCAAAGATTGCATAGATAAAAATCAGAAATTATTATATGTGATATAAGTTTATGTAAAGATTACAGGAAAAATAAAATGATATTTGCGCAATCTCTTGATCGATAAACCCTCAGTGCGCGAGTCCGACTCGCTCTTGACCGGTTTTTTTCTTTTTAGACAGCCAAAATTTAAACGCCAGAAAAACATTCATCATTATCATCATAATCAACCTACAGCAGTCCACTGCTGGACATAGGGCCTCTCCAATTGCACGTCATTTAGCTCTATTCTCGGCAACTCTCATCCAGCTGCTACCAGCCACCCTGCGAAGATCGTCGCTCCACCTAGCCTGAGGACGTACTACCTTACGTTTGCCGATTCGCGGTCTCCACTCAAGAACATGTCTACCCCAACATTCATACTTCAGTATAATAGTGGTATCAGGAACAGGTTCACACATCCTCTATTGAAAAGGGAGGATCTTCCGACCAGACAGGTGTTGAGTCTGGTGGGCAAATCCGACGCGCGATTGTTGATGTCGGGATGTTGTATATATGCTAGTCACGCGGTAAACTCTGATTGCGCGATGCAGGATTTGTGACGTCAGGTCTTTGATGCGTAGTTCTCATGTGGCGTTGTAGATGCCACCACAAGTATTAACAAAACCTCTGATTTAGCAAGAATGCAAACCTTATAAGCTAATCTTTTTCTAGATAACATCTAAAGACGCAATTTTATCTGATTGGAAGTGCAACGTACAGATAAACCGTCAAGAGAGCTAACCCCCAGAGCGATCCGATAAAAGCGGGGATGCTATTTGAATAAAATAACAGAATCTATCTCATAACACACATGATGACTACAATCAACTTTCGATCGAGAATAAATTCTGAAAACGAGAGGATTGTGGTTTCTTTTGTTTTGTCAATCTTTTGAGGAAATATGAAAATATTATGTCAAAGTCAAATCATTTATTTCAAATAGGCACATAATAGGGAAAATCATAATTTACAAAATACATTTTTTATTCTAGTTGCCCCTTCCAAAAGGTAGTTACGTATGGAGAAGAATGGGCAAGAAACTCCACACTTACCCCCTTACTAATAAACGTTGTATAGCGTCTGTATAGTTACACAACGCTTTGTCTTCTTCTATCGAAAGTCAAATTACTGACGAGTGAAAGAGAAAAATCGGTGTGTAACTATACAGACGCTATACAATGTTTATAAGAAAGAGGTTACTCTTTTAAAATGTTAACAATATTTTAGCATTAATTATATCTCAACTGTGAGTATTTTATGTATATATATATATACATATATGTATATATATACATCCTGCAACCTTTTTGGCGTCATGCACGTGGTGCATCATTACGACGTCCCCCAGTTCCCTTCACTTTATTTAACATGTCTTAATGAATATTGCTTAGTTTTTTGATTTCAAGCCCTTTGGGATACGTCGGTTCCCGATAAAAAAAAAAATTGCGATATTCGTCTTTCAGTCATGCCCAAACATTTTTGAACCCCCAACCATGGTGATACATTTTAGCCATCCTAGATATATTGATCATAATTTACCTATGGCATCGATTATTTAGCGTCCTCACAGGATGGACTGTATTTGGGAGTGCGACGTTGCCAGCTTTGGGTTTATTGTCTCTTTCTTTTCCTATCGCTTTTCTGTACTAAACAGTTTCAACGTTTATTTTGTTCCAATATTCGCAAGGTTTATACATATACGGATGCCCAATATGTTATAATGTGTAAATACAAAGCTTTCTCACGGAGGATCAGCGAAAAACTTGAGCGGATTCAAAATTTCTATATTAGATTCATATTTGGTTTGCGCAAATATAATCGTGTCTCTCATTTTCGCTCTTAGCTCAAAGGGCTGCCCATAAAACTTCGCCGGAATAATTATGTCCTCTCTATTATATTACTTTGTTGTTGTATTTGTCATCTCCTGTGTTTTTTTCCTGTATGTCATAAAAAATCTACCTACCAAATTTCATATTTACATTAATAAAATGATAGTATTTATAATAAAATGAATTAACTGGGAACAGTGCTTTCATCTTACAGTTGGTAGCTTGCAGCCACATAGTACCACCTCAAATAGTACCGTATGCCTCAAGATCACCATCGATCGGCTATTGGGCGTCCGTGTACAGCTATTGGGCATCCGTATATGGCTATTTGGCGTCTTTACAAAGTACAAAGCTTGACGCCGGTTTGTTAACACCAAATAATAAAAACTACCGATCACAGATAACAGAAGACTTAACAGTACAGATACCTATATATCATCACGATTGATATAGACGTTGTAGAAACTTCCACCCCTTTTTACCCCCTTAGAGAATGATTTCGTGGATGAAAACTATCCTTTGTCATACTATCTTCATACCAAATTTAATTTAAATCGGTTTAGCGGATATAGATTCCCTATACAAACTTCTACTCTCCTTTTTTATCCCTTTAAGAGATGATTTGGGGACAAAAGTATCCTCTGTTCTTCTCCGGGTCTGATACTATCTCCATACTAAATTGAATCTAAATCGGTTCAGCAGTTTAAGCGTGAAAAGATAACAGACAGACGGACATACTTTGTATTATTAGTATTAATTATTATCTATTTATGAATAAATTATTTAAATAAAATAACTTATTTCCTGTAGCTCTATGTTAGTATTTATCAATCTATATTTTACTGATATAGGGTAACTATTCTAGGTAAGCAAACAAAAACAAAGACATGTAAATGTAATCACTTTTATTTTCATAGTTCTCAACCATACAAAGTACTTAAATAGGTTACCATAATTTAAAAACTTCTTAAACTTTCAACAAACTTTCGTTAAAAATTTGACTTTGCCAACTTCGTTATACATTTTTAACAAAAAATAGTTTCACAATGGGTATAATCTACTCTAACTAATCAACATCATAATTACCTTCAATAAAATCACCTTAGATGACTGGCACACAGACGAGATAGTTTGACATTGCTTATTTTTAGAAGTAGTTCTTTTTAGTAGTACAATCAATAACACAACAGTAAAATTACTCCTATGGCACAAGAAATTTTGGTATTAATACTAAAATATCTGACATTAGCTAAGCTACTATAATTAATAACATAATAACGTTATTACGAGATCATCCCAGACTTTAGTTGCTGATCTAACATCACAAAAATTATGATAGATACCTAATAAAAAAACTTTATACAACGTGTTTTTTTTTATATCAAATTGCATATAAATTATTTGTCAAATCAAAAGTTACTTTTTTTTCTTTTCCATGTCAAAACGTAGTTTTGTCGAATGAATTTGTTAAGAAAAATAAAATAAAAACTTTTGATTTGACAAATATGAATATGCCACATGAATCTTTTACATGGTCTGATCAAAACCTTAGTCGTGGGATATCAAAAAAACAAGTTGTATAACTTTGGAACTTAGTTCCTTAAACTTTGCTTATAATACAAGAACAGCTCAGACTTTGGCGTGCTTTAGCAATTACTATATATGTTAGCAATTACTATATATTATGAATGTTATAGTATTGATTAATAAAATTATTGATCAAAATATTTACATACAATGTTAGGCAAGATATATTTGAGTACGTACTTACCTAGTTATTAATACTTTCTTAATAAATTTAATTTAAATATTAGAAACCAATCTTTGAACTTTTCATATAAGTAGGTACTTAAAAAAGAAACGCTTATAACCTAGTATAAAAACTTCGCATCAGGTGGTGTAGTAACACGCGTTGCTAACCTACATACGTAAGTTTATTAAATGTTTTTCTTTATAATGTCTTACAGACATACAGTCCTTCTTTTACTACCCTTATCTATTTATGTAGGTACCTACCTACATAACTTACTTAAACACTAGATAAATACTTAAGAACAGTCGCTTCGTACTTAGGTTGAGTGGTTTGATCCGTCGTCACGATAACTTTTTTTAAATTATCACTGGCTGCGCCTGTCTTCAGTATTTCCACTAACAACAGCTGGCGCCAACGTTTGACTGAAGATTGAAAAGATCGATGTAAGCAGCTTGCCAATAGACCAATCAGACAGGCCACTGATTGGTATATTGGCAAGCCGGTACTGCAATCTTCAATCTCCGGTCACATATTGGCACCAGCTGTACTCTTTCTTAACCACTCAAATTAATTACCTACGTATTCAACAAAGAAAAAAGTTTAAATTTTAAAAAAGAAATCTTTTATGGTATAAGCTAACCGAAATTATTCCGGACAGTTATTTACTGCAGAATCAAAGTTGAGTCATTACAGGGTTATTTTTGAAACACTTATAACCTCGCAGGAGTAGATTACTAACGTTATAAACAGTAAAATTTGTTCTACGACTTTTGAGAAATTGTTAGATTTTGAATTCATACAACAAAAAAATATATTTTCAGTCACTACTCGAATGTTCGTATCTATTCGCGCACCGTTCGCCCGCTCGCCGTCTTGCGCCCGCCTTCGCGCGCTTTGCCATAAAGACTTATAAAGTGTAGGTGAGTGCAATAAAAGTTAAAAAAATAATATTTAGATAATGTATTGAGTCGTAGAACAAAAGTTGTTGTTAATAATGTTAGTAATCTACTCCTGTGAGGTTATTAGTGTTTTAAAAATAACTCGGTATATCAATGAAAGTATCATAATCAAACATTTTCCTTAAAAAGTCTCCAATCGTCACTTCAACTTTTTGAATAAATATTTTGTATATATACTTTAATTTTAAGCCAGTCTTTGTTATGAAAAAGTGTAGGATATTTATTTTTTAATTCGTCACATTCAGCTCGTTTGGGGGGTTTTTTATACTTAATGTGGTCTTTAAAATATTTTGTTACGACATTTTTTTGTTCAGTTGTCCAAGGAACAAGTGTTCTCTTTTTTTTTGCAGATGTCTTGTGGCTTATTTCTTGGGAAGGGGCAGCAACTGGCTCGTCTCTACTCAAACTAATATGTTGCGATGGACCTGCTTCTTCCAATTCAAAATCAACAACTTCCTGATTATCTATCTCGTTTCCTGTGATTTCTTCATCTAAGTTTAATTCAATCTCATCTAAAGCTTTTCCTTGATATTCATCCGCTTTCCCGTCTTCCATCAATAGTAATAGTTTAGAAATTTTAGCAGTCTGATATACGTCACTAGGTAGCCTGTAATTATTTCTATGTACACTCAGGGTGTGACCCATAAAAGTAGCTAGTTGTTCGAGCTCTGATTCAGTCATTGAAAATAACTGGGTCATTGTTGCTAAATGTTTTCTCAGACGCGTGGATGTTAAAGCCTTATAATTTTTAGCACCGCTTGCTTTTGCATATTTTTCTAAAATTTTGTACCCACAAACAGTTGATCCACCTGCCTTTACAAATAACAAATTATTGTCATCTGCAACATACATGTGTCTGTCTGATAATATTTTTTTTAAATCTTCTTGTACTTCAGTACTAAACAGTACTGGCACCCCTCTCCCTCTTTTACCACGGATCACTATTCTTTTTAATTTACTTATTAATATTTTTTCAGTCGAAGTAAGAACTTTGTCAAATTCTTCATATTTATTGCTGTCGTTGCCATGATCATTGTAATCACTTAATTTTAATCGTTGTAATTCGCCGGGCCGACGCCTATTCAATAGAAGAACGCGACAATATGTAGATTCCACCAAGTTATTGAAAGCTTCAACGTTCGTTTTTCCTTCGGATTGTGTTAAACTATCGGATGACTGTTTTGACATGCCACAAAGATAATCTTTGAATAATTTTAAATCAGCAGCAAGTGGCACTATAGTGGTTTTATTCCACTTCTTCACATTAAGGTCATCAGCAGCTTGGCTAGAAATATCAAACTTCCAATTCTCCTCAATTAATTTTGATAGTGTTTTTAAATCTGCTTGAACAGAAGCCGTTTGAACAGAGGCTTCTCTTTTACAACTTTGCAATAAAGCTATACTACAACATTGTTTTATTGATGTAGCAATGTTCATGGCATATGTCGGTGCATCAAATGTTTGTGATGCGTCATTATACCGGGCTACGATTTTGGTTGCCTGTACTAAAGTGTCATAGTATTGTGGTTTTAATACTTGTTCAAGACTATTAATATCCGGGTTCAGTTTAGTTACTTCCACAAGCAATTTCGCTAACTCCCTCATCTTACGTGAGACCACAGTTGCAAAATGTTCCTCGCGATGTGTTCTCAAATACTGTGCTCCAAACATACAAATCAATTTATCTTTTTTAGCTACTAATGATATTTTGTCTGGTTTCATACGAGGAAACACGTTTTTCATTAGATTGTTGTCGACTTTAACGTAACGTACAAGAAAATTTTGTGCATCAGCTTGTGCTTTGTTTGTAGAAGCAGCATTATCACATTTTTTTACATGTCTCCACAGTTGTTTCCTTGAATAAAAACCAAGACATTTAGAGCAAGGTAAATAGTCAGTCTTTTCAGAAAACCTACACTTCTTCACAGGTTTGAATGCAGTTTGCGAATTACTCACATAATTACCCTTTTTTCTTAAAGCGCTAAAAACTTGTTTACGTTTAAGACTATTTTTGGGATGTGCTAATGCTGATTGTACTTCAGGTTCAGCTGAGTGGTTTCGAACCATATGTCGTGAAAAATTCAAAATGAAATCTTCACAGTAGTAACAAAAATCTCTTTCTCTAATGCGTTTACCTTTCAAATTACTCTCTGATGTTTTTTGATTATTCGGCACTTCTGTATCTATATTTTCTTTGTTTGTTTCGTGATTATTTTCCGAATCTTCCCCTAAGCAATCTTCTTTCGACGAAACTTTTTCTTTTTCTGTTGGATTTATATCATCGCAATGGCTTGAAGCAGCCTGAAATAATATAAGTTTATCGTATAAAGAGCTTACGAGCTAATGTATTACCGACAGCGTGTATGCAAAATTCTATAATGATCAGTTTTGTAGTCAAATAAAATAAAAAAAAAATAAAATACGTTTATTTCGAGCAACCTTAGCTCATATACAGAGTACACATAAATACAGAACACACAACTAAAAGGATAATAAAAATAAAAATAAAATGAGCACCGGACAGACTAGCAGACTTAATAGCTACTTAATAGCCCTGCTGACGGCAACATGCCTATCACAGCAGTGCCGTATGTATGAGCAGTCCATCCGGTCCGCGATCATCGCCAGGACGGCATTGGTGCTGCCCCACACCCTACGCACCAAGGACGCGCCCCGCTTTCGCATGGTCGCGTGAAAGCAGTCGGTACGCGCTTCAGCGAACATACCTGAGGCGCTGCAGTAGCGAGGCAACCCCAATACAGCCCTGAACGCATTGTTGAACTGGACGCGGAGGGCTCCGTAGGATGCACACGTGTACCTCGCCCACAGACCGCACGTATAGAGAGACGTGCAGTACGCCCTAAAGAGCGTTATCTTCACCTCTCTCGAACAACGTGCAAACCTGCGTGCGATCATGTTCGCCCGCACCGACAGAGCCCTCCGTTCCCGCTCCATGTCAGCATTGTCCTTGAGGTCGGTCGTAACTAAATGCCCTAGGTACTTAAATTGATCCACCCTTTCGAGTGGAACACCGTTTAGACAAACGGGTGGATAGTTTTGCGACCGTTTCGTACCGGCCTCGAAGACCATGCATTGGCTTTTGGCCACATTGTACTTCAACCCATGACTAAGGGCATACTCCTCACAGGTCCGCACCAGCTTTCTAAGGCCGCCGACTGACGCGCTCAACAGCACCATGTCGTCAGCATAACTGAGGTTATTGACACAGAGTCCACCGACATGGCAGCCGACATGCTGGCTGCTGAGCGCGACGATCAGAGCATTCATGTACAGGTTAAACAGGGAGGGGGAAGTCAACCCCCCCTGCCTCACCCCGCACTCCAGCCGATACGGTTCCGACATTGTACCCGCCCACTTAACGCTGTTGACCTGGTGATTGTACCAGTATTTGAAGACATTGACAAGTTCATGTGGTAGGTTTATACCTTCGAGTTTAGCCCACAGTATGTCGTATGACACCAGGTCAAAAGCCTTGGATAGGTCGAGGAAGCAGGCGTGCACTGGAGTCTTTCGATCTGCGTAATATCTGACGGTATGCTTAAGACACAGTATTGCACTTTCAGTTGACAGTCGAGGTCGAAACCCAAACTGATTATCGTGCAAATCCAGGTACTTGTCTAACTGTGTATTAAGCAAACCGTCAAAGACTTTTGCAATGATCGTTGCAAGAGAAATCGGCCTGTAGTTGCTTTTGTCGGCAACATCTCCCGTTTTATTTTTCACTACAGGGACTACTACGGTTTTCATGAAATCAGATGGTAGGTATGAATGGCTCACGCACAGCGTGTAGAACATTGCTAAGACTCCATTAATATGCGGGCCAGCGTGAACTAGGTGCTCGATGCTGAGTCCATCGTGGCCAGGGGACTTGCCCTTAGATATAGCTTTTATAGCCTGAGCCACATCTTTGGCAACGAAGCTAGTCCCTACGTCCCCGACTGGCACCTCAACATCGAGCACCGACCCCGCCAGTCCCCGTGGGGACAGTACACGAAAATGCAAAGCATGAAAGTAACAAACAAACAAATAAAATCGCTGTCACACCATATAAACTGTTTAATGAAAATTATAGCATTAAAATTAAAACAGTGTTATTTCTCTTAATGATCATAAATGTCTTTGCCAACTTTGTAGGTATGTGTACCAATTTTCTACTGACCTTATGTGATCCATCTAAACATTCGGTTTCCATTAATATTTCTTGATCAGATTCTGACGTGGATTCATAAGATGATGGTTCATAATTCATATCATTTGAAGATTCAGAAAAGTCAGACTCATTGTCAAAGCATGGTACCGACTGGTCTTGATTTCGGTCATCTGATATTACGCATGGGATTTCTACCGGAGGTTTTTCGATATCGTCTACATCTGAGACGTAAGTAGGTTTATTTAAAATTGTATTATCAGCAAGATCAAGCTGTCTTATAGGGCTTAAGATAGACGATTCAATTGCTTTTAGAGGAGGTTCGATATTATCAGTACTTAACAGGCAGGTGTAATTTTTCTCTATATTTTTAGGATCAAGGGGTCTAGCGTAGTTCAAGATAGTAGGAGGATCAACTGTTATTGACGGAGGCTCGACATTATCACTACTTAAAAGGCAGGTGGAATTTTCCTCTACAGTTTCAGACTCAGGGAAGCTAGTGTGGTTTGAGATAGCAGGAAGATCAACTGCTACTGGCGGAGCCACATCAGAAACAACTGCACTTGAGACGTAAGCAGGGTTATCTGAGATTTTATTTCCATAATCCAGAAGGAAATTATTCACAAAGGATTCAGATAATATATCAGATGATTTGCAAAAACTATGCATCTGAGAATCAGGTATGTCACTGAAAGACACATCAAAAGAACTATTATGACCTGCTTCACTAAAGGGAACACTTTCTTGATTCTGAGTAGAAAGAGACGCGTAGGAATCTGATATATGAGTAACATTTGAAGATATGGAAGGATCAACAGTGTTTTCTATCTTCTGATTTAAAATAGACGCATTAAAGTCCGAGATATTGGTAACATTTGGAAGAATGAAAGAGCAATGAGTGGAACTTGGAGGCTCGTCCACGTGAGCACTGACTGGGACAGATGTTAACAAAGTATTATTTTTGTCACTTATATCTTGATCGATTGCTTGAACAGGGTTTGCATCAACTCTACTTGTTTTCTTTTTGCGTCCTCTATTTGTTTTTCTGGTACCGTTTCCTCTTTTTTGATCTGCAAAATAATAAAAATGATAATATTTTTAATTCAGACCAAAATTAATCCATAGTAGTGTAAGTAACAAAAAAACTTATACACACTAGTGTTAGTAAACATTAACGTGCGGACAAAGTTTTTCTAAACCGGTGAGTTTTAGTTCTACTATACTGTTTTCAGAATGCTGTTGTGACTATCTCTCATCCTTCTCAGCAGCGAAATAATGCAAATTATTAATGATTTAGTCAAGTATCATATGATTTTTTGTGCGGAAAACTATTTTCAATGAAAAATCCTAGATAAAATAAAAATTCTAAATTTGAACTATGATGTTGATGATACCTACTTAATAAATGATTCACTCTTACAACTGTTAATGCGTAGATAAGTGCTTTAGATTAAACAGTTAAAAATATTTTATTGTTACCTATGGGAGAGAACGTATAATTTATGTATCCATTATATGTTATGCTGAGTTAGCTATTGGTTTGTTGCAGCTCGCTAACCGTGAAGGAAAACATCGTGAGGAAACCGGGGTGCTCGGGGTGTGTTCGCATATCTCAGTGCCTGAAACTCGAGCCATGTTAGAGGCCTTAAAAGGCGGCTCAAATAATTCTGACACTAGATGGTTCGTTCCATCACACGATAAGAAGAAGCTGTTGGTTTTCCAATAAACAAAAAAAAGTAAAACAAAAAATTTTTTTTTTTACAAAAAGTCTTTATCTCTTTGTTCTTCACTGCCTTCGATATTCATTAAGACATGTTAAATAAAGTGAGGGGAACTGGGGGACGTCGTAATGATGCACCACGTGCATGACGCCAAAAATATTGTAGGATGTATATAATATATACAGACGCCGAATTAACGCATAAATCTGCGAAATACCATCTTAATATAGGTAGAGTAGCATATTTATTCGCATTATTATTACAAAATTAATAATGTGTTCGAAGAGTAGTCTTAGGATTTGTGTCTTTATGTTTTTTACAATTTACCTCAGCATAAGCTAAACGAATAGGTGTGAAGTGTTGTATGGCAGTCGTTTACTCCTTTGATTAACATACAAATAGGTAGACTAGGTACAAGAGCGTCGGTGGCTCAGTGGCTAGGGCGGTTGTCTCTCATCCGGGAGGCGCCGGTTCGAGCCCCACCACGTACCAATGTGTTTTCGATTTTCGAATTCATATGTACGTTTATTCGACGCTCTTACGGTGAAGGAAAACATCGTGAGAAAACCTGCATACCACTGCGAAGAAATTCAAAGTTTGTGTGTGAAGTTGACCAACCCGCACTGGGCCAGCGTGGTCGACTATGGCCTATTCACCCTAGTTCAGGGTAGGCTCGAGCCCCTCGGTTGGGGGCATATATGGGCTGATAACGAGGTAGACTATTTTTATCCCGACGTATGTAAGTGAACAGCAATCTTAACCGATTTCCACGCAGATGATATCTTTATATGTAGGCACCTATTACACTTAAATGTACTTTGAAAATATTAATGTAGTAGGTACAAACCTTTCTTAATTTAATTATTTAATTCAGCACATATTATACACTCATCAGTTGGGTAGTGATCGTACAATAAATAGTTACAAATATGACAGAAAGAGACACTATTCTCTAGCCACCAAATGATGTTTAATTTGTTGTTCATGTCGACAATTATATGTTTAGGTTTCCCAAAAGAACTTGAATACACTCCACAAATTAAACACTTATTCCGCAGTATGAAATGAGTCGAAGGCCACGGCCACTTTAATTCCTTTTTTAAAATATATTTTAAGTAATTTTTGTTCAAAAATCTGTCTATATCAGCAAAGATGACCATTTTGTAAGAGAAATCTAATAATTTAATTAGGTAGGTACGTTGTAAGAAAATTGTATTGTTTAAGGTGTGAGTAGATACAGACACAAGAACAGCATAGATCGAACTGACGTTCTGTAAGACGATTAATAGAAAAACACTAGTCTCCACTCATAAAAATATTTAAACGCTTGATTAGTTAAATAGTGTTTTGTCTCATTTTGACATTTGCGAAACATTTGGTGTGAGAAAGTGACAATTTAACTAATCAAATGTTTATAAATAAGGGGTCATACATATACCGATCCTCAAACTTAGATACAGAAAATAAAACTTACCTGTAGTGAAGCCTGTAGCCAAAGTATTCTCTTCGACTAATTTTAAAATTTTTCTACCACGAAATCCTTTTGAATTCATCTTCAAGCAACATTCAATAAGTTCCAATAACTGCACGTGAGTTTATTTGCACACACTGATGTAAACAAACAATAATCAAGCGCCGAATATTATGCAACGCGTACGTGACCGAAGACGATATATATTGTTTTGATTGCGGTAAGTAGTTAGTAGATTGTGTAACAGATTTACTGAGCGAGATGGCAACGTCGCAATTGTGGACGCCAAATACGCGAATCCGTAGTCGGGAATTCCCCTAGATATACAGTGTGGATATACGCGCTGCAGCAGCGCCTCACCTGCGCGGTGATTTCTTCGGGAACTTTTCAATATTTTATTACAACCATTTAAAGCGACTTTTAGCTTCCGTCGATTTTTGTACTACGGCTAGCTAGGATCAATAGGACCTAAGTGCCACCGGCTAACAAAGTAGCGTCCGGTATGCGGACGCCAAAAGCAGGTGGACGCCAGTTTAAATGCACTTTCGCCTTCAGTGGACGGCCAATTGTTTGCGGGATATATATATTTATATTTAGTAACTATATGCTTTATGTATGTATGACATGTATGTATTTATTGTAAATATGTAAGTGGTACACCACTGACTACCTGCAGTATTGTCTCTCCTTCTACTTTTTGATCCATCCAAAGATTGTCTGTAAAAGATCGCTTTTAACGATAAGACCGCCCATTGTGACACCCTATGTAACAGTTCTACATTTATATCTGTAATTTTTATGGTGTACATAATAAAGAATATTCTATCTATCTATCTATCTATCTATCTATCTATAATTTGTAGCTTTATTTAAGTATATGTTATATTTCATATTTTAGTTTAAGACTTCACATATTCATATTTATTCTCTTCATGTTCTCACACACTATTGTCTACATTTCTTTTTCATTTTTTTGCCTGCTGGAAGAAATTTCTTAAGAAATAAGCAGTACCTAAGTACCGAAATTATAATTATGTTGTATCTCTATATATTTAACTGTGTGTACATAAATAATTAAATAAATAAATAATTTTATTTGAGCAAAGTTCGGAATCATGCCTTAATATAAAAAACTTGCCCTTTAAGGACATAGAGCAATATCATATCATAGTAGAAGTAAGTAAATCCATACTAATATTATAAATGTGAAATTAACTTTGTCTGTCTGTATGTTACGTTTTCACGCCTAAACCGCCGAATCGATCATCATGAAATATGGCAGAGATATAGCCTGGGGTATGGAAAAGGACATAGGCTACTTTTTTTACGCGATAACCGATATCTACGCGGGCAGAGCCGCGGGCAAAAGCTAGTTATGTATAAGTCTTTTGTAAACAATGTACCTATAGGTACTATTAGAGAGTCTGAAAAGAAAATTTAAAAAACTGATTTGCATTAAAAAAATATCCCCTTCTCGTAACTTTCGTGACTGTTAGTATTTCTTGTCAAATTTTTTATTTAGTAAATTATATAAATTCAAGTTTTTTGTAAAGACGTATGTCTCTCAACTATTTAATACTAGCTGCGGCCCGCGTGTCTTTTTATAAAATAAAAGTAGCCTTAGTTACTTTTATAACATCAGCTATCTGTCAGTGAAAGTCCTGTCCAAATCGGTCCAGCCGTTTCAGATTAGCCGGAACAAAAAGTCAGACACAGACAAACAAAAATATTAAAAATGTATTTTTTATATGTAGGTACCGTACATACTTTCATATGCCACGGGCGACGGTCCCTTGCCATCCTCCCTCCGACTCTGCCCTAAGCCGAGGTTCGCACCCCTCAGGGGGTGCCCTTAACGTGCAGTCGTTTAGCTTATAAGTATGCCCTGGCTGGAGGCCTTAAATTTCTTTTAGGAGCTTAAGGCACCACAGGATAGCCCGGTTAAAGAGTCTCAACCCCTCGTGGTTAACTCTGAGATGCCATTTAAACAAAAAATAAATAAATATATATATAATAATAAAATAAAAACTTTCATATGCATTTAGTAAAAAGCTATTATTTTGACATTACAAACAGACACTTCAATTTTATTTATTTGGTACTCCATAATGATCATAAAATAGCATAAATTATGACTCACAAGTCACACGGTAAAATAACTTACTAACTTTGTATGCCATCCTGAAAATACCAACATGACCTCACTTAAACTTTGCTTAAAACGGAAATTCAAAGCTTCACAAAATGAAAACCTTTTTCCACGTTTGACACAACATTTTACAAAATCTGACATCATCAAAAATCTGTAACAAAGATGTAAGCTATTACAGTCTGAAATAAACAATTTGTACCCTCCATGTAAAATGTCAAGTTTTGACATGGGTTCCAAGATAAAACAATAACATCGGGGGGATAAAAATATTATGACGCAGAAAATATAATTATGACATTTTCGTATGACCTACTCGTAAGTTCCCGACACAGAATGAAAGGGATATGTAACAGATTAACTAAGACATTTTTAGGTTTTTTGGATGAGCTATGAACATAATTTTAAAATCGGTGTAGACTGCGTGTTTTACTGTATAGAAACATATTATACCGCTATAAATATTAACTATACTTCATTTGAAATAAGATTAGACATTTAAACCGATTTTACAGTCCGTTCAACCAATTTTGACTTCTATTCCGTAGGCATAAGGATGGCATTAAAAGCAAGAAACTGGTTACAATACCAACTACTGCAGCTGCCATTTGTCATGCCATCAACGCAATAGAAGTCAAAATCGGTTGAACGAACTGTATTAAAGGTTTATTTAAATGTCTAATCTTATTTCAAATGAAGTATAGTAGTGTAATTGTCTGATTTAGGTTCATAATTATGTAATTAACCAATCAATTACAAACCAACATAGGTAATTATATACAGAGGGAGCCTCCTCTCGTGGCTAAATGATAACAGCCGCACGGGTCGATCGAGGTTAAGCTACGGTTGCCGCGGTCGGTTAGTGGATGGGTGACCATCCATTACTGAATACTGGTATTTCTCTGCATCCGGTTAGACTCGAAACCGACCCCAAAATAATTGGGAAAACGCTATTGGTTGGTAGATATTATATTATATCAACTGTTGACAATGTCGTTATAGTAAGATTTTACCATTCAGTCCGAGACATCCATGATGATTTTGATTTATAATTTATTTGTCTATTGAGAACTTTTAGATTATTCATAAATTTTGATAAGACTGTCTTAGTACTTTTCGCCTGAAACACAGGATTACCTAGTTCAGGCACGTAAATCTTAGGAATATAATTTACATTTAAGCAAAACTGTATTCATTTTTATACCTTGTAATTTTTTGAATAAAATTTTATTATTTATTTTATTTATGCTACTGTTGTATAATAAGGGGTATTAAAACACGAATAAGCTATTTTCCAATTCATGAAATCTTGGTACGCCTTTTCATATTGTTTTCTCGACTTTTCTGGTAATAATTGGTAAGAAATGACCTTTGCTGCATTAGAAATATCTGGTGGTGTGTTATCAAAGCTTGTATCACTCATTTTGGTAAACAATAAACTTATAAATTTTTGCAATATTAATATCGAACAAAAATGGCGAGATGCGACGTGAACTCGAATAACCTATAAGTTTTTTTTTTTTTAATTACGGCGCTGCCGCTGCGGTAGTAAAACGCGCGTGCATGACAATGTTCTTTTTTTTGAAATTCATAAATGTGGCTGTTTGATGAGTAAGGAAGGGATCGAAAACGCAAAGGAGTTAAATTTAATACAACATTATAACACTCGTTTGGATGATATTATGGTTAATATGACACCGGTTGTTTTAATGTTGGCAATAAGCTAACTGTTTCAGAAACTTTTATAGAGGATAGAGAGAAGGTAAGGTGGGAGGGTAGATAAAATATCTTAAGAACTGTAAAGATTAAGAGAAGATGGAAGTCTAAGACAAAACTTATTTATATACAAAAGTCAAGGTCCTAAAAGTAGGTCACAAGAATACAATAAATTAAGTTAATTCCAGACGATAAAAAAGTACTAACGAGCGCCTTTGTACTGTAAATAATTTCGTCTGTATTTCAATAGATTTCCTTTATCCACAACCATCATGTTTTATGGGTAAAGATTTTTTTCTTTACTCACGAATTTGACGGCGAAGAACTCTGTAAACACGTTATTCGGTTTTATTGGTTCAATTTTTATTGATGCTGAAAGTATTATTTTCGGGTAGAAGAAAATACATTTTGGCATAGTACTGATATTGGGCCGAACCACAGAGCACGGAGATATATAGATAGATAGATAAATACTCTGATTTATATACGCGATAAAAAATTTAAGATGAAAAGTCACTATTAAAGTTTGAAATTACAAATTCTACCCTCCATGTAAAATGTCAAGTTTGACACGGGTCCCCAGATAAAACAATGAAATTGGGGGGATAAAAATATTGTGACGTAAAAATATAGGTACGAGATTTTTGCATGACCTACTCGCAAGTTACCGAGAAAGAATGAAAGGGTTAGCTAATAGTTTTTTTTTTTTTTTTTTTTTGGTTTTTGGATAGGGGATTTTTTTCGTGTACATCATATAGAGTTGGCTTATATGGAATGCACGTTTGTATCGATCGTAAAAATCCCGCGGTCATCCTGGGTTTTTTTCCATACTTTCATAGCTAAAAATTAACATTATTTAAAAATACATCCGAAGATCCGATCTCTATTCATACTAAACTGCTTTAAAAAAACACCTTTTTGATCGTTTAAGAAATCTCCGCCTTAAACCAACGTTTTAACGTTTACTCGCACTAAGACACAAAAATGACGCATAGAAACTGAAGATGATAGAAATAGTGCGCTTAACTCCAGGGCTTTAAATACCGGTAAATTTTCATAACGTTACCTTGTATTGACAGAGTTAACGTTATTATTAAAATAACGGTAATCGATTTAACGTTATTTATGCGACTATTAATTTTATCGTTATTTTAAACGGGTGAAATGTAAGTAGTGGGGCCTGAGGCGTGCAGCGCGGCGGGAGCCCGCCCTCGCGCCTCTCTGATGCCATGCCGATCAAAACGTTGCCTGAATCTGCCTGATTCTTACCCACAGAACGGCAACGTAGCTAAATTAACGTTAGTTATCGTATTTTTGTTAATGTTAACTAACGTTATATTACTGGTAATGTTATCAAGTAACGTTAGTAGATATAACATTGAAATTTAACGTTACGTAACGGTTACTATTTTGTTATTTGGTAACGTTAACAATAGACTTAACTCACTTTCAGCGCCAATTTTATTATTGCCTTCTCTAGATGCTGCTGGCGCGGCAATTACGTGCTTTGTGGACTGAACATAAAGGGGTTTATTTATAAACGCTGCTTAAAGTTAAGTAATGATTAGCGACTGTTTAACCATACATTTTTGACGTTTGAACGTCACTTAACTTTAAGCAACGTTTATGAATAAACCCCAAAGTGGGTATCGTGGCGTAGGTATATCTTGATCCGAGCGTATCTCTAGTTTGTGTCGACTAATTTCATTTTTAATATTGGTCGAGCTATCTATTCATCTACACATTTTCTATACAAATAAATAAAATTGAAGTGTCTGTTTGTATTGTCAAGATAACAGCTTTTTACTAAATGCATACCTATAATACATTTTGAGATAAATGCCGTGTGTGTGAGTACCTAATGTTGAGTATGGTAGAATGAGGTTGTGTGTTGTGTGTTTTGTGTCGTGTGAATATGTGATAAATGGTTTTATTTCTGTAAGTAGGTTTTTACAAACACTTTTACACGTCAATCATATTTTAAAACTAGATGAGGTCGGCGTTTCGTATCTGACTACTCTGAAAAGAAACGCCGAAACAAACTCAGACGTCACAGTCTCTTTTAAAGTCCAGACATAATCTTGGTCAAGTCATGTGAAGACCATGTAGATTGGTGTCTGAAATGGTCTTTTGAAGAAAGAACCACACAGATTGAGTGGACTTGCCCATTCCGTGCACGCATTTGTCAGTAATCGTGCAGCTCAACTCAGAAAATCTATAGCACCATAACACGTAAACTTAGGTAGGTAAGCAATCTAATAACATCAAGTTTTCTCCCTTACCACAAACTTAATTTCACCTCCCAAATTCCCAACCGCATAAACCTCCATACTTTTCACGAAAACGAAGAAAATTACAGCCATTAAAACCTCGTATGAGTTCAGAAATAAAAGCTCTATAAACCGTGCAGGGGTCATCAACCGCAGTGTCTGTCATATCGAGCAATTTGCCGTGAATTATCGCCCCCACTCGTTAAGGCAGAAAGATTTTACCTCCTCGTATACTACGGCACTTCATTCTATATGGGATGACCATAATATAGCCATTTGAAGGGCTTTTAATGTTTTTTTTTTTTTTTGATAATAGGTACCTACGAGACTCATTAATTCAAGTTCTCGACTTAGCCATAAGTTTTGTGTTATGTGAGTACCTACTTATTTATAACGAATAAATAAGTAGGGTAGAATAGTTATTTAGTTTTAGGTTAACGACTGCTGCGTCAGTCCATTAAAAGAGCTTGTACGTATCGGTTGCATTATTACTACTCCACCCCCCCTTCGGTTATCGGTTAATTGTCAATCACTCGACACAGTTGTTAAAGTCAAACAGTGTTCGCCGATTGACAATTATCGTGGCAACCGTAACGTTTAATTCAGTGTAGGTGACCAAGTCTTAGTGAAACTTTATAATAAACAAAAACAATATTGGTCACGTGGCATTATTATTAGAAATGTTGGCAAAACAGTGTATTTAGTACAACTAAGTGAATCGGATCAAACGGTCAAAAGACACGCTAACCAGTTGCTCAAATACAGAGGGAGGGAAGATGCGCCTCGCGAAGAGATCATTCCCGTATTTGTAATACCATCACATCCAACGAGCTCCGAGCAGCTACCATCAGAGGTCTCTGTAGAAGAACTACCAGTTGAGTCTGAAACGCCTGCATCAGTGCTTCTTCACGGCGACCATTCCGCTGAAAAGGAAGAGTTTTCTGCCAGACATTCGGTCGAAACGAAATAGAACTGTGATAGATTACAAGAAGTTCTTCTGACTAAAGGTGGAGGGATGCTATGTGGGTACCTACTTATTTATAATGAATAAATAAGTTGGGTAGTTTTAGTTTGTACGTATCGGTTGCATTATTATATCTCCGACCCCCTTCGGTTATAACATTTTGTCTGCCTAAACCAAACACAGTTGCGAGTGCGCACGACATAAGTATCCATTTTCATTAAGAGATAAGCTTTTTGCTCACGGTTTCGCCGGCGTGGATGTCGGAAGATATTCCACGGGAACAAAATCAAAATATTTTATTTCACACAAACCTACATGGGCACTTATGAAACATCAGAAGCTAGGTACACGGTTCCTATGGAGAAGAGCCGGCAAGAAACTCCACGGTTACTCTTTTAAAAATAATTGGCTTTTGCAATATTTACTAATAACAGTGTTAATAGGTATGGGAGGACAGTGTAGGCCTTTCAACAAGTACCAGGTACTTAACAAAATAGAAAATGGTCACCAAATCTAGTTTACTAGGTTCTCACATTCACAAAATAGAAAAGAATCCATATAGAAATTTAAAAATATATTTCTCTGGCCTGGTGCTAAAAAGGCCAATATCAATAATCCTTATTTTCGGTAATAAGCATTAGAACATTAAACCAGCATTGATAGTTATTATTTACATGTTATATTGTAGAATGGCAAAAATCTCTTTCTGTTATTTAATACATATTTATAGGTTGATTTAAGAATTAAATTCAAATTCAAGAAAAAATTGGTAGTTTTAAAAATATTTGCTACTTAAGCCTTTTTAGCACTAACAAGAATTAAGCTAACTACATATGTAAGTTCCAAATTATGTATAGATTAAAAAGGGCACAAGTTAACTTTGATCGTTTCAGTCCTGACTCTTATACTAGCGTAGTGATTTTATTTAATTTTCTAGTGGCTTAACTACTTCAGCCCTTTTAACACTTAATAATTTTTATGTAACAGTATAGAAACACACACCACATTGGCCTTTTTAACATAGTATCTTTTGATAGATTGTCGTTACACTTACGCTCTTTTAGCAAACATAAATATATCACTTTTTCAATAATTTGGCAGTAAAATCTCATTTCTCACAAAAACGTACTTTGGCCCTTTTAGCACCAAGCCACAAATTTATAAAAATGAAAACTTATTTAAACCAAATGACATGATTGACATTAAAACTACAGTAGAAATCTAAATAAATATGTTGTCCACAAAAGCCACTAACATACTAACGTGGGACCACACCTCGTAGCGATTACTGTTTTTTCAAAAATATTCAATCTTTTGACTTCATTCCTATTTTTTTATATGTGCGTATAGATTATTTGTACACAACATGTCCTGGAATTAACGTACCTACATCACCAAACACCCCAATTAGAATATTATGTTATAATCGTAATATATAGGTACTCAGAATTTTTATGATTTATGTATTATTTTTTTGATAAATCATTGTTTATTTATTAAATTAGTCTAACTGATTGTGGGAGAAATTTGAGGTCACATTACAAATCTACGCACGCACACAGTCGCACACGTACCCGACATTTTAACGATTCATAAAACTCTAAAATCCTTCCACCAATATTGTAGCACCATCTCGAACCATTACGTGCTTCAACAATGAATTTCCGGAACGTTGTCAGCTCCTGACCAGTAAAATTCGTTTCTTTAGAAGAATATAACAAATGGTGAACGATGATAAATTGCGGTTTCCCTTCATTCAAGCGACCCTGATTATGGCCATATTTACTCATATTTTATCAGGGGAATGTCAAGAGGCATTGCACAGGTTGAATGCATTGCTATTGTGTTCAGAGGGGTAATGGCGTAACACACAAAGTCAAACTCAAAGTCAAATCATTTATTTCAAATAGGCACGTAAAAAGCACTTTTGAACGTCAAAAATTACAAAAATTGTTAATTGTCATTCTACTTCCAAAAGGTAAAGTTATGTATGGAGAAGAATGGGCAAGAAACTCCATACTTAGGTACTCTTTTAAAATGTTAACAATAGTTTGTATACATTAATTAATCATTATAGGTGAAGACTATGTACCTAGAATAAAAATTACTATACCACAATAGGTAAAAATAATGAAAAGTGAAGTAGTGACAGGTGACTCCTCTCGAGGTTTTCCTTCACCGTTTTTTGCGCAAGTGTTAAGTATACGCACAAAACAAAAAAAACCGGTCAAGAGCGAGTCAGACTCGCGCACCGAGGGCTCCGTACCATCAAAAATCATCAAAAAAAATTACATAAGTTCCACTATCGGTCAAGAGATGGCACTGACCTAAAACTGCAATATTAGAAAAAGTGTGCTATTTAGAGACATCGTATCATTTTTCCTGTAATCGTTACATAAACTTCTATCACATAGAATAATTTCAGATTTTTCTCTATGCAAACTTCGAAGATAATGTGGGAATGGTATTTTTTTTTTTTAATTTTTCCTCAATAGTCGAACACTATGCAAACTAAAAAAATTTTTTTTTGAGAATTTGCAAATAGCGCTCTCTCATATGATACCTCACATGCCCTAGTAGCCCCATTTCGATTTTTTAAGAGCCTTGTTCAGTCCCTTTAAAAAAAATGTTGTTGAGCAAACGTCATCTAAAACTATTCCAAATTTCAAGTTGATAGTATTAGTTGTAGTTTTTGAGATATCCAGCTGTGACAGACAGATGGACAGACAGAGTCGCACCAAAAGTGTTCCTCTTTACCATTTTAGTACGGAACCCTAAAAAGGAATAAAAACAAAGTACTTTATTGTTCCTGTGTTACAAACACAAACATTAGGAAATCCACATGAACAATCAATCAATCAATTTCCTGCACAGTGACGCATTACTTCATTAATGTACACCTTATTACTCCCTTGGGAAATCCTACCCGGTAACTAACTACCTACACAGTAAAACCATTATACTTAGGTAACTTTATTTAATTTGCCTCATACAAATTAAAAGGGAAGTGTTTTCGGTGTTATTTTATAAATTCTGACAACTAATTGCCTACGGTCGCCATCTTTGTTACTAATCAGAGCGGGCACGCTATTATAATGAAATTAATGGCTGTTGACGTAATTCTTTCATTTTTCCCTTATATGCTTTTTTTGGTCATTTATTTTTAATTATTATAATTTAGTTAATAAGTAAGTGCTTAGTTTTCAATGTCAAAACGAGGTAATTTTGTACTTCACAGGTCGTCATGCGACTTGCCTAAAATAGGTGTATCGTAATTAAAAGCCTAGAAAATATTATATTGATACCTATCGTATAAAGGTTGTCTTTAAAATTGGTCACCCATTGTCAAATGTACATATAAAACTGTAATTTTTATGGTGTGCAATAAAGAGTATGCTATTCTATTCTATTGACACCGTAGGGTGAAAACTTCGGGAATGCAATGTTGTTTTTTTTTTTATTTTTTTTTTATATAAATAATAAATACTTTTATTCAGATAACCAAGATCCATTATGTTAGTAACAATATTCTTAACCTATGTTAGTTCTTAACTAAAAACAAAGACAGCGTACAGCAGTGTTATTCTGTAAAAAAAACTCACCGTGAAAACACAGGTGAAGTGAGCTGTCATTCCATTGATGCTAGGGATTGACACTGTATTGATGCTCACTTCACCTGAGTTTTCACGGTGAGATTTTTGCAGAATAGATCGGCAGGTGCCTAGTGACCTCACCAACGGGCTGTCATGCTTCCCGACTATGGCACTCAGAATGCTGTTGGGGCTGCCACGGAGTCTGTTTAGCAGCGAGGCCGCTTTCTTACGCCGCACAGCATTAAAACAGTTGGTACGAGCCTCAGCGAACATAGATGATGCGCTACAGAACCGAGGCAGACGCAACAGCACCCTAAACGCGTTGTTAAACTGGATCCGCAGAGCATTGTGGGCCTTTTGGTTGTAACTGAACCACAAACTCCCCGAGTACAGTGACGTGCAATATGCTTTAAACAACAAAATAAATGAAATTTAGTAAGATTTAAGATTGTTTATCACAATTTGCTGATTTTGTGTTGATAAAATGACTAAAACAATTATTATGTTTAAATACCTACCAAATGCGCGAGGCTACCACTCGCGACTTCGCGAGACTACTTCAGTCAGCTCGAGCGCCAGATCATAGCGCCTTAATTACTCCCTTTCTAGCCATATCATGACACTCGTATTTCTCATATTTCTGTACGCAGCTAAGACGTGGACATTACGAGAACTGGAAAAGAAAAAAGTAGATGCTCTAGAAATGTGGTGCTGGTGAAGAATGCTTGGGATGTCGTGGACAGAATTCCGCACAAACGTGTCCATACTCCAAGAACTCGGCATCAAACAGCGTCTATCAGCACTAATACAGTCTCGAATACTGAAGTTCTTTGGGCATGTCTCGAGACGGAATATAACGACTCCATAGCGCTCTATGGAGTCATTATTCTAGCTTCTAGTGGTGCAGGGCAGAGTAGAAGGTAACAGGCCACGCGGGAGGATACCGATTAGGTAGGCCGATCAAATTAAATCTGCAGTTGGAGGCCCTGTTAGTGAATGCATCAGACTGTCATCTAACAGAACCAGATGGAGGGAGATCGTGAGGCGAGTTACGACAACACCTGCGATTGGACAAAGCTCATTGTGACCACGACCGCTCTGTCAAGAGCGGAGCGAAGAAGAAGAAGCCATATCATCGTTCAAACAGTCCATACATCGTTTCTTTGGTTTTCCCCTACTCTTATAGAGATCCACATTCATACTCAAAACTTTCCTGACGACATTTCCTTCATTCCTCCGCATCACATGCCCATACCATGACAACCTATTTCCACACAACTTTTCAGTTACCGGTGTCACTTTCAGTCTTCATCATCATCATCATTTCAGCCGAAAGATGTCCACTGCTGGACATAGGCCTCCCCCAATTGGAAGGGTTTGCCATTATCGCCACGCTTGGCAGGCGGGTTGGCGATCACAGGATGGTGTTAAAAATGCATAGAGAAATCTGCTGCCCATTCTCTAGTAAGTCCCTTAGTCGCCTTTTACGACACACCACACACACAGACTTACTCTTATATAAGGTGTATCTATTCATACGCGAAATATTTTAAGTGGTAAAAAAGCCATAGCAGCGAAAAAAATTTGTTTATTTAAGTGTTTTATATTTTCACATAATTATTATAATTTTAAAATTGCTTGAGACATTTTGTAAAGGAGTTGCATTTTCCAAAATTTTACTTATTCTATGAATGACCCGCCCGGACGCAGCGACGGCGGCACGAGTGTCGTGAATTTTGATAATTAATCTTCGTATCAAGTAATTTTAAATTATTTAATTTTTTAATAATATACTCAGATAAAAAAAAAAAAACGTTTCCATGGCTTCTTTACCACCTATATGTGTATCTCGTAAAATATTTCGTGTTTGAATAGATACACCCTATATAATTACATATTTCTTATCCTCTCCATTCGCGTAACACCACACATCACTCTTAACATTCTCATCTCAGCTGCATGCAATTCATTGCCTTTCATTCATCTCTTTTGTGGCTCAAGAAATTATGTCTGGCTTGTTATTTTTTATTTTTTTTGTGATTTATGAGTGTTTAAAGTGACTGGATTGAGGGGCAGGGGTAGATGTTATTTGGCTTTTAAGACTTATTTTTTTTTTAAATTTCTAAAAGCCAAATAACAAATAATAATAATAATTTTGCGAAGCTAAATAACATCTACCTACTAAACCACATCTCCCATTCTGATTTTTTTAATATATTTTGAAAAGTTAATAACATGCACCCCAATCCAGACATTTTAATCACTCATAAAACCAAAAAAAAATCAAGCCAAACATAATTTCTTCGTTACCTAATTAATCGAAAGCCGAGCCATAAACCAGTTCTTAATTACTTTTTCTCAGGAAGCAATAAAAAGCCCTGAACGTGACATAATCCTGCTGAAGAAATTAATATTGTATGTTGGCACATATCTATTTATATTTATTATGAAATATCAACGCAATTACGACTGTATTATCTTCGATATAGAGTATAATTTGGCCGTGATGTGGTGTGAGATGTGGTAGAGAATTTGGTATTGGAAATAAGACTTTAGTTAGTTAGAAATAGGGTAGGTTTTGGATTGGCATTGTAGTGATATTTGCCTTAATTTTGATGCGTGAAATGTAGGTATCTGTTCGTCAATTAGAAGGGAATTTAGATAGATATTGCGTTAATATATCATGACCTCGGTTTGAGAATTTAATTATAGAAAGAAAATAGATTAAAATAGAGAATGTTTGAAACTTTGAAATTGATAGAGAAAGGGCGGTGGAGTGGATTATTTCAGATTTTAATCAACTTTATCAAAACTTTAGATTGGAATGGAAACTGGAGGTTTATGGAGAGAATGATTGAGATTGAATGACACGGCTTCTTCTGTGCTCAAAAGTGTATTATCAAAATATGTACATAATATTATCAAAAGTGTATATTAAGTGTATGATGAATACATCATCTGTCATTACAACCTTCAACCTGTGCTCAGCGCAAATGCTCAAACATAAGTATCTTCATGTTGCTTCAAGACACGAAGCAACAAAATACGATCTGGAGGAATGTGGCCGTTTTTCTTTAGATCGAATGTTTTTGCTTCGTGTTTCAATATGAAATTTTATAAAAGGTATTAGAATATTCTAGACACATTTACCGAGGTATTTGATGAGCCGTTTTTCATAATTCCTTCTCAGTCACGAGATAATATTTTTTTAAAGTGGTGGCGCTAGTGGACCCGTATATCCTCTTAAGGCGCTATGGTCTGGCGCTCGAGCCGACTGAAGTAAGCTCACGAAGTCGCGAGAGGTTGCCTCGCGCATTTGGTTGGTATTTAAACACAGTAATTATTTTAATCATTTTATCAACACAAACTCATCGAATTGTGCTTAACAAACTACCTTTTCATTTATAAAAAAAATAAGTAAGAAGCTACTGTTTTTATACGTATGAGCTATGAGACTGATTAAACATTACAAAACGGGGTAACTTTGTTTTTTTATTTTTTTTATTTACATACCAATCTCAACAAAGTTTACCTTCCCCCTTTGGTTCTTTTTAACCCCCGACGGAAAAAGAGGGGTGGTATAAGTTTAACGTGTGTAACTGTGTATCCGTGTATCTGTGTATCTGTCTGTCTGTCTGCGAAATCGTAGCTACGATGCCGAAGACAGACACCAGTCACCTTTGAAAAAAAAAAACTGTGGTATAGACCCCGTGGTCTATACCAGTTTTTTTTTTCACATTCTGGATAAGAAACCTATGAAAAAAAAAATTAACGTTATTTTTTTTTTTTTTTCAAAGTTTTCTTAATCTAGAGTGTTCTAAGCTATGATTCAAGAAAATTAGTTCAGCCGTTTGAAGATTATCAGCTCTAATCTAGTTGATGAATGGATGTGAGCATCTTCCACAGGTCTGATCGAGTCGAAATTTGGTATTCTGTTACTTCAATGATATTAGGACCTATGTCCTAATATCATTGAAGTAACAGAATACCTTGAACAGTATATGCGGCCTGCAACGCCTACCTGGAATTTGCAGGATAGGTACCCAAGTCCCTCACCGACTTACAGAAGAGGTTATGTTTGGGCTCATTGAAATGGTCGTTGTCCCATAACGTGACACCGCTTGGATCAAAATATTACCTACAACCTATATTAAACTTAAAAGGCCAATATTTGTATACATTTTAGAGGGTAGAGGTTGGGGTGGGGGTTGGGTGGAGGTTGTAGAGGGGAGGGAAGGGAGGGGAGGCCTTATTTTTAAACAAAAATAAATAAATTAAAGGAACTAAGACGACTCCTCGGACCTATCAACTAATTTTGTGTTAGCTGACTCAGAAATGGAATCTTCCTCTATGCAGCATGCTTCAATACCACCAAGGCCATGAAAACTATGACAGGTTAACTGTAATCACGATAAGACTCTTATCAAATCGATTAAACCTTAAAATAATATCGACACTGATAACGTTGATAAGGTTTTGTGATAAGTTCGTATCGTGAAACATGTGTTCCTGTTGAGATTATACGAGAATTTTCCAAAGGTTTTTCCTACTAGAGCTTTTGATATTAAAGTTATTCGCATATAAGTATAAATTCGTGTATTTACGGTAAACATGACGCAAAGAAAGAACTCATAAAATATTGATATTTAGTTTTTTTATGCAGGTTTGACAATTAAACAAATAATGTTTCTAACATTTGGTGTTGTTTTATTAACTGGTAAATTATCTAAAACATACAGTTCCTTTCATGCCGCTTGCTCTATTATTTTAAGAGTAATTGTACTTTTTCGTACTGACCCGTTTTCTTTTTCGCGAGTGTAATATTTATTTATTTATTTATATATATATGTTTTATTGTACATCAGATTTCACATTACAAAAGAAAAGGTTATACACTATAAAATATACAAAAATACTACACTATAAAATACACTATAAAATACTATATACACTATAATATACAATACTACAATATACACTATAAAATACTACACTATAAAATATAAGAAAAGGTTATACACTATAAAATATACAAAAAGGTTATACACTATAAAATATACAATGGGCGGCCTTATCGCATACTGCGATCTCTTCCAGGCAACCTTGGCATGGATAGTGAATTTCTGGACATAATATGTATAAGGAAAAACAGCGCTAAAATAACTAAATCACAAAAAAGACACGAATAGGAATAGACCAGTTGATCTATTAGAATTCAACACACCACGACATCCATTCTGTAACCTTTAGAATATTAGATTCAGCCTAAAACTACCAACGAATTTATTAACATTTAAAACATAGCGTAACTTGCAAATCACATTTGTACATATTGAATTAAGAGGGTTCTCAGTGGTCCAATTAAAAAAATATTATTATCACGTGACTGAGAAGGAATTACACAAAAAAAGAAGAAGAGAAGAAGGATTGTTATTCGTGGCTTTTTGTGATAAGACCGCCCATTGTGACACCCTATGTAACAGTTCTACATTTATATCTTAAATCTTTATGGTGTACATAATAAAGAGTATTCTATCTATCTTTCTATCTAAGGACTTATGAAAAACAGCTCAAGCAGCTCCCTCGGTAAGTGTGTCTAGAATTTTCTAATACCTTTTATAAAGTTTCATATTGAGACATGAAGCAACAAAATTCGATCTAAAAAAAAACGGCCACATTCCTCTAGATCGTATTTTGTTTCTTCGTGTCTCAATATGAAACTTTAATATTAAACGTGGACCGGTGAGCACCCTCTTAACAAGCTTTTACCTTCGACTTTACTCCCGTGGCCCAAAGAAACCGTGCATTTTCCAGAATAAAAAGTAGCCTGAGTCATTTTATAGCCCATAAAATATGTATCTCCGTACATAAAATCACTTCAATCAATTTTGTTTATATATTACATAAACATAACATAACGCCTGATTCTCCGAAAAGTTTAGCAGAGGTGTAGGTACACACATAGTAGGATTAATTGGATTATAGCAGATACAGAACCACTTTTAAAATGGAGTTAATTGGATTATGGAAACAGGACTACTTTTAAATATTGGATTACTGAATGACCTGGATTATCACAATGAAGTTGGATTATCACTATCGGAGTGGTCGTTTTAGCCCTGAAACTTTCACACCCGCTTCGAAGACGTAAATGGGTTAAGCCGAGATCTGCTAAATAAAGACTAACTTAGCACCCTAGACTAAGTTCTTGAATGTTGTTTGAATGCTTGCTGCTTTGATGAGTAGGAGTTGAGTGCGTTCTATTCGTTGTTATATTTAGTTTACGCAAAATGACTAAGACCGAACTGTTTGAAATGTGAAGATCCATCATCGGAGAACATACGGTACCATCTGTAAAACTTTACTACCCATACAACAAATAATGTGCAAAGGTTATAAACACAGGTTTGGTATGATAATCTAATACAGCTGGTTATCGAGCTTCAATGGATACGGAAAAGAAATCAAAACATAGGAATCAAGACATACGTTGTTGGCAACGAAAATATTTTTATAGCCAATTTTGGAGTGTAAAAAAGTGTTTTGAAAATTTTAAAAAATACAAAATGGACGCGATACTGGATACTGGATTTTTTTAAACAGCAGCGAGATACTATTGAAAATATAAGCTACATAAAATTTTAATGTGGATAAACCAGGAAGACTTGAAGAAGCTATCAAAATTTTAAATGAGTGGATTCAGAAACAAGATCATATTACCAAAAAAGATTTTAGTTACACAAACAACAAAAATCATCAAGAAGAAGAAGAAGATAGTCTCGCATCTTTATAACAAGAAACAGCCATCACTACTTAACCGTTCTGCCATTAGTATTAAAAATACTGACCAAAAAATTCACGTGCAAAAGTGTCTTACAATATATACGACATAGGTACGTACACACGTAAATATAATTTCATTTTATTTCATTACGTCATGATTTCAGGAATTTTCTTTTTAACCGTTCATGGTCGGTGGTTGACCCAAACCATCTCTTTCCGATCTTAGGTCCAATTATATCACAATTCACACCTAGAAAGCAACTACGGTCCCAGCTTCGAGGTTTTTGACCTTGCAAACTATAAAATAGCCCCCAAAAGTTCTCCTAGTTACCAGGGTCGTATACAACGTAGCGAATAGTTTTATAGATAACAATAAAACAGACCTGCCGTCGTTAATCTCAACTCCTTTTGTTACTGACGCCCTGGTAACGATTGTATTGTGAAGGTAATGTCGGATATTGTGTGTAATTAAAATAAATTTTCATGGCCTACGTGGTTCACCTTGTTTGGATCGACCTATACCCTCCGTCTAGGAAGAACGGAGGGCTATGTCGGACTCCTACCGACTAAAACCCCACTGTTCCTTCGTACCATGTAAAGTCGGGGGCCCGGGAGATACTATACATCCGGCGCATATTTTCCCCCAACTTGTTATTTTCGTGTTTGTTGCGTCATGTTTGCCGCAAATAAACGTATTTTCTTTCTTTCTTTTCTTATACTTGTACATTCTCCGTACTCCCGACTGCGCCGCACCCCCGACTATTAATATACATTATTTTGAATATATTTGATTATACATTTTTGACTTTTCATCATTGTTATCGGTGATAGAATTTCATTTTGGCAAGGCCCTCAGGATGTAGGAACATTTAGGGTTATTTGTACCTAGGGTTATTTTGATCGATCGGAGATACGGCGCAGTCAGGAGTACGGCGAATACATATACAAGTATATCCCGGGCCCCCGACTCATCGTTATCGCTGTCACTTTGTCTAGGACCTCGGGACGTACTTTTAGGGTTATTTTGATAAAACCAATAGGTCGATCGAAATAAGATGGCATATTTGGATTATGGTGATGTGCACACTATGACCTGAATTCAGATCTCCTCGACAAACTTGCCCAACTTCTCAATAATTGCATTCGTTTTGTATTCAATCTGCGTAAATATGATCATGTCTCTGCGCCAAGAAATATGTGTTGTGACACATAATTATTTCTTTTAGAATTTATAGCCCGTAAAATTGACGTGAAAAATAGTAAACGAAATGATTTGAATAAATAAAACATTAATCACAGATGTTTCGTAATTAATAAAACTATAATTATTTATACTTCACATAAATCTTCATTTTATTCTATTAAATTTCGGGGCTGTTAATTTATGATAGTCCTACTGTCCTGGAATGCCAAATATTTTAAGTGGTTAGTGACAAATCTTAATGGATTTTATGTTTTTTTTATTGCCATATTTTACGATAATAAGGTTTTGTTAGTGTCGGATTCCATCTTAGAAAATCTTACACAAAAACATTACCCTCCTTTTGGTTTATTTATTTAAACTTATCGCACACAATAAGGTACAAAAGCGGGCTTACCAGTCTCTACCAGTCAAAGGGTGGTGAAGATATAAGATGGCAGGTGCTCTGATTGAGAGGAGATAATAATATAAACAATTATTAAGAACATAACATAATTAATTATGATAATTAAAGAATAATTTATAACTATGAGACAACCTTCAATAACGAAAGCAAACAAGTATAAAAATATGTTCGAGACGAAAGTTTCAAGGGGCCGCTATCGATCACCTGCAATTTTCTCCAATTCGATTAAAGTGTTTCTTTCATACAATGACATCTTAAGATATTACGTGGCGACAACATTGTAAAGACTTTTGACAACTTTTATCTTTAGAGTGTTGTTGTCTGCAATACCTTAAGCCTTAAGATGTTGCAGACAACAACACTCTAAAGATAAAAGTAGTGTATACTCATCTGGTGAGTATACACTAGACCGTTATCTCGAGCATTCCCATGTAATTTAACGTTCTCACGCATGGTACAATACAAGCAAAAGCTCAATTAAACAAAGTATTTTCATGTAATGTAAAGTTCCTGCGAATGCTCGACACAGTATTCGAACGCTTAACGCTCACGGCGAACGAGCATTTACCATTTTTTACATTCCTTTCTATTTTGCGCTTACTCTTCGCTGAAATGTCGGATCTGAGGGCTCGATGAAATGTTACATAAATTCACCATTATTTGGCAACAACACTACCAGCCACACTACCAGGGGCCCAAGTCTGCTATTTTTATAAATTCGTCACTCCAACACGATCCCATTGTCATTTTGCTAAAAGTTCGTAATCTGCTAAATTCATAATGGTCGATCATTGGTCGGTCAATGGTCTCGTAATAGAATTGTATTACAATGGCATTTTGAACATTTATAAATGCCAGATTTCATTTTTTTTTTTTACATATTATTTATTAGTGTTCTACGAGTATGCAATCTGAAGTAGTAGGAAGTTGAAAGTTTAGTAGGAAGTTTAATTTGTCATTATGTACGAGATTACCAATTCTTTCAATGGAGTGTCAGTGGCTGACCATTGGAAAGTCATAATGACGCCATTATATTAGTAGATTACCAAACTTGGCAAAATCAACAATTATGAAATCAATTATAGACGATTCTGACACTATTGTAATAGCAGACTTGAGGCCCAGTAGTGTCGTTTACAATTAACAACACTACCAAGCCTGTTTTGGATTAAATTGTACAGTCAACACAGCAAACTTCAGAAATATAACTCTTTATTTTCTACTAGCTTTTGCCCGCGGCTCCGCCCGCGTGGATGTCGGTTATCGCGTAAAAGAGTAGCCTATGTCCATTTCCATATCCCAGGCTATATGTATCTCTGCCAAATTTCATAACGATCGGTTCAGCGGTTTAGGCGTGAAAACGTAACATACAGACAGACCGACAGACAGACAGAAATACTTTCATATTTATAATATTAGTATGGATAGTATGGATTAAGTAAATCACTCGTTTATTTGTAAAATCAAGTTGTAACAAAGCATCGATCGTCGTGCTCATTGTTCGATTCCTGAAAAGGTGACACATTAGAGCGGCTCGATGTTTTGTTACAAGTAAATGCTCTAGCTAGTCTGTACTCACCTATATTGACATGTTAACTCTGAATTATTTCACTTTGCTTAAGATTTCGTCATTATCATTTGACTGCTGGACATAGGCCTCCAAGCATCGCCACTTCAACCAGTTCTGTGCTTCTCGCACACAACGGATTCTGCGGGCTTCACCAGGTCATCGGTCCCCCTTGTGGAAAGCCTTCCAACGCTACGTCTTCCGGTACACAGTCGCCACTCCAGAACCTTTCGGCCCCATCGACCATCTGTTCTGCGAGCAATATACCCTGCCACTGCCACTTAAGGCGACGATAACCGACTTTTAATGATTTTATACTGAAGATCACGTCTAAACGAGTAGTGTTAATGATTTGGAAAAATATATGTTAAATTAGAGCATTTTTTTAATAACTTTATATATGAATATTTTAGATTATGTTTGTATTACGTAGTAAAACGGACTTACTAGAGAATGGGCAGCAGCGTTCTCTGTGCATTTTTAACACCATACTGCGATCGCCAACCCGTTTGCCAAGCGTGGCGATTATGGCAAATTCCCCCCCTTTTAGGCCTATGTCCAGCAGTGGACGTCTTTCGGCTGAAATGATGATGATGATGACGTAGTGAAATTATTTTGTAAAATTATGTCTAACATGGATAAAAAACTGAGAATCCAGCAAAATCTATCAAGCGTATTTTTCTGAAACCTTCACCTTTTTAAAAATAATTTAATTATTGATCTTTCAGTATACGTGTTTTATTAACATTTTATTTCTCACGCATGGTACAATACAAGCAAAAGCTCAATTAAACAAAGTATTTTCATGTAATGTAAAGTTCCTGCGAATGCTCGACACAGTATTCGAACGCTTAACGCTCACGGCGAACGAGCATTTACCATTTTTTACATTCCTTTCTATTTTGCGCTTACTCTTCGCTGAAATGTCGGATCTGAGGGCTCGATGAAATGTTACATAAATTCACCATTATTTGGCAACAACACTACCAGCCACACTACCAGGGGCCCAAGTCTGCTATTTTTATAAATTCGTCACTCCAACACGATCCCATTGTCATTTTGCTAAAAGTTCGTAATCTGCTAAATTCATAATGGTCGATCATTGGTCGGTCAATGGTCTCGTAATAGAATTGTATTACAATGGCATTTTGAACATTTATAAATGCCAGATTTCATTTTTTTTTTTTTTACATATTATTTATTAGTGTTCTACGAGTATGCAATCTGAAGTAGTAGGAAGTTGAAAGTTTAGTAGGAAGTTTCATTTGTCATTATGTACGAGATTACCAATTCTTTCAATGGAGTGTCAGTGGCTGACCATTGGAAAGTCATAATGACGCCATTATATTAGTAGATTACCAAACTTGGCAAAATCAACAATTATGAAATCAATTATAGACGATTCTGACACTATTGTAATAGCAGACTTGAGGCCCAGTAGTGTCGTTTACAATTAACAACACTACCAAGCCTGTTTTGGATTAAATTGTACAGTCAACACAGCAAACTTCAGAAATATAACTCTTTATTTTCTACTAGCTTTTGCCCGCGGCTCCGCCCGCGTGGATGTCGGTTATCGCGTAAAAGAGTAGCCTATGTCCATTTCCATATCCCAGGCTATATGTATCTCTGCCAAATTTCATAACGATCGGTTCAGCGGTTTAGGCGTGAAAACGTAACATACAGACAGACCGACAGACAGACAGAAATACTTTCATATTTATAATATTAGTATGGATAGTATGGATTAAGTAAATCACTCGTTTATTTGTAAAATCAAGTTGTAACAAAGCATCGATCGTCGTGCTCATTGTTCGATTCCTGAAAAGGTGACACATTAGAGCGGCTCGATGTTTTGTTACAAGTAAATGCTCTAGCTAGTCTGTACTCACCTATATTGACATGTTAACTCTGAATTATTTCACTTTGCTTTAGATTTCGTCATCATCATTTGACTGCTGGACATAGGCCTCCAAGCATCGCCACTTCAACCAGTTCTGTGCTTCTCGCACACAACGGATTCTGCGGGCTTCACCAGGTCATCGGTCCCCCTTGTGGAAAGCCTTCCAACGCTACGTCTTCCGGTACGCGGTCGCCACTCCAGAACCTTTCGGCCCCATCGACCATCTGTCCTGCGAGCAATATACCCTGCCACTGCCACTTAAGGCGACGATAACCGACTTTTAATGATTTTATACTGAAGATCACGTCTAAACGAGTAGTGTTAATGATTTGGAAAAATATATGTTAAATTAGAGCATTTTTTTAATAACTTTATATATGAATATTTTAGATTATGTTTGTATTACGTAGTAAAACGGACTTACTAGAGAATGGGCAGCAGCGTTCTCTGTGCATTTTTAACACCATACTGCGATCGCCAACCCGTTTGCCAAGCGTGGCGATTATGGCAAATTCCCCCCCTTTTAGGCCTATGTCCAGCAGTGGACGTCTTTCGGCTGAAATGATGATGATGATGACGTAGTGAAATTATTTTGTAAAATTATGTCTAACATGGATAAAAAACTGAGAATCCAGCAAAATCTATCAAGCGTATTTTTCTGAAACCTTCACCTTTTTAAAAATAATTTAATTATTGATCTTTCAGTATACGTGTTTTATTAACATTTTGTTTTATATATAATAAATTAATAATGCGTCTTATTTGGGACAGTGCTCCTGGATGGGCGAGTCCTACTACTGGCTGGATTTATGGCGCGTTGCGTGAGCTCAGTACAGAACACGCAAGCTAACCACTTAAGGTCACTGGCATATATCTGCGTCTTAAGTTTGGCAATTTGATTGAGATTTGTAATGTGACCATTGTTTTTTTTTTGGTCAATCTGCTTAACTAATTTAATACATAAACAATGTTTTATTCTTAGTAGTAAAAATTCCGTGTATGTAATATGATCATAACATAATATTCTAATTGGAGTTTTGAGAGTTTTGATGGTGTGTGTCAATTCTGGGAAATGTTGTATGTGTGTATATGTTTAAATAAATAAACCCTGACGAAGAGGGAAATAAAATAATGAATCGAGACAGCGTATACTTACCTGTTTGATCCACCCATACCTTGTTTACCCACCGTATCGCTAATTCAAGTTAAATTGTTTTGCATCAACGGCTTATCACGTTAATCAAGAGATTAGCCGGATTCTGGGAGAGTTAACACCGTGACCGAACACGGGATAATGCACGATAACGGCGCCCTTCAGTGTCTGCATCATTGTTAGAAATAATCGCTGTAAAACATTCAATGGTGAGTTCTACACGGCTTTTTATTGAGGGTGTTGGAGATGGCAAGCTTTAGTAAAGTGGACTTTTAAAGAAACCCTATAAATCTTTGAGGATTTTGCAGGCCTTACTTCTATAGTACCTACATTACTGCCGCGGCCTGCAAAGGGGACTTTGATGGATGAACGTGAATCAATGCGTGGTTGAGGCCAAGGTATTTTCTCAAATAATGCGTGGAAATTCAAACTTAATAAATCCATACTAATATTATAAACGTGAAAGTACTCTGTCTGTCTGTTACGTTTTCACGCCTAAACCGCTGAACCGATCGTCATGAAATTTAGCAAGGACGAACGCGCTTATATGTTCATTTGTTTCTTTTTAGGGTACCGTAGTCAATAAGGAACCCTTATAACTTCGCCATGTTCGTCTGTTTGTCCGCGGCTTAGCTCAAAGACTCTTAGTACCAGAATGCTGTATTTTTTTGTGGGTATACGTATTAATCACACCGATAGTGGTAAAATAAAATCTTAAATACATTTTTAGTGTACTCTACACAAATAACTGACCCTACAAAGTGGAGATGGGTTTTTTTTTTTTTCTCGTCTATCCCATCATGTGGGGTATCGTAAGATAGGTCGTTCAAAAATATATAGGGTTTTTGAATACTATTTTTCAATTCAGGGATCCGTTTGCGTAATATTAAGCTTTAAAGTGCTAATTCTTGTAAGGGCATTTCACGTCAAGCGACTAAGAAAAAAAGTGAGGTTTTGTTTTTTTTTTTTTTTCATATTTGGGTCAATTGTACTTCTTATTGTAGATATAAAAGAGGATACACAATATTTTTTACCTTCTCCATGATAAACAAACGCAAAGTTACGTAAGTATGGCTGAACCATATTTTAAAATCAATTTCACAAAGGACGTTGTCCCACTTCATAAAAGCGTCTCTCTAAAAAAGTATTTACATATTTAAAAAAATCAGGACTAAAAGTGAAAACGAGGCTTGCCATAAATTAATTAATCAACCGATAAAGGAGGACGTGTGAAAACGTAATTGAGACTAAAATTTGTGTAATGTTCGGGAAAGGCGAGAGTTTTGCCACCTGTTAATTTTAGAAAATACTCGTAGGTACTGTTTGGATAAAAATAAAATAAAATAGCTTTTATTAATTCCTTACATTGTTTTTTTAAGTATGTTAGTGTGTTATTAATGAAATAAAATGTTAATCTTAACATATTTTGTTAGTATTTTGTGTTAGTATCTTCACTTTTTATGTTTCCTCTATGTAAGGACCGCCTGAGGCGGTAAAAGCCTCCTCCAAATGTTTCCAATCGTCGCGTTGTCTGGCTGTTCTTGCCCAAAATTTTCCAGATATTTTCACAATGTCGTCCTCCCACCTTTTGAAAGGTCTGCCTCTCTTTCTTTTCATATTTCTGGGGGTCCAGTTTGGATAGCTAATATATATATATATATATATTTTTTTACTATGGCATCTCAGAGTTAACCTTGAGAGGTTGAGACTCTTTAACCGGTCTTTCCTGGGGTTGCCTTAAGCTCCTAAAAACTTAAAGCCTCCAGCCAGGGCGCAAAAACTTATAAATTAAACGACTGCGCGCTAAGGGCACCCTCTGTGGGGTACGAACCTCGGCTTAGGGCAAATTCGGAGCGCAAGGGACCGACGGTGGCTGGATAAAATCAGGGTTATGATTATTATCTGGGGAATTTAAAGCTACAGGCTCAGCTATAGCGCGTGCTGGCGCTTCGCTTACGGGCAAGGGTCGGGGAGGACTATTTATTCAGGGATTTCGCGCGGGGCCTCGGTGGCGAGGTCGGACTGACGGTCGTGTATCGTGTAATCTCTTTCGAAGTGTACTCGTTTCCCTACTGCTCTCCTGGAGGAGATTTATGAAGTCGTCTGGGTCGTGGTTATAGCTAATATCGGGAATATGCTCTTATATAGCAACTTTATCCCGACAAGTTTGGTGTAAATTAAGCTGATAATTCAAAACAAATAATATACACCTGATCAAAAGTAATATACATGGTGACCCGATAACACACGCCCCAAAATTATTTCTTTCATTCACAATAAATTATAACACCTTCACACAAGCTTTAAAGACTTACTCATAAAATACATATAACGTAAAAAGAAGCTAAGTAAAAAGCCAAGAAGCCTCACTCCACGGACTGTCCGAATCACCGACCATGTCTTATATTCACCGATTATTCATCAATCAATCAACTCAGTCTATCGCAATCCACTGCTGAACATAGGCCTCTCCCATGCTGCGCCACAACACTCTGTCCTCCGCCTTCCGCATCCCAGCCCTATCCCAGCCACCTTTTTGAGGTCGTCGGTCCATCTAGCTGGGGGGCGTCCCACACTACGCTTGCTGATACGCGGTCTCCACTCCAGGACTCGTCTGCTCCTGGGCCATCGGTCCTTCGACAAACATGGCCAGCCCATTGCCACTTCAGCTTACTTAATCTGCAAGCTATGTCGGTAATTCCGGTTCTCTTCCGGATAATTTCATTCCTAATGTTATTATTCAAAGAAACTCCAAGTATAGCCCGCTTCGTAGCGCGCTGAGCGATTATTCAGAGTTAAGCTAGATTTTTTCTTAATTTTCGCCTGACTGCCGCCAATGTGCGGATTGGCGGCCAAGTTGGCATTCTACCAACTTAGAAAGTAATCAGCTGCGTTACCAACTTTGCTGAATGGCCAATCTTTCTCACGGCATAACCTATTACATAAAAAAAGTACCGACTTCCTTAAATTAACTTACAGGTCTGAAAAATCGGTCTAGCCCTTGGTGTTTCATCAAAATTCTATCTCTAAAGTAATTTTTCGTAAATAACAAGGACTTAAATAAAAATAAAAAATAAAACAAAAAACAAAATATTTTATTTCACATTAACTTACATGGGCACTTGTGAAACGTCAGAAGCTAGGTGCACGGTTCCAATTAGTCGTTTCCTATGGAGAAGAGCCGGCAAGAAACTCCACGGTTACTCTTTCAAAAATAATTGACTTTTGCAATATTTACAAATAACAGTGTTAATAGGTATGGGAGGACAGTGTAGGCCTTTCAACAATTACCAGGTACCTAACAAAATAGAAAAGTGCCAACAAATCTACAATTTACTAGGCCTACACCGTTCTCACATTCACAAAATAGAAAAGAATCTATACCCTACTCTACTCTACCTAGCTACCTACTGCTACCTTCTTTCTGAATAAATATCATGTCCACAAAAGCCACTAATATAGAATTGGAATTCTATTTGTAGTTATATAATGTCAAATAATAAAAAGATTATGTCAAGACAGTATATATAAAAAAAACATCTTTATTTGGGAGCAGTTAACATAGTTATGCCGTTTATGAGGTACCAGGGAAGCCACACGTCCACAAGGAATTATTGCCAAACTTCCTTGTCTTCAACGTAGTCTTTTATCTTATACTTAATATGCTTTTTTGATACAATAACAATAGGTACAATTTCTTTAACAACTACACAATCCAAGCAACTCTTTCAGCCACACGAAACCGGCGTTCTGTTACAATCGTGCACATTAAAGCAGCTAGTATCATCTGCCCGTCTGCAAGTCATAACAATAATACAGTCTAGGATGCCCCATTAGCGGAACATGAAAGGTCAATCTGTCTAGATGTCTAGATTTTTCCCCTTTTCCCTTTACAATGTATTGAAAACTAGCTTTTACCCGATGCTTTACAGAGTGGATTTTGATACGGGGCAAGCTTAACCGATGGAATATCAGAAAAATGGTTTTAGGAACCTGTAATTTTTTTGAGAAATTTTGATCCTCATTCACAGATTTTACGATTTCTGGCTTTGCTAGTAGCTCCAGTTGGTCCGATAGATTTTGGAAGTGAAAACTTCTTTAGACGCGTTGAGTGATTTTTAGTAGGGGAAAAACTTATTTTATTTTATGGGTTCGCGTTACCGAGACGCGCGACGGTATTGTGACGTGTTGCGTACACGTATCGCGTAGCGATTTAAAAATTCAAAAAGAACACAGTCATTCAAAAGTTTTTGGAGTTTTCACTTCTTTCGGCAGTTCTTATGACTGCATTTTTTTTTTAATCCTTATAGGATACAGGATAGATTGGCATCAAAAAAAGTTTAAAGTCCACGATCATTTACAACGTATGCTACTAATTATTAAAACCAAGGCAAGTTGTGAAGTATTATGAAATATCAACGATAAAAAGAATCTTGTATGGGTATTGCTAAAACTGACATGTTTGGTACAGTGTAACTCTGAACAGAAAAGGATTTGGATTTAGGTGCCATAGTAACTTCTATTCAGTTTAAAAAGAGCTGTCCAACGATGTAATACATTATGGCTCAATGGACATAATGTAATACATCTTCCCCAATGAGAAGGGTACCAAAATGAGCATCATCCTTTCATCGATATCCGTTCAGCCGTTATCGCGTGAAGAGTTACTTTCGCGAAATAATATTAAGGCGCTATGATCGCCGGCTCTCGAACCGACTGAAGCAGGCTCGCGAAGTCGCGAGTGATTGCCTCGCGGATTTGGTAGGTATTGAAACATAGTAATTATTTTAATAATTTTATCACAACGAACTCAACGAATTATGCTAAACAATCTTACTATCTTTTCATTTATACACAAAATAAGAAAAAAACGTCTGTTTTGTAGCTATGAGATAGATTAAACATTACGAAAAGGGGTAACTTTGGGATTTTTTTTCTATACAGCAAAGTTAATCTAATCGTATTATTAAAAGCGATTGCAGGTCCGCCCGATCCTTAAATATCTTATTTTTTTCAATTTTTTTTTTTTTGTATTTTTTTTTTTCAGAATTTTATGAAACTCTTATTAATGTTTTCCAGGGAATCAAAAAACTAGTAAGCGCGGTCTCTGTCGGGTCATACCGCCTTAAGATGTCAGTGGAGCTAGATTTATCTGTTTACCATTTGTATTCTAGACTGTTTTGAAACCGCTTTCTTCGTCTAATATGAATCTGTCAAGCAGTTTGAAAAGTGTATAAAATGTTTGTTTTATTTTCTTTGGGGTAATAAAGATTTAAACGGTGCAGTTCCGGGTCTCAAATGGAGCTATCTTATTTACTTTAAAGACTGGAAGAACATTAAATTGTTGAGACAACATGAATGGAGCATGGCACGCTCCAACTGTGCGCTTTATACTAATTTTAATTAGTTATTTTAAGTACGCAATTAACATTAATTAAGTACCTACCCTGTTTTTAATAATATGTAAATATATCCTTACTAGATGTTTTCATGAAGGCACAAGATGTTTAAATTCCAAATCGTCTACATAGCTTACTCGTATCAATCAACCCAGCCTATCGCAGTCCACTGCCTCTCCCAGGCTGCGCCACAAGACCCTATCCTCCGCCTTCCACATTCAGTCTGTCCCAGCCACCATTTTGAGGTCGTCGGTCCATCTAGCTGGGGGCGTCCCACACTACGCTTGCCGGTACGCGGTCTTCACTCCAGGACTCGTCTGCTCCACCGGCCATCGGTCCTTCGACAAACCTGGCCAGCCCACTGCCACTTCAGCTTGCTTACTCTGCAAGCTATCTCAATAACTCCGGTTCTTTTCCGGATAATTTCATTCCTGATACATAGCTTGTTTTTTTTTTTTTTTGAATTTTACTAATTCTATTAAACAATTTACAGGCACTTTTGAACTGTCAAGGAGTCGGTCAGTAAGAAATATGAAGGTAGTTGCCCATTCCAAAGCGTAGTAGGTACTTATGGGGAAGAACGGGCAAGAAACTCCATGGACACTCTAAAAAATATATTGTTACAAAAATATTAGTTACATCTTTAATGTTGAATTTATAATTTTAAGTTAGAACGATGTGAAAAAGAGAGTTTATATTTTTCTTAGCATTTTGAGTTAAATCATCATCTGAACTTACGTCGATACACACCTTAAGGCTCGTACAGACTCGCGCGATATCGCACTAGTCTGTAAGAGCCTTTATTCGCAACGTAACTATAATCGAAGACGGAAATCGAAAGGCGAGCGGCAACTAGTCCGAAGAAAATCGCCAAAGCGGGAGCGGGCGGGCGCACCGGGCGAGGCAGGCGGGCGGGTGAGCCGAGCGAGCATCGTTTCATCTCTTTTCATACTTCGGTTCACACAGCAAACTACAGAGCTAATTTATTTATTTATTTATCCAGTTTCAGACACCAACATAGTCCATCTTGTTAGTGAAAAATACCTTATAACTAATGTTAGTAATACAAAACACACAATCAACAACACAACACCGGCAACACATACCGAATTAAATGTCCGAGGCAGGTTGCACAGAGAACGATCAAGCAAGAGATCAGCTACCTAGTTGACCATCCTCCCCACAAAATGCCTCAGAACTGGGGAGTAAGGACTCTCCGCCACTAGTTTTAGGATACTATTGTCCCTGACCCGCGTTCGATGCATCAGTGAAACAACTTTTTTGCGCATGACTGCGTGGAAACCGTCGGTTCGGTTTTGCGTAAACATCTTCGATGTACTGCAGAACCGGGGCAGTCCCAACAGCATCCTAAAAACATTATTATATTGGACGCGTAAGGCATCTAGCGATCTTTTGGCGTAGCTGACCCAAAGACCCCCCGCATAAAAACCCTGACAGAAAGCCTTGAAAAGGGTGATCTTGACTTGGTCACTACAACGGGAGAATCTACGGGCCAACATATTACCTCGCACCGCTAGTGCCCTACGTTCCCTCTCAATGTCTACATTATCCTTAAGGTCGGCTAAGCTATGCTAACGAGGTGAACGATTGCTACAATCAAAGCATCGCTGGCATCGTCGGATATTTCGTTCGCCTCGTTTGTATCGCTGATTTAGCTTATCTCTGTAGTTCGGGGTGTGAACCGAACTATGAAAAGAGGTGAAACGATGCTCGCCTGGCTCGCTCGCTCGCTAGCTAGCTGGCGGTGTGGCCTGCACTTAACGCTTGGATCAGCACCATTGAGCTCAACCGTTTTGCAGGAAGCTAAATGATCCAACACACGCGCCACAGTAATATTATAGATGAAATTATATTAATTATCATGTCATATTAATCCGTAATAATTACATTACCGATGAATCGCTCTCCTTTCCTTATCAACCTCAAGACAATGCAGGCCCAATAACGTAATAACAGTAGTGTCAATATTAGATTTGTCTTTCTCACAAAGGACCAAAACGTAATATTCTAGGAATTACTAACGGGAATTGCGAGAAATTCCCGCTTCCTACTACGGAATTACGACAAATTCCCACTTCCTTCTCTACACCATTATTGTGTTGTTGATCTTGAACGAATGTGTTGGGATTACAAGCTTTTCTCGAAATCATACCCAGTATTGTGAGAAATCTTCGAACATCGACTTGCTGTAAAGGTCTTACCTGTTGGCAAAAAGAAATAAGGATTAGTTGTTGAGTCGAACACTTCGTACTTTTCTTTACTAACATACAATATAGGATCCATCCATGCTTATCATAAAACAAAGTCGTTTTTCGTGTCTTTGTGACCGCGGTTTTCACTATTATTTAGAGCATTTATTCTGAAAGATTTATGTAAATAATATATTTATATTTAACTTAGACAAAGCACTGAAATGTCGATGTTTGACAAATGCCACAGTGTCTCTGTCGGTCAAGTTAAATTTTTACGGCTACGCCACCGAACTAATTGTGATGATGAAGTCGCGGGCAAATCGGCAGTATGAATGTAAAATAAAGTCGACCCTTGAAGTCCTTCCGTCAACTTCAATTTTAATTAAAACGAAACACTCAAATCTACATGACAATGCAAAGATTTATCTAAAACAAAAGAGCAGCAGGAAATAAAACAAGTACTCCTTTAATCACATCCGATGAAAAAACAGAAGCGCTTGCGTTTCAGTCAGCAAAACCATCATCTCTGAAACCTTATTACAAGGACTTAAGGTTCATTATTCGGCGACGTAATAGCCATACGGCTGTAGAGCTACCGCCTTGAAAATTGAATCAATTTGCGTTAAGAGCAAATTGCGCGAGAAGGGAGATTGGCAGTTTCTTTTTTTTTGCTTCTAATCGAGTTAAATCAGACTCTGTTGTCACTTGTCGTTAATGGACGTTGACCCAAATAAAGACGGAATGAGTACGGACAGGCCAAGTTAATTTTGCCAGCCGAGCGTCCACAACAAATTGCAATGTCTGGCACGCGTGAAAATTATAATATGTAGAATTCTTATACAGCATAAGTTTTTAACCAATGCGCAATTTTTTATTTTTTTTGTTGGTTCATTTTCAGTAATAGAACACATTTCCATTATTTGTTCAATTTTTTTTTGGTCCTCCTTGAAATCAGCAAAATATTGATAAAACCTATTCGTAATAATATCAATGGGCGAGCGCACCGCTGATAGGTACCTATTACTGCGTTCCGCTTCACTGACCGCGCCGCTGGAGCGTTGCGCGACGAGTATCCATTATACCAGTTTCAAAATAAACTTCTTTCGTTAACGATAACTTAATTTTTTTGTACTAAGACATATCAAAATAAGAAATAGGTGTATAATAAAACACGTTTAAGTTTAATTTGTCAAAATTTACGCACTGATTAAAAACTTTTCCTGTATACAAGGTTATTGGTAAAACACTAACAACCTCTCAGTACTACATATATTAGAAACTTTAGTTCTATGACTTTTAATAATTCATCAGATTTTACTTTATCAGATTTTCACACAAAAATAGAAATATTTAAATTCAATGCTCTAAATGTTCGAACTCTACGCGTAGCAAAACAACTTGCCGTGTCTAGTGCAAAAGGCAGGGGCAACGGTGCACGGGAGGCGTTGGTAGGTACAACAAAATACAGAATTGAAATGTGTTAGATAGAACAACGAAATCTTGATGGTTTGTTTTTAGTCAATGTGTTATGTTTTGTAAAAAGTCGTAGAACATAAGATGTTATTTATTATGTTAGTAATATAGTCCTGCAAGGTTGTTAGAGTGTTTTTCCAATAGCCCTGTATATATCATTCTTTGACTTTTCAAATTGTATCAGACAGAAATAACTTGATTGGGATATATAATTGCTAAATTGTGTAGGTATACTTTATCAATCTGTATATTATTAATCCCTCCTCCCCGGGGAGGGAGGAGCAATCATCTACCAGTCTTTAGGATCATCACCTAATATATTCATTTTTTTTTTTTTAATAAATAAAGCTTATTTATTATTTATTTATTTATTAAAACTTTATGCACAAGTAAAAACTGTACAAAGGCGGACTTAATGCCTTGGGCATTTTCTACCAGTCTACCTTAGGGTGATGCAGAGATAATACATAGTAGGTGCAATAACAGAAAACAATTTAGAAGAATTTATAACTAAGATACAAGAATAAATACATATATACATACATATAAAAGTAAAAATAAATGTTATGAGAGTTAAACAATAAAACCTAAAACAACTTAATTCTGAGACGAATCTGCCAACTTCTTGTGTGCTTATCACAGTGTATCTGAGTATTTGCAGGATAAACTATAAGGTTTATGTTTACACTTTATTTTAAAACTAGTTTTATTGATCTCTGTTCTGTTAAATTAAAAAAAAAATATGTTATGTTTTTATGTACTTTGTTTGCATGCCGAAAGGTAAAAATGGCGATACCAACATTGTGAAATTGTTACATGAAAGTAAATCATCTACATATATTGTGTACCCATATTTGCAAATAAATGTTTTTGAATTAACTATGTGATCTCCAAAATTAGAAAATATAGATTTTCGTACCAAAACGGAGCAGAATATTCTATTTCGCCCATCGGCGTCGAACGATTGCGATGTCCAAATTGTCCATCCAGTTTAGTTCCAATATTTCGAGCATAGATGTGACCAGCACTAAGTGCTTAGTAAATTCAAGTCAGGCCCATCCAATTTAATTTATGTTTGAGTCAGTACGTAACTTTGATAATATTTGAATATTTCATCAGTTTTGAAATAGTCGTTTTATTGTAGTATCGCTATTAAAAACGAATAAAAAGTGTAAGTAGTTTAGATTTCTATCGAAACAAATCATGTTACTTACTAAATTATTCAGTCATCGTGTATTTTGTACGTGCAAATTATTTTCAAATCAATTCCAACATTACAATTTTCAGTTTATTTTATTGCCTGCCATTTAGAATAACGATAATGAATTTCGTGTTTCGAGCAAATCTACAACACATTCGTATATTCATTTAATACGTGCATTCAGAATTTCAGAGCGTAATGCATGTTTCACGCCAGCTGTTTCACATTTACGTAACACGGAATGAATCCAGAGCGAACTATTTTGAAATACTTGTCACCACAGATTACTTCGGAACCAATGGAAAATGTTTAATTTGAATAACAGAAGATATTAAAATATTCAAATAGGACGTCGAAAACGAATTCCTAAAGGAAAAAAACGAACGGAAATCTGATTTCCGAAAGTTTGACGACATCGCAGAGTTGTCATAAAAATAAAAGTGGTAATAAATATCTAGCCGCGGATTTTTAATATTAGAAAGAGGATGGAACTGGCCATGTCGTCGAGTTTCGATATCGAGTTGCCGCCATTTCTGTAACTGGCAGCCCAGAATTTGATTTTAGAATGCGGCGTCAAAAGTGAGAACTTTTTGAACGTTCTTTTTGTTTTGTATTGATAAAAACTGTTGTTTTTTTTTTTTTTAATCGTCATGTCATTCGATTGTTTGGTTATCAGGCACGAAAATAATTTAGTTGTTTTAGTACCGATAACAATCTCTATTCCACCCCTGAGTTGTGAGAGATATTTTATTCTAAACACGAAAACTTCAAATTACACAACAACAAAAGCGTAAATCCGATAAATTGTACTGAATTGTAATTGATTAAATTGTAATTGTTGTTTACAACGTTTTTATTTCACGTTTATCTTTTAAAAAAAATATTTGAAATTGAATTTTGTTGTAGATTACGCTGGGAAATGCAAATGTAACGCTAAATAAAAATCAATTGAATGCCGAGAGTCACACTATAGGTTATTATGTGGTAAGGCGGCTCAATTTTCAGCACCAACGCGTCTCCCTCGAAGTGATTTACGACACAAACATGATAAGGGAAAATCTCAATGCCACACATATTTATGTGTGAATATTTACGTGGGTGCTACTCGGTAATATGAGGCTATTTTATATGTTCTGAGTTTTTTTTTTGCAGGGTTGGCAATCTGTGACTGTCATCCAAGTAATTAACAAAAAATTAAATATTAGAATATTCCTCACCATTTCAGCCGAAAGACGTCCACTGCTGGACATAAGCCTCCCCTAATTGGGGGGTTTGCCATAATCGCCACGCTTGGCAGGCGGGTTGGCGATCGCAGTATGTGTTAAAAATACATAGAGAACGCTGCTGCCCATTCTCTAGTAAGTCCCTTAGTCGCCTTTTACGAACACCCACGGGAAGAAATAGGGTGATGCTATTCTTTACGTCCGGCACCACACAGTACCAATATATTCCTCAGGTACTTATAATTTTTTCTACATCATTCGGTAATCCTAATGTATGTAGAAAGTAAAATTGATAAGGCACTGAATTATGTTTAAAAATAAATCATCAGTACATAAATTGTAGAAGAGATAACTTTAGCCACCAAAAAAATTAATTTAGAATATATAGAAAGAAAAAAGAAAGAACGAAAAATAGGTTTAGGTTTTTTTTGTTTAGGTTTATATCGTTGATCAATTACGCATATATAAAAAACACTATACCCAACCCAAAACAAAAATATTTTCAGTTAACGCACAATAGATTGTGAAAAATCTTAGCAATAAAAAAGCAAGCAACAACAAAAGGCTGTTCATGCCAGCCTCAAACAATAGCCTAAAACCTACCCTGTTTCAGCGCCGCGTCGTAATTAATAGTTCCAATTTATCTGGGGTCAGCCCTGATAATTTGTGTTGTGAGACCCATATGTCCCTGACCTTTTTGTCTTATTGTACTGTTTTTTTGTTCTATGGCTTTTTCTTTGTAGCTTTATTTCAACTTAGAGGGATTAAGAGTGGTTGAACTGCTTAGATTGTGATATAAATTGGCGTAATCTGATGTCTGTGACACGTGCTGGAACTTTTATGATTAAGTAATGATGAGTCGTTTTTCTATACGAAGAATAGCATATTATGCAATGATATATTAAACAGATATGTTGTGAGCGCGCCATCGTGAAGACTCGAAAACGTCCTAATTAGGACGTATTGACTTTAGTCTGCGACACGCATGGCGACGAGTAATACGCTTAATTGAAGTAAATACTAGCTGTCTCTTTTTATCTTATTGTTTTTATCAAGCCATCTCTTTTCTATTATTTTTACTTGTAGTGAAATGTAAAATGAATGAAAAGTGGGTATGTGTACTGCCGCTGCTGCGCGGAACACCTTTTTCGGTTGTTTTGTGAGTGTATAATCTGTTATTATAATATCATTGATATTATGTATCAACAACAGTCCAAAACGGTTGGACTTCTAATCGTCATGTGGGGTTATAATAACGACGTGTTACGTTTAAGCCTCGAATACACTAGGGGACAATTAATGGAGCGACATGTTGCCCATCATAGCGCTCGAGAACTACGTGAATGTCCCGAGAGAATGTCGCGAAACTTTTTGCAGGACACTAGTCAGTGTTTATAGAAATGTCGCCTGAGGAGGCTGTGGCGATTAGTGCTGCGTATAGGTATACTTATTTCGAACAGTTTAGCGAAGCGTAATCGAAAAAGGAGGTGTTGGATGCGGAATTACATACTACAAAGAGGAAAAATAATTGATATTTTAAGCAAGAAACACGTCTCGGATCGGGAGAAAGCAACATCATCACACGCATCGCGCATCATGTATATTTGCGTCTTTAGATGGTAAAAATATTCAAAAGACCTTACTTTTACTTTTGGAAATCTCCAATGACATGTAAGGAAACCCATATATATACGAACACCATCATTAAATCTCGGCAAAAATGCCAAATACCGAACATTGGCAATTATTCGCTTGATTTTGCAATATTAATGGGGGAATCTTCTCCGACCCCTACTATTCCCCTGAGATTAATCACAGACATTGCTGATGCCGGGTAATCTCTACAGGTGTGGGGAGTGAGATAAGGTTACTACTGTGTGGATTTAATTTATATCATGACGTAGCTTATTATAATCGAAACTTTACGTAACTAGAAAAATATGATGTGTTAAAAAAAATCGAAAAACAAAGGTAAATAGCAAAAAAAATAATTAAAAACGTTTGTTATGGGCTTACGCGAATCTTTGTGAAAATATTTTGGCAACAAATATCATCTAAGTTGTATACATGGGAACAAGCACAAAAAACAGCTGTTTTCTACAAAAATGCATACCTACGCGGTCAAAATGTATTGAACAGCAATTTTTTTATAACCGCTGAAAAATTTAAATTTTGGGGGTCCAGAATCGTGTACTTAATCCATGGTAGCAAGTTGCGCGTCGGTGTCCCTGATACCCTTTATTTTTCCAATTCCACGAACAAAATTATCATAACATTATAAAAGTAAAATTTTATGTATTCACGTCTAAAGTAGTTGTAATAAACATTTTCCCAGAACACGTATAACATAAAAATCTAATTAGCATTATCGACCCACATTCGAAACTTTTAATCGATTCTATATCTGACCGATGCTAATAACAACCACTCAATGTGACCGATTTCTACGCCATTCGATAACATGTATTTCGATAATTGCGATGTGTGATTTCATTAGGATTAAGGCAGATAAAGTCGCGTATTTAGAAAGTATTTCAATAAAGTTCATTAAGCTCTGAGCTCGGGTATATGTTGGGTAAGTTTTAATCCCTATACTGATTCAGTTGTAGAAAGGTATTGTATATAGATCTGGTGTTATAATCTTCGATAATATTCTTGAAGTGGGTGTTTTGTTACGAAAATACTCAGTTGCTCAATTTATATTGTACTTGGTAAAACAAATGAACTCTATTTCTGTTCATCTCATTCAAAGTCAACTCATTTATGTCAGGTAGGCCATTGTTCATGTTCAAAAGGCACTTTTGAACATCAAAATTCAATTGAATTGACTCTAGGCGCCCGCGCCCTTTCCAAAAAGTAGTTTTGTTTGGAGAAGAATGGGCAAGAAACTCCATAGATTCTATTTTAAAATCTTTACAATATTTTCCGTACATTCATTATAATATTATATTATATCAACACAATGGTCCCAGAATGAAATAACTATAATACTACACTGAAAAAAATGCACTCCAATCAAGTGATTTTTTAGCTTGATTGACGATATCTTGTTTAGATTAATCAAAATCTTAGTTAAATTGATCATCACGACATGATTGCAGCAATACTAGTTCAAATGATTGAACGCTCAAACAAGTTTCTCGATTATCCTTAACATGACATCATTGTACAAGAGTTAAAAAAGAGACAAGTGAAGAAAATGTTAACTGTAACAAAGTAAGTTAGTTGTGTCAATCAAGCATTTTGATTACTTCAATAAAGATCATTGAAACTTTAATCTAATAATCTTGGTTGGAGCAACTATGTTTTGACTTGATTGCTGCAAATAGGTTTTGTGATAACTCCAATCAAGATCCCGTTTCAAATCTCAATCAAATAAAAGTAGTAGCTGTGATGATTGTGCTTGATAGGCTCAGATGCAAACAAGTTACTTAGTCAATCTAAACAAAATCTTGAATGTGGCAATTTTTTTTTTTTCAGTGTAAGTACTTACTCAGTAGTTACAAAGTTTTTAAACTAAGCAAGTCATTATCTCACAATTAATTATCTTAAATAAAATAATATTGCAACAGTATTACTCATTACGCATATTTTTAATATAAATAAACCTCATAACCACGAACCAGCTACGCAGAAATAAAACTGAAAATGTAACCAATTTGCAAAATCAAAAAAAAAGGGTAATTTTTTTCACTAACCGAGCACATTTTCTCATTTAAATTTTTCAGTCTCCGGGGAAAATGCTTATTTACTCATACTTTAACTATTTCATTTGAACCCGTACATGATTATATCTTAATATTTATTGCGTCTGCCAACAGCCACAGAGCAACGAAATTGTGTAGTAAATCAGATTCAACAAGTCTTAAAACATTTCTCTCAAATTAGCATTGAGATATTTAAATTTTTAATGCCGAATGATGAATTGGGAATGATGGTTGCAACAGCTACAAAGCTACGAAATTGTGAAGTGAATTAGATTAAAAAAACCGACCAAGTGCGTGTCGAACCAAGCACAATGAAGGGTTCCGTAGATGGGATGAATTGATCCCAAGAACAAACTTAACATTGTAGTTGGAAAACATGTTCATAAAATACATTCTAACTGCAAATTTAAGTTGGTTGACTCGGTAACTTGTAAAGCCTACTTTGCTATGATATTTTTTTCCTTTTAACTTCGTTATATATACTACTGCTGTGATAAGCAAGCTACCACCCCTACCTAGTTGATATTCCACCAACTCGCACTAAGCGTTTTCAAACGTCTTTTATAATGCGCACAGCAAAGGAGTGGAACTCTCTGCCTGCATCTGTGTTTCCGAACGCATACAACCCTAATCTATTCAAAGTGAGAGTGAACAGGCTTCTTCTGGGTAAGCTCACTCCATCGTAGACTTTGTCTCTGTCATCCAGACCTAGACTAAAGTCAAGAGCAAACTCATAGTAGGACTTTTTTTTTTTTTTTCACATATCCAAATACACCCATTTAGAAAAAAGCTTAATATTACGCAAACGGATCCCTGAATCGAAAAATGACTTTCACAAACCCGCAATATTTTTGAACGGCCTATCCAACGATACCACCACTCACTATGGTCTAGTCGAAAGAAAAAAAAAACATCCCCACTTTACGTGTAGGGGACGTACCCTAAAAAAAAATATTTCAAGATTGTACTTTACCACTTTATCGGCGTGATTAATATGTATACCCATCCCAAATTACAGCTTTCTAGTACTAAGAGTCTCTGAGCTAAGCCGCAGACAGACAGACAGACGGACATGATGAAACTATAAGATTTCCTTGTTGACTACGGAACCCTAAAAAGGAATAAAACATTTCTTACAATGTAGTATTTAGTTATTTAAATCTGTAATGCCGAATGACGAATTCTGAATGATTGGTGCAAAGATAGAAACATCAATTAAAAAAGGTACTAGGTACTTGCTGTTTCTAAGTAGGTATAGGGACGAAGGTGAAGGAAGAAGCCATTGATTGAAGGTGACCTCTACTTGCACAACATTAACTTTAACTTAGTAGTTTTATAGTTTGTCGAAAACAAAAACAATACCAACACAAAGATAAGAAGCTAAAATAAAGCACAAATGTCATGTATTTTAATCATGTTACTATGTACTTTAATTATTCAAATGACTTTAATAAATTTTATAAATTAAATATATGCTAGAAAGTGTTTATGTATTAGTAGTAATAATAAATGTTGTGATATTGATATTTAGTAGGTATGCGATCATTAATTATACTGTTTACTTTAAGTATTTAACCTACATAGCTATCAAAATCAAAATATTTTATTTCACATAAACCTACATGGGCACTTATGAAACGTCAGAAGCTAGGTGCACCGTTCCAATTGGTCGTTTCCTATGGAGAAGAGCCAGCAACTACACAGTTACTCTTTTAAAAATAAGTGACTTTACAATATTTTCAAATAACAGTGTTAATAGATATGAGTTAAATGTAATAATACTTGCTGCGCCTTAACAGGATCATGTACTCTTAAGTTAAATTTTAGCGTAGTCTGCTAAGTGTACCTACATTATCCAAATAAATAAATAAATAATTACCAAGAAAGAAAAAAAAATAGTAAATTTAAAATGAAATAAAAATATATAAAAATATAAATCTAGTCATTACATAAAATTACAGCTGTTTTCTCCCAAGGGTAAGGCAGAGATATATGTATAGTAATGTACAAATTTTTAGTATACGTCATGTACCCATTATCGTGTCTTAGAACACACTCCTGCACTATAATATCTCCCGCGCCGAAGTCTGGGGCCTTACTCCCGACAGCATTGAGTTCTGAATCAATCGAATTGGATTCGAATTAAATGCCGATCCATACTCTTGAATCCGACACTAGCGCAGGATCGTGCAGTGGTTCGAAGCGAAACTAACTTCGATTGAAAGATTCATTAGGATCGAAAAGTTCGTACTCCACACGCCATCTTACAAATAGATATCGAGTTGTTGGATCAAAACTAAACGTCAAATTACACGATATCAAAGAAGCTACTTTATTCAGATCGAGTGAGATTGTTTGTGTTACTTACTACATTTTTTCAAATTCTTTATTATTATGGCTCGCCTTGCGTCGTTTTTCAATGTTCTTGAGAAAACAAATCGTATGGATGTTCGTGCGAGAAGAATTATGCAAAGGTTGTCTGAGTCGTTATAACACCCGGGCTATGGAAATGGATTCGAAAGATTTTAGAAGTTTTTGTTTCTTAATTTTAAATAAAGCATTAGGGTATCGGTTTTTACGTGGGAAAGTGAAAATATACAACTAATAAATATAACAACTCTACAACTACCTAAAAGTTACTAATCAAAGACATAAAGCACTTCACGATGACGTAATCCGCCGGATAAGCGTAACGACGCTGATAATACTCGAACTTAAGTCGATCTTGGTTTACGATTCGATTTGGTTCGGGAGTAAAGTTTTAAATCGAATTCGGATCAGGGGCCTTACTCCCGAAAACAATTCGAGTTTGATTTCGATTCCGATTCGATTTCGTTTCTGATCCTAACTCGATTTAAAACTTAAAACAGACCGAAGTTACTTTCGCTTCGAACCACCGCATGATCGTGCGCCAGTGTTGGATTCAAGAGTATGGATCGGCATTTAATAATTCGAACCCAATTCGATTGATTCAGTACTCGATGCTGTCGGGAGTAAGGCCCCAGAAGCGAGTTCGAATCAAAATCAAAATCAAACTCGAATCGTTTTCGGGAGTAAGGCCCCAGAAGCGAGTTCGAATCAAAATCAAAATCAAACTCGAATCGTTTTCGGGAGTAAGGCCCCAGGTCTCCACTGAGGTGTTCGTCATGGCCGAATTTCGTTCTGGAGGACTATTATTATTATCTGAGCAAAAAAATCTTGCAACAGATGACTCTTGATGATTTTTGTGAGAATTTAATAATATCAGATTAATTAACAAAGAACTTCGTATTCCGCCACTAACCAGAGGGTCACTTTCAAAGGGTTTCGTATATTTTCAGCACTTTTTAATAGGATTGACATAAGGTTTTCGGGTTTTCGGTAGCTATGTCAGCCCCATACATTTTTAACCGACTTCAAATAAAGGAGGAGGTCCTGAATTCGTTTTTTTTTTTTAATGTTTGTTACCTCAGAACTCCGTCGTTTATAAACTGACTTGGAAAATTATTATTTTTTACTTTTCCATCATCATTATGACCAAACCTCAGGGCCTCAGGTCTGCTATTACAATAGTGTCAGAATGGTCTAACATTGATTTCATAATTGTTGATTTTGATGTAAAAATATATATAAATGAAATCTGGCATGAATAAATGTTCAAAATGCCATTGTAATACAATTCTATTACGAGACCATTGACCGACCAATGATCGACCATTATGAATTTAGCAGATTACGAACTTTTAGCAAAATGACAATGGGATCGTGTTGGAGTGAAGAATTTATAAAAATAGCAGACTTGGGCCCCAGGTTGTATGCAGTTTCGCCACATTATTTGTTATACCTAAAACGTAACCACGCCTTTCTAATAATTAAACTTAATGACAAAATTAAGGTTCAAAGTAATTCCACAAATCCTATTACATTTAATTGTTCCTGAAACGGAAAATACAATTGTAATCATGAGATTGGCAGCGCTACGAAACGCTACGCGGCGTAGGCGTTTCGTAGCAGTTCGTAGAAGACATTAATCAAGTGACTCCTGTAGTCTTGGCTTCTTGAATTGTTTGCGAGTACTAAAATCTAGTATAATCGCATTATAGAATTGTAACCACCCCTGTGGCCTAGTAGAAACACCACCTGTCTCAGATCCAGAGGTCCCGGGTTCGATTCCCAGCGGGGGCAAAAATTTCTGCTCGGTTTGGTTTATGGTAGGGCTTGTTCTAAGTCCGCCTGGCTAGCTACCACCATCTTATCTAAGTCTGTCGCCAAAACAATAATGTTAACAGCATTTGTTGTGTTTCGGCAGTTAGAGGTAAGATAGCCAGTTCCTCTGTGGTTGAGGATTCCGGGTGAAGCTGGCTTCCATCTTCGGCCTTATCATCACTTACCATCAGGTGAGATGACGGCAAAGAAAAAAAAAAAAGATGCCGCCGCACACGCTTTGTATTTTTGACATGAAACATCACACATGGGGATAAGATCGACTTGTATGCCGTGACGGAAAACGGCATGACGCTCGCTTCAATGTCTTTTTTTATAAAACCTACTGAATTTTCTTCTTTTTTTTTTTAATACAAACTAATACTGCCTCGTCGGTCTAGTGGTTGCACTCGCTACTCCTGAGCATGAGTTTCAGGGTTCGATTCCCTTATAGGGCAAAGTATTATTGAGTTTTTCCATCTGGGATTTCTCAGTAGCAGCTCGGAGTCTAGATTTGTGCCCTGTTGATGGCAATATGCTCACCCCCTATTACATGAGATTTAAATATAACTGGCGCAATGTGGGTGTACCTATGTACACCTGTGCCTAACCCGTCCGGGAATACGGGCGTGATGTTGTGTTAAATACAAACATACATTGTTAACTAATGAACAATCTAGAAAACCACTGATTTTCCAGAGTTTGTTAAACAAACACAACAATACCTTAATAATAGAACTTGTTTGCACTGTTCGACAGTTATTAAAAGTTTCTACAGTTTCCATACAAAACTGTTGAAACTTTTAATAACTGTCATTTTATATATAACAAATTTTATTCTGTCTTTTTACAAAACATTTACCCCAAAACAAACCTTCAAGATTTCGTTGTTTTTACACTTAGAGCGTTTAATTTAAATATTTTAATTTTTGTATGAAAGTCTGATGTATTATATTAAAATCTGATAAATTACTAAGAAAAGGCGAATTTAAAAAAGTCCGTGGACGTCAGTTTGTCTGTGTGTATGAATCCATGGTCACGATAACGCCCGAAAAACTTAACGTATCGACTCAATTTTTTTTTTTTTTTTTTGATACTCTTTAGTATCCTCATAAATTAAGGCCTATTGAAAATCACAGTCTAATTCAATGTAGTTTAGTTATAATGACGACAAATAGGCGTATGTGGTCAACTATGTATGTAACTGACTAAACTATACGTACTCATTAAGTTTTTTATTTTAATAAATTAAACGAGAGTTATGAGGCGTTTTGGATTTCCAAAAATAATATTATAATTTAACGGTTGAGAAACTACTTCTTCTTCTTCTTCCTGCCCTTGTCCCATGTTACTTGGGGTCGGCGCAACACGTTTTCTTTTTCCATTCCCCCTGTCAACCGTCACTCTATCATTCACTCCCTTCTCTTTCATATCATTCTTCACACAATCCATCCATATTTTTTTGGGCATTCCTCGCCCTCTTCATCCATCCACATTTATCTTCATCACTCTCCTCGTCACATGCATTTCCTCCCTCCTCATCACATGCCCATACCATGCCAAACGACGTCCTTTCAACTTTTCTGCCACCGGCGCCACTTTCAAACTTCCCCTTATATACTCATTTCTGACTTTATCCATTCTCGTCACTCCACACATCCATCTCAACATTCTCATCTCCGCTACATGCAATCTTTTTTCATCCGTCCTCTTCACGGCCCAGCATTCCGATCCATACAATACGGTTGAGAAACTACTTCCTATTGATATTATAAACGCGAAAGTTTGTGAGGATGGATGGCTGGACGTTTGTTACTCAATCACGAAAAAACGGCAGAACAGATTTGGATGAAATTTGGCACATAGGCAACCTGGATTAACACATAAAATACTTATCCCGATATTCCCACGAAAACGAGACTTATGCAAGTGGAACCGCGAGGTCCAGCTAGTAAGTTATACATATTTATGCAAACTTCGTTACATAGTTTAGTTTGCAGCCAATTTGCTAGCTTTTAAAATGATTACCTATCATAACACGGAGATAATTTTCGTTGATACAGTAATCTTAAAATAATGTGACAAGAATTCATTTGATTGTCCACAATTTATGTCCATAATACTGTATCAGTCTGTAGCTACATTTAGGAACACAATGAGTGATAATGTTTTGTGGGTACACATCATCATCATCATCAGCCTATAGCAGTCCACTGCTGGACATAGGCCTCTCCAATTGCACGCCATTCAGCTCGATTCTCGGCAACTCTCATCCAGCTGCCACCAGCCACCCTGCCGAGATCGTCGCTCCACCTAGCCTGAGGGCGTCCCACCTTACGTTTTCCAATTCACGCTCTCCACTCAAGAACACGTCTACCCCAACGGTCATCGGTTCTACGGCTAATATAGCCAGCCAATTGCCACTTGAGCTTGCTTATTCTGTGAGCTATGTCGACAACTTTGGTTCTCTGCCGAATCACCTCGTTCCGGATTCGATCCCTCAGAGAAACTCCAAGCATACACACACGTACACATTGATACAATATTAAGTAACAAATATTTTAGGCAATTACATGAACTATTCTTCTCGAGGCTAACAGTATAAAAAACTTAAATATCGAGGTGTGGCGTGTGGCTGTGTCGTGGACACGACCGTGTTTTTTTCACGTGAACACGTGTAATTAACGGGTAATATTTTCTTTGAGCTAATTATATTATGTATTTTATACTAAACGGAAACAATATATAATAAATAAATAAATAAAAAAATAAAAAAATATGACGCAGCGAAATGACCCCATAACGGCGTCGCTTCCACTTCTGCCGCGCGCGATGCGTCAGAGTCCTAGTGAGGACTCAGAGGCATCGCGCACGGCGCGGCGCGCGGCGCAAAGAATTCGCTACGTTTAGTGCAACGTAATGAATTCTTTGGTTGCACTGTTTTCTGCACAATTTTCGTGACTAGAACCGAATTGTTCAATCTCAGCATTGACTATTGACATAATCAAGTAATAATGACGAATTAATTTATCTAATTTTATTTAATTTATTAAATGTAATTATCTAATAGTAATTTCTAATAATGATTTGTAATTTGTAACCCCTAAATACCTACTTAACATAATTTAATAATAATAGTAATAGTACCTACCTAATGTTTACTTATCTATGACATGTAGTCACTATGGGTGAAATGCAATGCCTGAAATAAAAATGATTGTTTTTTTTTTAGCTATCGACTTGTGTAATTAAATGTTGGATGCAGATGATACATATTATATGTAGCTGCAACACCAAAATGTAACCACCGATTACGTTATCATCAGATTTCTGAATTCACTCCCATTAAGGAAGCAAATTTAAAGATGTATTCACGTCAGAGTGTTATTCACCAAAGGTTGACTTTAATTCGAAGCCATTTTCGTGCAAACAAAATTAAAACAAAAGAAAATCACACATTTATTCGAATCCATTTTTAAATAAATGAAGATAAATGGACTACCCGGTTCACTGAACTTCTGATTGCCTTTCCATGTTAAAGCCCGACTTGAGATAAAATAATGTACGTTTTGGCAGACATGCACATAAAATATAATAAAATAGTAAAAAATAAATACTTAGTAAAAAATTGCTCTGTAACGGCAATTTTTTGGGTTCCTGTTAAGTATGAGGACAGACGAGTGAAACAAATGCTTGCTAGTAGCGCACTGACGTTTATTCGCGTAAGCACTTATCGGTGCGTAGGCACACGCACACATACTCAACATTCCTCCCCTTAGCTACGAAATACAATAGATTTATCTTAGTTCCAAAAATGTACTATATCTAAACATACTTTCTAATAAAACAGTTTATAGTTGACTGTAGGCCGATTGCGCTTAGACCGTGGTGTTGGCACCGACTCACTTGCCTGTTGTTGCGGTGGCACTTCTCCAGAATGTCCAGTGCTAGGAGAGCCGGCTAAAGCCTCCTGGTACTCATCCTCCTCCCCAATATTGTCTGGTGTTGTAGGCTGTGAAACAACAACTAGGGATGTACCTGGGTGCGTGGCTGCTCTTGTCAGATAGGAACTATCTGCAGCCAATGACGTCTCTTCACTTTCTTCACCAGTGCGAATCTGTTCCAAAATCTGCGTTTCTGTTGTTGGGCCACCACTGAGCTCCTCTAGATCTATATCCACATCTTTATCGTCATAGCAACCGTCGCCTGTATAACTTATTATCTGATTTTTATGTTTTCTTAAAGTCTTCGATGTTACTTCATCTTTAATTAAATATAACACTTTGCCGATTTTTTTAATAACTATCCCTTTGCTCCAAGTATATTTGCCATTAACTGTATGATTTTTATAATTAACTGTGTCACCGATAGCAAAAACTTGAGTGTTGTGTCCGCCCGTTTTATTTTGCAAACACTGTTTACGTTTAACCATTTTAGCGAGTGCCGTGGACGAAGGTGATGGCGATTCGGGTTTCAATAGATCAAGACGCGTTCTTAGCTTTCGACCATAGACCAGCTCAGCCGGAGAAAACCCGGTTGTTGTGTGAACGGAATTCCTGTAGTCAAACAAAAATTTTAAAAGTTTGTTATTTAAATTTCGCTGCCCGTTACCACTAAGCAAGCTTGTTTTAATACCCTTCTTTACTATCTTAACATAACTTTCTGCCTGCCCGTTACTAGCCGCGTGATAAGTTGGTGACGTCATGTGTGAAATTCCGTTCACCCCACAAAAAGTCTCAAACTCATGTGACGTAAATGATGTACCATTGTCGCTAACTAATGTATGCGGAATACCAAATCTTGACATAAAATCATATAACCTGTCAATTGTTGCTGAAGTAGAAATACTACACTTCATATTATAAACCTCAACCCATTTGGAATAAGCATCCACTACCACTAAAAAGGTGTTACCGTTAATAGGCAACAAGAAATCAATATGTACCCGATAAAATGGCGTTGGCGGATATTCCCAGTGCGCAATCGGCGCCCGCGTCGGTGATGGTCGTAACTGTATGCACACTTCACACGATCCTATCAAACGCTCTAAAACAGCGTCGATTCCCGGAAACCAAAATCGCGCCCGCGCCTCTGCCTTTGTCTTAACAATACCTAAATGAGATTGATGCAATTCCGTTAGAATTTTTGCTCTTAATTCCTCTGGAATTACAACTTTGTGTCCTCTCATAACACATCCATTTTCATACGATAATTGCATCCTACACGCATGATACGGTTTCATACTATCATCAGACATTTTCCTAGGCCATCCGTTCAACACCCAATGTACCACCTTACTCAAGGTCACATCTGCAAGTGTCGCTTCACGTAACGTTTTTAAGGTTACTGGTAGACTTCCCTCCAACACAAAATTAATGTAAGATGCGCGATCGAGATCGGGCATCGTCGCGTCGGCCCCGTGCACGGCCCTGTCCGCACCCGCCTCCTCGGGCAAGCAAGCGCGCGATAAGAAATCCGCACTGTTATTAGCGCTACGTACATATTCAATTTGATAATTATAACCGCTCAGAAACAGTGCGTATCTCTGAAGTCTGTTTGCTGAAACTTCTGGTATATCACGGTGCGGTCCGAAAATCGACAACAGGGGCTTATGATCGGTCCGGAGAATAAATGGAACAAATATGTGTTTCATTTGTGTTGTTCCGAAGTCAACAAGGAACCCTTATAGTGTCGCCATGTCCGTCTGTCTGTCCACAGCTAAGCTTAGAATTCTTAGTACTAGAAAGCTGTCATTTGGTATGGGTATACATACTCGTATTAATCACGCCGGTAAAGTGGGGATGATATTTTTTGTTCTCGTATATCCCATGTTGTGGGGTATCGTTCGATATACCGTCCAAAATATTGCGGGTTCGCCATAACCATTTTTCGATTCAGGGATCCGTTTGCGAAATATTAAGCTTAAAAGTGCTAAACTTTGTTAGAGTTATGTGTGTCCCTTAACTTTAACAAAAATTAGCCCCTGCCAACTAAATGCTTGACTATGGATATGTTAAAAAATTCACGGCACTAGTATATATAACTAAGTTAAAAGAAAAACTATTACAAAAAAGTAGGTTTTACAAGATAACGAGTAATAGTCAACCAACGTACATTTATTGTTGAAGAATTGACCGTCACGTATATCAATGTATGGGAGAGCATGTATTTCAAATACAATGTTAAGTTTTTTCGATTTATGATCAGAGTGTCTACCTTTCAATTCGTCTACGAAGCAAAATGCTTAAAATTAATGTCTACACAGCAAATTGCCTAAGCTGTAAATCGCCTAGAGATCAAAATTTTAACAAGCTAAATACGTACCTAAAATGCAGTAATTTCTAAGTAGTCGAGATGGTTAAAATAAACTCACACTAGGGCCTCTAAACTGTAAGTTAAGTTAGAACTGTGACTCTGGTACTCCCTTTCTTCTCCTAAAATAATAGACACATTGCAAACCTTATTCTGACTATGAACCAAAATGCCTACATTTTGGTTCATAGTCAGAATAAGGTTTAGTTCAAATACTGTATAGACATATTGCAAGGTAGTCATTGTGCTTCCTAGTCAATATAAGGTTTAGGCAATTCTTGGCATAGACGTTTTGATTTCTAGTCAGCATGATCATAAAGGGTTTGTTCTTGTGATAAATTCGTTTCAACTACAGAACCCTTCATTGTGCTTGATCCGACAAGCACTTGGCCGGTTTTTTTACTAAGATTGCTATAGTAGCTATGCCAGGAACTAATAGAAGGAGGAGTTAGAAATCAATCTAGAGTATTTGAACTACATTAAAGCATTTTGGAAAAACATTTTTATTTCTCAATGTTTTTATTTCTTTTTTCAAACCAGATTCGGAGCGAGTAACATTATAAAAAAAAATTAAAAAAAGTTCCTAGTATCGAACAAAAAAAATTATATAAAAATGCAGCAAAATCTAAGAGCAAAATAGATGAAATCTGCATTTAGATTTCGCGATTTTCACAACAGCTTTTCCGTTTCAGCGACTACATTACCGACATTACCGCGCGAACAAATGTTTGCTTGTTTGCATGTCTACAAACCGAAGCTTAGTAAACAAAGCTCGCAAGACGAAAATAAACAATTATTTGGTAGCCAGACTCCAACTAGTTCCATAATGCTTAAATGGCTCTATTTTTGGTAATTAAGAAAGAGCAATAAGAAAGTCGTCATCAAAATATTTTTCCCCGGGTCATTGTTGAGCTCTTAATAATATTAAGATAACAGATAGAACCATATTAAACGTAGGTATATTTATGATTCTTATCATAATCCCAGCGTAGCCTAGCCTTTTTCGCAATTTTAATATGTTGGGGTCAGCTTTCAGTCTGACCCGATGCAGCTGAAGTACCAGTATTTTATATGGAGCGACTGCCTATCTGACCTCCACAACCCAGTAACTGGCTAATACGATACCCTTTGGTAAGACTGGTTGCCAGACTTCTGACGACCCGTAACAACTGTCAAAGTTCCACAAATAACAGCCGGGACCAACGGCTTTACGTGCTTTCCGAAGTACGTAGCTATGCAGCTACCGTCGAAATCGGTCCAGCCGTTTCGGAGATTAGTCAGAACAAACAAACAGACAGACACACAAAAATTAAAAAGTTTTTTTGTTATATGTACCGTATATAGGTACTTTCATATGAATTTAGTAAAAAAGACTGTTATTTTGACATTACAAACAGACACTTCAATTTTAATTATTTGTATAGATGTAGATAAAACACATGGTAACCATCTCCAAAAACATGTATTAAGTTATCTTCCCACACATTTTTCCGTCCCTTAAGTACACATAAAATGTATAAAATAAAGTCAGAATGTATAAGAGCATCGTATTACTCCTACTCTGAAAGCTCATATAATGCCAAAGTGACAACATCACTTCCTACGTATTAACGTTACATCAGGGATTCCCAAAGTGGTTGATATCGACCCCTTGGAGTCGAAATCGGTTTCCCAGGGGTCGACTTTAACAAAAAAAAATCGGTTCCCTACAAAATGGTTGAGCTGGATGGTGCTGATCCATGCGTCATGTTCGTGAACGGGCGCCGTCAGTCGGGACTGGTCATCTCTTGACTGCCAGGGCTTATTTTTAATTTGTAATTTTATATTTTGAATTGTTTTATTAGTTTTTACATTGTCTCACATATAGAAGCAACAAGAATAATGTACCCAGGATTATGTAATATCTTGATTTAAAAGAGTGTCCTTGGAGTTTCTTGTCCGTTCTTCTCCATAGTGATCTACGTATTGGAATGGGCATCTAGCTTCAACTTGCCGACTCTGACTAACTGACCGTCTCTTTGACAATTCAAAAGTGCCTTTAAATGGTTTAATTGAAATAAATGCTTTGAGTTTGAAAAACTAAAAAACCGACCCCTATTAATTAGATAAAGCAGTTCAACCAAGTATATCAGAAGTTCTGGTTCCAACGCAACATTGAAACACAGCATCCTGCATTGTGGAACACTGCTGAAAAATACCTTATCGCTTTTCGATCATCATACCTAGTCGAAAAAGGCTTCAGTGTAACTACACTGAAGCCTTTGACCAAAAAAAAGAAACCAAAAGTATTCTTTATAAAAATATTATCTGACAAGAAAATTCTCATGGCAAGGTGATTTAGTTTCAACGGTATAAGTTTACACAGACCGTCTGTGAGATATCACCGCATAGTTTGTCTTAGATATTGTGTTGATTATGTTTACGAAGACACTGTTTTGACTTGATTAAACGAAATATGCATATTAAGATGTTGTTTTTAATCTCAGAATAACATAATATCACGCCTTATTTCCCCGAAAGGTTGGGCAGAAATGTACCAATAGTATATCCACATTCCGCCAGTTGTGTTTAAGTTCCATGTAATAGAGGGCGAGCCTACTGCCATCAACCGGGCACAATTCCAGAATTCAGGCTACTATTGAAATATTCCAGATAGAAAAACGCAATCACACTTTGCCCAACCTGAGAATTGAACCCAGGACCTCATGCTCAGCAGTAGCGCTACCACTATTTTATTATTTACTAGCTTCTGCCCGCGACTTCGTCCGCGTTAAATTTCTTGTTCCCCCGACCCACCCCGTCGCAACACATTGCCTGCCCGTGATTTTACTTCATTTTCGCATAAACTTTCATTTAAAAAAAATTGTGTCCTAGTTAATAGGAATGTTATTCTCCTCAAGAATTGGGCTGTAAAATGCAAAAAGATTTTTTCAAATCCAACTCGCAGTTCCAGAGATTAGCGCGTTCATAAAACAAAAAACCGGCCAAGTGCGAGTCGGACTCGCGCACGAAGGGTTCCGTACCATCCATACAAATCCTTACTAATATTAAAAATGTGAAAGAAACTCTGTCTGTCTGTCTGTCTGTCTATATGTTACGTTTTCACGCCTAAACCGCTGAACCGATCGACATGAAATTTGGCAGGAATATAGCCTGGGATATAGAGAAGGACATAGGCTACTTTTTTACACGATAACCGACATCCACGCGGGCGGAGCAAAAAAAACGGCAAAAAAATCATGTATGTTGTATGGGAGCCCCCTTAAATATTATTTTTTTCTGTTTTTTAGTATTTGTTGTTATAGCGGCAACAGAAATACATCATCTGTGAAAATTTCAACTGTCTAACTATCACGGTTCATGAGATACAGCCTGGTGACAGACGGACAGACAGACAGACAGACGGACAGCTGAGTTTTAGTAATCGGGTCCCATTTTACCCTTTGGGTACGGAACCCTAAAAACTAACTCTTCAGCTTTAGAATAGACTACCTCGCAGAGTTGATCATTATTTTGCTGCGGAGTTATTATAAAACAGTTATATCTCCTAAGATATTCATTGAAATTAAATGATGTAAGGGCAACTTTGTTCAAAATTAAATACTTGTGATGAATAACGTATTTATTTGGATAAGGATTAATACCATGTTTATGAAAACTCTTTCGCAAATAATGCATTAATTTCGAACAAATTTGATTACCATAAAAAAGGTTATAGTGAGTCAGTGTTAAAAGATAGACATATGCTGTCGCGGACTTTTTTTTAGAAAATTTAAAGAGGAATAATTCCATGATACATGATATTTGCGTAACTTAAACCGTTTACGCAGCGCACGCAACGGAAGCTCTCAAAATGGAATATTTTTTCCCGTTTTTGCAACATTTTTCATTTATGCTCCGCTCCTTTTGGTCGTAGCGTGATGTTTTAAATCCTATAATATTCCTCAATAAATGGACTATCCAACACAAAAAGAACTTTTCAATTCTAACCAGTAGTTCCTGAGATTAGCGCGTTCAAACAAACAAACAAACGAACAAACAAACTCTTCAGCTTTATATATTAGTATTAGTATTAGTATATATTAGTATATAAGTATATATTATATATTAGTAATATTAGTATATTAGTATATATATAGATTTAACATGGTAAGTACGTAACTTATAAACTGCAATGATTTGACTGTGGGGTCAGTGAGTCTCTAGAAAATAAATACTTAATCACACTTACATATCCAAATAATATTTTTTTAAATTTACTTTTAAATCTATTTTTATTTGTTTCACTCCTTATGTCTGCCGGTAGACTATTTAATAAGTATGGTATACGTTTCTTTAGAGTTCTGTCACCAAAGTAATTGGTGACTCTGGGAACATTGAATCTGTCAGCAGCAATAGATCGTGTGTTATGGTTGTTAAATACGTGATTTAAGCTATACTCTTGGGTACCATGATGGTTTACTGTTAAAAGATATTTATGTTTGTAAGTGATAGGTAGAATTTTGCATATTTTAAATAGTTTCCTATAATCTCCTTTACAACTGTTTTTAGTTTTTTTAGTAACAAGTAGTTTTAAGAATCGAATTTGAAGAGCTTCTAATTGATCCAAGTTAGTTTGGAATCTTAATCGATAGCTGTCAAGTGCATAACTCATAATAGAATCTACTAATGACATATAAATACATCTCAATATACTAGAACAACGAGCCTGTAAGTGAGAATGCTGAATGAGAATTTTCCAGTACAAGACAAACACCTTTTCTTCCACTTCTATTTATTATCACCAACACGGTTGATGGCTGGCCAATTCAAAGTCAAAGTCAAATCATTTATTTCAAATTAGCTTTTGCCCGCGGCTTCGCCCGCGTGAATGTCGGTTATATCGCGTAAAAAAGTAGCCTATGTCCTTCTCCGTATCCCAGGCTATATCTCTGCCAAATTTCATGACGATCGGTTTAGCGGTTTAGGCGTGAAAACGTAACATACAGACAGACAGACAGACAGATAGACAGACAGAGTTACTTTCACATGTATAATATTAGTACGGATACAATAATAAACGTGATACAAGACCAAGGAACTTTAAGTAATGATGATGTTTAAGGAGAGAGGAAGTGATTAATAAGCACACGAAAGGCACTTTTGAACGTCAAAAATTACAAAAATATTTATTTTGATTCTAGTTGCCCTTTCCAAAAGGTAGTTACGTATGAAGAAGAATGGGCTAGATACTCCATACCCACTCTTTTAAAGTTTTAATAATATTTTGTACGCATTATATGTAAAGACGATGTACCTAGAATAAAATTACTAAACCACAATAGGTAAAAAGAATGAAAAGTGAAGTAATGACAGAAAAATTAATGATGTGATAGATGATTTTCCTAAAATGTTAACTTATATTAAGGCAGTGTGTGAGTTAAAGTAATTATTAATCACAGAAAATAAAATTAATATCATAAAAATTATACAATTAAATTAGCAAACAGTTCGATTTTGTCTAGACTCGAAATTGTCCAATGGAGCAGGACCAGCATGTTTCCAAGCATTCTTATCTTGGATATAATCCTCTAATTTGTAATATGCTCGTTTACATAGTGCAGTCCTTTTAATGAGTTTAAAATTGTCTTTCACTTAATTGTAATACATAAGGATATTGTAACATATTATGTTACCCCATAAAGATGTATGTACTTTAGATAAACTGAAAAATTATTGATCTATTTTATCTTTATTTATAGTGTTAAAATTATGTCTATCACTGATTTTATTGATTAAAAAGATGTAGATTTTTCTTACATACTTATTTTCATGAATGAATTGGCAAGGTGCCGTCATATTAATCTTTTTAAATAGTTCCCTAAGAGATTCGCGGTGACGTAGATTATGAATGGATCTAACTGCTCTCTTTTGCAAAATACAAAATGAATTCATTGTCAGCAGTCCGGCCCCACAGTAAAATGCCATACAAAAAAACGCTATAGAAGTAGCTAAGACCTCTATCTCGAATCTTGCTGGCAGCAAGGCGGTGGCGGCGACGGCGCGGGAGCAGCAGGATCTAATGCGTAAAATCAAATCGACCGGCCCTCGAAAACAGCGACGCGGCAGCGGCGCGGGGGCGGGCAACGAGCGGTGCACTCCAGTCAAGTGTTGACCGCCCGCGCGTCTGCATTACAGTATTGTGCAATTTATTTTTATGACGTTAGGAATAAAATTGAACCAAAAAGATGTCGCTGTTGTTTAGACATTTCGTTCGCGAATAAAAACAAATATCTCGACGACACAACCACGAACACAACACTAGGCCGCTATAGTGCCGCGCGATCTGCCCGCTGGTTTCGAGAACGGGTCTGCGTTGCCCGCGCCGCCGCCGCCTCTGCGTCACTGCCCGCAAGATTCGAGGCAAAAGCCTTAGAGCCAGCGTCAAGTAATAACAGCTGCACGGGTCGATCGATCAAGTTAAACCACGCTTGCCGCGATTGATCCGTGGATGGGTGACTACATTTACATACCAAGACCCCTCAGTGCCTTGGAAAGCACGTTAAGCCGTTAGTCCCGGCTATCATTCATGGATCTTTGATAGTCGTTAAGGGTCAAAAGCCCGAAAGTCTGACTTCCACTCTTACCAAGGGGGATTGGATTACCCAGTAACTGGGATGTGGAGGTCAGATAGGCAGTCGCTTCATGTAAAATACTGGTATTCAGCTGCATACGGTTAGACTGGAATCTGACCCCAACATTGTAAATGATGCTTTTATTCGAGACATCAAATTTAAAAAAGTCGATTTGTTCTTACATTTAATTTTGATTGAATTTTGTAAATAAATTGCTGCGTTTGATTCGAGGGTGTGGTTTTAATAAATCAATCAGACACGTTGGCAGGTCCCTCAAGATTCAATCGGCTTAATATATGCCTGCCATTTTTTTTAAGTTCTTGTCTTATTTCTAAATTAAGTAGCATTCAATTATTATAAATAAATTTGAACGCAAACTTTAATATTAATTTAAAATTTTATTTCAGTAGACGAGATAAGCCCGAATATTTAAATTACTGTAATACAGTTAAGTTATTCATGCATAACAAACTTTCTTTTAAGCAATACCAAAAAGTCACTAAGTTAAACTCTTTCATAAAAGGTTTTAAAATTATTATGCTGAAGTCAAAAACAATTTTTATTTAAGTCTGAGGCTGAGGCTACAGTAGGGAGCGATTTACGCGACTGGAAGAGCGAAACGAGATAAACATGGTATGGCTACATTATAAGCGAAAATCCGGCGTATATTCGGCGATGACACGGCTACAGTACACATGCTACTACACTATAAAAAGGATAGTATAGCCGCATGAATCGCTACGCATAATGTAGCCACACGCATATTTAGTAGCACTATTGAACTAGTCGTGCAAGTGAGAAATTTTCAAAAAAATATCGCTGAAATTCCTCTGATATATTGATGTAGCCGATGCCGTGATTACATTATGTTGTTCTCATCGCATAAAAAAATAAAAATCGTTAGTAATATTTCGACGGCTCCTAAGTATACTGAACTAACAAATTTCGGCAATTGTACTTTTTAGGATATTACAAACAATTAAATCATTTACTATCCACCTGTGTTAAAAACGTTCATATTATTAGAAGTACAGTTGATTCAGTATACTTAGGAGCCGTCGATTTGATGTACGGTGTAGCCATATACGTAAGCATTCATTTATTTGTTTTAATCGCTCACGTGTCGCCGGTCGCGTCGCGGCTTAATGTAGCCTCAGCCTGAGGCCGAGATCTATAAACGTTACCAGCACGTACTTTGGCTAAGGGTTGTTATTGTCACTGTCGCACAACTGTCAAACCACAAATTAAAGGATTATATCCAAGACTACCTTCTGCCCGCGACTTCGTCCGCGTAAAATTCAGCCCCGTCGCATCACATTGCCCGCCCGCGCAATTACTCCGATTTCGCTTAGCGTTCTTTCTGACTTTTTGTCGTTTGCTCGGCTCCTTATGGTCGAAGATTGATGTTAAATAGCCTTAACCTTCCTAAAGAGTTGTGCCATCCAAAACTGAAAGAATTTTTCAATTCGAACCTGAGATTAGCGCGTTCAACCAAAAAAACTCTAGCTTTTTAAAATTGTGATATCCCATAAGATGTTGATAAAAATCAAGTGATGTCAAGGACAATTTTGTAAAAATTTAAATACTTTTGATTAATAACATATTTATTTGGATAAGGATTAATATTATATTGATAAAACTCCTTCGCAAATAATGTATTAATTTCGAACAAATTTGATTACCATAAAAAAGGTTATAGTGAGTCAATCTTAAACGATAGACATATGCTGTCGCGGACTTTTGTTTAGAACTTTTAAAGAGGAACAATTCCATCATACACGATATAAGCGTAACTTAAACCGATTACGCAGCGCACGTAACGGAAGCTCTCAAAAAGGTATAATTTTTCCCGTTTTTGCAACATTTTTCATTTATGCTCCGCTCCTATTGGTTGTGGCGTAATGTTATATAGCCTATAACCTTTCTCGATAAATAGACTATCCAACACAAAAATATTTTTTCAATTCCAACCAGTAGTTCCTGAAATTAGCGCGTTCAAACAAACAAACAAACTCTTCAGCTTTATAATATTAGTGTAGATTAATATTAATACGAGTATAGATAATACGCTTGGAAACATGCTGGTCCTGCTCCATTGGACAATGTAGAGTCTAGACAAAATCAAATAGGTTGCTAATTTAATTGTATAATTTATTATTTTTATGACATTAATTTTACATTCTGTGATAAGTTTAACTCGCACACGGACTATTTTTTTTGTTAAAATTTTAGTAAAATCGTCTACTTTAACAATACTTGTAAATATTATGTGAGCACCATGTATCTTACACATAATTAATTTATTCGTCATTAATTCATTTTTTATTGTTTTTACCTGTTATGGTACAGTAATTTTATTCTAGATACATCGTCTTTACATATAATGATATAATTAATGTAAGCAAAGTATTATAATAGGTACAGTTTAAAAGAGTAACGGTGGAGTTTATTGCCCATTCTTCGCCACAAGAAACTACCTTTTGGCAGGGGCAACTAGAATTTTATTTCCTTTTAAATTTTGACGTTCAAAAGTGCTATTTCTGCGACTATTTGAAATAAATAATAATAATATTTATTTAAGACATAAATTACAAAATATATTTTAAAAAATATAAAAAATATTTGAAATAAATACTTTGACTTTGAATGCATGATAGAGACGGGAACATGTTTTAGTCAAAGTCAAATTCATTTATTCATTTTGTGAACATAGGGTAAAATTATACAGATGTTAAAAATAAAAAGATTGTTCCATACTATGTCCCGCCAGAAGGCATACAAAATAGCTTTGGTAATCGAATGTCATATTAACAATATAAAAGCAAATAAAGTGAAAAGCAAAATAGAATAAAGTCAATAGGAAATTAGATGTCACAATTTCATGCCAAACGCTAATTTTTAATAATAATGTGTCAATAAATTAACCACCGTCACTTGTCCTTTAAGGTTCATTAGAAAACCAGCGTCAGACAGCATCTCTCTGACATTCATGCTGAAATGAACCTTTGTAGCGCAGCCGTGCGGTACACACACTTTTTTGTAAAACATTATTTTCACTTTTTTTTTTTTTTTTGTGTGAACTGTGACCAAATCAACGTTATTCGTTTTTTCTTTCTTTCTTTAAAGTGACGTTTATATACTGCTTGAGAAAAATGGCGTTAACTTTGTGCGATGAAAATAAGATTACAACCGCCAATTGTTAAACCCCGTTCGAAGGCAATTTAAAAGTGATAACAGTCTATGTGCCAGATTCTCAAAGACGGCTAAGCCGATGATGCTATAAGCCGAATGTTCCGACACAGGCTGAAGAATTCATTTTATTGAACCATTTGTAAGCATTCAAAAGATACTGACGATGAATCGATTTAAGTTCAAATGTTTGTGGAGGAGATTTAACACCAGGAGAGACTATCGTTTGTCTGCTTCCTTTCGTTCTTGTCGTCTAGATTTTTTTATTTTTTATTTTAAAACTTTGCTCGGAAGGTGTCCATCCATCAGATGTCGATGTCAAAAACTTAGTTACGTACAAATCAGGGATGTTACGGATGCCGATTTTTTTACATCCGCGGATGTGAATGCGAATTTTTGAAGGCTCACATCCGCGGATGCGGATGCGGATGTTTAAGATCATATCAAATATAGTATATGAATGAAGAATTAAAACAATAATATAATAATTATTAACATTTTTATTAATGAAAATTAGTATTAAATATAAAACTCCTATTTTTTTTTTTTAACTTCACTTACTAATTTTCATATTATTACTAATATGAAAATTTGTAAGTGAAGTCAAAAATCAGAGCATTATATAAAAATCAGAGTATAGCTTCAGTGCTACCATTTTCTGGTATTTCTTGAATTTCTTGTCGCAACTTGTATAATACCCGCATCCGCATAAACATCCGCATTGATTTTTGCGGATGCGGATGCAGATGTCCAAATCTATGCGGAAGCTCCGCATTTGTAGATGCGGATGCGAATATTCGCAAAATCCCTGGTACAAATACCGTACACTTGCACCCTAATATAGTTGGCCAAACGGCCGATTTTCACCGTAAAAATATGGGTGAAGTGAGCGTGAAGTGAACTGTCATCCTACCTGACGCTAGGGAGTCTAGAGATTGACAGCTCACTTTGAACTCACTTCACTTGAGTTTTCACGGTGAGATTTCTACAGAATAGCGCTACTGATGTAGTAGTTCCGGGTCTGGCTGTTTGTGTATGTGAGTCTAAATGTTTGTAAACGCACCCACAATACAGGAGCAATTCCTAGTGTTAAACAACATTAAAAAAAATATGGCGTAACACAATTTCAATAAAACTAACTAAATAGATACAAAAATCAATTGCTGTTCGTTTGTCTCGCTCAAAATCGAGAACGGCTGGGCCGATTTAGCTGATTTTGGTTTTGAAATGTTTCTATGTGTGAACAGCTGGACCGATTTCTCTAAATCTATTTTTTTTAAGGGTACGGTAGGTAGGTAGGGTAGGGTAGGTAGGTAGGGTAGTAGGTAGGTAGGATAGGGTAGGGTAGGGTAGGTAGGTAGGGTAAGTAGTGTAGGGTTGGGTAGGGTAGATAGGGTGGGGTAGGGTAGAGTAGTGTTTATATTATATGTCAAATAGCTTTTGGCAGAACAAAGTCTGTCGGGTCAACTAGTCATACTCGTATATACATATAACATATCCGCATGACAGCGATGCGGACAAGTACTTCGACGCCTAAGTGTCCTTTTTTTTTGCATACATGGTGTCAGGGACATCGACGCGAAGCCTATTACCATGGGTTCAGCCCATGATTCTGGACCCCCTTGCGTTGAAATTTTTCGCCGGTTTTTCATATGCATTTAGTAAAAAGCTGTTATTTTGACATTACAGACACTTCAGTTTTATTTATTTATGTACAAAATCATTTTGATAACAATCCGAGAGTTTTGAAGAACATTGCTTATCCATTACTTCATAGGTTTGAAACATTCAACTGCTTACCAACATAAATAACGCAATGAACGTAGGTAGGAACTGTCAAAATGAAACCCATTGCGATCAATTGTCATTTTATTTGGGTTACGCAAATACCCCGCACAGAAGTCTGTATAGTATGCGGGGTATTTGCGTAACCCAAATAAAATGCGCAAATACCCCGCATACTATACAGAAGTCTGTATACTCGTAGTATGCGGGGAAAAGCGCAGGAAAATGCGGTAAAAATGAATGTAGGTACTTACCTACATTCATTTTTAGTCAGAGAGTATCTAAGCATACCAATAATACATCGTATTGTTAAAAAAAAAAATATCACAATATACAACTAGAAAAACATTATATCTGTGTATAAAAAATTCTAACAAAAATTCAATAGAAAAGCAACAAAAAATAGCAGACTATAAGGTAAACGCACCTTCGCTCTGTTAACTTTGAAGCTAAAAATACAGTTGCCTAATGTGGACAAATTTAGATCAGTCCCCTCCATACATATACAGCGTGATACACAGCAATTAAAAGGGACAGATATAACTCCACGTATTTATACGAGTATCTTGGGTTTGTTAATCAGATTTATTGAAGTGAAATATTTTCGGTCCTATTACAAAACGAGAGGACTAAGGCCGTTTGTCCACCGCCGCGACAACGGGACGTCAACGACAACGAGATGATGCCGCCGAAGAAGCCATACATACATTTACTATGGCCGAGAGTCCACCGCATGTCCGTCAACGGGACGTCACGTTCGGTTCGAATAATCTCTTTGCTCGTTGACATCCCGTTGACGGTGGCGGTGGACAAATGCTGTAACAGTAAGTCTGAGGTTAGAAATACAAAAACTGGCTGGATAATAATGTATATTTAAAACAAGAAAACAATCTGGAGAGTTTTAAAACAATCTGGTAGTTTATTATAAACTTTGGTCGCCATACAAAATACATGATTATTTAGAAAATAGATTTCGTCTAGGTACACAAAGTATGTGGACTTTATAAACTTAACTATTTAAAAATAATACAAACAGAAACATTCACGAACAAATCTTAAAGCGACTTCGCGCCCAGAATTTACAAGTAGAAACAGGAAAGCTTCCTAAAACCTATGCTGAAGTCAACACTGTAAATATCTAACAATGCGTAAATGAATGCTGAATGGTCACAGTGAACAAATGTTCGTTTCTCGAAACTGTGAAATGTGCAAAGTAAAATGTTGAAGATTCATTGAATTTAAAGCAACCCTTTTGTGTCTCGGTCTTATCGATTGACATGATACCCAAATTTGTTAGAGACGTTTGGGTTTTGCGAGCTGACATTTTGGAGCACTTTTAGATATCGAAAAGTTGGCCTGGAAATTTAAAAACAAAGGCAAAAATCAAGAGCGAGTAAAAGCCACAATCTTTCTAGCTTGTTTACTTTTATTAGTCTTTTAAAAAACCTGTCAACATAGGCAAGTATTTCAATACTCATCAGTGTCCTCCCGCTATAATAATTATAATAATTTTATTTATTTTCTCTCACAATGGTTTTTTAGCACATAACAGTTTTGAACTATATAAATTCACATTGTGAGAGCTGGTGCCTGATGTAGGTTTAGGAAAAACCTGTGTTACAGGTCACCAGGCTCCACTTAGTGGCCTCAATGAGTACTTCTATACAACAAGCTTCCCTTAGAATTTAAAAACATAAATAGCGTAAACTTATTTAAAAATAAATTGAAGACATACTTACTGAGGAAGGGCTATTACGAGTACAGCGTCGATGAGTACCTTGATGATAGGCGACAACCGTAATATTAATATTATTGTTCTAGATTGGAATTAATTTTTAAATGATATATTGACTATTATTATATATTTTATTTTACAATTAGATTACAATATTATTACGGACCTTTTATAGCGATTTGTTTATATTTTATTTTTATTTATATTTGACATTCTATTTTTATTATTGAGTATTCACAGAAAATTACATGAAATATTAATCTTTTTTATGCAATATTTTTAGATAATTGGATGTCATAAATCACTGATCTTAATCTTTTTATATTAATTTGATTTTCGTTTTTCCTTTTTATTTGTTTTATTGTATTATTAATTATTTTAAATTGAATGTGGATTATTATTGTGTTGAATTTGTTATTTTAATTATCATTGACATATTTGTCATATTTGGATGGTACTGTTTTATTTTACAAAATTTCTACACTATGTATATTGTTCCGAAATAAATGACTGATTTAACGTCATAAAAATTACCAATGTACAAAAGTATCGGTTTCAATGTACGTGCTTTAACAGTCCTAAAAACCCCAATTCATAATACCAAGGCACTCATTTTTATTTTCATATATAGTTTCAATCTACCTAGCGAGTTCCCAACTATGTTGGGGTAAGCTTCCAGTCTAACCCGATGTAGCTGAATACCAGTAGTTTACATGGAGCGACTACCTGTCTGACCTCCACAACCCTTAGATAAGACTGATTGTCAGACTTTCGGGCTTCTGACGACCCGTAACGACTATTAAAGATCCGCGAATGACAGCCGGGACCAAATGACGACTTAACGCGCTTTCCGAGGCACGGAGGAGTCTCGATATGTAAAGATGGTCACCCATCCACGGACCAACCGCGGCCAAGCGTAGCTTAACCAGATTGATCTAACCGTGCGGCTTTTATTACTTAGCCACGAACTCCTTCATTTCACTTTCATATATATAGTAAACGCCTCAAAAATAACCTGAAAGCGTAGTTTTGGAACCTACGCATACCATAGGGAAAACTGAAATGTTAACTAAACACACTTACTGTATAAACTAAATACGAAAACATTAGCATATTGTCAAATGAATATTAAGTAGTAAGTACCAAGAACTGGGGCCTTACTCCCGAAAACGATTCGAGTTTGATTTTGATTCCGATTCGATTTCGTTTCTGATCCGAACTCGATTTAAAACTTAAAACTGACCGAAGTTAGTTTCACTTCGAACCACCGCACGATCGTGCGCTAGTGTCGGATTCAAGAGTATGGATCGGCATTTAATTTGAACCTAATTCGATTGATTCAGAACTCGATGCTGTCGGGAGTAAGGTTCCAGAAACGAGTACGGATCGGAATCAAAATGAAACTCGTATTGTTTTCGGGAGTAAGGCCTCTGATCCGAACTCGATTTAAAATCTTATTCCCGAATCAATTCGAATCGTAAACCAAGATCGATATAGGTTCGAGTATTATCAGCGTCGTTTTATGCGTATCCGGCGGATTACGTCATCGTCAAGTGCTCTATGTCTTTTAAGGTAGTTATATCACTCGATCTGAATAAAGTAGCTTCTTTGATATCGTGTAATTTGACGTTTAGTTTTGATCCAACAACTCGATATCTATCTGTCAGATGGCGTGCGGAGTACGAACTTTTCGATCGAAATTAGTTTCGCTTCGTACCACCGCACGATCGTGCACTAGTGTCGGATTCCTGGAGTAATATATGGATTTCTACTTCACTTCCAAGTAATCGAAATGACAAATAGAGCTTTTAACGTTTGTTTAGATACATATACAAAATACAAAATACAAAAAAATACAAAAATACAATCACAATACATATAATAATACAATCACATCACACTAATATTATAAAGGCGAAAGTTTGTGTGTGTGTGTGTTTGAATGTTTTTTACTTCTTCACGCTCAAACGGCTGGACCAATTTTGGACGGACCTGATACCCTGGATTTACACATAGGCAATCGCTATATGTTTGCCTAAAAAATTTGAGTAGTTCTCTCAATCCAATCACCAAAACTGGATTTTGAAATAAAACTTTCAAATAAAATAAGAATTTTCCAAATCGGTTTATAAACGACGGAGTTCAGAGGAAACAAAAAAAAAATACAACCGAATTGAGAACCTCCTCCTTTCGGTTAAAAAGGAGGTGCGCGGTGGGGCAACGGTCGTCCCATCATGACCTACGCTTGCACCATTTCCTTCGGAAGGTTACAGGTGCCCCCTTCTATGTTCGCAATTTGGATCTACACATTGACATTATTACATTATTACATTATTTCTAAGATTTATACTGTATTTTTACAATTTTTATTTTTGAATAAATTTTATTATTATTATTTTATTATTATTGATCTCAAAATGCCCTCCATCCAGCAGTTCATGAAACGCCTCTCAAAGCGTTTCTTCAATTTGCTATAAAGCACCCCTATCCCCTGATTGCGGATGCCGCCCGATACACTCCTTCCCGCTCTATTCAAAGTTAGAGTAAACAGGCTTCTTCTAGGTAAGCTCACTCCATCGTCGACTTTGTCTCTGTCACCTCTGACCTAGACTAGAGTCAAGAGCAAACCCATCGTAAAATAAAAATAAATTATTAGGATTCACCAACCGATGCAAACTCTCTCCATTCGCGATGAAGCCACTACTCTCTTCCAGGGAAATAGTCAAATAGTCTAATAGTTTTGTTTCCTCTCTCGCCCACACGAGACGTAATTTTGGAGAATGTGTGCCCATGAACTCCACGACCTCATTCCACCGGCCCCCTTCTACCATCGGACATCTAGACGCACTGCAAGTTACCCCTACCTAGTTGATATTCCACCAACTCGCACTAAGCGCTTTCAAACGTCTTTTATAATGCGAACAGCAAAGGAGTGGAACTCTCTGCCTGCGTCTGTGTTTCCGAACGCATACAACCCTAATCTATTCAAAGTGAGAGTGAACAGGCTTCTTCTGGGTAAGCTCACCCCATCGTAGACTTTGTCTCTGTCATCCAGACCTAGACTAAAGTCAAGAGCAAACTCATAGTTGAATAAAAAATAAAAAAATGAATGAAAAATGCTTTTTTGAAAAATATAATCTGTAGTTCTCGTAATAAATAATATTAGTTTAATAGGTAATTATTAAAAACACATTTCTATTGTGTAATTTAATACATTCAGCTCGATAAGTCTGAGAATCTGTTTTTGAGACCCTAAAAACGTCAGGTCCCAAAACAACAATTCTAAAACTTTCGCTGCCCACTCCTGCCATTTTAGTTACCTACCGATTGAAACTTTAAAACACAGTTTTGACAGGAATCCGATTCGGGCCGCGATTGGTCGAATGTTCCAGATATCGGTCTGAAGAGTTTGACAGCGCTAGGTAGATTATTGAATGAACTGGGTCTGCTTCAAAGAGGCTTTAAATTAATTGTGGTTGAAACAAGAAGGTCTATTGGAAAACTAAAATAAACATTATCAATTACCTGTAACAAAATGAAATAAGGAAGTACTTGATTGGCTACATTGATGTCTAAATTCCAAATACAGGGTTATTTTAAATTAGCTAGTTAAACTCTGCAGACGCGTTGGGTATCGATGTCTAAACACGATAAAATAAAATGATTTGAGGTTTTTTTTTTTGGGTGGTTAACGACCTCTTTTAGTGTTTTCACTTGATATATGAGCTGAGCTGTTTTATTGTGTTCAGATATTAATACCCATCACTTCGGTGAAGTTTACACATGAAAAACCAGATTTTTTAAACGAACGTTTCATGTTAATACAATAGCTGCGGTCATCGATAACCCATTAATTTTAATGCTATGTTTGATTTTTATGCCATAATTCGCAAAAAAAGCAGCATCTCTGATGTATATCTCTCCTGTCTCTGATGGATCCAGAGGTGCCCCAGCGGAATTCTGAAGATGATATCAGAAAGGCCGGAGTCTGCAGTGTTGGGGAGGATTATTATTTTTGTGTTGTGTTTTATACTTTTATTGTGCATACTAACATTGTTTTTAAGACCTTTGTTACTAACATTATATGAACAATTTTTGATTATTTCTGAAATAAATGTAATATTATTATTATTATCAATAACCAAAATCATCTGTACGGTCTCATTGTCGTAAATTTTTTTGCTTACTATGTAACCTACTTTAGGCCAGCGATACGCGTCACAATATAGCATAATCAAATAACGTGACTAAAGATTTTAAATATAGTGAACTTATAACTGTGTAGCTATCAACAACTGAGAGAAATAATCGCCATCCACTCTGATACTATTACTTACTATTAAATAAACTTAACAACTTAGTGCATCTTAGTGGAACGTGTTTCTCTATAAAAACTGAACTTAAAAACCTTCACGACAAATCGGTGTACGGAGTTAACTAGTACAACCAGTACATCATATATATATATATTTTTTTTTTCGTTTTATCATGTTAAGATATCAATACTCATCACGTCTGTCGAGTTTAGCTAGCCAATTTAAAATAACCCTGTATAACGTCAAGCTTACGAAATTCACAGATTCTTATTCATTATATTGTACTGTATTGTATTGATGAATCACTGATTGACATGCTATTCCATTAGAATTTTTTTATTACAGTAATAAAAAAACCTTTCTCACATTTGACATTTTATATTTTTATGACATTTTTAATGTATTTCAAATTATTTGTATTTTGTGGCATGTATTTTATTTTCAAAATTGTTATTTATAATATCTTTAAAGAGTGAATTGAAAAATAATAAGATTTGTAAGCATGGAGGACTATTATGATAAAACATCTATGTACTAATTACCCATGTTATAAATGATTTGATTTTTGATTTGATTTGATTATTATACGATCAAAGAAACGAGGGATCGACTGTTGAAAGGAGGTTGAAAGATGATATGTCTAGAAAGGGTGTGACATCCGAGATGAAGAGAAGTATGGAAGAAAAATACGAGTTGCGTCGACCCCAAATAAATTGGGATAAGGGCTGAAGATTGATGATAACACTTAAATTACAAAAACAATGTTACAGTAGTAAGGACATCTTATGTACAAAGGCGAGCTTAACCCAGAATTGATCCTACCCTAGCTGTTAGCTGTTTAGCTGATGGTCCTACCCTTAATTCTTATAGAATTTAGCTAACTCAATGACCTAATTAAGACTGTAAACAAACATGGGGTTTGGCAATGAACAAACATGACAAAAAAAAACATGATTTAACCCATGGCCAAACGGTTTGGACATTATACTCATATTCCGGAGTACTAACGAGCCAAGAAGATTAACTTCTAAGTGCCTTCACGTTGAAGTTTTAAAATTAATTGCGTGCAAGTGGAACATAGGGTAAGTGACATAATTACCCGACATGCTGAGTTAATTTAAATATTGTTGTTGCTGAATTATGTCATGATATTTTTTGCTTGAATTAGGTATATTTTTTGCGACTGAGGAAGGTCCGGTTTTTACTCGGTAGCTTGAATAATTCACTGTTTTTTACCCGAAATATAATTAGTATAGTAATATTTGTGGCATGGTATTGGACATAATGGATTGCTTTGGATATCGTGGACAGAATTCCGCACAAACGTGTCCATACTCTAAGAACTCGGCAACAAACAGCGTCTATCAGCACTAGTACAGTCTCGAATACTGAAGTGCTTTGGTCATGTCTCGAGGCGGGATAGTGACTCCATAGAGTGTCTAATGGTGCAGGGCAGAGTAGAAGGTAATAGGCCACGCGAGAGGTCACCGATTAGGTGGACTGATCAAATTAAATCCGCGGTTGGAGGCCCAGTTAGTGAATGCGCCAGACTGTCATCTAACAGAACCAGATGGAGGGAATGGGGGATGAATTTCGTGTGGAAGTCGCAAAGAAACTGGAAACTTTTCTTGAGATAGACAAGTGTTGTAGAGGAAAGGAACACATTTCACAAAAGGGAAAGAATATGAGCATTCCGACGAAGGCGAATTGGTAACCAGTTGAGCTTTACACGATATTCGGAAACATGATCATATTTGCACAAACCGAATATGAACATCATTCATGGGAAAATGGTTCAGGATTTATTTAGGTATTTTTTAGAAGTGATTCTAAAAAATACCTAAATAAGTCCTGAACCATTTGATCCTTAACCCTTCGTATTTATTACAGAAACAATTAAAAATCCGTTGTGTCTTGCAAGGATCTACGCTCGATACGAAGGTTTAAATATACGTTTATCCTGAAAGTATAAACAACCGTTGCTAGGCAACGGAATATGTTAAAGCTTAGTACTGAAATATCTAGATTTTACAGCAGTATCGTTTAACCGTTTACAAGCCCGACTGCTTCGAACCTCGACTATTAATATATTCATAGATTTATCATTCACGCGTGTACATGCATTTAACTACACTAAACTATACTAACGACACTAACATCCTCAAACAGCGTTAGTTTGTACTAAACTAAAATATACTCTAAACATTTTATGTGACCTCCAGAACGAAAAGACATAGGCCACGAATATTCTATTCCACTTCTATCAAACGGAGTCGAGCGAAGCGGATCAGCGACATACAGGAATGGACCAATAACATTGTTTGGACCAATACAATCCAAATAGCGTCCCCGCTTCAGTGGAAAAGCGTCCTTAGACAAGAGCCCCAAATGCGTAACATACTTTCTATCATAAGGGTTATGAAGAAAATTGCTGAATAAAAATTTAAAATATTTTATTTCTGACATTATGTATGGATCATCATATCTCATTACCAGTAGCAATAGCATTTTGAAAACAGTGTCATTTGAGGCATTTTGTGGAGAGGATGGCCAGGTAAGAAACTTGTACCTTACTTGGTCATCTTCTGTGCAAAATGATTCAAATTTCAAACTTTAAATAATAACTATATTACTTACTAACACTAGTTATAAGGTATAACTAACATTATGGATCTTTGTTGTCTAAATAAAGTTGATTAAAACATAATTACAAGAGAAAATATAAAATAAATAAATGGAAATTAAGATCAGATGACTGACTTAATAAAATTAACAAAATAAGCACACACTTTTTTTTTTGGGTGGGACTATATCAAATAACTTCTCCCGCTCTGGGCGGAGCGGGAGGGCGTGTCAGACTTTTACTGACTAAAACTCATCCGTGTTCCTTCAGTTGCTTGTGTACCAGGGCCACGGTATAACTCGCAATCCTGGCCCTACAGACAGCTTATGATAACTTTAGCCGTAAAAATGTACCAAATAAACCCATTGTACGAAATATTAGCATTCTATTTCCCAACTTTAATTGAAAAGAGAGAAATAAAACTTTATTCGCCGAACCTTAATTCGTTTGTTACTTTCAAACTCCTGATGAAAATCGACAAAAACTGTTACAGAAGTAAACCTAAATTCAGAAAACTTATTCTTGTCACAGAATCTATAAAAACCAGCCAAGTGCGTGTCGGACCTCGCATAATGAAGGGTTCCGTAGTTGGGACTACCCCAAGAACAAAGTTAACATTGTAGTTGAAATATATGTTCTCTCATATATTCCAACTACAAATGTAATTTGGTTGACTTATTACTCGTCATCTTCTAAAGCCTACTTCTCTGTGATAGTTTTCTTTTTGACCTCGTTATATAATATTATCTACTACTTGCTTTTGCCCGCGGCTACGCCCGCGTGGATGTCGGTTGTCGCGTAAAAAAGTAGCCTATGTCCTTCTCCATATCCCAGACTATACTGCCGCGCTAACGAAGAATACAATAACTCAATTTTGGACGATTTTGAATTATATATTCGTTGAGTTATATATTTGGAGTCAGCGAATTGAAATCCATTAACTCTCTTTAAGCAACTTTTTATTGATCCTTCAGGAACTCGGTTTTTCAATAAGCAAGAATGCAATATCTAAAAATTCATAACAAATTCAATAATCAAAAATACAGTTCTCGGAAGCGGCAAAATAGAGTTATTGCATTTTTCGTAAGTGCGGCAGTATATATCTCTGCCTTTCATGACGATCGGTTCAGCGGCAGGCGTGAAAACGTAACAGACAGACAGAGTTACTTTCACATTTATAATATTAGTATGGAAGTATGGATTGCTGTGAATTTTCACATATCTTGGGGTTACTTAACTCTAACGTTTTACACTTTAAAGCTTAATATTACGCAAACGGAGCCCTGAATCGAAAAATGCTTTTCACAAACCCGCAATATTTTTAAACGGCTTATTTAACAATATCCCACACCAAGGGATAGATGAGAAAAAAATGTCATATCCACTTTACTTGTACGTTCCACCAACAAAAAGTAGTACCAATAGACAAGAAATCACAATGTTTTTCTTTCATTGTAGAACAAACTTTGGTTATAAATAACGAACACAAACTTTCATTCAGCGTCACTGACCTGTGTTTCCAGCGAATATAGATTTTCTTAGAAACTATGATGAAAATTTAATAAAAACGTGAATAATGCACGCTATATTTCACCTGAAAACCCGGCTGTCGATATTTTATGCGTCATATAAAAATTATAGCCTGTTTTAGTAGGTCATGCTCTAAAATATGAATTACGAAAATTCTTTCGAACATATTTTGTGTTAGAATATTTTTATCAAGAAAGCATTCAACATCTATATTTCTACCGATCCTGTCACATTCAGGGCTGGCTTTGCTTGAACGACTTGACATCCAGTGCAATTATTTTATTCCTGTTTTTACCCTACATTATTTTACTATAGACCGCGCCTCTATATATATATTTTTTTTTTTCATCATTTGCTTATTGTTAAAACGTCCTGTTTTAGTAAAAAAAAAAATCTTTGGGTTTTCTCTTGACTCTAGTATAGATCTGGGTGATAGAGACAAAGTCTACGATGGATTGAGATTACCCAGAAGAAGCCTGTTCACTCTCACTTTGAATAGATTAGGGTTGTATGCGTTCGGAAACACTGACGCAGGCAGAGAGTTCCACTCCTTTGCTGTGCGCATTATAAAAGACGTTTGAAAACGCTTAGTGCGAGTCGGTGGAATATCAACCAGGTAGGGGTGGTAACTTGCAGTGCGTCTAGATGTCCGATGGTAAAAGGGGGCAGGTGGAATTAGGTCGTGGAGTTCATGGGCACACTCGCCGAAGTACAATCTGTAGAAGACCAACAAGCAGGCAACCTTGCGGCGATGAGCCAAGCTGTGAATCTTGGCATCCACCAGTTTTACGTCGCCAATGAGCCTCTAAGCTCTGCGTTCTACCGAGTCAAGCGCAGCAAGTTGGTACTTTGCTGAACCATCCCAAAGGTGGCTGCAATACTCCATGCAGGATTGGACTTGTGCTTTGTAAAGGATTAAATAAAAGCTGTCCAGGCGTAAAGTATCGCAGATTGGGGCTTTTAGAAACAGGGGTTTAGCTATTTTGGCAATGTTAGAATAATTCTCTTAAAGAAAGAAAAAGTATTTAATGTGACTCGCACAAGAAGATCACAAACTAAACTAAACACACAATGATAAAAGTATAAAAAATTACATACATAAACTCACGCCTTCTTCCCATGGGGGTAGGCAGAAACTATAGAGCGCCACCTGCTACGCTCCTTACATACTTTTGCTTCGTTTTCATTCATACATCTGTTCATACATGCACGCCGGTTGCGAGTACTATGCACCTGTCCTTTCTGAAGAACATCACCGATTAGGTCACTATATGTTCTCCTAGGGCGTCCCCTCCCGGCGTTTTCACACACATCTGCCTTGTAAACCTTTATACCTTTTGTAAGTCGCCTTTCAGTCATCCTCTCAACATGACCAAACCATCTTAGCATACTTTTTTTCAATTTTTGTCACTACATCTGCTTTTAAACCACATCGTTGTTTTATCACATCATTTAAAAAGAAAATTATATAAAAATTTAAAAAACAGAAGCTCCTGTACGAGGCAAAATGGCTCCTATCTCAGCATGAAAGCTCTTCAGGTTATCATGAGCCTACAGAAGTCTACTTGCTTGACATAGGCCTCTCAAATTGCACGCCATTCAGCTCGATTCTCGGCAACTCTCATCTAGCTGCTACCAGCCACCCTGCGAAGATCGTCGCTCTATCTAGCCTGAAGGCATCCTACCTCACGTTTGCCAATAATTTCTCTTCAGGTAATTTTCAGCTGCTTTCTCGACTCTTTTCTATAACACTGATGTGCTGTGTTACACGTTTACACGTTGCTGTTTCCAAAGTCTTCAAACTCGTTTGAGGTTTCGCTACTATCCGTTCTAGGTTTCTAGTAAATCTCGCTAGCAGCGTTCTTGATCGCATATTGGTCTTCCGCCGTAGAGCCCACCCGATAAATAGCACCCGTCTCTCCACTATTCCATTGCTTACTTAAGGATGCATATCCGGTACGGCACTAATAATCCTTCCATATCCTATGTGCACATCTTCCCTACCATTATCGCGCCCCCTGGTCTACTCCTTGATATGCAATGGTCACTGTAGCCCCATGAAACATGAGGCTCCAGGGGCTAGTGTGAATCTTTGGGTTCATTCGAGTAATCGAGTCTGGTCAAACCACGCTGGGGTCGGTAAATTTCATTCATTCATTCATTTAGGTAATTTTGTTTATTCAGACATCCCCAATATTTTACTAGATTCTTAGGTCATCTCAAGATCTGCGTCAAATAATCTCAATTACCTACATACGACACGTCAGAAATAACTTTTATATAAAGTATCTTCACAAAGAATCTTAGTTAGACGTCGGTCGTCAAAAGAACTATCTTATAGTTACATAGTTATCTATCTATGTATGTCGCGTAACCTACAAAACCACTCAACCGATTTGGGACATACTTTTAGTGATGGAAGCTTAACGAGGACATCTGAAATCTAATATTACACTTATATATTAAGTATAATGGTGTCGCGAAAATCTTATATATTGTAGTATGTACATGTTTTGCCGGCACTTCTTCTACATCTTAACTTACCATATACTAATATACTACTAATCTATCTACCTATATATATACTAATATCTATATAGGGTTATTGGTAAAACACTAAAAACCTTGCATGACTGTATTTCTAAAATCATAAATAACTTTTTCTTTCAACTACGTAGTAATGTTATCATTAATCACTACAAAACCAATCACAAAGGACGTATTTTTTGCTTATAACCAAAACAGTGCACAAATGTTATGTGAAATCTCATTATTGCACAGTTTTAAATTAATGCACTGTTTTTTATTTAGATATAAATTTACCACAAAGGTATGTCTCCCATTAAGTTTAATATAAAATGTACGCATTAGATCAAAAAGATACTGGCTGAAAATAAAAAACGGCTAAATAAAACCAACTTGGTGAATAAACTTTGTTTTCATTAACTTGAGTTTTTATTTTGAGTAGGTATATTTTATCACGGTAGATAGATTGGTAGTTGAAAGAAAAGTAGATTACGCACCATGCTAAAGTGAGTAATTGCGCTCGGGCACCAACATAACACTCGTGCATTAGTAACTCACTTTGCGCTCGATGCAACAATCAACTAATAGGTAATAGGTAATAAGGTAATACGGGCTGGTGTCCGCAACTCCACGACAATGCGCGTATTTTGCGTACGGATGGGAATTCGATTATTCGATCCATCCCAGCTCCTCAAAGAAGGCCAGCAACGCCTTGGTTGTTACTGACAATCTCACGTAGGGTACCTGGGTTACCGAAGTACTTGGCCCTGTACCTATCTGGCCACCACCGGGCAGTTTAGCAGCACATGAGCTGCTGTCTCGTCGTCCTCCATGCAGGCCCTGCATAGCGGACTGAACAATCAACTATTATTCTATGACTTTTTACAAAACATAATACATTTACCAAAAACCAATTTTAAATTATTTAAGAACACTGTATAAGTTAGCTGTGGGTTTCCTGAATAGAATAAAATACATAACATCACACCTTGTTTCCCTGAAAGGTTAGGCAGAGGTATACCCATAGTAGGAACATCCACATTCGTCAGTTATGTTTGAGTCCCATGTAATTGGGGGCGAGCCTATTGCCATCAACCGGGCACAAATCCAGACTCCGGGCTGCTACTGAGGAATTCCTAATGGAAAAACCTAGAGTTCCCCGATATATATTAGCGGATATATATCATTTTTATTAGATTTATTTTAGATTTTTATCTTGATATATATCAACTAAACATTTTGGAGATTAATGTTTAACCTGGCAACACGTAGCGAAAAACTACAATTCAGAATAATTTACTTATTATTTTTTTATGATTACAAATTATTATTAAAATTAGTTGTTTTATCTCACAAACGAATGAAGATTATTATAATAATAGGTACTTGTTTTATTAAGTGTTCATAAAAAAATTCATTCTCAAATAAACACTAATTCTTTTGATACTTATAAAAAAAAGTGGTAATTTGACACTTGTATTATTTTACAATCCCCTTGCAGAATGAAATTCGCTTCTTTTTCTTGGCCTGGATATATATCCGATATATATAAAAAAATCGGATTTTTGATATTTATTATAAAAATCAGATTTTTTCGAACACTCGGAAAAACCCAATAACACTTTTCCCGACTTGGGAACCGAACCCCACGCTCAGCAGTAGCGCTCGCGACCACTAGACCAACGAGACAGAATAAAATAAAATAAACAAAAAAAGGAAATCACAGAAAATATTTTATCTTCAACACACTGAACGATTAGATATAGAGCATGCAGGCATATTATGGAATAAACGCTTTGCCCCTTAAAACGCGCCAGTCGTATAGTAAATGACCCCCTGACAGGTGGCGTTCTTCATCTGGCTCCTTCGTCACACAGTTTTTATTAAGAACGTGGGACCCCGTAGTTCTTCCCCGTCTTTTAAGCTGAATATAAATTGTTTCGTCACAAAAAACCTTATGCGAATCCCTCCTGAATTGTCAAATAGGGGACAATTCTAAATTCCGCGTGGTAAAAATAACTTTGGGCACAACTGGCAGTAATATATAAGCCTTTGAGATTGTAACCTAGCGTATACCATTGTTTACCAAAAATATACTAGCTTCTGCCCGCAAACTTCGTCCGCGTGAAATTTCTTAACGAGATAAAAAGTATTCTATGTCTCCTAACCCAGGTCATGTTCTACCCAAATTTCATCCAAATCCGTTCAGCCGTTTGAGCGTGGAAGCGTAAAAAACAAATAAACTGACTTTCGCATTTATAATATTAATCAGAATTGTGTCATACTTATTAATTTTTAATAAATATTCATATCCCAATTCCACACATTTCCCAAACATTAACAATATCGTACTTAAATTGATATTACTAACTTTTACCAGCGGCTTCACCCGCGTGTATGTCGGATATTATCCCACGGATTCCGGATAATACATTCTTATTACCGGGATAAAAAGTATTGTGTTAATCTAAGTTATAAACTACCTGTGTGCCAAATTTTATCCAAATTCGTTCAGTCGTTTTTACGTAATTGAGTAACAAACATCCAAACATCTAAATACACAAACTAAGATGATGGAAAAGTCCAAATAAACTATCGAAGTAAAATTTATAAAACCAACATGAAAATATCTCAAGGTGTCGTAGAAAAGTTATAGAACAATATTATTAATGCAGTCATAAGTATCATACTTACTGTTCAAACCCGTAGTAAATAAACATTTTTATATCTTCTTCATAATCGGTCCCTCATTACTGAGGATCGTGGTCACTCCGGCTCCGGTCCAACGTTGCCATCATCACCTGCTGAACTATGCTTGAGGACCTAGCTTATTTTACTTAGTCGGACCATCGTGTTGGCGACCGGCCTCATGCTCTCTTTCCCTCGGTATTGCCAACAATGACCAGCTTTTCAAGCTTGCTATCTCCCCTTCGCATTATGTGGCCGAAATAGGTCAAAATAGTAGACAATCGGGTCTTTAAATCCAGTTGGGAAAGGACAGACATATTTTTGCGTTTAGCTGTCCATGGTATTCGGAGCATTCGCCTCCAGCACCACATTTCGAATGCGTCTATCCTCTGTCTTTCTCTTGCTCGGATTGTCCACGTCTCAACTCCATATTTTTATATGAAAAAAAATCATAATCATTTGATTTTATTCTAGTCACAACATACCAGATTTAGACACAATATCAATAACTTTCCTATCATGTATCAATTTCGATTGTGGATTCTACTTCGAAGAATTGAATGGTATAAATTCAATCAATCAAATCTTTCAATAAAGTAATCCATCGGACTTCGAACAGCATTCATTTCTTTGGCAGATACCTAGGTTTTTCTTTCAGCTATCAAACAATCTGGCTAGCCTATTTCCAAGTATTTATGTATTTATTTAGACTTTAACTAGCTTTAGCCAGTGGCCTCGCTCGCGCTTAAATAAAAAAAAACTCTTAACACACTACTAAAGTTTCTATATAAAAATATAATTCAATCCTGGTACGAAAGACACGTAGCGCCATCTATTATCATAAGAACGTTATTGTTGTTTTCCTCGGGAACAGTACTTTTTTTCGGGATGAAAGGTACCATTCCGTTTCTGTACACCTGACAACGTATATACAAAAGGACGATGGGCGCTGGCGTCCTAAAAATTTAGACTTAACCAACAGACTTGAGACATATCTCATTTAAAAGGTCTTGATTACTGATATTTTTTTTACTATGGCGACAACCGTCAAAAGTATGGGGTTTAAGCAAAAAAGGAGGAAATGTAACGGTACTACTGTGGTACAAAACAAGTATGATTATTTAAAAAAAAAAATTGTGATAATCGTATTGGTTTTTACTTAAGCTACTTCATATTGTATTTTATTTTCCATGAAATAACGTATTCACGCTTGTATACCCCGTAGGTGTAGGTAGAGTTAGTGTACCTACATTACATTACATTACCTACATTACCTACCATTTTTACACTTGAAACTTGAAACAAACGGTTTGATATTTTGTAGCCAGTAACAAAAAATAAAACACAAAAATGATGTCAGTTGTATCAAAAAAAAAAAAAATGAGGAGGCGGTCCATAGTAGCTTGCCCGTCGTCCTTTCAGGATGATCGGTTCAGTGGTTTAGGCGTGAAAAGGTAACAAACAAAAAACAAACTTACTTTCGCATTTATAATATTAGTTAGGATTAAGACGGTTTAAAAAATAATTACAAAAATTAAAGACACAGTTTGACACATGCACATAAAAAGAAAAAATAAAATCATCAGGTTCAGGTTAAAAATAACAGCATTTTCAAAAGTCTCGCAGTATTTCTGACATGTCAATAATAATAAGGTCATCAGATAACTTGAAGCTTAAAATGCCCATGCATTCCACAACTTTCCTTGACAAATCCTTTACTGTCCAGGCCGCTCGTTTGTGGAATGCATTGCCAGATACAATAAAACGCGCGCAATCGCTGCCTATGTTTAAAAGACTCGTGAAGGAACATTACTTGTTGTTGTGAATTTGTTCTCGTTTTTTACTGTAATAATCTAGTCTTCATTTGTTTTATTTGCTTATTTAGTTAGTATGTATGTATCTATGTATCTATTATATATCTGTGTATCTATTATAGGATATTGTACTGTTATACTTTTTATATTTGCACCAATGACAACCCCATTTTATATCCATAAATTCACTGTCCATGCCAAGGTTGCCTGGAAGAGATCGCAGTATGCGATAAGGCCGTCCATTGTATATTTTATAGTGTATAAGTTTTCTTTTCTTTTGTAATGTGTAATCTGATGTACAATAAAGTATATATAAATAAATAAATAAATAAATAAAATCCTTGTCCATTCGTCCGCAACAGATCGTTTGTTGGATTAGAATCCAAGAGATCATTAAGTGCGGCCAGAGTGCGAGGTACACGCGCAATGGTGCGACATGGAGGCACAGCAAAAATGCTTTCTGCCGCTGCAGTAATTGTCTGGGACAAAGAAGCGAGCCAGCACAGCATGCAGATCAGGCGCGTCAATATACCACGGAACTTCTTACAGGCTATTGTGCGCTGTTCTTTTGCTCGCCTTACCTCTAACGAGCTATATCCGAGACATCCCAGTAAAAATTTGGTCAGATAGAGGTCTATGTTGGGGTCGGCTTCCAGTCCAAATGCAGCAAATCAGGTTCCAAATGCAGCTAAATACCAGTACTTTACATGGAGCAACTGCCTATCTAGCATCCACAATCCAGTTATAGTAACCGGCATGAGTCGTGAGCACAAGCTGACACCTGCGCAGTAGTAAATTTTTAGGTCTCCTTGACGGAATGAAGAAGCCGGGGGCGCCGAGCTGCATGCGATTGATTCGTCAGTCGATACTCGTCGTCTATATTGGACTCTCGCGTGTAATTTTTATTTAGCCGAAAGTGTACATGCGCGAGCTTGCCCCCACTACTGTCTATCTGTGCTCACGACTCGTGCCGGTTGGCGGTTATTATACTGGGTAACACGACACCCTTCGGTAAGACTGGTTGTCGGACTTTTGGGCTTCTGACCACCTGTAACGACTGTCAAAGATTTAACGAATGACAGCGGGGACCAATGGTTGCTTTCCGAGGCACGGAAGGGTCTGGATACGTAATGGATCACCCATCTACGAACCAACCGCAGCAAGCGTAGCTTAACCTTCGACCAACACGTGCGGCTGTTATTATTTAGCCACAACCCCCTCCAGCTCCTTCATCTATCAATGATTTCTATATTCATCATATCTATATCTGTCGGGCTTTTACGATATTGCTATTTCTGATCCAACCAGCGAGCATAAAAGCGGAAATCTTAAAAGTGGATTTCCGAGCGTTTATTCAAAGGATCACATCGCAATCTCTGGCCTTCGCTCGGTTTACGAACACCCAAGTAGATATGTTATGTTTCTATTTTATCTGGCACATTATGGCTAGATTATAGTACTATTTAAGATAAACGTACATGCTATCACAATAAACCGCTCGTTGGCTGTGAGATATTGGGTCAGTTTCGTTTAGCGCCACAAACGAATCATCACTGACGTCAGAATAGTGAATGAAACCCAGTAACAACGGATACATCTGATGGGGCCGATGCCCTTACGTCGAACCGACTGCGGTTTTTGTATTGGATGTCTTACCGCGGGTAGGGCTGGTAAAGCCTATATCAGACGCTTCACTCGAGTGATGGTTCATCTTTGTTTCATTCTACGTTCAAACGACACAAACGAAATTACATAAGAATTTAATTCAATAATAATATTATTTTTTATTGACTCCAAAAATATTAACATTACAACAACTATATTTCGTAAATGAAAATTGTAAGCTATAATGATACTAATACAACATGGGAGGATCTGCAGCCGAACTATGTGGAAAACTTGTATCTGATCTTAATCTCTGATAGTGGACTGGAAAAATGTTTAGCCAACATTTACAATTTTGTTAAATCTTACAGAATATAAAATTAATGTAAAGTTATTTTTTTATTTTTATTAATAACGGAAGGAATGAACGTTCATCTGCTCCTTTCATTCATTTTTTTAATCATTCGGTAGGCGAGCGGAAAAAGTAGACATAACGCAAAGAAAGAACACAAACACGAAAAGAATAAGTTGGGGGAAAATATGCGTCACATCCACGCAAAACGACCATCGCTCAGCATAATGCTGCGACCCTATGCGAGACAGAGCCCCAGCGCTGGTTTTCAGCGAGAGCCGATGTGGAAGATGCTGTGTGCTGAAATCCAACATCGTTGGATCGGTTCACCCATGAATTAATTTTTCGCTTTTGGGTGAAAGATGCCACGAATGACAAATATTTACAAAATCTGAAGCGTCTGTTATCGGCTTAATGGCGCTTACATATTACCTCGTTAGTTGTCCTACAAGTAGCTACCTCCATTCATTAAGTTGAGCTCTACGTAATAAAATAATATGTTCGTGTACTAATAAGGTGGGGTAATTCACACGCCATTTTTAAAGTGGCTAACGACTGTGTGCCACTTTCTTCTACGTCAGAAATCCTCTGATAAATAATTTAATCTTATTTTTTATGATGTTTGTCTAAACAGAGGTGAATACTGAATAATTGAAATAGATCGAAGAATATGACATGCGGTGTCGACCCCAAAAACTATATACGTACTCGTAATATACAGGAAAAAAAATTAATCAGTGCGCAAATTTTGATAAGTTAAACCTACACGTATTTTATGATATACCTATTTCTTATTTTGACACGTCTTAGTACAAAAAAATTAAGATATCGTTAACGAAAGATGTTTATTTTGAAACTGGTATAATGGATACTCGTCGCGCAACGTGCCGGCGGCGCGGTAAGTGAAGCGGAACGCAGTAGTAGGTACCTATCAGCTGTGCGCTCGCCCATTGATATTATTACGAATAGATTGTATCCATATTTTTCTGGTTTCAAGTGGACAAAAAAAAAGTATTAAACAAATAATGGAAATGCGATGCGGAGGATTACTTCGACGCCTAAGTGTCCTTTTGTTTTCTTGTATTTATTTGTATACCTATTTAGTTAGTTAGTCATTTAATTCTATTACTGATACAGAACCACCAAAAAAAAAATGCCCACTGGTTTAAAACTTATCCTCTATGTAAGCTTATGGGTAACTACAGTTTTGAGCTGTTTAGGGTCGAAACGCTCGGGTCATAGGGCTCGAGTGCGCGTCTCCTTTTTAAGGAAATTTCTCGCCGACTGGTCGACACTTCACGTGACCAGAGGGAGAGAGAGAATTAGTATTGCCATTCAACGTGGCAATGCTGCCTCTCTGGGCAAGTTTCCGGATGAAAGCGATGCGGAGGATTACTTCGACGCCCAAGTGTCCTTTTGTTTTCTTATATTTATTTGTATACCTATTTAGTTTGTCATTTAATTTAGTATCTACTGTTAATAGTTAGTTGCGTTATATATTCGCGGGGAGGCGACGACGACGGCGGGGGGCGGGCAGTGCGAGGGAGGCGCGGTTGAGCGCCTTGGTCCCGAGGGTTGCGCGTAGACACACCTATCCCAGTAATTGTAGCGCATACAGGCAGACAATATTCACCTGTATTTTCGCACATAAACCTCCATAATGCATCTACGTGTTACATGATTTATTTTAGCACCTCTGACGCATCTTGTGCATAACTTCTTACAGGACCAGGTACCGACAATGTACTGTTTATAGCTACGAACATATTTATACATCGACCAATATAAAGAAAGAAAGGAAAGAAAGAAAGAAAAATAGGTTTATTTGTCACAGAAACACGTGCATATTAAAATATAATTAACTCGTGTAGGTAGGAACACAGAAAAATAGAACAAAATAGATCTACATTATAATCACAAGCACAAAGCCGAAAATAGTCGGCAGCTGCACGTCATGACTGTAACAAGAAGACTTCCACTCAGCATTATGCTGTGTTATGAGGGACCCACAGTACAGCGCTGATTTTCAGTAGTTACCCGAAAAAGGCGTACGGAACCAAGTCAGGTTTAAAGAACATACGATATACGATACGATATTTATATTTCGACTAATAAAACCGGATTTAAACTTCAGTCTTTTATTGCTTTTAGTGTTCTCAAAAGACCATTTCAGACACGGATCTACAAGTCCTCACATGATCTGACCAAGATTATGTCTGGACTTTAAACTATGACCCCTTTTTTGTGTGGGAAATTATCAAAAACTTCTCCCGCTCTGGGCGGAGCGGGAGGGCGTGTCAGACTTTTACTAACTAAAACCCACCCGTGTTCCTTCAGTTGCCTGTGTGCGAGGGCCACGGTATCCCTTTCGGACAAACCTGCAACCCTGGCAGAAACAGAGTTTGTTTCGCCATTTCTTCTCAGGGGTAGTCAGATAGGAAATGTCGAATCCATCTAGCTTCATCATCGGAAAGCTTGAGACTAGAGATGCCAATGCATTCCACTAGTTTTTATGACAAGTCTTTTACAGTTCAAGCAGTACGGTTATGGAATGCCTTGCCCGTCTCGATAACGCGTGCTCAATCTTTGTCCACTTTTAAAATTTTGGTTAAAAATCACTTCCTCTCTCCTTAAACATCATCATTACTTAAAGTTCCTTGCTCTTGTATCATGTTTATTATTGTGTATATATATATATACATATATATATTTATTTATATGGATAAGTATCTATATGCTTTGTGTATATGTATTTATTGTATATATGTAAGTGGTACACCACTAAATACCTGCAGTATTGTCTCTCCTTCTACTTTTTGATCCATCCAAAGGTTGTCTGTAAAAGATCGCTTTTAGCGATAAGACCGCCCATTGTGACACCCTATGTAACAGTTCTACATTTATATCTGTAATTTTTATGGTGTACATAATAAAGAGTATTCTATTCTATTCTATTCTATTTTTTTTTTAATATGACCTGTAAAAGTTATTCCGATATCCTATTTACGGAATAAACGATTTTATTTCAATTTTTTTTTTGTGTGCCGTGTGGTGCCGGACGTAAAGAATAGCACCACGCCATTTCCTCCCGTGGGTGTCGTAAAAGACGACTAAGGGATTTACTAGAGAATGAGCAGCAGCGTTCTCTATGCATTTTTAACACCATACTGCGATCCCTAACCCGCCTGCCAAGCGTGACGATTATGGCAAAATTAGGGGAGGCCTATATCCAGCAGTACAGTGGACGTCTTTCGGCTGAAATGATGATATTTTTTTCGTTAAAAAAAAAAAATGGTCAGCGATGAACGATTGACATTGTAGCAACAGCTACAGTTGCTGCTGTTGCCATTTTCGACATGATACGAGCAGTATTTATAACGCAATTTATTGTGTGACGAAATACTTTTGCTAACAATACATATTGCCTTTGTTGCTTTTTTCAAGCTTTACTTTAGGTCATTCTTACTTGATGAAAGGAAATCGTTTGGCGGTTTAGTCCCCCCATTCCCCTTCCCATCGCTTCCCCTATGCGTTTACCTACAAAATTTTCCCATCTCTTCTATAAACGCATAGGGGAAGACATGGGAAGGGGAAGAGATAGGACTAAACCCGTCTGGCATGGGAGGAAACGCATGTGACCAAAAAAGTGATCAATAATATAAATATTGATAAAAGGAGAGTGAGGCCAAAGAAAAAATGGATGTATTGTGTGAGGAATGATATGAAAGAAAAGAGAGTGAATGATAGCATGACGATTGACAGGGGAGAATGGAAAGAGAATCAGATAGAAAGCAAAATTCCCTCCTTTCCCATGTTTAATTCGCGCCAAATAAAGAAATGCGGTCTTTTCTTTGCTTGAGACATTTATCATCCAATTTTCCCTCAATTTCTCTCAATACATAACTGATCATTGCCAATTTTATGTGTAAACGCCTTAACACATAGTTATTTGGCAACCATCCAACACTATTTACCTAAACGGATAGTGTGCCATAGATAAAAATCGCGATGTACCGCGTAGGCGAACATCCATCCATTTACGATTTTGTTATTATTTTGATTTATACACACGGAATTAGGATAATCTATGACATAAAGACTTCCACGATAATATTTGATGAGGAAGGAATTGTGAAATACATTCTTCGGTATAACAAAGACATTGTTTTTCATGTTTATTTACTTACTTATTTATTTATTTATTTAAACTTCATGTAAAATAGTGGTACATAGGCGGACTTAATGCCACAAGGCATTCTCTACCAGTCAACCTTTGGGTTAAATATAAAAACATAGTTATAGGGTACAAAAGTAATGTCTAAAATACTAACTTCTTGATTACCAGAATGTATATACTTCTATTGATACTAATACACATATACAAATAAAATAAACTAATAGATATTTTAACAAATACCACCTAATAATAATTACTATGACTAGACTATTATTTGAGAGTTATTTAGTCTGACTTATGTAGTGGTTACGAACTTTTCTTTTAAAAGTAAATTTGCTTTCAGCTAATTCAATATATATTTTTTTTCATGTTATTGGTAGTATGAAGAATTCGCTGCTCCCGATTTAATAGCTAATTTTCTTAAGTCGATAACTCTGTCGATATACAGCATGCGTTGCCTCCCCGCATGCGGAGTAATGACTAATGAAAGCCATAAGTTGATAATGCGGTCGATACATCGTATGCGGGCAATCCCCGCTACGGGCGTAGCGACCAATCAAATTCATCGGTCCATAAAAAGCGTGCGGGAAGACTCACACACAATGAAAATGAACCTTCAAAGCACCTGCCAACCGTGCGGTGCAGATTTTCCGTATACCGCAATCGTTCCCTATCGACTAATGAAAACGGTTCCCCGAATACGGGCCTTATGGCATGCTTTACAGTAATCTCCTGCACCCCGCATACGAGCCCTATCGACCAATGAAAATGTGCCTTAAGACTCCCGCAAACAGGTGCGACGACGCGACTCTGGTGGAACAATTACTATGAAAACGTCATGGAAATTGTTCTACCGGAGTCACGTTGCGCCTTCGCGTCGCAACTGTCTGCGGGAGCCTTTATTGATGGAAGAAACTAAAGATGGTGCATATTAACCACTTGTCTATGAACCAAACGTACTTGGTTGTTTAACGCATCAACCAAGTATGAGTTCCAAAGTTTTATTCACAGGTCCTTGTTTTTTTAATCAAAATAGAGGTCCAAACTGTGCTCACTATAGCGATCGACCTGGAATTTACTGTATGACGTCATCAGCACGCAATGTAGGTAACATACAAGTTCACCGTTTTATGCCTACATGGAAAATTATAGGCCTACGTAATCTAGAAAAGATAGGTAAATGTCCATGTCCGCAGTATTTAAAGTACACAATATACGCGAGTCAATTGCTTCAACACCCTCAAAGAGACGCATTAAATACTCTATTTAAATTGAGAAGGAAAATATTGTCTCCCATATTTGCAACTTAACAGTAAAATCAAGAACTAAAGAGAAAATGAAAACCTTCGAAATTCGAAATGAAAAATCCACTTACAAGAGGACAGTTTTGTGTCAATGCGTATAAAATAATATTACCTACTTAAAATTCAGGTCAAACCTAGGCTAGGCTAGACGACCAGCCAGGATCCAACGAGTCTAGAATACATTGTCCCAAAAACATTTTCCTAAATTATTTTTCTTTACTGGCCAGTACTTATCAAGTTGATGTATCAATAAAAAAAGTATTGACCACAAAGGAGGCCACATGACAGGCGAAGATTTTAAGGCTAGCTTCACTCGTAACCTCATTTGTCTTTCCCTAACCGCACCTTTGATTACTCACGCACAAAGCTTTTGGCCCCTTTTTCTTTAATGTTATTCTGGAGATAGTTGACAGAAGTATTGGTCGGAACGGAGGTGAAGTATACGGGTCGTTCCGGCACAATAATTATTGGATACGGGCTCTTGCTGTGAACGGATACTACAAATAAGTACGGGCACAACATACAAGCTGTATTATTGTTTTTGTAGGAATATCTCTAGTATAATCCACCCTCTTATTGCGCAATTTGGGCTCATCGAAAGGTTATTAAATAATCGTTACACCATATTGGTGCCGATTTCCTTGTTCACAAACTAAACTAAATTTAAGTTCAGTGCATCTTATTCTTTCTATTTCATTAAGAAAAGGACAGAAGATAAATTTTAGTTTAGTCCTGTCAAATTAATCAGCGCTTGACGTAAATTGACGTAATTTTGGTCGGCAAGTTTTTAATCACGTCTAAACTTGTATGGAGGCGCTGGTTAATTTGACAAGACTAAACAAAAAATTATCTTCTGTCCTTTTCTTAATGAAATAGAAAGAAAAAGATGCACATGTACTTAAATTTTGTTAAGTTTGTGAACAAGGGAATCGGCACCATTGTCAAAACAATTAAATAAGACATAGTAGACCTTTAAAATCTTTTTTTTTCAATTAAATAAGACATAGTAGGTTCCTTTAAAATCTTATAAAATAAACGAATGCTCTGTGACTTTTTATCATTTGTGTTTAACTTTTGGTATTTGAAAATTCTAGACACACTTACCGAGGTTCCTTATTGCGCCGTTTTTAATAATTCCTTCTCAGTCACAAGATGGTTGACGGTTTTTTTTTTAAGTAGTGGCTCTAGTGGACCGTTTAGCTCCTTCTTAAGTTCTGAGTTGAGCTGCACGATTATTGACAAATTCGTGCACTGATTGGACAGGTCCACTTAATCTGTGTGGTTCTTTTATCAAAATACCATTTCGGACACCGATCTACATAGCTTTCACATTATCTTACCAAGATGGCTGGACTTTAAAAGAAACTGTGACTTCTGAGTTTGTTTCGGCCTTTCTACTTAGAGTAGTCAGATGAGTAGTCTACCTTTTGGAAGGAGCAACTAGAATCAATTTTATTTCCGTGTAAATTTTGACGTTCAAAAGTGCAATATTTATGTGCCTAAATAAATGCTTTTGGCTTTGAGTTTGATAGGAAACGCAAACCTGATCTAGTTATTAAAATATGATTGATGTGTTAAAGTGTTTGTACAAACATACTTACAAAAATAAAATCATTTATCAGTGTTAAGTTAATTTTCTGTACCATCTTGCATCTGTACTGGGTACTAAGATATCTGATTTATTTCTGTGTACATATGTACGAGTAGGTAAACTATTTCGGGTGAAAGCAATTACATAGGCCTCTGTGATGCTCGTCACGGAACCTTCTCATAACTTTGACCGCATTTACCTCCCGCTTTCCTGAATTTTGGTCATTATGTGGTGATCAAATACGAGGGGACAAGTCCCTCGTATTTGATCACCACATTTGTAGACGCTAGTAAATTATATATTACTTAAATACTTATCTTAAGGAAAATAATCAAACTAATGCAATCACTGATCTGCTGGTCAAGCGTGGTGATAATGGCAACTTAACGATGTTGCCATCATTAGATATCTATGAGAAGCCCATGCTTAGTAATAGGTGTTGACGTTATAATGATAAGAATCATAAATTCGAGGGGCTTGTGGCTAAGTAATAACAGCCCCATGGTTCGATCGATCAGGTTAAGCTACGCTTGCCGCGGTAGTTCCGTGGATGGGTGACCATATTTACATACCAAGACCCGTCCGTGCCTCGGAAAGCACATTAAGCCGTTGGTCCCGGCTGTCATTTGTAGATCTTTGACAGTTGTTGCGGGTCGTCAGAAGCCCGAAAGTCTGGCAACCAGTCTTACCAAGGGGAATCGTGTTACCCGGTAACTGGGTTGTGGAGGTCAGATAAGCAGTCGTTTCATTTAAAATACTGGTATTCAGCTGCATCCCGTTAGACTGGAAGCTGACCCCAACATAATTGGAAAACTATATTGAGAAAATCATCATCATCTGATGATGATGTATTGTGGTAATCAAATACGTAGTTTTACACATAATACCTATTTATGTATTTATTGGTAGAAAATGTCTTTGAAATGTTCCAAAAGAATGTAGTTATCCTACTTAGTAAGAGCAGCGAGGTAATTGTGTAACACACTTATGGTGTGACCAAACATAAAGCGGCAATTGGACGACAGCCGCGAGCTACCTGCCGCGCACGGCGAATGCCGAGTGTTGGTTCGCCAGTGGTTGTGTGTGGACGGACGTATTTTATCACGCAAAATGGATAACGAAACAGCAATTCATCTTATTGAAATATATGGCTCCCATAGTCCATTATGGGATACTAGGGAGCTACAACACACGCGGCCGCTTTCATTGTGGTTTGAATACGAAATAAAAAGCGCGGCGTGTCTCGGACATGCCGCGCAGCGCTGCAGCGCAGAAGGTCTAAACTAGTCGCGCGAAAAATTTGTGTCTTGCGAATGCCGCGCGTAACTGCCGCGCACCTTGCACACTGTGTTTGGACACACCTTTACAGTAGCAATAGGTTTCGTTTTGACAGTTCAACAACATTCATTGCATTATTTACGTTGTTGAGGTGACAAATTTTTCGAAACTATGAAGCAATCAGATTGCAATTGATACTGTGTTACGCAATTAGAGTGTTGGACCCTATCCTAACTAATATTATAAATGCGAAAGTAAGTTTGTTTGTTACCTTTTCACGCCTAAACCACTGAACGGATCATCCTGAAATTTTGCATATAAGTTATCAGGTGTACAGAAACGGACATATGGTAGGTACCTTTCATCCCGAAGAAAATACTGTAACGTAATAAAATTTTAATTTCGAGGGCTACCCTGACGCTTCCCCCTTAACATACATAGTTTGAGAGTAAGTAAATGAAAACAAACACCTTACGCGATACACGCACGCACACACCCACTCGTATATAATAGAAACAGAAAGAGAGAAAGTCGCATGGAGCTACCGATTTTTCCTTACGTGACGATTTCTAGCAGTCAACTCCTACCGCACTTCGTTCTAAAGTACCTAGTTTCTAGTCAAACAGTGAACTTTACTAACAAAACTTATCACACGCTATAATTATCTACAATAGTAAAAGTTTAATAGGACATTACTCCAATCCTTTATAAATAATACCGAAGCACAGACGTCTGTAAAATTTCAAACGAAAATGTTTCTTTGTTATTTATAAGGTAACTTTTGTATTAACTTTGGCAAAAAAGTTTGCCTTATTGGCTCGCGCAATTAAAAGGATACTTAGAGAAAATAATACGTCGACATATAACTTTAAATTGTGGGGCTTTTTACCACAAGTAAAAAGTGTAAAATAGTTTTTTTTTTATTTACAAAAAAAAAAGACGTGTGGCACTCGGGGACTGCCGCGGTAAAGCTATTGCATAGGATTTTGTATCAACTTATGCAATTATAATTATTTATTTAAATTTTATTTATGCAGTATTTCTTTTTCTTTGATACTATTTTTTTTTTTTTTTTTTCGTTACGGAATTTCTGGATTCGATCCCCGCGCTCAAGGCCCGCGATAGAAGCTATGCAATAGCTTAAAAACAAAATAAATAAGTGCTGAACGTCGTAAAAGTGTATAACTACGTAAACAAAGTCAAATACTATTCAAATATAAGCATAATAACAACTTTAAAATAGACGAAAGTGTTGAACCTACAGTAATTTTAAATAAAAAAAGAGTGACAAACTGTTTTGACAGCGAAAAAATTCCATGTACATGAGTCATTTCCAACCGTCTAGTCAAGTTTAAAAATTGTTCAACTGGAATGGTATCAACTATTTGGCAAGCTTTAATTAAGTCGTTGTAGCCTTGCGGTGCAACAGGGGAACTGAATGTACTCGTAATCGACTGGTCGAGAGTTCAAACCCCACTATCAACAATCACTTTTTGTGAAGATCATAATTTTATAAACTAATATTTATAAGAATAAAATACGCAGTACACAGAAAAAAGAACTGCCAGAAATTATTAGATCACTAGAGGGTACTGGTGTAGTAAAACCGTCGGAGTGGGGAGCGTGAGGTTTTTTCGTTACGGAATTTCTGGATTCGGTCCCCGCGCTCAAGGCCCGCGATAGAAGCTATGCAATAGCTTAATAATGTGAGTCTGTGTGATACTTTGTACCTACTGAAATAAAAACGGTTAACCCCGAGTTAAGAGATTTCTTTGGTAAACCAAATAAATTCTTCGAGCCCACTCCGAGCTTTTAAGAAGTAAAAGTATAGATTACTTTTACCCCAGAAAGCTCAATGATACTAAACCAAAGAATTACCCAGTTTTATTTCAGTTCCAAAATGTAAGACTTCAACCCCACAAATTGAATATAAAAACATCAGTCCTCATTATGTCTCATACAAATTCCCGTCTGTTTTTCTTTGTACTGAAAAAGGTCTTCATTTCTACTTAAAAAACCATTTATGTCAAGTTGATACATAGATGCTTTTAACCCTTAAAACAATATAGGCTAGCTTGGCAGAGTGAAATACCCGCGGTCAGTACCTGACTATCATTTGTTTCTAGCCCAACAAGACATATCCGAAATAAAGGCTCTCGCGTTACAATCGTAAACACTTCGTAACTCACACATTTTATAGCTTTTGTGATTGATAACGTTTCTGGAACCAAGGACCAAGAACCAAGGTAACCGACGTAGCTCGACGAATTGCCAAACTTAAGTGGCAATGGGCAGGGCACATTGCGCGCAGAACAGGTGGCCGTTGGGGCCGAAAGGTTCTGGAGTGGCGACCGCGTACCGGAAGACGTAGCGTTGGAAGGCCTCCCACAAGGTGGACCGATGACCTTATGAAAGCCGCAGGAATCCGCTGGATGCGGGAAGCACAAAACCGGTCGAGATGGCGGTGCTTGGGGAGGCCTATGTCCAGCAGTGGACGTCTTTCGGCTGAAATGAATGAATGAATGAATGAACGTTTCCGAAAAAATATTGGAGACAAGACATTTCTTTTTTTTTTGACCCAATAAGTTCAGGTAAAAAAGAGAACAGAAAAGGGTAATAAAGTTTACTGACCAGATAACAATTTTTTTTTTAGAGGGAACAGTCACTATCGATGAGATTAATACCTAGTTTTTTTTTTTCTCTCCGGCTACTCTGTCACATCAGCCCTGCCAGCTGTTTTAGAACCCAATGGCTTGACTCGCGACGGTGGGAAGAGACCAGACGGAATTACCATAATGCTTTGGAAGATAGGTAGGCCCTTGATGTGGGATGCAACGAGTGTCGATACCCTTGCCCCATCCCATCCTCCTAGCACGGCGGGTTGTGCTAGGGCGGCTGCTGCACCCCCCGGTGGGTTCCCGCATTGTCGAGGCGGGGGGCTCAGTAGCCGTGGCTTGGAGGGCCACGGTGAAGCTAAGAGGAACCCGAGGAGGGGGCCGCTCGTCAGGGCTTTTGCGGCTAAGCCGACGACGTAGCGGCCGTAGGTTGCGGTGCCGCTTTGGCGACATCGCAACTGAGGCGGGCCGCGATGACGAATGGGCGGCATCGCGGCTGAGTGTGGGAGGCCGCGGCGGGAGAGGAGTATTGCGGTGAGCCGTTCTCCCTACCTTCCGCGGCCTTGACGGGGTCGCCACCGTTGAATGGCGGACGCGGTGGGGCCGCAGAGGAAGAGGAGTGTCGGTATTGCGTTGGCCGCTCTCCCTATCCTCTGCGGCCGAAAAGTGGTAGGCGGTGGGGCCACTAACCTGACCAGTCGTGGGGGACCAGGGGCGCCTGGACGCGGGGTCGTCTGGCGCGAGGTCCCAGGTGGAGGCCAGCAGGCAACGGGTGCGGGGACACCCTTGCCTGTATTGCACAGGCCTCCACCAGTGTCGGACGGGAATGGCCAGGTGTTCCCGGTCATTCCCATATCGCCCCCAGGCTGAGGGGCATGCGCCGGGAGGGTTGTGGACGTAAAGGATGTGCCGGTTTCCCATGACCCTCCCATCAAGGCGATGAGGGAACTCCGCTGAGTTTTAGTGGGTATACTGCCATTTTGGCAGGGAGTCCCACATACCCCGTCTCGTCCCCCGACGAGCGGGCATGCGTAATGCTTTACTCAGCGTAAAAAAAAGGGCGGCTGCTGCAGGTGTGGAAAACCTCAAACGGCGAAAGTATAATACCTTTCGGTAACTATATTTTCAAGCCGTTTGGGGTTGAAACACTAAGGCCTTAGTCATGTGTCCCCCTACACTTGACTAAGAAAAATTTGCTTTTAAGCGTAATATTACGCAAACGGATCCCTGAATCGAAAATGGTGTTAAAAATCGAACGATGGGACAGACGAGAAAAAATTGTCATCACCACTTTACGTGTAGGAGAGGAACCCAATTTTTTTTATTCAAGATTGTATTCTACCACTTTGTCGGCGTAATTAATATGTATCATCATTATCATCATTTCAGCCGAAAGACGTCCACTACGTACACACGACGACGACATAAGCCTCCCCCAATTGGGGGGGTTTGCCATAACCGCCACGCTTGGCAGGCGGGTTGGCAATCCCAGTATGGTGTTAAAAATGCATAGAGAACGCTGCTGCCCATTCTCTAGTAAGTCCCTTAGGCGCCTTTTACGACACCCACGGGAGAAAATGGGGTGGTGCTATTCTTTACTTCTGGCACCACACGGTACACGTGTACTTGCACATATTATTGTGATATATTTAGCTTTTAAAATTATGCATAGTTTTTGCTTGAAATAAGATGTTTTAATTCTACTGCTTGCGATAGAGCTTCCAGGATTAGCCATAAAACGTATGACTCTTTTGACATCAAGCTTTGTTCCCAAACCTATATAATATGAAATATGTATGTACTCATTATGTTACACAAAAATTTATATCTCCAATCTCTCATAGTAGAAACACAGTTATAAAACCCAGTCAATAAATTACCTTCTGAATACAGAAATATCGTTTGAAAACACAAAAAGCTTCGATTGCAAAGCCCATTACAGGTTTATTGTATCCGTCGTATCCCTCCACCAATTGGGAAAACGTAAGAAATATAAACACAAATACACTGGGTACGCAATACCTACGTGTACCTACTTTTATACCTACTACCGGGTATCCACCTGTCACGGACAGAAATTATGTTATGGCCGACAGGCAGGGACCGCATTAACGAAGGACTTGGATGGAGGACCGGCCTCAGGTAGTGGAATCCCACGAGTTTTTTAGATAGATAGATAGATAGAAGATAGAATACTCTTTATTTTACAACAATATTATTATTATTTTTTTTCGTTTTCAATGAGCATTTTATATCACCTTTAATTGATCTTAATTTATGTATTAAAACATACACACTTACCTACGTTTTTATTATTGCGTATGGCACTCGTGGGTTGCAGCTGAAAATCAGCGTCAGGTAGTACACCTTGTGTGTTATCTGACATTATGCTGAGCTGAGGCCCTTTTGGCATTATAATCATTGTTTTCTGTTTTTTTTAATTTTAAGGTGAAGTTTTTGCTGTAATGCCAATAAACGCACTTTTCTTTCTTTCTTTCTTATTATGTACACCATAAAAATTACAGATATAAATGAAGAAATGTTACATAGGCTGACACAATGGGCGGTCTTATCGCTAAAAGCGATCTTATACATACTAAAATAAAATTAGCTTAAGTTATTCCTTATAACATTATCTATCTGCCAGTGAAAATCCTATCAAAATCGGTCCAGCCGTTTTGGAGATAGTGGAACAAACAGATAGACACGACGGACAGACAATTTTTTTTTTTTGTTATAATTACTGTATATACTTTCATATGCACTTAATAAAAAGCTGTTAGTTTGATACTACAAACAGACAATTAAATAGAAAAAGAGTTAGGTACTATCTGTTACTAAAACCTGCGAAAAACTGCCTTCAAGAAGGATTATGTTCTTTTTGAAATAGCTACGTAAATTTGATGATAAAAGACATTAATGAGGCACTCTTAGATATTTGGCATTCGTCATAGATTACGGGCGCATCGTTCATAAACCGGCCCTGCCCCCATCTCCTCCTCCTCCTAGCCCTGACTCCATCTCTGTGTCCAGCAAATGACAATTTGTCCGTTCGCCCGTACCCCTCGAGTTCTTGATTGAATAGACATCATTTCAGATATAGTTTATTTTACGAACAAATAAAATTTACTTCGATTCCGACGAATGACCTAATGTTGATCAAATAACGTAGCAATTTTGTCCAATTCTCTTTAAACATTTTGTATTTTATCAAAATAAATGGAGGTACAAAATTGTTAGGCTCATTTTCCGTCCAGTTCTCGGCGTTGAATGGGCATTTTCATCTTTTCCCGATACGTCGTAAAAGGCGACTAATGGATTATCTTAGGAGTATCTTGGTGCTGTAATGGTGTCATATTGCAATCGTTAATTCTGAAGCAATATTGCTCCATGAAACTCGTAGAAACGAACTCAGCCTTTATTAGTACGTACATACCTACCTAGCTTAAGGTGCATACAGATTTGCTCGATTTATGACGATCGCTATTGTCGCTCGATTGTGTTTCTTACAGATTTGCTCGATCGTTAATGTCGCCCGTTCCATCTGCCTACAGCCTTTTCCCATGTTGGGGTCGGCATCCAGTCTAACCAGATGTAGCTGAATACTAGTATTTTACATGGAGCGACTGTCTATCTGACCTTCACAACTCAGTTACTGGGTAATAAATACCCCTTGGTAAGACTGGTTGTCAAAGTTTCAGGCTTCCGACTACCCGTAACGACTGTCAAAGAACCATGAATGACAGCCGGTACATAGCTTTACATTCTTTTCTAAGGCACGGTATGTAAAGATGGTCGCCTGTTAACGATCAATAAATATCAAGGTTAAAAATCGAGGACAAATTAGACTTCACTTGTTGATTTATCTATCGACAAAAACGAACCACAATGTCGATCGACAAAACTATGATGTCGATCGTCAAAAATCGATCAAATCTGTACTTATCTTTACGTTTTCGTAAATGTTCCTTTATTACGTGAACAGTAGGTATGCAAGTATACCGAAGGCCGTGTTCAAAGTTAGTCCATGTCGACTTGAATGGGTCTAGGAACAACAACGATTGATTGCAGGCAAACAGTCAAGCAACTGATACAATTTGGCTCCAAACATCTGTGTTGCCAATCCGACTCTGTTGTTATGTCTTATGTAAGACTAGCGACCTTGTGTATTTTAGATGTCCATATGAAATTATGGATTGAAAAGCCATGTCTCATATTTAAACACGGGTACTACCAATATTTAGTATTAAATTAGCAAAAATTGTAGGCCCGATCCTGGAATTTGTAGTAAAACCCTTAGGGCGAGGTTCTTCAAGTTAACCTCTAGGAAATGTAATTTCAATATATTTTATTTAGAAACAGTAATGATTAAACACGTGAAAAACTTACATGTTGCTTTGAGACCTTTCTGTAGGTACATCGGGTACTCATTACATAATTGGACAAAGTTCGCTCGATAGAAAAAAAAACCAAACATACCCTTATTTCGTAGATTAAAACTCATTTTATTTCAATATTATACTACTTCATGTATTGAAAATTACATCAAAATAAACGTCTATGATGATGTAATGTCCGTGAGGTTTCATATTGTTAATATCGTAAAACATATAATTTTCAACCCAAAATTAACGAAGTTTACGGCACAATTTACTCACGCCCCTCTGCCACCTCAAGAACAAGAATGCACGCTTGAAGAACCTCGCCTTCAAAAGTTACAGGACGTACCTTTTACGTCCTATAACTTTTACGGCGAGGTTCTTTCTGCTGAAGTTAAAGCTGGCTGGCATTAATAAGTGACAATTATAGTCACCTACCTACTTTACATGTTAAATTAAATTGTAAGGGTTTAATGTCATAATATACATTACGGTAGACCCTTAAAGGCTACCGTGTGATGTTGTATGGAGGAGATATCCATACTATCCATACTAATATTATAAATGTGAAAGTAACTCTGTCTGTCTGTCTGTCTGTATGTTACCTTTTCACGCCTAAACCGCTGAACCGATCGTCATGAAATTTGGCAGAGATATAGCCTGGGATATGGAGAAGGACAAACTTTTTTACGCGATAACCGACATCCACGCGGGCGGAGCCGCGGGCAAAAGCTAGTATTTTTATAAATATAGGTTATTTCAAACAATTTGTTGTTTTCTTGCATTTCAATACATAACCACCTTGCATTTAGGTTTTGACCCTTAAAAAGTGAGGGACAAAAACTTTTATGTAACATTGGGGGGGTGGGTATTAGGTGGCTCCTCAATTCAGACGTCTGAATAAAGTAGGACTCGAAAACCAGCAGACGGATGTTTTCGAAAAGTTGGTAGGAATTAGTAGTGCTTATGCGTATCTGCAGCGATGGGGCTACAATTGCTGCTATCAGAGAATTGTAGCTATCACAAATTCAGCCGTACAAAACCCTTTTTTTTTTGTACTACATATTTCCCATCACATAATCAGCGTATAATGTTCCCACTGCCAGGACACAGACCTCCTCTCTCCAAGAGGAAGAGGGCTGTAATCTACCGCTACCCGAGCCCAGTGCTGGTTGGTATATGTCACATGTCTTCGATTGTTTTAGTTCTAGGACATGCCGGTTTCCTCAAGATATTTCTCTTCACTGTTTTGAGAGAAATGGTAAGATAAGATAAGATAAGATAATCATTTATTTGCTCAAACATGAGTACAGTACATACAACACAAATTGTCAGTATGCAAGAGATGTTAAAAGTAGAGATAATAAAAACAGATCATCACGTTTGCCTTTAACAATGGCATGCAAATATTAATAAAACAGAGTACAATGTTAAAAAAACTCATTAAAATTATAATAAGCTTTATCTGCTAGCAAATTTATAACTTTTTTTTGAACGCTACGTCACTTAACTGCTTCCAGCTTTTAGGTAGTTTATTGTAGATTTTTGGAGCCATGCAAAAGACACTTTTCCGCATAAGTGCAGTTCTATATTGATGTAGGCAAATTTGACTATTGTCGCGTCTATTACGAGGAAATCGATCCGCCATGCGGGAAAAGAGGTGAGGGTTGGATCTTAAGAACATTGCATTTTCTAGTATAAAAAGTGAAGGTAAAGTCAACATTTTATATTTTTTTAAATAAGGCTTGCAACTCTGTGGTGATAAAACAATGTACACAAAGCAAAGCGCCTGTCTTGGTTCAAACCTAGAACTCGCAAGTTGCGGCCGTTAACACAGAGCCTCATTTTTACAGATTTTTGAAGTGAAAACTTCTAGGCACGTTGAGCGATTTTTGGTATGGGTTCGCGATCGACACCGAACGCTTTCCATGAGCTATATGTATACTGTGTATATATGTGTACTTTTTGAGTGAATAAAAATCATAGAACTCGCGTTATCGTCACCGAACGCCTTCCATGAGCTACCTATATGTATAAAAGAACAGTTATTCCAACGTTTTGTGTTTTCACTTCTGTCGGCAGTCCTTATGAATGCAATTTTTTTAAAGAATTGATCGAAATTGAACTCATACACTTTTTTTTCTAGTTCTTGTTCCACTCTTTTCCGAATGCTTCCAAGATACAGGAACATTACTCTGATTGAGTCTCACATTAACATAATTTCTCGCCGGAAGTACCTAAAAGCATAATATAGTACAGTACAATTATTTTCTTAATGTCCCTCGACAAACTTCGTGTTTCGTCAGTCGTCGGATTTCTATCAGTTGCTGTTTGCACTTGGTGCAGACCGGACGCTCTCAATCGACTCTCTACATACTTCCAATACACAAAGTTTGCCAAGGGACATTAAGAAAATAGTTGTACTGTACGCTTGTATCCAAACATTGTAATTCCTGTTACAAATAATAACAAAAGTGTTAAACGTTGCATGAAAACACCCGTTATTTCCACATGCACCACATAATTTTCATACAAATATCATAATTAAATGTGACATGAATTATTGTAATAACGCACAATACGTGAAGCGTATAGCTAAGTAGTAACAGCCGCACGGGTCCATAGATCAGGTTAAGGATCAGGTACAACCAGCTACCCCAATCCTTGACGTCTCCAGAGGGTCGCTAAGCTGGTGATGCCTAATCCTGGCGTCAGTACTAACCCCTGACGCAAGAGGACACAAGCCAGTGCATAATATTACCTTCGTGTTACAGAAAACATCATTATATCTTCAACAAGCCTTGACACTCCGACAGCTGGTGGCTCTCGGACCTCTTGATTCGACCTGCTCCTCCGAGGTCGGTGACTTGGAAGCCTGACTCGAGGTTTCCCTCCAAGAAACCCCTGGACCTCTCACTCTTAAGGACGGACCTCCAACGTAACTTCTCCCCGGTTTCCCTGGCCTCTTATATCCTTCAGTTAGGACCCTCCAATACCCATTCGGTAGGGCCTATTAAACCTAATATGATAAATCATCTAATTATTTTTTTATATATTAAAATTTTTAATCTCTTTAACTTGTTTATTTTCTTTTTAAGTCGGGACTCCTCCAGTTCTGATGATAGGTAGGTGGTAGTTCTATCTCTGACCTTAAATTTTTCCCCTCACGGAAAAATGTAACGTTACAACCCACAATAAAATAAGTAAACTTATACCAAGTAAATCAATCTACACCACAGTGGGCTAAAACTTTAAACGATTACTAACTAGTCTATTAATTTATTTATATATACTTTATTGTACATCAGATTACACATTACATAAGAAAAGGAAAACTTATACACTATAAAATATACAATGGGCGGCCTTACCGCATACTGCGATCTCTTCCAGGCAACCTTGGCATGGATAGTGAATTTCTGGACATAAAATGGGGTTGTCATTGGTGCAAATAAAAAGTATAACAGTACAATATCCTATAATAGATACACAGATATATGCTATATAATAGAAACATAGATACATACATACTAACTATATAAGCAAAGAAAATAAATGAAGACTTAGATTATTACAGCTAACAAGGAGAACAAAATCACAACGACAAATAATGTTCCTTCACGAGTCTTTTAAACACAGGTAACGATTGCGCGCGTTTTATTGGATCTAGCAATGCATTCCATAAATTCCATAAACGACGTCATTTACACCGCTATTTACAGTTAATTTTACTGAAAATGAACCTAATTTCAAACTGAAATAATAAATAAGCCTACTTTAGAAATATCTCTAGCGAAAATAACATTAGATAAATTATGTTTTTAAATAGAAGACCACTTTAGTAAAATGAGTTCTCCAGAAATTGTTTATTATTCCAAGACTGTTTTTCTGAAGTGTAAATTTTAAAATAAAAAGCGTCACTTAATGTCTGCATTAAATCGCAAGTAGGTAACTGATATTAAAAACCGGCGAAGTGCGTTTCGGACCACGCACAATGAAGGGTTCCGTAATTGTGATGAATTTATCCCAAGAACAAACTTAACACTGTACATTCCAACTGCAAATGTAAGTTTGTACGCTCAATATTGAGTGATTACCATAATTATTATTGTAAGATCAAGAAGAAGAATCAAAAGATTATTTCCTTCCGTGAGTGTTGTAAAAGGCGACTAAGGGACGTACTAGAGAATGGGCAGCAGCGTTCTCTATGCATTTTTAACACCATACTGCGATCACCAACCCGCCTGCCAAGCGTGGCGATTATGGCAAATCCCCCAATTGGGGTGTTTGCCATAATCGTCACTGCTGAACAGCAGTGGACGTCTTTCGGCTGAAATGATGATGATGATGATGATGAAGAAAATGCTCTAATTTAGCATATATTTTTCGCAAATCATTAACACTACTCGTTTAGACGTCATCTTCAGTATAAAATCATTAAAACTCGGTTATCGTCGCCTGATGAATACCAAGATTTATGTTGTAATATAGCATTACGCAATGAAGTGTATTTGTGACCGCAAACGATAAAGATACGATCGCCTAGGTCGCACTGTTCAGAATAGATGCCTACCTATATGAGATACATTATTATGTAGGATTGGAAAACTATACATACGTATCAGGGTTCCATATGTCCGAATGAAAAAACAGAACCCTTATAAGTCGAGTCTGTAAGTTGAAATTTGTTGCAAATATCAATTTTGAATTTTGATTATGGGGGTCACTTTTGCGAGACCAAAAAGAAATTAAAAATAAAATTGCACACTGTCCCGTGTGACATATCAAATGAAAGAACTTACTGTGAGGGTCTCAAGTTGTTGAAGATGTAAAAAAATAATTCAAATGTTTGGATCATTGATTATCAATCATCATCATTCATCATCATTTGCATTGTTACCAGTATCATAAAATATTTTATACCAGAAAATCTCCTTTTTTTAATAACTTTGTTTAAAACCGAAAAATTATAAAAATAATTACGGTATGATAATTGTTTTATTATTATTTCTTAAATTCAGTACTTAAAAGAAAATGAAACCTCTTTTTTCGCCATTTTATTTGAATTACCATTACGAAGATATTTTTTTGATATGTTATCCCCTTTGTTTACATAAATTATCTGAATTTGAGACTTTGGATATAGTTGACATCTTGCCGCGCGGCGAGTGATATTAAAGAGAAATCGCCCAAAGCCGATTGACTGATCACTTTAATGCTCATATAGGTGCTCAGCATCCACTATTTACATCTCGTGGGTGCTGGAGCCACCGAGCATCCACGGAGTCGGCGCCCCTGATGTAAATAACAGACACATTTCCGCTGTTGTCAAAACTAACCAAAATGGACAGAGCACTTACTACGGCTACTACGCTCGACGCATATACGAGTGCGACTGCGTGCGTGCGTAGATTTGTAATGTGACCACAATTCTCTCCTACAATCAGTATAACTTATTTAATAAACAAACAATATTTTATACATAATAGTAAAAAATCTGTGTTTGTAGTATGATTAGAATATAATATTCTAATTGGGTTATTGGGTGGTGTGTGTTAATTCCGTGACATGTTGTATAATCGTATAAATGTTTCCATTATAAAAAATGTCCCTTCAACAATTTTTTCAGACTTTTCTAAATCACCATAAGTACCTACATACTCAAGGTTAAGCAAAATATGTTTTAACAAATCCCTCTATTATCCAGTATTTTATTTTCTATAAGAAACAGTTAAACCGTATTTACTGTTCTTTGTGGAGATCCGTAGAATGATAAAAAATCCCTTCCCTTAATCTGGGGTTAATGAAGACAGATTCAATGTTGCGTGGACGGTGGGAGAAATATTAAGGACAGGAAAAAACAGAGTGAAAAATTTGTTCCACGAGGTTATCTAAGTGGCAGGGGAAACCAGAATATATGTTTTTTGACGTTCAAAAGTGCATCTTCGTGCCTATTTGAAATAAATGATTTGACTTTGACTTTGACTTTGACTTATGGTGGACAGGGTAAACTTACTGTCGAAAAATTCAAGGTTGGTTTTTAAGTGTATATAATAGGTATGTCTATTTCTTTGGCACGCTTTGCAGCCTAGACGGCTTGATAGATTTTAATAATGAGGAGTCGTTAGATTCGTCTTAGTTGTGGGAGTGACATCCATACTAATGTTATAAATGTGAAATTAACTCTATATGTCTGTCTGTTACGTTTTCACGCCTAAACCATTGAACCGATCGTCATGAAATTTGGCAGAGATATAGCCTGGGATATGGAATAGGACATAGGCTACTTTTTTACGCGATAACCGACATCCACGCGGGCGGAGCCGCGGGCAAAAGCTCGTAAACAAATAAAACAAAAGGTAGGCACTATATTTATTAACTAAATTAAGTAGGTAATAAATAACTCTGTGAAAAATGTATTACGGATTTTATTTTTCTTCTAAATATTAATTTATACGAGTAATGTATGTAAGTGTATCAGTACCAATCGTGGGATTTTGTCCTTTGCTTTCCGAGATTTTAAAAGAAAAACCAGCCAAGTGCGTGTCGGACCACGCACAATGCAGGGTGCCGTCGTTGGGATGAATTTATCCCAAGAACAAACTTATCATGTACTTGAAAAACATGTTTTCCTATACAGAATGTATGGGAGAATTTTTTTTTTCAACTGTAAATATGTTGGTCGCCAATTACTCGGTAAATTGTAAAGTCTACTTAGATGTGATAGTTTTCCTTTTAACTTTGTTATAGTGTTAGGTACTAATGCCGTGACATTTGAATTTCTCACTAAAACCGTTTAGTTGGTAGAGGGAACACTTGACTCTAACGAAAATTGGTACTTTAAAGCTTGATAAGTCACGAACGGTTTACTTAATCAAAAAACGGTCTTCGCAAACCCCTAATATTTTTGAAAGACCTATCCAACAATATCCCACACTACGGGAAGGACGAAAAAAAAAATTATCATCCCCACTTTACATGTAGGGGAGGTACCCTAAACAATTGTATTTTTTTTTTTAATTTACCACTTTTTGGCGTCATTAACGTGTATACTCTGCCAAATTACAACTTTCTAGTACTGATAGTTTTTGAGCTAAACCGCGGACAGACAGACAGACGGACATGGCTAAACTATAAGGGTTCCTTGTTGACTACGGAACCCTAAAAAACAGACAGAAATAGTTACCTATATAAGTTTCACACACGTTTTCATATTATGAGATACAATACAAGAACTAGATACATTCAATGTTATCCCGTAAAAACACACATTCAAGCCACGATTGCATCTGCAGTAAAAACAGGATATTGCACTAGCACTGTCGATCCCGAAGATAACTCGATACCCTCGATTGTGAGTTTTTTACAGAATAGCGAGGCTGGTGTGTTAAAAATGTTCTGTAGTTTCTGTCATTTTTCAAAGCACTATTTGAAAAATGACCTATGTAACTACAGTATGAGAAATCTCTGGTTTTCATTCAATACAAGCTTCATCATCTGCCCATCCTTATCCAGCTGAATACCAGTATTTCACATGAAGGGACTGCCTATCTGACCTCCACGACCCAGTTACTGTGTCGACAACCCCTTGGTAAGACTGCTTGTCAGACTTTCGGGCTTCTGACGACCCGTAACAACTGTCAAAAATCCACAAATGACAGCCGGGACCAACGGCTTTACGTGCTTTCCGAAGTACGGAGAGGTCTTGGTATGTAAAGATGGTCACCCATCCACGGACCAACCGCGGCAAGCGTATTATAGCTTAACCTGATCGATCGACCCATGCGGCTGTTATTACTTAGCCACTATTATTAATTACTTAAATAAAAACAGTGGCTGATATTACTAAAACTGCACTAATCACCAAACTTTGCCAAATCGAATTTGTAACGTCACAATTTCATAACCTTTCATCGATTCTCATTAAATTAAACGGGACGTTAATATCTACGGATTTAACATTTAACGCGAAAGTCAACGATCGCAAATTAATTCGAATGATCAGATTAATTCATAATAATCGACAAAATGAACATTACCAACTCTATTCTCTGTGGCGCATCACTAATTTAAATGGCGTTTGCAAACGCGGGAATTGTTGTTTGCTGCATTGCAGGGTCTGCATGTCATGCCATTCTCCTCAAAATGAGATTGTGTGTCCACAGTCTGCCACGGTTGAATCAAGTTCCTTAATAGGAGTTAGCCTGTTATTCTCCGGACAAAATTGTAAACTCCAAACTTCCACTGGATATTTTCTAATGCTGCGGCCACATTGTCGTGATAAGAGGAACTACGCTTCGCGCGCTTTCTCTCTCGCAAACCACTCGAATTCTCGCTGTAAAACATAGAGTGCGCGAAGTGTAAGCCGCTTTATCGCGACAAAGTAGCCGTGGCTTCATTATCGCTGCAAAGATTCATGTTGCGTTGTCGTGATAAAACGTGTTCGAACTACGACGAACTATATTGGCCACATTGTCAAAACTTCGCCGTATGGGCATACCCGTCCTGTGTTTAGACACAGGACGGGTCAGTCGGGGCAGTCATGTCTATGGCAGCAAGCAGGCTAGATTGTGCGTTTGTGAACCACTGCTGCAAGGTATCGGCTGGGCCTGTCACCAGCATTAATGTCACAAATTGCTTGTGTGTTAATGTTTTACTAACATAGTTTGTAACTATATTGTTACCAACACTTTGAGTCTTGTTGCTTGAATTAAATGATTTTATTAATACGAGTTCACTTGAATGATTCGCGATTTGACGAATTGCTTGTCCAGACGTGTCTCGATAACGCGAATTTTCTCTTTATCACGACAATATAGTCGCAGCATAATAGGAGTTAAGCCTGCCATGCACCGGGCACAATAAATTGTAAACTTCATACTTTCACTGGATAGTCTCCAACAGAAAGACTTTATAAAGCTTTCAATCGAGTGAAAAATCACATATAGCAGCCGTGCTAACGTTCTAAGGACCATTATGCTACGGCTACACAAATAAACAAACTTAACTTCGCGAGCTCTCTGTTAAGGTCTTGTGCTACTAGTGTCGCGTCGCGCCCGCGATATCGCACTAGTCTGTACGAGCCTTTATCAGCGAGCCGTCGAACGGTGTGCGAAAGAGAGCGTGCATAATAATTCGCCTTATTGCGACAATGTGGCCGCGGCATAAGACTTGATCAAGAAAGAAGTTTGAGCCTTAAAACATTTATAAGGTCAATTACCGAATTACAGAGAAAACTGAACCAACGTTCATTTAGTACCTAAGTACCTCCCTAATTTAACATCACCAGATGCAGACGACGTAAATTGGGTAGCACTTTAAGGAAAATTAGGTCCAAGTCGTGCCAAAAACAAATGTTTTGGTATTCGCTGAAGTTACTAGACCTTAATAAAACTACTTATTTCACTTGTCGCTTCGGGCGGAAATTAAAGCTAACATTGAGTATAATGAAGTGTTGTCACATCCTAAATGCGCGCTGTCATGACAGATATGAAATATTGGTAAAGTATTGTCTTTACCAACCTATACTTAGAGTACTCGTATGACCTAGTTTCGTTTTCGGTTTTCGGCAATTTTCGGCAGATAATTATTGGGTACGACCGAATTTTATTTTCGGTTTTCGGCAATTTTCAGCAGATATAACTATCAACTTCGACCATTTTCGCTTTCGGCCTCTGCCGAAAATAATCAAGTTCCGGCAAATCAATAGTAACAGTTTATTTTTTCAGAGAAAACCCATCGTTACAACATATAAAAGCACAACAACAGTGAAAATACAGAAAAATGCTTTGTCTCGCACTTTATTTATTAATAAGAAGATTCCTCTGAGAAAAGTATTTAGTTCATTTTCATGTGATTTGAGTTTAAGCAGTTAAATTCAATGATTTAAAGATTGGCCCTGTATTCATTTAATTGTTTTCCAAACAAAAAATATTTTTTTCGGTTTTCAGATAAAAAGCACTTTTGAACGTCAAAATTTACAAAATAATTAATTGATTCTAGTTGCCACTTCCAAAAGGTAGTTATGTATGGAGAAGAATGGGCAAGAAACTCCATACTTACTCTTTTAAAATGTTAATAATATTTTTTATACATTAATTATTAATTATATGTGAAGACGATGCACTTACCTAGAATAAAATCACTATACCACAATAGGTAAAAATAATTAAAAGTTAAGCAATGACAGACAAATTAATCATGCGAGAGATACATAGTGCTCACATCTTTACAAACATTGTAAAAGTAGATGAGTTCCCTAAATAATTCTACCTACCTAATGGAAATGTAGAGCGGAAAGGAGCGGAAAGGAAAATAGTGGCCACTAAGCTCCGTTTTAATGATTACAATAAAACATAACAATTTAAAAATACTGTTTGTAGTAATAAAAAGACGTGTGGCACTCGGGGACTGCCGCGGTAAAGCTATTGCATAGCATTTTGTATCAACTTATGCAATTATAATTATTTATTTATTTTATTTATGCAGTATTTCTTTTTCTTTGATATTAAATTTTTATTTTATTTAATAACGTATAGTCTTGTGAGGCACAACTTGACGAGCTTATTTTCTGCATTTTCATTCTAAAATAAAAGATATCACCGAACAAACGATGAGGGCGTCACTGTGCGCTCGGTAGCCTCTTAATGTTATTATCATCCACATAGACTAAGTGGGAAAATTACGTATTAATGAAGCTAACACAAAAACTACACAAGCAAAGTTAATCAAATTTAATAAGGGGCCACCGTGTAGGCTTCTTCTACCAAATTAAAATAGAATTTACAAAATCGGTTCACAATTGACGAAAATGTCGAAGAAAATAGGTATATGTTTTTATTTTTTTTAAATCGATACAGACCTTCTTTTTTAGAGTCAGTTAAAAATCAGAACTCACCTAAAATCCCTTACCTACGTCAAATTATTGGCTAAAGAAAAAAAAAAATATACAAAGATACAATGGCATGTTGATACTATACCTAATATTTTACGTAGATTACCTACCTATAGAACAAACACAATACAATCAATTGAGACCTAGCAGCTTTCTAGAAACCATTTAAATTGTCTCATTTTAATCAATCAAATTGAAAGACAGAGGTAATTATCCTGTACCGACGACTAGGCATGTAGAAAAAATATCGATATTTTTTGGCGATATCTACTATTTCGATAAATGGATATAACGATATAAAATATCAAGTATCATTACAATATATTTTCAATAGCAAGACATCTCCATAAAAAGTTGACTTATTTATATCAATGTTTTATTAATTTAAGATTTTACATCAGAAATGATGTACCTAGTTTGGTATTAATATGAATAAAATATAAACACAATAGAATGTTATAAAGTATTAGTATTTTTTTGAAAATTCCACCTATATATCAATGTTTATTTTATGTTATTCTAAGTGCTGTTTTTTTTATTTTATTTCGTTGCCTATTTATGTACAGACGCCAGCAGGTCAAGCTACCCGAAACTGTCAAATTTTCGCAATCAACCTTGAACCTTATGCTGTAGTGATAAAGTTGAAAATCTATTAAAGAAATTTGACAGATTGTAGTAGCTTGATGTGCTGGCGTCTGTACTTACAATTCTTTAAACCTGACTTGGTTTCCGTACGTCTTTTTCGGGTAACCACTGAAAATCAGCACAGTACTGTGGGTGGCTCATAGCACAGCATCATGCTGAGTGGAAGCCCACTTGTCACAGTCATGACGTGCAGCTGCCGACTATTTCGGTTTTGTGCTCGTGATTATAATGTAGATCTATTCTGTTCTATTTTTCTACCTACTCGAGTTAATTATCTTTTTGTACGCACGTGTTTTCTGTGACAAATAAACCTATTTTTCTTTCTTTCTATTTTTTCGATACATCAACGTCGATATCAATATATTTTTAATTATCGATAGTTTTTGGCACTTCTTGCATCCATACCGACGACCGTATTCTATGTAACCGCCATTGCCAGTGCGATTCAATACGGCTGCCCTGATTACAGACTAACAGACTATAATCCGTCTGTCACAGGGAGCCATTAATTGATAGATTTTCTATCACCAATAAATCAAGACTGAAGTTTAAATTGCTTTCACGGTACGAAGAATTAATTGTAATTGCTAAGCCGAGCGTGGAGTAAAGTAGAAGTATAAATTTGTAGATATTGGCTTTCTACCGACCACAAATTTTAACTAACTAATTAATTCTTATTTATTGTTTAACTAGCTTCTACTTGCAATTTCGTTCGCGTGAAATTTCTTGCTCCCCCGTTCCCCAATCCGTTCTCGAGATTTCATCAAAAAACCTGTTCCATACAAAATATATAAGACTTTTTTTTTGTGAACTTTTCGCATGTTTTAGTAGAAAGAAAGAAAGAAGAAAAGAAAGAAAGAAAAAATGTTTATTTGCGGTAAACATTACGCAAAAAAAAAGACCAAACTCAAAAAAAACAAGTTGGGAGAAAATATGCGTCACATCCACGCAAAACGGCCATCGCTCAGCATAATGCTGTGACCCTATGCGAGACTGAGCCCCAGCGCTGGTTTTCAGCGACAGCGGTTGACGTGATGACGTCGACCGGTGCAGCATACAATGAGATAAAAAATAAAATAAATAGTTACTCTGCTATTCGGGGTGGAGACAAATCCAACAAATCAAAGATCATACAAATCGGTCTAGCCGTTCTTGAGTTATAAATGGCGTTACTAACCCGACTTTGTTTTATATATTTACTAAACCCGCGACTTGGTCCGCGTGAAAGTTCTTGTTCCCTCGTTCCCCAATCCGTTCTCGAGATATCATCAAAAAAGCCGTTCCGTCCAGCGGATTCCTATATATTGAATCCGCTAGATGGGAGAACCCCAGAACCGGTCGAAAAGGCAATGCTTGGGGGACGCCTTTGTCCAGCAGTGGACGTCTTTTGGAAATGAAATGAAATCGTTTATTCTGTAAATAGGATAAAATAATCACTTTTACACTTTTTTTTTTTATAATGTCCATTGATTCAACATTTCCTATCTGACTACCCCTGAGAAGAAATGGCGAAACAAAATGGGTAAAATGATGATGATACCTATAAGGGGCTCGTGGCTAAGTAATAACAGCCGCACAGGTCGATCGAGCAGGTTAAGCTACGCTTGCCGCGGTTGGTCCGTGGATGGGTGACCATCTTTACATACCAAGTCCCCTCCGTGCCTTAGAAAGCACGTAAGCCGGTCCCGGCTGTCATACGTAGATGTTTGACAGTCGATACGGGTCATCAGAAGCCCGAGAGTCTGACAAGCAGTCTTACCAAGGAGTATCGTGTTACCCGTAACTGGTTTGTTGAGGTCACATAAGCAGTCACTCCACATAAAATACTAGTATTCAGCTGCATCCGGTAAGACTGGAAGCTGACCCCGACATAGTATTAAAAAAAAAATTAAAATGACAATTTGTCACAAACAAAATACATTAAAAATATGACAGACACTGAAAGTCACAACCTTACAACTTGTATTACAAACAATCTGATCCTAACTCCCAAACTAGGCCTAGCTCTGTATTTTGGGGTTCAGTGTTCAGCCATGGGATCTGTTTAAAACAAGACAGCATTACTTGGAGAGGAATGTCGCCAAATCGTAGTATCCTACGAATAGGGGCGTAACTGCATAATAGCTACTTTTCAGGAGACACTTTTTTGTGTTTAATTAAATTAAATATGAAAAAATATGTATTGGTGATTTCTTATAATGTGTATTGGTATTTTAAGGTTCGGCTAGGATTATTTTCAATAAATTATCTTTATATTTTATACGCATTTTGTCCTTTAAATCCCGTTTTTAATTGTTTTGTTGAACTGGTTATATGTGGTATGATGAGCAGAACTGAATTATGAAATAAAAAAGAAAGCCCCTATGTTCTTTAGTGCACTATTCGTAGGATACGACGACATATTTAACACGCAATTCGCAATTTATATAAAGGCACGACGGTAAGTGACATCGCACCTTTAGAATTATAGAGACCTTATTTGAAATCATCAATCACATCATCAGTTAATGACATCATCAATTAATTCACAATATTATAGTGACCTCATTGGTGATGTTCTTTAGAAAGGTTGAAATCTTAAAATTTCAAATATAGGTCACTATAATATTATTATAGGGATAATATTTTTGTGTTCACCAAAAATCTTAAGGTACATACATCTATGTATGCATTTCTAAAACTTTATTCTTCCCCGAAAAATACTGATCGCGCACCAAATATTAAAGGTTAGGTTAGGTTAGGTTATATTTTGGTGCACATTCAGTATATTTGGTGGAACACAGGCAAAATTAGGTAAATGAAATGGGAATAAATTGAAGTACTTTTAAATACCATCCTTATTATAGTGACCTAATTTGGTGATGTTTTTCAACTTCTGAAGAAATTAGGTCTCTATAATTCTAAAGGTGCGACATGTGGGATGGTAAGATAAGATTATGCTGTTACGACATATTTAAAAGAGAATGAAAAAGGTAAAAATAAGTAACAGTAAGTTGCAAAAAGGCTAGGTAGATTATTATGATGATACCTACCTAAGTAAACAACAGTCAACACGTTTAATTATCCTAAAATATCTAAATCATGAATACCAACCAACAAAAATGTCAATAAAGCAATTCCTAGCTATATATATTTCGGTTGGTGGTAGGGCTTGTTCTAAGTCCGCCTGGCTAGCTACCACCATCTTATCTAAGTCTGTCGCCAAACAACAATGTTAACAACATTTGTTGTGTTTCGGCAGTTAGAGGTAAGATAGCCAGTTCCTCTGTGGTTGAGGATTCCGGGTGAAGCTCGCTTCCATCTTCGGCCTTATCATCACTTACCATCAGGTGAGATGAAGGCCAAGAGCTTCCACGTTGTGTGTAAAAAATTTAAAAAAAAAAAAAATATTATTAACCACACACCGATTAAAGCTCCCTACAGACAGGCGCGACGCGACAACGCAACGTGACTCTATACACAAAGTCTCAAATTCAGATAATTTATGTAAACAAAGGGGATAACATTTCAAAAAAATATCTTCGTAATGGTAATTCACATAAACTGGCAAAAAAAAGGTGCTATTTTCTTTTAAGTACTGATTTATGAAATAATAATTAAAAAATAATCATACCGTAATCATTTTTATAAATTTTCGGTTTTAAACAAAGTTATTAAAAAGAGGAGATTTTCTGGTATAAAATATTTTATGATACTGGTAACAATGCAGGAGATCAAAACATTTTCAAATTTTTTACATCTTCAACAACACAAAAATTACAACCATCGTTCATATATTCATAACGTAAATAGCATATCTAGCCACATTTTGGATGAAAACGGCTATAAAGTGTTTCGAGTGGCTATGGATTTTGGGAGGCGTACGTCTAGCAGTGGACTTAAAAGGGCTGATTATGACGATCATATGCCGTGTCTCCGACATACTACACAAAACACTTGTTTGGCAACAGTATTTTGTTTGCATAGTTCTTAAGTTCTTAAAATTAATTCACTTAAATTTTATCGATGATTATTTACAAAAGATTGAATGATAAAATGTTTTGTACCACTGTCCTGTCATTTTGACAATGACATTTCTTGACATTACTTTGTTTTCATAAATTATCTGAATTAGATGCTTTGGGTATAGTAAAATAATTTCTATAAAAAATTTCGTGGTATTTTTTTTTTAACAGAATCGCGTCGCGCCTGTCTGCGGGAGGCTTAATAGATGTCTGCTGGCTTTGAAATCAGATAACAACAATTACCAAAATTGGTAAATCGGAACATGAAAAATAAACGAATATTTTTTATCGCTGCTCTAATAAATTGTGTCGATGCGTGTCGATGGTACCCATTTTACTTTTTTAATAAAACGGCTTCTGACTTTCCATGCAGCCAGTTTGTTTTTTAAATCGTTGAGCACATGAAACGATTTATAAAGGCCAAACTGCTATGGCGATGATAAAATATTTAAACTTCAATTTATTGAAGTTTAAATTTTGTCATCGCTGAATATCTTTAAAGCTAAAATTATGCCCAAAGATCTTAAATAATAACGAAATCATAATCATGCCAACGGGTGCTAGAGAGGTCAAAGTTAATTAAAAACGCTTACCAATTAAGATATCTACCTACCTATAATGTGCACTTGGTTAAAAGACCATATTGAAGAAAGTAGAATGTTTGCTAAACATTTTTTTATTTTTATGTTTCGATAATGTGAATACTGTAAAAATCTGTAAATATTATTGTTTAAAGTGTAAGCTTTGAAGTCTTGTAAATATTTAAGTACTTTGACGCATATAGCGCGTTCGGCACTCTCTTATTATTAACCAACTGCTGCCCGTGGCGTCGCTCGCGTGGATCTTTCTAAAATAAAAGTAGCCTAAGTTACTACTCCTTATAACGTCAGCTATCTGTCAGTGAAAGTCCCGTCGAAATCGGTCCAGCCGTTTTGGAGAATTCCGGAACAAACAGAAAAACAGACAAAAATATTTAAAATTGTTTTTAGTTATAAGTAACGTATATAATGTGTTATAAGTAAAAAAATTACTCTAAAGTGCAGTAATTTCAACAATATTACACAATAACTGTCGTTATTTAGCCGTTATTTGTCTAATGGAGTATATAAGGTGTATCTATTCATACACGAAATATTTTAAGAGAAATTACTCGTAGGTGGTAAAAAAGCCTTAGCCACGATTTTTTTTTTTAGTCTAAGTGTTTTAATTTTTACGTAATTGTCATAATTTTAAAATTGCTTGAGACATTTTGCAATAAACCTTTACTTACTTATTCTATGAATGACTCGCCCAGACGCGGCGACGACGGTGGCAGCGCGAGCGCGGTGCCTTTTAATAATTAATCATCATTTCAAGTAATTTAAAATTATTATTTTTTTTAATAATATACTTAGATTTTTTTTATCGTTTCCATAGCTTCTTTACCACTGTATAGGTTGTATCTCTTAAAATATTTCGTGTATGATGAATAGATACACCTTATATACTCCATTAGACAAATAACGGCTAAATAACGACAGTTATTGTGTAATATTGTTGAAATTACTGCACTTTAGAGTTATTATTTAATGTAAATGGTAAATAGATTACAGTGCTTTATATTTATCGTGAAATAACGGAGTTGATTAAACGTTTACATCGAAAACGAAAGGGTGAGAACAGTTATTTGTCGAATGTTATAATAAATGGAATATAGTAAAAAGCTGTTATTTTGACATTACAAACAGAGACTTTTATTTATCTGTATACATGTATAGATAATACTAGCAACCCGGCCCGTCTTAGCGCGGGTGCAATCAATTCACATGTGAAGACGACATGTTGTGCTCAATATCAACCATTTTTCAGATTATCATACATGATCTTTTATTTATACTGTATTAAATGTTACAATAAAATATCTTCTGATATTATTACAAATTAGATGAAAGAAAATTTACAACTCATATTAAAAGCACACTTTGTAAACAACCATATTACAAATTAGAGGATTATATCCAAGATAAGAATGCTTGCAAACATGCTGGTCCTGCTCCATAGGGCAATTTAGAGTCTAGACAAAATCAAACTGGTTGCTAATTTAATTGTATAATTTATAATATTTATGATATTAATTTTATTTTCTGTGATAAATGTACTTCAACTCACACACTGACTTATTATAATGTTAAATTTTTAGGAAATTCATATATACAATGTTTGTAAATATGTGAGCATCATGTAGGTACTTATCTATCGCATTTATTAATTTGTCTGTCATTACTTCACTTTTCATTCTTTTTATCTATTGTGGTATATTATTTTTTATTCTAGGTACATCGTCTTCACCTATAATTATTAATAAATGTATACAAACTTTTTGAAAAAGAGTAAGTAACGAGTTTCTTGCCTATTCTTCTCCATACGTAACAACCTTTTGGAAAGGGCAATTAGGAAAAATTCCTTCACCGTTTTTTTAAACAAGTGTTTCTGTTTTTACATAATGAATAGCCTATGTCCATCTGAGATAATGTACCTTTCAAATAGTGAAAGAATTTTTCAAATCGGAGCTGTAGCTCCGGAGATTATCCTCAACATAATTAAACGAGTATACGAGCAAGGTGTATTTATTCATACACGAAATATTTTAAGAGAAACGTCTATAAGTGGTAAAAAGCCATAGCAGCGATTTATTTTTATTTTTATTTAAGTATTTTTCGTCATCATTTCAGCCGAAAGACGTCCAAGGCTGGACATAGGACTCCCCCAAAAGGGGGGATTTGCCATAATCGCCACGCTTGGCAGGCGGGTTGTCGATCGCAATGTGGTGTTAAAAAAATGCATGGAGTACGCTGCTGCCCATTCTCTAGTAAGTCCCTTAGTCGCCTTTGACAACACCCACGGGAGGAAATGGGGTGGTGCTATTCTTTATGTCCGGCACTACACGGTAAACGGTAAGTGTTTTTATTGTTGCATAATTATAATAATTTTAAAATTGTATGATACATTTTGCAAAAATTCCTTTATTTACTTATTCTATGAAAGGTCCGCCCGGACGCGGCGACGGTGGCGCCACGAGCGCGGTGCCTTTTGATAATAATTAATCATCATATCAAGTAATTTTAAATTAATTAATTTTTTAAATAACATACTCAGGTTTTTTTTAAATCGTTTCCATGGCTTCTTTACCACCTATAGGTAAATCTCTTAAAATATTTTGTGTTTGAATAGATACACCTCATACACAAACTGAAAAAATTCGCTCTCTCTCTACATAATATTAGTATAGATTGTAGAAAGACCTAAATACCTACATGAAACATGAAAAATAATATTTTGAACATGTTTATGCACCTATTTTGTGTTGTTGGCACAACTGAATACCTATTCAGATTTTTATTATGTTTTGTTGCACCTAAAACAGATTTTATATTAAATATATGTATGGTGTACTTAAACGCGCAAAACTTGAAAACCGTTCTATAATACATACATAATCTTTACCACACATGATTTTTAACATTCAATCACATAAGCATTAACATAAGCATTGTCTTTATTATAATTAACTAGTTTATCTACTGACATAACTTTCTTAACGTAGCGGAAGACATCTCTTTGACAAAACCCATAAATAAAAGTAAGGAATCTTTGATCTTATTTATACCCAAGTATTTTAATGTTTACGTAAAACATTTCAACTAACAAACATAGTTGTTTTTTAAACGCCTGGCATGTGATGGACATGGTTTCTTAATTTAACACGTCTTGAAACTGACCGTAAAAATCTTTCTTCAGACTACTTAAACCTAAAACAAAATCGACATCTTAAATTGCGTGATGTGGATAATGTGATAATAATAAATAAATCATCAATGTTTATATCACTTAATAAAAACTTAATAATGCAAGTAGGTACTTACCGAATAATAAAGGACGAACGGGCCAACCAAAAAAAATCCGAAAACGAAAAGAAAACTTTATTTAAACCGTAACTAACACTCCATAGACAATCAAAACTTTTCAAAATTTAAACTTTTTACACGTACGACACTTTGACACTCGTTACTGGCCACTCAGGCGCGCGAACTTAACCATTAGAATTCAAATTAGTTCGGATTTCGAAAAGCGCGGGAAAATGTCCCCGGGCGTGCGTTCAGAAGAAAATTTGAGTCGAACTGAAGGGAGGCGCTTCTGAATGGACGCGTCGCGACCACGCTCATGCGCTCTCATGTTAGCTACAACGAATGTTTTTCCAACGGACTTTAAGCTTTTTCACGCTTTAGCTAGAAAATATATTTTCGTCTTTAAGTGCATTGGGCGCCCGAGGGTTTGTTCTAAAAGCAAGGAAAATTCTGTACGCTCACTCGTAAGTTAGCGGCGACGGATCTAATACAGGGAAACTTGTAATTTCTTGCAACGCTGTTATTACATCCCAACGTTTGCCCATTTTTGTGCGGGCAAATTTTATGGCGTATTGTACAACTTTAAATGCAATACTTATTTTATTTTATTTATTGAGGGATAATAAACAACTACAACATAAATAATACACAATCTTAATAAAACTCTAAGTAGTAATGTTGCAGTCCACTGCATTATCCGCAGATAAGACATGTTTAAAGATCAGTGGTTGCCACTAGACGAGCATTACCAAAATTAACAAATATTTTGAAATAAATAAATAAGTAAGTAACTATAGAGCTAGCTAATAGCTACAAAACTAAATCAGAAACAATTTTATTTACTTAAATTATGCAATTAATAAGTAATAATAATAAGATTACCATTCCAATTAAGAAAAAAAAAATTAAGAAAATTAATGTTTGTATCTTTATAATTTTCTTTTTCTAATGAAAAATCTTGCACAATAGACGTCATCTTAATGCTATTTTGTGTTTCTGTATACTTAGAATGGAATGCTTGTATCACTATCTTGACGCCATAGTGTTTTTCCTTACAGGGCCTCAAGTCTGCTATTACAATAGTGTCAGAATGGTCTCTTCATTGTGAGTTTTTGACAGATTTGCCATACAAACACTGTCAAATACTCACAATGGCGAGACCATTCTGACACTATTGTTATAGCAGACTTGAGGCCCTGTTGGAATGCTTGTATTATGAACATTCCGTGCATCTCCTTGGAAGCTCTTATAAGTAAACAACATACGTCAATTTGTTGGTGTTATTTGAAATCAACGACGTTACATTCACAATTTCGATAGTAAAAAAAATAAAAAGTATCTTATAATTACAGTATTGCACTTTTGTAGGAAATAGCTGTTATTATTATTTTTTTTTTTTAATAACTGACTTAAAATTTCAACGCAGGAGGGTCCAGAATCATGTACTGAATCCATGGTAACCGGTTTCGCGTCGATGTCCCTTCCATTCTGTATACTACTGCCGTGATTTTTTTCACATATCAATAATCACTTTAAAGCTTAATATTTGAATAACCCCATAATATAATAAAAAAACCGGCCAAGCGCGTGTCGGACCACGCACAATGAAGCATCCAACAATACCCCATACCATGGGATAGACGAGAAGCCACCCACTTTACGTGTACGGGAGGTATACTAAAAAAATATTCCATGATTTTATTTCACCGCTTTGTCGGCGTGATTAATATGTATACCCATGCCAAATTACAGCTTTCTAGCACATAGAGTCTCTGAGCCAAGCCGCGGACAAACAGACAGACGGACATGGCGTATAGTAACTGTTAAAAGGCCTACCCCTTCCTCCCATATTGAATAAATTGTAAAACCAATTATTTTTAAAAGAGTAACCGTGGAATTTCTTTATATGAAACGACCAATTGGAACCGTGCACGTAGCTTCTGACGTTTCATAAGTGCACATGTAGGTTTATGTGTTTTTTTTTTTTTTTTGTGGAACCTTACTAATACTAAATTCTAAATTTTTGTATAAAAATAATATAATATTTAAAATGGCAACATTCCGTTCCGTCGGCAGCGGCAAATTTGCATATTTCTATGATGTATAAAATAAAAAGGATTATGTACGAACATTTATTTTACAAAATAACCTGTACTGTGTGAGTAGGTAAAAGGTACTAAAAGATCTTAATCCGAAATTCGACCGAACCATAACATTGAGGTTCCTACAAAAAGTGACGGGTCTAATTACTTTCGTAGCAGATAAGATAAATCGTTTCAGTGAGGCTTATGACACGTAATTAAACCTTTTTAGGGTTCCGTACCTCAATAGGAAAAAACGGAACCCTTATAGGATCACTCGTGTGTTTGTCTGTCTGTCCCTCTGTCACAGCCAATTTGCTCCGAATGTAATGGACCGATTAAGTTGAAATTTGGTATGCATATCAATTTGAGTGACCCAAACACGGAAGTGAACAAAAAGTTTTGCAAACTGTACTGTGTGATATATCAAATGAATGGGCTTACTGTGAGGGTCTGAAAAGTATTTTTCTATAATTTTAAAATATTTTTTTCTAAAGTTATAAGTGAAAATAGACCATAAAGTTATTAGTGAAAAACCTAAAATTTTGAAAAAATACAGAAAATAGTTCTATATTTATAGATTACAGGAAAATCTATAAGAAGTCTATGGTCTTAAAATAACACGGTAAATCTCTCGATATTGTGCGTACAAACTTACATTTGCAGTTGGAATGTATGGGAGACTATGTATACCAACTACAATGTTAAGTTTGTTCTTAGGATACATTCTTCCCAAGTACGGAACCCTTCATTGTGCGTGGTCCGACACGCACTTGGCCGGTTTTTTTTTTTTTTCAAACAGGTGATTAGGTCGTAACTTCGACCATGCTTTAAATCGACGGTCCCTACGTGTATTCCCCTAATTACAAATTTCAAATTTTACAGGATCGTACAGGAGCGTTTCAAAGTTTTCAACACGTGTGTATCATGTTCTAATTATTATTAAGTCATGAAATTTTGTATTAAAACTTAATATATGATAAACTAGCTTTTGCCTGCGGCTCCGCCCGTGTGGATGTTGGTTATCGCGTAAAAAAGAAGCCTATGTCCTCCATATCCCAGGCTATATATCTCTGCCAAATTTCATGACGATCGGTTCAGCGGTTTAGGCGTGAAAACGACAGAGTTACTTTCACATTTATAATATTACTAGCTTTTGCCCGCGGCATCGCTCGCGTTAGTTTAGAATTTGACAATGAATTCGGGTTGTACTCTGCTTGCTCTGTAAAAAAACTGTTAACACACTACTAAAGTTTATATAATAATATAATTTAATCATGATTCGAAAGACACATGGCGCCATCTATTATCATAAGAACGGCATTGTTATTTTCCTCGGGAACAGTACTTTTTTTCGGGTTGAAAGGTACCCTATATCCGTTTCTGTACACCGTCCTGACGACGTATGTATATGCAAAATTTCAGGATGATCGGTTCAGTGGTTTAGGCATGAAATGGTAACAAACAAACAAACATACTTTCGCATTTATAATATTAGTTAGGATATAGTATCTAGTATATGGATAAAAGATACCGCGACCGGAAGACGTAGCGTTGGAAGGCCTCCCACAAGGTGGACTGATGACCTTATGAAAGCCGCAGGAATCCGCTGGATGCGGGAAGCACAGAACCAGTCGAGGTGGCGGTGCTTGGGGGAGGCCTATGTCCAGCAGTGGACGTCTTTCGGCTGAAATGATGATGATGATGGTGGATAAAAGATAAGTCATGAAATATTTTGTTTTGTGTATTTAGACATATTTTTGTTATACTAAACGATAGTATAGGGTTGCCTGAAGGACATAAAACATGAAAATCACGGATCTCTACCACTTAGAGGATTGTACGTAAGGACCGTCGAAATTATTTATTTATATAATCACTTACAACTATTATTACAGGTACAAAACCCAATGCAATAGTGAAGCAAACTTAATAATAACAACTTATTTTCTAAAAACTTATTACATAAAATGTTATCCTTGTGAATTCACTCAGTGTACAAGCAAAAATGTCTATCTCCTCTGCTACAAGGTTAAGGGTGCGAAGCACCCGCGTCAGGGGCGCCTCATTTACCAGAATAGTCCGGCCACGAGGTACAGCCAGCAGCTGAGGCCTCCGTCGCCGCCACACATATCTGTCGGGCACACTCAAACACACCAACCCTAATTTATGTTATTATTATATCCGTAGGTACTCATCATCTGGCTAGTCTTTTCTCAACTATGTTGGGGTCGGCTTCCAGTCTAGCCAGATTAGGGTTGCCAGATACAAGCATTTCAATTCCGGGACAATTTGAGGGTCACAAATTCTGTCGGTAGGAAAATATACGAAAATAGTTTTTTTTTTCCTAACTTGTAATATTTTAAAAACATACTATTATATCTTTGTTAAAAACTAACTTACCTACCTACATTACTCACACAACGCAGTGTATTTTTAAAGGGAGGTATGCCAGAGACACTACCAACTAAATGCCAACAAAAAATGCTACTAGGGTACAATATATATATTGTAGTGTATATTCCTGACTACAAGTTTCTATGGCATGGAGCTCAATTTTCAGACGACTGTGGGCCGGCCGTGTATAAACATCGTGAAGCGCAGACGGCAAATGGTACGCACGTAGCGCATCGTACTTACTCGTAAAATAATGAAAAAAAAATTGTGGTAGTTGGACGGGATAAGACACGTAATTTAGCTTAACCTGATTGGTCGACCCGCTGCTATTACTAAGCCACATGCAACTAATACATAGGTACTGTAGAGCCTTTAACCTGCATCGTTTAAACATGCGACCTCCGCGAATCCGTCATAAAGGTTCGTGCAGACTGGCGCGATATCGCGGGTGCGAAATTGTGCTACTAGTGTCGCGTCGCGCCCGCAATATCGCACTAGTCTGTACGAGCCATAATTACGAGACAAATTTGTATGTATTTAGAATAGAAGAAAAAAACTGACCAACCCTAGTAGCATTTCTTGTTGGCATTTAGTTGGGCGCCACTTACCTCTGTAAGTGGCCCAACTAAATGCCAACAAAAAATGCTACTAGGGATGTGCATATCGGACCACGCACAATGGAGGGTTGCATAGTTCGGATGAATTTATTTCAAGTACACACTTTTTTTTTTTTTTTGTAATCTTTATTTAAGTTATTTAAGAACAAACTTATCATTATAGTTAAAATACCATGTTCTCCCATATACTTAAAATGCAAATATCAGTTGTTCGACTTAACTTGTAAAGCCTACTTAGGTGTGATTGTTTTTTATTTTTTAATATTAATGGTTTCTCACAGTTCAACCTAGGAGGTTGTCTACTGCTTAACCGGACTTTCCTGTGGTCTCAATAAATTAAGGCCTCCAGCCAGGGCATACAACTTAAAACTAAGCGACTACGCTAAGGGTAACCCCCTGCGGGGGTACGAACCTCAGCTTAGGGCTTCGCTGGGGGAGGACAGCAAGGGTCGGGCTGGATCAGATTATGATTATTTTGAGTCGAATTTAAAGCTACAGGCTCAGCGGCACGGGCTGGCTCGAGCAAGGGTCGGAGCGGAGATGGACAGGGACGTCGCGACGGACCTCGTCGGCGAGGACGATATAGGACGGATGTCAGGAGATGTGCTTTCTAACTGTGCTAGTGTAGGGACTACTCTCCTGGAGGAGAGTAATAGTGTCATCGGGGAAGGTGAGAGTATGCCTCAGACGGCGAATCTTACTAATACGAGAGGGAGTGTATCGGGTGGCGGCCGCAATCAGTGGATTGCGGTGCTTAATAGCAGAGTCAAAGAAGCGCGCGGAAAGGTAGGTGCGCAATTTGCACTTATGGGACAATTTGCTACGCGCGGTCGTGATAGTTTTCCCTTTAACTCCGTTATAAATGGGTGCGCCAAAGTTCACCAAAATTTTCAACTCCGATAATTGGAAATCCGAAAATGTTCTTCCTAACATTTTTCATCCTAACAATCACAATTCCTAACTACTCTGTCTCTAATGTTCATAATTCCGAAGCATTCAACTTCATAATGTCAGTAGCAATAAACATCTATTATACTTTTATTTGTTTTCCTATATTTTCTCAACATAACCATCTTTTACACTATTAGGTATTCAAAGTCATATCTTTTTTGTTTAGATTTCTTTTTATTCATAATAATCAAGTGCTTGCTTCGCACTCACTAATTATATGAAGTGGTTTTTTGTTTTTATTAATTAAAGCGTCTACTTTAATTTGATTTATAGCGGTGTGTACCTGCAAAGATATCCATAGGTTAGGTTAGGTTAGAACTGTGACCAACTACGCGCGAGCCGAGCGAGCGAAGCGAGCGGTGCCGCGGCAGCGGCCGGCGAGCGCTACCTCGAAATTGGTCGCGAAATTTTTCTAAGTATTTTTTTCATAGTGCCCCCAAGACGACACTCTGACCTGAATGAATATTATGGTAATTATGTTTAGGGATAGGTACAAGCGTTATGATAAAAAACAGTAGGACTTTAAATATATTTACACTAGCTTTTACCCGCGGCTCCGCCCGCGTGGATGTCGGTTATATCGCGTAAAAAAGTAGCCTATATCCTTCTCCGTATCCCAGGCTATATCTCTGCCAAATTTCATGACGATCGGTTCAGCGATTTAGGCTTGAAAACGTAACATACAGACAGACAGACAGACAGAGTTACTTTCACATTTATAATATTAGTATGAATTAATGATATGATTAATTACAATTTTCGGAAACATGAGTATTATGAACATCGCCGGTAGCACTACAAATAGTATGAATGAAAACTTTAGGATGAAAATTTTTAGGAAGAGTGACCATTCGGATTACAAATCATTAGGAAGAACAATTTCGGGTAAAGAACTTTAGGTGAGCCAATATGGACCCGTTATAAAAATACTACTGCCTTTTTTTATATTTTTTTTCACATAATTATAATTATCGTCTAAAAATATCATCTCCACTTTACGGGCAAGGGAAATATCGTTTTTTTTTTTTAATGTTTTTTTACCACTTTTTGCAATTGATTGCAAACATGTTTAATTTGTATAGGTAGGTAGGTACCCATGCCAAATTACAGCTTGCTTGTAGGTACTAAGAGTCTCTAAGCTAAGCCGCAGACAGACGGACATGGCAAAACTATAAGGGTTCATTGTTTACTACAGAACCCTAAAAACAATGACCCATATAGTCCCTCACATTCACAATATAATACTTTACAAAGTCAATATTCAGTACTTACTTATCTTATTGTGAAAATAGCTGGGATGATTGTTTTTTCGTGTGCGAAGAAAAAAAAAGAAGAGAATAAATACATTTAGAGAACACAAATGAATGTTAGTTTTTTTTTTTTTTTTTAATCCTCAATGCGGAATATCTTGGACTTCATCTCACCTGATTGTAAGTGATGATAAAGCCGAAGGTGGAAGCGAGCTCCACCCGGAATCCACAACCACAGAGGATCTGGGCCTCAAGTCTGCTATTACAATAGTGTCAGAATGGTCTCGCCATTGTGAGTATTTGACAGTGTTTGTATGGCAAATCTGTCAAAAACTCACAATGAAGAGACCATTCTATCTTCTATCTGTAGGCTATCTGAACATTTGTTGTTCTGGCCAGCCAGCGGACTTAGAACAAGCCCTACCAGCGTCGGTTTGGTTGGTCCAAACCGAGCAGATTTTTTCCCCGTAGGGAAGTGAACCCGGGACTCCTGAGTCTGAGACAGGTCTTACCAGTAGACCACAGAGTCGTTTAATGTTTATTTACAGTTTTCTTCTAAGGGCATAACGATTATTTTATACTCTGAAAAAATCATCCGAGAGATCATGTTGGTCTGGCCCGCGCACATATTGACTGCCTCGTTGTTGTAGTGGTCGCTAGCGAGAATACCAAGCCCGGGGTTTATTTACCTGGGCAAGTTGTTATTAGGTTTTTTCTTATGGAAATTCTCAGTAGTAACCTGGGGCCTAAGTCTACTAATTTACAAACGTTGCAATGGTCTCGCCATTGTGAGTAGTTGACAGTGTTTGTATGGCAAATCTGTCAAAAACTCACAATGAAGAGACCATTGCAACGTTTGTACATTACGAGTAGTAGACTTGGCCCCTTGAAGTGTTGATGTATGTCCGGTTAATGGTGAGTCTCGCCCCTTTTACAACTCTGCCTATCCCTTCGCGAAACGCAGGCGTGATGTTAAGGCATTCCATCACTATAATTTCATCCAATTTTGCACTAACCGAATAAAAAATCTTAAAATCCGATGCATTTTTAATTAACTTACTGGATTCACAATGTGGGATGCAATTCGCAGACCGCTACAGAATAATGCGGTCCATTGATTGAAGCTTATAGGATTCAATTATCGATTGTAGCGGAGAGCAGCGGTGGCCTAGCAACGGTTGTGACTTATAATAATAAATAAGCCATGCAGTTTTACAATAATATGATAGCATGCATCAAGTTTCATATATTATTCAATTTTTATTTACATAATTAAAATCTATTGCAATATTTTATGACAGTATTTAATATTAGGTTTAAATAATTGTTATTAATTAATTCGATTTTTCAATTTATTATTAGGTACATTTAAATGGTTTAGTTTAATTTTTAATGAGACTTTAAAGGTTGTGACTTACGAGTTGTAAATCATGGTTTCGAACCCAGAAAGGGATTGTACAATTATTTTGTTCTAAAAACGTTCAAGGAAAACATCTTGAAGAAACTGGTATGACCCAAAACCGGGATCCTGCCGTTTTGCCGAAAAGATTTTGCCAAATTTTCATTACCCAAACAAATTTTAGCAACCTTTTTTTATACCAATGTAATATTTGGAATAATTTTAGTACGCACATTTTCATTTGGTCAAATTTTTACTTGGCAAAATATTACCAAGTATAATGTCAATATGGCATTTGGTCTTTAATCAAATGATTTATTACAGCAAACAATCTTCAGACAATAAACGTTTGGTGAAATTAAATGACCAATAAACATTTGACTTGTTGGTTAAATTTGATGTCTTTTGCGTACTTCTTTGTAAGTTTTTGTGCTTGAATTTGTCTGAAACAAGTCAAATTTATGGTTACTTGATATTAGTTTATTTATGGAAGAAGTTAGAGAAGGTTAATTATTAAAAAAAAAAAGATGGTTAGGTTAGGTTAGGTTAAAACTGTGACCTCCGCACGAGCCGAGCGAGCGAAGCGAGCGGTGCCGCGGCAGCGGCCGGCAAGTGTCAGAAACAACTTTCATTAATAGAAAAAAGAGATTTAGTAGGTTACCCGGAACTGAACTATTTAGATTAGGTTAATTACTTATTTATTGACTATACTAAATATTTAACTTATTTGATTTTGCGTAAAAACTGTTATTCCAACTGAAATATTTCACTAAATAAAAAATGTTAAAAGTACTAGTTGGTAAACAAGTTATAGTTTAAACGTTCATTTGCCAAACATTAGGTTTGCGTTACAGTTTTTTGTGAATAGATTTTTTGTTAAGTAATAATTTGGCAAATGAAATTATGCGAAAATTTGTTTGGGAAGTGATAATTTGGCAATTTCTTTTCGGTAAAACAAGGGAGACCCCCCAAAACCAAACCAAAGGTGGTGAACGTCAAGACCGCGGGACCAAGTCAAGATATAAAATGTTGATAGATTAAATAATTAGTAAGTACCTAAATACTTTTTATTTAAAGCAGTTTCAAACAGGCCCGCCAACCTGATGTCAGGACGGCGGGATCACTCCCAGTTAAATGACTGACAAAGACAATTCAAAAGTGTCAGTAAATGGTTTAATAGAAATAAAAATGCTTAGAGTTTGGAGATTGAATCGTAATTAATATTTATGCTTAGGTACTCTCGCTCAGGCGTACTATAAACATATTGTAACAATATACTTACTATAATATTTATTTAGAAGTAGCGGAGTATCTTCATTTGTTTGGGCTAAACAACAAATGCGCCCACGTAGACAAAAACAAAAAAGTGACAGACATCAGTTGACCTTGGGACGGTCCCTGGCCTCAATGGTTGTCAAATTATCGTCATTACGATTTTCTAAGTGTCATGATTTTCAATAATGTTCAACGAAATGCTTGAACGCTATCTTCTTTAAGGGAATTCTGAGGGGACGGCGCGTACGCAGTCCCCACTACCAAAAATTACGCATCCGAGTTATCCACATTAGGGATAATCGCAGGGGTCAACCCAACCGCAGTGCAATGGGAAGGCCTCGCCCTGGGGGAACCGCCTTCTTGATCACGGTATCCCCTATGCCAGGTAAGTATGATTATTTTACAGAATCGCGCGAGGGTCATTCAACAGCGGACAATCATAACACCGCGATTCAGAATCGTGACGTAAATGTAAAGCGCCATCTAGTGAATAAAAATTGAACAAAACTACGATTTCTCTCGTGCCTTATTTGTTACACACCTCATTTGTTACATATTATAGTAACTAGCTTTTGCCCGCGACTTCGCTCGTGTTAATTTAGAATTAAACTCTTAACACACTACTAAAATTTCATAAGTCAATCATGATTGCAAAGACACGTGGCGCCATCTATTATCATAAGAACGTTATTGTTGTTTTCCTCGGGGTAAGTCTTTGAAAATAAAAGATACTGCTGCATTGAACGGATTAATTACCTATGTAGGTTTTTATTATATTATGTGATTATGATGACCTACGATCCTACATTACCCCATACTAATTGAATGAGCACATAGATAAATAAATAAACAAAAACTACAAAATAAACAAATAGTAGATAATAAACAAATAGGCTAAGTATAACAAATGACGACTGCCTCGTTGGTTCCACTACGTATAATATCAGCAGCAGCCAGAGATGAACGTCAGGACCGCGGGACCAAGTCAAGATTTAAACGTTGAATACCTACCATAAATAATGAATGCCTGATTGGTACTTTTAATCAAATAATTACTACCTAAATATTCTTCTTTTCAAAGTACCCCGCCAACCTGACGCCTGGATAGCGGAACCTGCACTCTCAGTTGACCAAGTTCCAACAGCGCAGTAATGACGATCCAAGTAGCTCAAAAGTTTGCAACTAATTGGTACCTAAGCGTATATTAATTACGATTGAATAGCTTCAACCAATTTAGATATTTATTTATTTAAGTATGCTTTATTGTACACCACAAAAACATATATAACACACATATTGGCAATGGCTTTCATTTTGACAGTTCAACAACAATAATTGCGTTATTCACGTTGTTGAGCAGAAAAATTGTTCGAACATAATTATGTAGCAATGGATTAATTGCAATATCCTTCAAAATCATTCAGATTGCGATTGATAGTGTTACGCAGATAAGGTGCTGTATTATAAGCAGGGACTTAAAAACACCCTCATAAAGGTTACAGAAATATAAGTGTTACACTTTGAATTGATAACAGTATCAAAGTGTAACACTTATAAATGTGTTTTTGAATGTGTTAACCCAAAACACTTACAAAAGTGTAACCGTAATATATCTGTAACAGATATAAAAGTGTTAACAGTGTTCTTAAGTGTAACAGATAAACGCGGCGTTGCCAAATTTACTATGTACTTATTTATGGTTAATAAGTATTAGATAGCCGCAATCCAGTCTCCGTCGTGCAAAACACGTGCTCCGAAGTATTTAATATATTCGCGATTTAAAATTCAAGTTTATTTGAACACTTTTATGTTTATTTGACTGCAATGGGTCAATCAATCCTTTCTTCAATAAAAAAACTTCGTCTGGATCAACGCACAACTTTAACAAGAAGTTGTGCGTCCTGATCCTGATAGTCCCGATATCTTGATAGATCCGGAAGTAATATTCGAAGGTTTATTCTCAATTAATCCTTTCTTATAAGAAAAAACCCGTCTGGTTAAGGACGAAGACTATCCTAAATCTAGAAACTTACCTACCACTTCAACAAGAAGCTGTGCATCTTGACAATCCCACATTATTTGAAGATGATGCGGAAGAAATTGGAAAACAGAAATAAGTAATTCGGATTCGGAAACGAACACTTCGACTGCAGTGAATTATGGAGATAAATGTTCGGAGTGTGCGTTGCATAGTGACGGTTTAGTTGAACCAAGAAACAAGCATTTTGGTGAATTAATTACGATTAATATTATAGACACAAATTGTAATAATCGACTATAGGAATAGATGTATGTTGATCTATCAATTAAAATTGTGAGTTTCATTGATTAGGTACAATTTTTTATTTCTTTTTGGTAATTCTATCTCTGCCCTGCGGGGCGAGCACGGCCTCTGTGTTAGGTTTAAGAGCGCATACATCGGTCCACTAGCGCCGCTTCTTTAAAAAAATATTATCTTGTGACTGAGATGGAATTATGAAAAACGGCTTAACAGCGACCTCGGTAAGTGTGTCTAGAATGTTCTAATACCTTTTAAAAAGTTTCATATTGAGATACGAAGCAACAAAATTCATTCAAGAAACACGGCCACATTCCTTATTATTGTACCTCACAGGCACAATTAACCACCCGCTTCTATGTTCTATGTTAGAGGGTTTGGTTGCCGCACTTAGACCTTAAGATAGACCATTGTGCGTGGGCCATGGCGGCCGTCGGTGGTTATTCCAACCAGCCCACCTCCCTCCAGAAGCTAATCACGTCTGGGTCTGTTCAGAACATCGGTAAAGGATCTGGGTGCCCCGAGGGTTTCTGTTCTAATCTGGGTGACGCCTGTGCATTCGAAGAGCACATGCGCAACGGTTTCTTCCCCTCCATGCAGGCCCTGCACAGAGGGCTGTCTGTTATCCCTATTGTGTGCAAATGTTTGTTTAGCGAGCAGTGTCCTGTGATGGTCCCCGTCACCAGGCGCAGACCGTTCCTGTCCAGGCGTAAAAAGCACCTGTTCAGCCTACCATCCAAGGATAGCATAGCCTCTCTGGACTGCCTGCAGCCCGGTGTCGAGGTCCACCAGTTCTCCGCTTGTGTGTGGTTGAAATCCTGTAGCCACCTCCGTCATTGGTTGAAGGGGATGGGTATGATAGGCTCGGGTCCACAGACTGACGTGCTGGATGCCCTTCTTGCTAGTTTGTCAGCTGTGTCATTACCCAGAGATCCGATGTGTCCTTTTATCAATTGCAGTGTTACTGTGTTGCGGTTGGGCGCCGTTGCTCGTTCTAGTGCATTGTGACATTCTAGTATCAGTTTCGAGGTGATATATCTTTTCCCTAAGGATTGGAGAACTGAAGCACTGTCGGAGAGTATACGAATATGATATGGGTGTCCGTGACTCTCCTGGCTTCTATGGCGTGCGCCGCTTGTTAGATGCCCACACACTCTGCCTGGTAGACGTTGTTGAACATTTCCAGCGGGCTGGTTATGTTTATATTAAGGTCTTGTGAGAAAACTCCGACTCCGGTCCTGGAGTCGGATTTTGATCCGTCGGTGTATACTCTCAGCTCTTTCGGGCCTGAGTAGTCACATCGTTCTTCTGTTCGTATAATGTTGTGGTGCTTTTGAAAGTAGTGTACTTTCGGGGCTTTGTCGCAGGGTGATGCCATCATTGACGGACGTTTGATCGCATCTTCCTTTATGCGTTTATGCTTGACTAGTCTTTGCTCAAGGTTCCTGTTATGTTGAGCCTAAAGGCGGCCAGGGCCACCCAAGGATTGTCTGTAGTGCGGCAGTAGGTGTGGTTCGCATGCAGCTAGTGTAGTATGTTCACTCATACTGACATTTCTCACCTCAAAAAGACGCGTACGAGCTTCAGTAGCGGTGCAAAAGCGATATCTCAACACGTTGCGGAAAACGAAACGGTTATTTCGGGTTGAAGTGTATCGATGTCGGCCTTGACCTAGCCTGCGGATGGGTCATCAGACAAGCTCATGTCTCCCGAAATTGTCTGATGGCATCCCGTACCGTGGTTCGAGGTACAGCGAGTGTACGAGGGATGCGACGTTGGCTGTACCCAGCGTCAGCTAAAGCCCCTACGTACCTACCAATTCGTTTACCACAACAGTGACAGGAAATCTCATAACATCATGAACATATACCGAGTGGATTAAATGCTAGCTAAATTAAATTAATTAATTTAAAAAACAGCTGCTCTATACTAAAGTTTAATACCTACTGTTCTAAACTGTATGGGACAGCTGTATATTATTTCGCGATTTCAAAGCTGGTCCCATTGTCAAAGTTATTCAGTTCGATGGTCTAAAGCACCTCTTAAAGTTTGTAACATATAGACGAATTGAGAACCTCCTCCTTTTTTTTAAGTCGGTTAAACATGATTTATAGCCAGAGTGCATCTCATGGCATTCCAATAAGCCCAAACACGGCTAGGGTACAATGTTTTATTACGGAGTTCCGTTGCTGACCTTCCGGCTTCATAGAATAGACTAGAATACTCTTTATTACACACCATATAAATGACAGAATATCAGATTAGTTTGATGGTACCATTTTGATCAGCATTTATTTAAATTTGCTTCGTCATACATAGTCGCTTAACTATCTTAATCGAGATATCTTATCGCTACCCGTGAAATACGTATCATTGACGAGTTCCGGTGGCCATCTGTGGTTTTCTTCATCAGTTCCGGTTCATTAAATGATACTTTCTGAATGCAAATGCTCGATTTGTTGATGAAAATACAAAACTTGCTATATAAATGTCTATAAAATTTGAAGAGTTTCCTCAATTCCTCATGGATCTCATCATCAGAACTGGATTTAAAAAAAAAATGGGACCAATATGACAGTATATCCTATCAAATAAAAAAATAATTTTCCAAATCGGTTCATAAACGACGGAGTTACGAGGTAACAAAAAAAAGTCGCAGTCGGAAGTCGGAATCGGAACTGAATAAATATTATGTTTTGTTGTGTGTGCGTGTGTGTGTGTGTACTGAAGAACGTAGTGGGCGTTGACGTCGCTCGTCGTCGCACCGCGCGTTGTTGCCGTACTGTGCAATTATACCTAAAACTACGCTAAAACTTTTTATATCGGTTACACATATTAACACTTATTAACACTTATAAAAGGTTACAGTTTCATTCGGTAACATTATTGTATCTGTTACATTTAAAAGTGTTTTACTTTTAAAACTGTTTCAAAAAACAGTGTTAAAACCCTTATTTCGGTTACAGGTTTGAGTCCCTGATTATAAGTAATACAGATTGCAATAAAAGGCACAGTATCCATAACTTCTCATAGAAAACTAATTATAATCATTCACTGGGAAGAAAAACATAACTTCTTAAAATTCCTAAAACCGGAGATGCTCTCCAGATCGGCCACCTTTAAACACTTATAACTTTTGAACCAGAGACCGACAAATTCTGATATTTGGCGACAAATTTCGACTAATTAGCGACAATATTTTTGTGTTATCACAATTAAAATCCTTGATGGTGGTCATGCCAGTGTCAGTCACACAAATATTTTCTATAAATATGATGAATCGCCAAATTCTTTCACGATCTTCAAAAGCTAATAAAACTCGAAACTTAAAATCAAAAGTTTCGCTCTTCGAAATCTTCGAAAGTATCGCTCCATAATTTTGAAAACAAACTTATGTTGGCTGTATTCATAAATAATTCTCCCTTTTCGGATGTTAATAATTGTTTATTTTATACCATCATCTTACAAATAAATGTAACAAAAATAAACACAAACAGGTATTAAAAGGCCGTTTTCCATTTGAAACATATCAATTTAATATGATTTCTATAAACATTATCTATTGTATAATTTATAAACCGAAATCTTACACTGAACATTATGAAACACGCGTATAAAATGCTTTTGTGACTTTAGCGGGAGATGGAGGTATAAAAAAACTGTATAGTTTGTGGTCTGTTTATTAAAAAGGTGTGTATCCGTTGTCCGGACTATACCCGAGGCCGGTGTTCGTACTCCGACCCCTAACGTTAACACGGAATGGTGACTACTCGATGACAGTTTGTTCCTCTTTCACGAAAAATTCTACTACTTCTTCTACCGTCGTTGTTGTTGAGTCGGTGTCGATAGCGTCTGTGTCAACATCTGTAGAAAGAAAAAAAGAGTTAATTACACAGATTTATGCAACATTACAGGGCCTCAAGTCTGCTATTACAATAGTGTCAGAATGGTCTATCATTGATTTCATAATTGTTGATTTTGACAAGTTTGGTAATCTACTAATATAATGGCGTCATTATGATTTCCCAATGGTCAGCCACTGACACTCCATTGAAAGAATTGGTAATCTCGTACATAATGACAAATGAAACTTCCTACTAAACTTCCAACTTCCTACTATTTCAGATTGCTTATAACACTAATAAATAATATGTAAAAATATATATAAATGAAATCTGGCATGAATAAATGTTCAAAATGGCATTGTAATACAATTCTATTACGAGACCATTGACCGACCAATGATGGACCATTATGAATTTAGTAGATTACGTACGTGTTGGGCTGACGAATTTATAAAAATAGCAGACTTGGGCCCCAGGGCCACTGACCACATCATGGATAAAACTTTGGTGAGAAAACACTATACCGCATTTACACATGCGTGCTCGTCATTCGCCTCGCCATTTAACGAATTGTTTGGCGAGATATTCGTGTGGCTTTCGCGTCTATTCATTTCGACTTCAGCTTGACGAAATGGGCGACGTCGTCATTCTAGCGTCTTTTGCCTTGCATTTACAAATTCGATTATAATTATTTAGAGCAGCCTTTCCCAAAGTGAGCGATAACGCCCCCTTGTGGGCGCTGCCCCTAAAGGGGGACTGTAAGACCCAGAAAAAATATGGAAGCGATGTGTAGAGGCTTAGGGGGCGATTTGTAATTTCATCTAGGAGGACTCTTTTTAGACACCGACCGAGCTTAGAATATTAATTAAGAGATCTTCCATTCTCCCCTATTCACTCCCTTCTCTTTCTTATCATTCCTCACACAATACATCCATCTTTTCTTTGGCCTTCCTCTCTCTCCATCGTTTAACATTTAAATTAATCACTCTTTTAGTCACATGCATTTCCTCCCTCCGTCCTCAGCACATGCCCATACTAAGCCAAACTATGTCCTGACTCCTGTACAATCTATATTTAAATAATGAATAACTTGCATATTCACTATTTCAGTCAGCTTTCAATCAGCAAGCAACTTCAAACCAATTGTTTGTGTATACTACACTATACTCCATTTGAAATAATATATTTAAGTAAACGTTTTTTACAGTCCGTTCAACCGATTTTGACTTCTATTGTGTTGGTGGTAAGACAAATGGCAGCTGCAGTAAACAGTTGGTATTGTAACCACTTTTTTGGTTTTAATGCCATCCTTAAGCCTACGGAATAGAAGTCAAAATCGGTTGAACGGACCGTAAAAAAAGGCTTTTTAAATGTCTGATGTTATTTCAAATGGAGTATAGAGCGTTTTTATTGTCTTGCGGATTTTGTTTTGTGGATTCTATTTAGTTTCCAACTACACATTTAGCGAAACGAATTTTTACTTGTGAGTAACTCGACAAGTGGTTCAGTATTATAAAATAAGACAACGTTATGGGGTTTTTGACGTTCTTTAACAGTCTAACACAGTGTTTTTCAACGTGTGGGTCGCGACCCCTAGGGGGTCAAGCGCCAAGCCTCTTAAAGGGGGTCGCCGTTACTTTAAAATTTAAAGCTCATAAATATAAAACCATACCAGTTCAAAATGTTATATGTATTAAGAAAAAGTTAATTAAAGGTTTAGGTTAACACGAATCAACAAATCACATAAATCATTAATGTGACGAAGACCAAGCGTACCCATCCAAATTAATGTGATTTTTACGCCTGTTTATCGTTAACCAATTTTTCAATTTATCAATATTTTATAATTAGAATTAAATCGTTTTCAAAATTTTGGCGATTTCTCTGTTTGCCTTTTATTTGAGCCATTGACAAAAACGTTAAATCACACAAATAGGAGGTTCCAAATGAAATTAAACACTTCAAAGCTTCTGTTGTTAATTGTGGGAATTCTGTTTTTCCAAAATGCACCTAAAGTGACAGACTTGAATTTCAAGGTAGGGGGTCGCGAAATATTTTTCTATACTAAGGGGGCCGCGCCATGAAAAAGGTTGAAATGCACTGGTCTAACAGAAATTGTACCCTGTTAGACTGATTTGTTTTTGTTATGAATGTTCGTTTATGCATTCAATGGTGCCTTTTGCTCATTTTGTTGTTTTTGTTGGATGTAAAGATAAGATGGACTGCAACCACGGATGGATGGTAACCTTACTGCTACAATATAACGGCGCTGGCCATGTTAATAAATGAAGTAATACGTACAATTCCTGAGCTCGAGCCGGCGAGGCTTCTGCTCGTTCCACTCCTGCACCTTGGCCTCGCGGTACTCAACGTGCTTCTTCATCTGCTCAGTACGCTTCGCCACCAATTCCTATAAACAAATTGCCACATTTAATTAGTCAAATGTCATCTGCATCAGCGTAGGCCTACCCTATCATAATTGATGTTCCGACACAAAAATGTACAGTATGTATCGTTGCTGTTAACATGACGTGTCGTTTCCTCATTTTATCCCTGAATGATAGTACCAAAAGACTATCGCACTATGAGATTTAGCTACCATTCTGAAGAGGGACATTTTACAATTTAAACGCGAAGTTTACACGAAGAGTTTCTCGACCGTCGAGGCGAGAATATGCATAACAGATACTTAACAGGGAAGAACCTTAGCGCTTCCCCCTTAAGAAAAAAAATTAAATAAAAAGAAAATTTGAATTCAAATTTTCTTACGATTTTTGCAATTTGCAGCTTAACTTAATAAATATTTACCAACACACACCCAGACAGGGTGTGTGTTGGTAAATATTTATTTACATTTATTACTGATAATACAACTCGTTAAGTTAGTATAATCCTTAATTACCAAGATTTCATGAAATAGTCATTCAATAGGACAATATGAAATAAGATAGTTGTATTGATGATTTTAATTCTATAAACACAGATTTGTTACGAGCGCGAATTATATTCAGATAAACATAAAACCTGGTACTGGACATGCAAATTACAAAAAAACGTATGAAAAATAGAATTTTGCGGGATACCCTGTCGCTTTAGCCTTAAGCGAGAATCGCCAGGTGAATATTATTTTATTTCATTCAATTTTCCCACATATGTGTGTATACACTTTACAGCCACGCTCATCGTGTAAACGCGCCTTAACTGTTTTGTATATTGGAATCAAATGAGTGTAATGATAATAATATAGTTTACCTTGCTAGCTTTGTTACTGCGCATACGGTCCTTAGACTCGAACTGTGAGTAGTATTTCTTGAGGTTCTTCTTGATGTCCTTCTGTTGTTTCTCGGAGAGTAACGTCGGAGGCCTCGGCCGCCAGTTGAACTGCGCGAAGCCTTCCTTCATCACTCTGTATGAAAGAAATATTAACGTTAGATTGGCCGACCTGGATTGTCATGCTAAATAGAAAAATAAAAAGTTTGGCAGAATTATCAAAACAATGAGCTATAAGAACTATGACAACACACTAAAGCTGATGTTTTCTCTAAAGGTTGGTTTAGACCAAACGAACATAATATAATCAGAAAAAGAGTAAGAGCAATTTCTCGATATTTTAGTATAAATGGAACATTAGATCAAGACCAGGCCCATCTGGATTTTTTTTATTAATACGGGCGAGCGATGGGATGCGACGCGGTGGTCGGGGGCCGAAATTTCTCGCCGACGAAGTCGCGGGCAGAATCTAGTTTTTAAATAGAAAAGAGCAAATCTGGCGAGATGACGACAAACATCGCACTGTGTGCTGGGTAGTTTCAATAGAGATTATGACTTACATCCAACTTAGTATATGCTAAGTGTGCAAAACTACGCATCAAAGTCCTGACGTCACAAAAATCCTGCATCGCGCAATTAAGAGTTTACCGCGCGACTGGCATATATACAACATCCCGACATGAACCGTTGGGAGAAGCCCACCAGACACAACACCCGTCTGGTCGGAGGATCCTCCCTTTTCAATAGAGGATGACTGAACTTTACACCCTATTCCTCATACCTCTACAGATTCGTAATTTCAGTGGCTTAGAGATAGCTTTATTCGGATTAAATGCTGTTGCATATCACAAAACCCGTCAATCGCTTAAAACACTACAGATAACAATTAATTATCATTGCCATTTCTGTATATTCATCACCACAAACATTTCTACAAAGCTGCTATACGAAAATGGTCTTTATGTTTACTAACCTTCTTAGGATTTTGCCCTGGAAGGACCAGATGTAGTAACCAGTATCGATCTTGCTCTTGAGTGAGGACACGCCAGTCACCACGAAGCGACCGGTCGGATCCCATTCGATGCCAGACATCTAGGGAAAAAAGGTTAGGTTAATAATTTTGTGTAGTTGGAATTGTCGAGATATATTAGTCGTAATTCTTAATGCCTCCTCTACAATACTCGCGAAGTTGAACGATGTTAGACGAATACGATAGTGTAGAAAGGCACTTCGGCTTACTTCGTCAAACTTTACCTCGCCTCGGGCGACTTCCATCAGTTGTCGGTTTTTGCCCGAGCACTTCGTGCAACTTCGGGCTCTTTGACCCGAAGTTGCACGAAGTGCGTTTACGAAGTCAAACGCAAACTCAAAGCATTTATTTCAATTAAACCATTTACAGGCACTTTTTAATTGTCAAAGAGACGGTCAGTTAGTCAGAAAGTTGAAACTACATTCCCATTCCAATACGTAGATCACTATGGAGAAGAACGGGCAAGAAACTCCAAGAACACTCTTTTAAATCAAGATATTACAAAAGCCTGGGCACATTATTATTGTTGCTTCTATATGTGAGACAATGTAAAAACTAATAAAACAATTCAAAATATAAAATTATAAATTAAAAATAAGCCCTAGCAGTCAAGAGATGACCAGTCCCAACTGACGGCGCCCGTTCACGAACATGACACATGAATCAGCACCATCCAGCTCAACCATTTTGTAGGGACCCGAATGATTCCAACACACCCGGCCCGGTCTGAGACATGGAAGAACCTCTCTACACTACTCGGCCGACTTCAGTACTCATCCCATGCGACTATGCGAGCGTGCACATTGCTACAGCAGCTGCTACTTGAGCGTCCATTACAAATGTGCGCAGGGTATCGGCACCACAGAGCGAATGAGCTCATCGCGAAGTTGAACGAGTGTGTAGTGTGCTTCGGACTTCGCCGAGAAACTTCACAAGTAGTGTAGAGGAGGCTTAAGAGAATAAACAAATTGCAAAGAACATAAAGGGTGTAAAAAGCCGCTTAACGAAGCCGAGATTCACTAATACTCCCTGTCATTGTGATATTTTTTTTGTATGGACCATACTTTGGAACTGGGTTACGGAGATACTGAAGGTCAAACTTCCGACTTTTTTTCACGAAAACAAGTTTTAAATTGTATAAATTAACTTTAAATAACCCCAAAACTCTTGTACCGTTGCCATAAGCACAATGTTTTGCGTGCCTTACATTGCGCGTGTTAAATTGCGCGCTGCAGTAAACAGCGATTTTTCATTCATGAACAGAATGCGTAGGTAACGGCTATGTGATGGGTCTGTGGCGGTATCAACAACGCCACATGCGAACTACGCATCAAAGACCTGACATCACAAATCCTGCATCGCGCTATCAGAGTTTACCGCGCGACTAGCATATATACAACATCCCGACATACTGGGCAGTATTGCCCACCAGACACAATACCCGACCCCTGTATTTTATTCCTCACAGTAAGTAAGACATAACATGTGTCAAAAGTCCCTGTAAATGGATTAATTGAAATAAATGCTTTCAGTTTCAGTAAACCCATAAGAGAAAAATAGGCAGAATCAATCCTATACTTCTACAAATGTTGGTACATCTGAGCAAGTCTGTAAAACAATGTAAACAGTCGTATACACACCTGGTAATGGTCCGAAACATTCATGATAGTGAAATCATTAGTGTCCAAGAACTCCAGAGCTCCACCAGACAGTCCAAGGTTAGCGAGAACAATAAACTGTCCCGATGGAGACCAGAACAAGTGGTTGAAGGGCTGCCTCTCAAACTTCTTCAGCAAAGTAGGAGCCTGACCCGTATTCACTTGGTAGAAACTAATACAGATGTTGGCAGGATCACCGTGGATAATAGCAAACTTAGAACCAACGGGCTCCCAAGCAAACGCTTGAATAGATTCCTTAATTTCTACCGAGTCAACGGGAATCTCCTTCTCCCTCATATGGAATATTTCAAAGTTGTAGTACATTCCTGAATACTTGATTTCATTTTTGTCTTTCTTAACTTTGGAGTATCGGTCTACTTTGACGCAGAGGTAGTCCCCACTCTTCTGCCAGTGGATCTTGCAGTCGGCTACGGAGAACAAGTTCTTGGACCGTATTTCAGTGCGGTTGGGGAGCTCGAGGAGTGTTACCCTGGCTGGTACGTCTTTGTCTTCTGCTACCCAATACGCTACTATGTTGTCCGTTGGTGACCAACTGAAGTCTCTGTGAATGGAAATAAGAATATATGAATATCTGCTACCTGTTGGCATCATCAACTGCCTAGCCTTTTTCTAATTATGTTGGAGTCAGCTTCCAGTCTAACCAGATGCAGATTCATACCAGTATTTTATATGGAGCGACTGCCTATCTGACCTCCACAACTCAGTTACTGGATAACACAATACCCATTGGTATGACAGGTTGTCAAGACTTCGGGCTTCTAACTACCCCTAACCACTGTCAAAGACGTCGCTTAACGTGCTTTCCGACGCACGGAGGGGTCTTAGTATGTAATGAATTACTACATATTGACATCTCAGGAAGAATGGAAAAGTACTAATGTGTCTATCTCTAAAAATGTAGAAAGTGCTGCATAATATTGATTGCTTGAATAAAAACAATTTATTTGCAACACAAAGCAGTTTTGTTTCCTGAATTCGCAATTATGGATTCATAACCTACATGAAGACTTATAAATAACCACGTATGTGTAATATGTATTGAATATACAAATATTGTTGACACAGAAATAAATAAGCTAGCTTAAGCATAATCAGCCTAGTTAGGCCTCATCTCGGCAAAAGGGACTGGGGCTGTATTACGAAGTATAAATGCCATCATGATTCCAGACCGAAAAAGGGATGGTGCTAGCGGTCATGTATAGCTCCATCTCTCTCTTGCACTGGAATCATAATGGCATTAAAACGTCATAATACGGCACCTGGGCCATAATCTACCACGGGGTCCCGTGGGGGTTGGTAGATGGCACATATCTTCGAAATTATGGTGGCTTGGATATGTCCCCTCGGTTATCGGATCGGTTCCCTCACCATGTTTTCCTTCACCGTTTTAAGAGCAGTGGTGATGGAATAAATAACACAAAGTAAAGCTCCTGTCTGGGTTCGAACCTACGGCCTACAACTCGTTACTCGCAGCCGTTGTTACCACTTGACCACTACTGCTCTTAAATAAATAAGCTAACACAAAGAATATTATTTCCATAAGTTCCTGAAAAAACGCTAAATTCAGCTTTATTCAAGCGCTAACCCATCTTCACATGACTAAGGATTCAGTATGCTGAGTAGTAACAGCTAACTCAGCCAAACAAACATCACCAATATTCAAACCTTTTCCATGATTCAAACACAACTTGCTGCGCTTGACTCGGTGGAATGCAGAGCTAAGAGGCTCATTGGCGACGTAAAACTGGTGGATGCCAAGCTTGACAGCTTGGCTCATCGCCGCAAGGCTGCCTGCTTGTCGGTCTTCTACAGATTGTACTTCGGCGAGTGTGCCCATGAACTCCACGACCTCATTCCACCGGCCCCCTTATACCATCGGACATGTAGACGCACTGCAAGTTACCACCCCTACCTAGTTGATATTCCACCAACTCGCACTAAGCGTTTTCAAACGTCTTTTATAATGCGCACAGCAAAGGAGTGGAACTCTGTCTGCGTCTGTGTTTCCGAACGCATACAACCCTAATCTATTCAAAGTGAGAGTGAACAGTCTTCTTCTGGGTAAGCTCACTCCATCGTAGACTTTGTCTCTGTCATCCAGACCTAGACTAGAGTCAAGATCAAACCCATAGTAAAATAAAAAATAAAATAAAAAAACACAATAAAAATAAAATGTCGTACCTGATTCCGGGTATTTTGATAGACTTCTTGTCTAGCAGACCGAAGCTAGGCGTCTCGTACACAGAGAGTACATCCTGGCCGATCCTGGCGAAGTACCTGTCGTCCTTGCTCCAACGGAACACGGGCCATGTCACATACTCGTCGGGCGGCGGGAAACTACGCTTTTCTTGTCCCGTCCTGCGTGGATTAAGATGATTTTAAGAATGCAAATAATGAAGGTCTTCTATTACATGTTAGTTAAACATAATTGGCGATGCCGGGTGTACTATTCACCTCTGCCACCTCCTCAACAAATATACACGAAATTGTATTTAAATACTAGCTGCGTGGCTTTTGCTTAAATAAAAGCCTACGTTACTCCATAAAACATCAGCTATCTGCCTAGTGAAAGTTCCGTCCAAATCGGTCTAGCCGTTACGAAGATTAGCCGAAAGAAACAGGCAGATGGACAAAAAAATTAAAATTGTTTTTTGTTGTATGCGGACGAAGCCGCGGGTAGCAGCTAGTAACCAATAAAGGGTTAATAATGATATGTAATGGTCGCTCCACAGGCATGAAAATAACTATTAATTGCATATGAATACATAATTAGAAAGTTAAAAATGTTACAATTTAGTTCATCATCCATCTGCTTAAATAAATCTCTTGCACTATTGCAATATGGGGCCATTCAAGTATTACATAAGCACCAATGGGGTTGGGGGTCTTTGCTTTGATAAGATGACATGGGGGACGGCGGGTCTGGATGGTAATTACGTCAGCAATATTTATTTATTTACTTAAACTTCTGAAAAGTTTAAGTAATTGATTTTGATTTAAACAAATATGGTAACCCCATGTTCAGGGATTCCCCAAAATAATTGATACTGCTTTATCGCTCTAACGCGGTCTTTTATGGTTAAAAAGAACGCACAACGGACCAAATGAGAGACTAAGTGCGGAGAAGGGAGCCCCATCATCATCAACATGGTTAAAAAGAACTGAAGTAGGGAAATCACGTAACACTAGGAATTTCTCCTGTATTGTGGGTGCATTAATAAACATTTAAACTCACATACTCAAACACCTGGAACAACTACTTGTAGGTCATACAAATATTTGTTCCGTGCAGAAATCGAACCCGCGACAGACACGCAGCGCAGCGCAGCATTCAATCGCTTAACCACTGCGCCAACCGTGCCATCAATTTCAATTATAATTACTTTTAGTCTTAACTAATGTAACTGTAAACTAATTGGCCTTGGCCGTTTTATATTAAATAAATAAAAAATAAATAGTCTATAAATTCCTTATTTCTAGACTCATGGTCATAATTTATAACAATAACGCAACCTGAACAAGTTAAAAAAAAATACCAATGTTTACATAAGCATAAGAGGAGGGGTATGAGCTCTTTTCTTTTGCTGGCAAGGGGGGAGGTGGGGGTTCAAAATTACAAAAATGTTGCTTACGTAATACTTGAATGGCCCAATAACATGTATAGCACGTACATGTATAGTGCGAAGCTATTACAGAAGGCATTTACCCCCGCATATTTCCTGGTTTTATGACGAAAGTGGAAATGGCCTATTCTCTTTACAACTAGCCTTACAAAATAACATGAAAAGTCGACTTTCTACATCATTACTGTAATGAGCCTGTCAAAAAGATTAAAGGACTACTCAATAAGACAAGTTTTTTGTTTATATGTAAATCTCTATTAGCTGTTGGTATTCTGTCTCAGACTCTCTTCTGTTATGTCGCGAGTAGAATACGTAATAACAAACCCGTTTGCGTGAGTTGGAACGATTCAATTATGTGGCTATATTTAAATCTTAGAAATGTTACACGTTTTTCGTTCAACCTATTCTGAGGTGAAATTATGAGTATTGTAGTGTAGAACAAAATAGATTTCTTATCAACTAAAACTTAATGCACTAGACAATTAAGATACAAACACTTGGCACATAGAATAAGCTAAACATCTGTTTAGTATAGTATTTGGCTGCTCAAACATAACTTGTTTTGCAGCTTATACAAAGTGTGCCAACTAACAGAAAATTGTCTACTGCATTGTTTCTTTTATGCATGTGTTCCTTCTCTTATATAGATCAGTGCACATATTAGATGACATGATTAATGTGTCTAATGACAGATAAGAAAAGAACAGTTATCACAAAAAAAATCCTATTACTAACTCTAAATTGCATGCCTCTCCACTGCTTGTTGCATACATATCGCCCCCTTACAGGGAAAACCGATTATCTGACATAAACCTAACCTAACAGATAATCTGTTTTACCTGTAAGGGTGCGATATTTCTAATGTTTGTATAAACATTTGAGTAGAGATGCGTGCAGTTTTAAAACAGACGATCTCTACAAAACTAACAAATACACATTCAGAATGTCAAAAAACAACTATTAATTACTAACCTGATATCCCAAATAATAAGCTTCTTATCTTCACCCCTATCGCCAGTTGGTGAGAATGTAACAACATAGTTTTCACATGGTGAGAAGGAAATGAACCGAGCTTCTGGGTGGAAAAACTTCTGGAACTGGGAGAACTTAGGACCGGCCCAAAGGGCTACGCCCCGCCAATGGAATGTCGCCAGGTAAGTACCCAGCGGTGACCACGCGGCGTAAGTCTCCGTCCAGTTCTGAGAAAAATAAAATAAAAAATCTTTACATACTGACAGCAAGTAAGGACATTAACTAGATATAAAATGTGGATGTTTTAATATAAAATTCTGTGACAGATCCTATTTTCAACAAACATCTACATAAAGCCTGAAAAAAGTTTTAAAAACATGATAACAAATTAATAGTAATATTGCCACTATGAAACAATACTTTACAAACTATTGTATGCAGCATTGCCAATATTATCAAACAGGTTCTGAAACACACTTGCATCCACAAACAGAATAATTTTGTTTGAACAATTTTTTTTTTTCTACTTGTTTCTAGTCTTACGTTTCCAGGCATAATATACCAATATTGCATGACTGGCTTAGATACCAAGGCCCCTCTAAAAACAGATTAAGCTATGTACAACTTACTGGTCTCTCCTGTATATTCGTAGGTTCTGGCAGGGCATTCTGCCACACCTGTAGTGCAGTACCAGTACCGATGCCGACCAAGAACTGGTCATATGCATCTGGATCCATCAGGTACCATTGTAAGTCTGACGCGACCTTGAATGGTTGAGGTGCTGGCGGCTCCCATTCTTTAGGGATATCTGAATATCTAATGAGGAAAACAATTTAATTAGAGAAAGTATAAGACATTAGTTGAATGTAAAATTGTAGAAAGTGAGATTTGTTTTTTGGTATAAAGCTGCTTTCAGACTATACTATAATATAATAGCATATAGTATATAGCTCATAGCACAACAATATCGCACACCAGACATTCCAATAGTATATAGTACAGTACAGTGTGAACGTGTCCATAACAATGTATGGTGCACAATATCATTATGCTATGAGCTATATACTATTATATTAAAGCGTAGTCTGAAAGCAGCTTGACAGAAACTAAAAAGCTTAAGTTTTTTTATGTAACATGTGTAAAATCATCATAAAATCAGTAGCATATTAATTCTGTGAGGTATTTCAACATAATTATTTGTTTGCAATAAGGAAAAATGTGTGGCAAATTACCTACAGAAATCTGTTACGTTTATCTCAGAAAGTTGTTAAGTTCATGTACAATTTCAGTTCTGATATCATGCCCAGTGGTGACTAAGATAAATGTCAGCAAGAAAACATCTAATTGACTTGTCACAAGGTTAAAATTAGTACTTTTTGTTCAATAAACTTTACATGATAACACTCTCATCCTTGAATAATAATTTGCACCTGAAGTTTTTGGATTCAGGTGTTCAGAATAAGGGTACTTACTTCTTAAAATCGGTGAACAAATTCACCAAGAATGTGTGCTGCTTATCTAATTTACAGTTATTTGTCGCCTTCACGGCTTCGGCGGCGTTCTGAGGATTGCTGTACTCCAAGAAAATGTACCCAGTCGTGTTTCCATTCTCTTGGGTTGGATAATACTCGTTGACGATCTTCCCGAATTTGCCGAATATCTTGTTTATGACACTCTGGAGCTTCTCCAGGCGCTCGGGTCCGACCTGCGGGCACCCGTCGACTACGACCACGTTCTCATAACTGTCAGATTCCTTCGGTTTCTGCTCTAAAAGGTCGGCCAACAACTCTGCAACGTCAAAGTTAGGTTAGGATTTTATGACTTTCATTACACTGCTTAACTCACTGGGAAAGTTCAAAATTTGAACTAAGTACACTTGCCAACACACACTAAGCCTCACAATTGCGTTAAAAATAGTAACAACATGAATGAAAAGTTGTAAAATGCGTGGGTGACGCATATGGCCGGTCAAACTTGTCACAGAAAATTGCCCACCTTCATCGGGAATATCATCAACGAAACCTTCCGGATCCTCGAAATCGGGCTCCTCGTCATAATTGGGCTCCTCATTATCACTTTGAGGAGCTGGGTTCACTTTTTCGTCGCCTTTTTTCTTAGCCATTTTGACGATTTAACGTGTGTAACAGGAAGACACGCCATTAGTGACTGAGCATAGAGAACGAATTTTTTACTTTCACTCAAAATGGTGATATTACGTTTTGATAGCACTTGAATAGTGTTATTATTAAATTTAAATAAAATGCGTGTATAAACTTAAGTATTTTTGACAGTTTCTTAATATTTATAACTAACCGGCAATTTAAAAAATAATAGTCTCAACAAATTATAGTAAAAACAAAACGTTGTGTGATCCATAGACAATAGGAAAAATATGGCGGGAAAGTTAAAGTTTCAAACAATGGTTTCAAATTAATTTATTTGCAAAATGTTCGTTGGAATTAACTTTTATCAATCCAGTAATAGTATAAGTATAATGTGTATAATAATGAACATGAATCTAAATTAATTAAATAAGAGTCACCAACATTTTTAAGTTCGTTTGGGGAAATTTGACAGTTTCGTGTAGCTTGATGTGCTAGCCACTGTACTTAGATTTATCAAAATTTTAGTTAGGTACGCGAAACATTCAATAAAATAAGCCCGTCGTACTCGATGAACAATCATTTAAATTTTCTATAGATAAGTAGCTATTACGTTACGGCTACTCAGCATGATCATTAACTCAGATTTGTCTAATTCGCCTAAGGATAGGCGCAAACGAGCCACCGGCCATTGCCATAGCCTTAGTTTTGCATAAACGTCAGGAGTTAATCCACGTTTAGACATAGGTAAGTTCCTTTTATGTGTACTTGTTTACCTACTTACTTAAGTTTTTAGACTAATCTAATTGACGTCTCAAAATATAGCTTGTAGTCAGATCTAACGGCGATCAAATCCAAGCCAGAAGCAAACTTCCGAATGTTACGTATTCAATAAGGCTCATATTACCTAATACAGCCAACGTTCTTTATTTATAAGCCAATGTTTTTAAATTGCCACTATAGCACGACACGCATCTCATCCGTATAACAGATGAGGTGGCATTTATGGACGGCTGACGGGTCACCGCACATGAAAATTGAGGTCGCACCGCATGCACCGCGCTGTAGCTCTATGTAGTATAGTTATGTAGCTGTATAGGTATAGGACTGTTACAGTAATGTTAAACGCGAAGGTATGCAACCAGACGTGTTTCGATTAATTGACAATTTATGCCTTGTGCGTGTTTTGATGACTTGTAGACATTTTTGGCGAAACATTGATGATTGCGATTAGAAGCACGACGTTTTAAAGAGATGCTGCCAGCTCATACCTTATCCTAGTCTCATAAGTGTTGTTTTTCTTGTGTCATTATTTTCTAAGTAGCAGCCCGGATTCTGGATTTGTTCCCGGTTAGTGGCTTCAGACTCGCGCCCTATTACAGCCAGCCTAGGGAAGGTAGGCTGGCTGTAATACTTTAAAAACAAGGTTGTTGAAGGAGTCCAACTCATCCCGCCATCTTCGTCTGGGCCGAAAATACTCAAAACCCGATATATTTAATGCATTCCACAACGGGAAATTAACTGGTAGGTTTACAGAGACACGATTACTGTGGACCCTGACAGACAGCAAAGCAGAAGAAAGGAATAGATGTAATCAACTGTAATATTCACCACAACCCTCCCTTTCTTCTACAGACCAAGCTGTGATGTTGTTTGTTCTGTTTTCTTGTAAGCTCTAACTGTTCCTATTCCTCCAGGAACATAGAGGGTGACCTGTGACCAATGCTTGCTCGAATGCATAAGAATACACAACGTTCAACGCCCTCCTCTTCAATTTCGTCTACATTTATTTGGCTACTATTAAAAGCCTCAGATTATTGAATAAAAGGTTAAAAGCTCGTACAAACAGGCGTGACACGCGACGCGACACATAGGCATCGCGTGTCGCGCGACGAGTGGTGTCTTTAAATCGCATCGTGTGTCGCGCCTGTTTGTAAGCGCCTTAAAGGAATCCTGAAAAGGATACCTACGCGTTAGATTCACACAATGAAAAAACGTACCTGCACTAATAAACAAGCATAGCAATTTGAGCTGAGTGGCTGGTATAATAACATACTTAAGTCATTATTCTGAGTCTCTGATGGTATACCGTTATACTTGAATGACAAGGCGACATGATAATCAAGTGATAGATACATCGACAGTCTTTTTATACATTAAGTTAGGACATCATGTCCGGAGTTCCTGACGAATGATGATTTATACGCACATTGATCATCGAGCGAGACTCGATTATTTGATACCGTGAAGAGTTCACGGCTTCAGAAGGGCTTTACGCAGTTGGTTAATTGAGAATTCCATCCATACTATAAAAGAATTCCTAGAGTTTAAATTAAAATGATCTAATTGTATACCAAAAATTTGCAAATCATTATGTTATTGAATATCTTAAGCTACTATTATACTACCATTGTAACAACTTTTGTAACCATTATTTATCTGCAAATAAATCTTTGACTTTGACTTTGAGGGTCGACGGCAGCCAAAATAGACAATTCCATTCAACCCACAGGCCTATGCGATATCCGAAGTTTTGCCATTAAACCACACTTAGAGTTACCGCTAGGTGGATGAGACATGGATGATGTACACCTACAGCCTTTTTCAGTTCAAAGATCGGTATGACCATCATTTAAAAAGCCCTCGTAAAACAACACACTTGCTACCCAAGGGAGTCCTCGATCGAATCACCATTCAAAAATACGATCGTAAGTACAAACTTAATAGGGCCATTAGACCAAACCCAGCATCTTACATTCCATAAATAGCTAGCAGAACACTAATCCCCTTATCAGGCCATTTCATAACTCTTATCTGAAGCTCGAGTATGTACAACAAGCTTACCGGCACCGCTTTCTACGGGCTTTGGGCTCGAACGAGGTCGCAAGTCGACGCAGGTTTTAATACTGGTACCTACGTCTTTCGTCACAGCCGGTGCCACTGACCGATGATGATTGCGGCTTGTACTATGATTAGAGTGTTTGTTATTTTTCTTACTGGCTTTTTTTGCTAAACTAAGTATTGCTTGAGTTAAGCCATGTTTGCGTGCGTGCCTGAATGATTGGACGATCAAATGTTTGGAGAAAATTCGTCACACCCAACCCGACCTAACACCTACCCCGACCTACATATATATTATATGTACTTTCGGTAATTATAGAATATTTTAACCACGTTGTAGCTTTGGGACCTACATTTGGAAAAAATGCAGACAATTTAACTTTTCCGTGTTGGAAACCCAGATAAATTTGTAGGTAGTTGTTGGTATAGAACTATAGACCAACAACTACAATTTCATCTGGGTTTCGAGTTTTATCATTACGAACTTTGTATTGTGGACACTGCTGACTGCGTCATTAGTCCGTATATTATAACTATCTACATTATTTTTACGACTAGCAGGGCACACACGTTATTATTTACACCTCCACAACAAACATAATATACACTAAAATAAACCGGTGATTAATGCATGCATAAAACGTTGCGTGAACTCGTCTTTGAACATTGTAACAGTTCCGGCATCAATATTTCAGCCAAAATTACCAGTTTACTGCTGCTCGAGCTACAATATAATAGTTTGGGGCTTGGAAGAAAGATTAGCCAATCAGCAGGTCTGACAGCCCATGGTACTTACGCCAGACAAAAACAAAACAAGACATCAAATCTGGGGCCCAAGTCTGCTATTTTTATAAATTCGTCACTCCAATACGATCCCATTGTCATTTTGCTAAAAGTTCGTAATCTGCTATATTCATAATGGTCGATCATTGGTCAGTCAATGGTCTCGTAATAGAATTGTATTACAATAGCATTTTGAACATTTATTCATGCCAGATTTCTTTTATTTATTATTATATTTTTAAATATTATTTATTAGTGTTATAATCAATCTGAAGTAGTAGGAAGTTGGAAGTTTAGTAGGAAGTTTCATTTGTCATTATGCGAGATTACCAATTCTTTCAATGGAGTGTCAGTGGCTGACCATTGGAAAGACATAATGACGCCATTATATTAGTAGATTACCAAACTTGTCAAAATCAACAAGTATCAAATCAACGATAGACCATTCTGACACTATTGTAATTGCAGACTTGAGGCCCTGCAATCATGTAATCAATGCAAATCTGACAAGACCCAGGTAGATAAAAACAAATTCTGGAATACATAATTTCCACAGGCTTCTTTTACCTGACACAAAGTGATGCACAATGATCATTGATCAGTAGACACAATGATGCGTAACAGGGAAATGTTCCCATGCGATTATTCTCTCGGAACAATCAAATAACAAGACAAACGGCTGGAAAATAGGGCGTACGGTTTACGTCATTTTCTTACGGTGGTTTTGCGGGATGCTGGGAAAACTACGAACTAAAGCTACATCTATTTATCTAAAGCTGGTGCTGATAACATTTAGAAAAGGTTTCCAGCTTATTTTCTACGCTGGAAATCGACTCCTCTAAAGATTTCTTTAATTTGGTATTACAGAGTAGTAAGCAGGACTTCTTTATTTATTTATTTAAACTTCATGTACAATAGTGGTACATAGGCGGATTTATGAACAAAAACAAATCAGAAGCTTCATTATTTAGGTAACTTAACTGCACACAATTTCTCTAACTTTCACGTTATAGGTAACAAATACATTTAGATGAAGTTCCCAGCTTACATGGTCCTTAGATAAATGTACACTATCTTTCGATACAGATTACCTCACTCGCTATTTTCTCGACAAAGCCGTGATGTCATCCACGCTGGCCCATGCGTGACACAAAAACTATCAATATCCTTTACCTCATTATCGTGGTGTATCCATGGTATGATCGAGAACATTTCGGAAAAACTATTTGTCTTTTATATCATCATCATAATAAATTGCGAAGATGCCTAACAGTTTGTTCTGGCGTGCAAATATGTGCTTATGTAAATAGCCAAATTAGCCAACATCCAACATAGCATACTACAGGAGGTATTCTCCATCTGTGTAAACTTTGCTACAAAGGGGACACATTACTACTAAAAGTTTCCACGTCTACACTCCATGGCTAAACTTAGAAACTACACTCTACATACGTTTTAGCTTTCTTCCTCGAGTAGGAAGAAAGTTAAGACGAATGTAGAGTCTACTTCCAGTTCCATAAACCAAGCGTCGATTAAATGGGAAAAAATCTTAATTAAATCTACCTGTACAGACTTCATGTGTTGCTCACTTATATACTGATCATGTCAGTACATAAAATGTTTACAATTGTACATCCAAGCAAGCTGGGTCAGCTGTTTAAACATGACTGACATTGATTAAAAGACAAATTCTCAACAGTTGACTCGGATCATAATCCTAACGCTCCGTGCACGAAATAACTCTCTTTTGCCAATTTCTTATCTAGTTACGAGAAAAATTGAAATAATCGAAACATTAAGTCTGTGTAACTATAAAAGTACAATTTTCGTGGTGCTAAACCATTCGTGTCAGTCACAGTTTCATCATTTTTGCGCTCTCCAAAATATAGTTTATTTCGCCGTTGATTTACTTAATGAAGATAATCATTAAAAAGAAAATGATTATATTTCAAGGATAACTGAAGATTAATCTCAGATTTTTTTATTTCTTGATATGATTTGCTAAATAATAGGAAAAAATAAATTACTCTGGGTTTAAAAAAAAATGTTTTTTTCAATATTATTTTTCTGATATATTTTGTATGGAAGTTGAAAAAAGTGGTTCAGCCACATGCAAGTAGACCATTATAATGATGTTAATGATATTTTTAATGTTCAAAATCAAAAGTAGTTTCTGATAGAAAGATGATCAAATGTTATATAGTCTCGCGTCATTTTTCGGAAAACTTTTTGCGAATATTAGTGATTTACCGTGAATACTTAATTTATTCGAAAAATCCCTTTCAGCCACATGCAAAACAAAGAACACTACTTTTCAAATCACAAAAAAATTTGTTTAAATTTTTCCCTTTCTCACAAACAATGATCAAAATTGATCAAAATCAGTCGATTTCATGCACGGCCCCTCAGCTTCATTCAATAGCACGGCTAATGTTTTTAGGTTGTAACTTGTAAGCCCACTACATGCGAGGGCCCATAGTTGTGAGGCAAGTGAGGTAAGCGCACGGGTATTCGGATACCAAGCCCAGTCGTTCAGTCAGTGCCTCTGCCATTACACCCGCGGACCGCCGCGTTTCCCGCGTAATTGAACCATAGACAAACAGTGTTTCCCGAATCTTCCCGCGCAAAGGTAATCAGTGCACCGTTCGTTTAATTATTCCATGTTAAATACTTTTTAGTGAAGTGTTCAAGTGTGCCACATTAGTGCAGGTTCACGCCCATTGTGCTGCTTTTGTTATTTGTTTGCTTTTAGCTGATTTGTGCTTGTGCCCACATTTTTTGTATACCATTCAATAAAAAGGTACCCAACATGTTTGATAAATTCTATAATGTTGGAGTCTGCGAATTTACCATTTTGCGAATTAATTATTATTAACTTTTGATTTGCCGGTGTCGTTATGATGTAAGTAGCGACACCGGCAAACCAACAACGAGTTTTGTGTTTTTTTTTTTTTTTTTTAATTATTCGTCATTAAAAATAACGGGAAGTAGGCTGTTAGGTACTTCCGTTTAGTATTTTTCACCAAATAACTATATTTAATAATAGCCTAATAGGTATATATTTATAAGTAGATGCGAGAATTGCGAGAATAGCAAGCTGATTTAATAAGTAGGTGCGTAACTAACTAGTTTCGCAAGTTTTTTTTTAATGAAAATAACGATACTCGCGTCTCAGCTTTATCATCCAGCTATAGAATTATTTCTTTTACATAAGTATTACGACTCTTAGGTATGAATCATAGGTAACAACTAAGTTAAATTTGCAATAACAATTAATCTTAGATTTGTTTTGCATAGTTATTAAAACCATTTGTATTCTCTGTCTATCATGCATAATGTATTACATTATAAATTACCAATTATAAAACATAACGTACACGTGCATTATCTAATGCATAGTATCATTATGCAAGAATTAAATATATTACGAGTATAACCGTGTTGCTTGATCCTAGATGAACCTACCTAGGATTTAGAAGATATTCCCATGACGGCACCCATAAAAATGGTACTTTAAAAGCTTATTTTATTTTATTCTGTTCGGAAAACCATACAGCTAAGATGTTTATGAAATTGAATTCCATTTAGTAGTTTCCGCAGATAAACACTAAAATAAAAACGGCAAAGAGGTCGGCACAAAAGTCCTTTAGAACATAAATTAACAACTATTATAAAATACACTAAACGATCGATTAATACAAACCAATAATCAAACGCAAACCAGTAGTTTATAGAGCACAAATCTCCACTTTTTTAGAAGATGTGGTGGTTACTTCTCCTGGTGCTGGCCGTTGCCAGCGGCGAGGAGACCTGTCTCTCCGTGCAAGATGACCCTTACCTCCTGTTCGGCACGAAGACAGCCTACATCTTCGCCAATAAGGACATTCCTACCACGAGAGCGCATGATGTGCCTGGTAAGTAGTTGAATTAATTTGCTTCTATATTTTTCCTCTCTTTTGTCGGCAGAATAATTTAGCTTGTAAAGCAAGACAAGGCAGTAGATCTAGCCATACATGCACCACCTATATGACCATCTACATCTAGATATCACTTGTGCATGTAAAAGGATTGATGTGCATGTTGCTTTAAACAATTAAAAAAACACGGTTTTAAAAGCGATGACACCATGACAGATGTGTTTTTAGGAGGTTACAAAAGCTCTTATTCCAGAAGATCGGGAATGGACAAAACAGTTCCAACCTACCTTACAATGAGAGGATTTATTAAACCAATGCTGTGCTGATTATACATAATACTAGCCTTCCTTTGTAATAAAACAAACGTGACCTATATTTTTTCCTCAGAACTCTATTTAATTAAATAGCGAAACCTCCTAAAAAGTTACGTGACTTGAATACATAAAAAATCAAATGTAATTTCTAAATAACTTCACACACCCGTTTAGTTGACCCAAATAATAAATTATTAAGGTTTCGGGATTCCCTTTACTCAGTTCACAAATCAAATGCCGAAAAAGTACTACGCACGGCTACAAATCAAGCTATACAGTTCCAGTATAAGCTGACCTCTCATTGTACGGAAATCCTATACAATGCTAGATCAGGCTAAACTAGGAAAGTATAGTTTGATTTGTAGCCGTGTGTACGTCGCCTGTCTCCAATTCTCCACGAACGAAAACAGTTATTTTATGTTCCTTTCACGATATTGTAGCTTCCATTGTAGCTGGCATTGATAACAATAATATAAAGACCAATGTGATCTCAGACTTTCGAAAAGCTTTCGACTCAGTCAAGCCACTCTGTCTGTGTATCTTTCAAAACCAATAAGAAACTACCTAATGCATTGTACCTACTCTTGGGAATGATTAAGTACTTTCCTTCCAAATAATTGTTTCTCTATAATATTCATCTGACTTGAACTAAATAACTATTCCCCTCCCTGCCTTGGACAGGGTCCTGGCTGTCATTCGTGGATCTATGACAATCGTTACGAGTCGTCATAAGCCCGGAAGTCTGACGAAGAGGTATCGTATTACCCAGTAACTGGGTTGTGCGCAGTGGCGTAGCTAGTCATAAAGGGGCCCTGTATCGAAAAGTAAAAAGGGTTCCCTTGTTGGAGGCCCTTTTTACCCGACTGTGGCGAAACTCCAAAGGAAGAGATTTTTGTTTACAAAATAACTGACATGACGGGTTAAGTTTCCATTGTAATTTTATTAAGACAATGCAAGAGCGAGCGAAGTGAGCCAGACAATTTGAGCACTCTGACTTGGATACTAGGTTGAGCTGTCGTTGCGATTCTACTAGGAAAATGCAAGAACGAGCAGAGCGAGCTCGAAAGTTGCGAGTATCCTGACTGGGATACTAGGTTTAGCTGTCATTGTGATTTTAATAAAAGAATACGGCGGGCCCCTGTAGCTTGGGGGCCCCGTATAATTGATACGGCTGATACGGCGATAGCTACGCCCTGGTTGTGCGTTGTGGAGGTCAGATAGGCAGTCGCTCAAAAAAAACGCGTTCATGTAAAATACTGGTATTCAGCTGCATTTGGTTAGAAGTGAAGCCGACCCCAACATAGGGAAAAGGCTAGGCCGATGATGATTGAACTAAATATATGTATATTCATCTCAGACCTCGTCCTCTAATCTGACGGCCCACATGCGATTTTTTCCCGAGAATGACTTCACTTGGACTGTCATCATATTTCTGAGTGTCTATACATCTCTTTTTTGGGTACACACGGCTACATATCAAGCTATACATTTCCAGTATAAGCTGATCTCTCATGATACGGAAATCTTATACAATGAGAGACCAGCGTAAACTAGTTTTGTATAGCTTGATATGTAGCCGTGTGTACCTATCTACCTGGCGAACAATGATGATGAGGCATTAGTATGTGAAATTAAAAAAATCCCTTATAAATCATATTCATCTCTAAAAATAAACTGAGTACCTACCTAATGATTGTGTCCTAGATCTCTCTGTTTCTAGGCAAAACTCAAACGCAAAGTCAAAGCATTTATTTCAAATAAACCAATTACAGGCACTTTTGAATTGTCAAGGATTCGGTCAGTCAGAAAGATGAAGCTAGTTGTCCATTCCAAAGCGTAGTAGGTTCCTATGGAGAAGAACGGACAAGAAACTCCACGGACTCTCTTTTAAAACAAAATATTGTTACAAAATATGGGTTACATCATTCATGTTGAAGTTATACATGTGAGAACCATGTAGAAAGACGTGCACCTTAGAAGCGTCCGTAATAAAAACAATTCAAAAATTAAAATAAGCCAGTGGCAGTTTAGAGATGACCAGTCCCAACTGACGGCGCCCGTTCACGAACATGACGCATGCATCAGCACCATTTAGCTCAACCATTTTGAAGGGAACTTAAAGGAATTCGAACATAAAACTCCTAGACGAGATTTTAATTGAAATTAATTATATTGTTGACAGCATAATTGCATGCTCATTGCTCATTGTTAGGTACTACTCAAGTAGGTATAATGAAGTTCGAGGAGGAGGTGCATGGAGTAGCTAATGCCGCCTTTACTAGCCATTAAGTCCTCTGCTGACATTAAGTCCTCTACTGACATTAGATCCTACATAATCCTTGAATTGACCTTTAGAGGACTTAGGCTTGTGAAATTAAAACTACTGAAAACATCATCATCGACGATGTCGCTATAAGATGTTGTGGTAGAAAAATACTTTTATTATAGTAAAGTATTTGTGGCGGTATCAACAACGCCACATACGAACTACGCATCAAAGACCTGACGTCACAAATCCTGCATCGGGCTATCAGAGTTACCGCGCGACTATAGCATATATACAACATCCCAACATCAACCGTTGGGCAGTTGCCCACCAGATACGACACCCGTCTGGTCGGAGGATCCTCCCTTTTCTATAGAGTATGAGTGAACTTTACACCCTGTTCCTCATACCTCTAAATATTCTTATAGAACATAGGTTCTTGTTGATAATACCTTCGATCTCATCCTAATAGATAAATAATGAAGACATGGTGTAAGAATAAGAAATAAACAAGAACCAACATTAGGTAATATTTAACTTCGATACTATTCTGATCTTAGAATCAATCTCGCGTCTTCTACGTACTTACCTTATGGGCACAGAATAGGTATAATGTATCGAAGGCTTTAATGTATTTTTTATAGTTTTAATATTTTCGGTTTTTTATACCTACATAAGTAATGTTAATTTGTCAGCAATTTATCATTATGTAGATTTTAATCATATGATAAACGTGCAAGACATTAGCGTGTAATGGAGGAATGGACTGTGTTTACGAACGTTTTAGAATCTTTTAATGGTAATCAATAGTCATATTGAATTAAACATCAAAATACCTAGACATTTGTTCTTTGTTTAGTACTATTTGTACGTCATACACATTGATATACGGTACTAAAAAAACCTGTATATCAACGGCCATACACGATTAAACACTTATAGATAGGTCATGGCTTTCATTTTCAAAGCCTTCCACAAGTCATATTTTTAAGTATTTTTGTGTGTATTTAGGGGTCAATAGGCTACATTCCTTCGCATGTTCTTTTCTGCAAAAACTTCATCTTCCAAACAACCTACATACCTATTTGATTTCCTAATTCACGATTGGATTGGTTACGTGTAGAGAGAAGTAACGGTATTCACAAATGTAAACTGTGGCAGCGGTCAATTTGCAGCGTTTGTTTACCGTCAAAAACAAACAGAAAGGTAGAAAACAGATTGCTTGGCCAATCAAATTCTTTATGTAGCTTATTGTGCAAAAAATTGGTACTTATCCTTGTTTCCCTTAACATTACAATAATAAAGATCTCCGTCGAATTAACTTTATTCTTATCGAAGATGTAACATTTATTCCTAAAACATATTGGAACATTCTAAAACTTCTATTCCAAGGATTTTTCCTTCTACAATGGCTGACACATTGGAATACTCGTAATCGTCAGTTATCTAATACCGATCAACCAATTAAAGAATCAAGGAAAATGAAAACCATTTATTTTAAAACAGATGAGGCTACACATCAAGCTATACATTTCCAGAATAAGCTGACCTCTCACTATACGGAAATCCTATACAATGCGAGATTATGCAATCCGCGCGATCTATAAAATGGGTCCTCGTGAGTCCCTTAGAAATAAATTCAATGAAATTGATTTATACTAACTTTGCCTTCTCTTTACATCTTAGAAAGTATTTTGTATGTTCGCAAAAACTTAGGACTTTTCAAAATAAGAAGCGATTTCCATAATATAAATACACGTAGTAAACATGAAATTGTGATACCCAAATTCAGATTAACTAAAAGTAGCAAGTCATTCCTTATAAACAGTATCCGCTTTTATAACAAGTTGCCAAAGTCGTTTACAGAACTTAGCGATGAAAAGTTCAAAACCCACATCAAACGTGTCCTTATCAAAAAAGCATATTATAAGATAAAAGACTACGTTGAAGACAAGGAAGTTTGGCAATAATTCCTTCTGCACATGTGGCTTCCCTGGTACCTCCTAAACAACATAACTATGTAAATGTCCATTAACTGCTCCCAAATAACGATGTTTATTTAGATTCTTTTTTTTTTTTTTTTTACATACTGCCTTGACATAATCTTTTCATTATTTGACATTATTTACCTACAAATCGAATTCCAATTCTTTATTAGAGTCTTTTGTGGACATGATATTTATTCAGATATGTTACTGTAGTTGTAATTGCAATCATGTCATTAATCTTTTATATACTTAGATTATTTTATATTCTGTGAATGTGAGAACGTTGTAGGCCTAGTAGAGTGTAGATTTGTTGGCACTTTTCTATTTTGTTAAGTACCTGGTAATTGTTGAAAGGCCTACACTGTCCTCCCATACCTATTATTACTGTTATTTGATAATATTGTAAAGCCAATTATTTTTAAAAGAGTAACTGTGGAGTTTCTTGCCGGCTCTTCTCCATAGGAAACGACTAATTGGAACCGTGCACCTAGCTTCTGACGTTTCATAAGTGCCCATGTAGGTTTATGTGAAATAAAATATTTTGATTTTGATTACCTTATACTGGAAACGTATAGCTTGATGTGTAGCCGTGTGTTGTATTCAATGACATAAGTACAGTTACCACAATTAGCTGAACCATTTATGCAAGCTAATTGTGGTAACTGACTGTACGACCAAGGAAGCGGAATTTTTTAGTGCATTATATTAACCAACAGACCAAAATAAAATACATGAAGACACTAATTTAATCAAGAGATCTAACATCACAAATACCTACAATCTAAAAATAAACGACAATTAAATTGTTCTTTTAGTGCAGGAAGCGCTATTTATAATGGACAATGCTAGATTAACTGCCGAGATAAAGTAAAGGGAAACCAAGCGGTAACCGGAATCCTATTCACTAATGAGTAATGAATATTTGGTTACTGCGATTAAATAGTTGGATTGTGTCATTAACAGAGATCGGAATAGGTTGAGTTTATATACCTAAACTTCGAAGAAGGAAGTAACATACGAGAAATACCTCCTCTAAAATTCCGGAATAATTATAATGACGTTTAAATCCCAGGATTTAAAAACCATGAATTATTTATTGGACTTTACAAATGATTTATTTGAAAAATCATATAACAATAGTTTTTAAGTTTTTTGGTAATACTAACACGCTATGGGCCTACGATGCCTGAGAATGAACGATTTTTTAATAGGTTGTCAACAATATTGAACCAACACCTTGCTAATGAACATGAACTTGACATCTTATACCTTCGACTATTATATACACGTCTGGATAATATACACGCAGCGAAACGTACAAATCGGCTTATATTGTCGGCAGCTTTGTTCTAAAATCTAAGCTTCACGATTGCTGGATCGTATGTGACTGGCCTATTAACTTATTGTAGCAGACATGGGTGTAGCTAGGCGTGTCATCGAGTTGTTAACAGTAGATACCTAAATGAATTTATTTCTGTAAGTAGGTTTGTACCTGTTATTATATTTCTATGGTTTATACAAACCATTTTACACAGCAATCATATTTTTAAACTAGATGGGATCGGCGTTTCCTATCTGATTACTCTGAAAGAAAAGCCGAAACAAACTCAGAGGTCACAGTCTCTTTTAAAGTCCAGAAATAATTTTGTTAAGATCGTGTGGAGACGACACGGTTGGCGCAGTGGTTAAGCGATTGACTGCTGCGCTGCGTGTCGCGGGTAAGTTTCCCGCACGGAACAAATATTTGTATGACCTGCAAGTAGTTGTTCCGGGTCTGGCTGTTTGTGTATGTGAGATTAAATGTTTGTAAAGGCACCCACAATACAGAAGAAATTCCTAGTGAGAAAAAAAAATAACCATGTAGATTGGTGTCTGAAATGGTGTTTTGAGGAAAGAACCACACAGATTTAGTGGTCAATGCACGCATTTGTCAGTAATCGTGCAGCTCAACTCAGAACATAAGGAGCTCAACAATTCGACGAACAATACTAAGAAAGGACGTTTGGGTAGGCCGCATGAAATGCTCAAACTGATCCAAATCATCATTAAAAATAACTGAGAAAAAAAACAACAAAGGGTTTTACCCACATAGTCTTCACATTCACAATAATTAAAATGATATAATACTTTACAAGTAAGATAGTCGTGGACATACCTAGTGATTGTACTCAGCTTAATTTTTTTCCCAGGGATTTGATTTGTTTGTCTTGGAACCTTTGTTCTGTCACTGCAATAGATTAATAATAATCTTCCGGGCTCTGGGATTGTTCTGATAATCGTGGAATACCTCTCCAGTCCTCAAACACCTCAGGATATGTTGCCCTCTTGTTACTAACGACACTAAGTGCTAGCGACCATTTCCGGGGGCCCATTAATGAGTGTGCAAGTCATCCCCTGCCATTTAATCCGTGTACAATAAAACACTGATCAGGCAAGGGCCATAGTCCTTCCATAGTTTTAGGTAACCAGTCCATTTTAACCACCCAAACCCTTAGTCCAATATCTTTGTTTCCATATCCTGCAATTGTTCTACCCCAACCGGAGGTTGTCCTTAGGTGCACTTGCATAGTGCGTACAGGGATATTCGTCGGTTGGTGCCTCATTTAATTAAAAGCGTCTAACGGGCCTCGGCGAGTTGGCTTCGGCCCCTAAAAATTGTCCATATAATGTTAGTAACAAAGATCTTAAAAACAATGTTAGTATTCACAATAAAAGTACAAAACACACAACACAAAAATAAAACATTGCGTCATTTCGTCACGTGAAGCCGAATAAGCCTCCCCAACACAGTAGACTCCGGCCTTTCTGATATCATCCTCAATCCGTTGGGGCTCGCCCGGATCCTACACATCAGAGATGCTGCTTTTTTACGTATTATGGCATAAAAATGGTCGACCCTTGGGTCAGCAAATATGCCTGAAGTGCTGCAGAAACGTGGGAGCCCCACCAGAATTCCGAAGACGTTGTTATATTGTATACGTGAAGAGCGTTGTAGCCCGCTGCGTGTAGCTGGTTACATAATACGCGACACAACGTGATACAATAGCTGGTTAAAGAGTCGGTAGTGTAGTTAATTAACCCGCATGCCGCAAAACACTATCGAGGTGTTAACAGTTTCCACACATTAATTTAATTTCAAAATGTTTTTTTTTTTTTTCTTTTGGTGCCATATCTTTAGTTTGAACGCAATCGAGTAGCGAGAATACAAATTAGCAGTTCAACATTTATTGTGTTATTTACATTGTTGAGCTTACAAATTTTTCGAACATATGAAGCAATGGGTTAGCAATATCCTTCAAAATCATTCAGATTGTGACTGATAGTGTGTTACGCAATTCGCAAATATGAGAGTAAAACAATAGCTGGTTTACACAACCAGCTATTTATTTTATTTATTCGGGGCGGAGACAAATCCAATAAATTAAAGATCATAAAAATCGGTCCAGCCATTCTTGAGTTATAAATGATGTAACTAACCCAACTTTGTTTTACATATATATTTAGATATAAAGCTTGGATTTTCGCACACTCACCCATTTCATATTACCAAGATTCTCCCCTAAGTTATCATTAGCTAAGCACACTTAGCAGACACACAAAGTCATGGCTCTCTTCTTAGTGCTAGATTTCTTACGAACAGTGTGGAACAATCATGCTAATGTATACCTAGGTGCCAACTTATTACCATTTCTCTCGCACCAGACGTGTGCATGGCACATTCACCCCTGTAACACAATACCTATGTGATTTATTCTCACACTGGCGACGCGTATTGTGTAACATTTCATGAACAAAAACCGAGTACGTTAACCTGACATCAAGTGCCTACCGCAGATAACATCACGGATTCGTTACACTGATCATAATTATGAAAATAACATCATTGTAGCAAAAAGTCTGTAGCTTCTGTCGGTACAAAATAGCCTGCCGGTTTATTCTGTGATAATCTGTGAAACGTCATCCCACCCAGATGCTAGAGCAGGGGGCGTATTATAGCTACCGCCACCGTATCAGCCGTATCAATGATACGGGATCCCCAAGCACTAGGCCTTCCCGTATTCTTTTATGAAAATCACAATGAGAGCTTAACCTAGTATCCCAGTCAGGATGCTCCAACTTACGAGCTCGCTTCGCTCGTTCTTCCATTTTCTTAATAGAATCACAACGACAGCTCGACCTAGTACCCGGGTCAGAGCGCACAAATCGTCGTATTGGAGGCCAATGAAGCTATAAGCGACAATTTTTGCGAAATGGAGTTAAGTGCATGTTGAGAAAGAGCCATAGTTTATATTAGTCAATAAATATAACAAATATCATAACTTTGAGCAGGTTTTTTTAAACGCAAAAAACGCTTATTTATTTTTAAATGACTGTTTTACGTGCATCATTTATTTTTTAAACGTCTTTAACTCAGAAGTGTAATTCTGTGGAATAGGCTCTCCATTACTCTCCAAGGCAAGGAGTTGCATGTACCAAAGAGGTCCCAACGGTTAATGGAAGGTCCGACCTTGTGAGTTGGTTCCCATCATTAAAAAATCAACAGTACTTATCTTTGTAGTGTCACAAATCTTTTTTGTTGAGTGAAAGAACCAACCGTAGGACCTCTTTGGTAGGTATATAAAACTTATTTTTAAACATATTTTTTTTAATTTATGTAAATAATTACATCACCACTGCAATTCTCAAAACGGTTAATGAAAACATCGTGAGGAAACAATATTAAATTAATAGGCATATTCTAGAATCAAAAATTCGAAGACATTGACATCTACTACCCGCACTGGGCCCGGGTGCTACATTACAGCTGTAGGAATATTATAGGCTGATTACGTATGTGTATAACTAAATCGATTGCTATTCGAATCATGTAGCTCCATTAGCAATGCTTGATGTGCCAAAATGTTTCGCCAGCTTCCCCAACTCAATTATCTCTCTCTTTAATCTTGCACCAGTGTTTATTGATACAATGTCACAGATATTTAGAGTATAATTGTGTATGACGCGATGCCCTATTTTAATTTTAATCTGTATCTAATATTTGGAGTTGATCCAATAACGTCACTACCTTCATTACCGAGGAACGGTGTGCCTTTGAAAATGAACACCGCGTGAAACGTTTACCTAGAACGCATTAACGCATGTGTTTAACAATATGACGTTACTGTTCTATATTTTCATCATTATTACTACACACAACTATTAAATTAAAGAGCTTTTTACCCGACTGCCCCAGAAGGAGGGTAATGTTTTTCGAGAGTATGTATTTTTTTTTTTTTACTATGGGTTTGCTCTTGACTCTAGTCTAGGTCTGGGTGACAGAGACAAAGTCTATGATGGAGTGAGCTTACCCAGAAGAAGCCTGTTCACTCTAACTTTGAATAGATTAGGGTTGTATGCGTTCGGAAACACAGACGCAGGCAGAGAGCTCCACTCCTTTGCTGTGCGCATTATAAAAGACGTTTAGGTATGTATGTACTAGCTTTTGCCCGCGGCTCCGCCCGCGTGGATGTCGGTTATCGCGTAAAAAGTAGCCTATGTCCTTCTCCAAATCCCAGGCTATATCTCTGCCAAATTTCATAACGATCGGTTCAGTGGTTTAGGCGTGAAAACGTAACATACAGACAGACAGAGTTACTTTCACATTTATAATATTAGTATGGATATATGTATGTCTATTTCTTTAGCACGCTCGATCTGTAGCCTAAACGGCTTGATGGATTTTAACATAATTATGGTGTCGTTAGATTCGTCTTAATTGTGGGAGTGACATAGGTTATACATATATATATATATATATTTTTTATAATATTTATATATTGCATCTACAAATACAAAAAAAAGGAGGGGAAGGTTTTTTTTTTCATAATAAAATACAACAATATTGGTATCAAATAAAAGCTAGAAATGAGATAATTCCAAATATATATATATATATATATATATATATATATATATATTGTATATAGATTTATTAATAAAACTAAAAAGCTTGAAAAAAGCAATTATGAAAAAATATAAAACCTGAATGCAAAAACAAGTATTATAATCTATAATATTTAGGTAACAAAATTCTATATATCGCACCATTGGTGGAACAAGGGCACAAAATGCATGTTTTGTAATTTTTAACAACGCGCGGGCGACGACGCAACTGACCAATGAGGTTTTGTTGTTCCAATATTTTACAAAAAATGCACGAATAAGACAAAGGCACAGTAGCACTCTAGCGAAATGAGACTGAACTTAATGAGCGACTTTGTTCCACCAGTTATAGGGATGTTTTTAAAGCACATTGGCATACTTAACAAATTTTCAGACTTTTTGTTAGTTGTGCCCTTGTTCCACCGATGGTGCGATATGTATACTTGTTTTTCTCTTTTCAGTTATCATGTTGCAGTCAGGTTTTAGTTTTTTTTAACATTTTGCTTTTTTAGCAATTTTAGTACGTAACCCTAAAAATTATTATAAGTCATCCTTCAAATAAATAATTTGTGGTAACTATAAAGTCCAATAAATCATTCGGGTTTTTAAATCAAACGTCATTATAATTATTCCGGGATTTTTGAGGAGGTATTATCCACTCTATGTATTTTCCTCGAAGTTCAGGTAACTAAACTACCTATTCCGATCTCTGCTTATAAGACAGAAATGGCGACTGCTAAGCTACCTAAAAACATACTAACAAATACAATACAATAGGATAATGTGATGATTCGCGGCGCTTTATCCTTGTTTACCTTAATACGAGTATGAGTGTATGACTGCTTTGCACAGGGAATACCACCAACCAATAATTTTGATCAACCACAAGAAAAATCACTAAATAAATGACGGATGTCCCAACGCTCTTGGGTTTTTTCCAAGCTTCTCATCAATTCAAAGGAAGCTTCTAACTTCGTCAGTCGAAGTCGTAAGACACCACAAAATACTAAAATACCAGCTACATTTTAATAAAACTTCCCTGAATACTACGTTTGTAGTTTTAATCAGTCAAAATATACAGAGAGTCAGGACTGGTGACGCGGGAGCAAGCGACGTACAGTTATATGTTCTATGAGTTTGGTTTCCGCACTTATAGTCCCCATTTTACATGGTCGCCTACCTCCCTCCAGAAGTTAATTACGTCTCCCGGTCTGTTTAGAACATCAGTAAAAGATCTGGGTGCCCCGAGAGTTTCTGTTCTAATCTGGGTGACGCCTGTGCATTCAATGAGCACATGCGCGACGGTTCCCTCAGCCTCCATGCAAGCCCTGCACAGAGGATTGCACCGTTATGCCTATTGTGTGAAAGTGTTTGTTTAGCGAGCTATTTAGAAACGACTTAAATATTATCTATGCCATGTAGATACATATTTTATATTGTAGTTAGTTTCATAATTTACACTATAAAGCTATTCCGAGTTAACAAGCTGGAACAGGGCTAATCTGTATAGCTAAGTTTATCCGACAACCGATGCTCTGAGGGTTAACAGCGGGGGTGGGATGTGGGTCTGGGTAGGTAGGTACGTTACATGACACACTTTTGCAGGCTATTGTTAACTATGGAGGGTACTGTTATAGAAGGAACCCATTATGAGACTAGAAACTTAGAAACTAGAGCAGGGATCACCAATAAAGGAACTTAAGAAAGTTCTACAAAAATATTTTTCACCTCAGCACTTCAAACAAGTAGGTTTTGTTGTATAAAGACTGAGTAAAATTAGATTTTGCTGAAAGCGTGAGACAAAGTAACTTTTTAATTATAATTTTTTTATGCCGAGAACAGTGTTGGGTCTACTCAATTTTTTTTTTAAGATTTAAGCTTCACTTTGTTCTGTCACTTTCACTTCGATACGTAAAAAGCGAGGGATAGAAACAAGTCGATTCGAATCGATTTTCTATTCGATACCTAGTAGGGCCAAAAAGGATACCGAAAACCGTAAAATTGCAAATATGTAATTATTATATTTTTTTGTAATCAAATAAAGAAAATGTTGAAGAAAAAAATACGAAGTTTATATACATAATTATTTATAGCTTTAAGAATCTTTAATATTGTGACAGAATGAATACGGCGGGTGCAGTTTCAGAACGCATCTGTAAAAAATAGCGGGATTCACATTTTTATTGTTTTGTTCTGTTACGCTGTCTACAAAATTCGATATACGTTGGATATTATAAAAATAATCATAAATAGATATGAGTGATGCAGAATTAAGTTTTCTGCCTGAAAAGTCTCGCGAAAAATATCTAAAAACTTATGATTTATGTTTAAGGCGAGGTTCTTCAAGTTAACCTCTAGGAAATGTAATTTTAATGTATTATAATTTTATTTAGAAACGGTAATGATTAAACACGTGAAAAAAATACGTTTCTTTTGAGACCTTTCTGTAGGTACGTCGGGTACTCATAATTGGATAAAGTTCGCCCGATAGAAAAAAAAATCCAAACATACCCTTATTTTGTAGATTAAAATCATTTTATTTCAATATTATACAACATTATGTATTGAAAACCACATCAAAATAAACGTCTATGATGATGTAATGTCCGTCGGGTTTAACATTGTTAATATCGTAAAACATATAATTTTCAACCTAAAATTAACGAAATTCACGGCACAATTTACTCGCGCCCAACTGCCACCTCTAGAACAATAATGCACGCTCGAAGAACCTCTCCTTAAGCAATGGGAACTTATAAAGGGTGCAAACACTTTTTCGAAAACTACTGTTATCGTACTTCATAGAATTATCACAAACGAGGCAAGCATTTACAGTGTGGAGTATTTACTCAATGTTGAAAGTCACAATAAAGACAAAAGATGACATGCACATTGAATCCTATCCCAAACTTTACATTTTTGAAAAGAATGTCAATAGGGCACAAATCCAAAAAGTCAAATAACTACTTCTATTAACTTTTTTATATTGTTTGTTTTACAAATATACCTAGATGTGGTTTAATTTTTACCATGTTGTATTTTTTTCCTCTAGGTAGGTAATATTATGTATAATTATGTTCTCGCTGCTGAGGTGAAAAGTTGTATGTGTTACATGAAATGAAATGAAAATTACACGAGACCAAAGTTATAAAGTAAATCTTCCCAAACAGCCTTTTGCAACAACTCGGTTATTTCAGCAAGGTTTACGACTGACGTGGACGTAGACACCGTCATTTCAGTGATTTCAGTAGGTAATAAATTTCTAAGTTCAACTGATAAAACTTTTAATTAAGTTTCAGGTAATTAATTGCTTGTGATCAATTAAAAACCTAACCTGCTTTATTCTTGTGTAATTGGATCATTACTACGCTGTGCTTAGCCCGCATGCGGGTTATATTAAAACCATATCAACAAATGTAAGTGTAATGCAGTCCCTAGACGGTCAAAACAGCTTGTCAAGCATTTACGTACTTGACAAGCACGTTTTCGAGGCTTGATGCAACATCAAGCATGCTTGTCAAGCATCCGTATTCATTTTTAATCAAGCATTGCAAAGATAATTTTTTTCATCATGCATCATCATCAAGCACGTAGTTTGCTCAAAATTGCTTGACAAGCAATGATAATAATTATAAAGGAAAGATACGCTACGTTCATACTGAGCGGCGCGGGCGGCGGCGTTAAGATATCCTTGCGTTGATATTACAATTGTTATTACAAATTTTATGGTTTATCTATTTATCTTGGAACCATAGTTTTTCACTTTCTTAACGGACAACTTGGCATTTTAGATATATTATCTTATATTATTTATTATTACTTCGTTTCGTTCGCTGCTATTAGCCGACTAAATAAAATTATAACAATTGCCTGAATTTGTCTGCAACAATTTGCGCGCGCTAGTGTCAATCTACCTCTTTATACTGTTAACAAGCATAAAAAATTCACGTGCTTGTCAAAAAATTTTGACCGTCTGCGAATCGGCAATAGGCCTTTATAAAATTATACGAAATGTCTCCAAATGATTTGACCTGTATAACTTAATTATACAACTAAAGAATGCTCCCAATCATCTAATAGTGGCAAATATCAATCTACATAATAGGCGGGCTCGTTCGATTGACAAATGGTGACTAATAGGGCGATCAATCTTAGTTATGTGAGGTCGACCTGCCATTGTACCTATTATGAGTTTATGAGCATTTTATCAGAGGAGCATGCAATGTGCTTATATCGTCATTAATCGTTAGACCTAGATAATCGTATAATACTGCAACAACAAAACATGTTATGAAAGAAAACAACATTGCATGTAAATAGTTATTTATTTTCTTTCATAACTAGGGCTCGGATAAAATATGTAAACACATATTTTTTATTTGAATAATTTGCATTAATTATTTGGTTTCCTACATAAATAATGATGGTTTGAGCTGGAAAATGAGGTTTTAGAATCCATATTTTTCCATATTTTAGGGTATATTAGGGTGGTCATCTCTTAGCTGCCACGGGTTATTTTATTTTATTTTGTTTCTATTTGTTGTACCTACGCTTGACGCTTTTAACGTGTAAGTTTTTATTATTTTTATTTTTACATCGTTCTCACTTTTAGTTATAAATGCAACATTATAGATGTAACGAATACTTTTGTAACAATTTAATTTAAAAGAGTGTCCATGGAGTTTCTTGCCCGTTCTTCTCCATAGGTACCTACGCTTTGGAATGGGAATGTAGCTTAATTTTTCTTACTGACCGACTGCTTGACAATTCAAAAGTGCCTGTAAATGGTTTAATTGAAATAAATTATTTGAGTTTGAGTTTGGTAAAGACCATATTTTTATAATTTAATCACATTATTCCATATTTCTTATCTTTAGTACTTAAACTAATCAAAACTGCATAACTTTTGCTTTCATAGCGCCGCGGGAATACATTGTCGTTGCGCAGCAAACATGAATATAAGTAAACTCATCAGTCGTCCGACGAAACAAGGAGCTTCAATTTTTGAAATTTGAAGAAACATATTGCTGTACCTATACTGCAACAACTCGAATAAAGAGGCAGACTAAATTTTAACTAAGCAATTTAATTTCGTAGATTTTTTTAAAATACCTTTTCAAACAATTATATTAGAATAAAGTGTTTTTTTAATATTAATTTGTCAAGCAATTTAATTTTTTTAAACCACGGACGAGAGTTTAATCTCTGGGCATCGATTATTTCATAAGATCAATGATACTTAATCAATTGTCTCAAATCTAGGTAATCTAATCTAATCTGTTCATATTTTCCATTACATCTTAGGACAGTGGATTAAATCATCGATTATATTTTATCGTAGATTTTGATATCCATAGTTTAAACTGCTTTTGATCTTACGGCCCTAGTGTTACGTAATAACTCCGCAGATTTGTTCCGCGATACAAAGGCACCGCATGTGGCGCGACGAGCGGTGCTTGTGTGTCGCGTCACGTGTCGCACCTGTTTGTAGAGCCTTAACACTGCACTGCAGTGACATCGGTACATACGAATCCTTGAAATGATTCACTGAGACCTAATCTTGATCTATGTCATTCGATCTCACTCCAGACCTCTCTTAGATTAATCAGAGCAATTACTAATTGGTTAGGTCAGGGGACAGGTCCAGAGTTAAATGATAGTTTAACTGCATTTTCATTTACTAGATGTTGGCTACTATTTGCCACATGCATTCTTGGGGAAGTTTTCATGTACCTGACTTAAAAACGCAGATATATGGTTTTAGTGACTTTCGCATCTTCAAATAATGGAAGTGTTATGAAAAAAAAAAAATGTTAAACTAGAACGCGTACTCATCAATTCAAATTTTTTTTTTTTTGTATGATCAGAGTATTAAGTAGGTAAGTATTTATATATACGTATATTTATGTTTATTTAATTTTTTCCAATATTTTCCTTACTAAAAATAAATATTGGTGGCAATTATACGTAGCCGTGTGGGGTTAGGGAAACTCACCGCCCAGTCGCACAAGGTTCAGCACTTACCGTCCCCTTAATAATTCAGGGCATATTCTACCTGTATGATCCAGATTTTATCAAAATCTTTTCTTGTAAGTAACAAACATTTTCACAATATTTTAGTAGGCAAGGACAAGAAATGAAATGAAATCGTTTATTCTGTAAATAGGATATCGGAATCACTTTTACACGTCATATAAAAAAAATCAAATAAGCTAGATGAAGTCGACATTTCCTATCTGACTGAAATGAAGAAATGGCGAAACACATAACAAGAGTAATGTTGAAGACACTAAAATTCATCTAACGAAACAGGAGGCAAAATAAATACCGAATAATAGTTATTTGATAGTTAATCTATGAGAAACAAGAAAGCATCTCAATGTTTTGATTTACTGCCACATCAGCAGAGATAATGACAAGTAATATAAATAAAACACCATGGGAACATGTACTATCGCGGTCTTGGACACTGTAAAGACTATATTTTGTGCTTGCAGCGCTCGACTGCTATAGTAATGCTTACCTACGCTCATCAACCAATAGCAATCGAATATCGATCGAGTAGCGATCGTTCGAAAGATAATCGCATCACTGGTAGCTAGAACACGAGCCAGTAGCAGCAGCATTCTGAAAACAGTGTTAGAGAATTTCTATTCTCCCATTCTGAGACATTTTGTGGAGAGAATGGCCAGATAAGAAACTTGTACCTCACTTGGTCATCTTCTGTGCAAAATGCTTCAAACTTTAAATAATAACTATATTACTTACTAACACTAGCTATAAGGTACCTATTACTAATATTATGGATCTTTGTTGTCTAAATAACGAAATTTTGATTTGATAGCATACAATTATTATATAGCATCAGATTTTGCTGAGATGCTCGTGATTAAAAATTAAAAAAAAATACCGTAAAAAAAAACAAGTCGAGGTGGTCAGGCATTTTTAGTCATTGTAACAGAGCCTGTAAGTTTTTTTTTTATTGGTCGTCGCAAAAAGAGGCGATACACAAATGTGGTCACCGTGGGTACGGGATTTTGTTTGCAAGGTGGTTAAATTTCCGTGACCGCGGTAGTACCTACTACATGGTATGATAGTAATCTATTTTTAATGTCTGGGATGTTCCGTGGTACGTTAGCCGGTGCTACGGGAACGGGATGAACGTAGCGGAAGATGCAATGTGTACGGAGTTACGGAGTTTTTGAATTAAGTTTTATGGACGAAATGTTAGTACACACAACACAACGGATGTATTGATGTAATAAGACATGAATAAAAATAGTGAACCGTTTTTAGAATACGGGTGTTAAATAATTGTGACACAAAGTTGCGGTTTATAATCATTTTTGTTCTAAATAACATTACATCACACCTGTATTTCGCGAAGGGTTAGGCAGAGGTGGTCACTAAGTACACTAGGAATCCGCTGGATGCGGGAAGCACAGAACGGGTCGAAGTGGCGGTCCTTGGGGGAGGCCTATGTCCAGCAATTTACGTCTTTCGGCTGAAATGATGATGATGATGACATAGTGAACGCGGTTAAAAAACGGAGAATCACGCAAAATCTATCAATCGTATTTTTCTGAAACCTACACCTTTTTAAAGATAATTTTTAACTATTGATCTTTGAGTAAACTTGTTTTATAAAAATACCTTTTGTCTTATTTGGGACAGCGCTCCTGAATGGGCGAGTCCTATTACTGGCTGGACGCACGACGCGTTGCGTGAGCTCAGTACAGCAAAGCTATTATATACCTAGGTGAAGTGAGCTTGAATTAATGACCTATCAACAGTGTCATTCCCTAGTCTCAGATGGAATGACAGTTCACTTCGAGATCACTTCACCTAAGTTTTCACGGTGATATTTTTACAGAATCGACCGGCTGAACACGCAAGCTTACCACTCAAGGTCACTGGCAATATATCTGATTACTGTGCCGTTAGTACCGTTGTACAATGGGAAGCACATCAAGCTACACTGATTAAGTTCAAAATCGAACGAGAAAATTTGTCAGTTTGTGGTAACATATGCTGGCCACCGTACTATAATCTATACAGTGGCGTAACTATACCGTTCGAGGCCCGTGGCAAAATCATCGGATGCCCATAAACTTACTGATTAGTCAGTTGGGACTGGTCATCTCTTAGCTGCCACGGCTTATTTTAATTTTTGAATTGTTTCTATTACGGAAGCTTCTAACGTACACGTCTTTCTACATTGTTCTCACATGTATAACTTCAACATGAATGATGTAACCCATATTTTGTAACAATATTTTGTTTTAAAAGAGTGTCCATGGAGTCTTGTCCGTTCTTCTCCATAGGAACCTACTACGCTTTGGAATGGGCAACTAGCTTCATCTTTCTGACTGACCGACCCCTTGACAGTTCAAAAGTGCCTGTAATTGGTTTATTTGAAAGAAATGCTTTGAGTTTGAGTTTGATTAAAATTTGCTCTTATAATGGTTTTCTCTCTTGCCAGGTTGCACGCCCACAGCGTTCTGGTTGCTGAACCGACACGGCTCCCACAATCCTGAGGCTCACGAAATCGGTGAACTGCAGAAACTTGGAGATCTTAAGAACAATATTGTTACCAACTACAAGAATGGCAACTTTAGGAACACTAATGTAAGTCAAATCCTAATATTGCCTAATTCGAAATATCATCACAGATTTAAGGGAGATTGTGAGTCAAATAGAACCGGGAAAACTGGCGAGTTTGTAGCCCTTTGAAATTAATATTTGATGTTTTCTAGTGTAAGTAAAGCAGAATATCTATAGAAATAAAAATGAATTGCTAAATGGTTGCTAAGCACAAAACTCGAGAACGGCTGGAGCAATTTAACTAATTTTATTTTTTATTCCTTGAAGTTCGAGGAAGGTTCTTATGAAGAGAAAAATTGCCCAGAAAAACGTAAAAACCTCGCTTCTTTTGACAGAACGACGTCTATCGGGTCAGCTAGTGGATTATAACTTTTGACGTGAACACGTCTTTAAAGCTTCCATAGTGGGAGGCAATTCAGAAAACTGATGCCAACAAAATCTGGGGACACAGTTCGATGTTGCAGCTCAGGGATGTTTTGGAACCGAATGTGATGTGATGTGATTTTTGGAACCGAATCCGGAATCGGAGTCTATAATTTGGTTTGTCGGAACCGGAATCAGAACCGCAATCGGAATCGAAGGCGCCAAAAGAGAGATGTATTAAGGGCAGGTCTTATAAAACAAAATTACAAACATTATTCATCAGTTTCTTTTATATCAGTAAAACAAAAATACATCTACCGGGATAAAACTCGGATAAGTATAATAGACGCGCGATCGCACAAAAGAAAACAAAAGACACGATCCCAAATGCGAAACAAAAGAATAAGTGAAAGAGTAATCGACAGAAAGCACGGAGGGAGGGGGTTCCCAGCGCGACAAGTACAAAAGCTTGTTTGTACGCTTCGATTCAAATTTATCTGAACCGAAATCAAAATCGAAGGTGCAAAATCAATTGAAAATTCCGACCTTTCGGAATCGGAGTCGAAGCTCCGTAACATCTCTATTGCATGCACCACTGTCGTGTCATTTTGACAGTGACATTTCTTGACATTACTTTGTTTACATAAATTATCTGAATTAGAGACTTTGGGTATACATAATTATATTTCATCAACATCCAAAATTTGAATACACCACTCGATAATAATGCAATGTCGGCCTACACAGCTATACTCGTCAAAAAGCCAACTCAAAACATAGAGATCGTATACGGTTGGAAAGGGCTTCTCAAGAGCAATCCAGTGATATCCATAATATGTTGTCGGGTATCACTGGGTTACCATTGTAATAATTGTTTATGACAATTATGTGAAGCGGTGCCGGGAACAGAAATGAATGAAGGCGTCCGAGCGGATCAACGATGGCGCCAGTACCTATGTACAGACGCCAGCACATCAAGCTACTACAATCTGTTAAATTTCTTTAATAGATTTTCGACTTTATCACTACAGTATAAGGTTCAAGGTTGATTGCGAAAATTTGACAGTTTCGGGTAGCTTGACCTGCTGGCGTCTGTACATCTAGCCGAAAATATTACCCGTTACGTACATGCATTCACGTAAAAAACACGATCGCCCGGCCGTGTTCACGACACAGCCACACCCCATTTTTTGATGCACTATTGGAATTACACAGTGATCGAACTAGGGTTGCCATCCGTCCGGATTTATCCTAGTTTAGAGGGCGTCCGGGCGGGGTTTCATTAGTAGTCCGGTTTTAAAAATTTAAAGTCTGGGGCCGCCGCGCCCGCGCCGCGGTGTGGACAACCGACGAACCGACACTGGCACTGGCTCAGTATTTTTAAGATTTTTTGCAAAAAATCTTGATCTAAGTTTGTTGAAAGTGGGTTAATATTTTAATAAGGTTTTGTTTGCATAAAAGATTATAGTAATTTATGTTATATTTTAAGAATAAAAAATTTAAACTTATAATTAAAACAATTTGTAACAAACTATAAGAAGATTTTGTTTTGTTACATTTAAAATGATAATAAAAGATGTCTACATTTAATTTTAATATCTTTCAAATTTAAAAAAAAAAATATTGATGCCATTTTAAACTGTTTCCTAATAACAGCACTAAGTTTCATAAAAACCTGTTGACATGTCCGGGTTCTGGGCTCCAAAATCCGGGGTTTTCACGCGTCTTGTCCTGGGTTGCCAAATTTTAGAGATGGCAACCCTAGATCGAACTGAACAGCACCTATACTTTAGGAATTAATTGCAGCTTTAAAATTGATCACCACAGCAAATAGTGTCAAACACGACTTTCTAATAACGAAGAATTCAATTAGCGAACAACTGTTCGTAGAAGTAAGAAACGACTAACAAAGTTGTATGTCCGGAATGTTTGATGTCGTAGACACACGCATTTAGTTTACTCGCCCTACTTACCTTAGAAGTTTGACAAGGTAATAAAGCTATGGAAATATTCCGTTCTATGTACGATTTCGGTACAGCTCCATGAGGTGCCAACTATGTATTCATCATCATCATCATCATTTCAGCCGAAAGACGTCCACTGCTGGACATAGGCCTCCTCCAAATGGGGGGATTTGCCATAATCGCCACGCTTGCCAAGCGGGTTGGCGATCGCAGTATGGTGTAAAAATGCATAGAGAATGCTGCTGTACATTCTCTAGTAAGTCCCTCAGTCGCCTTTTACGACACCCAAGGGAGGAAATGGGGTAGTGCTATTCTTTACGTACGGCACCACACGGAACAACTATGTTTTAGCACTTTGCATGTAGGTACTTAACCTACTATGCTTCATCGATTTCCCATTTTTCATTTGATGAGGACCACCATATCATTGCGAAATTTCACCATTGAATTGGGCCTCTGAATTGACTGGAACAAACATTGGCCATACTTCCATGCTTCTTACTAATCGCAATATGATTATTAGCACCATAATACTACATTATTGCAAAGGCCAGGAAATAGGCAATTGCAGGTCGAGTATTAGTATGAAGGCCGAGCCGTAGGCGAGGACTTCACGAATACTAGACAGGCAATTGCCATTTCCGCCGAGGCATATAAAGTGCTTTTCTCAAAAGAATGCAGGGAAATAAAACATACTTTTTATATTATACATTTAATTTAATTAATATTAAAAGTTACATGAGTCATATTGGGGCAATTACTAAAAGAAAATGTTATTGATTTCCCCGGTACATTTATGTTTGTTTGTTGAACTTCTGATGAGGTTTACAGGTGGGCATTGGATGTAGTGATATGATGATGGCTGAAGTATGTAAATAACAAATCAAGACGAATTTTCAGCTTTGCCGCCAATTTTCTATAATCATCTGTGCCAAAAGGCAAACGCATTTATGGCTACAGCCACGTGAACGCAATTTGTGCTAAACAAAGAGACTTACTTTGGTATGCCAAGAATGATAAAAGAAATCCAATCAAAGCAGCACGCCATTTCATACAACATTGCAGGGGGCCAAGTCTACTAATGTACAAACGTTGCAATGGTCTCTTCATTGTGAGTTTTTGAGAGATTTTCCATACAAACAGCGAGACCATTGCAACGTTTGTAAATTAGTAGACTTAGGCCCCTGGAGCGTTGTAATGTTCCAAATTCAAAAAACGCTCCTGCAATGGATTTGATTTTCTTTGTCCGTAAACTCGATACTTCGTGAGTTTTTTTTTTTTTTTTTCGAAAATAATGACATCATTTCCATGCATGTTTGAGAAAAATAAAATATTCGAATCTGCTGTAGAATAAATGTAAACAACTCGTTAGACTAAAACTGTAAACAACATCCGGCTAGACTGGAAGCCGACCCCAACATGGTTGGGAAAACGCTCTAGGCTATCTGCTGTAGAATATTATAGAAATAGAAATAGAATACCGTAGAACGGGGCTATTTGGATTCTCGGGGGTTATTTAGAACAAAGTATTTTGTAATATTTGAGTTGACATAAATTCGAATTGTGATCTTCGTCCGAAAAATTGTAAAAGTAAACATAAAATATAAGCTGTCTATGGTGTTTTGGTAGAATTTATATCAACTCAAATCTTACAAATTACTTTATTCCAAATAACCCCCGAAAATCCAAATAGCCCCGTTCTACCGGTATTTAAAATATGTATGTTTATTTATTTTACATAGGTACGCCATTTCACACCAGCAGTGCTATTCTGTAAAAATCTCACGTGAAAACTAAGGAAAAGTGAGCTTGACGTGAGCTGTAATTCTACCTCCGGCCGATTCTCTTAAATCTCACCGTGAAAATGTAGTTGAAGTGAACTTGAAGTGAACTCCCAATCCCTAGCATCAGAAGGAATGACAGCTCACTACAAACTCACTTCACCTTAGCTTTCACGGTGAGCTTTTTACAGAATAGATCGAATGATGCTTGGGACACTATTGACAGTTCACTCCACGCTCACTTCACCTATGTTTTCACTGTGAGATAGTTACAGAATAGCACTGCTGAACTTATTATAGACCAATTACAGACACGACATTCACATACTTAAAGCAACATCTTCTAAAATTATATTTAAAAAAATATATATAAAAATGTTGCCATCGAAATAATAATAATGGGTGTAAATATCTTTCACATACTTTAAAGCAACATCTAAAATTATATAAAAATAAAAAATAAAGAATCAAAAATTTTGCCATCGAAACGACTTTGGGCTAAAGTGTTAAAGAATCCATTTCTCAGCTGAACATACTCTTTCAAAATACTTCTTTATTCTAGACTTGTTTAATGTCTTCCCTATTCAGGGTCGCTTTGCTTTGCTCACCCAGTTACTGAATTGATTTTCTATCTTCAGTCAAAGTTCTGACATCAGATTGACTGATCAAAAAATATATTCAAAAGCTAGAAACCAGGGCTACTTGATACTCACACTATGAAATTTCACAAATATTGTCTACATTGCTAATCAAACAATCCTTTTCAACTCTAAATTTTTCCACAGCAACGCATCTGCTCTTCAGACCTGAACCTCCTTGAACAATGGCAGTGGAACAACCGTCACAACGCGACCTTTGCTGGAGACCTCACTGCCGACGGGTATATGACCACGCAGCAGCTAGCACAGGCATGGAAGCAGAAGTTCCCTGGACTTCTCACTTCCAACCGACAAAACTATTTGGTAAGTTTGGTCTCGCTTTTATTTTATTTATGGGTATACATATTTTTTAACTTATCCACAACTGGGAAGCTCTTGGCCTTCATCTCACCTGATGATAAGGGCGAAGGTGAAGCCAGCTTCACCCGGAATCCTCAAACACAGAGGAACTGGCTATCTTACCCCTAACTGCCGAAACAAAAAATGCTGTTAACATTTTTGCTATGGCGACAGACTTAGAAAAGATGGTGGTAGCTAGCCAGGTGGACTTAGAACAAGCCCTACCACCAACCAACCGAACCCGTGACCTCTAGGTCTGAGACAGCTGGTGGTCTTACCACTAGACCACAGAGGCGGTTAGATATCGTACAAGGATCACCCATATTTTAACTGTAACATCTTATGTACTGTACCTACAATTTATGCAAATAAATGTTTACTTTACTTTACCATATATATATACTAGCTTTTGCCCGCGGCTCCGCCCGCGTGGATGACGGTTATTACGTAAAAAGTAGCGTATGTCCTTCTCCATATCTCAGGCTATATCTCTGCCAAATTTCATGACGATCAGTTCAGCGGTTTAAGCGTGAAAACGTAACATACAGACAGACAGAGTTACTTTCACATTTATAATATTACTAGCTTTTGCCCGCGGCTCCGCCTGCGTGGATGTCGGTTATCGCGTAAAAAAGTAGCCTATGTCCTTCTCCTTATCCCAGGCTATATCCCTGTCAAATTTAATGACGATCGGTTCAGCGGTTTAGGCGTGAAAACGTAACATACAGATAGACAGACAGACAGACAGAGTTACTTTCACAATTATAATATTAATATAGTAATATATAGTAATAGTATGGACTAGCTTTTACCCGCGGCTCCACCCGCGTGGATGTCGGCTATATCGCATAAAAAAGTAGCCTATGTCCTTCTCCGTATCCCAGGCTATATCTCTGCCAAATTTCATGACGATCGGTTCAGCGGTTTAGGCGTGAAAACGTAACATACAGAAAGACAGACAGAGTTACTTTCACATTTATAATATTAGTATGGATGGATTAGTATGGATACACATAAAATACTCACAGTTGAAAGGAAAGGTAATGCTCTTTTATTCGATATTTGAATAGAGATATGATAGTTTTTAAATCGCGAATGCTAGGCGGAAGCGAGTTCAATAATCTTACAGCATGGACAGAGAAGGAATAAGAATAGTAGCTAGTTTTATGAGGATGAGATTTAAGGAGGGATCTAAACGGTGCATCGCTAGGACGAGCGTATGAAAAACGCTTACGTAGGTAGGAAGAATAAGACGGGTTGTGTAAGATGTTGAATGGGAGACATAAAATCCGAGTGTTCCTGCGAAGGCGGATTAGGAGCCACTTGAGTTCCTTGCGAAGGTGAGAAACATGGTCATACTTTCGAAGACCGAAAACAAAGCGAAGACACAAGTTCTCGCTGCTGGGACAGACCTCTCTTCGACAGTGGGCTTTGATCCATCACGCAGGCCCAGTGCGAGTTGGATACGATTAAAATCAAGATAATTTCCAACATCCTCTGTTGAAATCACGAGTGAATCCCGTTATAACCTCTAACTGTTTGGTAGGTAATCAACTAAGTATTGGATTCCTGCCGACTCCTCGACATCCTGTCCAAAAAACCGTGTATAAATCTAAAATGCCGATTAGATTGATACACGGTTTTTCCATACCGTATCGGCACTACCATTAACCAAAACTTAACGCTATTATGAACGTGATCCGCATATCCAATGCTTATAAAACCTACGAGCAAAGATTACTCAATACTTACGTAACCATTCCACTCCTACGGATAAAACAAAACAATGCCGGCAATGCAATTGACTTTCATAAGTCGGTACAGGACAAGCAATAGGTCTATAAAGCTATATCCTTCGCTCCATATAGGAGCTGTATTGGAATTTCATTATGATTGCTTATTGCATCTTGTGGTTTCTAATATCTGTACGTCCTAATATAAGTATGTCGGAGAACGGAAGGTTCCTCTTGTTATCATCAGCCATATTATTTTAACTACTGTGGGCGTACTGTGGGTAGTGTTGGTTATTGCGCAATAGAAAAACCGAATTAAACTCAAAAGTCATTTACTCAACCTGAGAACCTTAAAGTTTACATAAGACAGTCCCCCAAAACGCCCATCCCTTAACTTCTTTAGCTGGGAAGAAGAAGTAGAGGAATAAACCGCCACCGCACATCTGTCTGTTCAGTTAGAAGAACTTGATTCTATACAGTAATGGGTATGCAAAGTAATTAATGTAGGAACACGTCACAACTATACCGAACGCGCAACAGTTTCTAGACGTCGTCACTGCTTGACCGCCACCGATGAACTTCACTTGTCCTCTGTGCGGCGATCACTTGCCACCGGTCGAACGTTATGTTGTAGACTCTGTCATGCGCCGCTAAACAGCACTGGCGTCCCGATTAGTCAACAATCGATGGCGCGAATTCCAATAACTCCATCGAACGCGACTAGATGGCGCTGACGTACCGGATACAACTCGTCTCCGACAAGTATATACAATATGTCATTAATATCATCATTTCGCATTTGGTTAATTTTTTACCTTGATGAATTTTTGGTTTCGTCAACTTCGGAAATAACTTACGTTTAAAAAAATCATCATCTGCCTAGCTTTTTCCCAACCATGTTGGGGTTGGCTTCCAGTCTTACCGGCTGCAGCTGAATACCAGTATCTTACATGGAGCGACTGGTTATCTGACCTCCACAACACAGTTACTGGGTAGTGCGATACCCCTTCGTAAGACTGCTTGTCAGACTTTCGGGCTTCTGATGACCCGTAACGAATTTCAAAGATCCACGAATGACAGCCGGAACCAACGACTTAACGTGATTTCCGAGGCACGGAGGGGTTTTTGTATTTTAATATGGTCACCCATCCACGGACCAACCGCGGCAAGCGTAGCTTTACCTGATCAATCGAACCGTGCGGCTGTTATTACTTAGGCACAAGTTACGTGTGAAGAAATGCATTACAATATTGTTATTCAGTAATCTATAGTGTCTTGTTAGGTCGACTCGGTCCAGCCCTAATTGCGTCACTATCAATCACAATATAAATGATTTTGAAGGATATTATATAGGTGAAGCTCGCTTCCATCTTCGGCCTTATCCTCACTTACCATCAGGTGAGATGAAGGCTAGAGCTTCCCCGTTGTATGTAAAAAAAAAAATTGCTGATTTATTGCTTCATATGTTCGTAAAATTTGTCCGCACAACAACATAAATAACGCAATGAATGTTGTTGAACTGTCAAAATGAAACTCATTGCTACGCGCTAGTGTGTCACGCAATTACCCCGTAGTTCGATTTTTAAATAGTCTTCTCACTACTCGAATGCGTTCAAACAAGTTCAAACTAAACATATAACTCGAAATTTGAAAAAAAAAAAAAAAAAAAACAACGTTTTGAAATAAAATTTATGCATAGAAAGCGTTGATACTTCGACAGTGTTGTTTTAACTGCGGCATGCGGGTTAATTAACTAGACTATCTACTCTTAAAGGCGAGGTTCTTCGAGCGTGCATTTTTGTTCTAGAGATGGCAGCTGGGCGCGAGTAAATTGTGTCGTGAATTTCGTTAATTTTGGGTTGAAAATTATATGTCTTACGATATTAACGATCTTAAACCAGACGGACATTACATCATCATAGACGTTTATTTTGATGTGATTTTCAACACATAATGTGGTTTAATATTGAAATAAAATTATTGTAATCTACAAAATAAGGGTATGTTTGGATTTTTTTCTATTGAGCGAACTTTATCCAATTATGTAAAAAATCCATTACGTACCTACCTACAAAAAGGTCTCAAAAACAACATTTTTTTTTCACGTTTTTAATCATTACCGTTTCTAAATAAAATGACACTAAAATTACATTTTCTAGAGGTTAACTTGAAGAACCTCGCCTTAATCTATTGCAATGAGAGAACAAATTCAGGGACAAATGATTTAAAGCAGAGTATTTGTTTAGTTCGTAGATTAAAATATTTTCTCTAATTCAAATTCACTTCCTGCATTGTGTCGACTTCTCGAGATGTTACAATTGAAATCCACGTATCATTTAACCTAGTCACAGTCCTAGTCTACAGACAATTCAATCATAGTTTGTCCTAGATATCTAACAACTGCACTGCTCTCCTACCATGACCCATTAGTTCCAAGGAGGTGCATTACATTTTCAGTGACATTACGGCATTCTACGGCATGATTCACTTCGACTGTTTACTGGGTGACGCTGACGTCAGTGCACTCGTTTCTGCTCGTTTTATGTTTAATGTGACTTGACATGCGTTTGTTTCGTGAACTTGTATTATATATAGTATTTTACAATTAATTCTAACAGTTCTAACTCCTAATTTCTTGCTATATTTGCCATCAATTTGATCTTTCACCTGATCGTCTTCCTCACGTCATCCACTAAGCATTATAGTTGACAAAAATAATTTGAATAGCATTACAACTGCAAATTGAAAGTTTTTATAAGGGAGCTGAAGGACTTCTTTTCGATCTTTTACAACTGCTGAGTTGCTTTTCCGTACCTCGAAAATCTAGTCGGAAGGGATACAAGTGGACAGCCCAAGTGCCCAGTGCCGAAGTTTTATGGTTGGGGACGTAGATGGGTATATCTACGTCCCCAACTTATACAGCTAGAATATAATATGTATGAGGGATTACCTCCTCATTTGGGAGCAGCCTGCTTGAACACAATCGAATTAGGTAGCAACTATCAAAACCTTCATAACCAGAGGCCACCCTAGTGTGAGTTTCTTTTATCCATCTCGATTTTACGCATTGAGCGCGTTCGGCGTTCCGATTGGCTCCCGATTGGCCCTTCACCAATCGGAGTGCCGATCGCGCTCGATGCCTGAAGTCGAGATGGTTAAAATAAACTCACACTAGGGCCTCAGCATAGAAATCTCTTACTTCCGTTATGTACGTCTCATCCACCGTTGTAATAGGAGCTCCCAACACAGCAGTTCTGGCTAATCTATCTTAACCGTGTCGTGAGTTACCAGCGAGGTAATTGCGTGACAATTCGATTATATTCATTGCGTTATTTATGTTGACGAGCAGACGAATTTTACAAACATATGAAGCAATGGATTATGAATTTCTTTCAAAATCCTTCGGATTGTGAAAGAAAGCGTGTTACGCAATGAGGTGCTGGTTTAATTGATTTTCTGCTTTGGAAACACTACACACATAGTATATAATTGAAGGGGAACGTATAGGTCGCTGGCTGTCCGTTGTGACATGCTGACCCGCAAGCTTGCACGAGGGCAGTTAAAGTAACGCTTTTCAAAGTTCACTCAGCGGGCATACAGCGACCTACACGTTCAATACAATAATGCACTGAGAGTACTGCGGCTGCCGTGCCGTCAGTGACGGATTAAGACTACTTGATGCCCTAAGCAATCCACGCCTGTGGGCCCACCCAACTAGAATCGATCTTTAAACCTTTACCGCCTAAAAACATTATATTTTTTGTAAAATAAGATGATGAGATGTAACGTACCTTAGAAGTGGAGTAGGTGCGACAACACTGGCCCGGCACAATTACTCAAAAAACAAAACATTTGATTGACACAGATTTGCGGGGGCTCCAGGCGGGGGGCCCGCGGGGAAGGGGTGGTTTGTGATTGGCTGATCGCAATTCCGGTGCATTCGAATTGCCGAATGCACTAACGGGCAGCGAGTGGGCAAGCGGTAGCGGGGTTATGAGTCTAGGTCGGACTGTATGTCAACTTAAAACGCGCGAATTTTCAAATTAGTCCTAGAAACTTTTTTTGGTGTGGTTTTTGGTGACGTGACAGAGAGACGTGACGCCCTAAGGACGGTTTTTTTTTTGTGCTTCTTCTGGTACCCCCCCAGACGTGATGCCCTAGGCAATTGCTAAATTTGATTAAGGGTTAATCCGTCACTGCATGCCGTTGTGTTGCGTCAGGGACATATCTATGGTCAGGGATGTTTGCGGATAACAACATTGATGGTTTTGCCGCCATTATTGAAATTGAAGATGGGGATCCCTGATGTCGCGTGTTCGCAGCAGCATCAACAGTATTCTCAGTATGCCCGCAGATCGGTGGAATTCCCCGATGTTGCGGAGGTGGATGCAAATCCATGCTGAATTTTAATTGTTTGTTAATCTGTGTCTGTACTAGATGTTAAGTAAAATTGTAACCCTATGAACTTTGTCTGAAATAAAAGTATTCTATTCTACCCGTATAGTGCCGAATTTACATTTCGTTTTTCTATCCACAGTTCAAGTTCGTAAACGATCAGCGATCGAGCAACACTTTCAAGGCTTTCACGGAAGGTTTGTTCGGGGACCAAGCGGAGGGTTTCGACATACCCAAGGAAAATGACGAAAAATTACTTAGGGTAAGTACAACCACCTTAGACCCAAAGTTATTTTAGCACAAAAAAACCGGCCAAGTGCGTGTCGGACCGAGCACTATGAAGGTTTCCGAAGTTGGGACGAATTTATCTCAAGAACAAACTTAACATTACAGTTGAAATACATGTTCTCCCATACATGAAAATGAAAATGAAAAAAATAAATAAAATCAAAATGTAAGTTTGTACCTACGCACAATATTGAGATTCGGAGATAAGATAATTTACATGGAGCAACGGCCTATCTGATCCCTCAATATGGAACACATCTATTCTAGATTTGTTTAAACTCTGCCGATTACAAGATTATTTCCTGACTAATCTTGAAAATAATGAAGTTGGTTAAAAATATTGTGTTGTGCGTGATTATCAGAGATCGGAATAGGTGGTAGGTTTACTTACCTAAACTTCGAGGAAACTATGCAGAGTGGATAATACCTCCTCTAAAATTCCGGAATAATTAAAATGACGTTTAAATCCCAGGATTTAAAAACCACGAATTATTTATTGGACTTTATTTATAGTTACTAATTATTGATTTCAAGAATCATATATAACATCTTTTAGGGTTCCGTACTAAAACGATTAAATTTTAGAGCTATGGTTTACATATTTTTTGACGGCACGGTTGGCGCAGTGGTTAAGCGATTGACTGCTGCGCTGCGTGTCGCGGGTTCGATTCCCGCACGGAACAAATATTTGTATGACCTACAAGTAGTTGTTCCGGGTCTGGCTGTTTGTGTATGTGAGTTTAAATGTTTGTAAACGCACCCACGATACAGGAGAAATTACTAATGTGGGGCAAAGTAAAAAAAATATATATATATTACAGGAAAATTAATTCTTGAAAAGTTGACTGGGTTGAAGTTGGCTGGTTGGTGGTTGACTTTTTTTTGTGAAAGAAAGAAGAAGAAGATTTATTTTGACTCGCACAGGAAGATCACAAACTAAACACACAATTATAAAAGTATAAAAAATAAAATCATATAAGTAAGAAAATAAAAACCTCCTACCTCAGCATGATGCTGGAAAACCGACCGACTGATAAAAAGGGGTATTATCCACTCTATGTTACTTCCTTTCTCGAAGTTTAGGTAAATAAACTCTACCTATTCCGATCTCTGGTGATTATTAAAGCATTTTTGTCTCTTATAGCCGTTCAAGTTCTGCCCAGCATGGACGAAGGCCGTTGGAGAAAACAACGACACTATGTCTCAGCTGAACATCTTCGAGTCCAAGAGGGAATACAAAGAGGTAAGTTTATTAACAAATACTATAATATTAGATTGCCTCGTTGGTCTAGCGGTCGCTAGTGCTACTGAAGAGCATGAATTGCTTCTGGTATTCCTCAGTAGCAGCCCGGAGTTTGGAATTGATGGCAATAGGCTCGCCCCCTATTACATAGAAGTTAAAAACATAACAGGCGAAATGTGGGTGTACTATACAGGAAAAGACTTTAATCAGTGCGCAAATTTTGACAAATTAAACTTAAACGTGTTTTATTACACACCTATTTCTTATTTTGATATGTCTTAGTACAAAAAAATGAAGTTATCGTTAACGAAAGATGTTTATTTTGAAACTGGTATAATGGATACTCGACGCGCCGGCGCGGCGGGCGGCGCAGTCAGTGAAGCGGAACGCAGTAGTAGGTACCTATCAGCGGTGCTCTCGCCCATTGATATTATTACGAATAGATTGTGTCCATATTTTACTGATTTCAAATAGGACAAAAAAAAAATTGAACAAATAATGGAAATGTGTTCTATTACTGATACTGAACCACGAAACAAAATATGCGCACTGGTTAAAACTTTTCCTGTATAATAGTTACACCTCTGCCTTACCCTTCTGAAAATGCAAGCGTGATGTTATGTTATGTTAAAATAATTGAAGAACAAATTGCATTGTTCAATAGGCCAACACACAACGAGAGCCATACGGTAGACTGAGGGGAATGCGATGAGGCCGCAATGTTATTGTTTTACTAGCTACTGCCTTCGCCCACGTGGCTTTTTCTAAAATAAGAGTAAAGCCTAAGTTACTCCTTGTAACATCAGCTAACTGCCCATGAAAGTCCCGTCAAAATCGGTCCACCCGTTTCGGAGATTAACCGTAACAAACAGACGGGCAGACAGACAGGCAGACAAAAATATTTAAAATTGAGTTTTTGTTATAATTACCGTATATTTATACTTTCATATGCATTTAGTAAAAAGTTGTTATTTTGACATTATAAACAGACACTTCAATTTTATTTATTTGTATATGTTACCGGCCAAACCCGAATTCAGGCCAAACGCTCCCTACACGCGATAGGACAAACCAGTATAGCCTAGGCCAAACGCCACCTGCGCTAAGATAGGTCGACGGAGCCCCGCTCTGCGGGGCTCCTATTTCTGGGAGGTTTAAAAAAAATAACCACGAAGGCTAAGGCTAAGCTCCGCTCCACTTCGCTCCCGCCTTAGCCTTCTAACCTAACCTATCCGAGTCGGGGTCTTAACCAAAATAGTTAGGATAAACCGGTTTGGCCTAGGACAAACTAGTTTGGCCTGAAATCGGGTTTGGCCGGTAACATATAGATATATTACCAATTTCCATGAAACACATATTGGTGGATGACGTCACGACTACTAGTTGTCTGTTGTTAGCTGTTTGGCTATTGCTACTAACGAGTTAGTAACTGATTATTCTAAACGGTAAAACTATAGTAGGTATCTACTTACGACTGAATGGAAACTGTTGTTTCTTAAACTACCTACAAAGAAAGAAAGAAAAAGGATTGATTGTGACTCGCACAGAAAGATTACAAACTAAACTAAACACACAATGATAAAAATATAGAAAATAAAGTTATGTAAAAATAAAATTAAAAAACAGAAGGTCCTTTATGAGGCCCAAAGGCTCCTAACTCAGCATAATGCTGTGACATTTAAAATAAGTTTCGCAGCGCTCTGGTGTTCTGCCTGTGGCAGCCACAGGCGTGTTTACGTACAATTACATACAATACAATAGGTACCTACTTTCCTCTTAGCTAATTACAATGACCTTAGTCCAGAACTAATTAATACAAATGAGAGCATAGATTTTAACATGACCGTGATGACCTTGGCCGTAGCTTTAATTAAGTCGGTAGTAGGTAGGTTTGTATTTCGCGGAAACATATTTTTTATGTAAATTTTCGATATATGCTAATTGGGAATGAGTATAATTTTAAATCGGTACGTAAATAACATGGGATCACCGATAGAGCTTTACAGACCTATACATATTATATAACATTATGGTTACATTAAAACAAAAAAAAATCTGCCCTTATCACGGCCAAAATAAGATGACCTATCCTAATTCATTATTTTTTGTTTGTTTTTCAACCATAAATATCTACTTAAGGCGACGATAACCGACTTTTAATGATTTTATAAATACTGAAGATCACGTCTAAACGAGTAGTGTTAATGATTTAGAAAAATATATGTTAAATTAAATTAGAGCATTTTCTTAATAACTTAATAAATGAATATTTTAGATTATCAAAATCAAAATATTTTATTTCACATAAACCTACATGGGCACTTATGAAACGTCAGAAGCTAGGTGCACGGTCCCAATTAGTCTTTTCCTATGGAGAAGAGCCGGCAAGAAACTCCACGGTTACTCTTTTAAAAATAAATGTTATGTTTATATTACACAGTGAAATTAATTGTATGTTATGTTTATATTACACAGTGAAATTAATTTGTAAAACTATGTCTAATGCGGATAAAAAACTGAGAATCACGCAAAATATATCAAAGCGTATTTTTCATCACCTTTTTAAAAATAATTTAACTATTGATCTTTTAGTATACCTACGTGTTTTATTAATATACCTTTTGTTCAATGTATAATAAATTAATAATGCGTCTTATTTGGGACAGCGTTCCTGGATGGGCGAGTCCTATTACTGGCTGGACGTAAGACGCGTTGCGTGAGCTCAGTAACAGAGCACGCAAGCTAACCACTCAAGGTCACTGGCATATATCTGCGTCTTAAAAGTGTTTTTGTTGCCTACTTTAGAGATCACCTTTATACAACATGTCTCGGAATTAACGCACACTAACAAACTCCCAAATTAGAATATTATGTTATAATCATAATACATACACTGAATTTTTACTATTATGTATAAAACATTGTGTATTTATTAGTTATCCTGATTGCGGGAGAAAATTATGGTCATATTAAAAATCTACGCACGCACACAGTCGCACACGTATAAAGATACTTCGACTACTCTCTCTTCTTTACTAAGATACTTCGTCCATTTTGGTTTATTTTGATTGTAGGTAAAGCGGAAGTGTGACTGTAATAAAATTAACGTATTTTTTTTTAGTTCAAAAATATAATGTATGTTTTAATTATTTTTTGATAAAATTTTTTTAATAAAAAGGCAAGAATAAAAATGCTTCGCCCGCGTGACTTTTTCTAAAATAATAGCCTAAGTCTTAAGTCCTTATAACATCAGCTATCTGCTAGTAAAAGACCCGTCAAAATCGTTCCAGCCATTTTTTAGATTAACCGGAACACAACACAACAGACAGACAATTTTTTTAATTTTATTTTTTTTATTAGTACCGTCCTAAACTTTCTTATGCATTTAGTAAGAAGCTGTTATTTTGACGTTACAAACACACACTTATTTTATTTATTTGAATGCGTAGATAGATGACAGAAATGGATTCAGTAAACGATTCTGAACAAACTACTGTCATAATGTACAGACGCCAGCAGGTCAACCTACCCGAAACTGTCAAATTTTCGCAATCAACCTTGAATCTTATACTGTAGTGATAAAGTTGAAAATCTATTAAAGTTTGACAGATTTTAGTAGCTTGATGTGCTGGCGTCTGTACATTCATTTAGTTACACATTGTATATGATGAATCACTGAATATCACTGATTTGATTAGTTAAGCAGGTACATTCTTCATCTATAAAACGAATCCTCGTCCAACAATTTTTACCTAAATATAAAACTCATAGAAAACCAAATTCCAGTCATATTTTTCATGTTTTTATTTTTTACGCCATAATCTTCCTTGACTAGATGATGAGCAACATATCCCTCCGTCTGGGCTTCAACTATGACATGCAGAAAGAGATCATTCTCCGCATCTATCAGATCTGCCGATACAACAAGGCTTGGGACGTCGTGAAGATATCGCCTTGGTGCTCGGTGAGTATTTATGGCATTTACATGCTTTATAGAATAATAGGTATGCTTCTGAAATCCTCCTGAAATTGTAGAGTGTTTCTGACTTTCTGTCAACAGCAGTTGGCCATCGATGTAAATACGGGAACCAATCCTGTCAAGTTCCCCAAGTCAAGTTTATTTTGGTTCAATCATGTTCAAAGGCTAAGGGCCCATTCACACGTATCACAACAACGCCACATTGCAGCGACAAAATGTGGTCAAGCTGTGATTACGTGTGAACGACAACACGTGGTCGGGCGCTAATTTGTACGATAGTGAATATTTTATTCACGGTTGATTTTGACCGAAAAATGTGGTCCGTCCACATTTTTCGGTCAAAATCAACCGTGTCGGCGACACCGACCACATCGCAGCCACAATGTTGCGTCGACCATTTGTTTGTACTTCGTTAATAAATAAATAACTATAGCCTTTTATTTTTCTCAGTTTTTCATGCAGCTTAACAATATTTGCGAGCATGTCACAAAGTTCATATATTGTTATAAAATTATAATAACTTTTCAATTTTAGTAACATAAATGTGCCATCTCTTGAAATCAATCACAATATTTTTATGATGGTAGTTTAGATTTTGTAGTTATCACAAAGCAACTGCAAGAAGCTGCAGCGACACTATTCACACGTAACCACAGCTGCTTGGCCACATTTTGTCGCTGTGATTTCGTCTGGTTGTGGTACGTGTGATCGGGCCCTAACAGCGGCTTATAGTGCCAGGCCAACTCCTGGGTGTCCATAGTCCACCCTTCATTGAGCTTTTGACTTACGTATAAAAGATTTGGATCACATCAAGGCCTCGCAAAATTCATCTTGGCCAATACCAATTTTCGTCTTGTCCCGCAGAATTTGCGTAGTGATCCACATTTTTTAAACCCCAATCAGAAGATCAAAACTCAAAAAAACTCAAATCATTTATTTCAAATAAACCAATTACAGGTACTTTTGAATTGTCAAGGGGTCGGTCAGTCAGAAAGATGAAGCTAGTTGCCCATTCCAAAGTGTAGTAGGTTCCTATGGAGAAGAACGGGCAAGAAACTCCACGGACACTCTTTTAAAACAAAATATTGAAAAATTGATCAAAAAGGCAACTCAATACTAAATAAAATAAAACTTTCTTCCCAGGCCTTCACTCGCGAGGATCTGAAGCGCCTGGAGTACGCTGAAGACTTGTCCACCTACTACAAGTACGGCTACGGATCTGCACTCAACAAGGACATCGGCTGCACCCTCGTCAAAGACGTGATGACCTTCTTCGACAAATTTGTTGGGAAAAGTAAGTTTGTACTAATTTTAAAAACCAATTTTTATACAGATGTTTCTATGTCTATGCTGGCATAGTTTTGCACCATAGCCTTCTACATTTCTTTATATCTTGCCTTTTCTGACCAATCAAGAATGTTTCTAAATTATCGCACAAGTGTTGCTTTATCCCGCCCGCCCCGGCGATGAGCCCCGTCTCCATTTGAATACTTCTCTTAGACAAACTGGTTGATTGGTTACCAAAGAAATCCCCCACAGGAAACGGTGAAGTCTACTACCACAACTTAAGGCACTTCCCTTAGCGAACGACCTTGACCGTTCGGTCCACTGCGGGGCCGCTCTATCCCACTCCCTGGGGCGCACGCCGAATTCACATAATTTATGGAATTATTAAAAGAAAGAAAAACACGATTTGTTAAAATAATATAAAATGTGAAAAATTTAGATTTTCTAATTATCTATCTATTTGTGCAATCCACAAATTAATATGACGTCACCTTTAGCAAAAGATGCATGCAATCAATCATTTAAGTGAGATCTTAAATGTATTTACAACATATAAAAACAAATAAGAATGTGCAATGGAATCATTGGATATAGAATACTAATGTGCTTTTAAATGTAGTTTTCTTGTGTCTTGATTGTGTGTGTTGTGCGCTTACGCTTTGGGTGATAATCAGGTCGAAACCTATAATGTAATCCTACTGATATACTGTGATTGTTACCTGTTGTAGTTGTCTTGTGAATAAATAAATAAATAAATTGATGAGCCCGGAAAAACGAAAAAACGCACTATCCCAAGGTTTTGCTCGGGGTAGCGCCTTAAGTACAGACTACAGTATGGCGCTAGGATCTCCTGAATGCCCCGTTGGTCTCATGGTGGCAAGCTGCCGTCTATTAATTAATTACGTGAGGTGATTTTGGCGATTTTTCGACACCCTTGGTGAGATATCGTGAAATTTGGCTCGAGACCTTTATTTAGCACTGAATCTTACGGAATAAAAAAAAAACGTGATATTTGCACGTGAGATTGGTTGAAATTCGGCTCGGACCCCTGCCCCCCTAAACACCTAGGACTCCTAGCGCCATACTAGTGGACCCACTAATTAAACTTTCAATTATATCCACAAAGCAACCCAGAGGTCCATCCAATTTATTATGAAATAAATTGATTAACCTTGAATAACATTCTGCATCCTAATTAACCTCAACTAAATGAACGCAAACAAAATAATTGTTGACATAAGAAAATAATGTTTTTAAGAGTCATATTATGAGTAATTTGTTTATTAAACTATTTGCCCATATATAATTGGCAAGTAGTAACATTGATCACTTTATGAGTCAGGGTGTTATTGTAATATTGTTGAAGTAGAGCATTCGTTATGCTTACATTTTATTCGAGGTGACAAAAACAAAGTTTTTAACCCATTGGCTGCTCAGTTCAAAAATACATTTTTACTTGTAAGTCTTAAATTGTTTGGCAAATTTACATAATTAGATTTGGTATCGCTAGTCGGATCCTGGGCATGAACAGAGGCCCTAGTGTGAGTTTCTTTTAACCATCTCGATTTTACGCATCGAGCGCGTTCGGCGTTCTGATTGGCCTCCGACTCGCCCTTCACCAATCAGAGTGCTGAACGCGCTCGATGCGTAAATTCGAGATGGTTAAAATAAACTCACACTAGGGCCTCTGAAGTCATCTATAGTATAGCGACGACTCGTTTGAGGGATGTCAGCACACGAACGAATTTTTTTTTCGACTTATATTTCTGGGTTCTGGGCTGCAAATGAGTTGTTTACCTAATTATTTTTCCAAGAAGAAAAAAAAAGAAAAATAAGAGTTTGGAAGAAGAAAAATAATCAAACAGCTATTTTTATGAATTGATTAGCGATAAACGAAGATTGGTGTTTTCAATAATTTCACTGAACCAAACGCGGGTAGTACGAAATTAATATAATGTAAAACGCGCCCTGAAGGAAAACATCGTGAGGTCAAAGTAAAAAAAAAAAAACAGGGCTGTCTTTGGGGACTGTCGATAGAAGTGAAAACTAAGAAACTTGTGAATTGTACCGTCGAACTCTCTTCTTCTTCGCTTCGCTCTTGACAGAGCGGTCGTGGTCACAGTGAGCTTTGTCCAATCGCAGGTGTTGTCGTAACTCGCCTCACGATCTCCTCTATCTGGTTTTGTTAGATGACAGTCTGGCGCATTCACTAACAGGGCCTCCAACTGCGGATTTAATTTGATCGGTCCACCTAATCGGTGACCTCCCGCGGGGCCTATTACCTTCTACTCTGCCCTGCACCACTACACGCTCTATGGAGTCATAATTCCGTCTCGAGACATGCCCAAAGAACTTCAGTATTCGAGAGTGTACTAGTGCTGATAGACGCTGTTTGATGCCGAGTTCTTGGAGTGTGGACACGTTTGTGTGGAAATCTGTCCACGAGATCCCAAGCATTCTTCTCCAGCAACACATTTCTAGAGCATCTACTTACTTCGTCGAACTATTAGATTATTAATTTCGAATTATTTTTGGTTTATAAAGAAATATTTTTGATCAAGGATTAAAGTTGAAATTTGGTCATTAACACTTCTTTACAAACCAAGCGTTCGGTGACGATGACGCGAGTTCCATGATTTTTGTTCACCCAAAAAGTAAACATATACATATATATAGGAGTACATAGTATACATACAGCTCATGGAAAGCGTACGGTGACGATGACGCGAGTTCCATGATTTTTGTTCAACAAAAATTACATTCTTCTCACATTACGTATAAAAATAAACACTTTTTTTTCTTACATTTCCATAAATTACCGTTAGCTCAAAACAGATCATCTATCTATTGGACCTTTAGGTACTCAGATTAATAGCAACATTATAACAATAACAAAGTAAAGAACATCAGTGTTCCATTAAACAATTTAACACATTAGCAATATTGGCAATAATATGCTTTTCACAACAACATAATCATAATAGGCAATAATTTAGGTATAATATAGAATTACTTAACTTTCACCTGTAGGCCGGAGCTCCGGTTTGGCTTTCCATATAGCTCATGGAAAGCGTTCGGATGCGATGACACGATTTTTGGTTCACCCAAAAAGTGCTCAACGCGCTTAAAGAAGTTTTCACTTCAAAAATATATATTACACTGTCCTAGAACCAAAAATTCGAAGACATTGTGACGTTTACCAACCCACACTAGGCCCGCGAGCTGGATTTAGGCCCACTCTTTTTCACACTCTTTCTCCCACTGGTGGGACACAGGCCTCCTCTCTCTAGTCTAATCTCTAATGTTTTATAGGCTGCTTATACTATGCTAAAACCCGCCGTCATACAATGACAGAGATGACACCCACAAAGTTCAGTCTTCTCACGATCACCGTCCATATAACTTAATCGAAACATCGTTGCTAGGCAAAATGCTGTTTAGTAGATACCCATGCCACTAAAGAGGTATGAGGAATAGGGTGTAAAGTTCACTCATACTCTATAGAAAAGGGAGGATCCTCCGACCAGACGGGTGTCGTGTCTGGTGGGCAACTGCCCGACGGTTGATGTCGGAATGTTATGTATGTATAAGCAAGTCGCACGGTAAACTCTGATTGCGCGATGCAGGATTAGTGACGTCAGTTCTTTGATGCGTAGTTCGCATGTGGCGTGTGTGTAGATGAGTAGGTATAAGTATGACATCTGTGGGTAGTGCGAGTACAGTCAGGGAAATTAATTAATTAGCAAATTAACATCCTATGTCAATTCGCCGTGTTATATAGCCATATTTTTATCTGTCAAAAAATTACAGTCATATAATTCTAATTTGAATATACAGACAATTTCAGTTGGTAGTCATTTTGCTTTAACATTAATTTCCCAGAATTAAAATAGACGAGTTTTTACCTTCCTTTTTGTAGAGGTATATTATTTATCCTACACCTCTCTGTTTTGTCTCATCTTGCTAAGTTTTACCTCGTTTCTTTTCCAGATGACCAACCCCAACAGCCCCGCGCCATGATCCACTTCACGGAAGCCGCCATGATCCTCATGACCCTCACCGCAATGGGAGCTCACCAAGACTCCGCCCCCCTCACCGGAGACAACTACCACTCCGCTATAGTGCAGTCTCGCAGATGGACCAGCTCTACCATGACACCGTTCAATGCTAACCTCGCTGCTGTGTTGTACAAGTAAGTATTATGACTATAGATTCATATAGGATCTGTTCTATGGACAGTTAGTTATACACGTCATCAAGTAACTCCTTTACGAATATGGCAAACAACCCAAGAGCTAGATTGACCCGACACTACACCGAAGACATCCCGGACGTCAGCTTGTACGAGATTAATAATAATAATAAAACGTCTATTTCGACCAACAAAGGATCGTAGGAAACACAAATTACAAAAAGAAAAAACACAAACAATTAAAAATACCACATAAACATTTTACATACTTCGATTGCTCAAAACGTGAACCATACAGCAATGGTTCAGGTACTGACAATCGAATCTCTGCGCGAATGCCCTCAGGACACTGCTGGAGCTAATCCGAATCCTGCGCACCAGGGATGTGCATCGTGTCCACATAGTAGAACAAAAACAGTCTACTTGCGACTCGCCGACCATCTTTGATGCACTGCAGAATCGGGGCAGCCTCATTAGCACCCTGAATGCATTATTATATTGCACACGCAAGGCCAGATGTAATGGCTGCGCGTGTATGAGACCCATAGACTGCTTGCATAAGCTCTGAACCAGCTCAAAAACAACAAGGCGCCGAGTGATGACGGAATTACGGCCGAACTGCTAAAGCCCGGCGGAAAACCCGTTCTTAAGGCCCCCGAGAAGCTGTTTGATTTCGTCAAACTCGAGGACAAAACGCCACAGGCATAGTACAGAGACTTGGTGATACTTTTCTTTAAGAAGGACGATAGTGCCCTCCTTAAGAATTATAGGCCCATATATCTCACTTCTGAGCCATGTCTACAAGCGGTTTTCAAGAGTCATCACGAACCGTCTCGCGCGCATGTTTGACGACTTCCAGCCTCCCGAACAAGCCGGATTCAATAAAGCCAACGTAGACCATATACATACGCAACGGCAGGTTATACAGAAGACCGAAGAGTATAACCTGCCTCTCTGCTTAGCGGTTGTGGACTACGAGAAAGCCTTCGATTCGATCGAGACATGGGCCGTACTGCAGTCTCTTCAACGGTGCCAGATCGACTATCGGTACATCGAGGTGCTGAAGTGTCTGTACAAAATCGCCACTATGTCAGTCCGGCTCCAGGACCAGACCTCGAAACCTATCCTTCTGCAGCGAGGCGTGAAACAGGGAGATGTTATCTCTCCAAAACTGCTCACCGCTGCACTGGAGGATGTCTTCAAAGTTCTGGACTGGAAAGTGGTCGGGATCAACATCAATGGCGAGTACATCACTCACCTTCGGTTTGCCGACGATACAGTTGTCATAGCTGAGACTATAGTAGACCTTAGTACAATGCTCGATGACCTCAGTAGAGCTTCCGAAAGAGTGGCTCTGGACAAGACAAAGGTCATGTCAAATGCCCATATGTAACACCCACTCTCATAAATATCGGAGCCACTACACTCGAAGTTGTGGACGAGTATGTTTACCTAGGACAAACTGTCCAGTTAGGTAGGTCCAACTTCGAGAAAGAGGTTAATCGTCGAATCCGACTCGGCTGGGCAGCGTTTGGGAAGCTACGCAATATCCTCTCGTCCCACATACCGCAGTGTCTCAAGACGAAAGTCTACCACCAAGACCATGCAGTGCGTGTTGCCAGTGATGACCTATGTCACTGAAACGTGGTCGATTACAATGGGCCTTATGCTGCCCAAAAGCCACGATGCCATGCCATGATGTGAAAGTTGCTCATAATCATGAGTACGTTTACGCCCTGGAAGGTTAACAGTGTATTAAAAATCACCGTGTAAAAGAAACTCTTGTTGTGTAAAATTTCATGCTTCTAGACCCAGCAGTAGTTTGTCAGGGAGAGAATTTTTTTTTTTTTTCGTTTCGAACAACGTTTTGATACAGGGCCCCTTTAGCACTAGCTATGCCACTGGTACCAGTGGATCAGTACCTAAGTGAAGATCGAGAGAATCCACTGGAAACTGAAAGCTTATGTCCCTTTCAGCTGAATAACAATGATGATTGAGTTGTTTAGCGGATAAAGCTCTAAATAATAATTTCAACATTGAAACATAATAATATTAAACACTGAAATGAAACAAAGTATTTCGCCACAATAATAGGTATATATACCAATTTAACTCGACCGTCATCCTTGAACCTAGAATATAATACGTTCAGGGAAGTTTACGATCTTAAACTGTGCCAAGTAATATGAGCAAACAATAATATTATTATAATTATTCCGCTAACTGTCATTCCTTGAAATAACTGTGAGAAGTAGTCACACAAATCTAATAGGATTTCTAGGCGTTTTCTATGACTGTAATACCTACTGCATTATCTAGGTACCGTAAGTTGAGCTACGCGACTCGCGTGCACTGACTGGACAGGTCCACTAATTTCTGTATGGTTCTTTCCTCAAAACACCTCAAATGATCTGACCAATATTATTTTCGGATTTTTATATACATACACGTTGACATTGATGAATTTTATTGGTACAATTGGTGCCGATTCCCTTGTTCACAAACTAAACTTAATTTAAGTTCAGTGCATCTTTTTCTTTCTATTACATTAAGAAAAGGACAGAAGATAAATTTTAGTTTAGTCCTATCAAATTAATCAGCGCTTGACGTAAATTGACGTAATTTTAGTAGGCAAGTTTTTAATCACGTCGAAACTTGTATGGAGTAGTGGCAGGAGTTGATTAATTTGACAGGACTAAACTAAAATTTATCTTTTGTCCTTTTCTTAATGAAATAGAAAGAAAAAGATGCACTGAACTCAAAAGTTTAGTTTGTGAACAAGGGAATCGGCACCAATGACATGTATATTTACTTTGTAAAGTATAATATTATTTTAATTTTTGTGAATATGAAGACTTATGTCAGTTGTCACTTAATTTTAATCACGGTCTGGCAGTTTGCGTAATTTATGCGGCCTACCCTAAATGTCCTTCAATTGGTGCACTGACTGGACAGGTCCACTCTAATCTGTGTGGTTCTTTCCTCAAAAAACCAAATTAAAACACCAATCTACATGGTCTCCACAGGATCTGACCCACGATCTATAATGTCTGTCTGTACTTTAAAAGAGACTGTGACCTTTGAGTTTGTTTCGGCCTTTCTTCTCAGAGTAGACATTATCAGAAGAAAGGCCGCCGCCCTCATCTAGTTTTTAAAATATGATTGACTTGTAAAAGTGTTTGTACAAACTTACAGAAATAAAATCATATGTTATTTATATGCGTAATAACTTGTTTACCACAATGTAGCAAGTATATACCTTCCTAACTACCTACTTTGGTTTATTTACATACAGACACGACTTTACTATACCCAAAGTCTCTAATTCAGATAATTTATGTAAACAAAGTAATGTCAAGAAATGTCACTGTCAAAATGACAGGACAGTGGTGCAAAACATAATATCATATTTCTTTTTTTGTACATAAATAGTCATTGCTAAAATTAAAGTGAATTATTATAAGAACTATGCAAACAAAGTACCGTTGCCAAACAATGTTTTGTGTAGTATGTCGGAGTCACGGCCATATGATTGTCATAATCAGCCCTTTTAAGTCCAGTGCTAAACGTAGGCCTCCCAAAATCGATTTCCACTCGAAACAGTTTACAGCCGTTTTCATCCAAAATGTGGCTAGATATGCTACGAGTACTTACAATATGAATCTATGAATGAGAATTGTAATATTAGTTTCGTTGAAGATGTAAAAAATTTGAAAATGTTTGTATCTCCTGCATTGTTACCAGTATCATAAAATATTTTATACCAGAAAATCTCCTTTTTTTAATAACTTTGTTTAAAACCGAAAATTTATAAAAATAATAACGGTATGATTATTTTTTGATTATTATTTCTTAAAATCAGTTCTTAAAAGAAAATGAAACCTCTTTTTTCGCCATTTTATGTAAATTACCATTACGAAGATATTTTTTTGATATGTTATCCCCGTTGTTTACATAAATTATCTGAATTTGAGACTTTGGGTATAAGCAGAGGTATCAGTGGTATGTACACGTACCCTTTCGCGCCCAAGTCGCATGCGCAACTGTTGAGTGTGGAGTCCTGAGTTCGATCCCCAGGTTGTGGAAAGTGTAACTTTTATCCAGTTTATTATAGTCTGTTTGGGCATGCCCTAGTAAACACTCCATTCGAGACCAAAACTAGTCCTAATATATAAGGGAAGACGACAAAAAAAAAAAAATTGGCCGTCATATTATGTAGATTATTAAAAAATATTGGACACGATTTTTTTCTTTTTTTACGTAATTTAAACATTACGGCGATACATTGAGTTCAAATGTGACATGACGTCACTTCTAACTAGATTTTATACGTAGCTGTGACGTAACGAGCCCCCACTCCCCGAGTTTAATGGGTTTTATAGAAGTATTTTTTTATTAATAAGATAAAGCAAAAAATACGTTTCTAATATTTTTTTATTATCTGATTGACGGACTAAACAGTTTTTCTTTTTTTTACCCAGGACACATCCCTATTAATTACTCATTCCAAACCTTCCATTTATTTCAGATGCACCCAAAACGGCAACTTCCAAGTCAACGAAGAGTACCAAGTCCTTTTCCTAGAGAACGAACATCCGATGAACTTGCCAGGTTGCAGGGTAGGACTCTGTGACTGGTCACTAGTCAAGAACCGATTCGGAGAGCTCGCGAAAAAATGCGACCTGAACTTCTGTAATAACGCTAATCAATTAAGTGGTCTCACAGCTTTAAGTTTTGCCACAATCACCTTTATCGTGAGGTATGCTGTGATCAGGATATAGGCATGTTTAACAGTCTATCTGTGTATGGCCAAGTGTTGATTGCATTTAGGAGACAGAGCTTTCTAATCTGTGGACAGAGTTTCAAAGGGTGTACAAGGGTCCACTAGCGCCACTGCTTTAAAAAAAATATTATCTCGTGACTGAGAAGGAATTATGAAAAACGGCTCAATAAGATACCTCGGTAAATATGTCTAGAATTTTCTAATACCTTTTATAAAGTTTCATATTGAGACTCGAAACATCAAAATACAATATAGAGGAATGTGGCCATATTCCGCTAGATCGTATTTTGTTGCTGCGTGTCTCAATATATCAAATCTGCCTGCCTTTTCCCAACTATGTTGGGGTCGGCTTCCAGTCTAACCGGATACAGCTGACCCAGTATTTTACATGGAGCGACTGCCTATCTGACCTCCGATACCCCTTGGTAAGACTGGCTGTCAGACTTTTGGGCTTCTGACGACCGGTAACGACTGTCAAAGATCCGCGAATGGCAGCCGGGACCAACGGCTTAACGTGCTTTCCGAGGCACGGAGGAGTCTCGGTATGTAAAGATGGTCACCCACGGACCAACCCCGGCAAGCGTAGCTTAACATGACGGATCGACCCGTGTGGCTGTTATTACTTAGCCACGAGCTCCTCGTGTCTCAATATGAAATGTTATAAAAGGTATTAGAAAATTCTAGACACACTTACCGAGGTCGCTGATTGAGCCGTTTTTCATAATTCCTTCGCAGTCACGAGATAATTTTTTTAAAGGAGTAGCACTAGTGGACCGTAGTATGCACTCTTAAGGGGGAAGCGCTAAGGTAGCCCGCAAAATTAAATTTTTCTTACGAAGTTTGCAATTTCCAGATCAGTATCAGGTTGTATGGATGACACAATAAATATAACTACAGAATTATAATCATAAGAATCAGCAATACAACACTGGGTGTTAATGATAATTATTTCATGAGTTATTCTATTCAATAGGGTTACTTGATCTTAGACAGTTGTATTGATGATTTAAAGAGTATATAATTCTGTAAAATACTTGTTACGTTCGCAAATCATATTTTGATCACCATACAACTGATGATGATACAAACAAATAATAATAATCAACATACTTAATGCTGACCCTAATTGCAAAAAATTAAGCAAGAATTTCGCGGGAACAAACAAAACATTGTCTGTGCTTAAACGAGCAATCTCCTTAAGATTTCTTGTAGTTTTAGAATCAGTAATAAGTAGGTAATTAACACATTTTAACAGCTCTGTTGTGTTGGTAGGCTACCTTAGGCACCTATTACACTATCAATATTATCATGATCCTGGATATCGTGATATTATTATCATCAATAAAATTATCGATGTAGTAATCATAATTTGACATCAATACCATCAATATTCCATCAATACTGCATCACGTTAGCGAGTATCGCGTGATAATACTGATAGTGTGATAGGCCCCTTTGAATTAGAAACTAAGCTTTTAGCGAAATAAGCTCTGGTTTTCAGTCATAAAACTCATAGATAAGAAAATTAATTATTTTTTACCAACTACTTAGTGAATATCATGGAGGAAAAATATTTATTGAAAAGATTCAATCACATAAAATTACGGAAAGTTCACTCACTTTGGTATCGCACCTTAATCGTACAAAATCATAGTTGCATGTCGTAATTTTGTTTGTCCCTTTTTTTCTGTAAATAAAAGACCTAACTAAATACGAGGTATCAAATGTATATGGAGGAGAATGTCGTTGCAATGTTAAAATATAAAAAAAAAACTATATTCATAAAATATATGCTTATAGCACTGTTAAATGTTTGAGTATTTTTTCATACTTTTAATGAATCTCGTGTTTATAAATCAAGCTAACATTCTTAGGCCAGTATTATTTTTCGTTATTTAATTAATATTTTCTGAACGATCTTGAGTGATAGGACCCTTCAGAAGAATATTGTTTTATTAGGTAGGTATTCTCTAAAAATAAAAGTGTTTTGGCATGCCAATGTGTAAGGCCATTTAGACCGCGTCCTAATAGAAAGCGATCATAAGTCATGTCATTTATTCACGAACAATTAATTGTATCTAAAATTACATGGTATAAAAAAGAAAATCAAATTACATAAGGAATAAACACGTTAAATATTACAACAATGCAATAACATGATCATCGCGTGAATACGTGATCGTCGCGTTCTTAGGTCACTTTTTGTTCGGAAAACCGTAGGCGCCATCTGTCGGCGCGACCACGCGTTCCGCGCGACGATCGCTTTCTGTTAGAAGTTGGCTAGAACTAAGAAGGATGCGGGGTTAGGCCACAGGTGTACTTATTTTGCTAAATAGTAACATCGTATTTTAATATTTTTTCTTCTACCGTTTTAACTCTAAAACTTATGTATAAGCACAATATTTTTACACAAGTTGTTACTAAGTAAACGCTTAATGTTGATGTTTGAGAATATAATATTGTTGTTGTAACTCGCACCAAATAGAACTATGTAATAGTTGAAATAAAATGTTTTAAGTAGATCTCGTGTTTTCATTTTGTTTACTTTGTCGTCTATTATTTCACACAAGTAAGCACCTAAAGGTAATCGTAAGTTGCGTCCTATAATGGATAACATGGAATTCCCTTTTCGGGTTTTTCGAAAATATCTCAAGTCTAGACGTCCTAGGTCAAAAATAATTAAAATTTCATCCCCCTTGTGTTGGCTCCCGAGGGTATAGGTATTTGTCTACGGATTAATGGGTACTTACTGGTGGACTTAACCCCGCTACCCTAGTAACATATTCCGTTGGCATTTAGTTCGGCCACCTTCAGAGGTATGTGGCCCAACCAAACGCCAACAAAAATGCTACTAGGGTAGTATAATAATGTTCTGTGGACTTCACTGACCCTGACCTTTATCAAAAAATGTTGGATTTACACATTTACAGTTCGCGCCAACTATAAAGCGCCATGACGTGCGCATCGGAAAGCTTTGTTTCAGGAGCGGCAAACTTGGTCCTAACCTAATTCACCTGTTTATACTGGCAATCAGGTACCTAATAGGGACCAGGAAAAGGTAGGCAATTGGCAACCGCACTGTCACAATATGTTCTGTATGCTTTATACATTTAGTTGGGACCTAACTCGTTTAGTAAACAAGTCAGTAAAATATAAAAGAAAACTTACAGTGCAAGTTTATTACTTAAGGCATAATAAAATTAAAGCAACAATAGACTGGTACCGTATAAACAACACGTAGGTATAATTGTTGCACGATACGGGCAAGTTAGTTGTCGTTCAAAACAGGTATAGGTGTAAACAGCACGTACAATAAAAGTGCACGTGCGACAAAATCGCATTCAACTCTACGAGTACGAACGACTGAAACAAGTTAAAAAAGAAGACGTTCTAAAATAAAAGTTTAATTAAATATTTGGCAGTGCAAATATGGGCAGTACCTAGGTACTTGAATCAATTATTGTACAAGGACGTGCAATTCTGTGTTAAGACGAGGCAAACCTTGCATGCAATAATCGCCTCGCAATGAAATTGCGAGCCGATAAAGCCTCGAATCCGCTGGATGCGGGAAGCATGGAACAGGTCGAGGTGGCGGTGCTTCGGGGAGGCCTATGTCCAACAGTGGACGTCTTTCGGCTGAAATGATGATGATGATAGAATAGATAGACCATGCCCTGCCCTATGCTACACAGAGCTAGCCAGGGTATGATTTTTTTTAGGCTGGCTTCACAGCTAACCGGGAGACCCGTACGGGCTGTCCGTGCGCGGAAGAGCCGTACGGGTCACGCCCGCAGTGCTCTGAAACGTGGATTCAGAACGATACGGTTGCTAGCGGGACACAGTCGGTTAAAAAATGAATGCATACGTTTAAAAAATTATTGGTGTATATTTAATTTGTACGAGACGACGACGGCAGATAAAAAGATTATGGGTACATCCGATCCTCGAAGCGAGATGTTTCGAAAGTGCATTTGTCAACTTAAACCTTGAACTCAGGGACGATCCGCGCAAATTTTTCAATTATTTTCGTATGATGATTACTAGTTTTTTCAATATCCTACCACGCCCGAGCCCGAGCATCCTTGTTTTTGTGATTTACATTTGAGTAATCCCATAAACAGGGTTTACATTGTACTGCGTCTATGAGAAATCCCGTGTCAATAAATCGACTCATATCGACTGTACTCCAGGAGCACGGGCGTTCTGAGTCGCTGTGAAACGATGAATGAGCTGCGACGAGATCGCAGCAGTATGCGGCCGGGTCCGGGCGCAGGACGCGGGTGGCGTTATACGGGCACTACCCGGAGCGGTCGCGTGCGCACCAATCCGCGTCGCTGTGAAACGATGTTCTAGCGCATAACATGTGCTCCCGCTCCGGGCGCCCGTACTGACAGCCCGTACGGTTCGTCCGTACAGCAGTGAAACCAGCCTTATGGGTACATGTCATGTAGTATTTTTCAGGAAGCAAGCAGGATGAATGTTAATCATAAATCATAAGATCTTCATAAAATAATAAACGTTTTTTATTTCGTTTACAAAAATTAACAACTTATCGATAAAATCACAAATTGCTCATACACAATTTTACATTATCATAGCATACAATTGTTTTTATATACAAATGCGATATATTATTATTTTTCACCTAAGTAGTAATATTAGCGGCTTAATTTTTGATATAATATGGACTTGTTTGTAGTTTATTTTACTTTTAAGGGTAAGTAGAAGCACTCATTCGGGATTACCAGTGGAAGCTACTTTGTTAATACAATGATAATTTTGCCTCAACAAGCTTTTACGTGCCTGTAGTATAATTTTACTACAAAGTTCTGTATGATCAAAAACATAACGTCGCTTTGGTAATAATACCGCGCAAATTAAATTTGATAAGTTTTCAGGAGAGACAAAAATCTGTTTACGGAACACAGCGTAAGTCTAAATAAAATAGTTTACAATACCACCTAAGTCAATGAACATAACACTGAAAAACCGCCGATGTATTTGGGGAGCATAATATTAATCTGTCTCTCTTGATAAAACCATGATAAATAAAAAAACACAGATAGTATAGCGGACTGACGACTTATGCGGTTGTGACACAATAAACGATTTGCGCGGTGCCAGACCTGTTCGAATAACGCGCTGCGATAGAATAATTTTGAAAAAAATTGAAATCATTCGATGCACGCCGACAAAATCTACCCAATGAAGTATAAAACCTCAAATGGCCATTTTTCGACTTACGCGGTATTTTTACATAAGCGACGATAACAAGAAAAATACATTATAAACATCCTAAGCATCATTGATACACTTGCGAATGTCGGCACGGCAAGGGATTCTTATGCGGCAAATAGAAATATAACTTAATAGTTTGAAAATAGTGTAGTGTATAGTGTGAAGTAGTGTAGGAGATCGTGGCTGAATAATATCAGCCGGACGGGTCGATCCCATCAGGTTAAGCTACGCCGGGGTTGGTCCATGGATGGGTAACCATCTTTACATACCGAGATTCCTCCATGCCTCGGAAACCATTGGCCCTGACTGTAATTCGTGGATCTTTGACAGTTGTTAAGGGTCGTCAGAAGCCCGAAAGTCTGACAGTCTTACCAAGAGATATAGTATTACCCAGTTACTGGGTTGTGGAGGTCAGATAGGCACTCCACTCACTCCATGTAAAAAAATACTGGTATTCAGCTACATCCGGTTAGACTGGAAGCCGACCCCAACATAGTTACCAATACATTGGCAGATGAGTATGAAAAATAAACTTGAAATTCCAACGCCAACGTTGCCGCGGTATCGTTAGCCATGCCGCGACGTCCTTAGGAATTCATTATCATTGGAATTTCAATTTTATTGCTACACATACAGGAAAAGTTTTTAATTAGTGCGCAAATTTTTACAAATTAAACTTAAACGTTTATTATACATCTATTTCTTATTTTGATATGTCTTAGTACAAAAAAATGAAGTTATCGTTAACGAAAGATGTTTATTTTGAAACTGGTATAATGGATACTCGTCGCGCAATGCGCCGGGGGCGCGGTCAGTGAAGCGGAACGCAACAGTAGGTACCTATCAGCTGTGCGCTCGCCCATTGATATTATTACGAATAGATTGTATGCATATTTTGCTGATATCATTTGTGCACTGGTTAAAAACTTGATTCTGTATATGTTAAACTTCGCAAGTAAAAATAAACACCACGTGAAAGCTTGATTGGGGATCTTGATTTAGCAGTTTTTTTTTTTTTTTTGTTGCACATTTTTTTTATGTGTTTATAGTTTGTCTTCTCACTTTAAAAAAGTAGTGTGGCAGTGTTTGTCATGATTAGTTATTATCCGTCAGTTAGTTTAATTATGCTAATAACATTATAAATATTATCTTAGTTTCAATAAAAGCTAGTCGAAAACATCATTTAGGCACATTTTTGCATACATTTGATATCAATTGGAACTTTGATGTTGAATCACTAATATGAATATTTTTATAATTTACTACAACTCGGAGCCACATTTCTTCTATTGGTATGTTCAACTTTCACTGCCATGCAGTTTTACTTACCTATAATATGCCACTGCTTTATGCATATAACATAATTATGTAATAAAAATACAGACCATTCAACATAATATTCAAACAATTTATTAATGCTGAGGTTGAAAAATGATCAATCTACTGATTTAGGCCCGTATTACAGAACGTTACTCAATACTCAAGCATTACTTAAAACTAGTTTCAACCAATCAAATGGCTTGAATCTAGTCTTAAGTAACGCTTGAGTATTGAGTGACGTTCTATAATACGGGCCTAAGTCTTCCATAATTATCATCTTCATATTAAATTATGTAACTTTGTTATTAGATAAAAAGCACTTTAGTCATGCCAATGCAATAATTTAGTCTTAACTTCGATCACTCATGATGATCGTAAAACATCGAGTGAACCATGAACCAAAAGTGAAAAACACAAAACACTCAAAATAAAATAATGAATACTGTGATCAATAATGCTAACTACTACAAAAATATATATTTCATCGGATTTTCGATTCGACAACCATACACATTTTAACAAGTGCATAAGCAAACGACAGAATATTAAATTAATTAAATACGAAACAACAGTTCTGGATAACACACAGACATTTATCTACTTTTCATGATAGCTTAAAATCGAAAGTTCATTGATATTATAGAAAAATCCATTTAAAATAACTGCTACTGATACACGTTCATACATTGATTAGCAGCACCAAAATGTATATCTATTAACAATGTGTAGGCTCACAGTTCACTTGTGATCACTAAGCACTGGTGGGTGACACTACACTACAGTATCTTTATATCACGAAGCGACGCGCGTTTTACTTGTGGTAACCAAGTGTTTGTACGCTACACATTCACAGCGTGTTTGTACGCTGTGAATGTGTATGTAAGCGCAGGAGCTCTGGGTAACGTCCGAGACTATGGCGAAGTCGGACGTGTGTGTGTTATGTGCTGACGTTACTCACGCCGTGACGTTAATTGCTCGTTGTGTTTTTATGAAAAGTCTTTTACAGTTATTAGGGTTATGGAATGCCTTACCCGCGTCGATAAAGCGTGTACAAGTTTGGTCCACTTTTAAAATTCTAGTAAAAAATCACTTCCTCTCTACTTAAACATTGTCATTACTTAAAGTTCCTTGCTCTTTGTTTCATGTTTATTATTGTGTATATATTATATAATATATACTTATATAGATAATTACCTATATGCTTTATGTATGTATGTATTTATTGTATATGTAAATGGTACACCACCGACTACCTGCAGTAATGTCTCTCCTTCTACTTTTAATCGCTTCGATCGCTTTTAGCTATAAGACCGCCCATTGTGTCACCCTATGTAACATTTCTGCTTTTAAATCTGTAATTTTTATGGTGTACATAATAAAGAGTATTATATCTATCTACTTGTCTACATACACACACACATTTACAGCGTGTTTGTATACTTGTTTACCACAAGTAAAACGCGCGTCGCTTCGTGAATTAAAATTACTATACAATTTGATAACCTAACTAGGGCGAGAATCACGTCGCATCTTGCGCACTGCTTGAACTTATATGCCTAGTCCTTTTCCCACTACCGGTGGCGGATTTATTTTTGTGTCTCTTTCTATCACTGTCATCCTCGGTAACACTATTACACCGCGGTTTTGGACTCATCATCGTGTCAGAAGATACTGAGTCTCTTTGAGATTTCTTCCTTTGTCTCTTCGGCATGTTTTCGCCAATCAACATTTCGTTGAACAATCTCTGGCGAGCTTCCCAGTATAAGTTCTGTCGCTGGACTACGTCGGGGTACTTCGTTTCGAAGCCGACGTCTGGTGGTATGACTAGTTCCCATCCGGTCTTAGGGTTGAACTTGGCGACGGAGCGGATGATTTCTAAGACTTCCACGGCGGGGAGACGGACAGCTGCTGCTACCTTCCGTCGATCGACGTATGCGTGTTGTGTGAACAGATACAACTGTAAAAAAAAACATATTTAGATTAGTAGCAAGAAATAGTACATTATTGCAAAGGCCGGGAAATAGGCAATTGCAGGGCGGGCATACATAGTGCTTTTAAAAAAAAAATGCAGGGAAATAAGACATACTTTCATGTATTTTACTTTTGACTTCGCTGGAAGCAGGTTTTCCATTGCCAATTTGGCTTCTGATCTTAAATCTGGTGGAGTACAATCAATATCCATTTCACTCTCTGAACCGTGGGAATTCATTTTAACTAAATTTATATTTATTAGGTATGTAAATAACAAATCAAGACGAATTTTCAGCTTTGCCGCCAATTTTCTATTTGTAATCTGTGCCGAAAGGCAAACGCATTTATGGCTATACAGCCACGTGAACGCAATTTGTGCTAAGCAAAGAGACGTACTTTGGTATGCCAAGAATGATAAGAGATCCTGATCCAATCAAAGAGTATTTATTGACCCCAGCACGACATTTCATACAACATTGCTGGAGCGTTGTAATGTTCCAAATTCAGAAAACACTCCAGCAATGGATTTGATTTGCTTTGTCCGTAAATTCGATACTTCGCGTGTTCTTTTTTCGAAAATAATGACAATATTTCCTTGCATGTTTGGACATATTACCTACTCTTGTTTCTATTACTAGAGGTAAGTTACTGGTATAGTGGTTGCAGTGTCCTGGGTTTTTCCAGGTCTGCCAGTAATATTAAGTTTTTTCATCTGGAATTTCTCAGAAGCAGCCCTGAGTCTGCATTCGGGGCCCGATTGATGGCAACGAACTTGCCCCTTTTTACATAGGACTCAAACATAACTGGCTAAATATTGGTGTTTGGCGTTTTTATTACTTGACATTCCTCAGTATGTTTTCCTTTACCTATTTTAAAGCAGATTTCTCTTTCATCTACTTCACTATAAGCAATAGAATACTCTGTATTATGCACACCACATGAATTATACATTTTTAATTGTTTTTATTGTTTGTTTGTTATTTCTGCTTCGCAGCAATTTGTCGTCAAGAACAATAAGCTATTCTTTGTACGATATCTCTGGATTTTTTTATTAGGTTATGGAGCATGGTGATAACTTCGCAGTTAAGTTTCTCATTCAAATTCGATGAATCTGTCCAGAAGAGTTAGGACGCTATGTCTCCTTAATCTCTTATATTGCAGGCCACCATCACCAATTAGTTTTAGAACAAGTTAATTTTGATGTTTTGAGAGTCTTCTAATATTTGTCGCTGTATTGAGTAATCTCTTGTTTAACTGTGGGTATTTTCGAGGCTCGATATATTGTTTTGTTACTAATACAGGAAAAGTTTGGCAAATTAAACTTTAACGTGTTTAATTAAAAACCTATTTCTTATTTTGATATGTCTTAGTACAAAAAAAAAATGAAAATATCGTTAACGAAAGATGTTTATTTTAAAACTGGTATAATGGATACTCGTCGCGCAACGCGCTGGCACCGCGGTCAGTGAAGCGGAACGCAGTAGTAGATACCTATCAGTTGTGCGGTCGCCCATTGATATTACTACGAATAGATTGTATCCATAATTATTTTGCTGATTTCAAGTAGGACCATAAAAAAAAAACTATTGAACAAATGTGTTCTATTACTGATAATGAACCACCAAAAAAAATTGGCGCACTGAATTGAAACTTATCCTGTATATTGAGGTATGTTAAAGATAACTCCACGTATCTTCGACTGAAACCTTTCCAATATCTCAATATTCACTCAAAAATTCTTCATATAAATGTAGAAATGTTACATAGGGTGACACAATGGGCGCTCTTATCGCTAAAAGCCGTATTTTAAAGAAAATTAAAACAGGCAAGCTACTCACAACATGGTCCCTAGCCGCACACATGAGCCTCGCGGGCACCGGCAACGCTCGCGTGTACAGATCAGCCGAGCGCGGCGTCCACAGACCGCGCACGCAGCACGCCGCACCGCTCAGTACCGACAACAAAGCGGTCTCGCTTATGGGGCCTTCGTCGGTACGTATGAGTGCACGGAGGTCGTTGAAGGTCATCAATTTTGCTGGAATAAATAAATGGCATTTTTGAATATTCTTTTATTTTCCTTGTCACGAATGTCATGATTGAAAGAACACAGTAGCTACTCAGGTATCAATGACACGGGGCCCCCAAGCTACAGGCGCCCTTTTTTATTTTCGATAAAGGACCTTTATGACTAGCTACAAAACTGTTGCTACTAAGTTATTCTTTATTGCAACCTCCTATACTTTGGAATGGGCCACTATACTGGGTGAAATTGAATTCATGGGCATCCTCTTAAGGGGTCATTGTAGTCATCATTATGAACAACTTTTACTATGGGACCAACCCTGAAATCTCTAAAAAAAAACAGTTGTTCCCTACATTTATGTTCGCATAACTCGTCAAAATGTAGGGAACTATGTATTTTTTTTTTCGAGATTTCGGGGTTGGTCCCATAGTGAAAGTTGTTCATAATGATGAGTACAGTGACCCCTTAAGAGGATGCCCATGAATTCAATTTCACTCTGTATTTTTTCATCTTTCTGACAGGTACTTTTGTATTGTCACAGAGTCTTCGACAATTCAACATTGCCTGGTTTAATTGAAATAAATGCTTTGAGTTTTGAGTTGCTTTGTAAGTTTCCTAGTGGTTCCCCAGTATATCGCAACAATTTTGGACTGCAGAAATGCAACCTACTCAGCAGGGTCTTGGTCAAATTCCATACACCATAATTTTCTTTGACAACACACTTTTAATCACAGAAATTGGTGTAACATAAGCAACAAGGAGCAGTGGTGGAGCAGCTTTACCTTGTGTAAATTATTTCAGCACAACTGCTCTCAAAACAGTGAAGGAAAACATCGTGAGGAAACCAGCATGTCCTAGAGCCAAATTCGAAGACATGTGACATCTACCAACCCGCACTGGGCCCGCGTGGTGGATAACGGCCCAGTCGCGCTCACCTAGAGGAGGAGTCCCAGCAGTGGAAATATCACAGGCTGTTTATGCTATGCTTTTGCTAAGCAACATTATTCCAAAATAGAGTATAATGAACATTACATACCTCTGACAAGTATTTCTTTTAGTTGGTCCTGGGGGGATGCTCTCTTAGTGGGCGCTATATCCGCCTCATCTTCAGGCGGCGCGGGTACCAACGCTCGTACGTACTCTCGCGCACGCACCGTCAACGCCGACCCATCTGATGAGGTCGCGCTAAACAGTTTCAAACGCTCCAGCTGTGGGAAATATTAGAGAAATGTTTTATACAGGGTTATGTATTGGTAAAACTAACAACCTTATATTACTAATATCATAATACCTTTTGTTCTATGACTTTTTACAAAACATAATACATTTATTAAAAACAAACCTTCAAGATTTCGTTGTTCTATCTAAAGCATTTCAATTCTGTATTTTATTGTACCTACCTACGCCTCCCGTGCACTGTCGTCCCTACCTTTTGCACTAGACACAGCAGTTTGTTTTGCTACGCATGGAGTTCGTAACATTTAGAGCGTTGAATTTTTTTATATTTTATTTGTGTATAAATTAAAATCTGATGAATTATTAAAAGTCATAGAACTAAAGTTGTTGTTTATGATGTTAGTATTATAGTCCTGAGAGGCTGTTAGTTTTTTACCAATCACCCTGTATAATGCTGTAAGTGCAATGATGATGGGTGTCGTGCGATCGATGGTGATTTATGGGGCATCTGTTTGGTCAAATAGGCTGTCAGGCGTCCGACGCTGCAGGACTAAAATCGATAGCCTGCAGCGGAAAATATCTATTCGTATCGCACGAGGATACGTCGGGGAGTTAACCGCCTCGACGCCTCACACGTCGAAACCACGCCTGCATCATTTAAGGCAGGCGGGAATTTGGGATCACAGGCGCCCAGAGTAGAGAATCTGTCCGCCCACCGAGTTATCTCAGGGAAGACGGCGCAGTGGACACGGGCTGCCCTGCACACTTGCACAGTGAGGTTTCGCGGAGACCACTTTACAGTCTCCAGGCGTATCACAGAGGTGGTTTCGAATCGGTCTTTTGAGAGGTAACGGTGCCCCTTCCATGTGCAGATGGTGACCACCGGGGTGGTTTTAGTGAGATAAAATCCCACACTCCCTGGTCTTAACCCCAAAACCTTTTAAAGGTTTCCCCAGAAAACATAATCGTGATTATGGGTACAAAAGCCTCCCATATACCATCATTTGCCTTGCTAGATAATGAGCTACTAGTATCCAGATTCAACCTGCAATGACAACACGCCTTGCCGCCAAGCAAAGCTCAGTTACTTCACTGGCAGTGTTCTTACACACTTGACAAAGTATTCTGCCCAGCTCTATTTCAGTTCTAAACCACTTCTCAATGTTATTAAAACTCATTCATCATCATTCATCATTTCAGCCGAAAGAGGTCCACTGCTGGACATAGGCTTCCCCCAATTTAGGGGGGGGGGGGGGGGTTTGCCTTAATCGCCACGCTCGGCAGGCGGGTTGGCGATCGCAGTATGGTGTTAAAAATGCATAGAAAACGCTGCTGCCCATTCTGTAGTAAGTCCCTTAGTCGCCTTTTACGACACCCACGGGAGGAAATGGGGTAGTGCTATTCTTTACGTCCGGCACCACACGGTATTTATTAAAACTATCAGAAACTAAATAGTTAGGCGCCATCTCCACAGGCGAGAAAATCTCGGCAATAATTTGAAGGCATACTGTGACTGTCGCCACGATTCTCTGATTCGTGAAGATGGCGCCCTATTGATATTCTAATAAGTTTTTTTACTAACCTCAGCATGATCAGTATCGCAAGGTTTCCATAGCGCATCGTACCACGACTCCTCGTTGATTTTTTGAGATATCGTCTCAAAGGATTTCTCTCGCGCCTTCTTTGATACTTCTGTTTCTTGACGCGCAAACTTTACCGTCACCTGCAAGATAAATATGATGTTATTATCATCATCATCAACATTTCAGCTGAAAGACGTCCACTGCTGGACATAGGCCTTCCCCAAGCATCGCCACTTAGACCGGTTCTGTTTCCCGCATCCAACGGATTCCTGCGGCCTTTACAAAGCAAGGTCATCGGTCCACCTTGTCTCCAAAGCTACGTCTTATGGTACGCAGTCACCACTCCAGAACCTTTTGTACATATGTAAGACTTTTATGAGAGAGAACGATGAGGGTGCCACTGTGCGCTCGGTACCCTCTTAAGTGGCAGTGGGCATATTGCTTGCAGATGTTATCATACTACACTGTTATTAATGTTGGTAAGTAATTAATAATGAGCCCAAAATTGTCACACCACAGGGAAAAATGGGGACACAAAATTAAATTACCTGTTGTGCTTCAGGCTCCTTGTCTTCATCATCTGAATCTGCTTTGCTCTTATCATTCTTGCGCTTGTCTTGCTTATCATAGTAGGAATAAGAAGGCCTCATTTGAACAATACCTATAAATAAATCTTAATCAGTGACTCCTTAAAGTAACAATTGCAATGTTGTATTATAATAGGTACTACTGGTTGGTGTCCGCAACTCCACGTCCATGTTACGCGCATTGACGTGGAGTTACGGACACCAGCCGGTTTTGCGTACGGAATTTTGTATGATGAAATGATTGCAATATTTTTGAGATAATTGCAATACGCAATTTATGATGTCATAAATCGTATGTGTAATCTTTATTCGCAATTATTTTGAAATACACTAAAGGTATTAAGACTCCTACAAATAGGTGCGACACGCGGCGCGAAACTAAGGCACCACTCGTCGTGCGACACGCGGTGCCTTTGTGTCGCGTCGCGTGTCGCGCTTTGTAGGAGCCTTTAGAGTAAAGATATTTACTGTGTGGCTTGTCTGTTTTGTTTACTATCCTTGGGAAATTTATTTATTTATGGTTAATTAAAACGGTACAACACCAATTACATTAAGATAAAAATAATAATTACACTGACAATAATTATGTTGTTTATAATTTGAAACTAACATGGAACAGTGGACTCCCTTGCATACTTTCTCTCACAGAACACCAGACATAAATATGCATAATTTTGCTTCATCCATCCGCAAACACATCACATTAAGGATTGGCAGTCAGAAGGGGATTTAGCATCTTCAGAGTACGACATACTGGGGTTTCAGCTCTGGCTACAATTTTAGAAGGCAGTTGCACAGACAGATTGTGCCAGTAGCTCTGATGGTGTCCAATGTATTTGATGGGCACAAATAATCAGCACATAAAGCAATGGAGCTCTGGGCAGTTGATACGTCCCCATAAATTTTTTGAAATATATATTGTAGACATAAGTGAGCACTCACACTCCTCATCTTTTATGAAGGAGTATTAGGAACTATTATCAAAACCCATACCTTGTATTGGAGTGCAATGTAACTCTTTATCCTGCAATATGGCCACAGCATAGTGCTGTGTCTCAACGCAGGGAGCACTGCTTTCATAGACAATCTTATCCATGATGCCATGCTTAAAGTATTGAGACTTGTCCTTCTCTTTAATGTGCCATGATGATTCCTGTTCACAAATACCATAAGTTACTACAGATGTTACTATATAACACTATCAGTTGTAAAGAGGTGAGAAATTATTTGAAGAGGCACCAGTAACTGTGTGCAAAAATTGCTTTTCGTCAAAAGTGGTCAGGTCCTCTAGGTGATAATAATAAAGTAATATAAATGATTATAACAGACACTAAGAAATAACAGCTATACTTCGCTAACCTATTGTACAATATGGTAAACAGCCATCAATCAGGTCACATTGGGTACTAGAACAATGTAACTAATTAAGATCTGATTTATACCTGTTGGCCATCAGTATTGAGCGCGATCTGCTCGCCCTTAGAGGAGCAATACTTGTCACTGTACGTGTCCAAGCCGACTTCCAGTCGCACCATCTTGTTCCGAGGCTTTACAGATGCATTTACGACTTTGACGTCTTTCCAGTCCCTATTGGCTGGTCTCACTGGATACTGATATATGTACAGGTTCTGCGCTAACGCCTGAGACAGAAACACAGGTATCTGCAACGAATAAACGGCAAAATTGAACAAAACGCGACATTTTTTCTCACAATAACATAACCTAATGAACTACCACGTTGTAAACGAATTATAACTACAATTTTACCTCTTGCACTACTGGATCTTCTTCCTCCATTTTGGTATAACTTATTTTTGCAAACGAAGCTATAACATGACCGGAATAAATTAAATAAATTTCTATTAGAATCACACCGCAACGCCACTATGACAGAAATCCACCATTTTTGACAGATTAAAACCAGCAGCGTACAAAACAGCGCTGCCGAGGCATAGGTGATCAAAAGCAGAACTAGTTTTGTGTGCTGCCATATTATTTTTAATAAAAAGATATATTTTTATTGTGCGTTTTTATTACGTAGATTGTAGAAGTAAGGTGAAATAAATAAATAAAACGTAACGCAACGGTTTTTTTTTAGAACATCTCAACATTAATGAACCGCATTTTATACGCAAATAAAATTCAATAAAACAAACTTATTATAACTGGTAACATTTGACATAGTAGTGCTGTAGCAAGTAAAGTTCATCGCACACCGTTTCAACTCGAGTTCGTTCTATATAAGAAACTCCTTAAAGCAATGCACGTTAATCGGCATCGTAATGACATCGCCTCGCGTTGGAAAGTCGGAATAATGATTAGCTATAAACGTCATGTGGAACTATTTTTCTATTCGAAATCCAACTACGATCCAACACAAGGAGTTATTTAGTGAATTTCTGGCAATCAAGTGGCATCCAGCATCAATAAAAAAATCGCTTTGACTTACGGACGTCTGTGTATTTATTTCGTACTGTCAAGAATATGTTTTTTGAAGATATTATTTTATGTTTTATTTATATTTTATTTTTGTGAGAATATGTATTATTTCCGAACCCGTTAAGGCTTTATAATAAATGATCCACCTTTAATTAAAGAAAAACTGAATAATTAAAATACCTGGAAAATGTCGGATATGATAATAAATGGTAAATGGGTAAATACATAGTTTTGTACTCATATAGTATCTTAAATTCTGAACTACATTCATATTAGGATAGGATACAGGATGAATAGAACTCAAAGTTCTTATAATTTTCAAAGATCAACTTCCTGTTCTCAATATCGTAATATATTTTGCTGTCGTCTTAGATATAGTTCACGGCAATGACCATTCTTCGGATTATGTTGTATGAAACGAAACTGATTGCACAACGCCATGCAACGCCTCGCCCTATTTGTGGAGCTCCTTACGCTGCGCAATACCTCGAAAAACAGCCAGCTAGCTTCTTCAATCAATTATCTCCGAGCAGCGTGGCATATCGGTGTGAACTGACCTTAAGATACCTTCAAATTAGCCGCAAACTATCGCGCGATTGATTGCGGCAAATTTGAAAGCACCCTTCGTTTTAATAATAAGTTCAATGGAGTCTACACAGCCCTATATTTTCTTTTTCAGACTCAGTTCCAGTTGATAAAAAATGGAACGAGTTAATCAGATACAATATATTTATTATGAAACTTGTTGAGTTTGTGAGTATTTTTTTCATAACTTATATTCCTTGTACTGCATTCTTGAATAGGTATATTATTATTATTTTCTTAAATTAGTTACAATTTCATTCCTTGTAGGGAATTTCACTTATAATTACCATATTACCGTGGATTATTGCAAAACCAGCGGGACATATGTACTGCATATCAACTGGTCCTACTTTAGTAATATCTTTATTATTCATACTTTTGTATTTACGAAGAAAAGTGCCGTTATTTATGGAAAAAATGTACTTATTTTTCCAAATTTTATTTACCTTTGGAGCTTTTATTCAATGTTTTCTACTGAATCTTGTTAGAGTTTGGCTATGGTTTATTTACGGTGTATTTTATTTTGGATTGTTAACAGCATTATCACTTGATTTATTTCTGATTGCCAATGAAAGAGGCTGTACTTTTAGTTGTGCTTAGTAATAATTTATAATCTAATCAGTTTTACGTGTAGGTAGCATAACTAGTATTTAATACAATTTCCATTGAAGAAATGTCTTTTGATTGAACCTGCAATCAGAGAATATTTTAATATCTATAGTTATTTTGAAAAATGTATCTCAAATAAATAAGTAATTTGACTGTATCATTTATTTACCTGTTAGTTGAAAACTTAAGAACAGCACTAGAAAACATCCTTGACCCTCCATGACCCTTGTAATGTCATGATCACATGACTAATGACAGATTGACAGTAATCAGCTGTGGTAATCAGTATTTAGTAAACAATTGCAGGAAACAATAATTCGGACTGGGTGTCCATCGTACAGTATTAATAGTGATAGATTATTTTCATTTGGTTCATCAGATTAAACAAACAATTTATATTTACGTCAGGCGCGAAGTATAAAATGTATACATTTTTAACATCAGCAGGTAGTGCAGGTACTCAATTGATACGAACATAGGGCAGGGCTTCCATTTTATCCTGATACACCAGATCATATGATTCAAATAGGTAAGTCCCAAAACAATACGAGACATGAGTGTTATCAAAATTGTTACTTTTAGGTTATGTCATTGATCCTCATGATTCTCCCGTTTGTTATAACGGAGCCCGAGATCATGCACTGCCTGGCCGTCGCTCCGACCCTCGTCCTGTCTGTTATGTTCGTCGTGCTTTACTTAGTGGACCAAGTGCATGATCTAGCTGAACAACTATACTTAGTATTACAAATATTTTTCAATGTCATTACATTTTTTTATGTACTCATAAATATAAGCGCCTCTGGAACTTTATACGGACTATTCTATTGTCACCTGCTCATTGCACTGTGCATAGATTTATTCTATGTCATCAGAGAGAGAGGATTTGCATTATTAAGAACAGATTAAAATGTGAAAATTAAATAAAATGCTACGGAAAGCATAATAAAATTCGTATTATTCAGTAGTTTTGAGCATTGAAATGTCATATTCTATGTCATCAGAGAGAGAGGATTTGCATTATTAAGAACAGATTAAAATGTGAAAATTAAATAAAATGCTACGGAAAGCATAATAAAATTCGTATTATTCAGTAGTTTTGAGCATTGAAATGTCATGACTTGAAATCCTCATCTGTTAAACATTTGAAATTTTGAGCACTTGATATAAGCGCATGAAAACAGTTTGTCTTATTAGTTATTAGATTATGTAGTTGTAAAATGAATAAAAGTCTACAAGTGGGTCCGTCTCTTTTAGGTAGTGGCACTGCTCCTCAATATACTGCCTCACGTTGTGGAACCCCTGGACGCATTACAATGCCTGGTGGCCGGGCCCACTATCATGTGCTCCATGCTTATAATGGTGCTATATGTTGTGGACCAAGTACAATATGAGGCAGAGTTATATTACGTCGCCATTGAGCTAGTAATAACTGTACTAGCATTATTAAATCTATTTGTAATGGGTAAAATGGTAGGAGCCATTTATGGATTGTTTTATGCAGATTTAATAATAGCATTCTCCATGGATTTATTCTACCAGCATAAAGAGAGAGGCTGGACCTTTTAATTTGTTCATTAAATTTGTTGTTATCTTTACTATTGTATTATTTTTAACAATGTTTTGTGATTAGGAGAACTGATAATGTATTCCTGCCACCATAGCAACATCCTGTGGATCTCACAAGTATGTGGGTGTGTGACTAATGAAGATTAAAAAGGGAATTGATGTGCCATAATTGTTATAATGTGTAAAAGATTAAAACATTGTACATGGACTGTTGTATTTTATACTATAATAATGTTAAAAAATATTCTTAAAAGACTCATGAAAGTGCGGTTGCATGCGTTAATGTGGTTTATGCTAGCTTTTTTCATTTTGATTATACTGTGGATGTATAGTGATGTAAATAATATGTGTGTAAACAAAGTATTTGCTCCATATCCCGTGATACTGTGGTGGACTATGGAGTTTCCTGGCATATCAAGTATTAAACATTGCTCTAATGATGTAAAGTGTTATGTTTACAGTGATAGAAAGCAGGACCAATATTATAACATAGGAGCATACCTGTTCTATGCAAGTACTATTGATTTTAAGACTCTTCCTGTACCAAGACGGCCTAAGGATGTAATTTGGGGATTGTTCCATGAGGAATCACCAAGAAATGTAGAAGAGCTTTTGCACGAAAATGTATTAAGCTTATTTAATTTTTCTTCAACGTTTAGCCGGTTTAGCAACGTCCCTTTTCCATTGCAGCATTTACAATCATATGAAGATATAACAAGTCAGAAATACTTTGTTGAAACGATGAAGAAAAACGAATTCTTGGAAGATATTGCCCCGATTATGTATTTACAAAGCGATTGTGAAACGTCGACCGAAAGAGATGCATATGTCAAAGAGTTGATGAAATATATAAAAATTGACTCTTACGGCACATGCCTGAAGAATAAAGATATGCCGGCGAAATTCAAGAATGACTACTTAAATAACTTGAATGAAGATGAGTTTTTAAGGTTCATTGCAAGGTACAAATTCGTAGTAGCAATAGAAAATGGCGCATGCAATGATTACGTTACCGAAAAGTTTTGGCGCGCTATCAAGTTGGGAACAGTCCCCATATATTTTGGTTCGCCTACTATCAGAGACTGGTTACCCAACAGAAGGTCTGCAATACTCCTGGAAAATTACCCGACACCAAAGATTTTGTATGAACATATTAAGGTATTGTTGAACAATAATAGTTTGTATGAAGAATATTTAGAACATAAGACAAAACATTTAATAACAAACCAGAGACTGTTTAATGAGTACAACGACAGGCCCTACCAGGTAGATGGTTTGAAGATTGTTGATAAATTCGAATGCTTTGTTTGTGAGAAGTTACATGATAAAATGAAGGGCGGAATTGGAGTGAATATTGTAGATAAAAGTCACTATGATTGCCCCAAACCACTATCAGCTTTAACTTTAGGTGTAAATCCTGAAAATAGTTGGGTATATTCTTGGGAAAACGCACAAACTAATGCTAAAAAAATCTACAAAAATGTTATTAATGGAGATTAATATTTCTTGTATTATTGTTTTATTTTATAACATTAATATACATTATTGATACAGATTGTATGCTTTATATTTTTACTGGCACACTGCGTCTAGAGGTGAAACTGGAAGTATGTCGTAGCGCATACCCCTCTTGATAATGTGAGGAATTGTCTTAGGCACCATCCTGAAAAATATTATAATAAAATTGTTTGAGTAAAAAATATATATAAATAACTACTCAAAAAAAAAAAAAAAAAAAAATATAAATAACTACTCAAAATAAAAAATAAACAGTTGCTTGTACGACCACTCCACCAAACAAGGCAGTCAATAAGAAAGTACCTAATCTTTCAATTCAGAATCTGTTTCAATCCAACTTCAAATTTCATTGCAACCAGTATTTTATTTAAGATATTTTTGTTACTTCATTATGCTAAAGTTAAATTATCCAAGATTCTGAATTCAAGTAGGTTAGACTATCTTATTATATTTATTTATTTATATATAAGTACTTTATTGTCAGATCAGATTACACATTACAAAAGAAAATAAAGGCGCCTTATCGCATACTGCGATCTCTTCCAGGCAACCTTATATTCCAACATATCAATAAGTTTCATTTAACTATGTTACAAAGAAAATGCGCCAATACTTACGATATGCAGTCGATAATAGGACAAACAGACAGACACAGCGTGCACCCAGTGCAGTCGTCTGTCACTTGCGGTATATGTGTCTTGGGGTCAAATCTGTAATAAATTATAATAATTAGATTACACGCAAATGTCTACATAATTAAGATTGATTAAAAGCGATAAGGGGGCAAATCAGCATGGTTTGACAAAAACGAACCTAATCAAGATAGGAACGAACATTATTGACATGCCAACTATTTTTCTATTTGTATTTCTTCAACTTCCCTTAGTTATCTATCACGAAGAAGGAAACAGAAAATAATGCCCTCTTATTTTCTGCGGACCATATATTAGAATATACTGAATGTTCAAATTAAGGTACTCACTCGATAGCTTGGTATCCGGAATCTGCGCAAGCCATGTAGCATTTACCGCAGTTTATACACATGTCCTTGAAAAATACAAAGTTTTTAGAGAAAACATCAAAAATCCTGTTTTGACACGTAAAGCGTAGTTTGCGCTTTTTTTCAGTGCCGGATCAAGCAAGCGCGGGGCAAATACCATCGAGGGGCCCTTGATCTGCTATGGGTTCTCAATTATAAAGTGGTAAAAAAACAAGAATTTTATATGTGGAATTTTATGTGGTCTTTGGGATTTTACATCTGGTCTCACAAGCACTTTACCACTAGCGCGCAACATTTTTTTACAGGAAATTAAACGTTTTATAAAAAAGGTCTCTTATAATTTATCAATAAATTCACTTTTTGAAAAGTTATTCGAAATTAAAGTTGGACATACCCTATTATAAGTTGTCAGTATTTCTTTCATGTGCGTGGGCGGGTTTGGATACGCGGGGCCCCTAGTATTTGGTACTCTTGCTACATGGTTAATCCGGCACTGGCTTTTTTAGACACGGATTTACTCATAAATGATTACAAAGAAGGCTAGGGAGTATGAGGTCCTGAGTTCGAATCCTAGATCCAACAAGACATATACATGATGGGTTTTTAACGCAGCCTGACTGAAATAGGCAGAAAGCTATACTGGTATAAAGTAATCGATGAAGTCTCCGATGGAATGAGCGCACCCAGATGACGGCTACGGCTATTCACTTAAAGGGGAAAATGGTATTGTCTGAACCAAAAGTATCATATTAGGCAACACCCAACAGCCTACCCTTCATAGAATATTCCATACATGCATGAACTTGCTGCTTTTTCTAATGGCGGTAGGCCATTGGTGCCGATGCCCTTGTTCACAAACTAAACTAAATTTAAGTTCAGTGCATCTTTTTCTTTCTATTTCATTAAGAAAAGGACAGAAGATAAATTTTAGTTTAGTCCTGTTAAATTAATCAGCGCTTGACGTAAATTGGTGCCGATTCCCTTGTTCACAAACTAAACTAAAATTAAGTTCAGTGCATCTTTTTCTTTCTATTTCATTAAGAAAAGGACAGAAGATAAATTTTAGTTCAGTCCTGTCAAATTAATCAGCGCTTGACGTAAATTGATGTAATTTTAGTTGGCAAGTTTTTAATCACGTCTAAACTTGTATAGAGTAGTGACAGGCGCTGATTAATTTGACAGGACTAAACTAAAATTTATCTTCTGTCCTTTTCTTAATGAAATAGAAAGAAAAAGACGCACAGAACTTAAATTTAGTTTAGTTTGTGAACAAGGGAATCGGCACCATTGACGTTATTTTAGAAGGCAAGTTTTTAATCACGTCTAAACTTAAATGGATTAGTGACAGGCGCTGATTAATTTGACAGGACTAAACTAAAATTTATCTTCTGTCCTTTTCTTAATGAAATAGAAAGAAAAAGATGCACTGAACTTAAATTTAGTTTAGTTTGTGAACCAGTGAATCGGCACCATTGGCGGATTTATTAGCAGGCTGAGATGGCTTGAGCCTAGGGCGGCGGATTTTGGGGTGGCAAATATGGCGACTGATATTTTTTTTTGTCCTAAGATGGTTTTATGATGTCTTGCAGAAAGTAGTCTACAAGAAATCATCTTCCCTTTTATTGTAAATTCGATGGTACCACAAATTTCTATATTCTATGGTAAAACATCCAGTTTCCGGCCTCCAACTAGTAATAGGCCTCTGCTCACACTCTGTATGAGTGACAAGAGAGCAAAATTGCGGCAAATATACAAGGTGGAAGTTACATCGACGCGCAAACCGTTACCATGATTCTAGACCCTCCAGAGTAGAAATTTTTCAACAGTTGTTACAAAAAAAAATTGCCGCTGCATACAAAATGGGCGTACCTACACGATCAAAATGTCAACCGAATTGTTGGATTGTAAAAATAATCTAGAAACTGAAAATTTTAGAGGTAAGGACGGCAATTTTTTGTACAGGCTATACTTGTCGAAGAAGCTACAGAACGCCTCCTGCTACGATCCTTACTCATAGAATATTGCCTAACAGATTTTCGTACTTACATCATCAATAAGTGCGACGACTTGCTTAGTATTATCCAAATGTTTGTAAGTCCCAACTCTGGGCAAAGCTTCCCCGACCACATCTTTGATCTTAGGAACCTCTGCTACTTCTTCGTGGTAACCATTAACAGAGCCATTTGTCATGTAAGTTTGAGCTTTATTATCTGCCAATAAGTCTGATTTTAGTCTGGCTTCGTGGAGTAACTCTTCGCGCTTTCTGCTGTATGGTCCGAAGTGAGCTAAAACCTGGAAAAGATAATTAAAATAGGATTTAGGTATTAGTTTATGAACATAATACTTGAAAAGATAAAGAAATATTTTTGGTATCTGCTTAAAGTTGCTGTGGGTTCGAGCCCCACTTTCGAGACAAAAATATAACACATACATAACTTGAAATAAGGTTGAAACTAAACTAACACCCGGTTTCAGAATTGAGAATTTGAAGTTGAGAACATGTCAAAATCTACTTTGGCGTTCAATCAACCCGGCCTATCGCAGTTCACTGCTAGACATAGGCTTCTTCCAGGCTGCGCCACAACACCCTGTCCTCCGCCTTCCGCATCCAGTCTGTTCCAGCCACCTTTTTGAGGTCGTCGGTCCATATAGCTGGGGGGCCTTTCAACGCTACGTCTTCCGGTACACGGTCGCCACTCCGGAACCTTTCGGCCCCAACGGTCATCTGTTCTGCGAGCAATGTGCCCTGCCCATTGGCACTTAAGTTTGGTAATTTTTCGAGCTATGTCGGTTACCTCGGTTCTCCTGCGGATCTCTTCATTTCTGATTCGATCACGTAGGGAAACTCCAAGCATAGTCTTCTCCATTTCCCTTTGGGTGACTTTTAGCCTTCTAATAAGGTCCATTGTGAGCGACCACGTTTCATTGCCATAGGTCATCACTGGCAACACGCACTGGTCAAAGACTTCTTAAGTCCTATTTAGGTAATTACAAAACCATAAGGTTATATTTACTTACTGTTAAACAAATCAACAATAAACTATTACTAAAGCCATAAAATTCAATTTACTTTGCCATTTTCGTCGTACAGCGTTTGAACGGGTTTGCCCTTCTGATGCTTGAAGGTAGGCGGCGACTGTCCCATCCAGCCTTCGAGACCTATGGACCGTAAGTATAGAAGAGCCTTCAGACCAGTTATGTAGTCCTCAACTACTGTGAAGTCTTGGTTCTGGACAGCGCTGCAAATCTGGAGAAGAAAAAAAAACTTCCTATACATATAAGTTAAAGTAGCTTTTCGTGTCTGTCTGTGTGTTTGCGTTGTTCTTCTAAATTACACAACGGATTTTGATGCAGTCTCCACCATCATTTAGAGAAGTTATTCCGGAAGGTTTGTGTATAATACATTAAATACAGTTTATATACAGGTTGGCAGGGACATCGACGCGAAGCCTGTAATTACCATGGATTTAGTCCATGATTCTGGACACCCCTGCATTGAAATTTTTCGCCAGTAATAAAAAAAATGTTGTACCATACATTTTGACCGCGTAGGTATTGCAATTTTGGAGGAAATTGATGTATTTTTTTTTTTTCAACGTATTGTGCAGAATCATGTACTGAATCGATGGTAACCGGTTTCGCGTCGATGCCCACCCTGTATTTTATATTCCTATTTCCAGTGAAATCATAACGATTATTAAAAATAACATGGCCCAATCACCATCCCATTTCCAAAACGGGCAACATAAATATCTCGCCGATTACCTACCTGAATTAAAATAATAATCTTTTAAATTTAAATACACCCTGCAAAGTTTTACGAAGTAACGATAGCTGTGTTGGGATTTCAAATATTGTCAGTTATTTTTTAAATATAATTAACTCTTTGTCTGCGCTGGGCCAAACTTCCTCCATGTCCTTTGGAGGCCGTCCATTAATCACGTGAGGCTCGAAAGGGGGGGAGGGGTTTGGCAAAAATCACGAAATATCACAAGGGGGAGGGGGTGTAGTAAGATCACGTGTATTTATTTTTTAGTCAAACGCGCTATTTCTAAACCGAAAAGCGGCGTGTAGTGTGACCTTGACTCGCATGTTTTTTGCATGATTACACCATTCCTATAATATAATTTTTATGCCAGTCAAAAAAAACCTGCAACCTTTCTGTCTAGACATTTTTATTATGGTCCTTAATTTCAGAATAAAATTAGATTATACTTTATACCTGTATTTAACGATAATATTTAAAAAAAATAAGATTCTTTGTTGGTACAAAAAAATATACGTGATTTTGGGTGGGGGGGGGGTTAGTCTTAAACCTCACCAAGTATCATCAAAGAGGAGGGGTGGGTTAAAAAATGCAAAAAAGAACATCACGTGATTAATGGACGGCCCCTTGGGTCATTCGTCTGATATTGTTTTATAAACGTTTTAGTATTTAAAACCTCTAGAAATGCGACGTTGCCAGCCCGCGCGGGATGAACGCTCTTAACAACAAAGTTCCTTCTTTCACGCAGCAGCGGAGCCACGAATCAAGCAAAGACACTAATAATTATAGACGCGTTTCGATTTTGCCAGTTTTTAGCAAGGTTTTTGAAAAAGTAATGTTAAATCAAATGCTCAATCACTTTAATTGTAATAACATCCTACACGATCAACAGTATGGTTTCACCAAAGGACGTTGCACAACCAATGCTGGGGTCACTTTATTAAAACACATCTATAAGGCATGGGAAGATGCACAAGATGCAATAGGCATCTTTTGCGACTTATCAAAGGCATTTGATTGCGTGAATCAAGAAACACTGCTCTTTAAACTTGAACATTACGGACTGGGTAAACTTGCGCTTAGCTTAGTAAAATCATATTTGAATAATAGATTGCAGCAAGTTCAAATAAACGGTGTTAATTCATTGGGTTTAAAAGTCAAAATGGGTGTACCGCAGGGCTCAATACTGAGTCCGTTCCTCTTTTTAGTATATATACTATATTATATACTATATTTACCTTATTTACTGAAAAACCGACCCCAAATGGTGTTATTTGCTGATGACACATCACTGATTTTTAAAGTAAACAGACATGCCCAGGACCTTGACGACGTAAATAACGCTATGATTAAGGTCCATAATTGGTTTACTGTTAATAATTTGGTATTAAATGAGAAGAAAACTAAATGCATAAGATTCGCTTTATCGAACGTTAGAAGTAATGAATGTCACGTTGTATTGAATAAGGAGATACTAGAATTCGTCAAAAAGACGGTTTTCCTGGGGATTACGCTTGACTCAAAACTACAGTGGGGTCCTCACTTAACATCACTTGCAGGGCGGCTAAGTTCAGCCGCTTACGCTGTTTGGAAAATCCGCCAATTAACAGACGTGGATACCGCGAGACTGGTCTATTTTAGTTACTTCCATAGCATCATGTCTTACGGTATTTTGCTGTGGGGACGAGCTGCAGATGTTGATTCCATCTTTATTCTGCAAAAGAGGGCTGTCAGAGCTATCTACAACCTACGCAGACGCGAATCTCTGAGAGAGCTGTTTAAAAAAATTAACATTATGACGGTACCTTGTCAATATATATATGAAAATATTATGTATGTTCGAAAAAATCTACATCTTTTTAGTAAAATAAGTGACAGGCATAATTTTAACACTAGAAATAGGAACAAATTAGATCAACCACGCTTCAAATTGTCTAAAGTACACACTTCTTTTATGGGGTACTGTGTAAAATGTTATAATAAAATACCACTCGATATTCTTCAACTAAATGAGAAGAAATTTAAAACGTGCATTAAACGCGCACTATGCAGACAAGCATATTATAAGTTGGATGACTATATCGTAGATAAAAATGCTTGGCTAAATGCTGGTCCTGCTCCACTGCCACTTGGGCTCACTAGATAAAATTTGAATACTTGGAAGTTGCTTCCCCCTTTTTTTATTTTATTTTATTTTCTGACATTACGAACTTAATGTTTATTTTGTTTTTATTTAAGCATGTTTTTATTAATGAATACTCCAATAGATAATAATTATTTTCTTTTTTGGTAGTAAATTTTTATTAATCTCTCAAATACATTGCAAACTATAGTTCTGTATAATTTAGCAGCATTTTTTCAATTTTGTAAATGTGAATACCATGGAGTCGTTTATTATGATTTATGTTGACTTGAAAGAGCATGGCAGTTGAGAGTATGTCATGCTCACTTAAATGTTTCACTGATGGTGGCGCGTGTGTTGGATCATTCGGTTCCCTACAAAATGGTTGAGCTGGATGGTGCTGATCCATGCGTCATGTTCGTGAACGGGCGCCGTCAGTTGGGACTGGTCATCTCTTGACTGCCAGGGCTTATTTTTAATTTGTAATTTTATATTTTGAATTGTTTTATTAGTTTTTACTTTGTCTCACATATAGAAGCAACAAGAATAATGTACCCAGGATTATGTAATATCTTGATTTAAAAGAGTGTCCTTGGAGTTTCTTGTCCGTTCTTCTCCATAGTGATCTACGTATTGGAATGGGCATCTAGCTTCAACTTGCCGACTCTGACTAACTGACCGTCTCTTTGACAATTCAAAAGTGCCTGTAAATGGTTCAATTGAAATAAATGCTTTGAGTTGAGTTGAGTTGAATCGACGAAATTTTTTGCATGGAGATATTATATGTTTCGGAAAGTGACAAGGCTACTTTTATCCCGAAAAATCGAGCAAAGCTGCGGACAAAAGTTAAAAAAGACATAGTTTACCTGAACAACGGGCGCCCCGCACATTATGAACTGTAGCGCTGATTCAGCGGAGTCGATACCGCCGATGCCTAGTATAGGGAAGCCGGGCAACTTGTTCCCGATAGCCGACACTGCCTTCAAGCCCATTGGACGAGTCGCGTTGCCTGATACACCGCCATAAGTCGTGTGTTTTTCTACACCTGTTGAAAGATATGGTGTGCTCGTAAATAATTACCATTTTAAAGGATTAGTCACTAAAGGTGCCTACAAATTTTCTCGATTTTCGACGTGTTTTCTTCCCAATGGTAATCGTACCCAGTCGCCGCTTGTGAGTGTTCTTTTACCTTTCGAGGTCACTTACAAATTGGGGCCTGGAACACTCCACGACAGCTGCAGGACAATATCCTGTGGTCGTTTGTACAAACTTAAACATCTTGTAATACATATTACAAATACTTCACCAACCTATACTACTCCTGTCCCTCGTGTACAAGTAATATGGAAAACACGTCGAAAATCGTCAAATATCGAGCAAATATGTGGGCATCTTAAGGTGAAAGCGTCAGAGTAGCCCGCGAAATTCAAATTTTCTTTTGGTTTATGCAATTTGCAAGTCAGTATCATGTTGTATGTTCATATAAATATGATTGGCGGCCGTATCAAATATTTATTTATAGAATTATAATCATAAAAATTATCAATACAACTTGCTAAGTTCATGTAATCCTATTGAATGACAATTTTTTTTTTACTATGGGTTTGCTCTTGACTCTATTCTAGGTCTGGGTGACAGAGACAAAGTCTACGACGGAGTGAGTTTACCCAGAAGAAGCCTGTTCACTCTCACTTTGAATAGATTAGGGTTGTATGCGTTCGGAAACACAGACGCAGGCAGAGAGTTCCACTCCTTTGCTGTGCGCATTATAAAAGACGTTTGAAAACGCTTAGTGCGAGTTGGAGTTACCATTTCATGAAATCATGACTTTTAGGATTATACTAACTTAAAAGAGAGAAAGAAAAGAAAAGGAGACAGAATTATAATCATTAGAATCAGTAATACATACTGATTGTAATGATTACCATTCTGTAAATACATATTTGTTACGGTCGCGAAACATACTTTAATCAACATACACCCAGACAGTGAGCTATAAATTGCAAAAATCTTAAGAATTTTTTTTCGCGGGTTACCTTAGCGCTTCCCCCTTAAGGCCCGTTGTACACAGCACGGTTTCATTAAGGTACGGCGACGCGCTAGCTAAAGTTCAAATAAATAAAACGATGCCCTTACCGACTGCCGGCCAGGGTGTGGCGTCAGCTTTGACTGACATCAAGCCAGATACTGTGTTGATAGCAGATACGCCGCTCGCGCCACCTGTATACATCATAATAATGTTGTTTAACTACGAAAGACGCTTTATCTTCTACGAAATAAGGGCGCTGTCACTGACCAATTGATGCACGGCCATGCGTTTGACTGTACATGTTCAAAAGCAATGCATTTGGAAGTTATTTGGATTAAATATTAGTATTTTTTAGCGTTTATTCAAAACTGGCGTGGCGACCCGCCAGTGCGTCACACGGTTGCGGATCTATTGATGTGACGACATGTTAAAATATCGAAATTTCCGAGCTTTATTGAGTTCATATTTTAATGTTTTATACACATAACCTTCTGCAGTAAATTCAAATTATGAAAACCGCATCAAAATCAATTGTGTAGGTAGTTAAGAAGAACTTATCGCACTGTTACAGGGCAAGTTCCAAGTCCCTTTAAAAAAAACTATTTTTAACCCTTGAAAAGACTTTAATAATAGAAATTAGTCGATTTAACAATAATATGATTTTAATGTGTCCGCTACGAAGTTCAAAGTATGACTGTCGGAAACTAATATGACATGAAATGCATCAACAGATTTTCCCGAAAAGTGACTTTGTTTTGTACTATTTATACAGGGTGACTTTGAAAACAATCAACAAAATTTTAGGGGGTGTTCTATCCAGCAATATAAATAACTTAGACTATAGAACCAACGTCGAATTCCTAAAAAAATGGGTCGTGCGTGGTCCAATCGGGTAAATGCAAACCTTTTTATGGGAAGGTCAATTTTTTTGCGAATTTGAAGTTGTTCCCATAATCAAAATTGTTCATATTGATGGGTAGAACACCCCCTTAAATTTTGTCGATTGTTTTCAAAGTCATCCTGTATAGATAACCACTATTTACAAAGCGTTCATACCTTCGTGCGCAGCCACAGCGATGCTGACAATGTCAGTGATGTTCGGAGTCAGCTTCACAAAGAACGGGATCTTCACGGCTTTCCTCACCCACTCGGATATGCCTTTCACTAGCACGGGATCCTGATATTAGAAACAATATCGATTAGTATCCAATCATATTTGATGCATTATCAGCCTATAATATTCCCACTGCTGGGACACAGCCCTTCTCTTTTCAAGAGGGAGTGGACTATAATCCACCACCAGAGCCCAGTGCGGGTTGGTGGATGTCACATGTCTTCGAATTTTTGGTTCTAGGAAATACCGGTTTCCTCACGATGTTTTCCCCTTCACCGTTTTGGGAGCATTCGTAATGAAATAATTTACACGGCTGGATCGATTTTGTCGGGACTTTCACTGGCAGATAGCTGATGTTATAAGGAGTAACTTATGCAATTTATTTTAGAAAAAGCCACGCGGGCGATGCCGCAGGCCGCAGCTAGTAAGTGATGTAGTATGTATACCTGTCCACACGCGAGCCCCATCCCGGACTCGCCCATCCCGTGCGGACAGGACAGGTTCAGTTCTAACGCGTCGGCGCCCGACGCCTCCGCCTTCTGCGCCAGTTCCATCCAGTCAGCCTCGTTGAACGAACACATTATTGACGCTATTATAACCTGGAACAGAAATAAATTAATATTAAAATGGTGTTATAAAGGTTTATGATTCCCAAACACAAAAACCGACCGCTGGCTTACTGAATGCCAATTATCGTACTCAAAATACGTTTAATTTAAAGGCTCCTACAAACAGGCTCCTTAAATTCAAGTCGCATGTGCGATTTTATAATTTCTAAAGTGACGATACTATCGTGGTTGTCCACGTCCATACAATGTATGGATATAAGCTCGATGTTGAGGAAGCAGCCCTGGCCCGGGCCTTAGTTCTCGCCTGACGTCACACGTTGTTACTAGGTCCTGGTAGCACTTACTTTACTAGGAAAGTCTTGCTTAAGCTCAGTGATGCTCTGGCACCAATAGTCGGGGCACTTTTTTGAGGAAGCAGCCCTGGCCCGGGCCATAGTTCTCGCTTGACGTCACACGTTACTAGGTCTTAGTAGCACTTACTTTACTAGGGAAGTCTTGCTTAAGCTCAGTGATGCTCTGGCACCAGTAGTCGGCGCACTTTTTTGAGGAAGCAGCCCTGGCCCGGGCCGTAGTTCTCGCCTGACGTCACACGTTACTAGGTCTTACTAGCACTTACTTTACTAGGGAAAGCTCAGTGATGCTCTGGCACCAGTATTCGGCGCACTTTTTTGAGGAAGCAGCCCTGGCCCGGGCCGTAGTTCTCGCTTGACGTCACACGTTACTAGGTCTTAGTAGCACTTACTTTACTAGGGAAGTCTTGCTTAAGCTCAGTGATGCTCTGGCACCAGTAGTCGGCGCACTTTTTTGAGGAAGCAGCCCTGGCCCGGGCCGTAGTTCTCGCTTGACGTCACACGTTACTAGGTCTTACTAGCACTTACTTTACTAGGGAAAGCTCAGTGATGCTCTGGCACCAGTAGTCGGCGCACTTTTTTGAGGAAGCAGCCCTGGCCCGGGCCGTAGTTCTCGCTTGACGTCACACGTTACTAGGTCTTAGTAGCACTTACTTTACTAGGGAAGTCTTGCTTAAGCTCAGTGATGCTCTGGCACCAGTAGTCGGGGCACTTTTTTGAGGAAGCAGCCCTGGCCCGGGCCGTAGTTCTCGCTTGACGTCACACGTTACTAGGTCTTACTAGCACTTACTTTACTAGGGAAAGCTCAGTGATGCTCTGGCACCAGTAGTCGGCGCACTTTTTTGAGGAAGCAGCCCTGGCCCGGGCCGTAGTTCTCGCTTGACATCACACGTTACTAGGTCTTAGTAGCACTTACTTTACTAGGGAAGTCTTGCTTAAGCTCAGTGATGCTCTGGCACCAGTAGTCGGCGCACTTCTCAGATATAAGCTCGATGTTGAGGAAGCAGCCCTGCCCCGGGCCGTAGTTCTCGCCTGACGTCACGCCACGGACAATGCGCGGTGACACGTTGGTTACTAAGTCCTGGTGGAAAGGAGAAATATTTTATGGTACTCGGTACTCATAAACTTTCTTAAAATAAACATAACATAATATCACGCCGGTAATCCCGTGCTTCGTATCCAGTGGCGTATTTTAGGATTCAGCGCCCTGGGCCTGTAAGGTTTGCCGCCCCATAAATTAACAGAAAAAGAGCAAAACATTTTATCATAAAAAAAAAATATATCCAGCAGTGTGTTGATGTGGGCTGAGAATGATGATAATGAATGAAAAAATTAAAAAGGCCATACAAAGCAATAAACACCATTTTTTTTTTCCGATGGACAGATTGGTTAACAAATTCTTCAATGACACTGTCATAATTAACGGATTTGTCAAGTCAGCTTCTATATTAAGAATAGCTAAACTGTCGGATATGATGGATATGGATATGAACGAAAACGACATGGGCAATTGGGCAAATCCCCGAACTCCCGAGTCACGACGCACGACGGAGTTCGTCGGACATACCGCCGCCGCCCGCCCCCCACCGGGCGCGCGCCTGTCATTACGATTCCCCGCGTCTTGATGTCTATCAAACTTATACCCAAATGAGTTGTAGTTTTTGTTAACTAGGTAGGCTTTTTTTTAAATTTCTTCAGGCATAATAAGTCAAAAAAGCTGAGTGAGGTGCGGCTTGCGCCGCCCCTTGCAGCCTGCCGCCCCGGGCCATGGCCCTTTTGGCCCTAGGGTAAATACGCCCCTGTTCGTATCTCAGTATGAAACTTTATAAAAGGTATTAGAACATTCTAGACACACTTACCGAGGTCACTGTTGAGCCATTTTTCATAATTCCTTCTCAGTCACGAGTTAATATTTTTTTAACCTATTGGCGCTAGTGGACCGATATATGCGCTCGGACTAATGACATCATACACGAAGGACAAATGCGTGTACTGACTGGACAGGTCCACTCAAACAAACATTGATTCTTTCCTCAAAATACCATTGCAGACACCAATCTACATGGTCCTCAAATCATCTGACTACGATTATTTCCGGATTTTTATATACACAATAAATACTTTACTTTGTAAAGTATATTTTAATTTGTGAATGTGAAGACTATGTGGGTCATTGTCTTTTTTGAAGTGAAAACTTCTTTAGGCGCGTTGAGCACTTTTTGGGTGAACAAAAAACATGGAACTCCCGTCATCGTCACCGAACGCTTTCAATGAGCTATAAGTATAAAAGAACAATTATTCCAAAGTGTTGTGTTTTAACTTCTGTCGGCAGTCCTTATTACTGCGAAGTTTTTTTTTTCAGTTACTTTTGTACATTGTGTGGCCGTGTGGCAGTTTGAGTAATTTATGCGGCCTACCCAAATGCCGTTTCTTTGGTATTGTACGTCGAATCGAAGAGCTCCATAAGTTCTGAGTTTAGCTGCACGATTACTGACAAATGCGTGCACTGACTGGACAAGTCCACTCAATCTGTGTGGTTCTTTCCTCAAAAGAACATTTCAGACACCAATCTACATAGTCTTCATATGATCTGATCAAGATTATATCTGAACTTTAAAAGAGACTGAGACCTCTGAGTTTGTTTCGGCCTTTCTTCTCAGAGTAGTCAGATAGGAAACGCCGACCTCATCTAGTTTTTAAAATATGATTGACGTGTAAAAGTGTTTGTACACACGGCTACGTGTCAAACTACATTTCCAACATAAGCTGGTCCCGCTTGTATAGGATTTCTGTACAATGAGAGGTCAGCTTAAACTGGAAATGTATAGCTTGATATGTAGCCGTGTGTACAAAACTACTTACAGAAATAAAATTACCTTATCAAGTCCAAAAGTCTTAGTAACAGCGAAGCCCCACCCCTGTTGGAAGGCCCTCCGTATCATGGCAGTACTAGTGGTGGGCGGAGCGCTGGCCAAGCCGAACGGGTTCTCGAACTTGATGCCGCACACTTCTACTGATAAGTCTACGTCATCGATAGGCGTGTGGAACTTGGGCAGCTCTATTGGGGCTGAGAAGGGTATGCCCTGAAAAGTGCACAATTAAATCACTACATATTATAAAACAAAGTCCTCCGCCGCGTCTGTCTGTCTGTCTGTTCGCGATTAATTCAAAAACTCCTGCACCGATTCTTAAGCTGTTTTCACCAATGGATATCGTGGTTCTCGAGGAAGGTTTTAGCATATCATTTGTTCAGTTTTTATATATTAAAGATATTTGTTGGAGGTGTCGGAAAAAAACTAAAATGTGGCTGTTATTTTAGTATATTATGGTTTCTTACGACTTCCACGCGAACGAAGTCGCGGGCAGAAGCTAGTAAGTAATATTATAAAGTAGGTACTTTGTGTATTTAATTTTATCACCACTGCTCTCAAAACGGTGAAGGGTAACATCGTGAGGAAACCGGCTTGTCCTAGAACGAAAAATTCGAAGACATGTGACTTCTACCAACCCGCACTGGGCCCGCGTGGTGGATTACGGCCCATTCCCTCTCACTGAGAGGTCTGTGTCCCAGCAGTGGGACATTTTAGGCTAATTATGCTATAAAGTAGTTAACTCTAGTGGTGCTAGGCTTTAGAGGTCTCTGTCTTGATTTTGGTAAGTACGTTAACTGTGCAATTTCATGCCCGTTCTTTGCCTAGGAAATTATTATTTTGCTTGCAAGTATAAAAAACTCTGCAAAATGTTTTAATTAAGGCTAGTTTTAGAGTCACGCTGACCATCGGCGCTGAAAGCACAGCGCGTAGCTTGTCAGCGCTGAGGTTCAGCGCGAGACGTTTCAGTATCGTTCTGATCACTGCGGAGTACAGACGCACAAAAATGAGAAATGCGTCATGACTGTTCACGCTTTCAATGATAGATAAATAATTTCGTTTGACGAAAGCAGCAAACAAAATTCTATAAATATTGAACCACCGCTGGGAATTGAACCACTAGATCACAAAGGCGGTTGCCTGTTTAGCCATAACCAACATTTACATAAGCATCTGAAACTAAATGACCAACTAACCTGTAAATAACAATGCATGTACCAGGCAGCCGTCTTGCCGTCATTGACGGACTCGACCGTAGTCTCGGCGACACCCGCGAGGTCTCCGCCCACGAATACCTTGGGGTTGCTCCTACTCTGCATGGTTGCTTCGTCAACCTCCGGCAACCCCCAGCGGTTTAGTTTTACGCCGGACATTGCGTCTTTTACTGGAAAATTGGAGATAGACTTGGTTATTTAGACTTTTGACGTGAATACGTCTTTTTTTTTGCTTCCATAGTCGGAGGCAATTCAGAAAACTGAAGATAACAATATAGAGGTATGAGGAACAGCGTGTAAAGTTCACTCATCCTCTATTGAAAAGGGAGGATCCTCCGACTAGACGGGTGTCGCGTCTGGTGGGCAACTGTCCGATGGTTGATGTCGGGATGTTGTATATAAGCTAGTCGCGCGGTAAACTCTGATTGCGCGATGCAAGATTTGTGACGTCAGGTCTTTGATGCGTAGTTCGCATGTGGCGTTGTTGATACCGCCACAACAAAATCAGGGGTTACAGTTTGGTGTTGCAGCTACATATCTATCATCTACATCCAAAATTTAATTACCCCACTCGATAGGTAAAGGATTAAAGAAATCATTAGAAAGAAAAATATTACCCATTACCTACGCATTTACGTAAACACACGGCCGTGACCAAACACATAACACAGCCACACCCCGATTTTTTTAAGTAAAAACTTCTTTAGACGCGTTGAGTACTTTTTGGTAGGGGAAAAACTTATGGGTTTGCGATCTTCACCGAACGCTTGCCATGAGCTATATGTATACCGTGTATGTATGTGTACTTTTTGGGTGAACAAAAATCATGGAACTCGCATCATCGTCACCGAACGCTTTCCATGAGCTATATGTATAAAAGAACAGTTATTCCAAAGTTTTGTGTTTTCACTTCTGTCGGTAGTCCTTATGACTGCCAATTTTTTCTGAGTACCTACAACTTTCGAGTTTCCTCCGGATTCCTGGGGACTTCTGGTCAATAATTCGGACCGAATACCACGGACAATCCAACAGTATCTCGTAAGTATTGTGTAGATTTTAATACGAATAATAATGTGTTGAGTGGTCATTGAATTTCCTAATGTTGCTTAAAATTTTCAGTGAAAACCCAATAGCTAACGCCCTTGAATACGTGGCTCACCTGCGTGATTGAAACGGCTTCCACATACAATGTACTGCGAATTTAATGGCGTGTTCAGAAGTGATATAGGCTCAGTTGTTGCCATACGTATGTCCAGTAGCGCCGTTAGGGTAGGACGCGGTTGGGCGACCGCCCAGGACGCCAGATATAAAGGGGTGCCTGTTGAGCGAGTCCTACTTACTGGTAAATTCCCTAAGATCCTTCCATTATCTATTTATACTCATAAATCACAAGAATGACACCTAATATCTAGTCCGACTCCTAGATGGCGTTGTAAAACTACAGTCTCTGGCAATTAGTGAGTCGCTGATGCCGCTATGTGTTAAAAAACCGAGGAAAAAAAGGCTTATTCCACAAATCCCCCCTGAAAATCCCCCTTAGGAGGAAAAGTGGAAACTGAAAACAGTCTAGAATTCACCCCTGATAATCCCGCTAAGGGGGGAAAACTATAATTGAAAAAACAAAAAAAAACTTATTCCAAGATCCCCTGAAAGTGATTTTTTTACATTAGGGTTCAGTTTTTTCCCCTAAGGGGGATTCTCTCAGGCGGGATTTGTGGAATAAGCCGAAAAAAATAGCCAGCTCAATAGCCAGCCTTAGAGAGGTGTCATTTATTTGTATGGGATTGGGTATCCGTACGTAGTATTATATTATGTGTGCTTTGGGTGAAGCACAGCTGTAGTTTTTCTGGGCTGGTACGGAAACCTCGGTGCGCGAGTTCGACTCGCTCCTTGACCGGTTTTTTCGTATGGGTTTGAATGGCAGATAGGGGGGCGCAGTAGAAATCTCGCCCAGGGCGGTGGTAGTGCTAAAACCGGCACTGCGTATGGCATTCAATGTGTTATTTAAGCGACAACGTGCCGCGATGGCTAAAACACGGGTTTTGATATTTTAGCAAGATAATCTTCTTAAATAATCTGGGGTCTGATCTTATATTTTCTGCTTTCGAATAAAAAGATAAAGATCACCACGATATAATAAAGATAATAATAAATTTTCTTACCATCAGCTTCATAAAGCCCCGAGCCAAAGGCCGAGATAATAAAGTTGGCTTTCAGTTGCATCACTTGATCTTCATCCTCAATCCATTCTCCGTCATCCAACTGTTCAGTACGACACATCTTTAACGCTGCAATCTGTAATTGAAGAAACACAGAATGTTGACGAGATTTGTATGAAGAAATGCCCTTAACAAAATTTTGCTGTACCGAATCCTAATAAATGGTAAATTGCAGCCATTTTATGTTCTTTCAAAAGAAATAAAGGCGAGTTTGAAAAAACTTATAATTTTTATTGGATGTTGAATTTTCTCATACCAAAACATGAATTACAGGACGTACCTTCCCATTCTTGACGATGACTTCTCTTGGAGACATGAACGGCACAAACTCGCATTTCTCCTCTTTTGCTAAGTCGACCTGAAACAAATTTAAAAAATAATCATATATTTTATTATAAAAAAAAAAGTTATAAACGATTGAAGAGAATAACAATATAGGTAATAAAGTAATCGCAAATCCATTTACTCTTCACTATCACATACTGACTTCTTAGTAAGTTTAAGATACAAACTGTAAATATAAGTTGGTTATTAATAAATATATAAATAAAGATAAATTAAGTTCGCAGCTGTAAAAATTCCTTTTGGAACCATACAAGATCCATCTGATCGATTGAGCCTTCTACCCTGCCTGGTGTGTATGGTTCACATAAAATAATCTAGACTTTAATCCCAATTTTCAGTCGTTATTTAATCAAATTTCTAACCTCTTCAGTTACCGCCCTGATATTGGTGACCCTTCGTAAACACAACTAGCGCCAAATCTTACCGCAGAGGTTGCGCAGTATTTATTATCAGTTGTGTTACAGAAGAGCTAACAGAAAATAAAAAAAGAGTGTTTTTGATGTTATTTCAACAAATTCCTTACCTCTTCAGGCACCGCCCTGATGTTGTTAACTCCCTTCTTAAACACAACATACACCCGTCTAGTACCAAATCTTACCACAGATGTCGCGCAGTATTATTACCAGTTGTGTTACAGAAAAGTACACAGAAAATAAACAAGTGTTTATGGAAATTTTTGACGTTATTTCAACAAATTCCTCACCTCTTCAGGCACTGCTCTGATGTTGGTAACTCCCTTCCTAAACACAACATACACTCGCCTAGCGCCACATCGTAGCGCAGAGGTAGCACAGTCGAACGCAGTGTCGCCTGCGCCTAAGACTATCACATTGCCGTGTAAGGATGGTAGCGCAGATTTGCAAGCGCATAGACCTGAAATGGAAAGCTTCTTTGAAGGTTTTGCGGCTTGACTATACACAAGAACTTAATGAAGTTGAATGTTTGAGGATCTTCCCCCGAATCCTAAAACTACATTTAACTTTAAGATTTTCTTAAAAGGCTTGTAAATAAAGTGACAGAGATCAATCAATCAATCATTTATTCTACCTTACGGCTGACCCGGCTTAAGAAATACCTCCTCATTGAAAATAAGCCCAATTTTTATTTTATACCATGTATTCCATTTATTTTGTGTTGGGCGTTAATAGCTGCGCACAGTATTTTACTTTTGCAGCTATCTTCGTGTCTTTTGTTAAGTTATACTATACCTAAATTGTTCCTAATAAACTTTTATTTATCATGTTAGTACCTAAGTTAACTACAAAACCATAGATTAAAGTTATGTTCACGTACCTTTCTTGCTTCCCTTAGATACAAGAGGTAGGAAGTCCTTGCTGGTATAGAAGCCCATTTCTTGGTTAAGTCCTTTGAAAATTGGAATGCTTTTTGGTTCCGGGAGACCAATTCCTAGGAACACAGCTGAATGTCCGTCTTCTAGTAGACCCTAGAAATTAAATGTAAGTGGTATTCATTGTATATCCGATGCAATCAGAAACAAACTATTGGACGCAGCCTAAGTCGTGATTGCCAGTCGTGACTTGTTACTACTACATATTATAAAACAAAGTCCCCGCGCCGCGTCTGTCTGTCTAAACGTGATAAACTCAAAAGCTACCGAACGAATTTTCATACGGTTTTCACCAATAGACGGAGTGATTCATGAGGAAGGTTTAGGTCTATAATTCATTAAAGGTTTTTTGTAAATTAGCTGAAATATAACGATGATAGTTGAAGATGTCGGAAAAAATCATGCCGACTGGGAGCTTTACGGCGTGGGCCACGTAAACCAGGAGTTATATGAAAACAATGTATTACGGAATTAAAACATTGTTTACCTGGATTAACACATAGGGCACTTTTAACCCCGGTAGTACGCTACCGGGATTAAAAGTGCCCTATGTGTTAATATATTGTGTTCCTGTGGGATAATTTCCAACATCCACGCGGGCGAAGCCGCGACAAGCTAGTACTTAACAAAACAATACATTCTAACAGTAGTAAGCGATCATAAGCTTTAGGGCAAAGTGGCATACGACCACGGCTATCCTCTGAACATCACTATGAATATGTATTATATACATTTAAATATATTACGTGTAAGTTGTATATTTCATAGACGATAATAAATATTGAATAGTTTGTACATAACAATTCCAGGTGAGAATATTTTCTTGTTTCATACTTTTTAGAGCGTGATTTTTCAGTAGTCGGGTTTTAGTTTTTTAACTTATTTGTTTTATTATTATTATTTCACAATGGGTTAGCTCTTGACTCTAGTCTAGGATAGAGGTGACAGAGACAAAGTCGACGATGGAGTGAGCTTACCCCGAAAAAGCCTGTTCACTCTCACTTTGAATTGATTACGCTTGTATGCGTTCGGAAACACAGACGCAGGCAGAGAGTTCCACTACTTTGCTGTGCGCATTATAAAAGACGTTTGAAAACGCTTAGTGCGAGTTGGTGGAATATCAACTAGGTAGGGGTGGTAACTTGCAGTGCGTCTATATGTCCGATGGTAGAAGGGGGCCGGTGGAATGAGGTCGTGGAGTTCATAGGCACACTCGCCGAAGTACAATCTGTAGAAAACCGACAAGCAGGCAACCTTGCGGCGATGAGCCAAGCTGTGAAGCTTGTTTACTCACATTGACTGTTATGTCCTGTGTAGACAATTTCCTGCCGGTGACGAATTTGACTCCTAGATTCTTGACGAGGTCCACCTCAAACTGAACAACATCGAACGGAAGGCGATATTGAGGTATCTCTGCTGAACTGGAATTTTAAATAAATAATTAGTTTTTATTATACCTATTGACAGTAAAAGTAGGAAAGGCTGGTCAAATCTTTAGGAATACTTCTAAAAATAAAGGCTTCCATTCATGTGCAGTTAATTAAAAAAAAAAAAAAAAAATTGTTTATGATACTATTAATACAGACAGTCCTGCAAGGTTGTTAGGGTTTTATCAATAACCCTGTATATATGGTATGGTACCCTTCCCTAAATACATACCTCAGTCCACCCAAGTACTTCTCCTTCTCATAGACAGTAACATTCTTATAGCCAAGCCTGGCTAAGAAGCAGGCACAACTAGTACTGGCCGGTCCACCGCCGATCAACGCGATCTTCTGGTCACCGCCATTGGGTAGAGGCTTGGTCTTAGGGTCTAAGGTTTGTGGGATGCCCATCTTCATGAAGACCTGGAATTTATTTGGGTTATGCTGGTGTCGAAATCACTTGGAACGTTCAGTAAATCGACAATACACATACAGAAAAAGTTTTTAATCAGTGCGCAAATTTTGACAAATAAAACTTAAACGTGTTTTATTATACACCTATTTCTTATTTTGATATGTCTTAGTACAAAAAAATGAAGTTATCGTTACCGAAAGATGTTTATTTTGAAATTGGTATAATGGATACCCGTCGCGCAACGCGCCGGCGGCGGTGCGGTCGGTGAAACGGAACGCAGTAGTAGGTACCTATCAAATGTGCGCTCGCCCATTGATATTATAACGAATAGATTGTATCCATATTTTGCTGATTTCAATTAAGACCAAAAAAAAAGTATAGAACAAATAACGGAAACGTGTTCTATTAATGATGCTGAACCACCAAAAAAAATTTGTTCACTGGTTAAAAATTTATCCTGTAGAAGCAGTTGGTTTTTGATATTATGCTTGAGGAATAAGAATGAATCCTATGACAATAATTTTTGAGGTTGTTTGGATAAAATCTACATAATTATGACTCACTAGCTTTTGCCCGCGGCTCCGCCCGCGTAGATGTCGGTTATCGCGTAAAAAAGTAGCCTATGTCCGTCTCCATATCCCAGGCTATATCTCTGCCAAATTTCATGACGATCGGTTCAGCGGTTTAGGCGTGAAAAGGTAACATACAGACAGACAGACAGACAGAGTTACTTTCACATTTATAATATTAGTATGGATTTCAGCTGCCTTGACCAAAACGTTTGCCAAACTTGGTGATTATAGCATGCTCATCTGACTTAAATGTGCTGAAATGGCAACGGTTAGAATAATAAAAGAGGATCACGAATGGCGACCATGAACTACAAGGTAAGACCTCCGCACCAGATTGGCAGATGACCTGGTACAATTTAATAATTTAACAGTCGATGAGAAGAACCAATCGTTCTTAAGGACTTCGTTCAATAATTGACGTCTCTCAGCGTATAACATAATCGATGATCTTACGATAGCACTATAACCGAATGATCGTAACACAAACTTACATCAACAGCAAAATGCTGTAGTCCACCAATGTTGATGGCGCCCTCTTCACTAGCATGCAGGTTACATCCTCCCACACAGAGGTCGCTGGTAGGGCACACCATACCACATGTTAATCCCAGAGGATTATCCGAAAGGATCGCCTTCGCCGCTCCATAGTAGTTCTGAAAACAAATGACAGATTGTATAAAACTACGTTATTCGCAGTAAGCGAAAATCAAAAATGATTTTTTCCACGCATGGCTTTTGAAAAACGACCAATAGTGCTGGCATAATCATTATTGCTAGTGATGGATGACGCGGTGTACAAACGCCCTTACAACCATATTGATTAGTGTTAAGGGTAAGGCCCGCTTGCATGACTAATACTAATCACAAAATGCATTTAGCGCTAAACGTATAAAAACATAATTTTGTCTTGTGCCAACTTAAAATGATTGACAGAAATGGAACCATTTTTTAAATACGTTTACCGCTAAATGCGGGCCTAAATGTTGGCCAATAAACCTTAGTAGCAATGCTGCTGATAAAACTCTTGACATCTATCTGTGTGGGACAGGATTTCTGGCACGGCGCGTCTGCACACTTGAGGCATCGTGCGGCCTCTTTTAAAGCACCGCGCTCGGACAATGTCGTGTGTTTGATGTCGTCGAAGTTCTTCGTTAGAGTTGGGCAGGCCTGGAATAAATGAATGAAATTCATAATCTTCTTAATAAAAATCTTACATTCATTCACTGACAGACAACGCACAGCCTAATCCGCTGGGTCTAGAAGAATTTAATTTTTACTATCAAAGATAAAAAAAAGATTGTGAATGCATGTAGGTAAAAATTATGTGCAATAATCCTCTAGTAAAGGTAATAATACGAGTATTGCATTCGATAACAATTTATATCGACGTTTACTTCTCGTGATACTTGTAGATATCGTGGATGAATCACCTCTGATATCTACTCGTATCACGAATATAGGTAGGTTGGTACCTATAATTAAGTAACGTTCAACTAATAATAATAATATTCCAAACAAATCTAGATATTAAGTTTGTGTATGTTGTTATAAGTATTAGTGAAACAATAAAAAAAAATAAAAAAAAATCTATAAAAAAAAAACATTACGAGCTCTGCTAACACCAGCACCCTAATTGCATAGTACACTAACAATCGCAATCTGAATGGTTTTGAAGGATATTGCTAATCCATATTGCTTCATAAGTTCGAAAAATTTGTCGGCAGAACAACTTAAATAACGCAATGAATTTTTTTGAACTGTCTAAATAAAACCCTTTGCTACTGTTAGCGTGTTACGCAATTAGGTACCCCGCAGTTGTGGACACTTGTGGAGATGTAATGCGGTTATTATGGTAATTTTCAAAAAAATATGATAGACGTCAGTCAACAGTCTTCCACTGCTAACACAAGTTTCGTTAGTTCTGCACCTGACTAATTGACAAGTATACAATCTGAATAATAAGCGCGAGCTTATAATTAAAAGTATGTATATAACTTATTATGATGCATGAGGAGGCATCATCAGTGCTCTCAGACGCCATTCAGCTGTTCGCGTACGCTGTGGGTGACTGGGTGCTGTACGCGTGCCATCAAGCTGGGTATCCACTATGTACCTACACGCACTGACTGTGCATATGCTTTGTCGTGGTCATAGATATAAGAAAGAAGGAGATATGCCCGGCAGCTGAAAATGTATAGGAACACGATGTCTCCAGTCTGTCCCTACCACTCACCACAACTACACATGCAGTTCAGTAAAAGCAATAGAAACGAAGTCGCGAACACACTCGCAATTCATAAATCAAAACTAACTACACAATCAATTATAAACCTTATCACATCAAACACAACGCGCATTAACCATGCACTGTACAACTCACTCACACGAAAACATCGGGCTCTATCATTGTGCTGTGCAAAAGCCATTTATTTTACATATACGCTAATGATTAACTAAATCGAAAAGTTTTCGATTCTTCCATTTATTATTGTACTAAAACTTTTGTGTGGACCTGAAAGTAAAATAAATAATAAACGATATAAAAATAATAATATAATATAAATAAACAATGTTTTGCTAAAATCAAAATATTATTAAGTACCAAAATCAAAAAATTTAACAATATGAGAAAATAAAGATGAATAATAAACATTATTTCACATGGGTCTTCCAACCGGGTTAAAACGGTTGACAAATTGAATAATAAACTATAATAGCAATATATTCATTCGATAATCGACATTTTTGTCGATAACCTACGTCAGTGTGTGTCTGCACAAGCACCTCATTAGCTCGCAGCAAGATACAGCGGCCGATGCATCCGCATACACAAAGTATCGTTTGTGATTTTTACATTGCATTTTCCGGTCACTTAGCGGCAAACATACGTAGTGGTTAAGAAGCAATGTATTTATTGCAAAAATAATACAGTCGCTGTTATGTATGCAAACAAAAATAACGTAGTAAAAGCAAGAAATATTTTACGATTTGTTGTTTTTCATGATTTTAAAGACAAAATAGTTAAATACTTGTACTTTCTTGTGGTAAGTGATTCCATGATGTACCTACAAAATTTTTGTTTTGGCTTCGGTTTTTACAAGAAACCACTGAACAACACGGCATTCTTATAATTTGTCACGGTCACGGTCGAAAGCGCACTAGTTCGCGGAGACCACCATTTGCCCATACAAGGAGCATTTTGATCATTGCGCGCGGATACAGACACGCCCCCTTGCCACCTCTCCTGTTATTTATATTTCTATGGTGGTGGTAATGGCTATTTTAATGCAAACATAGTGGATATCCAGCTTTGAGTGCGCTGATGCATTACATTAGCCTGTTTAAGATTAGATATAGACCATCAATATTCTTGCAGACAATTACTTAGGTATTACAAACACAAACAAAAAAAATTACTTAACTAAACTGCTGTTTAGTACGAGTAATGTAAGGGGCAGTTGATCCTTACTAGGACTGGGACTTTAGGACCGTATGTAGATATGTCTACTTACATTGTTCTTCAGGTACTAAAGGTGCAAGAGTCAAGTGTGCATTACTTGACACTCCGAGAGTTTTCCTGAACACAGATTCCATATAAAACAAAAACGCATCGTTAAAAATATCTTGATAATACTCACGGTACATTTTCTGTCCTCGTTTCTCTTCCAATGCTGCTTGTTTCTCTTAGTTTGGGCTGAAGGGACCAAGTTGGTATATGGCTTTACCGTCGGATTGAGCCTTAATAGGTTCTGAAATTATCCATAAAAATTATCACTAAAAATGTTTGTATTACTTACGTAAAGTCAAGAGTAAAATACGATAAAAAAAAAAAAAAAATTGCTTAAATATAGATGAGCCTTTGTTTTTTTTTTTAATATAAAAGGATCTATATTTCCAAAATGGTAGCTCTGATGAAAATCTTTTCTGGAAATAAATTGGTGCTATAGTCGGAAACCATAAGACGATTTGCAAAATATAAAAATAAAATCAACTTTTTTTCTAAGTCCTCCAAGTAAGGATACGCAAGCTAAAAGACGACCGACATTTAGTATTTTTTTTGTTTTTTCAATGTTTCTCGGGTTTTGGTACATCACATTATCTCATGGTTTCGACTAGAGCAACAATTTCTTTCAAGACAAGATTTTCATCCGAGCTACCATTAACAAAATTTTTTCGTAATTCCTCATATTATGATGATTATTATATTATTATTATTTACATTGGCTACACTCCAACCTTACGATATTTTCCTTCACAGTTTAGAGAGCAGTGGTGTTAAATTAATTTTACACAAAGTGCTTCGAGTCTTGTGTTGCGAAGTCGCTTATGTTACCACCACTACTCCCTGCCTTAATAATAATAATAATTAAAAACCACAAAGGTATTATAAACTCGTTTTGTTTCAAAATTAATAATAATTATGGAGATTCATAAAACAACTTTGGAACTATTATTTACGTTCCATGTTGACTGTAGATAAACAGTACGAATGATGTGAATATTAACCTTGATTTAAATGCGTAGATAATAAAGAATATTTCACACAACTATCTTCAACAAAAGATAGCCTTTGACATTAGATAATATACTGTAACTATGTAATCGCATCATATTTGCCAAGAAATCAACAATCAATCTATGAGTCACGCCTCTTCTAATATCAGTAGGGGGATAGGGTTCAAGATACAAGTAGTCGTTGAAAATCGCGCAGATTCGGCTGAAGTTCCATTCCTGTCGCCTTCTTTATAATTTTCAGGTTTGATGGTTGTATAATTTAGCCTATTATTAACACGAACGGGATATTTACCATGTTTATTATTTGTTATGAGTTCCCGATATTTCGGCGCAGTTGCAAGCACCATGATCACGGATAAACTAATAATACACGGATAATTTAAGCTGCCCCAAATTTAGCCCCCTAGTTATTATTTTTTTTTAATTAAAATTATTTAAACTTAAAGGCACTTTTGAATTGTCAAGCAGTCGGCCAATCAGAAAGATGAAGCTAGTTGCCCATTCCATATCGTAGTAACTATTCCTATGGAGAAGTTAAATTATCAAGTATATATTTTAGAACTAGCTTTTGCCCGCGGCTCCGCCCGCGTAGATGTCGGTTATGGCGTAAAAAAGTAGCCTATGTCCTTCTCCATATCCCAGGCTATAACTCTGCCAAATTTCATGACGATCGGTTCAGCGGTTTAGGCGTGAAAACGTAACATACAGATAGACAGACAGACAGAGTTACTTTCACATTTATAATACTAGCTGTTGCCCGCGGCTCCGCCCGCGTGGATGTCGGTTATCGTGTAAATATAGCCTATGTCCTTCTCCCAGGCTATATCTCTGCCAAATTTCATGATGATCGGTTCAGCGGTTTAGACGTGAAAACGTAACATACAGACAGACAGAGTTACTTTCACATTTATAATATTAGTATGGATATGGATTAGTATAGTATGGATATATATGTAAGAAAACCAATGGAAACTAGAGTTTTATTTACTGTGACTATGTTAAGAAACTTGGCCTCGATCAAAGCAAAAATGTGTTGTGTTGAAAATTTTAACCAGTCATACAAGTCCGTGTTAATTATTATGTCCGCAATTACTACCCTATTATTATTATGTTAATTTATTTAGATGAAACTAATAATATGACGTTTGAGTTTAGAATGAAGTACCTAATAGTTTCCTGACCCAATACTCGAAAGCCATTCGTTTCTAAATCGTTACCTATTTTGCGATAACTATGCACCTATATTGTTATCATCAATTACCTAATCAGATAGATCAACCCACCACCTTATCGATGCGAAAATATAGTACAATTATCTATCATAACCGTGTGTTAAAATTATCTAAGACCAAAACATTAGTAGGTAAATAGAAATAGCAATAACTAACCTCAATATCAGGCAATTCCTTACTCAGAAGCACTTTTGACATTTTGGAAAATCAACTTTATAGTTTTAGGTTTAAAGTTAATTTTTTGGTGGCACGTTTATGTATTTTGTTGTTTTTAATTCGCGGGATAGACGCAGGGGACTGCTCACTGGCAGCGCCACTCAAGCGACTGATTACAAAACGTCTCGTGAATAGTATCTTTATTCCCATCCAGTTTAGGTTGAACTTGGTTTTTCGCCTCAAAACTTAGTTAACAGTTCTATGTCGAGAGGAGGGGCAGGTCAACTTACATTGGTATAACAAAACAACAATACGCAATAAAACTGTTAATGATCATTGATAGATAATTAATTATTCAGTTAATATTGTTCATATTGGTCACTTTTATATCCATTTAATGATCATTATTGATACATAATTAATAGTTTATTAATAAATAGTGTTAATATTGTTCATATTGGTCACTTCTGTAGGTCAGTACCAATTTTCTAGCTTTTTCTGTGTTTTAAATCGTTCAATTGCGCAATGTACTCATGCCATTCAATAAGTGTTAGATGTGTTGTTCTGAAAACCTTGAAACACAGCTGTTGACAGCAATTATGCATTTAGCTGACGATGACGCGGTTCCCAACGAACTTTGTACTGTAGAATTGTACATTCATCAATTTTATATGCAATACAACGTAGTTTCAGGGTCTGTTTAACGTCTGGATAGGCATTTGTCTACAAGATAGATATAATACTCTTTACACCATAAAAAATAACAGATAAAAATTTATACATTTTACACAGGGTGACACAATGGACGGTCTTATCGCTAAAAGCGATCTTTTACAGACAACCTTTGAATGGTTAAAGGATAAATCCATACTAATATTATAAATGTGAAAGTAACTCTGTCTGTATGTTACGTTTTCACGCCTAAACCGCTGAACCGGTCGTCATGAAATTTGGCAGAGATATAGCCTGGGATATGGAGAAGGACATAGGCTACTTTTTTCACGCGAAAACTGACATCCACGCGGGCGGAGCCGCGGGCAAAAGCTAGTTATAAAATAAAACGGGATTTGTGGGAACATATCTGTCAGATAAATTCACCAGAAGTTAGGATATGGTGAAATGTCCGTTCACCTGAATCTCTGATGATCTGAACAACGCCTCTGACGCCGTAATAAACGCGGCCACCTACTGGGCCCAAACAGTATAACTAATACGTAGGTACCGAAAACACGAAAGAAAGGGTATGGTGAAACGGATAATAAGGATTTTTTACCCATTCGCTGCCCAGCACCCAGCATATATGTCAATAAATAATTCGTTCGTGTGCCTACAACCCGCATTCGAGCAGTCGCTATAGATGACTTCTGTTCATGCCCAGGACCCGACTAGCGACACCAAATCTAAGTATGTAAATTTGCCAAACAATTTTAGGCTTACAAGAAAAAAAAATTTTTTTGAACTGGGCAGCAAATGCGTTCATTCGCTTGTTTAATAAAGTACTTAATCGCGAGCAATGGTATCATAAGCATTAAGCATGAAAGTTTTCTTAAGGGGTATGCGCTAAGGTAACCCACGAAATTCTTTTATTATTTTTACGATTTTTGCAATTTACAGGCCAGTGTCAGGTTGTATCATTGTATTTCGATTAAAATATAATTCGCGACCGTAAAAAATATGGCTTTACATAATTATGATCATTAGAGTCAGCAATTGGCCTCAAATGTCATGATTTCATGAAATAGTCATTAAATTGGGTAATATGAACTTAGAGAGTTGTATTGATGATTTTTATGATTATAATTCTATAAATAAATATTTGATATTTATATTTATAATTATTATATTTATAAATATTTATATTTATATATTTATATTTATGATATTTATATATATTTATATTTATGATATTTATATTTATAATTCTATGAATAAATATTTGAACAAACAAGCAATATTCTCTATAAGTGATTAATGTAATCTTTTGAGAAATAAACGTCTTAAACCGTATACGGCTGTGAATCATATTTAGATCAACATACAATTTGCGGGGTAGATGCGTAACACACACAGTAGCCATGGGTTTCATTTTGACACTTCAACAACATTCATTGCGCAATTTACGTTGTTGAGTAAACGAATTTTTCAAACATATGAAGCAATGAATTAGCAATATCCTTCGATCAATACAATATCCTTAAAAATAATTCAGATAGTAGTTCGACGTAGTTTAGCAGAAAGGACTCAACCCACATTACAGTCAAAAATGAGTTGTATAAACCAAAGAGGTTCTAACCGTTAACCGAAGGTACCCACCTTCATGTGGGTCGGTTCCCATCGTTAAAAAATCAACCTTATCTTTGTAATGTCACGGATCTTTTTTGCTGAGTGAAAGCACCAACCGCTAGGAGTTCTTTGATATTATATACTTAACTCATTTTTGACCATGATCTGGGTTGAGTCCTTTCTGCTAAACTAAGTCCAATAGGTATTATGGCAAAAAAAAAATGTTTTGTCCGTCGTGTAGATTATAAAAGGACACGTATTTCTTATTTTTTTACGTAATCAAAACATTACGGCGATACATTGAGTTCAAATGTGGCATGACGTCACTTCTCAGTAGATTTTATACGTACCTGTGACGTAACGAGCCCCCACTCCCCAAGTTTAATGTGTTTTATCTAAGTAATTTTGTATTAATATGATAAAGCAAAAAATACGTGTCTTATACCTATTTTTTATTATCTGATTGACGGACTAAACAGCTTTTCTTTTTTTTTACCCAGGACACATCCCTATTGATAGTGTGTTACGCAATCAGGGTGCTGATACTTAACTGGCAAATTGTAAAAAACGTAAGAAAATTGGAATTTCGCGGCTACGCTTTCGCCTTAACTAAGCTATACATGGCTACAGTATTTTTTCCTAACATTATCTAAAGTAGGTTTTGATATCTGTTACCAAGGTTGCGTAATTTTTATCTTTGTACTGCTTGCACCTAAAGTGGCTATAGCAATGACAACAAATTGTATCTACCAACTTTACAGTTGCGATTCTTTACATAAGGTCAACGGTATTTATAAATATCTGTCCTAAGAGCAGAGACCTCCATGATATAAATATTATTATTATTAAAACTATCGTGTGACGACGACACGTGTTTTTTTTTTGCGAATGATATTTATATAGGATTCGATTTCTTAACAAATAGTGTAGTCATCTCAATTATCTCTTTCCCGTGAATTTGTATATATGTATAAATGTAGGTATATATTATAGTAAATATGGATGTATGACTATTATAAGTTTATAACCTATTTATGTACTTGTGTACCTACTTATTTTATTTATAACAGTATTTTTTTTTTATTATTATTATTATCTCCTCTAACTCTTCACCACCCTTGGTTAACTAGTTGAGAATGCCTAATGCATTAAGTCCGCCTTTGTACCTTATTGTGTGCGAGAAGTTTAAATAAATACATAAATAAAACACATAGTTTTAACAGTTAATATAAATATATTTTGAATTATTCAGAGGCTTTACAATATTTGGAAGAATTACTCGACAGCGCTATCTAACTATCATATCAATCGAATTATAGACACAGCGTATATCTATACATATACAATTTTGTATAAAAATAATAATATTATACAAGCTGTTACTTTGAATGAAAGCAAATGCAGTACATGGCATAAGTGACTACATATCCAACAATACAGTACAATCAACAAGATGACAACATAACACCAACACAAATAAAAGTGTCTAACATACACTAGAAATTATATACTTAAGGAAATTTGGACTAACGAACATACTAAATTAGTAAACATACATACTTATTTATAAAAAATGTATAGTCCTGTTGCATAGTAGTTATACATGTATTTGACAAATCTGTTGCCGATACTTTGGCTATTATGAAGCCTTCACTCATTTCATCCGCTGAAAAAATATTGACAGATATTTCATACTGTTCTTCTTGACAAAATAATAATATCGCATCTGTTTCAAGTTTAAAAAATATTATTTATGTTTCATATCTCGTCCCTTCGCTGCCTCAAGATGTTTATTATATTGTTGACCTATTATTAAAATTATATATTTTATAACTAGACATAATAATTATATTTAGTCCATTCAACCATAAACGTATTACGATATAGGTAAACTATTTCACCAAGTCTTACAGCGACAAGACAGTACTTCGTGAAATAGTTTAAACATACGAGAACACATAAAACTACACAGTGAAATTATTTATTTTGAATTAGCATTAGAAAGTCCATTTATTGTGAAAAATTGGATCTAGTATAAAACTTTACACCAAAGTAAATGGCGCGTGTATTTTATTCTTGTATTTAATACTAAATTACCGGTATTTACATGCTGATTCTTCTAAATATTTGCATCTGAACAATACATACATTAAAATCTTACCGCTAGGGATGTTCTGTGCAATTGTTCGAGCTTTTTAAATTTAGAAACAGAAGAGTAAAAACTCAATAGTAAAGTAACTTTTTTAAACGAATATAACTCTATGGCATCTAGATAAAAGCGGCGTGCCGCGTTCGGTGACAAGCAACAACAATTGCACACTTAAACACAAACTTACGTGTACTGTTTCTCTTATTATAACATTTATATTTTAGGAGTGGATTTAGACAGTAATTAACTTAGTGCCATTTTATTTACTAAAGAAACGATCTGTAGAGTCTACGACAATCGTGAAGTTAGGCGTATAAGGTAAAAAAAGCGTCTCATATCTAGAGGCCGTGTAAAAATGTCTAGACAGTCAATTAGAGCCTAAACCCGCTATCACATTTTTAGCGAAAAATGCCTCCTGTGACAGTAATGCGACCGAATCGAGATGGTCGGCGAGCGAAACGTAGATCAGAATGCTGTCCATCGCGATTCGGTCGGTTAATGCTAAAAGTAGTTGTGCGGATTTCACATTAGCCGTAGAAGACTAAACGTTTGCGGTACAATCTTGTTGCTTATTGAAAACTGCTCTAGCGGCCATAGTTCTGCGATTCCAAACTTGAAGAAATACGTTACATTTTGTATGACCTACTAAAAACTATGCTCACATGTCAATAAAAATTGACTCTAGCTTTATAGAAATTCGGTTCAAAATCGCAAATCTATCGCTACTAGTTATATTATAAAGACGCCACGATAGCATAGCTACACTTTACCAACGATATGTATCTAAGTATTGACCATTCACGCGGGCGCTTATACTCTTAAGCTTTTAGCCGATTTAGAGAAATAATACGCAGTAATGAAATATAGTCATTGCATTATGCTACGTGTGACGGCGGCATAAGCTTCAAAATACAATGTTCACATAGCTTGATAAATGCAACGGCTATTTTATTATGAAATGGCATATTATTGATCAAATGACTTTTCAATTAGTTTTTGACTCCAATCAAAGTCGACTTCAGCATGAGTTACTTGAAATTATTTAATTTTCGAATGAATTAGTAAATGCAGGATTATGTGCTTGGGTTTTAAGTTTTGTACAGTACAGTGGGTTCTTATATAAGATATTTTAACCTACAGATCACATAAAAGTCAATTTATCTTGGAATCTGCGTAGCGTATTAAAACGAAATACAGTTTACATCATACATAGGTACATATTATAACCTTTTAATTAATTAAATATACAATGAATACGAAACTTTAATGATTAACCATTTCCTTACGAACGAATGCTGTACTTATTACGCCACCAGTCCTAGTCGACATTGTAACTGGTACACAATTTGAACCTTAACACATTAGAAATAAGGAAGAAAATGCATCCGTGTTTGAGTCGACTGTAAACATTGATATACACAACAATGGAAACAAATAAAAAGCAATAATAAATCGAAAAATATAATCTCTGGCAAACACAAATTTCAACAATTCCATTTTTTTTTTAAACAACCGTTTAAAAGCGACGGTGAAGTAAGTTTAAACAATTTGTACCCGAAATTATCATAGATGTAGGAATGTAATTACATTTTCGTAATAGCGATGGTCAAGTTATGATAAAGCACCCAAATATGAGTTATACTCGGATAGTTATCTAGCAGTCACTGACAGGCGGTGGTATGTTTAAAATGTGAAATAATGTACAAATATTATGAATTATTGGCTAGAGGTAGAGTTCACAAGTATTACGACAGTTTCACGACATACAGACAATGAAACTACGACACAATTTGAATAAAGAATCCAGTGACATCCATAGACAAACTTCTGCAAACCATTAGGCAAAGGTCATCCTTTGTGCAGCCTCTGCAGAATGCCAGTGACAAGAATATCCGGTCGATATAAAAAAAGCGTTATACATTAAACGGACCTCACTCACACCAACCCACGTTACATATTAATTAATAATGCGTACTTTAACAGTAAAAATTAACATCTATGTATGCATTTATTGCAGTCCATTGAGTTACAGCGCTCGTGTTTTATGCACATTTATACTGATGTTGGTGCGCTCTATTGTAAGCTATGCTGTATACACTGGCATCGACGTCTGTACTACGCTATCTGTAAACAAAAATAGGAAGCATTCATTCACTGAACAAGGAGTATCCAACGTCGTTCAATCGATCGTTAATTATAAGGTTATTGATAGATGCATAATATTAATGTTCCAACTGCTTGGACACAGGCCTCCTTTCTTCGAGGAGTGGGCTTTGATCTACCACGCTTGCCCTGCGCGGGTTGGGGGTCATTCAAGTATTACGTAAGCACCAAAGGGATCTCAAGGTACTCTTTGTATTGATTATTTTTGATGACATGGGGGACGGGGGGTCTGGATGGTTATTACGTCAGCAATATTTATTTATTTACATTTTTCTGCAAAATTTAGTTGATTTTGATTTGAACAAAGATGTCAACCCTATGTTCAGGGATTCCCCAAAATAATTGATATTGCTTGCTCGCTCTTATATATATATATTACTATTTATAGGGAAATTACTTAAATGGGCATTCAATTAATTCATAGTCTATAAATTCCTTATTTCTAGACTCATGATCAACAATAAAGAAACCTAAACAGATTTAAAATAAATACCAATGTTTACGTAAGCATAGGAGGAGGGGTATGAGCTTTGCTTACTTTTGCTGACAAGGGCAAAATGGGGGCAAAAGGGTGGGGGTTCAAAATGACTAAAATTCTGTTAACGTAATACTTGAATGGCCCCTTGGTGGATGTCACATGTTTTCGAATTTTTGGTTCTGGAAATGCTGGTTTTCTCACGACATTTTCCTATACCATTATGAGAGTAGTAGTGATGAAATTATTGACTCAACGTAAAGCGTCGGCCTGGGTTCGAACCCACCCAGAACCCATTGATCGATGATGATGTCATATATGAATATTGATGTATTCATTTAGTACAGCTATTAACACCAAATTATGTAGATCACATGACTCTGGTCACGTTTCAGATCCACAAAAATTCTATCTAACATAAATAGTAGTTATAATCGTAACGAAAATATCTGTTGCCAAAACAAAAGAATGTACTGAGGAAGTCATTTGCAGACATCAAGTTTAGTACAGGTTAATCAACCCAGATCAAAGGCCATTAAGATTGATTGAGATGCACCTTACAGATGAAACAATACCAATTGATGAACAGTTCGACTTTAATCATTTGTCAGGAAATGATCAATGAGGCGAGTATGGTATTATCTCTAGATTATTTAAGTAAGGTACTTGTCCAAGCAATAAAAAGAGTTTTGTAATATGTTTGATTGGACCTGCTCTTGATCCCGATCTCGCATAATGGAAAGCGATGGATGAGGTCTACGAGAGAGTGCCCAGAAGATGCCTGTTCACTCTTCCTTAGAAGGCAGACGGGTTATATGTGAAAGGGAACACAGACGCTGGCAGAGAGTTCCACACTAAAGCATTGTATTTGTTATTCGTCTTAGTTTAAAAGTGACCAGAAGGCAAACCAGTATCGCTACCGAGCGCGACAGCGTTATCGCTTATATTTGATTAGGCCTGAATTATTGGTTTTTGTCCTTTATTTATATGAGTCTTATAAAGCACTCCTTCGGGGAATGACAGTCATGATAGTATCTCATATTAATTTATAACGAACAAAAAAAAAGTATTTATTGTGACTCGCACAGGAACGTCACAAACTAAACTAAACACAATGATAAAAACATTTAAAAAAATGTTTTTTTTTTTTTTAATTATTAAAATGTATTAAAACTCTTTATAAAATTACGTTAAAGATAAGGCTAGAAAGCGTGATTACTAAGATGACAGTTAACCTCTCGTATGCCGTAATTACAGACATAATTAAAAACCCATTGTGTCTCGCGTAGATCTACGTTCGGCATATGAAGGGTTAATAGAGGTGTACGGAAGAAGACATACTGGCCAACCCCCAAATAACAATAAAGAGGATTTGCCATTAGAAGACAATAGATTTATATGCTGTGCCTGCGAGTCACACTGTTGCCCAGTCTTCTGTCCCTCGCACTCTCTCCGCGCTCAATGCTCTCTACGACGCAAACCCTGACCGCGAACACATCACCAAAGTGTTCCCGGTTGAATGGAAGACGACCATGTCAGTATGTCTGAAGTTCTGCGAGATGAGTGTATGAATATTTTGTCTAATTTTGTCTTTAGCAAGTGTAATTGGCTGATTGCCGTTTTGCTGGAGAGTTTGTTGCGCCCCTTCGTCCCAGCTAAAACACTAGGTAGTGAAGGACGGGCGTTTTGAGGGATTGTCTTATGTAATTTTGACGTTCGAAAAGTGGTGATTTTCAGCCTAATGTGAATAAATGACTTTTAGATATTGATATCTTAAAGTACAATAAATAAAAGTGTTCATACCTTATCTGACAGTGCTACACAATCCTTAGAGCAGTCTACACTTCCGCCGCGGTTTGATGGGCTGCACGGGACACAGCACGGCGCGGATGGCTTCGTCGAACACCGTCTTCAGACCCTTCTGCGTCAGCGCAGAGCATTCCAGGTACTTCACCGCGCTGATCTCTTTAGACATGCCGAGGCCCTGGAACACGATATACATGCCTTAGTGACTGGCCCAAACACACTTGTCTCTATGATTGCTTTCACATACATTCCAACTGCAAATGTAAGTTTGTACGCACAATATTGGGAGATTTATCATTTTATTTTAAGATCATATACTTCTTATAGGTTTTTCTGTAATCTATAAGTATAGAACAATTTCTGTATTTGTTTTTCAAAATTTTAGACTCAATAGTTTCGGAGATAAAGGGGGTGGTCAATTTTCATCTATTTTTTAAGTAAGTATATTTAAAACGATTTATTTTAAAATTATAAAAAAATACACATAAAAAAATACATAAATATACATATAATACATTTATTTTCATAACACGTCCGTGTTTGGGGCACAGAAATTGATATTATGTACTGTAGCAAATTTTTAATTGGTCCATTAGATTCGGTGCAAAAGGGCTGTGACAGACGGACAGACAGACAGAGACGAGTGATTTTATATGGGTTCCATTGTTTCATTCGGACACACGGAACCCTACAAACTCAACAACATTAACAATACAAATAGGTTGCACGTTCCACCTGCATAAGATGGAACGCCATAATATTCGCAACACATACGCGAACATTTGTCATATCCTGCGGGCGACAGGCGACGCCACTTCCCACCTCGGTTATAACTAAGGGCGCCACGAATATACATCAAGTGTCAAGTATATATTGCAAACCTGAAGTTTCTGTTTATTTTGTTTTCAATATTGGTACGGTATTAATCAGTTGAAGAATGTGATCTGACAGTTAATTAGGGTTCCGTAGCTAAATGGCAAAAAACGGAACTCTTATGGATTCGTCATGTCTGTCTGTCTGTCCGTCCGTATGTCACAGTCACTTTTTTCGGAAACTATAAGAACTATACTGTTGAAACTTGGTAAGTAGATGTATTTTGTGAACCCCATTAAGATTTTCACACAATTAATTTTGGGGGTTCCCCATACTTAGAACTGAAACTCATCAAACCCATACGTGTGGGGTATCTATGGATAGGTCTTCAAAAATGATATTGAGCTTTCAAAAAAATTTTTTTTTTCTAAACTGAATAGTTTGCGCGAGAGACACTTCCAAAGCGGTAAAATGTGGGTCCCCCCCCTGTAACTTCTAAAATAAGAGAATGATAAAACTAAAAAAAATATATGATGTACATTACCATGTAAACTTCCACCGAAAATTGGTTTGAACGAGATCTAGTAAGTGGTTTTTTTTTAAATACGTTATAAGTCGTAAACCTCGCTTGCTGCTACGGAACCCTTCATGGGCGAGTCCGACTTGCACATGGCCGCTTTTTTTTTATTGCGTTGTTGTTCTGATTATACGAGGTTAAACGATTAAATAGTCAAGTTTAATTCAAATTACTACTGCTGCATAAGCATAAGTCACATGTCTTCGAAATTTTGGTTCTAGGACATTCTAGATCGGTTTCCTCACGATGTTTTCCTTCAGTTTTGAGAGCAGCGGTGTTTAAATTGTTTATACAAAGTAAAGCGCCTGCCTAGGGTCGAACCCACGACCTAAAACTCGTAAGTCGGGGTCGTTACCCGTTACCACTGCTCTCTCTCAATTATTGCTGACCAAATATTCTCCAATTGTCTTTATGGCCTAACTATTTGATTTCCTTAAGATATTTCTGACGAGTTCATTCGATATCCAACGTGTTCTCATTATTTTGTTAACGTTGAGTTTCAGATTTGCACAGAAACCGCACAATCAACTAACCATCAGAAAATAGAATAATTATAATTATTTCCGAAGCCAAACAGAATACACATAATTGGTAAGCCAAAATTTAACAAGATTTGAATAGGCTTCTTTACACCTGGGATTAATATTAATAAACTACCTGTGTGTAAGTGATGGGCGCGAGTTTCTTGTCCTTCAGTTTCTCAATGGTGTCCTTGTCTTCGCGCAGGTCGAGCTTGGTGCCGACCAGGATGATGGGCGTGGACGGGCAGTGATGCCTCACCTCGGGGAACCACTGGAAGATGCAGAAGACAAGATTAGTTACAGAAAAAAAAAACATCAGCATATCGATGGCCCCACCGAATAAACGTATATGAGAAAAATGACAACTTTTCAGCAAAAAATAAAAACGTTTAAACTTCAAATAACGCTCATTTCATTGTAAATAGGTACATATAAATAATGTATAATCGAATTATTGGTAAAAAACTAAGCTATAGACTTGGATATTTACTTTCTTGGCGACTCAAAAAGCATGTAATTATAACATAAACTATTATTCCTATAATTTTAAAATTAATTATTTCCCTAGAATAAAGAAATTCACTATTATAATAGGCGTGTTTTGAATCTAAAATTCATTAAAAAAAAAATTGTGGGTGCAGGATAGGCAAAAGAAACGAACAATGTAAAAAAAAATCGTGTAAGAAGCATTGCACGTTTATTCGGTGGGGCCATCGATATTAAGCTGGCATCACAGCTGGACATAGGTCACCAGCACCACGACGATTTCTAATAAATACTACCTACGATATTTCATTATTATTGATAGCGCCGTCGTCGTCGCCGGGTCGGGAAAAGTGGTATGGGGTTTTTCCATTAGGAATTTCTTAGTAACAAGCCCGGAGTTTGGAAATTGGCGATGTGATACCCCGGTGCCTCAGTACGGATGTTACGCCGTTGGTCCTGCGCCTGATCTCCCTCCGGTCGTGTCGGATTACCGTCCCACCTTATACTTAATATTAACATTTATAATTTTTAATTTAAACTTGAACTCGCAACAGTACTGGCTTCATCTCCAACTCCCCACGACCATAGTTCTTTCTGCTGAAGTTTAAGCTTAAGTGACAATTATAGTCAGGTGACTATAATTGCCACTTAAGCTTAAACTTCACATGTTCTACTTTACATGTTAAATTAAATTGTAAGGGTTTAATGTCATAGTATATTATTACGGTAGACCCTCAAAGGCTACCGTGTGATGTTGTATGGAAGAGATAATATATTTTTATAAATATAGGTTATTTCAAACAGTTTGTTGTTTTCTTGCATTTCAATACATAACCATCTTGCCATTGGGGTTTTGTTCCTATACACACTGAGGGACAAAATCTTTTATGTAACAGTGGCGATATTGAAAACCGGACTAAGGTAATAAACCGGTTCTTACATAAACCGTATTTGAATAAAAAATATGTTAAGGGATAAGAAAAAAAAAACCGTTCCGCCTGCGCTAACGCTAGACGGACTTTGCATCTTACGAGAGTAAGATCCTATATTATACTGAGGGACAAAATCTTTTATGTAACAGTGGCGATATTGAAAACCGGACTAAGGTAATAAACCGGTTCTTACATAAACCGTATATGAATAAAAAATATTATGTTAAGGGATAAGAAAAAAAAAAACCGTTCCGCCTGCGCTAACGCTAGACGGACTTTGCATCTTACGAGAGTAAGGGAAGAGAGAGTACACCTGTGTCTGCGCACATACACCCACACTATAATATCTCCTGCGCCGAAGGCTGGTCTTACCTCAGATTGGTCGCTATTACCGAAGTTCAGTCTGGAGGACTATAATTATTATAATATCAGCCTAGACTGGTAACTACTGAGGTGACGACGAAGACATGTTGCGCCGACCAAAAATAAATTGGGATAGACAAGATAATGATGATGATTAGTCCAGACTGTCCCACATCTGGGACAGTGGGCAAAGAATTTCTCCGTCCTTTCTACTTTTTAGAGATTTCTCCCGTTGCGGTACAATCTTTCATGAAGCCATTATGTTCATCTCGCTAACTATGCTTGCACGGGATAAAAAATGCAGCTACTACTTGCTTCTTGAAAACTTGGTACTATTTACATAATTCAGTTTCACTGCCCCATATGCAGACACAATATTTAAAACAATGGAACAGATCACATAATTATGGGATTGAGAGCCGGTTAACTTAGTCATTTACGATACAACGTTGTATCTGGTCAAGATTTTCGTTCTCCGTTAGTTGAACTTCCTGATTACATGAGTCACATAATTCTACATAAATAACTAATTGGTTACATGCATCAAGTTCAGAACAAAGAACAGTGGCAAGGGCACATGTGCAAGTTTACAATATTTTGCTCCGTTATCAGTTGGAACGAAGATTTGACGACTTCCTATTTCAGCACGTTTTGTCGTAATAATGTCTCTCTGCGCATGCTAGTATGGTCATAAAGTTTCCCTAGTCTAACAACGGTTGTTTCCCGGAAATTGTAAGTAATTCATACAGTATCTTTATGTAGCTCAAGATCTTAACTAAATGCTACAAGTGCTACAGCCAGTTTTATTTTATCTCCATCCTTCTCATGGTCAGGCTCAACACCTGCGACACAGCCAATTCATTTATTTACGAGGTTTGATTATCATCGTTGCTGCCAATGAATATAGGAGACTGATCCAGCTCTAACTGTTCTAATTATTATGAACAGAAACGGACACTCGTGGTCCTCTTACCCCACCGTTTCACAAAGGCCCGGCTGGACAAAAGGACCAAATTCTATTAAAAGAAGTTAAAGATTTAGGTCGTTAGGTCCGCCACCGTACTTACGTCGACGTATTTCACATTGGGCGCCGACTTACGCTTAACAGCACCTGAGTGGATGGCACCTGAGGTATTCCACATACGGAATCTATCGATATTTTTCGCAGGTGCCATTAGTGGAATAATTTATTATTTAAAATTTTATTCCACAAATGGCACCTGGGCCATTATTTTATTTAGGGTACCAAAATCGGTCCCCTTCGATAAAGGCGATCATATAGGTTTCTATAGGTATTTTCAAAAATAAAACAGCTATCGGTAGCTTCCGAATAAGAAACCTGCCCCAGAAAAACCTATGAAATAAAGTAAAATCTACTATATAAAAATAAGTCGGGTTTTCCTTCCTGACGCTATAACTCCAGAACGCACGAACCGATTTCCACGGTTTTGCATTCGTTGGAAAGGTCTCGGGCTCCGTGAGGTTTATAGCAACTTTTTATTTTTATTTTTTTTATGGTTTTTACGAAAAATTTGGGTAGGGTAGAGTAGGGTAGGTAGGTAGGTAGATAGGGTAGGGTAGGGTAGGTAGGTAGGGTAGGGTAGGGTAGGTAGGTAGGTAGGGTAGGGTAGGTAGGGTAGGGTAGGGTAGGTAGGTAGGTAGGTAGGGTAGGGTAGGGTAGGGTAGGTAGGTAGGTAGGGTAGGGTAGCGTAGGGTAGGTAGGTAGGTAGGTAGGTAGGGTAGGGTAGGGTAGGGTAGGGTAGGGTAGGGTAGGGTAGGGTAGGGTAGGGTAGGTAGTTAGGTAGGTAGGTAGGTAGGTAGGTAGGTAGGTAGGTAGGTAGGTAGGTAGGTAGGTAGGTAGGTAGGTAGGTAGGTAGGTAGGGTAGGTAGGTAGGTAGGTAGGTAGGTAGGTAGGTAGGTAGGTAGGTAGGTAGGTAGGTAGGTAGGTAGGTAGGTAGGGTAGGGTAGGGTAGGGTAGGGTAGGGTAGGGTAGGGTAGGGTAGGGTAGGGTAGGGTAGGGAAGGGTAGGGTAGGGTAGGGTAGGTTGTTAGGTAGGTAGGTAGGTAGGTAGGTAGGTAGGTAAGTAGGTAGGTAGGTAGGGTAGGTAGGTAGGTAGGTAGGTAGGTAGGTAGGTAGGTAGGTAGGTAGGTAGGTAGGTAGGTAGGTAGGGTAGGTAGGGTAGGTAGGGTAGGTAGGGTAGGTAGGGTAAGGGTAGGGTAGAGTAGTAGAGTTTATACTATAGCTTTTGACAGAACGAAGTCTGTCGGGTCAGCTAGTACTGTATATATTTGCTCAGTTTATTTCTAAGTAACGCAGTTGTTTTTCCCATAAAATTGGCTGTACGTCCTTACGTCGCCCTAAAAACACGGAGAAGAGCAAACTCGCACATCCCGCATGGAACGATAGTGATGCGGGACGTGCGTGTATATGTGAGCGAGACAATACTATACAAATGTCATTGTCAACGAAACAGAAACGTGATAATTTTTTGACGCAGTATGGCGAATCTAACGTTTCATTAGGACTAAACAAGGACCCACCTTAGCCCGGACGTTTTCAAACGAGGCTGGGTTGACGAGCGAGAAGCATATGAGGAAGACATCGGTCTGTGGGTAGGAGAGCGGTCGCAGCCTGTCGTAGTCCTCCTGACCTGCCGTATCCCATAGGCCCAGGTTTATGGGTTTGCCGTCCACCATCACATTCGCCGAGTAGTTGTCGAATCTGGGGATTTTCGAAGGTTCTTGTTATAGATGGAGATTTTAATAATGTTGTTGAAGATCACTATAGAATAGGATGATCTTGATTTTTTAAGGTTTTTGCCGAATCTATCCTGTTCTGGGCATGTAGTCGACCTTGAAAAACGGGCAAAAAAAAAAAAGAAGTCGTACTGGTTTCGCAGCTGAATGTTTTTAATTTTTCAACAACAAATTCAAATGAAATGCTTCTCATTCACTGCAGAAATTCAATCAATTAGTTGGAGTTTAAAGCATTCTGAGAATCGTAACCGCCAAATAGATTGGACGTTGTTTGAATTTATCATTAACTCAATTAAAACATTATCATGAAGCTCTCTCTGGATTCTGCTACGAAACAGGTCAAACAACAACAAAGTATCTCATATAATACCATCTTGTTACATTTTGTTTGATTTAGGTAAACTTTGTTAACGAGCTACGCATAACTTTGCTAATATACGTTTTTGTTTAAAATTCAACAATTCCTTATACTTACACTGTAGGTATGTACTCTCCTGGGAAGGCATTTGTGGTGTAACTGATGAGCAGACATGTTTTACCGACGGCTCTGTAGACAAAGAAAAGAGAAACATTAAACATTGCCCTCTGTAGGTTGACACTAGGAAAGAATTTGGATACACTTTCATAAATCTCGCAAATAGGACGAGATTATGAAGAGGAACAAAAACGATCAAAACTTTTTCAACGGAAATTGCAACCTCATTTCAAATCATCATGTATTTTTACAAATCAGCGAAAAATGTGAAGTAGGTATTTTCAAATATGGAACGTAGAATTTTTTGTCCGCATGACTTCAAATCAGTGAGCTGTCTGGTAAACGGCCAGTGTTTTTTTTTTTTTTTTTGTAGTTTAAATATAATAAGGCAGTATAACGCATTACACTGACCCAAAGAAAAAACAACACTTGAGCACGTTCGTGCGTGCTAAAGGATGAAGGATAAGTGGGGAGTGGTAGGTAGTGTGGGTGGGGATAAGTTAAGTGGACAGCACATGCTTGCTACGGCAAAAAATACAAAATTCTAGGCCTCAATGCAGAATTTATGAACCCTGACACATTTAGGTACTAGACTTACAGCTTTATTTATCAGAAACAGAAGTTGCAGTAGCTATTTATGGCTTTGAAAATATACACCGCATTTTACGCGTGTTGTGCAAGAACATTTTAGAAAAACCAACGCTAACAAAAGTAAACAAATAACAGATTCACTAGCTCGCATGTAGGAAAAACATTACAAAATCATGTTAGCCGTTATCAGAATCCAGATTAAAAATACCATACACATTGTATGTGCTGTAATGCCGTTATAAATAGCCAACACTATTTTCGCCACCTACGAGTATACCCTCCGAGCATGCATATAAATCCTGTGTTTAAAACAACACAACGCTGTCCTCTATTCTCGGCCACGTCTAGAGGTCACAAGTGCACAACATAAATTGGCCGTGTTATAACGATCGCTAATATTCTGCCCTCGTATCGTGTCGAGTACGACATCCTGTCAGATATTCCTGGCAAGGGAATGTCGATGTCGATAAACTCGTTTTTGTATTAATATGCAGAATGTTGTTTAATAGTTGGATTTGTATTTCAACATAGAAAACTATAATTATATCACACTAATTACAGTTACAAATCTCGGCTAGAATGTTATGACTACCAAAAATGTATGTCAATGCGTCATTATTGATTCTGTGTTCCGTTATCGCTAATAATTTGTAGAAAGTCCTAACACGGATTTTCGCATCGTATCACAAAACTCCATCAACAAAATACGAAATTAAATATGAATCACTGTAGCGTAACACCACTGCGAACCCTAACGAATATAAAGAAGGAAAGATCGTCGACTGACCGTCCATAACCCTCGACCCGGCGCGTACGCATCTATACAACGATCGCTCTTCATTCCACAAATGAATCATGTTCACGTTGCATAACAGTCTACTCGAAGAAAGATTGAACATGGGAACATCTGACCTGAGATTGTTAGTCACCGACTTAAAGGCACAAAAATAAATCGGTACTAGCATATCCGTATGACTCATTGAATATCATGACAGCAATCAGAATTATATGTTTTATTATGTTTTCCTAGAAGACTGTTATCAGTATTTGATAGACGTTATCATGAATCAATGGGTAGAGTTGCCCCACCATTGATTTATGGCAAACAGTTACGCAATGTCAGGGTTTAACTTAGGCAAAGTCCTATCTACTATCTATTCTGTGCCAATTTTAGTTCAGCATGGGCCGCAGTGCCCGCACACTGCGGCCCATGCTGAACTAAAATTAGATAATGAAACGATAAAATGGTTATCATATTGGTATTAACGGCGAGGCTACAGATCAACCGCTGTATTTGGATTTCAGTAAGATAATCGATATCTTAACTGTAGACGAATTAAAAGAGAAATCAATTAAGAAATAAGCTTCCAATCAGCAGTCTTGGCAGCCTTCAAATTATCAATATAATATTATGTCCATAGATCAAAGTTATGGCAAAACTTATCACCGAAATGATACGTTTACAATAACATAAAATATAAGCAACACTTTCTGCAAGGTTTGGTATAAAACAACAAAACTGAGAACACAAGGAACACCCCAAAACATTACAAAGAACATGACACTTTGATATCAAACAAATGAACCCGATGCGTCAATACTCGATTCGATAATATCGCTTCGTAACTAACTGACTAATCATCCGTGAGTCAACGAAGGTCAAGAAAGCAAACGTTCATCATGTGCCTAGCCTTTTCCTATGTTGGGGTCGGCTTCCAGTCTAACCGGGTGCAGCTGCTATCTGACCTCCACAACCCAGTTACTAGGTAATACCACCACCACCAGTCTTACCATTTGGTAAGAATGGTTGTCAGACTTTCGGGCTTCTGACGACTCATAACGAAATATTCTATCATATCTCAGAATGAAAGATTCAAAAATGAAAGCCAACGGCTTAACGTGCTTTCCGAGGCACGGAGGGGTCTCGATATGTAAAGATGGTCACCCATCCACGGTCTGCCCGCTGCAAGCGTAGGTTAACCTGATCGACTGACCCGTGTCGCTGTTATTACTAAGCCACGATATATTGTTATTAAATATTGGTAAATAGAAGTGTTTGGACAACCAAGATTTATTTCATAAGTAAATTTTTCCACTCAATAAAGACCTTGGAACGTCGTCGTCCGTCCAAATATTTATGTTTGTATTCTCGCCTCGAGTAGTTTCCCAAAATTGGGGCGAATCGTATTAATCTTTCCGGTCTCCAGCCGCTCCAGGGTTTGACTTTTTAGTATTTCCGCACCTAGCCATAATTATTTTAGCATCAAAACTTTGATTGAATTAATAAATTCAATCTGCTAGTGTGGCCAAGTAAATTAAAGTCTGTCCCACACTTTTGGCTTGCCTCTGTTATTATTTCTCAAAGGAGTCGTTGGTCCACAGATAACGTCATGAATCGTTTAAAACACGTGTTCCATTATAGCTGGTGACACGTTAACCATGTGTGTAACTCGCTTAATTATCGCGTTAACTCACCCAGGGATTATTGTGTTTCCGTGTGAAATGACAGCGCTTCGCATGTTCGACTACTTAATATTCAATTAGTCGGTAATTTCAGCTAAGGCCAATTCGAAAACCCTGTTGAAAATCTCATGGAAAGTAATTACGTGCAGAAGACCGACGAAACGTCATTAATTTTAACACAGCAGCGCTCAAAGGCAAGGAAGGAATAGAGCCTTCAAAACTTGACACAATTTCCTTTAATACAGAAAAATTGTAAGAATATTTCTTCTAGACGAAAAAATATGAGTTTCACAACGAAATGAGGACGAGTTACAAAGTTGAAGAGTAGGGCTGTCGCGAAATCAAAACACCGCGGGAGAGTTATTCGAACTTTATAAATAGACGGAGTAACTGGCGACTTATGGCTGTATAGATACTCGTACATGCAGTCATTCATCGTAATACCGACCGAGAAGAAGTACAAGTTATATCTGTCTAGACTGGAATCACTTCAAGTTGCCATGTTTTCACTCACGGTTAAGTGCCTGTAAATGAGTTTGAAGAAATTGATCCTTTTATATCGATACTAATATTATAAAGAGGTACAATTTGAGATTTGTATGTAGGGGGTGATCTTCGGAACAACTAATCCGATTCCGAAAATTCTTTCACTAATGGGAAGCTACCAAACTAGAACGTTGTAGGCCTAGTAGACTGTAGATTTGATGACCATTTTCTATTTTGTTAAGTAAGTCCCTGGTACTTGTTGAAAGGCCTACACCTTCCTCCCATATCTAATAACAATGTTATTTGAAATACTGTTAAAGCCAGTTATTTTTAAAAGTAACCGTGTGTAGTTTCTTGCCGGCTCTTCTCCATAGGAAACGACCAATTGGAACCGTGCACCTAGTTTCTGGCGTTTCACAAGTGCCCATGTAGGTTTATGTGAAATAAAATATTTAGATTTTTGATTTCACCATTATGGCTGAGTGTCATCGGCTATATTAAAAAAATATATATGAGAAAGTCTGCTTTACACACGGATAAAGCCGCGAACGAAGCGCTAGTACTTGATAGTTTCTCTAAGAATAGACTGGATTCACTTGAATTGTGAGAAATAGTACTCTCAACATCTACTTTTAAAACAATCTTAGCTTAATTTAACACTAATGACGAGACAGAATCCCCAAACGGAAGTTTATGAAACAATTTAAACGTTTTTCGGGTACGATGACGTTAAGATAGCCTTCAGTTTTGTTTCTCAATGTTTTCCTAATAAGGTGGTTAGTTGAGACAAGTGTTTAAGCGCTTCCAGGCATTGTTGTGATAGCATCAACATCGTGTTTAGACTAATCTCACGTCTTGCGGTTTCAGCAGAGATTCAAATCGCTAGGTATGCCCCCGCCATACTTTGTCAGGCGAAAAAATGTCCATAATAAAATAAGCAATGAAATGAAATAGTTTATTCTGTAAATAGGATATCGGAATCAGTTCTACACTTCAATAAAAATATTAAATAATAAGCTATATGGAGTCGACACTTCCTATATACCCCTGAGAAGAAATGGCGTAACATACTCAAGGGAGAAGAGTGGGCTCACACATTATTAAACAGCGTTTCCATGAGTCACTGCGTCATTGTGTGTCAGAGGTGTCAAAACGAAACAGAAATGCGACTATCTTTGGATGCGTTAAGGCGAATCTAAGGATTTAAATCTTTGGGTTTCAGATGTTCATTTTTTTGTTACTTTCAAAGTTTTTGTCTGCTTCTAACAATTTTGCGCTGCTATCATTATTGTTGTGGTTAGAACTGTCTGCTTGAAATGTTTTACAACAACGTAGATTTAGTTTAGCAGTACCGGAATTGTTCAAAGTTATCTAGAGGAAGTGTTTAAGACAGACCAAAACAAGGTTGAAATCTAATGCTGAGTCACGGATACTACTTTAGTTTTGTTTTGTAGAACTTCAGTGACGTCACAAAACATTTGCAAGTTTAATTTTAAGTACAGGGCCTCAAGTCTGCTATTACAATAGTGTCAGAATGGTCTCGCCATCATGAGTATTTGACAGTGTTTGTATGGCAAATCTGTCAAAAACTCACAATGAAAAGACCATTGCAACGTTTGTACATTAGTAGACTTGGCCCCCAGATATTGTACGGTTTCCTGAATCAGGGATCCTGATGATTAATTTATAACAAATACGAATTGGAACACAGAATTGGGGGAAAAAATTCATGATCCTTGTCCTCTTTGGGTCACAAACCGCAGATAGAATACTACGTGTGGTTGAACTCATATATTTTCCATACCGTAGTACAATTTATTAACAGATACATTACTTCCTTATAAAATAAAGTAACAGCCAATTAGGATGACGCATTGCCTGCTAGATGTTCTTTAGTCACTGCTGACTGAAGTGTGGGGCAACATAATAATAAAAAAAAAACTATAGTTAGTTTTGCAGGTCAACCTAGGAGGTTGTCGTCTGCTTAACCGGACTTTCCTATGGGTAACTCAATAAATTAAAGCCTCCAGCCAGGGCATAAACTTATATACTAAGCGACTATACGCTAAGGGCACCCCCTGAGGGGTACGGACCTCGGCTTAGGGCGTCGCCGCGTCTCTGGGGGAGGACAGCAAGGGTCGGGCTGGATCGGATTAAGCACAGCTGACTCAAACGATCTTTGCTCTTTTATTTCCACGAAGACAAAATAGTGTACGATTATTTACGTCAATCTGTTTACTTTTTCTTGAATCCTAGAACTTTCTGTTTGTTGTTTCCTGTGAATTAGTTTCGGTAGTGGTGTTTAACGGTCAGTTAATTAAAATAATCGCGCTCCATTTTAAAACAGGAAAAGATTCGAGTTTTGTTCTCGGGAATCCGTGATTACCTCACCTCTCGGTTATGTACACAAAATTATACAATCTCGACAAATGAATAAAATTTAAGTATCTATTTGTAATGTATTTTTACTACATGCAGATGAAAGTAATTATAACGGTACTTATTACTTTTTTTTTTTTTTAATATTTTTGGCTGGACCTACTGTGACGGGATTTTGACTAGCAGATTGCTAATGTTATAAAGAGTAACTTAGGCTACTTTTATTTTAGAAAAAGCTACGCAAGCGAAGCCGTGGGCAGCAGCTAGTCCAATAATATGACTACCTAAATAATTATGTTAGTTTCCTTTGACTTGATGACACATACAATACCGAGACTTATCGAATATAATAGAGTCAATAAGTCCTTGTATGACCCCATTCAATTTCTTTGTAAGTCAATGAACTGACGCTGCATCCATTCACGAGGCATTCCTATTTTATTATAATATTTTTACAAGTGAATTGTACACGTATGAGAACACATGCACCATGCAATGCTGGAGGTCAACGCCCTTCGCAGACGCGTTTGTTTATTCGGATACAGTATCATACAATTTTATGTTTAATAAATGATAACTAAATTCATGTTGTTAATACCTATAGGTTAATTTGGCGGAAAATCATTCAAATATGACTTTAGTTTGACTTGTGTTTAGATTACAATGTTTAAATTACAAATATCGGAAAGAGCCTGCCGTTATGATTTACTTAATTCCTTTCAGATTGCGTGGACGTCAATCATCGTTGTAAAATGCTCGGAAATTAACTACTTTTTATTAAATTTCCTCCGTACAAAGAGGTTGGTTACTACTTTACTGAGTATCAACAAAATTAACTGCTTTTTTTACTACAACCAGCGTTATCTTTACGAGGTGAAAACTAGAGCAAGTACAAAGTAAATCAACGGAAAAGTAGTCGGTTAAGATTACATGGTCTAATGGTGGTATCGTTATTCGGCGCACAAACTAACTGTAGCAGAGATAATGTTACGTTGCAGTACAGTGATTACACTGTCTGGTGATAAGAGCCGCTAGATACCGCTGCGATTCCGATTGGAAGAGCCAAAGAACATTCCTATGGAGCAGTAACAGATATACAGATAGGTACGTTGCAGTTTATAATATTTGAGGACGACTGATTTCTAAGACGTTATTTAGGTTGACGTGACTGAACGTAGTATGAGGCCTTCCGTATATATATGTAATTACTATTATTGATGATTCCATAGTCATTGTTATCCTACAATGTGCAGTATATACTGTACCTATATAAGGTGTATCTATTCATACACGAAATATTTTAAGAGTACCATCTATAATATAACGTGGTAAAAAAGCCATAGCAGCGAAATTTTTTTTTGTCTTTGTGTTTTATATTTTTACATAATTATTATAATTTTAAAATTGCTCGAGACATTTTGCAAAGCAGTTGCATTTTCCAAAATTTTACTTATTCTATGAATGACCCGCCCGGACGCGGCGAAGGTGGCGGCACGAGCGTGGTGAATTTTGATAATTAATCATCATAAATCAAGTAATTTAAAATTATTTAATTTTTTAAATAATATAATCAGATTTTTTTTTTTAAATCGTGTCCATGGCTTCTTTACCACCTATAGGTGTATCTCTTAAAATATTTCGTGTTTGAATAGATACACCCTATATGGTACACATTTCCAGTATCCACATTTAAATGCAAAAAATTGCATTTCGAGTTAAGATATATTTGAGGAAGTCTGATTTATAAGGCGTCATTTAGGTTGACGTGACAAACGTAGTATGATGTGATGTCTTCCCTATAAATATGTAATTGCTATTATTGACTCTGGTTTCAGTTTCCCATGATGATGCCACAGTCATCCAAATGTCATCCTACAATGTGCATTATGTTTATGCTGTATAAGGGAAACATTTCCATTATCGATATTTAAATGCAAGAAATTGTATTTCGAGTTAGAGGATATTGCATAAAACATAGGCTACAATTTGACATGGCATATAAAATTGTTTATTGTTTTGCAAAATCATAGTTATGGCTTAAAATATTGAATAAGCGATAAGTAATAAGTTACATAATTAGAAATAAATGTATGTAAATAGGTTCTACAGATAAGTATTGCAACATTAACGATTAGTTTTATCAAGACTTGATAATATAAGGTACAGAGTTCATGCGTGTAAAATACATAGTAGATTTTGTCTTTGTTTATTTACTGCACGTGCAACACATCAATTAACATTCAATAATTAACACATGCATTTGGTTCGAACGGGCGAAGCCTATTTAAGATTGATTCTTAACCATAAGAGGTACGAATAGCAATCAGTTTCACATTAATTTATTAAAGACTAGCTTTTGCCCGCGACTCCGCCCGCGTGGATGTCAGTTAACGCGTAAAAAAGTAGCCTATGTCCTTCTCCAGGCTATAACTCTGCCAAATTTCATAACGATCGGTTCAGCGGTTTAGGCGTCAAAACGTACATACAGACAGACAGAGTTACTTTCACATTTATAATATTAGTATGGATGCATGCATAAGATTAAAGATAGGTGACTGCTATAGTAATTGGCCACTCATAATAAAAGAGGTAGAAACAAGGTAATACAAGCAAGCTCATGAATGAAAAGGACAAAAATATTTCTATGTCTATTGTATTTTCCTTTTAGTACATAAAATGTTCATAAAACCTCTTTTGTTGAGTGGCCAATTACTATAGCGTAGCCAATTAACATAAGCAGTCACCCAATTGCTACTGATTCTCAGAGATAGTCCCAGAATATGAGAAAAGTTGGCAGAGCTCGAGATCGTATCCAAGAATCGGCTATAAACCTTTACGTATACCTAGTGAGCGCCTCTAAAGAATGGTTAGGTAACCGATATAATCTGTAGTACCCATTAAATCTATTTAGCACCTCAAGTACCAGCCGGTACTACTCGCGTGAGTAATGAATGTATGAGTCACCCAAGATTCTCATTAACTTGGTCGTCGCCGGGTAACGAAATTGAACAAACGGGACTCCTCTATGACTCAAGATATGTTAAAATATCATTAAGTGCAATAGTGTGCACTTTAAACCGCTACTTGGAAACGTAAGAGCTGGTGCGTAATCATGCGTAAGCTTCTGATATGAATTCCGATGCACTTTTTACGTCATAGTCAACGGGTCTGCTTTGAGTTCTATGCAGCATCTCTATTGGAAGTCTTTTCATGGAAATCTGTTTACTATTCAGAGCACACATTGCTGTTCTGTTATGAAAACAATAAATTACATTTTCTAAATATTACAATGAGAAGTATCATCTTTCAGCATCGTTAGTATCACGATCATTCGTAGCTACTTATATCGATGGATATCAAAAGTATGTTGGTATTTCAAGCCGGTATTATAGAATTAACAGGTAGTGCAAGTAGCAGCTATACCCGAATCGCTTTAGCGTGACAATAGCGGTCATTACCCTTTCCCTAATATCTTTCTGTAGGAACCCAAACAATAAGCTATGTATTGTTTTTCGTTATTTGAACATGTTGAATATCACGATAGATATTGTTTCAGAACGTTAACGGACGTTTTTTGAAATAAAGAATGTTAGAAAATTTAGGTGGGTCAATGACCGCTATTGCCACGATAAAGCGATTTCGGGTATAGTGCACCGCGCCCTTTCTCCCCTCGTATGATGTACGGCGCTATGCTAATTCCATTACTGCCAGGCACTCACAGCGCGAGTAGTGTGACTATAGCCAGATCGCTTAATAGCCCGCTATTGGTCCAAATTGATTTCGTGTGAAGTGAATTTCGAGTGCAAGCTTTTGATATGACGACGTTGGTAAATTATTCAGTGAAATTCAGATAGTCATATTTAAGTTCATTTATTTCCGATAATCATATTAAGAACGTTCATTTATTTCCGATAATCATATTAAGAACAGACAACCTGATACTGACCTGCAAATTGGAAAAACGTAAGAAAATTTGAATTTTGCGGACTACCCTGACACTTTCGCCTTGAAGGGAATCCATATCGTTTTTAAATCATTTCCAGGACGCTTGTTTTGAATATGAGAATTTTGTACATTTCCAAGAGAAATTGCAAAATCCGGAAACAATAATTACGGGAAAAAAAAAACAAGTAACACAGAATACAATTTTTACAACCACTACGCTCCATATAACCGTCAGTTTCATCAACTAGAAACATCCAAAGTATAAGCAAATATTTGCGGTATTCCAGACGTTCCTCTATGTTTGGACACTCTGAAATACCAGGTATTCTCGAAATGGATGTCATTAATGTTATTACCGTGTCCCTTGTTCCGGGAAGCTGTAACATTCGTCGAAGAATTTAATCTCTACCTGTTTGCTTTGTTATAACGGCAAATGTTACTTCAACAGGAACATTGTTGATTAAATATTAAAGCGCACTTTGTTTAGGTACAATTGTCTTTAGTTGAATGAAAGTTCCTTCATGACGAAAATTGTTTAACTTTACCAAAATTGTCATTAAAGTCAATATCAGACAATTCACTCGATTAATGGCTCACTCGTGTGAAAGCTCATTTATGTTTCATTCCAATTTCAAAATTATATAAGAAAGAACGTTCATCTGGTTCTTTTTTATATAATTTTGAATTTGGAATGAAACAAAAATGAGTGAAAGATACTGAGTAGTGCTTCCAAAATTACGGATTTGCTAATTACGTAACTAGTTACGCATTTTGATGCTTCAATTACGTAACTACGTAATTACGTACTTAACTGTTTTGATTTTTTAAAGCACGATAAATTCTGGGCTTATTACGTATTTTAGAAGTAAAAAATCAAACAACTTTAAATGAAAAAAATTATAATATTAAGGAATTAAAAGTAAATTACAGATTAAAATGATAATTTTAAAATTAAACTCAAAATCAAAATCGTCAATCAAATCAAAATGTAATATTTTGATTTGATTGACGATTTTGATTTTGACTAAACTCAATCAACAATTCAAACAAAACATGTACCACGCACAAATGGTTTAAAAGTAAGAAACAATATAAAATATGGTTATTTTTCCAATCTTTGTTCTTGATAATATGATCTCATAAATGATAACGAATGCAATGTTCTGTCACCAAGGGAACTTCTTAGTTTAGAACAAAGATAGCCGGCAGAAGAAAATGCCCGTTCTGCTTCAACACTAGTAGGCATTATACATAGTAAATAATTATAAGCTGCTGTTAGGAAAACTTCACGACCGCCGCCAGTGCTATCGTAGATACACATTTCAACTCTGATGATGGATTCAAGATCTGTGTTTACTCCAGATTTGTTTACTGTAGACATAGTTTTCTGTATTTCTTTTTCTAGTTGCTGTGCAACAGTCAACTCGTCGCCACAACCATCATTAGCATCATTGTCATCTGCTTCGGAATCTAAACTCATTTGTGTACTTGTAGGCGGTGTAAATTTGAGCCTTTCTAATAAGTTTGCAACATATGTTCTAATATAATCCGACGTCGGTTTTGTAAAAGTTTCTGTTTCTTCGGTTTTATAATATTCTTCATTATTATGCAAATACTGCAAGACACCAGACACATTTGTTCGCCTTTCTTTTATTCTTTTTCTAAGGGATACAGCAAGCTTGTCACTGAGCCCATTGGACTGAGCATCAAGCTTATTTAACATAAACTGAAGCGCAGCATCTGCTGCTAACAAATTCGAGTCACGGCGACACAATGCCATCACTGTAGTTTTTATTATATCTAAACTATGATGAATGTTATGTAGATCTTGTATTTCTGTGTCTGTGAAACTTATATTTGATTTTAAGTCTAATAAAGCCTTAAATAAACTTGATTTCAATTTCAGAAATCGTCCAACCATATCTGATAAGCTGTTCCATCGCGTTTTGCAGTCTAGTATAAGATCGAGGCTTTTACCATGCTCTTGTAAAGAATATTTTTGCAACAAATCGGTCTTCAGTGGTGATTTTTTGAATGATTTAACAAGTTTTCTTACTTTTACTATAATATCTTTGTACAGAAACTCTGGTTCTAGAACTCTAGGTACTTCTATGAAAAGTCCGCCATCGTTTTCTTCAATTTCTTCAGTGTCAGTATCTGAAGCTTCATCTTCTAGTTCTGGTTCAGTAGTTGTACTTTTCCGTGTCTTATATAATACGTCCAGCACTGCAAGTTGTATTCCGTGAGCAAAACACAACTGATGGTGACCATCAAAATTTTTGCCCATTTTAACCATAACACTGGCTCCGTCCGTTGTGAATGCAATTATATCTTCAAGTTTCAAATAAAAGTCATTTAGATGATTTTCTAACAGTACAGTTCCAACGTGAGCTGGCATTGAACCCTTTATCCTTACTAGTCCTAAATTTTTATATTTAGCTGGTTCTAGGTCTTTATTATGAATATTTATATTCATATACCTCCGGTTCCGGGTAGAGGTCCATTCATCAAACGTTATAGTAAACCGTTTTTTTTGGGACTTCATATCTTTAAACTGATTTATTAATTGTTTTTTTATGGCACAACTCTGTTCCAGGACAATTTTGGTAATAGTTGAAGGAGATTTCGGTAGATCATAGCCAGATTTTTTGAAAACATACCTTAGATCTTCAGAAGTACAAAATTTGCTTAATGGGATGCCATCCAATGCTGCCATTCTAGTCACTATAACGTCCAAGGAATACTCAGTGGAAAAGTAATCCGTTTGTTTAGTTTTCTTCGATGGAGGTTCTAAACTTTTTCTTGCTTGAAAGCACGATGAAGTACTTGCCCTTTGCGCATCTTGCTCTTGTGACATCTCGCCAATATGTTTAGCACGCATATGTGTATGTAGTGCTCCAGTAGCACCACCAGGAGTCTTCAAAATTTTTTGACAATGTTTACATTGGACACTTTGCCCATTTTCAGCCCTCAAAAAGTGTTCCCATATAGCTGATTGTGTGCGTTTGTTCAAAAACTCCTTATAAATAGTCTTCTTTACTGCAGACCTAAAACAATATATAAATATTTCATAATTTAATAGTTAGGTAATACATATAAATAGCATCTATAGTTAGGCACTACACTTAAAACGGGATACATTTACATACGTACCGTGAACTCATAATCAATGTCTATTTGCACAGACATCTAACAAGCAACAATAAAATAAAATCGCACATATTTTTTTTTTTTTTTTAAACGTCGCACCACACTAGGAATTACTGCTGTATCGTGGGTGCACTCACAATCATGTAAACTAACATACACAAGACACCCAGACCCGGAACACCTATCTGTAGGTCATACAAATATTTGTTCCGTACGGGAATCGAACCCGTGACCCGCAGCGCAGCAGCCAATCACTCAACTACTGCGCCAACCGTGCCGTCAACAATATAAAATCAACTACTAAATTATATGTATAAACTCTCACACAATACCCTAGAAACAAAGTAAGTAGACAAGTAAAGTAATGTTAAAATAGGTACTTACATTTTCGTTGAAGTATCTCTACTCGTGTATGGTGATATCTACTTAGAAACTTGTAATGAAAAGCTTCTGAAAACCAAGCGTCAAACTTTGCGGCACATACACAAAATCACAAAAGTCAATAAAATAAGCTTAGACCAGGCAGGACAGTATCTCGCAGGTGTACGTAAGACGACTGAGTACCGAGTATTGAGATTGTTTCTAAATTCACGAAAGTAAAGAAAAATGTAGGGAGTTCCCTTAGCTTGCTCAATCCACAATATTAAACTTTATTATCTACGAGGTAGATCAAATACTTGCGAAACACTTATAAACTTTGATTGTGTTACGTACCGAACTATCCACAACCAACGGGGATTCCCTTCGTTTCCCGATTGGTCAACAATGAACTCTATTCTGTACGACTAAGAAATTAAATCTTGCGGACTCAAATTGGAAGTTATAAAATAAACCCCGGGAATTCGGGGGATACCCACAGAAAGGGTTTTGGTGTTGTCATAATGTAAGTCGTAGGTTAACTAAATTAAGGTAAATTGTAAATACACAGATAAACCCATGCCTTTTTCCCATGGAGTAGGCAGAAACTATAAAACTAAATAAATGGGTACCTAAATTAATTAATATTATCCTATAGTTACGTTATTACGGACTGCAGCTCTTCAGTTACGTATTTGTGAGATTTCTAAAATCTGTCCGTAATTACGTAATTGCGTAATTACGTAATTACGTAATGGAAGCCCTAATACTGAGTGCCGAAATCCAACATTGTTGGATTGATTCACCAATATATTCATTTTTCACTTTTGATGCATTTTGTGTTCAGACGTTTCACTTCGAGTGAACGCCACCCCACGTCAACGCCGGCTGTCGCTGAAACCTAGCGATTGGTCTGTCTCGCATAGGGTCGCAGCATTATGCTGAGCGATAACCGTTTTGCATGGATGTGACGTATATTTTCCCCATAGTTTCTTTTCGTGTTTGTGTCCTTTATTTGTGTCAAGTTTACCGCAAATAAACGTATTTTCTTTCTTTCTATGTCGAATGTAAGGTATAAAGGAGCAAACGTGAAGCGTCTGAATCGGTTTATGGAACTACTAGCTTTTGCCCGCGGCTCCGCCCGCGTGGATGTCGATTATCGCGTAAAAAAGTAGCCTATGTCCTTCTCCATATCCCAGGCTATATCTCTGCCAAATTTCATGACGATCGGTTCAGCGGTTTAGGCGTGAAAACGTAACATACAGACAGACAGACAGACCGATAGACAGACAAGAGTATGGATTGGATTAAGTTTATCTTACCAAACTCTGTGGCAACAAGTGTTAATGCTTTTCTTAGCACCTTTAATATAGCATTAATGACGCAATCTGTTCTCGACTCAGATAAAACAGGAATAATTTTATTGCCTTCATCATCACCAAACGCGTATTAATCTTTCTGTTGAATAATGTTTTATGTTAGTTGTTCAGTTCAGTAAAGACATAGCGGGATTAAAATAACGGCGGCCGCAGCACCAGCAGCTCATACTCAAGTGCTAAAAGCTTTCCCTCAGACTCCTTTAAAATAGTGCAAGGTAGAAAGGTTTGATGCAGCCATTAAGTGCAGAGGCGATAGTAGACTGTAGTTAAGAGAAAAATAAACGTTGATTCTAATGTTACAAAAATATTATGATCAACGAGATAAGGAACATAATTAAGGTTACACTGATAGGTACACTAGCACTTTACTACAAAAAATGTATTTATCTATTTTCTTTTCCTTCTCTTTTGGGGTAGAAGTTTCGAAAATCCTTAAACACCTATTTAATGTTTTTTAACTGAAAGCAAAATGCAAATTATCATTGTAACTTAAAAAAATAAACCTGACTGATTTTCATAGAAACTTTCAAAAATTCTGAAACACGTTTTTTACCTTTTTTATCAAACCAAATATCAATTTTCATTGATTGTACTAGAATTTTTACTTTTAAATACAAATTATCATTGTAACTTAAAAAATAAACCTGACTGATTTTCATAGAAACTTTCAAAAATTCTGAAACACGTTTTTTACCTTTTTTAATCAAACCAAATATCAATTTTCATTGATTTTACTAGAATTTTTACTTTTAAATGTTTTCAACAATCCTTTGACAAAGGCAGAGTATTAAATCTTAAACTAGATTATTCATTCAAGGCGTGTACAGACTATACCCTAAGTCTCAAATTCAGATAATTTATGTAAACAAAGGGGATAACATAACAAAAAAATATCTTCGTAATGGTAATTCACATAAAATTGCGAAAAAAGAGGTTATATTTTCTTTTAAGTACTGATTTTAAGAAATAATAATTAAAAAATAACCATACCGTATTAATTTTTATAAATTTTCGGTTTTAGACTAAGTTATTAATAAAAGAAGATTTTCTGGTATAAAATATTTTATGATACTGGTAACAATGCAGGAGATCCAAAAATTTTCAAATGTTTTACATCTTCAACGACTCTAATATTACAACTCTTATAAATAGATTCATATTGTAAGTAGCATATCTTGCCACATTTTGGATGAAAACGGCTGTAAACTCTTTCGATTGGAAATCGATTTTGGGACTCCTACGTCTAGCACTGGGCTTAAAAGGGCTGATTATGACTGTCATATACCGTGTCTCCGACACACTACAAAAAACATTGTTTGGCAACGGTATTTTGTTTGCATAGTTCTTATAAATAATTCACTTTAATTTTATCGATGATTATTTACAAAAACATTTAATGATAAAATGTTTTGTACCACTGTCCTGTCATTTTGACAGTGCCATTTCTTGACATTAGTTTGTTTACATAAATTATCTGAATTAGAGACTTTGGGTATAGGGATGCATCCGATACCGATATATCGGCGATATTTTATGGCCGATTCAACGACACTTTTTTCATCAATGTTAATTTTAATTACTAAAACTATTAACTAATCTGACTTGTGTTTTATTTATTTTACCTTCATTTTTGAATTCAATAAGCGTATCGGTATCGGTATAGCCGATATTTTTATAAGAGCATCGGTATCGGTATCGTATCGGCAAAAAGGCGTATCAAGGCATCCCTAGTACTCGTACAGACATAATGTTAATGTGTAGCAGTGAAACGAGACAGTATCTTCCACATACTCTAGGAGCTGTCGACCAGCCTGAATACGAAACATTGATAAAAGCCTCCATAGCCCAGCGAAACTTCAAGATAAATGGAACGGAACTAGTGCTTCCAAAATTACGGATTTGCTAATTACGTAACTAGTTACGCATTTTGATGCTTCAATTACGTAACTACGTAATTACGTACTTAACTGTTTTGATTTTTTAAAGCACGATAAATTCTGGGCTTATTACGTATTTTAGAAGTAAAAAATCAAACAACTTCAAATGAAAAAAAATATAATATTAAGGAATTAAAAGTAAATTACAGATTAAAATGATAATTTTAAAATTAAACTCAAAATCAAAATCGTCAATCAAATCAAAATGTAATATTTTGATTTGATTGACGATTTTGATTTTGACTAAACTCAATCAACAATTCAAACAAAACATGTACCACGCACAAATGGTTTAAAAGTAAGAAACAATATAAAATATGGTTATTTTTCCAATCTTTGTTCTTGATAATATGATCTCATAAATGATAACGAATGCAATGTTCTGTCACCAAGGGAACTTCTTAGTTTAGAACAAAGATAGCCGGCAGAAGAAAATGCCCGTTCTGCTTCAACACTAGTAGGCATTATACATAGTAAATAATTATAAGCTGCTGTTAGGAAAACTTCACGACCGCCGCCAGTGCTATCGTAGATACACATTTCAACTCTGATGATGGATTCAAGATCTGTGTTTACTCCAGATTTGTTTACTGTAGACATAGTTTTCTGTATTTCTTTTTCTAGTTGCTGTGCAACAGTCAACTCGTCGCCACAACCATCATTAGCATCATTGTCATCTGCTTCGGAATCTAAACTCATTTGTGTACTTGTAGGCGGTGTAAATTTGAGCCTTTCTAATAAGTTTGCAACATATGTTCTAATATAATCCGACGTCGGTTTTGTAAAAGTTTCTGTTTCTTCGGTTTTATAATATTCTTCATTATTATGCAAATACTGCAAGACACCAGACACATTTGTTCGCCTTTCTTTTATTCTTTTTCTAAGGGATACAGCAAGCTTGTCACTGAGCCCATTGGACTGAGCATCAAGCTTATTTAACATAAACTGAAGCGCAGCATCTGCTGCTAACAAATTCGAGTCACGGCGACACAATGCCATCACTGTAGTTTTTATTATATCTAAACTATGATGAATGTTATGTAGATCTTGTATTTCTGTGTCTGTGAAACTTATATTTGATTTTAAGTCTAATAAAGCCTTAAATAAACTTGATTTCAATTTCAGAAATCGTCCAACCATATCTGATAAGCTGTTCCATCGCGTTTTGCAGTCTAGTATAAGATCGAGGCTTTTACCATGCTCTTGTAAAGAATATTTTTGCAACAAATCGGTCTTCAGTGGTGATTTTTTGAATGATTTAACAAGTTTTCTTACTTTTACTATAATATCTTTGTACAGAAACTCTGGTTCTAGAACTCTAGGTACTTCTATGAAAAGTCCGCCATCGTTTTCTTCAATTTCTTCAGTGTCAGTATCTGAAGCTTCATCTTCTAGTTCTGGTTCAGTAGTTGTACTTTTCCGTGTCTTATATAATACGTCCAGCACTGCAAGTTGTATTCCGTGAGCAAAACACAACTGATGGTGACCATCAAAATTTTTGCCCATTTTAACCATAACACTGGCTCCGTCCGTTGTGAATGCAATTATATCTTCAAGTTTCAAATAAAAGTCATTTAGATGATTTTCTAACAGTACAGTTCCAACGTGAGCTGGCATTGAACCCTTTATCCTTACTAGTCCTAAATTTTTATATTTAGCTGGTTCTAGGTCTTTATTATGAATATTTATATTCATATACCTCCGGTTCCGGGTAGAGGTCCATTCATCAAACGTTATAGTAAACCGTTTTTTTTGGGACTTCATATCTTTAAACTGATTTATTATTTGTTTTTTTATGGCACAACTCTGTTCCAGGACAATTTTGGTAATAGTTGAAGGAGATTTCGGTAGATCATAGCCAGATTTTTTGAAAACATACCTTAGATCTTCAGAAGTACAAAATTTGCTTAATGGGATGCCATCCAATGCTGCCATTCTAGTCACTATAACGTCCAAGGAATACTCAGTGGAAAAGTAATCCGTTAGTTTAGTTTTCTTCGATGGAGGTTCTAAACTTTTTCTTGCTTGAAAGCACGATGAAGTACTTGCCCTTTGCGCATCTTGCTCTTGTGACATCTCGCCAATATGTTTAGCACGCATATGTGTATGTAGTGCTCCAGTAGCACCACCAGGAGTCTTCAAAATTTTTTGACAATGTTTACATTGGACACTTTGCCCATTTTCAGCCCTCAAAAAGTGTTCCCATATAGCTGATTGTGTGCGTTTGTTCAATAACTCCTTATAAATAGTCTTCTTTACTGCAGACCTAAAACAATATATAAATATTTCATAATTTAATAGTTAGGTAATACATATAAATAGCATCTATAGTTAGGCACTACACTTAAAACGGGATACATTTACATACGTACCGTGAACTCATAATCAATGTCTATTTGCACAGACATCTAACAAGCAACAATAAAATAAAATCGCACATATTTTTTTTTTTTTTTAAACGTCGCACCACACTAGGAATTACTGCTGTATCGTGGGTGCACTCACAATCATGTAAACTAACATACACAGGACACCCAGACCCGGAACACCTATCTGTAGGTCATACAAATATTTGTTCCGTACGGGAATCGAACCCGTGACCCGCAGCGCAGCAGCCAATCACTCAACTACTGCGCCAACCGTGCCGTCAACAATATAAAATCAACTACTAAATTATATGTATAAACTCTCACACAATACCCTAGAAACAAAGTAAGTAGACAAGTAAAGTAATGTTAAAATAGGTACTTACATTTTCGTTGAAGTATCTCTACTCGTGTTCGTGTATGGTGATATCTACTTAGAAACTTGTAATGAAAAGCTTCTGAAAACCAAGCGTCAAACTTTGCGGCACATACACAAAATCACAAAAGTCAATAAAATAAGCTTAGACCAGGCAGGACAGTATCTCGCAGGTGTACGTAAGACGACTGAGTACCGAGTATTGAGATTGTTTCTAAATTCACGAAAGTAAAGAAAAATGTAGGGAGTTCCCTTAGCTTGCTCAATCCACAATATTAAACTTTATTATCTACGAGGTAGATCAAATACTTGCGAAACACTTATAAACTTTGATTGTGTTACGTACCGAACTATCCACAACCAACGGGGATTCCCTTCGTTTCCCGATTGGTCAACAATGAACTCTATTCTGTACGACTAAGAAATTAAATCTTGCGGACTCAAATTGGAAGTTATAAAATAAACCCCGGGAATTCGGGGGATACCCACAGAAAGGGTTTTGGTGTTGTCATAATGTAAGTCGTAGGTTAACTAAATTAAGGTAAATTGTAAATACACAGATAAACCCATGCCTTTTTCCCATGGAGTAGGCAGAAACTATAGAACTAAATAAATGGGTACCTAAATTAATTAATATTATCCTATAGTTACGTAATTACGGACTGCAGCTCTTCAGTTACGTATTTGTGAGATTTCTAAAATCTGTCCGTAATTACGTAATTGCGTAATTACGTAATTACGTAATGGAAGCCCTAAACGGAACCAAGATGAATCCTTAGCTGTTTCCGAATCTTCTTCACTGTGTGATATGAGGGAGACTGATTCAGATTATAACGCTATAATATTTATTTCAGTTATAATATCTAATCCTAATATCCCACTAAAGTTTGTATGTTTGTTACTGAATCACGCAAAAACGGCCGAACGGATGTGGATGAAATTTGGCACATATGTGTGCCAAAGTTCATCCAAATCCGTTCGGCCACACGGCCGGGTAATATTGTTTATAACCTGGATTAACACATATGATACTGTTTTTTTTCCAGTAGTACGCTCCCGTGGGATAATTTCTGACATCTACGCTGGCGAAGCTGCTGGCAAAAGGTAGTATTGAATAACATAAAAAAACGAGCAGTAAAATTATGCCTTTGCCCTGAATATACTAATTGAGGAAATTTGGATGCATGGATTTAACGTCAAAAAAACAATCCTATGCTGGATTGATAAATAAATCCAATACACCTAAAAAGGATTGACCTGATTGACGTGAACTGCCGCTTACTAATGTAGAAAATATTTAATTATTGTAACTTTTCTTTCCATTTTACCGTAAACATTCAACCGCACACTGAATGGTTTTGCCACTAAGCCGGAACTTTTCACTGCAAAATGGCGGGCATAACGAAAATGTGTTTTCCAACTTTTCGATTCCCAATCGGTAAGCAAAAGCGCATACGAAATAAATATTTACACAAATACGGGAAAGCTCCTTACCATTCCTCTTTCATTTTCCATTTGTATTTCCATATCAGTATTTGGTGTATCGCACAGGAAGCGACGCATAGGAATTTATCCGCAGTTCCGTATCCAAAGTCTGTGTTCGTAGGTACGTTTTTGGATTTAGGATCAATTTGACCCACTTTTTTGTAAGTACCCAAAAGGTAAATATTCCCAAGCCGTGATCTTCAGATTATGTGTGCAATAAGAAAGACTTTTCTTGTTTGAATACGCCCGAAATATTCATCGACGAACATTTTGAGCGAACGATTTAGGGAAAAATTTAAAAACATAGTTCGTGTATTTCATAGTCATAATTATAACTGTAGGTAACTTAGAGGCATACGAGCTAAATACAGACAGTATCAATATAAAAATAACGTAAAATCATTACACTTTATTGTTCTGACTCAGTCAGATAACAGCTGTAGGCAGGCAATAAATACATATAAGTAGTATGTTGATTTTGTAAAAACGAGAAAATGATAGCGTGTTTTAGCCGTTTTTTAGGAATCACATAAACCAAACCCTTTTCAGTCGGGTAAATAGAACAAAAGCAAAGCGCGCACCAGGGAGCACTAACTTTGTGGAAAGGCGAAACCCTGCGTTGCATGGAAGAGATCAAAAGAAACAATGTAAATTATGCTTTATGCGGACGTGATAAGCTCTAAAACAACAGCAGAGATATGTTTATTGGTTTTACAAATGGTGTACCAAATGAGGAAATTATGATTTAGTGACGTCATATCATTGCGGGCAGACGAAGCGTTACCGCAAACGATTATTTTGAATGTGAAAAATCACACGAGTAGTAAAACGGACTTAAGTTTGAATTATCCCTGTTGCGTGATCTTTTTTTATCCAGGAAAACGTAAACGTATTGCGTAAGCAATATTATTTTCAGTTGCAAGGGAATTTTGTTATTTGTTATGACTACTTATGACTAAATATTTGAAGAACCGTCCGTAATGTGAAAAAGTGAAATTGTTCACTTACTTTAATATTTTATTTTATGTACTTAGGCTGCTTTCACCGTACCAAGACACATCAACAGTCATATTCGCGGTTTTTGATAAGATTGTACATCAATTATTAATATTACACAGTTTATCCATACTAATATTATAAATGTGAAAGTAACTCTGTCTGTCTGTATGTTACGTTTTCACGCCTAAACCGCTAAACCGATCGTCATGAAATTTGGCAGAGGGATATGGAGAAGGACATAGGCTACTTTTTACGCGATAACCGACATCCACGCAGGCGGAGCCGCGGGCAAAAGCTAGTAGTTTCATAAACCGATGCAGACGCTTCACGTTTGTTCCTTTATACCTTACATTCGACATAGAAAGACAGAAAATACGTTTATTTGCGGTAAACTTGACACAAATAAAGGACACAAACACGAAAAGAAACTATGGGGAAAATATACGTCACATCCATGCAAAACGGTTATCGCTCAGCATAATGCTGCGACCCTATGCGAGACAGACCAATCGCTAGGTTTCAGCGACAGCCGGCGTTGACGTGGGGTGGCGTTCACTCGAAGTGAAACGTCTCAACACAAAATGCATCAAAAGTGAAAAATGAATATATTGGTGAATCAAACCAACAATGTTGGATTTCGGCACTCAGCATCTTTCACTCATTTTTGTTTCATTCCAAATTCAAAATTATATAAGAAAGAACCAGATGAACGTTCTTTCTTATATAATTTTGAATTTGGAATAAAACATAAATGACCCTTCACACGAGTGAGCCATTCATCGAGTGAAGTGTCTGATATTGACTTTAGTGACAATTTTGGTAAAGGTAAACAATTTTCGTCATGATGGAACTTTCATTCAACTAAAGACAATTGTACCTAAACAAAGTGCGCAAATTAATATTTAATCAACAATGTTCCTGTTGAAGTAACATTTGCCGTTATAACAAAGCAAACAGGTAGAGATTAAATTCTTACTACTTTACGCAATAACCGACATCCACGCGGGCGGAGCCGCGGGTAAAAGCTAGTTTGTTATAAATTAATTAAGGAACTAACAAAACATAATTTTTATAAAGGCGGCAGTAATAATTTGGAAACAATAGGAACATAATAATAATTTAAAAGCAAAATATAACAGCATATTATTTCACACGTTCGTGATCGTGACACAGAACAGAAACCAGCGCGTGCTTTATTGCACTAACAATAAACATTTCGTTTCCAAACACTTCCTAAACAATTGCACTGAAATATGACTGAAAAGTTCGTATTCGTAATAGCTCAACTATAAATAGACGGTAGGTGCATAAGCATAATGCAATATGAATAAGAAATCTTATCGAAGTCAGAAAACGTTTTCCGGGTTTCCTTTTCCACCAAGAAAGTGCAAGCGGATATAAGTTTGCAATATTATAAAATGCTAATGTGCAGCGGCAATGAACTCCACAAACCCATTCGTAGGTACAATACACTTAACTTTATGAGGAAGCTCAGGCCATAAAATATGGGCTCGAGTAAAGTGGGAAGCATGGACGCAGAAAACGCTACACATAGGGGTAAGGGAAGATCACCACTAGGGCTGCCTGATTTTAAACTTTATGAAGCCTTCAATACTGAAAGACAGATGATTCAGAAAGCGACACAAATACCGAGGAAACAAACGGTTTCAATGTTGCAAAGCTAATCTTAGGCGAAAATGCTTTAATTGTTCCCGTTGAAACGGCTTAAATTGCTCCAAAATTGCGCTAAGTCAGTAACTTCTACGTTTAGCTACAGTCGAGTTACACCCACTAAATCCCGGAACTAACAAGTACTAACAACTAAAACTCGGTAAATCACAGCCCTATTTACTCTGGTGAAGCACTCGGGGCCTAAAAGCAGTCACATCTACTTAATGCTCCTATTCTGAAAGCAATTCATTTTACTCCTGCAGCGTTAGTTTTCAAAGCACCATTTACATGGTTCTCCACTGTGGAAATGCTTATAGCAGATTAAGAGATGAATTATTGTGTAATGGGTTTAAAAGCTATGCGAAGTTATTATAGTATACTGTAATGCTCGCTGAAAAAGTAACTGCTGAATTTACTGTCATTTGGTTTGCAACTTATAGCAGTTTTAATAATCTATACCATAATTTTCGTTGATGACAGAAATCTGCATAAACGTGAAACGAAATGTGGTATTATAATACCACATTTCGTACGAAACTAGTGTAATGACCGCCTAACGACTATGTTGTTGACTGCCAATCGAAAGGTCACCAGTTCAATGCAAGCCATTCCAATAAACGTACAGCAGGAATTATTAACTACGTTTTTTATGTAAAATTCGAAACTAGGTTTTCACGCCAGGTTACACAAAAGCTCATCCATTTTGAGTGTGGTTACCAAACAAAGGGTATCTGTTTGATCAACAAACAGACTGCCATGAACAGCGAACTCATTTATTAGTTAGTGCCTCGAGATGCTAATATGCTGCAGTCATGAAGCCTTTATAGCGCGCTTATATCGCCAACGAACTGTCGGACTTATCTAACAGTAAAGGTTGTCAAAACTGCATAAGATATTCTATTTTCATAAGAGCACGTCCCAAAATGCAAACGCATTGATTTACAAACCCACTGCTCATTAGTGCCGTCCCTAATGAGCAGTGGGTTTGTGAATCAATGCGCTTAACAAAGTATTCGTTCCAAGCTTGGGTTCAAAGTTATGAATTTTCATAAACAAAGTGTTTCATGTTGGAATGAATTTTCATGAGACTCTAAAGAACATTTCAAGGAAACTAATTTAGCGAGTCTGCCGCTAACTCAATTTACTCCGCTAGTTTGATCCTGAATTTCGGGGACGTCTTTCAGTTCCAAATTAAATTTTCCAATACCGGAGGCCGATGGATCCTTTTGATGTTACCAACACGAGATCATCCATGTATTAAATAACCCTGGTAATGTTACGATTATGATTCCAACAAGCGACCCATTCTATGACGCAACTAAAACGCGTATCCTACTCATGGCAACAATAACTTTATTGTTTGGACTCACGATGCTATTTCTTATTCGTAATAGTTGCCGGCGCTGATAGCGTAATTATTTTGACCCCATTGTTCAGACACAACAACGTACAATAATTTTATTACTCGCATCCGTCACGTAACTCAACGTACTACTACCACAGATCTACTACTGAAGTTATCTAAAATGGAGTGCTTTTATTGCAATTTATCTTTCATTCACAAAGTGCCGTTGGCCTTCGTTTTAATCATAGCAACCCAGTTACCCATGGTAACCTAAATTCGTCTATCAAACGCTCTTGGTTGAAACTCATCGATACAAAAAACCGATGCAGTTTGCAATGAAAGCAAACAGGTCAGTCGACTGACTAGCCGGGATCACAGAGGTACCAGGAATTAGGGCAGAGCAGCAATTACTTACACGCTCAGCGGCCTAGGGTCGAACCGGCAGAGCTGAAAGGGCTTTGTGAGGGAAATAGTCTCCTGTTACGGCTTGTTGAGCATTTCGAACCATCTCGGCTGCACGGCAAAACGGAAGTGGGTTAACTCGAAAATCCTTTGTTTGTTTATTGCTTGCTTCTCTGTAATAAACATTGTTTTGGACGTTTTACTTTGCATCATTGCCTCTTGGCTTTGCATCAAAGCCAAGAAGCTTTGAGGCATCCAGTAGAAATGAGAAAGTCGGCTTCTTCTATTTTTCTTTGTGATTTATTATAGGATTCAAGTGCTCGTGAATAACATCTATTATCGCCCGAGTGGCTAAGTACCACCAATCAATACAAGTGATTTGCAATCACTTTCACAAAAAGTAGAATTATGTGGTCTTGTTCTTGACCAGCTGTCTTGTATTTGATTTACAATTTGAACGCGACCGCGTGCGATACGCTTGTTCGTATTAGGAGTGTGCAAATATGCCATGGATATTTAAATCCATCGTATTGTGTAGCTCGACGGATTGTAACTCGTCAGTCCAGCCTTGATGGAACCCACGCGTATCTTATTGCTTCAGGTTTCTAAAAAAGAGACTACGTTTCGTAATTCAAGATTATCATATTGTTCGAGCTTCGATTTGCTCTTGTCCATAATATTACGCAACAGATACCATGTTTTTTCTCAAGCTTATTTTACACTTTTGCAACGTAGATAACTATTTCATAAATATTGTGGCGCAGCGTGTGCTTTTAGCCCATTCGATATCTATAGTAGTTTGTTCGTAAAGAGAACTGGCTGTGCAAAGCTAACCAGTGTTCTTGATCCCTGACCATTATTTACTTTCCCGTCTGTGAGCAGTCGCGAGATGTATCTCGGGGGATCGGGAGAGCTCGGCTGACTGGATCTACTATTGTCTCCGAGTGAAATTCCGGTATAAGCCGGATCGACCGGTTCCTGCAGGACGAGGGGAGCGCAAGGTTACGCGTTATTTAGCACGCACGTGCGGCGCAGTACTAACGTCGGTCGTCGTGATCGAACCAAAACTGTGTTCCAATTCATATTTGGTTTTGAACGCAAGATTAGAATTTTTTAAACAAAGATCTTCTAGTCACAGCATTTACGTCACTCGAGCGCTGAGACTGTGTCATCAATCATAATTTATGGATGGTTGGTGCGAGGTTCCCACGGTCGTGTTGACTGCCAGTAATGGCCTCTAATGTTAATGTCGAACTGCAGGCGCATTACTAGACACGATGCTAACCGCTGCAGTTATGCCAGTTATTATTTTCATTTAATGACAAACTCTGTTTTTTATAAGAAAACTTTCTTCCACGAAGTCATGATTATAAAACATCGTCTTGATCGAACTGCAGTATCAGGCAGTACAGTAACCATTATCACAAAGAAAATACAATAACCGTAAATAAATACAATAACTGTAGATAGAATTACATAACAATGGGCCTGCCTGTTCCCACAATTTCGATTTGTCTAACGCATCATAAAGTTTTACAGGGATTAAAATTACCCTCATTTCAGATAAGGAACTTGGTGCTGCGTACTTATTGACACGCGGAGTTCTGGATTATAAAATGCAGGTCAAAGTGGAAGGAAGTTTAAATTACATTTCCGCTTCTCTTTTTGATAACAAAAGCGTGCGAGAGCTCGCAATATTGAGACTCAATTACGGGGCTGAAGTGGCTCGGATAATATCAGGTTGAAAAACGAAGCCCAACACTGCCACAGCCATGTCCAACCGAGACAGAACACAGAGGAATGGAAAATTAAATTCCAAATGGAATTTACGACTTTTTATGATTAACAGTGGCAGTCTGACAGCGATAAAACAGAAAAAATGTTTCGGAACATAATTTTTTCAGTGTGGCGTTCCGAGGGCTTCGAACTCCCAAAGCACGGGTGTTGATTTAGAGGCATTTTCGTACGAATGCACGCGGAAATCAAACGTACTTTTTTTAACACCAAGTAGGTATAATTATAATCACTAAAGTACCCTCAACAATTGAATTTTGCTTTTTAATTAATATTATGAGAATAGAATCCAATGATATTTGATAGAAGCTATTCCTGGTAACTATTACCTATTCTGTGCTACTACGTCGTTAATTATGACTATATAGCCTCCTCTTTGGCCAATACCCACTTTCCGAGTAAGTCTCTTTGGCTAATACCCACTTTTCGAGCCATAGTCTCTTTGGCCAATACCCACTTTTCGAGTCATAGCTTTTGGCTACTGACAAAACTTTTATCGTTTGTAGCAATTCCCTTTGAATCTCCCTAATTACGGTTCATTTACATTTTTATAAGTATGGCGGATTTGTAATTAAAATTGTACTTTACGAAATTCACTGTAATCTCTTATCTATAATAAATAAAATTGAAGTGTCTGTTTGTAATGTCAAAATAACAGCTTTTACTAAATGCATAATAATATGAAAGTATATATGTATACTTATAACAATACACAATATTTTAAAAAATTGTCTGGTTGTCTGCCTGTTTGTTCCGGCTAATCTCCGAAACAGCTGGACCGATTTGGACGGGACTTTCACTGCCAGATAGTTGATGATAAAAGGAGTAAACTAACTTATGCTACATTTTTTTTTAAAGCCACGCGGTCGATGCGGCGGACAGCAGCTAGTCTGAAATTAAACTATTTCTATCATAGTTTATTTATCATTTTCCTCCATGTTAATATACATGGAGCACAGATTGTTCTGAAATATGGCTTTTGTTATCTGGGTTCGATACAATAATTATAATATTATGGTTCATAATCATCAGCGTCAAAAAGGAAGGAAAATTCGTAACAATCATAATAAATGGTAACCTAATTTAAAAATAAATTCAGATTTACAATTAAACCAATCATGTTTAATTTTATCTGATAATAATTTATAGTAATAATAATTACATACTTAGAATCCTCTGTATGTAAATGTTATCAAATGTAAATTTTTGCCAAATAAACATTTACGTTTTGATACACTTGTAGAACAACAACTATTGTAGATATTATTGCATTTCATGTACCTACTTAATATTTACAAGCAAAATGCACCATGTTTTTTTAACCAAAATCCCAGAATTTTTGTGTAAGGACACTCAGGTCTTAAATAAAACCGTAATCATTAGCAGGCAATAAAGGAGAAACTTAAACGATCATAAGAGCCAAGTTTAGAAAATGTGGCCTTCCAAAAATCTTAAAACAAAATATCGCGAACCCAATTAGGGTGGCACTTGGCAGTAAAAAATACGAGCCAGACGCGTGTGCTTCTCATTAATTAGATTATTTTAGCAATCTGAACCGTACTCATGAATGATATTCTAGGGGCCCACTTGAAGGCGGAATCATAACCAATTTCAAAGCAAACGATACTTATGTTCCTCTTCTTCATTCAAGCGTTTCAGTCTATGGCCAAGGTTCGGTACACTAGAAACTGGTTGTGAACGTTTTAGCAAGGACAGACTTAATTAATAACTCGCGTACAGACTGCGATTGAACGCAGAAACGCTATTATTCTTACAAGCTTTGCTGTAGCTATGTAAAATAACACATCATCTTCACTCTATTTTTAGAATACGAGGTCAACGTCTGATACACCTCTGGGCTGTGATCTCAACCTAATCTTGCTTCTCACTTATGCTTAGTTACATAATAGTATATTTTATATCAAGGGACTAAACGAAGCCTTATTGAAACCGAGGGTATATTAAGTTGGCGTTTAGTCTCAAGGTGAAAACTGTACTTTTCACTTAGGGTGCGAGAAAAATAATCAATTTAGTACAAAACATTTAATAAATATTATTCCTCCAGTCCATAAAACTTTCTAAGTTTTTAGGTAAATCTTCCGCGATTTTAGCGGCAAATAATTATCTATTATGTCTTTTACTCTTTGCTCGACGTCAAACTCTTCACTGTCACTGGACATTCTTAATAAATTTATTTAAAACCGAACAAGTTTACACTCGACAAAAATTCTAAAATTTTCGCGGTCAGTATTTTCTTCTAAACCAGTCACAGATTAACAATTTAAAACACATGGCGAAGTCGGTTACGGTCACCTTCATGGCGGAAAAACCATGGAACTAAAACTCTCAACATTTTCGCAATGAAGATGGTCCACACTCCACAGATATATGGGTAAGGTCGCCAAAATATGTACTTTTTAAAAATTTGAGGTGACCCCATGTTTGATGATGAAATACCATGCCCTAACAAATAGTATGTTAATATTATTATATTAAATCATATTCATAATCATGCTTAGAATAATGTAGAAATGACCAGAATATTCGAGAGGCTTAAACTTAAAAAATAAAAAAACTCTTTTGGATCAACAAAATAAAGCTGCATACATAAATTATTTGTCTCCTATCAACCCAGAGGAAGAAAAAATTGCTTAAAAAAAAAATCATTAGCTTTATGGATTTAAATTTGTAGTTTCATTTTAAAGCAATAAAAATGGCGTGTGTTAATGTATAAATTATTGTAATACTATAATGCTAGTGAAAAAAAAACCTGTTCTAAGTTGTGTCTTCAAAAAGTTATCCAGTGTGTTATTCTGATTCGAGATGGGGTAGATTTTTTGTTTTCAGCAGTACGCAACATTATTTAGCTAATTTTGATGTGGCAACATCTTATTGTAACTGCCAAATGTCAGTTTTGACATATTTGTTTCATTTGTGGTCGTGACATTAAAGAATTGTGATATCCATAATTTTGTGCGCATATTTCGGGCAGTGTATAGTGTGAATTCTACGCGGTAAGTACAAAGATATCGTTTACTAGGTTCCTAATTCGAAAAGTGTAGTCAATGACCAGAGTATGTCAAGTTTAATTAAAGAAATCGCGCTTGATTTGTGACCGGTATTCATTATTAAGGCTAGGATTTTCGAGTGTGTTTGTTCCAGTTCGTTATGTGTGTTATGGTGTTTGTTATGTCACACACTGGAATTTTATAAAGGAGACTGTTCACATAACTTACCGACTGCGGCGAAATAAAAAGAGATAATGTTATTCTGACGTACCTAGATTAGAGTGGAGTGCTATACTATTCTGATTTATAATTACTAGTGGTCCTTCAGTAGTCCAAATTCAGCCGTTTTTTTTTTATATTTTAGTGTTCTGCTCTTCTTTGTATACACTTTAACTATACCAAATCTCACACTCATCCGTGCGCGCTATATTCTTAAAAAAAGGTCCGAAGTTTTCGCTACACGTAATAATACATTAAACACTAAATTAATGAAACAGTGTAAAAGGTTATAATATCATTTGCTTTGTATATACACCGTGATATTTTTGTCGTCTTATAAAAGCAATGTATTGTAAAAAAAAAATTGCTCCTATATTCCATTTGAAATAAGTTTAGACATTTAAACAAACCTTTTTTACAGTCCGGTCAACCGATTCTGACTTCTATACCTTAGGTATAAGGATGGCATTAAAAGCAAAAAAAAAAAACAATACCAACTGTTTACTGCAGCTGCCATTTGTCATACCTCCAACGCAATAGAAGTCAAAATCGGTTGAACGAACTGTAAAAAATGTTTAGTTAAATGTCCAATCTTATTTCAAATAGAGTATAGAGGTATTTTATATTGGGTACATTGAGTGGCCCTTTGCTAGACGACTAAAATGTCACGGTTTATATATTTAATTTTTAATGAATGTTTAGTAGTCATTGGATACATTAAGGCGATTAACACACTGCCACACACCACGCAGCGTAGCGTGAATGCGTGTTTTAACGTTGTTTGTAAGTATCTCCGTTTGTACATAAAATACGCATAGTCCAACATACGGAAAATGCATCCACACGCGTTCATTCAGATCACGCGCCTACAATGATGCAGCGTGATGCGTGGCAGTGTGATCATCGTCTAAGTGGGCTGCTTTTGTAAGACGACAAAAATGTCATGGTGTATATTATTAATATTTATAAAACAAATGATATTTGCAACTTGAATGCATATATTTTTAACATAGTGTGTATTTATTTATGTAAGTGTTTTAATATTTTTATTTATTACAGATGCCTACTCAAGCCGAAAGGCAAAAACAATATAGAGAACGTTTAAAACGAGACAACCCCGAAAAATATGAAGCGATTAAAAAGAAAAATGCAGAAAGGACAAACAGAAATAGAAAAAGGATCAATTAATAAGTTTTTAATTCTATAATTTTGTGTTGTGTTATTTTGGTTGTTTACTTTCGCAAATACGAAACCTGCAAGCTGTAGTCTGTGCATGGTCTAGGAGTCGTTTTTTTTTAAATAAATCATTCATTAAAAAAATAAAATGGATTTTACTTGACCAAGTGAACATTGACCTTTACATTGTTCCAGTGCGTTATTGTGTTATTGTGTGTTACATCTTCTAGTGCGTTATATTACATTTTTTGGCGACCTTACCCATATAGTATATTAAAACATATATTATATTTTATTATATAGTATATTTACTGGCTGTTTGAGTTTGTCTATGTCACATGAAGGAAATTAAAAAACTAATTACTTTTCACTCCCTAGAGACTAAAGTGGTTATTTTAGTCCCGCTTCGTAGGGCTATATTGGCGTAATTTTAGTGCATGAGAAGTGAAAAAGAGTAACAAACATACCGTAGACTCACATAATCCCAATCGTTTATCAAACAAACATCTGTCTACTTAGCTGCCAGCATCCATCACTTAATAAAACCAATCAGATTGTTGTGTCCGTGGCCAAGAGTGGGATTTGTACGGCTGGTTCACTAATTTGATTACGTATAAAGCGGGTTTTATATGCGGGTGAGCATTGTCTGAAGTCGTGGGGACATACGGTCTACCGTTTGCAACAGTGCCTGAGGCTGTGTATGTCTAATTCGATTGATTGCACAATAGAAATGAAAGTAGACTGCTTTTACACGTCAGTTTCAACTGTCTAGCTAATGGCTGTCATTGTTGGCAATATTACCGGAGATTATATTAAAAACTGTTATTATTTGCTTTCTATGCGGGAAGTTGGGATCTCTAATAATACAGGACGGATTAAATGAATCGTTGCGTTGCTGGAGATAAGTTGTGTTGTAATGTTTTCATTTAATTACAACGATTAGTACGTTTTAATTGCCAGTTAATATCGTCTAAGGCACTCTAAGGTTATCAAGAGGTAGGCATTAAACGATAGTAAAAACGTACTAAGACTGTTTCTAAGAACGCGAAAGCCTACTAAACGCTACCGTTATCGATACTAATAAAATAATCAATAGTCGATTGTTCAGTGATAACATGAAAATTCGATAAAGTTGATATTACACGTAACCAGTGTCTCCAACAACGCCGTAATTACGGTAAACCTACCGTAATTTGAACATATCTACCACCTACCGTAGACATAATTCTACCGTAATTTCGTCTTTATGAGTGGCGCCTTAAAAATGATGTACCCAACCTTACATACAGTTTATTTTTATTTGAAACAATGTTTCTGTCATTACCCCACTCCCAACGCCGATTGCTTGCGAGCGCATTTTCAGCCACATTACCGACTTGAACCAATTGTCACCAAAATCGATTGTTGGGATTCTATTTACGCAGCAACTCATTAAGAGAACAGGCAAAAACTGCATAGATTTCCATCCTACCGATAAAATGATTAAAAGTATTGATGTCCAATTCCATGTACAAAAAGGCTGAAGCTTAATGTTTAATTGTGAAATAAAGTTATACCGTAAATTTACCGTATTTTTAATTTTTGATCTCCCGTAATTTTCCGCCATATACCGTATTTTTAGACTGGCAACACCGTAATTTTGACTAATAGAGTTGGAGACACTGCACGTAATGTTCTGGGTATGTCTATTATTTAAGTGACATATTTTCCAGTACCGATGACGCGAGAAAATTACCATGTCAGACTTTCAGATAAATAAAGACTTAATTTGTGCTACTATACTGACTTCTTTTCAAGTACGTAGTAGTAGAACTAGGACAAGCGTATCGAAATGAATCACTTATTCCAAATGAGTTAGAAATGATTCATTTGTGAATAGCAGATTATAATTGGATTAATCATTAAAGAACAAAGTATCCTAACTTCCATGTTGAATACAGACCTACATTACTCCTTAAATACTAAAACTAAGACACCTTTATCAAAAGATACCTTCAGTAAAAGTGTTGTTATTTAGAAAGGCCTGTATTTTAAGGTCGTGCCCTATTTGCACTACACAAATGAAAACCCATTGTTTCGACTTCCATTCACAATGACAGGAAAAGTTGCCAAAAGGTAGAAAGTCGACGTCCAATCTTGATGAACTGACATAAGAAATAGGTTGAGGATACATAGTAAGCTGTTACTTAAGAAGTTCGCAATGTGGACTAGGTATTAGTATCAATTCGCTAACAAATTAACCCGATTTCGTTCAGTTGACTCGTAACTATTTGAACTGCTGATAAACAGCTGACACAAACCTTTTCCATACATTTTGCTATCAAATGGCCTCGCCTTTTAGTGTCATCGTTTGATCGAATAGTTCGTTCCGTCACCGGCTATGGGTTAACAATACACCTCTGCCCTTTGAGGATCAAGGCTACGTTCGTTTGTCGGTCTTTATCCATCCATCTCTTGACGTAAGAGATCGCTCATCGTTACTCGTCATACTATACTTTAGCAGGACTTTTATAAGAACTTCAAAGACTTAAGTTTCTATGAGCAAAGATTCAGGGGCTGGTAGCTAAGTAATAACAGCTGCACGGTTCGATCGATCAGGTTAAAGGTCCTGCACACAGCGGGCGCGGCGCGGCGGAACAGCAGGCTTAGACAAAATACATCCGTACGTTTTTCCGCATACGCTGCAGACTAAACGTTAGCGTTAGTAAAATGGTAGACAAAAAAGCAAGCTCACGCCAGACGCTTATTCCGCAGCATGGGAAGGAAAAAATATAGATTCTCTATGGAAGTTAGCGTGAGAACGAAAATAAAACTGAACGTCAATGTCAAACTGAGAGTGATGTCAAACGTCAAACTAACTAACGTAATTATTGGCGGGATTATTAAATGTACTAAGTGTTTCATTTTGGCTCAGAGTTCTTTAAGTGATTTTAAGCAAAGATTATGAGTTCCTGTGAGTAAAAACAGGATATTTTAAAATTGAATATGGAATTCAGACTACGGGCAAACCCAGAACAGTTTACATTATTGTCAGATTTTATGGGAAGGTAAGTAGAGTTGAGTTGAGCTCATTTGTTTACGTTATTACATTTGAGTTCAAGTGTAGCTGTAGCTCTCAACGCCATTATTTTTATAAGTGGTTTTTATGTTTTAAACTTAGAATACTCTAAGGTTCTAAAAGAACGTAAGTATATCGTATTTTTTTAAATATAAACAATCGAATAATAAACAATAGAGGTAAGCACGAATCATGACCTCATTCTTATGAGCCCCTGTGCTTAAATTGTTTACCTTTAAGATAACAATGTATCAAAATGTTCGTTTATTCATCCTATAACGCTGAATAAACTCAAATTCCGAAATTTCGGCGATAACCGCCGAAACACCGACGTTACGTCGATTTAGTCATATTCAACGCCTAATCCACGCGTCCTCAATATTTGCCGCCCTTAACAGCTTCAGGCAATGCATTTAAATAAAAAATAAACACTTTCTTTCTTAATAAAATACTCCACAACACGTTAGCGGCAGGGTCCAAGTCTCCGCTAGCGAGCGTGAACAATAAACGCTAAAATTAACGTTAGCGTTTGTCAAAAACACCACTTGTCTACCGCTTTGTATGAGAGACGCCACGCTAACGCTGCGTTAGCTGTAGCGTTTCGTTACAAGTTTTAAATTGTCTACGAACTTAGCGGTACGTTACGTGTCCTTTCCACACCTAATGTCATTGCCATACATTTTGTCGTTAGCGTCTGGCGTTTAACGCTACAGAAAAGTTTTTTGTCTAGGCCTGCAGGACGGCGACGCGACGCTGAGCGGTTGTAATGTACTAGATAATAGGGACGACGCCACACAGAGCCACAGTTACCGTCGCGTCAAGCGGGATGGCCCTGTTTGGCGTCGGTCGTCCGTAATATCTAGTACAACTGCTCAGCGTCGCGTCGCCGTCCCGTCCCGCCGCGCCGCGCCCGCTATGTACAGAGACCTTAAGTAAGCTAAGCTTGCCGCGGTTGGTCCGTCTATACTATATAGATAACCACCCCTCCGTGCCTCGGAAAGCACGTAAAGCTGTCATTCGTGGTTCTTTGACGGTCGTTACGAGTCGTCAGAAGCCCGAAAGTCTAACAACCAGTCTTACCAAGGGGTATCGTATTACCCAGTACCTGGGTTGTGGAGGTCAGATAAGCATTCGCTCCATGTAAAATACTGGTATTCAGCTGTATTCAGTTAGACTGGAAACTGACCCCCAACATAGTTGGAAAAAGGCTAAGCAGTTGATGATGCCAATAGGTATCATATATTCATATCTTATTTCCATTCACTGAGACTTCAGTTGGTCACCAACGGACAACAGTAGCGTATTGGGTAGCAGAAGATAAAAATGTACCGGCCAGAGTAACACTCCAAAGATTCTTGATTAATGAGATGTTAACATTATGTAAACCTAACAAACTCTGTGATCGTGCACTTTTTTGAAAAGAGTCTGCTATCCCTTTCTTGTAAAGTGCTGAGTAATACATTTTCAAAGTCGTTCGTAAACTTGATGATGGGCTGGCGGGAAGCTCCGCAAATAAATCTAAAATGTTCGAGAGGCTCACGAAAACTGGTTTGAAAGTTCTGCAATAAAGTCCTTCCTTTATTTTTTTCTTTGGTCTCGGTTTGGGAATTACGAATCTCTATAAAGCATTCCTGGAAATTGGCGAATGGATGCCTGATATAAACTAGACTTAGTTTTTTACGGTTTAGACCACAAGAGTTTTTACAGAGGTCGTTTCAGTACCATAAACGAACTGTGTAAAAACTTGAGGTCTTCTTAAAAAAGGAATAGATTATCCTCTCACGAGACCCAAGGATTCCTAACTCTGACTGAAATAGGAACATCATCTCGTAAAATAGTATTAAAACTAATAGGTGCGTCCAATTCTATTGAAGACGACCTTCAAGCTCCGTGCGTAATTGTAAAAACATCAGAATGTGTGACGAACAGGAATAGATTTTTATTATTAGTGTGTTATGTAGGTTACATTGGCCTAGGTCCTATTTTTCTCCAGATAAACACCGCATTGCCTGGAAACTGTGCCTTATTAGTCGACGTGGTAGGTAAGTTTTCTCTCATGATATTCGAATCTGTCTACGATTTCAAGACTGTGCACAGAATGAGGATGAAACAAAGGTCGCGGGCGTGCGGCATTAGACTCGAGTCGAGTTTAAGTATTTATTTGAGACAGACAGACCTGTATCGCTTTACTGAGATCCGAGGAAAAACGAAGACCTTGAGAAAGGTATAAATCGGGCTACGACTTTTTGCTGATGCTGTTGGTGTAGGCAGTAATCCAGCAAAAAGATACCTAGATAGATAATCTTACGAATATGCTTTATTGTACACCAAAATACACTAATCATAATTTTGGTGTACTTACAAACATATTCATTAAGGCATTTACACAAAGAACTGCTCCAAGTCCATGCGTGTATTTCGCCGGGTTAAAGGCAAAACCGACTATCTGCCGAAACCGATTAACCCGGTTTGATTAAACCGATTATATTATAATCGGTTTTTACATTCGGTAACTCAGGAACAGTAAGTCCTGCGGTTTAGTTGGTTTTACCATTAGATAAAGAATCAAATGCCGATTCGAATGGTACTTACATTAAAGTGAAAAACTAAAAACGCAGATAGTCGGTTTTGCCTTTAACCCGGTGATTTCTGTGTCGCAAGGATGTAGGTGTAATGGATATAACTACGTCCTTGGTCTTCCAACATATCGGGAACCGCCAAACAGGGCATGGCAGAAGAGCAATATGAATGAGGGTAGACTCATTAGAATCTGGCTAGCAAAATTGTAAATACTGCATTCAGGAAGGAAGATCCTATGTTCATGAATGGTTGATGCTCAGAAAAGCTATAGAAAAGTAGGTACATATACTTTTCAAACTTTTTTATACCTCTTTTAGTCAAGTAGAAGTTACGGGTCAGTTTTCTCCTTCCTCTTATTCTATAAGTAAAGTATCTAGAACATCTTCATTAGAAATGGCTGATCAAATAGTAAATGCAAACAACTGCTCAACTGAATACGCAATGCAGAATACATCTCTAGGTAAGGAGATTAGGTACATAGTGCTAAAAGGAAGTTAAATATTAGCTCATTGAGACTGTCCTACTTGCAGTCTTTGTGTGAGTAAATGATAGCTAAAATTGTATACCTCGAAAATAAATTAATATTAAATTTAATTGTTTGTGATTAGATTAACTTTTGTGCACTGTTTTGTATGGACCATTTATGTTAAGTAGGTACTCTGATATTGCTCTGTGTTTGTTTATTTATTATTAGAAACAATGCTATTGTACTATTATAATGATTAAATTAATAATAGAAATGACCTTGACAGATGAGTGATGCACTTACCTTATTAAGTAAATATTACCTAAAGTAACTCAACTGATGTTTTGTATTTAATCAATATCACTAATATCGGAGTGTATATATAAAATGTCAACAAAAATATAATTAAATACTTATTTTGGTCTGATGCCTACTATTTCTTGTTATTATTATTATTTTTATATTTATGTTTACATATCTTGAGACCCTGGGGTCCCGTACCTTTGGAAGGCGTACGAGGGACCGAAGCCAACTCGCAGAGGCCCGTTAGACGCTTTTTAATTAAATGAGGCACCAACCGACGACTATCCCTGTACGCACTACGCAAGTGCACCCAAGGACAACCGGTTGGTGTAGGACTATTGCAAGATATGGAAACAAAGATATTGAACTATGGGTTTGGGTGGTGAAAATGGACTGGTTACCTAAAACTATGGAAGGACTATGGCCCCTGCCTGATCAATGTTTTTTATTATTATTATTATTTTTATGTGTTTACATATCTCGGGACCCTGGGGTCCCGGACCTTTGGAAGGCGTACGAGGGGCCGCAGCCAACTCGCAGAGGCCCCTTAGACAATTTTAAATGGAATGAGGCACCAACCGACGATTATCCCTGTACGCACTATGCAAGTGCACCCAAGGACAACCCCCGGTTGGTATAGGACTATTGTAGGATATGGAAACAAAGATATTGGACTATGGGTTTGGGTGGTTAAAATGGACTGGTTACCTAAAACTATGGAAGGACTATGGCCCCTGCCTGATCAATGTTTTATTGTACACGGATAAAATGGCAGGGGGTGACTTGCACACTCATTAATGGGCCCCCGGAAATGGTCGCTAGCACATAGTGACGTAGCGACAAGGGGGCAACATATCCTGAGGTGCTTGAGGAGTGGAGAGGTATTCCACGGCTCTCAGAACAATCCCAGAGCCCGGAAGATGGTCAAGATCCCTACAAGCACTTACTGGAATACTTCCTTCCTCCGAGCACGTTTGCTCTTGCGAATCTCCACTCAAGCCGGCCAATAAAGGCAAGAATGAGGTGGGAGCTCAGTTTCTCGTCAGTGTTCACTCCAGCCGGCCAATAAAGGCAAGCCAGAGATGAGGAACATGACTTCTCCCGGGAGATAGGGTCCGTGGGGTCGCAACTGCCCAACAGCTCGCCACATGCTGCCCTGCGGGTTTCTGTATCTCTCTTGGTCTGGCTCCTCACCCTAGACATGTTCCGGTAAAGTAAACTCTACCGGCACAGACCCAGAGTTCGGAGCGCGCAAGCCCCACCACGACGTCAACGTAGAGATACGGCGGTGGGGTTATTATTATTATTATTGTCTTTCCTGAGTCCACCTTAGGAAACATTTAATGATACTGTTTTTAGCCAATCAGGCAGCTGCAGGTACAACTTGGTCAGGCGGGGATATTCCAATCAATGAGCCACAGTGCGACTGTGGAGCTCCTCTGGCATCTGTTGCCATGCTCTCTGTGCATTAAAATCTACACTATGGATCGTTGCGAGGCCAATGTTAGTGCTGTAGAAGCGGCCGAATTTTGGTTGAAGCTTATTTAAAACATAAATGGAATCATCAATACGATAAAGAAGAAAAAGTGTCCTTCATAAAATCCTTTTCCAATACCAATTACCAACCAATCCTGCACAGCATTTGTCATCTGCATGATCTCATAAAGCCCTATGTATTATATGACTCAGTAAGGGCAGGTTCACATTGTAAAACCATATATCACAGTATCAATTAATTGCATAATATTGTGTTACTCAGCATCTGTGCAAGTTAGGATGTAATCGGAGATTCTAAACCTAGGTCATTCAAGACGTGCATATTAGCATAGGCTTAACTAGAATGTTTGGTACATTTGATTAAATGGTTGTGCAAATAAATACTAATATGAAGTTAGCCGTCCTGTTCTGATAGCTTTGTTTTACTGGATTTGTTTTAAATATTTTGAGTATCATTGTTGCAGTGCAGAATATAATTGCTATGAAAAAGTTCAACAATGCATTTTCTGCAGAAAATAAAACTAGATTAGCTTTATTATAATATATTTATAGGTAGGAGCTTGTGGCTAAGTAATAACAGGTCGATCTATCAGGTTAAGCTATGCTTGATACAGTTGGTCCACGGTTGGGTGACCATCTTTACACACCAAGATCCCTCTGTGCCTCGGAAAGCATGTTAAGCTGTTGGTCCCGACTGTCATTCATGGATCTTTGAAAACATTATGGATCATCAGAAGCCATAATGATTTTAAGCCATTCTCACTCCATCATTGACTTTATCTCTGTCACCTTTGACCTAGAGTCAAGAGCAAACCTATTGTAAAATAAAAAATAAATATAATAAATAAAAAAAAAGCCCAAAAGTCTGACAACCAGTCTTACCAAGAGGTATTGTATAACTCATTAACTGGGTTGTGGAGGTCAGATAGGCAGTTGCTCCATGTAAAATATTGGTATTAATCTGCATCTGGTTAGACTGGAAGCTGACCCCAACCTAGTTGGGAAAAGGCTTGGCAGATGACTATATTTAAAGGTAACATTTTCCACCTGTTTGAATTTATGATTTATAAGACAAACTAGCATTAAGTGTACCTCAGTTGATTTTTATCACTTTTTTTATCATTGTTTTTATCTATTCTCTGTAAGTATTAGGTTTCATGATAAGATATCATATATCCTTTTATATTATTGTGTTCAATAAAAGGTTAAAATACCATTAAATACCAAACACACCATTTTATCGTCAATTTTGTATTCCTGGCACATAGAACTTTCTTATAGAGACTTCCTTTGTAACTGATATAAAAAGGTACATATTCAAATTAGGCTCTATGGTAAGACTACAGTATAATGTATAAGATAAACTGGTAAAATAGGAAGCACTTAGCTATGGTAAATGATTAAATGTGGAATGTCAAAACATTATTAAATTGATAAATCCCCGGGTCCAGTTTGTTTTATCATTGAATATTGATGGTATTATGCCTTACAAAGCATTGGTTATCAGAAAAAACAATGTTATGCATGATTGATTATCTATGATATCATACAAGTTTTTATATTTTTGTAGATAACTTTTAAGTACAAAACATTTTCTACATAGAAGTAACTGTTTGATGTAATGTTTGAGTGTCCTTTGAGGAAATTAACCAAACAACAATAACCATAAGTAGGTAGTCCTTTTCCCTAATAATTACATAGATCATGAATACTATTACAATCCAATGAACTTCAATCAGAAGATTCATCAGCAATTCATAGACAACAAAATACATTATGTTACTTAATAGAGCATTTCTTCAGTCAGTCTAGCATCTGGGTGGTTATTTGTGACCCTAGACATGACGGCATATGTTGGAAACGTTGCTAAAGCCCAGAACAATTACCTACAGGGTACTTTATCGTGTTATTTTTTATCACCTCAATACTCATACTTTTCCAGTCTCCGCGTAGCCCGAGAACACACACACAGACAGTGGTGATAGTAAATAAAAAGTGTATTAAAGTTTTAAAACCAGCACCAATATCGAATGCGGTGGTTATGGCTCAAACCAACTTCGGATGAAGTCGATTCAATTTAAAATATGACGTCAGAGTCAGACAGTTTACCAATAAATTGTTACGATAGGAAAGCATGCATTTCAAGTAAATATAGACAACTTACCCGTCACCGACCACTACACATTTAATCGCCTGCATTTCTGCGTTCTACTCGACCGTTGTCACTAATAAAGCACAATTATCAAGGGTGGCTTCAGAAATCTCGGATTTGCGAAAACTGCACTGTTACCACGTCTAGTTGCAATCAATACACATCCGCATCACAATCAACACTTGTACGAGTGAACTACACAGTTTTTAGATAAAAATATTAATTTCATATCTCTTTGCTGGCGATAAGAGCAATTTGTTCACGAATCCTCCGTTTCGTTCACTTTGGAGACGTTTCGCTCGCCGATTACGTAGGTACGTACGTTCGGCATTAAAAAGTAATGTTGCCAGCAATAAATTCAGTTTCACCCATTTCTCACACCAAACGCCAAAGCAGTGTTTGACATTGTTGGAAGCTTAATAAAAGATAATCATTTGTTGTAATTCCTTGAGAAATTTGATTTTCATGATATCAAACAGAACACTTGTAGACCCAGTGAAAAAGTCAGCCGCCACATCTCAAAAAAAAAAAAAAAATGGTTAAACTGACTTAATAATCTTAATTAATATATTTTTTATCGTTAGTAAAGTTGTCAAAGATTCTGTTTTATTTGTTGTTGGGGTCGAAGGATGAAGAAGATGAAAGAAAGAGCGGTCGGCGCTAAAAACTCCCGTTTTAATTCGCATTTTATAATGCTGGTCACATTGTAGTACCATAAACAATAAAAAAAAATCTTTTGAACACATGAAACACTTATTGTGCCTAAGAAAAGGGATCAACACGTAGACAGAGAAAACTATAGACCGCTGGTCATCTTCTATCTCACTTACACAAGAAAAAGAAAAATATATACAAGATGCTTGTAAAGAAAAGAGACAGAGCCTAACATTTTCTGTCCCTTATCGCGTGTCGCGATTTTCAAGGACAGCACTTCAGTTGCTAAACAAAGTTGGACGTTTGATACGCGTTCGAAAAGTGGTTGCGACGAAATTTTAAATTATTTAATTTGTTATTTCGAAAAGTACTAACTATTTTGTGTTTTTTGTTGAGGATTGACTTTAGCTATAGCTGCAAAATGGTAATGTTAATCAGCGCCTGTCACTACTCCATACAAGTTTAGACGTGATTAAAAACTTGCCGACAAAAATTACGTCAATTTACGTCAAGAGCTGATTAATTTGACAGGACTAAACTAAATTTATCTTCTGTCCTTTTCTTAATGAAATAGAAAGAAAAAGATGCACTGAACTTAAATTTAGTTTAGTTTGTGCACAAAGGGAATCGGCACCATAATCAGCCCTTTTAATTCCTCTGCTAGACGTAGGCCACCCAAAATCGATTTCCACTCAAAACAGTTTTCATCCTAAATGTGGCAAGAAATGCTACGATGCTACGATATGAATCTATGAATGAGAGTTGTAATATTAGTGTTGTTGAAAATGTAAAAAATTTGAAAATGTTTGGATCTCCTGCAAAATACTTTATACCAGAAAATCTCCTTTTTTTAATAACTTTGTTAAAAAAATTATAAAAATAATTACGGTATGATTATTTTATAGTTATTATTTCTTAAAATCAGTACTTAAAAGAAAATGGCATTTTTTTTTTTTCGCCATTTTATATGAATAACCATTACGAAGATATTTTTTTTGGTATGTTATCCCTTTTGTTTACATAAATGATCTGAATTTCAAACTTTGGGTATAGATGTTTTGTTTCTATTTATAAACCCTGTGCGTTTGTACTAAGGTTTGTACAAAGTAGATAATAGAGATTGAAAAACATCTGAACATTGAAGAACATTCGGGGTAAAATCACTTTAAAGTGGGTAACCCTAAAGTTTCAAGTACCTTGATTTTCTGTCCCTTACAGCGGCACGCCAAGCAGTGGTCTATACTTTTCTATGTCTATGGATCAACATTTTTCATTTAATTAAAACACAACTTGGAATAAATTCATTTAATTGAAAACAATAACAATAACGAATAACTATGATTTATCAATCGAATGATAGAACAATACATTTTTATTGATCGAAAATTATACATACTACTTTACGGTTTTTGGTAACCAGAACCACTCTATCCTGGCACGTTTTTGCGCGCTTGATCTTCTATAATCTATGGCATGCTATTATGGCGACTTCGATAGATCGCGTTGCGCGGTATTGCGTGATACGATTGTTGATTTCCGATATAATATGGCAAAAGGTGATAAAGAGTTAGAAAAACCTATAGTGAATAACGAATTACCTAATCCGGATTGTCGGAGCACTGACCATGAAGACTCGGAATCGACCCAGGAGCAGCCTCTTGACATCGGAGAGCATTATTTGGTGCGGCGTTCGGATGAGTCATGGCACCCGGCTGAGATAATACAGACGCGATACAATTCCACGGAGGGCTTCTACGAGTATTATGTGCACTATGTCGGCTACGATAGAAGGCTCGATGAATGGGTATCCCGCCTTAAGGTTATGTCTGATAGATTCGACATGTGCGAACAGTCGAACAACAACATAAACTGTGATCACCTGCTCACCGACAAGTCCGGCCGGAAAATAACAAGGAACCAGAAACGTAAACATGATGAAATTAATCATGTTCAAAAATCTTACGCGGAGATGGACCCCACGACAGCAGCGCTCGAAAAGGAACATGAAGCTATCACTAAAGTTAAATACATCGATAGGATCCAGTTCGGCAAATATGAGATAGATACGTGGTACTTCAGCCCTTACCCCGACGAATATGGCAAACAATCGAAGCTTTGGATTTGCGAGTACTGTCTGAAATACATGAGAATGGAAAAAACATACAGGTATCATCTCAGCGAGTGCACAGCGCGACAACCAATAGGTAGTGAGATATACAGGAAGGGAACAATAGCTATATTTGAAGCAGATGGCAAGGAACACAAAATTTACTGTCAAAATCTATGTTTAATCGCAAAACTGTTCTTAGATCACAAAACATTATATTTTGATATAGAGCAATTCTTATTTTATATATTGTGTGAAGTTGACAAGCATGGAGCACATCTTGTTGGCTATTTTTCTAAAGAGAAGGATTCTCCGGAAGGAAACAATGTCGCCTGTATATTGACTCTACCTCCATATCAGAGACAAGGATATGGTAAGTTGCTTATAGCATTCAGTTATGAGTTGTCCAGGCTTGAACATGTAGTGGGTAGTCCTGAGAAGCCGTTATCAGATTTGGGGAAACTAAGTTACAGATCTTACTGGTCCTTTGTCTTATTAGAAGTATTAAGTGTGAGCCGAGGTACATTGAGTATCAAAGATCTGAGTTCAATGACAGGAATATCTCAAACAGACATCATTTCCACCCTACAGTCTATGAATATGGTGAAATATTGGAAAGGGCAACATGTTATATGTGTTACACCGAAGATAGTTGCAGAGCAGTTAGCAAGCTCTCATTTCAAGAAGCCTCGGCTGTCTGTAGATCCGTCTGCATTGAGGTGGACGCCTCCGCACAAACAGGGGAACTCGGCGAAAGCTAAAAAGTAGTACAGGCTAACAGGCACGGCTTAGAGATAAATTAAATAGTCACAACCAAAGGACTTTCTCTGAGTGCTGGCCTGTTCTAAAAATACAAATAAATTGTTTACTGATGTATAATGTTTATGTGCCAGGATGTAAGTTTAACATCACAAATGAGTTTGCCGGTCTGGTGTGGTTCAAAGTGCCTTTAGGGCATGTATGGGTTGTGGATCCGGTCCAAAATTGTTATAGAAATTTGATGTAGTTTAGCAAAAAGGACTCAAACCTACATTATGGTAAAAAATGAATTGTATATACCAAAGAGGTCCTAACGGTTGGTTGTTTCAGCAAAAGAAATCATTGAAACTACGAAGCTGCATGAAGGTGGGTAGCTTCTATTAACCATTAGGACCTCTAGTATATACAACTCATTTTGTACCATAATATGGGTTGGGTCCTTTCTGCTAAAAAATGTTGAATATTATTCCATGTATTCACAACCTGTACAATACTCTGATAAACTTTAAATGAAGAATGTCACATAAAATTTTTGAGTTATAAAGAGGGACTTGAATGAGGAGGTATGCACTATGAGCTTTTAATTTTTTTGTTTACAGTTACTCAATTGGGATGTTAAAAGTACATCTTTGTGTTTTGCAGTGTATAGATCATTGCTAGAGTATTATTGGTAAGCTATAAATCATTTTTGCTTTAAGTAAATTCAAATGTTCTGTGGCATTTGTTGTTGAAGAAGAGATAGATTTAAAAATTGCTCTAAAGAAATACCAGTGAAGGATTAACAAAGCATTTCGAAGTAAAAGTAGAATAGGCAAAATATAGAAAAATAAGTAAAAAAATATCATATTAATAGTAAACAAAAAAAAAAAAAAAACAGATATACAAGGTTATAAAAGTGCGTAACAAAGCTTTTGATTCGTAGTTTTTTTTTTCCAATTTGTTTCAGTTGAATTCATGAATTATATTGTAAATAACATTATTATTGGACTACCGAATGTGGCTAGATAATATGTGTATCATCATATTCATAATATCATGTTCATGACCAATTACATGCATTATGTATACAGCTGACTCAAACCGCTTATTATGACACTAATTATGTATTCTTCATACCTAATTACACTTTTATAAGTGGTCGATTCTAACAAATCATAATACCTGTTTTTTTATTATTTTTTTAAACTAAACAATTGAAGATCGTTCATTTTGCCAGTTGTATTTTTTAAATTAGTCAATGATGAGTTTGTAATGTTGTAGTCTGGTAACTCTGTTTTAATAACTTTCATTATAATTATGAGAAAATTAGTATTATTGTCATTTTTATCTCTATGTAAGCATTAAAACATCTATCACTCTATCAGCTACTATTAACATGAATAGACTGGTTATTTACATTAATAATATGATAAGATATGGTACAAAATTCATGATCCTTATTTAGAGTTGCCAGAATCTTACATAAAACTTCAGTGGGGAGAAATTTCATTAATTTGACGTCCTTTTCAACTGCCATTGATTTGATTACGTCATATCAGGTTGTTGGCCTCCAATGTTGACATGAAATTGCTACGATTGGTTGGGAAATGGGAATGTTCATTGGAATAAACTCTACCACTTACATCCCAAAGTTTTAACTGTAAACTAGATCTGTATTCTAAAACTTGTTCAGTTCCTTTTTATACTGGTAACAGTGATACTAATGGTTAAGTTTAATTAAGTTTCTACAGTGATGAATGAAACTGTCTGACAGTATGGATGTTTATTTTAGCTTTAAGTATATTTTCGTCGTTCATATGTTTACGACTTTCTGTAACACTGTTGCAAAAACTTAGAAATGTAAGTAGGACATTTAGTTGTAGCGACAAGATAGCGCAACTTCCAATTTTGCGCACTTTTTTCAGTTCAAATTGCCTCAGAACATCTCCATACCAGAACATTTGTTATTACCTAATAATAATTATTCAATACCCCATATGTCCAATCCGGAGGTGGTATTGATCAACGATATATTTTACAGAAATTGTATAAAATATCTATAAAATAAATGTTAATGACCCTGTTGAATTAGCAATATTTGCGCTAATTGAAAACATAAATAATACGTCGTAATAATTTTTACACCGACGCAGCTCGGCCCACATAGATTTGGCAAATAGTCTAATAAGTTAGCTAGACAATGCCCTAAAGGCTCGTACAGACTCGAGCGATATCGCGGGCGCGACGCGACACTAGTAGCACAATTTCTTTGTCGGTGCCTGTCGCGGCCGCGATATCGCACGAGTCTGTACGAGCCTTAAAACGGGTGAGTGTGTAGAAGTAGATCCGCGTAGGCAGCCCGTTATTGTTAAGAGCGCTGTCACCGGTCCACTAGCGGCACTCCTTTAGAAACATATTATCTCGTGACTGAGAAGGAATTATAAAAAACGGCTCAATCAACTATATAGGTAAGTGTGTCTAGAATTTTCTAATACCTTTTATAAAGTTTCATATTGAGACACGAAGCAACAAAATACGAACTAGAGGAATGTAGCCGTTTTTATTTAGATCGAATTTTGTTACAATATGAAACTACATATTGAGACACGAAGCAACAAAATACGATCTAGAGGAATGTAGCCGTTTTTATTTAGATCGAATTTTGTTGCTTGTCGATTAAAAGGTATTTGAAAATTCTATACTCCATTTACATTACATTAGACAAATAACTGTTCTCACCCTTTCGATATTTCGATGTAAACGTTTAATAAACTCCGTTATTTCACGATAAATACAAAGCACTGTAGTCTATTTACCATTTACATTTAAAAAATATCTCTAAAGTGCAGTAATTTCAACAATATTACACAATAACTGTCGTTATTTAGCCGTTTTTCATAATTCCTTCTCAGTGACGAGATAATATGTTTCTAAAGGAGTAGCGCTAGTGGACCGGTGACAACCCTCTTAAAATATTATTTTAAATAAGCTTGTTCTAAATACTGTCATCTCAATAGGAAATTTGCAATCTGGTTTGGAACAAACTTGCTCAGTTTGTGTGGATTCGTACTTCCGCATCTAATGTACAGACGCCAGCACATCAAGCTACTACAATCTGTCAAATTTCTTTAATAGATTTTCAACTTTATCACTACAGTGTAAGGTTCAAGGTTGATTGCGAAAATTTGACAGTTTCGGGTAGGTTGACCTGCTGGCGTCTGTACATACAAACGTTAAATGTATGTGAAATTCCCGACTAAACATTAGTTGTTCATTGAACGTATTTCATTTGTATTTTAATTAGATTTTTCTATGTCTGGTTCCATTCTGTATCATAAGTTACTTTAGTTGTTACTTGGTATACAGAACAGTGAAAAGCATTAATAATACTCGTGACTCAATCGTTCATTCCAAAATCTGTAATTCAACAACGGTTTTGATACTAAATTTTCGAGTGTAGCGTGTGAACTAAGCTAATTGCCCTCATTAACAGCTGCTGTGAACAGTTGAATGACTTGTTGCTAGCTGGGTGTCCTCAAAATAGTGTCGCTCTGAAAGCATTATTACATCACCCTAGTGAGGTGAACACACTGAAATTATTGTGAAATACTTATTTTTGAAATAGTACTGAACAATGTCTACGATATTTTTAGTAAGATAAGTTTGTTTTAAATTCTGTAATGTTATTTTGCAATGTAAGCATCTTAAGTTGATAACAATTTGCCACTTTCTGTTGTGTCAAGTTGCATTAGAAATTTAAAGGTCTACCCGTTGCCGTTTTTTTTTATTAGATTCTGTGAATCATCAGTAATTTTCACTGTTTATTTGTGATAATTCTAATCGTAAGTAAAAGTGTCAAATAAAATGAATGCAGAAAGCAATTCGTTGTATTATTTAATTTTCCGTACCAATCGAAACCTTGATAAAACTTGTTTTATTTTTACAATACAGTAAGATACTCGTAAAACTTTCGTTAAAACTCAAAGGAGATTTTATAGTTATACATTTCAAGACGACTTTTTAAATTTGTAAATCTTACTGTTTTGTAAAAACAAAACAAGGTTTATCTTAGGATAGAAAACTTATTCGTGAGTCTCAAGGACCGCAAAAAAACTTCTGAACTCGCTGCAGCTCTATCTCTCTTTACATTGGAAAACCGATTAGAGGTCTCGAGCGGCAAGAGGACTCACAGAAGCTGGCTTAAATTGCCTGTAAAGCCAGGAAGAAGTCTGCTTTCCGAGAACAACAAAAAGAACCGCTTAGAAAGGGCTCTACGACACCAACATTATAACGAAGAAGATTGGTCCAATATTGTATGGTCCAACGAATCTTACTTTGAGGTTGGTAAGTTTTTATATCATTGGTAAAAAACAACAATGGATGGCACGGTTGGCGCAGTGCTTAAGCGGTTGACTGCTGCGCTGCGTGTCGCGGGTTCGATTCCCACACGGTCCCTAGTAGCATTTTTTTTGTTGGCGTTTGATTGGGCCACATACCTCTGAAGGTGGCCCAACTAAATGCCAACGGAAAATGCTACTAGGGGTATTACCACAAACATCCATAGTCTGTGCTGGACCGCTTTTTGTTCGTTACACTAAAGAGCAAAATGTATTTCAACGCAGACATTCTCTATTATATATGTACAGACGTCAGCAGGTCAAGCTACCCAAAACTGTCAAATTTTCGCGATCAACCTTGAACCTTATACTGTAGTGATAAAGTTGAAAATCTATTTAAAAAAATTGACAGACTGTAGTAGCTTGATGTGCTGGCGTCTGTACGTTATGCTCGCCATTTCCAAAGCAAACTACATACGAGTGCAGAGCAAAGGATTTGGCAGGGTAGTGAAACACAATAAGTAAAAAAAACCGGCCAAGTGCGTGTCGGACCACGCACAATGAAGGGTTCCGTAGTTGGGATAAATATTGAGAGATTTACCATGTTATTTCAAGACTATAGACTTCTTATTAATTTTCCTGTTATCTATAAGTATAGAACTATTTTCTGTATTTTTTCAAAATTTTAGGCTCAGTAGTTTCGGAGATAAGTGTAAAATAGACGAAAATTTATCATGCCCCCGAATGGTAATTTTTCGTCTATTTTCAATTATAACTTTAAAACATTTATTTTAAAATAATAAAAAAAATATTTGAGACTCCTCACAGTAAGCCATTTGATATGTCACACGGTACAGTTTGCAAAACTTAATTTTTTCTAATTTTCTTATTTGCCCTCCAAAACTGGCCCCAATATTCTAAATTCATTTATTTACGGTTCACGTCCGTGTTTGGGTCACTCAAATTGGACGTAGTTAAGCAGAAACGACTCAACCCACATTGTCGTCAGGGATGAGCTGTATATACAAAAGAGGTCCTTACGGATGGTTCTTTCACTCAGCAAAAAAGATCCGTGATTCTACAAAGATAAGGTTGATTTTTTTATGTTAGGAACTAACCTACATGCAGCTGGGTACCTTCCGTTAACCGTTAGGACCTCTTTTGTATATACAACTCATTCCTGACGACAATGTGGGTTGAATCCTTTCTGCTTAACTACGTCCAATTGATATGTACCTTTACCAACTTAATCAGTCCATTACATTCGGAGCAAATTGGCTGTGACAGACAGACACACGAGTGATCCTATAAGGGTTCCATTTTTTCCTTTTGAGTTACGGAACCCTAAAAATAAAACACAATTGTAACGGTACAATGTTTATTATTTAAAAATAAATGAAATTGGTTCAGTCATGACTCATGAGTTTCAACGTTTTACAGGATTTAGTTATCAACTTACTAGAGAATGGGCAGCAGCGTTCTCTATGCATTTTTAACACCATACTGCGATCGCCAACCCGCCTACCAAGCGTGGCGATTATGGCAAACCCGCCATTATGGCCAATTGGGGGAGGCTTATGTCCAGCAGTGGACGTCTTTCGGCTGAAATGATGAATGGTGAGTTATCAACTAAATCCTGTAGGTTATCATCGAAATCCTGTCAATGTTTTTTCGCATTTGGTTGATTTTTTCTTATATTTCCGGATAAATTATGTTTTCTTGCTGCATCTCTTCCACTTTTAATACGAACCTCTCCTCCCTCTCCTCTCCTCTCTCTTTAGATAAGTCTCTATCCTTTCTTCTCGCCCCAGACGTCGGCTAAACACCAATTTTCTTTGAATGGCGTAGTTTTCGTTGGTTCTCATTAGTTCGATCGTCGAACTAATGAATCGAAGCCCTGTCCTAAAATTTGTTTCCAACCAAAAATAAGGCTTGTCGACGAGCCCCGCTTAACGGGTCCTACTTCTGGATGGTTTAAAAAAACCACGAAGGGGATGGCGGGGTCTAGTGAGCAAGCGAACAAAGACCCCGCCATCCCCTACTACTAACCTAACCTGTCCGAGTCGGGGTGGGGTCGAAAAGTGAAAAATAACTTCAATTTCGAACTTTTTAGTTTTGGTACCTAACCCACAACAATTCGATTACCACTACTTGCTTTGCTACACCGCACAAACAACAGTGACACAAGATATACGAAGTGGATTAAATACGTAGCTAACTTAAAAACTATCCAAGCAAAGTTAATAAAAATCGGTTTATAATCATTTATAGCCCGAGTGCATCTCATGACAATTCCAATAAGCCCACACGGCTAGAATACATTGTTTTATTACGGAGGTCCGGTGCATACCTTCCGGCTTCATCTTCAGATCAGGGGGCCAAGTCTACTAATGTACAAACGTTGCAATGGTCTCTTCATTGCGAGTTTTTGACAGATTTGCCATAAAAACACTGTCAAATACTCACAATGGCGAGACCATTGCGATGTTTTTAAATTAGTAGACTTAGGCCCCAGTTCGATGGTACCATTTTCATCAGAATTATTTATTTAAAGCTTCATAGTCGCTTAACTATCTCAATCGAAATATCTTATCGCCACCCGTGAAATACTTATCATTGAGGAGTTCCGGTGACCATTTGTGGTCTTCTTCATCAGTTCCACTTCATCAAATGATACTTACTGAATGCAAATGCTTGAGTTGTCGATGAAAATACAAAAATCGCTACCTATATGTATGCCTATAAAATTTGAGGAGTTCCCTCAATTCCACATGGATCCCATCATCAACACTGGATTTTGAAAAAATGGGACCAATCTGGAAGTATATCCTTTCAAATAAAAAAGAATTTTCCAAATCGGTTCATAAACGACGGAGTTCTGAGGTAACAAACATAAAAAAACCATCCGAATTGAGAACCTCCTCCTTTTTGGAAAGTCGGTTAATTAGCTAACAAATTGTCAAGCGCGCGTGAAACCTGCTGCGAAGGTTGCATTAATTGAGGCCATGAGCGCTAGACTGGCCTAACTGTATTTTTTTTAATACTGATTTTATTTTGAAAAACTGCGTTTGAGGTAATTTTAGAGCAGTTATTTAGGCAACTCTGGCTCTCATGGCCTCAGAGAGCCAGAGTGGCCTGACTGTATTTTTTTCAATGCTGATTTATTTTAAAAAACTGCTTCCGAAGTAAGTTTAGAGCAGTTTTATATGGCACTCTGGCTCTCATGGCCTCAATTATCAACAGCCAATCGCATCACTTGACTTGCATTTAATTTTGACGTGACGAAGTGTTCGTTCCAGTCCGCTACTGAATGGGTCTAATGCCTCTAACCCAAGTAGCACAGCTGGAAAAATGGATGATGAAAGGGCTGGGCATTAAATAAAACACTTCATCCACAATATCTATTATTCCAATTAATTTTTATTTACCATTATTTCATTTGCACATTATTATCGAACATCTAAACACAGTAGGTACATAAGGTGTACGTACTTGAATATAACTACCGAATTGGACTCATCTTGGTTTGTGCGTTGGGAGTTGATAATTTTCTGAGAACGAAAATCATGTTTTTTTTTCAGGAATTTTGTCAGGTAGGTATTGGTTGGCCTGTTTTTTGAATCCGAGTATAGACATGAGGGTCATTTTAAGATTATTTTTGGTGAGGTTTCTTAACAGGAATGAGAATTAATAAAAAAGTCGGCATCGTTGTGATACGCCACGTTATAACCGTGTTTCGTCTGTAAAATCTGTTATCAACAGAAATCAGGTCACTGATAACAGTTATAACCGAAGTTTTATTAAACATGATTAATATCTTATGCTTCGATAACGATCTTTTGCAATCTTGCAACACCGGTTAGATAGAATGTCTTTTGGGATTCACAGATTTATTTTGTCACTTCCAAACATAGCACACATTCAAAAAAATTCTTAACTTTACTATGTATTTTTATAAGTACATAATTTAATTTAAGCAATAATGAAGGCTACCTTTGATATCCAAAACGATAATTATATTCAAAATGTACAAAACAACAAACGATCTGCGTTCGAGCACAAATTATGAACAATCAAAATAAATATACAACAGGTAGGTAATGTCTTTATTCCGAGATGAGATGTAGAAAGCAAGTACAGCACAACCATTTTCTTAATGTCCCTCGCCAAACTTCGTGTTTAGTCAGTCGTCGGATTTCTATCAGTTGCCCTTTGCACTTGGTGCAGACCGGATGCTCTTTTTTTTTTACATACCACTGGGAAGCTTTTGGCCTTCATCTCACCTGATGGTAAGTGATGATAAGGCCGAAGATGGAAGCGAGCTTCACCCGGAATCCTCAACCACAGAGGAACTGGCTAGCTTACCTCTAACTGCCGAAACACAGCAATGCTGTTAACATTGTTGTTTTGGCGACAGACTTAGAAAAGATGGTGGTAGCTAGCCAGGCGGACTTATAACAAGCCCTAACACCAACAATCAGGCTCTCAATCGACTTGGAAGTATTATAGAGTTGTTAATACTCTTTTAACTTCATGTAATTTACTGATAGAAATCCGACGACTGACGAAACACGAAGTTAGCCGAGGGACAAAAAGAAAATAATTGTACTGTACATACTTACTTCTACTTAGGTAATATATAACAGAAATTTTAACGTATTAATGTACGTCGGTACGTGTATTACACGTACCGAAACAGATCGATTAGGTAGCGAAACTAGCGAAGTACACACACAATACAGAAGCCTTGCTATTATTTCTTATGTAAATTTTGTTTGATAGAACAACGCAAAATAGTCTGTATTGGTCTCAAAACGGTTCATGATTTCGCAAAAAGAAAATGAAGTTGTACTAAGCGTTAGGTACTTACCTACCTACCCACAAAATATAAAAAAATACCTAGATCGTCAGATCTTTGTAAAATATCCTACGATTTAAATTTTTCAATTTTCGAGATTCTTTATTCCACATCCCATCTCAAAGGAAATGTCTTTGGTACCTTAAAATAAGTACAATACAATAAAATATTAAAATAAGGAAATAAATAAAACCTCTTTTTATACACTCGTCTTAATATTTAAGTATTTACCGAACACTGAACGACTTTAGCATTAAAATACTCAACACTTATTACAATATTTTTTTTACTGTTTAGTAGATTTTTTTATTATCTTCAGAACTACTAATCAACATACAAGGTACATAACTACGGCTAATAAGTATTATCTACGTTATAGTGTACAGATGAATGTTTACATTTTAGCGATTATGTAGCGATTTGTACAAATACAAAGTTTTTTTCAGTTAGATAATTTTCTATCAATCATGTGATTGAAGGGCATTTTTTATGAAATTGGTTTAGGTACAAACATAAATGAGTAACACCATGGCTCTTAAAATATGTTTGCGATAACCGTGGTATTTTTATACAATACAATACATTCGGATTCGAATAATCGGAAAAACTCTATCGCTTTTCACAACTTCCATTCGGATACAATATTTTTTTTTTGTGTTCATAATGTTACCAGACTTTAGGAGTCAATACAGTAAAGCAACCCATCAATAGAAAGAGACAGAAAAAGAATTGGCCCGTTTGCTTTCCATTGTTTCTCCAGGTGACAGAGGGTCAAGTCATCTTCTATCTCTTTCTTAATATACTCTCAGTTGTCTGTTTTCATAAGTATTATTTCAGATTTAACAAGCATTTTCAAATGCATGAATTCATTGATTATAATGGAATTTGTAAATAGTTATTTGCAAAGTGGATATGATATACATCGTTTGATAATATAATTTTATATATTTACCTAAATATATAGCTTGATTGAAATGTATTTTTTTATATAATATTACGACGATGCCCTTAACACATAAGACTGATATGAACTATAAACAATTCAGATGTACTCAATACTCTGGAAGCTTGTAAGCGTAAAAAATCGAAGTGTTGCGAACATTAACGGTGAATAAATACTTTTTTGAGTGAAGAATACATCTGAATACCGATATTATTGCTAAGGATTTTTATAAATTATAGTGCAAGCTATGGAAGTGATAAAGAAACTACAGGCTTGCTGACATATGAAGCCAACATTGATAAATATCACGCTATCATAATTATATATATTTGATTGAAATAATAGATTTTAGAACCATTATTGCACACATTTAATATCCTAGAATTAATTAAGAAATGCGAATTCACTTTTTCGCACGATCCTAACGCACAGTAAAATTATATTCGAGTTGAAAAATATTATTTAAGGAGATTTTCATAAATATCTGTCGACTTACATTACATCTGTATAGGACACCATTTCCACACAATAAGTACTTGTCTATACATAGTGAGTACAACAATCACACTTAAAGTTATATTTTATACTTTATCCATTATAAAACATCAATCTATCAGCAAGCCGACTCCTCAAAGTCCTACTAGGACACATTTTAATTATTCACCCTGGGGTCAAATGTTTTGTACTCAATTTTAGACCTTAACAGTACCCCGATAGACCGCAAATTACATCGATACCTTAGCGCAGTAAGACCATTAAAAATATGCAAGAGTAATAATAAAAATGTGCCCGGAAATTAAATATAGTCTAGTAATAAGATAGCATTTCCTAGAATATATTTTTTTATTTAAAAAAATACTATGATCTTGGGTAAAGCGCTTACGTCATACATAATAATATAACTATTTATTAATACTGAATGTATTGGATCGATAAGATACATTTTGTGAATATTGAGAGACAAATACACTATCATAAATAGATGTTTTAAACACTGCAACATCTCATAGAAAATATTTGAGATTAAATTATACAACATAAAATATTTGCCTTGGGTCTTTGCAGATTCAATATACAGATAGATTTTTTTACTGACTCAGCTTCTTATTTTAGAAGACAAAACAAATCAGCATGTGACCTGATTCTTTTTTTTTTTTTGCAGTGATTACACCCAATGTAGTCAAAAACAACGCACTTCAAAAGCGTTTTAAATCTCAAAAATCAAGTAAATAATGACGATATGCTGTTTACGAGTAAATATTAACTAATGTAATTAATATTTCGTCCTAGTTATAAGATTTTTTCAATATTTTCAAGCGTGTTTACATTGTACATTATACAGGGTAGTCACTAAAATATAATTTTAGATAAGTACCTATAAATATATTATACTTACCTATCTAAAATTATGTTATATACTTATATAATATTGTTTTATTTAAATATGTATTGATATACTATAATAGATATATTAACTGAGGGTTTGTATACTGATCAAAACTAGTTTTGCACTACCTCAATAAGGTATGTAGCTAATGATTGATATTCGTTTTTAACCAGATGTTTTATTATTCAAATAAACTACATATATAAAAATAGTGCAATACTTATTTGATCCGTTCACTTAGAAAGTTACAAGGCCAACTTGATGAATTCTAGGATAATTTGAAGAATATTTTTTATAAGTATATCAATTTTTTGAATATTATATATTTTTTTCTTAGTAACCACTCTGCTTCAAGGATTGCTCTTAAATATTAATATGTATTATTACCCTATACGACGTAGCTATAATGAGGTATGGGTGACTTGAAACTGGCTGATTAGGACAAAATAACACTTTTATTAAAAAAATAAACGCTCTATATAGTTTAAAGACATGGCACAATGATAGTGAAGAAGTAATTAAAAGTAATATATCACATAAAACAGGGTTTGCGGTCTCAAACGACAGGTGGCAGCAGCATCGAGATGGCTAAATAAAAATAAAACTTTTTTTAAATGTTTTTTTATGTGTTGTGTGTCTTTTTATTGTTATTTTTGGAAAGTTATAATTATTATTTTTTCATTTATTCAAACATTTTTGAGTTGTCGTTTGAGACCCGGAATATTTTTATAGTATATAATATCTGTTACAATAATTATATTGTTATTTACATAATAATATACGATGTTATATTACATTATATACGTGAATATTGTCAAGATATACCTACAAGCAGGTACTGTGAAGCGATACACGTTTTCATATACATGAATATTTAATATATATCATCTGATTACAATGTACATGAACTTTGGTATAATTTAATGTAATAATGACTGATTATGACTACACTTAATAAATAAATAGAAAAATAAGCTTCGTTAAAATAAATGGACATGATTGCTATCACTGAACAACTTTTAATAATAATAATCAATAATACATACATTTTGTATGTACAGAAAGTTTGGTAAATCTTTGGTTGTTATACTACAGTAGGTATCGACTATCGATTATAAATAATCGAGCTATCTAAATCGGTTAAAACGAATTAGTCGATTTGCAGTAGTGTTTTATTATTATGATTTTTAGGTATTGCTTCAGTAATAATAGTTATTACTTACGCAGTAAGTTGTGAGATTGCAAATAAAACTTGAGAATCAATCATCCTGAATAATCCTGATGCCGTGAAACAGCTTAGTAAGTTGGGGCTGTGTAGTCGATGTTTCCTGAAATCAGAATTAATTATGGTCATATTAAAAAAACAACAAAAAACAAATTAGTATCTATTTTTTGGACAACCTGTATATTTTGACCTTTTTAGGGAAAGATTTCCCAGGCATCAATGCACTAGCCAAGATTTTAATACCTGATGACACATCAGACTTCCAGAATTTTTTGTAAAACGTTGCAAAGCAAGCTCTTTATTTTTATGGTCTTTGAGGATTTCATGATGATTTTTAAGTATTACTTTAAAATTTCACATGAAATGTTTTGACTGAGCGAAACATTTTGAGGTCTTTGTCCATCGCTAGGACGCTGGACTTGAATAAGCTGTTAGTACCCACCAGAGCCATGTGTCTGCGAGAAGGGCGGGTCGCTGTAGGCAGGCTGTGGGTCAGGGGCGGCGGGGTAGGCAGGGAAGGCTCCCGGGCTGCCTACCGCGCCTTCCACTTCATACGCCGGCGCGAACGCTGCGTCTGCGCCCACGCGGAATCGCTGGAAGGCGAAGAAGGCGCAAGCCACCTGAGGAGAAAAGAGTAGTAAGAAAGCCATCTTGATAAGTTCCATGGGCGTAGCCAAAATTAGGACGGGATCCACCTGAAGGACAGTAGTATTCTTAATACTTAAATATTGTATTGTACGCCAAAGTAGTAATCAATCGTAGTAGTACCTATACCTAAAATTCAAAGTATATAACTAAAAGGACTATTTGTTTTGTACGCTAATGTTCTAAGGACAGTGTTGGTGCTACCATGGACCCAGCTCATCAAGGATGCAGTTCTTTTCATAATGACGGCGAAGAAATTATCCATGGAAGCATCCGCAAACATTGCGGAAGCACTGCGCTGCAGTACCGAGGTTTTCTCAACACTGCCCTCAGAGCGTCGTTGTACTGAACACGCAGGCCGTTGTAAACCCACCGCGTAAAGTTGATCCACAGACTGCACGTGTAAAAAGACTGACAAAGTAGTAAGTAGAAAGAAAGCTCCAAAAAGTAACAGTTTTATATCGGTTTAATGAACTCACCCAGGCGAAGATAGAGAAGAAGCAGAAGGCGATGGCTCCCTGCATGTTGTTGGCGGTGCCCACCGGCGGGTTTTCGGTCTTGCCCCACGCGTTGCATAAGTAGCAGAAACCGACGAAGTACAGGAACGCCCAGAATGCTGAAGACAATGGTACAAGAGGTTTCATGTTAAGTACCTACGTCTATTACGTCTTCGCAAAAATCGCTCACTTATAATAAAGGTGCCTAGATACTAAATCAACACACATACTTATTTAGATCGCCTTAGAAGACTGCATGAGTGGAAGGACTCCCTAAAGACACCTTAGTTAAATAGGTGCCTTAGGTTTTCAGGGAAACTACCTTAGGAAAACGTGACGTGTTATATATTTTTCTATAAATACCAATATGCTCTATGTATGTATGTATTTATAGTATATGTAAATGTTACACCACTGACTACCTGCAGCATTGTCTCTCGTTCTACTTTTAATCCATCCAAATGTTGTCTGTAAAAGATCGCTTTTAGCGATAAGATCGCTCATTGTGTCGCGGTATCACCCTATGTAACATTTCTACATTTATATCTGTATTTTTTATGGCGTACCTAATAAAGAGTATTCTATCTATCTATCTCTTAGTAATGTGATATCGCGCAGTCCAATAATAAAAACAAGTAATTAACGAATATATAATCACATTCGTGTTAAGGGAAATGGAGGTACCTATTTACATGTTAGTAAATAGGTAGGTAACATGTAGTGACCTAATTGGTGATGTTCTTCAGAAAGGTCAGTTGAGTAGCACTCGCTACTGGCGTGCATGTATGACCAGATGTATGAATGTAAACGAAGCAAAATGAGTATGTAAGGAGCGTAGCAGGTGGCGCTCTATAGTTTCTGCCTACCCCCATGGGAAAAAAGGCGTGAGTTTATGTATGTATGTATGTAAATAAGTAGGTAGGTATCACTATACCTAATTGCCTACCTACCTATGTGTGTGTGTATGTGCTATACTTTCTCATAGTCTAGTATTTTCAACGAGAAAATGCTAGACTACTCGCTACGGAACAGGAAAATTTTCATTCTGCGTAAGAAAAGTGGCTTTCCTTGTTAGGTGGGCGCATTCGACCTCGTAAACGTGAATCCATCTTCACACGATAAGTAACAAATTAGGGCAGATTTTACGATCTATAAAATTTTCACCCAAAGAGAGAGGTAGGTACCTATTGTTGAGCCGATCGAACCGCGTTAGAATCCCGTTGTTGTGGAGTCATAAAAGATCGAATGACCTGACATTAATGGGAGTTGTAAAAAATATGGCCGCAGCTTAGTTTAACTTTATACGTGGTAATTAATATTGTAAGTATTATGGCTATTATGGGAGATTAAACAAGAAGTATCTATCTTAGGATTTAAGGGAAACGTAGGCTGAAGAAGTAATGTTTTTCTTTATAGCTTCTCCTCATTTCAAATTGAAACCTTCATGTGATTCAATTTGAGGGATATCTTTTTAAGGTAGGGATTATGGCTTCTCAGGCTCATGCTGGCGGATTAGCAGATTATTCACTCGGATAAAAAATCCCTTTAAATCCCAGCTTATCGGCTTAAGTGGGTTAAGTATCGACTACTTTAAAAAGAAAATGTTAGTGTTAATTAATGTTTTCGGACATTGCTTGCTTCAGTTAATGTGTGCAGTCAGGTTTCTCTATTATTATCGTGCTCTGCATCGTGCATCTTACGTTTCTAGTCTATTGTCATGACTAGTTAGATGCACATTGATCAAAGTTTATCAAAGCAAAAGTACCTATACCCAAAGTCTCAAATTCAGATAATTTATGTAAACAAAGGGGATAACATATCAAAAAAATATCTTCGTAATGGTAATTCACATAAAATGGCGAAAAAAAAAGGTTACATTTTCTTTTAAGTACTGATTTTAAGAAATAATAATTAAAAAATAATCATACCGTAATAATTTTTATAAATTTCCGGTTTTAAACAAAGTTACTAAAAAAAGGAGATTTTCTGGTATAAATTATTTTATGATACTGGTAACAATGCAGGAGATCCAAACATTTTCAAATGTTTTACATCTTCAACAACACTAATATTACAACTCTCATTCATAGATTCATATTGTAAGTAGCATATCTAGCTACATTTTGGATGAAAACGGCAGTAAACTGTTTCGAGTGGAAATCGATTTTGGGAGGCCTACGTCTAGCACTGGACTTAAAAGGGCTGATTATGACGATAGTATGCCGTGTCTCCGACATACTACACAATACATTGTTTGGCAACGGTATTTTGTTTGCATAGTTCTTATAATTAATTCACTTTAATTTAAGCGATGACTATTTACAAAAAAAGAATATAATAAAATGTTTTGAACCACTGTCCTGTCATTTTGACAGTGATATTTCTTGACATTACTTTGTTTACATAAATTATCTGAATTAGAGACTTTGGGTATAGAACTCGAAATGAATACTCACGCCTTAGAATGTCGTTAAGAAATGAACGACATATTTTTTTTTTGTGGTTCACAATCATAAATGGGACAATATTGTCCGAAATTCTTTTGTTTTTTGTTCTAAATTCACGTCTTCATTAAAACATTTTGCGGACGAAATCTTAACTGCAATTTGAAGGTACTGTAGAGCCTTTATTTATTATTTTATTTATTTATTTTAAGGGAAAACAAACAGTAGTGTATTAAAAATAAACAGAAATAACATAACAATAATGTTATTTTCGGATAGAAGGTTTTCCTGTAATATATAAGTGAAGTACAAATTTATGTATTTTTTTTTTTCAAAATTTTAGTCTTAGTAATTTCGGAGATGAGGGATGGTCAATTTTCATCTATTTTCTTAAATATCTTTGAAAGTATTTATTTAAAAATTATAAAAATACATATTACACGTCCGTGTTTGGGTCACAAAAGTTAATGGGTCTAGTAGATTCGAAGCAAAATAGCTGCGACAGACGGACAGACAGACAGACAGACAAATGAGTGATACTATAAGGTATCTGTTTTTTCCATATGAAGTACGAAACCCTAAAAATGTACAATAACAAAAAAAAATCCGTGAATAGCTATTTATTTTATCTGAAAGATATGTTTTATTGTAATACCTCTCCCACAGTACCTACCTACCTATCTTCAGATCATTTGACAGTCTCCTTAACCTTCGTGACACGGAATGAACTACCTACAGATGTATAAATCTGGCCGCTATTGATTCAATTAATTCGATTGATTGATTGATTGATTGATTCGATTGGCGCAATTAATTCGACCTCAAATTCAATTTAGATTTTCTTTGAGTTTATTGACATACTTAGCTGGGAGTGTCTTATTACCCTTTTCAAGATTCTGCGGAATGGGAAGTTGCATTGGAAGTAATAATGGTACGAAGTGGTAATGGTTCTACTATTTTTCTATGCCCCATAATGATCTCATACATATGTCGCAGGCAATTTGTAATGATTTCACTTTTTATAAAAAAAAATTACGCGTTGCCAATTTGCCTTCGGCATTTTGCATAACCGCGAGCCGTTTATAAACGGACAGCTCCGTTTGTTAAATGACGAATCATACAATCTGCCTGCGACATATAATACAGGGTAGATTTGTATTTTTTTTTTTTTTTTGGGGACGGCTTTGTAGGTTTAGCTGACATTTTGGCATTCACATCATGCACCAAGCGCACTCCTTAGGTTTGACTTATGGTCTAAAGAGTACGTGTTGTATAGGCGACACCCAGATTAGAACAGAAACCCTCGGGGACCCAGATCTTTCACACATGTTCTAAATAGACCAGAAGACATGATCAACTTCTAGGAGGGAGGTGGGCTGGTTGGAATAACCACCGATGGCCGCTATGGCCCACGCCCAATGGTCTATCTGAAGGACTGTGCAGAAAGAAACCAAACCCTCTAACATAAGAAGAGTATGTGTTTATATATCTAACATAACGGTGACATAAGTATTGCCTTCCACAATATATCGAAGTTTCTTAGCTTTATAGACTGTAAGTGTAAACATTAGCATACCTAATTACTTGTCACGTTTTCCTAGTAGGTTCTAGTACCTACTAATGCAGCACATAAAATGATATAAGTGCTAACTTTCACGATTTCAATAAACTTCTTGCAACGAGAAAGTACAAAGGCAGACTTCAGTAATGCCTCAGTCAACTCAGTGATGAAGAGAAAACAAGGTGATGGATTATGTTTGTTCCAAATTCAAATTCAAACATAGAATATCCCAAGTTCCATAAAAAATAAAAAATAAAAGAGCATCAACTTACCAGAGAATCCCATGTCAGCCAGTACATAGTGCTTCCTAGTCTTCACAGAGGACATCTGTTCAAAGAGGTACTCTCCAGCGATGAAGCCAATGGCCGCTATGAAGGCGATGACTGAGATACCAACGCCATAGTTGCATGCATTCGTGTCATCGTTGTAAACGCAGCGCTCCTTGCCGTCTTCTCCTGTGCGCCAGCCCTTGGCTGATATGCAGCCCATCACTATTACGCTGAATAACTGGGGAACAGGAGTATAACATCAGCATAACATAATGAAATGAGCCTAAAATGTTCCCATGCTGGGTAGTGGCCTCTGTGAGCGAGAGCAGCCAGTCGATTCTGTAAAAATCTCACCGTGAAACCTTAGGTGAAGTGATCTCGAAGTGAACTGTCATTCCATCCGAGACTAGGGATTGACACTATTGACAGCTCACTTCACCTAAGTTTTCACTGTGAGATGGTTACAGAATGGCACTACTCGACGTGAACCACTTTGCGGGCCAATTGTATAGTGCATCATAGAGTATATTGATAAGAAACTTCTGACTGCTGGCTCGTCAAAGTTAAAGAACATCTTAGGTGAGAAACTAAACAATTTGTAACTGAACTGAATACACAGTAAGAAAGTAGTTTGTTCATAATCGATTACTGAATCGATTTTTGTAATTTTTAATAACAGATAGCTAGGCTAGCGATAGATCGATAGCTAAAATAGGTATGAATAAGACGGTTATTGTTTTTATTATGATTACTTATAACATAATATTCTTATTCGGGTGTGTGGTGTGCGTTAATTCCAGGGCCTCAAGTCTGCTATTACAATAGTGTCAGAATGGTCTCTTCATTGTGAGTTTTTGACAGATTTGCCATACAAACACTGTCAAATACTCACAATGGCGAGACCATTCTGACACTATTGTAATAGCAGACTTGAGGCCCTGGACATTTGTTGTACAGTGCAACTAAATGACGTAAAAACAATCAGAGTAAATCTCTGTACGACTAATTCGCGTTTTTACTGATAGCTGATAGCAGAAATTATTAATTATTGTATACAAAATATTGTTAACATTTTTACAGAGAGTATGGAGTTTCTTGACCATTCTTCTCCATACGTAACTACCTTTTGGAAGGGGCAACTAGAATCAATTTATTTTTGTAATATTTGACGTTTGACAAAAGTGCCTTCTAGGCGCCTATTTGAAATAAATGATTTGACTTTGACTTTAACACTAATCCGTTCGTCAGCCAAAGCTATGAATAAGGCAAGAAGACCCTTGGTATTATAATTTATAAAGGATAGAGCCACGCGTTGTCTGTCAGTGTCAATCGTTTAGCCTCGGAACTGAATTATTAAAAGACTAGCTTCTGCCCGCGACTTCGTCCGTGTGAAATTTCTTCTTCCCCGACGCATAGCCCGCCCGCGATATTATTTTGTTTTTTTAGCGTTTTTTCTGACTTTTTTCATTTTACTCGGCTCCTAAGGATCTCACAGCGTGATTTTAAATAGCCTATAATCTATTTGACGACACGTCGCGGGTTCGATTCCCGCACGGAACAAATATTTGTATGACCTATACAAGTAGTTGTTCAGGGTCTGGTTGTTTGTGTATGTCAGTTTTAATGAATGTAAACGCAAACAAGGTTTTTCGAAAAAAAAAAAAAAAAAAACTATCGTTAAATAGGTTAGGCTGTTGTATGTAGGGGCATACAAACTTACAAACAAATTTTACCTCTTTATAATATCAGATAGTATAGATTACCTAACCGTTAATTGTGCCTGCTTACAGATTTTTAATGAGGTATAGGAATTTCCATGGCAGTGTTCGGTTGAGGGCGTCACGTCACCGGGACTCATTTGTTCGTAGTAATGGGGTGTGTTTAAGAATACATTTAGCATAGCACTATTATTATCTAGTTCTATGTTAAGCAAGTATAGGTACAGTCAGGAATTCTTCAGTTTTTTTAAATATTTTAAATTTATATTAAGCTAAATTATGAGTACCTAGTTTAAAATCGGAACAGAAGAAAATTCAAAGAATATTAACTTTAAACTTTAATCGCCTTACTTAGAAACGCGGAATAAAGTTATACTAGGTATAAACGTCAAAAATGTATGGTTATATCGAAGTTATTCCTAGTATAACTTTATTTCGCGTTTATAAGTAAGGCGGTTAGAGTAAATTGAGTTTTGTCGCTAACCGTACCTGCACTGTGGAATGCATTGCGAATATTTGTGAATTATCACATTCCACCTGCATGAAGGTTCTGTTTACATTGCCACACTGGTCGGTTTCAGTTATGTAGGTAATACCTAATTAGTTTTCAATGAAATTCGTGTTGGTCCCCCGATAGTAGGTACCTACTAAATGGGGTTGATATGCGTTCACTACTTTGGACCTTTTACGTAAGGACGGCACGCAAAATGGTGTTACATCAGAAAGTATTTGTTATGAAAATTGGTGTCAGATCTGAAATACATAATTTGTTATGAAAATTGATGTCAGATCAGAAGTATTTGTTATGAAAATTGGAGTTAGATCAGAAGTATTTGTTATGAAAATTGTTTTTTTTTTTTACGAAACTTGGCACGCTTGAAGCTACCAGAATAATAGTCTCGTCCATAAAGGGCGGAAGTGATGAAGTCAGTTCTAAGGGTCGTCTTCCGTCTTCTTTTAACTCCTGAAGAATTATTTATAGAATACTGCATACTTAGGTACATGAATGATCTGGTTTAGTGACCCACTTTAACACTATGAGACATCAATAGTTAGTAGTGCTGTCAATCTGAGTTAAGTGGAAGTAAAACAGAACGAGAAAGGAGATTTATTTATTAAGCCAATTTTCTGCTAACCACATAATAGGCTCTCAGACCGTTTTTCGGCCATGGCGGCTAATACTTTTTTATTTTATTTTTTTAACTTAGGCATCTTAGAGTTGACCTTTAAAGATCGTGACTCCTTAACCGGAATTTCCTGTGGTTGACTTACGTTCCTAAAAACTTAAACCCTCCAGCCAGGGCATAAAACTTATAAACTAAACGACTGTGCGCTAAGGGCACCCCCTGTGGGGTACGAACCTCGGTTTAGGGCAGAGTCGGAGGGAGGACAGCAAGGGACAGGTAGTGGCTGGATCAGTTCAGGGTTATGATTATTAATAGGGGAATTTAAAGCTACACGCTCAGCTGCGGCGCGGGCTGGCGCTTCGTCGAGCAAGGGTCGGGGAGGACTGTTAAGTCGGGGATTTCGCGAGGGGCCTTGGCGGCGAGGTCGTCGAGGTCGTGTTTTATGTTTTCGAGCTGTACTGGTGGCTCTACTACTCTCCTGGAGGAGGGTTCGTCTGGGTCGGTCATGGCGGCCAATTTCAACGGAGATATATTATAGTGCAGGCGAGTGTGCGCAGAGTCGCAGACCAGGTGCACTCTCACTTCCCTTACTCTTAAGTTCGATGAAACGGCAATCCGACACGACCGAAGAGAGATCAGGCGAAGGACATTGGTCCTGCGTCTGATCTCTCTTCGGTCGTGGACTTAACGTGCGCACCGAAGTACGGGGGTATACAACCGCCAACTTCCGAACTCCAGTCTGTTACTAAGAAATTCCTAATGGAAAAACCCAATAACACTGCCCGAACTGGGAATCGAACCCAGGACCCCACGCTTAGCAGTTGCGCTTGCGAACATGAGACTAACGACCACATAACAATCATCCCTCCGACTCTTCCCTAAGCCGAGGTTCGTACCCCACAGGGGGTGCCCTTAGCGCGCTGTCGTTTAGATTATAAGTTTTTACGCCCTGGCTGGAGGCTTTAAGTTTTTAGGAGCTTAAAGCAACCACAGGAAAGACCGGTTAAAGAGTCACGATCTCTAATGATCACCTCTGAGATGCGCTAGATAAAAAAAAAAAAAAAAAACAATCATGTACTATCGTGGCCTTTTCCGCCTGATCACTTATGTAGGTAAATATTTTTTCGCGTAAATCCTGCGGAGGCGCCGAGCCACGTCCCGTTTAAGTTTTAGCCTATTAGAAAAGCAATAAAGCAATTAGTTGCAATCTGCGACAGGATAGTGACGTATCACGTGAAGGTACTCCTTTTGTAATTTACCTGTGGAGGCGCCGAGCCACGTCTCGTTTAAGTTTTAGCCTATTAGAAAAGCAATAAAGCAATTAGTTGCAATTTGCGACAGGATAGTGACGTATCACGTGAAGGTACTCCTTTTGTAAATTTTACGGACGAAGTATATTATATTACGGGCTAGAGAGCGCTTCTATTTTTTAAGTGCAAGCAAAAATGAGCTTAGTGGTGGTCAGGCGGGAGTGTCCGCGATAGTACCTAGATAGATGGACACCATAAAATGTGTGGGTACCATTTTTAGAGACTTTTTATTGATTTCAAATGTTCCATTACCTACGCAATTATGTGTACATATAACCTACTATTCTATTATCTATGAGACTCATCAACATTCAGCTATTCTAATAATATAATGGGTTTTAGGTACCAGTGGCGAGGCTTGACATTTTGTAGCAGGGATGTCGAAGAGGAAATTGTTCAGTTCCATAAATATTCATACAATTACGTCAAAATTTATTTATCTACGCAGAAATGAAAAAAAAAAAATCCTTTAGTTTACTGAATTTAACACCATCTGTTGTCAATTCAAAGCTAAGACTATGCGTTTTTGTTTTGAATATTATGGTGTATTGATTATCTGCATATTATTTGGCAATCGTAGATTACCGAATGTGCTATTTTTCAATTGTGGTAGGTGAAGTTTGCTCCGATCGTCCGAAGGGAAGCCGGTAGGAATGGAGTTATTAGCGCGCTACGCCTCTGTTAGGTACCTATCTAATGTATTGGAATGAAGGCCATACTTCCTTATGGATTAAAATATATCATTTTTATGGACTACTAGCATTTGCCAGCGGCTTCGCCTGCGTATGTTGGAAATTATCCCACGGGAACGTAATACCGGGATAAAAAGTATCCTATGTGCGATTAAGTTTCAATCCCGTGGGAATATCGGGATAAAAAGTATTCTATATGTTATAAACTATCTGCGTGCCTTTCATCTAAATCCGTTCAGCCGTTTTTGCGTGATTGAGTAACAAACATCCAAACATACAAACTTTCGCATTTTTAATTATTATAATATTTCTGATTTATTATTTATATATTATCTATATATATATAATATAGGGGGCAAAACCGCGAAGAGTATGAATAAGCTATGATGTTATGTTAGCCAATTGTTTTGTGCAATGTTACAGAAATATTGTCCTGGTTATTTAAATTGTTTTTTAATTAGGTCAAGATTGTATGAACTAGGAAGACTGATGAAGAGTATCTACTATTGTGTAGGTACGTATTTTATGTTTGTGCATGATGAATATAATGGCTTTAATTACGAAAATTAATTACGGAACCTAGAGCCTAAAATAGGCAGAGCAACCATCTTCAAAATAGAAAATCTTTACACTGGATAAATAATGATCCAATGTGACCCAGTTATAAAGTCTATAAATATTTTATTAGTATATTTTAAAACAAGCACAGTGCAGTGTGGGTGTAACACAAGATTCAATTACGCTATCAATATGTACAGATAGTGGAATAATTGTCTATTCTTGGTTACATACCTCTTTACTTAACTCAAGGCCAGTCACATGCCATGTAAAACCTACTTGCTATGTTCAAAAATACATTCATATATGGCCTTTGTGGTTTTAGCTAACTAGGGTACCGAATTTGAAAAATAAATCAATTTGGAGAGAGATGTAAGGACATAATTACTTTGTTATTTAATTACATAGATATTATTTAAATTATATGTGTAGATCGTCCATAATACATTTATAAACAGCCAATCATTTATCAAATTATGGAACCTCCTACATTCCACGATCGTAATGATATTAAGTATGTTGGTATGTTTTTCTTTGAAATAAAAACGCTAACTGACGTAACTCGTTCATACTGACCTGGAAAATTTATAAAAACAAGTACTACGCCTCACATGAGGTCCGCATATAGTGCATACAAAGTATCTTACCCAACAGACCGCCCTGACGATCACAGGAGGCCTCTGGATGAATTGCTGAGGATCGAAGGCGCCCCCGGCCTTGCCGCCACCGTACGCCCCGCTCGTATCCATTTTATCACTTTAGAATGAGAATTTTGCTACTCCAAGCACCAACGTTAACTATCTGGCCATAAACGGCTCAATAAGTATTCCACCTCTGTAACTACGAATAGCCAATTCGTGTTATCGATCGCGCAGACGAAATTCACAGATGACAACAGGAAAATCTGACATTACTGCGTTCTCTACGCCCGCGTTACGGCATCGATCTGCTGTAGCGCGCTCTGATTGGCCGAAATAATACGACTCGAGTAGGGTTGCCAATGAGCATCCGGAAAATTCGGTTTACAGGAAAATATGCCATAGACTAATGAAAACGGGCTGTCGACTAAATAGCTATAATAATGAGTTGTATTTATTTATTACAAGTACTTGCAATATTGTTTATAGTTTTATTTATTATGCAAATAATGCAGTTGTTTTAGTATTACAACGTTTGTGTTAAGTAAAAGAATGGGGTAACAACAAGAAAATGCTTTTGTTTTGACAAAGTAGGTTAGAGATGGTGCAGTGTGGCGGCACATATTTACTTCCGGTTTTTCCGGACCGCGGAAATGAACTCTTGATTATAGCGCGGCATTTGTATTTATGTAGGTCATTGATAAGATTAGGTTTAGATAAAAGAGAAAGTTTTGTATGTACCTAATTGAAAAAGTTTGCTAGTTAGTACCTACACATGTTTAATTAAGGTTGTATTGTACTTTTTTATCCAAAAAAATCCCGTGTTAGTCACAAATGCCATTTATGTGCATATTTGAAACAAATACTTTGACGATTCATTTATTTATTTATCACATGGAAAACCAATAGCTTTACATAAATACAATAAATATACTGGCATAAGAAACATGAAGCCAATTATAGGTTTTCACGGCTAGCTATAGTGTAATCTCCTTTATATAAGTGTACTCTGTGAGTGTAATACAATAAGAGCTAATTTATATATTTTTAATTTACCTACTCAAGAAGTGCTAGAATAAGACTTTTCACACGACTTTGTATTTTTTCTTTTCTTTTGGCTTCGTTCTGTTTGTGTATTTATCCAATGTCACATGCAGTTTAATTAGTTCGAAGAAACAAAGGTAGGTTAACGAAAATATTTTTAAATCAAGTTATAAACTATCTGTGTGCCAAATTTCATCCAAATCTGTTCTGCCTTTTTTTCGTGATTGACTAACAAACATCCATCTATCCTCACAAACTATCGCGTTTACAATATTAGTAGGATAGCATTTTAACGGGATTTAGGATAGGCCTGATATCAGTATAGTTATATTGATCACCTTATTATCTAGGACAAGGATGTTTATTTTTACTGTATAATATAATTTTCCTTATGGTAGCGACAATATTTAAGGAAACGCTTGTTTACAACAATATATTACTGTAATGTATTGGAACACAGTTACTTATTTACCATTTAACTTTATAAAGGCACTGTACGAGAGTTTAAACTTCGAATCTGATCTAAGAATGGCCTGGGATTGGGACACTGCTCAATCAGGCTAGATGGATCTTCGGAGGGTGGCTGGTAGCAGCTGGATGAGAGTTGCCGAAAATCGAGTTGAATGGCGTGCAATAGGAGAGGCCTATATCCAGGCGTGGACTGCTGTGGTTGTTGATAATGATGGTGGGACGCTGCGGTCGTAGTTTTGGAGTACAGGCATGGTCTCGTCATTATGACGCATCGTAATGGCGGGACTAGTGGTATCGTGAAATTCCGTTTATGCCGTGTGAGGTACAAAAATTTCAGGACAGGTACAAAATAGTACTACATAGACGTGGTAGAAGCTGAGCAGAAGATGGACAATTTGCCCGCGCACAATTTGGAATCTACGTGTGCATTATTGCATAGGTTTTCTGTATGTTCTATAATCGCGGAAAAATTGCCCATCGTCTAAGGTTTCAATACAGGGAAATTAAGACTCCGATTAGATATTACAAATATATTTATTGAAATAAGAAACGAACTAAATGAGGATCATAAGCTGCTCAATAATATTAAATTACATTTTAAACAATTCTGATTTATAATAATTATAAATTGCTTTCATTGGCCGTTACTCGAATGAAATAAAATTTTGACTAGTTCAAAGAACGTTACAACTAAAAATATGTTGCGTAAACCATTTTGCTTTATTTTTCTAGCACCTTACAAAATATGAGTGACGGCCATAATGGGTTCATAACATTAACATGTAGGTATACAAAATGTTTACATGTGAGAGTGAATATCAAAGAAGACTGTATAGAAACACTGATTTCTATCAAGATATTTACAAAGTTAAGCTTAAATATACTGTTCTACGTTTTAATAAGATGTTATTTTAATTACATTCACGGTGTTAGTTACGGATTGTATTAGTTATTATTATTTCATTATTTTGGGCGTTATTTTGTATACAATGTTAGGTAAAATATAAAACCAAGCCATAGATGACATTGTTAAAATACTTAGAATAAAACAATCACGGTTATCCTAGCTAACTATTTACGAATTGAAAATAACATTAGTCATTCTACATAAATATTTAAATACGGAACGGCGGTTTTCGTTCTTTCGCAGTTGTCTATGGAAATTGACATTTTACATAACATTGCCATCACAAAATATTAGCAGTTTACTTTTATGGCCACTTGATATCACGTTGGTAGTGGACATGCGTTGAAAAGTAGAAAATAAATTAGAGATCACGTTTTGTGAGTTTTATTCAGATGTAAACAGTATCAAAAGTGTTTTTTTTTTAAATGTAATTCGGGAACACCATAAACATTTTTAGCGAGGGCGAGTCTGCATTCCATTGCAAGCAGGGTGTTGCTAAGCTTTAGATGGAGGAATATGACTATTTATAAGTGGAAGCATAACTTTGTAGTCGTTTTCAATGATGGGGCAAACGGCATGTCCTTAATGCTTTACAAGAATGTTAACATACAAGGTCTATGAGGTCTATAGCTAACTTTATAATTGTCTATAATACATTAATATGTAAACCCTAATTTTTCACACTATCACTAGACTAACGTTTTGTATAAATTCTAGCTACATTAATCTCTACATCATAATCAAATACTCTACAATTATTGTACATGAAAAACTAACTACTGGGATATATTTTATCTATGACATAATTTAAGTAAAACAATATTTACAAAAATAGCCATTTTTGTCTGTTTTTGGATCCGTCTAACATCTAATTTCTTTAATATCCCAATAAAAACACTCAATTTTTAATATTACAAGGAACTAATTATTTGTAATAACAAAAATACACAGCTCACTTAATTTTAATAACAGAGGATATTTAGCAAACTATATGTTTAAGTTACAAGTATGTATAAAATGTACTAAGTCGGTACAAAATGCTACAAAACTATTATATAGTACGTTATGTATATTATCCGTTTTGTCGTGTAGGAATAGTTTGATGGCAAGTGACAACTATCGTCTAGTAGAGTAGTTAGTGGCTTCATGTGTAGCGAGCTCAGCGCGGTAATGGAATGGTCACACATTATTGAAGCAACATTGGTAAAAATTCAGATTTTAGTCACATTACAATTTGGAGGAGTAAATCCCCTCTAGACTTCGAAAGTCGAAGTTACATCACATTCTACTTTACTCAGTCCTTTGACATAGAGGTAAATATAATCATGCAATGGAAGAAATGCTTACACAGCTCGGTGTTGATTGTATATTTTATAAAAACCTAATTTTCAGAGTCGAATAGCTTCTCAATAAAACACTAAATCCAATAAAGTATAATAGCATTATTCGGAATTCACAATCGTCATAACGATGCAATACACAATGAGATTGCTTTTATATTGCTAAACTCCTAAAATAATGTAGATGCTTATCAAATAGCTGCTTGCGTTATCAAAATGTCAGCATTTCATTAAATTAGTGGAAGTCTTTGCCGATGTCCAATTCTTTGGAATTTTTGACAAGTTCTAATGTATTCGAGTACAAATATGTATTCTAGATTGTCTGTGGGTTTTAGGAATCTGTGAGTCCTTGGCGCTTTTCTTCTTCTAGCATGGCGTCGAGTTCGTCGGTGAGGTTGGCAAGCATGTTGCCGATGTCGTTGAGCACGTCGACTGGCTCGGTGCTCTTCTCGTCCTTGTGCTCGACGAGCGCGTGCGGCGCGGCGGGCTTGTCGGCGCGCGGCGGCAGGCCCGCCAGCGCCATGCCGGCGCGCCCGTACTCCGTGTGCGGCCGCGCGCCGATCTGGCCCCGGTTCTGCTTTATGGTCCCGGCGTTTTCGTTCGCAAACGGAATGCTATCCGATTCTGTGCTGGAGCTTGACTGTAACGAAATAGGAGAACGTTAGTACAAACTTGCAGTTTCCTTTAGGTATCTACTATGCTGCCGATTGATATTTATTTCGTTGAAGTTCGTACATATAAACTCACCTTAAAACTAGCATCGGATCCCGTGCGCAGCTTATCATCGTCGTACCTCCTGGGAGGACTGGAGGGCGCGGGCGGCGGCGGCAGCAGACCCGTGCTATCCAGCGACACGGACAGCGAGTCGGAGCTCGGATACGCGGGCAGGGACAACGGGAGGCTCTTCTCAGGGTGAATCTCCACCGTCGTCTGCCCGAAGCGAGAGAACGGTGCGTACTGAGAGCTCTGACGCTTTGGAGGATCTGGCGGCGGTTTTCGCGCCACGTGAGGACTCGCTCCGTACGCCACGCGCTGCAAACGCGCCGAGTACGCGATCTCGTCGTACGTGTAGTCCGGAGACTTGTCCCTATACGCAGGCGTGGCCGCGATCTTGGCCACAGGTCGCGGCCGCACGAGGCCCCGCGGACGCGGCAGCGTGCCGCCTCCCTCGTAAGAACTATCATTCGTGGGAGTGATGTCGCCGTCGTCGTAAGAGCGTCGCCACTGACCTCCCCCGTAATAAAAGCCAGCTTCGGGAGAAAACGTGGTATGCGACGCTCTTTCTGAAGGATCCTCTAGACTTTCTAGTGATTTCCCGCGTGGGTGACGTATCTGTTGGCATTTATAACACATTTTAGATCCATCCCGAATTCTTAAGTTGTCGAATTTAATTTTGAAAGTTATATTACAGAGAAAGTTTGTTCAAAAACATTTACAAACAACGGCATCGACTTATTTTACAATTCATGTTAATGTCGCTCCTCTTACCATGCTGTCTGTTTAAGATTTTGTTTTGTCAATCATTAATCCAAATATTTATAATGTTAGCGTTATTAAAACCATGCGCAATTAGTATAATATTGTATTAATTCATATAATAATTAAAATAAAAGTGAAATATCTAACTACCGTGCAGGTAAGATCAATCACAGCGGTTTCTACGGTAGTGGGAGAAAAGGCTTAAAATCGAAAAAAATAAAACACACATGGAAAACACTGCGTTCACTCTAACGATAAAATCGTGTGCACATAAAAGCCGGGTGCTCGGGTGCATCGAGAACAAACTGACAAGACCTGTGCCAAAGGAGGTTGTCTCATACCTGGATAGGGACCAAATCTGTGCCACAAAGGGGCGTCGGTATGGCATCAAAGTTTAGGTCGGGGGGTTTATGGTAACTCCGTTGTCTCTCCCAAGGCTGGTAATGTAGCTCCCTCGGATATAAATCCTTTAGCCGATTATGTCCAAGGTGCGGTTTGTGTTTGGAAAAAGAAAAGAAAACAAAACATTCACATGCTGCTTCGGGCTAGTGGTATGAGGTGGATGCAGCGGATGGACGTGTGTGCTGGCGGATCACAACCCTGCGACTTTGACTCTGACTGACTGACCGGTGCAGCCACTGCTTCTTTAAGGTTAATTGTAACAAGAAATGCCGTCCGGCTAGAAGACAATTAATAAGGAAAACATTTTCTTCCGAAAGTGCTCACTTTATTTATAAGTTATACTTATATCAAAATTAATTCACGGTTACATCAGTAACGGTTAATTGATTTCTTTTATTAAATGCGGAAATAAAAGTGAAACAAATATGTTATGATTCTGGAGGAAATAATATCGCAGAACTGTTGAACATCCGACCAGCGAAGGCGATGGCGATGGACGACACCTAAAGTCTAAGCGAAATGATAACGACGTTTCTGAACGCATCGGGGAAAGTTCACAAAATTTTAAAACCACACTCATTTATTATTGAATATTGTTATAAACTTTACGCCAATCGGTTAATTACTTCAGTTTTCCCATAATGTGTCAGCTTTCGGCTCGGCAAACAAAGCTTTCCAGCCATTTTTGTGCTATAGGGTCACACATATGGAACTAACAACAAAAGCCTCGACTGGCTCAACGGAAATCTTTAATTAGTAAAATAAAGGTCAAAATAATGAAGCTAATAAAACGCTTTAAATTGTTAAAATAACGCTGTTAGTATATAAAAAGAAAAATAACTATGTAGGTAAGTATTAGACTTTTTATTAAAATAGCTTCGTTTCTGTTAGAAGATTTGGCGGTAAAAATCAAGATGGCCGATGAATGAAATGAGATGTTATGTAATATGAAAATAAACAAATCATAAAAATTATGACAAAATAAAATTAAAAATATTGATTTGGAGTGATGCTTCGAAAATAATCTTTTGATTGACAGAATAGAAATCTAATTTGCTCTCTATTGCACGGTCTATTTAGAATTTTATTACGAAAGCGGATTTTCATAGGTGAGTAACTTAATGTTTTTTTTAATAATATCCGCTGTCATAAATAGGACTATTCATATAGCAGACTATGGGTTGCCATATGAACTTATTATCTAACCCACAATACAATTTTTTCCACATTAGAAAATAAATTAACATCAACTATATGACTGAGGTTCCAAAGTCTGCTACAAAATGAGCCCTAATCTATCAAGAGTCTAAATTCTAAAACATCACTACAAACACAATGACACTGGGGCTAAGTATAAGTGCATGGTACTGACCTGGCCTGGTTGTATTCTAGTAAAGTCCAACGACCCTTGGTTGCTAATGCTTCTCTTGCCTGCTCTAATGTCTTTCACTCTTTTGATAGCAAGAAGTATTTTCTTTTGGTGGCCCAAACGGACTATGCCCATATCTTCTAAATCCTGAAAGTTAATGCAGATACGTATTACAATTAGACTATCGACCACGATGGCTGAACTAAATAAACTTATTTTTTTTTTCTGACACAGATAAACATTATCGCTCGGTGATGCAGTAGCATTGCATACATTGCTCACGTAATGTATTTTTGTTCTTATATCTTCATGTAAATTGTACTCAATGCTTATGAGCCACGTAACATGGCTCATAAGCGTTATTATATTGTACAAGTATTTATCTACATGGCTCATGTAGGTAAATCTTGTTCAACATAATAACGTACCTACATATTTCTCTACATTTCCAATTAATCAATTATGGGCTCTATAATTATTCTGCAATATTTTGGTATTCTTACCTCCCAAGCGAGTTGCGTGACGTCATGAACGGTGCGGTAACCCTGTGCCACTAGGGCGGGCCCGTACTCCTCTAGTCGAAGTAGTCGCAGCCATTCTTCTAGGGAACCCTGGAATGAGAAAAGGAATGTTTTAGTAGGTTCACATTGAGAGATAAAAAAATGGAAAGGCTGTTTGTAGTGTAGACCTTTGAATGAGTTGCAAAGAGACGTAATGTCAGGTAAGGACATTAGGGCGTTCGCTTGGTTAATAAAAGTTTAAGATGGTTGTTCAAAATTTAAATACAGAGTTGACATTTATTTTTTTATTTACACATTTACATCTAACGTTTTCCATTCTAATACTGGGGTTAGTTACTTAATTTTGCAGGGAAAATGAGTTAATGCCCAAAATTTAAAGTTATTATTAAAATTCCAAAAGGGCTTAGTATTTTTATCTGACGAAGCGACGCGCACTTTACTTGTGGTTACCAAGTATATACTACACACGCTATAGACGCTGTGAATGTGTGTGTAAGCGCAGGAGTTCTCGGTACCATCCGAGACAATGGTGAAGTGCGCCTGTATGATATGTCCAGACGCTACTCGTCTTCACGCACACATTCACAGCGTATTTGTACACTTGGTTACCACAAGTAAAGCAAGCGTCGCTTAAAAATACTGTAAGTAATGATGGAATGGCCTAAAATAATTTCACATTCAGATATTACATACTTCATCTAGTCCAACATTAAATACATAATATAACATCACGCCTGTATTCCCTGAAGGGTAGGGCAGAGGTGTGTACATCAAATACATACCGGAATATAATCAGGCAAGTTATCCGGCACATTTAAATTGGCCAGTTCAGCCTTTAACCTCTTGCGATGGTTGGGTTTCTTGATGCCCACTGCCGTCAGGTCTTCAGGCGTCATTCGTGTGACAGTCGGCAGGTCGTAGCCGGCGTCTATGAAGAGTCGGGCATACTCCTCCATTTGAAGATCAGCTAGACATGCGTGGATAATGTCTGTGTCCTGAAATGTTGAAGGGGAAAATTAAGCTAGTAGGTTGGAGGTCTCATTAGAAATTGGAAGTAGATTAAAACTTCTGATGAACAGAGGCCCAATTAGTATAATTTTCTTTTCCATTATCATAGTAGGAAAAAAACTACTTTGTCACTTGGTATCTGTTTTTATTTCTTGAATAAAAAGTCACTGCATAGGTCTTTTTGGCTCAGGTTTGACGGCGCACATGATCTCAAAATTAAAATATTTTATTTAACATAAACCTACATGGGCACTTATGAAACGTCAGAAGCTAGGCACGGTTCCAATTGATCGTTACCTATGGAGAAGAGGTTACACTTTAAAAATAATTGGTATTTACAATGTTTTCACAGTCACAGTGATAATAGGTATGGGAGGACAGTGTGACCGGCAAATTAAAACTGTTTGTTTATTTCTATTTCTACGGCTAGTATTGTTAGTCAATTTTTTTATTTGATCGGTTTGGTAAAGGAAGAGGAATGCCTTTGCCCTGCAGGGGGACAACCAGCTAGATATACAGATAAAATAATTCAATTCCTGTTCTGTCCCGTGTTGCAGTCAAATCATCTTCCTAGACCCAACTTCTTATACTCACAGGCAGCCCCTGCGCGATCATCGCCCGCACCCTATCAGCCAGGTCCCCACAGTGACAGGCGGCGTGGTGGTGGTGAGGCATGCGACCTGATGCCCGGCCACTGTCCAGGGATGCCGAGGAGTGACGTGAACCAGACCCTGCGGACCCTGACGAGGAACCGGGGCTATCGCGGCCAGGACTCTGGAAATGGGCACAAAAGAGGTGAACACAGGTTTTTGGAGTTTTTGTGTGTGTTTGACATTGGGTTGGGTTGAAATTGGTGATGAATGGTAAGGTAGTGAAGGTTACATATTTTGCAGCAGACAGTAATTATAACGATTTAGTTTTTATAAGATTCGACCAACGAATGAATTTCATTTGAAACTTTCTACTGTGGTGTCTGTGTTTATGAAACGACAATGGTCGACTTAATGCTTTCAGATCTTTGATGCCGATCTTTTCGAATTAGCTCAGGCTAACTTATAGCAACATACGTTCAATAAATAGGTGACGTATCTAAGACTAGCGACTCTCCCCGGCTTCATATACTTTTTTAAATAGGAGCTGTTGTTCCGGAGATTACCTGTACACATCATCTGACTAGCCTTTTCCTAACTACATATTTGGGGTCGGCTTCCAGTCTAAACGGACGCAGCTGAATACCTGTATTTTACATGTAGCGACTGCCTGTCTGACCTCCACAACCCAGTTACTGGGTAATCCGATACCCTAGGGTATGGGTTTCTGACAACCCGTAACAACTGTCAAAGCTCCACGAATGACAGCCGGGACCAACGACTTAATAAAATACTTAGGGCCTTACAAATAAACACGGAATAAAGTTATCCTAGGAATAACTTCGGTATAACCATACATTTTTGACGTTTATACCTAGCATAACTTTATTCCGTGTTTATTTGTATTAGAGTTAATGCTTACCCTCCACAAACACAAACTCACAAAAACCGCTCTCTCTCTTTATAATATTAGTATAGATAGGGTACAAAAAACTAAATCAAAGACTTAATAACTTATTATTGCGGTAGACCCCTAAAGGCTACCGTGTGATGTTGTATGGAGGAGATATATTTATATATATATATATATATATAGGTTATTTCAGACAGTTCATTGTTTCCTTGTATTTCGATACCTAACCACCTTGCATCTGGGCTTTTGTTCCTTTACAACTAGAGGGACAAAATCTCATATGTAACAACCCAGCAGTATGTGTGCTTGTCTTGCAATCTCACCTGTGTCATATCGATCCCCTGATCATCGCTGAGTGCTAGCTGATGGTGGTAGTAGACGGCCGCCTTGTGTGTGAGCGGCTGCGCGGGCGGCGGGAATGTGAAAGTCCCGCCTCCTGCCGGACTCTTGCCAAGGCTGCCACTCGCGCCCGATACCCCAGAGACGCCCGAAACTGTGCTGCCATAGTCTGAATGGTCATCTGGAATGGACGGTTTAAAGTCAGGTTAGATATTGGTACATTGATGTTCTAGGACGGGGTGTGTCCTTGTCTTCTGTAGTCTAAGTCGCGATCAGTTTAGGATTATGGACACCGGTTGAATCAGAGACTGAACTATTCTAAGAAGATTATTGGATGTCAGTAATTGGCCTAGTTTACCTGACCCTATTGTTCTTAAAACTTTTAGGGTGCATAATAGTAAATTAGTTACCAAGGGCTGTAAAAGAAAGAAAGCCCGAAATCGCAGGTATTTGTGACCCGAGCCGCAGACGAGGGTTGTAAATATGCGATAGAGGGCTTTCTTTTTTACTGCCCGTGGTGAGTACACAATTCATATTTCATCAAAATCATATTTTTAAAACTCATGAGGTCGGCGTGTCCTATCTGACTATTCTGAGAAGAAAGGCCGAAACAAGCTCAGAGGTCACAGTCTCTTAAAGTCCAGACATAATCTTGGTCAGATCATGTGAAGACCACGTAGATTGATGTCTGAACTGGTCTTGTGAGGAAAGAACCACACAGATTCAGTGAGTTTATCCAGTCAATGCTCGCATTTGTCAGTGTGCATTTGTTATGAAAGAGCGACATATTACGGAATGATGTGAATGAACTAAGATGGACAAATTGTTAATTGTTATAATATGCTTACCTCTGGTATGTGAAGGCGTATCCGGCGGCTGTGGGTACGGCTGCTCCTCGCAGGAGGCATACCCTTGTGACCCGAAGCTGGAGCCCGAGTGGCGGTGCTGTGGCGTCCCGAAGGCGTCTCCGGGGACGGCCGGCGGGGGCACGCGCTTGGCGGTCGCCGTCTTCCCGGCGCCGCTCCCGCCGCGAGACATCCCGCCCACTAAAAAGAAGCACCATGTTTAGTCGAGGTGTTGCTACTAGGTTTTCTTGTACCCAATTGGCACGAGGTAATTTGTACGATAGATTTTATGGAGCGATAATCAGCTAGGTTGGTTGGTTTGAGGCCGAATGTGTGTGTGTGTGTGTGCGCAATAAAAATCACAGCGCTGCGGATTTTTTTGAAGTGAAAATTTGTTTAGGCGCGTTGAGCACTTTTAGGGTGAACAAAAATCATGGAACTCGCGTCATCGTCACCGAACGCTTTCCATGAGCTATATGTATAAAATAACAGTTATTCCAAAGTTTTGTGTGTTCACTTCTGTCGGCAGTCCTTATGACTGCCAATTTTTTTTTAATCGCTGCTTTAGTCTGAGATAGGAGCCTTTTGGGCGTCGCACAGTTCTTTATTTATTTATTTTATTATTTATGTACACACAGTTAAATACCTAGAGATACGACATAATTATAATTTCAGTACAAAGGTACTGCTTTATTCTTTATTGTCTTGTTTGTTCGAACAAAAATGACAATTTCGTTAGTTTTAAATTCTCCTTCTTTACTTTTTTTATTTCTTGTGCGTGTCCCAAACAAAATAGTTTTCTTTCTTTCTTTTCATTGTTTATAATACATACATTAACATTTTATTTACATATATTATAATTTTTTGGTGTTCTTAAAGAAGGTTTAATAAAAAATTTTTGGAGATCAAAAACCTATGAGGTTACACACCTACTTAAGTAAATTACTTACTATACCTAATTTTCAGAAGTTCATGCTAATTTTCGCGTCATGCCGTCTGAGGTGAAATACCTTTAATGGTATTGAATAGATTATTTTGCTCTTGCTTGTTAGTAAGTCACGTGAATTTGCGATTTTGTTCAGTAGCAGGTGATAATTCAAGAAAATGGTAATGCTAATCAAGCGATCAGTTTTTCCTGAAATTTGAGGTTGTAAACATTATTAATTAGCAAGCAACCTACTTCCTTTTGCAAATTTTTCACTAGATTTTTTTTTTAGTTTATCTCCTGTGCCTGTCATAAAATATGTTTCTTTTCTTTCTTTCTTTCTTTCTTCCTTTCCTTTGCCATCTACCTCAACTCATCATGTTCTATAAACTCCGTACAATATTTGCACAGACCGAAATCTCATTACTCAAATAAAGGGTTCGCCTTTAGACCCTTAAAACCCAATATAATGAATACGCAAAGGAACCCAAAGGGATGTAAATGAAATAAATGAAACCCTTCAAAGAGCTCAAACACTGTTATCAGGCTTGAACACGACGTAACCGCAATCTCGTAATGAGAAGCTCCCCTCCCCGCTACCCCCACTGTAAGCTGATAAGCCGTGGAGGGGATAACTTCGGTAATAAGGTAAAAACGTCATCAATCATGTTTGGCCCGTCGCGGAGATCGGACGTCGAACGCCCCAAATCGGATCGACCACCTAATTGCTTGTGTCGAATCGATAACGTTAACTAATGGGCGGGAAAAATCGACATCGAATTAATTGCGATGCAAACCCCTGATAGGAAACCTTGTCGAATTTATGCGAGAATGGAGTTTTTAAAAACAATTTCTCGCTTGAATAATAAGGTAAGTGTTGTTGAAAAAGGCTTTTTATTTTGTAAACAGCTAGCGTTGGTAATTGGCGGGGAAATTGTTCATTAGATTATTTCACCGAGGTTGATTTTTGAATAAATATAAAACCAAGACGACGAGTGAGATACAGGGAAGGTTCTCAGAACAGAACAAGTACAGTTTTTATTAGCGTAAATATTATTTTATATCCCTCGGCATTCTTTGGTGCTAAAAGTTATGGCTTCAATTACACGCACGCAATATTGGCACATACTCGTAAAGGTTCAATCAAGAAATAAATAAAAATATCGGCGAACATTCGAATTGAACAGCGTGCGAAATTGTAAAAGATTGAAATGTACAGGAAGTGTGGAAAAAAAATACTAAATAGTAGGTACTCGAAGATTGACTGACTTTAATAATTTCTTAACACGTAGAAATTAGTGAAAAAACTGGTTACTAAGTATTTGATCACGATAAAAATAACATACCTACAAACTAAATAACAATGTATAATAAACTAAACTAAATAAAACTAATAAAAAATTGTTGTCTGTAAAGTGGGTTTACGGACGATAGTTTAACGTGACAACATCATACCAAAACATTGATGCGGCGCAAACGTACAATGACCGTAACGGGACAATGAGCGTAACGGGGCAATGCGCGTAACGGGACAATGAATCATCCTTTTTCGTGCATGCAGCGTAATTTCATCGATTTATTAGACGTTGTCACGTCAAAAATATTTTTGGATGTATGGTAGTGCAACTAGAAAAGTTCGCAAAAAAAAAAATAGCGCTTAAACTAAACAACAAATGGCGTGGGGCGACCCTATAAGTGGTTTTATTTAATTCTTGTGTTCCTATCATGTTGCTTTATAAAAAAAGTATAATTACAGAGCTTAACTGCTCAAAACATAAGTAAAGAATGTCAGATAATGATCAGAGCGACTGGCTGGTAATCCTGTAAGCATTGCCACCCACTTTACATTTATTACCGTGTCATTATCGTGGCGGATTACCAACCTGGCCAGCTTACGCTTTGATGGATCATTTAGACGTGGTACTGTCTCAAATCACGAAAAAAGTTCGCGTTTTTTATCCCTGTCATTAAAAACGGCGCGGCGTAAAACAAATGCTTTTTAATAATATTGTTCGCCCAAAGGCTGAATTTATGTTTGACGTAGATAATATTGTGAGATTGAGATGGTCTAGGTATTAAAATAATAACTGTAATAAAATTACATACGAGTCTAGCTGGTTTAATAGTTTAACATATTAACTTGAACCCATTGCTTTATACATTTAAAATACGCTTATCCTACTAATATTGTTAAAGTAGCTGTTGCCCGCGGATTCACTCGCGTGGTATTTTCTAAAAATAAAACTAGGTACTCTTAGTTTTCAGATATCTTCCAGTGAAAGGCCCGTCAAAATTGGTTCAGCCGTTTCGGAGATTAGCCGGAACAAACAGACGGACAAACTTTTTGACAGAACTTTCAAAATTCTTTTTTTGTTATAAGTAACGTATATACTTTCATATGCATTTAAAAGCTTTTATTTTGACATTACAAACAGACACATCAATTTTATTTATTTGTATGTATATAGGTACATGATATTTGTAAAGAAGATGTATAGATGTGAAAATGTTAATGTTTGGATGTTTGTTACCCAAGCACGAAAAAACGGCAGAACGGATTTGGATAAAATTTGGCATATTGTTAGTTTAAAACCTGAACACATAGGATACATTTTATCCCGGCAATAAGTGTTTCCGACCAATACGCGGGCGAAGCTTCGGGCAAAAGCTAGTATTGAAATATAAATAACATCCGCGCTCGCAGGCTTAAGTCATAAATGGACATATTATAAATTTATGGACATAAAATAAACTTTCAAGCGCTTAGCGTCTTATAGAATATTAAAATGTGTCAATTATAAAGTAAAAGTCAAGATATCGAGGTACCTACTCAATAATTAAACCTTTCATTAGGTTAAATTAAATGGACGGCTAGCTTTCTTATCGTTATTAGGTCCGAGTCCATAAAATTTGATTATTACTTCTACAAGATTATTAGTTTTATAATTGATATACAAACAGATAGCTTTAATAAGCGCGGCAGTAAATTGTGATTATCAAAGTATCGAGCCAATAGTTCCTCCGGTTCGGAGTTATAATAATTGCCAGTAAGCAAAACGGTAGCACTTCGGGCGCGTAATATATAAGTGCGTATCTGCAAATTCCCGACGATTAAGCCACTATTACCAACCGACACAAACTTATTTTTGCCATTGGTTTATTGAACCGCAGTTCGATCTACACCTTATATGCTTACCTTAAGTGTTAGAGTAACGAGGAGATGGTGACAGACAACTGCATTACCCTACTGACGCCATCTAGTAAAGTCGTATAGAATTAATAAGACGTATCTGCAGAATCAAGCAAGTTGCTAGTGTTGGTATCTGTTGACATACGCAAGCGACCCGACATTATTAACAATTATGCGGCGCCGACATCAATGCGTTGTTTATTTTTAGAAGCCCATATTAGAAGGCTGCATACTTACCAGTGAAGCATAATTTTAAAGACCCGATGAGTTTGATAAGCTGGCTTGTCGTAAACACGATAAAGTTAGGCATGCAATAAACAGAATAAAACAGAAAATTACCATTTGAAGCTTATTTCTCACGGGAAATTAAAACGAATAGTATTCAATATAGCAATAAAATGCAAGACTTGATAGGATCGATTGGGGCGTATTAATAGGTATTTATTAAAAGTAGATAAATAAATTTCGCTAGGCACTATGTTTAAGTTTTGAAATCGTCTATAAATGCTGAAAGTGAAATACTGTTTCCTCTTTCTCTCTATAATTAAAAACAATGATCTCTTGAGAATTGCAGGCACAAATATAATATCAAGAAGACCTGCTACAATAATTCATCAGGTCATATATTATTGGATACGAAAGAATCTTAAATCATGTAAAATAATAACTACTGTCGTCAAACGTAGTTAAAGGGATTAATTATTAACTCGTACTAAACATTTGCGACATAATAACTGTCATAATACTCGTAATATTCGGCAGCATACTACTCCAGTATATTACAGAGAAACATTCTAAATGCCCGGGCATTTATTTGACACATCGAGATTTAAATAGATACTCACTCTGGTTCTGATGAGTGGCAAAGGGCCATGTGATGTAAGTAAGTAGTTCCAAATTGTAAATCGCGCATAAACTGCTGTGATTGGTTGAGTGATTTATCAACAGCCAATCGCAGCTTTTGACGCGCGCTTGAAAATTGATCAGGTTCATATACATATTGCGTTTTTTTTTTTTTTTTTTTTCAAGTAACTGGCCCAGAGTCACAGAAACGAGACTGCTATACGGAGTCAAATTTTTTCTATAACTCGATGTGCCATATTTACGGCTTACTGTAGGGTACATACTTTTGTAATACATAGTAATTGTAATAACGAGGAATAGCACCGTAAATTGTTTCAATACATTTATTTTGGTGCACAAAAGGTCATGCAGAAAAGAACTTGGCGCTGCACTGCAATGCAAGCGTAACCAGAGTAGGTCTAAAAAAAGTTTTACGATCGAATAATTCCTATTAATGCCAAAAGGCCATAAAACTCGTGCCTAGTTAAATATTAAATGGAAATGCAATATTAAGACTTATTCTGAAAACAAATAATTTTCTACGAACCAATATAAACCCTAATCTAGATAAAAGGAAATTCATAACCGTTTTCACATTCCCGCCAACAAAAGCCGTCGTACACCCGCCCTTGTCCGTGTCAAAGGAATTTACGCATACAGCCTTAAGCGGCTGGTTATCAACCGTTTGACTAATTGACTGGCGAACAATGGCCCAGTGTGTAAAGCTATCGGGAAATGTTTAGACTTTCTCCACTGCCATAGCAGCTCCGAAATGGTTTTAGAAAATTACCAACGCGTTTAAATTTACTTATCGATAGTGATGGCCACTCCTACCGTTTAAAACTACTCATAGATAAGCTGCTGCGGGGTAATTGTGTAACACACATAAACTGACAATTGATAGCAATGTCTTTCAGTCACGTTTATTGCGTTATGTTGTTGAGCAGACAAATTTTTCAAACCTATGAAGCAATAGATTATAAATATCCTTCAAATCCCTCAGATTCTGACTGAAGGCGTGTTACGCAATTACAGAGTAGGGCAGTGGTATTTAGTAAAGATCTCACGGTGAAAACTTAGGTGAAGCGAGCTTGAAGTGAACTGTCATTCCACCTGATGCTTGGGATTAACACTAGTCAATGCCGTTTTTACCATAAGGGCACATGGGGCCCATGCCCAGGGCCCCGAACCTCACTGGGGCTCCTGAAGGCCGATCCAACGCTTCAATAACGTTTTTTTTTTTGTGTTTTAAGGTAGATATTTGCAAAGAATTACCGTCGAAATTGAAATATTAAAATTAAACTGATTAGTATCTCTGATCGATTGTGTTAGTAATGTACGCAATAATTTAGATCAATACGAATCGGCTGCTAAAAAAAAAACCAATGCTGACTATAAAGATAATTTTGAATATTTCGAATCACTTTTTTTCCAAAGAGGCCCCAAATTCTTGTGTGCCCAAGGGCCCCCCGGCCTGCCTTAAGACGGCCATGACACTAGTGACAGCTCACTTTCAACTCACTTCACCTAAGTTTTCACGGTGAGATTTTTACAGAATATACCGGCTGGTCTATAAAATACAGGTGAAGAAAGTTGCGTTTATTTTAATAGATAAAAATTTTAAGTTCTGCTTGAGCTTAAGTGAAAAAGGACGAATTGAGAACAACCCTGCAAAGAAAAATTATAAAGAATAATTCTGCATGCAAGTGATTTCCATAATTAAAGCTGTATTTCAAACTGGTAAACATAGCTGTCATAAGTTTGCATTGGAAGCCATCTGCAATTTGCAAGGATAGTTTTTCAAAGCTATTCTATTTCTCAGATTGTTTGTTCTACGTAATTTGATCAGTTTGTTATCAATCAGGAATCAATTAGAACGAGTAACAATGAGTATCGATATCAAAGTGTATTTAATTGGCGTAAAAATGATAGTAAACGTTTTGAGGCGACATCAGTAATTTTTTCCTGATCTGTGTTAATTTTCTATAGTAATTGGAACTGTGTCGTAGTTTGGTGAAGGCATGAAATAACTTTTTGAAGTGATAACTTCTTTAGGTGCGTTGAGCACTTTTTGGATGAACAAAAATCATGGAACTCGCGTCATCGTTACCGAACGCTTTCCATGAGCTATACAACATTAATTTTAGTTTATGCGAAACCCGAAACACGTGTCTAGTATTTTTATGTAAAGAATTTATGTACAAAATTTCAAAACTGTATCATGAAAAATAAGAAAGTTATAAGCTTGTTATGTTACCTGGTTGTCCGTACAAAAACATGCTCACCACGCGGCGCACCCGCGCCGCCCGCGCCTTGTGTTCATTGATAATAATATTAATTTGGCAGTAGGTATCTAATCGTACGACGATTTTATTGTAATTAACTGGTGATAAAATTTTCCATCACACTTGCAGGCTTTGGACTTTGTCGTAATGGTCAAGTGCAACCTTTTTTAAATATTTTTGGGAAAAAATATAATATGGTGTAAAAACTATTGGAATCGATTCAGTTACTTATTCTGAACAAACTATATTCAGGTTTTGCATATACTTAAAATAATGTTGTATGTATACTGTGTATATATGTGTACTTTTCGGGTGAACAAAAATCATGGAACTCGCGTCATCGTCACCTAACGCATCGGCAGTCCCCAAAGACTGCCCCGCATGTTTTATTCTGTGGTTAAGAGGGTTGTCACCGGTCCACTAGCGCCACTCCTTTAACAACATATCTCGTGACTGAGAAGGAATTATGAAAAACGGCTCTATCAACTAAACAAACAATTCATAAACGTTGTTTAAATTTAAGTGACGTTCAAACGTCAAAAATGTATGGTTAAACAGTCGCTAATCATTACTTAACTTTAAACAGCGTTGTGACTGAGAGGGAATTATGAAAAACGGCTCAATCAACTACATATATCGGTAAGTGTGTCTAGAATTTTCTAATACTTTTTAAAAGTTTCATATTGAGACACGAAGCAACACAATTCGATCTAAATAAAAACGACCACATTCCTCTAGATCGTATTTTGTTGCTTCGTGTCTCAATATGAAACTTTAAAAAGGTATTAGAAAATTCTAGACACACTTACCGATATAGGGGTTTATATATAAACGCTGTTCAAAGTTAAGTAATGATTAGCGACTGTTTAACCATACATTTTTGACGTTTGAACGTCACTTAAATTTAAGCAACGTTTATGAATAACCCCACAGTTGTTTGAGCAGTTTTTCATAATTCCTTCTCAGTCACGAGATAATATATTATTTTTTTAAAGGAGTGGCGCTAGTGGACCGGTGACAACGCTCTTAAGCTAAATAATAACAGCCAAGCTTGCCACTGTCGGCTCGTGGATGGGTGGACATCTATCATATATCGTGACGTCGTGACGGGTACTTGGAGAAAAAAAGGCTGACCATCAGTATTGCCAAGGGGTGTCGTGTTACCCAGTAACTGGGTTGTGGAGGTCAGATAGGCAGTCGCTCCATGTGAAATACTGGTATTCAGCTGCGTCCGGTCAGACTGGAAGCCAACCGCAACATAGCTGGGAAGAGGCTAGTCAGATGATGATGGTTTTGGCGAGTCATACATCTGTTTTTGCTGCAGATTCAGTCATTCTGGTTTTAATCATTATTATTCATTAGACATTCACCAGAGATTTTCGAGTTTATTTATTTATTTGGTATTTACTCATTATTGTTTCTATTAACTGTCCAAATTCCAAATATTTACAAAATAAAAATAAAACTTTATTATAATGAAGTAAAACAGATACATGAGGAAATGCACATGGCAACATAAATTTTGATTTTGTTTGTTATCATATCACGAATGATGCATGTTCCAGAGACGCTTGTAGTAAGCAACCATGACATGCACCGTAAGTTACAGTCAAGTTGATGCAGTTGCGATATCTGAAATATATATATTTGGTACAGTGGCCAGCACATCAAGCTATGTGGCGGCCGCCGTCTTCTAGGAAACCAAAGCACTAGACGAAGACGACGATGACGGAATGAGTTTGTCTCCTACCGAAAAGATAACCCGCAATATCGCGATCGCGATCAAAATGCTTGTCTGAAATATACATATTTGGTACAGTGGCCAGCACATCAAGCTATGTGGCGGCCGCCGTCTTCTAGGAAACCGAAGCACTAGACCAAGACGACGATGACGGAATGAGTTTGTCTCCTACCGAAAAGATAACCCGCAATATCGCGATCGCGATCAAAATGCTTGTAAAGACCAGCTTTGGTCTTACAGTTTGATAGAAGTGGGGATGAAGCCACCAGAAACCTAATTGCGTAGAACACTATAAATCTCAATCTGGATGATTTTGAATATTGCTAATCCATTGCTTCATAATATGTTCGAAAAATTTGTCTGTTCAACAACGTTAATAACGCAATGAATGTTGTTGAACTGTCGAAATGAAACCGATACCTACTGATAGTGTTTTACGCAATTTGGCCTCTATGAAAATTTGTATTTCGCAGGCTATCCTAGCGCTTGCGCCTTAACTAAGAAATACACGATTGAGAACACAAATTCCTGTAAGCCCCTAGGCATGCCACATACATGACTTCGTCTTTCAAACTGGGTATAAATTACAGATGCAACAAGGAATGAGGATAGTTACTCAATCCCACTTAACGTTCGTTGACTGATACTCATTATGCCTCATACACTCACGCTATTTCCGCTGTGAGGTAAGAAGCTAAGTAATGATGCTTAGAACAAAATCTGCGCAAATATCATCATTCAAAGTTGAAATCAACAAAAAATTGAGTTGGAAAACTTTTAAGTATAAAATATGTCTTATTGAAAACAGAATTTCCTTCAATTCTCTACTAAAATCTTTTAAATATTAGAGATTTGGCCATTATTCTAGAATCATTCCTCCCATCAGGATTCTACAATCAAAGGTATAGAATCCTGATGATCCCGCATTTAAGCTGATTATATTACTGCACTGGCTCATCACCACACCAAGCCCCTCGTGCAAGCACCGGTTCACTTTCAACTGTTTCCCGCCATTCCTGGAGACTGACAGTTGACATTAGTGACAGCTAACTCGCCACTGATGTGCGTGTAGTGTTTACATATCTTTTATGAAGCGACAGACTGTCCGGGCAACATTTCAATAATTCATAAAAAAAATATCCAGTTTTTCCTGAATTTGAAGATTTTTCGGGAAACTTTCAAATTTTTCTTGCCGTAAGAAACTGATTCGGACTATTACGAAAATTATAAAATAAAAATTTGCCAAATCGATTCAGCCGTTCTCAAAAGATGCGCTTTACCAACGAACAGCATGCCATTTTTATATAGGTAACAGATAATCACAACACAAAGGATCCTTTAACAAAATGTAAGCTTGCATTCTCATATTTGTCCTGCGGCTAGCTCCGCATAATCAAACATTGAGTCGAGACAAGATGTCTTATATTTCTCGATATTCAGTTGTTGAATTTACGATGCACGATTAGAAAGGACTCGCGATTTAACCACTTGAACGAAGTAGTAAATACTAATCCTATGCTAAGATTTAAAGTTTGATTTTAACTTCTGTCAAAACGCGACTTATAAGCGTGGCTTTGGTAGCGAATTGGTGATAGATCGATTTCAGTATCTACCTACATTTGCATGCCTGAGAGATATTTCTCGACGGCATGTGAAGCCAAAGTCAGAGGCTCATGGGCAGCAATATACCAGGTTAGTTACTAAACACCCGAAAAAGAAGAAAAGGCCTTGGATTTTACAGATATAAATATCACTCCTGCGGTAACCTGCCACATATAGGCTATTCGCTTGCTCGGAGAAATCTTGATACTCAAAGTACCTACCTCACAATGTTGTAGTAGTTTCCTAGCGATGTTTTCCATCACCGTTTTTTAAGCAAGTGATTATTTCCAGTATCAACTCGCGAGTATGGATTTGTGATGGCAATAGGCACGCCCCCTATTACATGGGACTTCAAAATAACTGGCGAAATGTGGATGTACAGTCGCAGAATGAAAAGGTTGACCACCTTAAGATCTGTTTTTGCTTGCGCAGTTTAGGTTATCAGTATCTGCTTTATCGACCGAGTATGACAAATTCCGTCATAATGAATGTCATTTCACTACATGAATGAAAGAAAATGGCAATGACATTTGACATTGACAGGAACTGTTATTCATATTTATAGTTTTAATCATTAAAAGCGAAGAGGATGTAATTAGATTTATCAAACTTGACACAACGTAATGGCAAGAACAAACGAATAAAAAGGTTCTAGTTCAACTATTAATAGTCAAGGAACATTCGCCTAAGCAAATTTGAACTTTGTTGTCAAACAGTTTAACATAATTTTCAATACAACACTCTCGTCTGTTACACAGTTTAAAAAGGTAACATGTGCTTGCAACGCGTAAATGAATTTATTTGAAAACTGGTCAACCTTTTCATTCCGCGACTGTACTATTAGGTACACCTCTGCCTAACCCTTTGGGCTGTTTGTACACACACGTTTTTCTTGGCGTGAAAAACTATATACGGTTTATTCGCCGGGTGAAGGCATGGTCGTCAGTGTTGTATAGATTCACTATGGAAGCTTGTTGACAGACAGTTCGCACTGTTTCGTTCGTCGCGGTTTATACACCGTACGGTAAAGAAACCGTGCCTTGTACCATCGGGGACATCCGAATTGGCACACTTTCAAAACTAAATTCCGTGCTCGCGCCCATTTTTGCGACGACCAATAAAAAAGTTTAGTTTAAATACATTTCTCAGGCTCTGTTACAATGATTTTGATCACAGATGTCTGACCACCTCGGCTGGTTTTTGACGGGCTTTTTTTTTCATTTAAAGAAACAAGGAGCTCAGCAAATATCTGATGCTGCGATGCTATTAGATGATGAGCATAGGCAAGCGTTACTATAGCGGCCGAGCGCTGCAAGCAAAAATAGTCCTTAGGCCGCTTGTAGACGCCCGTTTTTTCCATCGGACCACGGATCGTGTTTTTCATATTTGTATGTGTTGGACACTGGTCCGACGCGACGTCCGCTGCATCTACACATATTCATTATAAGCCATACAACACAATGAGTCCGGCTAAAAAACCGGTCTGTTTTCCGGGGAAAACAACGGACGTGTACAAGCGGGCTTATCGTCCGATTCGGATGCCCGTGATAGTACAAAGGGCCTTGGGGATTACAGGCGCGGTGTTAAGGTTGTCTCCAAAATAGGCTCAGACTAAAACAATTCCATTCCACACTCCAAATTAGATATTTAACTTATTTCCAATAACAATTCCAACTTGTTTATCGCTTGCTTCACAAAATTAGACCACTTCAATAACTCTAAAGTTATCTTAATGTCACTATTTGCGTAACAATAAAGCTTTAAGCGCAGACACAGCTACTATTGATTTAACGTACAACTATTGTTCGCAGGATCGGGTTACAAAGCTTGCGGCGAGTGCGAATACTAATGGTAATCGCTCGAGGAATTTGTGTTTTATCCAATACGTTGTGTGTTTAGGTATTAAACTGGCAATAAGTATTTGAAATATTGAGGCAATGAGTGAAGGCTCTCTTTTTAATTCGGGAATTCTAATACAGTTTTCCAAACTGTGGAGCATTTTTCAGGTTGTCCGTCGCTTACTAGAAAAAGTCTCCATAGTTTGCTATAAAGCTGAAAACGCGAACGCCACCACGGGACTTTCAGGAATCGTTATTATAAGAAGGTACAATTAAATTTTAATTTTAAAAAATATTGTCTGTTTTGTAATACCATGAACATAAATAAAAATAAAAACGAATTTTGTTCTCTCATATCAAGAATTAAAAAGTATTTTTAAACACCTGTCGCTCTCCATCCGTGTTATTATCACAATAATAAATAAATCAATGGGCCATATTTAATACTTAGCAAGTACTTAAGGCGGTATGGCCAGACAGAGACCGCGCTTACTAGATTTTTTTAAACATAAAAAAAAAAACTATTATAAAATTCTGAAAAAGTTATATCTTATTTAAGGATCTGGCGGACATGCAGTCGCTTTTAATAACACGATTAGAAAGAAAAAAAACATAGTTACCCCTTTTCGTAATGTTTAATTAACATCATAGCTACAAAACAGACGACTTTTCTTATTTTTTTTTTTATAAATATAAGGGTAGTATGATGGTTTATTACAATTCGCTGAGTTGGTCTTGATAAGATGATTAAAATAATTAGTATGATTAAATACATACCAGATGCGCAAGACAACAACTCACGACTTCGCAAGCCTACTCCAGTCGGATCATAATGCCTTAACTTACTATTACTAGGGTATAACACACTGACATAATACCCTAGAGGCATAATGGAAACTCTTTAGTCGTAATCTCTTGGTCGCTTTCACTTTAGGGTCCTATTACGTAAGTAAATCATTTTCGTACACTATCTCGATTCGACTTTTATTGTGATCAATCAACGAAAGTAATCGTTTGTAATTGTGTGTTGGACTCGCGTGATTGCTATTAGGTATCTCGACATAAGGAATTATGAAAGTGTTTTACTATCAGAATTGTTTCGTTAGGCAATCAATCACATCAATCACGGCAACCAATTGATTGATGTATTTTTAGCTAAGTGACGCTATCTAGATCTTTGCATATATTAATGTTTGGTATTATTAAATTGATATTAGTGAAATAATAACAGGACGCGATGATAAAGTTTGTTCGCGCATCCATTAGTCTATGTATCGTAATTTCTTACTGAATTTATGATACAGTATCTAATATTTTATCAATAAATTTAATTTAGAATGTCTGCTCTATAAATGTTACAAAATATGCATTCGTTTATGACCAGATGTATGAACGTAAACGAAGCCAAAGGATAGTAGCAGTTGACGTTCTGTAGTTTCTGCTACCCATGGAAAGAAGGCGTGTGTATAAGTATGTTTGTATTAAGACTAGATAGGCACTATTGAGACGCAGATATATGCCAGTGACCTTGAGTGGTTAGCTTGCGTGTTCTGTACTGAGCTCACGCAACGCGTCGTCCATCCGTCCAGCCAGTAATAGGACTCGCCCATCCAGGAGCGCTGTCCCGAATAACACGCTTTATTAATTTATACACAAAACAAAAGGTATTTTTATAAAACAAGTATACCTACTATAAGATTAATTATTAAATTATCTTTAAAAAAGTGAAGGTTTCAGAAAAATACGCTTGATAGATTTTGCGTGATTCTTAATTTTTTATCCGCGTTAGACATAACATAACTTTACAAACTAATTTAACTATGTAATATAAACAATCTAATATATTTATATATTAAGAAAATTCTCTAATTTAACATATATTTTTTCCAAATCATTACAACTACTCGTTTAGACGTGATCTTCAGTATAAAATCATTAAAAGTCTGTTAACGTCGCCTTAAAAGTAGAGCGTTCAAAAGAAAAACAACTGAAACCGAAAAAGGTTGTCGAAAATAGTTCCTAAATGACCGAATAAACTTGCGTAGGTACCGTCTGTTAAGTGAAAACAAAGGGCACTATTATCACTCATTAGGGCTACAATGAGAGCCGCGGGGGCATTGTACGGTAATGACTTAACCGACACCAATTAGCTCCACTTGCTCAACATTCGCCGAACTTAATGTACGATCGCCCAAGTTATTGCTTTACCACCCTAAGGTTGAATGCCACTTACTCGTCATAAAACGATAAGTTCCAGGCTATACGTGATAACGTGACAGATAATTTTCAATCTAAGGTCCTTTCCTGTACCTATCCTAATTGCGTAACACAAAGCCAATCCCAATCTGAATGATTTTTAAATAAATTGCTTATCCATTGCTTCATATGTTCGAAAAATTTGCCGTATCAACAACCTAAATAATGCAATGAATGTTGTTAACTGTCAAAATGATACCAATTCCTACCAATAGTGTGTTACGCAGCAGGCTTCTGATTTGTCGGTGGGTGAGGCAGCAGTGCGGTATACTATGCTCTGTATACCGAAGCGATACTGCACAGCTTTCATTTAAGGACCTAACGTTATGTTTTCGGCATAATTTGTGCATTATCGCTTATTATTATTATTATTTATTTATTTATTTCGGAGTAATTTACATATAAGTTACATACAAGTTAACAAAAATAATATAAAATGTTAGTGTGTTAGTAACAAAATAGTACCTAAAATTATGTCAGTATTGTTAGTACCTATACCTAACTGATGCCCTGTCCTTATCCACCGATTTTGGAAAGGACAGTCAAAACGGACAGCAATAGCATTTAAGATGCTGTTGCTGCTGCTTCGTAGACGCTGCAGCATGGAGTTTGCTTTCTTGCGCATGATGGCTTGAAAGCCGTTCGTACGTGCTTCAGCAAACATTAAATCCTCGCAAGAAAATGTCGTCTTCGAATAATCAAGATGTAGCGTATTATATTTATCTCCGAACGAAAACGGTCTTGGCAACATCAACACATTGAAAAAAAAAATGTATAGGTATATTTTTAATTAAAACGCATGACGTGTAAACATCCAGCAGGCACTGGATGTTTCTAGCGTTTTTAGTTTCTACCGAGACGCGGTAAACCGAAACGATCCCGCCCCACTCCCGCGCATACTAAATCAATCGGAAACGGTCATTGAAATATAGGCGCTCGGTGAGCTTTCAGTACCGGCTATATCGAGTATGCTTTCAGTACCACCCGGTACCACTCGGTATACTGAGCATGCTGATCCCGCACCGCTAACCCACCGACAAATTAGAAAAGGGCCTTACTTAGGTTACAATTTATACTGGGTATTGATGTCAAAAGTGATAAAGTAATTACGAGACCGACTGACTATTCAGTATTTAATAAACGCGCTAATTCACATTTCACGCTAAATTCTCTGTTCTATGCAACGTTGCTGTAAATTAAATCAGTGCTGTACAAATTTTTTATAGAGCAATTTAGTTTCGGCTCGAAAATTGGTAAATTGTTTTTGTTAGTGTTGTTGAACTGATTCAAGGTCATACTGAATTGTCGACTTATTTATTGTATTATCATATAACTAGCGACCCGCATGCTTCGCACGATTTTAACGACTTGTCAAAACACCGAGATTTCTTTAATATAAGTATGTAATTTTATTATTAATAATACACATAAATCTTCCGGAATAAATTATTTATATGATTGTGAAAACCACATCAAAATCCAACACAAAACACATAAAAACCGTAAAACAACACGTTGTTCTAAAGAATAACAACGCGGTCAAACAGACAAACATAAAATGCGACTTTAATTTATAATTTATATAGATTAAAAGAAAACTTGCAAGACACCCGTTATTAATTAGAGCACAAAATCTAATTGTTTGTCAAATTAATTAAGCTAGTTACATAGATTACGGGTCTAGACGATTCATTAGAGAACAGAACAAAAAGTTCTGAGAATAGACGCCCTAATTGTTAGTTTCACAACAAAATGATAGATGGCGTGCCTGTGCTATTTATCAACCTTATTGTGAAAGAAGATTAAAACTGAAACATTATTAAAAATATTGATTTACGTGGAAAGATCATCATGGAATATTTTTTTTTTATTAAAAATGTTGATATTTTATACGTTATACGAATTTACGATGTATATTTATTATACAAACGAATTTTAATGAACTATTAGGTCATGTATGCTCCATTAGAGTTCCATTTACAAAATTATTCGCGTTCAATAGTCATAATTCGAATTTTAAAACATTTAGCCATAATTTGTCAGTATTTTATATTTTACGGTTGAAATTATGGTTTTAACTATAAAATTCAAATGAGAGTACGTTGATTGTTAATTAAACCATTATTAATTATTTTAATATATGGGAATCAATAGTAAATGTTTCGTGATTAGTAAACACTGTGCCAACCGAGTTTTAATGTTTTTTTTTAAATATTTTTAGACGATATTTTAGACCTTATCCAACTTTATGTCACTCATGAAGATAGGCAAATTAATAAAACAAATTGCAAGGTTTATAAATAATTACAAGTCGATTATCCTGATTTTAATAATAATAATAGCATAAAATAAAATTATTCGGGCTGCTACAGAAGCCGGTGCCTCATTGGACAATATACCTGCTTGTTGCTCTTCACCCATTAATCTATCCCACCACTTCTAGGCATCGATACATAGGTAATGACGCCACAATAACAGTGGGAATAATGTGAAAAAGATTTAGAATAATCTGAGATTTGAACTCGTGCTCACATGCGTAGCAGTCGGCCTTCTTATCCGCGACGCCAAACGGGGTATTGTAATACGACGCATAAATTTGATCGCCTTCTATCAAGTTGAAAACAACGCCATCTATTGGTATGACGTGATGTTTGAGTTACACAAAAAAAACAAACAGCTTTGAAGCTTTTTCTACCATAGCCATTGAAAAATTACGTCTGGATTAATCGGTTACCAGCACTTTTCTAAAGTCTTTGTATTCTTGAAGGGTACAAGCGTATGAATGATCAATTTTTTACTAAACCACTCCAAATCCGTTTCGCACTACAAGCAGCTTAGTTTCTCCACACATTTAAATGAATTCCGTGACCATAACTCCTTAAACGGGAATATACAGAAAGTTGTATTGGACACTGTCACACAATGTCGCCATTTCGCGATGTATTGATAACCGTGGGATATCGTGGACTCGAGGACTGTGGAGGAAGTGAAACAGAATCCAGTCGCGAGCCGGACGCTGCGTCCGTCGTGCATGAGCCATGGCATCCACTTTCCCTCTCTAACAGAGTTATGATTAGTAAATAACTAGTAAATGGTAACTAACGCTCCAGGTGGTGCCCAGACACTGTTAAAAACTATATTTTCAAGCTGTTAGCTTGAAAGATGAACTGCGTAAGGGGATATGTTTTACGGAAGAGTTAGTTAAATGGTAGGTTTATTATGTTCCGAGAAAATAGTTTAATACATTTTTATTCGTCTCCAATTACCAGCCTGGAGCTTGTAATTGGAGACGAATAACACAAGCAACCGACTAAAATAACTGTCGTTTATCTTAAATAAATAATGAAAGCTGCAACCATCGATCGTCAGCTGGTTGTGCGTTAGATATTCGATATCCTTGTTGTGTTGTGCCGAGTTATGCCATTATGTCCACATTTTTAGCAATTTCCTTTAGCAATTTTACATAAAAAAGATGTTTAGATTAGGAGACCGTTATTTATCACAAGTTATTTATCAATTTTATAACAATTTGCCAACGTCGGTTACAGAACTTAGTGATAGAATGATCAAAACCCACATCAAACGTGTCCTTATCAAAAAAGCATATTATAAGATTAAAGACTACGTTGAAGACAAGGGAGTTTGGCATTCCTTCTGCACATGTGGCTTCCCTGGTACCTCATTATCGGCATAACTATGTAAATTTCTATTATCTGCTCCCAAATAACGATGTTTATTTTTATTATAATTTTGTACATACTTCCTTGACATAATCTTTTCAATATTTGTCATTCATCTACAAATCTAATTACAAATCTTTATTAGTGGCTTTTGTGGATTTGTTATTGTAGTTGTAATGGCAATCATTTAATTTGGTTTAAAAAGGTTTTTTATTTATATAAATATGTTTTTTAAATGTTTTATATAGATTATATTCTATTTTGTGAATGTGAGAACGTCGTTAGGCTATTCTATTTTGTTAAGTACCTGGTACTTGTTGGTAGGCCTACACTGTCCTTCCATACCTATTAACACTCTTATTTGAAAATATTGTAAAAGCCATTTTATTTTTATAAGAGTAACCGTGGAGTTGCCGGCTCTTCTCCGTAGTTAACGACCAATTGGAACCGTGCACCTAGCTTCTGACGTTTCATAAGTGCCCATGTAGGTTTATGTGAAATAAAATATTTTGATTTTGATATCGTGTTAAATATGAACCTTAAAACAGAAATTAAAATTATTGAAATATTAGGATTTAGGTGTACCATTCATTTTTCCCTATGGGGAATCAACAATTAAGCTCTATAACAATAGGTACAGGAAATCCAATATCTTTTCCATAACCAAATATCTAATAACAACAAAAAACACGTCCTACGGTATATAAAAAAAGTTTCTAATATGGGTATAACATAAATTTCCCACGTAACACAAGCAGTCAAAGTTCCGCCAATCACACGACAAGACAGCCGAACGATGCCGAACGGCACCGAAGCGTTATTAGATCTGCTCGACATTATCTATCATCTTGCCGGTGGCTGTAGACCCTGGGAAATGGCTGTCAGACTCAAATATTATTTTAGATTAAAATACCTGTGGCAATGTTAGGAGAAAGAAATGTTGCAGCAGTTGTAAGAAATGTTGTAGTTCTCGGACGCTTCTCATTAATCTCGACTCAAAAACCTAATTTTCAGTAAAGATCACAATGATATTTGTCAGTTTTGAGTAAAAACTGACAGATATCATTGTGAACTTTACTCAAATCTAGTTTTAAATTAAAAGGAGGAGGCTCTTGACATATTTCATTTTTGTTATGTCTCCTTAAATTTAGTTTTTACATCAAGTTTTACGGAAAAGCATACTTCTAGAGTAGAACCTCAAGGTTCAGTTCAGATATATGCAGGTATTTTAACCGTGAACAGCTGTTTAAGGTTGACGAGTTTGGGTCTTATCTTATTAGATTCTTTATTTATACGCTACTCTAGACTACACTGGTCTCTATAGCATTTTCAACTTTTCCCTTTGGTGTTCTAGATCCTGAACCTTCTCGTAAGTCTTATACTTCCGGATGTCTGTTGTAACGCATCATACATATATCTGAGACCGTATATTATACATTAACTTGATATATATTTCGTAACGTTTTTTTTATCGGAACTGTCACAGTCCAATGGACACTTCTCTCTGAGATATGTTCGGTCCATGTGTTATTCGGTAACAAGGCCCGTTGTTAAGAGATTGTGGACGACAGCTCATAATAATTGGGTGTCCTGACATTACACACGATTTCACCACTTTCTTTGGATCAAATAAATATCACTGAAGTATTACAAGTGCCGAGAATATAGGTAAATTGATGACAGACATTTATTGCGGGGGAGTAAGGTGCAAAATTGTGGGGAAGATAGTCTCAAAAATGAGTAGGTAACAGTCGCCTTTAGTAACGGGATTATTTCGAAGAAACGGCTATTGAAGCCCTTCGTTTCATCTCTAATTGCTTCTGGGGAAATGATGTTATTAAATTTGTGGATCCTCGTATCGATCCGCGGCGTTTTTATGTTGCTATGTAATACTGAAATATTGCTTTATTTTATTTATTACTGGGGTAACACCAAGGCGCGGCTCCTTTAGGGCTTAAGCTACCTGATGGCCATTGTACGCTTTGTAAAGGAACTGAAAGAGGGCCAAGAGGGCTGGGAGGGGGCTGAGGGAGGGGGTTTAAATATAATTACCTTTAAGTTTTACTGGAGTTTAATTAATTGCTCTTTAATACAGGGAACAGTTGTATTCGTTGCCTACTAATATAACTACTATCTCCCTCTATTACTGAAGCAACAAATTATGGACTTATGCATTCTTCCCAGTTTGAGCTATGGGTCCCAGACTTGGTCTTTGACAAACATTCAAAAGTCCAAACTCAAGGTCTGCCAACCTGCGATGGAACGCAGTATTCTAGGCGACACTAGGCGTCAAATTAACAGACCATATTCGTAACTCCACACTGCGCTCCAAAACACAGATTGCTGAGTTGAAGTGGGACTGGACTGGCCAAGTCTGCCGCATGCTCAATGAGCTGTGGGCCAAAATAGTAACTATGTGGAACCCTGAGACGGCTAGAAGGCGTTGCGGCAGACCCCGTAGAAGATGGTGGGACGAGCTGGACAAAACAAGCGGCCAGTTATAGTCCACCTTAGCTTTGGATCGCAAACACTGGATTCATGCGGAGTTACCTTTGCCCAGCAGTGGGATGATACAGGCTAACTCTAACAGTAACTAATATAAATGGACAAGTAACTGATAATTAATGAGTCAAACATCTTCTCTCTTTCACCATCATTTTAAAACCGCGTAACTATAAAATAAACTATACTAAAATATTACTACGCACAAAATTACCTTTTAACAATTTCACAATCGTGCACAAAGCAACAAACATGAAATGATCGGTAAAAGTTACGGTTTTGTTTACCGTAACCGCTCCCTGTTCACCCCTAGGGAAGATGGCTAACCGAAAACAGGGAGTTTCGTGTTCCAACTAGTTAAAACTCCGGTGCCGCTCGCTTTTATAACTTTATCAAACAAATCTAATAAAAAGAATAACACCTTAATTTTCTTACTTTTGAATTTTGATTAAAATTATAATTATCAGACTTTCACGGTCGTGGGTATTAGAATCGATATCTGGACTGGGAAAAGTGTAATACGTTTTTCCATTAAATAACATAAACCAATCTGCCCAGCCTTTTGCCAACTATGTTGGGGTCAGCTTCCAGACTAACTGGATGCAACAGAATACCAGTATCTTACATGGAGCGATGGCCTATCTAACGTCCATAACGTGGGTAACACCATACTCCTTGGTAAGACCGGTTGCCAGACTTTTGGGCTTCTGATTACTGAATGACATACTACATATATACATACATATATACATACATAAACTCACGCCTTGCTCCCATGGGGGTAGGCAGAAACTATAGAACGCCACCTGCTACGCTCCTTAAATACTCCTTTTGCTTCGTTTACATTCATACATCTGGTCATACATGCACGCCGGTTGCGAGTGCTACGCACCTGACCTTTCTGAAGAACATCACCAATTAGGTCACTATATATGTTCTACTAGGGCGTCCCCTCCCGGTGTATCCGCTCACATATGCCTAGTAAATACCTTTTGTTAGTCGTCTTTCATTCATCCTCTCAACATGACCAAACCATCTAAGCATACTCTTTTAAATTTTTGTCACTATATCTTCTTTTAAACCACACCGTTGCCTTATCACATCATGTTTCAGCCAATCATTCACAGTCACGCCACACATGCTTCGCAAGGAACGCATTTCCACAGCATTGATTCTTCTTTCATGCTTCTTTTGCCACAACTAGGGTTGCCAACTTTTTGTACAAGAAATAAAGTGTCTTATGGTCAAAGTGGGAAAATAAACTGTATCTCGAAAAATTAACAGTATTTTAAGTTTTTTTTTAATATATACATAAATCATTCGTGCTACTTGCGCAATGCGTCAATTCCGCACCAATTTCGTAAGCCTCACCAAATAGATGAGGAGCAATTTTTTTTATCAAATGAATTGAAGCTCTATTTCTGTCGTTCCACCACTTAGCATTCATCACTCATTCTGAGAATACTGAGGTGGCAAAACTAACTACATTTAATACTAGATCCAAAAGGTATTCTGACTGCAATTATTTATTTACTATGTTCCGAAAATTCGGGTCATTTACCAGTTTCATTCTTAAATTAAGGCTAGCTGAATCACCGCGCCCATGCCCAGGTGCATGCACGATATTCTAAAGTTATTATTTAGGCATAGCTCTGGATATCAGTGAAAACAGTATACTCATATACTTTATTTTTGTTGAACAGTAAACAGTATTTTAGAGTGGAAAACAGTATAATACTGTTTTTAACAGTATGCCATACAACATGTGGCTCGATGCGTCTCTGGTTGCAGAGGTGTATCGATAGCCTATGATATTCTCAAATTAATTAATCATATTAATAAAGACGAGACTAGGATAATATTGCAATGGGTCCCAGCACACATAGGCTTACGGGGCAACGAGGAGGCTGACCGTCTGTCAAAGCTTGCAGTGGAAATGGGTAGCGAAAAGCCATACATTCCAGATTACTGGGAATATTGCGCGAAGTTTAAGCTGTCGTGTTTTGACGGTTGGATGGGATGGAACTACTTCGATGAAAAGTCAAAGGAGAAAGGAATTTGGTACAAAGTAATTCAGAATGGGCCTTCTCGCGTGCCCTGGTTTGAGGATACAAGTTTAAGTAGAAGTTATGTTAAGTTAGCTCTAAGGTTGCGTTCTGGACACTATCCATCGGCAAAATTTGCTTTCCTATGAGAAAGGTTGCATCACCTAATCGTGAAATATGCAACAACATTGAAGATGTGCAAAATTTGTTGATGGAGTGTGTTAAGAGCAAGAATGAAAGGGAATGATTGATCAGGGAATTTAAATTGAACACTTTGGACGTTGGGCTAAAACAAAGCATTTTAGCAAACCCTAGATCGACGATTGCAAAGAGGTTGTGTGGCCTGGTGAAGATGATGCCTAGTCAATGATTCCATTTCTGTTAAGTTGTTCTAGTGTTAAATATTTAATAAGGTACGATGGGGTTGGTGTATCCGTGTGGAAAAATACCCCTTTTGTCAATAAAGATATTAAAAAAAAAAACAGTATGGTTGGCAACCCTAGCCACAACCAACATTCGCTTCCATACATATGCGTAGGCACTTCCACAACTAACCTACATATTTATTTCTATTAAATTATCTTTCCAACACCAACTATAGCTACCTAGATGCTTTCCTACTTACTTCCTAGTTTCTGAAATTAAAGTAACAGACTAGTTACAGAGTTAAAAACGAACCGACATACCTACCTCTATTCGTATCATTTTACAATACACCGATGAAAAGGGAGTTTCACATGTTAAAGTTCAGTTTGTGGCTTGTAACACGAATTTGGGTTACCAAACTATCTACTCGTGAAAATTTTATGGATACACGAAGGTTTTACCTACCCACTATTATTTTAATTTAATACTGGCACATTTGGAAAATTAGTTTTGTGTGAAATTAAATTAATTTACCTTTCATTTGAGTAGGTTGGTGCCTTATCTAAGACTACTTTTGTTTAATGATTTGGTAATAGCTTTTCTTACTTGTAGCTATACTCCATTTGAATTAAGATTTGACATTTTAGAGGGCATACTTCGGTCCACTAGCAGCACTCCTTTAAAAAAATATTATCTCGTGACTGAGAAGGAATTATGAAAAACGGCTCAATCAGCGACCTCGGTGTGTCTAGAATTTTCTAATACCTTGTATAACGTTTAATATTGAGACACGAAACAATAAAATTCGATCTAAAGAAAAGCGGCCACATTCCTCTATATCGCATTTTGTTGCTTCGTGTGCTCAATATGAAACTTTATAAAAGGTACTAGCTTTTGCCTGCGGGTCCGCCCGTGTGGATGTCGGTTATCGCGTAAAAAAGTAACCTATGTCCTTCTCCATATCTCAGGCTATATCTCTGCCAAATTTCATGACGATCGGTTCAGCGGTTTAGACGTGAACATACAACATACAGACAGACAGAGTAACTTTTACTTTTATAATATTAGTATGGATTAAAAAATTCTAGACATACCGATGTATATTATTGAGCCGTTTTTCATAATTCCTTCTCAGTCATGAGATAATATTTTTTTAAAGGAGAGGCGCTAGTGGACCCTTGTACATAGGGTTGCCAACTATACTGTTTTAAACAGTATTATACTGTTTTTCACTAAATTATACTTTTTACTGTTGAACAAAAATAAAGTATACAAAATACTGTTTTCAGCATCAAAATGCAAACGCATTATTGTATATTATATTTAGACGCTCACAGTTTTTATTTAGTCAGAGGGCGCTCACTGCTCAGTGCAGTGCAGCCACAAACAAATCACACTGAGTTTCTGAACGAATCTGTCAATGTCAAATATTCTATTTAATTTTCTTGAAATATGGTTCCGGCCAAAAGTGGAGCCATTTATTAGTAAATACTTCAGAAGAATTTAAAAACATAACTAAAATTTTCTCATATCTACCACCACCTCAGCATTTACTGAAAGAGTTTTTTCAGTAATGAATGCTAAGTGGCGGGAGGATAGAAATAGAGCATCTATTAATTTAATAAAAAATGAGCTCCTCATTTATTTTAATTTCAGTTATAATTTTGATGAGGCGTATGAAGTTTTAAAAAAAGATTGTAAATTAGTAAGTTGTGCGAGAAGCTCTAAAAAATATGTATTTAAAACAATAAATAAATAAAATACTGTTAATTTTTCTAAAATACTGTATAATATTCTTCATAGACCTGAATATACTTTATTTCTAGTAAAAAAAGTTGGCAACCCTACTTGTACACCCTCTTAAATAAACCTTTTTTACAGTCCGTTCAACTGATTTTGACTTCTATTGCGTTGGTGGCATGACTAATGGCAGCTGCAGTAAACAGTTGGTTTTGTAACCACTTTTTTACTTTTAATGCCATCCTTATGCCTACGAAATTGAAGTCAAAATCGGTTGAACGGACTGCAAAAAAGGTTTATTTAAATGTATAATCTTATTTCAAATGGAGTATAAGTACACATAACATAACGTCACTCCTGTAGTCCCCGAATGGTTAGGCAGAGGTGTAGGTACACCCACATTTCGCTAATTATGTTAGGTTACCCCAGGTAATAGGGGGCGAGCCTATTGCCAATAACCGGGCATAAATCCAGACTCCAGGCTGCTACTGAGAAATTCCTGACGGAGTTTGAGATCTCAGTACCAAAACTCCTTGTATACAGGTGCATATAAGACATCGCTGTTAAAAAACAGTTTTATGTGTATGGGACCTATTTTATATAATAAAATTCCTAACATTATTAAAGAGCAACCATTTAGAATATATTTAAAAATCATCTCACAAAATTACTTATAGATAAATGTTATTATTTTGTAACAGATTTTTTAGCCGCTAAATTATTTATTTATGAATTAATTTAAACCTAGATTTTTTAATTTTGTATTACTTATTGTGAATGTTTGCATGCCTTAAAGGTAGAATGTAGAGTGGCCAGCACATCAAGCTACACAAAACTTAAATTTCTCCAAACGATTTTAAACTTTAAAACCTTGATAATTACGTTCAAAATCGAACGAGAAAATTTGACAGTTTCTGGTAACTTGATGTGCTGGCCACCGTACAAGGAACTCTAATATTTGTAACACCTTATGATACCTCCATTTTTTGCAAATAAAAACATACTATACTAATCTAACAGTTTGCCCGACCTGGGCATCGAACCCAGAACCTTACGTTCAGCAGTAGCGCTTGCGACCACTAGACCAACGAGGCAAAGCGAGTATTAAGTTTCAATTACAGTTGAGCCTAGTAGTAAAATTAAATTTATATTCTACGGCTATTATTAAAAACGTAATAAAATGACAATATCCCGTTTATAGTTAAACCGTGACTACAACAGCTGGAAACCAAGTTGTGAAAATTGGATCCATAAATAAAATAGATTGACATGTAATTCATTGTTCAGTCCGCTCAGTAAGCAACACTTACCGTTTCAAATGGTTTCATTAGAAAGTTTTCGCAATATCGTACCTAATTAAAAAGCAGTACCTACCTTAAGGCGAGGTTCTTCAAGTTAACCTCTAGGAAATGTAATTTTAATGTCATTTTATTTAGAAATGGTAATGATTAAACAGGTGGAAAAATTTGATGTTACTTTTGAGACCTTTATGTAGGTACGTCGGGTACTCGTTATATAATTGGATAAAGACCGCTCGATAGAAAAAAATCCAAACATACACTTATTTTGTAGATAAAAATCATTTTATTTCAATATTATACCACATTATGTATTGAAAATCACATCAAAATAAACATCTATGATGATGTAATATCCGTCGGGTTTAACATTGTAAATATCGTAAAACATATAATTTTCAACCCAAAATTAACGAAATTGACGGCACAATTTACTCGCGCCCAGCTGCCACCTCTAGAACAAAAATGCACGCTCGAAGAACCTCGCCTTAAGCGCCACTTATTAAATTACAAAAATTATTATCTCGTGACTGAGAAGAAATTATGAAAAAACGGCTCAATAAGATACCTCGGTATGTAAGTATGTCTAGAATTTTCAGCTGTGTAAAAACCGAAGAAGTGCCGAAAAAAGTTCGCGAGCGGACACAGTGAGTTTCGTGTGTCGGGAACAGAATCGAGTTGCGAGTGACAGTGGTAGCGGTACTGAGTGCAAAAAGCGAACAAGAGGGTAGACCGTTTTGTCTGCTCATAAACACCCACCCGCAGTGACTTCAGTTTGTCCGTGATCATGGTGCTTGCAACAGCGCCGAAATATCGGGAACTCAAAACAATTAATAAACATGATAAATTAATATCCCGTTTATTTTAATAATAATACCTTTTATAAAGTTTCATATTGAGACACGAAGCCACAAAAAACGATATAGAGGAATGTGGCCGCTTTTCTTTTGATCGAATTTTGTTGTTTCGTCCTCTTAATTGGGTAACACACTATCAATCGCAATCTGAATGATTTTGAAGCATATTGATAATCCATTGCTTCCTATGTTCTAAAAATTTGTCTGTTCAGTAACGTAAATATCTTATATCAGTCGCAAAGTGTAATACAAGTTCCATTCATTGAATTGGTGTATCCCCGATGTCCCCATCGCCCGTGTCCCCATTAATGGTATACATATTATATTTCACATAAAATGGCGAACAAAAGGTTCCATTTTCTTTTAAGTACTGTTTTTTTAATTAATGGTGCCGATTCCATTGTTCACAAAATAAACTGAATTTAAATTCAGTGCATATTTTTCTTTCGATTTCATTAAGAAAACGACAGAAAATAAATTTTAGTTTAGTCCTTTCAAAAGTTAAGTTAAGTTCGTGTATTTTCGGTAGTTTAATTTCCACAAAAGGGTGTTCCTATGGCCCTCTTCTTCCCCATAAACAGTCCTCATACTTGTGCTGCGAAATTCCTTTCCAATTAAAATCTCATAACGGTAACAATTTCCATCAATTATAATTTAATTTCAATAATTTTTATGAAGTCCCTACCCAAATTACGCATCGTATAAAGAACTACTGGATAATAAATTCATGTAACAATATACGACAAAATTTAAAATGTAATTAAAATGGCCGACTTGCCGTGGGGAGGGCCGACATCATTAAACGGTCAGGTAATTAGCAATTTTGTAAATGGTCTTATTCATTATTTTGTTGGGGGTAAATTAAATGAGGCTGTAAAAAAGTCGCCTCTTCAGAACGTACCTTGTTGTTCGTAATTTGTATGCCTTGCCTTATTTTTTTTTTTATTAGTCGCACAATACTTTGGAAGAATGTTGCTACTGTAAAAAAGTTTTCTCTTGAGTTTTCATTTTGCATTTTTGTTAGGGAACTTTCATTCTTTAATACTCATTTTTATACAATTAAGAATATTAGTTTTAAACATAAAATAGATATCGGCCACGGTAGGTGGTACCAATAATACGGAATGCAGCGGTAATATTTAATTACGCACAGATTATTCTATTATCTGTGGTCGCTGACGTCATTAGGTATCACAACAGATAATTCCTGATATTGAAACATATCTTTTGTAGCTAATTAACACGAAACAGTAAATTATTATTTTATTGCCTACGTTTGCGGCAATCGCATGAATTATAGTCGACAATAAACAATGATTAAACAATTCTTGCCTATTGAATTCAATGAAATCATTTTAGTGCAAATTAACAGATTGAAATGATTTTGGCGAGTTCATTTACTAGTGTATTAATTGGACTAAATCGTTACGGTGATTGGTGGATTTATGTAGCTGTCCGATTTGATCTAAATACATAATGTATTTTAATTAAACTATTTATTTTTATTAAGCATTGAGCATAATATTAAGTTATTCTAGGTAAAACGGTTAATTTTCATTTGGTAATAAACTTAGCCATGTTGCTTGGTGTGTGCGTCTGAATGTTGTCTTACCTGCAAACAAAAGAAAATTGCCATTATAAAAAAAAATCAAATAAAACAACACAGATTTGTAATACAAGTGTTAACGTCTTGCATAATGTGTGTAAATTCATTTACACACATATGCAAATGACGAATGACAACCCAGCATCCTATAGAAGTTTCTAGAAGTCTGCGCAAACGAGGCGCGCACATGACAGGCGCGCCCTCTTTAGTTTTTCACTTCACATTATTTTCTTGACAAGAAGAATGTCACTTTATTATTTTTACGAATTCCTATAATATCAACGCTTTCCGCTACAAAGGGCAATGGGAATGAGCGAAAACGAAAGAAAATAATACATTTTGTTTTAAGAAAGTATTATTTTCTTTTAAGAAAGTATTATTTTATTTTAAGAAAGTATTATTTTCTTTTAAGAAAGTATTATTTTCTTTCGTTGGACTTTAATTTTATAAGTATAAAAAAGAGTTATTTATAATTTTATTGTTTTTATACTAATAAAATTGAGTTCTGGGAAGGACATCGATTTGGAGTTACGCCCTTTGTAGCGGAAAGCGTCGATATTTCATATACCTAATTAAATTATATTCTTTTATTGGGGAACCATTAGTATCTATCTACTTTTTATTTTCATTATCACCCCACAAAGCGCACCATTGCCTTCACCACAAGATCTTTTCGAATTAATTGGTAAAACACGAACGCGAGAGGTAATCGTTAAACCAAAAAAGAAAATACTAAATTTTAACTAAACAACTGAGGGGTAAAATCTTACTTAATCGAAAGGTGCAAGCTCCAAGGGGTGAGCGGAGCCCAAACCCTTGAAATTATGATTTTATTAAGGCGAGGTACTTCAAGTTAACCTCTAAGAAATGTAATTTTAGTGCCATTTTATTTGAAACCGTAATTATTAAACACGTGAAAAAATTATATGTTGCTTTTGAGACCTTTCTGTAGGTACGTCGGGTACTCGTTACATAATTGGACAAAGTTCGCTCTATAGAAAAAAAAATCAAACATACCCTTATTTTGTAGATTAAAACTCATTTTATTTCAATATTACTACTTTATGTATTGAAAATTAGAATTACATCAAAATAAACGTCTATGATGATGTAATGTCCGTCGGGTTTAACATTGTTAATATCGTAAAACATATAATTTTCAACCCAAAATTAACGAAGTTCTATAGTTTCTGCCTACCCCCATGGGAAGAAAGCGTAAATTTATGTATGTACTAGCTTTTGCCCGCGGCTTCGCTCGCCTTAAACATAATGAATGAACTGAGAATATTTGCCAATCAAATTGCGAACTACTACTGACATAATGCCCGTCTCTCACTCGCATAGTGGACATCCCATTAAAGGCGACAGTCGTCTTCACCGGGCCCTCGACATATTTGATATGTTGTTCCCCGAACGTTCGCAAGTACGTGCTTGTCGAACAGTAAACCATTACCATTTAATAGATCGACTTGACCCACTGGCTAGTCACGATCGTCTGACTCTGCACCGCCGAAGCCGGCTCACGTATGCAGATGCACGAGTCATTGTAATTCTTTTTTTAATTGCGTTTCGTTGTTGCATGAACTTATGAAGTACGTGTGTGTGGGATGGATTATAGATTTGCTTTAGTTATGGTTTTTATTGTTTAAAATTAGAAGTGAACGAGTAAGCAGGTGTTAGAGTGCAACATACTAGTAACTACATGGTGATTTAGAATTAATACATCCTAACTAATATTATAAATGCGAAAGTAAGTTTGTTTGTTTCTTTGTTACATTTTCACGGCTTAACCACTGAACCGATCATCCTGAAATTTTGCATATTATACGTTGTCAGGTGTACAGAAACCGACATAACCTTTCATCCCGAAAAAAAGAACTGTTCCCGACTTCCCGAGGAAAACAACAATAGGTTATAGGTTCTTATGATAATAGATGGCGCCACGTGTCTTTAGAATCATGATTGAACTAAATATTATTATAGAAACTTTAGTAGTGTGTTAAGAGTTAAGTAGTCAGGACATAAACCAATTTTTTTATGAACTTAGGAAAAACAGACGTCTTATCTCAAATTACGAGTAACTGGGGACTTTTATTTAAAGACAGGTCAAACCAGCACATGTTTGTATCATCCATTTTAAAAGGTTATGAAGTTGAAACGGATGAAACTTTGATCCTATTCAGTGTATAATAATATAAATACGGAGTGACATTTCGCCCTTCCTCACTTACGAACGCTAGGTTAAATTAGAATAAGTTTTTATTACGTTCAAATTTTATCTCCGTGCCGTGCAATACGTCAACATGTCGTACGCAATAACCCGCTCCATTGCTATTCATACTTCTTACACAGATATTTTGTCTCTCAGTTAGCTGCTAATTCTACGGTTGTCTGAACATGTTTTAAAGCGTATCGTGTTAAAATGACAGTTTCAATAACCTGTTTATGAAACGTACATAATATTATTTTATTGCAGTTTCTCTTAATTCAAAACTGACGAAACAATAAAAGTAATAAAACTGAGTAAACGTCAAATTCGAAGGTGATTGTCAAATGTGAGGTTAGGAATTTTGGCGCCAAATGATGTATGGAGAAAGCGTGCCGTCTCGACCCTGAGGCAGAATAGATTGGTGTCAATGCTCGAGAAGACGTATAAAAATGTTTTGATTTGTGAATATGCTTTCAATGTCATTGTCAAGTTTGGGTGAAACATTACTGCCACATTATTGAGTACCGCTTTGATGGAATCTATTCCGCTTTAGTGAAAATAGCTATCTCTGTCTTCAGTCCATCTGGAAATTATTGCTCCTGGTTCCGCATAATTAACATTTCCGGATGAAAGGGACTTTGCTCTTTCTACATCTGTTATACCTCATCAATGTAACGTGCTAAATCCACTACCATCTAGGAACGAATATTAATTCTTAGAAACAACGAAGTTAGATTTACATAAAAATATGTACTAAGTAGGTATTATTTGAAACTTTTGTCCCAGTCCTTCACAAGCTATATCCCTAAATTGATCGCCAGGGTACCGTTACTTCGGAATATACTAAAACCCAATTTGGTGAAGTCTTCCACTCTCAACTTCTAAAGTTCTAAACCTTAATAAATCCTAATTAAAACATCATTAGCGGCGTTGTATTTTTAATCCCCATTCAGGTTTGTTCTTTGAAGTTTGTCTATTTGCGTCTTAAAGTTCATTTACCTACATTCAAGATGATGGATTGCACGGTTTGTCGTTTAACAATAATTTAACTCAAGTTATGCTGTATTAAAATGCTAGCATGGTAAGATGCCCGATTATTAGCTGTCAGTTATGTCGTTTTTTTTTCTTTTCTCTAACGAATTGCTTGTGAAAGGCAAACATGTCTATTAGAAGAGATTAAAGGAAATATGTGGCAGAGCAGAGAATATGAAGTGTAATCATTCACCTCCTAAGGCATTGCCTGAAATGGTCTAGTAAGTTAATTCAGTACATAACAAAACCTCAACACATAAGAAATTAACCGCGAAGACGATTATGTTCAAGCACCAACGAATATAGCTTTAGACATTAGCAGGTCGTTCCACCCTAAACAAATTGAAGTAGTATCAAAATGCAAATACGAGTAACATAGCGATTTGTCCAAGGCAGATTATAATCTGAGATGAATGTATCATTGTGCATTCGGCCCGCTGGATAAATAGTGCCAATTGCTGGAGCAAATTGTGGCTATTTGTTTGTGAAACTGAGGTTTGTGATAGTTTCGAGACACATTCTGTGTTCTGAATTACGTTTCTGGGGTTGGATTCGTGTAGATTGTAGAAGGACCTATTTGTAATGCTGAAATTAAGATGATTTTCATTTGGGCTACTCAGTATTGTTTGTTTTACTGTCTCAATGGTGGAGTTTAGCCAAGATGTCAAACGTGAGTTCCTCTTGGATTTGATATCTAGGTCTAATTATATTTTCTGTTACGCAATTCACAAGATAATATTACATACAATTTGCATAAAGCAATGAGCTTGCTAAGGAAAAATCATTGCAAAATACATGACTACTTATATTTTTGTATCATCTTAAACTGAGAATGATGACTCTGCAAAAGCAGAACCATTTGGTACATAAACGTAAAACAAAAGACGACATTAAGATACCAAAGACAATATGCTGCTTTTACTCCCGTGACACACTTGTCTTGTCTGATGACGACTGGTATGATGGCGCCAATGAAACAGGTTCCATATTTATGTAACCTCCTTACGAATTCACTGATTAATATTCACAACGCACGTGTCAGTTGTTTAATTTTATACCATTATTTAATACTTTTAATATTTGAGTAAGTGCCTATCGTGATAAATGGCATAAAATATGACGTCGTATTTACTCGGTGGGATTAAGCTAATGAACCTTTGCGGTAGTTCCTCTGAGAATACAGTAGTAGCACTCTTTGAAATATAGCTTCATTAGTATTTGAGTATTCTAGACTGTCCCAGTGCCTCCAACCCTCTTCATCACCATCTTCATCTAGACCTGTTTCGATACCTCAAAACACCGCACCGTACCGTACCATATTTATAGCTACAAAGTTCAATCCAGTAACTTTTATATCCATTTTAACTTCCAATATACAACAGCCATTAAAATTACATGTCATTTCAAAATCTTATATTTGATTACTTTCGGGAAATGCGTACGAGTGGTTTCACCACGTTTACATGCAGAAGTTATGCCTATAACCAGTAGTGGCGGGTTAAGCTACCGGTACACAACTCCTGATAGCCTATGACATGGGATTACCTGAGTACATAACATGTTTACTGCCAGTAAATTTTCAGATTATCGGCTTATTATATATTTCTTGGTGAGAAATTATTATAGTGCTGTCTGATATTTCTATTGCGTTGAAAGGTGGAAGTGATGTTTGTTTAATCTTAAATGAAGCTCTTGTCGAATGTGAATGAAGAAATCAATTTGAAATGGATATTTTTGGAGACTAGTAGACCCATAAATTCTTTTTCTAAGTTGTTTAAGCCCATTCCATTCAGAATTTTATCAAGAAAAAATAGTATGAATTAGGGGTACGATTAAGGTCGTAGCCCACGTATCCAATCGGAAAGGGATCGTCACCGTATCAACTCGAGCCGTTCAGTATTATTTGTATGAAACTCCCTACGCACGCACACTAATCGGAATCGTAACGTAATCGCCTCGGGACAAGCTCACAACCGTGGTGCGGTGCGTGGTCGACTTGCAGTTCCCGCGCTTACGGTTCTCCGTAGCCTAGCTTACGGCTCTCCGTACTCTAGCTTACGTCTCTTCGTCCACGCCCCTCCCGCTCACAGTGGATCGTCCCCATACAAGAGGTGTGACATAGAATCACAAATTTAAAAAGTACTTCATTTCAAAAAATAAATATATCAACAACGTTTTGTTTTGTTATATTTGTTGTGTCAACTAAAGCGTTCAAAAGTCATTAAGAATTATTAGGATTCAAAATGATTGAACTAGTGCCGCCTAGCCGTCAACCAGCGGTCGGCGAGCCGTAAGCGCGGCGTCGCCTAGCCGTAGCCGAGTCGACGTATCGGAGCTTCTGATCCGCTTTGGTTACGTGCTTACGTAAGGTTGACGACTGTTTGACGGCGACGCGAAAGGCGATACGGTTATGATCCCTTTCCGATTTGATAAATGTGCTACGATCTTTATAACACTTAGATTCCAAATAGTTATCATAAATAATTTCCATATATCCTTATAGAAAACACAGCCTAAAATCGATTTCGTGGTAGAATGACGCGATCCATGCATCGCGCGGTGCCAATTTCCGTTTGGTGTTTTAAAAAAATTGCAACCTTCTGAGTCATTGCTGCTGGCAACACTAACAGGTTTTATTCTGACATCATCTTGTTCTCTCACTGAGGCTGTAGAAGTCACGTAAGCAAGACCGCGATAGTGAACTAGGCTGCCTATCGTTGCAAGGTTGAGTTAATTCTAGGTATTGTAAATTCTGCGTATTGTGGTTCATTTGCATTTGTTGATAGCTCTTTTCCTTTTCTTTGTTTTGTATGTTATTCTCATTTACCAACTTTTTATAACTTGGGTACTTTATCTTTCTCATTACATTCTTTTGTATCATCGACATCATTCCAGAGATCTATCAGAGAGATGACTTACAAACCTGTATCTCTAATATATAAAAATCAATGTTTGTTTGTTCGTATTTTATGGGCTACCATACCGTTAATCCGATTGCGATAAAACTTTGCCAACTTACTGCTTGCACTTACGCTAAGGTTATAGGCATAGTTGTGTTAGTTGCGGTAACATTATAGATGTAACTAATATTTTTGTAACAATTTAATTTAAAAGAGTGTCCATGGAGTTTCTTGCCCGTTCTTCTCTATAGGTACCTACTACGCTTTGGAATGGGCTTCAGTGTAGCTTCATTTATTTTGCTGACCGACTCCTTGACAATTCAAAAGTGCCTGTAAATGGTTTAATTGAAACAAATGATTTGAGTTTGAAATTTGTCAAGAAACTAAACGGGCTAGCTAGTAAGTAATAAAAACAGTAGAGGACAAGACAGTAGGAATAGAAAAGCAAATACATGAAACGATAAAAATAACAGTCATAACACAAATTAGTTATACACAAACAAGATTAGCATCAATCAAACCCAGTCTCATTGGAAACACATTAAATCAAACGCGAGATGGCTAATATAAGTAAAATAAATAGCCTTTAGTTGATAGATTAGAGATTCAAACACAGATCTCGATGTGTTTCTTAATCAATCAGTTCGCAGTTACTGCTCACTGATTTACTACGTTTATTACCCATATTATTTATTTATTATATTCAATGATATGGTCCCGGCTGTCATTCGTGGATCTTTGACTGTCGTTACGGGTCGTCAGTAGCCCGAAAGTCTGACCACCAGTCTTACCAAGGGGTATCGTATTACCCAGTTACTGGGTTGTGGAGGTAGATCAGATAGGCAGTTGCTCCATGTAAAATACTGATATTCAGCTGCATTCTGTTAGAGGGCTGCCATCACCTAAATTGCCGACGCCGGACAAAAATTTACAAAACCCCGGACATTTAGGTGCAGTTGAGTTTATTCCCGGACATACCAATTTTATTTTTTACTTTTTTTTTATTCATTGAAGCAGCCTGTTTGTGCTTTATTTAACAATGTTAGACAAAAATTTACAAAGGCAACTACACCGCAAGTCTGCAACAGATATGATTATAGACTTCTCTTTCCGAGGTAATCAGAATACCTAGATTGATGATTAATCTGGTAACAGAATCCTTAGGAACACTCTTCTTTTTGGCATCAAATTTTAATTAGAATTTTTGGATTAGTTCTTTTTACTTCTTTTGGTTCTTTTCAGACTTTAAATTTTTTGCTATAATGTCTTTCCTTTTCCATTAGGAATTTGTGCAAATCTTTAATTTATTGCTTATCTTCCAATTAATTGGGACACAAAAAGTGTCTGGGTATCACCCGGGACACGTTTTGAAAACGCCTTCCGCCACCCTCTAATCTAGGACAAATCCGGGGAAACCCAGACGGATGGCAGCCCTAGGTTAGACTAGAAGCCGACCCCAACATAGTCGAGAAAAAGACTAGGCAGAGGATGATTCAATGATATCATGTTTCTCGCCGTCTATGAGTGTATACAGAGAAATCTGTCTTTACCGTTTCAAGAAAAGCGTCTACCATCAAACGGGTTGAAAATACTTTCTAGAAAAATGTCTAATTGTTAATGAATAGTTTATGATTGGTTAAGGAAATTGATATAATTTCCTTGGTAAATAGAAGTTTAATTAAGTATCTTGTTTTATGGCATCTGTGGGTTTATGCTCGTTAAAGGTATGACTGGATTATTGATTTCTATTGCAATGAAAATGGCATTAGAGAAACCAGCCTTAAAACAAACATCAGCAAGGCTAGGAAATATTCCTACAATAAAGGATTGGGGCCTGAGTCTGTGACCCTAAACACAAAAGGTGCACCGCTACTGCGAATTGGGTCGTCAAATTTATGTTTAAGAGATATTCTGCGTGCGAACAGCAAAAGTAACGTTGTTACTACATAAGTATAGGGATTAGTGTTTTGTTCGCTAGATGGCACACAGCAGGGGTCAAAAAGCTATCTGACAATCGTAAAACCGGATCGTCGCTTGTATCCCAACAAAGCATGGCCCGCGATGCAGTTTTGCATTACGAAAACAGTATGCATCCTGTCTCGGTCTTCGGGGCCCTAAAATGTAGCATGAACAAGATTGTTCCATTTAAACTTTATTCCCGGCGGTGTGGTACGATTTAAATTGTGATAGTCGTAAGTGGATGTTCCCAGGTAACCGCACTATATTAGGTGCGTAAGTTACGCAGGCAGAATTCTTAGGTAGGTACTTGTTAAGTTTGCGACCGACCTTACTCCTTAGCGAAATTAATAGAGGTGTTCTGTTACTTCAGAAGTGACAACAACATAAGGGTTTCAGTGGCTTTCTAGCTTTTATTTAGGTTGCTAGTTCAGTCTCGAACTACATTTTTTCATTATATGACGTTAACGACTCTCAAGAGGAAACTTTTTCAAGGTTTTATAGGTGGTTACTCTGATCAACCTTGTTGCGATCCATAAAAGTGGTTATATTGATGTTAAATTTAACTTTTTTTTACATAAATAGTTGTTGCCCTTACTTACTTAGGTCCAGCTGGATCTACTTACTTTAAAACCGGCCAAGTGCGTCTCGGACCACGCACAATGCAGGGTTCCGTAGTTGGTATGAATTTATCTCAAGAACAAATCTAACATTGTAGTTGAAAAACATGTTCTTCGATACGGAATGTATGGGAGAACATGTTTTTCAACTGTAAATGTAAGTTGGTCGACTATTACTCGGCAACTTGTAAAGCCTACTTAGCTGCGATAGTTTTCCTTTTAAGTTCGTTATATATACTACTGCTGTGATTTTTTTCACATATTCTGTGTTGTCGCACTTCAAAGCTTAATATTACGCAAACGGATCCTTGAATCGAATGGCCTATCCAATGATATCCCACACCATAGGATTGACGAGAAAAAAATATATCATTCCCACTTTACGTATAGGGGAGGTACCCTAAAAAAATATATATTATAAGATTTTATTATCACTTTGTCGGCGTGAATAATATGTATACCCATACCAAATTACAGCTTTCTAGTACTAACGGTCACTGAGCTAAGCCGCGGACAGATACACAGACAGACAAGCGGACATGGCGACACTATAAGGGTTCCTTATTTTGACTACGGAATCCTAAAAACTACTATCTCCCATGGTTTCCCAAAACAAGAATGCAAAACACAAGTTGAATGAATCAAATTGAAATCATGCTCCTGTATTAAGCCGACCCGATTTTTCTCAATTGAAGTGACATGAGCACATTTTAAAGGCCAGTGGGCGATTTTAGCCGCATTGTGGCGCGGTATTGGGCGATGTTAACAAATGTTATCGAATGGCCGTGCCGTTGACATGGCCGTTATTAATGATACCACTATCTACACCGTTAATATCTAACAATATTCGGTACATGCGATATTATTGTTTTTGTCGTCAGTTTTAAGAGGTTGGGTGGTCCGGGGGATTTGATTACCAGCAGTGTGAGACCGTACTTGTTTTAGTGACTGAAGAGAAAGTTTAAGATGAGGAACATTTAACTGTAAAACCAACAAAGGTTTAAGAAAATTGGCAATTTAATACCACTTAAACTTCCAATTTCTTCATTCCAAGAAAATACGGTAACAGTCCAAAAAGATGCGCCCACGACTTCCTTATCCATGATTCAATTAAAGATTAAAACTTTTCAATGCTATCGCAAGAAATCGTGTGCAAAAAGATGAATTCTTCCTTCTTCCAGCGTAGATTGAATGCCATCGTCCGTGTATGTGGTGTGACCATAAAACGTGTCACGTGATTGCTATCAGCATTCCTCTCCCTATCTGAGGGTATTTACGGCGAAATTTTATCACAAGCCGGTATGAAAGAGGGACAGGTTTCAGTCGACGTGGGACGACCTGGCCGACTGGACCCGCTTATATAAGTTTCGGTATTAAGTGTTGAATGTGTACATTTAAATTGGTGTCGCCGTCTCAAGGGCATTTGTGTATCTGGAGCGTGGGTGATGGCTTCCAATCATTTTTTTACTCTGTGGTTCTTTGATTTCACATATCGTGGGATCTGAGAATGATAAATGTCAAATCTTTTGTTTCATTATGCTCAAATTCCTTTTCAAATAGACTGCGCCTTTTATGTGTCCGCTATAAAGTACGTAGTACTAAATTAAAGTTTAATTAACTCCTTCCTGAGCTGCCGATGGCTGTCTATTAAATCGTCTTAATGTTTATACACGTGAAATCTGATTAAGTTGTCGTCAGACGGCTAGGTTTCATTATAATGCCTTCAATAATGTCCTGCCTCTAAATGTCTTATACGCAATTACTGTCAATGGTGTTACAAAATTACCATTTATTCGCACCTTAAGGTGTTAATTTAGTTATTGGAGATTTATTTATAGAACGAGTCTTGCCAACACAACAGGTTTGTAATGTGTTGAGGAAATAACTATGTCACCAAAGTAAACATACGACGGGAACCGTATTAATTTTGATAAATTGTCGTATAGGCGCCATATTTCAATATGGCGGAGTGCATTGCACGGAGTTATGCTCAGGCGCACCGCGCACGCAGCTTGTTAGCGCGTTCAGGCAGCTCGCGCGCATTTTTCACAAAGATGGCGGGCGTATGTTACCTCTTGGCGCCAACCCACTCGATAACCGATATACGAACGATTTATAATGCCTGCCTCCATTTTATTAGTTCTGCACTCAATCGACAGTCGTACGAATTTAATCGAATGCTTTATTAAAAGTAAGTTATGTCTACACCACCGCGCCATTAAACGGTTTGAATTATGTTATGATCTGTCGGTTGTTTGTCGGTGCTGTATATCAAAGTGCATTTATTTGAAAACAAAAGTGATCATACGATAGATCAACGGTTTATTGTCATTTATAACGGGTTACATTGGCAAACACCTGGAGTTCTGAATAGAGCTTTTCCTATTCTAAAGTGCTGGTAATAAAACGAAGTATTTAACTTAACTATCGGTAGTTCGATGGCTGTAATTCAATAGAAGACTCTGAGAACATTTAGAGAGTTTGACTTTCCTGAGAACAGTGTTAATAACTCGTTACTAACTGTATTACCTAGGAGAAGTCGTAAATGTGTCCACACTGGATAACGATATTAGGCGAGCGGTTAGCTCTTAGGGTATGAAGATATAAAAGATATTCACTAAATCTAATAAACTGCCGCAACTCAGGATAAAGCTATTTATATAGCTTAGATCATGTCATCTTCGTCATCTGTTTGAACTATGCAAAAAAGTGTATTGAACTTTAGCTGCTGCAAGTTGTGGGGGGGCATATAAAATGCGAGTGCATAAGTGATTTATTGTCAGTATCGTCGCAGCGTTCGTGGGCGTCATATCTCTCTGATAAAGTAGTTCTACTGATCTAAGTTCCGACTTGTAGTTCAATCTCGAGTTAGCATCTTTCAATCTAATGGGTTTTCGTTACAATGATTTATGGTTTGTTTATACAAAGAGAAAGCGAAGATTTACTATTCAAATGACAATTCTATTTTAGTGTTTGTTCAGTAAATGAATATGTATGTTTGTTTGGATATTATGATTTATTGTGATGGTTTAACTATGCTATAGTATTAGGCATTGGCGGTTGGACACGATTCTCAAATAAATCTTTATTTATTGCTTTTGCTTCTGTTTGCAGTGAGTATACGATGAAATTTATTACAAGTAGTATCGATTTTAGTATGTTGTTTTTTCACAGTCATATAGCGCTATTTTCTTCTTGTCTTACTTATATACCTGATACTGTTTTATGTATCCAAGACTTAGGGCCAATTTCACCAATGAAACTGAACGAGATGAGCAGCATATCTAAACCGAGTTTGTAAGCTTTCAGTGTCAATATTTAAAGGAAAATACAAATACAAAAGACTTATTGGTACACTTGTTTGAATGTAACAGACATTTTCCTCACTAACGATTAGTTTGCCTTGATTATGTTATATCCGTACTCGGGAGATACATGTTACTCAAGAACTGACTGGAATCAGTCAATTATACCATATTGGTTTACGCAAAATAGCTAGAGGTGAGACCTAGAAAGCGATTCTACAAGTTTATATGGCTATGTAGAAAAACGTCTTTCTGTTTAGTATGTAAATGAATTAATTACCGACACCTAGTGTGGTGTTGATACAGATTTACATGTAAATATCGATTGATATTCGCGTAAATTTTGTTTTGGTTTGGTTTTATTACAATATTAAGTAAATGTGTTCTTTCGTTAGTGTTGCTAAGTTGGTAAATGAAATAGGTGGGGCTCTTTTCATTAAAATACCTACTCTTAATTCGGAGCTTTTTATGTAGTCTGTGTTGATCAATATTACTGGGACATACCAACACGGGCCCAAGTCTGCTATTTTTATAAATTCGTCACTCCAACACGATCCCATTGTCATTTTGCTAAAAGTTCGTAATCTGCTAAATTCATAATGGTCGATCATTGGTCGGTCAATGGTCTCGTAATAGAATTGCATTACAATGGCATTTTGAACATTTATTCATGCCAGATTTCATTTATACATATTTTTACATATTATTAATTAGTGTTATAAGCAATCTGAGGTAGTAGGAAGTTAGAAGTTTAGTAGGAAGTTCCATTTGTCATTATGTACGAGATTACCAATTCTTTCAATGGAGTGTCAGTGGCTGACCATTGGAAAGTCATAATAACGCAATTATGTTAGTAGATTACCAAACTTGTCAAAATCAACAATTATGAAATCAATGATAGACCATTTTGACACTATTGTAATAGCAGACTTGAGGCCCAGGGGGCCAAGTTTACTAATGTACAAACGTTGCAATGGTCTCATCATTGTGAGTTTTTGACAGATTTGCCATACAAACATTGTCAAATACTCACAATGGCGAGACCATTCTGACACTATTGTAATAGCAGACTTGAGGCCCTGGTCTAAAACATCTTCGTCGGCTCAATTTTTGAAAGTACCGCCTTACCTTTACTGCTCTGACTAAGACCCCACAATTTCGTAACCCCATAATAGTTTACAACTCGCTAAAGAAAGACAAAGATACCAGTTGAAATATAAATGAACGATAATTAGAACGTTACAACGCAAGGCGCCATACAATTTGGAATAGCCGAGAAAATTGTGCTGCCGGAAATGACGTATTTGAGCGTATACGAGATTTTTTTTGGTTATTATGACTACTATCATTTGTTTGAATATGGTAATGAGGAGCTAAAAAATAAACTAGAAAAGTGGAAAGTAAGAGTGTCATGTTTAGTTAAACAATCTTATTGGTTAATATTGGTGTTTTTTTTTTTTTGCGTAGTATTGAGAGGTTTGGAATGAGAGTTGATTTTTGACACAGATTAATAAAAGTAGATAATGGGTTGGTACATTCAGTGTTGTACCTACCCTTTTAAAGCCTAAGAAGGATCCAATTTACATCTGAAACGCTATTGAAATTCAAAATCCATTTGCAGCGTCTTTTATAAGATGCTGCAAATGGATTCTAAATTTCAATAGCATAATATCATGGGCACCCATTATTTAAAATAAAGCAACTGCCAATAAATATTTACGTAGGATGAATGTATATTAATTCCAACACAATAAAATTAAACTACATGCACTAAAGTAATATTTTTACCAATAAAAAATAATTGACTCTTGTCGTCGTCAGTGCTGACGTGATAATGTGCAATAGAACCAATAAAACCCTCCATCCACCGCAGTGGCTATGGGCTATAATTATTGCATCGCTGTGTAAATCGTCATTATGATAGAAATCGGTGACTGAAACACTGCGGGTCCTGCTATAATTGAGCAGTTGTGTACGGCAATACAAATAAATATACTTAGTTTGTAATAACCCTAAATACTGACACTGTTCGCAGTTAATTGTGTCCCTTTATATTTTGTCTGCTTTTGTTACCATGTTTACATAATTTACTGTTTTAGTATAAACATTAAAGCATTTGTAATCGTTTAGTTTAGTTGCAAAATTATTGCGACTGTTTTACATCTGAAAGGCAATGCGCTGTCTTGGAAAACATAACCAGATTTAAGCGAACAAAACACTATGTGAGTCGGTATAACTCAGCCATTTTCCGCCTTTGATATCGTGGAAACCTCGAAGAAGTTCTTACTTCCCATTCACAAAGAAGCCGCCTTATAAGGTTTTCTGACAAGGAAGGGAAGCAAAAATAAATGTAATAAAACCTAGTCTCATATCTAGAGTTCAAAGGCGTTAATATAAATCTAGCGAGTGGAAATTCTTACAATTTAGTTATGTTCGTCCATCTGTTACTTCCCATATAAGTCGTAGTTTGAGGCGGTGTGTGATATTTCATTGTAAAATATGACGGAGGATTTTCTTCATGCATCGTTGTTAGATGAAAAATATCTATGAAGTTTTCCGGAAAGGTGGTAATGATTTTCAGGTGCTGTAATTTGTTCCGGTGCGTCATTAATTTAGAAAGAAATGAGAAAGAATGATATTTTTTTTTATTTGGCACACTCACAAAAAATACAAACAGTAAAAAAGGAGTATTTAAAACTAACAAAATTTAAATTAAAAACAAAAAATAAAAATAAAATCATAATAAAAAAAGACCTGAGCGAGGCCAAAAAGGCTCATATCTCAGCATAACGAAAAAAAAAATCGCACCGCTGGCAGTAATGCCACAGTCACACCTACGGACATCTCTATGACCCACTAGGGGATTAAAAAATATAAAACAATAAAATATAAACAAGACATTTACGAAATGCAGTCAGCATCATTGGAATAGATTACCCGTGCATGGTTCCCAGAGCATGATTATTACAGATTTCCTTATAAAAAAAAAAAAAAACAAATGGCGTCGCTATATTAGAATAGAACCCACTGATCTAGTTCTAAAATTGTTGTTCTTCAAGCTGTACATTTCCAAAGATGAAATTAATCTGGCTGGTAAAGTTATCGTTAGATGTTTATTCATTTAATATCAAGAAGATATTTACTAATGACAACCCAATGGTAGCATTATGCAGCATTTAGTGGTGTATTTATAGAGTAGGAGTGATTTAAGTATTCGACATTTGAAAATACGGTCGTATTCTACGATAAACCTAAATAACTACAAATTAGTTTCATCTTTTCTTGTTAACAAATTGTAGCAAACTTGAATCGAGAGCAGCCAGCTAACAGACTTCAGTGTCAGGACTGTCAGCTGTCATTGTCGCAACTCCGATGAAAATGCGAATACAAAGTGAGTTGACTAGACAGGGAGTTTTCACAGAGTAGTAACCTTAATAGTTGAATCCGATTAGGTTTTTGTTGTACTCCCGTTTTTTTGCGAAAAATTCGTGTACGAGACTCCTCTCTCTGTGAGTGCGGTTTGGAGGAGGGCACTCTGGACCACATCTTCTTTGAATACTCGAACAACGTTCCACCTTTAGATTTATATAGGCGTCTCCCAAAATTTAAGATCCCTCTTCCAATTAATTTCCCCTCCTTACTAACATTCTCTTCTCCAGAACTACTTGTGGCGCTGATGACCTTCATCCGTCACAATAACATAAAGTTATAACATATTTATTCTGTGTGGATGGTGTGGTTTGCGTATATTTTATGTTTTAACAAATTATATCATTTATTTATTTATATTTTTTATTGTTTCAGTCCCGTACTAATCCAACAAGATCTACATTGTGTTCAACTGTATCAACCGAAGAATCTTACTACTAAAAAAAAAAAAAAAAATCTCTCATGCACACTTGTTTTTCTAACTCACTTTAGACATTGGCAGAATAGTCGACATCGGCTTTGCTTGCCATATATTAAAAATAGAATAGAATAGAACCTTAATAGTTCCTTTTGACATTTGAAATTATTCAAACCGATTGTTGTTACATGTTGTGACTGCTTATTCCCAACAATTATAATAATAATAATAATCATAATAATCAAGCAACAAGACTCAAAGTGTTAGTAACAATATACTTACAAACTATGTTATTAAAACATTAACACAGACACAATTTGTGACATCACTGCTGTAAGGTAACAGGCCCAGCTGATACCCCGCAGTAGTGGTTCACAAACGCACAATCCAGCCTGCTACCATAGACAGGATGCTGTTGGTACTGCCCCGCACCCTACTAACCAGGGATGCGCACCGCTTCCGCATCACAGTGTAGAAGAAGTCAACGCGAGCTTCCGCAAACATCCCAGATGCGCTGCAGTATCGGGGCAACCCCAAAAGCACCCTGAATGCGTTATTGTACTGAACGCGTAGGGCGCTGTATGATTTCTGAGTATAATGAACCCATAGACTGCAATACGCATACGTATTATGTAAGTGTTATATTCCGTTTCTTCAATTGACAACGGTCGCATATTATAGCCATGCCCAATACGTTGGCAAACAAGTAATGGCTCATAAAAAATAATTGTTATAGTCACGTTGAAGGGTTTTCGATCCCATTTTATTTAGAATTTCCACATTGTTTGTAATTGCATTCAGTTTATGTACGTTTAAAGCCATTTTCATTCAAAATATGTAACTTTTATAGTTATCTGTGTGTTGGGATATTTTCACGCAATGTTGAAGACTATTTTGTATATTCATCTTATGGATTGAGTCGAGTTTAGTTGAAATGGTTTCAATAACGTTATCAGCAATTACGGTTGAGTTATTATTATGATTATGACTTCATTTCGCTAGCCCTTATCAAGTATGAATTTACTTTGCTAGACTATGTCGTTGCCATGTTTAAAAGTAATCCCGATTTGATTTTTACGATGGTTATTTGAGTAATTTTTGAGCAGTCCTATATCCCTAAGATTGTTCTTTACCATGAAGTTCTTAACTGGAGAACAGTGATGGCCCATTGTTATCGGCTGCGACTTGAGTCGTAGGTCCGAACCCAGAGCAGGCGCAGGCATGTCTTAAAACCAAAAATTTGAAGACATGTGACATCTACCACCCTGTACTAGGCACGCGTGGTAGATTACAGCCCTCTCGAAGTAACGAAGCTCGTGTCCCAGCAGTGGGAACATTATATACAGGATAAGTTTAAAGGGAGTGCGTATATTTTTGTTGGTGATCAGGTGCATAAAACTGAACAATTTTCCCCAAGGAACATAGGTCGAAATCTAAAAAATAAAATTCAGCTTCTCATATAAACATAAGTCACGTGACCAGTCACTTTGTATGAAAGGTCGATTTTCAATTTTAAGATTTCGACCTATGTTCCTTGGGGAAAGTTGTCCAGTTTTCTGCACCTGATTACCTCCTAAAACATACGCACTCCTTTTAAACTTTTCCTGTATAGTCTGATTATTTACGCTATGCTTCACGAGTTTTTAGAAGCTCATCCGTGATCACAAGCGTGAAGATTATGAGGCGAATCATGTTTTTAGGAACCCAAATATATATATACATATATATATATATATTCCCTTATTAATAGGAACTAATAGTTATTAATTACAATCTAGCCTAATAGACTGGTTGAGTATTATCTCTTCCCCTATGCGTTTATACCTAGAAAAATTTCCCATCTCCTCTATAAACGCATAGGGGATGAGATGGGAAGGGGAAGAGATGGGACTAAATAAGCAATTTAACTCTAACTTATTATTTTACAAACCCTACCCTAATAACTGAAGTTTATCTTTGTGTTTGAACTGCTCTCTCTCACAGAGAGGTAGCCTGTGTCCGAGCAGTGGGAACATTTTAGGCTTAATTATGCATGAAGTTCTTAACTACATGTTCTTTCTATCAAAATGCCTGCAAAAGTCATGTCAACTTAGGTAAAGTGTATCAAGGTTCTTTTGGCGTTTGACTGACATTGACAGGAGGGCGCTGGTGGTAAACATTTGTGAAATTGTATTGAAAAAACAAGATAGTGTCATTAGTTCTGATTTTGGCCACGCACCAAAAGATCCTTGCACAACTATAAGATTGGTTGTTGTTACCGGATATTTGACGTACCAGATTTACTGATCAAGAACTTGATTAGGTTTTAAACCAGTGGTTAGATTTACACAGTTAAACATAATCAGACATCGCGTGCAAACTTGTCGAGCAAAATTCATAACGCATAAAGGCGGGCACACACTTGCAGCAAGTAATTGAGGCGTAAAGCCGCGATTACATCGGCGCGGGTGGCGTTGTCTCGACACGGGGCCGTATCTTAATTGATTGGACTGTGCCCATTACACACCATTGACTTTCGGATACTTTAGGGCTGCTATTAATATTGTCCGATTGGGGAATTTAAGGACCAAAGTGTCCTTGAATGTTTTAGAGTTGTTTGGCCCCATTTGGGACCTAAAATACACCTTTATCACTTTTTATTTGTTTTTGTGCTAAATGGCAATTAACAACTAACAATTTCAGAAGGCCTAATTTAAAATAATGGTGTCATGCGTCAATGATAAGAATTTTCTCTGACGCGTTTGGACACAGATTAAAAATAAACCACTTCTCTAAATTCAAAATAAGTTCCTTAGGAATGCCTTCTAACTTAGAAGTGCGGCAACCCTAAGTTAGGGCTGTCATGCATTAATTTTATGTGCGTCGTACGTCCGTATCTAACCTTGTGATAATTCGTGCGTAATTTGATTAAGATGTCGATATTTCTTCAAAGTGAGCTCGCTTGTTAGTGCGGGGCTCATTACTTCCCAAAATGTCAATAGGACACTTTCGTTGTAGTATATATTCGATTTGTGACGCGAAAGAAAGTAAATAATTAGTTATAAATGCTTGTAATTTTCCTTATTCCTTATAATTTTACATTGGCAGATATAATTGAGGTTGTAATTGATTTGGGCTATAAGTCGCCACTTTCTTCAAAAAATATTTGTAACTTTTTAAAATTTAGGGCGAAATTATCTCAACTTATACAGTGCCAGTTCGTGACATCTTACCATTAAAAAGGCTTCATTACGTGTGTTAAAGCTTTTCATTCATTCACGACAATTTTTTCTCTACGTGTCCATTTATCAAAATTGCATGCAGTCTTCATTGCACATATTAAAGACATTTTGTATCCATTTATTGTGAAAACCCCTCAATTAATGACAGTTAGGCACTACACATATCTTTGGCACATCAAGGGGATCTTTGAAACCCAATATTTTACGCAACATAAATCTCAATTCGCGTGCCCGTTAAAAATATCCAGCTTGTTACAAGTGTAACAAATCAAAATGTAACATGTTACAATGTGTAACAAATCATATCGTGGAATATATCATGCTGTCATCTGAGGCCCCGGGGCCGCGGGCTCCGAACTTCTTGTAACTTTTCGTATTATTTTTTCAATATTGAAAGGGTTATTTCAAGGGAATGCTGATTGTGTGTAATTTGGACGAGTTTGAATGTTTGCGAGATCGTATGAGGAAAAGTCAGAGGAAGCAAATGATAGGGATGGAATAGAACATGAAATATGTCTGAGCCTCCGATAAATTGTATGATAAGTACAAAAAAAAATCCTATATATGCACACATGTAGCCAGCTGTATGATATTGTCTAAGTCACAAGTTTACAATCTGAGTTCTCTCGGTTGTTAACTTAAACTGTACAGCACTTATGGGGTCGTGCACGAAATCGACTGATTTTGATCAATTTTGTTCATTGTTTGTGAGAAAGGGAAAAATTATTTAAACTAAATTATTTGTGATTTGAAAAGTCGTGTTCTTTGTTTTGCATGTGGCTGAAGGGATTTTTCAAATAAATTAAGTATTCATGGTAAATCACTAATATTCGCAACAAGTTTTCCGAAAAATGACGCGAGACTGACATTTAATCATCATTCTACAAGAAACTTTTATCAACTTCCATACAAAATATAGCAGGAAAATAATATTGAAAAAACCTTTTTTTTTTTTTTGTTTTAAACCCCGTCAGTAATATATTTTTTCGTATTATTTAGCAAATCATATCAAGAAATTTAAAAATCACAAATTAGTCTTCAGCTATCCTTGAAATATAATCAAAATTTTATTTAATGAGGATACAATATCTTCATTAAGTAAATCAACGGCGAAATATACTATATTTTGGAGAGCACAAAAATTATGAAACTATAACCAGCTGCTGTGACTAACACGAATGGTTTAGCACCATGAAAACTGTACTTTAATAGTTACACAGACTTAATGTTGTTTCGATTATTTAAAGCTTTCTCACAATCAGATAAGAAATTGACAAAAGAGAGTTTTTTTCGTGCACGGAGACTTAACAATTTAATCGTCAAACCTAGAAAAACCTTTAAATGGAATCATTTAAGCGTGTAGCTGTCTAGCTGTACAATAATTAGCCATCAACATATTAGAGCTGACTAATCAAAAACGCCAACACAGTTTCACAAAACCAATTTCCTAGAATTGTCCACTATACCTGACAACTAACAGTGTCGTTAACACCGTCAGCAAACGACGACAAATCGGCTCATCTCAAAAGCATCACGTATTCTTTTATGCATCATTGTGCAACAGGGATGCAGCACACGCGTCGACCCACACGCAGAATTTGTAATCGGCTTGTCGTAAATAAACGAGTTGGCACAGCCCTATTCGGCGAGAGGCACCAGGGATGCCTGCGTGTTTTATTAAGTTAGTTTTTATACTTTTTATAAGTTTTCTTGGAACTTCCAGTCAGGTTCTGTATTATATTGTGGTTCTTCTTGAGTTTTTGCAACGTAATTGTTATGGTCTCTAAGTTAAATGTATTTAATGTCGGTTTTTGTTGACTGCCAACGGAAGTGCTTGACATTGATAGCCGATTGAGATCGAGTATCTTTAGAAGCAAGAGCAGGAGAAAACTAAGTAAGTATTTAAGTAATATAGTTTACGAAGCATAAAAATAAATCTGATGATAAGACGGACGAAACACAAGAAAAAGCAGATGAAACTATTGTCAACACACTTTCTTCTGCGTTTTCTTCCGTTCCGCCATTGCCTTGTCGCAGTCTCTACTTGTCCCATCATTTTTAGCTTCTAATGAGAAGCACAGCAGCAGCATAACTACAGAAAGGCAATGGAATGCCTTTCTGTGTTTATTTTCCTTCCATATTTTTATCGCGCTTTGATTGCATTTATCGGCAGCCCTATCAACCCGTAGTTTGGTGGGCGTCTCGGATTTATGCGCCGCGCCGAAATTTAGACGTGCACTGTGCTCACTCGACGTGCACGATATGCACAATAATATTCATCGCGCATAATTCGTTACTTATGTTTTTCCATAAAATGCAAACCGTGTTGCAAAAATACAGTTTTTAAGGTGTGGCTCGGTGACAATGAAAAAATTAGGAGCTGGAACTGTGATTTAGGAAGAGCGGCCCGATTTTAAGATTTGCCAAGCAGAAGTTGGTAGAATAGAATAGAATAGAATAGTTTATTTGTAAAGTAGCAAGGGTAGCTACTAACGTAGGTAGGTATTTAAGCAAAAATTAAGTTAATGTTAAGTTTACGTTTGCAAAAGTAGCCATTTGTAATATACGAGTAGTACCGCGTACGGTCATACTAAGTGCAAAATTTAGGCTGCAGTATATTTTACTTGCCTGCTTGCAAATTCGATATTTATGCGTCGTTAGGCCAAATTTCGACCGCACAAGTGGCCGCACACGACCAGTGTTTACCCGAGGTCTTAATAATGCATCGATTAGACTTTTATGTCGTGGAACAGAGTCAGAGGCATATTACCTTTGTGGTAATTCAATATTTTGCTTGTAGCAATACTGGTACTGGCATAAATTCACTTTATTATTGGAAACTCATGTGTTCTTTATTTAAAATTAAATTAAATAGACTGTTCGAATATTGTACCTACGTATGTAATTTGCAACGCGTGTACTGCAGCTTTATTTGAATTCAGAACATCCAGGCGTTTGACCTCATGCTCAAGTGAAAGACTTACGAAAGTTAGTGAAGTAGTTATACAAAGTTAGAGTTTGCAAGAATCACTAAGACTTGGGGTAATAGGTACCTACAGTACCTACAATAATATTTGCTTGCATCTTCCAGTGACGCGGGAAAACTAAGCAGCTTATTGCTGTAGGAAAACCATTTAAAATTTTTAATACCTACCAAAATTCAAAATTCAAAAACGGGCCAAGTGCGTGTCCGACCACGCACAATGAAGGGTTCCGTAGTTGTGACAAATTTATCCCATGAACAAACTTAACATTGTAGTTGAAATACAAGTTTATTCATACATTTCAACTGAAAATGTAAGTTTGTACGCACAATATTGAGAGATTATTATTAACATAAACGGGATATTTACAATGTTTATTAATTGTTTTGAGTTCCCGATATTTCGGCGCTGTTGCAAGCACCATGATCACGGATAAACTAAAGTCACTGCGGGTGGGTGTTTATGAGCAGACAAAACGGTCTACCCTCTTTCTTGTTCGTTTTTTGCACTCAGTACCGCTACCACTGTCACTCGCAACTCGATTCTGTTCCCGACACACGAAACTCACTGTTTCCGCTCGCGAACTTTTTTCGGCACTTCTTTGGTTTTTACACAGCTGAACCACTGGATTCCAGGCTCTCGACAGTTGAAACCCATCATCCCGGTTGAAGTTCCTATATTTGGTAATCTCAATAGCTTCTCTAACCAGTCTAGGAATATAGTGGCGTTCTGTCGAGATGACCTGAGGGTTATGTAAAAACGCATCATAAACACCCACCCGCAGTGACTTCAGTTTATCCGTGATCATGGTGCTTGCAACAGCGCCGAAATATCGGGAACTCAAAACAATTAGTAAACATGGTAAATTTCCCGTTTATGTTAATAATAATATTAGTGACCATGACAGTTTAAAAACTAATATTGAGAGATTTACCATGTTATATTAAGATAGTTTTCCTTTTAACTTTGTTATATAATACTGCCGTATTTTTTTGCACATAATTATCTAAGAACAACCATTAAAATTGCCATCCAATACCCCACACCATGGGATAGACGAGAAAAAAAATATCATCCCCACTTTACGTGTAGAGGGGATATCCTAAAAATATATTTTAAGATTTTATTTAATAAAATATTTGCTAAGTTACCTTTATAAAAATAAATGGCCTTTCCGCTCCTTGAAAATGAACCTCCGTAATAATAAAAACCGAAATAAGTATTTTAAAATATCAAAAGATCGTTTGCATTATCATACAAAAGGCGTTCAAGTCATCGTGTTATCTGGTCGTGAGCTTTATGCCAACGTACGGCACGAATCCCCGAATGCAACCATTCGACGAATATTAATAACCATTAACCATATTTATTATCAAAGACGCCATGTTTTTTCTAAATTTAAAATTCGAATATTTCAGATTTCTAAAATTACATTTTGAAATGGCGAAATGGATATTTGACAACTTTTAGTGGAATTTAAATTAAAAAATGTTGTTCTTAATTAAGAAAACTTATTGCAGTATTCTTAATGAAAAATAAATGTAGGTTTATGGCATATGGTCATCAATAAGTTTTACGGTAGCTAAACTGCACGTCCTAAAGTTAATTTATAGATTTAATTAAATTAATTAGGTAAATATGACTGACACGTAGTGATGTGCAAAAACGGCCGAATAATTTCCAGTATGTTATTATGGTTCAAAATTCTAAGAAAAACGAGCAAAAATAAAACCAATTTATATGAAAATAACGTCATATTTATTTATGAATAATGCTAACAATGAATTTTATGACAGAGCGCCTCCATCGGTGATGTGCCGAGACTTTAAATGACTTAAAACTTTTATAAATAGACTTTATTGTGACAGTTTGATTATTCAAGCAATAATAATTGAAGAGGCTATGAAAATAAGGAAGCATTAGTGCTATTATTGCTTATTGCGTCTAATAATATTTTGTTTGGATTTCATTTGAGTTTCGAAACGTAATCGCTTCGTTCATGACACTGTGAGCTTTATTTATTTTTCGTTACTAATAAAATATAAAATTGTGCGCTATAAAATATATTTTTATGCTTATTCAGATATTATTTCCTTCAAAGTAAGCAATACACCTATATTATTAAGTATCAACTTTCTTCGTAATGGACACTCATTTACCTCCATAACAACATTCTGAAAGACACTGTAGACTTGTCGAGTGTAGGAAACATCAAATAAAAAAAACAGTAATGTTTAGAACAATTTTGACTAGTGCAAAACAAACATTACTCTTTGATTTCATCACTTAAGTGGTGAGGTAAAGGAAATCCCTTTCATTTCAACTCAATTAAAGGAACCTACCTACCGCACACGAAGTGTCAACTTATGAATATACATAAAAACGGGATCCGTGACGTAATGACATCGTGAGTAGCATTTCCTTTTCGGCTTTCGGCTTCGAACATGTTCAAGATTAAAAGTCCATATTCATGCAACGACGGTGTCTTTAGGAGACGGAAATGAAAAATGAAAATTAGCTGTTTTGATTTAGCCGCGTAGGTGTAAAGGGAAGGACGCGCTTCGTGTCCTTAGCCTACCCGATGATTTGAGGGTTAATTTTAAAGTTACACGTGTTATTCGTTGATCAAGCATTTTGTACAGGTTATTTAATTTAGTTATCTACTAAATTCCTCTAGGGAAAAATCTTTAGCACAAAACTTTTGATGTCGTCGGCTATTATTCTTGGAATGTTTACTATCTAAACATCAAAGCACCTTTTAGGTAGTTCTCCGAATGATTCATAATTACGGCAGCTTGTAAACTTACACTTAAAATGTCATCGTAATACCGAAAAACAAAGTCCAAAAGAAGCGGAAAAACTTGTCAAATAAAGAGTGTCGTCATAAAAGCTTTCTTGTCGAGCCTGTTAGAACGACTTCCCTTAATCGTTAAAACTGTTGTGACTGCGTTAATATAGTTAATAGCGCAACACTCGTTAACACTATAACGGCTAATTATTACAACACTAAATTTTAAAATAACTGTTTAGATTTCGATCGTGCCTTCAGCGTTGTCTTAGCTCTACTCTTTACCCTATGGTTTATTTGAAAAAAGAACAGCTTTTTTTTTTTTTTAAATGGCAACTCAGAGTGTAACCACGAGGGGCTCGGACTCTTTAACCGGTCTATCCTGTGGTGCCTTAAGCTCCTAACGGATTTTAAGGCCTCCAGCCAGGGCGTAAAAACTATAAACTAAACGACTGCTGCTCGCTAAGGGCACCCCCTGTGGGGTACGAACCTCGGCTTAGGGCAGCTGAGTCGGAGGGAGGGTGGCAAGGGACCGACGGTGGCTGGATAAAATCAGTGTTTTGATTATTATCGTGGGGGGTTTGGATTACATGCTGCTCAGCTAAAACGCGTGCTGGCGCTTCACTTACAGTCAAGGGTCGGGGAGGACTATTCGTTAGTCGGGGATTTCGCGCGGGGCATCGGCGGCGAGGTCGGAATGAAGAACAGTTAAGTTTATGTTTCGATATTTATGGACAACTAATGAACTAAAGAATTATGAAATTGTGATATCCTTTTCTTTTTATTATTGTATCTGTATTATTAAGATCTTGTTATTGAAATGAAACATTAAGAAAGAAAGTAGACCTATATGATTCATGCTATTGAATAACATTCAAAATAAAGTTTATGGATTATTGCACAGTGACAATAATGTAGAATTTCAATATGGCGTTCGATCGGCTATCTACACTGTAAAGAACGTGGCGAAAGCGCGAGGGTAGTCCGCAATTTTTTTTTTTTTATGGTTTTGTTAATTTTTCAGGTCAATGAGGTTATAATATGTTGATCAAAATATAATTCGCGACAGTAACAAGTATGTATTTACAAAATTATAATAATTAAAATCATCAATACAACTTTTCGGCGGACTGCCGCGGGAATTTCGCGGACTTAGGGTAACCCCCTTAAAGAGCTTAAAATAGCCGGGTATAAAATTGAGCAAAGAATTTACTAACTCGACTAGCTTGTACACACGGCTACACATCAAGCTATAGATTTACAGTATAAGCTGATCTCGCATTGTATAGGATTTCCGTATAGTGAGATGTCAGCTTATTCTGGAAATGTATTGATATGTAGCCGTGTGTACCAACACAATTTGTAAAAAAATGCGTTCGAATTAAAAACACAACTGCACCATCCACATACGACCACGACCAAGCCAAAACATTTAACATTTCTAAAAACTTTTAAAACTCCCCATACAAAATGTTTAAAACCGCGCAGAGTTTAGGTGTTCTCGTCACGTCCCCTGTCACATGGTGGTAGACAATGGGATATAAATTACGGCATTAGCACGCCAGTATGGGACCCCATGGTAATTCCCCATAGCAGAGGTCGCGGCGTGCTTCCGACATCATACGATTTTATGTGAGAAAACTTGTACCTAGGATTATTAAAACTATCGGAGAGGAAACCATGTTCTATGGGCATGATTTATTAAATTTTAGTATTCGGTCACGATTGTGATTTTCAAAGGTTTATAGGAGTTGAATTACTGCTAAGTGATCGCTGATGATAGTTTTAAATCGCTTTGTTGCTCACTGATAAAAATTATACATTCCAAAAAGATCTAATCGGAACCTGTATAGCAGGGGTCACCAAGTGGCGGACCGCGGTCCGGATCCGGACGGCCGACCTATGTATTTTGTGCGGACTTTAAGTAAGTACCTAAATAGTAAAATTCGACAGCTGCAAGGAATAACATTGTAACTAATATTTAGTAACTTTAGAGGAGAGCGCGTCAAAAAAGTCTTAAAATATACATATATATAATAATATAATCATACGAAAGTGTAGCTAATCCCTCGTTGACTCATATTTTCAAGGTTGGTTGGCAATAAGACTTAACCGAAATCTGAGAGATTTTTTTAAATCTTTGACGCGCTCTCCTGTAACGTTACTAAATATTAGTTACAATGTTATTCCTTGCAGCTGTCGAATTTATGACTAAAACTAAATAAAAAATATAAAAATACTAGCTTTTGCCCGCAGCTTCGCTAATCTAGAATAATATAAAAATATAATCCAATCATGATTCGAAAGACACGTGGCGCCATCTATTATCATAAGAACGTTATTGTTGTTTTCATTGGAAACAGAGTACTTTTTTTCGGGATGAAAGGTACCCTATGTCCGTTTCTGTACACCTGACAACGTACATGCAAAATTTCAGGATGATCGGTTCAGTGGTTTAGGCGTGAAAAGGTAACAAACAAACAAACGAAACTTACTTTCGTATTTATAATATTAGTTAGGATTAGGATTGAAAAACTTCTTTAGTCGCGTTGAGCGATTTTTGGTTGGGGAAAAACCTAAGGGTTCGTGTCACCGAAATGCGCGACATGCTCGTGATGTGTTGCGCCGGACTGTCAGTTATTCAAAAGTTTTAAGTTTTCACTTCTGACGGCAGTCTTTATGACTGCCCATTTTTTTGTTGTTGAGTTATTTAATAATTTTAACAAAGGTACTTTACAGATGGAAATGGTCAATTTCCAAGAGAAATACTGAGAAAATTTGTGTGTGGTAATAAATACCCCGAACTAAGAAATTTTGCTTTGAAACTTTGTACAATGTTTGAGTAATTATTTACCAAACGGACCGCGACACCCATATAATTTTTTTAAACGGACCCCAAATTAAACTAATTGGTATTCCCTGCTTTATAGTAACACTTCGGTGGTCTGTACGTATGTCATGGCTGTTTTTCAGTCACTACTTCACAACTCTGTCTACCGGTATTAGGTATTTTATTCGTGGTAGAAGAAAGTCAGACTTTTTACCGGGCAAACGGAAAAAATGTTTTGAAATAAAAGAATTGCTTGTGGCCAGCTGGGGCCCCCTTGAACCAGGGGCCCCATGCAACCGCATTGGTTGCATTGCCATTGGCATAGCTACGCCACTGCTACTGACTTTGATAGCAGTACACGTCACAGAGACGCGAATAAGATATCATAAAAACTGTAATGCAAGATTACATGGTAACCTAGATTGTTCTTATTATTAAAATTAATTTGTTTGCTTTATAAAACTAATTAAGACGTATAATGCTAATTATCTTTTATGATTCAGCCGTTAATCCAACGAGAATGGGAGCTTATAAACTCAAAACAAGAACTTTATAATGAAGTCTACACTAAGTAATTATGTTAATAACTTATATTCATTTAATTAATTAAACTGTAACAGCAGTTAATTACAGATAGCAATTTGGAGCTTAATTTTAGTTTCTTTGCAGAAGCTTTTCGTAGAACTTGGAGCAAAAAAAAAACAGTCTGGAACTTGTGAAAATGTAAGTAAGAAGATTTGTAAAGTATCTTAATTTCCAACGTATTATTATTTTACCTTAATACCGGCACTCATTAGGCAGAGCGCTAATTACCGACATAACGGTTATTTTAGAAACGAGAGCATCTTTATTGAAAACAGAATAATTAATGGCCAATCTAGAGCTTCAAATTAAGAATAAATAATTGTTACAGCATTTAGGAGTGAACTAAATGGGCGATAGAAATAAGTAATATTCATTATTCTAAATTTGATTAATTTTAAGCTGTTTTTATATAACAGTAACGATTGTCACGTAATTTAACACATTTCGTTAAAAACCCTTTGAATGTTCTTAACATTTTAAAGCAGCAAAGTTATTTCATTATATTTTTCAAATATATTCTTAAAGATTATATAGAATTGATATTTTATATTAATTTAGGTAATATTTCTTCATTAAATTAAAAAAAAAGTCTTGTAAAAAATTTACGACATCATAAATTAAATATGGCACTATTAACTTGATTCTGATCTAATTGGCGACAGATATCGTTTGTCGTAGCGAGGAAAAAATAAAAATGCTAAAATGGCTACTTTCCCCATATGGACTTGATGGAGACATAAAAATTTATGAATTCGTGAACCGTTTGATTTATTTGCGCTTCCTTTTACGATTTTTATGGCTGAAAAGATATATTGTAACCATACAGTAGTTTATTTTTATTCCTATTTTAGAGTAACTGACATTTTAACGTCACCCTACTTTCTCCTACTGTTAGAGGTGATTCATATACGCCAGGTGACATGTTTATTAGTCACGGTGAAGAGGAAATCAGATCAAAAGGAGAGCACGTAATGTTAGTCGTACATAATTGTTTCTTTTGGTGCAGTTAAACTTATTGATGTTACGTGCTCGGCCATTGCATCGAGTGTCTTATTTTAATAAATCAGTCACGAGTTCACGACACTCAATGTAATAATTAATTAAAATAATATACTAATGAAACTCTGGAACTGAGTCGGATTTGAAAAAAATCTTTTTGCTTTTGATAGGCCAATTCTTGAGGAAGTTTTTTTTTTTTACAAATAAAAAATAGTTTATTGTGACAAATAGAAAATTACATTTTACATTTAAACGTGTTTGGAGCCTTCTTTTAGGCAAACAATGCCTGTATTAGAAGGCTTCAAAATTTATTAAACATCACGCTACGACCTTTAGGAGCCGAGCAAAGTGAAAAACAAAAAAAAAAATACGAGGGTGAAGTCGCGGGCAGAAACTAGTCAATTAATAAGTATTGCTATAGGTAGAACGAGCGTGTATTACAGACATAACTTTCTTCACTTACAAATATAATAAGTAAAGAGCTTTTCATTAAACTTTATCAAAAAATACCGTTTTTAATTCTCCGAATTAAATTAAACGTCACATTAAATCGTAAAAGTGACAGAAGAACATCACTATTTTGAAATAATCCGACATTTTATTAGTCCTTATTCTTAATTTTATATAATAACGAGTAATAAATATGGAAGTGACTACCGTACGTAGGCATTATTAATAAATAAAGTGTTATATTTAATTACGGTTCATGACACCAATTTGTAATATGAATGTTTGACGTCGGCACATTTGTAACGGCAATGGGCGTAGAAATGTCTGATAGTTATGCGTTAGGTACCGTATTGCTGATAAATATAATAATAATTAATTATTAAAGTTTGTAAGACACCCACGTAGTTCGCACATTAGTAATTAAAATAGGTAACGGTACAGTAACATACAACCTAATAGATTGATTTTGGCGTTTCATAATATTATAATTTTTATTAATCGCCGTTTTTTTATTACTTTCTGATGGATAATCTAAGTTATTTTGACAGCTACAGTTTCTTTTAATTTCAACACTTTCTCTTTTATATGTTCAAACCATATTCCTTTTTCAAACTTCTTCATTGTCACGAGTTTTTCATTGTCACTACTTTTTTTCAAGTGTCCAAAATCATTATATAATCATTATAAAATCCAATCAATTTCTCTTCTATTCTATTTTTCTCTATGGCAATGGTGCCGATATCGACAATTCTGCCAATGTCAGATGTGTTAAGAAACAACGTGCTGAGTTTATTTTTATTTTTATAAGGATGGACACAGATTAATACAGATAGGATACCCCGCAGTTTAGGTATGAAGCTACAAGTACGCGGCGGGCCCATCTCACTGGGACAATTCAGTAGGAGTGACGCGCGCCGCCGGTATAAGAGTTACGCAATAGAGAGGCAAGTTGTAGGTGAATATAACTGTAGGTAACAAGCGTTGTGCGATCTGAATTGCACTTTATTGTGTCGTAGCAAGAGTCGCTTTTTATTTAAATGATTTTGCGGAGTGTCCCATCTGTATTAATCCGTAGTTGGGACAGGGATCTTTAATTAAGGGAGATGCCAATCAATTCCAAAGCCCATTGTAACAAAATGACATTAACAGAAATAGAAAGACGGAACCGTTTACAAAGCTAGTTTCAAACCGCGGAGGCGTCAAGGGTCAGCCGAGGTCAGATACCCGATATGATTTATAAGTTCTAATTACACCAGAGACAGTACCTACAGATAGCTGGTAATAGTTTCGTAATGAGGTTACTGATAGGAATTGGTAATTATAATTAACAAGTAGGTACCCTATGTGTAATCGATCGGTCCATATTGGCTCACCTAAAGTTCTTTACCCGAAATTGTTCTTCCTAATGATTTGTAATCCGAATGATCACTCTTCCTAAAATTTTCGATGCTTTTGTGTTACCTACAATACGTAACCTATTTGCCCAGTTCAAAAATACATTTTTACGCTTGCGGTCTGTTAGGAACGATTCCTATATTGTACTGATCTCATAATGAACAAATATCAAAATCACCTTTTCCCAAAAGTACTGATTTTATAAATTGTAAGCCATATTTATCTCGTCAGCTCGACATCCGTGTCACTGCAGGGATCTAGTAGAATATCAGCGTCGGGTATAATTGCCTGACACATGCTGAGCTGGACTCCCATTTGGTGCAACCTTGAGACGCACACCGCACCTTGTATATCTGTTATCTAATTGAATTATGTCATAATATCAAACTATTTCATGATTTTTTCCTTTTGTATATTCGCACCCTGTTTTTATAATATTCATTAAAAAAAAATCGTTTAAGAGCGTCTACAACGGTCCACTGGCTCTACTCCTTTAAAAAAATATTATCTCGTGACTGAGAAGGAATTATGAAAAACGGCTCTATAAAGAACCTCGGTAAGTGTGTCTAGAATTTTCTAATTCCTTTTATAAAGTTTCATATTGATACACGAAGCAACAAAATACGATATAGAGGGATGTGGCCGCTTTTCTTTAGATCGAATATAATTATGAAAACTATTTTGGGTTGTTTCATTTCTGCATAGATGTATCCATTTCAAAGATAACGATGAATGATAGATATTGATGTACTTACGTTACGAATATGAAAATTACACACGTTCATGTACTTAGGACGTACTAAGTTTCCTCATTGGATTTTGCACGAGCTTTGACGATGTTCATGTTAATTCAGCGATAACATGACTCATCAAATTGGCGGAACCACATAACTTTAATTTGGAACTTACAATTGTATTGAAAATCTCGTACCTGTACATATATAGTACTAAGTCTTCCTGTGTGAATAACTTGCCTCTGAGTAGCGCATCCAGAAGGTCCCGCCACTTTGACGTCCGTTGACCTTCTGGGGACCCCCAAGGGAAATCTTGACATACTACCTTTACGTTTAGAGGTACAAATGTCTTGTTTAGGGTACAAATAGTAGGTACATATGTAGTACAAACACTTAAATGTGATACATTTTAAATTGGGGACTTGATCCCGTCATCTTGATGCTCACAATTAATCTAGTAGCTGAGGATCGCTTTATGATAACTTAACCTGAGATAACTAAAGCTGCGTTATCAAAAAGCGACCTTTAGAAGACTGCTTGACAAATTAACAACCTTCCTCTCCGTATCCAACCTCCCCTATTAAGCACTATGTGAACTAATGAATACCGATTAAGTAAATGTGTTCAATCTATTTAAAACATAACTTATCGTAATTAGGAAGCAGTAAAACCGTTTAGCTGTAACATTATATACGAAACTTATTTGCTCATGGCAACATTTTGCGGCTCGGCCCACCGCTAACGTATCGTGGTTTAATTAATTGCCGTAACGACCGATTTATTTCAAAACTAGCACAAAATATAGAACATTATGTAGGACGATGGCATAAAATAATCGGGTTTAGGTGTCCTTGTGGCTTTGAAAAGTGGATCAATGAGAAATTTTATTAGTTTTATGAAAAAAAAAAATATGTTCAATGATGTCAGAATTAGATCATAACATAGAACAGCGTGTCATGAGCTTCTTTTGTAGAAACCAAACTTTTAGAACTGTGTATCTAACCCAGTTAAAAAAAGAATTGATTTTCAGCCAGTCTCCTTTGAATAAAAAAAAATGAATTAAAAAGTCTGTTTACTTTTAGTATATTATTGCAAAGGCCGGAAATAGGCAATTGCAGGTCGAGTATGAGTTAGACACAATTGCCATTTGCCATTTCCGCCACGGCGTATATCTGTAGTGCTTTTCTCAAAAGAATGCAGGGAAATAAAACATACTTATTATATTATGCATTTAATTTAATTAATATTAAAAGTTACATTAGTCTTACTGGGCAATAACTAAAAGAAAATGTTATTGATTTCCTCGGTACATTTATGTTTGTTTGTTAAAACGCATTTATGGCTATACAGCCACGTGAACGCAATTTGTGCTAAGCAAAGAGACTTACTTTGGTATGCCAAAAATGATAAAAGAGATGCAATCAAAGAGTATTTAATAACCCCAGCACGCCGTTTCATACAACATTGCTGGAGCGTTGTAATGTTCCAAATTCAAAAAACGCTCCTGCAATGGATTTGATTTTCTTTGTCAGTAAGTTCGATACTTCGCGTGTTCTTTTTTAGAAAATAATGACAATATAATGTATTTCCATGCATGTTTGAGAAAAATATCTTGTTGATTCGAATTTCGAAACAACACACCATTAGTGATGTTCCATTACCGTTTGAGTCGGGAAAAGTGAACAATTTTATACAATACATCAGTTTACGTTGGGCAACCGCGCATAACTAGAGAAAGTTGGCTGCCATCGCCTACGTACAACAATAACTAGTTTCCCTTAGCTTAACAAGTCGCAGGATGATAAGATGTTGACACAGGTAAGTACTTGTTATAATCAGAAACTAACTGAATTTATTGAAAACTATATAGCAACAATATAGCTATACCGGATGACTTTTTTTACCGTCTCGTAAAAATTTGGGTATACTAGGTGAACGGAGTAGAAGCCTATGGCATAGTTTTTATTATTATTTTTTTAACCTAGAAAGAAATTGATCTATGGATAAATACCACACATTTGAAGTAAACTTATCATACTATAACAATAAACACAGAAATTTAACAAAAAACATAATTCAATAAATAAATACGATAAATAATATTTAAATTTAAATCATACGCACCCAAATTTCAATATTTTTATCTTTTATTTTAGTTTTACTTCTGAAAAAAAAAAAAAAAATTGCTATACCATAGGCTTTTACTCCGTTCACCTAGTATACCCAATTTTTTTCGAGACGGTAAAAAAAGTCATCCGGTATAGCATACACGCGTGGCTTTTTCTACAATAAAAGTAGGGACAGTAACTCCTTATAATATCATCAGCTATCTGCCAGTGAAAGTCCCGCCAAAATCGGCCCAAACGTTTCGAATATTAGTCGGAACAAAGAGACACAGAAAAAAAAACCGCCCCTATCTACCACCGTCTTAGGCATTATTATTATCAACAGTATTGAGGATAAGTAATAACAGTCGCACGGGTCCATCGATCAGGTTAAGCTACTCTTGCCGCGGTTCGCCCGTGGATGGGTGACTATCTTTACATACCAAGACCCCTCCGTGCCTCGGAAAGCACGTTAAGCCGTTGGTCCCGGCTGTCATTCGTGGATCGACATTCGTTACAGGTCGTCAGAAGCCCGAAAGTGTGACAGCCAGTCTTACCACGGGGTATCGACCCAGTAACTGGGTCGTGGAGGTCAGATAGGCAGTCGCTCTATGTAAAATACAGGTACTCAGCTCCATTCGGTTAGACTGGAAGCCGACCCCAACATATTTGGGAAAAGGCAAGTCAGATGATGAGTATTGAGGATAAGATCCTAATCTTAGATAAGTTTATCTTGATAGTAACATCAGAAGAGCCATTCGGGAATTTTCATTTAAATATCGCAATTGTCCAGCGTTCACACATCCATAAACGAACAGTCAAACAGTATCGTTGTCAATATCAACATCTAACAGCAACTGACCTTTGGTACCACACACTTTATTGTCAATCAGATATATATATGGAAATAATTATAGTGTGCTTTGACAATAATTCTCCATACTACATAAATAAAAAGATAAATATCTACTGACGTGGAAATCGATGCCACATCCTGCAATATAAACGGCTGAGGCAACAAGTTGACTTAGTTCATAAAATCGCCTTTATATTTTGCACTGGTCATAATAAATATACAGCGTGATTGCTAAAAAAAAAACAAGTTGACTCGACGAATAAAAATCAACGTTTAGGAGATAAAGTAAAGCTTGAACACAAAGTAAAATTCACTCGAATTTATCGAACATTGGGTAATAATGTAAAAGATGATTCTCATCTGAACTTACATACGTATGCAATTAAACTTGTTAATAACGCAATATGAATTACCCTGTTTCAGTACCCCGCCCACACAAGACGACACTCGTCAATGATTAAATAATAATGAATGAATTAAACGTCGTTTTGAGATCCTAATCGTAACATGTCATTTAGCAAAACGTATAGCGACATTACGTTCAGTGGTCGGCTTGACAGATCACTTGGCTGCCAGCCAATCGAAGCTCGTAACACGTATGGAATACGACGCCGATCTAATCCGACCATGTGTTCGGAAATTAAATTTTTGAGAAACAACACTGAGTGGTCGGCGCTAAATTGAAGCGTTTGGACTCTTGTGTACTCTTTGACCGCTTTTTAAAACAGAAAAAACTTCTGTTCACTTCACTTCACTTTCATTCATTCGTTGATCAGCAGTGCTATTCTGTAAAAATCTCACCGTGAAAAGACAGGTGAAGTGAGCTGTCATTCCATTGATTCTAGGGATTGACACTGTGTATTGATGCTCACTTCACCTGAGTTTTCACGGTGAGATTTTTACAGAATAGATTGGCTGAACGTCAGTTCATACTCATTCGAATAATGTAATAACATCACTCAATGCCATCCCCCCTAGCAATACTCTAAGTTATGAAGTGCTTAAACGATCATTAATTCAACGCGTGCATTGCTAATAAATTAGAGCTACAATATAAATTATTAATGCATAGACCTGTATTGTTCTATTCCTAGATTCGAAGAAGTCGGTTAAAGAGGTTTAGTATTCACACGTAGCGAAAATAAGCGTGTGACACTAAAAATGTTAAGAGAGAATGAATGCTGGCTGTCTGGACTTAAAAAAGCATCATCACGCAAAGTATTGTTCTAAATTAAAAGAAAAAGTTTTCTTTAAATTAAACCTTATTTATAGTAACTGTCGCTGAGCACAAAAGCGTTGAAAAGGGAGAGTGCTTCGTGAAATATTACTTCGTCAGAGGACTGAGAGACAGAGGGAGTCCCGTTTTGACATGTAATGAAAGAAAAATTACACGAGCAAGCCTTTGTACGGTCGCCACTTTCATTTCGACGAAATTAACTTTTGGATGCTCTGCACTTGTGTGAAACGGTACTGTGGAAACTCGATGTCTAGGTTTTAAAGCGAGAAGGAAGTATTTTTTGGTTTTAGATTTGCTGTTCCAGGGAAAGCATTTTAAGTATTCCGATTGTACAAATTCTGCTTTGAAGCGGGAATAAATATTAAAACAAAACCCTTCTTTGCAGGAAGGACTGTTTCTACAGTCGTTGTCAGTGATAATTTTGTGAGTTCTTGTATTGGAAGCAGATTCAAGAGACTCTTGAAGCGTTGTCCGAATGTTTTCTTCGCAAATAAAATTAAATTGAAAAAAGGCGGATCAGGGGAAATGACACTCCTACAAAATTTTCCAATCTCTCAGATTTTCACTTCATAAAGCAGAATAGATGCTTCAGCATTATTAGAAACACCAATTTATTTGACTAAATAATTTATTCGCTGAAAGGATAATTCACAAAGCGATGGTGCCGTTCCCTTGTAATTTGAGAGATATAGCAAGGGAATGAGATTGTTAATAGATCTCTCTCGGTCGCAAACGTAGTAATAAGATTTTAAATGTCAATTTCTGTCTAAATGAACTCGGTCACGTTGACATCACGGATATTTATGTTTGTCAACTCGTTCATTTTAATTAAATTGTGTTAAACAACGTTTGTTTGTTAATTATCGTGATGACTGCACAATAACAAAACATTACACAAATGAAAGTGTAACTGTGTTTTGCTTATATTACAAAACTATGTCATTTGACTTTATGTGCATTGCTATTACTATTATTACTGACGATGATTATTAGAGTCCAATTCCGCAAAATACGTTATGTAATCTGTAATTTGTATGGTGTGCAATAAAGAGTATTCTATTTATCTATGTTAATCATTGTACACTCTCAGCGCAGAAAATAATGCGAAAGTACCAACAATCAAATTGTTTTTCCAAAAATTTATTTCGAATGTTCTGAACATAACTTAAAAGCAGACCAGAATGTTGACCTTAAATAAAAACAGCGACACGAATTCCGTCAAAGAGTAAAATAAATAACAGCACTCTATCGAGAGGGCAAACAGCATTTTTTTGCAAATACCACGATAGCATTAAACATCGATCACCATACTTGGATAAAAACCCGTTGCCAAGTTGATTCAGCTTTGCTTTCCGTGTGAATGTTGATAAGAGACGTACATTTATTTGAACTACTGAACACATTTCTCATTTGGCGCGAAAGTTGGCTGAGGTAAAGGTTTTTTTTTTGCAAACAAGAGCGGATGTAAGGTTTAAGTAATGTGCACTTGATGGTCTGATTGAAGAAAATTATGTAAAGATTTATATGATAATGGAAGTTATGTAAATGGAAAAAATCTACATATTCCAGTGCTAAATTATTTACCCATTTTTTTTTTGGGTGGGAAATTATCAAATATTTTCTCCCGCTCTGGGCGGAGCGGGAGGGCGTGTCAGACTTTTACAGACTAAAACCCACCCGTGTTCCTTCAGTTGCCTGTGTGCCAGGGCCACGGTATCCCTTTCGGACAAACCCGCAACTACTTCTAGCGAACCCCGTCAGTCCGTGCTGACATCGCCGTCGACCCAGGCCTGGTCCTAACCGGACGGCGAGCTACCCATAGCTCGCCGTAAATTATTTCCCCCTGGAACGGCGATATGAATTATAATTAGTTAATTACGTTCAATAGTCCCTTAATTCAAGCACCTAATCAACACCCTAAGCCCTTAACTGAAGCACTTGAGCAGAAAATAAAGCGACGTGAAAGTTAACCCTCAATTTTCCATTTTAAAACGAGAAAAAAAATCATACAGCCCGCTTTCGCGTGATATACAAAAAAGCGTTTTTATATGTACAGCGAGAATACAAAGCGGGTAAGTCAGCTGATGAAATCGTCGTCCAAACAAGCGGTCGGGATCCTGAATAATTTATACAGAGAGAAAGAATGGCCCTCCCCTGTTTACGTTTTCTTGTTGATTTTCCATGGGGATTGCTTCTACAGGCCTCTGAAAAACACACCTCTCCCTCTTATATAAGTATTATAAGCGGGACAGGAAATATTTGTTGTGTATCGAGCTTGGATTGAAAAGGATTTGAAATTTCGGCGGGATGAAGTAACATTTAGATGGACGCGGGGGAATGAAATGAATGTAGATTTAAATGAAGGTTCATGTATCTGACGATATTTTTTGGTGAATTATTTAAATATGGAATTTTAGGATATTATCCACGTTCTTTATGATAATATACAATGTGTAACTGAATTATAATCAGAATCATTTACTGAATTTCTGTCATTTTTCATATTCGTATTTTTTTTTTATCTCAAACATAATTAAAACTACGTAAATTACAGTCACACTTCCGATGTTCTGTAAAAAAAAAAATCTCTTACATTATTAGTACAGTACTACTAATGTAATAAATAAATAATGTTTTATACATAATAGTAAAAATGTTGTGTATATATTGTGATTATATAACACTATCAAGGGTAGGTAACCCTGAGTAGGAATGAAATTGTAAAAGCTGTGTACCGTGACGTCCATCTTGCAAGAGAGGCAAAAGACTTTTAATATATATTTTTAGTTATTGTATTTTTGTATCTGTGTTATTATGTTGGTGCCTATGGTATTTGAGAGTATGTGTCTGTATGGTATGGGTTTAATAATTGCCTGAAATAAATGATATTTAATTTATATTCTAACTGGGGTGTTTGGTGGTGTGCGTCACAACCCTTTTTTTTGTATATACTCAACACTGCCGCTACGCAAGGGCTAGGAAAAATCTATTGAACAATACGCCGCGCTGCGATCCTAAATTGTATATTCTGATCAGAATACGCGTCCTCCTTTAGTTTATGGCTAAATACAGTTTTGAAACCGAAGCTACCGGAGGCGTTTAAGCAAAATTCACATTATATTCAACACAAAAGTTTCAAGTTAATATTTATAATACTGGTAACCTATTCGGGCTTCATTTAACTAATGTATAAAGCCTTAGGGATAGATCGCTATCAGTTTCACTAAAGTGCGAACGTTAAACGCCTAGTTCAGTTCAAATTACACAAGTTGGACATAAAATCATGATATACGAACATTTTATATTAGTCACGGGAAATGTTCCAAGAAGTTAATCTGACAGGCGTAAAAACGTCGTAAATATTGAAAATACAAAACCTAATGTACCCACACGCCTCCTACGCAGTGCACTATGGAAGGTTCGCAGAAATAGCGAATTTAACTCTATCTGCGTGTAGGCATAATATTTGCGATATAGTAAAATTCCCTTTAGGAACGAACAAAGCCTCTGAATGCATGGCTGACGTCATATACATCGTTATTGATCATAGGAAGCAGTCCATTGTCTGATATTAGATTAATGCTAAACAATCTGTCAGATAGGATCGTCTGGTTTAGAAATGTAGGAAGACCATGATTTGCTCATTGATTTTGGAATTTGGGTTTATATCGGCTAAATGATAATTGTTTTTTTTTTTTTTCTGTAAGTAGGATACCGTGTGGTGCCGGAGTACCGTGTGGTGCCGGACGTAAAGAATAGCACCACCTAATTTCCTCCCGTGGGTGTCGTAAAAGGCGACTAAGGGACTTACTACAGAATGGGCAGCAGCGTTCTCTATGCATTTTTAACACTATACTGCAATAGCCAACCCGCCTGCCAACCTGGCGATTATGGCATATTCCCCCCCTTTTGGGAGAGGCCTATGTCCAGCAGTGGACGTCTTTCGGCTGAATTGATGAAGTAGGTTTGTACAAACACTGTTACAAATCATATTTTAAAAACTAGATGAGGTCGGCGTTTCCTATCTGACTACTCTGAGAAAAAAGGCCAAAACGAACTCAGAGGTGGTCACAGTCTCTTTTAAAGTCCCGATACAGTCTTGGTTAGTCTCATGTGTAGACCGTGTAGATTGGCGTCTGAAATGGTCTTTTGATGAAAGAACTACACAGATTGAATGGACCTGTCCAGTCAGTGCACGCATTTGTCAGTACCTAATATTTTTGAGTATGAAACCTAAAGCACCATTTACACAATGTAAGTTTCGTGCTTGTGGCATACAATAATTTAGAAGAAATGCAATGCAATTAAATCGCACCGTCTAAATCATCTTTTGTATTAAAGACCATCTAGATTATTCTAGACCATGTTTCTTTCAAAAAAAAAAAAAAAAACTATGAACATGTTGAGATCCCAAAAATTCCTTTTCCAGGTAAATGTAAAAGTAAAGTTTAAAGGTTATGGCTGCAAAATGAAATACAGCATGAAATAAGTACTAAAAAATAAAATAAAATACGACGAGGCACAGTGGAACGAATGTATGGGAGCGGTTGGACGTAGACATGTCCGAAAAATAAGAGTAAAATTATGACAAACTAATGATGCCATCTTATTCGATTACTTAATGCCTTCATAAATTGTGGTGATGAATTTCTTCATAACTCCCATATTTCGGGAGTAATTTGAGAAAATGTGAAATTTTACTATGAAAATGAGTGTATCGAGCTCTCTCCCTCCTGATTCCGGGCTTGTTTCAAGTAGCGGTCTCTAATATCGTAATGCTATTACTAAGAGCTATATTTAATACTAAGACACATAGTGCGCCAAATGTGCACTTTCTGGGATAAAAGGAAATGAAAATTTAAAAAAAAAAACGTTTTTTCCCCATTTGTATTTACTTTAAACCGCAGACAGACTTATTAAGAGGTCTATAAATATATTATATATATACAGAAATATATATTAACAAAAATATTCACAAGAACTGATGAGAGTATGACTTTTAAGTAAGTTGATAATAAATTACCTAGTTTCATTAAAAGTACAATAAATAATTAAGATGTAAGCTCTAATTTACTAAGTTACACATTTTAAAACAATAACATCATTTAATTATCTTCGTCATCATCATCATCATCAATTAATTCAAATTCAGAATCGATGTCCGCTAAATCATTTATGTTAACAAATTCGATATCACTTTTCTCAGAATCCGTAAGCTCATAAAATTCCTTAAAAGAAGATTTTTTTACAAACTTATTTCCTTTTGGACGGATACTTGTAACAAGTGGATCAGAAGACAGTAAAAGATTGTGCATAATATCTTCATTGCATGAGATACTGCTATGCTTTCGAGAATGCCCCTCTCTATATTTTCTAAAATCTTTATTTCTAGCCTCAGATGCCTCTTCGGATAGAAAACCAATGGGCACAATTGACATGTTCTGAACTATGTCTGGCCCATGCATTAAAATTTTATGAAGTGAAGAAGGCATATAATACCATGGGTATAACTCCACGTAAAGCTTAGCAGTATCAAAGCAGAACTCTCGGAATTTAGTTACGTTGATCTTCTCTCCTGATGAAATACACTGCAAGATCACACAGATTTTTCTTAAAAGCATAGCATCTATTCCGGTCAGTTCAGCAGATTTAGTGTAGTTTTCAAAAAATCTCCTTGCCGAGTTGCCATTGTTGGTGGATCCACTGCCTTGTTTCACAACATCGAGAAGTAAGCCCGTTTCTCTTCTTACAGCCTCTTGAACTCTTTTCTTCCTGTCATCAACTTGCCTTTTTGCTATATCACCCCTTACTTGCCATGATTTTATGTCTAATTTGTAGGAAATGTGTAATAAGCATTCCATTGAGCGAATCCAAGCGTGAAGGGTGCTTAAGCTATATTTATACATGTCCTCGTTTGCGTGTTTATCTTTGATTAACTCTAAATTATTCATTTCTTTAGGACAAGCCTTGCATATGTCACACACTGAAGCTGCTGTATTGGATATAATGGAATGAATTTTACCATCAATCATTGTCAACAGCAGTTGGTGTTTGACACTAATTCCATCAGTGATGGTGGATGGAGTTAAGGCTTCAATCTCTGCTTCGATTTCAGCCATCTCTCTCTGCACATTTTCTTTGGTTTCCTTTATAAACTTAAACAATATTGGCCGGCAAAATGAAGTGGAAGATGGTCGCTCGTTTTCCCAAATTGTTACACCTTTTGAGACGAGCCGCAGTGGTACAAGACTAATCATAAAATTACTAGCAAGATCGATTTGCTCATCTTCACTCGTCCTTTGATGATAAATGCTTTGGCTAGATGATCCGTCAAAACCCCATTTGCTGGTCAATACGAGCTGTTGATTGGGATCAACAGGGGTTTCTAACGACCTAATAAGTCTTCTTGAGGTTAAATCCATCAAGGCTTGTAATTTGATTTTTGCAGAGCTCTCTGTAACTGTGAGATCTTCTTTGGCCGGATAGCACTTAATTTTTTCTTTAACCAACATGTAGTAACTCGGGTATTGAAGAGCTCCTTCTTGAGTGTTGAAATCCCGAAGAGTGTTATAGCGCCATTTCGATAAGTTCATCGATACATAAAGAGCCAATGCCTTCAAAGGGGATATTTCCCGTACCTGAATTGATTTACCTTCAATGAAGGCTTTGATTTTTGAGGCCTCTTCTGGATTCTCCGTCAAGTATTTCATAACATAAGCTGTATCGCTTTGTCCTGCCTTTTGAAGCGCCCTTTCGGCCGAAAACATAATTTCAGCGCTGCTACTGCTGCATGAAAGACTATCTTCAGTGCGTCTTCTTTTTTGCCGGTTACTAAGGTCCTCAAAAGATTTACGAGGACTAGGATGTGTACAAGTTGAAGCATCAGATTTAGCAGGAGAAATTATGGGCTCGATGACGTCACTTATATTTTCTGTAGAAGGTTCCATATTTTCATTCTGTAATTCCGGCCATTGAATTGCAGCCTGTAGCCAAATCTCATGTTTCTTCCGAAACTTATCTGTGCTTCTTCCAGACTGTGTCCATTTTGCATAAATGCGGTAGCAAAATCGACGACACCAGTCTTTTAAACTTGTTTCAGCACTTTCACATAACTGAACACAACTGTTATCTTTTAAAACACTGAACAAATAGTTAAAGTCGCGTAAATCTTTATGTGCGCGTGCGCATAAAGCAACGTGAATATCAAGATTTGTATTAAAATTTGGAAAATACATTGCGAGATTAGCTTGGATACAACGAGGTGTAAATCAACACTGATTTTAAAGTTACTAATAGTGACCTATTTATATAAAATCCAGGTATCCCAGGTATCCTTTGTTAAATATTGCAAGGTAATTAGTTATTGTGATAATTAGTAAATGATGCATGCTAAATTAGTGTATTAAGAGCCATTTAGTAATTAAATAATAGCAATGTTCTTATCAGTAATCATTAGTGCATCAGTTTTATATGTAAACCTTAAGTCCCTAATTATATATCCTAATTAGCTTATATCTTCTCTAATTGGCTGCTCAGAAATGTTATTGTAATAAGGTAAACCTTTAGAAAAACGGTTTTAATCAACAAAATAAACAAAAAATAAAAAAATTGTGTTATAAAATAAACATCACTCTTTATCCCAGAAAGTGCACATTTGGCGCACTATGTGTCTTAGTATTAAATATAGCTCTTAGTATTAGCATTATGATATTAGAGACCGCTACTTGAAACAAGCCCGGAATCAGGAGGGAGAGAGCTCGATACACTCATTTTCATAGTAAAATTTCACATTTTCTCAAATTACTCCCGAAATATGGGAGTTATGAAGAAATTCATCACCACAAGTTATGAAGGCATTAAGTAATCGAATAAGATGGCATCATTAGTTTGGCATAATTTTACTCTTTTTTTTCGGACATGTCTACGTCCAACCGCTCCCATACATTCGTTCCACTGTGCGAGGTTGGCAATCAGGCGGGCGGCTCGGCCCTTATTAGAGAACACCTACACATTCGTTGCGGGCATTATCATATTTTTTAAAGGTGAACCTTTATCGCTTGTACTGGTCAAAGAGAAAATAATAAAACATTTTTTAGAGTACAGTTTCCGTGAGTCAATATACACCGTGAAATTTAAATGGTTCTTTTCCCGCAGCGAAATGGTTTTGTCTTGGTAATACAATCGTTTTATAAACAAATTAAATATTAGAAACAAAAAAATGGCAGATTAACTATTGTGAAAAATCACCACTTGCGAGAGTTTATTTTGCTTTGAACATTTATGAATCGCTGTTCCCTTTGTTGGCGGCGCGTGCGATTCGAGTAGTACCTACAAGTTACCTCTAGTGTTACTATTGATTCTCACGTTTTCGAGTTGATGCATATTTTTTAAATTATTAAAAAAAAAAAAAAACATCTTTATTTTTTTACTTTCACTCTATATTCCGAAAGTACCCCTTATGGCAAGTTGTTCTGCTGCGGGAAAACAACCACTAAAATTTCTCGGTGTATAAGGTCATTGAAAAGTAGGAAGCCATTTTAATAGATCCATACTAATATTGTGACACTGTGTTGAATGGCAAAGGGACAATAATGTGAATGTAACTCTGTCTGTCTGTCTGTATGTTACGTTTTCACGCCTAAACCGCTGAACCGATCGTCATGAAATTTGGCAGAGATATAGCCTGGGATATGGAGAAGGACATAAGCTACTTTTTTACGCGATAACCGACATCCACACGGGCGGAGCCGCGGGCAAAAGCTAGTATGATATATTTATGGAGTAAAAGGAAATCCCCTCAACCAAACGCAAGTGACACTATACTCTATTTGAAATAAGATTAGACATTTAATTAAACCTTTTTGCAGTCCTTTCAACTGATTTTGACTTCTATTGCGTTGGTGGCATGACAAATGGTAGCTGCAGTAAACAGTTGGTATTGTAACCACTTTTGCTTTTAATCGGTTGAACGGACTGTAATAAAGGCTTATTTAAATGTCTAATCTTATTTCAAATGGAGTATAGTGTTACTCAATCTTGAACTAGATTTAAAACAATTGGTAAGTGTTTTGGAGGTCTTCCGGAATTAGTCTCAGCTATGTAACAATTTTTTTCGTTCTACAAAAAAATTAACCTGAACCTCCAAACATATATATCTTTGCCCCCTACCACTTGTCTCATTTCCCTGTCGTCTCATCATTCCCCTGTAACTTTACAAGCGCCTCATTTTTCCGAATTTACACTCGCACAATGCACGTTCTCCTTAATTTAACCTTTTGGATCGCATGTACGGTTCCCAGAACGGCATGTAAACGTTTTTCCTCGTTCCGTTCCGATTTTACGAGTCAAGTACGAGTTTTAGAATTGCTTTTATGGTTTCGAAGTACCCCTGCCTATGTCTGAATTATTAAATTGAATCCTGTACACGCTCGTATTGCGTGTGAAGTTATAGTTTTGCTGTGCTGTTATTTATTTATTAACATGATTTTAGGCTGGGGAATTAGACTGGAGTTTGTTAAGGGATTTTATGTCCGCGACATCTGACACCCTGTATACAGGGTTACTCTCGAGGACTATAACACTAACATCATAAACAACATCGTTTTTCTACGACTTTCAATCATTCATCAGATTTTAATTCACCAGACTTTCATATACAAATAAAAATATTTAAATTCAACGTTCTAAATGTATGGAACAACGAAATCTTGAAGGTTTGTTGTTTTTGGTAAATGTATTATGTTTTGTAAAAAGTCATAGAACAAAATTTGTTGTTTATGATGTCCTGCAAGGTTATTAGTATTTAACCAATAACCCTGTTTATACATAATATCGATGGCCCCACCGAATAAACGTATAAGAGAAAAATGACAACTTTTCAGCAAAAAATAAAAACGTTTAAACTTCAATAACGCTCATTTCATTGTAAATAGGTATAAATAATGTATAATCGAATTATTGGTAAAAATATAAGCTATAGACTTGTATATTACTTTCTTGGCGACTCAAAAAGCATGTGAATATAACATAAACTATTATTCCTATAATTTTAAAATTAATTATTTCCCTAGTATAAAGAAATTCACTATTATAATAGGCGTGTTTTGAGTCTAAAATTCATTTAAAAAAAATTGTGGGTGCAGGATAGGCAAACGAAAAAAAATGTAAAAAAAAAAAAAACGTGTATGAAGCATTGCCCGTTTATTCGGTGGGGCCATCGATATGTAGAGAGAGAGATAAAGATTATTTGCGTAGAGCTTTGTGAAACTACGGGTGGTAGCGGCAAGCTGTATATTAGGGCGACGATAACCGACGTTTAATGATTTTATACTGAAGATCACGTCTAAACGAGTAGGGTTAACTATTTGGATAAAATATATGTTAAATAAGAGCATTTTCTTAATAACATAATATGTGCATATTTTAGATTATGTTTATATTTCATAGTGAAATTAATTTGTAAAGTTATGTCTAACGTGGATAAAAAACTGAGAATCACGCAAAATTTATCAAGTGTATTTTTCTGAAACCTCACCTTTTTAAAGATAATTTAACTATTGATCTTTTAGTATACGTGTTTTATTAAAATACCTTTTGTTTTATGTATAATAAATTCTTAATGCGTCTTATTTGGGACAGCGCTCCTGGATGGAGTCCTGTTACTGGCTGGACGTACGACGCATTTCATGAGCTCAGTATAGAACACGCAAGCCAACCACTCAAGGTCACTGGCATATATCTGGGCCTTAACACCGTATTTCGCAGCGTTCACTTCAAATATGACTGTCTGTTACCTGCGAGCTGCCAAGAAAAGTCTCGTACTTACCTGAAAACAAAAAGAAATACATATTTAATAAAGAGCACGATAAAAATCTTAATGTTCTCAAAACGTGGTAAACGTACAAAATAAAGTGAACGAGAGTAACCGTATCTACGGCTACGCTACGAACTTCGTCCTCTTATCAAGCTAGAGTACACAAACAGTACACCATTAATTTCGACGATATTATCCAACATAAATTTATATTCAGACGTATATAATTAGCTGCCCACGCGCAAAGGAAAAAGCGTACAGAATTTCACAATCCTGGCCGCCCACACTCCGCCCGAGCCTTTAAAATACGCGGAGTATTTACACGAAAACGGACTTTTCTAAGATTAAAATGTTGTTGGATTTGCATTGAGGCGATAAGAGTATAATGAGGCGGGCGGTTGCCGGCGCCAATAGATCACGCTAGACGGCGCCACTGAGACGCGCTTGCGCAAGCTCCGTACGCAGACTTCGCACTCGATCATAGATTAGATCTCTAAGATACGAGAGGAATTTGCAAAAATACCAAATTATTGAATAAATTGTATTTTTTTGATATGCGAATCATAATAACTTTGCAAGTTATGATCGTATGCTAATTATATCGGACATTAATATGTATTAAGGCTCGTTTTGATGACACGCTATTAATCTTATAATATGCGTAATCTCACTTGTTATGTTCACCGGATTAAACACGAATTAATCCGGTTAATTATGTATTTGCATTTTTACAGGAATAATAATCAGCTGATAGCCGTATTTGTAAGAACAATTTAAATGTCCCGGAATGCCAATCAACTTCTCTACTTATATTAATCCCCAACTGAAACAATAATACAACATAGCTCGAAGAATTGCCAAACTTAAGTGGCAATGGGCAGGGCACATTGCGCGCAGAACAGATGGCCGTTGGGGCCGAAAGGTTCTGGAATGGCGACCACGTACCGGAAGACTTAACGTTGGAAGGCCTCCCACAAGGTGGAACGATGACCTTATGAAAGCCGTAGGAATCCGCTGGATGCGGGAAGCACAAAACCGGTCTAGGTGGCGGTGCTTGGGGGAGGCCTATGTCCAGCAGTGGACGTCTTTCGGCTGAATGATGATGATGAAACAATAATGTAAAGGCTGTAGATTAACATTTCATCAGCTTTCTACCAAAATTTATTTGAAAGTCCATTAAAAGCCATTAGCCATTTTGCCATTTTATTTGGGTTTCTAATCTAATCACAAAGTAAATTCTTAGCCTTACTTAATGATAATTATCTGTCCTTAATTTAGTTACTAGTGACTCGCCTCGGCTTCGCGCGCACATAAGGCCGCTTTCACATTAGGACGTTGGCAGCGCGACAGTAGCGCGGCAGAAGCACAGTCCTTCACATTATAATAACAGCCGCGCGTTAGCAGCGCGCCTGTCGCGCCGCAGTTTAGATCAGTGTGGCGCACTTCATTTCAAAAATTCGAATATAAATTCATATTTTTCGAAATCAGGAATAAACAATGCACATAATTCTTGCCAGTTATTCTTTTTTAGGGTTCTGTTGTGGTAATTGTTGCTTCTTGAGTCCCACAAAACAGGACGCATTTGAATTTCAGTAATAAATCGTTCGGTATCAAACTCGCTCATTGTGTAGTCTATAATCACGTACGTTTGCAACACTGGCTCATCGCCGTCTGAGCGCACGCGGCGGCAGCTGCAGCAGCGCGCGAACGCCGCGCTTCTTCTGACAGCGCTCTAATATGTAGCCTACGTCCATCTGAAATAATCTACGGTATCACGTCGGGATTACCACTTGTAGGCTTAGCTATGGCTACTGCGTGAAATCACGAACACCGTTGAGTTTTTAGAAAACGTTTAATACAGGTCTTAGAGCACAGTTGTACAGTTACAAACGACACGAGAGCATATAGGAAGATATGAATAAAATAGAGAAAGATATGAAAGTACTTTAACAACACGAAATAGTCTAGATTTAGGCAAAACATAAGCCTATAAGTGGCTTGGCATCTTTTTCAAATGGTGAAAGATTTTTTTAAATAGGAGCTGTGGTTCCGGAGATTACCCTCCACATATACACAAACTCACAAAATTCGCTCTCTCTTTATAATATTAGTATAGACTAGCTGCTGTCTGCCGCTTCGCCCGCGTAGCTTTTTCTAAAATAAAAGTATCCTAAGTTACTCCTTATAACATCAGCTATTCGCCAGTGAACGTCGCGTCAAAATCGGTCCAGCAGTTTCGGAGATTAGCCGGAGAAGAGACAAAAAAAAAATGTTATAAGTACCATATATTCACTTTCATATTATTAGGCATTTAGTAAAAAGCTGTTATTTTGACATTACAAACAGACACTTCAATTTTATTTATTTGTAATTACCTAATAATAATTATTTGCCCTATATTTAATTATACTCTTTCTTCTTATAATATGTGCCCATTTACCTAATCTATTTATATTCCATATGAAATAAGATTAGACATTTAAATCAACGTTTTTACAGTCCGTTCAACCGATTTTGACTTCTGTACCGTAGGCATAAGGATGGCATTAAAAGCAAAATAATGGTTACAATACCAACTGTTTCCTGCAGCTGCCATGCTGTGCCACCAACGCAATAGAAGTCAAAATCAGTTGAACGCACTGTAAAAAAAGTTTATTTAAATGTCTGATCTTATTTCAAACGGAGTTGAAGCGTTGTAAGACGGCTCTTCAGTGCCTCGCGAGGCATGCCTATAAATCGGCCTCTATTAGACGATAAGAGCCTGTTGATTACATGACTGCCTACTAATACTACCAACTTAACATCATACTCACACGTATACTGTAGAATTAGGTAATTAAATACGAGACTTAAATATTAAGCATTAATGTATGTAGTTGCACGTTCTTTTCCTAAAGGGGGGTGAACGGAATTTCAATCAAGAAAATATGTGAGTGGAAGTATGTGCGGTATATTTTGGATCAAAGATCGCAATTAAAAAAGATGGGTATAACTTGTTAAGAGGGAAGCGCTAAGGTAGCCCGCCAAATTCAAATTCATATTTATATTCTTACGATTTTCGCAATTAGCAGCTCATTGTCTGGGTGTATGTCGATCGAGTATGATTCGCGACTGTAACAGAATTATAACCATTAGAATCGTAATACAACTAGTGTAATCCTCAAATGTCAAGATTTTATGAAATAGTCATTCAATAAGGTAGGTACTTAATATGAAATTAGAGAGTAGTATTGCACATTAGTTTGATAATCATTTAATGATTTATAAAGGCGAAAGTTTGTGAGTGTGTGTGTATGTTTGTCTCTTCTTCACGCTCAAACGGCTGGACTAATATTGATAAAATTTGATATGGACGTAGCTGACACCTTGGATTTACACATAGGCTACTTTTTAATCCCGAAAGAATGTAGTGTTCGCGGATAACACCGCGGGGCGCAGCTAGTAATTATATAAATACCGATTTGTTACGGTCGCAAATCATATTATTGAGATCAACATACAACTGAACAATATATATAACAATATAACAAAATATCGTAAGAAAATTTGAATTTCGTGTCAGATGTTTCAAGGTACACAAAGTCGAAATGGTCTGCGAAATGTATTCGTAAAGAACCAGCTATATCTACTACTCGTATTATTCCTGACTGGTCTCAGGACTAGAGTCAGCTTGGGTATGCTATAAACGCTGCTACTGCTTATGTGGATTTTATATAGTTGAATAGATTCTATGTTCTATGTTAGAGGGTATGATTTCCGCACTTAGTCCTTCAGGTGAACCATTGTACGTAGGTTATGGCGGCCGCCGGTGGTTATTTCAACCAGCCCACCTCCTTCCTAAAGTCGATTACGTCTCCTGGTCTGTTTAGAACATCTGAAAGATCTGGGTGACGCCTGTGCATTAAAAAAGCAAATGCGCTACGGTTTCCTCAGCCTCCATGCAAGTCCTACACAGAGGACTGTCCGTTATGCCTATTGTATGGAAGTGTTTAGCGAGCAGTTTCCCGTGATGGTCCCCCTCAATTGGGTGCAGGCCGGTCCTGTTCAGGTGTAATTACTACCTGGTTAGCCTACCATCTAAGGATGGCATAGCCTCCCTGGACTTTCTGCAGCTGTTGAATAGATTTACCGCAAACTTAACTACCCACCTAAGAGTGATGGATACTCACATAGACTAAACTTGTTTTTATTTTTGTATTTTTTTTAACTAGGGCATCTCGGAGTTGACCTTTAGAGATCGTGACTCCTTTACCGGACTTTCCTGTGGTTGCCTTAAGCTCCTAAAAACTTAAAGCCTCCAGCCAAGGCATAAAACTTATAAACTAAACGACTGCGCGATAAGGGCACCCCCTGTGGGGTACGAACCTCGGCTTAGGGCAGAGTCGGGGGGAGGACAGCAAGGGACAGGTGGTGGCTGGATCAGTTCAGGGTTTTGATTATTAATAGGGGAATTTAAAGCTAGACGCTCAGCTACGGCGCGGGCTGGCGCTTCGTCGAGCAAGGGTCGGGGGGGACTGTTAAGTTGAAGATTTCGCGAGGGGCCTCGGCGGCGAGGTCGGAATGACGGTCGTGTTTTGTATTTTCTAGTTGTACTGGTGGCCCTACTGCTCTCCTGGAGGAGGGTTGTGGGGTCGTCTGGGTTCGTCAATGACTAAACATGTTAACCTCAAGTTTATATAGGTACACGTGCATGTTTGAGTGCTAGCTTTGTTGTACTTATCCAAATATTAGGACGTGAAATGTACACCAAAAGGTGTGACAGGTCACCCGCCTACGATCCTGTAATCCAGTTCCTTCATTCCTTCCCACAATACATTTCTCAGTAGTGTTAGAAACCATTAGATTTATTGCTAAGTACCCATTAGTTTTACTTGTCTTCGTTCGTTTATGTTCACTGAGTGAAATGGTTTGGTTTAGCCGACAAACGCTCGCTAACTAGCTTATTATACTGCTTCTATTTCCCCTGGAAGCCAGGAGAAATGGCCGCTCGGTTATTGTAGACGATTAGCTAACAAGTAGATAATATAATATATCAATTAAAATATTGTTATGGCTGTATAATATTAGGTTTCAGCTAACGGCTAAGAAGCTAAACATGTAGGTAGATGCTCAACTTCCTTTTATATTTTACAGCGTACGAATTTGCTCTTTAATTCAAAAATCGTGCAACTTCGATTTGTTTCTATATTTCGATTCAGCAAATACTGATTGAGGCAATTACTGGCGGCTAGATCTAAATAGTTTCTACCAAACTTAAGAGCTGGTTTAGCCAGCATCTGCCCATAAGCGCCAAAATGGAGACATAAAATTATGGCTTTCCAGTTTTCCCATACTTACATAAGAGGTTTGCCATATATGCGTTCGGTAACTCACGATTTCATTTTACAATAGCTCATATTACCAGTGCCCATATAAAGGGAAGCAGTTGAAAATAAAACCGGCAGAGAGGCAAGGAGGTTGGCAGCTAATAAAGTCTAAGGCAGACGCTTCGATGCACTAAAATAAAGTTCGTAAAATGTTGGCTACGACGGCCATTTTTGAAATCTTGTAGACATCTTTATTGCACTCTGCACACTTTCAATCAAAACTTGAATGATTTTGAAGGATATATAGCTCCAAAGGTCGAAAGGTTCTGGAGTGGCGACCGCGTACCGGAAGACGTAGCGTTGGACGGCTTCCCACAAGGTGGAACGATGACCTTATGAAAGCCGCGGAATCCGCTGGATGCGGGAAGCACAGAACCAGTCGAGGTGGCGGTGCTTGGGGGAGGCCTATGTCCAGCAGTGGACGTCTTTCGGCTGAAATGATGATGCTGACCCACTCATGATTAAATTGATTTCGATCTTAATCTTGGTTCAACGTCCAAAATCACTACAGTACTTTTTCTTAACACCAAGAATGGGCAAGTGGCCCCACAAAACCGAGGTTAAGCTGTTTTATGGCCCGGTTTATGCGCTTATGTTGATTTGTGTAAATCAGAGGAATATTTGACTTAGGCGGGGCGCCGGTGGTAACGTGGGCGAAGCTCTGCCGAAGCCCTGACCTACTGTAGACACGTTATAAAACCTTCTTCCAAAATATAGATAACCAACGGCAAATATAATTCAAAAATGTTTATCAAACACATAATTTTCGAAACTAATAAATCTTTCCTTCAGTTTGTTCAACGTTTCTTTTTATATAAATTATGATTATGGTACAAAATATACACTCAGTAAAACGTTTCATGTACAGTCGCCAGCACATCAAGTTACCACAAACTAAAATTTTCTCATTCGATTTTGAACGTAACCATCAAAATTTTAAGGTTTAAAATAGTTTGGAGGACAGTTTCGTATAACCTGATATGGCGACTGTACGTCCACTATTTATTTTGACACCGGTAGTCCCAATTCTTTTTAAAATAAATTATTATAATGTGTTTAGTTCTGGAGCAGAATCAAAGAGAAAATAATCTTTATGGACTGGAGGGTACAACAAAGTCTATGATAATTATGTATGTAAGTGAACACTTTAGATAAATTGATTTTTTGTTTGGTGAATGAATAAGGTTGAATTTTGAAAAGAATATTCAGTTTTTAGGAAACCGCGAAGTTATTTTGCAGTTTTATAGATCCACAAGCTTTTGCCCGCGGCTCCGCCCGCGTAGATGTCGGTTATCGCGTAAAAAAGTAGCCTATATCCTTCTCTATAACCTAGGCTGTATCACTGCCAAATTTCATGTCGATCGGTTCAGTGGTTTAGGCGTGAAAACGTAACATACAGACAGACAGACAGAGTTACATTCACATTATTGTCCCTTCGCCATTCAACACAGTGTCACAATATTGCACGCACAGCAAAACAGTAAAGTGCCGATAAATCAGCAATATACTAAAACCGACGACACACTTAGTGCTAAACTCGTCTATATTCCAAAGTTCGCATCACGTAATCACGAGCGCACCCTAACACTATAAATCACATTCGTTGTCCACTTTAATTACGAGTCAAGCTTTATCTAGGATTCGACATTCATAGCATATCGTAGGGATTGTCGCACCCACGGAGCTAGGCGCCGGCTGGACACGTGGGCGACACAGTGAAAGGAATCTGTGGACCAGTGGTATTTATAGAAAAACCTGTGTCTTAATTCACCTGCTGATTGGCGTACTCTGTGGTTACGTAAAAGACGTAGTGCCGTATTACAGAACATCGCTCAATACTCAAGCATTCATCATCATCATTCATTTCAGCCGAAAGACGTCCACTGCTGGACAGAGGCCTTCCCCAAGCACCGCCACTTCGACCGGCTCTGTGCTTCCCGCATCCAGCGGATTCCTGCGGCTTTCATAAGGCCATCGGTCCACCTTGTGGGAGGCCTTCCAACGCTACGTCTTCCGGTACGCGGAACTCAAGCATTACTTTAAACTAGTTTCAACCAATCAAATGGCTTAAATCTAGTTTTAAGTAATGCTCGAGTATTGAGTGACGTTCTGTAATACGGGCCTAAAAGAGGATAGCTTTAAGTTGCCTTAGTGTTATGGAATATTGACACTGACAGCTCTTGAACCCGGTCTAAAAGGGCTGAAATTGGCTCTAAGTCATTGACATTTAGAAGAGAGTGTTGTTATGTTCAGGTTTTGTGATCGGTTTTAGATTACTAAAAGTTTTAACGCTCAGAAATATTTACATATTTTTAAATATGCGCAACACGCGGTGCCTTTGTGTCGCATCGCGTGTCGCGCCTGTTTGTAGGAGCCTTTACTCATACGAACATGACCAAAAACATAGCCCTGAATACATTGTAACATTTCGGTAATTTGATCCCCTTTTAAATTAAAAACGACACCTACAGCTTTACTACATACAAGTAAACAACAACCGCAGAAACCAATAAAAAGTCATAATGTTTATGAAATATTACGACCACACGTAAATCTCAACAATTTTACTGAGACCCCTAATAACCCCATAATTTTAACTGCCTTTTACAAGAGTTACTAAGCGCACGGGTCGTTAGACGTATCAAGATACGCTGGTTTAATCTATCTAAGGATGTTACATCTAATAAACATCAAATAGATAAACATACAGATATGGAGCGGATAAACGAGTGAGGTTATTTACCTAATCTATTACAATTTTATTTCTGTCGCCGTGATAAGCGAATATAGGCCTTACTGCGTAGGCGTTAGTGTGTAATAAGGTGAGAATGCCAGTGATAACCGTTGGGCGCCTAAAGATCGCTCTCACGACTATTTCGCCCACTCGTTTTGGGGACTAACCTAGACTAGTATTCAAAGTAATCGAAATCATTTGCACGTAGACCAAAATGATTGGAATATTCCAAATGTTTGGCAATATTTTCGACCAATTAAAACCAAGGTCTGCGAAATGTATGAACTTTTCGCATATCCGAATCGATCCTCGAAGGGTTAGGCAGAGGACGAGGTGTACCTATAGTACGCACGGCTACAAATCAAGCTATAAAAATCCAGTAGGTACAAGCTGACCTCTCATTGTATGGAAATCCTATACAATGCGAGATTAGCTTACACTGGATATGTATTTTTTTAAATGTTTTTCTTTTGTCTTCGCAACGTGGCTCTAAAATAATTCACGGGGTTAGTAGTTTGTACCCTTTAGAGCCGGAGGCGCGCAGGGGGCAGCCTCGACGTGTTTTATATGGAATTTTTCACTTTTTGTATGGAAAATATGAAAAATGATTACCGAATTATTGGTTTTTCGATTATTGGTTTTAGCGGTTTGTGCGTTATATAAAGGAGGTCGAAATTTTTCATTATTTTTGCGATAGGCACCATTTTCGAGAAAAAGAAAAAAAGATACAGTACTATTTTTGCACCTGAAGTCGAGGTTTTGGTGTTAATTTTAGTTCATTGCAACTAATTTTATTCCACACCTTTTTAATCGCGATTAAAAATAGTCAGATTTAGATAGAAAATCTAAATTTTAGGTGAAAAACGTCAAATTCAAAATAGCAAAATTGCATTAATAACTCAGTGCAATCTTAATGCTGTCAAACTAATATACAGTTAAGTTGTGTCACTTTAGTCAATTTCAGAATAAACAAAATTTTGGTGATTTTTGGTCTACTTTAGAGAATTTTGTGACAAGAGAATCGGGACCAATGTTGAGATGGCGCATCGGACCCGACTTTAAATGTACGCGAGTCCGACTCGCACTTGGCTAATTTTTTTCCTTTCTCACTCCCACCATCAACGGACACTTTTTTATTCCCTTGATTAAACCTTAATTAATATTTTCGTAATATCAATTCGCAATATCGGTCGATTCAGCATTAATTTACATTTTATGAATATTTATTTTGACCCGCCGCCGTTAACTAATTATAATAATTAACGGTAATTGGATTAATAAGACGTGTAATTAATACTTCAATGATAAGTTTGACGTCGATCTGATTTTAGAAAGCATTTGCAGCAATTATGGGAATTAATCTGTTTTATGATCAAGCGTGATTAATTTTATTAGCCGGATCATTTGCCATCGGAAATTGATAAACGTTGTATGGAGATTAATTTGTTGGAAGTTGCAACAAGCTCTATAAAATAAAGTTTTTTGCTTATTTATATTTTTATTGACAACAGTGGGAAACAGTGGAACAGAGGAATTGGTAGTGAGTACCCACTCTTAAGTATTTTAGTTCATTTCTTAGGTGAGAAGAAGAATAGCTAATCTTTAAATGCATTCCATCTACAACTTAAGTCAAAAGCGTCAGGGTAGCCCGCGTGATTGAAATTTTCTCAAGTTTAAACGCAGTATCAGGTTGTATGTTGATCTAAATATGATTAGCGGCCGTATCAAATATTTATTTATATAATTATAATCATAAAAACTAACAATACAAGTCTCTAAGTTCTTAAAATCCTATTGAATGCCTATTTCATGAAATCATGACTTTTTGGATTATACTAACATAAGGTTGTATTATTTATTTATTTTATTATTTTTGTACACACAGTTAAATACATAGACATAATTATAATTTCAGTACAAAGGTACTGCTTATTTCTTAAGAAATTTCTTCCAGCAGACCTGCAAAAGGAGAAATGAAAAATAAATGTAGACAATAGTGTGTCAGAACATGAAGAGAATAATATGAATATACGAAGTCTTAAACTAAAATATTAAATACAACATATACTTAAATAATGCTGAAAATATAATTACTGATTCTAATGATTTTAATTCTGTAAAGCCATATTTGTTACGGTTGCGAATCATATTTTAAGCAGCAGACACTGACCTGACCTGCAAATTGCAAAAAAACCTACCTTAGCGCATCCCCCTTAAGTTTCTGTCATATTCTCTGACATGCCAAAAATGTCGTCCTTTCTTTAACAATTTGTCAAACGACTGGTACTTATTTATAGCACATAATATATTTAACGAGATGCTCTTAAAGTGCTCTACGTAATATATTCGACGTCGTAATTATACGGGACTAGTTGCGACGTCCTTTGAATTATGTATGCGTGCGCGCAGCGTTTGACGGTACGGTTTGATTTGATTTTCTGTAAATGGTTGCATGTAATGCCTGGTATGGCATGACGGCGACGTTGTTTTGTTTGAATTAATTTATTCAGGCTAAATATACACCTGCCGACCTATTCTGTTAAAATCCCAACGTGAAAACGTGGGTGAAGCGAACTGTCATTCCTCCTGATGCTGGGAATTGACACTATTGACAGCTTATAGAGGCATGAGGATTGAGTATAAAGTTCGGTCATCCTCCATAGAAAAGAAAGGATCCTCCGACCAGACGGGTATTGTGTCTGGTGGGCAATTGCCCGACGGTTGATGTCGGGATGTTGCATATATGCTAGTCGCGTTGGATTTTCCTAATTGTTATTTAAAATTTGAGTAAATTAAATAAATACTTAATTTGCATGCCCATGTGACGGTAGAATATGGAGGACTATTATAACAAAACATCTATGTACTAATTACCCATGTTTGCAAACCAATAAATGATTTGATTAGAACTCAAACTCAAAGCATTTATTTCAATTAAACCATTTAAAGGCACTTTTGAATTGTCAAAGAGACGGTCAGTTAGTCAGAAATTTGAAGCTAGATGCCCATTCCAATACGTAGATCACTATGGAGAACGGGCAAGAAACTCCAAGGACACTCTTTAAATCAAGATATTACAAAATCCTGGGTACATTATTATTGTTGCTTCTATGTATATATGAAAACAATTCAAAATAATAAAATTAAAAATTAAAAATAATCCCTGGCAGTCAAGAGATGACCAGTCCCAACTGACGGCGCCAGTTCACGAACATGACGCATGGATCAGCACCATCCAGCTCAACCATTTTGATGGTGGGAAACTCTGCTTGTTCGATACAGGATTTGTGTGACGTTCAGGTCTTTGATGCGTAGTTCGCATGTGGCGTTGTAGTTGCTGCCACAAGCTCAATTCAAGCTCCCTTCACCTTCGTTTTGGCTCCTACAAACAGGCACGACACGCGATGTGACACAAAGGCACCACATGTCGCGCGACGAGCGGTGCCTTTTTGTCGCATCGCATATCGCGCCTTTGCTCGGTGCTCCGTCTTCGACAACTCGCCTGGGCCTCAAGTCTGCTATTACAATAGTGTCAGAATGATCTCTTCATTGTGAGTTTTTGACAGATTTGCCATACAAACACTGTCAAATACTCACAATGGCGAGACCATTCTGACACTATTGTAATAGCAGACTTGAGGCCTTGATTCACTGAGTGGGGCGATGGTGTCACTAAACGTTGCGTTCCGTTTTACGAAAATAAATGACGACTACAGATTATTTATTATACGAGAACAAGATCACAACAACGAGTAATGTTCCTTCACGAGTCCCTTAAATATAGGTAACGATTGCGCGCGTTTTATTTGAACTTATTTCGACTGATAACTACAATTTGCCAAGTGTGGGCGAAATGAGCGTCATGAAATTAATATATTGTAAGCGAATCTTTATTGTATATCATTCGGGATTATTTCATTACTTTTTGCCCAAGAAATCGAGTGAATTAATTACGAATTTTAAATTCTGATGCAAATTCCATTCCACGTACATTCGTTAAAAGATTTTATAACAAACTTCATCGGAAAACGGGATTTAAACTTAATAATTAACCTCTGGTTTAGTAGGTTGTGAAGCTTCAAACGATACCAAAAGCCGCAGAACAGAACCCTATTACAAGTTAAACATTTGACATTATTAATATATGATGTAACTGAATAATCTGATGAACAGATTAGTGTGGTTTCAAATATCTAACACCGTGGATAACATCAGAACGAGGATGGGTCCCGAAGTCAGCGGGGAATCTTGGGCGAACACTTTGAAGCCGAGTTTATTGGCTTAGCAGAACGTGATCACAATTTCGGAATGTGCCAAAATATTTAATTAATGGTTTGAGGTTAAATTTGAAGCGATTTTGTTGTTTATTTGTAGGTTTTAATGATGGAATGCGGCTGTAAAAACTCGTTTGAAAAACAGCGCTGTAATCGGATTGTTATGACATGTGGTTTTCCTTCGAACGTTGATAAAATGCATAATGATAAATGTTTGTATGATAATGATTGGACCAGGGCCTCAAGTCTGCTATTACAATAGTGTCAGAATGGTATCTTCATTGTGAGTTTTTGACAGATTTGCCATACAAACACTGTCAAATACTCACAATGGCGAGACCATTCTGACACTATTGTAATAGCAGACTTGAGGCCCAGGTAGCGTTCAGTTATTTTTTTAGTGGCGATTTTCCAGACTTTATGGAATAATGAGAAAAATTCAACATACCCTTGATCGAAGAACATACCTATATATTTATTATTGTTTTCGGTGTAACTCTAGATTTTGTTTCAGGATTATCCGCTTCGTGCTCGAATGTAGACCTTATGTTTGAGCGTACGACAATAAATATTAATTGTCACCATATTTAAATATAAAAACGTTTATGCTCTATTTGGAATAAGATTAGACATTTCAATAAATCATTTTTTATAGTCCGTTCAACCGATTTTGACTACTATTCCGGAAGCATAAGGATGGCATTAAAAGCAAAATAATGGTTACAATACCAACTGTTTACTGCAGCTGGCATTTGTCATGCCACCAACGCAATAGAAGTCAAAATCGGTTAAACGAACTGCAAAAAAGGCTTATTTAAATGTCTAATCTTATTTCAAACTAGCTGACCCGACAGACTTCGTTCTGTCAAAAGCTATTTGACTGTGGCAGTTTGTCTACGCGCAAAGGAAACTACCTACCTACCCTAACCTACCTTACCCTATCCTACCCTACCTACCTATCTACCCTACCCTACCCTACCTAGCTACCCTACCCTATTCTACCCTACCCTACCCTACCCTACCCTACCCACCTACCTACCCTACCCTACCCTACCCTACCAACCCTACCTACCCTACCCTACCTAACTAAAATCTTATTTTTTTTTTTTTTTTTTTATAAAATCTGTTCTCAGACCTACCAAATGATGACTGACACGTTATGTCAAACGCCATAAAGTTACATTAGAAGATAGAGTTACCTACTTATTATTACAATAAAAATGTAAATATGGTCGTTTTCTTACGATATTTTTTTTTTTAACTTTCTTAAATTTTTCTTACATAAGAACCTTCTCCTGAAAATAACAAACACAACAAAAAAATAATTAGCGAAATCGGTCCAGCCGTTCACGCGTGATGCCATGACCAAGGGAAATAGGGATTCATTTTTATATACATACTAGCTGACCCGACAGACTTCGTTCTGTCAAAAGCTATTTGACTGTGGCAGTTTGTCTACGCGCAAAGGAAACTACCTACCTACCCTACCCTACCTTACCCTATCCTACCCTACCCTACCTACCTATCTACCTTACCCTACCTACCTACCCTACCCTATTCTACCCTACCCTACCCTACCCTACCCACCTACCTACCCTACCCTACCCTACCAACCCTACCTACCCTACCCTACCTAACTAAAACCTTATTTTTTTTTTTTTTTTATAAAATCTATTCTCAGGCCTACCAAATGATGACTAACACGTTATGTCAAACGCCATAAAGTTACATTAGAAGATAGAGTTACCTACTTATTATTACAATAAAAATGTAAATATGGTCGTTTTCTTACAATTTTTTTTTTTTTAACTTTCTTAAATTTTTCTTACATAAGAACCTTCTCCTGACAATAACAAACACAACAAAAAAATAATTAGCGAAATCGGTCCAGCCGTTCACGCGTGATGCCGTGACCAAGGAAAATAGGCATTCATTTTTATATATATAGATAATATAGATAGATAGAGTATAATGTTATGGTACAGGGAACTTTAGTTACTTTCTCAATAAAATGATAAATTATTTCACGATTTTCTTCCAAACGTCTTCGGCTTCACCGCTTTTTTCATGGCCTAGTCCTAGCATTGTGGGAACGTCACGTGGAACTGTATCGCTTTTGTTATAACACTCAGTGTTATTAAGAGTAATGCTCTGTGAAAGCGGTGCAGCTTCGATTTATATGCGTAAGACGTGTTAGTGTGTGGGAAGAAAGTTTGGGGCAAAGTATTGTTACTGACAAGTGTATTGTTGAATAAATAATTTTACCGGGAAATAAGAATATGCAAATCCATTAAGTCATCGCCAAGTGGTTGGTCGACTCTGCACGTGACCAGAGGGCTGACCTATTTCTTGGCCAAAGAATCAGCATTGCGATACAAAGTGGCAATGCTGCCAGCCTTTTGGGCACTTTTTCGGTTGACAGCGATGCGGACGAATTTTTTTATGCCCTATGATTCTTTACCCTCCCTTTGTTATATAATTGTACTTACTATTATTATTATTTTAAGACTTTTAGCTTTTAATTATTACGAAGCATAATTATTGTTTTAGCTTTTCTGTTGAGGTTAGTTTCAATGATTAGGGAAATGGCAAAAAAAAAAACATTTAACAACTTTTTTATCTAACTCAGATTTTAAAACTCCATTTGTTAATTTTCTTGAAAAGACGATTGCAAATAGCAAGGTTTTCCATGAAAAAAACGATTTTCAAGTAAATCCCGTCAATTCAAATAAGGTCTATTTGAACAACACCGAAACTACACCTCATCGTATAAGTAAAAGTACAGTTATTCTTATTGATCGTAACTTTCCAAGATATTCCACTTTGTGAGATCAAGCGAGTGTGTTTAGAATTACAATTTAGCTTTCAGTTCCCGGTTTGAGTGACAAACTGACAAGTGACACATTGCTCAATGTTTGTCCTCCATTGTCCACCGTGGAATCGTTGAAATCTTCCCGGATGGTCCAAGTCGGGAGAGGATGGCAGGAAAAGGGGTTAAAGTCCTTCTTATGTCTCGTCAAAGTTCTTTTTAGGTTGAAAATCTCTTGAAGTGTCGCTAAATGAACAAGCACATTATCACGAAGGAGAAGATGTCCTGAAAAGTATGAAGTACTGTCAGTTCTACCTTCGAAGTTCTGGATATTCGTTAATTGCGCTCCGGAAAGATGGTCTTTTCATTAAAGTTTAACCGATGATAACAAATTGCATGTTAATAAAAAATTCTCCATTTTTACACCAAACACACGAAACATCTTGCCCTGTACCCTAATTACGTAACACACAATCAATCGCAATCTGAATGATTTTGAAGCAGATTGGTAATCCATTGTTTCACATGTTCCAAAAATTTGTAAGCTCAACAGCGTAAATAACGCAATGAATGTTGTTGAACTGTCAAAATGAAACCTATTTCTACTGATAGTGAGTTACGCAATTACCACACTGAAAGGACATTCCTACAAATCCGAACAGTATTTCATTTTTTAAACTCAAAAGCCTTGCCCGCTATTCTCGCCACCACTTCTTCCTTGAGCCGGCTCCTTGCGACGTCCAGTCACTTGAATAGCCGGCAGTCAGGTGGATGCGTCGCATTCAAGCAGACGTGCCGCATAATTATGCTACCATTTGGAGCTCAATAGAACCTCATTAGCATATGGTCATCGATGTTGTTTTACTGATCAAACGAGGAATGTTTTTGTTTGACTTTATTGGTGGGAGAATTTATGGCTGTGAGTGTAACAGATGGATTTTGACTGAAAATAATTGCTGACTATGGAATTGGCATACGAATTGTACTTTGCATTCCATTTAAAAGTGCGACAATAGGGTTGTGTCCTGGGTAAAATAAAAGAAAAACTGTTTAGTCCGTCAATCAGATTATTAAAAAAAATATTAGACACGTATTTTTTGCTTTATCATATTAATACAAAATTACTTAGACAAAACACATTAAACTTGGGGAGTGGGGGCTCGTTACGTCACAGCTACGTATAAAATCTATCGAGCAGTGACGTCATGCCACATTTGATCTCAATGTATCGCCGTAATGTTTAGATTACGTAAAAAAATAAAAAATACGTGTCCAATATTTTTTGATAATCTACATGACGGACAAAAAATTTATTTAGTCATCATCCCTATTGGACATATCGAGACGTTTCTCTAAATATGCTTATTTAGTTTTCTATTGCCTGCTATACCATCTTGCCCATACAGTCTGTCTCAGCCGACCGTCGGACTATCTTGCTGGGAGGTGAGTGGGCGATCCAAGCTACGCTTGTCGATTCTCGGGGCGGGATTGATAAAATCCTCTCATTATTTAGTTTGTCCCTATCTTTAATAATTCCCTCATCCTCCATCCAATCATAAACAAGCATTCCACAGACAAATTCTCCATAAAACAGTCCACTCCAACCAATCGATGACTACAATCCAAGTCTTTTATCTCTTTAAAATACAATATGGTTAGGCGTAACACGGAGGCTAGCGAAGTTAATGCTATTGTTACTGCTATTTATAATGCCCTAATCCTGCTACAGGCTGCAACTACAAGCCAGGGGCTTTCAATGCAAAGTGCGAATTGTAAGACCCCCGATACGATGAGACAGCGCTGTTCCGAGTCTTCGAGGTGCTTAGCGATACTGTAGATATGATCCTGAAGACTGAGCATAATCTGGGAGATGGAAATCTGTAGCGGTTATTTTTAAATGTGCGAATTGATTATTTTGAAAGCTTCTCGGATGGGTTGACAATGTTAGGTTTTAGACAACATTGGAAGGATAATGGTTATCTTTTTGGATGTTTATTATGTAGATGATTCTTCGTCAAGATAAGAAACTATGGGAATTAAATGTACATAAGTTAGATGAGCAAAGCCGATCAGTTACTAGTGAAGATTAATTTAGAAAACATTCCTCCTAATAAGTTCATGCAAATTAAACTTTGCTCTAATGAGCAACAGGATTCCAACGACCAATTAAAAATTACCAGTCCAATTAATAGTCCAGCTAATTTTTCTGCACCTGTCTCAACCATCATGGAGGCTCTAGTCATGACTAGAGCTCCGGTTATAGTACAATTTGCATAATCGGGCGGTGTGTATGCCGGCCGGGCGCGCGTTACACCATAACGATCGAATTAACCAATCAGAGGCGACAGCCGCCAGACTTTAATGCCCAAAGGGTTATGTGAAAAGATTCTGTGAGATGACACACTTATAGTATGAATGGTTATTAAAGGCATTAGGAAACCTTTGCTAGTTTTCTATTGTTTAAAATTGAATGTGATGTTTCTTGTATTCGGGATTTTGGCTGTAGAATTGAGTAATTCAACCTCTTTGTTTGACTAATCTCGGTTCACTATAATAGAACCACACAAGAGCACAAATACACAAGAATCTATTGAACTATTTTACCCACTAACGAACAGGACGCTAAAACCAGAATCATTATCAGAAGTGGCAACACTCATGTCGATGTTGGCAGCTACATTATATTATTACAACCGTTTAATAGAACATTATTGCATGTAACATGTAACACTGGTATTATTGAATCACTCGATGCGACCCGCCATTTTAATACCATAGCGGTTATGTAAATCGAGAATTTTATATTAAAATGAGCACTTACGGGATGCAGGATTTTAATTGGGAGTTATTGAAATAAATGTTTCCAATATTAATGGCGAAATACGGGATGAAGAATAATGATGACGATGGAATGAAAAGCAACGGAGCAGTTACTTTGTGGGTATGTGTGGCAATATTTGCGTAGGTAAACTATTTTTTTTGGGTGGGAAATTATCAAATAACTTTTATTGACTAAAACCCACCCGTGTTCCTTCAGTTGCCTGTGTGCCAGGGCCAATCCCTTTCGGACAAAACCGCAACCCTAGCTGGCATCGATCCTAGCGGACCACGTCAGTGCTTGCTGACATCTCTTTAAGGCGCGCGTGGAACACAACGCGCCGTCGACCCGGGCCAGCAGTGCTATTCTGAAGAAATCTCACCGTCAAAACCTAGGTGAAGTGAGCTTGAATTAATGAGCTGTCAATAATGTCAATCCCTAGTCTCAGATGGAATGACAGTTCACTTCAAGATCACTTCACCTAAGTTTTCACGGTGAGATTTTTACAGAATCGACCGGCTGGTCTTTACCGGAGCTCGCATAGGTAAACTGATTCCTGTAATTCAGATTTATAATCATTTAAAAAAGAGGGCTAGCTAGTATCCTCTATGTTTAGTAAGTAGGTTCCAACATTAAGGTGCTATGATTCGGCGCTCGAGCCGACTGAAGTAGGCACGCGAAGTCGCGAGTGGACTCGCTTATTTGGTAGGTATTTAAACAGAGTAATTATTTTAATAATTTTATCAAGACAAACTCAGCGAATTGTGCTAAGTAATTGAACTACCTTTTTATTTATATATAAAAAAAAAAAAAAAAATCTGTTTTATAGCTATGTGATTGATTAAACATTACGAAAAGGGGTAACTTTGGACTTTTTTTTTCCATCCAGGAATGTTAATCTAATCGTGTTATTTAAAGCGATTGTATGTCCGCCAGATTCTTAAATATGATCTTTTTTAAGAATTTTATAACACTGTTTTTATTTTTCCCATGGATTAAAAAAAACTAGTAAGCGCGGTTTCTGTCGGATCATACCGCCTTTAGTACTACTTGTAAACGACAGGTCTTTATTTGTGACATAAGAACAGTGACCCATGACTTAGCTGCTACCCATTACTCCGGATACTAAAGTCGTTCAACTAGAGCCACCGTTACTCTCAACTCCTCGTCTAAACAAAGGACAGTTACTTCTTTATTAGTAGTATAATAGCGGATATCGTCACATTAAAGCTACGTGTAGTAGCTGGTAGGTCGTAGCGTACAGCCGTGGTCGCCGCAAATTACTGGCAGCTGTTACAAGCCTTAGCAACGTCACACGTACATATAGTCGTATACCTACATAATGCTCTGTATGAGACACAAGTTTGACTATAACTTAAGCTGATTAGCTTGTTAGACGTTTATTTATTTATATATACTTTATTATACATCAATTTACACATTACAAAAGAAAAGAAAAACTTATACACTATAAAATATACAATGGGCGGCCTTATCGCATACTGCGATCTCTTCCAGGCAACCTTGGCATGGACTGTGAATTTCTGGACATAGAATGGGGTTGTCATTGGTGCAAAAATAAAAAGTATAACAGTACAATATTCTATAATAAATACACAGATATATGCTATATAATAGGTACACAGATATATGCTATATAATAGATACATAGATACTTACATACTAACTAAATAAGCAAATAAAATAAATGAAGACTAGATTATTACAGCTAACAACGAGAACAAAATCACAACATCAAGTAATGTTCCTTCACGAGTCTTTTAAACACAGGAAACGATTGCGCGCGTTTTATTGGATCTGGCAATGCATTCCACAAACGAGCGGCCTGGACAGTAAAGGATTTGTCAAGGAAAGTTGTGGAATGCATGAGCATTTTAAGCTTCAAGTTATCTGATGACCTTAAAAATTTCATATGGGAGTTGCAAAGAAACTGGAAACGCTTTTTAAGGTAGAGAGGGGTGGAAGGGGAAAAGAGCACAGTATACAAAAGGCGTTGATAACTTTAAAGGAGTAAGGGTTTGTTAGTAAGTTTTGGATGCATTAGGTTCCTATGGTGTAGCTCCTGAGTGTGTATTTTATAGAATTGCGAAATGCATTACTACTGTGGATGCAATTGACTAGGAGGACTTTACAGACACTTGAAGGTGATGGATTAGGTTTCGTAAAGAGAACTTTAGCAATTTAATAAGAGCTTCCTACATTGTGTAGGGAATTCTGTTGAAGATTATCATCAACCGTAAACATTGCAATTACCTACTGAATATATGCTTACATATATGCATATATAATAAGGTAGCAACATAAAATTATAATGTTGTCAGAATTCTACGAACCGTTTAGTACAATGTTGCACGTCATCTATGTTTACAAAAGCTTTTACTTAATTAACAAAGATACGAGTTTGTTTAATAATCCTGTTGTACGATGGCCAGCACATCAAGATACCACAACCTGTGAAATTCTCTCAATTCGTTTTTTTTTTTTTTTAACTTAGTCATCAACATTTGATCGCGCCGATAGGTCGTGGTGGAGCAAAATGAAAGTTTAGCGGACTGTATAACAAGTATAATGAATAAGAATAAAAAGAAATTAAATAACAATGGTCGGTTTAAATAGGTATATAAGAGAGGTTTAAAATGCCCGTTGTTATTTAATTTCTTTTTATTCTAATTCATTATACTTGTTATACAGTCCGCTAAACTTTCATTCAGGACCTAAACCCTTTGAAATTATGATGCTTATTAAAAATTCAAGTAGCAGCCAGGCTTGTACGCACTTAACTCGGTTATCACTTGTCCATTTCTGCGCCAATTACCTTCTAGCAACGAATCAGGCTATTTCATATATAATTTCCTGATTAAGCCCGTGGTATGTTACATATCACATTTACATAGGGCACGTTTAACATAAAGACAGATTACGGTTGCCACCAATAAAATTAAAATTATTTAAGAGAAATGCCTACTCTTGCTCTAATTTATGCGGCCTGCCCAAATGTCCTTTCTTTGGTATTGTTCATCGAATCGTTGAGCTTCTTATGTTCTGAGTTGAGCTGCACGATTACTGATAAATGCGTGCACTGAATGGACAGGTCCACTCAATCTGTGTGGTTCTTTCTTCAAAAGACCATTTCAGACACCAATCTACATGGTCTTCACATGATTTGACCAAGATTATGTCTGGACTTTTAAAAGAGACTGTGACCTCTGAGTTTGTTTCGACCTTTCTTCTCAGAGTAGTCAGATACGAAACGCCGACCTCATCTAGTTTTAAAATATGATTGACATGTAAAAGTGTTTGTAAAAACCTACTTACAGAAATAAAATCATTTATCATACTCCATGTCTATAATAATATATAACCATTTACCAAATTCCCTGCAAAATTTACCATTGACATTGTTAAAAAAAATACTGTTTAAACTTTTAAGGAATATTTAGAGGATAAGTTGATGGCACCTACAAGTATACCTAATGTTTTGTAATACAATAATCAATCAATAAGAATAACAATTAATATGTAATAATAATAATAAGAATAATGACTTTATCACTGACATGAAATGTATTTACACGCCATATCATGGCAGGATGATGATGATGATGATGGGGCTCCCTTCTCCGCGCTTAGACTCTCATTGTGCGTGGGGATTCTGGCTAACAAAGCCAGCCTAGCTCCGCCCAAAAGCTTCCTGGGAGCTTCACAGGCTTCACGGAGCGACCTCACTGTTCCGAGGATTTCTTCACGTTGCGGAGCCACGGCCTCGCATTCCAGGATGACGTGGGCGGCTGATTCCTCGGCGTCAAGGCAGCCCCTGCAAAGGGGGCTGTCTGTGACGCCTATATTAAAAAGATGTTTGTTAAGGAGATTATGGCCCGTAATTGTACCTATTATTATTCTAAGGTTATTTCTACTTAGACTGAGAAGTTTTTTGGTTAATCGCGGGCGTACCATTGGTAAAGCCAACTTTGACTGTCTACAGTCTGTTACCCGTGACCATCTGTTGTTATGGAGTTCGGTCGATCTTTGGTGAATCCACGCACGAAATTGAGAGAAAGGCAGAGGGAGAAGTGGGTACGGGCCTAGCACCTTCATATCGGAGCCTCTCTTCGCAAGTTCATCTGCAGCGTCATTGCCCAAGGATCCACTATGCCCTTTGATCCACTGGAGGGTAATTCGATTGAACGTCGATAAACTCTCCAGAGCTAGATGGCACTCAAAAATTAGCTTGTTGTTGGTTTGTTTGTTCCCTAAAGCTTTGAGCACAGATAGGCTGTCGGATAGGAATTTAATGCCGTAGTTCCGGATGCCTAAGCGCTGAACTGCTGTTGCGGCTTGTGTTAAGGCAACGCATTCACATCATGGCAGGATATGCTGAAACCAAAATTACTGTAATATCTATTGTACCATATTCTAGCAAATAAATATTTTGATTTGATTTGATTAAGGTAAGCTTGTACGGTGGCCAGCACATCAAGTTACCATAAACGGTCAAATCTCGTTCGATTTTCAACATAATCTTCAACATTTTAAAGTTTAAAATCGTTTGGAGAAATTTTATAGTTTCGTGTAGCTTGACTTGCTGGCCACTGTACACACGGCTACAGATCAAGCTATAAATTTCCAGTTTACGCTAACCTCTCATTGTAAGGAAATCCTTTAGAATGCGAGATCAGCTTATACTGGAAATGTATAGCTTGATCTGTAGCCGTGTGTACATTCAATCTGTCAGCCTATCAAGGCCTCTTTCAAGTAGCTAACAATATCCAGTTCCATTTTGTTGCTCAGGTTTGGCACCGAAAATACAATTTGTAGCACAAAGCGTATGGAATAGTGGCAAAAGTCTAGTGTATAGTGCTTGTAGATTCGATTTGTCGTGGTATTTCAGTTATAAAGCTGAACTTAGTGAAGCTGAATGACTAAAAGTTTGGGATTTCATTGGCCTTTTTCTTTTTAGGGTTCCGTACCTCAAAAAGAAAAAACGGAACCCTTATAGGATCCCTCGAGTGTCTGTCTGTCTGTCTGTCTTTCTATCACAGACAATTTGCTCCTAATCTACTGGACCGATTAATTTGAAATAGTACACATTTATGAACTTCTGTTACCCAAACAGGAAAGTAACCTAAATAAATGAATTTTGAATATGGAGTTACTTTTGGAGGGCAAACTATTAAAATTAAAATAAAAAATATTTGCAAAGTGTACCGTGTGACATATCAAATGAAAGGGTTTATTGTAAGGATTTCAAATATATTTTTTTATAATTTCAATTTACACACTTTTAAAGTTATTTATGAAAATATAAGAAAATTTACCATTTGTACCCCCCCTTATCTCCTAAATTACTGAGTCAAGAAAAAAAAAACGAAAATTAGTTCTTTATTTATAGATTACAGGAAAACTTATAAGAAGTCTATGGTCTTAAAACAACATGGCAAATCTCTCAATATTGTGGGTACAAACTTACATTTTCAGTTGAAATGTATGGGAGAACTTGTTTTTCAACTAAGAACAATGATAAGTTTGTTCTTGAGAAATAATTCATCCCAACTACGGAACCCTTCATTATGTGTGGTCTGACACGCACTTGGCCGGTTTTTTGCAAGATAATGCTTAACTAAATCATTGTTGACTAGTAACTAGCCAATTAATTCTATGCCCTTACGAGTATCTGTATCGTTCATCAAATCCTCCCAATATATTTCCCGTACCTAATACAAACACCTAACATGCGGTAGTACCTATGTATTTATACTATCTATGTCTAGTCAAATCCAGTTAGCTCTCTGATATCGTGTCATTTGCATAATCGGGCCGTATACGGGACAGGCACGAGTCGGGCACGGGAATTATCTCGTGTCACAGTTTGGACGCTTCTGTCGATAGTTTTAGTTTTTAAAGCTTGCTCCGGAGTTACATTATCGCTGTTTAGTCAGGGTGAATGAGGTACTTCGTTGTAGTATCAATGTGGATTTAGGTGGATAATTTTCTATATGGTTATTATATTAAGAGAGTTAATGCCATAGTGTTTCTTCTGCAAGGAGAGGGAATCCTTGCAAATGATTCTCTATTGTCTGTCAATGACTTATTCGCTAATAGTAATAGTTTCTTATGAGGGCGTATCACGGTCCACTAGCGCCACTACTTAAAAAAAATATTATTTCGTGACTGAGAAGGAATTATGATAAACGGCTCAATAAGGAACCTCGGTAAGTGTGTCTAATTTTCTAATTCCTTTTATAAAGTTTCGTATTGAGACACAAAGCATCAAAATACGATCTAAGGGAAAGCAGCCACATTCTTTCTAGATCGTATTTTGTTGCTTGAGACAGCGCTCTCTTAAGAGAGTTAATACCAGAGTGTTTCTTCTGCAAGGAGAGGAAATCCTTGCAAATGATTATCTCTTATCTGTCAATGAATTATTCGCTAATAGTTATAGTTTCTTAAAGCCTTTCTTTGTTAGAATTTATAAAGAGGCCATCATTGACAGTGATTTAACGATAATTGTGATAATGATCACAGCTGCATTTTAACCGCATACAACATCGAGTTACCATAATAAGCGTAGGTGACCAATTTAATGCCAAGATACCTGAATTGGGACAGCATTATTCAACGTCATTAATTTATGACAGTCCCCTATTGTTACAAATCAAGTTCTAAGCAAACAACAATAGTTCTGTAAAGGTCACACATAAGTCACCATTGTATTGAGTCCTGCTCCTTGTAATGGTTTCCTATCGGGTTACAACCAGGCTGTCACTATACCATCTGGGCATAATCTAACATGGCACTGGGCTCACCATGAGAATATTAATAAACTGGTGAACTTTTAGTTTGAATTATGGAAGTCTGGATCGGTAGATTTCCTTCATTGCTAACAAAATCTGTTATTTTTGTGCCAAAATCTGTATGTTTTGGTAAAAACTAAAATGGTAAGATTCTGGTGCTTGTCTGTTGCTGAATTCAATACTCAAATGGTGCAAGTTTATATTATTGAGTTACATTTAAAACTGCAGAGATTATCAATGTTTGTTTGAAAGTTATATTCTTCAATTCGCAACAAGCAACAACACGTTACCATCGTATCCAGACTTTCGCGACCTCGTTGCTTTTTCTAAGTAATATAAAAGTAGCCTAAGTTAGGCCGCTTTCACATTAGGACGTTAGCAGCGCGACAGTAGCGCGGCAGAAGCACAGTCCTTCACATTATAATAACAGCCGCGCGTTAGCAGCGCGGCTGTCGCGCCGCAGTTTAGATCAGTGTAGCGCACTTCATTTCAAAAATTCGAATATAAATTCATATTTTTCGAAATCAGGAATAAACAATGCACATAATTCTTGCCAGTTATTCTTTTTTAGGGTTCTGTTGTGGTAATTGTTGCTTCTTGAGTCCCACAAAACAGGACGCATTTGAATTTCAGTAATAAATCGTTCGGTATCAAACTCGCTCATTGTGTAGTCTATAATTACGTACGTTTGCAACACTGGCTCATCGCCGACTGAGCGCACGCGGCGGCCGCGGCGGCAGCGCGCGACCGCCGCGCTTCTGTTTAAACTATAAAATTCTGACAGCGCGACAGTCGCGCGTCAGCCGCGCGACTGTCGCGCTGCTGAAGTCGCCTAAATGTGAAAGCGCTCTAACTCCTTGTAACATCAGCTATCTGCCAGTGAAAGTCCCGTCAAAATCAGTCAAGCCGTTTTTGAGGATTAGCCGGAACAGACAGACGGAAAATTTTAACATTGTTTTTTTTTGTTATGAGTACCGTAAATACTTTCATGCATTTAGTAAAAAGCTGTTATTTTGATATTGCAAACAGACACTTCCATTTTATTAGTTTGTATAGATTGCAAACCGTTGCTGTGAGTGTGTAATGCGTTTAATTCATTCATACTCCATGAGAAAATCACACCTTTATCCTGGGGGCACTATCTCTATTCTCAGCCGACATTAAATCTTCAGTAGGTACGCCAATACTCCAAGGACCAAACATTCCGGAATGCTAATCCCATGTTACGAAAACCTCAACTCATTCGATTACACCTGATAGACACGCATGCAAATTATTGTTAATAGAAATTGCGAAGTCCTGTCCCAGGCAAATCTTGTTAGTTTCTTATAAACTTGGGTAACATTCACTTAGTGCAGTAATATATTTGTTTAAAACTTTGGACTTGTAATCAAAGCGCTGCGTTTGGTTGTTATTACTTTCTGTTATCGTTTTGTCATCTTCGACTTCAATAAGTTTTTGTACATCTATTTGTGAATTTCCATCATTGTGATTGAACAGAGCTTCTACAAACGATTCAGCATCATCATCGTTGAGAACCTTGTTTGATCTGACTTAGACCTTCACTCCATTTAAAAATTGGAATACAATCGACGGAATAATCACCTTCAAAGCAAAGTAAGGATGCACTTTCAAAAGCCATTTTAAACACAACAACACAGATTTTAGCCACAAAATTAACCGGCAATTTAATTACAAAAGCTTATTATCACATTATAATTATATTTCATGGCTCCCAAAATATTCAGTAGCTTATTCTTATTCACCTGTTCTTAGCCCCCGTCTTAATAGTAAGACTGCTTGCTCCCAGCAGGTTGGGGCTCATAACTGGGGGCCCCGCGACGCTCAGCAGGGGGTCATTATCGCCACAATACACAATATGAGTTATACATTTATGTAAAGCTACGTTTACACGTCACGTAGTAAGGGGAGTAAGGGAATTTGTGTTATAAGAAAGCAAAGACGTTAACTATACAATTGGCAGGAATCGTTCCCTGATTCACAATTTTGTGCGGTTCTGAGACGAAATATAATCTGCTAGCTTTTGCCCGCGACTCCGCCCGCGTAGATGTCGGTTATCGCGTAAAAACGTGGGTTATGTCCTTCTCCATATACCAGACTACATCTCTGCCAAATTTCATGACGATCGGTTCAGCGATTTAGGCGTGAAAACGTAACATTCAGACAGATAAACAGACAGACAGAGTTACTTTCACATTTCATAATATTAGTATGGATAGTATGGATGTTGTGTTAACTGCGTGTTGATCGCTCTGTAAGGGGAAACTAAAAGACGGTCCGTGTAAATGGGGTTTTATGTAGGTAAATCTTTTACGCGATTGTAATGAATTTTCCTAGGGAGATGCAAAGATTTGTCTGTGTGGCCAATGATGTTATAAGTAATAAAAAGAGGTAGACCTAGTAGTAGTAGAGGATAGGTTATACGCGCCCCGAAAGTGGCACGTCAAAACTTGGCTAATTAGCCAAGTTACATATCATCTTTTCTCTTTTTCGTTCCCGATAATTACGACATATCGTTCTACTTCCACATTTCATCTAATAATGTGATATTGTGCCGTTTTTAGCCGGTAACCTATCTACCTCTTTTTACTTATAATAATTGTGTGTGAGCAATTCTTAAAGATGAGTAAATCAAAGTAATGACTAGAGATCAGATATTCGGATGCATATTTACCTAAAGTTAATTATTAGCTCTAAAAGTATGGAAGCAACTTCTTAAAATATATTTTTTGTAAGAAAATATCCCGTGATGCCAGGAATACCGGCAATGCATAACTAGTCGGGTGTATAGTATGGATGCGACTTCTAAAATATTATTTATTTAAAAAAACCCGGGATTCTTGGATTGCATAACTATTCAGATGCATATTTATTTAAAATTATTTTAACCCCCTATGCAAATATGTGTATGTATGGTGTAAGAGTAGAGGTGGTGTGTGTTAGTTAAAATAAAAAATAAAACACCGGAACCGCGGGATTTATTCGATACAAAAGCGCTTTCCATAATAGCAAACATCTCAACTTTAGGTGAATATGCAGCCGAATATCCGATCTCTAGTAATGACAGTCTTGACTCAACTCTGCACATAGCTTTAAGAATTACAATACCTTCCATTTTTCGTAGTTCTATCTGGTAAATTGACATTGTTTAGTAACAACAGAACAGGGGTTTCTCTATTTAAAACTAGAAAGTTTATTGCAAACTTTCCAAACACAATGAATAAGCAATTAGTTTGAAGCTTTAGCCAAAGCTTGTTACTAACCTATAAAAAACTTAGCGATCTTTTGTTTTAATGTAATCTTTACAATGCTAAATTAAGAATTGCAATTCTTCATTTTGTTGAATGCAAATATTAAATTGTAACCCAACCCAATGTCGAGCTTTTTTGCATACATATTGTAAATCAATGTTTATAGGTAGCTCAAGTTTTATTTTATTTCTTACATACCTACTGTGCCATCATGATGTCATAGACATTTTGACATTTCCTAACACTATTAATTCAGAATACGTATGTTCGAAGTTCAAGGTTCTATTCAAACTTTAACAGCCGGGTAATCTTACGTCCCATGGAAAATTCGCACCTACGGTTGAAGTGGGCGAATTAAATGCTTTCAAATCAAGTTTCATTTAATAAGTATTATTAGATAAATGAAGTACACAAAAAATCAATCTGCCTAGCCTTTTCCCAACTATGTTGGGGTCGGCTTCCAGTCTAACCGGATGCAGCTGAATACCAGTATTTTACATGGAGCGACTGCCTATCTGACCTCCACAACCCAGTAACTGGGTAACACGATAGCTCTTGGTAAGACTGGTTGTCAGACTTTTTGGGCTTCTGACGACCCTTAACGACTGTCAAAGATCCACGAATGACAGCCGGGACCAACGGCTTAACGTGCTTTCCGAGGCACGGCGGAGTCTCGGTATGTAAAGATGGTCACCCATCCACTGACCAACCCCGGCAAGCGTAGCTTAACCGGACGGATCGACCCGTGCGGCTGTTATTACTTAGCCACGAGCTCCTAAAAAAAAATGATGAATGATGAGCGAGATAAATGAATTACACGTTAATGATAATTATTTAATGGTAGGATGTGAAACTGAGGATGTATGACGCTGAGAGAAATTAATTTATATTGGCAGTTGGACACTAATAATTTGAATAAAGATCGCTTGATTTTATGCGTCTTGGGGTTAAATGTCAAAAGAGGGTTTTATTGTAGAAATCTAAAACACATAACATTTAAATAATCGTATCAAACGTGAATTTCTTTGATAAATGGAACGAAACAATTCAATTTTATTTATGTTTGACGTTGAAATGACTGCGTCGAATTGAATTTACATCCAAATCGATGAGAACTGTCGAGAACGGTGCTTTACTACTTACAAGTGCCAAAGACAAAGAAAAGAAGACATTCTTTATTCAAAAGCGACTCAAGCGCACGTTGACAACGTTACAACGGTTACATCTTATAACATAACTTAAAAATAACGGTGTGCCCGATAGAACCTTGAAAATCAGAACGATTCAAAACGATTCCGATGCAGCTAAGTAAGCTGGTAATAAATAAGCAATTCTAGATATAAAGGTCTGGTTCGACCTGCTGGCGTGGGCGTGTGGACTGGTTTTACACTTCTTTTATTTTTAATTCTCGTTTCGCTAATAACGCGGTGTGAGAGCATCTCTCGAGTTCAATACACTGATTGTGGTATACGTTTAGTGTAGAACTGGCTTTATTGTGAGTACAGGATTTATTGTGTTCCTAAAAACAAAATGTGGATTGTTTCTTTCTTTTCTGGATTTATTTTGTGCCTGTTGCTATTCATACATTTTTAGAATTGAAAAGATAGGTATTTTTTATTAAAAACTGCGTGGTATTTTTTTGTTACAAGCTATGTTATTGTATGAACTTATATGACTATCACATTTAAAAAAAAAAAAATCTGTCCCAACTTCCCAAGGTACTCCTGTACCTTAGGCTATTTTAGAAAAAGCCATGCGGGCGAAGCCGCGGGCAGCATTTAGTTGTTAATAATTACAAGTTTAAGAGAAAATCTGTTTTAAGATTCTTGTAACCGGAAAATTAATATCACCTAGTCCACTGTATAAGGAGCTGGTGACAATTGAATTGCCCCAGGCTTAGAATCAATTCTCAGGTGTTAGCCTTTATGTGCGAAGGTTAAAACAATGTTTATTATCATATTTCACGCTACAATGAACTGACAGACAGCGCAATTATTTAAATTGGTATATTATGTGTTTATTTTGTAAACCAACATTCCATAATAATGTACCTACCTACGATAATTAAAAAACCTATAAAATTTAGACATGTGCGACTTTTACTAAGCAGGTACATAAAAGAAGATTTCATAAAATAAATATGGCCATTAATAGTGCACACCTGGCTTTATATTGTGCAATAAATGTTCTGTTTTATTTCGAGAGCATGCCTGTGGGATCTCGATTATAATGTCAACAATATCGCAGCGAGCTCTTCATACAAAATAAATGCAGTAAACTCAACTTTTACATACATACTCCATTAAGTAATTGAAGGTATTCTTCATTTTCCATTTATGTATTTGTTTTATCGTAATATTCGTATTTCATGAGAAAACTCGTAGTATGGAACGGAAAGGAATTAAAATATTCGGGAGTAAAATATTGCCAGCATAAAAAGTCGAAACCATAGATTTTCTTTTATCTGTGACCGTAACATAAAAATGGCGCCAAAATTTGACATTTAACATGCGCTTCCACGGCCTACTGCGATGGTTTTGAATAAAATTGAAATTGAATTCCGTGACAATGGCCATAATCAGATTCACCCGAATACTTTTTCAATACGATAAATATAAAATAACATAAATGTCAATTAATTTATACAAAATTTATATGATAGTGGTTTCGGTCGGTTGTTCACAGCGGGGGTTGGTGAATGCCACAACTAATGGCGCCAACATAGTTTATTATATTGAGATTTGTTATTCAACAGTTTGTTAACGTTATTATTATTATGTAGGTGTTAATTGAATTGGGAATATTCATTAGTTGGTCATAAAACTTTCTGTGATCATTACTATAACGACACGAACTTTATTGTCGAGTAAAGATTAATTCCCGTTAAATGTTTTACAAATTGCATCAAACTGCTGATTTAATATTTCGTCGGTTTATTGCAAGAACTCATTAAGTGAAATAGTCAAAACGTTGAAATAAGCAATTAATTCGTTTTAGTTGTATTGATTGCCCTATATCATCTTCGTTATGATTATGTTTATGAAAAATTAAACACCGTTTTTGCATTACTTAAGGCTCCAACAGACTCGCGCGATATCGCGGGTGCGACAGGCAGGGACAAAGAAATTGTGCTACTAGTGTCGCGTTGCTTGTTCTAAAATAAAAGTAGCCTAAGTTACTCTTTATAAAATGAGCTATCGGCCAGTGAAAGTCCCGTCAAAATCGGTCCAGCCGTTTCGGAGATTAGCCTTAACAAACAGACAGACTGACAAAAAAAATTATAATAAGTAGGTACCGTATTTACTTGATGAATTTAGTAGAAAGATGATATTTTGACATTACGAACAGACACTTCAATTTTATTTATTTGTATAAATATTGATACATTTTGTGTCAATAGCGTGTGCAGTGTGCAATGTGCAACCATAAACCAAAGCAGGATTGTCAAAAGTGGTCAAAAGTTCTCGATTTTATGTACATTTTTAAGCAATTCTGAATTCGAAATTAGAATCAAAAGTTAGACGTTGGAAACTCCATAAGCGTATGCTTTTCTATCAAGCCCACAAGAAACCCTGCTACCACTGACGGTCACGTAAACCTACCAATGCCATTTAGGGCAGTTGAATCTGTTTAATTTGCATTTTCCATACAAACATGTTCGTAGTGATGTAACATGACAGGATAGTGATCGGTTGCACAACGAGAATGCCGCTCGTTCTCTTTTTTGTATTATCTGTGAACTGAATAATTAAATTTTTGCTAACAATTTCAACAAAGTCAAATTGGGATTTTAACTTAAATTACTACACTACCAAAATTAACTATAATACTTTTAAATAACTACTTTTACGACTTTTCTCATAGAACACTGCTGCTCTACGGTTACTTTGATACATGACACTTCAAAACAGTTGACATTAGCTCTGAACATTAAAAAAAAAAACTTAACCAAACCATAAACTCTACAAAGGTCAGGTTTTAATATAAGAGACACCGCTTAATAGTTTCTTAAGAAATTAACAAAGCTTATCTTAATGATACCGTTTATGAGTGGTTTATCTTCGAGGAAATGCTTGCATGTTTGCTCTTGTTCCTTTAAACACGCCGCGAGAGGAACTGGCTGACTGTGTTGTAAGATGCTGAGAACTTTGTTATGAGTTCATTGAGGGGAACTAAAAAGGAAGACAGCGTTTTATGGTAGCGTAGAAATAACATTCTGTGATTTTTTTTTCTCCCTCATAAAATTAACCATAGTAATAATGATAAAATTGGGATAAAATTGGAGTAGATATCCCAAGATTTTTATAATTTTTTATATCACAGCAAATCAACAAAGTAAACCCAGACGAAGACTCAATTTATTACGAGGGCATTGACTGATAAGATTAAGAGAAAACCGATAACTGACCGAGTAGATCTCAATCGTAATGATAAGCGGAAATTGAGAACGGTGACCCACTTTGTGCTGATAACGGCTACATTTTATGTTTCTGATACACGCAATGGAGTTTCATACCAAACTTTATATATTCAGACTCGTCTTCAGGACAAGTTGTTTGCGGTCTTTGAAATTGGAATTGTTAGCTTTTTTTTTTATAAACTTATGTCTCTGAACTTCTGTGAGTCACGTATTTTTTCAAACATCTCATTTACACTTTGAAGTAACATTCATAAATTAAATAAAGCATATTTTCCTTAATCCAACATTATGGACATTTAACATCATAATATATTACACAACAAACCGGTAATTTTGCTAGTTTAGTACTTTTATTTTGTCTTTCTCACATTTTGAAGTGACAAAACTCGAGAATCTTACATGTAACGGCACCAGTTTAATTTAATCTTTATAATCTTGAATTTTGGTGTCCATATTGAGACATTAAGGAAAAGTAGAACATTGTGGGCCGCGAAGAAAGCGGCGGTGATCGAGGAGCGATAGCCAAATGGCGGTGTAGATGGCACAAAAATCTTGAGAATATTTTTCTGTGTCAACAAATGGTTGTTACGACACAGTTTTTGAATCACAGTTGTACATTTTAAACCACAATAGCGTGCCGTTTCTTGACAGCACATCTATTAGTCAAGGAAAAAAATAAGGGGTTGATACGTCGTCGGTGCCTACTAATAGCAGAAGTAATGTGTTGGAACTACAGTCCGGCCCATGTCGAGAGAATGCCTTCCTGACACTTGTCGGTTGGACAATTTCTGGTAACTTTATGCATCAAAGTCGCAAAATACACATTCGTTAGTATGAAACTGACAGGTGTCAAGAACGCATTCTCTTGACGGCCGGACTGTAATCATTCCAATCATCATCTTTCATAATTCCAATTTCTAACGTTCACACAGACAATTGTATTCAAATAATTACCATTCACCTACACATTCACCACAGTTCACCTACGAATTCACCACACACCTTTTGGCCGCTTTTGTTGTTACATTTATTTTTCTTTCCATTTATTTATTTGTTGTTTTAATTGTTTGGTAGAATTACATGTCATCTGGGGCCCAAGTCTGCTACTTTTATAAATTCGTCACTCCAACATGATCCCATTGTCATTTTGCTAAAAGTTCGTAATCTGCTAAATTCATAATGGTCGATCATTGGTCGGTCAATGGTCTCGTAATAGAATTGTATTACACTGGCATTTTGAAAATTTATTCATGACAGATTTCATTTATATATATTTTGACATGTTATTTATTAGTGTTATAAGCAATCTGAAGTAGTAGGAAGTTGGAAGTTTAGTAGGAAGTTTCATTTGTCATTATGTACGAGATTACCAATTCTTTCAATGGAGTGTCAGTGGCTGACCATTGGAAAGTCATAATGACGCCATTATATTACTAGATTACCAAACTTGTCAAAATCAACAATTATGAAATCAACGATAGACCATTCTGACACTATTATAATAGCAGACTTGAGGCCCTGTTAATTTGTATGAGGCCACTAAGTAGGGCCTGGTGACCTGTAACACAAGTTTTTCCTAAACCTACATCAGGCACCAGCTCTCACAATCTGAATTTATATAGTTCAAAACTGTTATGTGCTACAAAACCATTGTGAGTTTTTTTTTTTTAACTATTATTATTTTATCTTTCCTGTCAAGAAGCTTGGACCACGAAGAAATAATCAGATTCAGGTCTAGAGTTTGCCCTCTAGTTTGTATTGTCTATCTCGCTTATTTCAAAGCCTCACCATAATTATGGAAAGTGTCAAAATGTACATAAACAGGTACTACTCAATTTAGAGTGAGGACATTATGTTAAACCACGGGCGGTGCCCGGTACTGACCACAGGAGACCACTTCAACAATCTAGTGATATTGTAGTTGGCTGTCAAATTATTGTCATTACATAGTTTTGTGGAGTAAAATATCGTGAGAGAGGTGACAGGTGCCTTAAGTGCGGTGTTGTGGAGATTATCATTGTGAACCTGTGAAGCAATTGGGATTAAGGTGAGGAGTTTAAAGATGGCGGTTCATTGGTAATGGAGATGTTAAACGAAGTGAGATCGGTTGAAATAATCTCGCTTTGTTGTAAATATAGGCAAAACGGATTCATGGCTCTTATTTTCTACCGACGTCATCCGTTTTAAAAGATTTCATTCAGTGTATAAATCTGACGCTGTGTCTGTAATAACTAATAACATCAATTTAGTATTCCGTTTGTAACTACAGATTTATTGGAATTGTTTCTGGACATCATTAGTTAGATCAAAGTGTCCGCTCATTCTATATCTATCTACGGTCATGTCTGACTATAAATTTTTAAGTTTTAAATGTTGATTACTTCTGTTTTTATATTCGTTAATCGGCGTAATTATTAGGTTAAGTAATATCTTGTTATTTATGACTTGAAGGCTGATTTCAAGTACCCAATTCTAAAACTATAGCAGCTAATGAAAACAAAACCCCACAATTTAATTTGACAAACTTTCTAACAACTTATTCATTGGCTTATACATAAAACACTACACATAAAGTGTTCGATTTCAATAGCAGAAACCAACCATAACTCTTGTTGAAAGACAAGCCACGTAGAATTGCAATGTCAATGCGTGAATGCAGAGGTGTCCCGATACCGGACGAAGATTTATTCGTATATTGATGTTTGAGTAATTGCGTTGCGGCCATGTCTTAGGAAATTAACGTGTTCATCTTTTAAGGATGGTTGGTTAGTTGCCATTGTGGCGATGTGGGTCAGGACGAGGAAGTGCGGGCTGATTGATTCGAGTGAAGGTTTGATTGTGATTGTGAGTGATTGTTTGAGCGAAGAAAGTTCTGGTTTATTTGTGGAATGTTTGATAGAGGAAATTTTTAAATTGAATTGACTTGAAGGATACTTCGACGGCAACTAGCCACACCAAAGGGCAGTAGCAATCTTCCTGCACCATAAAATGTTTGTTTATATTTAGGAATATATTTTATTCGGGAAAGAAACAGTTACCCAAATATATATTATACAAACAGGCAGTGAGAAAAAAAAAGAGATTGGTACTTAAAATAATTATGTTTATGACAAAACGCCAGAAAATGAAAATAAAGACCTACCTATAGAGGTACTTAATGATACCTACCTAGCCAAGTTTCATATCTAACAACATGCAGCTATTCCTTTTCGCACAAATGTATAAACCACATACATAGTTTACGATCAACACACGGAAGCGACAATAACGCATTGTGTCGGTTACATTGACAGGCGGCAGCGATCATTTCAAAGCGACTGACAATGTAAACGCGCAAGGGAACGATAAACTGCAAATTGAATAGACAATGTTATGATCGAGTTGTTATGTTACTACTCAAGTTTGATGTTTGTGGAGTTTGTACGGAGATTTTAGATTGTCTCAACTTAGTATTTGTGTTAGTTAGGAAAACGAGCACACACGCCACAGACAAAACAGTTTTGTCTGCCATAGACGTAAAAGTTCGGTTTTCCGAAGATATAACGGTTTCGTCTGCTGTAGAAACAGTTTTTTCAGTATTTTCTATCAATTTTGACTCGGCTTGTTTTGTTGCAAGTAAGCCCGTCATCATTATTTAAATTTTTTCATAGTGCGTCTAGGTGTCTACAGCATTTCATTATCATTTCGCTGAGATTCATATTTTCCTGTGACAGTTAAATCTACCCGTATATCTACGCGCTGCGCTATAAATACTTTAGTATCCTAAATAACTGTATATTCAACTACAACCATATTTATTTGTTCAGGAAACCATGAATATTCATTTATGGTGATCCTTTGTTTGCTTAATTCGTTCCGTCCTCTTTGGTCTATTGCCTAGGTCACAACTCACAACGTGGAGAGATGGAGGAATATTGTCTTTTGTGGCCTATGACTTAGCTTGTACTAAAGTTAGCGAGTGCATATTTCAATATTTAATTTTACGACTCGACCGATACCGCTGGCTTTGTGTGGTTGGAAGTACTTAAACCTGATTAAGTTTTAGTATGAAGACTGCACACACTAGAGTCACAACAGTTTTGTCGATCGTTGATAGAACAATTTCGTTTCGAGTCAATAGTAGAATGTTATACAAGGTATGAAAGGGACCTATTTAGGCACGAGATGGTTTGGCGCAAGAGCGTAGCGAGTGCGCCAATAGTTCGAGTGCCTAAATAGGTTCTTTCACCTGAGTTAAACACTTCTTTTTAATTCGAATATGAGGAAAGTAAATAGAAACCTGATTAGTTAAACAAATACATATCTGAATCTGATGAACTCATTTCATAGAAATATCTGTTTATATAAATAATTTGCACTCGACAAAACAACTGGAGATCGAATTGCCGCTTTCCCGCCTTTTTTATTATTTATTTTTCTGTGGCATTCTACCAGCCAGTATTTTTTATCTTTGATGATGGTAAATATTCAGCTCAAATCTATATAAATTAAATAATAATTTAGTGGAAAGTAAATTATAAGTATAAAGTAATGTTACAAAATTGTGGATAATATTTTTTAATTACAATTTTACGCCGCGGTTTAACAAAGTGGCTGAATAAAAAGTTGAGACCATACATAGTTTGTATTTTTTTGACAACAGTGAAAATCGTTTCTCAGGGACGAAAAGTACTGTTTTCATCCCTCTGATCAGGTAACTTCAAGCGTACTTTCCAAGTACTAGAAATGGAAAAGAATTTTATCATTAAACTCCGGCCGATGAGAGAATGCGTTCCTGACACCTGTCAGCTGAGTACAAAAGAAAACGTGTTTTACGAATTTAAACTTTATTAGTTCCTAATCGTATCCAACTGACAGATGTCAGGAACGTATCTGTCGGTGGCCGGAATATATGTAGGTATACATATTTGAGACAATTCAACAAGATTTTTGTTGCAAGTGTGCGATATGATGGATGTTCATAGAACGAAAGTCTAAAGAGTATTTAGAGACTCAGCTATGCTATAACATAGCTTACGTTTAAGTTCCTGTTTAACTCACTTAAAGCAAAAACAAATGAAAATATGTTCTTATATTTCCTTGCATATGACGTGAGATGCAAACACAATCACACACTGCAGTCATAGCCCTCCATAATAGTGCAAAAACGGTCGGCTTAAGAGTGGTTCCAAGAATCGAATAGATCGGGTTCGGCGACAGGCAAGAAAACTGAGACGTGCTCAGCAATTCTGCTTAGAATACTGTGTCCATTGGTACAAGAGATTGTGAAGAACTAGAATTCGTTTCCAATAAAATTTAAGTAAATTCTCATGTAGATTCAGAATGAGTTGGAATGTCAGATATGTTGGCATCTGTACGCACTCGCAGCAACGGTATTTAAAACACAGTTGGAAAACTTAATTGATATGCGAGAAAACCTCCTTTTTCAGTGACAAGATATAATTAGATTAAACGTTCAACTTCCTGAATGAGTTCTTAAAGAAATTAATAAAGTACCTAGTGCTTGAAGATAAGTCAGGAATGCTTAAGACTTGAGAGCTCGATTTTAAATGCACCGTAGACAGACATGCAAGTTAATAATGTTGATGATTGTTGTAATCTCAGAACTTGATGAAGCAATTTGATTTAATCAGCACGGACTTTCTAAGCTAGTGGGATCATATTACAGCAGACAACTTCGTTTGCATGGAATACGCAAATTAGAGTAACACCACTTTTACGGAGGGACGTTAGAGTGTCTTAGTTTTGACCCGAATAATCTAATAATTTCAGTGACTTCAGGTAAATTAGATTCAGCAATTAACTAAAGTAAGTCCACAGATTACATCTCAGACCTTACTTTTTTCAAATCTTGAACAAAAACTAGCTACCAACATCATTAATCAAACATCTTCTTTAACTTTTTATATCAAACGTTAAACAAATTCTAAATCATAAAAGCATAATAGCAGTGAACAAGTTACATCAGGATGTTCCATGTCTCGCCCCAAACCAGTTTGTGTTCATTCATAAATACCCATTCTAGTTTTTATCTAAATTGGCAAAGATCCCGGCGCGTACAGCCTTGAGACGGAACAATTGGTATTGCAAAAGAATTGTTGTGTTTCCGAATGAATAACTGACAGTGGTTATAATTACGAAATATTATTTCTGTCCTAATATGTCCAAAGATTCAGAATTTCATTTTGTTCTTTATCCACTATTGACCAATTATTGTTTTCGACGAAGTATTTTAAATAGGTAGGTACAATGGCCAAGCAGCCAGGGCTTTAAATACCGGTAAATTTTCATAACGTTACCTTTTATTGACAGAGTTAACGTTATTATTAAAATAACGGTAATCGATTTAACGTTATTTATTTGACTATTAATTTGATCGTTATTTTAAACGGGTGAGATGTAAGTAGCGGGGCCTGAGGCGTGCGGCGCGGCGGGAGCCCTCCCCCGCGCCTCTTTGATGCCGTGCCAATCAAAACGTTGCCTGAATCTGCCTAATTCTTTCCCACAGAACGGCAAAGTAGCTAAATTAACGTTAGTTATCGTATTTTTGATAATGTTAATTAACGTTATATTACTGGTAATGTTATCAAGTAACGCTAAATTTTTGTAACGTTAGTAAGGTATACATTGAAATTTAACGTTACGTAACGGTTATAATTTTGTTATTTGGTAACGTTTACAAGCCCTATCAAGCACATCAAGCTACACGAAACTGTCAAACTCCAAAATTTTAACTTAAAAATGTTGACGATTAAGTTCAAAATCGAACGAGAAAATTTGACAGTTTGTGGTAACTTGATTTGCTGGCCACCGTACCTAATCAGTACCATGATTTATTCATCTGGCTGCACATTCTAACCGCAGGAACTAGTTTTCAATGGGAAAAAATCAAGTACTGAATTAAATCTAATCATATAATTAGATGGTCTAAGATAAGCTAAACTAAATGATGATCAAATACCGCTAACATGGATTACTTTTTCAAAACCAATTACTTGATAGAGTTGCTTAAAGCCGCCTGTCATAAAATATAAAACCTGCTCTATGATATTGTACGGGACCATAAAACGAATCGAATACTCGTAGTCTCGTAATATTTGATATCGATACTCGGCTTAAATCGATAATTCGATAATAAAAACGGATTCAAGCCGAGTGCTCGCTGATCAACACCGTTTTAATTTAGTTCGACAATGAGATTATTAAATGCTATTGAATATAATGAACCTCGTTTAAGTTGATTGTTTTCAGTGCAAAGGCCGAATTATTAACATTTCGATGAGTCTATGAAATTAATGCACATTTCAATGTATTTATCGAACTGTAGTATCGGGTAAATGAACTACGTATTTAGTCGAAAATCTTGCATACGGTATCTCTCCGGCAATATCTGTCAGAAAAAAAAGAGTTTACTCTAAAAAGCATCTTTAAAAGAATAAGATTTTATCAAAATGAAGATCCGAGCAACATACGTTAAGACGAGGAAGGGGCGAGATAAAACTGCAACAAATCGAATGTCAGGAACACGCCATATTTGGTGTTTCCCGCCATGGCTCGGCACCGTTATACACTCGCAGACTTAACCACAATATTATGAAACATCCTGCCACGCGAATTAAAGCGTTAATACTAAGAGATAAGAATTAAAATGAAATAAATATCGTGAGATGAAACGCGAAAGGCGACAAATTGGGAATGTCGGTGTGACGGCTAAGGAACCGGATAATGGCAGCGATTTGACTCAAGTAAAGTATTTTTACATATTAATTGTTGTCAATATTTCGCAAGTATATCGACATATTTGGATGGTTCTTTTAAATCAGGAAGCTTAAAGAAATATGTGATTAATTTGTCGCAAAACCGAAAGTTGCGCTTGCGCCGGAGCAAGTTCTCTGTCAATAATAAAAACAAACAAGTCTTGTGTTATTGCATTGCATTATCCTACTTTTATAATGAGTATTGCCATTAAAATGTAAATTAAAAAGGTAATATACACTCCTAAAGTAAAAAGTTACGTATCGTGAGGTCACTGCAATCTGTGACGTCAGAGGTGTATTTCTTCTTATTATGTTTTATACAATACTTTCCTCATTTCCTCTCATTAACACCTAACACGTCATAATCAAAAGTTTTTTGACTTATCTCGTTGCTATTACCTAATGTTTTTTTTTTTATATTTGTCAAGAGCTTGATGAAACTGTTCAACATGAAAAACAATACTATATAACTCATCAAACAGGGATTTAATATTATAAAGACCACTTTATAAAATGTTTGTCACGTTTACTTTAGCGAAAGCTCCTAAAAACTTTGAGACCTTGCAGTCTTGAACGTCCACCATTTACACTAGACCTCTGATCCCCAGTTCAAACACCTGATCGCGTTCCACATTACTCCGATCGAGAGTGGGTGAGGAAGGTCAACATATCACGGTTGGTGACGTCACAGGCCAGTCTGGTCAGCCCGTAATGTGCTCGACAATCTGCCGTAATTAAAGATGACGTGACCACTGGTCGTAGTAAATGAATGGTTATAAACAAATAGCGATGATGTTTTTATGGCTACTGTGTGTTAGAAACAGATTTTGTTCGTTTAATTTGGTGTGTTCATAAAAATCCTGGAAAAGATTAAGTAAGTTGTCTTACCAAAATGAATTGGGACCTCCAGAGGCATATCTTACTACGAAAGAGTTACAGGATACTTGAAACTTACCTGAAAAAACAGAAAAATAAGAAATTAAGTACATTTATTAAATTAGAGTCATTAGCTTCAATATGGTTATTAAAGTCACTAGACAACTTTACATGGATGGGCTGCGTATTATCAAGCCAGGTGGAAGCACTTACTCAGAAACCTTACGGTATACTTGACTGACAGATTGATAGACTTGTTAATTGCAATTTTGAGATTATTAAGCTTATAACATCAGCACGTCAGTCTGTGGACCCGAGCCTATCATACCCATCCCCTTCAACCAATTACGCAGGTGGCTACAGGATTTCACCCACACACAAGCGGATAACTGGTGGACCTCGACAAAAGGCTGCAGGCAGTCCAGAGAGGCTATGCTATCCTTGGATGGTAGGCTGACCAGGCGCTTTTTACTACTGGACAGGAACGGTTTGTGTCTAGTGACGGGGACCATCACGGGACACTGCTCGCTAAACAAACATTTCCACACAATAGGGATAACGGGCAGCCCTCTGTGCAGGGCCTGCACGGAGGCGGAAGAAACCGATGCGCATGTGCTCTTCGAATGCACAGGCGTCATCCAGATTAGAACAGAAACCCTCGGGGCACCCAGATCCTTTACCGATGTTCTGAACAGACCAGGAGACCTGATTAGCTTCTGGAAGGAGGTGGGCTGGTTGGAATAACCACCAACGGCCGCCATGTCCCACGCACAATGGTCCATCTTAAGGACTAAGAGCGGAAATCAAACCCTCTTAACATAGAACATATAGTATTTTGCAGGTAAACGAGACCCCTGGGCCTCAAGTCTGCTATTACAATAGTGTCAGAATGGTCTCTTCATTGTGAGTTTTTGACAGATTTGCCATACAAACACTGTCAAATACTCACAATGGCGAGACCATTCTGACACTATTGTAATAGCAGACTTGAGGCCCTGATCATGTAGACTTTACAAAGTTTATGAGGTGATTCATTTACGTCCTCGCATACAGTCATATCAAAAAGTTTAGAGAAAAAGATGCCAAAAAAAGCTCGCTAATAAACTGTAATGATAAGATACTTGGTCCAAATCGTTGTTATTTTAAAATTTATTGTAACAAGACTATCGCTTAGACAAGAATCATACTCCATCAGAGGAACAATAAGAAAGTAAAACAACTGACTTCCAAAAAAACACTACAAAGTGGATTAAACGCGTGTTATTGAAGCTAACTCAAAAACAACTCAACAGAACTTCACCAAATTTGGGACCATCTTACCTTTCACTTAACCCTTTCAAATAAAAAATAAAAAATATATTTACAAAATCGATGAACATACATTAAAAATAAAATAAAACAGACGAACATAGAACTTTAAAAAATATGTTGTCCACGACTATGTCAGACCTTACAAGTATCATCATCATCATTTCAGCCGAAAGACGTCCATCGCTGGACATAAGCCTCCCCCAATTGGGGGGTCTGCCATAATCGCCACGGTTGGCAGGCTAGTTGGCGATCGCAGTATGGTGTTAAAATGCATAGAGAACGCTGCTGCCCATTCTCTGGTAAGTCCCTTAGTCGCCTTTTACGACACCAACGGGAGGAAATGGGGTGGTGCTATTCTTTACGTCGGCATCACACGGTACCACAGTTCTTCATCAACTATGATGTCTTGTTAAGGTGGATGCGCTAATGTAGCCCGTGAAATTGAAATATGTAAGAAAATTTTAATTTCGCGGGCAACCCTGGTTCGCTTTGCACACATCGTGGGGAAACCGGCATGTCCTAGAACCAAAATTTCGTAGACATGTGACATGATCTACCAACCCGCACTGGACTCGTGTGGTTGATAACAGCCCACTCTCAGAGAGGCCTGTATCCCAGCAGTGGGAATATTTTAGGCCGATTATGCCTGGCGCTTTCGCCTTAGCCAGGAATTCAAAACCTTCAAATGTACAATTTCCTGCAGTATTTTTACTGGTTTTCTGGCAAACGATAGTAAACCACCAAGGTCGCCAAACAGCAGTAATGTTGTGACTATGACGAATGAGATTCGCGACGATTCGTTGAGAATGTCGTGCCGACTTCGCGTTAACTCGTTTTGTTATTATTTAATATTCAATTACTTTATTTACGACTTACGACGTTTTTGCTTCTAGTTTAGGTTACCACAGTTAAATGAAACCTTGGTTAAGTTTTATTTTAAGAAAGAAAGAAAGAAAAAGTATTTATTGTGACTCGCACAGGAAGATCACAAGCTAAACACATAGATGTTCTTTTTGCGGAAGTTGTAATATTTCTGGATGTTCGCTGTAACGCCTCTACTTGTTAGTTATGCATTGATGTATAAAAAGAGGAAGATAAGACACTGTTCTAATGTCACGTAAACATATTTGGACTGGAAACAATTACATGTAAACACACCCACACAACTACATTTCCCGATGTCGTGTGTCATGCATCAACAACCGAAAAAGCGAGAGATATGACGCGGGCTGTAGCGGCAACGAGATAGCCATAATTTTGACTGTTACGTAACCATTTCAACTCAGAAACAAATGGCGACCAAGAAAGCAATATTACGAGTATGCAGGAGAATTTTAAAGAAAATAAGTTTTGATGCACTTACGAGTGGAAAGTAATCCCGTAGAACTTGTTTTTGGTTTGTGAATTATTTGTGCACATTTTGAAAAAAACAGGAAAGCACTGCTGCTTATTTTGACGATTACGGTAATTTTACTTAACGTTCTGCACATGTGTTACACAAACGCCAGTTCGAATGTGACTAAAGTCAGTTGTGCCGGTCGGCATAGATTATGCGGTCCACGTCGAGCGCGTACCTAATCTTCCTTTTTTATACATCAATGTAGTTATGGCAACTTTTTATGAGGATGTTTCGTACAGTAGGCCGCACGTCAGGTTAACACAAATGACCTTGAGTTAGCCTAGCGTAGCCGAGTTTCAATAAAATTCCCGCGTTCGATTCCAGCGGGGGTAAAATTTTCTGCTCGGTTTAGTTGGTGGTAGGGCTTAAATCTGCTAGCTAGCTACCACCATCTTATCTAAGTAATATGTCGCTACAACACTATTTGTTAATGTTAACAGAATTTGTTGTGTTTCCGCAGTTAGAGGTAAGATAACCAGTTCCTCCGTGGTTAAGGATTTCGGGTGAAGCTCGCTTCCACCTTCGGCCTTATCATCACTTACCATCAGGTGATTAATTTGACAGGACTAAACTAAAATTTATCTTCTGTCCTTTTCTTAATGAAATAGAAAGAAAAAGATGCACTGAACTTAAATTTAGTTTAGTTTGTGAACAAGGGAATCGGCACCAATATAGGGTAATCAATACAACTAAAACTAATTTATTGTTTCTTCAAAGTTTTGGTTAGATCACTTAATGAGTTCTTGCAGTGAACCGACGTTATATTTAAATTAGTTATTAGCTAATAGGCTAGATTGTTATGTGAATAAAGTATCTCCGTTTGTGATACTTTATATATAATATAAAAAAAAATATATATATATATATCAAATACTCTATTCTAGACTATCGTAATGTATTAGTCGTGCGCGAGTAATGAGCGTGCACTAGTTACGCTGTTATTGCTAATTCGTAATGGCGGAAAGTAATAAACTAAATTCATAAAATTATCAAGGTCTATACCTATGTTTTAATATACCTAGGTGGAACTTGAGCGTTCCGAATAGAAATAATGAGATTTTGATTTGATAAAACAATAATAATGCCTTACTTATGGAGTGAACTGATATTTCTGTGGAGGGTGTTTTTAAATTATAAAAAATATTTTTTATTTGATTTATTATGTTTAGATTTAGGGATGCATCCGATACCGATACCGATGCCGATATACCGGCGATACTCGAAGTTTGCCGAAATATCGGTATCGGCGATATTTTTATGGCCGATTCAACGATACTTTTTTGCTGTAAGTAACTGTAAGTTCTGAGATGCCTACGAGTGGCGGGCGGGCTTTGGAGCGTTTGTGAAAATATTATTAGAGAGTCCGAGGAAGATGAGCCCCCTGTCTACTTTGAGCTGTAATTCTCTCAAAGTAATATATCGGGAGGCGCAGATCAATTCGTTTTCTGGCGCAATGACTTCTTATAGCCAAACTTGAAAAAAAAATGGCACAGAAGTAGGTACTTTAGTTTCCAAATGAGTTCTGTTGCATCTGAGAGACTATTTTCCTCCGCAGGTCTTATTCAAACAGATTTGCGAAATCGCCTAGTTTTTTTAACATCAATGTTAATTTTAATTACTAAAACTATTAACTAAACTCAACCTGTCTATAGTTTTAAACAGTTTTATTTAGTTTTTCGTGTTATTTGTCCTTTTTATATTAGGTCATTAAAAAAATAACCTGACTTGTGTTTTATTTATTTTACCTTCATTTTCGAATTCAATAAGCGTATCGGTATCGATATCACCGATATTTTTATAAGAGTATCGGTATCGTATCGGCAAAAAGGCGTATCGAGGCATCCCTAGTTTACATATCTACTAATTTCATGTGACCCTGTAAACAAGGTGGATGAAAATTTTAACGTTCAGTGTCACCTTGTATAACGATAGGCAGTTTAGTCATTTCATTCTTTAGAAAAAGCTGTAAGTAACCAAAAGATTTTCCTTTTTTATACAGACACAATTAAATAAATCTTTCGTCCATTCCATTCCTACAAAGTCCTCTCACCACTTTCCTACAGAAAATTAGCAGCTCATTCCAAATACGCAAATAAAACAGTGGAACTAAAATCACTGGCTCTTATCTCAATCCCATACTAAGCTTAAATGCCTTGGTAGACCAAAGCGTAGGTAATTAGACGGAAATATTTGCAGCCGGGACTTGAACCCACTATCTGCCGACATCGCGGCGACGGCACTACCCGACAATGCGCTCAACAAAAGGTTGCAGGTTTTTTTTTCAAAACTTAAAAGCCGAATACGTCCACAATATGTTAGGGCGGGCATTTAAAAAAAAGTTTAGTATCGTAAGATTATCGAGTGGCTTTTGTTTTGTTTTCGATATTTGAAAGAATCGATTCAGTTTTTTGTTTATATTTTATGAGACGAAGATATTGTAGGTAGTAGTTACTCGTACAAGGACCTTTTAGGTCACTGAATAACATTGATTGGTAAATATTTGTGAAATGGTCACCGAAACTGTACTGAAAAAACAAGATGGCGGCATTCGTTCCGATTTTGATGTCGCGCCAAAAGATCCTTGTACAACTTTAGTTGCATTGAAATAAAATAAAACAAATACACGGCACTTATTAAATACTAGCTGCTGCTCGCGGCTTCGCCCGCGTCACTATTTCTAAAATAAAAGCCTAAGTTACTCCTTATAACTTTAGCTAATCTACCAGTGAAAATCCCGTCAAAATCGGTCCAGCCGTTTCGAAGATTAGCCGGTACAAACAGAGGGAGACAAAAATTTTTTATTTTTTATTTTAAGTACCGTATATATACTTTCATATGCATTTAGTAAAAAGCTGTTATTTTGACATTACAAATAGACACTTCCATTTTATTTATTTGTATATATATGAATTCCAATTATCATGTTTTTAAAATTTCTGAAGCGTGACAATGGAAACCTAAACCCCAGAGAAGCTTTAAAACCTAGTTGAAGTCTACAATAATCTGCTTTATTAAATCCGATTAAAAACTAGCGTACATACAAACTACAAAAGAGCCTTGAGTCACATCACACAACAACGCACTAGTTTGAAAACTTTTTTTTTTTTTGTAGGAGAAAGTATTGCACAGAAGAAACCGCTTTTGCCATTATTCAATACTTTTTAAATCTTTGTGGTTTTGATACTGATGTCATTTATAAATTAATCAACGGTACCTATTAGAAAGTAGTAATACATATTGTAAGTCTTGTACTCACGGCCACAAATCAAGCTATACATTTCCAGTTTAGGCTGATCTCGCATTGTATAGGATTTCCGTACAATGAGAGGTCAGCTTATACAGGTAATGTATATCTTGATTTGTGATGAGGAGTTTTCCTGCTTCAGGAATAGCTTTTCGATGCAAGCTAGATAGTATCGAAACCACAAATGTAATTAATGTTCACAAAGCAGTTTTAATCAATCTCTTTAAAACCTCAACAAAGAATGAAAAGCAAAAACGAGTAAGCCGGATCTCCATCTCTTCTTGCATGAGCCAACGACATAGAAGTTCAGCATATCTTACAATCCCAAAGTATCCATACTAATATTATAAATGTGAAAGTAACTCTGTCTGTCTGTTTGTATGTATGTTACGTTTTCACGCCTAAACTGAACCGATCGTCATGAAATTTGGCAGAGATATAGCCTGGGATATGGAGAAGGACATAGGCTACTTTTTTACGCGATAACCGACATCCACGCGGGCCGAGCCGAGCCGATACTGTCAACATTACTACTTTTCTTTATTGAAGGGAAAGTAGGTTCTTACATTAAAATTGATACATGCAACAAATGTGCAAGCGAACCTATACTCCAAACACATTACCATGCCGATTACAGGCAGTTTCAATGGCACAGAAACAATGTTCCGTTAAATAATTACATACAGGCAAAGATGCCGTAGGAAGCAGGAAAAACGTCATTTAAATTGTAGAAGGAACAGTCGCATCATCATAGTCATCATCAATCTCCTTCCCTTATTAAAATTTATTTGGTATCGGGTCATTTTTTTTCCATTTAGCTATAATAACTGTTCGTTATAACAGTACCGGATAGTAAATCAAACACCTTGTTAATTTTTTTTTTTTTTTTCGTTACATTCCCTTTTCAGTTCTAGGAGTCAACAGACTGATCTTTGCTTCTATTCTAAATATAAATCAATGCTTGCCACATTCATGCCATTTATTTTTAATAACCCCGTGGAGGTTTCATGCTAAACCAACTAAACCATGTCATGTTACATCCTCTACAGTACCAACCTATATACGACGCTTTGGTTACCCGCAATGTTGTTGTATATTTTTCAATAAATAAATAAGTAAATCTCTATTAGCCGCCTTCACAGTGTTTACTTCCTTCTAAGTCATTATCATCTTCTACAAAATGTTTTCTTTGCTCTGCTTCTTTTCTTATAGCCTTTCCTATCCATGGAATGACACACATGTGGCAAAAACATCCGCTTGCATAACCTCAGTTCGCAATTTAGAGACAATATATTTCCATTTGGGGGTAGACCAAAGACAGTACCTACCGGTAAATAATTACAGACAATGATGCCGCAGGAAGTAGGAAAAACCAAGTTCAAATCGAAGAACACACACACATATTCATCACAACTTATTTAGGGTCTTATGCTACCACACATTCCCTATTAGCTGTTATCACAGTGTTCACTTCCTTTCCAAGCTACATCATCTTTCCCAAAATTCTCATCATAATATCATCTTTTCTTTCCTCTGCTTCTTTTCTTATAGCGACATCTATCGAAGGACACACATGAGGCAATAAATATCTCCTGCCTAACCTCAGTTCGGAATGTGGAGACAATATAATAGATGCCATTTGGGCCCACACCGCCAGGAATGCGCTACCTACGCCGACTTCTGAACGAATACTTGAACACAAAACATCAAGTTTCATAATCCTCTGTGCTATTTCTGTGATACCGTTGACAAATATATTGACAACAGGCCAGTAGTTGAACTAGTTTATAACGTTCCGGCTGGGTAATATCCTGAGTGCATGATGCGGGCTCTTAAAGTTATCGAATGTAGTGGCGAAGTGCAGCTGAATGTTCGACGAGGAATAACCAGCACATATTATGGTGAACTTACTGTGAATTTAAAAGCTTGTTTTCTTGATCCGATGCTACCGTTTTCAAATAGGATGACATATTTTCTTTGAGCTCTTCTTGACTTGGCATCAAATTAGTGTTGTACAAGGCACTTGATCTATCCTATCAGAAACAAGGTTATCCGTAGCTTCAGTATTATCCTGGATTGGTTGAGTTACAATAGTTTTAAACGGAACATAACACACAGTCAATTGTTTTTAAACAGGAAGGCTTACTTATTGGACGTGGCAATAATGATCCACAGGATGTGAATATGAGGTTTATATGAAATAATGATAACATTACACTGTGGAGATTATTTATTGACGGGTAGTAGGAACATAGACTAACCGTTATTGTTATTTGAGCTGAGTTATGAATACGATATTTGAATAATGTAATGTTAGTGAAATAAGTGGTCGAAAAACAATTGTCCATAATTCAGGCTGTAGCAAACACCTACAGACACCAAAACCCAGAAAGCGAATAGCCAGCTGAACCAAACAGGGTCCAATATGACGTAACATCGATCTTTAATATCGTGGCCCCGTTTAGAGAAGTCAGTCCAATTTTAATGGCTGTAAACAGAACAGATCTCGCTTGCCGCAACCTTTAACACTGCAGCGGCTAGTTACGTGAGGTGATTCGTAAGTAATACACCAACTATCGTCCCACACTACTCGTTATTGGTCCAAAATCACTTTGAAACGCGCATTCACGTTCAGGTGTCGTAAAAAAGACGGACTATTTTATTGTAGGGACCGAAATGTTTTAGTGAGCCTCGTAAAATAAAAACGCTGTAAAATTCACGCATTGTACCCGACGTCCATGTTATATATATGACTGCCGTACATACCATCCCTGAAATAATCTGTTACAAAATGACATTTGCTTATGTTTCTTATCCAACGATTGTGGAATCCTTGTGGCTGTTGAATTCTTCGAACTTATACAGCAATGTAAAGCTAACATAGAAAACATTTCAAAAACAAAACATCACAATTTAGAGTGTACAAAACATTTGACATAAATATGTAATTTGTCACAATTTACGATCAATCCATTCGAGTCGACAAGAAAATGGACGAAATGTCTATAAATAGCAATTTATTGCTTGGAAATGACTACGGTTAGTCTGAGGAGAATAAAGAAATTTTTTTTATAAGGCACAAACTACGGAAGCGGCCGAGCCAGAGCCTTGAGGGATAAAATAATATCAGCGCTTTAGATTCTTTTCAGTCATTTATTTGTGGTTATCCAGCGTTCCTTGCAGTGAAGTGGTTCTTAAGTTAAAGAGATTCTTAAGTTATGCTTTTACTTTGTGATTCGAATAGAGGTAGGTAACTTCAAAAATATACTTAATAGAATGTCCAATATGTAAGTTATCATCTTAATGACATGCTGCTACATTTTAAGTTCATTCATTAATGATCTCGTTGCGTTCTGCAAATCATTACCGTTTACTATAAAGTAAACAACTTATATTAGGCTAACTCAATTCAACCTGTTACTGCTCATTGCAGTTGCAACTGATTTCTAATCCAATTTAACAACTATGTTAGCCATTTTGATAATTCAGTGGCCTGTCAGACTACTGTAAATTGTACCTAAATATAGAATGTCAATGAAACAGTTGCTATTACAATTATTTCCCCATTTTTCATTAGTAGTCACCGTCATAGTCTGGTCACAACAATTACGCGGTGTGTTATTAAATAAAAAGGCGCCAATTATAAGGCTCCGGCGACTCAATTATCGTCGGCTATTGGCTCGCTATTGAGGCCACGTACACGTGCTGGGTTGCCAGAAAAATAATTAAAATATTAGGTGATTTACGTAATGGACTTTTAGACCACCTAGGTCTAGGTGAATGTAAAAAATAAACGATGAAGCTATTACGAAATATCAAGTTGTCCTTAAGAAGAGTAGTACAGAATAGCACTATCTATTGATTTACTAGCTATAATTTGCTGACAAGACTTGCTCATTATTTAGTAGGCGTTTACCGGTTACTATAAAAATAAATCTCCATAACCTTAATAACTTTCCTAGGATCGCACAAGAAAAAAAATCTAAAGATAATCTGCTTAGAGACCGCCATAAAAAATGTTAGAATGATGGCAACACCGACGTAACATGATTGATACGGCGAGACGTGTCAGAGCATGGCGTCTGTCGGCCGACGTCGATTGCTAACTAGGTAGAAGTGAAGTCTGAGGTACACTGCTTGTCCACTTAATCACTTGTGTAAAGGCCAGCAGGCGCCACTAATATATTGGAACTTGGACCACAAAGCGACATACGCAGTCGGCACAAGAGTTCTAAATTAATACTAGATTTTTTCAATCTTATGCGGAAATAAAGAATGGAATCTTATGTGATGTCTAGGAATTTAAAAGACTTGAATGTGTTCTGAATTATAACATTGACAGTAATGCTAATTTTCATATTGAAGATACAACAGACGAAGTAGATGGTAGTAGAAGATAACAAAGTTTAGGACAACAGCAGCGATAGAATACTAATTCAAAACATAAAAGTTCTATAAACGATAACATCATATTTTACAAGAACTAGACATAAACAAAAGCTTCAACGAGGAGCAAGCTGTAAACATTGAATTAAAATCGCCAAGAAGAACTTCTATCAACAAATACCAACAAAATGTATGTTTAAACATAAATATGGTAACCTCAAAACAACAGTTTAGAGAATTCATCAATTTTAATGAGCGTTTAGATTGGTTTTAGATCAAGTGTATAGGTTTGTTCTATGCGCTGGCGCCGCTAAGACGCTGTGTGGGATGAACTACCTGCGCTGCGACGAATAACTTTACATATAATGCGAATGGTCAGCTCTGTCATTCCTCGCTCAGCTCTGTTTGCTTACTCGCTCTAAGAGTAGCTACTTTAGAAGTTCTTCGTGGAGCAGCTAAGTCATTCCTGGCTTAGTTTTGTTTACCCACTCGAGTTGTAGTAACTATAAGCTACTTAGTTAAGTGGTTGACACATAGAGATTAATGGGTTCTGAGAGGTTCATTCGAATATGACCTCATAAGTCTGATCGATTGTATGTATATGCTTTGTTACAGTATCATTTGTCTCGAACAACCTGCAGTTTGTGGGATTACGTTATTAACAATTGTCCATCAGAGATTGGATCAAAATTAGCATCGTGCAGAGATGCAGAGTCAGATGTCATAAATGCAGAGATAGTTTACATTGAATATCTTGTGCTGGGATTCACGACCAAATTGAGTGGACACTTGAAACTGATCCTTAAATACTTGTTGACCTCAGTTATTATTAGCAAACACCTCACCTTTGGGTACTGTGTTAGATATACAATCTAAATAATCTTGTTGTAGTAAGTGCCAATGCAAATGCCAAGTTCTTGATGGTCGAGATTGATAAATATTTGTTCTTGAAACTATAGTTTAATTATAAAATTGTTAGCAGCTGTCAGTATAATTTGTTGAACAAATTTGAATATTGATCTTAATTAGATCTTAAAACATCAATTTTTCAAGTATGGACCTCCCAAGAAAGTTGCGGTGTGAAAATTACTCAGAGCTGAACTAAATGACTACTGTAGCATAAAGATAAACTGAGGTGGAACTACAGATTTTTTGGCAATGGTCGAAATAACCGGAAGTGAAAAATTCACGGAAGCAATACAAAGTTCAATTTTTTTTATTTATTCCCAATTTTATCGAGATGCTACAAAATAAATTAGTTTCGTAACGTCTTTATTATCTTAAATTGTATTGTAAAATTAAAGATTTCGCTTGTAACATTGTCGTAAACCTGGATTTGTTCGGTTGAATCTCCAGTAGGCGTCGTTTACTGCAAACGTTTACGTTGCGTTGTTAGCGACAGATCGATCGGGTTTATTATGTCTGAAACCTCGTAAAGGAATTATTGAATTAGAGCAATTTGCTTAAGCTTGCTCGTAGAATTATAAGTGGCTGGCACCTGGTGTTACTTTAAGGTATTGCGTAACAGTATAAACGCCTGTATTAACTAAATTGCAAATTTAAATCTGAAATGAATATTGATTTTTGGGCGAAAAGAGAAATGAAATACTCAATATTGAATTCAGTACACATTTCGTTGAAGAAAAATGAAAGTGACATGAGCTGTATCAACAAGTGCGAGTATCTTGATATCATGCCAAGCAAAAAGATAAGTCAATACTCGTTCCTCAGCGCACAATAGATACAATCGACACACCTCTATAGTCTATATCACCGCAAAATAAATAAAGAGAAGTTAAAACAAATAAAAAACACATTTTAGGTCGCGTTCATTTTATTGCCAGTGAAAATTATACACCGGTATCGACGCGTTCAGAATTTTAGGCACGTAGGCCGTTTACACCAGCCTGTTTATTTTAAATAAGGTTTCCGTTAAGTAAAAGCAAACCCGAGGGATTCAGTGCCCCACTGAGCTGAATGAAAAATTAAGGAAAAATATTCCGATTATTCTACGTTGGGAATTCAAAATATGTGGGGACACCTCGGAAAAATTTGTTCGTAATTTCAAATGCAACGTTTTAAATTACTCTGTTAGGTTCTTTTGCGAATTCCAATGTTTTGGTCTGTGTTTATGCGACAGAATTTGATCCATCATTCAGTCCTTTCTCTAAGACGATCTTCCATATCTACGGCATCCCATATATATAGGATGTCAAAGATAAAAGATGATGGATATAAAACGAAACAGTGGCCTGGGTGCAATCATATTGACGGCAGATCAATCATAGTAAGAGATTTTGTAGACGGGTGCTGATTAAATTAGTGGGTAACAACGTGTCCACTTTACTACCGACCCCTACTATGTGTCAGAGTGTCTATTTGATTGGGAACTATATGAACATTGACTTAGTTTTTGTCGAGATAAATCAATATGTCTAGCCTTTTTCCAACTATTTTGGGGTCGGCTTCCAGTCTAACCAGATGGAGCTGAATACCAGTATTTCACATGGAGCGGACTGCCTATCTGACCTCCTGTCCACCACCAGGTAACTGGGTAATTCGATACCGCTTGGTAAGACTGGTTTTCAGACTTTCTGGCTTCTGACGACTCGTAACGACTGTCAAAGATCCACGAAAGACAGTAATAATTTTTGTCGAGATAGGTGTCTATATAAAGTTTGTTAGTTGAAAATGTAGGTCTTTGTTTCTATTGCTGAAGCTAATATATACAACGCCCCTAATTTAAAGCCAAACAAAAGGAAAAACAGCGTAACAACGAAAACACAAAAACGGATCGCGCCAGTTCTCACGTTCAAAATGAGAGTTCTAAAGATTTTGCATTTTATATTATGCAGAGATTTGCGAGTCGCTCGACAAATAACCCGGTAAGGAACCTGACAGACTGAGAAAATATACTGTAGGTGTAGAAGAAACTCACCCAAATCTTGCTTCACAATCGACTCTATAAAACGTGGAAAAACTTAAGTATTCCATCCGCATGCGTAGAGTACGACAAAGGTTGGCGGAAATACTAATTTAACCCCTTCGTAGCCGTCTTTGCGATGAAACCGTTTATTTTCTACTATGAACGAAATTGGTCTGATATTTATCTGACTTTTGAGCAGTACGATAACATCTTTTCTTTTTGGAACTTGCGAGTTTAGCGTATATTTTTTGTAGGTACTTTCCCAGAATGTTTCAAGTAATATTGTTCTGAATTGAAATTAGTCATTGTTTCCAAATTGTTGGAGAGTACCTATTGTGAGAATTTTATAGAATAGGAACAAAGTTGTTTAGTTTATGTTCTAACAATAATATTGATGCTTCAGCCAACCGTATTAACAACACCGCCCTAGGCAACGAATCCAGTTAAAATCAATGATCCAACTTATAATTTTGTTCAACAACTTTATTTTCTACAAAATTGCCTATAATAACGTTTTAAAATCTATAATTTCATCGTCAATTACTTCAAATATCACTGTGACCTTTAGGTCGTTTTCAGGGCATAAAGTACTCACACCCACCGTTTCTCCGATATATTTATCTTTGTTACTTGGAATGAATTCGAAATCTAAAAGTAATTTCCGAACTCTTTGATTAAAATTGTTTTTGGGTTTCGGGACGAAGGCAAACCATATTCTAATTCAAATGTAATCGTATAATTATTATCATACATATGTCATTAATCTTACACCTGCTTCGAGTGACGATCGAGTATGTCTTCTGTAGTACCGTCAATAGATCTGCCAAACGTGATCATTCAGTCGGCGTTGTTCCCCAGAACCCCATTAATTATTCAGTACCGATTCCCTGTGAATCAACGCCAAGTGTTTCCTTTCCTAAATTAGAATTATGAAGGTGGAAACAATGTGGTTTAGAAACGTGATGATTCGATGTTACCAACTTTAATTTATTGCTTTGGTCTTTCAGTTCCTTACCTGAAAGATTAATGTTCGAATTAGGGATTAAGATTCTGAAATGCATGTTAATTACGTAGATTGTACTTTTGTAAGAAGTACGATTTTGCTTACGGGATTTTTATATAGATTGTTTTTTTTTTTTCTATTCATGGACATGCCATAAATCCTTTAGGAGATCCAGAAATGTGTTGTGTTTTGCTAGCTGTGGCGGCAAAAACAAAACAAGTAATAATTCACAATGTGCGAACAGAAACAGCAAACCACAGCAAAAACAGAAATCGTAAAACCAAACGCTATAAATATGTATGTGCGTAAGTAAATATTCCAGTTATTTATCTCCCTAGCTTCTTAATGCATAATAATGTACAGTTTACCTCCAGCCGGCGACTGTACGATGCTCGCTTGTTTTGCGGTGACATTGTAAAAACGCGGATGAAGAAGCGATTTCCCTCGGGCACAAAGGAATCGATAGCTATTGTGATTCCCCCTACGACATTAAATTATATGGGAGGGTGCCTCCTGAACACTGAGACATCTGCCAAGTTTATCGGCTTTGCATTTTATAAATATTTGCCTATTTGATTTTTGAGTGGGTGCGAGCCTGTGAAGATCATTGATGTATACGAACGTTGCCTTTTCATGTGTGTGTCACATCACAGGTTTCCATGGTTGTCCGGTGCATGTGCCCTTTAGGTAAAGCTACTTGTTATGCAGGACATAGATATGTTAGTAAATACATATATTGAAACCAAAACGTTTATGAGGATCGTTAAATTTATTCCTAAAACTGTTTTGCATTCTTGAATCTTCTCTTCCATAATGCCTATATATTGTTAAATCTTGCCATAAATTTTGTTCTATGTTCAATCTCGGACTTTATTAACCTTCGATTCTAGATCAGCCTACTTCCCATGGAATATTAAAAACAACTCTTGTTTGTACACATTTCGTTCCAAAATATAGATAAAGCACGTGTAGAAGGCTGTCTGATATAAACAAGTAGATACAAGTGTGCTGGTAAAGCGAGGGGCACAAAATTGTGTTTGTCGTTTAGTAGGAGCACAATTTGTGCCAATAAGGGAGCTACCGACGTTCGTTATTGGTTTACGAACGATAAACAAATCAGTTGGCCTAGTACTGATGTTTGATAAAGGGTTGGAGAATATTGGTTTGTTTATATTATGTGACTTCATGTTATAACAGAAAAACAAAAAAACTGAGAATATGAAACTAGGTTTGACTGAAAATGCACACTGAGAGATTACTCATCTATTAGACACCATAATTCCGTAACCCGTATCAATCACAATCTGAATGATTTTGAAGGATAAAGCTAATCCATTGCTGAATATGTTAAAAAAAAATGTCCGCTCAACAACGCAATGAATGTTATTGAACTGTCAAAATAAAAGCCATTGCTACTGCAAGTGTGTAACGCAATAACCCCGCTAAACTGGGTAAATAAACATTTCCTAAAACATTCAAATTCTTTACATACTCAATCTTTATTATATCTTAAGATAGGCAAATTGATCATTCAGTATCATCCTTATCAATCAGATTAATCATATCAACAATGTTGTTAATGTATCCACCGACGGTTTTAATACTACGTTGCCATTGCCATACAAGATAGTCTTATTGGCAGCTGATATTAAGCAGAGCTATATTAAACTGTCAAACTATGATTGAACCGGCAATCATTTTGGACGTGAACTGTGCTTAGATTTGGACGTGAGATTATGCAGTAATTATTTGTTGGAAAAATACACACAGAAGACAAATAAGAATAGATGCCTATAATTGGGAGTAACGAAATTGTCTTAGACAAGACAAATACTACTGATAAAGTGGATAATGTCTGAGTAATAATAAAAGAGAGAGATGACGAAGGAACCGATTATAAATCCCGACCAGTTTGTAAAGTAAATCTTAAGGATGACGTAAAAGCTTTCAGTAGCTTTGGTCCGGTAGTTCAATTAAATATGTAGGAGCCACTTAATGCCAACACGTAGGCGCTTGCTAACATCAATAGATACTTTATAGTTGGATTTCGTAATTTATATTACCTTATCTTAATCCCTGTCATTAGCCAAATAATAACAACCCATTAAACACTTGTTTCTTCATCTGTAACTGTATACTATCCATTATGATTCCACTTTATGTATGCGACATTAATAAAATGTAATTAAGACCTTTAAAATAAACAAAGAAAACATAATTTCTGACTTGGGCTATAATTACCGGTGGGGTCAAAACCTGATGGATTCGGTAGTATATCGATAAAATTGCAATTACAGAGTCATAACTCAATACTGAATCGCGTTATGCAATTACTTGATGAGAAATCTGGGCAGCTGTCGTCGTGATTGTGCGTGCAAGTCAGAGACGGGAGCGGTAGAGGACGCGACTTTGGCCTGAATCAGGGTTAAATTATAAGAATGGATGAAATTGAATAATGATAGAGCTGTTATGAAAATACCAGTATAAAAAAAAACTCGCCGAATCTCTCCTTTTTTGAAGCCAGTTAAAAAGTAGCCGCGATCAGTATTATCACAGCTAACAATATTTTTTTTTTAATCAGCAATTTAGATTTTTTTGAAAAGATATTTTGTTTAGGTGGGATAAATCCATTCAGATTTATAACGTTAGTTTGCTTAGTTCTTCTCCCTCTGCTATTTTGCCTGCCAATGTCTAACCCCCAGTTTCCTACTCCCATATTTACTATATCTGCATCGTGTCTGACCATCTACAATCGAGAGGCCACTTTCGTGGTTAATTCTGTTTAATTGATTTTGTATAGTGACGCGAAGAATGCCTATGATTGCCTACTCTAAATTGCAGTTCTTCTGTCTTTGCTGATTTGTTATGCCTCAGGTTGGATTCTCGCTTTAAGTTTATCATTTCGACGTGCAAGAAGTAATAAGTAAATCGCCGATTTTAAGTTAATACCTACATACTAACAAGTTCCAATAATTGTTAAACGTGTTATTAATTTTCTTTTGACTGATAAAGTATTTAAAATACGGAGAGTTGACAGATTTATTATAATTAAGGGGGACGAAGTAGACGAAGCGTTTAAAAATTAAAAACTCCCGATATATAAATCCCGCTATTGGTCTGAATCGGTCACTATGTGACACTTTCACACTACACCCAAAACGTCGGTAATCAGAGTAAAAGTAAACTTTAAATTAAGAGATAAAACTGCCAAATTCGTGATGGACATTCGTCAGACTGTAATTTATATGTCGCAATATACTGTTGCATATGAGACTGATTTTCTTAAAAAGGCGATCTTTTCGTTTCTTGTAATTAAAGTAAAGGTAATACTGTAAATAATGCGTTTTTTATTAAATAAAATGTGGAAATCGAACGGACTCCTGCCTTTGGGTGTTGCGTAATCGGAAAAGTACATAATAAAGACATTGTAAGAGCTTTTGTACTTAAGTAAAAGCAAAACGATGGTGTAACTTGAAATGTAATATTCTTGTTAAACGCATTGTTATGACTATTGCGTCCTCTGTTTATTATATGTCTCAAGTGGTTACAAATTAGATACATTAATGTTTAAAGGCAAAATCATAGCTGAATAGTTACTTAGAAAGTAAGAACTGAGAAAAGTTTAATATTTTTAAAACAGCAATATTAAACTCTCAGTTCTTACTTTCTTTGTATTCCATCATCTGCCTAACCTTTTCCCAATTATGTTGGGGTAGGCTTCCAGTCTAACATGATGCAGTTGAATACCACCTGAGTATTTTACATGGAGCGACTGCCTAGCTGACCTCCACAACTCAGTTAATGGGGAATACGATAACTTTGTATTCCAATTCCAATAAATTAAGAAAGTTTAGCAGATCCTAGTCAAAAATTTCAATAAAATTTTACGCCTGATCTTTAGTGGACTACGTGTTAAACAAACCACCAGCTATAACGGTGGCATTTTAATTCTTTACCTAAAAAAGTATCTGTCGACACTTCCATATTTGCAGGCAAAAAACCATAAAATCGAGTAAGACATCACTTTACGATTATAAACGAAAAAGTAAAAATGTAATTTTGCGCACTTTTATTAGTAATTTTCGATCGTAAAGTTAACGTTCACACGATGTACCGGTATCTTCTCTAGGGTTGGCAAACATGTACCGAATACCGATGGAAGATAAGACGTTTTATGGTAAAAGTGTTGAAGCAAATATGTATTTAATTTTATTTTTGGATAAGTAAATGTTGACCTAGATCGTGAGATTTTTAATGGTATTTAGGAGACAGCAACAAAAATTTTGCAAACGCCTAAGACATTACTCATTTCGTCTCTTATTTCTAACTTTAACAATATTGGAAGCATAAAAAAATGAAGAAACTGATAAAGAAAAACCAAAGACAGCTGACTCAACAACCATAACAGGACCAGCTAAACGCTTACACCGTACCGTTGACATTTACAAAGCAGGAGATATAGAATTACACGCCGATAAAGACCCAGGGAGTCTTAAGATTAAAAACTAGTCCACTTTACCACTTTGAATTTCAAACATAATCTCCTATGGCGGTTTCCAATGCACTAATTGGTCATAAAATCATTCAGCTTATATCTATCAGTCGGTTCTGCAAATTTGTATGTGAATCTCGATTCCAGTTGCGATTTCTCTTAATTATTTCATGTACTTGCTTCGGACGTTTCTATTTGGTCGTGATTTAACTATTATTGACAAGTTTTCCAGCTCATATCTATCTGGAGGATTCGTCTAAATTAAAGATAATAAATACATCTTTGATTCGAGCAAGTTCTAAAGTTATTTGACGATAGTCTTTGTTGCGTTCGAGAATCAAATTATACATTGAGTCTTATCATTAATTTTACTTCAAGCATACAACTTTTCATCACAACACAGATTACGAGTTTCTTATCGACAGCTTAATTATTTCATTAGGCTGGAACATTATTACCAACAAGATATTATGAATACTTCATTTCTTCTAACCCCATTATATCCTCATAAACATTTTTACTGCCATTTTCCTCCCCTCCCACGTATGTTAAGAAAAGCTGAACGTATATTTTTCCTGCTTCTCCATTCATTACTAACAAGTCCTGTTGGCTTACTTGTGTTGCGAGGAATTAAGGGTACGTTTCCTTCTTATAAGAAATTGGCAGGATTACCCATCATTAGGGAGTGCAGCAAACAAAGGAAAGTTACTTGTGCTTTTTCTGTATTGTTCTGACATACAGTCCTAATGGCTAGATTATATCTTTTTGTCTTTCGGCGCTTTTCAAAGTTCCAGGTCGTTTAGTATGATGACATTAAGCTGTGTCTTATGCAGATAGCGATGGTTATCAGTATTTTATGTTCCAACGTAAGTTATGATCATTTTAAATTATTTATCGTCGATGTTTCTGTGCCTTTTAGCATTATAACTAACATTTAATGGTAGAAACATTGCAGTAAGTAGATACTAAATAGAGAAAAGTTCAAGATTCTAATCTCCTTCAACACGTTTGCCCACAAGCAACGCTTTATTTCGTAGAACCTCTTGATTACGAATGGAGCAATATTAAGGTTGACTGTTTATGTATTATCCATCAAAATCTCAAACACTACTCTTAAAACGTCGACTTGTCCGTGATAACGTCCCATTACTAAATCAATACCATCCCACACGTCCATAATAGGTCCCAAATTACACCCAAGTGCGTTGGATGATCGATTCGGACCAGAACCTACGAATTATAGCCGATGGGTGCCGAAAGCGTCACAATGGCGTCAAAGTAAACAGTTTTCTTAGAGTGGACATGTTTATCTGGCTGGCTCCGGGGCTCGTCAGGCGCGGGTGTAACACTCACTGCAAGCGTTTTAGGTATGGGTCAAGATTCAAGCCGCAAGCGATAAATGTGATTTGGGTATTGTATATTTCAGAGCAGTGCATTTTATCTTGAAGCCCCGTTGTCATAGATGTGATTATAAGAACTTTTAGATATTTTTCTTTGGGTAATAAGTTAGCCCCCGTTCCTACGGGCGAGTTTGAACACAAAGATTTTAGAAAGTATTGCTTAGCGCAGAGAATTCAAAATCCAACAGTTTATTTAAAAAATCACCCGTTGTTAGGAGAGCTTAGTTAAGGCTCGTACAGACTCGCGCGATATCGCGGGCGCGACAGGCAGCGACAAAGAAATTGTGCTACTAGTGTCGCGTCGCGCCCTCTTTATCGCAATAGTCTGTACGAGCCTTTAAGATTTTCATAAAAATGTGTTGGTTGAATTGTATACTGGCTCTGCATTGAGTAAATTGACAATAGCTCCATGAACAGTTTGCTTATCGTTGTTCGTCACTGGAAATATATAATATACAAATAAATAAAATTGAAGTGTCTGTTTGTAATGTCAAAATAACAACTTTTTACTAAATTCAATGAAAGTATATACGGTACCTTATAACAAAAAACTATTTCAAATTTTTTTGTGTGTCTGTCTGTCTGTTAGTTCCGGCAGGGCCGCGCCGACCCCCCACAGCGCCTGTGTGCGAAACCTATGAAGCGCCTCATTTTTTCACGAATCTTCATGTTTCAACTTATGTTTTTTTTTATTATTTGTTAATTTTGACCGAAATAAATGTTCTCCAGTTTTATATACTTAGATAATATTTCCCTAAATAGGTAAAACCAGTTCGCTTCCGCTTGCCAATTACTGCAAAAAATAAAACACGAATTTAATTATTACATACTTTTTTATGATGTTATATCTAATTGTATACTTAGATATTAATAACAAAATAGCTGACTTTTCTAATAATACTGATTAAACTATTACGTATCCTATGTTTAAAGAAAACAACAAGAGTCTAAAATATGTAAGAATATAAACATACTTAAATTATATTATTTCCATTCTTCTCGATTTTCAGTTTGCGAAATCCTTAATAATCTCGTGTATGTCTATATGGTCTAATAAGGCCTCCTCTATGGATATTGTTGCTAAATTTGTTAATCTTTCCTGGCTCATTGTTGAGCGCAGGTAATTTTTTATAAGTTTGAATTTAGAAAAGGACCTTTCCGCGCTTGCTACGGTAACTGGCATAGTTAGCAAAATTCGTAATGCTATGGTGATGTTAGGGCAAACAGCTGTCAAATTGTTCAAGTATATAAATCCAACTTTGAACCTTATCCTGTAGTGATAAAGTTGAAAATCTATTAAAGAAATAATAATAATAATAATAAATATTTTTTTATTGACACAAATACAGCTTTTACAAACTTTGTTTGAAGCCCTGGCTCCTGAGCTAGGTAGCAACCTGTGTTACAGGAGCCAGTGTCTTCGCCCATTTATGGTTAAATTCATAACAATGTGCAATAAGCAAAAGAAAAAGAGAAAAACAATAAAAGACAAAATACAACAATTATAAGATGCACACATGCTCTTTGTGTGTGTGTGCGTGTGTGTGTGTGTGTGTGAGGGTGTGCGTGTGGGGGTGTGTGCGTGTGTGTGTGGGTGAGTGTAGATTATTTTATGAGTACTGATTTTGTAATAGATCTTCCGTCTGGTGGTAATCAAGTATTTGAAGCCATGTGGAGATTTTTAATTTAGTTTCTTTCGTTGTGAACGGATTGATGTTATGGGTATTGTTTAATTTATTGTAAATGTATTTAGCCATGTAAATTTGACAGATTGTAGTAGCTTGATGTGCTGGCGTCTGTACACTGATGAACACAGACAACAAACAGATGTATTGTAGACTAAATCCGGGAAATTCCCAGAACATCTATGGTCATAACGTCCATTTACGGTGTTAGCATAACTTGTTATCCAAAATATGCCCAAAAATACTGCCTTCGCTCAATATACCTACAAAAATACTCACATTCAAAAATATCGTTAGAATATACTGAAAAAGTATTAAAATACTGAATCTGGTCACACTGGTTTTGGCACTCTCGTTCCTTAAAGTCGGGGAATCCCCGTGACCCCACCCCGCTTGCGTCGCACGCATCGCATCGGGTTACGTTCATAATTCATTCAAACAAACTCACGGCGGTTCTTTTGATTTTAACGCTGAGCTCGTAACTAATGTTAACTAAAACCCAAAGCGTAAAATTAAACCACACACGTGAATATTATCTTAGAAGACTTGTACAATAAGCGCATTATAATTATGTTTTGTTATTTACAAGGCATATGTTGCGCCTTTTGTACCTACTTACTTATCGATACTCCACTACAAAGAATATGTTGTTGTGTAAGTGTAACAAAAATAATTTCGATGGCGGCGCCTCTATTGTCTTGGCGCCTGTGTGCGCCGCACACTTCGCACACAGGGGCGGCGCGGTCCTGAGTTCCGGCTAATCTCCGAAACGGCTGGACCGATTTTGCCGGGACTTTCACTGCAAATACCTGATGCTATAAGGAGTATTTTAGACCACATTTATTTTAGAAAACGTCAATAGCTAGTTGATAATATAACCGCTTATGTCTTACACCAGCCCTCACAATCATATCCGGTGCCTACATCTAAACTCAAGATGTGCCGATAATCCGACTATGTATATAATGTATACAATGTATATTTACTATAATTACGCCGATCACATCGTGGGTCAGGTGGCAGCGATTGACGACCGATACCGAGACGATAATATCGCGTTCGATATCTAACGTAATTGTTTTCTGCATCACTTTCATTTAGTTAGCGTTATCTGGATAATACATCCGGTTGGCGGATGTTGCATTTATTACGCCTAGAGTGTAATCAAAGGTAGTTAGAGAACAATTCGCTTTTGCCAGTGGGAGTCAGGGTAGCCCGAAAAATCCAAATTTACTTACGTTTTTCCAATTTGCAGTATTTGGTCAGTATCAGGTTGTATGTTGATCTTAATATGATTCACGGCCGTATCAAATATTTATTGATAGAATTATAATCATAAAAATCATCAATACAACTGGCTGAGTTCATATAAACCTATTGAATTAATATTTCATGAAATTATGACTTTTAGGATTTTACTTACTTAAGAAAGACAGAAAAATTATTTATTGTGACTCGCACAGGATGATAACAAACTAAACACACAATTATAAAAGCATAAAAAATTAAATTATAAAATAAGAAAATAAAAAATAAAAACAGAGTCCAGTACGAAGCCAAAAGGCTCCTATCTCAGCATGATGCTGCGACATTTAAAAATACGTTCCGCAGCGCTAGTATTCTGATATGGCCCAAAGGAGGAATAAGGAGTTGTATTACTGATTCTAATGATTATAATTCTGTAAATACACATTTATTACGGTCGCGAATCATATTTTAATTAACATACACCCAGACAATTAGCTGCAAATTGCAAAAAACGTATGAAAATTTGAATTTCGCAGGCTACCTTAGCGCTTCCTCCTTAAGACCTTATTTCATTTTGTCATGTGGATAAAGGTACAATCATCTTTCTATGTACCTACTTATAACACGAACTATCTGTTTGAACATTACGTTGAATAAGCATCACGATTGGCAAAGAGTTTAATGATAATTACCACAAGATTACTTGTTACCTCATCAACAATTTGTAAGAGAAGTGTGACGAGTAAGTCTACCGTGTAGAGTTTAGATGTTTGTTTGTAATTGAATTATCACAATGCTGGCAATCCTCTCGTTACTATTGTATTTCCACTTTGAAGATAATTATTTCGCGAGGATCAACAAATCAGATTTAGAACAACTTCAGAAGTCGCAAACAAATGATTCTCAAACACTCTCTAACTCCACTTACGTGCTCCAGTAGAAAGGGGTTAACTGCTCGAAGTACTTACCTGAAACAAACACAACAACCATAAATAAATGACTATCCAAACTTTATATTATTTACTTCTAATAGACTAATTTATCAAAGTTCCCAACTCCACACATCAATAGATCAAATTTTGTATAGAAAGAGAGAGATTCTTAATCCATTGTAATCGCTCGCACGTGTGTCGCGAAACTTCGGCTAATTCCACCTAATGACCGTATTCACAATAACACAATGTAAAATCAACTCTATTTTTACTCAGTTAAAGTAAAAACAAGTTTTCTCCCACACACAAGGCCACGGTTGATAGTCAAAACGAGGTAAATCAAATATCGTCATTTTGTCAACTTTGGTGGATATTTCAATTATTTTTCTATGAACTTTTTTGTTATATTTTCTTAGTGACGTGAAATCGTTATTTGCCGTTTAGAGAGTGTCTAGAAGTGTTAGTCATAGGAGGATCTACATAAGTACTTAGATCCTCCAATGACTAACACTTCTAGAAACTCTCTAAACAAAACACTTAAGAAATAATTCTTAAGTGTTTTTCTTAAAGGAAAAATATTATGGAAAGATCTTTTAGTACTCTAGTTGTTAGAGCCTTTACTTGGAAAAATATTGTTATTTCATCAGAGAAATCGCAATAGCGTTTGGAACTTATTCGTCCCATTATTTATTTCTGATGCTAGAATGACTGAGTTTTTATTATTCGAAGAAATTGAAATCTTTCAAAGCTACAATTTGTCCTATTGTCGATAAACGATTTATAAAAAAATATAAAAAAAACGGAGTTAAGCACTTTTGCCGTTTGCCCTCTCTTGGAGGGTAGACACAAAGGGCCAGAGCGTATAGGGACGAACAATAAAGGTATTGAAGGCAGTCTGCAAAGGGCACATGCTTTCAAATAATAGCTCAGAGAATCCAAGTCGACGTACCCAAAGAATTTATACGAGGTCCGAGGCCCGAGGTTTTATGCCACTTGTCGTCTCGCGAAACAAACCGTTAGATTTTTTTGAAAAAAATTAAAGTGGATGTTTTGAATAGACGATATTGAAAGTGAGGTTTTCAATTCAAGCTTGCTATAGACTCGACTTTATTATTATTTATTTTATATTCATAAGCACTATTAATTTATTATTATCATTTATAGTCGTTTAGAGGTATGAGGAACAGGGTGTAAAGTTCACAGTAAAGGGAGGATCCTCCGACCAGAAGGGTATTGGGTCTGGTGGGCAACTGCCCGACGGTTGATGTCGGGATGTTGTATATATGCTAGTCGCGCGGTAAACTCTGATAGCGCGATGCAGGATTTGTGATGTCAGGTCTTTGATGCGTAGTTCGCATGTGGCGTTGTTGATACCGCCACAGTCGTATAACGGGAAGCAAATAAACTATTTATTTAGTCTCTAATTTATTCTTCTTATTATTCAGAAAAGGTCACGTTCAGCTTTTACTGCTTCACATTGATTGGAAAGAGAGAATATTATGGTAATTATTTGATATACAAATATGGAAGGATTCATGGCACCATACATGCTATAGAGTTCCATAAATGTCTTCTTTTGCATTAGCCGTTTGCAATAGAGTTCTTTTCCCGAAAAAAATTGTAGTGTATCTATTTTATAGATGTAAACACTATCTCACGCACATCTGTGGTGAGGTAGATGTTAGCTGTCACTAATGTCAACTGTCAGTTCACCACGAATGGCGGGAAAAAATTATGTGGTGTGCCTGCACGAGATGCTGGGTGCGGTGATGCTGATGAGACAGTGTAGTGATAAGAATCAGCTTAAAAATGGGATCAACAGGATTCTACAACATTGTTACAAAGACGTCACAAAATAAGTATTCCCTTATTAAACCTATAACAGTGCAGAAATGATATCCTTGCTAGGGTATCCATTAAATGCAAATGTCCTCTTGTTACTCCCTAAAAGGAAGGGACAATCGTGCCGAGACAAACGAAATGCTTAACTTTTTATAAATGTTTGCACGAATGCTTTGTCCAATGTCTGGAGCGAGAGGGGACTTTTTTTAGGACAAAAGAGGGTATTTATTAAAATATTGTCAACTTTTTGTTGCTTGAGATGTCCCATTGTGATAGACGCGCGGTTTGAAGAAATTATTAGTGTTGATAGATGTATTCAGATAAATTCTGAAGTTACAGGCCAATTGGCGCAGAAAAAAAAAAACCTCAAATGATTGATTTAGATTCTAAATCAACAATTCGATGAAAAATTGTACCACCGTAAGTGTATTTTTTAAGTCTTCTTGGTACACTGAACAATTTTAATTAAATTAAAAATTTCTAATGTGTTTCATAAAATGTTATGACTACTTTTTATGAAAATAAGATTGAGATCCATGAAGAATATATCTGTAGGCGTATAATTAGAAGACTCAAAAGACTGAAACTGACGTTTTTATTCATGACTGCGATCGGTATGGAAACTCGCTCAATTTACATCATCAGCAGGGGTATGAATGAAACGTAAGAAGTAAATTTAAAAAAAAAATACCATCAAAAATAATAAACCTCTTTATCTTCGACATTCGATACCACACTGAAAGTTATCGAAATATTATATCGATTGTAAATTGTTGTAAAACCAACCGTTACTTTCATACAAAGTGTCAATTAAAGGTATGTTTATATGAGTGTGATATATAGGATATATAATAGGACTCAGAAACACGTGATCAGTGTGAAATCATGTGAAATTAAAAGTGGGACACTGATAAACATCTTGGAACAATGCAACCGTGAACACTTATGGCTAACAATTTGGAAGTGAATTCCATGACTGTTACAAAAAATTCGACAAAATTCCAAATTAATTTATTTTGAAAGTTTGTCGAATTCTTCTGTTCAATCACATTTGACATTAGTAAATTGTATGAAAAATTGTTTTGGAAGTCTGAAAGGCAGTCGTTTCATGTAAAAAAAAATGGTATTCAGCAGCATCTTCCTAGTTTTAATGATGGTCTTGGCATATTCAGTACTTTATGCGGACTACCCAAATGTTCATTCTTTGGTATTGTTAGTCGAGTCGTTGAGCTCTACGGAGCTCAACGACTCGACTCCTGAGCCTGAGTTGAGCTACACGATTACTGACAAATGCTTGCACTGACTGGACAGGTCCACTCAAATTGATGGTACTTTCCTCGAAAGACCATTTCAGACATGGTTCTACATGGTCCTCACATGATCTGACCAAGATTATGTTTGGGCTCAAAAAGAGACTTCGACCCCTGAGTTTATTTCGCCATTTCTTCTCAGGGGTCTGATAGGAAATGTCGACTCATCTAGCTTTTATTTTTTTTAAGTTACTTATAAAAGTGATTCCGATATGCTACGGGTATTTACAGAATAAAATATTTCATTTCATTACAACCGGTTGGTTAGACTGGAAGCCGACCACAACCCAACCAAGTCGGGAAAAGGCTAGGTAGATTGATTTAAATTGTATGAAAACTTCTATAAAATGTTCTGAGCTCGGAGAATTCTGACTTTGAGTGATCAGAGAACTGTATTTCATTTGAGTCTCACGATTGAAACAATTTTTTAAGAGACATAATATTTGTATTACTTTAAGTCACATGTCAATTCAATTCTAAGGGCCAGCAGTGCCTATTAATAATACCCACACGGTCACTATCCGTAGCCCTAACCCACCATAACTATATTAACGGTCTCTTTTTGCCCTTATACGGCAAAACCTGAAAATACTTCCACCGAAGAGAATTTACGGCTTCATTCACACTGTGCGGCATAAACACTACATACCACCCATTCAACACCGGCCCTTAGTCGAAATGTCCAAAACAACATGGCGGTATGTTACGTCATAGTGTATTGTAAATATACCTTAATCTATGTACACTCACCTGCAAAATTGCATGGATACCTTAGTGTCTATTTTCCAGGGAACGTTTGAGTTCAAATTTTCGAAAATAGAACTAGCTTTCGCTTTTCGCTTCACACGATTTTGTTTCTGTACTGTTCATGGATTTTTACAGTCGACCGTACATACATAGTGATGACAAAATGCTATAAATTCATGTAAATCCAGCAAGGTTTTTTTAATTATTATTTATTTGCTACGTTTGTTATTAAAAGTTTATCAGATTCCTAACTAAGGCATCATTTGAATCGAAACTATCGCAAGTTACGTTAAAAATAATATTAATAACATGGGGCAGGGCGTGTTGTTGTGATGAATAAGTTTATCACTTAAAGCCTGGAAACAGCTGACCGTCTTAAACAAAAGTCGTAGCAAAGGTAGCATCTTTTTATTGATTTCCCATGCTACGGCTACAACAAAATCAAGTCATTTATTCAAATTAGGTTGAAAATCAGGACTCTTTGAACGTCAAAATTACATAAGGCGAAACCAAAATGTCCGCCCTTCACCACTTCCTGGTGCTTTAGCTAAGAATGTTGATTTAGATTCTTTTTTTTTTTGTGAGGTAGAAGTGGCGCAACTAACTCCACAGACAGTCTGTTAAATTAGAAGAACTTGGTCCTATATAATAGTATGTGAGTATCAGTACCAGAAAGTAGCAAATCACGACGTTAGAAGGTATGACACAAATTATGAAACAACCTTTACCTATACTATAAATATAAATAAATCCTTGTATATTAAAGTAACAAGCCAGTGAGTTACTGTTATTACACGCTATTTATATCTGATTGCTTTGTAATTGACATTTGCCGACCAGCGAGCAATTGATTGTGTTGTTTCTTATTACATGGCGTATGCGCAGCGCATACAGAGTTTGTTTATTATGTTGTTGCTGCAATTATTGCTGGTTAATTTGCGTTAGAAGAATATTATTGACCTTATATGGCCTTCATGTACCGTGTGGTGCCGGACGTAAAGAATAGCACCCCATTTTCTCCCGTGGGTGTCGTAAAAGGCGACTAAGGGACTTACTACAGAATGGGCAGCAGCGTTCTCTATACATTTTCAACACCATACTGCGATCGCTAACCCGCCTGCCAAACGTGGCAATTATGGCAAATCCTTTCCAATTGGGGAAGGCCTATGTCCAGCAGTGGACGTCTTTCGGCAGAAATGATGATGGCCTTCATAGTGACCATACAAATATGGCAAAAGAACGTGTTGATAGGATCGTTGGACGTGACGTCATAATAATGGTTTTGGCTTCTCTTCAGCTCGATAGAAACGTGAATTTACCTTCGAATTCGAAGTATGATTGTTTGGGTGAACAAACAAAAACACAAAACAAAGAATAAATAAAAACGGAAACACCAAGACAAAGTAAATAGTAGTAGTTGTAGGTTACAGGAGCTGATGAACGCTACTGAAGGTGCCAACTTCTAGGCTGACTATATTTAGATTGCCATAGACACGCTTAGAAGAAGAGGTAAGTATACTTAGCAGATTAATACAAAGTAAATAGTTAGAAATAACCAATCATCGATACGCTTCACAAACGAACTCTTCCCCTAATAAAAACAAAGACTGGGGTATCGGGCGCGAGTGGCAGCCTTGGCAAGAGTCCGGCAGAAGATGTTCACGTTCCCGCCGCCCGCGCAACCGCTCACACACAAACCGGCCGTGTACTACCACCATCAGCTAGCACTCAGCGATGACACAAGTGAGATTTCAAGGCTCTTTGATTAAGTTTTTTGAACCCTATCTATACTAATATTATAAAGAGACAGCGAATTTTGTGAGTTTGTGTTTGTGGAGGTAAGCAAAACCTAATACAAATAAACACGGAATAAAGTTATGCTAGGTATAAACGTCAAAAAATGTATGGTTACACCGAAGATATTCCTAGGATAACTTTATTCCGTGTTAATTTGTAAAGCCGTTAATGTCAAGTCTAAACAGAATCAACAATTTAACTAATTGTATGGGAAACTTTAAATAAACACATTATTAAACCAAGGTGAGTATTCACAGAAGGTTAAACAGTAACTATAGTAAAGAGAATTCACATGAAAGCTAATAATTATTAAGCTGCGAAACTTCTAACTAAATACCTCAGTCAGACCAGGAGCTAATTAGCATTCTCAATTAATAGTTAAATGGTTCTTGTTCTAAGGATCTATCTGAAAGCTTGCTCCTTACATTGTCACTTTCTTCTATTGTTTCTATCAAAATCAATAGTTATTTGATATGCAAAGCTGCAAAATGGTTTTTTGGCTCGAGTACTTGTATTGAAACCTGAGCAAACGAAGGATTATAGGATTGAACCACGAGCGAAGTGTGAGGGTCAAATATATAATACTGAGCGTAGCGAGGGTTTCAAGGGTACGAGACGCAGAATAACTTTGCTGCCGAGCGAAATACACAACTTTTCACCTGACAACAGCGAGAAAAATGCTAGAAATTGCTATGAAATTTTTTTACTGCTTGCTGTAACTCTGCAGGTGTTATTACAACTTCGTCGCTGCTGGACTCGCACGTTTGCTTCATTCGACATGTTTTTTAATTTCTTACGATTTAATCAAAAACAAACTAAGATGATGGAAAGTGATCAATTCAGTTTCCATCATTTTGGTTTGGTTTGTAATGTTATAAAGAGAAGAAAATTTAAAAAAGGCATTTTTTTTTTCATTCTGTCGTCGTGCTGGCCCGTGCGATTATTCTAAAAATGAGGTTGGCGGACTGACATGAAATAAGTATTTGCTTTTTCAGTGGATTGGCGGTATAGAAAATGATTGAATAGAAAGGTTCGAATTTTAAGAACACTTTCCACGCTAGCGGATAAAATGCAATTTTGCACACAGATTTCGAAAGATAAACAGAATCTTTCCGAGCTTGTGAGGTGAAAAATATTTTATTTTAAGAAATGAGAAATGAGAAATGAAGGATTGGCTTTTACAATGTTTAATAATAATATTATGACCAAAACGAGTACTTCAGTGTCAAAATTCATGAGCTTAGCTTGTCAAGGACATTGTGATCAGTTTTCAGTATAACTAGCACCTAATATCAACATGTTACCATTTGACAGATTAAAAATATTCATCGTGTTATTTGTTAAACGAAGAAGTTCGATTCTTGAAATATTTGATGTTGCAGAACTGTCAATTTCGACATTTATTTGTTTCAGAATTCAAAATTCAAATTTCGTCTGAATGTCAAAATCTCTTTGATTCGAAGGGACTGCTACTCAACACCATCTGTTAACTAATACCATAATACCTACCAACCTTAATGAATTTCAGGCTTGTCTTCAACCTCAGCCTTCCACAAATTGATGAATTGTAAGCGAGAAGGATGAAATTCATATTATTCATACGACGGAAAATTAGGAACAGGCCTGCCTTAGTTATTATTATAAATTGCGGGGGTTGGGAGTCAAACTATATTGGTTTGGTAATGAATTTAGACCTCTGTAACCGCAGTTGGGAATTTGATACGAGAAATGGTTGGGTTATACTGTTATCAGCCGCTGGTTTCGTTGATTAATTTGAATAAATATGTTGGTGCTTACAGGGGCCCAAGTCTGCTATTTTTATATATTCGTCACTCCAACACGATCCCATTGTCATTTTGCTAAAAGTTCGTAATCTGCTAAATTCATAATTGTCGATCATTGGTCGGTCAGAAGTTGGAAGTTTAGTAGGAAGTTTCATTTGTCATTATGTATGAGATTACCAATTCTTCCAATGGAGTGTCAGTGGCTGATCATTGGAAAGTCATAATGACGCCATTATATTAGTAGATTACCAAACTTGACAAAATCAACTATTATGAAATCAATAATAGACCATTCTGACACTATTGTAATACTCGTAGCAGACTTGAGACCCTGCTTGCTTGTTTGTGGAAGAAGCTTTTTGTGACATTTTGATCGTCAAAATATGTAATGTTAGTTGCATGGGGGCGTGATGGTGGCCCAGTGATATCGGTCCCAACTTAAGGCTCACGCAGACTGGCGCGAGCCTTCTCGTCGTGAGTTTGAACCTAGGCAGGCACTTTACTTTGTGTATTTAATTTCATCACCATTGCTCTCAAAACGGTGAAGGAAAACAACGTGAGGAAGGCGGCATGTCCTAGAATCAAAAATTCAAAGACACGTGACATCCACCAACCCGCATTTAGCCCGCGAGGTGGATTATGGCCCACTCCCTCTCGCAGAGAGGAGGCCCAGCAGTGGGTACTTAATAGGCTGATTATGTATGTACACTCACCTGCAAAATTGCATGGATACCTTAGTATCTATTTTCCAGTTAACGTTTGAGTTCAAATTTTCGAAAATAAAACTAGCTTTCGCTTTTCGCTTCACACGATTTTGTTTCTGTACTTTGCAGTCGACCGTACCTACATATCGTCGCCTTAGAGTGAAAACCTCGTATATGCGAAAAAGGCAACTTTACAAGAGGAAGGAAAAACCCATTTTATTACAACTCGTCATAGATGTGCAATATTCAAACTCGTCATAGATGGCCGTTACAGGTTGCAAAACTTTTTTTGTGTGAACTAGGACGTGCGTTGCAAGGTTTCCTTTCCAAAAATGTAATAAAATAAAAATGACCAAAATTGCATTGCCGAGGTTTTCACTCTAAGGCGACGATATGTATGTATGTCGTGAAAATCAGTACAAATGGGATACTTTAGAACTCGGTAAACCAGGGCCTCAAGTCTGCTATTACAATAGTGTCAGAATGGTCTCTTCATTGTGAATGTTAGTTGCATGGGGGCGTGATGGTGGCCCAGTGATATCGGTCCCAACTTAAGGCTCACGCAGACTGGCGCGAGCCTTCTCGTCGTGAGTTTGAACCTAGGCAGGCACTTTACTTTGTGTATTTAATTTCATCACCATTGCTCTCAAAACGGTGAAGGAAAACAACGTGAGGAAGGCGGCATGTCCTAGAATCAAAAATTCAAAGACACGTGACATCCACCAACCCGCATTTAGCCCGCGAGGTGGATTATGGCCCACTCCCTCTCGCAGAGAGGAGGCCCAGCAGTGGGTACTTAATAGGCTGATTATGTATGTACACTCACCTGCAAAATTGCATGGATACCTTAGTATCTATTTTCCAGTTAACGTTTGAGTTCAAATTTTCGAAAATAAAACTAGCTTTCGCTTTTCGCTTCACACGATTTTGTTTCTGTACTTTGCAGTCGACCGTACCTACATATCGTCGCCTTAGAGTGAAAACCTCGTATATGCGAAAAAGGCAACTTTACAAGAGGAAGGAAAAACCCATTTTATTACAACTCGTCATAGATGTGCAATATTCAAACTCGTCATAGATGGCCGTTACAGGTTGCAAAACTTTTTTTGTGTGAACTAGGACGTGCGTTGCAAGGTTTCCTTTCCAAAAATGTAATAAAATAAAAATGACCAAAATTGCATTGCCGAGGTTTTCACTCTAAGGCGACGATATGTATGTATGTCGTGAAAATCAGTACAAATGGGATACTTTAGAACTCGGTAAACCAGGGCCTCAAGTCTGCTATTACAATAGTGTCAGAATGGTCTCTTCATTGTGAGTTTTTGACAGATTTGCCATACAAACACTGTCAAATACTCACAATGGCGAGACCATTCTGATACTATTGTAATAGCAGACTTGAGGCCCAGAAAAGGAACCTTCCTAAGGACACCTAAAGTGAAGTTCCAAGTGACGAAAGTTGCAGGCAACATCTATTAATATTAAATTTTTAGAAATCAACCGAGAATTTGAGCGTGTTCATTTATAATGTTCTAGTTGTATTGAATTCTTAATCAATCTAGAGTCAATTTGAAATCAGCTAAGAACTAAAAACCTACTTGTCCTCTACAGTCAATGACAAACTTAATCAGCAAAAAATTTAATCTTCTATATGACAAGCATAATAAAATCCATCATATCATGTCGTTTGTGATCATTGAAACACGTACCCTGGCGGCCACGGACGGTTATTGGCACCGCTTATGGCCTTATTACCGGCCATACGCGCCGTGGTGCAATCTCAGTGTCGTTTGCTCTGACCTAATAATCTGAGGGTAATCTTTATACTCCAGTTATGTTGTGGTACAAGGTATTACGTGTTAGCGTGTTGGATTAGCTGTTTATTTGTTGGGGCTACAACATATAATGTGTTAAGATAGGTTTACGTTTAAGCGGACAAACGACATTAAGAAAAAAAGAACCTTTAAAACATAAGAAAAAAACATGTTAGAAATGTTACAAGAAAAAACTAAAACAAACTTTCTAAAAATAGAAAACTAATTCGATCAACGACCTATCGTTTACAATTTCTAACGTTTAGAAAAACATTCTAGAATTCTAAAATTGAATTTTTATAATGGATTCTAAAATGGCGCGGAAAGGCTGAGAACTTGGTCCGTGAGTACGGAATGTGCAGATATCATGCTCAACATACAATACAGACGAGGCTGCGATGACCCTGCCACTACGTGAGGTGGCTAGAAAGGCCCACTGTAAGATAAAAATATATTACCACAGTTATTACCGCGAATATACTCTTTAGTGTTATTAATTTACATTTAAGTCCCCTTTTTTGTGGAGTTTGACCTTGGACCGTAATTTCCTTAGTATTTTGGAAATTTGATAAATTATAAAGTGCTCAGATTCTCATGCATTTATGTCGCGTGTGTAAACTATTGTAAAGATTCCTACAAATGAATCAGCGTCATTATTCCGAAGACTGTTTATTGAATAGCTTGCAGATATGCAAGGATATGATAAGTTCTATAACCTCTTGATATCTTGCTATATAATAATGCTTCAGTTGTTGGAAGTGTGAATACAATTTTAAAAGAAAGGGTACACGTGTGCAGAAAATATACCATTGTAAACATGACATGTTTTCTGCATACGGAAATACTTGACATGGAAATTTTTACAGGAATTAAGGTCTCCCCTCTTACATTATATAAATCCCCATTTCTAATAGGTATTAAATAATTAATTAACAAGGTAATAGCAACGACGACAGATGTAGTACAAAGAAAAGTAATTTCGCTAAAATTTCCCACAAGCTACCGGTCTGTCGGTGTCCATCCGGGGATAGTCGTTGACAGGAGAGACCACCCTCGAAGGCTGTCCGTGATATTACGGAAAGGGATATTTAGAATCCGTGATATTAGGGCGATATTCCGCCCGCTAATATTATTGTTGCCAAATGTGGACGGGAAGATTAATTACTTTAGTATTGTTGAGAAGCAATTGTTTTTATCAAAGCGACCCTAAAATGTAATTTATTTTTAACGTCAAACAATACAAAGAAAATAATTGTAGTAAACATGTAGTATCGTACATTTGTAACTCTGCCAGATTATGTAGACGATATTAATATTTTTTATTCCTATGGGGTTGACAACTGATAGTGTTTGCTGTTGCCAAATGTCCCTAATACTCGTATGAGGCATTATGTAGGTCCCATTAAGACATATTTATTACTTGATGATGTATCTATGAGCTGATATTTCATGACCAAAACATTGAATTTATAACAACATCTAATATTTCTGTTGATCGAAGAAATTCAAATGAAACTTGAGATAGCAAGTCACTTTTAAAGCCGTAATAAAACTATTAATATTACAGTTATGGTATTATTGCATTGAATATTGCTATTGACGTTAATCTGTCTGCGAGAAACAACCTATGTTTTTTCATTACACATGGGAGGTACACTGAACATATAGGTAGGTTCTACATATTCATGTTAAACACATGTTCTGGTATGTTTTCACGACAAAACTAGAGCGTTCAGTTCCACTTAACCGTGCATTGTTCGACAAGGGCCTGTAAGGTCAGTGTAACGGAAAATTAAAAAGGCAATTTTCTTAATGAGCGTACTCGCAGCGAGGGGTTAGCATGGCTTACGCGACACTACACAAGATAACAGCTTACGTACATGAAGACTATGTGTTCATTAATTCATGGGATGCGTATGGCGGCTATGTTTTTTTTAGTGGCCTTGTTTGAACGCTATTTTAGTTCGAGAAGTAATAGAAGCTTGAAGAAATGCTTCGACGCACGAAACTGGTTTGTGTATTGCGCCTTATATACTATTCTAGATAGTATGATTTGTATAATATCCTGTTTGACTCACAAATATTTTTCTACGTGGATAGAGTAGAAATTCCTTATAAGCAGAAATAAGTATACCTAGAACGGTCAATGGGTAGCCACAAAATGTCAAAACAGAGATAAAATGACCATTTACACAACCATATGGGCTTAAAAACAATAATTTACCATATAAACGCATTAATAAACAATTTCGTATGTGATATACACATCCTACACTTTATGTAGGCGATGTTGGGGGCGTAAACCTCAATCTTAATACAAAATATGGTCAGGATATTTGTACATTTATGTGATAATGCCACTATAAATGTTTGTGTTAACTTAAAGTCAAGGTTTAAGCATTTTTAATTAGGACTAAAAGACGGGTGCCACCTACATGGAATATAAGCAATAATTTGTAAGTAAAATGTCCGCGATAAAGCTAAGTAAACATTGTCGAGAGCACGCTAAGTGTCAAGGCTAGAGGAAGTTACGTCCTAGAACATCGTCGACTTGCGATAACGATTATGTAAACGAATATGCAAGATGTTCGGCGTTTTGCGCCTAAATTTGTAGCCTGAAAGATAAGGCACGAAATAGCTGACATAATAATGGTTTGTTTACCAAAAGTAAGATATATTACCTAATTTGTTCTTTTGAGTAGTAAACTTTATGGTCAATTAGGCAAGCCAGGCGCCATGGGGGCGATAAATCACAATATACTTTAATGAACCATCGATATCATCCAGCTATTATGTCTAACTTAATTAAGCGGTATCATTTCCCAATAAAATACAGCCACACTGTCTAATCCGAGATTAATTACCACCCTACTTGGCAGTACAAACAATCAGTTAATTTACATAAAAGAAAGCTTTTAATTCGGTTAAGCTACGCGGTTAATCACAAGTTCAAACTAACTAAGCTCCTAGTGGTCATTTGTACCCGTCACACCAATAATTAACCCAGACAAGCCGAGAGCAGTAAACGGTTAACTACCATTTAAATAACAGAATAATGAGAGAAGGAACCGGATTTGTAAAGGTTAAGAGTTATGTTTACGCATTGGTTACGTTTTTAGACACGGTTAATATATGATGTTAATTGCAGTGGTCTGTGGCTGCTTCGCGGTTAATCCTGGGCAAGTCCGTCGCCAGTAATATAGGTACAGAATTAATCAAGAAAGCAGTTACACCACATATCACGAGGACTCACATAGTAAAAGATTCTTCCAGCTGCCGCCAAGTGCTCGCAGACAGCGGTGGAGACGAGGCGCGGGGGCGGCGGGCGGAGCGCGGGGGGGAACCATCCTCACATCTCCCTCTGAAGAACTTCTGCCTAGCAGCGACGAACCTCTATCTCTCGACAAAGACCGGCGCCTCCCGAAAGGCGCTCCTCTCACAGTCGCGAAATTCTCCTCACAAGTCACATTGAAAGTATCTAAAGGTATTCCTTCTGGTTCTGTGTTTCTTCTGCTTCTCACAGAAAATGTTCTTCTAAAACCATTAGCAAGACCCTCAGCTATTTTCTTTTTCGGCTTCGGAACTTCTTCAGAACTAATAACAGTAATATCATCCATCTCTTGTGGTTCGTATGTCCTGTAAGTTCTGTTCTGTTCTATGCCAGTGAGGTCTTCAATGCCTCCATGTCTGTACTTCAGGGGTTTCGCGCGGTCGATGACCCCGAGCTCATCGTAGCTTCTGTAAGTGGAGGAGGCACGCCTTGGGGTTGGTGGCCGGCCGGCTCTGTCAATCGTCATTTTTAGCTGATGCTCCAGTCAGTGACCTGACGAAGAAACGGTCAGATTGAAAATTTGTAGGGAGACTGATCCTGGTTTGCACGACGAAGCTTTTCACAAAGGTGATGATGATTTCGGTGAAGTGAACACTGGTGCAGCACACAAGCGACAACAGTGAAGTGACAGTCACACAGACAACGTATAAGCAACTCATCACGACTATGGTAATGATTCACATGTAGTGTCAGAAGTTATGCAGGCTGTAAGTTAATTGGGAACCTCATTATAAGAGTCTGTTTAATAGTTTATTTATATTGTGGTAATAAAATTAACACGAGTAGTGATTAAGAGGTTTCTGGTGTAACCATAGTTCGGTATAGGTTAAAGAACTCTTCTTGTAGCCGTAGAAACACAATTTTGGAAGACTGCTTTAATAATCTAAACCAAAGCAATGCAAATGAACTAACTTTGATCAAACCCGTTTATTCAGGAGCTTTTTCTTTGTATCTTTTTTTTTAAATATTTCTTTAACAGTTTCCATGTTGCGTGGGTGAATTTATATCGGGCACACAGTGTTAAATGCGTGTATGGCAGCAGTAGAACAGCAATGCCGTGACTAGTGCACCTTGTGGGCTCATGCCCATAAAATTTGTTTACCATCCCCAACGCCGCGGTGAACTCAAATCTATTGATACCATCACGAAACGTTTATACGCTGGCAGCTTTAACAGACCTCATTTCATGGAAAAAACTTTTTTACTAACATATTACGTTTGTAACGGGTAATAATTTGTAGATTTTATTTTTTGTGTTTTCCTTATTACCTACCAAAATTTCGTGTGTTTTTATTTTTTCGTAAAACTTGGTATTACTGTAAAAACTTCGGCCTGTATAAATAGTAGCTCTGTTAAATAAATTGTCGAACAAAAAGCATTGGCTTTGACCTCCAAACAGCACTTTTCTAAGCAAACACGCGACACAAGAGATTGTCAATAAAATCACATTCGTTCTACATTAATCCAAACATTTAAATACTTGTTTAGTCTCGCCTAGTAACGTAAATATACGTCGAGTGTCTCAAGTGATAAACACACTGGGAGCCAGTGGAACTCGACCGCCAATTCAAGTGGCTAATGACCGACACGTAATTACCAACAATTGCACTAGCCTGCCTACTGGCGTCCACTACTGTCCTCAGAAACTATCCGATTAGTGAGACGGAATTCGAGCAATTATCGAATTAGGTACCGTTTCCTGCTTGTTAGGATACTCGACGTCAATGAGATCCTTATTGAAGAAGCGTGTCCCGAATTTTTGTGGGTTTAAAAAATACCACAGGATCAAGTAGGCGTAAAGGAAAGTTTGCGGTTTTAAGATTTGAAAATCCCATAAAGGCACAAAATTATTGAGGTCAAGTGATGAAAATGTTTACAAACATTTACATAAAGCATAACTTTAAAAGCAATACAATGAGCATAAACACCTAATAACGACGGAAACATTCAATTTGCAGAATATTTTCCTAATAATCCCAATATTTGCATCTCCTCAATGATTTGATATCTTCATTAAAGTGTGCCTGATGATTACGTAAGTAAATGATAGATAAATTGTAGCCTTGATACCAGTTAACGGACTCAACGAAGCAATCAAGCTACTGAATGAAGTGATGTCAATTAGACACATTAATGAATTCTTAACGATATTGCCGTCTCTTTTCAATTTGAAAAGGACTTTGTAATTGAAGAGAAAGAGGAGGCGAGATAAATAATGATGATGATTGCGTTACGAATTGAGTAAGGGTTGATGAAGAAGCTGATTGGTTGAAAAATATTGTTTTTCTTGTCAACAAATATATTCTGTCGTCTTTTATAAATAGATTTGGTCAAGCATCAGGTAAAGCAGCAGGTAATGTGGTTATCTATACTAATATTATAAAGAGAAAATATTTTTTGTTTGTTTGTATCGAATAAGCTCCAAAACTACTGGACTGATTTTACCAATTTTCACCAGTATGAAGCTAAATTATCAGAAAGTAACATAGGCTATTATTAATTTTCCAAAAAATTTGAGATCCTTAAGAAAATTGCAATAATGTAACCCTAAGTAAAATTTTTTTGCCTATAAACCACGGGATCGAAACTTACGCGGGTGAAACTGCGGGGAGTAGCTAGTTTATCTATATATGCCATGCAGAAAACTATGGAATTAGTTAAAGGCAGATGCATCTTTGAATTATCAAACAGTAAGTAGCACCTTCTAATACAGCTTTAGTTTCGTACATTTTTAAACCAGATATATCATAATCATTAGTAACACATATCTTTACATGAACTTGAATGCATTTATCATTATTAAGGCTTGGAATAGATAAAAATTAAAAGATTGCATGATTCGCCCACGGTTTCTTTCTCCTACAATTTATCTTACTTTAACTGAATAATACCAGTTTTTTCAACATTCATTTATCATTCGTCTTGTTTAGTTTATGATTGGTAGAATACAATGGTTCTGTTACGTAAACAAGACAATTGCGATGCTTCTGCATTCAATGTATCTTCGTTGAAAAGTGAATCGATAGCATGAAATTACTTTTCTATTCTGAATCAAAATTGGATGTGAATAACTTAGTTTTCAGTTCGAATTATTTGGAAAGTATCAGAACCTTTATTGCAGAATATAAAATGGGGCTTTCACTTTTGAAATTGCTACTAGATAATTGTTTATAGACATTATATTGTAGAACGATAAAGAAGCAATTAAAAGAATGTTTAATGGCGAAAATCACGTGTGTACCGCTGCGGGCAAAGCTATTAATCTAATACACTTTTGCTCATATTCAAAGCAATTAGAAATTGCCTTTGGAACATTATTTTGAATATTAATGTCCGATATTTCAATAAGTCAATGCTAAATACTCGTGCGCCTTGGGGCGGTCAACTGTTGTTTCTATCGCTTGAATCTTTATTCAGTTCATAGCATAGAAATAATGATAACAGCAGTAAATAAATACACGTTGCAGAAATTGTTGTTTCTTGCTTTGTTATGTATTGTAATTTATTTGTTTTGTGTGATAATTTCTATTTTAATGAAAGCTCAATGTCGTTATCTGAATTTTCCTCATCCTTAGTCACACTTGGACACAACCCCTTTATTGCAAAATTATGTCCATCATTACCTTCCCTACATAAGGCCTAAGGGCTTGCAGTAATTCAGGAAGTAGTAGGCCTCGTTGCGACAGAATTTAATAAATAACCGCAACATCGTTCACCTATCAGGTTTTGTTACAGCTTCCTCTATCATCGCCCAGAGATATTTTATAACGAACTACAGAAGCCGCTCTTGCGTGAAATGAATCGCGGGGACTTGTAATGAAAACAACAACGAGGTTACACAAGACACTGATAGTATCAATGACAAAATAAATTGAAGATCTATTTAAATACGGTTGATGGTATGGAAATTGAAGAATCACTCAAGTCTGTAAAATTTTGTCAGCGATTGAGGAAAATTAAGGCCAGAACTATATAAGGTGCAGAAGCAACACCATTTGACCAAGATTTGACAATGATATTGACGATGACGGTTGATGAAGATTTAAAGCCAGACTCACAGATCATACTGGCAGACAAGCAATGGACATGACAGATTCTATTAAAACTCGGGCGAATTGTGTTGATGACCTTAGTGTAAATATTTTTTAAACGGCACCAAGAAGTCTACACAGCTCTTCTAGAGAATTAATTGCTGTGACGTCCGTAGTCTGTAGCCCAGTAACCTTTCCCCTTCGACAACCATCGCCATTTATGCGGCAGAAATACTAAGCACATTCATAAAACGTACACGCTCATGGTGACGATAAAGAATGATTAAGAATGAGATTATTCGAAGAAAATTTAAGAAGAACGTCTAAATATATATTGATGTTGATCAAAAACTTGTTTCAATCCATTTTTGCTTATCTTGTTACAGAGTCGTTGACTTTAAATTAAATCTAGTTCAGTCAACTCTCAGCGGATGTAGAATTGTGCTAAAAAAAGATACGATTCTTGAAGTATTATACAAAAACTGTTTAACCCACTTTTTGCAAACATCAACTTTTCGCAAGTATTAGGAATATTTTTTCTGCTATATTAATAAGCATCCAAACTTTAAAAAAGTCAAGTAATCGCGTTGTTTTAAAAGTTTCGTTATCGCAAAATTTAATCAGTTCTTGAGCTAAAAAACTTGGTAGCTACCAACATTTTAGAGTACCACTCGAAATCGGCTGGCGTTAAAAATAGTTTATTTAAGTGCGAGTGGCACTTACCAGACTGTTTTAAATGAAGGAGGTATTAAACAGTTTTAAACAAAGATTTGGGCGCCGGAAACCGTCGCGTCAGTTACGAAATCCATTGATTATATGTACTATAATGCTCTTTTGTAATTTTAATTGTGTTTACAACAGTACGAAGTGTAATGGGATCCGTGTTTTTGCTGCTAATACTGTATTGTTCAGTTTACACGGATGTTGATGTTTTCGTTTTATTTTGTAATTGAGTAAGCAGTTCGGAATACTTGGCAGTTTTATGGAGAATATTATGCGTGCTTAGGAACTACATGATAAGGGTCTACAATGTCTTAAATATCAGATTTATGTAGTAATATCTCTGGAGAGTAAACTGAGGTATTTTCATAATTTATTAACCACACAACATTATTTACTCAAACTATTACGAAGAGTAACATTTCTGAATCCGGTCTTTTTCTTTTATTTAAAGTTTAAATTAAACAGCTTCCAAATAAACGCATTAACTGAAGTTACGATACCGTCTGCTCTTCAGCACTTATCAATACATCTTAAGTGTCAATTAAACATCAATACCCATATACGAGAGTCAACATCAAAACAATTGCCTTTTCAATGACCGAATAAAAACTAGTATTATATGCGATGAAAATAATTTAAGCATTCTTAATGATCTGTACGTAAATGGTGAACACTGAGTTAATGGGGGGAAACACGCCATGCGATTACGACACACAACAAGACACTGTAATGTATTATGATGCATGCATTCAGGTTGGGTAATGTGGTCCAAAAATGGCACTCGTACGTAAACAGGAGGACGACACTTCCCTGAATGTTCGATTTTGAATTTTTTGGTTGTTACTACGTTTTAGTTTAGTGGCAAGAAGTAGGACGGTTTGTTGTTTTGCACTTTGTTGTAGAATTTGTTTTCTTAAACGTACTACGTGAATAGTTCAGGTTATGCCAGACATCGGAATAGGTAGAGTCACATAGGAAGTCACATACGAGTGGATAACGTTAATCATAGAATAGAATTATAGAATCATATATTAAAAAAAAAAATGGTTACATACTAAAATTGTTAAAAAAAACCTCTTTAATTTAATAGTTTTACCACGGAACCCTAAAAAATGTTATATCATTTGTAACTATAAAGTCCTATAAATAATTTAGGGTTTTTAAATCCCGGGAATTAAACCTCATTATAAATATTCCGGGATTTTACAGGAAGAACTATCCACTCTATGTTATTCCCTAACTCGAAGTTTAGGTAAATTAACTGTACCATGGAATAAGTCTATTGCAGGTAGGTAAGTAATTTTCAAAAGGGCATTTTTCAGCTCTTTAATTTCAAAACTTTTCCAATATGCACGTTGGTGCATCTACCTTGACCACCACAGTTTCTTGAAAAAAGGATAGATTCCAGATTTCTTCAACGAAATCCGATCCATCTCCCAGCAGTATAATATGTAGATGCTAAACTAGCATCTTCAGGGCCGGATTTAAAGGTGTAGAGGCCCTGGAGCAACCAAGAAGTGGATGGAGCCCACGATTTTTCTTTGGAAAAGAGAGAAAAAAAAAAACAGTTTTCAATCTCTACTGTCATTCAATAAAACTGAAAAATTTGTTTGTTTGAACGCGCTAATCTCTGGAACTACTAGTCGGATTTGAAAATATATTTTTGCATTTGATAGACCAGTTCTTGATGAAGGTTATTTAACATCAATCTACGACCCTTAGGAGCCGAGCAAAAAGAAAAAACTCTGAAAGTCTTTTTTCTCTTTGATGGACCCAAAGGATGTATTTTTGTTCCTTATTGGAAAAATAATAATTGTGGAGGCCCGGGGCCGAATCCCTGTTGCCCTGCCCTAAGTCAGGCCTTGAACAGCTTCCCAGAATAGACACATTAACGGACAGGAATTCAAATTAAACTTTAAATGAAATGACATTTGATACCCTACGCAAAGGAGTTTGCAACATTCTGCCAACAAAATGACTCAATGTATGTTCTCGCTTATTTCTATTTACCAAGACGTTCCACGATGTGTGGAATTAGCGTGTTTATATGATAATGTACTTGTTTATAAATCGTTTATAGATTATGTATGACTGATAGCTTGAAGAGATTGCACTTTATTTAAAGGTTAAGTAATGTTCCTTTTATGGACAGATCTGATTTTATGTTGTACAAAAAAATATTGGTAAAGTATAGTAGGCTGCACGTCAGTGATAACAAGAGCATATAAGCTGGCCTCTTATTCTATTGAAACTCCGTACTAGGCCAGCTCTAGGTTTCATCCCAGGAATCTCGGTCTCGAAAATTTCGAGAGTCTCGTCGATTTTTTGGTATTTTCGAGACTCGAGATTGATATTTTCGGTCTCGGAAATAACGAGACTTTTGAGACTTGTCCAATGTTTTAGGAAAATACCTAAACTATTGTTACAATTAGGTACTTAATATAATATCCAACCCGCCACTAGCGTTGAAGCAGAGACAGCTTTTACTAGCGCAGGTTACTTTTGTAATAAAGTCAGATCCTCTCCGTCTGAAACTACATTAATTGCCTTTTGTTTCTGACATACCCACTATAAAAAATAAAATAAACTCTCATAAGTAGCTTTTGATTTTATCATTCAAGCTTGTAACTGTTCTGTATATTTAATAAAGTACTTGATTGAAATATCCCGTTTTGACTGCCTAAAAGCCTAGCCTATGAGTATGAAACCTACTTTTGAAATATATAGTCTCGAAAGTCTAGTTTTTCCCGGGAATTTAGAGACCGCATCGAGTCTCCATTTTTTTTCCCCAGGACTCAGAAATGCAGCGAGACTGAAAGCCCTTATTACAACTGACGTGCGAGGTATATGCATTTCACACATTAAAAGACAATTGATGGCATTTTCTTTTATTTTGACAATTCAGATACGATCATTGCGTTATTCACGTTGTTGAGCAGATGATTTTATTAAACCTATGAAGCAATGGATTAGAAATATGCTTCTCTCTGCTTGTGACTGAAACTGTTACGCAATTAGGGTGCTGTACACACGGCTACATATCAAGCCATATATTTCCAGTATAAGCTGACTTCTCATTGTACGGAAATCCTACACAACGCGAGATCAGTTTGTATTGGAAATGTATAGTTTGATATGTAGCCGTGTGTACCCGTTTTAGTTTTTTTTTTAAACTACGAAGAAAGGAGGAGATTCTACAGTCGACGCGGATATATGTTTTCTTTTTCCTGTCAGTTACTTATTCTTTTGTATTTTATGTTAGCTCTAAGTGATTTACAAAAATGGCGAATAAACCTTGATCAATTTCTATGATAATATTTATGCATCATGCAATATCTATACTTAAGTAGCCACACCCAGTCTCAGAACAGGTAATCCATTTATTTTTCTTCAGATATCTGATAATAAGACTGTCATTGTCAACAAATAAATAAATAACACATTTTTTATAGGTATTTATGTTATGTTTGGCACATTGATTGCCGAATCTTTTAGGTACTTCGCTACTACCACAATATGTTATTCTAGCTGACTGTACCATTTTTGAAAAATCTGTGAATGCAGTTAGCAGAACTCAAAAATGTAAGGAGACTTTTCTAAGAACATTTTCCTGTAACTACAGTCCGATTCAAACTGGGCTCGAAACACGAGGCGAGTCGCAGCGCAGTACGTTACAAATTCACGTGTCAGCGGGGATGAGGGGGACTGCGCAGCGAGTAGCGCACTTCAGGGTCGCCATAAAGTTTGACGGGTATTGTATAAAGGTTAAGGTACCTGCCCTTACTACCCCGTCTCAAGTTCTACATGTATACCTACAAAGCCTTTTTAGGGTTCCGTACCAAAATGGTGAAAACTAACCCTTATGGTGCGACTCAGTCTGTCCATCTGTCTGTCACAGCTGGATATCTCAAGAACTACTAAGGCTATCAACTTGAAAGGAATAGTTTTAAATGACGTTTGCCAAACTACTTTGCAAATAAGAAAGAAATAAAAACATTTATAATTTATTTTTTTGCAACATGGACAGAACGGGTTTCTTAAAAAATCGAAGTGGGGCTACTAGGACGTATGAACACTATTTGCACATTCTCAAACTTTTTTTTAGGCCGCATAGATTTGGACTTTTGAGGAAAAATAAAATAAAAAATACCGTAAAATACCATAAAAAAATCCTCTTCTCTTATCTCCGAAGTTTGTATAGAAAAAAATCTGAAATTATTCTATGCGATAGAAGTCTATGTAAAGATGACAGGAAAAATATTATAACGATGTCTCTAAATAGCACTTTTTCTAATGTTGCAGTTTTAGGTCAGCGCCATCTCTTGGCCGATAGTGGAACTAATGTATTTTTTTTTGATGATTTTTTAAAATTAATTATCGAAACTCCATAAAATCATAGGTATCGGTATCTATTTTATCTGTATCTTCAGTTAAGTTGTGTATTTTCTGGTCAGTCAGTCTAAATGGATTGATTTTGTCGCCTCTAAGGTATAGTCAGGGAATCAAATTTGCACCCTATGTCTGATTGCCAAGTTATAGCTATTTCATACAACTGTCAAAGAATGACAGTTGCGATGTGAATACACATACAATTTATGTTAGTAGTCAGTTTGCTTGACAATGAATATTCCTGATTTTACAATCAAGAAAATTCATGGTTATGTTTCTTTTCAATCATCAATCATCATCTGCATAGCCTTTTCTCTAACTATGTTGGGGTTGGCTTTACATTAATTTATTTTATACTATCTTTTGCCCGAATTTTTTGATGCCCTTTGAAATACAAACAAAAAAAAATATATTTAATGTTTTTTTTTTTTATATTTGTATGACCTACAATTAGTTGTTCCGGGTCTGGCTGTTTGTGTATGTGAGTTTAAATGTTTGTAAACGCACCCACGATACAGGAGAAATTCCTAGTGTGGGGCAACGTTTAAAAAAAAAAAAAAAAAAACCCTCCCTTTTATATATACTTGTACATATTATTATCAATTTTCTTAAATCATTTTAAAACTATTTAGTGTTAATGAAGTCTAATATTAAGTACACGCCGCCATTTAGTTTTTTTAAATATTTTTTATTTTATATTATCATATTATTATTTGCTAGCGAACACTAGGAAAGATCGATCCCCGTTGCAGCTTAACAGCAACTGCTTGCGATAGCTCGACTCAGCATCTATTAGAATTGCTAATAGGCATCTGGGGCTTATAGCTTTACTCTGTATAATAAATTATAACATAGTGTACATCTTGTATAATATCTCAAGCTTGACGTTACTTGAATACTGTTTAGTGTCCTAGATTAGGTTTATGTTTTTTTTTTAACGAATTAGTTAGTCGTTTAACTAACGCCGCTTGCGGTAGGAGTTGACTGGTAGAAATCGTCACGTAAGGAAGAAGCGTTATGTCGTGTTAAACTCGCATGGACCCCCTCCATAAGACTTGAGAAAAAGTGTGAATTTAATACGCGTTTTTAATACAGAGCCATATAGTATAAGTTAAAAACGCGTGTGGGGGGTAAAACAGTGTATACGAGCTAAAAAACATCAAAATTTTTTGTTTTGTTATAAATCATACGTGAGAAGGAACTTCGTTCCGGGGTCTCCCAAAAGCACTTTTTTTTGGCTATTGAGCCGATGGTCGACTATTCCACCACTTTAAGATGGCTGTTTTAACCTGTTTATCGAAACATTATCGTTGTAAAACATATTTAACAAGGACTTTTCCGATTAGTAATATAAAAATAAACGTTATTTTTTCTACCTTCTATTTTTTTAATAACCGCTTCCAGCCAGGAAAACACCATTAAGCCGGAAGAAAATAAAAAGGAGGAAAATGGTTGAACTTCCCACTATTTGACATCAAACAGGCGTAGAATTCAATTATCATTGGTCAATGACCTTCAGTAAACTATTGAGGGCATTTGAGGGCGACATTATGTATGTAGGTGTAAGAAACTGATAATTAACACACTTGAACGTAAATTATATCAAGTACAAAGAACAGTGTTGACAAGTATTTATCGTTAAACTATATATTAAATAATTAATATTGTAATTATTGTTCGTAAACTGAGTTTTCTACCAGTCGGTATGTACAAAGGAAACTTACAAGGACAACCGACATTAAGTATTTGAATTGCAAATAGATTTTCTTTCGTTAACCCACTTCGAAGTATCTTAAAGTAGAAATAGCGATATTTTTACTAATGAAATGGAATTAATCTCGTAAAAATAGGATTTGAATCTTTAGTTTTGCCTTTAAATAACTTTGTCCATAAGAATAGTTAAAATATCTGACAGGTCTGAATCGATCGACATTCAATTTAAATAAATACTTCAAGGTCAGAATTTCGGGCGAATATCGTAGCTTTCTTGATCCTTCTTACAGAAATATCTTCGTGCCTTATTGCAGCTTTTAACCTACTTGTATATCCATTAAGATTGGTACAAAATGTAAATACCAAGGGCTTGGTTTCGATAAAGTCTGTTTGTAATTGTGAATGAATTCGCGTGATGGCAAGCGGGAGGCAGCAGTTGCTATCGGTTACGTAATACGTAAATTACCACGGGGTACATTTCGGTGACACGCTTTGGTAATAAGGTTTCTGTTTTTGATCGAAGCCTGAGGAAATAATAAGGACACAGAAGAAAATGGCAACGACAAAATAAGATGGATATTACTACATTTTCCCTGTCATTCGTAGATCTGAACTGTCAAAGATCTACGAATGACAGCCGGCACTTACGACTGTTCGTTACGGGTAATCTGAAGCCCAAATGTCTGTCAACCAGTCTTACCAAGAGGGTGTTACCCAGTAAGTGGGTTGTGGAGGTCAGGGCCTCAAGTCTGCTATTACAATAGTGTCAGAATGGTCTCGCCATTGTGAGTATTTGACAGTGTTTGTATGGCAAATCTGTCAAAAACTCACAATGAAGAAACCATTGCAACGTTTGTACATTAGTAGACTTGGCCCCCAGATATGCAGTCGCTTCATCTAAACTAATATTATAAAGAGGTAAAATTTGTTTGTGAATGTATGTAGGGTTAGAAATACCAGTCGGATTTGAAAAATTCTTTTTGTATTTGATAGCCCAATTCTTAAAGAATGTTATAGGCTCCTTAAAATCACGCTGTGACCCTAAGGAGCCGAATAGAAAGAAAAAAAGACAGAAAAAGGCTAAGTGAAAATAATCTCGCGGCCGGGCTCTCGGTCGGGGGAGCTACATCAGCTCAGACTAGAAGGCGACCCCAACAAAGGGAAAAGGCTAGACAGATGGAGTGTTATTATTACTATTTTATCCGAAGTCCATAAACATAGGCTGGAAACTAAATACCTAGACCAAACAACGAGTCTTTTCCACAAGATTCTACGGTCTATTAAATCTTATTTTAGTGTATATTGTGCCTTCAATTGACAAGAAGAACCAATCTGCGTACAATTGATAGCGCTAATTAAACTAGAGAAAGCACTTGGAAAGCTTACCCTACAATTGCCGTTTAATTACCAACTCTGATTAGAAGAAAATAGACGCAATTACTAACACGACATTAAACAACTAAGTAGGATGTTGCTTTTTCTTCACTACCTTTTAAAGATTACCGGGTTTCATAACTAGTCCTGTTTCCTACTAGCTGCCGCCCGCGGCACTCAGTTAATCCTTAATCCTTATAACATTAGCTATCTGCCAGTGGAAGTCTCGTCAAAATCGGTTCAGCGGTTTCGGAGATTAGGCAGAACAAACAGACCGACATAAATATTAAACTGTACCGTCTATACTTTCATATGCATTTAGTAAAAAGCTGTCATTGTGACAAACAGACACTTAAATTCTATTTATTTGTATTGGTATCGAACTAGAAACTAAATAACTGTAGTTTCCATACCGATTCCTCAGATAAATACCGAGATATACTATTTTCCCGTTTTTCTGGAAAATCTTTAAGGAAACTCATCATTTCAGCCGAAAGACGTCCACTGCTGGACATAAACCTCCCCCAATTGGGGGGGTTTGCCATAATCGCCACGCTTGGCAGGCGGGTTGGCGATCGCAGTATGGTGTTAAAATGTATAGAGAACGCTGCTACCCATTCTCTAGTAAGTCCCTTACTGCCGAATACTCAAACGCAATTCAATTTTAAGTCGCCGTTAAGTCTAATGCTGTCTCTGTCACTTTAAACTGTTTTGTAGCGACAGAAACACTTATAAGAACGTCTTAAAGTTAAGTAACGTTTGAGTATTTGGGCATTAGTCGCCTTTTACGACACCCAACGGGAAAAAATGGGATAAATCAGTAACTAGCTAAAAAACTAGTCAGTAACTAGCTTCTCTACTCGTAGTAAGTCCCTTAGTCGCCTTATACGACACCCACGGGAAGAAATGGGGAAAATTAAGGAAACTAACCTAATTTAATTAGCTGTTTTACATGATGCAGATTCATTGTTGCGTTATAATTAATAAAGTATTTATCAACACCTGTTTCAATGCTAACAAATCGAATTTGCATTACATCAACGGAGCAATCTAAACGTCGACGGCCGGCGAGTGATAAAATAAGCTTCATAATAATTGATTAAATAAACAGCCATGTTGGACTAAACAGTTATCGTTTGTTCGCTAAAATATCGCGTGATTTGCGGATATGGGTACTCTAAATAGCTTCTCAGCATACGATTATGTAAGGGCCAAAAGACACGCTACTTTTAGCATCGGCGATTGGCGATTTTGCCGCTTTTTAGAAGCTAAATGCATCGATACAGTCGCGTTGAGCTTCTAAAAAGCGGCTAAATCGCCGATCGCCGATTCTAGAAGTAGCGTATGTGCTATGGCCCTAAGCGCCAAACTCGTACTCAAAACATATTTGATTAGTTCTATTGTAAAATTTAATTGGCCAGCGCGAAAGGGCAATAACGATTACGTTTCTCGATCATCTATTATACACAACCCACAACAGACGCTACAGAGAAACCCACAACTGATAACACTAAACTACAACCACTTTCGCATGGCGACCATCGACCATCGCCAGTCCCATTAGCGCCAACAATACCTGACCTCGCGAGAGAAAGTGACTATCCAATCGATTAATCTGTCGAGTCCCCCGGGCATCGGATACCAGACGTATGGTAATAACAGATCAACATCGAAGCCGTAATTGTTGCATTGATAATTCGCAACTGACAGAGCAATTGCCGGTTGCGAAATTGATACTGCCGAGCGAAAATTCATATTGGAACCTCCTAGCAGACGCCACCACTGTTGACACCTTAACGAGAGCCTTTAAAATGAAATTTCTTGTAAACAAGACAGCGAGAGCGATGAAAGGGAAGCGATTTGTGCCGCTCAATAGCACGTTATGAAGTGTGAAGGGACGCGAGACCCGGGTCATTCATCAGTAGTGAAAGCGGGGCCAACTGATAGTCCTAAATTACCCCGGGCCACGAGTAAGGCCATCGTTACCGGGGCCCGCTATAAAGACTCGACAAAATGTAGGACCTGAACCGTCGACGAAATTGCAAATCATTCGTCAATGGATAGTAAACGACCTCACCTTGTCGAGCCATTGACATTGACGTAGATACAGGTTACTGCAGCTAACGAGATTGATGGGCGGCCGCCTGCATCCAATTTATTACACGATGACATAATGCCAAAGAACTAAATAGAAAAGGACATTGATGTCAAAAGTGTTTAAGTTCACTTTTGGAATACAAAGTGGAGGCGGGCGTAAATTGGGAATGTCAGGCGCACCGCACGTTGTGGCAGAATTTTGCCAATCTCTGTCGTCTCGTTTGCATTTCGAGTGCACGGACGTTGTGAGGGCCTTTAGTTTATCTTTTTACCGGACAGCTGTTTAAATGAAAGCCAAATTTTGTGCATTCCTCTCAATTTTCAACGAGATTTACCTGACAAAAACACGATAGCTCTGACAGTTATTTAAGCATTCTCTTGTTCTTTGTGAATGTACTCAGTTTTTTTGGGCGAGGGGGACATACGTGAGGTCGCGGCAGGACCTCTCAAAAACCGGAAGATTTATTCGAGTTGCCAGTTGTATTTTTAGCGTGTTACGTGGGATTTCACGGGGACGTCATAACAACACGGCGGCGGTGCAAATTTCCGCGATATGTGCGATGTGAGGCTTGTTAGCAGTTGTTAACGCGGTGACGCTACACGATTATTAATACGTAACGGAACACCGACCATAAACGGCCGAGACATTATCGATTTGTATTTCCACGAAGGCAGGCACTTTAGGTCAAAGATGATTATGCAGTTTCAAAAATTCTGAAACGTCATGACATGCCCATAATTATTGTAGCGATAAATCTGATAAACACATCGACTGTTAAGCCGAATGCAAAGCCTCACGACAAAGCTCGCATTAGAAAGCTGAATTCTTAACACCGTTCAAATGCGTTCAATTGAGACATGGCGAAAACGTATTGAACTCTTATTAGAGTCGTTAGTCGTAATTGCGTATCATGCAAAAACGAACGAGTTCTACTTGCGAAAAAAATCGTTTTCGCTTCACAACCTCCATTGTACATGATAGTGATTAATATAATTTTTATTTGCTTTGATTGTGTATGTCTACGGCGTGATTCTGTTCTCGTTATTGAGCGGCCGTTGACATCAAATAAAAACCCTGATTGGACCGGAGGTGGTTTAACTGTACCCATAGTACAAGCGTCGTATGATGGATTGGCCTGACAAGCGTAGTAACCTCCGTTTCTATTGTACAGTCATCCAATTTCTAAAAGTTAATATTTATTATGGGTTTCAATTAATAATCATATGTTTGGATATGCAAGCGATCGGAAATTCATTACTGGGAATTGGTAGAAGTCATTACATGAGTAACAAATGTTGAAGTAAGTACTTATTTAAGTAATGAGATTTAAAATGAAACGTAATAGCACTGGTAAAATATCGATACAGCAAATGCTGATTACGATAATAATAAGCACTTTACTAAACTAGATATTATTGCTAGAGTTAAAGTTATCAATATTGTTAAAGCAATAAACAAATACCTACACTAAATTCTAATACAAATTCCATCTTAACAAGGTAAGAAAACTTGACAAATGCGTCTACAGCTCCGAGAGAACATGGAAATGCGTAAGGAATTCTACCAAATGACAAATACACTGATGCCCAAAGTTGAACAAACCAAAATCAATTGTATAGTCGATGATAGATAGTTATATCGCGTTACCATGAGGTTACTGATAGGGCTGATGATAATCATTGGTTAGCGGTTGACATTATCGGAGGAAATAAATTGAGTATTCATGCCGTCACCCGGTGAATATAAATCGTTGACAACACACACGGTGATAGCTACGACATACTTAACTTACGCTAACACATTGCAGGTATGCAACATCGAAAATTTACCACTTTTGATGTTGCTGTTACCCAGCCCAGAACAATGAGGGTAAACAAAAGTGATTTCAGCAAAAATTTAGTCATTTGATTATGCGGAATCAGTCTCTAAAAGAGAATAATTTCTCCACATAAATTTTCCCTAAAAGCAACTTAACGGAAACAAGATCTGCCAGTTTGGGTGAAACCTTTCAAAATCCTACGAAGAAAGACTTTTATTTCAATTTGCAATTGATTGAGGATATTATTGAAATCACCCAATCAAATCAAATCAATCAGCATGGGAATTCAAAACTAAGCATAGTTCTGGTTGAAGCATCTATAAGCCCTACCTTACCTACCTCCATTTAGATCTAATGGCTATACACCTTAAAAGGAGTAGCATCATCTAAGTATGTTTCTACCTTCCCGTTGTCATTGTTTACGCTCCGTAGAGCTTATGGAGTCATTAAAACGGCTTTCTTAGACACATCGGCCCTTTGTTCAGCTGATAACTCTATAATAATATGTTCTGGTACCGTATCCTTTGTCCTACCACTTTTAATTAGTTTTTATGACGGTCTTGAGTTGCCAGTAACTAGGGGTCAAGGATCGGAGAGGCGTCATCTCGTGCCTCTTTTGTTTTTGATCATTTCGATTCGCATACAAATGTTAATTTTGTTGAAGGAATGTCAATGTCTCCAAAGATATAGAAGAGATTATAATATGAGTAACGCAGAAATGAAAGTTATCACAGAAAATTGTTGGTTGTTTAATCAATCATTTAATAAATTCTGAATTAATGTTTTTGACGATTTATTTACAATATAGCCGGCTTATTTGCATCATAACATAACGAACGGTAATATAATATCTAATTTACGAAGTTATCATACACAACCCAAACAACATATTTACATATTTAAAGATAAATATCGTACAGGTGAAGCAGTTTAATATCACGCTCATTTAAATTCGACGAATGCACTTGATTTATTATTTTACTAGTGACAAATCGTTTGGAGATCTTGTCTTATATTTCGAAAGGTTCGAATATATAATCTTGTGTTGAATTAATCGATTACTTTTTTTGTTCTTTTTTCTATTCGCTTCAAAGGAGTTAGGTGATAATAGGATTTATGGTGCCGTCAATTCCCATGGGGAAGATAAGGCAACTGGTACAATATATCAAGTAAGTATTTAAGATAGTGAGAAATTGATAATCTTAATTGAGAAGAAATACTCTAAGATCTTTCTCATGCTAATGAATTTATGATCGCATACAAACAACCAAACAAAATAAACACGGAACTACCCATAAACGAAACATACAATCATACAGCAACAATTTCATACATAAAAGAAATCCCAAGCATCAGTCATACAATAACACAGACAATACGTGCACAAAGGAAAATGAAATGACAGCTAATTGTAGTGCCAAATATGGTACACAGATTACACCAAGTGTCTTTGCTTGATACGACACCGCCCGGAATGGACACCTTGACTAATCGCGACACGACCGAACAAAATGGGTCGAAGTTCTTGAGACAGATGCACTTTTGTTAAAAAGAGTACGTGAGACAGCGAGGGAATTTAACATGCGTTAACTCTGCCTTTACAAGAGCATAAAAAAAGTAAAAAACATTTTTTAAATATCGTCGAAAACGTTTTACATGCCACCTGTGACATGGACGTGAATTCGTGTAACATTTATCGAGTGATGACATCCACTTATTTTATATGACACTTCTGCTACTTCAATAAAATCACTGTAAAATATTTTACCGAAATTGCTAGCAATTGCATCATAATTTTGGTTTAATATTTTTTATGGCAACCACAAACATCACATCATTTTCAATGTCTTCCGGCAACCTGCCAGCTCCAAGGAAATAAACCGTGATAAAATATAGAGAAGAACAAAGGGAAACTGCGGCAAATCATGATTTAACAAATACCGCATTTTAACGACAAATAGGATAAAAATAAAGAAAACATTTTTTTTAATGCTATAAAATTCGTGGCACATAATAATCAGCCATCAAACACCTCTTTTTTCTTTTTTAATTTAGGTGCTATGCAAATGGACAAGGTTTTTATCTGAGATTTAATCTTAAGAATCGTCTTCGGATTTGGCGGGTAGATAAAATGTCTGAGTGATGGTACAAGTATACTATTAGTGTCTGTGTGTTTAGACATTAGAAAGCTTATGTGATGATATTTATTTTTGGTATTACAATGGTTAGAATGTAGCTTTACTTAGCGAAGGCAATAAGTTTACAGTATAATTATAGCAGAAATTGTAGTGATGACTCAAGTGGTTCTGCTATGAACAATGACGATAACGAATGGCAGGAAGAAACAGATAACAGGTCTGCACCTGAAATCATTTTACAAATGATTCATGACACCTGTGTGGTTAGTATAATTTCGATGGCCAAAAACCAAGCAAGCAACGAAGTCATTCAAAGCTTCAACACTATACAGCTTATTCTCCAAATTGTTTTCTTGATCTGAATTTATAAGTCCAAGTCCAAAGTCCGTATTCCTTTTTCAATACCACTAAAGATTGTTTACAATACATGATCGTTTCCGAGTAAAAATCCATTGGAGACGGCACGGACTGAGGCAGACTTGTTGCAAGCTCGGCTGGCAGAGTGCCAGAGGACATTAATCAGAGTGAGGCACCTGCAATTCACACTCATCCCGTCAGGTGCGAGATACTCAACGAGCACTGTGCGAGATGACACTGAGAGGAGTATTTGACGAGATTTGTGTAGACTAGAGCTTGCATCGCAAGAAAGCACTGCTCCTAGGCAGTGCTTTCTTGCGATGGAAACGAAAATATGTTACTGTAATTTTTAGTCTTACTTTTAGGGATTAATGCCGAAAACTGATTCTTCTGAGCATTAATTATTACATTTGTTGTACGCGATTACAATGTGGTGGTGTGGTACGGGATTACAATGTGTGTAATCAGCAGTCGCTGGTTCCTATGTGTATATATAATAATATAGTTTTGGGCTCGAAAATACCACCAATTTGGCCATCTCTTAGATTTTTTTAAATGTCAGCAAAACAAAGAGCTTCATAAAATAGCTTTTTAATATAATCTGATCCACCATGTAAAACATTTCAAGCTCGCACGGGTAAAGTATTTTATTTAATGTCGGATTATGACGTAATTGTAGCGTATAGAGCAACTTAATGTTACTTCAAGGTCGTCTTACTTAACACATCCGTTTTTCTCTATAATTAACCTTTTTAGTTGTATGAAACTTGTTTGCAGCAAGTCTGGCTTAACATTATATTTTAATTTAATAAGAATTGCTTCTTCAGTTAGTGCCAACTGCCAATAATACTAGAATAAACAATACATTAACTGTCCTCATTTCAATCTAGCTCAACTAAAACAATTGAATCATGATGATACAATAGTACGAGGAATTGTAAAATGAAGTCATTTATAAGCCAAAAGATGAAAAGAAGTAGTCGTAATGTTAAACAAAATGTACGCAGATGCAACGGTGTCTTGTTTCACAAAAAATGTTTTTATGTTACTCATTCAGATACGCTTGTAAAGAAAGATGCAAAAGAAAACTCAAAATCTATTAAGGAATAATGTTTAATAATGGACTAATTGAGAATATGATCTTATTTCTTTCAGATAATTTAAATTAGTTAATAGTTAAATATTTCAAGTTAAAGATGTAAATAGCTTGTCCTATCAATAGAGGTAACTACAAGATTCTCATATTTTAGCATTTGGTGAAAACTGTGCAAAAACCAAAAGACGTCAAAACAAAATATCTTTCGTAGTAAATCAACATTTGTTTAGAGTAAAAAGTCAACATGTTTATACTAAACTAAGCGTACAAATAAATACAAATGACAAGCAAACTAAAAGCCACCCCAAAGAGCCAAAACAAAAACAGAGGAAATTAAATAACGAACATCTGTAGCTAATACCAAATCCAACCTAATTCTATTCAAACAGGATGGTAAAAAGCACAACCCTATGGGAAAGTTACAAATATAAAAAAGCTCACATCCGGACCTTTAACCATATTTCAATTTAAAGAGCAAAGGAGATGGAAGTGTTAGTAGACGAGAATAAACTATGAAATAATAAGTTATCTCAGATGGTTGGGATTCCCAAGGATGCAAATGTCAATATGTTTCCACGAATATACGGTTTATTGAATAAACAAGACATATGCATCGATAGCGATGAATAAGCAGATGTAGGCGATAACGATAACTGAGAGACGACAAAAGATGCTTAAGTGGAGCTTCGGTAATCAATTTCTCTCTTAACATTAAAACCATCTAATAACAAACTTGTTTCAGTATAAGAAAGCTTGTCACGTCAAAGGTATCGAAAATTTTAATTAACCAATGTCATTCATCAACAAGTATTGGATTTGGTAATCACTGTGGGCCATTCAAATTGAAAATCAAAATTTTCTTTATGTAGAATGAGAGTGATTAACGATGTAATGTCACCGGGACCGCCCCTCGTCAAGCCACAATGTTCAAGTCATGCTATATAATAGCAATATTGTAATGCTTTGGCGTGAAGTAAATTACCTTCCGCACCATAATTAACCGTTATTACATAATACTTTAGTATGGAACGAAGGATGGTAAATTCAAACCAGCGTGCAGCATAATTATGTCAAAGTCAATATGGTTCAATTTTAGGTTCAGTTCGACTGAAACATGATAAAAAGCAAAGACAATTTTTTTTTTTAGGATTCCATTTGAATATTTTTAAGAGTTCAAATCTAAAAGCACTTTTCTAGGATATGAAAATATTCAAAACTTAGTTTTATGGGCACGCGCACTCAGCCCAACACATCGCTGCACAGGATATGGTAATGGTGGCAGAGAAATGGAAGCCGTCGAATGTTCGACTATTTTAGTATAAGTTCGTTGTAAGGGCGATTTATTTTCAGCTCAATTTCCTTTCCAGATACACCGGCGGAGATGTGATACCACTTCCACAGTATAGATACGTCGTTTAGTTGCGTTAATGTGGGTGTTTTACGAAGGCCGAATATAGTATGCTTGGGTTCTATATTATAGGCAAAAACATGTTCATTGAATTGAGTAACACACATGCAAATGAAAACAAAAGTGGCAGTCACATGGACGAGCTTAATTTGAGTACGCAAGGTTACCATACAAACGTTCTTTGAGGAACATGAAAGCAACATTGTCTCAACAACATCAGACACGAAATAGGGGATTAAAGGTGGGATGAGATTAATTATATTAGACTCTGCTCGTCTTTGGCACTTTCAGTTAAGAGGTCCCTTCTTTGGGTGCGTTTCAAGGAATTAATTTTATAAATGAATCCGTCAAGATTCTTGAAGTAAATTAAGTTGGAATGAAAACTCTGTTAGATACTGTAATGAAGAAGGTTAACGTTGTCAGAGGCCTTTCTGAGGTCGGAATATATTATTTTTTATTCTCTTATCAAGTTTTTACGATACTTTCTTCTTGTTCGCAACTCTTGAAAGCTTATTGCGAATTTTACCTTTGTGATGTTTTTAATGTTCTTTTTTTGATAAAAGATGAAACTTTAATACAACTTTTCTCAAGTATTTTATGCGAAGAAAAAAATGTTTGGTGTTTATCCTCTAACCTGCTTTCAACAGTTATTATTATTTCATCATAACAATTTGATACCATTTATTCATATCAACTTTCTGCACTTTCTAAATCATTTCTAATACCGATACCGCGATCAATTCTGAAACTACCGTCAATTATTGTATTTATAAAAACGAGTTTCCCGCTTCAGTCTACATTTACGAGTGTTTAATTCTAGTGAAATTCCCAAATTGTCTGTGTGGTTTGCACACCATGATTTTAAAACATCTGTTCACTTGCGGGGTGTAGTCGGGGGACTAATTTTTCACCGTCAGATGTAAATTCGTACAGCTGTCGGGGCAGGTGGCGGGAACGTGCCCGCTATTGAAGGATTACATCTTTATTGTGTTGTTTTGATTAACGAATGCATTTGTATCAGTTGTTGATTTAGCTGTGTTTTAAGTTTTGTTTTATATAAGCTACAGATTCTTCATCTTGTGCATTGTTAGTTCCAGCTATTTTTCTTTTGTCAATGTCTGGTATTATAATCAGTCCTCTAAATGTCGTTGGATGGTTCTTGCATCACGTTTGTGTTGATTGAATATTTCATTCACAAGGTATATTTAGTTCGCATCTATATTATCTCGGATAAAACATGATGTGCCAAATATATGTGTCTATATTTTCGCGTAGCAATTTATTCAAAGCAGATTCTATCTTCAGTAACATGGCCAACATAATTACTTACAAAGCTTGTTTTTAGATTAACATATTTCTTCAAGCCAAAATATATTCTAAGACAGATGGCATCTGTTATAATTTTCTGCTTACACATTTTACGTCACATTAATATTCCTAAAACGTTCTCAGCCATTATTCTGAGTTGAGTTTACTCGATACGTTTTACCCAGTGAACGTAAATTTACGTTCACTGGTTTTACCTAAGAACTGTTTAAGTTAACAATGTGTTTGCCGTACTAAGTTACAGCCAATACAGTAACAAATGGAAGTATTGTATTACATTTTACCACTTACAAACTATGTTTGAGCTCGTTGCTATGTTCCACTGATGCGTAAAATTGTTATACTTTATTGCTTTGCTTGTTTTCTTTTTCAAGAAACGTGTTATTATGAGCAACAGTAATATTGCTTTCGTCTATAGACTTTTGTTCTCACTTTTTTTTATTTAACAGAACTGTAACGACTTACTGCTTTAGAAAGAGTGGTAACAAAACAAAACAAAACACAACTTTGATTTTCTCTGTGTAAGGCACAAAACTTTAATGACCAAGCAATATCTATAAGTCAACAGTATGCACTGACATCGTGATTTATGAGCTTTCCAATCTTGGACTATAATATCAAAGGCTATCTTCGTCAAGCGGTCACAGTCGATATTCTCAATAGCCGCACCTCGAGTAAGGATAGAGAAATTATGAAAACACCTAGAGAGTCGATAGTTATCTCAAATACTGATGTCGACTATCCCACAGTTGTCAGTACTAAGTCGGCGCGAGCGCAGGTTGCCGTAAAAGGCGAGGACCGTCTACGAGATACAGGCGATCATAATCGATGGAAAAACTCGGTCCTTCGAGCCGGACTTGACCTCTTTGGAACTTAGACACCCATTACTTTACGTAAAGCTTCTGTACCAACAATATTCTTTTTGAAGATACTTATCGTATTTTTTGGTTAGTGTCAAGTTCTTTTAGCTGGAGAAACGTGACCCATGTCAGTTTCGTTTGTGAGATTGTATCGAGGCCCTTAAAAGTATTAACTACAGAATAATGGATCTTAAATCTCAACAGCTGTAAGCAAACCTGGCGAGATTGTGAGATAAAGAGTCGTACGTATGTATGTATCGCAGAGCGGCCTCGGGATGCGCTTGCACATCTGCCTGCCCACGTGCCACCCTCGCCCGCGCAGGTTTCTCTTCAGTTTTTACTTATTTTCTCAACGAACGCATTCATCATTTACGGGCAGATGCATACGGTAATAACATGTTACCTTGGGTAATTCATTCTTTAATTAAATTTCTTTCTCCCCTTTGTTTTGATTACGATTCGGAGGCGTCATTCGGTTTGTTTACCATTAGAATTGTTTTTATTTTTGAAGCTTCCATTCCATTAAGGTACGTTTCATTGTCGTGTGAGTTTCTTTGGCCTGAATTTGGGCGCACACATGTGCGGAATGGTCTGTCTGTTTTTTGTCAGTCGACATCTGAGGTCTATTCCGTAACATGTGCAAAATTTATATCCCTCGCCATCAGCAACAGGATGTTGGAGATTGTAAGGATTCTTGATCTATTCAACGTCTGACGTTTTATAGCTTTATTAATGCTACGTGTCACAAGGATGAATTAATTTATTGTTGGCGTCTCGCAAACAGACTATTACAGACGTATACTGATGTAGATCAATGTACATTATATCAAGTAAATATAGTATTCGGATTAATGATTAGTACCTATGTAAACTACAAGCCAAAATTTGCTACTCTGTCGAAAGCTTTGTTAGTTACTATTCAGAACATGTTATAAAGGGCTTTTCATCTACAAATCGAGCCATGGGCATGCTTATAGCTTTGTTGTGTAACCTCTATGGCGGTGATTAAATCTCACCATTATTATTAACTGGCTCCATTCAAACACCCACTGTCGTTCTAGGCGGTTCGGAACTATGCCGTCCACCCACAGCGGCTGGTCCCGTAGGCGCACCACGGTCACACACACTAGCTTTTATTCATATATCGACTTCTAAACTCAACTCACTAGGTTCGATTGTTCGCGCTAACTCAAATTTACATTCGGAGAGTCAATGTCGCCTGACAGACACAAGGTCCGCCATTGTTTTGGCCGTTTTGGTGGTCCGGATGGAATATCGCCGCACTCATTTGAATATTTTAATAAATAAACCCTGGCTCCTCTCCGAATCCTTTATCCCCGTGCTAGAACTCCCGTGTGCTGCCACCACGTAATGTGTGTACGAATGGGTCGTGCGTCGTGCAAGCCAAGATCATCAGATCATCAAGGTGAATAACAGCGTACCAACGTAAGAACACATGCAAAAACTTATTGGAAGACTTTATTTACCATTAATTTTCATGTTACTATTCAAGAGGACCATCGGCTCGGTTTACACAACTTTTTTAGTAAAAAGTTTCGGCACTAAAAACACACATTCATCTTAGTCGAACGTCACAAACACTGCAAATTATCCGATCCACTCGTAATTGGAGTGCACTAAGTTTTGTCACAAGTTATTAAACACTCGTCTGAGAGTTGCACCACCGAAACGCGCGTCCGTCCTTGCGCTACGCGAATGGTAGACTGGCGGCGTTGGCCGGGCGACGCATGCGGTGCGGCCGGCACGGCGCGGCCCGGTGTTGCCGCGCGGTAGCTCCCCCCCTCCCTTTCGCGCGACAGCCCCGAACACTGCACCCAATAAATCCGACGATAGCTCGATGGAACTGTCGTGACTCGAAACCCACCTTTGTATGAAATTTCTTCTCGTTTTTACGCGGGATTTCATTTGAGCTCGTGATTTGACGGACGCGCGATACGCTCGTGTGGGCGCATGGCCCTTGCGAAGCCTGTTCGGTAATATAATAAACCGAGATTGTACAATTTATTTACGCTACGATACGAGACCGTTATCTGGCGTGTAGCACTCGGTGGTGCAGCAGCAGTGTCGAGCGCATCGATAACGATGCGACACAATCACACTTCACCATAACACCGTGAAAGATGATCTCATAGCTACAATGTGGACCACTCGTATCAAAGATAATAATATTTTTCCAGATGTGAATATCAAACATCATGTCAGCATGTATAAAGGAAGACATGAACTCATAAAATTGAATGTTATAAAGATGGATGAAGCTCGATTACATTTAAAAGTTGAAAGGTCCAAACGATTAATCATTTTAGATAGAAAGACGACTGATGATGACTTCTTAAATATCAATAATCCTATTTTGGAATATTTGCTTTGAATATATTGGAGTCTAAGATTACTGAGGTAATTTCATTTGATGAAGAGTTATTTCGCGAAGCCCCTGCCGCCAATATTTCAATTCCATCCATTATTATACTACACGAGCCGTCAGCTTTCGCACAGACAGTTATTATATCCTCACTCGTTCATCCATCTTGAGGTTTTTTTTCCAACCATATAAACCTGCGTTTCAGATTTCAAATGTAATTTTTGAAGAGGATCCCCTGACCCAAAATTTACTTTTCAAGCTAAAACGGAGTCTTCCACTCAAGTAATTAGATACATAATCCCATCTCGGCACACAGATCGTACAGAAGCGATAAATTGTTAAACTAGTTTGGGATCAGAGGCATCAGATCCCGGCTATCAGCTTGGGGCTCTCTACTTTTAGTTTTATTTTCTGAATAAGTTCTGGGAAGGTCGGACCTCAAGGACGTCTGACGGGTCACGATTCCACTTCGCCCGTTATTATTAACATTTGATGGGAGCTAGACGTTGATATTAAAACTTCACGTTTTGGTTGGGATTAACAGAAACGAGTTCTAATTAGTTCAGCAACTTGTGCTTCTAAAGTTCAACTTTTGCAATTTATCTTATTAAACTTAATGTCCGTGTCAATAATGAATTAAGGGTGTTGCTCTGGTTGGAAATCAGAGCGAAGAGAAGAAAGAAAGTGAAGCCTCAGATTTAAGTGTCGAGTCTCATAATTAGGATCTTTTCGAAAACTTATAATTAATTAGCTAATAAAACCGGTGTTGTTGGTCATTGCACTCGCTCACTTGAAAGGGCCAACATACGCGTTTCGAAAAATTAAGATTGGATCGAACATTTTTGCAACTTTAGGCTACTTTCAAACTACATATTGCGATGGCGAATGATATAAAACTTGGAAAGAATTGTTAAATTTTCGTAATTTCTGCAGTTAAACACTCGGAGGAATGATTTAATGAGTAGGTACATTAACAGCGTACGTGTATTGAAAATTATATGCTATTTTGCAATCTGTATTTCAAACCAAGTTTGTTTTACGCTCAGTAAAACCTTGTACTAAACTTTATTAAATAGAGCATTGTAAAATATTATCTTTAAAACATATTGATGTAAGGTAAATACACGTATGACATTTAATTTCCGCTCCTTTCAGATACCAATCTTACTTTGCTTCGTAAACTTGCAAAACATATTAATGAATTAATGAGACTCGTATATCATAGCATGTTACAGTCAAATGGTATGTTTTATAATGTTTACAGTTCATATCTCATTTCGAGAATAAATACTTCTTCAATAGCTTTCGTGTTTGCTTCGTCTCCTTCATTCGTGTCTGTTGAGAATACAGCAATCATAGCATTATTGAAAAATCGGAGAATTCAAATATCTATTCTGCAATTTTTTTACATCGCGTTGGTCCTTAGTGTCTTTTATATGTTCGAAATAAAGTACAAATTGAAAAAGGCTTCGTATTTTCTCTTCTGACTTTTCCCGTTTGCAATATTCATTCTCGCGCCACAATATTTCATCGGTTGAGTTCATAATCGCGTCTACCTACGCTCTTGGGAGCCCTACTTGTCAAGTGGCCACGCATTCTGTCTTCACCGCTTCCCTTTGTTGACTTATCGTATCGTATACAATTTTATTTCTGTCCCACTTTCAACTGGTATGTGGTCTTTATTTACAAACAATCGTTCGGATACCACATTTTTTACCAGTCACATCTAATCTATTCTTTATATAAACTATTAGGACCAAAATAGAAATAATTATTGGTTGTAAATTAAACTACTATTAAACTTGGAGATTCATCATCAATCATTATCATTTTTTTCTGGCAGCGATCGGTTATGGTTTTTAATTTAATTATGATGGTAATATGAGGTAACACGTTCCAAAACAGGTACCGTATCATCTGCCTGTGGCTTATCGATAATCTCATAATTAATAGTTTATGTAAAATTCTTATACATAGTTATTGTATAAAAAATTACGATGACCTAAAGCCGCATTCTTTCTTTTTTACAATCCGTTCAGCCGTATTTATATTAGTTACCTGAACAACGGGTAGTAATTTCATCATATTTTTTAAAACATTTATCTTTTCATCATTTCAAGAAGAGGTACAGATTACCAAACCAACCATCAGTACCTACTTCATTTTGTTGTAGAGCTTCTTTAGATTTTTAAACGGTTAACAAAGAATTAGATCAGCATCAGTGCAGTTATCGCGAATAATCGATGTCATTTGTCACTATTGGAAAGTTCTTAAGCCTAAAAATTTTTGGTCTTGATATGGTAAAAATAAAAGACCAATAAATGGCGCCGGCGCAACGGACATATTTCTTCTGGATTCGTTATTTAAACATTTGAATTGTAATCGACCACTTAAAATGCAAAATCAATATTTTTTACAGATGAATCAGATATAATCTCCACTTAGTTTCCATGAATTTAAGATTTTTATGCTTGGATTCTTTAAGAATTTTGATTAATATACACTCGAGCAATTTTTTTATAAATCATCATTTATATAAAAATAGCTCGAGTGTTTAGTGCAATCCATCTTCATAAAGACAGTTATCAACGTGTTTTAACATCCAAACTAAAAACAAAACAGGATAGTGAAGTTATTAACTGCGAATTAAACCAATGAACGACTATTAAAAGGGCACGAGCTACACAAATAAACGAAAGACGCAATCTGGCAATAAAATGTCTCTTTCAGCATCACTATGTGTAGCCGAGTACAGATATAAATTAAATAATAATTAAACCGTCAAGTCGTTCGTCCGTAATGTACGACGAGGCATGTTCATTAACAAGACTTTTTCCACGTGTTTTTTTCGGTCTTTTTTAATTGATCTTACATTCAACTGATTGTCTGTAATGGATTTATTTACAATCTCATTTAATTAATTATGGGTGCATTTAAATTGGTAAATAGGTGCGTTCTAGAGGCGTCAAGGATGTTGTTGTGATTTAAAATGTGACATCATCGCTAAGATTTTTGTCGCGCGGATGGAAGGTCCAAGTTTTTCTGGTCCTTATGAAGGAAAAATACGTTCGTTTCTTAATTCCAGGAGCTGCCTATTTGTGATTCAATTCATTCTATGGTTTTGAGATATTATTTATCAGCATAGTAAGTTATGGTAATAGCAACGAAAAGATGGGTCTTGTTCAAGTTTTTATAATGTTAGTTATTGATTCAGCTTGATTACATAAATGCAGTTAAGAGATCTTTGAGAACAGACAGCTATGCTGCTGGGAAGTTTGTTGCGCCACTTTTTCTACCCAACTAAAGCACTAGGAAGTGGTAAAGGGCGAGCATTTTGGGGGACTGTTTTATCTTATTTTGACCCCCAGCCTAATTTGAATACATGACTTTAAATTTTGATTTTAGAGGGCTAAAGTGTATTGGAAGACTAGTTAAGCTTTAACTTTTAGCCCACCACATTTATTATTAAACATGATTTCATACAATGCAATCATGTTTTCTATCATAAGCGGTATTTTATCTACTGATATGTTTGTAATCTGTCCGTTACCTATGTAACTAATCACGTTCGTACTTTGTTGGTCGGTTGCACTGTCGGAATATTAAATCGTGTTTATTTTTATATCTGACGGGGTCGTGCGTTGATTGGCATTCCGTTTGCATTTAATTAGGTAATAATAGGTAAACGAAGACGAGGTTTGTAGAAAGACGAGAAAATTATTCTTAGTAGGTTCGTGAGGTCCTGCCTACTTGAAGATTCCTTTCTGTTTCGTTTAGCGATGTGACTTCGTGGGAGTTGGTTGGTTGGTATTCTATCTTGAAAGATTACTGTTTTGTGGGCGGGACAGACATTACAAAACTTTTTTTAATTTAAGTATGCATAAACACGTTGCAGTATAAAACTAATTTAAATACGTCACCTTCAGGTGCATTTGAAAACCAGCGTCAGGCACTAGTTGTCTGGCATTTTTACTGAACTGGTCCTTATTGGCGCAGCCGTGAGGCACACTTGCCTGCTAATTTCTTACATCGCACTTTACCTGCTGTATATTATAATATGTCATATGTGCCTTTTAGTCTGTGCTAAATGAGTATTTTCTTTCTTTCCTTCTTTATTTTTATATTAATCCAAATAATCAGTAATCATGATATTATATGACCACTTCTGGTCCTGCCGGTCGATTCTGTAAAAATCTCACCGTGAAAACTTAGGTGAAGTGATCTCGAAGTGAACTGTCATTCCATCTGAGACTAGGGATTGACACTGACAGCTCATTACTTCACCTAGGTTTTCACGGTGAGATTTCTACAGAATAGCACTGCTGGTCAATTCAAGCTCACTTCACCTAAGTTTACACCGTGAGATTTTTACAGAACAGCACTACTGGTCCTTTATTTCTTTTCAGACTGTCGCTTTGTAACTTTGTGGTGAGATCCGTGAGATTCAAAATTACCAAGATTGGTTGACGATTCCGCAAATTGGTGAATAATAATTATTATTAACTCATCGCTTCCTTATTATTATTATTATTATCGTTTATTTCAGGTATTAACCCATATGCATATCACAATGTATGTTGTTAAAATATTACATCACAATAAATTAAATTAAAATTATAATTAAATTACATTATTAAAATTAAAATTACAAAATTAAATAACATTAAAAATTAATTGAAATTAGGGGTATAAAATTACATATTTCAGCTTATTAGCGTCTTAGCAGGTACACACAGCGAAATAACACAGACACTATTTGATTGTTACATGCACATAATCGAGTCAGGAAAGATGCCTTGAGTCTCCTCAAGAAAAAAGATTTTATTCTTTGGCTATGATGTTTGAGTCACCTCTTGCATGCGACATCCGCGAGTAAAAGGATGTTATAGGGTTATCTATACTTCTATACTAATAATAGGTAAGTAGGGGGTAATCTCTGAAACTACTGAACGGATTCTGAAAATTATTTTTGTATTTGATAGCTCAATTCCTGGAGAAGGTCTAAGGAAGGTCTGAGGTCCGGTGAATATTTATCATCACGCAGCGACCCTAAGGAGCCGGGCAAAAATAAAAAAAAGTCAGAAAGAACGCTGCGTGAAAACGAAGTAATAGCGCGGGTGGGCAACGGGATGTGCCGCAGAGGGTCGGAGGCCGAAATTTCACCCGGACGAAGTCGCGGGACAGAAGCTAGTATTCTGTAACGGTGTGGGACCGCATGTTTATAACACTTTTAAAAACAATATACAGGGACATCGACGCGCATACTGTAACCATGAATTCAGCACAATGATTCCAGACCCGCAAGCTTAGAAATTACAGGGTGGTGAATTATCAAAAAACTGCCGTTTCATATAAAAGTGCAATACCTATCCTGTCAAAATGTATGGAACAGCAATTTTTTAAATTAATTTTCGAAGAAAAATTCGACGCGGGGGCGTTTACATTTTTCGTCGCTCCAGGATCCAGAATCATGTACAGAATCCAAGGTAACAGGTTGCGCGTCGATGTCCCTGCCACCCTGTATTATATATACATATTAAGTTCTATCTACTGCCCGCGGCTTCGCCCGCGCAGCTATTTCTAAAATAAAAGCAACCTTGGTTACTCTTTATTACATCAGCGATCTGTCAGTGAAAGTCCCGTCAAAATCGGTCCAGCTGTTTCGGACAAAGACCAAAACAGACAAAGACAGACAAAATCATTTTTTTTTTTTGTTATATGTCCCTTACATACTTTCATATGGAGGAGCTCGTGCCAGCCGCACGGGTCAATCCATCAGGTTAAGCTACCCTTGCTGGGGTTGATCCGTGGATGGGTGACCATCTTTACATACCAAGACTCCTCCGTGCCTCGGAAAGCACGTTAAGCCGTTGGGTCCCGGCTGTCATTCGTGGATCTTTGAGTCATTACGGGTCGTCAGAAGCCCGAAAGTTTGACAACCAGTCTTACCAAGGGGTATCGTATTACCAAGTTATTGGGTTATGGAGACACACAACAACAGACTCTTTAATTTTATTCATTTGTATAGATACAGTCAAAGTGCAGTTAAGCGCGAAATTATAATAATCTGCAGTCAGCAATTTATAGTTTCAGCTAGCTTAAATAATAATTAACTCCGCTACCATTAATTTGCAGCCAGTTTTTTTAATGTTTTCCATTAGTTTCTAGTCTTTAATTATTTCTTTACTGTCTCGCAAAACGGTAAGAAAACAGTTAACAACTTCAAAGAAATAATGACTCAGAAACTGAACTCGAGCTGCATAAGCGTCTTATTCAAATGTATCCTTCTGACACAAAAAATTGAGGTGGTATATGCTTGTGGTGTGAGTTTAAAAAAAATCCTTAGTCGCGGAAATGTCTTTTGAATACTTTTTCAGTATTCCACAGTTTAAAATGCCTGTTGGTTTTGTCTTTGCGACTGGTTTATTGTAGATTATTGTTAAGGTTACCAACAAACTCGTCCTAAGTCTATCGAAACCTGAACCCAGTTCTGTCCATTTTAATCTAAAATAAGCCATTACACGATCTGATTCCTTATAATCCCAGTAATTTTTTGCGGAAACCTCAACGCGGCAACTGTCATGTTTTTGAGCGATAATGACTTAGCATCGCGGGATTGGATGCTCGTTTCAAAACTCCTTAAGTGGAGAGAAAGACCATATATGAAGAAATCCAGGTTAATACATCCTACTTGTGTCAGCCAATGAACATTTGTAACGAAATGATTTGTTTTTCATAGAAATAAGCACCGTACGAGGAATTAAAACAGTTACACGCTTCCGCAAAGTTGAAAAAGTTATTGTATAAAATTAAAATTGTGACATTTGTGGCTCTACGAGACTATTTTAGATTACGTTGCCTTCTCTCCTTTTAGAGGGAGTTCCATTTATTAGAGGAAGGAAGAGGGTTCTCTTCTCTAATTAACTGCCTCCTTCTTAGTTTTAATGAAAACGGGCATAACTCCTTATGCCCGTTTTCACTAACACTAGGCGACACTTAAATGAATGCCTATGTAAAACCGCGGTTTTTTTGTTTTAACTTTCGGTGCTAAGCCGAGCGTTGAAAATCAAACAATACAGTTTTATATAAACATTACTTTTAGCTGAATCCTCATCACTGCTGCCGAAAGACGTCCACTGCTGGACATAGGCCACCCCCAAGCACCGCTACTTCGACCTGTTCTGTGCTTCCCGCAACCAGCGGATTCCTGCGGCCTTCAGAAGGTCATCGGTCCACCTTGGAGGCCTTCCAACGCTACGTCTTCCGGGACGCGGTCGCCACTCCAGAACCTTTGGGCCCCATCGGTCATCTGTTCTATGAGCGTGTGCCCTGCCCACTGCTACTTAAGTTTGGCAATTCTTCGGGCTACAGCGGTTACCTTGGTTCTCCTGCGGATCTCTTCATTTCCGATTCGATCACGTAGGGAAACTCCAAGCATAGGCCTCTTCATTGCCCTTTGGGTGACTTTAAGCCTTCTAATAAGGCCCATCGTGAGCGACACCGTTTCAGTGCTATAGGTTATCACTGGCATCACGCCACTGGTCAAATACTTTCGTCTTGAGACACTGCGGTATGTATAGCTGTAGCCTAGTATTAGTTGAAAACAGGTGTTAATGACTTGTTTTATGCAACCATCAAGTCTTCCCGCTTCCAAATAAATACAAACCCTTCCATTCATTAAGCTGTATGAAACGCCTGCGCAAATGATTATGTGTCGTTGGCCCGTAATGCTAATTCATGAAACATACCTACAGTACATACCTTCATATCTACCTACCGGGAGGTATTTCATATGCAAATGCGTTCTTCCTGCCAACATCCAATTATTTGTGCTTGGGTCCGCGGAAAACGGAGATAAGTGCGAGTTATAAGTAGCGCAGGTTTAACTGGTTTTTAAAGTTCTTTTCTTATTTTTCTTTATTTCAATTTCAGATTTTTGTGGACCTTGTTCGATGATGAAAAAATGTGATATGACCACACAGGGTGTGCATAAATACTAAGATAAAGACTGGTAGAGAAGTATAGAATCTTGAAGACATGATGCAAGTACCTACCCCAAATTAATTGGTATAAAGACAGGAGAATACTGTTCTATTATGTGATAAACTGGTCATAGTCATCATCATCCTCATCATTTCAGCCGATAGACGTCCACTGCTGGACATAGGGCTCCCCCCAAGGGTTTGCCATAATCGCCAATCGGTGTTAACAATGTATAGAGAACGTTGCTGCCCATTCTCTAGTGAGTCCCTTAGTCGCGATTGACGACAATCACGGGAGGAAGTGGGGTGGTGTTATTCTTAAAGTCTGGCACCATACGGACCGGTCAAAGTGGTCATCTTCGTCGGCTCTAGGATCCGGGATTTTGTAAAGTTGTAAGGTGATAACCGACATAAAAGGGCATTATAAGTGACATTAAGGGCCCACGACCTTAGTTCTTTCTGCTGAAGTTAAAGCAGGCTGGCATTAATAAGTGACAATTATAGTCACCTACCTACTTTACATGTTAAATTAAATTGTAAGGGTTTAATGTCATAATATATTATTGCGGTAGACCCTTAAAGGCTACCGTGTGTTGTTGTATGGCGGAGATATATTTGTATAAGTTATATAGGTTATTTCAAACAGATTATTGTTTTTTTTGCATTTCGCTACATAACCATCTTGCATCTGGGTTTTGTTCCTTTACATACCGAGGGACAAAATCGATTAGGTAACAGTGGCATTAATTATTCGTATTGGTTGGTTGGGTCGCCCTTATATGCGTATACTCGTACATACCGTGTGATGCCGGAGTACCGTGTGATGCCGGACGTAAAGAATAGCATCACCCCATTTCCTCCCGTGGGTGTCGTAAAAGGCGACTAAAGGACTTACTAGAGAATGGGCAGCAGCGTTCTCTATGCATTTTAACACCATACTGCGATCGCCAACCCGCCTGCCAAGCGTGGCGATTATGACAAACCCCCCAATTGGGGGAGGCCTATGTTCATCAGTGGACGTCTTTCGGCTGAAATTATGAAATGATGATGATGGGTCGTCGTATCGGCCCTCCAGACCAAATTTCGTCCAAGGCGGCCAATCTCAACGAAGACTTATAGCTTTCTACGTGGGAGATATTATAGTACACAAGTGTTTTCCTAATTGAACAGACAGAATGCAGGCTGCTGTGGTGCTAGGGAGTTTGTTGCGCCACTTCTTCTTCCCAGCGATAGCACTAGGAAGTGATGAAGGGCGGGAGTTTTGGGGTACTGGCAGTGACAGTGCTGAGTCTCAGCCTAATTTGAACAAATGACTTTTGGTTTTGCGCAGACACAGGTACACTCGCTCTTCCATCACTCTCATAGTCCAATGGAACGGAGAGAGATCAGGCGCAGGACCCACGATTTAACGTGCTTTCTGAGCTCCGGGCTGTTACTGAGAAATTCCTAATGGAAAACCTCAATATCAATTTGCTCGACCTGAGAATCGAACCCAGGACCATTCGCTCAGCAGTCGCGCTTGCGACGATGAGACCAACGGTCATATAATATGAGACCGATACAGGCAAAGCGTGAAGGGAGGTTTGACCAAAAAATAATCATTTACAAGAGAAGATTTAATTGAAAGCATTTACAATAAGGCTTGATCAAAGAAACCAACCAATATCCTTTGCAAACTACTTAGGTTATCGGAAACAAATTGTAGACTACGCTGGCTTCACCTCGGACTCATATTGCACCCTCGAGGCTCCTAAAAACAGGCGCGACATGCGACGCGACACAAAGGCACCGCGTGTTCAAGGACCGGTGCCTTCGTGTCGCGTCGCGTGTCGCGCCTGTTTGTAGCACCCTTTACAGGAATAAGCCAGGGTACTAATTTAGGACCGTTGAAATTTATTATAATGGTAAACGACCATCCGGAAGTTGTGAAAGATGCTGGGCCTCAAGTCTGCTATTACAATAGTGTCAGAATGGTCTCGCCATTGTGAGTATTTGACAGTGTTTGTATGGCAAATCTGTCAAAAACTCACAATGAAGAGATCATTCTGACACTATTGTAATAGCAGACTTGACGCCCTGGTTGCTTACTGTTTGCCGACGATCTGAAGTTATGCGGATTACCAAGCAGTCGCACTGCGAACTGCTGCAGCGGGAAATTGATCATGTAGTAGGGTGGAGTTTTGAGAATAAACTACTCTTAACTACTCTTTAATGTGACAAAGTGTAACGTGATCGGGCCGTGGTTCTCCGGCATCACGAATATAGCATGGATGGGCATGTAATACCGCGGGTAGTGCGAGATCTTGGGGTCACTTTCTCCGCAGATTTGTCGTTTCCCACACATATCGTACAGGTGTGTAAGAAAGCCTTCAAGAAAGAATCATGGATTTGTAATGGGTGAAAACCGTGAATTTACTAACACAGCAGCTGCGTGAAGTCTCTTTATAATGCTTTAGTAAGAAGTAGCTTGGAAACGAGTGCTATCATCTGGAATCTGGTACTGATACTGTCTTATGGTAGAAAAAAAATGGCAAAATATAAGGATGTAACCGTGTTAAATTGTCTGTAGTAATGCTCGTAACAATCAGTCTCATTTTTATCTTAGATCAGCCACAAGTCACAACAGACATGTTATTCCAGTTCCATGGACTTTGTCTCACTCCAGACATAGCACACTTAATGAAAACAAAACATTACATAACAGTAGGACAGCGATAAGCCGGTGCCGTCCCGTCTGCAAACAATCGCTTGTTTGCATTGAGCAACAATCGATACTCCATGATTGATCGATACCTAAGTACATCCATATCATTGTTCTGATAATACTATCGATAATTTATAGGAATTCTTTCTACCTTGCCGGTGTTATTTACACTTTTACTGCAACTGAAGATAAGTACATTAAATACTTCTTTGTGGAGTTAAAGGTGACTTCATTACAAGAAAATGTCCAGTTGACGACATAATTATGTGTTTACATTCGCTTATCATCGATACTATACTATGATATTGCGGTCAGTAACCCATTATGTTTAACGTGATGTCTACTAGTGGTCCAAAGGGTCAAAGACGACGGGTTATAAACAGTTCGTAAATACTCTTAGAGCAATAGTAATTTGAGGTGCCTCGGAATGCACGTGCCGGTATTCGACGGCCTATCTGACGTCCACAATCCTAACTGGATTGGACTGGGTAACACGATACCCGATACCCTTTATTTATTTATTTAGGTTAGCAAAAAATTGTTCACACAATACATTTCAATAATTTCCATAATAGTAAATATGTTGCAACAAAATTCGATCTAAATAAAAACGGCCACATTCCTCTAGAATTCTAGATCGTATTTTGTTGCTTCGTGTCTCAATATGAAACTTTATAAAAGGTATTAGAAAATTCTAGACACAGCGATATAGTTGATTGAGCCGTTTTTCATAATTCCTTCTCAGTCACGCACGAGATAATGTTTTTAAAGGAGTGGCGCTAGTGGACCGGTGACAACGCTCTTAACGTACAATTAAAACATTCGATTCACGCTGAGGCTTGCGGAAGTTGCACCACCCAACTTCCACCTCCAGCCATTTAGATCAAAGACTCCTAAACTAAAACACAATAGTCAAAGAGATACACGGGAATGTGTAAACGTCCACTAACAAGTAACAATGCATTTTAATGTAAATTTCCTCGCCGTCACCCAATACTGTTGTGGTATAAAGCTATAAGTTTATAGCGTCATAGAATAAGAAAAGCTTGCAGAAGGGAAACTCATGCACTTTCCTTTGTGGCAGACACCTAAGCTGCCGAAATAATCAACACCGTTCTAGGATCGGTATTCGCCCAATCAAAAACAGGGTTCTCAATTTTGGCTATAATCCAACGCCTATAGCGTGTAACGGTGTAACTTTCGACGCAAGTGTCAACCAACACAATCCTGGTACCCTGACTTGTTTTAAGGCACTATGATCGACTGAAGTAGGCTCGCGAAGTCGCGAGTGGTTGCCTCGCGCATTTGGTAGGTATTTACTCGTAAACCAAATAATTATTTTAATAATTTCATCAACACAAACTCAGCGATTTGTTCTTACTAACTTTTCATTTATATAAAAAATATGAAAATTACGTTTGTTTTGTAGGTGACTGATAATTTGATTAAACACGAAAAGGGGTTTTGGGTTTTTTTTTTCTACCAAATTTGTCAGTTATGGAATTTTATTCTGAAATAAAGAGTTTATTATTATTATTATTATAGGGGAAGAGATGGGAAGGGGAAGAGAAAGGACTAAACCAAATTTTTTGACGTTTATACCTGTTATAACTTTATTCCGTGTTTATTTGTAAGGTCCTGAAGAATGCGTTCATAGCGAGAGTTTCGCGCTTCTATAAATTCTTATTCTACGGTAGCGTTCCATCTCATTTGACACAAAAACTCGGTAACTGAATAGCAAGTTTCCCGCGCGCTAATTGGCCGAGCGCTTCAGTATAGGATTACGCAGTAGGACGACAATGAGTTTTCGACAATTTTGCGACGAATTGTGTTAAGATTAGCTACTCTGAAACTTGAGGGCCGTTATGTGAGAGTAAACGGTGCAGTGTTCGCTGTTTGTGTTTAGGTAAATTGCTTATGGCTTTTTAAGATGGCGTGATTTGAAAATTGATGGGAACAAAAATGTGACTGAGTTATATCTTTAAAGAATACGTAATAACACTGTCAAGCTGTACTAATTTACCGCTTTGACCGAAAAATGCATTGCATGTTTGTCGTTTGCAGGCGCCATGGCTCGATGCATGTCGTTTGCAAATGGCCGCCATAATTCCCATCGTGCATCTATGAAATTATAGTGTATCAATGAAGACTTAATTATTTCAATGGGGAGTATTGTTAGTGTATCGATATTGTATTATTTATTACTCAAATAGCATAAGTAGGAATTTTTTGCTACTCTTTCTTTTTAATAAAATAATAGTAGACATATTCAACGACAAGCTACCGAAATTAAGACAAAAATCACACTACCCTTGCCAAGTTGTTTTTAGTTTTTACTTCTAATATTATTTTATTTTTTCGTAATAACCTACGCTGGTATGTTTTAGTTTAGTATAGGTATAAATTAAATTTAAAGACAGCAATAAAATAAAGTTACTTCCTTGGATTCATTGCTGACTGAACCGGTGATAGATCCCTTAAATAGGTATCTAGATGTAAATCACCTCATTATCTATGTTTAGTGTAGCTATAGCTGTAAAGTTACCTTGATTAGGTATCTTCTATTCAAAAATTTCCGAAATAATTTGACCGTCACATAAAAAATAATAAAACTGTCATAAATCAAGGTGTTCCTACACCGTGTCATACCGTCAGCGTGAGGCTATTTTCGACAATTTTATTTGCATATTTTAACGCTCAATTGATAGGGGCCTATTAATTTAGGGTAGGGTAGGGTCCAAGCTACCGTAATATATTTATATTATACGAAGGGACATTACGATAGCCCTGTATACTTCAAATAAATTGATAAATGTATTTTATTTATTTTATATATTTTATGTATATTATTTTATTATTTATATACACACAGTAAAATACATAGAGATACGACATAATTATAATTTTAGTGCAAAGGTACTGCTTATTTCTTAAGAAGTTTCTACCAGCAGACCTGCGAAAGGAGAAATGAAAAAGAAATTTAGACAATAGTGTGTGAGAACAAGAAGAAACAAATATGAATATGCGAAGTCTTAAACTAAAATATAACATATATTTAATTTTAGGCTAAAATATATAAATACATATATACCTATACACATAAAATACTCACCACACTGTATCGAATTTGTATTGAATTTATTAATAGCTTTTATCAAACTATTAGATTAGAGTAGCATTATGTGACAACATGTACTCTATTTATCTAATTAAATCTTAACTTGTTAAGTGAATGGACTTAAACATAACTTTTCTATAATTTTATTTTAATTAATGATCAGATTTCTCGGTGATATCAAGATTGATTCCAATTATTGATGGTTTTATTTAATTATGTTAATTATTTATCTAGTAGCTATCGTCACTTGCCATCAAACGATAAGCCGATATTTTACTACTTTCGTAAAATCATAATGTAAATCTAATATAGATTAACGTTTGATTAATTATCTAGGTATCTTTATTTTATGCATAATCGGAAATACATAAACACTTCCTTGATTTACTGACAGATAATGCGTAAGGAAAATATTAAAAAATATAGGTAGATTTTGCTTGAATGATCTATTTATAGTTGGGCGCCACTTGTAGGAAAGGTATTCTCGTGGAGCACACGATGGGGGTCTGCCCTGCTTGGGCGGAGCACCGCCGTGTCCTCGTAGAGGCGATCGGCAGCGGCGGCGACCTCTCGCGCCAGGTCATGGTTCAAGCCACGGTTCGGGGTGAGAGGGAATGGGAGGCAGTCACCTCCTTCTGCGAAGCAGTTATGCTAGCGAAGGAGGAGGCGGGATGGGAGAGGGAGAGAGCCTTCCGTCCCAGCCGCCCCGGTAGTCGCTCCGGGCGTCAGGAGCCGCGTGACGACTTCCAGCCACCGGAGGCGCGGGCCTGCGGGCGGTGAGTAATGGGTAGCTTACCGTCCGATCAGGACCAGGGGCCTTACTCCCGAAAAAAATTCAAGTTTGATTTTGATTCTTAATCCCAACAGCATCGAGTTCTGAATCAATCGAATTGGGTTCGAATTAAATGTCGATCATACTCTTGAATCCAAAACTAGCGCACGATCGTGCGGTGGTTCGAAGCGAAACTAACTTCGGTCAGTTTTAAGTTTTAAATCGAGTTCGGATCAGAAACGAAATCGAATCGGAATCAAAATCAAACTCGAATCGTTTTCAGGAGTAAGGCCCCAGGCCCGTGACGGACGGCGCGTACGTGTTCCACGCGCGCCTCAAAGAGATGTCAGCAACGACGAAGGGGCCCATTAGGGCCCAAATCTGCCGGGTCAGCGGGATTGTCCGAAAGGGGTACCGCTGCCCCGGAACAAAAAGGGCCAAGGAAGGAACACAGGTGGGTTTTAGTCAGTAAGAGTCTGACGGATTCCACTCCACCCAGAGCGGGAGGGGTCATTTGATGATTTACAATCCTCAAAAAAAAAAAAAACGTCTTATGAATGAAATCGGAGGGACATTTAACAGTAAAAAGCACATAATAATTGCAAAACAATGTATGGGGCACAAACAGGTAAATATAAAAACAAATAAAACTTTACTGAGCTGGTTGCGAGCGGATGTGCAGTGCAGCGGGGTAATTAACACACGGGGGGGGGGGGGGGTTCATTTTGACAGTTCAACAACAACAATGCGTTATTTACGTTGTTGATTCAGATTGTGATCGATATTGCATTAAAGCTCCTACAAACAGGCGTGACACGCGACGCGACACAAAGGCACCGACAGTCGCGCGACGAGCGGTGTCTTTGTGTCGTTTTCTGTTATTCATTTCAATTTTTATAAATAAAAAGTTTTAAAGTTATTTAAGAAAATAGACGAAAATTACAATAAATAGTAATTAGAAAAATACATTAAATAGTTCTACACCTATCCCAGGAAACCCTATAAGAAGTCTATGGTCTTAAAATAACATGGTACATCTCCCAATATTGAGCATACAAACTTACATTTGCAGTTGGAATGTATGTAAGAACATGATTTTCGACTACAATTTTAATTTTGTCCTTGGGATAAATTTCATCCCAACTACGGAACCCTTCATTGTGCATGGTCCAACACGCACCTGGGCGGATTTCATGTATTGTTTGACACAAAGTTCCGTGCACTATCATTTATCTATCCTCACAACAAAAGCCTGATTTACACGGTGCAATTTAATTGCCTGTGCCATCCATACATAATAAAGTTATTATAAATGTGAAAGTAACTCTGTCTGTCTGTTACGTTTTCACGTCTAAACCGCTGAACCGATCGTCATGGAATTTGGCAGAGATATAGCCTGGGATTAGGGCTTCCATTACGTAATTACGTAATTACGCAATTACGTAATTACGGACAGATTTTAGAAATCTCACAAATACGTAACTGAAGAGCTGCAGTCCGTAATAACGTAACTATAGGATAATATTAATTAATTTAGGTACCCATTTATTTAGTTCTATAGTTTCTGCCTACTCCATGGGAAAAAGGCATGGGTTTATCTGTGTATTTACAATTTACCTTAATTTAGTTAACCTACGACTTACATTATGACAACACCAAAACCCTTTCTGTGGGTATCCCCCGAATTCCCGGGGTTTATTTTATAACTTCCAATTTGAGTCCGCAAGATTTAATTTCTTAGTCGTACAGAATAGAGTTCATTGTTGACCAATCGGGAAACGAAGGGAATCCCCGTTGGTTGTGGATAGTTCGGTACGTAACACAATCAAAGTTTATAAGTGTTTTGCAAGTATTTGATCTACCTCGTAGATAATAAAGTTTAATATTGTGGATTGAGCAAGCTAAGGGAACTCCCTACATTTTTCTTTACTTTCGTGAATTTAGAAACAATCTCAATACTCGGTACTCAGTCGTCTTACGTACACCTGCGAGATACTGTCCTGCCTGGTCTAAGCTTATTTTATTGACTTTGTGATTTTGTGTATGTGCCGCAAAGTTTGACGCTTGGTTTTCAGAAGCTTTTCATTACAAGTTTCTAAGTAGATATCACCATACACGAGTAGAGATACTTCAACGAAAATGTAAGTACCTATTTTAACATTACTTTACTTGTCTACTTACTTTGTTTCTAGGGTATTGTGTGAGAGTTTATACATATAATTTAGTAGTTGATTTTATATTGTTGACGGCACGGTTGGCGCAGTAGTTGAGTGATTGGCTGCTGCGCTGCGGGTCACGGGTTCGATTCCCGTACGGAACAAATATTTGTATGACCTACAGATAGGTGTTCCGGGTCTGGGTGTCTTGTGTATGTTAGTTTACATGATTGTGAGTGCACCCACGATACAGCAGTAATTCCTAGTGTGGTGCGACGTTTAAAAAAAAAAAAAAAAATGTGCGATTTTATTTTATTGTTGCTTGTTAGATGTCTGTGCAAATAGACAATGATTATGAGTTCACGGTACGTATGTAAATGTATCCCGTTTTAAGTGTAGTGCCTAACTATAGATGCTATTTATATGTATTACCTAACTATTAAATTATGAAATATTTATATATTGTTTTAGGTCTGCAGTAAAGAAGACTATTTATAAGGAGTTTTTGAACAAACGCACACAATCAGCTATATGGGAACACTTTTTGAGGGCTGAAAATGGGCAAAGTGTCCAATGTAAACATTGTCAAAAATTTTTGAAGACTCCTGGTGGTGCTACTGGAGCACTACATACACATATGCGTGCTAAACATATTGGCGAGATGTCACAAGAGCAAGATGCGCAAAGGGCATGTACTTCATCGTGCTTTCAAGCAAGAAAAAGTTTAGAACCTCCATCGAAGAAAACTAAACTAACGGATTACTTTTCCACTGAGTATTCCTTGGACGTTATAGTGACTAGAATGGCAGCATTGGATGGCATCCCATTAAGCAAATTTTGTACTTCTGAAGATCTAAGGTATGTTTTCAAAAAATCTGGCTATGATCTACCGAAATCTCCTTCAACTATTACCAAAATTGTCCTGGAACAGAGTTGTGCCATAAAAAAACAATTAATAAATCAGTTTAAAGATATGAAGTCCCAAAAAAAACGGTTTACTATAACGTTTGATGAATGGACCTCTACCCGGAACCGGAGGTATATGAATATAAATATTCATAATAAAGACCTAGAACCAGCTAAATATAAAAATTTAGGACTAGTAAGGATAAAGGGTTCAATGCCAGCTCACGTTGGAACTGTACTGTTAGAAAATCATCTAAATGACTTTTATTTGAAACTTGAAGATATAATTGCATTCACAACGGACGGAGCCAGTGTTATGGTTAAAATGGGCAAAAATTTTGATGGTCACCATCAGTTGTGTTTTGCTCACGGAATACAACTTGCAGTGCTGGACGTATTATATAAGACACGGAAAAGTACAACTACTGAACCAGAACTAGAAGATGAAGCTTCAGATACTGACACTGAAGAAATTGAAGAAAACGATGGCGGACTTTTCATAGAAGTACCTAGAGTTCTAGAACCAGAGTTTCTGTACAAAGATATTATAGTAAAAGTAAGAAAACTTGTTAAATCATTCAAAAAATCACCACTGAAGACCGATTTGTTGCAAAAATATTCTTTACAAGAGCATGGTAAAAGCCTCGATCTTATACTAGACTGCAAAACGCGATGGAACAGCTTATCAGATATGGTTGGACGATTTCTGAAATTGAAATCAAGTTTATTTAAGGCTTTATTAGACTTAAAATCAAATATAAGTTTCACAGACACAGAAATACAAGATCTACATAACATTCATCATAGTTTAGATATAATAAAAACTACAGTGATGGCATTGTGTCGCCGTGACTCGAATTTGTTAGCAGCAGATGCTGCGCTTCAGTTTATGTTAAATAAGCTTGATGCTCAGTCCAATGGGCTCAGTGACAAGCTTGCTGTATCCCTTAGAAAAAGAATAAAAGAAAGGCGAACAAATGTGTCTGGTGTCTTGCAGTATTTGCATAATAATGAAGAATATTATAAAACCGAAGAAACAGAAACTTTTACAAAACCGACGTCGGATTATATTAGAACATATGTTGCAAACTTATTAGAAAGGCTCAAATTTACACCGCCTACAAGTACACAAATGAGCTTAGATTCCGAAGCAGATGACAATGATGCTAATGATGGTTGTGGCGACGAGTTGACTGTTGCACAGCAACTAGAAAAAGAAATACAGAAAACTATGTCTACAGTAAACAAATCTGGAGTAAACACAGATCTTGAATCCATCATCAGAGTTGAAATGTGTATCTACGATAGCACTGGCGGCGGTCGTGAAGTTTTCCTAACAGCAGCTTATAATTATTTACTATGTATAATGCCTACTAGTGTTGAAGCAGAACGGGCATTTTCTTCTGCCGGCTATCTTTGTTCTAAACTAAGAAGTTCCCTTGGTGACAGAACATTGCATTCGTTATCATTTATGAGATCATATTATCAAGAACAAAGATTGGAAAAATAACCATATTTTATATTGTTTCTTACTTTTAAACCATTTGTGCGTGGTACATGTTTTGTTTGAATTGTTGATTGAGTTTAGTCAAAATCAAAATCGTCAATCAAATCAAAATATTACATTTTGATTTGATTGACGATTTTGATTTTGAGTTTAATTTTAAAATTATCATTTTAATCTGTAATTTACTTTTAATTCCTTAATATTATAATTTTTTTCATTTGAAGTTGTTTGATTTTTTACTTCTAAAATACGTAATAAGCCCAGAATTTATCGTGCTTTAAAAAATCAAAACAGTTAAGTACGTAATTACGTAGTTACGTAATTGAAGCATCAAAATGCGTAACTAGTTACGTAATTAGCAAATCCGTAATTTTGGAAGCACTACCTGGGATATGGAAAAGGACATAGGCTACTTTTTTACGCGATAACCGACATCCACGCGGGCGGAGCCGCGGGCAAAGCTAGTATACCATAAGTCGAAGTAACAATAAAAGTTACATCGTCTAACTAAACAGTGTTCAAACGATGTCAGTTATTTATTGCTGCAATTTTACTGTGTACTTAAAGGCAAGAATCTTGTATCGTGAAAATGTGGCTTAAGGCGCTATGATCTGATCAACGATCGGCGCTCGAGCCGACTGAAGTAGGCTCGACATAATAATTAAATTAATCATTTTATCAAGACAGACTCAGTGAATAAAGTGACGCCACCACCTGTTCGTCGACGGGGAGGACGCCGGCCGCCGGACGGTTTAGGACCTCGAGGCCCACCGGTCTCCAATAGAGTCCCAGCTCCAGGCAGCGCATGAGATGGACACGATCCATCAATGAAAGCGTCATGCGCTCATACTATGGGGCTACAAAGAGGGGGAACAATCTGACCGCGTACCGTGTTCTGATGCTGTCTCTTTTTCAGGTGCTTGAGCCAGCTGTCAACGTTTCGACACTACGACTGTCGGAACAGGTGCGAGTAAAAAAATAAACGTTTTAATTAAGTTAATAATGGTTATAAGGTATTCGAATAAAAACTTTGATTTCGACTTTTGACGTGACAACGTCTAATAAATCGATGAACGCCGGCTGTATGCACGAAAATGTCCCGTTACGCTCATTGTACGCTTGCGCCGCATCAATGTTTTGTTATGACGTTGTCACGTTAAACTATCGTCCGTAAACCAACTTTACAGACAACCATTTTCTTTTTTAATTTGATTTGTTTGAAACGTCCCGTATTGGTCCCTGAAAGTTATGGCAAGCCTAATCATAACGACATCTAGACATAACACTAACTCAACACAACAGCTAACCAACATTGTGGTTCATGTACAGACGCCAGCATATCAAGCTACTACAATCTGTCAAATTTCTTTAATTTGACAGTTTCGGGTAGCTTGACCTGCTGGCGTCTGTACAAAAACCGACAATACTCTGTTGTAAAATGTGTGGATGTGCGAGAACAAATAAATAATTTTATCGTAGGCAACTTACATTCAGTATACCGTAATAGAATATTTGCGTAATCAAATGAAATACTTAAAAATATTAGATAGAAGGTACCTATCAAATATACTAAACAATCTTACTACCTTTTCATTTATATAATAAATAAGAAAACAAAAACATCTGTTTTGTACCTGAGTTGTGATTGATTAAACATTTAGAAAAGAGGTTACTTTGGGAATCTTTTTCTATCCAGCAAAGTTAATCTAATCGTCTTATTAAAAGCGATTGTATGTCCGCCAGATCCTTAAATAAGATATAATTATAATTTTTTCAGAATTTTATAACACAGTTTTTATGTTTTCCATGGATTCAAAAACTAGGAAGCGCGGTCTCTGTCGGATCACACCGCCTTAACAGACTATAACAACGTTACACTAAACATAACATAACATGTATTTTTCTAACACTATATCAAATGATAGAGATACAAGTTACAAGTCCCGACAACCCATAATTTCACGTTTGGCTGGTCCGTATACATCCAAACCGAGTAATGCCGAATCTAAATTTATAATTAATGTTTTCGTGGCATATGGCATGTGTTGAATGAATTATTTATGACTGTTTTGTGATAAAAATAACAGCAATTATTCGGGCTTTGGGTAGGCGTAACGGAAAGGAAGTTAACGTTGGTACTTACGTAATTTACGCTGTTGAGTTTTTAAAGACGAAGATAGAGTTATTAGAGTTAGAATTTTATTTATTTGTAAGAATGTAGTTTTACATAGTAGGGATTAATATTTTATGTTGCCCGATGGCGCGTCTTGGATCAACGAGACATTTATTTCATTGCTCATCTTTATCATTCGTTCATTTCTATCATTCGGTTCCCTAGAAAATGGTTGAGCTGGATGGTGCTGACCTACGCGTCATGTTCGTGAACGGGCGTCGTCAGTTTCGACTGGTCATCTCTTAACTGCCGGGGCTTATTTTGAATTGTAGTTTTTTACATTTTCCTCACGTGTAGAAGCAACAAGAATAATGTCCCCAGTATATTGTAATATCTTGATTTTTTTAATTGTACTTGTAGTGTCTTGCTCGTTCTTCTCCATAGAGATTTAAGTTTTGGAATGGGCAACTAGCTTCAACTTTCTGACTAACTGTCCGACTCCTTGACAATTCAAAGTGCCTGTGAAGTGGTTTGAGTTTTATAAATTTAGCGTTTAATCGAACATAGAACAATGAGCATGCCTGAGCTATAAGGTACTAATAGCTCTGTAGGCATGCTCATCGTTCTATATGCGAGGCCGAGCCCCAGCGCTGGTTTTCAGCGACAGTCGGCGTTGACGTGATGACGTCGACCGGTGCAGCATACAATGAGATAGGAATCGAGCACAACAGCTAACATAAGATTAGGCAGCAAATTTACTAAGACATGATAGTAATCTATACTAATATCCATATTCCATACTAATATTATAAATGTAAAAGTAACTCTGTCTGTCTGTCTGTTACGTTTTCACGCGTAAACCGCAGAACCGATCGTCATGAAATTTGGCAGAGATATAGCTTGGGATATGGAGTAGGACATAGGCTAATTTTTTACGCGATAACCGACATCCACGTGTTCCGCCCACGTGGATGTCGGTTTATGCCGCTAGCTAGGCAAAAGCTAGTTATTTATGAATTTTCTGTTTATTCAATCAACCAATACTATATTAGCAGCAAAGGCCTGGTTGTCTACTGGACACTGAGACGTAGGTGACGTCTCAGTGTCTTCTTTCTCATAACGTGTAAAGTCCCGTAAAGTATTTACTTTGATATCTATCGAGTCCACAATGTTATATCTGTAGTACCTATTTGAGTGCACTAGTGATAAAGCTCTTCTACTAAGCACTACAACTACGCACTTTCCACCGTTCCATACTTAACACTTTCCTGTGTATTACATGAGACAGTTAGTTCCATAGAATTGTTTACTGATGATTGGGGAGGGGCTTTTGGCAAAGTAATAATAGCCGCACGGGTCGATCGATCAGGTTAAGCAACGCTTGCCGCAGTTGGTCCGTGGATGGGTGACCATCTTTACATACCAAGACCCCTCCGTGCCTCGGAAACCACGCTAAGCAGTTGGTCCCGGCTGTCATTCGTAGATCTTTGACAGTCATTACGGGTCGTCAGAAGCCCGAAAGTCTGAGAACCAGTCTTACCAAGGGGAAAAGGGGGGGAAGGGTTCGTCCCTAGTAGCATTTTTTGTTGGCATTTAGTTGGGCCACTTATCTCTGTAAGTGGCCCAACTAAAAGCCAACAAAAGATGCTACTAGGGGTATTACCCAGTAACTGGGTTGTGGAGGTCAGATAGGCAGTCGCTCCATATAAAATACTGGTATTCAGACGCATCCAGTTAGATTAGAAGCCGACTCCAACTGATAATGTTTACTGATTATTATTGCACTTAGGACTGACATCTGTCATAAAGTCATAACTGTGAAGTGATTTCTTTATATTTTATGCTCATATCGATCCGTATCGATGAGTATCTGAAGTATCTTCATCCTGTTTTTGAAAGAAAACGCGTATTGAAATATGAATAATAGTCAATTCATCATCGGTTGGTCCGTGGATGGGTGGCCATCTTTACCCCTCCGTGCCTCGGAAAGCACGTTAAGCCGTTGGTCCCGGCTGTCATTTGTAGATCTTTGACAGTTGTTACGGGTCGTCAGCTAGATGGACCGACGACCTCAAAAAGGTGGCTGGGACAGACTGGATGCGGAAGGCGGAGGACAGGGGGTTGTGGCGCAGCATGGGAAAGGCCTATGTTCAGCAGTGGATTGCGATAGGCTGAGTTGATTGACGGGTCGCCAGAAGCCCGAAAGTCTGACAACCAGTCTTACCAGGGGGTATCGTTTTACCCAGTAACTGGGTTGTGGAGGTCAGATAGGCAGTCGCTCCATGTAAAATAATGATTTTCAGTTGGATTCGGTTAGACTGGATCCGACCCCCAACATAGCTGGGAAAAGGCTAGGCAGATAATGAGTCAATTCAATAATCTCTGTCATTATTTGATACTTACTGTCTGCGGTTTCTCCAAAAGTAAGTTACAAAGTCAAAGATTTATTTGCAGATAAATATGGTTACAAACACAATGGTAGTATAATACTCATAGTAGCCTAACATATTTAATCATAACATAATGATATGCAAATTACAATTATATAATTTTAATTTAAACTGATGAAATTATTTTATACTATAGAAGGATTTCTCAATTAACAAACTGCGTAAGGCCCTTCTGAAGCGGATCGTTGGAAGTTCTTTACCTAATTTATTATTATATTTTAATAATTATTATAATTAATAATTAATCTATTAGGATATCTGGTTTTGAACTCACATTTATCTCCCAGTTTTTCAAACATCTTAGTATGAGATGAGTACTTAACAATCTGAAGATTTTCTTAACCGTCAAATGATTTTATCACAGTAGTCTCAAACTTAAGAAGTGCCGAAATAAAAGCTTTAAAGCATATACGTCTTTATTGCTAATAAACTGCCTTATAAGTGATTTAATTATTGCACGATTGCTAAAGCAAAAACTAAAAAGTTAAATGATTTGGTCTAATGGGTCGGCAACAGAAGGGACTTCAAATAACTTTAAAGTTTTTGCAAAGAACTTATTAAAACCCATAATAATGGGTTCTTAATTTTCTAATACATTGTTGCAACTTGATTTGAGAGGAAAGAAAATTGCATTTCTGACAAGGAATAAGATACATTGCCCGCTTAACTAATACAACTCAAGAAAGGAATAAAAAATATGTAGGAAGAGGCGGTAAACAACATAAAATAGCTGAACATTTTCTAATTAGAAAATCGAGCTAGTAGCTCAAGTAGTTAGACTAAGCAGTTTGGATTATCGTATAAAGGATGCACATATCTATTCAAACACGAAATCTTTTAAGAGATACACCTATAGGTAAAGAAGAAGCCATGGAAACTGTAAGCTGAGTACATTATTAAAAAAAAAAAACTTGATATGATGATTAATTATTATCAAAAGGCACCGCGCTCGTGCCGCCACCGTTGCTGCGTCCGGGCGGGTCATTCATAGAATAAAAAAAAGAAGTAAAGGTTTTTTGCAAACTGTCTCAAGCAATTTTAAAATTATAATTATTATGTAAAAGTATAAAAAAATTAGAAAAAAAAAAAAAACGCTGCTATGGCTTTTTTACCACCGATAGATGTTTCTCTTAAAATCTTTCGTGCATGAAGCCGAATAGATACACCTTATATACAACATTTCCCAGAATTAACGCTCACCGCCAAACATCCCAATCAGAATATTATGTTTTAATCATAATACATACACTGAATTTTTACTACTATGTATAAAACATTGTTTATTAATTAAATTTGTAATACTGATTCTGGGATAGAGTTGTGGTCACGTTACAAATCTACGCAAGCGCATAGTCGCACACGTCTCGGTCTATGGGTATATTGGGTATAGTGTAGTATTTCGTTCATTTTGGTTGTTTTGACAACGGAAGTGTGACTGTAATTTACGTAGCTTTAATTATTGTGGGATTAAAAATCCATATATTAAAAATGACAGAAATCGATTCCGTAAACGACTCTGAACAAACTACTTGTGGCGGCATCTACAACGCCACAGGCGAACTACGCATCAAAGACCTGTCACAAATCCTGCGTCGCGCAATCAGAGTTTACCGCGCGACTAGCATATATACAACAACATCCCAACATCAACCGTCGGGCAGTTGCCCACCAGACACAACACCCGTCTGGTCGGAGGATCTTCCCTCTACCATAAAGTATAAGTGAATTTTACACCCTGTTCCTCATATATCTACATATATACTTTCATAATGTGCATTAATTCAGTTACACATTGTTTATGGAACATGACGTTAAAATGGACCATACATTTATGTGTCTATTTAGACACCAATACCAAAATCCTTAGATATTACACTAAAAACCAAGAAAGAAGAAAAACAACCAAATAAAGAAAGTAAAAACAATCAAAGGAGGAACTAATAAAATCCCAAAACGCTCTTAATTAAGCCTTTACAGAACAAAACCATTACATGAAGGAATCCGGCAGAAAACATAAAAACTATAGAAGCAAAGTCGGCACGTGGGACACCACTGCCGCAGCCGGCCCAATTATAATAATGGATATTATTTTTACGACACAAACGAACATTCCCGTTTCCTACGAAGGAAATAGAAATAAAACACCGGTAAACGAAAGACAAAATAAATGTTACGTGCTGAATGAAACGGGGATAAGAGCTTAGTCCGTGTACTGTTTTATTTATTACAACCGCGGTCTAAATTAAATTGGAGTTGTAGATACAGACGTATAGGTGAAAAAGACAAGCATTTATTGCAGTTTAGGCTGGATTTTAAAGACTAATAGCAAGAATAGGATCAGCGGGGTACTTGCGTAACACACAATGGCAATGCCATTCATTTTGACAATAGGGATGTGTCCTAGGTAAAAAAAAAAAAGAAAAAGTCCGTCAATCAGATAATAAAACAATATTAGACACGTATTTTTTGCTTTATCATATTAATAAAAAATGACTTAGATAAAACACATTAAACTTGGGGAGTGGGGGCTCGTTACGTCACAGCTACGTATGGCGATTATCACACGGCACCGCGCGCCGCCGCGGAGGGCGGTGGCGGTAAAGCGGATTTCGTAGCGGTACACCGCGCGGTAAGGCGGTTTACGCGCCTGTCCGCGCGGTTGGATTTAACGCGGATTTGACCAGTTTGATCACAGACATCCATTTTTAAATTGCAACACGTCCTGCACACACGATGATCCGCGCGGTTAAGCGGCGCCCCGTGTGTGAGGCGCCGCCCCACCGCGCGGACGGCAGCGCGGCGGGGCGGTGGCGGTGAGAGCACCGCTCGACCGCGCGGTCGTGCGGTGTACGTGTGTTAGGCATCTACGGATTTAATAGAGGCCAATGCGACATGAGATCCGCTTCACCGCCTACCGCGGCGGCGCGCGGTGCCGTGTGTTAATCGCCTAAGTTATCTACTGAAAAGTGACGTCGTGCTACATTTGAACTCAATGTATCGCCGTAATGTTTTGATTACATAAAAAAAAGAAAAAATGCGTGTCCAATATTTTTTAATAATCTACATGACGGACAAAAAATATTTTTTTGTCATCATCCCTAATCAACAACATTTATTGCGGCATTTACGTTGTCGAGCGGACTAATTTTTCAAACATATGAAGCAATGGATTAGAAATTTGCTTCAAAATTGAAAGTTTTTTTCACAATTGGGGTCCTGCGAAGTAATTGCGTAAGACACTATCAGTAGGAATCGGTTTCTTTTTGACAGTTCAACGACATTCATTGCATTATTTACATTTATTTTGTTTCGACCATATGAAGCAATAGATTAGCAATATGCTGCAAAATCATTCAGATGATTATTGATAGTGTGTTACGTAATTAGGGTGCTGGACACATCACCCCTTTTACACATAGCATATGTTTCGTGGTTGAAGCCCTAAGTGGCAACGTCCCATTGAATTTTAAGGCAACAATGCATTATGTAGAAGCAGGTGCTATAGTCACCAATGCGTCATCGAGGAACCTCATTAAATTACACCTTTCCCTTAATTTGACTTGCCGTCAAGCTAATGCATTTTTTTGCCTTTCCTTTCTCAAAGTATTGAATTTCAAACGTGTTAAACACACAGATATTTCTTCAAATAAGAAACAAACATCTTACATAAGTGAATGCCTGTGAAAATTCAATCTGTCATGGCGGACACGGCAAAAATACCATCAGTATTTGTAAAACAGCAATTACAAAAGCCGTATCTAACAACACAAAGACGACACGGACAGACAAAAAGAGTAATTACAAAGTGATCAACGCTAAAAACACAAAATTCTTTGTTAAAACGGTATGCGTCGTTGAGAATAGCAGAGATACAGGCTGTGGGTCGCGAACGTACGGCCTTCTATAATTGTTGCTTTTTTATACACTCACCTGAAGGTCGACGGAGTTAAAATTTTAATTGCCCAAAACATTAATTCAGTGGGAACTCGTTTGCAAAATTAAGGACTTCGAAAAACCGTTGTTTATTCACTAAAGAATGCGCAATTTAATTGTGGATTTGAGAAAGATGGACGGTTTTGTGCGCGTTGCTCAATTTCAGCTCACGTTTTGGCTTGATTTGGAGTGTTGGAAACGGTCTTTCTTTAGATCTATGGGCTGAATTTAAATAATACGAAGTATGTCAAGTAAATTTAGGAGTAGGCCAAGCAAATATATTCTAACCCAGCTGTTCAAAATTAAATTACTATAAGTCAACATGTTTTGATGATACAATTTGTTTTAATTTACTAGTTAGTCTATCATTATTGCCAGTTGCAAATATCTAAACTATTACAAATAATGTAAAACAAAAAGGGCTCTACAGTTGTTACTGACAAACAAAAGCAACTCAAGTTCAACAATTCAAATTCTTGGCATAGTGTCGTGTCAATCCATCACACAGTGCCAATAGTTTGACAGCATGTCCTCCCCTTGAATTGTCTCTGGTAACATTTTAATATTAACTGAGTCTCTACACGACATAGCTACAAATAGAGAACATGCCTTCAAGTAATAAACCTTAGGATTTTCCTTGTCCACTCTGGGCTTCAGGAAATAGTGAATGCCTTTAAACCGTTAGCTGTTATTGGATTTATGATTGAAATGGACAAGCAGCTTAGTGTTCACGAAATTAAAGAAGTTTGTTTGCACATTTTAGCTTCTATGCCAGTAGGTATTTTCTGTTTATGATCGTGATTTTTTTACATCTTTAAGTAGTGTTCCTTTATGTTTAACAGTTTTACAACAGTCTTTATAAATAAACAAAATTTCAGCCTATAGGTACGACAAAACTCAGGTCTAATATAGTCTTCTTTCTCTTTCGTGTGGTTAGTGACTTACCTGGTATTGAATCAGAGTTTTAAATGCCGCCCATAGGCCTCTGCCTTGGCTTCATATGCCGTCGAGAAATATCTCTCAGGCATGCCGGTTTCTTGACTTACCTAAAATTCTATCTTTTAAAACATGTTTTTTACAATGTTTTATACTTACGCGGTTTTCCAGCTTATCTTTTGAGCATGCAACCAGAATTCACGCAAAAACTATGCCCAAGTTTCCCATCTTTCTTCAGTCAATGTCTAAAATCCATTTAGCAATAATATCAAAATTATAGTACAACCAGAGCCCGCGAATTCGGAGTATACGCCGACTATTTTTAAGTCATCGACAGCGTCTTCTCGTAAGTCGTAACTGACAGTTTATCAACACATGTGGCAAGGATCTCATGTTTACATGAAGCACTGATTGCAGTTCACACGACTCTGTTTTACAGCCGACTTCGTTTTATTATTATAAATGACGACAGTCTCTTGAGTGACGAGATAACGAACCCTAATAAGGTATAGTTAAGTTATTTGAAGCGTTTAATGGTGGTCCTTATGGTTAGTTTGGGGTTAATAAGTAATGATGTGGTTTTAACGGTTTCTTATTTGTAGGGTTAAATCACTCACATGAAATTGGAGTGAGTAATAATTTATGTCAGACTAGCTTTTTCCCGTGGCTCCGCCCGCGTATATGTCGGTTATCGCGTAAATAAGTAGCTTAGATGTCCTTCTTCATATCCCAGGCTATATCTCTGCCAAATTTCATGATGATCGGTTCAGCGGTTTACTCGTAGACGTGAAAACGTAACATACAGACAGACAGATAGACAGAGTTACTTTCACATTTATAATATTATTAGTATGGATTTGGAAGTCCTTTATAAGTTGTGTATAGCAAATGATTACCGTACATGTGCATCACGCTAGAAAAGTTTTCATTACTATCATAGAAAACCATAATGGTAATGAAACGCATGGATATGATCTTGGAACCTTACGCATTATCTATGAAGATCTTATCACACTACGACAGAGGCTGAAACAACAATGTTTTCCCATCACCACATTATCGTCAACAAAAAGGCAAACCATCCTATTCAAAACCCAACGAAATATTGAAATCGAAACTCCATAACTGTTTGCAATCTCAACGTCATTTGTTCGCAAGCACACATATTAATTTTAGCGTTTCACAATGTTGAACAAGACGCAAGTTCAGTGTTTGCCCGTTCTTAGTTACAAGTATTAATGGGGTATGAACGTGACCGACGGACGAACGTCGTCTCTATATATAGAGGCCTCGTAATGGCTTGTATTTCCTTGACTTAGCGGGCTGCACACTGTTTTGGGTATCAACAAGCATGTTGTTTGCAAGTGGAATGTGTAATGGATTTGAACAAAGATCTACGAGGAATTGATATTGTGGCAACAACTGCAAATATTGAGGTCTTATGTTTTATTATATCACTGGTCTAGAAAAGCGTAAAGCCACTAGAACAGCGTCATATTATAACTGCTTACTGCTTTCTTTTCGGAATTCTATGAAATGGATCTACATACCTCTGTAAATAAATTATTAGGTATTAAAATATGCCTTGTCAAAATTTTTGTGGATGTCTCCAATTGTTATTGGCTTCCCATTTATGATTTCATATTATTGAATTAGTTCTTACGTTTCAATTTTCAACTGTATCCCTCCTGTCTCTTGATGTATTATTTTTTTAAACAAATCTCTTCTATAGGGCTTCTACTACGTACAGCATCACTATCCATATTTTTTTTTTAATTGTGAGCTTCCTTTGTCCCACTGCTGGGCAAAGGCCACCCCATTCCTACCACCGTTCGCGAGTCCGCGCGTCCTCCTTCCAGTTTTGGAGGAATCTGTCCAGTTTATCCCACCATCTTCTACGTGGCCTGCCACGGCCACGTCCCACTGTCTCAGAGTACCAGTTCTGTGCTATCTAGGACCACAATTTGTCATACGGCAGACATGTCCTGCCCAGTCCTATTACTATCTTATTACGTTAAACAAATACCGTTTTTAAAAAGAAGTAGTAGACACACCTTGATCATCAAATAGACAATCCTTTGGGATTATCCGGGCAGTCTATGAGTCTACCTTATATTCGAAAACCGTACCTATATTTTCTCAGTTCGTCTCGAGTCCCGTCCGTATGTCCGCACATAATGAGTTGTATTTCCTCAGCTCGGCATAATACGCACTATGAATCCCTGTTATTCGGCTGCATCTGACTGATGAAGCGTCGCGGCGCTGTTCGCATACAAATTATCGGCGCAAATCAATGGCTGACATTCTCGCCGTGAGAGCGATCCGCGTTTGCGTGACAGACAGATGGATTTCTGTAGTTGTTAATCCGTGGATTGACGTAGGAATTGTATTTTTAAGTTTGTATTTTTTCTCAGGCTGCGGCTCTACAATTTATAGTCTTGGTTGCTTTTTTTCTATTTTTAAGACAACGATTTATATTAGGTACACACAAAGATTCGTGTCTAGCATGATTTATAGTCTTATGGACACCTGGTCTGTGAACGTTGACGTCGAATACTACTACAATATAAAACTTGCTACAAATATGAAACAGTTTATAGATATATTATATTAATATTTCCTTCCTCCCTATTTCCTCCCGTGGGTGTCGTAAAAGGCGACTAAGGGACTTACTAGAGAATGGCCAGCAGCGTTCTCTATGCATTTTTAACACCATACTGCGATCGTCAACCCGCCTGCCAAGCGTGGCGATTATGGCAACCTTGATTGGGGCAGGCCTATGTCCAGCACTGGACGTCTATCGGCTGAAATGATGAGTTATATTCAATTTAATTCTTAGTCAGTTGATTAGTGCCAGCATTGACATTGGAGCCTTCAGCTGTGTTATAAGCTAGCACTTATGTAGCCATACGCGTGGTACCGTATACTTAACACACACCAACATTCTTAAAGAACGTAGATTAGGTACCGAAAATTCTCTCAATTAATTTCCAATATTCAATTCATTACCAACCTACACTCAATAATCAACCCAACCAATTTTATTAAGTCTGTGTGTACATTTACATACGAAACAAGCCACATACGACGTTATAGAAACCTAACCCTCCGAATATTCAAGGAATTTGAATTTCATATGAACAAGCCCGTCAAAGTCAACACTTGTGTGGCCAGCAGGCATGAAACAACGGCCCTTATGATTCAGCCCCTTGAAAAACGCGACCACTGCTGAACGTATGGCTTTTGAAGATGTAGTGGGAATTAATGACGTCAGCCACTTAAGTGGTGCTATTAATTATGTGTTTAGACGAAGAGTTAGGGGGAATTGGTCAGGAATTTCTGCTTGAGGTGTCACAGAAACGTGGTCGCTCACAATGGACCTTATTAGAAGGCTAAAAGTCACCCAAAGGGCAATGAAGAGGGCTATGCTTGGAGTTTCCCTACGTGATCGAATCAGAAATAAAGAGATCCGCAGGAGAACCAAGGTTACCGACATAGCTCGAAGAATTGCCAAACTTAAGTGGCAATGGGCAGGGCACATTGCGCGCAGAATAGATGGTTTTGGGGCCGAAAGGTTCTGGAGTGGCGACCGCGTACCGGAAGACGTAGCGTTGGAAGGCCTCCCACAAAGTGGACCAATGACCTTATGAAAGCCGCAGGAATCCGCTGGATGCGGGAAGCACAGAACCGGTCGAGGTGGCGGTGCTTGGGGGAGGCCTATGTCCAGCAGTGGACGTCTTTCGGCTGAAATGATGATGATGATGAATGTACCCACTGCTTTAACACTACTATTTGCTACGGTCGCGAATTATACTTTAATCAACTAGAATCAATTAACTATTCATGTCATTTTTGACGTTCAAAAGTGCATCTTCGTGTCTATTTGAAATAAATGATTTGACTTTGACTTTGAACATACACCCAGACAATGAGCTGTATATTGCAAAAATCGTAAGAAAATTTGAATTTCGCGGGCTACCCTAGCGCATTCCCCTTAAACTAAGCGTACTTATAAGATGAAAATGAGCTGGAAGCCCAGCTTATTACGTTCTGGTAGATATTTGTAGTAGGCCCTATCAGAATACCAGCGCTGCGACACTTATTTTTAAATGTCGCAGAACTCGCAGCATCATGCTGAGATGGAAGCCCTTTGGGTACAGGACTTACTGTTTTCATTTTACTTGTGTTTTTTTTATTATTTATATTAATGTTGCTATGAGTGTGTTTAGTTTAAAATGTGATGTTCCTGTACGAGTCCCAATAAATACTTTTTCTTTCTTTCTTTCTTTAGGTACACACGGCTACAAATCACGCTATAAATTTCCAGCTGATCTCGCTTTGTATAGGATTTTTCTTACAGTGAGAAGTCAGCTTATACTTGAAAATTATAGCTTGATTTGTAGCCGTGCGTACTATTAGTTGGAATGTCTCAATATGATGGCTCAGTGAGCTAGAAGTATCGCTGCCAGTTAAAGCTGGAGTCATCATGAAACCGGCAATCACAAGGATGACGTGATAAATTTAAAATTGATATTGATCATGTCGCACGCGATTTCTCGTCATAAAACCTGATGGGAAATATCTACGTAAGTATACACACCTCAGATTTTATAGGTAGAATTTAAATTAGGTCCCACCATCGCCCTTTTATTACTGGACTCACAGACGTTCTGCAGGGTACCATCCGCGCTTGGTTGATATCCCGCTCAGTCTTATTTCTCCTCCACATTTATTATGAGCACAGCTAAAGTGTGGAACCCGTCTGCCTTAAAAGCAAGAGTGAACAGGCATCTTCTAGGCACGCTCAATCCAACATAAACCTAATCCATCGCTTTTCATTAGACGAGATCGAGGTCACGAACAGGCCCAATCAGCAATAAAAAAAAAAAAATAGTAATGATTAAAGAAAAATAATGTTAGCTAATGAAGTCACGAGTTTTGTTTATCGTCTTTAAGCAAAAAGCTGATAACCTCAATGTCACAGAGGTGACGAACGTAAAAATATAAAGTCCCTAGTAGCAACAAGAATATCACAATAATATGCTGGTAAATATTGAAGAAATAGGGCTATCATAACATAAAAATTATAGGAGCTAATAATGAGGGCTACCGAAACTAAGATAAATGTTGAAACAACGCAAAAAACAAACCATTACGAACGGGCGAAACCCCATTGATTCACCCTGTCCGTGGCATGCCACTGACAAATGCAATGACAGATTTCTGGCCCCGTTTTTGTCGTCCTTGCAAACTTAATTATACCATCAATACACACCTTAAAACTTACGCACTAAAACACATTTTCCCTTGTCTGAAATGTAGTCGCAAGATGGCAGGACTTATCTATGGTATTTGGGAAATTCCCGTCAGTGACCGCACATTTTTTTTCTTTTTCTTTTATTGTCCTGTGGTTAGGGCTACCAGGGAATTTAAATATTATAAAAATTTAATTTTAATTTACCACTTCAAATATTTATCCTTAGTCGTTTCAAAATTACACCATACCTGTAACAGAAAGAAAAATGCTGGTAAGAAAAAAAATAACATCTAAATCATACGTCATCATAGCATTTGCACACAGATTTTTAAAAAAAATATAAGAGAAATATCCATACGACACACAAATCAATAAAACAATTTATAAAAAGTTTTTGACAGCGGTGGGATTCGAACCCACGCCCTTTCGGACTGGTGCCTAAAACCAGCGCCTTAGACCACTCGGCCACGCTGCCTACATTGAGTAACGCTAAAATTAGCGCGTGGTTCCCAAGGCCAGCTTATATCTAACTAAGTACGAATTCCTCCAACGAAACAGAATACGATCATCACTTCTAAACTGCGTTCAAGAGCTGACAGTGTCATTATTCCACATAATAATCACACTGACGGCTCTTAAACGTGGTTTATGTGCTGATTGCATGAAATTCGCCCTAAGAAACAAGAACGAAGTTGAAAATACAGGAAGCAACATTTTCCGTAGGCATGCACATGATAAAAAGTAGATACAAAAAAAAATGGATGCACATGGATATTATTTGGTGTTTAGTCATCGGAAATTAACCGATAAGAATTTTAGGCGACCTCCATCTGTGTTTAGTGACAGGATTCACGATCATTCAAAATCAGAAAATCATCAGGATACAAGAAAGCAGTGATAACCTAGTACGACCGTCGCATTGCCAAGTCGTAAGTCCTATGCCTATGCCATTAAGTCCGCCTCTGTACATTTTTTGTGCTAAAGTATTAAATAAATAAATAAATAAATAAGTCTCGAGTTGGAACCCAAGGCAAGCACCTCTGACTTTTCAGATTCATGTGTGTAAATAATTACCACTTGCTAAAAAAATGATGAAGGAAAATATCGTGAGGAATGGCAAAACGGCATGTCTGAGATATATTTCTCGACGGCTTTTGAAGCTAAGTCAAAGGTCCATGGGTGGCATAGAAACTCTGACACCAGGTTAGCCAGCAACCACACGAAAAGAAGAAGATCATACATATTTAGAAAATTTAGAAGACTCGATACCATCTCGTATGTAGTAATAGATTATGCAGTTGCTCTAAGTGTTGGTACCGCTTGAAGCGCAGCACTTCGCTTTCGAGCAGATCGTACTAATGCAATAAAGTTCAGTTAGCAAGACCACTAGCCCATAGCCGCAGCGTACAAACCCGTTTACCATCGTTGACAACCACAATAATAAACAAGGAACCACTAGCAATCAACCTGCAAATACTATCAATTGACTCCAATATCTCTTAACACACTATATTTTCCATCCATGTCAAGAGCTACTACGGTAACAATTACAGCTTCTAACAGAATTAAAAACCTTAATTTCCCTGCAAGTTCAGCACTCTCATTATTGCCAACGCATTAGAGCTAGGACAAGGTCTAATTCCGAGTGACGCACCTCATTTACACCGATCACATGTAATAGGCACTTATCTGCTCGGAAGACGGCCAATCATTATGGATTTATGCGCGATAATAACTTGGCCCTAGTCATGGTACGCCTACGAACTTATGTGGTTGGTACACCCGGGATATTCATGAGTTTTGTATTTTTTATGTCTGTTATTATAGATTTACTATACTTAATTTGTATTGAATATGGAGTCGACATCCTGCTCGATTTTATTAGTTTCTTTTCCTCTAAATTACTGCCACACTTGCTCTTGTATCGGACGAAATTATTTATCATTTTCATCTTTGTCTGGGGAATAATCTTTAACACTAATTATATGATGAGTCAGTGCTATTCAGTAACGCTTTGAAGCTCCTAGATTCTTCTTCCTACGTACGCCCATCATGATCTGAAGTATAGATCGTTTGTTATTTATGATAGTGATTGAGTATTTAAGTATACACTTGCGTTGTTTAGTGATGATAGATCAAGCAAACATGTTATCTTGGAATCAGGTGAATCGTAATTAATTATTCCAATTGAGGTTTTCGACTGCGAGTAACATGATATTAATTACTCTATTAATATTCAACAACTCCTTTATAGGTCGCTTAAATATTCTGCATTATATTGCCATTGTCTTTGAATAAGTCTGAAATAAAAACAACCTTCATTTCAATTGATCATTGAGAAATATCGTACGGTCGTTCCTTTTAGCACGGACGTGAAGGACCTAGGCTTGCACATTGATAATAATCTGAACTGCCGAACTCAAGTCGCTAAGGTAAGCCAGAAGGTTACTAGGACGCGGCGGGCTCTGTACCGATTGAAGAATATATTATCATCGAGCACGAAGACAATGCTTGTGCAGTCCTTAATTTTCCCTATAATCGATTATGTCGATATGTATTAAAATCACCTGAATGCAGATTTCCTCGACAAACTTGACCGTCTTCTCAATAACTGCATTCGATTCGTTTTCAATCTGCGTAAATATGATCATGTCTGAGCGCATCGGCCGCTTCTAAAGTGGTTGCCCATGCGCCAGCGCAGAGAGCAAAGGGCGCTGACCACCTTGTTTTCATTTCTTGACTCTCCATGTTCCCCTCGTTATCTAGTCCCCAGCTTTCAGTACATTTGCGTCAATCACAATATAAATCTACGTTCATCTCAGAATCGTCTTCTTCAATGTCCCACTCACCGCACAGACTTCATTCACTCTTCCTTCTTCATACAGTCTATCTCTCTGTGGAATACGCTCCCTCTGGAAATCAGGATCACAACCAACCGATTATCTTTAAAAGTAAAATTTCGCGAGCACATTCGTAAGAATCTGGCAGTATCATCACAACGGTATTGTTTTCCCATTGCTTGTCTCGTCTTGACGTTACCGAATAATTATCTAACTGAAGAAGTTTGTATTAAACATTCGATCGCAAACAGCTACTCAGATTAAATATTACGAAAACACTCCAAATCATCTAGTTCTGGTAAGACTGTATGTATAAAGGCTCCTACAAACAAGCGCGACACGCGACGTGACACAAAGAGACCGCTCGTCGTCGGCAAGCGGTGTCTTTGTGTCGCGTCGCGTGTCGCGCCTGTTTGTAGGAGCCTTAATGGTAAGACTTCGTAGGCACAATCTATCGAGAGTGGAATATCTACAAGGAGAATTTCTCCGAACAATACACTTAGATTTACTTATAACGCGAGCCTCGGAAAGCAATCACAAAAATCATTCCGTTCAGACAAAGGCCGAATTGTGTCGAACATAATTTGTGGCCCCAGCATCCTATAACAATAAATCTCGAATGTCAGCAGATTTACGACACTGTAAACATGCAATATCATCAAACTTATTTAAGTGCGTATAAGGGATACCATTTTTAACTTATTTAACGACGCCCTGACTTAAATCATGTTTCGTGAATTGTTTTCGATTGGTTTCAATCAATAAAATATGGATGTATAAAATAATAAACGGTGTGATTTATAGTCTACCTTGATTAATTCGGAAATAAAACGAAAGGGAAAGGAAGGTATTAAATTACAGGTAAATTAGTGTTGAATGCATTGTGAGTAACGACATGCACGCAAAAAATGAAGAAGCACCCAGTATGGAAGTTTGATAGAAGTCTGGGAAAACGTTGAGATAATTAGAAAATCGCAGACAGTTGAATGAACTCGGAAAAATTGATTACACTAAAGTCGTCTTGTCGAAGGATCTTAAATGCCAAATCCAAGAAATGTATAAAGAAGCCAAAGTATTCATTCGCGCCAAAATACTGAGATTTTATTATTCATTTTGTTGATCATAGAAGTTTATAACACTATAACTTTGTAACAATCCACCATCTTGAAATGTCCAATTCGGAGAATTTATTATTTTTAATATTGGAGAAGTTAACATCGTATCCATAATGTTGATATTAAAATGTTAGTGTTTAGTTTAATGTTCCGTTATTATACTTAACGCCACAAATGTTTAGGAGTTTTTTATTTATGTTTTAATTTAGGCAATCAAATATTTGATAGGCTGTACAAAAATGTTTGTCACAATGTTTATTTTGACTCAAAAATGCAGTTCTGATAGCATTCCGATCGAATTTATTCGTCGTTAAAGTTTTGGTCGTCTATTTCATGCCTATTGCCTGCATTATCGAAGATCGAGTAACGGAAAATGGCTATAAAATCGATAATATATCGGTGTGTTAGATATTTAAATACGATGAATTCCTCCGTGTGGACTTGACCGAGATACGCGAATTAGTGAGGAACAGCGGGGGCGAATTTTTGTGACAGCCCAGAGCTGCTCGTAAAGAATTCTTGCCACCCGTGGTGCCCATTCGTTTAGTTAATGCAGTTTCTACGAGCTATGGACTTCGTGCGTTTTTAGAGGCTTGTAAAAAGGCGCTGTCTTCTGTCTGAATTGTTGTGGTGACGGAAATTAGAATGATTCTAGATGGAGTTTATTTATTTATTTATTTGACCTTAGTTCTTTCTGCAGAAGTTTAAGCTGGCTGGCATTAATAAGTGACAATTATGGTCACCTACCCACATTACATGTTAACTTAAATTGTAAGGGTTTAATGTCATATCTTATTATTGCGGTAGATCCCTAAAGGCTACCGTGTGTTGTTGTATGGCGGAGATATATTTGTATAAATATAGGTTATTTCAAACAGTTTGTTGTTTTCTTGCATTTCGCTACATAACCATCTTGCATCTAGGGTTTTGTTCCTTTAGATACCGAGGGACAAAATCGTATATGTAACGGTGGATTCTAGGTGGAGTTTTGGCTATTATTTCGATAAGAAGGCGAGATTATTACTTAAAGACTAGGACGCGCCGTTTGCAGGACTACTTAACTATCTCAGATTCACAGGCCATCTGGCATATAGTTTCATAGGAATTTCTTAGAAACAGCCCGGAGCTTGGAAGTTGGCGGTCGTATACCCCCGTGCCATTGGTCCTGCGCCTGATCTCTCACCGCGAGAGTGGGATTGCCGTCCCATCGGACTATGAGAGTGATGGAAGAGAGAGTGCACCTGTGTTTGCGCACACACTTGTGCACTATAATATCTCCCGCGCCGAAGGCTGGTCTCCGCTGAGATTGGTCGCCATGGCCGAAATTCGGTCTGGAAGACTTTAGTTTCTTGAAAATGTGTATTTTTTCCAATATTCCCTAATTGTCCAAGAACTCAATGCTCAAACAAAAACATTTCATCAGACAAACAACACAAACCTATTCCATTATTCTTATTGTAATCCCAAATTACGTCGTACGAAGAAAACCTACACACAATTACAAAGGAAAACCTCTCGTCATTCCGCCAGTTCCGACGAATGCTGACGATATCTTTCGGAGGAAAGATTCATCACATGTCTAACGGCTCGTAGGTAGTAACGAGGGTCGACGCCCGAAAGGGTGCGTTTTGGAACGCGCGATAATCCGCGCTAACCACCGGCTTATAAACTAGCCAGGCGAAGGATTTGTTCAGCGATTGTTTTGTGATCTGTCCGATGATTCGGTGAATTTATTTGTTTGATGGCTGAAATGGTTTATTTGAATCTGTTTTGTTCGATATGTTTTTAAGCACTTTAAGCTGTTGGTCCCGGCTGTCATTCGTAGACCTTTGAAAGTCGTTCCGGATAGTCAAAAGCCCGAAAGTCTGACAACTAGTCTTACCAAGGGGTATCGTGTTACCCAGTAACTGGGTTGTGGAGGTCAGACAGCTCTATGTAAAATACTGGTATTAAAGTCCACCCGTTTAGACTTGAATATGACCCTAACATAGGCAAATAGGCAGATAGATTGATGTCTGACATGTTTTAGGTTCGAAATTAGTTTGGATGTCACTCAACTAAATTTGAGCCCAAATAAGTAGGAAGATGCAACTCCAATATGGATAAGCCCCAAATCTTCTATACATACATATATATAAAATGGTAAACTGACTGACTGACTGGGTGATATATCAACACACAGCCCAAACCGCTGGTCCTAGAGACATGAAACTTGGAGGGCGTGTTCTTTGTGAAGAGTGAGTATCCACTAAGAAAGAATTATTGGGAATTCCACCCCTAAAGGGGTAAAATAGGGGATGGAAGTTTATATGAAAGTCCATCAGTTTTGAAGTTAGGATCTTAAAATTTTGTGTTTAGGCTGATGACTGAAAATTAATTTATACGTGTCTCAGCGTTTTAGATAATTGAAAAGGGATGAAGTTGAAAAGTTTACTATATAGGCTTTAGGGGGTGAAAAGGGGGATGAAATATTGTTTTTAATTAAAGTTCTTTATTTTTTAAGTTAAAATCACTAATATTTCGGCTTATGGTTGGAAACTATTTTTTTTATTCCAACCCACAAGGGTCTGAAAAGGGACATGAAGTTTTGTATTGAAGTTGTTCATTCGCTAAATTTTGTATTCAAGTAAAAGTAATATATACTTTTCGACATGCACGCGGGCGAAGCCGCGGGCAAAAGCTAGTTATTGATAAAACAGATACAAGGTGAGGATTTGGAACCGAGTCACAAAAAAATTGTTACAATACAAACAGACTTCAATTTTATTTATTTGTATCAAAACCGGCTAAGTGAGTATCGAACCACGCACTTAGTTGGCGTGATTTATATATATTTATATATTTTTTTTATTTTTTTATTTATTTATTTATTATTACCACTTACATTTGTTTATACAGGTGGGAACACTGGGAACCCAATACAACAATGTAGTCACAATTTCTACACTCGGGGACGTCACACAAAAACCCATTAATAGATACCACCACCAACAAAATTTAAATGTTCATAAATTGTCTTATTATATAATTTACCTATACCCATATCAAAAATTCAGCTTTCTAGTACTAAGAGTCTCTGAGCTAAGCTGGGGACGGACAGGCAGACGGACATGGCGAAATTATAAGGGTTCCTTGTTTACTACTGAACCCTAAAAAAGCCACGCGGGCGAAGCCGAGGACAGCAGCTAGTTCTCTAATAACTTAGCAAAAAGAAATCTTGGTGCTACCTTTTCAAGTCAGCCATTCAATCTACTTCAGACATTATTTTCACATAGTTAATCATGGCGTAAGTAAAGTAGCCCTTAAGCAACATATGTTAAGCACAAGATATCATGATTGATTAAGCAAAAACTGGGCGGATAACGTGAATAATGACACCCAATTATCTGAAATGATATTAACGCTTAAACACACACCACGTCTTACGCAAATCACTGCATTAACCAGATGATCATGTCACAGTAAAGTGGAACAGAAAGACCACTACACAATTTGTTCTAAAAGACTCACGATCCTGAATACCAATAATTGAACCAACTTTTTTTTTTACCGCAGCTAGATGCTGAACAAATGTGTGCGATTGTAGACTCATAACTTCTAGGCAATTAGGGAGATAAGGCAAAACTATCTTCTTGTGAGCTACAATAACGAAATGCCGTAACCACGATCGTACTTTGCAGCGATTTAAGTACGTACATTCAGTTCAGAGAAAAAGACATGTTCCACCGGACCCATTGATGTTTATAAAGAGGAAGCTGTACGCGCTCATCGACGTGGGCCGCATAACATACGCCGACCGGCACAAGTTACTGAAGTTACCTTAGTCATAATCGAACTCCCTTTTGTGTAGCACGTTAAGTAAAATTACCGTAATCGTTTAATTAAGCAGCAACAATGCCTTCCTGTGTTTTCAAAATGTGCACAAATGATTCACTAATCAAAAACAAGAACACGGGATTACTTTCCACTCGTAAATCACAACTTATTTTCTTTAATATTCTCATGAATAATATTGCTTTCTAGGTCGCCATTTGTTTCCTAGTTGATATGAGTACGTAACAGTGACAATTATTGCTGTCTCGTTTCCGCTACAGCCCGCGTCATATCTCCCGCTTTTTCGGTTGTTGATGCATGGTCACACGACATCGGGAAATGTAATTGTGTGGGTTTGTTTACATGTAATTGTTTCTAGTCCGATAATGTTTACGTGAAATTAGAGCGGTGCCTTATTTCCTATTTTTATACATCAATGGCCGGACCTAAATAAATAGGAATAAGGGAAGATTTGACTGACTGAACAGCAAATTTAATTTATTACAAGAAAATTATAGGCAAAATGGTGAATATGTGAAGAAAAATGGACCAGAAACCGAAGAAGCCGAAATGGTTTCATGATTTGGTGACCTGACGTTTGATTTAGGTGAGAAAGATGACCTGCGTTGTACCACAAATACGACAGTATAATTTTAATGAGCGACAGTGGAACTTCTCCAAATTCTCTGTTCTACAATGATGTTGATGCTGCCTGAGTCATATTATCGGCTCCTAACTTTTGCAATAAGTCATTTAGTTGAGCAGTAAGGGGACCCCTTGCAATATATTGCCCCCTATAATATTCACTTCCCGTTTGTCTATTTGCTCTTTGTAAGGGTGTCAGTATGACGAATATTTCCGTTGGGTTAACTTGGGTTTGATAAAGTTTGTGATGAGCTTTTTAGGATCAAAACTGGGTGCCTACTTTAAAATGAAGATTAACTTTGGCCCATTAAGGTTGCAGTCTTACAAAATTCACTAACGGCGAATTATTTGCGCAAGTTTGTATTTTTTTGAGTGAAAACTTCTTTAGGCGCGTTGAGCGATTTTTGGTAATAATAATAATCTCAAAAGACCTAAAAACACGCTCGGCGCGAGAACTCTCCACAAAGACTAATATACTCCATTTGAATTAACGTTAGACATTTGAAAAATCCTTTTTTACACTCCGTTCAACCGATTTTGACTTCTATTCCGTAGGATGGAATTAAATGCAAAAAATTGGTTACAATACCAACTGTTTATTTACTGCAGCTGTCATTTGTCATGCCACCAAATGCAATGCAATAGAAGTCAAAATCGGTTGACGGTAATTGCGTAACACACTAAGGTCTGTGTTCACCAACATTCAAACCACCGGTTAGGTATTTAAACAGTTGGTTTATGTCAAATTTCCTATGAAATTTTGAGTAATCAACTGATTAAATATCTAAACAGTTGATTTAAATGTTGGTGAACACAGGCCTAAGAGTATCAATAGGTTTCATTTTGACAGTTCAACAACATTCATTGCGTTATTTACGTTGTTGAGAAACAAATATTTTTCGAACATATGAAGCAATGGATTAGCAATATCCTTCAAAATCATTCAGATTGTGATTGATAGTGTGTTACGTAATTAAGGTACCAACAAGGTTGGTAGCAGGGCTGAGTGCCCAGGAGCTTTGAAAGAAAGGTAAGTAAAAGAAACCTAGGTAAAAAAATAAATAAAAACAAAAACCAAAAAAAAAACACTAACTAAGTAAAAACAACAACTAAATTATTTATAATTATATAAATATATTATATATAATTAATTATTAATTATTTAATAAAAAATATAAAAACTAACTTAATTAATTATTTAACTTAGTTAATTAATTACTTAAATAATTAACTAAGTTAAATTATCTAAGTTAGTTTATTTTTTTTAACTTTTTTTTTTAGCTACTTTTTATAACTTAGTTACTTTTTTTTTTAAAGCTGTTATTTTGATATTACAAACAGACACTCAATTTTATTTATTTGTATGTATATGCAGGTTTAAGTATAGAAGACAAAGTTTAATAAGTTTTCTACAACAGAGTTAAAAATATTTTCATACAAATAAGAAAGCTAAGCGGAAAACAGCGGTTGGCCAATTTCTTCGCGAAAATCTACAAGAACAATTCACCTTATGATACAGCTTTACTTGCTATACACATTATATCCTTATTTTCCTCCTCCAACTGTAGCTGGGGTGCTTCTTCCAATGTAAAAACAACCTTGTGTTGTAATATTAGGGTTGTTTATTGATTGTGGTTACAATAGGCCATCAACAACACGCATGATAAAAGCCAGCGGGGTACAAGTGATTAAAATAAGTACGGATTTAGGTGCGGCTACCCTAATAGGGCACCACGCCCTATTCTGACCTGACGAACTTCACTTCAATGTTTTGTGGTAACTACATTAGTGGAAGTATTACTCTTAGGTACTTCTATCCCTCGAGCATTGAGCAGAGTGAAGGAGAAAGCGATAATAACATGACGTCGTAATTTAGACACAATGTGTTATGTCATTCACGGTTTCCAGGCTGTAATTTGTTTTAAGTTAACCTTTTTTTTTTGACAGCTATTAAGAAGGCTGCTAGCGAGATTTACAAAAAACCTGAAACGGTCAAAAAGTCAAAGTCAAAACATTTATTTCAAGTAGGCACATAAAAGGCACTTTGGACGTCAAAAATTACAAAAATAATTATTTGATACTAGTTGCCCCTTTCAAAAGGTAGTTACGTATGGAGAAGAATGGGCAAGAAACTTCATACTTACTCTTTTAAAATGTTAACAATAACCGATAGTAGTGAGCCTTCAGACGAAGACATTGAGACCAGCAACGTGTAAACGTGTAACACAGCAAAACAATGACACAAAAGAGTCGAGAAAGTAGCTGGACCTGAGCCAACCAGGCTGTGACGTCGTTAAAAGATGCCCAAAGATCCCATGGATAAATATCACCCGGGGTATATATTGCAATATCTAAAATTAAAAGAACTAACGTAAAATAACCAATGTTCAAAATCCCTAAAATTTGAATACCTAATGATTGTTTCACTTATTATTCAAAATACCGAAAGCTTAAAATGTCAAATGGATATGTTACTGAAGTTCATAAAGCCAAAATTGGAAATTCCTATGTACAAAGTTCCTAAAATTGGTTGACCTCCTCGTTAATTGACCAAAATGAAAAATACCGATCTAAGATCGACATTTATTTATTATGTAGGTATGTCACAGGGTAATTTGATAATTGGAATATTGCGAAAACTCGGATAGTTAGAAAATGGTGAAAAAAATTCTGCGAGCAACTTGCCGGCGACGCTACTTCCAAGTTGCTCGTGGGTTTACCTACATTTTTTCCACTGTATTTTGACCATTTGGTATTTCAAATGTTGGTGTATCAAACTTAGCTGTAATAACTGTTGATATTTTAAACATTAGGGGGTTTATTCATAAACGTTGCTTAAAGTTAAGTGACGTTCAAACGTCAAAAATGTATGGTTAAACAGTCGCTAATCATTACTTAACTTTAAGCAGCGTTTATAAATAAACCCCTAGATATTTAGTCCAATCGATATTTTAAACTTAGGTAATTCGTAGTTAGGTGTTAGTTTGCTTAGGTATTTAAAAACATTTGGTATTTAGATTTTAGGGATTTTGAACGTAGGTTATTTTACGAGTACGTTAGTTATTTTAATTTTTGATATTGCAATACGAACCCATCACTCGTCTCTCCACTATTCCATTGCCTACTCTAGCATATCCGATACGGCTTTAATAATCCTTCCACATCCTATGGGTTCATCTTCCCTACCATTATCGCACCCCTTGGTCTACTCCTTGATATGCAATGGTCTCTGTAGCACCACGAAGCATTAGCCTCCAGGGCCTAGTGTGAATCTTTGAGTTCATTCGAGTTATCGAGTCTGGTCAAATCACGCTAGGGTGCATTTCATTCATTCATTCATTCAACCTTTTTTTTTGACAGCTAGTAAGATATAAACTCCAAAGACATCTAGCAAAAACATTGCCCTATGAATAAAAAAAATCTGCTCGCAAAAAAAACAAACCATTTAACGACATAATTGCATAAACAATTCTACGTCTAACTTGCCTACGTCTAAAAGCCTTAAAAACATTTTTCACACTAAGTTTTTTCCACATTACGTTTCGCCGTGCGCATCTTCATTCACAATGCTAACAAAAGCGACGCCATTTTTATGACGTTAAAAAATCATTAGCATACCACACACCCCAACGCAACGGAAAATTCTATTCTGCCAACGTTGACATGCCAACTCGAGTGTTGCAAAAATAAAAAAATTATGCGTGTGATTTAGTGACAGCGGTTTGTTGGCTATTAAATATTTATTTTAAAGCTTAGTTTATTCATTGTTAGGTTTAAAGGTCAAACAAAATTATAGACATTAATTTAACAAGTTAGTTAGTTTACTTATTTCTAACATATTTTTAATTAAAAAAGAGAACGCATTTATATTTACCTTAGTAGTAATTTCTAATTTAATAGCATCTAATTTCATGTAAATTACCTGGTTTGTTTCGCCACTTCATACCAAAAAACATTTCAAAACAAATCACATCTAACATGCAACACAATTTCGGTATAAAATCTCATCTCAGTGCAATTTCATACGGGAATACGTTATCACATTACCTCATTTCAGTGTTGCCACGATTACGACACAAAGAAGAGTTCACAAAGAACTTGTGGTAATGTTGCTACATCTAATTCGTACCTAATTGGCTTTGCATTTGAATACATTACCCGCTTTCGGGTAATTTTACTCGTGGTTGGAGCTTATAGTGTGTTTGTATCTGGTTCATTTAATTTCTACGTGGGACCTTGTCCTTTGTATTTAAATCTCGTAGTCTCCCAAATTATTTTGCACGGGTTGGTAGTTTTTTTTTTTTTTTTTGTGACGTTAACCCTAAAGCGCAGTAGTGGTCCATGAGCAGTGGTGGCTCATTGGTAACGGCCGTGACTTAAATGTTATAGGTCGTAGGTTCGAACTCCGACAGGCGCTTTATTTTGTATAAATTCTTTCATCACCACTGATCTCAAAACGGTGAAGGAAAACATCGTGAGGAAACCAGCAAGACCTAGAACCAAAAATTCGAAAACATGAGACGTCCACCAACCCGCACTGCGCCCGCGAGGTGGATTATGGCCCACTCCCTCTCGCAGAGAGGAGCCCTGTGTCCCAGTAGTAGGAACATTATAGGCCGATTATGCCCTAGAATAAACAAATTGTACCTACCCATAACATTTAAATATATAATATTTAACCGACATATGTAGGTAGCTGAAGAATTGCCAAACTTAAGTGGCAATGGGCAGGGGACATTGCTCGCAGAACAGACGGCCATTGGGGCTGAAAGGTTCTGGAGTGGCGACCACGTACCGGAAGACGTAGCGTGGGAAGGCCTCCCACAAGGTGGACCGATGACCTTGTGAAAGCCGCAGGAATCCGCTGGATGCGGAAAGTACAGAACCAGTTGAAGTGGCGGTGCTTGGGGGAGGCCTATGTCCAGCAGTGGACGTCTTTTCGCTGAAATGATAATGATGATGATGATTATAACATTTAAATAGATACAACTTAGTCAGGTGGGGTATTCCGATAAGTCACAATGCGACTGTAGAACCACATCACAAACGATGCCATCTCTTGTCGTGCTCTCTGTGCAATAATACTTGTACTATGGACTTCACCTTTGCAATGCCGTTGTCGAAGTCGCCGAATTCTGGTTGTAGCTCATGTAGGACGTTAAAATTCTTCCATACAAACACACACCCAATCTCTCTTTAGGAAGTAGTTGAGAAAAACAATAAATTACTAACATAAAAATTTACTTAGATGGTATTCGTGCCTTTCAAGTTTATTAACTCAAAGAATAAGATTTTTCGTACAAACAAAATCCCCCCTTTTCACCCTTTAAATGTCGAACTTCCATAAACCCCTTCTTAGTGCTCCCCTACATTATAAAAGGAAGCTGTGTGCAAAATTTTACGTTCCTTCTCCCAGTAGTTTCGGCTGTGTGCTGATATGTCAGTCAATCAGTTTTTCCTTATTTTATATGTATATAATATATATACAGGGTCATTGGTAAAACAATAAGAACTTCTCAGGACTAGATTACTAACATCATAAAGAACAACTTTTGTTCTAAGACCTTTCATAATGCATGATTTTAATTTATCAGGTTTTCATACAGAAAAAAAAAAAAAAAAACAATGCTCTAAATGTTACGAACTCTACGCCTAGCATAACAAACTGCCGTATCTTACGAGTGACAGTGCACGGGAGGCGTAGGTAGGTACAACAAAATACAGAATTGAAATGTGTTAGATAGAACAACGAAATCTTTTAGGTTTGTTTTTGGGTAATGTATTATGTTTTGTAAAAAAAAATGCCACTAAAGAAGTGAGTAATCATTACTCTCTTCTCTATTACTATCTTCTTTCCTTTACGAAAGTAATGTGTAGATAGGTACTATTTTGTCAATATCTGGCTCCTCACTATATTATCATAGCCTTGCTTTTACCCAACGCATTGTCTTGCTTGCTTCCACATGACCTATGACAAAGAGACATCCTTTCACACACATTGTGCCACCTATCCATACATTTCACCAGTGGCGAAGCTAGTTATAAAGGGGCCCTGTATCGAAAAGTAAAACGGGTAGTTGCTGGCCCTATCTGCAATTTTTTTTTTTTAATTTAGAGAAAAACGTCAATCGTTTTTCTCTAAATTAAAAAAAAAAATTGTGAGCTTGTTTTCAACTGAACTGCGTGATCGTTGGAAATAAGGTTAAGTAGTTCGAAAAAAATTCTCTAAATTAAAAAAAATATTACACAAGCCTTTCAAAAAGTCAAGATAATGTCAAGTTTGCGGCGAAACTCCAAAGGAAGGGATTTTTGTTTACAAATTAGCGAACTGACATGTTTCCATTGTAATTTCACTAAAAGAATGCAAGGACGAGCGAGGTGAGCTAGAAAATTTGAGCACACTGCCTCGGATACTAGGTTGAGTTGTCGTGATTCTACAAAGAAAATGCAAGAACGAGCAAAGTGAGCTCGAAAGTTGGAGCATTGAGACTGGGATACTACGTAAAGCTGTCATTGTGATTTTAATAAAAGAATACGGGGGGCCTCTGTAGCTTGGGGGCCCCGTATCATTGATACGGCGGTAGCTACGCCCCTGCATTTCACCAACATACTTATAGATACAGTAGCTAGGCTAGTAAGTATAAGCTCAAACAATACGGGGCAATCAAGAGTGATCGAGGCTCACGTAGATACCGATATCTGGCGATGCCGTGGGGTCACCGTCATTAATCACATCGGTACTGTTCGACCGCCCACTGGTGTCATACAGGCTAATAGGTCAGCGAGCAAGTTGGGTTATATATCTAGAGATCGGATAATCGGATGCATATTTACTTAAAGTTAATTATTAGCTATGAAAGTATGGAAGCAGCTTCTTAAAAAAAATTGTAAGAAAATATCTCGTGATGCCAGGAATACCGGCAATGCATAACTAGTCGGGTGTATAGTATGGGAGCGACTTCTAAAATATTAATTATTAAAAAAAAAAACCCGGGATTCTTGGATTGCATAACTATTCAGATGCATATTTATTTAAAATTATTTTAACCCCCTATGCAAATATGTGTATGTAGGGTGTAAGAGTAGTGTGGGTGGTGTGTGTTAGTTAAAATTAAAATAAAACACCTGAACCGCGGGATTTATTCGATACAAAAGCGCTTTCCATAGTAGCAGGTTTTTTTCAAGGACACCGGGACGTAAAACCGAGAAAATGGACGGTCCCGTTCAAAACGGGACGTATAGTCTCTTTAGTTATAACTAGAGATCGGATATTTGGAATTCGGATGCATATTCACCTAAAGTTGAGATGTTGTCTAATATGGAATGCGCTTTTGTATCGATTCCATACTTTCATAGCTAAAAATGAACTTTAGGTAAATATGCATCCGAATATCCGATCTCTAGTTATGTTGCAAATAACTTTATTGCTAAAATAACTTTGCTCCAACTTCTATTGGCTAAACATCTTGTACGTGTGTCCGCGGCCGGGCACGCGTATCTGTGATCGACATTCCCTTGTGATTACTTTAACAAATCTGTCGGTAGATATAGCGAGTAGTTTAGGGACCTATTAGTTGTTCCTGTTATCTCTTCAGGCTTGTACCAATGCTGGGTCACTCAAAATGACCCGAATGGCCAAATATGGTAACAAAGTGAGTGGAATTTTAGGGAAAAAAGCTTTATTTTCCCGCTTCGAGTTTTTGCGTGACTTAAGGCTCCTACAAACAGGCGCGACACGCGATGCGACACAATTTAAAGCGTGTCGCGCGACGAGCGGTGCCTTTATGTCGCGTCGCGTGTCGCGCCTGTTTGAAGGAGCCTTAACGCACGGCAACTGATTTTTATTTTTGACGTGACAACGTCTAATACATCGATGAACGCCGGCTGCATGCACGAAAAAGGATGACTCATTGTCCCGTTACGCTCATTGTCCCGTTACGATCGTTTGCTCTGTTTTGTTATGACGTTGTCACGTTAAGCTATCGTCCGTAAAACAACTTTACAGACAACCAGTTTTTTTCTAATAATTTTCACTCGTGTCATCATCTTCTGTCTAGCCTTTTCCCAACTATGTTGAGGTCAGCTTCCAGTCTTAATGGATGCAGCTGAATCCCAGTATTTTACACAGAGCGACTGACTATCTGACCTCCACAACCCAGTTACTGGGTAACACGATACCCCCTGGTAAGACCGGTTGTCAGACTTTCGGGCTTCTGACGACCCGTAACGACTGTCAAAGATTCACGAATGACAGCCGGGACCACCGGCTTAACGTGCTTTCCGAGGCACGGAGGGGTCTTGGTATGTAGAGTTGGTCACCCATCCACGAACTAACCGCGGTAAGCGTAGCTTAACCTGATCTATCAACCCGTACGACTGTTATTATTAGCCACAAGCTCATGTCGTCAGGGGCCCTGGGGGCTATTTTTATAAGTTTGTCACTCCAACACGATCCCATTGTCATTTTGCTAAAAGTTCGTAATCTGCTAAATTCATAATGGTCGATCATTGGTCGGTCAATGGTGTCGTAATAGAATTGAATTACAATGGCATTTTGAACATTTATTCATGCCAGATTTCATTTATATATATTTTTACATGTTATTTATTAGTGTTATACTTATAAGCAATCTGAAGTAGTAGGAAGTTGGTAGTAGGAAGTTGGTAGTAGGAAGTTTCATTTGTCATTATGTACGAGATTACCAATTCCTTCAATGGAGTGTCAGTGGCTGACCGTTGGAAAGTCATATTGACGCCATTATATTAGTAGATTACCAAACTTGTCAAAATCCACAATTATGAAATCAATGATAGACCATTCTGACACTACTGTAATAGCAGACTTGAGGCTCAGGGGGCCAAGTCTACTAATGTACGAACGTTGCAATGGTCTCTTCATTGTGAGTTTTTGACAGATTTGCCATACAAACACTGTCAAATACTCACAATGGCGAGACCATTGCAACGTTTGTAAATTAGTAGACTTATGCCCAAATACTCAAACGTTACTTAACTTTAAGACGTTCTTATAAGTGTTTCTGTCATTACAAAACAGTTTAAAGTGACAGAGACAGCATTAGACTTAACGGCGACTTAAAATTGAATTGCGTTTGAGTATTCGGCAGTTAGGCCCCAGGTCGTTCTCACTTCTCACACATATAACAAACAAATATTTAAAGATAACCATAAGAGAGACGGTAAGATAAAATTATACATATTAGGTATGGTAAAACATTGTTCTTTCTTTGTCAATTTATTATTATTATTAATCATTTATTTCAGAATAAAACATTCCATACATTTAATACATGGTCATTTATAATGTTCATTATGATTTTTAGAAATTCCTTCTGAAATTCTTACACTCTTTATAGACTTAATAAATTACACATACATAGATAAGATTAATAAAAGTTATTTCTTCTTATTATTGAGATAAGATTTACATTTTATCCCACATTCTTATGATAAAATAAGAATGGAGGTTGACAACTGTATTGACAATCGACAAAAAATTAGTAAATTTTTTCGTTGTAGGGTTATTAGGGTCAATTCACACCAATTTGATAGTATGAGGACTGAGACGACACGTCTACCTTTTTGTTTGATAGTTTTTTTTTTTTTTTTTTTTTCGTAAAATCTCATCTTGTCAGTGGGGTTGTAGGACGATCAATAGTTACTGTTATTTTTAATACTGTTACATTTTTCATTTATGCTCCGCTCCTATTGGTCATAGCGTGATGTTATATAGCCTATAGTATTCCTCGATAAATGGACTATCCAACGCAAAAAGATTCCAACCAGTTGTTCCTGAGATTAGCGCGTTCAAACAAACAAACTCTTCAGATTATAATATTAGTATAGATAGGAGTTGATCTAAGATATCTCTTCATTCCCCAGATAAGCATAAAACTTTACATAGGCACCTAAAATCTAACACCAATGCCTTTTATCTTTAGGCCCGGACAACCCATTTTTAAAAGTTCGACAACACTAGATAAGCCCCATAGACGAGCATAAATCATTTTTACGACGTCTATGCCTCCCTTGTCTATGCGACAGGCTTTCACGGCCCGTGAATGGTCCTCTTTATGCTTCACTTGCTGTAAAACTACACCGATAAATTGGAGGCTATATTGGCACCTATGGCTTAAAGATAAGGGTGTTTTTCGCGTGAGTTTTTTTTCTGTATGTTATGTTAATTGATGTTCACCCTAAAAATCCCTAAACAGGTCTATAAATATCGAATTCATGCATATAATATGGTTGTGTATGGTGTGACTTATCGATTTATTCTTTATTGTTTACGAAGGACGTTTTTGATACACTTAACTAACTGGAAATTAATTAAATTTGATGTAGTTAATTATTGTAATTCTGAAACATACACTTAATCCATACTTATCCATACTAATATAATATTATACATAAATGTGAAAGTAACTCTATCTGTCTGCTAAGTTTTCACGCCTAAACCGCCGAACCGATCGTCGTGAAATTTGGCGGAGATATAGCCTGGGATATGGAGAAGGACATAGGCTACTTTTTTACGCGATAAACGACATGCACGCGGGCGGAGTCGCGGGCAAAAGCTAGTCTTCTATACGAATGAATAAAATTGAATTGTCTGTTTGTAATGTCAAAATAACAGCTTATTAGTAAAAGCCTATACAAAATAAAAACAGTTTTTAAAATTGTTGCCTGTCTGTTTGTTCCAGCTAATCTCCGAAACGACTGGACCGATTTTGACGGGACTATCACTGGCAGATAGCTGATGTTATAAGCCATTTTGTTATTAACACTATTATAGACTATTGTAGTCTGAATAAAGAAAGATAAATAAAATAATAAATAAATAAATAAGAAATAACAAAGGCTATTTTAGAAAAAGCCATGCGTGTGAATCCGGGAGCAACAGCTAGTTCTACATAATATTGTAAATCACGGGCATTAAGTGCTTTTAAAAATATTATCTTCTTATTTTGACACAATCTCCTTTAGTTTACGTAATCGAATATTCCAAAGTTAGTTACACTTAAATGGATGTTTAACTGGGGCAAATATTGGAAACTACATACAGGACTTAACACAAACTGACTCCCAAGAGCAATCTACTTTGTGAAACCTAAATTGCAAGAAGCTATGTTACTACACAATTAACTGAAGATCGTATCTAATAGCCTTCTATACATAGCCCGTTGGGTATTGCTGTGTTTGCAAGCATTGTTTACCAACGTTGCGATGTAAAGCGATATTTGCTTGAAACCACAAGACGCTTCGAATATTCCTCGATGTTTAAAAAGAGGGTTGCACAGATTAAAAATAATTCGGAGCTCGGTATGAATGAAAAGTAACAGCTAATTTCAGCTATCAGGCTGCTCACACATAGATTAATAACAAACATAGATATTCAGGTACACCCTCATTTAATACGAATACGAACGTTCTGTTTAAAAAATCATAACCTTTGTTTGTAACCAGTGTAATTAGAACTATGAGTACACGAAATGTAGGGTTTATGTAAAGGAACGAAGGGGTTACAGGGATCAATTCAAATTGGTTAGCTCACAATCGCAGTCGCAGATAGCTACCGCGCGACACCCTGTATATTTGTTTAAGATATATCCCTCTTTATTTACATATCCATTCAAACACCGCAAAATGTCCTTTAATTGTTGGAGCATACGTTTCAAAATCGATTGGAAGCTGTTCTCATATGATGCGGCTGAGGCTGTGTAAGTTTAAGGTATGCACGGATAAACAAAAGGGTTTATTGACCTTGGCTTTCGGCCAGATTTGGGAACAGGCGAATTAGGAGCATCTGGATAATCCCAGTTAAGTTTAGTTGCTTAACAGTCTACCTGATAGTATTGTGTAACTAAATTAACAGTAGTCGAGTGTGTCATATATAGTCATAATCCCGTCTGAAGTGAAATAAAGTTTTTGGAGTAGTGGATATATCCATACTATCCATACTATTATTATAAATTTGAAAGCAACTCTGTCTGTTACGTTTTCACGCCTAACCGATCGTCATGAAATTTGGCAGAGACATAGCCTGGGATATGGAGAAGGACATAGGCTACTTTTTTACGCGATAACCAACATCCACGCGGACGGAACTGCGTGCAAAAGCTAGTATTCTATATAGAATAGAATAGAATACTCTTTATTATGTACACCATAAAAATTACAGAATGTAGAACTGTTACATAGGGTGTCACAATGATGAATGTGATGGATGTGTTATCGCTAAAAGTGATCTTTAATTTTAATGTTAGTCTTGAGAGGTTAGAATAGACCAGAGATCGTGAGCTTGTGAAAAATAAAAATAGCAAGCGAAAGCAGACGAAATAGTATATTGTTATACAAGGGATGAAAGGGACCTATTTAGCGAGGGCATTAATAGTTCGGGATGAAAGGGACCTATTTAGCGAGGGCGTCAATAGTTCGAGTTCCTGAATAGGTTCTTTCACCCGAGGTAAACACTCTGCTTTTCATTTCGAATATGAGGAAAATAAATAAAAACCTGATTAGCTAAACAAATACATATCTGAATCTGGTGAAGTCATTTGATACAAATATCTGCGTAATACGTAAATAATTAGCACTCGACAAAACTGAAGATCGAATTGCCGCTTTTCCGCCTTTTTTATGTTTATTTTTCTGTGGCATTCTACCAGCCAGTGTTTTTATCATTGAGTAGCTTCTGTCCTGAGTCTTCGACCGCGTGAAATTTCGGTCCCCGACCCTCCACGTCACATCCCGTTGCCCGTTCGCGCTATTACTTCGTTTTCACATAGCGTTATTTCTGACTTTTTTTCTTTTTGCCGGGCTCCTTAGAACGCAGCGTGATGACTAGCACTTACCCCTATAACTTTCTCAGGAATTAGGCTATCAAATACAAAAAGAATTTTCAGTATCCGTTTAGTAGTTTATTTTTTACCCCCTATAAACAAACTTACAAACAAATTTTATCTCTTTACAATATTAGTATAGATGGTGGGTAAATATTTTGCTCACATCTCTGTAAATTAAATTATAATTTAGTTAAAAGTAAATTATAAGTAAGTACATAGTCATATTACAAAATTGTTGATAATATTTTTAATTACAATTTTACGCCGTGATTTAACAGAGTGGCTGTATAAAAAGTTGGGACATGGATTGAATAGTTTAAAAAAAAATTACAGCAAGGAAAATCGTTTTCCATAGACGAAAAGTACTGTTTTCATCCCTCTGATCAGCTAAATTCAAGCGTACTTTCTAAGTATGAGAAATGAAATAGTAGATTTTTTGCTTAGGGAGCAAACAAATTTGGCTCGTGCGTGGTTTACTTTATCATACAGCCTGTTAGAACTTTTACTAACAATATCTACATTCCAAACTCAAATCGTTTTTAGTCCCTAGGGATGAAAGAGCTATTTTAGTCCCTGTTCACGAAGAATAAACTAGCTCTTTTTGAATAGATGTGATAAAAAATCAATTGTTAGCTTGTCCGTGTCAATAGTTTTTAATAAATTGTGCCTGTAAAGTGATATCAAGTAGGTAATTAAATATTCTTTTTGGTTCACAAACTCCAACTTCAAGTTCTCTGAAAAGTCTCAGTGCGCAAAAAGTTCACTTATTATTATTTTCCAGTACCATTGAGTTGCTTTTGTTCATTTGCATTGGTGCAGGTTCAATTTATAAACAATTAAACAGCTTAATAGCACAAAATCCTTGTTCTATTTCCAGGGAATTTGAAGACTATAAAATTAGCATGATAATGTTTACTTTTACTACACAATACAACTGTTGGACAGTTTAAGTTGCTTTGTTTACCATATAACCTTGCGATTTAAGTTCTCACTGTATTAACACATTGTCATTTAACAGTCAAATTAATCTCTTAAATGACTACATACGTACTACATTAAATACTTCTTTATTAAGCAATTAAAAATTATTATATATATTTAACATGTGAATAAGTAAAAATAGACCATTCTTGTATGCTACTTGTCTTGGTGAGCGGCTTTTGTTTTATGTAATGGCAAGTACAAAACGCTTTTAGTTAACAGCAATATTCAAATAACAAATTTGTCCCAATTCTACATGGAAAACTGTGCAGGACTATTTTAATTTTAGCCATAAAGTAACAATAAATTATTTTCTTTAATTAATTTCAGCGACCGCCTCGCCCAAATTTTCCAAACAACGTTGTTTACAAAACCAAAATGGCGGCGTTGTCAAGGTACACCGCATTACATAAACGCAATTTAAAATTCACGCCTGTAAAAACAGCTTTCATCTCTTTAATGTAATCCGTCTGAGATAACTAAGTGACACCCTTCTAAGTACATAGGTACCCTTCGTAGCCTTTTAAATAATAGATTGACTTCTAAACAGAGCAAAGATGACTTCGTTATGTCACTACATCAAAACGCGCATTTTGTAAATGCGGTTAAAAACGCCTAAATTGGTTTTTCATGTCGAGAAAATTGATTTCAGGCCACGTAAATTGTGGAATTATCTCATTTGGATACAATGACAATCTCCTTTTGACGAGTTTATATTAATGGTATTTGGTGTCAGATATTAATTTGGATAATGCGATCGGTTTCGCTACTAATCGGCTTAAAAACGCTCGAAATTGTTACAATAATTTTAGTCTACATCCACGCTATTTGTTTCGATTGTTACACAGCAGCAGATACAACACAATACACACACACTCACATACACACACACACCACAGCACAATAATCGCTTACAGTATTAAATCAATAAACAAGGTAACATTACCCATTTCTAATTAAATATTCTTTTGCACATCTCACTTTTATTCGCGAAGCTATATGCCGAAGAACGATGCGTGTTAGTTAATTTCGTTGCGAGACTTTGTGATGCTAATGTAGGTACACCTACCTTTGTGACAGACAAACGCGTGCATATTGGAGTCTTGATACGAGAGAAATTAGAAACAGCTATTAGAACAGAAACATGAGGGTGAGTGGAAGTAGAGGTGCAGAACAAGAGGTGTAGAATAAATTAAGCTATAGTAGGGGTTTGTGGCTAAGTAATAACAGCCACACTGGTCGATTGATGAAGTTAAGCTACGCTTGCCACAGTTGGTCCGTGGATGGGTGATCATCTCTACGTACCAAGACCCCTCCGTGCCTCGGAGAGTACGTTAAGCCGTTGGTCCCGGCTGTCATTCGTAGATCTTAGACAGTCGTTACGGGTCATCAGAAGCCCGAAAGTCTGACAACCAGTCTTACTAAGGCGTATCTTGTTACCCAATAAATGGGTTGTGGAGGTCATATAGGCCGTCGCTCCATGTTAAATACTGGTATTCATCTGAATTCGGTTAGACTGGAAGCCAACCCCAACATAGTTGGGAAAAGGCTAGGCAGGCACCAGGCATCTTTTTCTTTCTATTTCATTAAGAAAAGGACAGAAGATAAATTTACATTCAGTTACATTCATTGGTCAGACCTAAGACTGTTCAAGTAGCGTTATACAGGGTCAGTTCATTTTGACTGATGATGATTAATGACTTACAGGCAGAGGTGTTCCGCGGTGCAGCTTTACACTTGTCTATGGATTAAAAATATCTACACTCTACAGTGTTTTATTGTATGGAATGCAATTGCGAACGGAAATGAGTTTATATGCGCGTCGATTTTAATTGCAGTGTTACAGTGTGGCAGGAATGGACAGAAATAATCCTGTAGTAGGTAATACTATTTGTAGTATGAAATCACTCGATACCGAACTACTGGGAACTTACACGCATAAGTACTTACATAGTTTTTAATTGCAGTTTATTCCTGTACTGCCTTAATGAACCAGTATTGTAATGTAAACATTTTATGCTAAAAAAAAATTGCGATTTTTTGCACGTCCATTGCCGCAGACGATCAAACATTGAGTGAGTATTTTAATCAAAAGTTCTTTTTTCAAAACGATTTTTTCTTTTTAAAGTGGACCACGCCGTCCAATTAAGGATAAAGCATACAACCTTTAGGACGAGGGTATATTAGCGTTTGTCACGGAACTCTGCAAAGGTTTTATGAGCTAATTTAACAGAACTCAGCTTTTTGTCGTGATTACTGGCGTAAGGGAAAATTTGTTGTACTTAGACGCCTGACGCAAAAAGTGACAGTAACAGAAGATTATAATGATGTTATTACGTTGTTAGAACCTTTGAGATATTTTATTATAGTACATTACTGCCGCGGTCTATAATGACTACTTTGCTGGTCGCGATGATGGCCGACAGCGCAGCGTAGCGCAGCTCCAGGCCGACACAGCGCGGTCAGCGTGCAGCACTTGATGGACGAGCTGAGATAAAGGCCGAGGCCGTAGGTCGAGGCCTTTACAGCGAGGACAGCAATAGCTGCAATGATGGCCAAGCTGGAAGGCCTAGAGCGTAGCTAGGCTAGCTCGAGGCAATCATAGCGTGACCAGCGAAGCAGTCATAGTGGGCCAAGGCTTGTATAGTGCTTTACTCAAAAATGCAAGTACCTAATCTAAATAAAACCAGCAAGTAATTTCAATAAAAATAAAATTTTCGCTGAACCGCGCTTTTGTTACTTCTTTGTTTTTTTTTTTTTTAACAATGGTAGTTGGAACTATACAGCCAAATATGGAATAAAATCTTTTTGTACCTATCTCTATAAATACAAACAGCTGTGTTTTAAATAAAATCTTTTTGCATTTGATTTTTTAATACGTTGAAACGAAAAAATAGAGGCCGGCAATGTTTTGCCGGCCTGTTAGAGCGACCAGCAAAACTTTGCCGGCCGCTCCTTGAAACAGAACGGCAAGGTCGAGTTTGCTCAAACAAGGTTGTCAAAATAATGACCACATTGCATGCATTTTTGAGTAAAAGAATATTAAATTGACTGCCATCGTTGACGTAAGCTGAAGCGTTTCTGTAAGGTTAACTAGAGACATAAGTAATACATCAATACAAGATTGAAATGACTATCTACTAGCAGTCTTAAAAAGTTTAATTAAAAATTTAAAAAACCCGCACAAACCAAATAATCTAAAAAAAATAAAATAATATGTAAGACGAGGCTTGTAACTAGTATTAATAAATGTACCTATGCTGTTGTAGAAAGGATAGCTGCTGTTATTAGCCGTTCCCCGACGAGACGACGACGCTTGGATCAAAATATTACCCACAATTTACATTAAACTTAAAGGGCCAATACATTTTTTATTTTTTCATGTTTTAGTTTGTGTCGCGGATTTAAATTTTTTTGATTTAACTTTTTTCCTGTTTTATAAACTTTATATACAGCATGAGAATTTTTACCGTCTTGAAAAAAATTGGGTATACTAGGTGAACGGAATACGGATTTAGAAGCCTATGGCATAGTTAATTTTTTCATTCACTTAGAAAGAAATTGATCCATCGATAAATTCCATAGATTTGAAATAAACTTATCATACTTACTAGAACAATAAACACGTAAACTAAAAACAAAAAACGATAAAAAGGATTGAAATTTAAATCATACCTACGCATGTAAATTTCAATAGTTTTATAGTAAATATATATATATATTTTTTTTTTTGTTGAATATTTGTGTATAAATAAAAAATAAACTATTCTATTCGGCTTCTACTCCGTTCAACTAGTATACCCAATTTTTTTAGCTAGTTACTGATTTATCCTATTTCTTCCCGTTGGGTGTCGTAAAAGGCGACTAAGGGACTTATTAGAGAATGGGTAGCAGTGTTCTCTATGCATTTTTAACACCATACTGCGATCGCCAACCCGCCTGCCAAGCGGGGCGATTATGGCAACCCCCCCCCCCCTTCCAATTGGGAGAGGCTTATGTCCAGCAGTGGACGTCTTTTGGCTGAAATGATGATGACTGATTTATCCTCTTTTCTCTTTCCTACTCCGTCATCAGACCTCGATCACCATCAATCTATAACCTATTTATTGAGACCATTCCAATGAGCCCAAAAACGATAGCCTCTGCTGAAAGTTGGTGAAGGAGTTGGATATCCTGCAAATTCCAGGTGATGCTACAGCATCTGTTTAAATTTACTATGTTCTAATATCATTGAAGTAACAGAATACCAAATTTCGACTCGATCAGACTGTGAAAGGTGCTCACATCCAATTATCAACTAGAAAAGAGCTGATAATCTTCAAACAACTGACCTGATTTTCTAAATCATAGCTAAGAACACACTCGATAAAGTCACCTTTCAAACGAAACAAAAAATAAACAAAATCGGTTCAACCGTTTGGGAGCTACCTTGCCGCAGACAGACACAGATACACACGTTAAACTTATAACATCCCTCTTTTCCGTCGGTGGTTAAAAAGCACACTTTAAATTAGCTGTTGCATACGATGGAAATAGAACAAGGCATACCTAGTGTATATTACCCGAAACGAAAAAAAAAAAAAAGGAATGTTCTAATTTCAAGTTTTATTTGTGCTCTCGTTTTTATCTTTTACATCCAATTCAAATCGTTTCTTGTTTCAAACAGTTTTAATTGCCTGAAAACGAGGAAGATTAGTCAGCTGGCACATTTGGCACAGTGCACAGTTCCTTCTCTCTAGAGGAAGCGAGCTTATACGTCACAAAATGCGAACGCATACGAATCATTGTCAGACGAGCAATCAATCTTACGCCAGTCGCCAGCTTCACAATGTTATTCAAAAGAAAGATAAGAAGAATGAGAAAGTACATCACTCAGAGTTTTTTTGTAGGTACATATACATTATTGAACTAATTACAAACTATTACGAATAAAATTTAATAATATTGTAAACCTATTAACATTACGAGCATATTTCAATCTTTTGAGATATTTAAATGTTGTACGCCGAAATTACCTGTGTTGCAACAAAATAAGCACAAAAAAAATGAAAGTGTCAATTAAAAACCCAGCTACGCCAACTAAAAAGGAATAAATAAGGCAAAGTAACAAAATAACATCCATTTCGGTTTTCGTATAACCGAAGTCACACCGCACACGTAATCTGTATGGTTTACCTATACCTTAATTGCATGACATATTTATAGGAAATACTAGACTACGATACTCGTGACTTCGGATTTGAAAACCGACACCCACATTGTATGTGACGTCTAATAGCATGTAGCCTATAACTCGCGGAACAACACGACGCTTCCAACGACGAGTAGGTAGTTTAGGAGTTATGAGGGAACAAGACGAAGTCAGGTAAAAACACAGTATGTACTATGTGTGGTCAAATTCTCAATTCTGAATTGAGAATTTAAAGTTGAGAAGTTGTCATACTCTAGCATTACCTACTTAATGTCATTCCTTCAAAGTAACCCGCGACATTTAATATTTATTTGCAAAAACGTAAGAAATGTTGAATGTCGCGGGCCCTTATAGTAGTAATTCTAAAGTAGAGTTTGACAAGTTCTCAGCTTTAAATTCTCAATTCAAACCGGGACCGGACCGGACCAAAAACCGGGTACACTTTTCTAAAACCACATTTAAATTAAACAAATTAAAGCATCTATTTTAGTCCACACGTAATGCCGGGTACTGTAGTACATACAATGGTTTAGAACATTAGGGCGCGTACACACAGCGCGGTCAGAGCGCACCGGCGTCGCCGCGTCCGCCCCGCCCCCGCCTCCGTCCGCTTCCGGAATTCGCGCCAGATGCAATTTGTAACGTCCTCTCCCATTGAAAATAGTGGTAAGCTGGATATGAAATAGAAAACCTAGTTTGTAGCAGAGGAAATTATATGTAGAAACGCTTTGTGTGGAACTGGAAATTAAATATTAAATGCGTTCTGATATTGTTCAGTTTGACTTGGTGAATTCGAATCTAAAGTAACTACTTAAGTTCAGACGACGACTGTGGATATATGTTTTGGTTCTTAGATCCGTTTGATTCTAGTCATTTAACATGCAAAAGACATCTTTGGTCCTCAGATTAGTTTGAAATTTTGAACGTTATAGTGGCCTAAGCATCATTATGTCAGCCTTTATGTTTTTAGTAGGGCTGCCAATATCCGTTCATTTTTAGTATCCGGATAATACGGATATTAATATTTTACTTTCCGGATTATACGGATATTTTTTAGTTTTTATTATAAATAAAACTAATAAGCTTTTGTAACACGTTTTAATCAGTCTCTCAAGTAAAACAAAAACAACAAACACAAAGAAATAATAAACTATACCAATATTTCAAGTAACAATCACATAAAAAAACTAGTTCACTTTCTAAAATTATAAAATAAAACACCGATACCGCACAAATAATTTGTATCTATTCTTCTCATACTAAAAAAGAATCTAATTAAAAAGTGATCTTACATTTATCACAAATCACAACATCCCGATCAAATCAATCTATTTAAAACATATAATTAAATAAAAATATCACTTTTCCTGGCAAAACAGCTCAATTATTAAACAACAATAGTATAAATAAAATATAATAAAATTAAAATGAACATAATATCTCAAAATAATCAAATAACCCTTTATAATATATTTAATATTACGTAATTCTTAAATTTCGTACTAGTATCCGTAAAATCCGAAAAATCCGGATGGTGATGTAAGTAAAATCCGGATTTGAAAATCGGTGGATATCCGGATAATACGCATATCCATAAAAAAAAATATATATATTATCATTTTATGTGTGTTACGTAACTATCCCGAAGTTCACACAAACATTGCCGTAAGACCGAACGGCAATGTTATAAGATTCATAGTAGAGTTTGCCGTAAGCCTTAGTCAGCAGCACAAAGGCTGAAAGGACCTAAGTCTAGACAAGGCATAAACTTTGTAGACGACATATAATATGCATTGAGTTTCACGTCAATAAATATGGTTGTAACTAACTACGGTTAGAGTAACGACTGCTAAAATAAACAAGGTAGGTAAAATAATAGTCGAATGAAGACTCCTACGAACAGGCACGACATGCGGCGCCATACAAAGACACCATTCGTCGTGCGACAGGCGTTAAATTGGTGTCGCGTTGCGTGTCGCGCCTGTTTGTAGGAACCTTAATGCGGTAGCGACTTCGTAAACTGTCATTCGGAACGTAAAGTTCTATGTTTTTTATAAATGATTTTTTAATTAGGGACTTAAAAAACTTGACTTATTGGACTTTTTTTTAACCTCAATGCGTATGACAGTCCCATCATACCCTAATTAAATACAAATACACTTTGCTATGGATTACATTTGGGCCATGATGAACCTGAACACACTTTTCGCATCATCACCATTTGGTTGAGACAGAATTCTATAATATGTGCCAAAATCATGTAGGTTCAACCTCAAGACCCCAAAGATGTCAGTGCAAAATGTCACCTAGACAAACTTTATAAGATTCAAAATCGGACTTACTGAATTATAGAAGGTCCTGTTAATACACCTATCCAAGAAATCTAATCTATAAAATCTAAATAAATCTCTCTCACTTTAATAATCTTTTAATCTATGAAACTAAGCTCTGTGTAGTCTCTATGTTTAGGCTATAATATTCTATGTCATTTTACAGTAAAATAAACGTATTTCTTGTAAAAAATAAAATAAATACTCATTGCCGAAGTACCTTACCGCACCCAATCTTCATAGCCAAAAAATTGCAACTCATAATGCATTGGGAAATATCTTCGGGTAATACACAATTGAGTCTATTGCACAACATAGCACTGTTCATACTTTCAGGCTGAGGCTACATTAGGCCGTGACGCGACCTGCGACACGTGAGCGATTAAAACAAATAAATGAATTCTCGTATATGGCTACACCGTAAGTACATCAAATATTACTAGCGATTTTTTATTTCTTTATGCGATAGGAACAACATTACTGTAATCACGGCATCGGCTACATCATTATATCAGCGAAATTTAAGCGAATTTATTAGAAAATTTCTCACTTGCACGACTAGTTCAATAGTGCCACTAAATATGCGTGTGGCTACATTATGCGTAGGTAGCGATTCATGCGGCTACACTATACTTTTTATAGTTTAGCCGCATGAATCGCTCTTACTAATTCGTTGTGTAGCATGTGTACTGGGGCCTAAGTCTACTAATTTACAAACGTGGCAATGGTCTCGCCATTGTGAGTATTTGACAGTATTTGTATGGCAAATCTGTCAAAAACTCACAATGAAGAGACCATTGCAACGTTTGTACATTAGTAGACTTGGCCCCCTGTAGCCATGTCATCGCCGAATATACGCCGGATTTTCGCTTATAATGTAGCAATACCATGTTTATGTCGTTTTGCTCTTCCAGTCGTATCGCAAATCGGCAGGAGCTAGTGGCATAGTAGCCAGTATCAGAAAACAGGATGTTAATTTCGCCATTCTGCTCCAAAAAGTTACTTACCTACATAATATACTAACTCCATACATTCGTCAAAAATATCAGAAGTGTATGCCACTTCTGAAGTTCTGATCATTATCATCATCATCATTTCAGCCGAAAGACGTCCACTTCTGAACATAGGCCTCCAAACACCGCCATTTCGACCGGTTCTGTGCTTCCCGCATCCAGCGGATTAAACTGCGGCCTTCACAAGGTCATCGGTTCACTTTGTGGGAGGCCTTCCAACGCTAGGTCTTCCCACTTCTGATATTTTATTCCAAAAAATAAATTCAACTACCCAAAATAAGTTGTCACACAAAAACAAAACTAGAACAGGTTGGTTTCATATGTTGAACACCTATAGTGAAACAAAATCTCAACACCCAACATCATTATTCAATATAGATGAGTAATATCCCAGAATCTCATTGCAATTCTCATTTCCCGTTTTCAGTGTCGAACAAGCCTAAACTGTTGGCTATTTTCATTTGATACCATTCGCTGTCAACGAGCCCAGTCTACACACAAAATACTTGAATTAGACGTTCATTGTGCTAACAAATTGCCAATGGACCGTGTTCAGAGCTATTCCGATGTTTTGTTGGGTCCCAGATGTGTTTTTGTTAAAACGGGTGCATCATTCTTTGGGGACGTAATTGTTTCGTTAATTACACTTTTTTGATTGAATACTTTGTGGTTAATTTGTCTTTTGTTTGTTTTCTTGCGGACTCGTTGAACAAAACTGTTGAGTGTGGCTGATAACCATGACTTCTTTTGATTTTGAATAATGGAAAAGCGTGCTTGAAGCATCGCATTCATTTGTTTTTATGGCTAACTAGCTTTTGCCCGCGGCTCCGCCCGCGTGGATGTCTGTTACCGCGTAAAAAGTAGCCTATGTTCTTCCTCATATCCCAGGCTATATCTCTGCCAAATTTCATGACGATCGGTTACGCGGTTTAGGTGTGAAAACGTAACAGACAGACAGAGGTACTTTCACATGTATAATATTAGTATGGATTTGTACCTACCACTACTATTACTGTATCATTATACCTTCAATGGTTCCTCGCTTAATTAATCTTAATACTATTCAATGCTCTTCGTGTCTAAGTGGTGCATTACTTTTTTGATCAGTGTAATACAGAAAAGATTCCACCTCTACTTTGAGTAATATATTAAATCCATCTATTCCACTACTGCTGCGCTGATGCACCTTGTACACGGGTGGATCCCAGACGTAATTTAAAATAAATGAACTCGGAATGTAAGTCGAAATAAAAAGAGTACATTGATCCTCAAATGTAATAAGTTCGCAACGTTAAGAAACAAGGTTACGTGGATAATAAATAATCCCGTTCTCGTGACGTAAGAGTATTTGCGGGGTTGAGTGGCTCAGCCAACTCTCACCGTGCGAACAAGCAGATGAAAACGCCAATAATCGATAATAATCGTAAAGCAGCAGCAGTCATCGACATCTCGACTGAGCCGAGCCACCGACCCGGCACAATTATAATAATTGAATCAGGAAATCGTTCCCCTCCAAGCAAAAGTATAAATAAATCAAAAAGGGCTCTCATCGGCGCGGCTGCTCCGTGCCTTATTTATTTAGACTCGATAAAAAACCTAAAGTCCATGTCCACGAATATACTCAGTGGGGACGCCAGGCGACTAGAGATGGACAGGACAATTTTACCATTGATCTTAAAGTCGTATATAGTTATTGAATCTTTTTGCTGACTTGGTAAAAAAGAATTGATACAACTGGCAGTAAACGTGGCGTCATAATGGTGTTGGCGCTTCTTCTATTACAAAAAAAAAAAAAACAGAAATAGATATATATTTATTTCCACAAATCCCCATTTCAATGCCAATGCAGTAAGCCGTATGTAATTGTTGCGGAGCTTTCGCTGTTAATATTTCAAAAGGTCTGCGTCCCGCATTCATATTAACAAAAGTTGGCAATCCTACTCGCCGCACACACATGCAGCCCACACCTGGGACCAATACAGCAGCGACAAAATCATTATTCATCCCCGCGCCAACTTGGGCCGCACAAAAACCATTCAAAAACTTGTATCCGAACGAAATCCGCATAAACAAATCTGCGTCAATTGAAAAAATACGCGGCAAGCGTAGTACAGCTCAGGTGGAAATGGCGGGAAAGTTCATCGAAGGTGGCACGAATTTTCCCTTACTCGATTAATTGAGGAAAGTTTATTACTGTAATTATAATATAAACAATAATCCGACAATAGTTACGAAGTGTAATAAAAGTTTTATTAGCGTTATTTTGTTTTAGGTAAATGTTATTGGATAATTTATTAAAGAAAATAAACCCTCTGGGCCTATACTTAATTGCTAAATGTGAGGTCAAAGATGCACTTTCATGCGCCCGCAATTTGTTGATGGACATGACATACGCCCCAAATTGGGCACAGTTCCAATCTTTCACAAGCTGTGGTGCCCATTATTAATATTCCTATCAACCTCTCCAACTAAGCTCGTAAGATCGCTATAGTTTAATGGTCCAGGGTTTGCTCACGACACTCGATCGCCAGTCAACGCCTGACCCGTTCAGCTCGTCGGTTATGGTAGCAAGTTCGCGAAAGTTTATCTATCACAAGATACAAAGGTTAACACGATTATAATTAACCTCATGTACGTACATATAATAATAGTCGTAACTTCGGTCAAAGGGGCACAAAGTGCTCGAGAACAAAATGCTAATACAATTTGCGAGTTTCAAAGCCATCTTCATAAGATTAAACTTTATTCCCGCTACGATAAGATGGAGTCGTCATATCATCACTTCAGTCCAGTTGCAACCAAAAGGGAGTACATTACAATTGAGCGAACCGCATCGAAAATTTTATCTTGGCGCATGTTTTATGAACACTTTGTGTCGATATAAAGTTTATGACACGTCAACTCTTAATACAAATATAGCGAAATTTTGCATCGCGAGAGAGTCAACTTTCGCTAGCGAATATGGTCGTAGCAGGTTTTATTTCGCAATATATTAGCGCGGCACAGGGCTGCCATATGCTCGTTTCCCTTCAATTGTAGACCATCTAGGGCTGTCTAGGTTCAAAGTGGTATTTGTACAGTTATGTTTTGTTTTTGGTATATCAAGATTATATTGTTTGCATACTGATTTAAGATGTGACATTTATTTTAGGTGGGTGAGAAACTAACCCTGGATAGTCTACGGTTTTCTTATGATCCCTACAAGGAAACCTATGCCAAGCTGGGAAGATGGAGCAGTGACATTTTAGCACTATTATTTCCATAATTATTTAATCTCCCTTTAGGTCCTACCTGTAGCCCGTTGTTTTTCTTAATCTGGGCGTAAAAATCAGAAATAACACAGCAACATAAATATGTCTGCAATATTTCTCATTAAACCGCCAGTGACAACCAATTTAGTTTAGTTTGTGAACAAGGGAATCGGCACATTCCCTTGTTCACAAACTAAACTAAATTTAAGTTCAGTGCATCTATTTCTTTCTATTTCATTAAGGAAAGGACAGAAGATAAATTTTAATTTAGTCCTGTCAAATTAATCAGCGCTTGACGTAAATTGACGTAATTTTAGTAGGCAAATTTTTAATCACGTCTAAACTTGTATGGAGTAGTGACAGGCGCTGATTAATTTGACAGGACTAAACTAAAATTTATCTTCTGTCCTTTTCTTAATGAAATAGAAAGAAAAGGATGCCCTGAACTTAAATTTAGTTTAGTTTGTGAACAAGGGAATCGGCACCAGTGTCAACATAAACCACTGTCTATAAATTGAACAAACTTGGTTTTTACAATTTTACTGCATAACTAATAAAGACTAGTTAACATCCTAGTGGTAAAATAATTGAACACGTTCCTTAGCATAACGTTAATTGAAAACTTATCTCACCCTATAATATATTGCCGTAAAAACGTAACTGACAGACAGACAGACATACTAATTCCTCCATTGGAAATATTAGTAGGGATAAGTCAAAGTTTTTAACTTTGTTTTTATTGAGGACTAGCTTAAGCCCGCGTATTCGCCCGCGTTAAGGTCGGAAATTATCCTACGGAAACCCAGTCGGCATGATTTTTTCCGACATGTTCAACAATCATAAATCAAATCAATTATACACCTAAACCTTCCTCATGAATCACTCCGTCCATTGGTGAAAATTGTATGAAAATCCGTTCCTAAGATTTTGAGTGTCGCGTTCAGACAGACAGACGCGGCGGGGGGACTTTTTTATAATATGTAGTGATTGTCCAGTAGACTAACAGTTGATTTGAATAATGGACAGTTTAAGTTGATACTTAGTCAATTTGTTATGCAATACATTTCAGTCAACCTCGTAATGTCATTGATGTCACTGGGTCGTCATAAATAAATAAAACGTAAAGATCTAATTTCGCTTTAAGACCAATGTGAGAGTTAGATAGTTTCAACTTTACGAAAGCTCCAATTAAGGGGGAAGAGCTAAGGTAGCCCGCAAAATTCAATTTTCTTACGATTTTTGCAATTTGCAGCTCATTGTCTTGGCCGCGAATCATATTCAGATCAACATACAACCTGATACTTACCTGCAAATTGCAAAAAACGTACCCTGGCGCTTTCGCCTGAACTGGGAGTTTCTGTCGAAAGTAGTTAAAGCAAGTATAGTAGGACAAGGATCTTTTGGCGCATGGCCAAAAACGGTACTAATGCCGCCTGATCTTGTTTTTACAATACATTTTCCAAAACAATTACACAAATGTTTACTCGTACCAACAGCCCAATGTTTGTCAAGGCTCTGTAGACAGTATAAAGGCTCCTACAAACAGGCGCGACACGTGAGGCGACACAAAGAGACCGCTCGTCGCGCGGCGTCTTTGTGTCGCATCGCGTGTCGCGCCTGTTTGTAGGAGCCTTAACGCAGTATCGAAGCACAACGAATTATTGGATCATCATCTTTCTAGCCTTTTCCAATAAGGACCATCGCGCTTGTATTCACCGCTAGAGGCGTTAGTGTAGAGTGAGGTCTCTAGAAATGTCAAATGTAAAACTGAACGTTCACTGTTTGCGGGATTTTCTATTGCAAATTGTTACTAATTATTCATAACTAGCTTCTGCGTCGACTTCGTCCGCGTCAAATTTCGGGCCACCCATCGCGTCGCATTCGCATCCCGTCGCTCGCCCGCGCTAAAACTTCGTTATCGCTTAGCGTTCTTTCTGACTTCCGTTCTTTTCGCTTGGCTTCTAAGGATCGTAGCGTAGATATATAGCCTATAACCTTCCTCGATAAATGGGCTATCCAACACTAAAATATTTTTTCTATTCGAACCAGTAGTTCCTGAGATTGGCGCGTTCAACCAAACAAACAAACTCATGAGCTTTATCCATACTAATATTATAAATATGAAAGTGACTCTGTCTGTCTGTCTGTATGTCCGTCTGTCTGTCTGTCTATCTGTTTTCACGCCTAAACCGCTGAACCGATCGTCATAAAATTTGGCAGAGATATAACCTGGGATATGGAGAAGGACATAGGCTACTTTTTTACGCGATAACCGACATCCACACGGACGCGTGCAACTTCGTCTGCGTCACCTACTCGTAAGAGAGAGAGAGTGGTTCAAGTAATGAATTTTCTACTTATTTTGTTGCGGAGTTATTTTAAAATTATGATATCTCCTAAGATTTTGATTGAAGTCAAATGATGTCAAGGACAATTTTGTTTACATTTAAATACTTGTGATTAATAACATATTTATTTGGATAAGGCTTAATATTATGTTGATAAAACTCCTTCCAAATAATTAATTAATTTCGTAAAAAATTGATTACCATAAAAAAAGGTTATAGTGAGTCAATCTTAAAAGATAGACAAATGCTGTCGCGGACTTATTTTTAGAACTTTTAAAGAGGAACAATTTCATAATATATGATATTTGCGTAACTTAAACCGTTTATGCAGCGCACGCAACGGAAGCTCTCAAAAAGGAATCATTTTCCCGTTTGTGGAACATTTTTCATTTATACTCCGCTCCTTTTGGTCGTAGCGTGATGTTATATAGCCTATAATATTCCTCAATAAATGTACTATCCAACACAAAAAGAATTTTTCAATTCCAACCAGCAGTTCCTGAGATTAGCGCGTTCAAACAAACAAACAAACTCTTCAGCTTTATATATTAGTAAGTATAGATAGATTGTAAAGATTGTGCCATTCCTGATTAATTATGGATTAAAATTTTAAGTAAAAACTTAGGATCTAATTTCGTAGCATTTGGAGGAAGAATAATATTTGTCTGCTTAATGCTTGCCAATTTTAGGAACATTATAATGTAAATATTCATTTGATATTTTAAAATGTAATAAAATAAACATTTTATGAAGTAATTAGTACTTAAAAATATCCAAAACATAAAAAATAAAAGTACTGACAGGACCTTACTCAACAGTGACGCCAACTAGTGAGCACTAAAACGATAGCCCCCGTTATGTTGGGGTCGGCTGTGAGTTTAAATGTTTTTAAACGCACAAACGATACAGGAGAAACGTTTAAAAAAAAAGTACGTATTAGATATTACATGCAAATTATCAAAGTTCAAAAAGACATCAAAATCATAGTATCCAAGTCGTAATATTTTGTTACGAGTATTTTGGTCTGTTGTCTTTGGTTATTCTTTTTCATTTGTATTATTATTACTCACTAGCTTTTGCCTGCGGCTCCGCTCGCGTGGATGTCGGTTATCGCGTAAAAAAGTAGCCTATGTCCTTCTCCATATCCCAGGCTATATCTCTGCCAAATTTCATGACGATCGGTTCAGAGGTTTAGGCGTGAAAACGTAACATACAGACAGACAGACAGACAGACGGACAGAGTTACTTTCACATTTATAATATTAGTATGGATTTGTTATGTAATTCACTTTGTTTTCTCTGTATGATTTTCGTGTTATGTATTTTATTTTATTTTAATATTTCTACTTTTTCAAACTTACTGTAAGTACCTAGATTATAAGTAAAAATGTGGTCTCCTATAGTTAAAGTAATATACAGAAATTAGAATCAATTCAAATTAGATTTCTAAAATTATTAGTAAACAAGAAAACTAAAAACACTTGTAAAGGAGACTATAGTAGATTATTCAAAATATGTAAAATTCTTCCAGTTAGCCTTAAACACAAATACCTATTACTCGTATTAGTTAATAACCATGGCAAGCGGGATAGTGACTCATTCGTTTCAAACAAGTATAATACCAGGGCCTCAAGTCTGCTATTACAATAGTGTCAGAATGGTCTACCATTGATTTCATAATTGTTCATTTTGACAAGTTTGGTAATCTACTAATATAATGGCGTCATTATCACTTTCCAATGGTCAGCCACTGACACTCCATTGAAAGAATTGGTAATCTCGTACATAATGACAAATGAAACTTCCTACTAAACTTCCAACTTCTGACCGACCAATGATCGACCATTATGAATTTAGTAGATTACGAACTTTTACCAAAATGACAATGGGATCGTGTTGGAGTGACGAATTTATAAAAATAGCAGACTTGGGCCCCAGGTCGATGACAGCAGGTAAATGTGATGTGTGTGTGAAAAACGCGTTCCCTATTTATTGAACAGTTTGCCTGCTGACATCAGACAAGAAGATAATAAAGTAAAATTCGCACGTATACTTAAAAAATATTTATTAGAATCTATGTAAGTGTAGGTATTAAGTATGAATAGGTTATAGATGTACCTGACAATATGTTTATTGAAAGAGAGACTCAACGATCTCACAGTTAAACTGCGTAAGCAGTTTTGTGGAGCAATGTATCTAGTGTTTAGAAATTTAAGTGAATAAATCATTCATTCATTCATTCAATTGGAAGCGCACACTTGTGTTTGTCCCTGTTCTATGTATACTTGCATGTTACTGTGTCCTCTTTTGTAGAACCAATAAATAAATAAACAGGGCCACTTACCAACATCATTCAAGCGCCAAAAAAAACATTGCACCAGTGTCCAAGTACGACTCTACCTGTGTTGTCAGCCCTATTATCAGATAATATCTTCACGTTGCTCAAGTAAGCCTTCTTAATTGATCGGGGACTAATTACAAGAGTTGTGAGGCCAATATATTGACGAAGTAATCGGCGTTGAACAGTTAATTCAGACTTTCGATCCGTTTGCGATAAGTACGGCAATCGAATCGATTGGAACTGATATTTTTTTTAATTAAAAAGTGGGTACACACAGCTGCATATAAAGCTATACAATTCCAGTACAAGCTGACCTCTCATTGTATGAAAATCCTACACAATGCGAGATCAGTTATACTAGAAATATATAGCATGATATTATGTAGCCGTGTGTACTCTGCAATAAACAGTTTATATCATTGTATTGTTACAATTGGCCAATAACAAAATATTCGTGTTGTACCTAAACACGATTTCGCGACACAAAAATGATGTAATTATTTTTTAATCATTTTAAATCAAGTACAAGGTAGGTAAGTAATAATGGTGCCGATTCCCTTCTTCACAAACTAAACTAAATTTAAGTTCAGTGCATCTTTTTTTTTTCTATTTCATTAAGAAAAGGACAGAGTATAAATTTTAGTTTGGTCCTGTCAAATTAATCAGCGCCTGTCAGTTTAGACGTGATTAAAAACTTGCCTACTAAAATTACGTCAATTTACGTCAAGAGCTGATTAATTTGACAGGACTAAACTAAAATTTATATTCTGTCCTTTTCTTAATGAAATAGAAAGAAAAAGATGCCTGGTGCCTGCCTAGCCTTTTCCCAACTATGTTGGGGTTGGCTTCCAGTCTAACCGGATGCAGCTGAATACCAGTACTTTAAATGGAGCGACTGCCTATCTGACCTCCACAACCCAGTAACTGGGTAACACGATACCCCTTGGTAAGACTGGCTGTCAGACTTTTGGGCTTCCGACGACCCGTAACGACTGTCAAAGATCCACGAATGACGGCCAGGACCAACGGCTTAACGTGCTTTCCGAGGCACGGAGGAGTCTCGGTATGTAAAGATGGTCATCCATCCACGGACCGACCCCGGCAAGCGTGGCTTAACCTGATGGATCGACCCGTGCGGTTGTTATTACTTAGCCACGAGCTCCTCAAAAAAATTGAAATAAAAAGATGCACTGAACTTAAATTTAGTTTATACTCCATTTATTATAACACTAGCTTTTGCCCACGGCTCCGCCCGCGTGGATGTCGGTTATATCGCGTAAAAAAGTAGCCTATGTCCTTCTCCGTATCCCAGGCTATATCTCTGCCAAATTTCATGACGATCGGTTCAGCGGTTTAGGCGTGAAAACGTAACATACAGACAGACAGACAGAGTTACTTTCACATTTATATGATAGTATGGATTAGTATGGAAGTATGGATTAGACAAATAACTGTTCTCACCCTTTCGTTATTTCGATGTAAACGTTTAATAAACTCCGTTATTTCCCGATAAATACAAAGCAGTGTAATCTATTTACCATTTACATTAAAAATATAACTGTAAAGTGCAGTCATTTCAACAATATTACACAATAACTGTCGTTATTTAGCCGTTATTTGTCTAATGCTATAGTAAATAGAGTATAGTTTGTGAACAACGGAATCGGCACCATTATAAGCATGGGAACAAGAACCTAATGACCAATTAGCTAGACAAGAATGAGATGCATTAAAAAAAATAAACATTGGCACGTGGTGAGATGAATTTCTAAACGAATATAAAGAAACAGTTGTTTTTTTTCTTCTTACAAAGCTGACAAATAAAACGCAATAACTTTAATGTAATTTTTATACAGTTTTATGCAAACAACGTTAAGTTTTCAAGCGTTTACTTTTCAATATGCATTGTAGATGTAAACGATGGGGCCTCACGTAGGGCTCAATTTATGAACATTGTACTTACTAACATGGCGAGATTTATTCAGCGAATACCTTACCTGCAACAGAATAATAATAATAATAAGAATTACAGTTATTATAAGCGTAATAATTCTGGCGTACATTTAGAAGCGTAATAATAAAGGCATTTTTACAGACGTAATAATTCGAACACATTATGAAAGGGTTTATTAAGTCATTTACAAATATTATTAAATGTATTAAACAGATAATTTACATGTTTTAATCTTAATAATATAAAACAGAGTCGGGTTATTTACACCATTTATAACTCAAGAACGGCTGGACAAATTTTTATGATCTTTGATTTGTTGAACTTGTCTCCGCCCCGAATAGGGATAGGGAGGGGGATATGAAGAAGGACATATACTACTTTTTTACGCGATAACCGACATCCACACGGGCGGAGCCGCGTGCAAAAGCTAGTCGGATATATTTTATTTTAAAACAATAAACACGCAGTTGAAGTCGCAAGCAGAAGCTAGTCCACCCATAAATGTATTGGAATGCTGAATCCCTGTGAGTTCTGATCACCTTTCTGAATAATATGGGATTCCTCATTACCAACTCTTTTCTAGTTACCTGTGTTGTAATTATCAACATTCTCTAACATTTAACAGTCAAATAAAATACTTAAACCGACTATAAAATTATTACACGAACAGTTTCGCAAACAACTAGCAAGCCAGCTCTTATATAACAATTAATATAATTTAAACAGGTAGATCCCCACTTTAGCCCTTTAATAACAAAAGCTTACGAGCATAATAGCCTCACAAGAGGCTAACATATTTCTAGCTTATAGCCATTTGTAGCCTGCGAGCATTTTACGAGAACCTAGGTAGGAGCTGTGAAAAATGACGTAATCAAGGTGAATCCTAGACCTCCTATGTACAGGAATGTTTTATTTAAAGAACACTGAGATAAAAGGTAAAATATTGTTTGAAAATCTTGCCATATTGTTCGCGACGTATAAAAAGGGAATTTGGTTGAAGGTGTTGTAAAACTGTCAACTGTCAAAGGCGTTCTCCTGTGTTTTGACAACATACTACGACCACCATTTTGTTTTATAAGCGCGGTGATTATGGCACTATTTATTGCGATGATCATCAAGTAAGTGCAGTGAGGGAGCGTGGTGATTTATTTATTTATTTATCCTCCCATTGGAACGCCATACAGCAATTACGCCAACGGAGCAAAAAATAACTTCATGGTGTTGTTTTCCATCCATCCCGTGCGCGGTCGACATCGAACGGGCGGCGATGGATCACGCACGCTGACGCTCTCACGCAGCGTCCTCATCCATACTAATATTATAAATGTGAAAGTAACTCTGTCTGTCTGTCCGTCTATCTATCTGTCTGTCTGTCTATCTATCTGTCTGTCTGTCTGTCTGTCTGTCTGCATGTTACGTTTTCACGCCTAAACCGCTGAACCGATCGTCATGAAATTTGGCAGAGATATAGCCTGGGATATGGAGAAGGACATAGGCTACTTTTTTACGCGATAACCGACATCCACGCGGGCGGAGCCGCGGGCAAAAGCTAGTAGTCCATAACTCCATCTATATTTACGCACATTCTTTGCGATAGATCCTTCTTTTCTGTTTCTGGTTTACCTTATACGTATGTCCTTTAGTTAACCAAGTTATGTATCCTAGTTTTTGAGCAATGTCAAAGGTTTTTGTATCAATAAAGATTGTTATTATTATCATCCTTTATTTCATTAATATACATACAGGATAAGTTTTTACCCAGTGCGGATTTTTTTGTTGTTATTCAGTATCAGTAATAGAACACATGTCCTTTATTTGTTAAATACTTCTTTTTTTTTGGTCTGCTTGAAATCAGCAAAATATGGATACAATCAATTCGTAATAATATCAATGGGCGAGCGCACATCTGATATGTACCTACTACTCGTACCGCTTCACTGACCGCGCCGGCGCGTTGCGCGACGAGTATCCATTATACCAGTTTCAAAATAAACATCTTTCGTTAACGATAACTAAATTTTTTTTGTACATACCAAAATAAGAAATAGGTGTATAATAAAACACGTTTAAATTTAATTTGTCAAAATTTGCGCACTGAATTAAAACTTTTCCTGTATAAATTATATTTTTAAATATAAAAATAGTGGCCCATCGGCATCAGGAACAGGGTCCAAGCTTCCGATGGTCAGGGCTCTAGAGAAAGGAACCTCCTCACTATGCGTGCCTAGGAGTACTGCTTTCTGAATCAAGCCCTTGATCCAGCCGCGCAATGAGAGCCTCCTAAGGTGTTGGTCGAGGCTCTCCGCTACGAGTATTAGGCCATTTACCGTAACGATTATCGGTACAATGATTGCAGAGTCCGTTTTTATTATTATTATTTTATTTATGTCTACATATCTCGGGACCCTAGGGTCCCGGACCTTTGGAAGGCGTACGAGGGGCCGAAGCCAACTCGCAGAGGCCCGTTTGACGCTTTTTAATTAATTATTATTATTATTATTATCACAGTAAAAGATGAGAAATGTCTTCCTCAGTAAAAACAAAAGTTGATATTATTGTAGATACTTTACTGGATGAAATATCTGTATTTAACAGGACCTCACGCACCTAATGACTCAAATTAAAATACTCCTCTTAACATACCACCAGATCTTAATTTAATAAAGCTTATAGTAATAAATTGTTATTGTCGATATATTATACAAAAGTAACAGCGTGCGCACGCGCTATAAAAATAAAATTTATAATACTGGCATAAATCACGGGACCGCACATCCTGCACTCGACTTTATTATACAGATTATATTCGACAAATTATTCAGTTATAATTTAGTGAGCGAAGAACAAATATTTTTATTATTTTATAACAAGTCATCAATATCAAAAATCATCGTATTAATGGGAATAAACTGGCATATATTAGAGACTAGCTTTTGCCCGCGGCTTCGCCCGCGTGGATGTCGGTTATCGCATAAAAAAGTACCCTATGTACTACCCTCTCCATATCCCAGGCTATATCTCAAAATTCTAACTTAATATTAATTTTAATGTGACTCACTATGTGTTTATTACCGAGCTGGTAATGAGTTGAACTATCTAACTAATGTGCACACTAATAGGGTTGAAAATAAAACCACAATAGTGTACTGATCTAAGCTGGTATACTTAATTAAAATTGCGAGACCCCAACCAAATCGCGGTAACGAAACCATAGCGAGATCTATTTCGACGTCAACGCCATCTATCGAGCTTGACATCAAACTTTTAACATTTCACAATAATAACTATGGTTTTATGGTTTCTTCATGAACACTATGTGAATAGAAACCGAAACAAATGATTTAATATAGTAAAAGTACTTATGTTCTGAACGTGAATGAGTCTTTACCTAAAGATAACAAACACAAAATCAAAATACGAAATTTCACTCAAATTCTTAAAGCAATCAATTGTACCAAATACAACACGAAATAAAATTGCGACACAAATAATAATTTTAGAATAATTCACGTAAGTACTAACTTTTCTCAGGGTCACGTTCGCAATTGGACGAAATATTAGACATTTATTTTGTACTTGCAAACACGATCTGGATGTAGAATTCGATTAATCGACTAATAATTGACCGGTTGACATTTTAGCGGGAACACCACTAAACGAACGAAAAAAGAAAACAAAATACGTCTATACTCTGTGGTCGTGTGGCGGTGTGACGCGATGCTTAATGTAAACATTCATCAAGGTTTATACGTGCGTAAATTAATGGATTCAATGAGAAAACGGTTTAATCTTAGAAGAATCTTATACAGAATTACTGAGAAATAAGTGTAGATTTCGTATTGAGTGTTAGTTTATCGAAAAGTGATAAATATGTCAGTGAAAAAGTAACGAAAGTTTTGGAATGCACAAATTTTGATCATAAGGCCGCCGTGTTTAGTAATGTTTTTATGATAAATATTCTTGTATACTGTTTGAAATACACGTAAGTGGCTAGCTTATTTATCTACGAACATAATTTGGCTTATAGCTACTGATATTATAGCGTATTGTTATCGTAATCGTATTTCCAAGAGTAAAATTCGGCAAACAAATACCTACAAAAAGTCAATAAAATGGATATAGTATGTTATCCTTAAGAGATAGACATATGCCATCGCGGACTTTTTTGAAGACCTTTTTATGATACACAATTCCACCATACATTATTTTGTTATATCTCAAAGGGTTTAGACAGCGTTTTCGTTGAAAGCTCCCAGACGGCTTATTTTTTTCCGACACCTCCAACAAATATCGTTAATTCATACAAAAACATAACAAATTATATACTAAAACCTTCCTAGAGAACCAAGCTATCCATTGGTGAAAACAGCATGAGAATCGGTGCAGCAGTATTTGAGTTTATCGCGAACAGACAGACAGACAGACAGACAGACAGACAGACAGACGCGGCGGAGGACTTTGTTTTATAATATGTAGTGATATATGCCAAAGTGTACAAACATTACGACATAATTAAAAAAAAAAAATGCATCGTTGTTAAAGCAGAAAACATAACTTTTAGTAGCTGCTTTTACACAACTTTTATCAAAGCTTATTGCAGAATCAAAGTTTAAATCTCAGTCTTCATGTCAAAGCCAAAGTTACAGTACTTACTATCTTTATTTCCAACTAAAACTGAATACAGATAAATCATGAACACCAATAGTACACACGGCTACATATCAAGCTATACAAATCCAGTATAAGCGGATCTCGCATTGTTTGAGTAAATTCCAAACAATGAGAAATAATTATAACTATATTATTATAAAAATTATAACTTATAATTATATAACGTATAATTATAACTTATAATTATATAACGTATAATTATAACTATATAATAATTATAACAAAAAAAAAAACAAATAAATCCAAACAAACTGGTATGTTTGCGGAAGCGCGTACTGATTGATGGCTTTGAAGCCATCGTGCACAAGAAAGCAAACTCCTTGTTGCACCGTTTACGAAGCAGCGGCAACAGCATCCTGAACGCTATTGCTGCCAGATTTGACTGTCCTTTCCAACATCAGTGGATTAGGACAGCCATATTCATCAGTTAGGTATAGGCACTAACAATACTAACATAATATTTTAGGTACAATTTTGTTACTAACACACTAACATTCTTTGATTTTATGTTGTTTTGTTTATGTAAAAACAAAATAAAATCAATGAAATCTCTCTAAAATAAATAAATAATAAAAAAAAAAATATATATATATACTGGATTTGTATAGCTTGTTATGTAGCCGTGTGTACCTATTGCAGTACTAAAAGTGAAGGATCAGTTTGATTGGGATTAATGAATGAAACATTTTCTTATCTACATAGAGCTATAGTGTCGAATATCCGAACGACAGACTGAAAATAAAGACTGGTTCAGCAGTTGTTATCTTTAATCGTTTTATCCGTTTTATCTTAATTAATCCCTCTCTACTACATTGATCGTTTCATTTTTCTTTTGAACGTATCCGTGGATCAATTAGTGACTAAGGACTTTTAAAATAGTATTTTTAGGTATTAACGACTTGGAGAGATCAGCTTTGCTGAAATTGCAGATCTCCAATTGATACTCGTCTGTCTTTTAGTTAGATTTTTTTGTATTGTTTTTCAATAAACCATTAATAAGTAAGATAAGAGTAATAGTACATTACTTACCAAGGGCTGTAAAAGAAAGAAAGCCCGAAATCGCAGGTATTTGTACCCGAGACGCAAGCGAGGGTTGTAAATATGCGACAGAGGGCTTTCTTTTTTACTGCCCGTGGTGAGTACACAATTTTACGTCTTCACCTGGCCAAAATGCGAGTTTTACTGTACGCGTAGCGTGCGGTAAAACTCACATTACGGCCAGGTGTGACGTAAAATTAATTGTTGAACTCGTTCTGCTTGGCTTCATTTTAATTTCAGGACCAAAAAAGGGACTCACAAGACCATTTTTTGCATTAGTTATCAATTCATTTTGGTATTAAGCCAAATGACTTCTTTTCACTTTTCCAATATTTTATATTAAAACGTTCTAATAAATCCTAAGTTCCAGCCCGTTTCTTCACTAAAAAGTTTAATCAAATTGAAATTCAAGACTCCGAATTAATAAAAAGCAGATGGGATTAGTGTCTGGCTTCAAATGGAAAATTACATTATATTGAACAAGATTGATTAAAATAGTTTGAAATTAAAGTTATCCTTTAAGTTACAATATTAATAATCAACTTACTAAGAACATGATTTTAAATTATGGTTGTACGACTCGCATTTTCACCTCGGAAATCAGGATCCTTTATTATTTATTAATGAAGAACTAGACGCAACTGCTGAGCATGAGGCCCTGGGGCCGAGTTATGAAGTATAAATGCCATTACGATTCCTGAACGAAGAAGGGATGGTGCTAGCAGTCATATAACTACATCTCTCTCTTGCACTGGAATCATGATGGCATCAAAACGTCATAATATGGCACCTGGTTTCATTTTAATATATATCTTTTATATAGACTATTTTCTATTGTGTGAATGTGAGACCGTTGTAGGCCGTTGTAGAGTGTAGATTTTTTTCCACTTTTCTATTTTGTACCTGGTAATTGTTGAAAGGCCTACACTGTCATCCCATACCTATTATCACTGTTATTTTATAATATTGTAAAGCCAATTATTTTTAAAAGAGTACCTAACCGCGGAATTTCTTGTCGGCTCTTCTCCATAGGAAACGACTAATTGGAACCGTGCACCTAGCTTCTGACGTTTCCTAAGTGCCCATGTAGGTTTATGTGAAATAAAATATTTTGATTTTGATTCCCAAGTCGAGCATATTGGTTATTGAGTTTTCCCATCCGGAATTTCTCAATAGCAGCCCGTAGTCTGGATTTGTGCCCGGTTGACAGCAATAGGCTTGCCCCCTATTACATGAGTCTTATAGGTACACACGGCCACAAATCAAGCTATACATTTCCAGTATAAGCTAACCTGTCATTGTACGGAAATCCTATACAATGCGTGATCAGCCTAAACTGGAAATGTATAGCTTGATTTGTGGCCGTGTGTACATAACTGGCGAAATGCGTGTGTACTAAGGTAACCTCTGCCTAACTCGTTGGAAAATACAGGCGAGATGTTATGTTATGTAACTAGACTTTACCAATTTATTTACAATTAGCTGCATATAAATAATATTAAAGTGTAATATATATATATATATATTTTTTTTTTAAATACATGCTGGCTAACCCGAAGGCAGTAGCTAGTCGAAAATAAAAGTAACCTAAGTTAATCCGTATAATATCAGCTATCTGCCAGTGAAAGTCCCGTCAAAATCGGTCCAGCCGTTTCGGAGATTAGCCGGAACAGACACAAACAGACAAAAAAAAATGTTTTTTTTTGTATGTACTTATTTATGGTACATTCAGTTACTGCAATTAGCTGACCCCCCCTTTGCTCAAATGGTTGAGGTTGTTTTTACAAAAAAAACCTCAATTTTCATATTTTTCTAGTTTTGGGTAGATTTCGTATAGGTATTTAAATAAAATTAAGAATTGTAAAATCTATCGATTCGTATTCTAAAAAATCTTAACTATTATGCAAGGGGCGGTCAGCTAATTGCAGTAACTGAATGTACCATAAATAAGTATACTATATACTTTTATATGAATTAAGTAAAAAGATGTTTATTTTGACATTACAAACAGACACTTCAATTATATTTATTTTTATAATTTTTTAAGCAAATTATTTATTGTGAGAGAATTAACTGTTTGTGTTTACTTCTACACCAACATTACTAGCCGATTTATCATAATCAGTCCCAAAAGAAAACATGTACAAATCCGGCCAAGTGTATTGACCCAGACCACAAAGTTCAGTATTTACGAATCGCAGAAAGCTGGTGCTAACGATCCATACGAGAACCCGTTTACTACGAAATAAAATCAGAGTAACGTAATTCATGTAGGTACTAGGTACGAGTACTTGATGCACGACCTTTTGCTGGCAGCAAAGCAAATCGCCTAGATTTTTCTAGCGAAACAGACGTTAAACTGGCAAATAAGTCCCGAGGAAGTGTGCATGTACAAGTCCGGGGCGAATAATGTACCGCATTTGGAAAAGTTTTTTTTTTTTTTTTTAATGAAAATGGGACTATTACAGATTCCAACAGATCAATAATTACATTTACATTTTACTACATGAGTGCTAAACTCTCGTAATAATCGAATTTCACAAAAAAGTGGGTGTTTATGTATGCTTATAACACAACACAATCGAAGTGGAAACTTACGACTGGAGCCGAGTACACACGATCTGGCGTCAACGACCGACTGAAGAAAGAAAGAAGAAGAAAGAAAAATTGTTTATTCTGCATACCTAAACAAAACGCACATTACAAAAAAAATCATACACATATGCAAATTAGCCAAAAGCCTCGTATTCAAGCATAAAAGTTTGACAATTTAGTCCATCGCTTGATGTCAGGACTAGGGACCAAAGACAATTTACATTGCGTAATTATGTACACTGTGTTGTGTTACTGGCAGCTGTCAACAAACAAACAATCAAAATAAAATGTCGATTGCGGAGTGGAAAAATAACTACTTTTGTAACAAACCAACATCAATAATAAGACCAATAAGCCGTGCGTCCCATCTGTGCAAGAACAGGTCGTTGCTCAGCAAAATGCTGTGACTTCGGACGAACCTATCATCAACAGCGCGGATTTTCAGCAACTACCTTTCGGAATGACGTAATGATGTCCCTCTGTGTGATATAATAAATCGGGTAAGTAACATTTTCCACAGAAACAAGTGACTGGAGCCGAGTACACCCGATTCTGCGTCTCCAAACCGAGCGAGATGGTTCAATTTCTGACGATAGAATAAAGTTTTTATTAGTGTATCACCTTATTATTTAAATGTCTGTATATTTTTGAACAAAATAAATTATTCACCCTTCAGAAAGAGCGCAAAGTCCGCAAAGAAGTTTTCATTTCAAAAATCTAGAATTAGCTTCAGCCCAAAACCATCTCACTAATCTACTAACTACCATAATTAAGATAACGAATCTAGACCGGTATTAATTTAAACCGTCGGCCCTTTATCCGTTACTGCTGTACTGTACACTTTCTCATGGCAGAAAGTGTACAAAATATGTGTAGCGAATAGCACCGCGCCCAGACCTGCGATGTGAAAATGATTTACGTAGTCGAAGAGGGAAAAGCAACCGATTTCCACGAACATAAATCCGACGGGTCCCGACCTAAAAGAGTTATAAGACTTATAAGCGAATCACATTTCTTCATTCGCTGAGATATTTTGCTGAGTGATGTGCTCAGTCCTTTCTTGCGGAAGTTAATAATGAGATGATGTTACGAATAAATCATTGGTTGGTTATTGGTTCCGTAGTTAATGAGATCTACGTTTTGGAATGGGCAACTAGCTTCAACTTTCTGACTAACAGACTCTTTGGCAATTCAAAAGTGCCTGTAAATGGTTGGCAAAAGGAGCAGCAGGTTCTCAATTCGTCTATATATGTTCGGGCATAACTTATTTGTTTGTGAACTTCTAATCAATCTTTCACTCGGTAAAGGTAGCTTTCGCGGTGGTCCCATATACATTTTATTAACTTTGCTTGGGTAGTTTTAGAGTTAGCTTCAATAATACGTATTTAATCAACTTGGTGTATGTTGATGATGTCATAAAACTTCCTGTCACTTTTATATAGCAAGAACTGGGATTCGAATTGGTGTGAGGTAGGTAAGTCGGTGGCAAAAATCGAAAATATAACCAAAGGCACCGACATTCTTTTCATTTACCATTCTACATTTGACCCCTGAGTTTGTTTCGCCATTTCTTCAGATAGGAAATGTCGACTTCACCACGCTTGTTTTTTATATTTTAAATATGACGTGTAAAAGCGATTCCGATATCCTATTTACAGAATAAACGATTTCATATCATTTCATTTCTAAATTAAAGTTATATTTCACTTTTTAGTGCTTTTTTTGGGAGTCGGTTGTTTTATTTGTTAATACTAATTTCCATATGAAAAATCTGACAAATACATTATTTATTTATTCCTGATTGTGGAAAAGTGTCTTGCATTATCCAAGCCAATAATACAAATTATCCAAGCTTTGAACAACGCCAATTCGTAACTTTGATAGGATCTGCAGTTTTATCCACCCGCGAAAACAAATGGAGACATAAGAGATGCAATGGAGTATAAAACCGTACTCAGAACCTAATGTATCGAGTTTCCATTGTGGACATAATATCCCCAAAGAGAAGTACACTACAGTGAATGCAACGAGAGCCACTACCTATAAATTGGTAGCTGTGGGTAAACAAAGCTCCCCGTACCGTGAAAATACCGCAACACTGCAATGTGAAACATAATTGAGGTTAACGGAACAAAATTTAAGTTGGCGTGTGTTTCATTCTTTATGAACGAACGAAATGCTTGGTAAAAACGTTCTTCCCACTACGAATGCATGGTTATTTTTTATTAAAATAAATGCCACATAAACAAGTTCAAATTCAATCAAGTGACGAACGAAATGATTGCAATTACAGTTACTATCTTTGTATTTTATCATAATCAATCTCGTTGGTAATAGAAAATTACAATAAAATTACGTACCAACCATGAAAACCATTTAAAAAAATAACATTTTCAATTTACATAAATCGTACAAAATATCATCACATTAACATTTTTGATGTCATTTGGACTGTACTTTTATAATAATCGTTAAATAATAATTTATTTAAATGTATTCACGATTTTTATTGCTCGATAGTGGATGAGTTTCTGATAATATAAAGTGATTTCGTATAGTAACCGATCTCATGGTATTCAAATTCTCTCACTTCAGAAGTTCTTGATAATTAACTACCTACACATAATTAGAAGTGTTTATGGTTAATTGATGGCCCTTATATTTTACTTTGTCGGCTGTCGCCCTATCAGTTGATAGCGATGAACGTAAGACCGCGTAAAATTATTTTTATCTCCTTTTTTTTCTCATGTTTTCTTTTTTTGATTCAGGCTTTTATCATAATCATAATCAAAGTCAAATCATTTATTTCAAATAGGCACATAAAAGGCACTTTTGAACGTCAAAATTTACAAAATAATTAATTGATTCTAGTTGCTCCTTCCAAAAGGTAGTTACGTATGGAGAAGAATGGGCAAGAAACTCCATACTTACTCTTTTGAAATGTTAACAATATTTTGTCATTAATTATTAATTATATAATCATTTGTTAACATAGGTAGAATAATATAATAGTTATAAAAAAATTACAAGTGTTATGTTATACCAGAAGGCGTACAAATATTCATGAATGTTAACGATAATAACTGATTTTCTTAAAAATTAAAATTAAGAAAAATATACATGTAAAAAGAAAAAATAAGTCTACTACGTCAATATTCAAATAAAGTTTAAACAAAAAGAGAGAAAAAATTTATATAATAATTAAAAATGATACCTACAAAAATTACATTGACATTTCTCATTTCTGCTTAAGAAATAGAGCCAAGAACTACAAAAAAAAAAAACTAATTTACGCACATTTTATGAGAAACCACTTAATTGCATGTTTAGCAAATTCATCATCCATTATAACAATTTATTTGTGGTCGGCGCAACATGTCTTTTTCTTCCATACTTCTCTATTTGTGGTCATCTCTGTTATCTCTGTAGTCCCTTCCTTTATAGACATATCATCTTTCACATGGTCCATCCATCGTTTCTTTGGTCTTCCCCTACTCCTATAGTCATCCACATTCATACTCAAAACTTTTCTGACGACATTTTCTTGTCATGTCTAGCAAATTGTAAAGAAGAAAAAAAAAAAACAAGAGAAACAGAAATTAGCGAAACCTCGTTAACACCCAAAACAAACAAATCCCCAATTAATTGTCAAATTAAACTAACTAGCTAATAACTACGCACGCAAGTGTACAGGCGTGGCGCGTATTACGGTAGCCGATAATTACTTGAGCTCAATTACACGTCCGATAAACATAAAGTACGAGTCAGAATTAATTGATATTAGATCAGTAGGGAAAGTCGCCCGTTGACCGAGGTTAGCACCCTAATGAGTTGGTTTATGAACTAGGAAACTTGTTCTTGCTCGCCATAATTAGTTTATGGAATATCGACTGACCATGGAGAAATTAAGTTAGTGTTCTGTTAGTAGATTTGAATACTGTTGCTCGAGTTCTTCTCATGCTGACCCATGTGTGGCGGCATCTACAACGCCACATGCGAACTACGCATCAAAGACCTGACGTCACAAACCCTGCATCGCGCAATCAGAGTTTACAGCGCGACTAGCATAATATAATTATACAACATCCCGACATCAAGCGTCGGGCAGTTGCCCACCAGACACAACACCCGTCTGGTCGGAGGATCCTCCCTTTTCTACGGAGGATAAGTGAACTTTACACCCTGTTCTTCATACCTCTATACATGTAACTGGAGAAACCTTGCCCCGTTCTATAAAATGTCCTAATTCATGGGTCGAGCGAGACCTCATTGCATTGATGTAACGTTTACCGAAGTTTTGGAAATAAATTATTTTACTTTAGTTTAAAGATGCACTCTCCAGTAATAGCCATGAGTTGATGATAACTGTGGATGTAGTTGTAGTACAAAATACTTTGCCCTGACCTATTATGGGGTCAAATTTGTGAACATTATTTCATTAGAAAACAAAAAATGTATTAATAGTATTACGCAGTTTGATTAAAAATAATCTGAGAGCGACACAGGGGTTATCAAATAAGTAATAGACGATAAGCGACTATTTAAAATAAATGTGGATTGGATTATGAAATTTTAAAAGTTTTAACAAGCTTGCCTACACTTTATCTGAGTGGGAGCTGTGTTTTTTATTATAACCTTTTGTTATTTTCGGTATTTACGATGCTGAATTTCGATTTAATGCTGACAGATCTCATACTAATGGTTGACATTATTAGTTTGAAATTTGAAGCACATCTAGATTTAAATAGAGGCTTATGAAATACCGATGATGCACAGGGACTGAATACTGATATAATTTGGATACATGATACCAAAATATCGCTATAAATACCGGTATTTGGTATTACCGATCGGTATTATCGGCGTTAATAAGTGACAGTTATAGTCACATACTTATTATAAAGGTTACCTTAGTTTATGTGTTTGATATAAGTAATTAATTATTTATGCGGTAGTCCCTTAAAGGCTACCGTGTATTATTTTAAGAAGGAGTATTCTTTTTAAATATATGTTATTTCAAACAGTTTATTGTTTCCTTGTATTTCGATACGTAACCACCTTGCATTAAGGCTTTGTTCCATTACCTCTAGAGGGATAAAATCTTTTATGTAACAGTGGTTTGGTATTAGATATAATACCGTTATTATTAAATTTTCTTGTGTTTTTTTGCAATTTGCAGGTCAGCGTCAGGTTGTATCTTGATCAAAATATGATTCGCGACTGTAAAAATATGTATTTACTTTAGAATCATCAATAAAGATTCTGTGACGTAACATTGTAGCCTGATATCAGTACCTACTGAGTATCGATATAATTATCGATATTTTATACCGATACTGAAATTACTGATATAAAATACCAGTATTTATGCCAGATATCGATACCTACTGTTATCGGTTTTTTCTTAAAAATATCGGTATTCTTCGAGTATCGATATCGGTCCCTGCTGATGCAGATGTGAGTGAAAACGGGAACGCTCTAGAAGGACATATATCACCTTATCCTTATCACCTTACACCTCTCACCTTTGGTGATGTTCTTCAGAAAGGTCAAGGCCAAGTACTCGCAACCGGCGGCGGCGTGCGTGTATAACCAGATGTATGAACGTAAACGATGTGTAAGGATCGTAGCAGGTAGTTTCTGCGGACCCCCATGGAAGAAGGCGTGAGTATATGTATGTATGTATAACTGATGCAACTTTAGAGACTACAACAGGCTACTTTGATGATTAGGTTCTTTATCTAATCAACAAAATCTTAAAACCAAACAAAAGAGGTCGAATCTTTCTTAAATAAATGCAAATGAAGCAAACAATAAAAACTGAAGACCACGTTAAAGGGAATATAAAAATTGATTACAAATATCAACGCGGAACTGAATTCGGGACTCACTCCGGAAAATCCAATAACCGAAATGAAACGAGCAAAATTATTCCTGTAAAGAAGATTATTGTGAGCAAAGCCGACGGAAACGTTAAGTGTTCGAGTTGCTTCACGACTAATGTTAAAATCGATATCGAATATGAATTCCGAGGTTTTTTTGGTACACTTTAAAATCTCTATAAATCTTTGTAACTCTCACTATAAATCTAAAGTTTTGAGAACCTGTATTAAAGTTGGTTTCCGTGTCTCGTCAGCGAAATTATTTATTGCTTTTTAAGACTGCTGGGTTCGTTCTTCTGCAATTAAGTGTTGCCTCAATATAAATGTACCTACGTAATACTTAATGGTTAGTTATAATAGTTCAACAAACATTTAATCGTGTAGCTTTTGTGTCTTTCTCAGTCTGAATTTCCGAATTTCCGTACCTATAGCTGCGTATATCAAGCCAAATGCTCAGTACACTACATTAAACAGTTATTTACACGATTTCAACCGTATTTCGCATTTACTCGCATGCTCTCGAAATAATACGCATCTCACACTACTCTAAATCAAAACAAACGGGAAAAACAAACACTGTAGTGACGTGTTTCGAGTGGGAAAAAGTAAATAACAATAAGAAGAGACTACTTAGTGTGGGGTGCGTGGGGACCCCAGGACTTTTGAGAACACAACCCCAGTCATTCGTCACATGTGCAGTGACGGTAAGATGGCTGTTCGCTCGTATTTGTGCAGTCCATTGGCCGTTATATCATTGGAGGGAGATAAAAAAGGATTCGGGATCCGTGTGTGTTACGAAAAAGGGATCGCAGTAATATAACTCTTAATGGAACTGTGAAATCTAATATTGGTATTTTGCTTTAGGAATTCATTTGACTGAAGCTATGATTTAGTAGTAGATTTCTTTATGTAGCGTCTGATGTAACTGATGAGTGATGATTTGATGACACACTTCGTAAAATAAGATCATTTGTCACATAAATAAAATGATTGATAAATATAATGTTTGTCCCCAATTGTCTTTAATTGAACTTCATTCTCATTTTCGGTCGCTGCAAAAATATTCGCTCACTGCAGACTGGCATAATAAAGATGAAATTTTATGAATTTCGATCAAATGAAAAATAAAAACAGGCACATGAATTCCGAGCTTTGCTGCAGACAAAAGGAATATGCAGTAAACATGTGTAGGATAAGAACGTATGCAAAAGTTGGCCGTCTGAATGTTGGAAACAATTTAGCCGCGCTTCGGCCAGTCTGGTCGACAACACCGAGACCGACAAAACACTGGGGAAAACTGCAGCATTGAGTTTCCTGCTAACTTGCAACGTCATTACCGTAACAACCGAGACAACTTTTAGCATAATGTCATATTAATTCGTCGGATAAACTCTTTGTCTAAAGACATTAGCGAGTTTAATTATTTTGGCGCGCTGAAGATAATATTGTTTAATCACTTTATTATCATAAATCGAGAGAAGAATTTTTTGTTGTGAGTCTGATGACACTAGCTTTGATCTGTCTCGGGTCCACTAGAGCCACTCCTTTAAAAAAATATTATCTCGTGACTGAGAAGGAATTATGAAAAACGGCTCAATCAGCTGCCTCGGTGTGTCTAGAATTTTCTAATACCTTTTATAAAGTTTCATACTCGTATTGAGACACGAAGCAACAAAATTCGATCTAAAGAAAAACGGCCACATTCCTCTGGAACGTCCTTTTTTAGTGACGAACTCTCCATTTTATTAGTAAAAAAATCTGACTTTTATAATAGCTACTGACATAATGATAACAAAATTAATGTACCCTGAACATAGTGCAGTATAAATGACTTGCATGACATCAATTATTACAAGGTCATGACTAAAAATAATGGACAAAAATATAAACCCGAATCAATTAAACTCCACATAATAATATTGACAATGTTTTTACGCAGCTGCGCGCAATTTAACCCTCACTGTGCTAGCTGCGGCACAAAGATCCGCGAGGCACTCAAAAAACATCCGAATTATCCGCACAAACTTGCCACCCTCGACACATGTCCGTAATGATACGACATGTCAACCCCCCAGACGCGTGTGAAATGAGCGCACTTCAAACGGAGCCCCAACACCCCTCCTCGAATGCATTTAGTTGCAGGTGCTTACAATTTTTCTTCTCAGACAAATTCGAATGGAGTTGTTACGTCTTACGGAGGCCGTAGTATCTTTGTGTGTGTCGCTTTAGGGTAAATTTTTCTTTCATGTGTAAACGCTTCAGGGGTCGTTTCTTTTGAAGAATAATGATGTCGCTTTAAGTGGTTCACTATTTTACGTGTATTGACATCTTTATTTGTTAAGTTAAGAAAACATTTTGATTTTCTTCGCAACCATTAATACGAATGAGAATCGTAAGAAAACAATGAGTTTTGTTAATTGGGTTGGTTGATAATCCCTTCAAAATTAAAATCTCAGTCAATTCAGCGAATGACAAAAGAAAATACAAAACATCGAGTAACAATTGAGAGAATCTGGCAAAAACACTGAAGTCAGACGTTCATTAGCATAATAAATACGTACCCCACCGGTGCACTTGAAACGGGCATCGTCTCGAGAACACGGGAACAACTATTTGTCTGAAGCACCTCCGCAGTCTTGTTCATGCTAATTTTCATTTTACAAATTGCCTTGTATGCAGTACCTTTGAACGTTTCTATGAAATAAGATACCCATTTGAACGTTACCATGACTTTAACAATCGTGTGAAAGGCTGAAAAGCCTTTAATGTAAGTAGGACTTCTACATTATATCTAACAAATGGATTTAACCATAACCAATAAAGTTTGATGTATGCTGCGCGAGAGTTATAGCAATGTCAAGTATCTTAACGATGAATGATTTATGAACTTACCAACAAAAGCAAGTAGAAACTTAATTATTAGTACTCGGTTACGGTTCATATTTCAGTATAATTAAAAGGCGAGTAAAACGGTGGTTTCTCAGTTATACCAAGATAAATAAACCGAGCATATTTACATCCACACATGCGGAAAATAAATAGTGTTATTTCTATAAATAAGTTGCAGTGAGTATTAGTGCAGCGTAACGCGTTATTAAATTCTGATTTATCGTCGCGTGCCGCGGGTAGATATGACCCGCCTGCGTTTTATAGGGTTAGGTTAGAGTGGACGCATTCTTCCTAGTCGAGTTTTTGCGGAAGATTAATTTGTAAGCGAGAATTTTCTATTCTCTTTGGCTCTGTGGAAGCGATGTTCTGAAAGTAATTTATTCACTCTACTGGTAAAGTATTGTGGTCGCTTGGAACTTTACAAGTTGGAATGTTTTTTCTGTATTCAAGAAAAATATGAACTACGGAATGTTTACAGAATATTCATTTATATTGTATTAAGTAAAAGTAAAATCACAACAACCCAAAATAGAACTATCCTGAACTAATTAATCATCATTCTTCTTCCCATATCCCAATTTATTTGGGATCGGCGCAACGTTGTCTTTTTCTTCCATACTCGTCTATCAATCGTCAAATAATATAAACAAAAACGGTCAATTTTCATTTCAAATAACAGAACAACAAAATTATTAAAAAATGGCTCAATTACTCTACAAATATCAATAACCGACAAGCTATTATTAATAACGAAAGCAACAAATTAATATGCTATCAACAGCCCCTAGTTCCGATGATCAATACCCGATTGTGTAATTACGGTGTTACCAACTAGTGTAATTATAATCAGATTTTAGAGGCGGACACAACTGCCCCTGTTCATATGATTAATTTCGTATCGAACCGGTAGCAGAAACTAGTATTTGCTAATGTTTTATTTATTGAGAAGCATCTAAGATTTATTGACTATCGCTGGTACGAAGCGCGTGACTTTTTTCTTTGGGGTCTTTGTGTACCCCAGGTATTTTAGAGTATTTAGCGAATAAAATTGGTTCATAACTTACCGATATTAATTAATTTGTTTACTTTCTAAATAAAATGTTTGAAGTAATTGCTTACTCCAGGCCTTTTTTTAAATTTGGCAAATACAATCGAATTAGGTCACTTCCTATAATAATCATCTTTCTAGTCTTTTCCCAACTATGTTGAGGTCAGCTTCCAATCTAACCGGATGCAGCTGAATACCATTATTTAACATGGAGCGACTGCTTATCTGAACTCAACGATTTTCTGGGTGATAGGTACGATACGCCTTGGTAAGACTGGTTGCCAGACTTTCGGGCTTCTGACGACCCGTAACAACTGTGAAATATCTACAAATGACAGCCGGGAACAACGGCCTAACGTGCTTTCCGAGGCAGGCGCGGGTTAGTATGTAAAGATGGTCACCCATCCACGGACCAACCACGGCAAGCGTAGCTTAACCTGATCGATCCATCGTCTATACAGGGTTACTTGTAATTCGAAGTATATCCGTCAGGAGCTGATAGAGGTGCCAAAATAATAAATAAAACCCCTCCTTAGGTATGGCCGAAATTCAATAGTTTTCGAGATATTTGAATTTTAATGGTTTTTCGATATTTTACCGAAAATTTTACATGTAATTCCTAATTTAAAAATAAAAACTACATATTGAATTGGTACCATTAAAAATGATATTGTAGCTGGCACATCAATTAAGCCATAAACATAATTAAAAATACTTAATTCAACAAAATAATTAAAACGATGAGCGATTTAAGAATAATATTTTATCAATATTTTCATTTTACGCCTAAAAACTTTTTGTCTCGTTAAAAACATTACTATGACATTAATCCTACAAATAACTAAAACAACTTGCCTATTCTGTAAGCTTTCCGAAACGCATGTGGCATATGTTTAAAATGGCGCGGGGAGAGAAAGGGTAATTTGCAAAGGGTAATTTGTATTTGTAGGAAATAAAATGCATGAAAAGATGTACGGTGGCGTGGCCAGCACATCAAATTAACACAAACTGTCAAATTTTCTCGTTCAATTTTGAACTTAATCGTCAACATTTCAAAGTTTAAAAAGCGTTTGGAGAAATTTGACAGTTTCGTGTAGTATATGATGTGCACTGTACGGTCACTGGTCACTGTACGGCAAAGTTTATTACAAATTTTACACATCTTGTTCAAAATGAGCCCCTCGTTTACGAATGCAGGTTCGAATCCTCTTCCTAACTTCGGTTTTCGTCACTTTTGATATGAACTTTGTTCTCATCTGTTGCGCAATTATTTATTATTCGCTGTCGAAGTTCCTCGACCGAATTTATTGGGGTCACATAAACTAATGCGACCCTAAACGCAAAAATCAAGTGGTGTGATGTCAGGTTCTTCGTGCTGGCCTATCAGCTCCTGACGGATAAACGTCGCATTACAAGTTACCCTGTATATTAATTTAGACCGGGTTATCAAACACATTGCATGCGCGGGTCAAAACGATAATTTAATAATTTATTTGTGCCTTTTTTAACCAAACTCATTTATCACTATTTCCAAGGTGGTCTATTAAAAAGATATTACAGCTTTTAAGCTCAGTAATTGAGCAAACAGAATTAAAAGCGCTGTAGAATCGGTAAATTGGTTAAGTTGCATAATGTGTTTTCGCATAATTATGATGAAAATATTACTGTGAACCGTTTGATTAGATTATGTTTCTCTTAGGAATTATGATATTAGTAACAATCGAAGATAATACTACGTCTGTGGGATCAACGTGAAACTTGTTTGTTTAATTGCCTCTTTAGATTTAGAAGTGTCTGTTTAATTAATCATTAATTTAAATATGTTAAAGTTATAGTTAGTGGGAATTCTATATTTTATACATTACCTACTCTGTTGCCCGTGGAATCAACCGCGTGGCTTGCAAAAAAATTGGCCCACCTCGTGCTCTCTATTTGAGAGACACAGTCTCAAAATGTTTAATGAATATTTGAATTATTTTATGTCGTGTGGAGGTAGGTAAGATACAAGTTTATTTACGGATGTCCCATTCATGGATTAAAGCAATATTCTTGACTATACTCCATTTACTATAGCATTAGACAAATAACGGCTAAATAACGACAGTTATCGTGTAATATTGTTGAAATGACTGCACTTTAGAGTTATTTTTGTAATGTAAATGGTAAATAGATTACAGTGCTTTGTATTTATCGTAAAATAACGGAGTTTATTAAACGTTTACATCGAAATAACGAAAAGGTGAGAACAGTTATTTGTCGAATGTTATAATAAATGGAGTATAGATCGATTCAATTCTTCACATGTCCTCATCACTTACTTTTGCTTGGAAAGCTACATGACGTTTTTTTGTCAGTGAAGTTGACAAAAACGAAATGTTGTTTATTACGAACTTGAATTTTTAACCGACATCCAAACAAAAGAGGTTCTTCATTCGACCCGTATGTTTGTAAGTTCGCAATTTTCGATAAACCAAAAAAATTGTTTTGATTACTCTGTCACTAACGTAATCTACATACTTTCAGGAAGGTTTTAGTATACCTATACTAAAACCTTCCTGAAAGTATGTAGATTAACCCTGTATTAGGTTGTTGTGAATAAAACTTGTTTGAAGAGCGCGAGGTGGGTCAATTTTTTGCACGCAAGTGTATTTCGTTATAACAAAAAACTGTAACATTGTAGAGTTTGGTTCTAAAATGTACGAAGAATTCCATTTACCGAAAGCGTTGAAAGTTTAACGGCAATAGTTCAATGATCTGTTATCGTTCAGGTACAAAATACATCACGAGAGCAGTTATCGCTTTGACGGGCGTGTGACTACACTTCAACGTAGGTACCTATCCCTTATCAGAGGACCTAAAGTACTTGCCTTATCATGTAACCGACTTGCCAGGAATATTGGATATTTTGACGAAGAATTTTGGGGTTAAACTGATGATTTTTTGTCGCATTCATTTTGCTCGTGTTATTGGGTGGTTAACTAAAATGTAAATGTTGGCTAATAATCAGAGAGGTATGGCGCTGTATGGCGTGATACAGTTTTTCACATAGACTCCATTTGTAATATAATAAGATTAGACATTTAAGTAAACCCGTTTTTACAGTCCGTTCAACCGATTTTGAGTTCTATTGCGTTGGTGGCATGACAAATGGCAGCTGCAGTAACAGTTGTATAGTAAACACTTTTTTACTTTTAATGCCATCCTTATGCCTACGGAATATAAGTCAAAATCGGTTGAACGGACTGTAAAAAGGTTTTTTTTTATGTCTATTTTTATTTCAAATGGAGTATCGTAATCGTACAATCTGATTGGATGCCTATTTCAAATCATGACTTTTAGGATTATACTAACTTAAGGAAGTTGTATTACTGATTCTAATAATTATAATCCTATCCTTTTTTAATCCTATTTTCATTTACATTAATTTTCATCTCTGTGTACTTGCCGATGTTAATATTTTTTATGAATTTACTTAATGTTATGAATTTTTAATTTAATTTATCAATTTTTTTCACCTTTAACAAAAAAAAATATTTTTCTAATATTTCCAATTATTTAAATATTTTTTAACCAATTCTTATCAGTTTTATTATGTCAATGATTATTCAATTTTGCTTTTACCAATTTTTCAATCAGTATTTCATAAATAATTTTTATATTATTTTTATATTTGCGCTTATTACTAAGTAAGTTAGCTTATCTATATGATTCATTGTTTTATGCATGTGGTGTTTACCTATAAGTAATTGATGCACTGTTATTTTACTTTAAAATGTATTATGTGTTTGTTTCAGTGTAATCAATTGTTGGTGAACCTAATAAAATAAATAAATAAATAATTCTGTAAATACATATTTTGTTACGGCCGCAAATCATATTTAGATCAACATACAACATGATACTGACCTACAAATTGCAAACAACGTAAGAAAATTTGAATTTCGCGGGCTACCTTGACGCTTCCCTTAATCTTAACTATCTACAAACTTATAATATCTTCGACTTACGCGGATATCAATAAGAAAGTGAAATAATTTTCCCAGATTACTTTAATCATAACTTGTGGTTATTGGAGAAAATCACACTTTATATCAAATTATGTGGCTTTGAGTCGAGTATAACAGTCGATCAAACGAAAACTTCTGATTAAATATTGAAACTTACACTGACTGATTGCTGCCTAGCTTTAATAAACATTTAAGTACCTACTTGGTACTGATTTATTCAAAAAAGTTAAGTAATTTCTTGGGCAGAATCGAAATTCCTAAATACTTACGATTTATAATGGGCATATTAAATTCTTACTTTCCAAGTAAATGTTAGTTTTATTGGTATTAGCGCGACAGATGAGGCTTTCTTGTAATTTTTAATCTACATACATATAATAAAATTAAAGTTTATGTTTGTAATGTCAAATCTACAGTTTTTTACTAAATGCTTATGAAAGTATATACCATAATAAAATTATTTAAAAAAAAAACTTTTTGTCTGTCAGTTTTTGCCGGCTAATCTCCAAAACAGCTGGACCTATTTTGACGAGTCTTTCACTGGCATATAGCTGATGTTATAAGGAGTAACTTAGGCCCCTCGCCCACGGCGACTTTTTGTAGCGATGCTGTCGCGCGTTTCGTAAACGCATCAGCATCGCTACTAACGCGCGTTAGTCGCATTTGCAACGCGCTACAGAAGCGATGCCACCGCGCAACAGTATCGCGACTGTATCGATGCAAACGCACGACTGTGTCGGACGAAATCGAGGAGAGAACGGAGGGATGGTGGCGCGTGAGTGGAGAACCGAGCATCAGTGCAACTTTGGCATTTTTGTGCTGTTACTGAATCGCGTTTGCATCGCGACAGAAGCGCGACAATATCGCGTTTGCATCGCGACTGAGAATCGTGGTGTGGGCGAGAGCAAACAGCTAGCGGCCGCATCGCTGTTGTATCTATGCGAACGCGCGACAACATCGCTACTGCATCGCTACAAAAATTCGCCGTGGGCGAGGGGCCTTAAGCTTACTTTTATTTGAGAAAAAACTACGCGAGCGAAGCCGCGGGCAGCAGCCAGGGTCTATAAATTAAGCGGAAATCGAAAATATTTCTAGCTCGACATAATCACGAAATAAATCGCCTTTTAATGGAAATAAAAATTTCATTGAAATTGATGTTGGTAATAGTCGATTTATTGGTAAGTTATTAAAATAAAAAGCAATCTGAAAATCAGAATCGTTTGGAAATATCACGTTTTCTCTAAATGATTTCTCTAGGCAATCAAATTGCTAATTGACTGGTGCAGTTACTAGAAATTCAAGTTCTTACTTTTTCTTTAATTATTTCATGGAAATATGAAATTATTCGAGTTCGAATGTATTTTCAAAAATCTTGTTTGTACCGTCGCTATTTCAACTGCAAGTGACAAGTGACAGCTGTCATATTTCCCGCGCAAATGTAAACATAACCGTTTATCTATGACATATCATTACGTTTTCCAACATGCCTAAATATTGGTTTGGTATACACTTATCTATAATCTAATCCTATGAGGACAAGACACGTGGTATATCAAAATATTTGAAGTAAGTTCCGTAAACAACGCAAGTAGGTACCTAAGTACTAACTTTACAATTAGGTATTTGTGTTTACACCAGAGCCTCGTTACTAAGTCATTACAGTGTTTAATTGAGTAGATACATTTTTGCCCTAGGTAGGTACTTATTCTAGAAAATGGAATGTATAATTTCTTTTAAAAACTATATTTATAGTTTAAAGCAAAATTAACTGATATTGGCACTCTATTATTACACAAATAACGCGAAATTAACCGTACTGCATTCATAACCAATCCGATTATGATGAAGGACTTCTAATTATATTATTCAAGGCATCCCGTACTCTGACAATTAACTTAGGAATGTGGATTCAACCCAGCAGATGCGTTGAACCTGTCAATATTTTATGGAGGAACTCAAAATTCCTAATTTTATTGCACATGGCTGTCATCATAGCGACAGCGTGGCCTTACTGCACTATACTTATGAAAATAAGGTATTTTCCATCATATTTTCCGTCTTTTCATATACACAGACACAACTTAAACTCATACTTTTTTCCTATGGCGGTAGACAGGAACCAAAAAATGCCACATGCTACGATCCTTACATAACTTTTGATTCATTTACGTACCTAAATACATTTGGTTATACAAGTCTTTTCCTTTCAGAGAGATATTCATTCTTATTCAGGCAATGGTGCCGATTCTCTTGTCACAAAATTCTCTAAACTAGACTAAAAACCACCAAAATTTAGTTTATTCCTGTCAAACGACGATTTCCTATTCTGAAATTGACTAAAGTGACACAACTAAACTATATTTTAGTTTGACAGCACTAAGATGGTACTGAGTTTTTAATTTAGTGAAAATGGCAACTTTGCTATTCTGAATTTGACGTGTTTAAACTAAAATTTAGATTTTCTAACTAAATCTGACTATTTTTAATCGCGATTAAAAAGGTGTGGAATAAAATTAGTGGTCATGAACTAAAACTCACACCAACACCTCGACTTCTGGTGCGAAAACAGTACTGTATATATATTTTTTTTTCTTTTCTTTTACTTATATCTCGAAAATGGTGCGGCCTACCGCAAAAATAATGAAAATTTCTACCTCCTTTTTTTAAAAAAAAAAACCTTGCCCCACACTAGGAATTTCTCCTGTGTCGTGGAAGCGTTTACAAACATTTAAACTCACATACACAAACAGCCAGACCCGGAACAACTACTTTTAGATCATACAAATATTTGTTCCGTGCGGGAATCGAACCCGCGACACGCAGCGCAGCAGTCAATCGCTTAACCACTGCGCCAACCGAGCCGACAAACACGTGCCGTCAACCTTTGTAACCGCTAAACCCCTAAAACTCAACATGTAGGTAATATTTATTTATATTTTCCATACAAAAAGTGAAAAATTCCATATAAAACACGTTGAGGCTGCCCCGCCCCTGCGCGCCTCCGGCTCTACAAAAAATCATGGGTAAAACGTCGCAACGTTGCGAAGCCAAAAGAAAAAAAAAAAAAAAATACCACGTCGAGTCGCGATTGTCAAATTCGATTTTAGTTGTATCAAAGTTATTTTTAAATTTAGAGAATTTTGTTTGCAGAATAGCTTTAAGATTCTCATAGCCAAAAGTAAAGAATTTTAGTGATAGTTTAGTTAGTTTAGTTCGGTGTACAAGAGAATCGGCATCAACATAAAGGGAAATGCTAGAAATCGGACTAAACCTATCATCATTCATTGCATTATCTTCAAACAATAATAATTTCCCAATAAGTAATAGACTCGCCCATAACGCTAAATGTCATCAGTATACCAAATTAATGATGCAAAGTTTCGCAGGCTAAGTGTTTAAAGCACTTCCCTACATCAGAGATATATTCAAATTACAAAAGAGAGTGCTAGTTCATAAAATCAAGTGCCGAGACATAGGATAGGAGTGTCCCAGACGCGAGGGGGGAAGGGGGAACTAGGGCTGCCTTTAAAGTGTTACGTCATTTTCATGTAACACAGGCCTTTGATGGGACTCTGCAATTAGGGATTAGTGTTTAGGTACGTTTGTGTGTTCTGTTTTAGAATAAAAATAGGCTAAAATACATTTTTGTTACAGGAATAGCCAGTAGATAGTGCTCGATTCGATTTGTCAAATTAAGGTAATATAATAATAATAATATTCATTTTTTTTATTTTTTTTTATGTTTTTTTTTTTTAATCTTTTTATTTTAAGAAATATTTAAGAATGTAATAAGATAAGAAAGAAAAATAATAAACGACTTAATATTAATAATATAATTGAGATTCATGAAATGTTTTAAAATGTATTGACGTCATTTATTCTAGAATATAAAATTCTAGAGATAACTTCTTAAATGTTTTTATCATCAGAGGTTGACTGTTATTAAAATAAAAACCGGCCAAGTGCGTGTCGGACCACGCACACTGAAGGGTTCCGTAGTTGGTATGAATTTATCCCAAGAACAAACTTAACACTGTTGTTGGAAAACATGTTCTTTTCCATACGGAATGTATGGAAGAACATACTTTTCAATTGTAAATGTAAGTTGGTCGACTATTACTCGATAACTTGTGAAGCCTACTTAGCTGTGATAGTTTTCCTTTTAACTTCGTTATTACACTACTGCTGTGAATTTAATCATATATCCAAAATTACAACCATTTAGCTGGCAAGGGGGGGACACGACTCTAACAAAAATTAGCACTTTAAAGCTTAATATTACGCAAACGGATCCCTGAATCTAGAAATGATTTTCACAAACCCGCAATATTTTTGAACGGCCTATCCAATGATACCATACACAATGAGATACACAAGAAAAAAAAAATAACATCCCATTCACATTCTCCTTTCGCAGGTCTGCTGGAATAAATTTCTGAAGAAATAAGCAGTACCTTTGTACTGAAATTATAATGATGTCGTATCTCTATGTATTTAACTGTGTGTACATAAATAATAAAATAAATAAATAAACATCCTTACTTTGCGTGTAGGGGAGGTACCCTAAAAAAACCCACTTTGTCGGCGTGATTAATATGTATACCCATATCAAATTACAGCGTTGTACTAGAAAGCTGTAATTTGATATTGGTATACATACATAAGAGTCTCTGAGCTAAACCGCGGACAGACAGACAGACAGACGGACATGGCGAAACTATAAGGGTTCCTTGTTTATTATTACTACGGAATCCTAAAAACGTGCCAATTACTTATCGTTGAACACGAGCACATAACATGAATGCAATTCAAAACAGCTGATTATTTACAGCCGGCAACCTTCGGGATTTTCCAGAATTTTAAACTAAATAACTTGATAAACTATCGCAATCTTGGCAACATTTTATACGGTAAACGTTAACGGCAACACCCTTAATAACAAAACTCGGTAACCCTGGTCGGAACTGTCGCAGAGTGGCTCGTATATCATGGGAGCATGAAGGTATCTGCGCCAACGGGCCAACTTGCCGGGTTATCGCCACCACAATGGACAAAATTATTAAACGCTCTAGGTGAGCTTATGAAATAAAGTGATTTTATCATTCATTGCCCTATAAAGATAAAATCTTCCTCCAGAACCGATTTTACGAAAAATCTGCTTCGTTTCGCGCCGAATCTTGCCAATGTTTCTTGAAGTTTGGACATTTTTCTTGGTGAAGCGATCTTGTGAGTTTAAACGATACTGCCTCGTTGTTACTCGATTTTTAGCTTCCATTCATTCGTTCAATTGTTTAACCACTGAAAAGCAACTTCACCTACCTTGTAAGATTGAATTTTAGAACACTGCGTCGTTTGCGTTTTAGTACAATGTGACAAGTTTGGTACCTAATCTACTAATATAATGGCGTCATTATGACTTTCCAATGGTCAGCCACTGACACTCCATTGAAAGAATTGCTAATCTCGAACATAATGACAAATGAAACTTCCTACTAAACTTCCAACTTCCTGCTACTTCAGATTGCTTATAACACTAGTGAATAATATGTAAAAATATATATAAATGAAATCTGTCATGAATAAATGTTCAAAATGCCATTGTAATACAATTCTATTACGAGACCATTGATCGACCAATGATCGACCATTATGAATTTAGCAGATTACTAACTTTTAGCAAAATGACAATGGGATCGTGTCGGAGTGACGAATTTATAAAAATAGCAGACTTGGGCCCCTGGAGCGTTGTAATGTTCCAAATTCAAAAAACACTCCTGCAATGTATTTGATTTTCTTTGTCCGTAAATTCGATACTTCGCGTGTTCTTTTTTCGAAAATAATGACAATATTTCCATGTATGTTTGAGAAAAAATATTTACACATCTGTTTATAAGACACATATTGTTATATTTTTCCAAAACATAATCATCTACCGCTGACAATGCAGCCTAAAAATATATTTGTAAAGTCCTTTGCGATTTAAATGAGTTTACCCTTAATTTCATCCCTGCAGAGAGCTTACGTAAAACATTTCCCTCCAGCATTGCATTCCAAACTAACTCAACATACTTTGCCGAACAATTTGCAGTCGAAGTGAGCCGCAAAACGACAACCAATCAAGGACGTGCTCCATTTCTGGTCTACTTAACGTTTTCCAAGATTTAGATGTCGGGTCGTGTTTGTAACAGTGACATGGTTCCCTCACAAATCGTTAATGCGTCCGAGACTCCGATACGTACGTAAAGTGGCAGCCTACGCGGTGAAACTCTTATCTTACCACGGAACTGCTTCACCTGAATATAGTAAATACATAGTAACCGTGTCAAACGACGAGTAGGTAATATTTTTACATAGTACTTGTTTAGAAACAAAGAAAAGTTAATACAAGCCCTAGTCGCCGCAGGAGACGCCCTGGGCGGCGGGAATCGGTAGCCGATTCCCGGCCACCGTAGGTGCAGGTTTGCGGTCGGCGAGCTATTGGCAGTTCGCCGTCCGGTAAGGACCAGGCCCGGGTCGACGCCGACGGCGCGTTGTGTTCCACGCGCGCCTCAAAGATATGCCAGCACGCACTGACGGTGACGGAGTCCGCTAGGACCGGTGCCTGCCAGGGTTGCGGGTTTGTCCGAAAGGGATACCGTGGCCCTGGCACACAGGCAACTGAAGGAACACGGGTGGGTTTTAGTCAGTAAAAGTCTGACACGCCCTCCCGCTCCGCCCAGAGCGGGAGAAGTTATTTAATAATTTCCCAGCCAAAAAAAAAAGCTAGCTCCAGGCCGCGCGGAATTCTTATTTCATTGGACTTTTTTTCATACCAACCGGTTATCAAAAATGTGGAAGTTCTACAAGCCAACTTGCATTTTTGTTACATTTTAGGTCGGTATTTTTAATAAGGAAGCATGAAAATCGAAGGCAATTTATCTGGTGTCACCTTTTAAAACATATAAGACTACTGCCTCAGCCATCTTAACGGCGCAAATTGCAGCCTTTTATCTGATAGCAGGGCAAATTCTTCGAAACCAATTGAAGCGACCAATAAATACCTAAACTACCCACAATCGCACTATACAACTTCTTTAAAGACATTCCCAAACAGAACTCCTATCTTGATTGAGGGAAACTAGCAAGTTTTACTGTTAATAGAGAACCTAATTCTAATACGACGTTGGAGATTCTAAACACTGTAGATGGTCCTCATTTACATAAACAGACGATGTTATTCGACGTAGGAGCAATAAATTGGCCACAGAGAAGTGAAACGAGCGACAAAGCCCATAAGTAGCCAGGACAATAACACTTCATGTACGGAATGACGTGTATTCCTTTACATTGACGTTAGGTTTGAATTCAGTGATGGTTCAGAGAAATTCCTTTGGATTAATGGCTCATCTTGGGTCTTAAATGTATTGCTATTTGCCATTGATTTGAATAAATTTACATGAGACACAGATGGCCTTTTATTTATAACGCAAACCGCTTGTTTTCCATTCCCTTTTCCATCTTTAACATCTTTATTAGAATGTTCTGTACTATCATTATTTTTCCTTACTTATTTTACATTTAAAATGACGTCTAATAGAATCTTCAAAGCTTCATAATCGTCAGCATTGACAATAGAGTCGCGTGTCCAGACCGGTCGGCGTTCAATTAAGCGGCGAGTGATTTGTGAGCGGATGCTGGCAACACCGACTGTGACTGGATTCTTGCACCCGCAGCACTATCGGACCCATTCTGTATAGCTAACTGCTTTCTATAAAGCTGTCCTCTAACTGTTGCCTACAAGATATTGATATCAGAATCGGGACTCGTTTCATCTGATTTATTTGGAGTAATGCGTTGGGATTGTTTGGAGGATATAGAATTTAATAATGGAGACATTAATGTTGTGTTTTTTTATCATTGGATAGCTAAGCAATAGGGATGATGACTAAAAAATTTTATTTTGTCCGTCATGTTGATTATATTAAAAAATATTGGACACGTATTTTTTCTTTTTTTACTTAATCAAAACATTACGGCGATACATTGAGTTCAAATGTGGCATGACGTCACTTCTCATTAGATTTTATACTGAGCTGTGATGTAAGGAATGAGGAATTCTATCGGGCACATGGCTTATAAAGAGCAAGCTGATACCAGCGGCTTAAAATAAAAGTATCCTCAGTTACTCACTAATCTGCCTGTGAAAGCCCCGTCAAAATCGGTCCAGTCGTTTTGGAGATTAGTGTGAAAAAACAATTTAAGAAACAAGTTTTTTTTTTTTTTTTTTTTTGTTATGTGTACCGTATATACTTTCAAATCATCAACATCATTTCAGCCCCACGCACAACGAACCAAATGAGAGTCTATGTGCGGAAAAGGGAGCCCCATCTTCATCATCATCATTTTACTCGAAAGAAGTCCACTGCTGGACATAGGCCTCCCCCAATTGGGGGGGTTTGCCATAATCGCCATGCTTGGCAGACGGGTTGGCTATCGCAGTACGGTGTTTGTTTTATGTGCATAGAAAACGCTGGCTTATTCCACAAATCCCCCCTGAAAATCTCCCTTAGGAGGAAAAGTGGAATCTACAAAAAACAGTCTAGAATTCACCCCTGATAATCCCGCTTAGGGGGGAAAACTAGAATTGAAAAAAAATATTAAAAAAACTTATTCGAAGACCCCCCTGAAAGTGATTTTTTTTACATCAGGATTCAGTTTTCCCCACTGGGGGATTCTCTGGGGGGGATTATCAAGGGTGAATTCTAGACTGGTTTTTATATATTCCACTTTTCCTCCTAAGGGGGATTTTTCAGGGGGGATTTGTGGAATAACCCAAACACGCTGCTGCCCATTCTCTAGTAAATGCCTTAGTCGCCTTTTACGACGCCCACGAGAGGAAATGGAGTGGTGCTATTCTTTACGTCCGGCACCACACGGAATACTTTCATATGCATTTAGTAATAAAAAGCTGTTATTCTGAAATTACAAAGAGACACAATTTTATTTATATTATATAGATAATATACTTCATCCACTTCAAATCAGAACAAGTCTCCTCAAGTCCACATTTCTCATTACCAATGCCATTTTTATTGCCTAGAAATCTATTGTGAGTTGAGAACTTAAATCGAAGATTTATCTCCCACTTATAATCTTCACAAACGCCGATGCTGTTTAAATAATGCAAAGCGATAAAGTTAGCTGAGAAACTTATTTGTTACCTATTCGAGTGTTCGCCGATTGACCAGGGATAATGGCCAGTCAATCTTATTATAACAATGCTGGCCTACTATTGGCTGGCTTGATGTGTTATTTGTGTCAGAATGAGTTTCTTAAGACAGATGATGAATCAGAAGACTCTATGGATCTGGACAAATAAAGGAATCTGAATGTAAAACATGATGTTACTGTAATAGGATAACCCTTAAATTATAGAAGAGAAAGCGAACGTTTCAGTCTGTTTAAGCTACGAAATCAATATGGAGAGAAATGGGAGAGCTAGTTAAAAACCGGTCAAGGGCGAGTCGGACTCACGCACCGAGGGTTCCGAACCATCATAATTGTATAGCTTTATTTGTATTAGTACCTAAATAGTTATTTATGTGCCCAGAAAAAACTAGAACTTACTGTGCTTAACCAAAAGCAATCTGCGAGTAAGTAGGAAGGAGGACATTTTGGTTGTGAACCGTGAAATGTTTTTAAATTTTCATCGGCGAGGTCAATATTCATCGGAGAATTTTAACACTGCGGTGTACAATATTGCAGTTTTAGGTCATCGCCATCTCTTGACAGATAAAGGAACTAATGTAATTTTTGTTGATTTCTGAAAAAGTGTGCTATTTAGAGACATAGTTTTATTTTTCTTGTAATCTTTACATAAGCTTCTATCACATAGAATAATTTCAGATTTTTCTCTATGCAAACTTTGGAGATAAGAACGGTATTTTTTTTTTTTAATTTTTCATCAGATGTCGAAAATTTGCGGTCTAAAAAAAAAATGTTTGAGAATGTGCAAACAGCGCTCTTTCATATGATACCCCACATGCCCTAGTAGCTACATTTCGATTTTTTAAGACCACCTTTCAGTCCATGTTGCAAAAAACATTTAAAAAAAATTGCTTCTTTCTTATTTGCAAAATACATAGTTGGGCAAACGTCATCTAAAACTATTCTAAATTTCAAGTTGATAGCATCAGTAGTTCTTGAGATATTCAGCTGTGACAGACAGGCAGACAGACAGACAGACTGAGTCGCACCATAAGGGTTCCTTTTTACCATTTTGGTACGGAACCCTAAAAAGTACAAGACTTACACGTACACGGAAAGGGACACTTATGGCTCGAATTTTATTTAATAATAGCTGCTGCCATCGTCTTCTTTCTAAAATTTAAGTAAAATCGGTCCAGTCGTTTCGAAGATCAGCCGGAACAAACAGACTGACAGACAGACAAACATTTAAAGAATGTTTTTTTGTTATAAGTACCGTATATACTTTCATATGCATTTAGTAAAAGCTGTAATATTTAGACATTAAAAACAGACACTTCAATTTATTTATTTGTATAGACAAAATACACTGATGTACCACACACACACCCTCAAACACAATGACACTATGTATGTATGTATCGCAAGGAACATAGGCATGCTTCCCAAGGCCCAGGATTTGCTACCTAAGTAGCATAACTTTTAACTCTAACTAATATAGAGGGTGTTGCCGTACCGCAGTGGATTAATTACTTGCATGCATTCCAATTAGCTCTTAGTGAGGTAATAGACGGGGACTAAGACTTTACACACAATGACAAAACATTGTGTGTTTAGTTTAGTTTGCGATCTTCCTATGCGAGTCCCAATAATAGTACATTACTTACCAAGGGCTGTAAAAGAAAGAACGCCCAAAATCGCAGGTATTTGTGACCCGAGCCGCAGGCGAGGGTTGTAAACATGCGATAGAGGGCTTTCTTTTTTACTGCCCGTGGTGAGTACACAATTTTACGTCTTCACCTGGCCATAATGCGAGTTTTACTGTACGCATAGCATGCGGTAATACTCACATTATAGCCAGGTGTGACGTAAATACTTTTTCTTTATTTCAAAGACGAAGTCAAAAAGTTGTTGCTGGTGATAAAAGTTGATGAGACAACTAAAATGATTGTTGAAGATATCTTTATTACAAGCTTTTATTTAACTTACCTTGTTAGTTAATACGTATGGGTCAAAAATTGAAACTGAATTTTGAAACAGTTATCCCCAACCGATTGAGCTGAAATTTTGCATACACGTTTGGTGTGGATGACAATGCACTAGTAGCTAAGTGACATCAATCTAAATCCAATATAGTGGACTCCCAAAGATGGCAAACCAATTATTTTTAATACACTCCTATGATATGAGTATCAAATGAAAGGGTTTGCTTGGATTTACTGCGTGCCTTGAATAACTCAAAAGTTTTTATTTTTAAGTTTTTTAATTAATCAAAAGTATTTTTAATTTCGGTCATAGGGTATTTTCAATCCCGGTAGTACGTTCCCGTTGGATTTTTTCACATCACGCGGGCGAAGCCGCGGGCAAAAGCTAGTTCACATTATAATATGTTTTTTGATCAAGGCGATATATCAAAGTCATATAAACCAACAAAGATATTATAAGTTCATAACAACGAACAAACGAAACTTCAAACAGAATTCAGCTCAATTCTTATCAAACTGTCTCGAACACACTATCGAGCGCTATGAAGACGATAACGCAGCAATACCAATCGACTTTATTCGATAACTTCGACTTCATTCGATAACAGCGACTTTTGCCCGCGAAGTCGCGTCTCGTGAACCACCGCACTCGTGTAACTGGCGATGTATAAATTGGCTATTTGCACAGCAGGTAGATATTGTAGGATACTGGGCTTATGTGCGGACAGTATTCAATTTATTGTAAGATTGCTCCCGTCAAACGTGGATTTATGAGGGTATCGATGGATAAACTGATGCTTGTACATTAACGGACTTTTTGAGAGGGGATGACAAATCGATTGAGATATTTCTAAGATGAAATTCTTACGTGTAAGTGGAAAGTCATCTGTAAGGTAATGCTAATTGGAAATCATTCGGTGCATTCGTACCGTTAATGATCAATGAGAATATATAATTAAAAAAAACACTTGAAAACTTTGCTGTTGTTAACAAAAGTGGGAAAGCGGACACATTCTGTAAGATTATTAAACAATAAAAAATACCACTAACCCATCGAATTCCGATATCGACAAGCAAAAGATACCAAAAGCAGCTAATACCAAAAGATAGCGTAGTCATAAAAATAGTCACAAATTCAACGCACTTCATACAACCATAAGTAATCTATAAAACGAACGCCTACTATGACATCAAATACTACAGACAACTGCACGACAACCACGGAGTATCATAAAAATGGAGTACCCAGTAGTAAGCTTAGTTGTCCCAACAATCACATTAAAGTAGAGACAGGCATCTTAATAGACGCATGTTACTACATGCCAGAAAAATACGAGCTAAACATCTTCCACTAAATGATCATTGTGCATGCCAAGTGTTCCTTACTATGTAATAAAGTACATATTATAGATACTGTTACAGTCAGTCAGCTAAAGTAGCAGTAGGTTGGCCATGTCTGCCGAAAGACCGTTGGTAGTTGGAGCGGATTCGGAGGATAATATCGTTCAACTTGATAAAGCTAAGCTGAACATGATGCTCCTTCATCTGATAGGCTTTAACAAGAAATTGATAGTTACAGTGACAATACCGTTGCCCATCTTTCTGGAGTCACCTTACAACATCAAACTACTCGGATATACGCAAATAAATGCTCCATTTCTTACTACCTCATTGCTCTGTCCTACTTTATTGTAAGGCGCAACAAACTGTCAGTTTATCCCATAAAATCCGAGAATACAATAAAAGGTGCAGATCAAATGAAACTCCGTCTGACAAAAGATTACATTTTAATTCAGCAATAAAACGGTTTCACGACTTTGAAGTAAAAGACTGGATACACGCAAGATAGTAAAGAGTTGATGCGATTTTTATTGAATTCGAACGGTTACCTTTATTTAGAACGTGATTAAACTATTGCAACACAAAGCTGATAAGTACTTGATAGTGCTCTCAAGCTTTTTTTATATTGCATCTGCATAATTACGGAATTTACTAAAACAATATGAATCTTTGAACGTTCAAGTAACTTCCTGCTTCTTAAAGCCTATTTGTTATATAAACAGACACGTAGTGATTGCATTTTCAACTGTGAAGGGTATTTAAATAGATCGCTCAATAAGACAATGAGCGATCTGTTCCGTGGCAATAAAATGCATAACCAATAGATCGAAAAAAATGATTGCTACTAGATCAAATATTTTACATTGATTTTGAATTTCAATGAAATCAAGGAGGAAGCTATGAGGACGGCCATACTTTTAAATTTTGAAACTCTATTAACATTTTTAGAGATCCGTACCTCAAAAGAAAAAACGGAATATATCATCAGTCTGTCACAGCCAATTTTCTCCGAATCTAATGGACCGGTTAAGTTAAAATTTGGTACACATATCAATTCCTGTGACCCAAACACGATGTCAAAAAGCTAGGTAATAAAAAAGTTTTGCACTCTGTAGCGTGTGACATGTCAAATGAAACGGTTTACTGTGGGGGTCTAAGTGTATTTTTTTATCATGTTAAAATAAATCCTTTGAAAGTAGCAAATAAATACAAATTGACCATTCACCTTGTCTCCGAAACTATTGAGGCAAAAATTTTGAAAAAAAAAAAAAATTATAATAATATTGTTCAATACTTATAGATTACAGGAAAACCTGTAAGAAGTCTATGGTCTTAAAATAACATGGTAAATCTCCGAATATTGAGCGTACAAACTTACTTTTGCAGTTGGAATGTATGGGAGAACATGTTTTTCAACTACAATGTTAAGTTTGTTCTTGGGATAAATTCATCCCAACTATAGAATCCTTCATTGTGCGTGTTCCGACACGCACTTGGCCGGTTTTTTGTTTCATGGGTATAATATGTGATTGTAATATGTGACTTGTGTTTTATAGCTGAACAAAAGCTAATTACTAGAAAGGCATTAAATAGTCATTTAGCCCAATGACTATTTAATGCCTTTCTAGTATTTTGTCAGTAAATCAGTGAAGATAAGGAAAATAATAAAGCTTCCAAAAAACAAATTAACTTCCAGCGATCTGTGGTTGCCTGTAATACTGCCTAAGCTGTGTAAAAATACTAAACTTCCGAAAAAAAAAAAACTAAGTTTCCGAAAACATTATGTTCACCGCTCGCTTCGCTCGCTCGGCTCACGTTTCTGCGGCAGATTGTAGGTTTGATTCGTCATTTTGAAGTGGGTGAAATAGGTTAGGTTAGAACTGTGACCGGTGAAGCGAGCGGTGCCGCGGTAACGGCCGGCGAACGCTAAGCTGGTGGAAAAATATTACGTCAGCAAATATTGTATGAATTTTTCGGAATTTTCAGTATTTTATTCGGTCGTTTCTTTATTTGTATTCGCTTATAAGTATTACTACCCTGAATATAATGCTGTTCGCTCTCACCGTTCGTCACCTTCAAAACATTATCCAAAACTATTCGAAAGCGTCAACCTTGATAGTTAAACCAAGCTATCTCCATCATAAATATCACTCAGAGTGTCATTTATAGTCACCAAGTACGATATATGAATCAGTCCTAAACGAATGTCGAGCCTGTCAGTGACAACGTTGAGCCCCGACAGTTTTGTAGTTACGATAAAATGGTACAATTGAATTAAGCTTAGGTAACCCATCGTAACTAGGTGAATTGTGATCTGTGAACAAACAAGCGCGTTCGAGATTAATTAGTAATGAAAACCTACGTCGAGTTCAAATGTCGAAACCATACTATTTCCGTGTCAGCACACCTGAATGGATCATTGACGTTTATTGAGGATATTGAGTTGTTTTGTGTCCAATACACTGTTATGTGTCCAATTCACTGTCAGTTGTAACGTCGAGGTGCACTCAAGCTGTAAGTTATACCTGCCACGTTATTTAGGTGTGTGCCTGACAATGCTATTGTGTGTGGCTGTGGTTAGGTAACGGAGAGAAATGTCATAATTCTAACTGCTAGCCGCTTATGAGCCCACGTCCTTACTGATGTAAGCGAGTTTGCGATCTGAGAGAGACGTTGCGGAACGTTAAAATGTACATTAGGTTGTTATTCTGTTGAAATAAAGTGATGAATATAAAGTTGCAAAAGCATGATCCATATTTGTACAGTGGTCAGCACATTAAGCTACACGAAACTGTCAAATTTTTCCAAACGATTTTAAACTTTAAAATGTTGATGATTACGTTCAAAATCGAACGAGAAAATTTGATAGTGGTGCCGATTCCCTTGTTCACAAACTTAACTAAATTTAAGTTCAGTACTATTATTTTTCTTTCTATTTCATTAAGAAAAGGACAGAAGATAAATTTTAGTTTAGTCCTGTCAAATTAATCAGCGCTTGACGTAATTTTAGTCGGCAAGTTTTTAATCACGTCTAAACTTGTATGAAGTAGTGACAGGCGCTGATTAATTTGACAGGACTAAAATAAAATTTATCTTCTGTCCTTTTCTTAACGAAATAGAAAGAAAAAGATGCACTAAACTTAAATTTAGTTTAGTTTGTGAACCAGGGAATCGGCACCAGTTTGTGGTGCCCACAACTTGATGTCCTGGCCCACCGTACAAAGATGTGGGAAAGATAATATTCGTTTCTTTCTCGATTATTTTAAAGAGTAAAATAAAAATATGATTATAATATTAATATTATTATCCGGGAAACGAGTGATAGCCTAGTGGTGCGACCGTCTACTGAAAAAATTTTTTATTTATACATAACCAAACTTTCGTCAACATGTAACACAAAAAGTGACCACATAACTTTGTGCAACATGTAACCAAAACCAAAAGGCTGTTTTGTATTTTATAGACAATCACTTTTATTAAATTAACTTTTATAAAGTCTTGTCAAACTTTGATTATTCCTGAAATAGCCGAAGTAGGTAGGCTAAATATTTCTTTCAGTTTCGGACTGCCAACTCATAAGTCTCGAGTTCGAACCCCGCTGACTTTTCAGATTCATGTGCGTATTGTATAATTATCAAACGATGAAGGAAAACATCGTTAGGATACCATGCCTGAGAGATATTTCTCGACGGCATGTATAGCCAAGTCAGGGGCCCATGGGTGGCATAAAAACTCTGACACCAGGTTAGTCGAGAAGTTTCAAAGCAAGCTCAAGAATTTATTATCTATTTGCACAATGTTCGCAAATCTCACGTTCTAACAAAATATAACAGGTCTCTTATGTCTGTAACAACATTTTCTTGCAATAAGTGGTAAACTTGGCCCAGTCTTAGATCTTTAAGTAACTTTTTTACGATAATTCGCATACACTAATACTCGTCTAGGTTGCCATAAAAACTGTTCAAGGTTTACAGCCGCATTTACGAGGGATGCTGAGTAAGCGAAAAATTAAATAACAGCAGCTTGTTTTTACGGCTAACTGTGTATCAGAGAGATATGGTAGGACTAAGTTATGATAGGCTTTTGTTACGTTTTCGCTTTTCGCTAAGGTTTCGCTTTTCGCAAAGTTTTCGCTTTTCGCTAAGCTTGAGACTTTTTCCAACTACGTTGGGGTCGGCTCCCAGTCTAAGCGCAGTGGGTGCAGCTGAATACCAGTATTTTACACAGATCGATTGCCTGTCTGACCTCCATAACCCAGTTACTGGGTAACACGATACCTCTTGGTAAGACTTAGAACTAGAAAATAAAAAAGAACTGTCACTTTTGTGTCTGCCAGTTGGGTAATAAAGAGCCAGCCTCCTGCTACATTTCGTGTAATGGCTCACGCAGACAGGCGCGCCGCGACAGCGCGTTGCGATTCAAGTAAAACGATTTCTATGAAAACTTCTAAAGTTTCATATTGAGAACGAAGCAACAAAATACGATCTAGAGGAATGTGGCCGCTTTTCTTTAGATCGAATTTTGTTGTTTCGTATCTCAATATGAAACGTTATAAAAAGTATTAGAAAATTCTAGACACACTTAACGAGGTCGCTGATTGAGCCGTTTTTCATCATTCCTTCTCAGTCACGAGATACCATTTTTTTAAAGGAGTGGTGCTAGTGGACCGTAGTTTGCCCTCTTAACGCTGCGCAAGCATCGATTCAGTTTTGCACTGCACGCATAGCATGCACTATTGCACGGTTTCATACGAATAATTTAATTAAGCTGACTGTACGAGCAGTAATGGCCCAGTGGTAAAGACCATGACTTAAGAGTTGTAAGCCTTTACGATCATGCTGACTTGAAATAAAAAAGTCTATGCCAAGTATTGCCTAAACCTTATATTGACTAGGAAGCACAATGCCTACCTTGCAATATGTCTATTATTTTAGGAGAAGAAAGGGAGTACCGTTTCTGGCCCTCGCCGGCCGCTGACGCTGCGAGCTCGCTACGCTCGCTCGGCTCGTGCGTTGTGTGGTCCCAGACACAGTTCTAACCTAACGTAACTTACAGTTCAGAGGCCCTAGTGTGAGTTTATTTTATTTATTTATTAAAACTGTATGCACAAGTAAAAACTGTACAAAGGCGGACTTAATGCCTTGGGCATTTTCTACCAGTCTACCTTAGGGTGATGCAGAGATAATACATAGTATTATTTTAACCATCTCGACTACTTAGAAATTATTGCATTTTAGGCATTTTGCTTGGTAAACATTTTGATCTCTAGGCAATTTGCTGTGTAGACATTAATTTTAGGATTTTGCTTCGTAGACGAATTGAAAGTTAGACACTCTGATCATAGGGGGTTGTAAGTGCCTAGGCTCGAACCCAGACAGGTACTTTATTTTGAGTTAATTATTTCATCACTACCGTTCCTAAAACGGTGAAGGAAAACATCGTGATCCCAACCCAGGTCCTAGAACCGAAAATTCGATGACATGTGACACACACCAACCAGTACTGGGCCTGCGTGGACGTCCCAGCTGTGGGAATAATATAGGGTGCTTATGCTATAATCGTGCAACATTATCTATTACTAGCCAACTCTGGTTCATCATCATGATGACCGGTTCTGTGCTTCCCGCATCCAGCGGATTCCTGCGGCCTTCATAAGGTCATCGGTCCACCTTGTAGGACCATTGCTCGCAGAACAGGTAGCTGATAGGGCCGAAAGGTTCTGGAGTGGCGACCGCGTACCAGAAGACGTAGCATTGGAGGGCCTCCCTGGTTCGCACGGGTTCAAAAGCGACATAATTATCAAAACATCGAGATTTCTGTGAAAAGCGACTTTGTTTTATACTATGTACACAGAAATCTACGCGTGGGTTTTTCTAAAATAAGTTACTCCTTATAAACATCAGCTATCCGCCGGTGAAGGTCCCTTCAGAATCGGTTCAGCCGTTTCGGAGATTAGCCGGAACAAACAGACAGACAACAAATTTATATATATATATTTTTTTTTGTTGTTGTTGTTAGTAGGTACCGTATACATTTATTATACAGTTTTTATATTGCGTTGCATTTAGTAAGAAGCTGTTATTTTGAAAACACAAACAGACACTTCAATTTTATTTTATTTGGTAGATAACATGTAGATTTTCTCCTACGATGCGGGGGAAACCGCGGACAAAAGCTACTAAGTTAAAAGACATCAATAAAACATGAATGAAATAAAACTACAATCAGAAATCGTCAGCGAAACTCTTTCGCCCATAATATACGTTGAAAGAGCATATCATAAAATGAAATCCTGCCAAAAATGGCGCTTGACCCGAATAAAAAGAGCTACTTATGTGTAAGGGCACTTTAGATTTATGTACGGCCTATTCTAGATTTCAGATAGGCTGGATCTGTGAGATAAATTGGGGACCATGGGACTAGCATTTCACTTACGTCTTGCTGGATTAGGAATTGGCTCTACTTTTTAAAACAACTAATTTAATCAAATTAACTAATGAAAATAAGGATACATACTTGTATATGAACTTCGCCTTTATTCTCAGTAGTTTCATGTAGCTAGTTCCACGCGGAACTATACCCAGTCTCAAATTCAGATAATTTATGTAAACAAAGGGGATAACATATCAAAAAAATATCTTGGTAATGGTAATTCACATAAAATGGCGAAAAACAAAAAGGTTCCATTTTCTCTTAGGTACTGATTTTAAGAAATAATAATAAAAAAATAATCATATCGTAATTATTTTTATAAAATTTCGGTTTTAAACAAAGTTATTAAAAAAAGAAGATTTTCTGGTATAAAATATTTTATGATGCTGGTAACAATGCAGGAGATCCCATTTTTTTTATTTTTTTACATCTTTTACAATACTAATATTACAACTCTCATTCATAGATTCATATGGTAAGTAGTATATCTAGCCACATTTTGGATGAAAATGGCTGTAAACTGTTTCGATTTCCACTCGAAACAGTTTCATAATCAGCTGATTATGAAACTGCTAAGGGCTGATTATGACGATCGAAGGCCGTGTCTCCGACACACTACACAAAACATTGTTTAGCAACGGTATTTTGTTTGCACAGTTCTTATAATTAATTCACTTAAATTTTATAGATGATTATTTAAAAAAAAAAAAATGGTAAAATGTTTTGCACCACTGTCCTGTCATTTTGACAGTGACATTTCTTGACATTACTTTGTTTACATATATTATCTGAATTAGAGATTTTGGGTATAGCTACTTAATAAGTACCTCATACGATAATAATTATATTACCACCATAACATTTTTCTTCGACGTGACAAACGATTTATAGAACTCAGTGGTTACTGCTTTAAAACATGTAGTGGCACATCTGCTGGATCCATCACTATTCGTCTACCTATATTAACAAACGTACCCAAGTGATAACCCAAAAGATAACCAGAAATTGGAATAGGTTTCGTCAATTTACCTAAACTTCGAGGAAGGAAGTAACATAGAATGGATAATACCTCCTCTAAAATCCCGGAATAATTATAATGTCGTTTAAATCCCGGGATTTAAAAACCACTAATTATTTATTGGACTTTGTAGTTACAAATTATTGATTTGAAAAATCATATAATTCTTTTTAGGGTTCCGACTAAAACTATTAAATAAAAAAGCTTTTATAGCAATTTTAGTACGTAACCCTGAAAAATGTTATTATGATTCTTCAAACCAATAATGTTTATTATGTTACTTCCTTCCTCGAAGTTTAGGTACATTAACTCCACCTATTCCGATCTCTAGTAATACTCGTAATCTATAGGTACTGTTAATACGAGCACTATAAAGAGGTAAAATTTGAGAGTATGAAGGTAATTTTAATCTTCGGAACTACTGATCTGATTCCAAAAATTCTTTCACTAATCATTATGGGAAACTACAGTATTGAGTGTCATAGGATTATTATCATTCATTTCAGCCGAAAAACGTCCACTGCTGGACATAGGCCTCCCCCAAGCACCACCACTTCGACCGGTTCTATGCTTCCCGCATCCAGCGGATTCCTGCGGCCTTCACTAGGTCATCGGTCCACCTTGTGGGACGCCTTCCTACGCTACGTCTTTCGGTACGCGGTCGCAACTCCAGAACCTTTCGGCCCCAACGGCCATCTGTTCTGCGAGTAATGTGCCCTGCCCATTGCCACTTAAAATTGGCACTTCTACGAGCTATGTCGGTTACCTTGGTTCTCCTGCAGATCTTTACATTTCTGATTCGATCACATAAGGAAACTCCAAGCATAGCCCTCTCCATTGCCCTATGGGTGACTTTTAGCCTTCTATCGGGTTATTTACACCATTTATAACTCAAGAACGGCTGGACCGATTTGTATGTAGGATGTTGGATTTGTCTCCGCCCTGAATAGCAGAATAACTATTAAAACATGCGAAGAATTCATGAAAAAGTTTTCGTTTTGTCGAATATTCACTTTCTCATACATTTTGTACAGAACGGCATTTTTGATTATATCTCGAGAGCAGATTGGGGTACGGGGAAACAAGAAATTTCACGCGGACGAAGTCACGGGCAGAAGCTAGTTTTATGTTAAAACAAGAAACAGCAGATTATTAAGTGCATAATACCACTGATTTATATTAAATATATGCCCAAATTATTTACTCAGTTAAAACGTATCTCTAATTGATTGTGGTATCACAAATTCACAACAAACACTTCATGCTGCCTCAATATTCAATATTCCTCTTCATTGTCAACCAAGCCTGGTGAAGTGCGTGATGTCCTTTATGCTTTGTGGTCACATACATTACATTAAATATTGTGAACGGAATTATTGACTGCGGAAGCCATTTTGAAGTACCGTTAAAGGTGCACTTGTATTTTGTATTTTGATGAATGACTCGCTGACGACTTGGACACAATATCTATATTCGGACACAGTATCCAAATTAACACATTTTAATTTCAATATTTTTCCTTGACAATTCAGACACCATAAAATTATTGAAGCTGTTTAGTAAAGTCAGACAAAACAGTAGATTTGTAATATTACTCGTATTTATTCAAAACGGCTGCTTTCATTAAAATCCGGTTAAAACTGTTTTTTACAACTACAGGCTGGGCGGAGGACACGACGGATTTCTACAATTAAGGTATCGTTACACGAACTGTCATATTTCTCCAAACGATTTTAAACTTTAAAATGTTGATGATTAAGTTCAAAATCGAACGACAAAATTTTACAGTTTTTGGTAACTTGATGTGCTGGCCACCGTACATTCAGATAAAAACAGTTTTTTTTATTGGATTCCGAATCATCATTTAAAAAAAAAATCGGGTTCTGGACACTGTGTCTGAATATATTGTGACCGAGTCGTCGTTGATCATTTTCATTCCATAGTGACATATTTTTGGAGGACTTTCAAGACAAGCGTTGTATCAATGGGTTAGTAGTAGGGCTTTCATCCCGGGAATCTCGGTCTCGAAAATTTCGACAGTCTCGACGATTTTTTGGGATTTTCGAAGACCGACACTGATGTTTTTGGTCTCGGGAATATAGAGACTTGTTACAATTACTTAATATCTACATCCCCACTAGTGTAGAAGCAAAGAGAGCTTTTTCTAACGCGGGTTACTTTTGTAATAAATTCAGGTACTCTCTGACTTAAACTACATTAAACGCTCTGTCGGGCTATTCTGCCAAAATCTCATTGTGAAAATTTAGGTGAAGTGACCTTGAAGTGAACTGTCTTCCTACTTGTCGCTAGCCCACTTGGGATTGTCAGCTCACTTTACCTTGGTTTCACGGTGATATTTTTACAGAATACCGCTACTGTTTCTTATGTGGCTACTATAAAAATATATATAATACCGTAATATATATTTTTAATAACTTGTATTTGTCAGATTCAAAGTTACTGTATGTTTGATAAAGTACTTGATTGAAATATCTTGTTTTGACTGCCTAAAAGCCTAGTTTATAAGTATGAAACCTACATATAAAATAGTCTCGAAAGTCTCTTTTTTCCCGGCAATTTCGAGACCGCATTTTTTTTCCCGGGACTCAAGACTGGAAACCCTAATCAGTAGCAAGTCTAACACGCGTCAAACACTTTTACACGTGTCAACTGTAAAAGTAGCCGTAAAACCGTAAAGTAGAGTGCTACAAGGACCTTTTTGCGCCTAAATGTCATTGACAGGGCGTTGTTGGTAAATGGTTGAGCTGGATGGTGCTGATCCACGCGTCATGTTCGTGAACGGGCGTCGTCATAGAGCCAGTTTTTAATCTTATATTTTGAATTGTTTTTTATCTTATTTTATTTTATTTTATTTTAATAATGTATTTACTTACCCTGGATTTTGTAATAATTATGTATATCTAATATTGAATTAACTATTTAAACGTAAATGTGAAATAATCGAATCAATTATAGAGCATTTCTTAATATGAATTCTAATGCGATATATAACAATCACTGCATAATATCATAGTCATACTTGGTGTTGCCGGCAGTCGTTAACAATAGAGATCTACGTTTTGAAATGCGCAACTAGCTTCAACTTTCTGACTAACTGACCGACTCTTTGCCAATTCAAAAGTGCCTGTAAATGTTTTAATTGAAACAAATGCTTTGAGTTTGAGTTTGAATCATTTGAGAAACTGTCGCAGGAATTGTATTGTAAAAACAAGATGGCTGCGTTTGTTTCGTTGTCTTGTACCGTTGTAGCTGCAATATCTGTAACAGATAGACTCAGACAATGCCACAGATGTATTTATTGTAAACTATGTCAATGTCAAGTTATACAGTTTCAGTTTCTGTGTCATGTGTCTTTCGACCGCGTCCTGTATTTCTTTTAGAAAGGCAAGCAAATTTGGCTTAATTTCAGAAATAGATTTAACACAGAAAGAAAGAAGACAGAAAGAAAATACGTTTATTTGTAGTAAATATGACGTAATGACGCAAAGAAATAACACAAACACGAAAAGAACAAAGTTGGAGGAAAAAATGCGGCAAATCCACAAAAAACGGTCATCGCACAGCATAATGCTGCGCCCGATGCGAGACAGAGCCCCAGCGGCAACGCGCAGCACCGGGCAAAATCCAGTTAATAAATAAATCTATACTAATAATTATTACAAAGAGGAAAGCTTTGTATTTTTGTATGTAACGAATAAACTCAAAAACTACGGAACCGATTTAAAAAATTCTTTCACCATTAGAATGCTACGTTATTCCTGAGTGACATAGGCTACTTTTATCGCAGGAAAATACCTTTTTCTACGGGAAAATGAATTTATCGTGGGCAATGCTGCGGACGGAAGGCTAGTAAGTAATAAAGCGGGCGGACGATGCGATGCGACGCGGTGGGTCAGGGCCGAAATTTCACACGGATTAAGTCGCAAGCAGAAGCTAGTTTTAAGATAAAATAAAGGATAATATTTTTGTGTTCACCAAAAATCTTAAGGTACATCTATGTATGCATTTCTAAAATTTTATTCTTCCCCGAAAAATACTGATCGTGCACCAAATATTAAAGGTTAGGTTATATTTTGGTGCACATTCAGTATATTTGGTGGAACACAAGCAAAATTAGGTAAATGAAATGGGAGTACTTTTAAATAAAATTGAAGTACTTTTAAATACCATCCTAAAATAAATATGGCTCTAACATGTTAACTGTAACAGTTAGCTACTGCTAATCTTGTTACGGTAAATTTTACGGACGGTTCTCACCTTGGATTAGCACAGGTAAGTTGACAGTTTGGCACTAATGACGCAGATTATGATAATATGACAAAGTGATGGGTCCCGGGGAAGGCAGGCCAGAGAGACTTAAGGGGCGGAATACACAGAAAAGACGTAAGACGAAGTCTGTGTAGTCGTCGAAGCGTTGTGACCGCGTCTCGTCCGCGCCCTGTCTTTTCTGTTTTTTTGTGTCGCGACGCTTCTATACATTTTGTATGAAATTTATTGAAGTGCCGCCGCGTCTGCGACGCATCTTCGTCTTGCGCCTTTTCTGTTTGTCCCGCCCCTTAAGGCTCCTACAAACAAGAGCGACACGCGATGCGAAACACAGGCTCCGCGTGTTGCGCGACGAGCGGTGCCTTTGTGTCGCGCCTGTTAGTAGGAGCCTTTATGAGGTACTCGCTGCTGCCCGCGGATTCGCCCGCGTTGGGGTTATGGTTCCGTACCCGAAGGGTAAAACGGGACCCTATTACTAAGGCTACGCTGTCCTTCCGTCTGTCACCAGGCTGTATCTCATGAACCGTGATAGTTAGACAGTTTTTTTTATAGATGATGTATTTCTGTTGCCGCTATAACAATAAATACAAAAAAAACAGAAAATAAATATTTAAGAGGGCTCTCATACAAAATTTAAAAGATTTTTTTGCCGTTTTTATAGATAATGGTACGGAACTTTCTTTCAATGGATTGGAAGATGGCAAAAACAGAATGATGATTTAAATCGTTTAGCGTTGAGGGGCAAGCGTCAGGGTAGCCCACAAAATTCAAATTTTCTTACGTTTATTGCAATTTGCAGGTCAGTATCAGGTTGTATGTTCATCTAAACATGATTCGCGGCCGTATCAAATATTGATTTATAGTTATAATCATAAAAATTATTTAATAAAATTTTAATTTCGCAGCTACCCTGACGCTCCCCTTTTAAATGTGTTTAGTTATTTGTAATGCAAGTGGGCCTTAGTCGCTTGTTAAGGAAAGAAAGGTTCTGGAAAGAAAGACGTACAGAGACATCCACCTGCTAAATAATCATCATAAAATTACGCCTGTATTCTCCGAAGGGCTAAGCAGAGGTAACATAAACACAAATATGTCGCCAGTTATGGTTAAGGCCCAGATTTATGCCAGTGACCTTGAGCGGTTAGCTTGCGTGTTCTGTACTGAGCTCACGCAACGCCACGCACGGCCAGCCAGTAATAGGACTCGCCCATCCAGGAGCGCTGTCCCAAATAAGACGCATTATTAATTTATTATACATAATACAAAAGGTATTTTAATAAAACACATATACTTAAAGATCAATAATTAAATTATCTATAAAAAGGTGATGATTTCAGAAAAATACGCTTGATAAGATTTTGCGTGATTCTCAGTTTTTTTTTTAACCGCGTTAGACGTAACTTTACAAATTAATTTCACTATGTATTATAAAACATAATCTAAAATATTCACATATTAAGTTATTAAGAAAATGCTCTAATTTAACATATATTTTTTCCAAATCATTAACACTATTCGTTTAGACGTGATCTTTCGTATAAGATCATTTAAAGTCGGTTATCGCCGCCTTAAGTCCAAGAAATAACATCGTACTGGCAATCAATCAGCACTCTGTTAGGCAAGGCGAGTGTGATATGATAACATCTACTATATCGCTTATCCATAGGCACGAAAGGTAAATTTGTATTGGACTTCGTACAATTTATAAAGGACATCGTCGAAAATGGCCCCAGGACCAACAAAAATCTGACCTACGAGTACATAATAATTATAATTATATTTTATTAGACTAATTGCGATTATCTGTATGGAACGGACATTCTGCGTTCAATAATGAACAATTAAAAGAGCGACTATCGACTTCACATAAAATATGCCGCCATCTTTGACTATTAGATTTGACATGACAAAGATGTCTAATCTTTCATTATCTACTATATAAAAATAAGTCGGGTTTTCCTTCCTGACGCTATAAATCCAGAACGCACGAACCGATTTCCACGGTTTTGCATTCGTTGGAAAGGTCTCGGGCTCCGTGAGGTTTATAGCAACGTTTTTTTTTTTATGGTTTTTATGAAAAATTAGGGTAGGGTAGAGTAGGGTAGGTAGGTAGGTAGATAGGGTAGGGTAGGGTAGGTAGGGTAGGGTAGGTAGGTAGGGTAGGGTAGGGTAGGTAGGTAGGGTAGGGTAGGGTAGGTAGGTAGGGTAGGGTAGCGTAGGGTAGGGTAGGTAGGTAGGTAGGGTAAGGTAGGGTAGGTAGTTAGGTAGGTAGGTAGGTAGGTAGGTAGGTAGGTAAGTAGGTAGGGTAGGTAGGTAAGTAGGTAGGGTAGGTAGGTAGGTAGGTAGGGTAGGTAGGGTAGGGTAGGGTAGAGTAGTAGAGTTTATACTATAGCTTTTGACAGAACGAAGTCTGTCGGGTCGGCTAGTCTACTATATAAAAATAAGTCGGGTTTTCCTTCCTGACGCTATAACTCCAGAACGCACGAACCGATTTCCACGGTTTTGCATTCGTTGGAAAGGTCTCGGGCTCCGTGAGGTTTATAGCAATATTTTTTTTTTTTTTAATGGTTTTTACGAAAAATTAGGGTAGGGTAGGTAGGTAGGTAGGGTAGGGTAGGGTACGTAGGTAGGTAGGGTAGGGTAGGTAGGTAGGTAGGGTAGGGTAGGGTAGGTAGGTAGGGTAGGTAGGGTAGGTAGGTAGGTAGGTAGGGTAGGGTAGGGTACGTAGGTAGGTAGGGTAGGGTAGGTAGGTAGGTAGGGTAGGGTAGGGTAGGTAGGTAGGGTAGGGTAGGGTAGGTGGGTAGGTAGGTAGGGTAGGGTAGGGTAGCGTAGGGTAGGGTAGGTAGGTAGGTAGGTAGGGTAGGGTAGGGTAGGGTAGGTTAGGTAGTTAGGTAGGTAGGTAGGTAGGTAGGTAGGGTAGGGTAGGGTAGGGTAGGGTAGGTAGTTAGGTAGGTAGGTAGGGTAGGGTAGGGTAAGGTAGGTAGGTAGGTAGGTAGGGTAGGGTAGGGTAGGGTAGGTAGTTAGGTAGGTAGGTAGGTAGGTAGGTAGGTAGGTAGGTAGGTAGGTAGGTAGGTAGGTAGGTAGGTAGGTAGGTAGGTAGGTAGGTAGGTAGGTAGGTAGGGTAGGGTAGGGTAGAGTAGTGGAGTTTATACTATAGCTTTTGACAGAACGAAGTCTGTCGGGTCAGCTAGTCATGACTATAAAATGATTGACATTTCTTGACATTACTTTGTTTACATAAATTGAATTAGAGACTTTGGGTACCTATAACATACATGAGGTAATATGACTTCCTACCTAAGTATAAATAAATAAAATCAAAAAAACATTAGGATAAAGTCGTTTGCATTGGAGTTAAATAAATAAGTACTTATTTACCTACCTACCTATTTTAATAAAAAAAAACTAGAAGATGTACGAAATACCTAATAGGTACTTAGGTAAATACTTAAATGTTTTTCTGATTCTCTTAGCTTAACTAACCACATACAGGCAATAGAAAATTACAGTGACATGCATTTATTAGCATGTATTTCGAAACTAAATATAACCTCAAAATCTTTGTTTTCTTTTGAAATAAATCCTTTCTGCAAGTTATCCGTCATTAAACTTTGTCTTCATGGGCATATACTTGTAATTTAGAACACGCAAAGTAATTTCCTTTTGCTGTTGGTTCTGGGGCGAACGATGTATGGATGCAGAACAATCTCCTTTGATTCAACTTACCTTTTTTTTATGCTTTATTAAAAAGAACTAGGTTCTTAATAATTAATTACAATCTAGCCTTTAAGACTAATAAGCAATTTTAATCTAACTTAACTTTTTACGTGATAATTATTTTTTAAACTTAGAATAGTGTTTATTGCACTTTACACAAGTCCGTCTTTATTCAACTGACCTGAATTATTTAATTAATACAAATATTTTTTTTTTAGTCCAGTTGTGTGTAAATAACAATAAATCCCGCTTACCAGCTTGAACCGCCAAGTAATGAAAGTATAAATTACCTGCAAATAAAAATAATTTTAATTAAAACATTATAAAGGAAAACTGATTTATGTGGCAACACTAAAAAGGAATACAATATGTTAAATGTTTCCATTGTACTAAATAAGGCTGAGTTCAGATGATTGAACGACAACGGAAATTTTCTGACGCGCGTCTGTGTTATTCAATAAATAATTACATTTTTATTGGCCATTGAGTATGGCCACCCAAAATTATGCAGCACGCCAGCTCTAAATTAAACTATTGATGTAATTAATGGTTTCCTAAGCAGGTTTTTTTTTTGTTTTATGTCTGGTCAATATTTACATAATTTAAAAGATAATAGTCCTAAAATAATAATAATAATAATATGTAAAAGTATATAAAAAGGGAGGGGAAAGAATCAAAGGGCATCAAAAAATTCGTCCGCATCAAAATAATTCTGGTAGCATTGCCACGTTGTATGGCAATGCTGAATCTTTGGCCAAGAAAAAGGCTAGCCCTCTGGTCACGTTAAGAGTCGACCAACCGCTTGGCGATGTCTCGAAAAACTAAGTGACACCATGGTATGGCCATAGGGTCCGAGTGCCCACTTAGTTTTTAGTGTTAGTGTTACTAGTGTTAATTTGATGCAATATAATAAATATCACGTTACAAAATTATGTCCACATCCGTTGTTTCCACGTCTCATCATCATCCTCAGCCCGACTTCAACCACTGCTGTGCACAGACCCCTCTTATACCGTGCCAATCCTCACACTCTTGCGCCAGCGTCATCCACGTCTACACTGTTTGCAGTGTAGCTTGGTGCGGGTGACAGATGTCAGTATTGGATGACTAGGTCACAGAAAACTTCTTTTTCTATAAATATCGACTATCCATCATAGCAATACATCCCATCACTAAACATGTCATGCGTTGCGTTACATGCATAACACTTTACATAATTTTTCTTTCAATTTGATTTGATTTTAGACAGTAACATTTTGGCAGGGTACATTATTTAATTTACTACAGTTATTACTGATTCCGTATTTTACGACTCCTGATATTTAGGGTGCACCTGAAATATTCAGTCATGATTGTAAATCGCTGTAACGTTCAAGAGTGAAAAGGAACGGTTCGTCTAATGTCACCCGAACCATGCTAACAGTGTAATCTAATAGTATTCCAAAGTTTTTGTGTTCGTTTTTTTTTTGCTAGTGCCTATTACATTTTTGATGTATGAGAACTCACAAAGCTGTTAACATCATCTCATTTGCAATGTATATCTTTGAATTTACAATATTTAATACCTCGAAATATCTTCCTTTGACGTCTCCAGACATAGTCGACGAGTTTATTCCCGAGATACTTCCTCCAGTTCAAGATGGGACTTGAAAATTAAAAACCAACAGGCTCTTGCCGAGTTGCCCCTAAGTCTCGGGGGACATTCGAGTAATGGTATGCTGATACGTAACTTATGTTGGAGATTATTACAAGGATTTGGGGGATTTGGGGTTCAGAGTTTGTTGAAAGAATTGAAGAACGTTTGATTTAAAGACAGAATTTGAATTTTAGAACATAATGCGATTTGATTTACAGCACTGTTTAAAGTTTAAACAGTAATAATTTAGATTAAAAGTGGATCACTAGTTGTGGTTACTACAACAATCATCGATGAAAGTATCGATTTTTGATAAGACTTTTTAAAGTTACAAATTGTGTGTGTCGTGAACAACACTACAACTTCCAGCACTTCAAACGAAGTCTTTCACAGTAAAATTCAAATAAAGAAAGAAAATTACAAGCTTTTTAATTTAGCAAATGAAGTTGCCAGACTAAATAAATTTAAACGGGCGGTGGCGGTGAAATATTCAAACAAAATAAATGTGTATCGTAGCCGGGCCGGACGTACTACTCCAACTTATTTCAGACTTTTATTGCGAAGCTACATCAGGGTCGTATCGAATCGCCGATCTAGGCCTTCGGTTTTATGGAAAGCTGAGGCGATAGCGAGTTCATATATAGTTCTAAAGAAAGAAAGAATGCGTTTATTGGCATTACAGCAAAAAATACACCTTAAAACTATAAAAAACAGAAAACAATGATTATAATGCCAAAAGGGCCTCAGCTCAGCATAATGTCAGATGACACACACAAGGTGTAACAAGCTGCTCCTCGCATGGCTTTTTCTAAAATAAGTCAAAGTTAAATAAAAGTAGTCTTATAATATCAGCTATCTGCCAGTGAAAGTTCCGTCAAAATCGGTCCAGCCGTTTCGGAGATTAACCGGAACAAACAGACAGACGGTTTTATTTTTTATTTTTATAAACATTTTTTTATAGTACCTTATAAACCCTCCGTAATTATGCATTTACTAAAAAGTTGTTATTTTGACAATACAAACAGACACTTCAATTTTATTTATTTTTATAGATGAACTTATTTTTCATAATTATTTCGAGTATTGAGACCATCTACTGATACGCTTCGGTAAGTGCGCAAGAATTGTGTGAAAACGTGATTATTAAGTAAATCCTATGATATGTTTTCATCATAGTGTTGGGGGGCATGAAGTATGATTGAATTAATACTGCTATAAAAGGTGGGCCCGCGAGGTAGATTATAGCCCACTCCCTCTCGGAGAGAGGAGAGGAGGCTTGTTTCCCAGCAGAACATTATAGGCTGCTTATGCTAAGAGGTGGTAAGGGTATTATTAGGGCCAGGTATCTGGAGTAGAAATCTGGTGTCATGTCAAATGCCCATGTAACATCCACTCTCATGAATATCGGAGACGCTACACTCGAAGTTGTGGACGAGTATGTTTACCTAAAGGACGAACTGTCCAGTTAGGTACGTAGGTCCAAACTTCGAGAAAGAGGTCAATCGTCGAATCCGACTCGGCTGGGCAGCGTTCCGGAAGCTACGCAATATCTTCTCGTCCCAAATACCGCAGTGTCTCAAGACAAAAGTCTTTGACCAATACGTGTTGCCAGTGATGACCTATGGCACTGAAACGTGGTCGCTCACAATAGGCCTTATTAGAAGGCTAAAAGTCACCCAAAGGGCAATGGAGAGGGCTATGCTTGGAGTTTCCCTACGTGATCGAATCAGAAATGAAGAGATCCGCAGGAGAACCAAGGTAACCGACATAGCTCGAAGAATTACCAAACTTAAGTGGCTATGGGCAGGGCACATTGGGCGCAGAACAGATAGCCGTTGAGGCCGAAAGGTTCTGGAGTGACGACCGCGTACCAAAAAACGTAGCGTTGGAAGGCCTCCCACAAGGTGAACCGATGACCTTGTGAAAGCCGCAGGAATCCGCTGGATGCGGGAAGCACAGAACCGGTCGAAGTGGCGGTGCTTGGGGGAGGCCTATGTCCAGCAGTGGACGTCTTTCAGCTGAAATGATGTTACTCAATATCTTTATTGCTTTTCCATAATGTGTACTTAGGTGGTAACTATATAATTTAGATCATTATGGACCGTGTAGGGCACAGCGAAAGGGTAAGAGAGAGGAAGCCCTGTTTTAGGTATAGGAACAAGTTTTAACTTACAATCAAAGTCAGGAGATCGAGAATAAGATACTAACATTTCACTAATCTATTTAAGATTATTTTTATATACCTACCTGTTTATATGTATTATAATTCTCTTTATTCATTTATATAAATTGTTTTTCTTTGATTAATTATTACTTCTTATTTATTTATTATAATTTTTATATTATTTATTAATTATTATATTATTTATTAATAATTACCGTATCATAAATATATTTTATGCATACCTATGAATTGCGTGAATATTATTAATTATTGTTATCAATTATTATTTATTATTATAGTAGTTATTTCCTAAACATATACTTATTATTATTTATTATTTTTTTTGTTCTTATTATTTATGTTTATCATTTAAATATTCTTCTAAGGAGTAATAACATTTGTTTACCAGTAATTTTTTTAAATCTTTTATAAATAAATTTAATTTATCTTCTTTCTTTATGATGTCAGGTAGTTTGTTATATATTTTTAAAGACATTACGTAGGGACCTGTGGAATGCATTTTTAACTTGGATGTTGGTATGTTTAGCCTAGATCGGTGTCTAAGTGTACTGTGATTGGATGTCTTCGCGTTTTGTGTAGAACTCTTGATGCTGACGGACAAATTTACATGTTTCTAAAATGTAAATACTGGGGAGGGTTACAATGTTATGTTTTATAAAATAGGGTTTACAGCTGTCAGTTTGATCGATGTTTACTAAGATTCTTATGATGATGATGATCTGGAGTAGGGTCCTTACGTGCGCTTTAGCATGGCTTCAGAAAGATGCAAAATAAAATTTCAAGAAACATAAATCACACTCGACTGCTTCCGTCGCTGTCCGCTACCATCCAGACCTGACCACAAGGTGAGTTCGATGCTATCGGAAACTTCCAGGAAACTAGTGTCCCAAGAGGGCTATGATTTGACCGCAGTCTCCCAAACTTTCCGCTTTGTTTCTTACTCCTCTTCACGTTTGTATGGAATAAATCCCACGTTTTTATTAGCACATAGCACCTTCATTTATCTAGTTTTTCATTGCTTGTAAAACGAGGGAAAAGCCAGTTGATAATGTGTTTCATTTTGTAGGACAAGCGTGTCGGGTTTATTTAAAAGCTTGTTAATCTGACGCCATTTGAGAAAAAACAATTCGTTAAATTTAAAGAAACCTTGGCTTTACAAGCTTCCCACGTCCTCAATTATATTTTTGACTTCAGGTACTTAGTAAAATTGAATTTGTGAAAAATTACTTCCGAAAAACAGCCTAGATATCAGAGCATCAATCACTATTTCCCTAAAACATTACATTAATTTAGCCAAAAAGTTCATGGCTGGCACATCCCATGGCCGCGACCATCTTGTTACGCAATACCCCGGTTTTATTCACAAATATATTAGGCAAAGGAAAGAGATTGGAATGAAGCCAGGAAGGAGAAAATCGATGGCACTTTGACGCAGGACGAGAACAAATTGTACTTACAAATACGACTGGCTGATCAGAAAAAAAATTGTCTATGATTTATTAAGCTTTCCTATAGAATAGTTTGAATAGAGAATGGAATATTCATTGTGTTGTGGAAGTTGAGATAGCAGAATATTAATATTGTTTTCTTCGGAAGTTGGCAAGCTTCTTGATATTCATATACATATAACTCAAGATAACTTCGAACTTCTAGGGTATTTTGAACCCGGAGCAAACTTTTAAGGACGGCTTGACTGTCACATCTGTGCCTAATTAGGACAGTAATTACAAAATAAGTAAAAGACAATATTATCTGACATTAACCCCTCCAAACATAATTAAGTAGTTGTCATAATTAGTTCCGAAAACATTGTTTTTTTAACTACTACTTAAAATTTACTTCTGCGTTGGTTGTAGTCGCTAGCGCTACTGCTAAGCATGAGGTCCTGGATTCGATTCCCGGGTCGGGGAAAGTGTTAGTGGTTTTTATTTTATTTAATTACTGATTGGGCCAGCTCTACACTTCAATCTCGCCTGATGGAAAACGATGGATGAGGTCTATGATGGCACGAGCGTGCCCAGAAGATGCCTGTTCATTATTGCTTTAAAGGCAGACGGGTTATATGTGGAAGGGAACACAGACGCTGGCAGAGAGTATCACACTTTAGCTGTGCGCATAATAAATGTGGAGGAGAAGCGTTGAGTACGACCGGACGGGATATCAACCAAGTACGCATGGTACCCTGCAGTACGTCTGGTAGACCGGTAATAAAAGGGCGATGGTGGGATCAGGTCATGGAGCTCCTGCGCACAATCTCCGTTTTTTTTTCCATTAAGTATTTCTCAATTGCAGCTCGGAGTCTGGATTTGTGCCCGGTTACTGGCATTAGGCTTGTCCCTTATTACATGGGACATAAACATAACTGGTGAAATGTGGGTGCATAATAGGTACACCTCTGCTTAACCCTTCGGGGATTACAGACGTGATGTATATTTTATTATGTACTTCAAACTACTCCATAACTTTAACTATGTAGTGTAATTTCCGATCTTACGCCCTAATAACAAGTTCTTGTTATGTAATAAAAGACAAGTAATTAATTCATGAGCGTGCATTAATTAGTATTGCCGTGATAATTAGTCGACTGCCTAATTATTCAGGAGCTATCAATATGCAGTAAACTCGTGGGTATGGATACACTCGGGTTCTATTTATCATCTTGCACCGGCTTTGTGTTAGGCAGTTTACACATCGAGCTATAAGCGATTTTCAAGGGTTATTCGCGGAAAGATTGTATTGCAGTCTCGTATGATTTTTTGGCCTATGTGATTGTGGCAGGGCAGAGGACAGACGTATAAGGACAAGGGTAAGGGAAACCTTTACAGACTAGTTAGATTAGGTTGTGACATTTTTGACCATGCGCTCTAAGTATTTCAAGAACTTATTGATTCATACGTTATTACCATTAACATAATTTAACAGATTCTCAGTCCTACAAATGAGGGAGCTAACAAAAACCTTCATTATTTCAGCTAAAAGACGTCCACTACTGGACATAGGCCTCCACCAAGCACCGCCACTTCAACCGGTTCTACGCTTCTCGCATGTAGCAGATTCCGGCGGCCTTTACAAGATCATCGGTCCACCTTGTGGGAGCCCTTCCAAAGCTACGACTTCCGGTACGCGGTCGCCACTCCAGAACCTTTCGGCCCCATCTGTGCTGCAAGCAATGTTCCCCGCCCACTGCAACTTAAGTTTGGCAATTTTTCGGGCTATGTCGATTACCTTGGTTCTGCGGATCTCTTTAAACAAACAAACAACGAAACCCTAGGCCTGCGCAGACGACGGACTTTTCTCCGCGGCGGAGAAAAAAGTACGCTCCGCGAATAAAAAGTCCGCCGCGGATTTACCGCGAACTTAACGCACACGGTGTGCGATCATTTCTTGCCCGGAAATGTAGAGAACACAACGCGGACTATAGTCCGCCATGTGCGTTGCTTCGCCTAGTCACACGAGTTCTATTTGTTCCACGGACTCCCCCGTACTTTTGTCCGGTCCGCTCTCTGCATGTCCTCGGTTATTCGGGGGACTTTTTGTACGCGGTACTTTTAATCCCTCGTTTGCGTTACTCGATACAGTTGTAAGCGATCTCAAAAATCCGTCGTCTGCGCTGGCTTTTTAAGGCTCGTACAGACTGGTGCGATATCGCAGGCATGATTGGCAGCGCGACGCTTGACGCGCCCGCGATATCGCACCAGTGTGTGGGAGCCTTTACTGTGAGGAAATTCCGGGTGAAAATCCCAACACCTTTTAACTTTTTACATCAACATTCTTTCGCTGTAATACTCTTCATCGGTCCCTTAATCTTCTATCCACAACAGTGACTACAGTCAGTTAATACTATCTGATTACACTTCACCTTCTCTGACGTCACAACGGAAACATATCGCGCCTCATCGACCCCGATAAACGCGAAATGCGTTTAGCTGCGAGTTTGCTCGCACGTCGCCCCGTGTGGATAGCACCTTAGATATGACGTATGAGATCGACGACCCCGTCGAGACGCCTCCATCATTTAGCCGTACGCTTCCGTATCGAGAGTTGCGGTTTTTAGCCACACAAGAGGCGTCTGCCTAATTTCTGTACCGTACAGTTTTCAAACAATGTTGGGTTACAGTTTAGGGATATTGTTCGTGTATAATGATACGGAATATGTTAACAATCTTGTTTGTGTTGCTTTGTTTTCGATCGTCTGCTTTCGTAAATGTTTGCGCTAACTGAAAATAGCTGGTATGACTTTGCTGGGTAGGTTTTGGTTTAAATAGCTTTTATTTATTTTTTTATCGCTTACGAGCTTCTGCCCGCGACTTCGTCCGCGTGAAATTTCTTGTTCCCGCGTTCCCCAATCCGTTCTCGAGATTTATAAAAAAAGCCGTACTGTACAAAATGTAAGAGAAAGTGAATTTTCATTTAAAAAAAATCTCTCGAGAATTTTTGCTTGTTTTAATAGTTATTCTGCTATTCGGGGCGGAGACAACTCTAACAAATCCAAGATCATAAAAATCTGTCCAGCCGTTCTTGAGTTGTAAATAATGGTATTAAATAATAATAATAATGGTGTAAATAACGCGACTTTGTTTTATATATTTAAGATATAGATTCTTTTCAATTTTGTGAATGTGAGAACTTTGTAGGCCTATATTAGACTAGATTTGCTGACAATTTTCTGTTTTGTTAAGTACCTGGTTGAAAAGCCTACCCTGTCCACCCATACCTACCCCTGGCTCTGATGGTATCACCAATAGGGTGGTCCAATTGTTCCCCGCCCACCTGATAATGCTCCTGGCCACCATCTTCAATGGAGCCATGAACAATAACGTCTTCCCGCAAGTGTGGAAAGAGGCCACAGTAATCGGTATTGCCAAACCCGGTAAACCCAAGAAGGAGCCCGCGAGCTACCGCCCCATTAGCCTGCTCACAGTCATGGGCAAACTCTACGAGAGGCTTATTTATAAGCGTCTCAGAGACTACGCCGAGACTAAGGGCCTTATCCCCCACGAACAGTTTGGATTCCGTACCAAACATTCGTCGACCCATCAGGTCCACCGTATAGTCGAGGACATAAGCGCCGGCTTTCAACGCGGCCTTATGACAGGAGCTATCTTCTTTGATATAGCGAAAGCGTTCGACAAAGTCTGGCACAACGGCTTGATTTACAAGCTGTACCAACTCGGTGTGCCCGAGCGTCTCGTGCTCATCTTACGAGACTTTTTGTCGAATCGCACCTTTCGCTATCGCATAGAGGGAGCCCTCTCCTCCTCCCATCCCATACGCGCAGGAGTCCCTCAGGGCTCTGTGATATCCCCCCTGGCTTTTACGCTTTACACCAGCGACATCCCGAAGTTTAAAAAGGCTCAGTTGGCTCTGTTCGCAGACGATACGGCCGTTTACTACAGAGGGAAGTGTCATAATGTCATTACCAACACTCTCCAGACTGCAGCCGACAAGCTCGGTGCGTGGTTTAGAAAATGGCGGATCGAAGTCAATCCTGACAAAAGCCAAGCGGTTCTCTTCGTAAAACCGAGAAAAATCCCCCCAAAGCCCAAACCTGTCACCATGTTCGGCAAGCCTATCCCTTGGGAGAAGCGAGCCAAATATCTAGGTGTCATTCTCGATCAACGCCTCTCCTTTTCTGAGCATGTAAGTAAGGCGCGTTCGCGCGCCGCCTTCGCTCTCTATAGGCTTCACTCCCTTGTCCACGAAAATAGCAAATTGTCACTCAAGTGCAAATTGCGATTGTACACCGCGTGCATCCGCCCCATCATGACCTATGCGAGTCCAGTCTTTGCCCAAGCAAAATCACATGTCATCCATAAGATGCAAATCATTCAAAATCGTTTCCTCCGTAAATGCACGGGAGCCCCCTGGTTCGTTCGGAACACAAACCTCCATGTAGAGCTTAGAATGCCTACAATAGCCCAATTTCTGAAACGCTCTTCCAAGCGATTCTTTGACTCTGCCGCCACCCACCGCAACACTCTCGTTGTGCAGGCCGCCAATTATACCCCCTCCCGCATTAGTACGATCCGCCGTCCAAGGCACGCACTGACCGACCCAGACGACCCCACCACTCTCATCCAGGAGAGTCGTAGGGAAACTAGTACAGCTCGAAGAGTACACACAACACGAACACGATCACAATTCCGACCTCGCTTTAGAGGTCCCGCGCGAAACCCACCCCGATCCACTATTATTATCGTCAATAATAATAGTAGCCCTCCCCGTCCCTTGACGACGCTTAACGATGTGCCAGCATGTGGTTTAGCTGAGCCTGTAATCCAAACTCCCCCGATTAATAATCAGAACCCTGATATTATCCAGCCACCGACGGTCCCTTGCCACCCTCCCTCCGACACTGCCCTAAGCCGAGGTTCGAGCCCCACCTGGGGTGCCCTTAGCGAGCAGTCGTCTAGCTTAAGTAGATTATAGTAAAAACCCCCTGGCTGGAGGCGTAAACTTCGTTAGGAGCTTGCGGCACCACAGGAAAGCCCGGTTAAGGAGCATGAACCCCCAGTGGTTATACCTCCGAGATGCCATACACAAAAAAACAAAAAACCCATACCTATTAACACTGTTATTTAAAAATATTGTAAAAGCCAATTATTTTTAAAAGAGTAACCGTGGAGTTTCTTGCCGGCTCTCCTCCATAGGAAATGACCAATTGGAACCGCGCACCTAGCTTCTGGCGTTTCATAAGTGCCCGTAGGTTTATGTGAAATAAAATATTTTGATTTGATTGAGGTGTTTTGGTATCAGTAGCATCAGAGCGATTGAATTTAATTGATTTGATTTGATCAATTAGAATCAAAGATCGCTTAGCTAGTTTGGTGGGTACTAACATGAAAGCCGCGACAAAAGGCAAAGGCACAAACACTGATCACCACATTTACTCAAGACAGGCCGGTGATTTCAGACTTATATTTACTATAAGTCCAGGTTTCCTCACGATGTTTTCTTTTACCAATGTCAGCAATATGCAAGATAAACTATGAATTAAAAAAGTCACAATGATACTTGGTGGGATTTGAACCCACAAACAACCACGTGTATGAGAGGTGAGGCCTTAATCACTAGGCCATCACGGCAGAACAGACCAGCGTTGCCTGATTTTTTAGTTGCTGGATTAAAACCAGTAAAACAATAGCTGCCATTAAACACAAGCACTAACTCCTGTTTCGCACACCACACCACACCATACAACATACAGATATATAACTTCAGGAAGTAGTAAATCGCCTGGGAATAACAGATAGCGCCTGCAGGCGACGAGTTACCGATCACTCACTATACGTCACTGTACCGACAATTAGTGCAGCAGCGTGTTTTAAAACTAACTTAATCTAATGTAACTTAGAATTCTACAGCAGTCATTGAACTTATTGAAATTTATCGACATTGCCTCAGGGTTCTCAATGAATCTAGCTCGGTACTAATGTATCATTTGGAATTTATTAGCTGGTAATTCAAAGTGTTTCTATCATTTATTGGTATGGTAACATTGTAATAAACTTATTAGTTCGTAAATATTGAATGTGTCTACCATAATCCGTGTCCTAACCAAAAGTGATCGAGCGAGCGCGAGTTTCGCGCGTACGTAACACACATAAAATGACAACTGATCGCAATGGGTTACATTTTGACTGTATAGCTACGTTCGATTAGCAATATCCTTCAAAACTCTCGGATTGTTATTTAATAGTACATTACTTACCAAGGGCTGTAAAAGAAAGAAAGCCCGAAATCGCAGGTATTTGTGACCCGAGTCGCAGGCGAGGGTTGTAAATATGCGATAGAGGCTCGCTTTCTTTTTTACTGCCCGTGGTGAGTACACAATTTTACGTCTTCACCTGGCCATAATGCGAGTTTTACTGTACGCGTAGCGTGCGGTAAAACTCACATTATGGCCACACGCTGCTGCACTAATTGTCGGTACAGTGACGTATAGTGAGTGATCGGTAACTCGTCGCCTGCAGGTGCTATCTGTTATTCCCAGGCGATTTACTACTTCCTGAAGTTATATATCTGTATGTTGTATGGTGTGGTGTGGTGTTCGAAACAGGAGTTAGTGCTTGTGTTTAATGGCAGCTATTGTTTTACTGGTTTTAATCCAGCAACAAAAAAATCAGTCAACGCTGGTCTGTTCTGCCGTGATGGCCTAGTGATTAAGGCCTCACCTCTCATACACGTGGTTGTTTGTGGGTTCAAATCCCGGCAAGTATCATTGTGACTTTTTTAATTCATAATTTATCTTGAATATGAGGAAACCTGGACTCATAGTAAATATAAGTCTGAAATCACCAACCCGTCTTGAGCAAGTGTGGTGATCAGTGTTTGTGCCTTCTTTGTAGAGAAGACCATAATAGGCTGGTATTATGACAGAAGCCTGCTGCCCCTTGACATCGAACAGTCGCGGCTTTCATGTAGTACCCACAACTAGCTAAGTGATCTTTGATTCTACTTGATCACATCAAATCAATTAAATTCAATCGCTCCGATGCTACTGTTATGCTTAACGATACTAAAACACCTCAATCAAATCAAAATATTTTATTTCACATAAACCTACATGGGCACTTATGAAACGCCAGAAGCTAGGTGCGCGGTTCCAATTGGTCATTTCCTATGGAGGAGAGCCGGCAAGAAACTCCACGGTTACTCTTTTAAAAATAATTGGCTTTTACAATATTTTTAAATAACAGTGTTATTTATTTATTTATTTATTTATCTTTACCTTATAACTATCATTACAGGTTCATCACCTAATGCGATAGTGCGGTCTCTTATAACTAGATAACCAAAAACTACTAGAAACTACTACTATTATTAGTATTTAAAATACTATAACATAACGACGACACAATAACTACAACAACCTACATTCAGTATAACATAAAATAAATAACAATAACCTTGCGAATTCACTCAAATTACACGTAAATAAATCAACTTTGATGTGAAGATCGTTAATGGCCCGAATTGCTCGGGTTAGCGGTGTTTTAGCGAGTAAGTTGGTCCTGGCTGCTGGCACGGCCAGCAGTGGCGGGCGGCGCCGCCTCCACACATAGCGGTCCGGTACGCAAAGACTCAAGCGCTGCAGCACCCCCGGATTATGTTCAATGCCCCGGAGTAACTTGACTAAGTAAGCGACAAGTGTAAACTCCCGTCGCACCCTCAACTCATTGTACCCGACCATACCCAGAACAAATAGAGTGGGGTACATCAACGGGTAAAAAGGATATACCCCATAAAGCTTCCTGTACAAGTGGCGCGTAAACTTGTTCTGAACGCGCTCCAACATAATAGAGTATTTGGTTTCATGTGGAGCCCATATGATAGCACTATGTTCCAGATGACTCCTGACTAGTGCGTCATACAGAACCTTGACTGCTGCTATGTTGGTGAAGTCTCGTGTCTGTCTCAGCACGAATCCCAGATTTCTGAACGCTCTTTTGCAGATCTTAGATATATGATCGCGAAACGACAATTCTGGAGTAACAAAAACCCCTAAATCACGTACTTGTGAGACTCGTTGTATAGGCGCTGCGTCCACCACGTACTCGTGAAGTAGAGGTGCACGTGCGCGGGTGAAACTCATCACCGAGCACTTCGGTACATTGAAGTAGAGCTTGTTCTCGTGACTCCATTCCACTATCCTGTCTATGTCCTCCTGCAAGCGTTCACCATCAGACTCACCCCTAACTTCGAGCAGCAACTTAAGGTCATCTGCAAATAGTAAACAGGAGCCATGTCTGACGACCTCCGGCAAATCGTTTACCATTATAATGAATTCGAGAGGCCCCAAATTGCTGCCTTGACTCACCCCGGGCCAAGTATAATATGGGTCAGACTCACATCCATTGCAGTCAACGTACTGCTGTCTGTCTCGCATATAGCTGGCAAAAAACTGCAATAGATGCGGTGTGCATCCGACGTCTGCGAGCTTTTTAAGTAAAATGTCATTGTCCACGGTAATAGGTACGGTTAATAGGTATGGGTGGACAGGGTAGGCTTTTCAACCAGGTACTTAACAAAACAGAAAATTGTCAGCAAATCTACAGTCTAATACTTGTATAGGCCTACAAAGTTCTCACATTCACAAAATAGAAAAGAATCTATATCTTACATATATAAAACAAAGTCGCGTTATTTACACCATTATTATTATTATTTAATACCATTATTTCGTCTCAAGAAAGAAAGCCCGAAATCGCAGGTATTTGTGACCCGAGTCGCAGGCGAGGGTTGTAAATATGCGATAGAGGGCTTTCTTTTTTACTGCCCGTGGTGAGTACACAATTTTACGTCTTCACCTGGCCATAATGCGAGTTTTACTGTACGCGTAGCGTGCGGTAAAACTCACATTATGGCCAGGTGTACGTAAAGTGTGTTACACAATTAGGGTGACGGATTTAGAAAAAAAAAAAAATGTTTCCGTTGACATATGAACGCGACGATCGTCTTTGGTGGTTAGGACGTAGGGAATGAGTGCACTAAAAGACAACTCAAAAGTATGAATCTGAAGTGAATTTTTGCTAATTGATAGTTTATTTGGTTTCCGTGTCTCATATCTGTGTGACCGCGTTGTTCTTCTAAACTACGCAACAGACTTTGATGCGGTTTTCATCAATTAGTGAATTTATCCTGGAAGGTTTATATGTATAATACAATAACATTAAACTTAGATATATTACATAAGTCTCGATTTTTCGTGAAGTCGTAAAAACTGTGCGAAGCTGGGGCTAAATTAACTTTCGGTAAATATGCCGAATAGCCGATCTCTAGTCATATCATAAGACAAAGAATCATAAAGTCATAACTCATACATCAGACATGGTGCTGCTGAGCGCGTCAGTCGGCGGTATTAGGACACTACTTGCCATATGTGAACGCTACGCAACAGATCATGGGTTATATTTATTGTCCAACGTTCAGAAAAGTCAGTTCAATGTTTTTGAGGCGGGGACCAAATACCATCTTGATGTGTCTCGCTTATGGCTAAACGGTGTTCCTCTTAGGCGGGGAACAATTTTAATACCTAGGTTACTTGGTGACCACTGACCTTAAAGACAAAGACAATGCTGACATTGAATGGGAACGGAGGGCTCTATCCGTGCGTGCGAATATGATAGCCCGCAGGTTTGCACGTTGTACTGCAGAAGTAAAGGTGACGCTCTTTAGAGCATTCTGCACCACCTTCAACACATGCAGCTTGTGGAAGAAATATTCGCAAGCTTCGTATGGAGCCCTTCGTGTCCAATTCAATAACGCGTTCAGAAAACTGATGGGGTTGACATGGCCTTGCAGTGCACCAGGGATGTTTGCGGCGGCGCGTGTAGATTGTTTTTACACAATATTGCGCAAGCGCGCAGCATCGATGGTGGCTCGAGTCATGGCCAGCCCTAAAGGTTCTGAAAATAATTACTGACAGAGTGGACTGTTCATGTGTGGTTCACTGCTGTCAGTTCCATGTGTCACCATATCGTATTGTTTACTAACACTTAGTTTCAAGGACAATGTCACTAAACCTATGAGTCTGCTCGAAGTAAAGATTTTGGATTTGATGTCATTCATTTGTTTAACGTAAGTACAATAAAAATCTATATATATAAAAATGAATCCCTATTTCCCTTGGTCACGGCATCACGCGTGAACGGCTGGACCGATTTCGCTAATTATTTTTTTGTTGTGTTTGTTATTGCCAGGAGAAGGTTCTTATGTAAGAAAAATTTAAGAAAGTTAAAAAAAAAAAATTGTAAGAAAACGACCATATTTACATTTTTATTGTAATAATAAGTAGGTAACTCTATCTTCTAATGTAACTTTATGGCGTTTGACATAACGTGTCAGTCATCATTTGGTAGGTCTGAGAATAGATTTTATAAAAAAAAAAAAAAAAATTGAAGGTTTTAGTTAGGTAGGGTAGGTAGGGTTGGTAGGGTAGGGTAGGGTAGGGTAAGGTAGGGTAGGGTAGGTAGGTAGTTTCCTTTGCGCGTAGACATACTGCCACAGTCAAATAGCTTTTGACAGAACGAAGTCTGTCGGGTCAGCTAGTAGTACATAAATATCGTTATCAGAACGCAATCGACGAACCTCTCATTCAGTCCTTCCTGACGAAATGGGTCGATGCAATTGACTCGTTAAACAACAATATAACAACAATGGCCCTACATACGAGTATAAAGCAATTATCTAGCTGTTACACTGCATGATAAGCGCGTCAGTAATTACTGTCAGTCCACGTTTACTTCGTTTACGGGAAATGCTATAAAACTTGCTTTTACGAAGGACATTGACTTTGTCAGTTATCTTGAGTTTATTGAATTGTTAAGTTTAACTGTTATACGGCTTGTTGATAGGTGTGAAGTTATTGTTATGTCTATGAGGAAGGAAGACCGTCATCAATAGGGATGGGATGGCAACTGCACGGCTTAATATACTGAATTACAGAGCTCGTTTGTGACAAGCTGGAAAGTTACTCTTGAGAATCTTCCAGTTCAGTTTAAGGGTCCGTTCACGAAAAAAACTCTCTTTTGACAATTTCTCATCTAATTGTGAGAAAACTTGAAATAATCGAAACATTAAGTCTGTGTAACTATAAAAGTACAGTTTTCATGGTGCTAAACCATTCGTGTCAGTCACAGCAGCTTTTAATAATTTCATCATTTTTGTGCTCTCCAAAATATAGATTATTGCGCCATTGATTTACTTAATGAAGATATTGTATAATCATTAAATAAAATTTTGATTATATTTCAAGGATAGCTGAAGACTAATTTGTGATTTTTAAATTCCTTGATTTGATTTGCTAAATAATAGGAAAAATATATATTACTGACGAGGTTTAAAACAAAAAAAGGTTTTTTCAATATTATTTTTCTGCTATATTTTGTATGGAAGTTGAAAAAAGTGGTTCCGCCACATGCAAGTAGACCATATAATGATGTTGATGATATTTTTTAATGCTCAAAATCAAAAGTAGTTTCTTGTAGAATGACGATCAAATGTCAGTCTCGCGTCATTTTTCGGAAAACTTGTTGCAAATATTAGTGATTTACCGTGAATACTTAATTTATTTCAAAAATCCCTTTCAGCCACATGCAAAACAAAGAACATGACTTTTCAAATCTCAAATAATTTTGTTTCAATTATGTTTCCCTTTCTCACAAACAATGAACAAATTGATCAAAATCAGTTGATTTCGTGCATGGCCTCTTAAACATTAAGTACTAGAGAAAACTTATCAACAAAAAAAAAAAACGACTCCCAAAAAAGCACTACAAAATTAAAAATGAGTTTAATTTCGGAAGTCGGTGTCTTTGGATCCGTGTTTTAGTTTTTTGCCACCGCCGCCTTCCGAAATTTTCAATTCATAGTGTTTTTTTATTTTTTATTTCTCGCTTTTTAGTGGGTCTGTTTATAATTTGTCTAAGTTATAATAGCCTAAATTCAACTCGCTCATCGCCTTTTACTAAATATTGCTTTTCAAAAAGCCCTATGTATAAGAATAGAACAACCTGAGTACTTCCCGAAATTAATTCCCGATTCACTAACCATGGACTCGGAATTAATGATCTGTTCTGAGTTGAGCTGCACGATTGCTGACAAATGCGTGCACTGAATGGATAGGTCCACTCAATCTGTGTGGTTCTTTCTTCAAAAGACCATTTCAGACACCAATCTACATGGTCTTCACATGATTTGACCAAGATTATGTCTGGACTTTAAAAGAGACTGTGATCTCTGAGTTTGTTTCGGTCTTTCTTCTCAGAGTAGTCAGATACGAAACGCCGACCTCATCTAGTTTTAAAATATGATTGACGTGTAAAAGTGTTTGTAAAAACCTACTTACAGAAATAAAATCATTTATCATTTATCATTTAATTATTCTGAAAATCCATATCTTTTCAAGGCCTGTATTTTCTAGACGCCATTCAATTTCAATTGCCTTTTCCTTAACACCTTAAAATCCAATCAACGCCAACGCAACGCCGGTTATATTAAAGAGGGTTTAATTATACCGTACTATAGTAAGTGTAGGGTTATGTTATGACTTCACGGATATAAAGGGAGGAGACAATACGTGTTGGACCACAATGGCTGAATTTTAATTGTCCTCGACGCAGGTAGTGACGTGACATGGGCCACGGGTAACGGGTAGCGGTTCTTCACTTTGTAGACTATGTGATATAATAGTACTGTCGTAAACACCGAACCGAACCCTGGGAAGACCTGAAATGTGGGTAAGATAAAAATCCCATGTGACGTAGGGTTGATCTGAAATAAGCGTTTGAGACACATTTTGCTCAAAGGCATAAATTCTGAGTATTTTTTGGGATTCGTTTTATTTGTTCACTGACAAAACGCTCATACTATTTCAGAAGACATGTGTAAGGTTTAAACAATTATTGAGGGACCAAAATGTCCGAAAAGAAAACTGTAGGGCAACACAGAAAAAAAAAAAAAAAAAAACACCCTGTACAAACAATGTGGTCGATGTCTTTTCTGTCCATTAATCTCACTATGATCTTTGGCTGGCATCCAAAGCGCTTATTCGAAAGAATTTTTATCTAAGAATTCTCACTGAACTAATAAAACCTTTGCTATCGATCCTCATATTAGTATGCTAGACAATGCTCAAACTATACCCACCTGGGTAAAGAATCTTTAAAACCTATCTGGACGGTGTATGCAAAAGAAATGCAAATATTTTAAAAGGCCAGGGATGACCGAGTCGCCGCCGTCGCCGGCACGCATACAAAAACTTTCTCTCGTCGAAGAAAAATGTTGACGATCCTTTTATGGCAACCGGGCGTTGGATGGGACGCCGATCTCGTACACTGTCTTACTAAATATGCGTATTGATATATGGACGTAATTAAGCTACACATGTGCCATTAACGACCGATGTCAAGGAAGCTATAACAATTCGCATGTACGAGTGAAAGAAACAGATATTGCTTCGGGGAATGCGAGACTGCGCGATAAACTTCTCTTAAAACCTTTTTAGATATCTGCAAAGAAACATTTAATTGGAAATTTGTCACGGCGGTCTGCGAAGTTTTGTACTGAAAAGCAAGACTCCGAGTAGAGGCGGTAAGTTCGGTCGGGACAGGAACAAAATATCTAACATTTATGTTGAACACATTCGTCTAGACAAAACGCACACAGCGAGTGAGGTGCTTTGCATGAGTTCCTGAGACATGTGTTAAAATGTTCGTTGTACATTTCTCCAGTGCATACAATTTGTCAAAACCTTGAATGTGGAAACTTGGTGGAACTTTGACAAATGTGTTTGTAAAACATGCACCTTGCTCGTTGTACCTACTACATACGTCTGCAATTCTTTGTGATGCTGTAAAACAATTTTAACTGGAACCTGTCACAAGGAACCTGTTGAATTATAAATCTTGCAGGTTCCCAATGGTCCAACCGTGTTATTATTTAAATCACAATCAATATTAATTACGAAACAATCGTCCAATAAATCGATGGCCCACACATAACAACAAGGGCATAAACATAAACTAGACACATCGGTTCTATTAACGATCACATGTTCTGTCTACGTGAAAGATTTGCGTATCTAATGTGACGACAATTGAGAAGCGACTATTGCTCTATTAACAATTACTACGTTGTTCATGAAAGAATAAAAACATGGTCTTCAATATGAAATTGTTACCTACACCTTCCAAAGTCCCAATATGTCTCCCCAATTTCGCCTACAGATTTCCCTGCTTTCCGCAAATTTTATTTTCGATAGTTCCTTACACGAATAGGTTATGAGCGGGGTTCAACGGCTCGCCGCCAACGACAAATCCAATAAAGAAGCGTGCCTCCAAGAAATTTATGTTATTGACCGGATTATAGCGAGTGACGTGCGAGAACTGGCTGAGGACCAGACCAAGGAGGTCTCCGATACTCCTCACGATCCCCTCAAGTGCTGAATTTATTATTAAAAGCGGAGTTTCAAGGAGGGGTCTGCGAGAGTGGTCGCGTTATTGATTGTTCCAAACACCTTTTCCGATGCGTCAGCGATCAGGGGGTTCTGCTCTACATATTACGTGCTAAACGGTTTCGAATATGCACCATGTTTACAATTTATTGTTTTCTATTAAGCTTTCTATGAAAGTTTCACTCATAATATGATGGCGCGAATGTTTTTGGACTCCATTTCAAATCTACGTTTAGGTTTCGTGATTTACGACCGACCAATAGCCATTCGTTGTTACGCGGTTATTCTGATTTCCCTCGGGGGTCTCCCATTTTCTGACAATGCTATGAAGTTTATTTCTTCTATTTGGAAACAATCTGCTTGCTAAACTGAAATATTTGAAATAGAAAAACAAATCTGTCTGGGCAAACAACCCTGTGTAAGAAATCTTCGTAAGAAAATGTTAAAAGAAAACTAGAATATCTATAAACTATTCATGACGTTGAATTCCCAAAGTGCAGTTACAGCTAAGGGAATGGGAATCACGAAACAAGTCGCGACATGAATCAATCATGTTACTATCTACTGAATTACAATTGCTAATTATGCACCGACAATGCAGTTGACATGGTCTACAAATTAAGTTATGATTGTTACTAACTTCGAGTCAAAACTCTGCTCCCGAGGACCAACTGTTATGCTAATCTCATTCCAAGCGCCGCCCGATGTTTTGAAAACAATTGAATTGAGGGCTGTGATTTTATACATTACTAGGCCCGGCCATGCGTTGCAATGCCTGTTATATATATATATATATATATATATATATATATTTGGTTAGGAACCTTCTCCGGCTAGCACACAACAACTTACCAGTTTCATCACAATCGATAGATTACACGCACGGCAATTGATTTTTATCAAATCATCCTACGACATATAAAAAAGCATTCGAATTTCCGCGAAAAGCCTAGGGATATTGCGAAAACACGGATAATTAGACAATGGCGAAATCATTTCTCAATCTTACCGGAAAAAGATAGGGTTTTTGCAAAAACACGAGTCTAGTAACATTGAAAAAATAAATTTGCTTCAAAAAAACTACGCCAAAATGGTCGAAAAAAACTAGAAGCAATGATTTTCCCTTAGCCATATATAATATGTTCTAATCCGTGTATAGACCATTACATATATGTGCCCGATAAGGAAAATGCACAAAATACCTTTGGACATAAAACTTCTGGGCCACAAAATATATCACAAAGGCGGTGCAAAAACGCTCTTGAAAATATAATAGAAGCTCGGGAAGGGTATATTGGGATCGCAGCATAAGTTTCCTTTCACGAGAGGTTTTGTTTTAAACCTACTTTCATCGACTCCACTCGAACTTGGCCATAGTTTATAAATACTATGGGGTTTGTGGCGTCGACTCGCAAATTATTTATTGCGTCTTCGTGAGCACTTTCTATTCCACTTCCGCCCATAATGGCATTACTTTGGTGAATTATTATACAGTAAAAACCAGTTTTAATCTTATGCACATCTAAAACAATTTCGCATTTTCCACCAGATTTTCTTCCGTTGAAACTTTGAAGAATTTTTAATAATAATGTTTAAGAATGTGGCGCTTGTGAAGTGATATATAAGGGTACAATTTTATGGAATGCCTTTGAATTGAGAGCAACAAGAGGCACATACTTACTGCTAACCTTCGACTATGATCACAAAATCACAATCTTAAAATTTTTGCTGAAAGGGTGAAGACCTTAAAGAATTGCGGATCCCTGACTACCAACATCCTAACTTACTTTACATTAACAAGGATTCTTGCTGGTTTCATGAGCGATTGAGTGTAAAACTTGGATGAGGTAAACAAAATACCTACAGATATATTATTTTCTTTCGCAGGTGTTAGCTCTAAGGTTTTTTTTTTTTGTTTTCAACTGAACTCATATATTATTTTGTACCTAGGCAACAGAGTATTAAAATTAAAAATATATTTACAAACTAAAATATGGCGTCGGAAATTACTCCGCATCTTCGACTGGTAATGTACCCAAGAGACTGGTGGCATTTCTCTTTCTCTTTCTGGTGGATTATGGCAATGCTTACGGCCCGAGGGTTTCAACCCCAAACGGATCGAAAATATAATTACCGATAAAGTTATTATACTTTTGCTGCTTCAGGTTTTTCGCAGCAGCAGCGCCAGCATAGCACGCCGAGCCAGGAAGATGGGATGGCGCGCAAGAGTATCGATACACGTTGCGTCCCACACTTAAGGCCTACCCACCTTCCATGAACAGATAATAATAATATATAATACCTATAGAACAATAAAGTACGAATTTAAGTTTAAAGCTACGAACAAATCCAGCCAACCTTAGAAAGAAAGAAAGAAAAACGTTTATTTGCGGTAAACATGACGCAATAAAGAACATAAACACAAAAAAAAACTAAGGGCCAAAAATGCGTCACATCCACGCAAAACGGCTATCGCTCAGCATTATGCTGCGACCCTATGCAAGACAGAGCCCCAGCGCTGGTTTTCAGCGACAGCCGGCGTTGACGTAATGACAAACAACAACAACACAATAAACACAACACAACACAACACAATGTCGTCTTAGCACCAATGACACGGTCGCTAATCTCACACAAACAACATAGGAAACCAACAAATTGTAACATCCCACCAGACTAACGTTCAACAAATAATTTTATTACCATGTCTACAAATTTCAAAGCGTTTCATTTGAAGCCCAATTTTAACTCGCTCTGAATTTCACGGTTTTAGTCCGGCCAGCTCTTCCGTACATTTGGTTTATATATCGTCTTGGTTATAAATCTTGTTAGCTTTGATCAGCGTGGCGCTGCGGGCCGCATAGTGGCCGCGATCAGCGTGGTGCTTGGGGCCGCATGGTGGCCGCGTCCCAAAGGACCAGAAACAGAGATGGGGAACTTTCTTCTCTTCTCCTGCCCCACGGATTTAATCTCGATCCTCGGGTTCAGGTGCGATTTAAGTTTTGTTTATCTAATGTAGCGAGTAATTTATTTCGGATGCTTTATTGTTACAGATTTGTTTGGGGACGGAATTTATTTGCCGTGTTTAAGACGCGATTTGAATAAGAATTAGAATTGCGTTTGACATTCCGTTTAGTACGAGCGTACATGTTTCATATCGTGTTTATCGTCAATACCAGCGGGGTAATTGCGTAACACACAGTAGCAATTGGTTTCATTTTGACAGTTCAACAACATTCAGTGCGTTATTTGCGTTGTTGAGCCGGTAAATTTTTCGAACATATGAAGCAATTTAAAAAACACTTTCGCATGTTGTGTAATACCTACTCCTTTACATAAAACAAATAACGTGTATTTCAAACGATTTGAAAGATGTCACAACATCCCGCCAACGATAACGGATTAGTAGTGGATTGGCAAAACGTTTATACTCGATTATGTTGCAAATGAATCGATAAATCGGCTGTATTATCAGTCGATTGGTGTGACGTAAGACTGCTCTATCACGACGCGACCATTAGGGGGCGATTTGTCTGCTATGGACAAATGTACGGCCAGCCAAGATTGGTCTGCAGTATGTTTTATTAATTTGAAAGGGAGTGCAGTTATTGCGGTCGAGTATAATATTACTTACACAAGTGTAATTTAAATATTTTTCTAGTTAAAGCGAGAGAAGATTTGAAAAAACGATGCTCGCGTTCTTGTGTCTATTGGTCGGTGTGTCGGCCTGCCAAAGAATGCCACCTAAAAATGAAAATCGAGCCTAAATTGAATTCATACTTGTAACTTAAGTTTGAGAAGATTCTTGCGAGGATGCAATTCAAAAGGTCAAATTATAGATAGGTAATTAATTATATAAATCATAAATATACGAGTATTATAGATAAACTTGTGAAATACAAATTCTATTTAAGACTATTCATTAAACATCCTACAAATTGAACTATTTACTATAACTTATAGCTGGTACGAGGCAATTAAAACTGAGATTTAAGTGTGACAACTACAAATAGATTCACCCCGGGCGGTGAACGATTTAAATATGCATTGCGATTCGTTTTAAAACAGAAAGTGAAGGTATTCTTGACGACTAATTTGGTTCACAAGACGAAATATGACACGATCATTTGAGGGTTGTAAGAACAGGGATAACATACACGCTGGAGTAATATGCATTCATCCCTGAAACAAGAAGTGAAATACTTGACAGCATGCTCGATAACATAATGTATCATGACAGCTACAACAAGTGACCCTTAAACACAGGGTTTAAAGACTATTTGGCAGATTTGGCCTGAAAAAAAAAACATAAGCCTTCGGAGATTCGACTGTTTATTTAAAACCCCCACCTGAAAAATCACTTATAGACGCAAGTCTTACGTCATACATACCCATAAACGTGCAAAGCATGGGACTCCATAGATGGAGAGATGACCATTAAAGAGGACGATGAATATCCCAAGCATTGCCATAATCACAAGTTGGCAAACGGATTTGCGCTCGCACTAACATCTGATTAGTACGCAGGTGGAGCTGCTCTCTGTCTTCCTGGTATAGTGCCATCATTTACGACACTAACGGGAAGTGATGGGTGGTCTATGGTCTGTCCATTGACAAGACCACACATAGCCAGTTGAAGTTACATGTCAAGATCGGTGGTTATAGTTTTCAACCAATTTTCTAACCATGTTATAGTTTTTCATAGTTTCCGCGAGTGATAGTGGGGATCTACGTTTGGCTAACATGGTATCTAATGGTATCGTATGGTTTTTGCAATATCGACGCGACTCGATCCACTTTTATTTTATATACACTTTGACATTGATGAATTTTATATATACATTGACACTTTGATACTTTGTGTCTATGTAGGTCATTACTTTTTTTTCCCTGTTAGTTTTCGTCATGATCTGGCAGTTTGAGAGATTCAGCGGCATACCCAAATCTTATTTCTTTGGTATTGTTCGTCGAATCGTTGGGCTCCTTAAGTTCTGAGTTGAGCTAAACGATTACTGCCAAATGCGTGCACGGACTGGACAGGTCCACTCAAACTGTGGTTCTTTCCTCAAAAGACCATTTCAGACACCAATCTACATGGTCTTCACATGATCTGACCAAGATTATGTCTGTACTTTTAAAGACACTGTTATCTCTGAGTTTGTTTCGACCTTTCTTCTCAGAGCAATCAGATAGGAAACACCGACCTCGTCCAGTTTTAAAAATATGCTTGACGTGTAAAAATATTTGCACAAACGTACTTACTTTAATAAAATTATTCATCATTTAATTTATCATTTAGCGTAGAGGCTAGAGGGAATAACAGTCAGTCTAATCTGTAAAAATCTCACCATCTAATTTTAGGTGAAGTGTGCTGACATATTGATATGAATTATGATGCTAAGGATTGACTAAGTCAAATTGAGTAATAACAGCTGCACGGTTTGATTAATCAGGTTAAACTACGCTTGCCGCGGTTGGTCCGTGGATGGGTGGCCATCTTTACATACTCAGACCCCTCTGAAAAGAAAACCCACCACAACCCTAATCTATTCAAAGTTAGAGTGAACAGGCTTCTTCTGGGTAAGCCCACTCCATCGTTGACTTTCTCTGTCACTTCTGACTTAGACTACGAGTCAAGAGCAAACCCATCGAATTGCGACGCGACACAAAGGCACCGCACGTCACGTAACACGCGGTGCCTTTGTATCGCACCTCATATCGCGCCTGTTTGTAGGAGGAGCCTTAATATATTGGACTTGTTTGACGTGCCCAGTTCTCACTGTGCTATTCACGCTATTTCCACCCTTTCGAGAATTAAGAGCAATAAAATTACAAAGTAAGCAATAACAGAGCATGATCGCAAGTACATCTCATGGATCAGAATCAAATGGTGTGGCAATCGCACAGAACTTTGCTTTTTGTGCAAATTGCTTCGCTCCGGGGGACATTTGCAATGCGGCGTTCCATTGTAATAGGCTAGCTAAATATCACTATTTATTCTAGCCGTTTTGCGATGATGCAGTACATCAGGCTAGTTATTTCTTCGAGGGTGTCGTCATGAACGGTTTCTGTTGCAACATACTGTGATTTCTAAGTTATTTGTTTACTTCACACTGTTTGTAATGTCCAAATAACAGCTTTTTACTTAATGCATGTGAAAGTATATAAGTACGGTACTTATAACAAAAAATACTATTTTAAAATGTTTGTCTGTCTGTTTGTTCCAGCTAATCTCAAAAACGGTTGGCTCGATTTGGATGGGATTTCCACTGGCAGATAGCTAATGTTATAAGGAGTAACGTAACTTTTATTTTAGAAAAAGCTGCGCACGCGGGCGAAGCTGCGAGCAGCAGCTAGTATATATCTATAATTCATGGTGTACATAATAAAGAATATTCTATTCTCCTTTATCTCAAAGTGTTCGCAAGCCATTGCTCCGAACCGAGGCATTGAGTGAGTTGGTAGATGGGCTGGTCCTTTGACCTACTATAGTTACAACCCCGATGGTTTCCTTCAGACGAAACCCTGCGATCATGATAACTCTTAGGAAAAGCTTGTTTGTTTTAGCGGATAACAATAACAATCATGGTTATTCGCATAGGAGATTATTCGGGGCATGTTTTAAGGACTTTATACGACAAACAAACACACAAAAATAATGGTACCCACATATACTAATAAACAAAAAGTAATTATTACTAATAAATTGGATTAAATGATCTGGAAAATAAATGATTATTATTATTATTATTTTATTTTCATGTTTACATATCTCGGGACTCTGGGGTCCCGGACTTTTAGAAGGCGTGCGAGGGGCCGTAGCCAACTCGCAGAGGCCCGTTAGACGCTTTTTAATTAAATGAGGCACCAACCGACGATTATCCCTGTACGCACTATGCAAGTACACCCATGGACAACCCCCTGTTGGTGTAGAATTATTGCAGGATGTGGAAACAAAGATATTGAACTATAGGTTTTGGGTGGTTAAAATGGACTGGTTACCTAAAACTATGGAAGGACTATAGCCCCTGCCTGATCAATGTTTTATTGTACACGGATAAAATGGCAATGGGTGACTTGCACACTCATTAATGGGCTCCCGGTAACGGTCGCTCGCACTTAGTGTCGTAGCAACAAGGGGGCAACATATCCTGAGGTGCTTGAGGACTGGAGAGGTATTCCACGACTATCAGAACAATTCCAGAGCCCGGAAGATGGTCAAGATAGACAAGCACTTACTGGAATACTTCCTTCCTCCGAGCACGGTTGCTCTTGCGAATCTCCACTCAAGCCGGCCAATAAAGGGAAAAATGAGGAACATGACTTCTCCCGGGAGATAGGGTCCGTGGGGTCGCAACTGCCCAACAGCTCGTCACATACTGCCCTGCGGGTGTCTGTATCTCTCTTGGTCTGGCTCCTCACCCCCAGAGGCATGTTCCGGTAAAGTAAACTCTACCGGCACAGACCTAGAGTTCGGAGCGCGCAAGCCCCACCACGACGTCAACGTAGAGATACGGCGGTGGGGTTATTATTATTATTATTATTTAGTATACCTATCAACAACAACAAGGTTCATGTTATGTTGACTCGCAACTATTTATTAATAAAAATATTATTATATTTTTTATCAAAATGATAAAATGCATACAAGCTAAATAAATACATGATTGCAATTATATCAATTGGCACAAGGTACGGCCTTAATTAATTAACTAGCGGAAATTAGTCCCTTGCTTGTTATTAGTATTTAGAATATTAGTCATCAAAACAAACATAGTGTAGGTATATTCTTGAGCTTCAAGTTAAAATAAATCTGTTTTTTTTTTTTTTTTTCAGAATAGAACCATGGATTGTAGCACGGAACACCCATAACATCATAATTGTAAGTCGCGACTCGCGGGTTCCTTTAAACGCATAACTGTCTTAAGTTTAGTCTATAATTTAATTACATTACATAACATAAATACTTTGTAAATTATTTGATCACCACATTCACCACTGCTCTCAAAACGGTGAAGGAAAACATCGTGAGGAAACACCAAAGAACTAAAAATCCTAGAACCAAAAATTCGATGACGTGTAGCGTCTATATAAACTGCTGTAGCCAATACAACAGAACCGATATCATCAGGTGCACTGCCCACCACCTAAATGAAAACAAGGATGTGTGTGTATGTCATCAACCTTATGTTTGCGTACGTGCAAGAAACTGATCGTTACGTGAAACATTAATTAATTACCCTTTGTTTCTTTATCACATGCTCCGAGAAGTCTGGAACATTCTTTAAAAATATGATACCGGTGTTCAGTTTGCAAAATCCATAAGTTTATGAGACCGTGTGAAATCGGCACAACGCTACCAGCGTCGATTCTGTCAAAATCTCACCGTGAAAATATAGGTGAAGTGAACTGTCATCCTACCTGACGCTACGGAGTCTAGAGATTGACAGCTCACTTTGAACTCACTTCACCTACGAATTCACGGTAAGATTTTTACAGAATAGCGCTAAAGGTCATTCTGGCGCGTGTCCAAAATCGGAACTAACACTGATATCTTGTTTTGTCAATAAAACTGATGTCATCATCATCTACTTAGTCTTTTCCCAACTATGTTGAGGTCAGCTTCGAGTCTAACCGGCTGCAGTTGAATACCAGTATTTTTTATTTCACCTCCACAACCCAGTAACTGGGTAACACGATACTCCTTGGTAAAACTGGTTGTCAGACTCCCGTAACGGCTGCCAAAGATCCACGAATGGCAGCCCGGACCAACGGCTTAACGTGTTCTACAACGCCACTTGCGAACTACGCATCAAAGACCTGACGTCACAAATCCTGCATCGCGCAATCAGAGTTTACCGCGCGACTAGCATACATATATACAACATCCTGACATCAACCGTCGGGCAGTTGCCCACCAGACACAACACCCGTCTGTTCGGAAGATCCTCCCTTTTCAATAGAGGATAAGTGAACTTTACACCCTATTCCTCATACCACTATACCTGCTTTCCGAAGCACGGAGGGCCGGTTGAGTAGAGATTCGCAAGAGCAAACGTGCTCGGAGGAAGGAAGTATTCCAGTTAGTGCTGGTAGAGATCTTGACCATCTTCCAGGCTCTGGGATTGTTCTGATAGCCGTGAAATACCTCTCCAGTCTCAAGCACCTCAGAACATGTTGCCTCTTGTAGCTACGTCACTATGTGCTAGCGACCGTTTCCGGGGGCCCATTATTGAGTGAGCAAGTCACCCCTTGCCATTTATCCGTATATTGTATGTATAAAACATTGGCCAGGCAGGGGCCATAGTCCTTCCATAGTTCTAGGTAACCAGTCCACTTTAGCCACCCAAACCCATAATCCAATATCTTTGTTTCCATATCTTGCAATAGTCCTGCACCATCCGGGGGTTGCCCTTGGGTGCACTTGCGTAGTGCATAGAGGGATAATCGTCGGTTGGTGCCACATTTCATTGAAAGCGTCTTAAGGGTCGTCTCTGCGAGTCCCCAGGGTCCCGAAATATGTCAAAGACATAATAAAAATAATAATAATAACATTTCTAGGCACAGATATTACTTTATCGCCTAGTTTGGCCTTACAAGGTTAGATCTAAATGTCTTAACGGCCGACACTGATGACGTCACCCTCGACTCCATGAAGTCTCTCTCCAAATATTTCCTGCGTACGTGAGATTTATCACGTAAATGACCCAAAACATTTTAGCAATGTTTTTGAGATCAACAACGACACTCTTTGATATAGCCAGGTATCTACGAGTATATATATACATTATTATAAATTGAAGTCGCTTTACGTGTGTCTGTGTGACCACGTTGTTTTTCTAAACTACATAACGGATTTTGATGCGGTTTCCAACATCAACTATTTGAGAATTTATTCCGGAAGGTTTATATTAATGTTTAACTTAAGTAAAACTGCAAAAAATTAAGAGTGAGTGCCCAATCTGTATCTCTCTTAGTCTTCAGCATTGCCATCCAACGTGGCAACGCTGCCAGCCTTTTGGGAAATTTTTCCCACTGACAAAGATGCGCACGAATTTTTTGATGCCCAATGAGCACTTCCCCTTTTGTGTATAAAATATAAATATTTTAGTGTTAATTTTGTATATTGTATTTAAATATTATATTTTTTGTAAGTGTATAAAAACTTAAGTATTCAGTTTGTTGAATAATTTCTACCAAACACAACGGCAGGCAATAAAATGGCGTCTCATCATTATGTTGCCAACATTGATGCATAAAAAAGGGTTGCCAATATAAAATGCCGCTGCTTTTGGTAGAAATCATCATGCATACCCATTATCGTAGTTGTCCCAAATTCCCAATGCACCCTATTATAGAAATCATCATATTTGTACTAAGATATAATAAATAATCCCCTATAACAGAATACCAGCGCTGCGACACTTATGTTTAAATGTCGCGGCATCATACTGAGAGGCCCCGTATAGAACTTTTTATTTTTTTCTTTTTCAATTTTTTGGGTTTTTGTTTTTTTCTATGAATGTGTTTACTTTAATTTGTGATCTTCCTGTGCCAATAAATACTTTTTCTTTCTTTCTTTCTAAATCTTCGTATTTTGTCAAGTCGTAAAAACCGTGCGAAGCAGGGGCAGCTCGCTAGTGAATGATAATTTGATAAAGTAGATTTGTTAAAGATAATGCATTCCTTAACATCGATAAGAAGTTTAACCGATTACATTTGTTGCAAAACAATAAATTGTATGTTGTTCCTGTTGTGATGATGACGTCAACAGCTTGGATACTTTATGAGGGCAATTTCCCTTACAAGGCGTTTATCGATTATAGTTTCACTATTAATAATTATTGTAGTGTTGTCAATAAAATAATTCTCGTTATGCTTAGATAAACTAATTAATGAATTGGACCAACTTTGGTGGTACTTTACCATGACAACTTTATTAGGAATATTATTTGTATTTCAATAATATTCGTGATTCGTCTAAAATATCTCAAATATTTCATAAACCATTATTGTTTTACTTGCAGCCGAATTCTTCATATATTTTTTTCAACCATTTAGTGTTTTATAGTTTTGGAATCATCTCCTCAAACCCTTTATTTTGATACCCCAAACCTCACAAGGTCATGGTAATGGTACTATTTATTTTTCAAGACAATGGTGCCGATTCCCTTGTTCACAAACTAAAGTTCAGTGGCATCTTTTTCTTTCTATTTCATTAAGAAAAGGACAGAAGATAAATTCTAGTTTAGTCCTGTCAAATTAATCAGCGCTTGACGTTAATTGACGTAATTTTAGTCGGCAAGTTTTTAATCACGTCTAAACTTGTATGGCGTAGTGACAGGTGCTGATTAATTTGACAGGACTAAACTAAAATTTATCTTCTGTCCTTTTCTTAATGAAATAGAAAGAAAAAGATGCACTGAACTTAAATTTAGTTTAGTTTGTGAACAAGGGAATCGGCACCATACTTATTTGATTTTATAAAAACAAAATCTAGCCTTTAATCGCATGACAATAGACAATTCGATAAACACCTCATTGTATTCAATGTCAAAGCGTTTATTTCAAATAGGCACATAAATGGCACTTTTGGTCGTCCACATTTACACGGAAATAAAATTGATTCTAGTTGCCCCTTCCAAAAAGTAGTGTCGCATGGAGAAGAATGGGCAACAAGCTCCACCGTTACTCTTTTAAACTGTTTTACAATACTTTCCTCCTTACTAATAAACGTTGTATAGCGTCTGTATAAGTTACACACCGATTTCTCTCTTTCACTCGTCAGTAATTTGACTTACGAAAGAAGAAGACAAAGCGTTGTTTAACTATACAGACGCTATACAACGTTTATTAGTAAGGAGGTAAGTATACATCAATTAAATCATTACATATGAAAACGATGTACATACCCCGATTAAAATTACAATTAATGAATTAAAATCCATCCAGTGGTTAGGATGCTTCAAGGATTTAAAGATTCCCACATAGATACGCGTAAAAAACATTACCTACAATGTCTAAGACGTCGCGCAGTCGGTTAAAAAGAGAAGTTCTCAAAACATGAGCTACACGTACAGACGCCAGCAGGTCAAGCTACCCGAAACTGTCAAATTTTCGCAATCAAACTTGAACCTTATACTGTAGTCATAAAGTTGAAATCTATTAAAGAAATTTGACAGATTGTAGTAGCTTGATGTGCTGGCGTCTGTACAATCGCGAACACGACGTAAACAATAAAAATAAAACTCGGAACGAACTCTGCCTTTCCCATTTCCATAAATTACGCAAAGGTCAAGGTCACACAGTCAGCGACCGCGCAACCATGCACACACAACATCATTATTAATTTTATTGCGCACAAGCATTCAGGAACAATATATCATAACAGGTCATTTGAAGGGAAGCTCGGACACAAAGGCCAAGGAAATAATAACTTCATTACAGGCCCGTAAGATTGCTAATAAGTTGATCTGTGGACTACGGCAGCTGATAACGGTAGCGGACTGTGACTGACGAATGCTCATTATGTAAAGGTAGTAAAAGTTTTGTTTATAGTAACTATATATAACTGTTTATGATGCAATTATAGTTACCAGTTCGGTATATGATATCCTTACACCGGTATATCTTCTAAATATATAAAAGAAGAAACTGACTGACTGACTGAATGACATATCAACGCACAGCCCAAACCGCTGGGTCTAGAGATTCCAAATTTGGTACGTAGATTCCTTATGAGGTCTAGGGGTGCACTAAGAAAGGATTTTTGGAAATTCCACCCCTAAGGGGATAAAATAGGTGATGAAAGTTTGTATAATAAATCTTATTCATTTGGTTGATTAACTTGAAACTTGGCACAAATACTTGCCTAAGTAAGTAATAACATTTTTCATTATTAGTTTTTCAAAACTACCCCTAAAAGGGGGATTGCGGGGTGTCAAAGTTTGTATGTAGGAATTTTAAAACCCATGAAATTCTGGACAAAATCTGATTCAACTAGGGAAGTATTGACATCCACGCGGGCGAAGCCGCGGGCAACAGCTAGTGATATCATATCGTTAAACCGGGAAATTATTCAAGAGTAGCAGTTGTCCGCGACTTTGCTCGCATACTAACTCCTGTGGAATTGAGTTTCGGAAGTGTTTGTGCACCTCTGCATTCACTTGTCATTTCAGTCGTGAATGGGGCTGCCAACTTAAAAAAAAAAAGTCTTTTCGAAGCCATTGCCTGTAAAAACATAGAAGATAGCGACAAAATTAAAAATATACAATAGTGGATAGGTATGTTACAAAAATATATTTTATTTTTAAAATGAAAATTTTTTTGCTACTTTGAGGTTTTATTAATAGGTTTTTTTAATTATTACACTCTCGATTTTATAAAATACCATTATTTCAGCTTTAATGATATTAATACTGGCCAAATTGCGCCCATCTCGCCATTTTGTATTCATCGCTGGAAATATGCGCTCAGTAAAATCTGAAATTGATGGAATAGACAGAAGAAATGATACTATTTTTTAAATATTAGAAAAGTCAGAATCAGTGAGCAAAACTTGTTGCGATTTCAGCAGTAAATTAAGTAACTTTCTGGTCAGTAAGAAATATGCGACGAATAAAGGCTCCTACAAACAAGCGCGACACGCGACGCGACACAAAGAGACCGCTCTTCGTGCGGACCGAATTTATAGGTGGTTGTTTCGCCTGTTATATTATATTTCTAACTATACTACTATATTTCTATTTGTTTTTTTTTTTTTCTATTTTAAATAATAGGGTTGGCAACCCTAGTCGTGATAATCTCAGGAACTAAAGTCTATTAGACAAATAACTGTTCTCACCCTTTCGTTATTTCGATGTAAACGTTTAATAAACTCCGTTATTTCACGATAAATACAAAGCACTGTAATCTATTTACCATTTACATTAAAAAAATAACTCTAAAGTGCAGTAATTTCAACAATATTACACAATAACTGTCGTTATTTAGCCGTTATTTGTCTAATGCTATAAATAAATAAATGGAGTATAGTCTTTACGTGTAGGTGTGTCATTTTCAATTAAGATTTTTTAATTGCAAACTTATTTTTTATATTATAATTTATAATATTAAATTTCCAATTACATAAACGTTAGGATAAAAAAAAGCTATTCCATACATTTTGACCATGACGCACTTTTGTATAAAACAGCTGATTTTGTTTTAATAACCGACGTAAACTTTTTACGCTTCGGGGGCTAGAATCATTGTCCTGAAATCATGGTAACTGGGGCCTAAGTCTACTAATTTACAAACGTTGCAATGGTCTTGCCATTGTGAGTATTTGACAGTGTTTTATGGCAACTCTGTCAAAAACTCACAATGAAGAGACCATTGCAACGTTTGTATTTGTACATAGTAGACTTGGCCCCCTGTAAGCGCGTCGATGTAAGTACACCGCGTATGATTAAAAAAACCGATATTTTATCTGAATAAAAAAAATAAAAACTTTGGAGTCACGAAAAACAATTAAAATTTAAAAGCGGAACCGATTAATTTCAATACATATTCATTGGTTCTTGTCTACAATGCGGATAGTAAATCAAATACATACTCAAAGGCTTTGCTCGCGTTTGTATGTAATTTCCGGTCTTGTTACTGTGTTATGGCGAAATGAACATGTTTCATTTTATCTGTGGCGTATGTCCCTGTGCTTTTGCTTTTCCGACTTCTTTCAAGTACACTGCTACCAGGATCTTTTGTCAACATTTGTTTGGTAAACATTTGTGCAAATAATGGTGTCCTGTCACCGACAATTTATTTACAAATTTTAACACGATAGGTAACGATTGGCAAAAACATGATTTTGTCATTTCATAATTACGCAACAACGAATTTGCCAAAACTCAAGAAAATAACTACCCGATTTTTTTTTTATAACGTATTATTTGACAAAAAATTCATTTGTTATTCATGCTATCCTCATAACCCTGTGAGTGCTAAAAACGACTAGAATATAATAGAAAAAAACTGTCATAATAACTTTGTTTAGAAAATTTATTATAAAATTATATTTATACCCTTCCCCCTCTAAAAAGCTTATTTTATTCACTGAAAACAGTGAATAAAAAGCACTTTTAATCACTATTTTGGTGTTTGAATTTAGAACACACCAATATATTCGACCTCCATCTCAATGCTTTAATACAACCTCCTTGCGAAAAAATAATCTATACAAACTCCTTGTGCAAAGAATACTCGACATACAAACTTCTTGTGCAAAAATTGTCGACATTTTGGACAAGGAGTTTAGCATTAGAATAAAAACTGTTTTGTGTTGTTTGCTGTCATTAGTAAATTGGCGCAATTTTGAATACTGTAAGATAAATGAACATAGAGTTTAGTGTTACTTAATAATAAATCGATTGAAAATGCATTCAAGTGATGAAGATGTGTTAAAACACTTGAGTTTATGAAAGAGAGGGCGGCCGATATATTTTCCTAATTACTCTTAATTTTAATAATTGTTCCAATTTTAATGTACATTTTAATTTATTTAAAATCTTCCTTTTTTCTTGACTAAATGTCTATTTTCGCTTAAATCTTTCTTTTTCTCGTGGTCATGGTATAAAGTGTAGTATGCAACTCTTGAATAAAATGGATTTATATCGAGGGCCATGAACACTCGCGTCGCTCAGGATTCTAACACTTGAATCACTCGCTGCGCTCGTGATTCAATCATCATGAATCACTCCCTACGGTCGTGATTCAGTCGTTAGAATCCTTCACTTGCTCGCGATTCATCTGTGGCCCTCGCTTTAAATCCGGTCTTTATTCACTATATAGTTGCATATTATACTATTAGTACAAACGTGATTTTTCCAAAAGAATCTAAATATTAAATGAAAAATTTATAAATGATTAAATATAATGCGAAACATTGTAAACTAAAAATTTGTCAACTGTGTTTTGGTGAAACATTAAAAATAACGAAAATAATGTTTTGTGAAATGTATTGAAAAACCAAGATGGCGGCATTAGTTCAGATATTGGCGACGAACCAAAATAACCTTGTAGCGCTATATGAGGGCAGATTTTCAGTATAGTTTTATATAAACTTACCGAGTTTGATATAAATTTACCGAGTTTGACATGAACTTACCGAGTTTATGTAAGTCGCAGATAAACCAAACGCAATAAGGTTTTGCCAAGCTTTCTAACACAACATAAACATGTCTTAGGCCACGATAGTATCCGATTACTACCCAGTAATTCTACAACAAAGTAACCTGAAAGTACACGATTATATTCTATAGTTAACAACTTATTGACTTACTTAATGAGACAAAACTATTTACTCTAAAGACTCGAAGAATGAAGATCAAAATCGGCTTAGCGAGGCGGCACCATAAGTAGTCGCGACTTACTGACTTACTAAGTCGAGTGGTTTACACGGTACCACTATGTTTATTGAATACATTAAGCACATTAGTGATTTATGTCGATTGAATGTTATTGTGGGCTTCAGTCCCTGAGTATTAATCGCAGTAATCTATCAAGGTAACCCTCGGATAATGGTTGATTCAATTCGCTTTTGTTAATGGAATTTACAGCAAGATTAATTTCAATTGTAAAATCTTAAAATCTCTATAGAAATCAGCACCTTAATTGCGTAACACACAATGATTTTGTAGGATATAAAATAAAAGAGATAAAATGCTGATTTTTGTTAGTCAGTGGTGCCGATTCCCTTGTTCACAAACTAAACTAAATTTAAGTTCAGTGCATCTTTTTCTTTCTTTTCATTAAGAAAAGGACAGAAGATAAATTTTGGTTTAGTCCTGTCAAATTAATCAGCGCCTGTTACTACTCCATACAAGTTTAGACGTGATTAAAAACTTGCCGACTAAAATTACGTCAATTTACGTCAAGCGCTGATTAATTTGACAGGACTAAACTAAAATTTATCTTCTGTCCTTTTCTTCATGAAATAGATAGAAAAAGATGCACTGAACTTAAATTTAGTTTATGTTTGTGAACAAGGGAATCCATTGCTTCGTATTTACGAAAAATTTGTCTACGCAACAACGTGAGTAACGCAATGAATGTTGTTGAACTGTCAAAATGAAATCCATTGCTACTGATAGTAATTGTAATTGTTGCTAGTGATGCAATTACCTCGCAGGTGTTGTGAATAGGAATTCAGTAGTTTCCAAATGATTTATTTAAAGATATAATAAAAACTTCAGCCACTTGAAAGGCAGCCGTGCCGCGCAATAGTTTATTCTGCTTTTCAATTAATATTCTTTATGTTTTAGAGTTCCTTTGAATCGAACGTAAACACCATTGAATAAATCAGTAAACAAAATAACTTACACATTGAAAGCCGTATTCAATCATCACTCCTTTCATTTATAAATATACCTTATTCTTTACTTATCTATGAAATTAACTGTATCAGGGATGTGACAAACGGTAAAAAAGTCGATTAATTATTAATCAATTAATAACCTTTTTTTGTTTAAATGTAATTAAAGGATTTATAAAAAATATATAAAAAAACAGATAAGATCAAATTTAATTTACAGTACTTATTTCTTTTATTTGGTAGTTATTTGTTACTGTCGTTTACGTTTCGTAGTTGTTTACCACATATAGTAATAACCCCTTTTTTATTCCAAAAAACTAACATTTACACTTAAACTAAGAAAATTAAAAAAAATATAAATAATAAAAACTTTAAATATTAAAAACTATAAAATGTCTCGTGGCAAAGGCCTCCTCCAACTATTTCCACTGTTGCCTGTCTTGAGCAACCAAATTTACCACATACTGCTTGGTTAAGAAACAAAAGCTTCGGTAACGTTTCCCTAATAAACGGTTCCTGGCTTTTCCGAGGACATTTCCCGCCTAATAAAAAAATCCGAACAAACTGGACAGAGGGGTTGCCTTGTTATTTTTAATACGAATAATTTTTTTTTTTAAAGAAACGACGCTTTCAATAAATAAAATCGATTGATTAATACTCGTTTTTTTTTTTTTTTTAATTCAATTTTTTTTTTTATTGTTTAAAAAATTTAATCTCTAAACTCTCGTATTACTTTTCGCAGTCGTACTCTGCGCGTCTCCACATATAACCCGCAGTGAACAGGCATCGTCTGGACATGCTCGTTCCACCATAGAAATCGAGGTCAAGATCAAACCCAATCAGTAATAAAATAAAAAAACTTGGCTATTTAGTGAAATGAAATGAAATTAAATGAAATCGTTTATTCTGTAAATAGGATATCGGAATCACCTTTACACGTCATATAAAAATATAAAAACAAGCTTGGGGAAGTCGACATTTCCTATCTGACTATCCCTGAGAAGAAATGGCGAAACAAACTCAGGGGTCATAGTATGTTTCGGACCCAATAATAGGAATTATTTGATGTTTACAAAAAGAGGCGCAATCATTATATTAGAGAGTACTCAACAATATTTTTAGAAGCGCAAAAAGGGAATGATTAGAAGTTCTATTAAATATGTACATGCCATAAGGAATTTTGAGCAAAATATAAACATTGAGCCAACGTAAACCACTTTATATTTCGTAAAGTTAGCGATCATTGTTGTTGTAGCATACTAAGTAATGGCGCAAACATTTGGGAACAAAGGCGGCACAAACATTCAACAACCATAAATTATAGCACTTCGGTATGTATCGGTTTAGGCCATGGTTTATATTGAAGACCTGGGAATGAAGAAAGGCAGCTGTTTGCCGTCCATTGACACTTCACTCCGCCTCAGGCGGTCAGGCCTACTCGTGAGCAGTGAAAAATGGGATTTTTAGGACTGTGTTATGTTACTCTAACGTTCAGAAAAACATTTAAGTATCTATTTTAGGGTTCCGTAGTCAACAAGGAACCCTTTATAGTTTCGCCATATCCGTCTTTCTGTCTGTTCGCGGATTAGCTCAGAGACTCGTGGTACTAGAAAGCTGTACATATTAATCACGCCAACAAAGTGGTAAAATAAACACAATTTAAAAAAAATTGTATGGTACCTCCTTGAACGTAAAGTGGGGATGAGATTTTTTTCTCTCGTTTGTCCCATGGTGTGGGGTATCGTTGGATAGGCCGTTTAAAAATATTGCGGGTCTGTGAAACCCATTTTTTGATGATTCAGGGATCCGTTTACGTAATATTAAGCTTTAAAGTGCTAATTTTTGTTAGTCAATGGTGCCAATTCCCTTGTTCACAAACTAAACTAAATTTAAGTTCAGTGCATCTTTTTCTGTCTATTTCATTAAGGAAAGGACACAAGATAAATTTTAGTTAAATCCTGTCAAATTAATCAGCGCCTGTCACTACTCCATACAAGTTTAGACGTAATTAAAAACTTGCCTACTAAAGAAAAAGACGCACTGAACTTAAATTTAGTTTAGTTTGTGAACAAGGGAAATCGGCACCAGTGTGTCCCCCTGCCAGCTAAATAGTTGTTTTTGGATCTGTGAAATAAATCACGGCAGTAGTACCTATATACAACGAAGTTATCAGAAAAACTATTTCAGCTAAGTAGGCTTTACAAGCTAACGAGTAATAGTCGACCAACTTATATTTGCAGTTGAAATGTGTGGGAGAACATGTTTTTCAACTACAATGTTAAGTTTGTTCGTGGGATAAATTCATACCACCTACGGAACCCTTCATTGTGCGTGGTCCGACATGCACTTACTCGGTTTAAAATGTAACAAAGTGCTAGGTTAAGATTTCCCTAATAGGTATAGAGCACTTTTATTTTAGAAAAGTCTTTTGCATCTACGATTATATCGATATCGCTTCGAAAGAATGGAATCGAAGTGAAAACTTATCGAGTCCTAATCGTTTCTCCTGTAGAATCTCACAATTCGCGCGTTGACAAGCAGCCAATGGTGTACATTTTTCATTATTATCCTGCTCCGATAGGAAAGTTAACTTCATTTAAATGAAAATAAATACTGCAGTAGTGTAGTTATATTTTATGACGTACTTAGTTTATTTCGCTGTAGTTTACGGATAGGAAAGCTGGTTCAGGAGCGAGACCAATTGTGCGGACACGGTTCGTTGAGGGAAAGTCACAGCTACCTAGTTTTATGCTGTTATGGACATGTATTTTGCATCGAATATTAATATATTTTATTTATGCTATGATCTGATTATGGACGGATATGTACCAGGTATTTCCTTTAGGTGTGGGCTGTGGAGCGCTAAATACAGTGAGCTGAGGGGTAATTGAGTAACAAACTTACAGTAGCAATGGGTTTCATCTTGACAGTTCAACAACAACACTTGTTTAGAAATCAATAAAACTTTTTATTATTTATTATTATACATTGAATTATTTACATTGTCGAGCAGACAAACTTTTCGATCATACGAATCAATGGATTAGCAATATCCTTCAAAATCATTCAGATTGTGTTTGATACTCGTAGTGTGTTACGCAATTATGGTACTGATATTGGAAGGATTTTAAACTTTTGCCTCTAATTTTCTACTCTGACACAACGAAGTTGGAAGAAGATGAAACCCGGACTATACTAAAGATGAAACTTTGGCTCCAATTTCCGCACAATTTGAACCAAAAGTAGGAATCGAAATATAAATAGAATTCGAAATTGCATGGTATCCGGATCTGAACCAACCCGTCGCGTCATTGTAGTTCTGGCTAAGCTGCAATTCTACACATTTTGACTAAGTCCTCCAAATCTTTGTATTATTCGATGTCTGTGTTTCTCGAAACCTATTTTTTTTACAAATTCCGTACATTATAAGAAATACAGGGTGTAAGAGACAGCCCTCCGCAAACGAACAGGGTGCATTCAGCTCCTTATTTTGAATCATATTCCAACGGAATTTTTCTCAGGTTTTTTTGTACAGAGTAGCCAATTAAGATGTATACAACTTTTATTAGCCCCCATTCTGATTTAAAGCCAAATTTTGCAGTTAGTTGGTGTTCATTATTTAGTTAAAATGCGGCATATTCGTTATGCACAGTCTATAAGACCATGATCACCGCAATACTTTCAGTAATTTTATCCCGAAGTTCTTAAACGTATTTAAAAACGAACCAATTTTTCTGACAAATCATTAAGAGTTACGAATACCATTTTGATCATTGAGGATTTCGCGACATGTCCTGACTTTTTTTATGGGGTTATCCAAAGGGACATGTGGTCAATCTTGATTACAAAAAGCAGAATATTTGTGACTTTGTTAGTGGGATAACTAACAAAGTATGCGAAAATTTTATGAAAAACACAATGAAAAGCGATCGCATTTTTGAGTATAAAAAAGGAGGAGATTACGCTAATCTTAATTTTCGTATAAAATTGCCAAGCCTGAGTAAAATAATTACAGAAAAATATCCTTTAATTTTCGTTTGTTATAAAAATAATCAAAATTGAAAGTTGTGTACTTCCAAATTGGCCACCCTGTATTTTCAAATCGTTTTTTTTTTTCAGTTTCTATTCCTTTTTTTTTTTTTTTTCAGTGTAAAATTACATTCTCTATACGCAGCACTCCATTTATATGTATAAAACAGCTAAAATAAAAAAATCTGCTATGGATGTTGAAATACTCTAACGAACGACGCTCAAAATCAGCTGTTTACTTTCTGCCTAACTACAGAGTTCATCCAACTTACTGCGCCCCGTGGCGGAGAGGGCGGCCGAAGGCTCGCTGCGCTGCCGTTCGCTACGTGCGTTTTGCCACGGTAACGATACATAGCGTGTGAGGTACCTAATAAAACAAATCAGGTTTTTTGGATTCCCATAACGTTCCTGAAATATGTAGTTTCATATACCGGGCACCTTAGTATGATATATTATACTGAATTCACCCCATCAGTCTGTGGAGGTGAGCCCTCCGCAGACTTCCCTTACAGCCGGTATATAGAGAGAGCGAGACTGCCTCGTTGGTCTAGTGCTCACAAGCGCTACTACTGAGCATGAGGTCCTGGGTTCGATTTCCAAGTCTGGCAAAGTGTTATTGGGTTTTTCCATCCGGAATTTATCAGTAACAGCCCGTAATCTGGATTTGTGCCGGGTTAATGGCAATAGATTCGCCCCCTATTACATGGGACTTAAAGATAACTGGCGAAATGTGGGTGTACCATAGGTACACCTCTGCCCAACTCTTCAAGGCGCGATTTTATGTATGATACAGAAGGAGAAAGCATTTTCTAGACGATGACAAATCCTTTAATACACCAATGTACGCTTTAGTCATTGGTTAGTTAGTAGTCATAAAGTTTCTAAATAATTAATTACGACCACAAGGATTCCGCATGCAGTAAAATGATTCACAAACAACAAAATATGATGAATGTTAATATCTCACAAGAAGAACTGTATCTCTTCTGTAATCAGTTTCGTACTTATAGTATACGTAGTATAGTACTCTGGTTTATAGCTAATTATGTGTAGAAATATGAGGTAGTAGCCGCCTTAGAGTTTATTTCTATCGATTACTGTTTGTTATAATATGCATTCACGACCTTGCAGGGTATAATACTACTGGGTTTATGTTGGTATTATCCAGTTGCAAATATTTATGACATGAAAGAACATTAATTCTCTTAGTTCATTATCAAAAATCATCACCAAATGACACGAATGCTTACGAGTATAATTTTATTGTACAAGGATCTACTGACGCGGTGACAAAATCGGAACTCACGCCTCCGCCGCCATCTTGTTTTTGACGTGAATGGGAGGCAATTCAGTAAACTGATTAGAACAAAATCTGGTGATACAGTTTGGTGTTGAAGCTACATATCTATCATCGACATCCAAAATGTAATTGCAATTTTTAGTTCTGCTCGGTTTGGTTGGTGGTAGGGCTTATTCTAAGTCCGCCTGGCTAGCTACCACCATCTTATCTAAGTCTGTCGCCAAAACAACAATGTTAACAGTATTTGTTGTGTTTCGGCAGTTAGAGGTAAGATAGCCAGGTCCTCTGTGGTTGAGGATTCCGGGTGAAGCTCGCTTCCATCTTCGGCCTTATCGACACTTACCATCAGGTGAGATGAAGGCCAAGAGCTTCCCCGTTGTACAAAAAATTTAAAGGATCAAAGAAATTGGTATAAAGAAAATATTACCCGTTACGTACTGTGACCAGCACATCAAGCTACACTAAACTGTTAAACTCGAAACGATTTTAAACTTTAAAATGTTGATGATTAAGTTCAAAATCGAACGAGAAAATTTGACAGTTTGTGGTAACTTGATGTGCTGGCCACTGTACTCGTATTCACGAAAAACACCCCGATTTTTTAAGTGAAAAGTTCTTTAGCCGCCATGAGCGATTTTTGGTACGGGAAAACTTATGAGTTCGCGTCACCGAAATGCGCAACATACTCGTGAAGTCGTAACATGTTTCGCCAGACTATCACTTATTCCAAAGTTTCGAGTTTTCACTTCTGTCAGTAGTCCTTATTGTTGAATTAGTAAACTAAACGTCAATGTCAACATACTTTGTGTTTTAGAGGTACGAGGAACAGGGTGTAAAGTTCATTCATACTCTATGGAAAAGGGAGGATCCTCCGACCAGACGGGTATTGTGTCTGGTGGGCAACTGCCCAACGGATGATGTCGGGATGTTGTATATATGCTAGTTGCGCGGTAAACTCTGATAGCGCGATCCAGGATTTGTGACGTTAGGTCTTTGATCCGTAGTTCGCATGTGGCGTTGTTGATACCGCCACAGTGTCAACTGTCAAAAGACACTTCTGTCATTTGGTCTGTCCTTGCTAATAAGTTAGCTAGCTGCTGTGTGTCGAGATTAATTAAAAAATCTGTACTAATCTTACGAAAGTGTTTCTTTTCCAACCAATAACCCATCAAATATGACTTCCAATATATATTTTTTTGCCGTCATTTTCTTCAAACGCCAACACATTCTTGTAGCATTAAATTAATAAACTTCTGTTTTTCTCGTGATAATTCCGATTTCAAAAAAATATTTCCCGCTCGTCATATTTTTTTTCTCTACATCACTTTTTCATTACAGGCAACACAAAAGCAATAGAAACCTAGCCTGCCTTGATCTAAAAACGGAACAATATGAGCGCGGATGCGAAGCCAACATCTCATGTAGTTTAAAGAATTCGTATGAAAGATAGGGACACGTAGGTACGTACCTTTGTTACAGGCACGTTACGGGACCTACAGGTGGTCTCATTCAATATACCTATACAAATGATTAAATTGAAGTTTCTGTTTGTAATTAATGTCAAAAAAAGCAAATTATTTAAAAAAAAACTAAAACTCGACTGCAAAAACACATACCTAACTGAAAAGAGAAAATCAAGCATTATTCTAATATACGTATAAAATTCTCGTGTCACAATGTTAAATAAATAAAATATGCTAAATTTTCATCCTTCTACCAGCCCTATTTTTTTATAGCGATATTATTACTTTAATAATTAGAAGGAAAGGAAGGAAGGTTCAGGTTCAGGGAAGGTTTTAAGTAGGTAGGTAGGTTGGTAGGTAGGTAGGTAAGTAGGTAGGTAGGTAGGTAGGTAGGTAGGTAGGGTAGGGTAGAGTAAGTAGGTAGGTAGGATAGGGTAGGGTAGGTAGGGTAAGATAAGTAGGTAGATAGGAAGGGTAGGATAGATAGAATAAGTCGGAAGGGTAGGTAGGTAGGGTAAGTAGGATAGGTAGATAGTGCTACCCGTGCGAAGCTGGGCCGGTTAAAGCTAGTAATCTATAGAATTTTGGGTTGTTCGACGTATACCATCATTTCAGCAGAAAGATGTCCACTGCTGGACATAAGCCGCCCATTGCCATAATCGCCACGCTTGGCAGGCGGGTCGACGATCGCAGTATGGTGTTAAAAGTGCATAGAGAACGCTGCTGCCCATTCTCTTGTAAGTCCCTTAGTCGCCTTTTACGACACCCACGGGAGGAAATGGAGACAAGAGATGGAGATTATTCGACGTATACGATTCGATAATATTGTATTCAAAGAATTGAGAGTGAAAGTTCAAGGACGCGTCACGTTTAGGCACATTTCGTTACAAGAGAGAGAGGAGAAAGATATAACTCTCTCTGTCTCTCACACTAAATCTCACCTATTCTTTTTAAGTTTTATCACGTGTAAGGTGCTGTAATTTTCTCGTTTTATGTTGTGGAATTGTATCACGGTTTCTACGTGAAAGTGGCAAGAGGTGCGCGTCGCAAATCGCAAATTATCCTTGGTACTCCCGTCTGGCATTAACTGTGGTGCAATTAGGGAGATGCAGCGGAATCAATTAGATAAATTGAAGTGGGTAATTTTATTGGAGGGTTAGTGGAGAATCAATGTCATTTGTCGGTGTCTGTCACACATTTTATACTAGCACAGACATCGTCGTTTGAAACATTCTAAACTCTGTACATTGTGTTTTTGTTTAGGATAGATAAGTTGTACCCATATTTGTTAATAAAAAAATTATTATTATTAATTGAGAGATAACTATCATTCTCCAATTTATATAACTGCCGGTTTATTATGTAAAAATCTCACAATGAAAACTTAAGTGAAGTAAGCTGAGTTGTTAATTCATCTGATGCTGAGATTAATACTATTGACGATGGTGTGATGTTTACAGTATTGATCATTTATTTTCATACATAGGATTTACTGCTGATTTTGGTGTGCTCACCAAAATCAAAACATACAACGTATAAAAAAGCATGATTTTTATAAAATCAAGAAAAGGTAAGGTAAATTATAGTGTTACACCAACTTTGACACATTGGTCTGTGGAGTTTCGAAAAACTTCGATATTTAAAAGAAAGATGTCATAATGTCGAACTTTCAGTGAACTAGTTTATCGAAAGTAGGTACAGGCAAGCTCAAAAATATCAACTCGCTCCTGCCTTAAACTAAAACCTGAACTAAAAATAATATCGTTACACTATCTTGGTGCACTGAGTGTGAATGACAGCTCGTGAGGTCACGATATGCGTTTCACTGACACACAGCCGAGTATATTACAGTTAACACTTTCGTGATCCACTGTACGTGGTATTCTTCTCGTCATTGTATTTAACAAGGGCTATGGTGATAATTCATTTTGACATGATTTTGTACACGACTTTTTTGAGATTTTCGCTTTCTTTGCTTAGGGATTTGGTTTGATCAAATACAGTCCACTCTTGCATTGCTCCACGCGCTAATGAGTCTTTTTCATCTCCGCTAATATTCAGTAAACTGTTTTTTTTTTTACATTATACGCTAAAGCAAAGCTAAGATAAGATAAGCTAAGGCAGATGCGAGTGGAAACGGTATAGGACGCCCTAGAAATAGGGCTGTCCTAGTTTAGAGGGCGTCCGGGGAGCGTCCGGAAGGGGTTTTCAAAAGGTGTCATGATTTTTTTTGTGTCAGGAGAATCTCAATTAATTGGAACATAAGAAATAAACTAAAGCTTTTTACAAATTCTTGATGGAAATGAAAGACAATTTAGCAAAAAAAATTAAATCTGAAAAATACCAAAATAAGTCAAAAGAACTAAACCAAAAATTCTAATTAATGATTTGATGCCAAAAAGAAGAGTATTCTTAATTATTCTGTTGCCAGATTACTTAGGGTCAGCTCACACCGAGACGCGACGCGACCCGACGTGTTGCCAATGATTTTACTATGCGCCTCGCGACGTTGCGATGCGTCTCGCGGTGGCGCGCGCTCACTGGCCTCTTCCAATATCGTCGCGTCGCGTCGCGTCGCGTCTCGGTGTGAGCTAACCCTTACGGTGATCTTCACTCTAGGTATTCTGATTACCTACCTCAGAAAGAGAAGCCTATAATTTTATTTAACCATTTTAATTTTTACGGTGTAGTCGTATTTGTTAATTTTTGTTTAACATTGTTAAATAAAGCGCAAACAAGCTGTTCGAATGAATATAAAAATTTGAATGTAATTTTGTGTGCAAAAAAAAATTTTTTTAGGTGTGTCCGGAACAAAAACTCAATTTCACCTAAATGTCCGGGGCTTTGTAAGTTTTTGTCCGGCGTCGACAATTTATAAATTAATTTAGGTATTTTTTATTTTTATTTAGGTGATGGCAACCCTACCTAGAAGGACAATATAGTAACCTTATTGGTGATATTTTTCAGAAAGGTTAGGTACGTAGTACTCGCTACCGGCGTGCATGTACACCCTAATTGCGAAAAAAACATTTGTATGACCTACAAGTAGTTGTTCCGGCTCTGGCTGTTTGTGTTTGTGAGTTTAAATGTTTGTAAACGCACCCACAATACAGGAGAAATCCCTAGTTTGCGGAACACAATCATAATCCAAGAGTTTTAAAGGACATTGCTAATCCATTGCTTCATAAGTTTGAAAAATTCGTCTGCTCACCAATGTAATAACGCAATGGACATTGCTGAACTGTCTGTTAGGGTTAAAGGGGCATCAAAGGAAAGGCCGTTCTAAAGGATTTCAATATTGTTTATTATCCTTCTCTTTATATATTGGAAGGTGTGAATTACTAATATAACGTGAGACGTGTGGTCCCACGCAGGACTAGCAGAGTAGTACAGTCGCTATGAGAAAGCAAGCATTTCAGTCAAGTGGCCATTGCAAATTAAACGAAGTAAAAGGGTAAGGATCATAGAAGGTGGCGCCATGGCCTTCTGTAGTTTCTATTTACCCCCATGGGAAGAAAGCGTAAGTTTATGAATGTATGGTGGCCAGCACATCAAGTTACCGCAAACTGTCAAATTTTCTCGTTGAATTTTGAATTTAATCATCAACATTTTAAAGTGTAAAATCGTTTGAAGAAAGACAGTTTCGTTTAGCTTGATGTGCTGGCCTCTGTATGACATACGCTAAACAAACATTGACATATAATAAAGCTCTTTATTAAATACGACCAGTATCGTACCTTTAAAAGTAATATTACCAACAAAGAAACACAAAGTTGCAACTAACGACACTTGCATTACAAGTAGCAAGTACCTCTGCTGGTGTACGCTATCCCTTTTACACACTCAAGTTTATGGTACATTAGAGGGAGAAAGATGATATAAATATGTTGCGGACTGGGAAATCTGTCAGCGTCCATTTGCGGAGGTCTGCGAGCGAGCACGTCCGGGGTATGAACTTGTATAAGTTTTTAAGTCCGTTTTAAAGATCTGTAGAGACGTTTGACTTTCTTGTATTTCCAATTGGATTTTATCTTGTTTTGTTATCATGGCGTGACACTTTGCTGGATTACATTAAGTGTTTGTTTGTTGGTTTCAAACAAACACTTAATGGAACTACCAATTTATGCTTAACGTAACTTAAGATAACATTACGCCTTGTTTTCCCGAAGTGATTGGCAGAGGTGTACTATTACGGTCAGCCAAATCGGCTCACTTTCAAAACAAAATCCCGTGCTCACGGTGCTTTTTGCATAGACCAATAAAACAAAAATACATAGGAATATTTTGTTTAAATAAATTTCTCAGCCTCTGTTACAATGATCACAGATGTCTGACCATCCTTTTTCGAATAACTATCGTCCTATAACGTTAATACCCATATTGTCCAAAATATATGAAAAGTGCATGTATGGAAGAATAATTGACTATTGTGATAAATTTCATATAATTAGCAAAGAACAATATGGCTTTCAGAAAAACAAGTCCACTACTTTGGCAATATTCTCCCTGGTAAAGGCTGTAGTTACTAATATCAATAATAAAAATCTGACCACTGGGCTATTTTTTGATGTCTCAAAAGCCTTCGATTTAGTTTCTCACAATCTGTTGCTCAAAAAACTTGAACTTGTAGGTATCAGGGGTCCTACACTTCAGTGGATAAAATCATATCTCAGTAACCGACAACAACGAGTCATTATTGATAAAATTGATGAAAATCATGTTAAGGTGCCTTTTACATCAGAATACAAGCACAATACATGTGGTGTACCACAAGGAAGTGTACTGGGGCCTGTCCTGTTCTTGCTGTACATAAATGATATTATTAATATAACTGACCACCGATGTATATTGTTTGCTGATGACATAGCTATTATTATAACGACAGAAAAATGTAACAATTTTAGAAATAATCATGAGACTGACATTAATAATACTATAGATAAATTAATACAATGGCTTGACATGAATAATTTAAAAATAAAGCTTAATAAATCGGTTTATATTAATTTCAATAAATGTAATAATCCTAAATATAATATTAAACTAAACGTATCAAAAATTAAAGAAGTAGCACAAACGAAGTTTCTAGGCGTAATTATTGATGAGAATTTGAATTGGAAAGAGCATGTGGACAACGCTGCAAAGAGAATAAATAAATTTGTATATGCTCTTAAACAAATCAAAAATATTACAAACTTAAAAACAGCTCTCATGACCTATCATGCATATGTAGAATCGGTACTACGTTACGGGCTTATAATATGGGGAAATAGTACCGATATAAACAGAGCATTTGTTGCTCAAAAAAAGTGCATTAGGGCAATTTACGGGATGCACTCGGAGGAATCTTGTAAACCCATATTTAAGAAACTAGGTTTGTTACCGCTGCCGTCGCTTTTTATATTTGAAATATGTATGTTCGTCAATAAACATAAAGACCTGTTTATATCAGCCAATGATATTAACCCAAGGAGCCGGCGTGATCCACAGAGACTCGTTCTGCATGATCTTCCCAAGCTTGCTAAATATAATAGAAGCTGCTTATATAATTGTGTTAGTATATATAATAACATACTCTTAAAAAACTTAAACTCCAGATTATTTAAGGGAAAATTGTTTGACTGGTTAAACTTGAAAAATTTCTATAGTCTTAAAGAATTTATGGATAACAAATTCTCATGTTAGTATTAAGTGAACATATACATGCTAAGTACAATTCTGGCAAAACATGTAAGATCTTTATTGTAAATTATTGTAACACCATGTATACCATGTTTTATGCAAATAAATACTTACTTACTTACTTACTTACTTACCAATAGGAATAGAACAATAAAATACCTATGGACGAGGAACTGACCGAGGACCGAGCGCTGCAAGCAGAAATTGCCCTTACGGTGGTCCGATTCGGCTGTCCGCGATATTACCTATATTAGTACACGTACCCAAATTTCGCCAGTTATGAGTAATAGGGGGCGAACCTATTGCCATCGACCGGGCACAAATCCAGACTCCGGACTCATCATCATCATTTCAGCCGAAAGACGTCCACTGTTGGTCATAGACCTCCCCCAAGCATCACCACTTCGACAGGTTCTGTGCTTCCCGCATCCCGCGGATTCCTGCGGCTTTCACAAGGTCATCGGTCCACCTTGTGTGAGGCCTTCCAACGCTACGTCTTCCGGTACGCGGTCACCACTCCAGAACCTTTCGAACCCAACGGCCATCTGTTCTGTGAGCAATGTGCCCTGAACATTGCCACTTAAGATTGGCAATTCTTCGAGCTTTGTCGGCTACCTTGGTTCTCCTGCGCATCTATTCATTTCGGATTCTATCACGTAGGGACCAAGCATAGCCCTCTTCATTGCCCTTTGGGTGACTTTTAGCCTTCTAATAAGGCCTATTGTGAGCGACCACGTTTCAGTGCCATAGGTCATCACTGACAACACGCACTGGTCAAGACTTTCGTCTTGAGACACTGCGGTATGTGGGACGAGATGATATTGCGTAGCTTCCCGAAAGCTGCCAGCCGAGTCGGATTTGACGATTGACCTCTTTCTCGACGTTGGACCTACCTAACTGGACAGTTTGTCCTAGGTATACAACGTCCACAACTTTGAGTGAAGCGTATCCGATATTCATGAGATGTGTTACATGGGATTTGACATGACCTCCGGACTGCTATTGAGAAATTCCTTGTGGAAAAACCCAAGAACACTTTGCTTGACCTGGGAATTGAACCAGGACCTCATGCTCAGGAGTAACGCTTGGGACCACTAGACCAACGAAGCGGTCAAATCCATGATTAATATTATCGAACTTAAGATTGATCGTCATGAAATTTGGCAGAGATATAGCCTGAGATATGGGGAAGGACATAGGCTACTTTTTTACGCGATAGCCGACATCCACGCGGGCGGAGCCGCGGGCAAAAGCTAGTTAAAATAATAAAGATTGTATGTAATCCGATAATGATAGTAATCCATATTAGAAAACAGAAGAAACCACTGTCTTATTATATCTAGATACATTCCCAGGGAAATCTTGTTACAGTTTTAATGTAATATGCAAAGCCCTATTATCTGAAGTATAAACAACACATTGTATTAATACAATGATAATAAACAACGTATGATAACGACCTCGCATTTGCGATAGATGATTACAATATAATGCAAGAAGAATAGAGGAATGGAGTCGCATTTGCATTATAAATTAATTTACGTGCGCATTTAATTTAATGAGGATCATTTAAATATGTTAAGTCCTTTCTTATGTGGAATTGTGGGAGGTATTTGAGATCTTATTTTCTTAATATCTGCGGGTGTAGGTTTCTTATGGTAGGATTATCAATATAAAAGACAAAAATATTATCTTATTCTAACTTAACTTAAATTTGCTCATGGACATGAGCAAATAATTATTTTTTTTATTTCGAACCGAACCCTCTCAATACTTTTCCTACTTCTAAAGTTAAAAAGACATATTTTCAGATGAGCAGTAACCATCTCCTTCTGTGCATTGTCTTTAGGAAATACTAACAAACCAATCTTATGACTTATCCAACAGTTTTTATGGGACAAGGGAGTTAAACACGATATTAACACATAGCATTGTAAATAAGATATCCGATCATTTTGACAGATTTATAGCCTAAACACCGTAGACTTTATTTTACAAAGGCTGTAATAGGCTATTGTTATTTGCAAATATTCATCGATATTGTGGATTTGTGCGATGAATATTTAAGTCGAGTTGAATGGTTAAGTAAAGATTGTTTTATGAGAAAATATGAATAAAAAATGAGTTGTTTGTCAAATAATACGTTATTATAAAAAAGTTTATCGGTTAATTATTTTCTTAGGTAAGTGAATTATTTGGCAAACTTATTGTTGTAATATGATTATTGATTATATTATTATTGTTGTATATATTATTGATTTATGATTATTGTTGTTAATGATGAAATGACAAATCATGTTTTTGCCAATCATTACTTGTCTAATGAAAATTTATAAATTAATTTTCGGTGAAATGACAGGACACCTAAAAGATACATCAATTTTTAGTTCAAGTTTCTATTTCCTAAGTATTCCCATATACATTCCCTACAAGCACGTAAAGAGAATAACGGTCTTAACTTACTAGAACATTAAACTATGAGGTACTAGGATCCCATAGAAGTTCAATATTACAAGTTCTCAAAAAATCAAATAAGTACCATTGATTCTAAACTTTACCCCAAGAAAAATAGAGTTCGATTTTCGTTGCGAGTTTAAAGTGTTAGCAAGGGAACGAAATGGTGTATAAAGGGATCAATTACGAATAACACAGTTGCTGAGTGATACGGGTTTATTTAAAGTGGCCAGTATTTCTTGATATACGGCGGAAAAAGGAACTAACTTTAAATGTACTGAATCTGACACATCACCTAAACCAGCAGCGCCACCCCGAAATGTCAAGACATTTTGGTCACTGTATGTAAACTGAGTAGGAATGCGTTATGGTGCAAAGCAGATAAGCATGCTTGATTGGATACGGTTTTAATGAAAATATAAACATTTGTTCAAAGGTAACGTGGTAGAATCATCATTAGGAAGCTGTTATTGCCTACGGGAACGTTTAATAGAGGTAACTCGCGCTCATAATGCTTACGTTAGTGAGACAGAAACATTCTGTTAGAGCTAACATAATTATTATGTAAGTTATCAAAGGAAATATTGAATTTTAACCAGCCTACTAAATATAGGAAAAATGATGAGACAAAGAAAAAGTTTTTATGCAGTTTTGATGCCGACATACTGGTCATCGTTTTGTGTCATCATTGTTCCGAATTTGAATTCACGACTACAGTGCGTCATATATGAGTAGAAATTAAATGAGGGCGCCACTTTCTACGTAACTGTCACATTTTTGACGTAAAATGCTTAAACATAGCAACAATTTAGTATGGAAATTTTTAGTTCCATTTTATTTAATTTCTAATCTTTTATGACGCACTGTACCTATTTAAAAATGTAAAGACTTCTAAACAAAAATTGCAGGGGTTGCTCGATTTAGGCGTCCGGGACAGTATAAAGGCTCGCACAGACTGGCGCGATATCGCGGGAACGACAGACAGCGCGACCCTTGTCGCGCCCGCGATATCGCGTCTGTGTGTGGGAGCCTTTTGAAGTACTGTGGTATTATAAATAAATACCTACTGGACTAATAACTTCGAGTCTTATTTTATTACTTTTACAAACAAAAGTAGTGAATTATTATTATTAATAACAACTGCTAAAAGTGATGAATTTCAATTTTATATTCTCATTTACCAAATGAGGGTAATTCATTATTAATAATGATGGATAATTTAATAATTCATATTTTTTTATAAATCAAACTTACCGTAACATATTATATACACGATAAGTAAAAGATACACGCTCAAACAATAATTAGTGCAAACGTCAATCGAATTTAATAAAAAACACAGTTGACTATGGGCGGGTTGTTTCACGTCCACTTGACGCACGCGTATACGTCGTAAATGGCGCTAACTATCGTCAAACCAAAAAAAGCGTGCCCTTAACGTTCGTTAAAAAATAACGATTACAGTAACCCACTGGTTAACGTCATTTTATTCTTCTACATTTGAAGTTTGACGATCGGTTTTTTATGCAGTGAAACAACGCTTTGTATTTAATGAACGTCAAACATCATAATTATGTAATCGTTATTATTTGACGTACGTATGTTACGTTAACCAACCGTTTGAAACAACCCGCCCTTAATGATCTCCACAGCAATAACATCCTTATTCCTACGCACAAATCACAAACGAGACGTAATTAATATAATTCGTTCCGTAGGGGTGACAAATTCGAGTGTTATATAAAAATCGTTTATATACTGACCATCGGCAAGGTCTTCATAATCGTGTGAACTGAGCGCCCTCCATTTGACACATCCGTCTTGTAATAAACCGGCCGTAAACACCCTGACAGTCCTGATGATGGAATTTTTAGGGTTGCCAAACGTGGGATTGCTTTGTTTTATGGCGGCATCTATAACGCCACATGCGAACTACGCATCAAAGACCTGACGTCACAAATCCTGCATCGCGCAATCAGAGTTTACAGCGCGATTAGCATAATATACAACATCCCAACAAACACAACACCCGTCTGGTCGGAGGTTCCTCCCTTTAGTATAGAGTTTTTTGTGAACTTTACACCTTCTTCCTCATATTTTAAATATTAACGAGATTTTTTGAAGGAATTTGAAACAAAATTATCTTCCTGACTTTAGACATAGTTACACAGCTAAAGTGAATTCCGAATGACGTAGGAACAACCGAGTCCTTGACCGGAGACAGGAGCCCGTGAATCGGCAAATGTAGCATAGAATGTCGAATACTGGACTAAGACAGAAACTGTTGATCTGAGTAAATAAAGAAAAAGAAGAAAGAAAGAAAATACGTTTAATTACGGTAAATATGACGCAAAGAAAGAACACAAATGCGAAAAGAACAAGTTAGGGGAAATATACGTCACATCCACGCAAAACGACCATAACATACGAGCACATAGTCGCGATCAACGAGCTGTAGCCGGTGGTGGATGCCCTTACAGAAGTCTTTTATGTTATTTGCCCCTAATAAGAACCGTTGATCACGGGTTTGAAGGAAACCGTTCGTGTTGACTGCGGACGCAAGTAGACCGTTGCAAGCATAATCTAGCAAAATGGGAGATTAGTATGTAGATCCCACCGATAACCAGCCAATGCGAATGCGGTGCTCCTGACCAAACCATATCCCATAAGTTGAAGTGTCCAAAGTGTCCATACATTCCTGAGGGCCTTTAAAAAATGCAACTGATTCCGCGTTTCCCGTAGCCATCTCCTGAGCCTAACTCATTCAACATACATACACATAACCCCACATGGGTACTTTAATAGGCCACGTCATATATGCATTTGCTAGCAAGTAATTATCTTAATAATAATATACTGTGTTCGTCTTAGCTGTTAGATGTTCTTATTATAGGCGAGGACGCTGGCACCCTAAACACAAGTTAAATCTTACTCTGGGTGCCAGAGTTAATCGAAAACAGTCTTTCTCTTAGTTGTAACTCTGCATATTGTTTTGATAAGTGTTTTTGTACAACTGAAGTAAATAAAAAAATCTTATTTTTATTAAAAAAAAAAAAACTTTTATTTACCATCGTCCGAAAAGAAAGAAAAAACCAGCTCTAAATTTTACCCAGAATACGGCAATAATGTATCCTCAAACGTGACAAGCACCCTAATTGCGTCAATCACACACTACCAAACACAATCTGAAGGATATCGCTAATCCATTGCTTCATATGTTCGCAAAATTTGTCTGCTCAACAACGTAAATAAAGCAATGAATGTTGTTGAACTGTCAAAATGAAACCCATTGAACGAGTAAGTATGGAGTTTCTTGCCCATTCTTCTCCATACGTAACTACCTTTTGGAAGGGGCAACTAGAATCAATTTACTATTTTTGTAATTTCTTAACGTTCAAAAGTGCATTTTACGTGCCTATTTGAAATAAATGATTTGACTTTGACTTTGCTACTGTTAGTGTGTTACGCAGTTAGCCCGCAGAACTAAAACCTTCATCTGAATGGCAAAGAACAACAAAAGATGAACAAAAACAAATTGTAAGTACTAGAAGAATGTAGGTATGATGTCAAATAACGACTTGGTAATATGTATGATCGTCGCGATGGCCTCATGCACAATTGACATTAAATTGAAGAATGTCATTGTCCAATGTGCGAGTATGTGCCGAATACTTCGGGCATGACCGCATGATAAAAGTGACAGCAATGAGCAAACGATTTCATTATGTCACGTCTTGAGAGTTTGTCTGCAAGTTCCGAGAAAGAAACATTTTTCCTTGTTATTTTGTGTACTGACTAACCGCTTTGCATCGATAATAAGATTGAAACTAGCTAAGATTCTTTCGGTTTTTACTTCGAAATACGAGATAGCAAGCCAAGAGTAGTTAAAAAAAAATCGCAGTCATAAGGACTGCCGACAGAAGTGAAAACACAAATTTTTGGAATAACTGTTCTTTAATACATATAGCTCATGGAAAGCGTTCGGTGACGATGAAGCGAGTTCCATGATTTTTATTCACCCAAAAAGTACACATATACACAGTATACACGGAAAGCGTTCGGTGACGATCGCGAACCCATAAGTTATTCCCCTACCAAAAGGTGCTCAACGCGCCTAAAGAAGTTTTCACTTCAAAAATGCTACTTATCAACTTTTTTCTCGAAAATGGCAACCCTACTACAAATTGTAGTACAAACGATATGAGTATCCCTTCACGGTCGCAAACGAGCGGCCGTCAGGGCTGACACACACGATTTGTCCGACAGCGCTTGACCCAACATCCGGTGCCAGCAATTGACACATTTGTCAAACCGACGACTGTCCCAAGACGAATCCAAGTTAAGGCTCGTACAGACTGGTGCAATATCGCAGGCGCGACGCGACACTAGTAGTACAATTTCTTTGTCGGTGCCTGTCGCGCCCGCGATATCGCGTGAGTCTGTACGAGCTTTTACGCGTTAATTAAGGCACCAGAACTATCGATAGAAAAATATCGATGTGTAAAGTAGTAGCGATTGATGACTGCTAAGTACCTATATCCAGAAATAGTATTGACAAAACAAAATGGCGGCGTTAGTTCCGATTATCCAAGCGCCAAAAGAACCTACCGTTAATTATTATGATGACCATATAATTAACATATACATACACATGGTAGATTCATTTCATGCAAGGAACAAAGATCTGAGTTACGTCTATGGTCGAATTTATTCATTCACTGAAGTTAACTATTAGTATAGCTGGGTACTGGTCGAGCACATAAAAATATAATATATTGATTGAGGTGATGATGTTTAAGTATCGATTAAAGAGCTGATGACTGCTAATTATGATGCCATGTAAATTAAATACCTTTGATGAGGTTGGCCGGGTCAGCGGTGATTTATTGTGTTTAATTCGACTCGTATTTTAATCTATTGATTCATGTTTGTTATGAATGATGCGTTTTCAGTTTTCGACTTTTTTTTTTAAATAAAAATTACCAGGCTGGTAACAATTGTAAACGCAGCCTTTATTAGATAGCTTCTGCCTGCGACTGTTCGAGGTGACGGCGGTGTCAGCAATCCCGCACGATTCCCTTTCTTGTAGTGGATTGTATGATGGTTTGATTGCCAGGAGATGAGGGATAAGAAGAACAATAAATAACACACACATGTTACCTTGAATACGAATCCGAAGACTGCTTTTATTCTCACTCCTCACCGGTCCACTAGCGACACTAGGTACTTAAAAAAAATATCTGTACCTCAGACGTATACAACATCATGTGATGAAACGAAAATTTTACAGGAGAGGCAAAAATGCGCGGAGTGAAACTTCGAATGCTATTGGTTTTTTTTTTTTATTGTTTTGCAAAACTAATCCTGCCGAGTTCAACAGTATTTTTTATTATTATTAGATGAATCTTATCGTCATTTGAGGTCCTATACCCATTAGACGTAAGTGGATTTAATGTCATATAACGATTGGATATTTCTTTTCATAGATGTCATAGGACTTAATGTCGTATACGAGTACCAATAAGTAGAACTGGTTCTTGCGATTTTAATGGTGCAAGAAACTAATTTTCGAAAAGTGGAGTTACTATTGTATATGTACCTCTGAGGTACAGATACGTGACTAAGAAGGAATTATGAAAAACTTTAAGTACAAAGAATCAGTGCAATTATAGAAGTTGCCCAACAAAAACATATAATAGCACGATACATAAACTAAACCGGCCAACTGCGTGTCGGACCACACACAATGAAGGGTTCCGTAGTTGGGATGAATTTATCCCAAGAAGAAACTTAACATTGTAGTTGAAAAACATGTTCTCCCATACATTCCAACTACAAATGTAAGTTTTTAGGCGTAATATCGGGAGAATTACCATGTTATTTTAAGACCTTTGAATGCTTATAGGTTTTCTTGTAATCCATAAGTATAGAACAATTTTCTGTTTTTTTTTTTTTTTTTTCAAGATTTTATGTTTAGTAGTTTCGGAGATAGTGGTAATTTTAACCTATTTTCTTAAATAAATTTAAAAGTAAGTAATTATTTTAAAATTGTAAAAAAAAACTGGAATCCGTACAATAAGCCCTTTCATTTGATATGCCACATCATCACATGGTACAGGGTACAATTTTTCCTCATTCAAAATTTATTTATTTACGTAACACGTCCGTGGGTCACAGAAATTGATAGATTGTGTATGAAATTGCATATTAATCGGTCCATTAGATTCGGAGCAATATGGCGGTAACAGACAGACCGACTGAGACACGAGTGATCCTATAAGGGTTCAGTTTTTTCATTCGGACATACGGAACCCTAAAAATATTTTTAGAAACCGAATCAAATTCAGACTAGGGTCAAATCTAGTCTATCTAGAAACTTATACCGGACGCGAAATAGCCAGAAAAACTATTGGCAACGCTTAGTACAATGACATAGGTTTTTGTTAATCGATCGAAGTGGTTCGACCATTTCTTTGTATTCCAGTTGGTTTGAAACTTCATAAAAAATGTCTACTGACGTCCAGCGACACGCACCAGTAAATATAAAGGTGATTATGATAAAAAATACTTACCGATGAAGCAAATTATTTCTTCTCCCATTTTTATTCTAAGCCATTTTTGTTAGTTTTTCGCAATATACTGACCTGAAACAAAATGGGACAAAATTAGAGGTTTGTTTTCTTTTCTAATACCTTGTTGACAACAGGAAATTCAAGCTTTTGCGATGTCTGCAACGGTAAGTTTTGCAATAGCAAAAATCTGTAGTTAATCATCATCATTTCAGCCGAAAGACGTCCACTGCTGTACATAGGCCTCCGCCAAGCACCGCCACTTCGACCGGTTCTATGCTTCCCGCATCCAGCGGATTCCTGCGGCTTTCACAAGGTCATCGGTCCATCTAGTGGGAGGCCTTCCTACACTAACTAGAGAATGGGCAGCAGCGTTTTCTATGCATTTTTAACACTATACTGTGATCGCCAACCCGCCTGCCAAGCGTGGCGATTATGGCAACCCACCCCCCAATACATAATATAATGATATTATATTACATAACTATAGATTTTTATATTATTTATATTAATTATGAGCTTTATAGGCATTATAATTAAGTATACACTTGCAAATTAACCGGCTATAAAAGTTGTGTTTTACTTCAAAATGAAAAACTTGATGAGCTCTCACGACTTCAGCTTTTCTCTTAGTTGTCTACTTATGGGACAGTGTAATATACCAATACATCACTACATATTATAAAACAAAGTTCACCGCTGCGTCTGTCTGTCTGTCTGTTCGCGATAAACTCAAAAACCACTCAACCAATTTTACCCAAAGCTATATCTCCTCGGAGTAACATAAGATATTTTATATTTTCTGTAAAGAACCCGTGCAAAGCCGGGGCGGGTTGCTAGTAAATATAATAAATAGAAAACACATCATAATGTTCAAAAGTCTACATTCATGTATAGAGGAACATAAATAAAATGATTATTTCATCAACTTATGTAAATTACATTATTAAGTTTGGAGTCACCTTTTAAGCAAAGATTTGCTTGTATTAGGTGGTTCCGCTCTTCCAGCTTACATTTTTTTTTTAACGAATTGACTTATGGAACAGGGTGTAAAGTTCACTCATCCTCTATAGAAAAGGGAAGATCCTCCGACCAGACTGGTGTTGTGTCTGGTAGGCAACTGCCCGACGTACGGTTAATATCGGGATGTATATATGTATGCTAGTCGCGCGGTAAACTCTGATTGCGCGATGCAGGATTTGTGACGTCAGGTCTTTGATGCGTAGTTCGCATATGGCGTTGTAGATGCCGCCACACATACAACGGTGGCCAGCACATCAAGTTACCACAAACTGTAAAATTTTCTCGTTCGATTTTGAACTTAATCGTCGACATTTTAAAAGTTTAAAATCGTTTGAAGAATTATGACAGTTTCGTGTAACTTGTGCTGGCCACTGTACTTTGCAAAACACATTCAGTCAAAGAAAGAAAGAAAAAGTATTTATTGGGACTCGTACAGGAAGATTAAATTTTAAACTAAACACAGTCATAGTAAAATTAATAAAAAATAAAATAAAAAACAAAAGTTAAATGATAACAAAATCCTGTAAGGGGCCAAAAGGCTCCTATCCCAGCATGATGCTGCGACGTTTAAAAATACTTAAGTGTCGCTGGTATTCTCATAGGGTCCGCTATGCAAAGCACATAATTCTACGTAATTCACATCTAAAATCGGTTCCCATAAACTTTGTTCAAGCGTTCAAAGCGACTCAACTAATCTTGAAAGTATCAATCATCGCGCGACGAGCTCTCTCAGATAACGCACAGCATAAACTCCGGGAGAAAATCCATTATCGCTTTTCACTGAACAAATTAATCGAAACGGAACTCCTACTAAGGCATAAAAGATGCAAATAAATTCACAATTATCACAAAATAGGTTAGGAAGCCGGCATTTCCAGTACCACCAGTCCTACAGACTACAGATAGACGAAATAGATTTACACAGATTAGAAAATTATTCACTGTTTTCCCTGCGCTACTGTTGTAAATAATATTTAAATGTTGCCGAGGATAATAGACTGTGTTTTATTGCAATTTCTAATTTGCTCTCCTGCTATTTTCTAAACTAATCTATACAAATCAATAAAATTGAAGTGTCTGTTTGTACTCGTAATGTCAAAATAACAGTTTTTTACTCAATGCATATGAAAGGACATGCGGTACTTACAAGAAAAATCTATTTTTATTTTTTTTTCTGGGTGTCTGTTTGTTCCGGCTAATCTCCGAAACGGCTGGACCGATTTTGACGGGACTTTCACTAGCAGATAGCTGATGTTATAAGGAGTAACTAAGGCTTATTTTAGCAAAAGCAATGCGGGCGAAGCCCCTGAAGAAAGCTAGTATAGTATAAAAGAGAAAAGATTTGATTGTTTGTATGTTTGTTTGTTACGTTTTCACGCTAAAATGGCTGTACGGATTTGAATTATATTTGGCACATGGGTAGACCATGGCCGGGGTTAGGACATAAGATACTTTTTATCTCAAAATTCAAACGGGATCGAGACCTAAGGCTCGCGCAGACTGGCGCAATATCGCGGGCGCGACAACGGTCGCACTGCCTGTCGCACCTGCGATGTCGCGCCAGTATTTGCGAGCCTTTATGCGGGTGAAACTGCGGGGCGCAGCTAGTCTGTTATAATTTGTAATAAGATGGTCAGCCTTCATCAAAACCATTCCAGTTTATGACTAGCCCAGTTATTGCGCGTTGTATTTAACACAAAGAGACGGTCTAAGTGTAATTATTTGAATTCATTCTTTGCCTAAAATTTTCCCAATTTGATAACAAAATATCACGCCTGTAATTCCCGAAGGGTTAGACAGGGGTGCATTTGTAATGCACCCACATTTCGCCAGTCCATCAACCGGACACAAATCCAGACATACAAACTCACGAATTTTACATCTTTATAATGTTAGTATCTAATAGAAGAATGTAGAACGACCGAGTTGACATAGAACAATACACCATGCACATTAATTGGTTTAGTCCTATCTCTTCACCACCATCTAAAATTTCCCATCTCTTATATAAACGCATAGGGGAACAGATGAGAAGGGGAAAAGAAAGCGTACCTAGTTTTAGCATAGAATTTTTTAAAGCGATTAGATCGTTTTCGACTCCTTTAGCCTCAAAAATATATTCAGTCTATGTTCCTTCAAGCAGAAAAAAAAAAACTTTACAAAGAATCAGTGCAAATAAGGAAGTTGCCCAACAAAACGATACATAAAATAAACCGGCCAAGTTCGTGTCGGACCACACACAATGAAGAGTTCCGTAATTGGGATGAATTCATCTGCAAATGTAAGTTTGTAGGCGTAACATTGGGAGATTTCTTATAGGTTTTCCTGTAATCTATAAGTAAAGATTTTTTTTCAGTATTTTTTTCAAAATTTTAGGTTCAGTAGTTTCGGAGATATATGTATGGTCAATTTTCATCTATTTTCTTAAATAACGATCGATAAGTTTAAAGGCTCTTGCAAACTGGCGCGACACGCGACGCGATACAAAGACACCGCTCGTCGTGCTACACGCGGCGCCTTTGTGTCGCGTTGCGTGTCGCGCCTGTTTGTAAGAGCCTTAATTCTATAAATACACATTTGTTAACGGTCGCGAATCGTATTTTGATTAACATGCAACCTGACACTGTGCAAAAAACCAAAGTTAATTTGAATTTCGCGGGCGACTTGATCGCATCCCCTTAACAGCCAATATTGCATTCACGTGTGAAAGAAACATCGGGATAAATAACTTTAATTTAATGCTCAATGTCATGTTAGAAACTGTCCACTCCAAAGAGCCATATTTTATATTCTAGCCAGGCAGTTTACTTTTCTCCTATACTTTATGATTATTCTCCATTTCTATAGTCGAAAATAGAAAATATAGAAACTAGGTCTCATTAACATTTCAAAACCCGCATACAAGTTAGCAAATAAATTTCTTATTTTAATATGAATGCCATTGAAACCAATTGATATCTGACATTGAATATGAACTGCAATCCATTGGTATGTCATCATAACTTTGGATTAACAACCCACTCACAGTTAAGCACTTTTATGTTCAAAGATGACAAATTGGATGATAACTCGTGCCTCATATTATGATAAAATATTTAAAACGTAACAAAATATCGATATTTAGGTGATAATTGAACGCTGTCGTGCCATCATTTTTTGGCAGAATACCTACGGGCAGGGCTTTAAATACCGGTACATTTTCATAACGTTACCTTGTATTGACAGAGTTAACGTTATTATTAAAATAACGGTAATCGATTTCACGTTATTTATGCGACTATTAATTTTATCGATATTTTAAACGGGTGAGATATAAGTAGTGGGGCTTGAGGCGTGCGGCGCGGCAGGAGCCCGCCCTCGCGCCTCTCTGATGCCGTGCCAATCAAAACGTTGCCTGAATCTGCCTGATTCTTACCCACAGAACGGCAACGTAGCTAATTAACGTTAGTTATCGTATTTTTGTTAATGTTGTTATATTACTGGTAATGTTATCAAGTAACGTTAAACTTTTGTAACGTTAGTAGGTATAACATTGAATTTTAACGTTACGTAACGGTTATTATTTTGTTATTTTGGTAATGTTAACAAGCTCTGCCTACGGGATTAGCCGGTGTTAAGAGGGAAGCGCTAAGTTAGACAGCGAAATTCAGATATTGTAACTTCTTTTTTTGCAATTTGCACGTCAGTGGCAGGTTGTATGATCATCAAAATACGATTCGCGACCGTGACAAATATGTATTCAATCAACCAATCATCTCAGCCTGTCCCAGTCTACTGCTGAACATAGGCCTCTCCCATGCTGCGCTACAACACCATGTCCTACTCCTTCCGCATCCAGTCTGTCCCAGCCACCTTTTTGAGATCATCGGTCCATCTAGCTGGGGGGCGTCCCACACTACGCTTGCTGATACGCGGTCTCCACTCCCAGCCATCGGTCCTTCGACAAACATGGCCAGCCCACTGCCACTTCAGCTTGCTTACTCTGCAAGCTATGTCGGTAACTCCGGTTCTCTTCCGAATAATTTCATTCCTAATTTTATCCTTCAAAGAAACTCCGAGCATAGCCCGCTCCATAGCGCGCTAAACGACTTTAAAGTGGACCAGCCCGACTGTCAATGTCCACGTTTCGGCACCGTGTGTCATAACGGGCAGGAAGCACTGGCTGAAGACCTTAGTCTTCAAAAATTGTGGTATTGACGACGAAACGGTGACTGGACTTGACGGAGTTTTCCAAACAAATTGTTAAATAATAAAATATGTATTAACAGAATTTTATTATAATCGTTAGAATAAGCAATACAAGTCCTTAAGTTAGAATTGCCCTCAAATGTAATGATTTCATGAAATAGTCATTCAATAGGGCACATGGTCTTAGACAGTTGTAATGATTAAATACATAAATGTTAAGATCGCGAACCATATATTGATCAACATACAACCCAATACCGACCAGTAAAAAACGTAAGAAATTTTGAATTTCGAGGGCTACCGTGGCGCTAACACCTTAAATTAAAAAAAAATATATTAAGAAAGATGGCGATGACTGTATGATTGCAAACCTTTTGGGTGAGTAAAAAATGTGATTTATCGCCTTCTGGATCCTGCAGATATGCAAATATATATGAAATTTTATTTTCATATATATTTGCATATCTGCAAAACCTTTATTTAGTGTCTGCCGTGATCATGACTCATGATGAGTGATCGTAATAAATAAAGAAGGTCGAACAAATATCCAGGTTTTATAACATAAGTAACATAGCATAATATCACGCCTGTAATTCCGAAAGGGTTAGGTAGAGGTTTTGCTGGACATAGGCCTCCCACAAACAGGGGGGCGGTTGCCATAATCGCCACGCTTGGCAGGCGGGTTGCCGATCGCAGTATGGTGTTAAAAATGCATAGAGAACGCTGCTGCCCATTCTCTAGTAAGTCCCTTAGTCGCCTTTTACGACACCCACGGGAGGAAATGGGGTGGTGCCAACGACCATATAGCCCATAGACGCCTAATAACAGGTGACCGATGTCTGTCAACACATCAGACTTATAGATCTGATGTAGGTCGCTACTCAATAATTTCGATTCAGTTAAGACCAGTTCTGTGAGCCGTAAACGCTTCCGCGTTAAGGCTCATACAGACAAGTGCGATATCGCGGGCGCGACGCGACACTAGTAGCACAATTTCTTTGTCGGTGCCTGTCGCGCTCGCGATATCGCGCGAGTCTGTACGAGCCTTAAGTCAATAAAAATTGGTGAAAATAAATATTATAATAGCCCCTTGCACAATACGTTGATGTGGTAAAAACAGCCAGACTTCGAGTTTCCTTAAAGATGGCATAACAAATTCATCGGTAAGTTAATATTTACTTAATCATTATTAGATTTATATTCTTATATTATTTATCGGAGTTCATCTTATACTGGTCATACTTGTAGGTGAACCAGAGGTGCAAGGACTCTCGTTGATGTCTTTCATGTTTATCCTAACGAATCTTTTGATCAAAGTTAGGTTTGTTTCGAACCACGTGTGCTAGTGTCGGATTCAAGAGTATGGATCGGCATTTAATTCGAATCCAATTCGATTGATTCAGAACTCGATGCTGTCGGGAGTAAGGCCCCAGCACCAAGTGTAAAGGGCAACTGATAGAAATCAGGAATCCGACGACTGACGAAACACTAAGTTTGCCGAGCGACATTAAGAAAATATTCTACTGTAAGTGTGTTACGCAATTACTCCGCAGACAAATTAGCAGATATTGGAAGAACTTCTTCTTAATGAGCTTCGAAAGGTAGCGAACGAAAAAAACCGTTTCAATAGACAATGGTAATAATACTATTTTGATGATATATTGATTACCATTGGGGGGCTCGTGGCTAAATAATAACGGTCGATCTTGAAAGTTAAGCAACGATTACCGAGGTCGGTCCGTGAATGGGTGACCATCCATTACATCCATACTAATATTATAAATGTGAAAGTAACTCTTGTCTGTCTGCTTGTCTGTATGTTATGTTTTCATGCCTAAACCGCTGAACCGATCGTCATGAAATTTGGCATAGATTATAGCCTGGGATATGGAGGACATAGGATACATTTTTACGCGATAACCGACATCCACGCGGGCGGAGCCGCGGGCAAAAGCTAGTAATATATAGAACAAAGTCGGGTTATTTACACCATTTATAACTCAAGAACGGCTGGACCGATTTTTATGATTTTGGATTTTTTTAATTTTCTCTGCCCCGGATAGCAGAATAACATGCGAAAAATGCACAAAAAAAATATATCTCGTACATTTAGTATGGAACGGCTTTTTTGATGATGTCTAGAGAACGGATTGGGGAACGGGCGAACAATAAATTTTACGCGGACGAAGTCGCAGGCAGAAGCTAGTATTAAAATAAATGAAAAAACCTACCAGCAAATCAACCTTTTCAACTTTTTAATCTTTGAGGATCCCTAAGTTATACACCAAGTAAAGTACCATCCCATTAAAAAGCTAAACATACAAGTATCGATTTCAAAGTACATTTATTATTATAAATATGTAATCAAAAATAAATATCGTTGTAAAACCTCAGACCACACTCTCGGAGTAACTTGAGAGTGGGATATAATGACAAACCGACATATAACGTGATTTGACGACGCATAGACGGTAATAACAACTTTATACTAAACAGTTATCGGTACTTAACGATTTATAAACCATGTTTTAAACAGTCTAAATGCTATGGTAGTTTAACACTTCAACGGATAAGTATACTTAACTTATGATGATGGATTGAGTTACATAACCCTCAGGTCATCTCGACAGAACGCCACTATATTCCTAGACTGGTTAGAGAAGCTATTGAGATTACCAAATATAGGAACTTCAATCGGGATGATGGGTTTCAACTGTCGACAGCCTGGAATCCAGTGGTTCAGCTGTGTAAAAACCGAAGAAGTGCCGAAAAAAGTTCGCGAGCGGACACAGTGAGTTTCGTGTGTCGGGAACAGAATCGAGTTGCGAGTGACAGTGGTAGCGGTACTGAGTGCAAAAAACGAACAAGAAAGAGGGTAGACCGTTTTGTCTGCTTATAAACACCCACCCGCAGTGACTTCAGTTTATCCGTGATCATGGTGCTTGCAACAGCGCCGAAATATCGGGAACTCAGAACAATGAATAAACATGGTAAATATCCCGCTTATGTTAATAATAATAAGTAGGTATACTTAGTCAAATCAATCTGCCTAGCCTTTTCCCAACTATGTTGGGGTCGGCTTCCAGTCTAACCGGATACAGCTGAATACCAGTATTTTATATGGAGCGACTGCCTATCTGACCTCCACAACCCAGTAACTGGGTAACACGATACCCCTTGGTAAGACTCGCTGTCAGACTTTTGGGCTTCTGACGACTCGTAACGACTATCAAAGATCCACGAATGACAGCCGGGGCCAACGGCTTAACGTGCTTTCCGAGGCACGGAGGAGTCTCGGTATGTAAAGATGGTCACCCATCCCCGGACCAACCCCGGCAAGCGTAGCTTAACCTGACGGATCGACCCGTGCGGCTGTTATTACTTAGCCAATATTGATCAAACGACATGTTGGCAACTTTACATTAGAGCGTTTTAAAGATTTTTTTCCAAAAGAAAAACTTTTAAAATGCTTGCTAGAGTATACAAGATATAAGTTAGTAAGTATAAGTATATAAGATTTATTTGTTTTTGGAAAAAAAAAATACTTTAAGATGCTCTAGTGTTAAGTTGCCAACATGTCGTTTGGTCAATATTGCCTTTCAAGCGTCGATATACATCTTTGAATAGATGTATATCGACGCTTGAAAGGCAATATAAACAAAATTGAAGTGTTTGTTTGTAATTTCTAAGTAACAGCTTTTACTAAATGTTTAAGAAAGTATAATACAGTACTTATAATATTTTTTTTTTTTTTTTTTAAAGCCATTCGGTCCAAGCCCCGAACAGCAGCTAGTACCTAAGTTAAATCAAATAAGTCCCTGAGTGAAGAATATTTGTTCGTTTAAATGTTTTTATTCCTTTCATAAAAATAACCAAACAACATAGTAATAAATTCTTCAGAGATCCCGAAATTTTTGCTTCGGATATTTATTTACTGTCCTGTTTAATATCATGTTTAATAAGGATCTCCAAGAAGGACGCAATTCATATAATAACGCCGAAATATTTCTCGAAAAGAAAATAATAATATTATGAATATTACATGAACACATCAGCAAAGTTATTCGCTAAATAAAATTTAATACAAACAAAAGAGAATTAGGCGAAAAGAGTCCCAAAACTGACAGTCCATCATTCCCTAGGCGATACAAAAAAGCAATAAACAGAAAGTTATAATTATTTTCCGCTCTGTTTGCCGGGAATCATTTTTATGGTTCCGTAGTAAACAAGGAAACCTTAAGGCTCCTATAAACAGGCGCGACACAAAGGCACCGCGTATCGCGCGACGAGCGGTGCCTTTGGGTCGCGTCGCGATTCGCGCGTGTTTGTAGGTGGTGTATGTCCCCCCCTCGGTTAGCTAAATGGTTTTATTTGGATACGTGAAAAAATTCACAGCAGTAGTATATTTAACGAAGTTAAAAGGAAAAATATCAGAGCTAAGTAGGCTTTACAAGTTAACAAGTAATAGTCGACCAACTTAAATTAGCAGTTAAAAAACATGATGTATGGTAGAACACAATGTTAAGTTTTTTCTTGGAATAAATTCATTCCGACTACAGAACCCTTCATTGTTCGTGGTTCGACACGCACTTGGCCGGTTTTTTTTTACAATGGCAACAATAAGCAGCGTACCATACCTATGACGTCATATAAGCAAACTTCCCTTTGTGTGTAGGTCACGGTACACGGTACTGGTCTTTATTACCTCGCAGGGGTAACTTTACTCTTTGTCCGCTAAATACACACGTATTAATTAGTCTAGACGGGGACTGGATAAATTACGATGGAATAATAAATTTAAATTCGTCTCGAGGTCCTCTTTTGTAACGAACTTTAATATTAAATGGACCGTGACAATCTTTTTGACTTTCTACATCCATACTAATATTATAAATCTGAAAGTAACTCTGTTTGTCTGTCGGTCTGTCTGTCTGTCTGTATGTTACGTTTTCACGCCTAAACCGCCGAACTGATCGTCATGAAATTTGGCAGAGATATAGTCTGGGATATGGAGAAGGACATAGGCTACTTTTTTACGCGATAACCGACATCCACGCGGGCGGAGCGGCGGGCAAAAGCTAGTTGATGTATAAAAAGGGAAGATAAGGCACCGCTCTCTAATGTCACGTAAACATTGTTGGACCAGAAACAATTATATGTAAACACACCCACACAACTACATTTCTCGATATCGTTCGTCATGCATGTACAACCGAAATAGAGAGATATGACGCGAGCTGTAGCGGGAACGAGATAGCAACAATTGTCACTGTTACGTACCCATAACAACTCGGAAACAAATGGCGACTAAGGGTCAGCTCACACCGAGACGCGACGCGACGCGACGCGACGTGTTGCCAACGATTTTACTATGCGCCTCGCGACGTTGCGATGCGTGTCGCGGCGGCGCGCGGCGCAGCGCGAAATCACTGGCCTCTTCCAATATCGTCGCGTCAACTTTCGTGTGATTCTACTAACACAACTTTCGAGCTCGCTCCGCTCGTTCTTGCATTTTCTTAGTAGAATCACAACGACAGCTCAACCCAGTATCCGAGTCAGAGTGCTCAAATTCTCTGGCTCATTTCGCTCGCTCTTGCATTCTCTTAGTAAAATTACAATGGATAATTAACTCGCCATGTCAGTACACTATTTTGTAAACAAAAATCCCTTCCTTTGGAGTTACATTGCAGTTGGCCCCTAACAAGGGGACCTTTTTTACTTTTCGATACAGGGCCCCTTTAGACTAGCTACGCCACTGTGTGGGGAAACCTATTTGTTTAAGACACAATTTAGCATAATCAGCCGACAATGTTCCTACTGCTGGGACACAAGCCTGGCCTGGTTTTTATTTACCACGCGGACCCAGTACGGGTTGGTTGGTCACATGTCTTCGATTGTTTAGTTTTAGGAGATGCCGGTTTTCTCACGATGTTTTCCAACACCGATGTCAGTAATTTCCAAGATAAACTCAAAAAGTACATATTCATTGAAAACCTCGCCTATACACGACGACTAGGTACTTAATTGCAGCAAATAAAAAAGCTAAACTAATTTGGCTAACGTCTGAAAAGATCACAACTCCACGATTCAAAGAGATTTCAACCCAGCGCGAATTCATTCGAACGCCTACAGGTGACCGTTGAACTAATCCTGACAGCAGTGGCAGACACTGGCTGCCAGTATATCTGGCAATAACACGGTCCGCTCCAACTGCACGTTATAGGGTTCCGTACCCAAAGGATACCAACGGGACCCTAAGTATTACTAAGGCTCTGCTGTCCGTCCGTCCATCTGTCACAGGGCTGTATCTTTTGGGCTTATTCCACAAATCCCCCCTGAAAATCCCCCTTAGGAGGAAAAGTGGAATCTATAAATCAGTCTAGAATTTACTCCTGATAATCCCGCTTATGGGGGAAAACTAGAATTGAAAAAAAAAAAAACTTATTCCAAGATCCCCTGAAAGTGATTTTTTTACATTAGGATTCAGTTTTTCCCACTGAGGGGGATTCTCTCAGGGGGGATTAGTGGAATAAGTCTATCTTTGCCCGTTGCCATCCATCTAGACGAAGGATGTAATCCAAATTTTGATTTGACCTTCAACGTCCTTGGATTACGGGTTTCCATCCGCGTCCCACCAAGGTCACCTTGGTTTGTACGCTGGATTACATCCGTCTAGAATAGGCTTAGGTATTACTAAGGCTCTACTGTCCGTCCGTCCATCTGTCACAGGGCTGTATCTTTTGAACCATAATAGGTAAGCACTTGAAATTTTCATAGAATGTGTACTACTATGACTACTATAACAACACATAGTAAAAATAAAGGGGGTATCCAAACAAGAAACGTAACGTATTACAAAATAAAATATAGAGTTAAATATTGTATGCTAGTACGGTACCCTTAGTTTTTTTGTCAGTATCACAACCCGATAGGCAACGTGACTCCTGTAGTGTTACGCATTGAATTTTTCATTTCCCGCACAAAACCATTTTGTAGTGCAATTTTTTTCCCCGAAATTGAATCGGCGGTGACAAGGTAATTTTTTTTTTTTTTATACATAAAAGTCGTGTTGGCTATTAATTTTGCTGGGCGCACGTTTTTGAACGGCCGAAAACTTTAAATTGTTGGTTTTTTAATTCTTTTGTGACCAAACACATGCAAATTGTTATCAGTATTGACTGCTTTTTTGACATAGCATCCGAGCACAAATAATGAATTAAAGACGTAAAAAACTTTTTAACACAATCAACCGACTTCAAAAAAACAATTTATATTAAATTTATAAAAAAAAAAATTGAGACCCTCACAGTAAGCCCTTTCATTTGATATGTCACACGGTACAGTTTACAATTTTTTTTTTAATTTTCTTGTTAATGTTCTAAATTCATTTATTTACGGTTCACGTCCATATTTGGGTCACTCAAATTGATATGTATACCAAATTTCAACTTAATCGGTCCATTACATTCGGAGCAAATTGGCTGTGACAGACGGACAGACAGACAGACACACGAGTGATCCTATAAGGGTTCCGTTTTTTTTTTTAATTACTGAAGTACTTTATTAATAACTAAAGAAAAAAACACCGACTACCGAAACTAAATTTGTAGTGGTTTTTGACGTGATCTTTCAATTTGCTTCTATAGAGGGAGGCAATTCAGAAAACTGATGATAACAAAATCTGGGGATACAATTTGGTGTTGCAGCTAGGTACATATCTATCATCAACATCCAAAATTTAATTACACCACTTTATAGCTAAAGGATCAAAGAATTCGTTACGTTGAGTGAGGACTGTGACACATCGCGCGCGAATTCACTGAGGGAAGCGACGCCATTTTGAGGTCGTTTCGCTGCGTCACATAATTTCTGTTATATGTGTGAGCAAAATTATTTTTGTACCCTATAACTATATTTTTATATTTAACCCAAAGGTTTTTGTACCCTATAACTATATTTTTATATTTAACCCAAAGGTTTTTGTACCCTATAACTATGTTTTTATATTTAACCCAAAAGTTGACTGGTAGAGAATGCCTTATGGCATTAAGTCCGCCTATGTACCACTATTGTACATGAAGTTTAAATAAATAAATATAAAATTACAACGTAAAACGGAACGCAACGTTTAGTGACATCATGGCCCCACTCAGTGAATCAGGCCAGTAGTGGATGGGACCTTTATAAGACGGCGCACCAAGCAATGGAGGACACCCCGATTTTTTTTAAAGTAAAAAAATCCTGCCGAATGCATAGCCTCCTCCTTTTTTCGAAGTGGGTTAATAAAATGACTATAATGTAAACTTAATCGCACCACACTTGAAACTATCAATATTGATTGAATCATAATCGTCCCCTTTTCAATCTTACAAAAGTAAACCTACATAATGACATCAAATAAGCGTTCAACTTATGAAGTTAAGAGTCCCTATCAATTTCGACGCGCTACTAGTTTAGGTAACTATCGGAGCGCATCGTGTCTGTGTGCGTTCGAACTATCGGCGACAGTCGTAGTATGCATTGTCGTACGGTGAAGCGGGAACAAATAATCTTGGTCCGTAACCGCTATTAACAGCACTCCCGAATTTTTACTTACCTACTAGGTTCTGTAATACTGGATGGATTTTATTGTAATTATGACGTGTTATATTTATAACACGTCATAATTACCACCTAGTAGGTAAGTAAAAATACCAATATTAAGTACGGCGTTCATCATAGTAATAGCAAACTATAAAGTGTGACCAGTACATATATATAAGATAGGTCTGAAACTAATTACATGTGTTATAACCCACCCTCCTGTATTATGTACCTACTACAGACCTCCCCGGCGAACAGTGTTCGGAATAATTATATTACGAGCCACTTAGATTTTTTATATGAAATTTCTAATTTAAATGTAGGTAGGTATATGTTTGTAGACTTATACGATAAAAACACATAATTATATTACTAAGTATAATGTTGTATTTATATAATGTGTACATATACATATAGTCTTTAAATAAAAAAGTTTTTTTACGTTTAAGACACTTTTAAATAGGCGGCCTTGAAAAAGGCCTTTGGCTTTTGTCTACTCGCTGTTTGCTTCTTCATCGGATAAGTGCATCCTTTCAGGCGCTTCAGGAGCTTTCAATAATTGTAATACTTCTGGCGCCAAAGTACCTGATTTTCTCTTAGGCAATGGTCTGATGCTGGATATTAATGAATCGGAGGAGATGAGCAGAGCGCGTCTTCAATAGTCTGCTTCCTTCCAATTTTTCTCGTGCTATGCTTTTTCAAACTCAAATCATTTCAATTAAACCATTTACAGGCACTTTTGAATCCTCAAGGAGTTGGTCAGTAAGAAAATGAAGCTAAATGCCCATTCCAAAGCGTAGTAGGTACGTATGGAGAAGAACGGGCATGAAACTCCATGGACACTCTTTTAAATTAAATTGTTACAAAAATATTAGATCTATAATGTTGAGTTTATAACTATATGTAAGAACGATATATAAAAAAAAAACCGTACACGTTAAAAGCGTCCAGAGTAGGTATAACAAATAGAAACAAACAAAAAAAAAACAATTTTAAGATAAAATAATTATAATAAGATAATTAAAATAAGCCGTGGCAGCTAAGAGATGACCAGTCCCAACTGACGGCGCCCGTTCACGAACATATCGCATGGATTAGCACCATTCAGCTCAACCATTTTGAAGGGAGCTAAATGATCCAACACACGCGCCACCATCAGCGAGACATCTTAGTGAGCATGACATACTCTCAGCCGCCAGGGCACATTCAAGTCAATGAAAGGCATATTACCCGGTTAATGGTAGCTCTATAGTACATAGTACTCACACCTGTGCTATGAAATTATATAATACAAAGGAGATTGAGTTCATACAATGCAAAGATAGTCTTACAATCTTCAGCAGCTCCAACATTATTTTCAAATGTTAATCGATTAGTTGTGGTTGTGGAGCAAGACCAGCATTCAGCCAAGCATTTTTATTAGCGATGTAATCCCCCAACTTATAATATACCTGCGTGCATAGTATGCGTTTTATACAAGATTTAAATTTAGTTTCATTCAGTTGAAGTATGTGGGGAGGAATTTCATTGTAATATTTTAAACAGTACCCCATAAAAGACGAGTCTACTTTAGCCAGTCTGAAACCTAGTTGAACTAGTAGGTCCTATTTCTTTTACTATAATTATGTCTTTCACCTCTTTTTCTAAAAATATGTAAATTTTTCCGTTCATACATGATGTTTTCGTAGATATATTGACAAGGTACCGTCATGATGATAATATTCTTAACCAGTTCCCTTAGAGAATCGCGCCTGCGGACATTATATATGGCTCTGATGGCTCTTTTCTGCAGAATAAAAATAGACTCAATGTCTGCAGCCCGTCCCCAAAGTAAAATACCGCAAGAAATTATACTATGAAAGTAACTAAAATAGACTAGCCTCGTATCTACATAAGTAAATTGACGGATTTTTCTGACAGCATATGCTGCTGAACTTAGCCGTCCTGCAAGAGATGTTAAATGAGGACCCCACTAGCCTTGAATCCATCATGATCCCCAGGAAAACAGTTGTACCTACGAATTCTAGTTTCTCTTGATTCAATACTATCTGGTAAAGAACATTTTATGCACTTGGTTTTTTCCCATTTAATACTAAATTATTAGCAGCTCTATAATTGTGGCAGTCTTTGTGTCTAGACTCTAGAGCTTCTTCGCTAAGTAGACCTATAGGAAGGACAAGGGATTTGGTGAAATTAGCTCCGTGAATTAATATTTTATGTACACTAGAAGGCATTTTGTACCATTGGTACTTGGTGACGTAGCCTAGGCATGTCAAGTGTATACTCCTTGTAGGCCTCTGGCTTTACATCGTACACACGGCCACAAATCAAGCTATACATGTCCAGTATAAGCTGACCTCTCATTGTACGGAAATCCTATACAATGCGAGATCAGCCTAAACTGGAAATTTATAGCTTGATTACTGGCCGTGTGTACGAGCACGAAAGGTCTTTCAGTATAACAGAGAATCTTGTAATGAGATCTTTGTCAACCCCAGTGATCGCAGCTGCGAGAGCAGGGTCTTTAAAAAACGTTCGCGCAGTATTGCACTCATTGGTTGAGCCGCTACATTGCTTTACTGTATCGACGAGGAGCCCAGTTCGACGACGATATTCTTCTGTAATGGCGCGCTTTTTTTCTTCCACTGCTTCTTTTATATTCTTAGTCACGCGCCATGTTTTGTGTTCCTTCCTATACGATATGTGAAACAAAAAATACCTAAGAACTGCACATGCCTTTCGCATTTTTTCTTTTTTCCTTTGGTTTTTCCGTGATAATAAAGTTCACTTTATCGACCAATTTTCTAAAAATTAAACACTAATTTACTAATAGTACAATACAAAACATTAATATTTATGAATAACATTAACAAATCACAGTGTCACACTATGCATAAATAAAATAAAAATATACTCAGTCTCAAAACTGATTAGGCCTAGTACAAAATTCGCACAATTCGCGAGTCACGTCGGGAGCGGCGATCGTCACGAGCGACACAGGTCCGTCGTCGAAAAGCCCTTGGGCGCGACTGAATGTATCGAGCAAGCGCATCGGTTTATAAGGCATTATTTAGATATTTTATTACAATACCAGTATTAGTCAAAAAAAAAAAAAAAAAAAATGGTTTGTTAGATAAATACATCAAATTTTAGAATATTGAACACTTATTGTTATTTTCAATCAATTCTTACGCGTAGACAACGGTTTTGCACACGATTTTATTGTGTTTTTTCAGCGTGGATAACATTTTTTTTAATGAACTTATACGTTAAACTTAAAAAAACAAAGTTGTAGGCTTACTAGTATACTATATGTCCAGTATGTATGAATTTTTTCAGATTGTTATTTGCCACCAGTAAGCAAAAAAAACGATTGGAAAACCGGGTGTTTCGTGCTTACGTAAAAACATGTGTTAGATTTATATTTTTCGTAATTTATATTGAGTAGTTATCAAAATTTCAATCAGTACACTTACTAGATAAAGATGTGATGAATTACAAGGCATTAAAAAAAAAACCAGGTATCTTCAGGTTACTGAGAAATTTGTGCTGAAAAAAATAGAAATTTCTGTTTTTAGACCGCGAAATTGATAGGGACTCTTAATAACAGTTGTGGTTTGTTCGGGCCCAAAATATCAAACAGTTCCGAACTTTGGAACCCTTGACCGTACTCACATGTAAATAGTTTCTTAGAAACTAGGGCCATTTAAGTATATAAAGGGAACACGGCGTGCACATAAATCGAATAAAACAGCTATTACAAAACAACACTTAGCGATCACGGAAGGAAATGATGACTTCGAGTGCGTACGAGACGTTTAAGTTGCGTAGTAAGGAAGGACTTCGACCGGTCTAAAGTTGTTCTGTAACTAAAACGATGGTAAGGTACCTGTGCCACCGCCGACGATTAACGAGAAGCGAGTAGACCTAGCAACTAAATGGTAACAGTCCATTTATTTGTCAAAATATTGTTACAGATTTGTTACATAGTTTTAAAAGTTCATAACAAGTTGGCGAGCAATGACCAGCGAGTACGCGATGGCGACAAGCGATCACTCGCTGGTTGGTATGCCCGCCAAGCGAGCGTTGCTGAACTTGCTGAGCGAGTTCCTACTCTCTTTGATAGCTCTTGTCGCTGCGAAAAACAAGTACTCGCCAGGCGGTGTAAACAGTCAGCGATTAACTATTAATATAATATGTATCTCGCCCGCTGAATCTGCACTGACCGACCCAGACGACCCCATCACTCTCCTCCAGGAGAGTCATAAGGAAACTAGTACAGTTCGCAAAAGAGTACACACTACACGATCATCATTCCGACATCGCCGCCGAGGCCCCGCGCGAAATCCCAGACTAAATAATAGTCCTCCCCGTCCCTTGCTTGTAAGCGAAGCGCCAGCACGCGCTATAGCTGATCCCGTAGCTTTAAATCCCCCTGATAATAATCATAACCTTGATTTTTTCCAGCCACCGACGGTCCCTTGCCATCCTCCCTCCGACGCTGCCCTAAGCCGAGGTTCGTACCCCACAGGGGGTGCCATTAGCGTGCAGGTCGTTTAGTTTATAAGTTTTTACGCCCTGGCTGGAGGCATTAAGTTTCGTTAGGAGCTTAAGGCAACCACAGGATAGTCCAGTTAAAGAGTCTCAACCCCTCGTGGTTATCTCTGAGACGTCATTTATAAAATAAAAAAAGCCCGCTGGACCTCCAGTCGAAGAAGTTAGAAGCAATCTACCCGAACCTACTATTTGTATTACTAGATTAAATGAGAGCTATTGAAACAGGAAGAAAGTGCTTTATTGAAGAGTGCCAGAAAACAGAGAGGTGAAGAGTTCCACTTTCTACTAGAATAATGTTTCTCAGTCGGTATAAATATTATGTCCTTAATATTTTGCACGTTTCTTGAGTGAGAAAGTCGTTGATAACTAGTGGCATCCTCGTCTGCGATGGCGCGTGAAGGTGGGAGGTGGGATACGTGCCTAACTCTGGTGACGGAGCGTTTTATTGAAAGAGACGGAAAAGTTATCGAGCGTTTATAATACAAAGTTTTATGAAAACAAGGGGAAGGAAAATAAAGAGTTTTGGAATATAAGTATTGGGCGTCCGTGTGTACCAAGTGGTTTGTTTGCTAAATCATATTCAAGTGACGAGTATTTGCATGTCTAAAACATAAATAAATAATTTAATTGAATTGAAAGTAGTGTTTTGAGGTTAATTACATTTCAAGGGAATCGAAATCATCGTTAAAAATCACACCAGATTTTGAAAGTACCACCTCATTTTTACTGCCTCGCAAGGCACAAAAAACCACCAATGCAAAATCGTGATTCAAAGATTCAACAACGTCGTAAAAATCACAACAGATCATTAGAATTGAAGCAGCATCAGCTGGCAACATTCCCATCATTGTGAAGTATTGCGTCACGGTAGGACCACACCAGTGGCTGCGCGTGAGTTGATCAATCATTCCGATCGAACACTCGATAACGCAGCGACGCTCAAAGTTTGAACGTCAGTCGTAAAACATCCGATAAATCTCGGGAGGTGCTTCTGCAATTAGAGTTTGATTCGTGAGTTTAATATCTGGTTTCATAGTAAAAGGTTCCTTATTTTACGCCAGCTGTTGTCGGCGATATTATGCCAATGGCATTGCTGATGATGTCTCCTTATTACTATCACCGTGTGTGAAGTATCGCCAATTAATATAAAGATACCCCGTAAAAGACCACGAAGTTCGCGTTTAGAGGGTGGTTAAAAAGCGGATTACTCCTTTCTCATCATCATCATCATTTCAGCCGAAAGACGTCCACTGCTGGACATAGGCTTCCCCCAAGCACCGCCACTTCTACCGTTTCTGTGCTTCCCGCATCCAGCGGATTCCTGCGGCTTTCATAAGGTCATCGGTCCATCTTGTGGGAGGCCTTCCAACGCGTACGCGGCCACCACTCCAGAACCTTTCGGCCCCAACGGCCATCTATTCTGCGCGCAATGTGCCCTGCCCATTGCCCCTTACGTTTAGCAATTCTTCGAGCTATGTCGGTTACCTTGGTTCTCCTGCAGATCTCTTCATTTCTAATTTGATCACGTAGGGAAACTTCAAGCATAGCCCTCTCCATTGCCCTTTGGGTGACTTTTAGCCTTCTAATAAGGCCCATGGCCACCTTTCTGCTAATACGTAACAACATAATATCACGCATTGTTTCCCCGAAGAATTGGGCAGAAGTGTACCTATAGCATTCGCCACATTTCAGCAGTTATGTTTAAGTCCCATGTAATAGGGGGCGAGCCTATTGCCTTCAACTGAGCACAAATCCATACTCTGGGGTGCTGCTGAGAAATTACAGTTAGAAAAACCCAATAACACTGTCCGACGACCTGAGAATCGAAATCAAATACCTCATGCACAGTTTTGCGTAAACTAGACCAACGAGGCAGTCAACAATACACAAGAACCTTGGTCAGTTTGTCGCTATTTGTCACTAATCCTCCTGCAAAACTTGGCGATCATAACCTGGCCCTTGTACCATTTCGCTTCACGATCATTGAAGAGCATATGGTAGTAGTTTAGTAGCTTCAAAATGATATACCTACCAAGAATGGTGAGTTGAATAGCTTTTGAGTACTTAACTACTTGAATAGATTTAAAAGTAGGTAACATATCACTTAAACGACGTACTTCAGTTTTAGACTGGCTTAAGGATCCTACAAACAGGCGCGCCACGCGACGCGACACAAAGACACCGCGTGCCGCGCGACGAGCGGTCTCTTTGTGTCGCGTAGCGTGTCGCGCCTGTTTGTAGGAGCCTGTAAGTCAAATGAAAAGTAAAGAGACACTTGAGATTAAGGCGTACTTAAAAATGTGCCTGCACAGTATGGGAAGTGTCTATGGACCAATAGCTATACGGTTTTGATAATTGTGTAGGGATACCTCATCTATACCCTTGAGCAAAAGGGCATACAAATTTGACCCGGCAATTTTGAGAAAAATATAATGTTATAATAAACAGGATGGATATTTGGACCGCTAGTAAGAGCAGGTACCTTAATCATTGTAGCTTCAGGAAAACGTTCCTACGAGACTGTACTTAACTTTGTGTCATTATCTATCAGATGAGTGAACTTATCCGGAGGTAGTAAGACTGATATATCTTTAGTCGACCAAAACATGGTAGTTACTAGTCATCACGAATTTAAACATACTCCAAGGCGACATTAAAGATGTACTAAACCTAGTTATCAAACTACTAAACTACCTATCAGAGGCTGGCACTCAGCAAATCAAATCTTCTATCATTGAAAGTCATGATACACTATAAAGACTTAAAACTAATGAACGGCACGATTCTAGGAAGCTAATTGAAATATTTACGCGAGTAATAAAGATAAGTACAGACACAAATCTAGATTATGTTTGATGATCTAGTAGTTTAAAGTAATGTTAGCTTTACGACTTGGAGGAAGTCAATTTAGAATTTAGCAGCATGAGAAGTTGAGCACCTATAAAGACTGAAATGAACTGAATAATGTAGAGCAAGTTATAGTTTTTCTTAACATAGGATGAAGGAAGATCTTCCTACACAACAAAAGGCTGCTCTAAAAAAACATCACATCTTTGACCACATCAGTATTAACGGATAACATCAAGTAAGTAATTTAAAAATTCTCAAAAAAGAAAGTGTAGTTCCAGATCTGAACAACATTAATCAAAAGAATAAAGTTCTAACATTTTATAAAACAGAGATAGACATAGACCATTAATTAAAGAAAAACATGCTGTATTAGATGTTAATCGTCCGAGAAAGCTGTAAGTGTCAAGTAAAGGAAACGGGTTGAAATCAGCCGGACAGAAGTTATATACTTGAGCGTTCTTTACGAGAAACATGAGAAGCTACTAGTGTAGGTACCCGATTGGCTTGCCGCAAGACGCAAGTATATTATTATATAAAAGCAACATTACTTTTATTACGTTGTTAGTCCATCGTTTGATCATTTGTACTATAAGGCCAGGCGAGCAGTACTATGTCCAGCAGTAGCCTGCGATAGGCTGTGTTGATTGATAAAGCCACAGAGAAGGCACAGGAAGGATTAAGACGCAGATATATGCCAGTGACCTTGATTGGTTAGCTTGCGTGTTCTGTATTGAGCTCACCCAACGCATCGTACGTCCAGCCAGTAATAGGACTCGCCCATCCAGGAGCGCTGTCCCAAATACGACGCATTTTTAGTTTATTATTCATAAAACAAAAGGTATTTTAATAAGACACGTATACTAAAAGATCAATAATTAAATTATCTTTAAAAAGGTGAAAGTTTCAGAAAAATACGCTTGATAAATTTTGCGTGATTCTCAGTATTTTATTCGCGTTAGACATAACTTTACAAATTAATTTCACTTTGTAATATAAACATAATCTAAAATATTCATATATTATGTTATTAAGAAAATGCTCTCATTTAACATATATTTTTTCCAAATCACACACACACGCACACTACTCGTTTAGATCAGTATAAAATCATTAAAAATCGTTATCGTCGCCTTAAGCTAACCGAAGCTAGATAAAAAATTATTTAGGTTATTCAAATCCGGAGTTGTTTGGGTCTCTTACCCTTTTGACTAACCAACCATCCGTAAAGTATATTATGCAACCAGTTACTAGCAAAGCGGCAACACAACAAGACAATCTGCTAGAAACCAATTATCCTATAGCCGATCAAACTCCTCAGTAACACATCCGGAAGATAGTCAGGGAAACTGATATAAACTAGGAATATGATTTGCCAAACGTTGAGAACCATCGACAGCTCATATATCGCTATTTTATTGAAAGTTAATTGATGTATGCGGGCTCTGTAAATGTGCCACGGCTTCAACAATAAACTCACTATAGAGATACCGACGAATAACCCAGTTAGCCCCACTGGGCCCACATATATAGTTCTTTCGAATCGCGGTTAGAACTTATACGGGTGGAAAGTTAGTATAGAAGAAATTCTATTTCTTTAACAGTCGGCGAATGCCCCAGATAAAGTTTTCTGGCAAACCGAAAAATACATTTTATTTTCTTTGTCGGTCAACTTTTTTGCCACCGTCTTAGTAAATACATATATATAAAATAGAATGCGGTATTTGAAGTTGGCTGAGCTAAAATGTTCGAAGACTTTATGAAAGTTGTAATACCCGAAAAACATGTAGAAGTCAAAAGATGTAGTAGATGGTAACAGATCATCAACGCGTTTTACAAAGATGCTTTATTCGCTTCTACCCTCCAACAAAAAAGCAGATTGTTAATTGGCCACATTTCATCTCGTGAACTTTAGTTTCTGACATTCAATCAGCCAATGAGCACGCCTGGCTTTGTGTCGAGGGTTACACAAATGTGTTACACAGACCTTAACCCCCTCGTGTCGCAGCGGTCTCTAACCAAAGCAGTAATTCACAAGGTCGAGTATTCATGTTCTACCGCTTGTACAAAGGGTTACATAGTTCTAGTTTACTTTAGTTTATTACCTTGGCGAAGAAACTTCAATACTTGATGTTTGCAGACAGTTCCAGTTCAGTTCAGAGTCTATGCATAAAAATCTAGATTGTGATAAAACATGTGTGATAATGTGGCCTTAAATACTTACAGCGGCGGCGGCGGCGGTTTTGGACACAAAACTCCAGACAGATCAAAGCTATACGAGATCTAAACGGTATAATTTTTTAAACTTATATATAAGGCAGGTTTTTGGGCCATCTATCTATGTTTGGAACAATATCAACCGCAAATACTCGTACCGCGACAAAAAGAAAAAGCTCATTCCCAAAACAAACACCCAATTTATATCTAAAACAAAAACAATAAAAAACAAACAAACTTTATTAACTAGCGACAATCTCCGCACTATAATCGCGTTCAATTCTCACAGTGTCAAGTAACAAACGGACAAAACATACATAATGCATGACACATTATAAGTGCACCTACAGACGACCACAAAAACACCGCTGTGCGAATGCTAACACCGTTTTGGTAAAGCTCTCTCGATAATGCGAGATGCGGAAGCGAAAATACGGACGACGCGCAGACGCCTTCGAGGTGCCTCCGAGCCCTGAGCATTGGTCGTAAAAGCCTTATTTATTGTAGAAACTTGTGTTGAAGTACTGTTATACTTGAAGCATAGGACGACGTGACAGGCATTATAAGACTTTGTAATTCGTGAAGCAAGATGTTATTCTGTTGAGGTGTATTTGCAGTTAATCCGACAAAAGCATTTATTTTAATCTGGGGAAAAGTTTACAAATGAGGTTTCAGCGCGGATTTGCGGATATTTGAGAGAAGTATGGAAAAATTGTTAGTCGACTTCAAAAAAAGGAGGAGGTTCTCAATTCGTCAGAACCTTTTATTTATGTAGGTATGTTAATTTTATTAGATGTAACTGCTGTAAAGGGAGAGAATGCCAATTACGAACAAGTCGTTCAAACCAATAAAATGAAGAAAGATTATATGAAGCCTCAAATTCTTATTGATTCATTTGAATATTGTGAGAATGTTTCAATAACCATTTTGATTAAGATCCGTAGGAAGTGACGATAACGACAGATAGGGATGCAGTATGTATAGATATACAGTTCTCAGTATCTATATTCAACAGTTCACAGTGAGTATCACAAAGCAGCGACCAATCAAACTGCATCAATACGCCAGCACACAGCACTAGAGCAACAGTAGGTACGTAATGATCTCGGTTCATCTGGCTTCAATCACGTTCAATTCACAAGTCGTTCGGTCCCAATCCCATTCAATGGCGATAGCGGTGCACCTCTGTTGAACTAGGTATGCACTTGATTGATGTTTTCATTCATCTTTTTCGCTCAGACTTTTTTTTATACTTCCCTGCCCACATTTGGCTTGAAGTTGGCAAGATGAATTTCAAGCGAGTCGTTATAGAGAAAAGTCAATAAACTATGAATTATTGCAAATGAGCAAAACTGAAAATAAGACTATGTCATATAATTGACAACTGTTAGCGTCAACAAACACAACAATGCCTTTTCATGGCTGTTTTAAACTTACTCTGCAACAGGAAACTAGCGATATCCAGCTTTTAAAATGCATAGACTTTTCTCTAATCTTTAACCAACTTTTAGTTTCTGCAACTTGGCTTGAAACCGAAGATGTCAGCTTAAAACTCGCAAACCTTTTTCCAATCATGTCAAGTTGCGTTTTCTTGCCAAAGACCATTTTTGGTGCCAATTCGACCCACCATAGAGACGGAATACCAAGCAGCAATTTTACAATTTTAAATACTACTGGCACAAAAGAAAAACGTTTCGAAATCCGAATGCAAGTCAGCTAGTCCCATGGAATTAGTATGTATTATATATTGGCTAGTCCACACATCAAACAAAACCCAAGTGAAACACGAACATCCCCGTTCAGTACAATAACGCGCCCTATGGTATGTCGTTGTTAGCGATACACAAAATACCTTCCCTTTTATACCAGAAAACGCCATCAGCAGACATATTAACATGTGAGGTACAGTCGTAAATTTTTATATGAACGGGTAACACGTCACTGTGATGACGTGTTACGTGAACGATGGGAAGTATGGCAACACACGTCGCATGCTCCGTTTTTACGCAGACGGGGGAAAATTGCGTGACGAAGTTGCAAACGAGACAGTGTTTTCGCACAAACAATGCACGCACGATTTGAAATATCTGTTTTGTATACATTATACACATAATACGTGTGATAAGACTGACATGAGGGGATTTTGGGCGGTTTTGTTTATTTTATTGTTTAGTAGGTCAGGTTTAAAACGTGGAGCATCTTGCTTTGGTTAGATTTTAGCATTTATTAGAGTGACATTAGTAATTAAACGTTTTACACTCTCGGACAGTTACGTTTCGCTTGTTAGTGTGGCCATAGGAAAAAAGGTTTTGTCACCAAATTGTTGAATTTCTTGTTGTAAATTATTATCAGCGAAATAACAAAAGCGGTAGCTGATGTCCAGTATAATAAACCATCAATTAATTATACTTCGCACATTATCATTACAGTGTTAACAAGCATGAACCGTTAATTTTAAGATAAAGTTTCAAAAAACCATATCAATAACCATTTACGCGTTAACACTTAAACTTCCCACTACATTCCACTTACCGTAAGTACATACATAATATACAGAAAAATCTTTAAAATACTTGAAAAATTCCGGCTTAACATGGGTAAACTAGGTACCTACCTACTGCAGGCCTACTTTCAACATAAGACCTTAATCAGAGATACATGAAAGTCATATTTGAATGAAGAGAACTGTTTCTTTAAATAGAATCGGTTGGCTGAGGGAAATTAATACCGTGGGACATTGATTGAACATCAATCATTGACAACCAGCACCGTAATGGGGCATCGACAACTTACCTTTATATTCGTTGAAGTTTAATTATCACTTTATAGTATGGCCATTAATTTTTCAACACAAAGAAGTTATTAAAGATATAAATATTTTATATGGTTACGCAATAAATGTTTAACGTTAATACGTTATTCATTGAATTTAATGGTTGTCTGCTTTCCAGATCCACGGTGCTTTCTCATTATCTTGTAACAGAACTGAGGGGTCAAAAGAAGTGAAGAGAATGCCGCCAAAATGTGTCGTATGCAATGGCCGTATGAATAACTTAAATAAAACTTCTTCAAAATAATAACAAAGGATTTTAGATTTTTTTAATTCAGTTAATTGCATCAAATAGAAAATCTATTAATTCGGAATAGAGAACGATGAAATCGATGCACGATAGAGAACTTTTAACAACATGAAGTTAAAGACTAGCAGACTTGCTCCCGTCACCTTTGAGTTTATTTTGTATGGAATCAAACATGATTCTAGAGGGTCAATTCTGCCGCGCGTGCAATAACAGCAGTAAGCATATTTTTTGTCCAAATTGAGTCAAACACAGATTCGGATTCAGCGCAATGAGCTGATTCCGAATCAATGCTAAACTCAATGTGGACAAAAACCACACTTACTGCCATTATTGCACGCGCGGCAGAATTGTTCACTGTCTAATCGAAGTAAATTCAATTTGGCTCATGACTTTTTAAGACTTGTCGGCAGACACCCTCCAGTACTTACTAATACTCTAGTACTTACTTACATAGGTACAGCCAGAGAAATTTTATGTTAAGCAAATTGACACTCTACGTCTTCTTGCTTTGTTAAAGCCATTTCATACAACTGTCACAGAATGACAGTTGAATATATAGACAAGTCGGTGGGCAATTTGCTTAACAATTAGACGTAGTTAAGCAGAAAGGACAACCCACATTGTGGTCAGAGATGAGTTGTATATACCAAAGAGGTCCTAACGGTTGGTTTTTTCACTCAGCAAAAAAGTTCCGTAACTCTACGAAGAGAACGTTGATTTTTTAATGTTGGGAACCAACCCACATGTAGCTGGGTACCTTCCGTTAAACGTTAGGACCTCTTTGGTATAAACAACTCATCCCTGACCACAATGTGGGTCGAGTCCTTTCTGCTTAACTTCGTCCAATTAATTTACCGACTTAACATCGAAACCCATACGTGCTATCGTCCAAAATAGTACAGTCTCTGTTTTCATAAGCGCTCCATGTCAGGGGAGATTAGGCATGTCATATTTCTTATCTTTCTACGATAACAAGCCGAGTATGTCAGAAGTAGGACATTAGAAGACTGAAGCAAATTCCTATTTTAAGACCAACTATAATAATTACGATTCAGGGGAGGAGTTGGGAGGACATCTTCATCACTGTTAGGATTTCGTGAATTATTGAAAAAGTCACTTATCTGCTGTTATCACGAAGTTGTGCTACAAGGATTCTTAGGCGCCTGAATGACACTGACAGAACTTGACATAAGGGCGTTGTTGTCACAAAAAACAAGATGGCGACTTATCTTTGTAAATATTCACTTCGTGGTTGTTAGTGTTACATTATGGTGAAAGCGTCAGATTAGCCCGCGAAATTCAAATTTTCTTACGTGATTTGCAATTTGCAGGTCAGTATTAGGTTGTATCTTGATCTCAATATGATTCGCAGCCGTATCAAATATTTATTTATAGAATAAAATAGCCACACATTTTGACTAAGGTGTAGAGGAGTTTGTGAAGTTAGGGCCTGTAGAGTTAAGGCGTCTAGAAAGTTATAGGCTTGGCTCTAGATGAGATTGACTTTTTGACAGTGCGAGCCATATGATTTCATCTTGGCAAAATTTTACATGAAATATATTTAACCGACTTAAAAAAAGAAGGTTTCTCAATTCTGAAATCAGTTCACATTTAAAGTGAAAGCTCGAGAACACATACACAAGAAGTTGGCAGATTCGTCTCAGAATTAAGTTTTTATAGGTTTTCTTGTTAAACTCTCATAACTTTTTATTTTTAGTTGTATGTATGTATTTATGTATTTATTCTTATATCTTAGCTATAAATATCTTCTATATTGTTTTTCTGTTATTGCACCTACTGTGTATTATCTCTGCATCACCCTAAGGTAGACTGGTAGATAATGCCCAAGGCATTAAGTCCGCCTTTGTACAGTTTTTACTTGTGCATAAAGTTTTAATAAATAAATAAATAAATAAATAATACATATTTAATCCACTTCGTATATCTTGTGTCAGTGTTGTTTTTGCGGTGTAGCAAGTAGTGGTAATCGAATTGTTGTGAGGTAGGTACCATAACAAAAAAGTGAAAAATAAAAAAAGGTTTTAACAAAAAAAAAAAAAAAAACCCCACTTCCAAGAAAAACACTATAAAGTGTAAAATTTCGGAACTAAAATACAGATCCAAAGACACCGACGTATATACGTGATATTATAAACGCGAAAGTTTGTGAGGATGGATCGATGTTTTTTACTCAAATCTCAATCACGAAAAACCGGCAAAACGGATTAGGATGAAATTTGGCACAAAGATAGTTCATAACCTAGTTTAACACATAGGATACTTTTTATCCCAAAATTCCCACGGAATCGAGAATTATGAGGGGAAAACCGCGGGCGCAGCTAGTTAAATATAAATACTAAGTTGTTTCCTAAATCTAGATCTAAAACAAAACAAGTGTACCAATTTGTATAATTTAATTTAACATTTTCCAGGCCTTGTTAACTAGCCCCCGATAGTATTTCTACAATGTAAAGGCAATGAACTAGGTCGAACCTGAACTAGATTTTCCGCTAGGCAATATTTTTTAAAGCGACACTGATACTGATACTGGCGCCCGCGCCGCTGCGCACGCGCAAGTCATAACCGCAGGTAAGTACACACGTATGTATATTGAATTAAAGAAATACTATAGATACAATACTTATTTATAAATGAGACTAACTTAGTGGTCCTGTAAGGTTTATGATTTTTAATAGCAATTAATAAAATATTGTAATAATTTAATATAAACTTAAATAAACTAAAATCGGTAGGTACATATAATCGATTTGAGGAATCGTTAGAATGGATATGACGGGTTAGCAACACTCTGCGAGCGCGGGAATTCGGGGCTTGACAGCCGGACTAGGCGGGGTGCTGGTGGATTTTGGGGGTGTAACATTGGTTGTGAAATAAAATAGTTATAAAACATAGTGACCTGAGTTTTACTACACTCCTTAAATGTTATTCTACGTTTTGCTCATAAATTATGGTACTCCAACACGCAAATACTCTGCCAGAGGCATAAGGTTACAAAAAGCCGGCCAAGTGCATGTCGGACCACGCACAATGAAGGGTTCCGTACTTGGATGTATTTAACCAAGAACAGGGGGTCTTAAAAATTCGAAGTGGGGCTACTAGGGCATGTAGGGTATCATATGAAAGAGCGCTATTTGCACATTCTCAAAAAAGTTTTTTAGGCCGCATATTTTTCGGACTTTGGCGAAAAATATAAAATAAATACCGTCCCCCCTTATCTCCGAAGTTCGTATAGAGAAAAATCTGACATTATTCTGTGATAGAAGTTTATGTAAAGATTAGAGGAAGAATGAAACGATATTGGACCGAAGGTTTTTTTTTAATGATTTTTAATGGTACGGAACCCTCGGTGCGCGAGTCCGACATGTTCTTGACCGGTTTTTTGTTTTTTAATAACCGACGATAAATTTCAACGCCAGTGGTTCCAGAATCATATACTGAATCCATGGTAACCGGTTTCGCGTCGATGTCGCTTCCACCCTATATAGGTACACCTCTGCCTAACCTTCCGGGGATTACAAACGTAATGTTATGTTTAAAACGGTTGTTGCTAACTTATCACAATATTTTCGTCGCTGTCTTACTCTGTTAAAAATATCCAACTAAATCGAAAGTTAAGAACTTAGATTAAGTTGTTGTCGGCCAAAAACGATCAATCGCGCTATGTCAAGACCGTTAACAGACTTCTGGAGATTAGATTAAAAGTTTTTAAGTACTTAATGCGAAGAGTTTCGGTCTGAAACAGTGTCAGCGGATCTATCGAGTTGCGCAGACGCCGTCTTACCATTTTTGGAAGCGGTCGACTCAACTGTCACGAGCTCGTAATTCTTCGCAGAACTGAAGGGTCGCTATGCGCACACAAAACGAGAAAAGTATTCCCTCTATTCGATACTGAGAACGCCCAGACTTTTTTAAACAGGTTTCGTAATTACGGTAAAAGATATGAAAGCTCGATATTGACTAAAACCAGAACTTACAGCAAGTCTTCCAAATGAACGCACTGAGGCATCTACATAATACTCACATTAGCAGTCCGCGCTTTGTTCCACGTCCTACTAAAATATCTTGAAGAGAATAAAGCCTAGGAGGCGGAAAATAAGCTTTTTGGCGCTAACAATGAACTACAGAAACTCGGAGAGTTATTTGAGTTTAGTCTGTGTAATTAATTTTGCATACTCTGAATTAAACATGTTCTGCGGTGTGGTCCTCTGCAAAAGAGTGTGTCAGATATTTTCTTATAACTCGGAGACTGCTATGTTCGCGTAACTCGACAAAATGATTGGAACAGCTGATTGTTTTTTCACGATTTCAGGGTTGGTGCTATAGTATGGTGGTGAGTACAATGACCTCATAGGAGATTTGAAGTTATTACAGTATAACCTTGTATTGTTATGCTCACTGATGGTGGCGCATGTGTTGGATCATTGGGTTCCCAACAAAATGGCTGAGCTGGATGGTACTGACCCACGCGTCATATCAGGAACAAACATGGCAGGTGCAACATATGGGATAGATAACTCGAAAAATAATAAACATAATAAACTTTTTCAAGAGAAATAACGATACGTAGAGGAGAAAACGAATGCAGCAAATCAACGCTGAGATGATTCTACCAACTTCTTACGAATATGTCACGTGCCTTCAGTTTAAAAGATAACCGGGTGGTTGCCGTCCTGATGTTCTGAGGGAGCAATACCAAAGAAAGTCCGCCTGGACAAATAAAAAATAATGAATGAAGCCAGAACGGTGAGAAGCACATCGTAGAAGACGATTATTGGTGGAACAATGATTTTTACTGTGGGCAGAGCATAAGTATTGAATTAGTGAAGTCAGGTAAGAAACAAAGTGGGTTTGTCGAGAATAGAGAACAACGTACAGAGAGCCCTCAAATCTGCGCTGACGCATGACGCTGATCACCATAGTCAATTATGGGAAATATTACGGACTGTACAAGCATTGCCTTTATATGTGATGGGAGAAGGTTTTTCAACCATAGAACAACTGCAACGTTCTGGTGACTTTTTGACTTACAGTCCTGACCTGCTTTCGCCAGTCAAGACAAATGTTGACATGCAGACCAAGATTCATAACATCGGAGCTTTTCGAGACATTCAAACCCTTTATGATCATGCTGTCTAGAAATCAAAACATCTGTGCCAAGTATTGCCTAAACCTTATATTGACTAGGAAGCACAATGCAGGCACCTTGCAATATGTCTATACAGTATTTGAACTAAACCTTATTCTGACTATGAACCAAAATGCCTACCTTGTAATGTCTAAGTCTATTATTTTAGGAGAAGAAACGGAGTACCGTTTCTGGTGGTCACAGTTCTAACCTAACCTACAGTGCAGAGACCCTAGTGTGAGTTTATTTTAACCATCTCGATTACTTAGAAATTATTGCATTTTAGGCATTTTGCTTGTTAAACATTTTGATCTCTAGGCGATTTACAGCTTAGGCTATTTGCTGTGTAGACATTAATTTTAGGCATTTTGCTTCGTAGACGAATTGAAAGTTAGACACTCTGATCATAAACCATTTAAACTGGTAAGTACCTATACAAACGAGCCTTCACCACTCGTTCAGATGTGCTAAATACAAATGCGCCACCAGCTAGATGCAGGTGTCAGGAGATACCGATCGTGTTAAAGAAGTACAGGTGGGTGCTGAGGCTAATGACAATGCTGAGGATAATGTTGTCACCCAGTAATAAGACGTCTGGTGAGTACCGAGCACGCAGTAAGTAATGTGGATATGCTGAAGGGACATGAAAGACTTGAAACACTTGACGATCGTAAAGAAACTTCTGGAATGTGTCAAGTAATCTGACTAGAGGGTTAAACGGTCAGTTTTATTTATACATCTACTAGCTTTTGCCCGCGGCTCCTCCCGCGTGGATGTCGGTTATCGCGTAAAAAAGTAGCCTATGTCCTTCTCCATATCCCAGGCTATATCTCTGCCAAATTTCATGACGATCGGTTCAGCGGTTTAGGCGTGAAAACGTAACATACAGACAGACAGACAGACAGATAGACAGACAGACAGACAGAGTTACTTTCACATTTATAATATTAGTATGGATCTATACAAATAAATGTAATTGAAGTGTCTTTAATGTCAAAATAACAGCTTATTATTAAATGCATTTATGAAAGTAAATACGGTACAGAAAACAAAAATACATTTTTTTTGTCTGTCTGTCTGTTTGTTTGTTCCGGCTAATCTACGAAACGGCTGGACCGATTTCGCCGGGACTTTCACTGGCTGATAGCTAATGTTAAAAGGAGTAACTTAGGCTACTATTAAATTAGAAAAAGTCACGCGGACGAAGCTGCGGGCAGCAGCTAGTTTATAATAATACTTTTTAACATCAGCTATCTGCCAGTGAAAGTCCCATCAAAATCAGTCCAGCTGTTTCGGAGATTAGCCGGATAAAACAGACAGACAAAAATGTTCAAAATTGCTTTTTTGTTATAAGGACCGATACTTTCAAATTTATGGATTTAGGAAAAGCTGTTATTTTGACACTTCAATTTTATTTATTTGTATGTATAAAGATAAATGTAAATATAAAGTGCAAAAAACAAAGGTAAACAGCTACAAGGATCTTTTGGCGCTCGAATAATGTTGACAGGGCGGTGCTGTCGGTAAAAATGTTTGCAATTGTTTTGTGAAATGTCACTCGAAGTGTATTCGAAAAACAAGATGGCGGCGTTAGTTCAGATTTTTGCCACGCACCGAAATAACTTTATAGCGCTGTAAACAAACAATATAATATATCACAAAACGAGTCTTCACCATTCTCGTTCAGATGTGCTACATACAAATGCACCAACAGCTAGATGCAGGTGTCAGGAGATAGCGATCGTGTCAAACAAGTATCGGTGCCTGCAAGATGCTGAGGATAATGTTGTCACCCATTAATAAGAAGTCGCGTGAGTACCGAGCACGCACGTTGTTATGTGGATTTGATGAAGGGACATGGGATTAGAGTCCGACCGAATTTCATTTTCGTTTTCGGCATTTGGCAATTTGCGGCTAAGATATAAATTTTCGGCAATTTTCCTTTTCGGCCGAAGATTAATGCTTTCAATTCATTTATTCAGCGAAAATCGATAGTTATAAAAACTCGAAGCACAATGATTGGAAAAATGCAGAAGAATGCTTTTTACCGCTTAAACTTATCATCAGGTAAGTAGTTTGATTTTAATAATTATGAATTTGAGAAAAGTATAAAGTTTCGTTCAGTGTTCCGTTTCGTTGGGGCCGAAAGGTTCTGGAGTGGCGACCGCGTACTGGAAGACGTAGCGTAGGAAGGCCTCCCACAAGGTGGACTGATGACCTTGTGAAAGCCGCAGGAATCCGCTGGATGCGGGAAGCACGGAACCGGTCGAGGTGGCGGTGCTTGGGGGAGGCCTATGTCACGTCTTTCGGCTGAAATGATGATGATGATGTTAAAGTTTCGTGTGATTTTACGTTAAACGTTTAAATGTAATGATTAAATAAAAGATGGACACTGCATTTATTTTTTTAACTTTTACCAAAGCAGAACCTACCGATAAACCTAAAAATTATTTTCGTTTTCTGTTTTCGGCCGTATACACAAATCTGGCCGAATATAGATTTAGTCTCAAACCGAAAAAAAAAAAAAAATACAATTTTTGGCCGGACTCTACATGGAAAAAGTGTCAGTGTCAAAATAATAATCTGACTAATGGGTCAAACGGTCTGTGTTAATTAACTGCAAAAAAAAAGCCAAAGCTAATGATAAAGGTCATCATTAATCATGCAAAAATGTTATCTATCTAGTTTTTGGCCAATCGAGTAAAATTTAGAAATGGATCTAAAAAAAGTGACATTAAAAACCGTTGCCATCCGCATAGTTCTAATAAAAACTTGATAGCTTTTTGAATAAAAATCGATTAGTAAGGAAGAACCGTTGGACTGCGGGCGGCATAACGTTTTCTTACTGGTAGTTTATCTATGAAAACTTGAAAGTTTCTCTCTTTGTCTCCTTTTGTTACTATGAAACAGGGCCTATCATTGATTTCATAATGGTTGATTTTTACAAGTTTGGTAATCTACTATTATAATGGCATCATTATGACTTTCCAATGGTCAGCCACTGACGTTAGAAGCGTCCGTAATAAAAACAATTCAAAAATTAAAATAAGCCGTGGCAGCTAAGAGATGACCAGTCCCAACTGACGGCGCCCGTTCACGAACATAACGCATGGATTAGCTCAACCATTTTGAAGGGAACTTAATGATCCAACACACATGCCACCACCAGCGAGACATTCGAGTAAGCATGACATACTCTCAGCCGCCAAAGCACATTCAAGTCAGTCAGTGGTCAGCCACTGACACTCCATTGAAAGAATTGGTAATCTCGTACATAATGACAAATGAAACTTTCTACTAAACTTCCAACTTCCTACTACTTCAGATTGCTTATAACACTAATAAATAATATGTAAATATATATATAAATGAAATCTGGCATGAATAAATGTTCAAAATGCCATTGTAATACAATTCTATTACGAGACCATTGACCAACCAATGATCGACCATTATGAATTTTGCAGATTACGAACTTTTAGAAATGACCATGGGATTGTGTTGAGAGTGACGAATTTATAAAAATAGCAGACTTGGGCCCCCGGGCCTCAAGTCTGCTATTACAATAGTGTCAGAATGGTCTCTTCATTGTGAGTTTTTGACAGATTTGCCATACAAACACTGTCAAATACTCACAATGGCGAGACCATTCTGACACTATTGTAATAGCAGACTTGAGGCCCTGGGCCTCAAGTCTGCTGCCTGAGTATTTGACAGTGTTTGTATGGCAAATCTGTCAAAAACTCACAATGAATAGATCATTCTGACACTATTGTAATAGCAGACTTGAGGCCCTGGTACGATGTTTAAAGACTTCAGACACATCTGTTGACCGAGTGAAAAGCATGAGAAACACAAACAGACTAATCCTATAACAAATATTATGCTACAACCATTGTTTGAAAGTGAACGCGTGCTGATTTTTTACGTCGTTTTACTTTTCAAACATCTTTTTTAGGGGTCCGTACCCAAAGGGTGCCAACGGGACCCCATTACTAAGGCTACGCTGCACGGTGGTTCGAAACTGCTATATGAGGGACATTGGGTTTTTTTTTTACAAATTCCATTTTTTTTAATACTTATCGAAAGATCTGTCATTATGATGAAGGATTTTTTTTTTAATGTAAAACTGATAGTTTGCCCGGAAAAAAATAATTTCAATTTTTGTTGTATGGAATGAAAGATAACCTGCTAAAATTTGGCCAAGTCTTGACAGGTCTTGCTTTAAAACTACTTTATTCTTATTCTTTGGCTTAGTGGGTATAATTCTACATTACTCGTATCAGTGCGCGGCCATACTTGCCCGTTCAAGAGTTATGAGGTTCAGTAAAATTGATTTTGATTTTTGTTCCGTAAAAAGATTTAAAAAAAAAGAGCGAGTAAAAGGTACTGTTTTATTAATTATATCATAGATAAAATAATTGTGTTACATTAAAATACTATAATTAAGGAATATCAATCATTTCAAAACATATAAATGGAATTTGTAAAAAAAAAACCCCAATGTTCCTCATATAGGTAGCAGTTTCGAACCACCGTGCGCTGTCCTGTCCACCCGCTTGTCACAGGGCGTAATAGGTAGGTGTCTTTGTAACCATAATAGGTAGACACTATACTCCATTTGAAATAAGATTATACATTTAAATAAACCTTTTTTACAGTCCGTTCAACCAATTTTGACTTCTATTCCGTAGGTATAAGGATGGCATTACAAGCATAAAAGTGGTTACAATACCAACTGTTTACTGCAACTGCCATTTGTCATGCCACCAACGCAATAGAAGTCAAACCAGTTAAACGGACCGTAAAAAAGGTAATATTTAAATGTCTGTATTTCAAACGGAACAGCAATTTTCACAGTGTGTACTACTATGGCTGTAACAATAATATAAAAATGAATCAAAATACAATAAAGTCAAAAATTAAAGGGGGTTCCCATGAAATTGAAGGGGGATTTTCGGCGTTTAAAAACAAAAAGGGTAGTGTTAAAAATTGTATTGAAACGTAATAGATACGCAACAATAATATAAAAATGAATCAAAATACAATAAAGTCAAAAATTAAAGGGGTTCCCATGAAATTGAAGGGGGATTTTCGGCGTTTAAAAACAAAACGGGTAGTGTTAAAAATTGTATTAAAACGTAATAGATAGACACTAGAAATTTTCACAGAGTGTCTGCTACTATGGCCGCTACGACTATATGGTCGTTGGGCCGCTACAACAACAATTAATAAAAATACAATAAAGTTAAAAATTAAGGGGTTCCCCATGCAAGAAACGCTTTTTTTTCCGGAGTAAAAAAAAAAATGTAAATACAATATGTATAGTACGGTGGTACTTACCTACTGGTACGGAACTCTTCTTATGCGAGTCCGACTTACAATTGGGCGCTTTTTTTTCATACACAAAAGAGTTCCCAGACATTAAAAATAAGTTCGATTGTTGTCTACGCTTTTTTGCAACGCTAAAAATCTTATTATTTTTTATTTAGGTTAGGCATTGTTTGATGTTATCTATATTGGGATAATACTTATGCCCGTTTTCACAAACACTAGGAAACATTTAAATGAATGCCTGAATATAAGCATTTATTATTCTATTGTTGGATTTTCAACTCATGGCGCTAAATGGAGCGGTGAACAATGTGAACATTCAACAGTGCGCCTTTATTAATTCTGCCGTCATAAGGAAAAAGGGCACAACTAATTTTTTTTCCGAAATTGAGTTATATACATATTCGGAATCAGAAAAAAAAGACCCATCTGCCAATATTTTTTGTACAATTTTAGGAACAAGATAAACAAAAATACCGTAAGCTCAAAAGGCACAACTGAGCCAATTTTTAAGTTATTGTACGTAAAAAGAGCACATCTGACTATAAGTCAGATGTGCTCTTTTTCGTCAAAAGGTCACATAATGCATAAATGCGGCTTTTATTTGTACCACGATAAATATTAGTATTAGTATTATTTATTTAGTTGAAAAGGCATAATTGACCTGCGTTAAATATTAAAGGCATAACTACCACAGATGTGCTCTTTGATTTAAAGTTTACCAATTAAAAAATGTTGATTATTTAATAAATACTAACAAAATAAAAACTTATATTTCAATAATCGTATCGGAATCGTGAAAATGAATTTATTTTAATTCATTTATTTCCGAAAAATAATATTATAGTCGATATTTTTCGCCAAAAACCAATAAAAATTTTAAACTCGACTTTCTCCATATTTGTAAAATGTTAGATCTGCCCTTTTTCCTTATGAAGGCAGAATTTAGGTTTCACTTAGTGTTAATAAAAACGGACATTGATTTATTTTATTGCAATAACGATTTCATTCGTAGTTTTGATGAGGTTGAAATATTACAAATTTTTTGCAACATATGGGGACCTACTCCATGACTGTTCGAAAAATGTCTCAAAATACTTATTTAGCGTCACGAAGTTAAGCCGCCAAATTGTACCTTATACGAGTATGAAATATTTCCAACAATTTTACCCAAAAATCCTAACCAGAATACTCCTGCTTACGTTACTCATCAAACATAAATAATTCAAAATCCAAAGAACAATTAGGGCTCTGCCAAACCGTTTGGGGAATACGGGCGTGATATTATGTGTATAAACATGATTCGCCTCATAATTTCCACGCTTGTGATCACTGATGAGCTTCTCAAAACCCGTGATATAGATCCTCAGATAATAAAAAATTTCGGCTTTCGTGAGGGTCCGAAACTCCGAATATAACTGTCAATGAAAAAACACCTGTCGCCCACAAGGACTGAACGAATGAAAAGGCCTGCCGGTGTATTCTGTAAAAATCTCACCGTGACAACTTGGGTGAAGCTGTCACTCTACCTAATGCTAGGGGATTGGCAATATTGACAGGTCACTTCACCCTCACTTCACTTATGTTTTCACGATGAGATAGGTAAGTAAACATTTGGATACCTTAGCCTAATGAAGGCGTTGAACAAGGCATACCATCACATCACACTTAATATTATGAAGGCGAAAGTTTGTGAGTGTGTGTGTATGTTTGTCTCTTCTTCACGCTCAAACGGCTGAACCAATTTTGATAAAATGTAGTATGGAGGTAGCTGACACCCTGGATTAACATATAGGCTTATTTTTATCCCAATATTCCCATGGGATCGACACTTATGTGGGTTGAAACCGCGGGGCGCAGCTAGTCTACACTTATAATAATAATAATATAATAATCTACATCTACATCTACACTAATATTATAAAGAGGAAAGATTTGTACCTATTTTTGTATGTTTGTAATGAATAGGCTCAAAAAGTACTGGGCCGATTTAAAAAATTATTTCACCAATAGAATGCTACATTCTTCCAATTTGACATAGGCTACATTTCATTTTGAAAAAAATTAGGGATCCTTGGTAAAATTTGAACAATGTAACCGAAGGTGTAGAAATTACAAAAAATAAATAATTGTCTACCCCGTGCGAAGCCGGGACGGGCTGCTAGTATTCTATATTTGTCAAACTTCTCTGGCCTCCCCAGAAAATAAAAGTAAGTAATCGTCTTCGACGCCGGCAAAAAGAATGTGAGGATAAATTGTATTAAGTTTTATCATCATCTGTCTAGCCTTTTCCCAACTATGATGGGGTCGGCTTCCAGTCTAACTGGATGCAGCTGAATAGCCATATTTTATATGGACCGAATGCCTACCCCGCTAAAGCTGTTCTAGTAAACGCGTAGACGGTATTATTACGTAGAAAACAAACGATATTTCCTAGGATTACAAGTTTCTACTGGTCTTGCACTCTTACTTCATGAGGTCATTATTGTTTGACTTTATCTTGTCTTGATAACAAACACTATTGACCAATATTGAAACAATATGAATAGTTTTCTATAGTATACCTGTATCATCATCTGCCTAGCCTTTTCCCAACGATGTTGGGGTCGGCTTCCAGTCTAACCGGACGCATTTTACATGGACCACTGGGTTGTGGAGGTCAGATAAGCAGTCGGTCCGACTGCTTATCTGACCTCCACAACCCAGTTACTGGGTAACACGATACCCCTTGGTAAGACTGTTTGTCAGACTTTCGGGCTTCTAACGACCAGTAAAGACTGTCAAGGATCTACAAATGACAGCCGGGACCGGGCTTTCCGAGGCACGGAGGGGTCTTGGCATGTAAAGATGGTCACCCTTCCACGGACCAACCCCGGCAAGCGTAGCTTAACCTAATCGATCAACCCGTGCGGCTGTTATTACTTAGCCACAAGCCGTTTCATATGGAACAAAAAGCGGCCAACTGCGAATTGGACTTGCACAAGGATTTCGTACAACCGTACAATATGTAACACAATCTTTTCTTTAAATTACAGATATCACGCTGAAACAAACACTTTTTCAGTATGGAACATTGATGTATAAAAAAAAGGAAGCTTAGGTAAGCGCTACTCGACGTAGACCGCATAACCTATGCCGACCGGCACAACTTACCTTAGTCACAATCGAACTGGCGTTTGTGAAGCACATGTGCAGCACGTTAAGTAAAATAACCGTAAAGGCTAAAACACTGGCGCGATGTCACGCCAGTTTGCGCGAGCCTTAATCGTCTAAATAAGCAGCAACGATGCCTTCCTGTGTTCTCAAAATGTGCACAAATAATTCACAAACCAAAAACAAGTTCTACGGGATTACTTTACACTCGTAAGTACATCAAAACTTATTTTCTTTAAAATTCTCCTGAATAATATTGCTTTCTAGGTCGCCATTTTTTTTATGAGATGTTATGGGGACGTAACAGTGACAATTATTGCTATCTCGTTCCCGCTACATCCCACGTCACATCTCTCGCTTTTCCGGTTGTTGATGCATGACACAGGAAGTCGGGAAATGTAGTTGTGTGGGTGTGTTTACACTTGTTTCTAGTCCAATAATGTTTACGTGTCATTAGAGCGATGCCTTATCTTCCTTTTTTTATACATCCATGGTATGGACCCTTTAATTTTTCACTTTATTTTATTTTTATTATTTGTTGTTATAGCGGCCATGTATACACACTGTGTTATGTGAAAATGTATGCCTATTGCGGTTCAAAATATACAGCCCAGTGCTATGACAGACGAATGGACATCGGAGCCCTAGGCCGCGTCCTATTTAAAAGCGATCGTCGCGCGAATACGCGATCGTCGCGCTCATAAAATAATGTCACTTTTTGTTCGGTAAACCTGAACGCGTGGTCGCGCCGTCATCGTCAGAGGGCGCTTTTCAGTTTTCTGAACAAAAAGTGTCTTAAGCACGCGACGACCGCGTATTTGCGCGGCGATTGCTTTTAAATAGGACGCGGGGTTAGTAAAAGGGTCCTGTTCGCACTTTTTGGATACGGAACCCTAAAAATTCTCCAATCCAAAAGATCAGAATATTGAGCTGGTGTCATAATATTTACCTTTTCTTTGACAGTCATCCGGATTTTGAGTCAGTGCAACGTGCGTAGCCATTTTATTTTCGTGAAAACCTTAATCTCTGTCAGGTTTTAACAACACCGCCTAATCGCCTGCCAAAAGCCAATCCTAAGGGCTTAAAATGTCGAGAACTTGTCAATTATCCAGTCGATATTTAACGTCCATATTGGCTCGAAGGATGGGTCTTGCCAACTACAAATAAGTTTCGCTCAATGTTTGCAGAGCCGGTTTCATCAGGGTGACCACTTAACATAATTATGTTCAAGTTAAAGTGCAAGACATAACATGAATTGGTGTTTCTGACTAGTTTGCTTTAACATGTTGTAGGTAGTAAGTCAAATCCCTTAAATCTGTGTTTTTCAGCGTGTGGGTCGCGACCCCCTAGGGGGTCGCCAAGCCTCTTAAAGGGGGTCGCCGTTACTTTAAAATGTAAAGCTCATAAATATAAATGCATACCAGTTATTTATTATTTATTTATTCATTTAGTAGTTTACATACATTGTATACATTTATGTAAGTTGGTGCCAACATAAACTCATTAGTTTCACCGGGCACCAAAAACATCGACTACATAATTTAAATAACATAAGAAGGTTCAAAAGGTTATTTATGTATTAAGAAAAAGTTAATTGAAGGCTTAGGTTAACACGAATCAACAAATACCTACATACCCATTCAAATTAATGTGATTGTTACGCCCGTTTATCGTTAAACAATTTATCATTTTTTTATGATTAGAATTAAATCGTTTTCAAAATTTTGGCGATTTCTCTGTTTGCGTTTGCCTTTTATTTGAGCCATCCACGAAAACGTTGTTAAATCGCACAAGTAGGAGGTTTCAAATGGAATGAAACAATTCAAAGCTTCTGTGGTTAATTGTGGGTATTCTGTTTTTCTGTTTAATTAAAAGGTACCTAAAGTGACAAAGTAAAAGACTAGACTAATAAGACTAGAGTAGTAAGTGACTTGAAATTCAAGGTAGGGAGTCGCGAAATATTTTTCTATACTAAGGGGGCCGCGCCATGACAAAGGTTGAAAAGCACTGCCTTAAATAATCATCGAAATCGGTCGTCCTGCTAAATAATTATCGTTGAACATACATAACCACAAAAAAAGTCGGTTAAAAAGATTCATTTTGTTGAGAACAGTTTGTGAACGAAACGTCAGTTGTCAAGTTGATTTTGAATAAAGAGTGGGAAAAAAAACGACTAAATGAAACGGACGTGTTTTATTCTTCAAATTCCCAAATAAATAAACCCACAATTGCGAACCTGAAAATATTCCTTAAAAACATCCAGAGATTCGGCGACGGACGCTGGGCGACCGTGAGCTTGCTGGACACATTTGATAAAATATTATGTTTATTTATTTGCTCAGTTTTCTGTGTATCGGTTTCGATTCCCAGGTCGGGCGAAGTGTTATTGGGTTTTACCATTAGGAATTTCTTAGTAACAGACCGGAGTTTGGAAGTTGGCGGTGTGATACCCCCGTGCCTCGGAAGCATGTTTATCCGTTGGTCCTGCGCCTGATCTCTCCGGTCGTGTCGGATTGCCGTCCCATCGGACTACGAGAGTAAGGGAAGAGAGAGTGCACCTGTGTCTGCGTACACACTTGTGAACTATAACATCCCCCGCGTCGAAGGCTGGTCTCTGCTGAGATTGGTCACCACGGCCGAAATTCGGTCTGGAGGACTATTTTTATTATATTCACAACTAGCTTCTGCCCAAGAGTTCGTCCGCGCAATAGGGACGATGCCTGGGTAAAAAAAAAAAAAGCTGTTTAGTCCGTCAATCTGATAATAAAAAAATATTAGACACGTATTTTTTGCTTTATCATATGAATAAAAAATGACTTAGATAAAACACATTAAACTTGGGGAGTGGGGGCTCATTACGTCATAGCTCAGTATAAAATCTAGTGAGAAGTGACGTCATGCCACATTTGAACTCAATGTATCGCCGTAATGTTTTGATTAAGTAAAAAAAGAACAAATACGTGTCCAATATTTTTTAATAATCTATATGACGGACAAAAAAATTTTTTTTAGTCATCATCCCTATTTACTACGATTTCGCTTAGCGTTCTTTCCGACTTTTTGTCGTTTGCTCGGCTCCTTAAGGTCGTAGCGTGATGTTGAACAGCCTATAACCTTCCTAAAGAATTGTGCTATCCAACACTGAAGCAATTTTTCAATTCTAACCAGTAGTTCCTGAGATTAGCGCGTTCAAACAAACAAAGTCTTCAGCTTTATAATATTAGTATAGTATAATGTAAAGTTGACAAAAATTTGTGAGAGGATATGACTTTAGCCGACTAGCCCACTGTCCGATTAGCAGGCCAAGCCGATCATCACTATCACTATCACTATCACTACATATTATAAAACAAAGTCCTCCGCCGCGTCTGTCTGTCTGTCTGTCTGTTCGCGATAAACTCAAAAACTACTGCACCGATTCTCATGCTGTTTTCACCAATGGATAGCTTGGTTCTCGAGGAAGGTTTTAGTATATAATTTGTTAACTTTTTGTATGCATTTCTGTATGAATTAACGATATTTGTTGGAGGTGTCGGAAAAAAATAAGCCGTCTGGGAGCTTTCAACGAAAACGCTGTCTAAACCCTTTGAGATATAACAAAATAATGTATGGTGGAATTGTGTATCTTATAAAGATCTTCAAAAAAGTCCGCGATGGCATATGTCTATCTCTTAAGGATAACATATTATATCCATTTTATTGAGTTTTTGTAGGAATTTGTTTGCCGAATTTTACTCTTGGAAATACGATTACGATAACAATACGCTATAATATCAGTAGCTATTAGCCATATTATGTTCGTAGATAAATAAGGTAGCTACTTATGTGTATTTCAAACAGTATACAAGAATATTTATCATAAAAACATTACTAAACACGGCGGCCTTATGATCAAAATTTGTACATTCCAAAACTTTCGTTACTTTTTCACTGACATATTTATCACTTTTCGATAAACTAACACTCAATATGAAATCTACACTTATTTCTCAGTAATTCTGTATAAGATTCTTCTAAAATTAAACCGTTTTCTCATTGAATCCATTACTTTACGCAAGTATAACCTTGATGAATGTTTACATTAAGCACCGCGCCACACCGCCACACGACCACAGAGTACAGACGTATTTTGTTTTCTTTTTTTTTCGTTCGTTTAGTGGTGTTCCCGCTAAAATGTCAACCGGTCAAGTATTAGTCGATTAATCGAATTCTACAGCCAGATCGTGTCGCAAGTACAAAATAAATGTCAAATATTTCGTCCAGTTGCGAACGTGACCCTGAGAAAAGTTATGCACCAACGGTGTTCATTAGATATTCCGAGCGTTTTATCAGCACAAATGGTGTATAGTGCGACATTTCGGAGGATTTCGTTTTGTTTTCACATTGTTGGTACTTACGTGAATTATTTTAAAATTATTATTTGTGTCGCACTTTTATTCGTGTTGTAATTTGGTACAATTGCTTGCTTTAAGAATTTGAGTGAAATTTCGTATTTTGATTTTGTGTTTGTTATCTTTAGGTAAAGGCTCATTCACGTTCAGAACATAAGTACTTTTATTATATTAAATCATTTGTTTGTAGTGAATCACATTAAAATTAATATTAAGTTAGAATTTTGAGATATAGCCTGGGATATGGAGAAGGACATAGGGTACTTTTTATGCGATAACCGACATCCACGCGGGCGAAGCCGCGGGCAAAAGCTAGTTGCTTTACAAAGGAAGAGTTCCTACTCGTAGATTAATAATTAATTTTATTTACGAAAACATCCGTGAGGAAACCGGCATATCCTAGAACCAAAAATCCGAAGACATGTAGGCCCGCGTGTTGGATTACTGCCCTCTCACCAGCCTGTGTCCCAGAATGTGGGAACATTATATGCTGATTATGCATTATTAATGTTAAAAAACCGAAACTTGATCAGGTATAACGGTACAACTCGTTTTTTTTTTTTAAAGAAAATAAAGAAGAAATAAAATACGTTTATTTGCGGTAAACATGACGCAATAAAGAATATAAACATTAAAAAAAAAAAATAAGAAAGCTATGGGGGGAAAAATGCGTCACATCCACGCAAAACGGTTATCGCTCTGCATTGTGCTGCGACCCTATGCAAGACAGAGCCCCAGCGCTGGTTTTCAGCGACAGCCGGCGTTGAAGTAATGACGTCGTCCGGTGCAAAAACAATTATTAAGACGCTGTACTAGTACAGCGTACTTAAAGAAAATTAATATAATTTATCAGTACAGCTTTAGTCTGGACGCAGGAAAAACATAGTCTTCCTGGCAGTCGAGTAAAAAGGTCCAGGAAAGTATCCGATAAAAGGAATAGAAGCCGTAGCCATAGTCGAGTGGATCAGAGAGGAAATAGCCTGCGCCGGGCACCCATCGCGTCGCTCAAGACCGGAAAACTCAGACCAGAGGACATTTGCTCTTATTAGTGCTGGGAAACATCTATACGATGTCGATAAATTGATCTGACTGAGCGTTTCAACATTTCCTGGGGTCAACGCATATAAATTACATGTCATGTTTTTTCAACGTTTTACATACAGTGTGAGTCTTTATAATGTGCACATATCGAAATGAGGGAATCTATGCTTAATTTTATCTACGGCAAAAATATAAAAAAAATCTAAATGTTTTATTTTTTATGAAATTTGTTAAAAAAAATATTCCCAGTGTAAACAAAACGGTGTAACTTTTAAACTAAATGATATATCACGATGAAACAAACTCCATAATGATTGGAAGTAATTAGGCGTTCAAAAATTGGGTAAAAAACTACCCGCAATTGAAAAGAAACATGTTTTATTAGCAAAAATCTTTTTTTTTTTTTCATCATTTTTTTATAATAATTGTAAAATTTCTCAATAAGGAAATTAGAAATTATTATTGAGAAATTTTGAAATAAAAATTCCATAAAAAAAAAAAGTTTTTTTTTTTTTGTATTTTTAGATAGATAAAATTAATCATAGATTCCTTCATTTCGATATGTGCACATTATAAAGACTCACACTGTATATTTCAGCTTGACTTTATAACATATCAAGTTAAATTAGATTCAAAACGACTAATTTTATTGGCAGTAAACTAGGGAAAGGAAAATTTTACCATCCCGTCGCTTCAAGACCGATGGTACCTACTTAATTAAAAGTAGGACATTCTGTGAAAGTACCTATTCAACTCTCTAATAGGGGTATAATAAAAGGAAAATAATTAAATTCAGCTGCAGCATAAATCAAATCAGTTACGTAGTCGAGCCATGATGATATATAATCTCAAACAATTAACAGTAACACTACTTACACCTGTCCTTGTTCATATTCATTAAATTTCATTCGCACGAATTTGAAACGTTCGCGTGTTCGTTCAATTGTAATTACACGAATTCACATGGGGAGTCCCGAAAATCGATACGCAGGTGCGGTCAGCACTAGACGGCATGGCGCAACGCCACTAACTCAATCCGGTCAAGAAGGGAGAACGCATATTGCTGAGCCCTTACATACATTACACCTCGCACTCGATTTGGCCAGGTTCTATCGGCCATGACTTTCGCCTGACGACATCCCCCTCCAGTCATAAATTCTCTTCCTGTGCAAAAGTACCCGGCCTAATTAAGTTGGGATACTTCTAAATATTTCAAACGTTGTACAGTCCCCCCTTTGAAGGTTATCACCGACTATAATTACGTGGTAATATTTCAAAAGGTTTGGAGCAGCTCATGAGGGTTCCCTGAGAGGTAAGACGGCTAGAATATGGATCCGTGTAAAAGGGTCGTGTTACGTCAAAACTTTCCAGACTTTGCAGTAGGCGTTATTATCTCCTCTTGGGGATTAAGTAAGCATAAATTTATAATAGCCTCGAACAGACGAAGTCACCTTCTATTGTAGTTAGGTATGCTGGTTCAAGACGCTGCTGACGGAAAATCGTGTTGATTCAAACTGTGGTGAACTGCTGCTAAAACTGGAGACTAGTTTTTACTCAAGGTACTCCTATGCCTTCTATTTCTAGAACAAATTATCACACTCTTTAAAACATAGGACACTTAAGCTACAATTTCTATCCATACGAAATTCAAATACTAAACCTCACAGGCAAATAAGGACATGATCACACCACGACGCAACAAAGTGTCGCGAGGTGAACGAACGACAGCCTCAAACGGCTCCCTGAGCATTTCTAGCGACGTTTCCGTTTCCGCAGACCAATCGATAACAATATCTTTGCGAGTGTGAAGTGTCTCACTACGAGCAGTGACATCTAGACCCAAACATTCTTCATTGATAGAATATTTGATAGTTCCAGTAAGTTTTTGGAGTAAAACTTTTCTTGTTTTGGTCAGCGTTTTGGAAGCTTCCAAGAATCCGGGAAACGAACTTTTTTTTGGATTTTGATCATTTATATTTTCAATGTACTTAAAATAATGGATTTAAATACTTCAGTAAGTACATAACTTCTTACCTAAGTAGCTTTTTCCAAATCAGTCCCCAGAACAAAATACTTTGGACATGCATTTTCGGAACGGCCTCATACTTTACAATTCATATCTAACAAGACAATTATTCGAGCATACATTTTACATAAGTAAGCACCCATAAACCACTCGGTCCCAGTCCCAGTTCAGAGCCATAGTTTAAATTTTATACTATTCTATAGACCATTGTCAATGTTAAGAGCCTATAAACTGAGCGGGTAAGGTGCTGAATGTCAAGCTAAAGGTCGCGAGCCGCGGTTCAAGCACATTGAGCGAAGCAAGAATGTGTATCGGGGACGCGAGATTAGCTACACCATTTCAGTCTTTTCATTTCAAAAGATTTGAATCCTAGGTTTTCCTTTGATTTTAAGCTTTAAAGACAAGTTTAACCTTTTCAGGGATGAACTATGAAGACGTAACGTCCAAAAATGGGTTTAAGACTGAAAGAGACTGGATTTTTCTTTCTGAGCTCTATCACATCATTCGCAAGACCCAACAGTTCCAACACTTTAATAAGATCCAGAAATGCGATCATACGAAATCAAGAAAAACGTTCCTCTTAAGCGTTTATGTGAAGTGCTCTCAACATTTTGTCGTACCAACGCGTCGCGACGTTCACATTAGGCCTTACCCTTGTGATGTGTGAGCGAGCCGGAATAGGTAAAAGGTTTTCAACATCTGCTCCCCCTACAATATTAAAAGTTGTGCAAAGTGGGTGCGAGTTTATAAAAAAGCGTCGTCTGGCGAGAAATATGACGGTGTTGAACCATGAATGTGTATTGAACGAGTCTTATACACACTCTTTGCTTGCGAACCGGCAATAATCCTTGTACGAGATATTTATTTGTCGTGTTTTTTTTTTTCAGTAAAAGTCACGCGACATGTTCTTAACATCTTCCCGGTTATTAAATGTTTAATGTAAAACATGTTTCAGCAAAAATATGGTTGGATTATAAGTGGTTTCTTAAGTTTCTTACTATAAATGGTCTGGCTTGCTGTCTGGAATACGGTTAATAGAAGATGACATGATGTCACTATGGCAGCATTTTCACGTTTTCTCTGAACAACTTGCAGTAGTTTTCTTGGCTACTCATCTGTCATAATTTCAAAAAATATGTTGTTTTGTTGTTCTCAAGAACAACTAAACAAAATTAACTTTGCAGGAATAATTGCCATCAAACTATAATGATAGACAATACAAACGAGTTTTAGGAGAAACGTGAAATGAGCATTCTGAATAAGTAAACTTCATTGTTGTTAATTAACAATGAAGTTTACTTATTCAGAATTATTACTTATTGTCAGCTTCATCTACGATATCTCACGTCTTTGAGTCCAATGCAGAAGTGTAGCCAACCAGCTATTAGAGTCGAATATGAATCATCATCTTCCTGCCCTTGTCCCATGTTACTTCGGGTCGGCGCAACACGTTTTCTTTTTCCATTCTCCCCTGTCAACCCTGTCACTCTATCATTCACTCCCTTCTCTTTCATATCATTCTTCACGCAATCCATCCATCACATGCGTTTCCTCCCTCCTCATCACATGCCCATACCATGCTAAACGACGTCCTTTCAACTTTTCTGTCACCGGCGCCACTTTCAAACTTCAACTTATATACTCATTTCTGACTTTATCCATTCTCGTCACTCCACAATAGAGACGAATTTGAATGCATAACAATAATAAGCATGTTCCCACTGTTGGGACACAGGCCTCACAAGTGAGAGGATGATATCAGTGACATCCACCACGCGGACCCAGTGCGGGTTGGTGGATGTCACATTTTTTCCAAATGTCAGTTCTAGGTTTCCTCACAATGTTTTCCTTCATCGTTTTGAGAGCAGTGGTGATCATTTACACAAAGTCAAGTGACTGCATGGGTTCGACCTACTCGTAAGTCGCGGGAGTTTCCGCAGGGCAACGATTGCTCCCTGAATTTGAATTGAAATCGAATAAATACAAATACTGATCAGACGCAATCTGTCTACCATTGATTCCTAAGTAAAGCTTTGCGGTTAAAACCGTTGAAAAATTCACCCCAAGAGCGGCCAACTTCGTCCAATCCAATTACTGACGCGGAACTCCGGAAATTCTAAACCGATTATACGGAATTGAAAACATTAAGTACTTTACGGATTTCGACTGTCCCTCGTCGGGATATCGAACCTTATTTCCGGCGAATTGGTGTCATATTATAATAGCGAGGAAATGATTACGAAGTCAAAGATAGAATTTGGAAGAAAATTATTTATGGAAAACTCTTATTTCGCACTCCGAGCAAAGAAAGTACTGATTAAGAAAGTTTTATAACTTGGCATTCTGGGGACAAACATCGTTTCGATAAAAACGTGACCGAAATTGCTCGTTACAACTTTTGGACTGCTAACAAATCAGTTTTGATAGATAAATCATGTAAAACAAACACCGTCACAGCGAGCGTCTGTAACTTATTTCGGTACCTAAGTATACAGTTCAAATAATTATTTGCAACTTCCACATACACACAGCCTACTGCTTTTATTACCTAACTCGATTGAATTCGGTGTTTTTCTTTCCCTCCCTACCAATTATCAAGGATATTGAAATAAAAACGAATCAAAGCCTACGAGAGCACGTCTTACATTACGTCATCAATATTTCTAAAACAAAAGAAAACACTATTCAACTTCAATAACATTCATTTCATTACGCAAGTGGTTTTTCAATAAATTAGATCATCTCTCAAGTGTAACACACCTACAATTTTACACACGCGTACACAAACACAAGCCCACTAAACATTACATCAGCAACATGAATATTGATGTGAACATTCACAGATTGCTATTAATTAGAGCACTTGCACAATACATCAAGTAACGGAACCACAAGTAATGCTAACGATACGATTTGTACCTTAAACACGGGTGCGAGGATATTAAATGCTAACTATTCGAGATTTATGACAGCAAAGTGACCCTAGCATTAGATGGAGGCAACGAAAGCTCGTTGTTGTCTTCGTGAGTCACGACTCGAAAGTGACAACTTACACGTACAGACACGGATAAAAGTGCAAATTGCATCCGGCTGTAAAACCACGGGAACATTCAATTGAACAAGTCTCCGTGAGCGATAATGACGTGATACATTGTATTGACAGCCTTCTGAACTTCAAAGCATCACGGCTCTTGAAAGACGCATATTTAATGTTTTCCTCTTCCATTTCTACTTTTCTACTCTGCCATGGATTTTTCTCTACCCTAGTTATTCTGCAAAAGTCATTCACTATACCCAAATGCATAATTATAAAACATTCTTGTTTTTGTTCCAATGTTCTTCTTATCCAAGCTGTCCTCGGAAGTACTTTCACGAAGCGTCGTTATCTGTGCCATAATCCGTATCAAAATTATTTAATGTCACTTTTGACGCTTCTTGATATGCCCCGTTGATGACAGTTCGATGATCTATTTAGAAACAGCTCTTTCAGCGACCGGATGACATTGTTGTAACAAGAATCCATTGTTTTTTTTTTTCTCATTATTATATTGTATCGATTTAATCTCGGTACTTTCGATTTCTTTTGTTCTAAAGGAACAATTACATTGGAATGACGCAACACTTCTTTTGGCTGGCAAAACTTTTAACACTTAACCTTTTTCGAGTGCCCAGAGATAAGTTTTAAAGTCTGTAGACAGAGTAGCTGTTGATAACTTATCAGTAAGTACTTGTTGTATCAACTTGGTTAAACTTTGTTATTACAGTTTTAAGAGTATCTTTTAACTTTCTTGAAGTTAGTACCTACTTACGATGATTTACTGTGTGATAAAAAGTACATAATATATAACATTTCTTGTCAAGGGAAATTTCGCACCGTAATTTCGTACAATTTTCGTAAGTTTTAGCGGCTCATTTGTCAATAATTTCTGGTAGTTAAATCTGTTAAATTGGGTATTCGTTTGCAGTGTTGACCAATCAATTTCCGACATGCAAAAAAGGAACAGCGCAACTTCAAAAGTTATGTGAAAATCCTTAAATGATCTGTGCCTCGCAAATAAAACAGCAAAGGTCAGCGGACATACAGCCTATCAAGTGGCTCCTACACGAACTTTCATAACAGGCTGAATGTAAAGTTTCCTGTGTCTTTACGTAAGACAGCGATGACGGCGCGCCACCGTGCTCTGCGTGGTCGTGATCTTGAACCGTGCGGCATACCATTGTCTCATTGACTTGTACTTTGAATGACTCCGCTGTGGTCCCTTCAGACCCTTCCTAAGTTTTTAAAATTTTAATGGAATTTAACTCAAGACGGAGACGCAGCGAAGGCTGCCATAACGATTAGTTCAATCTGTAATTACTTTAAAATTCGACAGCTTCGACGACTTCGGCGAATTCGACGGCTTTGGAATTCGACAATCAGTAGGTAGGTGACGTGACGGTGTGGACGAGCAAAAGATAAGAATTATAATGTAACTAAGTAGTCAAGCAGGTAGGTTATTTAGACTTGCAACAGATTAGAAAAAAAAAAAATGGATATTGCCAGTAGTCTCTCTAACATCCAAATATTGGGCAAGATCTATATCGATTATTCTGCTTTACTTAATAACTAATTATAGCTATTACAACACTTCGAAATACATCCAATAAAGAACGCTCTTTCAACTCATGACGTGGGGTTTAAATGAGATTAACTACCAGTGCCGAATGTGTTATTCAACCTATTTTTACTAGGGATGGGCCGAAATTCGTTTCACATTCTATTTTGCCGAACTTTGACGTTTTTAACCGAATGTGATTCGGCATACGGCCAAAATTCGGTTTAAACGCCGAACATTCGATACAAGAAAATATTAAAATAATTCAACTGGAATGACTAAAATAATAAAACTAAAATAGTAAATATAAAATCATAAGCATATACTTATTTATTGTTTGTTAGTTGTTACTAAATTTACAATTACCTACTTAAATGTGTTCTAAACATTATCATCTAAACACTGAAATATTAAAATTATCGCCAAAAACCAGTAAGTATTATTATTTTTTATAAAGGTGTTAAATCTTATTACCTACCGTTCTGGTATTTAAAATTTACCAAGGGCAGGTTATGGTGCAAAAACACCAAGGATTCTGCGTTATCTGGCAGGAGTCTGTTACGTTTTTGTTCGTATATAATTCCTAGAGAAAATATCCGAGGTCGGCCGAACTTTTTATTTTCATTGAATGTTCGGCCGAAGTTCGTATTCGGGTTTAACCACATCCCTAATTTCTACTCAAATAACACTAAGTAGGCAAATTTATTCGACACATCATTGAGTAATATCGCATCTTCATCGACTTTCTTCACATAAAATACACAAGAATGTAATCCTCAGATTTTCAGAATAGACTTTCCGGTAAATTTCTAAGATTATAATGTTACGAAACGTGGAACATGGCTTCGAAATGCCGCCATTAATAATGTAAGGATCCATAGGTTATTAAGATAGCAAAACAATGGATTTGTGGAGTTGTATAGTGAAGAATGGTGCGGTTATGTGAGTGGGACTGTGTCGCGATTCCCACCGTCCCGCTCGGTACCACGTGGGCTGTCGTTTGAAATAAACATGACAAGCTAGCTCTCCCTCATTATCATTGAAACTGGTGCCGAAGGAGTCGTCCATATATATATGTACAAAAAATTGGTTACAGGTTTGGTTACTCTCCCTTTTTTTAAACTTATTTGCATTCGTCCGCTTGGTTTGAGATCTGAGATCTTCTTAGTCGACAAAGAAGCAAATTTTGCTTTATAATGATTCGTCCTGGTGGTGGTAGATAGGTACTCCAGAAACCAAGGATTATGTGGACCAATCTTGCAGACGAATTGATTTAGATTTTTCTCTCAACCATTTTTCGTCTCTCCCAAAGGTTCTTTTGGTTAAACCTATTTTTCCAACCGGCCGTTGCTGGTCAGTAATCGGTCCTAGCGGATCACGTAGTCAACATGTCCTACCAATTATAATATTGTATCTCATTACTACGCTATCATGGTGTTATTATGGTAATTTAATAATAGTACATGATACAAAATTCGCCTGCGTGCGACAGACATGGCGCGGTAAGCAATTACACGGACAAGCGAATCGCGTTCAGTCTGTTGGTTACAAATGCTGTGATACAAAATTTTGAACAATAGGAGACGAGGTGCGTGCGATAAATTAGCGTCTTTATTATTCGAATGCCTTTTAAACATGCTGGTCAATGTCATTCGGTTATCAAATGTTGATGGTGATGATCAGTGATAGGATAATCGGATGCATATTTACCTAAAGTTGGGGTGTTGGCTGTTATGGGATGCACTTTTGTATGGAAATAATCCTGGGATTCCCCGGAATCCCAGGATTATTTCCATACAAAAGACAATATTATCCCGATAGACAATATTAGAGTGTTGATTATAGAATCGAATGTATATTTACTTACGTTCAGGTTCGGGCTAATATGGAATCCACTTTTGTATTGATCGTAAATATCTCGCGATTTAGGAATAGATGAATTTTGTACCATAGAATCGAATGGTAGCTAATAGTGTAAAGGTGTCTGCACACAGCGGGCGCGGCGCGGCGGGGCGGGACGCCGCGCCGACGCGACGCTGAGCAGTTGTAATGTACTAGATATTACGGAGGACGCCACACAGAGCGTCGCGTCACGTCGCGTCGAGCCGGACGGCTCTGTGTGGCGTCGTCTGTAATATCTAGTACATTACAACTGCTCAGCGTCGCGTCGGCGTCCCGTCCCGCCGCGCCGCGCCCGCTATGTGCAGAGACCTTAAAGTTAAATAATACCACATATTTAAGAATTCGTTTCCATGCCATGTATACGTTTAGATATGCATTCTCGGATTTTCTGAAATCTGGGGATTTATATTAAGAAAAAAACATTTTGAAGTTGCTTTCATAATTTCTTAGCCAAAAATGTACTTTAGGTAAATAAATGTTTCAAGTACGGCTGGCTGTGCTGGTGCTGCTACTGCGGCTGCTGAGACCCTCAAGCGGCGAAAATACTGTAACCTTATGGGTAACTACAGTTTTGAGCCGTTTGGGGTCGAAACGCTCGGGTCCGAGTGCACGTCTCCTTTTTAAGGAAATTTCTCGCCGACTGGTCGATACTTCACGTGACCAGAGGGCTGGCTCGTTCTTTGGCCAAAGAATTAGCATTGCCATTCAACGTGGCAATGCTGCCAGTCTTCTGGGCACGTTTCCGAGTGACAGCGATGCGGACGAGTACTTCGACGCCTACTAAGTGTCCTTTTGTTTTTCTTTGTATATTTTTGTTTTTGATTTTATATATAAAGTTTGTTAGTCTTTTAATTTAGTACGAGTACCTAGTGTATATAGCCTGTGTACATAAATAATAAAAAATATTTCCGAAGTCCCTTTAGGTATATAATATCAATATAAATACGATCTAGAGGAATGAGGCCGCTTTTCTATAGATCGAATTTTGTTGCTTCATGTCTAAATATGAAACTTTGTATAAGGTATTAGAAAATTCTAGACACACTTACCGAGGTTCCTGATTGAGCCGTTTTTCATAATTCCTTCTCAGTCACGAGATAATATTTTTTTTTATAGGGGTGGCGCTAGTAGACCGGTGAGCGGCCTCTCAAAACATCTTCTGCACATACATAAACCAATACCATGACCATGAGCGCAATATTGGAGACGCGCTGTAACTTTACCTTTTCGTGAATGCAACTTCCATCCATGTTGCTCAGGTAGTGACATATTGATGCTTCTATCTAATCTGTGTTGGCCAAAACTGCCCAAAAGACATTAGTCTACACTTAATTTAAATAGAGTTGCACACTAAAGTGCAATGTCAATGTTGAGAGGGTAACTTCTACCTAAGTCTATTCGGATACTAAATACATAATTTGTTATATAGCTCTTGGTATAGGATAACATAGGCCATGTACCAAGCTTTCTCCACTTAGTTGCTTTACTGCAACGAAGTACGATAATTTTATTATAGCAGGTAAATGTGAGCGTGGTTTGTGGGCGATCCTTGCACCTGGCAGAAGTGAGTTTGTCAACAAAGCCCGCTAAACCTGTTCTAGTAAACGCGTAGACGGTATTATTACGTAGAAAACAAACGATATTTCCTAGGATTACAAGTTTCTACTGGTCTTGCACTCTTACTTCATGAAGTCATTATTGTTTGACTTTATCTAGTCTTGATTATGAACATTTTTCTTTTTCTGCAAACAATATGAAAAGTATTCTATAGTATACCTGTATCATCATCTGCCTAGCCTTTTCCCAACTATATTGGGGTCGACTTCCAGTCTAACCGGACGCATTTTACATGGAGCAACCGCATATCTGACCTCCACAAACCAGTTACTGGGTAACACGATACCCCTTGGTAAGACGTGGTTGTCAGACTTTCTGGCTTCTGACGACCAGTAACAACTGTCAAAGATCTACAAATGACAGCCGGGACCAACGGCTTAACGTGCTTTCCCTCGGAACGCACGACGGGGTCTTGGTATGTAAAGATGGTCACCCATCCACGGGCGAACCGCGGCAAGCGTAGCTTAACCTGATCGATCGACCCATGTGACTATTACTTAGCCACAAGCCCCTTTCTATATCATATAATATTATACGTAAATATAGTAATTCTGGTCTTAGACGCTTGTGTATCAAAATATTAATGTTAGTTAAACCTAATTTTATTATATTCTGTTTAACTAGCAACGATAACTTCAGCATCGGCTGCATTATTTATATTAGGATACATTACAAGCCACTTGTCTCCAATAGTGCAATTCAACGTCCTATTTCTCTTCCTTTGAATACAGCCAACACTGTGTTAATAGCTACATATTCGAAAACCGCACACAGCGCAAAGAGAAGAGACACAAATAATGCAGTACGGTTACTAAACAGTAGCTCTGCCGTATTTATGCAAACATGTCGGACAAGACAAAGTTGACAGCAGCGATCGTCTCTCAATGAAATATTATGAAGTCAATGTCGCCTAACAACTGACATTTCCTTGTCGAAAGTCTAAACACACATTGTTAGAGTCGAGAACCAAACATCGCATTGTGAACTCGGTAGCATGATGGCTTTAGACAACCTCGTGCCTCACGACCTACGCTTAATCAGCGAAGAAAGTCATACAAAATGTTTATTTATTTGTCGAGCATGACCCTAAGGATGCCCTAAGGCTAAACTGTGAACTATGGCGTCTTTGTTCCAAGTGACATTGATTTCTGCTCTAAGCAACATAATGGCATATCGAGATCTGCTAAATATTTCGACTTCAAGTGTTGCGTGGGTGTCTTGTTTCAAGAGGATTGATGGCTTGAAATATATAATTATGTAGATAGAGTATAAGGTATCTAAGATAAAAGTAAATCAGAAGAGCTTTTTGTATTTATTAAATGCTAGCGACCTGCCCCCAGCTTCGCACGGGTGCAATTTACATTCGAAGACGGTATTCTGATCACGACACGTTGTACAGAAGTTCTGAGTAGTAACCAAACAAAAAGTACTAGGTTTGCATGAATTCAAGACAGTATTTCATTATTATTTTTAAATACTTCTTTTCTATATAATATATATTTACATAAATATAGCCTATGTCCATCTGGAATATCTCTTCAAATGGTGAAATAATTTTTCAAATAAGAGCTGTGGGTCACGCACGAGGTTACTCTCCACATAATATACAAAAACTAACAAAATTTGCTCTCTTTTTTTTAAATATTAGTATAAAATATAGATTGTTCCTTCGACAAAATATGAGAAATTATTCATGGTGCTTCCATTATTTCAGGAAATAATGTGAGTTCTTTTGCGTTCAAATCTTTAGCTGGAAATAAGTATTCTACAGCAGTATCACTTTAAGACGCAGGCAGTTATATCAAAGTGGCATCTCGGCCTCAAAACGCGAGTCACAATGACAAGCTCTAAAATCAAAGCGCTTTGAACAAAAGAGACAAAAGTACTGTTCTAAGGCTTTTAGGTGAAGGTCGAGAAGACGTGCAGGAAACGTGTGTGAGGCCATGCGGTGACGTCATTTCCTGGGCCGATGAACGACTTACATTATGCTAAGGCATTCGACGCGATAACTCGCAGTGTAAACTGGTAATAGAGAGTTAAGGTTTCAACGATTAACGTACCTACTAATTTTAACACCGATGCCGATCGCCGCATTCCTTCGGGAATCGGGATCATGGACCGAACAAAGTTTATACCTTCCAATTTTCTAAAGGTCAATGTGGGCGCCATTTGGGCACGAGACTTAAGTGCTCTTTTTTATTGTGAATTTTATCCAGTTACAACATCAACGCTGGATCGTGGAAGATCGACACTGGCTGGTCGCGGACTTGTACCCTGAATTTGCATTCAACTTTCGCCTTTAACGCAAATTGAATTAACATAAAGTTTGCCATAACTTTGACTGCATTTCGAAAAAAATAGTTTCTTTCGCTGTTTTGTATTCCGCACAGAAGATTAAAAATCAGATAAGACGACGAACTTGGGAAAGCAAGCCTGCATTTTGAAAGGGGGAATAACTAAATCTCATTCATATTTTTAAAAGTGCAGTCTATTTTCATAAAATTGAATTGGTTTTGTTTAAAACTGGATGCAAAACACCCTTCAAAGATAATAGGAGCATAAACATCCACAAAATCATCAATATGAAGGCTACGGTAAATTACAATCGAGCACATTGATTGTTCTATTGGCCATGATAGAAACACGAGTCAATTTGTATGCAGACGCATCTATTGGGCACTAGGCTGACGGGTGCACGGTTCAACGCGCCGCAAGTTTATCGACGTTCATAACCCGTAAATAGATCGAATGCAGTAAAAGCGAGAACGCTGCATACATTCGGGGCACTGTACACGTCTGTTTCCAATTTCACTGCAATGCGATCAATGGAATTCAATCGATATCGGCAAGATACTAGAGAAATCACCAATAAAATGTCTGCTCATTGAGGGAAATTGCATTGCGAAGAAATCTTAAACATTTTACTGATACAACTAATTCAATTCACAACCGGTACCCCAGCTTCTCCAGGTGCCGTGTGGTGCCAGACGTAAATAATAGTACCATCCCATTTCCTCCTGTGGGTGTCGTAAAAGGCGACTAAGGGACTTACTTGAGAATGCGCAGCAGCATTCTCTATACGTTTTTAACACCTTACTGCGATCGCCAACCCGCCTGCCAAGCGTGTTGATTATGGCCCCCCCAATTGGGGGAGGAATATGTCCAGCAGTGGGCGTCTTTCGGCTGAAATGATGATGATGATGACCACAGCTTCTAGAACTCTTATTGAACATAGTACAATCATTAAAAATATATTGTTTCATAATTCACAAGCCGTTCCACATAAATCAGATAATTTTAAAATAATAACCGACACTTTAATAGTAAATCATGAGCAACATTGATAAATAAGACAAGTTTATAAATTCAATGTCAATGAGCAAGCACCAGATTGCATAGAAATCGTTGCGTCCGGATCGTAAGTAATTACGGCAAGAAATAAAGGAAATATCTCAATACCTGTAGCACTGCCGCGGACACACGGTAACTGGGTCTGGTCTGGTCATTTGTTAGAAAACTTTCCACTCGTTAATTAAGCTATTAAAAGTCTTGTACCTGAGCAACAATGTGAGAGTAAGGCTAGATGCTAATGCGAATGTGACTTGCCTTGTATAAAACTGTACCTAGGTACGTGCTAACAATTTCCGCTTAGTTATTTCACTGAAAATTACTGCATTTTAATAATGTGTGATGCTGAAACTGGCCCAATATCTTCATATTCGTTTTCAATCTCAACCCCGAAATGAGCCTACAATATTCCAAAGCTCACCGGCACCATATCAAGAGTGCTCCAGATAAATGGATCACGTTACTTGATTAACCGGCGCACATCCCTTCCCCTTATCACCCCTGGGAATATTTAAATGGGCCCTGAATATATCACACCACCCTCTCGAGGTAAACGAGCCAAGTAGACTCGTTTACCTGCGCTCTAGATTGAGGATGTAAATAACGGTATCTTCATTAACGAGTCGCACACAATATTAAAACTGTACAAAAGCGATACAGTCGCGAGAATTCAAAGGACGCCCTTAATAAGCTGGTTATGATGAACTTTCTGTGGATAAGTGCGTATTCTCGTCACACGCGAATTGGAGCGACAATTTGTAACATACGTGTGATCTCAATCAACATGGCAATCACGCGCGGCGCCACCACAACTACTCCTAATGCGATGCTATTGAAAATCAGCATTCACGGCGTCGACGCCACACTAACGCGCCTAGTTACACTCATTGATTTCACACGGAACGATTTACATGTCGCTGAAAGTGATAACTCGTTTTGACAATGTTATCACACAAACTCATCCACGTTTCATGATCGTTCCGCAATAATGCCAATTGTATTATAGTGCGAGTTCGGCGCTCGGCTCTACCGTAGTGCCACTAAAACGTTTATTCCGCTGAATAAGTAGGCAGTGACTAGGTATGTACAGAGCTTGTCCGGACTCTCGTAAAGTGTTTTTGTAGCTATAAATCCTGCCCCCCTAAGATCCTTGTCTTCGAGCCAAGGTCTGCAAACTCATTCACAAGATCAAGTGGCAAAAAACTGGAGCAATGAACTGGGAGTCACGTACCATTCTCATCAACTCCCAAAGCACGTAGTGGCGTCTAAACTACCGCTCATTGTCAATATTGGAGTGCTGTTCCGAGCCACTGGCAAAATCAATAAAGGCATTATCGGTTATTAGACGTATGATTGCTAGAAATTGTTTTATGAGCTAATGAATAACAAACAATGGACTTGAATGAAGTACCCTCAGGAGACAAAAGACAGAGACTCACGTTACCCACATCTGCGCTAAAAAGGACGTAACGTAATATCTATTTTACATGGAATGATATCAAGCCAGCGAGGCTTTATTACCTTAAGAAATTAACCCCAACTCATTAAAGGTAAACAAGATAACTGCTCAACAATTAAAAGAATTAAAACTTTAATCAAACCCTGGGGAAATGCCAATGAAGTGTACGCTTTTTATCGTCGGCAGGCAATGCAAATTAAATAATCAATATGAATTGCAATTGAGTCGGCAACCTCGAATGTCTGAGTAATGGTCGCTGGGACTGAACAGTTGTTCACACACACAAAGTGCAAGGCTACCAAGTGCATCGCCGATAAACCGTAGATGAAAGCGACTGTTTATTTGACTTTGTGCCGGTACGAGCAAGCATATTAACTAAGCTTCGGCCAACGACCCTGCTGCTCCATTCTTCCTTGAGCTCGTAAAACTGCCGCAAGTTTGATGTTCGCACCATGTTACCGGAAGGTTGAGGAGATGTAATTAACTTCGTCCGAATTTCTGTTTATTGGCAGGTTAAGTTTGATGGATACAGTTTAATTAACCATCACATCAGTAGGAACTGGTTTTATAACTTCGTCTGAATGACTCTGGACCATCAAGTTGTCATGTAACATAAATGTGTCTTCGTTATAGCATGTTATTAAAACAAATAGATGTTCTGCGCCGTCTGTGTCGCAATCTTTAAGCGATAAATCTCGCTGCGCGTCTAACGCAGACCTCACAATGTGTCACATTCACAAAATGGAAGCTGTAAATTAAGTATGAAAATTTAAAGTTGATTCTGTATGGAATATTAATTGAACATTTCAATGGTTGTTGTCTATTGGTTTCCTTTAAGGCTTTGAAGCATTACATTATCAACTGTCCTCGGTGGATGATCTTTTAACGGTCTTTATGCTTGCGACTTGCGACCTTGACCGATGAAGTCTTGATATTTAGCATCTTGTTTTAGGAATTTGAAATCTATCTGAGCAAAGATTATCTTATTCATAAATAAAGTCCGTTTTATGAAGCTGGCAGATTACGGTCTCGAATCTCTAATAATCTCGACTTTTGTCTAGGCAGTGTCACAGAATGCCGGTTTCGCAATCGAACGGCCGCCCGGCCGGCAACCCATCAAACATTGTCGGATTACGTTTATGGACCATTTGTATGGGATCTGCTACGGCTAATGATTTTCGGTCGTTCCTCCGTCTCTTGTGCAATTCTATTTCGTTCGAGACAGTTATTTGATAACTTTTTATTAATTAAAAGCTTCAAGGTTTTTTCCTTTTCACATTATTTGTGTTATTATTATTACTTACGAACATTTCTTTGTCAGAGGCTGACTATAAAATTATTGTCAGTCATCTTAAGGATCTTGTTTTAGTCATCTTAAGTGAATAATTTAAAATTATGTGTGTGGAACTTGAATGTGTCCGAGATGATAAATTCAAGGACAAAAGTTCGAACCCTACAGTTATTATTATGACGGAGGCACACCGGTCCCCTATTAAATTACAAACACCCCATGTTCTTGACATAATGGCTACGAACGACAATTTTCTGCGATAAAGTTTAAATTTATAAATTCTTATTAGTTCTGAATATTCAATCAACATAAACTGTTCTTTACTTTGATCTAGTGCTTTATCGTTATCGTTGGACGCAACCCGGTGACATTTTCACATGTCTCATATCTGTGTTTATTAACTAGTTGTTTGAGCTCATGCGCTGCAGGCATGCTTGAAAGCATCTTAATATTCGTGTCCTCACCGTTTATTTTCCTCATGGCCCTAGACCTTCACAGCACGGCCAAAATCCTGCCCTCGGTATCGGCAACAACAAAACACTCACACATACGAAACACTAACAAGAACTCCACAATACACACTTTTGTAAACATTCGTAGACAATTATCTTGTACCAGCAACACGCAAGATAACTTGTGTACACTACTTTGATTAGATGATAAGAAAGAAAACACATAAATTGTTTATCGCGATGCGATCTACACCCACGCAAACATGTTGCGACGCGCGTCAACGCCGCGTGACTGCAGGCGTGTCGCCGGCTGACACTTTGGCGCCACTAATGACGGCAGGAGCGTGAACAAACGCTAGTTGAATAATCCTACCCAGAGATGGCGCTATACTCAGCTCGCAGAAAAATCTGTGTTTACCTCTACGAACTACCATAGAATTTTCACCATTATTTAGGACACTTGAAATAGTAAACAAACATATAATTAATCATTTTAATTTAAAAGCTATTAATACATTAATGAATGGTTTTTTATCTAGAGGTTTAAGCGGCAACTTATACCTGGGTATTCTAAGTATGAATATTTTCATAAATATACCCACAGCTTTTCTATAGATTAGGTTAAAACTTACCTTCTATGATAATGTTAAATATTTGGGTCCAGAAAAATAATTTAACTTCACCTCACTTTAGCCACAAGACCACCACAATTTTACTGAAGAACTAAGTAATAGAAAATTGTATGTATGCCAATTAGTTTCCGCATATTCAGTTGTAAAATCCGCATTGAGAGAAATGCCGGTCGCTAACCGCTACAACAGCCATAATCACTGCAAGAACACTGCTCACCACAATTTCAGTTTAATATGGGGTTTTCCACGATACACTGTAATAATAAATGCACGAGTTGAACGCGGAACACCATGAATAGCGACCGATAACACTATCCATCACCCCATTATCCTACGCGACTTGAAGTTAGCAGCGAGCGAACACGTCAAAATATACCATAAATAACATGGTACGTATTGGGGTGCGCCACCCCATCCCCACCCTTCGATCGTCTGTAAACAGAAGGTTCGTTTTCGATTCGAATAATGAAAGTTCGAAATTTTTAATTCTTTAAATCGATGCCGGCCGGGCCTCAGCGTGCGTGTACTGGCGACTACCATTGAGCTATGGTATTAGCTGCAAGGCGTCGGTCTGAGGGGGAGGAACGTCGTATAAACTCACATTACAATACGTTAAATCGCCTCCAGCCCTCGTCGACTGCGGTCGTAACGCGACGGGAACTTCCCGGCGACATCCCGACTAGGCTCTCACCATACAGCCAATTAACTACAACTTTAATGACACTTTTCCATTATAGAACTTGGGTAGCTTTCGCAGTTATAATAGGGTGTCTTTGTTAAAAGTATGAAAGACATTTTTTAATTTTGCAGCATGTACTTTAAAACAAAAGTTTTTAGGTAGGTAGGTATCTAACACCTAATTTATTATGTTATTTCTTTTACCGAATTCAAAATTGTAGGTACCTAAATGACTTTGAGAATTTAAACGCATTGTCGTCGCTCCTCTGTCATCTTTGATATAAATATTCATTCGTTACAGCCCGAAGGCGAAATGTGCTGAAAGGGAAAACCGACAAAGGAAGCCTTTTTAGGGATCCGGATAAGACGCGACGTGAAGAAAAAGAGAGCGACAATTTTTCCGGTTCATATCCTTCTATACATTTCATTACTTCCGCCATGTATGGACGTAGATCTCGGGCGAAGTCGGAAGTGTTCGGCTACGGTCGTCTATCGTCGGGTAATTCCGGGAGACTAATCGATACGCGTTAGGCATGCTTCCGACGACGTGCTACGTTACAACGTAGCTACTACGCGAGTCTACAACTTTGTAGCTTACGCTACGGTTGTGTTGTTGTTATCCAACTAAATTAAAAAGTCAGCGAACTTGACTCTACGAGTGGGGTTGTCACGCCGTACATCTTTGGGTGGTGTTGTTCCGGCCGGTTAATTGTTTTTGCAGCCAGAGCCAGCCAATGTCGCGGCGCCGCTGCACCAATGCAGATACATAATACATTTTAGGTGATCAACTGTGATACTGCTAATAAACGGCGCTGGGAATTGAGTTAACCTCCCGTTTTAGTTATTATTAGTGTGAACAGTTTTCAATTAAATTGTTCACGGCAATTGCAAGTGGATTCATTTAAAGAGCTTCAACGACCCCATTTAATTGCAATCTGTAGTAATTCTGTACTGATTTTGAAATCAGTTTGGGGCAAATAACTCAGCTAGGTACGATTTATAAAAAAGGAATAGGTATTAAGTAGGTATTGTTTTATTATTTAGGTAACTTTTGATTTATAATTTCAAGTGCTTCGCAAATCGATGCAATAGGAGTATAATTATGTTTTCGATTGTAAAGTATTGGCAGTACGGTAACCTACCTACTTTAGTATGTAAGTAGGTACCTAAGTCTTCGCATCACGTGCCTATGTTGGTACTTCAAAGATCTATGATAGGTAGGCAGGGCCGGATTAACCATGTCGGGGCCCTTATGCAATGCAATTCTCGGGGCCCCTTTTCAGCCGTTTGAAGATCATCAGCTCTTCAAGTAGATGAAGGGATGTGATTAATAGCATCAGGAGCATCACCGGACTGATGCTTAACTTCTCAGGAACTTACAGTAAAAAAATTGTATTAGGGCTCATTGAAATGGTCTTAATGAATAGGTTATAGATAAGTAATGATCCAGGTCTCATTAGGTATATACATCAGAAACTTTCTACAATGTTGATAGACCCCCCCATATGAACGTTTAAAAAGAAAGATCATATATAAACATTACGGCTATTTCCATTTAACATGTATGTTTTAACTTACCAAAATGTTAAAACAGATGTCGCAACAACATCCATACTAATATTATAAATGTGAAATTAACTCTGTCTGTCAGCCTGTATGTTACGTTTTCACGCCTAAACCACTGAACCGATCGTCATGAAATTTGGCGGAGATATTATAGTCTGGGATATGGAGAAGGACATAGCTTTTTTTTTACGCGATAACCGACATCCACGCGGGCGGAGCTGCGGGCAAAAGCTAGTTATGTATAAAAGTTGTTTTTTATACTTTGAAGAAACAAACTTTTAAAAACTTACTGTAAGTTTAATGATATTAATACAATGTCATTATTACATGTCAACATTGCCGTTAAGTCCACGTAACGTTGCAAATGATAGTTGTTGAAAGTTTTATCTGATCTATATGAGCAACATTGCATCTAATGTTTCTGGCGTTGCCGTTAGGGCTATTTAACACGTTGGTGGACAGTAACGCCCGTAGGTGTCTAGGTAGCTAAAAATGATACGACAGTACGCCTGTCGACGTCTGAGTTTTTACTTGCATTACTGTCCACCAACGTGTTAATCTACGTTCGTGTAACCTTGCTACAAGATTGCACCTTTGCATTTGTAGTTTCAGCAATGTTTATGCAACATATCCGTGCTTAATGGGTAGTATATGAGATGAGACCGTCTCACGGTCGCATGATGGAGCAGGAAAGAAAAATAAGACCCGGGTGTTTTTATTTTAACTTAATTTTTGTTAAATCCATTAAAAAAACAATCAGTTTTTAATAGTTTTAATTTTGAAAAGTTACGTTCACCCGTTGCGTTTGATATCATCAGACTTCTGTATAATATATTTGCAATACTATCATTACATTCGGGAAAGTTGATTGTACCATTCCTCGTCAGTTAAAGTTTTATATTTCTTAGGTCTTTCTTTAGGTCTTTACCTATAAAATTGCCGTTTTTTCATGAAATAAGTTAACGCCCTTTTTTTTAATTAATTAATTTAACATGGTAAGTACCTAACTTATAAACTTAGCCCCACAAAACCATTGCAATCGTTTGACTGTGGGGTCAGTGAGTCTCTAGACAATAATACTTAATCACACATATCCAAATAGTATTTTTTTAACTTACTTTTAAATCTATTTTTATTTTTATTTCTCTATATTTTTTATTTTCATTAATCAAAGTAATTACCCATGCAATCAATGCATTTTTGCCAACGTAGTGGTAGCTTATTGATGGCCATTTTAAAAAGTGTGCTAGCCGGGAGGCAACAAATTCTTCAAAGGCATTTTGAACTGCCTGGTTATATTGAATTGTTTCCCCGCCAAGAAGTTATCCAAATTCTGGAAAAAGTAGAAATCACTTTTTTAGGGGTCAGTTTTCGTTTGGGGCATTGTTTAGGTGCTGATCCAGGATCTAACCAACTTGCTGAGCGCTTGCGATTGTCGAACAGAATCCATTTTTCGTCGCAAGTAACAATGCGATTCAATATGCCTTCGTTTGTGTACCTACTGCTTGTTGAGCAGTGCAAGGCTCAATTCGACGCGTGCTTCGCGCTGACGATCATTCAATTAGTGAGGAACCCATTTGTCAAGCTTTTTTACCTTGCCAATTCGACGCAAATGGACCAATATTGTTTTGATCCTAACATCGAAAGCTGCTGCTAATTCAGCTGCAGATTGAGGATCATCAGCTTCCACAATCGCCTTTAATTCGTCATTGTCGACTAAAGTTTTCGGTCGACCACGGAGTTCATTCCTTAGGTCGAAATTTCCAGAACAGAAGCGGGCAAACCAATAACGGGTAGAGCGATCGTTAGTAGTGATCGCTCCGTATACGTCGTTGATGTTGCGTGCCGCTTCTGCCGCTTTGCCGCCACGACGGTACTCATACTCCATAATCACTTGAATTTTTACCGTACCCATGACTCAGAACCATGATGACGAAAAATGTACAAATGCGATGAAAACAGAACGCTAACCATTAACACATGAACAGCTAACGTTAACCGTTAACAAATGATTAATTTTCAAAAAAGAATACCATATTTTAAAAATAAAAATAATTTGAACTTAAAATTCTTAGCGGAAAAAGAAAAAAATTGGACTTGAAATAGCCAGTACGGCAGAAAGGGAATTTCATAGGTAAAGACCTATTAAGATGAAGTACTTGAACTGTCCAACTAGTTTATCGATACCTCCCACGCAAAAAGTCGTAACATGTTTTTTTTTTTGTAAAATGAGATTTTAGAACTATAATGTAATCCTTACTTCCTTACTAATATTATAAATGTAAAAGTAACTCTGTCTGTCTGTCTGTCTTTCTGTCTGTATGTCTGTCTGTCTGTCTGTATGTTACGTTTTCACGTCTAAGCCGCTGAATCGATCGTCATGAAATTTGGCAGAGATATAGCCTGGGATATGGAGAAGGACATAGGCTACTTTTTTACGCGATAACCGACATTCACGCGGGCGGACCCGCGAGCAAAAGCTAGTATTATATAAATATTATACTATTATTTTCAAATTTTCACTAAAAACCGAGTTTCTAACTTTGCTAATAGTCTTATCATATTATTTTTTGCGGCTGATCAACACGAAGATGACGTTAAAATCTCTCTCCTGAAAAATCACAAATTTAAACATACGACCTTATGCGCGGGAGGTGTCGTTATATACTCTGGCCCCGGAACTGTGTTAAAATAAAATAAAAAATAAAAAAAATCTACAATCCTCTTTAATTTCACTTTTGTGCGCGCGCGGGGCCCCTTGCCGCTGCGGGGCCCCTAGACAGTTGCCTACTCTGCCTAATGGTTAATCCGGCCCTGTGGGTAGGCATGTACGTTAGGTAAGTTCACATAAAAGAAATCCTGTCATGTGCCTGTGTGTGGTAGGTAGGTACATAGTACGTAGATACAGTCAACCAGACGTACATGCTAACTATTTGACTTTGCCATTATTTCGTACCATTGGGGGTGGTTTTCGTAGTTAAAGTGTTAATGGTGCCGATTCCCTTGTACACAAACTAAACTAAATTTAAGTTCAGTGCATCCTTTTCTTTCTATTTCATTAAGAAAAGGACATAGGATAAATTTTAGTTTAGTCCTTTCAAATTAATCAGCGCCTGTCACTACTCCATACAAGTTTAGACGTGATTAAAAACTTGCAGACTAAAATTACGTCAATTTACGTCAAGCGCTGATTAATTTGACAGGACTAAACTAAAATTTATCTTCTGTCCTTTTCTTAATGAAATTGAAAGAAAAAGACGCACTGAACTTTAATTTAGTTTAGTTTGTGAACAAGGGAATCGGCACCACTACCTACGTGCAGTTGACCGTACCTAAGCCGTAACGATGTCAAGCTTTTATTGTGAACCTACGTTTCCGAATGCAAAGATGAATAAAAATGAACAGCCCTCCGACGGTAAAAGAAAAATGCTATACCGCTTTTCTCGTGGACTGCTACGAAAAACATCGTAGACATACACAAAACATTAGGACACTATTGTTTCTCTATTGCAATTTTATCAAAATCAAAATAGTTCGTAAGTTATTATCACCCTGTAAAGTCGTTCGGTACCAAACCAAGAAGCAACGGTATCTACAAATGGACATTTAGTATTTGACTGACCTATTTCAAAAATAAGACGCCTTGCAAAAGTTTGTGAAATTGTAATTCTTTTATGATTTATTTTAATTAATTAATATAATAAAATAAAAATATACTGCTCTTTTTGACCGCTGAAAGCATTCTATTTCTGGTGCTTTATTTATTCAGGACTATCTACGCCATCTATCGATGAAATCAAAAGTTAGTTTTATTTTGATCAACGTATTTTAAGTAAGTAGTACCAAGGGTTATTCTTTTAAATTCATTACAACCTTTTTTTACTATGAAATGTTTCTGTTATAAACTTTTTACATTTAATTATCACATTTCTATTTTGGGTGTGTTTGGCATTGGAGAAAAACTATAGCCTGCCGTTTTGGGGCGAACTAAAAAAAAAAAATTGGCATTGGCAACACCCTGCAATATGTCAATCTTTACGTTCCCTGCTTTTGATATTTACTGCATCAAGCATTATTGTTTTCTCTTTCTTCTTGGCAGGAATGATATAACGCCTTCTCGCTTAGTTGCAGAAGATTCTGCATTTGTGAAATCCATTTATTTCCAAGCCATCATTTTTCTTAAACGTCAATAACAATTTGATGAAAAATACATTCGATGTTAATGTTTTCGGGTTAAATTACTACAAATATTAGCTATGAACCGAGTATAAAACACTATGGAGAAACCTAAAGTATTGTCGTAAGTAAAACTAATGCCTTTTATACATAATTTATCCGATGGCCATAGTTTACAAGTATGGTATGTACTCGCTAAGTTTTCCAATGCGGTGTACACAGAAATAAAAACTATTCTTAGAAGTATTCACTATTCAATAATTTTCAACCATAGGATCTATAGGGCGTAGTATGTAAAGATTTCAGTAGAACGTAGACGCATTAAAATTTTATCTAGATATCTAATAACAACTTCCACATCAGCTGCTACTGAAAATCATTCAAAAATTAACTTACTGAACCATTGCTGCCAGGTCCATTGGAGTGTTGGGCGCTAAATCCACCCAATAAAAGCGCCAGATTCCGCTAGATAAGTGTGATTTAAAATGTGCTAGATTTTATGCTATTTTTAAAATAAGCAGTTAAAAATACCTATAGTGATATTTATTGATAATTTATTACAAAAAGTATGAATTATTGAACAAATTATTATTATATGCATAGAAATGCAATACAAAAGTCAAGATCAATAGCCGAACCGAAAAATCGTCATCGTCGCCGTTGGTTGCATTTGTTGATGGATTTTGAGGACTCCCAGATCCGGATGGCCCTCTCTGTGATTCTGTGGTATCTATATTGCGCTGAGGTAACCCTAATTTATATTTTTCGATACTGCCAATTTGTCTACAATATACTATTACTGACAAAATACTATGTCAGACAAAATATTATTCATTATCAATAATAATGAATAAATACCTATGAAGGTTTAAATTAATTACCAATAAAGATACCAATATCTTGTTATAGCGCAAAATTTTCTGTTAGGAGTTAATAGAAAAGAATGGCAGTTGATTGCCCTAAAATTGCATTAAATCTAGCTCCGAAAGCGCTAAAATGGCAGCAGTGTACTGAATTGCTAGGCTGGAAACAGTCTCCTGAACTCCTTTTTAAATCATTGGCTAATGGCAGTAGACTTCTATGTTCTATGTTAGAGGGTTTGATTTCCGCACTTAGTCCTTAAGATGGACCATTGTGCGTGGGCCATAGCGGCCGTCGGTGGTTATTCCAACCAGCCCACCTCCTTCCAGAAGCCAATCACGTCTCCTAGTCTGTTCATAACATCGGCAAAGGATCTGGGTTCCCCGAGGGTTTCTGTTCTGATCCGGGTGACGCCTGTGCATTCGAAGAGCACATGCGCGACGGTCTCATCCGCCTCCATGCAGGCTCTGCACAGAGGGCTGTCCGTTATCCCTATTGTGTGAAAATGTTTGTTTAGCGAGCAGTGTCCCGTGATGGTCCCCGTCACCAGGCGCAGGCCGTACCTGTCCAGGCGTAAAAGTCGCCTGGTCAGCCTACCGTCCAAGGATGGCATGGCCTCTCTGGACTGCCTGTAGCCCGTTGTCAAGGTCCACCAGTTTTCCGCTTGTGTGTGGGTGAAATCCTGTAGCCACCTGCGTAATTGGTGGCAGTAGACTTTTGCCCATATTCAATTAAGACGAGATCTAATACATACATATTTCATTATGCCAGACCAACAAAACAGTTCAATTTACCTAATATTTAAACAATGGTCAATACTAATATTATAAATGTGAAAGTAACTCTGTCTGTTTATCTGTCTGTCTGTCTGTCTGTATGTTACCTTTTCACGCCTAAACCGCTGAACCGATCGTCACGAAATTTGGCAGAGATATAGCCTGGGATATGGAGACGGACATAGGCTACTTTTTTTACGCGATAACCGACATCGACGCGGGCGGAGCCGCGGGGAAAAGCTAGTATTTTATAAAACTCTCTATGTTTTCTTAACTTTGTTAAACTCACTATCGTCATTCTGCTTTAATAACTAATTGATCATAACCCCCTTGAACTTGAAGCCTTCTATTGAAGTTATTTTTTTTATTTTACTATGGGTTTGCTCTTGACTCTGGTCTAGGTCTGGGTGACAGAGACAAAGTCTACGATGGAGTGAGCTTACCCAGAAGAAGCCTGTTCACTCTCACTTTGAATAGATTAGGGTTGTATGCAGTTATTTACATTATAATGTTTATAAATTTTAGAGGTGAAGCTCTCGTAGCAAAAGGCATAACGAAGATAGATGCATCCCTCCCCGAGGTAGGCTTGAAAGATGTCATGCCCAATGGCTCCTGGCTGGAACAGAAGCAGATACAAGCCGCCTTAGAAGCTCGCAAGTACTTGATAGAAGTGGAGAGGGTTGAGAAATGGTATGTACATATATTGATATGGTATATCAGCATATTTATAAGTTATATTGTATATCAGCAATTTTATATCATATTTATATATTTTTATCATATATGTATATTGTATAACAGCCTTCAAAACATTCATATCACTACAAAAATACTTAGTTGATTTATCCATACTAATATTATAGATGTGAAGGTAACTCTGTCTTTATGTTACGTTTTCACGCCTAAACCGCTGAACCGATCGTCATGAAATTTGGCAGACATTAAGGGGTTTATTCATAAACATTGCTTAAAGATAAGTGACATTCAAACGTCAAAAATGTATGGTTAAACAGTCGCTAATCATTACTTAACTTTAAGCAGCGTTTATAAATAAACCCCATAGACTGGGATATGGAGACGGACATAGGCTACTTTTTGTACGCGATAACCGAAATCTACGCGGGCGGAGCCGTGGGCAAAAGCTAGTATAAAATATAACAGCAAAATGATCTCAGTATTTCTAGAAGTCTTGAAATGATTATCTTGGCAGATACTTTGACATACTCTGATAATAAAATATTTTTTTAATGTCATGGATGTTAATGACTTTATAATCTAATCATGAAGATATTGGTGCCGATTCCCTTGTTCGAAGAAAAGGACAGAAGACAAATTTCAAATTTCCAGACGTACATGCTAACTATTTGACTTTGCCATTATTTCGTACCATTAGGGGTGGTTTTCGTAGTTAAAGTGTTAATGGTGCCGATTCCCTTGTACACAAACTAAACTAAATTTAAGTTCAGTGCATCCTTTTCTTTCTATTTCATTAAGAAAAGGACATAAGATAAATTTTAGTTTAGTCCTGTCAAATTAATCAGCGCCTGTCACTACTCCATACAAGTTTAGACGTGATTAAAAACTTTCCGACTAAAATTACGTCAATTTACGTCAAGCGATGATTAATTTGACAGGACTAAACTAAAATTTATCTTCTGTCCTTTTCTTAATGAAATTGAAAGAAAAAAATGCATTGAACTTAAATTTAGTTTAGTTTGTGAACAAGGGAATCGGCACCAGTGTAGACATAGTTGACTTCTGAATACTGTTGGTATGGATAGTCTAAAATCAAAGCCGGTCTATCTGGCCGAAAAAAAAACTTCCCAACTTTGCAGTTCTATGTTGTCCCCTGTTAAACTTTTATATACCTTGTTTTGTAAGGTATGGAGTCAGACGTTACTTTGCAGAAATCCATGACAGTAAAATTTTATGCAAAAATAGAACATCCAACCCAAACCTGACCATGTTGCATCATAATGACTACATCTGCTGCACATGCATATTTTTGAATGCAGGAGGGTGGTCCTGCATTGTGTTTCCACTCCTGAGGACTAATTGTGTAACACACTTTCAGTAGGAATCGGTTTCATTTTGACAGTTAACAACATTATAAACGTTGTTGAGCAGGTAAATTTATCGAACATGCAAGCAATTGATTAGCAATCTGCTTCAAAATTGCGATTGCAGAATTAAATTAAATATTTTTGCATAACATTATTGTCCTGTCCTTACAGATGCTAACATATAACTAGATACTACCACAAAGTTCGATGGCCCACTTACGTTGCCGTCACCACATGACGCTGGCAGAATAGTCGAAATCGGCCCAGTTCCCAAAAAAAAAAAAAAAAAACGTGTTTTATGTTAACAAAATGTATTCTAATTCCAGTGGTACACTTAGTCATGCTGAATGGCGTGATGATTTAATGCTTGCTGAGGTTACACAAAAGGCTGGCGGGTATTGGCAGTACCTTGGCCACAATGTTGGTAAAACATTGTACCTTCGACCTGAAGAAGCCTTGTTTTTAATGGAAGTTGTAAGTCGTTTGTAATTAAATCTGTTAAGCATAGACATACCATGTAATTTTTTATAATCTGCTTCCTTAGCAATTAAATTATCTCATATTATAAAATATTCACTGTCTAATGTGACTTTTTCAACAAAAACAAACCCTGATTTAAGATTATCAAAGTTCAATATGCTGCAAAATAACTCACATTCACAAAATCACATTAAAGTTGTAAAAAGCATTATTCTCTTTTCAGAACTGTCTGTTACTAAAACACAATGAGGTCACAGTGTCATTACAAAAAGCATACTCTTTACTACTTACCTCATCAACAATGATACAATACAAGGTTTATGCATCACTCAGTAGACTGGGCTACAGAGTATTTAGACATACAGGCCCAAAAGTCAATGATGAGAAAAAAAGTTATAACCAAAAAGTTACTGATCCACCAACAATTAGTGTGGATGATGAATCTAAACATGTTGATTCACCAATACTTAATACATTAAATGAATCTAAAAATGTTGATTCCCCAATAGTCTGTAAAGAAAAAGAATCTGAGAATGTTGATTTACCCATGGGTTCCACACTCAATAATTCTGAAAATGTCGGTTCATCAATAGAGGCTGTAGTAAATGTATCTGAAAATGCAGATTCTTTAGTAGTCAACACAGCTGTTGAGCCTGAGAAAGCTGAATCTGATGAACAAATAGATAACACAGTCAGTTCAGATTCAAAGAGTGGCAATTCCTCAATAGTTGATACAGTTCCTGACTCTGAAATTGTTAAAACATCAAAAGATGACGACAATGTAAAAAAACCTGAGAATCAGGAGACACCAATAGAATTACAGGCTGATAAATTGTGTGCAAACGAACAAGAACAAGTTAATGATCAAGAAGTTGATGGGAATATAACTGAAATCTCTGAGGTTAAAGATAGTGAAGCAATGGCTGAACAACTTGATGCTGAAAATAGTGTAGCAAAAGAGAATGAATCTCCAAATATAATGGAAGTTGATGACACTGAACTAAAAACAGCAGATAGTAAAATGGAAATTGAGACTATCCAAGAAGTATCATCCACAATGATCGAAATAAACAAAAATGTTGAAGATAAAATAGATAGTATAGAGATATGTTCTAGAAATCAAGAAGCTATAGGTATTATCATTTATATCTAGTAAATTTTAAATATCTTAATTTGTTTGAAAAACTATTGTACTGATTAGACGATTATGTTTCTTTCAGATAGTGTTATAATTGAAGAAAGTGATAATAAATCTATAAATCTTGAAGTTACCCCAGCTGAGGATACGAATAGCATGATAATTCCAATTGATCTTGGTAATTATTTTATCTCATTTAATTTAAATAATATCATACCAATTTCTGTTAATATGCACAGCCTATCACAATTATACTGGAAATAATATTAATAATATTAACAGCCAAAGAGGCTTTCTCCACATAAGTGCGTCACGTCACGTCACTTTGCTTTATCAATTTAGCCCTAGTACATTTACTATGAAGCCGTAAAGTAGAAAATAAAGTAAAATTTATTTGCATAGGTAACAATATGGTAGATAAAATAAGATGTAATGCCGTGCGCGACTTGTGTGTGTCGTTGCGAATCCAAAGTCACAACTTGACAGGTCAGCACCCTGCTTGCGTAAGACACTATGGATGTATTCCGAATGGCACTATAATCGATTTGAGCGTGCTTATACGCGTACCGAATTGGCGTGAGCGCGATAACAATGTCCCGTGAATCGTCATGGATGACGTCATGACATTCGCCATCTTGCGATAACGCCGACCATACCCTTTATTATTATCACCGTGAGCGCCATAGATATAAGAAATAAGGAGATACGCCCGGCAGCTAAAAATGTAAGAAACCCCATGTCTCCAGTCTGTCCCTTCCACTCGCCAAAACTACACATGCAGTTCAGTAAAAGCAATAGATACGAAGTCGCGCACACACTCGCAATTCATAAATCGTAACTTACTACACAATCAATTATAAACCTTATCGCATCAAACACAACGCGCATTTACCAAGCACCGTACAACTCACTGACACGAAAACATCGGGCTGTATCGTTGTGCTGTGCAAAAGCCATTTATTTTACAAATACGCTAATGATTGACTAAATCGAAAAGTTATCGATTCTTCCATTTATTATTATATTAAAACTTTTGTGGGGGACCTGAAAATAAAATAAATAATAAACAATAAATGAGAAAATACAGATGTGTAATAAACATTATTTCACTTAAGTCTTCCAACCGGGTTAAAATGGTTGACAAATTGAAGAATAAACTATAATAGCAATACAACATTATGTTTAGTATATGCAAAACCTGAATATAGTTTGTTCAGAATAAGGAACTGAATCGATTCCAATAGTTTTTACACCATGTTATATTTTTTCCCAAAAATATTTAAAAAAGGTTATAAGTTGGACACCGAGCGACACTAAGTACTTGACCATTACGAAAAAGTCCAAAGCCTGCAAGTGTGATGGAAAATGTTATCACCAGTTAATTACAATACAATCGTCGTACGGTTAGATACCTACTGCCAAATTAATATTATTATTAATGAACGCAAGGCGCGGGCGGCGCGGGTGCGCTGCGTGGTGAGCATGCTTTTGTACGGACAACCAGGTAACATAACAAGCTTATAACTTTGTTATTTTTCATGATACAGTTTTGAAATTTTGTACATAAATTCTTTACATAAAAATACTAGACACGTGTTTCGGGTTTCGCATAAACTAAAACTAATGTTGTATATTCATTAGACAATCGACACTATTGTCGATAGCCTACGTTAGTAGATCTGCACAAGCACATCATTAGCTCGCGGCAAGGCACAGCGGCTGTACTACGCGACGCAACCGCATACACAAAATATCGTTTTGTGATTTTTACATTGCGTTGTCCAGTCAATTAGCGTCATACTTACGTAGTGGTTAAGAAGTAATGTATTTATTGCAAAAATAATACAGTCGCTGATAAAAACCAAAATAACGTAGTAAAAGCAAGAAATATTTTACTACTTGTTGTTTTTCATGATTTTAAAGACAAATATAGTTAAATACTTGTACTAACTTATGGTAAGTGATTTCATGATGTACAAACATTTTGTTTTGGCTTCGGTTTTTGCAAGAAATCACTGAACAACGTCATTCTTATAATTTGTCACGATCACGGTCAAAAGCGCACTAGTTCGCGGAGACCGCCGTTTGTCAATTTTCCGAGCATTTTGATCATTGCGAGCGGACACAGACACGCCCACTTCTCCTGTTTTTTATATTTCTATGGTGAGCGCTGTTAAACAGCTCTCAGCTGTCATAATCGTGATATTCTAAATCGGAACGCAAATTATTGAAGTGAGTGCTATGAGCGATTACGGCTTAAATCTGAATGTAGCCTATCAAACATCATCGGAATGATTTTGAAGGATAGTGCTAATCCATTGCTTCATATGTTCGAAAAATGTATCTGCTCGACAGCGTAAATAACGCAATTAATACTGTTGAACTGTCAAAATGAAACCCATTCCTACTGATACAATTATCCCAATTACGCAATTATCCCGCAGGCATCAAGTCGACCCTATGTGGTCAGCTTAAGACTCAATTCACAGCGAAGTGGCTAGCAGTTTCAGTGTCAAACAATGTGTAATGTAATGTAATGTTACTAAAATATCTAGTATCACCTGAGAGACTCACGCAGCGGCGGCGTGCGACGGCTCGCGCAGACTCGGGTGGCCGCAGGCGGCATCCTGCGAGTTTTCTTGTTGATTGTGGTGAGTTCACCCACACAAGGAGAGAGCTGGTGGACCTCAACACCGGGCTGCAAACAGTTCCACCCTGATTTGATTTTGCAATAGGCATAACGGACAGTCCTCTGTGCAGAGCTTGCATGGAGGCTGAGGAAACCGTTGCGCATGTGTGTCTTTGAATACTCAGGCGTCGCCAGATTAGAACAGAAACTCTTGGGGCACCCAGATCTTTCATAGATGTTCTAAACAGACCAGGAGACGTAGTCAACTTCTACCACCCGAAGGAGTAAGCGAAAAGCGGAAAACAAATTCTCTAACAGAAACTGTCCCAGTGCATAGCCCAAGACCGCGGCTCGCTTCTCTTGGCGACACTAGTTGCTGAGCTCGACGCTGCCGGCCGCTCCCATCTCGGTGTGAATTGAGCCTAAGTTTGAGAAGCCTGCCAATAAAAATATGGTTGATATATCTTGCTCCCTAGTTAAATACCAACACCACCACTTTATCCATTCAAGATTTTTTGTTAAGATTAGTGTAGCTCTGAAAAGAATCATCCTACAAAGACAATGCTTCTGATGTTTCAGTGGAAGTGGTTGATACAAATGACGACGCTGTTTCTGCCACTAACTCAGAAGTCGAGAGAAGGGATACGGGTAATAATTACAATATTTTACAAGATATTAGACAGTCTCATTCCATTAACAAATTAAAATTCGAAGCCCAAATCTAAGGAAATGAATGGATTATATTTTACATTGACATCCGCGTTTTTTTACAGGCACCCAGACCATTGAAGATAGCACAAAATGTTTAGACCATGTACCAAACAATAATGATCCGGGTGACTCAATGACTTGCACATCAACAGAAAACATCACACAAAAAGTTTACTGTATTAAAGACAACGATTCATACAATTATTTGGGCAAAATAGAGAAACTTACAAAAAGGCAGCTGAAACCTAGTGACTCAAAAACTACGGAGAAGTATTTTGAAAATATTCCTGATTTCTCAAAAGAACGCATTGTCACCGTAAATGTACCAGAACAACAATTCATACCGAAAAATATATTTGTGAATAAAGCAACCTACACGTTGAACTTGCAAAATATTAAAATGAGATCTATCCGGTCGGCCTCATCCGAATCTCCAGCTTACACAAGTTCTGATGAAGTCAACGGGACTAACATAAGAAGAATTAGAAGTAGCTCGGAAGTACTCGGCATCGAATTCCCACAGAATCCTAACTTTTTCCCACAATTAAGATTTCCAAGGTTTCATTTCAGACCTTACGGATTTTGGCGGCCGCAAAATAATTTAAACTTTTATCAATTAATGTTTTTCCAAACTCGTATCCAATACCATCAGAGGCCACACCCGTCCTTAAGGCCGTCTTGTCTTAGTATTAATTCAAATAATCTCAATATAGGCAATACTGCTAGAAAAAGAATGAGAAGTGGAAAATCTGCCCATTTTCAAGGCATAAAGAATTTAGCAGTTCGATTAAAACAAAGTCTTATCTCTGGTAATACCGATATGAGAAATCTTGAAACACTGCATAGTCTACTACACTCATACAATTTGAGGTATAAAACAAGATTAAGACTAACTGAAAATTTTGATGTGGTTAATGAAGAAAAGATTGTAGAAACCATAGATTTGGATGATGATGACGAATCTAAAAGTAAAAAACCTCGACTAGAAAAAGACGATGATGACAAGTTTGATGAAAATCTGTATAGATTAAGACAATTAGCATTGAGATTGAGAGATCTCGAAGCTAAGGATAAAGCTACAGGTAGTCATAGAAGAGCTTTCTCTAAGGCAATCAAAACATTTAACACATCTTATAATGCCGATATTTATTTGGACGATGATAATTACGAAGTCGTTGACAGACGATGTATAACACTCGACTCTAGTTCAGAATCTGATTGTGTAGTAGAAGAACAACCACAACTTTGTTCGAAAAAATTGAGGAATCCATTCAATATTCTAAAACGACGCAAAGAGAGACTGCAGTCTCTTAACAATCCTGGCACGAGCAGAGACGATAATTCATCTGATCCCATTAAACCCGACCCTAGCCCCGCAGATGCTGTCGAAGGCAATAATAAATATAGTGAACTTATACATAAAACTTTCAATGAAACTTGGTTGCCGAATGAAAAGGACTTTGGAAGAGCAGAAATTGTTCCTAAACGGCTAATGAACTCTCGCCTTGAGTTTAGTAGCAAAGAGCAATTCCTGTATGAGTACATGAAGGACCAATTTCAACAGTATCAAAATTGGTTGGAAGCAAAAATATGTTTTGTAAGATATTTAGAAGAAACAAATATTGCATTTAAAAGTGAGAAGGCACGAATTCTAGCTGATGCTGAATTGTGTAACACTGGTTTAAAACCACTAATCGATTTTGAAGATAGCTCGGATATGCCTTCCGTGCTCGAAAAGTTAAGAATCATAGAAAACAATAAAGTAATTGATACTGAAACTAGTCTGAGAATAGATTTTGATGTATACAACAGAAATGTACAAAACTTTAGGAAAAGAAATCCACCGAAACCGCATTTCAGGATTATTTGCATAGAGTAAGTAAAATTTTTACTGCATTTTGATCTTCTGTAGTTTTTTTTAATGTGATTTTTATGATATATCTTGATGATTGCTTGTCACTCTTATAAATTGTCATCTTAAAAATATTTCTTTAGTTGTTCTTTTAGTTGCGACCCGCCTCTGTTTCTTAATTAAACAAATTAACAAAATACGATCTAGAGGCATAGAACGAATTGTGTTGCTTCGTGTCTAAATATGAAACTTTATAAAAGGTATTAGAAAATTCTAGACACACATACCGAGGTTGCTGATTGAGCCGTTTTTCATAATTCCTTCTCAGTCACGAGTTTTTTTTTTTTTAACACGTTGTCTGCCAGACTAAAAACCATGTTTAGCCCAGTGGGCCGTGGCGGACCCCTCGTGACCGCCAGTATATCGTGTCCAGGGAGCCGCGTCGGACACCATGTGAAGTGATCGAGGGCATGCGGATGCCCTCGATCACTTCAGAAGCCTCTAGGCGGCCGACGGACAGCGTTTCGACTGTTTTTATTGGTGCGGCTCCGGGGGAAAGTATGCTGTCGGACACATGGTGCCCGTCATGGCAGTCAACGTGTTAAGGAGTGGCGCTAGTGGACCGGTGAGCGCCCTCCGAAGTTAGAATTGGCCTTAAACGTGATTTAATCAAATAATCGTTTAATAGGGTAATATGAACTTAGAGAGTTGTATTGATGATTTTTATGATTATAATCCTATAAATAAATATTTGATACGGTGGCGATTCATATTTAGATCAACCTACAACCTGGGGCCTAAGTCTACTAAGTTACAAACGTTGCAATGGTCTCGCCATTGTGAGTATTTGACAGTGTTTTATGGCAACTCTGTCAAAAACTCACAATGACGAGACCATTGCAACGTTTGTACATTAGTAGACTTGGCCCCCTGATACTGACCTGCAAATTGCAAAAAAACGTAAGAAGATTTGAATTTCGCGAGCTCCCTGACGCTTCCCTCTTAAGAAGAACAACGCGGTCAAGACAACACGAAAAACTTAGTATAGATGATAGTTTGTTAACATTTTATTTGATTAATTTCCTATATTCTCGTATTTCAGTGAATCTTCAGGGGTCCCATCAGCAGCGCATGTGATGTGTCTACATTCGAAATACGAGGATGATGTACCAATCGTCTTTGCTATAGTCAGCGCCGCATCCATTTCCTACTTACGAATTAATCCCATAGACTTGCCGATTTATGTTCCAAGTAATGATGTAGTATAAGTGTAGGTATAAACATTTATATTTAATGGTAAGTCGGATGTATATTTTGTACAAAATCTATACAAATAAATAAAATTGAAGTGTCTGTTTGTAATGTCAAAATAACAGCATTTTACTGAATGCATATTATAAAAGTATACAGGGTTATTGGTATAACACTAAAAACCTCTCAGCACTATATTACTAATATCATTAACAACAACTTTTGTTCTATGATAGACATGGGCGAAATAGCTCACTGAAAAGAAAAAGAGTGATTAGCTCTTCCACTCTAAAGAGCTATATCACTCTTCTAGCTCACTAGCTCTTCTATAGCTCAGTGACTCAATCGCTTAGACGCCGACTGTTAGCTCATTTGACTCACGCCACACGCGCGTCTTATGAGACGGCTCGGCTCGCTCAATAATCAATAGCTCTTTAGAAAATACAGTAAATACATTTTATACACTTTAAGTACTTTGCATGCATGCCATTTCGTCTAAACAACCGAAAAAGTACACACGGCCACAAATCAAGCTATACTTTTCCGGTATAATATGACCTCATTGTACGGAAATCCTATACAATGCGAGATCAGCCTAAACTGGAAATGTATAGCTTGATTTATGGCTGTGTGTACTAAGTATCTGTTTGTTTTTATGACTTTTTTTCTTATGATAAGTTTACAATGATGTATTATGCCGAAGAGCTATTGTTTTGTAGAGCGAACAATGCGATCCGATGTGAGCCGAATAAGCTGTTCGGTCGGTGACTTCGGTGTCTCGCTCGGTGAGCCGAGAGCTACTGACACTCAGACTCACTAGCTCCAAAAGTCAGTACGACTTTTGGAGCTAGTGAGTCTGAGTGAGCTATTTAGCGAGCGAGTGAGTGAGCTGGAGCGACGTCAATCGAAAAGAGCTAGCTCTTTTCTATCACTCGCTCACGAGCTACCCAACTCTATTCCATGATAGACATGGGTAGCTCGTGAGCGAGTGATAGAAAAGAGCTAGCTCTTTTCGATTGACGTCGCTCTCGCTCACTCACTCGCTCGCTACATAGCTCAGTTAGCTCACTCGGACTTACTAACTCAGTACTTCAGCGACACACCGATGACGTCCGAAGTCACCGACCGGCCGAGCGGCTCATTCGGCTCGCAAGTCGCATCGTTCGTTCTTCCAAAAATATCTCCGGCACAATACGTCATGGTAAATCTATTCGACAGACATCACTGTAAATCTTTCTTTATGATCGTTGACTTATAGTAGAAAATACTTCGGCACATTATAAAAAGGAACCGCATTGTATATTTTTTTGCGTGTTCTTTACGTAAAGTCATAACAAACAGAAAGACTTATTTAATTTAGTAAGTTTAGTACTTTTTCGGTTGTTTTGACGAAATGACATGAATGCCGCTGCGTGGTGCGTGCAACAATTAAAGTAACATAATGTATTTATTTTAGTGTATTTTTATAAATAAATAAGTCTTTGTGAGTAGTGTTGTTGATTAGTAAAGTGGCGTAAATAATTACTTACGTATTTCTTCAGATTTCGTGAAGAACAATAGTGGACTTTTAAATATTTCTGTGAAGTGTAACCATTTGAATTAATATTAATTAGAAGATGGCTTCTCAACGAAAAAAATGTTCTTTCGAAGCGCGTTCGGCGTGAGTCAAATGAGCTAACAGTCAAAGAGATATTCAAAGAGTCCAAACTTCCAAAGAGCTATTGACTATTGACTGAGCCGAGCCGTCTCCTTCGATGCGTGTGCGGCATGAGTCAAATGAGCTAACAGTCGGCGTCTGACTCACTGAGCTATAGAAGAGCTAGTGAGCTAGAAGAGTGATATAGCTCTTTAGAGTGAAAGAGCTAATCACTCTTTGCTGTTGTTATAAGGAGTAACTTACTTTTATTTTAGAAAAATCCATGAGGGCAAAGCCGCGAGCAGCAGCTAGTATTACGTATAAATATTCAACAAAATTTAGGAACTAAAATATTCTTAAGAGTCCCTATCAATTTCGACGCGCTACTAGTTTAGGTAACTATCGGAGCGCATCGTGTCTGTGTGCGTTCGAACTATCGGCGACAGTCGTAGTATGCATTGTCGTACGGTGAAGCGGGAACAAATAATCTTGGTCCGTAACCGCTATTAACAGCACTCCCTAATTTTTACTTGCCTACTAGGTTCTGTAATACTGGATGGATTTTATTGTAATTATGACGTGTTATATTTATAACACGTCATAATTACCACCTAGTAGGTAAGTAAAAATAACAATATTAAGTACGGCGTTCATCATAGTAAAAGCAAACTATAAAGTGTGACCAGTACATTAAGATAGGTCTGAAACTAATTACATGTGTTATTACCCACCCTCCTGTATTATTTACCTACTACAGACCTCCCCGGCGAACAGTGTTTGGAATAATTATATTACGAGCCACTTAGATTTTTTATATGAAATTTTTAATTTAAATGTAGGTAGGTATATGTTTGTAGACTTATAGAATAAAAGCACAATTATATTACTAAGTATAATCTTGTATTTATATAATGTGTACATATACATATAGTCTTTAAATAAAAAAGTTTTTTTTACGTTTAAGACACTTTTAAATAGGCGGCCTTGAAAAAGGCCTTCGGCTTTTGTCTACTCGCTGTTTGCTTCTTCATCTGATAAGTGCATCCTTTCAGGCGCTTCAGGAGCTTTCAATGATTGTAATACTCCTGGCGCCAAAGTACCCGATTTTCTCTTAGGCAATGGTCTGATGCTGGATATTAATGAATCGGAGGAGATGAGCAGAGCGCGTCTTCAATAGTCTGCTTCCTTCCAATTTTTATCGTGCTATGCTTTCTCAAACTCAAATCATTTCAATTAAACCATTTACAGGCACTTTTGAATTCTCAAGGAGTTGGTCAGTAAGAAAATGAAGCTACATGCCCATTCCAAAGCGTAGTAGGTACGTATGGAGAAGAACGGGCAAGAAACTCCATGGACACTCTTTTAAATTAAATTGTTACAAAAATATTAGATCTATAATGTTGAGTTTATAAATAAATGTAAGAACGATATAAAAATAAAAAATAAAAACGTACACGTTAAAAGCGTCCAGAGTAGGTATAACAAATAGAAACAAAAAAAAAAAAAAAACAATTTTACGATAAAATAATTAAAATAAGCCGTGGCAGCTAAGAGATGACCAGTCCCAACTGACGGCGCCCGTTCACGAACATATCGCATGAATTAGCACCATTCATCTCAACCATTTTGAAGGGAGCTAAATGATCCAACACACACGCCACCATCAGCGAGACATCTTAGTGAGCATGACATACTCTCAGCCGCCAGGGCACATTCAAGTCAATGAAAGGCATATTACCCGGTTAATACTCACACCTGTGCTATGCAATTATATAATACAAAGGAGATTGAGTTCATACAATGCAAAGATAGTCTTACAATCTTCAGCAGCTCCAACATTATTTTCAAATGTTAATCGATTAGTTGTGGTTGTGGAGCAAGACCAGCATTCAGCCAAGCATTTTTATCAGCGATGTAATCCCCCAACTTATAATATACCTGCGTGCATAGTATGCGTTTTATACAAGATTTAAATTTAGTTTCATTCAGTTGAAGTATGTGGGGAGGAATTTCATTGTAACATTTTAAACAGTACCCCATAAAAGACGAGTCTACTTTAGCCAGTCTGAAACCTAGTTGAACTAGTAGGTCCTATTTCTATTACTATAATTATGTCTTTCACCTCTTTTTCTAAAAATATGTAAATTTTTCCGTACGTACATGATGTTTTCGTAGATATATTGACAAGGTACCGTCATGATGATAATATCCTTAAACAGTTCCCTTAGAGAATCGCGCCTGCAGACATTATATATGGCTCTGATGGCTTTTTTCTGCAGAATAAAAATAGACTCGATGTCTGCAGCCCGTCCCCAAAGTAAAATACCGCAAGAAATTATACTATGAAAGTAACTAAAATAGACTAGCCTCGTATCTACATAAGTAAATTGACGGATTTTTCTGACAGCATATGCTGCTGAACTTAGCCGTCCTGCAAGAGATGTTAAATGAGGACCCCATTAGCCTTGAATCCATCATGATCCCCAGGAAAACAGTTTTATCTACGAATTCTAGTTTCTATACTATCTGGTAAAGAACATTTTATGCACTTGGTTTTTCCCATTTAATACTAAATTATTAGCAGCTCTATAATTGCGGCAGTCTTTGTGTCTAGACTCTAGAGCTTCTTCGCTAAGTAGACCTATAGGAAGGACAAGGGATTTGATGAAATTAGCTCCGTGATTTAATATTTTATGTACACTAGAAGGCATTTTGTACCATTGGTACTTGGTGACGTAGCCTAGCCATGTCAAGTGTATACTCCTTGTAGGCCTCTGGCTTTACATCGTACACACGGCCACAAATCAAGCTATACATGTCCAGTATAAGCTGACCTCTCATTGTACGGAAATCCTATACAATGCGAGATCAACCTAAACTGGAATGTATAGCTTGATTTGTGGCCGTGTGTACGAGCACGAAAGGTCTTTCAGTATAACAGAGAATCTTGTAATGAGATCTTTGTCAACCCCAGTGATCGCAGCTGCGAGAGCAGGGTCTTTAAAGAACGTTCGCGCAGTATTGCACTCACATTGGTTGAGCCGCTACATTGCTTTACTGTATCGACGAGGAGCCCAGTTCGACGACGATATTCTTCTGTAATGGCGCGCTTTTTTTCTTCCACTGCTTCTTTTATATTCTTAGTCACGCGCCATGTTTTGTGTTCCTTCCTATAAGATATGTGAAAAAAAAAAAATACCTAAGAACTGCACATGCCTTTCGCGTTTTTTCATTTTTCCTTTGATTTTTCCGTGATAATAAAGTTCACTTTATCGACCCTTTTCTAAAAATTAAACACTAAGTTACTAATAGTACAATACAAAACATTAATATGCATGAATAACATTAACAAATCACAAAGTGTCACACTATACATAAATAAAATAAAAATATACTCACAGTCTCAAAACTGATTAGGCCTAGTACAAAATTCGCACAATTCGCGCGTTACGTCGGGAGCGGCGAACGTCACGGGCGACACAGGTCCATCGTCGAGAAGCCCTTGGGCGCGACTGAATGTATCGAGCAAGCGCATCGGTTTATAAGGCATTATTTAGATATTTTATTACAATAAAAGTATTAGTAAAAAAAAAAAAAAAAAAATAGGTTTGGTAGATAAATACATCAAATTTTAGAATATTGAACACTTATTGTTATTTTCAATAAATTCTTACGCGTAGACAACGGTTTTGCACATGATTTTATTGTGTTTTTTCAGCGTGGATAACATTTTTTTTAATGAACTTATACGTTAAACTTAAAAAAAAAAAGTTGTAGGCTTACTAGTATACTATATGTCCAGTATGTATGAATTTTTCCAGATTGTTATTTGCCACCAGTAAGCCAAAAAACAGATTGGAAAACCGGGTGTTTCGTGCTTACGTAAAAACATGTGTCAGATTTATATTTTTCGTAATTTATATTGAGTAGTTATCAAAATTTTAATCAGTACACTTACTAGATAAAGATGTGATGAATAACAGGGCATTTAAAAAAAAAACAGGTATCTTCAGGTTACTGAGAAATTTGTGCTGAAAAAAATAGACATTTCTGTTTTTAGACCGCGAAATTGATAGGGACTCTTAAGATATTTAATTTTTTCTTCGAAGTCTTTTGTGTGATTGATTTTTAATTGTGTCTATGCTTCCTAAACTGAATAAATGTTTATTACTTTTATTAAGACTGTTAATATACCAAGGCATTATGTGTGATGTAGAAGGCTTATTTTATACGAAAAATAAGAACAATATTACCCACACAGATGTCAACTTTATCCCAAATAAAATAAGGTTGCATTTAGAATTACAACTTTGCAAGGAGCAAATCAAACATTTTAAATTAATTGTAGGTAATATAAATTGAACTATGTTTCATAGGGAATAAGGTTTCTTATGCCAAAGCTGGAAGCATCTCCAATCTATGTTTATGTATTTATATTCTGCGCCGATTTAAGCTCCAGCGCTTTCTTAATAGTCCCCGAACATAACACTTGAAAAAAAAAAAATGATATAAAAAGTACTTATTTATCGAAATTATCACCACCATACATTTCTCGAGTTATCACATACGAATGCAGGTGTATATAAGTCGCTTATACAGTGTGAGTCTTTATAATGTGCACATATCGAAATGAGGGAATCTATGCTTAATTTTATCTACGGAAAAAATATAAAAAATAATCTAAGTATTTTATTTTTTATGGAATTAAAAAAAAAATGTTCCCAGTGTAAACAATACGGTGTAATTTTAAACTAAATGATCTATCACGATGAAACAAACTCCAGTAGAAAAAAACTACCCTCAATTGAAAAGAAACATGTTTTTTTTTAGCAAAAATCCGTATTTTTTTTTTCTATTTTTTTTACAATAATTGTAAAACTTCTCAATAAGGGGGCGTATGATTGAGAAATTTTGACAAAAAAAAAACCATAAAAAATAGTTTTTTTTTTTTGAATTTTTTCCGTAGATCAAATTAAGCATAGATTCCCTCATTTCGATATGTGCACATTATAAAGACTCACACTGTAGACAAGTATTTACCTTTTCTTTACAAACAAAATCTATTAGATAATTAGAGACATATTCATAGTGTCATAAAATGATTAAATGAATAAACGAATATTTAATTAAACATCGGTTAATTGTTGTATTTGTATTTTATTTAAATAACTTTAAAACAGCCTTATTATGATATATTTAGCTATCTATTCTATTAAGCGACTACATGGCACACGTGATTTGGAGGGCTCAGTGCAAATATTATCATCATCCACAGCCCGACTTCACCCTCTGCTGAGCACAGGCTTCTCTTTTGCCAATCCCCACGCTCCTGTGCTAGCCTCATCCAGGTACTACCCGCGATGGCAACAATGTCGTCCACCCATCTCGCCGTTGGACGACCGACACTTCGTCTTCCAGTCCTTGGACGCCACTCGGTCACTGCCTGACTCCACCTGTCATCACTTCGCCTTGCCAGGTGTCTTGCCCAACTCCATTTGAGTTCCATAACTCGTTTTCCGATATCGAAAACCTTCGTAAGTCTGCGAATGTCGACTTTGTGCAAACAGTGCAAATATACCTAATACTAAACACTACATTGCATTATATAATTATGTAGACTTCTCGCTACTCTGGAAATAGATTTTATTTATTTTTTTAACATTGCCCCACACTTAGAATTTCTCCTGTATTGTGGGTGCGTTTACAAACATTTAAACTCACATACACAAAAAGCCAGACCCAGAACAATTAGTTCCGTGCGAGAATCGAACCCGCGACACGCATCGCAGCAGTCAATCGCTTAACCACTGCGCCAACCGTGCCGTCAAAAATTAAAATATTTATAAAAAGTGGTCATAAATACGTATTTTGACGCGTATACAGGGTCATTGGTAAAACAATAAGAACCTCTCGGGACTAGATTACTAACTTCATAAACAACAACTTTTGTTCGATGACTTTTAATACTTCATCAGATTTCAATTTATCAGATTTTCATACAAAAATAATAATATTTAAATTCAACTCTTTAATAGATATATTACAGAAATAATTTGGAAACCAATTTTGAACACGATTTACGAGTAGCGAGGAGGCTATATATAGAATTTTTGTGTACAAATTGTATCTAATTAATGTAAATTATCTATCTACGTTATATGGCACATTATTCTAACTCTATCTCTCATTCGTTCATAGTACACAACCTTCGTGTTTATATCATTAAATGGCAAGACTTTTCAATTAATTGGAGGACGTTTTTACAAAATATTTATATTTTATGTTCAAGCATATTTTGGCATAAACAAATTATATGTTTATGCGGAATGACAGGATTTAGTATTAATGTTCTTGTTTTCGGGAGTGGAAAAAAGTATGTACATGCGTACATTGCAAGTTCAGAATGCAAATGATTTTAATTGGCCTGACCCATTTTAGGCTTTGTTATTAATTAGTTAGCTCATGGTTTTCGGCTCACATATCAGCCATCCGATCTGTTACTCAATTCTCAACTTCCGACTAGGAAATTGTTAGTTTAGCGGTAAAAATAGCTGTCATACATACTCCACTCCCATTTTGGATATGCTCATATCCAAATATTCTCTTCTACTTATACAACATGAAAGGCCTGGAATTGTCCCCTTAAATAAGCATGCTAATTAAGTATTACACATTATTTAACTTCATAATCGTATAAATTATGAAGCGATTATAAATGATATAATGGAACACTTTTGTAAGGAATTATATCAACTAGGAACTAGGAAGCAACTACCTGCATAAATACAGCTCGAATAACATTAGTAGATAATTATGCGAATTATTCGAATAAGCTAAACTTTTTATATTTTTTATAGATCTCTGGTAACTTTAGTGGAATGGATTCGATTTGGTTATTTTTAAACAAAACAATTTTTACTTTATCATTACTTTTGAATACATTACAAACATAACAATTAAATGTAACATAACACTTAGTAAAATTAACTATATCACATAGTTGGATCAATAGGAAGTAAGAAATTACTAGGTAAGTAAATAGAGATAAAATAACAATTTACTTAGAGAATATAGAGCGCAAACATATAAATAGTAAGTAGTTATAATATTACAGCGCAAATAGGTAGTCAAAATTATGTGTAGGTACTTAAAATTATCTAATATTGATGTTGCCTGAGATTTATATAGAACATTTTGCCCACAGCTTTATTTAGGACTCATTACAGTCCTTAATCGTACAAAATACTGTTCTTCCTCAAACCGTATACCAAAAATTCAAAATCACAACGATTCAAGGCCATCCGAAGTTCATACCAGCCAACTGGTAAAATCTCTCATTGAATGGCCTATAGAAATCTCTCAGTCTTTCCAAAGTTCTAGGATCTATGTGTGGGTGGCTCCGGCCTTTAGTCTTGCCTAGACAGTGTGGAGTAGACCTACTTTCAGACTTCAGGAGGCAAGGGAAACCTTTGGTAGAATTGAAGTAGAAATGCTTCTCTGTTATCACCAGCTTCAGGCCTAAAAATTCCTGTAAGAAAATAGAGATCTTCAGTATCGATCCTATGGAAAAAGTAAACAAACTTAGCATCTCGCATGACCCAGCCTCTACTATGTTAGATTTAGACATTCGAGGCAATACCAAACTGCATCGTAATATTCAGCTTTCAATTTTGTATATACATACATTCTGTACCAGCTCCTGGACTTAAAATTCTACTGAAAGTAGTCGTCAGATAGCCACAATCAGCCAGTTTCTCGAACGAAAATTATCCCTAAATTAATGTGACAAAGCGCGCTTAGATTAGTCTGCTGCTATTGGCTGTTGATAAATTGTCCTCGAATCGCGCTTAACAATTTATCACTTTAAGTTTGTTCGAGAAACTGGCCTTAAGGCCATTTTTACCTGTACTCTAGCCATTTCAGCAGCAGGATCAGCGACGAGCCGTTCCCCGCTGATCAGCAGTAACCTTTGCCTCGGGAACCGTCTCAGCCATCGTCTCAACGGTCTCGCGTACACGCCCAGCCGGACGGGCGGCCATGACGCGTCCACCACTGAGGGAGCGCCACCCCAACCAGCCGAACTGTTCACAAGGGCCAAGTCTTCGAACCGAGGGAGGGATGGTCTTTTACTGGAACGGAAGGTGCATAAAATAAGGATCTGAGGAGTTTCGCCAATCATCATCATCATCATTTCAGCCGAAAGACGTCCACTGCTGGACATAGGCCTCCCCCAAAAGGGGGGAAATTTGCCATAATCGCCACGCTTGGCCAGACGGGTTGGCGATCGCAGTATGGTGTTAAAAATGCAAAGAGAACGCTGCTGCCCATTCTCGAGTAAGTCCCTTAGTCGCCTTTTACGACACCCACGGGAGGAAATGGGGTGGTGCTATTCTTTACGTCCGGCACCACACGGTACAATCACCAACGGTATTGATGCAATTTTCGCCAAAGGGGTTGGGATTAGTGTAATAAAGGATCAGTCGGTCAGTGGGTCATCTTAGGGGCGTCAAACCGGTGCAGACAGGTTGTGAACTGTCTGCGGGCACCCGCATTGCAGACAGTTATTGTAGTAAGTAGTATTTGTATGGAGGTGTTCAAACCAAAGCGGCCCGGACTGCGGTTGTCCACATGATACCTACTTCAAAATTACACACTGAAATTACCAGCCAGGAATGCTTTGACAGTTTCTGGATATAAAAGGAGGTTTTATACCCAGAAACTTTCAAAGCATCAGTCTGTACGTTTAGTACGTAATACATATAATTTATTAAATGTAATGTTGGACTATACAGGATGTATCAAGAAGGTGTGGTCTTTAAGAGTGTGGTAGATAGATATATAAAATACTCTTTAATACGTAGTTACCATACAAATTACAGATATAAATGTAGAAATGTTACATAGGGTAACACAATGGGCGGTCTTATCGCTAAAAGCTATCTTTCACAGACCTTTGGATGGATTATAAGTAGAAGGAGAGACAATACTGCAGGTATTCAGTGGTGTACCATTTATTTACATATTCAATAAATACATACCTACACAGTTCTACATGATGGGACCAACATCGTAATCGAGGAAAATAAAAAACTTTCCTCTATTACGATGTTGGTCTCTCTACCTACAATATACAGTAGGTATTGAAGTTTTGTATGGGATAGCTGATATTTTTTCTCTATTACGATGTTGGTCCCATGGAGAAAGTTATCCAGTATGGTGGTCTGTACGACACCCTTAAATTTGACCACATCTTTCTGTTACACCTGTATATACAATAGTAGGTACCTACTTACTAATTCCAACGGTTTAACTGATCCTTAAGTAAGGTTACCAGAATTACCTGGCTGACTGCGTATAGTCGCTGATGGCTCTAGTGACTGGATCCCGCACGACTGCTAGCAGTTTGACGCTGGGATTCATGGCATAAACACGTCTGGGGGCCGATCTCGTCACCCAGTACGAAGGGGTCTTCTCCATCGTAATCTGGCCCTCAAGTGTTGGTGGCATTTTATCCCTGAAAGGTAATAACTTAACGTATTTAGATGGATACCTGGTGCTGTTGGCCGCTGGAAGTATTCTTGATGTCCTCTCAATATTCACAATAATGTGTTTGGTTTTTTCTTGTAATTAATAAAAACTAATTGTAATTATAATTAATTGTAATTATAATTTATAATTAATTGTAATTATAATTACAATTCGTTGAATAATTTCGAAACGATTTCACATTTTTTTTACACAATAGAGTATTCATATTTTTCTCATAACTTGCGTACTCTCGACTTGGCGCAAATACATGCTTATTATACATACTTATACGTTGGTACAGTCAACAAAAAAATTCGATTAACACTAAAAACTTAATCTTTGACGACACGGTTGGCGCAGTGGTTACGCGATTGAGTGCTGCGCTGCATATCGCGGGTTCGATTCGCGCACGGAACTAATATTTGTATGACCTATAAGTAGTTGTTCCGGGTCTGGATGTTTGTGTATGTGAGTTTTAATGTTTGTAAACACACCCACAATACAGAAGAAATTCTAACTCTTAAAATGATACAAATTAATACAGATTTTTTATAAATGTTTTGGTCATAAATTTAGATTTTAAAAACTGTTTTGTTTCTGACCGTACGTACGTATCTAATAAATAAATATCTTACCTATACCATTCGAAGCCTTTGTGATAGAATTTATCAAAGAAGTGAACCTCTGACCCTGCAGCTCTGACATCTGGGTGTAATCTGAAGTTGCAAAACAAAATAATGATAACGACATTTACGATTACTGCAATAATGTAGGTTTGGAAGAAGTCCAACAAAAGCATACCTATTATACCTACTAGGTAGGTAGGTCTGGTAGGAAACAAAAACTTGAGAAATTAGAGATGAAATAATTAAATTATTGCCATTTGCATTTCTGCCAGTGCGACAATTTTTTATCTGGGCAAAGTATCACTCTGTTTTAACAAATTCTATTTAGCTCGATGTCCCAATTTCTCGAGGACTTAGTAGAGGAGACCGTACAAAAGTCACAATACAGAAATCTACTCAAACCCACCTCAAAAACTCCAGTAAGGCCCTCGTCCCACATTTCTTGACGCCTATGATAAGTGCGTCTGGTAGTCTCTTCACTGGAACTTGGTTCTGCTTCAATCGCCTGTACTCGTAGTTCTCGGCTACGTTGAATCCTAGCAGCGAAGCGAAGCGCACGCTTGCTGCTCTGTACTTCGAAATATGTTGCTTCAAAAGTATGTATCTTATTGTAAACTGAAAAAAAATGCAGGTTTTCTGGTAAGTATTAAAATAAAGTTGCGGTAAGTTTTCCAAGAAAAACTGCCTACTTAAATATTACAAAAAAAAAATTGTTCATGTTTATCTCTTTTTAATTTATTTAAAGGTTTGACTTTGATCTGCTATGATCACCACTCACCTTGTTTTCGTCAACTAAACAAGAATTCAAAGCATAGAATAAATATAATAGAAATAATAATATGAAACAAATAAACATAATTCGCTTTGATAGCACTGGTACCCATCTCATTGCTATTCTTCGGATTCATTTGGGGTGCTTTATTTTCCTTTCGTCAATAAACGAAATTAACTTCACTCAACATTCTACACTAACACCTATTTTCAATAAAAACAAAACTAATATAATATTTATCTTCCAAGTTATTTGATATGCATAGTACTGCAGAGTCCACACTGAACGATCGATGTAATTTTCTTCGGAACCTGCACGAATCACGTTGCGCACAATCGCTGTCGAATCGACACGGAGTCGGACGGACGGAAAATCGCATTTTGCGCGAAGGTAATTTACCGCGCTGCGCCTAAAGACCGCCACTAACGTATTTCCGGTTTTTTTGCTGTAATCCGAAAACATTTTCAATGTTGGTACTGAAGGAAAACCTAGGTGATATAATTTAGTAGGTAGGTTCTGAAAATAGAGTTCTTATGTTTACTGTTAAAGATTTCAATAAATTATTAATTTTAAGTTTTCAGTAGATAACGTTAAATATCTGTTCAAAAATGTATATTTATCCGAATTTTTTATGTTCCATAGCTCAAGTAACGGAACAAAACAATATTTTTAGCATAAAAATGTAAAGTAATTTTAAAATATTTTAAAAACAAAATATTAGCCATTGTTGTCCCACTGTTGGGCAAAGGCTTCCCTTCTCTCTTTCCACCTCTATCGGCACAGAGCTGCCAAGGAGCATTCATCCCGCCATTTCCTTCAACCGTCTGCCTCGATGGCGGGACCAACTGCTTGGGTCGTAACTCGTAAGTTTGGCCCATTGCTCGTCTGAAATGTGGCAGATGTGTCCAGCCCAATTCCATTTAAGAGTGACAGTTTTCTGAGGGACATCAGTTATTTTAATGATGGTGGTAATGGTGTATTCCGTGTATTCCTAAGACCCGCATGGCTATTCACAATCGAACCTTTCTCGAATCGTATCGAAGACGACAAATCCGTAACCGTACAATTTTTACAGATACGATAGGAAGACATCAATTCTTCCGACAGGTATTTGCTGTCGGAAGTGATATCGAACAATAATATTTTTTTTAAACAGACTAATTAAGGCACTATTTGAAGTAAGTACGGTGGCCAGCACATTTAGTTACCACAAACTGTCAAATTTTCTCGTTCGATTTTGAACTTAAACATTAACATTTTAAAGTTTATAATCGTTTGGAGTTTGACAGTTTCTTGTAGCTTGATGTGCTGGCCACTGTATTTTCCAAACGGATCTGTGAATAGGGTTTTGCCAGTCCTTCGGTTCAGAAACCAGGAAAACGAACGGGTGCCATTGTCGATAGGGTAGCGAATCGTACCATTGTGAATAAAAACGTGTGTCTGCAAGTTTAATACCCAGAACACTCCGTTCCATAGAATCATGGTTTTTCTTTCTCCTAAAAGTATGACAAGTCTATAGTTTACCATAAAAAAGATGGCAACATCGCTCTATTAATTGGTTAGAACTAGGATGAGAGAGTTGTACATTTTTGTTTTTGTTTCATGCAACAGGAGTTCAAAGAGAAGAGAGAACTGAGAAGTACCAACATAAAGTTATTTAAAACCAGTTGACAGCCGACAGCTAAATAAAAATAAATTTGATCGCGTTGAACTTTGAAGCTGTGAAATAAATTAAAATGACAGTCCAACAGATTAACTCGAATATTTCTGACGACTCAGATGATATGGTTAGTTTACCATCCGAAGAAGAAATTTACAGGCGAAAATACCAACTGTTATTGGAGCGATGTGAAGTCTTACAGCAGGATAACGAAAGAATTATCAATAGGTTTGTGTTTTCAGCATGTTTTCTGTTGCTAATCGGTAATTGTGAATGAGCTAGCGTCTAATATTGTTGCAGAATACATGAAGCGAAGAAAATAACCAAACGCTACCGGAAGGACATTAAATTGTTGGTCAACAGATTGGATAATCATGGCGATCAGTTCAGAACTGCATGTTTGGAGGTTGAAACAAAACCCGAGGTGATAGTACGACCACCTCGCGCGGGAGGGAAAACTCAAGCTGTGTCCAAACCAGCAGACAAGCAGAATGCCAGTGGTGCCAAGAAACCTGGACCTAAAAGGAAAAGCAAAGCAGATAAGGTACTACTGAATGTATTTTTTACAAATCAAAGCCTTTGTGAATTTTGTGCCTTTCAATATCTTTTTATCAAAGACTAACCGTCTTATTCATAAAAAAGTTATCCACTTCATAAACCTATTTTAGCTTCTTTCATCTTTTTCGTGCTGTTCGATGTTCATCACCATCATCATTTCAGCCGAAAGACGTCCACTGCTGGACATAGGCTTCCCCCAATCGGGGGGTTGTGCCATAATCGTCACGCTTGGCAGGTGGGTTGGTGATCGCAGTATGGTGTTAAAAAATGCATAGAGAATGCTGCTGCCCATTCTCTAGTAAGCCCCTTACAACACCCATGGAAGGAAATGGGGTGGTGCTATTCTTTACGTCCGGCACCACACGGATCAGTCAGAGTTTTATGCTGCCCATGGGTCTCTGACTTGGCTGAACATGCCGTCGAGAAATATCTCTCAGGTATGCCGGTTTCCTCACGGTGTTTTAACCTATTCTAGCCGTCCAGTTAAAATGCAGTTTGACAGAACATGACAAAACAGTTTGATAGCTAAAATAGGTTTATGAAGCGGATAACTTTATTATGAATAAGACGGTTAGGCTTTCGGCTTTTGAATATCGCCAGGTGTTTTCCAACAACTAATAATTAAACTTTTAGTCAAACATCCTCTGACTAATATTGGATATTGGTGCCGATTCCCTTGTTCACAGACATAAACTAAATTTAAGTTCAGTGCATCTTTTTCTTTCTATTTCATTAAGAAAAGGACAGAAGATACATTTTAGTTTAGTCCTGTTAAATTAATCAGCGCCTGTCACAACTCCATGCATGTTTAGATGAGATTAAAAACTTGCCGACTAAAATTACGCCAATGACGTAAGTCAAGCGCTGATTATTTTGACGGGACTAAACTAAAATTTGTCTTCTGTTCTTTTCTTAATGAAATAGAAAGAAAAATATGCACTGAACTTAAATTTAGTTTAGTTTGTGAACAAGGGAATCGGCACCATTAGCTGCTGCCCGCAGCTTCGCCTGCATGACTCTTCTTAAATAAAAGTAGCCTAAGTTACTCCTTATAACATCCGCTGTCTGCCAGTGAAAGTTCTATCAAAATCGGTCCTGCCGTTTCGGAGATTAGCCAGAACAAACAGCTAGACAGACAGACGAAAATTTTAAATATTGTTTTTTATTTTATTTAAGTATAAACTTTCATAATATTCATTTTTCAAAAGTTGTTGACATACCATTCTTACTTTTTGGTGAACACCTTTTTAGGGTTCTGTAGCTAAATTACCAAAATGTAACACTTATAATTTCATTATGTCAGTCTACTAATGTACAAACGTTGCAATGGTCTCTTCATTGTGAGTTTTTGACAGATTTGCCATACAAACACTGTCAAATACAATGGTGAGACCATTGCAACGTTTGTAAATTAGTAGACTTAGGCCCCTGGATGGCACCCAACTACTGTTTTTCAGTTTTTATGGTACACTGTGAAATACAAACTTTTACTGCATACAATAAAATTAATACTGTATTCATGCATAAATATTCATCCCAACTATGTAACACTGACTGTGAATTGATACCTCTAGTGGGTTTTTTAATGTATATATATTTATTTTTAGCCTGAAAGAGATCCTAATGCTCCCAAAAAGCCTTGCAATGCTTTCTTCCAATTTTGCCAAGAACAGCGGCCTCTGGTTGTAGCTGAGGCTAACTCGGAGTTGGGGTCAGAGCCTTCTAAACAGGAGGTCACCAGACAATTGGCTTCACGCTGGAGAGCACTCAATAATGAAGAAAAGAGGGTAAAATATTTGTGATAATAAGATATTTATTTACTACCACGAGATTTAAAACTTTCATCATTCATACAATATGTTCTATGAATCTTACCACTAAGGTAAGATTCTTAGAACATATTGTATGAATGATGAAAGTTTTAAATCTCTTAACAATATCAAAATTAGATTCCTATTTAATTTGAATGATGAATCTAGAAAAAAGTAATATAATAAAATAGTTAGTTGCATCATATATTCTATATAATAATTACAAATTATTTAATAGGAATTTATAGGCAAATACAAGAGTACATTGAACTTATAATTATCTTAAAATTATTGCAATAAAAAAATAAAATAAACTATTACTAACAATAAACTTATTTTTACACAAACATAATTCAATTTTTTAAGGCGAAAGCGTCAGGGAAGTCTGCCAAATTCAAATTTTCTTAAGTTTTTTGCAATAAGTAGGTCAATGGTGCCAATTCTCTTATCACAAAATTTCTAAACTATACTAAAAGTCACCAAAATTTAGTTCATTTCTGTCAAACGACGATTTCCCATGCCGAAATTGACCAAAAAAATGACACAACATAACTATATTTTTGTTTGACAGCACTAAGATGGCACTGAGTTATTAATTTAGTGAAAATGGCAATTTTGCTATTCCGAATTTGACGTTTTTACACCTAAAATTAAAAAAAAATAACAAAATCTTGACTATTTTTAATCAAGATTAAAAGTCAAAGTCAAAGTCAAATAATTTATTTCAAATAGGCACGAAGATGCACTTTTGAACGTCAAAAATTACATGAATAGTTAATTGATTCTAGTTGCGCCTTCCAAAATGTAGTTATGTATGGAGAAGAATGGGCAAGAAACTCCAAACTTACTCTTTTAAAATGTTAAAAATAGTTTGTATACATTAATTAATAATTTTAAGTGAAGATGATGTGTACCTAGAATAAAAATTACTATACCACAATAGGTAAAAATAATGAAAATTGAAGTAATGACAGACAAATTAATAAATGCGATAGATACATGGTGCTCACATATTAAAAACATTGTATATGATTTTCCTAAAAATTTCACATATAATAAGTCAGTGTGTGAGTTGAAAGTATATTAATCACAGAAAATAAAATTAATATCATAAAAATTATAAATTATACAGTTAAATTAGCAACCAGTTTGATTTTGTCTAGACTCTTAATTGTCCTATGGAGCAGGACCAGCATGTTTCCAAGCATTCTTATCTTGGATATAATCCTCTAATTTGTAATATGCTTGTTTACAAAGTGTGCTTTTATTATGAGTTTAAAATTTTCTTTAATTTAATTGTAATATATCAGAATTCAACAGCATTTCTAGATACATCTTCTATTATAAGTAATCATAAAACTGAATTAAAAAATGAACTAAAATTGACACCAACACCTCGAATTCAGGTGCAAAAACAGTACTGTATATTATATTTTTTTCTTTTCTTTTACATAAATCTCGAAAATGGTGTGTCCTATCGCAAAATTAATGAAAATTTCGACTCCTTTATAAAACGCATAAACCCCTAAAACTCATGTAGGTAATAATTTTTTATACAAAAAGTTAAAAAATCCATATAAAACACGTCGAGGCTACCCATGCGCGCCTCCGGCTCTAAAAAAATTCACGGTGCAGGGCAAACAATTACGTTGAGAAGACAAAAAAAAAAAAAATACCATGTGGAGTCGCGAATCGCGATTGCAAATTCGATTTTAGTTTTGTCAAAATTATTTAAAAAATACTTAGTTTATTTTATTTTTTGAAGAATAGCTAAAGATTCTCATAGCCAAAAGTAAGGAATTTTAGTGATAGTTTCGTTCGGTGTACAAGAGAATCGGCACCAGTAGCTATCAGGTTGTTTGTGAATCTAAATATGATTCGCGGCCGTATCAAATATTTGTTTATAGATGTAACATCATTAAACTCCTTGATATAACTCTCTCCTGTAGCTTTCACCTTAATTTAATATCTCTTCTTAATTCACATTGTATTTGTTCTAGGTATATGTGGCAATGTTTGAGAGATCAAAGGAAAAGTATGCCGAACAAATGTCAGCCTACATAAAGAAGGAACAATGACAATTACCAACACCGGCCGATAATAGCACTTAATTTTCTTGTGATCATCAGCTTTAAGATTAGGTTAACTATTAAACAGTATTTTGTAAGAAGAAATGGTTTTATTTTCACAGATCAGAAGAAAATCTTTAATTTATTAATTTAAGTAAACCAACAGCACATATTATTAATATACGTATCATCATTCCTTTCCCTGCCCTTAACAAAATTTATTTAGGGTCATGCAACGTGTTTTTGAAGTGAAACTTCTTATAGACTGCGGGAGATTCGATTATTGGAAGAGTATTGAGAGTGAAATTTCTAGTATGTGTCACGTTTAGGCCCACATTCCGTTACATGGAAGATAAGAAAGATGAACTCTCTGTTACCCACTAAATCTCTCTTATTTATTTATTTTTAAGAAGTTTCATTTCATTATGGGTAGGTACGGTGCTGCACGCGCAAGTTTTCTTCCATACTTCTCTATTAATCATCGTCTCGGGAGTCATCCCCTTTCCAGCGCGCATACCTATAATTTTTCACACAGTCCGGATCTATCGTTTCTTTGTTGATTCTCAGCATAAACATATAACATTAGCATAAAACAGTATTTAGGTACCTATTACTTTCTACGTTTACACAAACTATAGGTGTACATAACATATAGGTAGTATAATCTAAGATTATATACAACATTTTGACAAAAACCATCCTTATTTACACAAAATTAATTTGTGGGAAATCAGCAAAATATATTTTTGTTGTAACAAAAGGCTAAAAAATATTTTTAAAGGAAAAACTCATAAATAAAACAGATACATTGGTTGAACAATAATTTACTATTTTAATTCAATATTCATAACACCATAAAACCCTTAAAATTAAAAAAAAAAAAAAAAAAACGAAACATAAATAAATTTAATACCCTGGCCTTATTCTGTAGTGCTCGAAATATTTAAATTCGGTATCTTTACTAAGTAATTCATACTAATATTGTAAAAAAATGGTTATGGTTCTATGACATCTCATTTCTCAAAAACAATACTATTTTTATTCACTTAAAATAATCATTGGTTGCATGCAAAAAAATTTTCATTGGATGGAGTATCGGATAGGGCTTCCAATCTCGGTATACTGAGATCCCGCATCCGCTTACTGTGGGATTAGAGCGTGGGATTGAAAATTATTACGGGCACATCCTTTCGCGAGCTTCGACATTGCAAGAGGAGTTAGAGCAACTTTAACTCCGCCATGACAAGTATTTGTCCATCGCCTGCTCGAATTCCTCTCATCGAAACCATCAGGAGACGACTCTTCATGAATCAGGAGGGTCGATGGGAAGATTACTTAACGTTTGCACATAATGCCATAAAGTGCCAAGCGTAGAAGCTGAGCGGGCGTCTCCGCTGTCGGTTATCTTGCCAACAATATACGAAGTAGTTTGGCTGACGACACTGGGAATTGGGAATGTTGTTTCCTGCGAAAACACTTCCAAAATGTTGGTAAATTTATTTTTGTACTTGTTTTTTTCTAATAAATATTTCAAACTTTAAGCATGCTATGTTTACGCTACTCACTCTTAACAACTTTTATAAAAAAATGCGTCCTTGAATTTTTTTGAATCAAATCAAATCTCAATCTGTTACAACTGTTGATCTCGCCTTTTGATCCCGCGCGGGATTGGAAGCCCTAATGGGAACGGTATGTTTGAAGTTAAAATTAGGTACAATATTGTTAGACATTGACTTAATATTATGTTAGTAAAATAAACTATTCTAAATTGATTCTAAAAGACATCGAGATATTTTTTTTTTCATGTTGTAGGTAATCTGCAAATCGAAACACAGCTTTTATCATAGTTGCTATTGAGAGCATAATTACTTCTTTTTTTAATTTTCCATTTAACTATATTATTTGTTGTGAATATGTATGTATGCAAGTAATGCAAGTGTGTTGTACTCGCATACGTACTCGTACTTGCGTGCGTGGCACGTAAACGAGGCAAAAGGAGTAGTAAGGATGGCGTTCTATAGTTTCTGCCTACCCCCTTGGGAAGGCGCGAGTTTATGTACAGTCAATTTTCTCCAAACGATTTTAATCATTAAAACGTTGATGATTAAGTTCAAAATCGAACAAGAAAATTTGACGGTTTGGGGTAACTTGATGTGCTGGCTACCGTACCATAGGTGGTCCGTGGTCTGTTATATAGATATCGATACCATTTCTCAGTAACCGGGTCTGAATTTGCGTTTTTCACGCCTTAATGGCTGCAATGATATCGATGAAATTTGGCACACAGGTAGACCAAGAACTGGGTTAACCCTAACATACTAGCTTGATGTTAGCCATAAGATACTTTTTATCCCGGTAGTAGATGTGCGTAGAGCGTGTAGTGGTGCAGGGCAGAGTAGAAGGTAATAAGCCACGTGGGAGGTCACCGATTAGGTGGACCGGATCAAATTAAATCCGCAGTTGGAGGCCCTGTTAGTGAACGCGCCAGACTGTCATCTAACAGAACCAGATGGAGGGAGATCGTGAGGCGAGTTACGACAAGATTGGACAAAGCTCATTGTGACCACGACCGCTCTGTCAAGAGCGAAGCGAAGAAGAAGATGTGCGTATTGTATAATTATCAATTTCTCGACGGCATGTGAGGCCAAGTCAAAAGCCCATGGGCGGCATATAAACTCTGACATCAGGTTAGATAAAGAAAGAAATTCCCCGGTATAGTACCTACGGTCCCGCGGGATAATTTCCGACCTTCACGTTGGCGAAACCGCGGGTAAATGCTAGTACTAAAATATGTTATGATGGAGTCGTTTTGGTTTCTGTATTTGTATAACTTTAATATGTTTTACCGCACTTTCTGAATATTTGATCTAAATTAAAAATGTTATAGTATAATAACCGGCACGAGTCGTGAGCACAGATGGGCAGGTAGTGGGAACAAGCTCGCGCATGTACACTTTCGGCTAAATAAAAATGACACGCGAGAGTCCAATAGACGACGAGTATCGATTGACGAACCCCGGCTTCTTCATTCCGCCAAAGAGACCTAAAAATTTACTACTGCGCAGGTGTCAGTTTGTGCTCAAGACTAATGCCGGTTACTATAACTAGTTCTGGCCGCGTCCTATTTAAAAGCAATCGTCGCGTCCATGTCACTAACGCGTGGTCGTGCCAACAGAGGGCGCCTTCTGGTTCTCAGAACAAAAAATTACTTATGGACGTGACGATCGCTAATTTGTGCGAAGATCACTTCGCGGGTTTAACCTTATTCTGTTTATTCTTGTTTTGTCTTCAAATAATACATTTAATGTAGCTCTACAGTCAACAGCACATCAGTAGTAACATATATTTGACATTGATAGCGCCTTTATATTGTAGCAATAAGGGCGACTTTCGTAGTGCAACTGTTACCTCTGATGTGCAGTCAAGCGATGCATGCACATCAATCAAAATTATGTAGTAAATTGTTGTAATTTATGAGCGCCAGTTATCTTTCTCCAATCGAATATTCTTCATGGTTTCGACGGGACCAGTCGAATTTGCATGCTCCATGACCTCTGCCTCACATACTCTCATAAATGGATTGTACTTCTTCTCTTCGCCTATTGTCGACGGCACCTGTGGAAAGAAACGAGGACTTCATACGAGTGGTCATGTCTAGGACTGTTTTCATAATTGCCCTTATCAATTTATTTGGAGTCGACGCAGTGGCGTAGCGTGTATTTCTGCCACCCGGGGCCAACCTTAAATTGCCCCACAATTTTTTTATATTTCCCTTAGGTTTAAGGGGAATGCGGGAGTCGCAGATTGTAGCCATGACCTGCCGCCATTTATCCATCCAGTGTAAATGTTTAGGACTGTTGTTTTTAATGTAAATATGAAATAGCATACAATACTCTTTATTATGTACCCCAGTTTTCATCTTCATCATCATTATTTCAGCCGAAAGAAATCCACTGTTGGACATAGGCCTCCCCCAAGTACCGCCACTAGTTTTCATTCATTCAGTAAAATTATTATGAGCAACAGAACTAGTTTGTGACACTGCTGCCACAATTTAAATCTTTAGCCACGTCCTGATCCTACGATCATCTCTGATTAATCTAAAATGCTGCTTATATGAAGCTACTTACCGTAGGTTTCCCTTCATCCCGCCTCTCCTGCGACCAAGCCAGTTTTTTAAAAATCTCCTTATTATTTGGTTCGACGTGCGCCGCAAACTTAAGATTTGGCATTGAATACTCATGCCCACAGTACACCTTTGTTTCGTCTGGCAGACTGCCTAGGATTGTCATTGCTTTGAACATCTGTTCAGCAGTGCCTTCAAAGAATTTTCCACAACCACCTAAGAATAAGGTGTCACCTGGAATTGTAATCACAGTTGTTTACTATATAAGGCTGAGTTGCTGTTGATGCTCAATGGCTATGTACAGCGCAGCTGCTAAGAACTAGCAAGGGTAGCCCGCGAAATTCAAATTTTCTTAAGTTTTTTTTTGCAATATGTAGGTCGGTACCAGGCTGTATGCTGATCTGAATATGATTCGCGACAGTAACAAATCTGTATTTATAGAATTATAATCATTAAAATCATCAATACAACTCTCTCATTAAATTTTACCCTATTGAATGACAATTTCATGAAATCTTGACATTTGAGAATTATAATAATAACTTAAGAAAGAAAGATTTTTTTTTATTGGGACTCGTAAAGGAAGATCACATTTTAAACTTATCACATTCTTAGAAACAAAAAAAAACAAAAATAAAATAAAAACAAAGTCCTGTACGGTACGGAGCTAAAAGGCTCATAGCTCAGCATGATGCTGCGACATTAAAAATGAGTGTCGCAGCGCTGGTTTTCTGATAGGGCTAGGGAGTTGTATTACTGATTCCAATGATTATAATTCTGTTAACACATATTTTTTACGGAACGGAAACCAAATCATACTTTAATCAACATACACCCAGACAATGAATTGCGTATAGCAAAAATCGTTAGAAATTTTGAATTTTTCGGGCTTCCTTAACGCTTCCCCCTTATGTAAGCCGAGTAGGGATGTTGACTAATATAAAAAAATAATGCCGCCTCCTAGCTTGGCCCAGCCAGACTTATGGCCGCTAAATTACTCGAGTTAAAACAGTAGCGCTGAGGGCGCTTCTGGTGCTGCGCCACAGGAACCTACCTGTAAACACTACAGGCTGTGAGCCTTCCTCGGGCGTAGTCACAAAGTAACACATATGGCCTTTAGTGTGGCAGGGAGTGAACAGGCATTGGACTAACAAGTTCCCAACATTCAATGTAGTATTGTGCTCCACTTTCTTTGTTAAAGCACCAATACGGTCATCTGCTCCGTAAACTTCGAGGCCTTGAATCTGCTTGGCTAAGGCTTCATTGCCACCAGCGTGATCCCTGGAAGATAAACAATTCTTAATAGGTATTTTTTTTTTGGGGTTTAATGGTAATACTGACCAGCTTTGTAATTGTTATCAAGGGTAGTTTTGGTTTTGCATCCAACAGATGAAGGTAGAAATTATATGATCGAGTACTTAAATACAGCGTGTATCACATAATCAAGCAATGAGGAGCTCGTAGCTAAGTAATATCATCCGCACGGGTCGATTCATCTGGTTAAGCTACGCCTGCCGGGGTTGGTCCGTGGATGGGTGACCATTTTTAAACCAACGGTCCCGGTCGTTACGGGTCATCAGAAGCCCAAAAGTCTGACAACTAGTCTTACCAAGAGATATCAATTACCCAGTTACTGAGTTCAAGACCGGAAGCCGACCCCTACATATTTGAGAAAAGGCTAGGCAGATTGATTGTGTATCAGATAGTCATGGGCACCGGCAGCACACCCCCTTGCAACCTGCAAGGGGGTGTACTTGCACCCCCTGTCAGGAATGAAAATACTATCCTCTACTACCACCATCGACTACAGAGATTAAGTATGTTTTCGATGAGCGAAATATAAATTCAACAAATAGGTACACACGGCTACATATCAAGCTATACATACCAGTATAAGCTGATCTCTCATTATATAGAAATCCTATACAATGCGATACCAGCGTAAACTAGTTTTGTATAGCTTGATATGTAGCCGTGTGTACGAGCGCGATTTGAGTTTGATAATTAATTATCTACTTAATATATGTACGTGTATCCATACTAATATTATAAATGTGAAAGTAACTCTGTCTGTCTGTCTGTATGTTACGTTTTCACGCCTAAACCACTGAACCGATCGTCATGAAATTTGGCAGAGATATAGCCTGGGATATAGAGAAGGACATAGGCTACTTTTTTACGCGATAACCGACATCTACGCGGGCGGAGCCGCGGGCAAAAGCTAGTAATTCTATATTTTATATTAGTTAATAATATATTAAGTTTATGCAGATGCACCTCCGTGAAAGTTATTCTGGCAGCGCCCATGACGCCATCGCATACATTTGGGTCGAGTAGGTAAGTATTGAAGTTTTGTATGGGACAGCTGATAATTTTTTCGCTGTTACGATGTTGGTTCCATGGAGAAAGTTGTTCAGTTTGATGGTGTGTACAACACCTTATACATCCTCTGCTGTATATGCTGTTTTGGAAGTACAAAACAAAACTCACCAGTGATGATGGGTGGTCAAAACTGTAGTGAGTCTGACATTAAAATTAGTGACGGCTTCTATCACCGTGTCAGGATCAACTGGGTCTACAATAGCGGCCTCATTTGTAGCTCTATCCACAAGCAGGTACATGTAGTTATCTTGAAGAGCTGGCAGTATCTGCACATCCATGGTTGAGTATTGATGATGCTCAGGGTAGCTGTGTGCTCCACGCTGGTTTCGAGCTAATACTGAAACATTAATTCTTTTTTACTTTTTATTTTTTTGTCTATGGCAAGTAGGTAAATTAATATATAAGATTTGAAATCCTAACTTGTAAGAGAATTTAATATTCACAGGTTACTAGCTAAAGTAGTATTAGAGGCCTATGTTCGGCATTGGAAGTCTTTCAGTTGGAATGATGATGTTGATGATTAGCTAAAGTAGGATTTAGCTGGTAGATTCTATTGTTTGAGAGACGGGTATAAATAGGCCAACCTTGAGACTCACTATTGCCTGATCTGAAACTTAGCAGATTAAATTCCATGAACTAGAAGTGACATTTTCCCAGCTGTAGGGTGCAGCATGCAGATAATACTTATTTTAAGTTGAACAACCATAGCCCTACATTCAAAACAAACTATTTTATTTCACATAAGCCTACATAGGTACTTATGAAATGGTCAGAAGCTAGGTGCATGGTTCCAATTGATAGTTTCATATGGAGCAGAGCCGGCCAGAAACTCCATGGTTACCCTTTTAAAAATATTTGGCTTTTACAATGTTTTCAAATTACAGTGTTAATAGGTATGGGAGGACAGTGTAGGCCTGTCAACAAGTACCAGGTACTTAACGAAATAGGAAATGGTCAACAAATCGAAACATTTATGAGTCTACCACTCCTACAACATTCTCACATTCACAAAATAGAAGAAAAACTATATACAAGATATATAATATAAAAAACTATTGACACCAAATGACATGATTCTCATTACAACTGTAACAAATGAGTGGATTAGAGTTAGAATAGTACCTATGTAATATCAAATCATTATAAGATTTTGTCATAGAAGTAGGCACAGTAAAAAAAAGATAGTAATAATGCCGTTAATGAGGTTCCAGGGAAGCCACATGTGCAGAGGGTATTATTGCCAAACATCCTTGTCTTGCAACAGACTTTAATTTTGTACTATGCATTTTTCATAAGGACATGCAATGATGTAATATAGGACCTCATTGAGGACATGTTTGATGTGAGTTTTGTGTTGAGATATGAGTTTAACTTTTCATCATTAAGTTCTGTAACCGACTTTGGCAACTATTTATTTATCCTATTTTTAATAAATCGATGGTCCCTACGTACATAAAGACATGTCAAAATGTATTTTATTTTATTGCTCAATTGGGTTTAGATTTTCCATATGCACATACCTGTATAGTTATTTTTTTTTTAATATTACGTATTTAACGTTATTTACAAATTGTACATACAATTATTTCTAGAGCAGTTTGAACATAAATAACGCTTTCCTGTAAACCTCGGTTTTTGACATGTCTTTATGTACGTAGGGACCGTCGAAATGTTTGAACATTAATTGTTCAAGTTTCAACTTGGAGTGACATATGCCCCGCAGAAGGGCACAACATGCAGCATGCAGTAATAAGTACATAATAAAACTTGAACAACAACAACTTTACATTTTTATAAAGGTAAACAAGAAAAACTAGGTATGAAAAATAATAATTTAATACCCAATGGGGTGTCTTATCTTCATTACAAGCTTACTATGATAACAACCACTTATTGGTTTTCATACATGACTGTTCTACTTTAATAGCCAGGTTCATTGGATTTATTAAGTACCATTCTTTCGCCATTTCAATTTGTCAATTTTGTTCATCCCTGCAGCCTCAATAAACCAAAACGTAAATAGAATGAAACATTTGAAAAAACATGTGATTTTCATATTATCCTGCCAAAAGATTTTTATTTATTTACGTTTCCAAGTCCCATTTTGTTATAAGTTGACAGGATGTACGAATAAACAGTTTTATATTAAAAATGCTATTGTAATCCATACAAGAGAAACGTAGACAGAAAAGGTTAGGAAATAACAATAATAACAGAGATATAAATCGATGAATAATAAAATACCTCGGAAATACAACTTCGTAAGTTGCTGTGCTATGCCGTTCGGCAAGGAATTTACAAACCTGGCGAGCATCTTGTTAATTTATCAAGAAAAATGGTTAAATATTGCGTAAGTTGTTTATTAGATAATGTTTTTTTTTTTTACAAAAATTGATAACAAACATGGAAAAACAAATACCTTATCAGTCAGCTGGTGTTGACAGCTGCAGACTGGAAATTAAGTTTATTTTGCGTTGCGCAGTTTGGTAGGGCTGCCATTACATAAATGCGGCACCCCGGTCACCGGATAAAAACTGCAAAATCCCCCGGAAAGGGTGACATTGACTTTTTCCCGGACACCAAAGAAAAACATATTTTTATAATACCGTGTTTATTTTTATTTAAAGCTTACTAGCTTTTATCCGCGGCCTCACCTGTGTGGATGTCAGAAAATATCCTTCGTGAACGGATTAAAAGTATATGTGATAATGCAGGTTATAAATTATAAATGGGTTCAGCCGTTTATGCGCCAATCCGGAACATACCTCCAGACAAACAGAAAAACAACAAATTAACAAAAAAAAAATATTTTCGGCATCAGACTTTTTTTCAAAAATATTCTGTGTACACTTTTGACTTCGTTACTATTTTATTAGATGTGTAGATAACAATGTATGTCAAACATTTACAAAATCGACCGCTAATAATTGCATCGCGAATTCGTTTTGGACATTCGTTGCGTGAGCTTTTATTATGTAACGAACATTAATTTGCGTAACGGTCAGTTTAGTGAGTACTTGAATCCAAACCCGAAAAACAAATTCATTTTTGCTCGCGAACGAATATCGCGAATAAAAACTACAATATCGAAGTGGAGTCAACTCGAGAAATTTTCGCACAAAGCATTTGCTTGCAAAGTGCAGGGCAGGGCAGTTGCTTTGCCGCGCTAGAGTAGGTACTTCTATAAATTCTACGATTAGGAATGAATTTTTAACTAAGACATATTTTTAATTTATGTTTCAACTATCGAGTTTCCCCTGACACAGAAAGTGTCTACTTTTTAAAAACCCCGCTCAGATGGCGCCGGAACGCCCTCCGGACTTGGACAAATCCAGGGAAACCCGCATTCGCACTACACGGATCCAGGGTTCACATTTCACATTCCTACTTTGTGTTACTTATAAGAGTTACGTGAAGAGATAAAAATGGTTTAATTTTACTTATTTTTTCAGATTTATCAATACAAATTCTACTAGATTAAAAAAAAAAATAGGGCAGGGTTCCACAAAGCAACCGGAAGGTAATTACAAAAAAAAAACGGTGGCAACATTACATCACATATGTCATCCCTTCCATAATTTTTTGTCATGCTGCCAATGTCAAAATTTGACATGTGTTTGCGACAAACTTTCATCGGCATGTGGATTTATTTACAACAGTTTTTTAGCGTTTTAAAGTAAATGAGTTGGTGAAACCGCAAATAAATATATGCAAGATGAAGATTAAACCTGTTAAACATAAGTCTACAAATACTTTCCGTGTAAGTCCTAAAACAGATTGATATTATGACGTTTTAGGTTAAGTGCGAATTTTGTATAAAAATAGTTCTAATTTGTCGTGTTTTATCCGATTTTTGCTGAAAATAGTTCGTGAGAATATCTATAAATTATCCATAATTACTTCCATCATCATTTTCTAGTTTTTTGGTCGTTTCTCACTTGATAAAGTAACTACTAATAAGTAGTAAGATACACACATTCAAAAGGGCTAGCAGCTACATTGCTTAGATAAAAGTAAAATAATTAATATCTGTTGAATCTTAGCCTAAATAGTATTCATCATTCTCCTGCCACTATCCCAGTATTAAATAAAAGATGTATTCACATACTTTTTAGTGTAATATAGTATATTTATCTGATTTTATTAATTATATACTAGCTGCTGTCCGCGGCTTCGCCCGCAAAGATTTTTCTAAATAAAAGTAGCTTAAGTTACTCCTTATAACATCAGCTATCTGCCAGTGAAAGTCCTGTCAAAATAGTCCCAGCCGTTTTGAAGATTAGCCGGAACAAACAGACAGTCAGACAATTCTATTTAAAATTGTATTTTTGTTATAAGTACCGTAAGCCATAACCTTGTATACTTTCACATGCATTTAGTAAAAAGCTGTTATTTTTGGCATTACAGACACTTAATTTTTTTTTGTTGTTGATGTTGTTGTTGTGGACCACAAGTTTAGTTTTGCTTCATTACACAAAGGTTTTTCTGTTTCAGTTTGTACCATTTGCTGAGCGAATCAATGCTATTGACATCCGCCATGCTGCTCTATACCACATTGAGCATGCGTACGCACAGCAGCCTGGAGAGAATGAAACTCATTTCTTTGTGGCACTACAAAAATGGCATGTGCTCAATTTGACAGAAAACTTTAAAAAGTTCAGGAAGGAAGTCTTTGGTATAATAACGGTGCCACAACTTGTTCATAAGAAAGATGAGGTGGTTGAGGTATTGGAAAAATATTTGAAACTAGAGGACCAGCTGTGTCTACAACCATTGCTGGAGTAAGTTATATTATATTATTTGGTAATTAATAATAGTACATTACTTACCAAGGGCTGTAAAAGAAAGAAAGCCCAAAATCGCAGGTATTTGTGACCCGAGCCGCAGGCGAGGGTACTAAGTATGCAATAGAGGGCTTTCTTTTTTACTGCCCGTGGTGAGAACACAATTTTACGTCTTCACCTGGCTACAATGCGAGTTTTACTGTATGCGTAGTGTGCGGTAAAACTCACATTTTGGCCAGGTGTGACATAAATACTTTTTACAGAATTGGATGGAACATTCTTCAAGTGTGTTATTTTTATTTTCGACACCAATACGTGTAATAAATTAGGGCAACTAAAACCTTAGCGTAACTAAAATATGGTAAATATATTGAAGTGAAAACTTCAATATATTTACATTTTTTTTATATTTGTTGAGCGATTTTTTGTAGGGGAAAAACTTATGGGTTCGCTTCATGGAAATGCGCGACATGCTAGTGACGTGTTGCGCCAGACCGTTAGTTATTCCAAAGTTTTGAGTTTTCATTTCTGTCGGCAGTCCTTATGACCTATTTTTTTATAAATATAAAAACGACTATCAAAAAAAAAAAACTTCTAAGTGAAAAATTACTTAATTTCGGAAGTCAGTGGCAAAAAAAAACGAAAATACAAATCAAAGATACCAACTTCCAAAATTTAAAGCAAGTAAGTAATTAAAGCCTTATAAATCTATGTTCTAACAATTCTTAAATTAAATTTTCTTTCAGAATCCTGGTGTCAGTAGCAAAGGATCTAAGAGAGGAGTTCTACCCACACTTCCCTAGGTTTCTGGATATACTCATAAAACTGCTAAACACCAAGGATGCTGAAAGACTAGAATGGACCTTAGTCTGTCTAGCGTTTTTGTTTAAAGTCCTTAAACCATACCTAAAGAAAGATATTGCTGTTGTACTAAAGAGGATCATACCTTTACTGAGCGAATCTCAGCCACAGTATATAAATAATTTTGCAGCTGAAAGCTTTGCTTTTGTTGCCAGAGATATAAGGGACAAGAAGAAGTTTGTTAGTCTTGTACTGAACTATTTGCAGACTAATGATGATGTAAGTATTTTTGTCAAATAATTACAGTATAGTTTAAATTTATTTCCTCAAAACTTGTCACTTAATACGTAATGCCATCATCTTCATCATCATCATCATCATCATCATCATCATCATCATCATCATCATCATCATCATCATCATTTCAGGCCGAAAGATGTCCAATGCTGGACATAGGCCTTCCCCAAAGGGGGGGGGGATTTGCGATAATCGCCACGCTTGGCAGGCGGGTTGGCGATTGCAGTATGGTGTTAAAAATGCATAGAGAACGCTGCTGCCCATTCTCTAGTAAGTCCCTTAGTCGCCTTTTACGACACCCACGGGAGGAAATGGGGTGATGATATTCTTTATGTCTGGCACCACACGGAACGTAATGCCATAGTGTCGCACATTCATGATTTTTTTAAATATTTTTTCAGTCAATCACTGGTTGTGGTCATCTCATATTTGAGATACTGCGAGGTGTTACGGATAAATTCCACAGCTGCATAGAAACATTCCTGCCTCTACTACTTCAATATCTAAAAGATAATAAAGAACACCAAGAAATACTGTTCAAAGTGCTGACACAAACAATAGAAGACAGTCTACAAAGTATTTCACACAAAGAGTATGGAGTCTTTTGGGCGAGTATCATAAAGTTCACTGAAGAAATATTAAAGGAGGATGATGAAGAAAGTAAAGGGCTAGAATATATCCTCAGACTCGCTGGTCAAGTCATAGAACACCAGCAAGGGAAGTACCTAACAAACCCTCCACAATATGTGCTCCTGTTGATTAAAGTTATTTGTGAACAGTCTTCAGAAAGTGTTCTACAAGTTTGTGCACAGATTGGTGCCGTGTTACTACTCTCGCCAAACGTGTCCTTATCTCAAGAACATGCTGGTATTATCGTCAAAGTTCTACTGCCTCTACCATTCCCAAATATACTCATCAATTTTGTTCAGAATGTGATTGAGTATTCACAGTTTGATATGCACATACTTCCTCCGTTCATCAAGTTTGTTATTCAATCTAATTTTGATGATGAGGCTTTCGGTACACTCACTAAAATATGCTTGAAGAAATCACCTTTGTCTATGAATGGTATAAAGTTATTTGAGTGGGTGAAATATCCCTTAGACTTCGGGAAGAATCTGCCAAACTTTATGGACCATTTCAAACATGTTTTGTCTGAAGACATAGAAAAATATGTGGATAACCCAGTTAATCTTACAAATGTTTTATTCTGCTTGCCTCATGTAGCGAAAATCGATGTTGGTTATTGTGTGAACATGTTAGGTCAGCTGATAACAAAACTGTTGGATGTATTGAAAAGTTATAACTTGGAGAATCAGCCTAAAGAGAACAAATTTCACTGTGACACGACTGCACTATCGCGATGTGCTAGAAAGGTGTTGTTCATGTTATCATTGGCGCTTGAAAGTGCTATTCACATATCAAGTTGTAAGAAGCTTAAGGAGATCTGTGATATTGATACATTGTTGCCTGTGATTCTTCCGTGTGCTGCAGATCCTAATTACCTTTGCTCACTGCATCTTCTTGACCTGTATTTGACAGCTTATGAACAGGAGCATGGACTGACCTATCCGTATTTATCGCTAGTTGATTCGTATCTGAAAACGAATGTGTCTTCACCTTTTCATGTGGTAAGCATTTTATACATGTTTTCTACATTATATATTCATTTACAAACATCAATAAGCCAGAAAATAATATTAATACGAAAAATAATTGTTTTCAGGTTCGTTTACTGACTACCCACATTTACAAGTTATTTGAAAATGTAGAGGAACTAAACAAAACAGTGGAAGTGGGGGGTACTGTTGAGAAATTTTCAATCTTCAGCACGTGTTACTTAGTAGAGTCCATCAAACCATCTATCCAAGAGTACAGAGCTCAGTTGAATATGCTGCAGAAGATGACCTTCAATACGAGTCAGTATGCTTTGGCGAAGGATACCGACTTCCATCTCTTTGCATTAAATTACATGTTAGGTGTCTTGTATGTCAATTTCAAGCTACTGTGGGAACCCGTGACTGAATTTATTGCGGGTTACGGAAATGCACTAAGTGCTGACAATTTCTGGCCCACTTTTCATGATGCTCTTGAATCCTCATTTGTAAACGCAAAGAAAAATCTTAAACAATTTCATTTCAATGATGAAATCGATACAAATTTCGAAATCCTGCAAAAATTGTATTCTGATTACAATAGTATATCTGAGAGACCTGATTTATACAACTATAGAAACTTGATTTTGAAGGTTATGACGAATTGTATTCAAGTTTGTGAAGCGAGGAATCGCGATGTCGTTGTCTTGTTCTTGAATTTTATTGATGAAGAATACAGAAGGAATGATAGCATGAATGCTCTAAAAATAGATATGGAAGTACGAGAGAATAAGATGGAAATTGATGATGAAAAACCTGAAGAAAGTACAGAAGACATTGACGAAATAATTGAAGAAATAGATGAAGCAAAAGAAACTGTTTCTGGTAAGATAGTATTTAAAACTCTCATTAACATTATGCAAGTCGTATCTCAGTTTAAGAACCCAAGAGCTTTGCATAAAGAGCCAGTTTTCTGGGAACTGTACATGGAATTTTTGAAGCACAAAAACCCAGGACTTCAAAAATATGCTTTAGATTGTGTTCTAAATTATAAAAACAAAAATGTTACGCAATATAAAACCAATTTGTGCAACTTAGTAGATGAGAAGAAGTTCAAAGATGAACTAACTCTGTTCAAAATAACTAAAGATGCCAAAAATATTCAGCCTGAGGACAGAGAACATGTAGTGCCAATAATATTAAGGATACTTTATGGGAAAATGACGTCGAAACTTGTAGCGGAGAAGAAAGGTGGTGGTCAGAACCGAAGGTCGCTTGTAATGCGATATTTGGCTGGTTGTAACGAGAACGAGATTAAAATGTTCATTGAAATGGCATTCTCGTACTACAAACAGTATTTGGATATGAAACCTCGGGAAATATTTGAAAAAATTGCATCTGATGTAGATTTAAAATCTGTTACCAGTCCTGGTAAACTTCACAGTGTTTTGAATCTATTTGAAGTTGTCCGTGAATATTTTGGAGGGTGTATGAATGAAGAGGTGTTGTCACAGCTGTTTAACATATATTTTGCTATCTGTTCTACTGTAGCAGTTGTCCTAAGTCAAGGAGAAAAGGTGCATGTTGGATATGTAAAGGTTATGAAAAACCTTCGCACACTTGCTTTAGGTACAACAAGGAAGTTATTTGAACAATTTACCAAATATCCTTGGAATAAGGATGAGCTGTTTGTTATGTATGAGACATTGATTTGGCCTTTGATGCCAAAGTTACATATTGAAGGTATTCATAGTCCAACAGCACTGTTAAGACTGCTAAATGCATGGTGTCAAAATCCCCGATACTATATTTTGCTAATCACTTCCTCAGAAAAAGATTCTATTAGTCCATTCCCAGCTATTTTCAAACTTCTGCTAGCTCCTAAAACAAGTACTGGTGTGGTCAATATGATACTAGATATGATTGAAAAGTTAATAACTCTAACTGAAGACGAAGAAGATAAAGAAATTCCTAGATTAGAATCATTCAATGTTTTACCAGTTGAAGCACCTCAAAATGTAACCGGTATCAATTTCGGTAGCAAAATTCTGGTACCGCACATACCGAGCATATTGGAAGTGATGAAACGACGAATGGCAAATTCTGCAAAATCAAACACTGTGAACAAGAGAGATTTACTGATTCTCTCAAGAATCACAGAGTTAGTAGCGTCACCAGAGCTATGTGACGAACTATTGAATTTACTACTGCCGATATTAATAAAGAAAGTATGTATGAACATGGCGGAAGAAAATATGGAATATGCTGTGAACACAATTATAAATTTGTTAGGACACAGCACAAATCCACAAGTATACATAAAGAACATAGCCGTTTTGTTCAACAAAGTTGGTCCTGTAGAGGTTAGAAAATTGCTGATGAAATTACTTACATCAATAGCTGAAAGTGCACCTAAAAATAAGGATATACTTACTAGAATGGCTAACATGGTAGCAGAAATGAATGCTTTCAACAAGAGATGGATCGAACAGCCAGATTTTGACCGAAGAATAGACGCGTACAAAGAAATATATCAGTTACTAGAAAAGGACGAAATTGATGTAGACCTTGCAATACTTATTGTCAACAATTGCTTCTACTTCATTCGTACTGAGAAAGACATTGGTCTGCGTGACAGTGCTGGTCTGTGTTTGAAACGGATTCTGCCAAAACTTCTCATGAAATACAGATCAACAACTGATGGCCAATTCTTAGTAAGGGATACCGTTTTATCGCTAATTTCCACTGGTATAAGAGATACCAAAAACGAATTGTTGAGAAATGAATGCATCAACTTACTAGGAGAATTAGCAAGAGAATGCCCTGATGCAGATGTAGTAATATCAGATTTAGCTCATTTCATTAATAAAGAGGATAGAGAAGTAGATTTCTTTGATAACATGTGCCATCTTCAAATTCACAGGCGTGTGAGAGCCTTGCTGAAATTCTGCAAAGTTGCCAGAAAGATGACGAAATGCCCTACTCCTAGAACTTTAACTAACTTTATTTTACCATTAGCATCTATGTATATTTGTGATGATAAGTATACAGATAAAAATACTTTGATAGACGCGTGTATAGAGGTCGTATCTACTTGCTGCAGATTGCTGCCTTGGTACCATTACGAAGTTATACTCAAACTTTACTTGAATAAAATGCGACATTCTTCCGAACACCAAAAACAGTTGACTCGAATATTGGTTGGAATTATTGACGCTTTCCATTTTGATTTCTCAAAAGTAAAGAATATTGAATTGCCAAAAGCACTGATAACAAATGTGCATAGGTTTAAAATGCCTAAGGCAAGTTCGGAGAATAAAGAAAATGTAGAAAATACAAAAGAGATAGCAGAAGATGATGGCAACAAGGAAGATGAATCAGAAATAAAAGAAAATTTAGATTTAGATGAAGAGAGTGAACTCCAGGCAGCAGATGATGAAGCAGCGGATGAGGAACCAAGTAAAGAGATTACCAACGTACCTGCATTTGAGAGAGCAACGAACGTGTCGCCATCTGTAGCTAAAAGAATTATCAAATCTTTGTCGGCTGGATTGTTACCACAATTAAACCGGTAAGTCAAATTGTTGCCAAGGTATATTGTGCTATCTTTATATGGAATTAAAAAAAAACATTCATTTGTATTTTATTTATTTCTCTAGTGCCATAGGAAAAATGACTGAACACGAAGAGTCCCATAAGGTGAATCGTCGTAAAACCGGTTTCGATCGTCAGCAAGAGGATATGCTTCGGGTACCGATAGCTTTGGCGCTTGTCAAGTTGTTGCAGAGATTGCCTGGCGATCTGCTTAAACATCAACTGCCTGGGTAAGTTAATTTAAAATTTTAATATATTCTATCATATTATGTCCCAAATTATCTCAATTTGCTCTGAACTTACATTCACTTTAAATTTTCCGACTATCAATAATATCTTCCGTAAATTCGATTTATTTTAACTTTTATTTACGTTGTCTACTTTTTTTCTCTTTAGAATCATCATAAAACTCTGCTCGTTCCTAAAATCACCTCTAAAGCAAGTTAGGATAACTGCACGTGATATTGTTAAGAAGATCATGCTAACTGTCGGAACCTCGTACTTAGGAGTTCTACTAGAACACTTGACTTTGCTGCTAACCAGAGGATACCAAGTTCATGTCTTAGTCGCCACAATACATACAGTTCTAGACGCTTTGAAAGCGGAATTTAAACCTGGAGATCTGAACGAAAATCTTGATTATATACTCGATGTTTGCACTAACGATCTTTTTGGAGCATTGTCAGAAGAGAAAGAAGTTGACAAACTACACTATAAGACACCAGAAGCAAAACCCAGCAAGAAAAGTTACGTAACACTTATGATAGTGTCCCAAAACATAACTGAGCAGTGTCTGATAAATCTAATTATTCCTTTCAAAGATGTTCTGCAAAAGCATCATTCGAAGAAGATTGTATTGAAAGTTCAGGAAGCTCTGATGCACATTACAAGTGGACTAGTCACTAATAAGTTTATAGATATCGAATCTCTATTTATATTCTTACATGGAGTTGCCTCTGAGAGCATACCAGAATTCGTATTAGGTGCTCCAAAGAGACAAATAACTGAAAAGCAGAGAGAGAAAATGCTTAGAGCGAAACCAGATTGCTTCCTAATTGCTGAAACGCCGAAACGTAACAAGGAAGCCCAAGCTAAAAATGTTAAAACTTCCGGGAAAGCCAATGCTCACGTTTTGGTTGAATTCAGTTTGAATATTTTGTATGTGATCCTCAAAAGAGAGAAAGTGCCAAGAATGGACTGTCGGGCGTTTGTAGACCCTCTTATACCGTTACTAGTTGATGCGTTGAAAAGTAACCATATAAAGGTGTCGACGGTTGCGATGAAGTGTATAGCTACTTTGTGGACGATCAGAGTAAGCACGCCATCATTAGAACAAATGGTTCAAGATATTGTGAAGACGATATTCTTGACGCTACATAAGTACGCAACGTTTGAAATTAGTAAACAGAATGATAACTTCCATTTAGTTAGGACTGCTTTTAAGGTAAGGTTTTTTTTAAATGACTTCCATTCCTTGTATATTCTGCAGTCAAATCTTAGTTTCGTGTTGCCATTTAACCATTACTTAACAATTTAGATACTTACTTGAGATAACAACAGAATGTAAACTGGTGATTAATCATTTATAATCTAATTCATCAAATTATAACTGATACTATTTTATGTTTTCAGGCGGTAACAGTACTAGTACGCAACGTTAAATACTATAAACTAGAGGCCGATCAACTGAAAACCCTCCTGTTATATGCGGAAGAAGACTGTCAGAATGACGAGAAGCAATCCAACTCGTTCTCTCTGTTGAAAGCTATATTAGAAGCTAGACTAGTATCCAATGAACTGCACGAAGTTATGGAGAAAGTATCCAAGATATGTATACTGAGCGAGTCCGCTAGATCTCGGTAAGTAGCTTTTAATATTATTTTAGTTCTTTATGTAGATAGATAGATGATAGAATACTCTTTATTATACACCATAACAAATTACATGTATTGCTTGATGCATGTATGTTGTGTTGTCAGGATAAGAAACAACTTTGGCTTTATAAATGACTGGGAGAACTCACAATTCTCAGTTAGTGTTTTCGGTGATCTATCCAAGGGTTTCGACTGCGTTCATCACAATACCTTTATTTGTAAGCTGAGCATTTGCGGAATCCGGGGGAGAGAATTTCTGCTAGTCCTATCTAATCTTTAAGTGAGCCAGAAAAAAGCCGGCAAAAATATGTAGCACAACTATTTCTGGAATACGTTTTAGAGGGAGTGCCCCAGGGATCAATTCTGGGACCCTTTTTGTTTTATCTCGTAATTTTTTTTTTTTAACTTATGTGGTTATTTCTGAATTATTAGCGAGTATAAATGAAGATTATTTTTTCAGTGAGGAAGCTCGCGTGATATTCGTCAACTATTTAACGCACTATTCTCCTGGCAAGCGGCTGGAAAAGTACATCGACTTCTTCGTGTCACAGCTTAACTACGAACTGCAGCATGGTAGAGAGTCTTCACTCAAGTTCCTAGAGATGATCATTAATAAGTTACTTGTGGTAAGTCATTTGAGTATTGTATTTTACTTATCTGTTCTAGAATTTGAGTGCCAGTTTGTGAATAATCCAATCACAATTTAATATTGATATTCTAAGGCTTGATGCCTTTAAGCTTTAATCAAAGGGAATGAATTATTCTTGTTGTTAGTTTATGCATAAGCTGACTTCAAAACATGCTCAGAGAAGCTGTTGTCAGTTGCAAAGCCCTCCTTCCATTTTTTCTAGAGGTGTGCCATACTAGGTAATTTATGTACTAGGTCCACCTAAGGTCGGAAATTTAATTCGAGACCAAAAATGTAAACAAAGGAATGTCATTGTCAGTGACGTTTTAGGGGTAGTCAACACTTCCATAGTCATTCTAATTATTTGATTTTATTATATTTCGTGTAAAAGCGCGAAAAAGAAAGTTTCAAAAGAAAGCACGCTGAAGCGACGTGTCAAAATGAAACCAATTATAACCTAAAGTCCCGTCGTAAACGAATGAAAATAAAATATTTATATTCTTATGAACAAGTTGCACATGTTTATTTTTTTGATATAATTTACATTTCAATTGTTAACGAACATATTCAAAAATTTAACAGATTTCACCAGATAACATTACAAGATTTTCTTGTTTAGAAGGATAAACCTTTTATAAATAGAAAATTATAAATGGAAGTCAAAATGTTTAAAGCTTCTGCCTTATTGCCAGTATAATAAAAATAATTTGCACGATTTTAGTTATATTTTATTCTTGGATCGTAGTTAACGTCATTTTAAAGCGGAAAACTGTGTGCAATATTATATTTTACCTGTTTAAGATATGCCTGAAACTTTAACACTATATTATAGTACCTTTTGTCAAACTACACAATTGTAGTTATTATTTTAAATTGGCAACACCTTTGTTTACATTTTTGATCTCGAAATCCATTTTTAGGTATAGTATTAGAAGTAGACGTATTCACATAGTAGTAGAAGTATTCACTCAAATTCAGATAGACTCGCGTACGGTGGGATGTATCGTATCGTATGGTTATTTCTGCCGTACTTTTATCGCATAGTCCTTTCCACCGCGTTTCGATTGCGAGACATGAAGTCTCTCTCATGCATCAAATTATTTTGTGTTAAATTAAAGTACCTATACTTTCTTATGAATACATTTTAAATTTTTTTGTACATACTACTAAGGTTTTGTGAACTAAACAACTGAGTAAGTCCCAAGATCAATAATCAAGAAGCATTCTACCATTTAAAATAAAATTTGACGTGCGTTTAATTAGGTTTAGATTTACGTGATATGAATAGACTGGAATAGGTAGATACTCGATAGCTGTACGCTATGAACATACTTCGCCAATACGTCCGTCGACATCGTGAATCCGTATTCGGAAAAATATTAAATCAGGATAGTTTTTTGTAAAGCCGGGTATTTTCATCATCGTAAATGGTACAACTGATAGTCAATATTCATAAAATTCTCGCTTGGATATAAAATACTCGATGTACTTTACGCGGCGTACTAGGTACGGCCTAGTAAAATACCTAGTGCGCACCCGTTCTACTAAATACGTGTTATCTCAACTTTTTTCTATCCGTCAGGACTCTGCACTACTATAGTCTGTTCCAAAATTATCTGATGAACGTGTAAACAAACCCCGTTGAGGTTAAATTGTTACGCAATCACTCACTGAAGAGAATTAGGAATTTGTACTTATTTAAAAAGTTAAATTTTTTATATCTCACCACTTTCAATAATTATTGTTTTAATAACATTATTAAATTTTAATTTAAAAATCTACGATGGATATTTAGGTTATAAAATTAATCTCAACTGTCAAATGAAAAACATCTTTAAGGATCTTTAAGATTTAAAAAGAAAAATTCCGTCATTCAAATAATCAAATCAAAGCACTCAATTTGTAAGTGGCACCACAAATTGGCATCCAGAACGTTTTCTGATTCACTTGTTTATATTTTCATCAGATTCTTTCGGACTAGACCGTACTTTTCAAAATTCAGATATTCTAGGTACAACTATCAAAACACGGAGCCCACCTCATGCTCGCACTGGGCGCGAGCATGCTCAACGACAGCGCGCCTGAATGTCGAGCCTCCGCCGCTAGCTGCATAGAGGCCATGTTGAAGAGGTTCCCTCTACAGGAGAGGAACAAACTCTTTGATCTGGTGATGACGTTCTTTCAGGATAATCAGGTAGATATGGCTTTTATTCTACTTTTGTATATGGTTCTTGTTTTGACTTCGTTTGAGAAATAAACGTATCAAAACCTTAGGTAAAACTTGGTGGAGTTCACCATATCTTACTAGCGACTCGCACCGTCTGCGCAAGGTTGCAATTTTTTTAAACGTAATAGCTTTTTGTCAAGGTGGATAGCCCCTTTATTAGGCACTAGGTGCGAAGGCAAGTGCAAACATGTGTTGAGTCACGAAGCTATTAGTTTGTAAGTTTTACTAACATTTTCATAGTTTCTTAAGTTGTTGTTACTATCTATCTATCTATCTATCTATGATCTATCTATCTAACTATCTGGATTGTGTATATTTTTATGTGTGATCCGAAATAAATGAGAATAATAATAATAAAATGTAGCCATAAATGCTATGCCCATCTGAAATAATGTATCTTTCAAATGGTGAAAGAAGTTTTTAAATAGGATATATCTTACAAAATTCGCTTTTTCTCTTATATTAGTATAGATTATTTACTTTACTAGATTTTATTACATTACTTTTGCTAAGTAGGTACTCAGCAAAATACTTATAAAAAAAAGCTTTATCTCGCAATTATTTAGAAATAAAAAAAAAATGTAACAGGATATCATTTTGAGAACTTGAGAACTTGTTTGTAATAGTTCAAAGAGAGATAAATCGTGCTGACAAATTAATTGAAAACGGCGGATGTAACAAACTTACAAGCTTATTCCCTTAATAATAAAATTACATCCTAAAAAAAATCTGTCGGAAGTTTAAACCAATTTTAACTTTACTCCGCGTTTGTAATTGTAAGTGTATATAGGTATTAAATAGCTGTTGCCCGCAGCTTCGACCGAATGGTGTTTTCTAAAATTAAAGTAGCCTATCATACTCCTTATAACATCAGCTATCTGCCAGTGAAAGTTCCATCAAAATCGGTCCAGCCATAACAAACAGATAGACAGTCGTCAGTCAGACCGACAGATTTTTTTTTATAAAATTGGTTTTTATTTTATTAATACCGTATGCATACTAATATTATAAATGTGAAAGTAACTCTGTCTGTCTGTCGGTCTGTATGTATGTAACGTTTTCACGCCTAAACCGTTGAACCGATCATCATGAAAGGCAAAGATAAAGCCTGGGATATGGAGAAGGACATAGGGTACTTTTTTACTCGATAACCGACATCCACGCGGGCGGAGCCGCGGGCAAAAGCTGGTACCGAATATACTTTCATATGCATTTAGTAAAAAGCTGTTATTTGGACATTACAAACAGACACTTTAATTTAATTTATTTGTATAGATGTATCGATAAGGAGGAGGATTAAAGTTTAAGGGCTTTACAAATAAACACGTAATGAAGTTACGACAAGTATAAACGTAAAAAAAATATGGTTATACCGAAGTTATTCTTAGCATAACTTTATTCCGTGTTTATTTGAAAGGCCCTAAGGTGTTAATTTAAACATTCGTTTCGTCTCCACAGCCAGTACACTTCGAGCTAGCGGCTCAACTGTGCACACGCTTCGTAAACGTAGAACAAGACGACTTCAAGAATCGACTCAATACTGTTCTTTCACTAATCGGTAGCAAAATCCTTTTACTAAGCAACGACATCACTGAGGGAAGATTCGTCAAAATAAAACTAGACCAATCAGAGGACAAGACTGATGAAGACAAACAGAAGGAAAAAGACCACAGTTTAATACAAATATTAAACCTTACAGAAAAAATTACGTTTCATTGCGCGTCGTCTTTGACTAATAAAAAGTACGTGAATGAATTTGACGAGATAGCGCAGCAATGTAAAGCGTTGCTCGCCTACCCTCATTCGTGGGTGAGATTGAAATCTGCTAAGGTACTGGGACAGTTGTTATCCGTCGTTGATGCTGAAGAATTGGATGGTATTGTAAAGAAGAAGGTAGAGAGTGATAGAGGATTTATTTATGATGAAACGGAAGATGTGCTGAGGAGTCTGGTGTTGGATCTTTGTGCGCAGTACACTACTGGAGCTTTGAAAGAAATGGTTGAACAGGTAAGGATCTTATTATTATTTTAATTTCTTTCTTTCTTGTCTGAATAATATCCAATAATGTGTTTTTAATACAGGAAAAGTTTTTAATCAGTGCGCAAATTTTGACAAATTAAACTTAAATGTGTTTTATTTGGCTTATTCCACAAATCCCCCCTGAAAATCCCCCCTAGGAGGAAAGTGGAATCTGAAAACAATCTAGAATTCACCCCTGATAATCCCGCTAAGGGGGGAAAACTAGAATTGAAAAAACAAAAAATAACTTATTCCAAGATCCCCTGAAAGTGATTTTTTTACATTAGGGTTCCGTTTTTTCCACTGAGGGGGATTCTCTCAGGGGGGATTAGTGGAATAAGCCTTTTATTTTACACCTATTTCTTATTTTGATATGCCTTAGTACAAAAAAATGAAGTTATCGATAACAAGAAAGATGTTTATTTTGAAACTGGTATAATGGATACTCGTCGCGCAACGTGCCGGCGGCGTGGTCAGTGAAGCGAAACGCAGTAGTAGGTACCTATCAGCTGTGCGCTCGCCCATTGATATTATTACGAATAGATTGTATCCTATTTTGCTGATTTCAACTAAAAGTATTGAACAAATAATGGAAATGTGTTCTATTACTTTTACTGAACCATTTTGTTATAAGAGAAGGTAGTGCGAAAATGTGATTGATATTAAAGAAATAAAGAAAGAAAAATAGGTTTATTTGTCACAGAAATACGTGCATACAAAAAGGTAATTAACTCTAGTAGGTCGGTAAACAGAAAAATAGAACAAAATAGATCTACATTATAATCATGTTGAATGTTAACTTCTAATTTTAAATTTCGCCCCTCTTAATAGTTTCGTCTATGATGTGCTCTCTACTCTGTGACATCAAACGAACAAGTTTAGCTTTGTGTTTTATACTCGTATTCCAATAAAAGTAACCACTGATTATTAATAAGTGTTTCCTTATAATCTATCAAATCACGAGCACAAAACCGAAATAGTCGGCACTGCACGTCATGACTGTGACAAGAAGGCTTCCACTCAGCATGATGGGGACCCACAGCACAGCGCTGCTTTTCAGTTATTCACCCGAAAAAGACGTCAATAATCTCTCATAACAATTCCCTTTCTCTTTGCTGATAATGATAATGAAGTTAGGAAGGAAGGGACTATACATTTTTCTACAGCAGGTAAGATGATTAAAAAAAATATATTTGTCCGTCATGCAGATTGTTACAAAATATTGGACACATATTTTTTCTTTTTTTACATAATCAAAACATTACGGCGATACATTGAGTTCAAATGTGGCATGACGTTACTGCTCGTTAGATTTTATACGTAGCTGTGACGTAACGAGCCCTCACTTCCCAAGTTTAATGTGTTTTATCTAAGTCATTTTTTATTAATATGATAAAGCAAAAAATACGTGTCTAATATTTTTTTATTATCTGATTGACGGACTAAACAGATTTTTTTTACCCAGGAAACTTCCCTATTACTGGGTATTCTGGTACTTATCACTATAAGATTATTTATTTTAATAACATTGGCAGAGTTAGTACCTTAGTACGCAATTCGCCAGTTATGTTTAAGTCTCATGTAACAAGGGGCGAGCCTATTCAACTCAACCGGGCACTAATCCAGATTCCGCGTTGCTGCAACACTTACCGACCTGGAAATCGAACCCAGGATCTCATGCTCAGCCGTAGCGCTTTCAAAAAACCATCGAAGCAGTCAAGGTTAGGTTTTAATTTTCTTATTCGTATTTGCAGACAACAGCAGTATTATTCGTAATATTGAAGCTGGTGCACTCGATGTCAAGTTTCAAGTTAGATAAAAAGACTCAGGCAGACGGCGAAGACGCTGAAGGTGGAAGCAGGATGAATATCCGTTGGATCCTGTTCAAACTGAGAAGAGCTATCAACGTTGAAGTAGCCAGAGCACCTAGTAATATGGATATTGTAAGTAAACTATATTATATTTTCTTAAACATGCTATTATTGTCCCAAAGCCAAATTGTATTGTCTCACACAGGGCACGAGCATTGATTAACACGAAATTATATTATGTCCTTCTTTATTTTCTGGATATCTGTAAAAATGTTTTCATGGTACCTACCCTGCTCATGATTATGCTAGCTGGTTTTGGAGTTTCCAAGCGGGATGATAGAAAATGCCGAAATCTTCTTCTCTATCTCTCTATCAGCACAACCACAAATGGTAAAATTTGGTAAAATTGGGCAGACAGCAAAGTGGTATCGGGTCTGACTGCTAAGGGTGCACCAGACGCTCATTTAATTATAGTCAATCGTGGATGTTATTCAAACGCATCATCATTATCATTTCTGCCGAACGACGTCCATTGCTGGACATAGGTCTCCCCCAAGCATTGCCACTTCGACCGGATCTGTGCGTCCCGCATTCAGCGGATTCCTGCGGCCTTCACAAGGTCATTGGTCCATTTTGTGGGAGGCCTTCCAACGCTACGTCTTCCGGTACGCGGTCGCCACTCCAGAACCTTTCGGACCCATCGGCCATCTGTTCTGTGGGCAATGTGCTCTGCCCACTGCCATTTAAATTTGGCAATTGTTCGGGCTATGTCGGTTACCTTGGTGCTCCTGCGGAGCTCTTCATTTCTGATTCGATCACGTAGGGAAACTCCAAGCATAGCTTCTTCATTGCCCTTTGGGTGTTTAGCCTTCTTATAAGGCCCATTGTGAGCGACCACGTTTCAGTGTCATAGGTCATCATTGTAACACGCACTGGTCAAAGACTTTCGTCTTGATTCAAACGCATGATGACATGAAATGTTTTTATTGTATTTCGTTTAAAGAAAATCTTGTCAGTATGTTTGGAGTTTTGGAGGTGAGCGTATGGCTATCGAGTAGTTGCATACTTTTGTTATTGTTCTTAACGAATGTGTTTGTCTTTATTAAAGAATGTAATTGGCCTTGGCCGTTTTATGTTAAAATATTTAAATAAATTAGTGCACCATCATGACAAACGTAAAAGATTTTTTTTTTTTTTTATAATTTTATTTTATTTTATTAATTATTATAATTTTTTTTTCTTTAATAAATAGCTTTTTTACTTCCACAGAGAACATCAATATTCACAATGTGGACGCACTTCATCAGTTCCTTAGAAGACGAAGATGTAAATAAAATACTGGACGTGATTCTCCCGCCAATAGTCCGGGAGCTCTCGACCGGCGACGCGGCCACTCCGGCGACCATTGCCAAGCAACTGGCTGGCAGACTGGGCAAGAAGTTACGTAGGAAGATAGGGGAGATAGAGTATAGCAAACTTGTTGCTGAGGCACAGATGAAGCTGAATATAAAGAGGGCTGAGAGGAAAAAGGTTTGTATACGTTTTCCTTTGTGTTTTCGCTGTTAAGGTTTTGTGGTTTCAAAAATTTATAAGTTATAAATAGAGATCGGATATTCGGATCCATATTATTTACTTAAAGATAATTTTTAACTTTGAAAGTATGGAAGTGGCTTCTTAAAATATATTTTTTGTAAAAAAAAAAAACCAGGGATGCCAGGAACACCGGAATTGCCTAAATAATATGGAAGCAAATAAAAAAAAAAAAAACCCGGGATTTTTAGATTGCATAACTATTCAGATGCATATTTGTTTAAAATTAATGTTTAACCACCGATGCAAATATGTGTTTTTAGGGTGTAAGAAAAGTAGTGGTGTAAAACAAAAACAAAAAAAAAAAACAAAATAATTAGTTTTATTTAATTAAGTACTATCCTGTTTGGGCGTAAATATAACCTCGGCTACTTAAGTAAGTATATATGCATCCGATTCTATAGTCAGAAAAAACACTAAATTTTTGATTCCGGTATCGGCGGGATTTTTACGATCGATACAAAAGTGCATTCCATATGAGCGAATATTTGAAAGTAAGTTAATATAAATCCGATTCTATAGTCAGAAACCTAAATTTGTCAATCCCGGAACCGCGGGATTTTTTTCGATACAAAAGCGCATTACATATTAGCCAACATCTCAACTTTAGGTGAATATGCATCTGAATATCCGATCTCTAGTTATAACTAATGGTCGCCACGATTTGACCTCTATTTTATCGCCTTGGATGAGTGTGAAGATTTAATAACTGTTAATAAAAAATTGTACGCAGCCGTTGAAAACTTAGCAGACACTCAGTTTCTCTGTTTTTACCCGATACATCATCATCATCATCATCATCATCATCATCATCATCATCATCATCATCATCATCATTTCAGCCGAAAGACGTGCATTGCTGGACTTAGGCCTCCCCCAATTGAGGGGGGGGGGATTGCCGTAATAGCCACGCTAGGCAGGCGTGTTGGCGATCGCAGTATGGTGTTAAAAATGCATAGAGAACGCTGCTGCCCATTCTCTAGTAAATCCCTTAGTTGCCTTTTACGACACCCACACGATTACCCGATTGCACGGCAGCAAAGACAGGGTTATGTTCTTAAATGTTGTCTTGTAAAAGCTGTATTTTTAACTATAGGTACTAAAAACGCGTGAGATGTAACTTACCTCGACTCCTTACTCATATTTTATTACTTTCCAGTTACTCCTACAAGAAAAAGTAAACAATCCAGAGAAGGCAGCCAAGAGAAAACTCCAGCTAAAAGAAAAGAAGAAACAATCCAAAAAGGTGAAAATGGAAATGGTAACTGGCAAGCGACCACGGCCTAAGAAACGGAAGGCCGAAGACTTTGACATAGAAGACCAATTACTAAAGGACGATGATTAAGTTCACGACTATTCATTAAAACTATAGGAACGTTTTAAGTAATAGGGTGTATTGTCGTTTACCATCGGAATTATGTCATTAAAGGCACTTACGGCATATTCAATGAGGTAATTGATTGAAGAATAGTGACGTGACTTGCTTTTATTACGGTGTCGATAAATAATAAGGCTTAGATTTTTGTTTGACAAAAGCAAAATTTTATATTTAATTAAATGACTTTTGTTGTTTATAGTCAGAGATATTTTCGGAGATAAAACGTTTTGTAAATATAGGTTAAGCTGTTATTATGAAAATAAACATGTTATTTTATAATAACTTTTTTTAATTACTATACAAATAATATTATAAAAAAATAATATATATTATTTATAATAATAATATTTTTATTTTTATATATATTTTTTAATTTTTTTTATATAATTATTATATTGCGTTTTTATGTTTACTTCTTAACACTTCGTAGTCAAGATTGTTTGTAATAGTCATCACTAAGGAGTTAGAAAAATAAAACAACATTGTATAAACAAAATAAATATATTGCTTTATGCATTCAAAGTATAAAAGAACAATTAACAAAAACACCGAACGAACAACATTCATTGAAATGAACTGACATCACAATGAGAACGATGCTTCTTTACAAAATGTGCTTTAAAGCATAGTTGTAATATTTTATATCAGCAACTGCATTGCTTATAGATAAGTAGGGTTTTCCTTAAATAAACTATAATGTTATAATAAACATTTCCATGCATTTTGTACAATTAGGTTCATATCTCATAATGCAAACCATTTTAGAGTAGGCCCAATTTCGATCTACGATATATGTATTTCGATCCTATTTGAAATTATCGCGTTTGATAACTAACTGGCTTTAAGGCCTAGACATAGCCTAATATGCATATAATTTCTAATAATTATACTAAATATATCAAACTCTTACAAAGAAAATGTGCGTTAGTAAATGCTAGTTTGATTGATTCCGCGAGTGATTCTAAAGTTGAATCCTTCGCTCGCTCAGGATTCAAAGGCACGAGATGCAAAAAACTTTGCTCTCGAGTAACACACATAACTTTTCACTTCAGCAGCGATATCCCATTAGTTCTAACGATGGAACAGGTATATTTTAAGTATTTAATAAATATCGGAATTACAAGTTCACAATTTAATTCGTATTTTTATATAAGTAGGTTCTCGTTATGTGTTTAATAACAACACAGAGGAAAACTTAATATTAATTTAAATTTATTACATACTCAATTAAATTGGATAATATTTTTGATACTCAAAGCACCATAACTCTTCAAAACCCTAATATTATTTTTTAAATAATATGTAGCTTTAAAATTATCGTTTTTATAATATCTGAAACTATTTTTGTTTATATTTGTGTGTCTACAACTACCAACAGTGAGATACTGAAATATTTAAACGTTAGATCGGGAGCTGATATTTCGAACATTATAGTCATACATAACATCACGCCTGTATTCCCCGAAGGGTTAAGCAAAGGTGCACATGTACTATCGCGGGCACGAAAATCTAACCACCTTGAAAACAATATCCCGTGCACACGATGACCTCATCTGTTTACCGCCCCTTTTTGCGACGACTAAACTTTTGTTTAAATAATTTCTCAGGCTCTGTTACAATGATCACAGATGTCTGACCACCTCGGCTGGTTTTTTTACGGTCTTTTTTTTATTTACAAAAATAAGGGACTCAGCATACCTAAATCTTATGCGATTGGTTGATGACCGTAGGTAAGCGTTACTATAGCGTCCGAGCGCTGCAAGCAAGAATAGTCTTTACGATAGTCCAATCTCCGAGACCGCGATGGTACACCCACATTTCGCCAGTTATGTTAAGTCCCATTTAACAGGGGGAGAGCCTATTGCCATCTACTGGGCACAAATCCAGACATAGAACATTATAGACATCTTGAATTAATTTACTGTATATAACTTTACTGACTACGAAAGCATCTAATTCGTATTTCTGAAGATTATGTTGCTAGAGCGAATACCAAAAAATATTTAAAACTTTTATTTATAAGTTCGTAACATTGTATAATTTAAAAGTAGATAGCAATAAGTAGATCGTGAAATACGTAAAAGTATAATTTTAGAAAGGAGAAGTATAACAATAACATTAATAGCAATGGACGGCAGCAAGCTCGGCGATTATCTAAAGCTTATTCAAATTCAAAGCGCAACGTTGGAGAAAAAGTAAGATTCGTAGTTAGGAATTTAAAAAGATCACGAAACGGCTCTGAAATAGGTACAATTGTCTGCAAAGCTTTGGAGTATGAAGCAAAAAATATCTCTGTGAATTGTTCTTTTTTTTTTTAATTCTTAGTTTGGTAACTATTCATAAAAAAAATAAAAAAACATCAAATTAGATCTTCCCTGCGCGGCTACGCCTGCTAACCAACGTTTCAAAACCTTAAAATTGGTAATTGACTAGTTATTAGTAAGAAATTAAATTCTAGGGAAGATTTCAGATGGGATACGATTAGATTAACAACAGCATAGCGGATATAGGGTTGTATCTCATGATTTTGGAGAGAAGTATCCAGAGGAGGGATGTTGTTGTTGCTAGGGCGACTCCTCCCCAGCCGAGTTCGAGAGACCAAGCGGTAGAGAACTCTCTCGCTGATAGAAGAGACAGCGCGGGTCCGCGCGGGCCCACCACGCCGTCGCCCGTGCCGTCCGCGTGCGACGAGCCGCGGGCCGACACGCGCTGGACGCGCTTGAAGTGGATTATCATTAGCGTGAACATGGCGAACAGACCTGGAAGGAAAAGTGAGTTTTTTACCTTTTTTTATAAACTGGAGTGGAGGAAAAGACCGTACTCTAGTAGCGTAACACACTTCAAATGCAATCCCAAGAATGTTGAAGGAAATGGCTAATCCAATATCCATAGCTTCATATACAATACCGCCCATGGGCATGTGACCGCCCTTATTTTTCTCAATATTCGTGAAAAATTCTCGAAAATTAACTTTAAAAGGGCGGTCTATCTTTAATATTTTTCATGTTATACAAATTTTTAAATTTTTGAGTAGCGTTTTAAATCTAATTTTAGCTCCTTTTAAAGTTAATTTTCGAGAATTTTTCATAAAAATACGGGCGGTCACGTGACCATGGGCGGCATTGTATATTATGTTTAAAAACTTCGTCTACTTGACAACGTGAATATGTCAAAATGAAAGGCATTGCCATTGTATGAGTGTTACTATGGTTAGGTACGCAATTATCCCGCAGGTTTCTATTAGTCCGTTAGCTTTTACGTTCATTCGCTGGGTTTTATATGTCTACACGAGTACCTAGCATAATAGCATAATCAGTATAATCCTATAATGTCCTCTCTTCGAGAGGGAGTGGGCTGTAATATACCACGCGGGTCCACTGCGTTGGTAGATGGCACATGTCTTCGAATTTTTTGGTTCTAGGACCAATTAGACCAATAGCAATTTGCTAATTCCCCTTTGTATAAAAGGTTGAGATTTTTTAGAATACGAATCGATAGAATTTTATAATATGTACTTAATTTTATTTAAGTAGGTACCTATACGAAATCTACCCAAAACTAGAAACATGGAAATCATACGATTTGTTAGTAAGCTAATTGCTATAAATATAACTGCCTATGAACTAATAAATAATATCCAGCACCTCAATAAATCGCGTTTGCAAGAAGCTAATTAACGATCAGCACCCTAATTGTGTAACACACTATAAATCGCAATCTGAATGATTTTGAAGCATATTGCTAATCCATTGCTTCATCCATACTATCCATACTAATATTATAAATGTGAAAGTAACTCTGTCTGTCTGTCTGTCTGTATGTTACGTTTTCACGCCTAAACCGCTGAACCGATCGTCATAGGCTACTTTTTTACGCGATAACCGACATCCACGCGGGCGGAGCCGCGGGCAAAAGCTAGTATAATATGTTCGAAAAATTTGTTTGCTCACTAACGTAAATAACGCAATGAATGTTGTTGAATTGTCAAAATGAAACTCATTCCTACTGATAATGTGTCACACAATTCTCCCGCAGCTTTGACGACGAACCGATGGTAGGATTACCATCCAATTTACAAATCTAATGCGAACCGTAGCCAGTGGATCGATCTGCGGGATTCATTTCCATCTTTTACAGTAGGGACACTCGTGCCGACACGAAGGTTTAGAAATTAGCTTTCCAGGTAAAAAGATAAGCTGCGGTCAGCATATTTGATGTTTATTTCCAAAGTAGGTTTATACAAACACTTTTACGCGTCACGAATATTTTAGAAACTAGATGAGGTCGGTGTTTCCTATCTGATTCTGAGAAGAAACACTGAAACAAAGTCAGAGGTCACAGTCCCTTTTAAAGTCCAGACATTGCTCAGATCATGTGAGGACCATGTAGATTAGTGTCTGAAATGGTCTCTGAGGAAAGTACCACACAGATTTGAGTGGACCTGTCCTGTCAGAGCACGCTTGTGCCAGTTAACGTGTAGCTCAACTAACATATTACGGTGATTAGATGACTTGACGAATAATATCAAAGAAAGAGCATTTGGGTATGCCGCATAAAATATAGAGTATAAAGTATATTTAAGTTATAAGGTGTATCTATTCATACACGAAATATTTTAAGAGGAACTATAGGTGGTAAAAAAGCCATAGCAGCGTTTTTTTTTTAAGGCTTTGGCTGCCAGACAACAGACACAATAGAAAAACTATTGTTAGCGGTCACCGGTGACCGCGGTGGCAGTCAATGTGTTAATCTGTGTTTTATATTTTCACATAATTATTATAATTTTAAAATTGCTTGTGACATTTTGCAAAAAACCTTTCTTATTCTATGAATAACACGCCCGGACGCGGCGACGACGGTGGCGGCACGAGCGCGGTGAATTATGATAATGAATCATCATATCAAGTAATTTTAAATTATTTAATTTTTTAAACAAAATACTCAGATTTAAAAAAAATCGTTTCCATGGCTTCTTTACCACCTGTAGGTGTACCAATCACTTAAAATATTTCGCGTTTGAATAGATACACCCTATACATATTGTAGTGTTGTATAAATTAAGTATGTAGTATATATGTAGTAGAGCAGTGGTGGCCGCGACTTACGAGATGTAGGTCGTAGGTTCGAACCCAGGCACTTTGTATTAATTATTTGATCACCACTGCTCTCAAAACGGTGAAGGAAACCGGCATGTCATAGAACCAAAAAATCGAAGACATGTGACATCCACTAACCCGCACTGGCCCGCGTGGTGGATACGGCCCACTCCCTTTCACAGAGAGGAGGAATACTTTCACATATGGGCTTCTTATACGTACCAGCTAATAGATACATGACGCCAGTTATAAGTACAGCGCTGATCTGATGCTTGCAGATACCGAATGCGCCAACCAAAGCGGCGCTGCCTAGCACTATCAGGCAGACCAGGGCGCATGATATGGATAGATTCTGCATACCTGAAAGAAAAGTTTATCTACATTTTAGTTAAAGTAAACTCAACTTAGGGCGGGTTGTTTCACGTCCACTTGATGCACACGTATACGTCATAAATAGCGCTAACTATCGTCAAACCAAAAAAAAGTGTTGTTTCACAAAATTATGCCCTTAACGTTCGTTAAAAAATAACGATTATTACACACAAATTCAAAGCAACGTGCGTAAAAAATTACAACTCTCCACTAAACAGTTTTATATGATTTTCATCAAATAGCCAAACGTCAGCGCAGCGTAAACTTGAATATCTTCGCAGTTTTATGACACACAAATTTCATTTGAACATACACATTTATCTCTCGTTACGCACTAATTATTAAATGTATTTTTTTGTCTGGTACGTCCATAGATAAAAAAAGTGTCGCTAGGATGACGTAGTTCCAGCGGAAACAGTTTTTGTTGAGTAGCTCCCCAATGGTTGGAAGCACAAATTTTACTTACCGTAGGACACATTAACACGACGTCATACAAAAAATATCTGTAAAACTGGGGGCCGAGTCTACTAATGTACAAACGTTGCAATGGTCTCTTCATTGCGAGTTTTTGACAGATTTGCCATACAAACAATGTCAAATACTCACAATGGCGAGACCATTCTGACATTATTGTAATAGCAGACTTGAGGCCCTGTAATTAAGAAATTCAACACTTTTCCGCTGCGACTACGCACACTACAGTAACCCGCTGGTTAACGTCATTTTATTCTTTTACATTTTGAACTTTGCTGATCGGTTTTTTATGCAGTGAAACAACGCTTTGTATTTAACGAACGTTAAACATCATATGTAATCGTTATTATTTGACGTACGTATGTTACGTTAACCAACCGTTTGAAACAACCGGCCCTTAATGCTACACATCTTTTACTGACTGTGGTCTTTAAAACGCCATGAGGAATGAGCATGTCTTCTGCGGTCTGCCTCTAAGAATCTAGACACGTTCCTAGTTCCTAAATAAGTTCCTATAGTTTTAAGGGTACTTAAAAATGTTATGTCTGACGAATCGCCTGAATCTTGAGACTTCCAGAACACAGAACAGAAGGTATTCCCAGAGTAGGTAGCTCAGTATTTCCCAGTTCCCTCAAAGTACCAAGTAAAACTTAGTTCTAATACTTTCAACAGCCATCAAAGAGTTTATGATTGCAAATATTTGTACCTACTGAAATTCAATTAATCTCATGAACCCGATGGTGTAGTGGTACATAAATATAATATTATTCAAATATTTACGGGCTCACGTCAAAGGTTTGAGCTGCGGGCCTTTTTAAACATGTAAAGGGTTAGAGCGACGATTAACGTCGCTGCTGAAAAAATAAATTTCCGTCTCGAACTAGCTAAAAATATCGCAGCTTCATTAATTTTTAGTTTGAATATGGGACAGAAATGTGAGAAACGTTCATTAAACATTCAAAGAACGTTGAGCCACTTCTAGTTTTGATGATGAAGGCTCTTTTTATCGAATTAGGTACCTACCTATACGATAGACACAACCGAACATTACCTATATTTTTGGTATAGTTTGACCGGTATCGCTGCACCGAGCCTTAGGAATGCGTGGCGAGGCGAGGGGCGGCGTTGACGAATGAGCGGCCTGCACTGCCCCCCATCTCGTCGCGCCCATACCTAAGGCACGGTACAGCGGTATCGGTCAAACTATGCGTAATATTAATATGAAAAAAAAAAAAAAAAAAAAAATTGGCATTTTGACGAGTATCGGCCGACATTGCATTTTTATTTTTATTTTTTTTACTTTAACACCTTATATATATATTCACGATAATTATTTCAAACTAATGTTTTATGTGACGCAGCGAAACGATCTCAAAATGGCAGAATTTCCTCATCCACCGCGCGCGATTCGTCACAACGTAACGAATTCTTTGATGCTTTAACTATCGAGTAATGTAATCAAATTTTGGATGTATATGATAGATATGTAGCTGTAACACCAAACTGTATGCCCCGATTTTGTTTTCATCAGTTTTCGGAATTCCCCCCCACTATGGAAGCAAATTTAAAATCGTATTCTCAAAAGAAAACACACGACAACGAAATTGGCCTTAGGGAAACTGCTACAAGGATCTTTTGACGCTCCGCTCGAATTACGTTTACAGGAGGGCGCTGTTGGTAAACATTTATGCAATTGTTTTGGAAATATCACTTGAAATCTATTCAAAAAAGAAAGAAAGAAAAGTTTCTTTGGGAAGACCAAGAAACAATGAATGGATTGTGTGAAAGATGATATGGCTAGAAAGTGAGTGACTACCAAGATGACTACCAAGGGACTAACCACACTTTTTCAGCTCTGTTCAGCTTTTGTCCATAAAAAACAACGATTTCGCATGGAGATGCGTACGCATCTGATAGACGCGGAAAGCTGAACAGATACGTACGCATCTTCTTACAAAATCGTTGGTTTATAGAGAGCTGAATAAGTGTGGTTAGTCCCTAATAGAGAAGTATGGAAGAAAAGTACAGGGCAGGAGAACGATGATGACTTGAAATCTATTCATAAAACAAGATGGCGCGAAAATAACCTTAAAATAACCTAAGCGCTTTACAGTAAAACCATTGATACCTGACAGATTCTGTTTGGTTTTCAAATTCTGCCAAAGGCAAGAGGCAGGGAGAGGGTACTTTTAAATAATTTTGCTGGGGAGTTTGTTGCGCCAGTTCTTCTTCCCAGCTAAAGCACTAGGAATTGGTTGAAGGGCGGGCGTTTTGGGAGACTGTCTTATGTAATTTTGAATTTCGAAAAGTGCTGATTCTCAGCCGTATTTGACTTAAAGAGCGCTATCGCGGGTCCACTAGTGCCACTTCTTTCAAAAAAGATTATCTTGTGACTGAGAAGGAATTATGAAAAACGGCTCAATCAACTATACCGGTAAATGTGTCTAGAATTTTCTAATACATTTTTTAAAGTTTCATATTGTGACACGAAGCAACAAAATTCGATCTAAATAAAAGCGGCCACATTCCTCTAGATCGTATTTTGTTGCTTCGTGTCTAGAAAATTCTAGACACAGCGATATAGTTGATTGAGCCGTTTTTCATAATTCCTTCTCAGTCACGAGATAATATGTTTTTAAAGGAGTGGCGCTAGTGGACCCGAGATAGCGCTCTTAAATGACTTCTGATTTTGGATTTATTCCGTTCTAATACCAAAAACGAATACCACTGATATTTGTTTCATAAAATTTGTTGAAAAACATACAGTGGTATTAGTTTTTGGTATTAGAATGGAATAAACCTGATATTGTAATCCCGAAAATTAAAACACTGCACACTAACGGAGCAGTGGGCACAACTTATATCCCTAATTCCTTTCTTTCAATGATTTCAACGAAAGTAGTCTACGAGAAAGAGGAGGATTTTCTAATATATTTTCCGTAAACTTTTCTTGTAGGTACTCGCAAAACATGTTGATAAATGAACTTAGCCGAAAGCAAATGGTTCTCCAAGGCTGAATCACCGAGGGATGAAAAGGGCGTTGTTTATGCATACCTTGACTTATCGCCGTTGAATATTTTAACATCTAGTTTTCATAATGAATACAGGTTTTATTATCGTGAAAGGATAATTATGACAGCTGGATAATTATGACAGCTTTATGGAGCGTTTACAGCTCATTTAAATGGTAAATAAATACTTGTTTGTTTCATTATTTGTGAGTGCTGGGTGGGACTTTCGTTTTCATAAGAAAAGAGTAGGTACCTACCTATTGGCATACCTACTTAAGGCTCGTACAGACTAGTGCGATATCGCGGGCGCGACGCGACACTGGTAGCACAATTTCTTTACGCTGCCTGTCGCGCCCGTGATATAGCGTGAGTCTGTATGAGCCTTTATACAAAAATAACAGGTTTATTTGCCTAAATAACTTACGATGCTGCCAATCAGCTCGGGGCTCCTCATCCTCGCTGTTTGCTAAATAATTTGTGCATACAGGCTGCGAGGGGAAACCAGCCCTGGACAATATCGACACCTCTTCCTCTGAAACGAAAACCATGCGTTAAATGGACAATCCCTTTTAGATTTTAAAAGTATTTTGTATAAAAATTTGAAGAACTACCTTCAAGAGACACGCACATCGTCCAAATACCACCGTTCATCGGCACTAAAAAGGTCCCTCCCCCGCCTTTCCGATGACTTGTATCTTCGATCTGAAAAGAGGAAATAATTGAGTACAAGTCATCTCGGATTTACGTTATTTCTATACCACTAACAACAAAACTGAAGAGTATTTTTTTTCTTTGTTTGTGTTACCGGGCTAATTTCTGTAACTACCAGTCTGATTTAAACAATTCTTGTTGCATTTAATAGCCCAATTTTCGGGGAAGGCTGTAAGCTATTTAACATCACGCTAGAACCCTTAGAGAATGGGCAGCAGCGTTCTCTATGCATTTTTAACACCATACTGCGATTGCCAACCCGCCTGCCAAGCGTGGCGATTATGGCAAAGCCCCCCCGATTGGGGGAGGCTTATGTCCAGCAGTGGACACCTTTCGGCTGAAATAATGAAGCTATGTAACATCACGCTAGGACCCTTAGGAGCCGAGCAAAAAGAAAAAAGGTCAGAAAGAAGAATTATGTCACAACTATGGGCAAATAAAAATAAAAAACCAAAATTGTTGGCTCTCGGTATATCTTGTTAACATAAGGCATACAACATAAGGCTTGTTAATTAATGTAACAACGTATTTGCTAAGCATATTTGCTTACACGCGTGATCGCATAATTGGAGCTAATACGTGAACTTAGCGTCTAAATGCCGGATTAAAATTGATGCGTGACCTTTTAACACTTTCACGGGCGGTACGTGATTGTACGTCATACTATGATTTTGATATGGCACAACGTACCATGATGTTCATAAAAAAAAAAGATCATGTGCGGCGGAACGTTAATTTCCGATGAACTTTCAAATAAAAACTCTATGATGTGGACCTTCAATGCTATTCTGTAACTATCTCACCGTGAGAACTTAGGTGAAGTGAACGTGAAGTGAGCTGTCAATGGTGTCAATCCCTAGCATTAGCCGATCTATTCTGTAAAAATCTCACCGTGAAAACTCAGGTGAAGTGAGCATCAATACACAGTGTCAATCCCTACCATCAATGGAATGACAGCTCACTTCGCCTAAGTTTTCACGGTGACATTTTGACAGAATAGCACTGCTTGTGTCAAAACATATCAAATACTCTGAACTTTATCACAGTATAAATATGGACAGTACAGAAACTACGGACAAACGTTCGAAACGGCACACTCACACAGAGTCGCGCATCGACGAGTTAAAAAGCGAGCGTGGTTGTCTGGCAGTGCTGAGTGCTCTGCTATCAGATCAGTCGCGAGTGCCGTGTCGAGACCAGGGCCTCAAGTCTGCTATTACAATAGTGTCAGAATGGTCTCTTCATTGTGCCATACAAACACTGTCAAATACTCACAATGGCGAGAACATTCTGACACTATTGTAATAGCAGACTTGAGGCCCTGTGGTCGTGTAATACGTTAAATTCTTGGGCCATGGAGCGTCCGCGATCTTTTTATATTAATTATGTACAAAAAATAAATAATACATTATATCATTTTAAATGTTAAAAATAATGTTAAATTGTTAATTATAATGTTTGCAATGTAAATGTTAATCTATACCTACTTCTATACTAATAATTATTATAAAGAGGTATTTCTTTGTAAGTTGGGGGTAATCTTTGAAACTACTGAACAGATTCTGAATATTATTTTTATATTTGATAGCCCAATTCCTGGAGAAGGTTGAAGGCTATTTAACATCACGCTGCGACCCTAAGGAGCCGGGCAAAAAGAAAAAAAAAGTCAGAAATAACGCTTTATGATATCGAAGTTATTAGCGCGGGTGGGCAGCGGGATGTAAATGTGACACGAATGGTCGGGGGCCAAGTAATTTCATGCGGATGAAGTCGCGGGCAGAAGCTAGTAATTCTATAAATAAATATTTGATACAGCCGCGAATCATATTTAGATCAATATACAACCTTATACTCACCTGCAAATTGCAAAAAAACGTAAGAAAATTTGAATTTCGCGGGCTACCCTGACGCTTCTCCCTTAAAAAAGGGCTGTCTCGGGTCCACCAGCGCCCCTCCTTTAAAAAAAATATTATCTCGTGACTGAGAAGGGATTATGAAAAACGGCTCAATCAGCTTCAAACGGCGCAGGCAGCAAAGTTTCATATTGAGACACGAAGTAACAAAATTCGATCTAAAGAATAACGGCCACATTCCTCTAGATCGTATTTTGTTGCTTCGTGTCTTAATATGAAACTTTATAAAGGTATTATAGAACATTCTAGACCCACTTACCGAGGTCGCTGTTGAGCCGTTTTTCATAATTCCTTCTCAGCCACGAGATATTATTTTTTTAAAGGAGTGGCGTTAGTGGACCCGAGACAGCGCTCTTAAACATAACAGGCGAAATCTGGGTGTGCTATAATTACACCTCTGCCTAACCCTTCGGGGATTACATGCGTGATGGTATGTTATGTTATTTAATCTGACTGATGTAAAGTCAAGTAAATTAATTGTTTATCGAATTAACACAATAAGTACGTCAATTTGCCGTGTTATATGTAGTAACTTATTTAATACAACTGTCAATGAATGAGAGTTATGATTCTTCTATACGGACAATTTAAGTTGGTAGTCAATTAGAATTTTTTATAACAATTAATTTCCCTCACTTTTCGTACTCAAATGGGTCACCTATTAAGGCCCAGATATATGCCAGTGACCTTGATTAGTTAGCTTGCGTGTTCTGTACTAAGCTCACGCAACGCATCGTGCGTCCAGCCAGTAATAGGACTTCCTGTCCCAAATAAGACGCATTATTAATTTATTATACCTACATAAAACAAAAGTTATTTTAATAAAACACGTAAACTAAACGATCAATAATTAAATTATCTTTAAAAAGGTGAAGGTTTCAGGAAAATACACTTGATAGATTTTGCGTGATTCTCAGTTTTTTATCCGCGTTAGACATAATTTTATAAATTATCTTCACTATGTAATATAAACATAATCTAAAATATTCATATATTAAGTTATTAAGAAAATGCTTTAATTTAACATATACTTTTTTCCAAATCATTAACACTACTCGTTTAGACGTGATCTTCAGTATTTATAAAATCATTAAATTCGGTTATCATCGCCTTAAGTAACTAATACATGACCGTTTGAGTACGAAATTAAGAAATTTGTAAGGCTCTTGTAAGTATTTTCCAAACAAACTTAACAAACTAAGCTGAGTATGGATTACGGAGTAACTTTTTTTAGTTTTTTTTTTTGTTTGGGAAATTATCAAACAATTCCCGACAATATTTTTTTAAGTATTTTAGTATCAGCTCTCCGATCTGTTTAGGTATTTGGATGTATATTTTGACAGTCATTTTAAAACAAATTGTTCTTTATGTGCTTTTACATCTTGTGACAGCCAGTCCGGATAGATCTCTTGAAAGGATTTTTTAATTTTCTAAGGCCTTACAACATAAGTAGGAAGCGCTTAAGTAGTTATTCTTCATTAGTTTTACCTTACATGATGACTCTCTATACCGTGACTTGACCTTAGGTATGGATTGTCTTTAATTCACTTTCATTTTTCTGCACTGCATATAGGTACATCTTCGATATAAGATGTGCTCAAGAGACATCTTAATGCTTGCGCTATTGATCCTAAAAGTTGGAAGAGGCTCGCTTTATACACAGGTCGTTTTGGCGCTCTACTATTCACAAATACATCAAATCTTTCGAAGAAAAGCGACATGCAGCTATTATAAAGAAGCGCCAAATTCGCAAAGAGAAACCTATTAAGTACTCCTACACATATATAAACAACACTGCAGGCCAACTTTATTGTTCTAGTTGCGACCGGGTGTTCTAAACTACATTCGGTCTAGCGTGCCATCTGAGGGTACACACAAGTAATTGATTTCTAAGGGTCGCCGTTATCGAAATCGATAACGAGGACTATACAGGGTGAAATTGAATACATGGGCATCCTCTTAAGGGGTCACTGCATTCATCATTATGAACAACTTTCATTAAGGGACCAACCCCGAAATCTCGAAAAAAATTATAATAATCTGCTGTTCCCCCTACATTTTGACGAGCTATGCGAACATAAATGTAGGGAACAGTTGATTCTTTTTACGGGTGCCATTTTGCAACTACTAACTACAGGCAAACACAAAATTCGTACGTTGTGCGTGTAAGTAGGTTTTTTAGTAAGGTGTGCAAACAGTTCGACTTTGATCTTTTTAAAACAGGTGTGACCTCGGCAAAAAAGTGTTTAGCAATGAATTTCTTTAATGCTTAAATTCCTTAGACTTTTTATTTTTTTAATTGAATTTTTAATATTTTGGTTCTCAATGGAAATAACCTGTCACAATTATATTAGTCTTTGCTTAGGCGATGATCTACATATCTGCAAATGTAATTTTTTAAATTTATTTTTGGTTTTTTTTCTGGCAATATTTGGCAGTGTGTATATTTTGTTTCACAGTACTTTTATACCAGACAAGCTCTAGACGTGAAGACCTGTAATTGGCTGTCAGATTATCATACTGTTATTTATCACCATAGTATTTAGTTGTAAGTCTTCCTAAGTCTTGCAATAAATAAATAAATAAATAAATAATGATGAGTATAATTAGATACCCCTTAAGAGGATGCCCATGAATTCAATTTCACCCTGTATATGTATATCATATACATCGAAATTAGAATAGGAAGTAGATACCAATTTCAAAATAACCTAGATAATTCTGTAAAAATCGGTCTTCTTCGATTCTCTACATTTAATTACCCCTTTTAAAGTGTTACGACTTCCATAACTGATTGTAACCGACATCATTGAACAACCGGTGTACTTCGATTCAATTCTCACCGCATCGCTGCGTCGCGTGCAAAGTTAAGGTGCAGTCCCAACGGCAATGTTCACGTGATTACGGCTCTGTTTTATTCGCTGCAGCCTTGACCCGCCTGCCTTGTGCCAATATTAATACACGGGGCTATGCTACGTAATCCCGGAACATATGTTAGTGACGCGGTGTTAGAGTTTATTTTGTGAATAATAGTGAAACTATTGTTCAAGGATTTTTGATCTGAATTATTTTTTTGCCCCTGCTTCGCACAATTTTTACGAGTTGCATGTGTAGTTTTGAATAAAAACGCTGTCACACAGACAGACACGGAAAGCGACTTCAGTAATATTGATAGACGATTGACTAATATGTTTTTGACTTTGGGGTTCTTTTATTCTTTATCAGATATAAATGATGAAACTAATGGGGAAGGAATTTAGTTGGTGGAAAGGAAGTGTTTTGCATTATTAGTACGATGACTTTTTAGTGTGTCAACCATTTTACAGGCTTGCATGATACATAATCCTTGCACGTAGATAAAATAGAAGAACATGGCAACTACACCTACTAAATTGGTTGAGTTTTGTTTACACATTGAGTTGAGAGAAAACTCTGCTAGAGGTACGGAGCTTGAAACCTACGCTGGCTCGACAGCATACAATAGCAGTATACAATTGTGCTTATCGTTTTTGTGTTCATCAGTTGGCGCCACTTGCGAGGAAGGTCCGGTCAGTACTTTTATTTGATGTGTTTTGTACCCTTTACTTCATATAATGTTTAATTTATTACATATTCGCATCAAATGAATATTTACATTATACCTAATGTTCCTAAAATTGGCAAGCATGAAGCAGACTGTGCTACCAACCAAATTAGATAAGTTTTTACTTAAAATCTTAAGCCATAATTAATTAGCAATAGCACAATCTTTACAATTATGGATAGTAAATAAGTAAAAATTCGCGATAGAAAATCCCGCAAACAGTAAACGTTCAGTTTCACATTTGACATTTCTAGAGACCTCACTCACTAGTGCCTCTAGCGGCGAATTCAAAGTCAAAGTCAAATAATTTATTTCAAATAGGCACATAAAAGGCACTTTTGAACGTCAAAATTTACAAATATAATTAATTGATTCTAGTTGCCCTTTCCAAAAGGTAGTTACGTATGGAGAAGAATGGGCAAGAAACTCCATACTTATTCTTTTAAAATGTTAAAAATATTTTGTATACATTAATTAATAATTATATGTGAAGACGATGACTTACCTAGAATAAAATTACTATACCACAATAGGTAAAAAGAATGAAAAGTGAAGCAATGACAGACAAATTAATTATGCGTTAGATACATGGTGCTCGCATATTTACAAACATTTTAAAAGTAGATGATTTCCTTAAAATGTTAACATTTAATAACCTATGTCAGTGCGTGAGTTAAAATATATTAATCACAAAAAAAAAAAATGTCATAAAAATTATAAATTATACAATTAAATTAGCAACCAATTTGATTTTGTCTAGAATTCAAGTGCGGTAGTAGATACAAACCTAAACCTCCTTTCCTAAATTCTGTAATTTGTTAAAACATTTGTGATTAAATAAGTTGTAATAAGTCCAATCCAGACCTACCACCTACCACCACCTAGGTTACCTACCTACAGATGTTTGATTAGGCTCTGAAACCTTTAAACTTTCCAGCAAAGGTTTCCATCGTGCGAAGAAATCAAGGGAAAATTGTACTCGAAAATTATAAAGAACTCAGTCATTAAACATCGATTTATAGTAAATCTCCGTGTTCTTAATTTGATTGATGGTTTGGGCGGCAAGGGGTAAACCCAGGCGGAACTATCGGGGCGGGAACTTGACATTGAATCAAGAAAATTAATGGAAGGAAAAGTTGATTTGAAAAAACATTTTCTGCAGGTTATTCTGTAACCAGGTCTTTATCCTATAAGCTTAATTGTAAAAAATCTAATTATTTTTACCGTTTTGTTTTCTAACGTCATATTTTAAGAAGTTTTCAGTGTTTTTCTTTCAAGCTTAGGTACCTACCTAAAATTATCTCTTAGTCGTATATCTCACTAGGACACCATGGTGGAGCTGCCAGCGAAATATACACAGATTTATGGTGGATATCTCACCAGGCATCCGATCAGTTGCGCAACCAACCATACATTTTTGGGCAGTGCAACCATGGTACTTCCCACACCTTCGCATTGCCGATGACATCGTCGTTATGGCAAAGACACTGGAACAGTTAGATGAGATGCTGAACACCCTAAATAGAGCTTCTCGGCGGGTTGGCCTCGTCATGATTTGGACAAGACGAAAGTCATGTACAATTCTCACGTCTTGCATAGTCCAATCCACATGGGGTCAGACACACAGGGTCGCTTCTCGAAGTTGTGAAGGAGTATGTCTACCTAGGGCAAGTCATCCAGCTCGGTAGACACAATTTTGAGAAAGAAGCCGACAGGAGGATCCGGTTGGACTGGGCAGCGTTTGGAAACCTCCGTCAAGTCTTTTCGTCGCCTATCCCGCAATGTTTGAAGACTATAGTCTTCAACCAGTGCGTCTTGTCGTTACAAACAGTGCCGAAACGTGGACACTGACAGTCGGGCTGGTCCACAAATTTTAGGTCGCTCAGCGCACTATGGAGCGAGCTATGCTCGGAGTTTCTTTGAAGGATAAAATCAGGAATGAAATTATCCGGAAAAGAACCGGAGTTATCGATAAAGCCTGCAGAGTAAGCAAGCTGAAGTGGCAGTGGGCTGGCCATGTTTCTCAAAGGACCGATGGCCAGTGGAGCAGACGAGTCCTGGAGTGGAGACCGCGTATTAGCAAGCGTAGTGTGGGACGCCCCCCAGCTAGATGGACCGACGACTTCAAAAAGGTGTCTGGGACAGACTGGATGCGGAAGGCGGAGGACAGAGTCTTGTGGCACAGCCTGGGAGTAGCCTATGTCTAGCAGTGGACTGCGATAGGCTGAGTTGATTGATTGACTATGGTGCAGCCGCCACTGGTGTAATAGTGAGATAGGGCCTTTAGTCTAAACCAGCGCTGTTGTTAGATAATGCTGGAAATACCTTCTTATAAATATTATAAGTTTCTACAGGGCATATTTTATACAAATTAACCAATTAACTTGTACCAGCATACCAAAATTATTCATCTAACTCTGTTTACATTAACATTCGAGCAGTTGATTTAATTTAAACTTTAATCGCTAAACATTTTCATTAATTTGGAAAGCGAAAAGCGTGTTACTCCCAATTGAATTATAATAACTGGGGCCGAAGTAAAACCAATTACCAAATGGGTATCGTTAATTAAATTAGATGGTTTATCATCAAGTCTCGGGTCTAAATTATATAGTTGTATCTATGTAATTAGTGTGTGTAATTCTGATCTGACATCTAGATGTCTGGTAATCCACGGACTCTAGTTTGTACCTAATCTGTCAGTTGATTGTTCGCACTAATGCAATTTGGTAATTATGGCTGAGAATTTCACTGTAATTTGGATGTTCAGTTATGATTATGATGTAGATGAAGTTAGTAAGTCTTCTCGTGCCTCGGAAAAGCACGTCAAGCCGTTTGTCGTTGGTTGGTCGGACCGACCGGACTATGAGAGTAAAGGAACAGAGAGTACACCTGTGTTTGCGCATACACTTGTGCGTACTAATCCCCGTTGAGATTGGCTACCGTGACTGAAATAAGGAGGGCGTGAGGATAATAAGTATAGTAGTGATATTTAAATACTTAGAACTGAATCTAATCGTGTCGTAACAGTAATGGCAGAATTCGATGATACTTCATACTTGCTTAAACGAAATGTGTCCTACCCGACCAGAATAATCTAACTGGATGCAGCTGAAAACCAGTATTTTATGTAATACGAACCCCTTGGTAAGACTGGTTGTCAGACTTTCTGGCTTCTGACGACCCGTAACGACTGTCAAAGATCTACAAATGACAGCCGGAACCAACGGCTTAACGTGGTTTCCGAGGTACGGACGAGTCTTGGTTTATCGGTTTAAAGATATTTATTTCTCAAAATAAAAGAATTTTACAGTTCACTTAAGACTACGCCGAACGCACAGTGGCGCCCTCACCGTTATTTCGGTGATTACTTTTATTTTAGAATGAAAATGCAGAAAATAAGCTCGTCAAGTTGTGCTTCACAAGACTATACGTTATTATTACTACAAACAGTAGTTTTAAATTGTTATGTTTTATTGTAATCATTAAAACGGAGCTTAGTGGTCACTATTTTCCGTTTTAATGATTACAAACAGTAGTTTTAAATTGTTATGTTTTATTGTAAGGTATGTTCGCCTAATAAGAACCGGTTCCCAATAAGAACCACCATTTCAAAAATCCCGCTCCCGATACTAAATTGAAATCAAATTTCGCGCCGACACCCCTCATTAACCAATCATTGAAGCGCATTGGCATCACTTGGATTTTACGCCGCCATTTTGTCAGTATGCCTGTTAATGCAGTCCACGTCACGACGCGTAGGTCATTTTATAAAAAAAAATTGTGTTATTTGATTCATTAAAGTGTTTCTGTTTCATTTTTACAAGAAATTTTCACACGAAAAGGAATAAGTAACATTTAAGCGCAGGTTGTGAAGGTAGGTTATTGAAAGAACAATTTTATTTGTTAATTTTGGTTTGTTTTCTCCGGGATGGCGAAGTGCCTAACAAGGACCATTTCCTTGTCACCAAATAAGGACCGGACCTTATTAAGCGTATAATAACGTTGAACGGCTTGTTTTCAAAAACTATGCTTACTATTATAATTTTTATTATAATTTTTTAAATTATTTTTATTATATAAAGCTACAGTAGTAACAAAAATAAATAAAATAAACAATAAAAAACCGCGCCCGAACCGAAAATCTAGTTAATTGCTATAAATAACAATTTTTTTTTTTTCAAGGCAAGAAATATGGAAATAACACAAAAAAAGCGTGGTATAGGATGGTCTCAAACCTCATCTAGTTTTAAAATATGATTGACGTGTAAAAGTGTTTGTAAAAACCTACTTACAGAAATAAAATCATTTATCATTTATCATTTATCAAAGCGATTTGGAGAATGCTTTAGAAGAAGTAAAGAATAGCTACAAAGTAAAATTAGTTACAAATTATTATTAGGTACGTGAATTTTTGGACAAAGTATACCCTGCCTTGATTTAATTTCAATATTATGTTACTGTTAATTACTAAGACCAGTTTGTGTCACTGAGTTTCTTGAGTTCATTATATTTTTGTTTTTACTGTCCAAATAAGGTCCACCGCTAAGATGTGATTTTCTAAGACTTAATAAGGCCCAAGGGCTAATGACTGAAAATGTTCCTACTTATTGTTGTTTTATGCTTAAAATAGTTTCACTTAGTAAATATCAATTCAATACAAAACTGTGTTTTATTTGAAGTCGTAAATCAAATCTATTATTCTGCGTTTAAGTTTCTATAGACTTTTTAAGGACCAACACTAAAACTCTTATAATTTTTTTAATTAATCCATCTGGAATGACAAAAACAATTGTAACAGTTAACAAAAAATATTCAATAAAAAAAAAATATTATGTAGTTTTGGAATTATCTACTGAATAGGAATGATCCTTATTGAGACCACCTGTTCATAATAAGGTCCATTGACAAGCTTTTTAAAAACAATTTTTGTCATTAATTTACCTTGGATTAATGATTTTTGGTTAATGTCTTTACTGCAAATATAGTCAATCTGTACATTTCATATATTTTTTAAGTTGAAATACTTCTTAAATCAGATTTATGAAGATTTACAAAACCCTGGTCCTTATTAGGCGAACCTACCTTAATCATTAAAACGGAGCTTAGTGGCCACTATTTTCTGCATTTTCGTTCTTAAATAAAAGAAATCACCGAAATAACCATGAGGGCGCCACTGTGCGCTCGGTAGCCTCTTAACATATTGAGAAAAGTAGGATAAAAATAGAAGTAAGTGCGATTCTCTGTGTTCACAATAAGAAAATTAAGAGTTCAAGGTCACAATCGGTATTGTTAGTGATGTTTTCTAATGTGTTCTTCTAGGGCTTTTTTAAATTTATAAATGGTGTCACTATTGGTTACATCATCAGGTAGTTTATTATACAGTTTTGCTCCCTCGTACCGTATATTTTTTCTTCCATAGTTAGTTCTGGGTGGTCTTAATTCTAGTTTGTCTCGTCGTCTTGTGTTGTATGTGTAAGTTTTCTTTTTAAAGTTGAATTGTGAATGTGTACCTTTTGTTATGATTTTATGTATTAGAAGTGCATGTTTTTAGTATGTATAATTGGTTAATTTTAAGTATTTTTGTATCATTGTAAATTTTGGCGGTTGGTGTTAAGTAGTCATAGTTATAAAGTGTTTTCATTGCTTTATTTTGCAGAACTTGTATTTCTTGGACGTTTGATTTTGATCAGTTCCCCATATCTGGACGAGATATTCTATATGGGGTCTAACAAGAGCGTTGTAGATCATTACGCGAACTTTTTTATGAATGCATAGATAGATATTCTGCGTATGGCTCCAATCAGAGGAGATAATTTAGACTTAATATGATCAATATGGGGTCTCCAAGTTAACTTTGTATCTAAAACGAGACCTAAATATCTTTCGCTGTTTGATTTTTAAATTTAATCGTTGTTTATTGTTAGTTGGATTTGATTGAGAATTTTGTTTTTTGCAGCAAATAAGATATTTTACAAGATATTTTCTGTTATATAAAGATGGTCACCCATCCACGGACCAACCGTGGCAAGCGTAGCTTAACCTGATCGATCGACCCGTGCGGCTGTAATTAGTTAGCCACTCTTTACTCCCGAAATACAATCTAATTAATTTTAATTAAATAATTATTATAGACGAGTGCTGATACGAACATTATACAGAGCAAAAAAATACACTAGAACCGAGTATAACTGAGGGAAAGGGTTCTTACGGATTCTAATTACGAACGTTAACTTACATCTCATGTTATTTTAAATCGTATGTGACTGGAATAAAGCTCACTTTCATGTGTCAAGAACTAATTAACTCTGTGCCATGTTATAACTGGATTAAAACCTTAAAATTTACATTTTCAGAGCTCTAAAACGAAACATTGTAAAAATACCGATTATAGCTGTAAAAAAATCTTTTGGTGCGTGATCAAAATCGGAATTAACGCCACCATCTTGTTTTTAGGTTTCCATACCTCAAAAGGAAAAAAAAAAGGGGTCCATATAGGATCACTCTTGTGCCTGTCTGTCTGTCTGTCTGTCGGTCCGTCTATCGCAGCTGATCTTCTCCGAATCTAATGGACCGATTAAGTTGAAATTGGGTACACATATAAATTTCTCTGACGCAAACATGGACATGTAACGTAAATAAATGAATTTTGATTACGTTTTTCAACTTACATTACAATGTTAAGTTTTGTTCTTGGGAAAAAAATCATCCCCACTACAGAACCCTTCATTGTGCGCGGTCCGACACGCACTTGTTTTTCGAATACATTTCATAAGACAATTCCACAAATATTTACCAACGGCGCCTCCCTGTCAACGTCATTCGACCACCAAAACATCCTTGTCACACTGTATAAGTATTTCTAGACGTGGCGTTTTGTAATTTCAGCATACTCCCATGGGAAAAACGCGTGTGTTTTTCAGGTCTATTAAGCAAAAAGTCCGTTTCGTGCACTGAAATTGGTTATTCTATTTACCAACCTAGTAATTCCTACTTCGCTAATGAAAGAGCGACACAATGCCTATAAAGGCTGGACAATAATTTATTCATCAAAACCATTTAAAATAATGAGTCTACTCCACTTGTTCCCTATTGTGTTTTCTAATTATTTATGTAGGAATATAATCACTTAGGGTTGAACGGAATGAAATCAATCGCGGAAAACCTACTGTAAGCAGTGAAATGAAATGAAATGAAATGAAATCGTTTATTCTGTAAATAGGATATCGGAATCACTTTTACACGTCATATAAAAAATATAAAAACAAGCTTGAGGAAGTCGACATTTCCTATCTGACTATCCCTGAGAAGAATCAGTCAATATCCCAGTCGGGTGACGTTCCATGCATAATGGTTCGGTCAAGGCAATGTCGGTAGGTAATTGTTGAGCCAGAAAGCCATGAAGACTGGTTGGGACGGTGAGCAAGAAAAGTCCATTAAAACTGTCACTTTTGCATATCTTTAAACAATCAAACAAACAGTCTGCCCAGGCATTCGCAGTCATAAGGACTGCCGACAGAAGTGAAAACACAAATCTTTGGAATAACTGTTCTTTATACATATAGCTCATGGAAAGCGTTCGGTGACGATGACGCCAGTTCCATTATTTTTGTTCACCCAAAAAGTACACATACATACACAGTATACATATAGCTCATGGAAAGCGTTCGGTGACGATGACGCGAGTTCCATGATTTTTCTTCACCCAAAAAGTACACAGATATACACAGTATACATATAGCTCATGGAAAGCGTTCGGTGACGATCACGAACCCATAAGTTTTTCCTCTACCAAAAATCGCTCAACGCGCCTAAAGAAGTTTCTCATGGAAAGCATTCAGTTACGATAACGAACCCATTAGTTTTTCCCCTACCAAAAATCGCTCAACGCGCCTAAAGAAGTTTTCTATTGTTGGGGTCGGCTTCCAGTCTAACCGGATGCAGCTGAATACCAGTATTTTACATGGACCGACTGTCTATCTGACCTCCACAACCCAGTAACTGGGTAATACTGGTTGTCAGATTTTCGGGCTTCTGACGATTCGTAACGACGACTGTGAAAGATCCACGAATGACAGTCGGGACCAAAGGCAAAATGATTCGATAAATTACTTTAAAAAATTTCATATACCTAAAGTCGCGACAATCTAAGAAATCGGATTTGATTAAAAATATTTCATGTAGAGATGGAAAAAAAAAATCGGTTGTTTTAAAACGGATTCTCGAGTCATATCGATTTATGATACCTAGAGTTTGTAATCGACGATTTATCTACATTGCTTAACACTGATTCTCGAGCCATATTGTTTTATTAAACGTACGAGTTTGTAACATTTAACAGTTATTACATAAATCCCAACTAAGTTTATGTTTTGGCGAGTTTCAAAGCCAAACCAAGACCAACACTAAAACCCGAAATAATGATTTGTTCCGGAAGGTATATTATTATTAGAAGGGTATATTATGCACCAGTGGCGTACCTACAGGCAAGCCCTATTCACACCACTGATATGCACCCGTGCGAAGCCGGGCGGATAAGTTACCGAGTAATAGTCGACCAAATTACATTAGTTAAGTTTGTTCTTGGGATGAATGCATTCCAACTACGGAACCCTTCATTGTGCGTGGTCCGACACGGCCGGTTTTTTTTTACATTTCCCTCAGAATTTTGGAACAGACATTACTGAGTAACTTTGAACAAGCGATGTGGCGATTGACAGACATACGTTGAGACGTGATCCTAATCTCTTGCGCTATAGCAGCTGTTGATCAAAATGCGTATTGATGGTGATAGATGGGCAGAATAGGATTTAGCTTTCAATCATACTCGTATTAAGACAGATAGAGACTGCCCGCTCGCCGCCGCTCGCCGTGCCGTTCGTAGCCAACAAATCCTAAGTGAAAGAATTAATTTGCACTAAGGTTACACAGCCATATAACAAGTAAAAAAACTCGTGTAAAAAGACTCTTAATGCAGCCGAGAGTCACTTGCCCGTCATTGTGATCATTTTTAGGGTTCCGTACGTCCGAAGGAAAAAACGGAGCCCTTATAGGATCACTCGTGCGTTTCTCTGTCTGTCCATCTGTCACAGTCAGTTTGATCCGTATGTATATTTTTTTTTTGAAAGTGCTTACTGATAGTGTCTCAATTTATTTTTATAATTTTTAAATAAACAGTTTTATACTTATTTAAGATAAAAGATGGAAATTGACCCTTATATCCGAATCTAACGAGCCTAAAATTAAAAAAAAAAAAAAAAACGAAAATAGTTCTATACTTATAATTACAGGAAAATCTATAAGTCGAACCTCCTTACTAATAAACGTTGTATAGCGTCTGTATAGTTACACACCGATTTTTCTCTTTCACTCGTCAGTAATTTGACTTTCGATAGAAGAAGACAAAGCGTTGTGTAACTATACAGACGCTATACAACGTTTATTAGTAAGGGGGTAATAGTCTTAAGTCTAAAGATTTACATTTGCCGTTGGAATGTATGGGAGATGTTTTTCAACTACAATCATCATCATCATCATTTCAGCCGAAAGACGTCCACTGCTGGACATAAGCCTTCACGATTGGGGGGGTTTGCCATAATCGCCACGCTTGGCAGGCGGGTTGGGTTGGTTCAACTACAATGTTAAATTGTAATTCTAATTGTTTATTGCGATAAATTCATCCCAATTACAGAATCCTTCATTGTGCGTGGTCTGATACCCACTAGGCCGGTTATTCTTGTCAAGCAACAATCAGTTTGAACAAAGCTTTTATTCTGGTAGATTTTGTTTATAAAAGAGTAGAATGGTGGATTTGTTTTGTCAACTTTCGCGATAGAACGGAATTACTGTTTTTTTGTATGGAAACCACGTATACAAACACTCGACGTAAAACAGACATTTTTACGGCCACTATACCGCTCCATAGGGCCTAGTCCCACTGCTTGTCGACGAGGAAGCGACGCTATCAACAATTTTCTCGCTCTATACAAAAGATTTTAGGTACCGTGTATGTAAAAGAGATACATATATTAATAGTTGATCTCTGACCGTTCACACCGCCGCCGCCGGCCAGCGAGTATCTACTCGTTTTTCGCAGCAAAAATAGCTATCAAAGAGAGTACTCGCTCAGCGACGCTAGCTTGGTGAGTAGAACACTCGTTGAGAAACTCACGCAGTCACGCTTGGTACATACGAGTATGCACACCAGCGAGTAATCGCTCGTCACGATCGCGTCGCGCACTCGCTGCATGTTGCTCGCTAACTCGTTTTTAGTTGCATGTCACTTAGCTATCAACGATTTTCTCGCTTTGGAAACATACAAAGATTGTAGGTTCCGTGTAAGTAAAAGAGATACATACATTATTGATAGTTGATCTCACACTGTTCCTGCCGGCGAGTATCTACTCGTTTCCGAAGCGAAAAGAGCTTTCAAAAAGAGTACTCGCTCAGCGACGCTAGCTGTGGGTTGAGAGACTCACGCTCGGTACACATCGGCTACATGTCAAGCTATAATTTCCAGTATAAGCTGATGTCACATTGTATAGGATTTCCGTACAATGAGAGGTCAGCTCATACTGGAAATGTATAGCTTGATATGTAGCCGTGTATACATACGCATACCAGCGAGGAATCGCTCGTCACCGTCGCGCACTCGCTGCTCGTTGCCCGCCGACTCGTTTTTAGTTGCATGTCAGCAGCTCTACTCGCTTCTCGTTATTCGCCGGCGGTAGGACAGTTGCCTTCCGCTCCATAAGCGTCGCTCATCTTATTATGCGAGTCAAGTTATGGCAGCCGAAAGTAAACGAAATCTCACAGACCGGAGACTAGACCGTAACTTTTTATCTCAGTTTGAATTAATAAATGAAAGAAAAACACCTTCATATACACTGGGCTTTATTTGGGGTCGGTTGGTATTATGGGGTATTATTATGCCCTTACTTATGGGAAAGTATCATGTAGGGTAGGTATTTTTTTGCCTGTCTTTTGGGACTCTTCCTCGCATTCATAAAATACATAAACTCACGCCTTCATCCTTTGGGTGCAGGCAGAAACTAACGAACTCCACCTCTACGATCCTCACATAATAAATATAATCCTTTTGCTTCGTTTATGTTCATATGGTCATACACGCGCGCCGGTTCTATTATCATTCTATTATCTTACGATGTTCCGCAGGCGCACACTGATGACTTTTATGCTATTATTAGGAAGCGTAGCGCCTCGCTACTAAGTCGCTTCAGACGCAGCACTAACAGTATCCTGAGCGTATTGTCCGAGCGGTGGGACTCGGTGTTGTTGGAGAGGTGGATGCACCTGCATGCCAGTTCATCACCTTTTATTAAATAATGATTAATCTTTTATTATAATTAAATGTAATGAAATTTAATGTAGGATATATTATGAATCTTTATGTTTAATACTATAATCTGTAATGCTTGATATGGGAATAACTTCCTGAAATAAATGATGATGATTATTATTATTATACAAGTGTTGTATACTATTTAATAGATTCTAAACATGTTTGGCCTTGTAATCGAACTCGGAACCTTATAAATACGACAAGTGCACCAAACATATTTTTTTACCAAAACGATTTGATGAATTGACCTAGTTTTGGTAGTAACATTTCCGGAGTTCAGCGCCTGTTTCAAATGTTTCATTTCAATGTACACTGAAGCCTCTAGGGGAAGAATTTAACGGTGAAAAGCCCCTCGCCTTCAGAGACTAAGTTGTACGGTGACGAATTATACCTTGGGTCTCCTTAATTGGGAATATAAATAGCTGAATTCCACAGTAAATTGATGGACATCAAACCCCTGCATTTATCTGCCGTCAGTCACGCAGAAAGTGGTAATATAACCAATTAATTATATTGGCTGTATAATTAATTGGTTATTGAAATTGGTGCTGCAAATACCAATAAACCGTTCAGGGATTTTTATGCCCATTTTTAGGGTTGCGTAGTAAACAAGGAACCTTTATAGTTTCGCCATGTCTGTCTGTCTGTCTGTCCGCGGCTTATCTCAGAGACTCTTAGTACTAGAAAGCTGTAATTTGGCATGGATATATGTACGGTCGATTGCAAAAATCCATGGACAATACAGAAACAAAATTGTGTGAAGCGAAAAGCGAAAGCTAGTTCTATTTTCGAAAATTTGAACTCAAACGTTCACTGGAAAATAGACACTAAGGTATCCATGCAATTTTGCAGGTGAGTGTACATATTAATCACGCCGCCAAGTGGTAAAAGGGATAATGAAAAAAAAAAAAAAAAAAATTGTGGCTACCTCCCTTGCACGTAGTGGGGATAATATAATATTAATTGCACTCCTCATAAAATTTCCATACCAGGGGCCTTATATAAAAATCGATTCTTAATACTCATTAAGAATCGATTTTTATATATCGGTATGGAAAAAACGATATGGTATCGATATGGTCCCGGTATGGGTTGTAAATATTTTTGCAGTTTAGGTACTCACCTAAACTGCAAAAATATTTACGCGGACTACCTTGAAAGATTCACTAAAGTAGAGTTTGACTAGTTCTCAACTTCAAAGTTCCAATTCAGAAACCGGGTATCGGCTATATAATCAGAAAAGCTTTCCCAATTTCAACGCTCCAAGCCACAAACACAATTCTCATATTATAACAATTCATGTCACAGTACACGCTTACACGGTCCAATTACGATTGGCCATCTACTTCCTAGTTACAGTCACACAAGATATTCGAGCAGGGTCAAACACAAGGGATTAGCGGCCGTGTTGGCTCTGTAACATTAGATTAGGAGTTAGAACTAACCCGGCTTGGTTGGCAGGCTTGTGCGGTCCGTTCTGTCTTCTAATTAGGTAGCGTAGTTAGTGGGTTGGTCACGAAAACTTTTCAGTGTAAACGATCGGTTTTGGGGCTGTTGGCACGAAAGTCGGTTTTGATGGAAATAAATTATTTGGAACTAGCTGCCGCCCGCGTGGCTTTTTCTAAAATAAACGTACTAAAATAAACGGGACGTGTTTTAAATCTTTGCATATTAATTACGAAAACGAATACGAATTTGCGTCGAATCCGACTCGTCTGGGCAGCGTTCGGGAAGCTACGCAATATCTCGTCCCAAACCGCAGTGGCTCAAGACGAAAGTCTTTGATCAGTGCGTGTTGTCAGTGATGACCTATGGCACTGAAACGTGGTCGCTCACAATGGGCCTTATTAGAGGGCTAAAAGTCACCCAAAAGAAGTGACTTATTTAACTCCAAGCATAGCCATGCTTGGAGTTTCCCTACATGATCGAATCAGAAATGAAGAGATCCGCAGGAGAACCAAGGTAACCAACATAGCTCGAAGAATTGCCAAAGTTAAGTGGCAATGGGTAGGGCACATTGCTCGCAGAACAGATGGCCGTTGGGGCCGAAAGGTTCTGGAGTGGCGACCGCGTACTGGAAGACGTAGCGTGGGAAGGCCTCCCACAAGATGGACCGATGACCTTGTGAAAGCCGCAGGAATCCGCTGGATGCGGGAAGCACAGAACCAGTCGAAGTGGCGGTGCGTGGGGGAGGCCTATGTTCAGCAGTGGACGTCTTTCGGCTGAAATGATGATGATGGTGATATTAATTACTCGTAATATATCTTGAGGGAAGAGCAGTGGTGGCCCGGTGGTAACGGGCCTGAATTACGAATGGGTCGTGGGATTGGATCTAAGCGCTTTACTTTGTGTAATTAATTTTACGTCACACCTAGCCATAATGTAAGTTTTACCACACGCTACGCGTACGGTAAAAGTCGCAGTGGTGGCCACTCGGATTATAATGGTTTTTAACCCATTTTTAGTAACTTTCATTGGATAGTTTTTGAGTTAGCGTCGATAATACGTAGTTAATCAACTTAGTATATATTGTGTCACTGTTGTGTGTGCGGTGTAGCAAGTAGTGGTAAACGAATGATTGTGGTCTAGGGTCTAGTGTAGAACCTAGATACTTCGTCTATTTTGGTTTGTTTTAACTGTACATCGGAAGTGAGACTGTAATTTACGTACTTTTAATAGTTTTTGAGAAAAAAAATTACCTATATCAAAAATTACAGAAATCGATTCACTAAACGATTCATAACGAACTACTACAATAATGTTCATTAATTCAGTTACACATTGTATATATTGTTGTATATACATTAAATATAATGGCAATAATAAAGAGAAATCTCTCGCAATCCTTGGAAATGTTGTCGGGGAGAATAGTTGCGCCGAGATATGATTTAGAACAGGAAAAAAATGGTTTTCCTTCCTTCCTTCCCTCCATAAAAATATTTAGTAGCAAAGCCACTTAAGCTACCAGAAAAATAAGAAAAACAAATCATATTTGGAAGGCAAAGTATAAAAAAGAAATACAATAATGGTAAAGAACGTTGAAATTGAAACAAAACAACTCACTCCAATTTGTTTGACTTGGTTTTCTATTCTCCATTTATTTAGAAAAAATAAAGAAACTCCCATACATACATGAATCCTGAAAACATTACACTCATTTTTTGGGCAGTCGTGTAATAACGGATAAACAACGACAGTTATTGTGTAATATTGAAATTATTGCACTTTAGAGTTATTTATTTAATGTAAATGGTAAATAGATTACATTGCTTTGTATTTATCGTGAAATAAAGGAGTTTATTATACGTTTATATAGAAACTAGCGACTCGCCCTGGCTTCGCAAGGTTGTTTTTTTTTTAAATTTCATAATAATTATGTAGCTTATGTCCATCTGGAATAATGTACCTATCAAAAGGTGTTTTTTTCTTCCCGGAGATTACTCTGCACATACACAAACTCTCAAAATTCGCTCTCTCTCTTTATATTAATTATTAGTATAGATAGCGAATGGGATCACCATTATGTTAACCGTTATTTGTCTAATGTTGGAGTCTAAATGGAGTATAGCTTCTGACCGCGACTTCGTTCGCGTGAAATTTCTTGTTTTGAAGTTTTACTGATTCTCAAGATTATAATTCTGTAAATACATATTTGTTACGTTCGCGAATCATATTTTAATCAACATACAGCCAGACAATGAGCTGCAAATTGCAAAAAACGCAAGAAAATTTCGCGGGCTACCTTAGCGCTTCCCCCTTAATGAAAGAAAATGCACGAGGGACACAAGACAGGTCATTTATGTTCACACATAAAAACAGACAAGAAGAACGGATCAGGAATATACGTACAAAGGTATGCTTATTTCTAAGCGTACCTGCAATAGGAAAGGGGATAAAAAGAGATGTAGACACCGTGTGTAGAAGAGAAAATAAAATACATGGAATCAAGAAAACAATTAACTTATATTTCCTTTTTAATTTATCGAGTTTTAATAAATATTCAAGAATAGTATTTTTTATTTTTTAAATGGCATCTCAGAGTGTAACCACGAGGGGTTCGGACTCTTTAACCGGGCTATCCTGTGGTGCCTTAAGCTCCTAAAAGAAATTTAAGGCCTCCAGCCAGAGCATACTTATAAGCTATTTGCCGTCTGCACGCTAAGGGCCACCCCTGTGGGGTACGAACCTCGGCTTAGGGGGCAGAGTCGAAGGGGGGAGGGTAGCAAGGGACCGTCGGTGGCTGGATAAAATCAGTGTTTTGATTATTATCAGGGGGATTTTCGAATATATGCTGCTCAGCTAAAGCGCGTGCTGGCGCTTCATTTGAAAGCAATCAAGAATAGTTGTCGAAAAAATATATATTTATAGATACGCGTCGACTTGAGAACCTCTTACTTTATTTCATCGGCTTATATTTAAGTTACAAACAATTTTTCTTTCTTTCTTTCTTTCAAGTTCTTTAACACGCGTATTTAAGTAGTCCTTGTAATAATCTAGAAGTAGGTACCCGGATCTATTTTAGGTTATTACAATGTGCTTCTTAAATATTTGTTGCAATATTTTCGAAAAAAAAAAACTTTCTAAGTTTAGGTGATTTTGGTGCCTTTGCTGCTCACCGGTGATTCTACAGGACCTTTCAGTTGGTTGTGGTCTGAAATCGGGTACGATAAAACTGGGGCAACATCGTCTATGTCGTCGAGTTATAGTCACACACTTTCTCCACTATTCAATTTAAACACGTCTAAGGCAGACTTTGCTAACCAGCTCATACATAAATTTTGCCACCTACGCTACGTCCAACTTCTATTGAATTTTGTATGAACCTACACGCAATTTGTGTTATTATCATATTTGTATGCCGGTGTGAATCTTGTTCTGCCAGCAGAAAAGATAAAACGAAAAGAGTTGTCGTAATGTTCTGAATTATTATATGTAAAACTTATGAAAGCCTGAAATTTTTATATCCAAGACAGTTGGAGTAACAATTCAGTTATTCAATGGAAGAGTCGGTGTCGGTGCTCAATGTGCTTATTCCACTGAAATGGAGGATAAGAAGCTCACAATTTCTTTTGAATTTTGAGATGCTCTCGTGTCCATTCTAAAAGTTATTCCATTTCATGAGTGCTTTCACATTCCTTAAGAAGGTTGTTGGAGGTATTATACGAATACCTTACTGCAAATTGTGCTTATCTTTAAGATAAATTTCGGTAACCCAAGTTTAGGGTATTTTCCTCGTAGACCACGTTGATTAAAATGCATATTAGGTGCGCACTAAACTATGCTTTTGTTTCATTTTCAACAATGAGTACCTGACCTAATTCTACTTACTATGTTAAACTCATTTGCAGTACCTTAGCTACATTAACTTTCATACCTGGGTAGTTAGATTGTGCCTAAACCAAGAATATTCTTTAGGAAATAAAATGGGAAGCTAGTTTATGTTAGAGAGCTATTCTGACCTCTTTGCTCCAGTTACGCTGATACGTGGGTAATCACGAACGTACGTTGAACTTTGGTGACGTCATAGAATGACGTGAACAAGAAATCCGTGAACATTTATTGTGAATGTTTGATCAAATGTTCAGTCTTGTTTACAATATACGTTGAAGTGTTGGGGTCTTCGATCATTCGGAGCCGTGTAGTTGAGCAGATATATCTTGAAATCGTTCGAGAAAACGGGCCTACGAGTTTGAGCACAGTTTAATGGTGTGTGATCAACTATAGAATTAGAGAATCGATTGTCTTGCAGTGGCGAAGAGTACCTAATTATATGAGATAGGTAAACCGGAGCAAATAATTCTTTCATAGGCCGGGCGTGGCGCTCGCAGTCCCAAGTCCAGTTACTTAAAATTTGTGACTGGCTTCCTGGGTTCAGTCTTGTATAGGCAGCTGCGTCTATCTTTACTATACCTACGTGTAAATACTGATAGATTGAAACAGTGTCTCGCAAGTATAATATAAGAAGAAGACTTTTGGCCGCAGAACGTGGTGTTCCGTCGCTTCCGCGGACAAGTACCACTGACAGCACATAGTCAAGGTAGTGCAAAGTGAAGTGCTACTAACATAGTTTTAAGTCTTATTTACTAACACAAGTTTACAATAAAATATGTATGTTTAGGTTAAGGTATTTAGGTATGGGCCTGCGTCGCCTGAAAATAAATGGATTTATTATTATTTTATTATAATAAAAAAGGCTTTGAAAAAAGCCGTTTGTGGTCTGATGACGATAGATTGGCTGTGTTCCGAACTTCGGAAGGGAAGCCGGCAGGAATCGGCTTCTTAGATACCTTCGCGCCTGTTGTCCTGCTTGAAATTGCAAGTGGTTCCACCTTTTTAGGGAAAAATAAGACTGCATAATATATGCTTGACCCCGACTTAACAGTCCCCCCCGACCCTTGCTCGACGAAGCGCTAGCCCGCGCTGCAGCTGAGCCTGTAGCTTTAAATTCCCCGTATTATAATAATAACCCTGGATCCAGCCTGTCCCTTGCTGTCCTCCCCCGACACTGCCCTAAGCCGAGGTTCGTACACCACAGGGGGTGCCCTTAGCGCGCAGTCGTTTAGTTTATAAGTTTTATGCCCTGGCTGGAGGCGTTAAGTTTCACTTAAGGCAGCCACAGGAAAGTCCAGACCTCTCAAGGTTAACCTATTCGCTGCCCAGCACCCAGCATATATGTCAAAAAATAGTTCGTTCGTGTGCCTACAACCCGCATTCGAGCAGTCGCTATAGATGACTTCTGTTCATGCCCAGGACCCGACTAGCGACACCAAATCTAAGTATGTAAATTTGCCAAACAATTTATGGCTTAAAAGAAAAAAATATTTTTGAAATGGGTAGTAAATGCGTTAACTCCGCATACCATAGTTAAAAAAAAAAGCATGTGCTTGAGAAACATAGATTAAATACGAACAAAGAAAACGAATTTCATCGCTAAACCCTGGACGAAGCTCCTAAGATAAAGCTACCCATTCATCAATCAACACCGTCTAATATATTATTATGCCACTAGGCATAATGTTTTCCTAAAAAAATTGGTAAGTAACAATACCAGTATTCGTAGCTTTAGTATAAATCATTCATGTTTAACTCCTAAGTAAAATATACGAGTATTTAACGAAGCTAAAGGCAATACAATGTAAGCCGTTAATGATCGATCTGTGTCTGCGAAATTAGACATAAGCCCACAAGCCGGTAACCTCGCGCGCGTCAAAACACCCACATTCAAGGTGACTCTGTTTTAGTTTAAAACCGTTTTAGCTTTGACATTTTAACTTTAACTGCCGACGAAACCTAAACGTGCTTACCAGTTTTATTGAGTTTCGATTAAATAATGGAACCTATAATGATTCCCATTTTGCGTTACTAAAAATATGATTGAACACTTTAAAATAATGGTTGCGTCTCTTTTTGTGAACCTTAAATAACTCCTATTTTGGGGACCTAAAAATACTAAATAGCCATGTGTGTGTGCGATCGACTTGGATGTAGCGTTCGCAGCTTTTGAGTGTTTAGAGGTTCATTAAAAAAAAAATGACCATCATTAGATGCGCAAAAAATTTTCGATAGAGGAGAGGATCAGCGGCCATACTCCCGAAAACGATTCGAGTTTGATTTTGATTCCGATTCAATTTCGTTTCTGATCCGAACTCGATTTAAAACTTAAAACTAACCGAAGTTTGTTTCGCTTCGAACCACCGCATGATCGTGCGCTAGTGTTGGATTCAAGAGTATGGATTGGCATTTAATTCGAATCCAATTCGATTGATTCAGAACTCGATGCTGTCAGGAGTAAGGCCCATTCGGCTTAAAGTTATTTGATTTTAAAAGGTATTGACACAGCACTCTGTTTGTGGTTGAAATATTATTTTGGTAGTTCGAATAGTTTTGAACCACAGACAAGTTTGAACGGTTTCGTCGAATCTGAAAACGTTGCTCAATGTTATGATTTCAATTTACTTTTTTCTGAAACGACTTGCGTTTCATTCGTGTATTTCTGATTCAGTATTAATAAATTCATGTCAGTGATCGACAACATTGATACCATTCACGACACAATGGATATTGTGATATGAATTAAATTGTCACCCGTTATAACGGATTGATTTTTCGAGGGAAGGGGTTGGTGTGAAAATGGAATGATGAAAAGGGCGTATACGTGTAGGTAGGTAGTTGTATACAGGATGGATTTTTTGAGGAACAGGAAAACGGACTTAGGAGACTGTCCTTATTTTTTTGAGAGATTTTGATCCCCATTCACAGATTTTGAAAAAAAAATGTACAGTCAGCAAAAAAATGAGCCATTTTCACAAAAACATTTTTTGATGCCAATCGATCCTGTTTCTTATAAGGATCATATCTTCGGCCCTATCATCACTTACCATCAGGTTAGATGAAGGTCAAGAGTTTACCTGTTGTGGATAAAAAAGAAAAAGAAAACACGACTTCTCTATAATTCATTTTAAAAATCCTCACCACCTGTTTAGGTGCTAAAGCTGTACAATTTTAGCAGAACTTAAAACTTAAAAGTGGATTAAGTCTCAGCGGGCGCCGTCGCTAAGAAATTTATCTTACAAAGCGTTTTACAAGCTGCTAACATGACGTCATTAAAGGCACATCATAACATTTTAGTATAAGACCTGCCGGTGGCTCTAATAACAGTTTTAAAGTATAGTGGGAAGTCGTGAAGCTATTTCCAAGGATCACATAAAATATACGAGATATTGAGGCAAACTAGCCCGCCCTTAATTAGAGACTAAGATAATGAAAGTGACTGAATTTATTACGGTAAGTAATTGTCATTGTATACACGTTGTGTTGCTCAAGGGAGAAGAAATTAATACCTAGGGATGTTACCCGGGTAAAAAAAAAGTCCGTCTTCTTATCTAACTTGAAACTTGACATCGAGTGCACCAGCTTCAATATTACGAATAATACTACTGTTGTCTGCAAATACGAATAAGAAAATTAAAACCTAACCTTGACTGCTTCGATGGTTGTTTGAAAGCGCTACGACTGAGCATGAGATCCTGGGTTCGATTTCGAGGTCGGGCAGTGTTGCAGCAACGCGGAATCTGGATTAGTGCCCGGTTGAGTTGAATAGGCTCGCCCCTTGTTACATGAGACTTAAACATAACTGGCGAATTGCGTACTAAGGTACTAACTCTGCCAATGTTATTAAAATAAAGAATCTTATAGTGATAAGAACCAGAATACCCAGTAATAGGGAAGTTTCCTGGGTAAAAAAAAATCTGTTTAGTCCGTCAATCAGATAATAAAAAAATATTAGAAACGTATTTTTTGCTTTATCATATTAATAAAAAAATACTTAGATAAAACACATTAAACTTAGGGAGTGGGGGCTCGTTACGTCACAGCTACGTATAAAATCTAGCGAGCTGCAGTGACGTCATGCCACATTTGAACTCAATGCATCGCCGTAATGTTTTGATTATGTAAAAAAAGAAAAAATACGTGTCCAATATTTTTTAATAATCTACATGACGGACAGAAAATATTTTTTTAGTCATCATCCCTAAGTGTCACTAGTCATTGTAAATATAATAATGGGGAGATGTGTCGCGAATTTTGTTTGAGAATTTTGCTAGACAGACATATTGTGTTGGGACTGTAGTAAAGTTTTAGGCCATCTGAAAAGATGTTTTATTTGCGATATAAAAAATAAAATAAAAAACAAATCATATTTATTTTCAGGCATTGTATAAGTACACATAAATACAAATACATTTCACCCATAGTGACTACATGTCATAGATAAGTAAACATTAGGTATTATTAAGTTATGTTAAGTAGGTGTTTTAGGTATTACAAATTATAAATTAAATGAATACGTTCATACATTATTAGAAATTACTATTAGATAATTATGCTTGATAAATTAAATTAGATAAGATAAATTAACTCGTCATTATTATTACTTGATTACGTCATAGTCAATGCTGAGATTAAACAATTCGGTTCTAGTCACGAAAATTGTGCGGAATACATAGGTTATAATATTATTTTTACAGTTTAGCAATCGTGTTCAAAATGAAGCTCTTGCCCTTCTCAGAACGGAAAAGAAGTCACCCAAACTGTTTTCAAAGAACATACCAGACGCGCTACACCGCTAACGCAGGTTAAATATGGCCCGAAACGCGTTGTTGAACTGTACACGAAGTGAGTTGTAACTGTTGTAAGCCCTCCTCGTGTACTGTTACCAAAATACCATACATTAAATCAACCAACCATAACCACCACCATACCAAACCAAATATTAAATCTTCAAAACTTTGGCCATCATATACCTATCAGGTAATAAAATCCACTAAAATACGGTTTGATTGAAAAAGAGGATCGCTTGGCAGACATTGTGCGTTGTGTTATTGTTAAGGCTCCCACATACACGCGCGATATAGCGGACGCGACAAGGGTCGCGCTGCATATCGCGTGCGCGATATCGCGCCAGTCTGCACGAGCCTTTACCTGCCAAAAGCTACCTATACCCAGTCTCTAATTCAGATAATTTATGTAAACAAAGTAATGTCAAGAAATGTCACTGTCAAAATGACAGGACAGTGGTACAAAACATTTTATCATATTTCTTTTTTGTAAATAGTCATCGCTAAAATTAAAGTGAATTAATTATAAGAACTATGCAAACAAAATACCGTTGCCTAACAATGTATTGTGTAGTATGTCGGAGACACGGCATATGATCGTCATAATCTTTTAAGTCCAGTGCTAGACGTAGGCCTCCCAAAATCGATTTCCACTAGAAACAGTTTACAGCCGTTTTCATCCAAAATGTGGCTAGCTATGCTACTTACAATATTAATCTATGAATGAGAGTTGTGTAATATTAGTGTTGTTGAAGATGTAAAAAATTTGAAAATGTTTGTATCTCCTGAATTGTTACCAGTATCATAAAATATTTTATACCAGAAAATCTTCTTTTTTTAATAACTTTTTTTTAAACCGAAGTTTATAAAAATAATTACGGTATGCTTATTTTTCAATTATTATTTCTTAAAATCAGTCCTCAAAAGAAAATGAAACCTCTTTTTTCGCCATTTTATGTGAATTACCATTACGAAGATATTTTTTTGCTATGTTATCCCCTTTGTTTACATAAATTATCTGAATTTGAGACTTTGGGTATAGTGCTTCTGACGTAATCACAGACACTTGATACGCAGAGCCTCCGGGTGCCGAAGAGGTGGCATATACTTTTTCAGGTCTCCAATCTAACTTTATTAGGTAAACAGTCACAGTGACCTAATTCTTCTACATAATTTGTGTACAGACTTTTTCATTAGACTGAAATATATTTTTATTTCATCCATAAACACGTTGGAGTAGTTAATTAGACAAAAAATATTTTGCGACTTAATGTGCCTATTTAACCCACATCGCGTGAGAAATAAAAATCCGTCAAGGTGACTGAAGAAAGTTTTACACTACTAATAGTGGGGTGCAAATATACCTACATCATAACATAATAATAACTTTTCGGGCGCCGTCAGTTGGGACTGGTAATCTCTTAGCTGCCACGGCTTATTGCAATTTAAGTTTTGAATTGTCTTTTTAGTGTTCCGTAGTCAAAATAAGGAATCCTTATAGTTTCGTCATGTCCGTCTGTCTGTCAGCGGTAACTAACGTATAAAATAATGGACGGACTATGTGGAAAATGATATCGTTAGAAAGGGGGTCAGTACCGAGATGACGCTAATAGAGAAGTATGGAAGAGAAGTACATGTGTACCCCTAATGATACAAGAGAATGATGATAATGGTGCCGATTCCCTTGTTCACAAACTAAACTAAATTTAAGTTCAGTGCATCTTTTTCTTTCTATTTCTTTAAGAAAAGGACAGAAGATAAATTTTAGTTTAGTCCTGTCAAATTAATCAGCGCCTGTCACTACTCCTTATAAGTTTAGACGTGATTAAAAACTTGCCGACTAAAATTAAGTACTTCAATTTACGTCAAGCGCTGATTAATTTGACAGGAGTAGACTAAAATTTCTCTTCTGTCCTTTTCTTAATGAAATAGAAAGAAAAAGATGCACTGAACTTAAATTTAGTTTAGTTTGTGAACAAGGGAATCGGCACTAGTACCTTACTAACGGCTACCTAACTTCATGTTTATTTATGTTAATGTTTATTTTATCAAAAGTACACTTAAAGTATTCCCAAAACTCAGTTTCGATTTTTTTACTAAGTAACAATATTTCAAACAAAAACACTTACCTAACATTTCTTTCTTCAAAATTAAGGATCATTTATCATTCTGCTAACGATGAAAATGGAAGACGTTTGTAGTGTTTCAAAACATAAGAATTTCCCTAAAATGTCCATTAATTTCACTCGAGACCATAAATTCAAGGACGGCAGACGAACAGACAACGAGAAATAGAATTATATATGTACCTTCAATATCACGAAAACTTTACGAGAGCTTTTCTATTTATTATGTAAGAGAAACATAAAGTTTTATTATACAGATTAAAATTTATGTTAAGCATTATTTTGTTCAGTGTTTTCGAGTAAAATCTTGATCGAAAGTTGCTTGCTTTTTGAAACTAAAGTTTACTTATAAGTGCGAAGAATTTATGTGTATATTCATGTTTTAGTGCCTTATGTAAATAATAAAGATTATAGAAAGGTGCTACATTACTATCCTGTAAAATTATGAACACTATGAAAATGTTAGACATGAGCAAACAAATAATGAAATATTATAAAATATTTATTCATCTTTGTGGACGTATCTATTCATACACGAAAGAGAAACATCTCTAAGTGGTAAAAAAGCCATAGCAGCGAAATATTTTTTTTATCTAAGTGTTTTATATTTTTATATCTTCTTCCTGCCCTTGTCCCATGTTACTTGGGGTCGGCGCAACACGTTTTCTTTTTCCATTCCCCCCTGTCAACTGTCACTCTATCATTCACTCCCTTCTCTTTCATATCATTCTTCACACAATCCATCCATATTTTTTTGGGCCTTCTTCTCCCTCTCCATCCATCCACATTTATCTTCATCACTCTCCTCGTCACATGCATTTCCTCCCTCCTCATCACATGCCCATACCATGCCAAACGACGTCCTTTCAACTTTTCTGTCACCGGCGCCACTTTCAAACTTCCCCTTATATACTCATTTCTGACTTTATCCATTCTCGTCACTCCACACATCCATCTCAACATTCTCATGTTTTATATTTTTATATAATTATTATAATTTTAAAATTGCTTAAGACATTTTGCAAAAAAACCTTTACTTACTTATTCTATGAATGACCCGCACCAGACGCGGCGCCGCGTGGCGTTGGCGGCACGAGCGCGGTGAATTTTGATAAAATTAATCATCATAACAAGTAATTTTAAATTATTTAATTTTTTAAATAACATACTCAGATTTAAAAAAATATCGTTTCCATGGCTTCTTTACCACCTATAGGTCTATGCTCAAAATATTTCGTGTTTGAATATATAGGTACACTCTATAGAAGTAAAAAAAAAAAAAAAAACAAAAGAAGCTGTAAAATAAAAATAAAACTATAAAAAGAGGTTTTGTACTTCTTGGCTCTAACTGAAAGTTCCAAATGGATTCGGCGCAAGCTAAAAGGTTGTTCTACAAATCACGTATAAAAACGACAATATGAGCGATGCATGGAGTAAACGATTCTTTAAATGTCACCGGAAAGAGACAAACGTGAGAATAACAGCTCAACTCTGACGAAGATATAATGGAACGGAATAAAATAAATGTGGGAACCGGGTAACTGGCTCTCCTGACCTAATTTAAAACAAGTCTGTGACCCACTGAAGACTCCCGACATCTGTACTTACACTGCTGCACTGCTTCAACATTTTTTTTTACACATATAACATAACATCTCGTCTGTATTCCTCAAAGGGTTCGGCAGAGGCTATTATACACCCGCATTTCGCCAGTTATGTTTAAGTCCCATGTAATAAGGGATGAGCCTAATGCCATCAACCGGGTAAAAATCAGGACTCCGGGCTAATACTGAGTTTTTCTGTTGTAATTTGGTATATTGGGTATACATATGAATCACGCCGACGAAGTGGTAAAATAAACTCTTGAAATATTTTTTTTAAGGTACGTAAAGTGGGAATGATATTTTTTTTCTCATCTATCCCATGGTGTCTATCGTTGGATAGGCCGTTCAAAAATATACTGGGTTTGTGAAACCATTTTTCTATTCAGGAATCCGTTTGCGTAATATTAAGCTTTAAAGTGCTAATTTTTGTTAGAGTCAAGTGTCTGCCCCCCTGCTAGCTAAATGATTGTACAAGGATATGTGAAAAAATTCACAGCAGTATTATATATAACGAAGTTAAAAGGAAAACTATCACAGCTAGGTATAGGCTTCAGAAGTTACCGAGTACCTAATAGTAGACCAACTTACATTTACAGTTGAAAAACATTATCTCCCATACATTCCGTATCGAAGAATATGTTTTTCAACTACATTGCAACTGGTTGCTAATTTAACTGTATTATTTATAATTTTTATGATATTAATTTTATTTTCTGTGATTAACATAAATTTTACTCACACACTGACTTATTATGTTTTTTTTTTTTTTGATTTTTTTGGATATCATATAAAATGTTTGTAAATATGTGAGCACCATGTACCTATCGCATTTATAAATTTTTCTGTCATTACTTCACTTTTCATTCTTTTTACCAATTGTGGTAAGTTTTATTTTTATTCTAGGTACATCGTCTTCACCTATAATTATTAATTAATGTATACAAACTATTGCTAACATTTTAAAAGAGTAAGTATGGAGTTTCTTGCCCATTCTTCTCCATACATAACTAAGATAACAAGTAGATTGATAATAGTCTTTACCATTTTGATATGTGTTGTCAAGGAAATACTCAACCGCCACATTTTTATGCTCAGATATTTTTTGGTGATCCGGCTCGAAGGACCAAAAATAATGTAGGGGATCCCTACACTGAATGATAATGATAACGGAGTGATTCTATTGGGATGATGAAATAAAACCGACCACCGTGAATGTTCGTTAAACACTGATTTATTTAAACATATTTTTACATATTATTTGCAATCACTATCACTACATATTATGAAACAAAGTCCTCCGCCGCGTCTGTCTGTCTGTCTGTCTGTTCGCGATAAACTCAAAAACTACTGCACCGATTCTCATGTTGTTTTCACCAATGGATAGCTTGGTTCTCGAGGAAGGTTTTAGTATATAATTTGTTATGTTTTTGTATGCATTTATGCATGAATTAACGATATTTGTTGGAGGTGTCGCAAAAAAATAAGCCGTCTGGGAGCTTTCAACGAAAACGCTGTCTAAACCCTTTGAGATATAACTAAATAATGTATGGTGGAATTATGTATCTTATAAAGGTCTTCAAAAAAGTCCGCGATGGCATATGTCTATCTCTTGAGGATAACATACTATATCCATTTTATTGTCTTTTTGTAGGTATTTGTTTGCCGAATTTTACTCTTGGAAATACGATTACGATAACAATACGCTATAATATTAGTAGCTATTAGCTAAATTATGTTCGTAGATAAATAAGCTAGCTACTTACGTGAGATTTGTGCATTCCAAAACTTTCGTTACTTTTTCACTGACATATTTATCACTTTTCGATAAACTAACACTCAATACGAAATCTACACTTATTTCTCAGTAATTCTGTATAAGATTCTTCTAAGATTAAACCGTTTTCTCATTGAATCCATTACTTTACGCACGTATAACCTTGATGAATGTTTACATTAAGCACCGCGCCACACCACCACACGACCACAGAGTACAGACGTATTTTGTTTTTTTTTCGTTCGTTTAGTGGTGTTCCCGCTAAAATGTTAACCGGTCAAGTATTAGTCGATAATCGAATTCTACAGCCAGATCGTGTTGCAAGTTCAAAATAAATGTCAAATATTTCGTCAAATTGCGAACGTGACCCACGTAGTATCTCTAAGTAGTCTGTGCGTGACCCTGAGAAAAGATATGCACCAATGGTATTCATTAGATATTTCGAGCGTTTTGTCAGCTTAAATGGTGTATCATGCGACATTTCGGAGGATTTCGTTTTGTTTTAACATTGTTGGTACTTACGTGAATTATTTTAAAATTATTATTTGTGTCGCACTTTTATTTCGTGTTGTAATTTGGTACAATTGATTGCTTTAAGAATTTGAGTGAAATTTCGTATTTTGATTTTGTGGTTGTTATCTTTAGGTAAAGACGCATTCACGTTCAGAACATAAGTACTTTTACTGTATTAAATCATTTGTTTCGGTTTCTATTCACATAGCGAATCACATTAAAATTAATATTAAGTTAGAATTTTGAGATATAGCCTGGGATATGGAGAAGGACATAGGGTACTTTTAATGCGATAACCGACATCCACGTGGGCGAAGCCGCGGGCAAAAGCTAGTAAGTTATAAATGATGTGTGTGCAGAATGCACAGCGCGTAAGTCGCTAGAGTAATGCACGGTTCCGAACAAAATGTGAAAATTCATTTTCGCTCTTCGCTCTTGAGATGAACAGGGGCGATGATGAGGAACTTGTGGCTAAGTAATAATAACCACACGGGTCGATCGATCAGGTTAAGCTACGCTTGCAGCGGTTGGTCTTCTTTCATGAAATCATGACTTTTAGGATTATACTAATTTAAGGAGTTATATTTCAGATTCTAATGATTATATTTGAGTAAATACATACTTGTTACGGTCGCGAATCATACTTTAGTCAACATACACCCAATCAATGAGCTGCAAATTGCAGGAAAATTTACTTTCGCGGGTTACCTCAGCGCTTCCCCGTGAAGGAAATTGTTTTAAATGTATTGTGTAAACAATTGTTGGCTTACCTAAATAAATAAATGTATATGACACACTTTTTTAAATCCAAACTTTTTGATGGAATGGGCGAAGTACCGTTCAACTACCGTATCAGTGAGTCAGTCCAATTATTTTATTTTGTTTCTATTTGTTGTACCTACTCTGGACGCTTTTAACGTGTAAGTTTTTATTTTTACATCGTTCTCACATTTAGTTATAAATTCAACATTGCAGATGTAACTAATATTTTTATAACAATTTAATTTAAAAGAGTGTCCATGGATTTTCTTGCCCGTTCTTCTCCATAGGTACCTACAACGCTTTGGAATGGGCATGTAGCTTCATTTTTCTTACTGACCGACTCCTTGACAATTCAAAAATGCCTGTAAATGGTTTAATTGAAATAAATGATTTGAGTTTGAGTTTGAGTTTTAGCCCAGTCAACCTTCAACAACCATTGGTATATCCTACCGGTAACTATTCGTTACACCTACCCAGTACCTACAAACAATTCCAATTACTACAAGGTCTGCCTCGTGGGAAATAACATCAGTGATGTGAGGCATAGCTGTCTGCGGGAAGTTTCCGCCATTGTCAACTGGAATCCCGATTAATAATGCAACCTACTATGTACTGCCAACTTCGAAGGAGGATAACATCAATTTGAACTTTACCAATTTGTACAGTTATAAGTTTTTTGACCTTGGAATACCAAGGTTAAGGACAATAGTTGCGACCTTTTTTGGTTGAAATCTGTTTGTCATGCAAGACTTCCATTATTATGGTGATGGTGCTTTTTGTATTGTTAACTTTTTTCTTCACTGTGGATTACTGTTGAACTTCTAACAAAGCTGATTGCATTTATTCAAAACCATTCCGTTTAAGTTGCCTCTTCCGTAGCTGTCTAAAGTCGGACAGAGTAGAAAGTTGATGTTTTCCTACTTCTTGAGAGCGGACCAAGAAAGCTGGTTCAGAATTTCAGATTAGATTCCAAATGTATGAAGACTTTAAAGTCTTACGTGGCTATAAAGCGCCGCTACGTAAGTTGCTACGAATAAAACTCGTAGAGAGCTACGTGCTACGCTTCGTAGCAATCCGTAGCCGGGCTACGAGATTAAAGAAGTAAGTTTCTTTGATAGTTTTTTTTTGTGTTTTGCAATTTGAACTCCGTTGCGCAAAACTTTGAAGATTGTGTAAAAAGAGTTTGCTTATGGAGTGCCTTGAGTGAGTTTCTACAGGACGATACACTAGAAGTGGAACAGAAGTCGAAACTATGAACCAATTCTGTACCTTAGAGGTATAATACAACATTATGTGATGAAACGAAAATTTCACAGGAGAACTTCGAATGCTGTAATTTTTTTTTTTAATTTTTTTTTTATTGTTTTGCAAAACGAATACTGTTGAGTTCATCAGTATTTTTTATTATTATTAGATGAATCTTATCGTCATTTGAGGTCCTATACCCATTAGACGTAAGTGGATTAAAGGTCGTAGCACATTTATCAAATCGGAAAGGGATCATAACCGTATCGCCTTTCGCGTCGCCGTCAAACAGTCGTCAACCTTACGTAAGCACGTAACCAAAGCGGATCAGAAGCTCCGATACGTCGACTCGGCTACGGCTAGGCGACGCCGCGCTTACGGCTCGCCGACCGCTGGTTGACGGCTAGGCGGCACTAGTTCAATCATTTTGAATCCTAATAATTCTTAATGACTTTTGAACGCTTTTGTTGACACAACAAATATAACAAAACAAAACGTTGTTGATATATTTATTTTTTTGAAATTAAATACTTTTTAAATTTTTGTTTCTATGTCACACCTCTTGTATGGGGACGATCCACTGTGAGCGGGAGGGGCGTGGACGAAGAGACGTAAGCTAGGGTACGGAGAGCCGTAAGCTAGGCTACGGAGAACCGTAAGCGCGGGAACTGCAAGTCGACCACGCACCGCACCGCGGTTGTGAGCTTGTCCCGAGGCGAGGCGATTACGTTACGATTCCGATTAGTGTGCTTTGAAGTAGGGAGTTTCATACAAATAATACTGAACGGCTCGAGTTGATACATAGATGTCATAGGACTTAATGTCGTTTACCTACCAATAAGTAGAACTGGTTCGTGCGATTTTAATGGTGCAAGGAACAAATTTTCGAAAAAAAGTGGAGTTACTATTGTATACGTCTGAGGTACAGTTATACTACTACAAGGCTGCTATTCCTTCAAAATGGTTGAGCCGAATGGAGCTGGTCCATGCGTCATGTTCGTGAACGGGCGGCGTCAGTAGGTCATCTTTTAGCTGCCACGATTTATTTTAAATTATTTTAATTTTTGAATTGTTTTCTGTTTTTGTTACGGACGTTTTTAAAATGCACTTTTTCCAAACATTGTTCTCACACGTATAATTGCACTAAGTAGTAAACAAATATTTTTTAGAGTTTAAACAAAAAAACCGGCCAAGTGCGTGTTGGACCACGCACAATGAAGGGTTCCGTAGTAGGCATGAATTTATCCCAAGAATTTAACAAACTTAACTTTGTAGTTGAAAAACATGTTTTTACATACAGAATGTATGGGAGAACATGTTTTTCAACTGTAAATGTATGTTGCTTGTTGGAGCTACATAAGTAGCCTTTACAAATTACCGAGTAATTAATTTACTCAGTAATTTGTAACGGCTATATAGCTGTGATAGTTTTCCTTTAAACTTCGTTATATATACTACTGCTGATTTTTTTTCTCATATTTAAGGACAGCCACTTAGCTGGCAGGGGGGGGGGGTGACTCTTGACTCTGACAAACATTAGCACTTCAAAGCAAAATATTACGCAAACAGATCCCTGAATAGAAAAATAGTATTCACAAACCCGCAATATTTTTGAAAAAATAAAATAAACAATATTTTATGTTACCACTTGGTCGGCGTAATTAATATGTATACACATACCAAATTACAGCTTTCTAGTACTTAGAGTCTCTGAGGTAAGCCGCGGACAGACAGACAAACGGACATGGCGAAACTATAAGGGTTGTTGACTACGGAATCCTAAAAATTTTCATCAGCACTATTGTTTTGTGAAATGTATTAAACAATTGAACATTGAACAATATGGCGGTGTTAGTTCTGTTTTTAGGAACGCCCCAAAAGATCCTTGTACAGCTATATGTTGGGTTGCCAACTTTTTTTATACCAAATATAGTAATTTTGAAGCCATTGCCTGTTAAAATATAGTAGATGGCGAACTGGGAAAAAAACTGATCTTAAGTTATTAGGTGTTTCAAAAACATTTTTATTCTTTCATGCATATTTTTTGCTACTATGAGCCTTTATGAATAGGTATTTTATTTTTAATGTCTCGTAACAATTTTTAAGTCTAAATTAAGGTTACAAAATACCATTACTTTGGCTTTTATGAGACTACTTACTTACTGGCTCTACTGCTATCATCTCGCCATTTGTATTGAAATAAAAATATAGTAGTTTCGCCTACTATATTTTGTCTTTAGAAATATAGTATTTAGGCCAATAATATAGCAGGATACTATATTATATAGTAGGGTTGGCAACCCTAGCTATATGTAAGTTACCTTGGCGACTTTCTCGTCCAGCAGCCACTGAAGCGCCGTGTTGGAGGCGTTGGCGAGCGCGGCCAAGGCGGCGTGCTCCCACACCACATGCTCCCAATGCTCTGTCATGATGGCCGCGCACAGCATCGCCGTCGAGCAGCTGGGGGAAAAGAAAAACAAATGAAAAACAACGACTTTCTTCTTCAGTCACTTGAGCTTCGCTTGCGAGAAAGTCGATAATTATCAAACGGGAACGTACCTACCAGGACAAAAGTATCCTATGTCATAAATCCAGGTGAGATGAAGGCCAAAAGCTTCCCCGTTGTATGTAAAAAATAAAAACCAGGTCATTTTCTACCCATGCGCTAAATTTCATCCAAATTCGTTCAGCCGTTAAAGCGTGACTGATTAACAAACACAGAAACAGACAGACTTTTACATCTATAAATCTATTCAAATAAATAAAATTGAAGTGTGTGTTTGTGATGTCAAAATAACAGCTATTATAATATACTAAATACAGCAAGAATACAGGGTGGATTTTTTTGACGGGGCAGTAGGGTTAGGCACCTTAAACGTTGCAGTTACAGAAAAACGGTTTCAGGAGAATGTCCATAATTTTTTAATAAATTTTCATCCCCATACACAGATTTACGGTAATTATTATATACTAGCCTTTGCCCGCGGCTAACGCCCGCGAGGATGACGGTTATCGCGTAAAAAAGTAGCCTATGTCCTTCTCCATATCCCAGGCTATATCTCTGCCAAATTTCATGACGATCGGTTCAGCGGTTTAGGCGTGAAAACGTAACATACAGACAGACAGACAGAGTTACTTTCAAATTTATAATATTAGTATGGATTATTGTATACGGTAATTATATATATATTTTTTTTTTTTTTTAATTTTTGTCTTTCTGGCTGTGTCGGTCTGTCTACCTGTCTATCTGTTCCGGCTAATCTCGGAAACGGCTGGACCGATTTTGACGGCACTTTCACTGGCAGATAGCTGATGTTATAAGGAGTAACTTAGGCTACTTTTATTTTAAACTACGCGGGGGAAGCCGTGGGCAGCAGCTAGTTCACTATATAAGTAAGATTTTGGAGCATTATATAAGCTACATTGATATTGGTCTCTCCTAGAAAACGGGACATATGTTCACACGCCGGATATCCGAGAGACCGTAAAGCTTATCCTCTCGTAAATCAAGCCCTCATAGCTATTAATCAGACACGGAGTAAATCCTGACCTGAATAATTGACAACTTAGCAAAAAAGGAACTGTTACAGGACCCAGATTTTTATCCGGACGATCGATTGAGCCCGAGGCAAAAATCTGAGAGAACGAAGAGATGTAAATTGTAGGTATATCTGTACATCGTTTACTTTAGTGGGTAAGAGCCCTCCCTAAGGCCTCTGCCTCGAATCTTGCGGACAGCGAGGCGGCGGTGGCGGCGGCGGCGGCGGCGCGGGAGCGGCAGGATCTAATGCGTAAAATCAAATGGACCGGCCCTCGAAAACAGCGGCGCGGGCGCGGGCAATGAGCGGTGCACTCCAGTCCAGCGGTGACCGCTCGCGCGTCTGCATTGCAGTGTTGTGCCCACAATAAATCGAGCGTTACGAATAAATTTGAATCAAAAAGATGTTGTCGCCGTTCTTCAGACATTTCGGTCACGAATAAAAACAAATATCTCGACGACACAACCACGAACACAACACCACGCCGCTATAGTGCCGCGCGATCTGCCCACTTACGCTTGTTTCTAGAACGGGTCTGCGTTGCGCGCCCCGCTCCCGCGCCGCCGCCGCCGCCGTTCGCTGCCCGCACGATTCGAGGCAGAAGCCTTAAGGCTTATTATCCAGCGAACATATCTTATTAAACTTAAGAGGCTTGAAATCAAAATGGTAACGCACAGTTCCAGAGTTTTCAACTCTAAGTACTCAATTTTCATTATTAAAGGAACCGTTGATCTAAAATGAATGGAGCGTGAGTGATGCATTATTCTTTTCACTGCATCGCTTAAGAATCGCTTAGGGTTCCGCGCACACGCTTCGTCTTCAATCACCATTATAGCTTCTTGCAAAAAGTATCGCGAGGTCTAAGACGGGGAGACCAGATGGGAGTCTGGAAGATTGATGATAAGAAAAGTGCTGTTATTTTTCAACTGCCGAATGAAATTGCTCGCTTTATGTGGAATTACTTTTTTAGGGTTACATAGTCAACAAGGAACCCTTATAGTTTCGCCATGTTCATTTGTCTGTCCGTCTGTAATGAAATGAAATCGTTTATTCTGTAAATAGGATATCGGAATCACTTTTACACGTCATATAAAAAATATAAAAACAAGCTTGAGGAAGTCGACATTTCCTATCTGACTATCCCTGAGAAGAAATGGCGAAACAAACTCAGGGGTCAAAGTCTCTTTTAAAGTCCAGACATAATCTTGGTCAGATCATGTGAGGACCATGTAGATCCGTGTCTGAAATGGTCTTTTGAGGAAAGAACCACACAATTTTGAGTGGACCTGTCCAGTCAGTGCAAGCATTTGTCAGTAAACGTGTAGCTCAACTCAGGATTTAAGGAGCTCAACGACTCGACGAACAATACCAAAGAAAGGACATTTGGGTAGGCCGCATAAAGTACTCAAAAATCCAGACCATCATTAAAAATACTTGAGAAAGAGGAAAAAGAGATAATCTTAAAGAAAACAAATGACCCACATAGTGCTCACATTCACAATAATTAAAGTAATATATGTAATACTTTTCAAAGTAAATATTCATGTCATTTTGTATATAATATTTAATAATGTCAATAATTAGGTATGTATATAAAACGTTGTATAATTATTAAAAATGTCAAGTTTTACGGTTTAATCAAACGGCTTTAAGCAGAGCGAACAGTTCAATCCCAAGCTTTTTTGTCTTCTAAATAATCAGAAATGTTGTCTGTCTGTCTGTCCGCGGCTTAACTCGTAGTACTAGACAACTGAAATTTGGCATGGGTATACATATTAATCAGGCCGACAAAGTTGTAAAATAAAATATATATTTTTTAGTGTACCTACACGTAAAGTGGGGATGATATTTTGTTTTCTCGTCTATCCCATGGTGTGGGGTATCGTTGGGTAGGCCGTTCAAAAATATAGCGGGTTTGTGAATACCATTTTTCGATTCAGGGATCCGTTTGCGAAATATTAAGCTTTAAAATGCAAATTTTTGTTAGAGTCAATTGTTGCACCTCCTGCCAGTTATATGGTTGATTTTGGATATGTGAAAAAAATCACGGCAGTAGTATATATATAAAGAAGTTAAAAGGAAAACTATCGCAGGTAAGTAGGCTTAACAAGTTAACGAGTAATAGTCGACCAACTTACACTTCAGTTGGAGAATTGACCGTCGCGTATATCGATGTATGGGAGAACATGTATTTCAACTACAATGCTAAGTTTGTTCTTTGGATAAATTCGTTCCGACTACAGAACCCTTCAATAAGCGTGGTCCGACACGCTTTTGGCCGGTTTCATTATATGCAGAGACAGGTTTTGAATTCGTTTTAGATTTTTGTGTTTTTCAATAGCAATTTTTTCTTTCAAATCTATCAAAGGGAGTGTAGTCATTTGTTTTGTCTCACCTTAGTGATTCTGTCATGTCTTTGAACTTGATATATTTACTGCTCAGAGCTTGGTTACCCCTCAGGGAAAAAAATGGAACGCAGAAATTCTTTGACAAAAAATTCTGTGTGATACAAAGAAAGATTACTTAGTATATGTAGATCTATTTTGTTCTATTTTTCTGTGTTCCTAACAACGAGTTAATTATATTTTTGTATGCACTTGTTTATGTGACAAATAAACCTATTTTTCTTTCTTTTCTGTCTTTCTTTCTTACTTATTTAAAGTTTGATCAAGACAAACATCAAAGCAATTTTCAAGTTCCAAAAGATGTTTCGAATCGGAAATTCAGTTAACTTTCTCAGTAAACTTAGGTTCTAAAAAGTTTGTAAGGGCAACGCGTGCATATTTCATTACCCCTGGGGCGAAAGAGCTCTAAAACATGTTGAGTTTAACTGTCCATTCTGTTTTATGGCGCATTTAGAGATTTAGATACAGTGAATCCTCCATTTAAGGCTCCTTCCATCGACAGAATACTGAGTTCTAATATTAGAGACGTGAGAGGAATACGAAACCCGAGCATGATGTGATAATTGGGCTCGATGACAGTTTTGGCACCGTAGCAATGAATATGAAGCTGTATGTGAGATTCGACTGGGGCTTGTGGTTTTAGAGGTATGAGGAACAGGGTGTAAAGTTCACTCATACTCTATAGTAAAGGGAGGATCCTCCGATCAGACGGGTATTGTGTCTGGCGGGCAACTGCCCAACGGTTGATGTCGGGATGTTTTATATATGCTAGTCGCGCGGTAAACTCTGATAGCGCGATGCAGGATTTGTGACGTCAGGTCAGGGGCGTTGTTGATAACGCCACATGGTTAAGTAATAACAGCCGCACGGGGTGATCGATGAAGTTAAGCTATGCTTGCCGCGGTTGGTCCGTGGATGGGTGACCATCTTTTCAAACCAAAATCCCTCCGTGCAATGAAAGCACGTGAAGCCCGAAAGTCTGACAACCAGTCTTACGGATATCGTAATTCCTTTTAAACAGTATCAGCTTTTCAAATTCAAATTCATTTAATTAACTTACACAAAGTTCTTAATATACAAATAGCATGGTATGACATTTTCACTAACAGAAGACTTTGACAGATTAAACAGCGGGTCCCAAACTAGGCACAGCCTGTATCTTGGTGACCCCTTTTATAACAAGTTGCCAAAGTCAGTTACAGAACTTAGCAATGGAAAGTTCAAACACCACATCAAACGTGTCCTTATCAAAAAAGAGATAAAGACAAAATTGAAGACAAGGAAGTTTAGCAATAATTCCTTTTGCACATGTGGCTTCCCTGGTAACTCATTAACGACCTATTAATGTGTCTGTTAACTGCTCCCAAATAATTATGTTTTATTTTTATAACATTCTTCCTTGACATAATCAAATAATCATCCCATTATTTGACATTATACGAGTATACCTACAATTATTTTTGCTTGCTTTCTGGTTGCTTTCGTGGACATGATATTTATTCAGATTTGTTGCTGCAGTTGTTGCAACCATATCATTTGGTTTTTAAATAGTTTAGTTGTTTTTATCTTTATACAGATTATTTCCTATTTTGTGAATGTGAGAACGTTGAAGGCCCTGTTACTGTAGATTTGTTGACCATTTTATATTTTGATAAGTACCTGGTAATTGTTGAAAGGCCAACACCTTTCTCATACCTATTAACACTGTTATTTGAAAATATTGTAAAAACCAATTATTTTCAATAGAGTAACCGTGGAGTTTCTTGCCGGTTCATCTCCATGGGAAACGCCCAATTGGAACTGTGCCCATGTAGGTTTATGTGAAATAAAATATTTTGATTTTGATTCAGTTACTGGGTTGTGGAAATGTGGAAGGTCAGATAGGCAGTAACTTTATGTAAAAAACTGGTATTCAGCTGCATCTGGTTAGACTAGAAGCTGACCCCAGCATCTTTGGAAAAAGGCTAGGCAGACAATGATGTGAGATTCGAGTGAATTTGATATTGTCTTAGGCACTTCTCTCTGAGAGTGTTTGAAGAACGGGACTCGTATATTCGCCGTGATTTTCAACGCTGTAAAGTTTATTTGAAGAAAGCCTACAGAAATAAATTCTCTAGGACAAATAGGTCTATACAGGGTGTAAGGGACAGCTCTCCGCAGATTGATGGGGTGAATTCAGTATATCATACTAAGAAGACCGGTACATGAAATTATTTCAGGAACATTATGGGTATCTAATAAACCTGATTTGTTTTATTACCACGCAATGTATCGTTGCCGTGGCAAAACGCACGTAGCGAACGGCAGCGCAGCGAGTGAGCTCGATGAACTCTGTAGCTAGGCAGAAAGTGAACAGCTGATTTCGCGCGTCGTTTGTTAGAGTATTTCAACATCCATTGCTAGTTTTTTTATTTTAGCTGTTTTATTTACATACTCGTAAATGGAGTGCTTCGTACAGAAAATGTAATTTTACATTAAAATAAAGGAATCGTAACTGAAAAAACGATAAAGAAAATGAAAATTTTCTTGAGAAAATTTCCAGTGGAATATGATTCTTAAGTAGCTGAATGCACCCTGTTAGTTTGCGGAGGGCTGTCTCTAATACACCCTGTATGTCATAGTTTTCAACATTTTATCTCAGCCATTGCTCTTTTTAGGCAAGGATTTTTTTTTTCCTCTGCGGGCAGCAGCAGTTGGCCTTCATCTTACCTAAAAAGTGATGCTAAGGCCGAAGGTGGAAGCGAAATTCACCCGGAATCCTCGACCACAGAGAAACTAGCTATCTAACCTCTAACTGCCGAAACACAACAATGCTGCTAACATTGTTGTTATGGCGACAGACTTAGATAAGATGGTGGTAGCTAGCCAGGCGGACTTAGAACAAGCTTTACCACCAACCAAAACCAGCAGAAATTTTTGCCCTCGCTGGGAATCGAAACCGGAACCTACCGTCCTACCTACCTACCTTACCCTACCCTACCCTACCCTACCTACCTACCTATCTACCCTACCCTACCCTACTCTACCCTACACTACCCTACCTACCTTACCTACCCTACCCTACCCTACCTACCTAAAACTTAAAAAAAAAATAGTAGCCGATTCTCAGACCTACCTACTGAATATGCATAAAAATCGAATATGCAAAATTTAATAAAAATCGGTCAAGGTGTTTCGGAGGAGTATGGTAACTAACATTGTGACACGAGAATATTATATTAAGATAATCAAAATTGCCTACAAAGTCGAAATTGATAGCAAACCAAGACAAGAATTAGGTATTTCTTTCTGTTAATAAAATTATTCGCATGAGATCCAACCATTACAAACTGAATATTTGTAGCTTTAATTGCTTTGTCTATAATTCAAGTTTAATTGATGTTTAAGCATTGAGCTGTAATTTATTGTGAACTATTCATCGATTAATTTGAAGCAACGGTTCACTAATTGAGTTCAATAATTGCATTAGTTATGTACCTACAATAGTAGGTACATAACTAATGCTAAGCTACACGAAACTGTCAAATTTCTCCAAATGATTTTAAACTTTACAATGTTGAGAATTAAGTTCAAAATCGAACGAAAAAAATTGACAGTTTGCGGTAACTTGATATGCTGGCCACCGTAATTACTTGTTTTGAAATCTACACAAATAAATGAAAAAGTGTCTGTTTGTAACAGGGCTTTAAATACCGGTAAATTTTCATAACGTTACCTTGTATTGACAGAGTTAACGTTATTATTAAAATAACGGTAATCGATTTAACGTTATTTATGCAACTATTAATTTTGTGGTTATTTTATTGTTTTTTGTCGGTTGAGATGTAAGTAGTGGGGCCTGAGGCGTGCGGCGCGACGGCAGCCCGCCCTCGAGCCTCTCTGCCGATCAAAATGTTGCCTGAATCTGCCTGATTCTTACCCACAGAATGGCAACGTGGCTAAATTATCGTTAGGTATCGTCTTTTTGTTAATGTTAATTAACGTTATATTACTGGTAATGTTATCAAGTAACGTTAAATTTTTGTAACGTTAGTAGGTATAACATTGAAATTAAACGTTACGTAACGGTTATTATTTTGTTATTTGGTAACGTTAACAAGCCCTGGTTTGTAATGTCAAAATAACAGCTTTTTACTAAATGCACATGAAAACTTATACGGTACTTATAAAAAAAACTTAATTTTTTTTGTCCATCTATCTGTCTGTCTGTTTGTTCCGGCTAGTCTCCGAAACGGCTGGACCGATTTTGACGGGACTTTCTCTGGCAAATGGAGTGGAATGGGGTGGAGTTTCTTGCAGGTTCTTCTCCATAGGAAACAACCAATTGGAACCGTGCACCTAGCCTTGACGTTTCATAAGTGCCCATTGTAGGTTTATGTGAAATAAAATATATTTATTTTGATGATTTGAAAAAATAGCTGATGATAAATGGAGTAACTAAGGCTACTTTTATTTTAGAAAAAAAGCAACGCGGGTGAAGCAGCGGGCAGCAGATAGGCATGAATAATAGCATTAAAAGTAACGTTAAGTAATGTAATGTTTAATTTAAGTAGTAGATAGTAAATTAAATAGTAAAAGAAAGCCAATCAAAAGTTTCCACAGCGAAGTAAAAGAGAGAACAAGTAACTACTTAAAGTGTCTTGTACAGAATTGATTGAGCTTTAGTTTTGACGTTTCAATTATTGTGTACAAGCTGTACTAAGTGTAAGTTTCGTAGATTACAGCTTACGCTGACACCTTATAGAAGTCTTGTCTTTGTGTCTGTGATGAATTTGTAAATATTAATGTAAACTGTTCAAAGAAAAAGTTGGTTGTCTGTAAAGTCGGTTTACGGACGATAATTTTACGTGATAACGTCATAAGGAAACATTGCGTCACAAGCCGAACGCTTAGGCCGATCGTACCTCTCTATCGCTTGTTCTGCGCTCTCGCTTGCACACTTGGCTCAGGTGGAACGTGACAATGAGTCACGCTTTTTCGTGCGTGCAAACGCCGTTCATCGATTTATAAGATAATATCACGTCAAAAAAAAAAAAAAAAACTTTGGGCATGCACGGTAAAAAAGGAGAATTTAAAACTAACAAAATTTACATTCAAAACAAGAATAAAATTTCTAGAGATCAGAATCTGTAGTGCAGTGAAATATTCCCGGAGTCATTACTATGACTGCAGTAGAGTTATATTTTCGGCTAGCTTACGTTCTACGTTGAAATATTTCCGAAACGGATGTCTAAAGTGAATTAAAGTTGCTGAAATACTTACTTATGTAAATCTGTATAGTTTGCCTTAAAAATAAATTTAAACTGCTTATTAGTTTGGTATATTTTCTTTTCCGATATAAATATCGTCTGAAAAAGATGAAAATGTATCTAAATATTTTGATCAACGTAGTACGTATTGGTTAAGACTGCCATAATATTTAAAACGTCCAAATACTGGTTTAGAACAAAAAACGCCTACCTTAGTAGGTTTAAAATTGCCAACAATACAGGGCTTGTTAACGTTACCAAATAACAAAATTATAACCGTTACGTAACGTTAAATTTCAATGTTATACCTACTAACGTTACAAAAATTTATTGTTACTTGATAACATTACCAGTAATATAACGTTAATTAACATTAACAAAAATACGATAACTAACGTTAATTTAGCTACGTCGCCGTTCTGTGGGTAAGAATCAGGCAGATTTAGGCAACGTTTTGATCGGCACGGCATCTGAGAGGCGCGAGGGCGGGCTCCCGCCGCTCCGCACGCCTCAGGCCCCACTACTTACTCGTACATCTCACCCGTTTAAAATAACGATAAAATTAATAGTCGCATAAATAACGTTAAATCGATTACCGTTATTTTAATAATAACGTTAACTCTGTCAATACAAGGTAACGTTATGAAAATTTACCGGTATTTAAAGCCTGCAACAATACATACAATCGAACAAAGTAAGAACCATATGCAAAGGCTGTAAAACCAGAAAGCACTTGGCCATAAATGTCGTATTGAACTTCAGCGAAGAGTTTCTTTAACAGGGCGTACAACAGTCCACTAGCGCCACGCTTTAAAAAAATATTGTCTCGTGACTGAGAAGGAGTTATTAAAAATGGCTCAATCAGCAACCTTGGTGTATCTAGAATTTTCTAATACCTTTTATAATGTTTCATATCGAGACACGAAGCAACAACATACGATCTAGAAGAATGTGGCCGCTTTTCTTTAGATTGTTTTTTTGTTTACTTTATTTTATTGTTACTGAATTATATTGTTCTTTTGATTGATTATTTTTACCAATTGTGGTAAGTAACTTTTTTATTATTATTCTAGGTACATCGTCTTCACCTATAATTATTAATTAATGTATACAAACTATTGTTAACATTTTAAAAGGGTAAGTATGGAGTTTCTTGCCCATTCTTCTCCATACATAACTACCTTTTGGAAGGCGCAACTAGAATCAATTAACTATTCATGTAATTTTTGACGTTCAAATGTGTATCTTCGTGCCTATTTGAAATAAATGATTTGACTTTGACTTTGATTGAATTTTGTTGCTTCGTGTCTCAATATAACGTTATAAAAAGTGTTAGAAAATTCTAGACACACTTACCGAGGTTCCTTATTGAGCCGTTTTTCCGAATTCCTTCTCAATCACAAGATATTTTATTTTTTTAAGGAGTTGTGCTAGTGGACGATTGTACACCCTCTTAAACTTTGCTGGCAACCTCTCGCCGAAATTGCATAATATGAAATTTTCAGCGTTACGACGTGCCCGCTGTATCGCAAAGGAAAATGCAAACCGCTGTCATAAGATTTCAGAAGCGTTGCAGTTAATCTACTTAAAGAATAAGATCTAAAAGTACTTTATTACTGTATCAATTTAAATAAATTATTATACAGTCAAAGTGAAAGTAACGATAAAGTATTATCATTCTAATTAATGCCCGGGATGCATTGCAATGCCATTTAATTTTTTTTTTCTTATGAACTTTTCGGGTTTCATTACAATCGGTTGACACTCAGCCATTTCACGAACCAAACAATAAGCACGATACTCGATTTTTCAACAGACGAGCGAATCTGTGTACATTACATTGAGCAAAGCCACGAGCGCGGGTGACCTACAGACAGACCTGAAGATCCGACATATCAACGAAGAGTAAACAGTAAATGACAAGGGCGTCACGAAGGGGGGGGCAGGGAGGGGCAGCTGCCCCCTCCTAGAGATTCCAAAAAAATTGTAGCCAGATGCAAAGCAACCAAAATCCTAACTAAGAAGGCCATGATTAGTGAAGATTATGTTTTAAAAAAACCATGGAAGAATATGTTATAATTACCTCAAAAAAAAAAAAAAAAACAGTCTCGCTCTACCACTTTATTATTCAAATATTGTAACTTTATTGTAATTTTCTAGAAAAATCGTGGTATAAGTTATAAAACCAAGGCCTGATTGGTCAGAGTACTAGTTTCCCGATTTTTTTGTACGAGTATGTAGTTGAGACGTGGACAATCCGACATAAAGACCCGATTGTCTACAGTTTGCTTACAGCGTATTTTGACCTATTCCGGCCACATAATGCGAAAGGGAGATAGCAACCTTGAAAAGCTGGTCATTGTTGGCAATACCGACGGAAAGAGAGCACGAGGCCGGTCGCCAACACGATGGTCCGACCAAGTAAAAGAAGCTACGTCCTCAAGCAAACTTCAGCAGGTGGTGATGGCAACGTTGGACCGGAGTCGATGGAGGCAGATTGTCCGCTTAAAAGGGTCCAGTGACCACGATCTTCAATAATGAGGGACCGATTGAAGAAGAAGATTGTAACTTTATTCCATTTTTCTAATAAATATAATAAATTGGTTTACATTTATTGGACTTTGTACCGTTCTTATTACAATCGCCGCGCGCCGTCGAGGTAAGACTCGTACTGCAGCTTCATGTGCTCTTGACGGTACCTTCAATTCATACTTTCCTCATCCTCCATATATCGACCTGCCCCCTTCTGGGCCCTCGGCTGGCGACGCCCTTGGTAAATGATCACACGCCGTGAGCATTACTTCGAACACCGTGTCGAGCATTCGAAGGAACGTTACATTATATGGAAATGCTCAAGAAAACGCTCTTGTGTATACCTACTCACCTTAAGACTGCAAGCAGTAAACGTCAGCATTAATTACATAGCACCTCTAACAACTATATAAACACAGACAAGATTACACGTCTACATGAGGGGAATTAAATTACCCCGATTATCTAGGATCGTGAGTTGTCTGCGCATCAAATTGTCTAACATGTAACGACGATTAACTACGAGTATTTCACCAAATAAATAGGTATATTGCTTCAGAGATTTAGTGCGTATACGTGATTTTGATTAGTTTTGTTGGAGGAATCCTGAACTTAAGTCAACCGTCCACTGCTACGTAAGATGTTTTCCAGCATGTGTTTCGCGCGTAATTAGATAGATAGATAGATATATAGAATGCTCTTTATTATTTACACCATAAGAATTACAGATATATATGTAGAAATTTTATATAGGCTGACACAATGGGCGGTCTTATCGCTAAAAATGATCTTTTACAGACAACCTTTGGATGGATTAAAGGAAGGAGAGACAATACTGCAGATAGTGGTGTACTTACTATTTACATATACAATAAATTTATACATACGAGTACATAAAGCATATAAATGATAAATGATTTTATTTCTGTAAGTAGGTTTTTACAAACACTTTTACACGTCAATCATATTTTAAAACTAGATGAGGTCGGCGTTTCGTATCTGACTACTCTGAGAAGAAAGACCGAAACAAACTCAGAGATCACAGTCTCTTTTAAAGTCCAGACATAATCTTGGTCAAATCATGTGAAGACCATGTAGATTGGTGTCTGAAATGGTCTTTTGAATATAGGTATAGGTACAAGGCAAGGAACAGCTAGGAACTATATAGTTCTCTACATACTTCTACCACCACCATTACCAGAACACATATCGCACCTTCATTTCGAAACTGTTATTAAAGAAAAACACTAAATTTTAAAGATATATATATTTTTTTAAATAAGATGGCGTTATTAATTAAATTTCGTAAAAATTTCGTTTAGTAACGGTTTCGAAATAAAGATGCGATATATAGATATTTTTACCAGAATATCGTGGTCGTTTGGGTCGCAGTACACGTGTGTATGGATAAATGAAAATAAAATCCCGTTGCCCCCACCGTATTTTTAACATTGTATGGGATCGAGTAGTGTTAGTACAGTTGTGCTAGTTACGGGCAGTAACCTTACGAACAGTAGGTACTAGGATGGCATGAATCCAAGATGGTATTTATTACTAGAAGATCGTACCTACCCAGAATTATTGAATTAATACTAATTAATTAATTCATTTTTAATTATTTTTTGCGTCGCGAGGACACTTTCATTTGTTTTTTTGGTTTACCCAAGCCTATAGATGTTTCACATCAATATAAACACCAGCCCCATCAGTGTGGACACGGGCGATGGGGCCAACGGGAATCACCATTTAAATTAAATATCAAGAAACTTTTCTACTTGATTAAACAAATCATAAAATTGGTCAACGGGATCAGTTGACTAATTAAAAAATTCATTAGGTCGACTGATCCCGCGGAATCCGCCTATGTGGGATCAGTTTACTAAAGAGCCGGCTAACTGCTGTGGAGCGCCGCCTTTATAAGGAAGATGAAATAAAGAAAAGAAAGACAGAAAATTCAGCATAAGAGAAAGACAACACAAGAAAGTAAAATTGGGATCCTTTCATAAAGATCAAAAGAACAAAGCAAAACATGATATAAGTAGATATACAAATACCTACCTAACGTGTTGTCAGCATGACCATATTGAAAGGCTTATTATTTTCTCTTTCACCATTGTGTAAGTAGACTTGTCAGCCTATATAGGTCATACAGGAATATAGAATGAAATATTATTTCTCTTTGTCATTTGAGCTCAACAGAATAATAATATTATTTCGGACTGTACTTGGATGGAGTAATGTAAAAGAAATATTTTTGGTTTAGGATGACATTAGTGTTGTTTGGTCCAAGAAAGTAATACTGCTGTTTGTAAATATAAACGAAATATTGGCATTTATTGTAGCAAAATGTTAACAACGCTTATTACTTTTTACTCTGGACCGTGCAGAAATGTTATTTAGTCTCATAAAAGTCGAGTGCGCCCTCGGGCATTATAAGATACATATCTCGGAGTGATGGTAACTACCCACCACCAGGTGGGACGGGACTTTATTCGCCTTAAAGATAAAAAAGCGGCCAAGTGTGAGTCAGACTCGCACACGAAGTTTCCATACCATCACAATTTTTAAAATACTTTAGTTAAAATAAACACGTTTCTTTTAATTTTACCTTTAGTTTATTTTGACGTGAATACGTCTTTAAATTTGCTTCCATATTGGGAAGCAATTCAGAAAACTGATGATAAGAAAATCGGGGGATACAGTTTGGTGTTGAAGCTACATCATATCAATCATCTACATCCAAAATTTAATTACATCACTCGATAGCTTAAAAATTAAAGAATTCGTTACGTTAAGTGAGGAATATGACGCATCGCGCGCGGCGGATGTGTAAGCGCCGCCACTTTGAGGTAATTTCGCTGCGTCACATAATTTCCGTTTAGTATAAATTTTGTCCCGGAGAAGCTACGATGTTCGTTTGAGTTTCAATCGTCAGCTCTCGTCAAGATCTATCGATTCCGTATATAAAACATTAGTGTGAAAAATAAGTGAATATACATATATGGTGTAATAAAAAATAAAAAATAAATTGGTAATAATTTAATCATTATAGTGAATGTACGCATCGTCGGCATAGGTCATTTTGACGTAAATCCATGGAATTAATATGTACTACGTACAACTAGTATATATTAATTCCATTCGTAAATCGTAGTTATTTAGTTCTCCCTAAATAACTACGATTTACGTCAAAATGAAATTTTACCATTTTCGTTAAACCCCAACTATGTTGCATATTTTCGCCTGACAAGAATTTTCATATTCCTGTCTTGTTCAGAAATATAGGATTTTTATTTTCTAAATGGATAAATAAATATGTCCAAAACTATCACTAAATCGTAGAAGAAAAAGTAAATAACTCAATAAATAAATCCATAACTGCTTTATGATAAGTTGAGTATTGCAAGAGTTACATAAAATAAGTCGTTTAAGTTTTCTTCGACTCTAAATGTTATAATCAAATAACCATAAATCGCAACTTTCTCCAAACTAGACTAAGTTCTCCACCTATGCCGTCGATAAAGTAAAAAATTTAATCAAATAATGCAATGTCGGCCTATACTTTTCAAAAAGCCAAATTAAAATGATATTTTAATTTGGCTTTTTGAAAAAACTTTTTCCGATCGTATTCGGTTGAAAACGGCAAGTCAAGAGCAACCTAGTGATACTAATAAAATACCATAACAGAGTGAAGTGGTGCCGGGAACGTAAAAGAATGAAGGCGTCCGAGTGGATCAACGACGGCGCCAGTACATCTGGCCGAAAATATTACCCGTTATGTACACGTATTCACGTAATACACACGGCCGTGTCCACGACACAGCCACATCCCAATTTTTTTATTAAATCAATCTGCCCATACCCAGTCTGAAATTCAGATAATTTAACAAAGGGGATGACATATCAAAAAAATATTTTCGTAATGGTAATTCACATAAATTGGCGAAAAAAAAGGTTCCATTTTCTTTTAAGTACTGAATTTAAGAAATAATAATTAAAAAATAATCATACCGTAATAATTTTTATAAATTTTCGGTTTTAAACAAAGTTATTAAAAAAAGGACATTTTCTGGTATAAAATATTTTATGATACTGGTAACAATGCAGGAGATCCAAACATTTTTACATTTTTTACAAATTCAACAACACTAATATTACAACTCTCATTCATAGATTCATATTGTATGTACATATCTAGCCACATTTTGGATGAAAATGGCTGTAAACTGTTTCGAGTGGAAATCGATTTTTGGAGGCCTACGACTAGCAGTAGGACTTAAAAGGGCTGATTATGACGATCATAGGCCGTGTTTCCGACACACTACATAAAACATTGTTTGGCAACGGTATTTTGTTTGCATAGTTCTTATAATTAATGCACTTTAATTTCATTATTTACAAAAAAAAAAAATATATCTAATGTTTTGCACCACTCTGTCCTCTCATTTTTGACAGTGACATTCTGGATATTACTTTGTTTACTTAAATTATCTGAATTAGAGACTTTGGGTATAGTTTTTCCCATTTATGTTGGGGTCGGCTTCCAGTCTATGCTGGATGCTGGATGCACCAACTTTATTTTATCTTTATTATTTGTTATAGCGGCCATAGTAGTACACACTGTGAAAAGAAAATTTTCATATGTCTACCTAGTACGGTTTAAAAGATACAGCCCTGTGTCAGACGGACGGACGGACAGCGGGGCCTTAGTAATAGGGTCCCGTTGGCAACCTTTGGGTACGGAACCCTAAAAAATAACAAGGAAGATTATTTTTTTACGACTCAAGGGCCGTGAACTTTGTTTTTGTGAACGCCAATGAAAGATATTGCTACCTTCATAAGTACCGTGTCTCGGGGAAACCCGCCACGTTACTTTATTCATGGCTCCTTGAAATACATAAACGACATAATATTCATTAATGTTTAGGACTGAAATATTGCGGCCATTTCCTGAAGAATAAAAGAAATATTCAAGGAAAGGAATTTGTTAGCGGAAATATATTTGATTTAGTAATATGGGCGTTATTTTTATGCAGAGAGGTCACATGATGTAAAAGTTGAGAACTTTTCTTTGCTAATTTCAGCTGTTTTATTGCAGAAGTTTTATGGGTACTGTTCAGCATTCCAAACATCTTGCAGACTAACTATAAGTACAAGGTGGAGACTACAATACGATAATAAATTAAACTTCGTATCAGGGCTTGTTAATGTTACGAAAAAAAAAAAAAATTACCGTTACGTAACGTTAAATTTCAATTATATACCTACTAACGTTACAAAAATTTAACGTTACTTGATAACATTACCAGTAATATAACGTTAATTAACATTAACAAAAATACGATAACTAACGTTAATTTAGCTATACGTTGCCGTTCTGTGGGTAAGAATCAGGCAGATTCAGGCAACGTTTTGATCGGCACGGCATCTGAGAGGCGCGAGGGCGGGCTCCCACCGCTCCGCACGCCTCAGGCCCCACTACTTACATCTCACCCGTTTAAAATAACGATAAAATTAATAGTCGCATCAATAACGTTAAATCGATTACCGTTATTTTAATAATAACGTTAACTCTGTCAATACAAGGTAACGTTATGAAAATTTACCGGTATTTAAAGCCCTGCTTCGTATATCTAATGAGGTTCCCAGTCTGCATACAAAAATTTTACCAAATATTACCAATTACCTGCAGCCCGCGGTTGCGCTCGCATGGCGTTCTAAAATATAAGTAGCTTAAGTTACTCCTTATAACATCATCTATCCGAGTCCCGTCAAAATAGGTCCAGCAGTTTCGTAGATTAGCCGGAACAAACAGCTAGAGAGACTTAAAAAATAATTAATTTTCGTTATAAGTACCGTATATTCTTTCATATATAGCATTGTAAAAAGCTGTCATTATGACATTACAAACAGACACTTCAATTTTATTTATTTGTATATGTTTTCATTTATGGATTTTGCCAATATTCAACTAGCTGTAGTGACATAACTATATAGGGTGTATCTATTCATACACGAAATATTTTAAGAGAAACATCTATAGCTGGTAAAAAAGCCATAGCAGCGACTTTTTTTTAAATCTAATCTTTTATATTTTTACATAATTATTATAATTTTAAAAATGCTCGAGACATTTTGCAAAAAAACCTTTACTTACTTATTCTATGAATGACCCGCCCGGACGCGGTGATAATGGCGGCACGAGCGCAGTGAATTTTGATAATTAATTCATCATATATCAAGTAATTTTAAATTATATATTTTTTTAAATAATATACTCAGATAAAAAAAAAATCGGTTCCATGGCTTCTTTACCATCTATAGGTGTATCTCTTGAAATATTTCGTGTTTGAATAGATACCTACCTATATAGTTAAGTCACTACAGCTAGTCAAACATTGACAAAACCCATATTCGGACCATCATCACTATTATTTAGTAAAAAAAAAAAATCGATGTGTGATATTTGATAGTTCCAAAATACTCTTATGCTAATGCATAAGAGTATTAAAAAAAATCGATATGTGATATTTGATAGTTCCAAAATACTCTTATGCTAATGCATAAGAGTATTAAAAAAAAATCGATGTGTGATATTTGATAGTTCCAAAATACTCTTATGCTAATGCATAAGAGTATTAAAAAAAAAATCGATGTGTGATATTTGATAGTTCCAAAATACTCTTATGCTAATGCATAAGAGTATTAAAAAAAATCGATATGTGATATTTGATAGTTCCAAAATACTCTTATGCTAATGCATAAGAGTATTAAAAAAAAATCGAAGTGTGATATTTGATAGTTCCAAAATACTCTTATGCTAATGCATAAGAGTATTTAAAAAAAATCGGTGTGTGATATTTGATAGTTCCAAAATACTCTTATGCTAATGCATAAGAGTATTTTGGAACTATCAAATATCACACATCGATTATTTTTTTTTGTATTGCCAGTGTTTTCATTCATTGTCGTATTGTTATCTCCATATTGTATAAGACCATTGATTGATTTGGTGATGGACTGTCAACTTGTCGAATACAAACACAAGCACAGCAAAATGTAAACATTTTTCCATGGCAATTAGTTGTAATCGATTCGATTCGTTATCAAAAGCTCTAAATTAGGAGACAAATCGAGTAAGGAGTAGAAGGAGGGGTCCTATTTCCTACCTCCACAACGGATATCATCGGTGGATAGCAATAATCTGAGATTAGATCGGTGTCAGACTGTCGAGTTCTGATTGCCCATAACGACAGTGATTGGTTTTCGATTAACATGCTCTCCGAAGTAAGGTGGGGCCTCAATGTGTGAAGATACGATACCTATTCAAAATATAACTGCTGTAAATCCTACAGAGAGCTGAAATCCAGATTTTGTATGGACTTTTGAAAAAGTGTTAGTCTGCGTTGAGATGAAATCTAAGAATAGGTACATTTAAATGAGAAGTATTTAACTGATTCGGCAAAAACTTATTGAACTTCTAATGATGTACGCTATTTTAAATTATAAGCTTTAAGCTCTTTTTTGAGCTTCTAATGATGTACATACACTTTAATAAATGGGCCTCTTTTTAACTTTCTCGTCTTTTCTCACAGTTGATCGCAGTAACTAACCGATTTTTATTTTCCGATTTTGTGTTCCATCCAAGTGACCCAACCCCGACCAAATGGATTAGGTTATGTTAGAACTGTGACAAACCGCGCGCGAGCCGAGCGAGCGAAGCGAGCGGTGCCAAGGCGGGTGCCAGCGGGCGCAACATTCTAGTTGGTCGCAGTATTTGGCTATTTAGTATTTTTAGGACACCAAAATAGGAATTATTTGAGGTAAAGGCGCATTCATTATATTAGTGTTCAATAGTGAAAGCAAATTTGGAATTATTTGAGGTTTGATTAAAAACATGATAGATAGATAGAATACTCTTTATCATGTACTTTTATACCATAAAAATTACAGATATAAATGTAGAAATTTTACATAGGGTGACACAATGGGCGGTCTTATCGCTAAAAGCGATCTTTTACAGACAACCTTTGGATATATTAAAAGTAGGAGAGACAATACTGCAGGTAGTCAGTGGTACAATAAATACATCCATACATAAAATATATAAGTACTTATTTATAAAAATAAATAAATATATATATATATATATAAATTATATATACTTATACAATAATAAACATGAAACAAGAGCAAGGAACTTTAAGTAATGATGATGTTTAAGGAGAGAGGAAGTGATTTTTAACCAGAATTTTAAAAGTGGACAAAGATTGAGCACGCCTTATCGAGACGGGCAAGGCATTCCATAACCGTACTGCTTGAACTGTAAAAGACTCATCATAAAAGCTAGTGAGTTGCTTTGGCATCTCTAGTCTCAAGTCTTCCGATGACCTCAGATATCCCATTAACAAGTATTAATTAATTAATTACCAGAAGCCCATTTAAATTCATAAATTCTTCATATTCAAACACAATACAATGAAAATTGAGTCAGAAAACCGAGATTTATACGTGGCCCGACAAACTTCCATTCGAAACGTGAAAGGGGTTCCGCTTACCAGGGTTACTTCGAAATACATGCGAATGAAGACAAATTTATTCGTCGCCGTTTCAATGTAGCAAGCAAAAACCTTTGTTTTGAAACTTTCCCTGATTTATGCAGGTGAACTAGGATCGTAAAAACAAAGTGAACGAATACCCTTTCCGTGCAGGATTACCCACCCGTCCCAACAGCCAATTTAATGCCACGTAAACAGAAATCACTGTGGCAGGGCAATTTGTCGACTGTTTTTGGATATATTTTTCCATTTGACCTTAAATTGATTTTAGAATATTATTTTGCATACCTATTTCATTTCTTATTGCTCTTTTAGGGCGCCTGTTACACGTAAAGTATTTACTGCGATTCGTCAGTTCAGTATTTATTGATAGACGTCTGTATTTATTGATGGCTAATACACCAGACATACGTTCAATATTTATTACGTCAGTATTTAGTCCGGTTTCTTGCTGAATACACGTTAAAATGGACATACAGCTAAAAATTAAAGCTTGTGTGGCTATTATTTTTGCAATTCGTTTAAAAAAAAGTTAAAAGAACACGGTGGTCAAAAAACTGGTACCTACAAAGAGAAAGGTACACCCATTTGAATTTAATGGACGAAATATATATTTTTTCCTTTAGAACTTCTTGATCCCTAGAGAGGGTAAGGTGCAAGTACGAGGGCAACGACGGCGCCTCCGGCTCTGTTGATTCAAATATGTCGTCCGCCTCCATCGCTAGTGTGATGCGTACTGACACTACTTGTACTGACGTGATAAATACTGACGCGAGATTAGACGTTCAATATTTGTCACATTCCGAAGGATCGTCAATACGGAATCAAGAAATCTAGAAATCCATTATTAAATATTGGCATTCATCAGTACGCTAGTTACATGTTCAATAAATACCACGATACTTTAGTATTTATTGACGGAACACAGTAAATAATATACTTTACGTGTAACAGGCGCCTAAGAATCGTGAGTATAAATACTCTTTTGTTTTCGGCTGACTGACTGAAAATTGTTTGCTCTGTGGAGAATTCAAAATGCATCAGAACGGTATAGAAGCGGTTGTGTCCTGTATCGACGATACGTAGAACCATACTCTGGGGCACAATGCTTCGTGCTAGAAAATGTACCTACACTTCATGATTTTATTATGTATAAATGTGTGGCGGCATTAACAACGTCACATGCGAACTACTCTTCAAAGACCTGACGTCACACAAATCCTGCATCGCGCAATCAGAGTTTACCGCGCGACTGGTATAAATACAACATCCCGACATCAACCGTCGACCAGTTGAACACCAGACACAAGACCCGTCTGGTCGGAGAATCCTCCCTTTACTATAGAGTATGAGTGAACTTTACACCCTGTTCCTTATACCTCTATACTGGTGACCCCGAACATGGACATTAGCTCAGCCTTTTTGCATCTACCTCAGCGTGACGTCATCACCATCACTTCCTCAAGCTTTTGAGCGGTGAGTCACAGAGCCAGCCAGCACCCACGGCTTCAACGGGTATTCTGACCACCTGCATGCAGCGGACGCGCATGCCTGGTCATCACCCTTAGCCTCATCAGCAAACTTGGCACAGCACACTACACTTTCAGCCGGTCTGCAAGCAGAACCATTCAACCCTCTCCTGGTCGACGCCAGCAGTCAGCCTCAACCCGGCGCTGTACCACATCCGACTCACTGGATCATAACGCAGCGTCACCCCGACTCACTGGGGAATCTCCTCAGACAGCTCCGACTCACCGTGAACTATGCGGCACCCGGTTCCGACTCACTGGAACCACATCTGGCTCTGGCAAGCATCATATGCACTGACTCAGCCCACTATCGACCTCCGGTCTCCGGAGAGGAGTGATGTGGCGGCATCTACAACGCCAGATGTGAACTACGCATCAAAGACCTGACGTCACAAATCCTGCATCGCGCAATCAGAGTCCCTCATACCTCTATAAATGCTTTTACGCTTTGCTGTTTGGGTAGGTAAGTAGGTAAAGATGCCTTTGAACGGCTTCTGACAAACAGAATAATTTCTTTATAGTAGCATCGTTGTTTTGGACATTTTTTCATTTATTTCATAACAAAATACACTGTGTTGAAAAATATTACAGTGATAATAAATGAAGTAAAGCAACAAACAAAAAAAAAAAAACATTACATTAATAAGTTAAAATTCATTACACATTTTAAATGAATATCACTAATACATAATTTTATGTCAATAATTTAGTACCAATAATTTAAATACTCGTAATCACCAACAGTGTTTTTAAATTCAAAATTGAATACCTACAATATTTTCGTATATTTACCATATAATTGCTGCCTGCGGGTTCGCCCGCGTGGCTTTTTTACAGAAAAAGTAGCTAAGTTGCTCCTTATAACATTAGCTATCTGCCAGTGAGTCAAGAACAATTTAAACATTGTTTTTTTATATAAGTATCGTTTATGTAACTACATATTCATTCATATACATTTTAAAAAGCTGTTATTATGACAGCTTTTTTTTAAATTTATTTGTAAGTATAGATATTATATCTATACGTACAAATATGTCGATGTCGATTCATATTATACATATATAGTCCATATTATTCATTCATTCATTCATTAATTTCAGCCGAAAGACGTCCACTGCTGGACATAGGCCTCCCAAGCACCGCCACCTCGATCGGTTTTGTGCTTCCCGCATCCAGCTGCTTTCATAAGGGCATCTGTCCATATTATGCATTACTATTATACATAAAGCACCATATTTTATGCTGAATCACTGTCTCAAGATACAGGTTACCTAGTTTGAAAGGCAGGGTTTCCTATTTTTTGTACATATTACAGTTCTTAGATTTGTATTGCGTTGTGTTACCAAAGCTCACTTGAATTGTCTGTATATGAAACATGTTAAATCTGTATTTTTTAAGAAATAAACTTTTTATTACTATTTTTTTTTTTACCGTGTGGCAGGACTTAATAGCACTACTCCATTTCCTCCCGTGGGTGTCGTAAAAGGCGACTAAGGGACTTACTAGAGAATGGGCAGCAGCGTTCTCTATGTATTTTTAACACCTACTGCGATCGCCAACCCGCCTGCAAGCGTGGCGATTATGGCAAACCCCCCTCAATTGGGGGAAGCTTATGTCCAGCAGTGGACGTCTTTCGGCTGAAATGATGATGATGATGATTATTATTATTATTATTCAGAAAATGTAACTATTTGCATTTCATCGCAGAGAAAATATCTTAGTCATGTTTTCAACACATTCTAAAAGTCAGTCAGCATCAGGCTACATACAAATGAATTACCATAAGGTGATACCTACTAATTTATTTCGCTCTATAATGACTATTCAGTTAACTTGACAGTGGGATGGGAGCTCCATCGATTGTCGGGCGAGGCGCCAAAGTGTCTGGTCTAGAGCCTTGCCTTCATACATCACGATTATTCCTAGCGTTATGTTATATTATGTTGCCAATTTCGGCTGCGGACGGGCCAAATGGCCCAAATGTCTCTAACTTTGAGCATTCGCACTTAAAGGACACCAATGAAGCTAGATGTGACCCACTAGGATAACTTTTGGGCATTGAATGAGAAATATATTACGAAAGAAAAGGTCACTGCACAAAACTTCTAAATGACACGAATAATGATAATATTCAGCAATGTTCAATGAATCACCTTTATATTTTTTTTTCGAATGAGAAAACCCGTCATGTGGATTTACATAGAATTTCACTATTTCTACATCGTCTTTCAAATTCCATTCCAAAGAATTTTATTATAAAATATGGCTGTAGCGTAACGTCCTTTCGAACCCGAAGGTAGGGACGTAGTACTATGTAACTGTAGTAAGAACGAATAATAAAAATCGCCCAAATCTTCGTTAGATTACGTGACCCACCGCACTAATGAGTTCGTGACCTTATTTACAAAGACCAGCAAGCAAAAGGGTAAAGAAAATGTCGCTCACCTTTAAATAACATTGAGACAGTCATAGAAAAGCAACTTTCGAAAATTTCCTTAGACTCAACCCGGTCCCGAGATTCGATTCAGGATTATCTGAGCTTATCGGTAACTCCTGAGTAGATAAAGTGTTTTATTTCAAATTAAAACTCTCAAAGGGGACGAAATCCCGCCCCGTCAAAGGCACTGATGTCTAAACTTTAGATAGGATATTTAGATTTACCTACCATCGATTACGCTTAGGCTCTTTTATATTGGATTTGCAATAAACGAGCGGGAAAGTAGGCAAGCTTCGTTCTGTTTTATTTCTTTAACGTATCCAGATGCCAGCTCTCTGGCATATGTGGGCTATTCAATATTTTTTTCATGTCGCCTTTTCTCAATAGCAATCGTCTCTATGCGCGATTTTGCGGCGTCACTTTTGTTACTCATACAATAGGTGTAGTTTCAAACAAATAAAGGGAAAAGCGTTGCTTTCATACCGAGTTTTCAGTGTTGTTTCTCGACGTAGGCGATCGTCATTGAAACACAAGCATTGTTATTCTGTCTATAAAAAAGCCCGAATGCATATTTACGGGCTACACAGCTTTCTAAACTTTGCTTTTGTACCACAACTAATGCTTGGCATAAAATCCTAGAAATTCGGCTGGTGAGTTCTCTATAAGCACGAGAGAAAATGGATTCGATAAGAAATGGCTGCTAACCACATAAAATTTAATATTACATCGGACTACAGACCTAACACGTAAAAGCACTAAAGTTTCACGCTGAGAGCATTTCGGGAAAGCCCGACCTATAAAATAAAATACTCAAGTTTACGAATACGTTTATATTTTGGTATTTAAAAGGGATTTATTTACGAATTCCTAGATACAAATGATGTAATTGTACAACAATAAAACCATTGCTCGTGTTATTTAAATTCAACTTTGCGTATAACAAGAATCAAAGCGTGGTTTTCTTTACCTTTTAACCATCATAGTTCTCAACTGTAAACCCATTTATAACTACTAATAAAGTTTTTTATTTCGGAATATAATATTTACATAATATATAAGTTAACAGACTTAAAATAATAATAATAATATGTATATAAAAACAGGCAAAAGAATGTTAGGGCATCAAAAAATTCGTCCACATCGCTGTCAACAGGAAAGATACCCAAAATGCTCGCAGAATTACCACGTTGGATGGCGATGCTGATTCTTTGGCCAAAAAAAGGCCAGCGCTTTGGCCATGTGAAGAGTCGATCAACCACTTGGCGATGTCTCGAAAAACCAAGTGGGCACACGGACCCCATACGACCTAGTGTTTCAAACCCCAAACGGCTCGAAAGGGATCCTGCCGTTTTGCCGAAAAGATTTTGCCAAAATTTGACTTTTTTTATACCAGTGCAATGTTTGGAATGTTTTTAGTACGCACATATATGTATTATCAAGGATAATGTAATTTAGGCATTTGGCCTTTAATCAAATAAATTACAGCAAAAAATCTTTAGTTAATAAACGTTTGGTCAAATGATTTGTTATGACAAAAAATATAAAGGCAAAAATAAGATTTCATTTTCTGGCAAATAACTTAAAGCCAATAAACATTTCACTTGATTGTTAAATTTGATATCATTTGCATACTTCTTTGTAAGTCTATGTGTTTGAATTTGTCTGAAACAAGTCAAATTTATGGTTACATATAGAACTAGATAGAGTAGGTAATTTTTTTTTTTTACATGGTTAGGTTAGGTTAAGTTAAAACTGTGACCTCCTACGCACGAGCCGAGCAAGCGAAGCGAGCGGTGCCGCGGCAGCGGCCGGCGAGTGCCAGAAACGACTAGATTATAATAGAAAAAAAAAATATGGAAAAAAAGTAAACTGAAAACTGACGGTACTAAATATTTGGCTATATTGTGTAAAATGAGTTATTCCAACTGAAATATTTGACTACATAAGAATTGGTAAAAGTATTAGTTGATAGACAAGTTATTGTTTAAACGTTCACTTGCCAAACATTATGTTTGCATGCGTTACAATTATTTGTGAAGAGATTTTTTGCTAAGTAATAATTTTCCAAATGAAATTATGCGGAAAATTATTTGGGAAGTGTTAATTTGGCAATTTCTTTTCGATGAAACAAGGGAGACCTGGCTCGAACTCCCAATAAGATGTAATATTTTCGCTAGTTGCGGTTTTTCGCACCTACAGCAGCCGCCCCATCCCAGCCCGCCGTACTAGGAAGATGGGATGGCACATGTTGCATCCCACATCAAAGACCTGCCTAACTTCCAAGGTAATATGGTAATTCCGTCTGGTGTCTCCCCATCGTCGCGTGGCAAGCCGTTGGGTTCTAAAACAGCTGGCACCCAAGGGTGACAAGAGCATATAGCAGCACTCACTAACTAAGGACATACAAATATGTTAACCTTTCCTTATTTTTTACGTTGCCAAAATTAAGTAAACTTTTGAAAAACCGGCTAAGTGCGTGTCGGGCCACGCACATTGAAGGGTTCCGTAGTTGGGATGAATTTATCCCAAGAATAAACTTAATATTGTATAATAATTCTCACATACAGAATGTATGAGAGAACATGTTTTTCATCTGTAAATGTAAGTTGGTCGACTATTACTCGGTAACTGGTAAAGCTGTTAGATGTGATAGTTTCCCTTTTAACTTCGTTATTATATTATATCGCTACTGCTATGAATTATTACACATATCCAAATACAATTATTCTTCTTCAATTCTTTTTTCTTCTTCTTTCTTTTTCTTCTTCTTTCTTCTTGTCTGTTTATATGTGTGTACATAAATTGTTAAATAAATAAATAAATTATTATACCTTGCAGGGGGAGCGACACTTGACTCTAACAAAAATTAGCACTTTAAAGCTTAATATTACGCAAACCGATCCTTGAATCGAAAAATGGTTTTCACAAACCCCCAATATTTCTGAACGGCCTATCCAACGATACCCCACACTATGGGATAGACGAGAAAAAAAAATTCATCCCAACTTTAGGAACCTGTATGGGGAGATGCCCTAAAAAAAAAATAAGATTTTATTTTACCACTTTGTCGGCGTAATTAATTTGTATATCCATACCAAATTACAGCTTTCTAGTTCTAAGAGTCTCTGAGCTAATCCGCAGACAGACAGAAAGACAGACAGACGGACATGGTGAAACTATAAGGGTTCTTTGTTAACTACGGAACCCTAAAAACCCATCCATCATCATCAGCCTATAGCAGTCCACTGCTGGACATAGGCCTCTCCAATTGCACACCATTCAGCTTGATTCTCGGCAACTCTCATCCAGCTGCTACCAGCCACCCTGCGAAGATCATCGCTCCACCTAGCCTGAGGACGTACTACCTTACGTTTGCCGATTCGCGGTCTCCACTCAAGAACACGTCTACCCAATAACAGTCGCCACTTACGAATGAAAAGAAAAATTCAAGATCAAAGTTTACCAAAATGAGATACAGCAATAAATTAATCCGAGGGACAGGGATAAGAAAACTCATTTAATTCCGATCACCGAGTTAATAAGAAAATAATGGCCGACTTGAGTTACGTAATCGCTTCAAGAAGGTAAGATAAGTATACGGAGGGTGACACCTTCTATTCATGTAGGTACGAGTATCTAACTGAAGATTCTAAAGATAAATCAGGACAATTAATTGTATACCGATTAGTTACCGTTAACAAAAGCACGTAATATATAGACAATACGGTATTAATTCAAATTCCTGTCCTGTATTGTTGTCAGTACTTACGATGAATGTGAATTATAAATGCTTAGTAATGGTCTTTGCGACGAACACAATATGCTAATGGTTGGCTTTCCCGGTGGCTTTGTTTATTCAGAGCCATTTTGTTTGTAATTGATACCTACTGTCGACAACAATTTTGTGGGCAGTACTAATATGTCTACAGGATAACTACTGCGCTGTATTATTGACGAACTGTGGAGTCCAAAAGAGAGTTTTTTCATTTTCTTAAATGATGAATGATTTTATTTCTATAAGTAGGTTTGTACAATATAAACTTTTACACGTCAATCATATTTTAAAAACTAGATGAGGTCGGCGTTTCCTATCTGACTACTCTGAGAAGAAAGGCCGAAACAAACTCAGAGGTCACAGTCTCTTTTAAAGTCCAGACGTCCTAATCTTTTAACAGATTGGTGTCTGAAATGGTCTTTTGAGGAAATAACCACATAGATTGAGTGGACCTGTTTAGTCAGTGCACGAATTTGTCAGTAATCGTTCAGCTCAACTCAGAACTGAAGGAGCGCAACGATTTGGCGAACAATACCCGCCGTATAAATTCAAGCTGCCAGATAATGATAAAAATAATTGAAAAAAAAAAAAAAAACTGTGGCTAACATAGTCTTCACATTCACTATAATAAACATATTATAATACTTTACAAAGTAAATGTTCATATCATTGTATATGTAAAATTCATCACTGTCAATGTGTACAAAAAAGTCCGGAAATAATCTTCGTCAGATCATTTGACGACCACGTAGATTAGTGTCTGAAATGGTCTTTTGAGGAAAGAACCATACAAATTTGAGTGGAGCTGTCCAGTCAATGCACGCATATGTCAGTAATCGCGTAGCCCAATTTAAGGAGCTCAACGAATCGACGAACAGTACCAAAGAAATTACATTTGGGTAGGTCGCATAAAGTACCTACTCAAACTGCCAGATTATCATTAAAACTAATTGAGAAGAAGAAAAAAATATGATATAGATCTCTATTGTCTTCTTCTATCAATACATTATTAAAAGATTTCAAGAATGAAGGATCACTTTTTTTAAACTACGCAACCCTAGTAGCATTTTTTGTTGGCATTTAGTTGGGCCACTTCCAGAGGTAAGTGATGGCCCAACTAAATGCCAACAAAAAATGCTATTAGGGAATTGTGTTCTAACAAATAATTCTGTCTTTAAAACATTATATTAGAAGAAATCATTTGTTAGAAAATAATAATCATCAGTGTTACCAACTTTCCAATGCTTGAATAATGAAAAGGCAAACGCAATATCCAAAGGGGCATGTAACATTAATCACAAAACTTTTACTGAGCGTAGAAACAAGTTCTTTTAAAATAATAAAATATCGTGTTTCTAGGCTAACTTCGAAGGAAAAACATGACACGTCCCAGCCACTTATCTTTGCCCAGCAATTTGTACAAGGCAATTGAAGGAAATGAATCCATTTACCGTTCACTGACTGGTTTGCAAATGACGATCATTAAATACTCATACACAGATATTGATTTTTATAAAATGTCTTACCGCAAGTGAAAGCCGTTATGGCTCACAAAACAGTAATGTAACAGGGAATATTTTGTAGATAGTATGCCCGTTTTATCAGATTTTAATTTAGCGGGAGTGTGCGCAGGAAATTGGGGCGAAATCTCTCAAAGCGGCAAACGCAACCAAACATAGTTACGGAGAGTTGCGTTTGCTGCTTTGAAGCAGTTTAATTCAATTTGCAGTTGCCAGTTGCAGAGGGTAGATACTTCATAGCTGAAATGAGTTGCTACTGCAACTAGTCACAACTGTTACATGGAGATTAAGTATACTTTATCAATATGAATAGGGATGGGTCCTGGGTAAAAAACAACAACTGTTTAGTCCGTCAATCAGATAATAAAAAAAATATTAGACACGTATTTTTTGCTTTATCATATTAATAAAAAATGACTGAGATAAAACACATTACACTTGGGGAGTGGGGGCTTGTTACGTCACACTCAGCTACGTATAAAATCTACTGAGAAGTGACGTCATGCCACATTTGAACTCAATGTATCGCCGTAATGTTTTGATTACGTAAAAAAAGAAAAAAATACGTGTCCAATATTTTTTAATAATCTACATGACGGACAAAACAAGTTTTTTAGTCATCGTCTCTATTGTCTTTGGAAATAAATGTCTTGTTTTATGGTGGATGGTGAGATTTTATTTATTTTTACTTTATAATGTGATTTGTATACTGTGACTTCACTGCTCGCTAGATTTTATACGAGCTGTGACGTAACGAGCCCCCACTCCCCAAGTTTAATGTGTTTTATCTAAGTAATTTTTTATTAATATGATAAAGCAAAAAATGCGTGTCTAATATTTTTTTATTATCTGATTGACGGACTAAACAGTATTTCTGTTTTTAGAGAAAAGAAAAAAAACTGTTTAGTATTATACAAAGTGTTTTTTTTTATATCCCATAACTCTAGGGTAGGAATGAGACCATATCAAAGAATCAACTGGCATATGAATAATTTTTTTATTCAATTTTTTTTTTCATTAATTCGGTAAAGTCTTGATAATTAATGTAAAACACCCTTATATGAAATATGACAATGTCGCATTTTCTTAACTTTAAATATTAATGATTGGTTTGAATGAAAATGAATTACTCGTATTTATCAATGAATCGTAGATACCTACATACATCGAGGGTCACAGTTTCATCAGTTTGGCAACGTCGCGAAACTAACAATTCGTCATACGGGTGACATTTTTGACCTAAATTAATATGATTGATGATTATTATCTTCGAAACTATGCATAATCTAGGACTTTTGTATTATTTTTACTCATAGAATATAACCCTAGTTATGTGATATGAAAAAAAAAAAACACGTTGTATATTTGACATATTTTTTTATCTTCTTATTTTGAAGACACCTCTTATAGTATAACCTCCTTACTAATAAATGTTGTATAGCGTCTGTATAGTTACACAACGCTTTGTCTTCTTCTTTCGAAAGTCAAATTACTGACGAGTGAAAGAGAGAAATCGGTGTGTAACTATACAGACGCTATACAACGTTTATTAGTAAGGAGGTTACAGTATACACTGCGAGTATGAAGACTGTATACACCAGTATCACTGAATCCAGTGGGTTAATTGCGTAATACACTTACAGTATCAATGGGTTTCATTTTGACAGTTCAACAACATTCATTGCGTTATTTACGTTGTTGAGCAGACAAATTTTTCGAACATTTATGAAGAAATGGATTAGCACTATCCCTCAAAATCATTCAGATTGCGATTGACAGTGTGTTTCGCAATTAGGGTGCTGTATTTCTTGTGTAAAATCGGTACAGCATATTTTAAATTCCATATTATTATGATTTCCTATTGAGTTTCATTTAGTAGGCACGCTCGGTTAATATGTTTACACTGTCAATTTGGTGTTAGCGTTAGTTTCAAGTCTTTTGTTCTATCCTGCTTATATTTTCGTTCTTGTGGATTCAGTCCCATCGCTGGATTGTAGGTATTACCAAACATAACGATGTTTTACTACAGACATACAATACACATTGACATAGACAATCCTATATTGTCTATGCCAATGTGTGTTGTGTTGTGAGTAGGTACTTACACACTTATTCGTGCGTAGATATTATCACTGACACAAGGATTTAGCTTATTTTTTGTCTAGTTTTTTAGTAGAAATATATTCTGCTTCTGTGATTTCATTAGAACTCACGATCATTGACTAATCTGAAGACCAAATTACAATGTACCATATTCTGACAAATAAATGATTATGAGCAGCCGGACTCACCGTGAAAATTTAGGTGTATTGAGCTTAAAATGAGTTGTCAAAATAGTTGTCCTTAGCATTGACAGATTACTTCACTTTAGCATTCACGGTGAGATTTTTACAGAATAGATCGACATAAGGTCAGTCAGGGGAGTTGCCTAAGGTTTCGAAATCCCAAGGGTTTTGTTGAACAGAATAGGTACTTAAACGAAAGTAGAAAGACGTACCTAAATATCGTATAATCCTTCAATTTAGGTCGAATATTCCTTAGAGACCATTTTATATCTTTCAATATGTCAAATGTTGCGTAGTAAACATATTGCTGTTGTATTAAAATATGAGTAAAACATTGCTCTTTTTAACAGTAACCTCCAATGTTACTTTGTTCAAGTCAAAGTAGTTATGCAGTATCTATAGAATGACATAGTATAAAACAAAGTCACTTTTCGGGTTTGTCTACCCTTCTAAACAGACTTTTCGAAATAACGTGATTCGGGTTGGCGTTCATTCGTGATAAAGTGATTCGGGATTTCAAGTTGCGGTCTAAACGCATGAGTCGTTTAGGATTTTTATACGCTACGGCATAGCTAACGGGTTAAATATCGTTTCATTCGTTGGAGATAACATTATTTCGAACTCACGTTATTCGTTCATTCGGAATAACGGGATTCGGGATAGCGGTAATTCGAAACAACGTGATCAGGGTTAGCGTTCATTCGGGATAGCGTCCATTCAGAATAGCGTTATTCGGGACAGCGTTCATTCTGGATATAGTAATTCAGGATAGCGTTCTTTCGGGATATAGTGATTCGGGATTTCGAGTTTCGGTCTAATATATAAGAGTCCTTCTAAGCCACACAAAGGATTTTAATGCGGTTTTTACGATCATACAGATCATTTTATTTTAATAATAAAATTGAGTAAAGGATCACTATCTTTCTACTTCGTCATAGTTGCATATTATTATGTATTTATTATTTTCCACTACATTGTAGTTCTAAGTATATATATTTGAGTGATATTTATTTTAGAAGTATGTATGTAAGTATATTCTCTTATTGTATGTTTATAAGTATTTATATTAGTGTATAGCTATTTTGATTTTATGTATATATTTTTATTTCATTTTTTCTCTTCTACACTTACACACGTTGTCTACATCTCTATATCTACTTTCCTATCGCAGGTATGCTGGAAGAGATTTCATTAGAAATAAGCATCACCTTTGTACGTATTTTTCTGTTCCTTTCTTCTTGTCTTACTATTAACATAACCGGGATATTTACCATGTTTATTCATTTTTCTGAGTTCCCGATATTTCGGCGCTGTTGCAAGCACCATGATCACGGATAAACTGAAGTCACTGCGGGTGGGTGTTTATGAGCAGACAAAACGGTCTACCCTCTTTCTTGTTCGTTTTTTGCACTCAGTACCGCTACCACTGTCACTCGCAACTCGATTCTGTTCCCGACACACGAAACTCACTGTGTCCGCTCGCGAACTTTTTTCGGCACTTCTTCGGTTTTTACACAGCTGAACCACTGGATTCCAGGCTCTCGACAGTTGAAACCCATCATCCCGGTTGAAGTTCCTATATTTAGTAATCTCAATAGCTTCTCTAACCAGTCTAGGAATATAGTGGCGTTCTGTCGAGATGACCTGAGGGTTATGTAACTCAATCCAGTGGTTCGATCCTGACTCCAAAAGATGTTGAGCTATGGCCGATTTTTGGGTGTCGTTGTTCTTCACCGCCCTGATATGCTCTGATATTCGACAAGCTACCGTACGTTTCGTCTGACCGATATACGACTTGCCGCAACTGCAGTCTACTTTATAAACACCAGGCTTTTCTAGCGGAAAGTTGTCCTTGGGCGAACGCAACATCTGAGACACTTTTTTGAAAGGAGTGAAGATAGTCTTTACGGCGTATTTCCGAAGAATGTTGGCAACCTTATCTGTCACTCCCCTCACGTACGGCAAAAATGCTGGTTGCCTCTCAACCTCGCATTTCCGGTGCTTACGACCCGTTTTTTGTTTAGGTTGTGCGGGCTTCCCTGTATATCCGTTTCTCTGTAGGACCCTCTGCACATGAGTTAGCTCAGCACGTAAATGTTCCTCATCGCATAGATCATATGCGCGGTTGGTGAGTGAAGTCACTACAGAGTTCAGCTGTCTGGGATGGTGGTGAGAATCAGCGTGTAGATATCGATCCGTGTGAGTTAATTTCGATCCGTGTGAGTTAATTTCGATCGATATCTACACGCTGATTCTCACCACCATCCCAGACAGCTGAACTCTGTAGTGACTTCACTCACCAACGGCGCATATGATCTATGCGATGAGGAACATTTACGTGCTGAGCTAACTCATGTGCAGAGGGTCCTACAGAGAAACGGATATACAGGGAAGCCCGCACAACCTAAACAAAAAACGGGTCGTAAGCACCGGAAATGCGAGGTTGAGAGGCAACCAGCATTTTTGCCGTACGTGAGGGGAGTGACAGATAAGGTTGCCAACATTCTTCGGAAATACGCCGTAAAGACTATCTTCACTCCTTTCAAAAAAGTGTCTCAGATGTTGCGTTCGCCCAAGGACAACTTTCCGCTAGAAAAGCCTGGTGTTTATAAAGTAGACTGCAGTTGCGGCAAGTCGTATATCGGTCAGACGAAACGTACGGTAGCTTGTCGAATATCAGAGCATATCAGGGCGGTGAAGAACAACGACACCCAAAAATCGGCCATAGCTCAACATCTTTTGGAGTCAGGATCGAACCACTGGATTGAGTTACATAACCCTCAGGTCATCTCGACAGAACGCCACTATATTCCTAGACTGGTTAGAGAAGCTATTGAGATTACTAAATATAGGAACTTCAACCGGGATGATGGGTTTCAACTGTCGAGAGCCTGGAATCCAGTGGTTCAGCTGTGTAAAAACCGAAGAAGTGCCGAAAAAAGTTCGCGAGCGGACACAGTGAGTTTCGTGTGTCGGGAACAGAATCGAGTTGCGAGTGACAGTGGTAGCGGTACTGAGTGCAAAAAACGAACAAGAAAGAGGGTAGACCGTTTTGTCTGCTCATAAACACCCACCCGCAGTGACTTCAGTTTATCCGTGATCATGGTGCTTGCAACAGCGCCGAAATATCGGGAACTCAGAAAAATGAATAAACATGGTAAATATCCCGGTTATGTTAATAGTAATGTTAGTGACCATGACAGTTTAAAAACTTATTTCTTCTTGTCTGTTTATATGTGTGTACATAAATTGTTAAATAAATAAATAAATACACTACGAATCTATGGTAGCATGAAATTTCGATGTTTTGACATTTCGCTATTGCACCCATGCGAAGCTGAGGCGGGTCGCTAGTTAAGAATATAATATTGCGTGTCATATAAATAAGTACCAGAAGCTTGCGGCCTTTGTTCATATAGGAAACAATATTGCTGTAGGAAAAGTTTATCCGAATTACTGAAAGTTATTTTTCTGCTTTATTAACCAGTTCCATATTCCTTCCTTTTATATCAAAAGGACGTTTTTCTAACAATAGTTTTCTTCTTTCTTAAGGAGGATGCGTTAGGGTAGCCCGTGTTTTTTTTTTTTTTGCAATTTTGAGATCAGTGTCAGATTGTACCTACTTTAATGAAAATATGTTTCGCGACCGAACCAAATATGATATTTACAGAATTTTTATCATTAGAACTCTCTAAGTGAGAATTGGCCTCAAATGTCATGATTTCATGAAACAGTGTGTAACTTGGAGAGTTGTATTAATGATTTTAATGGTTTTAATTATGTTACGGTCGCGAATCATATTTTAACCAAAATACAACAGGATTAAAAAAAAAATGTTGGTTGGGAAATTATCAAATAACTTCTCCCGCTCTAGGCGGAGCGGGAGGGTGTCAGTCTGAGACTTTTCCTGACTAAAACCCACCCGCGTTCCTTCAGTTGCCTGTGTGCCAGGGCCACGGTATCTCTTTCGGACTAACCCGCAATCCTGGCAGGCATTGGTCCTAGCGGACCCCGTCAGTGCGTGCTGACATCTCTTTGAGGCGCGCGTGGAACACAATGCGCCGTCGACCCGGGAACCCGATACCAGCAAATAGCATAAAACGTTAAAATTTCACGGACTACCCTGGCGCTTTCACCTTAAGGGTCCGTGCACGAAAAAAACTCTCTTTTGGCAATTTCTTATCTAATTGTGAGAAAACTTGAAATAATCGAAACATTAAGTCTGTGTAACTATAAAAGTACAATTTTCATGGTGCTAAACCGTTCGTGTCAGTCACAGCAGCTTTTAATAGTTTCATCATTTTTGTGCTCTCCAAAATATAGTTTATTTCGCCATTGATTTACTTAATGAAGATATTGTATAAACATTAAATACAATTTAGATTATATTTCAAGGATAGCTGAAGACTAATTTGTGATTTTTGAATTTCTTGATATGATTAGCTAAATAATAGGAAAAATATATATTACTGACGAGGTTTAAAACAAAAAAAGGTTTATCAATATTATTTTTCTGCTATATTTTGTATGGAAGTTGAAAAAAATGGTTCCGCCACATGCGAGTAGACCATATAATGATGTTGATGATATTTTTTAATGTTCAAAATCAAAAGTAGTTTCTTGTAGAATGATGATCAAATGTCAGTCTCGCGTCATTTTTCGGAATAGTTGTTGCAAATATTAGTGATTTACCGTGAATACTTAATTTATTTGAAAAATCCCTTTCAGCCACATGCAAAACAAAGAACACGAATTTTCAAATCTCAAATAATTTTCTTTCAATTATTTTTCCCTTTCTCACAAACAATGAACAAAATTGATCAAAATCAGTCGATTTCGTGCACGGCCTCTTAACTAGATTATCTATTGCGTAAATAAACTTTACGATTATGTCAATCAATTTTTTCAATTGAGGAAATGTATGTAAGTGGTCTTGCTTGTCTTTTATAGTTCTCGTAAAATTTAAAGGAAAATCTTTGAACGCTAGGATTTTTCCTCTTGATGTTTGTCGTTAGCCGCTGAGGCGTGAAAGGGTTATGTTAATGCAATGGAAGGTAACTGTGCGAGAATTTTAGTAAACTAAGTGCTAAATGTGGGTACCAAATGGAAACCGGACTGACGAAACTTGTTTTAAACTAACTTGAATGAGTTAGGTACGGCTAGAGCTGCGGTTAAACTAATTTAATTCCATTTGTAACTAAATTTTATTCCAAATCTGTTATCGTGTTTTGTTAGAATAGTAATTTAGGTCATAGTTCAGTCAAACGTCAAAGCAAAGTTTTCACTTGATACTTTGTAGGTACGGAAAGAAAATTGGAATACGCCCCGAAATTGTAATAGTGCATTACTTACCAAGGGCTGTAAAAGAAAGAAAGCCCGAAATCGTAAGCATTTGTGACCCGAGCCGCAGGCGAGGGTTGTAAATATGCGATTTAGGGCTTTCTTTTTACTGCCCGTGGTGAGTACACAATTTTACGTCTTCACCTGGCCACAATGCGAGTTTTACTCACGTTTTATTTATTTTCAAAAGATCACTAGTGTAACACAGGTTTTTCCTAGCATAGGGGTCATTGATCAATATTTTGTGTCAGACTATTCCCATGTTTAATTAAGTGTCACTCTGTATGTGTACTTTTACGTCAAATAAAAATATTATTATTATTATTTTATATACGTTTATATATCTCGGGACCCTGCGGTCCCGGACCCTTGGAAGGCGTACGAGGGGCCGAAGCCAACTCGCAGAGGCCCCTTAGACAATTTTAAATGGAATGAGGCACCAATCGACGATTATCCCTGTACGCACTATGCAAGTGCACCCAAGGACTACCCCCGGTTGGTGTAGGACTATTGCAGGATATGGAAACAAAGATATTGGACTATGGGTTTGGGTGGTTAAAATGGACTGGTTACCTAAAACTATATGGAAGGACTATGGCCCCTGCCTGATCAATGTTTTATTGTATACGGATAAAATGGCAGGAGGTTTATTATTATTTTTAAATGTTTACATATCTCGGGACCCTGGGGTCCCGGACCTTTGGAAGGCTTACGAGGGGCCGAAGCCAACTCGCAGAGGCCCGTTAGACGCTTTGTAATTAAATGAGGCACCAACCGACGATTATCCCTGTACGCACTATGTAAGTGCACCCAAGGACAACCCCCGGTTTGTGTAGGACTATTGTAGGACATGGAAACAACGATATTGGACTATGGGTTTTGGGTGGTTAAAATGGACTGGTTACCTATAACTATGGAAGGACTATGGCCCCTGCCTGATCAATGTTTTATTATACATGGATAAAATGGCAGGGGGTGACTTGCACACTCAATAATGGGCCCCCGAAAACGGTCGCTAGCACATAGTGACGTAGCGACAAGGGGGCAACATGTCCTGAGGTGCTCGAGGAGTGGAGAGGTATTCCACGGCTCTCAGAACAATCCCAGAGCCCGGAAGATGGTCAAGATCCCTACAAGCACTTACTGGAATACTTCCTTCCTCCGAGCACGTTTGCTCTTGCGAATCTCCACTCAAGCCGGCCATTAAAGGCAAGAATGAGGTGGGAGCTCAGTTCCTCGTCAGTGTTCACTCCAGCCAGCCAATAAAGGCAAGCTAGAGATGAGGAACGTGACTTCTCCCGGGAGATAGGGTCCGTGGGGTCGCAACTGCCCAACAGCTCGCCACATGCTGCCCTGCGGGTTTCTGTATCTCTCTTGGTCTGGCTCCTCACCCTAGACATGTTCCGGTAAAGTAAACTCTATCGGCACAGACCCAGAGTTCGGAGCGCGCAAGCCCCACCACGACGTCAACGTAGAGATACGGCGGTGGTATTATTATTATTACTCTTTTTGTTTTATTAAAATAATTCCGAAAATTGTGTGAATTCGGCGTACGCACAGAGCGGGACAGAGCGTCCCCGCTGTGACTTGATAGAGAAGGACGGAACGCTCACACTAGGGGAAGGGCCTTAATTCCGCTTTCAGGAAAAGTGAAATGGGTAGCGTGCTAAGCTCTATTTCATCAAAGTCAATTTAAGCTTTTCGCTCTTCAAAGATTGAACTTTCCTTGAAGACCCAAGGAAAACTTGTTTTTCTTCGTCCTCTGAAGTTTTATGAAAAACATAAATTTTTCTGACGCAGCGGCGTCGAGTGGCAATTTTAACGCGATGTTTTGTCACAAGATGAATATTGCCTCTTGAGCAATATTCTGCAATTAGCTCATGTTCCGGACTTTGACAATATTTATAGCCTGTATTATTGTGCGATCTGGTAGCGACAATAATAAACGTCGGCGGAATGATGTTGATATTCGATAAACACATTTTTATGGGGCAATCCGATGGAGATCTACATCAAATTGGTTCGTATCATGCGACTTTCTTTACGTTCACAGTATTTCAATATTATGGAGGCTTTGAAGGTTTAGTTCTTGAATGTACCCTCTTGTCAATGAATGTGTGTTGTTTATGAAATAGACCCAAAACAGATTTGTTACATAGTTAAATAGTATTTGCAATTCAAAGTAGAACCTCAGTAAAAGCCGAGCTCAGACACTTGGGAAAATTTAAATAAAAATATTTGTTTAATAAATGCTCGCGACTTGTCTTTGCTTAGACAACAAAATAAGCTTTGTGGGAATATTTCACCACATTGTAGACTAGTATGAGTACAAACAAGTTACCTACGAACGTAAACTACTTTTTTTTTTAATCCACAAAGATGAAGCTCTTGGCATTCAACTCATCTAATGGTAAGTGATGATAAGGCCGAAGGTGGAAGCGAGCTTCGCCCGGAATCCTCAAACACAGAGGAAATGGCTATCTTACTCAGTGGCGTAGCTGGTCCTAAATGGGCCCTGTATCAAAAAAAAATTGGGAGCCCTTTTTGCCGTCTGCGAAGAAGTCCAAAAGGAGCGTTTTTTTTTTACAAAATAATCAAAATCACTTGCTTACAAACAAAATAAGTAATGTTCAAACTTAAAAGTACTGGGACGAGGGAGTTCCACAGCAAAATAAGGATTTTAAATTCTTAAAGATAATTTTCACCTTTTTGAATTTTTTTCGCTAATTATTATTGAATTTTAGGTTGTGGTTGATGATGATGAATTGACTTTCGGAGGCCCTGTATCATTGATACGGCTGATACGGCGGTAGCTACACCCCTGATCTTACCTCTAACTGCCAAAACACAACAATGCTGTTAACATTGTTGTTATGACGACAGACTTAGATAAGATGGTGGTAGGTGGAAGGCGGACTTAAGTGGAAGGCGGATTTAGATCAAGATCTACCACCAGCCGAACCGAGCAAAAAATTTTGCCTCCGCTAGCAATCAATCAAAATCGAACCCGGGACCTCTGGTTCTGAGACAGGTGGTCTTACCGCTAGATCACAGAGGCGGTACAATCTAGTGTAGGCTATCAGTTATATTAAGTAGAGAAGGGTTACCAATAACTTAGGAATATAGGTACCTGTATTGGACCGTAAACTTGAGATGGGTAAGACGAGAATCTACTCTGCAGAATAGTGATTCAGATAGATTTAAGATACGAAATAAATAACATGCAGGGGCGTAGGTACCGCCGTATCAATGATACAGGGCCCCGGGCTACAGGGGCTCCCGAATAACAATTCATAAAAAAAGCAGCGAAAAAAAAATGGTGAAAATTATCAATTATTTGAGAATTTAAAATCCTTATTTTGCTGTGGAACTCCCTCGTCACAGTACTTTTAAGTTTTAACATTACTTATTTTGTTTATAAGCGAGTGATATTGATTATTTTGTAAAAAAAATACCCTCCTATTGGGCTTCTTCGCAGACGACGAAAAAAAGGCCCCTAATTTTTTTTTTTATCGAGGGCCCATTTAGGACTAGCTACGCCACTGGCTAGGACCTCAAATTATGACAATATTATGATACCTAAGCTGCTGTAGGTAGGTATTTAGAAAGTATTATAAGTAGGTTTGCATTGTCAAAGACTTTGATTGAAAGTCTCAAAGCTATTATTGATCGATCACACACTCACATATCTTGTAAAATACATAGGTACCTAACCTACTTACAATAATTCCACTGAAAGCTATGATGCTGTATTCAATAAGTAGGTCTAACAAACCAAAAAGCTCAAGATACCTATTCTCTCTCAGTTCATCAATAATTATAATATAACTTTGGTGGAACTGAAAATCCTGGCTACTCATAAAGTCAAAATCTGTAACATAGATAAAATGGTACGAGAATCTTTTGGCGCGTTACCAAAATTGGAACAAATGCCGCCATCTTGTCTTTTCGATAAAATTCACTGAAAAGTTTCACAAATGTTTACCAAAAACGTCCTCTGTCAATGACATTTAGGCGCCAAAAAATCATTGTAGCACTCATTTATATAATACTAGCTTTTGTCCGCGGCTACGCCCGCGTGGATGTCGGTTATCGCGTAAAACAGTAGCCTATGTCCTTCTCCATATCCCAGGCTATATCTCTGCCAAATTTCATGACGATCGGTTCAGCGGTTTAGGCGTGAAAACGTAACATACAGACAGACAGACAGAGTTACTTTCACATTTATAATATTAGTATGGATATAAAAATGAATTGACGTTTGTTAGTCTCACAAAAACTCGAGAACGGCTAAACCGAATTGTTTTTTTTTTGTTCTATAATTGTCAGGACAAGGTTTTTTTTCTTAATCGATCCATTAGATTCGGAGCAAATTGGCTGTGACAGACGCACAGACAGACACACGAGTGATCCTATAAGGGTTCAGTTTTTTACTTTTTAGGTACGGAACCGTAAAAACAAATAAAGAACAGTCAAACTAACCTGGTGAGGAGCAAGGTGGCCAGCAGGTAGAACACTGAAGGGTGTACACCACATTCGCACTCGGTTTGCGGCGTGGCGGTCTGGGCCTCCATGCCTGTCCCGAGCTTATGGTAGGCGATGTACGCACGCGCTGGACTGCCGTGGGGAGCAATTTTTGTGGCCTTTCCTCGCTCCCGATAACACTGAAACTGATCATCTGGTCGCCGAGGAGACTGCACTCCTCACCTGAAAAAATAAAAACACTATTCTCACTCTAAATTCCTGAGAAAACCTATCAAAAGCAAACCTTTGCAGTTCCATCCTATCATTTTAGCCGAAAGACGTCCACTGCTGGACATAGGCCTCCCCCAAAAGGGGGGTATAATTATAATAATAAATTTGCCATAATCGCCATGCTTGGCAGGCGGGTTGGCGATCGCAGTATGGTGTTAAAAATGCATAGAGAACGCTGCTGCCCATACTCTAGTAAGTCCCTTAGTCGCCTTTCACGACACCCACGGGAGGAAATGGGGGGTGCTGTTCTTTATGTCCAGCACAACACGGCAAATCGGTTCCGTCCTATAAACCAACTCTTCTTTGGTTCAGATGGATCTGTGTTTACTCATTTCGTTGTGACAAAGGAAAATACTCATAATAAACCGGCTGTTTATCGTTACGGGTGAGATGTTAGAGGCGGGTGGGGGACAAAGGTCAGAATAGTGGTCATAAACAGTACGAGGCTCGGAAATAGCTAGTTTGTGAGTTTTACTGGAGACCCAGAAGTTTTTGCTTAACACGGCTTACAAAATCAGAGAGTGGTCTTTAAATATGAGGATTTTGTCATTTATTTTAAACTTACTCATAGTTATTTTAATAGAAATTATTTTAATTAAAAAAATCGCGAAAAGCTGTTCTTGTATATTTTTAGAGTAGGTACTCAGATGCCTAGTGAAGAAGTTCGCTGCAGCAAAACGAAGATTAAAAAATAAAGAATCGGGAACTGCAAAAGAACATTTCAATATAGAGCTTACGTAACCAGTACCCGAGCCTGGTCTACACGAATAACGCCGCATGTTGAATTTAAAGCTCGTTGGAAATATCACACTAATCCCATATATTTGCGTGTGACAAATGCGTTAACACTTCAGAAAATTATAAATAATTCATACATTGTGTGTGTATAGAGGACACAGGCGCGACGAGAATTTCAATACAGTTTTTAGAATAGTGTGTAGAATACAGAGTAATTCTGTGACTTTAGGGACGTGTTTTAGGTCAGACACGTGAAAATAAGTCTGATAAATCGGCCCAGCTTTGCGACTCCGGTAATCACGCTTTACCAGGATAATATTAATCTCCTACATTCATAACCTACTTATTTCGAAGTGCTGATTTTGGTATTCTTGGCACGCCCACTGAATATTCGTCCCTCTTCCTGGCGCCAAAACACGCCTATACAGGGGGGAAATGGTCAAGTGTATAAATTCGTGTCGGGTTATTTATTTTCCCTTTATTTGAAAGTGTTGCGGGGGCCTAAATAGTAGATTGTTATACAAGGGGCTAAAATTATCCATTTATACGAGGTAGTTTTACTCCCGAGACTTAGCGAGGGAGTAAATAGAAACCCGAGTTATAATGGGTTTTTAGCGCCGTGTGTTACACTTTACTTTTCACTACGATTGCGAGAAAATAAAATATTCCAATACAATATTAAAAATAAATTACGGCCACAAATTCAATTTGCAAATTAGAGAAAAATTCTAAAGAATTCGCGCAACAGTATTTTTTTTAATTTCTTCTGTAGCCGTAACAACGCAATGCACTCATTCTACCGAAGAGATCGCCGCTTATAGTTCCATTTAAAAAAAACAGACAAATATTTAAAAAAAAAACACTTTTTCCCCTAGAGATAAATATGGTATTTTTTCCTCAGTCTGGTACGATACAATGACAGCCTTTTTGAGCAAGAGGAGTGAAAAGAACATTTTATTTCTCTTTAACATAGTGATGAACTTCTCCAAAATGGTGCTAGCTAGATGAAATGCTGATGAGGCTAGGTAGACTAACTAGTTATGCAAGAGACAATAATCTTGGACATAGACGTAGGTACTCACTTATCAGATGTACGTAGGTTGCAGAGTCTTGTAGAAGTGCTCAACAATTATTTCGGTTTTAGCCTTCAGAAATGTTACAAGCATTTTAGGGTTCCGAAGCTAAATGGCAAAAAACGGAACCCTTATGGATTCGTCATGTCTGTCTGTCTGCCCGTCCGTATGTCACAACCACTTTTTTCCGAAACTATAAGAACTATACTGTTGAAACTTGGTAAGTAGATGTATTCTGTGAACCGCATTAAGATTTTCACACAAATATAGAAAAAAAAAAAAAAAATTGGGGTTTTCCCATACTATTAGAACTGAAACTAAAATTTTTTTTTTTCATCAAATCCATACGTGGTATCTATGGATAGGTCTTCAAAAATTATATTCAGGTTTCTAATATTTTTTTTTCTAAACTGAATAGTTTGCGCGAGATACACTTCCAAAGTGGTAAAATGTGTGTCCCCCTGTAACTTCTAAAATAACAGAATGATAAAACTAAAAAAAAAAATATAAAACCGAAAATTGGTTTGAACGAGATCTAGTAAGTAGTTTTTTTTTAATACGTCATAAATCGTAAACAACAATTTACCTTTCATTCAATCAACTCAAATATAAAAATAAAAAAAAACATTTATCAATAACTTAATTTAAAATAAAAATAAACACTATTATAACATCGATCAAAGTTACAACGAACTACAAGAACTTTTATATTATGTTACTTGCTGCTACGGAACCCTTCATGGGCGAGTCCGACTCGCACTTGGCCGTTTTTTATTTATTGGCTAGCCTGATACTTATTTCTAAGAAGTAGATACCTATGTTCCCCTCTTCATGAAACTCTGAAACCTGTTCAGCTCCGTCTTGTGTCCAAACCCTAATTAAAATTGACTCATAAATGTAACGTCCTCATCGCGTTTAGCTGTACCTATTCAGGTATTAAAACATATTAATATCTACAGCTTTCTGAACTGTGTTAGCAAATTGTTGTTTACACCTGTTCATTGAGTGCTTTGTTATCTAGTTGATATACACTGGTAATTCCGACCTCGTTGGAATTATGACTTAAATGTTCCGTTTTTTTTGGACTCTGATATATATTTTTTCAGTGTAAAAATAAGTTGATTAAAATCAGTTTTGAAATGGGATCAACAATTATGATGAAATTGTTGATCTCATTTCAAAATATTTAATCCAGGAGTCAACAAATGGCGGACCGCCAACCTGTTTTGCGCGCACTTTAAGTACCTAAACAGTAAAATTAATAACTTATAAAGCTTACTTAGTCTAAAAAATTACGAGTTGTAGCTCGCACCAACTTTACTTCAGACTTCAGACAGATAGTAAAAAATAAAAAATCTAATTTTTCACATTAATTCTAATCCTTTTCTAATCTATTGTTTCGGTAGGACCTGAGCTACGGGAGAATGGCAACATAGGTAGAAAGTTTAGCAATGTGGTAATGAAACTGACCGCCTGGCCTGAATAACCTAAAAAATCATAATAAATAATTGCCTAAAAAGTTTTAGGCTGGTAAACAGGTTCGGACGCATGAATAAAAACTTTTTGATTGTTTTGCCTTAGTGACCCGTTGGGTGGACCACGGCCTCTTTATTTTTTATCGTCCTAAGTTTTATTAGGGCGACTTTAAACAGTTGCAAACCACCATTGGGCTTATAAAATGGCGGTATTTGAAATCAGCAGAATAAGCGGTGTTGCTGATGATGATCAGACATAAGCCAGACATACAGGGTAGCTAGGTACCTAACAAACATGTCATTAGAGTGGCAGGGTCATTATTTAAACTGAAAGTAGAATATAATGAAATAGAATACCCTTTAATATGTAGGTAGGTACACCATAATGGGGAGAAGGCGGGTCGAACTCGACTCTTTTCTAAAATATTGGCCACATACAGCAATAGACAGGACATTAAACTTAAAGTCTAGACGCCTTTTTTTAGAAACTATGATTCTCTATGACTTGTGTAATAACAGAGCTACGATTGCGTAGATCTCACTAAAACTAAGTTAAGCTACGTTGTTCCAAGAACTGTCACGTCCGCTTTTTGCCGTTTTCTCCTGCCGCACTAACGCAGCAAGAACATCTCTTGGACTGCCCAGCTACAGGAAGTTAGCCGCAAGCTGTTTGCTTCCGCTGCGTCTTTGAGGAGACTGCGTATTTTCTACCGACTGCCACCAAGATTGCGCTTGCACAATCACTTCTTCAACCCATCCTTGATTATGCTGATGCCAGTTAACAAGACCAACTCGATAAACTTGAGCGGCTTCAAAATTTCTGTATTAGGTTCATATACGGTTTACGCAAATATGACCATGTTTCCGAATTTCATATGAAGCTCAAGTGGTTACCAATTCGCCTTCGCTGGAATGCTCATATTCTTTCCCTTTTGTAGAATGTTCTCTTTTCCCCTTCTACTCCTCTCTATCTTAAACACGCGCAATCGTTGCCTGTGTTTAAAAGACTCGTGAAGGAACATTACTTGTCGTTGTGATTTTGTTCTTGTTGTTAGCTGTAATAATCTATACTATAGTCTTCATTTATATAGTTAGTATGTATGTATCTATGTATCTATTATATAGCATACATATATCTGTGTATCTATTATAGGTTATTATACTGTTATACTTTTTATTTGCACCAATGACAACCCCATTTTATGTCCAGAAATTCATTGTCCATGCCAAGGTTGCCTGGAAGAGATCGCAGTATGCGATAAGGCCGCCCATTGTATAGTTTATAGTATAAGTTTTTCTTTTATTTTGTAATGTGTAATCTGATGTACAATAAAGTACATATAAATAAATATTTTTTTAAGGAGAGGAAGTGTTTTTTATTTACATGAAGAAGGAGAGACAAAAAGTTAAGTAAGTATTAAGTAATCTAGATCATAGGTGTCTTCATGCTTTATGTAAGGTATTTTCCATAAACAAAAAGAGGTCATAGACAATCGCATTATTTGTAGTTAGTAAAACACAGTTCTGATAAAGATCGATTTCGATTTTGCTAAATATGTATTCGTGAAAGGTACGTAGCGGTATGTTCCTACCAATTTACACAAAAGCTTTGGTAGGTAGGTACTTTTGTAGATAAGCCTATATTATACCTATCTAAACCTTCACTAAAGGTCATTTGAGTAATTAATCAACACATGGTGATACCGTGGGGCGATAATGATAATAGTAGGGAATATAACGAATGGAATAGGTGTATGTATATATTTTAAAATTACCTTGAATGCTTAATGCGTTTTTATTAGGGTTCCGTAGTCACAAGGAACCCTCATAGTTTCGCCATGTCCGTCGGTCTGTCCGCGGTTTAACGCAGTGACTCTTTGTACAAGAAAGCTGTATTTTGGCATGGGTATACATATTAATCACTAGGACTAGGTGATATATTTTGTTTATGGTAAGTTCCTACCTCACAGCTAAGTAGGCTTCACAATAACTTGTGAAGCCTACTTAATAATAGTCGACCAACTTACATTTAGAGTTCAAAAACATGGTCTCCCATACATTATGTATGGGAGAACATGTTTTTGAACTGCAATAGTAAGTTTGTTCTTGGGATAAATTCATCCCAACTACGGAACCCATCATTGTGCGTGGTCCGACACGCTTTTAGCCGGTTTTATGTGAGTAGGTAGTTGATAAAACTACATAGGTACTTAGGTATAATAAATCGTATGGTTCACTGGACGACCTTATTCTACGAGTATATTGTATATTAGTAGATATACCTAGTGAACCATAGCACTGAATTATCGTAAATAGAAAGAAAATTAAAGAAAGAAAAAAATAATTATTTGGGACACGCACATAAAATACAAACAGTGAAAAAAAGGAGCATTTATTACATAATAGCTTTTGCCCGCGGCTCCGCCCGCGTGGACTTTTTTTCGCGATAACCGGCGTTATCGCGAAAAAAAGTAGCCTGTGTTCTTCTCCATATCCCAGGCTATATCTCTGCCAATATTTCATGACGATCGGCTCAGCGGTTTAGGCGTGAAAACGTAACATACAGACAGACAGACAGATAGACAGACAGACAGACAGAGTTACTTTCACATTTATAATATTAGTATGGATTTTTTATTTGGGCGTTGATAGCTGCGCATGTATTTTTTTAATTTTATTTTTGTATTTTACTTTTGTGGCTATCTTCGTTTTCCTTTGTAAATTGTAAACGTAAGTGGTTCCAAATAAACTTCATTATTATTATTTAAAACTAACAAAATTTACAAAACAAAAAATATACGGGGCCAAAAAGGCCCCTCAGCTCAGCATAATGCTGCGATATTTAAAAAACTAGTAGGTAGGTATATGGGCTTTAAAGAAATATCTTAATCCATACTGATATTATAAATGTGAAAGTAACTCTGTCTGTCTATCTGTCTGTATATATGTTACATTTTCACACCTAAACCGCTGAACCGATCGTCATGAAATTTGGCAGAGCTATAGCGATCGAGAAGAGCGATATGGAGAAGGACAAAGGGTACTTTTTTACGCGATAACCGACATAAACGCGGGCGGAGCCGCGGGCAAAAGCTAGTTATAATACAAATCTGACAGACATGCAATAGGTAAGAACAAAAAGCACAGTATTAATATTTGTAAGCTCAGTTATCCTAATGGTTTGCCATTAACATACAAAAACCGGCTAAGTGCATGTCGGACCACACACAGTGAAGAGTTTCGTAGTTGGGATGAATTTATCCCAACAAGAACAAACTTAACTAACATTGTAGTTGAAAAATATGTTGTCCCATACAGAATTCAACTGCAAATATAAGTTGGTCGACTATTACTCGGCAACTTGTAATATTTTAGTTCGTAAAATTAACGTTGCACGTGTTCTGTTTTTAATATGTACCTAAATATTGTATGGTGCTGTATTTATTGTATTTTATTGTATGGCATGACTATTAAGGTTGTTTTTATATTTAAAAAAAATAACTACACTACCGAATTGGGACACTGTAATGGTAGCGTATATGTAAATAAATAAATAAATAATAATAAATAAATTTTTGAACGACCTATCCAACGATATCCCACATCATTGTATAGACGAGAAAAAAAAAATATTATCCCCACTTAACGTGTAAGGGAGGTACAGTCAGCGTCACGATGTGGGTACCCCTTTGAAAGCAAATTTAAAATTAATACAAAATAATAATTAATAATAATACAAAAAACTAATTAAACAACAACTAACTAACTAATTAATTTAATACAAATGATGCAGCCCACTATACCCTAAAAATATAATTGCAAGATTTCATTTTACCACTTTGTCGGCGTGATTAATATGTATACTCATGCCAAATTACAACTTTCTAGTATGAAGAGTCTCTGTGCGAAGCTGCGGACAGACAGACGGACATGGCGAAACTATAAGGGTTCCTCGTTGACTACGGAACCCTAAAAATACTGCCAATAAACAATAAGGTCAATCAAAACTTACTTATTGGGGTTCACACCACCTTGCATGAAAAATAGTCTTTTGTCACATTTTTAAATGGTACCGACAAACTTTTTATTAAGATCTCGCGTGATAGGTATGTCAATAAAGGGTTGTAATAGGTTCGCGAAGGAGGCCGTACGTAGGCACGAGCTGCCGGTCCAACCGTTGCAGACAAACTGAGGGAAAGTGGGAAAATGAAGCGGTACGTAGTGCTGGCACTACGGAAAACTGTTTTATCGATAGCTACTAAACTGTGATTGTGTCTGCTTGGTACTTAGGCGGGTATCTAAGTGCTTAGACGATTGATTGCGTTGACTGTAGCTGGACATTTGGAAGGTTCTAATGGTGTCATGGGTCTACAAATTAATTATTTAAGTAAGGTATTATATGCAGTTTCATTTGTAGAGCTAAACTTACGTAAGGTGTTTGTGGGATTGTTATGATTACCTAGGTACTTAAAAAATTACTCACGAATCATGTGGTCAGTTCCTTTCAGCCAGGAATTTAACTTAACAAAAACTTAAAAACTTGTCAATTTATCGATAAGCATCTCGATAATACACTAACATTACTAAAGTTTGATTGGGCGGGTGACCGCTTTGGTTGGGGCGGGGGAAAAGTCGATAGCTACCCACCCTGTGTCATTACACGATGCAACCTGCACCGTCATTAATTAGATATCGAAGTTATTAATTAACTTAAAATCGCGACAGTCTAAGAAATCGGATTTGACGTTTCTCATTCTACATGCCGCGGTAACTTTGTATGAACGTCTACGTAAGGAATCTAAAAATAAAATTTATAATCCTAATTAATTAGCTACAATTTTTTTTTATACGTTGCCCCACACTTGGAATTTCTCCTGTATTGTGGGTGCGTTTACAAACATTTAAGCTTGTGTTCACCAACATTCGAACCACCGGTTAGATATTTAAACAGTTGGTTTATGTCAAATTTCCTTTAATAAATTTTGAGTAAACAACTGATTAGATATCTCAACCGTTGATTTAAATGTTGGTGAACACAGGCCTTAAAGTTACATTCACAAACAGCCAAACACGGAACAACTACTTGAGGTGCATACAAATATTTGTTCCGTGCGGGAATCGAACTCGCGATACGCAGCGTAGCAGTCAATCGCTTAACCACTGTGCCAACCGTGCCGTCAACTACCTACTATGTTATCCATTGGATACACTATAACAATGAGTATCATTCGTAAGCACCAAGTTTCACTTTATAGTGGTAAAATGCAGTCAAAAACACGAATTAATCGTTGATTATTAATATTCCGACATGAGACGTTAGTACAACGTCATGTCTTTGGGTTCGTTGCGGTAGTGGTGTAAACTTTCTAAGCCGTTTTTTTTTTGACCAATAAAAACGATGTTCTGAAAAATCAATTCTTTTACAAACAATACATTTACAAATTAAGTGAATTTATTTATTTACCCGACCCAACCACACTTATTTATTGATAATTTTATTCTTGTCTAGCGACCCGCTCCGGCTTTGTACGGGTGTATATCAGTGGCGTACCTAGGGCTTGCCTCTAGGTACGCCACTGGTGCATAATATACAATGTATGTATACATAAACCCAGTGCCGGTTTTAGCATTACCGGCACCCTGGGCGAGGTTTTCTAAGGCGCCCTCTTTCTACTTTCCAATTCACACATCTGAAAAAAAAAAACCCTGGTTTTTTACACTACCGTTTATTTCAATAAAAACTAAAAAAAAAAAAAAAAACTACTACTTTTTTTGCCTTTCTATCGGCAAACACTCATATAGAGGCATCGAAGTCTATGTTTTCTGCAATTTCATTTTCGATTGACAAAGTTGCCAAGTTTGTCAATCTCGATTGAGGTATTGTCGATCGCAAATAGGTTTGTATCAGCTTAAGCTTAGAAAAAGTCCTTTCTCCACTCGCTACCTTTACAGATATAGTGTCCAATATTCTCAATGGAAGGACGAGACGGGAAACCAGACACGAAGGGGCGCCCCTTCACGCCTGGCGCCCTTGGGCGGTCGCCCAACCGCGCCCTACCCTAACGCCGCTACTGCATAAACCTTCCGGAAGAAAACAGTATGTTGGGTATTACTTAGTTAATGTCTTGGTTTGGCTTAGAAACTCGCCCAAATATAAACTTAGTTGGGATTTATGTAATAACTGCTATATATTACAAACTCGTACGTGTAATAAAACAATATGCCTAGAGAATCAGTTTTAAGCAATATAGATAAATTGTCGATTACAAAGTTTAACTATGATAAATCGATATGACTCGAAAATTGGTTTTTAAAGCAACATTTTTTCTTGATTTTTTTTTCCCACCACTACACAAAGTATTTTTATAGCTGTCAAATCCGACTTCATAGATTGTCACAATTAAAAACGGCGAAATAGCAATTAAAAATTATAAAGTCCTGTCTGAAAGATTTAATAGGTAGGTAGTACAATAGTGGATTCTCACTTCAAATTAATAAATATGCTCTAGTATTAGTATTATTATTTCATGCTAAAGTAGATGTAGATCAAAGACGTATAAACTTTATTAAAGAACGCACTACCTACCTATTCACTTACATTTTTTTTTTCATTTTCCATTTCCGTGTCGTATTATAATCCACGTGCCAAAGAAACCGTAACGAGAAAGAGGAATTGAGCCTTGCAACTACAGCTAATAGTTAAAAAGTAGCTTTAACATTCTTAATTAATAATCTTTTAGCTTTGCATTTTCATGAACATTATTTTCAAATTGACGCGGAAATAGCTTTGACAATTTCAAATTTGAGCGGGAATGCGTCCATAGAGCAACTCATTTTGACAGATTATTGACGTTTCTTTCTATTGTCATGTCTCAGTCAACTTCAGTCAAGTTCATTGGTTATTTTTTTTATCTGTTTTAAAACGGCAAGAAAGAAAACGGAATCTGTCGACACGCGTGCATAATTCCAAGTTTTATTGGGTTTTGCTTTGAATTTACTAACATTTTTGTGTTAAAATTGTAATATTATTTGAAGGAAACCACAACAGTAAGTATTTACCTTGTTATTTACTTTCACATGCTTACTCATCGATTGCGGAATCTAAAATTTTGGCGCGGTTCTTCCACTTATCGTCGATCTTCATTCTAATATTTTATCATTTCCAATGTAAATCTACAGTATTTATTATCGTCTACAAAATAAATTAGTTGGGAGTGTCATTTTGCGCCCTTCCACGTGGAATTTCTTAGTTGCCTATTGTATTTATTGATGTAGGTATTGTTATATTACCGCCGACCGTTACATCGTGGAAATGAAGAAAAGAAAGTGTCTTTCACCGTGAGTTTTTCGTTATTATCCATCGTAAAACAGCTCTAGTGCGGCAATAAGTAGGGCACAATGCCCTATAATTGACATTCATCGAGTGAACTGGCGCTTACACCATACGGCTAGAATACTCGTTTACCGTACTCGCATTGTTTTCAATCTCAAAGTTCGTAAAAGTCAACAATAACTTTTACTGGATCATGAAGCGTTTTTTATTACCAAAAACACATTACTTATGTTCTAGATTCTTCTAACAATATCTTTTGTTTCCATTTTTTATTCAGACTAGTTGCATTTATGCTGATTTTTCATTAGCTAGTAGTAAATTCTACTACCTAGTATATGTTTTATACCTATTTATGGATATAAATCAAATCAAAATATTTTATTTCACATAATATACCTACATGGACACTTATGAAACGTCAGAAACCAGGTTTACAGTTCCAATTGGTTGCTTCCTATGGAGAAGAGCTGGCAAGAAACTCCATGGTTACTCGTTTAAAAAAATAATTGGCTTTTACAATATTTTCAAATAAACAGTGTTAATAGTTATGGGAGGTAGGTGCAGGCCTTTGAACAAAAACCAAGTACTTAAAGTAGAAAATGTTCTCACATTCACAAAATAGAAAAGAATCTATACATAAAGAAAGAAAACACCTATTTAAACCAAATGACACGGTTGCCATTACAACTGCACTAACAAATCTGAATAAATATCATGTAAAATTTCTGTCATATAAATCTGTAATTTTTATGGTTTGCAATATAGAGTATTCTATCTATCTCTGTATCATGTCTACAGAAGCAACAAATAAAGAGTTGAAATTAGAATTGTAGGTATATGATGTTAAATAATGAGATGTTATTTGATTATGTCAAGGAAGAATGTAACTCAGCGGGATTGTCTAAAAGGGGTACCGCTGCCCCGGAACATAAAGGGCCAAGGAAGGAACACAGGTGGGTTTTAGTCAGTAAGAGTCTGACACTCCCTTCATTTGTGATTGGTCATTGTCATTTAATGATTTCCCATCATCAAATAAAAAATAAAAAAAGGAAGAATGTAACAAATAAAACATCATTATTTGGGAGCAGTTAATAGATACTTACATAATTATGCCATTAATGAGTTACCAGGGAAGCCAAATATGCAGAAGGAATTATTGCCAAAATTCCTTGGTTTCAATGTAGTCTTTAATTTAATAGTATTCTTTTTTGATAAGGACATGTTTGGTTTTGAACTATTTCTCCATTGCTAAGTTCTGTAACCAACTTTGGGAGCTTGTTATAAAAATAAGTAAATAGGTGAGAAAGCACCACTAAGCACCTGTAACATTAATAAAAATAATTGTTGTCTTTGCCTCCAGATGACTGAGGTATCAGAAGTGTCAACATTGTCCCCGACAGAGCTGCTAGCTGCCGGCCGCAGACATCTGGCTGTAAGAGACTTCAGTGCAGCAGCCAGCACACTTGCTGAGGCCTGTGAGGGGCTCGCGAAAGAACATGGAGACACTGCCGATCAGTGTGCTGAGGCTTACTTGTGGTCAGTTATACTTTAATGATGTTATGCTATGATATTGTTGTTGTTTGATGTTTAGATAATGCCTTAGGTCTACCTTTGTACCTTATATGTTCAAAGCTTTATTCTCAATAAAGACATATACATATCACTTACTTGAGAACAATACTAAAACATCCATAAATTACACAAAATTCGTCGTCATCAGTTACAAACTCGATACCCATCCAATGCTTTTCTCTAAAAGGTGATCGATCCGCAATGATATATTGACCAAGTTGAGTTTTAAATGCATTGAACGAGTGTAGATTTCTTATGCTGGAGGGTATTATAATATAATGTTGTGCTCCTTCAAAAGTATGCATTTTTTTGCCATAATTAGTTCTAGTTTTGGGTAAAACTAACAAGCTAGCTCGCCTTGTGCTACGTTGACTGACTTGTCTATATTGGGTGAGTGTTATGGTTGTGTGAATACTAATGATTTTTCTGATGATAATACTTGTAAGTATATAGTTGTTTGATCCTTTTTATGTTGCATAAAGTTTAATAAATAAATAAGTATTTTAGATAGGGGTTTTCCTGGGAAGGTCAAGTACATACAATTGTATAGTTTTAATCGCCTAATCACCAAAGGGAAAAAGCAATTCTGCAGAGTGGCAAGGATATTGACGTAGACCCTGTTACCATGGATTCAGTACATGATTCTAGAATTAAAATTTTTCATTGGATATAAAAATAAAGATTTTCCATACATTTTGACTAGGTATTACACTTTTGTAGGAAACAGCAGAATTATATAACTGCCCACCCAAACCAAACCAACTCAAAGGTTGACTGGTAGAAAAAGCCTATGGCATTAAGTCTGCCTCTGTACATTTTGTGTGCTTTTAAAGTATTAAATGGATGTAGTTAAGCAGAAAGGACTCAACCCACATTGTGATCAGGGATGAGTTGTATGTACCAAAGAGGTCCTAATGGTTGGTTTTTTCACTCGGCAAAAAAGATCCGTGGTTCTACAAAGATAAGGTTGATTTTTTTATGTTGGGAACCAATCCACACGTAGCTCCGCTCCATTAACCGTTAGGCCCTCTTTGGTATTTACAACTCATCCCTGACCACAATCCGGGTTGAGTCCTTTCTGCTTAACTACGTCCAAATAAATAAGAGTTTAGTTTTCACGCTTAGCAAGGACAGTGTCTCTGATGTCTTTTCACAAGATTATCCTCAGTTTATTTAGAGAAACTCTACGTAGCAACTCCACATTATTGTATTTTGGCTGTATTATTATCTTAAAAGAAATGTTTTATCTCATAGGTATGGAAAAGCTTTACTTGGCTTGTCAAGAGAAGAGAGTGGTGTCCTTGGTGATGGTGTGCCTGGTTCAGGCAATGCTGATGAGGAGGAAGAGGATAATGAAGGTAAATATCAGCAAATAGGAATCAAGATTCAAAGTCAAATCATTTATTTCAAATAGGCACGTAAAAGACACTTTTGAATGTCAAAAATGACAAAAATAGTTAATTGATTCTAGTTGCCCCTTCCAAAAGGTAGTTATGTATGGAGAATAATGGGCAAGAAACTCCAAACTTACTCTTTTAAAATGTTAAAAATAGTTTGTATACATTAATTAATAATTTTAAGTGAAGATGATGTGTACCTAGAATAAAAATTACTATACCACAATAGGTAAAAATAATGAAAATTGAAGTAATGACAGACAAATTAATAAATGCGATAGATACATGGTGCTCACATATTAAAAACATTGTATATGATTTTCCTAAAAATTTCACATATAATAAGTCAGTGTGTGAGTTGAAAGTATATTAAACACAGAAAATAAAATTAATATCATAAAAATTATAAATTATACAGTTAAATTAGCAACCAGTTTGATTTTGTCTAGACTCTTAATTGTCCTATGGAGCAGGACCAGCATGTTTCCAAGCATTCTTATCTTGGATATAATCCTCTAATTTGTAATATGCTTGTTTACAAAGTGTGCTTTTATTATGAGTTTAAAATTTTCTTTAATATAATTGTAATATATCAGAATTCAACAGCATTTCTAGATACATCTTCTATTATAAGTAATCATAAAACTGAAGAGTTTATTTTGTTTGTTTGTTTGAACGCGCTAATCTCTGGGAATACCAGTCGGATTAATTGATAGCCTATAGGCTATTTAAAATCACGCTAAGACCCTTAGGAGCATAGCAAAATATAAAAATTCAGAAAGAATGCTAAGCGAAAACTAACTAATAGTGCGGGCAAGAGATGCGATGCGACGGAGTGGGGCGGGAGACCAAGAAATTTCACGCGGACGAAGTCGCGGGCAGAACCTAGTTCTTCATAATAATGGACTCTCCTGAAAAATCAAGCTACATTATGCATGTTCTTCACCTAATTATATATATTTGTTGCATTGTTCCATAGGGGATAGATACATGAGCAATAGAAAAAAAAAAACGCAACCATATTTTATTTTTCATACAATATAATTTAGTTTTATCTAAATCTTTTCTTTAGAACAAGAAGAGAATGGTGAGAATGGGGAGGCAGAGGCAGACGCGGAAGCCGAAGCTGAACCAGACAAAGAGAAGGAAAATGCTGAAGTAGAGAAGATTGAAGCAGAGTCCACCACTAAGGAGGATGAGCCAGGCAGCAGTACTGTTGCTGAGGAGAACGAGGAACCTGTAAGTTTTAGAAATATGGTCTTTCCTTTTTTTGAAGTTGGAAGACCCTAGAGTTCGACAATTGCAAATGGCAATGTTAATAATGGTTTCCCTCCTGATTAGGGAATAAAATTGCCAATCTCATCTTATTGTAGTTGTTTTAAAAGATACTACATTATGTATGATCACCATAGATTGGAATAGGTTGAGGTTTCAGTAGTCACAGTGGATTATTACTATTTATTACTCACCTTACTAACCTGGTAATAAAATAGTTATTTTAATTATGTAAATATATTTTAATTTTATTAAATAGTTATTATTAAAATATTTATTTTATTACCACTTTAATTAGCTGAGTTGGTCATCACTATGTACGAGGGATGATATATTTTGCACCTTTACATCGCAGGAACTTACAAACTATTTAGTTTATCTAAATTTTTATTGACAGGGTACCACAAATGGCGACCACGACGAATCTGCAATAAACGTTGATGCTGAGGATGATGTCGATAACCTGCAGCTAGCATGGGAAATGCTTGGTAAGCTCCATAAAGAAAAATGGCATCAACTTTTTGAATGCTGTAATTAAAGAATCAATTAAAAAGCCACTGTCGATACGAAGGGTTAATTACGACTCGTAAATTATATGAAGAACAACAATGCAATAATTTATTATTCCCTTAATTTAAAATAACGAATTTGGGGGTAGGGGGGGTTTTGTAAAACGTTACGATGCGTTACAGGGACGGGACGGGTTTGAATTACGCGTTACGTAACATAGTTTTTTTTTTAACCCTTCAGAACGGTCGCGTAGTGAGATTCACTCACGATTTTTTTTTTTTTACGATGGGTGCTCTTGACTCTAGTCTAGGTCAGAGGTGACAGAAACAAAGTCGATGATGGAGTGAGCTTACCCAGAAGAAGCCTGTTCACTCTCACTTTGAATAGATTAGGGTTGTATGCGTTCGGAAACACAGATGCAGGCAGGCAGAGAGTTCCACTCCTTACATTCTACATAGTATATTAATGCGATTAAAACAATAACAAGGGTATTTTAGCGACTTTCCGGTATTTTACGCCACATAATTGTGACTTTAGGTAAAAATGGTCACTTGGTGGTTACGTAATGTTTTACTAGGAGGGAGGGGGCGACAAAAATCTCCAAAAATTGCGTTACGTAATACTTGAACGATCCCAAATCGGCAAAATCGTCAAGTTCATGTAATTAATATAGAACTCCATTCTCGCCACAGACCTAGCCCGCAGCATCCTGTACCGGCGCGTGCAGGACTGCGGCGGCGACGCGGCGCGCGCTCTGCTGGCCGACGTGCACCTGGCGCTGGGCGAGGTGGCGCTGGAGAGCGAGACCTACGACAAGGCTGTCACTGACATGCGTGAGTAGCATTACATGTTCAAATTTGATCCGATCCAGCCTGACCTATGCTGCCCTCCCCGGTATCTCACAGGGGGTGCCCTTAGCGTGGAGTCGCTTGTTTATAGTTTTATGCCCTGGCTGGAGGCCTTAATTAATTAAGGTATCCACAAGACGCGAGTGGCCAATTGCAAAAAAAAAAAAAACTGGTCAGTCTTTGGGAACTGTCGATAGAAGTGGAAACTAAGTAACTTGCGAATTGTATCGTCGAGCTGTTAGATTTATTAATATCGAATTGTTTTTGGTTTATAAAGAAGTGTTTAGGATCAAGGATTGTTTTTGAGTATACATATAGCTCATGGAATGCATTCGGTGACGATAACGCGAGTTCCATGATTTTTGTTCACCCAAAAAGTACACATACATACACAGTATACATATAGCTCATGGAAAGCGTTCGGTGGCGATGACGCGGGTTCCATGATTTTTGTTCACCCAAAAAGTGCTCGACGCACCTAAAGAAGTTTTCACTTAAAAAAAAAAAAAAAACACGATATCAATATCAAGATATCACATGGGTCTCTAGGGAAAGGAAAGGAACCTGCTTATTAGATTTATCGTGGGAAAACTGCATTTGTTTTGATCTAGGCCTGTATCCAGTTGCGAGTTATGAAAAGCATCCTGTCTTTATTTTTAAGTACTATATGCAATCATCATAGTCCTTAACAAACATGTGATCAGTTGCATACCCACAGAAGTCACTAATCTTCCCCTATTTTTAAATAATTGGATATGTAATGACGATAAAATGGCCTATTTTATTGAATGAACAACATTAAATCATTTATTTTATCGCTTGTGTGGGTTTTAACTATGCACGCATATGATGTTCCCGTTTTTGTTTATTCCCAAGCAGTTGAAATAATTTAATTTATTATGTGGATTTTACATTGCTTTTTCTTAAAATTTCAGAAAGCTGTCTAGACCTCCAAAAGGAATTGTACCGCAGTGACGACAGGCGTATTGCTGAGACGCATTATCAAATAGGTAAGAATATTTATTCCTAACAAGCTACTGACCGAGGCTTCCCCGGCGTGGCTTTTTCTAAAATAAAAGTTGCCTAAGCTATAATAACCGGCACGAGTCGTGGGCACAGATGGGCAGTAGTGGGGGCAAGGTTGAGCTTGTACACTTTCGGCTAAACAAAAATGACACGCGAGGGTCCAATAGACGACGAGTATCGGCTGACGAATCAATCGCATGCAGCTCGGCGCCCCCCGGCTTGTTCAATCCGCCAAAGAGACCTAAAAATTTACTATTGCGCGTCAGTTTGTGCTCACGACTCATGCCGGTTACTATACTCCTTATAATATTAGCTATTTATCTGCCTATGAAAGTCCCGCCAAAATTGGTCCATCCGTTTCGCAGATTAGCCGGAACAAATAGATTGACAGTAAGATTTTTTTTTTTGTGTTATGTACCGTATATACTTTCATATGCATTTAGTAAAAATTTGTTATTTTTACATTAAAAACAGACACATAAATTTTATTTATTTGTATAGATTGTATAGATTTCAATAAAAAAAAACTGACTACAGTCTGCTCTCACTCGAAGAGAGAAGGCCTGTGTCTAAGCAGCGGAAACGTTATAAGCTGGTTATGAATGCAATAACAAACTTTTATGATAAATTGATGATAATCTTTCTAAAGATTATCATAACTCATAAGATTAGTGTGTATTCAATTCGCCAAAATGTTTCAGTATAAATAATTTGAAGTATCAAAATATTGCAACGTCACAATTTCATTGCTGTCTTACAGGTCTGGCAAATTCTCTGGCATCGAACTTCGAAGACGCGATTACACACTTCAAGAATGCCGCGAACATTTTGGAAACACGCATCAAGACCTTGGAGAACCCAGCAGCTGTTGTTGATGACGCTACCGTCAAGAAATTCACGTCTGCGGACCCATTCTACTCCGTCGAAGGTGAAATCAAGGAGTTGAAGGAACTCCTGCCTGAAATCCAGGAGAAGATCCAGGATATGATGGACTATAAGGCTGAGGTAAGACCTTGTGAATGCATTGAGGTAACTCGGAAGATGCTTCGCAACATGATTATTAAGGAGAGGACACATTGTCAGCTGGAATGTCAATCTTAAGATGCTTTGATGAATTTTCGGTTTGTTACAAACATCTTTTGATTCTGTATCTTTTTTTAATCTGTGATGACTAGAGATTGGATATTCGGATGCGTATTTACCTAAAGTTATTTTTTTGCAATGAAAGTAAGGAGACGGCTTCTTAAAAAAAATGTGTTAAAAATAAAACCTCGGATTCTTGGATTGCATAACTATTCAGATGCATATTTATTAATTGAACCCCCGATGCAAATATGTTTGTAGGGTGTAAGAAGAGAGGTGGTGTGTGTTAGTTAAAACAAAAAACATAAATTTTATTAAATCAAGTACTATATTCTGATTGGGCGTAAATATTACCTCGGCTACTTAGGTAGGCAGATATGCATCCGATTATATAGACAGAAAAAAAAAAAAACTCAAAATTTGTCAAAAAAAACAAGTTAAATCATTTCAAATAGGCACATAAAAGGCACTTTTGTACGTCAAATTTTGCAAAAATAATTGATAGTTGCCCCTTCCAAAAGGTAGTTACGTATGGAGAAGAATGGGCATGAAACTCCATACTTACTCTTTTATCGTCGTCGATTGTCGATGTCGATTCCGGAATCGCGGGATTTTTACGATCGATACAAAAGTGCATTCCATGTAAGCCAACATTTGAAAGTAAGTAAATATACATACGATTCTATAATCAGAAACCTAAATTTGTCGATCCCGGAACCGCGGGAATTTTTCGATACAAAAGCGCATTCCATATAAGCCAACAACTCAACTTTCTCTAGTGATGACAGATGATGAGTACAATTTGCAACAATTTTATTCATAAAACATTCCTTATAAAATGTAATAATGCGACATAATACTAAGCTTTGATAATAATAAGAGTAGAATGTTGACGTTCCATGACATTGTGATATTTGTTACATAAAAATCGAATTTGTTCCTAAATTATTATGTGCCAAATTGCTAATCCATGCCGTTTGTGATATTGTGATTGTTAATTTTAATATTTGACTGTTACTAATTATTATCAGTATTATTTTTTGGAACTTTTGAAATGAATGTGTGCCTTACTTTGAAATATTGATGAAAATGTGATTTGAGAGAGACTATGAAATGAACAGTTGATTTTTTCCCAGTTTTGACTGAAAGTATGGACTGAAAGCTGTTATATTAATAATCATTGTAATATTAAGGTATTAATTTGGGATGTGATATTGTAATTGTGTATTGTGAGAATTTGATATTGTACAGTGCGACATAAAATAGAAACTAAATAATGTGGAACTAAAAAAATTCCATACTAAATTGTTGCCATGTTTATATTTTACGTCAAAAATGTGAGTTATGTAGAAAGTGGCCCCAAATTTAATTTCTATTATTTTATGTCGCACTGTACATCACTATCATAACGTGGATTCGAAGGATGTATATGAAACTGCCTTGCATGTTATCCATACGTAAACATAATATAGACTGATGCTAATGTGTCTGATGAAATTATAATCTCATCAAACCAGACTGGCAGCTATCCCCAGGAAGATTAATTATAATACAATACTGGTAGTTATAAGCTCAATGTACTGAATTTGATCTGAATCATGTTAGTTTTAAGCCAACATTTTACCACAAGGCCATTTTTCTATTGTGTTTAGCAACATTTTGAAATAAATTTGTTCAAAATTGTACCCTGTGTATTATTTCAGATAGAACCCAATACATTAATGGCCATGTGGTTGATTTGTTGCTTATTTCTGTTGTGATCATGGCCATTGATGTTATATTCATGGTTTTTAATGTTTTTAAAAACTTTTAAGGTTATCCAGTCCAGCTTATAAATGCCTTTTATCTTAACAGTACTAAAGCATCATGGCAGTATGGTACTGTAAAGTTATCATACTTAGAAATTGAAAGAATATCATATTCAATTTTGTTGAAGACAAAAGTTTTATGTGCGCAACTTTTAGAAAGATAAACCACAAAACACACTTTCAATCACAATCTGAATGATTTTGAAGTACGAGTATATTGCTAATCCATTGTTTCATATGTTCGAAAATTTTGTCTGCTCAACAACGTAAATAACAATGAAAACAATAAATAACAATGAATGTTGTTGAACTGTCAAAATGAATTCTATTGCTACTGTGGGTTACGCAATTACCCCACTGATTCAAGCCAAATTATAAATTAGAAACAAATTTCTTACTATCACGAAAATCAGAAGCATCCAGTTACTCACCAATACTCACAATTAAAACAGGTTTCACCAGCCTGCCACTCTTGCAAACGTTTGTACCGGCATATCGTAGAAAAAAAAACAATATTGATACCCCAAGATTTGGCATTGCGGAATTTTACCGAATCTTTCAAAACCAAAATGTTTTATTTCACATAAACTTACATGGGCACTTATGAAGTTAGGTGCACGGTTCCAATTGGTCGTTTCCTATGGAGAAGATCCGGCAAGAAAGTGTGTCTGACACTGGCATGGCCACTATAATGGGATATTAATTTTGTAGACAAAAAAAAAAAAAAAAAATTGTCGCTGATTACTCGAAATTTGTCGCCATATAGAATTTGTCGGTCATTAGTTCAAAAGTTATAAGGGTTTTTTAGGTGGCCGATCTGGAGAGTATCTCCCAAGCTTGGCCCAATTTTAATCTCAAAAGCTAGGGCACTTAGCGAAAATCTGTTTTCTCCTAAAATTTGTCGCTAATTAGTCGGAATCAGTCTCCAAATATCAGAACTTTTCAACCAGTGAGTACAGCACTGGTTCAAAAGATAAAAAAAAGAACAGATCTTCGCTAGGTGCCCTAGCTTTTGAGATTCAAATTGGGCCAAGCTTGGGAGATACTCTCCAGAGCATCTCCCTAGCTTAGCGCAATTACCCCGCTGATTCAAGTACAAATAAATGATAGAAACAAATTTCTCAACTATCACGGAAATCAGAAGCATCCAATTACGGATATTCACCAATACTCACATTTAAAATAGGTTTCACCACCACTCTTGCCAGCATATCGTAGAACAAAGCAGTATTGATACACCAAGATTTGGCATTGCCGAATTGTACCCAATCTTGGTAAAAATGATCTACATGTTGATTACAACATGAAGATTATTTTAATATCAGTGTGCAAGAGTAGAATTCAAAGAGCTACAACAAAACATCGAGTCGCCTACAGCGAATTCGACAGCTGCTGTTAGGCAAGCAACGGTATACTAGAACCTCTTTTTACCATTCCCACAGACAATAAAACGAGTACGTGAAACTCTTTGCTCCACGAACGGCGAAGGTTCGTCCACTTCCAACGGCGCTGTTGCCAGCTCAAGTTCCAGTTCTTCAGCCCCTAGACCGGCTGCCTCCGATATCTCGCATCTTATCAAGAGAAAGAGGAAGGCCAGCGAAGGGGAAGCAGACTCTTCCGCCAAAAGGGTCAACACGTGAATACCGCATAGCAACACACTTTTACTAACCTGTAAGGGCCTCGACGCGATTGTAAATTACTTTAAATGGGATCTGAAGTCTTTTGAGCCTGTAAGTTGATACTTGATTATTTTTTTCGTTTGGTAATTTGTCAAACGAAAGTTGTTTCGGTCATCAAATTCTTATAAATATGTCCTTTTCGGGGCCTTTTTACCGAAAAACAATAATATGATAATATTTAATATTTTTAAAAGATTCTAAAGTTAAACAAATAATGCTGTGAACTACGATGATTCTGTCCGGATTTTTTGAATTGTAAACATTGATAATCTTATTGTTTAATTAATCGGTTCAAGGACACTGCACGAGACACAATAAAAGTTTTGTTGTTATTTCATCTGGGGGAGTTTAGTGTCCCACAAAGTATTAACAAAAGTCATCTAAGCTATTTTTTATGTAAGCAATTATTATGAATAACTGCTATAATATAATCAGAAATGCATGCTTCATTCAACATCATTCTCATGAGGCTCTCTTTATGGTGGCTGTATACGTGTCTACAGCTTTATGTGTCTCACGAGTCCTGAGAGAGAAAGCAGTTCTAAACACCGGGAAATATTGTAATGAGGTTCCTGTCTCAAATAAACTTATCTGGCTCAAAGATATATAAATTAACTAAATTATTTAAAAAAAGGTTCGCGTTGGGGCCTAAATATTATGTAATTTTGTGTACTAAACATGATGGTCAAATGTTTAAGTGAATCTACTGTCTAATTGTACCGACTCATTGTTATGAGGACACTAAGGATGCCTGTCCATTTGAGTGAGGGAGTAAGCGAAGAAAATAAGGCAGTAACTAAAAGCAGTGTAACGGAGTGTCCCTGACAACTGAAACGCTAACGCTAACCATTATCACGGAAAACGTGGAAAGACGTCCACTACTGGACATGAAAGGCCTCCCCCAAACATCGTCACTAAAGGAATGACGTGAATTCAGTATTAGAATTATGTTTTTGTTTAAAAGTTATAGTTTTTGAATAAGGCGAATCCGCGCGCGATATGCGGCTGTGCGCGTCGCCAGTTTGAACACGATACAAGTTAGATGACACAATCGGCGCGAGCGAATTTAATCCCGCATCCCGCGTGGGATTCGTTTCAGTTTGACCAGACCTTAGCTACTTCACTACACTTCGCTCCAATGGGCAGGCAGCCTGATACATAGATGTATATTTTGTATGAGTCTTGTTGTGTTTGTCAGATAATTGTTAGCTTGATTGTATGGGGCACTTAGGTACCCCAGATAAAAAAAAAAAAAACAACTTCCAGAGAGACTAATCTGAAGTCAGTAATTAGAGCATTATATTAGGACAAATGATTATGTTATCGTTAGCATTACATATTTACAATAAAATAATGTTTTTTTACAAGTTGGCTGACAAATAAAAAATTGATATCCACTCATTTAAGATGGGGTAGTTGTGGTGATAGAAATCTGATGGACTTATAAACATTATTATTCGTTTTAAAACTAAATCAATAGCGCTTGACTATGACTGTTATATAAACTTAAAAGACGTATTTAGAAAGAGATAATTATAACCATGTTAAATTATAAAATTTAGAGTCCGATGAAACTTCCCTTAGTTAAACAATTAATTAATATTGTCTGATGAATATTTGAGTGTTATGCGACATGTGACAGACTGAATTATTTAGTACCTAACTACCTATCCAATAAGATTAGCATTGTAAAGCGCAGTACACACCAAAATTGCTCGCAATATCGCTTAGTTACACGTTAGACAGGCAAGTTATGTACTTTCAACAATAAAGTCACTTTATAATTTCCGAACTGTGCCTGTATAAACAACCCGAGTAGTGATAAGTGCTAAGTTCTCTAAAGTTAGAGGTTTTAAGGCTTAGAACCTCTAACTCAATCTTGAACAATGCTAAGCTTAGAATCTAAGTATAGCAGTACCTAAGTGTTCAAGATTCCGCACCTCACACCGCGTCTCTACTGCAGATAGTGGGGAATGTATTTTGGCACTTGATGTGCTAACAAGTATGTAATTAATTATAAATCGACATTTAACCATGCCGTAATTGTGTTCGGCTTGGTTACAAAATAGGCCTACAGAAGGCCGACTCCATTCAATACAGAGCGAAAACGCGTACGTTCACATAGATGCGTATAACGTTACAACTAGTGATGCAACGAATACTACTTTTACGAATACGAATATCAAACCTACTATTCGGCGAATACGAATACGAATACCTCGCCATGGTAATAAAAGACAAATTTATTTGATGAATTTCTATTCTTCTAATAATTAAAATTTACAATAGGCAAATTTTTATTTAAAAAACATATAATTAGTAGATTTTCTGTTTTTAGGCGATTTCTTTTTTCAGTCTGGATGTTCCCAGCCGTTGAAAAAAGTCTTTCCGAGGCGACTGTACATGGCTTCAGTGAAAAATATTATTGGGCGAGTTTTTCAGTCTTCGAAAATGGACATCTTCTCGCCAAAAGGCCAGTGGATCAGCAGTCGGCGTCGTCGTTGCGGTTGCGTTGCGGTTAAGGCCCTTGCACACGTCGTATTTTTACGTGCCGACGACGCACGTTTTCCAAGTCTGCCAGTAATTAGGTTTGCGTACAAACATATTAATTTTTAAATATTCGTATTAGTATTCGCCGAATACGAATATTCGGTAAATGTCTACTATTCGGCGAATACGAATATTCGTATTCGTTGCATCACTAGTTACAACGTTCTTTTAGCGCGTGGCCAAAAACTGTAGTGACGCCGCCATCTTGTTTTTTTTTTCAATTCATTTCACAAAATAAATGCACAAATGTTTACCAAGCGCACCCTTATCAACGTCATTCGAGCGTCAAAAGGCGGTGTAGCGTACCTATCTACAGGCGGAGACTGACTTGCAACGTTTGTTTGATCGAGTTTTTGTATCGCGTTACAGTAGTCAGTACAGCGAGCCGAGCCATGCGAACGCCAGATCCTCCACTCGACTGTCGGCATTTTTGTGAATTCCTTTGAAATTTCAAAGTTCAAAAGTCATTTATTCAAATTAGGCTGAGAATCAGCACTTTTCGAACGTCAAAATGACATAAAACAGTCCCCCAAAACGCCCACCCTTCACCACTTCCTAGTGCTTTTAGCTGGGAAGAAGGAGTGGCGCAACAAACTCCCCAGCAGCACAGCTGTCTGTTCTGATAGAAAAACTTGATTCTATACAATATTTGGTATGCAAAGTAATTAATATTACGAGAGACAGAACAGTAAATATTATTTTTGCCCTATGTCAGCTAACAACAATAATCAGAAACGCGTTACAATAGTCAATGCAGCGCACCGAGCCGCTTGATGCGAGCGTTGCGAGCGCATGTTTACAAACAAGTCGGTGCAGCCGTTTTTTTTATCTTCTAATACCTAACAATAACAACATAAAATTAATGAAGCACACACGACCTCTACATCCGCCATTCTGAATAAAAATGGAGCACGCTTAAGACAAGTGCTCAAAGCGAACGTTCGCCACGCCTTACGGCGATCTCGGGCGAATGCCAGTCGCGAGTGCGGTTGCCTTTTATAATCAACTAGCTTCTGCCCGCGACTTCGTTCGCGTGGAAGTCGTAAGAAACCACAATATACTAAAATACCAGCCACATTTTTTTTTCCGACTCCTCCAACAAATATCGTTAATGTATACAGAAATGTATACAAAAACTTAACAAATTATATACCTTCCTCGAGAACCACGCTATCCATTGGTGAAAACAGCATGAAAATCGGTAAAGTAGTTTTTGAGTTTATCACGAACAGACAGACAGACGCGGCGGAGGACTTTGTTTTATAATATGTAGTGATATATGTAAAAGGAGCCGACCTTCTGTATTTGTTTCTATTGCTGCTCGATACAAAGTTGAAGTTGAAGCCGAATTGCCACTGTATGTCATCATTTCAGCCGAAAGACGTCCACTGCTAGACGTAGGCCTCCCCCAAAGGATCATTAAGTTCCCTTCAAAATGGTTGAGCTAAATGGTGCTGATCCATGCGTCATGTTCGTGAACGGGCGCCGTCAGTTGGGACTGGTCATCTCTTAGCTGCCACGGCTTATTTTAATTTTTGTGAATTGTTTCTATTACGGACGCTTCTAACGTGCACGTCTTTCTACATTGTTCTCACATGTATAACTTCAACATGAATGATGTAACCCATATTTTGTAACAATATTTTAAAAGAGTGTCCATGGAGTTTCTTGTCCGTTCTTCTCCATAGGAACCTACTACGCTTTGGAATGGGCAACTAGCTTCATCTTTCTGACTGACCGACCCCTTGCTTGACAATTCAAAAGTACCTGTAATTGGTTTATTTGAAATAAATGCTTTGAGTTTGAGTTTGGAGGGGCGGGGTACACACACAAGGGTGGTGGTACAGATTATTACAATTATAATAAGATTTAAGTATATCGTCAGCAGCTGACAAATGAAACGCTTTACGATATAAATCAAATAAATTACATTTTTCGTGCGTGTTGCTTATCAACATAAAATATTATGAAATCCTGATTATTTTCTTTGATAACTTAGACTATACGGTAGGTAAGTAGATTACGAGCTGCAAATAATAATGTTAAGCCTGTACCTATGTTTGTTCTAGATTTACGTTGTAATATCGTCATTACAGACTTTGGTTACAATAAAATTATTAATTTTGATATACTTTGGTATTTTATTTACCTAATGAATGCGACACGTTGATTGATTTTCTTATTTGACACCTACAGCTATCGGATTTCATTGATATCCTTTCATTACCTCATAGCCTAGGTTGCCTAAATAAATTATTCGGGTATTCGAAACTACCTACCTATCTACTAGGTTGCCACTACAGATCGTAGAAATAAATGTATCCTACATATCTGCGACAGACAGAGACATTGCGCTTTATAATATCAGAGGCCTGGGCTATTCTGCCGCACCAACGAAAAATGCAATAACTCGATTGCCGCTTCCGAGAATTGTATTTTTGATTATTGAATTTGTTATGAAGTTTTAGTTATTGCATTCTTGCTTACTGAAAAACCGAGTTCCTGAAGGATCAATAAAAAGTTGCTTAGAGAGAGTTAATAGATTTCGATTCGCTGACTACAAATATATAACTCAACAACGAATATACAACTCAAATCGTCCAAAATCGAGTTATTGCATTCTTAGTTAGTGCCTCAGTAAATTGGGACTCAATGTTTGTAAAAAAGACTAACTTCCCCTAAAACTCCTTCTAATAAACTTCAGTTCCCTGTCATCAAAGAAAAGGAAATCACGGCTGTCAAATTAAGAAGTATTCTGCAACAAAGTTTTTAGAAATTTTTGTTTCGTATATATTAAGATCAGCAACAGGCATGGCTACCGGCGCAGACCCACCGAACGTCTTACCGAAGCATATGACCTATTCGAACTCGAAGGTGCCGATTATAGGCGCCTTGATTGACTATGTGGATACTAGTGTCCAGTATTTGAGGAGGAATACTTTTGCTCAAGCAGAGAAGCTTAATGAGAAGGCCTCAAGGGCGACGCTATCTGCGACGTTTTTAGCCGGTGTATGCCTCATGTTAGGGGTCGCGTGTAACGTCAAGTTTGAGGTGGTAACAATCGATGAGGAACCACTTCGCAATGACTTGCACTTCATGCTGATGAGCCGGGAAGATAAGCTATACATCGACGATATCGACGTGACGCGTAAGTGTTTGATAATACAGGCTTAGTCCATGATATTGGTTATGATAACAGGATAAACGTGTTTTTGTGAACTTTAGATGATATGTAATACCTAAATAGGTAGTGAGCTCGCACGTAACAAGTCTCATTCAAGTGATAAATAAAAGCTACTAAATATTCATTATAATACCTAAATAACCTTGTGAGAGTTCACAGACCCAGGACCCAGTGATGTTTATACCATTCCATTATATTACACTACTGTCTGTTATCGTTCTAAAAATAGGATTATGTCTGTCAATTTATCAATTAAGGTTCAATCCTGTACAGAATGATGCTAAACGAGCCCCAAGCTAGTCTTGCATCAGCATTATAAAATAATATTTTTAAGTAGAAACCCTAATGTAGGTATTAGGTAGTGGTAAATAGGTACCTCCAATACCTAGATATTGATTTTTGGAGTCGTTAATGGACTACTCATTTATTAAATTCCACAAAAAATGACGTAGGTATGCAGCTATAAAATATTGTCGTAATATTGTAAAATGGGTTGTTTTTACAGGAGTGAAGTGGTGTGTTGAGGCGTCCGACAGTCTCGTTATAATAATTGGCAGCCTGCTCATATGGAATTCTTCGAACGTGGTAACATTCCTATAAATCTTTTAGTAATAAGTACGGTGGCCAGCACATCCAGTTATGACAAACTGTCAAATTTTCTCGTTCGATTTTGAACTTAAACATCAACATTTTAAAGTTTAAAATCGTTTGGAGAAATTTGATAGTTTCGTGTAGCTTGATGTGCTGGCCACAGTACCTGCTTAGATTGAAATGTAGGTTCGGTTCCGGAGAAGGAGCACAAGAAATGAAATAGTTTTCAACAATTTGATTATTGACTTTAATAAGATTGAGTGAATAATAAGTGTTGCATTAATATTAACTTACAATTTAATAACAGCCTTTCCAGAATTTTCGCCATTTAACATTCCTACAAAAGCGTCGAAAATATTTTCGAATCCTTCTGTAATGTGTTCCCTTGGCTTTAACTGTCCACTATGAATCCACTTGATGATTTCAGCAAATGCTTCCGGTTGACGGTCTAACCATCGCCACACAAGGAAACCTTCAATTTTCAGCTGACGGAATACTAAAGCAGGTTGTAAGATACTTGCCTTGGGCAAATTCACCTCGTTATACGAACTGATGGCGCCGCAAACTGAAACCCTTCCGTAGTCATTCATTTGGTTTATGATCGTCGAGCTGAGCTCTCCACCAACATTGTCGAAGTAACAATCCACACCCTTGGGAGCTGCTTCCTTCAGAGCCGCCGCGATATCAGCAGTCTTGTAGTTGATCCCCTTGTCGAAGCCGATTTCCTCGAGCCACTTGACTTTATCATCAGAGCCAGCGAATCCGATGACCTTGCAGCCCTTGATCTTCGCAATCTGTCCAACAAGAGAGCCAACGGCTCCAGCAGCGCCGGACACAACGACTGTTTCACCGGCTTTAGGCTTGCAGATTTCTAGAAATCCGAAATACGCAGTAGCACCAGGCATACCAACAGCGCCAACTCCCAAAGAATTTGATAAACCTTTCAAGTTTGGTAACTTGTATACCTTTCCAAGTTCGCTTTTGGCGTCATTTGTGTCAATGATGCAGTAGTCACACCAGCCTTTGTGGGAGACGACCCTGGTACCGACTGGGAATCTGGGATCTTTCGAATCTTCTACTACGGCGACTTGGAAGCCAAACTGGTCGTATGGTGTTGGGTAACGTGAGCTGTATGCACGCATGTATGGGTCCACACTCACCCACTCAACTTTGACGAGGATCTCTCCATTCTTGAGGGCCGGTAACTCGTATTCCACTATTTCAAAATCTTCACGTTTGGGTAAACCCTGGAACGTTTTTTTAACCACGTACTTTCGTGCTTTCACCATTATGATCTATCGTTCACGAGACGTTACAAGCGACTGAGTTAATAAACAAGTGGAACATAGTATATAGGTACCTACTCATTCAATAGTGCTATCGTCATTGTGATTTGTATGTCACGCGGAGCGTTAAAAGTCAATATCATGCCTACTCACTCACACTCGACGTGTTTCAGATACTTACCTAGTAAATGCAGACCGCTTGAGTCGATGTTGTTGTTGATAAGGAAATATATATAAACCTACCACAATTTATTAGATTTGTATGTTTGATGATGATTAAACATGAATTATGTCGAATATTTATTATTATATGATCCATAAATTCATTCGTTAATATAATAGTTAAACACACCAACTCAGAGTAGGTATCGACTTTTAGACCCAAGTGGTTGATTCTTCACCCAGTGGCTAATTATGTATGTGTCTTGCGTTTAGAAGTATTTGGAACTAGTTTTTAGACATATTGACGTTCCGAAAATAACCTGGATATTCATCAGTTTCATAATATGGATTGTTTACTCGCGCATTTGGCTAGAATAAGGGGTTAAACATTAATTGTTATGTTACCTACCTAATGCAGGTAAATGACAAAATATTCGCCGTGTTTAGTCTAGTCTAGCCGTCCGTAGGTACGATCAGCAACAGAAGTAGATTAGTTAGTTAGTAGTTGAAAAACATGTTCTCCCATACCTACAGAATGTATGAGAGAACAATATGTTTTTCATGTTCAACAAAGTTGGCCGACTATTACTCGGTAACTTGTAAAGCCTACTTAGCTGTGATAGTTTTCCTTTTAACTTCCTTGTATATACTAGTGCTGTGAATTTTTTCACATATCCAAATACAATCATTTAGCTTGCAGGGGGGCGCGGCGGGCGGGGGACACTTGACTCTAAGAAAAATTAGCACTTTATAAAGCTTAATATTTCGAAAACGGATCCCTGAATCGAGAAATGGTTCTCACAGACCCGCAATATTTTTGACATACAAAGGCCTACCTATCCAACGAAACCGATTTTTTTCATGATTGTGTTTTACCACTTTGTTGGCGTGATTAATATGTATACCCATGCCAAATTACATCTTTCTAGTACTAAGAGTCAAATTGTTTAAAAAGTTCGCTGAATTTGGCTTGATAAAATGATTAAAATAATTCGCAAGCCTATTTCTGTCGGCTCGAGTGCTCATAGTGTAATCAAAATAGCCCCAAAATTATTCGAAACACGTATTTTCAGTACCTAAATCATGATTTTTTTTTTGAATAGTTTCTTTTTCTGAATTTAGCGAAAGTTCTAATTTATTTTTTATTGCTCAATAGTGATATTTAAAAAAAACTGAAGTGTCAATTGATTTTTGTTGCTGACCGTACCAGAGTGAGACATGTCCGTACAATAATTAGTAATCTGTGCTTGTGCAGCTAGCAAGGACGGACAAGGCCAAGAACTAATAATATGTATAGCTTCCACATATATAGCTTCTTTATGGTGGGGTCCTACCATTACCGCTTATTACCCTAGTAGCATTTTTGTTGGCGTTTGGTTGAGCCACATACCTCTGAAGTTGGCCCAACTAAATGCCAACGGAAAATGCTACTAGGGTAAAGTATTATATATATGACGTACCTTTTTGTTGCAGACTGCCGGACTCCTCAATGTACCACTTACCATCAAGTGGTACATTGAGGCGTCCTGAGGTCTCGTTATATTAATCATAACTCATATTGAAAGTGATAACATTCCTATTTCCTATATATATATTTTTATATTTTTTTGTTAAGTATAGCCTTATAAATAAACAAACTGAAATTTCATTGCTTAAGCTCCGAAAAAGCAGCAAAAGAATGAAAAAGTTTTCAACAAATTGACTATTAACTTTAATTAGGTAGAGTAAATTATTGCATTAATATTAACTTACAATTTAATAACAGCCTTTCCAGAATTTTCACCATTCAACATTCCTATAAAAGCGTTGACAATATTTTCGAAGCCTTCTGTAATGTGTTCCCTTGGCTGTAACTGTCCACTTTGAATCCACTTGATAATTTCAGCAAATGCTTCCGGTTGACGGTCAACCCATCGCCATACTATGAAACCTTCAATTTTCAGTTGATGGAATACTAAAGAAGGTTGTAAGATGCTTGCTTTGGGCAAGTTAGCCTCGTTGTACGAGCTGATGGCGCCGCAAACTGAAACCCTTCCGAAGTCGTTCATTTGGTTTATGATCGTCGAGCTGAGTTCTCCACCAACATTGTCGAAGTAACAATCCACACCCTTGGGAGCTGCTTCTTTCAGAGCTGCCGCGATATCAGCAGTCTTATAATTGATCCCCTTGTCGAAACCTATTTCCTCGAGCCACTTCACCTTGTCATCAGAGCCAGCGAATCCGATGACCTTGCAGCCCTTGATCTTCGCAATCTGTCCAACAAGAGATCCAACCGCTCCAGCAGCGCCGGATACAACGACTGTTTCACCAGCTTTAGGCTTGCAGATTTCCAGAAACCCGAAATAAGCGGTAGCACCAGGCATACCAACAGCGCCAATTCCCAATGAATTTGATAAACCTTTCATGTTTGGTAACTTGTAAACTTTTTCGCTTACGTCTTTGGTGTGATTTGTGTCAATGATGCAGTAGTCACACCAGCCTTTGTGGGATACGACTCTGGTACCGACCGGGAATCTGGGATCTTTCGAATCTTCTACTAAGGCGACTTGGAAGCCAAACTGGTCGTATGGTGTTGGGTAACGTGAGCTGTATGCACGCATGTATGGGTCCACACTCACCCACTCAACTTTGACGAGGATCTCTCCATTCTTAAGGGCCGGTAACTCGTATTCCACTATTTCAAAATCTTCACGTTTGGGTAAACCCTGGAACGTTTTCTTAACCACGTATTTCCGTGCCTTCACCATTATGATCTATCGTTCACGATACTTTACGAGCGACTGAGTTTATAAACACGTGGAACATAGTATATATACCTATATACTATGTTCTACGTGTTTATAAACTCGGTCAATAGTGCTATCGTCATTGCGTGTCATGCGGAGCTAGGGTTGGCGACTTTTTTTAGAAGCCAGGGCTAAGTTAGGTTTTCTTTTTCTTAACTACGACGCGCAACTGTTGCAGGAACTACGGGCACTTGCTTAGAGTCATCATCATCATCATTTCTGCCGAGAGACATCCACTGCAGGACATAGGCCTCCCCCACGTGGGGAGGGGGGGGGGGGGTGTCTATAATCGCCACGCTTGGCAGGCGGGTTGGCGATCGCAGTATGGCGTTAAAAATGCATAGAGAACGCTGCTGGCCATTCTCTAGTAAGTCCCATAGTCACCTTTTACGACACCCACGGGAGGAAATGGGTAATGGGTGGGAAATGCTTAGAGTGGCGAATGGAAAAGACAACCCTGACCGAAAAGACTTAGTCAATGCTGAATTGGCAGGAATTCTTTTAAAATTAAATTTAAAGTTAACATACAAAACAATATATCGACGCACATCGGAAACTGCTAGGCCTCGGAACGTGAAATGTTGAACAAGGCTTCCTTATAGAATGTAGGCGAGCACTACAAACGGGTTTTTAACCGACTTCACAAAAAGGAGGAGGTTCTCAATTCGGTTGTATTTTTTTAATGTTTGTTACTTCAGAACTCCGTCGTTTATGAACCGATTTGGAAAATTCTTTTTTTATTTGAAAGGATATACTTCCAGATTGGTTGTGTTGTAGTGGTTTTTTCAAAATCCAGTTCTGATGGTGGGATCTATGAGGAATTGAGGGAACTCCTTGAATTTTATAGGTATTCATATAGCGATTTTTGTATTTTCATCAACAAATCAAGCATTTGCATTCAGAAAGTATCATTTGGTGAAGTGGAACTGATGAAAAAGACCACAGATGGCCACCGGAGCTCGTCAATAATACGTATTTCACGAGTAGCGATAAGATAGTTAAGCTACTATGACGACACAAATTAAAAAAAAATGTTCTGATAAAAATGGTACCATCAAACTGATCTGATGATGAAGCCGGAACTAGGAACGTAGGTAGGCAACGGAACTCCGTAATAAAACACTAGGAACGTAAGAAAACTTTCTGTCACTCTTGGTTAAGCACATAGCAAATAGTGGTATACGAATTGGTAGCTACCAAAACTAAAAACTAAAAAATAAAAATATAAAATTCGATTTATATGGTGGTAAAATGGGGGATTGTGTTTGCATGAAATCGTATTCCTTTGTATAATAAACTTGAAACTTAGCACGAATACTTGCAGTAAGTAATAAAGTTTGTCATTATTCGTTTTTCATAACTTTTATTTATTTTTTATTCTACTATGAGTTTGCTCTTGACTTTAGTCTAGGTCTGGATGACAGAGACAAAGTCTACGATGGAGTGAGCTTACCCAGAAGAAGCCTGTTCACTCTCACTTTGAATAGATTAGGGTTGTATGCGTTCGGAAACACAGACGCAGGCTATCCCTCAAAGAGGGTTTATGGGTGTTAAAGTTTGTATAGAAGAATTGTAACGCGCGCTCCGATTAACTTGAAACTCGATTCACACTTTTGATAGAAAAGAAACAACAACAAATTATTGGATTTTTCGAATATAGATATAAAAAAACATAGAGTGAGAGAGTGAGTGAGATAGCTCGTCATAATATGGAAACGTTCTTATCGATTTTTTTAAACCAAGACATCGATTTAGAATACCCTAGATACACCGTCAACGCTTGAAATGTGTCTCGATAAAACTGTGCTTAAATTACTTCTAAGCACAGTTGCGCTCTCAGTAACGCGCGCTTCGTTGTCGGACGCCAAAGTGCTCCGTAAAAAAGTGCAAAAATAATACTTTAACCACGTTGAAAAGGAATGGCATATCGTATTTTCGGTAAGTACTAGATAATAGTTTTATAATGTAGTGAATTTGTGGCAAAATACGCCTTCAAACTCATTAAAAACATATTTTTTTTAAATTTCTTTCAATACGTCTCTTCATTTGACGCTACGCAGTTGGCTTTTTCCCTCGCGCAGCACTTGTATTAAGTGAAAAGGAGATGGAAGATGTATAAAGTGGAACATAGTCAAATATTAAATGAATAGAGTCGCTTATTGTTTTTTTTCTTTCTGCGGTATGTCAATAATATGGAATTAACATAGAATAACTATAGCCCGTCCGGAGATGAGCAAAATTTATTTGAATGGTGATTGATGTTTTTTATATTATAGTTATTATTAATTGAAAGGGAAAAATGGCGAAAAATTATAGCTAATGAGAGGAGTGAAGATTTTTTTAAGCCAAATGATTCTATAAAATATAATTATTGTGTGGTTCGCTCTTGTCACTTCTCAGAAAATGACATGTATTATACGAAGAAAGGCTTTCGGAAAGTATAGAAAGCGGTTATTCCATGTATTGCAGTAAGTTTTTACATAAGATATTGTGACTACTGAGTAAATGTGCTGAGTTAATGGTGCCGATTCTCTTGTACACCGAACTAAACTAACTAAACTATCACTAAAATTCCTTACTTTTGGCTATGAGAATCTTAAAGCTATTCTGCAAACAAAATTCTCTAAATTTAAAAATAAGTTTGACACAACTAAATCGAATTTGACAATCGTGACTCCACGTGGTATTTTTTTTTTTATGGCTTCGCAACGTACAAATGTACTTTTGCCTATGATTTTTGAGTCCGCGACGTGTTTTTTATGGAATTTTTCCCTTTTTGTGTGGAAAATAAAAAAAAATATTACCTACATGTAGAGTAATAATGGTTTAAGGTTTTGCTAAAGGGGGTCGAAATTTTCATTATTTTTGCGATAGGACGCACCATTTTGGAGATATAAGCAAAAGAGAAGAAAAAAAAAATTGGGATAAACACGAAATATTTTAAGTGATACACCTATAGGTGGTAAAGAAGCCATGGAAATGATTTTTTTTAATTCAGAGTATATTATTAAAAAAAAAAACTTGATATGATGATTAATTATCAAAATTCACCGCGCTCGTGCCGCCACCCCACCGCACCGTTCGGCGTCACCGCGTCGAGGCGGGTCATTCATAGATATTATATTTTTATTATATTTATATTTATTATATTTTTTATTTTTTATATCTAAGTGTTTTAAAAACTAAGTGTTAAAAATCCTTTATTTACTTAAATAAAGGATTTTTTCGCAAAATGTCTCAAGCAATTTTAAAATTATAATAATTATGTAGAAATATAAAACACTTAGATATAAAAAATAAAAAATTTCGCTGCTGTGGCTTTTTTACGACTTAAAGATGTTTCTCTTAAAATATTTCGTGTATGAATAGATACACCTTATATACAGTAGGTACTGGTTTTGCACCAGAAGTCGTGAGAGTCGGTGATTGGTGTGAATTTTAGTTCATGAAAACTAATTTTATTCCACACCTTTTTAATCGCGATTATAAATATATCAGATTTAGTTAGAAAATCTAAATTTTAGTTTAAAAACGTCAAATTCAGAATAGTTAAATTGCCATTTTCACTAAATTTTAAAACTCAGTACCATCTTAGAGCTGTCAAACTAAATTATAGTTAAGTTGTGTCACTTTCGTCAATTTCAGAATAGGAAATGGTCGTTTGACAGGAATAAACTAAATTTTGGTGATTTTTAGTCTTAGTTTAGAGAATTTTGTGACAAGAGAATCGGCACCATTATCTATCAATCTTTTTAAATTGTTTTAATAAATAAAATAAAAATAAGTTAATTTTAACCACCTCAACCTGTTTTATTTAAGCACATAGTACTGAGTAAAATTTCAAGACCACTCCATTATCCTTCTGTTCCAAAGCAAAATTTTTTTACGATTCACGATTCATTGTCACGCGGCGTAAACTGAATTTGACTTAATAAGCATTTGCTTAAGGAATAGTATCGTTTAAAATTATCTTACCTACAGCTGAGAGCAATAAAATTTTACGACTTGCGCGATGGTCTAATTTTGAAATGTCATAACCGCCCATCGCGCGCACTCGAAACTACACCTTAATTCCATTCACATAAGGTTGTATGTAAGGAAAATTGAAATGTTGTTAAGTACATTATGTGTTTTAGATTTGCCTTAGTAGACGCACACACTTGTAACTTAGCGATGGGACACTTTTGCGACTTTGATTTGTAGGTGATAGTGTATCTAGGGTATTCTAAATCGATGAACCAAGATCATCCGGTCTATTCTACCAAAATTTTACCGTAAAAAGTTAGGTGAAGTGAGTTGTCATTCTACCTGAAGCTAGGGATTGACACTTTTGACAGCTCACTTCACATAAGTTTTCACGGAGAGATTTTTACATAATAGGTCGGCAGGTCTTGGTAAAACACAGTTTAAATCTTATCTATTCCTTTGAATCTATAAACTTGCGACGGCGATGATGCCAAGCTTCACGGCTTAGCTCCAAGGTAAAGCAAGGTTGCCTGCTTGTCGGTCTTCTACAGATTGTACTTCGGCGAGTGTGCCCATGAACTCCACGACCTCATTCAACCGGCCCCCTTCTACCATCAGACATCTAGACGCACTGCAAGTTACCACCCCTACCTAGTTGATATTCCACCAACTCGCACTAAGCGTTTTCAAACGTCTTTTATAATGCGCACAGCAAAGGAGTGGAACTCTCTGCCTGCGTCTGTGTTTCCGAACGCATACAACCCTAATCTATTCAAAGTGAGAGTGAACAGGATTCTTCTGGGTAAGCTCACTCCATCGTCGACTTTGTCTCTGTCACCTCTGACCTAGAATAGAGTCAAGAGCAAACACATCATAAAAAAAAAAAACTTGAAAATTGTCCCGAATACTTATTTATCTAAATAAATGATAAAGATCGTTAACATCCATTTTTGAATACTTTTAACTTTTTAACTACTTTTTAAAAGGGGTGAAGCGGGAGTAAATTTTTTAGAGGAAAGTACGAAACCCGCGCCGACGAAGTACGAGACGACTACGACAACGACGTATCTACTCTATAGAGTACGGTTGTCAACCCTACAGAGTCCTAAAAGTCAATATCATAATCATGCTCATACACTCAACTCGCAGCTTATCCGATAGTAAGTAGTAGACTGGTGTGGATTAAGCGATACCGACTGCGGCTTGAGTCGTTTTTCTTTTTTTTGATAAGGAAGTGTAAACGTATTGAGTTCTGTTTGTGGTTGATAATTATACAATAACATTAATGATGTCGAAACTTATCATTAAAGGATCCTTAGATGCATCAGTTAATGTAATACATAGTTAAAAAACGTATGTATTTTATAGTTTTATTTTTTACTAGCTGTTGCCCGCGGCTCCGCCCGCGTGGATGTCGCTTATCGCGTAAAAAAGTAGCCTATGTCCTTCTCCATATCCCAGGCTATATCTCTGCCAAATTTCATGACGATCGGTTCAGCGGTTTAGGCGTGAAAACGTAACATACAGACACGTCAATGTTCGGTAGTGCAAAACCAAACGCAAAACTTTAGAAAAACTCGTAGAAATGATTATTTATTTTTTTGTTTTTGAACGCATCCAATCATTAATACTAGGGCATACAAAACTGGTTAAATCGGTTTTTTCGGGTTTTTTTTGAAGTTGTTTTTTGAGAAATATGTGTGTAAAGATATGAAAATGCTGAAGTCTAATCAAAATATGTATTTTTTTACGTTCATCTCACTTATTTTTATAATGCATTTGTTTGGACTGAAATAAGCTACAACTACTACGTAACAATACAAAAAGTTTCTTTTCTTTATACATAACATAGAATAAAGCTTATTATTTAGGAAAATAACATATTCTTTAAAACTTAAGGTACACACAGCGTCATTATGTGCTAACCCCTCAAGTTTTAAAATGTTACACTGCTACAATATTGAGTTCGTTACGAATAATCTAACGAATACTTCAAAAAGAGTTCCTTAGTAATGCTTATATTTGAACCATCGCATTACCGAACGTCGTCATATTCTTATCGGCAGTTTGACGCACTAGCCATGCAGCGAGCCCATATAAATGGCGATGAAATTGTTATTTTCTATCGTCTAGTCAGTTTATCTTTAGGTCTCTGTCTAATTGATAGATGTTATACTTTGAGTGTATCCATTAATATTACATTAATAGGATGTTACTTGTCTAGGGACCCGTTTGTGTCAGTTGGCAAAATATGTATAAATTATGATAACTGTAAATTAACAAATCAAATTGTAAAATATAAATCTTTGTAGTAAAATAAGATCAAAGTTTTGTTAAATAATAGCAATAATAAATATTATTAAATGTTTATTAAAGTATTTTATTTTTCTTGTTTTTAAATTCTTTATAAATATTACTAAAACAAAATAGAAAATACTGTATATTAAAAAATATATAATGCATGACAGAAATGCAGTATAATGCACTTGTCGTGCCTAGGAATTGAACCTCCAATATTATGCACGGCAAGTGGTTTTGAAACCTCCGGTCTATTTAAAAATTATAGTTAACTTCGTAAATGTTAACCCTATTATTGTTTGTCATTAGATGCAATAATAAAAGTATTAACTTTTTATTGAATAAAGACAATATACAAAACTGACTTTAAAAAAAAAAAACTTATTTATTCACAAAAACAATACATTAATTATAATAACATGTTTTTGCAACATAAAAAAACCAACATGGGCCTGTCACGGATTTGAACGCACATGTCTTTTGCGGGGGTAACCACTTAATGATGCTATGTGTACCTAACATACAAAATTAGGAACATTTGGTAGGTACACCAAGGTCTAAAATCCCAGAATATTAAATAACAATTTAACTGTCATAAAATACAAACAAGCAAAATCAACAGTACGTAAAATGCGATCGAAATAATTATTTAAATATCGCTTAAAATAGAAGTCTTATTCCTAATTTACCAAAATAAAATAAATCAGTAATTCTTATTGATATAGATTAGAAATTCAAAATTAAAGTTACACAGCTAAAATTACTATTTTTTACTTTGATAGAATGACAATTTAGACTATACGGATTTTATAACACATGAAACCCGCTGATGTAAAGGCTCTCTCTGATTCCACACTTGTTGGAGGTATAGATTTCAAAGTTTTATATACTTTTGTTAAGTACTCTCATATTTTATGAATTAAATTTTCCCAAAGGAGAAAAATCCCGAGAAACCCTAAAAATCCGGTTTTGTATACAAAAAAACCCGGTTACAAATCAGTCGGTTATCCGTTTTTTTTGGTTATCCGGGTACCCGGTTTGCACGCCCTAATTAATACGTGTTAAATGTCACAGTTATTGAGTCAAAGTTAAGATAAGTTAGGAAAATCCAAGATAATCTAAATATATAAAACAAAGTCGGGTTTGCCCGAACACTTATAACTCGAGAACGGCTGGACCGATTTTCATGGATTTTGATTTGTTGTATTTGTCTCCGTCCCGAATAGCAGAGTAACTATTAAAAACATTGAAAAATTTACGAAAAAAAATTATAAAAGAAAAAACATTGTCCCATACAAAATGTTCATGGGTTTCGTAACTGTCAAACATTTATTGTCATCCCGTCGATACGGTAAACTCTCCTCCCAAATTAAAGAACGTATTTTCTGCCGCACTAACGAAAAATGCAGTAACTCGATTTTGCCGCTTCCGAGAAATTTATTTTTGATTATTGAATTTGTTATGAATTTTTAGTTATTGCTTTCTTGCTTACTGAAAAATCGAGTTCCTGAAGAATCAATAAAAAGTTGCTTAGAGAGATTTAATAGATTTCGATTCGCTGACTCCAAATATATAATTCAACGAATATATAACTCTAAATCGTCCAAAATCGTACTGCATTTTTCGTTAGCGCGGCAGTTTTATTGGTTTCGAATCGACAAGATATATCCACAATATTCGGTTAATGGCGTATTTTAGATTTTAAAAGGTAGAATAATGTCAATTTGATGTCAGTATTTTTTTTTAACTGTGGCTTCTCGGTGTTGAACTTGAGAGGTCATGACTGAGCCACAGGCAAGTCCGGTTAAGGTAACCGGACTTGCCTGTGGCTGCCTTAAGCGAAAACTTAAAGCCTTCAGCCAGGGCATAACACTTATAAACTAAACGACTGCAAAAGCCGAGGTTCGTACCTTAGTACGAACCTCGGCTTAGGGCAGCGTCGCCGTTGATGGGAGGACAGCAAGGGACAGGTGGCTGGATCAGATCAGGGTTATTATTATTATACGGGGAATTTAAAGCTACAAGCTCAGATAGGGCGCGGGCTGGCACTTCGTCGAGCAAGCGTCGGGGGGGATGTCAGTAATGAAAAAGGATAGACATATATATTGGTTGTCAAATATTTATGCGTGCGTTCAGAAATTTATTTTGTGTAAACTAAGGATTTTTATTTTTTTATGATTTGGCAATAAAAAATACATACAGCCCTAAATTTTCACCCTTCTACCACCAAGCCATAATTTAAATAGCGATATTAGTACTTTAATAATTAGAAGGAAAGGAAGGAAGGTTCAGGTTCAGGGAAGGTTTTAGGTAGGTAGGTAGGTAGGGTAGGGTAGGCTAGGGTAGGGTAGGTAGGGTACCCCCCGGTGGGTTCCCGCATTGTCGAGGCGGGGGGCTCAGTAGCCGTGGCTTGGAGGGCCACGGTGAAGCTAAGAGGAACCCGAGGAGGGGGCCGCTCGTCAGGGCTTTTGCGGCTAAGCCGACGACGTAGCGGCCGTAGGTTGCGGTGCCGCTTTGGCGACATCGCAACTGAGGCGGGCCGCGATGTCGAATGGGCGGCATCGCGGCTGAGTGTGGGAGGCCGCGGTGGGAAAGGAGTGCCGGTATTGCGGTGAGCCGTTCTCCCTACCTTCCGCGGCGTTGACGGAGCTGCCACCGTTGAATGGCGGACGCGGTGGGGCCGCATAGGAAGAGGAGTGCCGGTATTGCGTTAGCCGCTCTCCCTATCCTCTGCGGCCGAAAAGTGGTAGGCGGCGGGGCCACTGACCTGACCCGTCGCGGGAACCAGGGGCACCTGGACGCGGGGTCGTCTGGCGCGGGGTCCCAGGTGGAGGCCAGCAGGCAACAGGTGCGGGGGCACCCTTGCCTGTATTGCACAGGCCTCCACCAGTGTCGGACGGGAATGGCCAGGTGTTCCCGGTCATTCCCATATCGCCCCCAGGCGGAGGGGCATGCGGGGCCCGCCAGCTAGGCGGGCATGCGCCGGGAGGGTTGTGGACGTAAAGGCTGTGCCGGTTTCCCATGACCCTCCCATCAAGGCGATGAGGGAACTCCGCTGAGTTTTAGTGGGTATACTGCCATTTTGGCAGGGAGTCCCACATACCCCGTCTCTTCCCCCGACGAGCGGACATGCGTAATCCATTTCTCAGCGTCAAAAAAAAAAAAGGGTAGGTAGGGTAAGATAGGTGGGATAAAGTTTATGGGCGCATCTGGTTTCAAATCAAATGCAATCCTTCGTGTTTAAATGGAGCACAGCACATATTTTAATCGATCATTTGAAAAAAGTGATTGATCCAGTAAAAAAAAACGGCTGCTGTCAAAAACGAACGAAATCATAAATTTTTTCCAAACTCTTTTGTGCTAGGGCACCTCAAACCGTTTATTACTTACTATTATTTAATTCTTTTGCTCTGCCTTGGGCTCCGCCCGCGTGGATGTCGGTTATCGCGTAAAAAAGTAGCCTATGTCCTTCTCCATATCCCAGGATATATCTATGCCAAATTTCATGACGATCGGTTCATCGGTTTAGGCGTGAAAACGTAACAAACAGTCAGACAGAGTTATAACTTTCACTAATATTAGTATGGATTGTAGAATAATTGTTAAAACATATGTTAAGGAATTTATACTTACCTAATGTAATGTACAAATTATAGTGATTTAGGGACAACAATCATGCTGGACAGGTGAGGTTAGTGAACCTTGGCCAGGCATGAAATCGGACTTCGGGTAATCGGGTAAATGCGGTAGGTAACCGTTTCGCATCGATGTCCCTTCCACCCTGTATAGTCTGTTTTTTATTAATCTTAAATTGGTACATTCCAGCGTTCTCCATTAAGCGAGTACCTATTCCTGCCATGGCTGGGCGCGACCCTTCGGGGCCTGTTCCTGCGACAGGCTCCCACGGCTGGGGCCCTTCTCTACACCATGGCTGTCATCAATGGCAACATCAACCCATTGTTCCTCACCGCCTTCTCTTTCCTGTTCCGTAAGTTTTTCCTACCCGACTGCGCGACAGCAATGACAGTACAGTAGACATATCTACATACGTATCTTTGTATGTGGGATTCTTTATACCCTCGAAGCATCCTGACAGCTGGTTGGTTTATAGTACATGAGGTGGTTAACGACTCGTCTAGGGTGCGCGATGGCAATAGGCTAAGCTTTGTTTTTGTCAAATCAAAATGGCGGATTTAAGAAGTCAATAAGTGCTCTAGAAAAAAAAAAATTGTTCTAAGATCATGTAGGGGTATCATAATAAAGGGCTTGAGTAGACGATTACAAAAATATAACAAACTAAAAACGTAAAAATTCCAATAATCTTCGTCTGATGCAGTTGGTGGTATATGTAATATATATCCGCCGTACAGAGACGCGGCAGATGTGTTAACATGCCAAACAAAGCTGAAATGGGCCATTTTCCTGTAATAACACTTGCATACCATACATTATGTAATTTTCACTATTTTTTCTTTTATATATTATAAATGTCTCAATATTGTAAACACTCAATTAAGGGAAGAAGCGAGACAACCCCAACAAAGGCCGTTTCATTCACATGTGTAAATGTAACCGTTTGAGACACAATAAACAATAATTTTTTTTTTATACTATTCAAATCGAATCACAGTAACTTTGCATGGTGGTAGAAATAAGTATGGTTTTAGTACACCAGACGAGTTACTTCACAAGGAGCTTATAAGCTTTATGATACATAAAGGAAGTGAATCCAGAGAAGACGGCTAATTGGTACCTTAAGATCATGCACGGTAGGAAAATATGTGCTGTGCTAACTCCAAATACTTAAATTAGGATATAATACGGTCAAGGAGATGAAGATAGCATAACATCACGCCGGTATTCCCCAAAAGGTTGGCCATGGTACACCCATATTTCGCCAGTTATTTTAAGAACCATGTTATAAAGGCGAGGCAATTGCCATCAACTGGGCACAAATCCAGACTCCAGGGTGCTACTGAGAAATGGATATTCTTTTTCCTACCATTTCATACATTGTATTGCTTTGCCTCAGTGTTGGAGGCGCGACTGTGGCTCGAGATCGCCCGTCTGGTGCGCGCGCGGTGGGAGCGACGCCAACACGGCATCATGTCTCGTGACTCGGAGTACGAAGTCCAAACTCTTTGGAGCAATGACGACGTGCAAAGCATCGAAGTACGCAACTATGTTTATTAGCAAGATATCATGATTCATCAGCACTTGATTCATGAATTACTTAACTAACTTAAGCTAAAGAAGAATGAAGTAAGTAAATACAGTACCGCCATCTACTTAAATATGTAGGTACGGTATTTACTTATTTTATTCTTCTGAATTGGATAATTTTTGTATGGAATGGATTGAGTGTTGTGTCATCCTTCTTAATTTATACAGAGTAATTTCCTTTACTAAAACAAACGGGCAACTAAAAATTGCTTATTTATTTTTATATGTTAGTGAGCAACTATTAGGTGTTCTTAATGTCTTTGTTTGTTCCTCGTCTTAGACTTGTCTACACTGCCTTATATCAAATGATGCTGTTGCTTTTGTATAAAACAAATTTTCTTATTATATTTAATTTAGATGAAATTTTTTGAATGATACTTGTTGGTTAAGTAATAAAGAAATAAAGGTCATTTGCTTGTTTTTTTTTAATGTTTTGCAGCAACTTCTTCGCCGCTTTTATTATTTTTATTAGTACAAAAGCCAGATAGATTCCTAAATTAATTGCTTACAGTATGGCTATTCATCGTTTCTCTTTTTTAGAAATAAACTATTTTATTGATTGCTGTTTGGGCCTGCTCTTGACCTCGATCTCGCCTGATGGAAAGCGATGGGTGAGGTCTATGATGGAATGAACGTGCCCAGAACATGCCTGTTAACTCTTGTTTTAACGAAAGAATGAATCAATGAAATGCACCGACCCCAGCGTGGTTTAACACGACTTGATTACTCGAATGAACCCAATGATTCACACTAGCCCCTGAAGCCTCATGTTTCCATAATATAAATACACGAAGTAAACATGAAATTGTGATACCCAAATTCAGATTAACTAAAACTAGCAAGTCATTTCTTATAAACAGTATCCGCTTTTATAACAAGTTGCCAAAGTCGGTTACAGAACTTAGCGATGGAAAGTTCAAAACCCACATGAACGTGTCCTCACCAAAAAAGCATATTATAAGATAAAAGACTACGTTGAAGACAAGGAAGTTTGGCAATAATTCCTTCTGCACTTGTTGCTTCCCTGGTACCTCATAAACAACATAACTATGTAAATGTCTATTAACTGCTCCCAAATAACTATGTTGATTTAGATATTATTTGACATTATTTACCTACAAATCGAATTCCAATTCTTTATTAGTGGCTTTTGTGAACATGATATTTATTCAGATATGTTACTGTAGTTGTAATTGCAATCATGTCATTAATCTTTTATATACTTAGATTATTTTCTATTTTGTGAATGTGAGAACGTTGTAGGCTAGAGTGTAGATTTGTTGGCACTTTTCTATTTTGTTAAATACCTGGTAATTGTTGAAAGGCCTACACTGTCCTCCCATACCTATTATCACTGTTATTTGATAATATTGTAAAGCCAATTATTTTTAAAAGAGTAACCGTGGAGTTTCATGCCGGCTCTTCTCCATAGGAAACGACTAATTGGAACCGTGCACCTAGCTTTTGACGTTTCATAAGTGCCCATGTAGGTTTATGTGAAATAAAATATTTTGATTTTTTTATTTTTTCATGGGACTACAGTGGCCATTGTATATCAAGGAGTAGACCGCGGGGCACGATAATGAAGACGTGCCCATAGGATATGGAAGGATTATTAGAGCCTATCGGATATGCAACCTTAAGCAAGCAATAGAATAGTGGAAAGACGATTTTAAGACGGAGATTTTAACGACGTCGCAGCCATTTTGGCTCAGGTCCAGCTGCTTTCTCGACTGCTTTCTGTGTCACTGCTATGCTGTGTTTTAGGCAATTATTAATTCATTATTATTTTTTGATTAACACCGTCATAGTTATGAAATATAACAAAATATTAAATGATATTAAGTTATGCATCGTTAGTAGTTTGCCTCAGAGGAGTAGTGGCGGCCCTAGGGCGCACAGTAGCCTAAACATAGACAAAAATCTCGCACGGACACTAACTGTACCCCATAAATTTTTCATATTTAGACATTATATATAAAAGGAACCATTTCATATGTAAAAATGAATAAAAAAATTGATGATTTAAAAAAAAAATCAGAAGCTATAAGATATTTGTGGAGTATTACAAAAAATGAAAAATTAATACTGTATAATAAATTTTGTCATATTTTATGAATCTGAAATTGGGAGGTTAAGAAAACGAAAACTATTACATAAATCTCTTTAATTCAAAGGTGCAAACCTAAGTGTTTTTTTTATATTCTCATTAAAGCGCTTACAAATAAATACTGACCTAGAAAATGTACAACTACTAAAATAAAATTAATACTAAACTTTAGTAACACAATACAAGTGACTAAAAATATTAATATCACAATCGGCTTACTATTTCTCGTCCAAATTTGTATGGTTCTTTCCTCAAAAGACCATTTCAGACACGAAACTACATGGTTCTCACATGATCTGACCAAGATTATTTCTGGACTTTAAAAGAGACTTTTATCCCTGAGTTTGTGTCGTCATTTCTTGTAATATTCGTCTCTAGTAATAGCAATGACATGACCGGGTACACTACATAAATACGAAAAACTTTATTCCGTCAGTCACAAATACGAATTTTAAAGTACCGATTTTTACAATTCTGAATGGTTCAACATTCCTAATATAGGTACTCCGATTCATCATTCATCCTATTTTTATAATTCCAAAATTTCAGTATTCCTAACGTTTATAATTACTATTCTCAAAATACCGAGTTTCAATAGACCGAATAACAAAAAGTCCGACTTAATGCTAATTCGAAACATCAAAAATACGAATTCCGATTATTAAAGTACCGATAAATTAGAATTCAGAAATAAAAACGCCTTGTAAAACTGAATAGCAAGACAAATAAACACATAATCGAAAAAAATATTAACTAATTAAAAACTATATGATGAAGTACATTTTTTGCAGAATATTGGTTCTCATTTAAAATAATGATTGTTTACTTTTGAATAAAAATATTTTCTTTAGAATAAAAATGTTTTCTTTTACTGGTCACAGTTCTAACCTAACCTAACCCAAATGATTCACCAACAATAGAGGGGATCTGGCGCTCGGCGGCCGCTGACGCGGCACGCTCGCTTCACTCGCTCGCCTTCATGCTTTAATGGTCACAGTTCTAACCTAATCTAACCCAAATGATTCACCAACAATATAGGGGATCTGGCTCTCGGCACCCGTTGCCGAGGCACGCTCGCTTCGCTCGCTGATGATGATTGGTGATGTTCTTCAGAAAGGTCAGGTGCATAGAAGTCGCAACCGGCGTGCATGTATGACCAGATGTATGAATGTAAACGAAGCAAAAGGAGAATGTAAAAAAAAAAAAAATGTAAGCGTAGCAGGTGGCGCTCTATAGTTTCTGCCTACCCCCATGGGAAGAAGGCGTGAGTTCCTGTATGTATGTATTTTATATGAGACACGTATACTAAAAGATCAATAATTAAATTATCTTTAAAAGGGTGAAGGTATCAAAATAATTCGCTTGATAGATTTAGCGTGATTCTCAGTTTTGTTACCCGCGTTAGACATAAATTTACAAATTAAAGTAATATAAACATAATATAAAATATTCATATATTAAGTTATAAAAAAATGCTCTAATTTTATATATTTGTTTTTCAAATCATTAACACTACTCGTTTAGAAGTAATCTTCAGTATAAAATCATTAAAAGTCGGCTATCGGCGCCTTAATGGTCACAGTTCTAACCTAACCTAACCCAAAGATTCACCAACAATAACCGAACGCCAGATCCCCTGGCGGCCGCTGACGTTTATTCCAAGTATTGAAAATCGAAATGTCGTTTTTTTCGGACCGAGAACCCATCGAGCATTTAATTCTTCGAACGTATGAAAATCGGAAAACAAACAAATCGCATTTACAACTTTCGGTAAAATAAATTTCGTGATTTTTAATAATAGACATTATAATTCTTAGGTATTATGAAATTCGGACTTTTGATAACCGGAACATCGAAATTCGGAATAAAATATTGCGGAGTATTTGGGTGTGCCCGACATGATCAAATATAAACTTGACATTCACTATACCTTGACAACTATAATATAATGGTTAAACAACAATAATTTAAGGATTAATAATTAGATAAACGCTAAAATCATATATTTTAGCCAGCGATTGAGTAAAGAAAATATGGACATAAATTCCTTGGACTAATAATTGAAAAAAGACTTGTATGAAAATCACAAACGGAGAAATTATGCAAAAAAAAAAAAAATGTGAATATGAAATTTTGATATTATCACATAAAAATAATTTTGAATTTATAAAGTTTTCTAAATTATAAACTTTTTATGTGTCTATTAGAAGTAAATTTTCGATTTTCTAAATATTAATTATATTCAATGTTATGAAAATATTTGTACGCCGATACTTACGTAGTTACGTCTAAACATCATTGGACTCGAACAATGTAATATCTTGCATGCTCTTGTATGTATACAAATAAAGAAATCTTATCCTATTTTATCTTATCTTATCTTCTCAGGGGTACTCAGTTAGGAAATGTCGACTCCATCAAGCTTATAAAAAAAATAAAAATATATATATACATATAAAGGGTGTATCTATTCAAATACGAAATATTTTAAGAGATACACCTATAGGTGGTAAAGAAGCCATGGAAACGATTTCTTTTTATATCTGAGTATATTATTTAAAGAATTAAATAAATGAAAATTACTTGATATGTTGATTAATTATCAAAAGGCACCGCGCTCGTGCCGCCACCGTTGCCGCATTCGGGCGGGACATTAATAGAATTAAAAAAAAGTAAGTAAAAGTTTGTTTGCAAAATGTCTCAAGTAATTTTAAAATTATAATAATTATGTAAAAAATCTATAACACTTATATAAAAAAAAAAAAATTCACTGCTATGGCTTTATTACCACCTATAGATGTTTCTCTTAAAATATTTCGAGTATGAATAGATACACCTTTATATATATGACGTGTAAAAGTGATTCCGATAGCCTATTTACAGAATAAACGATTTAATTTAATTTCATAAAAATACAGGTGGAGACGAAAATACCAAAATAAATTAAATTGTGTATCTAATAATAACAGGCGCACGGGTCGATCGATCAGGTTAAGCTACGCTTGCCGGGGTAGGTCTGTGGATGGGTGACCATATTTACATACCAAGACCCCTCCGTCCTTCGGAAAGCAGGTTAAGCCGTTGGTCCCGGCTGTCATTCGTGGATTTTTGACAGTCGTTACGGATCGTCAGAAGCCGTCTTACCAAGGGGTATCGTTATTACCCAGTTACTGGGTTGTGGAGGTCAGATAGGCAGTCGCTCCATGTAAAATACTGGTATTCAGCTGCATCCCGTTAGACTGGAAGCCGAGTCCAACATAGTTGGGAAAAGGCTAGGCATATCTATGTTGATGATACATAATGAAAAGAAAAATGTGTAGGGTTTAGAATAACTCTACGCTACGCATGTAGCTCTTTTTCCAACACTGTCTGACGTCGTAGCACTCGTAGCGATGTGCTACGAGTTACGAGGCGTAAGGGCTCAAACACATAAACACATTCCGACGACGTAACGTGCCACGGCACAGCACCGTGACGTGGATGTATACGTCATGGTACCGTGACGTGGAAATCGACGTCGAGCAACGTATAAAAATCATGAAAATCCACGTCACGACAACGCAACGTGCCACGTTGAACGATGTCGTATTGAAACCGCCGCGCCGGTGGCGCATTTGTAGAATTGCCGCAGTTAATTTCATATTTTTGTTCTTGAAGTCTTCAGATGTTTTGTTCCATAGTACGGGACGCTCCTGAACTAGGGTTATTTAGTGATCGACTTCGATGTCGTCCGTCATCTTTGAATATTGAATAACAAATGCGGCACAGCTGCAGGAGTGTACCGTGAGATTTTACGTCACGACGACGTGCCATGCAACGTGGCACGTTGCGTTGTCGTAAAGTGATTATTTACGTTGCTCGACGTCGTAATGTGTTTATGTGTTTGAGCCCTAAGGTTGTCGATCGGTTACGCTGTACGCACCGGTATGGTTAGAATGAATTAGATTTTTTTTTGCGCATAACTGAAAGTACCTAATTTCACTTGTGATCACTATTCTCACCTTTGGAATGGGCAACTAGCTTCATTGTTCGGACTGACCGACTCCTTGGTAATTCAAAAGTGCTTGTAATTAGTTTATTTGAAATTAATCGCGATCAGCACATTTAAATCGCGTTCAAGTGCTGTCGTGTCGATGATACTGACCAGGGATGTTGCGAATATTCGCATCCGCATCCGAAAATGCAGAGTTTCCGCATAGATTTCGACATCTGCATCCGCATCCGCAATAATCAATGCGGATGTTCATGCGGATGCGGATGTAATACAAGTTGCGACAAGAAAGTCAAGAAATACCAGAAAATGGTAACACTGAAGCTGTACTCAAAAAGGAATTACTTTCTTACCGCACTAAAAAAAGAGTCAATGTGGATAAAAAACCTCTTAAATGGTGGAGTGTTCATCGAGAGGAATTTAAGATATTATCACCGATAGCACAAAGATTTTTATCCACTCCACCAGGCAGTGTTCCTAGCAAACAATTATTTAGCTGCGCGGGTTTAATTAACGAACCTCTGCGTAACCGCCTTGAATCAGAAAAGGCGGCAATATTACTCTTTATCATTGTTTTAATTCTTCATTCATATACTATATTTATATACGATCTTAAACATCCGCATCCGCATCAAATCCGCATCCGCAAAAATCGGCATCCGCAACATCCCTGATACTGACAGCTCTTAAAATTCGACCTCAATCGTTTAATTGTGCTGCTAGCCCGTATTTTTATGCAGCAAGTTTTACGAAGACTAACTGTGACTGTATCACCAAACTGTGCACTTGTGTGTGGGGTTCATGGGTGTCCCCGGCAGGCACTGGAACTCCCGTGCGAAATCGTGTGAGTTGGAGAGTGTGCCGATGACGCGGAACCGTCCCGGAGAGTGTACAGCCGTCTTTAGTTTGTTGCGCATCGCTTCTGGACGCATCGCGCCGCACCACACCTGGAAATGACGTTAAAGCGTCATTAATTATGATTCGATTTGCGAATGATTGATCTCTTCCAACAATCAGAATGGACTTGTGTCGTGGATTGCATTATTGCCCGATTTCTCATATAAGATACTAAAAGAAAAACGAAAAAGAAAAAAGAAAAAACAGAAAGACGTGAGTTAATGCTTGTATGTTCTCACATACCAAAATCTTGTAATACATAGTTAGCGTGCTTTTTAATAGGAAGGTTTCTATGCGGGGTCCCTATTCAAAGCTTAGTTTAAGAAACGTTTAACCTACGGTTACCAGATGAAATTCTTGTCAGTCTTTTCAATGGACTAGTTGTTGTATTGTTGTTATTATTAACATAACCGGGATATTTACCATGTTTATTCATTTTTCTGAGTTCCCGATATTTCGGCGCTGTTGCAAGCACCATGATCACGGATAAACTGAAGTCACTGCGGGTGGGTGTTTATGAGCAGACAAAACGGTCTACCCTCTTTCTTGTTCGTTTTTTGCACTCAGTACCGCTACCACTGTCACTCGCAACTCGATTCTGTTCCCGACACACGAAACTCACTGTGTCCGCTCGCGAACTTTTTTCGGCACTTCTTCGGTTTTTACACAGCTGAACTACTGGATTCCAGGCTCTCGACAGTTGAAACCCATCATCCCGGTTGAAGTTCCTATATTTAGTAATCTCAATAGCTTCTCTAACCAGTCTTTTGTTGTTGATGTGTTTTGTTGTTGTGTTGTTGCTGTTATTGTTGTATGGTTATGTATCACAAAAAAAAAAGAAAATCACATGCTGTTATTTGTGAAGCTCGCATTGCCCTAGTAGCATTTTTTGGTGGCATTTAGTTGGGCCACATACCTCTGGTTAGTTGGCAAATGCATACAATTGGCGGGCAGTTTGCGGGTTCGGCCCAAAACTGATGGCCTACGTGGATTTACCTACGAAGGCCCAACTTGTGATGGAGCCAACGTACATTGCCCTACGAAGGCCCGACGAAAACGTGTTATGGGTAGGCCCAACGACACATAATACATTTAGGCAAGCGGTTTTATGTTGGTTGGTTCTATGGCTGGTTTCAGAGCGACGCGTCTCGCCAGCGCCGGCCGTACGCGCGTCGCTGTACATGAACCTTATCGGCTTCAAAATAAGGTTGGTTTTAGCGATGTGTTTTGAAAAACCAACCTTATTTTGAAGCTGATAAGGTTCATGTGCAACGACGACTTTTCCACGATTTGTAACACACATGCAATGAGTCTTCCGTGGCGTCATCCATTCTTCACGTACCACACCGAGTTCCCCACCGTAACCATCATCGTCGTAAAACTCCACAACTTTATACATTTAACACTTTCACAAACACAAAGGGGTAACTAACTAAACTAAAACACAGCCTGCCAGCCTGATATCAGGCTAATATCTTTGTTGATGCGAACAAAACAAACACTCACAAACACTCCGCAGCCGCAGGTGCACAAATGAATAACAAAATGGCGGGCGGGCTGGATGACGCGCACCCCACCCGTTGGAGTAGCAGTAATTGGCCCATTGAAGGATTTTTAAGTTATGCTTAAATCCCTACAAAAATCTCCCAACAGTAGGAATAGAAGGGGCAGGCCCGCGTTAGTTGGCCCAATGATGTTATCATAACTTAAATCCCTACAAAAATCACCCATCAGAAGGAATAGTAACAGCAGGCCCGTCGTTAACTATCCGTTGGGCAAATGGTGCATGCTTATGACAATAGGCCTATTTTAAATTTAGGTTGGCGGAATAACTAACCGTCTGCTAATACATTTCCCAACTGTTGGAGTATGGAAGCCAACGGCAATTGCTACTAGGGTGGTTACTCTGTTATACTATTCCTATATTACAATTTAAATGATTCCGTTAAATCATGATAAGTCAGCGGCGTAATTGCGTAACACACAGTAGCAATGGCTTTAATTTTGACAGTTCAACAACATTAATTGTGTTATTTATTTATTTATTTAACAGTTTATGTACACACATAAACAGACAAGATGAAAACAACAGAAAAATACGTACAAAGGTGATGCATACTTGCGAAAGGCCTACACTGTCCTCCCATACCTATTAACACTGTTATTTGAAAATATTATTAAAGCCAATTATTTTTATTAAAAGAGTAACCGTGGAGTTTCTTGCCGGCTCTTCTCCATAGGAAACGACTAATTGGAACCGTGCACCTAGCTTCTGATGTTTCATAAGTGCCCATGTAGGTTTATGTGAAATAAAATATTTTGATTTTTATAGGAAATTAGATAAAGAGATGTAGACAACGTGTGTAAGAGTAGAAGAGAAAGCAAAATACACACAATCAAAAACTATTCACTAATTTAAATATAAAATAAATATCACCACGTTGTTGAGCAGATAAATTTTTCGAACATATCCTTAAAAATCAATAGGATTGAGAGTGATTGTGTGTTACGCTATTGGGATGCTAATTTCACCTGAGCAAAGTTGAGAAAGAACAGCTGCGTGTGAGTATGGTTGAGTCCGGGCAGCGTCTCGCCCTTGACGCCGTGTCGTTGAACCCAGTGAAGGTACGCGCGGAACGCCTGCTTCACGCCACCGTTGTCTGCTATGTTCTCACCCTGAAGACGAGGTTAACATAACATCACGCCTGTATATGAAGGGTTACACAGAGGTGTATACAATGTTATGGACCAGGTGATTAATGCGGGCATTATTAATAATGTACGAGCATTATGAATAATGTCTAGTTCTATCGGGCTAAGTGATTAATTACTATCTTAACTTCATTATTTATCACATTGCACGGTCATTATTATATTGCTACATGACAGTTGGGAAATTTGATAATACGAGTAGACGTTCTAACCTAACCTAACCCAAATGATTCACCAACAATAGAGGGGATCTGGCGCGTATGGCCACGCGCCAGAAAAACCTTCTACTAGAGCTATATCAGGTAGCGAGCTTTTTGCCATTAAACGGATACAAATTCAGCCTGCAGGCTGCTACTTACTGTATTATGCTGAACGATGGCCCTTTTGCGTGGATGTGACGCATATTTACCCCCAACTTGTGTTTTTTTTGTGTTTGTGTTCTTTTTTTGCTTACCGCAAATAAACGTTTTTTTCTATCTTTTCTTTCTTTACTGAGAACTTCCTAACGAAATATCTCAATAACTTTATAGCTTTGCCTGACCAACGACCCCATGCGTAGCAGTGGGGCTTCCAACCATTAAACCACGGATGTTCTAAATTGTTTTGAAAATTCTCAAAACGCCTACAAATCTAGATGAGACAACATTTCTCAATCTGTAAAATGTTATTCGTTGCATAAAGTTAAAAATTACACTGCTACAAAGATATTTTGGCGCTCGAATGACGATGACAAAGCGCTCGCTGTTGGTAAACATAAGTGAAAAATTGATTGGTGAAATGTACAAAAATTAATACAAAAATTGTTTGAAAAACCGGCCAAGTGCATGTCGGACCACGCACAATGAAGGGTTCCGTAGTTGGGATGAATTTATCCCAAGAAAAAACTTAACATTGTAGTTGACAAACATATAATTCTCCCATACATTCCAACTGCAAATGTAAGTTTGTACGCACAATATTGAGTGATTTAACATGTTATTTTAAGACCATAGACTTCTTATAGGTGTTCCTGTAATCTATAAGCATAGAACTATTTTCTGTATTTTTTTCAAGATTTTAGGCTCAGCTTTTTCGGAGACCCCCCTTCTCCGAAACTGCTGAGCCTGAAATGGTCAATTTCATCTATTTTCTTAAATAACTTTAAAAATAATTATTTTAAAATTATTAGAAAATATATATTTGAAATCCTCATAACAAGTCCTTTCATTTCATTTGATACGTTACAAGGTTAAAGATCGCAAAACATTTTTTTTTTAAATTTTCTTGTTTGCCCCCTGAAATTGAACCCCATATTCAAAATTCATTTATTTACGTCACACGTTCGTGTATAGGTCACGGAAATTTATACGAGTAACAAATTTCAACTTAAGTGGTCCAGTATGTAGATTCGGAGTAAATCGGCTGTGATAGGCGGACAGACAGGCAGACACACGTGTGATCCTATAAGGGTTAATGGGGCAAAAGAACCTTGTAGCGCTATACATTCGTTGGCCGTTGGTTCGTTGTAAAGTTATAAAGCCACTTCGATCAAAAATACCAACTATTGTTGATCGACATAAAGCCAAATCACCTGAGTATTAACACCATCCAGCTTCATATTGACCTCGGGCACAACATATCGTCCGTACTGATCGATCAGGCACTGCGCCCGACGATGGAAGGCCTCTATCGCGGAATCTGACCACCAGCGGTGAAGGTTGCCGTCGCAGTCAAACAGTCGGCCTTTGTCGTCGAAGCCGTGGGTTATCTCGTGCCCTGAAAATAACGAATGAGAAATTATGTTATCAATTGAAGAAAAAATGGGAAAATGGAGAATGGAGAGAAAATACATGCGTTTTCAAAACCAATTAAAACATGTCTTTTTGCCTGACTTTTTTTTGCTCAGTTTACTTGCGCCAGCGCAAATTTTTTATTTAAACATGGGGGGGTTTATTTATAAAAATGATTAGCGACTGTTTAACCATAAATTTTTGACGTTTCAACGTCACTTAACTTTAAGCAACGTTAAAATCAAAAAGCAAAATATTTTATTTTTAATAAACCTACATGGGCACTTATGAAACGTCAGAAGCTAGGTGCACGGTTCCAATTAGTCGTTTCCTATGGAGAAGAGCCGGCAAAAACCTCCACGGTTACTCTTTTAAAAGTAATTGGCTTTACAATATTATTAAATAACCGAGAGAACCATTTTGAAAGAACAGCGAGACTATCGTCGACATGTAAGACATCTGTGTCTTTTTGTCTATTTTAAAAATTAGAGATGTGTCATCAGCAAATAGAATAAGTTAGCCATCATGTAAGAAAGGTCATTAATATAAACTAGAAATGGAAAAGGCCCAAGAATTGAACCTTGAGGCACGCCCATCTTAACTATACTTCATTTACTATAACATTAGAAAAAAGAGGCTCGTAGAAGCAGGAGTGCGAAACATTTTATTCAAAGTTAAAAGTTTAAACAATTAAACTAAAAATGTTTTAACATAACTTTGATAAATAGGTCGTAATAACATCTTCATCACACATTACTTACAACGAAACGAATGAATGAAACAAACGATTACGTCGTGATGATTTAAATTTAATTAAGATTAAAGGAAATAAAAGTGTTTTTTTTTTACAATATTTTATTTAAAACAACAACTTTCAACACACAATAGTTGGTGTAACTTCTTCGTCTTCATCATATAATTTAGTCACTATCATCAGAGAATAAAGATGAAGAAATTTCACCGACGTTACCTAATAATAAATCTTTCTACCACATCATCCATTATGCTTTAACTCTTCCTCTTCTTTAATTGCATGAGCAACGCAAGACTGCCATCGTTCTAGCGTTATACTATCCAGATCTTGTGGGAGTAATTGTTTCTCCTTGTCTAATTTGAACGTTTTGTTATGTTGAGCCACATACCCCATCATTTGAGCCCATATTAATTCTATAGGGTTGAACTCGCAGTGGTAGGGTGGGAGGCGCAATACTGAAATACCCTTCTCTCTAGCCAGATGGCTATCATCAACATTGCATCTACAACAAACTTTTGGTATAAATGTCTTTGTATTTTTGCTTTTTCTAATAAAGTTTCCCTAAGATCTTTTTCCTCAAAAGGAATATTTTTGCTTTTAAACCATTCCTGTATATCTGCCTTTCGTGTAGCTGTGGTTGGCAGCTTCTCCAATGTCCTTGAGTGGTATAGCGCATTGTCCATAACAATTACAGCGCCACTCTCAATTTTTGACAAAATTAACTTGAACCATTTTCACTTTTGTCTATCGCGCTTCTATAACATATTCCCTGTAAATTGAGAGGTCTGGCTCTTATGAAACAGGAAATCCTAGTACAAGAGTCAGGGCTACACAGATGATTGTGTAAATAAATAAATTATTATTATTATTAAAGTTGAAGGCGTCCATTTCGGAGTGGTCATCTTCATCACCTTTCTTTGCATCAAATATTAATGCAGCATCCATTAAAAACCCTTCAGAAACTCTGTGAAATAAAATTAATACAAGTCAATTATTCCGTACCCCCTATATAATTTCACTGCTGGAAATAGTTCATAGATAAATACTATAACAAAAATTATAACTTTAAAAGTTCGCTTTGCATGCGTTAATTCATAATACAATATAATATGTATTACTTAATTAATAGTCAATAACAATGGGGTGTTCATTTTTTTATGGCGAGGACAGTCCATAAAATACATACCAGTATGACCGATTATAAGTTGGATTTTTTAAACCACCAGATAGACCTTCCCAATGTGCTTCTTTTGAAGACTTATTATTAGTGTCATGCCATATTAGGCTTTTCGTGTGACCTGTTTGTATGATAAAAGGTTATTAATATAAATACCATTCATTTCACGAACCAATTTTATGAAATTATGTTTAACTGTATAATTAATTATAATGTTATTGAATGCAAGAGGTCATACACTGCTTAGTGCATAAATAGCTGTTAAGAAATTTAGAAGCACTGTACCTTCATTTAACCAAGTGTCATCTAAATAATAATATATTTTCCTTCCTTTATTCCTTAGCCTTTTTATTTCATGAAGATATTTTAGTCTCCAAAGGACGATCTCCTGCTTGTCTATGACTTCTATGAGTGCACTTTTTCTGCTCCGTTTGATTTATGTGAATTTTAATGTTTATTTAATTATTTTATACAGACTGCTTTTTTTTAATCTGGCAGAGACTCGTCACTGTTAACTGCTTCCAGCATCTTTTCCAAGGTGGGCAACTCATTATTAAAGAAGAAGGAATGAATTTTCCTGCATATTCCACTAAATGTGATGTCATCAAAATCATCACGTTTCATGTGCTTCTGTTGGGGAGGGGGAGATTGCAGGCGACTTTTTATGTTGTACTCTTTGAGAATATTGGACAGAGTAGCCCGAGATACGCCTGTAAATAATAAAATCATGTGCGGAGTTTCTAAAATATAATACATTTTATCACAATGCATGTTAGTTTCAAATATTTTTGTAGTAATAATTTTATGAATCATCCTTACCGGCAACTTCTGCGATTTTGTTTATCATCTCAGTCCTATAATGAGGAGTATCTGCAGGCCAGGACTCCAATTGCTTAAAAATATTTATCACAGGTTGTTTTTCTACAGCACGCAGCGTTCTCTTTTTTTTGGAAGACATTATTATTTCGTCGGAGTCAACTTTTGGACCACGTTTTTTTCGCCGTTGGCTTTGGTCAGACTCAGCACTTATATGTTGTAAGCCACTCGGTCCCGCACCGGGATCACTCATAGCTCAAAAAAAAGTAACGTTTTGTAAAAACAACCCAATGACAACACTGATAACAATACAATAATAAAGAAATAACTAAATATTATTTATTATTTTAATAAATAACAACAAAATCACGAAAATTAAACAATAACAAACAAAGTATTCACAAGTAAATGACATACATGACAATCTTAGAACATTGTCAAGTCAATTTCACAGACGACATAAACCAGTAAAATTAGAAATCCCCGGCTGTCACAGCTTATGAAGGGATTAAGTAATATTTTAGATTTGGTAGGATTATAGTGAAACAAAAAGCGTTGCAGTATTGTTGACTCCTGCTTCTTTTAGGTTTTTAGCATAGGCACTGTAATTTTAAATTGGAATTAAATAATATATCTAAATGAAAGCTACTTAATTTCATATGGTTGTTTTTTTAAATGATTACAATTAAGTGTGATAGCTGATATATAAATTGATTTTAATCGATTTGGCGTCAATCGTAACTATAACAAGTTTATTGTACTTTTGTTATAGTGTGCATCAAAAATAACCTTTTTTAACTTCTGTCTAATGCTATTATAAATGGAGTATAGAGACCCCGAGGAAGTCGCCCCGTTAACGTGTACATTTATGTATAAACCCCTATTGTGCAGGTCTTAAGTACATTAAATAGTAGATTTTTCTTTACTATGCAAACAGAGCTGCAGGTAAACAAAACCATCCAGTGCCACCCACGCAAGGTGCACATATATCAGCCAGAAGAAAAAAAAAAGTGCTTCACCTATAACAACTCCAATGCCGCCATAGTTGAGAGACCTGGGGAAGTGTCTGTGATAGAATGGAGGCTGCAGGATTCCTGCAGGGAACATAATCTGGTTTTTGTTGCGGCTGTAGTACGCATTGACCACAGCTGGAGCAGTGTTCCATAGTGTCTTGTTGACTGGCTGGCCGATACTGGAACGAAATGAATAGGTGAATGTATAGATGGATAGAATATGCTTTATTGTAAAAAAAAAAATTACCAAGCTTATTTACAAAACCATTCATATTCAGGGAATCAGCACTGAAAGAAATATTTAGCCTAACTACTTCGGCTATTTCAGGAATAATCAAAGTTTGACAAGACTTTATAAAAGTTGATTTAATAAAAGTGATTTGTCTATAAAATACAAAACAGCCTTTTGGTTTTGTTTACATGTTGCACAAAGTTATGTGGTCACTTTTTTGTGTTACATGTTGACGAAAGTTTGGTTATGTATAAGTTAAAAAAAAAATCAGTGAGGGTACCATCAATTAGAACAAAAGTAAGGGAAAGTTAATGTAAGAGTAAGGGGAATAGATTTTATTACTGTTATGGACAGGCCTTGGCCCTGCCGTAGGACTAAGGAGATGAGAGGAGACTTCACGGTGAGATTATTACAGAATAGACTGGCTGATTCGCATTTTTCATGCACTGGGTTTTCATCCTTAGCGTCGAGAGTTGAAATTTCAACGGTGTATTTTTTTGACGCGCTGGTATACGCTCTGTTGGATTCTGAATGCTCAGCTCAATATCGAGAGTTGCCAATCCAGTGCGCTACAAAAAATATTTCGTGCGTACCTGGGCTTATAGCCAGAATTGTTCCAGTTCAAGAGAAAGATGAAACTATACAGGACGTAATAGCGATATTCCTTTTACCCAACAGAACAATGATGACTATAACACTTCATGATAGCGAGCATCAGATTGAGACAATTTGTCCTAATAAACATGCAAGTGTAGGTATACGATACGCCATATTACTAACACGATCACGTATCTGATTACTTGATTACCTACATTACATACTGGTTTAAAGATGAGTTGCCTCACTGATCTAGTAGCATGTTATATCAACTAGACATTTGATACCGAACTGCAGTATACTTTCTGCAATGTACAAGGGTTTCATTTTACTTGATTTGTTACTTACCGCGATTGCTCCATCTTCGTTAAATGTTGCAGTATATTCAGAATGTTCTCGAAATACTTGTCCGGATGTATTTTTACTTCTTTGTATCTGTCGTCCAGTTCCTTCTTCTTCAATATGAAATCGGGATACCCTATTCTCAGCATCATTGCGTCTACTTTATGTGCTGCTAGTTTCTTTGTCTTATCATCGATCCAATCTGTCATATGGAGCAGTTCTCTGAACGACTGTTGGATCTCTCTTGTCATGTACAATGTGTCGTTCTTGCTTATTTCGTCGAAGTATTTCCTGACGAACATGGAGCCTAATGCCATCCCCATGTTGGAGTTCACCTGTGAAACGCAGTTCTTCCATCTTGGAGGCGCTTGCTCTCGCCCGAATAGAATGAAGTAGAACCTGGAGAATGTTAAAACACTTGCTAATTAGGCAGTAAAACTAAAAGTTACTACTATAAAAAAGATTTATAGTAGTAACTAAAGGTCACAATAAAGATTACTCACTGTTGTTTGGCAGATTGGAATCTGTCGTCAAGGTTGTTGACCCGGTGCCTCACGAATCTCCAGAGCAGGTAATTTGCCAAAATGCTCGGGTCAGTGTCATGTATCAATTGAACTAAATGCTGCCAATGAAAACACAGTAGGTACAGAAAGTTAAAGAAATGTATGATTTGTCTTACTTTTAATCTCTTTGGCTTTGAGAAATTTATTTTTGCTTATGATGAATAGAATTATTATTATATTGAATGCTTTCCGGTTGCAATCATTTCTCAAAATAATAATAAAGTTTAAAGTTCGGAAACAAAATATTGCACAAAATCTATATTTTGATTTCCTGAATCAGTGTAAAAATTTCACTGTTCGTGAAGTAGTCTCAGTAGTTGATAATCTCTGTGAGCTATAATGTAGGTCCCTGGACTGGGAAAGGATTAAATCATGTAAGAGTAGAGGGCTACTTACCCTGACGTAACTAAGAGCAAACAGTACAACAGTTTCATTAGGGTGCACGGTCCTGTTCATCACGATGCACAGGTATCGTCTCCACTTCACTTCTGGCACCAGCTCCTCTAGCTTCACTAGTGGCATCCTTCGGTACAACTCCGACACATTTTTCCTGTCTTCTGGTGCTGATGTGATCTTTGCTAGTCTGGAATGTTTGAGAAGATTGATACCTTTTCGTAAAATTATGGAATGATCGACATCGCATATGACAATGATTGACACCTACAAATTCTATTTCAAATGTTTATGATAAATGCTATGGGGTGAAAGTAATAAGAATCTTACTTTATTTCAAATTCAATCAGTTCGTCTGCACTTTTTTTAACGTGGTTAGTGTCACCTCCCAGTAATATTGCAATTTTCATTAAATAGTTTTTATACGCGTTCAAGTACACTTTATTCGATTCTTGTAAGAAATAATCCCGTGTTGGTAATCCTGCAATTACACGTATACATAATTATACCAACCAAGTAAGTTTAATAATATTCAAAATAAAATGAGTAAAAATGACGCTACCCAAGCTCGTTTGGTCAAACTGAATAACAAATTCATCAGAATTTTTAATATCAGGTCCAACCCATTCTGATATAAGAATATCATTATTGTATAACCTCAGTTTCGCCATTAATTCCAACCAGTCAAAATTGGAGGAATTCCAGCCAGGCTTTAAGATCGGCCAGCCACCGAGGAGGTCTAACAAATCCACCAGCGGTTTATGTGCACGCTTTTCTAGGATCCCATAATTCATGCAAGATTTGAAGAGGAATCTTGCTTTCAGAGCAGCATCACCGTTTGCGGGATCGTCCCTTGAACGAACTCTGGTAATTTTAGCTGGCGTGGTTGTTGACGGCGGAGTCTTTTTTCCTTCTAATAATGTGGTTTCCCTTACTCTTCGTCTTCTAAATCTTGCACTATATGCCATTAATCTTCTACCATTTCGTATTTGTTTAGACTTAATTATAAACTTTCTTCTAAATACTTTATTTTTAAGTGCTTTGTCAGGTTTCTTCACAAATCTTTTCTCTCTTTCTTTTTTAAGTTTATGATTACGTGACCAGTATTTTTGAAATTTTGTTTTCATTTTAGATATTGGTTTCATTACTTGTTTTGATTTCTTGTCTAAATATCTACGAATGCGGTATACTATTTGCATTTTTTCCTTATCGTTAGAAGTATAGCGGTATTCATCAGCTGCGGTGTTATTGAATAAATCTTTTGAATTAGATTCCAGTGTTGCCGAAACTTCAGACTTAAATGGCACCGTAGATTTATCGTGTGGAAACTTCATCTTCAGTAAGAAATTATCTTCTAAATCTAAATTAGATCCTGGATACCTGCAGGGTATCTTATCCTTAGTTTTAAATTCTAATAATTCTTTCAAGACAGTGTCTAAATTTTCTCGTAGCATTTCAAAGGTGTCGTATCTAAAAAGCATGAACGTATTATTATTTTGCTTGTTTTTGAACAAACAACAGATATTAAAATAGCAATAACAAACCCTGCTTTATCAGCTGGTATGGGGTTGAGCGCAGGCCAGTTCCCACAGGCATACTGATAAAAGTCGTGACACGGATCTGCTTCAGCGTCCATGTATTGTTTCATTATATTTGCTTGTGTAGTTCTGATCTGATCTCTGTCACCTTGACCCTTCCAGAATGCATGAATACCTGAATGAAAATAGTTGGGATAAATATGTCTCAACTTGCGATGTTCAAATTAGGTCCTACACAATCAAAGTACTATTCGGTTCCTTGATTGTGTAGGACACGTTGTCGTACGACTAACCTTGGCTCGTTTTTGACAAGAGTCAATTGGATAATTCGTGACACAATGTACAACCTATTATCGAATTGATTTAGCTCTCTATCACACAATGGGCAGGAGAATTGTTTAATACTTCTAGAATTACCTGTGGGAGACAAGGAACTGGGAATAAACTGATTGCTCATTTGACCGTTTGAGTTGATAAAAGAAAAGTACTACTACGTGTAATTTTCTAGCTATGTTTCATGTCTCCTTAATTCCTATGGAAGCTACTGCCAATACGGTTCTACTTTACAAGTCTATACATATTATAATATAAGTATAGTTTTTCGTATCTGACTGTGTGATCTGAACACAATTGAAACTGCACAATTAATTTTATTGCTGTTTTGAGCGTAATTTTTAGAGCATTTATTCCGAAAAGTTAATAATGTGTATAATACACTAGCTTCTGTCCGTCACTTCATCTGCGTGAAATTTCTTGTTCCCCTAACCCATCCCGTGGCATCGCATTGACTGCCCGCGCTATTACTTCGGTTTCGCTTAGCATTCTTACTGACTTTTTTTTCGTTTTGCTCGGCTCTCAAATCTGACTGGTAGTTCCAGATTAGCGCATTGAAACAAACAGAAAACGTACTCTTCAAATTTATTATTATTATTATAGATAAATCTGAAGAGATATAATATTTAACTTAAATATATAGCACAGAAATCTCGATGTTTTGACATTCACCCTTAGATAAATGATAGGTCTCACTGCGGTCGAGTGCAGAGAGACCAATCATTTATCTTTGCATTCACTATTGCTCCCTTGAAAAGCAGGGGCGGGTCGCTATGGTAATGTCTAAACTGCTACTTGAATCAATACCTGCGTAAGACTTGGATGGTTTGTATATGTGTGCGGAGGAGATCATCTCAGCCTCTTCCAGTTCAGGCTGGCCACGGATCTGCTCCACCACGTCATCTAATGGGCCTCTGTCCACGTGCATCTCCGGACGAACTATGCTATTCAATCAAGCAGTAATATGAACAATTTGTACGGCAAACGCGTGTCAGTTTAGTTTAGTCTGAGAATTGCTGTTCATTAAATTTTTCGTAAGATTATTTCTAAGGCAGTTTTGATATATTAATATAAGAGCTAAAAAATGTCAACATTTCGCACTCGGACAGTTGCAGTCTAGATCTTTAGAAGATCTTTAGATTAAAGGCACAATGAGATTGGTCATGCTGTCTTATGCGGTCTTTATGAATGGAAATGAGTAGCTAAAGAATAACGGCAATATAGTCAGCGAATTCCGTTAAAATTGAAATCGGCTGTAATATAGGCAAACTATACTACTACCCAAAAACCATAAACGCGTTTTATATAGCACTTTGCAATAAAGATTCAAATTAATATTACGTATAGCAATGTAGAAGGGATTTAATAGAGGCTTAAATGGGTTATGTTTAAGGTACTCCTAAGGACCCTTTGCCCTGCAGAGGGACAATATAGGTTGAATTAATTATTTATTTAAGAACCCTTATGTTAAGAGGTTACCTCTCAATATCTCTATCCTCGTCGTCATACTGCTCATTAGAGTCTGAATTCTCGTATTCCTCTTCAGCTTCGCTTTCACTTTCATTGTTTTCGTCATTGTCTTCACCACCCTCGTCTTTATGCGTACGATGAGGTCTTTCTTTACTAAAAGTGGGTAAGTAAGTAGTACATTCTAGATCGTTAATTCACCAGGACTTCTAATTGACAAAAAGTATTAGAATTGTAGTACGATGAAGAAAGCTTTTATTCAGTTTTTAAACTTACTCATAGTCTTGTGAGGTAAAAGTGAAATGGCTCAACCGCTTTACTCTTGTCGGTGTCGCATGCTGCTTGTCCGAAGAACCCCATATCAGAATGTCACTGGTCACATTACCCTCGTAATATTCTCGTTTAGGATTATCATTCGACCGAGCAAGAACTATTTCTTCAGGCGGCAGGAAAGACGTACGGAACCCTTGAAACACATCCCTCTCCTCAGGATCTACCTCGCCCTCTAACCGGGTGTAGACTTTCGGGATGTTTTTAACAGTAAATTGATCAGAAGGATCACCTAACGAGTCATAAGGTCTTTTGATAAGGAAGTATGCCACAGCAACGAACACCGCGAAAAGAACAACGGAGATGAATCTACAGAAAGTGGCACTTTTCCCACTCGATTTGACTGATACAGTTTGTGATAGGAACCGCGTGTCCACGCGCGTCATGGTAGCTTCTGACTGACAGAGCATCGCCGGACATTTGTAACTGGAACATCGTACATAGGCATACGAACTACGTAGTGGCCGTCGTAATCTTGACCCTGTTGTTGCAGCCGGCAAGTAAATTGCTCACAATCAAGAATACAATTTATGTACGGCAACGATTTTTAGCTGTCCCTGCATAAGTAAAGTTTTTTTATTTGATAAAATCAATATAATGTGTACTGTACTGTGGGTAGGTATGCACTGGCAATGAAAGATGACCTTTTTATTTGTAAAAAGAAAACTATTGTGACAGTGATATAATGTCAGTTTTGGACAGCAACATATTTTTGTAAATAAGCACATAGCCCATATTTTTGTAAAGAAATTGTTTGAACACAATAAAGTGTTAGAATGACTTCGTTTGCGGAGCTTACGAAACAAGTGCATCTAATCAACGATTTGATTATAGCCGATATGACTTCTTGTGGTATGTCTCTCATTATTAATTTTATCAAATGTTATCGCAAAACGCGCTACAAGACATGAAAATATGATAACAGGGTATTTATTAGACTCGCACAGATTTTTATCATGTAGAAGATAGTCGTCTGAAACAAACTCCTGCAGAGGTCATGAGAGCTTCTGGCTCAGTAATAGCAGCCGTACGGGTCAATCAATCAGGTTAGGCTACGCTTGCTGGGGTTGGTCCGTGGATGGGTGACCATCTTTACAAAACGAGACTTCCTCCGTGCCTCGGAAAGCACGTTAAGCTGTTGGTCCCGGCTGTCATTCGTGGATCTTTGACAGTCGTTACGGGTCGTCAGAAGCCCGAAAGTCTGACAACCAGTCTAACCAAGGGGTATTGTGTTACTCAGTAACTGGGTTGTGAAGGCAACGCACAGCCTGAACCCCTAGGGATTCAGACTGTGCGTTGACTATCAGTGAATTTCAGATTTTTATTGTGTAGATGTAGAAGATAGTCGTCTGAAACAAACGAATAAAGAAATAAGGTAGCCTTAAATCCCAAACAGTCGATTAGTCAACTTTATTCTTAAGTTTAAAGTTTAAGTTTTTCGTCGAATCCGACTCGGCTGGGCAGCATTTGGGAAGCTACGCAATATCTTCTCGTCCCACATACCACAGTGTCTCAAGACGAAAGTCTTTGACCAATGCGTGTTGCCAGTGATGACATATGGCACTGAAACGTGGTCGCTCACAATGGGCCTTATTAGAAGGCTAAAAGTCACCCAAAGGGCAATGGAGAGGGCTATGCTTGGAGTTTCCCTACGTGATCGAATCAGAAATAAAGAGATCCGCAGGAGAACCAAGGTAACCGACATAGCTCGAAGAATTGCCAAACTTAAGTGGCAATGGGCAGGGCACATTGCGCGCAGAACAGGTGGCCGTTGGGGCTGAAAGGTTCGGAGTGGCGACCGCGTACCGGAAGACGTAACGATGGAAGGCCTCCCACAAGGTGGACCGATGACCTTATGAAAGCCGCAGGAATCCGCTGGATGCGGGAAGCACAGAACCGGTCGAAGTGGCGGTGCTTGGGGGAGGCCTATGTCCAGCATTGGACGTCTTTCGGCTGAAATGAGGATGATGATGATGATGATTCTTTAGTTTCAAGTTTCAGAACACCATGGTTTGATGGTCATGGTCACCAATGGTTTTAATAGTTTAAACTCCCTGTCCATGCAATAACTGATCCTGATATATACAATGATAGGTACAAGTACAACCTGCATTTTAATCCTAACCTCCAATATCACAGAGAACTTCGACAACTCGAAAGCGGCGCTAACCTTCAGCAAGCATCTCTTGGCTACCAAGTACTGGTTCGCGCGCATATCCCACACGAACAAGAAGAAATACCTGCTCGCTTTGATTCACGACGTGCGCAGTGCATGGGCATTGTCTCTGCTCCTCAAGTCTATATGGAACTGCCGGCCTAAGGATGCTGTACTGTCTGTTAGCGAGTTAGTTACAAACTACTTCTTTGTTGTATTGCGAACTGCCTCATTGGTCTCGTGGTCGCAAACGCGACTGCTGAGCGTGGGGTCCTGCAATGGGTTCGATTCCTATGTCGGGCAAAGTGATGTTGGGTTTTTCCATTAGGGATGTCTCAGTTACAGCCCAGAGTTTGGAAGTTGGCGGTGTGTCCGGGCCGTGCCTCGGAAAGCATGTTCAGCTGTTAGTCCTGCGCCTGATCTCTCCCCGGTCGTGTTGAATTGCCGTCCGATCGGATTATCAGAGTGTGGTGGCCATCTACAACCCCACATGCGAACTACGCATCAGAAACCTGATGTCGCAAATCCTGCATCGCGCAGTCAGAGTTTACCGCGCGACTAGTTATGTACAACATCCCGACATCAACCGTCGGGCAGTTGCCTACCAGACAAAACACCCGCCTGGTTGGAGGATCCTCCCTTTACTATAGAGTATGAGTGAACTTTACACCCTGTTCCTCATACCCCTATACTGGTGCCCCGACGTGATAATAATATATGAAAGTATATACGGTACAATTTAAAAAACAATTGTTGTCTGTCTGACGGGACTTTTGCTGGAAGATAGCTGATGTTATAGGACCAGCAGTGGTCATAGCTAAGTTGAACGACCAAGACTAAATAAATATTTGAATGTGAAAATTTCCACCGCAGGCGACACGTGTATACCAGCTACGACCAGGTGCCGATGGATCACAACAGAACGGCCATGCCTGCACACATTCTAGCGAGTGTCATGAAAAACGACCGAATTTGGTTTCATTCACTCGATCCGGTTAGATGTAACATTATTGAAATAATATTACTTTTCGCCATCAATATCGCTACGCTAAATAATAAGAAATTTATTTGTTAAGGCATCAAGTCCCATGTACAAATCACAATACATCGATAGCAGTAGTTATATAGATTAAAATAACGATATAAATCATTAAAGCACCATTACTATATATTCTTAATTAAGTCGGGTTATTTACACCATTTATAACTCAAGAACGGCTGGACCGATTTTTATGATCTTGGAATTGTTGGATTCGTCTCCGCCCCGAATAGCAGAATAACTATTAAGAGGGAGCTCACCGGTCCACTAGGGCCACTCCTTAAAAAAATATTATCTCGTGACTGAGAAGGAACCAGGAAATATGAAAAACGGCTCAATCAGCAACCTCAATAAGTGTGACTAGAATTTTCTAATATCTTATAAAGTTTCATATTAAGACACGAAGCAACAAAATACGATCTAGAGGAACGCTGAATCGAAATTTGTCGCTTCGTGCCTCAGTATGAAACTTTATATAAGATATTAGAAAATTCTAGACACACCGAGGTTGCTGATTGAGCCGTTTTTCATAATGCTTTCTCAGTCACGAGATAATATTTTTTTAAAGGAGTGGCGCTAGTGGACCTGCGAGCGCTCTCTTGAAACACGTGAAAATTCACGAAAAAAAAAATATGTAGAAAATTCACTTTCTCATACATTTTATATAAACCGGTTTTTTTGATGACATCTCGAGAACGGATTGGGGACCGGGGGTACAAGAAATTTCACGTGGACGAAGTCGCGGGCAAAAGCTAGTCTACTATAAAATTAACCAAAAAGTCAATAAAATAAGCAAAATTAGGTTAGGTTAGGTTATGCGCTAAGGCAGTCCGCGATTTTTTTTTTTTTACTTTTTTTGCAATGCGCTGGTTAGTATTAGGAGGTCGTAGGTATGTAGATTGATTAAAATATGATTAGCGACCGTTACAAATATGGCCTTACAGAAATATTATCATTAGAATCAGCAATACAACTCCGTAAGTTAGAATTGGCCTTAAATGTCATGATTTCATGAAATAGTAATTCAAAAGAAATTCATGTCATTCATGAACTTAGAGAGTTGTAAAACCATCAGTTTTATGATTATAATTCTATAAATAAATATTTGATACGGCCGCGAATAATATTGAGATCAAATTGCGAAAAACGTAAAAAAAAAATAATTTCGCGGTCTACCCTGACGCTAGCGCCTTAAGAAGAAGATTTAAATAATTCTTTAATTAATTGGCTATTTGGCTGAGCCTTTCTGAAAAAGTATAGTTACAGAGTGCCAAATACCTGTAACCCATTAAATCGGTTAGGTTGTTTGAGCTTTTTGTAAATAAGAACAATGGAATATTAAGAACTTGCCTACTTTTTCGAACATTTAAATGTAAATTATTTTTACCAGGCAGTCGTTTTTTAGTAAACTGGCATTCTGCATGACTATCGAAGTTAATCTAGGTAGCAAAGTTTGGCATACGCTGGCAGAGTGTGCCGCTTGGGAGGAGCCGCGCCGTGCCCTCATCTCTGGAGTAGGCAATGACCTGTCGCTGCCGGCCGTCGCTCGTTTGATGGTCGGCAGCGAGGAGTCCTGGGACGCGGTGGTTTCGGAAAGCGAGAGGGAGATCTCGTCCACTCACCCGGCCCGCAGCAGGCGCACCGGGCGTCGGCGGAGGGCGGACAACGCCCTCTTCCAGCCCCCCTAAATGGGTCCAGGGGCGACGGATTCGGGGACGTCCGTCGCCCCCAATACATCGGACGTTCCACGTGCGCCCCTCTAAGACGTCGCGGGCTCAAACACCTCACTCCCCCCCTCGACCGGAGGAGAGGTCCGCCACGGCGAGCCGGCATCAGTCTGGGGTTGCGGAAGGATGTACGTTCCCGCGACCCAAGGCGTAGGTGTGAGATGGAACACCGGGGTAGTTTTTAGTCAGTAAGAGTCTGACAGACCCCTCCGCCGGCCCCAGGGCGGAGTAGGTACATCCATAAGGATTTTCCACCCCGGAAAAAAAAAAGAGGTAGCAAAGTTTAAGTTGTACTCGCATCCACTTATCTGTTTACGAGTAAATCATCATTATCGTAGCCTGTAGCATCTTACTGCTGGACATAACAGTCTCTAATAAACATAATTCTTGAGTAATATCGAGGTATAACTTTAAGTATTTCTTTTCCACAAAACTTTACTAATTTACGACACTTAACAGGAGCCACAAGCCCTAGTGTTGTCTGAGCTGTCGACGGTAGCTGGTGGGCCTGCCATGTGGGAGGTGCTGCGACTCGCGCAACGGCTGTTCGAACGCAATCGGGATCTGATGCTGAAGAATATACAGGAGTGCGTCGTGGTCAACGACCAAGTTGTTCAGATACAGGTATGGCATTGAATGGGGGGAATCCTTCAAAAGGCGCCAGAGCTTTGGGAACAAGACCGGGGAGTGTGAAATTTTTACTTCACAAAAATCACCCCCGATGGTCATCATCTGCACATGGAAGGGGCCCCGTTACGTCTCAAAAGACAGATCTGAAACCCCCTCAGTGCAATGCCTGATATGGCACACCTTTGGGAAGACTGTAAAGTGGTCTCCCCGAAACTGGACTGTGCAAGTATGCAAGGCCGCACGTGACCACTGTGCACCGTCTTCCTTGAGGTCACTCAGTGGGCGGACAGAATCCCCACTCTGAGTGCCCGTGACCTTAAATTCCCGAAGATGCTGGCTGGGTTTCAGGCTTATAATATCAACTAGCTTCTGCCCGCGACTTCATCTGCGTGAAATTTCTTGTTCCCCCGCCCCACCCCGTCGCATTGTATCTCGTGCCCGCGCTATTACTTCGTTTTCGCTTAGCGTTCTGTCATACTTCTTTTTTTTTGGTTGGCTCCTGTGTCCACGCGTGTCTCCTATGTATCAAGACCAAAAAGATTTTTGTTAAATCCGATTGGTAGTTCCAGAGATTAGAGCGTTCAAACAAAAACACACTCACAGCTGTATTGTTAGTATAGATAAGTCCAGGTTTCCTCACGATCTTTTTCTTTACTGATGTCACTAATGTCCAAGATAAACTAGCCCGGAATCGAACTCTGAACCAAAGGGCCATCACGAAATTTTTGACCATTACTTCCACTTACAGGCCTCCCACAAGGTGGACCGATGACCTTATGAAAGCCGCGGGAATCCGCTGGATGCAGGAAGCTCAGAACCGGTCGAGGTGGCGGTGCTTGGGAGAGGCCTATGTCCAGCAGTGGACGTCTTTCGGATGAAATGATGATGAATAATGACTTCCACCTATATTTGGTTTTAGAAAACGGACCAGTCACAAAACCGTGATGCCGCAGGAGCAGGTGACGCGAAACTAACTGCTTCTAGTGTTTCTACGCCCCCGGCGCCACCGCCGTCAGAGGCACAAAAAGCGGTTGGTGTACTCTGTTTTTTTTTTGTCTTTTCCCGACACTAGGAATTTCTCCTGTATTGTGGGTGCGTTAACAAACATTTAAACTCTCATACACAAACAGTCAGACCCGGAACAAATACTTGTAGGTCATACAAATATTTGTTCCGTGCGGGAATTCGATTCCCGCGACACGCAGCGCAGCAGTCAATCGCTTAACCACTGCACCAACCGTGCCATCAAATCAAGTCATCGTCAATCGTGTATTCATAATCAAGTTATTAAAAAAAATAAGGCTAATATAACTATCGTGTTTGGTATCTAATGAAAGGTCTAAGTCGAGTACTTAACTTGTGACGTTTGTCACTTAATATTAACAAGTGCACAAGTTCGCTCTAGAAAATCTACAAAAATATTGAATCGTATAATGTAACAAGAATTACAACTGATTATAAATATATTGTGAAAATTAACGTAAATATAAATACATATAAATAGCATTTTTCAGTCCATATTTTGTGCATTTTTCGCCCTTTTTTTGTGCGTATTTGCATGCATATTTTGGCATTTTGTAGTGCATATTATCCTATATCTGATAATAAGGAACTGTTAAAATTGTTTGTCGCCTTTTGTAATAGACTAATAAAATAACCTTTCCTTTGCCGCGTTACAGAGGTTTGAAATTAATTTTTCACAGTTGGACACAAATTTGATCACGTGGAATGGAACAATAAAATCGATGCGCGACAGTTTGAAACTGGAGGAATTGGAGATGACTTTCAAAGACGGCTCCAAGCGAAAGATCTGGAAAGTCAATCGACCGAAGCCCGAAAATATCGAAACAGTGGACTTAGTTAGTATTATTAGACAATACTGTCATAATTTCAATAGATAATTGAAATTATGACAGTATTGTAACTCCGTAATACGAGTATAGTCCTCCAGGGGCCCAAATCTCCTATTTTTATAAATTCGTCACTCCAACACGATCCCATTGTCATTTTGCTAAAAGTTCATAATCTGCTAAATTCATAATGGTCGATCATTGGTTGGTCAATGGCCTCGTAATAGAATTGTATTACAATGGCATTTGGAACATTTATTCATGCCAGATTTCATTTATATATATTTTTACATATTATTTATTAGTGTTATAAGCAATCTGAAGTAGTAGGAAGTTGGAAGTTTAGTAGGAAGTTTCATTTGTCATTATGTACGAGATTACCAATTCTTTCAATGGAGTGTCAGTGGCTGGCCATTGGAAAGTCATAATGACGCCATTATATTAGTAGATTACCAAACTTGTCAAAATCAACAATGAATTAAATCAATGATAGACCATTCTGACACTATTGTAATAGCAGACTTGAGGCCCTGATCGAATTTCGGCCATGGCGGCCAATCTCAACGGAGACTAGCCATCTACGCGGGAGATATAGTGCACAAGTGTTTGCGCAGACACAGTTGCACTTACTTTTCCCTCACTCTTATAGTCCGATGGGACGGCAATCCGACACGACCGCAGATAAATCAGGCGCAGGGCCAACGGCTTAATGTGCTTTCCAAGGCACGGCGGTATCACACCGCCAACTCCCGAACTCCGGGCTGTTACTGAGAAATTCCTAATGGAAAAACCCAATATCACTAAACCCAGGACCCACGCTCAGCAGTTGCGCTTGCTACCACGAGACTAATGAGGCAACTCCATAATATTAGATACCCTAAGCTACTGTTAACTTATTGATGTCGTTAGAAGGAGATAACTGGTTAACATCGTTAACATATCGTCAGTAATGCTCACTCTAAGCCTCTAAGTCTAAGCTCTAAGTCTCTAAGGGCTCTAAGGCCCGTATTATAGAACGTCACTCAATACTCAAGCGTTACTTAAGACTAGATTCAAGCCATTTGATTGGTTGAAACTAGTTTTAAGTAATGCTTGAGTATTGAGTGACGTTCTGTAATACGGGCCTAAGTCTTGAATAACAAAATATAATAGCTTTTGCCCACGGCTCCCGCCCGCGTGTATGTTGGTTATCGTACAAAAAAGTAATATATGTCCTTTTTCATATCCCAGGCTATATCTCTGCCGAATTTCATGACGATCGGTTCAGCGGTTTAGGCGTGAAAACGTCAAAGATAGACAGTTACTTTCACATTTATAATATTAGTATAGATTAGTATGGATTCTGGTATTGGCAGTTTGGCCTGTTGTCAATTTGCAAACCCAGCTGTCACACTGTTTTCTTCGAATGTGAAAAGTAACACGGAGCTCAGAACCACCACACCACCAACCCAAAAATTGTTTGCGAATTGCAATAATTACGGTCCTAAAAGAATTCTAAAAAATTCATTACAAAAAAAATAAAAAATAAAATAAGAAAAATTACTTTAACTTTGGAAGTCGGTGTCTTTGGTTCCGTGTTTTCGTTTTTTGCCACTGACTTTCAAATCGGTTCATAAAAGACTGAGTTCTGAGGTAGGTAACGTAAAAAAAAAAATTTTTTTTTTGGGAAGTTGGTTTAAAAATAGAGCAATCATGCAATCTTACAGTGCAGTATCATCAATGCTTTGCTTCTCCAGGTGCAATTGCTACCATCGTCCATCGGCAAGAAGATCTTGTCCTACCTACCTCGTGCCCAACTCGCTGACTATGCCAAGGTCAACAAGTACTGGGCGTATTTGGTGGACGAGCTCCGAGCCGAGTTAGCGGCCAGGACGAAGATCGACGCTGACCATGAAAGATTACATGTATATGGAGTATAAACGAACACCCCCCCTTTTCAACCCCTTAGTGGTCGATTCTCCCTTCGACTACTACTGTACAAAATACAAATTACTATCTTTACCCTAGTAGCATTTTCCGTTGGCATTTAGTTAGGCCACCTTCAAAGGTATGTGGCCCAACCAAACGCCAACAAAAATGCTACTAGGGTAGGTTTGGGCTCAGCGAGAGTCTTACGAACATGCCCGTTCTTATACATGAATATGGATTACATGTGAGCGGTGCTACACAGATTTTCGTATCAGTATTTCTGGCCAGCAGAAGTGTAGTCTATTATGTTTTTTGTGGTTTTTAGGGTTCCGTAGTCAACAAGGAACCCTTCTCTTAGTACTAGAAAGCTGTAATTTGGTATGGGTATACATACATATTAATCACGCCGATAAAGTAGTAAAATACAATCTTGAATTAAAAAAATGCGTCCCTCCGCTACACGTAAAATGGAGATTTTTTTTTTTTTCTATGACTTTTTACTTTACAAAACATATTATATTTACCAAAAACAAATATTCAAAATTTCGTTGTTTTGTATATTTAGAGCATTGAATTTCAATATTTTTCGTTTTTGTATGAAAGTCTGCTAAATGAATTATTAAAAGTCATAAAACAAAAGTTGTTGTTTAGAAGTTAGGTAGCAGTATAACAGTCCTAAAAGGTTGTTAGGTGTTGTTTTACCAATGACCCTGTATAACGAAGATATTAGTCTAATCATCATCATCATCATCATCATTTCAGCCGAAAGACGTCCAGCTGGACATAGGCCTCCCCCAAGCACCGCCATCTCGACCGGATTTGTGCTTCCCGCATCCAGCGGATTCCTGCGGCTTTCATAAGGTCATCGGTACACCTTGTGGGAGGCCTTCCAACGCTACGTCTTCCGGTACGTGGTCGCCACTCCAGAACCTTTCGGCCCCAACGGTCATCTGTTCTGCGCGCAATGTGCCCTGCCCATTGCCACTTAAGTTTGGCAATTCTTCGAGCTATGTCGGGTACCTTGGTTCTCTTCATTCCTGATTCGATCACGTAGGGAAACTCCAAGCATTGCCCTCTCCATTGCTCTTTGGGTGACTTTTAGCCTTCTAATAAGGCCCATTGTGAGCGACCACGTTTCAGTGCCATATGTCATCACTGGCAACATGCACTGGTCAAAGACTTTCGTCTTGAGACACTGCGGTATGTGGAACGAGAAGATATTGCGTAGCTTCCCGAACGCTGCCCAGCCGAGACGGATAAGGACGGACGAACGGTCGGATTAGGCTACTTAGGGTTTCTTATTTAAGTTATGGGTAGAGATCGGATATTCGGATGCATATTCACCTAAAGTTGAGATTTTTGCTATTATGGAAAGCGCTTTTGTATCGAATAAATCCCGCGGTTCCGGTGTTTTATTTTTTATTTTGACTAACACACACCACCTGTACTCTTACACCCTACATACACATATTTACATAGGGGGTTAAAATAATTTTAAATAAATCTGCATCTGAATAGCAATCCAAGAATCTCGGGTATTTTTTTTTTATAATAAATAATATATTTGATGTCGCATCCATACTATACACCCGACTTGTTATGCATTGCCGGTATTCCTGGCACATTTTCTTAGAAAAAACAATATTTTAAGAACCTGCTTCCATACTTTCATAGCAAAAAATTAACTTTAGGTAAATATGCATCCGATTATCCGATCTCTGGTTATGGGTCTTTGTTCTATGAATCAAATGATTTATTTAATTTAATGTTCCACATGATTTCTTTACTTGCAGGAACTGTTGCTCCGCCATGACACAAGTCTGGAATTTTTCAATCCACACGACCGAGGGGCTCCACCAAGCTCAGTGCGGATGAGCACATCGGCGGCGGCGCCTTTGACTTATGTGCCGAAGCCGAAGACCAGCTTGAGACCCAGCGTGAACTCCGCGGCGGCCTACTCGCATAGACAATTCATTTCTGAAAAGCTGACCAAGCCGACGATTGTACTTACACTTGTTTTAACTTTGTTCGGGGCTGCCTCGTTGATCTAGAGGGTTCGATTCCAAGGTCGTGAAAAGTGTTATTACGTTTTTCTATCAGGAATTTCTCAGTAGCAGCCCGGAGTCCGGATTTGTGTCCAGCTGATCATGGCAATAGGCTCGCCTCTTATTACATGGGACTTAAACTATAGGTACACCGGTTTATTCCCGCTGTCCCCACCGCCCGTGTCCTCATAAATGGTCATCATCATCTTCCTGCCCTTGTCCCATGTTACTTGGGGTCGGCGCAACACGTTTTCTTTTTCCATTCTCCCCTGTCAACCGTCACTCTATCATTCACTCCCTTCCCTTTCATATCATTCTTCACACAATCCATCCATATTTTTTTTGGCCTTCCTCTCCCTCCCCATCCATCCACATTTATATTCATCACTCTCCTCGTCACATGCGTTTCCTCCCTCCTCATCACATGCCCATACCATGCCAAACGACGTCCTTTCAACTTTTCTGTCATCGGCGCCACTTTCAAACTTCCCCTTATATACTCATTTCTGACTTTATCCATTCTCGTCACTCCACATCCATCTCAGCATTCTCATCTCCGCTACATGCAATCTTTTTTCATGCGTCCTCTTCACATAAAGGGTAAATGGTATGCTGCATGTTATCTTTCACATAAAATGGCGAAAAAAAGGTTCGATTTTCTTGTAGGTAGGTACTGATATTTTAATTATTTTTTCTAAAATCAGTACTTAAAAGAAAATAGAACTTTTAGTTTCGCCATTTTATGTGAATTAGATACCATTAATGGGGACACGGGCGGTGGAGAAAGCGAAAATACATCGGTACACCTCTGCCTAACCCTTCGGGGAAACAAGGCGTGATTTTATGTTATGTAGGTAAAGTAATTTTTTTCGCCTTTCATGAAATATATCTAACATTTTGCTTGTCAGTGTATTTTCCAAAGGCGTAACACCCACATTTCGTCTGTTATGTTGATTAAAGTTCCATGTAAAATGTGTGGGTGGAGCTGTGTAGGTACTTTATTCGATATTTCGGTAAAAGCACACTCTAAGTAAGCGGTACTGAAAGCTTTATCCAGTCGAGTATTCGAATACTGCGATAAGAAATAATTCACTCTATACTTAATTATAGTGAATTATTACAATACCAACAAAACAAAACAAAATACGAGGCCTCAAGTCTGCTATTACAATAGTGTCAGAATGGTCTCTTCATTGTGAGTTTTTGACAGATTTGCCATACAAACACTGTCAAATACTCACAATGGCGAGACCATTCTGACACTATTGTAATAGCAGACTTGAGGCCCTGGAGGAATGTGGCCGTTTTTCTATGGAATGAATTTTTTTGCTTCGTATCTCAATATTAAACTTTATAAAAGGTATTAGAACATTCTAGACACACTTACCGAGGTCGCTGTTAAGCCGTTTTTCATAATTCCTTCTCAGTCACGAGATAATATTTTTATAAAGGAGTGGCGCTAGTGGACCGATATATGGGCTCTTAAAGAGCACAGCTTTTATGATTTCATTTAGATTCAGAAACCGATACGCAACTTGGCTGACCTATCAGAGAGGCTGGAAAGGCGTGGCGCTGCAGACGAGAATATTTGGAAGTGGTGCGACTGCGTATTGGCACATGCCAAGAAACACAAGAAGTTTAGACAAGTGAGTATACTTAAGACTGCGCCGAGCGCACAGTGGCGCCCTCATCGTTATTTCGGTGATTTCTTTTATTTTAGAATGAAAATGCAGAAAATAAGCTCGTCAAGTTGTGCTGCACAAGACTATACGTCATTATTACTACAAACAGTAGTTTTAAATTGTTATGTTTTATTGTAATCATTAAAACGGAAAATAGTGACCACTAAGCTCCGTTTTAATGATTACAATAAAACAACAATTTAAAACTACTGTTTATGAGGGCGCCACTGTGCACTCGGCGCAGTCTTAAAGGGGAAGCGATAAGGTAGCCCGTACGATTTTTGCAATTTGCAGCTCATTTTCTGGGTGTATGTTGATTTAAGTATGATTCGCGACCGTTACAATTATGTATTTACAAAATTTTATTCATTGGAATCAGTAATACAACTCCATAAGTTAGTATAATCCTAAGTCATGATTTCATGAAATTCTAAAATAAAAGAATCACCAAAAAAACGATGAGGGCGTCACTGCGCGCTCGGTACACTCTTAAGAGGGTGGGATCTTTGCACATTATAGGTACCTATGGTACATAATACGTTAAAGACTTTAGTGAAGACAACTTTTTCTTCTAGAAAACGGAAGATGTCGGCAGCGGTGGTATCCTATCATTGGGCAACGTGCACTTCCCTTGTCCCCTAATGAAAGTTACCATGCAAATTCCAATTGATCCTCCTATGTATACAGATCCAATCATGACGTGAGTGCTAATCGATTAATTTCTTTAGATAGTGGTCTGAGGACCTTGTAAGCTGGTCAGTTGACCATTTTGACATTGAGTCATTGGTCATAGCCGCTGTTGCTAAGTTCTCATGACTGTGTTGAAAAATAAGTACTTCATACTTACTGCGCTTGGTGTGCTGGCCGATAAGACACGTGACAGGTTTTAGCTTGGCTTGATGGAAATGTAAATTGGCACAACCTTTGGTTATAGGAAGGGGTAAACACATTATAACAGTCGGTTTTATTTGACAACGCATCACGTAAAAAACTTAAATGAGTGATACATGGGCGAAAAAGATAGTTGAACTCGAGCCGTAGATAAGTACTACATGAACTTGCTCATGAGTCTTTCAATGGTCTATCTATCAGCTACTTTTGTTAGACAAATATATCAATTAATCCACTACTGTTATTTTTCAGAACTTCTGCCAAACCAAGAAAAATTATGACGGATTGTAATTTGATGCAAGCTCCAAAAGAAACAATAAAACGTTACAGCCTCTGGACTCGTGATCTTACGAATCTTTACCCTGTTTTCAAAATACCGTCATATTTAAGTCCTGAGAAAATGGTAGCTGGGGCACTGGCGGGAAAGCAAGCATAAATCTATTTTTTTTTTTTTAGTTAACCTCCATACTTTGTGTCTCACTGCTGGGCAAAAGCCTTTTCCTTTCAAACCTCTCTGTTTTGTGCGATCTTTGGCCCCAAAAAGTATTTCGTTAGTTTTTTTTATTACTTGGCAGCATGAATTGACGTATCAGTCGGGTTTTAATTTTAATAAATTGCGCTTAGTTTAAAGCCTCTTTTAATTACAAATATTTATGTCCCTGGGTCCAACACCAAATCTTAATACACAGCTACTCGTACGATCTAAGCATACCGTTGTACATAATATCATTGATTAGTGTTCCCGTACCCTTGTACGCCCTCGTAGAAAACACCCGATGTCTGGGCCGTAGGTATGTACATACCTACAGTGGCCAGCACATCAAGCTACACCAAACTGTCAGCGAAGGGCGGCCAGAGTATAATAATAATATGGGGCGGGCGTTTTGGGGGACTGTCTGAAGTAATTTTGACGTTCGAAAAGTGCTGATTCTAAGCCTAGTTTGAATAAATAAATGACTTTTGATTTTGATTTTGTCAAATTTCTCCAAACGATTTTAACCTATAAAACGTTGCTGTTAAGTTCAAAAATGAACGAGAAAATTTGACAGTTTGTGGTAACTTGATATGCTGGCTTACATCTGTAATTCCAACAGCGCAAAGGGAAGGGGGAAAGACTTTTTGCCAAGGCTGTATTGCACCTTACACCATTGGAAAATATTGCCAGCCCCTGAATGATCAAATAAATTTATTTATTATTGGCAACACTTTATCATTCGTTTTGACGAGAATGTCGGAATAAATCTGACTGCCAAAAACAAAACGCAAATGTCAAAAGCTGACAAACATAATTTTCTAGAAGAAAAATAATCACAATAATTTTAATCCTGTGCGAAGAAAAACAGTTGCGTAAACTTTCTACAATATTGCCCGAGTTGAATTATGATATTTGTGGCAAAATTTACTTAGAAGACGTGAGAATATAGCATTAACAATGAGTAAACACACATATACCACAGCGAACCTTACCGATAAAGAACTGAAGGAGCAGGGCAACAGATTGTTCAGTTTGAGACGTTTCGAGGATGCTATGGCCTGTTACACAAAGGCTATCGTGAGTAGTAATAAGTATTTTTTACTGAACTCGTCACCTTGTTCACAATTTATTAGTCACCTTTGATGCAAAGCATTTGTTTATTTTAGATTTTGACTGTAAATGCTGTCATATTTCGTAAATTTTCCTCAATTTATCCAGTTTACATAGATCACAAAAAATGCTCTAATTTATTGTACAATGTGACTGTTGTACACTGAAAAAATATTCTGTGGGCCTATATTTTCCTTTTACCTTATTTTTTGTGTTAAATTAATTGATAGAAATTAGATACTTTTACTTTTAATTTATATGGACTTAAAAAAAATAACTATATTAATTATGTGGTTTAATCTTATGCTATTATTGTGTACATTATCTTTGTTTGAGTTTGCATTAATGATTCACAACTCCTGATATGTTTATTTCTCAACAGAAACTGTAAGCAAATTATCACCTTTATTTTTCAACAACATTTTTTGTTTTGTTTGTTAGTTGGTTTTCCAGAAAGGCTAGTATAACCTGTAGCATGATATGTATTATAATATTGTATCATTACTCCCTTCTTTACAATTTGGAAGCATAGTGCTAAAGATTATTTTGAAGCATAATTATATTTTCTCACTTAAACCAGAGCTTGCAATTCTCTAAATTTTTGTAGAACATTGTGCTACAAATTGTTTATACTCTGTCCGCTTAGCCTACTTTCACTATTTGTGCTCCATACAGTCTGCACTTCATCTTACTTGGTAAACTCATTTTCATTATTATTATAATAGGCCTTCCATTTCCCGTTTACGGTACCACCCTTTTTCTTATTTCATTAGTAGCTTTTGTTATATCATATTCATTTATTTAGCTTATCTAAGCTAGCCTCCACTAACAGAAGATTAAGACAAATTAAACAGTGGGTCCCAAACTAGGCACAGCATGTATCTTGGTGACCCAAACATGCACAAAGTTAATAATTTAATGTGTTCTGCTAGCGCAAGATTATTATTCATAACGAGATTACAATATAGTAATGTGAAATAAATAACATAGATTATACATACAAAAACAGTTAAGGTGAGTAAGTGAGTAATGGTATGTATTTTGTCAAAGAATATGTAAAGTAAACTTTCTGTATCCTCATAAGTCTGGTCCCAGCAACCATTCTTTTAGTTTAGTTTTGGCATTTCCTTAATATATTTCTATTCTTATTTCATTGATTTATTGCAAATGCAGTTTTTACAAAACATTCTAACAAAACTAAGGCCTTCATAAATACAATTTCAGATAAAAAACCCATCAGTAGCAACATACTTCACAAACCGCGCACTATGTCACCTGAAGATGAAGCGGTGGGAGGCAACGTGCCAGGACTGTCGCCGTGCACTGGACATAGACAACAACCAGGTCAAGGGCCACTTCTTCTTGGGACAGGCCTTGGTGGAATTGGATTGTTATGACGAAGCTATAAAGCATCTGCACCGTGGTAGGTAGTGTTTTTGTCTAGCACCCCGTTTTTGGATTGAGTATTTGACGTTGAGAACTTGTCGAACTATACTTTAGCATTACCAGTAGTGATTACTAATCTCCGGCCGATGAGAGAATGCGTTCCTGACACCTGTCAGCTGAGTACAAAAATTCCTAATCTTGAGCTCGTCGCTAAGTAATAATAGCCACACGGGTTGATCCATCATAATCATCGAATAAGTTTCGCGGTTGGTTCGTGGATGGGTGACCATCTTTGCATACCTAGACTCCTCTGTGCCTCGGAAAGCATGTTAAGCCGTTGGTCCAAGCTGTCATTCGTGGATCTTAGACAGTCGCTACAGGTTGTCAGAAGCCCGAAAGTCTGACAACCAGTCTTACTAAAGTACCGTATTACCCAGCAACTGGGTTGTGGAGATTAGATAGGCAGTTGCTCCATGTAAAATACTGGTATTCAGCTGCATCTGGTTAGACTGGAAGCTGATGCGATTAGTTGCACAAGATTAGTTCCTAATCTTGTCTTGTATCTTGTCTTGTTGTCAGAAACGCATTTTCATGGTGGCCGGAATATACCACTACATTGCTATACTCGTATCTAGTAATTGAGAATTTTAAGTTCTCAGCTTCAAATCCTCAATGAAGAAGTCAAAAGGTCAATGGGGTCCGCTAGGACCGGTGCCTGCCAGGGTTGCCGGTTTGTCCGAAAGGGATACCGGGGCCTTGGCACACAGGCAACTGAAGGAACACGGGTGGGTTTTATTCAGTAAATGTCTGACACGCCCTCCCGCTCCGCCCAGAGCGGGAGAAGTTATTTGATCATTTACAACCCAAAAAAAAAGGTGAAAGTCAATTAAATTATAGTATTATGAGTATATTATGTACATTGAGTATATTATGTTCAATGGACCCTTTTAACTCTACTTATAATAATGGTGACAACAATTATTATAAGTTACTAATTGGACAAGCAATAAATTGGAATTAGTACTTCATATCTTTTGCAGGAAAGTTATGCATAGCGAGTTTTATAATTTATACAAATGATATAAAATTATCATCTTTTTATGTACTTTTAAAATACCTCAATGTTGATAGTTATTTACCATTAATAAGGTAAATCATTAGTGTAACAATACAATTTCTGAATAATTAGAAACCTCATAACTATTTGGACATCAATAGGCTTAATTACGAAATTAATGTTGATCTATTTTTAGTCACATTCCAAAGGATTCACTTCAAATCTACATATCCAATTATCATAATATTTTAATTAGTAATTATGCCTATTTCTGACAGACTTTTTTAGGAAACTTATGAAATTTATCAATTAAATATTGCTGTTGTAAAATGGTACTCTAAAAAAAGATGGGTTTTTCTTTAAATGCTGATGCTACCTTGTAAATCTGAAATTCTTAAAATATTAAAGTTGTGGATGCTGTTTTTGGTTTCAAAATGTGAGACAAGGTTCCCACATTTTGAAATTATTTTAATGTTCGCTCATAGTGATACCTAATATGTGTTATTAATACAACAAGAAACACATACAGACAATACCACAATCCATTCTATTCCTACACAATGTACATTACATTCCGAGTTTCATATTTTGTACATATATAATTTATTAGCTTTTGCCAGCGGTTGGTTGTCAGTTATCGCGTAAAAAAGTAGCCTACGTCCTTCTCCATATCACAGGCTATATCTCTGCCAAACAGACAGAGATACTTTCACATTTATAATGTTAGTATGGTTTATTTATTAAAACTTTATACACAAGTAAAAAAAAAAACTGTAAAAGGCGAACTTAATGACTGAGGTTTTTCGTTTCTAGCCTCTGATGAGCCATTCAGTAGATGCCCTGCATCACACTGGCAAATTGCCATCGGTATTCAAAAAGTATGATTCAAAAATAAAATAGACAACTGAGGCGTTTCAGAAAATAGTATGCGCCTGCTCTAAATTCTATGTAGATAAATGAATCACAAACACAACATGTGTAATGCAATAATAGCAAACACACGTAACTTTGTTAGAACGCGTTACGGGTGGTCCCGGGCTGGGGGAACCCGACTCCCCGTCGGGTTCCCCCAGCCCGGGACCGGGCCCGAAAGTCGGACAATTAGTCTTATCGGGTATCGTGTTACCCAGTATCTGGGTTGTGGAGGTCAGACAGGCAGGTCTTTTATATGGAGCGACTATTTTCAATACTGGTACTCAGCTATATCCGGTTAGACTGGAAGCTGACCCTAACATAGTTGTGAAAAGGGTAGGCAGAATAAATATAAAAAAACTGCTCAACTAAATCTCTTTGTTTTTTTTTTTTCAGCAAATGATTTGGCGCGCGAACAGAAGCTAAACTTTGGTGACGACATTGCAGCACAAATCCGTATCGCAAGGAAAAAACGATGGAATTTACAAGAGGAAAAGAGAATATCACAGGAGATTGAACTGCAGTCTTATTTGAACAGGTAGAGCTACTGTCTTTTATTTAATCTTTTCAGTCGAAAGGCGTCCAATGCTGCACATAGGCTTCCGCTAATATTCGGCACATTGACCGGTTCTGTGCTTTTATATCTAGTAGATTATAGCGACTTTCACATTAATATCATCTATAGTCTGTACCGTCTATTGAAGAGATCCGCAGGAGAACCAAGGTAACCGACATAGCTTGAAGAATTGCCAAACTTAAGTGGCAATGGGCAGGGCACATTGCGCGCAGAACAGATGGCCGTTGGGGTCGAAAGGTTCTGGAGTGGCGACCCGAAGACGTAACGTTGGTAGGCCTCCTACAACGTGGACCGATGACCTTATTAAAGTCGCAGGAATCCGCTGGATGCGGGAAGCACAAAACCGGTCGAGGTGGCGGTGCCTGGGGTTGGCCTATGTCCAGCAGTGGACATCTTTCGGCTGAAATGAGGATGATGGGACCTATCTTCTTTTCTTCTTCTTTTTCGTCTCTTCTTCTATAAATAAAATTGAAGTGTCTGTTTGTAATGTCAAAATTACAGATTTTTTTACTAAATGCATATGAAATTATATACAGTACTTACAAAAAATAAACAATTTTTAAAATTTTTGGCTAATCTCTGAAACGGCTGGACCGATTTTGACAGGATTTTCACTGGCAGATAGCTGATGTTATTATTTTTATTTTAGGAAAACCACACGGGTGTAATCGCGAGCAGTAACTAGTAATAAATAAAAAATTAAATGTGGAGAAAATCACCCTGTCACTTCTAAATTCACAAATTCGAAATTATGATATTATCAAGTAGACAAGATAGGTCTGAAGACTTATACCTATATGAACTCAAAATTATAGCAATCAACAGCTATATCCAAAAATGGTAAAAATATAATTTTATGAAGAAAAGCCACTGCCCAAGTATCCAGTATAATAAAGATTAAAACAAAGTCACATCAGCTGTTTATTTTGCTGCATCAGTGATTGTAGTTTATTAATGAATACTTGATGTAAACTTAACATTGAAATACCCAATCAGACACAGTTCCATGCACATCACGGTTGACTGCCCAAGATGGTCGCCGGCCTAAGATTGTTTACTTACAAAGGGACACAAAGTGAAACCAACAATGGGATACCATTTAGCAAATTATTTTTATGTTTGTAAATTTAAAAAAAATCAGTTTTAACTATTGATGAGCCAAATACGGGTTTTACCGGATACGAATAATCGGCCGAATGTACGGTTAAAAGTTTACTGACCCGAATATTCGGCAGGAATTGGCGAGGTTTATCGTGCATCTCAAAAATGTAGTGCCTGTCGAGCGCATTGAAGCGCACTTCCATCTCCTCCCGCTGACGCCGCTGCCCCCGGACGGCCCGGACTGTTATTGCATCACCTAATTAGCGGTAAAACATTGACACGTGTTGATGTGGAATAATTAAATAAATAAAGAGCATTTTGCATGTGGTGTTCACCTGTAATTGGTTGTGCAGTGAGACTTAAGACACAATTACTTGTATGTTCCTATCTGTAAAATATCTGTAACAACTGTTGGTGAACCTTAATTAACCTATTGACCGCTTGATTTTAAATCAATTGCCGTGCCCCCAGCGCCTGGCTCATAAATCTACAAATAAATATCTACGATAAATATGGTCGTGCAATGTAATATAAAAAGCACGAAACGAACATAGGTTCTCAGTCGTATAAATACGACTGAGGCGGCACGGGCACGAAACCATTTGTCGCATTAATCCGACCGGGGCGGTTAATAGGTTAAATAAATAATTATAAGATTTAAACAATACAAACCTACCACTTTTATTTCTTCTATTAGACCGTAACTGTTTCTAATCGAAGCAATGCAAGATTATTACTTGTGGATCTTGAGGACCCCACTGTGTTCTTAGATATTACTTCAAAGGTACAGTGGGGGTAGGGCCCACGAAGCGGCTAAAAGCTCAGTAGTCAGTACAGCATTCTTGCAGAATAATCGGTCGAATACGAATGTTCGGCAAACCTGCCGAATATTCCGAATACCTAACATAAAACGAATATTCGGCCCATCCCTAGTTTTAAGATATTAATAACTTTCATTCATTTATTCAGTAAGGAAAATGTTGTTTATTTTTGCAGATTAATAAATGAAGATATGCAGCGTAGAATAGAAGCAATGAAACTAGATATAAGTAATAAAGATGATGTTAATACTAAGGCATCTAAAATTGAGGATGAATGTGTAAGTTCAGTTTTATAAGATTTTAGTCACCAATGGAGCTTGCTATTTTTTCATTATGATGTAAAATCCAAATTTACGCTATCTTTCGTTTTCAGAATAACTACAGGAGTGAATTAAATATCTTATTTTCTAAAATGGACGACAGGAGACGGGTAAGAAGTCATTCAAAATAGAATTTGTCACATCTCATTTTATATTTGAAAAACGTAGCTAACTTTCATATAACTAACATACCTACTTTATTTGCATGTCATCACTTAAGCCCGGTTCGGACTATGTTAGTAATTTAGTCAAGTGGCGAGTATTTTAGTAACTATACGTTTAGTAATTCAACAAAAAACGTTCGCACTACGGTCCAGTACAGTACACAAGTTGAGTGGTAATTTGCAAGATGAACAGGCTGCAACACAGTAATGTGCATAAGTTGATGAAGCTTATGGTAATGGCTATTTTAGAAGAGGTGGATGAAGAACTTAGTGTGTTAAAGAAAAAAAATCTATGGGTAAAATGGATTAATAGAAGAGATAAAATAGGAGTTACAAATTGTTTTCCCCACAGGTCCCATATGTTTTAAAGTTGTTTTTTCACTCCAGCGTAATGATATTTTTGCGGTAGCTAATGGACTCCGACTAATTTGTACAGGTTCAGACTTGTTTAGCAGATCATCCAGTGAGCAGTCACGCATGGTGGGGGATGCTACTCGCCCAAAAACATAGAACAAAATGGATTGACTATTAAATCACTTAAACTACTCGAGTAAATTTTTGTAGTTCAGACATATTTGGTTACTAAATTACTCGCCACTTGACTAATTACTAACATAGTCCGAACCAGGCTTTAATGGCGGAATGTCTTTGCACTGATATTTATAATATATAACATCACTTGTACTTACTAATGATTTTGATTTGATTTGATATTTATTCTTCAGAAACGTGACGTCCCAGATTTCTTGTGTGGCAAGATAAGCTTCGAGATACTGAACGAGCCTGTGATAACACCAAGTGGTATCACTTATGAGAAGAAAGATATTGAGGAACACTTGGAGGTAAAATTAATCATTATTCCCTTGAGTGAATTTGTTATTTGTTAGCCTTGAATAAAATTCTTGGTATGATTGATGCCTGTATATTTGCAATTATTGATAAGGAGAATTAAGGAGAATAGTGAGTTATCTATCAAGCTAAATTATTAATGACGAATGATTTATTGTTTCATTTGCCTATTATGCATGACTGTTATCATTTTCACATAAATGAGTACGATGAGAATGCGTTTCTGACACCGGTCAGCTGAGAACAAAAGACAATGTGTTTTCGGATTTAAACTGTATTAGTTGCCGGAATACAGTAGAGTAGCTGCTCCCCGCGGTTTCTCTCGCGTAAGTTTTGATTCCGTGGTTTATAGGCAACATTTCGCTACTGTTGGTTCCATTATTGCAATTTTCTTAAGGATCTCTTATTTTGAAAATAAATTATAGTTTTGTTTCTTCTTGATAATTTAGCTTTCTATTGGTGTTAAAATCGGTCCAGTAGTTTCGGAGTTTATTCGATAATTCAATCGATTTTTTCATCCCTACATCTCTAGAAACGTCAAAACCCACGCGTATAAAAAAATCTTACCGTATTGTCCCACTGCAGGGCAAAGGCTTCGCTTCCGTTATTCCACCCATGCTATGTGAAAATGTTTAAACGAATTTTTGACATTACAAAACAGAAGTCTCAAAAAAAAAAAAAACATTGTTGCTGTATCGTGGACAAGGCCGTTTATTTTACGTGAATACTATCGTATTATCGCATATCGTATCGGGTAATATTTTCTTTGTACCGATTTCTGTGAACCTTTAGCTATCGAGTGGTGTAGTCAAATTTTAGATGAAGGTGATAGATACCATAGAGTCACCAGTTTTCTGAATTGCCTTCCACTTTGGAAGCAAATTTAAAGACGTATTCACGTCAAAATGTACCTGGAAATAGATAAACTACCCACATTTATTCTAACCACTAATTTCTTTCTCCTCTGCAGCGTGTGGGCCACTTTGATCCGGTGACTCGTGTGAAGCTGACGGCCGACCAGCTGATCCCGAACTTCACTATGAAGGAGGTGGTGGACGCGTTCCTTCAAGACAACGAGTGGGCGCTTGATTATTGAGCGTTGAGCGTGATACAACCCAAACCACGTGCTCAGCTTAGATCGTGTATAGTTAGTTGTGTTGGTAAATGTGAAGTGCAGTAATACCCTGAATAGGAATGTGTCCTGGGTAAAAAAAAAAAGAAAAACTGTTTAGTCCGTCAATCAGATAATAAAAAAAATATTAGACCCGTATTTTTTTGCTTTATCATATTAATAAAAAATGACTTAGATAAAACACATTAAACTTGGGAAGTGGGGGCTCGTTACGTCACAGCTCAGTATAAATTCTAATGAGAAGTGACGTCATGCCACATTTGAACTCAATGTATCACCGTAATGTTTTGATTACGTAAAAAAAGAAAAAATACGTGTCCAATATTTTTTAATAATCTACATGACGAAAAAAAAAATTTTTTTAGTCATCATCCCTATTATGATCAAAGACAGCACATCCAATTTAGTGTGACAATATACCAAAATCCATTTTAATATTTATTCATATTTGTATGTTTGAAAAAATGGTCGGTTGGTCACAAAAATAACGTTAAGGACTCTGTTGGATTGTCAAAAGGTACGTGTTCGTCATCAACGGTTTTTGATTCATATTCCGGCTCTAAAATGACGAGATTTACTGTATAGTCCCGACCTCGAGTAAGAAATACTAAGAATGTCGAGAAAAGTTATTATATTCAAGATTTATAACATATTTTTTTTATTCTCAAATATAGCGTATTTGAATTCAGAATATGAGATAATGGTGCCGATTCCCTTGTTCACAAACTAAACTCAATTTAAGTTCAGTGCATCTTTTATTTTCTATTTCATTTAGAAAAGGACAGAAGATAAATTTTAGTTTAGTCCTGTCAAATTAATCAGCGCTTGACGTATTTTAAAGTAATTTTAGTCGGCAAGTTTTTAATCACGTCTAAACTTGTATGGAGTAGTGACAGGCGCTGATTAATTTGACAGGACTAAACTAAAATGTATCTTCTGTCATTTTCTTAATTAAATAGAAAGAAAAAGATGCATTGAACTTAAATTTAGTTTAGTTTGTGAACACGGGAATCGGCACCAATGATCAAGTTTTGGAAAAAAAAATCAATGTAATTTTATGAGTTCAAATTCCATTGCAACCAACATATTGTTTTTTTTTTTTTTTTTTGTTACAAACCATTCAGAAATCAACTTGGAATACACAACTCTAAATAGATAGTTGAGTAAGCGCCATTGGAATGTAAATTATCTGGATATTAAGAATTCAGTACAGTATTTTAATCTCACGTTATAGACCGGTTTTAATTTGTGGTTATAGACCGGGAGATAGTGACACAAAATATTGGGTCATTTGTACCAGTATGGCGGTTCTTCAGGGGTCTTATTACGTAATGATAAAAAGAAAATTGATGGTCATAGCGCTGGTACCGGCGGCCCAATCGCGTGGGCGTTAGTCGAACTCGTCGGATAAATTACGAGTGTCAAACGATTTGTTCCACAAAATTTTTAGTATTTTCCGATAGTCCGTAAAAAAGAAGTAGGCGGTAGTGTCATGCCATACTTCTCCGGTGTGACTTACTGCCCGCCATACTGACGCGAATACGTTAATAAAAAATAAAAAAAACTATTCAACCAAACCAAGTACATATACAATCACGCTGTAAATGTATGTGTAAGCGCTGGAGCTCTCGGTATCGTCCGAGGCACGGGTGAAGTCGGACGTGTGTGTTATGTGCTGACACTACTCGTCTTCACGCATACGTTCACATCCTGTTTGTTCACTTGGTTACCACAAGTAAAGCGCGCGTCGCTTCCTGAGATAAACATTCTATATACGCATTTTACAGCTATACCTAGAATTAACTAAAATTTTAACTTTGGTTAAAATTAGTCGAGGTATTACTGCTTATGATTGTGTCCGGTTATATTCACGTGCTTGTTTTAGTTTCGGACTGGAACGGAGCCCTTTATCATGAACATTAGCGATTAGGATCAGCGCAGCCCGTTGCGAAAGCTACAACTGAAAAATATAATAATACCAATATATATATGCTATGAATATTTTCACTTGATATGTTGGTCGCTTTCTCGGCAATCCGATGGCCTGTGCTGGCCCCTTATACAATGCTGAAGTCGAGGATAGCTTGTTAATATAACTAAGATGTACTCTTTGGGTTTATGTCACTAATCGTCATGGAGTACTAAATAATGAAGTGACAATGCGCTCAAAATAGTCGGTCGCGTAATTTTTTTAACATAAAAAGCTTTTTTAGGTTCCAGGCTTTTTCTATGTCGAATTCTGTGGAAATGGGTTCTGTAGTTTAGTATAAACGTATTAAAAAAAACAGTCACTGGAAATCATTTTCAGATTTCGAAAACAAGAACGGATATCGTATTATCACTTCATACTTACTGCTCCATCTTTACCCTATGTTTATCATAGATTTACCCGATTACCTCGATTTTTGCAACCATATTAACTTAATAATACCAGCACCATCCCACTGAGTCTGAACTGTTTCAGTATGAGAAGACATGAGCATTGATCACTACGCTTGCTCGAGGCGGGTTGACGATTTCCGACTTACACACAAAACTGACGCTTTCTTCCCTTGGAAAACTATAGAACGCCACCTACTACGCTCCTTACATACTCCTTTTGCTTCGTTTATGTTCATACATCTGGTCATACACGCATGCCGTTTGAGAGTGTACTACGCCCCTGACCTTTCTGAAGAACATCACCAATTAAGACACTATATATCCTCCTAGGGTGTGTCCACTCACATCTGCCTTGTAAATACCTTTTTTTAGTCGCCTTTCATTCATCCTCTCAACATAACCAAACCATCTTAGCATACTCTTTTAAATTTTTGTCACTACATGTTCTTTTAAACCGCACCGTGGCCTTATCAAATTATTTTTCAGCCTATCATTCATAGTCACGCCACATGTTTCGCAAGGAACGCATTTCCACAGCATTTATTCTACTTTCATGCTTCTGTTTCCACTCCATTTACGACTTATAATAAGTCTAGGTTTCCTTCTCACGATGTTTTTATTAACTTGCTTGCTTGTTATTCGGTCAACCAATTAAAACTGTTTTTCAGAAACCGAGTGATATAGGTTAGTACCTAATGTGTCTATTTAGGAATAGTCCATTTATCAATATGTATTTAAGATATTGAAAGCTGGCGATATTAACTAAGCCTAATGATAAATACGATTCAGATTAGTTTACGGTTTTGCTCTTGAGTTTTACTAAAGGGATTCAGACTCATATGTCACCCATATTATAATGTGGCGCCATCTGTGACGCCAAATGCGAATTTAGCGCCGCAGCTGACGTCACGCAAATCCTGCATCGCGCAAGTAAAGTTATCCGCCTGATTAGCACATGTACAACATCCGTTGGGCCCACCAGACACAATACCCGTCTGGTTGGAGGATGTTCCCTAGGGGATGCGTTTGTTCCTCATGCCTTTATAATAAGTTGATCAGTTCCTATTAAAATTGAACTAAAACTGGCACGTGGGTTTAACCGTTGAGATCTAGAATCATGAATGTGTCATGAAAGAAATATAAATTTAATAAAGATGAGCTTGCTAACATTACTCATAGATTTTCTATCAAACATCTCCGGATATCCCAGTAGTTTCCTCTGCTCCTAATTTTGAATTTACTTTAGACTTTCACAAAAAAGCTTTTTTATAAATTGAGCCCTTTTCTTCGAATTTCCCTCACGTTTTGCATTAAAAACTATGCTTGCAACAGACCAGTAACATTTGGCGCGTTTATTACCGCATCAAGCGTTAGAAGTTTGTTTCTGACTTTAGAAGTATTATTCTCTCACAAATACGGCCACAACATTTTAAATAAACTGTTTCTCACTCTTGCCTTCTATGTAATAGAAATAATAATAACATCATATTTCAAGAATCTATAATGTAGATAGGAAAAAATGCACACTTGAAAGTCACATTTTGAAGGAAATACCTAATCCATTGCTTCAAATATTTGAACAATTTCAATGCTCGACAATGTAAATAACGCAATGAATAATGTTAAATTGTCAAAATTTGCATTGTAAATGTGTTATGAATACGTAATTACCACGCAGAAGCACAGGCTTTTCGTTTGGCCATAGAAGTGATATTCTCTCAATGGCAAATATACAGGGTTATTGTTAAAAAAACTAACTATCTTGCAGTACTGTATTACTAACATCATAAACAACAACTTTAGTTCTACGACTTTTTACAAAACATAATACATTTACTAAAAACAGACAGACAGATTTCATTGCTCTATCTAAAACATTTAAATTCTGTATTTTGTTGTACCTACCTACGCCTTCCGTGCACTATCGCCCCTGCTTTTTGCACTAGACACGGCAGTTTGTTTTGCTACGCATAGAGTTCGTAACATTTGGAGCGTTGAATTTAAATATTTTTATTTTTGTATGAAAATATGATGATTTTTTAAAACTCATAGAAAAAAAGTTTTTGTTTATGATGTAGTTTATTATTTAAACAAATAATGACGTTCCTGATGCAAACCTTAAAAATCAGGGGTTTGTTCTTTTGATCGGTTGAAAGACACTGTACGAGACACAATAGCCGCCTTATAAACGCGAAATATACTATGAATAACTTCGGTATAACCATACATTTTTGACGTTTATACCTGGTATAACTTTATTCCGCGTTTATAATTAAGCCGGTAGAAGTTTTATTACGCCCATGGGCGTTTAGTATGCCCATACATAGAATCCTTTCCTGATGTCTAATAAAATGTACGAAATATGCTGTATATTTCATCCGTGAATAGTTCTTATGTTGATTATCGATTTTTTCTATTGATTGGCTTATGTGCATGTTATTGGTGAAGTTAAGTATCAGTAAAATGAAGTACGGTGGCCAGCACATCAAGTTACCACAAACTCGTTCGATTTTGAACTTAATCGTCAACATTTTAATGTTTTAAATCGTTTGGAGAAATTTCACAGTTTAGTGTAGCTTGATGTTCTGGCCAGTGTACCTAGATTTGAGTAAAACTATCGTAATAGGGTATTAAAATAGTGTTCGAAGGAGTTATATCTTGATTTTTTGCTTTGTTAATAACAAAAATCTATTTCGATTTATTAAATGCAATAAATAGACTTTTTAGAAGGAGTGGGACAGTGAATAGTACCAAAAAATGGATGATTAAATGTATTAAACTCGATTCGTTGTTATTTTTAACACTGAATCTGTTTCGCCAGCTATTCTATGTAGATATGACCATAGAGTTCACGTTGTATGCGCTTGTGAAGGTTGAATTCGAATGTTGTGACAATAGACATTAGTTAATTCATGTAATAATATTGTTTTTAAATGTGATAAAATGTAGTTAGCAATTATAGAAAACTGTGGTTGTTTTCTATTTATTGGTGTAATCTATTTGTAAACTAATCGGTTTTCTGCTGTCGATGCAGATTTAACGATTCATGCAAACCATTTAGATCTTTTTTTTGTAAAAACACAACAGTGGTGCCGATTCCCTTGTTCACAAACTAAACTAAATTTAAGTTCACTACATCTTTTTATTTCTATTTCATTAAGGAAAGGACAAGATACATTTTAGTTTAGTCCTGTCAAATTAATCAGCGCGTGACGTAAACTGACGTAATTTTAGTCGGCAAGTTTTTAATCACGTCTAAACTTGTATAGAGTAGTGACAGGCGCTGATTAATTTGACAGGACTAAACTAAAATTTATCTTCTGTCCTTTTCTTAATGAAATAGAAAGAAAAAGATGCAATGAACTTAAATTTAGTTTAGTTTGTGAACATGGGAATCGGCACCATTGTGCACGTTTTGCTAAAATTAAGTGTAACTGAACCTGAGTGTTTAAATGAACGTCGAACTTGTCTAAATTAAATGTAATGTTACGGTATATTGTACGTAATTTTGGTACTTATAAGAAGTGTTTTCTAAATTGGTAAATATCCAATAATAATGTTGTTGATTACGATTTTCAACAAATAATTCTTAGACACAGCATATTATAGTCATAATCTATTAAATTTTGGATAGTTAATGATAATTGAAATTGGATGGTAGCGCGTATACGCGCGTTTACCTTATGCGCGTTTTTTTTAAGTATGATATTGAAGCACGCTGTATATCGCGTTTATCGTAGGTAACACGCGTGGTGACTCGTGTTCAATCCGTGTACGTAGCACGTCCATCTGTACTTATCTTTGAAGCTGGTCCACACTGATTAAAACACCATATTCATGGGGAACCAAAGTTGTACAACATTGTTACGGGAACATATTTTTGTGTTGCGGGAAACTTGTTGCAGTTTGAGAGTGAAACGTGTTGCTAGTGAAGTCATCATCATCATTTCAGCCGAAAGACGTCCATTGCTGGATATAGGCCTCCCCCGAGCGTCGCCACACCGACCGTTACGATGCTTCTCGCATCCAGCGGATTCCTGCGGTCTTCACAAGGTCATAGGTCCACCATATGCGACACAAAATGATGTTGCTGCAACAATGTTTCGCAACTTATATTAACCATGAATACGGGGCTTTAAAAACATGCACAGCCTATATACAGCACATACACAATCATGTAAATGCATTCGTTTCAGTTTGGCAATACACAGTTTTCTACATGGCCCTGTCATTGCAGCTACATTCAGTGTGGGTCAGTCATTACTTGGGTATGTTTAATAGCAACTGTTGGAGTGAAAGAGCAAGGTACAGTCAGGGAATTAAAATGTTAAGCATCTTAAAGGGTAATTTTACTTGCCTACGCCTACGTATTGCCAAAATTTTGAAGAAAATGAAAGTTTGAAAAGGTGACTTGCGCCCGCTGTGGGAGAGGAATTTGTTTGAAAATTGCTTAAAAGGAGATGTTTCAAAACGGGCCCAGTATTTGTACAGTACCTCGAAAAATCGAGAAAAATCCGTGGAATTTGGGAAAAATACAGATAAATTGCATAAAAACATATTTTTCTTGTAATAATTTGATATTTATCAATTATTTTTATCAACTCTCAATATGGCGTCTCGCCAATTTTGTGCTCTGTAGTTAAAAACAATGACAGTAACCCATAGATCTTTTCTTTTATGGCATCTCGCAGGTCAACCTATGAGGTTGTCGTCTGCTTAACTGGACTATACTTTATATACAAACCACAACTAGATCTAAAATAATATTACAAATGACTAAAACTACGAATAACGTAAGATTCTCTTTAACAATTTAATATGACAGAAATAAACATGTCAAACGTCGATAATCAATCAACATGACAGCTTACCGCCATGACGGGTTTTTGTTGTGTGTTGCAATTCCAAGTGTACATACATTCTTGTGCTTTACTACCAAACAAAGCCAATTTAAAGTAATTGGATGATTGAAAACTGTTTTAATTGTGTTTCCCTATTTTTTTGTATAGTGTACAAAGACCTGGCCAGGGCTCCATACATTTTGAAACATCTCTTTTTCGCTCTTTGACCATACATTGGTTCGCTAGATGAACATATTCACTTGTATGCCGCAACCTGACATTTGTAATAAGTTACGTTTAAGTAAATGTTATTTTGTACTCGTGATTTTTATTTGAACTTTTCCTTAAGTCCTATTGTTCAGTTCAGGTTTTCGGGTTCAATCAGAGGATGGGTTCCCGTTCCTACTTAGGTTAAAATAAGAAGATACCTACGTGCAGTAGGCACTACTTCCTATTATTTTTGTTCTCTTTGCAAAAAGTTATAATCTCCCTACTACACTCATTGTAGGTACCACGGACTAGAAAAAACGGAATGACTGGATCTTATTGTATTATTTGGATTGAATATTTTTACATCATTATATTTTTATTTTATGGCATGCGCTTGTCCGCTCGGTGAGCCGAATGTCTAAAGGCTCGCGCTGACTGTCGCGAGCCTTAAATCTTTTCTTCTTAGTACAAATCAATGCTTGTCATATTCATATTTTTTTTTTTTAACTCCGTGGAGTTTTCATGCTAAACCATCTTATGTTACAGCCTCTACAGTACCTACATTTAACATATTTAGGTACGCCTTTAATATACTCAAGAAACAGCCATTTAAAAAATTGACACTCAACTTACCTACTTACGCAAATAAATGCAAAAAGGGTGCACCCTAACTAGCACTGTGGGCATTAGATACGGTGGCAACCTGTTACCGTGTTCAATTGTTTATTAAAGGCACACGTCACGAACACCTGTTGCGTCGCGCTAATGCATAGCGATACCGCACGGAATGTTTACACCGGCGTTAGGGTGCTTACATAAAGAAACAGGTTTCTGGTGCAGGCGAGTCTGTGCGGTTCGGTACCGATCGGTCCAGGGGCCCAAGTCTGCTATTTTTATAATTTCGTCACTCTTAACACGATCCCATTGTCATTTTGCTAAAAGTTCGTAATCTGCTAAATTCATAATGTTCGATCATTGGTCGGTCAATTGTCTCGTAATAGAATTGTATTACAATGGCATTTTGATCATTTATTCATGCCAGATTTAATTTATATATATTATTTATTAGTCTTATAAGCAATCTGAAGTAGTAGGAAGTTGGAAGTTTAGTAGGAAGTTTATTTTGTCATTATGTACGAGATTACCAATTCTTTCAATTGAGTGTCAGTGGCTGATCATTGGAAAGTCATAATGACGCCATTATATTAGGAGATTACCAAACTTGTCAAAATCAACAATTATGAAGTCAATGATAGACCATTCTGACGCTATTGTAATAGCAGACTTGAGGCCCTGGTATAATATTCCCACGTTATCTTATGCGCTCATTTATTAAGAAACAGGTTTAAACTTGTCGGTGCCGACTACCTGGACCGAGCCATACGGGTTAAAGAAACAGGTCAATAAGGACAGATTTACCGGTTTCTTTAAGCTGGTTAACCCTGCACCGATCGGTACCGACCCGCACGGGTTTGTCTGTACCGGAAACCTGTTTCTTTATGTAAGCACCCTTACGCTCGCGATGTTGAAAGAGCTGTGACGATGGGAGAATAAACAGTCGTGTCGTAATGGAGTAATTTAATGCTAGTCTTTTGCCCGTCAGGCTAGGTTCACACGGCATTTTACTGCAGGTTTTTTTGCGGGATAAATGTTACCGAATAAGTAGTGGCGCATACAGTGAGTATAGACCACAAACGTCGTTTGTACTGCAGAAAAACGTACATAGCTAAACACGTTATCGAATACCCACCCGACTTGAATTAACTTTTAGCGTATTCGATCTGCAGTAGAGCATAATATTAGAAAGAAAGAAAGATAGATAAAAAAAGTATTTATTGGGACTCAACAGGAAGATCACATTTTAAACTAAACACACTCATTAGTAACACTAATCCATACTAATATCCATACTAATATTATAAATGTGAAAGTAATTCTGTCTGTCTATCTGTCTGTCTATATGTTACGTTTTCACGCCTAAACCGCTGAACCGATCGTCATGAAATTTCGCAGAGATATAGCCTGGGATATGGAGACGGTCATAGGCTGCTTTTTTACGCAGAGCCGCGGGCAAAAGCTGGTGTTGTATATAAAGGAAACTATGAAATACAGACTACTAATTGGCATTATACTTTTTTACGCGATAACTGACATCCACGCGTGCGGAGCCGCGGGCAAAAGCTAGTAAAAAATAAAATAAAAAACAAAAGTAAAATGAAAACAAAATCCAGCAGTGCTATTCTGTAACCATCTCACCGTGAAAACTAATTGTACGGCCTGAGTGCAAAGGTGTGCGACGGCGGCGGGGCGTTTTGCATCGCGTGCAATCGGCGAAAGATTGTTCGCCGCGCCGCTCGCCGCCACTCAGGACACTCGCGAGGGATTGTATGTGTTTAACATGAACGCCGCACGCGCCGCCCCGCCGGACGGTCGAGTCGAGCGTGCACTCAGTTCGAACACTTAGGTGAAGTGAGCTGTCAACAGTCTCAATCTCAAGCATTATACGTTACTTCACCTAAGTTTTCACCGTGAGATTTTTACAGAATTGCTCTACTATACGGCGCCAAAAGGCTCCTAACCTAAGCATGATGCTGCGACATTTAAGGCCCTTCCCCTAGCGTGAGCGTTCGGTCCTTCTCTATCCCGTCACAGCAGGTACACTGTCGCGCTCCGTGCGTACGCCGTATTCACACAATTTTTGGAATTATTTTAATAAAACAAGAAGAGTGATCTTTTGAAATTAAATAAAACGTGAGTTATTAAGATTTTTAAATTATCTATCCATTTGTGTACCTAACTCTCAAATTAATGGAACGTCAACTTTAGCAAAAGATGCATACAATCAATAATTTTAGTATTTTTTTTACACGGAGATTTCAAATAAACATATAACAATAAGTAGAACGTGCAATGTGATGATACGAGTAGGATGACGTACATTAATAATGTGTTTTTACATGTAGGTCTTTTATTTCTCTTAATAGCCTCTGAAAAACACGTTTTGCTCGGAGTATCGCTTTAAAAATAAGTATCGCAACGCTGGGCTCTTCGTTTTTACACGGAGATATCGTTGGAACAATCCGATGTTAATTCGATTTCAATCGAATATTGTATAAAACGTGCGGTGTATTGCCGTGTGAATCCAGCCTCAGTGTTCGGAATATTAGTTTGTAATGTGTATTTTTGAATTTTCCTAAGCACGATCTCCCTTCATGATATTTAGGCCTTTTAGGTGTAGTGGTTGTTAGCGCTACTGCTGAGCATGAGGTTCTGGGTTCAATTTCCGGGTCGGCCAGCGTTATTGGGTTTTCCATCTGACATTTCTCAGAAGCAGCTCGGAGTCTGGATTTCTGCCCGGTTGATGGCAATCAGAATCAGAAGATAAATATGATAAACTTGAACACGAAGCAACAAAATTCGATCTAAGTAAATAAAAACGGCCACTCTCCTCTAGATCGTATTTTGTTGCTTCGTGGTTCAATATGAAACTTTATAAAAGGTATTAGAAAATTGTAGACATACCGATATACGTAGTTGATTGAGCCGTTTTTCATAATTTTTCTTCTCAGTCACGAGATAATATATTTTAAAGGGGTAACACTAGTGGACCATTGTACGCCCACTTAACCGTATTACCTTAGCCAGTTGAAATTTAACCAGACCCTTAAGTACATACCTACGCGAGTCCGACACGCATTTGGCCGGTTTTTCATTTTTTTGACGGCGGAGCTTTGTACCGTCGGTCATTATGTTTAGAACACAGTCGTGACCGGTCGATTGTGACTTGAACCAAGTGTTTACCGGTTATGAATTAGTTAGTGCGCCCGCGTTGATAGTGAACTCGTTGAGAAGCGAGCTTTTCGATTGCGTAAATCTCACGGTGTTAGTGTCAACAATAGTTCAGTGATAAGTGATAATTAGAGATCGGATATTCGGATGCATATTCACCTAAAGTTGAGATGTTCGCTATTATGGAAAGCGCTTTTGTATCGAAAAAATCCCGCGGTACCAGTGTTTTATTTTTATTTTAACTAACACACACCACCTCTACTCTTACACCCTACATACACATATTTGCATGGGTTAAAATAATTTTAAATAAATATGCATCTGAATAGTTATGCAATCCAAGAATCACGGGTATTTTTTTTATTTTTAATAAATAATATTTTTGAAGTCGCTTCCATACTATACACCCGACTAGTTTTGCATTGCCGGTATTCCTGGCATCACAGGATATTTTCTAACAAAAAAAATAAGAAGCTGCTTCCATACTTTCATAGCTAATAATTAACTTTAGGTAAATATGCATCCGATTATCCGATCTCTAGTGATAATCCAAGAACGACGTTTTCTGCAACGAAAATCAACCCAAAAGTATTAGCTTAAAAATTGTCAAACGCATGTGCGAGTAAACTACTGCGATTTCTCAAAAGCTAATCAGAGGGGCAATTTTGTGAACAATCGCATTCAAATTTCAGTCAACATGGGACCCTTATAGTTTCGTATGCCCGTCTGTCTGTCTGTCTGTCTGTCTGTGGCTTAGCTCAGAAACCCTTAGTACTAGAAAGCTGTAATTAGGCATGGATGTATGTACATATTACGAGTAATCACGCCGACAAAGTTGTAAAATAAAATCTTAAAATTTTTCTTTTAGGGTACCTACCTCTTTGTGAAAGTGGGGATGATATTTGTATTTTTCGTCTATCCTATGGTGTGGGGTATCGTTGGATAGGCCGTTTAAAAATATTGCGGGTCTCTCCAAACCATTTTTTGATTCAGTGATCCGTTTGCGTAATATTAATCTTTAAAGTGCTAATTTTTGTTAAGCCCCTCACTCACGGCGACTTTTTGTAGCGATGCAGTAGCGATGCTGTCGCGCGTCCGCATCGACACAGTCGCGAAGCGGTCGCTAGCTGTGTGCCCTCGCCCACGGGCCCAGATTCAGTCGCGATGCAAACGCGATGCTGTCGCGCTTCTGTCGCGGTGCAAACGCGATTCAGTAACGGCAAAAAATGCTACAGTTGCACTGATGCTCGGTTCTCTACTCACGCGCCACCCTCCCTCCGTCTCGTTCCATTACGTCCGACACGGTCGCGCGTTTGCATCGATTCAGTCGCGATGCTGTAGTGCGTTAGTAGCGCATTGGCATCGCCTCTGTAGCGCGTTGCAAATGCGACTAACACGCGTTAGTAGCGATGCTGTTGCGCGTTTACGAAGCGCGCGACAGCATCGCTACAAAAAGTCGCCGTGGGCGAGGGGCCTTAGAGTCAAGTGACCCTTTGCCAGTTAAATGGTTGTTTTTGGGTATGTGTAAAAATTCATGGCATTAGTACATAATTATAACGAAGTTAAAAGGTTAAACTATCACAGAAAAGTAGGCTTTACAGGATAACGAATAATGGACAACCAACTTACATTTTCAGTTGAAATGTATGGGAGAACATGTATTTCAACTACAATGTTAAGTTTTTTCTTGGGATGAAATCACCCCAACTACGGAACCCTTCATCGTGCGTGGTCCAACACGCGCTTGGCCGGTTTAATTACGGGAATTTGCCCTCTGGTGACTTAACACGAATTTAATTTTGACACGTCTTTGATTTTCGTCCCAGAAACCGGTGTCAGTGAAGTGTTTAGTGACATGTGGTGGAGAAACACCAGGCGGTCGCAACGTCGTGGACATGATGCTGGGTCCACAGCTGGACAAGAACAATTTCATGAGCAGTTAGGTAGGCTTGAACTTCTTTCTAGCTTTACAGATTCTTTTCCTGCGTGCTTTGGTAACATAGTATGGAGCTTGTCTTGTTGACCTCGCACCGACAAGAACTATCTTATACCTACATAAGAAGTTGTGCCTGAAAATTACTGAAAACTTACAATGTAATATTTAGGTACCTACTAATGTTTAGTTTATAGAAGTGAATTAACAGACTGAAATGAGGCGAACATGTTTTTTTTTTACGGAGGGCCTCTGTTTCCAGCGCGGGCACCCAATAATAACGCTGTTGGGCACTGGCAGTACATTACTGCCGGTGCCCTTTGCGGGGTTCCTACTTCTGAATGGTTAAAAAAAAATTACCACGAAGGGTATAGCGGCGGGGTCTTTGTTCGCTCGCTTGGCTCGCTCACTAGACCCCGTCATCCCTTTCGAACCTAACCTACTCGATTCAGGGTGCCCCAAGTCCCGAGCTCGCTTCGCTCGCTCTTGCATCCTAAGTTCTTTTAGTGACAGTGATAACAGCGTTGGCAGCCAGTTTAGCAACCGGCACTGGCAGCTTTTTTAAATTTTTAATTCGCTACGCGCTACGCGTCGCCAATTTGGCGCAAAACGTGAGCATTTCGGTGACGTGAACCCATAATTTTTGCCCTACCAAAAATCGCTCATCGGACGGAACAAGTTTTCGCTTCAAAAAATTGTAGTCTCAATTGTGGGCTCATTATACTCAGAAAGCATACAGCGCTCTTCACGTTCAATACAATAACGCTTTCAGGGTGCTGTTGGGGTTCTTCTACACTGTGATGCGGAAGTGGTGCGCATCCCTGGTTAGTAGAGTGCGGGGCAGCACCAACAGCATACTGTTTATGCAAGCAGGCTAGATTGTGCGTTATCAATGATCCAATGATTTTGGAGTCAGTTGAATATTGATTTCTTACATATTTGAGATACAGGTACAGTCGCACACCAAGTTACCACAAACTGTCAGATTTTCTCATTCGATTTTGAACTTAACCATCAACATTTTTGTTTCGTTTCGTTTGGAGAATTTGACAGCTTCCTGTCGAAGTCGAAGTCGAAGTCGAATAATTTATTTCAAATAGGCACGAAGATGCACTTTTGAACGTCAAAAATTACATGAATACTTAATTGATTCTAGTTGCGCCTTCCAAAATGTAGTTATGTATGGAGAAGAATGGGCAAGAAACTCCATACTTACTCTTTTAAAATGTTAACAATAGTTTGTATACATTAATTAATATTTATAAGTGAAGACTATGTACCTAGAATAAAAAAATAAAAAATATAAAAAAAATCATCAAAATTACTTACCACAATTGGTAAAAAGAATGAAAAGTGAAGTAATAACAGAAAAATTTATAAATGCGATAGGTACATGGTGCTCACATATTTACAAACATTGTATATGATTTCCCAAAAAAATAAAAAATAAAAACAACATAATTATAATAAGTCAGTGTGTGAGTTAAAATATTAATCACAGAAAATAAAATTAATATCATAAAAATTATGACAGTTAAATTAGCAACCAGTTTGATTTTGTCTAGACTCTAAATTGTCATATGGAGCAGGACCAGCATGTTTCCAAGCATTCTTATCTTGGATATAATCCTCTAATTTGTAATATGCTTGTTTACAAAGTGTACTTTTAATATGAGTTTTAAATTTTCTGTAGCTTGATATGCTGGGAACCATACCTACGTGTTCCCCATGTTAAAGGTACCAACGTTAAATTTTTGTTCAGTTTTGGGGTATCCACCATTATAATTAAGTATGTTATGATTTCTTCTTGACAGAGCGGTCGTGGTCACAATGAGCTTTGTCCAATCGCAGGTGTTGTCGTAACTCGCCTCACGATTTCCCTCTATCTGGTTTTGTTAGATGACAGTCTGGCGCATTCACTAACAGGGCCTCCAACTGCGGATTTAATTTGATCGGTCCACCTAATCGGTGACCTCCCGCGTGGCCTATTACCTTCTACTCTGCCCTACACCACTAGACGCTCTATGGAGTCATTATTCCGTCTCGAGACATGCCCAAAGAACTTCAGTATTCGAGACTGTACTAGTGCTGATAGACGCTGTTTGATGCAGAGTTCTTGGAGTATGGACACGTTTGTGCGGAATTCTGTCCACGAGATCCAAGGCATTCTTCTCCAGCATCACATTTCTAGACTACTTTTTTTAGTTTTTCGGTATGATAAGCTTGGCCTAAAAATAAGCGACCGCATAAAGAGCAGCGACATCAGAGCGAAGACCAAAGTCACTGATGCTTTGTATATGGTCGAGAAACTGAAGTGGAATTTGGCAGGCCACATCGCGAGGACCACAGACAACAGGTGGAGCGAGCGCGTCCTGCACTGGTATCCACGAAACGGAAACAGACGCCTGACACTGACACTGGCTGGGATAGAGTGGACCAGAACGGCCCAAGATAGATACAGATGGAAACAGATGGAGAAGGCCTTCATCCAGAGATGGATGACCCCTTAATAGGTTAAGTTATTTAATAAATATAGAATTGTAAATTATAGGGAATAAAGGCTATTTTTATTTATTTAATTTATTTTATGATGTAGATAATTGGGTGTTTGTATACGCACCCACGAAACAGGAGAAATACCTAATGTCCACGTTTTCATTTCTTTAATGGCCGATGTAATAAGTTAGTTCCTTAACAGGTATTTAGGTAAAGGCATTCGCGTTTGTTAAGGCTAACATGCCACTGCCATACTTGCCTGCCTTGCACGAAGGAATGTGAGCTTGTTAATAAGCGCATGAATTATTTGCCCATAACTAAGTGGCCCATGGTTAGAGGTGTTTGGATAAACTGAATTCCTGAAACATTCAAAATCTTGACTTGGTTCCGCGGGCCCACGGTCGACGTTCACACATACATAGGTACCACAAACTGTCAAATTGTCTCATTCGATTTTGAACGTAACTGCTAACATTTTAAGGTTTAAAATCGTTTGGAGAAATTGACAGTTTCGTATAACCAGGGCCTCAAGTCTGCTGTTACAATAGTGTCAGAATGGTCTATCATTGATTTCACAATTGTTGATTTTGACAAATTTGGTAATCTACTAATACAATGTCGTCATTATGACTTTCCAATGGTCAGCCACTGACACTCCATTGAAAAAATTGGTGATCTCGTGCATAGTGACAAATGAAACTTCCTACTAAACTTCCAACTTCCTACTACTTCAGATTGCTTATAACACTAATGAATAATATGTAAAAAAAATATATAAATGAAATCTGGCATGAATAAATGTTCAAAATGCCGTTGTAATACAATTCTATTACGAGACCATTGACCGACCAATGATCGACCATTATGAATTTAGCAAATTACGAACTTTTAGCAAAATGACAATGGGATCGTGTTGGAGTGACGAATTTATAAAAATAGCAGCTTTGGGCCCCTGATGTGCTGGCCAATGCTTAGATTCGACCTCTTATAATATTTTCAGATCCAATTCCTATATATCGACAAACGAATGGCTTTATTTTACCCATGATATTAAGTTCGCTAAATAATATGCTATTTTTACCCGTTATCACTACTTACAGATGAGATCGTAAAGCTGTATGTCACATGATCTGACACAGATTATGTCTGGACTTTAAAAGAGATCACTATGTGTGCTTACATAAAGAAACAGGTTTCCGGCGTCTGTGCGGGTCGGTACCGATCGGTGCAGGTATAATATTCCCACGTTATCTTATAGAAACAGGTTTAAGGCTCCTACAAACAAGCGCGACACGCGACGCGACACGCGACGCGACACACAGACACCGCTCGTCGCGCGCCGTGCGGTGCCTTTAAACTTGTCGGTGTCGACTACCTGGACCCAGCCATACGGGTTAATGAAACAGGTTGTGGCGGTATCAACAACGCCACATGCGAACTACGCATCAAGGACTTGACGACACAAATCCTGCATCGCGCTATCAGAGTTTACCGCGCGACTAGCATTTAAACAGCATCCCGACATCAACCGTTGGGCAGTTGCCCACCAGACACAATACAAATTGAGCATTGTGTATCTTTACCTGCGCGATACGAAACTGCAATTAAAAAAAAGTGACGTATTATTACTTACACCTTTATCGTACTGGGGGTGCGAAATATGCTAGGTAAATAATAAGAAATACTAACTGAGAGATATGTAGTACCTAGAAACTCAGTTTGCTTAGTGATTTAAGCCCCAATAAATTATCAGATTGGTCAATATATTATTTACCTACTGTAGGAAATAAACACCAGTGCACGCACATTGCGACTTAGGCGCGATTCCACCAAAATTATGTTCAGCAAATTTGTTCACAAACATTTTGTGCAGAACTCCAATAGTGCACGTACTGAGCTGAAGATCCGTTTCCACCGGCAAAGCTGTACGTAATTTTTGTCAGCGTACAATGCAGCACATTTGTAAATGTTCACCTGAGTGACTCCACCTAAAGAAACATTATGGACGAAGTTAAACGAAAAGGATCCAATCCACACAAAGTTCTTTTAGCAGTGCCGGATTTATATTTTTTATGAGTGTAGGCCACTTTATTTCCGCCGCCTTGCGGTTCGTGACCATAAAAACTGCTGATTTAAAAACCAAAAATAACACTTTAATTAAAGAACACTGATAACAACTCAAACACACTAATTATAAAACACAAAATATGCACTACTGATCACTCTAAAGTCGCACTCGAATATCGCTTGTATCGTTTGAAGTTTCGACTGTGTCGTGTCGCGGTGCATACCGGCCTTATATAGTCCTTAGATCGTTTCCGAACCTTCTACTGTAGAAACATTTAGAATGTTCGAGTACATACCGGCCCCGACTGACCAGATGTCGAAAGTTCTAGAAAGTTCTAGCATCGAATTATCTAGAAGATTCTCTAGTCTACTAGTTCTGCTACTCGATACTAGATGGCGCTAGTGGTTACTAGTTCTGCTATTCGATACTAGATGACGCTAGTGGTACTTAAACTTGTGTCGATGTACCAGGCATTAATTGTGGCGCGTAACATTAATATTTTCCATTTGTAGTAAGGAAGGCACTAAAGTAAAATAAACGAATGAATTAGTCATTAAGAAAGAGCGTAAAAAAGAAACAATAATTACAATTTTTTACGGGACTTTTTAATAGCAAAATCATCTATTAATATCATCATAGTTTATAGTGTTCATTATCTCTGCTTCTATGTAGAGAATAGCTAAATCATTAATTTTTTCTTGAGACGACGAAGACCTTTGATAATTTTTCACGCGTTTTAAACAGGAAAAACTCCTTTCCCCAGAACAATTTGTAGCCGGAGTGGAAAGTGCGATGCGGAGAGCTATATCCAAGTTAGGGTAAACATTAGACAGAGATTGATTCCTCAAAAACTTTGAGAGACTGAGTAGTGAGTTTGATTCAGGCTTCACTGCACACTCTGCAGTCCTCTGAAATCTGCCGCCCCTAGGCCGCAACAACTTGACAAATCCAGGATTGCCTTTTTTGAAGTTTAGAAGATATAAAATATTTTATATTTCCGTGCATGTGATGGTCTGGTTCTAAGGTTGATCAAAATGATAAACAGTTGTTTTTTGCTTGGATCTATTTTACTGGCCGATAGTATCGATATTTAGCATCTGTTTGGTACACTTAACTCATTTTTGACCAGGTTGTGGATTGGATCCTTTTCGTTTAACTACGTCCTCGTACACTGTCTGCAGAACAGTGTCGCGCCTTTACACATCTAAGTGAAACCCTAAATGTATATCTATATATTTATAAAACTTTATAACAATGACCAGCTCTTTTTTCAACCCACGATCCGCCTACACGTTAAACAATTACCTAAATCGCCAAAATTTTCCCTGAAACTGAAAAGAGAATCACTTAAAGTTGTTCTTCGTCCATAAATCGCGTTGTCATGCCGCGTATCGCTTTCATGCTGCAGTCGACCGAAAACGAGTGTCGCTAACCAAATAGACCGTGTTTAAATAAGACGGCGATTTAAAGAGTTGAGACTTGGTCGTATTGAAAGCGGTGCGGACAGCTTTCGCGGTTATTACGAGGCAAGCGAGGGCAGAAAAATGAAAAAAAAAAAAATTACCTTTTCTTTTTGGTTAAAAAAAATCTTTGAATTCTATTAAAATAAATAAGTTAATGAAAAAGTTTGTGTGTATCTACAATGCCACATGTGAACTACGCATCAAAGACCTGATATCACACAAATCCTGCATTGCGAAATCAGAGTTTACCGCGCGATAGGTATATATATACAACATCCCGACATCAACCGTTGGGCACTAGCCCACCAGCCCACATCCGTCTGGTCGGAGGATCCTCCCTTTTCTGTACCCCTGTTCCTCATACCTCTAAAAGTTTAATTGTTACGCTAGTGAAAAAGCGCTAAAAGCGGAGTTGAGGTCGATTCCCAAACTCAGTAATCAAACATCAACCAATGCAATGTCACATTCAGTGGTTCATAAACAAATATTTATTGAGTTGTCGGTGGCGGAAGCCGCGTTGTGTATTCCGCTGCAATCGAGCCTCGCTTCTCGCGTTCTACGCGACATAGCCTTATCCAGATCCCCTGCCAAAGTATACCCGTAGAAAGAAAGAGTATATTGTTACAATTGCATCGAAGCCTCGTAAAGAACTGTTGCTCCTGGCGAGCGTCCAGGACGCCGACGTTAGGTGCTACCATTCAATTACACATAAAATAAAACTCCACTTTATCTCACATGATGAATCTTTTCACTTTCTTTTTGAGATTTGGCTGAGAAAGCGATGAAGCGGTTGGTTTATTTGCGGTTTGTGTTTTATGTTACGTTACTGAATGATTTTACAGGTCTAGTAAGTTATAACGTTTCAAATGTGTGATCGAAGAGGGAATTATATCCCCACATTAGCTGAAGTAATTACTCACAGCGTATCTAATCAAAAATCATCTCTATTACCGTTGAGTCTACCCATCAAAAGTTATTAGTTTTCCGGAATAGAAGTAGGTACAACCTATAGGCATGCTCATGAATCCCAAAAGCTAATCCAACACGTAAAGATACATTCATACAAATCCGTTCATCCATTCAAACAGCCAAACTTTCGCGTTGATAAGACATCTATATAATCAAACTTCGATCCATTCCGTGTGTCCTATCGTATACATGAACGTGCCTCGTTGTACTCCGTCGTGTGTCGTGTGGTCTCCGCAGCGGTCGCAGACGGACTGGTGGTGGCTCTCGGGATGTGGAGGCAGTGCCAGTGGCATCAGGACGATATCCTGCACGCACGCGCCGTGGGTGCCGCCGCCCCTTCATGGTAGGATGTTCGGCACAAACATGGGACGGGATTTGTAGCCTCATACTGAAAGAGTTTTTACGGGGAATGTCTGGTAAATGAAGAGAAAATCTGACACTTCGCGTCTTTCTGGTTTCAGACCAATTTCACAACATAACAGAATCTTGTGCCAACCAGTTGCGTTATTGCCAACTTCGTCGAAAAGTTAGATTATGAAACACTCGCTGAAAGACTGCACCGTATTTAGTTGAACGTGGTGTGGTGTAAGCGTTCGCGTTCGGCAGCGCCCTGCGCAGAGTAGGTCAGGACAGGGGAGCGCGGGGTTGAGCGGCGCAGGGCGCGGGGTGTGGGAGGCGGGGAGGGGTCCCGATTCATGTTTACGGGGCTCGGCCGTCAGCTGTTCGCGCGACATGAATGTGCCGCGCCCGCGACGCGCCCGCGCCGACGCCGCGCATCGATTGATTGATACCTGAGCGGCCACGTGCGGCGGGCGCCGGGCGCCAGTACCGCCGCGCTCGCCGGCCCGCGCGCGCGCCCGCTCCATGCGACCCCACCCGCGCTGCTTGCCGCCTCAGCTCATCAATGGAGTGCCCGAGGTGACCGGCCCCCGGAGCCCGCGAGCCGCGCGACACCGCCCGTCTCGTAAGTACCGCGCCTGCACCGCGCCTGCACCGCGCCGTGTCGCGCCACGCGTCAACACGTACACGCACTAGCACCCCAATCCGTTAGTAAATAATGGTTTTTTCGATAGCATTAAAACCCGGAGACAATTTATGCGACTGCGTCGTGTGATGTTTACTGCGAGCCGTTCCTCGAGCCACCTTCTCATTACATTAGCGGCGGAAATTTTCTATATAGAAGCGTTTTTCTTATCGATCGTCCAAAGTTTCGTTCGTTTTTGACGGAATATTTATAAAAATTCTCTATCGGTTTACGTAATCGAAGGACAGTGTGATCGTTTGTTATTGAAAGCCGCAGATATCTGCGAGGTGTGTACGAGACACGCACACCAATCATTACATAAAACATTCCAATCGGTTTCTATCGACCTGTCTATCTGTCGTTATCTGTCCTCTGCTATCGCTTTCTTATGAACCGAAAGATATCGTGAACTTGAAGGTCCTAACATATTGGTGGTTCACTGATTGCAATGCACACCCCATGGGACATTGCCATGAAAATAATCATAACAAGCGACTGAGCAGTTTATTCTGTTAGGTTAAAACGTGTAACATAACAGTTTCGCCAATATTTACTTAGCAACAAGTCATAATGAAGTAATAATACGCAGCGTTCAATTTTGTTCATAAGCATATTGCCAGCTTATGTTACAGTCGACGGGGCTGCCAAAAAACTGTCAATCATGTCGTTACAAGCACTCGGAGTATTATACAATGTAACAACTTACGATCCTCGCCTAATTGAAGAGCTTCGCGCTGTGGAGTCGATACTCTCTGATAAGTGCTATTTACCTTTACAATGCTGTTACAGCGAAGGTACTTAACTCGGTGTCGAAGCATGACGGCTTGATATGATTGATTGATGATTTGTGGCAGCCCTTATGTGGAAGTTTATAGAATGAATATACACAAATAGGTGAAAAGTGAAAACATATTTCGTAAAACATTTTGTAACATTTTAATGTATCTATAATTTTTTGTCCTCAATTGTTACATTAGCCTGTATGGTTCCGATGAATGAATAAGCTATATAAAAGTACGAGAGAGTGGTGTACTTTTTTTAATCGCTCATTTCCGAGATTAGTTGCTACGTACTTACGAAGCTGCTGCATTCCTGTAAAGGATATCCGTCTATTTCAAACGTAATTGCGAATGGCAGTCCTAGGCTCATAACGAGATGTAAGTGATAATGTGTTCCATGATTAATTTACTGTGATGACTTTGTGGATTTTTTTATGCGGATCTAATTACCTAATAGTGTGACTCGTAATACAAATCAAACAAAGTTGCAGAACAGTGTTTTTAACATGCATGTAAATTACTGACATCATCATCATCACCATCATTTCAGCCGAAAGACGTTCACTGCTAGACATAGGCCTCCCCCAAGCACCGCCACCTCGACCGGTTCTGTGCTTTCCGCATCCAGCGGATTCCTGCGGCTTTCATAAGGTCATCGGTGCACCTTGTGGGAGGCCTTCCAACGCTACGTCTTCCGGTACGCAGTCGCCACTCCAGAACCTTTCGGCCCCAACGGCCATCTGTTCTGCGCGCAATGTGCCCTGCCCATTGCCATTTAAGTTTGGTAATTCTGATATAAGTGAAGGAAAACATTGTGAGGAGACCTGAACTTAAAATGAATACATAAACTCACGCCTTCTTTCCATGGCAGTAGCCAGAAACTATAGAACGCTACCTGCTACGATCCTTACATACTTCTTTTACTTAGTTTACGTTAATACATCTGGTCATACATGCACACCGATTGCGAGTGCTACGCACCTGACCTTTCTAAAGAACAACACTAACTAGGTCACTATATGTCCTCCTAGGGCGTCCCCTCCCAGCGTTTCCACTCACATCTGCCTTCTAAATACCTTTTATTAGTCGCTTTTCATTCATCCTCTCAATATAACCAAACTCCAACACAAAATTGATAAAAGTCAGAAATCTCCAACACAAAACTGATAAAAGTCATAAATCGCCAACCCGTTTTGAGCAAGCGAAGGTGGTGATCAATGCTCGTGTGTTTTTTTTTATTTTTTTTTATTTGAAAGGTACACCAACGACCCATTCACTAAAAACATTAACATAAAAAATAACATAAGCATAAGTTATGGTGAATTAGTCACTTACAGGCGTACACAGCACTTACATAAAAAATAGCTTCTTAAATATTATATGTTTTTAAAAGAGTGTTTACTCGTAATGAGGATAGAAAAATTATTTAGAAACAATGAAAAAACATCAAACACATATTAAGTAAAAAAAAATTCAATCATAAACGAATTTAGAATAAAAAAATATCAAACCTATTATCCAAATTATCATTAAAATAAAAATTATAATTATCACATTACACACAAAATTATAATAAAAAATAAAAAATAATATTATTAAAATAAATTTTATTAAAATTATAATTATCCCAGTATTTTGTGTGTACATAAATAAATAAATAAGATTTATTTTTATTTTTATAAAAAGTAAAATTGACATTCAAAATTAAAAACGGTAGAACGTGATAACGAGTGCAATACAAGAACATTCCAAAATTGTTGAAGTGGCAGGCACATGTGGCAAAAAACCAAAAAATTTAATAGTAAAAATTTTACTATAGGTTTGCTCTTGACTCAAGTCTAGGTCTGGGTGACAGAGACAAAGTCTACGATGGAGTGAGTTTACCCAGAAGAAGCCTGTTCACTTTCACTTTAAATAGATTAGGGTTGTATGTGTTTCTGTATGAGAAGAGGCCTTTGCCCAGCATTGGGACAGTTATCATCATCATCGTCGTTTGGCTTGGTATGGCCATATGATGAGGAGGGAGGAAACGCGTGTGACGAAAAGAGTGATGAATATAAATGTGGATGGATGGAGAGGGAGAGGAAGGTCAAAGAAAAGATGGATTGATTGTGTGAGGAATGATATGAAGGAGAAGGGAGTGAATGATAGCGTGGCGGTTGACAGGGGGGAATGGAAAAAGAAAACGTGTAGCGCCGACCCCAAGTAACATGGGACAAGGGCAGGAAGATGATGGGACAGTAATACGCTAGCATTATACAGGGTAAGATTTGAATTGTGCGCAATTTTTTTTTGGTGGTTCAATAGAACACATTTCCATAATTTGTTAAATACTTTATTTTGGTCCTACTTAAAATCAGCAAAATATGGATATAATCTATTCGTATCAATGAGCAAGCGCACAGCTGATAGGTACCTACTACTGCGTTCCACTTCGTTTCGTTGCGCGGCGAGTATCCATTATACCAGTTTCAAAATAAACGTCTTTCGTTAACGATTTTTTTTTTTGTACTAAGACATATCAAAATAAGAAATAGGTGTATAATAAAACACGTTTAAGATTAATTTGTCAAAATTTGCGCACGGATTAAAAACTTTTCCTGTATGTAAATACTTTTATTTATTTGTTGTTTCTCTAAATTATATTTTATTGCCTCTTATTTTTTAATCCCCTTGTGGGACTTAAATTTAAAAATTAAATTTTAATTTTTTTAGATTTCCGTAGGTGTGTCCGTGACATTACTGTGGGCCCTATCACAATACCAGCGCTGCGGTATTTATTTTTTAAATATCGCAGCATTTTGCTGAGATTTGAGCGAGCCTTTTTGGCCTCGCACAGGTCCTTTTCTATTATGTTTTTTGTTGTTATTTACAATGTAAATGTTGTTAGTTTTAAATGCTCATTTTGACGTGACAACGACTAATAAATAGTTGAACGCCGGCTGCATGCACGAAAATGTCCCGTTACGCATTGTACGCTTGTGCCGCATCAATGTTATGTTATGACGTTGTCACGTTAAACTATCGTCCGTAAACCAACTTTACAGACAACTAATTTTTGACGTGACAACGTCTAATAAATCGATGAACGCCGGCTGCATGCACGAAAAGGATGACTCATTGTCCCGTTACGCTCATTGTCCCGTTACGCTCATTGTACGCTTGCGCCGCATCAATGTTTTGTTATGACGTTGTCACGTTAAACTATCGTCCGTAAACCAACTTTTTTTTACTGTTTGTATTTCTTGTGTGTGTTCCAAATAAAATATTTTTCTTTCTTTCTTTCTAAATTATTATAATTTTATATCAAAAATGTCAAAATATTTTATACCAAATTAGGTCTAATTTGGATGGATTACCGTAATAGGACTGTTACCACATCAAGTGAAAGAGAACAAAAGGATTTATATTAAGAGGATGTGCAGCAACGTATGCAACCCTTTATGTACGCTTGTAATAACAACACAGTACGATTATCTCATCTCCCACAGTTAACTATGCACCATGTGTAACCAAAGTGTTATTATAGCAATATACCCGGACAACCGATAATTTTACAGTTGTGTTAAAACATGTTCAGTTAGCTAGGCTTTTGGCTGCTGGTTTGATATTGAAAATCTCAATTTTTACGCCTCTAGTCATTTCTCGGGACCCTGGGGTCTCGGACATTTGGAAGACGTACGAGATAAAGTAAAAATTGCTTTTAATCCACTCCATGAACAAACTACATTATTTCATTATTAATTACCTTGGTGACCTGATTATTTTGGTGACCTGTAACACAAGTTGTTCCTAAACCTACATCAGGCACCAGTTCTCACAATGTGAATTTATACATGTTGTTCAAAACTGTTATGTGCTACAAAACCATTGTGAGAGAAAATAAATAAAATTATTACTATTAATTATTTCCTTTATTTCATTTATAAACATATAATTTAATTTTTTAAATATTTTTATAAAAACATAAAAAATAAAAAGATATAAAAAAAAATTGTAGCCCACCGGTATCGGGAACAGAGTCCAAGCTACCGGTGGTCAGGGCTCCAGAGAGAGGAACCTCCTAACAATGCGAGCCGTGTCCAGAAGTACCGCCTTCTGAATCAAGCCCTTGATCCAGCTGCCCAACGAGAGCCTCCTTAGGTGTTGGTCGAGGCTCTTGGCAATTAAGCCATTGGCTGATACGACTATCGGCACAATGATTGCTGAGTCCACAATTAATTATTTATTATTACTACAATACAATCTCAATCTGTATTAATTAACTATTATAGATTCATATTTTACTCTCGAATTCATTATTATTCATAATTATTAATAGGTTAGTAATATAATAGGCTTTATTTTTGTATAGAAACATTTGTAAGCCATACTAAGGAAGGGTATGCTGGAACCAATATTTGTAACATCTATTGTACAGTGGCAAGCACATCAAGCTACCCGAAATTGTCAAATATGTCCAAAAGATTTTAAACTTTAAAATGTTAACGATTAAGTTCAAAATCGAACGAGAAAATTTGACAGTTTGTGATAACTTGATGTGCTGGCCACCGTACCATAACCTAAACAAATAAACATTTTTGATTTGATTTCATTTGAGGGGCCGAAGCCAACTCGCAGAGGAACGTTAGACGTTTTTAATTAAATAAGGCACTAACCGACGATTATACCTGTTCGCACTATGCAATTGCAACCAAGAACAACCCATTATTGGTGATTCTAATGATTATAGCTCGGTATATCCATATTTGTTACGGTTGCCAATCATATTTTGATCAACATACAAACTAACACTGAACCTCAGACCAAATAAAAAACTAAGACAGAGCGCTGTCAACAGTGACGTGAAGCCGGTTTCGTAAACATGTGTGCACTTAGTGAGGCGTAGTTTGATTGTAAATGGTTGTGAGTGTGTGCGTGTGAGCGTGTACGCACAGCACGGAGGCGTAGTTTTGGCATGCTTCACTGTATTCTTCGCAGCGCTCTGTCTTTATTTGGTCTGAGCACTAAACAGTAAATTGCAAATAACGTAAGAAAATTTAAATTTTATTTTAGCGCATACCCCTTAAGGATAAGCTAGTAATATATTGTCGTCGTCTATAGAGAGAGAGTGGTCTATACTAAGGCAGGGTACCTCCTTGCCTTAGTATATGGACCACTTTCTCTCACGATCCTCGCCTTAAGACGTGATTAAAGGCTTTCACCAAATGTGTAGGGTTCAGGTTTTATTGCATCGGGCTCAACACTGATAACGTCTTTCTTAACAGTATTTGCGGAAATAGTATTTGGGTTCAATGGAATATCTATCTATACAAAAAAATAAAATTGAAGTGTCTTTTTGTAACGTCAAAAAATAACAGCATTTTACTAAATGCATATCCATACAAATGTGAAAGTAACTCTGTCTGTCGGTCTGTCTGTTTGTCTGTCTGTCTGTCTGTATGTTACGTTTTCACGCTTAAACCGCTGAACCGATCGTCATGGAATTTGGCAGAGATATAGCCTGGGATATGGAGAAGGACATAGGCTACTTTTTTACGCGATAACCGACATCCACGCGGGCGGAGCCGCGGGCAAAAGCTAGTGAAAGTATATACGATAGTTCAAAAAAATAGTTTTTCGTTCTGTCTGTCCGTCTATTTGTTCCGGCAAATCTCCAAAACGGCTTGACCTATTTTTTTTTTTACTTTTTCCTGTAGATAGCTGATTTTGTAAGGAGTAATTTAGGCTTCTTTTATTTTAGAAAAAGCCACGCGGGCGAAGCCGCAGGCAGCAGCAATTTCATCTATAATTACGAAAATCTTATATTTTTCTTGGCGTACGTGACTTCCTTTAGTTATTTGTTTCTCTTGTTTATCAATATACAAGTATCAGAATTTTTTGTTTAGTGTTCAATAAATACCTACCGTTAATGTACTTAACCCTAAATTATTACTTTACATTACTTACCAAGGGCTGTAAAAGAAAGAAAGCCCGAAATCGCAGGTATTTGTGACCCGAGCCGCAGGCGAGCGTTGTAAATATGCGATAGAGGGCTTTCTTTTTTACTGCCCGTAAAATGGTGTACCCATTTTACGTCTTCACCTGGCCATAATGCGAGTTTTACCGTACGCGTAGTGTGCGGTAAAACTCACATTATGGCCAGGTGTGACGTAAAATATATTTAAATATTATTTTTACAAAATAAAAATTATCGAATCCAATAAGTGTAATGATCTTCTAAACTATTACTTAAACTTGAATCAAAGCGGTAATCTCTTGAATTTCACGATACAACAACGCACATAAAATTCACATTTCAATTTCCTTCAAACAAATTCGTTCGCACAGAATCTTTTCAGTGTTAGACAAAAGCAATTTAAAATCTCACTACTGAAAACACCTGAGAGATGCATTTGAAATACAATCTTCACTGAAACCGCACAGATTTACTGCAGATGTCAACCGTAGCACCAAAGCAAATCAAACAGCTCGTAGCCTGTCATCGTAGAGGCGCTACGAAACTGCTACGAAATTGCTACGAGATTGCTACGAGATTTTAAACAAACGCTACGGTGATCATAACTTGGAAAATATTAGTGATACAGGCTGTATTTTAGTAGTAAAAAAGTTCAAATAAGCTGCTTATCAACTTTTTTTCAACTATGTGAATCTTAACCATGTCAATTATATACCAAATTGATAAATACCGCCAATCTAGGATATCGTGTTCTCTACACTTTCGCTTCTTCGTAAAGAAAAGCAATTTAAAATATGATTTCCGAAAACACCCGAGAAATTCAATTCGCTGTTACCACACAGATTTACTGCAGATGACACCCGTAGCACCAAAGCCAATCAAATAGCTCGTAGGCTGTCATCGTAGAGGCGCTACGAAATGGCTACGACATCGCTACGAGATTTTGAACACGCTACGCATTACCGTAGCGTTTACGATACGGGATTTTCAACTAAAGCTGCGTTCGCTGTAGCGTGAAAAATAAAAAATGTTAAATATAGGGTATATTTTGAAATTAAATCAGCTTTGGAATACCTTAAAAAAACTATAGATAAATAAATCATGTCTGGTACTTAAATATCCGTAGCCTCGCGGCTCGAGGGGCTTGTGGCTTAGTAATAACAGCCGCACGGATCAATCGATCAGGTTAAGCTACTCTTGCCGCGGTTGGTCCGTGGATGGGTGATCATCTTTACATACCAAGATCCCTCCATGCCTCGGAAAGCACGTTAAGCCGTTGGTCCCGGCTGACATTCGTGGATATTTGACAGTCGTTATGGGTCGTCAAAGTCTGACAACCAGTCTTACCAAGGGGTATCGGTGGAGGTCAGATATGCAGTCGCACCAATGTGGAATGTGAAGACTATGTGGGTCTTTGTTTATTTTTATTATGTTTTTCTTCTCAGTTTTTTTTTTCCTAATCATGGTATGGTAGTTTGAGTAATTTATGCGGCCTGCCCAAATGTCCTTTCTTTGGTATTGTTCGTCGAATCGTTGAGCTCCTTATGTTCTGATTTGAGCTGCACGATTACTGACAAATGCGTGCACTGAATGGACAGGTCCACTCAATCTGTGTGGTTCTTTCTTCAAAACACCATTTCAGACACCAATCTTCATGGTCTTTACATGACTTGACCAAGATTATGTCTGGACTTTAAAAGAGACTGTGACCTCTGAGTTTGTTTCGGCCTTTCTTCTCAGAGTAGTCAGATACGAAACGCCGACCTCATCTAGTTTTAAAATATGATTGACGTGTAAAAGTGTTTGTAAAAACCTACTTACAGAAATAAAATCATTTATCATTTACCATGTAAAATACACGTATTCCGCTGCATTTGGTTAGACTGGAAGCTAACCCCAACTTAGTTGGGAAAAGGCTGGGCAGATGTGAAAATGTGTAGCCTACGAATAAAAGGTACGATGATCATAACTTGAAAAGTATTCGTGATACAGATGAGTATTACAGGATGTATCTTAAGGCGACGATAATGATTTTATAATTATCGTATTTATTATTATTTATAATTTTATTAAAAAAATTATAAACTTTTTTTTTTTACTTTACTTATTTTTATTACATACATACTATACTCCATTTATTATAACCTTAGACAAATAACTGTTCTCACCCTTTCGTTATTTCGATGTAAACGTTTAATAAACTCCGTTATTTCACGATAAATACAAAGCATTGTAATGTATTTACCATTTACATTAAAAAAATAACTATAAAATTCAGTAATTTCAACGATATTACACAATAACTGTCGTTATTTAGCCGTTATTTGTCTAAGGCTATAGTAAATGGAGTATAGTACTTTTAATATTTTATTGTTCTGTTTTTCATTGTACTACTGTTGGTGTACCAAATAAATAAATAAATAAATTACTGACAAAGCTTGCTGACTGGACAAATCCGCTCAATATGTGTGGTTCTTTCCTCAAAAGACCATTTCAGACACCAATCTATATGGCCAATTGGACGTAGTTAAACAAAAAGGATCCAATCCACAACCTGGTCAAAAATGAGTTCAGTGTAACAAACTCAGTCTAAATATCGATACTATCGGCAATTACAATAGATCCAAGCAAAAAACTAAAGTTTATCATTTTGATCAACCACAGAACCATGCACGGAAATATAAAATATGTTATATCTTTTAAACTTCAAACATCAATATCTCTAAAAAAGACTTTGTGTGGATTGGATCCTTTTCGTTTAACTACGTCCAATTTACCTCTGAGTTTGTTTCGGCCTTTCTTCTCAGAGTAGTCAGATAGGAAACGCCGACCTCATCTAGTTTTTAAAATATGATTGACGGGTAATAGTGTTTGTACAAACCCACTTACAGAAATAAAATCATTTATCATATCAACTTGCAAATTCACCTTGCTACCACAAAGCCAGGAATCTCCAAAAATACTTCTTTTATAGTAAGAAGATAGTGAAAACCGGTCAAGCCATTTATTTCTCCTAATCAAATGTAGTCGCTCTGTATGTATGTATGCGCGTTACGCCACACTGCTTCTTTGTAGTTGTTTATACAGTCGTCTATTTACGAGGCACGGCCCACACACGAATGCAACCGTTTCCAATCTCACTCCGTGTCAAAGGGAACACTTTAATTCCCCTCTTAAAGGGATTTGCCGCAAGCTTTTTCTTATGCTCGTTTCAGGGCAGGCTTTCGGTATACTGTTGGCAAAACAACAGGCTATATTAATTTTGGAATAAGAATAATAATGATAGTAAAATCTTTGTTGTAAAAAACCAGTTGGAAAAAAATCTAAATATTTATAATAATATTAGTATTAATAATAATGATTAATTATAATATTTATTATTATTTATTTATTAGATAAAATTTATGTTAATCTTTGTTGTAAAATACTTTATTTATTTATGTTATTTATTGAACCCATTTATGCACACACTAAAACAGACAAGAAGAAAGGAACAAAAAAATAAGTACAAAGGTGATGCTTATTTCTGAAGAAATCTTCCAGCATCCCTGCAATAGGAGAGAAGATAAAAAGAGATGTAGACACAGTGTGTAAGAGTAGAAGAGAAAATAAAATACATTAAAAAAAAAACTGTTCACTTCTATGACTTCTATCTATACTAATATTATAAAGAGGAAATATTTTTTTGTTTGTTTGTATCGAATAAGCTCCGAAACTACTGGACTTATTTAAACCATTTTTTCACCAATAGAAAGCTAAATTATCAGGAAGTAACATAGGCTATAATTTTTTTTTTTAAATTGAGATCCTTAAGAAAATTGCGATAATGTAAACCAAAGTGGCAAAATTTTGCCTATAATCTACAGAATCGAAACTTACGCGGGTGAAACCGCGGGGAACAGATAGTTAAATATGATGTTGTATGTTCCTTATTTGAAATTTTGAATTAGGTCGCAATGCAAGACGGTTTGTTTTCTTAAATTAAGAACTGGCCAGTTTTATGTTTGATTTAATTAGAGGCTATAAACTTTTTGGTTTATTTGGATGATTAAGGGATTAGGGGATCTTGATTAAGCAGAGTTTTCAGCCTCATTATTTTGGCAACTTTTTTATTTTTAGTCAAATATTCTTTAATGATTTGACTTAAATGAGTAGGTATTTGCATTATTTACATTGAAGTGGGATTCCTAAACGGGTAACTGGCCAGTCTTGTTTTAAGGATTGGAATTTTGTAATAAGCCATAGTCACACCTAAATTCTTATGTTTAATACCCAGGTGGATTTCATCAGATACTTGATAAAGTGTAGTTTTATTATGTTCTAATCTTCTTATATAAAAATAAATTGAAGTGTCTGTTTTTAATGTCAAAATAATAGCTTTTTACTAAATACATTGAAAGTATATACGGTTCTTCTCCATACGTAACTACCTTTTGGAAGGAGCAACTAGAATCAATTATTATTGTAAATTTTGACATTCAAAAGTGCCTTTCATGTGCCCGTTTGAAACAAATGATTTGACTTTGACTTTGGTACTAATAACAAAAAAAGCAATTAAAAAAAAATGGTTTGTGCAGACTAATCTCCAAAATAGTTGGACCGATTTTGACGGGACTTTCACTGGCAGATAACTGATATTATAAGGAGTAACTTGGCTACTTTAATTTTGGATAAAGCCACACAACAATTCACTATGTGTCCTGGTTTTAAAACATCTGTTAAGCTTCTCATCTACGCTATTTAATTCAAGTAATACCAAGTTACCAGCCAAAACCTCTCATGATATTAGATGCTTAATTCAATCCGCTATCCAACATCATAAATTAAGGCTCCAACAATCTCCTTCTCTGTCCTTCTCATACTTCTGGCTTTGTTCATTCTTCCTTTTATATTCAGTCCATTCTTCTCTGGAATGCGCTTCCTCTGGGTATCAGGACGGCCACCAGTCGGTATGCATTTAAGGGGAAATTGCAGAGTTATTTTGATAACAAATGATGTAGAGTCATCTCAATTATCCCTTTCCCTTGAATTTGTATATAATAATATATATATTTATTATTTATATATATAAAAAGTAGGTATATATTATAGTAGATATTATGTATGTATGTCAATTATAAGCTTATAACCTATTTATGTACTTGATTCGTGATCTTGTTAATATTTGTACTATTATTTTCGAATGTCTTTAGCTTATCTCGGGACCCTGGGGTCCCGGGCCTTTGGATGGCGTACGAGGGGCTGAAGCCAACTTGCAGAGGCCCGTTAGACGCTTTTAATTAAATGAGGCACCAACCGACGATTACCCCTGTACGCACTATGTAAGTGCACCCAAGGACAACCCCCGGTTTGTGTAGGACTGTTGTAGGATATGGAATCAAAGATATTGGACTATGGGTTTGGGTGGTTAAAATGGACTGGTTACTTAAAACTATGGAAGGACTATGGCCCCTGCCTGATCAATGTTTTATTGTACACGGATAAAATGACAGAGGGTGACTTGCACACACATTAATGGGCCCCCGGAAACCGTCGCTAGCACTTAGTGTCGTAGCAACAAGAGGACAACATATTCTGAGGTGCTTGAGGACTGAAGATTTATTTCACGACTATCAGAACAATCCCAGAGCCCGGAAGATGGTCAAGACCCCTATCAGCACTTACTGGAATATTTCCTACCTCCAAGCACATTTGCTCTTTCGAATCTCCACTCAAGTCAGCCAATAAAGGCAAGAATGAGGTGGGAGCTCATTTCCCCGTCAGTGTTCACTCCAGCTGGCTAATAAAGGCAAGCCAGAGATGAAGAACATGACTTCTCCCGGGAGATAGGGTCCGTGGGGTCGCTACTGTTATTATTATTATCTCCTCTTAAACACAGCACCTGTCATCTTATCTCTTCACCACCCTTGGTTGACTGGTAGAGAATGCCTATGGCATTAAGTCCGCCTTTGTACCTTATTTTGTGCGAGAAGTTTAAATAAATACATAATTAAGGCTTAAAACATGTTAAATCCTAGAAAGCATGGTGTGATAACCCTGTTATCGCTTACCTAAAGAATCATAACTGTTACAGCCCTATTAGAACGTGTAAAATAGTTCTGAACTATACGGTGCTGACGGAAATTGTACTAATGGTATAACGAGAAAAGTTTGTTTGTGTGTATGTTCGGAATTTAAACGGAACTGCTTATCTGATTGACGGGGAATATTTCAATTTTGAATGGCTTATCGCTGGTATCAAAACTATGGGGAACGTTTACGTTTATTGCATAGAATTTTGTAAATGTTTTGGAAAGGAAACATGATTTATAGTAGACTAGCTTTTGTCCGCGGCTCCGTCCGCGTGGATGTCGGGTATCGCGTAAAAAAGTAGCCTATGTCCTTCTCCATATCTCAGGCTATATCTCTGTCAAATTTCTTGACGATTGGTTCAGCGGTTTAGGCGTGAAAACGCTATGAAAGTATGCTATGTGTTAATCCATACTAATATTATAAATGTGAAAGTAACTCTGTCTGTCTGTCTGTCTGTATGTTACGTTTTCACGCCTAAACCGCTGAACCGATCGTCATGGAATTAGGCAGAGATATAGCCTGGGATATGGAGAAGGACATAGGCTACTTTTTTACGTGATAACCGACATCCACGCGGGCGGAGCCGCGGGCAAAAGCTAGTCCAGGCTATAAACTATCTGTGTGCCTTTCATCCAAATCCTATTAGAAGCATAATATTAATGATTTAAATACTATCTTGAATTCATGCAAGCACAGTACTTTTTGTTAGTTTACTGCTCAGAAATTGTAAGCGACTACACGCTAAGGGCAACCCCTGTGGGATAAGGACCTCGGCTTAGGGCGTCGCTATGGGAGGACAGCAAGGGACAGGATCGGATTAAGATTATTTAGGGATGAATTTAAAGCTACAGGTTCAGCAACGCGGGCTGACTCGACCAAGGGTCGGGGCGAGGATGGCCGGGTGGGGGGGGGAGACATCGCGGCCAGCCTCGGCAGCGAGGACGGAAGGACGACGTTCTGTGTGTGTATTTGCGAACATTGCGAGCGGTGCTGGTGGCCCTACTACTGTACTGGAGAAGAGTTGTGGCGACGTCGGGTGAGTGCATGCCTCGGTCAGCGAATGAAAAAAAAAAAAAAAAAACTGCGGCCATTCCGGCAGTCGGGTACATCTTATAGGTACGCGCCACACTGTCCCCGCAATAGAACTATTGCGCTATAACCGTCACCGGGCACGCATGACTCGACGTATTCTTCGATATCTTTTGATTTTGTAAGTTGATTTTGATGAAATAAACGCTAAATATTACTCACCGTTGCTGCCGTGTGGTGCCGGACGTAAAGAATAGCACCATCCCATTTCCTCCCGTGGGTGTCGTAAAAGGCGACTAAGGGACTTACTAGAGAATGGGCAGCAGCGTTCTCTATGCGTTTTTAACACCATACTGCGATCGCCAACCCACCTGCCAAGCGTGGCGATTATGGCAAACCGCCCCAATTGAGGGAGGATTATGTCCAGCAGTGGACTTCTTTCGGCTGAAATGATGATGATGATGATGATTACTCACAATCAAGCTTATCTTTTATCTTTCAGTAGTTCAGTTTTGAATCCAATGAGAGGCTTTTACGTGATGCGCGCAATAACGAACAAACAAACCGACAATCAGACAAAAATGTCAAAAAATGTTTTTTTACGTACTATTACTTATTTCTCTCGTCTTTTAGTACTTTTTTTTTTGCAATGATCTTTTATGTACAGGCACGGAAAGTTTACGATTTTATTATATGTATAGATTTTAGTTTAAGACTTCGCATATTCATAATTTTCTCTTCTTGATTTCACACACTTTTGTCTAGATTTATTTTTCATTTCTCCTTTCGCAGGTCTGCTAGAAGAATTTTTTTAAGAAATAAGCCATACCTTTGTACTCAAAATTATAATTATATCGTACTTCTATGTATTTTAGTGTGTATAAATAATAAAATAAATAAATAAGCGTATAAACTCCAACAGATTTACAATGACACATAAATTCGCACACGTGTGCATCTGATTGAATAAAATATTCAAATAAAATGTTCACATTCAGATGCGTCGCACATATAACATATACACTACGATCCTTGAACCGGGGACACGGATTTGCGAACGACGCTGTGTCTTTATATCGGCCGGATTTCTGTACGGAGCTTAAGATCTGGTGCACACCCACGCAATGTACCATCTCTGTATCTTAGTGGATTTATTTTACACATATATATGGTATGGCCTTAAAAGGAACAAAGTTAGGTTGCTTTTTGATGGTGGTAGATAAGATAAAGATTTATTTCTCACCACAATATATAAGTACATTTTCAAATGATCAAGAACAATACACATTAGTTTTAATTATTGTGTGGGAGACTGGTGCCTAAGCGCCTAGCTTGTAAAGCCTGGGTTTCAGAAGACCAGGTCTCCTCCCCTTCGGAAGCAGTTACATTTATTTAGGATTCTGCACTCGTACACAAATGCGGTAATTTATATAAAACCAGATAAAAGACAGATTACACGATTGATTATTACTTACTAGTTTTTGCCAGCGGGTCCGCCTGCATGGATGTCGGTTTAGCGCGTAAAAAAGTAGCCATGTTCTTCTCTATATCCCAGGCTATATCTCTGCTAAATTTCATGACGATCTGTTCAGCGGTTTAGGCGTGAAAACGTAACACACAGCTGTCTGTGTGAATGTGAAAGTAACTCTGTCTGTACAGAGTTACTTTCACATTTGTAATTGTAATTTTAGTATGGATTCTAGGGCTAGTATGTGTCTGTGTGTATGTGTGTTTGTGGGCGTGTGTGTAAGGAAATATGATAGGAAGGAATTGGCTGTGTTATTTGACAGTAAAAATACAATAATGTGCATAGACCGCTTTCCTATTATATGGCAACTGGCGAAAAGTGACCCACAGCTTTGAATTTTCAGTTCGGAAAAAAAAAAAACAGGCGTGATGTTAAAACAAGGACTATTAAAAATGGTTTAAATGACACAAAGAATTTAGTTTTTTTTTATTTATGGATGTACCAGCACATCAAGCTACACGAAACGGTCAAATTTTTCTAAACGATTTTAAACTTTAAAATGTTGACGATTAAGTTCAAAATCGAACGAGAAAATTTGAGAGTTTGTGGTAACTTGATATGCTGGCCACCCTACCTTACTACATTATTTGCACTTGTTTAAAAAATGGTGATCCCAACTAATTCCTGGGAGATATTTTTTGTCAAGCCAATTCAGAGGCCCATGTGTAACGTTACATTTTTCCAGGAGGGGAAAAATGTAAAACCACCTACCTATCATCAGAACTGGAGGAGTCCTAGCTTAAGAAGAAAATAAACAAGTTAAAGAGTAAACAATTTAATCAATAAAAACAATTAAGATGGTTTAATAGACCCTAACGAATGGGTATTGGAAGGTCCTAACTGAAGGATAATAAGAGGCCAGGGAAACCGGGGAGAAGTTACGTTGGAGGCCTTAAGAGTGAGAGATCCAGGCGTTTCTTGGAGGGAAACCTCGAGTCTCGAGGCTCAGGTCAGGTTGAGGCGCAGGTCATATCAAGAGGTCCAAGAGCCACCAGCCGTCGGAGTGTCAAGGCTTGCTGAAGATATAATGATGTTTTCTGTAACACGAAGTTAATATTATGCACTGGCTTTTCCCCTTCTTGCGGTGCGGAGTTCGCTTATAGTCCGTTGACTTCTAAAAATTGTTCTAACATAGGTAACTCCGCGATACAGAAAAAGAAACCACCTTTTTCTTCACACATGGTCGATATAAAAACTCTGACACCAGTTTAGTCTCTAATCATACGAAAAAGAAGAATGATTACTTTTCAATAAGTAAACTTTCGAGTGCCAATAACTCAGAAACACAGATACGTTATAGACAGCATTTTCTGCGACATCACGTTAAATCATGAAACAAACAACAAAACCCCAAAAACATGTTATGAGCGGCGAAGTTCTAAAACCGCTTGTTCATCAGTTATCTAACAGGCGAGTCAGATCACGAATCAGTTAAGCGGAACAGTCTACGCAAAAACTGTAGGCCATCCATCATATACCTACCTCGGGCCTTCGTTATCGTACGATTCGGCACAGCTGGGAAGCAAAATCGAATACCTACCTATATGTTCGAGAAAAGCCGCTCGGTATAGCTCGAATTGTTCTGAGCCAACCCGAACATGATGAAGCGAGGACACGAAGTTTGCCGATCGGCACTAGCCGAATGACAGCGAATACAGGGTGGCGATTTGGGGTGGATTTAACCCAAAGACACTAAACATGGTCATCACATCTAAACTGCGTTCAAAAGTTGTCGGTGTCATTATTGTTGAGGAATTTTGACATTGACAGCTCTTGAACGCAGTTTAGATGTGCTGATCGCGTTCAGTTTCATTGGTGAAATTGGCACTTAGTCAACTGCATCCGTCAAGGGGGTGATTCTACCCGTCATACTAAACAACAAAAACAAAATCAAAATATTTTATTTCACATAAACCTACAAGGGAACTTATGGAACGTCAGAAGCTAGGTGCACGGTTCCAATTAGTCGTTTCCTATGGAGAAGAGCCGGCAAGAAACTCCACGGTTACTCTTTTAAAAATAATTGGCTTTACAATATTATCAAATAACATTGTTAATAGGTATAGGAGGACAGTGTAGGCCTTTCAACAATTACCAGGTACTTAACAAAATAGAAAAGTGCCAACAAATCTACACTCTACTAAGCCTACGTTCTCACATTCACAAAAAAGAAAATAAAAAATAAAAAAGAATAAAACGAAAATAATAAAATAATAAAATAATCCATATAAAAGAGAGAGATATATATATATTTAAATATATTAAAATGAAAACCTATTTAAACCAAATGACATGATTGCAATTACAACTACAGTAACAAATCTGAATAAATATCATGTCCACAAAAGCCACTAATAAAGAATTGGAATTAGATTTGTAAGTAAATAATGTCAAATAATGAAAAGATTATGTCAAGGAAGTATGTAAAAAGATAAAAAAATCTAATTAAACATCGTTATTTGGGAGCAGTTAATAGACATTTACATAGTCATGTCGTTTATGAGGTACCAGGGAAGCCACATGTGCAGAAGGAATTATTGCCAAACTTCCTTGTCTTCAACGTTCGTTATACCTAAAATTCATCATATCCGACTCGGGGGAAAAAAGTCCTATAATTCCTAGACAGACTATTTCGATGTATCTTTGTTTTTTTTTTTTGGTTTACCAGTCTTATATGAGTTTCATAGCGAAAGTTGATCAGTATGACAGGCAGAATTTATGTATTAATTAAAACTTTATGCACAAGTAATAAAAAAAAGAAATACTGTACAAAGGCGGACTTAATGACTGAGGCATTTTCTACCGGCCAACCTTAGGGTAATGCAGAGAGGAAACATGGCAGGTGCAACATAAGGGATAGATCAAACGAAAATAACTATAAAATACAAGAATAAATACACAGATATATACATACTTAGACATACATATAAACAGAATAAGCTTTGTCAAGAGAAATAAGGATCGGTAAAGAAGAAATAACGATCAGTAGAGGAGAAAACGAATCCAATAGAATTGTGGCGGCATCTACAACGCCACATGTTAAATACGCATAAAAGACCTGACGTCATACAAATCCTTCATCGCGCAAGCAGAGTTTACCGCGCGACTGGTATATACAGGGTGAAATTGAATTCATGGGCATCCTCTTAAGGGGTCATTATACTCACCATTATGAACATCTTTCACTATGGCCCAAACCTGAAATCTCGAAAAAAGAATCAGCTATTCCCTACATTTATGTTCGCATCGCTCGTCAAAATGTAGAGAATACCTGTTTTTTTTTTTTCGAGATTTCAAGGTTGGTCCCATAATGAAAGTTGTTCATAATGATGAGTACAATGACCCCTTAAGAGGATGCCCATGAATTCAATTTCACCCTGTATACAACATCTCAACATCAACCATCGGGCATTTGCCCACCAGACACAACACTCGTCTGGTCGAAGGATCCTCCCTTTTCAGTGGAGGATGAGTGAACTTTACACCCTGTACCTCATACCACTATATAATCATCCCCTTGACGGAAGCAGGTGACTGAATCACTACCCTGTATATGTAGTAATTGCTTCGGGTCGGCTTTGTCAACAAATACTGCCGAATCGAATGTAGTACCCTCACATGTGTGTAGCACCCTCAAGCCAATCTCATCGAATCGCCCTCTCGTTTCATTAGTCGGAGTAGAGAAATATCATAACATAGTGACAAGATAAACAGAACAGTTCTTTGTTAGAACACGGTTTATTAGTACATATTTAGTTGTTTGCCAAACATACGTGGGTAATTGAACTGATGAACCAATGCTTCTGTTTATCGTATACTCAGTTCAGTTATTAAGTTCTACCTGTCTACCGTAGGGGGAATGTTGTTGTAATAAAGATTTGTCTGTAATCAATTTTGTTTCTCGTTGATTGCACCTTAATTACGTTACCTTCTACGATGACAATGAAATATTGTTGTTGGATGAACAATTAATGTTTTTCTGTTAGTTTGTACGGATATCTATCATGTTATCTGTTCCTTTAAGAACGATTGTAGTCTTTAGAGGGAGAGAGAGGATGTTTAGAAACCACAACACTTTTTGTCACAATAAATATGTTGTACTAATACAGTTTCCGACGAAAATAATCTCTTCTACATTCGAAACCAAATTTTAATGTTGTCTGCAACAACCAAAATTTAAAACGTATTTAATATGCAAGATTTAATCGGCCACCAACGAAATGCAGGTTCACAAAACAGAGTCGGGCCACAATATACCGTGCCGCTAGTGGCGTGGCGTTCTGACAGCTGCGCCATATATCAGACTCCACCTGTCATGGACACGCCACTATATGGCCAAGACAATGGCTGCCCGACTATGTTAATAATATAGTATGAACCAGATTCGACTGCCTGATTGTTACGAGTGCTATTCAATTGTTTTAGAACAATCAGAGTGTGATGTGAATTTATCATTCATAGGTGAAGTTAAGGAGCCGGTTGTCCTTTGAATAGTTTATTGATTATAACAGATTTTGCTGAAGGGCTGTTGACAGAGACCCCTCATAACGCCTTCATATTGGCTATTTGAGTTGATCCTTTACTCACCCTTCCTAGCCTCAACGTAGGTATTATGAAAGTGTAGTTTGTCATCTGTATAACTAGCGTTGTGTTAATCCATAGTATTTTGGCTTCTATATTTTGCTTTTATACTAACATCTTCTCTCATTGAGTCAATATAAATTCATAAATGTACGTAGCATCTCTTTGACCTGGTCAATAGCGTAGCACTATTTGCCGAACTCGAAAGTACACCAAACTCGAAGTTCGGATGTTCTGGGGTCGGATTTTTTTATCTCGTTTTCCATCAACCTAGTATAATTTTAATTTTAACAGACCATTACACTGAAAAAAAATGTACTCTAATCAAGTGACGATATCTTGTTTAGATTAATCAAAATCTTAGTTAAGTTGATCATCACTACATGATTGCAGAAATACTAGTTCAAATGATTGAACGCTCAAACAAGTTTCTCGATTACCCTCAACATGACATCATTGTAGAAGAGTTAAAAAAGAGACAAGTTAATAAAATGTTAACTGTAACAAAGTAAGTTAGTTGTGTCAATCAAGCATTTTCATTCAATAAAGATCATTGAAACTTTAATCTAATAGTCTTGGTTGGGGCAACTATGTTTTGACTTGATTGCTGCAAATAGGTTTTGTGATAACTCCAATCAAGATCCCGTTTCAAATCTCAATCAAATAAAAGTAGTAGCTGTGATCATTGAACTTGATAGGCTCAGATGCAAACAAATTACTTAGCCAATCTAAACAAAATTTTGATTGTGAACTACTTTTCAGTGTACAATATACTTCTTACGATCATTTGAGACAGTACAACAACAATATTTGTACATCTGCTTAGCTTACACCTTTGTTAATATATTTTTGGTACTGGTAAAGACTTTAAAAATATTACTCAGAATACTGAATAATATTTTTAGTCTATGTTACGAAAAATCTTCTCATACTCGTAGATACCTACCTATTGAAGTATATTACGAACGATGCTCGCGAGCGTATTAGATAGTACGCCTTCTTAACTTAATAACTTCTATGACTCGACACAAAACCTGAGTGGTATTGGCTTAAAGCTAGCTTCCGACGGAAACTAATATTTTTACTAGCTCACTGAAATTGTTCATTTCAAAGTTTCCTGAATATTTTGGAAATTAGGTCCATTTATGCTAGCAAGCATTTATCTGCGATAATGACCTTTCTGGCATCTATTACTTACGGTTTTTTTTTTTTGGATAAGCGTTTGCGCAATCAAAACATAAAGGCCTGTCGTATTGTATATGGATTGGAATGCTGGGCCGTGAAGAGGACGGATGAAAAAAGATTGCATGTAGCGGAGATGAGAATGTTGAGATGGATGTGTGGAGTGACGAGAATGGATGAAGTCAGAAATGAGTATATAAGGGGAAGTTTGAAAGTGGCGCCGGTGACAGAAAAGTTGAAAGGACGTCGAATTGGCATGGTATGGGCATGTTATGAGGAGGGCGGAAACGCATGTGACGAGGAGAGTGATGAAGATAAATGTGGATAGATGGAGAGGGAGAGGAAGGCCCAAAAAAATATGGATGGATTGTGTGAAGAATGATATGAAAGAGAAGGGAGTGAATGATAGAGTGACGGTTGACAGGGGGGAATGGAAAAAGGAAACGTGTTGCGCCGACCCCAAGTAACATGAGACAAAGGCAGGAAGATGATGAAGCATTTGCACAATCCGAACAAGATGTTCCCACTGCTGGGACACAGACCTCCTCTCATCGAGAGGGAGTGGGACTTAATCGACCACGCAGGCCAAGTGTGGGTTGATGGATGTCACATGTCTTCGAATTTTTTGTTCTAGGACATGCCGGTTTCCTCACGATCTCTTTCTTCACCGCTCTGAGAGCAGTGGTGATGAAATAATTTACACAAAGTAAAGCGCTTGCCGGGGTTCGAACCTACGACCTAGAGCTCATAAGTCGCGGCCGTTATCATCATTCATCTCAGCTGAAAGACGTTCACTGCTGGACATAAGCCTCCCCCAAGCACCGCCACCTCGACCAGTTCTGTGCTTCCCGCATCCAGCGGCTAGGCCACTACTGCTCTGAGGCCCAAGTCTGCTATTTATATAAATTCGTCACTCCAACACGATCCCATTGTCATTTTGCTAAAAGTTCGTAATCTGCTAAATTCACAATGGTCGATCATTGGTCGGTCAATTGTCTCGTAATAGAATTGTATTACAATGGCATTTTGAACATTTATTCATGCCAGATTTCATTTATATATGTATATTTTTACATATTATTTATTAGTGTTATAAGAAATCTGAAGTACGAGTAGTAGGAAGTTGGAAGTTTAGTAGGAAGTTTCATTTGTCATTATGTACGAGATTACCAATTCTATCAATGGAGTGTCAGTGGCTGACTATTGGAAAGTCATAATGACGCCATTATATTAGTAGATTACCAAACTTATCAAAATCAACAATTATAAAATCTATGATAGACCATTCTGACACTATTGTAATAGCAGACTTGAGGCCCTGGTTTTATTATTAAGTCGTTATTATTTTTATCTTACACAATCTGGTAATTCCGGAAAAATTGCCTAGCGATTTTCTGGAAATGCCTGAGTGTTGAACAAATTCCTTATTAAAAACGTACGGTCGCACGATCTTAACACTTTGAAGGACACTTAACGCCCTTAAGCGTCATAACAATAAAACTTCTATTGTGTCTCGTTCGGTGTCCTTCAACCTGTTCAATTAAGGAGTTGGAATGAAAATGGTTTGTTCACCTCTAAGTTAAGTCACAAAAATTGACACAATTACGAGTACAGTACAACTATTTTCTTAATGTACCTCGGCAAACTTCGTGTTTCGTCAGACGTCGGATTTCTATCATCATCATTATCATCATTTCAGCCGAAAGACGTCCACTGCTGGACATAAGCCTCCCCCAATTGGGGGGGGTTTGCCATAATCGCCACGCTTGGCAGGCGGGTTGGCGATCGCAGTATGGTGTTAAAAATGCATAGAAAACACTGCTGCCCATTCCCTTAGTCGCCTTTTACGACATCCACGGGAGGAAATGGGATGGTGCTATTCTTTACGTCCGGCACCACACGGCACGGATTTCTATCAGTTGCCCTTAATAACCAAAAGAGTATTAACAACCCTATATACTTCCAAATCGATTGAGAGCGTCCGGTTTGCACCAAGTGCAAAGGGCAACTGTTAGAAATCTGAATCCGACGACTGACGAAACACGAAGTTTGCTGAGGGACATTAAGAAAATAGTTGTATTCTACCTACGCTACAATGAGAGCTTCTGTTCAAAATGGCCAAATACAAAATAAATTATTCTCCAAACCAACACACGAATTGGAAGAAGTAATTGCACCTACCACTGTTTGTCTCTGCTCCACCCAAAGATTGACTGGTAGAAAATGCCTATGGCATTAAGTCCGCCTCTGTAAAAATTTTTGTGCTAAAGTATTAAATAAATAAATAAATAAGTAAACCATGAAATATATTCCTGAGCTTATTTCTGTCATACGGTTTGACAAAGGCGAGCCGGCAACAAATGGCGGTTCGTCGGCGGACGGCGAGACCATTGCCAAAACTGTGTCCGCGAAATATCAGGTACGTCCCGCAGCGGGGACGAGAGTCTAACTTACATCCGAAGTGCAATGTAGGTCACTGTGCGTCCTTACTCCGTATTACATGCAGTTGAAGTGACCACACGGCACGGGATCTCGACACGCTCTGGAACGTTTTGCATTTTTAAATTAATAATGCAATTTTGCTCCCAACCGCTTCGTTTTCTTCTTTTTTTACTCTAATTTAGCGCTGTTTTCTTGAACAAACTAAGCTTAAACAAGACCTTATAAGTACGTAGGTGGATCGATAAATTGATGATGTTATTATACATTAAAGCCTCATTAAGTTGGTTGACCTTTCACAACAGCTGAGTCAACTTTATGCCAAGTTGTGTCTATCAAAAGGCTTTTGATACACACAGACACAAGTAATAAGGTTTTGAGGAAAACAGACAGGATTTTGAGTAGCGAAAATAATGTCGATCTATTTCAATTGTAATTAGTTGCTGAAACCGAAATAAAACGACCTACGGTCTTGATAATGCTAAATTTTTTAAAGAACTGCAAGGCCGGTGATCATCACCAACATGGACGTTAAAAAGTATCCATGAGCGTGTTAAATTGATTCAAAGACTATCATAACTTTCAGTTTGCAGACTGAATGTTTATGATCAATAAACAAATGAAGGAAACGCCATGAAAATACAAAAAATAAGTGACTATCAAAAAGAAAACAAAATCGAGTTTAATAGAGAGACAACTTCTGTATATTCTTCTATAGAGACAACTTTTGTATAAAGGCACAAATCTCCTCAGATCATACATCTCGATACCAAGTCGACACATCAATTCATCACTATGCATACAGTATAATCTATCAAGCTACATGGTAACACTACCGTTGACATTATTATATAGCCCAGTGCAGTAGTATTTGAACCGTCGCTCGCGAACCAAGGCGGGGCGAAGTGGTACAGCGACGTAGAATACTCAAGATGCTTTCTTAGTAAGAGCAGTGTGTTATTAATTTTCTTGTAAGGTCTTGTAGCAGGATACAATTTGTGTGGAATATTAAACGTTGGTGTGAAATGTGATATGTTTAACTAGTGGTAATAATAATGCAAGATATTGTATCCTGTGTAAAATTGATTTGTAGGTCTGGTGTACTTTTATCTGATTTTTTTGGCAAAGAACTGTTGAAAGCACACCCGGAACTCACCAATAGATATTATAACCGAGATACACTCTAGTTATTTAAAAAGATTTCTATTATTAAACGTATTATTACACGGATTACTTTTATCCATTCTTTTTATCGGTCTCCAGATCAATAAGGCAATAATTTATGACAAAATTGAGAGGGATAAAAGTGGCCTTAAGCGTGCAAATGAGGTCAATGTCAAGGACCCACATCTTAGCTTCGAGCACGTATTGGACAGCCTTTTGTCTTCATTTTGAAGCATTTTGCTCCACATAAAATGCATAAAAAGTAAAAAATACAATATATTTTGTTGTCAGATGGATTACTTTCCACTCTATAATAATAATAATAATACATTTCTTTAATCAAGTAACAAGGACTCATTGTGTTAGTAAACTTACGACCTATGTTACTTTTTTATTCTAATTAAAATTAAAATTTATTTCATCCCATGGGAGATGGCACTGCAGTGATTGACATACATGCAATCGAGCCTGCTAGCGATCATTTTCTTGATATTTTTGGAGCTGGCCCGCACGCTCCGCACCAGGGATGCACAGGCACACCTCATTCGCATCGTTGTGTAAAAGCAATTTATACGTGCGTCCGCGAACATTCCCGATGCGTTACAAAAACAGGGCAGCCCCACCAATACCCTGAAAGCGTTGCTGTATTGAACACGAAAGGCGTTGTACGACCGTTGGCTATATCTAGCCCACAGGCTGCACGTGTAAAACGTTGTGCAATAAGCTCGAAACAGTATAGAACGAAACTGTAGAATGGGTTGTACCACTTTTCAATCATATATTTCACGTTCTGTGGTTATCACGGTGACTGGGAATACATAGTCAGTGACAGTACCAATACCTTTTGGCAGTTATACCGAAGTTATTCCTAGGTTTTTTTTTATAAATAACCTCTCACAGTTCACCCTAGGAGGTTGTCTATTGCTTAACCGGACTTTCCTGTGGCTGCCTCAATAAATTAAGGCCTCCAGCCAGGGCATAAAACTTAAAAACTAATCGACTACGTTAAGGGCATCCCCCTGCGGGGGTACGGACCTCGGCTTAGGGCGTCGCTGGGGGAGGACAGCAAGGGACGGGCTGAATCGGATTATGATTATTAATGGACGAATTTAAAGCTACAGGCTCAGCGGCACGGGCTGGTTCGAGCAAGGGTCGGGGCGGGGATGGACAGGGACGTCGCTACGGGCATCGTCGCCGAGGACGATAGGACGGATGTCGAGAGATATGCTTTCTAACTGTGCTAGTGGAGGGACTATTCTCCTGGAGGAGAGTGATAGCGTCATCAGGGATGGTGAGAGTATGTCTCGGACGGCGAATCTTACTAATACGAGAGGGAGTGTATCGGGCGGCCGTTATTCCTAGGATAACTTTATTCCGTTTTTATTTGTAAGGCCTTTGTTAAGTCTACGGAAAAAATCTTTTCCAAAAAAATTCTAACAACTTACGAAGAAATAGTTGTAGCCGATTCTCCGGCGGTACTTTCCGCCCGAGAGCATCTCTCTGCTCCCGGACTGAGATCACATAATCAAATAACATGTTGATGGCACTGACAAATTCCTCTTATTTACCGCCTTGCTCCGAGGTCGTGCAAACAGGCCATGGGAATAAGGCCAGGTACACTTGCCACCATACTTGACTGGCATACTTTGACTTGCGTAGGTATACTTGAACGAACCTTTTACGTAACTTCGCGTGCGAATATTTTTTCAACCTCTAATCAGATTACGTATGGAAATCTGTCCAATAAAGTACAAAGTATTGACGCAAAGTCGTAAACTAAGCCAAAAGTAGTCGAAAGTCACAAAGTTTTCTTCATGTTCCAGTTAACCAAATCAGGTGTGTTTCTAGGTCTATTATCAAATTAAGCTCAGTCTATACTTGTGATATTTCATGATAAATATAGCTGTATTTTCGCGAAATATCAGCGGAGTATGAAAACAAGCGGTTTAATTCATGACATTATGCTAACAGGGGTATAAAATATGATGTGACCGATCATCGCGTCGCGGCGACACCATTGATTTGCTCTGAGGATATTGTGATGGACTTAGAGGTCGCGAATATTGATGACGATGTGTCGAATATTTTTAAGTGAACTGAATATCACGCCTTGTTTACCCGGAGGGTTACGCAGAGTTGTTAGTTAAAGTTATTCGAACATTTTCTTGTTCTTACAGTTGGAACAGACGAAGGAACAGTTTCACCAAACTGACGATTTATGTCCAGGCTCTGATTTCTGAGTGGAATAAATTCAGATTGATATTTCATTTGTTGTGCCGCATCCCACATTTAAAATCCTTTCAGTACAGCACATTAAACGACTCGTGATACAAGAGACAATATGTAAAAATTCCATCCCCTGTAAATAAAAATAAAAGCCTAGTTATGATTTTAATACGTGTATCCATATTAGCATACCTGACAACCGTCTAGAAATAAAACTGGTATTTGTGCTACATATTTTTGTTCTCGTGCTCTACATGAACGCAAACAGACTACCTCGGTTTACTTAGTATCGTTAATTTAGAACAATATTTACGTCACCACAAAATTCGTATTTGCTTCGTCTAACACTGTTTAGTTCTACTAGTTTGCATCTTGCATAGTTAGAATGTATTTAGTTTGCGTACATCGCCAGCTAAAGTTACGTTAACGTTGAAGCGAGTCGCTTCCGCTGTTGCGGCGCTTATCACTGTGAACTTGGGCTGCGCATCATTTATTCAGTTTCACTGTTCGGCCTATTAGGTTACGGAATATTCCCGCTCTGAAGCATTAAGATAATGATACCTCAGTTTGCTCATAATACTGGGCGTGCCTGTACGCGAATTAGAACAAGGAGGTTGTGAACCATAGTTCATTTGAGTTTCATAATATCGACTAATTTGACGTTTTTAAGGTGTTGCACCGTTGAGACAGGTTTTCTAATATTTTTTAGGGTTCCGTAGTAAACAAAGAACCCTTAGAGTTTTGCCATGTCCGACTGTCTGTCTGTCTGTTCTCTCTGATCCAACATGCACTTGACCGGTTTTTTTTTAATATAATGGTATTGTAAAAGTTTTTGTACAAACCTACTTACATAAATAAAATTATTTATCATTTATGCGGTTGTATAAAATTTCAATACCGAGTGATTTCGTGGCACGTGTAAAATCTTGATCAAAGTTTTCTTTTAGAGAGGATATAAATCTAAAAAAAAAAAAATTTTTTTTCCTTTGAATGTTATCGTAGTTGCAGATACTACGCAATTTAATTACGTAAGTTGTTTTATAAGGGCTGTACCTTCAGTATCGTACCTACAGTACTCAGGGGAAATTACAACACGTTGACCTAATTCTGTAACAATTAATATCGAATACCTAGTTAATTGGAAACCATCATCTCGGCTCATGGCATATGCTTACTTGGTGAAGATTTCATTTCTTTATTTATTTTTATTTATTTATAAAGGTACACCAACAGCTTCTATAAACAAAATATCAAATAATAGTAGATGGGCTTATACAGTTGCCAATAACAGGTGAGCCAACATTCTTAAATACAGTGATAACCTAAGATAAAAATGAAAAGACCAAACAAACAAACTATACACCGTGGCATTTTAGTCGTCTTACAAAGACAGCCCACTTCATGTATCCAATGACTACTCGTCATTCATGTAAAAAAAAAATTTTTTTTTGAACATTTCAGTTTTTTTTAATAATTATGACGCATGACGTAGTTTGAAACACCCTGTTACGAGTGCAGTCCGAGCCTTGTGTTACAAGGGCGCCGCGGAATGGAGCGGCGACATTTTTATCAGAGTTCACCCTAACGCAAAAATGTCTTACTATTGCAACTTAAACTTAATCTAAATCCATTCTGCGGCGCCCTTGTATCACAAAGCTCTGACTGCACTCGTAACAGGATGTGTTAAACTATGTCATACGTCATAATTAATAAAAAATAATAAAAAAAATAATACAAATGTTAAAAAAAAAAAAAAAAAACATGTATGATTTGTTGTTATTGGATACATGAAGAGGGCTGTCTTTGTAAAACGACTAAATTGCTACGGTGTATAAACAGAAATATAAAATTACAAAATAAATAAGCTACACACTGAAGAAAATGCACTCCAATCAAGTGACTTTTTAGCTTGATTGACTATATCTTGTTTAGATTAATCAAAATCTTAGTTAAGTTGATCATCACTACATGATTGCAGCAATACTAGTTCAAATAATTGAACGCTCAAACAAGTTTCTCGATTACCCTTAGCATGACATCATTGTATAAGAGTTAAAAAAGAGACAAGTTAAAAAAATGTTAACTGTAACAAAGTTAGTTGTGTTAATCAAGCATTATGATTACTTCAATAAAGTTTCAGTTGTTTTGACTTGATTGCTGCAAATAGATTTTGTGATAACTCCAATCTAGATCCTGTTTCAAATCTCAATCAAATAAAAGTAGTAGCTGTGATCAATGTGCTTGATAGGCTCAGATTCAAACAAGTTACTTACACAATCTAAACCAAATCTTGATTGTGGCAACTACTTTTTGTTTTTCAGTGCAGAGGTTGCAAGAAACACCTACATACTAACACTATGAATTTTTAGATTGTGTGGGTTGCGTGCTTTAGGACCTTAAAATTTGATTTTTAAAAGTAGTGGGCTTTAAGTTTCGTAAGTTGAAAGTAGTAAGGGTTTAAATTAAGCGTAAATTTAAGCGACTTTGACCTGCAGTGTATTTTCCGGCGAGTTATTGCTTTCTAATGTTGGAGCTGCTGAAGATTGTAAGACTATCTTTGCATTGTATAAACTCAATCTCCTTTGTATTATATAATTGCATAGCACAAGTGTGAGTACTATGTACTATAGAGCTATGAGCTATGTGCTGTAGTTAGTTTTAAATGCTCATGTTTTATTTATTTACTGTTTGTATTTCTTGTGCGTGTCCCAAATAAAATATTTTTCTTTCTTTCTTTCTTTCTATCATTGACCGGGTAATATGTCTTTCATTGACTTGAATGTGCCCTGGCGGCTGAGAATATGTCATGCTCACTCAGATGTCTCGCTGATGGTGGCATATGTGTTAGATCATTTAGCTCCCTTCAAAATGGTTGAGCTGAATGGTGCTCCATCCGCAGCAAAAAGTAACAAAAAAACAACTTTTAAATATTTTGCCTGTCCGTTTGTTCTGGCTTATCTCCGAAACAGCTGTACTGATTTTGACGGGACTTTCATTGGAAGATAGCTAATGTAATAAGGAGTAACGTGTAAGGTGTAGCTGGGATGAATTAATCAAAAGAACAAACTTAATAACATTATAGTTGAAAAACATGTTCCCCCATACATTCCATCTGCAAATAAAAGAAAGAAAGAAAGAATAGAAAGAAAGAAAGAATGAAAAATATTTTATTTGGGACACGCACAAGAAATACAAACAGTAAAAAAAAAGAGCATTTAAAACTAACAAAAACATTGTAAACCTGTGCGAGGCTAAAAAGGCCACTATCTCAGCATAATGCTGTGATATTTAAAAAATAAATACCGCAGCGCTGGTATTCTGATCTTCAAATGTTATCTAGATGTATGCACAATATTGAGTGATTTACCATGTTATTTTAAGACTATAGACTTCTTATATTTATACTATTCTTTGTATTTTTTCAAGATGTCAGGCTCAGAAGTTTCAGAAATAAGGGGTGGAATGGTAATTTTGTATCTATTTTCTTTAATAACTTTAAAACGAATAATTTTAAAATATTATAAATCCTCATAACAAGTCCTTTTATTTGATATGTCGAACGGTGCAGTTTGCAATTTTTTTTTTTTAATTTTTCCCTCAAAAGTGAACCCCATATTCAAAATTAATTCATTTACGTTACAGATTCGTGTTTGGGTCACAGAAATGCATATGTGTACCAAATTTCAACTTAATCGGTAGAAGTAGTCGATTCGGAGCAAATCGGCTGTGACAGACGGACAGACAGACACACGAGTGATCCTATAAAGGTTCAGTTTTTTCCTTTTGGGGTTCGGAACCCTATAAACCGAATACCGAATAGGTATTGTTTAACTGATACGAAGTTATTCGGTAAGACAGTACCTACATTCCTCCTTCCCTTTTTGTATCCCTAACGGACAAATAATCTTTAAATTGCCTGAAACCCATTGTTGAGCGTAATCCGCTCAAAGCAAGCTCCTATAAGCTGGATTCAGCTACATATACACAAGTACATAACATTGCTTTACAAGGTATTAAATGAAAAAAGATTAAATTCTATTCTGGGAAACCATTTTTAAAGTATCGTTCTATTTTTGTACAGTAAAAATCTATTTTCAAAGGCTTTTAGTGTGCAGTTTGATTGCTTTCCGTATGCAATGTCTGAGAATGGAAGAAATACTTGAACTATGTTTATTTCGAACCAGTTTTTGCTTGCGGCTTCGTCCGCGTGGATGTCGGAAATTATCCCACGGGAACGTACTACCGGGATAAAAGGTATATTATGTGTGAATCCTGGTTATAAGCTATCTGTGTGCCAAATTTCATTCAAATCCGTTCAGCCGCTTTTGCATGATTAAGTAACAAAGATCCAAACTTTCCCCCCCCAAGCTCCCAAGCTCAAGCCCAAGCTATGCCCCGCGGTTTCACCCGCATAAGTGTCGATCCCGTTGGAACATCGGGATAAAAAGTAGCCTATATGTTAATCCAGGGTGTCAGCTGCCTCCATAAAACATTTTATCAAAATTGGTCCAGCCGTTTGAGCGTGGACAAAGATACACACTCACAAACTTTCGCCTTTATAATATTAGTGTGATGTATCACATCACACTAATATTATAATAATACACTAATAGTATATAGGTATATACATATATATACAGGATTATTGGTAAAACACTATCAACCTCTCAGGACTATAAATTACTAACATCATAAACATTCTTTGACTTTAAATAATAATTAATAATTCATCAGACTTTCATACAAAAATAAAAATATTTAAATTCAACGCTCTAAATGTATAGAACAACGAAATCTTGAAGGTTTGTTTTTGGTACACACGGCTACAAATCAAGCTATACATTTCTAGTATAAGCTGATCTCGCTTTGTGTAGGATTACCGTACAATATCAATATCAATATTAGCTTATACTGGAAATGAATAGCTTGATTTGTAGCCGCGCGTACATGTATTATGTTTTGTAAAAAGACAGAAAAAAGTTGTTGTTGATGATGACCGATAACCCTGTATAGTAAGATAGTAGGAAGTAGGATTGGCCACGTAGATCGTAGATTTACTAAGAATATATCCGTGTTTACGGACTATTTGGGTCTCTGCTTTACTTCTAGCATAGCATTGTTCTAGAAACATGGCAAACTTACAAGCCTTCATTGAAAAAAATGCACTCCGATCAAGTGACTTTTTAGCTTGATTGACAATATCTTGTTTAGATTAATCAAAATCTTAGTTAAGTTGATCATCACGACATGATTGCAGCAATACTAGTTCAAATGATTGAATGCTCCAACAAGTTTCTCGATTACCCTTAACATGACATCATTGTAGAAGAGTTAAAAAAGAGACAAGTAAAAAAAATGTTATCTGTAACCAAGTAAGTTAGTTGTGTCAATCAAGCATTTTGACTACTTCAATAAAGATTATTGAAACTTTAATCTAAATAATCTTGGTTGGAGCAACTATGTTTTGACTTGATTGCTGCAAAATAGGTTTTGTGATAACTCCAATCAAGATCGCGTTTCAAATCTCAATCAAATAAAAGTAGTAGCTGTGATCATTGTGCTTGATAGGCTCAGATGCAAACAAGTTACTTAGTCAATCTTAACAAAATTTTGATTGTGGCAACTACTTTTTTTTCAGTGTTGATTCTTACAGTGAACGGACAGTTTAGTCTCCGGATTGGCACTTTTCACCAGATTAATTAAGCAATGCAACATATTACGTGGGAAGCTATCTGCAAGATAAGGTAAACGGAGATGGTGAAACATTGGTGATGGGGAATCGTGACTGATGACCTAGTGATCTGAAAGCCGAAACTTTAAAATATAACTGCGTAGATTTACGCGATGTAATACAGCAAAATCTGGTAGTATTGGGTTTACTACCAAAGAAATCAAAAGCTACAAAATTGTTAGACACGTAGCTACAAGCATTTGATGGCAACACAAAAAAGGAACATTAAACACAAAATTATTTAGTAACAACGCGCCATAACACACATCCTATAAAAATATGTGTCGCGTTCTTTATGAGACATTTAGTTCAGTGCAAACAAAATTCGGCTATGTGAGGTCGCCCTGATGAATAAATGATACGCAACGTAGTGTGTAGTGTCCTTGTGTCAAGGACGCACACGTCAAATAATTACAATTTATTGTCATTTACTTACTGATGACTTTATAGAAGCTCTTTGTTGATTAAAAGTTAACCATACTGGTTTGGTACTTTTTACGTTGAACCTGTTCAAACAATAATCTGTCACATCCAAACAGACAAACAGCCAAAATTTCCAAAAATTGATGAAATGGCATCTGTTGGTTATCCTTTAACATCCCAATTATTTTTTTTGAAATATTTTCAATGAATGAATGAAACGCCTCGTCTACAGATTTATTATATGTATAGATAGATATAGATAGACTAGATATAGATATAGAAGAATAGATATAGATATAGATAGAAGAAGATATAGAATATAATAGATAGAGATAGATTATAATTATAGAGGTATGAGGAACAGGGTGTAAAGTTCAGTCATCCTGTATAGAAAAGGGAGGATCCTCCGACCAGACTGGTGTTGTGTCTGGCCCATGGGCTACTGCCCGACGATTGATATCGGGATGTTATATCAAATTTCAAACTTTAAATAATAACTATATTACTTACTGTGGAGGATGGAAGCCACTAGATCCTAGATTACCAAATAAAATAGACTTTAATGATAATATTTTATCTTTACTATACGTTTTACAAGGTTTTCCTAACAAGTCATTGTTTTTTTTTTAATTCTTTATATTGACAAAAAAAAGTAAAAAATACATACTGCCAATACTAATATTAAAATGAGGTTGGTCGGTCCACAACTACTAACACTAGCTATAAGGTATTACTAACATTATGGATCTTTGTTGTCTAAATAAATAAATTTTGATTGATATATATGCCTAACGCGCGGTAAACTCTGCTTGCGCCATGTAGGATTTATATGACGTCAGTTCTTTGATGCATAGTTCGCATGTGGTGTTTGGATGACGCCACATAAGTATGGATTATTTGGCTGGTGAAAATTGTTTGCTTACTTACTCCCACTGCATACTTACCTGGTGAAATATGGGTGTTTATATTCCTCTGTCTACCCCTTCGTGGATTAGAGGTGTTACATTATGTTTATGTTGTTGTTTTAAGTATTGTTTTTTTAATTTTTTATTTAATGAATAGTTAGAAAGACAAGGATGCTAGTGATATTGAATTTGTTTGAGTCAAAGGAGACCGGTTTAAAGATCCGATTCGTTTAGCAAAATAAATTGGTTGCTACTGCATTGCTACGGCACAATAATAAATGGAGAAATGATCTCTGTGTAATTGTGAAGTGAGGGACATCCGCATTTATGGCAAAATGAATGACGCCAACAGTTTCCGACGGATATTTATCATCATCATCATTTCAACCGAAAGACGTCCTAAGCCTCCCCCGATTGGAGGGGGGGCATAATCGCCTAACAAGAAAGCAAGCTAGAAATCGCGAGCTCGAAATTTCGAGCATTCTGATTCGGATCCGGTATCAAAGAGCGTGGGTAAAACCGAAGTGAAAATTTCTATACGAGAGAAGACGCAGCCAACAGCTAGTTCCATATAACAGGTATTAAAATGATGGCTTACCTAAGCTTCAAATATATCTCACGATCGAACGAGAAAACCCAAAATGTAATAACTTTTCACTACCAAAGTTATTTTTGTGGTGTGGTAAATATTCCGAACTATTCCCTGAAAACTGCAATATGCCAGAAAGCCAACCAGCCAGGCTGTACGTGCATATATGTACAAATGTTGTAGCAGTTGGTTGGTTGGTAGCCAGACCGCATTGTGGTCGATAACATTTGTCATATATTTTATACCAGGGAAATGCGAACATGTAACCACATATTCACATTTCCCTGCTATGTATCAGAAACAGGGAACACAAACCTGTGTTCCCTGTTTCTGATACATAGCTGTCTGTGTAATATTATACATTACCTACTTATACTGGCGGCTTTTAAGGCGACGATAACCGACTTTTAATGATTTTATAAATACTGAAGATCACGTCTAAACGAGTACGGTTAATGATTTGTTAAAAATATATGTCAAATTAGAGCATTTTCTTAATAACTTATAGTATGTGAATATTTTAGATTATGTTTATATTACATAGTGACATTAATTTGTAAAATTATGTCTAACGCGGATAAAAAACTGAGAATCACGCAAAATCTATCAAGCGTATTTTTATGAAACCTTCATATTTTTAAAGATAATTTAATTATTGATCTATTAGTTCACGTGTTTTATTAAAATACCTTTTGATTTATGTATAATAAATTAATAATGCGTCGTATTTGGGACAGTGCTCCTGGATGTGCGAGTCCTATTACTGGCTGGACGTACGACGTGTTGCGTGAGATCAGTGCAGAACACGCAAACTAACCACTCAAGATCACTGGCATATATCTGGGCCTTAATATATAATATGGATTTTTAGAAAAAGTTCTGCTAGTTGATCAGGGTTTCGTAAATTTGTGAAGAATTGCTCGAGATGGGCGATTGTTACTGATTCCAATAATCGAATGGTTTGATACTACTAATATTAACATTCGAATCCAAAAACAATCGATCGCTAGTTCGCAAATTCGAATAAAATCGCTAGTTCATTCATTCAGTTTGCCATACAAAATTGAGCGTTTTTCTTTTACTATAAAGATTACTTTTACTTGATAGCAATAATTAGCTATCACTAATTTCCGAATACTTCCGGAAGGGTCGAAAATGTTGTCGTTGCCCTTTCCTCGAATCGCGCACACAGACAGCTATAATGTATAAACTAGTAGTAATGTTTGAATCGGAAGGAATGAGACGACGCAATACATTCTTATTTGATTCTCGCTTTTTTTTTCAAATTCGAATGAGTTGTAAGGTTATTCGAATAATTTGAGTGACTTCTACAATCGAATTATTCGAATAATGACATTCACAATCGCCCATCTTTATACAGGGTCATTGGTAAAACACTAACATCCTCTTGGGACTCCATTACTTACATCATTGAAAAAAAAAAAAAAAACAACTTTTGTTCTATGACTTTTAATAATTCATCACATTTTAATTCATTAGACTTTCATACAAAAATAAAAATATTAAAATTCAACGCTCTAAATGATACCAACTCTATTCGTAGCTAAACAAACTGCCGTGTCTTACGAGTGACAGTGCACGGGAGGCGTAGGTAGGTACAACAAATAATATAATTGAAATGTATTAGGTAGAACAACGAAATATTAAAGAAAAAAAAAATAACATCACACCCTCAGAACTCGTAAGACGGGGCTGTTACTACTGGGCCACCAATGCTCTCAGTTTATGTGTAATAAATACACATTACTATTAAACTAACAAATGGATAACACAGAAATCTCGAAGTTGTAAATACGTGCGAAGCAAGGTCGGGTTACTAGCTATATAGATAGAATACTCTTTATTGCACACCATAGAAATTACAGATTTATGTGTAGAAAATTTGACAAGGGGTGACACAATGGGCGGTCTTATCGCTAAAAGCGATCTTTTAAAGACAACCTTTGGATGGATTAAGGGGGAAGGAGAAACATTAGTGCAGGTAGTTTGTGGTATACCATTTACTTATATACAATAAATACATAAAACATGTTATACTTATCTATATAAATATACTAGCCTTTGACCGCGGCTTCGCCCGCGTGAACGTCGGAAATTCTCTCACGGAAATATACCTCCGGGATAAAAAGGATAAGTATGTTCCGACTACCTAAAGACAAAAAATACCTACAAAAAGACAATAAAAAGGATATAGTATGTTATCCTCCTCCTAGCTCTTAAGGATAACATTCTATATCCATTTTAATATTAACATTCGAATCCAAAAACAATTGATCGCTAGTTCGCAAATTTGAATAAAACCACTAGTTCATTTATTCACTTTGCAATACGAAATTGGTCTGTTTTCTCGTACAATAAAGTCTATTCTAATTGATATTCGTAGTTATAAGTAAATAGTTACTGATTTGCGAACCGCTAGTTCGTTGATTCAGTTTGCAGTACAAAATTTACAAAAAAAAAAAAAAAAAACAAAATAAGATACACAATTCCACCATACATTATTTTGTTATATCTTAAAGGGTTTAGACAGCGTTTTCGTTGAAAGCTCCCAGACGGCTTATTTTTTTCCGACACCTCCAACAAATATCGTTAATGTATACGAAAATTATACAAAAACGTAATTATACACTAAAACCTTCCTTGAGAACCACGCTATACATTGGTGAAAACAGCATGAAAATCAGCAGTAGTTTTTGAGTTTAACGCGAACAGACAGACAGACAGACGCGGCGGAGGACTTTGTTTTATTATATGTAGTGATAGTGATACAAAAATAATTATGAAGCAAGTGCAAATAACAAAACAAAAATATGGTTAAGGAGAGAGATAGTGTTTTTTATAATAATTTTAAAATTTACAAAGATTGGGCGCACCTTATCAACACGGGCAAGGCATTCCATAACCGCACTGTTTGAACTGTAAAAGATTTATCATAGAGTTAGTTAGTTAGTTATCAAGATAAAACTAAATTGCAATAATATTAGGAAGAACAAGAACAACCTACAAAACTCACGCTAAAAGGCTTAAGTACAAGGAATTATTCTTGCTTAAACATGTAACATACTGAAGTGGAATTCTTGTAATTAAACGTTTGCTCGCTTCGCTGCATCCTCATTCTACCCAGCGTAACGTATATACTCGTAAGAGGACTTATACTCTAAAGAGTATGCTTAGATGGTTTGGTCATGTTGAGAGGATGAATGAAAGACGACTAACAAAAGGTATTTACAAGGCAGATGTGAGTGGAAACGCTGGGAGGGGACGCCCTTGGAAGACATACAGGATAAATTAACAACAACAAAATTAACTAGTGTGCAAATTTTCTTTGGTGGGTCAGTATCAGTCATAGAACACATTTTCATTATTTGTTCAATACTTTTTTTATTGGTCCTACTTGAAATCAGCAAAATATGGATACAATCTATTCGTCAAACTCAAACTCAAACTCAAAGCATTTATTTCAAATAAACCAATTACAGGCACTTTTGAATTGTCAAGGGGTCGGTCAGTCAGAAAGATGAAGCTAGTTGCCCATTCCAAAGCGTAGTAGGTTCCTATGGAGAAGAACGGACAAGAAACTCCATGGACACTCTTTTAAAACAAAATATTGTTACAAAATATGGGTTACATCATTCATGTTGAAGTTATACATGTGAGAACAATGTAGAAAGACGTGCACGTTAGAAGCGTCCGTAATAGAAACTATTCAAAAATTAAAATAAGCCGTGGCAGCTAAGAGATGACCAGTCCCAACTGACGGCGCCCGTTCACGAACATGACGCATGGATCAGCACCATTTAGCTCAACCATTTTGAAGGGAACTTAATGATCCAACGTAATAACATCAATGGGCGAGCGCACAGCTGATAGGTACCTACTACTGCGTTCTGCTTCACTGGCAGCGCCGCCTGCGCGTTGCGTGCCGAGTATCCATTATACCAGTTTCAAAATATACACCGTGGCATTTTAGTCGTCTTACAAAGACAGCCCACTTCATGTATCCAATGACTACTAATCATTCATGTAAAAAAAAAAAATTCATCATTAGTTTATTTTTATTTTTATTATGACATAGTTTAAAATACCCTGTTACGAGTGCAGTCTGAGCCTTGTGATACAAGGGCGCCGCAGAATGGATTTAGATTAAGTTTAAGTTGCAATAGTAAGAAACACATTTTTGCGTTAGGTTGAATGAATTCTGATAAAGATGTCGCCGCTTCATTCCGCGGCGCCCTTGTAACAAGCCCGGACTGCACTCGTAACAGCAACATTAATTACTTTGCATACCCATTACTATGGGTATGCAAAGTAATTAATGTTGGTACACGACACAACTATATCGAACGCGCAACAGTTTCTAGACGTCTTCACTGTTTGACCGCCACCGATGAACTTCACTTGTCGAATGTGCGGCGATCACTTGCCACCGGTCGAACGTTATGTTGTTGACTCTGTCATGCGCCGCTAAACAGAACTGGCGATGGCATACCGATTAGTCAAGACTCGATGGCGCGAACTCCAATAACTCCATTGAACGCCACTAGATGGCGCTGGTGTGCCGCATACAATCCGTTTCCGACATATATATATTAATAGTAGATCGCTGACTGTTCACACCGCAGCGAGTACTCGTTTGTTGCAGCGACAAGAGTTATAAAAAAAAGAACTCGCTCAGCAACGCTCGTCTGGCGGGCAGAACACTCGCTGAGAAACTCACACTATACCCGAAGTCTCTAATTCAGATAATTTATGTAAACAAAGTAATGTCAAGAAATGTCACTGTCAAAATGACAGGAGAGTGGTGCAAAACATTTTATCATATTTTTTTTTTTTTTTTTGTAAATAATCATCTATGAAATTAAAGTGAATTAATTATAAGAACTACGCAAACAGAATACCGTTGCCAAACAATGTTTTATGTAGTGTGTCGGTGACACGGCCTATGATCGTCATAATCAGGCCTTTTAAGTCCACTGCGACGTAGGCCGTAGACGTAGGCCTCCCAAAATCGATTTCCACTCGAAAGAGTTTACAGCCGTTTTCATCCAAAATGTGGCTAGATATGCTACATACAATATGAATCTATGAATGAGAGTTATATTATAAGTGTTGTTGAAGATGTAAAAACTGTGAAAATGTTTGGATCTCCTGCATTGTTACCAGTATCATAAAATATTTTATACCAGAAAAACTCCTTTTTTAATAACTTTGTTTTAAACCGAAAATTTATAAAAATAATTACGTTATGATAATTTTTTTATTATTATTTCTTAAATTCAGTACTTAAAAGAAAATGGAACCTTTTTTTTCGAAATTTTATGTGAATTACGATTACGAAGATATTTTTTTGATATGTTATCCCCTTTGTTTACATAAATTATCTGAATTTGAGACTTTGGGTATAGGTATATAAGTACACATAGCATAATCAGCCGATAGTGGAAACATTACTGCTGGGACACAGGCCTCCTCTAGGTGAGATGATGAGCCATAATCCACCACGTAGGCCCAGTGTGGGTTCGTTAAGACGACGATAACCGACTTTTAATGATTTTGTACTGAATATCGCGTCTAAACGGGTAGTGTCAAAGACATAAAAAAAAAAAAGTTGAGCATTTTCTTAATAACTTAATATATGAATATTTTAGATTATGTTTATATAACATAGTGAAATTAATTTGTAAAATTATGTCTATCGCGGATAAAAAACTGAGAATCACGCAAAATCTATGAAGCGTATTTTTCTGAAACCACCTTTTTAAAGATAATTTAGTTATTGATATTTTAGTATACGTGTTTTATTAAAATACCTTTTGTCTTATGAATAGTAAATTAATAATGCGTCTTATTTGGGACAGCGCTTCTGGCTGGGCGAGTCCTAATACTGGCTGGACGTACGACGCGTTGCGTGAGCTCAGGGCCTCAAGTCTGCTATTACAATAGTGTCAGAATGGTCTCTTCATTGTGAGTTTTTGACAGATTTGCCATACAAACACTGTCAAATACTCACAATGGCGAGACCATTCTGACACTATTGTAATAGCAGACTTGAGACCCAGTACAGAACACGCAAGCTAACCACTCAAGGTCACTGGCATATATCGACGCATTAAGTCCGCATATCAGCGAGTAATCGCTTATAGCCGTCGTGCACTCGCTGCTCGTTGCTGGTCAACTCGTTTTAGTTATTACCTCTAATCGCTACTCGCTAATCGCCGTTGGTGGACAGGTGCCTTACACGGGTAGATACATTTTTCAGTTAAAAACTTAACATTTTATCCACTAAAACGTGCTTTCTAAAGGCGAGTGTTTATGCAACGTTTTAATACTCTGCGTTTTTGTGTTACTTTCAGCTTTTGATGTAAGTTTATGTGCAGCTGCATTACTTGAGTTTCGGTGCAGCTGCATTACTTGAATTCTTTACTTTTGTAGAATATATTTACGTGAGCTGCATGTACATTGCTTACATTATTTGCTGAAAATAACTACAATCTAATACTAGTTCTTTTTTAAATCAATGTATTTGTGTCGTGGGTAAGTTTGTTTTAATTTGCATCTAATATACATATCGATACCTCCCACGCAAAAACTCGTAACATGTTTTTTTGTAAAATGAGATTTTAGTACTATAATGTACCTAATGATATTTTTCATATTTTCACTAAAAACCGTGTTTCGGACCCTCTAATAGTCTTATCATATTATGTTTTGCGGCTGATCAACACAAAGATGACGTTAAAAATCTCTCTCCTCAAAAAATACTAATTTAAACATACGACCTTATGCGCGAGAGGTGTCGATATACAAATAAATAAAATTTAAGTGTCTGTTTGTAATGACAAAATAACAGCTTTTTACTAAATCTATATGAAACTATATACGGTACTTATAACAAAAATATATTTTTTTGTCGGTCTGTTTATTCCGGCTAATCTCCGAAACTGGTGGACCGATTTTAACGGGACTTTCATTTGCAGATAACTGATGTTAGAAGGAGTAACTTAGGCTACTTTTATTGTAGAAAAAGCACGCGGGTGAAGCCGCTGGCAGCAGCTGGTAATTAACTATGATTGCAAGCCTAATGTCACATATTATTATTTTTGTCTCATAATAATAATCCAATAAATACTTTTTCTTTCTTTCTTTATTTAATGTAATAAAATTATAGATTACTACAAGACCATGAGTTCTACAGCAGGTGACTTAACGGTCTGATACCATTGTATCAGATTATTCCGGATTTTGTCATTCTCTTATCTGTAAGAACTAAATTGAAATGTAACAATACCTTATATTATGAATGGTATAATCATTTCTGTACGACTGTTCTGCTCTATTTACAACTTGGTCAGCAATTATTTAGTCATTTGGACGCGGCGACAAAGCAAAGCGAAGCGAACGATAATTATTAAAAAAACAACTGTACATAATTGGTCCACGTGCTGGCCGCAATTGTGGAAATATGCCGTTTAATTTTCTGTTAATTAGAACATATTTTCAACAAGAATTTCTGCCTTATTAACCGACAAATCTTTAGTTGAAAACATACTTTAAAATATTACGAGTAACATAACTACGTTAAGTACAACTAAACTCTAAAACATAAGAGAAAACCAATAATTTCAGATTCTGACTAATTCATCTGACTTATTTACGTATTAATCTTAAAATAATAATAATAATATGTACAAGTATATAAAAAGGGAGAGGAAAGTATCAAAGGGCATGAGGTTCGAGCCCCACCTGGGGTGCCCTTAGCGAGCAGTCGTCTAGTTTAAGTAGATTATAGTTAAAAACTCCCCTGGCTGGAGGCGTAAACTTCGTTTAGGAGCTTGCGGCACCACAGGAAAGCCCGGTTAAGGAGCAGGAACCCCCAGTGGTTATACCTCAGATGCCATACACAAAAAAAAAAAAAAATAAACAAAGGGCATCCAAAAATTCGTCCGCATTGTTGTCAAAAGGAAAAGTGCCCAAACGGCTGGCAGTTGTATGGTAATGCTGATTCTTTGGCAAAGAAATAAGCCAGCCCTCTGGTCATGTGAAGAGTATATATTATTATGATTAGTACATATTATTATTATTATTTTAAGATTATTAGCTTTTAAATTATGTGAATACTAGCTTTTCCCGCGGCTCCGTCCACGTGGATGTCGGTTATCGCGTAAAAAAGTAGCCTATGTCCTTTTGCATATCTCTGCCAAACATGATGATCGGTTCAGTGGTTTAGGCGTGAAAAGTAACAGACAGAGACAGAGTTCCTTTGACATTTATAATATTAGTATGGATTATCCAATAAAAAATTTACCTAATTATTTATTTTCTTTGGAAGACTTACAACTAAACAAAACAGAATAAAAATAGCGTAACTGTCAGCCAGTTACTTATAAAAAACAGAAATTGAGGAAGTCTATGAACTCCCACAAAAACGCAAGAGAACATGAAAGCCAAAACTAAAAACACACTACAAACTAGGTAAGATTACTCGATAAAAAAAAGATGCAAAATTGAATTTTCCTTACATCTCTCGTTATCATTTCCTAGCAGTGAGATGAAATTCCTCCTACCTCTACGTTCTATGTAATAAAGTTCCTATGTAAAACAGCATTGTAAGCGAGTTCCGTGCAAAATTAATGTAGAACTAATCCCCTGGAGACGCCTGTCTCTTCGTAATAATTAATTAGGTGAATATGCACCTGCCTTATGTTATAAGGCATTAGCTAGATCCTATTAAGTTCTGATTAGTAGGCAAGTACGGCATTATTGATGGTATGTAATGTTACGCAGCGTTTGAGAAGATTTAATAAGTATTATCAGATGGTGCTACTGATGTGCCGGACGGGCGTGATCGCTGGACGCGAAGGGTGTGTAAGGAGAGTGTATGCCTATCTAAGTTTATCCCAGTGTGAGGGTAATCCTCCCAGTCCAGGCGGCGCTGATGTCCTGCATATTTCCAGATATCTTCAAGACGGCTACCTGCAGCTTCTATGTACCAGTGTTTTTGATGGGAAGAGTTTTGACTTCTGTTTAAGGAGTACGTTTTGATGCCCTGTTAAAGGATTATTTTACCTGAATAATAAACACAAGTCTTCATGAATCTTCAGGAAGAATTTTCGCGACTTTTCAGGAACACTACTTCAACTATATTGAAGCTTTTAAGACATAATAAGTACCTTGCCGCTGACTACGACATATAGTGTTCTACACGTTTGCTTAGGTACAGGCCTACTTTACCTTAACGAGAGCCGCTAATTGCTTCCTGGTTTAAAGTTTTATTTCATCAATTTTTCATCAAGTTTGTAAGTTCTTCATTCTTCATATTATCAAGTTAGTACATAATATACGTGTTTCTGTGACAAATAAACCTATTTTTATTTCGATTTCTTGCTTTCTTTGTGCACTAATTTGATAAGGATGGGATTATATTCTTGAGTTCTTTTCAGAAAATGCTGTAACAGCTGTACTCCATCTATAATAATAATAATAATAATCTTTATTTATACAAAACAGATTGTAGTACATGTCACAGTCATCACAAAGTGGTTAGAATTGAATCTCTGACAATCAAGTGGGTGACGTGCTGCTCTCCTTGCTAGGCTATGAAATAGCCTGTATTAAGGAGTAACAGTGCCGATCCCCTCTAATTGTATTACTACAATTTTATATTATTTTTACAAGTATTTTTTTTTACATTTAAATAAAGGTATTAGTAAAAAAATGCGAGCGCTTTTGTGTGTGTGTTGATGTGTGTGTGAGGGTGCGTGTAAGTGTGCAAGTGTGCTGTGTGTACGTGTATGGATCTGTGTGTGTGTGCGTGTGAAGGTGACATGCAAACAGCTAAATGTACCTTCTCTAAAAGCATCCACAAATATTGTTAACAAGAGCGAGTCGGACTCGCACACCGAGGGTTCCGTACCATCAAAAATCATCAAAAATTACATTAGTTCCACTATCGTTCATGAGATGGCGCTGACCTAAATCTGCAATATTAGAAAAAGTGTGCTATTTAGAGACATCGTTTTATTTTTCCTGTAATCTTTACATAAACTTCTATCACATAAAATAATTTCAGATTTTCTTTATGCAAACTTCGGAGATAAAAGGATTTTTTTTTTTCGTCGAAAGTCGAAAAAAAAAAATGATTGAGATTATGCAAATAACGCTCTTTTATATGATACCCAACATGCACTAGTAGCCCCACTTCGAATTTTTAAGAATCCCGTTCAGTCCCTGTAGCAAAAAAAATAAATAAAAAGACAATTTTTTTCTTATATGCAAGTTACGTAGTTGGACAAACGTTATCTAAAACTATTTTCAAGTTGATAGCATTAGTAGTTCTTAAGATATCCAGCTGTGACAGACAGACGGACAGACTGAGTCGCTCCATAAGGGTTCCTTTTTACCATTTTGGCACGGAACCATAAAAGTGAATATAGGAAATACTAGCAAGCAATATGTTCGTTGCTAGAACATTATGTTCGTGGAACAGTCACGTCATCAACATTTCCTTTTGTGAGATTAACGCCTATGATTGGCAGGTATTCAATTCTTGTACTTACGCTTAATATTGGTAGGCTGGTACCAAGTAACGTTGTACACTGCAGTCACGGTATTGCTCCTTTCTTGAACCATTGTGCGTTCAAAAAAAAAAAATAACTAGATACTTAGTTTATTAAAAAACAAAAGTTGTAATAGCATAGGGCACCAATAGCTTAAAACAACTGGACCTGAACTTGCGATATTTTCGTCACATCTTCCTTTTACAAGTATCTCCAAAGTGAGCTTCGTCCACGGTCCAACATGATTAGGAGCAGCGAGTCTTACAGTCCGTGCGTTGAGAGCTAGTACCTCATATATTGTGTACGGGACTAAGGATGTACCCAAGTTGGGAAGGAAATCGAATCTAAAGTTTTAAGGGTCGACTAAGGGTCTGGAATAGATGCAGTTGTTTCTATAACCGTTTGTTGACTTTAGGTAGGCGTTATTTAGGCTACCCTAATAATTCATCATCATTTCAGCCGAAAAACGTCCACTGCTGGACAAAGGCCTCCCCAAACTGAGGGGGGAGAGGTTGCCATAATCGCCACGCTTGGCAGGCGGGTTGGCGATCGCAGTATGGTGTTAAAAATACATAGAGAATGCTGCTGTCCATTCTCTAGTAAGTCCCTTAGTCGCCTTTTACGACACCAACGCGAACGGGAGGAAATGGGTTGGTGCTATTCTTTACGTCCGGCACCACACGGCACCTAATAATTAATACTTACAAACATACCTACCGTAATAAATAATGTTTTGTAGATATTATCAACAATATTTCTACCTTTGACATCTGTTAGATGATCTTGGCCCAGTAGGTGGCCACGCCAATCAGTGGCGTTTTTTAGATCCTCAGAAGTGCAGGTGTATGGGCACTTTGGACACTCCAAAATATGGGACATGGTCTGGGTGGGAGCTCCGCATTAGAAGTGGGCGGCGGTTGGGTCAATAATCCCCCATTTCGCTAGACTCTGCCTGCAAAGGCCTACTTGGAATCGAAATCGATTTATTACTTTCCATATGGGCCACTGTAGATCACGTCTGGTTGGCAGGGGCTCTTGGTGCTGAACGAAGTTGGGTGGTGGTGGGTGATATGTTTCCCACAACTGTATTCTTACTTTTGGCGGTATGGTCTTGGATGACCTGAGAACAACGAAGAAAACTCTTCCGGCTCTTTAGTCTACCCGGTGTTGTTGGAGGTTCGTAGAGGGGATGTCGGGAATCAGCTTCGTGTTTATATTTTTCAAGTGCGGATGCGACTTCCCTTTCGTTCGACTCGTGGAGCGATACCGGGTAGAGCTTGTTGAGCAGAGTTGATTTTAGGCACCTCGTTGTAATTCGAAACGTCTCGTACAGGTCAATGTCAGCTTGCTTTGCGTGAGAGGATCGGTGCCACACGGGCACGCGAATTCGTCGGCCGAGAAGCAAAAAAACAAGCCAGTGTGGTGCGATGAACATCGGGTGCAATGTTTAAAAGAAAAGAGAATGTGACAATGCAAATGGATTTGAGTCGATGCAAAAGTGCTGAGAGCCCGTGCTGAATTTGTGTTGTTGGCATAAAAACTTAGTACCTACAAAAGCAAAATAAATATTTGAATTCGGAGACAGAGTGGGCTTCTTGCGAGCTACTAATGTATTTTAATGAAGGAAGGCTGGGTCTACGATTGAGAAGTTGATGAATGTGTAAATGTCAACTGATCTTCTTGTCATGGGCGACTTGTATGTCAGTTCTGTCATGTTTGGAGTAAAATAACTTTAAAGCTTAAATAAAATAGTTTTCATTAATAGAGTGGCTGAAAAAGTATGCCACGTAGGTACTTGACCCATAAGACAACACAGTAACTGGTTATTGTCAATTCACTATCGTGATTTTAAAATATAACTGCTATACAGCTAATACTATATTTTGCAGACGATGTGAAGCCATTGACAAAAAAAGTGGCTTATTCCACAAATCCCCCTTAAGAGGAAAAGTGGAATATATAAAAACCAGTCTAGAATTCACCCCTGCTTATTTCACTAATCCCCCAGAGAATCCCCTTCAGTGGGGAAAACTGAACCCTAATGTAAAAAAAATCACTTTCAGGGGGTCTTGGAATAAGTTATTTTTTTTCCATTTTAGTTTTCCCCCCTAACCGGGATTATCAGGGGTGAATTCTAGACTGTTATTTATAGATTCCACTTTTCCTCCTAAGCGGGATTTTCAGGGGGGATTTGTGGAATAAGCCCAAAAAGTTACACTTAAAACAAAAAACCCAAGTGTCACACTTCGCGTTCGCAGTTCTTTCACGAGAACACGTCCCATCTCTACGCCACGCAAGTATCTATCGGCGGCCATCTTGGACTGGGACTAAAGCGATAAGCTGGAAAAGTCGAAAACGTAGCGTGGCTTCGTTTCAAAGAGCTCGTAAGTATGCTAAATTGTTGTTTATGCTTATGATAATGTTATGGCCTGTACTTCAGACTCGAAGGCCCATTGAGGCCGAGCGCAAGTGGCCTCACCTAATTTTTTTGTGCTGGAATTTTAATTTACAAACGATTTACTGTTTGGAATGTGATATTTGAGAACGGAAAGCCAATGATTAAATTAATTTTGGAATTGAATTTATGTATTTTGTGTTTATGGTTTTAACATTAAGTTTATGAATTTAGCGATACAATTTTTCCTTCGTTTCAATAAATCACTTTCGTGGTAATCGTTGTTCTCTGTGATACACAAAAAATCATCCAAGTTGCAAAAGCCTTAATTCAATTACCAACCTCCTATGATATTTTGAAAGCAGCAAAATGTTAAGAAACCGGCTAAGTGCGTGTCCGACTACGCAAAATGAAGAGTTACGTAGTTGGGATGAATTTATCCCAAGAACTTGTAGTTGAAAAACATGTTCGGCCCATACATTCTGTATGGATGCATGTTTTTCAACTGTAAAAGTAAGTTGGTCGACTATTACTCGGTGACTTTTAAAGCCTACTTAGCTGTGATAGTTTTCCTTTTAATTTGGTTATATATAAGGTGTATCTATTCAAACACGAAATATTTTAAGGGAAACATCTATAATTAGTAAAAAAGCCATAGCAGCGAAAACATTTTTTTATCTAATTGTTTTATATTCTTACATAATTATTAAAGTTTTAAAATTGCTGGAGACATTTTGTAAAAAAAACCTTTACTTACTTATTCTATGAATGACACACCCGGACGCGGCCACGGTGGCAGTACGAGCGCGGTGAATTTTGATAATTAATCATCATAACAAGTTATTTTTTTATTTTTTTTTGTTTTTTATAATATACTCAGATTAAAAAAAAATCGTTTCCATGGCTTCTTTACCACCTATAGGTGTATATTTTAAAATATTTCGTGTTTGAATAGATACACCCTATACTGCTGTGAATTTTTTCACATATCCAAATACAACTATTTATTATTATTAACACAAACGGGATATTTACCATGTTTATTATTTGTTATGAGTTCCCGATATTTCGGCGCTGTTGCAAGCACCATGATCACGGATAAACAGGAGGCCAAGTCTACTAATGTACAAACGTTGCAATGGTCTCTTCATTGTGAGTTTTTGACAGATTTGCCATACAAACACTGTCAAATACTCACAATGGCGAGACCATTCTGACACTATTGTAATAGCAGACTTGAGGCCCTGAAGTCACTGCGAGTGGGTGTTTATGAGCAGACAAAACGGTCTACCCTCTTTCTTGTTCGTTTTTTGCACTCAGTACCGCTACCACTCTCACTCGCAACTCGATTCTGTTCCCGACACACGAAACTCACTGTGTCCGCTCGCGAACTTTTTTCGGCACTTCTTCGGTTTTTACACAGCTGAACCACTGGATTACAGGCTCTCGACAGTTGAAACCCATCATCCCGGTTGAAGTCCCTATATTTGGTAACCTCAATAGGTTCTCTAACCAGTCAGTCGTTTGTGTTAATAATAATATTAGTGACCATGACAGTTTAAAAACTTATACAACTACTTAGATGGCATACTTGACTCTAACAAAAATTTGCAGCTTAATATTACGCAAACGGATGCTTGGAACGCTGAATCTAAAAATGGTTTTGACAAACCCGCAATATTTTTGAACGGCCTATCCAACGATACCCCACACCATGGGATAGACGAGAAAAAAAATATCATCCCCACTTTACGTGTAGGGAGGTCCCTACACATAAAGTGGGGATGATATATTTTATTCTAATATTTTGTTGGCGTGATTAATAATGTATCATCATCATCATCATTTCAGCCGAAAGACGTCCACTGCTGGACATAATCCTCCCCCAATTGGGCGGGTTTGCCATAGTCGCCACGCTTGGCAGGCGGGTTGGCGATCGCAGTATGGTGTTAAAAATGCATAGAGAACGCTGCTGCCCATTCTCTGGTAAGTCCCTTAGTCGCCTTTTACGACACCCACGGGAGGAAATAGGGTGGTGCTATTCTTTGCGACCGGCACCACACGGTACATTAATATGTATACCCATGCCAAATTATTAAAGCTTTCTAGTACTAAGAGTCTCTGAGCTAAGCCGCAGACAGACAGACAGACAGACAAACGGACATGGCGAAACTATAAGGGTTCCTTGTTGACTACGGAACCCTAAAAAATGACTCCAAGTGTTCGTCAACTCACTTATTCCGTAGCATATTTATAAGTGCCTTTACAACGTGTATATAATTATGGAAGTCCCTGATTTTGATATCGTTATGTAAAATATATTGTCGGTATAATTTAACGAGTATCGCCTTAATAACTAAGATTAATGGTTTTTATATGCATAGCGGTTTTATAAGCCAGGCATTTTTATGAAAATAGCTTCTTTTTCTTATCTACCTAAGGTTTTCCGTTTTTTGAAGCATAATCCCGCGTCGTAACCAAAGCGATCGGTCCCGAGTGTTCGCGAACGTCGGATTCATGATGTCAGTCATTTGTTCAGAAATTCGGAAAGCGCCCTCTTCTTCGCCCACACTAGGAATTTCTCCTGTATCGTGGGTGCGTTTACAAACATTTAAACTCACATACACAAACAGCCAGACCCGGAACAACTACTTGTAGGTAATACAAATATTTTTTCCGTGCGGGAATCGAACCCGCGACACGCAGCGCCGCAGTCAATCGCTTAACCACTGTTCCAACCGTGTCGTCAACCTCTGTTGGTGCGACCACAATGCGTCCGAGTTATCCGAATAAAATGTACGCGACGGTCGCGAGTACACACGATGCTTTGGTTAGGACGTGGCATGAGGATTTTTTGGTTCTGTAAAGGGTAGATAAGTAAAAGTTCAGACAATTAGTAACCATTTTACGTCACTCAAAATTAACCGTGTACCTAATTTACGTTCCAACTTGACAAACATGTAAAAGGGCCGACTGATTATGTGTCAAGTTTCACGCCAACCGTCGAATTGCATAAAAACTCTGCTTCACCTTACTTTGAGCCGTGTTCTAGATGCAAAACACTTACTTCACTCCTCTTTAGTGTTTTAATCGCAATAAAACCAGCACCGTCTAAATTAAAACCATGGTCAACAAGCGCATATCACCTTATTTCAGCCGAAAGACGTCCACTGCTGGACGTGTTAAACATGCATAGAGAACGCTGCTGCCTATTCTCTAGTAAGTCCCTTAGTCGCCTTTTATGACATCTACGGGAGGAGATGGGGTGGTGCTATTCTTTACGTTCGGCACCACATGGCACTCCGGCACCACACGGCACTACACTACACCACCTAATAACTTTTAAGTAGAAACTAGATATACAATTTATAATAGACAAGCAGCAACTGAAGCCGAACAATTGCACTTTGTTACAAACAAGTAACATGAGCCCAATCTTCCATAGTTCACAACAAACCCGTATTTATCTGCACCCCATTAATTCCTGCAACGATTACGCGCGGCCGGACGGATCCCGACACATCCGTTCTCCTAATGACCTGGATTTATAGCACTAGATAGTATTAACTCCGTGAGGACTAAAATGTAGATGTGTGGATATAGTTACGACTGTTAGTTGTTGCAAGTTGTTGCTGTTAGCTTGTGGATTGTTTGAAGAAAGATGATGCATCCTTCGTTTTCTTTTCTGTTGGTAATTTTCTCTGATTTTAAATTGTTAATAGAATAGAATAAAATATTTTTATTTCAGACAATTTAGTCCATATAGTTAGTAACAATTTTACTTAACATCTAGTGTTAGTACAGACACACAAACAAACAAACAATCAAACAAACAAATAAAATTAAAATTCAGCGTGGAGCTGCGTCCACCTCCGCCACATCGGGGAATCCCAGCGATCTGCGAACACACTGAGAATACTGTTGGTGCTGCCGCGAACCCGCGACATCAGGGATGCACATCTTTTTCTAATAATGGCGGCAAAACCATCAATGTTGTTGTCCGCAAACATCCCTGACGCACTACAACGCCACGGCAGCCGCAGCAGTACTCTCTGTGCATTGAACACTCAGTGTATTGAACACGCAGGTCGCTGTATGCCCGCTGACTAAAGTTGTTAATGATGACTGTATTTTCTGTATAGCTTTTTGATTAAACTTTAAATAGGTAAGTATAATCCCACCAATGAACCGATGATTCTGTAAGTTTCTTAAAGCAGAGGTACACATATGATCCCCTAATGATCTGGATTTATCGCTAGTGCTATAAATCCAGGCGGATATGGTGTTAAATCCACGGCGACGACTAAAATTTAGGTATGAGGAAGTAGTTACGACTGTTTGTTATAAGTTTTTATTTTTGTTTTTGCTATCATTTGTGTGGATTGACGTAAGGAACAGTCTTATTTTTTTTTTTTTTTGTGAATCGATTTCACTGGCTTGAGTATACATAAACACTGGCCACCATATCTGTAGCAACTAGGTGGTATCAATTCCATATTATTGAAATATGAGGAGTAAGAATTAGAACATAAAGAGTTGTTGAATTACGGAGATTGCTTTTTGATTCAACTAAATGTTGCCACCAATACAGTTTAGTGGCACCTGCTGTAGAGTTTATAAAGCGGAGGTACGCGTCTGCTCTCTTAATGACCTGGATTTATGGCACTAGATAGTATTACCACCGTGAGGATTAAAATGTAGATGTGTGGATGTAGTTACGACAGTTTTTTGTTGTAAGTTGTTGCTGATAGTCTGTGGATTGATTGAAGAAAGCTAATGCATTCTTATTATTTTTTTCTGTTTGCATTTTTCTTTGATTTTAAGTTGCTAGGACTAAAATGTAGAAATGTGAAAGAAATTACTAATGATGATAATAGACTGTATTTTATAGATAGCTTCTTAATTCACCTTTAATAAGCATTATTATGTTGCACGTGCCATGTTTTGTCTCTGCATCACCCTAAGGTTGACTGGTAGAAAATGCCTCAGGCATTAAGTCCGCCTTTGTACAGTATTTTGTACTTGTGCATAAAGTTTAAATAAAAAATAAATAAAAAAACCACCAATAAACCAATGATTCTGTAAGTTTCTTACACATTGGCTCTCATAGCGATCTGGATTTATAGCACTAGACAGTATTAACTCCGTGAGGACTAAAATGTAGATATGTGTATGAAGTTACGACTGTTTGTTGTGTTATTGTTTAGCTTCCAAGTTTTGTAAGGTGCTGTCACTTTTTGGATTTTACCAAGAAACAATGCATACTTTTTCTGTAGGTATTTTTTTTGGACCAGCTTTAAGACAGTGCTTCACATCTGCCCTTATGAACTGGATTTCACGATTTTTTGATGAGGCTGAGGGTGATGACCAGGTATGCTCGTTAGCTGCATGTTGGTGGTCAGGATACCCGTTAAAGCCATAGGTGCTGGCTGGGTGTGTGACTCGCCGCTCGAAAGCTTGAGGAAGTGATGGATGACGTCACGCTGAAGTAGGTGCACGAAGGCTGCGCTAATGTCCATGTTCGGTGTCACCAATTTAGAGGTATGAGGAACAGGGTGTAAAGTTCACTCATACTAAAAGGTATAATAAGGTATAGTAAAGGGAGGATCCTCCGACCAGACAGGTGTTATGTCTGGTGGGCAACTGCCCAACGGTTGATGTCGGGATGTTGTATATATGCTAGTCGCGCGGTAAACTCTGACAGCGTGATGCAGGATTTGTGACGTCAGGTCTTTGATGCGTAGTTCGCATGTGGCGTTGTTGATACCGCCACAATAGCACTAGATAGTATGTATTCACTTCGTGAGGACTAAAATGTAGATGTGTGGATGTAGTTACGACTGTTTGTTGTTTTAAGTTGTTGCTGTTAGTCTGCATGTTTGCACAGCGTGTAAACACACACACACACACACTACGTGTACACTTGGTTACCAAAAGTAAAACGCGGGTTGCTTCGTGAGATAAAATACTGTTATTGGTTGCTGCCACTGCCTTAGGTTCCTACGTGCTGGTTTAGGGAAGACTGCAATAACAGTTTTTTTTTTCTTATGGTAAATGTACTCGTAAATGTGCATTAGCTGACATTTCAAGGTACATCCCAGTTAATGACATGGATTTTTATGATGTTGTTTTGCTTATAATGCCAATTAGTAGTCTGTATTTCATAGTTTACTTTATATACAACACTAGCTTTTGCCCGCGGCTCTGCGCAGAAAAGTAGTCTATGTCCTTCTCCATATCCCAGGCTATATCTCTGCCAAATTTCATGATGATCGGTTCTGTGGTTTAGGCGTGAAAACGTAACATACAGACAGACAGACAGACAGACAGACAGATAGACAGACAGATAGACAGACAGACAGACAGAGTTACTTTCACATTTCTAATATTAGTATGGATGACATCACGCCTGCATTCTTCAGGAGATTGAGCAGAGGTGTATAGTGGTGGATTGTTTTTCTTTAGACCATGATATACCTATCTTTGTTTGTATTTGTCATTTTCCTCTGTGTGAGACCAAAGTAAATTACTTTCACGAGAACCATATTATCTTTCCTTTATACTCAGGCATCGCTTAGCTTCCGAGCAGAACCCCACTAACAAGCTAAATCAACCGATCCTGCCTGCTCTAATGAGCGCTCACGCGTCAATTACTCCAAAATCAAGGCTGTGATGTTTCTGCACCATTAGCTGAAATACTTACCTTTTATTATGTGAACAATGTCGTCATTTAACCAATTTTTGAAATAAAAACTTCTTTAGGCGCGGTGAACACTTTTTGGATGAACAAAAATCATGGAACTCGCGTCATCGTCACCGAACGCTTTCCATGAGCTATATGTATACTGTGAATGTATGTGTACTTTTTGGGTGAACAAAAACCATGGAATTCGCGTCATCGTCACCGAACGCTTTCTATGAGCTATAGCTCGTACTAGCGTGAGATACCTAAGCATAAGCATAATCTATAATGTTCCCACTGGTGGGACAGGCCTCCTGGGAGTGGGCCATAATCCACGCAGTGGCGCAGTGCAAGTTGATAGATGTCACAACTCTTTGAATTTTTGGTTCTTGGGTTTCCCCACAACAAGGAGCTCGTGGCTAAGTAATAACAGCCGCAAAGGTCGATCCATTAGGTTAAGCTACTCTTGCCGGGGTTGGTCCGTGGATGAGTGACCACCTTTCCATACCGAGACTCTTTAGTGCCTCGGAAAGCACGTTAAGCCTTTGGTACCGGCTGTCATTCGTGGATCTTTGGCAGTCGTTATGGGACGTCAGAAGCCCGAAAGTCTGACAACCAGTCTTACCACGGGGTATCGTATTACCCAGATAATGGGTTGTGGAGGTCAGATAGGCAGTCGCTCCATGTTAAATACTGGTATTCAGCTGCAACCGGTTAGACTGAAAGCCTCACACACAATTTTTTTTATTACCTGTTTACCTAACTGACATATTTTTTATTGAATAATTTTTTGTTTGTTTTTTATTGACATGTCACCTTAAGTAACCATACCTATGTTTAACAAAATAAATGGTTTTTATTTTTTTATTTATTCATTTAGTAGTTTACATACTTTGTATACATTTAAGTTGGTGCCAACATAAACTCATTAGAGTTTCACCGGGCACCAAAAACATCGACTACATAATTTAAATAACATAAGAAGGTACTTGCTCAACAAAACAGATAACAAAAATATAACGTGGGTGTAAGCGAAATAATAACAGTTATCTATTACTAACGAGCGAACATCGGTGACCACTCTGACTGACCGGTTCGTCCTTAAAACAGAAGTGGTTAGCTTTCATATTTTATTTTTTGTGTTATGGTTTTATTATGTACCTAATTTGCTTTTTTATGTATTTTTTTAAGTATTAAACTTTAATGAATTAAAAGAAAAAAAAAAGTTTTTATTAGTTGATTGAATGATAATTATTATAATTCCGTAAATACATACTTGTTACGGTCGTAAATCATCTTTTGATCAACATAGAACTAAATACTGACCTGCAAATGCAAAGAAACGTAAGAAAATTTGAATTTCGCGGCATACCCTGACGCATTCGACTTAAAATATAAAGTGCTTTCCGTTGCTTTCAGAGCAATCCTTCAGAAGTTAGCAACATTTATCAATAGTGTTAGAAACACTCCAATGGGTAGTGGATTTCCAAACTTTGGGTTCCATACTTTGCCATTCGACTTACTAAAACTATTCACTGATATCTAGTCTTGTTTGTTCTAGCGTTTTGGCTTTACTTATTCTGTGGGCTGGTCAAAGGAATGAGTTTGAGTGTTTGTGTGTAATAACAGCTACAGAACCAGCTACTTCCTATACGATATTGTGTTTGAAATTAGTACTTAACCCGAGCTCACTAACCTTAATTTTAAGTAACGTTATCACTAACCTTACTTAATGCATATGAAAGTATATACGGTACTTAAAATTAAAACAGTTTTTTTAAATTTTGTGTTTCTGTCTGTCAGTTTGTTCCGGCTAATCTCCGTAACGGATGGACCGATTTTGACGGGACTTTCACTGGCAGTTAGCTGATGTTATAAAGAGTAACTAAGGGCAAAGTCACGGGCAGCAGCTAGTCAAACATAAAGCATAAATAAAATGTAAATCATACACCTACTTACAAAACAAAATTCAAATACCCTCAACTGATCAAACGTGACCTTTTCCATAATACCTACCCACGTAATAAAATGTTTAATTGAAAGAATCCTTAGAGTTAGGGCCTATGTACACGATGACTTTCTTACGCACCGTCGACGCACGTATAACGCAACAAAACGCGCGGCAACTACTTCTGTTTTTTCAAGTTTAGCAGCGCCGATAACGCGCCGTCGACGCCCCATCATGTGCATAAGCCCTTAGAATTAAACCTCCACTGATGATCTTTGAAAGAAAATTGGCGAAACGAAAGGAAAATTAAGCTCTTCAGCGAATGAAAAGGTGTGAAAGATTCAGTTTCATAGTGCGCTTTAATTGCTCAGCTTTCAGGGATTTTGGAGACCGCCTCATTCCGGCACAGAGTAATGGGATGCAGTAGGTTTGATGCCCGCTCGTTTATCTTGATGAAGTAGGCTTTCGTTTATTGAAGCTAGTGTTTGATAGAGTTAATGCATGGTCATAACGATGTTGATTTTGTTTGTACTCTATTCTTTTGACGTGAATACGTCTTTAAATATGCGTCCATAGTGGGAGGCAATTCAGAAAACTGATGATAACATAATCGAGGGATACAGTTTGGTGTTGCAGATACATATCTGTCAACTACATCCAAAACTTTATTACTCCACTCGATAGCTAAAGGATCAATTTTGTCTCGGAGAAGCTACGATGTTTGTTTGAATTTCAATCGTCCGCTCTCGTCAAGATTTATCGATTGCGTATATAAAACATTGGTGTGAATTAGTTATAGTGAATATATATGGTGTTAAAGTCAAAAAATAAAATAAATAATGCAATGTCGGAATATATTCGTCAAAAAGCAAAATCAAAATAAAGAGATCGTATTCGGTTGGAAAGGGCTTCTCAGGAGCAATCCAGTGCATAGTGTGTATATAGTGTTTTATGGGTATCCATAAAACACTATATAACAGAGTGAAACGATTCCGGGAACGTAAAAGAATAAAGGCTCGTACAGACTAGTGCGATATTGCGGGCGCGACGCGACACTAGTAGCACAATTTCTTTGTCGGTGCCTGTCGCGCCCGCGATATCTCGCGAGTCTGTACGAGCCTTAAAGGCGTACGAGCGGATCAACGACGGCGCCAGTACATGTGGCCGAGAATACTACCCGTTGCGTACACTTATTCACGATAAACACACGGCCATGTCCATGACGAAGCCACTATCTGATATTTTATAATCAGAATGTATTCTTTCATAGCATTAAAATAAGTGTAGAAAGTAATAATGGTGGCATCTTGAATGCTTCTTACAATATTATAAAGTCATCAACAATTTGCCAAGCGTGGCTATGTGTCGAAAATATTCTCTAATAGTGCGGCGCGACCGTTGTATCAACAATTACCATATCGATATTTAAACCTTATTCTGCATATTATTATTTATTTACTATTTATTTTATTATGGGTTTACTCTTGACTCTAGTCTAGGTCTGGGTGACAGAGACAAAGTCTACGATGGAGTGAGCTTACCCAGAAGAAGCCTGTTCACTCTCACTTTGAATAGATTAGGGTTGTATGCGTTCGGAAACACAGACGCAGGCAGAGTTTCACTCCTTCGCTCTTTCTTTTTCTTTGTTTTTTACTTTTCTCTTAAATTTCGGAACAGTGGTAATAGTTTGATCTACTGCTAACTTTACTCTGTGGCCTGTCACTAACGAGTGACGAGTGAGCTCTCCCATCGCCCGGTGACTCATTTTCATTTCGATTTTAACGGATGACGTCATGCCCGATGTCACTCCAAACCTCTTTACATTAATTGGTTTTTCTGTTATTTACTGTTAGCTATTTAGAATGTAATTGCTGGTTACGGTTTTAATTTTGCTCAAAATATTTATTGCCTTACAGTTGTTCTATGATAATCAATACTCTTGCTTATGAAACTGCATACCAAGTCCTTATAAGTCAAAGTCAAAGTCAAATAATTTATTTCAAATAGGCACGAAGATGCACTTTTGAACGTCAAAAATTACATGAATAGTTAATTGATTCTAGTTGCGCCTTCCAAAATGTAGTTATGTATGGAGAAGAATGGGCAATAAACTCCATACTTACTCTTTTAAAATGTTAACAATAGTTTGTATACATTAATTAATACTTATAGGTGAAGATGTACCTAGAATAAAAAAAATAAAAAATAAAAATTATTTACCACAATTGGTAAAAAGAATGAAAAAGTGAAGTAATAACAGAAAAATTAATAAATGCGAAAGGTACATGGTGCTCACATATTTACAAACATTGTATATGATTTCCCAAAAAAAAAAAAAAAAATTCAACATATAATAAGTCAGAGTGTGAGTTAAATTTATATTAATCACAGAAAATAAAATTAATATCATAAAAATTATAAATATATAAGGAGAAAGCGTCAGGGTAGCCCGCTAAATTCTAATTTACTAACATTTTTTGCATGTCAGTATCAGGTTGTATGTTGATCAGAATATGATTCGCAGCCGTATCAAATATGTATTCATAGGATTACAATAATAAAAATCACATAATTATCACTTGCTTTACAAACGGTGAAGGAAAACATCGTGAGGCAAAACCGGTTCCCTTGACTGTTTCCTCAGGCCGATGCCTGAGAGATATTTCTCGACGGCATGTGTAGCCAAGTCAGATAGGCCCATGGGCGGTATAAAAATTCTGACACCAGGTAAGTCACTAACCACACGAAAAGAAGAAGAAGAATTCTTAACGTTATTAGTTTTGCTATAAAAGTTTTTTTATTAGAGGGTACTGCCAAAAGCTGCCTTTGGTTTGGAAAACGATTTGTTTACACTGAAGCCCATATGAGAGCTGTATTAATACCCACGTTGCGTCCGACAGTTTCCAACCTTTCATTAAATATTTACGAAAACGGGTAAATCTGGTGGCATATTTGTTTTTGGCTATCAACACCGTTCACTGAGGTATCAAATTGAAGTTGATTAAATGGACAATCTCGTGCCAATATATTTTAAGCTTAGTAGTAAAATATATCTACCAACTTATTGTTTTTGCTGTTAGTCACAAGATGAATAATTTGGGGGTACGGTAAGTCGAGCAAAAACAAGCGGCACCACCGTACCATCCTTTTCTCGAAGCAGTTCAGGCCATTTTCGACCCCCCTATATATGTATATATAAAAACTTTATTTCGGGTGGCATAGACCCATAGAAAACTTAACCTAAACCTAAACCTAATACACATTTACCGAGCTACAAGTTTACTAACAAGACTTGACCCACTGGTTTTGAAAGGGACAGTCAAAACGTACAGCTAATGCGTTCAGAATGCCGTTGTTGCTAACCCGTATACGGGCTAGCAGGGAAGCTGCTTTTTTGCGCATGATGGCCTGAAAACCATCTGTTCGCGCCTCAGCAAACATGCCAGACGCGCTGCACCGCCACGGCAGACCCAACAACCTTCTGAACGCACTATTGTACTGCGTGCGCAGGGCTCTGTAGGCTCGCTGCGTATATCTCACCCACAGGCCGCTTGAGTAGAAGGATTGGCAATAAGCTTTGAATAGCGTAACTTTCACTTCTCTCGTGCATCGTGTGAACCTGCGTGTGAGCATATTAGCTCTCACCGCCAGAGCCCTGCGCTCCCGCTCAACATCCTCATCGTCCCTGAGGTCACTAGTCACAATGTGACCCAGATATTTAAAAGCTTGAACCTGCTTTAGGGCTATTCCATTGAGAAATACAGGAGGCACATGGGTAGGCTGTTGTTTGCCTGATTTAAATACTAAGATTTCACTCTTTTTAGAGTTATATTGTAACCCATGCGCCTCCGCGTACTTCTCACAAATAGACAAAAGTTTCCTTAGTAGATAAATCTAGAAGCCTGAATTTTCAGTATCCAAGCAGGCATTATAATTGATGAGTCATAATGAAAACGCAGACGGGTAGCGAGCGGGAAGTTGATGTCACCCAGCATAGTGAGTAGTCAGTTGGATGAAATTTATTTAAAATAAAATAATCATTTTTTCAATTTCATAAAGTTCTTGTTTTAAAACACAAATAAGTTCAAAGCTGTGAAAGTTTTCAAAGCCGGTTGCAAATAAAAAGGTTCTGACTTAACGTGTCCCTTTATTAATAAGTTAAGTACTTAATGAAATGGGTTAAGCAGAAGGGTTTGTATCTACTCTCAATCTCTCAATTAAATTCGGTAAAATTCGTCAAACACGATCACTTCCGAACTCGTGCAATTTATCAAGAAAGTTTAATAAGTCGTGAGTGAAGAGAAATTAAGTATTTGGTATTTCTAGTTTTGGTTAATCGATTAGTTACATCGTACAATCAGTTTGTCGGCTTGATTGACACAGAGACTAAATTCAGGGTTTCAGGGTTCTAGTCTCATTCGGTGAAAATATTTAGGGGTATTAGCCTACAGATTTGTCTGGATTTGGGGCTTTCTGTAATATATAGAAAAAAAAAAAAAAAAAATTGGCAACTTTTTTACGACACTGATTTAAAGCGGCAATTGTTTATGGCTTATGTTTAACTTACCACCAAATATAGTAACATAGAGACAAAAATAGTAAATGATCACCAAAATTAAACCCACATTTTAATATAAAATTTATTTAAATATTATTTAAATTTATTTAATTTATTATATTACCAAAGTTTTAACTCTTAATATCGTCTAACTAGTTCAGTTTCGGGTAGCCTGTTTTATTTCCATATTTTTTTTCTATAATAATCTAGTCGTTTCTGGCACTCGCCGGCCGCTACCGCGGCACCGCTCGCTTCGCTCGCTCGGCTCGTGCATAGGAGGTCAAAGTTTCAACCTATCCTAACCTAATATGGCATCATAATACTTTATTTGGTAATAATCCTACATTTTATGGCAGTCACAGTGGTTTATTTAGGCAGAAATAGCGCATTAATTTGCTCGCTAAGATTTGGTGATCATTTACTAGATTTGGTGTTCGAATACATTTTATGGTGGTCATTATATTTAACCCCATTGTTTATGTAGTTTTAGTAAATAAAAAATTACAAAATGCATGTTTATTAACAAGCTCGGCAATAAAAGCTGAACAGTAAACGAAATAAAAATTATTCATAACAAATATTTTAATGGATAATTAAGTAGTAAAATGACTAAACGAGCAGTTACTTGGGGGTAGTTAGCAAATCGGAATTAGTCGGTAAGAAATCAAACTTGGAAATAGCGCTCGTTCGGATCGCGCGTGGTTGGTCATAGTTCTAACCTAACACTAGCTTTTGCCCGCGGCTCCACCCGCGTGGATGTCGGTTATCGCGTAAAAAGTAGCCTATGTCCTTCTCCATATCCCAGGCTATATCTCTGCCAAATTTCATGACGATCGGTTCAGTGGTTTAGGCGTGAAAACGTAACATACAGACGGACAGACAGACTTACTTTCACATTTATAATATTAGTATGGATTGTAGAATGAAATCATTCATCATCATCATCATTTCAGCCGATATACGTCCACTGCTGGACATAGGCCAAAGAGGGGTTTGTCATAATCGCCACGCTTGGCAGGCGGGTTGGCGACCGCAGTATGGTGTTTAAAAAATGCATAGAGAACGCTGCTGCCCATTCTCTAGTTAGTTCCTTAGTCGCCTTTTACGACACCCACGGGAGGAAATACGCTATGTAGGATGAAATAACCGACCAATTTTCTTTTTATTACTGTTCATGTTTTGCTGTCAGACAAATTTACTAACCGCTGAAAAATATAATTACTGGCCGTAAATTTTTTCAACTCATCATTAAAACCGGTAAAAATGATTACGACGTTTTTACTACAGAGTAGTATTACTGGAATGTACGTCTCTACATTTTTTTAATTTCCAAACTCATTTCCTTATCAAACACGCGCAAATTTTTCCTTCACACATGAAATAAAAACATCACCATCACCACCACCACCACCATCACCATCATCATCACCTTTGTACGTATTTTTCTGTTCCTTTCTTCTTGTCTGTTTATATGTGTGTACATAAATTGTTAAATAAATAAATATCAAAGAAAAAGGAAAAAGAAAGAAAATGTATTTATTGTGACTCGCACAGGAAGATCACAAACTAAACACACAATTATAAAAGTATTAAAATAGTTATTTATGCAACTGTTGTATAATAAGGGGTATTAAAACACGAATGTGGGTTTACTACAGTTGCATACAAGGCTTTATCTACACCCATGACATGAATCCTCTATAAAAGGTTCTGAAACAGTTTTTGCAATACTAATATCGAACAAAAACGGCGGGATACGACGCTATGGTATAGTATAGTGAAACGCGCGTACGTGACAATGTTCTTTTTTTGAAATTCATAAAGATACCACGAATTGAGTAGTGAGAATGGAAGTACTATGATTCTGGGTGTTTTAATGTTGGCAATAAGCTGTTTCAGAAACTTTTTATAGAGGATTTATAGCAAATAAAATTATATAATAAGAAAATAAAAATAAAAACAGAGTCCTGTACGAGGCCAAAAGGCTCCTACAACAACAACATCAACTTTAAATATAGCCATTAGTCCACACACGCGATTTCTAAGACATTATTTATAGCCGTGAATGGCAAAACAGCACAATAATAGCTTTTGAAAGGGAAAGTGTCTCACACATACATTGTTGCATGTTACATACGAGAAATGGACGTAGACCTTTATTTAAGAAAGGGAGTACGGTGATGAGAAATGCGAGCAGCGGGTTTTTAGGGTTCCGTAATTCAACAAGGAACCCTTATAGTTTCGCCATGTCCGTCTGTCTGACTGTCCGCGCCTTAGCTCAGAAACTCTTAGTACTAGAAAGCTGTACACGCAATATTTTTAAACGACCTATCTAACGGTACCCCACACCATGGGATAGACGAGAAAAAAAAATATCATCCCCACTTTACTTGTACGGGAGGAACCCAAAATATATTTATTTCAAGATTTTATTGTACCATTTCGTTGGCGTGATTAATATGTATACCCATACCAAATTACAAAAATTGCAAAATGTGGCTGTACCACACTGACCTACCTACCTCTCCGGAGAATACAAGCGTGATACGTAGTAATAAAGGGAATTGGTAAAATATGAGAAGCATTGGTAAAGGTAGGAGTGAAACTGTATTGTATTGCATAGTGGGTGGTCACAAGAGTAGCCTCGTACGTAGACCTTGATGCAGGCAGCGGTTGTGTTAGTGAGCGGGGCGGCTAGCGGAGCGGAAAAGGAATCCACTTAAATTCATTCAAACACAAACCATTTATTTCTATTAAACCATTTACACGTACTTTTGAATTGTCAAGGAGTCGATCAGTCAGAAATATGAAGCTAGTTGCCCATTCCAAAGCGTAGTAGGTACCTATGGAGGAGAACTGGCAAGAAACTCCATCGACACTCGTAAACTATAGAGTTTATCTACATTAAACATCAAAAGCGATGAAGGTATTATTTTGATAAGAATTAACTAAATACTCTAAAATGTGCATTGTAATAAAGTACCCAAATTAAATGTATTTATGGCTCACTATTTTGGCTATAATAGCTTCCACATTAAAGATATATGCTGTTGCGGACTTTTATTTAGAACTATTTAAGCCAGACAATCCCACGATGCATATCTTCGTGTAACTCTAACGGTTTAGGCAGCGCACGCTAAGTAAGCTCTCAGAGTTCAGGAATTTTTCCGACTTACTTGATACTTATTGTTATATTATGGCCAAATCACAGAAAATCTTTATAAATTGTAACCTATGTGTTATTCTGATGTATATGCTATATTATTGTGTCGTTTCATCAAAATCCGTTCAGTAGTTTTTGCGTGAAAGAGTAACAAACATCCATCCATCCTCACAAACTTTCGCGTTTATAATATAATATTATATTATATATTACTAGCTTTAGCCCGCTCGCGTTAATTTAGAATTTGACAATCAATTCGGGTACTCTGCTTGTAAGTCTTAACATATGTATTTTACATACTTATTTTACCAGTAGGCATGCAAACATTACAGATTAATTAATCCACTTAACTAATCTAAACATTAACAAACTGAACAAAACACAACACAAAACCTAACGTAATTCTTATTTTAAAACAATATTAAGTCTAAGTTTCAAATTTATTTCTACTTAAAAATTCTATTACGCTATAGTATGCTTTGACCGTCAAAAACCTTCGAAGCCTTTTTTTTAATAATGATAGCGGCACAAACATTTTAAACATGATGAGTAACAAACATATAAGCTTTCACATTTAGAATATTATTATTAAGTAGGATTTGTAGGACAGGATTTAGTGGGATAATAAGATTAGTAGCATATCCAAACACCCCATACAAACACAGATCACATCGTCACAGAATACATTCAAGTTAGGTTTGCATTACGGAGCATTGAGATCACAGGGCTTCTCGAAGCGTATGAATGGTGTAACGAAGTCAGTAATGCAGCAGTCGTATGCACGCTCTGACGCACGTACCTACATGTTTCTATCTGTATCTGTTTATATGGGATGTTACCTAGTTCCAGGGCCTTTTGGAGCGTGTTGCGTGGAGCGTGTTGAACTGGGTTTTAGACAACTATAGATATTTTTTTATTTTAAGACGTAGAATCAAATGGTTTTCTATCCTCGCTTCCGATCTCTATCTTGTAATTGCTTCTAATAAAAAACCAATCTTTTTTTTTGTTTCAATTAAACCATTTAATAAGATTCTGGAGTGGCGACCGCGTACCGGAAGACGTAATGTTGGAAGGCCTCCCACAAGGTGGACTGATGACCTTGTGAAAGCCGCAGGATTCCGCTGGATGCGGGAAGTACAGAACCGGTCGAAGTGGCAGTGCTTGGGGGACTATGTCTAGCAGTGGACGTCTTTCAGCTGAAATGATGAATGATGATGAGCTAGTTAGAAATTGAGAAGTGGAAAATTGCCATTATGCTGAACATTTTCTTAAAGTCTGCCTACATGTTACTTTTATTTTATAGTATGCATTAGATTGCTGATCTGATGTTCTGGAATGGATTCCTAAACTCAAAATGATTGAATCGCTCTACTACCCACTTCGCTTAATTCATAAATACACGACCTTATGATTTCAGAGGTGCCAAACGGGTGCCAAAGCAATAGATTCGAAAAAAAAAAACTCACTTATCTACCCGCTTCGCTTTGCTGCTATAAACACAGTCTCACAAATGCAGGGGTGGCAAACATGCGGCTCATGTTATTTCAGTACCAGAATTTCAGTACCTAATGTGTTTTCAGACGCATAGCAAATCCATGTTATAACTGTGTAGGTAACCATTTTAGTATGTGTTGTACATTTTGGGATAAGAATATAAGATTATCTTGTCAGCATCTCTAGAGGATTGTGAGTTGAGTGTATGGCTGTGGTGTTACAGTAATTATACTTTACGCTAAAGATTAGCGTATTGCCAATTAATGCCAATTTATTGGTACATCATTCATCATCATTTCAGCCGAAAGACGTCTACTGCTGGATATAGGCCTCCCCCAAAAAGGGGGGGAATTTGCTATAATCGCCACGCTTGGCAGGCGGGTTGGCGATCGCAGTATGGTGTTGAAAATGCTTAGAGAACGCTGCTGCCCATTCTCTAGTAAGTCCCTTAGTCGCCTTTTACGACATCCACGGGAGTAAATAGGGTAGTACTATTCTTTACATCCGGCACCACACGGCACCTATACAGTTATTGGTACAGTATATAGTAAATAAGTAATTAATAATAATCGACTAACAAAAGGTACCAATTTACATGGCTGATGTGAGTGGAAACGCCGTGAGGGAACGCCCTAGGAGAACATATTGTGACCTAATTGGTGATGTTCTTCAGAAAGGTCAGGTGCGTAGTACTCGCAACCGGCGTGCGTGTTTGACCAGATGTATGAATGTAAACGAATCAAAAGGCATATGTAAGGAGAGTAGCAGGTGGCATGCACTTTATGTATGTGTCGGAGAACGGAAGGTTTCTCTCGTTGGCATCAGCCATATTTTAACTACTGTGGGCGTACTGTGGGTAGTGTTGGTTATTGCGCAATAGAAAAACCGAATTAAACTCAAAAGTCACTTACTCAATCTAAGCTAAGAATAAAAATTACATAAGACAGTTCCCCCAAAACGCCCATCCCTTCACCACTACCTAGTGCTTTAGCTGGGAAGAAGAAGTAGAGGAACAAACTCCCCAGCAGCCATAACCATACCGAATGCGCAACAGTTTCTAGACGTCTTCACTGCTTGACCGCCACCGATGAACTTCACTTGTCGAATGTGCGGCGATCACTTGCCGCCGGTCGAACGTTATGTTGTAGACCCTGTCATGCGCCGCTAAACAGCACTGGCGTCCCGATTAGTCAAGACTCGTTGGCGCGAACTCCAATAGTTCCATCGAACGCGACTAGATGGCGCTGGCGTACCGGATACAACTCGTATCCGACATATGTATGTATATGTAATAATCATCTATTCGCTGTACCCACTGTCCGTTGCTCTTTGCCTACCTACACGATCTTAGGTTCTTAGGTGTAGAACTGGCACAGTTACCAGTCCGGACCATATCATTAAACAATATGATCGAAACTAACACAAGATCTTACGAAGTTGCAACAAAACGGCACGTGCCAATGGAAATACAAACAAAATAAACAAAAAAACATTTTGTTACCCGCATCGCTTGCTAGCATGTCCATGGCTTTAGAAAACCAGGGGTGCCAAACACGAAGCCCGTACTAATAATTTGTTTGAATGGAAGATTGCCTTGTGAGGTGACCAAATGACTGTAATGTTGTGTAATTGTGCCTTCGGTCGATGTTATTGGTTGTTGACAGTTTTTATTATAGTAAAAAGAAGAGAAAAGCTGTTCATTCTGCTCCTCCCTTGCACACGGCCTTTCAAAGTGGCAATATAAAACATTTTAAGCCCGCTCTGCTACCCGCTTCGCTTGCTCCTATGTCAGTCGCCTTATGAATGTAGGGGTGGCAACTGCGCGGCCCGTGTAATTGGCAGTAATAAACGGCCGCGCTGGGTTTATTACGCGCCGATCCGGGAAGCAGGCCGCCCGGACGGCCGTTTAGCGTATCAAAAGTGAATTGAACCCGCTTGCGGCCGTTCCTGATATGTTTATTTTGTTCTGATTAAATTAATTTGTGGAAACACTGAAAACCCTTTGTTAATTTGAGTTTAATGTTTGATGATTGCGATTTGTGGGGCAGGGCTTGAGTCTAATTTAAAAAATGTTGCTTTTAAATTTATTGTTGGGTTTGAATGTCATTACAAAACGTTATTTTTTCAGTTTCATCATTCTAGCTAGATATTCATATTTTTTATAATAATTATTTAGATGTTACCAGTCTTACCAAGGGGTATCGTGTTTCCCAATAATTGGGTTATGGTGGTCAGATAGGCAGTCGTTCCATGTAAAATACTGGTATTCACACACAAACTCAACACAACACTCACTCTATCACAACACTCTCATTACACATACACTACACACTTACACTACACACTATACATAATATAAACACTCCTTAATGTATATATATATATATTTTTTTTTTCTTTATAAAACAACTATTTCCGTAAGTTTAATTTACGTATTACCTATGTACTTATCTGCATAAACTACAGCTAATACAAACCTTGTGATGAAAGAGACTGGACCTCACGACACAGGGTATCCTAGTGTGGGGTCCAGTGTTGCTTGTAACCAGAATGTAAAGTTTTTTTTTTTTTGAGATTAAATATATTATTATTATTATATTATATTCAGATGCACCCGGTTAGACTAGAAGCTGACCCCAACGAAGTTGGGAAAAGATTAGTGATGAATTATTTCATTGTTAAAATAATGCGGTAGTTACATACGATGTGATGAAATTGTAACAAACTTGAAACGTAATGTAGATACCTTATTCACATACTTGCGCCATATTTTATTATTTTATTTGATCAACGACAATACAGCGCGCAATACCTCTTCATAGTGCAACTTATTTTTATGAGGAGCTTGTAGCTAAGTAGTAGCAGCCGCACGGATCGATCGATCGGGTTAAGCTACGCTTGCCGCGGTTGGTCCGTGGATGGGTGACCATCTTTACATACCGAGCCCCTCCGTGCCTCGTAAAGCACGTTAAGCCTCGTCGGTCCCGGCTGCCATTTGTAGATCTTTGACAGTCGTTACGGGTAGTCAGAAGCCCGAAATTCTGACAACCGGTCTTACCAACGGGTATCGTGTTACCCAGTAACTGGGTTGTGGAGGTCAGATAGGCAGTCGCTCCATGTAAAATACTGGTATTCAGCTGCATCCGGTTAGACTGGAAGCCGACCCCAATATAGTTGGGAAAAGGCTAGGCAGATGATGATGATGATGATGATAGATAGATAGAAGATAGATAGACAGAATACTCTTTATTATGTTCACCATAAAAATAACTTCGTATTTTCCATTCTACTGAGAGTTAAATTGTATTGAATACATATACATATTTCTAAGAGGATGAAAAACAATACATTTGGTTAAAACCATATTCAACAACCGCTTATTAGTAACCCTAGGTTCCAGGAATACAACAGCAATCTAACAAAACAATATCAACTGAAAACCTACAAAAAACAAAAAATAGGCCGTCATAAGGACTGCCGACAGAAGTGAAAATTCAAAACTTTGGAATAAATGACAGTCTGGCGCATTTCGGTGACGCGAACCCATAAGATTTTCCCCTACCAAAAATCACTCAACGTGGCTAAAGAAGTTTTCACTTCAAAAACAAAAAACAAACGACAATAAAAGAAAACCTGTGTCTCCTTTATTCTTCAAGCGCCCACTTCTTTCCTAATCAACTAATTAACTTAATCGTTCTTCATTCTTAAATCATTGAGTTCATTGCGGGATTGTCTGAAAGGGGTACCGCTGTCCCAGAACATAAAGGGCCAAGGAAGGAACACGGGTGGGTTTTAGTCAATAAGAGTCTGACCCTCCCTTCCGCTCTACCCAGAGCGGGAGGGGTCATTTGATGATTTCTTATCCACCAAAAAAACTTTATTCTCCAAGCGCCCACTTATTTCCTAATCAACTAATTAACTTAATCGTTCTTCATTCTTAAATCATTGAGTTCATTATAATTTCATGTGAAATACCGCTTTCCACGCCAAACAATTGAATGTTAAACTCGTAGTAATTAAAAGTAAAACGGAAGTAGGTAATTTGCAAGTTCAAGTCAACGGCACGCTAACTGAGACGTATTACAAACTACGTGCCGTTTAGCGCCTGGTTAGTTATTACAGCTCAAGATTTTAAAAGTTTACTTTGAAAAGTTTATTAGAGGAGCTCATGGCTAAATAATAACAGCCGCACGATCGAAAGTTTAGCTACATTTACTCTACGAAAGGGGGGAGGACACTGAAAAAAATGCACTCCAATCAAGTGACTTTTTAGCTTGATTGACGATATCTTGTTTAGATTAATCAAAATCTTAGTTAAGTTGATCATCACGACATGATTGCAGCAATACTAGTTCAAATAATTGAACGCTCAAACAAGTTTCTCGATTACCCTTAACATGACAATATTGTAGAAGAGTTAAAAAAGAGACAAGTAAAAAAAAATGTTAACTGTAACAAAGTATGTTAGTTGTGTCAATCAAGCATTTTGATTACTTCAATAAAGATCATTGAAACTTTAATCTAATAATCTTGGTTGGAGCAACTATGTTTTGACTTGGTTGCTGCAAATAGGTTTTGTGATAACTCCAATCAAGATCCCGATTCAAATCTCAATCAAATAAAAGTAGTAGCTGTGATCACTGTGCTTGATAGGCTCAGATGCAAACAAGTTACTTAGTCAATCTAAACAAAATCTTGATTGTGGCAACTACTTTTTTTTTTCATTGGAGGGCATTTGAAGTGCTGTCAAAATTTTGTCAAAATTTGCTGTCTAACTTGTTTTTTAAGGGGGCTCGTGGCTAAGTAATAACAGCCGCACGGGTTGACCGATCAGGACCGCTTACCGCGGTTGGTCCGTGGATGGGTAACATCCATTACCCATCCACGCCCCCTGCACCAGACCCCTGCGTGCCTCGGAAAGCACATTAAGCTGTTGGTCCCGGCTGTCATTCGTAGATCTTTGACAGTCGTTACGTGTAGTCAGAAGGCCAAAAATCTGACAGCCAGTCTTACAAAGTCAAAGTCAAAGTCAAATCATTTATTTCAAATAGGCACATAAAAGGCACTTTTGAACGTCAAAATTTACAAAAATAATTAATTAATTGATTCTAGTTGCTCTTTCCAAAAGGTAGTAACGTATGGAGCAGAATGGGCAAAAAACTTACCATCGTGTTACCCAGTAAATGTGTTATGGAGGTCATATAAGCAGTCGCTCCATATAAAATACCAGCTTCTGTCCACGACTTCGTCCGCGTGAAATTTCCCCCGTTCCACCCCGTCGCATCACATCGCCTGCCCGAGTTTGTTACATTATTGTAATTTTTTTAAATAAATTATAGCCAAATCGGTCCAGTAGTTTCGGAGCTTATTCGATACAAACACCCAAACAAAAAAATCTCTCCTCTTTATAACATACTAGCCTTCCGTCCGCAGCTTCGCCCGCGACAAATTAATTTTCCAGTAGGAAAAGGTATTTTCCCGCAGTAAAAAGTAACCTATGTTACTCAGGAATAATGTAGCATTCTAATGGTGAAAGAATTCTTAAAATCGGTTCCGTAATTTTTGAGTTTATTATAAACATACAAAAATACAAAGCTTTCCTCTTTATAATCGCTCCAGCGCATAATACCAGATTCGCAAAATACCAGATTCGCAAAATAACAGAAGTACAGTGATTTACACAATACCTACCTATGAAAAGCCCAGTCAGAAAAGTTAATTAGAATAATTTGTTGTGTAGTTCTGGGAAAGTGCCGCTAGATGGCGCTAGTAGCTTTGTATGAACGCAGCCCTGAGTCCGTGACATAGTTTTTGTGCTAAATTCGTTTGATGTTTGTCTTTTTTGTTAATTTTAAACGGTTTTAAACTTCCATAAGGCCTGTTCGTTATCTCTGCATAAGTTCCGTTAAACTTATATTTAGCAAATATATTTAGAAAAATGACAAACGATTAATTTTTGATTTGTCTTGAGAAAGAGACCTACAGACGTTATCTGTAGTTATGGCATGATATAAACAGGAAAACATAAGCAAACAAACGATAAATTATTAGTAAGCTTGTTAGAAGTATTCGCGAGTAATAACATATTAACCTCATAACACAATTATTTGTTACGTGCATGGAATGTGAACTGACGAGCTCTTTTATTTTCTTATTCTTCCACAGACGATGATTGTATTTGCTCTTTTGTTTCAAGCCAGCACTTTCCTCTCGCGGTCTCATTAGTGAACGCTCCACCATTTCACTTGTCTATGAGTTTCTGTATTTGCAATCTTAAAGGAAAGCTTTATTTTTTACACAGTTGTATGATAAATGATGATATAAAATCGCTCTTCAGTCAAAAACCCATCAAACCTCTCTATTTGCAAAAATTGGTTGTCTGTAAAGTTGGTTTACGGACGATAGTTTAACGTGAAAACGTCATAACAAAACATTGATGCGGCGCAAGCGTACAATGAGCGTAACGGGATAATGAGTCATCCTTTTTCGTGCATGCAGCCGGCGTTCATCCGTACAATGAGCGTAACGGGACAATGAGCGTAACGGGACAATGATCGTAACGGGATAATGAGCGTAACGGGACAATGAGCGTAACGGGACAATGATCGTAACGGGATAATGAGCGTAACGGGACAATGGGCGGAACGGGATAACGAGTCATCCTTTTTCGTGCATGCAGCCGGCATTCATCGATTTATTAGACGTTGTCACGTGAAAAGTTTCCTAGGAATGGCTCAAAAAATATTTATCAAACTCCCTAAACCGATAAAAGCTTCAAAATAATTACATACTTTCAAAAAACACTCCATATGTTCCTAATACAGAAAGCATATGACACTATATATTATATATTCCATTTTTTTGTATGTATGTATGTCTATTTAGTGGCACGCTCTGTAGCCTAAATAAACGGCTTGATGAATTTTAACATATGAGGTGTCGTTAGTTACGTCAAACTGTGGGAGTAACATAGGCTATATAATATTTATGTATTGCATCTGCAAATACAAAAAAAAAAGGGAGGGGAAGGTTTTTTTCTAAAAGAAATTACAACAATACTGGTATCAAATAAAAGCTAGTAATGAGATAATTCCAAATATAAATATATATAAAATTAATAAAACAAAAAAGCATGAAAAAAGCAAATTATTTATTAAAAAACCCGACTGCATAAACACATAACTGAAAAGAGAAAAACAATCTAAAATATGGTGTAATTTTTGTTTGTCCTCCCCCAGTTTGCGATACCAAAATTCTTACATTATAATGCTTGAGATAATGCTTGTTTCTCTCTTTTTAGTCATGTGATTTTGCAGTCGGGTTTTTTGTTTTATTAATTTAAAGAAGCCAACCTTATACGAATAAGTGCATGCATGGCTGATTCGAACACAATATACTCATTATATCTATAATATAAAAATGAATCGCAAAATGTGTTGGTAAGCGCATAACTCAACAACGCCTGGACCAATTTAACCAATTCTTTTTTTTTAATGTTCGTTGAAGTCCAAGGATGGTTTTTACGTTTTTATTTTTTTTTATGGTTTTTACGAAAAATTAGGGTAGGGTAGAGTAGGGTAGGGTAGGTAGGTAGGTAGATAGGGTAGGGTAGGGTAGGGTAGGGTAGGGTAGGTAGGTAGGGTAGGGTAGGGTAGGTAGGTAGGTAGGGTAGGGTAGCGTAGGGTAGGGTAGGTAGGTAGGTAGGTAGGTAGGTAGGTAGGTAGGTAGGGTAGGGTAGGGTAGGGTAGGGTAGGGTAGATAGTTAGGTAGGTAGGTAGGTAGGTAGGTAGGTAGGTAGGTAGGTAGGTAGGTAGGTAGGGTAGGTAGGTAGGTAGGTAGGTAGGGTAGGTAGGTAGGTAGGGTAGGTAGGTAGGTAGGTAGGTAGGGTAGGTAGGGTAGGGTAGGGTAGAGTAGTGGAGTTTATACTATAGCTTTTGACAGAACGAAGTTTGTCGGGTCAGCTAGTATACAATAATTATTACATGATAGTCCTTAATTTCCGCCGTAGTTTGTCTGATGCGACCTTGACTATCAGGCCTGCTATCAACCTTACTGTATTTTATTGTTTTACTTGTGCCGCCACGAGTGATGTAGGTACTTATCTACTACTCCACTTTCCCTCCATAATACGTATGGCACGTTCCCCAATATCAACTGAACCATGTGGACTTAAAGCCCGACATGTGGTTCTACTGGCCCCTCGCCAGGGCCAGCTATTAAGAGAGTTGTGCATCACTACGTGCCAAGCCAATACACAAGAACATGATACATGAAGTTTAAATTGTTCTGGGAGTAATTTATGAGGACAAATAAGCTGTTGCTCTGGAATGGGCAACTTTGAGAGGTAGATTGTTTCATTTGATTCTGGTATTCTGCCGTGCTAAACGCAAAAGCGGTATCTCAGGGAAAGCTAGTTTCGAGAAAATTTTTGTTGAGTAAACTATTCTAATATTGCTTATTAAATGGAATTGATATATTATATTGGGTACAATTTTTGTCATTTGGTTAAAATATGAAAAATGCATGTGTATATACCTTTTTCATGAGATACTGCCATCCCGGTAGGTGTTTATAAAATTAAGAATTGAGTTTCCGCTTCGTTACCCTTCCTTGGCAGTCGGGTGAAAATGATATAGGGAATACTTTTTGAAGGGTTATTTAATATGTTTTAAATAAGATACCGCTATTTGGCTTAGTTCATTAGATGCGTATTTCTATAAGCTATGCGATGCAATAAAAAAAACTTTTTTTTTTTTTTTGAGATACCGCTTTTGTGCCTAGTACGGCAGTAATGTATGATCAATAAATTGCATTTCCGCGATTCATTAAAAAGCGCTACCTACTGTTATACGAAATTAATTTATGATTTCAAAAAGAGGAAAGGGGGAGGAGGGTATTTTAAGTGTTGTGAAAATGAGTATACTTACCTGCATCTAATGTTGTTTCTTACTTTTTCGTTGCTTTTATTTGGGTTCCGTACCTCAAAAGGAAGAAACGGAACCCTTATAGGATCACTCGTGTGTCTGTCTGACCGTCTGTCACAGCCAATTTGCTCCGAAACTACTGAGCCAATTAAGTTGGAATTTGGTACATTTATGAATTTCTGTGACTCAAACACGGACGTGTAACATAAATTAATGAACAAAATTCATTAATTTATGTTACACGTCCGTGTTTGGGTATGGGTCACTTTAGGGGAAAAAAAAAGTTTTGCCAACTGTACAGTGTGACATAGGTATCGCATGAAGAAACCTAATGTATGGATTTCAGATAAGTTTGTTGTGTTTTTTTTTTTAATAATTTTATCGTATATACATTTAAAGTTATTTAAGCAAATAGATGAAAATTGACCATTCCCCCTCCCCCTTTAACTGCGAAACTACTGAGTCTAAATTTAAAATAAAAAAAATATAGAAAATAGTTCTTTACTTAAAGATTACAAGAAAACCTATTAGAAGTCTATGGTTCTAAAACAACATAGTAAATCTCTCAATTTTGTGCGTACAAACTTACATTTGTAGTTGAAATGTATGGGAGAACTTGTTTTTCAACTACAATGTGTTTGTTCTTGGAATAAATTCATGCCAACTACGGAACCTTTCATTTTGTGTGGTCCTACATGCACTTAATAGCCAGGTAATAGCCCAACATTATACCTCATGTGCAACCAGCACTGCAATTACAGTTATTAATCACTTTTAAATATCTTTACCGACTGAAAAACTGTTTTATAAAAATGAGCTTCATCATTTTTATAAAACGAAAGTAGTTTACACCACTTTCAAAGGCTAGAATGTTCAACTTCTATGTTTTGTTCCTTGTTTTCGAAACATTGTTCCCCTAATAGTTGCTATTGTTATCTGCAGCTAAAGAATGTTGAGTGCAGCCTGCGTGTGGCTTGCAGAGTGCCGATGCAATTAAACTTGTGCCCACAGAGTTGTGCCTTGTTCGAAAATGGCGAGAGTTCTGGTTTCAGTCTAAAAGTTTGCCATTTTTAGGGTGGTTCTTTGTGAATGATGTAACTTGAGTTAAATACCTACAGTTATGTAACTTCATCATTTCAGCCGAAAGACGTCCACTGCTGGACGTAAGCCTCCCCCAAGCACCGCTACCTCGTCCGGTTCTGTGCTTTCCGCATCCAGCGGATTCCTGCGGCTTTCATAAGATCATCGGTCCACCTTGTGGGAGGCCTTCCAACGCTACGTCTTCCGGTACGCGGTCGCCACTCCAGAACCTTTCGGCCCCAACGGCCATTCGTTCTGCGCGCAATGTGCCCTGCCCATTGCCACTTAAGTTTGGCAATTCTTCGAGCTATATCGGTTACCTTGGTTCTCCTGCGGATCTATTCATTTCTGATTCGATCAAGTAGGGAAACTCCAAGCATATAGAAAACAAAATGTCCTGACTTTATTATTTTTTCTTTCCACTTCGTCCTGTTTTAAGGTTTATATTTAAAAAAAAAAAAAATAACAGTACTTACATACATCCAATCCGATTTTAAATTTGGGGATATAAACTCAACAAGTACCTATACATTCCATCCATACATTATGTATATCAAAAACACTGACTTTTAAACTGTCCCACATCAAAATTGATCGTCGTGTCACAACATCGCCAAACAATAACAGCATTTGAACAAAAGACGATCAGATCCCTGCGCCATCAACCTTCGGTCGTTGTAGCCCCAACCTTGATTGATTGACTCAACTGTTGATTACCCCTGCACCTGCCAAATATTACTTGGTCTTCAAGAACAAGAGATTTATTAATAGACAGGGGTCGATGTTTTCTGGTGGGCGCTATTGTGTGGAAAAGAATGGGAGGGATGTCAAAATGTATTTTTTATGGAATGGCGTTTTGGTGTTGTGAATTTATAATGTTGTATAAAGTGAGGGTAGCGGTGGATTTCTTTGATATTTTATCTTTTCATGATGTGGGCATCTATCATAATGATGTTCTGTTGGACCTCTATAGAGATAATTATTTTATTTGTGAATATTTGTAATTGGCAACGGACTGTTGATATTTTATATTTAACGATTTCATTTGTCTGTTATTTTTCCATGCAATTAATAAATAAATTATTATTAATATAGCAAAAGGCTCTAACAGGAGCCAAACATACCATTCTCTTATTTAGGTTCAGGTATCATCATATAAATAAATAAAATTGAATTGTCTGTCTGTAATGTCAAAAAAAAAATACAGCTTTTTACTAAATGCATATGAAAGTTTAAACGGTACTTATAACAAAAGAACAATTTAAAAAAATTGCCGGTTTTTTGTTCCGGTTAATCTCCGAAACGGCTGGACTGATTTTGCCGGAACTGTCACTGGCAGATAGCTGATGTTATAAGAAGAAACTTTTATTTTACAAAAAGCCACTCGGGCGAACCTCGGAAAAAAAGAAAAAGAAAAAAAAAGGTTAATCAAAAAAAAAAAAAAAACATTAGGTACTGACTCCTTATTATTTCACTATTCAATTTTACTTCAATTTTTTTTTTATCCAATGGTAAAATAATAAAACATGCAAAAAGACAGCAGCACGCCCATTAACAAACATTCGATAGTTAAAAGCTTTTCTCTTCCATCAATTTTCCCTAGAATTACAGTGTAAAAATATCAAAATCCATTTTTTTTTCCTGCCATACATATAAAATCAACTAGCTTCATATTCATAAATCATCACGAGACCGGTAGGCCATACCTTGCCTAACAAACAATACCATGTTCGATTACTTCCCACGAATTGCGTAGCATAAAACCATATTCCTCTTTACGTCACTCTTGTGTCCTTTCCAAAAGGTTCAAAATTGCCCTGTAGTATGGGTACTAGGTTGTAAGTGTATGTTTGTCAACAAGAGCGTATACTGCTGTTAACACCAGCGACCCTGATTGATGATTCATGATTGTTTACGAAGTCAGTTAATGGTGGAGTGTTCCGCTTTCGGCTGTAGCAAGTCTGTTTGTTGACATTTTTGTCGTTGTGAATGGATTCATTGGTTGTAGATTATAGGAAAGGGTAGAAACTAAGAAATACCGACACTATAAGATATATCTATTCGTACACGAAATATTTTAAGAGAAACATCTATAAGTGGTAAAAAGCCATAGCAACGATTTTTTTTTTTAATCTATGTGTTTATTTTTTAAATATTATAAGTTTAAAATTGCTTGAGCATTTTGCAAAAAACTTTTACTTACTTATTCTATGAATGACCCACCCGGACGCGGTGACGGTGGCGGCGCGAGCACGGTGCATTTTGATAATTAATCATCATATCAAGTAATATTAAATTATTTATTTTTTTTAATTATTATTTAAAAATTTAAATGATTTAAAATTACTTTTAAAATATATTTTTTTTATCTAACTTATTTACTTAGATTAAAAAAAAAAAAAAAAATCGTCTCCATGGATTTTTTACCACATAGAGGTGTATCTCTTAATATTTCGTGTATGAATAGATACACCTTATATTGGGTTGGTTGTTTATACATTATGATACGATTTTTGTCGTTGTGAAAGGATCCATTGGTTGTAGATTGTAGGAAAGGATAGAAACTAAGAAATACCGACAACATAAATAGGTAAAGTAATAAATTGGGGTTGTTTGTTTATAAATTATGATGCGACCTTTACAAAATAAATGGGTTTAATTATAAGTTATTGATGACACTATGATCGAATACCTATTTTTTTTTGGTGTAAGCTGTATTATAATGTCTAATTTGAGCTACACGATTACTGACAAATGCTTGCACTGACTGGACAGGTCCACTCAAAATTGTGTGGTTCTTGCCTCAAAAGACCATTTGAGACACAGATCTACATGGTCCTCACATGATCTAAATAAGATTATGTCTGGACTTTAAAAGAGACTTTGACCCCTGAGTTTGTTTCGCCATTTCTTCTCAGGGGTAATCAGATAGGAACAGTCGACTCCATCTTTTTTTTGTATATGACGTGTAAAAGTGATTCCGATATCCTATTTACAGAATAAACAATTTCATTTCATAGACAAGAAAAGAAAAAGAAAGAAAAGAAAAAATTGGACCAGGTTAAGGCACAAAATATTCACACAAAAAAAAGAACAGAACAAAAAAAAAAAACAGTATTGTACGTCTTACGGCCGCGCCGAATAGGCTCAGTTCAGCATAAATGCCAAACAACTAGTGACTGATGCTGGTTTTCAACTGGACCATAAGTTACAAAGACATGCATCTTACCGATGTAAATTAGTTTTATCGTGTGTGTAAATATTGAAATAATATATTTTTCTATGTGTAACAAATGATAATAAAATCGATTAGAAAATTGTTTAAAGATAGCCATATAGGATAGGTAGATAGATAGTTGTTGGTTTATACCTAGTGCTTAGTAAACTTTAATGAGCACACTATAAATTAAATCAAGATAATTAAAAATAAATTAACCTAAACTAAATAAAACTAATAACAAAATGAACTAAAATATGGCGTCGAAAAATTCCTCCGCATCGCTGTCGACTGGTAATGTACCCAAGAGACTGGCAGCATTGCCACGTTGTATGGCAATGCTTAGCCTCTGGCCAAGATAAAAGCCAGCCCTTGGGTCACGGGAAGTGTCAACCAGCCTTTTGGAGATTTCATTGAACAATAAATGAGCACTGGGACCCCACGGCCCGAGGGTTTCAACCCCAAACGGCTCGAAAATATAGTTACCGATCAAGTTACTATACTTTCGCCGCTTGAGGTTTTCAGCAGCCGCAGCAGCAGCGCCAGCACAGCACGCCGAGCCAGGAAGATGGGATGGCGCAAGAGTATCGACACAAGTTGCGTCCCACACTAAAGGCCTACCTACCTTCCAAGGAAATAAAGACATGCCGTCCGGTCTCTTGCCATCGTCGCGTGCCAAGCCATTGGGTTCTAATACAGCTGGAACGCCGACGGAGACAAGAGCTCGCCGGATGATGTCATTAATGTTTGCGTGCCGCGCTAAGCGACCCGCACTTCGACTGCAGGACAGGCCGTGGTGTCCTAGGCTGTTGACAACCTCGCCACAGTGACAGCGATGGGGAGAACAACAAGGAGCTCCTAGTCGTAGGGAAGCAGCGAGGCGGAAAGTAGTGTCGTCAAACAAAGTGCCTATGTTCGACGATGGTAGTGCAAGAAGCCAAAGACCCGACTCCCACCTACCCACAGCCAGCAGGCGCGCACGCTCTGCAGAAGTAGCAGAAGTGTCAAGTAAATTGTTCTGTACTACCCTACAGAGCGGCTCATCCCACCGTCTCTGTGAAGATGGATTGCCGGGTGGATCTGAATTCGGGCAAGCGAGTTTCCAGGCATCCAATGCCTCGGTAAAGCATGGCACATCAAAATCAATCAGTGTGGAGGCTAGGATTTTCCTGATTAATTTCTCAGTGCCATGAACCGAGGAAATGAAAGCCGGTAAACTAATACTAGAAATTTTGCGGACGCCGAGGCCTCCCATACGAATGGGAAGAGAAGCTTGGGCCCAAGCTCGGTCGTCCATGGCCACATTTAAAATCGAAGTTAATGTATGCCGGATAATTTGGTCCATTTTGTCTAAAAGGTGAGTGTACTTCCATAAATGGGAAGCGCGAAGGAAATATATTAATTTAGGGCCGAAACAGCAGTAACGAATTAAGGTTAAGGCCGAATGCATGTTAATTTGGAACAATCTTTCCGAAACGTTATTGAAATTTTGTATTTTTTCCTCAATAAAAAAGGGAAAGGAATTTTCAAAAATAGGAGATCCAAGGAGACGAAGAGAGCTTTTTTCAATAATTTTGATTTCAGGAGCTATTGCGTTAAATTTGGGAAGAGTCAGATGTCTGTCAGTACTGTCAGCTAAGTATAGTTCACATTTAGAAAGATTGAGATCAAGACCAATGGAATGAAATTCATTTTTTAAGAATTGAAGGTCATTTAAAACAGTTTCTACATCGCCTCCCAAGGTTCCATCATCAAGATACCAAACGTTAAATTTGGAATTTAGCTGTCGAATAATTGGGTGAATGGCTAAACTGAAAATCACTGGCCCGAGAGGGTCACCTTGTTGACAGCCAACAGCAGATTCCAGAAGGTTGTCCCGATACATTAATTTAGAAGGGTGTCTGTAACATTGCCAAAGGAAACTATAGATTTGGGGAATTTCTTTTTTAGTTTCTGCCAGCAAGGTGTCCCTGTTAACAGAATTGAAGGCATTCTTTATGTCAACCTTCAGAATGACCTCTCCTTTGCCAGAATTTAGGTAGGTCGACAAAGCGTGTACGGCAGCCTCACAGCCCCCTTTGGAGCCATAACCTAGCTGCAGGGGCTGAAATTTTTCCGAAACAACCTCACCAAAAAATTTACAGCAAATCTTGGCTGCCATACGACGATAAACAGTTCCCACGGCAATGGGACGAATGCCGCCATCTCTCTTACGTAGGGCGCATAAATTGGCCCCGTACAGAACGTCGATGATGGCCTCGTTCACCTTGCCGGAGAGCATTAAGTTAATCAGAGCCGTAAGCTCCTTCAAGAGCAACTCACCAGCAGCCCCGGCGCCTGAACAGATAAGGTCCTTAAGGTGTTGAGGACTCAGGCCGTCGAGGCCGCCAGCGGACCCATTCCGGAAGGAGCATACGGCTGTGACCAACTCTCGACCTGTAATGGTGAGGGAGTGATTAACCGGATTAGGGGGGTCGGGAAAAGAAAGGCCATCCGCTGGGGCAGGGTGTTTGCTCTCCAGAGCTGCGAGCGTTTCTGGAGAACAAGGAGCCAGCACATCACTACTAAAAAGAATCCTGGCTGCTCCACTAATGTCACCTTCCCCTAACTTAGATTCGACCAGATGAGATATACCTTTTGAAGAGGTATATGTCTGTAACTGAAATTTTGAATCTAAATTATGAGCCGAAATATCACAGTTTTCTTTAATTTGTGCAGTTAATGACTTTTTAGAAGCCAAATTCTTTTGTACGTGTAGAATTCGGTAAGGGAAGGTGAGCAGCTGTTCCCAAGCACTTTGCGAGTTCTCCTGGGCGGCAAGACGAACGCAACCTGCCAGATGTTGTGCCACAAGAGGCCTAGCACCGCGGGGAACTCGCTTCAAAACAGGAACTGAGTTTTTGAATTTTGAAAGTTTTTTCCAAAAAGGGTCGAAATTGGATGAAGCTGGAGTTGAAGGTGTAGGTGTTGAGACAGGGTCTGAGGAGAGTGCATTTTGTGGTCTGTGTACCTTGCCAATATGCACATTCAGACCCCGCTTACCTTTAAAAAACCGTGCCTGGGTACACAGCTGACATCTCTCCAGGATGCTCAGCGATGTTGAAGGTTGACTAGCACTACCACTATCATACACCACATCGCTGCTTCCACTGAGCATTTATTAACATCGATTAAAACTTATATATTAAACTGAATAATAAAAATAAAAAAAATGCTAGATAATAAAGTAGAGAGAAAAAAGTCAATAAAAATTTATTAAAACAGGTGTTGATCCACTCTATGGAAGGTAAAGACAGCCCCAAAGCGTCTACTTTTAAAATGAAAGACCCACCAGAAGAAATGGTGCACCAAACTCTCCAGCAACGCGACTCTGTCTGCTACCAACTGATTGATCTGAATGTACTTTGTTCAGCGAGTACGTACTTCAATACTTCACTCAGCAGATCATGCAGCTCCAACCGACCTCCTCGCCGGATTTTTAACAACAATGCTCAGAACTCAGGCTCAGAACTAATCGGCGTATATCGCAACGTATCGCTACATGCCGCATCACATCACTGTCCCACAGCCATGCGAGGCAATGTGCCGCTGTAAGAACGTCTGCGTCAAGTTCACACGATAGCAAGACTCGCAGTTTCCTCATCACCTTTTAAATGAAAATTGTGTCAGGCGTCCGTACCTGTTTTTATGGTACTCGAATTGTTGAATAATTGTCTTATTAGTAGCAAATTCGCAAATTCGGAGGTCGCCTTATTTATCTAGTGAAAGCCGTTTTAAACTAAGATATTACACTGACACAGATATTATTACTCACTCCGAGTGAAATTCTATATGTTTAGGCCATATAAATGGATAAAATTTAATAATAATTTATTAAATAACTTATAGCGATGTTTGACGTATGTCAATTTTTATTCTAAGTATGGATTATAGATTCATCTTACTGTTCTGCCAGGTCTACAGTCTATGAATTAAGTGCTTAGTGGTGTTAAAGAAAATAAATACAATAGTATGGTTGCACAAGAAACAAAGGATTGTCGTCAATAAATAATAGATAACTTTATCATAATTCATATCAATGAAACATTCAAATCGATCATGTCTAGCTTCCGTTGCTCATCCATGAGATACTGCCGCAGGCGTCTTCTAAATATGTCGATCGTTTGAGTTGAGTCTAGGAGTTTATACCTACTATGGCACAGAGTATCTTCTATACGTGTTTTCGTTCATAAAAGTGCGTCGGTGTTATAGCTTATCCGATGCATAACAGACGTTTTTCCTATAAAAAACCACTGCTAATGCTGGCTATACATTAGCCAACAATAGTGTAGGTAATTGATGCTCATCATGATGATCATCTTTTGTTTCGCTACGCTGTTTGTTGAGTGAATACCAGCACTAAGTGATTGGCATTCATAGTGGACGCTGTGTTATGTGTGTTTCGTATTTGTCGTAGGGGTAATTTCAAGGCAGGGTAATTTTCAGAGTTCCTCTCCTCTTCTCTTGCAGAAAAGTAATAATCACCAAGCCCGGTCATTACGTGTTGATGAGACTTACCCAACGGTAGAAGGTGTACCTTCTACCGTTGGGTAAGTCTCACCAACCTGTAAACCTGGGTTTACGATATTTTTCTTTAATAATGGATTCAAGATAGATGCAGAGATACTGGTAGATTTTCTCCCAAACCACAGGCTTGGACTAGGCGATTTTCAAGCCAGTGAAGCGAATACTAACTAGTTTAAACTGTTACTAACTACGAGTACTACGGCTAACTACCTAGGAATAGCGTCATTGATCTGTGTGCCGGTACCGCTGAAATTTGAATTGTCAGGTTCTTACCGAACCTTGTAGCTGACCTGATACTTCATCATAGACCAGTGATTTGTTGACAATTTTCTATTTTTTTAAGTCGGTAGTTGGTACCTACTTGTTGAAAGGCCTACACTGTCCTCATACCTATTTAACACTGTTATTTGAAAATATTGTAAAAGCCAGTTATTTTTAAAAGAGCAACCATGGAGTTTCTTTTCAGCTCTTCGAGCTCCATAGAAAATGACCAATTGAACCTTGCAACAGTTTTTGTTTTTTAAACGTTGCCGCACACCAGGATTTTCTCCTGTATTGTGGGTGCGTTTACAAACATTGAAACTCACATACACAAACAGCCAGACCCGGAACAATTACTTGTAGTTCATACAAATATTTGTTCTGTGCGGGAATCGAACCCGCGACACGCAGCGTAGCAGTCAATCGCTTAACCACTGCGCCAACCGTGCCGTCCAAAACTAGCTTCAGGCTTTTTATAAGTGACCATGTAGGTATATGTGGTATAACATATTTTGATTTTGATACCTGTCTTTACTTCTCATGAGAATGTAGTTATAGAATTAGAATTTCGGAAACTTGTTGACCGGGAATCGAACTCACTGTCTTATTTTGGTTTTATTTTTTACCCGACTACAAAGAAATGGTTATTCACTATTTTGGCTTTGCCACTTCGGCCATGAAAACCTCATTGGATATCCTTGAAACTTTACCCATAGAAAACTTTTTAACAGAAAAAAGTTTTTTGTTAAAAAGTTTCTTATTTTTATCTTTTTAGTTATGGTACCTACCCGACAACAATTCGATTACCACTACTTGCTACACTGCACAAACAATAGTGACACAAGATAAACGAAGTGGATTAAATACGCATTATCCAAGCTAACTCAAAAACTACCCAAGCAAAGTTAATAAAAATTGGTTTGTAATCATTTATAGCCCGAGTGCATGTCATGACAATTCCAATAAGCCCAAACACGGCTGGGATACATTGTTTTATTACGGAGTTCCGGTGCAAACCTTCCGGCTTTATCTTCAGTTCAGGGCCTCAAGTCTGCTATTACAATAGTGTCAGAATGGTCTCGCCATTGTGCGTATTTGACAGTGTTTGTATGGCAAATCTGTCAAAAACTCAATGAAGAGACCATTCTGACACTATTGTAATAGCAGACTTGAGGCCCTGTTCGATGGTACCATTTTCATCAGAATGATATAATAAAATTTGATTCATAATCGCTTGACTATCTTAATCGAGATATTTTATCGCCACCCGTGAAACACTTATCATTGAGGAGTTCCGGTGGCCATCTGTGGTCTTCTTCATCAGTTCCACTTCATCAAACAAATGATACCTTTCTGAATGCAAATGCTTGAGTTGTTGATGATAGTACAAAAATCGCTATATGTATGCCTATAATATTTGAGGATTACCCTCAATTCCGCATGGATCCCATCATCAGAACTTGATTTTGATAAAAATGGGACCAATCTGAAGGTATATCGTTGAAAACAAAAATTGTTCGGAGTTTTGAGGTAACAAACATAAAAAAAAAATACAACCGAATTAAGAACCTCCTGCTTTTTTTTTCATTCACAATGTTCACTGAACATGTATGTATGAATGCTAGGTAGACATTACGTAATGTATTGTTTGCATCGGTACGAGTAATCGAGTGCCAATCATCACTGTGAATACTTGTCCCTCAGTGTGTCCATGGCCTGTCGGTAGTTCGTGCCCGATGCGTTAGATGGCGCTAGCTGTCACTATTGTTCAGGTAAAACCAAGTTAGATTCGTTTCTCTGTTATGGCTGAAAAGGATCATTAAAACTTTATTTTGTTTCATTCCCATATGCAACTGCTTAATTTCTATTTACTTGAATGCAAAATTCTTTCATTCTTTAGTCTTTCTTTAAAAAAAAAGTTGCTCCACACTAGGATTTTCTTCTGTATTGTGGGTGCGTTTACAAACATTTAGAGTCACATACACAAACAGCCAGACCCGGAACAACTATTTCTAGGTCATACAAATATTTGTTCCGTGCGGGAATCGAACCCGCGACACGCAATGTAGCAGTCAATCGCTTAACCACTGCGCCAACCATGCCGTCAAATGGAATATATCCCTTAAAATTAGGGAACTATTTTAGAGTTCCGTATGTCCGAATGTAAAAACGAAACCCTTTTAGGATCACTCGTGTATCTATCTGTTTGTCCGTCTGTCACAGTCAATTTGCTCAGAATCAAATGGACCGATTAAGTTGAAATTTGGTACACATATAAATTTTTGTGACCCAAACACGGACGTGTTACGTATATAAATTAATTTTGAATATCTGGGTCAGTTTTGGGACACATATAAGAAAAAAAAAAAAGTTTTTCACACTATATCGTGTGACATATCAAATGAAAGGGCTAACTGTGAGGGTCTCAATTTTAAAATTATTTAAGACAATGCATGAAAATTTACCATTCCCCTTGATCTTATCTCCAAAATTACTGCAGCTAAAATTTAGAAAAAAAAATGAAAACCGTTCTATATTTATAGATAACACGAAAAGTCTATAGTCTTAAAATAATATGGTAAATCTCTCAATATTATGCGTACAAACTTAAATTTGCAGTTGGAATGTATGGAAAAACATGTTTTGCAACTACAATGTTAAGTTTGTTCTTGGGTTAAATTTATCCCAAGTACGGAACCCTTCATTGTGCGTGGTCCGACACGCACTTGGCATTTTTAAACTAAGAACGCAACTATGTGTTACGGTTTTGTTTGCATAATTCAATCATCTTTGAGCTCAAACTATCCCTAAAGCAATGCAACAAATTGAAAATCAAAGCTGCCTATCATTTCTTGGCAACAGCAACATACATCATAAATAATTCAGCCAAGCCAAGTCAGTTCACGTTACCCTTACGTATTAAATATTTATCCGGTAATTACCACCTGTTGTCCGACTATGACCGGCCTGCCCGTTAACCGTCCGGCGCCGACACGGGAATAAAACCGGTGTTGATCACGTTGACGTGTTTGAGGGTTGAGGTTCATTATGTGAGAGAACGTGATATTGGCGTTTCGTTAATTAAAATGTGGGTTTAATTTTAAACGTAACATCAAGCTTGTTTAACAAAAGGATAGGTAGTTGGTAGTTTAAAGTACATCCACGTTTTGCCAGGCATGTAATGGGCAAGCCTCAATAGGGTACGGTGGCCAGTAAATCTGGTTATACGAAACTGTCAAAGGACACTGTCGGAAATGGCCCCAGGACCAACAAACATCTGACCTACATAATAATTATAAATATACTAGCTTTTGCCCGCGGCTTCGCCCGCGTGGATGTCGGTTATCGCATAGAAAAGTACCCTATGTCCTTCTCCATATCCCAAGCTATATCTCAAAATTCTAACTTAATATTAATTTTAATGTGATTCACTATGTGAATAGAAACCGAAACAAATGATTTAATATAATAAAAGTACTTATGTTCTGAACCTGAATGAGTCTTTACCTAAAGATAACAAACACAAAATCAAAATACGAAATTTTACTCAAATTCATAAAGCAATCAATTGTACCAAATTACAACACGAAATAAAAGTGCGACACAAATAATAATTTTAAAATAATTCACGTAAGTACCAACAACGTGAAAACAAAAATCCTCCGAAATGTCGCATGATACACCGTTTGTGCTGATAAAACGCTCCAAATATCTAATGAACACCATTGGTGCATAACTTTTCTCAGGGTCACGTTCGCAATTGGGCGAAATATTTGACATTTATTTTGTACTTGCAACACGATCTGGCTGTAGAATTCGATTAATTGACTAATACTTGACGGGTTGACATTTTAGCAGGAACACCACTAAACGAACGAAAAAAAAAGAAAACTAAATACGTCTGTACTCTGTGGTCGTGTGGCGGTGTGGCGCAGTGCTTAATGTAAACATTCATCAAGGTTATACGTGCGTAAAGTAATGGATTCAATGAGAAAACGGTTTAATCTTAAGAATCTTATACAGAATTACTGAGAAATAAGTGTAGATTTCGTATTGAGTGTTAGTTTATCGAAAAGTGATAAATATGTCAGTGAAAAAGTAACGAAAGTTTTGGAATGCACAAATTTTGATCATAAGGCCGCCGTGTTTAATAATGTTTTTATGATAAATATACTTGTATACTATTTGAAATACACATAAGTAGCTAGCTTATTTATCTACGAACATAATTTGGCTAATAGCTACTGATATTATAGCGTATTGTAATCGTAATCGTATTTCCAAGAGTAAAATTCGGCAAACAAATACCTACAAAAAGACAATAAAATGGATATAGTATGTTATCCTTAGGAGATAGACATATGCCATCGCGGACTTTTTTGAAGACCTTTATAAGATACATAATTCCACCATACATTATTTTGTTATATCTCAAAGGGTTTCGACAGCGTTTTCGTTGAAAGCTCCCAGACGGCTTATTTTTTTCCGGCACCTCCAACAAATATCGTTAATTCATACAAAAATGCATACAAAAACTTAACAAATTATATACTAAAACCTTCCTCGAGAACCAAGCTATTCATGGGTGAAAACAGCATGGGAATCGGTGCAGTAGTTTTTGAGTTTATCGCGAACAGACAGACAGACAGACAGACAGACGCGGCGGAGGACTTTGTTTTATATAATATATATATATATATATATATATATATATATATATATATATATATGTAGTGATAGTGATAGTGATAGTGATTTTATTAGACTAATTTCGAATATCTGTATGAAACGGACATTCTGCGTTCCATAATGAACAATTAAAAGAGCGACTATCGACATCAGATAAAATATGCCGCCATTTTTGACAATTAGATTAGACATGACAATTAGTGATGTCCAATATTTCATTAACATGACTAACTTACATGAGGTAATATGACTTCCTACCTAAGTATAAATAAATAAAATCAAAAAAACATTAGGATAAAGTCGTTTGCATTGAAATTACATAAATAAGTACTTATTTACCTACCTACCTATTTTAATACAAAAACTAGAAGATTTATCAAATACCTAATAGGTACATGGGTAAGTATTTAAATGTTTTTCTGATTCTCTTAGCTTAACTAACCACATACAGGTAATAGAAATAACAGTGACATGCATTTATTAGCATGTATTTCGAAGTATTGAAAGGATTGTTTCTTACAAAATATAACCTCAAAATCTGTTTTCTTTTGGAATAAATCCTTTCTGCAAGTTGTCCGTCATTAAAATTTGTCTTCATGGGCATATACTTGTAATTTATAACACGCAAAGTCATTTTCCTTTGCTGTTGGTTCTAGGACGAACGATGTATGAATGCAGAACAATCTCCTTTCTCCAAACGATTTTAAACCTTAAAATATTGATGGTTAAGTTCAAAATCGAAAGAGAAAATTTAACAGTTTGTGGTATTTTTATATGCTGGCGACTGTACTAAACCTGACTCCGTCCTGCTACTGAGAGATTTCTGAAGAAAAACCTCATTAACATCAACAATAATTATATTTTTCCTCAATAATGTCTCTGAACATCAGGACGGCACCCAGTCGGTTGTCTTTTAAGGCCCAGGTATATGCCAGTGACCTTGAGTGGTTTTAGCTTGCGTGTTCTGTACTGAGCTCACGCAACGCGTCGTACGTCCAGCCAGTAATAGGACTAGCCCATTCAGCAGCGCTTTCCCAAATAAGATGTATTATTAATTTATTACACATAAAACAAAAGGTATTTTAATAAAACACGTATACTAAAAGATCAATAGTTCAATTATCTTTAAAGAGCTGAAGGTTTTAGAAATTTTGCGTGATTCCCAGTTTATTATCCGCGTTAGACATAATTTTACAAATTAATTTCACGATGTAATATAAATATAATCAAAAATATTCACATATTAAGTTATTAAGAAAATGCTCTAATTATACATTTTTGCCATATCGTTAACACTACTCGTTTCGACGTGATTTTCAGTATAAAATCATTAAAAGTCGGTTATCGTCACCTTAAAATGAAGGTACGTGAACATATAAAAGAAGTTGGCAGAATCATTTCAGCGCATTCCCCCGATAATAATCAAAACTCTGATTTTATCCAGCCACCGTCGGTCCCTTGCCATCCTCCTTTCGACTCTGCCCTAAGCCGAGGTTCGTGGTGGTGGTGCCTTTAGCGCGCAGTCGTTTAGTTTATAAGTTTTTACGCCCTGGCTGGAGGCTTTAAGTTTTTAGGAGCTTAAGGCAATCACAGGAAAGACTGGTTAAAGAGTCTCAACCTCTCATGGTTAACTCTGAGATGACCTAGCAAAAAAAAAAAAAACATCTCAGTGCTGATTTGGTGAATTCGTTTTCTCCTCTACCTACTGATCGCTATTTCTCCTGACAAAGTTTGTATTTTATAGTTATTTACGTTTTATTTAGCCCTTATGTTGTAACTGCCATGTTTCCTCTCTGCATCACCCTTCGGTTGACTGGTAGAAAATGCCTCCGCCCTTGTACGGTATTTTTTTTTTTACTTGATTATAAAGTTTGCCAACCAAGTAAGTGACCTAATAAAGAGTCCCCTGCTCAGCAGTATCTCTCGCGACCACTAGACCAAGTGGGTAGTTTGCAAACTCGACGTGAATATTATTTTTAATATATGGCATTTGTCAAAAAATTACCAGTTGCTAACAGTAACAGTTGTTAACTCTTTAATTTAATTTGAGCGGAGCGTCACTTATGTAATTGCACGCACTTACGTATCGATGTAAATTCGCATTATTAAAGAAAAATCTATAATAGGTTGGTTTTACAGGTTAGTTTGTTATATCTTCTGCCGGTCGATTCTGTAAAAATCTCACCGTGAAAACTTAGTTGAAGTGATCTCGAAGTGAACTGTCTTTCCATCTGAGACTAGGGATTGACACTATTGACAGCTCATTAATTCAAGCTCACTTCACCTAGGTTTTCACGGTGAGATTTCTACAGAATAGCACTACTGATAGATAAATTTTAATGAAGACTGCATGTTATCTAAGAAATAAGAGTTTTCTTGGTGATATGCTTTTGCACGAGTCGAGGCCGGAAATTATCCCACATTTTATGATAGTTTTCCTTTTAACTTCGTTATATATACTGCTGCTGTGAATTTTTTCACATATCTAAATACAACTATTTAGCTGGTAGGGGGACACTTGACTCTAACAAAGTTTAGCATTTTAAAGCTTAATATTACGCAGACGGATCCCTGAATCGAAAAATGGTTTTCCGTAATATATTTTTAAACGGCCTATCCAAAGATGATGCCTATCACATGTAAGACGTATGGCAAGCCACTTGAGCTTTATACGAAATTCAGAAATGTGATCATATTTGCGTAGGCCAAATATAAATCTTATGCAAAATTTTGTGCCATGCTTCTATGGTCTATCTATATATCTATAAAATATAGTAGTTTACTACCATTTTCAATTCTGACTATAACCAAGTAATGAAAGAGTATACTGTCAGCCGTCACTCATTGCGCTTGGTTCTCAGTACGTTGTTCAATATATAGGTACAGTGAGCAATAAAATCAAGCAATGATTAGATAGGTACGATAATAAGTGGGTAGCTCGCGAAATTCAAATTTTCATACAATTTGCTGCTCATTTTCTGGGTGTATGTTAATGATTTGCGGCCGTAACAAATATGTATTTACATAATTATAATCATTAGAATCAGTAATACAACTCCTTCATTATCATCATCATTTCAGCCGAAAGACGTCTATTGCTGGACATAAGCTTCCCCCAATTGGGGGGGTTTGCCATAATCGCCACGCTTGGCAGGCGGGTTTGCGATTGCAGTATGGTGTTAAAAATGCATAGAGAATGCTGCTGCCCATTCCCCTTAGTCGCCTTTTACGACACCCACGGGAGGAAATGCGGTGGTGCTATTCTTTACGTCCGGCACCACACGGTATAAATACAACTCCATTAGTTAGTATAATCCTAACAGTAATGATTTCATGAAAAAGTCATTATTTCAAAGGATTATATGAACTTAGAGAGTTGTATTGATGATTTGTATGATTATAATTCTAAAAATAAATATTTGATACAGCCGTGAATCATATTTAGATCAACCAACAACTTGATAGTGCCCTGCAAATTGCAAAAAACGTAGGAAAAATTGAATTTCGCTGGCTACCCTGACGCTTCCGCCTTAAGTTTTTATGAATAAAAACTCGTTTTTGGAAGGAAGTTCTTAAACGCGAAGTCGTCACGTAACGAAAAAGCGTTATGCCCGAAAAAGTCAGTTGAGTTCAAGCAAGGTTTTTTTTGACTTATACTAGATGGCTCTGTATTAAAAATCAAAATAAAAACTTTTAACCCTTGAAACTTGAGGTACCATACTAGAAGGCTCTGTACTACATACATGGCTACATAATAAATATACAACGAAAGGAACACGTCACTTAGGTGTAGTACCATAGATCCAAAATAACCTTAGATAAAGTCAAACATTTTATTGCAGAGCAGGTATTGTATTAAAATTAGCTTTAGGTACCTAATGGAAAAGCCATAATATTACTAATATTATAAATGTGAAGTTTGTGAGGATGGATGGATATTTTTAACTGAACCACGTCAAAATGGCGGAACAGATTTGGATGAAATTTGGCACACAGATAGTTTATAACCTGGATTAACACATTTTTACTTTTTATCCCGATATTGCCACAAAATCGAGACTTATGCGGTTGAAACCACGCGGCGCAGCTAGTATTTTATAATTATAACAAGTTCATCAAGTATCACGAGTTTTGGCAATGACAGCCACCAATTAAATTCGATTGTTTGTTGAAAATAAGCAATTACTTGAAGAAGCTCTACCTTTGTTTAAAAGTAAGATTTTGTTGCTGACTGTACTTGTAGTAGCAGTACAAGTACCCGCCGACAGATGGCGGTAGCAGCAACGTTCTCAAGACATTTCATATTTATTATTTACGAAGTAGGTATACGTACATACCTACCCAAGTACTTAATGTTTTCCTTCACTGTTGAAAAACAAAACTTACATGGTTTATGGTCGGGTAAACCCGCTAACAGATTGGTTATGTGATGTGTTTTCATACAAAAAACCTTAAAAAACCTACATTAAACATCTTTCATTCGGTTAACATAGATTAGTTAATGCAATCAAAACTGCCCCAGTAACTAAAGAAATACTGTTATCTTAAACATCATTTGTTTAAAGATTATTACAGAAAAAGTTCCGGCAGTCCTTAAATGCATCTGAAAATATTTTACTGTAAAAAAATCCAGTTGAAATTGATTTCATTCAATTTAATAAAATGTACCTCTATGAATGTAATCATATTGCATTTTACTACGGCTGAATGTGAATGGGCGTTGATTTTTTAACGTCACCCCCGTAGTGCGGCGTGTCGACACCCCCTCCCGTCTGCCTGTTACTGTAAAAAATAAGATGCAGAAGGTTCAATGCCAATCATAATAATAATCATAATAATTTATTTGCAATAAGTAATGGTACAGTGTTGGTATTACAGTCAGTAATTAAGTTCCTAATACATAGACATTTGACATGCAAAACATTACAATGTATTTAATGCTAGAGTGATATATTTGTGTCCAATGCCATGCCTTAAATGCCAGTTTCTATTATTTATAAATTTTAAAATACAGTCAATATTAATTATCGTCACATTAATTTAAAACAGATTATTTAACATTATTTATAAATTCATTTATCGAATAAAATCGGTTTGCCAGCAGCCATAATTTTAATTTTATAAAAAATAAATTATTAGGTAACTCTTTAAAGTTCTTTGGTATTTTATTATAGATATGTCCACGGGATTGATTAGTAAGATTTATTTTGTGATTCTTTATTCATTCGATAGAATAGTTCGATAAAGCAACACACTTCAATTCTACACATGTACGAGCTTTTAATACATTACTCTCATTTTGGGCTCTACCGCAGTTGGGTATAAAAATATATTCTGATACCATAACAGTTCTGGAAATATTAGATTAATGTGAACATTAAAATTAAAATATCCTAATCGGAAACCCGTAAAAGACCTAGTGGTTTTAAAATCAGAGCAATTGCAGACTTTCTTTGACAATTATTTATTTAAACTTATTTCACCAAAATATTCGTCACAGCCTACACAGTCATTTGTGAGAAATTAAATGACTATGTAGGTAATATTTTTTTTGTTTTGTGTTTTTTCTTAGTTTTTATCGTGGTCTGGCAGTTTTAGTAATTTATGCGGCCTACTTAAATGTCCTTTCTTTGGTATTGTTCGCTGAATCGTTGAGCTCAAGTTGCGTGTTCATACACCCATTTATTGGATCTTCGGGATGCTACAGTAACACCTTTGTTCGTCGAATCGTTGAGCTCTATAAGTTCTGAGTTGAGCTGCACGATTACTGACAAATGCGTGCACTGACTGAAAAGGTCCACTCAATCTGTGTGGTTCTTTCCTCAAAAGACCATTTCAGACACCAATCTTCATGGTCTTTACATGACTTGACCAAGATTATGTCTGGACTTTAAAAGAGACTGTGACCTCTGAGTTTGTTCTCTGTGTTTTTCCTTCTCAGAGTAGTTAGGCAGATAGGAAACGCCAACCTCATTTAGTTTATTAAATACTAGCTTTTGCCCGCGGCTCCGCCCGCGTGGATGTCGGTTATCGCGTAAAAAAGTAGCCTATGTCCATCTCCATATCCATGCCAAAAAGGCTATATCTATGCCAAATTTCATGACGACGGTTTAGGCGTGAAAACGTAACATACAGACAGACAGACAGGCAGAGTTACTTTCACATTTGTACCTAAACCTACTTACAGAAATAAAATAATTTATCATTTCTCAGTTTTTTAAGGTACATTGATAGTTGACCGTTGTCTTGAAATTAGCATTCGTTTCGTTCATCATTAATGTATCTAATTAAGTATTGTTGAGCTACACGATTACTGACAAATGCTTGCACTGACTGGACAGGTACACTCAAAATTGTGTGGTTTTTTCCTCAAAAGACCATTTCAGACACGGATCTACATTGTCCTCACATGATCTGACTAAGATTATGTCTGGACTTTAAAAGAGACTTTGACCCCTGAGTTTGTTTCGCCATTTCTTCTCAGGGGTAGTCAGATAGGAAATGTCGACTCCATCTAGCTTATTTAAAAAAAAAAAAAAATACAGAATAAACGATTTCATTTTATTTCATTTCATTTCATTTCTATCCCACCTTGTTTTGTGGATACTGTAAGTAATCTGTGTTCTCATAGAGTTTGCTTTGTTTGTTTGCTAAGTTTGCCTTTCGGACCCTTTTCCTTTGTACTGCTGTCACCACGACCACCCCATCCGCGTCCGATACTCCGATGCATTTAAAATGCAATCGAGTTATCAAGCTCGGACTCGATTTGCACGGTACCGATGCGCGTCGGAATATCATTCCGCTGATCAGAATATCATTTTGTCGCGTAACAGCACAATTTTGTTCTACGTGTGGAAAAAATTAATCTTTTGCGGTGTGGAGCATCGGAGAACAAACGATTCCAGCACGTGTATTGGATTTTAGCATAATCCTCTTTACTTAATTAAATTGCATAGTCTCGCTTTGCTTCCTGTTCCTAATTAAATCTTGTATCTGGTTTGTGAAAAGAAAAAAGTTAATTGGGTGCGTGGAATCTTTGTTTTTTATTAAGAGCGTTGTCTCGGGTCCACTAGCACCACTCCTTTAAAGAAAATATTATCTCGTGACTGAGAAGGAATTATGAAAAACGGCTCAATCAGCTGCCTCGGTAAGTGTTTCTAGAATTCTCCAATACCTTTTATAAAGTTTCATATTGAGACACGAAGCAGCAAAATACGATCTAGAGGAATGTGGCCGTTTTTCTTTAGATCGAATTTTAGGCTCCGTGTATGAATAGGTAAGGTCAGGTCAGGTCTATTCATACACGAAATATTCGAAAAGAAACATCAAAGGGTGGTAAAAAAGCCACCGAAAAGATTTGTTTTTAAATCTGTATATTATATAAAAAATAAAAAATAAAGTCATTTGACACGCATAATAATATGATGATGATTATCTAACGGCACCGTGCCCGCGGCAGGCTCCGTGTATGAATAGGTAAGGTAATAGGTAAGGTATTCATGCACGAAATATTTGAAGAGAAACATCTATGGGTGGTAAAGAACCATCGAAAAGTTTTTTTTTATCTGTATATTATCTAAAAAATTAAATAATTCAAAATTATTTGACACGCGTAATAATATTATGATGAATGATCAAAAGGCACCGTGCCAGTGGCAGGCTCTGTGTATGAATAAGTAAAGTCTATCTATTCATACACGAAATATTCGAAAAGAAACATCTATGGGTGGTAAAGATGCCATCGAAAAGATTTTTTTTTTAAATCTGTATATTATCTATAAAATTAAATAATTCGAAATTGTTTGACACGCATAATAATATGATGATGATTATCAAAAGGCACCGTGCCCGCGGCAGGCTCCGTGTATGAATAGGTAAGGTAATAAGGCACGAAATATTTGAAGAGAAACATATATGGGTGGTAAAGAAGCCATTTTTTTACCTTATTATAATATTAAAATTAATAATTATATGAAAATAAATGTGTGTCTTTTAAAATGTTTCGTGTATGAAAAGAGCTTATGTAGGATGTTTCCTAAACATTATAGATTTAAGTAACGGCTTTTTCAATTGCGGTAGACACTCAGATTAATCTTGAAAGTAAAAATTCTAAGAGTTTTACCATTAGGAAAGCTCCTTTTTTCGGGAAATAATGAGGAATTGTTTTCAATCAACAATAAAAATGGTGAACAAATGAAGAATAGCAGATATCGTACCGTATTCAATAAAATTCAATAAATCAAAGGTAGACATAATTATAGGACAAGAATAGTGGAAGCCTTGAGTTCGGTGCCATGTTGTTATTATTTATGGTTGTATATTGCCGTATTAGTCACCGATGCTACCAATTGGCTACCAGACAAGCAAATTGTCTTATAAATAAACTAGTGACCCGCCTCTGCTTCGCACGCGTGCACTGTCGACTTGCGAAAGTATCGAGATTTGAGCTGTGTTAAATCTTAGTTCAATATTAATGTTATAATACTCAAAAAACCTTCCCCATTTCTTCCCGTGGGTGTGTACCGTGTGGTGCCGGACGTAAAGATTAGCACAACCCCATTTCTTCCCGTGGATGTTGTATAATGCGACTAAGGGACTTACTAGAGAATGGGCAACAGCGTTCTCCATGCGATTTTAACACCATACTGCGATCGCCAACCCGCCTGCCAAGCGTGGCGATTATGGCAAACCCCCCCAATTGAAGGAGGCTTATGTCCAGCATGTTCTTTTGGCTGAAATAATGAATAATGACTCAAAAAACTTCCAGAATACATTCTCTAAATCAATGTTTCTTAACTTGTGGTCCGCGCTTTGAGGTCTTCGTTTCGGGATTATTTTCCGGTATCCAACAAAAATAAAAATTGGATATCGGACTCTTTCCACACAGATGTACAAGCATACCAACATTTTAAAAAGGCCTAACGAATTATACACATATTTTTTTATGTATATTAGAACCATAAGTTTAGTTTTTTTTATATTAGACACATAAGATTATCTTGCCCTGTTTTGTATTATATTTAGACTTAGGAACTATTATTATTAATACGAACGGGATATTTACCATGTTTATTATTTGTTGTGAGTTCCCGATATTTCGGCGCTGTTGCAAGCACCATGATCACGGATAAACGGAAACGGATAACGTTTGTATTAATAATAATATTAGTGTATAATATTGTTTATTACCATGACAGTTTAAAAACTTAGACTTAGGAACATTCTTGCTATATTTTATAAATGAAACTATGCTGTTCAGTTTTTTGGATGGCTTGAACGTCGTAATGTAAACTACAATCTATTGCTAATTTAGTTAAGAGGGTTGTCACCGGTCCACCAGCGCCACTCCTTTAAAAACATATTATCTCGTGACTGAGAAGGAATTATGAAAAACGGCTCAATTATGAAAAACGGCTCAATCAACTATATCTGTAAGTGTGTCTAGAATTTTCTAATACCTTTTTTAAAGTTTCATATTGAGACCCGATGCAACAAAATTCGATCTAAATAAAAACGGCAACATTCCTCTAGATCGTATTTTGAGAAATTAATGTCTTTAAGGGGTGTGAGCTTCGAGATCTATCATACAGGTCCCGAACCCAGTATAGATTCCAGCTCTCACAAAGGATATACTGGAAAATTAAACTTGATGCTATGAATCAAAATTGTAAATTTTTGAAAGAAATAAAAATACTTTATTATTATTATATTACTATAAAGTTGTATTCTCAAATCGGATTCCACTTGTAATCTGTTTCTGTATTTGTTTTTAGTATATACAAGAGCAGAGAATGCCTTCTCACACAGATATGTGGTCGAGAAAAGCAGTAAATTTTTTAGTTCTGATATTTCCATAAAATATTTCTTTACATTCACCCAAAAACTTGATAAAGTGGATTCCTTGAAATTACGTTTCAAAGCTAAATCACATGATATTTCTATAAAAAAAATCCTGTTCCGTTGTCAAGACAGTAATATCAGGAACATTGGTTTAAAAGATTAAGAAACGTTGCTATAAACGTTGTTAAATGATGGTTACAATAGCATCAAAATCTATTGTGTAGTTTAGAAGACCTACGCTATCAGACAGACAAACACGAAAAGCGACTTTGTTTTATACTATGTCTAAATAAGGTGTATCTATTCATACACGAAATATTTTAAGAGAAACATCTATAGGTGGCAAAAAAGCCATAGCAGCGATTTTTTATTATTTTTTATTAAGTGTTTTATATTTTTACATAATTATTATAATTTTAAAATTGTAATTAATTATTGTAAATGTGTACTTACTTATTTTTTTTTATGTCCCGCACGGAAGCGGCGACAGTGGCGGCACGAGCGCGGTGCCTTTTGATAATGAGTCATCATATCAAGTAATTTTTTTGTTTTAAATAATATACTCAGATTAAAAAAAAAAATCGTTTCCATGGCTTCTTTACCACCTTATAGGTGTATTGCTTAAAATATTTCGTGTTTGAATAGACACACCCTATATAGATAACGAAAACATTTTAGCACAGTGGTGTTCAGTGAAAAAAGATCAACTAGGTAGTTTCAGAACCTTTTAATGTTTTTAAAAGGTTCAGAAACTAGTTGGTAGAGACTACTTTAGCTTTACAACTTTGAAGAAGAAAAATAAGAATCGCCCAATTAAAATTATCCGCAGCCCGCAGAGCTGAGTGGCCCTTTAGTATAAAGAAAAAAGTAAGTAGTGTACTCTCATGTAGGCACTAATCCATTTAAATAAAAATTAAATGCTGTTCGTGGGTAAGCTCATCACTTGAGAACGGCTAGACCGATTTGTGTTTTTTTATGTTCGTAATAAGTCTGAATAAAGTTTTTAGGAAAAGAAAAATTGTAAAAGTTGCCCGAAATGGTTGAAAAATTCGGGAAAAACTGAAAGTGCTTTTTATTGCGGACAGGACAACGCCTGTTGGTCAGATAGTTATAAATAAAGCACAATACATATGTATACTTTTCAGTGCAATAATTTATAATGTGTTTTGAATGTTATGCATACTCAAGAGCGCACCTAGGAAACGATACGTAATTGCGAAATAATTGCGTTCGTTTGATCTCTTGCTACATCGTTATTTTTTTTTTAATTTTTTTTTTTTTAGTGTATGGCATCTCGGAGGTATACCCACTGGGGGTTCCTGCTCCTTAACCGGGCTTTCCTGTGGTGCCGCAAGCTCCTAACGAAGTTTACGCCTCCAGCCAGGGGGTTTTTACTATAATCTACTTAAGCTAGACGACTGCTCGCTAAGGGCACCCCAGGTGGGGCTCGAACCTCGGCTTAGGGCAGTGTCGGAGGGAGGGTGGCAAGGGACCGTCGGTGGCTGGATAATATCAGGGTTCTGATTATTAATCGGGGGAGTTTGGATTACAGGCTCAGCTAAACCACATGCTGGCACATCGTTAAGCGTCGTCAAGGGACGGGGAGGGCTTATTAATCGGGGTGGGTTTCGCGCGGGACCTCTAAAGCGAGGTCGGAATTGTGATCGTGTTCGTGTTGTGTGTACTCTTCGAGCTGTACTAGTTTCCCTACGACTCTCCTGGATGAGAGTGGTGGGGTCGTCTGGGTCGGTCAGTGCGTGCCTTGGACGGCGGATCGTACTAATGCGGGAGGGGGTATAATTGGCGGCCTGCACAACGAGAGTGTTGCGGTGGGTGGCGGCAGAGTCAAAGAATCGCTTGGAAGAGCGTTTCAGAAATTGGGCTATTGTAGGCATTCTAAGCTCTACATGGAGGTTTGTGTTCCGAACGAACCAGGGGGCTCCCGTGCATTTACGGAGGAAACGATTTTGAATGATTTGCATCTTATGGATGACATGTGATTTTGCTTGGGCAAAGACTGGACTCGCATAGGTCATGATGGGGCGGATGCACGCGGTGTACAATCGCAATTTGCACTTGAGTGACAATTTGCTATTTTCGTGGACAAGGGAGTGAAGCCTATAGAGAGCGAAGGCGGCGCGCGAACGCACCTTACTTACATGCTCAGAAAAGGAGAGGCGTTGATCGAGGATGACACCTAGATATTTGGCTCGCTTCTCCCAAGGGATAGGCTTGCCGAACATGGTGACAGGTTTGGGCTTTGGGGGGATTTTTCTCGGTTTTACGAAGAGAACCGCTTGGCTTTTGTCAGGATTGACTTCGATCCGCCACTTTCTAAACCACGCACCGAGCTTGTCGGCTGCAGTCTGGAGAGTGTTGGTAATGACATTATGACTCTTCCCTCTGTAGTAAACGGCCGTATCGTCTGCGAACAGAGCCAACTGAGCCTTTTTAAACTTCGGGATGTCGCTGGTGTAAAGCGTAAAAGCCAGGGGGGATATCACAGAGCCCTGAGGGACTCCTGCGCGTATGGGATGGGAGGAGGAGAGGGCTCCCTCTATGCGATAGCGAAAGGTGCGATTCGACAAAAAGTCTCGTAAGATGAGCACGAGACGCTCGGGCACACCGAGTTGGTACAGCTTGTAAATCAAGCCGTTGTGCCAGACCTTGTCGAACGCTTTCGCTATATCAAAGAAGATAGCTCCTGTCATAAGGCCGCGTTGAAAGCCGGCGCTTATGTCCTCGACTATACGGTGGACCTGATGGGTCGACGAATGTTTGGTACGGAATCCAAACTGTTCGTGGGGGATAAGGCCCTTAGTCTCGGCGTAGTCTCTGAGACGCTTATAAATAAGCCTCTCGTAGAGTTTGCCCATGACTGTGAGCAGGCTAATGGGGCGGTAGCTCGCGGGCTCCTTCTTGGGTTTACCGGGTTTGGCAATACCGATTACTGTGGCCTCTTTCCACACTTGCGGGAAGACATTATTGTTCATGGCTCCATTGAAGATGGTGGCCAAGAGCATTATCAGGTGGGCGGGGAACAATTGGACCACCCTATTGGTGATACCATCAGAGCCAGGGGCTTTACGAGGTTTCAGACCCTTTATGAGCTCGTGCACTTCCGCCGGTGTGACGGGAGCCAGAGGATACTCAGGGTCTTCGACGGGCGACACCGTTATTACTTATCTATCTATATATATAAAATGGTAAACTGACTGACTGACTAGGTGAGATATCAACACACAGCCCAAACTGCTGGTCCTAGAGACATGAAACTTGGAGGGTGTGTTCTTTGTGAAGAGTAAGTATCCACTAAGAAATAATTTTTAGGAATTCCACCCCTAAAGGGGTAAAATAGGGGATGGAAGTTTATACGAAAGTCTGTCAGTTTTGTAGTTACGATCTTCAAATTTTGTGTTTAGGCTGACGATTGAAAATTAATTTATACGTGTCTCAGCGTTATTGATAATTCCTCCCGCGAAGGGATAAAAAAGGGGATTAAGTTGAAAAGTCCTTAATTTTCGAAGAAAAATCACTAACTTTATTATCTAGGCTTATGGTTGGAACCGTTCTAACGCAACGGTGTTGTTAGAACTTCAACCCTCAAGGGGGTGAAAAGAGGGATGAAATTAATCTGGAAGAACCTGTTATTTTTTAATCCCGGTAGTACGTTCCCGTCGGATATTTTTCGACATACACGCGGGCGAAGCCGCGGGCAAAAGCTAGTCTACTATAAGTCACTAAACTCTTGATTTAGAGATTTGTGCTTTGATTTGCTTTGACTCTCTTACACTACGAATACTACAACGCCTCGTGCTGGTTGGTAGATGTCAGATCTTTTTGAATTTTTGGTTCTAGGACATGGCGGTTACCTCACAATACGATGTTTTCCTTCACCGTTTTGAGAGCAGTGGTGATTAAATAATTTATACAAAGTAAAGCGCCTGTCTGGGTTCGATTCTACGACCTACAACTCGTACACTGAAAAAAAAAAAATGCACTTCAATCAAGTGACTTTTTAGCTTGATTGACGATATCTTATTTAGATTAATCAAAGTTAAGTTGATCATCTCAACATGATTGCAGCAATACTAGTTTAAATGATTGAACGCTCAAACAAGTTTCTCGATTACCCTTAACATGACATCATTGTAGAAGAGTTAACAAAAGAGACAAGTTAAAAAAATGTTAACTGTAACAAAGTAAGTTAGTTGTGTCAATCAAGCATTTTGATTACTTCAATAAAGATCAACTGTAATCTAATAATCTTGGTTGGAGCAACTATGTTTAGACTTGATTGCTGCAAATAGGTTTTGTGATAGCTCCAATCAAGATCCCGTTTCAAATCTCAATCAAATAAAAGTAGTAGCTGTGATCATTGTGCTTGATAGGCTCAGATGCAAACAAGTTACTTAGTCAATCTAAACAAAATCTTGATTGTGGCAACTCCTTTTTTTTCAGTGTAAGTCGACCACTGCTCCCAAAATGTTCATAGTTATAAACGATTCAATCAAATTCAGTAACTTCTCATGAAGAACCGATTAATTCCCTTCAGCGAGAGATTCAATCTTCTCAACCTCAATCATAGAATCTCATTTATCATAATAATGTCTGCATTGTCAGTTTGCAGACATTAATACTTTAAAATGCGTTGCGGGTAGGATGATAGTTATCCACCCATCCACCGAGGGGCAGGCAAACAGACCGCTTGCCCTGGTAGCTGGCGGAACCTTCAAATATTCACCACTAATTACTTGCACCCCTACTAAGGGTAACTCGATTTCATTTTAGATATGACCGATTGCAAGATGAAGTTCATCTGTATTAAAACTAATCTATAATAATATTATTAAGAGAGAGATTGAATTTTGTGAGTTTGTGTTTGTGAACAAGTTTTTATTTAAGACTGCATCGAGCGCACAGTGGCGCCCTCATCGTTATTTCGGTGATTTCTTTTATTTTAGAATGAAAATGCAGAAAATAAGCTCGTCAAGTTGTGCTTCACAAGACTATACGTTATTATTACTACAAACAGTAGTTTTAAATTGTTATGTTTTATTGTAATCATTAAAACGGAAAATAGTGGCCACTAAGCTCCGTTTTAATGATTACAATAAAACATAACAATTTAAAACTACTGTTTGTAGTAATAATAACGTATAGTCTTGTGAAGCACTAAAATAAAAGAAATCACCGAAATAACAATGAGGGCGCCACTATGCACTCGGTAGCCTCTTAAATGCTCTAAAAAGAAGAAAATAAACTTCAAACCAATCAATTGATTACATTACACAATTTATATAAAATACATACTTTTTTTCTTACATCTACTTATGTCAAGATCAAGTTACATAATTATTGTATTCTTGTTTATATAAACAACTAAATCTCGCGACAAGCTTTTATATCATATAAAATATGTAATATTAAAAAAAAATGGGTTTATTTAATATATAGTTTATTTTCTTCGTTTTAGAGCGTTTAATAGTAGCTTGTATTTAAAAAAGATTTTTCACTATTAATTTTTATAACCTCTTCCATTGCGTTAAGATGTGACGTAGTTTAGATTTCATAAATGCAGTTCTAAAATATACATTTATGAAAATTGCAAGGTCACTGCATCTTAATAAATGTTGAAAGTGAGTCGAGTTCGCATAGTAACTCCCCAGGGACGGACTTGAACCTATACTTTTATAACTTAATTTCATGCTTACCGAGTTTTAGTGGGCATAATATAGCGCTATTTTGCGTTAAAATCGTTTAGCAGACAATTTGAATTTAATAGGATGTAAATTTCGACGTGATGAATATTTGCTGCTTCGTCGCAATCATTATTAATTAATAAGTTACTTTGTGTATCCTTAGCGGCTATTAATATAGTGAACATTTCATTCAGATTTTATGAACTTATTTAGGACGTAACTTTGTTGCTTCCAGAACATTTGCTACCATTTTGTAAAAGCTTGATCATGTTTTAATTTTCTTTTACCTTTTCCTAAAGTCCGTTTTAAAGCTTCATCAATTCTCTGATCAGCAAATCGAATTCAAAACCAATCATAAATAACTTAACATGAGATTTGAAAACAGATCAAATATATTTGAATTCATTCAGCAACCGGAGTTGTTTGCCCCAAAATTAAATTACATTTTAAATTACGGCACTGATGTTGTGTTTAATTCTTAAAATTTTTATCAAGTGGAATGTAATTTCAGCAGAGGGAGCGAACAAATTACTTTTGGGTTCGCCGGTCGCTGCCTAGCTTCACACATTCTTCTCTTCTTGTAAATTCTTCACTTGTTCTGAAGCAGATATTTTTAATTAGACACGTTTACTTGACGGAGCTATTCTGCATGAGGATGGCACGCTAAACAGTGTGTCAAATTTTGTAAGAATTGTGCTAATACGATGGGACCTATATTAATAATATTTATAATTATAATAATTTATTTATTTACACTTCAAGACACAAACATCTGTGTAGCCCTGACTCTTGTACTATAATAGGAGTTCCTGTATCACAAGAGCCGGGATATTGCCAATACCAACATTATTGTTTATCGTCTAAGTTTGACTAGTGAGTTAAAACGGAGTTTCCAACTGCTCAACTTATAAAAGTCCATCAGCATTTTTTTTTTTTCACGAATCTGTAATGCTTTTCATAGCGTTGGTGGTATATCGGGTAGAGTCACCCCCTTGACAGATGCAAATGACTGAATCGACACCATTTATAGGTTTTTAATAAAAAAGAGTGCAAATAATAACAAATAAATAATAATAAATAATAATAATTTATAAACTGCTCTCACTTGAAGATTTATTTATTTGCATAATGTTTTACACTCAGTTACAGGCTAGGCTAAAACTTATATTATTATTACATTTAACTTAGGTAAAGGTATGTAGGTTAAATACTTAAACTTAACATTATATTGCATACCTACTAGATATCAATATCCCAACATTAATCATTATTACTAATAATACATAAACTCTTTCTAACTTATATTTGATTTATAATAAACTCAGTTGAATTAAATAAAAGTAACATAGATATTAATAAAATTACTTTATACGTAGATACATAATATTTGTGCTTCCTATCTTCCAGAATAAGAAGGCTAAAAGTCACCCAAAGGGCAATGGAGAGGGCTATGCTTGGAGTTTCCCTACGTGATCGAATCAGAACTGAAGAGATCCGCAGGAGAACCAAGGTAACCGACATAGCTCGAAGAATTGCCAAACTTAAGTGGCAATGGGCAGGGCACATTGCGCGTAGAACAGATGGTCGTTGGGGCCGAAAGGTTCTGGAGTGGCGACCGAGTACTGGAAGACGTAGCGTTGGAAGGCCTCCCACAAGGTGGACCGATGATCTTATGAAAGCCGCAGGAATTCGCTGGATGCGGGAAGCACGGAACCGGTCGAGGTGGCGGTGCTTGGGGGAGGCCTATGTCCAGCAGTGGACGTCTTTCGGCTGAAATGATGATGATGATCTTCCAGAAACTCTTACAAGTAATTAGAAAAAAGTTATTGACTTAAGTCATAATTTAAATATGCACAGCATTTTTGTTTTAAAATTATGATATTGGTAGGTTTTTGTGGATCCAATGTAATACACGATGTTGTGACTGGTCAACTCAAAGACCTTAGTGAAAGTTTCTAAGTTAGCCTAGTCCTCAATTTTTGCCCCAATCCTATAGCGAAGTGCATAATGACATAAAATACATAAAAACGCCTTAATGTGAAAATGTAATCACAAATTATCATTTTGTTTAGAATTTTAATGTTATATTATCCAAGGTGAATTGTTGTATGTCGTGTCCGACTTGAGTACAATGTGGACATTACGTCACTAAAGTGAAACGCCCAAACTTTTTTTCACCGTGTATTAGTGAAATTATAATGAAGCCTTGTAGCATTATATTGAACTACAAATTGCAGAAAGTAAAGTTTGAAATGGCTTTTTGGCCTTACTTACATTATAACTACGACTGAATACTCCTCCTATACTCAATCTCTGAACGCCTGATCAAATCTCTGCTTACCTACCACGAACGCGTGACGCAACACACATAACCAGCCTATAATATTCCCACAGCTGGGACGCAGGCATCCACTCTTCAAGTTGGAGTGGGCTGTAATCAACTACGCGGGTCCAGAGCAGGTTGTTAAAAGTCAGATGTCTTTGAATTTTCGGTTCTAGGACATACCGGTTTCCTCATGATGTTTTTCTTCACCGCGACGCAAACGTAGCGTAAATTCGAACGGTTTTTAGGGTTCCGTAGTCAATAAGGAACCCTTATAGTTTCGTCATGTTCGACCGTTTGTTCGCCCCAGCTTAGCTCTATGACCCTTAGTACTAGAAAGCTATAATTTGGCATGGATATATATATTAATCACGCCGACAAAGTGGTGAAATAAAATCTTGAAAAAGTAGTTATTTAGAGTACCTCATAAACATGTAAAGTGGGGATGTTTTTTTTTTTCGCCTACCCTATAGTGTGGGGTATTGCTGGATGAGTCTTTCAAAAATATTGCGGGTTTGTGAAAACAATTTTTCCATTAAGGGATCCGTTTCTGAAATATTAGGCTTTAAAGTGCTAATTTTTGTTAGAATTAAGTGTGTGTCCCCTGCCAGCTAAATGGTTGTACTTGGATATGTAAAAAAAATCACAGCAGTAGTATGTATAACGAAGTTAAAAGAAAAACTATCACAGCCAAGTAGGCGTCACAAGTTACCAAGTAATAGTCAACCAACTTATATTTACAGTTGAAAAACATGTTCTCCCATACATTCCGTATAGAAGAACATGTTTTTCAACTACGATGTTAAGTTTGTTCATGGGATAAATTCATATCAACTACGGAACACTTCATTGTGCGTGGTCCGACACGCATTTGGCCGGTTCTTTGGAATTTAAAATACAACTACCCTACAGCATTTGGGTCAAAATTGCGACAAAAACAATTGGTAAATAATATGTGCAAAACGAGTAGGTATTTTAAATGTTAAAATCCTTCCTTATTTATTACTTAAATTACCTTCACTCCGTGCGTTCGTGCTTGGCCTACTGATCAGTAAATCTACTTGCGTTACTGCAAGAAGAACCCAGTTTCGTGTTACTGTTTTAATTTGTTGACCGAAATAACATCAACCAATCATACCTATTAGTTGAAATTACATCTGACACTAGATTAAACCGATCAGACGTTTTGATTAGGCTTCTTTGTGTAGGCCAACAGATCACACCCTAACATTGATTTATTATTACCATAATTACATTGTTAGTAGAATTTAAATGTGACAGAATACATTATTGCAAAGGCCGGGAAATAGGCAATTGCAGGTCGAGTATGAGTTTGCACTAATACGAGACAGGCAATTGCCATTTCCGCCGAGGCATATATAGTGCTTTTCTCAAAAGAATGCAGGGAGATAAAAAATACTTACTAACATACTACTACTTTCATGTATTTTTTCTTTTGACTTCGCTGAAAGCAGGTTTTCCATTGCCAATTTGATTTCTGAGCTTCCCCTTTTCAATCTCCGAACCGTTGGAACTCATTTTAATTATGACATTTATATTTATGTATATAACAAATCAAGACGAATTTTCAGCTTTGCCGCCAATTTTATATTTATCATCTGTGCCGAAAGGCAAACGCATTTATGGCTATACAGCTACGTGAACGCAATTTCTGCTAAGCAAAGAGACTTACTTTGGTATGCCAAGAATGATAAAAGAGATCCAATCAAAGAGTATTTAATAACCCCAACACGCCGTTTCATAAAATATTGCTGGAGCGCTGTAATGTTCCAAATTCAAAAAACGCTCCTGCAGTGGATTTAATTTTCTTTAAAGTCCGTAAATTCTATACTTCGCGTGTTCTTTTTTCGAAAATAATGACAATATTTCCATGCATGTTTGAGAAAATAAACATTACACATGACAGAACACGTCATACCAAGATTGATTCAAGGATTTTTAAAGAAATTCATTGCATCACAATTTTGGACATCCCTATTTACACATCACACATCTTGACTCTTCCCGAACTTGACTCGACCATTATAAGCTCAAGAGTATAGCCAACACTCTATATTCCCTTTTAAAACACTCCCCAAACAAGCTCAGTTACAGCAACGTGCTACGTATCATGTTACGCTACAAACAAGATCGGTTGCAGGCGCTTGCAACATCCCAGGGGCTGCGATGTAAACTCGACAGTGGATTGACTTGCGGCTGCACTAACACGGTTACTCCACCTATATACTCGTATGTACAATTTCGGTACACAAACGGACGTAATTAAATTACTTAGTGAATGTAACGGCTTGTAAGGGATATTCGGACTGTTTGCTAGTATAATGACCATTCAGACGTATCTACAATTGAAACGTAATTGGGTTGCAGGGCATCGCTTTGTAGTTTAGACAGTATAGGATTCTAATTACATGACTACGGCAAAGCTAAAAGGATGGGTTTTGAATTTCACTCGCTATGTTTGAATGTAAAATGATTTGCTTACATCATCATTATCATCATTTCAGCCGTAGGACGTCCATTGCTGGACATAGGCCTCCCACAGAAAGGCGCGCCTGCCAAGCGTGGCGATTATGGGTTTGACATAATCGCCACGCTTGGCAGGCGGGTTAGCGATCGTAGTATGGTGTTAAAAATGCATAGAGAACGCTGCTGCCCATTCTCTAGTAAGTCCCTTAGTCGCCTTTTACGATACCAACGGGAGGAAATAGGGTGATGCTATTATTTAAGTCCGATACCACACGGCACACATCATACAGAATTAATTTCAACATTTTATTTTGATGAATATTGGATTGGTTTTGTCCCCAACTATGTTTTCTATTCTATTCAATTTTTTATTATGGCATGCAAATCCTATGTCGACTATTCTGCCAATGTCTAAAGTGAATTGGAAATCAAGGGTGCATTATATTTAAAAAAAAAAAAAAATTAACTACGACGATACAACTATGTTTCAGACGTAGGTTTTAGGGCATAACACGTCATAGATAATTCAATATGGCGGACGCTAGACGTCATTATGAGTCTTGCCGAATAAGATTCGTTTTTAAATGGTTTTAGGACATATATTTCCTCTACATTTGTTTGAATAGGTCTTGCTATTGTTTTGGGGTGGCATTTTGAATAGATAAACAGCAAATACCTCTTTGTATTTCACCTATTTGCTTGGTAGCGTAATAACTATAGTTTGCTATCTTACTTATCAGCTTTTGTTAGTTAAGGGTGAATGTTTGTGCCGCGAATTTGTAACCGCAGGAGAAGACTTAGAAATTGTATTAGATAGTAAGCTAGCAATATTTTAGGCCTCTGTACGAGGCATACATATTTATGTGATTGTAAGGCAAAATCTCGATTTCCCCAAAGAATTGCAAACCGAAATTTTGTGTCTGTAATCTAACGTAGTGGAAGGAATCATTTGTTCTAGTGCAGTTTTTGCGATGAAATTATTTGAAAGAACTTTATTGAGGTGTACCTAAAGATGATGATTTATTTAATACCTTAGGCAGAAACTAACATTTTTACAAAGGCGGAGTTTTATAACACTGTATATTTATATAAACAAACCTTCAAGAATTTGTCTTTCTATACATTTTCAACACACTTGCTCGTAAAGTGGCTCTTAATGAACCACTTTTAGGTCCTTAATGCAGTGTATTAAAAACGCGTGATTTTTACTTTACGTTACCGCGCTAGTGCTGTTACGGCACAGATAACTATTTACTAGTTGGATAATTGCGCTTTTTTAAATCTCATCAAAGAGACTTCCATAATGCTGGAGCCAAAATTCCATATTTCACTTTTTTTTATAGTCTGAATTGTCCTTGGTCCCAAAATGAACTAAAAATTTTCCTTAAATTGTCTAAGGTCCCTCCCGGAACCAAACGAAAAAGACCCTGACTTGCGGATTCTCACTGAACGAATGTATATTTCTCTATGCCAATAGTACTTTTTTTCATACTAACTAAACTACAATGTGACATACGACAACACTAGGATCAGTTTAAACATTATTTTAACTAACTGAGAAAAAGAACTGGAATGAGGTGATTCGGCAGAGTACCAAAGTTGTTGACATAGCTCACAGAATAAGCAAGCTGAAGTGGCAATGGGCCGGCCATATTAGCCGTAGAACTGATGACCGTTGGGGTAGACGTGTTCTAGAGTGGAGACCGCGAATCGGCAAACGTAAGGTAGGACGCCCTCAGGCTAGGTGGAGCGACGATCTTCGCTCGGGGGCTGGTAGCAGCTGGATGAGAGTTGCCTAGAATCGAGCTGAATGGCGTGCAATTGGAGAGGCCTACGTCCAACAGTGGACTGCTATAGGCTGATGATGATGAGAAAAAGATAAAATTTAACCCACTTATACTATATTATGACACATTAATATTATATTTATAAAAAACGCATAATCACACTGCAACATCTCTTCCATCCCTGCGGTTACTACCGAATCTATCACAAAATAAAAACAAAACTTTGACATGTAACACGTTGTTATTTTAATAAAAATTCGGTCGGTGGAACAAATATTTTTTTAACGGGAAAACAAATAGGAATGCTGTGCGGCTGCTATTGGCACCCAACATGGGACCGAAATTTTCTGAACTAAGTTTTGAATTCTCATATAAATCAACAAATAGGCTTTGACGGACAGCGTGCATTGAACACGGCTTTACCTTTTATCTTTGCTATATTGCTGTGTGACGTTATGAAAATTGAAACGTGTCAATTTACGTATTGTTTCCGAAAAGGTATTGTGTTTCGTCATATTGCCGTTTTGTTGAATAGATTTCTGTTTATTAAAACAAATATTTAAAAAGTAAAACATTGGTTAAATAATTGTATCATGATGACGCAAATTCTGAAGGACTGGCAATTTATTTTTATAAAGTCTATAAGAGTCAACAACCTCTTGACCTCGAAATCTCGTCGAAAGCTTCGTGGACGAAAATAGAAAACTTGTGCTAATTTATTACATTTTATGACCTTGTGATCGGTAATAATCATTCATCTTTTGAGTCTTGACCCAAGAGTTAAGCTTCATGTACACGATGCAAGTTTATTCCCTGTCCCTGTCCATCCCCGCCCCGATCTTTGCTCGAGCCAGCCCGTGTCGCTGAGCCTGTAGCTTTAAATTCGTCCCTAAATAATCAAAAACCGAGCCAGCCCGTTCTTTGCTGTCCTCCCCCAGCGACGCCCTAAGCCGAGGACCATACCCCCGCAGAGGGGTGCCCTTAGCGTAGTCGCTTATTTTGATGCCCTGGCTGGAGGCCTTAATTTATTGAGTTACCCACAGGAAAGTCCGAAAAAAAAAAAAAAACAATAATGTTAACAGCATTGGTTGTGTTGCGGAGGTAAGATAGCCATTTCTCTGTGGTTGAGGATTTCGGGTGAAGCTCGTTTCCACCTTCGGCCTTATCATCATTTACCATCAAGTGAGATGAAGGCCCAGGGCTTCCCCGTTGAGGATAAAAAAATATTGGTTCTCTGTAAAGTTGGTTTACGGACTATAGTTTAACGTGACAACGTCATAACAAAACATTGATGCGGCGCAAGCTTATTATTAGCGTAACGGGACAATGAGCGTAACGGGACAATGAGCGTAACGAGACAAGGAGCGTAACGGGACAATGAGCGTAATGGGACAATGAGTCATTCTTTTTCGTGCATGTAGCCGGCGTTCATCGATTTATTAGACGTTGTCACGTCAAAAATAAAATGGAATGCACCTGTTTTTATCATTCATCGCACAAAGAGACATAACTGCATTACATTCCCCTTTTAAACGCATTACGTAGACAAAAGAATTCTCATCCGAATACACGCGATTTTTTATCATACCTGCGAAAGAGCATAATAGTAGCCGAAAAATTCGTTTCACATTTTCGTCAGTGTGGAGAAGTGTTCGCAATTAAATTTTCCGCCATCACGTCAGGCTTTAAAACATTTTGTGTATAAAATGTATAATTTGTTAATACAAAACTGGAATTCGATCGTAATGGCTTGTAGTACACGGTAGCTTGGAATGGTGCCAGCTTTCTAGTGTTTAAGTAGCTCGACTTTCATGATACCCACTGTAATGTAGATTTAAACATCTGTAATTTTGCTTGTAATGTATGAGCACCTTCATTACTCTTTAATTCGTTGACTTTATCAGGGGAAATTATGGTTTCTTTTGCCAACGTCTTTGTAGAATGCACTGGAAGGAAGTCCGGAATTATAATAAAGCCTTTTTACTCGAGGTTAGTTGGTTTTTTATTGCTTTTTAGTTTTAGGATTCCGTACCCAAAGGGTGCCAACGGAACCTCATTACTAAGGCTCTGTTGTCCTTCCGTTCGTCTGTCATAGAATAGAATTTATTGTAAAACATGAGTATACATCAAATAATATGTGCGAGGTGTTAAAAAATGTGGTAGATCTGCATGTTTTTCTATTTATTACAGCGAAGAAGATGGTAGGTGTAAGAAAAAAAATGTATACCTACCGCTTGCACTAACTTTGCAGGTGTTAAAATATCTTCGTCACTGCTGGACTTGCACATATTTTACAAGTTTTTACGATTTTATCAAAAAACAAACCTAAATGATGAAAAGTGAATTGAACAAAGAGAAGATTGTTTTCAGTGGATTATCGGTCTTGAAAATGATGGAATACTAAGGTTCAACTTTTAAAAACACTCCACGCTAGTGGATGAAATGCAGTTTTGTACTCAGATTTAGAATGATAACCAGAATCTTTCCGAGCTCGTGAGGTGAAATACAAATGAATAATTCTCCAACTAATCCAAAAATAAATTAATAAAGCATCCCACTCGCTACCGTTTGGATACACAACAGACAAAAATAAAGGTTCCTACTGATTTTCTACATACCTATACAGTAACTACAAGGACAGTTACTATCAAGCCTATATATATATATATATATATTATATAATAAAATAGTAATGAAAAATTTCTTTACGTTTGTATGTTTCTCTGGATGTATGTTCAGGACTGGCGCAAAAGCGGCTGAACCGATTTTGATGAAATTTAGCACTCAGATAGTTTGTAACTTGAATGAACACACAGGGTACTTTTAATCTCAGTAGTACGTTACTGTGGGATAATTTCCGAAGTAAAAACGAGCGAAGGCGCGGGCATAAGCTGGTATGTAATAGGTACATACTTGTAAAATCATAATCAAAATAAAACTGCTGTAGTATGAGTAATTTGTTTCAGAACAAACCTTTATAAAGTTCAGTTTGTTTAAGTAACATCTAAGAATTCAAGCCAAGTTTGCGTAATATCAAATTGTAAGTTGGTACAATGTTGCCAATTAAATGTCGAGTTATTCAGCCATGGTTTCCAAGTACCAGCTGCATGTTTCTCCTAATTGCATCCTCAATATGCAGCGTTTTGACGGTATATTTTCTTAACGAGATTCTCGTTATACACATTGTTAGGAATTCTAGAGTAGATTTGCCTGTAGCGTCTTCCGCTTGGAATTTTTAAAAGGATATCCCGTGACCCGTGATGAACTTTGCTTTATCATATAGAACTGATATAATAATAGGTTGTTATACAAGGGATGAAAGGGACCTATTTAGGCACGAGATGGTTTGGCGGCCTCGCTACGCTCGTGCGCCAATAGTTCAAGTGCCTAAATAAGTTCTCTTTTTACCCGAGGTAAACACTGCTTTTCATTTCGAATATGTGGAAAGTAAATAAAAACCTGATTCGTTAAACAAATACATATCTGAATCTGATGAACTCATTATAAACAAATATTATCTGTATTCGTAAATAATTAGCATTCGACAAAACAACTGAAGATCGAATTGCCGCTTTCCCGCCTTTTATTAAGTTTATTTTTCTGTGGCATTCTACTAGCCAGTATTTTCTATCATTGATGATGGTGAATCTTTAGCTAAAATATAAGTAAAAAAGTCATGTTACAAAATTGTTGATAATATTTTTTATTCCATTTTTATGCCGCGATTTAACAGAGTGGTTGTATAAAAAGTTGGAATATTGCTTGCATAGTTTTTAAATATGTTGAAAGCAGGGAATATCGTTTTCAAGGGACGAAAAGTACTGTTTTCATCCCTCGGATTAGGTAACTTCAAGCGTACTTTTCAAGTATGAGAAATGTTAGTTGGTCTAGTGGTCCAAGCGCTACTGCTGACCATGTGGTCCTAGGTCCGATTCCCGGTTCGTACAAGTGTTATTGGGTTTTCCCATCTGGAATTACTCAGTAGCAGCCCGGATTCTGCACTGAAAAAAATATTTAGCCTAACTACTTCAGCTATTTCAGGAATAATCAAAGTTTGACAAGACTTTATAAAAGTTAACTTGATTTAATAAAAGTGATACACAACAGGCAGCACAGGTTTTGGTTGCATGTTGCATAAAGTTATGTGGTCACTTTTTTGTGTTACATGTTGACGAAAGTTTGGTTATGTATAAGTAAACATTTTTTTCAGTGTGGATTTGTGCCCGGTTGATGGCAACACGCTAGCCCCTATTACATGGGACTTAAACATAACTGGCAAAAAGTGGCAAATTCTCGCCAGTTTCGTATTATACACCATATATACAACCTAACCTTTTTTTTTTTGACGCTGAGAAATGCATTACGCATGCCCGCTCGTCGGGGGACGAGACGGGGTATATGGGACTCCCTGCCAAAATGGCAGTATACCCACTAAAACTCAGCGGACCTAACCTAACCTAACCCTGCAGGAATTACAGGTGTAATGTTATTAAGCTTTTCCTTAGGCCTGAAACTGCGTTAAGCGGGCGTCCGCGACGGGCACCCGTTGCATGTGTACGCGCATGGATACGCGGGGGTCTCTGTGGGAAATTAAATACCCGTAGTTTAATTTTAACGGTGTACGTGTATACAGTTGTGTTGATGGAGAACTTAGCAAAACGTTGACTAGAATAAATAAAACTGCCCGGTAGAGCCAGTAAGCTGGCGCTACCGGGCACCGCGCGTACCTCCGCGACATACGCCCGGCGCTTGTCCCCGCGACGGAGCACTTTTGTATGGAACCGCGCGGGCGTCCGCTTAACGCAGTTTCAGGCCTTACGGCACATTTAATTTTGCATTTTGTGCTGACAATGTCTGTTAACATATGCTTAAAACATGTGCCATCAACAACTATGTATTTTCAGTTAGTGCGCCCAAGTCTACTATTTTTATAAATTCGTCACTCCAACACGATCCCATTGTCATTTTGCTAAAAGTTCGTAGTCTGCTAAATTCATAATGGTCGATCATTGGTCGGTCAATGGTCTCGTAATTTAATTATATTACAATGGCATTTTGAACATTTATTCATGCCAAATTTCAGTTATATATATTTTTACATGTTATTTATTAGTGTTATAAGCAATCTGAAGTAGTAGGAAGTTGGAAGTTTAGTAGGAAGTTTCATTTGTCATTATGTACGAGCTTACCAATTCTTTCAATGGAGTGTCAGTGGCTGACCATTGGAAAGTCATAATGACGTCTTTATATTAATAGATTACCAAACTTGTCAAAATCAACAAATATGAAACAATGATAGACCATTCTGACACTATTGTAATAGCAGACTTGAGGCCCAGGATAGATGCCGCAGTGGGATAGGTGCCTTGATTGCAATTACTCTAGTTTCGCGAATGAAACACATGTTATTATATTTATCTATCGAGACTCTGCAACTACAACTAAGTTGACCGTGCTGCATGTCTCTGTGCGATTGGATGGGCCGGCTAGGTGCGATCAAAGTTTTTTTTTCTTAAACGTAATTTACATGGATTAGCCAACTATCCCATATATGGGATAAAAAAATAAAAATAATTAAAGAATCTTGCTTTTTGTACAAAGAGATATAAAATAATTTCAAAAAGTGGGGCATCCTTTGCTCCTACAACCGATGTCCAAACATTGGAATAAACTGCATTTCGAGAGCACACCAGCAATAAAGCTAAACGGAGGTTAACCTAGCGAATAACTGTCAAAGTTGTCGCGTGTGCTGCCAACCTCCTAACTGTTAACACCGGGTTGAAGACTTGGCAGCCGGCCGCACTGTTATGACGCTTCATAGCACTTCATACAGTGCTTCATATAACGCGTTTCTTGAGGTTATTAGACTATACCCCATTTGAAATGCCATTAGACATTTAAAACAACGTTTTTACAGTCCGTTCAACCGATTTTGACTTCTGTTCCATAGGTATAAGGATGGGATTAAAAGTATAAAAATGTGGACACAATAGCAACTGTTTACTGCAGCTGCCATAAGTCATGCCACCAACGCAATAGAAGTCAAAATCGTTTGAATGGACTGTGAAAAAGGTTTACTTAAATGCCTAATCTTATTATAAATGGCTTATAGTACGTGTAGATATGGTGGGCAAAAACAAAAAGTGGTTCGACTTTAGAGAAAAAAATATGGATGGCGTCCCGTCCGCGTGGACCGCGCCATCCCCTTCGAACATAACCTGAAACATATATTAGAACAGAATAATAAGACATAATAGAACATAATTTCACACTTATCATACGCTCACTCTAGGTAGCGTATGATATGTGTGAAATTATGTTCTAAAAGCGACCTACTAAAACATTTAGTAAATCAGAACGTCTTTTTTATGATTAAATGTCATTGATTAGAATCTGTTAAAGAAAAACTACGTAAGCGATGTCAGTCCACTTGAGTCTTGTAGGCCTAAATAAAAAAAATAAAAAATAAAAAAACTGAAACTATTGACCTTGATGATGATTTGAGGTATCAGTTTTTGTGAGGAAACATAACGAATTCTTTAGATTCACAGATGATAATTACAATAAACAGAGACCAAGAGAATCCGTTTCATAATACAACATTATAATAAATTGAAAAAGAATGTTGAATGTGTGCATTAGATACTATTTTTAATAAATTACCAATAATTTATGGGATAACTTACAATACATATTTAAATGGGGGTTCCTTTTAAATATTTTAGAGTTAAATTGCGTAGGTGGTTGATAGAATTTTTTTTTGATACTTTATATTAATTTATGCAACATAAAGAAAAAATGCTATTTTAAGGTACTTACTGTAGTGTGATTTTTGTAATTTATTTTAGAACATATTTGTAAATAGTACTAAATTAAGTACCTACCCGTAAGTATTATTAATATAAAAAAATAATTTGCATGCTCTAAACAGGCAGAATATGGACTGTGCATAAACCACCAACTTTTACAACTGGTAAAACCTGTATTGTCAGCAAATAAAGTATACTTATGATTATGAATAAAACAATATTTAATGGTAAAGGAGACGAGGAGGAAATGCCGAGAGGTCGAAGTAAATTCAATCCCGAATTCTGACCCCTTGCAATATCTTGTCAATGACTTGACCACCTCTCCAACTATCATAGGCAGTTAACATAGGTTTTTGGGGGATAACTGGAAAAAGAAAGAAAGAAAGAAAAAGTATTTATTGTGACTCGCACAGGAAGATCACAAGCTAAACACACAATTATAAAAGTATAAAAAAATAAAACCAGAGTCCTGTACGAAACCAAAAGGCTCCTATCTCAGCATGATGCTGCGATATTTAAAAATAAATGCCACAGCGCTGTTATTCTGATAGGGGCCGAAAACAACTACTTAGTTGTTTTCCAGTTATCCCCCAAAAACGTATGTCCAACTTAGTGCGCGGGAGCAAGCAAGCCATTGCCGCGGTAGCCAAGTAACAACAGCTAGGCTGCGGTAGCATGGAATATTGAGAAAATTCTTGGCTGTTTAGTGCGCGGGCTTCAATAAGACATTATATATATATGTTGGATTGCCTACTCAGCTTGGCTACCGCAGCCAGGCTGCCAACTGCTCGCCTGCCCTTATTCGCAACCTACATTCGAAAAGAAAACCTTCATAAATACAGGAATGCATTACCAATGACTTCTAACTACACGATAAAGATTTAAGTATTCACTCATTTGCATAGTAATTTTCAAAAAATTGCGCTATTTGCTGTATTGCGTGCAAAAACTATTTAACGTTTCACTGTCGTTACGCTAGAACTAGACAGATTGTTGAGTTTATTGCAGTTTAATGTTACAACTAGAAAATGAGTTATTTTTTTCAGCCAGAAGTTTAACATCGCCTGGGCTTCTGTTAGCCCAAACTCCTATCCGTCAAACTTGCCAAATCGTTACTTGTTGGTTAGTTAGTTAGGATTCAAATGAAATTAAAAAAAGAGTTTTTAATTAAAAGGCATTCCGTGCCTAGGACAATGTAAAAAAATAAAAATATATTTATGTACACACAGTAAATTACATAGAGATACGACATAATTATAATTTCAGTACAAAGGTACTGCTTATTTCTTAAGAAATTTCTTCCAGCAGACCTGCGGAAGGAGAAACGAAAAAGAAAAAGATATATTTTTTAATAGTTATTATCAATCGTTTTTTTTAAACATTGCCCCAGATACGCACAGACATTATTAAATTCTCACATACACAAACTTGATGTTTGTAGGTTGACCAGACAAAGTTTTGTTCCTTGTGGGATTCGAACTTGCTACCAGTCGTAGCGCGCGTAGCACAGAAACCAATCGCCCAGCCAATGAACCAACCTTGGCGACACCAAAAGCATAAATGATAATATAAAAATACCTGTAATTTTAAACATATTTATCAAAACTTTTACGGTCTTTAAACTTTAACTTGACATAAAGTTAACTTAGTATTATCGCAAAATCTTTAATTTGTAACTTATAAAATGTTTTTATGTCTACAAGTAGGCAGGTACATGCCGCGTGTGTTGATGGCGTGAGGCAAATTTATTCTCACTTCCGTAGTATTGGCCTAATGGCCGCTCACTCCCATTAACTAAAGGTTCTCGGGGAGAACTTAAAAAATGTAGAAGTTAAGTGAAAGCACGGTAAACTAACGATCATTGACAAAACACCATTACTTTTTTAAGTAGAGATTGTTCTAAATAAAACTAGAAGCCCTCTCTACCTAATGGAAAGTGACTTGGAGTTGACTTTAAAACTTTATCCGAAAACAAAACTTTACTCTAAACTCTGTTTATGATTTTTCTGGAGGTGGAGGTATCATTATGACCTACCTACAGCCTTTTGATAAGCAAATATGAGCGGATACGAAAAACATCAAGGTCAGAACGAGGAGGTCGTATCGCGAAGATCGAAATTTTGCGTGATCGAAACCCTTACCACATTCATACTGTCTACTTCGACCAAAAGTGTCATAAAACATTTGGAATTATTACAGTTACAGTAAAATGAACGTGCAAAATCAGCGGTGGGTAAAGCAGCAACTATTCATGTGGCGTGCAATTCGATCGTGGCGAAGCAAGGCGCGGAGGAAACGTCAGAAAAATCGAATTTCCATGCCCCGGCAGTCGAGGCTGAGCCGGCGTGGCGCGAACACCGCGCACAGAGCGCCCGCGCGCGCCCGGCACAACGCGCGCTGTCTCACGCGCCCGCGTCACAACACGCGCCGAGCTCGCCCAGCGACACCCGCGACATCCGCGACGCGCGCGCGACACTGCACTGTCACTCAAATCCTGATTAAATCCTACACGGTGGGCTAATTAAGGGATTATGGGTTTGGCAACGGCCGTCCCGATCGCGGGTCAGTTTGTCGCCCAACCACATAAATTCGTGCTCGTTTCTTTCTTCATTAAAAGGTGACGTCACCCCGCGGTCGATTTTTGTGTAATCGCGATTAATTCGCGATTGTGTTAGTGGATAATAAAAGTTTGTTGATTGGTTGCATTGTCTCATGTTTAAGTGGTGTCTGTTGATGCGGACGTAATCTTCAGGACTACAGCCTTCACTATTTATTGATTGCTAAACAATATTGCATTCTATATCATTGTGTTTATACAAACATATAGCCTACATGTCTGCATTATGATACATTTTATTTTTGCAGTTGATGTTCATTGACGCTTGGAGTGCTATTGTACTAATTTGAAAACTTTTATATCGACGCTCATCAACTCAAACTTTTGAAAATTTAACCTTTATGAATATCTGGCAGCTTTTATGGACGATCTACTTAAATAAAAATAAATTTATTAATAGTTCACCATCAATTGAACACGAGACTGAACCTGGAAATCTGTACATAACTTTACCATTTCAACTTCTTTACACAAGAGCCAAGATCCTCTACAAAACAGTCGAAAAACCTCTCCTAATTATATATTTCCGAAACCTATCTCATTGTCATAATATTAGCTACGTACCATACAAAATTTTATTGTATTAGTATCTCACATAACCATAAGACAATATATTACTGGCAGCAATAAGATATTTCTGTGTATTCGTTAAGATAACATGAATATATCGCGCTCCTCTCATTCCTTGTACGACTTTTTTCGCGGTATATTTCTCAAACTATCTTTATCTATGTAATGCGTCCTTCTTTCTTAATAAATTGCTGACAATAACGTTTTATTTGTGTCGTCTTCAGTTGAATTCGCGTCTTGGCAACATAAGGTTTCAGCGAATGCAAATTTATAGCTATAGCAGAATCAGAATTTGGGTAACAGGCACCGTAAGGTATAGAAATAAAGTTCGATCGAAATCTGTAATGTTTTTGGCTAATTTGGTACGAGTACAAGTAGATATTCCATGCAAATACTAGGTGGTAATTCAAAATCAGTTTTATACTAAAGGTGATCTTTGCCCACTGGACAAACACTGACCCAAAATAATGATGACAAAAAATATCTCAAATCCAGTACCAACCAACATCAGCTCTGTATATAATTATATCGTATTATACAGGTTGTTAGTTTGCTCAATTGAACTAAAAGGTCAAACTGGTAATATAGCGGTCATGGACGAAATTTGGACGACATTCACAGGTTTTTTTTTTATAAATAGAAACCTGAAAATTAGCAGCAATCATTTTAACATTCCGAAAATGTTGCAGTACCCATCTTGGCTAAACGCTTATTGAATCAAAAAAGCGTTTTTCTAAAGTGAGATGAAGTAAATCCGTAATAAAGTAAACCCGCTCTTTAAAGTAAATATATAAAGCATTTTCAATATCGGTCAAAAGTTTATTGAGATTTGTTGGCACTTTTCTATTTTGTTAAGTACCTGGTAACTGTTGAAAGGCCTACACTGTCCTCCCATACCTATTAACAATGTTATTTGATAATATTGTAAAGCCAATTATTTTTAAAAGAGTAACCGTGGAGTTTCTTGCCGGCTCTTCTCCATAGGAAACGACTAATTGGAACCGTGCACCTAGCTTCTGACGTTTCATAAGTGCCCATGTAGGTTTATGTGAAATAAAATAATTTGATTTTGATATTGACTTCGACAAAAACAAATTTTCTCTCAGTAAAGTAAAAAAAAAAAAAAAACTTCCATCTTACTATGAAATTGGCTTCAAATATAACAGTTCCCATTAATAACTCCAAATACAAGTCATAACTTATTAAAAGAAACCCACAAACTAAATAAAATTCACTCCTAAAACACCGCCTGCCTTTAAACCGTCATCGTCAGTGCTAAAATCCGGACTGCTTTAAAAATGCAGTCATTCTATCACTGTCCGTTTCTATGAACCGGATTCAGTTGTCCGAACACTTTATAGTGACGGACGGTCGGTAAAAGTGTCACGTACCAGCTTCGAACTCAATTAATTTGATTTTTGGTCTTGTGCCATTGCGCTACTCCTATTGTTAACTTGATTTAGTTGATCTACAGGTTTTTTAAAGTACCATAGAGCCAACGATTTCTCAGATACGAAATAATTCAACAAAAAAAAAAACCTTCATCGACCTTCAGTTCATTATCTATGACTAAAATAATGAATCATAATTTCCTTGGCATAAATTGGCAGGCAAATTGTATTTCATAAGTATGATTAGGTAAATTATTTTATGAATTTTCTTTATTCCAATACATTGGGGCTACCTGTGGCCGCTATAATGAAAGGTCTAAAGGAAAACTACAATAATAACCCATATTGGTAGACGGATTGGTAATCATTGTGTGTTATTATTAGCAGACAGGGTGACGCTGTTACTCAACCCTACATTACCGTACGTTATTTTCAATGAATATGAACCTTATTAAGAGGAAGCTCACCGGTCTCCTAACGCGTGGTCCTTTCAAAAAATATTGTCTCGTGACTGAGAAGGAGTTATGAAAAACGGCTCAATCAGCTACCTCGGTTAGTGTGTCTAGAATTTTCTAATATATTTTATAAAGTTTCTTATTGAGTCACGAAGCAACGAAATACGATCTAGTGGAATGTGGCCGTTTTTCTTTAGATCGAATTTTGTTGCTTCGTGTCTCAATACGAAACTTTATAAAAGATATTAGAAAATTCTAGACACACTTAGCGAGGGAGCTGATTGAGCCGTTTTTCATAATTCCTTCTCAGTCACGAGATAATATTTTTTTTAAGGAGTGACGCTAGTGGACCCTTAACGATAACAGAAACTTTTTTTTTTTTTTACTGAACAAAAGTTTCAACGAAACCTGTTCCGATCATTACTCAAAATATTGATCAATATTAATGCCTTTGCCATCATTTATCGTATAATAACCAACAACATTAAACGTATCGACACTCGTTTTTATTTATTTTCATCATTATATCGAATCGTCACTCCACATTTACCGATATTCGTTATTTCATACCCACAGGTTGTTTACTTTTTACCGACAGATTTAATGCTTTAATAAGTATCCAAATATTATACTTACCGAGTGGCATGCGTTAGGGTAATTTCGTCAACATTATTTTCTGTGAATGTAAAAAAAACATTTTGGTGCAACACCCACGGCGACCCGCCCTCCGCCTCGCCGCGCATTCCTAAGGTGCGGTACAGCGCTATCAGTCAAACTATAATACAAATTATTTTTATTAAAATAGTCATTAGTCAAATTTATTTTGACTGTGTTCATGGTTACTCATTCTATCCACGTAAAGTCTCTTCGTGTTGTGTTGTGCAAACAGTGCTGTGGATCGGACTTATGGGATTAAATAACTGTACAAGGTAATTTTTTTTTCTATGCTTGGTTTCACGTAGTCTGAATTTTTAAAATTGCAAATATTTCTGAGGTGCATTCAAATGAAATTGTTTTGTATGACAACAATACTATATTAATCTCAAATATTGTATTACTAACACTTTACATAATTTTCTTTTTTGTAGTTATTTCAATAGCAATTTTAGAAGATTTATTTTCGTTCACAATTATATTTATATCGAATGGTTTAATCTCTTATCAAGTAAAACGAAGTATTAAAGTCTTGTAATTTTAGTACTAATAGGGCAAGATGCTAGTTTCTCTACTTTTCAATTTACTAACCTATAAAGAAAAAAATAATAACATTAGACAAATAACTGTTCTCACCCTTTCATTATTTCGATGTAAACGTTTAATAAACCCCGTTATTTCACGATAAATACAAAGCACTGTAATCTATTTACCACTTACATTAAAAAATAACTCTAAAGTGCAGTAATTTCAACAATATTACACAATAACTGTCGTTATTTAGCAGTTATTTGTCTAATGCTATAGTAAATGGAGTATAAGTTTATTTGCAAATAGACATAGATATTGGTGCCGATTCCCTTGTTCACAAACTAAACTAAATTTAAGTTCAGTGCATCTTTTTCTTTCTATTTCATTAAGAAAAGGACAGAAGATAAATTTTAGTTTAGTCCTATCAAATTAATCAGCGCTTGACGTAAATTGACGTATTTTTCATACAAGTTCAGACGTGATTAAAAATTTCCCGACTAAAATTACGTCAATTTACGCTGATTAATTTGACAGGACTAAATTAAAAAAAATCTTGTGTTCTTTTCTTAATGAAATAGAAAGAAAAAGATGCACTGAACTTAAATTTAGTTTAGTTTGTGAACAAGAGAATCGGCACCATTACTTACTCGTACGAAATAAAACTTAACGTTCGTATTTAACTTCATGATATCAATACACCTGATTTCTTTAGTCACCTTCGAACAAATAACACAAACAATTTTGCGAAATAAATATCTGTAGGTATTTCATAATTATACAGTCACTGTACCGAGCAATTTAATAATACGAAGACACGATAATAATTGAATATCATTTAATGAATTATCGTGACTTACGAGTTTATAGGTTCGAACCTAGCCAGGCACTTTTATTTATTTATTTATTTACTTCAATCAACTTTGGATCATAGGTAGGTACAATTAAACAGAATTATAAAATCATTAACACAATTAAAATAAGCATCACAATTAAAATTAAATTTACAATTAAATATTAAAATTAAATAAAATTAAAACAAAATTAAAATCAACATCAAAATTAAAATTATTATAAAATTAAATCAAATCAAAACAATATCTTAACATTAGTCAGGACGTGAACCATGCAGCAGTGGCAGCACTTTGTGTTAATCATTCCATCATCATCAAAACGGTGAAGTAAAACATCGTAATGAAACCGGCATGTCCAAGAACCGAAAATTCGCACTGAAAAAAAAAAAAAAAAAAAAGTTGTTGCTACAATCAAGATTTTGTTTAGATTGACTAAGTAACTTGATGGCATCTGAGCCTATCAAGCACAATGATCACAGCTACTACTTTTATTTGATTGAGATTTGAAACGGGATCTTGATTGGAGTTATCACAAAATCTATTTGCAGCAATCAAGTCAAAAAATAGTTGCTCCAAACAAGATTATTAGATTAAAGTTTCAATGATCTTTATGGAAGTAATCAAAATGCTTGATTGACACAACTAACTTACTTTGTTACAGTTAACATTTTCTTAACTTGTCTCTTTTTTAACTCTTCTACAATGATGTCATGTTAAGGATAATCGAGAAACTTGTTTGAGCGTTCAATTATTTGAACTAGTATTATTGCTGCAATCATGTCGTGATGATCAACTTAACTAAGATTTTGATTAATCTAAACCAGATATCGTCAATCAAGCTAAAAACTCACTTGATTGGCGTGTATTTTTTTCAGTGCTACGAGTATATGTGATCCACCAACAGGCACTGGGCTCGCGTGTTGAATTACGGCCCACTTCCTCCCACAGAGAGGAGCCTGTGTCCTTGTAGTGGGAACATTATAGGCTGATTATAAAATAAAAAAAACGTTCTGGGATACATTCAACCTTATGTACGTTTTATCTAAATCTGTAGATACAGCCATTACGATGGTTCAAAGCAGAATATACACAAGCAAAGTTAATAAAAATCGGTTAATAATCATTTATAGCCCGAGTGCATCTCATGACAATTCGAATAAGCCCAAACACGGCTAGGATACATTGTTTTATTACACAGTTTCGGTGCATACCTTCCGGCTTCATCTTCAGATAATTTCGATGGTACCATTTTCAACAGAATTATTATGCTTGAGTTGTTGATGAAAATACAAAAATCGCTATATGTTTGCCTATAAAATTTGAGGAGTTCCCTCAATTCCTCATGGATACCACCATCAGAACTGGATTTTGACCAATCTGGACCAATCTGGAAGGATATCCTTTCAAATAAAAAATAATTTTCCAAATCGAGTTCTGAGGTAACAAATATAAAATTTAAAAAAATACAACCGAATTGAGAACCTCATCCTTTTTGGAAAGTCGGTTAAAAATCACATAAATCAATAGTTTCATCATTAACAAAAACAAGAAAATCATAAGCAATCATAATAATAATATACTAGGGACACTGTGTAAACATAGACTGTACATCAACAAACAATGTTTTTATGTATAAATACATGGTGTGATTAAAACCACATTATTCCACTTTGAAGTTAACTATCGAATCTATGAAACTACCTTTGTTTTTGTCGCTTGACTCTGTGGCCTTTGTGGCAACGAATATTGTTTTAAATATCATTTGGGTTACAATTTTGTACGTCAAAAGGAAAAAGGAATTTGTAACGCGATCGTTGTTAAGTCAAGTTTTGTTTCACCTCTTTGTTGTTTGATGCCAATGTTAATTTTAGGAAGTTTGGGTGCCCTCAGTAGTCGTAGTTATGTTGTCCTAATTTCACTAGGCCGAATACAATTGGCCTAATTTTGTAGTTCTCATTCATTATTTGGAATTGGTAACTTTTGCGCATGATTATTTTGAAGTTCAGAAGAATTTTCTATTGAAAGTCACAAATTTATAGAAACAATATTTAATTTCAATACCAAGGAAAATTGTACAACATTTAGAAATTAATTCATAATGGTCACTACTTTTTCCCTGCTTTAAAAAAATTAAAAGATTAAATCAGCATCAGCATTCACTGAGGTTAAAAAAATATACATCAACAACAACCTCGTGACGAATACTAAGGCCCCTCACCCATGGCGACTTTTTGTAGCGATGCTGTCGCGCGTTCGCATCGATACAGCCGCGATGCGGCCGCTAGCTGTTTGCCCTCGCCCACACTACGATTCTCAGTCGCGATGCAAACGCGATACTGTCGCGCTTCTGTCGCGATGAAAACGCAATTCAGTAATGGCACAAAAATGCCACAGTTGCACTGATGCTCGGTTCTTCACTCACGAGCCACCCTCCCTCCGTTCTCTCCCCGATGTCATCTGACACGGTCGCTCGTTTGCATCGATACAGTCGCGATAATGTAGCGCATTAGTAGCGCGTTGGCATCGCTTCTGTAGTGCGTTGCAAATGCGACTAACGCGCGTCAGTAGCGACAGCATCGCTAAAAAAAGTCGCCGTGGGCGAGGGGCCTTAAAATATCAAAAACATTTTTAATTCTCTAACTTCACATAACATAACGCCTATATTCCCCGAAGTGATGGGCAGAGGTGTACCTATAGTTATATACTAATATATATGTAATAAGGGACGAACCTATTGCCATCAACCGGGCACAAATCCAGACTCCAGCCTTACTGAGAAATAAATCTTACCCGAAGGGGGAATCGAACCCAGGATCTCATGCGCAGTAGTGGCGCGACCACTACACCAATGAGGCAGTATCAAAAGTATTAAAAACATTTTCAATACAAAACAACTCTAACTTCGTTAAACAAAATCTCGGCAAACGATGATAGTATACTGAAACTGTTTTACTGAACTCCTAACGGATAAACCTCGCGGATATTGAACACAATATTGTACATTAAAAATAAAAGCCGGTGCATTGCCTCCATTCACTTCCATACAAACCACACGAGGTAGAACCTCCTTTGTTAGTGTATTCTATAAAGCTGCACGTAAATGTTGAATCACGGTAGGATTGTGCTTATTTCTAAAATTCAATAGTGCGAGTCTATGCGGGATTGTGTGGGTCTGTGCTAGCATAGCTGGTACTAGGTATCTCACAGTTTGGGTCGGGCGAACGCAATCCCATATTAATATCGCCAGAGCTAGGGCGCGTTTACATTTGGTCGAGTAGGTACGAGTAAATAGGACCATAGATAGATAGATAGATAGATAGAATACTCTTTATTATGTACACCATAAAAACTTAAGTAATGATGATGTTTAAGGAGAGAGGAAGTGATTTTAAACAAGAATTTTAAAACTGGACAAAGACTGAGCACGCCTTATCGAAACGGGCAAGGCATTCCATAACCGTACTGCTTGAACTGTAAAAGACTATATGATAAGATAAGATAGTTCACTTTTCAGGTAGTTCAGTAGTCATTTTATAAGTATATGGCATTATCATCATCATTTCAGCCGAAAGACGTCCACTGCTGGACATAGGCCTCCCCGAATCAAGGGGTTTTGGCATAATCGCCACGCTTGGCAGGCGGGTTGGCGATCGCAGTATGGTGTTAAAAATAATGGAGAACGCTGCTGCCCATTCTCTTGTAAGTCCCTTAGTCACCTTTAAGAAAGCTAGCTAGCTTTTTATTATTTATTTATTGTACATAAAACCGCCAATTACATTAGTTAACAAAGAAACATAGTTAAAGACATTTAAACACATTATTTAAGGACAATAACAAAATTCATACTCGACAGTCATACGCTCATCTCATAATACTCCAGACATACTGACAAGATCTACTTCTTTTCATCCGCGAACACATCGCAATCAGACTTAGCGTCCAAGAGAGCGTTGAGCACAGAGTGTGCGGGGGACAGGAGACTGGGCTCGAGCGACGGTTTGACTCCAAGGCACGGCGAACAATCTGTGCCTCCTGTTACGGCTATAGGTAATTGGAGCAAAAAGATGGGACAGTTCATCGTGCAGTTCAGAAACATCTGTTTTTCCGTGAAGAATCTTACACATATTAATTATTTGGTAATTTTTTCTTCAAACCTCGATAGAATTGTACCCTAAACAATCTAAAAGAAAGTTCGAAGAGTACATAAACAGATAATATCCATTAAAACGTTTATATAGATACCTAAGATAAGCTTTTTGTACCTTTTCTAAGAGTAAAGTGTACTTCTTTTCATACCGGTTCCAGACGTATCTACTGGATTCTAGTTTGCTGCGAACAAGTCCATTCAAAATTGATTTAATATCACTTATGCTGATAGGCTAGATTTTATAAGCCATACAGGCCTGTCGTATTCATAAACTCTTCAACTGCAAACTACTGAGCTTGATTCTCGACCACTCTCATCCATCATTATATACTACAGGCATTTGCATTTAAAAACGAACCACTTTTTTGAATTTCCAATGAATTTCAAATAATGAAGAAGTCAATCATCAGCATTTCATAAAAACCACAAAAATCGCATTCTACGTAAAATCTAATACGAACTCAAAACTCAAACTCACAGCATTTATTTCAATTAAACAAATATAGGTATTGAATTGTCAAGGAGTCGGTCAGTTAAAAATATGAATTTGACCATTCCAAAGCGTTGTAGGTTCCTATGGAGGAGAACGGGAAAGAACTTCATGGTCATTATTTTAAATCAAAATATTGTTACAATAGAATACTGTCATTGGTATTTTCATTCCCCATCTACTCGACCACTAACTTGCTCAATGTAAACGAGCCTCAAGCTACAGTATAGGCCCGCTTATTGCCACGTTCACATCGGATATTGTGCACATTTTATATGATGCTCTCTTCAGTAATGAACGTCGAGATTACAAATGTTGCCTATTGTGAGATAAAATGTTCGCGCAAACTAGTTTTAGTATTTATGCCCCGTTGTAAGTCTCAAGGCAGTTATGTTGAATAACTTTGTTACTCGGAGGTAATGTGAGCCTATAACAATTGCATAGAATATTCTGCTATGTAATGACTTTGTAGCAGCAACAGATACTCGTAGTTTGTAAAGTTTTTGTACATAGAAGACATTCCGCTTATTATATTTTATTTTAATGCTTTCTAATCATATTCTGAGTTTATTTTATAAAATAAAAACAAACATAATCACACACAATATACTATAATGTCAAAGCAAAAACCCATATAAATATCATTGTTAAATTATTTTTTATCAATTCTTCATACATTTTTAGGGTGAAGCCCGACGAGCGTAATTTTTTGAGTTGTGAGTCGCGTAATTTCGGTCGCGTAATTTCTGCTTGGTAGAAATTCTGATGGGCTGCCAGACGAGCGTAATTTATTCAGTTGCTTTTCATCGATTGTATTGGGTAGCAACTCATTTTGCGTTGCCGTGTGAATCAAACAGGACTTTTGTATGAAACCGAATGCAGCCGAATTTCTGCGACCGGAATTCTGCGACTCACGACTCACAAAATTACGTTCGTTTGGCCTCATACTTACAAGTTTCAATTATCACCACCTCATTAATCACGTACAATTCAAACCCTAAAGCACAACAATCATTCAGCGTTCCATACCAATATACCCAAACTACCCTGCACCATCTCAAAGAAAGCCGTGACCTAGAAAACGTCTGTACAAACAACTAGCCTACTAAACAAAGTGCCGGTTAAAACAATTGATCCAGACTGTCAGATGTTTGATGTGGCTCAAAGGGCAGTGGCTCGATGACGTCACTCACCTATTTTACCTTACGCTTGCCCTGCCCGACAGACGGGGAACATAGAATTATTAGGGACAGAAGGTCAACTGTTTACAGGGGAGAGACAAACTATTTTAATCCTTAATGCCGTGATTCTATGTCTGCTTATTTAAGAGATAAACATGCCAGTTTTACGCACATTACGGCAAAAGACACAAAAATAAATCTATTCAAAAAAATAGGCATTCATAAGGACTTTTTTTTTTGGGTGGGAAATTATCAAATAACTTCTCCCGCTGTGGGCGGAGCGGGAGGGCGTGTCAGACTTTTACTGACTAAAACCCACCCGTGTTCCTTCAGTTGCCTGTGTGCCAGGGCCGCGGTATCCCTTTCGGACAAACCCGCAACCCTGGCAGGCACCGGTCCTGGCGGACCCCGTCAGTGCGTGCTGACATCTCTTTGAGGCGTGCGTGGAACGCAACGCGCCGTCGACCCGGGCCTGGTCCTTACTGGACGGCGTGCTGCCCATAGCTCGCCGTCCACAAGCCCGCGCCTACGGTGGCCGGGAATCCGCTACCGATTCTCGCCGCCCAGGGCGTCGTCTCCTGCGGCGACTGGGGGCGTGAGGGCGCACAGACTGCCGCTCCCTCACGCGTTCCACCTCCTCCTTCGCGAGCATTACTGCTTCGCAGAAGGATGTGACTGCCTCCCATGCACTCTCGTTCAGGACCATGGCCTGGACCAGGGCCGGACGCGAGAGATCGCAGCCGCCGATCGCCTCCGTGCCGGCAGAAGTGAAAACTCAAAACTTTGGAATAACTGACAGTCTGGTGCAATAAGTCACGAGCATGTCGCGCATTTCGGTGACGCGAATCCGTAAGTTTTTCTCCTACGAAAAATCGCTCAACGTGACTAAAGCAGTTTTCACTTCAATTACAACTAAAATTATGTTTATCATAACATCATCATCATCATCATTTCAGCCGAAAGACGTCCACTGCTGGATATAAGCCTCCCCCAATTGGTAGTATGATGTTAAAAATGCATAGAAAACGCTGCTGCCCATTCTCTAGTAAGTTCCTTAGTCGCCTTTTACGACACCCACGGGAGGAAATAGGATGGTGCTATTCTTTACGTCCGGCACCACACGGCACATAACAAAGTACACAGTAACATATCGTAACATAACTAAGTTTAAAATAATGCTATTCATATCTGCATTATTTTCTATTTATATTTCTATCGAAATGCAATGAACTTCGCCAAAATATTGCAAAAACCCTCGTTGTTTTCCTTCTGTTTTGCTATTTTGTCTAGGACAGCCTGTAACATCACGTGTCTACCTAATACATTTGTCATAGTTTTAAGTTAATTTAGACCTGTCAGGTTGTCAGTGATTAATTTGGAATTAGTTACACAAAATACAATTCCTTAAGCTATGAATTGAATATTGAAACTAGCTGACTAGATACACAGCTCAGTTCATTAGCCTTTGTTTGTCTTTCATATGGAAAAACAAATACGCATTATGTAGCGTGGAATAATCCTTAGCTCATTATAGATAACATCTGTGCATCGTGTGAACTCAGTTAATTTCTGCTGTTAAATATAATATGAGTATACACTTCATACGCGCGAGAAAGAAGTTGAACTTTTAGATCGCGATAATATGACTGTTATTCTATATTTTTCTTTTTTGTGCCAATTCTTGAGTATTATACACAATTATTAAGTAGAACCTAATGCTGTAGCAAAGTTTGACAATTTCTCAACTTCAAATTTTTCAATCAGAGACAGGGTGATAAGCATTCACACATAAAAAAAATCTTATAAATAATTAATACCTTTATTTTGCATACAGTTAAAAGTTTTTTAAATAAATTAGCACTGCAAAGTGCAAGTGCTCCCCGTGGAGTCGCCCGCGTGACATTTTCTAAAAAAAAAGCATACTTTTTAAATTTAACTTTACAGTTACTTCTTATAACATCAGCTATCTGCGACTGAAAGTTCCGTCAAAATCGGTCCAGCGGTTTCGGAGATTTGAACAAACAGGCAGACAGACAAAAATTTTAAAATTGTTTTTTTTTATTATTATTATTAAATACCGTATACAAGGTGTTTTTTTAGATATCCCATAACTTTAGGATATGAATGAGACCATATTAAAGAATCAACTGGCGTATGAATATTTTTTTTTGTGTTAATTTTTCATACAAATATAATTCGACAGTCACGATTATTAATTGAAAACACCCTTACGTGAAATATGATAACGTCGCATTTTCTTAGCTTTAAATATCAATGATTGGTTTGAATGAAAATGAATTACTCGTATTTATCAATGAAACTTAGATACCTACACACATTGAGGGTCTCGGTTTCATCAGTTTGCCAACGTCGCAAAATTAAAAATTCGTCATACGGGTGAAAATTTTTGACCTAAATTAATATGATTGATGATAATTATCTTCGAAACTATGCATTTTTGGACCACATATTCTTGGACTTTTTGTATAATTCTTACTTATAGAATATAATTCTAGAGTTATGGGATATAAAAAAAAACACGTTGTATATACTTTCATACGAATTTAGTTAAAAGCTTTTATTTTGACATTAACAAATAGAGACTTCAATTTTATTTATTTGTATGTATAGGTGTAGGTAAATAATAATTAATTATACTACTGATTGAAACCCATCCCTAGTAGCATTTTGTGTTGGCATTTAGTTGGGCCACCTTCAGAGGTATGTGGCCCAACCAAACGCCAACAAAAATGCTACTAGGGGAATGGCACAAAACAGTCATATTAAGTAGAACAGTGCTTTACAGAATTGCTTTACACTTTACTTTACGACTCCATGTCAAAACGTATATTCCATTATCCAATACACAACCGCCATCAATTACAGAAATGCAACAGTTAGCCTAAGTGGCTTAGTTACGTCAAGTTAAGTTCTTAACCGCTTGTGACTCGGATAAGCACGGTACAGTCGACTCGATTAAAACTGTAGTCGAGTTACTTCGATATGCCGATATGAAAGCGACTAGTGCAATTAGAGAGCATGGCACAGTAATGGTCGGGACTAGTTCGGACAGAGAAGTAGGCGTGGCTTTTGGCTAAAGTACTAGCGATAGTTGATCCATTTGCAAAACTAAGCTGCACTTATCGCGGTCATCATTAATAGATGCTAAGGCCAAAGGGAAACAGAAAGTATGCCAAACAGACATATAGTATGACAGATATTTGATTTAATTTTTATTTCGAAAACTTGCAGCCAGATTCTTTAAAAAAAGTTATTATTTAATGAAGGAACTCTTGTTTGTCAAATAATTGTCAGCAATCCTAACTTTATAATATTACTTATTACTAATATTATAAATGTGAAAGTAACTCTGTCTGTCTGTCTGTATGTTACGTTTTCACACCCAAACCGCTGAACCGATCGTCATGAAATTTGGCAGAGATATAGCCTGGGATATGGAGAAGGACATAGGCTACTTTTTTACGCGATAACCGACATCCACGCGGGCAGAGCCGCGGGCTAAAGATAGTAATATTATAAATGCGAAAGTAAGTTTGTTTGTTACCTTTTCACGCCTAAACCACTGAACCGATCATCCTGAAATTTTGCATATACGTTGTCAGGTGTACAGAAACGGACATAGAGTACCTTTCATCCCGAAAAAAAGTACTGTTCCTGAGGAAAACCACAATCAAATTCTTATGATTATAGATGGCGCCACATGTCTTTCTAATTAAAACGCCGCGGGCAAAAGCTAGTAAAATTATATAATTACTAGCTTTTGCCCGCGGCTCCGCCCGCGTGGATGTCGTTTATCGCGTAAAAAAGTAGCCTATGTCCGTCTCCATATCCCAGGCTATATCTCTGCCAAATTTACCGCGTACCGGAAAACGTAGCGTTGGAAAGCCTCCCACAAGGTGGACCGATGACCTTATGAAAGTCGCAGGAATCCGCTGGATGCGGGAAGCACAGAACCGGTCGAGGTGGCGGTGCTCGGGGGAGGCCTATGTCCAGCAGTAGACGTCTTTCGGCTGAAATGATGATGATGATAATGATGAGATAGAACAAACAAACCCTGAAGGTATTTTTTTTTTTCTAAATGTATTATGTTTTGTAAAAAGTCATAGAACAAACAATGTTGCTTATGATGTTTTACCAATAACCCTGTATATTATGTAGATGACCTTAAAATTATTTCCTTGTTTATAAAATTATGAAATGTTGTCATACCCATAATACATGACATCACGCCCGTATTCCCCGAAGGGTTAGGCAGAGGTATACATACAGTACACTCACATTTGGCCAGTTATGTTTAAGTCCCATGTAATAAAAGGTGAGCCTATTGCTATCCATCGGGCACAAACCCACACTCAGGCCTGCTACTAAGGAATTCCAAATGGAAAAATCCAATAAAACTTTGCCCGACCCAGGAATCGAACCCAGGAACCCTACTAAATATTTCTAAACTAATAAATTAAAAAAATGTGCCATGCGGTGCCGGACGTAATGAATAGAACCACCCCATTTCCTCCCGTGGGTGTCGTAAAAGGGGACTCAGGGACTTACTAAAGAATGGGCAGCAGCGTTCTCTATGCATTTTTAACACCATTCTGCGATCGCCAACCCGCTTGCCAAGCGTGGCGTTTTTGGCACAACCCCCCCCCCACCCCCAATTGGGGGAGGCCTTTGTCCAGTAGTGGAAATTTTTCGGGTTAAATGATGAAGGATGATGATGAAATTAAAAAATAAGCAACTATATTCAAAACACTCTTGCACAGTCATTTAAATGGTCAAAGTCAAAATTAAGCATAATTGATATTTTGTGTCAGTAATTTTTTTTATTCTTCTTCTTAGATCTATAAATTAAACTATCTTACGTTAGTCAAAGCTGTTTTGTTTTTAATTCATATATTTATATAATATTTTATTTTTAATAGCTCCTCCCCGCGTTTTCACCCGCGTAAGTTTCGATTCCGTGGTTTATAGGCAAAATTTTGCTACTTTGGGTTACATTATTGCAATTTTGTTAAGGACCTCTATTTTTTTTAAAATAAATTGTAGCTTATGTTACTTCCTGATATTTTAGCTTTATACTGGTTAAAAAATGGTTAAAATAGGTCCAGTAGTTTCGGAGCTTATTCAATAAATAAACAAAAAATCTGTCCTCTTTTAATATGAGTATAGATAAATGTTGCTATAATGTAAGATTTATATACTGTTGGCGTATCTATTTTACATAAATAAAATAAAATGAGTAAATTATTAAGCTACTACTTATACCACTGAAACTTTTGTTACAGAAAATATTTTATGCAGTCTTAAAATAAAATTTATTTGAGCCTAACAGTAATAAAGTTAATGGCGGACTTTTATACACTACCATACTAAATATTACCACTTATAATTTGAGGAAATTAGAAGGATTTATGACCATCATAAATTTTAACACGAGCACACTACTCTTATATATTAATAATAGTTTTTAATATGCAACGTAAAAATTACTTTTTACCCTAATCATAAAAGAAAATCGAAATGTTATTTTTAACTATGCAAGACATCTCAGACTCTCCAAACGATTTTAAACTTTAAAATGTTGAAGGTTAAGTTCAAAATCGGAAAGTTTGTGGTGGCTTGATGTGCTAGCCACCGTACATCTTCACATTTAATGATATAAATTGATGTATACAAAGTATTGTAAAACAGTTTAAAAGAGTAACGGTGGAGTTTCTTGCCCATTCTTCTCCATGCGAAACTACCTTTTAGAAGGGGCAACTAGAATCAATTTTATTTCCGTGTAAATTTTGACGTTCAAAAGTGCCATTTATGTATGTGCCTATTTGAAATAAATTCTTTGATAATTTCAATAATATTTCGTAATTTTAATTAGGGCACAAAATGGCTTAAAGTCTGCTTAGCACCGAGTTAATTAGGTTAGAAAAATACTAGTATGAATATATTCATCGACTTCACAACGCTAAAAAAACAATATTGGTGAACGCATAAATTTCGTAGCATTTGCGTAGCACCTGCGTAGCTCATCGCTACGGCTGCTACGGCGTAGCGACTGCTCAGTCAAAGTGTTCACGATATGATGTGAACTTTTTATAAAATATTTATCTTATTATTGATACGTGGTTGTTTTTTGCACTATCTGTCAATACACTTATAATTCTATACCGAATGGCTGTGTTTTTCTTACAAATTAATAAGAAATCTATCCTGCAGCCTTAGTAGTCGGTAATGGTGGTCCTTCGAGCCGGATAGATTCCTTATTAATTTGAAAGAAAAACACAGTCACTCGGTATAGAATTATAACTATATTGACAGATAGTGCAAAAAACAACTACGTATCAATAAATCCCAATAAAAAACCAAAGATAAATATTTTATAAAAAGTTCACATCATATCGTGAATACGTGGTTGTTTTTTGCACTATCTGTCAATATACTTATAATTATATACCGAATGGCTGTGTTTTTCTTACAAATTAATAAGAAATCTATCCTGCAGCCTTAGCAGTCGGTAATACAAAGTGCCCTATAAAATTAGTCTCAGTATCATATCGTATATTAACAGTAACCAGTATTCAGGCAGTTTTAAATTTACAATAATAGCTGTTTAATCTCATTTCGTTTTAGCTACGTAACGGCGGCGTCACGATATTTCTGTGTTATCGGTCGATCTAAACGTTCTTTGAACTTTTACCGACCTTAGAATGTAGCCATAAAGCAATTCTGAATTCCAATTCAGTTCCTAAACATAACGAAAATATTAAAATGACTTCGGTTATTGGGCTGGTTGCGTAATATCGGTACGGTGAGGTTTTATTTTACTAAATTTGTATTGTATTATATATTACAATAGTGTCAGAATGGTCTATCATTGATTTCATAATTGTTGATTTTGACAAGTTTGGTAATCTACTAATATAATAGCGTCATTATGACTTTCTAATGGTCAGCCACTGACGCTCCTATGAAAGAATTTTTAATCTAGTACATAATGACAAATGAAACTTCCTACTAAACTTCCAACTTCTGACCGACCATTGATCGACCATTATGGATTTAGCAGATTACGAACTTTTAGCAAAATGACAATGGGATCGTGTTAGAGTTATGAATTTATAAAAATAGCAGACTTGGGCCCCAGGTGTGAGTAATATGTACTATAGAGCTACCATTTACCTGGTAATAATTATGTCTTTCATTGACTTGAATGTGCCCTGGCGGCTGAGAGTATGTCATGCTCACACGAATGTCTCGTTGGTGGTGGCCATGGCGTGTGTGTTGGATCATTAAGTTCCCTCCAAAATGGTTGAACTGAATGGTGCTGATCCATGCGTCATGTTCGTGAACGGGCGCCGTCAGTTGGTACTGGTCATCTCTAAGCTGCCACGGCTTATTTTAGTTTAATTGTTTTTATTACGGACGCTTCTAACGTGCACGTCTTTTTACATTGTTCTCACATGTATAAATTCAACATTAATTATGTAACCAAACATCATTTCATCATCATCATTTCAACCGAAAGACGTCCACTGCTAGACATAGGCCTCCCCCAAGCACCGCCACTTCAACCGGTTCTGTGCTTCCCGCATCAAATTGAAAAAATTGACCAAATTGACTAAATCAGATTTCTGAATGAGCGTAAGCTAGGACTGAAAGCCTTTTTAAATGGAAAAACAATTGAACTGCTTTATTGTTTGATATTCTAAATCTATATTTTAAAATAAAGAATCTTTAAAGAAGAAGAAATCATTGATTTACCGTAACAAAAAAGATTTCAATTTTTAAAATGATCGCAAACTTTTTTTGATGTGTGTAGGTAGGTATCAAATCTCGTATGTACACGAGACTTGAACATAACTGGAGCTAAACACCTCTGCTTGCCCCTTCGGGAGATACAGCCGTGATGTTATGTACATGTAATAGTCGATTCATCATCCTCATAGTACATTAGGTTACATAGGTCGGGAACTCGGGACCTCCCCGGAGAGGTGTACCATGTACTACAAGATTCACAAAACGCCTGTTAGTTGTTCACTGGTAATTACAACTTTAGCTGGTTTACACTATTAAACTTGGTCAAATTACACCTCGTGGAATCTATCCTTTGTAGGATGGGATACAAAACTGATGTGTATGTGGTTCTTCTTCTTTTAGTTTGGTATTGACTAACTAGTCCAGGAAAATTAGGGGTTAACTTCGGAATGAGAGATAGTCAGCTATAAACTTGTATAAACCTTTATTTTGGCACCTTAAACTTGTCTCAAAACCTACTTATCGTAGGGCGTCCACGACTACAGGTATTCCAAGGTCCGTTAATAACTTAACTATAATTACACGAGTAGGTAAGTGTTTTAAATGAATAGATAGGTACTGAATTATTGAAAAAAGTCACTGATTATTACATAATAGCTAGTAAAAAATGCAAATTATTTATAATTATATATATAGCAATAATTTATAAACTTTATACGGTGTGTCGTCATCGGGACCTCGAATGATACTCTAAATAGTTCAACACTGCGCGCGCTCTGCCCTTTATCTCGAAAATGGTCCAAGATATTAAAAAAATGTCTAAACAAAAGTTTTAGAGAATTTAATCCTTTACAATATTTATAATAAATACAGATAGAAAACCCATAGGAAACGAGATATTTGCAATAAATGTGTAAAAAAACCTTTTGACCTTTGACCTCGGAATATCTGTAGTCGCGGACACCGACACGTGCCAAAATAAAGGTATATACAAGTTTATAGCTGACTATGTCTCATTCCGAGGTTCACCCCTAATTTGCCTGGACTAAACCTGATGTCAGATTTTTATGCCGCCCATAGGCAGGGCTTTAAATACCGGTAAATTTTCATAACGTTACCTTTTATTGACAGAGTTAACGTTATTATATTAGAATAACGGTATTCGATTTAACGTTATTTATGCTACATTTTATTTTATCGTTATTTAAAACGGGTGAGATGTAAGTAGTGGGGCCTGAGGCACGCAGCGCGGCGGCAGCCCGCCCTCGCGCCTCGCTGATGCCGGTGCCGATCAAAACGTTGCCTGAATCTGCCTGATTTTTACCTACAGAACGGCAACGTAGCTAAATTAACGTTATTTATCGTATTTTTGTTAATGTTTATTAAGGTTATATTACTGGTAATGTTATCAAGTAACGTAAAATTTTTGTAACGTTAGTAAGGTATTACATTGAAATTTAACGTTACGTAATGGTTATTATTTTGTTATTTGGTAACGTTAACAAGCCCTGCCCATGGGTCTCTGATTTGGCTACGGACGAAGTCGCGGGCAGAAGCTAGTCCATAATATTTAAAATGGTATTTGAATTTATTTTACGCACGTGCCTTCACTTCATGCGTTCGACATGATTCATTTACTGCAATACCTATTAAAAAGTTGACCTTGTGTAATAATTCGAGTGTTATCGCACGAATTGGGGGAGGCTAAGCCCAAACGTCGGGCCCTATCAGAATTCCAGCGCTGCGGATTTTTTTTTGTTTTTTTAATATCGCAGCATTATGCTGAGATAGGAGCGTTTTTGGCGTCAGATAGGTTTTTTTTTTTGTTTGGTTTATTCGAAAAATATGTTCAATTTAAATGCTGTTAATTTAAATGCTCTTTTTTATTTTTTGTTATTCATGTGTGTGGCCCAGTGGAACTGGCCGTGACTTACGAGTTGTAGGTTGTGGGTTCAAACCCAAGCGGACAATTTAATTTGTGTAAATTATTTGTTTAGGTACCACTGTTCTCAAAACAGTGAAACAAAACATCGTGAGGAAACCGGTAGGAACTAGAACAAAAAAAAAATCGAAGTCATGGGACATCTACTAACCTGCACAGGGCCCGCGTGGTGGATTATGGCCCACTCCCTCTCACAGAGAAGAGGCCTGTATCCCAGCAGTTGGAACACCAGCAGTGGCTGATTATGCTGTGCGTGTCCCAAATAAAATATGCTTCTTTCTTTCTAGATGTAAATAGGTGAACTGATTTATTGTCCCGTGTGGCGCCGAACGTAAAGAATAGCACCATCCCATTTCCTCCCGTGGGTGTCGTAAAAGGCGACTAAGGGACTTACTTATGCATTTTTAACACCATACTGCGATCGCAAACCCGCCTGCCAAGCGTGGCGATTATGGCAAACCCCCCTAATTGGGGGAGGCCTATGTCCAGCAGTGGACGTCTTTCGGCTGAAATGATGATGATGATGATTAATTGAATAGTATTTTAAAGCGCTTTAAATGACCAAATAAGCCTTGAACGAAATCAATAAAAAGTGCCGCTATAACACAGAAACATAACACATTTATTTAGCCAGCCAATTACCATACATCGCACACGCAAATGTGAAACATCTCTTGATACAAGATTCACGGAACGCCTTCCGAGCGCGTCATTAATTTAGATTGGCGGCGCACACTTCGATTGTTTATTCCATTAAACTTATATTGTTGTTGGAAAACCCCCGCGGTTTTCACTCCCACGAAGTTCGCGTTGTGCGAGCGACGGATACAGTATGAACACGGTGCACGAACTCACCTTACTCCGACCTTTTAGGTAAATAACGCTAGGTTCGTCGGTAATTGTAATTAAGGCGATTTTGTTGTTCAAAATTGGTGTTGACTTTGCTGGAAAATTCTAGAATTATGTCGATCAGTTGAGCCTGTTGAATTGGTTAGGAGAGTCAGTCAAAGTTGGTGTATTTTTAATGCCAAAATAAGATTTTGTATTTACCTATTTTCATTTAATTTTGGTTTACAAATTTATTTTTTCCAATACAGAGTTTTTATACTAATCTGCTTCTCTGCCAAATTCCTTCATAAGTAAGCTTTAAAGTCGTGAAAAACTGATTGAGAGATTTTATTTGTGGACGTAATTAAAATCCGTAAATCTACTATCAAGTTATTTACTAACATTATTAGATAACAAATAATGTAAAAAAAAACAACTGTTCAAAATAATTTTACAAACGAATGTTTGTTTTGCACATACAAAACGCACATTACAAAAATAAAAGTCATGAAATTCAACATACCAGGTAGCCAAAAATCTCGTATTCAACATAAAAGTTTAAAGGAAACTTGTGCGCAAAATATTTTTTTGCATGGCTCCCACTATTTATAAAATAGTTTAAGTTACGCAAAAGTTAATAATGAACAAAAAAAAAAATATATATATATTGTATTGAAATTTTATACCAATTTATTTATTTATTTATTTATTTATTTATTTAAACTTCATGTACAATAGTGGTACATAGGCGGACTTAATGCCACAAGGCATTCTCTACCAATCATAATATTTGCACGCGCGTAGTTGGCAAACATGTCTGAACCGTTATTTTATTTTTTTGTTATCCTGCATGCACTTTTATTATTGTATGTGTACACATGTTTGAGCAAATTAAACATATCTTTATCTTAAAATTTTTGTCGAATGTAAGAGAATAAGATAGAGAAAAACTAAATAGCTGATTAACTAGCCGTGGATTGTAAAAGTCTGTGGGAAACGGGGTCAGGGACTCATCGTATTGCAGGTGATGCATTGGCACTGAGTTAGCTAATCGTATGCATCGATGCGGTTTAAACCATGGTTTAAATACAGGGTGTTTTGTAACTGCATTTTTAATGGTAGGTTATTTTATGGTTTTTAGTCATGTGTTGTTAATAGGCAGGTATAGGTGTTTGGGGGAGGGTTAATCGTTTTTATGGCTGTTTGTTATGAATTTCATACTAAAAAAAGTGTTGATTTAGCACCGTAAGTCAAAGTAATAACGTTTGTTAGATTTTTTATGGTTATGGAATATATGCGGATGCCCTTAAAAAAAAATATTGGTGGGCTTGAATTTGACAACTATCTCACCTGATGCGGACGACTAAGTGACATCCTACTATATATATACAGGATCAAATATAATTATGAGGATTTAAACGAATTCAATTTAACTGTGTATATACGTATATATTAATATTATAAACGTGAAAGTTTGTATGTTTGGGTGTTTAGATTTTTGTTACTCAATCACGCTAAAATGTCTGCACGGATTTAGATGAAATTTGGCACACAGTTTAAAACCTAGATTAACACAAGATACTTTTTATCCCGCTCGTATGTTCCCGAGAAATATTTTCTGATATCCACGCGGGCGATGCCACTGGTAAAAGCTATAACAATAATTATAAATATGAAAGTTGTATGTTTGGATATTTGTAACTAAATCACGCAAAACCGGCTGAACGGATTTGGATGAAATTTGGCACAGAGTTTATAGTCTGGGTTAACACATTAGATGGTTTTTATCCCGATATTTTTACGGGATCGAAATTGCGGGTGAAACCGCGAGGCACTGCTAGTAATTAATAGATGTTTCTCGTAAAAGTAGGAGCACATCAATAGTTCAACAGGCGAATGGGACTGAACTCACGAACTTCTCGCTAGTCCAATGACCTAAAAAGTTGGACTAGTGCTGATATATACTTTTTTTATATTCATTCTTTTTTGTTTCATCAATACAGATACTCGCACTAAGCGTTTTCAAACGTCTTTTATAATGCGCACAGCAAAGGAGTGGAACTCTCTGCCTGCGTCTGTGTTTCCGAACGCATACAGCCCTAATCTATTCAAAGTGAGAGTGAACAGGCTTCTTCTGGGTAAGCTCACTCCATCGTCGATTTTGTCTCTGTCACCTCTGACGTAGACTAGAGTCAAGAGCAAACCCAACGTAGAATTAAAAAAAGCTCAAGCAAAAAACCAAATAACATTATTAAACAGACCTGAAACTCTATGTTAAAATTGGTTTCCTAATGCCATCAATAATTTCCATACGTAAAACCTGCACACTAAATAAATCAATAGTAATCGAATATTGATTCCCACTGAAGAGTTAATTTATTTAAATTGCATCCTCACGTTAGTTGAAAACGTTCGAAACTAGCTATTGGTTGCTCAGTTCAAATTATTTTATCAAATGGACGGTCGATGTAATTACATGGGTCTAGTTTATTACTAATTAAATATTATGACCCAGAGGATCGTTTTGCTAACTGTGTTCGCGAAATGAGTGTGTAACGTTGTGTTGGAAGCATGTTGTTTTGTGCTTATATTTCAATTTAACTTCTCGCACACAATAAGGTCCAAAGTCGGACTTAAGAGGCTACCGAGTGCACAGTGGCGCCCTCATCGTTATTTCGGTCAATATATTGTTATGGTTTATTGTAATCATTAAAACGGAAAATAGTGGCCACTAAGCTCCGTTTTAATGATTACAATAAAACATAACAATTTAAAACTACTGATTGTAGTAATGATAACATATAGTCTTGTGAAGCACAACTTGACGAGCTTATTTTCTGCATTTTCATTCTAAAATAAAAGAAATCACCGAAATAACGATGAGGGCGCCACTGTGCGCTCGATGCAGTCTTAATGCCTTAGGTATTCTCTACTAGTCAGTAGTAGTTGATAATGGTGCCGATTCCCTTGTTCACAAACTAAACTAAATTTAAGTTCAGTGCATCTTTTTCTTTCTATTTCATTAAGAAAAGGACAGAAGATAAATTTTAGTTTAGTCCTGTCAAATTAATCAGCGCCTGTCACTACTCCTTATAAGATTAGACGTGATTAAAAACTTGCCAACTAAAATTACGTCAATTTACGTCAAGCGCTGATTAATTTGACAGAACTAAACTAAAATTTATCTTCTGTCCTTTTCTTAATGATATAGAAAGAAAAAGATGCACTGAACTTAAATTTAGTTTAGTTTGTGAACAAGGGAATCGGCACCATAATAATAAAAATATTAAAAAGATAAAATAATTATAAATAAAATAGGTACATACACAAGTACATAAACAGGTTACGTCTTTAATAGGTTAAGTACCAAGTACCTACTCGCAGTTTGCAACAAGTGGATATTTATGTTGTTATGGCAGTTTCACGCAGATGAAAGCGACTGCCAGTAGAGATCATGTCTTGTCAACGTAATTGAATGACCCAAAAATAATGATTTTGGGTTAAAAGAGTAATTGGATGGCTCAGAGGGACGGCCGCATACGTTTTGCTAGATTTAACTCTACACAGATTTTGATTGAACACAAATCTTAGTTTTCTTTATTTTTCCGCACATCAAAATGCGCTAAGGTAGCCCGCGAAATTTCAATTTGGCGGGCTACCCTGGAGCTTTCGCTTTTATATTGTAACGTGCTGCGAAGTCCCAGGTGTTGGTGAGTAGACCGGATGAGGTAGCGACGCACGCGCATGTCCCCGCCCCCTGTACCCATGCGTTACACTAGCTGAACTCCATGAGATAGTCTGCAGATGTAGATTATAAATATGAAACTCTTCAGTAACATCTTTAAATTATTTCTATTTTAAGAAATCTTCGCACTTTGAATGGTGCATTTTGAAAACTGGCAACGTCGCAAATAGCCGACAAATATTTAACTGATTTGACAGCACACATTTTAGATTAAACACACTTTAGTTTTTAGTTTGCCTTCCGCACATCAAAATGCTCTCGCACTAACTTTAATTGTACGATGTCCTACGATGTCCCAGGTGTTGGTGAGTAGCCCGGATGCGGCGGCGACGTGCGCGCATGGCTCCGCCCCCTGTAGCCATGTGGTGCGCTAGCTGAACGCCGGCGCCGGCGGTGCATGTACGCGGCGGCGGGCGGCGCCTCGCTCGCGGGCCGTAAGGTAACTATTATCCTTTGATTTTATTGTATTCATTGTCTTACAATAACTACTGCTAGACTGTAGGGCTTTTCTGACAAGTATCGCCACAATAACCATCATTTTGGGATAGTTTCCCAGTAGTTGCAAAATCCTACTGGGATTTTAGAAATAAGAAACTGGACGTAATCCAGAAATTAAAGTGGCGACAAAACCATGAGTTTGTCTGAAGGTAGATTAAATAGATATTCCATTTGAAGAATCCTCCTACTTTGGAAGCTTCGAGCATGACGTTAATTACCTAGATTAAGTAGGTACAGCCAATCAGCAACGCTTATATTCTAACTTTTTTTTTCATGTTGGCCAGGCGCGCCAGCACGGCCGCCAGCCCGCGCCGTCGAGCCCGCGGCCGCACAGCCCCCTCCACCCCGCGCCCTCCGGCGTACGCGCATACTCCTGCCAGCACTGGGAGTCCCGCCTCGCCGCGCCGCCGTCCCGCGTCAACCCGCCCCACGTCGACGACCCGCCATCGCCATGCGAACTCATCGAGGTATACAACTATAGTGTGTTTCCCTTTACGTGTCCGTTTTGGTAAACAAATATGGCAGACGAATTTTGAGGCATTTAGCAGCTTTTGATGCAATTGCCGTGTATGTGTCACTAACAATACGTTCCGTCATTTTTTGTGTGTGATGGATCATGCGGCTCGCATATTTTTCATACCATATTTTTTTACCAAATAAGACATAGTAAAATAAACTACACATTACAGTACTCACCATTTGAAAACATCGGGCACAAGACAGAAATGATCGGAACAAATCGATTACAAATTATATGCAAAGGCAACAAGCAATTTTCCATAAATAGGTTCAACTTAAGTATTAGTGTTTACATTATTGGGTATTGCAAGTTGTTGTGAAGTCAACTTCAAAGCAAAATAGTGGTTTCTTGGAAGACTTATTTTTTATTAAGTATCGAGAATTTTCAACTTTATAACACATATTGGAAAACACTGAAAAACGATGGAGATAATACAATTTTTTAAATGCCGAAAGTCTCTTCCTCCTGTCTGATGTTTGTCAATCTCTGGCGAGAACTGTACCAACATAAGTGTTTCATGTAATAGCGTAAGCATGGTATCTCATTTATATGTGTTGTGTATGTACAGAGGCCCTTTGCGCCTCGCATCTATGCTCTAGAGGTAACCATTCGTAGCTGCGCTGCTATTTAGGTATGTATTCAATGTTTAATGTTTTCTATGGCTAGTTAATGTAAGCATGTAAGTAAGTACTGAGACAATGCAACAAACGGGAGACGTCACCTTTTCATATAAAGCGGGATATATCCTTAATTCGCCTGTCGTTGATGTGTATATTGTGTTCAGTTCGCGTTAGAAACCGTGTAACATGTGTTTCTGTGAAGTGTTATTGAGTGCAGTGTTCAAAGTGGGCCGGCCATGAAACTGCGACACCCGGTGGACACTAGCGTCCGATGGCAGGTGTCGAAGAACCAGAGACTACGGCTCGACGTTCGGAACGAAACATGAGCAATACGTGCAACAAACATTCCGAACTAACCAACTGAATAACTCAACGCCAAATTGCGCTTGCTTCCATATTATATGCGTATTCTCTTCTCACATATCGTAAATCTAAGATCGACCACTTTACCTTAAAAAATTAAATTAGATATAAATTAAAAATAGTTTCGCGCCTTTCTTGTGCCTATCTCAATCCAATTCTAAAGCGTTCTATAGTGAGATTTAATTGAAAGTAATTAATTCTGTGATGGGACTAACTTAGGGTGATATCGACGTTTGATGTGTAAATAGTCTTTATATCTCTTTATCGCTAGTTAGTGGTAGTGTAGACGCGCTAGAAGTAGTTCTTCGCTGTAAAAGATAAGACTAAAAACATAGTGTGTCGATCCGCGGTAACTTTGATAACTGTAAAGTGACTGGGATAAAGAGACAAAGTGCGCGTTGTGGATAGCTGCAGAGCTATCAGGGGCCCCTGGCTGAGTTTTGTGCCAGCGCTCACCAACGGCCACAAACCTGGCAAGTATGCAGGCAGCTCTTATGCTAAGGAGCAAATCGCGGGAGAGAAGAAAACAGCGTTTAAAGAGAGGGTACAAGCACGACCTGCCGAGCAACTTAGCTACCAAGTTGATCGCTCCCTTCCCGAGATACCCTCCAGCTTCATGGGTATGTCTTATGTTTTTTTGATGGTGTGTGTGGTTGCATGCTGAATGGTAGTTATGATCGTATAATCAGTTAATATTGTCGATGTTTTGATGTGATAGTGCCTTCAATTTACCTGATTTTTGTCGATTTCTACAATTAATTCTCGTCAATCTGAAATATGAACAAAAATATCGACCAAATTAAGTAAATTGTTTGCACTATCGAATTTTCTTAACAGCTGGTGTAAAGCGAGGTAAATAGCAAGAATGCAGCATGAAAGTTACGTGTTTCACAACGCTTAATGAAGTGTTGGTGAATGTTCCGTAAAAGGTGACTCGGTTATAATTAATCGGGCAAAGTTAAACACTGCTTCAGCAGAGTTGAAATTTGCCGATATAATTGGCTTACTAAACTGTGTAAAATGTTGGGTTTAACCTAAAATTGTAATAGGAAATCTTCTTGAATCTTTCGGAATGGTCCGAGATATCATTTATCTTTACACCCTATCATGAATGAATAACTATAACACAACAGTAATAACCAAAATCATATTAAAATTATCATTTCGACGAAAGTTCCTAACGTTCACAAACCTGATATTCATTTTCCGGGAGCAAAATGTCGTACGTGGTTCCACCGGTTGAAGCGTATTTTAATTAAAGTGCAATGCCCTGATATTTATCTTATGAAATTACACTGAAAAAAAAAAAAAAAAACAATTTGTTGTTGCCACAATCAAGATTTTGTTTAGATTGACTAAGCAACTTGTTTGCATCTGAGCCTATCAAGCACAATGATCACAGCTACTACTATTATTTCATTGATATTTCAAACGGGATCTTGATTGGAGTTATCACAAAACCTATTTGCAGCAATCAAGTCCAAAAATAGTTGCTCCAACCAAGATTATTAGATTAAAGTTTCAATGATCTTTATCGAAGTAATCAAAATGCTTGACACAACTAACTTACTTTGTTACAGTTAACATTTTTTTAACTTGTCTTTTTTTAACTCTTCTACAATGATGTCATCAAATCAAATCAATTCAAATCAAATCAAATTTATTCGTAAATGTAGGTTTCAATACAATAAGGTGGTAGAATAAGATGGTTAGTTCGCTACATTTTACTCGAGTGCATACAAATAATTATAAAGTTAGTTGTGTCGTAACAACAGACACATTTTCCATTACTTACATACAATTACGAATGTCAAAATAATAATAATTTAAATTTAATATTGTAAAAAAAATCTAAATGTCTGTGGTGTCCCCCATAAACTCAGTTGTGGAGTAGTAACATTTATGAACAAAAAATTGTTTTAATTTCTTTTTAAACATATTATTATTAAGATTCCTTATCTGTCGATGTACATCTGTCATGTTAAGGGTAATCGAGAAACTTGTTTGAGCGTTCAATCATTTGAACTAGTATTGCTGCAATCATGTCGTGATGATCAACTTAACTAAGATTTTGATCAGTAGCGGCGTTAGGGTAGGGCGCGGATGACGAAGGGCGCCAGACATGAAGGGGCGCTCCTTCATATCTGGTTTCCCGTCTTGTTCTTCCATTGAGAATATTGGTCACTATATCTACCTGTAACTGTAGCGAGTGGGGAACGGCATTTTTCTAAGCTTAAGCTGATAAAAACCTATCTGCGATCGACATTATCTCAATCGAGATTGACAAACTTGGCAAATTTGTCAATCGAAAATGAAATTGCAGAAAACATAGACTTTGATGCCTTTATATGAGAGTTTGACGATAGAAACTCAAAAAAAGTTTATTTTTTTATTTTATGGAAATAAGAAATAATAAGTTTACAAAATAAAAACCAGTTTTTTACCCGACTACGGCGAAGCAAAAAGGAGGCTATCCTCTGAACAACACTATGAAAATGTATTAAATACATTAAAATATATTACGTGTAAGCTGTTTATTTAATAGATGATAATAAATATTGAATAATTTGTACATATCAATTTCAGGTGAGAATATTTTCTTGTTTCATACTTTTTAGAGCGTGATTTTTCAGTAGTCGGGTTTTAGTTTTTGAACTTTTTTTTTTTATATTGCAAACAGACACTTCAGTTTTATTTATTTGTATAGAATATATACTCTATTTAAACTTTATTATAAAGATCAGTCAGCTCGTGGCTAAGTAATAACAGCCGCACGGGTCGATCCGTCAGGTTAAGCTACGCTTGCCGGGGTTGGTCCGTGGATGGGTGACCATCTTTACATACCGAGACTCTTCCGTGCCTCGGAAAGCACGTTAAGCTGTTGGTCCCGGCTGTGATTCGTGGATCTTTGACAGTGGTTACGGGTCGTCAGAAGCCCAAAAGTCTGACAGCCAGTCTTACCAAGGGGTATCGTGTTACCCAGTTACTGGGTTGTGGAGGTCAGATAGGCAGTCGCTCCATGTAAAATACTGGTATTCAGCTGCATCCGGTTAGACTGGAAGCCGACCCTAACATAGTTGGGAAAAGGCTAGGCAGATATATATAAAGATCAGTCATACCACGTAAGGGCTATACATCGTTTTAAATGCTTTCATTACAAAATCACCAATTCATACAAAAAAAAAAAAAAAAAAAACAATTTCGACGCAATATAATTATATTTAACAGCCTATATATTCAAAGTTCTTGGCTTACGATGATAAAACACATAGATTTGGAGCGGGTAGCCTATAAATATGACGGATGGTTAGCCACTTAGTATGTACGGCGAGTGGCTCGGCCATTTATCAAGCGTTGTCCGCGCCCCGTGTACCAAGCCTGTTCCCAGCTTTGTTTCATCGCTTGGTGTTTCAAGCGTATTCCGAGCTTTGTTTCATAGCTCGCGACTCGCAGCTGGGACACAATACAAATAATTGTACTCGCTGCTAGTTTGTAGTCTTTGTATGTGACGTCCCACTTGCCTGGCTTCAGAAGTTATCAAGTATAGAAGTTTGTTTTGTGATTTTGAAGCAGCAATGTGTACAGTGATTTCGTTTTTAATTACCTACAGGTTTTATGAGAGTGGGTTGTTGTCTCTACGAGTATAACATTGTGTTCTGGTTTTCTTAGTTTGTGTCGATTGCTTGAATTGTTTTTGACTTTCAAACATAAGTATTAGGTTATCATTTATTCATTGTAATATTTAGAAATTTTTAATATCACAGCATTATGCTTAGATAGGACCTTTTTTGGCCTCGCACAGGTCTTTTTTGTTGTTGTTTATAATGTATTGTTTGTTAGTTTTAAATGCTCCTTTTTAGGGTTCCGTCTGTCTGTCTGTCTGTCTGTCCGTCTGTCAGAGCTAAGTTGCTCCGAATGTAATGGAAAGATTAAGTTGAAATTTGGTACACATATCAATTTGAGTGACCCAAACACGTACGTGAACCGTAAATAAATGAATTTAGAATATTGGGGGGCAAACAAGAAAATAAAAGTTTTGCAAACTGTACCGTGTGACATAATAAATGAAAGGGTACTTACTGTAAGGGTCTCAAATACATTTTTTTTATAATTTTAAAATAAATTGTTTTAAAGTTATAAGTGAAAATAGACGAAAATTGACCCCCCTTATCTCCGAAACTACTGAACCTAAAATTTTGAAAAAATAAAATAAACAGAAAATTGTTCTATACTTATAGATTACAGGAAAATCTATAAGAAGTCTATGGTCTTAAAATAACATGGTAAATCTCTCGATATTGTGCGTACAAACTTACATTTGCAGTTGGAATGTATGGGAGATTATGTTTACCAACTACAATGTTAAGTTTGTTCATAGGATAAATTCTTTCCAAGTACGGAACCCTTCATTGTGCGTGGTCCAACACGCACTTGGCCGGTTTTTTTTTGTTGTTTTTGTTTATAATGTACATTTGTTAGTTTGAAATGCTCTTTTTTTACTGTGTGTATTTCCTGTGCCTGTTCCAAATAAAATATTTTCTTTCATTCTTTACATGGTATTAAAACAACTTGAAACTTTGCCCTAAATACCCCGTATCATGTTTTGTAGCGCGAAAAGAAAGCTCAATTCCTCCAAATAAATCACTATTCTTTCCCGAAATACAGAGCATCCATTATTTACACTAAGAACACATCGGCATCGTATTTCAAAGAAAACAAATAAACACTGCAATAAAGTTGGATGCTGTATTCGGTGCAGCAATCTCTCTCCGAGATAAATAATGCCTTTCCCTGAACCGGAGTTGACACCATTCTAAGCGAACGCACATAATTATGTAGGTAAGCAGGTAGCTATATACACAGTATAGTTCTCTGTGAAAGAAAGGACGTACACTCGGTTGCATATTCCATCACGCAGAATGAGGGCAAGTAATTAGTTGAAGTAGATTCTCGGAAAAGTAAATTTAATAATCTCTCTTATCTAGTTTTTGGCACATTTGCTGCGAGTTTTCGCAGCAAGTCTTTGAGTGTTCTGTAAAAAGGCCACTTAAAGGCCTTCTCCCATTACGATACGCACAGTCGACTCAAGTATCCTGCAAGTATCAGAGACTAGTCACCACCAAGTATCTCACATACATTTGAATGCAGGCTCGCATACTACGCTACTGGTATCCAACGCGTCCGCGACTAGTATCGCGCGACTCGCAGTGTCGGTCGCTTGGGCGTCGCGTCTCTTCCGCGTCTCGACAAGATGGCGGCGGAGCAAGAAATTAATATTAAATTTGTACAAGAAGTTGAAAAAAATGCTTGTTTATACGAGTATAACTACAAATTACCAGAATACATGCGAAAAAATTAAATAGGACTTGGGCAGATCTTGTAAAAATTTACTATCATCATGTTGTAGTTCTAGTGCTGCTACAACAAGACTACAATTTATGTTTCTTTCAATATATGGATGAATCCAGTATTTTGTACTCTTGCGATGACGTCTTCTGTTTCTATAAAACAGAAAAACCGCAAGTGCTTCTTCGTCACTAGAATCGCTTGACATAACGTCCGTCCACAGATAAAGAGTTAGCACAAATGATGAATTTAGTCATTTTTAAGTAGCATAGGTAATATGCGAGCGTCGAGTGGCGAACTAGTATCTAACCAGTATTCTACTCAAGTATCGTATCCTACAAGTACTCGTATCGTAATGTGAGAATGGTCTAAGACCTATATTACACTGGAGTAATACCAACAAATAGCAGTTTAAGGCTAATAAGCCAGTTTCGAAGCCATATTTTTTTTTTTTTAGGTTTTTGCAGGTCAGTATAAGGTTGTATGTCGATCAAAATATGATTTGCGACTATTAAAAATATGTATTTGTGGAATTATGATCATTCAAATTATCAATACAACTCACTAAATATTTAAGAAAATAGATACTAATATGTACAAGTATATAAAAAAGGGAGGGAAAAGAATCAAAGGGCATCAAAAAATTCGTCCGCATCGCTGTCAACAGGAAAAGTGCCCAAAAGGCTGGCAGCATTGCCACGTTGTATGGCAATGCTGATTCATTGGGCAAGAAATAGGCCAGCCTTCTGGTCACGTGAAGAGTCGACCAACCGCTTGGAGATTTCTCGAAATACCATGATCTATACAACATTAGTTTTAGTTCATGCGAAACCCGAAACACGTGTCTAGTATTTTTATGTAAAGAATTTATGTTCAAAATTTCAAAACTGTATCATGAAAAATAACAAAGTTATAAGCTTGTTATGTTACCTGGTTGTCCGTACAAAAACATGCTCACCAAGCGGCGCACCCGCACCACCTGCGCCTTGCGTTTATTAATAATAATATTAATTTGGCAGTAGGTACCTAACCGTACGACGATTGTAATGTAATTAACTGGTGATAACATTTTCCATCACACTTGCAAGCTTTGGACTTTGTCGTAATGGTCAAGTGCGGATAGGTACTTTGTGTCGCTCGGAGTCCAACTAGTAACCTTTTTTAAATATTTTTGGGAAAAAATATAACATGGTGTAAAAACTATTGGAATCGATTCAGTTACTTATTCTGAACAAACTATATTCAGGTTTTGCATATACTAAAAATAATGTTGTATATTTTTTTTTTACCAACGTTAGCGTACCGTTACATTTTTGTGCCCATTGCCGTTGAGACCATGGGTTGTTGGTGCACTGAGGCCAAGAAGCTCATTAGTAAGATAGGGCACAAGCTATATGTGACAAAACGGGTGACTCCCGCTCCGGCTCGTTCTTGGTGCAAAGGTTAGCCATTGCCATCCAACGTGGCAATGCAGCAAGCGTTATGGGCACTTTTGCGCCGGGAACAGTTAGGGGCGGGTTATTTGAAAGTGTTTGACTGTAACTTTTAATATAATGTAACTAATGTATGACCTAATTTAATTTTAATCATAAATTTAATAATGAATGTAATCTTTTACCATAATTTTAGAACTATTTAGTGTTAATTGAATAAACCCCCCCCTATAACCCCTACCTAGTTGATATTCCACCAACTCGCACTAAGCGTTTTCAAACGTCTTTTATAATGCGCGCAGCAAAGGAGTGGAACTCTCTGCCTGCGTCTGTGTTTCCGAACGCATACAACCCTAATCTATTCAAAGTGAGAGTGAACAGGCTTCTTCTGGGTAAGCTCACTCCATCGTAGACTTTGTCTCTGTCATCCAGACCTAGACTAAAGTCAAGAGCAAACTCATAGTAGAATAAAAAAAAATAAAAAATAAAACTCACTAACTTCAAATAATCATATTGAATTACTGTTTCATGAATCATGTCATTTGTGGGAAATTCCAACAACCGTGGTTGCAACACCATGTCGTTCCAGTGTAATTTAGCTCTGAAAGTTTTGTGTTAAAGTCACAAAGTTTTGTTAAATTATTGTCCGTTGTTAATGTGTTCAACTAGCTACCAGCGATCGTGGCTTCGTTCACGTGACCTTCAGTTTCGGCTTCACTGTACCTGGTTTCAAATGGTACCCCAACATAACTATGTATATATCTCGTAAAAGCAGCGCTTACAATTTGGCTACAGTTAGAATACAAAACAATTGAAATACTTTAAACATTTATAATTTTACTAGCTTTTGCCCGCGGCTACGCCCGCGTAGATGTCGGTTATTTCGTAAAAAAGAAATCTATGTCCTTCTCCATATCCCAGGCTATATCTCTGCCAAATTTTGGCGACGATCGGTTCAGCGGTTTAGGCGTGAAAACGTAACATACAGACAGACAGAGTTACTTTCACATTTATAATATTAAGTATGAATTATAAGAAAATACTAATTTTAGGTAGGTATTATATCTTATCTAGGTATTATCTCATATAAAAAGGGACGTTAAGTTTTCCCGAATTTTCAAATATTCCCGGCAACTTATAATTTTTTTATTTCCGTAAAAACCAAATTGGTCAAGCCGTTTTGAAGAGATACGCTTACCAACGACAAGCATTTAATTTTTAGGATTCCGTAGTCAAAGACAAAATCAAAATATTTTATTTCACATAAACCTACATGGGCACTTATTGAACGTCAAAAGATGCGCGGTTCCAATTGGTCGTTTCCTATGGAGAAGAGCCGGCAAGAAACGCCACAAAAATTCTTGTCTTTTACAATATTTTCAAATAACAATATTAATAGGTACCTATGGGAGGACAGTGTAGGCCTTTCAACAAGTCCAGGTACTTAACAAAACAAGTAGTCATGCTGACGTACTGCATGTCTTCTTGTTTTGTCTGACACACACTTAGCCGGTTTTTTATTATATAGATATAAGAATGTAGTCTAAAAGAAGCGACACATAAAGATAAAAAGTCTTTAAACATGCGCATTATACCGTAATTACATCATTTCCTCGAGCGACACCCCTTAAATACATGTACTATGAAAAATCATTCAGTTTGCGAGCGAGTTTATAAAGCGAGCGAGTGCTGTCAGGGCCCATTCAGATATCACGAGGAAGCTATTATCGCTCTCGGGCCCACGAACGCTCCTTCCAACACCATCAGTCAACACCTCTATTTTAAAACACGCTTTAATACGTTACCAGTAAGGTACAGAATTCGTTGTATACAATATTGATGGGCGCCAATGATAAAGTCAGCTTGTGTTATGCGCGAATGATGGGGCAGAAGTTTTACTTACCCGTTGACTTATTTACCGAGGACTAGATTTTTGCTGCGGAAATGCCAGAATTATTTTTGAACAAAAAAGACAAATCTTGCTTACATTTTTTGGCACTTTGTGAGGGAATTCTTTTTTGGGATCTAATGCAAAGACACCGTGCATTTAGGCTGATTTCAGACGGATTGAGTAGAAAATATTAGAAATACTTACATTTCGTATGTGTCATGTATACTCCATTTATTATAACATTAGACAAATAACTGTTCTCACCGTTTTGTTATTTCGATGTAAACTTTAATAAACTTCGTTATTTCACGATAAATACAAAGCACTGTAATCTATTTACCATTTACATTAAAAAAATAACTTAAGTGCAGTAATTTCAACAATATTACACAATAACTGTCGTTATTTAGCCGTTATTTGTCTAATGCTATAGTAAATGGAGTATACACAGAACACACTACTAATAGTAGCCTTAATGAACCAACCTTACTATATAATATAAAGAGGCAAGTTTTACACTCGGTAATGGAGAACAAACTAAAGAAAACCCTAGACTGAAGCAGATTATTTTGTTTACGAAACTAATCAACCTAGAAAATTTTCATCTATTAGCAGTATGATGACATAAAAAAGAAGCTGAGAACGTGAACACTGTTTGTGGTCTAGTGGTACAACCACCAGTCTCAGATTCAGCGGTCCCGGGTTCGATTCCCAGCGGGGGTAAAAAATTCTGCTCGGTTTGGTTGGTGGTAGAGCTTGTTCTAAGTCCGCCTGGCTAGCTACCACCATCTTATCCAAGTCTGTCGCCAGAACAACAATGTTAATAGCATTTGTGTTTCGGCAGTTAGAGGTAAGATGGCCAGTTCCTCTGTGGTTGAGGATTCCGGGTGAAGCTCGCTTCCATCTTCGACCTTATCATCACTTACCATCAGGTGAGATGAAGGCCAAGAGCTTCACCGTAGTATATAAAAAAAAAACACACTAACGCTAACCGCTGCGTTTTCGCTGCGATACGCGATACTCTTTCATAGTTTAGTGGTACATCTGCCGAAATAACGCAACAGAAAGTTGACGCCTCCATTGTTCCTAGGGTTCTGTAGTCAACAAGGAACCCTTATAGTTTCGCCATGACCGTCTGTCTGTCTGTCCGCGGCTTAGCTTAAAGACTCTTAGTACTAGAACGCTGTTATTTGGTATGGGTATACATATTAAGACTGCGTCGAGCGCACAGTGGCGCCCTCATCGTTATTTCGGTGATTACTTTTATTTTAGAATGAAAATGCAGAAAACAAGCTCGTCAAGTTGTGCTTCACAAGACTATACGTTATCATTACTACAATCAGTAGTTTTAAATTGTTATGTTTTATTGTAATCATTAAAACGGAAAATAGTGGCCACTAAGCTCCGTTTTAATGATTACAATAAAACATAACAATTTAAAACTACTGATTGTAGTAATGATAACGTACAGTCTTGTGAAGCACAACTTGACGAGCTTATTTTCTGCATTTTCATTCTAAAATAAAAGAAATCACCGAAATAACGACAAGGGCGCCACTGTGCACTCGGCGCAGTCTTAATCATACCGACAAAGTGGTAAAATAAAATCTTGTTTTTTATAGGGTAAAGTGGGGATGATTTTTTTTCTCGTCTGTCCTATGGTGTGGGGTATCGTTGGATAGCCCGTTCAAAAATATTGCGAGTTTGTCGAAACTATTTTTCGATTCAGGGATCCGTTTGCATAATATTAAGCTTTAAAGTGCACATTTTTGTCAAAAGTCCCTCCTAACAATCCCTGCAAGCTAAACGGTTGTTTTTGGGTATGTTAAAAAATTCACAGCAGTAGTATAGGTATATAACGAAGTTAAAAGGAAAACTATCACAGTTAAGTAGGCTTTACAAGTTACCGAGTAATAGTCGACCAACTTACATTTATAATGTACACAACAACAATGTTAAGTTTGTTCTTGGGATTAATCCATCCCAACTACGGAACCCTTCATTGTAGGTGGTCCGACACGCACTTGGCCGGTTTCTTAAATTTCTAACAACACAATTTCCGAAAATTCAGTCAATCCAGTTTCAACCAAAAAAATCTGCTCAAAAATTGGTTGGACACTTCCATTTTCTTTGCAATTTGTTTATTTTGAGTTATCATATATCAATCGAATACGAAGCGAACGCTCGACGTCGCTACGCTTGCATTTAATAATATTGTTCTGTTATTGTAAATGTTTTCTCTAGCCTTAGCATCAGAGTGCTAACAGCGGAAAAGCGGTTTTTTTTTCCGAGAAACCCGCAACAAAGCTAATTAAATTACGGAAAATGAAATTGATGGCGGAAAATGAAAATGTTTTCGTAGCACTTAGGAAGGGAAGCTTTGTAGACGACAATTATTATTTATACATCTGTTTATGGCCAATTTGTTTATTTTACCGTTTGTTTTGTCCTTACCGTATCTTTGGTGATAAGGAAGCGTTTCATAGCTACTTTGAGAACGTTTTAAGATTCAAGGCAAGGGCAAGGGGGGATAGTTTGGCAAATGTCGAGGTAACTGCTATTAACATTCACTTTCTTAGTATTGTGGCTCTTGTGATACAGGAACTCCTAGTACAAGAGCGAGGGCTACACAGATGTTTGGGTCTTGAAGTGAAAATAAATAAATAATTATTATTTTAAAAATGTCTTTGACATATCTCAGGACTCTGAGATCTTTGGAAAGCATACGAGGGGCCGAAGACAATTAACTAGCGGAGGCCCCACATATAATTTTAAGTGTTGAGGCACCAACCGACGATTATCCCTGTATGCACTATGCAAGTGCACCCAAGGAAAACCCCCGGTTGGTGCAGGACTATTGCAGAAAATGGAAAAAAAAAAGAAGAAGAAAAAAGAAAGAAAAATTGTTTATTCTGCACAAACAAAACGCACTTAATAAAAAATAAAATTATAAAATACATACATTGAAGTAGCCAAAATCCTCTTAAAAAAAAAAACAAAACATATTGGGCTATGGGTTGGGTGGCTATATTGGATTGGTTGTCTAGAACTATGAAAGGGCTATGTCCCCTGTCCGATCAATGTTATGTAATACACGGAAAAAACGGCAGGGGGTGACTTGCACACTCAATAATGGACTCCCGAAAACGCCCGCTCACAGTGTCGTAGTGGCAAAGGGGCAACACTTCCTGAGGTTTTTTGCTTTTCTTTTATTTATTGAAGTGAAAACTTCTTTAGGCGCGTTGAGCGATTTTTGGTAAGGGAAAAACATATGGGTTCGCGATCGTCACTGAACGCTTTCCATGAGCTATATGTATACTGTGTATGTATGTGTACTTTTTGAGTGAACAAAAATCATGGAACTCGCGTCATCTTCACCGGACGCTTTCCATGAGCTTTATGTATAAAATAACAGTTATTCCAAAGTTTTTTGTTTTCAATTCTGTCGGCTGTCCTTACGACAGCGATTTTTTTTCACATCAACATTTGTCAAAAATCGTATAGGCCGTATAAGTTGTTTTTGGTGAAAAAAAAAAAAAAAAAAAAAAAAAATGCCCAGTTGCAAAAACGCGCCATCTTGTTTTTTTTTATATACATATTTAATTCTTTCATTTGTTTTTTACTATTTTTCACAACTGTATAAATACGTCGTGTGATATTGCAAACTCGTGTCATTAAAAACCTTCGCCTACGGCTCGGGCATTATGGCTAGGAAAAAAAACAAATCGATTTTTTTTCCTTATTATTTTATTATGATTAGTTAATCTGTTTAGGTCTGGCTTTCCATGAAAAATAAGTTTAAAATTTCCAATTCGCAGAGAGCAAGTGTTATTTCTCTGCATGAAAACAGGAATTTCGCCCTGTAGGGGCATTGTTTCAAGCTGACAATATTACGGAAACATTCCTTCATTACCTTAAATATACTACTACAGTAAATTAGAACGATTCATTTCAGTGTATAGGGGTAAAGTGGCTGTATTAAGTGGTGGTGTAATTGAGTGTAATAGAGCAATTATCGTGAGGTATCGCAAAGTAACCTGTTTGTTTGCTGGTGTTAACATACGCCGGAGTTCTGTCTATGTAATGATTTTAAACATATAACGTGATAAGTGTTCCGTGTGGCGCCGGACGTAAAGAATAGCACCATCCCAATTCCTCCCGTGGGTGTCGTAAAAGGCGACTAAGGGACTTACTAGAGAATGGGCAGCAGCGTTCTTTTGCATTTTTAACACCATACTGCGATCGCCAACCCGCCTGCCAAGCGTGGCGGTTATGGCAAACCTCTCCCAATTGGGGGAGGCCTGTGTCCAGCAGTGGACGTCTTTCGGCCGGAATGATGATGATGATGAACGTGATAACTAACAAGCTTTCTAACTGGAGTCTGAAAATCTTTTGAAGTTTAACTGCTGTCAAATCTTGTGACAAGTTTTATTTGGTTGGCTACATTATTATTTTAGTCAGGCAATCCCAGCAGTTATACTACATTTATTATAACATTTGACAAATAACTGTTCTCATCCGTTCGTTATTTCGATGTAAACGTTTAATAAACTCCGTTATTTTACGATAAATACAAAGCACTATAATCTATTTACCATTTACATTAAAAAAATAACTAAAGTGCAGTAATTTCAACAATATTACACAATAACTGTCGTTATTTAGCCGTTATTTAGCCGTTATTTGTCTAATGCTATAATAAATGGAGTATAGATAATGTGAGATTGACAGTTTATTAGGTATATAAATCTTGTGTTGATAACATCGATATTATTCCCGTTGATTAGCCTTTCAGAAATCGGGTGTAAAACTTACTTTTATAGTGATAACTAGCTTTTTCACGAGGCTTCGCCCGCGTGGGTTTTCTAAAATAAAAGTAAATAAGTAGCTTTAATTACTCTTTATAACATCAACTATAACCAGTGAATTTCCGTCAAAATCGGTCCAGCCGTTTCGGAGTTTAGCCGAAACAAACAGACAGACAGACAAAAAAATTGAAATTGTTTTTTTGTTATTAGTACCGTAGCTACTTTCATAATTATGGATTTAGTAAAAAAAGTTTATTTTGACACTTCAATTTTATTTATTTGTGTAGATTAGTAATATAATTAATGTAGAAATTTGCAAACTGCCTAACCTTATATGTTTGGGTATTTGCGTTTGTAAACTTTAGTTACAGTCATCATCATCATCATCATTTCAGCTGAAAGACGTCCACTGCTGGACTAAAGCCTCCTCCAATTGGGGGGGGTTTGCCATAATCGCCACGCTTGGGTTGGCGATCGCAGTATGGTGTTAAAAACTCATAGGGAATGCTGCTGCCCATTCTCTAGTAAGTACCTTAGTCGCCTTTGCCGACACGCACGGGTGGAAATAGGATGGTGCTATTCTTTACATCCGGCACCACACGGTTAGTTATATAAGGAAGTATTTTTGAACTACTTTCGCTCACGGTCACTATGAGTCGCGACCTTGAATTTTTAACAGTTTCCCCTAAACCATTAATTTGGGTCAAAGTTTGTTTTGTTTGTAGTTCTGTGCAATATTTTTTTACGTTATTTACGTTGGTGAATCATTAGGATTATAGTTTCTTTCCCAAAGTTTACATTCAAGCATCTGGTCATCCACGCACGCCGTTTGCGAGTACTACGCACCTGACCTTTCTGAAGAACATCACCAATTAGGTAACTATATGTCCTCCTAGGGCGTTCCCTTCCGGCGTTTCCACTCACATCTGCCTCGTAAATACCTTTTTCTCAAACATGCATGGAAATATTCTCATTATTTTATAAAAAAGAACACGCGAAGTATCGAATTTACGGACAAAGAAAATCGAATCCATTGCAGGAGCGTTTTTTGAATTTGGAATATTACCTCGCTCTAGCAGTGTTTTATTTCCCAGCATTCTTTTGAGAAAAGCGCTATATATGCATCGGCGGAAATGACAATTGCCTGTCTCGTATTAGTGAAGTCCTCGCCTACGGCTCGGCCTTCATACTCATACTCGACCTGCAATTGCCTATTTCTCGGCCTTTGCAATAATGTACTATTGTTAGTCGCGTTTCATTTATCCGCTCAACATGACCAAACTATCTAAGCATACTCTTTTATTTGTTTCTTAATCTTCTTTTAAACCGCACCATTACCTTATCACATAATTTTTCAGCCTATCCAATTCAGTTTTAATCTGTAAAAAATACCTCTTGTTTTCATACATTTTTACATTGATTTTCGCTGATAAGAGATTGCGTCTAGATTTTTATAGTTTCGCCAGTTCCGTCTGTCTATCTGTCAGTCTGTCCGCGGCTTAGCTCAGAGACTTACTACTTCAAAGCTGTAATTTTGCATGGGCAATATGGATATACATATTAATCACGCCGACAAAGTGGTATAATAACATTTGTAGGGTCCCTTACACTTAAAGTGCGGATGATATTTTAATTTCTCTCGTCTATTTTGTGGTGTCAGAAAAAACCCTTCCAAAATATTGGGGGATTGTGAAAACCATTTTTCGATATAAAGATCCGTTTGCGTAATATTAAGCTTTAAAGTGCAAATTTTTGTTAGAGTCTAGTGTCCCCCCCCCCCCCGGGCGCGGTGCGGGGACGTGCGCGATAGTTCCTGTCCGCAGTCGAGCGCGGCTTTTTTCCGAGTGTTGTCGTGACCAGTGATTGTCAAAATATAATATGCACAAAGAAGACTTACTTTTACCGGAAAATTCTTTCTTTAAATGGCAATAACGCGCGTGGTAAGCTTGAACTAGTTTGAGATCCCCGCTCCCGCGCGGGTTGTCGCTTGCCGCCCGCGCACTGACTGCAGCCACTTGTATGAACGAGCTATGGCGTGAGTTGCCTGCGCGCTCCTCGCGCCAAGTAGCTCGCGCCGCTCCCCGCGTCCGTCCCGCGCCCGCGTGCCCACTATGGACACTCAAATGAAGTTCTTATGTTTGAGTACGTCGCAACGCGCTCGCCCCCGCGCCCGCGCTGTCAGTCTGGCCAAGCACTTGGTTAAAAAAAAAAAAAACATTTATTTCAGGTACCATATAACCCATATAAGAAAACAAATTTATCTTATTCAATAATAAATACAAAATCACACATAAATAAATGGAAATTAATAAATACAATATAAATGCAACATCAACACACAAATTAAATAAATTAAATTGAATTATTCACATTAAATTTCATTATTTATTACGTTATTGTCTCTTACGTGCGACACAAAGACATTTAAATTGTGTATCTTAAATCTCTTTGGTGCAACACTATACGTAACTTGTCTGTCACAGCAGTGTCGCACATAAGGACAGTCCAACCTATTTGCTATCATATTCAGAACGATATTGGTGCTGGCCCGCACTCTGCACACAAGAGACGCGCAGCGCTTCCGCATGGTCGCATGAAAACAGTCCGTGCGCGCCCATGCGAACATACTCGAAGCGCTGCAGCAGCGAGGCAGACCCAATATCGCTCTGAAAGCGTTGTTAAACTGAATGCGGAGGGTGCTGTAGCTTTTCTCCTTGTAATTAGCCCACAGACTGCACGTGTACATGGACGTGCAATATGCTCAGAAAAGAGTTACATTCACGCCATCCGAGCAACGCGCGAACCTGCGGGCCAGCATGTTTGCTCTTTTAGATAAAGTCCCCGTTCCAAGTCAGCATGATCTCTGAGGTCAGACGTGACTATATGTCCTAGGTATTTAAACTGATGACAATGAGTGACAATGCCCATGACCTTAGATAGTAGGTATTATACTGGGTCAATTTATATGCACTACCTATCAAAAGTTACACATATAACAACAAAGTATTACACTGTGGCTGTACTAAACTTTAAAATTGCTTCGTTTTCCCTGTGTTCGCTAACATACATAGATTTCTAAATTGCCTCCGCTAAGTGGTTACGGACCGTGCAATAGGTGATAACACTTTAAGTTAAGATAGGTTTTATTAAAACTGTGCAAGTTAATTGAATGCAGTTTTAAATTATTCAGGCTTTCGTGTACATTGTTTCTTATATACATAGGTAGGCACTCAGCGAGTAGCGAACACTCAGGTGCTTAAATCATCAATGGTGCCGATTCCCTTGTTCACAAACTAAAGTACAGTGTATCTTTTTCTTTCTATTTTATTAAGAAAATGACAGAAGATAAATTTTAATTTAGCCCTGTCAAATTAATCAGCGCTTGACGTAAATTGACGTAATTTTAGTTGGCAAGTTTTTAATGACGTCTATACTTACATGGAGTAGTGACAGGCGCTGATTAATTTGACAGGACTAAACTAAAATTTATCTTCTGTCCTATTCTTAATGAAATAGAAAGAAAAAGATGCACTGAACTTAAATTTAGTTTAGTTTGTGAACAAGGGAATCGGCACCAATGTTTTATAAATAATTTGAATTTAGCTTAGATCATGCTTTAATTGCTTATTAGAAGGCTAAAAGTCACCCATAGGGCAATGAGAGGGCTATATGCTTAGAGTTTCCCTACGTGATCGAATCAGAAATGAAGAGATCCGCAGGAGAACCAAGGTAACCGAAATAGCCCGAAGAATTGCCAAATTTAAGTGACAGTGGGCAGGGCACATTGCTCGCAAAACAGATGGCCGATGGGGCCGAAAGGTTCTGGAGTGATGACTGCGTACCGGAAGACGTAGCGTTGGAAGGCTTCCCACAAGGTGGAACGATGACCTTGTGAAGACCGCAGGAATCCGCTGGATGCGGGAAGCACAGAACTGGTTGAAGTGTCGGTGGTTGGGGGACGCTTGTGTCCAGCAGTGGACGGCTTTCGGCTGAAATGATGATGCTTTAGTTAAAAGTTCCAACTCAATTTTAATTTATTAACTAAACTACCAACAAACAAATATACCCATTACTACTCGTTCACAATTAAAATCAGGTCAGCACAGAACACAAAGCATTTAAAACTAATAGTGTTATAATTACACAGAGCAGTCCCTGCACGTAACAGATGTTAAAATATTCACGAACCAAATATCAAAGCGAGCATAGATTAAATAGAAATCTGACAGCTAGTGTAGTGACACGGCCGCCCGTGTCAAGGACTGCCTATGCAGATATCGACGTGACGATCGATACGATGACTATAGTGACGTGCCGCGATGATGAACACTTGATTAGCTGAAGTAATCATGTTAGGATAGGCTCTATTGATTATTTTGTGATGGTGTGCTGTTTTTTTGTTGGAGTGTGGCCTTGGCTTTTAGGAGGAGGCTTCTATTAAAATAAAAAGGTATTTAGAAATACAGTGTGGTAGAATTTGCTGAAACAAAACTGCTATAGCGGAGGTATTTCCGCAATTAAAATTTCATTGCCAAGAGTATTCTATTTAAAGATCTATTGTCATTTTTCGAATAACTGAAACTGAATGTATTAACTACTTATTTCTGATTGATTGATCATAACTTTGTGTTGTATCTTTCTGCCTAATGTACCCCACTTTATTACTTTTCATGGATTAATTACAAAGAAAATAATTCACCAACTCATTATTTATAACACTGTCCCGAAAAATCTTGTACAAAATAGGGTCAAAGTTTTTGCAAGGTATTCTGTGTGGGTACAGTGTGTACCTAATTATATTGTCAAGTTATTTTCTATTTTTTTAATAGAAAACTTGAATGCTTGGATTCCATTAGTGCAGAAATGCAGGCTAGAATAAGCGCCAAGTACCGTATCGTGATTTATGAATAGGCTTGCATTCTCCACTGCTCTATAAATGACAGAACAGTTGACATTCGATTTTAAAACAACAATAGGGAGAACAGAAGAAGAATCTGCGAGTCTGCGTCTGAGTTTTGAATTATTCCGTATTCTGTAAGCACTGCTATCAAATTTAAGTTTTAATATTGATTTAAAATAATCTTTTACTTGAATGAATCTTCATTGCGTAGCCTAAACCTCTGGGTCTAAAAGCAAGTAATTTTGCACAAGAGTTCAAATGTTTTTTTTAACTTTTGGACCTCGTCAGATAGCTGATTAAAAGAAAATGTCTTCCCCGTACATTTTACGCTTAATGCCATAGTATAATTTTGAGATAACTGGTGTCAAAGTTCATGAAGTAGATGATTTTTGAAAATGTTTAATAAACTTGATGTAACTTTTAACTGTTTCATATTTTAGAAAATTTGGTTACATCGAAAGGTTTGCTATAGTATTAGGTTCCCTATGGAGTAACAATGAAGGCCATTTTGAGAGTTTAGAGAAAAGTGATACTTGGTGACGAATTCCGGGTTTTTTTTTTTTAATACATAAAAATAGGGTTTTCTCGAATTCCATGAATTTTCACCTCCGCTTTATTGGGTGCTTATTGTTGCAAATGGGTCCTACTATCACGTCGTGGAAGGAATACGCCAAATTACAAGTCACCCTGTATATCGAAAGTGAGCACTAAAGAAGGATTTTATGGAAGTTCGTCATTTTTGCCGATCGGAAATCCCATCTAGCACATGGCTTGTTACCTATTAAAGTTGTTTAATGTATGGAATACATTTACAACGTGATTATTTTATGAAATAAAAAAGAAAAGAAAAGCTATTATTTCCATCAACATGTTAATTGGTTAGGCGTCGGCCATACTATTTTAACCGGTAAGTTATAAAAGTATTTATTTCAAATAGTAATACTGAAACACATCCTTCATGGAAACATAATTTCACATAATTTCCAATGCGTCATGTTTAGATGGTTATTATAATAACTGGCACGACTCGTGAGCACAGATGGGTAGTAGTGGGGGCTAGCTCGCGCATGTACACTTTCGGCTAAATAAAAATGACACGCGAGAGTCCAATAGACGATGAGTATCGGCTGACGAACCAATCGCATGCAGCTCGGCGCCCCCCGGCTTCTTCATTCCGCCAAAGAGACCTAAAAATTTACTACTGCGCAGGTGTCAGTTTGTGCTCACGACTCATGCCGGTTACTATAGCATTGCTATTTACTGCTGATGTATGTACTTTATTTATTGGATAACTAAGTACTTATACAGGGTTACATAATGAATATTGAGTAACAATGTAAATAATTGTCTTTGGTCCCTGGTACTGACATCAAGCAATGGACTAAATTGTCAAACTTTTATTGCTTGAATAAAAAAAAAATATTGCTTGCTTTAAAAAAAAATGTCAAATGTGTGTACATTTTATAATTTTATTTTTGTTAAGGACGTTTTGTTTGTGCAGAATAGACAATTTTTCTTTCTTTTCTTTCTTTCTTCTTTTTGGTAAAACCCTAACAACCTCATCATGTCATATCAAACAACAACTTTTGTTCTATGACTTTTAATAATTAATCAGATTTTAATTCATTCAAACGTTTTTTTTTTTTTATCTAGTGTATCTCAGAGTTTAACCACGAGGGGTTGCTACTCTTTAACCGGACTTTCCTGTGGTTGCCTTAAGCTCCTAAAAACTTAATGCCTCCAGCCAGGGCGTAAAATCTTATAAACTAAACGACTGCACGCTAAAGGCACCTCCTGTGGGGTACGAACCTCGGCTTAGGGCAGCGTCGGAGGGAGGGTGGCAAGGGACCGTCGGTGGCTGGATAAAATCAGAGTTATGATTATTATCCGGGGGATTTAAAGCTACAGGCTGCTCAGCTAAAGCGCGTGCTGGCGCTTCACTTACAAGCAAGGGTCGGGGAGGACTATAAAGTCGGGGGTTTCGCGCGGGGCCTCGGCGGCGAGGTCGGAATGACGATCGTGTATTGTGTATTTTCTTGCGAACTGTACTAGTTTCCCTACGACTCTCCTGGAGGAGAGTAGTGGGGTTGTCTGGGTCGGCAGTGTTCATCAGACTTTCATACAGAACTAAATATATAGCGTTGAAATTAATTCAACGCTCTAAATGTATTTAGAGAAAAACGAAATCTTGAAGGATTTTTTTTTTGGTAAATGTATTATGTTTTAAAAAAAGTCATGAACCAGAAGTTGTATTTTATGATCCTGCAAGGTTGTTAGTATTTTACCAATAATCGTGTATAGTGGATAAGGAAGGATAAGCAAACTTAGGGTAAAGTTTTAAGTGAATAAAACAGGTGGTAAATAGCACCCATTTACAAGGACATTGGGCAAGACATATAAAAAGCATTTTCGTAAATAAATAGTAAAGTCCGGAAAATGTCCGTAAAAGCTAAGTTGTTACATAAACTTTGCGGTTGTATTCTGAGAAATGATTCGAGTCTCATCTCTCGTCATTCCTACCGTACGTATAGACATCCGGTTTCTTATATACCCTAGCTATCAAACCTAGAAATTTTCACCTCGAAATCTGTTAGAACTGGTTGGATAAACCGTTTATCCAAAGAGCTGATAATAATTTATTTAATCAAATAACAATGTTAACATTAAATTAATAATATCATATGCAGGTACACTTGACTTATGCTAGTTAACAAGACAGGTAGGTGTTGCAACCAGCACCCTTACTAAGTTATATAATAACTTGTATTAAGGGCAGTGGTACATACAGCCCATACATATTTCAGTTTCTCAAAAAAAAAAAAAAATTGCAGGCAGAACAAGTGTTAAAATAGAAACTATAAAAACTAGAGTTAACATATAACCATGTTAACACTAGTTTTTTGTTTTTTTTTTTGTTTTTTTGTTGCTAAAATACCGGCCAAGTGCGTGTCAATGAAGGGACAATGAAGGGTTCCGTAGTTGCGATGAATTTATCCCAAGAACAAGCTTAACATTGTAGTTGAAAATTAAAATGTACAAAATGTATGAGAGAACATGTTTTTAAACTGCAAATTTAAATTGGTCGACTATTTCTCGGTAACTTGTAAAGCCGCTGTGATAATTTTCCTTTTAACTTCGTTATATATAAAAATTCACAGCAGTAGTATATACTGCTGTGAATTTTTTCACATATCTAAATACAACCATTTAGCTTGCAGGGGGGGGACACTTAAGTCTAACAAAAATTAGCACTTAATATTACGCAAACGGATTCGTAAATCGAAAAATGGTTTTGACTAACCCGCAATATTTTTGAACGACCTATCCAACGATATCCCATACCATTATTCGATAGACGAGAAAAAAAAAAAACCTCACTTTACGTGTAGCTGAGGTACCCTAATATTTTTTATATACTTCAAGATTTTATTTCACCACTTTCTCGGCGTGATTAATATGTATATCCATACTAAATTACAGCTTTCTAGTACCAAGAGTCTCTGAGCTAAGCCGCGGACAGAAGGATAGACGGAGAGACAGACGGATATGGCGAAACTATAAGGGTTCCTTGTTTACTACAGAATCCTTAAAACGTTATATACTTTGAATAAAAAAAAACATTATTATTATATATGTTAACTTTGAGGTCATCACCTAATCTTTCATCACTGTAGACTGGGTCAACAACCTTTAATTAGCTTACTGCAAAACCTAGACAGGAATGCGAAATTAACAGATTTTGTTATGGCGAATCTGATTGTCAGTTTGTGTACAAAAACGATTACCTACATCTTATTGCCCAATGACACGTAACGCAAACCCGTAGTTCTATGGTGAGACATAAAAATGTCGTTCAACTGTTGGAAAACTCGCTACGTCATCGCAGCAGGTAACTAAAACAAGCAATTAAACTGAAAAAACCTCTCTTACAGGCTGGCCCTGGTCTACTTCTCCGTGCGAGGAGAGGGAGAGCAATTAACAAAGAAAGACGTGTAGGAAATAGTACCTGTAACGTTACAAACAACCTGAGGAGCTCTTTATAGTTGACAATAATATTTATATACAGGATAAGATTTTAACCAGTGTGCTAATTTTTTTGGTGATTCAGTATCAGTAATAGAACACATTTCTATTATTTGATCAATACTTTTTTTTGGTACTACTTTAAATCAGCAAAATATGGATACAATCTATTCGTAATAATATCAATGGGCGAGCGCACAGCTGATAGGTACTACTGCGTTCCGCTTCACTGACCGCACCGCCGGCGCGTTGCGCGAGGAGTATCCATTAAACCAGTTTCAAAATAAACATCTTTCGTTAACGATAACTTCATTTTTTTGTACTAAGACATATCAAAATAAGAAATAGTTTAAGTTAAATTTGTAAAAATTTGCGCCCTGATTAAAAACTTTTCCTGTGTAAAAGAAAATAAATTAAATAAAAGGAGATTAGGTAAATAGGCCCAGACTTCAGTGAAATGAAAATCCCGAGGCTCTCCTTGCGCAGCGACTGCTGTCAAAGATGATGAGACTGATCTTTGCATACTTTGCTGAGTCTTGTCGGTTGCAACACTCAAAATCTGCTGAGGAACAAGTAGCTGTACGTAAGGCTTGTCCTTAAACACTCGGACGAGCGTTGGTGAATGCGGACCTCTGCAGTCTCGAGACCAATAGATGCGATTGCTGCGTGTGAGGAGCCACGAGACCATCAGGTGTGACTACAGCGGAAGTTTCGCATTCACCGAAGCTCGTCCGAGTGTTTAAGGACGAGCCTCCCGTACAGCTACTTGTTCCTCAGCAGATTTTTTACTGTTGCAACACCGACAAGACTCACCAAAGTATGCAAAGATCAGTCTCATCATCTTTGACAAGGCACAAGAATTTTGCTACCATTTGTTCCATTAACAAGCCGAAAGCGAATCCCAATACTAAGATTATCTTAGCATCATTCTACAATAATTTATCACGCATATTGCTTTCACAAATATTTTATTGTACTATAAAGATAAAAAATTCAATGATAGTTTCTGACATAAAACAACATAATAACATCAGCTAGGCAAAAGTGTACCTATAGTACACTGACATTTCGCCAGTTATGTACCTAAATTAATTAGCAAATAATTACTCAAACAAATCTCACAACTAAATGAATCTGCTATCAATGGCTAGCAGATGCATAAGTACCTTATGATATCAGCAAAACAATCTACGAGCAACTAATTCAACAGTTCTTATTTTTTTTTTAACTTTCTTACTGATAAATAATTTTCGACTCAAAATTTTCTCTTGTACAAACATGCATTCACTAAGCGCTATTGTCGAAACTGACTCGACCGTTAGTTGATGTGACGTTTAACATCCGCCATATTGGGTTTTCAGTTTAAAAAAAGAGAACTTAGGTAGTAACAGTCAACAGTACGTATCAAAATCGATGACCGACTTCGAACATTCATTCAGTGCTTTGTAGGCTTAGATCGAAGTCTATAGCGTATTCTTATCCCTTAATAGTCTGACATTTATACCAGTCAAGCAACGTTTAACCACAAGAATGAATGGGTAGTAGATAAACGCTCTGTAACTGATCGTTTATCAATAAATATTTTTGTTTATGTATCGCAGTTTATGAAATTGCAAATGCTTTAGTTGTAGGTAAGTATCTAATACGTTCAAACAAAGATCAACTGCTTAAGCAGTAATTAGGATAGACAATCTCTGCTTTGTTTTCAATACAAGGAAGTTAAAGGTATCAATGTATAAGGTCCAATTTGGTACTTTACAAACTGAAATATGGTACACATATAAACGCACCCGTGACACATATAAAACGAAAAAACCGGCCTAGTGTGTGTCGGACCACGCACAATGAACGGTTCCGTAGTTGGGACGAATTTATCCCAAGAACAAACTTAATATTGTAGTTGAAAAACGTTTCAACTGCAAATATAAGTTGGTTGACTATGACTCGTTATCTTGTAAAGCCATTCTATAATAGTTTTCCTATTATACTACTGCACTGAATTTTTCACATATCCAAAAACAACCATTTAGCTGGCAGGGGGGGGGGGAACACTTGACTCTAACAAAAATTATCACTTTAAAGCTATTACGCAAACGGATCCCTGAATCGAAAAATGGTTTTCACAGATCCCCAATATTTTGGAATGGCCTATCCAACGATACCCCACACCATGGAATAGACGAGAAAAATAAATATCAACCCCACTTTACGTGTAGGGGAGGTACCCTAAAACGTTTTTTTTTCTACGTAGATTTTATTTTACCACTTTGTCGGCGAGATTAATATGCATACCCATGCCAAATATTACAGCTTTCTAGTGCTAAGAGTCTATAAGCTAAGCCGCGGACAGACAGACAGACGGACATGGCGAAACTATAAAGGTCCCTTGTTGACTACGGAACCCTAAAAACACGGTAAAACTTCTCTTTGTGTATTTTTCCCCAGCATATCACATTCAGTATAATGTATGCAGATATGTGAATGTTTCAGAAATGAGTCAGTGAAAGAATGAGGTTTCAGATCAATGGTAAAACCGTGGACCGTTGCGTTTTAATCTGCTCATGCAATAATGATGATTTTATGCACGACTTTTTTCTATCTCTCTTTTGTTTTACAGGTTAGTAAAGACAGCAATATGTGAAGTTATTTAAAATTTACACTACATAGTACATATATACTAAAATCATGGCTGGCGGTACAAAACGGGACGTCTAATTTAAGCAGGGTTCCCGCATCAACCCGGTCTTTAACAACCTTCTACATTACATCTTTTTAATCTGCTAAAATGAAATAAGGTTGTAATATGTGATCCGTCAAGTTTTTCCGCGGCTCAATGTTAAATCAGGTATATTATTTTTAAGTGAATTGACTACTAACTAAAATTGCCAGTATATTCAAATCGCAGCTGACATTCTTTGACATTTGTATGTCATTGTTTTCGTCTCGAAAAGCTCAATATTTTGAGCGACAACTATTCATATTTTTGTTATTATAAACAAGGATATTTATTCAACTACAGAAATATGAAAAAATGTTTTAACTTACTGGTGTATTTTTTTTTTAAATTAAATTAAAACTGCGAAATTAATTTCATATTGGCGGACACAAGATTTAACTAAAACCAAACGCATCGGCATTTTCAACCGTATTTGTTTACCTAAAGATTTGCTCCTTACCGCGGCTTAAACTAAAGACAAATTAATGATAAGACCACCCATCACCTAGAAATGGAAAAAACGAGAAATGGAAACTATGGTACCTACAAGTCTCCGCGCAAATTGCCTTATTATGGCGGAGGAATTAAGTATCTGCCGCCACAGCCTTCAGGATGCTATTGTTACTGCCTCTTATTCTGCCTAAGGCTTCGGTCTTGAAGTCAGGGATTGCGGGGCGGGGGCGGCGGCGGTGCGGGGAGCGGCAACGCAGACCTGATCTCGAAGCCAGCGGACAGTGTTATGAGAAATTTGTGTCTTTGTTCGTTGAAATGTCTAAACAGCGACGACAACATCTTTTTGATACTAACGTTAGATGCACATCACTACGTCAATGGAGACGCGCGGACACCGCTAGATGCCCATCGATGCGCATCGCTCGTACGCCGCTACCCGCGCCACTGCCTTCGAGGCCAGCTCCATATAAATCTATGCATTGAAACGCGCTTCTCCCCGCGACGCCGGTGCTCCGCGCCCGCTGACTTCGTGTCCAAAGCCTTAAGCCAGACCCATTCAGGATGAGGTGTCGTCAGATAATTAACAGGTCACGTACCTATATGTACGAACATCTAATTATAAGGTACATAACACTTTAATTGGTACAGAGTTTACCTACCTACCGATGAAGCTTGTAACGCGACCAATGATTTAGATGTGCCAGGTTAATTGGTTTATGTGATTTAGGGCTTCATTATATAGGTTTAATAGGTATCAACACCAGAAGGCAAGTTTGGTACCAAAAGGGTGGTAAGGGATGTTGTCAGTAAACATGACTCTCCTTTCATTGTTTCTTCCTGTGAATACTAATGTGACTTTTGAACTCATGTCTTCTTTCCATGGAGGTAGGTAGAAACTATAGAACGCCACCTGCTACGCTCCTTACATACTCATTTTGCGTCGTTTACATTCATAATAGGTTGGGGAAAAAGTTTCTTCGCATTTAAGAAAAAAATCAAAATTCATTTTTTAATATATTTCATTTACATTTAACTATAGTATGTAGGTACCATTTTGTTCGATAACTTTTTGCGATCTTGTAGGTAGGGACATGATTCCATTTCTGTAGAAATTTTGGGACTTCTGATCAAAATACCGCGACAAATGGTTTTGGCAGTCCTCTCGTGATGTTAACCTGACACTGCATAAAGAATTCTGAACAGACCAAAACAGGTGGAAATCTGAAACTATACGGCGGATGCATTAACACCTCCCAGCCAAACTCTCTTAATTTTTGCTGAGTGGCTAAAGATGTGTGAGGTCTAGCGTTATCATGATGAAAAACCACACTCCTTCTGTTGATTAATTCCGGCCGCTTTCTCTCAACTTCTTGCTTTAATCTCATCAGTTGTTTGCAGTAGAGTTCAGAATCGATGGTCCTGCCTGGTGGTAACAGCTCATAATGAATAATTCCCTTCCAATCCCACCACACACACAGCATCTCCTTGTTGCGAGTTAACCCGGGTTTCGCCACAGTCTGTGAAGCCTGACCGGCCTTTAACCACGACCTTTTTCGCACGTTCTTGTCGTACGTGATCTACTTTTCATCACCAGTTATCAGCTTCTTCAAAAATGGTTCGGTTTCATTACGTCGTAATAAACAATCACAAATGAGTACACGGTTCATTAGGTTTCTTTCAGTGAGCTCGTGAGGTACCCAAATATCGAGCTCTTTTGTGTGCCCAGTTTTATTCAAATGTGCCAAACCTGTTTTGTGGTCAATTCCCAGTTCTTTAGCTACGTCGTAACTACTGATATGCCGATCTTGCTCCACTTTTTCAAAAATGGCATCCATTTTATCCGTAATAGGGCGACCAGAGCGACGTGCATCTTTGACATCAAAATTCCGGATTGAAAACGCTTAAACCAAATTTGTGCTACTCTCACAGACACTGCACTAGGTCCATAAACATCGCAAATTTTTTTCGCGGCGTGCGTTGCATTTTTACCTTTTTTGTAGTACAATTTTAAAATGTATCGAATTTCTTCATTAGATTCACTCATTTTGACAGTACGAAAAACAAATGAAAATCACACGGTTGGAGGATCCTCTCTTTTCCAGAGAGTATGAGTGAACTTTACACCCTGTACCTTATACATCTATAAAGTAAATATGTAGTCTAGGGATCTGGAAAAGGACATAGGCTGTATCAGCTATGTCCTTCTCCAGCACTCTAAATGCGTAATACACTACAATCAAAATCTGAATGATCTTGAAGAATCTTGCTAACCCATTGCTTCATATGTTCAAAAAATTTGTCGGCTGACAACGTTAATAACGCAATGAATTTTGTTGCACTGTCAAAATTAAACCTATTGTTATTGCAAGTGTGTTACCCAATTACCCCACTGGTCCCAGGCTACCTATCTACCAAATTTCATAACGGTCGGTTCAGAGAGTTTTTTTTTTGCATTCATCGGGGTAGCTCTTGGCCTTCATCTCACCTGATGGTAAGTTATGATAAGGCCGAACATGGAAGCGAGCTTCACCCGGAATCCTCAACCACAGAGGAACTGGCTATCTTACCTCTAACTGGCGAAACACAACAAATGCTGTTAACTTTGTTGTTTTGGCGACAGACTTAGATAAGATGGTGGTAGCTGGCCAGGCGGACTTAGAACAAGCCCTACCACCAACCAAACCGAGCAGAAATGTTTGCCCCGCTGGGAATCGAACCCGGGACCTCTGGATCTGAGACAGGTGGGTTTACCACTAGGCCACAGAGGTGGTTTAGACGTGAAAAGATAACAGACAGACATACAGACAGAGTTACTTTCGCATCTATACAAATAAATTAATTAAAGTGTCTGTTTGTAATGTCAAAATAACAGCTTTTTACTAAATGCATAATTATGAAAGTATATAAGTACGGTACTTATAACAAAAAATCATTCTTGTTGTTGACTGTCTGTCTGTTTGTTCCGACTAAACTCCGAAACTCCTGGACCGATTTTGACGGGACTTTAGCTGCACTGGCAGATAGTTGATTGTAGGCAAAATGTGGACTGTACGAGTATTAATAGCTAGCAACAAAATGACGAAACGCTGACACAACTGACTTTATTTTAAAAAAACATCTAGAAGAGTAAAAAAGAAATAAATATAAATATATATAAAAAGGTTGCCAAACTGATGTTTAAAAAAAAATACATAAAAAAACAAATTACAATAATAAAACCATAACACAAAAAATAAAGTATTAAAGCTAACACATTTATACTTTTTAGGATCAACCTGTACCAATTCAAAAACATTCCTCCACATAAGGAGTAACTTAGGCTACTTTTATTTTAGAAAAAGGTACGCGAGCGAAGCCTTGGGCAGCAGCTAGTTTATAATTAGCCATAGAAAGATTCTCAAGAACGTTTCGAGTATTCAGGATAAAGAAAATAAAAGACAGATTTTGTACTGAAAAAAGTTACGTGGCTACTTAGGGGTTTATTCATAAACGTTGCTTAAAGTTAAGTGACGTTCAAACGTCAAAAATGTATGGTTAAACAGTCGCATCATTATTTAACTTTAAGCAGCGTTTATAAATAAACCCCTTAATCTGTGCGTCAAAATTGACCTCCAATATTTACCGTCGTCGCTGGAAAAACACACCTCACAAATCAATAAAAACAAGCCGTAATTTACACTTCAAACAGATTACCGACGAAATCACCTGTTGATTACAAAATCGATTTAGTATACTCGCGCCTCTCTATACCGCTTTTAATTATTGACATTTAAGTAGATACCACCTCGAAGTAAACATCAGCTGCTAATTTTCCCTTCGGTAGGTACAGTCAACCGGACATCAGTGCTACGAAAACCGTCCTTACTGCTACTACATAAAGTCGCTCTCAATGTCAAATTGTTACCACTGATGCGGTTTATTATACCTTCATGTTACCTTATCAGCTGACGCTCAGGCACTACCTGCTGAACTGTTTCCATACGTGCCTTTTATATTTTTCAGTTAAACTCATTAGTCATTGTGAAGACATGCTTAGCGCATAGAGGATGGAAAGTGTTATTTTTATATTATTAAAAGCAGGGTTTAGGCTTCTAATTGAGGGAGATTGATTTATAATGCAGGTTTTTTCAGTAAATCAGTCAAAGTCAAAGCATTTATTTCAAATAGGCACATAAATGACACTTTTGAACGTCAAAATTTACACGGAAATACAATTGATTCTAGTTGCCCCTTCCAAAATGTATAGTTTCGCATGGAGAAGAATGGGCAAGAAATCCACCTCCACTCTCTTTTAAACTGTTTTACAATACTTTGTATACATCAATTATATCATTACATGTGAAGACGATGTAGGTACCCAGAATAAAATTACTTTACCACAACAGGTAAAAACAATAAAAAATGAAGCAATGACGGATAAATGAATTATATGTGAAGGATACATAAAAGAAAAGAAAGAAAGAAAGAAAAAGTATTTATTGGGACTCATACAGGAAGTTCACATTTTAAACTAAACACACTCATAGTAACACAAAACAAAAGTAAAATGAAAACAAAATCCTGTACGAAGCCAAAAGGCTCCTATCTCAGCATGATGCTGCGACATTTAAAAATAAGTGTCGCAGCGCTGGTGGTGGTGCCCACATATTTATAAATATTGTTAGTCATTTGTACGTTTAAACACTTTTCAATTTATGTCACTTAATTAGTGGACTGGTAATTGTTAATCGGTTGAAGGACACTGAACGAGACGCATAAAAGTTTTATTATTATTACGTCTGGGGGCGTTTAGTGTTAAAATGTTAGTTCAACTAGTGTGAGTACTGTAGAGGTTTTAGCCTGCACGGCTTTACCATGTAACCTTTCCGAATATTTTATATAAGTTGATGACATGTTTGATGAGATATATACCTAAGCGAGAGTCAAATATATCAAAAGTGTCACCTGATGTCTGAAAAATTTCCTTTTTTATATAAGTTGATGACATGTTTGATGAGATATATACTTAAGCGAGAGTCAAATATGTCAAAAGTGTCACCTGATGTCTGAAAAATTTCCTTTGTTTACAAAGAGATAATTAATAGTGAGCTGCACGATTACTGACAAATGCATACACTGGTTTGACAGAACTACTATATATGTGTGGTTACTTCCTCAAAAGACCGTTTAAGACACAATCTACATGGTCTTCACATGATCTAACCATGTCTGGACTTTAAAAGAGACTGTGAGTCTGTGACCTCTGAGTTTGTTTTCACCTTTCTTCTCGGAGTAGTCAGATAGGAAACGCGGACCTCACCTAGTTTTACGATTATACGATACTAAAATATAATTCACGTGTTTGTACAAATCTACTTACAGACACAAAATCATTTATCATTTAACCGAATTGCGTGTAGGTAATCAATCGAATATCGAAATTACAATAACATTTCTAAACTATTTAAACCAAATCTTTAAAATTATTTACATGTTATGATTTCCATTGCTTGAAAAAAACACTCGATACAAAACATCCTACTCAATAATCAATACGTGGAAGTGTCGCTAATAACCGGTCATTGTGTACAACTGCCGGTTACATCACGAGTGGCCGAGTGCGGCGCGCTCTCATCAATCAAATTACTAGCCTGTGATGCGGGCAGCCCTCCCTAGTAGCATTTTTGTTGGCGTTTGGTTGGGCCACATACCTCTGAAGTTGGCCCAACTAAATGCCAACGGAAAATGCTACTAGGGCTGTAATGTAGAAGTAAGAGCTCATTTGTACGTTTTAACGCTTTTCAATTTATGGCATGTTAATCACGTGTTATAAGTGGACTGGTAATTATTTAAATGTTAGTTTTTGTACCATTCAAAAGTTGGGATAACACAAATAATAACGTCGAATTGATTTATTTACCAGGGTTCGCCGATATATATCCGCGGATATATATCATGATATATATCACGATATTATATCAATTGATTTTTATCTTGATATATATCAATTGATTATTTCCTGTCTTCTGATCTAAAATTTTTGGAGATTAATGTTTACCCTGGCAACACGTAGCGAAAAACTACAATTCAGAATAATATACTTTTTTATGATTACAAATTATAATTAAAATTTATTGATTTATATCACAAACAAATGAAGATTATTATAATAATAGATAGTTGTTTTTTTAAGTGTTCATTAAAACATTATTTCTCAAATAAACACTAATTCTTTTGTTACTTTTTTTAAATAAAATATGTGGTAATTTGACACATATTATTTTACAAATTCCTTTCACATTTTTAAATGTTTATCCCTTTACAGAATGAAATTTGCTTCTTTTTCTTGGCCTGGATAAAAAAATCGGATTTTTGATATTAATTATAAAAAGACGTGTGGCACTCGGGGACTGCCGCGGTAAAGCTATTGCATAGCATTTTGTATCAACTTATGCAATGTTTTGCAGTATTAATAGAATAACAGAGAAAATTAAATGAAATAGGAATATTATAATAAAAAAAATATCGACAGTCGATAAAAAAGTAACATGCGTCAAGCACTAGCATATTGATAGGTTACTTTGTAATTTTGTAAATTTTGGACTTTAAATCAAGTAATTTATTTTCTGTAAGAGCTTATCAATGTTTTTTAACATAACAATTGAAAATATATGCTTACCTATCTTCATTCAAAGGAAATTTGGCTATGAAGATTCGCATTTGACCATCTGACCAGCCGGATCTTATAACACATATTTCACACGTTTTGTAATGCATTGCAACTTAAATTACGTCACACGTACATACATAAATACAACAATAACTCTAATTTACGATAAATATCCACAAAACACAGAATAAAAACAAAAACAGCGCTTTGTTGACAAAGTTCTTGACAACAAACAAGACAAGAATATGGCGGCCGGTAGCTATGGCGGCTGAGTAGCGTAGTGCGATAGAGTCGAATAGATGTTAAAGCGAGACAGCGATAGCCGCCATTAAATTTAGCGCACGTTTCATACATCAAATTTTTACTAGGCAGTTGCACCCCCCTGACTGCCGAACTGAAACGACGTTAGACGATGCACGGCCTTCAAGCCACACCTCCGTGCCCGTCGGAGTGGGGAGCGTGAGGTTTTTTCGTTACGGAATTTCTGGATTCGGTCCCCGCGCTCAAGGCCCGCGATAGAAGCTATGCAATAGCTTAAAAATCGGATTTTTTCAAACACTGTTAGTTACGCTGTAGTGTATTAACGTTTTATTAATTTTTAGTGGTATGAAGAACAGGGTGTAAAGTTCACTTATACTCTATAGTAAAGGGAGGAACCTCCGACCAGACGGGTATTATATCTGGTGGGCAACTGCCCAACGGTTGATGTCGGGATGTTGTATATATGCTAGTCGCGAGGTAAACTCTGATAGCGCGATGCAGGATTTGTGACGTCAGGTCTTTGATGCGTAGTTCGCATGTGGCGTTGTTGATACCGCCACAAATTTAAGAAATTGATAACAAGTGTATGAGGGTTATTTTTTGCCAAAGGTTTACTGTTTTTTCACTGTAGGATTTGTGTAGAAGGATCTATAATGAATAATTACTCAGAAATACGTTTTAACTTACGCCACTATACGAAAATAGTCAATTTTCATTTTCATTTCCCGAAAATATAAAACAGTTGGTAGAAACAAAAAAATCGCAAAAAGGTACTGTATGTCAAAATTCATAACTCCACATTTGTAAATTGAAACGACTTACACAAATTGAATATATTTCATCAGAATAACCGAGTCTCGAGCTCCGCGAATATAATAGATTTATTACCTACCTTGTAATAGGTCAAACGTAAAATGAGCTTCATATTTTTCAATGTTCTCTCTGGAGTTGTATTTCATAATAGTTTATAGTGAAAAGTTTATACGTATAGAATGATAGATGTTTGCGTTGGCAGATCAAAGCAAAGCAACTCCCTCGCAGTGCACACAATAAATACCAGTGACCTGAAGAGTCAGGTCGATCGGGAGCGATATCCATTCGTTTGCATACATAATGCGGGCATAACTAGCCGTTTTACATTCTCCATAATGGACGTGGTACGTTCAATGATTTCTGCGCTTTCAACTACTCAACAAACGATTTGAATGGGTAAAATGTTACAGGAATACGTAGTCTGTTCCAGTAAAAGTATCTGATTAAAATGTGAAAAAATGGATTAGAAAGTGTACCTGTGGATGTGCGACTTACAAATTGCGTGCTTTGATTTTATCAACATCAGAAATTCTAATATAAAAAAACTTAAACCCACCAAAAAAAAAAAAATACGTTTTCTACCAATAATTCTAATAACCTACTATTGGCATTATTATTTGGCATTATTGTCCGATTGCTAAATCGTTATGACTGTTAAATCATAACGATTTAGCAATCGGACAATAATGTCAAATAATATAAACAAACAACTAATATATTCCAAACAATAATGCCAAATAATAATGCCAATAGTAGGTTATTAGAATTATTGGTAGAAAACGTTTTTTTTTTTAATATTTAGGGAGTAATTGATGTCTTCAAACAGCCTTTGTAAAACAATAAAATACCTACATGCAATGCAATTTCTGATTTTTTTGCTGAAAAATTTAGGGGTAAGAAATATCCCTTTTGCCTTTTTCATTTGACAATAATTAAGGTTAATTTTATGACCTCAATTTTCGTCGATGATTTTCAGTTTCAGTAAACAATGTTATTAAAACAATAATTATTGGAAAATGTGGTGAGATATAAAATTGAAACCTTCTCTATGTATTAACATAATGTGTTACTAAGAAATTTAATTGCGTAAGAATTTAACCTGAACAGGGTTTGTTTACACTGTCATCACATACTTTTGGAACAGACCATACCCTTATATTTACAACAACAATATCTGAAATATCGTCGCCTTGGAGGGCAATGGAGCTGAACCACATTTTTTTCGAAACGGAGTGATGTGAATTACCTAACGTGTTGACAAAGAGCCATAGTTCATAGTTAAGTTAGTCAATAAATCTGACAGATATCATGACTGCAATAACATCAATATTGTGTTATGACTAAAGATCGGATATTCGGATGCATATTTACCTAAAGTAAATTTTTGGCTATGAAAGCGGCTTCTTAAAATATATTAATTGTAAAAAAAACCCGTGTTGCCACGAACAACGGGAATGTATAACTAGTCGAGTGTGTAATATTATGTAAGCGACCTCTAAAAAGTATTTATTCATTTAAATAAAAACCCGGGGTTCTTGGATTGCGTAACTATTCTGATGCATATTTATTTAGAATTGGGATTTTTACCAACATTTTAAAGTAAGTAAATATACCAGAAACATATATCAGAAACCTAAACTTGTAGATACCAGAACCGCAGGATTTTTTCGACATAAAAGCGCATTTCATATTAGCCAACATCTCAACTTTAGGTGAATATGCATCCGAATATCCGATCTCAAGTTATGACGCTGATTTACGTTAAAACAACTGTTCTTACGCGCATCATTTATTTTTTAAACGTTTATAACTCAGAAGTGTAGTTCTGTGGCAAAGCTCCATTATCCCCTAAGGCGACGATATATTTCTGTGAAATGTTTTCTCTCAGTGTTACATTGCTTATCGTGAGGCTAAACTTATGCAAACGTTATCGTAAACCCTTATCTTTGACACGTAATAAAACACGAAAGTCCAAGTGTTTGTATAGCTTGAAAGCACGTGGGTGAGCTTTGAATCTTTCATGTAAAAGGTGTTGCAACATTCTTGCAAACGAATCCTTGATGGTCAGCGGAAAAAAAAAACCGTGTTCGAAATCCCGAAATTCAAACGGGATTTCGAACATAGATTTTATTTTACACTCACCTACTAGGCTGATGAATTGAAGATGACTGATAAGCTTTTCAGGTCTCCCATTGGGGTGGGCTGAATGAGTATTGGGTGTTCTGATAAATTCCCAAAAAAAGGCTTTTGTCCAGCCGTGAAAACTGCAATGGGCTGAGTTGAATGACGGATTTTAAAAATTAATTTGCAATTCAATTTTTTTGCGTGTTTCTGTGACAAAATAAATATTAAGCGAGGCTCTTCAAGTTAACCTCTAGGAAATGTAATTTTAGTATCATTTTATTTAGAAAAGGTAATGATTAAACACGTGAAAAAAATTATATGTTGCTTTTGAGACCTTTCTGTAGGTACGTCGGGTACTCGTTACATAATTGGATAAAGTTCGCTCGACAGAAAAAAAAAATCCAAACATTTTATTTCAATATTATACCACATTATGTATTGAAAATCAAATCAAAATAAACGTTTATGATGATGTAATATCCGTCGGGTTTAACATTATTAATACCTATTGTAAAACATAATTTTCAACCCAAAATTAACGAAGTTTACGGCACAATTTACTCGTGCCCAGCTGCCACCTCAAGAACAAAAATGCACGCTCGAAGAACCTCGCCTTAAAAAAAAAAACAGCTGTTCCATACAGCTTAGAACAGCAGATTTTTTTTTTCACGATTCCAAAGTTGGATCTATAGTAAAAGTTATTCAGTTCGATGGTCTAAAGCTCCTCTTAAAGTTTGCAAAGATATTTTTTTAACTACTACTGCCGTGATTTTTTTCACATATCCAAATACAATCATATACATAGTCGGCAGAGGGAGGCAGTACCCCACCTCGGGCACTTAACTTTAACAAAAATTAGCACTTTAAAGCGTAATATTACGAAAACGGATCCCTGAATCGAAAAATGGTTTTCACAAACCCGCAATATTTTTGAACGGCCTATCCAACGATACCCCACACTATGGGATAGACGAGAAAAAAAAGATCATCCCAACTTTACGTGTAGGGGAGGTACCCTATAAACAAATATTTCTAGATTTTATTTTACCACTTTGTCGGCGTGATTAATATGTATACCGATGCCAAATCACAGCTTTTAGTACTAAGAGTCTCTGAGCTAAGCCTCGGACAGACAGACAGACAGACGGACATGGCGAAACAAAAAAAAATTAAACCATAAGTAACAGTTTTTTAGGGTTTTTTTTTTTACTATAATAATAATAAACCTTTTGGAACTCTAAAACTGCTTTCAGACTACGCTATAATATAATAGCATATAGTATATAGCTCATAGCACAATAATATCGCGCACCATACATTCCAATAATATATAGTACAGTACAGTGTGAACGTGTCCATAACAATGTATGGTGCGCGATATTATTGTGCTATGAGCTATATACTATATGCAATTATATTATAGCTTAGTCTGAAAGGAGCTTAAAAACAATTACTTAAGGTATTTTTTTCTTATGATGATTTAAATCTCATAACATTCTCTCGCCTCTGTACAACAAAATAACATCCAAAATCCCAAGCAGAAGAACAGACACACTTTCATAAAAATATGTGTAAACTGTCGCAGGTGTACGGTTATCGATCCTACCCCGATACAATTCGCAAAGCTTGCCGTGCTTGCCTGCGTCACCGCCTAAATGTCACTGACGTGAAACCCTAACCTTTACAAAAATGTACCTTAGCACGTAAAACATAGGAACGCACCCTGTCTATAGTCAGTCTCGCAAACGGAAATATCAGTAGAAAAATCTAGGCATATTTTCTCGTCTCGCTATGCGTTTTGTCGCTTGAATTCCGTCGCTGCTGGTGATATTGTAATGATCGGGATTCGGATTTTTGAATAGCATAATATAAATAAAGATTTTCATTGTGAATATTATGCAAATGTTTTAATATTTTGGATGCGAATATAAAGTCCCTTTCTGCCAACTTAATAGGTGACACTTACTGCGATTAATAAGGATTTCATTACGTGAGGTACGCACTCGACGTCTAATATCAATGTCTATTAACTGCTCCCAAACAACGATGTTTATTTAGAATTTTTAATTATTTTTTTACATACTTCCTTGACATAATCTTTTCATTATTTGACATTATTTACCTACAAATCGAATTCCAATTCTTTATTAGTGGCTTTTGTGGACATGATATTTATTCAGATATGTAACTGTAGTTGTAATTGCAATCATGTCATTAATCTTTTATATACTTAGATTATTTTCTATTTTGTGAATGTGAGAACGTTGTAGGCCTAGTAGTGTAGATTTGTTGGCACTTTTCTATTTTGTTAAATACCTGGTAATTGTTGAAAGGCCTACACTGTCCTCCCATACCTATTATCACTGTTATTTGATAATATTGTAAAGCCAATTATTTTTAAAAGAGTAACCGTGGAGTTTCTTGCCGGCTCTTTTCCATAGGAAACGACTAATTGGAACCGTGCACCTAGTTTCTGACGTTTCATAAGTGCCCATGTAGATTTATGTGAAATAAAATATTTTGATTTGATTTTGATATGAATAACTACTCGCCTCTGTAAATCCAACATTGGCTCGCGTTCACCACTTCATCGTTTGGTTGAGACATATAACAATGAGTTTAATTCAATCGACATTCTTTTTCTTAGTAAAAATGCATTTTTTTTTCTTTATTAAAGCAAATTCAAGCAACCCTAAAGGATCAGCAAAGTATTATATTATAATGACGTAATGTTTAATAATATACGCACACAAATTTAATTTTTCTTTTGTTTTTTCTTTTATAAATTTAAAAGTCCAGATATGAGTATATATACTTTAAATTGTAATCTGTGGAGAACGTAGTGGGTAGCATAATTGTTTTAAATTGTAATATAGATATTATGACTGTTTCTTATTGTGCTATTATTTGTTTTTCCTTAAATAAATAAATAAAATAAGACTTTAAAATTTACAATATTAGTTTTTATGGAGTGCCTAATTAGGTTCAAAGTGTGCTTAATTTCAAATTAACAAAAAAAAAAAAAAATCCTTACCTACTTATGTTGAGTACCTACGCATTTTGAAATGTTTACTCCATCAACTATTTAAATAATTATTAAAGTTAACAAAGATTCACTTCAATGGAAAATGTATCCTTTTTTGGAACCCATCTTTCCATATTTCGGAGGTCGCAATTCACAAAGCGAAAATTATGCAAAGAATATGGTTGAATGGGCCTAAACATTCAAAATGTGGTGTGCTCGACGTTTTCGGTCATCGAGCATGTTTCATATTTGAGCTCGAATAAGCAATCACGTGGTCAGAAGTGGAAGGCTGGATGATATTCAAACTGAATTTATACTCAACTGCGTCGATGTAGGTTGAATTTGATGAGTTATTATTTATACTAGCAATGGCCGCGCCTGGGAACTGCTTCCTTGAAATAATAATGCGGGCTTCAAAGGTAGAAATTTCAAAATAAAATTTTATATTAGGTAACTATAGAAACCATAATATATGAACCTAACTCCTGTGTCGTATATTATCACAGACCAATTTAAAACTCAATAATATTGTGGCGGTATCAACACCCACACATGCCACATGCGAACTACGCATCAAAGACCTGACGTCACAAATCCTGCATCGCGGTATCAGAGTATACCGCGCGACTAGCATATATATACAACATCCCGATATCAACCGTCGGGCAGTTGCCCACCAGACACAATACCCGTCTGTTCGGAGGATCCTCCCTTTTCAATAGAGTATGACTTTACACCCTGTCCTCATACCTCTGAAATATAATCAGCATTTTACTGACCTACACTTGCCCACTACATTAGGGCGAATACAGGCCATTACGACCCGGTCTGCTCTTCATCTTTTCCTGGATCATAAGTCAGTTCCTCCCGCCCATGGGCCTTTAAATATTGAATTAAGAATTAAGAACCCTTGTCCCTTAAATTTTGGAAACCCAACTTATTTATGCGTTCGAATAAACTTTTACTCTGACATTTCGCAACTTCAGTATGCATAGTTAAGTTGGGAACTTCATTTTCGCGTCGTGAATTTTTAAAGCTAAGCTATTTGTAGGTACGCTCATTAGCATACTTGCTTTCCGTGTCAAAGATTTCGAGTTCTGGTTTTATTTCTTTATTTATTTATTTATCTGTTTATGTACACACATATAAACAGACATGAAGAAAGGAACAGCAAAATACGTACAAAGGTAATGCTTATTTCTAAAGAAATCTCTTTCAGCATACCTGCGATAGGAGAGTATATAAAGAGATGTAGACAACATATGTAAGAGTAGAAGAGAAAGAAAAATACATAAAATCAAATAACTATTCACTAATTTAAATATAAACATAAAGTATGAGAATATACTTAAATACATATATATTTCTAAAATAAATTTCACTAAAATATAAATAACTAGCTTTTGCCCGCGGCTCCGCCTGCGTGGATGTCGGTTATCGCGTAAAAAAGTAGCCTATGTCCTTCTCCATATCATCCATATCTCCGGTTCAGCGGTTTAGGCGTGAAAACGTAACATACAGAAAGACAGACAGACAGACCGACAGACAGACAGAGTTACATTCACATTTATAATATTAGTATGGATTATACAGACACTTCAATTTTATTAATTTGTACAGAAAAAGAAACGCGGGCGAAGCCGCAGGCAGCAGCTAGTATTTAATAAAGGTAGGTCATAAAACTTCCAAAACAACGAAACTTCTCCTTCAGTAAAATATAACTATTAAAGAGCTATTAAAACATGAATCGAGTTTTTCTTTACCAGTCGGTAGTTACTACCGTTTCCTCTTCCTGCCTTTGACCTGACTTTTACCTAGAGGAAGCGAGCTATAGCGGTGACTCGCTACGACCGTAATCGTAGCGAAAGCGTAGCAAATATTTATGTTTGAAATGCGCTACGACCTGCTACGGACGCTACGGTGCTACGAATCAATATCTTGTGGGATTTGTTTAGGTTATTTTAATGAATAATGTTACGAGCTTGCGGTTCGTGACAATAAAAACTGCCGATTTAAAAACCAAAGATAACCCTTTAATTGAGACAACACTGATAACAACTCAAACACACTAATTATACAACACAATTTGCACTACTGATCACTCTAAAGTCGCACTCGATGATCGCTTGTATCGCTTGTTGTTCGACTGTCCCGGGTCGCGGTCCATACCGGCCTTATATAGTCCTTAGATAGTTCCAGAACCTTCTACTGTAAAAGATCTAGAATGTTCGAGTACATACCGGCCCCGACTGACCAGATGTCGATAGTTCTGGAAAGTTCTAGCATCGAACCTTCTAGAAAATTCTTGACTCCACTAGTTCTGCTATTCGATACTAGATGGCGCTAGTGGTACTTAAACTTGTCAAGATGTACCAGGAATTAATTGCGGCGCGCAACAATAATAAGGAAATGTTAATAACGTCAAGAATAATAATGGAACAGGTAATTATACAGGGATACCGTTAAAACAGTAATAACCTTGTAGAACTGTATTACTAACATCATAAACAATAACTTTGTTCTATGATTTTTTACAAAACGTTTACCAAAAACAAACCTTCAAGATTTCGTTGTTCTATACTTTTAGAGAGTTGAATTTAATATTATATTATTGCAAAGGCCGGAAAATAGGCAATTGCAGGTCGAGTATCGAGGACTTTACTAATACGAGACAGGCAATTGCCATTTCCGCCGAGGCATATATAGTGCTTTTCTCAAAAGAATGCAGGGAAATAAAACATTGCTGGAGCGTTGTAATGTTCCAAATTCATAAAACGCTCCTGCAATGGATCTGATTTTCTTTGTCCGTAAATTCGATACTTCGCGTGTTCTTTTTTCGAAAATAATGACAATGTTTCTATGCATGTTTGAGAAAATATATTTTATTTGTATGAAAGTCGGATGAATTATTAAAAGTCATAGAACAAAAGTCGTTGTTTATGATGATAATAATGTAGTCCTGAGAGGTTTTTAGTGTTTTACCAATAACCCTGTATATTACATTGCCTTTTATTTGAATGGTGTGTAGCATTGACCAAATAAAATTAAGAATACAACAAATAAAAATCCATTAACAGTTCCGGAACGAAATATATAGGATACTAGCTTTTGCCTGCAGTTTAGAAGTTAATTTAGAATTTGACAATCGAAAGAATGTGGCGCCATCTATTATCATAAGAACGTTATTGTTGTTTTCCTCGGGAATAGTACTTTTTTTCGGGATGAAAGGTACCCTATGTCCGGTTCTGTACACGTAAAAAACGTATATGCAAAATTTCAGTATGGTCGGTTCAATGGCTTAGGCGTGAAAAGGTAACAAACAAACAAACTTACTTTCGCATTTATAATATTAGTTAGGTTTTTCAAGTTTATTGAACCAAAAAAAAAAAGTTAAGTTCATAGCATGTTTCAATTACTTGAATGCTAATCTGCTTCAAAATTATGAACCGTGGCTTACTAAGTACAGCAGCGATAACCGCAACGAAAAGCGTGTCGACATGCTCAGGAAATATATATTTTATATTTTTTTACAACCAATTTATTACTTTTTTAAGCGAAACTAAATGATAAAGTCATTATGATAAGATAACACAACAACCACTGTTGATGTTTTGGGCTTGTATGTAACGAATTCAATGTAGGTCATCCATAGGCCTTTGACTTTAACTACAACAATCATGACCCTTATAATTTGATATTCTGCTAAACCATGCATCCTGAAGTTGTTTTGAAACAGATGTAAAACCATCTTATATATAAAATTCTCGTGTCACAATGTTAGTTACCATACTCCTCCGATTTTTATGAAATTTTATATGCATATTCAGTAAGTAGGTCTGAGAATCGGCTACTATCTATTTTTTTTTTAAGTTTTAGGTAGGAAGGGTAGGGTAGGGTAGGTAGGTAAGTAGGGTAGTGTAAGGTAGGGTAGGGGTAGGGTAGGGTAGGGGTAGGGTAGGGTAGGAAGGTAGGTAGGGTAGGGTAGGGTAGGGTAGGGTAGGAAGGTGGGTAGGGTAGGGTAGGTTAGGGTAGGTTAGGGTAGGTAGGTAGGTATTGTAGGGTAGGGTAGGGTAGAGTAGAGTAGTGGAGTTTATACTATAGCTTTTGACAGAACGAAGTCTGTCGGGTCAGCTAGTATTGGTATAAAATCTGCTGTCAGTGTCACTAAAACTGTTTTTTATCCCCTTGTATTAAAGTATCACAGTTGGTGATACTTTATTCACATTACAATCTAGCCTTTTCGCTAATAAGTAATTTACATATAACTTAAACTGTTAAGTAAATATAAAATTAAGAAATACGACCAATAACATCTTTCTTATTCACGTTTCGTTAAGGGAAGACAATTCCCGTGTGCTTTAGTCTTATTAAAACTGATGCTTCACAAACTTTCACTCAACGGAAAGATGGCACTGGGATTTTTGCCGACGATCGCTGAAAAATATAAGGGCTCCTCAAGATACAATGCTTAGGCAGGCATAAATTACAAGAAGCTGTTAGAATAACAAAAGAAAGCCCTTCAATTTTAACAGATAATTAGGACTCGTTGAACTGGGAACAAAGAGCGGGTTTGAAAGGGTCATTCTAGGGGCAGAAGTGAACTTTTCACGTAGGTACAGACGCCAGCAGGTCAAGCTACCCGAAACTGTCAAATTTTCGCAATCAACCTTGAACCTTATACTGTAGTGATAAAGTTGAAAATCTATTAAAGTAATTCGACAGATTGTAGTAGCTTGATGTGCTGGCGTCTGTACTTCTAGGTATGTCGCTCGTCAGTTGACTTTGACCTTGAGCTGGCCTAGCATAGTACCACATGAGTAATGAAAGAGAACAGAGGCAAAGCTTCTAAAGAACGTACAAAAATACTTATTTATTTTACTTATTTGGTTGGCACAGGAGGATAAAACGAAATAAACAGAACGTTAATTAACTTACTAAATTAGGATAAATTATTGATTTGAAAAACATATACCTAACATTTTTAGGGTTACGTACTAAGATTGCTAAAAAAGCTCTTTAATTTAATCGTTTTAGTACGGAACCCTAAAAAATATTATATGATTTTTCAAATAAATTGTAACTACAAATAAAGTCCAATAAATATTCTTAAAATCGGTGTTAATCTTCCTAATCGTGGTTTTTAGAGTTCCGTATATCAAAAGGAAAAAACGGAACCCTTATAGGATCACTCGTGTGTCTGTCTGTCTGTCCGTCTGTCACAGCCAATTTGCTCCGAATGTAATAATGGACCGATTATGTTGAAATTTGGTATACATATCAATTTGAGTGACCCAAACACGGATGTGCACCGTTAATAAATGAATTTAGAATATTGGGGTCAGTTTTGGGGGCAAACAAGAAAATTAAAAAATTAAAGTTTTGCAAACTGTACCGTGTGACATATCAAATGAAAGGGCTTACTCTGAAATATATATTTTTTTAATAATTTTTGAATAAACTGTTTTAAAGTTATAACTGAAAATAGACGAAAATTGACCATTCCCCCCTCATCTCCGAAACTACTGAGATAAAAAAAAAAATACAGAAAATAGATCTATACTTATAGATTACAGGAAAATATATAAGAAGTCTATGGTCTTAAAATAACATGGTAAATTTCTCGAAATTGTGCGCAAAACTTACATTTGCAGTTGGAATGTATGGGAGACTATGTTTACCAACTACAATGTTAAGATTGTTCTTGGGATAAATTCTTCCCAAGTACGGAATCCTTCATTGTGCGTGGTCCGTCACGCACTTGGCCGGTTTTATTAAATCCTGGCATTTAAAAATTATTCCGGGATTTTAAAAGAGGTATTACGAGTATCCACTCTATGTTACATTCTTCCTCGAAGTTTAGGTAAATTAGCTCTACCTATTCCGATCTCTGGTGTGAGGTTATTTTAATCAGTTGCATTTTTTTTACGAGCCATTTCATACCTACATAATTATATTATTATATGACCATAAAATATTTTCATAAAATGTTTTATACCAATTTTAGAATAAAGCTCCGAGTAAAACTTTTCTATTCAATTAGAATTGAAAAGCTAGTTTCTTTTACAAAAATATTTGTGCAAGGATGGAATAAAACCGTTAAATAAACAACTAGAATGTTTATTGCAACTCCTAAACGTCAAAACATTGAATTTACGACGTTCGCGGTTTGTTGAGTCAATGAATTCGCAACGATATAATAAAAACCGTATTCATCATAATTTTATTACTTCTTTACGAAACGAAAATGCAGCACTTGATTTATAATACAAGCTGTATTTTATGCGAACGCGAATTTAACATTGTTGTAGTTTATTTAAAATATGGAAATGTTTTGGCGTGTATGCGACGGAATAAAAGAAAAAGAAAATATTTCCAAAGTCCCCGCAAACGTTGAGTAAAGGAAATTCATTTATTACTTGATGCAATCGTCTGCGGCTTCTCGGTGACAAATTAAACTGTGGTAGCCGTGGACAGGACTTGCCATGATTGTACAATAAGAATAAGTTGAGTAAAATTCATTTGAAAATACTGGTATTGTTTTATACATTTTTATAGAGGCTGGGCAAATGCAACTCAATCTCATGGGGCTGTTAGATGAAATAACATGAAATTATTTATTCCTTAAATACGATATTGGGATCACTTTTACACTGTATACTTATCATGTTTTAACAAATCTACAATCTACAGCAATAATTGTTAAATTAAGTGTTTCAGTCTTCTACCTAAATTGTTATGTTTTATTGTAATCATTAAAACGGAAAATAGTGGCCACTAAGCTCCGTTTTAATGATTACAATAAAACATAACAATTTAAAACTACTGTTTGTAGTAATAATAACGTATAGTCTTGTGAAGCACAACTTGACGAGCTTATTTTCTGCATTTTCAAACGATGAGGGCGCCACTGTGCACTCGGTAGCCTCTTAATTGACGTAGTCAAAACTTTGAAATAAGGTATTAATTAGTTTCAGTTGTATTGATTGCCCTATATAATCTTCATTATGATTATGTTAATGAAAAATTAAACACAATGAGGTTTTGTAAAACTCAATCACTTCCTCTCTCCTTAAACTCATCATTATTTAAAGTTCCTTGCTCTTGTATCATGTTTATTATTGTATGTATATATATATATATATATTTATATGGATAAGTATCTATATGCTTTGTGTATGTGTATTTATTGTATATATGTAAGTAGTACACCACTAAATACCTGCAGTATTGTCTCTCCTTCTACTTTTTGATCCATCCAAAGGTTGTCTGTAAAAGATCGCTTTTAGCGATAAGACCGCCCATTGTGACACCCTATGTAACAGTTCTACATTTATATCTGTAATTTTTATGGTGTACATAATAAAGAGTATTCTATCTATCTATCTATCTAACTCTTCAAGACGAATTCAAGGCGTTATAAACTTTATTGGATGTTGTTTTGCCATTAATGAGTTCTTTCAGTAAACCGAAGATATTATGTAGCTTTTAATCAACAACCATTGGTAGGTAAGTTACAAAAATCACGTTTGAACAAGCCAAACAACCGTCAAAGTATTGTTTTTATTTTCCAAATTCAACGATAACTGGCAGTGAGCAAAGCTTGTGGGTACAATTGCAAAACAAGTTACAAAACAATCGAACGAACAAAGAGTACACGTGAACGGTTCTAACAGAAACCAACAATCATATCGGAATTGTTTACCAGTCAGTATTGTGGCTACTATGTTGTTTTACAGACAGTTTTGTTAAAAAAAAATTCGTTAAAAGTTAAATTCATCCTTTATGATCGTGTTAACTAGAAATCAAAACGTTTATGCCAAGTATTGCCTAAACATTATATTGACTAGGAAGCACAATGCCTACCTTGCAATATGTCTATACAGTATTTGAACTAAACCTTATTCTGACTATGAACCAAAATGCCTACCTTGCAATATGTCTATTATTTTAGGAGAAGAAAGGGAGTACCGTTTCTGGCACTCGCCGGCTGCTGCCTAATAGGCACGCTCGCTACGCTCGTTCGGCTCGTGCGTTGTGTGCTCACAGTTCTAACATAACCTAGCGTACAGTTCAGAGGCCCTAGTATGAGTTTATTTTAACCATCTCGACTACTCTGAAATTATTGCATTTTAGGCATTTTGCTTGTTAAACATTTTGATCTCTAAGCGATTTACAGCTTAGGCAATTTGCTGTGTAGACGTTAATTTTAGGCATTTTGCTTCGTAGACGAATTGAAAGTTAGACACTGATCATAAAGCACGATGACTGTTTTTTTTGCATGTATGGTTACAGTTTCAGTAGGAAAGCACAAACAGTAGAATAATGAGAGTGTTTCTATAAAAGCATTATAGGCTTTGTTAGGGTCACTCGTTTCTTAAATATCAGAAAATAGACATTAATTTTAGGCATTTTGCTTCGTAGACGAATTGAAAGTTAGACACTCTGATCATAAAGTAAATTCATAACAGGCGAATTGCTTAATTATGTATCTGTCCTGGCAGGAACCTGCATGAGCATAAGCATCAGCCTATAATGTTCCCACTGCTGGGACACAGGTGGAGGGAGTGGGCTGCAATCCCATAGCACGGTTAGCGCAGTGGTTAAGCGATTGACTGCTGCGCTGCGTGTCGCAGGTTCGATTCCCGCACGGAATAAATATTTGTATGATCTACAAGTAGTTGTTCCGGGTCTGGCTGTTTGTGTACGTGAGTTTAAATGTTTGTAAACGCAACCACGATACAAGAGAAATTCCTAGTGCGGGGCAATGTTTAAAAAAAAAAAAAAAAAAAACTACAACCCGGACCCAGTGCGGTTTGGTAGATGTCACACCGTCGTATCCTACGAATAGTGCCCTAACGAACATAGGGGCTTTCTTTTTTTATTGCATAATTCAATTCTGCTCATCATACCACATATAACCAGTTCAACAAAACAATTAAAAACGGGATTTAAAGGACAAAATGCGTATAAAATATGAAGATAATTTATTGAAAATAATCCTAACCAAACCTTAAAATACCAATACACATTATAAGAAATAACCAATACATATTTTGTCATATTTAATTTAATTAAACAAAAAAAATGTCTCCTGAAAAGTAGCTATTATGCAGTTACGCCCCTATTCGTAGGATACGACGACATGTGATCGAATTTTTGGATCTAGGACATGCCGGTTTCATCAAGATGTTTTCCTTCACCGTTTTGAGAGCAGTAGCGATGAAATTATTTATACAAAGTAAAGCGCTTGCCTGGGTTCAAACCCACGACCTAAAACTCAGTCGTTCGTAAGTTGGGGCCGTTAGCACTAGACTAACACTGCTCTCCACTGGGCCATCACTGGAAATTTATAAATTGAATTTCAGGGAAGCCTTGTGCAAAAGATGGGGCAAACTTTCTTTCTTTGACTCATATCTTTATTTATACAGGGTGGATTATTGAGGATGGGGCAATCAGGGCAGGTACATTAACCGTTGTAGCTACAGGAAACTGGTCTTAGGTGACTGTCCTTATTTTTTTGAAAAAATTTGAGCCCCATTCACAGATGTTGAAAAAAAAAAAAATAAGTCTATAGTCAGCAAGAAAATGGCCCATTTTCACAAAAACTTTTTGATCCCAATCGGTTCTGTTTTTTATAAGGACCAAAAATCCCTATCGGATCAACTGAGGTTTGAGTACTCGAAAAGTCAGAAATGGTAAAAAAACTTTCCTCATACATTTCATTGGAAATGAGACTCCTAACTTACTTTTTAATTATGGATAGACTGGCCACACTGGCCACTACAAAAGCCAGAAATCACAGAAAACTTTTCCCATATCAGTCTAAACGTTCTAAAACTATTGAAGGAGCCGCGATTTCTGACTTTTTAAGTACTCAAACCTCAGTTGGTCCTTTTTGTTTTGTTGTTATTACTGATTGGGCCTGCTTTTGACCTCGATCTCGCCTGATGGAAAGCGATGGATGAGGTCGGAATGAACGTACTCAGAAGATGCGTGTTCACTATTGCTTTTAAAGGCTTTCCTATAAAAAAAAATATCCTTAAAAGAAAGAGGATCGTTTGGCATCAAAAAAGTTTTTGTTAAAATGGCACATTTTTTTGCTGATTGTATTTTTTTTTATCTGTGAATGGGGATTAAAAAAAAAATAAGGACAGACTCCTAAAACCGTTTTTCTACTATCTACAATTACGGATAAGGTACCTAGGTACCCTTACTGCCCAGTCTCAAAAATCCATTCTGTATACAGTCCTCTCACAGCTATTTACTGGATGTCAAGCTTCACAGCTTGGCTCATCGCCGCAAGGTTGCCTGCTTGTCGGTCTTCTACAGATTGTACTTCGGAGAGTGTGCCCATGAACTCCACGACCTCATTCCACCGGCCCCCTTCTACCATCGGACATCTAGACGCACTGCAAGTTACCACCCCTACCTAGTTGATATTCCACCAACACGCACTAAGCGTTTTCAAACGTCTTTTATAATGCGCACAGCAAAGGAGTGAAACTCTCTGCCTGCGTCTGTGTTTCCGAACGCATACAACCCTAATCTATTCAAAGTGAGAGTGAACAGGCTTCTTCTGGGTAAGCTCACTCCACCGTAGACTTTGTCTCTGTCATCCAGACCTAGACTAAAGTCAAGTCAAGTCAACGAGAATGAAAATCACTGTGATGCAAAATCAGAGTTAAAATAACAGTGAATTGACTGTAGCTTAAAAAATAAAACTTACTTTTCAATCCGAACTAACTTAGAACACAACAGTCTTGTGTAAGTACCTACCTACCCAAGTCGTATTACAGTGATCCATCAGCGATTCGCAGCGATAAGGTGGTTATATCATACCGCTTGACCTATTACCTGCCCCCCTACATTGACGGTGAGGTCAATGTCCTATTATACCTTCACCCACGGGTCGTTGATGTATCATTACCATAATATAGCTACTGTGGAGATACAGTCATCATGAATTACTAAATCTGTATTCATCTATGTTAGCTGTCGGAATAGGCATTCGATGAGATCGAGACAAACTCAAACTCAACTCAAAGTCAAAGCATTTATTTCAATTTAACCATTTACAGACACTTTTCAACTGTCAAAGAGTCGGTCAGTTAGTCAGAAACTTGAAGCTAGTTGCCCATTCCAAAACGTAGATCTCTATGGAGAAGAACGGGCAAGAAACTCCAAGGACACTCTTTTAAATCAAGAATTCAAGATGTTACAAAATCCTGGGTACATTATTCTTGTTGCTTCTTTATGTGAGACAATGTAAAAAAAAAAAGAAAATAATTCAAAATATAAGATTCAAAATAAGCCCTGGTAGTTAAGAGATGACAACAAAGTCACAACTGACGGCGCCCGTTCACGAACATGACGCGTGGGTCAGCACCATTCAGCTCAACCATTTTGTAGGGATTAGAGGTATTTATTTAAATAATTATAATCATTAAAATCAGCAATACAACTGTCTAAGACCAAGTAACCCTATTCATTAAAACGGAGCTTAGTGGCCACTATTTTCCGTTTTAATGATTACAATAAAACATAACAATTTAAAAGTACTGTTTGTAGTAATAATAACGTATAGTCTTATGAACCACAACTTAACGTGCTTATTTTCTGCATTTTCATTCTAAAATAAAAGAAATCACCGAACAAACGATGAGGGCGCCACTGTGCGCTCGGCGCAGTCTTAACGGAATTCTATAAAGATCTGATAATTTTAAATACGCCTGTGAAAGAATCCTTGATATTTGAGTATATTTTCAGTAGATGTCATCAAACCATTTAGGTACACACACGGCCACAAATCAAGCTATACAATTCCAGTTTAGGCTGATCTCGCATTGTATAGGATTTCCGTACAATGAGAGGTAAAATATACTGGAAAATATAGCTTGATTTGTGGCCGTATGTACCATATTTTAAGTTTTTATAATTAAGCAAATAAATTCATCTATAGTTATTAGAATCCTTTATTGGCTCTTATGGATGAAAACTATCAAAGTTTAAAATAGACCTAAAAGTCCTAGTATCCAAGTAATGTTTGAACTTCGTTGATAATTAATTTATTTTGATTTGTTTGAAATTGGCTTGTATTATTTTTTATTTTTTGTTTTTATTTTTGTACCCTTACTGGTTTACTTTAGATTTTACTTTTGATTTGATTTGGTTTTCCTATCAACGATTTTCGTGTACTGTATTGTGATTTATTTTATTTGTTGACACACAAATGTACAGAGGCGGACTTAATGCCATAGGCATTTTGTACCAGTCAGCTTTTGGGTGGCGCAGAGACAAACAGTGGTAGTTGCAATTAAGAAAATTGTATATATTTTTTATTTTTTATTATTAATTGTAATGTGTTCGTCTTTGTCAAACTTACCTAAATTTTAAGTGAATGATGTGTCGCCTATAATTGGAAGCGCACACTTGTATTTGTCCCTGTTCATGTTAACATGCGTGTAATCGTGTAGCCTTTGTTGGCGATCAAATAAATAAATAAAAACTGTAGTAACTTTTAGACACCTTGAATAAGCCCATTATTTCATAAAAATAAATTGACCTCAGATTTTCCTTTAAACTTTGATAACAGATATTAATGATAGTTCTGCAGCCGCGTTAGCCATAATGCCCACGTGTCAAACATGAACATTACAAATAGCCCAGGATAGGGGTAATTTTACACAATTTAACACACACGTTTTACCCTCGAAGTATAGAGTTTGTAGGCCTCTGTGACCCAAATACCTGGGTATATTAAACATTTCCCTTCTTAATTGCTTTGAAAAATTCGCGTTGTTGGAAAATGTGATAGAGCTTGTAGTTAAAACCGTGGAGATTAAGATTGGAGATTATTTTGTTTCAGAGTTGTACCTGGGTAGGAAATGCCCTCCCATTATAGGAAGGGTTGCAATAAATTACCTAATAAGGATTGATAATATACAAAGGATGATGCCTATTTTGGTACCCTCCTCCAATAGACATATACATTGTTGTACAGCTCTTTTTATACTGAATAGTAGTTACGCTACTACATTACGCGGCTGTTTGTGTATGTGAGTTTAAACGCACCCTCCATACAGGAGAAATTTCTAGTGAATGGCAAGGTTTAAAAAAAAAGTTACTTTATCGCCTAATTCCAAATCCTTGTCCATTCGGAATTATACTGTACCAAACATGTCAGTTTTAGCAATACCAAAATAAGGTTATTTTTTTTATTTTTCATTATAATTCAGTATATTTCGCCTTTCTTTTAATAATTAATAGCAAACGTCGTAAAAGATCGTGGATGAGATGATCGATCAGTACTTACGAAAGGTAGTATCTTAGTTCGCCGAAAGAGTTTTTGAATCCTTATACGAAACTGCATCATTTGGCATCATAAAAATAAAATATAAGAATTAACGTTTTTCTAACTGACTAACATTTTTCAAAAATCTGTGAATGCAGTTTTACTCAATACGTTTTTATGTAGCTAAAACGGTTAAACGGGTAAAAAGGTAGCTTCCCTTACTGCCTCGTCTCATCTTCCACCCTGTATTACTCCGAACGGACAAAAAATCAAGACAAAGGCCATTGCAATTCTTGTACTACATCTTAATACCTTTCTATGATATATCATGTATTCCTATTGGGGCGGGTACCAGTTTCCATACATTTCGTGGCATCATCCTTTGAAAAAGACAAGATAAAATGATGTGGTGTTATTTAGCTTTTTGGGCTTTAGGTGGTAAATATTGCCTTCTAGCAGAACTTCCAAAAACATGAATTTCCTCGTGCCTAGTATAAGGTAGTAGGTAAGGAAGACCAAGTTTACAGCCCTTTGTTATTGTTACTAAAGCACCCGACGACAGAATCATTGCATATAAATTGTATGTTTGTAAAAGATAATAAGCACCCGCAGTTCCCACGTAGCCAACCACCGTATAATATGAAATTCAGTATAATTTTAAAACATTTAAGCCACTCGCATGACGAGGTGGCGTGTGCCGCGCCCACCGTGTAATAACATTTTTGTCCACATAAATCAAGTTGTAATAATTTTCACAAAGAACTTCAAATTTACATAACGTGAGCTTCGATGTAGCTGGGAATAAGACTCTATTATTGCACATGTTTTTCTTCAACAAAATTATTTATTGTTTAAGCCTTTTGGGATTGAAACGCCCACGAAACCTAGGGCCATGGGGTCCGAGTGCCCACTTAGTTTTTCCAGACATCGCCAAGCGGTTGGTAGATTCTACACGTGACCAGAGGGCCGGTATATTTTTGGGTCAACGACTCAGCATTGCCATACAATGTGGCAATGCTGCCAGCCTTTTGGGCACTTTTCCTTTTGACAGCGATGCGGACGAAATTTTTAATACCATATGATTATTTCCCTTCCTTTTTTATAAACTTGTGCATATTATTATTATTATTTTAAGACTGTTAGCTTTTTACAAAATTATTGGTATTATTTTATGTATACAATCAGGGTTCATTGTTAATAAAATTGATACCCAATCCGCCGTGTTATAGGCATTTCATACTGTCATTCTACCATCATGTGTAGAGATCGGATATTTGGATGCATATTCACCAAAAGTTGAGATGTTTGCTATTATAGAAAGCGCTTTTGTATCGAATAAATCCCGCGGTTCCGGTGTTTTTTATTTTTATTTTAACTAACACACACCACCCCTACTCTTACACCCTACATACACATATTTGCATAGGGGGTTAAAATAATTTTAAATAAATATGCATCTGAATAGTTATGCAATCCAAGAATCCCGGGTTTTTTTTAAATAAATAATATTTTAGAAGTCGCTTCCATACTATACACCCGACTATTATGCATTGCTGGTATTCCTGGCATCACGGGATATTATCTTACAAAAAAAAAAAAAAAAATAAGAAGCTGCTTCCATACTTTCATAGCTAAAATTAACTTTAGGTAAATATGCATCCGATTATCCGATCTCTAACTTGTCATACGGACAATTAAAGTTAGTAGTTTAACAACAATTAATAACCCTAGTTTTACTAAGCGGTTCGTTGTTCTGTAAGAGTTTGAAATATAGACTTTAGCACCACTGATGCTTACGTTAGGTGACGCTGACGATCCTAAGAACTAGTCATAAGTATGTCAACCAAAAGTTTGATTGAGTCTTCTATTAAAACCCTGGTGGATAACTTAATACTAACATATAAAAGATTCTACGCTATTTGTTACCGCATAGACAATTGCCGTGTTTGAAAAATGACGGCTCGTGGAAACATCGCCGCGCGGTATATATTTTAGTAGGCTCGGTAAACCTGACTATTAGACGCAATCATTTCAGTATTTACGTCCTCTATTGACCCAGAAACGGACCATTTGCATAGTTACGATTTTACCCGTACACAAGCGTGGTACGGGCTTATTAAATAAGAGTAAAATGTCCATTATATAGGTCAATAAGACAAGTAATCCACTTCCGTAAATCAAAATGCTACGAACAATAAGACTACTACGCGAGGGACATCGGAATAACTTCTTTGATATATCGATAGTCTTCGATTCTTAGCTTCCTTTCGCTGTTTGTAAGACTTGTTTATAGCCACTTTTAGAGGATTTTTATTGCAGTCAGTGTTTCCTTGTGTGCACGACATGATATATCGCCGGCGGCCCAATACCCCGTGAAATATGCTCTCAAATCCACTGGCTATTATTCCCTATAATATGTCCTCATTTTCTGTTTATCGAAATCGTGACTTGTATCAACAATTTTTTACCGAGGGAAGGTTGACATCTAATGTATTTATTGGTTTTACTATCGGGTGTAATTATGTTTTTGTTTTACAAGACAATATGTGGCCATACCTACAACTTTCAAAGAAAACAAAAAGGCAAGATAGTAAACATGATTGGTAGATATAGGCCTCCGTAATTCAGTTATGTTTTAACGAGAATTTCTGTTTCATACGATATTTTTACCTATAGGAAAGTGACACAAAGTTAATGTGATCCGGTAATTACAAATCTTTATACGAATAGATACATACCTGTATATATATCGTCCGGAAATGAAGAATGAAATGCTCTATTAAACCATCGGCGTTCTGCACTTGAGGCGATGAGTTCAGCACGGAGGAAATTGCTGTGCATTAAAATCTTCAATTGAGCTGCCATAAATAATATCTACCTAATAAAACGATTGCATACAAAGCTAAATATATGCCATGGCTTGAATATTTTCACATGACAATGTATTTAATCGAATTTTGCATTCCTAAAAACATTAGTTAACACTTTAATATAATGAATGCCGCTCTTTTTGTAAACTTGAAATAATTCCTATGGAGTCCTAAAAATACTAAAAAAGCTAAGTAACTGCGACCAACTTGGATGTGGTGCTCGCCCCTGCCGCGGCACCGCTTGCTTCGCTCGCTCGGCTCGCGCGTATTTGGTCACAGTTCTTACCTAACCCATTTGGTCGGGGTACCCCATAGCTTGGATACTGCGACCAACTGTGAGTATACGGTAGAAAGATAAAAAGAAAGTCATTAATTTATAAAGCATACATCAATAGAAGTTCAATAAGCAATAAGTTTCGAGGGTCAATTAAATATTATTTCAACCTTAGCGTATAGCAAAGGAATTTGAATGTTTCCTGTGTGAAATTGATTTTGTGTTTCCAAAACTTGGTAATTATCAAAGATTTTGAATTTTAAAGTTTACCTGTGTCTTGTGTTGTGCAGTGCGCGGCCGGGCGCGCGGCCTGGGCGGAGGCGGCGGCGCTTTCGGTCGGCGGAGGGTGCGCGGGCGCAGGCGGCGCGGCGAGGCGCTGTTCCGTGCTCGGCGACCACCCCGGCGCGCGCCAAGGCAAGAACCCGACCGGCAAATGGCACAGGAACAATCGGGTATAATACTGTTGTACTTACGACATTGCAAGGAAATTGGTGAGCTTCGAGCTCAAATCCATGGTGGCGATCACTTTGCAGCCTTTCTTTCTGGGCCACTCACTGTGTGCACTGCCTTCATTGTCTGTATTCAAGATTCTTACTGAAGTGTATTGGTGGTGAAATAGATGATACTCTGCCAGTGAAGTCTGAAGCACCAGTGTGGACATAGGCCTCCCCCAATTGGGAGGGTTTGCCATAATCGCCACGCTTGGCAGGCGGGTTGGCGATCGCAGTATGGTGTTAAAATGCATAGAGAACGCTGCTGCCCATTCTCTAGAAAGTCCCTTAGTCGCCTTTTACGACACCCACGGATTGTAATCAGTACTAATGCTAGAGCTAGATGCTAGAAAGCTACATAATATAGTCAGTTTACAATGCGTATTTCCAGGTGCGAGACGCTTCGTACGGTTCGTCGTCGGAGTCGGACGGCGAGGCGGACCGGGAACCCGGCGACACGTGGGGCGTCGCGCGGCTACTCTACGCAGGCCTCGGCACGCTCGCGCTCGGCCTCGTCGTCTACTTCGTCGGCACCGGCGACAAGGTACGCGTAAGTTGCAACTTGTCTTAACTTTGAGACGTAGTTTGTTGATTTAGAGCTCTCCTGACCATTTTGGCATGAACCGCATCTGCGTAGCGGGGCTTCCAGTCTTAAGACTAGATGCTTAGTGACCGCTGATGTTTAGCCATCGACTGGCTGCTTTCAATCCGTTTCTACTTACCTACTGATGGATTGGTAGAAGAACACGCCCGACAACCCCATTCAACTCAGCTTGGGTAATAGTAGTACGTACCTAGACCAGTGGTGTAGTCAAATACCAAGTAGTGGCTTCAAAGTAAAAATAGTATGACAGCTTGATAATGCAAAACATCTACATAAAAGTTTCTGTTCCTTAAAATTTGTTACATTTACACAACATGCTTATCATCATAAACTTTCACCGTTGCTGCAAGAGGGTGCATAAAAGTTTCAAAAAGAGCACAAGTTGTTCTTTGTGTAGCGAGTGACAATAGCAGACGTCGACAGGCACTCGTAGATTCGTCCTTTTATGTTCATTTGCCGTGCACACAGCGAAGTCTCATATTTATGGCACTAGCAGACATGACACAGTGATGGATATGATATTTAGTAGGTAACTATTTAGGTAAACCCAATCTGTTTTCAACAATTTCCATGTCAGTTTCCAATATAATCAGCTGCATTATAGATATATACAACCTACTCAACGATTGTCAACTGAATTCCACACTCCAAACCACAATTACAGCTTTCATATTGGTTAGGGATGCTTGCTGCACACTTGTTTGGGTGATTGGGTTGATTGAATGGTCGGGCGGCAAATTATATATTCAATTTTGCCGCCCGGCTGTGCGGTGTGCACAAATAGGCGCGACACGAATACACCGCTCGTCGCGTTACACGCGGTTCGTTTGTTTCGCGCCTGTTTGTTGGAGCCTTTACGCTTGTCTACTAGTAGAACCGTGAGTAGAACCGAGTCATAGGCACCATACCACCACAGTCCTGAGTCATATCATTGATGTTCACGAGCTTACTAACATTTTGACGGTACTTTACCAGCAGTGTTTCATAAACAAAAATAGTAGACATGGAAAGTGATGATGATACGGTACCAGGGTGTAATTTTGTCATAGAAAGCAAATAATACTTTTAATAGAAGCTAAATTGATTTCGAACGCGTTCGGAGGGTGGCTGTCACTGTGCTACTAAGTTCAATCAGTAAGTATTGGACCTAGTTAAATCCTGACTGGTGGAAAGTTGTAGGTTCTAATGGCATGACTTTGAACGCATTCGAAGCTGTTTATTCCGTCCACCGAGAACATGCTTTTCTGAGACCTGTCAGTTGTACAAGATTTGGATAAAGTTTAAATTCGTAAAACACATTATATTATTCGTTTGTATGAAACTGACAGGTGTCAAAAAACATTCTCTCGGTGGGCGGATTATAGTAGGTAATTTAGCCTACAATTTTGTTCTTTAACTATGAATTGTCGCATTAAATACAACAAATTATAAAAAGTGGTAAAAAACACTTCCAGGGTTTCAAGACTCCGGCCCTGCGTCTGGTGGGTCCTTCGCTCATCGTGGCAGGTCTCGCGTGCTGTCTGCTGCGTATTCTCTTTTGCATATTTGCGAAGCCTTGCTGTCGACGGCGAACCATCTACAAGGAGAACAGAAGGTAACCTACCCCACCCAGGAAGGCTTTAGGACTTGTGAAGGAGACCAGACCGCAGCGCGAATAGGCCTACCACAAAATCGGCAGATGACCTGGTGAAGGTCGCGGGAATCCACCAGATGCGAGCAGTGCTAGATCCGTCGATGTGGCGGTGCTAAGGAATGCCTATGTCCAGACCTGGACGTCTTTTAACTGACTGAAGCGTATGAGGAGGAGATCAAAAGGCTTCCAGGCTAAAGCTGAGCCCAATATCATGCCCTTTTTTAATATTCCATTCAAACGTTGCTGTTGTTTCCAGACTGTCCGGTTGCGGGGAGGGCGAGGAGATGCCCCTGGCGGGAAGCGTGGGGGGCGGCGGCGGGGGCGCAACGGGCCCCCGCGCTGGCCCTGCGCAGTGTTCGCCCGCGCGCCGCCTCGACGCATCGTCCTGCGACGTGTCCTCGCTGTCCAGCGGCGAGGAGGACGAGCGCCTGCGCCGGTACCGCACCGCCTCGCTGCACCCACCACCACTACACCAGGTGATTTCATGACCCAAATTCTCAGTCATTCAGAATAGAGCCCCTTATTAGAGTAATCGTGGAGTTTCTTGCCGGCTCATCTCCACAGGAAACGACCAATTGGAACCGTGCACCTAGCGTCTGACGTTTCTTACCTAATTGCAGATGTAGGTTTATGTGAAATAATTTTAATTTAATCAAGGGAATAAAAAAAAATGTTTTTGCTACCATGAATACACGACTTTCTCAGGTTGCCAGCCACTCCAAAAAATAAGTTGCTTAAACAATGTTCTTTAACTTTTGTTTCTCGATAAAAAGGGATCTTGATCTTAGCTTCCCAGTTAGTCTTACAACTTCAAACTTAAGCATAAGGTAACATGGAGAAATTAACGGAGCCCAAAAGTAATTTTATCTACGCCCATGCTATAAATCCTCTATAAAAGTTTCTGAAACAGCTTATTGCCAACATTAAAACACTCAGTGTCATAGTAACCATAATAGCATCCAAACGGGAGTTATAATGTTGTACTGAATTTCATAATGCAACTCCTTTGCTTTTATGAGGATGATGATCCCTTCGGACTCATCTGTTTGATGAGTAAGGAAGGGATCATCATCCTCCCTTCCATTCTCACTACTCAATTCGTGGTATCTTTATGAATTTCAAAAAAAAAGAACATTGTCACGCACGCGCGTTTCACTATACTATACCATAGCGTCGTATCCCGCCATTTTTGTTCGATATTAGTATTGCAAAAACTGTTTCAGAACCTTTGATAGAGGATTCATGGGTGTAGATAAAGTCTTGTATGCAACTGTAATAATTAGGTATTAAAACACTCATATTATGTGATACTATTTTAATACCCCTTATTATACAACAGTTGCATAAATAACTATTGAACTGCTATACAGGTCACGGCGCATCAGGGCGCAAGCTCGCCAAATGGGTTACCCCAGAGCGGGTCCAACCAAAGCGCGTTGCCGCGGAGCGGGCAGCCCAGCCCCGTGGCGGGCCCGGCGCCGCAGTCGCCGGGGCTGGGGGCGCCAGCGCCGCGCAGCGGGCCGCCGTCGCCGGCGCCGGCCGCGCAGGCCCCGCCGCTGCCCCCCAGCGCGCTGGCCGCGGCCCCCGCCCGCCGACCGCCCCCGCGCAACGTTTCCTTCGCCGGCGGACCCGACGGCGAACTCGTGCTTAGCCCCGCACAACTGCGCTCCTAACCCACAAGCAATAAACGTCTTCGCAATACCCCCTTTTTTACCAAACTCTTCGGACGATGTGACTATATCGATGCGAACCGCTACGGATTTCGGTTATGTGATAGCGTGAGACTCTTGACAGTTTTAACAAGTTTTTAAGTGATTTTCTATTCGATAAGCTACGAGGTCGTTGATTTATTTGCACGTTTGGATATATTCTCGCAAACTCCTATCGATACTCGTAACTAATTTTAAGTATAATTTGCTAGAACTAACTTGACTGTTTTTGGATTGCCTTCATTTGTGTATGTGACGTGTAACAAAATAGAGGCTCTAGAGATCAAGAATGGTTTTGCTTCAGGCATAAAATAATAATTTTAGAGAATCATTCATAATAGACTGAATCACTGATATTTGAATGTGAACTGCAGGAAGACTTGGATTTGTAAAAAAAAAAAAACTATTCATATAATAAATATAACATTTGCCTTTGAGTTGCCGACCGTATTTTGTTACACGTCTTGTCTCTATGTTCAGTTTCTGTGGCAGAATGCTTCGATTGCATGTTCATTGAGCAACGAGTGAATAAGGGTCTGCCAGACCAGACATACGTAACCTGCGTGGTTGACTGGTTGTCCAACTAGACGCGCTATTCGACCACCCGTCTGGCAGAACTTTGACTATTTTTACCGTAGTACTCGTATCATGTAACTGTAAGCGTTAATTCTAACTGTGTAGCAAATTACTGAATGTGCTAGATCCATCCATCTCAGCCGGCTAGTAGACGCCACGCTGCACAACGAGGTGTGGTGCTGACGACCAAACTTTGTAATTAATTGTAAAGAGCTAATACTTATAGGTACATCCTAAAGCCATTTTATCGAGACAATCTTCCTCTTTTAGAAAACATTAGATAAATGTATTTGTCATGGTTTAAATTCCAGATTCCTAAATAATTTGATTTTGAAGTTAAGTATCTGAATAACAATATGACTTACTTCTCATGTTTTAAAAACATTAGATACATTTATATTTCTAAGTATGTTCCTAGAATGTGCGAACGTTCCAGAACTGACAAATGAACTATAGTTTGACCGATCCCGCTGTACCGCGCCTTAGGTATGTGCGTATCAAGACGGGGGCGGCCTTCGTTAACGCCACCCCCCACCACACTGCGCATTCCTAAGGCGCGGTAGAACGGTCCCGGTCAAACTATATGTAAAAAGCTAATGAAGTTTGGCTGAGTGTCCATTGAGGAATGAGAACAATACGTGACAGTCCATCCAAAGATCTATAAGATGTTCATTGTAGACAGTAGAATAATTTATTAGTACTACAACACCACACCTCGTAGCAGTTGGGAACTAAATAGTGAATATAATTATAAACATAATTGTTTTAAAACTGCCTACTACTAGACGCGAATTTATACTTAAATATAAAATTCATAAAAATAGATTTATAACTGACAATAATGATTGTTAACTGATGTATAAAATGTTATGGCGTATGTGAGTTGATTTTATTTTGATTATGTCCAACAAATCGTGAGTAGTTCAAGCGCCGAGTGCCGATACCGAGGAGTGATGGCTCCTTCGTGGGTGCCCGTTGACCAACACGTCGCAGCGGATACAACAAGTGAGGAACCTTACTTTGCAGCTTAATTAAGCGTTTAATTTTGTATAATAAACAAACTTGGCGTGTGAACTACGTAAAGACACCAAAGGATATAATATAATAGTTAGCTAATTACATAAAGGTTGGTGTATAGCAAGTGATACTGTCTAACAGTAATGTTTTTATGTGTAAGTAACTACGGTAAAATAATAATACATACATGTGTGTTACGCGTGCATTGTATATGGCACAATATAGTGAATACTGTTTATAAATATATAATATATTTTAGAAATATTTGCACCTTTAGTAGTGAAATATTAAAATGTATATCTGCAGATTTTAGCTAGACTATTGTGGAAGACACTAAATGGAGTGTCATAAAAACATATTTTGAAAATTATGTTTCTGTAGACGAAACAAAATTATTGTAAAAGTTTTTGATTCGTTTTTGTCAATTATATATTTGTAATCAAATTAAAGTGTAGTTACTTTGAATTGTTTAAATCTAAGGAGGGTCAATTACTTACTGATTATTTTCGAGATAAGATTCGCTTTGTTTTACTTGCTGTCTGTATCGAGCACTACTTGTACTACTAATGCTTAGAATACTCCATTTAATTATACAATCATCGTAACCGTGGATATGCTTTTTCGATCGCTAAACTCTGGATCTCCAAACAAATCAATGCATTCATATTCTTGGTATCTATTCTTTACATTTTTTCTTGTAGTCATTATTTATTAGTAAATACTCGGAACCAACACATCTTTATCCGATTCACTGCGATTGACGATTAGGCAACCACAAAAACACGCTATTACGGACAAACATTCACGTTGCCAGAAATACAATTCGAATAAAATAATTTGAACATCAAAATAACATAATAGACGTACATAATAGATGTTAAGAAAAATATGAGCTTCGTTTAGACTAACTGGCTTGTGTAACAAAGTGTTGTGTACATTAACGAAATAGATATCCATTACTAACATTGTCACTCCTTGCATCTCTTCATACTTACTAGTAATAAATTAGGTTTCGTCGTGAGTAACTTTTACTTTGAACATCACCTGATATATAACATTGTTTTCGCTTCACTTTTGATTAATACGATCTAAGCGCACATAAAACTGGTGACAGGGTTCATTTATTTTTGTCTACTAGCAGACGAGTTTTCATTTACTTGTTAGAAATCACATCACTTCTATTTTACGAAGGGAAATTCGTCTGCTTATTTACGTATATAAAATTATATAGATCGTTTTATAGAAAAACTGTAATATTGACATAATAAAACTTTTCACATCACAGTTCGTACTGAAAACACCAATGTTTAAAATTAAGAAATTAAATATAATTTCTAATGAAATTGTGTAAATAAGCAATGAAAAGGTCGAATCTTAGTGTGTTTACGTCGTTGTAAGCGTGATGCTATACACCAATAGACATTTTGTTCCTTTAGATTTAACTATAAAGTAATAATTTGCGCCAATTGCTATATTTGACATTTCTAGTTAACTTTGTGAAATTACTAAAATACTCAGAAATTAGATCGAATATCCAAGTTAGAAAGAGCTAGTGTTTTCACATGGTTAATATATTTTAGTATATACGTGCTTCCATTAAAGCTTGCATTGAAGATGCTTTTTTCGTATTTCCTAATAAGTGCAACTGCATAGCGTGAAACCTAGATTTATTTACTTAAAGAGCTAAGCATTTAAGTTCCAGGGCCTAATAGCGACTGCGTTTTGATGGCAAACTATATTTTTTCATTGATTGTAATTAAGTGCCGTGTTCAAAATGTCGTAATTTATCATATAAGTTTCACGTAAGTATAATATTCCTCGCATCACTGTAGAATGTTATCAAAACGCAGCTTATGGAATCTCCTGATGTTCTTTCGTAGATAGATTTTATGTAAATATACAGTGTAGGTACCTGCTTTATGGACAACATAGGCGAACATGAAGAGTAATTTATGAGTGAGCGCCCCTACCTTACTACCGCTTTTATTTGGATTCAGCTTACGGTTATAACCAAATCTCTGTAAAAGTTTATTTTTGATTAAGACATTATAAATTGTCTGTCTTCTTTAAATATTTTACTGGACACAAGTTAACTGCCTATGTTCAGTAAAAAAAAAAAATATGGTTTTCATTTGATGTATTTTAATTGTAGTAGTACATGTCATGATAGTTGTATACATGGATGATGTTGTAATATTAGCGAGAAATATCCCTGCCATTATTTTGTGAGTTAGTAAAACTGTAACATTAGGTAGAAATATTAACTACAACTATTATTTTTTTATATCCAGTGTGTATTATTTTGTTGGTCTGTGTGTTATTTGCCCTCGCTTATAAATTGCTACATTGTGATTATGTTGCGACGACCAAATCGTAATGCTATAAGTTACATGCTGTGTTATTAAAGTTAACTAATATTTTTTATTGTAATAAACTGTTCCTTTATCGAATGTATTATCCAGAGATCGTTCTTTTAAAATTTAAAGGTAGTTTGAAGTTTTGTGTGTATTCTATTCTTGTTTTCTGCTCTTTCCTAATTTTGAAAAATTAGGTATCAGAAATATTTCATAAAGAAATGAATTTTAATGCTAGAACTAACACTCTTTTGATACAGATTAGCTTCGAACTTGGAATGCTGACAAAAAGTCTTACCTTCTCTAAACTAACTTTGAATGATATTGACGAGACTATTTTCTGACTTCGAGAGTTTTCAATTTTTCTAAATCTGTGTGCGGATTCTACACCTTCCTATATTATAGGAAAGTATTTGCGGTGCAAAACATAAAGGACAGAACTGTGATTTAAATGTTATTGTTAAAAGAAGGATGTAAAGACGTGTTGGGCAAAGATGAATGTTAATATTTAGTTCCAGAGGATATTGAAATAAAATAATGACATAGCTCAAGGGTTACCTAAAAGTGAATTTTTATTGTAGAATTTTATAATGATAAAGAGCAATGGTATGTAATATTGTTTTGTTACGTTAATGTAAATATTTTATGTCATAACCGGTATTGTTCATCATCATTTATATTATTTATAGGCATTGGTGCATATCATGTGTATAGAGCAGATGATTAATCAAATAAATTAGAACAAAAATATAGTTGACGATGAAGTTTCATTTCTATTTAACCCGTTTTACCTGAACAAAGGATGTTAAAATACAAAACACGCATATAAATGTAACATGTAATATATTTCATTTCAACACTACAATATTTTCATTTAAGAACATAAAAATACATTTATTTACATCAATTATTATTGCAACTCTTAAAATAAAATAAAAAATCACAACATAAAACTTCTTACATTTTTATCAATAGAATATTCTAGTTAGATCTGTTTCGTAGAGTCATACATAGTCAGTTTTCTTTTTGTTTTTTTATATAACAATTTTTAAATTACTAACACATACAAGGAATGATTTTATTGCAAGTTATTGACAGTTTTAGAAGTCATAATTTAAAATTAGCATAATTAAACGTTATGAAGGATTTTGATCCTAAAGATCAATATTAGTTTGTTAGTAAAATATCAGTAAAAATTATTATATTCGTGATTTACGTGAAATGAGCAATACATAAGCAAGCTTCGATAACTAATTTTACGTACACATACAACCGTCGAATTAATTCCTGGCTAGCAAATGGGACACATAATACCGAATAAGGAATAAATACTTCACTCACATACATGCATAATACAAAATACGATACATAAATATTTAATAATAGATTATAATTTTCTATCTATCTAATGTTAGAGTTTGCGTTGTCTATTAATTAGTTATATTTAACTATATTTTATGGTTCTTTATTTATCAATACTGTATCAAAGAGTTAGTTTAACTTGTTATTAGAAATATTTTGGACTTTTGAAGAATTATTTAAATTTCAACTTTAACCTATTTTGATTAAGGACTATAATACATTTAATCAACGCAAACTCGATCACAGATAGTTTCACACATACAGCAATTGAATTTCTGATATCGTTTGTGTGAAACCACTAATTCTTTCTATTTCTCTTCATACACTATGTGGACGTAACAAGAGATCCAACCCGTTAATTTTTAGAAAAATAACAACTATGAAATCTCCTAGAATTTATATTTTCGTGTTATATATTTTGTCAATTATTTAGTTCAAGTTAAATGCTACGTGTTGACATACTGTCAAACTGCTTTTCTATCTTTTAAGGCGGTATGATCCGACAGAGACTGCGCTTACTAGTTTTATTAATCCATGGGAAACATAAAAAAGTGTTATAAAATTCTGAAAAAATATAAAAATATATTTCATATCTAAGGATCTGGCGGACATGCAGTCGCTTTTAATAATACGATTAGATTAACTTTGCTGAATAGAAAAGAAAATAAACCAAAGTTACCCCATTTCCTAATGTTTAATCAATCTCATAGTTACAAAACACGACTTTTTTTTCTTTTTTTTTTTAATATAAATTGAAAAAGTAGTAAGATTGTTTAGCACAATTCGCTGAGTTTGTCTTGATAAAATTATTAAAATAATTACTATGTTTAAATACCTACCAAATGCGCGAGGCAACCACTCGCGACCTCGCGAGCCTACTTCAGTTGGCTCGAGCGCCGATCATAGCGCCTTAAATTGCGTATTTACTTTAATATTTATTGAGTCTACAAATTGATTATTAAATATAAAATCATTTAAAAAAAAAATCTGTTTCAGTTTTGACAGTATTTAAACACATGAATGGAAGTGTTAATACGAAGACTATTCTAGTACACTAATGCTAACATACCCTATAAAATAGTATTGAAATAATTAAGGAGGTCCTAACAAATTAATTATTGTTTTAGTTGGTAACTGAAATAATACTTACATGAGTGTTGAAGGCATAGAAAACTTAATATTTGACCGCCTATGTGATACCTAAGGCTAAAGATACAATTTGACATCCGGTAAGATTCAAAATGAAACTTCTATGAAGTTTTGAAATCTTAGATTTTCATGAAATGTGTATGATATTATGTCACTTTTCTCTGTTTGTAAGTTGCCAATTCAGTTTATGAAAATCCTTTACAATTTGCGCTTTACCCATGGACGAACGTCGAAAGAATATGTAGAATATGTGGCTTATAGGTAAAACACTAAAAATCTTGTAGGACTATCAATATCATCATAAACAACAACTTTTGTTCTAAGACTTTTTACAAAACATTATACATTTACCAAAAATAAACCTTCAAGACTTCGTCTTTCTATACATTTAGACACTCACGGTACGGCTGGTCCATAAATTCAAGGTCGCTCAGCGAGCTATGGAATGGGCTATGCTTGGAGTTTCTCTGAGAGATCGTATCCGGAACGAGGTGATTCGGCAGAGAACCAAAGTTGTCGATATAGCTCACAGAATAAGCAAGCTGAAGTGGCAATGGGCCGGCCATATTAGCCGTAGAACCGATGACCGTTGGGGTAGACGTGTTCTTGAGTGGAGACCGCGAATCGGCAAATGTAAGGTAGGACGCCCTCAGGCTAGGTGGAGCGACGATCTTCGCAGGGTGGCTGGTAGCAGCTGGATGAGAGTTGCCGAGAATCGAGCTGAATGGCGTTCAATCGGAGACGCCTATGTCCAGCAGTGGACTGATATAGGCTGATGATGATGATGATGATACATTTAGAGCGTTGAATTTAAACTTATTTTTATTTTTGTATGAAAGTCTGAAGAGTCCGATTTTGTATGAAAAGTTGTTGTTTATGATGTTAGTGATATAGTCCTGAGAGGTTTACAAATAGTATAAGGTCTATTCATACACGAAATATTTCGTAATAGACACAGCTCTAAGGGCCTAAACAGGTGAAGCGGCGCGGACGGGCGGCCCGGCTGCGAAAAACAAGACATTAGTGAACTTGCGAATGGCCGAGCTGCTATTGAAATAATTCTATGCGTATGGTCTTGTATAATCTCGCTGTACAGCGGCCGCGCCGCTCGACCACGCGGACGCATATAATTAGGCTCTAAGTGGTAAAGAAGCCATAAAGCAACGAAAACATTTTTTTTTATCTAAGTGGTTTTTTTACGTTATTGTTACAATTTTAAAGTAGCTTGAGACATGTTGCATAAAACTTTTACTTACTTATTCAATGAATGATCCGTTCCGACGCTACAACAGCGGCGGCGCGTGCGCGGTGCCATTTGATCATTAATCATTATATTATGTGTATCAAGTAATTTTAAATTATATTTTTTTTATATATACACTTAGATACAAAAAAAAATCTATGGCTTCTTTAGCAATTCTCATAAACCCACCCCCTCCCTCTCTTTGTATCTTAAAATATTTCGTGTATGAATAGGTAGTAATTTAAATATTTTATATTTTTGTGTGAGTCTGATGAATAGATCTTGTATACTTGTAAGATGGTTAATGATATATTTTTATGTAAAGTTTTTTTTTAACGTGATCACGTATAGAGGTTTAAAGTGTAACTATAGACAATCCTTATTCTAACATATCGGCGTTATTGTCAACTAGAGCATGTCCATGAAACGTCGCTAATTTACATCCATATAAACAATAGGTACTCCACAGGATTGCCAATCGCAGTATGTAAACAAAATAAACTACTTTAAAATTTTATAGCCCTCAATCCAAACCGTAATTCGTCAAAATTTTAAATAAAATATAACAGTCACTTAAATGTAAATACTTAAATAAAAATAAAATCTCACATCACTGGTTATGACGGTGAAAATTTAAGCAATTACATCAACAATAATTCTTATAATTTAGGGAGAGGGACCAAAGAGATCGTTGAACCAGAATTAAATTTAGTAGTATTAAAACATCCGTCTTTGAGCCAATTATTCATCCCAATACCTCTTGTAACTCCTCACAGTTTCTAACTTTTTTCTTAATACAAAAAGGTTTCAAAGGCCTTTCTCCATTGCGTCATAATCATATGACACGTTTTCTTATCACATCTTTTTTGCTTAACATCGCACAATTCCTTACAATCGTTCTATTTGATCATATTAGTTACTGACAAAGAGAATAGGTTTATTTACCGTGCAATTCTCCCAAAGGTCACGTTTGCCAGCTAATATCATATGGTTTCTACGAGCCCTTTAACGCGTTTCGGTCGTGAAGGCTCGCTCGATATGAACGATGTTTCTTCTGATGAGTTGCTCGCCTTAAGGAGAGTTGATGATGTACTTGGTTGACTCTGAAAAGGAAATTGTGTGGACTTGTAGAGCTGCTTAGACATGGGCGTAGCCAGGATGTTTTTAGGCACAAGTTTAATGGGATGTTACGATTCAGGCAGGTGCATGTGAGTTACATTTTTGGTTGTGTGGTTGGTAAATGTATGATAACCTGATACTTTGTATGATGAGTGTGTTCGAATGTCTAAAATGTATTTGTATTCACAAAACAAACGATTCTATACTCCATTTACTATAGCATTAGAAAAAAGAGGCTCGTAGAAGCAGGAGTGCGAAACATTTTATTCAAAGTTAAAAGTTTAAACAATTAAACTAAAAATGTTTTAACATAACTTTGATAAATAGGTCGTAATAACATCTTCATCACACATTACTTACAACAAAACGAATGAATGAAACAAACGATTACGTCGTGATGATTTAAATTTAATTAAGATTAAAGGAAATAAAAGTCTTGTTTTTTTACAATATTTTATTTACAACAACAACTTTCAACACACAATAGTTGGTGTAACTTCTTCGTCTTCATCATATAATTTAGTCACTATCATCAGAGAATAAAGATGAAGAAGTTTCACCGACGTTACTTAATAATAAATCTTTCTACCACATCATCCATTATGCTTTAACTTTTCCTCTTCTTTAATTGCATGAGCAACGCAAGACTGCCATCGTTCTAGCGTAATACTATCCAGATCTTGTGGGAGTAATTGTTTCTCCTTGTCTAATTTGAACGTTTTGTTATGTGTAGCCACATACCCCATCATTTGAGCCCATATTAATTCTATAGGGTTGAACTCGCAGTGGTAGGGTGGGAGGCGCAATACTGAAATACCCTTCTCTCTAGCCATCTCATCTACAACAAACTTTTGTTATAAATGTCATTGTATTTTTGTTTTTTCTAATAAAGTTTCCCTAAGATCTTTTTCCTCAAAAGGAATATTTTTGCTTTTAAACCATTCCTGTATATCTGCCTTTCGTGTAGCTGTGGTTGGCAGCTTCTCCAATGTCCTTGAGTGGTATAGCGCATTGTCCATAACAATTCCAGCGCCACTCTCAATTTTTGACAAAATTAACTGGAACCATTTTCACTTTTGTCTATCGCGCTTCTATAACATATTCCCTGTAAATTGAGAGGTCTGGCTCTTATGAAACAGGAAATCCTAGTACAAGAGTCAGGGCTACACAGATGATTGTGTCTTGAAGTGTAAATAAATACATTATTATTATTATTAAAGTTGAAGGCCTCCATTTCGGAGTGGTCATCTTCATCACCTTTCTTTGCATCAAATATTAATGCAGCATCCATTAAAAACCCTTCACAAACCCTGTGAAATAAAATTAATACAAGTCAATTATTCCGTACCCCCTATATAATTTCACTGCCGGAAATAGGTCATAGATAAATACTATAACAAAATTTATAACTTTAAAAGTTCGCTTTGCATGCGTTAATTCATAATACAATATAATATGTATTACTTAATTAATAGTCAATAACAATGGGGTGTTCATTTTTTTATGGCGAGGACAGTCCATAAAATAAATACCAGTATGACCGATTATAAGTTGGATTTTTTAAACCAGCAGATAGACCTTCCCAATGTGCTTCTTTTGAAGACTTATTATTAGTGTCATGCCATATTAGGCTTTTCGTGTGACCTGTTTGTATGATAAAAGGTTATTAATATATATATAATTCATCTCACGAACCAATTTTATGAAAGTATGTTTAACTGTATAATTAATTATAATGTTATTGAATGCAAGAGGTCATACACTGCTTAGTGCATAAATAGCTGTTAAGAAATTTAGAAGCACAGTACCTTCATTTAGCCAAGTGTAATCTAAATAATAATATATTTTCCTTCCTTTATTCCTTAGCCTTTTTATTTCATGAAGATATTTTAGTCTCCAAAGGACGATCTCCTGCTTGTCTATGACTTCTATGAGTGCACTTTTTCTGCTCCGTTTGATTTATGTGAACTTTAATGTTTATTTAATTATTTTATACAGACTGCTTTTTTTTAAATCTGGCAGAGACTCGTCACTGTTAACTGCTTCCAGCATCTTGTCCAAGGTGGGCAACTCATTAATAAAGAAGAAGGAATGAATTTTCCTGCATATTCCACTAAATGTGATGTCATCAAAATCATCACGTTTCATGTGCTTCTGTTGGGGAGGGGGAGATTGCAGGCGACTTTTTATGTTGTACTCTTTGAGAATATTGGACAGAGTAGCCCAAGATACGCCTGTAAATAATAAAATCATGTGCGGAGTTTCTAAAATATAATACATTTTATCACAATGCATGTTAGTTTCAAATATTTTTATAGTAATAATTTTATGAATCATCCTTACCGGCAACTTCTGCGATTTTGTTTATCATCTCAGTCTTACAATGAGGAGTATCTGCAGGCCAGGACTCCAATTGCTTAAAAATATTTATCACAGGTTGTTTTTCTACAGCACGCAGCGTTCTCTTTTTTTTGGGAGACATTATTATTTCGTCGGAGTCAACTTTTGGACCACGTTTTTTTCGCCATTGGCTTTGGTCAGACTCAGCACTTATATGTTGTAAGCCACTCGGTCCCGCACAGGGATCACTCATAGCTCAAAAAAAAAGTAACGTTTTGTACAAACAACCCAATGACAACACTGATAACAATACAATAACAAAGAAATAACTAAATATTATTTATTATTTTAATAAATAACAACAAAATCACGAAAATTAAACAATAACAAACAAAGTATTCACAAGTAAATGACATACATGACAATCTTAGAACATTGTCAAGTCAATTTCACAGACGACATAAACCAGTAAAATTAGAAATCCCCGGCTGTCACAGCTTATGAAGGGATTAAGTAACATTTTAGATTTGGTAGGATTATAGTGAAACAAAAACCGTTGCAGTATTGTTGACTCCTGCTTCTTTTAGGTTTTTAGCATAGGCACTGTAATTTTAAATTGGAATGAAATAATATATCTAAATGAAAGCCACTTAATTTCATATGGTTTTTTTTTTAAATGATTACAATTAAGTGTGATAGCTGATATATAAATTCATTTTAATCGATTTGGCGTCAATCATAACTATAACAAGTTTATTGTACTTTTGTTATAAAGTGTGCATCAAAAATAACCTTTTTTAACTTCTGTCTAATGCTATTATAAATGGAGTATAGTTCAAATGATGACCAGACCCTGCCCTCAAAAATAAAATACTACAACTCAACAGAAACGCTTTAGTAGGAGCTATTATTAATAATTAAATTTAACCTCCCTTCGCCACGATACCTTGAACCTTGGCTACGTCCATGTTTAAACATAATAATAATTTGAAACAATTACTAATTTTAATACATACATTATAGAATATGGATGTTCAACTTTTCATCTAAACCCATCTGCTTGTCTGCATCGTTTGATAAGTTCTTGTTTCGATGAGATTTGTTCGGAATCAAAAAGAATATCTGGGTCAGTGGGTATGCGGGTAGGATATGGCTTTCCATCTAGATTCTAGCTCATAGATATCCACTGCTGAAAATTGACTGGGCTAAGGAAAATGAACACGGTGTAAGGGACATCGACGCACATACTGTTACTCTGATTCAGTACTACTGTCTACATTGTAGACAGTAGTACTGAACATAACACATAGCATGACGCTTTCTATTTCTACGAAGAATAGACACAGCTCTTTCTATACAAAGTGACATTTCGTTTCTCCATTTTTGACATCGCACCGTAGAAATCCTTCTACAATCTGTCATTTTGTTTTTCGTTTAAACGATCTTTATTTAGGCGCTTTTTTGTGTAGACTATTTCATAAGAAAGTTTTCTATCCCAAACTGTCAAAATCACACTGACAACTGACAGTTGTCTAAGGTAGCTAAAGACAGTAGAAAACTTTCTACCCGACGGCCACGAAGTATATAAGATTATCTACATCTATCATTTTGAATGCGAAACTGTGATAATTAATAGAAGAACAAAGCTATCTTTTCCTACTTTATATCATTTAGTTAATAGGGCATTACCAAGGAAATGGTTAAGGCCAATATTACTGTAACATATTTTTTATTCCAAAATACGGTACTTCGTACGTAACTTAATATGAGTAAAAATAGAGAATCAAACAGAAAAAACAAACACTATTACAAAACAAAGAATTCTGAGTCGAATTATGTAAAAGAGTGAATTTCTTAAAAAGTGCAGTTGACTCTTTCTACTTTGCTGCCGTCGTACTGTCTACACGGAACGTAATTTTTGTTTACTCTTCCGTAGATAAAACGGTGCTCTTGCCATGCCTGTTGAGATGGGCACACTTTTTTCATTAGGGGCCAGAAAAGCGTAGGGAATTCAGAGGCCCAGAATTAAAACAGAAGCATTTTGTTTTAACTTGCAATTTATCGTAAGAATCTTATAAGGTTAAAAGGATACACCCTGAAAATAATCGTGGAGAGCACCAGCGTAGTGTTTTATCTTACAGTAATTCGAATGTGGTTATGTTAAGTTAATAAAGTTCACAGTGGCCCTAAACGTATACAAACGCCAGAACATAATTTCTGAGAACAATACACTCACGGGTGCACCCACTTTTTGCGGGCCGTAGTTTGCCCATCCCTGCTTTAGACCCATCAGCATCGAAATCGTTCGTCAGTTATAAAAAAAAGTCTGCTATTTCATACATTTTGACCGAGTAGGTTTGTACTTTTGTATGAAATAGCAGATTTTTTTATTAATAACCGACAATTCATGTACTGAATTCATGGTAACTCGTCCATATGCCTTACACCCTGTATAGTATTTGACGGATCTATTGAATTGATTGGTTGAGTCGAAACTATGGAAGTCATTTAGGTCAATAATTTTTATTTTGCTACCCCGAATAAGTTTTTAATCTTTATAGTCACTGAAATGAACTACATTTTATAATGGTTTCGGAATGACGTCATGTCCAGCAGTGGATTACCATTGGCTAACATTTATAGTTGAACTCAATAATCTCAGATAATTTACATTCTATGGCCACTACCACTCCACTATTTACTGTAGCGCTATGTATTCTTAGTCGATTTTTGAGTGACCGTTTGTACTAAAATGTTCCTAAAAAATTTAGTCGCAATTAAATTTGAACCTTTTCATGTCTGAAATTGAGTTTGTTAATGAACTTGATAATTATCTGAGATTCTGAATTGAAGATTAAGCAAGACAAAGACAATGAAAAATATTGGCAGGGACATACCTGTGGTACGACGGGCGGGGCCGCTAGACTGGATACTACTGCGTTCCTCTTGATATCTTCCATCGGTATTTCTTCAGATCGCGCCCGCGGTGAACCTTCCCGAGATCCGTGGGCGCTGCTGCTTCGCGATACACTACTGTGATATGGTGAAATAGGTATCATAAAATTAGTACCGTAACTATTACTTATGTTGTAAATGTTTAGTCAGGACATCACAATAAAGGTAAGTCGTCTTTCAGAAAAACATAAAGGTGCGCTTACACGGGCAACTTAAATTGCTCAACTCTGGTCAATTATTGTCAAATATGACGTCACGACTACATCCAGCGATGACAACATGTAGTAATCTGTTGCCAGAGATACGGCCACAATACCAGGTAATATGGATCAACTTAAAAAACTAGGCAATACAAGTCAATACACCAACGACACACTTGTACTGCACTGCACGTAGAAAGAAAGAAAATGGCGGCGGGGGCGGCAGTTGCGCACCCCCCGCCGCCCCTGCCGCCGGCCGGTCGGTTCATCTCGCGAAAACGGGACGTAGTTATAAGTACAAACAAGATAGAAAGAAAATTAACAGCAAATTTCCAAACCGATTGTATATTCGGCCACTCATATTAGCGACATTGAGAAATGTGAAATATGTGGAGAATTATTGCTCAAAAAATTGCCCGTATAAGTGCACCTTAATAATATGAATGACACTAAAAGTGTCAATTGCATTGCGATTATGATTAGAGATCGGATATTCGGATGCATATTCACGTAAAGTTGAGATGTTTGCATTGTAATGGAATGCGCTTTTGAATCGAAGAAATCCTGCAGTTCCGGGATTGACAAATTTAGGTTTTTATGCCGCCCGTGAGCCTCTGACTTGGCACACCGTCGAGAAATATCTCTTTGGCATGCGTTTCCTTACGATATTTTCCTTCACCGTTTTTTAAGCAAGTGATAATTATACAATACGCACATGAATCCGAAAAGTCAGAGGTGCGTGCCTTTGTTTCGAACTCGTGACCTATGACTTGGCAGTCCGACGGTAACAACACAAGGATATCACTGTTGTGCCCCTTTAGTGACATCTTAACCTGTTAGTGACATATAATGACAACTACAAAAAAGGAAGTTTGCTTAAGAGCCATTTAACGTTTTCGCGCGAATATCTAAGATTTTAGTCGCCTAATTTACCATCTTAGTTAATTCTCTCGTATTGGTGAATATATGTAAATAATAGATCATTCTTTGGTATTGACACTTCATGTAACACATTTACAAAAACTTATTTGTGTACTTTGTAGTTATTAATCTCCCAGAACTAGTTTACTGAAAAATCTTCGCAGAGGCAATTTCAGACTCCTATTTCTATAATTAATATTTATAAATTTGACTGAAAAAAATACACAAAGCATCAGACATATATTTTTGTCGACAAATGACGTACTAGAATTTCGATTATTAATAACATTAATAGGTAAAAAAAATAAAGACTTAGGACAATTTCTACGATTTATTCGCAATTATATTGCGATTTTTTTGTTTGAATAAAGCGTAATTACATTTTAAAAATCATCTCAAAATGAACTATGTTCTTTAACAAATCGAATTCTCAAGTTTGATTAAAATCCCTTCATTTAATTAGCCACAATATCCTTTTTTTAAACACTCTAAAAAAGAATAAATTGCGATGCACAAGTGGGCACCGTTTAGTACAGCGCGAGCGCCCATCGAGGAGGGACCTGTGCTACTTTTTCCCGCGTCTCAATTGTCGAGTGCTCATATCGTAACCGTGATATTATACTACGACTACAACATTTTGATGCTTCCCAAATTGACTCGTTTTTACGAAGATTGCGTATTGCCGGAAATTATAGACCCTAGAAAAGCAAGATCAATGCCTTTACGACAAATATTTATTTAACGTAAGTGATAGTCATTATTACTTGACATTATTGTCAAATAATAATGACCAACACTTATATTTTGTACGATGTGATTGTTTTCCTGTTCATTTTTATTATATACTTTCAAAACATATATTTGTATTTTTTTATTAGTCTAGAAAGCTTTAGTAGACTGTATAAATAAAATAACTTTTTAATAAATCTCTAAATACCGCATTATTATTATAATGGCTCAAGATTATTTAGTCCGTCTCGACACTCGCGTTACACTGCTTAAATTGTGTATGTGTGGATAGCTACGCTCACATACACAGCGCTGCCGTCTTTTACCTAAACTCGAGCGTTAAAATTTTGTGAAATGGCTCTTAATAATGTTGTTGATGGCTTACCTCTCTCTGCTAGTAGTACGTTCCCGGTACACAACGATGCCATCTTTAAGCATGTGTCCGCTCGGCCTGCGCAGGCGTCGATCTGTGTCGTCTTCTCCACCTACCGACACAACTGTATAGAGTGTGATATTGATTCTGAACAAGTTGTATGCTTTGGGTTGTTTGTTACTTTAACTTTACGCTATATGTAGTCAACTTATAAAAGTTATTCAAATTCAGAACTTCCATTGAAGAATATGACTTTCTACAAGATTAATATAAAGACAACATACAAGTAACATAATCCCAATTAATATTTCCTGAATTGTTAAATTTTTTACTGCAGACAGACTGGTGTCAGAAGTATTAGAAGAGTGACTGTTTAGGATTAATATCATATTGACTGAATTTTCAATTTAGCATCTAATGTATTCAACATGTATTTCTTCTTTGGAAATAAATGCTGTTCTTTGGTAAACACATTACTTGAGAACGGCTGGACCGGTTGGCTACTTTTTGATGTGTAATATCTTTCATCTCGGTTTCTGTGGGAGTGATTTCATGAAAAGGGACGGAAGTGCGTAACAGGAAGCCGGGGAAGCGCGCGCTATTTGATTTGACCAATGAGCGCGCGCTTTTTGATTTGACCATTGAGTGCGCGCTATTTGATTTGACCAATGAGCGCGTGCGGTGATAGAAATGGCCATCAGATGGGATGGTGGCCCTTTTTGATTTTGAAATGCAAACAAAAATTTGGTTTTACCACTTATAAATTAAAATCCAAGAAAATAGGGGGCTGCGAAAATTTTAAAATTTTCCATCATGGGTGTCGTTTTAATTGTCTAACAGATCAATCGTTACGAAAAAGCAATTCTAATAATACCTGTTTTTTTTTTTTTCAGGTTATATTATTAATGTTGCTTATTACCAAGGTGAGATGTCAGATGTTACACATCATATGCGACTACTGTAAGGCTCGTTCGTTTTAATATGCTCTTAAAGTTCGAATAAGGTTTTTAAGGAAAGAATAATTAGAAAAGTTTTCCGGAAAAGTAGTAGGAAAAGTGTGTGAAATAGTAGGAAAAAGTCGTTTTTCTACGGGGTTTTTGTATGAACTATTGTTTGACCAGGACAATGTCTGTCGGGTCAGCTAGTAAAATATAAATAGGTTAGGTTGACTGGTAGAAAATGCCTATGGCATTAAGTCCGCCTCTGTACATTTTTTTGTGCTTAAAGTATTAAATAAACAAATATATATCTACTGACCTATCTTTAGTTTTTTTGTCAAAAACACGTGTAGGTTAGACGAGGTTATAAAATATTCACCTGTGGATCGTCGTACAGTGGCCAATGCTGGTCTGGCAAACAATGGTCGATGTCGTGGTGCCATTGAAGGTGCGCACATGCCTGACACTTCTAGTAACCGACCAATTTGTTGCATCTTCTTCTGACGGGACTTCGTGCGACCCTGTTAGGGAAAGGATAACTATATTTAAAGACAGTTGACTAACTACACATAAAACAAAAAAAAAAAAAAATATATATATATTGCTTAACCCCTGCTGTTAAGATAATTTTTGTATTCATGTTGTTCCATGCAAGTACCAAGCAAATAGAAACACATTTGAGTAAGTTACACGCAAATATCAACTTTAATTGAAAGTTACATTTGTTACATCTAAAGCCGGGTCCACTGCGCCAAGTTTCTGTGTTTTACAAACACATAACATTATTTGCTAACCGGTTTGAGGGCGTGGCCTAACATTTTTGTTAGCAAAAACACAGAACATCTAACACATGTTTGCCACAACAAACGGATAATATCACCCGCGTTCGCTTGCGCGGGCCGGGGGGGTAAAATCACTAATTTCGTGTTTAGTGCTCTCCAGACGAAGACGTTTCGTGACACATTTTTTAAAGTTTTAAGCTATGGAGTGGGATAAAGAAAATACTTTGTTTTTTATACAATTAATTGGAGAGAGACCAGTGCTATGGGACGCTATCAATCTGCCTAGCCTTTTCCCAACTATGTTGGGGTCGGCTTCCAGTCTAACCGGATGCAGCTGAATACCAGTATTTTACATAAAGCGACTGCCTATCTGACCTCCACCACCCAGTAATTGGGTAACACGATACCCCTTGGTAAGACTGGCTGTCTGACTTTTGGGCTTCTGACGACCCGTAAACACTGTCAAAGATCCACGAATGACAGCCGGGACCAACAGCTTAACGTGCTGTCCGAGGCACGGAAGAGTCTCGGTATGTAAAGATGGTCACCCATCCACGGACCAACCCCGGCAAGCGTAGCTTAACCTCGATCGACCCGTGCGGCTGTTATTACTTAGCCACGAGCTCCTGCTATGGGACGCTATATCAATTGGTTATAAAATCTATTTCTATGTTTAATGTACTATTGCTAGAACAACAGACACGTCTTCCTCGTCGGAACTACGCCTTGGCGTAGCGGACCCGGCTTAAACTGACTTCCACATTACAAAGATATGATTTTCAATTTCGTACGAGTGAAATAACTGTGACTATAAAGATCTACAAAAACCCAAATTGTAATAAATTTAGTGCTGGGACACGTAACACGTAGGCAGAGACGTATGTACTGTAAAAGTACATACAAAAGGCGACCTTATGTTGTACAGGCTGTTAGGAAAATAACTATGGTTTCATTCGATCATTCAAGCGAATTTGGAATTATATTTAAATGAAAAGTATTAAGTTTTTGTTTTGTAGAAAAAAAAAAAAAAAAATACAGTAAAGATAGATGCGTAAGGTAATGCACGTTTCTCTGAGTTGAATTCATAAACATAAACCGTCTTATTCATAATAAAGTTATCCACTTCATAAACCTATTTTAGCTATCGAACTGTTATGTTTTGTCCCTTTATGGCAAACTTAATTTTAACTTGACAGAAAGGGACAAAACAGGTTTTTAAAGCGGATAACTTTTTATGAATAAGACGGTAATAGACATTACTTACCGAGGGCTGTAAAAGAAAGAAAGCCCGAAATCGCAGGTATTTGTGACCCGAGCTGCAGGCGAGGGTTGTAAATGTGCGATAGAGGGATTTTTTTTACTGCCCGTGGTGAGTACACAATTTTACGTCTTCACCTGGCCACAATGCGAGTTTTACTGTACGCGTAGCGTGCGGTAAAACTCACATTATGGCCAGGTGTGACGTAAATATATATTATTCAAGTTTATCATCTATTATTGTACGCCCCCCGCACTTAAATAATTATACCCCGTAACTACCTAAATCCAATACTTTGGGTGTATGAGGAATATTTTGCACTAGACTTGTATGAACACTCGACTGCTTTCAATGACTGTCGTACCTTAGTTAGTCTTTGCTTAGCAGCCATGCTGCGTATATGATCATCAAACTTGAACTTGGCTCGTAACAGCACGGTGCGTGGAAGTGCGCCCGACGCACCTACTCGCGGCTTATGTATCGTTAGGTGCAGACAACGGGGATCCTCTTTATCACCTTGTATCTAATAGGAAAACCAGAATAAATCATATTTTAAATAAATATAGTGTAACAACGCACTATGTAAGCGTAACTATGTACTTATTAAAATTCACTAAGCTTCAAGTAGTGGAGAAGCTTGCCACAGTCATAAGCAAAAAAATGTGAAGTATGTTCTTATTTTGTTTTAATTTTATTTAAAAAAGTGCTAAATACAAAATCAAAGAAGGCGTAAACAATAATTGATTTAAAATTTCATGGTAACAAATAATAAGTACTAGAAAAACTAAAATTACATTGATTAGGTACCTGATTTATCTAGAACGCAAAAAAAAAACAATGATAACGATTATTTTTTGATAAATCAACTTTAACATGTAAGAGATAAGACTGAATGAACGTAACTTTTATGTAATGAAAATAATGAACTTACTTCCAAGTCTTGAAGACTTCCAACAAGTTTTGCGACACCCCATCCTAGCCTCTGCTTGTCCGGTTCAACTAAAATTATTTGTATATTGTCTACTGCAAGAAACCTATGCTGCCATGTTCCGTCCTTTTGTATAATATCACAAGATATGAGATCAGAATCATCTGTAAAAGGAAACGAAGTAATTGAAATAAAATCCCGCCATTTTCAAAACTCATTTTAGAATATCGAACTCCTCGTGGACTATAGTATTATAACATACAGCCTGATTGCTTGATCAACATGGAATTTTGATTCAATTCAAAAAAGGTTTAAGTACTTAAAAGATAAACAAGAAATGCAGGCTGTATTTCGTCAAAAAAATTCAGATGCCACATAATTTTATTCTTAATTGATGTTTTCATTTTCTCTTTAATGGCGATGTCATATTTTTTTTCTGCTAACATGGCCAGAACTTGTTGTATTGAATATAAATAAGGTTTTATTGCTTAATAGTAGTGCTTATAAAATGTTGGCAGCTTTTCTTCAGTATAGAAAGACGCTATTGTTTTACTGTTTTTATTTGATTGAATTGTTTTACTATGAAGTAATTTATTTGATTCAGAAATGAGGCGTCTAATTGCAAACCCCGCTAAAACGATTTTTCTAGATATTGAGTTATTGATGAGTTTTAAATTCAATAAAATGTAATCGCACTCCTTGGTGCACGACACATTTACACAAGTCTCCATTGGTCCGCCATACTATTCGTAAGGTCACTTGGTGCAAAAGCAAGCGTTGTGATTGGTTATTTTCGTTGTAGAGGAATTTGAATTTTACCCATGCCATTTAGAGTGTATTTTGTTACCAAGCATAAGGTTGGAGGCTCAATTTAGTACTGTTAGAGAGGGATTTGCTCGGAAATGAGTTTGTCACTTAGTACAGAATTGAGAAAACATTCAAAAGAGACAATAAGTTCGGTTTCAAGGTAAAATTGTTTTAGCTGGGTTTGCAATTAGACGCCTCAAATATCAACGAGAATGCGATACGGATGAATGAGGAAAATATTGTGAAGAGTTTTTAGAATGAATGTGATGGATATAAGAGTGGAGGAAGACCAAAGAAACAATGGATGGATTGTGTGAACGATAGAGAATTATGGAAGAAAAAGACCTGCGCCGACCCCAAATAAAATGGGATAATGGCAACAGAATGATGAAGTATAATAGTAGATTATACAACAAGTGAATAAAAAGGGAATTTAATTCGAGAGACGAAGTTAGATACCGAGAGCAGCGAAGGATTCTAGATTAGAATCCTGAGCGGAGCGAGGGATACAAGGACCGAGATAAAAAAATAACACGTTTTGTGTACTCTACTTTTTACCATTGACTGTGAGAAAATAAATAGGAGCATGGTATTTATATTTATCACATTTTATTATATAATCAGTAATAACTGCTTTAGAACGAAATGATTCCGGAGTCATTCTCTCATTTTCTTCATCGGAAAAACTCATTTTATTATAATTAATTTTAATATATTTTCCAATAACACAAAACAACCACGATAACAGAAAATAACTATTTTTTTTTTTTTTAAGTATGGAATGGTATTCGGCCACCAAGTACATACTTGGAAAATTTTTTTTTTTGTACATAATGCGCGTTTGATCCAAATTCAAAATGTCTTTATTCACTCAGTGAGTAAAAGAGCGTTTTATTCACTGTTATCGATGAATAAAATGCCCTTTTTCGAGTGGCAATAGTAAAAAAGAAAATAATGTACTTACTAAGGTCCAAAACGTCTCCAACTTGAACGAACGGCACTGGGTTAGTTAGAGGCAGCTGAGTTTCAGGTTTCCCGGTCAGCTTCAAATATAAGTCCCGGATCAGAAAGAAAGTGCGTATTGCTCGCCGTGCTCTTTCCATCTGTTTGAAATAATACTAATTTAGTAAACTTAAGTATTATAAAACTCAATTAATTAATTATTGTAGCTAATTGGTTTTTTGTGGAAGCAAAATTAATAATTAAAGTTGTGGCGGTATCAACAACGCCACATGCGAACTATGCATCAAAGACCTGACGTCACAAATCCTGCATCGCGCTATCAGAATTTACCGTGCGAATAGCATATATACAACATCCCGACATCAACCGGGCAGTTGCCCACCAGACACTACCCGTCTGGTTGGAAGATCCTCCCTTTACTATAGACTATGAGTGAACTTTACACCCTGTTCCTCATACCTCTAAATAGTCAATCAAGTTAAAATATTATTCCAACTTTAAGTCCTCTTTTTGAGTTTGGTGAAGGGCAACTAGAGCTAAGGTTATCTTAGACAGCGGTAAGAGCCATACAGCGGCGATAATGACGTCAAAAATCGCTCTTTATAAGGACAGCCGCATTGCTGCCGTAATATGACGGCACCGCAAATTGAGGCAACCCAAGTCTGAAGGGATAATTTCAAAAGGATAGGCAGTATATTACAGAAATGCCTAGATTACACTGTTTGTAGTGCTATATTCGATCGATATTTTAAGGCGAGGTTCTTCGAGCGTGCATTTTTGTTCTAGAGGTGGCAGCTGGGCGCGAGTAAATTGTGCCGTGAATTTCGTTAATTTTGGGTTGAAAATTATATGTTTTACGATATTAACAATGTTGAACCCGACGAACATTACATCATCATAGACGTATATTTTGATGTGATTCTCAATACATAATGTGGTATAATATTGAAATAAAATGATTTTAATCTACAAAATAAGGTTATGTTTGGATTTTTTTTTCTATCGAGCGAACTTTATCCAATTATGTAACGAGTACCCGACGTACCTACAGAAAGGTCTCAAAAGCAACTTATAGTTTTTTCACGTGTTTAATCATTACCGTTTCTAAATAAAATTACATGTCCTAGAGGTTAACTTGAAGAACCTCGCCTTAACAATTTATCAAATAAATGATTGTATGTCTACATGAAACATGATTTACCTCTCCACTCGGTAATCTCTTGGCGAAGGCGATACCCGACATTGGCGTCCTAGTAGGTGGTAATAATATTGCCGCGTCCATACACAGCCATTCCACGTTCAATGGTCGTTTACTCGTCTCGCAGTATCTGTGTAAATGAATAATAGACCTTTTATAAATAACCATAGATGTCATGTGAGACCCCATTTTTAACCGACTTCGAATAAGGTTCTATGTTCGACTGTTTTTTTTTTTTTAATGTGTATCCACCGGTTTCTCCGTCAATTGTGATGATGAAATTCTGTTATTTCGTAGCAGTGAAATAAACTTGTGTATATTTTTGTATTTAAAGGCGAGTCTCAATCAATCTCCGTAGTCTTGTCCCAACTACGTTGGGGTCGGCTTCCAGTCTAACCATATGCAGCTGAATACCAGTATTTTACATGGAGCGACTGTCTATCTGACCACCACAATCTAGTAACTGGGTAAATACCCTTTGGTGAGACTGGTTGCCAGACTTTCGGGCTTCTGACGACACGTAACGACTGTCAAAGATTCACGAATGACAGCCGGGACCAACGGCTTAACGTACTTTCCGAGGCACGTAGAAGTCTCTCGAAGAAGATCAACCCCGGCAACACGTAGCTTAACCTGATGGATCTACCCGTGCGGCTGTTATTACGAGCTCCTCAAAGACGAGTCTATACCTACTTTAAAATGTAGCTATGCAAAAATAAATAGAAAGATTTTTGTCACCATTTTCTATGATAAAGAGATACGATAACATTTGCAAATAACAGTTTTTATGGCTGTAATTGAGTGTTGATGGATATCTGACATAACGTGTGTGTGATAAACATATTTTATCGGCATTTATAACACGTGAATACCATTTTTGTAATGTTCTATCCATGTAGGGGTATAATCTTAGTTATACTCTAGTTTTTTTTAAAGGTCAAAGTTATTAAGTTATTTAAAGCAAAATCTCTGTTTTGCACTACTAGAATTCAAACAGTACAAATTGTGTAAGAGATATAAAGTGTGCGACACGGATCTTTATACAGTGATGGCGGCGCTGCTTGTAAAGGGAAGATGTCAAAAACCTGTCAAATCTAGTACATTTCATGTTAGATCTCTATTTCACCACATTCATTATGACCCGTCTAAAGCCCGGTTGCACCACAAAACACAACATGCATTTAACGGTAACTGTGTACACTGTATCTGTAAATACGTTGCATTTTTTTGTGATGCATGTGGCCCTAAGACCCGTTCCGCACTAGGTGTTTAAAACTTTAATATTCAATCACTTACTCATCCTCAAACATGTCCAGGAAGATATCGTCGCACTTGTAGAAGTTCCTTGCGAGCGCAGCGGCGCGCGCGCGCAGCCCGTCGGCCGCGGGGGCGTGGCGTGCGCTGGCCCCGCCCCCAGCGCCGCACATGGCCACGCGCATCAGAGTTACGCTTAGCTCTAGTGTTACTAGACGGACTTTTGAAGCTAGAACGGAATAAAGAGACGATTATTCATTTGGGCTTATTCCGCAAATACCCCCTGAAATTACCCCTTAGGAGGAAAAGTGGAATCAATAAAAACAGTCTAGAATTAACCCCTGATAATCCCGGTTCGGGGAGAAAACTAGATTTGAGAAAAAAAAAAAAAAAAACTTTTTTTTATTTTACTATGGGTTTGCTCTTGACTTTGGTCTAGGTCTGGGTGACAGAGACAAAGTCTACGACGGAGTGAGCTTACCATTAGCTTACTTATTCCAAGATCCCCTGAAAGTGATTTTTTTTACATTAGGGTTCAGTTTTCGCCACTGAGGGGGATTCTCTCAGGGGGGATTAGTGGAATAAGCCTTAATTTGTTGGGACATATTTGAACAGTTCGGATTTGAGACTATTAATTTTATTATTATGCGGAGGTGGACGGCCTTAAATATAACTCAAAAATGAATGAAGTCTTAGTGTTTACGGTACCTAAACAGCAGCCCCATCGTGTACCTCCGGTATATCTCAACGGCGTAGTATTTAATGTAGTGAATAGTTTTAAGTACCTTGGTCATGTTGTCACTAGTGACCTACGGGATGATGGCGACATAGAGCGCGAGCGGAGGGCGTTGGCGGTGAGGAGCAATATGCTCGCCCGTAGGTTCGGCAGAAGTCAAAGTCAGTTTATTTAGGGTGTTCCGTCAGGCCTTCTACTTGAGCGGCCTGTGGGTGTGATATACGAGTCGAGCCTACAACATCCTGCGCGTACAATACAATAACGCTTTTAGAATGCTGTTGCAGTTGCCGCGGCGTTGTAATGCGTCTGAAATGTTTGCTGCAGCTTACACGGCTAGCTGTCACGCCATCATGCGTAAGAAAGCGGCTTCCTTACTACGACGCCTGCGTCGTATGAATGATTGCTGTCAGACCAGACTGCCCCATCCAATGGTAAAAATAGCAATAGTTATATATGTTAAATTAAACGTATTAATTCAAGTACTAACAACACTAACATAGCTTAAAAGCACAATTTGTTACTAACCACTAACAACTTATGGACTAATTTATGGAATAATTTTATTTATTTATTAGTTGGGAGTCATAAAACATTACATAATTATGTAACTACATCTTGGGCATGAGCCGATTTTTTTGACATGTTTATTGTTTGTCAGATTGCTCCTTAGATCAAACTCACGGAGGATTTATTTCATTTAAATAAATAAATAAATAAAATAAATATATAAATCTTAAATCTATTAAACATTAAAGTAAATTATCAAAATGTAAAATGTGGTGTAAACCAGCATCGTCCGAGGAAATCACGACTTTATTAGTTTTTGTAGGAATTCCCAACTTTATTCAGGTACCAATTACCATTCTTTCGTGAGTTGCTACTATGAATAAATGAAATTATGAACCTATTTCTTTTCAATGAAATATCAATATAAACCGTAACTGTTGTTTCACACATTATAGGTTACATTGATTCGCATAATGCTGAAAATTGGTACGAATATTAGGATTACCATTATAAATTAAATATAAAAAGTCCCCATCGATCCCGCATGTGCAAAAAAGTTATTTAAGGTCAAGGTCGCAAAAATGGGTTTTGTAATTTTTCAGCCAAACAATAAGTTTTATCAAAAAATACATCAGATATTATTTTATATTGATGATATAAACAATCAAACCAAGATTCAGCTTTATGAGAATTAGTGTAACCTTACCCCTATTTTTTTCGGCTAACTTGACCGGACTATTAGGCCCATTATATCGGTTTCTCCCTCTATTAAGTACATCGCAACAATCCTCTCCTGGAAATTAAAAACTATCCAAAGTTACTAACCAGGCTTACAGCTTAAATTAGCGATCGCCATCAGTTTCGATATCAGCAATGCGTTGAAGCTCTGTAGCGGGTGCTGTTTAGGCGGAGGCGACATAGTATCGCCAGAGGGCGCTGCGCTCGCGACCCCACTGGGCTCGTGTATACCAGAAGTTATCTCTTCTTCAGGACATAGCAGCGTGTCTAGTAGCTCCGTGTTCACTCCTAGAATAGGAAAACAGATAGTGTTAGTCTATGCTACCATGATATCTATACCGATGAATAAAATAGAGTAGAGAATAGAGAGAGAGTGTCTGTTTGTAATGTCAAAATAACAACTTTTTACTAAATTCATATGACACTCTATACGGTACTTATAACAAAAAAAAAAATTTTTTTGTCTGTCTGTTTGTTCCGGCTATTCTCCGAAACTTCTGGACCGATTTTGACGGGACTTTCGATAAGGAGTAATGTAAAATGCACCACAAATGACTAAATTCGTTTAGCACTGAACAATTTAAAATATAATTCTGTCTCTGTCATCTTTATGGAGCGCGGTCGCTGAATGCTGGTAGCCAGGATATCCCTTGAAGCCGTGGGTGCTGGCTGGCTGCGTGACTCGCCGCTCGAAAGTTTGAGGAAGTGATGATGACGTCACGCTAAAGTAGTTGCACGAAGGCTGCGCTGATGTTCATGCTCGGGGCCACCAGTATGCAGGCATGAGGAACAGGGTGTATAGTTCTCTCATCCTCCATAGAAAAGGGAAGATCCGCTGACCAGGAGAATGTTGTGTTTGGTTGGCAGCTGCTCGACGGTTCGTTCGGGATTTCGCACTCTCGGCATGCGGTGCGGGGGTTTCGGTTCCCGCCCGCGGTGGATATGCGGTGGCCTGTGAATACAATAGTCCCACGGTTGATGTTGGGATGTTGTATATATACCAGCCGCGCGGTAAACTCTGCTTTCGCGATGTAGGATTTGTGTGACGTCAAGTCTTTGATGCGTAGTTTGCATTTGGCGTTGTAGATGCCACTTGACCGAAACAGAACAATGTTTTAAAATCGTTTAGCCCTTAACGTATTTAACTGATAGGTGCAAGGAAGCCTTAACGTCTATACCCAAAGTCTCTAATTCAGATAATTTATGTAAACAAAGTAATGTCAAGAAATGTCACTGTCAAAATGACAGGACAGTGGTACAAAACATTTTATCATTTTTTTTTGTACATATTCATCTCTAAAATTAAAGTAAATTAATTTATAAGAACTATGCAAACAAAATACCGTTGGCAAACAATGTTTTGTGTAGTATGTCGGAGACACGGCATATGATATAATCAGTCCTTTTTAGTCCAGTGCTAGACGTAGACCTCCCAAAATCGATTTCCACTCGAAACAGTTTACAGCCGTTTTCATCCAAAATGTGGGTAGATATGCTACTTACAATGTGAATGAGAGTTGTAATATTAGTGTTGTTGAAGATGTAAATAATTTGAAAATGTTTGGATCTCCTGCAATGTTACCAGTATCGTAAAATACTTTATACCAGAAAATCTCCTTTTTTTAATAACTTTGTTTAAAACTGAAAATTTATAAAAATAATTACGGTAGGATTATTTTTTTATTTTTTATTTATTAAAATCAGTAGGTACTTAAAAGAAAATGAAACCTCTTTTTTCGCCATTTTATGTGAATTACCATTAGGAAGATATTTTTAGGGTTCCGTACCTCAAAAGGAAAAAATGGCACCCTTATAGGATCACTCGTGTGTCTGTCTGTATGTCTGTCCGTCTGTCACAGCCAATTTGATCCGAACGTAATGGACTGATTAAGTTGAAATTTGGTATACATATCAATTTGAGTGACCCAAACACGGACGTGAACCGTAAATAAATTAATTTAGAATATTGGGGTCAGTTTTGGGAGGCAAAAAAGAAAATAAAAATAAAAAAGTGAAAGGGCTTACTGTGAGGGTCTCAAATGTTTTTTTTTTTATAAGTTAAAATAAATAGTTTTAAAGTTATAAGTGAAAATAGACGAAAATTGACCATTCCCCCCGCCTTATCTCCGAAACTACTGAACCTAAAATGTTGAAAAAAATACAGAAAATAGTTCTATACTTATAGATTACAGGAAAATATATAAGAAGTCTATGGTCTTAAAATAACATGGTAAATATCTCGATATTGTGCGTACAAACTTACATTTGCAATTGGAATGTATGGGACATTATGTTTACCAACTACAATGTTAAGTTTATTCTTAGGATAAATTCTTTCCAAGTACGGAACCCTTCATTGTGCGTGGTCCGACACGCACTTGGCCGGTTTTTTTGCTATGTTATCCCCTTTGTTTACATAAATTATCTGAATTTGAGACTTTGGGTATAGAGTGATTTTATTGCAGACTAAACATAGGATATCATTGCGAGTGATTGGTGCGTGCAAAATGTTTTCGTTACCATGCAATAGAAAACTGGTTCTGGTTCCAATCCCCTTGACATTATGGTTTAGCATAATCAGCTTCCCACTGCTGGGACACAGGCCTCCTCTCGGTGAGAGGGAGTGTGCCGTAATGTACCACGCGGGCTCAATGGTAGATGTCACGTCTTTGAATTTTTGTTTCTAGGACATGCCGGTTTCCATACGTTTTCCTTCACCGTTTTGAGAGCAGTGGTGATTAAATAATTTACACAAAGTAAAGCGCCTGGCAAAATAAAGATTTATTATTATTATATTATGGTTTGGTTGTATTTATTGCTCATCCTTGCCGGGCAATACTGTTGGCAGTATATTATTATTATCAGCTGTTTGTGTCCAAGGCACAGGCCTTCTTTCGTTCCTTCCACTTATCCTTACGGCAACGCGGCAGGCCCAGGAAGCGATGACGGAATGAACTCGACTTCTTTCAAAAGGTTTGGTCACAAACAGTAGTAGATATCAGTATATTATTTATTTTAAAATATTGTGTATGGTTCGACAGAACGGACATTTCGAGGTCTGATTGTGTCATTGCGACCTTTACGAAATATATCGTGACATACATACAGTGCCGGATTATGCCACCGCGGGGCCTGTAGCAAATTCTACCTAGCTATAAGGTAAGCTAGGTAGAATTTGCTACAGGCCCAACACAGGTACAACTACAACAACGTATAGGACATATAATAAAACAGCACTTTAACAAGAGTGTTTTACGATATAGCACTATTCAAATCAATGTTTCTAAACAAATACGTTCTGAACCAGGAGGTACTTCAACCAAATATATTTTTCAAACAATGATAACTGTAGTAGGTACTTTTAAAAAGGTTTTTTTTTTTTAATATCTGGTCCATGAGCGAGCGAAGCTTGCTCGACTTTGCACCTCGAATTGGCTAGTTTTCCTATTGACCATGTATACTGAAATAGGAGTTACTTTGCCGACTAATGCAGAAAAATTGAAGCATTAAGAGAAACTGGGAAGCAAGGGCGAGCGAAGCGTGCTCCAAATTTTTTGCATCCCGCCTCGGAGACGTTCGATCGCTTTTGACCATTCTCACATAATATGTCATTGGATCTTCTGTACAACCGCGGGGCCCTCAGAGCGCGGGGCCTGTAGCATTAGCTACACCTGCTATGAGGCTAATCCGGCCCTGTATATATATAACTGAGGGGAATAATTGCGTGCTAAGCCGCTGTAAAGGATAATAGTCTGCATAATATGTTTCGTTGACATTGTGAGAAAAAAGATTGAAAATGAAACATGAGTGAAACTAACTTACCCACTATATTTATCCAAAGGAAGCAAAAGACAGAGAATAGATAAAATTAGTTTAAAGAACAAGCATTTAACGTTCTTAAAAATGATAATTCAAACCCGTGAATCTAAGCCTGGGCCCAAGATTTAATAAAATAATATTTGAATCGAGCATTGCACGGTGCAATAACTTTGGTCGAGCAAGGTCAAGCTTTTTCGGAAATTGCTCTAAGGGAAGGTTCAAAATGTTCGTTCCAAAAAATACCTTGTCACTCAAGCTGGCTTTATAATTCTATTAAAAATCTACGGCATTCACGTATTAGTTTGACCTCAATTCAAACAAAAGAAAACTCAATATAAAATCTAATAATGTAAGGTGAATGGCATCATAAAGGTCGGACCATATGACGATATTATCTACAAATTGGCCACATGTGATGTTTGACTCACCTTTATTGTTGATCAATGCGAACAGCAAGCACAGAGCGAACAACGCTTTGTAATCATTCTCACTGCAGTCCAGGGAGTCCAAAATTGTCTTCAAAAACGGCCTCTTCTCAATCTCCTTACTTTCTCTCTCTATTATACTGTCTAACGCCGCTGACCTTTCAGCAGAAGTACTCGGTGCTACACCAAGCAGCTTCTGTTTCTCTTCATCAGTAATGTTATTGTATTCGTTCGTTTTCGACGAATTCGATTCGATACCTGAATCGGGCAAAGGCGAGTCGGGCATGTTCGCTTTGACAGTCCCCGAGCTAGTAGTTTTTGCTGGATGTATTTGAGTTACTAAATCCTCAGTGGAATCGTGACCGATGCTCGACGACTCGCTTATGTGTGACGTGGACGGAAGGGAAGTCGAAACTAACTCAGGATCGAGATCACAACTCGAATGATCGGTATCATATCCGAATGTTTTAGGACCTGCGTATTCTGGGGTAGTGTAGTCCCTCTCACTTGAAGTATTTTCTAAAGCCTTCTCTAGACTTAGTTGCGGTTTAGAGAACTCTAGTTTGACATTGGACTTTGCATTGCTAATGTACATTTCCAGTATCTTGGTCGCACCGTCCTCGAAAACTGATAAGTCTGATTGTAATATGATCCAGGCCAACGCGTGGACAATTGGACCGTGCGTTATAATAAGGAACACTTGCGATAACAGAAACAGGGACACTACGCACGACACAGATGGTTTGGTCTCGTCCTCTGACTCAGTTCTTTGTCGGGGGAATGTCATTCGTGATGGTGATTCTGCGTTCTTTCCTTTTAGTATAGCTTCTAAGTTTCTTGTAATTGCTTCTATGCTTTGAATGTGGTCTCTGTTGTAAGGAGATGATGACTGCAGTTGTCTTACACTTTCGGGCGTGAGTGAGTAAATGTATAGAGGCACTAGCAGTTTGTGCAAAAGATGCTCCGTCAGTACATCGTTTAGGTCAGGAATGTTTAGACATAAGATGTCATTGATATAATGGAGATGGTCAAGGTGTTCAGCTACTAAGTCATCCAATTTCTGTTGCGATTGATGGCTGGAAAAAGAATTTCTGAATTTTGAGTCGTAAATATTGTGTGTTCGAAAACTGCAAAAATACGATTTTGAATTTGGTACATTTAGTATGTAACCGGTTGATTGAAAAAATAATGTTGAAAATAAAACAAAAATTCAATAACAATTTCTATCTACGCTCAAAGAAATTACTTATTACAAATGAAAACCGAACATAACAAAACAGACCAAAACAAAATCATAAGTATTATAATAGCCTGACTTACTCAGCGTCGGTCCTGACACACGCGTCCAGTTCTAGAATGTGTTTGCCGATAAACCAAACTAGATTACTGAAGTATGGGGCTGCCGTCCTGTGGGACAGCAAATTGAGTTAGCATATTGATAACCACTAATGAAATGACCGAGATATCTACATAGTTTAATATGCATAGCTCCTCTAAATGGTAGGCTACATTTAATTCCAACTGAGTAAAATTATTATTATTCACATGTAACTAAGGAACACGTACGAAATACTAGACTGCAATATTTTATTGTCCATATCTTTGAGCCTCATTTTGGATGATCACTCTTTGTACCGCCTTAGGTACGCACTTATCATCAAATACAGTTCACTTAATCTTACGAGGCATCAAAAGGAGAGTAGATTTACGACATTAGGACTACAAGCTACTAGAAATAGAAAATGCAGGCAAGTATCAGTTTTAACACAGTTCGAGGTTGTTCATCATAGTTCACAGTCAGCCGTCGATGGCAACTGAACCCAATCTAAGTTTACACAAAGCGCGCGACATCGCGACATCACGTCGAAATAGAAGCTAGACCACATCGTAAATAGTAAGTTGTAGACGTTTCAAGTTCAATGTCAATAGAGCTTTGTCACGAATCTAGATAAAACATCATAGACCTTACACCAACCCCCACGACAAAGTCAGTTCGTACGACCGCGTATCAACTGGCTCACTACCAAAATGTTTCAGTGTTGAGTCTAATCAAAATTGAATTGAATAGGATACATTTGATACTTTATTTGTTGATTCAAATCAAATTCGATTCGATTTGAAATTCGAAGTTGTCGCCACTTTTCAATACCTATGCAGAAACGTCTGTATGATGTGACCTTGTCTGGGGAGATTAACTTTTAGGAGAATTAACCTTACCTATCTCTAATGAACCGGAGCATGCTGGCATCCTGTACTCGGTACACATTGAGCGTAAGAGTGCGCACGGCAATGCGCACCATTGATTCTGAATGGTTGAAGAACTTGATCGCCTCCGTATACAGCGGGAAATCCTTTGTGTGCTGCCAATAATAATAGTATGTCACTTTCAACGTAGGTAGGTATGTCCAGGCAGGTTTCTTAATTCATTTGGTAGGTATCTACCAGTGACGAAGGGTGATTTTTATGAAAGAGGGAAGCCGGAAAAAAAAAATATTGTTTCTATCCATACTAATATTATAAATGTGAAAGTAACTCTGTCTGTCTGTCTGTCTGTCTATCTGTCTGTCTGTCTGTCTGTCTGTATGTTACGTTTTCACGCCTAAACCGCTGAACCGATCGTCATGAAATTTGGCAGAGATATAGCCTGGGATATGGAGAAGGACATAGACTACTTTTTTACGCGAAAACCGACATCCACGCGGGCGGAGCCGCGGGCAAAAGCTAGTATAAAATAAAATCGACATTACGTCACTTCGTACTTTCATTGTGGACGCGAAAAGCTACATTCTTGTTTAACTAACAAAATAACGGTGCCAATAAACCGTTTCATTCAATTCCTATTTCGATCTACTTTTCTATTAAGAGGGCTGTCTAGAGTCCACTAGCACCACTCCTTAAAAAAAATATTATCTCGTGACTGAGAAGGAATTATGAAAAATGGCTCAACCTTCTGCCACGGTAAGTGTGTCTAGAATTTTCTAATACCAAAAGTTTCATATTGAGACACGACGCAAGAAAATTCGATCTAAAGAAACACGGCCACATTCTTCTAGATCGAATTTTGTTGCTTCGTGTCGCAATATGAAACTTTAGTGGACCCGATAGAGCGCTCTTAAGAGCTTCATGCGAATTAGCGAATAATGATTCTATCCGAAATTGTGTTCCGAATTTCCGAAGTAAGGCTTACGGTGCTTTCGCCACTGGTATCTACTCCTCATGACATGCATAAGAATATGTTAATCAATTATTATTAACTAGCTGTTTGTTAGCTTCTTCTGCGTGTTAAAAGAAAAATGCAATCCTAAATAAGGATTGCATTTTTCTTTTAGGTACGATACGAATGGATGAAAAGTAGCCTGTCCTTTTTCAGGACCCAGACTCGCGTAACATACAGTAGCAATGGGTTTCATTTTGGCAGTTCAACAATATTCATTGCGTTATTACCGTTGTTGAGCAGACAAATTTTTCGAACATATGAAGCAATGGATTAGCAATATCCTTCAAAATCATTCAGATTGTGATTGATAGTGTGTTACGAAATTAGGGTGCGGTTAGGTGGTTTTGGCGTGAAAACGTAACAGACAGACAGATTGCATTACTTTCGCGTTTCTAATATTAGTATGGATGTAGGTGTCTATACGTAGGGTTGCCATACGTCCCGTATACCGGATGACTTTTTTTACCGTCTCGAAAAAAATTGGGTATACTAGGTGAACGGAGTAGAAGCCTATGGCATAGCAATTATTTTTTTTTTTTTTTTTTCAGAAATAAAACTAAAATAAAAGATAAAAATATTGAAATTTGGGTGCGTATGATTTAAATTTAAATATTATTTATCGTATTTATTTATTGAATTATGTTTTTTGTTAAATTTCTGTGTTTATTGTTATAGTATGATAAGTTTACTTCAAATGTGTGGTATTTATCCATAGATCAATTTCTTTCTAGGTTAAAGAAAAAATAATAAAAACTATGCTATAGGCTTCTACCCCGTTCACCTAGTATGCCCAAAATTTTAAGAAACGGTAAAAAATGTCATCCGGTATACGGGACTGTCGCCATATTAAATAATTTCGACAAAATTCGGAAAGGGCCCGTACAGGGCCAGTTCTATGCCTTTTATTAAAAAAGAAAACGAGATCGTTACAAAAGTAAAATCAAGCTCAAAATATGACTGGGCCAGAAAATAAACGTTGTAATTTAAGTTAAAAATTGTTATAAGTACTATTAATTAAAATAAAAACTTTGATTTCGACTTTTATATTTGACTAGCTTTTGCCCGCGGCTCCGCCCGCGTAGATGTCGGTTATCGCGTAAAAAAGTAGCCTATGTCCGTCTCCATATCCCAGGCTATATCTATGCCAAATTTCATGACGATCCGTTCAGCGGTTTAGGCGTGAAAAGGTAACATACAGACAGACAGACAGACAGACAGACAGAGTTACTTTCACATTTATAATATTAGTATGGATTTATTTGAAACGTCCCGTATTGGTCTCTGAAAGTTTTGGCAAGCTAATCTACACGTCCCTGGTTTACTGACATTTTAAAACCGAAGTAGTCATGTCGACGACATGATCACAGAGTACGGACATGATGTCGTGTATAAACGTGATATAATGGCTACTATTTTGCGGTGATGCTTTTAAACGAAACACGCTATAGTTCGTGACTTTGAATTGACACCACGTGAAAACGACATGATCCCCTACCTACAAAACCCTAGTGGTTCTTTTTTGTAGGTAGGGCAACATGCCCATAGTTTTACTACTGAACAGATGAACAAAATTCAAATTTGTGTAGGGAAACATGTGCATAAAGTCAAATTGAACGCGGAAAATTGATATTTACATATCCGCATTCGACACACAATCACCAATGTACCTTTGCAGCTGCTAATGGTATTATCACAGTAACATAATTACCACTTGATAAGGGGAATTGTTCAATGTACCTAGTTGAACTACACATGAGGTCTTATCTAAAAATTCCTTTCGCCAATGAGTGATCTGTAAGAGCATATTTTAGTGCACAAGCAGTTCCAAACTGCCGAAATGGGATAGAATTGGAAAAACTTGCGAAGCATTTTGATTTAAAAACGTAGAAGCTAAAGACCAAATAATGTGTTAATTACTTTGCATTAACTATTTAAGGCGACGATAACCGACTTTTAATGATATTATACTGAAGATCACGTCTAAACGAGTAGTGTTAATGATTTGGAAAAAATATATGTTAAATAAGAGCATTTTCTTAATAACTTAATATATGAATATTTTAGATTATGTTTATATTACATAGTGAAATTAATTTGTAAAGTTATATCTAACGCGGATAAATAAGATAGACTCTATCCCGAAACCTTCACCTTTTTAAAGATATATCATTTGATCTTTTAGTATACCTACGTGTTTTATTAAAATACCTTTTGTTTTATGCATAATAAATTAATAATGAGTCTTATTTGGGACAGTGCTCCTGGATGAGGGAGTCCTATTACTGGCTGGACGTACGTGTTGCGTGAGCTCAGTAAAGAACACGCAAGCTAACCATTCAAGGTCACTGGCATATATCTGCGTCTTTAGGTTAACTTACATAATAATCTGTAATAACTAGATCCATACATATAAATAAAATTGAAGTGTCTGTTTGTAATGTTAAACAAACAATGTTTAACTAAATTCATATGAAAGTTTAACGGTAGTTTATAACGGTACTTATAACAAAAAACATTTTTTTTTTACTGGCTTACTGTTCGTAACTTGGCAACTTTTATTTTTGAATAAGCCACGCGGGCGAAGCCGCGGGTAGCAGCTAGTTGCTAATATAACTTTCTAAGTCTCAACAGGAAATACACTAGACCTGAACTAAAGATTACTTATTGATAACACCTGACCTGAACAGAAACACCTTTAATTAATCACAGCTGATAAGAGAAGTGTATCAGACATAATAGTGTTGTGGTCATTTATTTTACAATTAAATGATAATTATTTTATTAATAGGCTTTATAAAAACAAAGACAATTTATTAATGTAAAGAAGCAAATAAGTATAGGTTTATAAATTACTGATTTTCTTTTCTTACTCCTCAATTTGATCGATCAGTGTTGGAAGGGGTTCTCAGCTATTATTCATTATAGCCCAATAGCAATAGTAATGCAACCCATACTATGACATTTTAAATTCATCATACTGAGGGCCCTGTCCCACAGCCGAAGAGGAAGCGACAAGCAACTATTTATTTTCTCACCCAAGAAACGTACAACAGATGTAGGTTCCATGTCAGTATATATTAATAGTTGATCGTTGGCTGTTTATACTGCCGGCGAGAACACTTTCTATTACGTTTTTTGAACGAGAATGAGAGCTAGTTGTTTCCTCGTCAACAGTGGGACTGGTCCCTAAGACACAGATAAATGAAAGTCAAATAATGGCATTGCATCGAGGTATATGTCATGGATGGGAGACCTTAAACTAGCAACTTAATATATGTTTACTGACTTGACTGCCTATGTGTTTAAGAGAATAATAGTGATTTAATTCTCCGTATAATTTGGTTTAAGAAACACTCAGTAAATAAATTACTTGAGCATTTTCCTGGTAAAACAACATCCTCCAATTACATAAGGTTTATGAAAACTCACATGCTAAAACACTATAGGAAGGTATGTATTTAATATAAAACTTACCTCATTGTAGAAGAAATGTATGGTATGATTGTTGAGCTTTAAACTGAGCGTCTTGAGGAATGATATGTAGTAAGCCATCACCTCCTCATCCGAGAAGTCAAATTTGTGCACAATTATTGAGTTCACATGGTTATTACTCAGCAAATAATCTGTAACAAGTATGTAGCTTAAAGAATTATGTAAAAAATTGAGAAGGAGAAGAAGGAGATAATCTTCTTATAATAACAATAATTCAGAATAGAAAATTAAAAAGAAACAAAGGGTCAGTTCTTTTTGGTGTTCAACTCAGGTTTTTTTTTTCTGACATTTGAATCCTGATGTGAAAACATTCAGCCAATTAGTAATCAGGGTTCAACAGTAAAAACAAATTAGGAATCAAATATAAACAACATATTATTAACGTTTTGAGCTGTACAACCCAAAACAAATTTCCAAACTGTTAAATAACTTACACAGTGATGTTTCATTTCTTATATTCTCGAATAGAATATTTAATGTTTGCAACAGCTGCACACAAACATACGACGATCCTCCACACTTCTGTCTCATGATCTTCAAGAAGTATGACAGCATATTCTTCTCCAAGAAGAAACTGAAAATTAAATGGTCAATTATCATATTTCTATAGTAGACCAACAAAATTTTATTCTATAATAGATAATAGATCTATCTATCGAAGTATTCGAATTACACTGTCAGAGGTACTTAAAAAATTAAGACATAGAAGAGTACTTCTTGATCTAAATACTTTGCTGCACCATTATAAAAGCATGATGTTTAAACATTTATTTATGAACTAATAATGTCTTAATAAAATATAGAATGTCTTTCTTTTTTTTTCCCTTCTGAGCATTATTTGGCTCAGAAGGAAACAAAAGAAAAAGGTACATGACCTGGCACAAGTTAATAAACATGTATTGCAACTTGTGCAGTACTTAAGCAGGCAAAATTTTTGACTTGTTTCAAAATATATGCATAACTTTTATGCGAAAGGGAGTTGCGTGCATAGCGTTCTGGTCATTGTGTATTCTGCCAGGGAAGTAGAGTCCAAAGAATAAATAATGGAATACAAAGTTAGTTATATTGTTGCTTACATGACTCAGCATTTGATTAAACAAGAGGTGATTATTTTTTATGACTTATAAAGGGTAATTATAGATGCCATAAAAATTATGATTACTTTTAGGGTGTCTTTAGAAAACCTTTGTATGTTATTAACAAGTCTTTCTAACCACAAACAAAGTTTTGACTTACCATGAATATATTGTCCAATTATGGAAGCATTGTTTACAAATAATGAAATAATTATTACAAAATTAATACTTACTCAAAAACGGAACTGTCATTCTGGTCACCCCATATCAATATCTCTGCTATACACCTCAGCGATTCCACCAAGGTGCCCCGATTACTTTCGGATACAGTTGTGTTTTTACAAAGAATATTATGTAAATACTTCAACCTTTCTAAGGAATGAGGGTTTTTTGGACGCCCCCACGAGGCGCCGAACCAACTTCTGCTACGAAACATGATGATATTAGTATCCTCTACACTTGATCAAAGAAAACAACACACTTTTTCATTTTTTTAGTTCAGTGAGGCACGTCGTCACACTAAAACATTAGCACCATGTTTTCTTATTTTGTTTTATTAAATTTATCACTTTATTGGGTCATTGCGTTACACGCGTTAGCTTTGGATTGTATTTTATTGAATAATGTGCATTAGATTGATGAATTTTAGTAATTTTCTAATTTACTACTCGTACGATTTACTTGACCAACGTAATTTTGACAGTTGTCTGGCTGGTCGTTCGGAATGACAGAGTTTCGTTTAGTTCCACCGCAACGATTTGTTACTAGTTTTTTTTTATTTTTTCGAAATAATTATGGAGTAAACGAAATTTTCAAACATTAATACTAAAGAGAATATATCGACGGTTAAAAGGTAATAATAATACACGAAATATTTTCGAAAGTGAGTCGTGAATGCCATACTACATAAAGTTTTATTATTTATTTATTTATATATACTTTATTGTACATCAGATTACACATTACAAAAGAAAAGAAAACAAATAAGTAGGAGAGAATTGATGACACATTTTCGAAAAAAAAATTGCTTATATCGCACCTTATTACCTTTTAACCGTAGATATGCACTATCTGTAGTATTTGTGAAGGTACATATTTTAGACAAAAGCGGCCGCGTAGCCCGTGAAATGAAAATATGAAATTTGCAGGTCAGTATTAGGTTCTGAATATGATTCGCGACCGTAACAAATCAAAACTCATAGAATTATAATCATTGAACGAACTCTCTACAATTCTTTGTCATAACTAAACGCAACAGGCGTTTGCAGGGATAGCTACAATAAATGGGGATAGAAACTGCCACTTGCTCACTTCAGATGTCGCTACCATTGCTCGTCGTAATAGTTGAAAACCAGCACAAATTAGTTTTAGTAGCATTGAAATCTAGCTGGCTAGCTGTGGACGCTGTGTGGCCGGTTCTCTTGTCACAAAATTCTTTAAACTAGACTAAAAATCACCAAAATTTAGTTTATTCCTGTCAAACGACGATTTCCTATTCTGAAATTGACTAAAGTTACACAAACTAACTATATTTTAGTTTGACAGCACTAAGATGGCACTGAGTTTTAATTTACCTAATGAAAATGGCAATTTTGCTATTCTGAATTTGACGATTTTCACCCAAAAATTTAGATTTTCTAACAAAATCTGACTATTTTTAATAGCGATTAAAAAGGTGTGGAATAAAATTAGTTGTCATGAACTAAAATTCACACCAACACCTCGACTTCAGCAGTTCTTTTCTGTACCTAACCAACTCACCGTGTAAACGTAGGTAGGTGAAGTGAGCGTGGAGTGAGCTGTCAATAATGTCAATCCCAAGCATCAGGTGGAATTACAGCTCACTTCAAACTCACTTCACCTAAGTTTTCACCGTGAGATTTTGACAGAATAGCACTACAGCCGGTCGATTCTGTAAAAATCTCACCGTGAAACCTTAGGTGAAGTGATCTCTGAGTGAACTGTCATTCCATCTGAGACTACTGATTGACACTATTGACAGCTCATTAATTCAAGCTCACTTCACCAAGGTTTTCACACTGAGATTTCTACAGAATAGTACTGCAGGTGCAAAAACAGTACTGTTCCTTTTTTTGTTTTCTTTTGCTTATATCTCGAAAATGGTGCGTCCTATCGCAAAAATAATGAACATTTTGAACCCCTTTACAAAATCTTTAAACCTCTAAAACTCAACATACCAATTTTTATTTCATACAAAAAGTGAAAAATTCCATTATAAAAGACGTCGAGGCCGGCGATTATAAAAACGTAAGAAAATTTGAATTTCGCGGGCTACCCTGACGTTTCCTCCTTAAGCTAATGATCATATAATTCAATATTTTTAACAATTTAAAACCTTTTATTGTAACGTATGATAGTTATGAAGTACGAAGCAATTAATTAAGTAGGTAGCGCTTTCATTAAATATCGCAACTACATTTCATTTCATGAGCATTCGCATGCTATCAATGAATGTGAATGCTAATTACATACATAGATAAAGTCACGCCTTCTTCATGGGGGTAGGCAGAAACTATAGAGCGCCACCTGCTACGCTCCTTACATACTTCTTTTGCTTTGTTTACATTCGTACATCTGGTCATACAAGCTCGCCGGTTGCGAGTGCTATACATCTGACCTTTCTGAAGAACACACAATTAGGTCACTACAATAAATTATGTTCTCCTAGGGCGTACCCTCCCGGCGTTTCCACTCACATCTGCCTTGTAAATACCTTCTGTAAGTCGCCTTTCATTAATCCTCTCAACATGACCAAACCATATATAATAGGCATACTCTTTTCAATTTTTGTCGCTACATCTTCTTTTAAACCACACCGTTGCCTTAACACATCATTTTTAAACCGACTTCAAAAAAGGAGGAGGTTTCTCAATTCGACTTTATATAAAATTAAAATAAATGTTTGTTCGCGGATAACTACGTCGCGTCGTATAGGAACAGATTTTGATGATTCATATTTTGTTGGAAAGGAGATATCCCAAGGGTGGTACCATGATAAGTAAACCAGGATCTGATGATGAAATCCATGAGAAATTGAGAGAACTCTTGTAATATTATAGGCATATATATAGCGATTTTTTGTATTTTCATCAACAACTCAAGCATTTGCATTCAGGACGTATAATTTGGTGGAGTGGAACATGATGAAGAAGACCACAAATGGCCACCGGAACTCCTCAATGATAAGTATTTCACGGGTGGCGTAGCTAAACGACTATGAAGCAATTTAAATAAATAATTCTGATGAAAATGGTACCATCGATCTGATCTGAACTGAAGATGAAGCCGGAAAGTATGCACCGGAATTCCGTAATAAAACAATGTATCCTAGCCGTATTTGGGCTTATTGGAATTGTCATGATATTTACTTGGGCTATAAATGGTTATTAACCGATTTTTATTAACTTTTCTTGGGTAGTTTTTTTAGTTAGCTTCGATAATACGTATTCAATCCACTTCGTATATCTTGTTTCACTGTTGTTTGTGCGGTGTAGTGAGGAGTGGTAATCGAATTGTTGTGGGTAGGTACCCTGAAAAGTGAAAAATAAAAACTTTTTAACCGTAATTAAAGTTATTTTTCACTTTGTACTTAGTGTTTTTTTCGAATTAGGTAGGTAGGTTTTTTTTTGTTAAAAAGTTTTTTTCAACCTATCATTCACAGTCACGCCACACATGCTTCGCAAGGAACACATTTCCACAGCATTTATTTTATTATATTTTCATGCTTCTTTTGCCACACCCAACATTCACTTCCTGAATGCTAATTTATTCCATCACTATGGCCACTACATTGGGGCGAAGACGAATAAAATATGGTTTGATCACCACATCGATGTAGGTGAAGGTGAAAAATAGTGCGCCTGTTTATTAAAGTAGGTATTGTTTACCCAATGAATAAGTAATTTGTGTCCCAATGGATAGACTTAGAGACTCGAAGCGACTGCTAATTAACGCGGTACGTCACTCGCTGCACGCCCCCAACTAAGAAGGAAATTATGTCCGGAATTCAGGGAAATGGACATGAGAATCCTTGATCATTAATTGAAGTATGTGTATGAATAGGTAAAGCTTAAACCAATCTGTCTGCATACCGTGCTAATTAGGTACTAATTCATGATAAATATATAGATCCATGTTCAACAGATTGCGAACAAAAACAATAGAACATTGATTACAGACGATTTACAGTGTGCGTGTGAACAGACAGAATAGATTCCTACGCGTATTTCTGGCATTGTTTTTGCATAACTAAAGCTATACTTAGGATTGCTTATTATGAGGTACCTACTTACGAGCTCCTAGGAATTGAGAATTAAAAAAAAAAATGCCTAGAAAACTAATTTTGTTCGGAGTTTGTCTCTTTAAATAGACCAGCGCCTTCTGCCTAAGTTGTTTTGATCTTTAGCTATAACTGGTATCAATGTACATATGTTGGCTTTATAAAATCATTAATTGTTCTTACTTTAAAGAAGCTACAAGAATAATATACCCAGGATTTTGTAATACCTATCTTGATTTAAAAGAGTGTTCTTGGGGTTTCTTGTCCGTTCTTCTCCATAGAGTTCTACGGTTTCAAAACGTAGAACGTAAAACGTCGTTTTGGATTGACCTACTAGCTTCAACTTTCTGACTAACTGACTGACTCTTTGACAATTCAAAAGTGCCATTTAATGGTTTAATAGAATTATATACTTTGAGTTTGATTCTGTTTTAGTACCTATTACTTTTAGTGAAAATATGAAAATATCGTTTTTAAGAATGTGTAGTATTTATATAATATTACATAATAGTACTAAAATCTCATTTTACAAAAAAAAAAAACATGTTACGACTTTTTGCGTGGGAGGTATCGATTCATCCTAATGATCTAAGCTCTAACGCGACTGCGAACCATGAGGTCCTGCAGGTTCGATCAGGAAAAGTGTTATTGGGTCAATTAGAAATGTCTCCGAAACAGCCTGGTGTCTGGATTGGATACTGATTTACGACAATAGGCTCGCCCATTTTTACATGGGATTTATTTTTATTATTCATTATGGACCAAACAGTTACCTATGTATACCTATTATGCAAAAAAATCTTGAAACATAACTGGTGGAGTGTGGTTTAAAACACCTCTGCTTAGCCCTTCGGGGAATATTGCTATTGAGTATTGAGTAAAGTTGCGGTTTCAGTAATTCCCAAGCCTTACTGTTTCCTTTTTTAGTATAATTATTACAAGATTTGCAAGTAGGTATCTTTCCAAAATGTTCTCTTCTCTTAAGATAGGTGAAAAAAAACTCAGAAATTATAAAAATATTTTTTATTATTAATTTTCGTAATTCTATATTGCAAATTAATGATTTTGTTTACATCTACATCCACTAACGAGTAGTAGTTGCACTTTTAGGTACAATATTGGGAAATCCCATAATTCTACACATACGGACGGAACAGTCGATATTATTCATACCTTACTCTAAATTGTGACATTTTGTATATTATAATAAACAAGTTGAACCATAAACAATAAAAGATAAAGTATAAATTATTTAAAAATACGAAAAGTATCATTCATACTGAGCGAAAGAGTGGATCATCAACATCAAAAACCACAGCCCGACAAATGCAAGATGCGCTAAGGGATCCCGCAAACTTCAAATTTTATATTATGGATGTATGTATGAAATTCTGTAAATACATATTTTTTTGCAGTCGCACTCTCGCCTTAAAGGCCTCTCCTTGCTTGTCCTTTAAGGGGGAAGCGCTAAGTTAGCCCTCGAAATTCAAATTTTCTTACGATGTTTGCAATTTTCAACTAATTGTCTGGGTGTATGTTGATTAAAGTATGATTCGCGACCGTAAAAAATATGTATTTACAGAATTATTATCATTAGAATCAGTAATACAACTCCTTAAGTTAGTATAATCTTAAAAGTCATGATTTCATTAAATAGTCATTCAATAGGATTATTATGAACTTAGAGAGTTGATGATTTTTATGATTACAATTTTATAAATAAATATTTGATACGGCCGCGAATCCTATATAAAATAATCGTACTAAACGTAAGAAAATTTCAATTTTGAGGGCTACCCTGACGTTTTCACCTATAAAAAGTGGATAGATAAGGTAAACTATACTTACCTACATCATAACTTTTAAGTGCCTATTTACAAATATTTTATGAATAATACAGGCATCGACTACTTAACACAAAATTAAAGGGAGTTTATTTTTATATTAGGTATTTACTTACTAGTTTCCGTATTTTAAAATTACCCTTCAAGGTAATATGGAACAAATACAATACTAGCAATAAAATATATAAATAAATGGTGATTTTTATCTACTGTCTTCGATCAACATTACAATGTAACCGAAGATTAAAATAACACCAAAGGTAAACTTACTTATTTATAAAGAAATGTCACACAATCTGTTGCATTTAAAATACCTAGGTATCTTGTAACGTTTACGAAGCTAGCTTCTATTAAAAATATTTTTACTATTTATTTAACACTATTTTCATGGACGGTCTATTTTTTAATATTTGTACCTAATAAGTAATCTTAGAACTAAGTAAATAATTTAAAGAATAAATACAAGCTCAATAAATTATTATTTGATTAAGTATTTAATTTAAATCTAGCGCTGACTCAAATAATGTTATTGCTCATAATAATCACTAAAGCAAACAATCGACAATACCTAACTATATATATAGCGCTGCCAGGTTCTTTTGTCATGTGGCAAAAATCGGAACTACGCCATCTTATTTTTTTAATACATTCAACAAAACAATTGCACAAATGGTTACCAAAGGCGCTACCGTGTCAACGTATTTCGAGCGCAATAATGTCCTTGTTGCACTCTTCTCCGCTCCAGCTCCAATGAACAGGCAGCCGAATGGTGAACCACCGTTAAACTACAAAACAACTACCCACATAAGTAGGTACTGTTAAATTTTTGTATTTCGCTTAATATTTTTCAATGATAATTTTGAATTAGGTATCTTCTTTATAACTGTCTTCAAAAAAAGGATTCGCATTCCCTGCGTTTTTTTTTTTAATACTCGACTGTGAATCGATCGTTTGTTTGTTTGAGCAGTTAGTAGTTCATAATTGAATAGCAGAGAAAGCATTATAAGTACGAATAAATTCTACATTTTGACTTCCTAAATATTTATTTTAATATTACAATGATCAGCATCACAATTATATTAAAATGAATAATAGAAAAGTTTATTAGTTTTTTCCTTATTTTCTATAGCTTCCTATATATTTGAAAAGCAAGGAAGTTTTCATAACATATTAAAACACTACCTTGCATTTGGTAAACTAATTTAAAATAAGTGTCAAAAGTATAAGAAATCTGAATCTGGCAAAATGACACACAGCTTAGGTCTTGAACCTTTAAGGTCTCTGCACACAGCCGGCGTGGCGTGGCGGGGCGCGGCGTGGCGGGGCGCCGGCGCGACGCGCGACGCTGAGCAGTTGTAATGTACTAGATATTACGGAGGACGCCACACAGAGCGTCGCGTCACGTCGCGTCGAGCCGGACGGCTCTGTGTGGCGTCGTCCGTAATATCTAGTACATTACAACTGCTCAGCGTCGCGCCGGCGTCCCGCCCCGCCGCGCCGCGCCCGCTGTGTGCAGAGACCTTTAAGTAGTTAGAAAGTACTTAGGAAGTACTCGTTACAATGAATATACACAAATAACCTTCAGATAATTTTAAATTCGTGTTCTTAGTAAGTTCGGTCTCACTTATAATTCTTCGAGCCTACGTCAGCTCGACTTTTTCTTGGCAAGTAATTGCAACAATTGGCAGCTTGTAGTCATTGGTCCCTCACGTTTCTTAAGGATATAATTGTTTTTAAGATTTCATTTAACATCGTTATGTTTCATGTGGGAGATAATTAACTTTCCTTCTTATAATTACTGATCATTGACTTGTTGTAAACTTTCCCTTTACTTATTTTCGTCCGCACGTTGGTCCCTCGAAATTCGTTAATTACAGCAGCTCGATACGAGCCAGACACAATCCTATCCTACGTATCTCAGGCTTTAAGGGTAGAAGTTCTGGAGGGCATCCGAGTATATGGAGTTGTATGTGTCTCTTAGGACGAACACGTTGTCTCCTGGTTTTCCGTTAAACATGTACTGGCCCTTTAGATTCGTAATCTTCGAGTTTGATGGCGCCGGCTTGGGCTTGGGTTGCGAGTATGAAGGTACGTTGTACGTCGGCCTTGCTGGCATCATGGGCTGACCTCCATATCCGAAGGGATCCACTTGTGGCATTTGAGGGTATGCAGGCGCACCGCTCCATTGATACACACCAGTTGGTTTTCCATTAGACACAAAGTCAATAGGCAGATTGATGAAAGGATCAGCGATTTGAGGCGGTGCTTGAGGCATCATCGGGGCCATTGGGGGTCCTAGGCTCGGGGGCTGAGACACGTACCCTAAACCAGGGACAAACATGTACGGGGTGGGGGGCAGCCTGATGTAGAAGATGGGAGAGTTCTCATACTGCAGAGAATTGATGTTATCGTTCTGGTACTGTCCGTTACCATTTTTCTTCTTGTTTTGCTGTCGGCGTCTGGTGGGGATGGTTCGCGAGAGTTCTTCTTCCTCAAAGTTCTCGTCGTTGACGGTGAAGTTGATGTCTTCATCGTCTTCGGAGTAGTCTATGCCGGAAGATAGGAAGGAGGGGTAGAAGCCGAAGAGGTTGAGGGCTTTGTTCCTCCTGCTGGTGATTGGTGCTTCTGTGGTGGTGGTCTCCTTGAACTCGTCCTGTAGTTTGTTCTCTCGGACCGTGGTGGGTTCTTCCGTCTGCAGGGCGGCTGCGCGTGACCTCCTGGTCGGCGCCCCATAACTTTGGCTCAGCAGCGCCAGCAGAACCACGACTAGCAGCATGTTTCTTGAGTATCCCATCGTCAGTCTGGAAACAAAAGAAGATCGTGTTTAGTAAAAAACTGGGGATTTGGATTTTTGTGGACGTAGATAAAGATCATTTATTTGTCCAAAACATGACACACATGGCATGCAAGATGTTACATTAAAATTATATCAAGTTCCTATCATTACATTATTAATAATTATTGGTTTTAAATAAAGAAACATTGACTTTTTTAGACTATACTCCATTTACTATTAGACAAATAACGGCTAAATAACGACAGTTATTGTGTAATATTGTTGAAATCACTGCACTTTAGAGTTATTTTTTTAATGTAAATCTATAGTAATAATATATAATATTATTATATAATAAAATATTAATAGTATATTAATATATTATATATTTAAAATATATTATATATATTATTAATATTATAATTAATATTATAAATCTGAAGAGTTTGTTTGTTTGTTTGAACGCGCTAATCTCAGGAACTACTGGTTGGAATTGAAAAATTCTTTTTGTGTTGGATAGTCCATTTATCGGAAAATATAATAGGATATATAATATCACGCTACGACCAATAGGAGAGGTGCAGATATGAAAAATGTTGCAAAAACGGGAAAAAATATTCTTTTTTGTGAGCTTCCTTTGCGTGCGCTGCGTAAATGGTATAAGTTACGCAAATATCATGTATGATGGAATTGTTCCTCATTAAAAGTTCAAAAAAAAAGTCCGCGACAGCATATCGCCTCATTACAAGAACAATGTGATATTTAAAACAAGACGTATTTATGAGATGACACGTTGCACTTGTAAAGAGGCGAATTATCATAATGTATTGTCATTATATTTGTAAACTATCAATCCGTGTTGTTTTTCCAGCCAGTAGCAGCCGGTTATTTCGCCTCTTTACAAGTGCAACGTGTCACCTCATAAAAACGTATTTTTTTTAAATATCACGTTGTTCTTGTAAAGAGGCGATATGTCTATCTTTTAAGATTGACTCACTATAACCTTTTTTTATGGTAATCTTTGTTCGAAATTAATGCATTATTTGCGAAGGAGTTTGTCAACATAACATTAATCCTTATCCAAATAAATATATTATTAATCACAAGTATTTAAATGTATACAAAATTGTCCTTGAAATCACTTGATTTCAATCAACATCTTATGAGATATCATAATTTTAAAATAATTTCGCAACATAATAAGTGCACTGCAATAAATATTTAGCCTAACTACTTCGGCTATTTCAGGAATAATCAAAGTTTGACAAAACTTTATAAAAGTTAACTTGATTTAATAAATGTGATTTGTTTATAAAACACAAAACAGCCTTTTGGTTTTGGTTACATGTTGCATAAAGTTATGTGGTCACTTTTTTGTGTTACATGTTGACGAAAGTTTGGTTATGTATAAGAAAACATTTTTTTCAGTGTGTCTACGCTATTTATTAACATCACGCTACGCCCCTATGGAGCCGAGCAAAACGACAAGAAGTCGGAAAAAACGCTATGCGAAATCGAAGTTATTGCGCGGACGGGCGATGCGATGCGATGGGGTGGGTTGTGGGCCGAAATTTTACGCGCACGAAGTCGCGGGCAGAAGCTAGTGGTAAATAGATTACAGTGCTTTGTATTTGTCGTGAAATAGCGGAGTTTATTAAACGTTTACGTCGAAATAACGAATAGATTACAGTGCTTTGTATTTATCGTGAAATAACGGAGTTTATTAAACGTTTACATCGAAATAACGAAAGGATGAGAACAGTTATTTTTCTAATGTTATAATAAATGGAATATAGGTAACGTGGGATGCAATACCAAACGTAAAAGAATGAAGATACAATAATAATTTTATTAATGATGCAGTCCATAAAAATAAAAAAATCTTTAATTTCCATGCGTGTACAAACTGGAAAAAAAAAAACACTTCACAAAGGTATTTATTTACATTTTTAAATTACCGAGAGGTTCGAGCGAATAACACATTCACACATTTTGCTGTGTATTTAACATCAATCAAGTTTGCAGGGCATTCATTAAAAAACAATAAATGAACAATAAGTATCATTATACTGAGACGGATGATTAAGTAAGTAACTTTTAAACCTATTGTAGTTATTACACTACTGCATCATTAATAAAGACATGTGTCTTGTTCGTGTGCTTAAATAGGACTTTAGTATAGTTTGTGAGAAAATTGAACCTTCTTTGGTTTCTACGTGTATTTTTTTATTTTTAAAGTATCCATACAAAATAAACCGAACGCTGTGAAAAATCTCGTGACGGGATGATACCTAGCAAAAAAAAAAAAAATACTTGAATAAGTATTCTAGCACTGGACACTGGGCCTCAAGTCTGCTATTACAATAGTGTCAGAATGGTCTCGCCATTCTGAGTATTTGACAGTGTTTGTATGGCAAATCTGTCAAAAACTCACAATGAAGAGACCATTCTGACACTATTGTAATAGCAGACTTGAGGCCCTGGACGGTTGTCCAGAAAATAATAGTTAATTTTGAATAATTGTGGATGGTAGTTTAATCTTAAAGAAACAATGGCGAAGCGTTTAAGTAAAATTACTTAATCCTTTAAACTTAAAGCTTGGACTAACGCACTTTCGCCTACAATTAAAACCGCCGCAAAATTACTACCAATGAACATGTTAAATACAAATGGCTTCCTAAATTGAAACCACCATAAAATATTCTCTCAGACATAAATCTCAGAAATATATAAAATAATACCTCTTTATGATCATTGCATAGACACTTTCTTAGGATGTTATTTTTTTTATGACGAGCCAGCCAGTCATAAAGTCCGTCAGTAGGATTCTTAGCAAACAGGATACATGTAAGTTAAATAAAAATAAAACACTCATGTAGTCCGGGCAGTTTTCAAGGTCGGTTAATACCCCATGCCACTTATATCCAGTAATCTATTCATTCTTAGCGTTTACTTAGGCGCAAATTAAATGAATTTTTGGATCAAGTAAGAACTGGATAGTAACAGCGGTGAGCGAAGTTTATGGTCTTGAGAGTTTACTGATTTGAGATAGGAACGGGCAAGTAAATAAAATATTTAAGTCTATTTTCTTGATAATACCTACATAATACTGTATCATAATGTAGGTAGCCTATGTACAGTCCTCTCGTGACGTTGTTGGAAGAATACGAGGGCTGCACTAAAAGTATCGGGAATGGAATATTTCCACTGTTCTTGTCATATTAAAATCTTTTTAATTGAAAACTCCTTGGTTTTAAAAATCGAATACCATTTATTTATTTTAAAAAAGATTCTCGGTTTTGTCACAAGGTTTTGTCAAACTTGTTTAGTCGTTGAGAAAATGGAATTGACTCGAGAAAATTCAAGAGCGATGATTTATTATGACTTTCGAAGTGGTTTAACACAAAAACAGTGTGTTGACCGGATGATTTCTGCATTTGGTAATGAAGCCCCATCCAAAACCACAATTTAACGCTGGTTTGCTGAATTTCAACAATTTCAAATAGTAATGTTGTGTCTCTTCCTTGATTCCCGAAATTTTCAGTGCCGCCCTCGTAAACAAAAAGTTTAGTTTTTTACGTCATTTTGAATGAAAATTCATTATCATCATCATCATTTTAGCCGAAAGACGTCCACTGCTGGACACAGGCCTACCCTATAGGGGGGAGGGGAGTTTGCCATAATAGCTACGCTTGGCAGGCGGGTTGGCGATCGCAGTATGGTGTTAAAAATGCATAGAGAACGCTGCTGCCCATTCTCTAGTAAGTCCCTTAGTCGCCTTTTACGACACTCACGGGAAGAAATAGGATGGTGCTATTATTTACGTCCGGTACCACACGGAATGAAAATTATACAGTTCAAAAAGGTGACATTCGCCCGCTATGTGCAAAATGAATTTGTTTAAAACTTGCTTAACGCTCTGCTATTTTTTTCTATTCATCGATCGATTGTGATTCTCTCTATTCCTTGATTACAACTTTAACATAAATATTAAAAAAAGATTGGCAATCTCCTAATACTAATTGTGTTTGTGGATATCCAATCTTTTCTTGCATAGTTAATATAAAAAAAAAAACTTTTTAGACGCATTTTACTTAACACGATTCCAGGGAAAACTGCCCATGAAATCTCGACGCCTTGCCAAGCTAGTTAACAGAAAACTTAACCATACCTGTAGGGGAAAAATACACGAGTTCGTTATGATTAGCATCCGGATAAATAAATCACATTTTAATAGAAATACATTTATTATCCAGATATTTACAGCACGGATGTGCAGACACTTGATCGATAACAAGCAATAGAAAGTTTATTGCAACTGCGCGTACGCATCTACGCATTTGGTTAAGGGCTTATTCCACTTGACTTTGGGTCATCTACGGCCCGATTTCTGGAACGTAAATCAACACAAAAAATGAAGAATCAAACAAATTGTCAAGCGCGTGTAACCTGCTGTGATTGGTTGAGTGAATTATCGACAGCCAATCGCATCACTTGACTTGCATTTAATTTTGACGCATCGATCATTTTTGTTCCAGAAACCGGTCAATGGCTCAGTTACTGAATTTATTCAGACAAGTGTGTGGACGACGCCACATGCGAACTACGCATGACACCTGATGTCATCTTACATCCTACATCGCACTAGCAGATTTCTTCGGAGAATGAGGAACTTTCCACCATGTTCGGCATACCTTTATAAGAGTAGGTAATGGCATCCAGCTAGTTAGCCTCCAAAAAAATTAATCTAATTAGAAGAAAGAACGGGGTACGGGGGGTACGTCTGTATCTGCAGACGGATTCATTTATGACGTCTATTGCGTTGGGGGCATGACAAATGACAGCTACAGTAAACAGTTGGTATTGTAAACACTTTTATGCTTTTAATGCCATCCTTATGCCTATGAGATAGAAGTCAAAATCGGTTGAACGGACTGTAAAAAAGGTTTTTTTTAATGTCTAATCTTATTTCAAATGCAGAGTATAGAGTGTGCTGAAGATTTCTAAATATGTTTGTTCCAAGAAAAACTGCTTCCTTGGTCTAGTGGTAGCTAGCGATACTGCTGAGTATGAGGTCCTGGGTTCAATTCTTCGGTTGGGAAAAGTGTTATTGGGTTTTTCAATCAGGAATTTCTCAGTAACAAATCGGAGTCTGGATTTGTGCCCGGTGGATGGCAAATAGGCCCGCCCCTTCTATTACTTTGGACTTAAACATAACCGCAGGAGAACCAAGGTAACCGACATTGCTCGAAGAAATTCCAAACTTAAGTGGCAATGGGCAGGGCACATTGCGCGCAGAACAGATGTGGAGTGGTGACCGCGTACCGGAAGACGTAGCGTTGGAAGGCATCCCACAAGGTGGACCGATGACCTTATGAAAGCAGCAGGAATCCGCTGGATGCGGGAAGCACAGAACCGGTCGAAGTGGCGGTGCTTGGGGGAGACCTATGTCCAGCAGTGGACGTCTTTCGGCTGAAATGATGATGATGATGAAACATAACTGGCGAAATGTGGGTGTACCTACTATAGGTACCTACACCTCGCCTACCCTTCGAGGATTACTGGCGTGATGTTTTATGTTCCTAAAAAGACGATCAAATTCAGATGCCTGAATTCAGCCAAGTGGAACCGCATCTTTATGACGTGCGCTTTCGTAAACTACCCGCACAACAATAAAAGTTTTCTTGGAAATGGTTTTATTGACCTATTTTATGTGTGTGCAGGAGGCATATATCAGTATTCCTAGCGTACCAATACTGCCTTCGTCTGAATCCTGTTAATTAGTATTGTTAAGTTTTATGCGTGAGTTTTAATTGGTTTAATCCAGTGCTTTTCAACCTTTTTCATGGCACGGCCCCCTTAGTATAGAAAAATATTTCGCGACCCCCTACTTTAAATTGTAATTTCTGTTCTACCTTGAAATTCAAGTCTGTCACTTTAGGTACCTTTTGGAAACAGAAAAACAGAATACCCACAATTAACCACAGAAGCTTTGAAGTATTTCATTCCAATTGGAACCTCCTACTTATGCGATTTAACGTTTTCGTCGATGGCTCAAATAAAAGGCAAACAGAGAAATCGCCTCAATTTTGAAAACGATTTAATTCTAATCATAAAAAAATTATAAATTGGTTAACGATAAACAGCAGTAAAGTAACCAACACATTAATATGAATAGATACGCTTAGTCCTCGTCACATTAATGATTTATGTGATTTGTAGGTATTTGTTGATTTGTGTTAAAGCCTTTAATTAACTTTTTCTTAATAAATATAACATTTTTAACTAGTATGGTTTTATATTTATGTGCTTTAAATATTTAAGTAACGGCGACCCCCTTAAAGAGGCTTGGCGACCCCCTAGGGGGTCGCGACCCACACGTTGAAAAACACTGGTTTAATCTATATGTCAGCTGTTATTCATTGGCTACCTACTGGTTTGTGGTTTGAAGCTTAGTTTTTACTTATGGTTCATTTGTGTCTGGTTTAGTTACAATGTTTCTTGTGTCGCTCAAGGCTCGACAGTTATTTCTCGTGTTTACCCTGTGAATATTGCATGTCTGTAATATGTTAATGCAGATTATCTGCTCCTCTGGCCAACATACCTACATTATTATTGTTACAAAAGAAGTTGGTCTGGAGTCTAGACTAATGTCTAGTTTGGATACAATGTTGCAGGGACTGTTTATTATTTATTTATTTTATTTTATACTTCAAGCACAGAAATGTACACAGGCCGACTTAAGAGGGCATACTACGGTCCACTAGTGCCACTCCTTAAAAAAAAAATAACTCGTGACTGAGAAGGAATTATGAAAAACGGCTCAATAAGATACCTCGGTAAGTGTGTCCAGAACTTTCTAATACCTTTTATAACGTTTCATATTGAGACACGAAACCCACGAAACAACAAAATTCGATCTAAAGAAAAGCGGCCACATTCCTCTAAATCGTATTTTGTTGCTTCAAACTCAAACTCAAAACTCAAACTCAAAGCATTTATTTCAATTAAACCATTTACAGGCACTTTTGAATTGTCAAAGAGACGGTCAGTTAGTCAGAAAGTTGAAGCTAGATGCCCATTCCAATACGTAGATCACTATGGAGAAGAACGGACAAGAAACTCCAAGGACACTCTTTTAAATCAACATATTACATAATCCTGGGTACATTATTCTTGTTGCTTCTATATGTGAGACAATGTAAAAACTAATAAAACAATTCAAAATATAAAATTACAAATTAAAAATAAGCCCTGGCAGTCAAGAGACGACCAGTCCCAACTGACGGCGCCCGTTCACGAACATGACGCATGGATCAGCACCATCCAGCTCAACCATTTTGTAGGGAACCGAATGATCCAACACTTCGTATTAAAGGTGGTGGACTAGTGGACCGTTGTACGCCCTCTTAATGCCATAATCATTTTCTTCCAGTCAACCTTTGGGTGATGCAGAGTCAAACAGTGGTGGGTGCAATTACGGAAAATGTAGGAATAAATATTTATTTAAAACCTACCACTTAAGGCGATTGTTATTTTAATTCTGTGGGCATATTCAGACTGTTATTGGGGGAGGGGAGGGGGGCTTGTGGCTAAGTAATAACAACCGCACGGGTCGATTGCCGCGGTTGGTCCGTGGATGGGTGACCCTCTTTAAATACCAAGACCCGAACCTCGAAAAGCACGTTAAGCCGTTGGTTCCGGCTGTCTTTATGGATCTTTGACATTCGTTACGGGTCGTTAGTAGCCTGAAAGTCCAGTTTTGCCAAAGGGTATCGTATTACCCAGCAGCTGGGTTGGGAAGTTGAGATAGGCAGCCGCTCCATGTAAAATACTGATATTCAGCTGCATCCGGTTGACTGGAAGCCGACCCCCACGTATTTGGGAAAAGGCCTCGACCGGCCGAAAGACGTCCGCTACTGGACCTAGGCCTCCCCCAAAGGGGGGGGGGGGATATGTCATAATCGCCACGATTGGCATGCGGGTTGTGCTTGATAACCCTGTACCTAACTGTAAATGATCTTCGTTTAGTATAAGCTTTTCGTCTTCCTATTTCTTACTATAAAGACATCAACGAGCCACAGTGCCAAGTGTTAAAAAAATCTTGTCCATTTACTAGCATTAGATAAATAACGGCTAAATAACGACAGTTATTGTGTAATATTGTTGAAATTACTGCACTTTGGAGTTATATTTTTAATGTAAATGGTAAATAGATTACAGTGCTTTGTATTTATCGTGAAATAACGGAGTTTATTAAACGTTTACATCGAAATAACGAAAGGGTGAGAATAGTTATTTGTCTAATGTTATAATAAATGGAGTATAGAATTCTTTAAAATGCAAGATTATTTATGAATATTGACGGTAGTTTAGTTTTAAAGTTGTTATATCCCATGTTGTTTATTCAGAGCTAGCTGCGACCCACGGCTTCGCCCGCGTAGCAATTTCTAAAACAGAAGTAGCCTAAGTTACTCTTTTTAAAATTAGCTATCTGCCAGTGAAAGTCCCGTCAAAATCGGTCCACCTGTTTCTGAGCATAGCCGGAAAAAAAAAACAGAAAAAAAAGAGTTTTTTTGCTATGAGTTACCGTTTAAACTTTCATATGCATTTAGTAAAAAGCTGTTATTTTGTAATTACAAACAGAAATGTCAATTTTATTTATTTGTGCAGATTAAAATGAAATGTACATAATTAACAACTTACACATAATTAACAATACTGATTATTGATTTTTGTAAATTTTTTCGTTGTTAATTTTTGTTAATTGATTGTATATATTGTATTAATATTGTAGTAATATTGTATTAATTTATGTATGATGATTAATCATTTTTTGTAATTATGATAATTTATGTATGATTAATTTATGTATGTATTAATATTGTAGTAATATTGTATTAATTTATTGATTGTATATTGTATTGATTGTTAATAGATTTTTGTTAACTGTTAATTTTTATTAGTTTAACGTTTTGAAATTAAGTACCTAAATTGGTCGACGGCAAACTCCGGGTTATTTCGTATGTAGTAGATAATAAAATATTTATTTCCTAGAGATGTTTAAATACAAAATTGACTATATAATCGCATGATTTTGCAAGTAAAACGAAAGTGCGAACATTAAAATACAATTTAGGTAATCTACGTCCACGATCTGAGAAATGAAAGCGTTATTTTGTACTAATGTGCTTTTATAGTACTATAAAGTCTGCTATTATTGTGTTATTTTATTTTAATGTCGTATTTTATGAAACTCTTATGTCTGTGTCATATAATGTCTACCGAAAAAGGTATCTGAAACTCTCGCTAGCTTTTCGTAGGGGATTTTCAGTTAAATGTAATCATCAGAGATCGGAATATGTAGAGTTTATTTACCTACAACTTCGAGGAAAATACATAGAGTGGATAATACCTGCTCTAAAATCCCGGAATAATTATAATGACGTTTAAATCCCGGGATTTAAAACCACGAATTATTTATTGGACTTTATTTTTATAGTTAGAAATTTTTGATTTGAAGAATCATATTATTATTATTAAGTATTATTATTATTTGTAATACACACTAGCAGCTAATTAGCTGATGCGTTTCAAATAGCTTGGAGATATTTAATCTGTCCAATCGGTTCTTGAAGCAGTTTGTTCACAACATTTTCCGGGAGCTTATTCCATGCTGTTACAACTCGGTTAGGCAAGTATTGCTTCAAAGGCTTTTTCCTTGACGAACTTTCAAAGACAAAGTTTTAGGGAATGTCCAATATATATAAAAAAAAATACGCTAAAAAAGCTCTTTAATTTAATTTTTATACGGAACCCAAAAAAAATATGATTTTTCAAATAAACAATTTGTAACTATAATTAAAGTCCAATAAATAATTCGTGGTTTTTTAATCCCGGGATTTAAACGTCATTATATTTAATCCGGGATTTTAGAGGTATTATCCACTCTATGTCACTTCCCTCCTCGAAGTTTAGATAAGTTAACTCTACCTATTTCGATCTCTGGTAATCATAACAAGCCGGCAGCTACTTTTTTTTAACATCGAATTTATTTCCCAACACTCTATTACTTTCGTTTTTCTCAACCATGTTCGTACTTATGAAAATTACACGCGAGGCCATAATTAGCTGCCATTTGAAGATTATTTTATTTTAATCTAAAATTGTGGTACGTTCCCGATCGTATTATCATTAACGTGGGTTCTAACACTTATGCATAGTTACACCAATTTGTCCAACAAGTTTAAACCGGCAATAAAATTATAATACACTGTTATTCTTGTTAAATTAAGTAACGTTATGTCAGAATCATTAGAGCAGTGGCTTTACGGTGGTTGCACACTGCCCAATATCTTCACGAGCTGATTTACATACAACTATCTTTGCTTTAACGGAATCACGATATCATGCACAAACAATTACTTACCATAAAGAGAAGTTATTAATTACAGCTATTTCCTTTCTTAAAACGTGGAAAACTGCCAGGAAAACCTACAGTTAGGGAGAGGTAGTAGCGGACGCCATCAATATCTTAGGTATAAAAACACAGTTGAAAGATTTATTGTACGTCAATCTTTTCGCATGCCACCACTTCCGTGTAGATGTCCGAGCTGTTTATAAAAAAAACATATGAGACGCTGAGGAACTCCTTCTCAAAAACAATCAGTAGTAAGAAAACCCTCAACCACAAAAGGATTTTAACTCTATCGTTCCAAGACCGCACATAAATATTGAAACAAATATATCCCAGTGAACTGGGTGCTTTATTCTGGCCCGACAGTTTACTTTTATAAAGTGACCACTTATCGAGTCAGTAAAGGAGACGATATTAAATTAAAATAGTGTGTCGTGCAAAAAAAAGGACCACTCTGTGATCGCATACCATTTTATTAGGTGTCGTTAAATTCCAATCTAACATTAACTGGTTAAGTTTTTGTAGTTGTTATGATCAATTGCTGAACTGTTATTTTTTATTGCGATCAAAATAATTTCTTGATCGAGTTGTCGTCTTGGAGCTTATGTTTCATCTGGATGCAGTTGCTATGTGGTACGTAGGTGTGTCTGTAGCATTACTGCGGGCCCTATCAGAATACCAGCTTTGGATGACTAATTATATTAAATAAAACAATTCGCCAAATTCCAATTCTTACGTATGTATTTTTCAGTAACTTAGTAACAACAACGTCGAAAAGACAATCAAAAACTACCTAAAAGGAGTATTTCCCGGTCGTCGGCAACACCAGCGCTACGGTATTTATTTTTTAAATATCGCAGCATTATGCTGAGATATGAGTCTTTTTGTCCTCGCACAGGTCTTTTTTTATTATGTTTTTATTTTATTGTTTTTAATGTAAATTTTGTTCGTTTTAAATGCTCCTATTTTTACTGTTTGTATTTATTTTTTAAATATCGCAGTATTATGCTGAGATAGGAGCCTTTTTGTCCTCGCACAGGTCTTTTTTTATTACGTTTTTATTTTATTGTTTTTAATGTAAATTTTGTTCATTTTAAATGCTCCTTTTTTTACTGTTTGTATTTATTTTTTAAATATCGCAGTGTTATGCTGAGATAGGAGCCTTTTTGTCCTCGCACAGGTCTTTTTTCATTATGTTTTTATTTTATTGTTTTTAATGTAAATTTTGTTAGTTTTAAATGCTCCTTTTTTACTGTTTGTAATTTCTGTGCGTGTCACAAACAAAATATTTTTCTTTCTTTCTTTCTTTCTTTCTTCTTTCTATGCTACTGGTAAGTGCTAAAACGGGTTCGCAGAAATCATAAAATTGTAGTAAATGTACATAATTGTTCTTGGAAAAATAACATAATTTTTCTGTTTTTTGACGCCCTAAAAAGCCGAACAGTTTCTAAAAATCCATGTGCACTATTTACGGCCGGTTACTGTACTAGCTGCTGCCCGTGGCTTCGCCCGCGTGGCTTTTACTAAAACAAAAGTAGCCTAAGTAACTCCTTAAATAACATCAGCTTTCTGCCAGTGAAAGTCCCGTCAAAATCGGTCCTGCCGTTTCGGAGTTTAGCCGGAACAAATAGCAAGACAGACAGACAGACAAAGATTTAAAATATTGTGTTTTTTTTTGTGATAAGTATCGTATAAACTTTCATAAGCATTTAGTAAAAAGCTGTTATTTTGACATTATAATAATAATAATAACAACCCCACCGCCGTATCTCTACGTTGACGTCGTGGTGGGGCTTGCGCGCTCCGAACTCTAGGTCTGTGCTGGTAGAGTTTACTTTACCTGAACATGTCTAGGGTGAGGAGCCAAACCAAGAGAGATACAGAAACCCGCAGGGCAGCATGTGACGAGCTGTTGGGCAGTTGCGACCCCACGGACCCTATCTCCCGGGAGAAGTCATGTTCCTCATCTCTGGCTTGCCTTTATTGGCCGGCTGGAGTGAACACTGACGAGGAACTGAGCTCCCACCTCATTCTTGCCTTTATTGGCCGGCTTGAGTGGAGATTCGCAAGAGCAAACGTGCTCAGAGGAAGGAAGTATTCCAGTAAGTGCTTGTAGGGATCTTGACCATCTTCCGGGCTCTGGGATTGTTCTGAGAGCCGTGGAATACCTCTCCACTCCTCAAGCACCTCAGGATATGTTGCCCACTTGTCGCTACGTCACTATGTGCTAGCGACCGTTTTGGGGGCCCATTATTGAGTGTGCAAGTCACCCCCTGCCTTTTTATCCGTGTTTAATAAAGCATTGATCAGGTAGGGGCTATAGTCCTTCCATAGTTTTAGGTAACCAGTCCATATTATTAACCACCCAAACCCATAGTCCAATATCTTTTTTTCCATATCCTGCAATAGTCCTACAACAACCGGGGGTTGTACTTGGGTGCACTTACATAGTGCATACAAGGATAATCGTCGGTTGGTGCCTCATTTAATTAAAAGCGTCAAACGAGCCTCTGCGAGTTGGCTTCGGCCCCTCGTACGCCTTCCAAAGGCCCGGGACCCCTGGGTCCCGAGATAAGTCAAAGATATTTAAAAATAATAATAATTAAACTTTATTTCAGACCATAATTATAAACAGACACTTCAGTTTTATTTATTTGTACTGATAAGTCTAGGTTTCCTCACAAATAGAAGAGGCCATAGCCTATTATTGTCCCAGTGTATCACTGGGACAATAATAGGCTGGTATATAAGTACACCTACTTGATTAATTTTACTTGTATCGATTAACGCTACACATTTATCATCCGACTGATGCTTTTAAGGACAATATTAACATCTTAGTTGCATATTTTTTGCTATCCTGCATATCTCTGATGGATGTGCGAATGTCAATGTTGGAATCAATTTCATCAATTACTTGAGTGATATGTGTATCTATGAAACACGTATAAAAACTTACTGGCCGGTTTTTCTGTTGCGTTCGAACAAAAAACTTCACGCTAAGTAATTAATTAAGTAAATATATTAGATAGGTATCTTTATAGTTTTTATATTGTTGTATCTTATTTTCTACTTCAACTATGACGTCTGTCAACATCAGTAAAAAACTGTACCGTCATGGCTGTTTCAATATCTGTTACTTGTTTTCTTCAAAATTCCCTTTTATGTTTTAATACTATGATGACGGTAGGAAAATATTGAGGATCTGTGAAAACCATTCTTTGATTCAGGAATCTGTTTGCGTAAAATTAAGCTTAGTCCGCACGTAAGAAAAGGACAGAAGATAAATTTTAGTTTAGTCCTGTCAAATTAATCCTGTCCTTTTCTTAATGAAATAGAAAGAAAAAGATGCACTGAACTTAAATTTAGTTTAGTTTGTGAACAAGGGAATCGGCACCAATATTTACCTAACATTACAGGCACCCCACTTAAAGTTTCAGTAAAAAACCGGTCAAGTGCGTGCGGACTAAGCTTAATATTACGCAAACGGATTCCTGAATCAAAGAATGGTTTTCACAGATCCTCAATATTTTTGAACGGCCATCCACACACATGATACCTCAAATCATGCCATATACTAGAAGAAAAAAAAGTTCATCCCCACTTTACGCGCAAACCTGCCTTGCGCGTAAAGTGGGGATGAACTTTTTTTTCTAGTTTTTGTTTTTACACTTTGATGGCGTGATTAATTTGAAATAATTGAATAATAATTGAAATTTTTGAATTAATTTGAAATGAAATGAAATTTATTTATTTGCCAGAATATAGGTACATACATAATAACGATGGTAAATAATTTTAGTCTAACAATATAATTAATAATTTTAGTTTTAGTGTATACAGTTTTCTAGTACTAAGAGTCCCTAAGTTAATCCGCGGACAGACAGATGGACATGACGAAACTATAAGGGTTCCTTGTTGACTAAGCAACCATTAAAAACATGGAGCCCCGCAACCGCAACTCATCTTTTGCGTCAAGGACCAAAGTACAAAAAATAATGGATAGTAAGATTCACAACTGTAGAATGAGCAGTGTCAATAAATATTAAGTCAACAGTCTTAGTTTTCACTAGGCCCATAAATCTTCCAGATTGATCGCTCGGTGGTCTCGTCAGCCGCTGTCAGCTGACAACGCATTACCCTGTAATGTGGGCAATTTGCTACCTTCCCGGCGAAAGTAGGACCATCACTACAAAGAGAACAACCAGCTGATGCAAATTGACCGGTTAATCACGATAATTTGCTTGCACGCTGCAAACGGTGTAGCGGGCAAAGAAATGAAGAGATAATAATCGTCAATATTCATTAAATTTTTGTTCTTATCAGGGAATCTGATCCGTATCTTCCTTATTAAAACAGCTTCCTCATTTGTGTTAAAGATTACCAATAAATATAAAAAGTTAAGTATCTACCTATACAAATAAATTACAAGCATGTCTCGCCCGCACCAAGTACGTATTTATTCTTGCAAATAATGTTTACGAACAGTTTTCTTGGGGTTACTTTTTTTTTAATGGGATTTAGAAAATAATTTTATTACTTGTGTAATTAGGTGGTAACTATCTCGAGTTAATAAAAATATAATAACCTAAAATAAATAAAACTAATGACAAAATATGGCGTCGAAAAATTCCTCCGCATCGCTGTCGAAAAATAAATAAATAAATAATACAAACTCATTTATTTTCAGATAATTTACACCCATAGCCAAACATAGAATAACATACAATAAGTCAAATTAAATGAAATTAATACCACATTATTCCACATACACACACACCCTCCACCCCCCCCCCCCCATTTAGCCCAACTTGTTTTTTTTTTGTGTTGTGTTCTTTTTTTGCGTCATGTTTACCGCAAATAAACGTTTTTCTTTTTTTCTTATCCTTTTCTTTTTCTCACACCACACACACACACACACCACATCAGTTGTCACATTATTTTTCTGTAGGCCCATGTCTAGATATCTCATTTAAAAAAATCATTCAGATAGACCTTTATTTAATTATAATGCCCGTACCTTAAATTGGTACATCGCGTACAATCTTCAAATACCATCCACGGTAGCATATTTGTGCAGTGTCGATGAAATCGCAATTATGAGATAAGCATAAAACGCTCAAAGTAAGCAATCGTCTACTTGCTCTCTCCAATTAAATATTTAGAAGATCTTGTCTTTAACTATTTACAGGTAATAAACCAAAGTTTTTACACAGTAAAGTCATCATGACTATGTAATCAAATGCAAACATCAAGCGACAATGTTTCATTTTCGTTCGTTATAATTTACTCACTTGCACAATGCTTACTCTTCAATGTTACTAGCTGTTCAACCGTGCAAATATTAATGTGTAACAAACAGTTAAGCAGAAATTCTAAAACAGACTTTTTGTTGACAATCACCGTGCAAATTTAGTTAAACGTGGAAAACTGTGGTTTCCAGAGTACTGACCTAAAACATCTTAACTAGCTGTGACCAAATAGAGTTGCTAACAATGTTTGTTATGTGACAAACACTTTTTGTCGGCGCCTTATCTCTTGGCTAATTTGACACATGACGAGTTAGCGGCACATAACATTAAGTAACTACATAGAAGAGATCACTGACTTATGATTGGCAGGTCTCGAAGATAATAAGTAATGGTTAGTCGTCATTTAATGAACTAAACATGTAATCGTATCGGATTTGCGAAGATGGGTGACAAAAAGTTGTTGAACCACTCACGCCCACCGCTTGGGACTCATTAGCGATATAGCTTAATGCCGTAAGTACCAAAAATAACGCAAAAAGTACCAGAGCATTATATTAAATTAAATATAGTACTGTGTCGCACTTATTTTTTTGTGTGGCGACTGTAATTATGCCAATGATGTTGTTGTTAACCGCAAATTGAGGAAATCAATGTACGTAGTGCGTAGTATTCAAAATAAGAGGAATTCTGAATAAATTCAGTTATTTACATGCATAATTGGAGGTGCTTGGGTTGCTTTACGATTTTTTGGCAAATTATGGCGAGGTCTGTTGAGATTTAAGTGGGTGATGACTGATGACAAGGTGCCCCCGTTCTTTGCTTGCATGTATCGACACATCGGCTTTACAAATTACAAGCTACCGAAAAATTATGATAATAACCGAAATGTTTCCTATAATGTCTAAATGCAAAAAGCACCATAAATCTGAGGTTTAATGAGCGTGAGAAAGCTCAAAATTTTCCAATTTCGGTAAAATAATATACCTACCTCAATCTTACATATTTTAAAACGCACAATCTCAAACGCGTAAGACTAAAGAAATACTGAAATACACACACTAGTTACCTTCCGCAAATAACAAACTCCAACTTTCAATCCTTGTAACAAGCAGTAAGGAATCCTGGACCACTAAACGAATCAATCTTACCCAGGAAACCAGTCGGGCAGTAAATCGAAACATATTACATCGTAAACAGACAATGGTCACGCCCGGCATTGCCGTTGGCCAGGATAGATGAGCTAACATATTGTATGAATCAAAGGGTAAAACCAACCATTTGGCTTAACGATGTACAGGTTTGTCAGAAAAGACAGGCGATTTGTGTCTCAAATGTGATTTTAACAGAACAAGTCCAATAATGATGAACTTTCTTGATTGTAAATGTAATAAATTGTTGAGGAGTTTATAAAAATTTGCCTCCGAATTTGCATCCGACCAAATAATTATCGTATGTTTTGATAGGACCCACTGTAACTGAATTAAACCTAATTCTTGAAGAAAGTTTGTTCACTGTCCATGCCAAGGTTGCCTGAAAGAGATCGCAGTATGCGATAAGGCCGCCCATGGTATATTTTGTAGTGTATTAGTTTTTTTTTTCTTTTTAATGTGTAATCTGGTGTACAATAACATATGTAAATCATCATCATCATCATTCCAGCCGTAAGACGTCTACTGCTGGACATAGGCCTCCCGCAATTGGGGGGATTTGCCATAATCGCCAAGCTTGGCAGGCGGGTTTGCGATCGCAGTATGGTGTTAAAAATGCATAGAGAACGCTGCTGCCCATTGTCTAGTAAGTTCCTTAGTCGTCTTTTACAACACCCACGGGATTATGTATATATATATATATAAATAAATAAAGTTTTGACACATCATTTCACATGCATTTTTTATCAATTTGAGTCAAGTATAAAAAAAAGGGAAAAAAAATCGTCGCTTACACAAATACTTAGTCAATATCGGTACATTCGATTTCCGATGAAAGCAAAAACAACACAACATCGACAAACATCAACACGGCTCCAATACCGTTTTAATTAATAAATAGTATCGAAACAGGAGTACTATTGCCCGGAAAGTAAATCGACCCGTAATAATTTAGTGTTCAACAATACTTAGCTGAGATAATGGTGGTATACTCATCGTTAAACTGAACGAAATGCATTGCTGGACATAATTATAAATAATGTAGCTGTTCCTGCTACTAACTCTAATTATATGCAAATGGGCCAGTTTAGATGCACGTATGTGTATTCGTCTAATTAGGAAATAATTACGTTAGTGGCATTTATTTTGCGTTTGACAGAGAGTTTTAACATTTACCGTTAGGGTGCTGTTGAACTAGAGCGTATCTTGATTTAAATTTGATGGGGTTGTTAAAGAAAGAAAGAAAGAAAATTGTTTATTCCAAAACGTTCGTGTGTACTTTGAAATGTATTGTTAATCTATGTATATATATACTAATAATAAAGCTGAAGAGTTTGTTTGTTTAAACGCGCTAATCTCTAGAACTACCAGTCAGATTTGGAAAAATATTTTTGCATTTGATACTCCAATTCTTGAGGATAGCCTATAGCCTATAGGCTATTAAGTACACGCTAGGACCCTTAGGAGCCGAGCAAAATGAAGCGATAACGAAGTAATTGAACGGGCAGGCGATGCGATGCGATGGGGTGGGTTGGGGGGACAAGAAACTTCACGCGAACGAAGTCGCGGGAAGAAGCTAGTTTTATAGTAGGGACAGATAGGTGTGTACTTTACAATGCCAGTACCTATCATAATAAATGCATGCCCTAAGGGATAGTTGAAATCACAATGAAGTAGCAGATTGCAAATCTATATCGTGAATGGTGTTTCCTCATGCTAGCATGCACTCGCCTATTAAATGAAACAAACATTAGCTATAAACTATTGATATAATTGGAAAATCCCAAACAAAGGCATGATCGTAAGAAAATTCTAATTGGTAGCACGCTACCCTTCACTGGGTAAACCCAGTGTGAAAATAAAAAATTTACATATTACACAATCATTAATATTGATGGATGAGTACTTCAGTCCGTGAACACCTTTTTTTCTTATATTTATTTGAGCAAACAATGGAATGGTGGTAATTTTGATGTTATTTAGTGGCATTGAATAGTCGCGTGAGCATATCGAGTAGGGTAGGTACCTACCTACTTTCGTGCTGGAGGCTCCACATTGTTCTCATAATTAAGTATTACGAGTATTTTAATATATAAGGTGTATCTATTCATACACGAAATATTTAAAGAGAAACATTTATAGGTGGTAAAAAAGCCATTGCAGCGATTTTTTTATTTTTATTTAAGTGTTTAAATTTTTACATAATTATTATAATTTTGATATTGCTTGAAACATTTTGCAAAGGAGTTGCATTCTCCAAAATTTTACATATTCTATGAATGACCCGCCCGGACGCGGTGACGGTGGCGGCACGAGCGCGGTGAATTTTGATAATTAATCATCATAATTCAAGTAATTTTTTTTTAACTAATACTCAGATTAAAAAAAAAAAGTTTCCGTTGCTTCTTTACCTGTAGGTGTATCTCTTAAAATATTTCGAGTATGAATAGATACAGCCTATATATCGACGGTTAAAAGGTAATAGCGATTTTTTTTTTCGAAAATGAGTCGTGATAGCCATCCTACTTAAAGTCTTATTTTAAGTAGGATAGCATTCATAACTCATTTTCGAAAAAAAAAAATCGCTTATGTTGTATTACCTTTTAACTGTCGATATATAATATTACTACAATGTATGTACAATGTCCTAGCGTCATCCAAGTGTGATCTTGCGTATTGAGTTAGGAATAACTGTGATAAAAATGTGATTTTCTAGGGTTTTACATATACATATACAAATAAATAAAATTGAAGTGTCTGTTTTTAATGTCAGAATAACAACTTTTTACTAAATTCCTACATATAAAAGTAGGATACTACGGTAATTATAACAAAAAAAAAAACATATTTTGAATTTTTGTCTGTCTGTCTGACTATTTGTTCCGGCTTATCTCCCAAATGCCTGGACTGATTTTGACTGGACTTACACTGGCAGATAGCCGATGTTATAAGGATTAACAATCTGACTAATTAATGTATACAAACTATTGTTAACATTTTAAAAGAGTAAGTATGGAGTTTCTTGCCCATTCTTCTCCATACATAACTACCTTTTGGAAGGCGCAACTAGAATCAATTAACTATTCATGTAATTTTTGACGTTCAAAAGTGCATCTTCGTGCCTAATTGAAATAAATGATTTGACTTTGACTTACTTTTATTTTAGAAAAAGCAACGCTGGTGACATGCGGCAAAATGTGTCCGGCCATGTACTACCATGATCGTCCCAGAAAATGTCCGGCGACATCGAGCGAGGCAGGCCCAGGAGAAGATGGCCGGACGAGTTTGATGCCTACAGACAGGATTGTTCCACTCTGCCCAAGACAGAGAGGAGTGGAAAGGAGAAAGGGAGGCCTTTGCTTTGCTGTGGGACAACACAGACTAAAAATAAATAAATTACAATGATATGGAATCCTTACTTATAATTTCTAAATAACTTCTCTGTTCTGTCTATAGTAAATCAAGAGCAGTCCAAGCTCACTCATCTATAACCACGCTTACATATATGCATACTCGCAATCACAGGTGCGCGCAGCCGTACTCTCACTCATCACCCACACAACACATACACGCACGCACCCTACAACACACTCACAACATACACACGCACTCACTTACTCGACGCGGGAGGAAGACCTGGAGTCCTGAAATACAGGGCTGCTCTAGTTTAGGCTCCAGTCCACTCCATTTATTTTAATAATGTATACTGTGTTTTCATTAGTGTGGAAAATAAATTAATTTTTACTTTTACTTTAAATAATAACGCAAGTGCAGCCGCGGACAGCAGTTAGTTAGATAAAAAAGAAAAGCTTGTGGCGTTGTTAACGAAGTATGATTACTGATCAGTTAATCTTTGGCTGATCCTATCCTATTGCAATCCGCAATTGACACATCCTATATTAGTAAGATATATTCATTACGAGCCCATAATACGAAGCCAGTTCCAAAGATACTTGTTATCATCAGAAAGCCTAAAAGAGAAACTATTTGCGAGAACTAACCGCTCGAGTTTCATACCTCGTTTATCAATATTATAAATGCGATACCACAAATAGAACTGTTTATTGGATATTGATAAATGTTATTAAACCCCATAGAGGGCGAGCTTGCATAAATATCGGCTAAACGTTCACAAGGTGCGTGGAAACAGCAGGACTGACTCACAATTCCATACATTGAAGCTGGTGTTATTAAAATGTGATATTCAGTGAGAAGGCGAAAACAGAAAAGTAAGATATTGAAGCTCTCGTGGCGGCATCTACAACGCCACATGCGACCTACGCATCAAAGACCTGACGTCACAAATCCTGCATCGCGCAATCAGAGTTTACCGTGCGACTAGCATATATACAACATCCTGACATCAACCATCGCGTCGGGCAGTTGCCCACAGACACAACACCCGTCTGGTCGGAGGAACCTCCCTTTTTCATAGAGCATGAGTGAACTTTACACCCCGTTTCTCATACCTCTATACACTAATGTGAGTGACAATCTACATTCGATCGTACTCCCAAGAACTTTGCAGCATAAAAAACCTGCTAGGAATGTTCGGAAGCCTATCCTAACGAAACAAAAGTTCGTAAAGATGTTTTGGAAGCTCAATACTCAAGGTAGGTTTTACAAAAATATGATCATTGTGGACTCTGTAGGGCACAGCAAAAGTAAGAGAGAGGAATAGGGCTTTTATTTGACTACTTAGTTGTTATATTATACAAGACAAGTTTTTAATCAGTGCCCAAATTTTGAAAAATTAAACTTAAACGTGTTTTACTATACACCTATTTCTTATTTTGATATGTCTTTGTACAAAAAAAAAAAATTGGTTGTCTGTAAAGTTGGTTTACGGACGATAGTTTAACGTGACAACGTCATAACAAAACATTGATGCGGGGCAAGCGTACAATGAGTGTAACGGGACAATGAGCGTAATGGGACAGTGGGCGTAACGGTACAATGAGTCATCCTTTTTCGTGCATGGAGCCGGCCTTCATCGATTTATTAGACGTTGTCACGTCAAAATGGAGTTATCGTTAACGAAAGATGTTTATTTTGAAACTGGTATAATGGATACTCGTAGCGCAACACGCGGCGGCGCGGCAGCGCGGTCAGTGAAGCGGAATGCAGTAGTAGGTACCTATCAGCTGTGCGCTCGCCCATTGATATTATTACGAATAGAATGTATCCATATTTTGCTGATTTCAAGAGGACCAAAAAAAAAGTATTGAACAAATAATGGAAATGTGTTCTATTACTGATACTGAACCACCAAAAAAAATAATTACGCACTGGTTAAAAACTTATCCTGTATATTGTGATTATTTTGTAAAATATGTAATTTAATATTTATCATTTAAATATTCATTGGTATTCTATAGCATTTAGATAATAGAAATTGTATTAATTAATTTATTAATGTATAAAATTTTTGTTCTTCTTTAATTTGTTTCTGGTAATTTATTATATATTTTTTTAAGCTATTGCATAGCTTCTATCGCGGGCCTTGAGCGCGGGGACCGAATCCAGAAATTCCGTAACGAAAAAAAAAAAAATATTAATATCAAAGAAAAAGAAATACTTCATAAATAAAATAAATAAATAATTATAATTGCATAAGTTGATACAAAATGCTATGCAATAGCTTTACCGCGGCAGTCCCCGAGTGCCACACGTCTTTTTTATTTATTTTTATTCTACTATGAGTTTGCTCTTGACTTTAGTCTAGGTCTGGATGACAGAGACAAAGTCTACGATGGAGTGAGCTTACCCAGAAGAAGCCTGTTCACTCTCACTTTGAATAGATTAGGATTGTATGCGGTCGGAAACACAGACGCAGGCAGAGAGTTCCACTCCTTTACTGTGCGCAGTATAAAAGACGTTTGAAAACGCTTAGTGCGAGTTGGTGGAATATCAACTAGGTAGGGGTGGTAACTTGCATTGCGTCTAGATGTCCGATAGTAGAAGGGGGCCGGTGGAATGAGGTCGTGGAGTTCATGGGCACACTCTCCGAAGTACAATCTGTAGAAGACTGACAAGCAGGCAACCTTACGGCGTCCACCAGTTTTACGTCGCCAATGAGCCTCTTAGCTCTGCGTTCCACCGAGTCAAGCGCAGCAAGTTGGTACTTTGCTGAGCCATCCCAAAGGTGGCTGCAATACTCCATGCAGGAACGGATTTGTGCTTTGTAAAGGGTTAAAAGCTGTCCAGGCGTAAAGTATCGCTTCACTCTATTTAGGACGCCCAGTTTCTTGGCCGCAGTTTGAGCTTTGCACTCGATGGTGGAGCCGAAGCCGATATATTTTGATTGACATGACTAGTGTACTTGTTGTTTGAATTTGTAGCTTAGAGCCTGGTAAGCTCGTAAGTAGCTCATCGTCTAAGTTCTACTCATGGCAATGAACGGCGATTAACTTCTTGAGCGCCCGCGCCGCGCCGGTACAGCGACAATTGCAAGCGCACACATTACCTTTTTTTATGGAATAGAATATTTTTATATTCACTTTTAATTAGCTTGGTAGGTTACACTCATAAATTAATGCTACCATGACGCGATCCCTAATAGCTAGATGCTTATTTCAGAATATCTACGTACTTAAAGTTCGCGTTTTATGTGTGGTAATTAGCAATTCATTAAATTTTATAGGTATTCCGTGTTTGTTTACGAGTTTGGTGCAGTTGATTTATTACAGCGGTTATAAATGCGGGAAAACCTGAATCGTAGGACTACTGTTGCTATAAAATATGTTTTACTTGCCATATTCTGGTTTATAATGCCTGAACACCGTCTTTACATGAATTACAGGCCAAATTGAGCTCTTCATCTCAATTGCCATATCATAATTTTTGATAAATAGATCTTCATTAATCTTAATGGACTTGTGTGTGTCAAGAATTTATTCCGTGAAGTGGTTTTAAATACTTCTGCTGTAGAAGGAAAACTTGGAAATTGGCCAGTTTTCTTCCCACGTATAATTCTGAGTAAGTAATTAGTCAATTATGTTGATTGACTAACTTGAAAAGGCATCGGCTGCCATCTTTTCTTATACAAGGTATACTCTATTTCTACTCATACACGAAATATTTTAAGAGAAATATCTATAGGTAGGTGGTACAAAACCCATAGCAATAATTTTTTTTTTCTTTATTTAAGTTTTTTTTTAATTTTATGTACTTATTATAATTTCTAAATTGCATGAGACATTTTGCAAAAAACCTTTACTTACATAATCGATGAATGAAGGCTCGTACAGACTAGTGCGATATCGCGGGCGCGACGCGACACTAGTAGCATAATTTATTTGTCGGTGCCTGTCGCGCCCGCGATATCGCGCGAGTCTGTATGAGCCTTGACCCGTCTGGACGCGACGACCGCGATGGTGCACGGTGGCGGCGCGAACGCAGTGCCTTTTGATATTATTCATCATATCGACGGTGAAGTGCCAATGAAACCTAACTGACAAACTCAAAAATGTACACAAACTGAATGAGGATGCATGCATGGAGGTAATGCCATAAAATAGGCACGTTGGTTTAGTTGGGGGTATTTCCACATATTAGTTTAACAACTAAAAATACACTTAGGAGATTTCACTAAAACATGCGAATGACGCCTTTAAATTCAAAATGATAAAAAAGTGAATCCTAGAAAAATGTAAGTTATGATAAATGTTAAATGATTTTATTTTTGTAAGTAGGTTTTTACAAACACTTTTACACGTCAATCATATTTTAAAACTAGATGAGGTCGGCATTTCGTATCTGACTACTCTGAGAAGAAAGACCGAAACAAACTCAGAGGTCACAGTCTCTTTTAAAGTCCAGACATAATCTTGGTCAAATCATGTGAAGACCATGTAGGTTGGTGTCTGAAATGGTCTTTTGAAGTTAAGAGGTATTGGCACTTCACCGTCGATATAGCAAGTAATTCCTTTTTGGCGCAGCCGTGAGGCACACTTGCCAGCTAATTCCTTGCATCGCACTTCACGCTTTTTTTTTTTGTTTATTTGCGGTAAATTATATTGTGTCATGTGTGCCTATTAGTCTGTGTTAATAAATGTATTTTCTTTCTTTTCTTTAATTTTAAATATTTTTTTCTTTTTAAATAATATACTTAGATTAAAAAAAAATCGTTTCCATGGCTACAAATAAATAAAATTGAATTGTCTGTTTGTAACGTCATAATAGCTTTTTTTCTAAATCCATATGAAAGTAATATATACGGTACTACGGTACTTATAACAAAAACCGGACAAGTGCGTGTCGGACCACGTAGAATGAAGAGTTCCGTAGTTGGTATGAATTTAACCCAAGAACAAACATAACATTGTAGTTGAAAAACATATTCTTCCATACGGAATGTATGAGAGAACATGTTTTTCAACTGTAAATGTAAGTTGGTTGACTATTACTTGGTAACTTGTAAAGCTTAGCTGTGTTTGTTTTCCTTTTAACTTCATTATAATTATATACTACTGCTGTGGATTTTTTCACATATACAAGTACAACCATTTAGCTGGCAGGGGGACACACACTTCACCCTAACAAAAATTAGCACTTCAAAGCTTAAGACACGTGAACACACTATACTGCAATCATTGAAGAAAATTTATTAAGTAAATGAATGTTTGTTTTCTGTCCGATGTCATTAGATACGTAAATAATAGGTAGAAGTCTAAGTATACAAGGTATTACCATGGTTCAGGAAATGCATTCCAGCTAACAGGTGAACGGGACCCATAGCAAAAACACATTCTATTGGACATGAAGCGACATATCCCATTTATTGTAATAACTAAGTATGTGTAAATACATTACTTAGTGCTACGTGTTAATTATATGCGTTTTTATTTAAATTCTTGCTTCATTACTGTCGTTAGGGAATTTCTTGTTTTATGTAGTTTTCAGTGAGGTTTAGTTTAGTAGAAGGTGGTTCTTGTTAGGTCTTGTATATAATGGAGTTACTTTGTTTTGTAATGTTAATTACTTTGCTTATTATTGTATTGAGTCAGGTTCTTCTAACTTAACTGATAGCAGTGCTGCTAAGATAAGATAAGGTAATCATTTATTTGCCCAAACATGAGTGGTAAGAAATGTAGCCGTGTGGGCTACATTTCTAGTATAAGGTCTCATTGTACGGAAATCCTATACAATGCGAGATCAGCTTAGACTGGAAATTTATAGCTTGATGTGAGCCAGAGTGGCCTATAAAACTGTTCTAAACTTACTTCAGAAGAAGTTTTAAAAAATAAACTCAGCATTGAATAAATACAGTTAGGCCACTCTGGCTCTCTGAGGCCATGAGAGCCAGAGAGGCCTAAAAAACTGCTCTAAAATTTCCTCGGAAGCAGTTTTTCAAAATAAAATCAGTATTAAAATCATCGGTCATGGCCTCATATGTGGTCGTGTGTACAATACATACAACACAAATTGTCAGCAAGCAAGAGATGTTAAAAAAAGATAAGATAAAAACAGATGATCACGTTTGCCTTAAACAATGGCATACAAATATTAATAAAACAATAATGTCACTCTGAGCTTAATTATTTAAAAATGTCATGATATTATTAGAGAGAGTTGGGAGTTTGTTGCGCCACTTCTTCTTCCCAGTTAAAGCATAAGGAAGTGGTGAAGGGTGAGCGTTTTGGGAGACGGTCTAATGTCATTTTTGAAGTTCAAAAAGGGCAAATTCTCATGAAGTGTAGTAATATAATATGTATACTCCTTTAATTTAGTAAGTAAGTACACTCCTTTATACATAACTGTTCATGTATGTTGAGTTTGCACTATACTTCATATGCGTTTATTATATAATTATTCATTTAGTCAATAAATATTACTTAACAGATGTGGTTGTTTCCTTTGAGGAGCTCGTGGCTCAGGAGGAGCTCGTGGCTAAGTAATAACAGCCACACGGGTCAATCCGTCAGGTTAAGCTACGCTTGCCGGGGTAGGTCCGTGGATGGGTGACCATCTTTACATACCGAGACTCCTCCGTGCCTCGGAAAGCACGTTAAGCCGTTGGTCCCGGCTGTCATTCGTGGATCTTTGACAGTCGTTACGGGTCGTCAGAAGCCAAAAAAAAGTCTGACAACCAATCTTTCCAAGGGGTATCGTGTTACCCAGTTACTTGGTTGTGGAGGTCAGATAGGCAGTCGCTCCATGTAAAATACTGGTATTCAGCTGCATCCGGTTAAGACTGGAAGCCGACCCCAACATAGTTGGGAAATGGCTAGGCAGATTTAGATGTGGTTGTTTCCTTTGAAGCCACCCCTTAGGAACCCCAACATTACACTCAGCCTAATTTTAATATATTATTTTTGAATTGATTTGATTTGATTAATCTTGGCTTACATTTTTAGAAGACATAAATGCTATCTATTAAGGAACAACTAAATACTAAGTACCTATTGAAAAGGCATAAGATAGATAAGTAAGCTTTTAAATCGTGTGCCCATGAACTCCACGACCTCATTCCACCGGCCCCCTTATACCATCGGACATCTAGACGTACCTACTGCAAGTTACCACCCCTACCTAGTTGATATACCACCAACTCGCACTAAGCGTTTTCAAACGTCTTTTATAATGCGCACAGCAAAGGAGTGGAACTGTCTGCCTGCGTCTGTGTTTCCGAATGCATACAACCCAAATCTATTCAAAGTGAGAGTGAACAGGCTTCTTCTGGGTAAGCTGACGCCATCGTAGACTTTGTCTCTGTCATCCAGACCTAGACTAAAGTCAAGAGCAAACTCATAGTAGAAAAAAAAAATCGTAAGTCTAAAAATAAGTTGGTCGTTGTGTAGTTAAGTAACTATTGATCTTGCGAAAGCAAAAACTGAACTAACATTATGTTAAAGCACAAAAATACAAATTCGTCCTCAACAAAAACATGTTAAAATCTAACAAAATGAATATATTTACATGAACCGTTACGTCCTCATAAAATTACATCGATAAAAGTCGCGTACCACCTCAGAATTTGCTCGCCATCTAATTCGAAAACGCTTAAATATACAAGACGTAATGCTTACGTTAATATTGTCGGACGTGGGGCAATAATAACAGCTCCCAGTCATGCGATCGTGGCACATCTCTCGAGATCTATAGAGAAGTGCTGACAACTTGCCGTAGGAAATAATCATCTCGCCTCTGTAATGCAGGGTGCACTCCCCTACTACAAGTTTTTATCAAAATTGCGGGTGTTTGTATTACTGACGCTTTCTGTTTTTTAAGACACTGAAGATATAACTGAAGTCCCATTTACACGGTGCAAATTTCTTGCTTGTGGTATACAATAAAGTTGATTAATTCATTAATCAACTTTTATTGTTGCTCCAACATAAGTAATGCAATAGGCAATTAAATCACACCGTGTAAATCGGGCTTAAGTTAATATCTTAAGGACTATTTGGGTAATTTCTTAAAAGTAATTTTTATTTCATTATATAGGTATTTACTAAAGAATTTTTCCTTTCTCAATTACCCAAATGACACAATCTCCCTATACTGGGGTCCCGTATTGAATGACCACATCGCCTATTTTTGTGCTAAACAAAGCACACTATAACACGCGGGCGAATTCGTGGGACGCTGCTAGTGATAAACACGTACATTCTACAGCAGAAGAGTAAAAAAAAACGAAAATCTATTATCGTAGTGATATTTCTCAATATCGTACGCTCCAAAAGTTAATTATTTCTTGTAACTAAACCTATAAAAGTACAATAACATTAGTAACAGTTCATACAAATTACAGCAGATGAATTCCAAACAAAATCGCAATATATTACATCATCTAATAATAATTATTTAAAATAACGCAATTAAAATTCACCACACCTGTAACAGAACCATTTGAATCTATTTTATTAGGTTTATAAATAAATATATTACAAAATATAAATACGAGATAAACATAATACGTATACCACACCTTGGTGTGAATGGCCGCAGTGATAATAATGTCGGGTATGTTATTCGAGTAAATCATAAGTTATTTAGAACTTTAGGACGCATGCAGTCAATTTTGGTTACGCCCCAGCTTCAGCTTCTCGCGCCACTCCCATAAGTGCGCGAGGATTATTGCCTCCACATCCCATGGCGGCAATCCGGCAAGGAGGCTCGCTGCCTCACCGGAGACCGTGCGGAATCCCCGTACCAGCCTGGTGGCCATGACCCTTTGGGATTCGTTCAACCGACGGGCAGGTCGCCGCCTCAAGGAACGCGCCTACACCAGTGCCCCTTAAAGGGAAATGGACCGCACGACCCCCACATAGAGCGTCCGGCAGGAGGCGTTTGGACCTCCTAGATTGGGCAGGAGCCGCTTCAAGGCAGCCCCGGCCCGCTCCAGTCTGGGAGCCTAACGTCAGAAATGCTCCACGAAGTTCCACCGGCTGTCAAGGACGAGTCCCAGGTACTTCATCGTCGACTCGACTCCGATGTGAACCCCTCCTACTGTTACTTCGGAACCTGTCAGTGGCGCATTCCGAAGACCATGAAAACACATGGCCTCGGACTTGTGCAAGGCCACCTCGAGTCCTAGTTGCCGGATCCTCTCGACAATAATAATTATAGTCCTGAGAGGTTGTTAGTGTTTTACCAATAACCCTGTATACCAAAAATGCAACAGTAGTTTTGTGAACATGTCTGAGAATACTTATTTCTTTATTATTGCTTTACTAAAAATATTGTTATTGCCTTTTCCCCATGGGGGGTAGGCAGAGACTACATAACTCCACCTACTACGATCTTTACATACTCTTTTTGCTTCTCATATTCATTCATCTGGTCGACGCACGGTTGCCTGACCTTTCCGAAGAACATCATCAATATTGTTATTACGGTAAGATAATTTAATAGGTATGTTTAAAAAGTCAATACCAGCACGAGGTCGTTAACGTCAGACGGCCAGACTTCTTCGCTTCTCTTGGGAGATTCCAATCAGAGGATTCCGGTGGACTGAATCGACAGAGATGTCGACATTTTGGTACTTAGGTATTTACAAGTTCATTCTCACAATTTAGTCATTATTTGACCGATGTTTTTAATAAATCATAAGTAATTTATTTTATACAAAATACATTGTGTTGAAAAAATTTATACAGTGGTGATAAATACAATAATAACAAAATAAAATGACAACATTACATTCATATTTAAAATTCATTATGCATTTAAAATGTATCAATAATTCACCGATATGTATAACAAGCAGTTTAATAAACTGTGAGGTTTCAGTTGGTCGCTTAAAGAAATCGTGGAGTTACTTACCCGTTCTTAACCATAGGAATCTACTAAACTTTGGAATAGGCAACTAGCTTCATCTATCTGACTGATCGACCCTTTGACAGTTAAAAAGTGCTTGTAATTTGTTTATTTTAATTATATGCTTTGAGTTTGAGATTGACCCAAACATGTAATCAGCATCATTTTAAAGCCCCCTCTAAAGATGACTATAGATGGAGCCAAAATTCACTCAGTATAGTCAAAACCAGAAATACACGAACATAAAATCTTGATTTAATAAACATTAAACCAGACAGCAAATATTAACAGACAAAGATCAACCTTATTGTCATACTTATTGTATTGTTAAACCTACGTATACTCGCATGTGTGGTAGGGGCTCCGACTGGCCGCTCAGCTTCAGAAACTGTTGGTGGCTATGAAGTGGTTTAGGAGAAATGCAGCCACTGGCACACCGCGATAACCTTGAGGTAAGGTAGCGGGTAAGCATGAGCAGAGCGATTTAGAATTTGCTTGAGTATAGTTTTCATTGTATTTTGTGGTATATTGGAGTGTGCTAGCTGACATTATGGCAAATAATTTAATTTACTGTTCTGTGTCTCGTAATGTTAATTACTTTGCAAACCTACTATTGTATCGTTTGAGAACTGACTCCCAAAATACAAGCTCTGGCTTAGATTGGGTATCAGTTTCAGTACCTAGAGCAAAAATAAATATATGCTGTATGTACCAAATTCTTGTGACTGCTCTCATTTGTGACAATACAATTTTTACATTTTTTTTTTATGGTTCCGTAGTCAACAAGGAACCCAAGGAAAAAAAAAAACAATTATTTAGGGTACCACCCCTACATGTAAAGTGAGTATGAGAATTTTTTTCATCCTTCCCATAGTGTGGGATATCGTTGGATAGGTCTTTCAATGTTAGGGGTTTGAGAATACCGTTTTTTGATTAAGTAAACCGTTCGTGACTTATTAAGCTTTAAAGTACCAATTTTCGTTAGAGTCAAGTGTCCCCCCCCTCTACCAACTAAACGGTTGCAGTTAGAAATTCAAATGTCACGGCAGTAGTACCTATATATAACGAAGTTTAAAGGAATTATCACACTTAAGTGGACTTTACAAGTTTACGAGTAATAGTCGACCAACTTAAATTTGCAGTTGAAAAACATGTTCTCCCATACAATCTGTATAGGAGAGCATGTTTCTCAACTACAATGTTAAGTTTGTTCTTGGGATAAATTCATCCCAACTACGGAACGCTTCATTGTGCGTGGTCTGATACGCACTTGGCCGGTTTTTTTTACTTTATAGAATCAATTTTTTCTAACTGAACAGACAGCTGTGCTGTTGGGGAGTTTGTTGCGAAACTTCTTCTTTCCAGCTAAAGCACTAGGAAGTGGTGAATGGCCGGCGTTTTTGGGCGACTGTCTTAAGTAATTTTATTTTGACGTTCGAAAAGTGCTGATCCTCAGCCTAATTTGAATAAATGAATTTTTATTTTGATAATGAGGAAACGTAACTATAGATGTATGAGGAACAGGGTGTAAAGTTCAGTCATCCTCTATAGAAAAGGGAGGATCCTCCGACCAGACGGATGTTGTGTCTGGTGGGCAACTGCCCGACGGTTGATGTCAGGACGTTGTTTATACACCGTGATATTTTAGTCGTCTTACAAAGTTGGTCCACTAAATGTATCCGATATAAAATACCTCTAGCCGTGATTAAAAAAAGAAAGATTAAGATTAAGTTGCACTAGTATGAAATACATTTTAGCGCTATGGTGAATTAACTCTGATAAAGACGTCTTCGCTAAATTCCGCGCCGCCCTTGGAACGCAAGGCTCGGACTACGCTCGGAACAGGCCGTTTTAAACTACGTCATGCGTCATAATTAATTATATTAAATAAAATATATATTTAAATTATTCAAATGATCAAAAATATATATATTTTCCTTATTAATGACTAGCTGCGCCCTGCGGTTTCACCTGCATAAGTGTCGATCCCGTGGGAATATCGTGATAAAAAGTAGCCTATATGTTAATCCAGGCTGCGGTTTCGGGTTTGTCTGAAAGGGATACCGTGGCCCTGGCACACAGGCAACTGAAGGAACACGGGTGGGTTTTAGTCAGTAAAAGTCTGACACGCCCTCCCGCTCCACCCAGAGTGGGAGAAGTTATTTGATAATTTCCCACCCAAAAATTCTAATAATCCTATTAACTATTTATGATAACTTATTATGGTAATAAAGTTTCTACTTCATCCGCTTGAGTTTATTACTATTTTCCTGTCAATAAACTGCCACAATAAATAATAATCACGGGTAAAGCTATTAATAATTTCATAGCTAGTAAAATTCTCAAACTTTCTATTTTCCCACTTTCCTTGTCAATAAAATGTATTTATTATTTATTTGTATATATATTTACTACTGTAGTATCTAGTAAATAGAATTATTGCCCAGTCAGGGAATATTTAAACTTTTCACTTCTCATGCTCTAAAAGTACGCCAATATAGCCCTACGAAGCGGGACTAAAGTAACCACTTTAGTCTCTAGGGAGTGAAAGAAATTAGTATTTTAATTTCCTTCATATGACATAGAAAAACTCAAAAAGCCAGTAAATATACTATTATCTGTGGAGTGTGGACCATTTTCATTGTGAAAATGTTGAGAGTTTTAGTTCCATGGTTTTTTCGCACAGGTGGCGCCATGTGTTTTAAATTGTTAATCTGTGATTGGTTTAGAAGAAAAAACTGACCGCGAAAATTTCAGAATATTTGTCGAGTGTAAATTTGTTCGATTTTAAATAAATTTAGAAAGAAAGAAAGAAAAATGCGTTTATTGGCATTACAGCAAAAAATACACCTTAAAACTATAAAAAAACAGAAAACAATGATTATAATGCCAAAAGGGCCTCAGCTCAGCATAATGTCAGATGACACACAAGGTGCACTACCTGACGCTGATTTTCAGCTACAGCCCACGAGTGCCATACGCTAGAATAATAAAAACAAAGGTAAATGTGTCCGTTTTAATACATAAATTAAGATAAATAGATAGATAAATTTATTAAGAATGTCCAGTGACAATGAAGAGTTTGACGTCGAGTAATCTTTTGCCGCCTAAATCGCGGAAGATTTACCTAAAAACTTACAAAAGTTTTATGGACTGGAGGAATAATATTTATTAAATGTTTTTGACTATTTTTCTCGTACTCAAAGAGAAAAGTACAATTTGCACCTCGGGACTAAACGCCAACTTAATATACCCTCGATTTCATACCTCTGGTATAATGGCTTCGTTTAGTCCCTCGATATAAAATATACTATTTCACTTTTGCTCATACACGGTTTTCACAAATACTACAATACCACCAATACCACTAATTGCCTACAATAATAAAATAAATATGTAATATATAATTACCTAGTTCCGGTGTATTTCTCATAGACTTTAAAACATTATATTACCATTGGAAAGTGAAATTATTATTGCGCTCGAGAAGTGCACATTGGCATCTAAGACAGAATTCGAAATTCAAATATTTGAAAACCGCTATTCCCCCCGCTAAGTGAGCACCTTAACAACCACAATGTACCGGGCAGACCGTTGTAGAATTATATCAGGTGGATAAATCCGACGTTACAAACCCACAGGTAAATCAGCCAAGTTTAGTAACCGCTAGCTGATGAGCCTCGTTACTACGGTTATACGGTAGTTTCGTGAGTTTGTCTCTCTACGCCATACTACCAACGCTATTTTAAGAACGAACGGTTTTCACCTGGTGTGGTCAAGGAAGCGGGGGTCAAGGCCCTGGGGAATGGTGTTTGTCAGATTTTGTAGAGGGATTTCTAGACCGGAATAAATTATATTGAGTATATACAACCTTCTAGCAACTCGAAGTAGGGGCTCGCAGGGTTTTTTTGACTTAGCAAAACATCGCGATTTCTTAATTATATGTAAGTTTAATATGAACCTATTGTACTCATAAACCTTCCGGAATAAATTCTCTAAGTGATGGTGAAACCGCATCAAAATCTGTTAGGTAGTTTAGAAGAACAACACAGTCACACAGACAGACACGAAAAGCGACCAATATGTAGTTGGTTAAAGTTAAAATTACCTATTGGAGATCAGTAATGTAACATGATACTAAAGCTAAGAATGAATAATACTAGCCGTTGCCTGCGGTTTTGCCTGCGTGGCTATTTCTAAAATAACTTATACTCCTTATAACATCAGCTGTCTGCCAGTGAAAGTCCCGTCAAAATCGATCCAGCCGTTTCGAAGATAAGCCGGAACAACCAGACAAAACACTGTTTTTTTTTTTTTTTTGTTATTGGTACCGTATATAGTTTCATATGCATTAAGTAAAAAGCTGTTTAATTTTGAAATTACAAACAGACACTTCAATTTTATTTTTTGTGTAGATTGAATCTGAAATTAATTCAGGCAAGACAGACATAATATTATGTCTGTCTTGCCTGAATTAATTCCTTTCGGAAGTCACAACTTTCAACAGTAAACATGTTTTTTACTTACTTCAACATCAGTGGTGAAGACTAGCCATTATGACAAAGCTGACGATGTAGTGCTTTTGCTCAATGTCACTTTTACTGCCAAATTACCAAGTTAGCCTTAATTACTTGGCAAGTTGACATTAATACTGACTTTCTTTGGAATGCGCTCCCTCTGAATATCAGGATGGCAACCAGTGGGTTATCATTTAAAGTGAAGGCACGTGAATATATTCGTAAGAAGTTGGCTGAATCATTCGTTTTCTCCCCTACCAATCGTTATTTCTCCTGACACTGTTTACTTTGCTTATATTTATGTATGTATGTATCTATGTACATATTTTTCCTTTTTCGAGTTATCTATCCCTTATGATGCACCTGCCATGTTTTGTGTCTGCACCAACCTTTTTTTTTGGGTGGGAAATTACCAAATAACTTTTCCCGCTCTGTGATGAGCGGGAGTGCGTGTCAGACTTTTACTGACTAGAACCCACCCGTGTTCCTTCAGTTACCTGTGTGCCAGGGCCACGACATCCCTTTCGGACAAACCCACAACCCTGGCAGGCACCGGTCCTAGCGGACCCCGTCAGTGCGTGTTGACATCTCTTTGAGGCGCGCGTGGAATATAACGCGCCGTCGACCCTGCTCGGCCTGGTCCTTACTTGACGGCGAGCTGCCCATAGCTCGCCGTCCGCAAGCCCGCGCGTACGGTGGCCAGGAATCGGCTACCGATTCCCGCCGCTCAGGGCGTCTCCTGCGGCGACTAAGGACGTGAGGGCGTACAGACTGCCGCTCCCTCACGCGTTCCGCCACCTCCTTCGCGAGCATTACTACTTCACAGAAGGAGGTGACTGCCTCCCATGCACTCTCGCTCCGGACCATGGCCTGGACCAGGGCCGGACGTGAGAGATCGCCGCCGTCGATCGCCTCCGTGAGGACACGGCGGTGTCACCCTAAGGTTGACTGGTAGAAAATGCCTCAAGTATTAAGTATTTTTTACTTGTGCATAAAGTTTTAATAAATAAATAATATAAGGTTAAAAATGGAAGTCATGAGACTTTGCACATAACATAATGCTTGTATTCCTCGAAGGGTTAGGCAGATGTGTTCCTATAGTACACAAGGTCACAAATCAACTTATACATTTACAGTTTAGGCTTTTAAAGTTTTACAGTTAAGGCATTTTAAAGGATTTCCGTACAATGAGAGGTCAGCTTATACTGGAAAAATATACCTTGATTTGTGGCCGTGTGTGCACTCACATTTCGCCAGATATGTATAAGTCCCATGTACAAAAACAGATGTATAAGGCGATAGGAATCTTAATTAAGTTTTTAATTATGTAAATATGGAATGTAGTAGGTCTATGTGTGTGGCATATGGGTTTCTTGAACGAATTCTAATTTACGAATAACTGCGATGAATCATCAAATTACGTACAGTGCAGCACATCAAGCTACACTAAACTGTCAAATATCCCCAAAAGATTTTAAACTTTATACTGTTGATGATTAAGTTCAAAATCGAACGAGAAAATCTGACAGTTTGTGGTAACTTGTTGTGCTGGCCACCGTACATTAATATTAAAATGACTCTACGAGAGAATCTATTAACATTCATCGGTATATAAAAGTGTAAAATTACAATCGTAAAAATAATAAATTAGGTGACCGTTACAATATCGATACAGAATTTGAAATATTCAATCAAAGTTAATGTAACAGTTAAATTGAAGAAAGTAGAAATGATTATATATAATAATCTACGGATTACAGGGAAAGTCAAAATAAATGACAATTGAAATCTTCTACCAATAACAAAATACACAAAATAAAATCTGTAATCATTTCATTCCCACTTTCTTCTTCCCTGGAAACCATACATATCATGAAAAGTTACAAGAACACACCTATTGTTGTTTACATGTTATACCTAATTATAAAAGACATAAGATAACTTTACAAGTTCAGAAAAAAAAATACAAAATCAAAATGAGCAGATTTTTATTTATTTTATTTATGGGTATGTACCAAAATTATTGAATTCTTGGACCATCATATTAGAGTTAGTGAACTCTGATGATAAAAAACTAGTCTATAGAGTCGAATGACGTAAGTATGCGAATGTTATTATTTTAATAGTTCAATACTTTTTTGATCGGAGCGTAGGTATTTACCTATCTTGCGAAATTCGATACAAACATTATTAATTTTGTTTTACTACGCCATGTATAAAACCAATGTTCTGTCTGATGCTTATCGGCAAACTTACGTGCAAGAAGTATTAATATTTAATTTATTTATGTGAATTACTAAAAATAGTTAATATTAATTGAAGCGCATGCAGAAGCTTGTTTCATCTTGTTTTATTAATTGTTAATTTATTTATCATTAGTCGTTGGTATCTTCAATTTATTGACCATTTTTATTTGCATGCTTAAACACTTAGGTGGTTATTCATAAACGTTGCTTAATGTCAAGTGACGTTCAAACGTCAAAAATGTATGGTTAAACAGTCGCTAATCATTACTTAACTTTAAGCAGCGTTTATGAATAAACCCCTTAAGTTGAGCTTAATCAATTTAATTGAATATAGTTTATCGAGAGCAGTTGTGGCCCCCGGCTTACGTTTCGTAGGTCGTGGATTTGATCCTAGGCAGGCACATTACTTTAAAAAGTTTTTTGGTGTTGTGGTACCTCCTATTGAGCTCCCTAGCAACTTTGTCCAATTGTAAACTGTTTGAAAATAAACCTCGAATTAATTAAACCATCCAATTATTCCACTTTAATTAGGCAATCAAATACCTTGACGTAATATAACTAAATCTATTCTAGCGCCCCAGCTGCGAATGTACGCGGGAACCTGATAGATTTCCTGGCGACCCACGAGTGTTGTACTTAGGCAAGCTATCGCGTCGCATTGTAAGACGGAGGCGCAATCTGGCGCCCGTAATGGTCGGTATGCACATTAGCGCTGATTAACTACGGCGCCCATTGCTATTAGGGTTACCGACTTCTTGAATAACGGTTTTGAAATATGATAACTAGGAAAAGTGGATTCGGTTTTTTTTAGCTTTGGAAATATTTATCAATAATGCATATGAAGGTATATACGGTACATACAATAAAAATAAAATTTTTTTTTTTTTTTTTTTTGTCTAATCTCCGAAACATTTGGACCGATTTTGACGGGGCTTTCACTGGCAGATAGCTGATTTCTAAGGAGTACTTTTACTTTAGAAAAAGCGACACGGGCGAAACCGCGGGCAGTAGCTAGTATTTTCTATATTAGGTGCCACTTTTTGGTAAGACCTAAGTTTGGTTTGAATGGTAACATTTCGTTCCCGATTATATCATTCCGTATTAATTACTTCCGTCATTAATGTATTTGTAATTATAATTGTTTCACTCACTTAGTCTCATATCCATTTTATTCTGAAGACAAGGTAGGTATAAAATGCTCTAGGAGTTTTTCTTTTTAAGTTTCTTGTTACGGTACGCTAATACGTAGTCACAAAGTGTAAATATCTTGGACATTTTCTTACCGACGACCTCTGTCAGTGAACATAGTGACTCTTTCGGTCAGAGGTAATATTTTGGCACGACGATTCACTCGGTGTACAGACCAAGTATATAAAGATTACGCTTTTTAAAGCTTATTGTCAGAGGTTTTACACCTGCTATCTTTGGGTCAACTACTCGAAAAGGTCACTGGATATTCAAAACGTCCAATAAAATAATGTTTTTAGGATGCTGTTGCGACTGCCTCGTTTTTGCAGTGTCTCGGAAATCAGAATCAAAAGTCATTTATTCATATAGTAAGCTGAGAATCAGCAGTTTTCCAATATTAAAATTACTTAAGGCAGTCCCCTAACGCCGCGGCCGCCTAACGTTCCTAGTGCTTTAGCTGGGAAAAAAAAGTGGCGCAACAATCTCCCCAGCAGCACAGCTCTTTAGTTAGATAAACTTGATTCTATACAATACAGAACACACAGAACAGTAAATTAAATTATTTGCCATATGTCAGCCAGCACACGCCAACATACCAGCAAATACAATGAAAACTATACTCAAGTATAAAATAAAAAATACAAACATTAATACCTAAATCATTCTTCTGGCATAAAGGGCGTGTCCGCTTACTATGCAATGCTTCATTATGTCACACAAATAATAAACTAGGACCATTGAAGTAATAGTACATTTCTTACCAAGGGCTGTAAAAGAAAAAAAGCCCGAAATCGCAGGTATTTGTGACCCAAGCCGCAGGCGAGGGTTGTAAATATGCGATAGAGGGCTTTCTTTTTTACTGCCCGTGGTGAGTACACAATTTTACGTCTTCACCTGGCCATAATGCTTAGTTTTACTGTACGCGTAGCGTGCGGTAAAACTCACATTATAGCCAGGTGTGACATAAAATAAATAAACTGTCAATTACTAATAACAATAACGACGATGTTCGCGGTAACCCATACCGATAGATTTCATACCATCATCCGTAAAAAACCGCCTCACTCCAGAACAGAATAAAGGCAGTTAAAATAGCCTCTGAAGGCTTTGGCGGCAGATACTTACTCCGCCATAATAAGGCAATTTGTGCGAAGATGAGTACCATAGTTTCTGGGTAGGCACCCAGAAACTATGGTACTTAAACTAAAGACAAATTAATGAGAAAACCACCCAACAACTAGGCAGTTGTTGGGTGGTTTTCTCATTCATTTGTCTTTAGTTTAAGTTAGTAACAATAGTATTTTAAGTGCAAACCCTGTTATTAACAGTTTATGGATCTCTTAGTCGTCCGTATATAAGGTGTATCTATTCAAACACGAAATATTTAAAAAGAGATACACCAGGTGGTAAAGAAGCCATGGAAACGGTTTCTTTTAAAATCTGAGTATATTATTTAAAAAATTAAATAATTGAAAATTACTTGATATGATGATTAATTTATCAAAATGGCACCGCTCTCGCTCCGCCACCATCCTCGCGTCCAGGTGGGTCATTCATAGAACAAGTAAGTCAAGGTTTTTTGCAACATGTCTCCAGAAATTATAAATTTATAATAATTAGATATGTTAACATTTTTGTTTAATATATCAATGCTGGTTTATTAATAACTTTTTATATGTAAAAATAAAAACTCTTAGATGAAACATTTTTAATCGCTACTATGGCTTTTTTACCACCTACTGATGTTTCTCTTAAAATATTTCGTGTACGAATATATACACCTTACATATACATTTTTTATTTTATTTATAGAATGGTCATAGCAGGGCAGCCCTACTGGTTGCGGGTACGCAACTGCACCATGATCGCTCGATGCGCGAGCGCAGAGATTAATAATGACGAATAGTTAAAGATAATAGCTAGTTAACATGGTTAATCTGTTTAATTTCCATCTTGTTACTTGTTGCTAACACATTTCGGTGGGAATGCGATCTTGTGCCTTTAGTTTAACTATTGTAGTTAATGACTGTGAGAATAATTACTGAATTAGTGCTGTCACGAACCATTCAGCGTTTTTAAAGGTTCGTGCTTATTATCCTTTAGAGGATAAGCAGATTTCCAGCGGCATTAATTGCTTCGGCGTGGATCAAAGCTGTGTTTAGCAGTAAATGTAGGGCTAAAGATCACAGCAGTTGTTGCCAAGAAAGGGCAGTGGCCACTTTGTCGCCAACAAATGTCACAGTTTTATAGCGGTCATAAAACGATCGCTATATGCCTAATAAATAACACCTTAAAGCACAAACATTAGAAATTTTGTGACGTTCAATGTTCAAAGCTAAGAGCAAGAAAGCAAGCGTCTTAATTCGTAATGTTATGTGACTACGCATAAAAGGAACTAAAAGTAAAGTGGATTAAAAGATGATTAAATGACATCTACCGTATATTATTATAATGACATATTTTTTGAAATACCTATTATGCTGAAAAGAAGACAAGCTATATTTATTACGTACTTATGACGGTTACATACTCTCCAGATTTTAAACGCAAGAGTTAAAGTTAAACCGAAATACTAAATACAACATGATGTACCTATACGCAAAGGCAGGCAATGGCAAGGGCCTATGCTTGGAGTTTCCCTACGTGATCGAATCAGAAATGAAGAGATCCGCAGGAGAACCAAGGTAACCGACATAGCTCGAAGAATTGCCAAACTTAGTGGCAATGGGCAGGGAACATTGCTCGCAGATCAGATGGCCGTTGGAGCCGAAAGGTTCTGGAGAGGCGACCGCGCACCGGAAGACGTAGTGTAGGAAGGTCTCCCACAGGTGAACTGATGACCTTGTGAAAGCCGCAGGAAGCCGCTGGATGCGGGAAGCACGGAACCGGTCGAGGTGGCGGTGCTTGGGGGAGGCCTATGTCCAGCAGTGGACGTCTTTCGGCTGAAATGATGTACCTATACGCCATGCTACATAATATTTATCTCATGGAAAACTAGATCTGTCACCACTTCAAAAGAACATGACAACTGACAGGTGCATAATAACTACCTTCATTTGCCTTCAGTTTATCTTCCACCAATCAATCAACAATTGAATTAAATGTAAAACACAAAAAAAGTATATATTTATTATTATACACACATTCAAAAAAATTTTTTTTTTTAACATTTGTTTTTTTTTTTAGTTAGGGTGAATGAACTCTGATAAAGATGTCGCCGATCCATTCCGTGGCGTCCTTGTAACACAAGGCTCGGACTGCACTCGTAACAGGGTGTTTCAAAAGTTCAATAATTTTTTTCTTTTTTAAATTCATGATTAGTAGTCATTGAATACATGAAGTGGGCTGTCTTTGTAAGACGACTAAAATGCCACGGTGTATAGTTAGCGCCCTTTTGGCCTGTAGCTATCATTAATAGTCACAGTTTTCGGGTAGCAATTAAAAAAAATTATTTGGGTGAAAATATTTTTCAGTTCATATAATGTAAAGAAGATATATCCTAAGTATTAATTATAGATACGAGTAGCTTTTGAAGGTCTTTATTTAGAAAAAATTTGAGTAGTCTTTTGACTTCATCAGCTGTAGGTACCTAAATATAATATACAGAAAATTCCTTCTTGAATTCTCTCAGTGAAATTGGACGTAGTTATACGAAAAGGACCCAATCCACACAAAGTCCTTTTAGAGATATTGATGTTTGAAGTAAAAGATATAACATATTTTCCGTGCATGTGGGCTGGGGCCTAAGTCTACTAATTTACAAACGTTGCAATGGTCTCGCCATTGTGAGTATTTGACAGTGTTTGTATGGCCAATCTGTCAAAAACTTACAATGAAGAGACCATTGTACATTAGTAGACTTGGCCCCCTGGTTTTGAGGTTGATCAAAATGATAAACTTTTGTTTTTTGCTTGGATCTATTTTAATCGCCGATAGTATCGATAATTAGACTCAATTTGATACAGTCAACTCATTTTTGACCAAGTTGTGGATTGGATCCTTTTCGTTTAAATACGTCCAATTATTGTCTAATCAAAAAAAAAAAAAAACACGTAAAACACTATTATAATATTTTTATTTATTTTTATTTTAGCAGCAGCCCGGAGGCTGGATTCATGCCCGGTTGATGGCAATAGGCTCGCCCCCTATAAAATGGGACTTAAATATAACTGGCAAAATGTGAGTGTACTACATAATAGCCTAACCCTTATGGGAATACATGTTATGTTATTTTATCTTAACACTAAATACTGTTAAGATTGTATGCAAAAGGCGATCTTCTGTCGCAGCAGGCTGGTAGGAAAATATTATTTTTTCCATTCGATCAGTCAAGCGAATTTAGAATTAGTTTTAACCGCTGGAGTCCGAACAGTAGGTACGAGGTCGACAGCTCCTTTGTTTACCTTCTAATCTTGAATCTTCCCTGAATCGTTTGATAGTACGATAAATAAATCTCAGTGGAATTTTCAAATTTTTTAGCAGTTTGAAAATCTCGGCGCGTGACAGCAACGATGCAATGCAATTACTGCGACTCTCTTCTTTGCGCGTCCACTCCATTTAATAAAATGAACAAAATTCCAGAAACCTTTTGTTTTTATTATCTTTAAATATAAGGTGTATCTATTCAAACACGAATTTTTTTTTTGAGATACACCTATAAGTCAGTATTTTACATGGAGCGACTGCCTATCTGACCGCCATGACCCAGTAACTGGGTAATACGATAATCCCTTGGTGAGATTGCTTGTCAGACTTTCGGGCTTCTGACGACCAACTGTCAATGATCTACAAATAACAGCCGGGACCAACGGCTTAACGTACCTTCCGAGGCACGGAGGGGTCTTGGTATGTAAAGATGGTCACCCATCCACGGACCAACCTCGGCAAACGTAGCTTAACCTGATCGATCGACCCGTGCGACTGTTATTACTTAGCCACAAGCTCCTAAACTCAGAAAGAAAAAGTATTGAGTAAGCCCGGGAGAACATATAGTGACCTAATTGGTGATGTTCTTCAGAAAGGTCAGGTATGAATGTCAACGAAGCAAAAGAAGTATGTAAGGAGCGTAGCAGGTGGCGCTCTATAGTTTCTGCCTACCCCCATGGGAAAAAGGCGTGAGTTTATGTATGTATGTAATTGAAAAAGTCACATTGGTACTTGCCCGGATTTGAACCCACTACCTCGTACATGTGAGGAAAGGCCTAACCACCACCACTGGGCCATTACGACATTAATAGTACATAATAGTAGTTGGAATTGTTTTGAGTGATGCAGAAAGCCTTAGACCGGAAAAACTAATAATAGGGAAGAACTCCCACAATTTTAACAGTGTGAGGAAATGTTCGACCACTCTCAAGGAATTCCTAAGCCTCTAAACAGACATAACGTGTAAGATTTTAAGATTGCATGTGCATAAGTAATGATAGCCTAACCCATCGCTCGCAATCACGATACTCGACGATTAACCTCAGTTAACTCTAATAACTCCCGACGCCTGATTAACAACCCGCTTAAACTAAGTTTAATAGTTGTTCAGCCATTCCCAAGTCAACATGAAAATAAAAATTAGTTATGAAAGGAATAAAGTTACTTGAGAATAACTATTACGCCTATTTTAAGCTTTATCACTGGAATCGTTGCTGGGATGGCGAAACGAGTGTTTAACACGCCGCTGAACTAAGATAAACAATAATTTTTATATCTGATACTGCAGTTCGTGCTAAAAGTAGATTGCTTTGGATAATAAAATCAAATCATAAACTGGATTATATCCTTCACAGTGCTCAAATAGGACGCGTATCTATTTCTTAACCTGATCTTACACTTAGCATTACCATTTTTGCTTAGACAAACACTTAACTACATAGGTAGCAATAAAAGTTATGATGCATAACTTAGAACTAGTTCAGAATAAGTATCTCAGAATTCCTGCTTATTTTTATTTAGATAAGTATTCCCACATGCAGAAAATTATTGGTTAAAAAGCAACTTACAATACCTTATAGACGTAAAGTTTTCTTGGCAGTTTACCTTATTAGACTGCTGACTCGAGAGAAGCCCTTAATAGACCGGTGCAGGAAAAAGACCAGTCTATTAAGGGCTACTCTCAATTACGACAATTATGTTTTAAAATTTACGCTGCATTCATTTCTAATTCCATCGCTCTTATTATCGTGTGAAATTGGTTAATTATTACAAAGGGCTACAACATTAAACAAACAATTAATCAAAGCACGCTTTCTTTGTTTTCCAATTTGACTTAATTTAAAATTTCCGCTTATTAGAAACAAACTAGACGGCAGAGCACATGCACATACAGAACTAGAAAGCGTGTAGTGAACAATTAATTCGACATGTTATTGTACATGACATACTGATATCTGATTTTAGTATTGTTACGTGCTCTCTAAGTCTTTAGTGTGACTATCTGATCATCAGAATACACTAATCTTGCTGTACTCTTTAACTATCATGTAAGATGTAGTTAATCCCAGATTAAATTGAAGAAAACAAGGTAAGTTACTAAATGCTTGCGTATTGCGTGTCTTTTTCTAAGAAAACTTTGCTCCATAATCTCTATTAGGTGAACCTCGGGATTTAGGAAAAAAAAACTTGCATGTATTTTCTCCATGCGTTTGTTTTTATTAGTCATACTGCCCGTAATTGCCTTCCGCGTGCTAGTCAACTATACCATAAAACACAATATTATCCTACGGCACTTGGTAATAGTGTAGCTTTCTATCAGTAAAGAATTTCTGTAATTGGATCAGTATTTCCAGAGATAACCTCTTACAAACAAACAAACCATTTTACCTATTTATAACATCATTTTGATTAGATTTACGGCACCCTAATTGCGTATGCGTAACACATAAACAGTAGCAATGGGTTCCATTTTGACAGTTCAACAACATTCATTGCGTTATTTACGTTATTGAGCAGATATATTTTTCTAACATATGAAGCAATGGATTAGCAATAACCTTAAAAATCATTTATATTGATAGTGTGTATTACCCCGCTGGTCTTACTTGACACACCTCGTGAGAAAACCAATACAACATTTTCACAAAGGCATTCAAATAGTTATTTCTTATTTTACGTCATACTTTATTATGTTCTTACGGTCGGAAATTAATTGTTTAGTTTAACAGATTCACAGACTACGATAATTTGCCGTGTTAAAGCAATTTCTTACGACTATCAAATTAATTAACAGTTGCAGTTTTAATTTACGGATCATTTAAGTTGATAGCCAATTTGCTAAGTAATAATTTTCTCTGGCTTACATTTCACTATTTATGTTAATGAAGCCAGATGGTCATTAAAAGTTAGATCGTAATTAGAAGTAGTATAAATATAAAACTTATTTTATATGTTTCACGAAGGTAAATATTCAATTAGCCTAGCAGCATGGTAGCGTATAACATGAAGACAGCCACTCGGAGAAAATGTAAGCCCTTTTATTAATAAATAAATTATTATAAATTTTACGTAACTGCCTCTATTAAACGTTGACCCTTATTGCCCCCAATAGATAGACCTTAACTAGAAATAATAATTATTATATACTCACTTTGCCCTTAATTATATTTGAAATTAATAATTACTTTGTCATATAATTTATCGTCAAAATAGCTGCTGAGGAGCGTGTGAATAATAATCATGGCAAAGTTATCAATCAATAAAGTATAAACTAACGATTATTAATATGAGAAACTAGACGTGGCCCGGTGTAATTAGACACGACTTTGCTTGTATGTGGATACATTCTCGTTTTAATCTATTATTAATTGATAGCTCATTAATTGTTATGTAATCGCGGTTTAGGTATGTAAATAAATATAATCCATAACTAATGAAATGATACATACTATCTCCCGGGAAATTAAACGTGCTATTACATCATGAAATAATAAATTGCACAAACTATGACTGTGATTTAAGAAAATAACCTACATAATCATTTAATGAAAACTAAATCATAAACCAATTTAGAGTTTATCTTGGACATACTGACATCGGTTCAGAAAAACATCGTGAGGAAACCTGGACTTATAGTTAATACTAGCTGCTGCTTGCGGCTTCGCCCGCGTGGCTTTTTCTAAAATAAAAGTAGCCTAAGTTACTCCTTATAACATCAGCTATCTGCTACTGAAAGTCCTGTCTAAATCGGCCCAGCCGTTTTGGAGATTAGCCGGAAAAAACAGATCGCGATATGCTCGTGACTCGTGTGTTGCGCCAAACTGTCAGTTATTCCAAAGTTTTGATTTTTCATTTCTGTCGGCAGTGCTTATGATTTTTTTTAAAATTGTTTGTTTTGTTATTACCGTAATTATATAAATGCATTTAGTAAAAAGCAGTTATTTGGACATTAAAAACACTTAAATTTTGTTTATTCGTTGTATTGAGAAATTTGAAATTGCTAACCCGTCTTCAGCAAGCATGGTAATCAATGCTCGTGTCTTTTCTGTATGAGAAGAAGCCTTTGCGCTGCAGTGGGACAGTAATAGACTAGTATTAATAAAAAACCCACAGGTTATTTTTACCTTTGACAGTGACTCTACAGACAAAATGAAAGGAAATTCACACGCATGAGAACGCCACGAATTTTACCATGAAGACTTTACAGATGAAGGGGAAAGCGTTCAAATGCGCTTACGTGTTTATTATAGTTTAATTACTATCTCAGTTATGCTACCTTAATAGGTTCGAACACGGTCTATTTGTTACGTAATAAATATAACAGACAGTGGTGCCGATTCCCTTGTTCACAAACTAAACTAAATTTAAGTTCAGTGCATCTTTTTCTTTCAATTTCATTAAGAAAAGGACAGAAGATAAATTTTAGTTTAGTCCTGTCAAATTAATCAACGCCTGGCACTACTCCATACAAGTTTAGACGTGATTAAAAACTTGCCGACTAAAATTACATCAAAATACGTCAAGCGCTGATTAATTTGACAGGACTAAACTAAAATTTATCTTCTGTCCTTTTCATAATGAAATAGAAAGAAAAAGATGCACTGAAGTTAAATTTAGTTTAGTTTTTAAATAAGGGAATCGGCACCAGTACCTATATAAATCTTATTAAAGTTCAATCAAATAATAATGGACAAAACTGTCGTCGTTATAATAAGTGTTGTGTAATTTATACATACAATAAAATCGTAGCGAAGTCAAAACTAAACATTGAATATTATTGTTTTTATTTTTATTTTTGTATTCAATGTTCAGTATTGTCACGTGGTCTGGGAATGGTTTTGATGCCGAAAATATAATTTTTAGAGTTATTGTCTGTTTGTCTGAATGTATGTTCCAGCATCACCCAAAAACTACCGGATAGATTTAGTTAAAATTTTGCATAGATATTTCTTAAAGGTCTGGTCAGTTGATAGGGTACAAATTATCACGCTATTTGCTATAGGAGCTGAGCAGTATTGTATTATGTTCTTATGCTTCTATAGTTTACCGCAAACTGTAAAAAGACGAGCCAAAAGGTTAGAATATTGCAGGTAATAATAGAAGTTTAACCCTTTAAATGATTATCATTTCGCGAGCGAGGAGGCGCTAATAAAATAGATATACATTGCTTATAGGGGCCTTATTAAGCCGTTGCTGTAAATGTTCCAAGATGTGATGTTTGACATGGATTTGTACTATGGCTAAATGCTATTTCATATTAAAGAACACCTGGTTGTAATATTCCCACGTAAACAAGTATAAATCTGCTCCAATAAATTGTACGGGCATAAAGATTATTCTGTCATAAATATCCTATAATAATGTTTTTACAAGTCGGTATGCTTGTTATTACCTACAACAAACATAATTTTAAAATGCACCTGAAGTTCACTTTACTATTCAACGATTTCAAATAAGCATAATAAAAGTTATCTACATATTTACGAGTCGCTACAGCTCCTATGACGTTCTCTTATAGCTGCGTTATAAGTGTGGTATAGTGCCTTAACTGGCTAAACGAGGTCGTAACAAATGGCGTCAGATGCACAGCAGATATCATATTTTACGATGAAGTCATTTAACTTAAAACGAACTATTAATAATTACAATTATGTTGTGGGAACGTTGTAAAACAATGTATCTTGCGCGCACCGTCGCAAATGCATAGTGATTAAAGTTGATGAGTTCTGTTATGCGTTTAGAATTACCGAATGCTATAACTAGAGATCGGATATTCTGATGCATATTTAGCTAAAGTAATTTTTTGGCTATGAAATTATGAAAGATTCTTATTATTATTATTTTTTTGTTGATTTAAATCCCGGGATTCCAGAAAATCCGAGAATGCACAACTAATCGGATACATGGTATGGAAACAACTTCTTAATTATGTGGTATTATTTAACATTACACCATAATCTAGCATTCGATTCTATAGTCATAAAGTAGTAAATTTATCAATTCCGAAATCGCGAGATTTTTACGATCGATACAAAAGTCCATTCCATATTATTTGCCAACATCTGGGGGCCAAGTCTACTAATGTACAAACGTTGCAATGGTCTCTTCATTGTGAGTTTTCGACAGATTTGCCATACAAACACTGTCAAATACTCACAATGGCGAGACCATTCTGACACTATTGTAATAGCAGACTTGAGGCCCTGAACGTAAGTAAATTTACATTAGATTCTTAATCAGAACTCTAAATTCGTCAATCCCGGGATCACGGGTTTTTTTGATACAAAAGTCCATTCCATAATAGCCAACATCTCAACTTTAGGTAAATATGCATCCGATTATCCGATCTGTAGTTATGACAGTCAAATGATCATTGGTTGTCAAAGGCACATGCAGACATACAGGCATGGTTAACATCACATGCAGTTTTCTCTCGAAAAATATTATTGTTTTAGTACTTAAAGTACTAAAACAATAATAACTGTGAAATAAGTTCATAAATTATGCAAAATACATAAAAAGAAGTATTGAAAATAATAATGCTAAAATTGATATAAAAATATAAGTTTTCCTCCTAACATGTAAATAAATAGTTTTAAGAAACATTACAGAGCTTTCATGTCTTGTACTAAATGCTTGACGTTTGTGAGATGGAACCCCCACGAAGCAGATGTTTTTAATGCATTATCTGTACCTTCTATACAATTATTATGTCAGTCCCTTCTGTCATACATAAACTTGGTAAAGTGGTAAAGTTGACGTGATGTTTTGTGATATTGTTATAGTCTGGGATTCTATTTATACACTCCAGCCCTTTCTCAAAAACGATTGGACCTATTTGGATAGTGTTTGCACTGATGCAATTATTAATTCTACATACTTTCAGGAAGGTTTTATTTTTCTGAATGGGGTTCTATTAAGACTTTTGAAACTTACCTTATTTATAATTTCTTTAGTAGTTGTATCGTTGTAGTTTTCAGTACTGGCTGCTTTCTTCGGTACACCTGAAAAAAAAAAAATTAATACCTATACCTCCATAAATAAAACGTTAAGAAACATTTATCTAAAAATCAAATGTTTCCAATTGAATTCCACACATCACTAGACCAATTCAGCTGATCGGTGTCAATAAACTACACACAAAGAAACGGCGGTAACACTTTTGTTATGATTTAAATGTAATAAACAATCGAAAAAAAAAAATATTAAGCATTTTCTAGTTAGTGCTTTTGAGCTGAAATTTTGTACAGAGATTCTGAACCAGATACACTCTTCACCCCGTTTGTATGGATATACCCTTTCCGTAACACGCTGTAGAATAATTTATGAGTTGTTACAATAAGTGGAAAAGTTACAGGCTAATAATATTATCAGAGTTTGATCCCACCGTTTATCGGAACCCCCTGTTGGTACTTTTGGAGATTTAGATTTATAAGGTTGTACCGTTATAACTCGTGGGTATAGACTATAAAATTTTAGGTACCACTGAAGTTGGCAATGTGCACATTACCGGGATAATCTGAGTATTAACTGGATGGAACCTTCGTGGTACAGTTCGTCTTGTAGGTAGATACTTAGGTATATTAGGTAGTTCCATTTCTCACAACTAATTAGTGCTCACATCAATTAAGTAGGTGTTTTGTGTACGTTACTTATCTACAAAAAGCAAAAGAAGTATGTAAGGGACGAAGCAGGTGGCGTTCCGTAGTTTCTACCTACCACCATAGGGACAAAGAGCGAGTTTATGTTTGTGTGTGTATGTGTAATTATCTGTCATTCATCATCATCATTTTAGCCGAAAGGCCTCCCCCAAGCACCGCCACTTCGACCGCTTCTGTGCTTCCCGCATCCAGCGGATTCCTGCGGCTTTCACAAGGTCATCGGTCCACCTTGTGGGAGGCCTTCCAACGCTACGTCTTCCGGTACGCAGTCGCTACTCCAGAACCTTTCAGCCCCAACGGCCATCTGTTCTGCGCGCCGCAATGTGCCCTGCCCATTGCCACTTAAGTTTGACAATTCTTCGAGCTATGTCGGTTACCTTGGTTCTCCTGCGGATCTCTTCATTTCTAATTCGATCACGTAGGGAAACTCCAAGCATAGCCTTCTCCATTGCCTTTTGGGTGACTTTTAGCCTTCTAATAAGGCCCATTGTGAGCGACCACGTTTCAGTGCCATATATGTGTCATTATTTTTAGAGAATTCTTTTTGTGGAAACGGTGAAAGAAAACATTGTGAGGAAACCGGGGTATGTCTTAGAACCGAAAATTCAAAGACATGTGACATCCACCATTCGCACCTGACCCGCGTCGTAGAATACAGCACACTCCCTCTCGAAGAGAGGACTGTATCCCACAACATTATAGGCTGATTAAACTTATGCTACTATGTGGAAGGCAAAGCTGAGTGTCACGTATAAGTTCGAGTCTTTGTCCAATCAATCTGCCTAGCCTTTTCCCAACTATGTTGGGGTCGGCTTCCAGTCTAACCGGATGCAGCTGAATACCAGTATTTTACATGGAGCGACTGCCTATCTGACCTCCACAACCCAGTAACTGGGTAGCACGATACCCCTTGGTAAGACTGGTTGTCAGACTTTATTTTGGGCTTCTGACGACCCTTAACGACTGTCAAAGATCCATGAATGACAGCCGGGACCAACGGCTTAACGTGCTTTCCGAGGCACGGAGGAGTCTCGGTATGTAAAGATGGTCACCCATCCACTGACCAACCCCGGCAAGCGTAGCTTAACCTGACGGATCGACCCGTGCGGCTGTTATTACTTAGTCACGAGCTCCTCAAGTTCGAGTCTTTGTCCATAGGTAAAATTACATACCTACAACGGACGGATTAACTTGTAATGTGCGCACAAATAACCCACATTAAGGGAAACATAAATATCACGATATAAGTTTATGGTACACCTTGCCCCAAAGATTTGTATAGTCATACTTTTATGCAATTCCATTAAACATGAACTATGGGTCGAATGGACATTAAATTTGTCTAGACGCAGGAATCAAACTTGCGACACGATATTTATTTACCGAATTTCACTTTAATCTGAAGTGCCCAAAAAACCAATTAAAGTAATCAATTAAACCAATTCTATTGAAATGGATGAATTATTTGCTTTTTGTTAAAACTCTTGATGGTTAATTTTAATTTGAACCCTACATTACTAGTTTTTATTGTTGAATACCTTTAATCCATACTAACATTATAAATGTGAAAGTAACTCTGTCTGTCTGTCTATCTGTCTGTCTGTCTGTATGTTACGTTTTCACGCGTAAACCGCTGAACCGATCGTCATGTTTTTTTATGCAATATTTTTAGATAATTGGATGTCATAAATCACGATCTTGATCTTTTTATATTAATTTGATTTTCGTTTTTCCTTTTTATTTGTTTTATTGTATTATTAACTATTTTTAATTGCATGTGGATTATTATTGTGTTGAATTTGTTATTTTAATTATCATTGACATGTTTGTTATTTTTGGATGGTACTGTTTTATTTTTTATTTTACAAAATTTCTACACAATGTATATTGTTATAAATGACTTATGACTTATGACTTATGAAATTTGGCACAGATATAGCCTGGGATATGGAGAAGGATATAGGCTACTTTTTTACGCGATAACCGACATCCACGCGGGCGGAGCCGCGGGCAAAAGCTAGTTGTTTATAATGGGTCTTACTAATTTGTACTAAAAACTGTTTCAGACATTTATGGTACAAAATAAAAAATGAAAATAATTTTGCTGTACCATTATACGTTTTTATCCTTAACTTTATACTGCTTTCGCTTTTTATGTAAGAAAACATTAGGGTAAGATTTTACTTTAAGAAATCAAACTCGCGACATAGTCACACCTCACACGATAGAAAAGACCGCTTGCGCTTGCGCCGGCCGGGGCGCGCGGCTGTACATTTTACGAGTATGTCACATAACACCAAGGTATAGTGATTTCTAATGTATATGAATATGTAAACCCGGATTCATGTTCATTAATATTCACGTCACGGGTTCACACTCGAAGGTGTTTGAAACGATGAGACGTTGGTAACAGTTATGCTAATAATGCTTTATTATCTGATTGTCTTTATAAATTCCGATTACTAATTTATAGGTATTTGTTTACGAGCTTTGGTGATACCGGCAAGTTTAAGCATAAAAAAACAAAAGAATGCTTATTTATTTACCGAATTTCACTTTAATCTGAATTGCCCAAAAAATCAATGAAAATAATCAATTGAACCAATTCTATTGAAATGTTTTTGCTTTTTGTTAAAACTGTTGATGGTTAAGGTTTTATTATATCTAAAGATCATGAATGTGCAATTTCTGTTGAATACGAAGTAATGTTTACTTTACTATGAATCACAAGAAAATTCGGCTTATTTATTTATTTATCACATGGAAAACCAACAGCTTTACATAAACACAATAAATAAACTGGCATAAGAAACATGAAGCCAATTATAGGTTTTCACGGCTAGCTATGGTGTAATACAATAAGAGATCTTATACACGACAAGTTGTCAAGAAGCACACCAATCATTAAATCGGCACCGCCAAACGTAAGGAATAAACTACAATAATAAAAAACAAGAACTAGAACTAATATTGATACTAAGAATTAATTTTGAAGAATTCAAGGTTCAGCCTATTGCGAACGCTTTGGATACTTTTGGTTATTCCACAAATCCCCCCTGAAACTCCCCCTTAGGAGGAAAAGTGGAATCTGAAAACAGTCTAGAATTCACCCCTGACAATCCCGCTAACGGGGGAAAACTAGAATAGAAAAAACAAAAAATAAGTTATTCCAAGATCCCTTGAAATTTATATTTTTACATTAGGGTTCAGTTTTTTCCACTGAGGGGGGTTCTCTCAGGGGGGATTAGTGGAATAAGCCGAAAATTCGAAGACTACAAAATTAACATACATAAAACCTTTCTTTCTCTCATAATAGAATATGTGCACATATTCTAATTAGTTTTATAATTATTACATAATGATGACGATGGTGTTTCTTCATTTAACAAGCTTTTATGGTGTTCAAACATGTAATTATGGACAATTTGCATCGTGTATGGTCTTGTAATTGCGCTTTATGCCTGGCTTCCGTTTCATGCTTGTTAAGGCGAGGAAGCGGCGAATTTCGTAGTCTCATCTAATAAGTAATAACAATCATGTTTATAGTTAAGTGAGGTTTTATTTCTTGGTCTTACAATATACTGTGTTACAATGAAAGAAGAGTGCAGGTACTGGAATTCTTATTATTTTTTATTTTTATAAATTATTTTTGCTACCAAATATTCGTCGTATACGAGTGTAAAAATATCACTGTACCAAAAAACTACTCTGAGGCTAATACTGTCTAAATGAATGGTAGCTGGGCTGGACTTATGAGGACACTGAAAGTTTACTTTGTAGCACAAGCTAATAGTTTTTTTTTTTTTTAATGGCATCTCGTAGTAACCTTGAGAGGTCGTGACTACTTAACCGGACTTTTCTGTGGCTGTCCTAAGCGAACTTAAGGGGTATTCCTCATAGAATTCCTACTCCTTCGAGGAATACCCCGAATTTAAAGTCTACGGCCAGGGCATAAAACTTATAAACTAAGCGACTGCACGCTAAGGGCACCCCTTGTGGGGTACGGACCTCGGTTTAGGGCGTCGCAGGGGGGAGGACAGCAAGGTGGGACAAGCTGATAATTATTATTAACTGGGGAATTTAAAGCTACAGGCTCAGCCGAGGCGAGCCGAGGGCTGGCGCTTCGTCGAGCAAGGGTCAGAGTCGTTGCGAGGGGCCTTGGCGGCGAGGTCGGAAAGACGGTCCCCTTTTTTTGTAACTGTACTGGTGGTCCTACTGCTCTCCTGGAGGGAGGAGGGTTGTGGGGTCATCAGGGCCGGTGAGAAAATTTCATGGGCGGCGGAGTTTACTGATACACAAGCTAATAGCTGCACACACTGTGATTAAATACATACCCTCACTCACACACTTACACTCCACACTCACCTTAACTGTTTTGTATGTGTAATCTATTGGTTTCTATGTACTCACATTTTTGAAAATTTTGTTGTTATATTTATGTAATGAACTAATGAATTTTAATATTGCGCTAGCAGAACACGTTAAACATAACTATAAAACTAACATAAAATAAAATTATACTCTAGGTTAATCATTAACACGTTAAATGATTAACCTAGAGTATAATTTGGTTCACCAAGATACAAGCTGTGCCTAATTTGGGAACCGCTGTTAAATCTCTCAAAAGTCTTCTGTTAGTTACTATTTTATTTTGTTACTTGTTTGGTATAGTCATTTTATTCTAGGTACATCGTCTTCACATGTTATAATATAATTGATGTATACAAACTATTGTAAAACAGTTTAAAAGAGTAACGGTGGAGTTTCTTGCCCATTCTTCTCCATGCGAAACTACCTTTTGGAAGGGGCAACTAGAATCAATTTTATTTCCGTGTAAATTTTGTCGTTCAAAAGTGCCATTTATGTGTCTATTTGAAATAAATGCTTTGACTTTGGTTAAGAACTGTGTGTAAGTGAAATAAATGAATTAGAATGAAATAAATGATTTTCATGCGAGCCCAAAGCCAATTAGGGTCACTAATTAGGTAGGTACGTGGATGAATACCCACCTAGTCATTAACATTTGCAAATGAACAAAGCAACACAGACTATCGATAACTAACTGAAATTCACTTGCCATTGAATAATAGATTTACTGCAAATAGGAACAGTCGCATTCAACAATCAGATATTAAAACAATACATTCCTCGGACTAACTGTTAAATTAACCTTTACCGATACCAGTTAAACTCAATTTGCTATCACGTTAGTTTAAATATCCAATCTATTAAACCGGAATGCTCACTAAATAGGAAATAGTTAACAATATATGGAGACTATGGAGTTACAGGCAAATCAAACGCGCTGGATATCCTAGTACTAATCTATAACCGTAGGCAATCTATCCAGATAAGATAGGAATAAATCTTATACCAGCCTGGTACCCATTAGTGGTTACTACTGGTTACCGGTATGGGTACAATGGGCATCGACGGGAATTGGTATTGGCAGGCGAACGGTAAGTCCACCAGGTCTAATATAGCTCAAGTGGAATGGAATTTTCAATTTGGAGATCTGTGCGGCCATGTTGTAAAAAGTTGGCTAGTTTTGTGCTTAGAATAATTAATTTGGTGAAAGCAACAGGAGCTAGTTATTAGTTTATGGGTCCTGCTCTAGTTTACATTTTCCTAAGAAAAACCAGTAGGTACCTACAGAATAAATTTTATATAGATAATATCTATTGTATTTAAACTTGATCCCTACATTACCTACTAGTCTTTATTGTCGAATAACTTTAATTATTTCTAATGGAACTTACTAATTATAGCACTAAAAACTGTTTCAGACATTTATGGTACAAAATAAAAAATGCAAAACAATTTCGCTGTACCATTATACGTTTTTAGGGTTCCGTAGCTCAAAAGGAAAAAACGGAACCCTTATAGGATCACTCGTGTGTCTGTCTGTGTCTGTCTGTCTGTCACAGCCAATTTGCTTCGAATGTAATGGACCGATTAAGTTGAAATTTGGTATACATATCAATTTGAGTGAACCAAATACGGACGTGAACAGTAAATAAATGAATTTAGAATATTGGGGTCAGTTTTGCGGGGACAACATGAAAATTAAAAAAAAAAAAGTTTTGCAAACTGTACCGTGTGACATATCAAATGAAAGGGCTTACTATGAGGTTCTCAAATATATTTGTTTATAATTTTAAAATAAATTGTTTTAAAGTTATAAGTGAAAATAGGCGAAAATTTAACCCCCCTAATTTCCGAAAATACTGAACCTAAAATTTTGAAAAAAATACAGAAAAAAATTCTATACTTATAGATTACAGGAAAATCTATAAGAAGTCTATGGTCTTAAAATAACATGGTAAATCTCTCGATATTGTGCGTACAAACTTACATTTTCAGTTGGAATGTATGGGAGATTATGTTTACCAACTGTTTATGTTAAGTTTGTCCTTAGGATAAATTCTTTCCAAGTACGGAACCCTTCATTGTGTATGGTCCGACACGCACTTGGCCGGTTTTTATCCTTAACTTTACACTGCTTTCACTTTTTATGTAAGAAAACATTGGGGTAAGATTTTAATTTATTGTTTTAAAATAATTAGCTCACTTTAATTATGCTTCACCATAAAACTTGCTTGTATTATCATAAATAGTACTTTATATAATTATAGTCTTCTGGTACTTCTCTGGTACAGTTAACCCTTCATTTTATTTGCACTAATTTCCTGCCGCTCTCGTAAATTAAACAGATGACCAGAAACCTATTATTATTCGGTATTAATTATATTTTAATGTTAATAATTATGTTTTATATATTGTTGAATATTAAGTATTTATAATTTAACTTAATAATTGTAGTAATCAAAACTGCTTCGGACGTTTATGGTGGAAAACATAAAATACGATTGCGCTATACCCACACGTTTTAACAATCTTACTGTTTAAGTATTTTATGTGAGAAAATTGACTTATGGCTAAGATATTAGTTGTTTTAAAAGATTAATTATTTTAAAACGATCAAACATGCTAATCTTTCTTCTGGTGTATTTACTATTTTAGACGTCCAAAAGAATTAAGGTTTAAAAGACGAGGTTTCCGGCGGCTTTGACCGCAAATAACTGGAACCGCGGTCCCAGTTCCCGGAAACCTCTCTTCGATGACTACATTTTGTTGCATTAAATCCTGAGAAAGTAAATAAGCGCAGCTACATGGCTCCCATATTTATGTCTTAAATTCAAAGCCGCAGCACTAAGTCAACACTAAATAGGTACACTCGGGTACAGTCGCGATCATTGCGATCGCACCTAACGGTACCACAGTCCCACTGAATCGCTAGGTGAGCAAGCGTGTAAGGAGGCTCTAATTGCAATATTTACATTTAAATCGAGAACTTTCGTTGTTCAGTTTGTTGGTCACCAACCGATGTTAACACGGGCACTGCACGCGAAGGTACCGACCAAGATTTATCGGTGCAGTCGACGACGGCCTAACCCACAATATTTACTATATAAATAGTCCTCATATTCCTATGTAGTTTTTGTCTTAAAGCTGTTTGTATGGGGAATGTCATGATAAATCTGAGGTTGACATTGTAACATGTTATTTTAGGCAGTAACTTCAAGTTTTAGTGCCATGATTCAAATATTTAGATTTGAGCATTGTCGCGATCTGACAGGTCAAGTTTATGCTATTGTCACGCCCGCGCCCTAATGTTAAAAGGGAAAAGTGGACCATAACTAGTGTCAAGGTATTATTATATTAACGTCATTTAACAAGTAAACAATGAGAATAGTATCTATTCATTTTTAGCTGATATAAATTTTTGAAAGTTCTTAAAATTAACAATTAAAATAACAAATTATTTGTGCAGTTAATCCTCCAAAATACATTTATGTATATTTTAATTTCCGTAAAATTTTATACTAGCACTAGCAGATTTTTCTTAGCACTTAGCTAAGAAAAATCTATCACCGCTCCTTGTTTCTGCAAGAAAACATCCAGATATGTTCAAAATGTTAGCGGCTGTTAAAGTAGCCATTAGCGATTTAGCCACGGCATCCGGCGATAAATGTTGTTCCTTCGATGTTCAATTTTTCATCGTTCCACGCTAGACTGTGACATTTACACACACTAAACATGACGACAAGTCGTTACTTGTAATGCGACAAGTCGACAAATCGCTCGCTGACGGTATCGCTCAATCGGAGTTTTATTAGCACTCTGCATCATAAATTAATATGCTACATGGAAGGGCATTTAAAAAATGACTTGTACTGTTAGTCATGTCACATCTGTACGGATGAGAACAATATGGACTTGAGGCGAGATTATTTAGTATAATGTAGATCCGTATCGAAGTTTGAAGTCAAAAAACGAGCTTTCTTTATACTTACAAATAAAGAAAAACAATGGTACGAGCAATTCGAGGGTTTTATTATTTTTGAAGTCGGTTCAAAGCGATATTGCGATTGGTTTGAAGACTTGTATTACCGTTAAAAATTGACGCCTATTTCTGAAATTCATAAGTTCTCATTTTCCTTATAACGGGCAACAAAAAACTGAATAACAGGTTTAAAATGTGTCTTTTAAAAAGCTTTATAATTTTTGCGATCGTTCAATAGTGCGATTTAGCACAGTAGCGCACTATGTAATAGATTGACCGGTCACCGAGGATCGTGCGCCCCCCGTGGAGTGCAACCAACAGGGGCAACAGATAAGATTTATATCTTCAACATTGTACTTAAAACTATAACGGAGTAGTAAGCCAATAGAGTGCAAAGATACGAATGAATGACATGACGTGATCGACAGGTGTAAAACAGTTTGATGATTGCTTGCAAACCGATCGACTTGGGCGATTGAGCTCCTCATTTTTTGTTTATTGTGCTGACAATTCTGCTTATGCAGAATTGTCAGAACGAAGCAGTCTAATAAAAATAAATAATAATAAAATAATAATATTTATAATAATAATATTATTAATAATAATAATATTTATCATAGTAATAATATTTTTTTACTGAATTAGGATGGATTATACAGTATTATTATTAATACTGTATAATCCATCCTAATTCAGTAAAAAAATATTATTAAGACTGCTTCGTTTTACTTGTACCAAGATTAGCCGAAATCTAAAACTGAATTTGACATTTCATTTTTCCCTGCTATGCAATTAGTCACTCCAAAGGACTTCCGTTGGCAGCTAAAAACACATTAAGAGCAAAGCCAAGAAGAAAAGCAAGAAAAAGTTAGCAATATTTAACGGTTTTCCGCATCTAGTAACAACATTATCAATCTATGGGCCGTCATAGGTACTCTAGATTTATATCTAAGTTAGACTTGGACGTAATACGTCGACATTCCACCGCCAATCTATCGCGGCAGTACGTCAGGCAGCCGCCTGGCTAGTGCAAAACTAGACACTGGCCCGTCACTTACTAGAAAACTCTGCTTCATTTAAAATGAGTCCTGCTTGAGAAGCCGTCAGGTAAATTGTAGTGATAGAGAAATAACGAAATAATTTGGTACTTAGACAATTTTCGCCTAAGGTAATAGCTATCATTTACAGCGTATTTCCGTTCTAAGCTAATAAAACAGTTGTCTGAATAATTTACAGCACGTCAACACTGGCTGCTAAGAAAATTTATAATCACATGATTACTTACCTACCTACAAGATCACCTTTGCAATTTCCGAAGTTATTTAAGGTCATCGAAAGCGATATCATGGTTCTAATGTAATTCATTATCATCATCAGATCTTCAGTTTAAATCTTGGATCCGAGTAAAATGATTAAAATCCGCTTACTGAAAATCACAGTCAGACCTCACACTTAGCAAACGAAGCACGAAGTCAACTAGGGGATAAGATTTATTATCAATGTTACACTCGGACGTAATGCGTCCACATTCCGCCGCCAACTATCTTTGATACTCCGTGGCAGAGGCAAGTGCTAACTCGACACTCGTCCATCACTTAATAGCATTAAATAACTTACAATTAAGGCTGCTCTTAAAGTTACAAATACAGATATGAGGAGGCTGTGGAATGCGGGAGATTTGTGCACCGCAGGCGGGATATTTGTGTACGGCAGCTGGGAGTTTGTGTCCTGCATGTGGGGACCACTATGCTTTTGAGCGACATCGGTAATGATTAGCTTATTTTTTTAATCCATAACCACTATGCTATCTGCACTAGCGTTCTATCAATCATAATCTGAATGATTTTGAGAGATAGTGCTAATCGCTTATGTTCGAAAAATTTGTCTGTTCAACAACGTAAATAACGCGATGAATGATGTTGAACAGTCAACATGAAACCAATTGCCACTGTAAATGTGTAACGTAATTACCCCGCATGCGGGAGAATATCTTCACCCCGCATGAGGCCAGTCTCAGCACTCCCAGCATCTACCATCGACTAGGGAAAAAAAAAAAATCTTTAAAGTTTTATTAATCGAATAATTTATAGCTCAGATATCAATCAATATTAATAAGCTCACCATAATATTATGCTGTTAATTATATTCTTCAATAATAAACTGATGCTGTTAATTAATATTTTATGACATTTAATTATGTTTATTACCTCGTCAGTAATATGGAAGATTTATGCATCGCGTGCTTGAAAATTGCAATTAATAATCTGTATTTTCTATTGAACTATTTTCTGAAGAGGGTTAAACTTGACAGTATATCTATATGCAATAAGAAAGAAAGAAATAAAAATGTTTATTTGACACAGTATGCAACCGTATGCGAGAAACACATTTGAACAAAATTAAAAATGAACATAAAATCAAAATATAGGATTGTATTCCTCAGCAGTATTGCCTGCAAACTTAAATAGCTACATAATACATTTACAGATAATAATAACTTATTTACTCTTTGGGTACTTCTGCATCTCATCCTTGATTAGTTGTCTCGATCTTACTGAGGCACAACTAGATAAATTTGAGCGACTTCAAAACGTTTGCATTAGATTTATATTTGGCCTGCGCAAATTTGATCACATTTCAGAGTTTTGTACAAAGCTCAAGTGGCTTCCCATACGTTTCGCCGAAATTCTCATATCTTATTTCAGCTCTACAGTATTCTGTTCAATCCTACAACCCCCTCTTATCTTAAAGAACGTTTCAAGTTCCTTCATGACACACACGATATCTGAGGTCATTGGAAAACTTGAGACTAGAGATGCCAATGAATTCCACTAGCTTTTATGGCAAATATTTTACAGTTCAAGCAGTACGGTTATGGAATGCCTTGCCCGTCTTGATAAAGCGTGCTCAATCTATGTCCACTTTTAAAATTCTGGTTAAAAATCACTTCCTCTCTCCTTAAACATCATCATTACTTAAAGTTCCTTGCTCTTGTATCATTTTTATTATTGTATGTATATATATTTATATGGATAAGTATCTATATGTTTTATATATGTATGTATTTATTGTATATGTAAATGTTACACCACTGACTACCTGCATGTCTGCTGTCTCTCCTTCTGAAAGATTAAAAGATCGCTTTTAGCGATAAGACCGCCCATTGTGACACCCTATGTAACAGTTCTACATTTATATCTGTAATTTTTATGGTGTACTGTATTAAGTACCCTAGTTCAGGGCCTCCCAAGATATTATTGCAAAAGTCATGACCATACAGGATGCAAGTGACAGTAATAACTTCAACATGTAATTACTGTCAGTACAAATATTAACGCGTACCTGCAAAGTACTGAATTTACAAATTGTCGTCATTAAACGAAGACAGATTGCTAACTCATCGGCACTTTTCTCGTCAAATTTGCAGTCTGCAATCATAACTGACCGCCAATATTGCTTAATCTATACATATTATAAATTAAAGTCGCTTTTTGTGTCGGTCCTGTTTGACCGCGTTGTTCTTTTAAACCACGCAACAGATTCTCATGCGGTTCTCACTATCGTTTAGAGAATATAGTCCAGAAGGTTTATATTAAACTTATACTTTCAGACACCAATCTACATGGTCTTCACATGATTTGACCAAGATTATGTCTGGACTTTACAAGAGACTGTGACCTCTGAGTTTGTTTTGGCCTTTCTTCTCAGAGTAGTCAGATACGAAACGCCGACCTCATCTAGTTTTAAAATATGATTGACGTGTAAAAGTGTTTGTAAAAATCTACTTACAGAAATAAAATCATTTAGATATCATTTATATAATAAAGATATCTCGAACGACCTGTCCAGTCGTAATTCGTCGAGTGACTTATGGACAGTAGAAACATTAATGGTATGATAAACGGCCAATAACAAAAAATTAAAAAACAGCCTTTTAATTTCCACGTCATTACGGACATCAGTTATTAAAACAATTACTGTGATACCTTTCTCCATGATATAATGGAATAACTATTACAATTTCGGCGTCAATCAATCGTGAGGTAGCACGAAGCAATCAGTGGCCCTGCAAATCAATCAGTAACATTTGTATCAATCAAGTGCCTCATTCAATTAATCGTCTGAAATGCTCAGGTGAAACCCACACAATTTCTAATGTAAATCGTTTCTAATGTAGTAGGTATCGCTAATGGGTTTACTTACAGCAAAATCAAAGCACAAAACTTCTTTACTTTAGTATAAGAAACGTAACTAAGTGTTATTATACCTAGATATGCTGTTTTCTAATTAATTTTGCAGTCGAAAGCTTCGCTAATGTTTGATAGATAAGGTAATGGTCGCATTGAAGGCAATTTCAAGCTGTCTTTATAGCTCAGAGTTTCTTTAGATGTGGAATACTTTTCGAGATAAAGCTTGGCTTCTTTTACCTCTTGTCTTGTCTTCATTCTTGTCAGATTTTATACATTGGACAGAAAATTAATAGAAACGTAGAGAAATTACATGAATAATTTCTATAACTCATGAAAAGTTGGTCATAAAAATTCTTTGTCACGATATTTCTTGTTAAATATGTTTATTTATTTCAGAAGAATATTCGCCGTTTGAGATAATAATTTACAGTACTTAAAAATATATAGGTGCCACATATGCTTTGCTGATAATGGAGTACAGTCATCTCTTGGGACACCTACAGCGATTTATAAGTAAAGTTATTGGATTATTTTTCGAACAGCCCTGAAGGTCCTCCGTTTTATGAAAAATATATTTCACGCTTAACTTATATGACACAGAGTTCAAAATACAACCTCTCAAAATGTATTATTTATATTTATCGAAAAGTAAATTGAATTATTCATCGGAATTTCGAAGTCTGTAAAGGAGCCAATATTTACGAACTTGTGCAGACAGGTGATTACAAAATATTTATTGATTTTTGGTCGTGATGTACAGTACAGTTGGCGCCGTAATTCAGTTAGGACGTAAGTGCGCCGCCGAAATCATTGCAATCAATTTTAGAAAATTGATCGTTGTATAATTTGTAAAGGTCACAAAGATCGCTGGGTATAATACGTTTCAAAAACCGCAACGTTGTTAGAGAAATTGCAGGACTGATAGCAGACCGCAGTATTGTTTTGCCTTGTTAGTATTGCTGTGATTGCATTACAAATAAAAGGACTAGACAATTATCCGTAAAATGAATTATACCCAAAGTCTCAAATTCAGATAAAAAAAAAAAAAAATATCTTCGTAATGGTAATTCACATAAAATGGCGAAAAAAAAGGTTCCATTTTCTTTTAAGTACTGAATTTAAGAAATAATAATTTAAAAATAATCCTACCATAATTATTTTTATGAATGTTCGGTTTTAAACAAAGTTATTAAAAAAAGGAGATTTTCTGGTATAAAATATTTTATGATACTAGTAACAATGCAGGAGATCCAAACATTTTCACATTTTTTACATCTTCAACAACACTAATATTACAACTCTCATTCATAGATTCATATTGTATGTAGCATATCTAGCCACATTTTGGATGAAAACGGCTGTAAACTGTTTCGATTGGAAATTGATTTTGGGAGGCCTACGTCTAGCAGTGGACCTAAACAGGGCTGATTATGATAATCATAGGCCGTGTCTCCGACACACTACATAAAACATTGTTTGGCAACGGTATTTTGTTTGCATAGTTCTTATAATTAATTCACTTTAATTTCATAGATTTATAAAAAATAATATGATAAAATGTTTTGCACTACTGTCCTGTCATTTTGACAGTGACATTTCTTGACATTACTTTGTTTACATAAATTATCAGAATTAGAGACTTTGGGTATATGTTATACAAAAATCAAGTTGGAGACGCGATTTCTTTTTCCTTGTAAGGAATGGAAATAAAATAAAAGTAATGAGCGACGTTGCGAAGTGTTTTAATAGCTACAAAAATCTTAGCGTGTTGGAACGTAAAGGATTTACCGCCGCGAAAAGATAAAACTTAGATAAAAAGGGCAAAAAGAAACCTTAGATGTATTACTTTCTTTTTCCCTTCTAACTCTTTCTGCTTGAAATTCTATTGCCAGCCCTTAAGGTACCATATATAGGGTGTGTAAAAATAGCCTCAATACTGTGATCACGATGTTTACATCCGTCGGGTTGTCACCATGTAATTAGCGGCCATATTAGCTAGTGCGGGGAATAAGAATTAATAGTAAGAAGACAAAAACTTGCCCGCAGACCCATTTCTTGAATGTCGTGTCGTTAAAATTATGCGTTCGATCGATACTTAGTTCTTATTATGTGTGAAAACTGTGGCTACAATGATTAAATTAATTTAATTTAAAAGCCATAACGATAAATTACGTTTAAATCCACTATAGCCACCAAAACCCCTAGCCCAATCCATGTTCTGCAATAGTGCTGTACCAACCGAGGGTTTCCTTGGATGCCAAGTGTATCCGGTGCATACATAGATAATTGTCGGTTGGTGCCTCATTTGATCAAAAATGTCGAACGAACCTCTGCGAATTGGCTTCAGCCACTTGTACGCCTTCCAAAGGTCCGGGACCCAGGGTCCCGAGATATGTCAAAGATGTTTAAATAAATAACGGTTAAATACTGCCTTTAATTAAAATTGTTTATAATTAATCAACACAAATCGTCGTATCCTACGAATAGGGGCGTAACTGCATAATAGCAATTTATACTTTTCAGGAGACACTTTTTTGTGTTTAATTAAATTAAATATGAAAAAATATGTATTGGTGATTTCTTAAAATGTGTATTGGTATTTTAAGGTTCGGCTAGGATTATTTTCAATAAATTATCTTCATATTTTATACGCATTTTGTCCTTTAAATCCCGTTTTTAATTGTTTTGTTGAACTGGTTACATGTGGTATGATGAGCAGAATTGAATTATGCAATAAAAAAAGAAAGCCCCTATGTTCGTTAGGGCACTATTTGTAGGATACGATGAAATAATAAGTATTTAAGAATAGATTTTCATTATCAAAGCAACTAATGATAAAAAATGACAATTTGAAAATGCAAAAAAAACCTACTGGAATTAAGCCTTCAAAAGACGTAATTATTAAACGCTTTGAAGCACTTCATAGCCTCATTAAAACAGCACAGCCTCACGAGGGGCTAAACACATCTCATTTCTGTCTAATGTGAAATGAATTGCTATTTTTTGTCCATATTACATCAGACATATTAAATTTCGCCGTTCATTCATTCACTGTCGTACATGTGAGAGTAAGAGTGAAATTGATGTAATGGTTGCAGAGCACGTGACTGAATGATATGGGGTCTCCTTCTTGTTTAAAAAAAATAAAGTTCCGTTAATTTTCTAAAGGTTCTGGCGAGCTATTTGGGTGGTTGGGGTGAGAAATGGGAAACATTTAACTGATCCTCTAAAATCATCATCTGCCTAGCCTTTTCCAGACTAACCGTATTTTATATGGAGCGTCTGCCTATCTGACTTCCACAAACCAGTTACTGGGTAACTCGATACCCCTTGGTAAGACCGGTGGTCAGACTTTTGGGCTTCCGACGACCCGTAACAACTGTCAAGTATCTACAGCCGGGACCGCCGGGACCAACGGCATAATATGCTTTCCGAAAGAGACAGAGTGAATAAGTACCATTCTAACAACTATAATCCGTACTTAATATTATATATTTATTTATTTAAACTTCATGTACAATAGTGGTACATAGGCGGACTTAATGCCACAAGGCATTCTCTACCAGTCAACCTTTGGGTTAATGTGAAAGTAACTCTGTCTGTCTGTCTGTCTTTCTGTCTGTCTGCCTATCTGATACGTTTTCACGCCTAAACCGCTGAATTTGACGATCGGCGTCATGAAATTTGGCAGATATATAGCCTGGGATATGGAGAAGGACATAAGCTACGTTTTTACGCGATAACCGACAACCACGCGGGCGGATCGGAAAGCTAGTAAGTACGAGTAATAAATGATACTAAACGAAAAAAAACGACCTATCTTAACTGCTTATTTGTAACTTACATGAATTGTGCAAGGTTGTTATATTGATTGGGCAAATAAAGATTTTTTTTTAACTCTTTGAATCAAGTAAATCATATTAATCTTTCCAGCTCGATCGCTACTCTTTCACTTAAAACCTGACTTAGGACTTGTGTACTTGCTGAGACTTACACAATATATTATTCGTTATTTCCGAGATACGTTAGGTACGTCGCGATAACTTTGATTTGTAGCGTTTCCTGTATCCCTGACAAAAATACAGTTACAAGCCTACGGTTGCATGCCACGAACAATCTACCAGATAATCTAAATCTCTACAATTACTAAGGCCCTTTCCGGATCCCGAATCAATAATGCCACCCTTCAGTAATAAGTTTAACAAAAATATAGTTATAACACGTTATTATGCACAAATCTGTGTTATTATTTCCTGTTCTATCATTAGAGTTGCGCAGTTCGATCGATTTCGAAATCCACTCGGTGGTGCACAATTGTTATTCATTGCGCTCCGTAATAATATTATTGTAGGTACTACAATCAGATCATTTTCTGAGCTATTACAATGAATCGAGTGATTCAAAAGCATCGATAACAGCACTTACCGACGCGATGTGCTGTCTTGTTCCGTTCTAATTTCACCCACACAGAAAATCATGTTTTCACCACAGACAATTTTAAAATGCGTAATTATTTTTTTTAAGAAAATGAGTGTGAAATTATGGTGTGGACTCCATTGTCTTTTAAATTTTTGATTGTTAATGAGCCCTTTAATACAATTTGTATTGTGTGGGGTCACACTGTTCTCAATGTTTTGTTTATACTCAATTTATTTATAACAATACGATAAGATTCATTAATTGCAACAATCTTTGTGGGAAAATGTTATTGTATTCGAATGACGGCTTAATTGCATCGTTTGAACGTCAGAGAACAGTTCAACATTGCTTACTTTTGAGTTAAAACGTGGTGTCTCGGCAACAATGTGTGAGCACTAAAGTTCTTTAGTCTTTTTCTTAGGCCTTTCAGATTCCCATCGTAGATACTAATTAAACGGCTTTATTATCCATTATTACCGTCTGCAGTTTATTGGAACGTTTTCAATTAAGGTAAAGATGGAAAAATTGCTTTATAACTTAATAACGTCTATATATTTGAAAAAACTATTAAGTTCGCGTCACCGAAATGTGCGACATGCTCGTGACGTGTTGTATTGTACCAGACTGTCAGTTATTCCAAAGTTTTGACTTTTTACTTCTGTCGGCAGTCCTAACCCTAGTAGCATTTTTGTTGGCGTTTGGTTGGGCCACATACCTCTGAAGTTGGCCCAGCTATGTCCGAAAAAAAAAAAAAAAAAAAAAAACTGTTTGGGTCTGCTCTTGACCTCGATCTCGCCTGATGGAAAGCAATAGATGTAGTCTACGATGGAACGAGCGTGCTCAGAAGATGCCTGTCCACTCTTGCTTATAAGGTGGACGAGTTATATGGTGGCACAGAGTTCCACACTTTGGCTGTGCGCATAATAAATATGGAGGAGAAGCGATGAGTACGACTGGACGGGATATCAACCAAGTAGAAGGATATCATCGCCGCAAGGTTGCCTGCTTGTCGGTCTGCTACAGATTGTACTTCGCCGAGTGTGCCCATGAACTCCACGACCTCATTCCACCGGCCCCCTTCTACCATTGGACATCAAGACGCACTGCAAGTTACCACCCCTACCTAGTTGATATTCCACCAACTCGCACTAAGCGTTTTCAAACGTATTTTATATTGCGCTTGGGCACAGCAAAGGAGTGGAACTCTCTGCCTGCGTCTGTGTTTCCGAACGCATACAAGCCTAATCAATTCAAAGTGAGAGTGAACAGGCTTCTTCTGGGTAAGCTCGCTCTATCGTTGACTTTGTCTCTGTCACCTCTGACCTAGACTAGAGTCAAGAGCAAACCTCTCGTAAAAAAAAAGTACGCATGGTACCTTGTAGTACGTCTGGTAGTCCGGTAATAAAAGGGCGATGGTGGGATCAGGTCGTGGAGCTTCTGCGTACACTATATTGATCTACAAATTCTTTGGTCTGTAAGCACTGCTACTGAGCATGAGGTCCTAGGTTCGATTCCCAAGTCGCGCAAAGTGTTACTGGGTTTTTGGGTAGCGAAATGTGAGAGCAGTATTTAGGTACACCTCTGCTAACCCCTTCGGGGGTTACAGGCGTGATGTTATGAAATGATCTACTTACAACCAAACAGTTTGTCAGAACATTTCACACGCTAGTTAGCTCAAGGCACACGATTATTAAATTGTAAGAAGGTAATTACCATTCGAGTGGATTACTTGGGGTACGCCCCAAATAAAAAGGTAATTGTATACCGAGGTAACAGATAAGGTTTTGACAGAACGAGTTAATTATAAAAAGTTCTCTTTTTCGCCAAGCTGCTGTAGAAAGGTACAGTCATAAGCAAAAACGTTTTCAAGAATCTTTATCAGCTATTCTATAAAAAACTCACCGTGAAAACTTAGATGACGTGAGCTTAAGGGGGAAGCGCTAAGGTAGCCCGCAAAATTCAAATATTCTTATGTTTTTTCAATTTGCAGGTCAGTGGCAGGTTGTTTGTTCATCAAAATATGCTTTGCGACCGTAACAAATATGTATTTACAGAATTATAATAATTAGAATCAGCAATTCAACTCTTGAGTTATATAAAATTGCCCTCAATGTATTGATTTAATGAAATACTCGTAGTCATTCAATAAGGTCACCAATAGAAAGCTAAATTATCAGGAAGTAACATAGGCTAAAATTTATTTTCAAAAAGATTAGAGATCCTTAAGATAATTAATTACAATAATGTAACAAGCGCAGGCGGGCGATTTGATGCGACGGAGTGGGACGGAGGAACAAGAAATTTCACGCGGACTGAGTCGTGGGCAGAAGCTAGTAATTCAATAAATACATACTTGTTATCGTAGCGAATCATATTTTGATCAACATTCAACCTTATACTGATTTTTATGTATATTATCAAATAACTTCTCCCGCTCTGGGCAGAGCGGGAGGGCGTGTCAGACTTTTACTGACTAAATCCCACCCGTGTTCCTTCAGTTGCCTGTGTGCCAGGGCCACGGTATCCCTTTCGGACAAACCCGCAGCCCTGGCAGGCACCGGTCCTAGCGGACCCCGTCAGTGCGTGCTGACATCTCTTTGAGGCGCGCGTGGAACACAACTCCCGTCGACCCGGGCCTGGTTCGTACCAGACGGCGAGCTGCCCATTGCTCGCCGTCCGCCTGCGCCTACGGTGGCCGGGAATCGGCTACCGATTCCCGCCGCCCAGGGCGTCTCCTGTGACGACTAGGAGCGTTAGGGCGCATAGACTGCCGCTCCCTCACACATTCCACCTCCTTCTTCGCGAGCATTACTGCTTCGCAGAAGGAGGTGACCTTATACTTACCTGCAAATTGCAAAAAAAGTTTTTGCAATTTCGCGGGCTACCCTGGCGCTTTCGCCTTAACTGACACTGACTTAAAGCTCATTTCACCTAAGTTTTCACGGTGAGATTTTTAAAGAATAAATCGGCAAAAGACCCTAAAAAAAAATATTTAATTGAAGAATTATTATTTGGCACGTAACAAAAATATTTATCGTACAGTTTATCCAAAAAAATTATCGTCTTTGTTATAATTACAATATAATATAATTAAAAACAATATAATATAATTATTAATTAATACAATTTATAATTTGTTTTTTGTTGTGTTTATTATCGTGTTTGTTTGTTTGTTATTGTGCTTTTTTTATTTATTTTTTATTTATTTATTATTATAACATCATCTTACACGTACCGAAGTACCAATTTTAATAGATCACTTTTCACAATTCTCTTTTTAATTAAGTCAGTAAGGTGACATATAATTATTTTGTTCATGAATGTACTCTGATAGCGAAGGTAAATGTCAGTTTGCGAACTAATTAAATTACGATTAATTGTTCGCGATATACCATATAAATACATCGAGATCAGAACTTTTAATTATAGATATAGGGCTTCATTATTAAAAGCTGGTTTTATTTCATTGTTCAAGTGCTTTACTTTTCCCATAATTAACATTTTTTATACAGGCGCACCAGGTGCAGGTTAAGACAAATCGATTTAGATTTAGAAAAACTAACAAAAGATTTTACAATATTTTTCTTTTTTACAGATTAAGTAGCAACCTATGAAAATTGTGAATATTTTGGAAAATGGTAAACATAAAATATGTCGCCTTGATACTTTAAAACTGTAATACCCTTTTTTACGGTTTTTTTTTTCGTGGCGAAATTCTCATGATATCCTCCGCCTGGGAAGAACGGAGGGTTATGTCGGACACTGTTCTTTCTAGTCCCATGAGTCGGTGGCCCGGGAGATACTTGTACTTTCGCCGCGCCCCCGACTGGTATCAGCTGACCATGCCTAACGGGCCCCATCACCAAATGAAACACCCTGTAAACCTGTTGACATTTCAACAGCTGATTCACTTGTTTTTGCGTAGCGTAGGGTTCACCAGTCATCACAACAAAGACTTAGTATTACTTAATTTTCATCATCAGAGTTACAAGCACACAACAACAGTCATAGTTAGGGTTCCGTAGCCAAATGGCAAAAAACGGAACCCTTATGGATTCGTCATGTCTGTCTGTCTGTCCATCCGTATGTCACAGCCTCTTTTTTCCGAAACTATAAGAACAATAAATTTTGGAGGTTCCCCAATACTTAGAACTGAAACTCAATTTTTTTTTTTCTACAAACCCATACGTGTGCGGTATCTATGGATAGGTCTTTTTTTGGAAAATTATATACAATGTTTGTAAATATGTGAGCACCATGTACCTATCGCATTTATTATTTTTTCTGTCATTACTTCACTTTTCATTCTTTTTACCAATTGTGGTAAGTAATTTTTATTTTTATTCTAGGTACATCGTCTTCACCCATAATTATTAATTAATATATACAAACTATTGTTAACATTTTAAAAGAGTAAGTATTTAGTTTCTTGCCCATTCTTCTCCATACATAACTACCTTTTGGAAGGCGCAACTATTCATGTAATTTTTGACGTTCAAAAGGGCATCTTCGTGCCTATTTGAAATAAGTGATTTGACTTGGACTTTGAAGTCCGACTCGCACTTGGCCGCTTTTTTATGCTTTGATTGCCAATACAGGTAAAGGCCCGTTAGAGATTACAATTTAACATTGACAGCGCCTTTATGTCGTAGATGTAAGGGTGATTTTCGTAAAGCGTTACTACTGATGTGCCGTTAATACATAAAGAACTGAAAAAAAAAAAATTGGCAGTCATAAGCCGATAGAATTGAAAACACAAAACTTTGGAATAACTGTTCTTTTATACATATAGCGCATGGAAAGCGTTCAGTGACGATCGCGAACCCATAAGTTTTTCTCCTACAAAAAAGTGGTCAACGCGCCAAGAGTAGTTTTCACAAAAAAAAAAAAAAAGTGTTCGGTGATGATGACGCGAGTTCCATGATTTTTATTCACCCAAAAAGTACACATATATACACAGTATACATATAGCTCATGGAAAGCGTTCGGTAACGATGACGCGAGTTCCATGATTTTTGTTCACCCAAAAAGTGCTCAACGCGCCTCAATAAGTTTTCACTTCAAAAATACATATTCTTAAAAACAATAATTTTAGTTAAGTATAATAATAAACTCTACCTATTTAAAATTAACCAATCTCATAGTAAATTCAACCAGCGTAATGCATTAAAGGCATATCGAATTGATCGGGTCGCTTATATCTTTAAAAGGGTAAAAAATCGTGTAAATTAAATATAATGACCGATGAGTTACGATCTGCGAGAATCGGCAGCTGTAGACGCCAACTGTGATGGATGCGCTATTGTAGCCCGCGAAATTCAAACTTTATTACATTTTTTACAATTTGTAGGTCAGTATCATGTTGATTAAAATATGATTCGCGACCGTAACAATTATGGCTTTACAGAATTATTATCGTTAGAATCAGCAATATAACTCCCAAGGTTAGAATTGGCCTCAAATGTCATGATTTCATGAAATAGTCATTCAATAGAGTAATATGAACTTAAGAGTTGTATTGATGATTTTTATGATTATCCATACTAATATTATAAATGAGAAAGTAACTCTGTCTCTATCTGTCTGTCTGTCTGCCTGTATGTTCCGTTTTCACGCCTAAACTGCTGAACCGATCGTCATGAAATTTGGCAGAGATATAGCCTGGGATATGGAGAAAGACATAGGCTATTTTTTTTACGCGATAACCGACATCCACGCGGGCGGAGCCGCGGGCAAAAGCTAGAAATCCTATAAATAAATATTTGTAGTGACCACGAATCATATTAAAATCAAAACACAAACGGATAGGTTGTACCTGCAAAATGCAAAAAACTTAAGAAAATTTGAGTCTTGAGTATTTGAGTCTATCCTGACGCTTTTACTTTAAGCGATAAATTATCTTATCCAAGAGCTGGTTAGCATTTTTCAATTGGTTAAGAAATCTACTTAAACTATTCAAGATCCAATTTAGATCTACTTAACAAGAATAGAGAATACTTACACTGCGAACTAATTTCATTTAATCGTTTTTGTAATCAGCTTTTTATAAGTTAATAACATTCTTAAGAATGGACGGCGTCGTATTTAATATCTATTATTTGATTTCAACGAAGATTAGGTTATTTGCATGTAAGTACCATAAACATAATGCATAAAATTTACATTTAATAAAAAACGAATTGGCACCCTCCTAAAATGGTATTGCGGTAAATAATGACACACCCCTAAACTTTAACTGTTACTGTTAGTTTGTATCATCCCACTGCTGGGAAAAGGCCATGACCCAAGGCCATGACTTCCAGCTCTTTCGATCCAGGGCTAATGTGGACCACTGGTCGATTTTTTTCTTTAGCTTGTCCCGCCATCTACGAGGGCTGCTGCGACTCTTTCTGGCTGTGTCAGGGCTCATCATCATCATCATCATTACAGCCGAAAGACGTCCACTGCTGGACATAGGCCTCCCCCAATAGGAGGGCTTTGCTATAATCGCCACGCTTGGCAGGCGGGTTGGCGATCGCAGTATGGTGTTAAAAATGCATAGAGAACGCTGCTGCCCATTCTCTAGAAAGTACCTTAGTCGCCTTTTACGACACCCACGGGAGGAAATGGGATGGTGCTATTCTTTACGTCCGGTACCACACGGGCTCCACATAATGGTAATTTTGGCCCACAGCTCATTGGGCATACGGCAGACTTGGCCAGCTTCAGCTTAGCGAATTTTTGAGCAACGTCACTAATCTGTGTTTTGGAGCGCAGTATGGTGTTGCGAATATGGTATGTCAATTTGATGCCTGGAATGGAGCGCAGTATTCTAGGCGTCAAACCTATACATCGTTCGATAAAAAGATTGTGATATTTTAAAAATTATGAGCTTTTGTTTGGCCACTTGGCCTTTGAAGTCCGGTACAATGACCCTTTGATATGTTGCGTTCATCTAGGATCTCAGAATAATCCTGCAACTGGAATGAATGTTTCTGCATTGAAGCCACTTTAACAGTGCGAAAAGGAGCTGAAAAGGCTTATTTCAAAGCTACAAATATTATAAAATAAAGTTGCTTTTCGTGTCTGTGTGACCGCATTGTTCTTCAGTTCTTCGGTTTTCATCATCATTCAGAGAATTTATTTCGGAATGTTTATGTTTATCTTTTACGTGTATGTAATATGTTTACCATTAATATTTAACTAACGTAGGTACAACCACAGTAGTAGTTTTAACCTCTAAGTGAAAAAGTGTCAATATAAAATAATAATGTTATTATGTACAAAAAAAAAAGGAGCTACGTCTGCCAACAAACTACTTTGCAGTTTAGCAGAGATATATATATCTTGTAAACAATTATTTCTGTGAATAAACGCTTTTTCATTATTATTTTTTTAAATGATCTCGATTTTTGTCTAGACAAAATCAAACTGGTTGCTAATTCAAGTGTATAATTTTATAATTTTTATGATATTAATTTTATTTTCTGTGATTAATATACTTTGACTCACACACTGACTTATGTTATTAAATGTTAAAATTTTAGGGAAATCATCTACTTTTAAAATGTTTGTAAATATGTGAGCACCATGTGTCTATCGCATGATTGATTTGTCTGTCATTGCTTCACTTTTCATTCTTTTTACCTATTGTGGTATAGAAATTTTATTCTAGGTAAGTGCATCGTCTTCACATATAATTAATGTACACAAAATATTGTAAACATTTTAAAAGAGTAAGTGTGGAGTTTCTTGCCTATTCTTCTCCATACGTAACTACTTTAGGAAGGAGCAACTAGAATCAATTAATTATATTTTTCTAATCTTTGACGTTCAAAAGTGCCTTTTATGTGGATAATTGAAATAAGTGTTTTGACTTTGACTTTGTCCCATAACATAATCAGCCTATAATGTTCCCACTGCTGAGATACAGGACTCCTTTCTGTGAGAGGAAGTGACCACGCGGGCCCATTGCGGGTTGCTAGATGTCACATGTCACAATGTTTTACTTCACACCGTTCCGATGTTTTGTCGCTAGTAGATAATAAAAGTTTGTCTTTCACTTTCACTTTGACTTGACCGTTCTCTGAACACCCATCACAGCTCTAGCAAAACTGCTCTCAAAAACAAGGCCCTGCTTGCAGCAAACGCATCGATCGTGTTTTGTTTCCGTGGTTACACTTGACGCTTCTTCCCATTACTGCGCTAAGTCCAGAATCGAACGAGCAGCCGGCGGCGACGGTCGGTGCTGCCCCGGCCATGGTTGGCATGGACGTAAATAGCGCGGTCGATGACCGGCCTCCGCGCGGCCTTCACTTTACCGCACGCTCGCACGCCAGCCGACCGGCGACCCAGCCGTCATCGCCCGCGAGACAGGGTCCTTACGTAGGGTTGCTCAATTTACTCATAGCCCAGTATGTTAATAATGTTGTAACATACAGGGCTATAGTTACGTATGGTAAGTTAAGGTTCTATTAGCGCGTGGCCAAAATTGGAACTATCGCCGCCATCTTGTTTTGTCAATACAATTTCTGTGACAAATATTTTACAAATTTTTGACAACAACGCCCTGTCAATGTAATTCAGGCGCTAAAAGATCCTTGGTGCAATCTTCTCGCGTTAAGTATTTATATGTGTAATATAGATATGATGGCGGTTGTTGGAATGAAATTCTTTAGCGCGGCTTGCGGTAGGAGTAAACTGGTAGGAATCGTCACGTAACGAAAAAGCGTTATGCCCGAAACTCTAGTATCTATATTTTTTGGACGCTAAGAACTTAAAGGTACTAGATGGCTCCTTATTAAAAAACAAAAACAAAACCTTTTCTCACTTGAGACCATACTTGTTGACGGCTCTGGGCCTCAAGTCTGCTATTACAATAGTGTCAGAATGGTCTCGCCATTGTGAGTATTTGACAGTGTTTGTATGGCAAATCTGTCAAAAACTCACAATGAAGAGACAGACCATTGCAACGTTTGTACATTAGTAGACTTGGCCCCCTGTATTAATGTATAATGTACAGCGATAGAAACTTGGTTCCAACTGGGTTTCCCGCGACACCTTGTTTTGTTTTAGATTTTAGAAATAAGATTTTTTTTTTTAAACAAAAAAAAGCCAATTCGAGAGATAACTTTACAGAGTGATCTTTGCGTTGAAATTAAAGTAATATTAATGAGGAGAAATTTATTTTTAACTATTATTTTTATTTATTTGTTTTTTATTTGTGATTTGTTTGTTTTTTTTTATATTAATTTTATTTTATTTTAATTTTTTTATATGTTTTTTTTTTTTTTTTTTTTTTGTCAGCGTTAGCTATCTTTAGTTAAAATTTAAAATAAACTATTTCTCATAGAGAAAAACAGCAACTCTTGAGATAAAGTAAATAAAACAGTTTCCAGAATTATGTAAATTATAAAAAACGTTGGTCATCCCTAATCATGGCGCCACAACTATTGTTTTGGCTTATGCTAAAAAGAGAGCCGCACTATCACTGCAAAAAGATATATGTGCATCTCTTTTTGACTTTAAGAAGCATGCAATTTGTAAAAACATTACAGTAGCGGTTAGACAAATCGACGCATATTTCTTTAGCAAATGAACTTCAGCGGCGTTTGATGTATCATCTTGTTTAGTTTGTGAGAAATGTATTGGTTGTGTTGAATTGATATTGTGATAGTTTTTGTCAGTTCGCTGCTCTGAAATATGAAATAATAGCTTCTGCCCGCGACTTCGTCCGCGTGAAATTTCTTGTTCCCGCGACCCACAACCCGTCCGCGATATTATTTTGTTTTCACTTAGCGTTCTTTCTTTTTACTCGGGTCACAGCGCCAGCTTGATGTTAAATAGCCTTCCTCAAGAATTGGGCTATCAAATGCAAAAATATTTTTTCTAATCCGACTGGTAGTTCCAGACCCCTACATATGTACAAACTTAAAAACAGATTTTACCTCTTAAAATTTTCATTTGTATGACTCTAAAGACTCCGTAAAGAGTTTAAACTCTATAATACAATAGACCACAAATCTATTACCAGATTTACCCAGATAAGAAAAAGTGCTAACAAAATACCTAAACCACGCTCACAATCACAGATTTCTAATAAAACTTTCCAGATCGATGGATGCCAACTAAATTAAGAAAAAAGAAAAGAAAACCCCTGTAGCTCCTAGCAACGACGACTGCATTGTAAATAGTTGTAATCTAATTTAATCTAGCTTTACGTCGTTAACTTACGCTTGAATAATTGTATTGATACCGAGAAGGGCTAGGATAAGCCTTAGGGCACCATACAGATAGTATCTACAGAAGGTCGGTTCTATATAACGAGTGAAAAACAGACACACGCACGCAGGGCCAATATATCGAACGAATTTCTTGGTTTAATTTAACGCATCCCCCTTTCTACACGACTGACTGTGGGACTATGAGAATTTACTACCCTGTCGGGATCCTGTCTGATCGGTTTGTACCGTGTGGTGCTGGACGTAAAGAATAGCACCACCCCATTTCTTCTCGTGGGTGTCGTATAAGGCGACTAAGGGACTTACTAGAGAATGGGCAGCAGCGTTCTCTATGCATTTTTAACACCATACTGCGATCGCCAACCCGCCTGCCAAGCGGGGCGATTATGGCAAACCCCCGCAATTGGGGGAGGCTTATGTCCAGCAGTGGACGTCTTTCGGCTGAAATGATGATGATGATGATCCCCCTTTACTTTGCGATAATTTTCATTCGAGCAGTCGGCCCAGACGCGTAGGTTGAATGTCTCTTGCACTTCATAAAACGACGTCTAATTTTGCTTTCAAGAGGAATGTTTATCAAAAGTGCTAATTTTTGTTTTTATAAACATAAATTATTACACAGCCAACAGTTCAGTTTTATAAGGGGTCGTTCAACTACTGATGCCGTGTGCTGAACTTTTAGGACATATTTAATAGAAAAGATAAAAGCGATGCCCTGGGCATCTTTTGCGATTTGTCAAAGGCATTCGATTGTGTTCTACATGAAACGTACTCAGGAAACTGCCCAGGAAGCCACTACGGAATCCGGAACAGCGATCTGAATCTTCTTACTTCATATTTGAGTCATAGGATTCCGAGTGTTGAGGTTAATGGAAAAATATCTACTGTATCTATAGTAATAATGGGAGTCCCACAGGGCTCAATTCTTGGTCTTTTCTTGTTTCTAACATTCCTTACTTCATAAAGAATAATAATGATAGTGATGTTTGTGGTTATAATAATATAATTAAAAAATATATATAAAAAAGTTTATTAGGAACAATTTAGGTATAACTTAACAAAAGAGATGAAGATAGCTGCAAAAGTAAAATAATGTGGCGCAGGTATTAGCGCCCAACTCAAAACACATCTTTAAGACGTTTACATCTTTAAGGAAGCCTTATAGTGCAATTGCTCGTAATTACGAGGTCGACTAAACGGAGATTCCAAACGAATGCCAGTCGCGAGTGCGCTTGCACTCGTTGTAAGTGAAGCGTGTGTGTATTGTGTGGAGCCGTCCTTCTGCACCTATCTATTTTGTGCCTTAGGGTATATGCACCCACTTTTATTTTCACAACCCGTTTTTATGGTAATTGAATCGCATGCGCATGTAAACACTGTAGATATTAAAAGCTGACATCGTAAATCTGCAGCTGGTCGCTTATATACGAGCTGCTTTAGTAAAGCTATCAATATGACTAATAGTTTCAACACCTTCAACATAAGGTGGTAAGTTGGTACGTTTGTCTCTCTGTTAGAGAGACAAATTGAAGTAGAAAAAAAAAAAGGTTGCCTATCGTTTCATAAAGTGCAATTCAATAACGGATATACAAAAAGTCGAAAAAACAAAATTTGCGAGAATTGCAACGTAAAAGTGTTGGAGTGGAGTAATCTTTTTTTTGATTAAATTATTGTACTAACTAAATCAACTTAATATGCTTCAGTAAAAATCACGACTAATTGAAATAAAACTGTAAATCGCACCCCCAGTGTGATAAAGGCGTAAGTAAATATGTACGTCACTTTTTTTATTGCAGTTTCGTATAGCGCAGATAAACATACACAATGCTCAATTTGTCCGTTAAGATCTGATGAAAAATAAAGCAATTATACCAAAAAGACATTTGTCGCGTCACTTTACATTTTTTCAGATAAAAAGGTCCATAAACGTGTGTGAAACTTAAAATATTAATTATTCTTTATGCACGACAATTTGAGGTATCTGAAATATTGTTGAAAAAAGCTTGATTTTTTTACTGCCTAATGGTATATAACAAAAGATCATAAGATCAAATGCTAAATAGATATACCAGACCAAACAGTTTTTTTGCTCTCCTGTAAAATTTGTATATTCTTCTTACGCCTTTGTCGCACTGGGGGTGCGAAATGTTCCTTTTAAACGTTAATGTTGATTAGTTTATAATGTCGAATCCCAACAAATATCGGGTACTATAAAAATCTATATCAACTCGTCGGTAATATAAAAATAAAACAATCCCTTGAAAATAAATAAATAAAACTATTCTCAGAAAACACTCGATTATCACTGTAAAGCCGGCCAGACACAGCAAAAATATTTGAACACTGATTTGAACACTTGTTTGAAAACTTGTGAGGCACGGGTATTTGGATAGTAGTTCAAAGTTCAAAATTCAAATGTGTGCGAAGCCTCCTGTCAAGTCCTGTCCTGATACACTTGCACAAAGTTCAGTTGCTCATAAACCACTGAGCGGAACGGTCGCTTTGTTCAGTCGCAAGATGGATTGGAGAAACGAGTGTCCTGGTATTTATTGAGTTGCTTGAAGGAGAACCATGTATATGGAATCCTAAAAGCAAACATCATAAAAATTTTAAGTTAACTTCTAGCTTATTCATTTGCACATGTTCCCATGCTCCCAATGATAATACGGGTAAATAAAAAATCACCTTTCATAGATACAAGTGTCCCAGTTTAACTTACAACTTCCCAATTCAGACGTCTTAAGATAAGATAACAAGTGTTTGCACGCGTCTCGTGACGTGAAAGTAATGTCTGCTGATTATTTATGAGAATATTAGTCTGAGAGACTATTTATAAACTTAGCAATGGTGCTGAGTTCTGTGGGAAAGGCAAGTGCGGCTGCAGACATTATGTAGATGTACTGCACTTACAAGCTGAGCGTTGAACAAACAAATAAAATTAGAGCAGTTTCTCGAGTGAGCTCGTAAATATGTAAAGTAATTATATAATAAATGTTTATATCTTCTACCTTCTTTTGGATCACACCTTTAAAAACATCTTTTTTTTTAAGTAATAAAAACAGGCCTTTCCATTACCATTTCAAAAGAAACTACGACAAATCAAAGGGCAATAATATTTTTACACTTCCATTTGCAACAATTAATAGTATATTTTATATCGAGGGACTAAACGAAGCCATAATATACCAGAGGTGGTTTGACTCCCGAGCGTGCAATCCCAGTCAATGAAATCGAGGGTATATTAAGTTGGCGTTTAGTCTCGAGGTGCAAACTGTACTTTTCACTTTGAGTGCGAGAAAAATAGTCAATTTAGTACAAAAACATTTAATTAATATTATTCCTCCAATCCATAACTTTCGTAAGTTTTTAAGTAAATCTTCCGCGATTTTGGCGGAAAAAGGTTATCTGTTATGTCTTTTGCTCTTTGCTCGACGTCAAACTCTTCACTGTTACTGGACATTCTTAATAAATTTATTTAATATCGAACAAATTTACGCTCGAAAAAAATTCTGAAATTTTCGCGGTCACGTTTTCTTCTAAACCAGTCACAGATTAACATTTTAAAACACATGGCGCCACCTTTTTTTGCGAAAAAACCGTGGAACTAAAACTCTCAACATTTTCGTAATGAAGATGGTCCACACTCCACAGATAATAGTATATTTACTGGCTGTTTGAGTTTGTCTATGTCACATGAAGGAAATAAAAAAAACTAATTAATTTTCACTCCCTAGAGACTAAAGTGGTAATTTTAGTCCCACTTCGTAGGGCTATATTGGCGTACTTTTAGAGCATGAGAAGTGAAAAATTAATTAAAGGTGTACGGTATGATAAAAAAAATTATCTACAAAATTAAGAAAGACTTCGAAACGATGATATTCAGTATCGAAACAAAATCTTCGAAATTAATTTAATCCGCTACGCCGTAGCTACGCCGCTACACAAACTGCATAGCCTACGACCAAAATGTTCTCATAAATATAAATTAACTAGCTTCTGCCCGCGACTTCGTCTGCGTGAAATTTCTTGTTCCCCCGTCCCACCCCGTCGAAACACATCGCCCGCCCGCGCCATTACTTCGTTTTCGCTTAGCGTTCTTTCTGACTTTTTTATTTTTGATCGGCTCCTTTTTTTTTGGGATTAGAAATTATCAAATAACTTTTCCCGCTCTAGGCGGAGCGGGAGGGCGTGTCAGACTTTTACTGACTAAAACCCACCCGTGTTCCTTCAGTTCCCTGTGTGCCAGGGCCACGGTATTCTTTTCGGACAAATCCGCAACCCTGGCAGGCACCGGTCCTAGCGGACCCCGTCAGTGCGTGCTGACATCTCTTTGAGGCGCGCGTGGAATACAACGCGCCGTCGACCCGGGCTTGGTCCTTACCGGACGGGGAGCTGCCCATAGCTCGCCGTCCGCAAGCCGTCGCGTCGCTTAGCGTTCTGACTTTTTTATTTTTGATCGGCTCCTAAGGGACGTAGTGTGATATTAAATACTCAATACTCAATACTTTTATTGCATTCCACATGTAGGTATTCTAAGGTGGTAAACTTATAAATTAGATCATTATGGACCGTGTCGGGCACAGCAAAATAAGTGAGTTAGGAGAGAAGAAGCGTTTGTTAATTTAATTTATATAACATTACACAATACACTTAGCAGTACTACTTTAATATAATAACTAAACGAAAAAGAAACTAACAAACTTAGCTGTCATCTTTGGTAAGACAGCTTGCTTATCTTACCAAAGATGAGAATTAAGTTCGGCAAGAATAATTTAACATTTGAAGGAGCACAGTTGTATAATAAAATACCGTCATGTATAAAAAAATTACACTCATTCAATGCATTTAAGAAGCAATTAGCCCAATATTTAATAAATAAAAATTTAACGAATGACCTTTAATTAGTAGGCAATTACAAATAATAATGCATTGGATCAGTAAAACACCCAAAAAGTGTTGACGAACTCGATACTGTATCTATTTAGCGTGCGGTAAACAATGTTCTCATGTAAGTGACTGTGTCTTTTTTGAGAATAAAATATCTTTAAACCTAATAACGATACAGGTATTTTCTAAGATAAGCTTTACTATGAAATATAAAAAAGTATCTATTGAGAGATGTAATAATAATTCATCTATCAATTAAAACTTTAAGTGTCGAGTACTTAAGTTATGACTTTATAAGTCGATCACTTAGATATTCGTTTACCGAATATCTAAGTGAAGTAGCTAGCGAAAAGTAGCTTATATTTAGCAAAAATTGTTGAAGTTTTTTTTAGAAAATAAGTTAATTTTCTCTTCTTTTTTTATTGGTGCGGGTAGTTTATTATACAATTTTATGGACATTACATAGGGACTTGTAGAGTGCATTTTTAACCGAGAACTTGGTAAGTTTAGCCTAGATGGGTGTCTGAGTAGATAAAAATAGCCTATTCCTGCCTCGAGAATAATGCTATCAATATAAAATAAAAATAAATATTTTTCAAATCCGACCGGTAATTCCAGAGATTAGCGCGTTCAAACAAACAAACTCTTCTCATTTTGCGTTTCAGTAATTTCATGTTATCTCCGAAACTGTACAACTAAATTGACATACCTACTGTTAAGAGCAAATCTTATTTCTATGATGTCCTTGTGGTGATAAAATAATTTATTTTGATATAGATAAATATTTTCTTGTTTAAATAATCATCTAAACGTATGTTGAAAAAGATCTTTTTTTAAACATAAATCCTCCTTTATCTGCTAAAATATAAAATATGTAAATATTTATTTATCTTTATTTGTTCAGACTACAATGGTCTATAGTGTTAGTAAATATGGTAGTATGATGTCGCTGACTTTTTTGTAGGATTATTTATGGCGGACCAAATTGCCATACATTGTTTTCAGTTATACTCAATATATTTATTGCTTCCACATGTGAACTTAGGTGGTAGGTTTTACAAAAATATGATCATTGTGCAACTGTTTAGCCAGCGCATGCAAATAATAATGTTTCAAGACGTATTATTTTCCGACTTGCTAGACAAAAATTGTGATAACTCGGCTAATATCAGAGTCCGTTCAGTAGTTTCAGAGATTACCCACTACATACAAATTTACAAACAAATTTTACCGCTTTATAATATATAATATATATTTATTTATAGTTAATTAAAAAGTTACAAAACCAATTACATTAATTAACAAAGAAACATTTAAAAAAAAAATTGACAATTTTTGTATATAATTTAATTAAAACTAACATGGAACAGTAGACTCCCTTGCATACTTTCTCTCACAGAACACCAGACATACGAGTATACGCATAATATTATATCGCCGGGTTAAAGGCAAAACCGACTATCTGCCGAAACCGATTAACCCGGTTTGACCGGTTTGATTAAACCGGTTATATTATAATCGGTTTTTACATTCGGTAATAGTCCTAAGTCCTAAGTCCTGCGGTTCAGTTGGTTTTACCATTAGATAAAGAATCAAATGCCGATTCGAATGGTAGGTACTTATATTGAAGTGAAAAACTAAAAACGCAGATAGTCGGTTTTGCCTTTAACCCGGCGATATTATTATAGTATAGATACCCTCAGTTTTAACAATAGACCGGTCATTTTGTTACGGCTCCTAATATCCCGTTATTACCATGGTGTAACCAAGTTCCGAGCTATTGCCCTTCGGCCCAGTAATTGTATAAATACAATTTATTACTGCCATACTTCAAGTTGGTTCTGATGTAATGTTATTTGTACAGACTAATTAACAATGACATGCAATAGTCGTAATAATTTTAATGATAGGTACACACGGCTACATATCAAGCTATACAATTCCAGAATAAGCTGAACTCTCATTATACGGAAATCCTATACAATGCGAGATCAGCTTATTCTGGAAATGTATAAGCTTGATGTGTAGCCGTGTGTACACCACGACACAGAAGTAATATGTTGTTTGTCGGCTGTGCGCTGATGGGATGTGAAAAATTAATAGTTTTATCGTGTGTGAGTCGTTCGTAACATTAAATAATGGATGTAGTAAGGCCCTAGGCGGTAATATGAAGGTAACTCGTGTAAAACGGCTTCCAGTCATAATCTATTTATTATAAGGGTATGCACACAAATTCATATCAAGAAATAGATAGAATATTTTTTCAAAAGGTTTTCTAAACAGGATAGTATGTAGACAACATAACATCACGTCTTGTTTCTTCGCAGGGTTTGGCAGAGATGCACTATGGGTAACATAGTACCCCAAATTTTGCCAGTTATGTTTAAGTCCGAACCTATTGCCACCATTGCACACAAATTCCAGACTCAGGCTTAAGGCCCGCGCCGACAGGCGCGTTATCGTAGGCACGACATACAGCGCGACCCTTGTCACGCCCGCGATATCTCGCCAGTATGTAGGAGCCTTCAAACTTTTAATCCCTCCAAAGGTTGTCTGTAAAAGATCGCTTTTAGCGATAAGACCGAACATTGTGTCACCGTAGTAACATTTCTACATTTATATCAGTAAATTTTATGATGGACATAATCAAGAGTCATCCATCTATCTAATGAGAAATTCCAGATGAAAAATCCCAATCACACTTTGCCCAACCTAAGAATCGAACCCAGGACCTCATGCTCAGCAATAACGCTTGCGACCACTAGACTAACGAGGCAGTCAATATTATGTGGACTAGTAAGTATTTAACGCGCAATGTCAATATTTTTTTGATTGTACACTCGGGTACATATCAAGCTATAATTTCCAATATAAGCTGACCTCTCATTGTACGGAAATCCTATACAATGCGTGATCAGCTTAAACTGGAAATATAAAGAGAGATAGCTATAATACTCTTTATTATGTCCACCATAAAAAATACAGATTTATATGTAGACATTTTACAAGGGGTGACATAATGGGAGGTATTATCGCTAAAAATGATCTTTTAAAGACAACTATGAACTTAATATGTAGTGTGTACTAACAAGGGTATTTTAAATTAGCATTTGACTTAAAATAAACAGTTCCCAGGATCGAACATCCAGTTCAGTTCTTACTTAATTAATTAGGCTCCAATATATAACAAACCACATCAAACATAGTTTTTCTAAACTAGAAGAAATCTAACATTTATGTCAGTAGTAAAGTCTGCAGCACTTACCCGATATCCCTCGTTAGTCGTGTGATGAGTGCTTCCTTTACAGAACACTCGTTATCTCGAAAATATAGAGAATGTATTTATAAGTAGGTAGGTATAAAAATTGCATCATACGAGTAACCTGTTTATGTCTGACATGGAATCGTTGGGTATCAAATTAAGAGGTGGATTTATTGCAACAGCATGTATAAGGCCGTGTTACATTGGACGCGTTTTTGTACGGTTTTACTCTTACGAACACATACGAACACGCACGAATGATCCCGAGCTTCCATGTACTAAGGGAGCGCATAGACTGAGTGCGAGTTAGTCGTACGTATACGTACGTGTAGTTCCGACGTCCGATAACAATCCGAGCTTGCTGAGATTTCAAAGAAACACTACCTATTTAACAGAGAAAAACGTATTCAGTGTCAGTTTATTCCGACCTCACCGCTGAGGTCCCTCGCGACGACCCCGACTTAACAGTCCTCCCCGACCCTTGCTCGACGAAGCGCCAGCCCGCGCCGCAACTGAGCCTGTAGCTTTTAATTCCCAGATCAATAATCATAACCCAGATTTGATCCAGCCTGTCCCACCTTGCTGTCCTCCCCCGACGCTGCCCTAAGCCGAGTTTCGAACCGCAAAGGTGGTGCCCTTAGCGTGTAGTCGTTTAGTTTATAAGTTTTATGCCCTGGCTGGAGGCTTTAAGTTCATTTAAGGCAGCCACAAGAAAGTCCGGTTAAGGAGTCACGACCTCTCAAACTCAACTCCGAGACGACAAATAAAAAAAAAAAAAGTGTCAGTGTACTCAATTCGTACGACCACGATCATACATTTACGTACGAATTACGATACAAATTCGTGTCCAAAGTGCTCGCGGTCTAAGGCGCGTTTTGCACCATGTCATTTTGTACCCATCCGAACCGTTCAACATTCGTCATAGTAAACTATGGTGTGAGCTAATGTTTTATGGTTTTTAACGCACTTTCCTTTGATACAGCACCTGTCGATAAATGCTAGATCTCGGTAGAATGAGACTCAAATATCTTTATTCATAATCTTTAATGCTTTTTGCATAATGCCTCAACTCACTTTCAGCGCGGTGCCTTTATAAACACAAATCTGTTGAAGCTTTTATGACCACTTCAGGCTATAATAAAATGTGAGGAAAGCGATTCAAGGGACGTAATAATACCTGTTTTTATCTTCAGTAAGTGTCATTTTACAGGGTTTGTCTATTTCTAGACATGCTCTTGGAATCATTTTCGAGCTGGTATCTTTACAGGAAACTGTATGGACGCAGACGGTCGCAATAGTGTAAGCTCATAACATAATCGCTGCCTTTACTAGCCACCTACATGTTCCTAAAGATAAATGTTATAGAATAAAACCGGCCAAGTGCGCACAATGTAGGGATCCGAAGTTGGAATAAATTTATCCCAAGATCAATCTGCCTAGCCGTTTCCCAACTATATTGGTTCAGCTGAATACCAGTATTTTACATGGAGCGACTGCCTATCTGACTTCCATAACCCAGTAACTGGGTACTACGATACCCTTTGGTAAGACTGGGCTACTTTCCGGCTTCTGACGACCCATAACGACTGTCATAGATCCACGAATGACAGCCGGGACCAACGGCTTAACGTGCTTTCCGAGGTACGGAGTAGTCTCGGTATGTAAAGATGGTCACCCATCCACGGACCAACCCCGGTAAGCGTAACTTTACCTGACTGATTAGCCCGTGCGGATGTTATAACTAAGCCACGAGCTCGAGAATTTAACCCAAGAACAAACTTAAAATTGTAGTTGAAAAACATGTTCTCCCATACATTTCAACTGCAAATATAAGTTGGTCGACTATTACTCGTTAACTTGTAAAGCTTACTTAGCTGTGATAGTTTTTCTTTTATCTTCGTTATATGCTACTGCCGCGAATTTTTTCACACATCCAAAAACAACCACTTAGCTGGCAGGGGGGAGACACTTGACTCTAACAAAAATTTGCACTTTAATATTACGCAAACAAATCCCTGAATCGAAAAATGGTGTTTGCAAACCCGCAATATTTTTGAACGGCCTATCCAACGATACCCCACACCATGGGACAGACGAGAAAAAAAATATCATCCCCACTTTACGTGCAGGGAAAAACAAAAAGCTCTCATTATAGAAGTTGATAAAATGTTAGACTGGGGTGTTATAGAAAAATGCGAAATCCCTTGGCTTTCTCCGATTTTTATTACACCTAAAAAGAATGGCGAATGGCGATTCTGTATTGATAGTCGTAAATTAAATTCAGTTTAAGAGACCCTAAAAATAAAAACAAGATTTTAATTTTCCACTTCGTCGGCGTGATTAATATGTATACCCATGCCAAATTACAGCTTTCTAGAAAGAGTCTCTGAGCTAATCCGCAGACAGACAGACTGACATGGCGAAACTATAAGGGTCCTTGTTATAAAGCAAGAAAGGTAATAAAGTTCTATACTTTGTATCATCTTTTTATGACATGATTATTACATGTGAATCATCATCATCATCATCAGTTTCTAGTTTTACCGGATACAGCTGAATTCCAGTATTATTACCAGAGATCGGAATAAGCAGAGTTAATTTACCTAAACTTCGAGGAAGGATGTAACATAGAGTGGATGACACCTCTAAAATCCCGGAATAATTAAAATGACGTTTAAATGGAATTCAGGAATGTTTGTCGAAGCACATACTGATGGGTTCAATACCATCCTGCGAAAAAGGATGGCGTCCATGATGCGCAGGGTGCGTGGGAGCGTCAACGGCATTCTGAAGGTCATTGTGAGAAGCCATGTTGTGCTATTATGGCGCATTGGGTGCATGTATGTACATGTGCACATACCTAGTGCGTCAGGTGAGTGCAACAAGTATATGAATTAAATAATAGTTATTACCAATATTTGTTACTTACTAACATAGATTATAAGTATGTATGTATATATTACTAACATCTTATGGATCAAGATCTGAATTAAAGTTTTTTTTTTTAATCCCGTGATTTATTAATTTGACTTTATTTATAGTTACAAATAATTGATTTGTAAAATAAATGTTTTAGGGTTCCGTACTAAAACTATTAAATTAAAGAGCTTTTTTAGCAATTTTAGTACCACTGAATTTTGTAGGTGGTATTATCCACTCTATGTGACATCCTTCCTCGAAGTTTAGGTAAATTAACTCTACCAATTCCGATCTATGATTATTACATGTGAATACCAACTCAAAATCTATGACTAGACAATTCCTTACGTTACCAGCACTATCACTTTAGCTCTGAAATTACAGATGGAATACCAGAAAAAGAATAAAAAAATGGTAGGATATCTCTGCAAAGGGTATTGGAAGCCGTCCGTGATTACTGTGACGCAAATCGTCGACGTAACCGAAGATTATTTTAATCGCTCGGTAAGAATCCTCGGTCAAGCTGAGTTACTACGGGCTATTAACTCGTACTTGTTTGAATTCTGTGCCTTTGGGTTATTGTGTCGTATTCAGACGAAGTGATAGATTGCTAAAAGGTACAATTTTAATTAATATACGGTAGTGTTTATGCTGTCATGTATATATACAAATAAATAAAATTGAAGTGCCTGTTTCAAAATAACAGCTTTTTAGGGTTCCGTAGTCAACAAGGAATTCTTAAAATTTCACCATGTCCGTCTGTCTGTCTGTGGCTTAGGTCAGAGACTCTTACTACTGGAAAGCTATAATTTGGCATGGATATATATATTAATCCCGCCGACTAAGTGGTAAAATAAAATCTTGTTTTTTTTTTTTTAATTTACCTCCCCTACACGTATAGTAGGGATGATATTTTTTGCTCTCTTTTATCCTATGGTGTGTATCGTTGGATTGCCCGGTCAGCAATATTGCAGGTGTGTGAAAACCATTTTTCGATTCAAGGATCCGTTTGCGAGATATTAAGCTCTAAAGTGCTCATTTTTGTTAGAGTCAAGTGTCCCCTTTCCCCTTTCCAACTAAATTGATTTCGGATATGTGAAAAAATTCACGGCAGTATTATATAAACGAAGTTAAGAGGAAAACTAACACAGAAAAGTAGGCGTAAAGCCTACTTGTGCGTGGTCCAACACGTACTTGGCAGGTTTTTTAAACTCGATTTAACCTGAAAACCTGACACCCAGTTGACAACACTGAGTGGACGTTCTCTCACTCATACTCGACTCATGACACCACTTGGTTCCTAATTTTCTGTTATTAAAAAGAAAATAGGTATACAAAAATTATTGCGCAGCGTTCTGCGCGAAGTCCCGACCGCCCATGATACATCGGCCGTACTGTACCATCTGCTGGATTTAGAAAACTGTGCTCATTTTTTTGACACAGATCATAAAACCATACGCAGGTTTTTCCATTAAAATATTTGTACACTGTAGAGCAGCACCATTAATTAACGCCACGCTAATTAATTTTTATTTTTACGCTAATAGACACGCTCATAAAGACTAATTAGGTACGAATTTTATTTTAAAATGAAAGTTTTCATTAATTAAATTGCGAAAAAGTTCGCTCGACGCAAATTAGCTAATTTGTTTGAAAATATTAGGTTACACTAATTTGACAGTGACATTTATAACTTTTTTATTCAAGTTACGTAGCTTAGATTAAAAAAAAGCCCAATATTCATTATTGGTTTTATTAAATACAAATGCATGTCGACTTTTGAGTTCTCACAGCAAATGATTGGATCATAATATTATCTACTTACTTAACAATAAATTAGGCCTCGAATTAGATAATTATAATTTTATATTCAATTAATTTAATGACAAGTTTCAACTGATCCCTACGAACACTAAAGTACATAAATATAATTTCCATTTACAATCTTCACATAACTTCACTTATTCGTAAGAAACAATAAAACTTTATCCACCAACCTATAATTAACCTTCATAATAATTATAATTTTAATCTGACGGCCATTGACCCTACACCGCTTCTTGGCTGCAAGTGCAACATTGCACAAGGCTGCTGGACCTCGTGATCGCAATGACAGGGATGAGTCAGCTGAACCCATCTCTAATAACCCACTTAAACCCACTGAGATTGATGGTTACGTAACTAATTCAATGATGGAAACGGATCATGGGAGAATGGGACTGAGGAATGTTTGATATCAGATTCATAAAAGATTAATTAAATAATTTAAGTAAGTTCAGTTAGTAAGAAGATAATAGAAACCCATATAAAGGCCTACACTGACCTCCCATACCAATTAAAACTTTATTTGAAAATATTGTAAAAGCCAATTATTTTTAAAACAGTAACGAAGAGTTTCTTGCCGGCTCTTCTTCATAGGAAACGACCAATTGAAACCGTGCATCTAGCTTCTGACGTTTCATAAGTGCCCATGTAGGTTTATGTGAAATAAAATATTTTGATTTGATTTGATTTAAATATCAATTAGCCAATTCGAGGTTGTAGAGCTACTTCTAAGTATTTCCTACTTAACCAAGATACGTCAATTGAAACTTGAAAGAAACTGGAGCTTACAGCTTTCCTACAAAAAGTTTAAAACACAACTATATATACATTAATTCGTATCACCGCAACCGCAAATCAAATTGCAATTTGTTTAATCAATACAATGAACAGTAATACACATTCTAGTGAAAGCGAAACCGAAATTCTGTAAAAGAAGCAAGAGACCAATTTGGTAAAAAAAGACTGTTACAATGGTAACATAATCGACGCTCGGGTGCGCGGGCGACGGACGGCGGCGCGCGTCGTCTCGCCGACAGCCGTGACAATTAAGTTAGGTTTTTAATGACTTTTTTACAGGTCCAATAAATTGTGCACTTTTTACTTGGAAGAAAGTGGTTGAAAAACGTTCATTATGTTAGCGAGCTTTTGTGGACGCCGTTACGCTTGTTGGCACATAATGAGCACCGGTGTCCGGTTCGTTACTGGCTCTGTGTATATTTAATCAGCATCTGCGTCTGTTTAATTTACAGGACAATCGGATTTCGGGTTAGTAGTTTTAAGACTCATTAAACATCTCCTGATAAAGCTTATAACTTGAGCACAAGTGTTCAAAGTGGGTCGCAAATGTCCATGTTGTTAGTCACGCCATCGTGATTGGTCTTCAGCTTTCATTTCATATATTCTTTCTAAAAAAAATATTTAGTTCTTTTTTTATAACTAAACAAGCAAATAATGACGTCACTAGACATTACTGAGCGTGAAAATTGGTTCACAGAACTATGAGACGGCAAAAGTAGTCCAAACCGCATTAAGTATGACTCTAGGAGTTTGCTGACTTATTGCATTCGACTGGTATGCTCTTTTACCCGGTGATCAGCGAGAAAGTTACCACATACATCACTAGTGTCAAAACAAGCCACCCAGGGAGAAATTGCAGATAAAAGCCAGGTGGAACAAGCTATACATCATTGGCTAGCCTTGTCGCGGACATATAATAACACCTTGGCGGCTACAAACAAACAGCATAAACTTCTAAACAGTCCAACACAATACTGGTGTACATTGTCCTTAAACTCGCATAGATTAAAACCATGCAACACCGCCTCTCTATGTAACGGGCTACAGGGCGTGTTGGGACATCTCTAGCCCGCCATTGTTATGTCACACTTTGATTTATACCCCAAGGTTCCGAACTCCTGACAACTCAATGCCGAGAGCACACTCGTAAATATTTCCCGTAATAAAAATAAAATAAGTTGAAAATTGAAAGTGTTGCTACAAAATATTATACGGCATTTGAATTGATATTATGTTACTTTTCGTACGCGTAACTCTGTGTATTTTATAACACAAGTTACACGGAATTAAGAGGGAAGCGTCAGAGTAGCCCGCGAAGTTAGTACAATCCTTAAAGTCATGATTTCATGAAATCGTCATTCAATCAGATTATACGACCTGAAGGAGTTGTATTACTGATTCTAAGGCTTATAATTCTGTAAATACATACTTGTTACGGTCGCGAATCATATTTAGATCGACATACAACCTGATACTGACTTGAAAATTTCAAAAAACGTAAGACCCTGACGCTTTCCCATTAAACAGACGACTGCAACTATTGTCAGTGTCGAGAAATATCGCAGCAAACGAACCAGACTAAACGTTTTCATTCCGAGATTACTTTGTAGTTTGTACTAGCACATCAATGAATATTCAATGAAATAAACCAATCCATAAATCAATGGGTGAACTAGGCAACCAATTAGCTTTATGCATTTATCTAGGAGAATGATCTTCAATTAGAACTGACCATTTAGAACGACAATCACATGTATGTACTGTAATTTATATCATCAAACAATAATAAGTCACAGTTTTCAAATAGAGTTCCCCGTTAGCACCTTATACGGTCATACTTAAGGTCGCGTACGTATTAGACTATACTTCATTTGAAATAAGACATTTAACTAAACCTTTTTAACAGTCCGTTCAACTGATTTTGACTTCTATTCTGTAGGCATAAGGATGGCATTAAAAGCAAAAAAGTGGTTACAATACCAACTGTTTACTGCAGCTGCCATTTGTCATATAAAATAGGGTTGGTAGATGTCACATGTCGTCGAATTTTTGGTTTTAGGACATGCCGGTATCTTCACGATGTTTTTCTTCCCGTTTTGAGAGCAGTGGTGATGAAACAATTTACCCAAAGTGCTTCGAGAGCAGTAGTGGCGGAGCGGAGATGGTAACGGCCACTACTGCTCTCGAGGCACTTTACTACTTACCTATGCTTAGAATCATTTCTACTTTAAAACTGCTACCTACTAAGCCGTGCACCAACAAACTAAAAAAGTCATTACATTTGTTTACCCGAAATAATTAAAAAGCTTAAGGCGAGGTTCTTCAAGTTAACCTCTAGGAAATGTAATTTTAATGTCATTTTATTTAGAAACGGTAATGACTAAACACGTGAAAAAAAAATATGTTGCTTTTGAGACCTTTTTGTAGGTACATCGGGTACTCGTTACATAATTGGATAAAGTTCGCTCGATAGAAAAATAATCCAAACATACCCTTATTTTATAGATTAAAATAATTTTATTTCAATATTATACCACATTATGTATTTAAAATTACATCAAAATAAACGTATATGATGATGTAATGTCCGTCGGGTTTAACATTGTTAATATGGTAACACATATAATTTTCAACCCAAAATTAACGAAATTCACGGCACAATTTACTTGCGCCCAGCTGCCACCTCTAGAACAAAAATGCACGCTCGAAGAACCTCGCCTTAATCCGTGAACGACCCCACACATCACTACACCCCACATTTACTTCACCCACACTCTGTTATCTACTGAATGATAAATGTATTATTTCCTGTACAATCCTTTAAAATCAAACAAGGCAATCTAAGATTAAATAGCTTGTTTATAATTAATTAGGATGCCATTTATTTAATCGTGGCTAGATTACATGCCATCAATTCGAAGTTTTCATTCAATTGATGCCTGCGGGGCTAGCCGGGGTAAACACTAAACAGTGAATGCTATCGGGCATCAGTTAGAAAATTAATCGTGCCTAGTTTCTATTAGGACCTCTGTTCATGTATTATTAAAGATATGGAGTACACTATTTGAATAATTGCAATTTTAATTTGCAATATATGATACTAGATATGATAAATGGTCACACAATAACGGCTGTCCAAATACAGAGCGTTTTTTGATACCTTAATGTCATAAATACTGGTGGAAATTACAGATTTTCATGACGGGATAATTATGACGAAAGAAAATTACTTTAGGTATTGAAAAAGTATATCATGAACTCATAAAGTCATAACATAAATAACATAACATTTACGTGATGATAATACAGGTCCAAAATCACCCACTGACCTATATTCTATAGCTGTATTCTACAGATGGCCGCGAATACTCGCTATTATTCGGTATTCGGCATACCTCGATTTTTTTTTTTTGTTATTCGTCGAATACCAAATAATTGTGTATATATTCGAAATTCGGCGAATATATTATCTATATAAAAATAAACTATTAATGAACGGAAAAACTATAGACTTAAAAATAATTAAACTTTTATTAATCTTTAAAAACAAAACATACTTAGAATTATTATCATAATAATAAAACAATATTAATAATAATTATTATTATAATAATTAATTAATTAATTATTATAAAAATATTAATTATTATTATTATTAATTATTATATATTATTGTTTATTAATTATTATCTATATTATTATTATTATATAAAAAGGTAGCCAAAAATCAGTCATGAAAGTGAATAGTTATTTTTTTTTTTAATGTATTTTTCTTTCTCTTCTACTCTAACACACGTTGTCTACATCTCTTTATCTACTCTCCTACCGCAAATATTTGCAGGAAGAGATTTCTTTAGAAATAAAAATCACCTTTATACGTATTTTTCTGTTCTTGTTGGTTTACATGTACATTAACTGTTAAATAAAAGAATCCATGGCAACAGGCTTCGCGTCGATGTCCCTACTACGCTACGTTGTTTATTCCATTGGTAATGTACCTGAGAGTCAAATTTCATCGAAATCTATTAAGCCGTTAGGCGTGAAAAGGAAACAGACAGACCGACAGGACAGACAGAGTAACTTTCGCATTTGTAATATTAGTATGGATTCTATCCGTATCATTTGAGACCGCGAGCAATGTTCGGGCGGGAAATAATCGACCCATGCGGAACGATTATTACGCGCGGCTTTATCGGTTCAGATTGAGACCGTTTAGTGACAGCCACTGTTAATCGTAGAGTAATTTGTGCGTGCTCTTAGAAATTCTCGTAAAGAACATTAAATCTTATTTTATGTCTGAGATTTAAATGGATATGGGGGGTGAACTCATGAAATTGTGTTCACTAACCAACATGTAATTCCTTTTTCTTTAACACTATTAACCCTTCATATGCCGAACTTAGATCTACGCGAGACACAATGGGTTTTTAATCGTTTCTCTAATTACGACATACGAGAGGTTAAAGAAAAACGATTTATGTGTTGGTTAGTGACAGAAATGGACCACATTATATTTTTGAATAGCTGCTACCCATGGCCTCGCCCGCATGGATTTAAAAAAAAAGTAGTCTAAGCAACAGTCTCCTTATAACATCAGTTATCTGCCAGTGAAAGTCCCGTCATAATCGTTACAGCCGGTTCTGAGATTATCCGGAACAAACAGACAGACAGACAATTTTTTTAATAATTGTTTTTTTGTTAGAAATACCGTACATACTTTCATATGCATTTAGTAAAAAGCTGTTATTTTGACTACAGAGATTACAAACAGACCTTTAAATTTTATTTATTTGTATAGATGTATATATCGACGCTTGAAAGGCAATATTGACCAAACGACATGTTGGCAACTTTACACTAGAGCATCTTAAACTATTTATAAAAAAAAAAAAAAAAAAAATGGAGTATTTTATATTTTTTAGTGTATACATGTAGATTTTACATTAAAAAAAGCATGTTAAAGGTTTTTTTTTTATTGGAAAAAGAATCTTTGAAATGCTCTAGTGTAAAGTTGCCAATATGTCGTTTGGTCAATATTGGTGCCGATTCCCTTGTTCGCAAACTAAACTAAATTTAAGTTCAGTGCATCTTTTTCTTTCTATTTCATTAAGAAAAGGATAGAAGATAAATTTTAGTTTAGTCCTGTCAAATTAATCAGCTCTTGACGTAAATTGACGTAATTTTAGTCGGCAAGTTTTTAATCACGTCTAAACTTGTATGGAGTAGTGTCAGGCGCTGATTAATTTGACATGACTAAACTAAAATGTATCTTCTGTTCTTTTCTTAATGAAATAGAAAGAAAAAGATGCACTGAACTTAAAGTTAGTTTAGTTTGTGAACAAGGGAATCGGCACCATTGCCTTTAAAGCGTCGATATGTAATATCAGCGTTCAGTCTTTTGCTCTATAAATAATTATGATAATATAGACAGAAAAGCACTACGGTTAAAAATATATAATGAGTTGCCATATTTATCGAACAAATAAGGCTCCTAACTTACGTGGGAATCATAAGATTATTAAGTTGTGACCTCGAAAATTACACTTTATGACACCACAGAAATAATTATGATAAATGTATTAATAATGAATCTCTTGAATTATTAAAGCATTTTATCTCAAACATAATCTTATCTTGACGTACAAACAGCAGCCTCGAAATCGCTAAATGGAATTTAACAAACGATGTGTCGCAGAAATTATAATAAAATCATTAATATCTATGAATCCGAGATCTGTAGGAAGGTTTTTCAACCTACGCGAACTCTCAGAGTTCACAACGGTCAATATATTCGTAGATTATAACTGTTTTGATATTGATATAAAAACTAATCCGTATGAATTGATAAAGCACGATTGGGTTGGACCTGTTTTTGCGAAATTATTGTTTGGTGTTACGTTATTGAGCTTAGAGTTGTTAGTGTCGCTAAAACTACTGTTTCTTAAAAGAGAGGTGGCCACCACATTATCCTCTGCAGTGACGGCTGTCATGACAATGATGGCAGCGGGATTTGACTTTAAGGCGAGGTTCTTCGAGCGTGCATTTATGTTCTAGAGGTGGCAGCTGGGCGCGAGTAAATTGTGCCGTGAATTTCGTTAATTTTGGGTTGAAAATTGTATGTTTTACGATATTAACAATGTTGAACCCGATGAACATTACATCATCATAGACGTTTATTTTGATGTGATTTTCAATACATAATGTGGTATAATATTGAAATAAAATGATTTTAATCTACAAAATAAGGGTATGTTTGGATTTTTTTTCTATCGAGCGAACTTTATCCAATTATGTAACGAGTACCCGACGTATCTACAGAAAGGTCTCAAAAGCAACATATATTTTGTTTCACGTGTTCATTACCGTTTCTAAATAAAATTACATTTCCTAGAGGTTAACTTGAAGAACCTCGCCTTAAGAGGGCTGTCTCGGGTCCACTAGCGCCACTCCTTTAAAAAAAATATAATATAATAAAATATAATATATAATATAATGACTGAGAAGGAATTATGAAAAACGGCTCAATCAGCTGCCTCAGTAAGTACCGAGGCAGCTGATTGAGCCGCCGGACGGCGGCCTAGTCGGAATGACAAAAGTTGTTGTTTATGATGTCAGTACCTAATTTAGTCCTGAGAGGTAGTAAATTTTTTATCAATGACCCTGTATAACTGTAGAGCAATTCTGTAAAAATCTCACGGTGAAAACTTAGGTGAAGTGAGCATGGCGTGAGCTGTCAATAGTGTCAATCCCTAGCATCGGGTGGAAAGACAGCTCACTTCACCTAAGTGTTCACGGTGAAATTTTCACAGATTTTTTTTTTTGTTTGCCCCACACTAGGATTTCTCCTGTATCGTGGGTATAGCACTACTGTTCTTGTTTCAACGATACTATTTGTCTGTGAAAACACATCCTAATCAGGAAAAGACTGATTATGCATGTACGTATTTCATGTTTTACACGCGTCCGTTTACATAAAACTTTCATCATCATCATCATTTCAGCCGAAAGACGTCCACTGCTGGACATAGGCTTCCCGCATTCAACGGATTCCTGCGGCTTTCACAAGGTCATCATTCCATCTTGTGGGAGGCCTTCCTACGCTACGTCTTCCGGTACGCGGTCGCCACCCCAGAACCTTTCGGCCCCAACGGCCATCTGTTCTGCGAGCAATGTGCCCTGCCCATTGCCACTTAAGTTTGACAATTCTACGAGCTATGTCGGCTACCTTGGTTCTCCTGCTGATCTCTTCATTTCTGATTCGATCACGTAGGGAAACTACAAGCATAGCCGCCTCCATTGCCCTTTACATAACTCTTTAGACGCGACCAATTAAGGGTTAAGTAAAGCTCATGTGGTATACGCTTAATTATGTTGCAATTGTGATTTAATTAAGGGGGTCCAAGTTAAAGCCGCCATTTTTTTGTTGCAGGTATAAGTTGGCATGATTGGATTGAATGGCTTTGGCATCGATTGCGGGCTTTAAGTGACAGAATGTTTTATTGTCACTTTCTTATATGACTTTTATAGAACGTTCCTGGCTATAAATGAAAATAAATGAACTTTCTACCTATGGGAAGATTGAAAAGTTGGTTTCAAACTTGTCAGTCTTCCCATAGGTAGAAAGATAATATAAAACTTGATTACATAAAAATGAGAACCAGCATGTGTTATTTAAAATAATTGTTTTTAATTTAATTTAATTTTTGAATTGTTTTTTTATCTATTTATTACGACGCTTATAGCGTTCTGCATCGTTCCCACATGTATAATTTCAACATGAATTATGTACCGAATACTTCTTAAACATACTTTGATTTAAGAGTATCCATGGAGTTTCTTGCCAATTCTTCTCCATAGGTGCCTACTACGCTTTGGGATGGGCAACTAGCTTTTCTAACTGACCGACCCGTAGGGTATAGGGGGCGATGCCATGAACCGGGCACAAATCCAGACTCCGAGCTGCTACTGAGAAATTCCTGATGGGGAAACCCAATAACACTTGGCTGACCCGGGAATCTAACCCAGGGCCTCATGCTCAGAAGTAGCACTTGTGACCACTAGACCAAGGAAGCAGTCAATTATAATCATCTACTAACATTCCTAGCCTGAAATCTTTAGTCTTTATTTCCTGTCAATCAGAACTTATGTCATACTCATTACAAAAACGTACTATATATAATTACTACAGATCGGATAATTGGATGCATATATTTAACTAAAGTTGAGATGTTGGCTGATTATGGAATGCACTTTTGTATCGAAATAATCCCACTATTTCGAGATCGACGAATTTAGAGTTCTGATTATAGAATCGAATGTATATTTTAATGTATATTTATTTATCGATCATCGATCGATCGTAAAAATCTCGTGATTCCGGAATTGATAAATTGACTACTTTTTGACTATAGAATCGAATGCTTACTTATGGAGTATTGTTAAATAATACCACATAATAATATTTAAGAAGTCATTTCCATACCATGTATCCGATTATTTCTGCCCGGATTTTCTGGAATCCCGGGATTTAAATTAACAAAAACAAATTTAAGAAGCCGCTTCCATAATTTCATAGCTAAAAATTTACTTCAGGTAAATATGCATCCAAATATCCAATCTGTAATAATCACATAATCATTAATCGATTTTGCGAGGGTTTTAAATACCGATAAATTTTCGTGTGTTGACAGAGTTAACGTTATTATTAAAATAACGGTAGTCGATTTAACGTTATTTATGAGACTATTAATTTTATCGTTATTTTAAACGGGTGAGATGTAAGTAGTGGGGCCTGAGGCGTGCGTCGCGGCGGGAGCCCGCCCTCGCGCCTCTCTGATGCCGTGCCGATCAAAACGTTGCCTGAATCTGCCTTATTCTTACCCACAGAACGGCAACGTAGCTAAATTAACGTTAGTTATCGTATTTTTGTTAATGTTAATTAACGTTATATTACTGGTAATGTTATCAAGTGACGTTAAATTTTTGTAACGTTAGTAGGTATAACATTGAAATTTAACGTTACGTAACGGTTATTATTTTGTTATTTGGTAACGTTAACAAGCCCTGTTTGGCTGTATCTCACTTGCGTGAGTTTGTTTTGACTGACGTCAAACAAGAAACGGTTACTTAAGTCGAACTTTGGAAGCCATTTATCAAAGTTAAGAGTGGATACACGCCTCCTTGCATGCTCCGATCATATTATATCTATTACCGTTACTATTTTGTAATGGTTTTAAAAAACTAGATGCATTGGTAAGCAGCCGGCCAGTGGACTCGTGTGCTTATGGCATTTTAATGTGCTTTGTGGTTGATGTACTGTGCGAAAATACGGGGAAAAGTATTAGAAGATATTGCATAACAGAAAATGTACCGCTTGATTTAATAATATTGCTTTTTTTATAAAAAAATGGCAATTAATGATTTGATCGTGCTCATTTGTTTCTTGGCTTATCATGCAGAGAACTTTAATCCTGTGCATTTCCATTAGACATATTTCTTTCTTATCTTTCTTCTACTTAAGATGCAGATATATAACTTTAGTACTTTTAAATCTCTTATTACTCCTTCAAATAATGTAAGTAAGTTATGCAAAACAATATGTTAAACAAGAATGCGTACACATCAATTCTATGTGGAAATATTTAAGTATTGTAGTAAAATATTTTATGAAATAAATTCAGGAAGTACTGTCTACCCAAAACATGAAAACGATATTAATTTCAAACTACTTATGATATTTTTTTTTTTTTTTTAATGAACGTACTATTTTAATATCAATAATAATATCTGTGATTAAAATAAATATTGGTAGCAATTCAACGTGGCGGCGCGGGATTAGGGAAATGCACCGCCCAGTTGTACTGTAAGGTCACCAGTACTTACTGTCCTCTTAAGTTGCTTACAACTTATTTCAATGTTCTATGCCATAGGTTTAAAGCATCACTCTTTAATCCAAGACATGTTCTAGTTATCTCAGTCATTACATCTACTAATGTTCGTCTTAACTAAAATAAAGAACGTATTGTAAAAATACATTAAGCATTAATGTGTTTAAAACTTTTTACAAGCGCATTTGCATTGAATTCATTCCGAAAACTTTATCACTTCAGAATAATGTTTCTAGTCAAAGTAGTGAACTGGCTCTCACCTCTGCGTCCGTTATCTCGCGATCTGAAACAGAATACAACACAATTTAACAATAGCATATTAGCAGGGAACCGAATAAATCGGCTAATCAGATGGAAATGAGAGAAATTACCATGCAATTAAATGTGTGTGAACTTCAAAGATAAATCTTACAGAGTGATAAATTTCAGTGTAAAGTTAATTGGGAGATTTGCATTTCTGCGGTAGTTACACTTGCGCAGTTGTCCGCGTGGTAACGCTCCTCGCTTTTTGCGTACGCGCAAGTGCAGTTATAATGAGTTTGAATGAAAACATTGTGGTCATTAAACCGGTAGCGACTTGCTAATTCGCATTTTATTCGGTCAGTTTAATTTCAAGGTCACATGGCGTCAGGATACCTCCGTTCGAGTGAACTTAAACAGAGCGGACTATGTCAAAATAAATGCTAAACAGTAAACATAACAGTAAACCATCATGGTACCAAAGAGTATAGCTTAAATCACGTATTCAACAACCATAACACACGATCTATTGCTGCTGACAGATTCAATGTACCCAGAAACCCTAAAGAAACGGATACCATATCGATTTAATAGTCTACCGGCAGACATAAGGAGCATAAATAAAAATAGATTTAGAAGTGAATTACAAAAATATTATTTGGTTAAGTGGTTTAAGTATTTTTGTCTAGCGACTCACTGACCCCACAGTCAAACCATTGCAATGGTTTTGTGGGGCTAAGTTTATAAGTTAGGTACTTACCATGTTATATTCTACATATTAGGTACACACATATACCAAAACATAAATTCGCTATTAAATATTTTAAGCTTAAACACATACAACGTTAAATCCGTAGTAACAGAGTGGCTACTACAAAAGGACTATGCCTACACGGAGTCTTTGCTCACATACATCACATAGTAATCCAACACAATTAGGCATTTACATTCCCCAATCATAAACTCAAAAGTAAACGTATGTACCACGACATTTCATTTAATTTACTCTTCACAACAAAATTACAGAAGCCTATTAACATCGACACCGTTGATTATGTTGTATTAAATCATGTTTAAATAACTATTTGGCTGAACACTGTCTCTTAGAATACAGGCTATCCTAGTCTAAGTGCCGTATTACAGAACGTCACTCAATACTCAAGCATTACTTAAAACTAGTTTCAACCAATCAAATGGCTTGAATCTAGTTTTAAGTAATGCTTGAGTATTGAGTGACGTTCTGTAATACGGGCCTAAGAAACAGGGTTATATGCATTTTGTACAGATTTTGCAACTTGTAATGAATTGTAATGTACATTATAAATGTGTTTCTGATTTTTTTTGTGAATAAACCTTTATTATTATAAAAATAAAATAAATACCTTATAAATAATGAATTGCTTAGCGTGGATTTAAAAATAAATGTTTGCGTGCGTGTAATAATTACAGCTTAATTATAATTATCTGCTAAATATCGTGTCTTCGATATCGCAATTTTAATCGATCGAACAGCAGATTTAATTAAGTAGCAACGGTTTGAAGATGTTGATGGTATCCATTTCTCAATTACGTGCATATTGCACACGAACATTTCTATATTGAGCACGAATAACATTCTACCTAGAGTATTTTCCCATCTTGACACAATTTACACCATTCTAGGTCACATACTTTAGTCTAGAAAATTCACGGCCAATAAAATTCACTGTAATTGTTCGTGCGAACATGTGAGCTTGAACGATGCCATACATTATCGATTCCGAACATGTGTGACTCCAGACACCTCACACCAGTTAATAATATCGCTCACAAAAAGCTGTTCATTAATATTGATTGTAGGTAATTTCCCCTTCGTGACTTTTCTATGATTTACACCGTAATATTTCACAATATAAGTGACATTTTAATTGGGCTCACTTGTTTGTTCCGTGGCCCGGTCGATACAGTAGGCGGGAACATTCGCTCCCGACCCTCAACACTCAACTATGCTGATTTATCGACTTTTATCGAGGAGTAACGGACCTTCGAAATGCTGCCTCCAAGGGCTCGATAAATTATCTACTATAATAACATAATTCGGATATTTATCTCAGGTCCCAGCCTATTAAATATTCATCTTTGACACTTCATAAAAAACCGACCAAGTTTGTGTCGGACCACGCTCAATGACAGGTTCCGTAGTTGGGATGAATTTATCCCAAGAACAAACTTAACATTGTAGTTGAAAAACATGTTCTCCCATACATAATGTATCAGAGAACATGTTTTTTAGCTGCAAATGTAAGTTGGTTGACTATTACTCGGTAACTTGTAAAGCCTACTTAGCTGTGACAGTTTTCCTTTTAACTTCGTTACATTTACTACTGCTGTGAATTTTTTCACATATCCAAATATAACCATTTAGCTGGCAGGGGAGGGGGACACTTGGCTCTAACAAACATTTAAACGTTAAAGCTTAATATTACGCAAACGCATCCCTGAATCGAAAAATGGTATTAACAAACCCTTAATAATTTTAAACGGCCTATCCAACGGATACCCCACACCATAGAATAGACGAGAAAAAAAGGAAGGTACTCTAATAAAAAATATTTTTCCACATTGTCGGCATGATTAATATGTATACCCATACCAAATTACAGCATTCTAGTACAAAGAGTCTCTGAGCTAAACCGCGGACAGATAGACAGACATGGTGAAACTATAAGGTTTCTTTATTTACTACGGAACCCTCAAAACGTAACGCTATTTATATCGTTTGACTTAAGTAATAGTGGCATGACGTGAGAAATTAGATGCATCAAGAAAAACTATGAGAGCAGTAAATTTTGATCATGTTATAGAACCTCTTTTATGATTTATTAACATCAGATTATGTAAGTTAATAAGAACATATTATTAAAACAAGTGCGGTTTTAGCTACCAACTTAATTAAAACAACTTTTGATTAATTAATTATCTTCATAACAAATACGAGGAAATAGCATGTTACGCTGGCGTCTCTACTATCGGTACCGGTAATAAATCTGTAGCAAAAAATGTAAGCAGCAATGTATAACGTATGGGGCCTTACGATCAAGTCATGCTGATCAAGCTACAGAAAAACTTCATAAAATTATTTATATCTAACCATCTGCCGACGTTAGTGGTCGCGTGTGCAATCTGATACCGATGAGCAATGAAAACAGATCAATTAAAGCCTTGATTAATATTTATCAATAGTTTTTTGCACGAGAATACGTAACCAGTCAAAAGTAGTTCGGAAAGACGATGTATCATTTTTGATACATCGTCACACGTTTTATTTTTTAAATTATTTACTTTTATGATTATAATAAAAGGATTCTAACGATACCATAAACATCTAAATCCATTTAAGCGTTTAGAAGTTACATTGGAATAAAGAAACTCACACACAAACATACCTACAGACAATCATGCACTCTGAAACATAGCGCTAATTTTTTTGGCCAGTCGTGTAAAAAGTGAGATGATTTTTGCGAATTCGGCGTCCACTTTCGCTCAAAGCTATTATAAGACACATAATCATCAGTTAAATGCATGTAAGTACTCATGTTGAACAATGAAAACTCTTTCTACAGGAAGTGCCCGATGTGAAGCAATTAGAAATGATCATTAATCATCCGTCATCGTCAGCTGTTTATACACTTTAATCTGGTGAAGCCGATCCCATCCGATGTTCGTGATTCGGACATTATCGTGATCAATAACCTTTTATTGTGTATCAGATAATAACTCGTGCCAATCAATGACCGTTTATTTGATCGATTATACGCCGGATAATAGACTGATTATTCGTTTTTTGGCGCCACCTTGCTAATAAGTTGTTGTTAATCAAAACATAGGTAAGTGCATATAAATGAAAAGAAAAGTCCAGACTTACTCACACTAACTTACTTGGTAGGTCCAAGTGAGTTAGTGTGAGTGAGTCTGGACTTTTCTTTTTGAAAGCAGAAATTTTGCAGAAATCCCAACAAGGTATAATTCACGAGCGGACGAACTCGCTATCAAAGTGGTAGTTTAAAAAAAGTCGTAGTGAGCACGCAACAAATGAAAAGGAAAACACTATAATGAATGTCAAAAACTCTTGTATTTTATTTTATCTTTTTTCGGCTTTACAATAACAAAACGAAACACGAATACACGAAATATGAGTGACAGTTTGACTGAACATATCCGGTGAAGCCTTTGTCAGTAACGTTCTGTGGTCAGGAATCATTCACATGCATGTTATACAATAGTTATCTGTCAGAGTTTGAAGACTAAATTGCTGATAAATGCAATGCCAAATTAGGCAGTACAAAAGAGTACCGTCACAAGCTTGAGTACAAGTAAAATTGAAAGAAATACATGTTAAACAACCACTTACGGTACAGAGCGAGGTATTTTTTTCTTAAAACTATTATTTTAAAAGAAATATATAATTATGTGTAATGTTCTGGCGAAATGTGGGAGTACTATAGGTACACCTCTACTCAGCCCTTTGAGGAAACAAGGCGTGATATTATGTTATGTATCATCATTTCAGCCGAAAGACGTCCACTGTTTGATATAGGCCTCCCCCAATAAGGGGAGGGGGGGGGTTGCCATAATCGCCACGCTTGGCAGGCGGGTTGGCGATCGCAGTATGGTCTTAAAAAAAAAATGCATAGAGAACGCTGCTGCCCATTCTCTAGTAAGTCCCTTAGTCGCCTTTTACGACACCCACGGGAAGAAATAGGGTGGTGCTATTCTTTACGTGCACCACACGGCACACGGCACTGTTATGTATAATTAGTATAATTACGTATGTGTCATTCTTCAATGCCTTGAATACACCTATGTTAATTTTTATTAAGTCGCTTCCAGTTTGTTTACTATGTGTTTGTATAAGTATGTCAGGAATTCAAAAATAAGACGGTCTCAAGTTCTGCATTGAATTCTTAATGTAATCTTTGAAACAACCCAAATCACGTTCCACGTTTAAAAACCGTAAGTTTTCATTGTCAGAAATCGGTGGAAATTCTTTGAAATATTTTAAAAACCCTATCGAGATCGAGCTGTATGCTTTTGTTTCAGGCTTACTGCTATGATTGATTGTCTTCGCTGAATTCACTTAGTTTCAGTCGGCATTGTCTAGCCAACTTATTAGCCTCGGTGGAACCGGTCACGATTATACACACCGTTATTGTCAAGGTGCAAAAAGTAGCATCTGCTGCAGGTTCTTCTATACACATTATAAATTAAAATCGCTTTTCATGTCTGTCTGTGTGACCGCGTTGTTCTTTTAAACTTTCCCCATGATTTAGAGAATTTATACCAGAAGTTTTTCATATGTGCAGTATCCATTAATATTAAACTTACTTTTAATAAAGAAATCTCGATATTTTAAACAAGTCGTTAAAAAACTTGCGAAGCCAAAAGTAAGCCCAAAAGGCTGGCAGCGTTGCCACGTTGCATGGCAATGCTGATTCTTTGGCCTAAAAATAGGCCAGCACTCTGGTCACGTGAAGAGTCGACCAACCGCTTGCCGAAGAAATACTCGATGAGCACTCGGACCCCACGGACCCAGTAATTCAACCCCAAACGGCTCAAACATATAACTTCCTATATGGTTGTTATATTTACGCCGTTTGAGGTTTTCTGCACCTGCAGCAGCCACCCCAGCACAACCCGCCGTGCTAGGAAGATGGGATGGATTTTGATTGATGATGTTACAATCATTGTTTTAATGAATGTCTGCCATCAACTTTTATTACCACTTACTCTGTGACATAAGAAAGTTATCAAATCATAAAATCATCGCCTTTTTTATTTAAAAAAAGTCAGTTCCCTCAAGTAAACACATAACTACATGTATCTCATTCCGTGTAAGAGAAAATAACTGCGTTAAGTGTGTGGCAATCTTCCGAATATACACTAAAATGACTTTATGATTGATGCTAACAGTAAAATAATCTCCAGTGTGAAATCCCTCTTTTTTACCATTCTGTACTTTTTATAATGTTTATGTAAAAAACACTATCTCTCTCCATAACCATAATTTCTTTTTTGTTTTGTTCTTTGCACTTGCTTCACGATTATTATTGTATATATTTATATAGATAAGTATAACATGTTTTATCATCATCATTTCAGCCGAAAGACGTCCATTGCTGGACATAGGCCTCCCCCAAGCAACGCCACTTCGACCGGTTCTGTGCTTCCCGCATCCAGCGGATTCCTGCGGCTTTCATAAGGTCATCGGTCCACCTTGTGGGAGGCCTTCCAACTTACGTCTTCCGGTACGCGGTCGCCACTCCAGAACCTTTCGGCCCCAACGGCCATCTGTTCTGCGCGCAATGTGCCCTGCCCATTGCCACTTAAGTTTGGCAATTCTTCGAGCTATGTCGGTTACCTAGGTTCAAGACGAAAGTCTTTGACCAGTGCGTGTTGCCAGTGATGACATATGGCACTGAAACGTGGTTGCTCACAATGGGCCTTATTAGAAGGCTAAAAGTCACCCAAAGGGCGAGAGGGCTATGCTTGGAGTTTCCCTACGTGATCGAATCAGAAATGAAGAGATCCGCAAGAACATGTTTTATGTATGTATGTATTTATTGTATATATGTATGGTACACCACAAACTACCTGCAGTAATGTTTCACCTTCTCCCTTAATTTATCCAAAGGTTGTCTTTAAAATATCGCTTTTAGCGATAAGACCCGTTGTAAAATTTTCTACATATAAATTTGTAATTTTTATAATGTGCAATAAAGAGTAAGTATTCTATCTATCTATCTATGTTTTTTTTTTTTTTTTTTTTGTCTAGGGTGTCTCGGATTGTAACCACGAGGGTTTTCGACTCTTTAACCGGACTTTCCTGTGGCTGACTTAAGCTCCTAAAGAAACTTAATGCCTCCAGCCAAGGCGTAAAAACTTATAACCTGAACGAGCTAGCTGCTAGCTGCACGCTAAGGCCACCCCCTATGGGGTACGAACCTCGGCTTAGGGCAGCGTCGGAGGGAGGTTGGCAAGGGACCGTCGGTGGCTGAATAAAATCAGTGTTTTGATTATTATAGAGGGGATTTTGGACTACATGCTGCTCAGCTAAAGTGCGTGCTGGCGCTTCACTTACAAGCAAGGGTCGGGGAGTCTATCTATGTAATAAAAAGAATTTATTTATAATGAATGCACTTGTAACTAAAAATGTTTTAAGATAAAGTAGCGCAACGTATTATAAGTTGTATCCATACTAATATTATAAATGTGAAATTAACTCTGTCTGTCTGTCTGTATGTTACGTTTTCACGCATAAACCGCTGAACCGATGGTCTTGAAATTGGCAGAGATATAGCCTGGGATACGGAGAAGGACATAGGCTACTCTTTTACGCGATAACCGACATCCACGCGGGTGGAACCGCGGGCAAAAGCTAGTTGTATTTATATACGGATTAGTTATGGTGAAAACGTGTTAAATATAATATTTTTTGCAATTATTTGAATCACTGGGGTGTAAATGTAAAGTGAGATATCTTTGGATTAGTTAACAGCTTAATTCATTTTTGAATTTCAGTCCTAGATTACTTTCTGCACTGTTTCCTATACGCAATTAAAAACAGATTTGGGAACTTAATATAACGTAAAATCTTACAGTTAAAATAAGAATACCTTTAAAATATTTATGCTATAGATATATTTAAAATATTATTCTTCTTCCATCCCTGGTCCCGTTATATGGGGTCGGGTCTCCTTACTTTCCTGCGCCAAGACGAACGGTCTTGGATTGACGCATGGGGCAATGGGGATTGTCTAAATTTATTAACTATTAAATTAATTATATATTTTTTGAAAATTTAGGGCATTTTGAGAAACTGATTTGAATATTTTGATGATTGGCTCAATAGTTATTAAAATAAAAATATTTAAATATTTTACATTTTTAAGGTAGGTGACGTCATCAAAGGCACAAAAGTTTACTGCCGTTGCCTCACTAGTACATAATTAAAAATTTAAATCTGTCAACACAACGTCATCCATCTCACAACTGTCAAAGTGTCAATACGTCGAAATAGTTACGAATACAAACAAACATATTTTTCGAAATTGCGACCGAAACAGTAGCAAATTTTAAATGAAAATTTGTTTTTGAAGGTGTATCTTGTAAGACTATGTTAACAATCGACGCGGCGACATTATTGCTCGTTTTCCTGAACCACAATGAGCGATATTTTTGTTAAAGCTGACTCGCAAATCTTCTCTAATACGAACAAAAATTTTGTTTGGACTATTATTACTAATATATTATTGCTGCAAGTTGGAACAAAGCACTTCCTGTATTCCATAACTTTTCCAATGTATTAAATATTGTCGGGTGTTGAGATAATGTAATGAGAGGCAAGTCGCAGGAATAATATTTGTAAAAAGTTATTGTTTTTATTTTTGACATTTAAACTATAATTTGACACGTGACAGGTTGTAAAAAATACTTGCCACTTACTTTTTATTTTCTGAGGCAACAATACAAAACTGTACGACCAAAGCTGAAGGGCAAAGAAGGTCAATCATATTTTATCAAAAATATCAATAAAATATGAATATTTTTCAAAATTAATTAGTCTGTAATGATCAGTAACGCTATTCCTCGAAATGCAATCAAATCAATAATATAAAATAAAATCAATTACAACATATAAAAAAATATGAACAATGCCTATTGGGTTTTCTTGAGGTCTCTCGCGATATTGGACCACCAAGTCATTGGCGGACGGCTTCTACCTCTTTTTGTTTCCGGTAAATTTAGAGCTATTTGAACCACATGATCCTCACTGCGTCTTTTAATGTGTCCATACTATCTTAGGCGGTTTACCGTCATTTTGTCTGTGATAGGTGCGACTTTGAAGCTGCCACGTATATGTTCATTACGGATTTTGTCAAGCCGGGTCACACCTCCCGCCCATCTTAGCATCTTCATTTCGTTGGTATGGACCTTTTGCTCATGCGTCTATTAAAAATATTATTTTTTATTTATAATTGCTAGCTTTATTTGCGTAGTGCACAATACATAGTTGCAAAAAGATCTTAATCATTAATTTATAACAATTTAGACGAGTGTTGAATAACAGCTGTTTGTTTAGCATTACTTGTCATGTAAGTTGAGACTCGCATTTCCTACGAAATGTATGGATTTTTTTTTGCGATTTCTGACTTTTTTATTACTCAAACCTCAGTTGGTCCGATAGAGTTTTTTGTTCCTTATAAGGAACACTAAGCCTTACTCCCGACAGCATCGAGTTCCGAATCAATCGAATTGGATTCGAATTAAATGCCGATCCATACTCTTGAATCCGACACTAGCTTCGTTAGGATCGAAATGTTCGTACTCCGCACGCCATCTGACAGATAGATATCGAGTTGTTGGATCAAAACTAAACGTCAAATTACACGATATCAAAGAAGCTACTTTATTCAAATCGAGTGAGATAACTATCTAAAAGACATAGAGCACTTGACGATGACGTAATCCGCCGGATACACATAAAACGACGCTGATAATACTCGAACCTATGTCGATCTTGGTTTACGATTCGAATTGGTTCGGGAGTAAGGTTTTAAATCGAGGTCGGATCGAAACGAGTTCGAATCGGAAACAAAATCAAAGTCGAATCGTTTTCGGGAGTGAGGCCCCAGGATCGATTGGCGCCAAAAAAGTTTTAATGAAAATGGTCCATTTTATATATTTAAACTTCATGTACAATTAGTGGTACATAGGCGGACTACCAGTCAACCTTTGGGTTAAATATAAAAACATAGTGATAGGGTATAAAAATAATGTCTAAAATACTAACTTCTTGATGACGAGAATTTATATACTTTTATTGATACTAATACACATAAACAAATAAACTAATAGATATTTGAACAAATACCACCTAATAATAATTACTATGACTAGACTACTAATTAAGAGTTATTTAGTCTGACTTATATAGTGGTTACGAACTTTTTTTTTTTTTTTTTTTGATAACTGTGTTTTTTTTTTTAATTTGGGAATGTGGATCAAAATTTCTCAAAAAAATAAGGACAGTCTTCTATGACCTTTTTTCCTGTCATCCTGTATATTATAGAAATGATCGAAAACACAGACCCATATCTAGTGGCATATAGGTACAAGAAAAAAAACCCCGTAAGATAACGCAACCTATAAATAAGGGCTATCTTCATAGCTTAGTTAGCTTGAAACTAAGTCGTCGCCAATATTTTATGAATAAATTAATAATATCGTTAAGCTTTGTAATTAGAGTTTATGTACGATGGCTGCGATAATTCTAGAGATACTAGCGATAAATGTAAATTGTATCGCGAACGTATCCGGTGAAGTGATTACGGGCGGAAATCACGTGATCACAACATTTTTAAACTAATTATGATCATTAATAAAGGCAAAAAGAGCCTGCGCATGCGACTGCTTGTTGTACAGGTTTTGATGGATCAATAATTATTGTTTAGTAGTGATATTTCCAAATTCATGGTTTGCAAAATATCTGGCTGTAAAGTTAAATCTCTAGTCGGTTTGTTTTGTCCAGCTGAATCGATATGGGTAAAGTTTTTATTGCGAACATTAACAACTTATTAAGGCACTATGATTCAGTGCTCGAGCCGACTGAAGCAGGCTCGCGAAGTCGCGAGTAGTTACCGATTAGTTGCCTCGCGCATCTGGTAAGTATTTGAACATAGTAATTATTTTAATAATTTTATCAGAACAGCGAGTTGTGCTAAACAATCTTACCAACTTTTGCATTTATATAAAAAATAAGAAAAAAAAACGTCTGTTTTGTAGCTATGAGATTAATTTAACATTACGAAAAGGGGTAACTTGGGATTTTCGTCTATCCAGCAAAGTTAATCTAATCGTGTTATTAAAAACGATTGCATATCCAACATATCCTTAAATGTGATAATATATTTTTCAGATTTTTATAACACTGTTTTTTGTTTCACATGGATTCAAAAAACTAGTAAGCGCGTTCTCTGTCGGATCATACCGCCTTAACAGCTTGTATCTCAAGTCTTGTCAAGCCTTTCCTTAGAAAGAAAGAAAGAAAGAAATAAAGAAAGAAAGAAAGAAAAGAAAAATATTTTTTATTTTTTTCCTTACACGATTGTCTTTGCCTTTAGTTGGTTTTTTGCTTTACTTACAAGTCGCACTTAAATACTATATTCTTTTACAACTAGATCATCTTCAAACCAAATATTTCAACCGCCAATTATATCAGCCATCCGCGTCGCTGATGGCTAACGTGTCTCACCTATGGCGTACGGAATGCGAACGGTAAATATCCCGCAGGACTTGCCGGGGCCCGCAAATCGGCCGGGATGCCTGCGGCGGCCGGGACCGGCGCATGCGCATGATTCTAACGACGATCGTAATCGGCTGTATTACTTTTATGAGCGATAAGATCGTTTGTTGGTTGAATTTTTTCTACAGGTTTGTTACGGTGTTTGTGTGAAATATTTTGATGATTTTAAGTGATAATAATTGGATCAGAACTTACCTAAATGGGCGACTGTAGGCGGTCCTGTTTTAAGGGATTTCTAACATTTTTGATTTTACTGTTAAGTACAAACTTTCGTCTAAGAAAAAAGCAGCATGGTTTCGATAAGGTCCTAGAGGCCTATGCTCAGCAGAGGATGAAGCGAGTGATGATGATGAAGTACCTATACGAATATATAGCAGATGCAATTATAGGCCAGCCTTAAATTTTTGGGTTAGTACTGATCCCACCCGTTCTTATTTCCACCCGAAAAGTTACATATTTTATAATCCCGTTTTATCAGATCGAGACAGTCAAATAAAAAAGGACTAAGCGATGTTTAATAAGTATGTTTATTTCTGATCAAATTGTTGTATTGCTACCGAATAAAAACCTAACATTAAGGGAATCCTACTTTCAAATCCAAGCTTAGATACTTTAAGTTTCCACAAAATGTGAATACTTTTTAGGGTTATATCAGCAACACTATCTTTTACAGGCACCAGAACATCAAACACCGATTAGCGAATAAAACACGACAACTAACATTCTTGATAACATAACTCGGCACACACTTGGCCATACATCTGATCACCATGTATTAGACTATAAACTTTACAAGGCAAGGCACATCGAGGCGTGAATATGTTGTAATGTGTGGTATGCCACAGTAAATAAGTACTCTATACGTTGTTTTTTAAGTTAAAGTCAAAGTCAAATCATTTATTTCAAATAGGCACGTAAAAGGCACTTTTGAACGTCTAAAATGACAAAAATAGTTAATTGATTCTAGTTACCCCTTCCGATAGGTAGTTATGTATGGAGAAAAATGGGCAAGAAACTCCATACTTACTCTTTTAAAATGTTAACAATAGTTTGTTTACATTAATTAATAATTATAGGTGAAGACGAATAGGAATGTTTATTTACAAAGTGTGCTTTAATATGTGTTTTCAATTTTCTTTCATTTAATTGTAATATGTCAGAAGGTATTTTATTGTAACATTTAACATTAAAAAAAAAGAACATAAAAGATGTAATGTACTTTAGATAAACTGAAAAATGGTTGCTCTATTTTATCATTATTTCTAGTAGTAAAATTATGTTCACTGGTATTTCCAGAGATTAACCCCTACATACAAACTTACTAACACATTTTATCTCTTTATAATATTAGTACAAATACTCAAATACTAGACATGCGCAAAACAGTGCATTATAGAGTGATGTAATATGACATTACATTTCGTACCGAGGAATCTTGCATTACACCATGACTCTAAACATGACGCGAAATGACGCGTCACACAACATGGCTATTGTAATTAAATGCTCCGTATATTATGATGTGACAATCGCCAAACGCAATGGGCCTCGCTGCACTAGAATGGACACTTGCTTTTGTTATCATATTCTTAAAGCCGATTTTCCTTCATACTTAACCCCAATCTACGGAATAATTCAATCAAAAGGACATTCCATGCTTAGGACTAGTAATACACATAGATTGCAATATTGATTATTGACCAAGACTATGAACATTGGCGTATTTAAAAATCGATTTTTTATAGATTGATTAGTTTTATTTTTCTATACCTAACAGTATTTTCTTAAATAATCAACCAACACCTTATTAATTAATAATTACACAATACAAAATAACACAACACTCAATGTTTGTATGTGTTTACTGTTTTGCATCGTGGCGCGCGCGGCTTGGCGTTACATTACTTGATCAAACATAACTGTCATACTCGTAGTGTCCTAAAGTGCAAGACCGAGAGTCATGAATTCATGATTTAAAACATCACGCGTATCATTTCCGAGATAATACGAACACCGAACAGCGCGCCGCGCGTCATGTTTGAGTGTCATGTGCCATGCTTGATTTGGTCGAGTCATGTGTAATGCTACAGTACGCGGTCGGGTTACATGACGCGCAATGCAACAATCACATTACTTACACAAGTCTATCAAATACTACTGACTGACATTGTACATGGAATAAAACAAACTAAACTAAACTAAGCAACACAGCTAAAACACGGCATCCAACACTCTTAACAACATATTCCATCAAATGCACGGCTATAGATTCACTGATCACAACTCAGTAGCCCATAAACTGGAAGATGTTCCTCGAGGCGTGAACAGGGTTACCATCTGTCTGGATTTATCCGGACATGTCCGGCTTTTTGGCCTCCCGTCCGGAGATATTTATTTTTTTATTTTATTTATTTATTCATCTTTAATTCAGGCACATTACCCATAATTTGTTAGTATTACTTAAACTATGTTAGATTAAATTAATTAAGACACAAACATACATACAAACATAAACATATTATAAACAACAATAACAATACAACACAGCCTAAGGAACATAATATCTATTCTGCCATCCTCCGGAGACACCAGGCAACAGTACATGCACTGCGCACAGGTGCCCCATCCTTCAGACTTACTGGCAACAATGCTCAGGAGATTGTTGTCACTGTCTCGCATCCGACGCAGTAGTGATTATTTCAATTATAATACCTTTACAGACTCATAATTAAGGCGATGTTATGAGTCACAATGACTACACAGATTTACAAAATATAAAATGGTTTGTCAGCAAAATTACAAAGAGTTAAATACTAATAATTATAACAATTTTATTATAAACATGACAGCGCTTATAATATCAGACCTCTTTCAATTGCAAGTTTGACTTGTCCAGCTTTATTCCGGATTTTTATTAAGGGGATTTAAAAAAAAAAAAAAAAACGGGCAGTCTTTGGGGACCTGCCGGTAGAAGTGAAAACTAAGTAACTTGTGAATTGTAGCGTCGATCTATTAGATTATTAATTTGAGCGTTCGGTGACGATGACGCGAGTACCATGATTTTTGTTCACCCAAAAAGTACACATACATATATACACAGTATACATATAGCTCATAGAAAGCGTTCGGTGACGATCGCGAACCCATAAGTTTTTCCCCTACCAAAAATCGCTCAACGCGGCTAAAGAAGATTTTTCTTCAAAAAAACTCCTCGTTGTAGTGAGGTGTCGCTCGGCAGCAGTTATTCTGCATATCGGACCCTTGAAACCGCTACGCTCAGGATTCTATATTTAATCTACTCGCTTCAATCTTAGAATCTTTCGCTTGCTCAGGTTTCAATACAAGTCCTCGCGCCAAAAAATAACTTTGTAGCCTTGCATAACACATAACTATTGTCTGCTCAATGCTTGCGAATTTTAGGAACATCATAGTGTAAATATTCATTTAATATTTTAAAATTTTATAAAATAAACATTTTATGAAATAATGAGTCCTTAAACTTATCCAAAACTTATAAAATAAAAATACTGGCAGGACCTTACTCAAAACTGGCGCCAACTTGTGAGCACAAAAACGATAGCCACCATTGAATAATTTGAAAAGAAAGCAAAGAAGAAAAATGTCCGGACTTTTTTGAAAATGTGCGGTTTTTTATCAATCAGGACTTTTCAAATTTCGAAATGGTAACCCTAGGCGTGAATAACTTTCAATGCGTGGTGTCCCGGCGTAATTTGTTTGTTACGTGCGCCCGCGCCGACCGTGTAATCCTACACGGACAAGTAACCGCCTGTCTGCACTTAATGTTACATGTTCATATCATTTCTTTTATGTTGTTTTTCTTTTATTATGTATGTAGTTTTAGTTTTTATTTGTTTGTTGTTTCATGGTGAATAATTGCCGTAGAGTAGTCGGTTTTTTTTTTTGTTTTGTAACACTTCTAGGTTTATCATTTGAAAAATGACATAAGAGAAGCCATAGCAACTTTGCAGAGATTTGTGTTACAAAGTAAAATTATAATATAACGTACCAACCTACTGCCCATTTTCACTAACACTAGGCGACACCAAAATGAATAAATCTAAATAAAAGCACGCTGTTGTATTTACCAACCTCGCGCTCGCGCCGAAAATTAAATTGAACAGCGCTCTTTTGTTTAAGCATTCATAATTCGTATAACAATAGGGTTCTCTGCCTTTTTGCCGAAAATTGTTTGCCAGATTTTCACTTGCCAACTAACGTTTCGCAGAATTTTATTTCGCCGAATAATGATTTGCCAACTTATCATATAATTTTGTTTCATTTCCCAACCTCACAGTTACCAACTGTACGTTTGGTCTGCTTTTCATAATGACACTTTTTAAAATGCCAACTTTCAAGTAGCAGAATGTTTTAGTTTGTTCCTTTTACAAAAGCGATTTGCTTCTGGCACAATGCCAGCCGCTGCCGCGGCACGCTTGCTTCGCTCGCCCGGCTCGTGCGTTGTTTGTCATTCTCTAACCTAACCTAACCTATCGTAATATGGATCTGCATTGCTGCCAATTTAAAGGTTTAATGTTATTTTTGAGATTCTTAAATAAAAAATGTATGTAAAAATTACACTGACAAAAAGTCCTACGTCTAATAGTTGTGTGGCCTAGTGAAATGTTTGACAAATGATAAATGTCCCAAACGTTTTGTGTCATTATAATAATCAGCTTAACAATAATTCTACCAAATAAAACGTTGTCATACAAAAATTTGCTAATCGTTAGTTGTCAAAGTGAAACATCGGCGAAACGTTGGTTGGCAAGTGATAATCTGCCAAACAATTTTCGGCGAAAAGGCAGGATACCTAACATTAGACATTTAAATAAACCTTTTTACAGTCCGTTCAACTGATTTTGACTTCTATTGCGTTGGTGACATAACAAATGGCAGCTGCAGTAAACAGTTGGTATTGTTACCACTTTTTTGCTTTTAATGCCATCCTTATGCCTACGGAATAGAAGTCAAACTCGGTTCAACAGACTGTAAAAAAGGTGTTTTTAAATGTCTAATATTATTTCAAATGGAGTACAGGTGTCGCTTAGTGTTATTGAAAACGTGAAGTTTCCTCCAAAAGTAGTAAGTAGTTATTAAGATTGGCCTTTAAAAAAAGTCAAACATAGAACATATTTAAAACATCATTCTGTCTCGGTCATCTTCAAACAAATGACGGAAACAGAACGATGTTTTAATTACGTTTAGCGTTACACGTGTTTAGTGCTTTGTGCTTTGTGGTGCAAGCAGGCCTTAATCTAACTATAAAGAGGGAAGCTACGGTAGCCCGTGAAATTCAGTTTCCATTGCTTCATAAGTTCGAAAAATTTGTCGGCTCAACAATGTAAATAACGCAATGAATGTTGTCGAACTGTCAAAATGAAAGCCATTGTTACTGTGTGTTAAGTAATTACTCCGTAGTTCTTCTATGTAGTTAAAAAAGTTCTAAGTGTTAATTCTCCGCCTGGGAAAGTTGCTACCGGATTGGCAGCTGGTATAAAATAATAATGTTGATAAAAACTTATATCAATGAACATGTCCATTAATAAAAATATTAATAAATGCTTATGCTATTATATTTGTCGTTGATAATAATTCAATAATTTAAGTAATTGAAATCACTATATTTCTAATAATTGTAATTTAAATGATTCTCATTATTGTTATTCATATGTTCGTATAAATTGTATGATTGTAATTTTATTCAAATGATTGTTGTAAATTAATTATAATTTTGCATGCCCGTAATGTGGGTGAAATATGTCCTGTGCTATAATTTAATTTAACATCTTATGTAATCTTATTTCATGCAAATAAATGATTTATTATTATTATGTTAATGGTCACGCTTTTTAATTAAAATCTATTAGATAAACTTTTTTTTCCCGTTACTAATTTATTATTTTTATTATAGAGTAGGTATATTATTATTAGAAATATTTGCACGTTTGCGTTGGACAACGCAAAGGCGTGGTGTATTTAATATTCTTTTATTTTCTAAGTCAAACCACAAAGTATGGGACAAGGTATACGTGAGGAACCAAAGCTTGGTTAGTGGTTATAAAACATGAATAATACTTTATTTTCGCTCTGTAATCAATAAAATAGAAACATGTAACGCTGAAATAAAATGTTGGTACATTTCAATCGCAAAAAGTTCAGCAATAAAAACATTAAATTACTGCACAACTGTAAAGAGTTTTAAGCTGATCAGATTATGGTTTAGTTGAGTCAGAGTTCATAAACCGGTCTTCTAATTCTCTAAAATAATCAAGAAAATCCATGGTAAGTAAAAAAAAAAATATCGGAGTGTGACTGCAGATGTACTGGCGATGTCGTTGATTCGCTTGGATGCCTACATTCTTTTACGTTCCCGGCACCGCTTTACTCTGTCATATGGTGTTTTATGGATATTACTGGTATGCTCTTGAAAAGCCCTTTCCAACCGTACACGATGTTTATATTTTGATTTGGCTTTTTGATGAGTTTCGACATTGTATAAGTTTTTTTTACTTTAACTCTATACATATTCACTCACACTACTGTTTACTGTTTACTGTGTACTTTAACGAACGTCGTAGCTTCTCCGAGACAAACAGTATATTAAAAATTATGTGACGCAATGAAACGACCTCAAATAGCGGCGCTTCCCCCTTCGCAGTTTGCTATGCGTTACTAAACGTAACGAATTACTAGATGTAATTAAATGAATGTAGAATATATAGATGATATATTTATGTAGCTGCAACACCGAATTGTATCCCCAGATTTTGATATCATCAGTTTTTTGAATTGCTTCCCTCTGTAGAAGCAAATTTAAAGACGTATTCACGTCAAAAAAGGCAGAAACGTTCCATGTGTCTGGTCATTTCTCTGGCTGCAGTATCATACCATACCTACTATATCTACAATTCTACACGACGTGTTTTCACCAATCGGATTATTGCATCGATCGATGTGTGTCGCACGTGTGTATTCAACACTCGATATTTTTTACGCGCCTGCGCATCCACGACATTATTAGGGCTGCAAGTGATTTAAAAAAGTAATATCGACACACCAAGCGAGTAATTTGCAAAATGGCCGCTAATGATGCCTTGAAGGCGGCATTTTTATAAAAATAACGACTAAGTTTTAAACAGCAGCTGACAACTGTTAAAAAGACTAGTTATTAGCAAATAGCAGTGAAAGATTATGTCAGTTTAAAAATAAAGCTAATGTTTCAATGATCGAAGTAATGTTATCACAGGGTAAATAAATAATTTACTGGACTTAAATAATTATTCGCGCACGTCCACTTTCTCGTCGCCTTTACGGGATTCGAACTCAATACTTCCATTCAATATCTGATCCAAGAAAGGACAGACGGGCATCACTACATAATATAAACCAAAGTCCCCCGTTCGGCGCCGCGTCTGTCTGTCTGTCAGAACTCGATAAACTCAAAAGGTACCGAACGGATTTTCATTTGGATTTCATCACTGAACGGAATGATTCATTAGGAAGAATTAGGTGTATAGGTAAGTCATTAAGGATTTGTGTAAATTGGTTGAAATATGACGATGATTGTTGGAGATGTCGAAAAAATCATGCCGACTGGGAGCTTTACTGGCGTGCGCCGCGTAACCAAATAGAGTTATAGGATAACAATGTATTACGGAATTATTCCTCTTAAAAAGATCTATTAAACTGTAGCGACGCTATATCGTCGCTTATCTAACTGACGTATCTGACATTATGGACTAAACCGACCTAACTATAGTATTTTGATACATTTTCCAAGTCATAATGGATCTGTCTAATCGGCGTATCTGTATGCCTTACCGTTTCCATGATAATGCAAAAATCAAGACCGATGTATCTACAGTTTAACCTCAATCATAGGTTACCCTCAACTGCAAATAGCTTGTCTTGTAAAATATGCTTCGAATCAGTTACGTCACTTAGTTCGATTAGTGACGATATGTCTATCTGCATTTTTCATTTCTCTCTGACCCAATTCTCAAAGTCCACGCAGACGAAGTCGCGGACAGTAACTAGTCTCTAATAAATTCAATTTTCCCGAGTTTTAATTGCAAACAAGTTTCGAGCTCGCGACAACCATGCTGAAGACACGGAAGTGACTTCTAAGGTTTATCTCCATTAGCGAGAATACAGGAGTTTATCGAATTCACTGAGAAGGAGAATCACTTACTAATGTAAGCTTTATACAGGCTGAAATTGAATTCATGGGCATTATCTTAAGGGGTTATTATACTCATCATTATGAACAACTTTCACTATGGGACCAAACCTGAAATCTCGAAAAAATTATCAGCTGGTCCCTACATTTTGACGAGCTATGTGAACATAAATGTAGGAAACAGCTGATTCTTCTTTCGCGATTTCAGGTTTGGTCCCATAGTGAAAGTTGTTCATAATGATGAGTATAATGACCCCTTAAGATAATGCCCATGAATTCAATTTCACCCTGTATAAGCGAGAGCACATGTTTTCTTGAAGCCCATAGAAATGGTTTAACAAGGAAGTTCATAAACACTGTCGGAAAACATGCACAACAAATGATTTTAGATCGATTTACACGCCTATAAAAGGTTTAGGCAAGTAAAGATACGCCCTGACGGATGGAGAAGAATAATAGGTACTTAATAACGGTACTTAAAGTTTGTCTGAGAGGAGCTGCTAAGCAGTGCATTGATGGCCTGTTATTGTCCCAATGTATTCAGGATAAAAGCACATTTACATACAGGGAAGGAAGGAGCATAAATCACCATAATGATCTCTTACAAGCCTATGTTTCCTCACGAGGCTTTTCTTGACAGCAGCCCCGGGATATGACTTAACGGTAAAAAGAAAAACATTAATTAATAATCGATTTTTTTTTCTGTTCTTATAAGATCGATTATAGAAAAGTCGATTTTTAATAAAATAATATTGGATTTTTCTAAAATGGATTAAATCAACTTCATTTACAATTTTTTTTTTTTTTAGCCAATGCTGAAGCTATTGTTTCGTAATTATTCATGCGTCATATTGCTGGGCAAAGAATTAAGAAACAAAAGCTTCGGTACCCTTTCCCTAATATGCGGTTCCTCACAAAAGACAAAGACATAAAACACAGAGAAACGGGAACCTACGGAAACCCCTAACGAACTGGGTAGTGGTGATACCTTGTTATTTTAGTAACAGTAGAAAAAAAAAAACGAAAATAGGCGACGCTTAAAATATATATTATTATATATACATATTTTTTTATTTTTTTTTAAATAACGTTCTCATCTTTCGTTGTTGCTAACAACGAACGATGAGAACGTTATTTTTTGTTAAGCTCCTCGATAGGAAACAAAATCGATAATTTATAATCGATAAAAAAAAATGTTAATTAAAAATCGGTATTTATGAAATAGTAATCGTTTTTTTTTTAACACATCCCTACTGCCGTCCGGTAACTAATGCAGGAATCAAACGCGAAAAAAAAATGTCCCTTGGATACTTGCCAAGTTCGGTTATTAACCACTGTATGTTGCATGTAATTACAATGGCCCCGGCTATTACTTCGCATATTAGTGGTAAGTTCTTGTAACCGAGTATAACAAACCACAACGTGTCATTACATAGGAATGATGACATTACTACTAGAACCGCCGCTTGGTAAGTTTTTGTACACCTTTTTGCTTGCAGATATCTCTGAGTTTCTCTGGGTGTGGCCACTGCAGCTGTTGGGTATGTATGAATTGACGGATCATAGCAAAACCGATGCGGAACCAACGGAAGCCCTCATTCTTTGGGTAGAAAATATTCTATAATATTTTTATTTAGGGCAATTTGTGCCGATGTCGTCAATTTTGCTAATGTAAGATGGAAAATCGTTCAAAAAAATAAAGACGGAATTTGAATATAAATAAGTAGTCTTATTACCCAATTATTATCCTTTTATTCTTTCTGCCCAATGGAAATGAACTTTAACAAATTGACCTACTCGTACACTTTCTATTCCGTAATCAAATATTTTAAATCAGGAAAATCCTAACTGCACATAATTCAAAAACTTTAAACCAATACACGATCGATACCAAAAGTTTTCCTCCACGCATCTCAGAACATAATCCACATAGATTCATTCATACTCTATTATTCTATTATCTAAACATAGGAACAAAAGCTCCAACCGTAAACGGTAAGAAGATTCTCGCGCACGCGCTGCGCCCCTCATTAGGTACCTGCGCGTGCTCAGACATAACTACTTACGTGATACAAATTGCTGTTAATCAATCACGAGAAGCCACGGTTACAGATCTGTACGGATTTATTCAGGGTTTTACGCTGCCTATAAATATTTGCATTGAAAATTATTTTATTTTGTTACTGTACCATTTGTTTTGACTGAGAATTTTATTGTTTGGATTTTTTCAAGTCGTGATAAATTATAAACTGAGAATTTTCCGTTAAGGCGAGGTTAAGGTTTAAGAACAACTTTATTTCTCATAAAGAATTGCATACATAATTCACTTACTGAGAAACAATATCTAAAACTAAGATTAATAATTAAAGCGCACAGAGGTACGTATATAAAATAACAAAACAAAATAGCAAAAAGCGAAAAAAAATGTGTGAATGAATGAATATTGATAATGATATTTTTGAAAGACCCTAAACGAGACGGCCGGTATAACCTGGATCAGTTCAGGGAATGCCGCCCCACTGTAAACTTTAATGACAAGATTTTCAATTTTCACTACGTAAGTACACTAAATGAAGGCTACTCTTGTCGATATACAAAAAAAAGGAAAAGTACCTTATAATTTTCTTTTCAATTTCCTTTAAAACCATGCAATAAAATATATCGTGAAAAAGAGCCAATAAACAGTCATTTTTAATTATTTCATGGATTGTGCCATTTGCTCGGTTCTAGTGGCGTGTCATCGCGATTTTACGGCTTCACGGATTTACGAGAGATTCTGTACCGTTTTAGCACTATACTCTACTTTTTGAATTTGGCACAATGTTTCATGTATCGAGTGCTTGCTGTAATATCAAATTGATCTCAGAATAAAATCACACCCCAATTGTGTGCATTTTTTTTACCCAGTTCAAATAATGAACAGTTTCTCAATTCGTTTGAATATTATATGTATTTTTTTTTATATATTTGTTCGGGCATGACTTCTTTGTTTAATGAACCGATTTTAATCATTATTTTTCATTTAGTAGAGGAATCTGGCGCGGTGGTCCCATAGAAATTCTCCTATTATGCAGTAGGGAAAATCTGAACACTGATAACTTACTTATCTATGACATGTAGTCACTATGGTTGAAATTTATTTGTATTTCTGTGTACCTACGTAAACAATGCCGGAATTTTTTTTTTTTTTTTTTGATAATTGTCACCAACAAGATATACTTAGGGCGCGTACACCACCAAGCAATTTATGCACCACATATTTATTCTCTACCGCACGATTTTCATTATGCAACTGTTCTAGACTCGATTGGACAAGACCGCATCTGTTTCGACTGCACCCAAAAAAACTGCATGCCTTTTTGATCAATTCATCGTATTCATCTTTATCACAAGCTTCATCTGAGAATTTCCATGATCACACAAAAACATGTGCTCATATGAGTACAACAATGTTTGTTGTTTGATGTTTATTCATCGCAAGTTGAAAGACTTAACGGTCGGTTCTGGTCAACGATGACACAATGCTGTTTAAGGCTCGCAGCGGTACCAACATACCTAACAGAATTTTAACTATTACGTAGGTAGGTATTATACTTACAAATGCATTGTTAGTTATACATAGTTTTCTTATGAGAGTGACAGGATAAGTTTTTAACCTGTGCACAAATTATTTTTGGTGGTTCAGTATCAGTAAATTTCAATTATTTGTTCAATACTTTTTTTTTGGTCCTACTTGAAATCAGCAAAATATGCATACAATCTATTCGTAATAATATCAATGGCGGAGCTCACAGCTGATGTACCTACTACTGCGTTCGTGAGCCGGACTCCCCAACTTTAATGTGTTTTATCTAAGTCATTTTTTTAATAATATGATAAAGAAAAAAAAAACGTGTCTTATACAGAGTGGCCAATTTGGAAGTCTATAACTTTAAATTTTGATTATTTTTATTACATACGAAAATTACAGGATATTATTTTATAATTATTTTACTCAGGTTTGGCAATTTTATACGAAAATCAAGATCAGCATAATCTCCTCCTTTTTTATACTCAAAAATGCGATCGCTTTTCGTTGTGTTTTTCATTAAATTTTCGCATACTTTGTTAGTTATCCCACTAACAAAGTCACAAATATTCTGCTTTTTGTAATCAAGCTTGACCACGACACGTCCCTTTGGATAACTCCATACAAAAAAAGTCAGGACATGTCGCGAAATCCTCAATGATCAAAATGGTATTCGTTACTATTAATGATTTGTTAGAAAAATTGGTTCGTTTTTAAATTCGTTTAAGTACTTCAGGATAAAATTACTGAAAGTATTGCGGTGGTCATTGTCCTAGAGACTGTGCATAACGAATATGCCGCATTTTAACTAAATAATAACAAACAACTGCAAAATTTGCCTTTAAATCAGAAGGGGGGCTAAAAAAAATGTATACATATTAATTGGCCACCCTGTATTTTTTTATAATCTACATGACGGACTAATCAGATTGTTTTTACCCAGGAAACTTCCGTATTATCGGAAAGTTTATACTTAGAGGTAATTGCTTATATTGACCACTAAATGATGAACTTGCTATTGCACTTACACTCTTATTTATTAAGCTATGTAGTCAATGTGATCTTATCCGTACACTACTCTCATTTTACCTTATCCATACTAATATTATAAATGTGAAAGTAACTCTGCCTGTCTGTCTATCTGTCTGTCTGTCTGTCTGTCTGTATGTTACGTTTTCACGCCTAAACCGCTGAACCGATCGTCATGAAATTTGGCAGAAATATAGCCTAGGATATGGAGAAGGATATAGGCTACTTTTTTACGCGATAACAGACATCCACGCGGGCGGAGCCGCGGGCAAAAGCTAGTAAACTATAAAGTTTTCCAATCCCGTCAACGTTCATATAGCCCAATAATCAATTTCTGTGCTAAACCCTTACAGACAAACATAAAACTTTCCTCCATATTACTAACACTTACAAACTGCTCACTTACAATAAAATAGGTTTAAAGAAACAGGGACACATACGGCATGAATAAAATAAATTTATTCACAACAGCGTCGATTTTACTTTACAACAAAGTGGTACTGAATATTTTGCAGTTGCGACCATAACTGGCCCCTGTACTGTTACAGGGAGACGTCTTGTTGATAAACAGACAAGTGTGCGAATGCACAGTTCCGTATATTTATTGAATAACTGACAGCGGAGTATTTCTTGAAATTATGGTCTAGGGAGCAGTGGTGGCCTAGTGTTAAAGGCCCCGACTTTCGAGTTGTAGGTCATGAGTTCGAATCCACGCAGGCGATTTTTTTTTGACGTGACAACGTCTAATAAATCGATGAACGCCGGCTGCATGCACGAAAAAAGATGACTCATTGTCCCGTCACGCTCATTGTCCCGTTACGCTCATTGTCCCGTTACGCTCATTGTACGGATGAACGCCAGCAGCATGCACGAAAAAGGATGACTCATTGTCCCGTTACGCACATTCTCCCGTTACGCTCATTGTACGCTTGCGCCGCATCAATGTTTTGTTATGAAGTTGTCACGTTAAACTATCGTCCGTAAACCGACTTTACAGACAACCAATTTTATGTAAATAATTTCATCACCACTGCTCTGAAAACGGTGAAGGAAAACATCGTGAGGAAACCGGCATTTGTCCTAGAACCCAAAAGTTCGAAGACAAATTGATAAACCAAGCGATGTTCCTGCGCATGGCCTGCATCAATATGGAAAAAAATACGAATACTTTGAAATTCGAATCGCTGATCAATTTCAAACCAAGCTTCCTTATAATTGTGGCCTCAAAATATAAGTATTGCAATTGACCGTTTGCATAATCGGCGTGGAATCGAAAATTAAATATTTTTCCCGCCTACGCCTGCGCTGTTTGAAGATGGAATAGCTTTTGTATGTAAATATGTTGCGCTACCCTTTTTTACTATTCTACCATTATAAAATATTTATTGTATGATCACGGAAATAAACTGCATTGTAAGTTGAAGTTCATAATATTTTAGCAGAATTTATAGAATCTTTCCTATTCTTAGAAATAGTACGGAGTGCAAACTATAACATAGAAAGGAAATTAAAAAAAAAAAAAAAAATGTATTTGACTCAGGTTTAGCACACAATATTCGCACAAAAAAAAAACAAAAACAACTTTGAAACAGTAATGTACAGAAGTATTTTCTTCCATGATCACCTAATCGCTGTAACAAATATTTATAAAATTGTATAAAATATTTAAAAAGAATAGCAAAGATTCTGTACAAAATTCCATAATTCAGTCTAGTCGAAACTTTCGCAGTTTTTGCAACCATTGTTATCTTTAACTAATCTTATTGTGTCACGACTCCCACATATTTTAACAGCTACCATTCAATTTTAAACTTAGAAATTGTTTGTAAAGCTTTAACCTAGTGCTTTCAACACTTTTTACTTAGAAAAAAAAATCAATTCGCTATTATTACAAGATACGGCACTCTGAAAACTGTACGTATAGTGAGTTCCAAAAGTAGCTGATGAAAATGTAAACAAATGGATCAGAAAACGTACGCCATCGCCAGTACGTGTGGATGCCAATTTGTAGTGCCACTTACATGTTTTATTTTTATTTCCATATTTTAAAAATAAAAACCAGCATTCATGGACACTGCGAACGAACGAAACTTTTTTTTCCCGATCGTCAACAGTGTTGACGACAGGAACGAAAGGTGTTAACGAACGGGAATTACCCGAAATAATAAGTAGCGTTCGTCAACACTGTGAACGAACGAAACTTTTTTTTCCCGATCGTCAACAGTGTTGACGAAAGGGTGTTACCGAGCGGGAATAACCCAATTTTACAATATAATTTTTTCTCGATGATTTTTCTTTTACAATTTAATAATGTTATTCAGTTAATAATTGCTGGAAAATCCGGGGTGTGGCTGTGACACGGCCGTACTTTTTACGTGAATACAGGTATTTTCTTTTCAACAATTTTTTTTAATCCTTTAGTTATCGAGTGGCGTAATTAAATTTTGGATGTAGATGATGGATATTTAGCTCCAACACCAAACTGTATCCTCCGATTTTGTTATCATAAATTTTCTGAATTGCCTACCACTATGGAAGCAAAATTAAAGACGTAGGTATTCACGTCAAAAATGGTAAGATATAAAGTTAAAACCTTCTAAATACAATTTGTTGCAAATTCTCTTTAGTGAGTGAGAATTTAACCTGAACAGAGTTTGTTTACACTTTCATCAACTAGATTCGGAACAGACTATATGTACCTGTTCTCTAAAAAGCAAACAGAATAAACGGGGCTGAATCGGAACAAGCTCAGAGTCGAGCGATTGTCTGGCCTCTGACAAGCGACAAGCGATCGACTCCCGATATTCTGACGAGGTTTAGTTTCCAACGAGTTGGTGCATTCAATTCTAAGTTCCGCTGATCCTATTTACAAGGAATTTCGAAAGCAATCTAAGATATTAGGTATGTATGAGGTGTTTTCATCACCTGATTTTGTACTAGTGAGAGGAAATAGTCGATTCGAATATATGACAACTGAAATGCGAAATTGCAATAAGGTCAAACATAATAAACAGTGGTGTGACCGTCGTGTCGGACTGCCAAGTCATAGGTTTCGAGTTCAAACCCAAGGCACGCAACTCTGATTTTTCGGATTCATGTGCATATTGTATTATCACTTGCTTAAAAAAGTTGTGAAGGAAAACATTGTGAGCATGCCTGAGCGATACTTCTCAACAGCAGATATGAAGCCAATTCAGAGGCCCATGGCCGGAATAAAAACTCTTTCTCCAGGATAGTCAATAACCACACGATAAGAAGAAGAAGATACACAATTCTCCAGTTTGCGGTTCGCAAGAATTGCTCTTAAATAGTGTCATGTTGGTGGGTCTTTTATATACACCGTGACATTTTAATCGTCTTATTAAGGTGGTCCACTCAATGTAGCCGACATAAAATACCTCTAAGCGCGATTAAAAGGAAATATTGAGATTTAGATTAAGATTAAGTTGCAATAGTAAGAAACACATTTTTGCGTTAGAGTGAATGAAATAAAGATATCGCCGCTTAATTCCACGCCGCCCTTGGAACACAAGGCTCGTACTGCGCTCGTAACAGGGTGTTTCAAACTAAGTCATGGTCATAATTAATAGAAAAAAAAAATCATAGTTAAAAATATTATTCAATAATATTTAAAAATATTATGCAAAGAATTTTTTTTTTTTTAGCTAATGATTAGTAGTCATTTGATATATGAAATAGGCTGTCGTAAAACGATTAAAATGCCACGGTGTATAAATATTTCTTTTTTCTGATTCAATAAGAATGTTCAATCTAAACAAACATCAAAATCAAACACTACATCAACAAGTAAACTCATATTAACCCAAAATAATCAAGCAGAAAAAAAAACTAAACTTAATAATATACGAATCGTCAATAATAAATCCAGCTGTCGATAACACTAACGTCCATCACTACTACAACCAACGAAATAGCATTAAATTAATTAAACTAATCATGCAATCGTATCTACAACAACAATAATAGTTTATACGAACATCTCTATTAGCATGATCGATGCGTTTTTGCTGCGTCTTCGTGTCAAACTATTATTCCATACACGGCACCGGCTCTATTTGCACGTCAGTAATAATACGAGTATCTACATTTTGAATAATGTCGGACACATCACTCATCATCTTCTTTTTGCAAAAAAAATTGGTGTGAAGAGTAAGCTGCGTTTGCAATGGAGTTTTAAAAATGAGTGTTAAAAATATACATTGTATATTACAGTAAACTAGCTTTTGCCAGCGCATCCGCCCACGTGAATATCGGTTATCGCGTAAAAAATAGCAGCAACGTAGCCTATGTCCTTCTCCATAACCCAGGCTTATATCTCTGCCAAATTTTATGACGATCGGTTCAGCGGTTTAGGCATGAAAACGTAACAGACAGACAGAGTTACTTTCACATTTATAATATGAGTATGCATAAGGAAGTATGGATATGTATGTATCTATTATAAGTATATAACCTATTTATTACTTGTGTAGGTACCTATTTTATTTATAATGATGTTATCTTTTTAACATTTTATTATTATTATTATTATGTCCTCTTAACAGAGCACCTGCCATATGATGATAATAATATGGTCTCTTCACCACCCTTGGTTGACTGGTAGAGAATGCCTAGGGCATTAAGTTCGCTTTTGCACCTTATTGTGTGCGAGAAGTTTAAATAAATAAATGTATCAAAGAATATTCACACTTATCAGCGATAGTGTACATAATTTGTCTAACTAACATAACATAAAATCATGCCTGTAATCCCCGAAGGGGCAAAATTCTTTTTCGATACATTTCGTAGGAAATGTATGGGAAAAGTTTTTTGCGATTTCTGACTTTTCTAGTACTCAAACCTCAGTTAGTCCAATATAATTTTTTGTTTCTTATACGAAACAGGATCGATTGGCATAAAAAAAGTTTTTGGGAAAAAACCCATTTTCTTGTTGACTGTATTTTTTTTTCCAAAATCTGTGATTGAGGATCAAAATTTCTCAAAAAAATATGGACAGTCTCCTGAAACCGTTTTTCTGTAACTACAACGGATAAAAACAAATACTAAATTGTCTGATATAAAAAAAAAAATCTATTCTATAAGGTTATATAAGGTATCCTTACTGCCCCGTCTAAAAAGTCCGGCCTGTATAATCTAACAACAAAATATTAGTTATGAAAAAAAAAAAAAGGGTAGTGCTCATTGGGCATAAAAAAATTCGTCCGCATCGCTGTAAGTGGGAAAAATGCCCAAAATTCTGACAGCGTTGCCAAGTTGGATGGCAATGCCGATTCTTCGGTCTAAGAATAGGCTCCAGTCCTCTGGGCCTCAAGTATGCTATTACAATAGTGTCATAATGGTCTATCATTGACTTCATAATTGTTGATTTTGACAAGTTTGGTAATCAACTAATATAATGGCGTCATTATGACTTTTCAATGGTCTGCCACTGACACTCCATTGAAAGAATTGGTAATCTCGTACATAATGACAAATGAAACTTCCTACTAAACTTCCAACTACTTCAGATTGCATACAACACTAATAAATAATATGTAAAAATATATATATAAATGAAATCTGGCATGAATGAATGTTCAAAATGCCATTGTAATACAATTCTATTACGAGAACATTGACCGACCAATACTCGTAGGTAATCGACCATTTTGAATTTAGCAGATTACGAACTTTTGGCAAAATGACAATGGGATCGTGTTGGAGTGACAAATTTATAAAAATAGCAGACTTGGGCCCCTGATCACGTGAAAACTCGACCAACCGCTTGGAGAAGTCCTGAAATACTCGACGAGCATTATTAAAAAACAAAACCCAAGAATGTATTCCACAAATGGTACACTTAAATAGGAAAGCTGCAATGAAATAGCCTAACAAAACAATATTGTGTGTACAATTACTTAACTGTAAATTATGTATCAATTGCCTACCAACACGGCGGGAGTCGGGCACAATATCCAATCTCTGGCTAATAATCCTCTAACATAGCCACTTAAGAGCCACCGTCAGCTTTAATACCGAAATACGTCTGTTTATAGAAACAACTACAGATATAAACTGTTTTACTCCGCACAATACGGTACTCGAACAAAAACATTTGTAAAGTAGTTTAAATGCCGACATAGAATGAAGTGTAAAGCAAATACTTCACACTTTGTTTGCGTGTGTACAAACAATTACAAGTATGAAATAAAACATGGAGGACTACTTGAACCTCAAATTGTTTTTGAAGAGACTCGTGACAACCCAAATGAGCCGATACCGTTAATGTAGCCAATTGCAAAAAAACCATACGAGAATATTAAAATGTTAAGTGAATATATTTGGGTTTAAAAAATGTATATTCATTGCGCATTAACATTTCGAGAGCCAGATAGCGATATCGGTTGTTAATTAAATTAATATATTGGTTAATAACGTTAATTTATCAGTTAATTAGATGTTAAGATTAGATGTCTTATCTTCTTTCTACCTACATAATTATTATAACTGCTGCTGCTGCCCGGGGGTTTGCTCACGTGACTTTTTCTAAAATAAAAGTATCCTAAGTTATTCCTTATTTTGTTTGCCAGTGAAAGTCTCATCAAAATCGGTTCATCAGTTTCGGAGATTAGCCGGAACAAACAGACAGAAAGACAAAAATTGTATTTTTGTTATAAGTACCGCTATATACTTTCATATGCATTTAGTATAAAGCAGTTATTTTGAAATTACAAACAGACACTTCAATTTTATTTATTTGTGTTGAAAAAAGAAATCGAGAATATTTCCAAAGACCCACAGCCTCCCCCCAGACACCCTACACTCTTTCCCTACACTATCACTCTTGTCTCATAGGATCATATTCTCTGTCTTATAATTTGTTCTGCAAACTGGAAAGTATGAAAATAGCAACATTACATCAATTAGCTATTTCATTTTATGATAATCGTGACTTAAAAACGATTTTGATGACGAGATAACGATAACTATCACTTGGTGCTCGTGGTGGGTAACAAGTTTTACTGTTATAGCTGAAGATTAAATTACTACTTAGTAGTAACACAGAGTAAAGAAACGGAACAGAAACAAAGCTTCATACAACCGTGATATGATAGGTACACTACTACAAGCATGAAGGGCGTATGTGCGTACCACTGGCGGCTTCATCGCGTAAGAAGAGAAATCGGTTTTATACCGGCTCGGCCAGTTGAATCGCTCAGGGCTGCGCGAAATATTTGATTACGTTTCACATTTAAAATAAATAATAGCTCATGAGTTAAATATAATACTGTTTTAACATAAAAAAGTGTAAAAACGGTTTACTGTACTGTTTGTATGAACAATTAACAGAACAAGATTCACAACTGAGAAAACCACATTTATTTATTTATTTAAACTTCATGTACAGACGCCAGCACATCAAGCTACTACAATCTGTCAAATTTCTTTAATAGATTTTCAACTTTATCTCTACAGTATAAGGTTCAAGGTTGATTGCGAAAATTTGACAGTTTCGGGTAGCTTGACCTGCTGGCGTCTGTACAATAGTGGTACATAGGCGGCCTTAATGCCACAAGGCATTCTCTACCAGTCAACCATTGGGTTAAATATAAAAACATAGAAGGGTACAAAAATAATGTCTAAAATACTAACTTCATGATTACGAGAATTTATATTTATGTACTTTTATTGATACTAATACACATATACAAATAAAATAGACTAATAGATATTTTAACAAACCACACCACAAATAATAACCACATCTCGCACACACAAATAATTATCTAAGTAACTGATCTCTGCTCGACCCGAATCCTGAAACGTTTTAAAACACAAGGCCCTTTATTTATAAACGTTGTTTAAAGTGAAGTAGTGATTATCGACTTAACTGTTAAACTTAACGGTTTAACCATACATAACTGACGTTTAAACGTCTCTTAACTGAACTACCAAATAAACCTCAATATTTAAATTGCATCCATAATAGAAAATGAGCAGCATCGTTGATGCGCAGAGTCAGAGACAGTCCTAACGGCTACCTGAGGGTCATTGCTGAACATATTGAGAGTCCTATCTAGAGGCACTGGATTCGCCTACATATAGGATAAACCCATTTTTGCAAACAAGAACCAACCCACAGTTTGAGTGAAATTGAGTTTAGTACATATATGGCGCTCAAACCACGCATACTATTTTCCAAAAAAAAAAAATGGTTCCATTTTACCGACTAACAACAGAGATACAACACTGTCACTTGTGGAACCAACCCACTTTGGCTACCTTTTAAAAAAATGTAAAGAGCTATACAGCTTGGTTCCCAAAACACATAGTAAAACTAATTGTTAACCAGACCCATGGCCATTTTAGTTATGCAAACCAGGGGGCCAAGTCTACTAATGTACAAACGTTGCAAAGGTCTCTTCATTGTGACTTTTTGACAGATTTGCCATACAAACACTGTCAAATACTCACAATGGCGAGACCATTGCAACGTTTGTAAATTAGTAGACTTAGACCCCAGAACCAATGTTGGTTGGTTCCATCTAGCATAAAAAGTTACAACATTGTATTAAATCACTGATAAATGTAATAAAATAATTCACTATCTAATAAATGGCATTAAAAAAGTACCTATATAAAGAATTACTTTTATTTTTTCTTTTTAATTAAGTCTTGCTTCCATTTTGCTTAGTTCCTACTAAGCAACAAAATATGTTTTTGCAAGAAAGAACCAACCGGGTTTTTAACGATTTACTTTATACTAGCACTTTATAAAATGTATAAAACTGATATTCCTAGATAGGCTACAGTATCCCACAGTTAACAAGTATTAATTCAATATTATACTATGTATGCATTTTGCACACTCTGTTTGCTCTGTTTAGCTTAAGTCTCGTTTTCTCGAAACCAACCTGCTGTGGGTTGGTTCTTGTTTGCAAAAATGGGTCCATTTATTATAGTTTGTTTTTGTATATTTGTATTACTAAAATATTTTTTAAGTTTCAGTGTATCACTAACACTCTATGGACAACCTTGTCTGAAATAAATAATAATAATATAATATTACAATAGAAATTCAATCACAAGGATGGATCCAAATCCAATATTATCCACCACCAAATATTTCATATTCAATTAAGTAAGACAAGTTCCCGAAGACGCGTGAACCGACAACATTGCCAGATCTCACAGAATAATATTACCGGCAAAACTCCACTAAGTACCCATAATTATATGCATCCAGATCATAGATTCCCCAGGCCTGCCTTCAGTCGTTACGTGCAAATCTTGACAATGAAAAAATTTGCATGAAACCAGAGTATTGGAAATTCTGATGAACTCTTTAATGCGATCAACTTGACTTTTTACTGCCTTGTATGCAAAGTAAGCGCCTCGTTTGCACGATAGATTACTGCTTTGTTTATGTAATGATGGCGTATATAATTAAGGAGATGATAACCGACTTTTAATGATTTTGTACTGAAAATCACGTCTAAACGAGTAGTGTTAATGATTTGAAAAAAATATATGTTAAATTAGAACATTTCCTAATAACATAATATATGTGAATATTTTAGATTATGTCTATATTACATAGTGAAATTAATTTGTAAAGTTATGTCTAACGCGGATAAAAAACTGAGAATCACGCAAAATCTATCCAGCGTATTTTTCTAAAACCATCACCTTTTTAAAGATAATTTATTTATTGATCTTTTAGTACACGTGTTTTATTAAAATACCTTTTTATTGTATGTGTAATAAATTAATAATGCGTTTTATTTGGGCCAGCGCTCCTGGATGGGCGAGACCTATTACTGGCTGGACGTACGACGCGTTTCGTGAGCTCAGTACAGAACACGCGAGCTAACCACTCAAGGTCGCTGGCATATATCTGGGCCTTAAGGAGTAAAAAACTGTGCTGTTGTGTGCTGAATTAAAAGCACGAAGTTTTTGTGTTCCTGTATTTTTGCTGCATTTACTTGAAGCATGAGTAATAACACGAAAATTCGCATAACTACTTTTACAAATTATATTTTTTTTTCTATGCAATAGTTCGTTCTTTGTGGTAGTACGGTGGCCAGCACATCAAGTTACCACAATCTGTCAGATTTTCTCGTTCGATTTTGAACTTAATCATCAACATTTTAAAGTTTAAAATCGTTTGGAGAGATTTGAATTTCGTGTACCTTGATGTGCTGGCCACTGTACACACGGCCACAAATCAAGCTACAGTTTTCCAGTTTAGGCTGATCTCGCATTGTATAGGATTTCCGTACAGTGAGAGGTCAGCTTATACTGGAAATGTATAGCTTGATTTGTGGCCGCGTGTACATCATAATTATTTACATTTATTTATACAAATAAATAAAAGTGTCTGTTTGTAATGTAAAGTGCCAAAATAACAGCATTTTACTAAATGCAAACGAATGTTTATACGGAAACAAAAACTAAAAAAAAAATTGTCTACCTGTCTGTCTGTCCGTCTGTCTGTTTGTTCCGGCTAATCTCCGAAACGGCTGGACCGATTTTGACGGGACTTTCACTGATAGATATCTGAAGTTAAAAGGAGTAACGAAGGTTATTTTAGAAAAAGCCGCGTGGGCGAAGCCGCGGGTAGCAGCTAGTTCAAAAAAAAAAATTTTTTTAACAAATACTACTTTACATAAGTATCTACCACAATTAGACTCCAAAACATATACCTAGATGTATACTAAAATAAGTTCAAATAATTCATTACGGAACGGTATTATACTTAAGAATACCGTTCCCAACCAGAACGCATTGAGTCTATTGAATTCAAAATCATTTCTCCTTCGAGGCTAGAAACTGGAACGATTAAGCTAACAAGTGGAGGTAGACTATACAAAACCTTAAATTGACGTTAATAGACGTATAACATCTTAGTTTAACCCTAGATCTTATTCTATTCGCGATCACAAACTCTGAAAGGACTTGAGAGGTAGCGAAAATCGAAAAGGAAAATGTTCCAACGACTGGAAAATAATAAGTACCGTAGAACGGGGCTATTTGGATTTTTGGGGGTTATTTGGAATAAAGTAATTGTAAGATAGAGAAGAGACATAAATTCTACCAAAACACCATGTACAGCTTTTATTTTATTTTGGTCTTGTTTACTTTTATAATTTTTCGTACGAAGATCACAATTCGAATTTATATCAACTCATTGTTCCAAATAACCCCCGAAAATCCAAATAGCCCCGTTCTATGGTAGGTTTATTTTGAAGAAGATTTTGGTGATTTCATAGTAAAATCGTTTCTTTATTAGGGTTCCGGGTACCTCAAAAGGAAAAGAACGGAACCCTTATAGGATCATTCGTGTGTCTGTCTTTTTGTCCGTCTGTCACAGCCACTTTGCTCAGAATCTACTGTACCGATTAAGTTGACATTTAGTACAAATATGAACTTTCGTAACCCAAACACGGACGTGTAACGAAAATAAATAAATTTTGAATATGGGGTCACTTTTGGTGGGTAAACTAGAAAATTTTAAAAAGTTTTGCATACTGTACCGTGTGACATATCAAATGAAAGGGCTTTTTGTAAGAATTTCAGTTATATTTTTTTTTTAATTTGTTATTGAAGTCTATGGTCTTAATAACATGCTAAATCTCACAAAAAAAAGACACATTTTCAGTTGGAATGTATGGGAGCACAATGACATGTATTTCAACTACAATGTTGTTTGTTCTTGGGATAAATTCGTCCCAACTACGTCACCCTTCATTGTGCGTGGTCCGACACGCACTTTTTTCTGGTTTGATCGAAAACTAGAATATATACAAGGTGTAGACGACCATGCAAACAATAAATTAAACTTCGTATAACTAATGATGTTCCCAGCCTGCATACAAAAATTCAACCAAATTTATACAATAGTTCAGTAACTATAGTCAAAGATTGGCAAAATCCATTTTCGGATCATTACTACTATTTCGTTTGTTTGAAGAAATTACATTTTTAATTTCGATTTTAGGATATTTGATAGTTCTAAAACACTCTCATGCATTAGTATTGCCAGTATTTTAATTTATTGTCGTATTGTTACCTCCCCATTGTTTAAGGCTAAAATAAAAAAAAATTGAACTATATAGATTGAAGCATCTAAGGGCTCACGAGATAAAGCTTTCCATTGGTGGATCATTGAATGAGTTGTTGGAGTTTGCAAATGCTACGCGGCTGGTGATTTTCCAGCCATTACTAAGTTCATTCATAAAATCTCTCAAGTTCTTGTATACTGCATTGGTATTAACATGTCTTTACCAACAAATACTTGTTACTTTACACACATTAAAAGTGTCAAAAGCTTTATGATTACTATAATATTTGAAATTACTACCATGTAGATCCCACTGCGTGTTAATGACGAGTCCGGAGGCTGCAATGGCTTCCGTATTGCTTTGCACTGATTATATACGGTCCCTATCATCTGTTGTAGCATATGCTTCATTCGCGGATTCGCTCGCTGAGTAAACCCTATGTCATACCTCTGGACGCGTCAATGGTTTATGATTATAGTGATGAATGAGATTACAACTGAGCTCAGTACATAACGGTCCGGTGAAGGCCGTCTTCCGTATAGCTTTACGATTGTAACTGCCCTTAGTGTCTTTATTACTCTCTAGGCTTTCCCCATAACTCAACGGGATAAATTAACAATCCATACTTCCATATCATAAATGTGAAATTTTGTATGTTTAGAAGTTTAGATGTTTGTTACTCAATCACGCCAAAACGACTGAACGGATTGGGATGTTTGGCATACAAATAGTTTATAACCCGGATTAACACATAGGATACTTTTTATCCCGGTAGTACGTTCCAGTGGCATAATTTCCGACGTCTACGCGGGCGAAACTGCTGGCAAAAGCTTGTTATATTATAAATGCGAAAGTAACTCTGTCTGTCTGTCTGAGACATTTTTATGACACGGAACGGATTTGGATGTTTGGCACACGGGTAGACCTTGTCCTGGATTAGGGCATAGGATATTTTTATTATCCCGGTAAGTAGTACGTTCCCATGAGATCATTTCCGACATACATGCGGGCAAAGCCGCTGGCTATAGCTAGTACAAATAAAGCTTAAAAGACTCAAAATTTTATTATTACTCTAATTATCAACACTGAGCTCACCGTGAGCTTTTGAATTTTATTTAACAACCGTTGTAATATAAATGCCCATTAAACTAAATAGGTACTGTTAAGTGATTGTAACGAGCATACAGCTCAAGAAATATTTCGCACCTCAGGCATCCTCTAAGAAAGCATGCAGTACATAAAGCAATATTTATTTAATAACAATATTTCTTAACTAGTGCAGAAAGTGATCCCCGTCGCATACTGAGATAAATGACACTTGAGGCTGCGCGGGCGCAATGAACACCGTTTAATTGATATTGGATTCTGCTTCCTTATCGAGAACTCTTTGGTTACATTTGCTATTTCTCGAAGCTCTCAACACACTGAAGGCGGCGCGAGCAAATATATTATAGTCATAAATGTTGGAGGCATCTGATTTATATGAATTGTGAAAGTTCCTTATAGGGGTGAACTTGAAACATATATTGAGGATATGATCTGATATCACTTCAAGTAGAGCTGTCTGGAACGAAGTCGTCGGTGTTATAACTAGTAATTAGTTGGTACTATAAATTGGATTTATGTATGTGTAACGAGAGATTTAGAATTTTACATGCTCCTATAGATATTCTCCTTTCCGCAGATTATTTAGACTAGATTATACAACGTGTAACAGAATGAATGCACATTTGGAAAGTATTTTGTTAGAATCGTTTACCGAGTCGATTTATGTCATAACATAGGTATTTTTTTATCCCAAAAATAATTAAAACTACATAAATTACAGTCACACTTTCTGTACAGTCAAAACAAACGAAAATGGACGAAGTACCTTTTCTCGGAGTTAACCTTGAGAGGTTGTGATTTCTTAACCGGATTTTCCTTTGGCTGCCTTAAGCGAACTTAAAAGCTTCCAACCAGTGCATAAGACTTATGAACTAAACGACTGCTACTTTATTTTTAAATCATTGATTTTTGTTTCACATAAAGTTTAATGTTAGAATAGTCATATCATAGAATAACAAATCAAATATTTAATATAACATTTATTACCAAGAATAACATTTTATCCATGTTCAATTTTTCATCAGCATTTTTTTTGCATTTTGCAGCATGCAGCAGGCATGGTTTCTGTCACGGCTCCGGCGCTGCAGGGCTCCGGCGGTCCCACGCGAGCTTATCGTCGCAGATGGTATTCACGGTCACGACCGTAGCTTCGGATTGCTGGCCGACAAAGCCGGCCAGCTTCAGCCGCTGTGGCGAGCGCTAAAACCACCTGCTCCTCAGCTCGCGGGTCGCCTCGCCCCTCCGCGCCAACGCGAATTTAAATTACACTCTAGGGGTAGGGCAGACACGACTACGTGGAGTCGGTTTTGCAGCGATTCGTTTCTGTCACTAACTTATATCGAACAAAAAATATTCGTTAAAAAACAATTCTACTGTTTGATAAGTTTGTTAAACAAAAAAATGTGATTAAAAATTCATTGAATTGTGTTTCTGTGATATATTTTTCGTTCAAGTAAATAGTCTTTGAAACAATAATATTTGAACTAAAAATACAAGGACCAAATATTATATATTATGAAACATTTTCTGTCTGCGAAATAAGGGGACACCGTGTTAATTCCGGGACATGTTGTATATCTTGTGATATTATTTGGTTTCGCGTTCAGTGTGCTGCGCTCCTAAAATGCTATGTTTGTTATAAATTCACAATTTTTTTTTCAGTTATGTAAGTTATTAGGCAATACCAAATAAAAAATAGAGCAGTAAAGAGCAGGGGCCTTACTCCCGAAAACGATTCGAGTTTGATTTTGATTCCGATTCGAACTCGCTTCTGGGGCCTTACTCCCGACAGCGTCGAGTTCTGAATCAATCGAATTGGGTTCGAATTAAATGCCGATCCATACTCTTGAATCCAACACTAGCGCACGATCGTGCAGTGGTTTGAAGCGAAACTAACTTCGGTCCAGTTTTAAGTTTTAAATCGAGCTCGGATCAGAAACGAAATCGAATCGGAATCAGAATCAAACTCGAATCGTTTTCGGGAGTAAGGCCCCTGTAGTGACTTGGTGGTAATAATGTTCTATAATGTTCCCACTGCTGGGCCACAGGCCTTCTGTGAGAGGGAGTGAGCCGTAATCCATGACGCAGGCCGAGTGCGGGTCGGTGGATGCCGACATGCCGCATGCCGGTTCCCTCACGATGTTTTCCTTCACAGTTTTGAGCGCAGAGGTGATGAAATAATTTATAAAAAGTTAAGTGCCTGGCTGGGTTCAAGCCTACGAGCTACTGTGGCCTATCTACAACGCCTATCTACAACGTCACGTAGGTACTATCTACAACGCCACATGCAAACTACGCATCAAAGACCTGAACGTCACAAATCCTGCATCGCGCAGAGTTTACCGCGCGACTAGCATATATACAACATCCTGACATCAACCATCGGGCACAGTTCGAAAAAGAGTACACACAACACGATCGTCATTTCGACCTCGCCGCCGAGGCCCCGCGCGAAATCCCCGACTAATCAGTCCTCCCCGACCCTTGCTTTCAAACGAAGCGCCAGCACGCGCTTTCGCTTTAGCTGAGCAGCATGTAGTCCAAAATCTCCCTGATAATAATCAAAACACTGATTTTATCCAGCCACCGACGGTCCCTTGCCATACTCCCCCCCCCCCCGACTCTGCCCTAAGCCGAGGTTCGTACCTCACCCGTTCGTACCCGTTTATAAGTATGCCCTGACTGGAGGCCTTAAATTTCTATTAGGAGCTTAAGGCACCACAGGATAGCCTGGTTAAAGAGTCCGAACCCCTCGTGGTTACACACTGAAATGCCATTTAAAAAAAAAACAACCATCGGGCATTTGCCCACCAGACACAACACCCGTCTGGTCGGAGGATCTTCCCTTTACCATAGAGTATGAGTGACCTTTATACTTGCAAGTCGCGACTGTTTCTACTGCACTTTTAATTAATCAAGTCTACCAAATCTCAACATCGCTTCCGCCGCAAGATATGACCTAAAACTCTAGCTGAAAGAGTTTTTTATAGCTAATCGTTTGAACAAGAGTTATTTGACTTGTAACACTTATTATCACATTGCAAAATTATTTATTTACATAAATACTCACGCTACCATTACAATGTCCCAATTCGGTAGTGTAGTTAACTAAAATTTCATTAAATTACAACATTAGAATACAATACAATACCATCCAATATTTACAAATTAAAAACATAACTCGTGTAACGTTACTTTTGCGAACTCGCTCAGTGAACATGAGAAAAGATCCACTCTGTCAGCAACCAGTGTGCGCATTGTTCGCGTCAAGGGGACGGGAAAATGATACTTGAGGCTCGGTTTCTGTGTAAATTAGCCTTTAGAGAAATAGATAAAGGCTGTAAAGGTCACACAATAGATAGTAAGTCGTAGACTCCTAGTTGAATTTTACTATCTGTTTTGTGACCCTCCGTTACACAGTAGATAGTAAAAGTCAACCACGACTCTGATGATAGTCCTGCTAATAGACTATTAAACGTTTTAACAGATAATGGTGCCGATTCCCTTGTTCACAAACTAAACTAAATTTAAGTTCAGTGCATCTTTTTCTTTCTATTTCATTAAGAAAAGGACAGAAGATAAATTTTAGTTTAGTTCTGTCAAATTAATCAGCACTTGACGTAAATTGACGTAATTTTAATAGGCAACTTTTTAATCACGTCTAAACTTGTATGGAGTATTGACAGGCGCTGATTAATTTAACAGGACTAAACTAAAAATTATCTTCTGTCCTTTTCTTAATGAAATAGAAAGAAAAAGATGCACTGAACTTAAATTTAGTTTAGTTTGTGAACAAGGGAATCGGCACCATTGTCTTGCTAATCTTCTTTGTTTAGTTCGTTAAATTGATAATGATAATTGAAAATTCGCTATTATTTGAGTACATATGCTAGATAATATAATCGTCGATAAAACACCTCTGTGGGAACATTCAAGATAACTAAGTTATCGCAGTGTTGGTGGTTATCGCATTCAATAATGTCAAAGATATAAGTGGAATTGGGTACATGTGCATGTACCCGGTGCGTCAGGTGAGTTCAACAGATAATATAATATATATATTTTTTAGTATGTTTATGTACTGAATGAATATTACATTTGTTAGGTACTAACATAGTTTTAAGGTACTGTGTATTAATAATTTATGGATCAAGGTCTGAATTAAAGTTTTTTTATATTTTATTTATGTGGTCTCCTATAATTGCAAGCTCACACTTGTATTTGTCCCTGTTTTTGTAAACATGCATATTATTGTGTAGCCTCTGTTAGAGATCCAATATATTAATACAAATAAATAAAATTGAAGTGTCTGTTTATAATGTCAAAATAACAGATTTTTACTAAATGCATAAAAAAGTATATACGGTACTTATAACAATTTTTTTTTACATTTTTGACTCTCTGTGTTTGTTCCGGCTAATCTCCGAAACGGCTGGTCTGATTTTGACGGGATTGTCACTGGCAGATAGCTGCTGTTATAAGGAGTAACTTCGGCTACTTTTATTTTAGAAAAAGCCACGGGCAGTAACTAGTAAATGAATAACATTTGGAGGCTATAGTTAATGTTTCATGCATAAAATAATAATGCGGATTGACGTTAATGGTTAGGTTATTGAAACGCATTGGCTTTCTATAAATATTGGAGAGCATATTCACCTAGTTTATACCCTTGTTATGATAGGTAATATACTCAAAAGCTAGTCTCAATAATACTGTCATTTAAATTGCAGACAAGCTTTAGAATTGTAAGCTTAACTTTCCTTTTACAGTATTGGAAATGCTATTTCATAGCTGATTTACGATAAATATTATGTTGTTCAGTGAGTAAGTTGAAGGAAATTGCAAACAATCTGTGTCAGAAAATTTTACCATTATAATAATAATAAGAATAATTTATTTCAGAACATAATTAACTATGTTAGTACCTTAGAACTACCTATTAATTAATTTATATAACATTAAAAATAATCTTACCAGAACTAAGCACCTTATTCCAGTGCCGCACAATAGGACACTCCACCTTTTCTGTTATGGTGTTTAGAGGGCCATTGGGGTTGCCCCTCACACGACACATCAGGGAGGCCACTCTCTTTCGCACAATAGCCCTACAGCAGTCAGTGTTGGCCTCCGCAAACATCCCCGATGCACTACAGTATCGCGGCAACCCCATCAGCATCCTAAACCCATTATTGTAAAGGACCCGCAGGGCATTGAAAGCCTTATGCGTATAGCGGACCCACAGGCTGTAGGTGTACATTGTCTGGCAGGCATAAACTATAGAACGCTATTTGCTATAATACGGTTCTTACATCCTCCTTTTGCTTCGTTAACGTTCATACATCTGATCATATACGCACGCCGGTTGAGAGTACTGCGCCCCTGACCTTTCTGAAGAGTATCACCTCCCGGCGTTTCCACTCACATCTACCTTGTAAATACCTTTTGTAAGTCGCCTTTCATTCATCCTCTCAACGTGACCAAACCATCTAAGCATACTATTTTCAATTATTGTCACTACTTTTTCTTTTTAGGGTAACTTACCTCAAAAGGAAAAAACGGAACCCTTACAGGATCACTCGTGTGTCTGTCTGTCTGCCCGTCTGTCACAGCCAATTTGCTCCGAATGTAATGGACCGATTAAGTTGAAATTTGGTATACATATCAATTTGAGTGACCCAAACACGGAAGTAAACCGTAAATAAATGAATTTAGAATATTGGGGTCATTTTTGGGGGGCAAACAAGAACAACAACTTTTCTACACACTGTGTCTACATTTCTTATCCAACTTTCCTCTCGCAAGTCTGTTGAAAGAAATTTATTTTGAAATAAGCAGCACCTTTGTGCTCTTTTATGTTAATATATTGTCCTGTCAACTGTTTTGTGTGTACATAAATAAATAAATAAAATAAAAAAAGTTTTGCAATCTGTACCGTGTGACATATCAAATGAAAGGCCTTACTGTGAGGGTCACAATTTTTTTTTTATAATTTTAAAATAAAACATTTTAAAGTTGTAAGTGAAGATAGACGACAATTTACCATTCCCCCCCTTATCTCCGAAACTACTGAACCTAAAATTTAGGAAAAAATACAGAAAATAGTTCTATACTTATAGATTACAGGAAAATCTATAAGAAGTCTATGGTCTTAAAATAACATGGTAAATCTCTCGATATTGTGCGTACAAACTTACATTTGCAGTTGGAATGTATGGGAGATTATGTTTACCAATTACAATGTTAAGTTTGTTCTTAGGATAAATTCTTTCCAAGTACGGAACCCTTCATTGTGCGTGGTCCGACACGCAGTTGGCCGGTTTTTAAGCTATTGCATAGCTTCTATCGCGGGCCTTGAGCGCGGGGACCGAATCCAGAAATTCCGTAACGAAAAAACCTCACGCTCCCCACTCCGACGGTTATTTTACTACACCAGTACCCTCTAGTGGATCTAATAATTTCTGGCAGTTCCTTTTTCTGTGTACTGCGTATTTTATTCTTATAAATATTAGTTTATAAAATTATGATCTTCACAAAAAGTGATTGTTGATAGTGGGGTTTGAACTCACGACCAGTCGACTATGAGTACATTCAGTTCCCCTGTTGCACCGCATATCAAAGAAAGTATATAGAAAGTATATCAAAGAAAAAGAAATACTGCATAAATATAACAAATAAATAATTATAATTGCATAAGTTGATACAAAATGCTATGTAATAGCTTTACCGCGGCAGTCCCCGAGTGCCACACGTCTTTTTTATAATTTATGTAGGTACTCATAAAAAGAAGAACTGTAGATTGCTAGCAAAGTTCGGAAAAATGGCGACGCACAGACAAAGTATTCAGGTTTAAATAAAAAGCACCAGAGATTATCTCAAAATATTAAGTCTTATTGCAATATTTCATGCTTAACTTAAACAACGACTGTTTGCACTGGCCAGTAGCCAATTATCGTATTTTTAGGGTTCCGTACCATAAGGGTGCCAACGGGACCCTATTACTAAAGCTCCGCTGTCCGTCTGCCCGGCTCTCTGTCTGTCACAGGGCTGGTTTCTTACCTATATCTTTCTGTCGACTATTTGTGCCCGACAAATACATCGGTCACCGCCAAAGTCGCCGACACAGGCTGTCGCGCAACTGCCTTGCAGAACGGTCGCCAGAACTGAATCACCTGTGTGTCGTACTTTAAAGATGCTCATTGCCCTCCTGATACCCAATCCTGAAGGTGATGTGTTTGCGTTAATTTTACGACTAAAATTAAGCGCGTATGTCTGATGTTCTGTGAGGAACCGTACGCGAGGGTGTCCACTGTTCCATGTCAGTAAGTAGCGAATAATAGTTTATGACACATATTGTCCGCATTGTATAGTTTTTGTTTTCTTTGTATGTTAATTAATGTAATTGCTATTGTACCGTGTTAGTTAACTTAGACATTTGAAATTATCATAGAATTTGTTCTACTATGGCTGCTATAACAACAAATAAAAAATTTAAAAAAAGTTAAAAATTTAAGGGGGTCAAGAAACTTGTTAAAGAAATAAGTAGTGTTAAATATTGTACGGTGGTTGTTAACAGCCACACGAGTCGATCCATCAGGATAAGCTACGCTTGCCGGGGTTGGTCCGTGGATGGGTGACCATCTTTACATACCGAGATTCCTCCATGCCTCTGAAAGTACGTTAAACCGTTGGTCCCGGCTGTCATATGTGGATCTTTGACAGTTGTTACGGGTCGTCAGAAGCCCGAAAGTCTGACAACCAGTCTTGTCAAGACGTAGCGTAGGTAAGACCAATCCAAACCAAACCACCAACCAACCAACCAATCTTTCCTCCACAACCCAACTCGGTTGTGGAGGAATGATTGGTTGGTTAGTTGGCAGGTTGTTGGGTTGGTGGTCTGATTGGCAGTCGCTCCATGTAAAATACTGGTATTCCGGTTAGACTGGAACGATAGATAGATGATGGTGGTATGGAACCCTTCGTGTGCGAGTCCGACTCGCACTTGACCGCATTTAAACTTTTTTCGTTATAACTCCAGAAAATAAATCGCGTATTTTAATTTTATTCGAATAGACTCGTTAACTTTAACTTCTTTAAGTTAATATTTTAAGCTGAATGTTGTTTATGGAACAGGTTTATGGGACTCCAATAACCTGTGGCAAATTATTTGCACTTAAAGAATTAAAATTGCTCATACTTTGTTGGTAATGATTTTTATCTTTTAAAGTAGGTACATTTCGTTTATCAGTTATTTGATCTATCAAAGTGATACTTACTGACTCATACACGCTTAAAAAACCGTGAAGGAAAACATCGTGACATCTCAAACTGGCATGCCTGAGAGATATTTTACATGGAGCGACTGCCAACTGACCTCCACAACTCAGGGCTTTTCGGGCTTCTGACGATCCGTAACGACTGTCAAAGATCCACGAATGACAGCCGGGACCAACGGCTTAACGTGCTTTCCGAGGCACGGAGAAGTCTCGGTATGTAAAGATGGTGACACATCCACGGACCAACCCCGGCAAGCGTAGCTTATCCTGATGGATCGACTCGTGTGGCAGTTAGTACTTAGCAACGAGCCCCTTCCTAAGATAGCCTGTGGGTATCTTAGTTTTAAGTTAGGTATAATTTCATTTCCAAGAACCTAAAGCATTAATTTATAACAATAAAGAAAATAAAACAAAAAGGTTACGCCCGTGATCACATTTATTTGATCTTTGATTGCAGATAATTAACGACAATCAATAAAACAATTTATGGGTTTTTCCAAGTTTTAAACTTCCACATATGGGTTTTATGATTGTTAATAAGCTGTCTAATTACTTCAAATAACAAAAAGAGACTCAAATAGAAAAGTCAACAGTTTAAGGTGAATCGATGCTAAATTAATATAAGTACTTATAAGCCAAATCAACTTCGAACATTACTTCTTTTGGCGAATGTCATCGTAAAAAAGTCGAGAGTTGTCCCGGGACATCTGCCGATCTATTCTGTAAAAATCTCACGGTGAAGTGAGCGTGAAGTGAGCTGTTATTCCACATGATGCTGTAGGGAATGACACTATTGACAGTTCACTTCACTTAAGTTCTCACGGTGAGATTTTTACAGAATCGCTCGGCTGGTTGGAATGAAGTTTCTTTAGCTGTATATTATGTATTAAATAACAGACGCAATTAAATAAATTAACAACGTTTGAGAGGAATTAAGGCGGTATGATCTGACATAGACCGCGTTAGCTAGTTTTTTTAATTCATGGGAAACATAAGAGACATAAAAAACAATTATACATTTGTGAAAAAAAAAAAAACTTATTAAAGGACCTGGCGAACATGCAATCGCTTCTAATAACACGATTAGATTAACTTTGCTGGATAGAAAAAAAATCCCAAAGTTACGTCTTTTCGTAATGTAAATCAATCTCATAGTTATGAAACAGACGTTACTTTCCTTTTTTCATATAAATGAAAAGGTAAGTAGTAAGATTATTTAACACAATTCGCTGAGTTTGTCTTGATAAAATGATAAAATGAATAGGGAAGTTTCCAAGTATAAAAATAAAAAAAAACTGTTTAGACCGTCAGTCAGAAAAAAAATTAGACACGTGTTTTTTGCTTTGTCATATTATTAAAAAAATACTTAGATAAAATACATTAAAGTTGGGGGAGAGGGGGCTCGTTACGTCACAATTATAACAAAATACGTATAAAATCTAGCGAACAGTGACGTCACGCTACACTTGAACTCAATGTATCACCGTCATATTTTGATTACGTAAAAAAAATAAAAAATACGTGTCAAATATTTTTGAATAATCTACATGACGAACAAAAAAATAATTTTTAGTCAACATTCCTATTATTATGTTGTCTCAAATGCGTGAGACAACCACTCGCGACTTCGTGATACTACCTACTTCAGTTGGCTCAAACGCCGCCAAAAAACACAGCTCTCTTTCACCAAGTATGCAGAGTATAACGTGCTATAACTTCGTTCCAATGAATTAAAAAATACTTTTTACACGGGACCTCTAAAGAATCATAGGGAATCTTATCCGTCGGATGAACTACGGCCAACTCTTATCGGTACCTTATAAGGGGAGCTGGATGCGCAAAAACATTTATTTCGTATCAATAATTATAAAATAGCTATCAAGATTGCTTTTTTTAAACATATGTAGCTGAACTGGTAAAATGCGCAGTTGACATTTAACGTGGAGTCGCGTAGGATCGTGGACCAATTCGTTTAAATTGCAAATAATAATTGTCTGTCCTTACAAGAGGTGAAATATATTTACTTTGGAAAATAAACATTTATCGTAATGGTACACACGTGCTTAAGATCGCAACTCGTGTTATCAGATTATACACAATAAGTTAAAGTAAGAGGATACGAATCAGAAGAAAAAAGCAAACAAATTCAACGCAACACAGTTGATTGTTTTATTTACCTTACTTGTCTTACATATGTAAAACAATCATGGGAACTTTGAGTGAAACCGATACACGTACTGAATCGAATTAAAATATCGGTTAAGAGGCGTCCCAAATGTTACAAGGTGAGCCCAGCGAAAAACCTTGAAAAGAATGACGGGCCACGACAACTGAACGACGAGACTGGGTTCGCAGATATGGGCCAACATTATCACCATTTACTTAAATTCCCTCCGCCGAGAGAATTCGTTTTCCTCCCCGACCCTTGTTCGACGAAGCGCCAGCCCGCGCCGTAATTCAGCCTTATAGCTTTAAATTCCCCTGATAATAATCATAACCACGATTTTATCCAGCCACCGTCGGTCCCTTGCAGTCCGCCCTCCGACTCTGCCCTAAGCCGAGGTTCGTACTCCACAGGGGGTGCCCTTAGCGCGAAGTCGTTTAGTTTATAAGTTTTACGCCCTGGCTGGAGGCTTTAAGTTTTTAGGAGCTTAAGGCAACCACAGGAAAGACCGGTTAAAGAGTCACAATCTCTAATGATCATTGGACATCTCATTTTATTCGTTCCAACTCTTCTACAACAGATAGGTGTCAAAAAAGCATTATCTCGGTGGACGGAATATATATGCATAATTATGTAACTAGAGGAGAGCAGTGGTGGCCCAGTGGCAACAACCCCGACCTACCAGTAGTAGGCTGTGGGTCCGAACCCAAGCAAGCACTTTAATTTGTGTAAATTATTTCATTACCACTGCTCTCAAAATTGTGAAGGAAAACATAGTGAGAAAACAGGCATGTCCTAGATCAAAAAATTGGAAGACATGTAACATCCACCAACCCGCACTGGACCCGCGCGGTGGATTACGACCCATTCCTACACAGAGAGAGAGAGAGAGAGGTGGCCTATGACCCAGCTGAAGGGAACATTATAGCCTGATTATACTATATCAAAATTTGGAAGACATGTGACATCCACCAACCCACACTGGACGCTCTCGGTGGATTACGACCCATTCCTACACACAGAGAGAGAGAGGTGGCCTATGTCCCAGCTGAAGGGAACATTATAGCCTGATTATACTATATCAAAAATTGGAAGACATGTGACATCCACCAACCCACACTGGACCTGCACGGTGGATTACGACCCATTCCTACACAGAGAGAGAGAGAGGTGGCCTATGTCCCAGCTGAAGGGAACATTATAGCCTGATTATACTATATCAAAATTATGTAACTATGCTTTTCACACCTTTACCGCACCTTTGCACTTAGATAACCGAAGATGTCTTGCAAAATCGATTTTATTGAGTTTGCCGCAATGCCATCACCATTAAGTAAATAATAGGGGTTAAAGTATGAAATTGCCGTTTTATAGTAATAGATACTTTGAATTGACATTAAACCTTCATGGTGTGAGATATTCGTGTGAAACTTTTTTTACATTATACCTGTGAGATTTTTCTTTGTGCAACGTTCGATTTTCGAATTTCAATTCGTTTTTTTTATTCAGCTTAGACGGAAAAGTTGGTTACATCGAAAATCCGAGTAATTTTTGAATACGAGTTCCGACGCGGAACTCACGCGGCAGAAACGGCTCGCAATATCAATGCTGCGTTTGGAGAGGAGACTGCTAATGAACGCACCGTGTGTTTTTGGTTTAAACGCTTTCGTAATGGAAATTTCGACTTGAAGAACGAACCACGTGAAAGACCGCCACACAGGTGAATAACGCTGAATTGAAGGAGAAGGTGGAAGCCGATCGGAGTCAAACTACCCAGGAATTATCAACATAGTTTAACGTTACCTTACAAATCAATAAGATTAAAACAAATATGAAAAATTGGTGCCTCATGATTTGACTGATCTGCAGAAAGAAACGCGTAATGAAACTTGCGCTGCCTTGTTGAATCGGTACAGAAATGAAGGAATATTGGATCGAATTTTGACGTGTGATAAAAAGTCGATTCTTTACGATAACCGTAAGCGAAAAATGCAATGGTTGACCCCAGGTCAAACGCCGCAACAGTGCTCTAAAGCAAAGCTTACCAATAAAAAGGTAATGGTAACTGTTTGGTGGTTTCTTCATGGTGTTATTCACTATAGCTATCTCCAGTCTGGTCAAGTAATATCAGCAGATGTTTACTGTGCCGAACTTCGAACGATGATGGTGAAATTGGCAGTGAAACAACCCCGATTCGTAAATCGATCTTCACCATTATTGCTCCATGATAACGCAAGACCTCATACTGGATAAGACACCATTGTAACTCTACAGGAGCTGCAGTTAGAAACCATACGTCATCCTCCGTACTCGCCAGACCTCCAACTGACTACCATTTTTTTCGTGACCTGGACAATTTTCTACGTTGTAAAATTTCTTCTTCCCAAGAGGCAGTACAAAATGTTTTCACACAGTTTGTCGAATCTAGATCCCCAGAGTTCTATCGCAAAGACATAAATGAACTTCCGATTAGATGGCAGCAATGTATAGATAATGAGAGTAAATATTTTGATTAAATAAATATGTTACATTTTGGAAAAAAACAAGTTTTAATTTTGCAGTATAAATTGGCTATTTCATACTTTATTATTTATTTAACATGGTAAGTACCTAACTTATAAACTTAGCCCCACAAAACCATCGCAATGGTTTGACTGTGGGGTCAGTGAGTCTCTAGAATACTTAATCACACTTACATATCCAAATAATATTTTTTTAATTTACTTCTAAATCTATTTTTATTTGTTTCACTCCTTATGTCTGCCGGTAGAATATTCAATGGGTATGGTATTCGTTTCTTTAGGGTTCTGTTACCAAAGTAATTGGTGACTCTGGGTACATTGAATCTGTCAACAGCAATAGATCGTGTGTTATGGTTGTTGAATATGTGATTTAAGCTATACTCTTGGATACCATGATGGTTTACTGCTAAAAGATATTTAACCCCTAATATTATAGTGTAGGTAATTCAGGTAGTTCACCTACCTGTGCATAGATTCGTAAAGTACAGTAGAACATAAAATATTCATTAAATACAGTCGTGCAGTATTCATCGTGCACTTAGTTTTTTTTTTACGATCTAGACAGTGTCCCAGATCTCATTGCTATGCACTGATCTGCATGACTGTTCCGCTCACTTCGGTGCCCGTCTATTTGGTGGACAGTTACTTACGTTGAACAGTCAGCTCACGTGTGCTTTACGGGCCTTTTAATTTTCAGTTCACACGCTAACCATGGTCTTTCAGACGGCGGCTGCATTAATATTAATAACGTGGAGCGGTGTATATTGCCCATATGCGCCTAACAGTAACGCCATGGTTCCTACAAGACGTCATTGTTGCATGCACCCATAACGAGATGGCGGGTATGAATTCCAAGTAGGTACGTACAGCTACGCAATAAGACTTGATAAGCCGCGGAAGTAGCAAGATAATCTCGATACATACAATTCAACGTCTACTTTGATCTTCAAGTTGAATTAGCAAGCAGCTTTCTGAGTTATAGTGTCAGTTAATGATCAGGTAGTAGGGATTGCTGATGATTGGACTTCTTATTCAGCTTGAATACTGGAAAAAACATTCATTTCTATCAATGGATGTCGTATTGAGATAAATCTATACAAATAAATAACATTGAAGTGTCTGTTTGTAATTTAAAAATTCGGTGCTTACAACAATTTTTTTTTTTTGTGTCTGTTAGAATCGTTTTCGGGAGTACGGCCCCAGGCCTGGGTCGACGGCGCGTTGTGTTCCACGCGCGCCTCAAAGAGATGTCAGCACGCACTGACGACGTCCGCCAGGATCGGTGCCTGCCCGGGTTGCGGGTTTATCCGAAAGGGATACCGTGGCCCTGGCACACAGGCAACTGAAGGAACACGGGTGGGTTTTATTCAGTAAAAGTCTGACAGGCCCTCCCGCTCCGCTCAGAGCGGGAGAACTTATTTCATGATTTCCCACCCAATAAAAGGGAATTTAGACATTATTTTTATACAATATCACTACTAATATATATATTATCAAACCCAATGGTTGACTGTTAGAGAATGCCTTGTGGCATTAAGTCCGCCTATGTACCACTATTGTACATGAAGTTTAAATAAATAAATATATAAACGCATTTCGCCAACTCGCCTGCCAAGCGTGGCGATTATGGCAAATCCCCCCAATTGGGGGAGGCCTATGTCCAGCAGTGGACGTCTTTCGGCTGAGATGATGATGATAAACGCATTTAATCAAAATAGGCTTAAAATCTGCATCCCGCAAAAATCCCAGCTTTCACCGCTCACGTATAAGAAAAAAGGGCGCAACGAAGTCACCCGAGCATGACAATCTCCATCTTAATTCGTTTCATTTGTGATTTAACGTTCACTGACTTAATTATGATGGGATATACCACCCATGATAGCGAGACGTGTCACGACAGTAAACTAAATAATAACTAGTATAACATAGTGTTAGTTGATGCACAATTACACACAGCCACCTACATAAAAATTATCAGATAGTTGATCGTGTAATTAATTTTAATCTCTCGGAAGCCAACACCATTCGTGTAATTTTCTATGAAAATAGCATACATAACGAAATAATTGTACTTTCTATAGAACCATGAATGTATGCATAAACTATTCAATTATGTTCATTAAAGGCATATTAAAGGCAGTATCAGTTTTTCTTGGCGCTTCTGTCGACTAATGGCGCCACGGCACTGAATCTTAGGTTTGTGCACCACTGCAAGATAAGCGCTCGGTAATATATCGCGTAATAAAAATAATTGACTTGAATAAAAATCGTGTTCATTTGGTTTCAAAGCAAATGATTGTGTCGACTGCTATTATCTATACTAATATTATAAATCTGAATAGTTTGTTTGTCTGTTTGAACGTGCTAATCTCAGGAACTATTGGTTGGAATTTAAAAATTATTTATATTATATAACCCTGACTTTATCCAGACATCCTCCCTCCGACTCTGCCCTAAGCCGAGATTCGTACCCAACAGGGGGTGCCCTTAGCGCGCAGTTGTTTAGTTTATAAGTTTTTGCGCCATGGCTGGCTTTAAGTTTTTAGGAGCTTAAGGCAACCACAGGAAAGTCCGGTTAAAGAGTCTCAACCTCTCATGGTGAACTCTGAGATACCCTTTAAAAGAAAAAAGAAAATCCACCGTCAGGCAGTTGCCCACCAAACACCACACCCGTCTGGTCGAAGGATCCCGCCTTTTCTATAGAGTATCTATCATACGGTCATATCTCTTTAGCATCCACTGGACGACAGAGCTAAACCCACAAATGTAATTAAAGTCTATGAAAATAGACAAGTCTTAAACATGTAATTATTTACAGCATTTTTAAAACAATTATGAGCTACGTTTTGTTAATCTATTTAAATTATCCATTCACAATTATACGTCTGTTGTACGTAAAAAAAGCTGTGGCTCTAAGCGTGTATTAATTATTCTAATTCATTCTATCCTCGGTGTAAGTAATTGGTATGTTGGACATGTTCAATTGTAGGTTAATCGTTAGACATTTACACGGCATAAAATCGATAATACTGGAATCTAGTTTGTTTCTCACAGATGTGGATGTATTGGAGTTTATACTAGTGTAAGTGTCGTTCATTTGTTAATTAATAACACATCATCTTGGGGTTGTTGACGTTTCAGGATTTCTGGTTTCACAAGAAGCCATAAAGTTATGCTGTGGGCGCCTTAAGGGCAGCACAAATCGGCGGATGGCTAGGTAGAATATTTTTTTGGTAACAAGATATAGATTCCAAAGCTCAGAGACCGACCACGGAGCATTAAAGGGGTTTTCTCTCTGCAGTATTGAAGAGCGCGTTAGAGGATATCGCGACCGGATGTGAAGTCATGCGACGGTATACACCGAAATCCGCTAGCATACAATCGCGGGGGAGAGGCAATTTTTCCCGTGGCATACCGCAGGATGCCGCGGGATGTTCCTCGGAAAATCCTCCTCGATGCCGTCCCCACCCGTCCGACGGTGTGCGTTGGCTTGTAATCAAATACTTGTCGAGTTTATCCAAAATTATAGCCAGTCAAACTATGTAAGTACATAATGTATTTCCCTGAATGATCTTCAAATGATCTTGAGGTGGTTATGGCTAAGTAATAATAGCCGCACGGGTCGATCGATCAGGTTAAGCTAAGCTTGCCGCGGTTTGTCTGTGGATGGGTGACCATCTTTACATACCAAGACCCCTCCGTGCCTCGGAAAGCACGTTAAGCCGGTGGTCCCGGCTGTCATTTGTAGATCTTTGACAGTTGTTACTTATTTATTTTACGGGTTATCAGAAGCCCGAAAGTCTGACAACCAATCTTACCACGGGGTATCGTAACCAAAACAAAAGAGAAAACGACTTACCCTTATGCCCATTACTCCTGTGGCACAATTACTCACAAATATTTCTTTCATAAGTCTATCCAAATTAAAAACAACATCAATGCCACACAAAGTGCCTCTGAACAGAAAAAAGAAAAAAATAAAATAAACAATGAATGTGCGACCCACTAACGCATACTGTACAAACACGACTGGCTCATAATTGAATAGAAGATCACATGTGCGTAGTGTGAACAAATATCGAGCCAAGGAGAGAGTGGACGATATAGTGTTGATTTTTTCGCGAATTTATTTAGGTAATAGCAGACATAAGTATGTACATTGTAGAATGTTGAGGAGCGGTTTCACTGTTTAAGGTCAAAAAAAAGCTTTTCTAAATTATTGATATAACTTTCTGATTAAACTCACGTAATAGGTACGCACGGCTACAAATTAAGTTACACTATTTCCAGCATAAGCTGATCTCGCATTGTATAGGATTTCCGTACAATGAGAGGTCAGCATTAACTGGATTTTTATAGCTTGATAATATGGAGCCGTGTGTACATAACTGGTGATATTTTTTATTTGATCTGCATGTACAGACGGCTACATATCAAGCTATACATTTCCAGTTTATGCCGATCTCGCATTGTATAGGATTTCCATACAATGAGACGGCAGCTTATACTGGAAATGTATAGCTTGATTTGTAGCCGTGTTTACAGTGGCCAGCATTGATATGCTGGCCACTGATCCACTAGCACCACTCCTTTAAAAAAATATTATCTCGTGACTGAGAAGGAATTATGAAAAACGGCTCAATCAGTTGCCTCGGTATGTCTAGAATTTTCTAATACCTTTTATAAAGTTTCATATTCCTATTTCATTTCTTTAGATCGAATTCTGTTGCTTCATGTCTCAATATACCAGGGGCTTTACTCCCAAAAACGATTCGAGTTTGATTTTGATTCCGATTCGATTTTGTTTCTGATCCGAACTCGATTTAAAACTTAAAACTGAACAAAGTTAGTTTAGCTTCGAACCACCGCACGATCGTGCGCTAGTGTTGGATTCAATAGTATGGATCGGCATTTAATTCGAACCTAATGCGATTGATTCAGAACTCGATGCTGTCATTAGTAAAGCCCCAGAAGCGAGTTCGAATCGGAATCAAAATCAAACTCGAATAGTTTTCAGGAGTAAGGCCCCTGTACCTATTTCGATCTCTGATTATGGGATATATTTTTATATTAAAACAAGAAATTTCACGCGGACGAAGTCGCAGGCAGAAGCTATTGTGTAATACAAAAGAGGGATGTACGATCAGGTAAGCTAAGAAGATGACCTTTGAAATTTGAAGTAGGTAAGTAGCGCTTAGTTCTTATATTTACTTTCATCATTCAAACATTGGTAAAAACAAACTCAAATGAGTTCGCGATTAAGTATCTATGTGCATGGAAACTACTTACATTAGGTAGTGAGGCTGCATCCTATCAAAATACGTAACAGAAAATTATTCAAAGGGATAAAAAGTTGTTGTTCCAAATACCGTCTCCTCAACCAAATTGAACTACTTATTCCTTCATCATTCATCATCATCATTGCAGCCGAAAGACGTCCACTGCTGGACATAAGCCTCCCCCAATTGGGGGGGTTTGCCATAATCGCCACGCTTGGCAGGCGGGTTGGCGATCGCAGTATGGTGTAAAACATGCATAGAAAACGCTGCTGCCCATTCTCTAGTAAGTCCGTTAGTCGCCTTTTACGAACACCCACGGGAAGAAATAGGGTGATGCTATTCTTTACATCTGGCACCACACGATGACTTATTCCTTAATTAGTATGAATATCACTGTTAATGCATACTTTTATATACTTATGACTATCAGTACTTATTAAATCAGTCATGATCTATAACTAATCATATTATTATTATGATAAAGTAACAGAAAAACTTTCGTACCGTGCCTATGTAGGATTATTAAAATGCAGAATAGATTTGATTAGCATAACTGTGCGTAAAAACATCACATCTCTGTCCATCTGTGTGCAACACAAAGTAAGCTTGAATTCCATTTGAAGCTGAGCGAGATAAAATAAGCATAAAAAATGTTTTAGCAAGATCCAAATATCCAAGTTTTACAAAAGAATATGCAAATACTGATACACAACTAAAAAGTACCGAAACGTTTATGTAAAAGGAAAGTCAAAGAAAAATAATACAATGATCAATTCGTAAGTTATGTACACATAATGACTTAATTCCAGTCAGAGGTCAACGGTCAGAAGTTACACGACAATTTGTCTATCATTATCATCATGATCATGACTGAACTAGCGAAAGTGTCAGCCCTAAAGAAACAACAAACCTATAACAAGTTAAAGAAATTCGACTCTTGTACGTCACAATAGAGGTGAACAAAATTAGAATTGAGCACAGTACGGTTCGCGTGATCGAATGGACTCTTAAACCAATTTCGGCAAATCATGATTACGGACAATGCAGACTGAATACAGACGAGCACTTTTTAGATAACTACGCACCCACTTTCGTGCGAACGCGTGTGAATTGTATCGTGACGAATCTGTCATTCCTAGCAAGTGACATAAGCCACTAACCAAATCCATTTCCTATACAAATTATTATCTATTTACTTTCCATAACTTTTCATTTTAATGTAAGCGGAAACAAAAATTAAATCCAATTCAACGGATTCATCGATTTTACAGTCGAACGATCAAAACGTTAACGGATTTTTTCCCACGTCTCATCAAATTACGGCTCATTAATTAAGAACTCTCACTAACGAAATATTCATTATTTTTGTTGTAGTTACGCAACGAAAAACTCGTCTCGATTTTTTCATCGAAACTATTTTCGGAAGATCGATGATTGTCCTGTCAAATTGCATCGGTCATGCATTTTTTATCGCTGCACATGTATGTTCACGCTTTCTGGTGCAAATTCTGTCTATAACAAAGCGGAAGTCACGTCTTCAGTCCGAGCAACTTTCACACCTTGTTTTATTTTTACACAACTCCCTAAGTAATTTCATCACGTCTAGGAGATAAAGACAAATTTTATTACAGAGCAGATCCGAATTTCGTACAAAATTGTCCAAGTCATAGCGGCCACTTTTTGTGAATGCTACTTGCAGTTTCGCTTCGACTATAATAATGCAGATAAAAAGAAAAAAGAAAAACATTTATTTGTTAGTTCAGCTGCATTTTCGTTCCGGTGGTTTAATTTACAGTAAAGTTCAATATCTAATAATTTGATTTATAGAATTCGGTTTCTCTACTTACGGTAGGAGAAACCTCGAGATATAATTTAGGCTACACGCTTGCAGACAGACAGATACAGGTAATAGTTTTTTTTTTTAAATGTCGGATTTCGTCAATAGGCGTCGCCCTATATATCTGCTCAGGAAACAGAAACTTATACCATAGTATAAGTTTCTGTTTCCTGAGCAGATATGTATATCATGATGTTATGTATTTGTCATGATCTGCCTCATGGAACAGATAAGTATATGTTACTTTTACATGGAGCGACTGCCTATCTGACATTCTGACCTCCACAACCTTTCCACAACCCAGTTACTGGGTTACACGATACCCCTTGGTAAGACTGGTTGCCAGACATTCGGTCTTCTGACGACCCATAACAACTGTCAAAGATCTACGAATGACATCCGGAACTAACCGTTTAACGTGCTTTCCGAGGCACGGAGGGGTCTCGGTATGTAAAGATGGTCACCCATCCACGGACCAACCGCGGTAAGCGTAACTTAACCTGACGGATCCTTGGAAACATGCTGGTCCTGCTCCATAGGACAATTTAGAATCTAGACAAAATCAAACTGGTTGCTAATTTAATTGTATAATTTATAATTTTTATGATATTAATTTTATTTTCTGTGATTAATATACTTTAACTCACACACTGACTTATTATATGTTAAATTTTTAGAAAAAACATATACAATGTTGCTAAATATGTCAGCACCATGTACCTATCGAATTTATTAAATTGTCTGTCATTACTTCACTTTTCATTATTTATACCTATTGTGGTATAGTAATTTTTATTCTATGTACATCGTCTTCACCTATAATTATTAATTAATGTATACAAACTACGAGTATTACATAACTATTACGTTAACATTTTAAAAGAGTAGGTAAGTATGGAGTTTCTTACCCATTCTTCTCCAACATTGACCTTTTGGAAGAGGCAACTAGAATCAATTAAATATGTTTGTCATTTTTGACGTTCAAAAGTGCCTTTTACGTGCCTATTTGAAATAAATGATTTGACTTTGACTTTGACTTAGATTATAATATTCAGACTACAACGTCCTACATACCTAATCTCGGTAATAATTGTGCAAAGTATAGGCTGAACAATAAAATACGGCGATACTTTACGCAAAAAATCCGACATGATATGAGAATATTAGAACTTGCTTCAACCGAGAAAATGCGAAACATATTGATTTAAAATAATTATGGCTATTAGATATGAAATGTGCAAATAAAACAATAACGTGCGTGCAATCTCACGGTCGCTACTTTTACGGCTATCAAAACGACGCGCACGCGGCACTTTATAAGACTTTTGAACTGTTGAACTTTTTAATGGCAGCGCCATGAACAGGAGCTGCTGCAGCTGGGAGACCTGTTCGTGGTCAAGGATGACCGCCTCCCACCAAATCATTGGCGACTCGGCCGAATCATAAATCTGCATCCGGCTCGAAGGACCAATGTTGGGGCTGTGACCTCGTCCCTTTGTAATGTGCTTGAGGATAGTGTGTGGAGATAACGAATACACTTACTGCGCCTTCAGCTAAGCCGTTGAAATGTGGCCACTTTGTTGTAGAAATTCCTTTGAAACAGTCACCAGAACCATAAGGTGACTCATACGAACAAGCTTTATTTAGGTTTCAGTCTTAGTTGTTCAGACAGCACAGTGGCGCTATCCTGTCCGTTCCTAGAAAAAACATGAGCACCTAAAGAATAATCGTAAAGTAACAAGTTGCTATCCAGCATTCATACATGTTCAGAATAATTTGCGCGTTTATATTCCCGAGGTATGCGAGTGGGACTAAATTTAATAGCAGCTGTTTAAGGCTCACTCAGCATCCATTAGGTGGGTTCGTGACGCCGGTGTCCCGGTGTCTCAGGCCTTATTTGTACCAGCCCGATATTAGTACCGTTGCGTGTCGAAATGATCCAGAATAGAACGACACATCGCAACTGAAGATAATTAAAGACCGCGCAGGTAATGTGTTAGCTGATAAAAATATGTTGCCAATATTTTTTTCTAAGTAGCATAATTTTCTGAGTAATTGTGTCATATCGAGTTTCAAGCTAAATACTTGCTGTCGTGTGAACATGTACTTGTTTGCGGGCTGCTGTTTCATCTTGAGCGAGCCGTAACTAAGTATATCGATTGAGAAAAAGAGTGCAACGTTACATTAACTAAGTGAGGGACCATCCTGTTAGGACGTGGAATAATTTTTATAAATCTACTAGTTAATGCCCGCGGCTTCGCCCGCGTGGATGTCGGTTATCGCGACCAAAAGTAATCATAAAATTTTGATCCCATTCCCACAACCCATGGGAACCTATTCCAGGGATAAAAGGCTATAATCTATCCCTATACCAAATTTCAGCCAGATCCGTTCCAGACGGCTTATTTTTTTCCGACACCTCCAACAAATATCATTATATTTTAGTCAATGTATACAAAAACTTGACAAATTATATACTAAAACCTTCCTCGAGAACCAATCTATCCATCGGTGAAAACAGCATGAAAATCGGTGCACCAGTATTTGAGTTTATCGCGAACATACAGACAGACAGTCGCGACGGAGGACTTTTATAATATGTTAGTGATTATTAGAAACAATATGCATGAAACTTCTATTCAAGGTAAACCTTCGCTAACCTCTGACCCTCTACTACTAGATCTTGACACTGAATTCGATGACCACTTGGAGGACCCTCTTATAATTCCACCATCTCACATTCCTTTCTCTTTCGAAAATCCTGTGGACTATTAAATAAAAATACAAACACTAACTCTAATATATTACAAAATCGTATACCACAAGCTGAACCAACGCTATCTCCAGATCTCAAAGATCTAGGGCCCAACTTACCTTACCTTGACATTAGCCCTGACAATGCTGACCTCAACCTTGACTTTGACTCATAACAAATCCCTTCGCCAAACGAGCAATCAAATTTAAATGACGATATTTATTCTCGATTTCTTAAATCAATCCCAAATAAAGAAAATAGCCGCAACACAATTCTAAAAGAAAACAACGAAAATCTCCTAAAGACAACCAGCAAAATAAAATGAATTCATACATCTATAGATTTTATGCTGTTTCAAATTAATTCATAGTTTAAAGCCACTGTTTTGACGCTTGTACCTAAGTAACCGTTAACATTAAGTAGGTAAATAATAAAGTGCAAAAAAAACAGAGCATTGTATATTGTATCGCAATAAAAACAACAGAAGCGTGTTGGAAAGCAATAACACTGTCTGATTAGATTACCATCTATTCCATATATCCGCAGTTCCGTGGACTCTGCGACGGTCTGAGGCTAATTCTGGACTGACGCCAGTATCGATTTTCCAACTTTGGTTTGTCTATTTTTATGATCCTTTACTCGCTACGCCATGGCGCTAAGTACACAGTAAAAAGCTCCCCAAGATTCCTCCACTCTCGTATTCTCGCCAAACAAGTTGCAAGGACGTCGAGTGTAAGGTAATTATACTATGAAGTTTCAATATCCACACCGATCAATTCATTATACGGCTGTAACGCATGAGTTTAATATAAACGTCTTATTGATTAATTGTACAGCATTATCGGCGCCGGTCGCTCGCTCACAACCACGAACCAATTTATCTCCTCACTACTCACATTTGCATATCAGTCTATTCAACTCGATTAACGTCGTCGTGTGAAGCTCTCGTTTAGTTCACGATAGATTTGACCAAATTGAATTACGCTCGCGTGATAAGGCAAATAATCAGTACAATATAGTCCACCAAATCATCACTTTCTACGTTCGCAGTTCGCACCCACAAACGGCGGACACTTTCACGGAAACGCGCGTAAAACGATTTCTTAATCGATTATCGTCAAAACGGTAACGTCTACGAATGTAGAATAATTGATTCGATTTTATTATTTGTAACTAAGCAAAAGCAGCAATAATTGGTGCCATTTCCACACGACGATTTTCGCGATACATGCGGATGTGGATTTTTTAATGTTAAAAACATTTACACAACCCTATTTGTAGAGTCTATCAACGCATTAATTTAAAATTACACTCTAGTCTATTCCCGAGTCATAAAACGAAATCGTTTTTATTTAATTCGTTATTTAAATCTGTGCAGAGCTGAAACAAGAAAAATTATAAGCATATTTTTATGGCGCGTTCAATGACAACACTCCGAGTTTATGGTTTCATATGTAAAAGTTATGCGAATTTAATTGCAAGGGCCGTTAGTAGCCGAGGCGAGCGTTTAGTATAATTGAGATATTTATTTTATGCCAGCAGCCTACTGTGGTTGGAAAACATGATATTTTTCTCATGTAGAAGGATATTGAAAATTAATTATGTTACGATGCGGCTTGATAAAATTAATGGAAAAAAACTGGCGAAGTGCGAGTACCACCGTCTAATATTTTGCAAAAAATGCCGAAAAAACACGTTTCTCGTATGGGAACCCCCTTTAATTTTCAACTATATTTTATTATTATTTGTTGATATAGAGGCAATGGAAATACACAATCTGTGAAAATTTCAACTGTCTACCTATTATGTACGGTTCATGAGATACAGCCCGCTGACAGACACACAGACGGACGGACGGATGGACAGCGGAAGCTTAGTAATAGGATTCCGTTTGGCACCCTTCGGGTACGGAACCCTAAAGCCAATCACAAGAAATAATGGATTAAGGAATTTTTGTTCACTGATATTTCTGAGTCATACTAGGCACAATAAAATTGATTTTTTCCAACACTGTAGGTGCAAATTCAATAAAATATTTTATTGAACGATTTTTTATTTTAAAATTTTAATATAATTTCAATTTGAAGTGACTAATTTTAAAATATCCCAATATTTATATTTTTTACCTTTACTGATGTAGTTGAAACATTTAAGTTTAAAATTTCCTGTGTAATTTAATTTATGTTAAATTAAATATATGTAATTTCAATTTGAAGTGACTAATTTTAAAATATCCCAATATTATTTTTTTTACCTTTACTGATGTATTTGAAATATTTAAGTTTAAAATTTCCTATGTAATTTAATTTATGTTAAATTAAATATAAATATTTAAATACATTATTTCCTGTGTATTTTTAAATGTGAAATATAAACATTTGCCTTGATTATTATTTTTTTGTATTCATTTTTGCATCATATTTTTACATCACTTGATTTTTTTATTAAATAACGTAATAAGTAACAATTACTGAAAAACTCACCAAAAATATTTTCTCTGCGTTACCACCCGTAGAGAGAAATAGCATCTATCACAAACGTAAAGAATCACTGCATCACACTATAGTCGCGTGCGTGCGTGCATGCGTGCGCGTGCGGTTGTGTACGGGCGTGTGCGTGCGGCGCGCGCAGCTACGGGCTCGGTACTCGAGTGGCGCGCGGCGTGCAATGCGCGCGTTTATACGCCCCGCTCGACGCTCGGCTGTTGCACTTTCGCCGCCCGACGCCGACGTCTAGGAAACATCCCAGAGGCTGTAAGGGTGCGTCCGAATGAGCTTAGGTTTATTTTCGAGCATTTATTGGTTTTACTGTGAGTGATGGGTTTATAATATTCAGTTTCATGTGTGTCTAATTGTTTTCGTCCCGTCTGCTGATTCCCAGATCCTGTCAATTGAGATGTATTTTATTTATTCTATCTTGTAAATCTTCAATAATTGCTGTTCATATATTATAAAGAACTTATTTCCTCCTTCATTTCTAACTTCACCACTAAACCATTTAAAGTCGAACGACTGCGTAACAACTTAGAATTTACATCGTCCAATAGTCATTTCATTTATTTATTCATTAACAATTAACATTGTGTTGAATATTACATATTAAATAAAATTATCACATGCAGAAACAAAACATTCAAAAGCCTAATTAAAATTGAAGTGAAAAGAGAGTTCAAGAGTCCAATTAACTTAAAATATGTCAACAAATAAATACAATGTCAAATTTATATCAGTAGGTAATTATGTAAAATGCAATGTCAAGAATTTTTTTACAATTGAGAGCATACATTCATAAAGGTCCTAGTGTTTAAGTTAAAAGATAATTTATCATTATTTTATATTTTTCATTGCTATTATTATAGGTGACTATTATAATCACAGTTTAGTTTATTACCATGACATTAAAATAAATAGAAGTCGCACACGTCGTACAATTTAAAATTACCTTAGGAAATAGTTAACAGACTCTAAGCACCATTACGACTAAACGATTGGTCGATAAAAATCGCACTGTGAATAAGAACGTGCGAAGAAAATAGAAATGGACAACATCTGTGATTAGACGACAGAGTTTACATTTTATTGGAATAGCTTATACAAACAAAAGGAAATACGGCCGCATATTGCTTTTAAACAGCGTGAAATAATTTATGAACATTTGAGAACTATGTATGTAGGTATTTCGCGATTCGTCGCTGTCTATGCGCGTCCTATAATTTCTTTAATTTATCGATCGGCTTACATCATTGTTCTCTGCACACTTTTATGATTATACATGGATCTATTGTATTCCCAACTCAGAATATCGCTCTCTTTTTTTCGCGGGGTGTTAAAAGTTATTATGAGTTGTACCGTAAAACGGGGTGAATAGGGATCAGGGGTGAATCGGGTCAAAACTTAAAAAGGGATTTTAACATTGAAATAATGTAGTTTGTTGCTAAAAAGGACTCTAATGTGTTTACTTTATTATAATTAACGATTTAGTGTCCTTGTTGGCAACAAACAATATTATTTCAATGCTAAAATCCATTTTAAAAATTCGTCCTGATTCCCCGTTTTACTGTAAACACACTGATATATTTTCCTCTGTACAACGTACTTTTGAGATTTGATTTTGTATTTAAAAATGAAAACTTCGTCAAGTAGGAAAGAAGGGCGAAATCTTAATTTTTCAAATCAAATCAAATCAAAATATTTAATTTCACATAAACCTACATGGGCACTTGTAAAACGTCAGAAGCTAGATGAACTGTTCCAATTGGTCGTTTCTTATGGAGAAGAGCCGGCAAGAAACTCCACGGTTACTCTTTTAAAAATAATTGACTTTTAAGATATTTTTAAATAACAGTGTTAATAGGTATGGGAGGACAGTGCAGGCCTTTCAACAAGTACTAAGTACTTAACAAAATAGAAAATGGTCAACAAATCGACAGTCTACTAGACCGTAGATTATTTCGTGACGTTCTTACATTCACAAAATAGAAAATAATCTAAGTATAAAAAAAAAAAAAAAAAAAATTTACTCTTGACTCTAGTCTAGGTCTGGGTGACAGAGACAAAGTCTACGATGGAGTGAGCTTACCCAGAAGAAGCCTGTTCACTCTCACTTTGAATAGATTAGGGTTAATTAAAACCTATTTATATCATGTCCACAAAAGGCACTAATAAAGATAATGTCAAATATTGAAAAAATTATGTCAAGGAAGTATATAAAAAATAAAATAAACATCGTTATTTGGGAGCAGTTAATAGACATTTACATAGTTATGCCTTTAATGAGGTATCAGGGAAGCCACATACACAGAAGGAATTATTGCCAAACTTTATGTAATAGAAAGAGCTAATTACGAAAACCGCTACGAATGGTTGACTATATTGCCTATCGTGGAAAAAAACCGTAGGTACTTTCGGTAAACCTTAAGGAAATCAACATTTTCATAAAAAACTTCTTATTAGTTCTTCCGTTTTCACTAACACTACGAAATATCTAAATCAACGCCTAAATATGATTAAACTGTCGGATTTTCAACTCTGGGCGCTGAGTCGAGCGTTGAAAATAAGACTGACCAAGACTGAGCTTTTATTTAGGCATTCATTTAGGTGTCAGTATTCACAGTCGTATTTCCATAAGTAATCATCAATTCAAACTTACTTTACTGATAAATTGATGTCAGTAGCTAAATTGAGATCGTTCGCAATGTGCTCCGTAGGTCAATATTTCTGTAAAGATTATGAATACAGAAATAAATTAAGCAATCATACTTAATACTCTCTAAAAAGACGGTTTAATTCAAACATAATGTACGCACAAACAAGTTTTAAACATAATATTTATTTGAAAATGGTTGATTATCTAAAAGGCTTTGAAACTGAATGTATCTCGTTTCCCAGGGAAGCTGGGTATTAATTTTATGAGCGTCTAAGCCTTCGTCTAATCGTTATATGACGCAGCCAGTCCTGTGAGACTTCCTTTTATGTTCGTATATACCAGTTTTTAATAATTTTCCCATGAAGACACGCGGCTTGCGTTATTTAACATAGTAAGAATGCACTAATTGACGGTGGAAAAGCTCTACTATTTATTTATTATGAAGAAATTTTATGTCCTCTGTCATTTCACAATTTTTAACCGACTTCAAAAAAAGGAGGAAGCACTCATATAGCGATTTGGGTATTTTTTATAGTTACTCGTGCATTTGCTCTCGTAAAGCACCATTAGTCGTGTTAGTTACATTAGTTTAGTGAAGTGGAACTGATGATGAAGACCACAGATGGCCACCGGAACTACTCAATATTAAGTATTTCATGGGTTGCGATCCGATTACTTTAATATGGTTGCTAAGCAATTTATGCTCGTCACATTGCGAATGGTAAAATGTAGCTGATGGTGGAATACCAGGAGAACTCCTCAACAATTAATCGGGAAAAGCAATATTTTGTAAAAGGCGATGAGCAAGTAGACATGAGGTTATTGTAACTTAGATACTTCATAATCACTAAAGAGCGAGAAATAAAAGCTTCGCAAGTAGCTGGCAAAAAACTGAAATACCGATCCGAAGACACCGACTTCCGAAAAAAACTAAAATACCGATCCAAAGACACCAAATTCCGAAATTATCCTACCGATCCAAAGACACCGACTTCCGAAAGGACATCGACCATCTCCCATACATCGTTGGGCCCATACTTTGATGAACCGTTACAAGTTCCAAATTAGTGTCATTTGTTAGATAAAAATATCAGCATTAAGCTGTCAAAGTTTCAGTTGCATTGACAATTGCATAATCATGATATATGGGCTTAAATCTAAGGTTAATTAGAATTTGTTATTTAGTAATGTTCAAATGACTAATAGTAAACTCTTGAGATAGGTTGCCATTGTATAAAATAAATAGACTTAACACAGTAAATGATATACAGCGGAAAATGCATTAAATATCGAATGTACCCACTTATAGAACAACTTTTTTACCAATGTGTCTTCTGTTGCATTGAAAAGCCTAATGTTAAGCCCGTATTACAGAACGTCACTCAATACTCAAGCATTACTTAAAATTAGTTTCAACCAATCAAATGGCTTGAATCTAGTCATAAGTAACGCTTGAGTATTGAGTAACGTTCTATAATACGGGCCTTAGACTTGTGAGCAAATGAAATATAGTTATAGATTCTGTAAAAATATTGTAAGATTTATTCTTAATGTGTATTAAGGTAGGTACATTTATCTATTTATATATCCTAATAATATCACATGCCATGTCAGATACCTAGTTTTTAGTGGGTAGGTAGATTGGTAAAGTAGAATGTAGAAATAGATTGGTTTAAAATAACTAAGAGAAACATTTTGTAGGTATTCATTCTCCTTTATTAATTAATTCACATTAGTAATTCCGTCTTCATAAACAATTGGTATAGAGTCTAAGTAGTGTGTAGGGGGTAAAATAATTTGTAGCCTATTTTCCCTGTACCTACATGTTTTCTTTTATTATTTGGAGAATATCCCTGGCATCATCCCGGTTAGTTATAACAGGATGAAACACATTTATTAGAGCAGCAGCCAACTCAACGTCTTGCATCAAGTGCTTTAATGCTACATTAAAGTACTCTTGCCTAAGAAGCTTAAAATCTCTTTTGAATCTACCATTCACGACTTCCACTACCCAACGACAAATGGTGACCGCCCTTTATTTGTTTGCTTCAATCAATCAGATCAGTCAAAATATTTTATTTCACATAAACCTACATGGGCACTTATGAAACATCAGAAGCCAGCTTTTATTGTCGACAATCGTGTTTACCCTGTTGTAATGAAGCAGGTTAAGTAAGAGCAAGGCATCCCAAAATCCCCTACCTATCCAGAACAAATGCGTCACTGGCCTCAAAATATTCTCACATTGCGGAACCATTTTTTTATTCTTGCTACATTATTTTGGCCTCTTACATTGTATCTGAAGCCTATCCAGTAACACAACACGTTCATTAACTTGCGCGTTGCGCGTAAACACAGAGCCATTAAAACAATGTTTTTTTTTTTTTTTTTTTTTTTTTCATTTTTGTCATTTCTATTTTGACAATGACATTTGTTTAAAGACTTGACTCATTGCCTTTTTTTTGCCGATTGCCATTGCCGATTTCTTGACGGAAGGAATGCATGATCTCAACAAAAAACACAAATATTTTTCTTTGTTTAACATCTGTAAATTAAAATGATTTTGTGTGATTTTGGTTTATCATAAAATAAAGTATTTTTTTAACATTTTTTTTTTCTTGTACACGCTGGGCCCAAAACTGGGCAATCTCCTTATACTATAGTTAAAGTGACCATGAGAGCAGTGGTGGCCCAGGGGTTACCCTGAAGTGAGTGTAGTGTTATACTTGAAGAGTAACCAGATTTCTGTATTGTTATGTATGTATATACCTTAACTGCCTTTATAGTATAATTTATGTTTATATCAGCTATGGAGGAGTTATATTTTTATAAATATAGGTTATTTCAAACAGTTTGTTGTTTTCTTGCATTTCAATACATAACCATCTTGTATCTGGGGTTTTGTTCCTTTACATACAGAGGGACAAAATCTTGTATGTAACAGCCTAACTACTACTTGTAAGTCGTGGGCTATTAAGCCCACGACTTACGAGTAGTAGAGTAGGTCGTGGGTTCGAACCCAAGCGGACACTTTACTTTGTGTAATTTATTTCATCATCACTTCTCTAAGGAAAACATCGTGAGGAAACAGGCATGTTCTAGCACTAAAAAAATCGAAGACATGTGACATCTACCATCCCGCACTGGGCCCGCGTGGTGGATTACGGCCCACTCCCTTTCACCGAAAGAGGAGGCCTGTTTCCTAACAGTGGAACATCATAGGCTGTTTTTTTTTTAATTAACTCTTAACACACTACTAAAGATAATATATATAAATATATATTTTTTTTTTTTTAAACGTTGCCCCTCACTAGGAATTTCTCCTGTATCGTGGGTGCGTTTACAAACATTTAAACTCACATACACAAACAGCCAGTATAATTCAATCATGATTCGAAAGACCCGTGGCGCCATCTATTATCAACATAAGAACGTTATTGTTGTTTTCCTCGGAAACAGTACCTTTTTTGAGAATAAAAGGTACCCTATGTCCGTTTCTGTACACCTTTTTTTTAGGGTGGGAAATTATCAAATAACTTCTCCCGCTCTGAGCGGAGCGGGAGGGCGTGTCAGACTTTTACTGACTAAAACCCACCCGTGTTCCTTCAGTTGCCTGTGTGCCAGGGCCTCGGTATCCCTTTCGGACAAACCCGCAACCCTGGCAGACATCGGTCCTGGCGGACCCCATCAGTGGGTGTTGACATCTCTTTGAGGCGCGCGTGGAACTCAACGCGCTATCGACCCGGGCCTGACACCTGACAACGTATATGTTAAATTTTCGGGATGATCGGTTCAGTGGTTTAGGCGTGAAAAGGTAACAAACACACTTACTTTCGCATTTATAATATTACGTTTAGGACTTCAAGTCTGGTGAAATGATGGATGGACTATATTATAACGTGTTAAAGATGATATGACTAAAAAGGGAGTGACTACCGAGATGACCTACTAATATAGAAGTATGGAAGAAAAATAAATGTTGCGCCAACTCCAAATAAATTGGCAGGAGAAGGATGATTTAAAGTCTGGTGGGTACGGCGGCCAGCACATCAAGCTACTACAAACTGTCAAATTTTCTCGTTCGATTTTGAACTTAATCATCAATAATTTAAAGTTTATAATCGTTTGGAGAAATTTTACAGCTTCGTGTAGCTTGATGTGGTCGCTACTGTACATCGTTCGATAGAACGATTTATTATTAAGATTTATCTATTATTATCTGTATTAGAAGTTACTAAGCCAAATTGTATGACGATCTGTAATTGGTTCAAAATGGCGGTAGATGTTTAATGTAAAGTGACGTTGGTAGGATAATAAAAGGATTGTAATGACGTTATCGGTTAGTTGCTCGGTAGATGTTCTAGTGGTTGGTTCGTCTAGGTATCACGTAAGTTAAGTAATTCGATATTATACCTTAATTATTGCTTATTATGATTATGTTGCTGTGTAAAGTAGGTATATTATTGTCAATATTGCTAATGTGATAAATTGTGTAATGGAATACTCGTGTTCTTTCCTTCGCTATTGTTATAATGTTGCTATTAATCTGAGTAATGGTCTTATAGATAGAATTAACTGTTTTTGAGATAACGGTAATTTATGGAAATATAAGAAATATGATGATAGAATACTTTAATTCTGTTTCCATGGAGTTTCTTGTCCTTCTTCTCCGTGAAGACCTAGTTTTGCGAACGGACAACTAGCTTTCCCTAGTAGCATTTTTGTTGGCGTTTGGTTGGGCCACATACCTCTGAAGGTGGCCCAACTAAATGCCAACGGAAAATGCTACTAGGGTTCTGATTGAATATTGGCAAGTCTAATTAAATACATATCTAACCTTGACTTTCTGTGCTTTACTTTATTTCCGTACACACTATACTCGTATTCATAAGAACTTTCAAACACAGTAAATAACCATTAACCAATCTGGCATTCAAAGCTTACCTTTTGGGTAATATCTAAATATACACTTGTAGGTTTTACCTACTAGAGTCGACATTAACACATAAACACATAGGTAGAGATACATAAAATCACCCTTTCTTCCCATGGGGATAGGCAGAAACTATAGAACGCCACCTGATACGCTCCTGACATACTCCTTTTGCTTCTTTTACGTTCATAAATCTGGTCATACAAGCACGCCAGTAGCGAATACTACGCACCTGACCTTTCTGAAGAACATCACCAATTAGGTCACTTTATGTCTTCCTAGGGCATCCGTCCTAGGAGCGTTTCTACTCACATCTGCCTTTTGTTAGTCGCTTTTCATTCATCCTCGCAACATGACCAAACCATCTATCATCTGTCTTGTATCATCATCATCGTGTCAGCCGAAAGACGTCCACTGCTGGACAAAGGCCTCTCTCAAGAACCGCCACCTCGACCTGTTCTGTGCTTCCCGCATCTAGCGGATTCCTGCGGCTTTCATAAGGTCACATAGGAGCATTTCTACACACACCTGACTTTTGTTAGTCGCTTTTCATTCATCCTCTCAACATAACCAAACCATCTATCATCTGTCTTGTATACCTCACCTGAAAACGATCTGTCTTAATAGAATCAGTACAGATTTGAAGCTACATACCATGCCCAATATTTCTTCTTGGCAAAGCCACTATTAACCTCCAAATTAAAATAAATATTCCAAGGTAAACTAAACACGTAAGAAGCTACGCATGAATATTATATACGACTGCTTCTAAATACGCAATTACGCGTCCATAAATATATAATAAAAGTGATTGCTCGCGAGTCGCGCTATAACTCGTTCGTTTTACATGTACAAGTGCGTACACCGGCCGGTATAACGACCCATGTTATACGACCTTAAGGATGAAAAAATTAAAACTAGGTATATAAGTCATGTGTTGTTAATTGGATCTTTCCTTTGCGAAGTGAGGACTGAGGACTTAATTTTGTTGGTAGCTGATAAAGGTGATGAATTGTGATTTTTATTGTACCGTGACCAACACATCAAGCTACTCGAAAGCTGTCAAATTTCTTCAAACGATTATAAAATTTAAAACGTTGATGATTAAGTTCAAAATCGAACGAGAAAATTTGACTGTTTGTGTTAACTTATTGTGCTGGCCACCGTACACTGGGGCGCAAATAGAATCTGGATTTACTTAACGGAAAAGGAAAGACTGTTGTCAAACCAAGTTTCGTCGAAATATATTGATCACAAAACGGTGGTGCACTTTTTGCTTATGGTTGTTTGTTACTGGAACTAGAACTGGGTACTCATCCTACTTAAAGAGTTCTCTTTCGTATTAACAACTCTTATCTGATTATTAGTTATTAGGTCATTAAGGTGAAACTAGTCGATACTTTTTCCATACAAATTTCGGGGGGTATTACTCCACTTTTTGACATTGTACGTCCAAAGTTAAACATGATATCGTTTTGTCTTATTATTAATTTTGTCTTTATGGAAGCAGAATATCAAAATAAATAGCCATTAAAAAGTTATGAGCTAACAAAGATTCGTTTTTCCTGCTTATTTTAACGCAACTTTGGGCGTAAATAAGTAATAAAAGAAGTGTTAAATCTCCAAAACAAAGTGCACTTTGACAAATTTCAATTATCGAAGATTATAATAAACTTTATTTGTGATTGATCTATCTAGCAGTTTTTCCATAAAACTCAACCTTCCAAAGGACTTTTCGTAATTTTATACGCGCGTGGTTTACTATGAATTATCGTGCATTTTACTCAATACACGATGACGGACATGATGCTAGGTGAGACAGCGTGCTTTTTGGCCACGCCTACCAGTAAGTTCGAGCCCGCGACTAGTTGGCTCTTAACAAGTAATGGATTATTAAAATGGAGGGGATTGTGAATGCGACTCAGTTCCGGAACTGTGGTCTTATTCGTCAACCAAAATTAGGTAAAATCTCTTAAGTTTTAATTGACAACGCACAGTAATCTTTAAACAAAACACTTCTGACCTACCCACCCTAACTAGTGATGTGACCGTTAAAACTGGACAAACCCAAGATATATTCAGGGTCACTGACCTTGCAGGAAAAGATGTCAAACTGACAAGTCTCCAATGACGATTGTCATAAATTTTCACGTTATGTCTGTGCTCAACGACGGGACAGCTATAGCTACGTCCTCCCGGAGGCACAGAGGTCTCAATAATGATATCAATGTGTCACTCACTCCATAATTGATTGAGGAAACATTGCATATAATTCCGCAGATTGATTGATATCCGCGCAAGCCAATTAGCAATGAGCCGGTGAGTATTCTCAATGAAATATCGCGTAGTTATAATATGTTGGACGTTTACTTACGAACGTAAACAAACGGTGATGAGTGTCAAATGTTTCAAAGCCAGGTAGAAATTTTCGTTGTTTCTCTTAAATCCTATCCTATCCTACTAATCCTACTTTCTATCCTAATATATCTAATACTAGCTATTGCCCGCGGCTTCGCTCGCGTTAATTTAGATTTTTAAAAACTCTTAAGAGGGCGATCACCGGTCCACTCCTTTAAAAAAATATTATCTCGTGACTGAGAAAGAATTATAAAAAATGGGTCAATCAGCAACTTCGGTAAGTGTTAATAGAAATTTCTAATAGCTTTTATAAAGCAAAGCGAAGCAACAAAATTCGGTCTAAGGAAAAACGGCCACATTCCTCTAGATCGTACGGCCCGCTCTGGGCGGAGCGGGAGGGCGTGTCAGACTTTTACTGACTAAAACCCTCCCGTGTTCCTTCAGTTGCCTGTGTGCCAGAGCCTCGATATCCCTTTCGGACAAGCCCGCAACCCTGGCAGACATCAGTCCTGGCGGACCCCGTCAGTGCGTGCTGACATCTCATTGAGGCGCGCGTGGAAAACAATGTGCCATGACCCGGGCCTGACACCTGAAAACGTCAGTTTCAGGATGATCGGTTCAGTGGTTTAGGCGTGAAAAGTAACAAACAAACTTACTTTCGCATTCATAATATAAGTTAGGATTATAAATGTGAAAATCGGTGATGATGGATGGATGTTCGTTACTCAATCACGACAAAACAGCAGAACGGATTTGGATGGAATTTGGCTCACAGATAGTTTATAACCTGGACTAATATAGGGTACTTTTTATTCTGATATGCTTACGAAATTGAGACTAGAAAATAAGTCAGAGTACTGCTCTTTAGTAAAAATTTGCAATTCGCTCTCCAACAGACACATTTAATTCAATTTAAACAAGCCAAAAAATATAAAGTGTGAAGCTCTACACAAGCTATTAAGGTCGCATGAAACTAACCCTAATGACCTTCAGTACTAATCTAAACCGTCGTAATTTAAGTAATGATACAAAAAAATAAAGCACTTACCTGCGTAAGCACAGTAACGACGGATCAAGGTATACAAGTCCAGAACAATCTGACCTCTAATGGAACGAAAGACCTATATCGGGTGTATAAAATTAAATAAGGCTTATAACCAAGCCGAAAGTCACTTGTAATTCCCTCATTGTGATATTTTTTTAATTCTGGATCATTGAAGTTACGGAGCTATTTAAGGTCAAAGTTCATTTTTTTTTTCACGTAAACATGTTTTGATTGTTATAAATACCCCCGCAACTCCAATACCGTTGCATGCAACCATAAGCACAATGTTTTGAGTGTGATACATTTGGCGTTCCGTTTGCGTTAACAGCGATTTTACACACCAAAAATAAAAGTCTTCCTAGCAATAATTTTTGCTCAATGTTACTTAGTGTAGAATGCGTAAATAACCGCTATCTGATGGGTCTTTTTGCACACTGTATAATGCGAGGTCAGCTTATACTGGAAAAGTACGCCTTGATGTCTTGTCGTATAGACAAAATGACGCTACTGATTCAGCCTCCTCATACGATTTACTTTCGACACGATTAAGGAAAACAATAGGCAATAAAATTTCGCCTACATATCATAATTGATTCTCTTTGATGAACGATGGCACTAAACGACGGGTACAAATTGGCATCTATATTTTATAACAGCCTACGGTGTTTAAATTTTTTTTTACATCTAATGAGCCATAAACAATTGACTGACAAAAAAATTGGTCGTCCAACCAAAGTTTCCAACACAAACCGTTTCACAATTTCGCCACTTTTCATTATCTGAAATAGGTTTTTACCTATTGCCGATTATACAAGGCAACGCAGTGGCATTGCCAATCCAGATACAATGCAGGAATATCTCATGTGCCTGTGAAGAAAACATTGGGTTACCCTTCAAACTGGAATCATTATCATCATCGTCATTTCAGCCGAAAGACGTTCACTGCTGGAAATAGGCCTCCCCAAGCACCGACACTTCGACCAGTTCCGCGTTCTTGTTGCTTGTTATTCTGTGATTTGCCATAATCACCACGCTTGCCTGCTTGGGGTTGGCAATCGCGGTGTGTGAAATGGTGTTAAAAATGCATAAAGAACGCTGCTGCCCATTCTCTAGTAAGACTCTTAGTCGCCTTTTACGACACCCACGGGAAGAAATAGGGTTATGCTATTTTTTACATCCGGCAAACTGGAATACAGCAACGCAATGTTCTGCTTTGCAGCATGCTTGCTTGATGGCATGGCGGTAGACGGTTTAGAGCTCAGCTCTTTCTCGAAGAGCTCAACTACCTCGTAGTCCACCTAGCTATCTTTTTACGTCTCCAATCTTTCGGATTTGGCTCAATAACTCGTAAGCACATCTCTAAACTTACTTAAAGTTATGATGGATTTAGAGGCATGAGGAACAGGGTGTAAAGTTCACTCATACTCTATTGTAAAGGGAGGATCCTCCGACCAGACGGGTATTGTGTCTGGTGGGTAACTGCCCAACGGTTGATGTCGGGATGTTGTATATATGCTAGTCGCGCGGTAAACTCTGATTGCGCGATGCAGGATTTGTGACGTCAGGTCTTTGATGCGTAGTTCGCATGTGGCGTTGTTGATACCGCCACAATGGGCAAAGTAGCGGAGAAACGCGGTGTTGGCCGATGAAAAATGTTGGTGGAGAAAAATACGAGAATGGACCGGAGTCACGAGTGCTGTTGAGGTGTTCCACCTCGCAAAGGACAGGGAGAAATGTTTGGAGTGAAAGGCCAGCCTTCAGTGGAGAGGCACCAAAAGAAGCAGAAGAAAGTTACTCCAAATTGTACCACAAACTTAAAACCGGCTCGTGGCTAAATGATAATAGTCGAACGAGTCGATCGAAGGTTAAGCTACGATTTCCGCGGTTGGCTTGTGGATGGGTGACCGTCCATTACATATTGAGAACCTTCCCTGCCTCAGAAAGCACGTTAAGCTGTTGGTCCCGACTGTCATTCGTAGATCTTTGACAGTCGCTACGGGTAATCAGAAGCCCAAAAGTCTGACAACAAGCCTTACCAAGCGATATCTGAGTTGTGGAGGTCAGATAGGCAGTTGCTCCATGTAAAATATTGGTACATTTGGTTAGACTGACACGGAGCCCAAAATACTCGTAGAAGCGGAAAACCTGACGTAGATTTACATACTAAAAATCACGAGCAGAAGTTTATTGAACTTTGATGATAGAATACAAGTTGATACTAATATAAACAATGTTTTCCATCAGAATATTAGAAACAAAACACGATCACAAGTAACAAGTACTTATGAATATTTAAGTAAGACTACTACTTCCTATGGGATGAACCTTCAATGTTGAATAAAGCACGACATATGCCTTACATTATTCAACAAAGGAGAAATTTTAAAATTAAATAAGGCAAGTAGACTTTAGTGCTTCCTTTCGTAGCCATTGTAATAAAAACCGGCCAAGTGCATGTTGGTTCACGCACAATAAAAGGTTCCGTAGTTAGGATGAATTTATTCCAAGAACAAACTTAACATTGTAGTCGAAAAACATGTTCTCCCATACATTCCTACTGCAAATTTAAATTGGTCGGATATTACTCCTGTACTTGTAAAGCCTACTTAGCTGTGATAGTTTTCCTTTTAACTTCGATAGATATACTACTACCGTGATTTTTTTCACATATCCAAAAATAACCTTTTTGCTGGCAGGGGATGGCTACACTATGGGATAGATGAGAAAAAAAAAATATATCATTCCCACTTTACGTGCAAGGGACACAGTCTTTTTTTTTATTTCAATATTTTGTTTTACCCCCTTGTCGGCGTGATTAATACCTATACCCAAAGTCTGAAATTCAGATAATTTACGTAAACAAAGGGGATAACATATCAAAAAAATATCATCGTAATGGTAATTCACACAAAATGCCAAAAAAAGAGGTTTCATTTTCTTTTAAGTACTGATTTTAATAAATAATAATTAAAAAATTACCATACCGTAATTATTTATATAAATTTTCGGTTTTAAACAAAGTTATTAAAAAAAGGAGATTTTCTGGTATAAAATATTTTATGATACTGGTAACAATGCAGGAGATCGAAACATTTTCAATTTTTTACATCTTCAACAACACTAATATTACAACTCTCATTCATAGATTCATATTGTAAGTAGCATATTTAGCCACATTTTGGATGAAAACTGTTTTGAGTGGAAATCGATTTTGGGAGGCCTACGTCTAGCAGTGGACTTAAAAGGGCTGATTATGACGATCATAGGCCGTGTCTCCGACACACTACCCAAAACATTGTTTGGCAACGGTATTTTGTTGCATAGTTCTTATAATTGATGACGGCACGGTTGGCGCAGTGGTTAAGCGATTGACTGCTACGCTGCGTGTCGCGGGGTCGATTCTCGCACGGAACAAATATTTGTATGACCTACAAGTAGTTGTTCCGGGTCTGGCTGTTTGTGTATGTGAGTTTAAATGTTTGTAAACGCACCCACGATACAGGAGAAATTCCTAGTGTGGGGCAACGTTTAAAAAAAAAAAAAAAAAATCACTTTAATTTTATAGATTATTATTTACAAAAAAAAATATGATAAAATGTTTTGCACCACTGTCCTTTCATTTTGACAGTGACATTTCTTGACATTACTTTGTTTACATAAATTATCTGAATTAAAGACTTCGGGTATACGAGTAAGTACTCATGCCAAATTACGCTTTCTAGTACAGTCTCTGAACTAAGCCGCGGAGAAACAGACAGACGAGGATGGCGAAACTATAAGGGTTCCTTGTTGACTACAGAACCCTAAAAAAGTGCCTATTCTCTATTCTATTCTTTCTATTGCAGAAATGATTCATCAATACGTTAACATACTCTCGATTTATAATTGCTATTTAATACTTTGAAACGAGATGCCGATTCATACTATTTATTGTCTGTATAATATAAGGTGGTGTTGAGACAGAACAAAAAGGATCATTGAAGCGATTTGAACAGCTTTAATTGAGATAAGCAAGGGTCGTGGATTCGACTTTCTCTTTATAGTTTGAAGTCTTGCATAATAATTTATGTCTTGATATACAGGGTTATTGGTAATTATGTCGGCAATCCATTACAGGGATGTAGGAGAGGACATTTGCAACCAAATGACCCCTTATGACCCCTTATGGCAAATGACAACCATTTTCGAGTAATTTGACTTTTCTTTTTTAATATACCTGCGATAAACAACTTTGAAAATTTATTAAAAAAAAAATCGATGTATGATTTTTTATTATTTACTTGCTAACACTTCAATACATAATAATCAACCATAAAAGGACAATTACATTTAATAGTTTTTAAATCAGACTCCGATCTGCTCCGACTTTCGGTACTTCGGGTCGCTTGTCCACGGGTATGGTGAAGTAGACCGCGACGTAACGCACCGGATCAACTCGGGATGGATGAAATGGCAACAGGTCATAGAAACAACTTGCAACCCACGGATACCCCTTAAGTTAAATGGGAAAATCTACAAGTCCGTGATATGGCCTGTCGTATTATATGGATCGGAATGCTGGGCCGTGAAGAGGACGGATGAAAAAAGATTGCATGTAGCGGAGATGAGAATGTTGAGATGGATGTGTGGAGTGACGAAAATGGATAAAGTCACAAATGAGTATATCAGGGGAAGTTTGAAAGTGGCGCCGGTGACAGAAAAATTGAAAGGAAGTCGTTTGGCATGGTATGGGCATGTGATGAGGAGGGAGGAAACGCATGTGACGAGGAGAGTGATGAATATAAATGTGGATGGATGGAGAGGGAGAGGAAGGCCAAAACAAAGATGGATGGATTGTGTGAGGAATGATATGAAAGAGAAGGGAGTTAATGATAGCGTGACGGTTGACAGGGGGAATGGAAAAAGAAAACGTGTTGCGCCGACTTCAAGTAACATGGGACAAGGGCAGGAAGATGATGATGAGTTTTCAAATCAGAGCTACAAAACTTTACAATAATTTTGAACAGGTTCTTTGACTACAATGGACGATTTCTGCAAAAAAAAAAAGGTTAATCTTTGCATAGGACTCGTGAGGGGTCGTTTAGTTGCAAATGACCTCTCCTACATCCCGCCGACGTTTTACCAATTGAACCCTGTATATCGGACTAAATGTGAAGACAGTAGCATGGTGGTATTAGCTTATAACTTTTAGAAAGCACCACGATTATAATATTCAATTTTGAGGACTTTGCGAGTGACTTCGTCTGTGTTGATTTCGAACCTTCCCTACTATTAGGAGAAGAATTTTAGTAAATCCTAAAATCGGATTTTCATAATATTATTCCTTACAAACACGAGTTTCTTAGTTTGTAAGCAAAAGCCCATATACCATTTATCATTAATATTACTTAGATATGATATAACAACAGAATCAAATTGGTTGCTAATTTAATTGTATAATTTATAATTTTTATGACATTCATTTTTTTTTTTGTGATTAATATTCTTTGACTCACACACTGACATAGGTTATTAAATGTTAAAATTTTAGGGAAATCATCTACTGTTACAATGTTTGTAAATATGTGAGCACTATGTATCTAACGCATAATTAATTTGACTGTCATTGCTTCACTTTTCATTATTTTTACCTATTGTGGTATAGTAATTTTATTCTAGGTAAGTGCATCGTCTTCACATATAATTATTAATTAATGTATACAAAATATAGTTAACATTTTAAAAGAGTAAGTATGGAGTTTCTTGCCCATTCTTCTCCATACGTAACTACCTCTTGGAAGGGGAAACTAGAATCAATTAATTATAGTTGTAAATGTTGACATTCAAAAGTGCCTTTTATGTGCCTATTTGAAATAAATGATTTGACTTTGACAACAATATTATAAAAACGTTATTAGGAGCTATATGTTTGAGACGTTGGGGATTGAAACACTAGGACCGTGGGTCCCGAGTGCTCATCGAGTATTTCGGGACATCGCCAAGCGGTTCCTAGACTCTTCACATGACCAGAGGGCTGGCCTATTTCAGGCCAAAGAATCAGCATTGCCATGCAACGTGGCAACGCTGCCAGCCTTTAGGGCACTTTTCTCATTGACAACAATGCAGACGAATTTTTTGATGCCCAATGATGTCTTTCCTTTTTTTTTGTACATAATATAAATATTTTAGTGTTAGATTGTAAATTGTACATATTTTTTTAAATTCATGATTAAACACAGAAATGACGGATTTTCATACAAACTTTCAACACCGATGTAAAAACCTACGTAAAAGTTCAACGCTCAAACTTGAAACTTATAGTACCTAAGATTTTCTATCAAATCATTCGTAAACAGACATTTGTAAGCGCCAATCGCTGTTTAATTGCATCACACATTCACATAAAACTCTCAATGCATCAAGCCAACCATTTAAAGCACTTCCAATATAATTCATTTTTCGATTTAGATGTTATCATCACATGTATTTTATCGCTCCCGCGTACAATAAAAACCTTAAGCACTTTTTAACGTTTAATACTAAACTCTACAAGAAATAAGCATTTATAATTACAAAACATAAAAAAGATGGACATGGAACAAGGCCTTACGTTAATGTCTATATTATAAGAAACTGCAGAAATACCTAGATACCCTAGTTATCGCTGAACTTTAAAAGTTAATACGTACCTAACAGAATGATTGAGCAGTGCAATAAATAATAGCTTACCGTAGAATTACACGCTATTCTAGTCATTATCTCGTCTAGATAGAGCCTGTAACTGTATGCATAGAATTGACTTATTGTGTCAAAGAGTGGCTTCGTGCTACTTCGTATTTGGAAGTACGTGTCGATTGCAGGCACGAGAAAGATATGGTAGCTTTCACATGGGGATGTAATGGTATATTGTGGAGGCTATAAAACGATCATAGTCAAGTTACCGAAAGAAAACTTGAGAGAATGTGCGACTGTAATGACCCATGGGCCTCCCATTGACGTTGTATAACGCGCAATCTCTCACACGTAGTTTAGTGCAAAGTAACATTTTTTTTAACTATTTTGTAAGTCTGTCCGCTTAGGAAAAGTGTTTAGCCGATTGGGTGCCTATTTCAGCTAAAAGTACAAATAAATACTGTGAGTTTGACCTTTTTGTCTGCAACATAGTATCTCTAAGTAGTCTATGCTGCAACATTTCCAAGGTCTAAGGAACTACTCATAATACGTCTGAAGTGTTCAAACCCTTATAAATACGTTCACAGAACATAAAAGGTGGCTCCGGTATCACCTGTGAAATGTACCAATCCATGCCATTCTAGCACTAAAGCATTGGCAAATTACGAGCAAATAAAATACATTAATATCCATCAACAACGTTTTCTGTAAAATTGGTTTAGACTAAGACTAAGTCTAGACTGAGACCCAGCGCGTCTCAGTTTCCACCCACCTGTGAGGATGGCGTATACCATAAGGCCTAACTCAAACTCAAAGCATTTATTTCAATTAAACCATTTACAGGCACTTTTGAACTGTCAAAGAGAAGGTTAGTTAGTCAGAAAGTTGAAGTTAGTAGCCCATTCCAATACGTAGATCTCTATGGAGAAGAACGGGCAAGAAGCTCCAAGGACACTCTTTTAAATCAAGATATTACAAAATCCTGGGTACATTATTCTTGTTACTTCTATATGTGAGACAATGTAAAAAACAATTCAAAATAAGCCCTGGCAGTTAAGAAATGACCAGTCTCAACTGACGGCGCCCGTTCACGAACATGACGCGTGGAACAGCACCATCCAGCTCAACCATGTTGTAGGGACCTACCTAATGGTAAACGCCCAGCGTGTCTCAGTCTCACCTGTGAAGGTGGCAATATACCCTAAAATTTCTCATTTGTATTTACGGAATATGGCTTACCTGAAGGTTTAGTTTTACAACGGCGCCGTGCCTTAGAAAAGAGAGAGACTGGAAGTTTTTAATATATATTTTTAATACGTCACGATTTCCTTGGATTATTAACGTAGCCTTTTCGTTCCGTGGCAAACAATACTTCACTATATTCACAAAGCCTTTAAGTAAAGACTAAGTAATGTCTTCCTTACACCGCTTCCTAGTACTTAAGCTGGGAAGAATTTGCACAACACAATAACGTGCTAAGTTTTACTTAGTTGTTCTAATAGGTTAATGATCTTGTAAATAATGACTTAATCACGAAAGCACACAATAAATAAGTTATTTAATGAGTTAAGCGTTTTATGGTTGCCTTTAACCGATATTTATTGAGCTGAAACCAAGCTATGCGGAAGACGTTACTTATCTTCATAATGATTATGTATACACCGATACTTAGCTTAAAGTTACGTACCACCTTCAGCAGTGTTCTTTCCAAATTTTTCAAGTGAATCCTACTTAATCCATACTTAATATTATAAATGTGAAAGTAACTCTGTCTGTTTATCTGTTACGTATACACGCCTAACCGCTGAACCGATCGTCATGAAATTTGGCAGAGATATAGCCTGGGATATGGAGAAGGACATAGTTACTTTTACGCAATAACCGACATCCAACACCATGTTTGTGTTTGTGTAAAAATTGCTAAACGGATTTGGTTGAATTTTGGCACACAGATAGTTTATTATCTGGATTAATACATAGGATACATTGTATCCCGATAATAAGTTCCCGTGGGATAATTTTTGACCAAAGCGGGCAAAATCTCGTTATAAATACATTGGAGCATAAACAGCGGGTAAGTGCGAGTCGGACGAAGCGTTCCGTGCCACCGAACAATATTCAACACTATATATATTCGAGCCTGAACATAAAATTCGGAAAAAAACACGTTTCTTGTATCGGGACCCTCTTTATTTTTTAATTTTATTTTAATCTTATTAATTGCTGTTATAGCGGACATAATACACCCTCTGTGAAAATTTCAAGTGTCTACCTATTACAATTCAAAAGATACAGCCCTGTGACAGACCTGTGTTAGTATTAGGGTCCCGTTGGCACCCTTTGGATACGGAACCCTAAAAAGTTAAATAATAATATACCGGACATCAAAACAAAACTAACCGGTATTAGTAGGTATACCTACTTAACTAAAGTTATATGGGGGAACGAACTCAGAACTGATTCCTTAGAAAGGTAACAGGTGCCCCCTTCTACGTACGCAATTTGGATCTACATAGATCTCAAAATGCTCACCATTCAGCAGTTTATAAAACGATCCACGCGTTTCTTTGACTGCTATTAAGCACCGCAATCCCCTGATTGTGGCCGCCGCCCGATACACTCCCCCTCGCGTTAGTAAGATTCGCCATCCGAGGCATACTCTCACTATCCCCGATGACGCTATCACTCTCCTCCAGTTGAGTAGTCCCTCCACTAGCACAGTTAGCAAGCACATCTCCGATAGATATAATAATAATAACCCCACCGCCGTATCTCTGCGTTGACGTCGTGGTGGGGCTTGCGCGCTCCGAACTCTAGGTCTATCTGAAGCTATCAAAAAGGAATATTTTTTCCCGTTTTTGCAACATTTTTCATTTATGCTCCGCTTCTTTTGGTCGTAGCGTGATGTTATATAGCTAATAAGTTTCCTCAATAAATGGACTATCCAACACAAAAATAATTTTTCAATTCCAGCCAGTAGTTGCTGAGATTAGCGCGTTCAAACAAACAAACAAACAAACTCTTCAGCTTTATAATATTATAATATATATATATATTATTATGTACAGATAATAACCCCACCGCCGTATCTTTATGTTGACGTTGTGGTGGGGCTTGCGCGCTCTGAACTCTAGTTCTGTGCCGGTAGAGTTTACTTTCCCGGAACATGTCTAGGGTGAGGAGCCAGACCAAGAGAGATACAGAAACCCGCAGGGTAGCATGTGGCGAGCTGTTGGGCAGTTGCGACCCCACGGTCCCTATCTCCCGGGAGAAGTCATGTTCCATGTTCATCTCTGGCTTGCCTTCATTGGCCGGCTGGAGTGAACACTGACGAGGAATTGAGCTCCCACCTCATTCTTGCCTTTATTGACCGGCTTGAGTGGAGAATCGCAAGAGCAAACGTGCTCGGAGGAAGGAAGTATTCCAGTAAGTGCTTGTAGGGATCTTGACCATCTTCCGGGCTCTGGGATTGTTCTGAGAGCCGTGGAATACCTCTCCACTCCTCGAGCACCTCAGGACATGTTGCTCCCTTGTCACTACGTCACTATGAGCTAGCGACCGTTTTCGGGGGCCCATTATTGAGTGTGCAAGTCACCCCCTGCCCTTTTATCCGTGTATAATAAAACATTGATCAGGCAGGGGCCATAGTCCTTCCATAGTTTCAGGTAACCAGTCTATTTTAACCACCCAAACCCATAGTCCAATATTTTTGTTTTCCATATCCTGCAATAGTCCTACACCAACCGGGAGTTGTCCTTGGGTGCACTTGCATAGTGCGCACAGGGATAATCGTCGGTTGTTGCCTCATTTAACTAAAAAGCATCTAACGGGCCTCTGCGAGTTGGCTTCGGCCTCTCGTACGCCTTTCAAAGGTCCAGGACCCCAGGGTCCCGAGATATGTAGACATATATAAATAATAATAATAATAATAAACATTTATTTCAGACCAGGTCCATATTTTGTTAGTAACAATGTACTTAATAAGAACTAATGTTAGTATAGGCAACACAATTAAATTACGACATGAAGCCGCATCCACCTTTGCAGCATGGGGGACTCCCACCGATCAGCAAAAACACCCAGTATAGTGTTGGTACCGCCACGAACGCGAGCGAGTAGGGAGGCGCATCTTTTCCTCGACGATAGCGGCAAAGCCATCAACCCGCAACTCGGCAAACATCCCTGACGCACTGCAAAGCCATGGCAGCCCCAACAGTACCCTTAGTGCATTATTATATTGGACACGCAGATCGCTGTATGCCCGCTGCGAATAACCCACAGGCTGCAGGTATAAAAAAGATTGGCAATACGCTTTAAAAAGCGTGATTTTAACTGAATGCTTCGGATAGATAGACTTCGGCTGCTACCAATAAAACTAAAATTATTTATAAAAAAATTATATACCTGCATGTCGATTATTATTTACAATCATTTACCAAATAGTTTTCAAGACTTACCGCTGACAATATTTAAAAAAACACTTTTCAAACTATTATTATTTAAAAGATATTATACCATTAAGGACTTTTTAGAAGACAAATCAATACAATCTGTAATTTGTAAACTCATATATACAAACAGCCAGACCCGGAACAACGACTTGTAGGTTATACAAATACTAGCTTTTGCCCGCGGCACCGCCCGTGTAGATATCGGTTATCGCGTAAAAAAGTAGCCTATGTCCTTCTCCATATCCCAGGCTAGATCACTGCCAAATTTCATGACGATCGGTTCAGCGTGAAAACGTAACATGCTGACAGACAGACAAACAGAGTTACTTTCACATTTATAATATTAGTATGGATTTGTTCCGTGTAGGAATAGAACCCGCGACACGCAGCGCAGCAGTCAATCGCATAACCACTGCGCCAACCGTGCCGTAAATGTGTTGTTATGATTTGAGTCATAAAACTACATAATTATAATAGATAACATGTATGCAAACATAATTAAGGCTTTCCCAGCTGTTCAATCAAAAACTATGTTTGTTCAGCCTTAACAAGAGTCAAGTATTTTAAATACATAGGTCATTCATTAGTAACTGAAGATTTGAACGATGTTATGAAAAGAGAACATAGGGCGTTAGCTATAAGTGGTAACACAGGTTTGCCAAGTGCTAAGTGGATGTTCAATTACAGAAACTTTATTCTGTCAAACTTTTTATACAAGCAGCTTAAGGGTCAACTTTACTCAGAAACCCTATACAGTGTAAGTCTTTATAATGTGCACATATTGAAATGAGGGAATCTATGCTTAATTTTATCTACGGAAAAAATACAAAAAAATATATGGAATTTTTATTTTTATTTCAAAATTTCTCAATAAGACGCCCCCTTATTGAGAAATTTTACAATTATTGTAAAAAATTATGAAAAAAAAAAAAACAGATTTTTGCTAAAAAAACATGTTTCTCTTCAGTTGAGGGTAGTTTTTTCCCCAATCTTTATTTTATGAGGACGCCTAATTACTTCCAATCAATATGGAGTTTGTTTCATCGTGATAGATAATTTAGTTTAAAAATTACACTGTTTTGTTGACACTGGAAACATTTTTTTTTATTCCATAAAAAATAAAATAAAATATATTTTTTTTTTTTTTTTTTGCCGTAGATAAAATTAAGCATAGATTCCCTCATTTCGATGTAGTGCACAATATAAAGACTCACACTGTCCTATGCGTATTCGGTACAATAACGCGTTTGGAGCGTTGCTGAAGATTCCCAGATTCAATAGTGTTTCTGGTATGTCTTTTCAAGCTAAAGCAGATGATTTCTATGCAATAAACGAAAGAAAGCCTCAGTCGTACATGCTATGGAGCATCTCTAACAGCTTATGAGGCTGCTCAACGGTCCAATAGAGAGACATTCCTTAAAAAAAAAAAATATCTCGTGACTGAGAAGGAATTTTGAATAAAGGCTCATTATAGAACCTCGGTAAGTGTGTCTAGAATTTTCTAATACCTTTTATAACATTTCGTATTGAGACACGAAGCAACTAAATTCTTTCTACAGAAAAGCGGCCACAATACCTATTGCAAATAATAAACTGTTAATTAATGTTAAATAGTGCTATAATAATTCTTAAACTAGCTGCAACGAGCGGCTTTGCTCTGGAGGCTATTCAAAAAAAAAAAAAAACGATACTCCTTATAACATCAGCTATCTGGCAGTGAGTCCCGTCAAAATCGGTCCAGTCGTTTCGGATTTTAGCCGGAACAAACAAAAAGACAGACAGACAGACAAAAAATTAAAAAAATTAAATAGTTTTTTTGATAAAGTACTTTATATACTTGCATGTGCATTTAGTAAAAGCTGTTATTTTTGACATTACAAACAGACACTTACATTTTTTTTATATGTATCGAGATCTATAGATCATTTGTGAAAATATGGACTGTTACGAGTATACTGTCTGAAATGAAAGATTTTATTTATATTATTTACTAGCTAACCCGACAGACGTTGACCTGTCCAAATTTCGATATTTCAATACCAACCTATAACTGTCCCACTGCTGGGCAAAGGCCTCTTCTCATACAGAGAAGGCACGAGCATTGATCACCACGCTTGCTCAAGACGGGTTGGCGATTTCAGACTTATATTAACTATAAGTCCAGGTTTCCTCACGATGTTTTTCCTTCACCGATGTCAGTAATGTCCAAGATAAACTCAGAAAGTATATATAAAATGTGTGTATAAAACAATATTTGTCGATTCCCGAATCGCGGGATTTTTACGATCGATACAAAAGTGCATTCCATATAAGCCAAAATTTGAAAGTAAGTAAATATACATCTGATTCTATAAACCTAAATTTGTCAATCCCGGAACGGCGGGATTTTTTCGATACAAAAGCACATTCCATAGTATCCGAGCATAGCATTCGAATATCCGACCTCTACTTGTATCTAATACAAGGAAGAACATATTCCTGTCACTGGATTACAATAAGTCAGGGGAAAAATAAACATCAATATAATACGAGTATCTCGTTCAGAACTAAGATTTAAACAAAGCTAAATTTAACAACAGCAGAGCCGTGAATAACCGCCAATAAAAACGTAAGTACACGTGAGAATTCTGCACAGGGAAGTCGGCGTCCGCTTCGCTAATCACACCAGTAAATCTCAACTCATTATTCAATGAATTATTGCTATGTAATTATGTATCTACAGTACGAAATGTAGTATAATGGGACTATTATTGAAATCAGAATAACGCAAAACCATAAAATAATGTGAGCGTAACAATACAGGCTATAAATTCACTATTCTAAACCATAGTATGTATTTCTGATGAGTAATAAGTGGACGTGTACCGTTTGATGGGATAAAAACACCATAACATAAGTACCATGTATTTCGAGAATCCCTTGCCATGGGAATCTATACCTTTGAATAGGTTTCCGTATTGCTGAGTCTGACACGCGCCTTCGTCATGCGAAAATAGGTGCTTAATGTAGTTTTTACTATGTGAATGCTGGAGGTCCTCTGATAATCATCATACATCTCTTCCCATACATTTTATTATAGGCGATACGTCTACCAAATGACAACTTGATATCTAAGGTGTCTTGAATCATTAGGAATGTTTTCTTATGGGTGCTAAACAAGTACTTACGTAGGCGGTCCAACTGCTGGTTCGTGATCATCGCCGCCGTTGGATATCTGCGTCACTAAAGGCGATGCTTTTACGTTGTGCTGGTACGTTGCGTGCAAAAGCAAAATTAAAATATATTTCACATAAACCTACATGGATTACAATTGGTCGTTTCCTATGGAGAAGAGCCAGCAAGAAACTCCACGATCCACGGTTACTCTTTATTTTTATTTTTTTGTCTTTAACATAATTTTCCAATAACAGTGTTAATAGGTATGGGAGGACACGGTAGGCTTTTCAACAAGTACCGGGTACTTAACAAAATAGAAGATGGTCAACAAATCTATAGTCTATTAGGCCTACAACTTTCTCACATTCACAAAATAGAAAATAATCTATATAAATATACATACATACACTCACGCTTTCTTCCCATAGGGGTAGGTAGAAACTATAGAACGCCACCTGCTACGCTCCTTACCTCCTTCCTCCTTCCTTTTGCTTCGTTTACATTGATACATCTGGTCATACACGCATGCCGGTTGCGAGTTCTACGCACCATCTAACCTTTCTGAAGAACATCACCAATTAGGTCACTATCATCATCATCATTTCAGGTCACTATATGTTCTCCAAAAGCGTCCCCTCCCAGCTTTTCCACTAACATCTGCATTTATATAAAAGATTAAAAAAAAAAACTACTTAAACCAAATTACATAATTTCCATTACAACTACAGTAACAAATCTGAATAAATATCATGTCCACAAGAGCCACTTACATATAGAGTTGATATTAAAATTGAAGGTATATAATGTCAAATAATGAGATGATTGTTTGATTATGTCAAGGAAGAATGTAAATAACTCTCAAACACACCTTCGGCCAAACCCTTCGAACACCGCTGCACAAAACTGCTGCACTGTACTTCTGCTTGGCGGCGCTAAATAGACATGGTAAAAATTGCTTTTACTCCCTCTGACAAGGTACGGTCTTATGAGGGAATATTAGCCGTCGAAAATGAAAAACTTAAGAAAATAAGGAAAACCCGACTCCCACTTTTACAACTGTAGATATTTACTTTATACGCATGGGACATTTTAATTTTAATCAACGGGATTTTTTTTCTACTCTTAATAAACCAGTAGCACTGACATCATCAAGCCATAATCGTAAATAATTAATTAATTATGATGATCGTTGTTTCTATGCCTATTTAGCAGTGGGCGTATTAACACATAAATTAAAATATTAGCAAGCTTAGAATGATTGATAGTGTAAAGTTGTTTGAGGTAGCACAACATTTGCTGGTACATAAATCATTGCACCTATGTATCAGTAATAGCGAGTAGCAAAGTGACAGATTACAAACGAAACGCTAATTCTACGGTTAATTAATATTATTAATGCTGTTGATATTTATCGCTATGTTCGATGTTAGGACTCTGGGCCTCAAGTCTGCTATTACAATAGTGTCAGAATGATCTCTTCATTGTGAGTTTTTGACAAATTTGCCATTCAAGCACTGTCAAATACTCACAATGGCGAGACCATTCTGACACTATTGTAATAGCAGACTTGAGGCCCTGGTCTATTGGTTACAAAATGCGCTGGCTTAACATGGGGTCCTGTGTTTGATCATGAAAAGTGTAATTATTAATTCGCCGTAGCAAATCCGATTTGTATCCTAGGGCAGCCTCTTTCTACCCATGTAATAGGGGGCTACCTTAGGGTACAAATCACATGCCGGTTATCGGTTACTTAGGCCCATGCCTTACACTGAGAATTCCCGTTTGAACACCTATTTCTTGAGCACCAAAGGTATTCCCATTTGAGAAGACCTTTGGTACTCAACGCATAGATGCTCAAAATGGGAATACCTTTGGTGGCTCAAACGGGAATACTCCATTTATACAACTGGCGAATTTTTTTTATAGCCCAAAAATTACATAACGTATATGTCTTTGTAGGTCTACAGATAGAAATTTACTTGACAAAGTTACATCACAAATAAAAAACGTTATTAATGCAATAAAACACAAAGCAATTTATCAAATTGGTCCCAACAAAGACAATCTAATCAATTATATAAAAGAAAATATTCCATAGGTAAGAACAATAATATAAATTAGCGCCTTTCTATTAGAACGATCAATTTCTTCATATCGACGCGGGCGCAACGTCGTGACTCGATTCCGACGTAATTGAATATCGATCAAATATTCAGGCAAGCAAAAAAAATTATATAACTAAAGAATCTCTATATCTTTTGTCTAACACAGGGAAAGGCCTTAGATTTTAATGTTCGATCCAAAAAAAAACTCAGGTGACTAAAAAAACAGCTTTTGTTTATAGAAGGAAGTGTAAAAACAAGATCTTTGCAGACATCAAATTAGCGTAATGCAGTTTCCATTAATATGTGACTATGCAAAATATTGTTGATTGAAAATGTTGCACCAGCATTGATAAAATTATATGTATAGGTGCAATTGAAAGAGAATGGGCAGAATTTTTGCCCGATTAAGGCGAGGTTCTTCAAATTAACCTCTACGATTTTTTTTTTTTTTTTAAACTTTACCCCACACTAGGAATTTCTCCCGTATCGTGGGTGCATTTACAAACATTTAAACTCACATACACAAACAGGCAGACCCGGAACAACAAATTGTAGGTCATACAAATATTTGTTCCGTGCGGGAATCGAACCCGCGACACGCAGCGCAGCAGTCAATCGCTTAACCACTGCGCCAACCGTGCCGTCATTTATATGTCATTTTATTTAGAAACTGTAATGATTAAACACGAAAAATTATATGTTGCTTTTGAGACATTGCTGTAGGTACGTCGGGTACTCGTTATATAATTGGATAAACTTCACTCTATAGAAAAAAAATCCAAATATACCCTTATTTTGTAGATAAAAACTCATTTTATTTCAATATTATACTACTTTATGTATTGAAAATTACATCAAAATAAACGTCTATGATGATGTAATGTCCGTCGGGTTTAACATTGTTAATACGAGTATCGTAAAACATATAATTATTTTCAACCCAAAATTAACGAAGAAATTAATCACGGCACAATTTACTCGCACCCCGCTGCCACCTCAAGAACAATTGCACGCTTGAAGAACCTCGCCTTAATGGCGATAGGTTCGCCCCCTTTTACTGAACATTACTGGTGAAATGTGGGTGTACTAAAGGTACACCTCTGCTTAACCCTTCGGGGAATACAGGCGTGATGTTATGTGAGCAGAAGAATAGCCGGGAACATGAGCATGCGCGCTATGGAGCGGGCTATACTCGGAGTTTCTTTGAAGAATAAAATCAGGAATGAAATTATCCGAAAGAAAAACCGGAGTTACCGACATAGCTTGCAGAGTAGCAAGCTGAAATTGCAGTGGGCGGGCCATGTTTATCGAAGGACCGACGGCCGGTGGAGTAGACGAGTCCTGGAGTGGAGACCGCGTATCGGTAAGCGTAGTGTGGGACGCCCCCCAGCTAGATTGAACGACGACCTCAAAAAGGTGACTGGGACAGACTGGATGCGGAAGACGGAGGACAGAGTGTTGTGGCGCAGCCTGGGAGAAGCCTATGTCTGCGATAGTCTGAGTTGATTGATTTTGATTGATGATCGTCCGTGTGGTGCCGGACGTAGAGAATAACACCACCCTATTTCCTCTCGTGGGTGTCGTAAAAGGCGACTAAGGGACTTACTAGATAATAATAATAATAATAATCAGCGGCGGCAGCAGCGTTTTCTATGTTTTTAAACACCATACTGCGATCGCCAACCCGCCTGCCAAGCGTGGTAACCCAGGTGGGTTACCTAAGTACTTTTCCCTGTATGTGGCGACCACCGGGCAGTTAAGTAGCACATAAGCTGCTGTCTCGTCATCCTCCATGCAGGCCCTGCATAGCGGATTGTCTGTGACTCCTCTGACAAAGAGTTGTTTATTAAATGACCCGTGGCCAGTTATAGCTGCTGTAACTATACGCAGCTGTTGTTTAGTTAGTCGGACATTATTACCTATTTGAGTAAATCAATAGTTTAAGGAAACCCATTCAGTAGTCTGGAAAGTCACCACGCCTGGCTGCTGACTGACACAGTCTAGTTGTCAGACGATCTAATCGATCTGATCTAGACTTGCGCAGTTGCGCAGACGCAAGAAAAATACAAACATTTCCTACCAGAATTACACGGCAACAAAAAGAGAGAATGGAAAAGTAACATCTCGCTAATTATAGATGATATCTCGAATGTTTAAATAATTGTTGTAAGATGTAATTTAGGAACAAACAGTAGAAAAATAAATAAAATGTATTTTTGATTCGCTGAGTTTGTGTTATTAAGAACGTAGGAGATTAGTTATGAATAATAAAGAACACCAGAATCATCTTATCGCCTTTCTAAACCCAAGAGTATGAATAAGTCAATCTGTTGAATGTACAGAGCGATTCAGAAAATAAATCTCAAACAACATAAGCACCCAGTTTTTACAAGGGTTTTCAGTCTCAGATCAATTTGAGACAAAAAACACTAGTATCCGCTATGAAGTAACTGAAACGATTGCATACTGGTTAATTTGGTCGGTCATTCACAAGAACCAACTTTATTAGTTTGACAAAACCCGAGCGCGTTGGTGCTTGTACCGCTATACATTTTCCGTCTCCTTATTGGTTCTTTAATGTACTAAGAGAAAGCTATAAAACTTGAATTAAATGAAGGCAATATTATGTAGTTCTAAATGACTAAGGAAACTGTCTTTTGTGGTTTCTTTGTAGCACTCCCGAGGCCTATAGTGGTTTTAAGGCCATTATCAGAACATCGGAGTAGTCCTAAAGGAGCCGGGGCCCAGTATCAAAAAATTTTGGGGGCCTTTTTACCCGACTGGAGACAAGCCTAAAAGGAGAGTAATATTATTTAAAAAATCTATAAATAACACCCTGATTCGGATAGCTTAACCCTAGTAGCATTTTTGTTGGCGTTTGGTTCGGCCACATACCTCTGAAGTTGGCCCAACTAAATGCCAACGGAAAATGCTACTAGGGAATATGTCGTTGAAACTTTACTAAGAGAATGCAAGAGTGAGCGAAGGGAGTAACAAAATTGGAGCATCCTGACACCGATAGGTCATCCTGATCCGGATAGGTTAAGTTTTCATCATAGAGCGAGTGAAGCGAGCTAGAAATATTTGGATTATCCTGACTGGGATAGATAAAGTATTCATTGAAGAGCGAGCGAAACGACCTCGATAATTGGAGCATTCGGGAACTGGATAGGTCAAGTTTTTTCATTGTGATTTTATTGACAGAATGTATGAGCGACTGAAGCGAGCTAGAAAATTGGAGCCAAGTTAGGCTCCAATTTTCTTATGCTGACCTAAGTTAATGAGCATATTGTCATTATATGAATTACGGGCCTCTTATCAAGAAGAATCTGAGGTTGTGGATAACATTTTTAAAATTTTGCTGCCACACGTCGGGGAGTCGGCTGATACGGCAATAGCTACGCCCCTGAATCAGAAATTACCTGTCCTATTATGCAAAAAGTAACACCTGTCTCTATTCATACTCAAAGGCTTATGAATGATTATGAGTATATAGTGATTATGCGAGTATTATACTTATTTTCTAACGGAGTGTTTTACCTTTGGTAACAACTAACAACTCGTAAACCAATCAGTAACCGGTACGTAACGTGTATATGACAAATCTACTGCAATGCAACAAGGCACGCGGCAGAGGAATGGCGGAAGGACATTACCATATACAACTCCTTAGGGATTTGATAAACATCCTTGTTTATTTAATTACACGGTCCATACATAAGTTAAAAGGAAGTAACGGGAGAGACGTGTAAAAAACATTGTAAAACTTAATTTTTATTTTGTTTTGAGGTAGAATAAAGCCTGGTACACACGTCGACAAAACTTTAGGGCAAATACACACAGCTAGCTGCTTCGCTTGCTAGTTGGGCAGGACACCTGGTAAGGCGCAGTGATGACGCGGTGGAGTAAGGCAGTGCCCGAGTGGCGTCCAAGGACTGGAAGACGAAGTGTCGGCGAGATGGCATTTGGCCATTTACAAATTTCCACTAATAAACACCAAAAATAAAAACGAAAAACAGGTAGGTATAAAAAATATCTATAGCATAAATTATGAAATAAATAGTACACGATCGACTAATACAAACTAAACATCATCTATTATATACTCCATTTACTATAAGCATTAGACAAATAACGGCTAAATAATGACAGTTATTGTGTAATATTGTTGAAATTAATGCACTTTAGAGTAATTTTTTTTAATGTATATTTTTTAATAGATTACGGTGCTTTGTATTTATCGTGAAATAACGGAGTTTATTAAACGTTTACATCGAAATAACGAAAGGGTGAAAACAGTTATCGACTCGCACTTGGCATGTTTTTTTTTTGTTTTTGAACGCGCTAATCTCTGGAACTGAGAGTTGGATTTGAAAAAATCTTTTTGCATTTTACAGCCCAATTCTTGAGGAAGAATTACATTATTATTAACTAGTACACAATATTTTTTTTTAAATGAAAGTTTAAGCGAAAATGAAGTAAAAGCACGGGCAGGCAATGTGATGCGACGGGATGGGTCGGGGGAACAAGAAATTTCACGCGGACGAAGTCGGGGGCAGAAGCTAGTGTTATAATAAATGGAGTATAGACGTAAAGAATTACTTTTCCGTAAAGAAGCTTTTTACTAATAAATGCTTAAGCCAAGAAACCGACAACGTCTGTGTCGTATTAAAGTATTTTCATCCAACAGTCAAAGAATGCCAGTTATGATTTGAATATAATATAAGTTTGTAGCCAATTTGATTAACAAATTATTTCCCCCACTTTACATTGGTTCAAAGAGCTCAGTTTCCTATTACTTTTTAAAAAGCTTAAAATAACAAACAAACAAAATAAATTAAGACAAAATGGACTTAATATAGCATAAAACGGTTTACTGGACCACTGGCCATGACGGCCACCCAAATTAGCAGTCTCGAGAATTTTCAACATTTTAATATTATTCAAATACCAAGCATAATTTTCGCAACGAAACCATTTTACTTTAGAGAGTTTACTATTGCGAAATAAATAAAACGATTTAGTTAGAAAGCTGGTTAGAGAAAATAAGATAATTTTATGGAAATAATACCTAATAATATCAGTATTGCTATTCTGTAAAAATCCCACCGCGAAAACGTTGATGAAGAGAACTGTCATTCGTCTTGATGTGAATTTAGTAGTGATAGCCTAGTGGTGTGACCGTCGTACAGCAAGTCATAGTTCGAACCCAAGGCACGCACTAACACGAAAAACTTTGACAGTTTGTGGTAACTTGCTGTTCAGGCAACCGTACTTCGCTTAGCCAATGCATGTATTTATTTCCGCCCATTAAGTCCAATGATTCTCGCGATTGATTTTGCACAGTATTTTTTATCCACAACAGGGAAGCTCTTGGCCTTCATCTCACGTGATGGTAAGTGATGATAAGGCCGAAGGTGGAAGCGAGCTTCACCCGGAATCCTCAACCACAGCGGAATCTTACCTCTAACTGCCGAAACACAAAAATGCTGTTGACATTGTTGTTATGGTGACAGACTTAGATAAGATGGTGGTAGCTAAGCAGGTAGACTTAGAACAAGCCCTACCACCAACCAAACTGAGCAGACAATTTTGCCCCCGCTGTGAATCGAACGCGAGGCCTCTGCGTCTGAGACGTGGTATTATTACTCGATCACAGATTTTACAAAAATAAAAGAAGTCATATTCGAACTTAAAAAGTTACAAACTTGCCAGCTCCTGGAGAATCGTGAAACCAACGCGCCACCACTCCATAAAACCTATGCTCATAAATTGTAGAAATTCCTGCCCTTAGATCTTAAGGACCAACGGATATTGAGAATGGTAGATTAGATATCTTGCAACTTCGTTTAAGGAGCTAGATTTGACGCCAAAACAAAGTGCTGTGTCGATAATATATCAAGACGTAAATGGATGTAAGCAGAATAGTTCGCAAGGAATGCTCTTGATGTACCAGCTACATATTTTCGCTGGTATGCAGACAAGCCGACCATTGGTGGTCCTTTGTCCCTTAAAGACTACAATCACAATCCTCACCTTTTTTCCATTTCTTTAAAACAAAATGATTTTTACAAGGAGATAAATATTGTTCGAGTACGGATAAAGAAACGAAAGAAAATGGAATGAAAAATAAAACGGAGTGTACCTAATGTTGAAGAGCAGGGCTTTAAATACCGGTAAATTTTCATAACGTTACCTTGTATTGACAGAGTTAACGTTATTATTAAAATAACGGTAATCGATTTAACGTTATTTATGCGACTATTAATTTTATCGTTATTTTAAACGGGTGAGATGTGCGGCGGCACATCTCACGCGTAGAAGGGCCTGAGGCGTGCAGTGCGGCGGGAGCCCGCCTTCAGGCCTCTCTGATGCCGTGCCGATCAAAATGTTGCCTGAATCTGCCTGATTCTTACCCACAGAACGGCAACGTAGCTAAATTAACGTTAGTTATCGTATTTTTGTTAATGTTAATTAACGTTATATTACTGGTAATGTTATCAAGTAACGTTAAACTTTTGTAACGTTAGTAGGTATAACATTGAAATTTAACGTTACGTTACGGTTATTATTTTGTTATTTGGAACGTTAATAAGCCCTGTTGAAGAGACACGTTGCTCACTCCTTATGTTTAAAATCGGATCGATTATGAGCAGTATTTTTTTTTTTTTTGTATTTTTGTTGGTTTTGACGTTACCATTTTATTTTTGGGTAACTACGTAAGTATTATTTTTCCTTATGCTTTAAAAAACATAAACATCCAATCATGTTTTATCAACGCTTCGGAAGAATGTGATCAACTTTTCTAACGCAATGTGGACTGATACGTAACGAAGAACAATTTTGACTAAAATGTATAAATAAAGTACCTCAAATACCTACCCAAACCTAACCTACGTCCAAATATTATGTGTCATAATAAGGAAATAAATAAGGATTGGTTTTTTGTACAGTTTTAAATTCTAATTACCACAATAGCTCACCCCTTCCGCCCATTTCTAGTTAGTAACCTTTTTTGCCATGGGTAAACAAATGCGCCCTTACAAGACAAACAAATTCTTAAGACAAGGGAGTTTTTAAACAAACAGTCAGTCCGTGTCTTCATTTTTTACATATTTTTTTTAAATCACTCTTTGGTGTAATGTAGTTACAAGCGCAGCCACCGAACGAGGTCGTATTTTGAAACCCAGATGCGACTAAGGATTATTCGATTGTTCGGGTACCAATTACTCAGCAGGTACTATTATCTTGACTTATAAAAATGGGAAACAGGTCGTAACTAGAAATAGTCATTATCTACCAATGCTTGATGAAATTTTTTTATACCGATATCTAGACTAATACTTATACTTATGCTAATAATAAAGCTGAAGTGTTTTTTTTTTGTTTGAACGCGCTAATCTCTGGAACAACTAGTCGGATTTGTAAAATTCTTTTTGCACTTGATAGCCCAATTCTTGAGAAAGGTTATAGGCTATTTAACATTACGCTATAGCCTATAACCCTTAGAAAAAGTCAGAAAGAACGCTAGGCGAAAACAATAGTAATAACAGCTATTTATTTCGGATAGAATCCATATACTTATATATGGATTCTGTATTTTTTTTTTCCTTAAGATTTATGTCTTTAGTTACCTAATACAATAAAGTAACAATTTTAAATTTTAATTTTCCCCTAACTATTCCCACCCAGTGTGCCTGTATGGGGCAGTAATTTTCGGATGCAATCATATAACGCGTAGTCTTTGGAATAGTGACGCCACTTTTTTACGCACTATAGCCAAGAAATCGTATTCGAAAAATGGAAAGAATGGGTATAAGGGGGGTTCAACTCAAACTTTTTGAGGATTACCTGAGTGAGCGTACCCAGTCCGTTAAAATCGATGACATTATCAGCGAAGAGTGCACCGTTACTTATGGTGTGCCTCAAGGTAGCGTGCTCGGCCCGACCCTTTTTCTCATATACATTAACGAGTTGGGTTTGCTCACAATTCCCAAGGGTAAAATTATAACTTTTGCAGATGACACTGTCCTTCTCTTTAGCGCAAAATCATGGCATGAGGTTTACGCGTCTGCTCAGACAGGCTTTGACGTTGTAATGGGGTGGTTGCGTAGGAATGTTCTCACACTAAACGCGGACAAAACAAAATACCTTGCCTTTTCTCTAAAGTCCTATACACACACAACTCTAACGACTCCTTTGTATTCCTTAATTGCCCACTACTGCTCTGACCGAAATGACAACACATGTGGTTGCACCCGCCTACAAAAAGCAAATACTGTAAAGTACCTAGGTATCATAATAGATTGCAACTTGAGATTTCACGAACACATCAACACCCTCAGTAATAGGTTGCGTAAACTAATATTTGTCTTTAAGACTCTGAGACACGTAGCTGACGTCCGATTGATGAAATCAATTTATTTTGCCCTTGCTCAATCCCTATTAACATACTGTATAACGTCGTGGGGTGGTGCACCTAAATACACAATCATACAATTGGAAAGAGCGCAGAGAGCTATTTTAAAGGTATCTTCTTTTCTACCTTTTCGATATCCCACAGCACTTTTATATAATGAGAGTAAAGTCCTTACTGTACGTCAGCTGTTTGTTCTTCAAACGGCCCTTAAACAGCACGAACTCCTTACCTTCAACTCCTCGCTGTTACAAAATAAAAGACGTTGTGACCCAGTAGATCGCCTTGGTAAACGACTTACCACTATGTTCTCCAAACGTTTCTTTTGTTACCTTGGCCGTTTTCTCTATAATAAAATTAATAGGACGTTATCGATTTATGAGCTTACCAAAGCTAAGTGCAAAATGAAGGTTAGGAGTTGGCTCCAGGAATTAAATTATGAAGCTACGGAAAAACTTCTAGCTTCCATGGTATAGAAAATTGTACCTATATTTTTATTTTATTTACTTTGCATTCAGTGCTTCCTATCATATTTCCTTACATTCACACACACACCACACACACACATACTAACCCTAGAGTAATAGTGTTACCCGTCTTTTCTTTTTTTTTTTTTAAATTCTGGTTTTATATAACTTACCGCATTTGTGTACGAGTGCATAATCAAAAATTAATGTAACTACTTCCTAAGGGGTGGAGTCCTGGTGTCCTGAAATACAGGCTTTACGCCTAGCTTAGGCACCAGTCTCCCACAATATTTTTTAAACCATTATTGTATTGTCCTTGATCATATTTTGAAAATGTATTACATATATATTGTGGTGAGAAATAAATCCTTATCTTATCTTATCTAATGCTCGCATTTTCGAAAATTTGCGATGGACTACAATACCGCGACAACCCCAGCATTCTGAAAGCATTATATCATATTAAACCGGCAGGACCTTGTAGGCTCCTTGCGTGTACCAAATCCACAGGCCGCTCGAATAAAAAGATTGGCAATATGCCTTAAAACCTACGGGCCAGCATATAGCTCCAACGTAATAATAGCGTGAGCGTTGCGATGCGACGCGGTGGGTCGGGGGAACAAGAAATTTCATACAGACAAAGTCTGGCAGAAGCTAGTGGTCAACATAATACTATGAAGGTATTTTCACTCATTATCATGCATACCACTTGATTGATTTTATCTCACTGTGTTATCACTTGGAACTCTCTCTGGCCGATTAAGTCCTCAACCAACGCCTTCGCACTGATATCGCCACTTCGATTATGATAAGGTTAAAGTTTTTAAGGGTATTTGGACCTTAACATACGGAATAGGTAAGGTAACCTTCTCTAAGGCCCTTTGAACACACACATTTTTCTTGCCGTGGAATCGTCGCCCCGCATACATCGGACCCGAGATGGCAGCGCGTAGTGTTCCACGCGCGCCACTCTTAGACGTCGCGGGGAGATTCAAACACCTCACTCCCTCCCTCGACCGGAGAATAGGCCCGCTGCGGCGGGCCGGCACAAGTCGGGGGTTGCGGAAGGATTTTACGTTCCCGCGACCCCTGGCGTAGGTGTGAGTTGGAACATCGGGATGGTTTCTAGTCAGCAAGAGTCTGACAGACCCCTCCACCCACCCCATGGTGGAGGACATCCATGAGGATTTTCCACCCCGAGATCAAAAAAAAAGAGATCTATTCCACCCGCACCGATCGGTCAGACTTGTCTCTGACAGGAACCTACTTCTTTATGCAAGCAATTTTAAGAACGAGCATGATGTAAAAGGATCGGGCTCTCTCTCAATCGCCAATACTTGCTGAACAAACGAAGACTTACCTTCCACAAAAATCAATCTGCCCAGCCTTTTCTCAACTATGTTGTGGTCAGCTTCCAGTCTAACCGGATGCAGCTGAATACCAGTATTTTACATAAAGCGTCTACCTATCTGATCTCCACAGCCCAGGAACTTGGTAAGACTGGTTGTCAGGCTTTCGGGCTTCAGACGACCCTTAACGACTGTTAAAGATCCACGAATGACAGCCGGGACCAACGATTTAACATTCTTTCCGAGGCACGGAGGAGCCTCAGTATGTAAAGATGGTCACCCATCCACGGACTAATCCCGGCAAGCGTAGCCTAACCTGATCGATCGACCCGTTCAGCTGTTATTACTTCGCCACAAGCCCCTCTAATTGCACATTATGTCATAATTGCAATAGGGATGACGACAAAAAAAAATTTTTTGCCCGTCATGTATAATATTAAAAAATATTGGATACGTATTTTTTCTTTTTTTGTGTAATCAAAACATTACGGCGATACATTGAGTTCAAATGTGACATGACGTCACTTCTCAGTAGATTTTATACGTAGCTATGACGTAACGAGCCCCCACTCCCCAAGTTTAATGTGTTTTATCTAAGTATTTTTTTATTAATATGATAAAGCAAAAAATACGTGTCTATTTTTTTTTATTATCTGATTGACGGACTAAACAGTTTCTATTTTTTAGGGTTCCGTACCTCAAAAGGAAAAAAACGGAACCCTTATAGGATCACTCGTGTGTCTGTCTGTCTATCTGTCTGTCTGTCCGTTTGTAACAGCCAATTTGCTCCGAATCTAATGGACCGATTAAGTTGAAATTTGGTATACATATCAATTTGAGTGACCCAAACACGGACGTGAACTGTAAATATATGAATTTAGAATATTGAGGTCAGTTTTGGGAGGCAGACAAGAAAAAAAAAGTTTTGCAAACTGTACCTTGTGACATACCAAATGAAAGGGCTTACTGTAAGGGACTCTATTTTTTTAAAATCATTTTATAATAAATAGTTTTAAAGTTATAATTGTAAATAGACGAAAATTTACCATTCGCCCCCCCTTATCTCCGAAACGATTGAACCAAACATTTTGAAACAGGAAAATCTATAATAAGTCTTTGGTCTTAAAATAACATGGTAAATGTCTCTATATTGTGCGTACAAACTTACATTTGCAGTTGGAATGTATGGGAGATTATGTTTACCAACTACAATATTAAGTTTGTTCTTAGGATAAATTCTTTCCAAGTACGGAAGCCTTCATTGTTCGTGGTCCGACACGCACTTGGCCGGTTTTTTTACCCAGGACACATCCCTATTTTTATCTATTCATCGTGTAGTATACCCGGCTACACATCAAGCTATACATTTCCAGTATAAGCTTATCTCGCATTGTATAGTAATTCCGTATAATAAGAGTATGTAGCCGTGTGTACCAACCAGTACCTGTCGCTTCCTTCCACACATTTCACCTTTTCCCCGAAACAGTTTTTGAAATACAATATTCCTATCGTGCTACCATCAATTTATAATTCGCACACAATACAACAATTATTCATACGCGACACATAAATAGAATCATCGAGTAGTTTTTGTCAGTATTTAATACTCAGCATGTAATGTTTTCCAGCGTGTTGAGAAGCAAAAAAAAACTGCTTCGGTTAATTCGCGTGTACGACTTACATTAGTTAATAGTTCTTCCGTTCTTGTAATAGCAAATTGTCGGTACCAAATTATGAATATTTAATGCTTTAGTTGCAAAGTATACCTTTACTACCACATAGTATACTAGAAGAGTTTAGTTGAAGATTTCAACTTCAGACTCCAGAATTTACATGAATGTTATGAAACGTTCAGGGGCCCAAGTCTGCTATTTTTATAAATTCGTCACTCCAACACGATCCCATTGTCATTTTGCTAAAAGTTCGTAATCTGCTAAATTCATAATGGTCGATCATTGGTCGGTCAATGGTCTCGTAATAGAATTGTATTACAATGGCATTTTGAACATTTATTAATGCCAGATTTCATTTATATATATTTTTACATATTATTTATTAGTGTTATAAGCAATCTGAAGTAGTAGGAAGTTGGAAGTTTAGTGGGAAGTTTCATTTGTCATTATGTACGAGATTACCAATTATTTCAATGGAGTGTCAGTGGCTGACCATTGGAAAGTCATAATGACGCCATTATATTAGTAGATTACCATTACTTGTCAAAATCAACAATTATGAAATCAATGATAGACCATTCTGACACTATTGTAATAGTAGAATTGAGGCCCAGGGCCCTAGTGTGAGTTTCTTTTAACTATCTCGATTTTACGCATCGAGCGCGTTCGGCGTTCTGATTGGCCTCCGATTGGCCCTTCACCAATCGGAGTGCTGAACGCGCTCGATGCGTAAATTTGAGATGGTTAAAATAAACTCACAGTAGGGCCCCAGCTATTGTATTTTTTTTTAGGAAATATTGATTGGACCAATTTTTTTGAAATATATTGTGAGCTATGTTCTTTGTCGCATGTGTAACCCAGTGGACAGGTTTCTTTTTTTAAACTATTATATTTATTTAAATAATCAAAATCGAAATCAAAAGTCATTTATTCAAACTAGGCTGAGAATCAGCACTTTTCGAACGTCAATACCCAGGTAGCATTTTTACGTCATTATATTGTCCGTTTACGGTACTGCTCGACGTAAGAGACGTTATATCTTGACGTCGGGGGGGGGGGGGGTCCCCATCAGATGACATCAATTTGTCAGGACGTCACCAGGACGTTCCGTTGAGTACCAGACGTTAAAATGACGTTAGTGTGACGTACATAATCCACGGACCCTAAAATGACCTTGGGATGACGTCATTTTCTTACCGCAGACGTCACGTTGCTACCTCGGTAATATTTCAAGATTTTAATTTACCACTTTGTCGGCGTATTTAATATGTACAGTTGTATACCCATACCAAATTACAGCTTTCTAGTACTAAGAGTCTGAGCCAAGCCGCGGACAGACACACAGACAGACAGACGGACATGGTGAAACTGTAAGGGTTCCTTGTCGAATACGGAACCCTAAAAAAGACTTAGAGATCTACTTATCTAAGCACAGGTAAAAGATATGAGCGTTGATGAATGAGCGGCCTGCACTGCCAGCCTCTCCCCCCCCCCCCATTGCCTATCGCCGTCTCGCCGCGCATATACCTAAGGTGCGGTACAGCAATATCGGTCAAACTATAGCACACTTTATAGCAGTCAACAACAAACTCACTTCTGTGACATCCAAACCGAGTCCAAAGTAGGTGCAATATTGCAAATCAAGTCCACATGACACTGTTAATGAATTTCCTTTTATCTCGACGCCTAAACTTGTTTAGCTAACATGTATTTAGTAGCGATTACAATGCACGCAAATTACTGACACTGCATAAATATGGACAGAAGGTAAACGTCGTAGTTAAGTCCCACCATTGATACATAGAGTGGGAGGTTTGCATCCGAGTGCATAATTTAGTAATGTCGGTAACTTTTACATTAATTCCTACTACATCCATCCTCATCATCATGGAATCACCTACTGGGGTATAGGCTTCCCATTTCTTCTGCCATACTGTTCGGTTCCGTGCGTCCCTCATATCATCAAATGTTTCCCGCGACTTTGACAAGATCGTTAACCCGATGCGCTTTTGGACGGCCCTGATTATTTTACAATATGCCTCAGTAGCTATACATGTTTTTTAAATAGATCAACCTAAAACTCAGTAAGTAACATTCTTTTTTTATATATATATATATATATATATATATATATATATATATATATATATATATATATATATATATATATATATATATATATATATATATATAAATAGTAAGAATAATAATATAATAAATCATTAACACATTGACTGCCACCGCGGTCACCGGTGACCGCTAACAATAGTTTTTCTATTGTGTCTGTTGTCTGGCAGTCAAAGCCTTAAATAATAATAATAATATAATATAATAATATAATTTATTAATATATAATAATATAATTAAATAGTAAGATAAATAGTTCACATTGTGGTATGTGATAGCTGAATTATATTAATAATACGGTGTATCAAACTCAAACTCAAACACAAAAACTCAAACTCAAACTCAAAGCATTTATTTCAAATAAACCAATTACAGGTACTTTTGAATTGTCAAGGGGTCGGTCAGTCAGAAAGATGAAGCTAGTTGCCCATTCCAAAGCGTAGTAGGTTCCTATGGAGAAGAACGGACAAGAAACTCCATGGACACTCTTTTAAAACAAAATATTGTTACAAAATATGGGTTACATCATTCATGTTGAAGTTATACATGTGAGAACAATGTAGAAAGACGTGCACGTTAGAAGCGTCCGTAATAGAAACAATTCACAAAAATTAAAATAAGCCGTGGCAGCTAAGAGATGACCAGTCCCAACTGACGGCGCCCGTTCACGAACATGACGCATGGATCAGCACCATTCAGCTCAACCATTTTGAAGGGAACTTAATGATCCAACACACACGCCACCACCAGCGAGACATTTGAGTGAGCATGACATACTCTCAGCCGCCAGGGCACATTCAAGTCAATAAAAGACATATTACCCGGTAAATGTGCTATGCAATTATATAATTCAAGGACATTGAGTTTATACAATGCGAAAATAGTTTACAATCTTCAGCAGCTCCAATAATATTTTCAAATGCTAATCAATTAGTTTATGCGCCCTTATGGAGCAGGACCAGCATTGAGCCAAGCATTTTTGTCAGCGATGTAATCCCCCAATTTATAATATGCTTGGCTGCATAGTGTGCGTTTTATACAAGTTTTAAATTTTGTTTCGTTCAATTGGAGTATGTGGGGAGGTATTTTATTGTAACATTTTAAACAGTACCCCATGAAGGATGAGTCTACTTTAGCCAGTCTGAAACCTGGTTGAACTAATTGGTCCCTATTTCTGGTACTATAATTGTGTCTTTCACCTCTTTTACTGAAAATATTTACATTTTTCCTTACGTACATGATGTTTTCATAGATGTATTGACAAGGTACTGTCATGACGTTAATATCTTTAAACAGTTCCCTTAGAGAATCGCGCCTGCGGAGGCCATATATTGCTCTGATGGCTCTTTTCTGTAGAATAAAAATAGATTCGATATCTGCAGCCCGTCCCCATAGTAAAATACCGTAAGACATGATACTATGAAAGTAACTAAAATAGACTAGCCTAGCGGTATTTACATCAGTAAATTGACGGATTTTTCTCACAGCATATGCTGCTGAACTTAGCCGCCCTGCAAGAGATGTTAAATGAGGACCCCATTGCAGCCTTGAGTCGAGCGTGATCCCTAGGAAAACAGTTTTATCGACGAATTCTAGTTTCTCCCAATAGGGAGAAACTAGAATTCGTAAAAAAAAAAAAAGAATTCGTAAAAGTAGTGATTGTGACATAGTATTGAATACAATACTATGTCACAATCACTACTTTTAACATTCGGTAAAGCAAATCTTATGCATTTAGTTTTTTTCCCATTTAATACTAAATTATTAGCAGTGAACCAATTTTGGACCTGCAATATCGACCTCTTAACCAGTAGTTCCATGGAACTACTGGGAGAAAAAATCCCAGTAGTCCCATAATGGAACTACTGGGATACGACGCGCCGTTCAAATATCCATCAATCTATTCGCCGCGGCGAATAGATTGATGGATATTTGAACAGCTTCAGCTATTGAGCTAATGCTTGTGATTATTATTTTGTAGAGAGTAACTATTTACTATTAAAGTAACTCATATTATATAACTTAGTTTATGGTTAACCGGCTGCTACCCGTGGTTTCACTTTCACCCTAAGGAAACTTCCACATACACCCAGATAAATAATAGTATCCCTAAAATTGATCAAAGTCACAGTCTACGTGTATCCCTGATTTCATTAAAATCTGTTCAATTTTTTAAGTTCCGAGTAACATACACACATCAAAATAAGTTTGTGATCACTGGCTTAAGCTGATATAATTTTTTATATTGAACATTATCAAGAAAAAATCTTTATTGTGTGTTTTCTTTAAATAGAAATAACATGTATGAAATAAAATAAAAAATAAAATCATTTTTTTTTTTTTTTTGTAATTAATCATAATGTTTATTGTAACTGAAATTTGATAGAAAGAAAAAGACTGTTTAACCAAACTTAAATTATTAATAAAATACAATTACTACAATTTATTAATAAAAGGTTTAATATAATATAACTCCTCCCCTGGCTCGAACACATGCGGTGATCCTCCTGGGCATGTTGAAAATCAAGTTATCCAGCATTTCTTGGGGTAACCTATCCCATTCTTGAATAGCGGCTTCCCTGAGCTCTGGCACTATCTGGGGACGTGGCTGACGGTTCCAAACAGCTCGCTTAAGAGCATCCCACGCATACTCTAAAGGGTTTAAGTCAAATTAAATTTTGATTTCGAGTTTTCAAAGTGATCGCAAACTTTTTTTGATGTGTGTACATCCAAGCTATCACATTTATAATAGTAGTTTCATGATATACCTATGTCCAATGCACGCAAAACTTTTCCGTGAAGTGGGCCTTCACCATCTCCCTACCATGCGTTACCCTTCAACACATCTCATCACGATCTAAAAGATAACGTCGTTCAAACCGTTTGATATTATCTGCATTGAGCGCCAGTCTATGATCGGTTTACTTTCATTCCGACTTCATTAAATTTAATTACAATCATATTAGCTTAATTCTTTTATTCGATTAACTATTTGTTCGATTTTTTTTTTGCAAGTAAATGAATAGAGTAGGCAAGAATATAAAAAGTAGGTGCGAACATAAACACTGAAAATATTATTTACGATTTTTATTTGTAATTTTTCACAATTTATCGACACTTACGAGTAACTTATTTAGAAAATATTATCAAGTCAATGGTTCTTAACTTTATCAATTAAGGTCATTTTCATGATAACTAAGTAATGTTAAGAAGGTACCAACCTACATTTCGTTTTTTTATTTGTCAAAAATGTCATCTTTATCTTGTCCGATGAAAAAAAAAAAAACATTATTTAAGATTAAAGGTCGTAGCACACGTAAAAAATCGGAAAGGGATCGTCACCGTATCAACTCGAGCCGTTCAGTATTATTTGTATGAAACTCCCTACTGCAACGCACACTAATCGGAATCGTAACGTAATCGCCTCGCCTCGGGACAAGCTCACAACCGCGGTGCGGTGCGTGGTCGACTTGCAGTTCCCGCGCTTACGGTTCTCCGTAGCCTTGCTTACGGCTCTCCGTACCCTAGCTTACGTCTCTTCGTCCACGCCCCTCCCGCGCACAGTGGATCGTCCCGGTGTGACATATGTAGAATCAATGACTAGCCGTCAACCAACGGTCGGCGAGCCGTAAGCGCGGCGTCGCCTAGCCGTAGCCGAGTCGACGTATCGGAGCTTCTGATCCGCTTTGGTTACGTGCTTACGTAAGGTTGACGACTGTTTGACGGCGACGCGAAAGGCGATACGGTTACGATCCCTTTCCGATTTGATAAATGTGCTACGACCTTAAGAGAGATTAAGATCCTAATTCACTCGCGTATTCTGTCCTTCTATTAAAAAATTCAGGCATGCAGAGCAGACATGAATGTCAATTTTACAAAACTGTACATCTTAACGTCTCAAATCACACCAAAACAGACTATAAACTTCATTTCCGTCTGCTATAACCTGACAAAACTGACTCAGACACCAAAATTGTTTGTTAAGGCATAAACAGTCCAAACCTGAGCTTGGTGTCTGATAGGAGTGTGTAAGCCAGGTAGTAGCACATTCCTATGGTAACGATGCTGAATATGAGACTGCAGAACCATATGCATCCTGCGTCGCAGCATATCGGCTTTGTATCAACAGGGCGTGGCGTGGCCTCAGGAAGACGCCTCACCCGGGGCCTCGCTGGCATTCTGTTAAATATGAAAGATTACAAGTGTTACAACATAATCTACCTATACCTAAGTAATAGTAGTGACTTTAGTAAGAGTATAATATTTATTTATTTAAACTTCATGTACAATAGTGATACATAGGCGGACTTAATGCCACAAGGCATTAAGTAGCAGCAGCAGTGAGCAGTTAGCAGTGGCATAATAGTAGTTGAGCTCTATTTTGCGAAGGAACTCGTACTGGGATGTACTCATCATTCTCTACACCTTATTTATTTATTAATAAAACTTTATGCACAAGTAAAAAATACTGTACAAAGGTGGACTTAATGCCGTGGACTTAATGCCTGAGGCATTTTCTACCAGTCAACCTTAGGGTGATGCAGAGACAAAACATGGCAGATGCAACATAAGGGATAGATAACTCGAAAACGGATAAATAAATATATACTAACACATAGATACATACATACATAAATTTAAGCAAAATAAACAGTGTCAGGTGAAATAATGACTGGTAGGGGAGAAAACGAATCATTGATGATTCAGCCAACTTCTTACGAATATGTTCACGTGCCTTCACTTTAAATGATAACCCACTAGTTGCTATCCTGATATGCAGAGGGAGCGCATTCCAAAGAAAGACTGCTTGGACAAAGAAAGAAGAGTTAATGAAATCAGAGCGGTGAGACGGACATTGTAGAAGACGATTGTTGGCGGAACGAAGATTTTTACTATGGGCAGAGCATAAGTATTGAACATGGGAAGTCAGGTAAGAATGAGAAATGGGTTTGTCGAGTATGGAAAACAACATAGACAGAGCCCTCAACTCTCTGCGCTGACGAATGGGCAACCATTTTAAAACCAATCGGTGCGCGGACACATGATCATACTTACGAAGGTTGTAAACGAATCGAATGCAGTTATTTAGAAGGCGGTCGAGTTTATTGAGGAGATCTGCATTCAGGTCATAGTAACACACATCACCTTAGTCAATTATAGGAAAGATTAGGGACTGTACAAGCATTACCTTATGCCACTTTAGGTACTAGGGCTTTCAGTCACGCTGCATTTTTGAGTCCCGGGAAAAAAAATCGAGACTAGATGCGTTCTGGAAATTCAGGGAAAAACGAGACTATCGAGACTATTTCAAAAGTAGAGGCTTAGGCTTTTAGGTAGTCAAAACAAAATATTTCAATCAAATACTTTGCCAGAGTTTTGTTGGCCAGAGTTCGCATAAAATAGGGAGGTTTCGAAGGAAAAAGGGGAGCCCTCTGCCCAGCAGCAGTGGGACAAAATTATATAGACTAACAAAAAAAGATAAGAAAAGATAAGCTTCTTTTTAATAGAAATGAAGGTAATAAAGATAAAATTTACTCTCAATAATTGCATCGATCTCAACATTGTCTTAGCGAGGTCGGAAATAGCTGCATTTACCTTATTAGGCAAAAGGCATATACTTACGCAGGTTTGGGTTCTATAATTTCCATCACATTCAGGCTTGTAGTAGCCAGGTGCCATCTGCCATGTATCTGAAAATTCAGATAAATTTTTAAAGCATTTAGCTTTATCGTCAGTTACTTAATTTATTTATTGAAACGAATGTAAAACTAGTGATACAATTTATAACAATGTTTTTTGTTGAGGGTCGTGCAGTTTTATTATAGACAATTTTCCGCATACGTTCCATTTCATATACGGAAAATTGTTGCATTTAGTAGGTAGTGATTTTGATTTTGATTTTTTTTTTTGTTAGCCCCTACTGTCCCACTGGTGGGCAAAGGCCTCCCCCAAATCCTTCCAGGAACTTTTTTCCCGCACTAACTCGAACCAGCCCTCACAGTACGCGTCCAGGTCGTCTCGCCATAATTTTCTGGTCTGGCCTCGGCGGCGCCGTCCGTCTTCAGGCACCCATAGTGTGGGATACTTTTGCCCAGCGGTCATCGTGCTTAGCTGATGTGACACGCCTAATCCCATTTGAGCCTGCCCGTCTTTTTTCCTACATCCAGTATGTCTGTTTTGGAACGCAGTTTGGTGTTCCAAATTCTGTCCTGTCTTTTTACACCCAGAATCAGGGCCGGCTTTACCTATGGTGCAGGGTGTGTGGCGCATACGGGCGCAGGGTCTCAGGGGGCGCCGATCACCGGCCGCAATGAAATATTTTTGAATTAACGACAAAGTTGTGCTTTTTTATTCATATAAGCCCTCTCTTTCTAAAAAAATACTTTTTACCCTCGAGTCTACCGGTCTACCCACGGTTCGTCGTGGGCGTACCGCAAACGAAGAGAATGGGCTATTGCTTCCCAACATCATTTGTATTGCACCATTTTCACCCAAATTTCCGATCACTAGGGATAATGTGTGTAGGTAAGTATTACATTTCGATGGCGCCAGGGTATTGATTGCACCCGGGCGCTACATCGGCTAGAGCCGGCGCTGCCCAGAATGCTGCGTTTCATCGCTCTTTGGCAAATTCCAAGGCGGAACTTTTGCGACTCGGTGAGCGACCAGGTCTGAGCACTATAGGTTAGGACGGGCAGGATACACATGTGTGTTTGCGCTTCAGAGAGATCGGTAGATCACCCTTCATTACCATCTTCATGGACCAGTAGCTTTCGCCTAGGCGTTTAGAATTCGGCGAGTTTGTGGTGGTGGTGGGTCGCCTAATTTTATTTTAGACTAACTTTAGGTACTTACTTTTTCTTAAAGTCGTATTTAGGACTGTAATTCACGTAGTTAACGCTGGCTAAATACAAGACGAAGTAGAAGAATGCTATCAATGTAAAAGCAAACGCGAAGAACTCCAAATACCAGAGTGTATTGGCGAATAACGAATTATGCATTTTTAATTTGTCATTAAATATTTCTTACTTTTCTCCTAAATAAATAGATTTTAAACAATAACTTTGGTTGTTTATTTTATAATTATTTGAATTTTTTGCCGAAATTAATCGAAGCCAAAATCCCAAACTGACATATTCTTGACAAGGCACAGAGACAACGATTATTTTGATGCGGATAAAAAACCGAGCGCTTACGTAGGTAGGTACCTATCCTAGTAGTGCAGTGAAGAAGCTGTAGTAGGGTAGGGTCCCGTATTTGTAACAGAAATATCCCCATTGCATGTATTGAAAAGTGTAAACATCCGGAAAATGGATGTGGTCCTTCGGAATCGCATTCCGGACTCCAGACGGATGTATAGCTCAACATAGAAAACCGGCCAAGGGCGAGTCAGACTCACACAATTTAGGTTTCGAGCGATGTTTGCGTGCCGCTATGCGACCCGCACTTCGGCTGCAGGACAGGCCGTGGTGTCCTAGGCTGTTGACAACTTCGCCACAACAACAAGCAGCTCCTAGTCGTAAGGAAGCAGCGAAGCGGAAAGTAGTGACGTCGATCGAAGTGCCGATGTTCGACGATAGTAGTGCATGAAACCAAATACTACCAAATAGTTCTTAAGTTATTTTAATCAACATTTTTGTTCAGGATGTCCGTACCCCGTCCGTGAGAGTAATAACTTTTGAATTTCTTCATTCCCTTAGCGTTATCGCTGGATACGAAGTGGTGAAGGAAGGTGTAAGCCTATCCAGGATTGTTTCAGTGTGAGGGGCCTCTCCAGAGACCAGGCGACGCTGATGTCCTACACCTATACGTTTCATGTATCTTCGTGAACCGGCTGGCAACTTTGTTCAAAACGCAGCGAAAGGAAGAGGTTTCTTGATGCAGAAATAATAACACCGAGTATGATAAGTCTTCATAAAGTTTCAGGAAGCGCTTGCTTAACGCTTCAGGACTATTGTTGAACTATTTGAAGCTATGAGGTACCTTGCCGATAACTACAAATTCATCAAAATGCTATGCGCGCTTAAATACTGTGAATCTTTACCTTACCGATGCCCGCAAATCGCTTCCTGATTTAAAGTTCTATATATTCAAATTTCAACTTTTTAATGTTTACATAAAAAAATATGTCTTACACAATCAAATATATAAATATAAAAGGCATGTTACATAACACAGAAAACCATAATAAACCTAGCTACTGAAAACATAATAACAGCTGTATCTATTTCTTCTGAACAGATATAACAGTGTAAAGAGAAAAAATTAAAACTGAAAAAAATAGTTTTACATACTGAAGCGAATCCATCTAGTTATAAACAGAATCGGATTGCTGGTCTATGGATTTTTCTGAACTTCATGCTTACATAATAAACTTTTCGACTTTAGGTCGACAAAGCGAGGTATTCTCTTTCTGTATGAATAGTCAAATAAAAAATCTGACCTATCCGAGACGGGCAAAATTTGCGAGCTCGCTTTGTTCGCTCTTGCCTCCTCAACAAAGTAACGCCCTTTTCTATATGACTTTTCAAAAGAAAATCTCACCTAATCAAGAAAGGATACAAACAATTTCGTGCTCGTTGCGCTCGCTCTTGCATCTTACGTTCTCTTAATTCTTAGCTGCTACCGCATTAAATCAATCTGCCTAGCCTTTTCCCAACTGTGTTGGAGTCGGCTTCCAGTCTAACCAGATGCAGCTGAATATCAGTATTTTACATGTAGCGACTGCCTATCTGACCTCCACAACCCAGTAACTGGGTAAAACGCTACCTCTTACCTACTACCGCATAATCCTGCATGTACCTATTTATTTCGACAAAGTTAATTCTATTTCTCTATGAATAGACAAAAGTAAACCTAACTTATCCAAGACGAGGTGCACTATTTCCTAGGTTCTCTTAGTAGTTAAATGTGAAAGAAAAGCATAATGGCTCGTTTTCATCAGTCGATGACTCGGTCGATATACACCATGCGAGGTCTCGTCAGGCGGAGTAATAACTAATGAAAGTCATAAGTCGATAACGCGATCGGTACCCTGTCTAAGAGATTCAGACCTAATGAAAATGAGCCTTCAAAGCAACTGCCAAACGTGCGGTTCAGGTTTTCCATATACCGCAATCGTTCCCTATCGACTAATGAAAACGGTTCCCCGAATACAGGCTCTATGGCATGCTTTACAGAAATCTCCCGCACCCCGCATACATACGAGTCCTATCGACCAATGAAAATGAGCCTTAATGTATAAAGCTGGAACTCCCTGAAAATAATCGTGCCAGTGCGAGGAGAGATTCCTACATAGAAAGAAGGATTTGTTTCAAGATCCGGTGCTGTACTCGGACTAACAAAACCTACCTAGACAGTCTTGTGTAGGTACAAGCTTAGTCAGAGAAAATAGATTTGGGGTGGCGGGGGTAACATTGTCGGTTTTCCACGCGAGCGCTGAAGAGCTAGCGGTAGGCATGCACTGAGAAAACTACTAGAGGGAAACTTGGAAATTATAAGTTAGGTTAGGTTTAAAGACAGCCATATAGTAGTATTCCTACAGCGACAATGCTGAATATGAGGCCGCAAAACCATATGCATCCTGCGTCGTAGCATATTGGCTTGTTGTCAACGGGGTGTCGCACAGTCGCAAGAAGACGCCTCACCCGGCGTCTCGTTGGTCTTCTGTCGAATAAGAAAAGTATAAGAGTATAATAGTAAGTAGGACCTAGACGTCTATTTGCAGGCATTAGAGAAACTGTTCATTTTATTTCGTTACAATGTTATACGATGCTGCTGTACTAATAGGAAGGGATTTGTCACTCACTGGATACCTGTCGGAGGTCATTGCCGTTGACATCTACAGCACCACACCTTGGCGCTGTAGATGTCAACGGCAGGGCTGGATTAGCAAGAGTAGCAAAGCTACAGGCCTCGCCCTTTGGGAGGCGGCCGCGGACACAATGTCAATTGTTACTGAATGAATAAATGAATTCAATTGCACATTTAAAAAAAAACAAATCAAGGTAGGTGTATACCACTGGTAAGTGCAACAGAATATTATGTATGAATATATAGTCAAAGAAATCTAACCTCTCCAAGGCTGATGCTAACAATTTTTGAGCATCTCAGTTTCTCTTAATTCTTCAGTTTTTCTGCTTAGGTAAATCGACAAAGTAACTGCTATTTACTGCATAAAGTATCAAATGAAATCTAACTGCTCCGAGGCGGGGTGCTAAAATTTTCGAGCTCGCTTCGCTCACTCCTGCATCCAAGCTATGCGAAAAATCAGTCACGAACCTAGGTTTTAAATAATCAATCTTGTGAGTTTTCGATGTAATTCTGGTTCAAGTAAGAACCAGAGTGTAACACGAGGAAAAGAGCGTCTACATTGATTTGATTAGCTTTCTTGTTTTTTTTAAGTACTGTTTTATAATATCATCTCGTACCTAATGACAGACAAAATAAAAGCAAGGGGCTCCTTAGTATACAATTTGCTACAGGCCCCGCGCTGGCTAAATCCGGCTCTGCATGGTGGTGTGACAACCTCGACTTTGTGTGAAGGACGAAAGTTGTTTGGATGACGAGTGGAGAGACCTTTGCCCAGCAGTGGGACACAACAAAAGGTAAAAAAAGTATAGGCATACTAGGCATGTACTTACACAGGTTTTGGTTCTATAATTTCCATCACATTTAGGCTTTTATTAGCCAGGTGCCATCTGACATGTATCTGAAAATTCAGATTGATTTTTACAGCATTTTGCTTTATGGTCAATTAATTAATTTATTTATTGGAATAAAACTAGTGATACAATTTTATATCCATGTTTTTTGTTGAGAGTTGCGCATTTTTATTTTAGACGAACTATACTTAGTTTATCCTTTATCCTACGTTTTTAACACTAATTCACGTAGTTCATGAACTGTCATGCATTTTTAATTTATCATAAAATACTTCTCTATCTAACAATAACTTTGATTGTTTATTTCACAATAATTTTGATCTTCTGCCAAAATGACAAATATACCGACTGACATTTTCCTGTCGAGGATTATTTCGTCATAATCGTAGAACAGTGACGGATCTGAAATTTATGTTGAACTCTGCCGCGCGTGCAATAACAGCAGTAAGAATAATTTTTGTCCAAATAGAGTCAAACATAGGTTCGGAATCAGCGCATTGAGCTGATTCCGAATCAATGCTCAACTAAATTTGGACAAAAATTATACTTACTTATACTTACTGCTGTTATTGCACGCACGGCAGAGTTCAACATAAATTTCAGATCCGTCACTGTTCTACGATTATGACGATTTGGATGCAGATAAGAAACCGAGCGATGTCGGAGGTTCATGCAGTAGATAGTAGGATAGTGGTCCAGTGAAGTATAGCGTTGCAACGTTCGTGTTGGAATTTAAAGGCGATCGCCGCGCAAATACGCGTTCGTCGCGCTCTTAAGAGCCAACTAGTCGCGGGCTCGAACTCACTGGTGGGTGTGGCTGAAAAGCACCCTGTCTCACCTAGCATCGTGTCCGTCATCGTGTATTGAGTGAAATGCACGATAATTCATAGTAAAAATACAAAATACAAAATTACGAAAAGTCCTTTGGAAGGTTGAGTTTTATGAAAAAATTGGTTTTCTGTAAAGTTGGTTTACGGACGACAGTTTAACGTGACAACGTCATAACAAAACATTGATGCTGCGCAACCGTACAATGAGCGTAACGGGACAATGAGCGTAATGGGACATTTTCGTGCATGCAGCCGGCGTTCATCGATTTATTAGACGTTGTCACGTCAAAATCTACTGGATAAATCAGTTACAAATAAAGTTTATTGAAATCTTTGATAATTAAGCTTTGTCGGAGCGGACTTTGTTTTGGAGATTTTACACTTCTTTTATTACTTATTTACGCCCAAAGTTGCGTTAAAATTAGCAGGAAAAACGAATCTTTGTTGACTCATAACTTTTTAATGGCTTTTTATTTTAATATTCTGCTTCCGTAAAGACAAAATTAATAATAAGACAAAACGATATCATGTTTAACTTTGGAGTAATACTCCCTCGATATTTGTATGGAAAAAGTATCGACTAGTTTCATCTTAAGTCACTTTTTGTTTGGTGAACCTGAACGTGTGGTCGCGCCGGCAGAGGGCTTTCCAGTTTTCCGAACAAGAAGTGACATTATAATGCACGCGACCAAAGAGCACGCGACAATCGCGTATTCGCGCGGCGATCGCTTTATAGGTAGGACGGGGAGTCCCGTGTTTCTTAAAAAGAAATCCCTATTGTATTAGATTCGGTGTCGTATGGAAAATGGATGTGTCTACCTATGCATAGCCACATTGGACATTTTAGTGTATGGATATATTAATATTAATCTTTACAAGTTAATTAAAGTCGGTGAGAATGTTAAATGATTAATTAAGTAGGTAGGTAACTATTTTTGTGTTATCCGTAATTGAAGTCTCCGGAATCGTACTCCGGACTCCGGACGGATGTCTATTATAACAACACATAAAAAAGAAGTCAAAAATATAAATTGATAGATTACCAAATAGTTTAGTACAATTTATTTCAATTACATTTTTTGTGCAGGATGTCCGCACTCCGTAGCCCGTCCGTGAGAGTAATCACTTTTGAATTTCTTCAGTCAGTGAAAGTTTGAATATTTTTTTATCGTGTAGATTTAGTGTGTGGTCCGTTGTTGCGATGCATTAGTGATTAGGAATTGCAAAAGAGTATTAGTGAATTCATAAGCCTAGTCGGAACGGAGAAACTTTTCACTTTAGGCAGTGAGACAACCTGGTATAGGCACTTGAGTCAGTCTAGCTCTCTAGCTCTAGAGTCTAGTCTAGCAGTCTAGCTCTAGAGGGAACGGGAAAAAATATTTATCATTTTAATATGACTTGGTAACATACCAAGTCATTTTAAAATGATAAATTTTATTTTAGTTTTACTATCTCTCGGCGGGATTAGAGTGCAGGATCTCGCGGGATTTGCGGCATTGAAAATTATTACGGGCATATCCTTTCGCGAGCTCCAACATTGCAAGAGGAGCTAGAACTTAACTCAACTTAACCTTATACTCCACCATGACAAGTTTTTGTCCATCATCGTAATTTCGTCTTGGCCGTAGGTATTTCTATGTGCCTGCCTCTCTGTCTGTCATCTCTTCTCCTCGTAAAAACGATGTAACGATAGATTTTAACCAATTAGCGCAGTCCAGTATTCCTTACTTGCCGCTATCAGCAGTAGTTAGCGCGGAAGCTTAGCGAGGCGCGGCGAGCGGTAAAAACAAATATACAAAAATGTATGAACCATGCCACGAGCGCCGCTCGCAGCGGCAACGCGAGCGGTTTTTGCCGAGCGGCGAGCGGCAGCGGCGCGCGGCTTGAACAAATTACCTACGGGCGGAAAGATTGAGATGCCACGGCTCAGAGCGGCACGGATAGCGGCGGACTCAGCGGCGGCGGCTGGACCATTAAAATATTTTAGACGATTTTGTAGCGGAAAATGAGCTCTGAAACGTTTCTTACAGAAATTTTAACTCAGATAAAATAAAAACGAATTGAGCTTCTTATCGAAAAGTACCAGGAGAAAAACAGACCGCTATACTTGGCATATCGATGGTCATACGTTGACAGCTCGTTACCCACATTTTTTCGCAAAATGAGATAAGTACATTTTTTTTTTAAATTAATCGCCACATCTTCCCATTGATAACTCTTTATGCACAAAAAATGTGGGTTACGAGTTGTCAACGTATGACCATCGATATATCTATATATATAAAAATGAATCCCTATTTCCCTTGGTCACGGCATCACGCGTGAACGGCTGGACCGATTTCGCTAATTATTTTTTTGTTGTGTTTGTTATTGTCAGGAGAAGGTTCTTATGTAAGAAAAATTTAAGAAAGTTAAAAAAAAAAAAATTGTAAGAAAACGACCATATTTACATTTTTATTGTAATAATAAGTAGGTAACTCTATCTTCTAATGTAACTTTATGGCGTTTGACATAACGTGTCAGTCATCATTTGGTAGGTCTGAGAATAGATTTTATCAAAAAAAAAAAAAATATTGAAGGTTTTAGTTAGGTAGGGTAGGGTAGGTAGGGTTGGTAGGGAAGGGTAGGGTAGGGTAGGTAGGTGGGTAGGGTAGGGTAGGGTAGGGTAGGGTAGAATAGGGTAGGGTAGGTAGGTAGGGTAGGGTAGGGTAGATAGGTAGGTAGGGTAGGATAGGATAGGGTAAGGTAGGGTAGGGTAGGTAGGTAGTTTCCTTTGCGCGTAGACAAACTGCCACAGTCAAATAGCTTTTGACAGAACGAAGTCTGTCGGGTCAGCTAGTCGATTATAAAAAAGCATTCGATTCAGTATCACATAATTATATCTGGGAAACTTTAACAACACAGAATGTAGAAAACGAATATATACAAGTAATCAAAAGCATTTATAATAACAGCAAAAGTAGAGTTCAACTGGAAACAACTGGCTCTTGGTTCCCTGTTAAGAGAGGGGTAAGACAAGGGGACGCACTATCACCATCATATATTATTTACTAGCTGACCCGACCGAAAAACCTACCTACCTACCCTACCCTACCCTACCCTACCTAACCCTACCTACTTTACTTACCTACCCTACCCTACCCTGCCCTACCTACCTACCTACTTACCTACCCTTCCCTACCTACCCTACCCTACCCTACCCAACATACCCTACCCTACCCTACCTACCGTCCAACCTTCTCCTGATAATAACGAACACAACAAAAAAATAATTAGCGAAATCGGTCCAGCCGTTCACTAATAATATTTTTTTTCCCATATTTTCTCACCGTTTAAATCTTCCCTGGACTACGACAAACATTTCAAAACCAAAATCAGCTAAATCGGCCCAGCCGTTCTCGAGTTTTAGCGAGACTAACGAACAGCAATTGATTTTTATATATACCGGATGACTTTTTTTACCGTCTCGTAAAAATTTGGGTATACTAGGTGAACGGAGTAGAAGCCAATGGCATAGTTTTTATTATTTTTTCTTTAACCTAGAAAGAAATTGATATATGGATAAATACCACACATTTGAAGTAAACTTATCATACTATAACAATAAACACAGAAATTTAACAAAAAACATAATTCAATAAATAAATACGATAAATAATATTTAAATTTAAATCATAAGCACCCAAATTTCAATATTTTTATCTTTTATTTTAGTTTTATTTCTGAAAAAAAAAAAAAAAAAAAAAAAATTCTATGCCATAGGCTTCTACTCCGTTCACCTAGTATACCCAATTTTTTTCGAGACGGTAAAAAAAGTCATCCGGTATATAGATAGCCACATTAGAGTGCATAATAAACAAGCTTGACTGGATAGATCGGGGCATACAAGTAAAAAGTAGGTATCTCAACCACCTACGTTTCGCCGACGATTTGGTGCTAATTTCAGAGAAAGGATCAGAATTACCTACAGTACATGGTAGAGTCACTAAATAACGCTAGCAAGCTTGCTGGCCTAGAGATGAACTTATCCAAAACCATGATAATGACCAACAGCACTAAGATACAAATATATGCCGACGACGAGCCTCTTCATTTTAACGAACAATACATCTACCTCGGCAAACAAATTAACTTCGATAGATCAAGCAACTACCAGGAGGTAGAACGCAGGGCACAGTTAAAATGGAATAATTACTGGAGCCTAAAGGAAATATGTAAGAATAACATGCCGATCAACCTGAAGACCAAGGTTATGAACTCCTGCCTTATACCATGCTTGACCTACGCCTGCCAGACCTGGAAATTCAATAAAAATATTAAAAATTAAATTAGGTACGACTTGCCAACGCGGAATAGAGCGCAGTATGCTAAATATTAAAAAAATACAAAAAATACGACTTACAAAAATACGAAATATCACAAAAGCAACAGATGGTCTGACACAAGCGCTGGCAATCTACCTACCTACTTGTTAATTAATTTATAATTAATATTTAGTGGCACCGAGTTGCCGTGCCTGGCCATACCGCTGTTAAACCCGCGATGGTTTGTGTGGTATGTTTAAACCTCAACAAATGTATGTAAAAAGTTTTTTTTTGATTAATAAAAAAAAAAAAAAAAAAAAAAACTAAAATGGAAGTGGGCTGGGCACGTAGCTCGCCTCCAAGATTAGCGATGGACAAAAAGTGTGACAGCGTGGATAGGGCCAATAGGCAAAAGAAAGAAAGGAAGACCCCGAAATAGATGGGAGGACGAAATAAAATGCATAGCGGGTCCAAATTGGATGATTTCAGCAAAATCAAGAGACGACTGGCTCACTTTGGAGAAGGCCTTTACTTGTAGAGGGGTTCTTGCAGAATAACAAAAGAAAAAAAAAAAAAATACTATAAAGTGAAAAATAACTAGTTTCGGAAGTCGGTGGCAAAAAACGAAAATACAGAACTAACGACACCGACTTCCGAAATTAAAGTAATTTTTTTTTTTTTTTTGTCGGATTTTTTTTTTGTTGAGCCTGGTTTTGGAACAACAATATCACTGTATTGTGATTACAGTGTGGCTAGACTTGGCTAAGAGTTAAATTGATTTTTTTTTTTTTTTGGAATACCAGCTAACAACAAGCGTCAGTAGCAGGCCGGAGTCTAGATTTATGCCCGGTTGATAGCGATAGGCTCGCATGGGATGTAAAAATAATTGGTGAAATGTGGGTGTACTATTATAGGTACACCGCTGCATTATTGTTATGTAACAAGCGGAGAGGTTGTCTATGGATATTTAGCCATGAACCACAATAAAATGTATCACAAGTCTACAATAATAACATTTTAAAGACGACGATTGCGACAGCATCTAAAATAAAATCAAAAAGCATTCCAATTGTACGGTGGCCAGCACATCAAGTTACCACAAACTGTCAAATTTTTTCGTTCGATTTTGAACTTAATTTTCAATACATTAAAGTTTAAAATCGTTTGAAGAAATTTGACAGTTTCGTGTAACTTGATGTGCTGGCCACTGTACGTACGGTTGGTACGGTGGCCAGCACATCAAGTTACCACAAACTGTCAAATTTTGTCGTTCGATTTTGAATTTAATCATCAACACACCGCAGACAGTTTCGTGAAGCTTGGTGTGCTGGCCACTGTACGTACCATAAAGTACATGCTAATTCCATGTCGTAATAATGACTGTCGCCAATAGTCGCCATTTCCGGTAGTCGTGGTCATCGTCGTATTATCGAGAATGCAAGCCAGTCTAAAAAAAAGTAAACAAAGTTGTACAGATCAAAAATAAACAATATGGTTGTAGCTCTGGTCAATCAACAGAAAATCGACTAAAATCAAATTTAATTAAAATTACTAATCAAATTTACAGTTTACAGTGGCCAGCCTTAGAGCATTTAATAACTTTGGGCCCGAATAGTGAATTTTTACATAACCAAAATAAAATGCATTGCTTTTTCTGTAAACAAAACAAGGGAGATACAAAGAAAACATAAAAAAAAATTACATTGTTATCAATAATAATAAGTAATAGTTGATAAGTAATAAAAATTGTGTTTCATCGCCATTTGTTGAACTCAGTGAGTCGTTGAACTTCGATTTTAGGTTATAGTCGGACTGATAATGCGATTGTAGCGCGTAATAATATTAAAATATATTTAATCTTAAGCAATGTATGACGTAGCTCGTATATTAATTCTAAGTCTTCTCAATCTCAACCCCTGTAGACTAGACAACGCCAGTCATTATTAAAACCTTCAAGTAACAACACGCTTGAAACGATGATGAAAATCCATAACCTTCTAAGTAAGTTTGAATACGTTCAGTATATTTTCAATGATTTTTTGTCAATTTTTTTCGTTAAATTTATTTAAAAAAATGATTGTTTTTTTATTAATTTTTTTTCTTGGACATGACTATTTCATTCAAGGTCGAGAAATGATGTAAAGTTGTCAATGTGTCAAATGAATGTCATTAACAACAAACGTCACTATCCATCTGTTCAGTGTGTGCTACTCTTATCAAATTTTATTCAGCAATAAAAATATGTAAAATAAATTTTATCCAAAATGTACCATATTCTAGACCATAACACGTTGGGGATATCATTAAGTCAAGTTAAAAGTGTTAAGCTGTTACATTTACTAAGGGTTTCTACACAAATATTAGTGAAATCAAACAGTGATATTATTTAGCATTCAATAAGGGTGTAATTAACGCGTTTGCTAATTTATAAATGATTGATTCCACTAGTCATATGATAACATGCTATAATTATATTTATTATGAACGAGTATCACGGGTTTGAAGATCATAAAATGAAAGGTACTCTTCGTGATTGGCGCAAAGCGCTGCGCACCCCGGCCACGTACAGGGTCGGCAACGCTGTGAGGGTTCAGCCACAATTCGTGTTATTAATTGTGTTAATAGGAACATTCCTTCTGGTATTGTGTTATTATAATTGGTGGACAAGCAGCCAGCCAATCAGTGGCCAGAGATGGGCTAGTTCAGTGCGGCCGTACAACACGACTTACCCGCTGACGAAACCATTGGTTGATGGAGATTTAGTCACATTCAGGATTGGGATAGTGGCGGACTTAGATACAAATTCTAAAAGCAGTAGTAATAAACACACGTACATAAGTTATTTTAAGAAAGGTCAACTCAATTACCACCCTGTCAAGAAGTCTGTGCAAGTGTCATGGGACATACGAGAGCCCACACTCTTGTCCTCAACCTACTCGCACAAGGGAAGAGGCATGGAGCTGTCCGAGTTGATAGTGTACGATGGAAGATTGCTCACTTTTGATGACCGATCAGGAATGGTAAGGAAATTGTTATGCCACAAATTTTGTGTCCTAATACATAATTTTAAAATTGACTTCAATTTGCATTTCTTATATAGGTATGAGACCTATATAAGAAATGCAAATTGAAGTCAATTTTAAAATGATGTACCCACATTATAAAATGATGTATTTAGTGATTTAAAGTTCTCAAATATTTTAATGTTGAACAACAGATAACTTATAAAATGTCATATTATTTAGTACACATAAAAACAGTTAAAGTTAAATGATGCATAAACCAGCATTTCTAGAAGTCTTATGTCACATACAGGGGCGCTGCCTTCACACAATCCGGTTCCTATCAGCTTCCCTTCGGGACAGCCACTCTTCTTAGTGTCTACTATTGCCAAATAATATGGTTCACCTGTGTGTGTAACTGTGTTTCATATATCACATTACAGATATTTAATACCAGTTTAGTACATCATATTTATAAGACTAAGAACATTACAAAAATGCCAATTTTTTTTTCATTATCGTTTTTATAAATAAAACTATTCAGTAGTATGATCATTTTATTTCTGTGAAACGTCTCTTTGGTTATGTTACTTGACCATAGATGTTAAATTAAGAAAAGTAGAGGAATAACTTGGATTTGTTTATGTTATCTAGAGTTTATGAGTACTGATCAATTTTTTCTTCAGCTTCCCTCTAACAATAATTGTGCACTGCATACTAAACATATATTTTTATTGCTTTCCAGGTGTTTGAAATAGTCAATCATAAAATAGTACCATGGGTGATTTTACCAGATGGTAATGGCCAGGTCGAGAAAGGATTTAAGTCTGAATGGGCAACTATCAAGGATGACATTTTATATGTCGGGTCAATGGGCAAAGAATGGACAACGGCCAGCGGGGAGTTCCAAACCTATGACCCCATGTGGGTGAAAGCGATCAACATACACGGAGAAGTAAGATTATTAAAACTAATTACAAAATTAATTGTTAAAATAAATGTGTCTTGTACAATGAATTTATATTGTCTGTTTCTAGATAATATAGAAGACACAATTCACATTAACCTATGTAAGTTTTTGTGAAATAATTAAGTATGACATAAGTTATTACTTATTTAAGCAAATTATTTTGATTGTTCAGTATCTGAAGTCTGAAACAAAAACCAAGGAAATTACCAGATATAATTAGTCTTTGGACATTTTATTTTATGTGTTCCTTTAATAGAAAAGCATAAATAAATCAAATACAGGAACAGGAAAAATTATCTTATTTGTTTAAAATGCTGCAGTAGGTATATAGTTATTTGCAGATTACGGTAGCAAATATGCCATGTATCTAACATATCAGCAAGGTTTGCTTTATCAATTCGCAGAGGTTATCTCTATAATATATTATATTTCGTTGTTTTGGAGGGTAATAGAACTATTCCACAGAACTACACTTCTGAGCTATAGACGTAACATAACACAATAATAAGATGTAATAATTTTGGTGTTCAAGAGTTTTATGACCTCTTACCAACTATTGACCACTGAATTATTACTTTCTTTGACTTGTACAATAACAATGAATTGAGGCCATGAGAGCCAGACTGGCTTATAAAACTGCTCTAAACTTACTTTGAAAGTAGTTTTTTAAAATAAAATCAGCATTGAAAAAATAAAGTTAGGCCACTGGCTCTCTGAGGCCATGAGAGCCAGAGTGGCCTAAAAAACTGCTCAAAAATCACCCCGGAAGCAGTTTTTCCAAATAAAATCAGTATTAAAAAAATACAGTTAGGCCACTCTGGCGCTCATGGCCTCATTTTAAGCGGCATAGAATTTTTGGCTCATAATGAAACTACACTAAAATTCATTGGTAAAAAAATAAAACTTGGTAGTCTTGATACCTATCTGTTAGATTTATTGACTAGTATAAACTGTGGTTTTTTCTCAACATGTTAATGCACTTTTTGTAAAACTTGTGTCTAAGCTCCATTGCCCTCCAAGGCGACGCTTTATTATAAATCATGTTAGGAAATCAGTCTTATTTCTGGCCTGACATTCAAATTATAAGACTTTAATGTTAGTGGGACAAAAACTTTAGCAGAAAAGTCAGCTAGACACAATTTACAACATACTTTACTAAGCTTGAATAAAATCAAAGATCGCTCTATAGACAGATCTGGGCCTTAATGTTTGTGGCTAAATATTATTTGCCTCTTGTTCGTCAAAAAAAATTCAGGCTATTAAGCCTGAAGAAGTATTAACTTACTTGCGTATGAAATAAATTATCTCTTCTTAACCGACTTCGAAAAAGGAGGAGGTTCTATGTTCGTCTGTATGCATTAAAAAAATATATAATTATACATATAAAAAATAATAATATATAATTATTATTATAGTTTCGTCAAGTCTGGACTGATTTTGGAAATCCTTTTTCATTTGGTAAAGGATACTTGCGCGGTGGTCCCATAATTTTTTTATTAACTTTGCTTTGGTAGTTTTAAGAGTTAGCGTCAATAATACGTATTTTTTCCACTCTGTCTATGTGGAGGAGGTTAAGTATAATAACTTCCTGTCACTGTTATTTACATAGCAGGTAGTGGTATTCGAATTTGTGTGGAGTAGGTACACACGGCTACAAGTCAAGCTACACATTTCCAGTATAAGCTGATCTCGCATTGTATAGTATTTCCGTACAATGAGAGGTCAGCTTTTACTTGAAATTTATGGCTTGATTTGTAGCCGTGCGTACCACAGCTAAAACTGATAAATAAAAACTTATTAAAAAAAAAACAACAGACTTCCAAAAAAAAAAAACACTACAAAGTGATCAATAGCTTTAATTTCGGAGGTTGGTGGCAAAAAAAGAATATACAAAACCAAAGACTGACTGCAGTTTTTTTTTTTTTTTAATAATATGGAATGAAGATCCAGTACCATTGTACCTTTTTTATTTACAGGTGCAGCATTTAAGTTGGTTGAACCAATACAAAGCCGTCCGTAGTTCCATCGGCATCCAATGGCCTGGCTACATGATCCATGAATCCGGAGTATGGTCACCTGCCAAGCAATTATGGCACTTTCTGCCAAGAAGGTGCAGTCATGAACCGTACAATGAGACAAAAGACGAAGTCATGGGATGTAACTACTTGATCACTGCTGATGCCAATTTTAAACATATTCATGCTCTTGAGGTAACTGTTTTTATTTGTTACTGTGACTGGATTAACCCATCTGTGAAGTATAGTAAGCGTTCCATACAAATATGACCCTTATTCGTATGAGTAAATCCTTTAAGCGAATATGCTCAAGCATTTCATACGAATATGCATATTAATTTTTTTCCTAACAAGTTTCATATTCATATGGAAACGCTTACTGTTCTTAGCTTGAGTAAAGTCGATCGAGAGATGTAAATAGATCTCAGCTTTAGAGCGAAATTCAGAAAAGAACTGTCAAAGTAAATATGGTAATAACTGAATTTCATAACCTTGTCTTCTGAAAATTTTTCTTTTTCATGTATACGTACGAAAACCGTTCTTACTGCTACGGAACAAAGGCGCTATCAATGTCAAATTGTTACCACCGCCATGCAGTTGACTGTAGTATGTCGCTCGTTTACTCATTAGTTCATTACAACATTTTCAGTTCTTAAGGCGAAAGCGTCAGGGTACCTAGCTCGCGAAATCAAACTTTCCTAAGTATTTTTTGCAATTTGCAGGTTGTATGTTGATTTAAATATGATTCGCGGCCGTATCAAATATTTATTTATAGTAGAATTATAATCATAAAACCATCAATACAACTCAAGTTCATAATTATAATCCTATTGAATAACTTTTTCTTGAAATCATGACATTTTGGAAAATAGGTACTAACTTAAGGATTTGTATTACAGATTCTAATGATTATAATTGTGTAAATATATAGTTGGTACGGTCGTGGAACATACTTTAATCAACATACACCCAGACAATGAGCTACAAATTGCAAAAATCGTAAGATAATTTGAATTTCGCGGTCTACCTTAGCGCTTTCCCCTTAAACGTTGCGAAGAATCAATGTTTACTCAGTTGTATAAATAATAAATCAGCTATGAATACATACCATGATTGTGTGCTACGTTATGACACGTTACCTAAACGTGTTCACAGTACTTAGACAGCGTGCAATGTGTGGTCATATTTAGGGTTGTGGACTTGTGGTACAGACCATCAAATTGAACAACTTTCTCCATGGTCCCATAGATTTGGTTCGAGTAGGTATTGCAATTTTGAACCCTTAAATATGTCCACACATCTGATACACGCTGTATATAAAATTAAAATAAAAACTCATTTAAACTCCAACTCAAGCATTTATTTCAAATAAACCAATTACAGGCACTTTTGAATTGTCAAGGGGTCGTTCAGTCAGAAAGATGAAGCTAGTTGCCCGTTCCAAAGCTCAGTAGGTTCCTATGGAGAAGAACGGGCAAGAAACTCCACGGACACTCTTTTAAAACAAAATATTGGATCAATATCATATTATTAATATCATTCATGTTGCAATTATACATGTGAGAATATTGTAAAAAGACGTGCATGTTAAAAGCATCCGTAATAAAAAATTAAAACAATAAAAATAAAAAAGAAGAACAATGAAAAATTTAAATAAACCGTGGCACCTAAGAGATCACCAGTCCTTACTGACGGCGCCCGTTCATGAACTTGAAGCATGAATCACCACCATTTAAAAAAGTATTAGTTCTACCTATAACCGCCTATACCGCTCTTACACGATTTCTAAGCCATTTAATGATCAAACAACTTTGTCTTTTTTCCAGATAACAAAGCACCAACCGAAGCATGGTTTCTCATCGTTCAAATTCATACCGGGAACGAATGATGAAGCCATAGTGGCTTTGAAGACCACGGAGTTTGAGGGCAAGACGGCCACATACATAAGTGCATTTACGACAGATGGCACGGTGTTACTACACGATACACTGGTGGAAAACCTCAAATATGAGGGCCTGGAGTTTATATGATAGTGTATTAGAAAATTATACATAAAAATCGTAACTGTAAATATGTAAAATACAATATAGTTTCGTTATTTTGTGTTTTATTTTTATTCGCAACTAGGTGGCCCAACACGTTGTCCGGTCCAAATTTCAATGAATTAATTGAAATAATATTTACTTGTGTTTACATGTGGATGTAAAGGCTATGAGGGTCAATGTTTTTTTTTTCTCAGTTTTGTTTTTATCATGGTATGGCAGTTTGAGTAATTTATGTGGCCTACCCAAATGTCCTTTCTTTGGTATTGTTCGTCGAATCGTTGAGCTCCTTATATTCTGTGTCGAGCTGCACGATTATTGACAAATGCATGCACTGACTCGATACGTCCACTCAATCTGTGTGATTCTTTCCTCAAAAGACCATTTCACAGACACCAATCTAGGTACATGGTCTTCACATGATTTGACCAAGATTATGTCTGGACTTTAAAAGAGACTGACCTCCGAGTTTGTTTCGGCCTTTCTTCTCAAGAGTAGTCAGATACGAAACGCCGACCTCATCTAGTTTTAAAATATGATTGATGTGTAAAAGTGTTTGTACAAACCACTTACAGAAATAAAATCATTTATCATTTAATCATACAAAAATCCGAAGAAAAAAGGACGATCAGTTTATCCCGAATTTCTCAGTAGTAGCCTGGAGTCTGGATCTGCGCCCGGTTGATGGCAATAGGCTCGCCCCTATTACATAGGACTTAAACGTAACTGCACGCGAAATGTGGGTGTACTATATTTATGTATAGTTAAACCTCTGCCTAACCTTTCGGGGAAAAACAGGCGTGATGTAGATAGATAAATGGTGTCGCAAGTTTATGTATCTACTTACGTAGATGATTTTGAAAATCGTTATTAACTTCTTGTTGTACTCGTATCTTTAGCTGTTTGATGTTTTAGACTAGGATACTTCAAAAACTTTGTAAAAGATTTCACTACCAAATAATAAATTAATAGTAAAAAAAGACGTGTGGCACTCGGGGACTGCCGCGGTAAAGCTATTGCATAGCATTTTGTATCAACTTATGCAATTATAATTATTTATTTATTTTATTTATGCAGTATAAGCATAATAACAACTTTAAAATAGACGAAAGTGTTGAACCTAAAGTAATTTTAAATAAAAAAAGAGTGACAAACTGTTTTGACAGCGAAAAAATTCCATGTAGGTACATGAGTCATTTCCAACCGTCTAGTCAAGTTTAAAAATTGTTCAACTGGAATGGTATCAACTATTTGGCAAACTTTAATTAAGTCATTGTAGCCTTGCGGTGCAACAGGGGAACTGAATGTACTCATAATCGACTGGTCGTGAGTTCTAACCCCACTATCAACAATCACTTTTTGTGAAGATCATAATTTTATAAACTAATATTTATAAGAATAAAATACGCAGTACACAGAAAAAGGAACTGCCAGAAATTATTAGATCACTAGAGGGTACTGGTGTAGTAAAATAACCGTCGGAGTGGGGAGCGTGAGGTTCTTTCGTTACGGAATTTCTGGATTCGGTCCCCGCGCTCAAGGCCCGCGATAGAAGCTATGCAATAGCTTAAAAAAAGAAGCTACTATTAATAAATTGCCATACAAAGAAGAAAATAAACTTTAAATTAAATCAAACCAATCAATTTAGTACATGTATTACACAATTTATTAAATGATATAGGTAAAAGCATGTTGCGAGATTTTCATATTTTATAGGAAACATTTTCTTCAATAGAATTACTTATAATTATTATGTAAGCAAGACTAGTTAGTACATAAGTAAATCTCGCGACAAGCTTTTATATCATTTAATAAACTGTGTAATACATGTACTAAATTGATGGTTTGATTTAATTTAAAGTTTATTTTCTTCTTTTTAAGGCAATTAAATAAAAGCTTGTTTTAAAGTTTTTTTTACTATCTTAACTTTTTTATTTATTTTTATGTTTCTAATGTCTTTGCATTTCATTTAATGCGTCGTTGTTACATGGTAGTTTGCTTGTTAATTTAGTACAGTCCAATTCTTCAATAATTAGACCTTTGATTTGATCCTACTTAAGGCCACGTATGTTTGACCTGCAGCGAAGAGATTTGAGCCTAAGTAGATACATAATTCTATTTTTTTTTCCATTCATTTATTGTTCTCCTCAGCAAGCCCTTTCATTTGATACCCATACTGTGGTAGTGCAGAAAAAATAACTAGTCCGCCATCTTGGATGATCCGCCATATTGGAATTAGAATGACGTCACATAGCTAAGCAATCGGTTAAAGATAACTGGTTTAAAATTCAGTTGCAAGATTCCACCTGGACAAACATACATTGCAAGTTAAATAAAAGCTTGTAATAAAATAGCATTGATGGCCATTCATTTTCAGAGTTTAGAGAAAAATTATATGACGAATTTTGGGTTCAGAAACACAAATCTTGGATTTTCTTGAATCCTATGGATTTTTGCCTGGGCTATAGGTACCTACGGGGTGCCTAAATGTTGCAAAGGGGCACTATCGCGTCCTGGGAGGAATACGTCGAATTAAAAGTCACTTTTTAATTATGCTATTGTTGGAAAAAGAGATTAATAGTTGTTTACCCGCACAAAGGTTGTGAGAAAGACGAGGTTATAAGTTACCTATTTATACGTGGCGTTTGTTGTCATTATTGCTCCGACCTAGAAATGTCAGTTACGTTCATTAACGTTACGGCTTCTCTTCGGAGGTTCGCACCAGCAACCCTACCGCTATTGAAAAATGGCACAGTTAATGTTGCCTAACAACCGTCTACTGCCAAAAAATAAACCCTATCTATTATTAGCTATGAACTACAAAAACAACATTTTATAAAATAATTCGGCGCCAAAACGTCATAACCGGGAACTAAAAATTCATACAATAACGATCCCGATAAGTAACTTTCGGTAACGTGGCATCGCTTGTTAAGGACGATAGAGACAGTTATAGAAAAAATGTGTCCGCGAGAAAGAGATGAAGGAATATAGCAAGTTATTAAAAAAAAAAATACTTTATTGATAAATACGTAAGTTAAAACCGGCTTCGCTTCGGCTTCTCTCATATAAAAATTCACACCTCACCATTTAGTTTAAGATTTAAATACTTACAACAAGTCTAAGTTAAATTCTTGTCATCGAATCGTGAGTCGTGTTTTCATAGATCATTGAGTACGAACTTTGTTAAGTTAATAAACAACAATGAGAAGACAGGAATAATATTTAAATAAAATTTATTTCTTTCAATATAACAAATATAGACACATTGTAAACTTACAACTGTATCTTAGTATAATGGCACAGCCCGTATGAGTAGTAACATAGACTAGTGCTTCCTTGTTTAAAAGTTCTACATCATACAAGGCATAGGTACAGATAAAAAAGGGATTTCTAAACCCTCAAGCAATTACATTATTATTTCAATCTCCCTCGTAAATAAAACAAACACGAGGCAGAAGTAGATAAAAGCTATCAAATGAGGTTCCGTGCAAGGAGAAAATGTCAGATCAAGCTGACATGTTTATAACTAATTTGACAGCTCTAAACTGTCATCGTCTCTTGCTCTGTCTGTTAGAAAAGGATAGCAATACTTTTACTTTGTGCACACCAGAATCAGCGTCAATATCAAAAATATTTTGAATAATCTATACAATACAATTGGCCTATCGGCTAAGGCTTGATTGGATAACAATTAAAAACAAACTAATACAAAAGGTAAATTAGGTAACAATAAAACCGAATACAGGGTACATATCACAAGGTACTAACCCTAAAAACAAATATAACTAAACAAAGTTAAAGCATAGATAATATTCGAATACAACCAAGCAGATGCAAAAACTAGGAACATCATACCAATAAGATCTCCTTCAAACGGAATCACAAAAAAGTTTTTATACAAACATAAAGTATAGAATCTCATTTCAAGCCAATAGTTCTGGTGACTTCTTCGAAGACGGTCCACGCCATCGCGGCCATTAAAGTGCGACGCAACATTCTTGGTACTGCACCCTTGAAGTACCCTTTTACACCGTACGTCTGTAACAAAGGAGAAAACAAATTATTAAATGATCGATTTACACTAATAACAACTTAGGGGAAGATATAAGCGTGGGCTTGGACGGCGAGCAATGGGCAGCTCGCCGTCCGGTAAGGACCAGGCTCGGGACGAGGGCGCGTTGTGTTCCACGCGCGCCTTAAATAGATTTCAGCACGCAGTGACAGGGGTCCGCCAGGACCGATCCCTGCCAGGGTTACGGGTTTGGGGAGCATGTTTTTCATCTACAATGTTAAGTTTTTTCTTGTGTTCCTTACGGAACCCTTCATTGTGCGTGGTCACCACCTTTAAAAACATTTCATGTGACGTTTCACAAAAAGTTTACACGTGATTAAACTTGCCGACTAAAATTACGTCAATTTACGTCAAGCGCTGATTAATTTGACAGGACTAAACTAAAATTTATCTTTTGTCCTTTTCTTAATGAAATAGAAACAAAAAGATGCACTGAACTTAAATTTAGTTTAGTTTGTGAACAAGGGAATCGGCACCATTGTCTAACTGTCTACTGCCAAGAAATAAATCCTATTATTAGCTTTGATCTACAACATTTTCTAAAATAATTCGGCGCTAAAACGTCATAATCGGGAACTAAACATTGATATGCGATCCCGTTATGTAACTTTCGGTAAAGTTGCATCGCTTGTTAAGAACGATAGAGACAGATATAGAAAAAATGTGTCAGCGAGAACGAGATGGAGGAATATTGCACATGTTATTTTTTTTACGTCACATCTGGCGGGGTTAATGTGGGTTTTACCGCACGCTACGCGTACAGTCAAACTCGCATGGTGGCCAGGTGAACACGTAAAATTGTGTACTCACCAGGGGCAGTAAAAAATAAAGCCCTCTATCGCATATTTACAACCCTCGCCTGCGGCGTGGGTCACAAATACCTGCGATTTCGGGCTTTCTTTCTTTTACAGCCCTTGGTTAGTAATTTACTATAACCAGACAGTTTTACCGTTGAAAACTGTATACCGGCGGCCCACGAGACTGGTCACAGCTAAAGAGATAAGTAGCTGTCACAAATACCTGCGATTTCGGGCTTTCCTTCTTTTACAGCCCTTGGTAAGTAATATACTATTACTTTATTGATAAATACCTACGTAAGTTGAACCCGGCTTCGCTTCGGCTTCTCTCTTATAAAAGTTCACACCTCGCCGCTTAGTTTACATTTAAATACTCACAACAATTCATCAAGTTAAATTCTTGTCATCGAATCGTGAGTAGTGTTTTCATAGATCATTGACGTTTCATAAAACAATTGCACAAATATTTACCAACTGCGCCCCCCTCCCCTGTCAACGTCTATCAAGAGCCAAAAGATTATAGTAGCAGTGTAAATAAAGATGACATTAAAAATGTATTGCTTGGTAACTAAGACCAAGTTCGACAAGATAAAAGTGTTTATAACTTTATAAGCTACCTACATTAAATTCAGAATAATGGAATGGGAAAAGATACCCTGATCCAATGTCGCATGGTCCAGTTTCTATTGCAACTTAATCTGTTTCATAACTTGTCCGATACTGTTCGTCATTCTAAAGGCGACTTAGTTTACAGGAGGATAAAGTTGACTTTCGTTTGGAAATAGTACGATCATTTCTTAAGCATCTAAGCTCTAGTCTTGTAGGAATTACACAAATAATTTAAGGGCCTAGTCTTCTATACCCGAAGTCTCAAATTCAGATAATTTATGTAAACAAAGGGGATAACATAAAAAAATATATTCGTAATGGTAATTCACATAAAATTGCGAAAAAAGAGGTTTCACTTTCTTTTAAGTACTGATTTTAAGAAATAATAATTAAAAAATAATCATACTGTAATTATTTTTATAAATTTTCGGTTTTAAACAAAGTTATTAACTAAAGGAGATTTTCTGGTATAAAATATTTTATGATACTGGTAACAATGCAGGAGACACAAACATTTTCAAATTTTTTACATCTTCAAGAACACCAGTATTACAACTCTCATACTTATATTCATAGTGTAAGTAGCATATCTAGCCACATTTTGGATGTAAACGGCTGTAAAATGTTTCGATTGGAAATCGATTTTGGGAGGCCTACGTCTAGCACTGGGTTTAAAAGGGCTGATTATGACGATCATATACCGTGTCTCCGATACACTACACAAAACATTGTTTGGCAACGGTATTTTGTTTGCATAGTTCTTATAATTAATTCACTTTAATTTTATCGATGATTATTTACAAAAACATTTAATGATAAAATGTTTTGCACCACTGACTTGTCATTTTGACAGTGACATTTCTTGACATTACTTTGTTTACATAAATTATCTGAGTTAGAGACTTTGGGTATAGTGCACAATATAAGCGCACCGAGCATAATTTAAGTCTTTTGAGATTATTATTATTTATTTACTTTACCTCTTACTATCTTTACAGATCTTGTGATTATTATTGTATTTGTACGCCTTTCTAGGCAAAATATGTTGAAACTTTTTTTTTTTTGTAATATTTCCAACTGATTGTGTTAACCCACAGGTGTTTTTTTACAAATAAATATATCTTATGTGCAATAATACTATTTCGTGTAATTTAATTTTTTTCGTTTTTCAAAATAAAAATCCAAAGTTTCGTAAATAATTCACCGCGAGTAAATTTTGCAAGACTGCAGGCCTTAATCGCTAATTATTATACTCTTGAATGCCAACAATAATCAAACTCGTCGACAGGGGGCATTATTTGCCCTTCACTGAGTTAAAGACAGTGATATCAACTATCTTTATCACAATATTCATTTTATTTTCTCCGTCAACAACTCATTATGTACAGCAATTAAAATCATGCTATTGCAACTAGGTACTACACTGTAACAGTGGTCAAACTCATTATTGCATTTGAGTAAACAAACTAGCATGAGTTGTCTTTAAATAAGTTAAAAGTATTACCATAATGGTTATTAATGAATCTATATAATAAAGCACTTTGAATTCAAAGAACTGGCTAAAATTTAATACCGAATTTAATTTTTGTTCGAAAACATTTAGTCAAGTAGGTACTCTAATGAGTTTATCTTTGCATAAACTTATTTGTATAAAAAAACCGGCCAAGTGCGAGTCGGACTCGCGCACGAAGGGCTCCGTACCATTATCTATAAAAACGGCAAAAAAAAACACGTTGGTTATATGTTTAATATTTAATTTATTCTGTTTTTTTTTTTGTATTTTGTTGTTATAGCGGCAACAGAAATACATCATCTGTGAAAATTTCAACTGTCTAACTATCACGGTTCATGAGATACAGCCTGGTGACAGACGGACAGCGGAGTCTTAGTAATAGGGTCCCGTTTTACCATTTGGGTACGGAACCCTAAAAACTAGCTGCTGCCCGCGGCTTCGCTCGCGTGGCTTTTTCTATAATAAATGTAGCCTACGTTACTCCTTATAACATCAGCTATCTGTCAGTGAAAGTCCCGTCAAAATCGGTCCAGCCGTTTCGGAGATTAGCCGGAACAAAAAGAAAGACAAAAAAATAAAAAAAATATTTTTGTTATAAGTACCGTATAAACTTTCTAGCATTTATTAAAAAGTTATTATTTTGACAGTACAAACGGGACTTTAAATTGAGTAGATATAGCGCTTGAGTATTCGGTTTAAAGTCTCTTGAGATACCTAGGTACTATGTTATCTAGAATTCTGTCATAGCGCTAACTTTGTGTTACTACCCATTTAATATGTTGAACTCAAATGATATCACACAGTTCATTATTAAGAGTAATAAAATGGGTCTGTAGGTACCTATCAGATAGATAAATAATTATCGAATATATCAGTCAATGTTGTAAATTAACGAGAAGCAAATGTCAAAGGTAACACGATAACTAAAATCACGAAGATTATTAAGATGAGTAGGTACCTACAGCTAAGTATGTTAAGATGCTCTATGTTTGTTTCCGAGTCATGGCGTAAGTACGTACCGAAATATGTACACAAATAAATTAAATTGACGTGTCTCTTTGTGACAAAATAACAGCTGTTTAATGAATGCGAAAAAATCTGTTATTTTGACATAATTATACGGTATTAATAAATAAAAAAAACAATTTAAAAAAAACGTTGTCTTTCTGTCTGTTTGTTCCGGCTAATCTCCGACGGCTGGACCGATTTTGACGGGACTTTCACTGGCAGATAGCTGATAGCACGCGGGTAGCAGCTAGTAAAACAAAATAATAGTAGATTGTACAGCTAGTGCATAAAACAAGCCATTTTACCCCGAGACGTATATATCTACCCGAGCCGCAAGCGAGGGTGGATATTTAAGTCGAGGGGTAAAATGGCTCGTTTATGCTCGAGATATACAATCTGCTTTTCACTTCGATTGCGAGAAAATGAAACAAGCATAGGTATAGTATATAACAGTTTTTTTTTTTTTTTCAACATGTGGCATTCGACTTGGGTACTTCCAAGCCAGTCAAGTCATACTGCCAAGTCATAAAAACGTTTTAAATAATAAAGACAACTATTTTATCTGGTATTATTAAATTAACGATAGAAAACACGGAAGTGATATTATAAATTAAAGCAAATAAAATAACGACTTTAATCTGCGACGTTTTATTGTGCGTGTGGCTGTTGGGCCTGATTATCTTAGTATTAGAAAAAAAAAAAAAAAACTATGCACTAGAGCATAAAAAGCGACTTTATGTCACCTACGCACAACATAAAGACGAACATTTACAGCTTGAGAAGTGAAAAAATTATTCTTACCTGCTGTACATATACGGCGGCACTGAAGGCATTAGGAAACTTGTCTGGGTATAATTGCATATTGGTCTTAAGTACGTCAGCAGGGTTGGTGGCCAGCGACGCGGCTATCCCGGCAACTATACCGCAAGTAAAGTGGACGGCACTGGCTGCTCCGGGCGACTGCAACCATTCTGAAAAGAGGAGATAATGTGGTCAGTATGGGGTGGAATTATATCGAGTAGTACCTACATACTTTGATGATACGGAATTTGAATATAGAACATCGATACTAATATCGATGGCCCCACCGAATAAACGTATAAGAGAAAAATTACAACTTTTCAGCAAAAAATAAAAACTTTTAAACTTCAATAACGCTCATTTCATTGTAAATAGGTATAAATAATGTATAATCGAATTATTGGTAAAAAAATAAGCTATAGACTTATTTTTTTACTATATTTACTTTCTTGGCGACTCAAAAAGCATGTAATTATAACATAAGCTATTATTCCTATAATTTTAAAATTAATTATTTCCCTAGTATAAAGAAATTCACTATTATAATAGGCGTGTTTTGAGTCTAAAATTCATAAAATTAAGTGGATGCAGGATAGGGAAAGAAACGAAAAAAAAAAAAAAAAACGTGTAAGAACCATTGCACGTTTATTCGGTGGGGCCATCGATATAATTGTGAAAGTAAGTCTGTCTGTCTGTCTGTTACGTTTTCACGCCTAAACTGCTAAACCCATCGTCATGAAATTTGGCAGAGATATAGCCTGGGATATGGAGAAGGGCATAGACTACTTCTTTACGCGATAATCGACATCCACACGGGCGGAGCCGCGAGCATAAGCATGCTTATAAAAAATAGGTTTTGCCCTTTAAAACAGGCACATAATACACATATTTACATTATATATTTGTACAAAATTTGGCTACTACCTAACCCTTTAAAAGTGCGTACAAGCGTGATGTTATCACGTTTAACTTTTAATAAGTGGTTCATAATGTTTTTGTATCTGTTATCTTTTAGTAATAACTCAATAACCAAGCAAATGATTTACGCGTCACTAATTTTGTACGTCAGTTTAATGTTTATAAAACATTGCGCGTACTTTTTATAGCGTGATATTTTACTATTGACGTACTAACAAAAATAACATAAATGTTATGAAATACCTGTTTCAAAACGGAAATTAAACTTTATTGTAGAGCATGAAATATATATTTTAAACTAGCTTTTGCCCACGGCTCTGTACGCGTGGATGTCGGTTATCGCGTAAAAAAAGTAGCCTACATATGTCCTTCTCCATATCCCAGGCTATATCTCTGCCATATTTCAATTATAAATGTGAAAGTAACTCTGTCTGTCTGTCTGTTTGTTACGTTTTCACGCCTAATCCGCTGAACAGATCGTCATGAAATTTGGCAGAGATATAGCCTGGGATATGGAGGAGGATATAGGCTACTTTTTTACGCGATAACCGACATCCACGCGGACGGAGCCTCGGGCACAAGCTAGTTTATTAATAAAACGGATCCAGTACTGAATACCTAAGTCCTATAAAAACGATTAGATTGCCAGCATTGTCTGGCATACAAAAACACATTTGATGACGTATTTTAACCATTAGTAAACATGATAATTTATTATAATAATCTAAGATTATTTTGCTATCACTGGATTATTGATTAAACGTGTTTATGAAAATGCCATGTGCTTTATTTTTTAAGACTAGTCACATAACATTTTTATTATTATTTTGTAACCCTTTAATCGAAAGATGAGGACCAATGACTTAATGAACCAGAAGAGTAAATAAAACATTTAAATAAGTATGTTCTTATCTTAGTTAACCTAATCAAACATGCATACAATGTACTAATAATTATTGATTACTCATGAATATCTTATGTTCATAAGATGCAGTACAAAGTCTACAGAGTTTATGATTATAAAATAGCTATTCCTATTTATTGTATAAAACATGAAAGTATCTATTCAAACCGTTAGAAGTAGCGACCTTTCTTTATCAGTACCTACGAATTTTATCAGTGTATTTGGAATTGCAATTAACCTAATATTTTTTGTATCCAATGCTTTGATAAGAAGCTTCGCTGTAATTTTTATGGTGTGCATAATAAAGAGTATTCTATTCAATTTTTATTTTTATTAATCAAAAAAATCAAAATCTAAATATTTTATTTCACATAAACCTACATGGGCACTTATGAAACGTCAGAAGCTAGGTGCACGGTTCCAATTAGTCGTTTCCTATGGAGAAGAGCCGGCAAGAAACTCCACGGTTACTCTTTTAAAAATAATTGGCTTTACAATATTATTAAATAACAGTGATAATAGGTATGGGAGGACAGTGTAAGCCTTTCAACAATTACCAGGTACTTAACAAAATAGAAAAGTGCCAACAAATCTACACTCTACTAGGCCTACAACGTTCTCACATTCACAAAATATAAAATAATCTAAGTACATAAAATATTAATGACATGATTGCAATTACAACTACAGTAACATATCTGAATAAATATCATGTCCACAAAAGCCACTAATAAAGAATTGGAATTCGATTTGTAGGTAAATAATGTCAAATCTTTTTACAAACATTTGTTGAGATTTAAACATACCACACAAACCATCGCGGGTTTAACAGCGATATGGCCAGACACGGCAACTCGGTGCCACTAAATATTAATTATAAATTAATTTCAATTCTATTTTTTTAAATTCTATTCTTCTTTGAAATTGAAAGCTAACTGTCGCTCTAAACATACCATTATATATATATTATTATAATAATAAAAAAATAAAATAAAAAATAAAATAAGAATAAAGACCTGTGCGACGCGACGCCAAAAAGGCTCCTATCTCAGCATGATGCTTTAACTAACTCATAAAGATCCAGTTTCACTGCTCATTGTTATTAGTAAAACAAAATATCTGATGTTTCATTACCTACTATGACCATATTTATGTAACTGAGCAACGAGTGGCATAACTGGTCCTTTTTTTCTCAAAGGACCAAATATCTTACCTTTAGGTACTCTTTGCTTGGCTTGCGAGTAGAACATGAGGTACAGGCCAGAGAATGGCGCATCTCTAGCTAGGGTTGGGCCCAGTCCGCAGGAAAGGCCACGGAAGCCCTCTGCTTTATAAATGGCCTTCAGAGCTCCACCCAAGCTGTTGTATTTGTACACTCCAGATTCGTATCTGAGGAAGATATAAAATTTTATTTAAATAAATGGAGTTTCAACTATAATGATTGTTAGTTGTTTGAAGACACGGAGGCTTTTATTAAGAGTTGGCGGATAATACCCTCAGTAAGGACCAGTTCCAAAAATGTTTAAGAAAGCATACTCCCCAGAAAGGTGTGTTACAGTATACGTAGGACCTACGTCGTAGGTAATACAGGTGACCAGACATAAAATTTCCAAATAATCAACATTTAATGCGTAGTGCGTTGATAACCTAAAACAGTTCAACGTAGAAAGTCCCGACTGCGATGTAACCTCGGATTACCATATCCATTGTTTACAGGTGACCTAAACGAGCGTCTCAACAACGTGTTTCAATTACAAGGTAGAACACGTAATCGAGTTTGTAATTCGGGGACAACGTACGTATAATTATTAAGATGGTCATTATTGATTGTAAAGTGCTCAATAACGAAAGGTGGGCCCACACATATGATAAAATGACGTTACAGACCAACCTACCGACAGTTATCGGTAATTAGTTCTACGTCATGGAATAACACAAGATTAAAAGGTAATTGGTACATTTTTGACAAGGTAATTTTGATAATATTAATGATGACTTCAATAATTCACAATCGGTTTTTATCAAATCCAATGACTTTACTAGAAAACAGCTTAAAAGATAAACATAATTATTTAAATTGTCTGATATTGTCTTATTTACGATTGAGTAAGTAAATATGCCTTCTAACCAGTCTAATTATAAGCCCAGTGATTATACTTGAGTCAACTAAGTTACTAACTGTTATAGCAAATAAATTATTTAGTTTAATAAAGACACTATTTCACAGTAAACAAAACTGGAGAAATTGTCGAGGAACCTTTGGTCATAGCGTTCAACTTAAAATTATCAAGTGAAGTAAATCAGAGTGTTAGAGCCATCTTCCAAGTGAGTAAGGAACAGATCCATCAAACAAAATCTAAGTAAGAAAAACGTTATTATAATCATCAAAACCATCGACTCACCTAGTTTTAATCACAGTCATAGGTATTAAAGCAACGCCGCTCATGGTCCTTGCGACGACTCCTAATGTGATGGCTTCCAAGGCACCAAGGTCGCCGTTGGTCTTCCCCATTTTGGCTTTGAGCCAGTGCAGGGAAGAGAAGTAGATTCCTACTCCGGGAACGCAACGAGCAATGGAAGGCACCATGCCCCGCCATAGCCCAATTATTTGTTCTTGCCGGATGATGTTCGTGAAGATCGTTATCATCCCGGGTTGGATTCGGCTGCTGTAACAGAAGATAAGTTTAGTGGTTGATAGAATTTAGAGGCACAATGTAACGCAATAACATATTTTACAAAGTATTTACTAAGAATAGGACTGGGATGCCTCAAGGCACATCTTGGGTTCTGTGCTACCCCTTGGCAATTTAAGGTATAAAAGACCTTCATTGTTTACAAAGTCAGACTTGTGCGCAGTTTTGGCACTCACTGATAGCCTTTCCAGGTGATTGGCAATCAAATAAACAAAATCGTTTGTTTATCATTCATTAATGTGTTCGTTGTGTGTCAACTTTGCACGCGCCTGGGTCGCAACAACGCGGCCTTAGAGATAGCTTTTTGAGAGAAGTAAGATAACGAGACACTAAACTAATTAAAATCTGAATCATTTTAAATATTATTGATATAACTACGAAAAATTAAATAACAACAGATAAACTATGTATACTGAAATTTCGTGAATATTCGTGAAACTTGAACACGGAAAACGATAATAGGTCATTAGCAGTTTAGGGAAGTATTCTCAGAAGAGTAGCAGACGCTATCAATGTCAATGTTAAGGATATTATGTCCAGTATTAGCAATAATTACATAATAATTATCTCAAGTCACAATGTAGGTACCTACAGTAAACAAATTAATGAAACAGCTAATCAGTCGTTGGTCACTGCTCGTGCCTCCCTACCTACTTTTTTTTCGTAGCAACAAGATATACCGTCTGCTGTTATCTAGGAGTGAACTTATTTCTCTGTGAGTTTTTGGTGATTACTATTTGCCTGTTAATGTCCGATGTTTATTTTACTGTTGACAAGAGAACTTTTCTTTTATTTGTATTGAACTAAATCTGTTTAGGAAGCACAGGACTAGTTGTGGCAATCCTAAGGGGAAGCCTATATACAGCAGTTGATGTCTTTCGGCTAATGATAATGTTGATGATGAAGTTTAAGCTCAGTTATTTTATGTGACTTACTTGACAGTCGCCGCAACAACATGTTGGGTTGGGTTCTGCAGACGAGTCTTCACCAAATCAAGCGGCTGGAACAGTATAGTACTGAAGGTCCCGGAGAAAGAACCGGCGAGAAATGCCTTGAACACCGGGTGGTACTGTAAACATAAAAATTATCTTTGTTAGCATTATAAGTTCGTTCTATCAGAAGAGAACGATACACTTTGACCCTCACACGAGTCTTGAATGAGTTAACTTCGTGATAAAATGACAATATCATAGTGTTGAAACTTACGTTTGCCACAATATCCATTCTGGGTTATAGTCAAATCCTTTTTGGTGACAAGAAATTATCCTTTGTCAGGTAATATCTTTGGAATATACTCCGAACTTGTAATATTCAAAGTGAAATAGCCAATGACAGAGAGAGCCTTTGAGTCGAAAGAGCTTCAGGTATAAATTTAGATCGTATCCGAGTAGTCTGAATAGTAGATAGGGTTGATACGGTACATCAGAACAATGATCATTTTTTGCAACACCTCGCTTGTAAAATGCATGTATGCTGGTGCCAGTATGAATTTTAAAAGACGCGTAAATAACGCTAGAATTGCGTTCACAGAAAGTTTGTAGCACTTGTGAGTCCACTTTCAAAGACACTGGATTAACTTAATTAGGAGAAAGAAAATCACGGTCGATGAATTTAGCCATGAGGACCAAACAGAAGAGAACTGAACAAAAACTGTATTGGGCGGATAAAAGTAATCGAAGTCAAGCGATACGTAGGACGCGCACACTGGAAGATTGGTGAACGAACACTGAGCGAGTATTATAGTGCGGGGCGATTATAAGTGATCATTTATATGTGTCGTTATCAGCGGCAGACGAGGGACGTAGGCATCGCGGGTGAGCAGAGGTGGAAGGTCGCGCTCGGTACCCCACATGATAATAAGCATCCGTGCCTACTGACTAGGGGGTAACGAGTAGCTCTGATAATGTAGGGTCGCCACTGCAGCGGAAGGATAATACAACTCGCAATGCAGTTAACTCAATAGAAAACACTAAACTTGTATATGAGTATTTCAATGTTTTTGTAGCGAAGTTTTGCTAGATTACCATTTCAAGCACTGGCCTTTACATAACACCTCCATGATGATCATGATTAACAAATATAGGTAATGCGTTTAACTTCTCTCCAAGTCCATGAAAAGTTTTAAGACGCTCTTACTAGGTATACAACAGGTTAGGGATTTTCTTCAATATAAGGATTAAATTAAATTAAGGAAAGAGACTATGTTGGAATAAAAATAAAAATAAACAACTCACGGACAGAAAATCACCACACACAACGTTTAAATTGTTAACCATCACAAAATATACAACAATGTAACATCAACGCACTCAAAGACAAATAACTTGAATACACGAGTACAAGTCCATTTATATATATTCTGTACGTAGGTATTAAAAAGAGGCGTGCAATAATTATCAAAGTGACATTACAAAGATAATTAGTAGTTATCAATCTAGCTACGCAACTAATATTAATGATTATACTTAGTAAGAAAAACAAGTATCTACGTAACATGCGATGCGATATTGATAAGTCGATGTGGGGTCTTGACTTCTCTTGGTATTCAATCTTAAAGCTAGCGGTAGAAATCGATTCCAAGGATCGTTTGCTAAAGAAATAAGGACCATCGATTAATTAGAGGACTTAGAACCTATTGTGGTATACACATAATAAGAAAAAAATACTGTAACTAACTGTTTGACCATGGAATATACGTGCCAGGTGGCACTTGACCCCCGTGATGTTATTGTTTGTTATGCTTGTTTTAGTAATAAAAGCGGTTTCTACAGCAATCCGTTTTATGCTGTGAAGAAGCTTCACATGAAAAAAAAAAAAAAAAACTCAACTATGTGGTGGTAAAAGGCTGATAAATAATTTAATATGCTAAGACCTTATATTTATGTAGACATGTAAGAGACAGTATTAAATCATATTTTTATTAGTTTTCAATTATATTTTCATAATACCCAAAGATATGGAAAAAAGATGTTGCAATATATTGTTTTAATTTCAGTATGGTTAAATCCAGTATCATGCATTTGATAAAGTTAAGTATTCAATTTAAATAAATTACATATGTAATGTAGGCTAGGCTATTAAGGGATCAGTTCAAAGGTGGTTAGTGTTTAAATCAGTGCCTGCAGTGCACTAACAAATAAAAATAAGTTGGAGAAAGTCTCATTACAGTCTAGTAAGTGACTGGAGTTCCTCAAGGTAGGGCCCTAGGACCATTCCCAATATAGTGCTTGGTAAAATTTGAATTTAACATTCTATTAGCTGAAATAAGTTTTAATATGTTATCTAAATATAAGGATTTTATCTAGGTACTTAATGACAATGAATGCTATGATTAATTTTTTTATCATTACAAGAAAATCTACTGCATAACGCAAAATAAGGCAACAATTGGTATAGAATTTTTAAATTCTTAAATGGACAGGCTATTTAAATTTTCTATTTTATATTTTAATACTATTTACGTTATAAGTAATAAAGGTATCATACCATAGTGATAGAGCTTTTATAGCGAAATTAATGGCAGACTACCTACTTTTTATTAGGGTTCTGTAGTAAACTAGGAACCCTTATAGTTTCGCCATGTCCGTCTGTCTGTCTGTCCGCGGTTTAGCTCAGAGACTCTTACTGCTAGAAAGCTGTTATTTGGTATAGTTATACATATTAATCACACAGACAAAGTGGTAAAATAAAATCTTGAAAAAAAAAATTTTTAGGGGCCTTCCCCTACACGTAAAGTAAGGATGATATATTTTTTTCTCGTCTATCCCATGGTGTGGGATATCGTTGGATAGGCCGTTCAAAAATATTACGGGTTTGTGAAAACCATTTTTTCGATTCAGGGGTCCGTTTGCGTAATATTAAGCTTTAAAGTGCTAATTTTCGTTAGAGTCAAGTGTCCCCCCCTACCAACTAAATGGTTGTATTCTGATATGTGAAAAAATTCACAGTAGTAAGTAGTAGTATAATAACTAGGTTAAAAGGAAAACTATCAGAGCTAAGTAGGCTTCACAAGTTACAGAGTAATAGTTGACCAACTTACATTTACAGTTGAAAAACATGTTCTCCAATACATTCCGTATGGAAGAACATATTTTTCAATTACAATGTTAAGTTAATTCTTGGGATAAATTCATACCAACTACGGAACCCTTCATTATGCATGCACTTGGCCAGTTTTTAAAAAATAAATATTGAATGTATGTGGATTTATATTTGACTTACTTATGTGGCCAAATTAAAAAATTAATGTAAATAATATGTCGGGAAAATGGAAAGAAACTATGTTATTTAGTCTATTTAAAACCTCAATACAAAATATTACTTACTAACGGGATTAGGTAGATACTAACGGTTTGCTCCTCATAATTTCTTAAGCACATTGTTGCTTATTCTACATTCAAAATCAAATTGAGTTTACAAAAGATATTTATTAGAAACTGTCATCCCTTAATTCTAAAGATAATTAAGCGCTTGTTTAAATATGGTCTGATAATGAAATCATCAAAACGGTCTAAACAAATAAAAAGAGGTGATCAAAGGTCAGTGACTTGACACTGTTCATTGTTCTTATCAGATTGGATGCCATTATGGGCCTTCTTAACAATATACTAACAAGAAGATAATTCTGTTTTAAAACAGAAGTTCCTTGGGATCATTTTAAAATTCTGTCAAAAAACCTTAGTGGCAAATTTCTGCCTGCCTGCCTTATGGGGCTGTCTTAAGGTGGATTTGTCAAGGTACACGGTGAAAGTAAAAATTATATTTTTGCAACTTCTAGTGCAGTTTGACATATAGGTATGTTGATCACAATTGAAAGTGGATATTACGATAAAATAATTACTAAATCATAACCAATTAAAAAGTTTTTTTTTTTTTTTCAAAACGGTTTTTATCTAACAATGAAGTTTTTAATTTGAAGCGCCTGCTGTTAACTTTTATAGTTATTTCACTGGGTTCTGAAAGCTTCATGATGGTGTATTTATTTGGTCTAGCACATGCATGTCTTAATGTAGGTACCCACGGCCACAGTGTGATGAGTATGATGTACAAATATAATATTTATTATGTATTTAGATAATCAATTACAGTTATCATTCCAGCCAGTAATTAGTTGAGTAATGGATAAACAGAGATTGTGAATATTTCCTTTACCAACAACAGATTTTTCAGATAGGTATTAATAATAATATAATATCAGCCTATTATTGTCCCACTGCATGGCAAAGGCCTCTTCTCATACAGAGAAAGTAGAAGCGTTGATCACCATGCTTGCTCAAGACGGGTTGGCGATTCTGACTTAATATATGTCTGAAATCACCAACACATCTGGAGCAAGAGTGTTGAGCGCGTTTGCTATTCAATATTAAAAAAAGCGTAGTTAATCTAACTACGCTTTTTAAAGTAGTGAATGAATTTACTCAAGAAAAATACTAACTGTTGACTAGGCAGCATGGTCTCAGACCTTAGCCTGTTCCGTCAGAAACTAATTGATAAAAAAAAAGTTAATTTAAATGAGCAAAAACACGCGACTTCGTCCTGATAAGGTCATAGAGGACACTTTATCTGTAAGACAAACAACTCTGCAGGGGGCCACTTACGTCGTTATCGGTAGAGTTCTGCAGGTCAGGCGTTGTGTCGATCGCCCATCCATTAGAAAATGTCGCTGCCGATTGCGACATGCTTATTATTTACCAATGTAGAACCAAAATATTACGCCGTAACCTCAGTAACATTTTTACGTGTTTTGGCGCTTAGATAAGAACTGTGCAACGTTTTAATTGGCTGCCTTCGATTTAACCGTGACTAATCATTCTTCTAAGGACACACACGGACCAGATTATCAACTGATAATAATAAAAAACAAGATTATTCAATCGTTTAACATGTTTACAACCATATTTTCGAAAACCAGCTAGACTGTTCTCAATTGTTTGTTAACCACTTACGTCACTATCAGCTGTTTATTTAATGTTAGAACCAATGGACACTCGGGCAGACGATTCTTATTTTTCCATTTTACCTGAATTGCCAAAGAAAACTTACTGAAAAACTGACATCGGTAACGTCTGACATTGACATCACGAGATTAATTTGTGATTGCGATTATTGCGTTCAAAAATAACAAAAAATACTGAGTATCAAAATAAGGAAACTTTTTTCGTTCATATTTTGTGCCCATGCAGCCATGGAGTAAGTTAGTACGTGTACTATAGTTATGTGTAATTGCTGGCCACTGTACTACCGACCTAACATCATTGTCATTTTAAGTGTGGACTATGTTACAGTGGCCAGCACATAAAGCTATACGAAACTGTCAAATTTCTCAAAACGATTTTGAACTTTAAAATATTGAACTTTAAGTTCAAAATCGAATGAGAAAATTTGACAGTTTGTGGTAACTTGATATGTGCTGGCCACCATACATATGGTATATTCATGGAATTATTATGTCCGGTCAGTACCTATCTATGAAAAATCTAAGACTAAAGTTTTAAACTGACGTCACTCATTCTCAGGTAGGTGCATATCAGCATGTCGGTGGTAGGTAACATTTGCGTAAATCATCCTTCTTACCGTCAATGATAAATAAATTGTTCTGATGTGCGGTTGAATAGGTACTGTATCTGAGTTCGAGAAATCCCATTACTCTAATCGTTTCAGAACTTTTCCATTCACACCCATGTCAACAGAACATTCTGTATAGCTATTTTAACTATAGTTCTATGCCTGAGCTTGCCTTTTAAAATATCTTTAAATTGTTTGTCCAAAGTAATATTGTCTTCCGTAAAATATATTTTATTCGATTTTTTACATTGCAAAACAATTATGTACCTACTCGTATCATTGCCTGTACCTACCTAATTGTTTTGTGAAATTGTAAAAGATAACCACCTAGAGAAGTACCTACTCGCTTGTATCTTCATACAAAAGGGCTACTAGGTTTGCTATTATGCTAGGCCCTAGTCCCTTTTATCAATCGTAGGTAGGTGGTAGGTACTACAGGGTAGGGATGTTACGAATATTTGCATTCGCATTCCCATCAAGTGATGCGAATATGAAGGTATTTACAGGTCTTCACACAACCGGTTATTTCGCCATTTTATGTAAATTACCATTAACGGGGACTCGGGCGATGGGGACAGCGGGAATACACCAAATAAACAAGTAGTTTGAGAGTTTAGAATTGTGTTGAGCTATTTTGACAGTTTTTCCCATGGCACCGGGGAAGAAAAGTGAAATATGGCGATTATTTACGCCTATAACGATCGAGACCAAGCGAAAGAAAATTCGGCATAGCCTCTTTTGAACGTTGACTATTAGATATAATTACTGTGTAAACAATGGTTTACTGTTCTACTATTTTTTCATATTCCTATTATTAATAAAAATAATGACTTAAGTCGATTAAAGTTTTTTTTTTTTTGTATTATTTCCAAACAATCGGATTCGCATACGCATTCGCGAATGTGAAAAATATGACATTCGTAACATCCCTGGGCCTCAAGTCTGCTATTACAATAGTGTCAGAATGGTCTCTTCATTGTGAGTTTTTGACAGATTTGCCATACAAACACTGTCAAATACTCACAATGGCGAGACCATTCTGACACTATTGTAATAGCAGACTTGAGGCCCTGGTACAGGGACATACTTGCTCTTGCCCATTAATTAATTAAGACAATGCTCTTATTTTCCTAGAAAAACTTTTACCTATCAAAAAAATTTTTGAACACAAATATTTTTGCTTTTTAATGGAATATACCTTAAAAATATATAAGTAGGTAAATGGCCTCCATTTACCAGCGTGAATGGAGGCTATTTACCTACTTATATATAGCGGAATATTTTGCGCGAGGTTATCGTTCTGCCCTGTCAAGAGAACCTACAAAGAGAAGTCTTGATGAGAACACGCCGTTGGGGGTATGACTTATTGAGTTATGAGCATGGACATCACGTGATGAGTCGACTTTGATTTTAAAACGTCTTTTAAGGGGTATGCACTAAGGTAGCCAGCGAAATTCAAATTTTTTCTTAAAATGGCTTTACAGAATTGTAATCATTAGAATCAGCAATACGTCTCCTTATGTTAGAATTGTACTCATATGTCATGATTTCATGAAATAGTAATTAATTAGGATTATTTTATGAATTTAGAGATTTCAGAGCGTTGTATTGATGATTTTTATGATTATAATTCTATAAATAAATTTTTGATAAAGCTGCGAATCATATTTAGATCGACATACACCTGATACCTACTGACCTGCAAATTGCAAAAAACGTAAGAAAGAATTTCGCGAGCTACCTTGACGCTTTCGTCAGGTGATTGTGTCGATAATATAACTTAAATTGTCACTAATATATCGTTCCTTAAATACAAAAGTCACACATTTCAAAAAATATCAAAAATGATTTTTTTGCATAAAATGCATCTTAAACGATGAAACTTTAATGTTTCGCTAAAGCAGCCGTCGTTTTATGATCAAAAACACCCATACACGCACACACGTTAGTTTTGTTTTGTACCGTTTCTGTAACTGAGTTCCGCGCAAAAGTATACCATAAATGGTTAAGATTGCTTTATTCAAAAATAGGCTTTTTAATTACGCATCGTTTGATACAAAAAAAAAAAAACTACGTAATACACATAGTTTATACAAAAATCATAAAATAATCCAAATTATTTTTGCAAATGCCGCTCCTGTATAATTTGCTTATTTTGACTTGTGGTGCTTTTGTATTTAAGGAGCGATATAATAAAGTACATCATTGCAAAGGCCAGGAAATAGGCAATTGCAGGTCGAGTATGAGTATGAAGGCCGAGCCGCAGACGAGGTCTTCACTAATACGAAACAGGCAATTGCCATTTCCGCCGTGGCATATAAATAGTGCTTTTCTCAAACATGCATGGAAATATTGTCATTATTTTCGAAAAAAGAACACGCGAAGTATCGAATTTACGGACAAATAAAATCAAATACATTGCACTGATTGCTTTTTGAATTTGGAACATTACAACGCTCCAGCAATGTTACAACGTTCCAGCAATGTTTTATTTCCCTGCATTCTTTTGAGAAAAGCATTATTCTTTGTCCGTAAATTCGATATTTCGTGTATTCTTTTTTCGAAAATAATGACAATATTTCCATGCATGTTTGAGAAATAACTTTTTATTTGCCTTGATGACATCAAAGCGGCAGGAACCGTTATAGTCACAGAATACGTAGGTAACGTATTTTGTGACCCTTAGAAAAGTGGGTTAGAACTTTTATCTGAATATTTCTATGGAGACAGCCATGGCAGACAGACATCGTAGGCTAAACGATAAGGTCATATCAGTTCTATAAGGAAATGGAAACCCAAATTATTGGCATCACCCTTTATTAAAATGGTTGCATTTTCATTTCAAATCAATGCACTTGAATGCCTTTGCGAGGGTAGTCCGAGTCTTGCTTATTTTATGACCCAGACTAGCATTATAAAATAAATAAATTATCAATTATTAAAAGTTTAAAAATAGTACCTAATTAGCTGTAGGTACCTACTGTAAGAGTAGATAATATTCGTATCGAAGGGGGCGTTGCATTCTCTGGCGTAGTTCAGAGATAATTACCATAATATTTTGTTTAATAATTCATATTAGTAGTCGATCAATCAAATGACGATAGCGGCTAAATCATTAGCAAACTGCATTCATTTTCAACGTCTAGAGTCTATATATATTTTTATGTATTTTTCCGTGAGTAGATATTGGGCCGATTTACCTACGTGATTATTTTTTCATTTGGTAGATGACTTATGTGTGACCAGTTAACCACTGACCACTGCTTGTGCTTCAAGCAGTGGTCAGTGGTCACACATAAATATACACACATCAACACCGTCTAGGGATATTATGGATTTTCTCAATTTACTCAAAATTTGTTATAAATAACATGCAACATGTATATATTTTTATAAAGCCCATTTATCAGACTAGACTTCAGAATAAAACATTTATTTTTTGCGTAAGTAAATAAAATTTTATTTAAATAAAGACGAAAAGTGAAATAATTTTAAAACTAACGATGAATATGTTTTTCAAGAAAAAGTGAAAAATAAAGCGAAATTATTCAGTTTTTTGCAATTATGCGAATAATCAGTAGTCAGTAAATCCACCCGTGATGTTAACAATAGTCCTGGAACGGTTTTTATGCTTTGAATCAAGTTATCAAAGTCTTGCTGCGGGATATTGTCCCAGGTCCTGCTAAGATACCAAAAAAGTTGTTCTTCAGTCGCAATGTTTCCTGGAAAATTCTTCAAAGCCCTTCTTTGGAGCATGTCCCATGCGTGCACTCTAAGGTTTAGGTCTGGTGATTGCGCGGGCTAGTCTAAGACCGTTACGTCGTGCCCCTGCAGCCAGCTGGTCACCACTCGCGCTGTGTGCGGACGGGCGTTGTCGTGCATGAGCGTGAGTTTTTGGCCCATATGTAGTCGATGGGTGTAGACTATTGGTACTAGCACCTGGCTACGGTATTTTTCAGCGGTCATAGTGTTTTTGATCCAAACGAGGTCTGTTCTTCCACCAACACGAATTCCCGCCCAAACCATAATTGTCCCGCCGTGGTATGGATGGACTTCCTGAGGCTGTTGCAGACAGCTCTCACGACCAGGAACTCGCCATACGCGTACTCTTCGCGAGTCGGGATAGAAACTGAATCGGGACTCATCGGTAAACAGCACTACAGAACACTGGTTATCTTCCCAGACCAAATGTTCACGAGCCCACAGTAATCTTCGTCCACGATTTCCCCGGCGTAGTGCTGGAGTACAAAGCGGTCTGCGAGCATGAAGATTAGCTTCATGCAGTCTTCTTCTCACAATTTGATCACTTACAAGCAACTGGTGGCACCAGTTGCTTGTAAGTGATCAACTGGTGCTCTGACTGGAGCCTTTGAACCAACTGCATGTCCGTAACATTTGGTTGTGTTCTCGCGGCAACATGCAAAAATCGGTCTTGTCGTTGGGGGGTTATGCGCTTCCTGCCTGGATGTCGTTCAGCCACTTCACTAGTAGTACGATAACGTGACCATCACCTTGTTTCATCACGTTTTGTTTTGTTCCAATCTCCTCAGCAATACTCCGTTGAGTAGCCCCAGCTTGGAGCATGCCTACTGCCCTTAACATTTCTTCTCTCGTTAAATGGCGCCGCTGCATGATGCATACAGTGGCGTGAATTCTAAATTAACTGCTAACTTGTTTTAAAACTTTAATTTGACACCAAAAACTATGGTAGGTAAATTGAAACCGACTAAAGTTAACTAACTTCGCTAAAGTTATGCCGTGCAAAACTTTTGTTTTTAGTTTATTTTATCAAATTTAAATTTAGAATCATCCAAAAGGGGCTACAAAACAAGCTTTCTTAAAAAGATTTTAAAACCGGCCAGTATTTTTTGAGTGTTGAACTTTATACAAAATATCCCGAGACGGTGTTGATGTGTGTATTCTAAATATTATTTATATTCAATATATCTTTTCTTTCTTTTCTTTTTTTTTTTAACGTTGCCTATTCCCATATTTCAATAATATGTAGGTATTTCATTCTACTTTGTGGTATGTTGATGATGTTTTAAAACTTTCTGTCATTGTGCTTTACATAGCAAGTGGGTAGTTATTATAGGTAGTGTAATTTTTGTGGGGTAGATACCACAGGTAGGTACAATAACTAAAAAATGAAAAATTAAAAGCGTTTTAACAAAATAAAACAACCGACTTCCAAAAACGAACATTCAAAACCAAAGGCACCGACTTCCGAAATTAAAGTGATTTTTACTTTTTAGTTTTTTTTTTTTTATTGGAACGCAATGGTCGACGAATACACTTTATGTAAATGATTCTTATCATGACCTAAGCGTGAAGTGGCTCTTATCTTGACCCATAACACATTAAGCATTTCATGATGAGCTCTTGACTCGAACACAGTAGACTATAAAAGAAAAAGCTTCATTTATCTTGGCCGGTTCTATGATTTTAAGACAGATTTTAACAACATACTCAGATACTTTTCCTAAATAAAGGTATTACCACGTTCAGAAATGCAAAAAAGTAATATTAAAAATAACTTACGTAAGTAGATCATCAAATAAATGAGTTCTACAGAATCTAGTAGGTGCCTACTATATTTTTATTTTCAAACCGGTGCAACAATCTGAACAGTAACTGCTATGATATCTTGTTCAGGCGTTTCGCAAATAAAGCACCTGTGGGAAAATTAGTAGCAATCAGTAGCGTTGTAGATAACATTAATGCCTTCGAGCGTAGGCGTTGAAATTAAATGCACATTATGCTGAGGAACTGTCGTCGCGTAGATGTAGCAGTAGGTAGTGTGGAAAGTTAGTCTCGTTGTTTCGCTGCATAAGCAGATTGCCTTTGTAAGTTTATCTTCATGGCTCCGTGCACGAAAAAAACTATCTTTTGTCAATTTCTTATCTAATTGTGAGAAAACTTGAAATAATCGAAACATTAAGTCTGTGTAACTATAAAAGTACAATTTTCATGGTTCTAAACCATTCGTGTCGGTCACAGCAGCTGTTAATAGTTTCATTATTTTTGTGCTCTCCAAAATATAGTTTATTTCGCCGTTGATTTACTTAATGAAGATATAATATAATCAATAAATAAAATTTTGATTATATTTCATGGATAGCTGATGACTAATTTGTGATTTTAATAGGAAAAAATATATTACTGACGAGGTTTAAAACAAAAAAAGGTTTTTTCAATATTATTTTTCTGCTATATTTTGTATGAAAATTGAAAACGTGGTTCAGCCACATACAAGTAGACCATATAGTAATGTTGATGATATTTTTTAATGTTCAAAATCAAAATTAGTTTCTTGTAGAATGATGATCAAATATCAGTCTCGCGTCATTTTTCGGAAAACTTGTTGCGAATATTAGTGATTTACCGTGAATACTTAATTTATTTGAAAAATCCCTTTCAGGCACATGCAAAACAAAGAACACGACTTTTCAAATCACAAATAATTTTGTTTAAATTCAATTAATTAATTCCCTTTCTCACAAACAATGAACAAAATTGATCATAATCAGTCGATTTCGTGCACAGTACACCCCTTAAGGGAAAGCGCTAAGGTAGCCCGCGAAATTCAAATATTCTTACGTTTTTGCAATTTACAGGTTAGGTTAGGTTGACCTGTAAATTGCAAAAAAGTAAGAAAACTTGAATTTCGCGGGCTACCCTTACGCTTTCGCCTTAAGAGGGCTCTCACCGGTCGACTAGCGCAACTTCTTAAAAAAATAATAGGCTTATTCCCAAACTACTCCATTCTTTTGTTCTAAAAAGATAAGAATCTCATACATTAGTTCCCAAGTTACTCCAAGGAATTATTAATATTTAAAAATACTTATGATTTTGTTCCCATTCTGCTCCATAGGTGTATGGAATCATTCTCAAAGTACCTATAAAATACATATACTTCAGTTCAGTCAGTAACAAAAATTCAAAAAATATTATCTCGTGACAGAGAAGGATTTATGAAAAACGGCACAATCAGGAACCTCGGTAAGTAGGTATGTCTAGAATTTTCTAATACCTTTTTTAAAGTTTCATATTGAGACACGAAGCAAAAAAATCGATTTAAAGAAATGCGGCCTCAATATGAAACTTTATAAAAGGTATTAGAAAATTCTAGAGACACTTACCGAGGTTCCTGATTGAGCCGTTTTTCATAAACCCTTCTCAGTCAGTACTTATTTTATTTGCACCATTTCGGTGCATTTATCACAATTTTATCATTTAAGGAGTACCTAAATTGATAACAGTAGGTATTATAATGATAATTACGGTGTCTTACAGACGTAAGGTTGTGTTGATGTTATCATTGCATCGATAGTAGGTACCTATTAGCTCTGGAATTATGGTGGACTATAAGTAGGTAGTTTTCAATCACTCTAGTGATTGTCACTTGTCGCAAACAGACATGCAGTAGGTAAATACTTCTAGGAATTATAATTAAAACATTTAGTTTACTTAAATTTTATTATTCTACGTACTTCCATAAAGCATAGAAAATACTTTATGAAACTTACACAACTAGAATTACACGTCATCGTCAAATATATACGTAACTATACGAAAATATAGTATAGAATGTTTATAAAATCATTAATCACAGTGTGTACTAACATTCTAAATGTATTTATGGAATGATTAATTTCAATATTTAAATAAATAATTAAAAAAATAGAAGGAAACCCTGATTGTAAGTCAAAAGCGATTATACATATTCTGTTAGACACCTTTAAAACATATACATAGATTCTCAACCCCTGTGGAGTTCGAAGGCACAAGTATTACTTTAAAAGAATTTGTAATTCTAATAATTGTACTGTTTAATAACATTTATTATAAGAATATTGTGTGTGACGACATTGGCACAATTTTAACATGTTGAGAAGAAAGAAGTAGGTATAAACTTATATAGAACAACCAGTTATTATCAAATGCTAGCTGACTTAAACTTATCAAAATATAAATTAACAAACTTCAAACGGCACAAAATTCTGGAATGGATTCGGAATGATTTTGTCACATAAATACTTATTTTTTAAATGACTGCAACATTGGCAAGGCTCAGTCCCGAAGCAGTAGGCACCTAGGCACCGCTACAATATCGGGTCTTTTTAGCCCCACAAAAACACGTATCAGGAAAATTCAAACCTTATATATATGCACATATAGCCAAAAAGGAGATTCGAAAAGAGATTTTTACAAGGAAGTGGTCCTTTTCTATTCTAAAATTAAGTCATTTGAATCTAATAAGTACTGCACTATGCATAATTTATTATTTTGTGTATTGTCAGGGATGATTTTCATCAAGAAATGTTGTCAATATCTTAAGAATACAAAGTCAACGTCTTTGCCATTATTTTTTGCTATCAACTTTGTAAAGTCAACACACAATGCGTACCTACATATTTTCCCATCAGATTTTTCTATAAAAGTTAAATAAACACTAAAGATTCAGACGACAAATTCTTACACATTTATAAATAGAACTTTTAATCAACTTTTAATATTAGTCAAAGGTTGGTATACTAATTCCTGATGCAAATCATCCCTATCCAACAAATATCGGGTGTACATTCAGGTTAAAGGCAGAACCACATTGACGAAACCCCACGACACGAATCGATGAACACCGAAAAAAAATGCTTCGAAAATTCGAAATTCAATTGTAAAAGCACACATGGAGTGGCGTAGCGTGTGGCTCTGACTTTTTAGTCAGACTGGAGTTTACATGTGCCTCGTGTTTCCGAAGTTGATGCCGCTCTGGGTGGCTCCCTTGTTGGAGCCGTACTGCAGTGAGATGACGCCCTGACCGGCCCTCAGCTGTTCCTCTGAGAAGTTTCGCACATTCTTCTCGGATTCCTTCGGTCCTATCGAAGGCTTGCCGTAGTTACCAGCCTGGAATAGAAATTGGAATGAATTAATTTCTCGTGGATTACGAGTATGCGTTTGCAGCGCAAAAATGAGAATGTCACTAAAGGAACATGATAATTTTTAAGATAACTACAATGTTTAACTGAATGAATGCATTAAGAACGTAGTTTGTTCAGAATCGTTTACTGAATCGATTTCTTTCATTCTTAGGGTTCCGTAGCCAAATGGCAAAAAACGGAACCTTTATGGATTCGTCATGTCTGTCTGTCCGTCCGTATGTCACAGCCACTTTTTTCCGAAACTATAAGAACTATACCTACTGTTGAAACTTGGTAAGTAGATGTATTCTGTGATTTTCACACAAAAATAGAAAAAAAAAAACAATACATTTTGGGGGATCACCACAGAACTCGAAAAAAAAAATCATCACACCCATACGTGTGGGATATCTATGGATAGGTCTTCAAAAATGATGTTGAGGTTTCTAATATAATATTTTCTTTTTCTTTAAAATGGAGTAGGTATTTTATATTTTTTGTGGAGTATACTCTAGTAGAGTAGGTATACACTGGAGCATTTTAAGTTTTTATTAATGGAAAAATTCTTTAAAATGCTCCAGTGTAAAGTTGCCAACATGTCGTTTGGTCAATATTGCCTTTCAAGCGTCGATTTATATATTTATTCTAATTGAGGTGTTTGGTTTTATGTTGTTTAGCAAAGTTTTTCATTTATGTATTACCTTTCTGCCAAGAGACTGGAGGCAGATAACAACAGAGTTGAGGTTCTGCCTCTCCCACAAGTCGACCGTCTGGAACGTCTCCTGTGCGGGCACGCCCAGTATCTTGGCTGCCTCGAGGAACGCGTTGATGTTCTCCATGCACTTGAACGCCATCTTGGAAACGTTCACTTTCTTCACCATGTTTGGCTGAATGTCGTTTACGAGCCTGCAATAATGAGAGAAATATTTTTAAGAGATTCACTTAACCAAAAACAACCATTTAGCTGGCACGGGGAGGGACGATGACAGTGCCGGTTTTAGCATTACCGGCACCCTGGGCGAGGTTTATATGGCGTACTCTTTCTACTATCCAATTCATATATGTGAAAAAAAAACCCTGGTTTTTATTCACACTAGGTTCCATTTATTAAAAAAAAACTTAAAAAAAAAAAAAAAAAAACTACTACTACTTTTTTAGTCTTTCTATCGGCAAACTCTCATATATATAAAGGCATCGAAGTCTGTTTCCTGCAATTTCATTTTTGATTGACAAAGTCGCCAAGTTTGTCAATCTCGATTGAGGTATTCTGCCGTGCTAACGAAGAACGCAGTAACTCGATTTTGGACGATTATGAGTTATACATTCGTTGAGTTATATATTTGGAGTCAGCGAATCGAAATCTATTAAATCTCTCTAAGCAACTTTTTATTGATCCTTCAGGAACTCGGTTTTTCAGTAAGCAAGAATGCTATAACTAAAACATCATAACAAATTCAATAATCAAAAATAAAAGTCTCGGAAGCGGCAAAATCGAGTTACTGCGTTCTTCGTTAGCACGGCAGTATTGTCGATCGCAGATAGGTTTGTATCAGCTTAAGCTTAGAATAACTCCTTTCTCCACTCGCTACCTTTACAGATATAGTGTCCAATATTCTCAATGGAAAGACGAGACGGGAAACCAGACATGAAGGGGCGCCCCTTCATGTCTGGCGCCCTTGAGCGGTCGCCCAAACGCGCCCTACCCTAACGCCGCTACTGGACACTAACTCTAACAAAAATTAGCACTTACGCAAACGGATCAATGAATCGATAAATGGTTTTGACAGACCAGATATATTTTTGAACGGCCTATCCAACGATATCCCACACCATGGGATACACGAGAGTAATAAATATCATCGCCACTTTACGCGCAAGGGAATTACCCTAAAAAAAGTATTTTTCAAGATGTTGTTTTACCACTTTGTCGGTGTGATTAATATGTATATCCATGCCAAGTTATAGCTTTCTAGTACTTAGAATCTCTGAGCTAAGACGCGGACAGACAGACAGATGGAAATGGCGAAACTATATTCCTTGATGACTACGGAACCCTATCCCTATTACTAAGCCTACGCCATCTGTCCATTTGTCTGTCTCTGGCATCTCAGGGCTTTATTTTTTTAATTGTAGTACCCACCAAAGTAAAGGTAAATACCCAATGCCAAATGAAAAAAAAAAAAAAATACATAATAAGTGTTGCTGTCACTTCTATCATGGCAAATATTAAAAAGAAAGTAAACAGTCTCAGTTTTTGCGGCACGGAACAATTAAAACGTGAGTCCAACTCGCACTTGGCCGGTTTTAATACATGACATCTAAACATACAGACGTTGGGAAATCATGTTGTTCGAAGTCACTTGAGGATAAAATATCTGTTGTTGTGGTTTTTTATTATATAACGACCCAGTGAGCAGAGCACAGAACGGCTCAAGTAGATAAAACATGGAGAATAATATGGGTAGTTCCACTGCGCTCCAAAACCCATTGTTCTCATAATTTTAATGTTCATACATTGATTCCACTGCGCTCCAAGAATTTTTAGCAATAAAATATTTCAATATTTTAGTTCCAAGAAATGTTGAGTAGAGTTAGCGAAAAATTAATTTAGCATGAACCAATAAATATCCTAAAGAATATTTTATTTTGGAGCGCTGTGGACCCATTTTAATAGGTACTTAAATTTTTTGAAATAATATAGGTAAGAAAAACTTGGAGCGCAGTGGAATACAATCCTGGAGCGCAGTGGAACTACCCAATAATATGTCCCGTAGCTATGCGTACTTACCTACTTACAGTACTTATATATAGCAATATATAAGTACTGTAAGTACCTGTACCTACTTACAGTACTTATATAGGTATAGCAATATATAAGTACTGTAAGTAGGTAAGTATATATAAGTCACATAAATAACACAATCGTTACGCCACGGGACATATACACCACAATACAACGTGACGGAATTGGACGATCCATTATGTGATAAATTTGAGGGCAACCATTTACCGATTACCGCATTACCGAGCTCGGTTGCTTGCTATGCTATGATTGAAGTAATAGCATACAGTCTTAATATTATGCATAAAGTTTGTAAACATTTTGTTTGACCTTGGGCCAAAATTTCTGCCAATTTCAACCACGAGACTTCCAAGGCGACGCTTAATCCTATTTATCAGTAAAGACTCGCGCAGACTGGCGCGATATCACGCCAGTCTGTGCGAGCCTTAACACGTTTTCAACTCAGCTTGTAATGTTGAAGAGAATGTTGGCTATAAAATATACCTAGCTGTTTTTAAGTCAATAAAGATTTCGAAGAGCCGTAAAGAGCGAGATGGATGAACGATCTTTACTCAGAGACGTTAAGCCATCGTCGGTCGGTTGCCATGCAATAATACAATAGTCATAATGGGCAGATTCTCTCTGGCCAACGGTTCTAGCCGCACGCTAACTTTAATATACATCTAAACCGAATACATCAGATTTACTTTTACATCTCTCCCAAATATTTAGATGATATGGATTTAGATGATTGATCTTCGTTTTGACAATAGGGATGTTTCCTGGGTAAAAAAAAAAAAATAATTATACTACTTAGTCCGTCAGTCAGATAATAAAAAAATATTAGACACGTATTGTTTGCTTTATCATATTAATAAAAAAATACTTAGATAAAACACATTAAACTTGGGGAGTGGGGGCTCGGTACGTCACAGCTACGTATAAAATCTAGCGAGCAGTGACGTCATGCCACATTTGAACTCAATGTATCGCCGTAATGTTTTATTACGTAAAAAACGTAAAAATAGATAATAAATAGTATTAAGTAAGTAATATTTTTTAATAATCTACATGACGTACAAAACATTTTTTTTTGTCATCATCCCTATTCAAAAACATTCAGTGCGTCATTTACGGTGTCGAACACACAAATAAAAAATAAAAAAAATATAAGAAGTAATGGATTTGCAGTTTCCTTCTTACATCGGATTGTGTCTGGTTTTTGAGACTATACTCACAAAGGAGGAGGCCAGACTTGGCGTAAAGTACCTACCTATTGGATTAGGATTACCATCCATACCACTGTCGCTGAAAACCAGCTCTGTGGCTCTGTCTCGCATAGTGTCACAGCATTATGCTAAGCGATGACCGTTTTGCGTGAATGTGACGTATATTTTCCCCCAACTTGTTCTTATTGTGTTTGTGTGCTTTATTTTATGTTTTTTTAAATAAGTATATTATAATGTATTTTCTTTATTTCTTTTACATTAAATAGGTACTCACTTGCACAAAATAGTGCCGTCCTTAAGTACTTCGTAGAAGTTGTCCATATCCCCAGAGGTGTTGGTAGGCTCGCCAATGATCGCGTTGATCCATTCTAGACACTCCTGCGCAAGCTCCTCGCTGTATTTGCTGTTGATCTGAAAACAGAACGAAATATAACGTTAGAAAATAATTTTAAAGTATTTGTTTGCCCCTTTAGGAACATAGAGGCATACGTCCAAAGAAGGTATTGGTATACTGGAAGAGTGGATTAGAGCGATGATGAGAGTGACCAAAATTGGTATACCTAATTGATGTCCAAGGCACCTTTTGGAAACAATAGCCAAAAAGTAACATAAAATATACGCAAGTTTGAAAATATAAATACGATATTATCAATCTGTAGTCTTAACATCGTTAAAATAATATTAAGTTATATGGGATATTAAGTTTTAAAGGCACTTCTAACTTCATAGAATTTAATGTGTGATATTTGAGTTCGAAAATTAAAAACAGTAGTAATGTTATTAAAACGACTTGGAATATTATTAATAGTGAAACGGGAAGGTCTAGCAACCGAAATACTGACTACAGCCTATCAGTTAATGACAAAATAATAAAATCAGACTCACAAGTCGCCGCGGCCTTTGAAAATTTCTTTTCGGATATTCCCGTTTTAACTACTAAATCCCTAAACTCTTCACCTTCTGTTGCTGCACGATTACTGACAAATGCGTGCACTGAATGGACAGGTCCACTCAATCTGTGTGGTTCTTTCTTCAAAAGACCATTTCAGACACCAGTCTACATGGTCTTCACATGATTTGACCAAGATTATGTCTGGACTTTAAAAGAGACTGTGACCTCTGAGTTTGTTTCGGTCTTTCTTCTCAGAGTAGTCAGATACGAAATGCCGACCTCATCTAGTTTTAAAATTTGATTGACGTGTAAAAGTGTTTGTAAAAACCTACTTACAGAAATAAAATCATTTATCATTTATCAATGTTTCATCTATCTGCAACGCACATGTATCAATGTTTGCAAGGAGGTTTACGATATCCATTAAAATCGACCCACTTCTTCTTGTCTATATAACTGGCTGTCTGGAAACATGGTGTACCTATATTTCGTTTGTTATATATTGTTCGGTTCTGAGGTATTTTACGCTTAACGAAACGTTTTCCTAATTAAGGCGATGTGATCCGGCGCTTGAGCCGACTGAAGTAGACTCGCGAAGTCTTGAGTGGTTGCCTCGCACATTTGGTAGGTATTTAAACATAGTAAATTATTTTAATAATTTTATCAAGAATGGAATTGTGCTAAACAATCTAATTACAAAAACCTTTTAATTTATATAAAAATAAGGAAATAACGTCTGTTTTGTAGCTATGAGATTGATTAAATATTACGAGAAGGGGTAATTTTGGGTTTTTTTTTTTCTATCCAGCAAAGTTAATCTAATCGTGTTATTAAAGTCAAAGTCAAATCATTTATTTCAAATAGGCACGTAAAATGCACTTTTTAACGTAAAAGCAACTGCATGTCTGCCAGATCCTTAAATAAGATATACCTTTTTTTTCTGAATTTTATAATACAGTTTTATTCTGACGGGTCATACCACCTTAATGCTAATCACATTGACAATCTATAAAATAATTTATAGGGTGCCTCAATCGCTATTGATTAAAATTTTGAGTTTCATCAAAAATATTTCGATGCCTAACAGCCAAAAAGGGATAAGCGAAATTTTTTGCGCACCTTACAACAAATGCTATTAACATTGTTGTTTTAGCGACAGACTTAGATAATATGGTGGTAGCCAGGCGGACTTAGAACAAGCCCTATCACCAACCAAACCGAGCAGAAATTTTTGCCCCCACTGGGGATCGAACCCGGGACCTCTGGATCTGAGACAGGTGGTTTTACCACTAGACCACAGAGGCGGTTAAACGCAGAACTTAGTTCAATAAAAGCAGCATTTTAAGGAAACAAGAAACGGGTTTACTCTACTGGAAAATGCAGCAGCTAATCCGAGTACAAATCAATTCGTCACAGATATAAAACAACTAGCTTCTGCCCGCGACTTCGTCCGCGTGAAATTTCTTGTTCCCCCGAAAAATCTTAAAAGATAGACATAATATGCTGTCGCAGACTTTTTTTTAGAACATTTAAAGAGGAACAATTCCATCATACATGATATTTGCGTAACTTAAACCGTTTACGCAGCGCACGCAACGGAAGCTCTCAATAAGAAATATTGTTTCCCGTTATTGCAACATTTTTCATTTATGCTCCGCTCCTTTTGGTCGTAGCGTGATGTTATATAGCGTATAAGTTTCCTCAATAAGTGTACTATCCAACACAAAAAGAATTTTTCAATTCCATCCAGTAGTTCCTGAGATTAGCGCGTTCAAACAAACTCTTCAGCTTTATAATATTAGTATAGACTATAGATATCCATGTTTTAAAGGTACCAAAACGCAATTTGATGCACAAAAAGTTGTTTACAAACACGTATGTAAACGGTAAAATAAAAGTAGTCTTATTCTGAATGTTGGAATCATCTGTATTTTAATTTAATGTAAATCTTCATCATCATAAATAACTTATTTTGATGAGAACGGGTTAGTGTAGGTACTTATAATAATAGACAGACGCTCTACGTTGTGTAAACTGTTTTATTACCATTGCTCTTAAAACGGTGAAGGAAAACAATGTGAGAAAACCGGCATGTCCTAGAACCAAAAATTCGAAGACATGGTGACATCTACCAGCCCGTACTGGGCCCGCGTTGTGAATTACGACTAGGGTTGCCAACTCTCGAAAGGATCAACCCGGGAGAATTTCAAGAAATCGAGTAGATCGAGGTTGAAAAAAAATCTCCATCATATATTAATTTTTAAATTTATATTTACATTCGTGTCTTTCAAGCAGCATCTAATCTTTGACGGATTATTGCCAAAAAATCAAAAAAGTTTGTGCATGATGAAAAATCAAAGTTTGTAAGTATTTGTAACCCTGCTTTTACTAAAGAAATATTCATTCAGTTTCTTTCCTTGCTCCATACTTGTTCCATCATACTGAATACGCGCTCGCAAGAAGCATTAAGGCTCTCACACACTGGTGCGATATCGCGGGCGCGACGCGACACTAGTAGCACAATTTCTTTGTCGGTGCCTGTCGCGCCCACGATATCGCGCGAGTCTGTACGAGCCTTCAGAGACAGGAATGGAAGGAACAAACGTGACTGGTTTTTTCAATTCAGGACAGGGATTTCCGTCTTTCGATTTCGTAAAGAAGTCAACCCAGCGTAAATCCACTCGATTTTCTTCAATGAGATGTGGTTGCATCTCACTCTCATTAAAAAAAAAAATTGGTTGTCTGTAAAGTTGGTTTACGGACGATAGTTTAACGTGACAACGTCATAACAAAACATTGATGCGGCGCAAGCGTATAATGAGCGTAACGAGACAATGAGCGTAACGGGACAATGAGTCATCCTTATTCGTGCATGCAGCCGGCGTTCATCGATTTATTAGACGTTGTTACGTCAAAAATCGGAGAAATTGTTGCATCCCGGGAAGTCGGGAAGTTAACCATATTATCGGAGTTTCCCGGGCAATACGGGAGGGTTGGGAACCCTAATTACGACCCATTCCCTTTCACCGAGACGTAGCCTGTGTCCCAGTAGTTCGAACATTATAGGCTGATCATGCATGGTTCTGCAGGGCAAAGGCCTCTTCTCATATACAGAAGGCACGATAATTGATCAACACGCTCGCTCAAGACGGGTCATTATGTTCAAATTCAACTTAAAAAGCAAGTACATATACCTAAGGCCCCTCACCCACGGTGACTTTTTGTAGCGATGCAGTAGCGATGCTGTCGTGCATTCGCATCGATACAACCACGATGCGGCCGCTAGCTGTTTGCCCTCGCCTACACCACGATTCTCAGTCGCGATGAAAACGCGATACTGTCGCACTTCGGTCGCGATGCAAACGCGATTCAGTAACGGCACAAAAATGCCACAGTTGCACTGATGCTCGGTTCTCCACTCAGGCGCCGCCCTTCCTCCGTTCTCTCCTCGATGTCGTCCGACACGGTCGCGTGTTTGCATCGATACAGTCGCGATACTGTAGCGCGTTAGTAGCACGTTGGCATCGCTTCTGTAGCACGTTGCAAATGCGAATAATGCGCGTTAGTAGCGATGCTGCCGCGCAGCATCGCTACAAAAAGCGACAGCATCGCTACAAAAAGTCGCCGTGGGCAAGGGGCCTAAATGTGCTAAATTATTTTATACTGGAGATCAAGAGAAATCGCTTAATTTATTATCCAAGAATATCGCTTAACCCCGTTAAATGCAGCAACATGTAGTATGACACCTTTCACGTCAGTTTCCGAAATTTTGCATTTTAAAGTGATGAGAGGATCATGCATACAGTTTCGCTTTTAAAAGTCCAAAAGCGGTATGCAAATTATGATGCTCAATATTATGAAATAGCAGACGGTGCAGAAAATAGCACCATTTTTATTCATTTACTATGATATCATCAGACATTACAATGGTATCATTGTTTATTAAAAGGAAAAACTATTTTGGAATACAAAGGTAGACTGTAATTTCAGAAGACTATTAAAAGTCATTCTTTTAAAAGTAATACTGCCGCGCTAACCGAAGAATACAATAACTGGATTTTGAACGATTTTGAGTTATATCGGAATAAGCGAATCGAAATCTCACTTTTTATCAATCCTACAGGAATTCGGTTTATCAGTACCTAAGCAAGAATGTATTATCTAAAACTTCATAACAAATTCACTAATCAAAAAATGCAATTCTCGGAAGCATCAATATCGATTTAAAGCTTCTACAAACAGGTGCGTCACGCGACGCGACACAAAGGCACCGCTCGTCGCGCGACACGCGGTGCTTTGTGTCGCGTCGGGGGTCGTGCCTGTTTGTAGGAGCCTTTATTGTATTTTTCGTTAGCGCAGCAGAAGAAGAACATCGTGAATCGTAGAACCAACATAGGTATTGGATCTTCCAAAACCGTGTAAGGGGTGCTACATAAATGTTCGGGCCGGCACAATTCGAGCTAAGCCGAACGGTTTTTTTTCGAACATATTATATGCCGCCCGGCTGTGTGCGTAGCAACCCTAAAAGCTGCAAAAATTACATTATGCGCCAAAAACCGTCTAAATGCGCCAAGAATAAAGTTTACGTGAATCCTGATCCAAGTTTAATTCCAGTAACGTTTTGATCTGTTTAATAATTCTTCTATGTTACAAACGGGAAATGACATAACTATGTTATGAAGTTAGTGAACATCAACTGACTGTGAGTCCAAGGTTGCGCTGATAAGAAATGAGCGAATACTTTATTATAGCCATTGTCGCATATAGCTTCTGCTTGATGAATGTTTAAATGAAAAAAATATATATGTATCTATATTCACTGGTTTTATAGCAAGTTTATGTACCTACTTATTTTATTAAATAAAATAGCCGATTTGCCGGTCTATTCTGTAAAAATCTCACCGTGAAAAGTGGTGAAGTGAGCTGTCAATCCGGTCTATTCCATAAAAATCTCACCAAGACAACTTAGGTGAAGTGAGCTGTCATGCCACCTCTGATGGAAGGGATTCAAACTATTGACAGCTCACTTCATTTATTTATTTATGTCCACACAAATTACTTGACAACACAATATGTTAACATAGAAGAGCACAAAGCTCATTTAAGTTCATCTAAGTTTTCACGGTCAGATTTTAACAGAATAGATCAGCCTCGTCCGGGTTCTACCCGCGATGGCAATAATTTCGTCCACCCATCTCGCCGTTGGACGACCGACACTTCGTCTTCCAGTCCTTGGACGCCACTCGTTCACTGCCTTACTCCACTCACTTCGCCTTGCCAGATGTCCTGCCCAAATCCATTTGAATTCCATAACTCGTTTTCCGATATCGAAAACCTTCGTACGTCTGTGACAGCTCACTTCACCCAAATTTTCACAGTAATATTTTTCAGAATAGACCAGCTGTTCTGTAAAAATCTCACCGTGAATTTGGTGAAGTGAGCTGTCAATAGTGTCAATCCTATGTAGTACATACTAATTCCATGGTCAATCTCAAGCATTCTGTAGCATGAGGTGGAATGACAGCTCAGTTCAAGCTCAACTCACATAAGTTTTCAGGGCGAGATTTTTACAGAATAGCCGACTCCCAGGTCAAAACTATCAAACGAAAATAATCTTTAAGCCATAAAATACTACCTTTGTAATTAAAGTATTTTTATATAACTATTCCGGGCACTTTTTGCACATCGTTTGTTGATTTTGCATGGCAATTATTAAATGCACGTTCCTAGTTCGATACTTGCTATTTGCTACCGTATAGTATAAAGTACTCTGTGTTGCTACCCTTCCACAAAACAAAAATCTCTCGATTTAAAATGACGCTAATGTTTAAATACTTTTAATACTGAATTGCCGTGTAATAAATGACAAGAATAGGATAAAAATGTTTCGATTTTATTGTCGTTTTTTATGCAGGTCAAGTTAATATTTTATTGTATAAAGTCATGTTCATAGCGTTACAAATTCTCATGACATTGACGATCTATATGAAAATCTGGATTGTGGAATCAGAATTCTGGAATAGTAGGTACAGCCGCGATTTGGAAAATTGATATCATTCCAAATTCATTACTTACTATTGACCGTATTAAAATAGAAATAATTTTATACGCATCACGTTCTGCTATGAAAGTGTGCGATAGGACAGTCTCCGTGACTATAATGAAATAACCGTGTATTTGATACGTGCACTAACAGCTGTACTAATTAAATGTGCCCGTTCTGGTTACCTACTAAACGGCTTGAAAGAATACTGGTTGCTATATAGCCTTCAAGTTTTTTATAGATAAGTGTGAAATAACCAACCCAAATGTAGATAGGGCTAGAGAGATGGGCCATGTTTTTTTTTATTATCTTTGTGCACGCTAAGAAGGTTTAATTTCGCTGATGACTAAATTCTTCAGTGACATTGACATAAATAGAAGTGTTATTTAGCATTAAATTGATAAATCCTTAATAATAATTATGCGTAATTTTTGTTGATGAATATTTGTTTTGTTAGTAATTAAAGATGCCCAAAGAGCCCTAATGAATCAATAACTTAGGTAGAATTATAATGAAATAATCAAATGTTCCTGTAACAATACATCGTATTCCACCGAAAACAAACTCATGCGCACGATGACGATGACGTAACCATCGAAGGATTCAAACATGACTCAGAGACCGGTATGTCAGAAGTTTGTAACCTCAAACAAAAATTAAAAGCATGGTCTCTCACAACCTGATTTTAAGGATGTACTGACTTTCAGTTAAAACATATTCGTTACTATGCAAGTGGACTTGTCTGCTTTTGGATAAACAACGAAGGTATTTGAATTTTAATTTGTCCCAGTTGGGTCGAACCTATATAATAGGCTCTTGCCCTTTCATTAATATTCCGAAGCGTTGTCTAATTTGTGTTTGAAGTTAGCGGAAGTGATTTCTTGTAAGCTACGTCCTGTTTAAACTTCGTTGCACTGTGGTCAATAAAAAATTGTCTGACGTCTGCACCAAATATATAAATGGTACTACTCGTATGTGCACGAATATAATTAAAATGGAACCAACCATAGGTAACAGTTATCAGCTAGCTAGTCATTTATTACTGTTTCCACATTTAGGTTTAAACAATATATCAATGTCATTATTTACTATATTCAATTAATTAATTCCGTTGCTAGTTAACATCATTATCAAGCTAAAACAAAAGGTCGTTGGGGGAATTAGGTTAGTTTTGATAACTATGGCAGCTATCAATTCGTTAGTTTGGAAACTAAAATAGTTAATTTCACTGATATTATAAACTGGTAATGAAATTTAAATAATGTCTGGTTTTAATAAGGCATGTCATTTGATCTCTTCCCTTTTTAAGCTAACGTCAGTCATCAGCATGTGCGAATGGAGGCCGAGAAGGATAAGATTGCGAATATCAATACTGATGTAATGATATTAAAGCGTTCATTCACTACTAATCGCCATACGGCCATATACAAGGAATCGTTAACAAAAACGTTTGTGGCCATAAATAAGTATGATTCAATGTCAACGGCTTCAGTCTTTTGAAGGCACGTCCTCGGAATTACGTCAGATCATAGATGATAGCTACAGCAATGAGAAACTTGAGAATATACAGCTTACACTATCGCATATTTCAAATGAAACGCTAAAGGATACACGCAAATAGTATTAGGTCAATCAACATTGATTTAAGGTAAATCGTATAAAAATATCCTTCGCAGGCCATTGTCAACAATGGCTCCAACACTGACTAGTAAGGGGACAGGAATGGGGTCACCGCGCGAGGCCGGCTGAGAGACGCAGTCAATGCAATACAACCAGTATTGATTCGCAAAAATGGGGATACATTCAAGTTTAAACAAGAATTCACTCCGATTATTTCCTTCAATTAAACTTTCGCCATGGTAAAGAGTCATAAGAAAAAGAAAAAAATCTACGACTAAAGTGAAGCAATATAATACTATTTACCCTATCATATTTCAAGTCAGGCCACACAAGTGGTAATATGATTTTCACCTATTTGTTACTCTATGTATCTTAGCTTGCACAACATAGCTATGTTGCTTGTGCAAGCAAAATAGAATTCCATTTTAAATTAAACATCGAAGAGAAATTTGGTCAAGTGTCAATCTTGAACATATGGCCGGTTGAAAGTGGCCTGCATTTAAGCCATATAAATGAATCCTGCGTAAAGGCCATACCTTATAAGGTGGGGTACTGTGTGTTGTAACAGAACCAAGCCTTATATGAGTCATCGTCTCGGTGAATTAGTATAAAATAAATTCTTTTGAGCTAATTGAACATCTGTTTCGTCCATGCCATTGGTGAGGATTCGTACACAAAACGATTCGTGAGTCGTGACTAAACTTGAACAGTTAATAATATAGTGAACATTATCAATAAGACGTTAGGTACTTAGGTCTTGTCACCTACTAATAATTAATTTACCCGGTCCTCACTTATCATACGCATCATGTATTTAGTCTTATTGAAACTAACTGTAACTCCGTAATTAGCAGAAGAGAGTAACTAATACATATAAACGTCCATCCGTTTGACCTGCATACTCGTTTTACTGATAAGGTGCATAGCCTCACGTACCTGTTTGTCAGTCGGAAAACAGACTTATTTTGGTATTCATTGGAATGGCGGCTACTAAAATATAAATAATTTTAATGAATATCTTCCATGTTCTTTCCACTTGAGCGCGGTTAAGGACTCACACAAAAAATATACTAAAACCGGTTGTAAAAGTTGTGTTAACTGATCCTCCTTGACCCACATGCAACCGGTGCGCAGGCGACGAGTGCAGGAAGAAAGGTGTCCTGACTGATAATTACAAGACCATAAAACTTCACAGATCTTGGGTGCGCTTTTAAAAGTAACGGAATGTAAATTAAACTTACGGTGCCATGAATTTAAACATTATGTGAAGACATAATTAATATTTATTTAAGTACTTATCAAAACGATAGAAGGCTTGGTTGGCAGAGCGTTGCTGGAGCAATGACCGTTTAGGTATTGTTGAGAATGTTAAGTTTGAGTGGGATCCTATTTGATGGAGGTGCTTAGTAAGTAAATACTTGGAAACACCATCTATACAATGTTGTAGTTACGCGTACTATAAACAGATGGCAAATGATAATTCGAGAACTATTTTTAGAACAATGATGATGATAGTTACGTCCTCTATAAACGAGATGTCACAATAGACAATAAAATAAATTGCTTAATTAATTAAACGCGTCGATCTAGTCTCCTCAAAGTCCATTAATGGTCTGGAAACATTGACATTACGTTGCTAACAAAAGAGGTTACTGCTTTTTATATGGTGCAACTTTTATTTAATAAAAAAAGGTGACAAATGATTCATCTGTAACCTTGCTTCAATGCAAACGTGAGGCGACTATACGTTACTTGTATTTAAATGCTAAACCGAGTCATTTGTATACAATATACTGCCTATCTACTTTAAATTTCCTTGGAATGTAGATACATCACATAACCTTTATTCTAAACACTATTGTAGATCCCATAATAATGGCAATAACACAATTTTACACGATACACGTAATACTTACCTATATTCGTTATATTTAAGTGATTAAGGAGTGTTCTTATAGCGAATGTGAGTACCAATACAAACCATTTCTGGTTTAATGGTACAAAACAAACATGAACCTGTATTGAATAAATGCCTTTAAAAAAACCTACTTATTTTAATTAATGTCACGAGTAGAAATAAAACAAGTCATATTATTGAGAATTCGTATTTCTACAAATACCTTTTTTATAATATGACAGAACATACCGTCTCGCGCCGTTAGGTTTTTTCAATATTTTTTTCAACAATGGCAAAGGCACAGTCAAATAAGTATTTCTGAATGCGTGATTGAGTTCTTTTTTAAGGCTTACCTAACCAGTTTACTCGACGGATTAGGGTACTGTACACGTGTAGTCATTATTTGTACCTACCTGGAACGTTACCCTACCCTCGTCGATGGTAGTGGCGCCTTGAGAAGGCGTCGTGAAACGACTACTCGCTGGTATTTTAAGTTTCGAATCAAAATGATTGCTGAACGTGGTTACGTCCCATACGTAAATCATCAAGTGTTACATTGATTATGAATGGATACAGAAACTAAGCAAACATCTGATGTGGACGCGTTAGTACAGTCTTACATTTCATATTCAAGACCATCTGGCCCTTGTATCTCCGCTAATGAGGTCACACCATCTGTTCCCTAAAGTAGGTCACGGCTGAGTCCTTGTAATACAATTCTGGACCTCACAGCATCCCCAATCAATAATCTAGCCGTGCAACGCGACCTGTTTACGAAGAGCCACTCCCACATCGCACTATAAAATAAAATTTGAACTACAGCACATGGTCGGGTTATAGCTTGGAAATCACAAGTTCAAAACTTACCTTTCTCTGTGCTTCGGCAGCAAATCCAGATTTGGTAGCCCTGTTGTTAGCCATGTTGAGTGAACTATCTAATAGCTAGCTAATATAAATAATAAATTAAATCACAGACACGGGTGAACGCCGTGAAGTCACTGTGTACAGTATGTAAACAGGCACGCGGGTCAACACGACACGACCAAGTCACACGGAGTCCGATGTGTGAGTGTGTGTATGAATGACATCATGCAACGCGGCGCGCCGCTGCCGGCCGGTACGAGCGAGCTGCTAGGTTTGTCAGTACTGTGTCGATAAAATCTTGCAATTCCATTAAGATGAAAAAAAAAAAAAAATTGATAAGTAAAATATTCATTTCGGAAAAGTAAGAAAGGAGAGTTGGTATGTTGGAGGAAGTTTAAAAGTGGTGCCAATGACAAAAAAATGGAAAGATAACCGTTTCTTTGGTGAAGGATGAAACGCATGTTACTAAAAGAGCGATAAAAGTAAACGTTGATGACTGGAAGGGGAGACAGAGCCCCAAAGATGATGAAGAGAGATCAGGGGAAAGGCACAGTCAAATAAGTATTATTATATTTATTCAGATTCAAATCGTCGATTTGGACCTAATTTTTGCAATAAAATTATTTTTAGAATTTTTTGATTTGTGTCCTTTTGTATTCAGTGAACATTTTCTATCACCCGCTCACGCACAGTGTGAGCGGGTGATAGGAATATATATTCATCTGAAAACGGAATGGATGCTAATGTGAGAGCTGACAGGAAATAATGGAAAAGGATAACGTCTAATATAATGATTTCACTCAGGTAAAGTATACCAGTTTATTAAAAAAAAAAAAAACGAATTTACTTATATATCGATACCATGTACAACCCAACACTAAAAGCTCGAAATGTAAAACGAAAACCAAGTAGGGAATACAATGAGAGTGAACGGGTAAACAACATAAGCCCATCTCTTTCTAACGTCTCGTCGAAATGGCGGCAACTTACCGAGTGATCCAAGCATCCGACCTCAGCTAAGGAGTCTGGGAGGCTTTGTACGATGTGGTTTGAATGTGCACAACAGCCTAACGCAAGTAAACCTCTAACTTATGCATTTCCAAGAAGTTAATGAACCAGCCTTACTTCCTTATACGTGTTTCTGAGAGACCTGTAGAATGCTTCGCCTAGCTACCTAGCTGCTAACAGTAGGTAATAGGCTGCAAACAATATTTACCGGAAACCGTTCCCAATACATAAATTCTGTGAGATATTTAAACTTTTGGTGGACAATCATGCAATACTAGCCATTATAATAATGAGAATAGAGTAACAACAAAAATTTGATAAGGCGTGAAAGCGATTAAGCACGTTCGACTGGCCTCTAACGTAATAATAAAGCATTCTTTATGGTTGAAGATCAAGGGCCTCCATTCATTACTTCTAACTTCGTTCGGTTATCATTATAACCGGTTGGTTTAACTCACAATTCAAACAGTCTATATCAGATATATACCTAATCATGTTATCAAATTTACCTAGAATATCTAGAAAGGTTTGGAGTACTGTCAATATCTTGGTCAATACTAATAACAGGTAGAAGTATATTGACCATAAAAATAAGTTTCAACTAATGCAATAATGTAAGTATTACCTGGGGATGATATGCTAATCTGTATGCTATATAGTTAGATGTACGGTCTAATATCGTATATTTATTTCACTAGTCTGATATAGATGGGTGACGGTACCGAGGTTTTGTCGTTATTCTCCAGTCTGACGTCATTTCATGATTATGTATGTTTCTTACATCTCCGTGTTAGTATACTGCATGTACATTAATAGATTCATTAATCATGAAACAAACCTTTTTAGGTTATATTTCTGCATTTTTTAATTATACCGTGAGAGAATTTATACTCGTATCAGAGCCTTCTCAGTGCTCTTCCATGCCATATTTCAGCATCCGTTATTTATTCCAGAATTGTATAATTTATCTAACAGTCAGTATATAAACTTAGCATTGAAATTGCAATTGCAACAGCATGAATCAGTACGTGCATAGAATTTACACTATCTCTGTATTACTTAGTTCACGTTAACGGCCATTCCCAATTTCCCGATACCGATAAAAAATATATGATAGCAAAAGTAAACAGATAAATATCATCAATCAAGTATTTTTACAGTAAACAATGAATGAACATGTAGATAAACACCAAACGCTCAATAATGAGGTGTGGACAGTCTTAACTAATAGATGAACCTGCAACGATAACGTTAATGACTGGAATTAACCCATCCACCAATTATTCTGTTTTGTCGACATGTAGAATTAAATATTTAAGTCTGCGACTTGCGATGGTGCCATCTCTTAGACCTACCATAAGCCTTTTGTATCAAGCTATGGTAGAGCGACACTGTAGTCGTTGCTTACTCTATAAAGGTTTTCGTTAGTGTTAGTAGTCTGGCTCGATTTGAGTAGATGGCGTTCGTATAGCAAACGTAAATACTGGCTATATAAAACCCACTGAGTGTTATATACATTCTATAACAGAAACGTCAATTCAACTTAATTGTCACACTGGAACATGGTTCAGGTTTATGATTCAAAATTAACGTGAAACTCCAAATTATGATACATACAAAAAAATATTAGAAATGTGAGCTAAAAACAAAAAAACACTATAATAATACCTAAGCAAAGGTGGTTCGCCGCGGCCTTAAAACGTTTGGTAAAACACGGCAGAGTAAGATCAGAATGGATTACCGAGCAAGAAGAAGTCGCAGAGGACGACCTTGTTACTCTGGTAGCACTTCTCCGCCGTGCCAACCTTGGAGCTTTGTGGACAGCTTCAGCAGCTTCATAATATTATCGTCTCTCATAGGACTCATTTATTTAATGCTGGAAAAACACTGCAACACTTGCAACTCTACTCGTGATCTAAACAACATTAATAAGAGCATTGCAGATATTGCGGTAATACTTTTGGTTAATTATCTACCAATTTATATGTGATAGTTTTTTCCATTAGGAATTTCGTAGTAACAGCCCTGAGTTTGAAAGCTGGCGGTGTGATACCCCCATGCCTCGGAAAGTACGTCTCTCTCCGGTCGGGTCGGATTGCCGTCCCATCGGACTATGAGAGTGATGGAAGAGACAGTGCACTGTGTCTGCGCACTCTTGACTCTTGTGCACTATAATATCACCCGCGGCGAAGGCTGGTCTCCGCTGAGATTGGTCGCCATGGCTGTAATTCGGTCTGGAGGACTTTTATTATTATTGATACCTATTTATAATAGAAGGATAATTCTGTAAACTTAGATATTTTTCCGATATTTATTTACTGATATTGTTTAATAAAAAATAAATGTTGTTACAGAAAAATTTAACTTACATGAAGCACAGGTATGAAGAACTAGAACTGAAGATTTCAAGGTTTTCTCAAGAAATACCGAAGTTAGAAGGAAAATTTGAACTTATAGAAGCACTTACTTGTGCAATCGAGAAAAAAGAATCAGGATGGGATCCAAGAAGATGTTTGCCTTTACCTAATGTCGAAGTATTTCTAAACCCTTGTGAACTAGGCAAAAATGTCACCAGCAATTGTCCGAAGCCTTTACCGAAATTGACTATGCAGAAGGCATAGTCAAGTTTCAAGATTGACTAGATGAGAACAAACTAGGTGAATGAAAAACATGTCCAGCAGTAGTTTTTAAGATATTTATTAAAAAATATAGTCAGCGTATCTTCTCTATTTTCTCCCACTTTTACCTCACACAACATCTGAAAAACATTTTGATATTACATATTTGAATTTTCAATTTTTACGAGTTTTTGCATTTTAAATTGTTTACCTTTACATGTATGTAATTTAAGGGGACAAATATATGTATTGCAATCGATATTTAAAAAAAAATGCACATTGTTATCATTTATGATTTTGTATCAGTCGCGCGCCACCGCGGCAAACATGTCTGCAATGGTCAAAGTCTTTTTGGCAACGGACGTTATCTTCTTCGTTCGAAATGTTCGGTGAAGTCCCAGTAGATTTAGGAGGGTTCTTTGTATTAGTTGAAGCGTTTATGCCTGAGGGCCCTGTGGCCTTATGTTCCTGACCATGTGGATTTTTATTATTATCTGTCTCAACTCCTACACCAATTTCCATTTTATTTGCTGTTAATACTGTTTGAACTTCAAAATCACGGCGCTTTCTATCTAACTTGTTTTCGGCCTTACATCTAGCTTCGAATTTTTCCTTGTGCCGACATTCTGGTGTATCCTTGTGTATCTGATTTTTATCGACCTCATAGAGCAAGTCTTTTAGTTCGATGTGAAGATTATCGTATGCTTTTCCTATATTTCCTATTGTATTCTGTAACATAAAATTAAATCTTGTAACTATTTATTGAACATAGATCTATCTTTGTTTTGAACAATATTTAAACACATTATGGATACGATATTTTATTTACCTTGAGTGTGTGTAAGCTATGTTTCATGGAAAATAATTCATTTTGTATCGTGTATCTTTCCCAATAGTTTATAGTTATATGACCCACTAAGGCAAACATTGCAAAGAAAAGAACAGTATCAACACAAACAGTTTTGAAGGATTTTCTTAGGAATGCCGTTGGCATTTTGCGAAAATATTTACTTTGCACTTCTATTTTTATCCGTAAAAATAGACATTGACATACTTGTGAATTTAGAAATGTATGTTTTGCAATATTTTTGTCATTACCAATTTTTATGGATTTATCTTGATGACACGTCTATTGAGTGGCTACCGTGGTGCCAACATGCCAATATACGTAGTATCTCTAAGTAGTCTGTGATGCCAATTAAGGTAGATCATGGTATTCGTAAGTACTTACTATATAGAAGCTGCTTCTATTGATTCAATATTTATTTTAATCCAGTGCGGGAATCAAGTAACATTAGTTCGATATAAAGGCTCGTACAGACTAGTGCGATATCGCGGGCGCGACGCGACATTAGTAGCACAATTTCTTTGTCGCTGCCTGACGCGCCCGCGATATCACGCGAGTCTGTACGAGCCTTAATGTGACCAAGGAAACGTTGGCTCTCCACGTAATTTTACTACTCAACATATAATTTTGAGTACTCTTAAGCGCCATCCATCATCGGGCGATCAAATCCCGGAGATGGTGCCATCAAATTCAATACTACATGAATCAATGCAATGTCATCGCGGCGATAATTTGAAGGCATGGCGGCGCCGCCGTCGGCGTGACTGTTGCCGCGATTCTCTTGCCCGTGGAGATGGTGCCTTAATTACTTAGGTACATAAGAGGCAAGTTCTTCAAATTCGTTGCAGAATGTATCAATGATTGCCTAGACGTTAATTCAGAAAAGTCTAAAACAAAAACTTCACTCTTCAAGTTTTTTAATCTTTTATTGGAGCTTATGTTACGAAGCAGGTAATATATTATTTTAAGTAAAATTTTCATTTATCATTATTTATTTGCAGTAATATTTTCTTGAATTAACACTGATTACTAGATCACTTGCTGTTGTTTTTCCGTTTTGTTTTTATCGTCGAACGAATCGGTGTAGACATATGACATGATCGTGACTTCCTGCGAGGGAAAAAAATAAATTTACAAACACGTGGAGGCCGAAGCGGGGAACACATTTTTCCTCCAACAAAGAAACCTTTTAAATGAGAAAGTCACGTGAGTGGGAATGCATTTTGTGTGTTACGCTGGATGTGGAAAAGATGCCATTAATGGAATTCCATATCTGCCAGGGTTTTAGCATAAGAAAGAAAGAAGAAAGAAAATACGTTTCATTTGCGGTCGACTATCAACGATTAAATCGCTTTTTGGAAGTTCAGTACAGTGCCTGACGGAAAAACAACTGATAGAAAACACGCAGTTTTGATATTGCGCTCAAACGCAACGAGTTACCAAAACGCGATGCAACATCAAAGCAAATTACCTAATTAAAATGGCTAAAATATAATAGTTCAGTACTATCTGACAGACCTTATTGGATGTGTTTCTATTGGGGAAGAATAAGCGCCGAAAGAAACCAACTTTTTTCTCAGTTTTGGCTGGTTCCGATTGCGTAAGTCGCATGCAATGGCTGGTGCAGGCGGATAGGTCCTGCAGCTTTGGTTTTGACTGAAATAACGTTCAAAATAAACTCAGTGAATATAAAGCTCGTCCATAAGAAACTAATAGATTAGATACAATACCTTCTAGCGACCTGATACTAACAGTTTCCGTGGTGTCATCATGCATGTTGCACTGGAGGTAACAGATTTCATCAGCTACAGTTAGGCATGCCACTTCAGCACGTTTCACGTCATTCTGGGAACAATATATAAATATAAATAATATTTCTTTGTTTCCCCAAAAGCCTTTAATAATATCCATAGGACTAAAAATATAACCCTAAACTGAGTGTAAGTTCCTGTGACATAGGAGTCAGAAATTGAATCAAATCAATCTCCACCAAGCATACGAATCTCATATTCGTATTCCTCTCCACATACATGTGACTTAGTTTGTTATTTTATTTGTTACTAGCTGCTACCCGCGGCTTAACACGTGTGGCTTTTTAAAATAATCATAACTTAGGTACTTATTATAACATCAGCTATCTCTGCCAATGAAAGTCCTGTCAAAATTGGTACAGCCGTGTCGAAGATTAGCCAGAATAAGCAGAGAGACAGACAGAAGAATATTTAAAAAATTATGATCATCTGCCTAGCGGTTTCCCAACTATGTTGGAGTCGGCTTCCAGTCTTATTGGATGAAGTTGAATACCAGTAATTTACATAGATCGACTGCCTATCTGACCTCCACAACCTAAAATCTGGGTAATAGTATATCCCTTAGTAAGACTGGTTGTTAGACTTTTGGGCTTTTGACGACGTATAACGACTGACAAAGGTCCACGAATGACAGCCGGGACCAACGTGCTTTTCGAGGCACAGAGGAGTCTCGGTATGTAAAGATGGTCACACATCCACGGACCAACTCCGGCAAGCGTAGCTTAACCTGGTGGATCGACTCGTGCGGCTGTTATTACTTAGCCACGAGTTCTTCAGCCACTTCAGCAACAACACTTCAACACTTCTTCAGCAGTCAGTAACTTTCATATGCATTTAGGAAAAAGTTGTTATTTTGACATTACAAACAGACACATTTTATTTATTTGTATAGATATCAGGTTATCGACAAGGATCGACAGATCCAACACAGTAATGTAAGAGTCATGAGATTATTAATCACCGATGGTAATTTTATTTTGGGTCTTACCGACATCTTATTTAAAACTTTTTTCATGGACTTGAGATCTTGGGTTGCATGGAGTTTATGTGTGATGTCGGGTAGCAGGAAGCTGAGGATCAGCACCACCACGACGGTACCAATAGCGATGTAGTTGCCGCTCATGGCGCAGTACGCCGTCCATATGTAGTGCAGGGCGGTTTTAGTGAACAGCTCCCATTCGCCGTACACGGTCATGGCTGGAGCCACCGCTGATTGCTGACAACGCGAAGGCATTTTTCCGGTACGTGTCCGAAGGTAGAAACCTATACATTTTATTAGACAGTTCAGTTCTTAAGTTGTCTTGTCTTAATATAGCTATTCGGCATGGGTAATTTGATAACGTTTTGGTACAAGAATCTTAAACGGGGCAGGTAAACTAAAACTAAAGAGAAACTTGACGAGATTAATGATATCATCAGAGCTAAGTTTTGAATTTAGAGGTTGGCTTTATTGGAATTTCAATCCACATGCAGTGCATTGCTAAAACATTATAATGACTTACCCGGAAAAGAATAACGCTTCGTCATATTAGCATATTACTATATCTTTATTTTTTAAACATTTTTAGATGATGCTTGACAACAATTTGTTCAACACAAACCTAACCATTACCTATGACTTGTATTTTTTTTTTTTCCGATACTCGACAATAAGCTATAGACTTGCAATTTATGAAGGTATCATTTGAGACTTCATTTGAGTCAAGTGGACGCTTTTTGTTTTTTTTTCTTTTTAAATCCATTGGTAGAGTTTTCTTCAGTATAGTAAATAAATATAATGTTATAAATATTTAATGTTCGATTTTATGGTTCAACTTTAGGTTCGCAGCTTTCACCGATTCAGGATATTTGTTCAAGGACGCGATTGCTCCAAAGACTGCTAATCCTTCGGTAGTCATGGCCAGTAGGCCAGCAGTAACAGATCCTTCAGTCATTTTGGTAGTTCTGCGTAAGGTGGCTGAGTGGTCAGGTAGAGAACTTAGCCCCTAGGCGCTTTACTTTGTATAATTTATTTCGTCACTACTTTTCTCAAAACAGTGATGGAAAACGGTTTCCTCATCGTGAGGAGCCGTATCTCCATGTCCATTTCAGCCACGTGGCCAACTCATAAAATTTGATGTAACTTTGCCAGGAATTAGTGGTAATTTGTTACTACACCCCTCTTTTCCAAACATATATATATATATCGACGGCAAACCTAACGTCCCAAGGCTAGGTGGTAGGAGCTGGATGAGAGTTGCCGAGAATGGCGTGCGATTAGAGAGGCCTATATCCAGCAGTTGACTGATATAGACTGATGATGATGATGATATGAACAGATTGAAGAAATGGCGGGTATCTGGAATGAAATTAAATCACCGCCAGAGTAGGACCTTAGGACGTGTAGGACAAAGGTATTAGGCATAGCTATTCTGTACAGAATGTAATCTTTCTGATGTCAAAAAATATTTTTCCATGGATACTATATGGAATGAGTATATATGAGGAAGTTTGAAACTAGCGCCGGTTACTAGTTAGGGAGTAGCCGTTCGTCCAGATGTAGACATGTGATGCCGAGGAGCAAGTGACAAAATTTTTTTTTGTTAATATATGGTTAAGTAAAGAAAGGAAGACAAAAAAAAAATGCATTGTGGAAAATATCGTAATTATGGTTAAAAAGGAATTAAAAAACACTAACATGAAGACTAATGGAGAGGTGAAGAAAGACATGTACTGCGCTGACTCCAAATTAATTGATGAGGAGGATGATGGTAGAGCTATACCGTTGATCGACCGATCAATTACATAATCAACCTGTGTAATGTTCCCACTGCTAGGACATATACCTCAGTGAAAGGGAGTGGGCTGTAATCCGTCACGCGAGCCCACTAGCCCAGTGCCGATTAGTAGATGTCATATGTTTTCGAATTTTTGGTTCTAGGATTCATGTCCATTTATTTTTTTTTTATTTTTTTTTAATAATAATTTAGTAATAAACCTAAGTAAAACGAAAATAATGCAATTTCATCAACGCACCGAAAACCCAAATGTTAGTATTGCTTACCAAGGCTGTAATATTGGGGAAGAGAGTCAGGCGAAGTTTTTAGGTATAGTTATTGAAAGCAAACTCACTTGGAAACCTCATGCTGAAGTTGTGTGCAAAAAACTTAGCAAATCCGCGTATGCTCTCCATCAACTTTCTAAAAAAGTCAACCGTCAGGTTCTTTTATCAGCGTACCATGGATTGGTTGCCTCGGTTTTGCGGTATGGCATTGTTTTCTGGGGAGAGTCTACCGATAAGGAGCAGGTATTTAGAATGCAAAAGCGATGTATAAGGTCAATGTGCGGTCTTAAAACAACAGATAGCTGTCTTTCCTATTTTCAGTCTTTAAAAATTTTAACTTTTCCTTCTTTATACATTCTGGAAACAGCTCTATTTGTAAAAAACAATCCACAATTATTTGAAAAACCGTCAGCAGTTCGAAAAAATCCGATACGGACTCAATATGTAAACAAACTATGTCAAGTGAAATGTAAAACCGCACTTATGGAGAAAAGTTTTTTTGGTAGTGCCCCACGTAGGTATTTATAATAAAGTACCTGATGTGATAAAAAATATGACTGTAATAAAATTTAAAAGGGCACTAAACCAAATATTAATTGCGAAAATCTATTACACAATTGACGACTTCCCTACTGATAAATCTCTGCACTGATTGTTAAAGTATTAATATGAATGACACATGTTCCTATTCTGACACTTTTTATTCTGATTGACACTTTGACATACTTTATAATTTTTTTGACATTACTGTAAAAATGTCACTACTGTTATTAGTTTGTTTTTTGTAATTCAAATGATTTGACATTATCAATAGAATTTCTGTTTAATTTTGGAATTTAATATTATTTGCATGCCCATGAGACGATAGAATATGTAGGACTATATTTTTTTAAGAAAACATCTATGTACCAATTACCCATGTTTGCAATAACAAATGATTTGATTTGGTTTGATTTGATTTGATTTTTGAACCACGCGGCTAACTCATAAAATTTGATGAAACTTTGCCAGGAATTAGTGGTAATTTGTTACTATACAACCCTCTTTTCCTGAATTTGTTGCAAAAAAAATTAAGACGCTATGACCAGAAATAGTTGGCCGCTAGAACCGCCACATGCCGTAGTCATCGCCTGTGATTACGCAGAAATTAATTAACGCAGATAGGCGAATGATGCATCAAAAGAAAGGTCGTAATTTGTTGTAATTGTTGCAACAATAAAAAACATCAAAACGTAAATATACAAAAAGTTATGCTATATTTAGTTTCCAGGTTATAGGTATGTAGGTATCTCACCATAAATATCAAATTAATAGAGGCTTATGTGTATGGACAATTAGTTGCTAATTTGTTGTATCGAATAAACAAGAAAAATCACTAGAAAATAGGTTCAATAATTTGTTAGAGTCGATTTTAGTTGGCCACTCGGACGGCAATATGCCTGAAATACAATGGCGTTTATTTCGTTATTAAAAATAGGTTTAAGCTTAGTTAAAGTACTAATCGTCTGGGACGTAACCTAGTTTAGACAAATGTGGCGAAAACAACGGTGAAATTCATATTTTAGGAGATATTAACTGAATGAATTTTCACAATGAAGTGAGACTGAATCAAGATTATTGGAATGTTTGCTAGACATAACAATTTTTTTACGAATTGTGTTACACTTTAAGGCACCTTATAGCATAGCATACGACGGCACGGTGTGCGCAAGCGCAGCTGCGCTTCGTGTCGCGGGTTTGTTTCCCGCACTGAACAAATATTTGTACGTAGTTGTTCCGGGTCTGGCTGTTTGTATATGTGTGTTTAAATGTTTGTATACGCACCCACAATACAGGAGAAATTCCGAGAGAGGGGCAAGACTTAAAAAAAAAATATCCTTATTAATTAATATTATAAATGTGAAAGTAACTCTGTCTGTCTGTCTGTGTGTTACGTTTTCACGCCTTAACCGCTAAACCAATCGTCATGAAATTTAACAGAGATATAGCCTAGGATATGGAGAAGGACATAGGCTAGTTTTTTACGCGATAACCGACATACACGCGGGCGGAGCCGCGGGCAAAAGCTAGTGAGCTATTTATGTATACTGTGTATATATGTGTACTTTTTGGGTAAACAAAATCATGGAACTCGCGTCATCGTCACCGAACGCTTTCCATGAGCTATGTGTATATTGAGTATATATGTGTACTATTTGGGTGAACAAAAATCATAGAACTCGCGTCATCGTCACCGAACGCTTTAGTTACTTAGTTTTCACTTCTATCGGCAATCCCCAAAGACGGACCCGTTTTTTTTTTTTTTGTTTGGGAAATTATCAAATAACTTCTCCCGATCTGGGCAGACACACCATACACAAACACACACTTACACAAACAAATACACAAACACCCAAGCACAAGCACACAAACACTCATGTACAAACACGCACAAACACCCATGCATAAACACAAAAACACCTATGCACGAATACACACAAACACCCATGCACAAACACACCCTAACACCCATGCATAAACGCACTAAAACACCTGTGTACAAATACACACAATCACCCTTGCGCAAACACACAAACAAGCATGCACAAATACACACAAAAACCCTTGCATAAATACATACAACCAACCATGCACAAATATACACAATCACCCTTCACAAACACACACAAACATCCATGCACAAACACACACAACACTTATACAAAACACACACAAACACCTATGCACAAATACACACAAACAAGTATTTACAAATACACACCATAAACAAACACGCACAATTACCCTTGCATAAACAAACAAACACCCATGTACAAACACATACAAACACCAATGCACAAATATACACCAACACCCAAGCACAAACACACAAACACCCATGCATGAACACACACAAACACCCATGCATAAACACACACAAACACTTATGCATAAATACACTAAAACTCGTATGCACAAATACACACAAACACCCTTGGACAAATACGCACAAACACACATGCATAAATACACACAAATACCCATGCACAAACCATGTATTTGTGCATGGGTGTTTGTATCTATTTGTGCATGGGTGTTTGTGTGTATTTGTGCATAGGTGTTTTAGTATGTTCATGCATGAGTGTTTGTGTGTGTTTGTGCATGCTTGTTTGTGTGTTTGTGCATGCGTGTTTGTGCTTGAGTGTTTGTGTGTAATTATGCATAAATGTTTGTGTGTTTTTGTGCATGGGTATTTGCGTGTATTTGTGCATGGGTGTTTGTAAGTGTTTGTGCATGGGTGTTTGTGTGTTTGTGCGTGCGTGTTTTTGCATAGGTATTTCTGTGTATTTGTGCATGGGTGTTTGTGTGTTTGTGCATGCGTATTTATGTATTTATTTGTGTAAGTGTGTATTTGTTGTTTTGCAAAGGTGTATGTGTGTGTTTGTGCATGGAGGTTTGTTTGTTTGTGCTTGGGTGTTTGTGTATTTATACATAGAGGTTTGTGTGTGTTTATGCATGTGTGTTTGTGCTTGGGTGATTGTGTGTATTTGTGCATGGGTATTTGTATGTATTTGTGCATAGGTGTTTTAGTGTGTTTATGCATGAGGGTGTGTGTGTATTTGTGCATAGATGTTTGTGTGTGTTTGTGCATGGGTATTTGTGTGTATTTGTGCATGGGTGTTTGTATGTATTTGTGCATGGGTGTTTGTGTGTATTTGTGCATAGGTGTATGTTCATGCAAGAGTGTTTGTGTGTGTTTGTGCATGCTTGTTTGTGTGTTTGTGCATGCGTGTTTGTGCATGAGTATTTGTGTGTATTTATGCATAAATGTTTGTGTGTTTTTGTGCATGGGTATTTGCGTGTATTTGTGCATGGGTGTTTGTATGTGTTTGTGCATGTGTGTTTGTGTTTGTGCAGGCGTATTTGTGTATTTATTTGTGTCAGTGTGTGTTTGTGTTTGGTGTGTATTTGTGCATAGGTATTTGTTGTTTTGCAAAGGTGTATGTGTGTGTTTGTGCATGGGTGTTTGTATGTGTTTGTGCATGGGTGTTTGTGTGTTTGTGCATGCGTGTTTGAGCATGCGTGTTTGTGCATGGCTGTTTGTGTGTATTTGTGCATAGGTGTTAGTATATTTATTTGTATACCTGTGTGTTTGTGTATGGTGTGTATTTGTGCATAGATATCTGTGTTTTTGTGCAAAGATGTTTGTGTGTATATTTGCATGGGTATTTTTGTGTATTTGTGCATGGGGGATTGTGTGTATTTGTGCATGCTTGTTTGTGTGTTTGTGCATGCGTGTTTGTGCATGGCTATTTGTGTGTATTTGTGCATAGGTGTTTGTTGTGCATTTGTGCATGGGTATTTGTTTATTTATGCATATGTTTGTGTATATTTGGGCATGCTTGTTTGTATGTATTTGTGCATAGGTGTTTTAGTGTGTTTATGCATGAGGGTTTGTGTGTGTTTGTGCATGGGTATTTGCGTGTATTTGCGCAAGGGTATTTGTGTGTCTTTGTGCATGTGTGTTTGTTTGCATTTGTGCATGCTTGTTTGTGTGTTTGTGCATGCGTGTTTGTGTATTTGTACATAGATGTTTGTGTGTATTTATGCATGAGTGTTTGTGTGTGTGTTGTGCATAATGGTTGTGTGTATTTGTGTATGCTTGTTTGTGTGTTTGCGCAAGGGTATTTGTGTGTCTTTGTGCATGTGTGTTTGTTTGTATTTGTGCATGCTTGTTTGTGTGTTTGTGCATGCGTGTTTGTGCGTGTTTTTTATGGGTATTTGAGCTTGTGTGTTTGTTCATGCATATTAGTCTGTTTTCGCAAGGGTATTTGTGTGTATTTGTGCATGGGTGTTTGTATGTGTTTGTGCATGGGTGTTTGTGTTTGTGCATGCGTGTTTGTGCATGCTTGTTTGTGTGTTTGCGCAAGGGTATTTGTGTGTCTTTGTGCATGTGTGTTTGTTTGTATTTGTGCATGCTTGTTTGTGTGTTTGTGCATGCGTGTTTGTGTATTTGTACATAGATGTTTGTGTGTATTTATGAATGAGTGTTTGTGTGTGTGTTGTGCATAGTGGTTGTGTGTATTTCTGTATGCTTGTTTGTGTGTTTGCGCAAGGGTATTTGTGTGTCTTTGTGCATGTGTGTTTGTTTGTATTTGTGCATGTGTTAGAAAGTGGATGTAAACTACATTTATATATAGATATTGATAGCCACTTTATTAGCAAGCTGTGTGTCAGAATGGTAACTAGTAGTTTACTATATATGAAAGTCCCTATGAATATGGTGTTAGGGAAAGGTTTTTATAAAGAAAAGCACAGAAAGACAAGACTAGGCATTTATTTCAATTAGGCTTGTCAAAGTAACGTTATTTGAGAAAGCTAGTTGTCCGTTCCAAAACTAGGTCTTCGTGGAGAAGAACGGCGAGAAACTCCACGGAAACTTGGTTTAAAGTATTTTATCTACACATTTTTACATTAGCATAATATACTTTGTTACAACATAAATCTCTAGGATCATTTCTCAAAGATAGAAACTTTACCAGTGGAAAGAAACAGAACATGAATATTCCTTTGATTAAACACAATACAATATTAGCCAATTAGCCATATTTTAACACATACAGAGCAACATAGTCATTAGCAATAATCAAGATATAATATCAATTAACTTACATCTTACATTTCCATAAATTACCGTTAAAACAGATAGTTCTATCTATTAGACCTTTACTCAGATTAGTAGCAACATTATAATAATGGCAAAAGAAAGAACATAAGTATTCCATTAAACAATTTAACACATTAGCAATATTAGCAATAATATGTTTTACACAACAACATAATCATAATAATCATAATAGGCAATAATTAAGGTATAATATCGAATTAAGTACTTAAACTTTTACCTGTAGGCCAGAGCTCCGTTTTAGTCGATGTCTGGATCCAGAATCGGCTCCGACACCCGGAGCTCCCCCTCTTATAGTCGAGAACAAACAACTTTGACGTTTCAATCTACCGTCATCCAAAATATCAAATATCAACGACATAAAAGGTGGATTTCCGTTTAGAATATTTCCTATGTTTTGCTACATTATTCCTTAATATTTTAACTAATCTACTTTTACAGACATACTGAAATAAATAATTAAAGAATTATTGGAATAAAGTAAATTAGGTATTCACAGTTGTTACAAGTTTAGGTTATGCAAATCATTACAATTTCATCAAGTTTTAACAGTGAAATGAATACTCATAACATAACAACAATATACCTATAATCACAATAATCTATTACGGCCATACTGACCTAGTACTTCGTCCTCGAAGTATGTATTTCCAGGTGCTGTTAATTTTACAATGAAAGAAAAATATATTATTTATTTTCTCATTTAGAATTATTTACATAAGCATGGAGGTCCACATTCAATTCGCTGCTATTGAGATAGACCAGCCACAAAACAAATATGTAAACCAGCGAACACTAGCCATCTATATAGACATGTCAGTCACATTCACCCGCTGTCAGTGAGATAACTTGACAACAACTAGGCGGCTACCAGCGGACTATAAACATTAGCCAACTACATAGACATGTCAGTCACATTCACCCGCTGTCGGTGAGATAACTCGACACCAAATAGGAGCCTACCAGCGGATTAAACATAAGCCAACTACATACATATGCCAGTCACATTCACCCGCTGCCCGTGAGATAACTTGGCACCAAATAGGAGGCTACCCAGCGGTTTATAAACATTATACATGATATTACAAAACTAATTTTAAATCAATAATCCCAATATTACATAAGTACATCCAACCTTGCCGCCATTCTAAACCAATACTTAGATGTTAACGTCTTGAAAGTCGAAGAGCAACTCCACCACACCACTGTGGCTCCGCTCCTTCATACCCGTTAACAAACAAGTATGATTCACATGTGACAGTCGAGTCAAATCAGTATTTGACTTATAAAAATAAGTTTGTTATAAAAATCATTTAGTAAATTAACAACAGACAACATTAATACAGGGATGTTTTTCTTTGTGTTCAATTAAAGAAACAGACGTAAGTTAGTGTAGTAAACAAACTGAAACTATTGGAATAATCTATCACGGCCAGACTGACCTGTACTTCGCTCTCGAAGTACCTGCCCAACTAATTATATTTATTTTTAAGAAGTCTCTGGCTTCGGCATATCAGTTCACATCATTTGCTGCACATGAATTTCAAACTAATATCAGGGCAGTGACTGACCAGCAATTCCTACAAAAGCCTCTGGCCTTGACATACCAGCCCTATCACCTGCTGCGAATGAATTTCAGACTGATATCAGGGCAGCGACCGACCAGCAGTAACGTAAAAACTGTTTTGTTATAAGCTTATATCATTTAATAATTTCAGACAACCAATGTTAATTGAACACAAATGATAAACAATGAATATTTGTGTAAATAATTAATTTTCAATGATTAAGTAAGTAAGTAGTAAGTAGTAAGTATTTTGAGTATTTATCTGTAATATACTTTTATACATCAAATTACAGGTACATAATTTTGTGGTTTTGATCGTAATATTGTTTTTTTATTTTTATTTTTTAGTGCTACTAACATATTTTTCTAAGTTGTAATACTAACACATTATGGATGTTTTCAGAATTAAAGGATTATTATTATTATAAACAATAACTTTATAGCAAATGGAAAAATACATTTGCCTAAGAAATATCAATTACAGAAATGCAAATACCATAATAATATATTTTCAATTACAACCCTTTTATTTCAGAACGTAAGTTTTAGGTTTCATAAAATATTGTTGAAATGGAACGTTTCCTTAGTTCAATCTCATCTATTATTCTGACAGCTGACGTTCATGTGTGATTTATTGTTCTACAACATCAACAGTGACTGATTCAGAAGTTTCAACTTTTTATGTTACGTTTCTAGTTTAAGTGATAAGATTACACGTCAATAACAATGACTAGGTTTTATCTAGATACCTGCTCTGCTGCTGGTGACAAACAATAGAATCAAGTAAATAGTCAACCAACAGTGTAACTTAATATCAATGATATAAACATTTCAGAGCAGTACCTAATAGTCAGTTTACAATTTATCCGGTTTATCAAACTATATCCAGTATTAATTATTGATAAAATCAAAACAATACATTGCTCGGTCAACCTGACAATATTATTGCAAATTGTATTGATAATCCTTATTTCATTTTTTGTTAAATAATTTCAGTTTTTGACACTAAACAGTAAGCACCTACTTCTTATAAAGTAAAAGGTTATAATCCAAAACAAAATCATCAAGACCCAGGGTAGCGGTTCAGAGAAAATTAGAAGTTTATTTTAACAATACACACACACACACACACACACACACACAGTAAGCACTTTGAAAGTGAAAAACAATAGAATAAAGAGACCTACTAATAACCTTTGACCTTGTCATATTTGTTTTTTAACAATTTAAATTATATTCACTATTTCTTACATATTAGTATTGGATCAAAGATAAATATAATATTTCATTTACTCTTTGACTTGGGTACTACTCAGGTCAGGTCATGGTAGGGGTTGTATGAGTCTCATGGTTGTTTGAATAAAGAATTTATTATTATTTTACTATATTATGAAATATTTATAGTTCCTCAAAATTGTATCTTCAAAATAAAAATATTTTTAACACCAGAATCAGTATTTCAGTAACACTGAGTTTTATTTCTGAAAACTTGTAACTTATTCTCAACAGTCATTATCTTTTTAATACTAGTATATTTGCTATGCCAAGTTTAATCTTGTGAATACTTGCATTTTATTCTCAGCCCTATGTGAGCACTAGAATCTTATTTTTTTATGCCAAGTTTCATGTTTGCGAGAAATAGCATTGAGTAATTATAATCCAAGTATCTAACATAGTAACAAAATATTTAATCATTATTGGTTGTATAAGTTAAGCTTCAATTAAATGTTCACAAGCTAACTTTAGGTAATTAATGATCTTTCGACTTATCTTAAGAACTTTTATAATTGTAGGTAGGTACTTTATTTTTTTATAGAAAACTTTGAAATAATAACGTAGTTTTGTGGAGCATCCTTAACAACAGATAATAATTACATTTAGGGTAGGTATATCAAGTATTTATTTTTAGACAATAATTATATTTAGATGTATATCATGGCCATACTGCTAAGTACTTCGCTATCGAAGTACATTAGATACCCTTTTTCTGCAATTGTAATTTACTTTTGTTTTATCTAGCCCTTCCTATAAATATCATTATTATATAAGGATTTTACTAGGCATTTATCACTTGAAGCTTAACTTCTAAATTACAAATATTTTGTTTTAAAATTTCAATTTATAGGTTTCCTATGATGCACTATCAGCTGGACATTGTCCCAGATTTCAATATAATATCAAAGCAGAGCCTCTTAAGGCCTTACCGACTTTAGCCAATTCGTACTGATGGTCCATTTAATCCTTGGAATGGCTTTTGAAGATGTAACGGCAACTTGCAGCTCCGCAGTCCTGCAGTCCGCACAGAGTTTGCAGCACGATGACATCGTTATGGTGAGAGTTGAGTCGGGGAACCGCCGACACCAATGGCTTCCAGCACAGCACCGATTGTTCCAGCATTGATCATGAAAACAGTAAAAATAAAATGTATTAAATCTATTGTAAGACAGAGCACTATCCCACTTCTGATGTTAGAAAGTGGATGTAAACTACATTTATATATAGATATTGATAGCCACTTTATTAGCAAGCTGTGTGTCAGAATGGTAACTAGTAGTTTACTATATATGAAAGTCCCTATGAATATGGTGTTAGGGAAAGGATTTTATAAAGAAAAGCACAGAAAGACAAGACTAGGCATTTATTTCAATTAGGCTTGTCAAAGTAACGTTATTTGAGAAAGCTAGTTGTCCGTTCCAAAACTAGGTCTTCGTGGAGAAGAACGGCGAGAAACTCCACGGAAACTTGGTTTAAAGTATTTTATCTACACATTTTTACATTAGCATAATATACTTTGTTACAACATAAATCTCTAGGATCATTTCTCAAAGATAGAAACTTTACCAGTGGAAAGAAACAGAACATGAATATTCCTTTGATTAAACACAATACAATATTAGCCAATTAGCCATATTTTAACACATACAGAGCAACATAGTCATTAGCAATAATCAAGATATAATATCAATTAACTTACATCTTACATTTCCATAAATTACCGTTAAAACAGATAGTTCTATCTATTAGACCTTTACTCAGATTAGTAGCAACATTATAATAATGGCAAAAGAAAGAACATAAGTATTCCATTAAACAATTTAACACATTAGCAATATTAGCAATAATATGTTTTACACAACAACATAATCATAATAATCATAATAGGCAATAATTAAGGTATAATATCGAATTAAGTACTTAAACTTTTACCTGTAGGCCAGAGCTCCGTTTTAGTCGATGTCTGGATCCAGAATCGGCTCCGACACCCGGAGCTCCCCCTCTTATAGTCGAGAACAAACAACTTTGACGTTTCAATCTACCGTCATCCAAAATATCAAATATCAACGACATAAAAGGTGGATTTCCGTTTAGAATATTTCCTATGTTTTGCTACATTATTCCTTAATATTTTAACTAATCTACTTTTACAGACATACTGAAATAAATAATTAAAGAATTATTGGAATAAAGTAAATTAGGTATTCACAGTTGTTACAAGTTTAGGTTATGCAAATCATTACAATTTCATCAAGTTTTAACAGTGAAATGAATACTCATAACATAACAACAATATACCTATAATCACAATAATCTATTACATGCTTGTTTGTAGTTGTGCATGCGTGTTTGTGCGTGTTTTTTATGGGTATTTGAGCTTGTGTGTTTGTGCATGCATATTAGTCTGTTTTCGCAAGGGTATTTGTGTGTATTTGTGCATGGGTATTTGTGTGTATTTGTGCATGCGTTTTTGTGCGTGTTTTTGCATAGGTATTTGTGCGTGTTTGTGTGTTTGTGCATGCGTGTTAGTCTGTTTGCGCAAGAGTATTTGTGTGTATTTATGCATGAGTGTTTGTGTGTGTGTTCTGCATAGTGTTTGTGTGTATTTGTGCATGCTTGTTTGTGTGTTTGTGCATGCATGTTTGTGCGTGTTTTTTTATGGGTATTTGAGCTTGTGTGTTTGTGCATGCATATTAGTCTGTTTTCGCAAAGGTATTTGTGTGTATTAGTGCATTCGTTTTTGTGCGTGTTTTTGCATGGGTATTTGTGCGTGTTTGTGTGTTTGTGCATGCATGTTAGTCTGTTTGCGCAAGAGTGTTTGTGTGCATTTGTGCATGGGTATTTTTGTTTATTTATGCATATGTTTGTGTGTATTTGCGCATGCATACTAGTCTGTTTGCGCAAAGACATTTGTGTGTATTTATGCATGAGTGTTTGTGTGAGTATTGTGAATGGGTGTTTGTATGTATTTGTGCAAGGGTGTTTGTGTGTATTTGTGCATGCTTGTTTGTATGTATTTGTGCATAGGTGTTTGTGTGTTTATGCATGAGGGTTTGTGTGTGTTTGTGCATAGATGTTTGTGTGTGTTTGTGCATGGGTGTTTGTGTGTTTGTGCTTGGGTGATTGTGTATATTTGTGCATGGTTGTTTATATGTATTTGAGCATAGGTGTTTTAGTGTGTTTATGCATAAGGGTTTGTGTGTATTTGTGCATGATGTTTGTGTGTGTTCTTGCATGGGTGTTTGTGTGTTTGTGCATGAGGGTTTGAGTGTTTGTGCATGGGTATTTGCGTGTATTTGTGCATGGCTGTTTGTGTGTATTGGTGCATAGGTGTTTGTGTATTTATTTGTGTGTGTGTTTGTGTATGGTGTGTTATTGTGCATTGATATCTGTGTTTTTGTGAAAAGATGTTTGTGTGTGTATGTGCATGGGTGATTGTGTGTATTTGTGTAAGTGTGTGTTTGTGTATGATGTGTATTTGTGCATAGGTATTTGTTGTTTTGCAAAGGTGTGTATGTGTGTGTTTGTGCATGGAGGTTTGTGTGTTTGTGCTTGGGTGTTTGTGTATTTGTACATAGAGGTTTGTGTGTTTATGCATGTGTGTTTGTGCTTGGGTGATTGTGTGTATTTGTGAATGGGTGTTTGTATGTATTTTTGCATAGGTGTTTTAGTGTATTTATGCATAAGGGTTTGTGTGTATTTGTGCATAGATGTTTGTGTGTGTTTGTGCCAGGGTGTTTGTGTATTTGTGCTTGGGTGTTTGTGTGTATGTACATAGAGGTTTGTGTATGTTTATGCATGTGTTTTGTGTGTTTGTGCTTGGGTGATTGTGCATTGTTGTTTGTATGTATTTGTGCATAGGTGTTTTAGTGTGTTTATGCATGAGAGTTTGTGTGTTTTTGTGCATAGATGTTTGTGTGTGTTTGTGCATGGGTATTTTTGTGTGTTTGTGCAAGAGTGTTTGTGTATTTGTGCTTGGGTGTTTGTGTGTTTGTACATAGAGGTTTGTGTATGTTTATGCATAGGTGTTTTAGTGTGTTTATGCATGAGGGTTTGTGTGTATTTGTGCATAGATGTTTAGTGTGTTTGTGCATGGGTATTTGCGTGTATTTGTGCATGGGTGTTTGTATGTATTTGTGCATGGGTGTTTGTGTGTTTGTGCATGGGTGTTTGTATGTATTTGTGCATGGGTGTTTGTGTGTTTGTGCATGCGTGTTTGTGCATGGCTGTTTGTGTGTATTTGTGCATAGGTGTTTGTTTATTTGTTTGTGTAAGTGTGTGTTTGTGTATGGTGTGTAATTTTGCATTGATATCTGTTTTTGTGAAAAGATGTTTGTGTGTGTATGTGCATGGGTATTTTTGTGTATTTGTGCATGGGTGATTGTGTGTATTTGTGCATAGGTATTTGTGTATTTATTTGTGTAAGTGTGTGTTTGTGTATGGTGTGTAATTGTGCATTGATATCTTCGTTTTTGTGAAAAGATGTTTGTGTGTGTATGTGCATGGGTATTTTTGTGTATTTGTACATGGGTGATTTTGTGTATTTGTGTAAGTGTGTGTTTGTGTATGATGTGTATTTGTGCATAGGTATTTGTTGTTTTGCAAAGGTGTATGTGTGTGTTTGTGCTTGGGTGTTTTAGTGTATTTATGCATAAGGGTTTGTGTGTATTTGTGCATAGATGTTTGTGTGTGTTTATGCATGGGTATTTGCGTGTATTTGTGCATGGGTGTTTGTATGTGTTTGTGCATGGGTGTTTGTGTGTTTGTGCATGCGTGTTTGTGCATGCGTGTTTGTGCCTGGGTGTTTGTGTGTATTTGTACATAGATGTTTGTGTATTTATTTGTGTAAGTGTGTGTTTGTGTATGGTGTGTATTTGTGCATAGATGTTTGTGTGTATTTTTGCATGCTTGTTTGTGTTTGTGCATGCGTGTTTGTGCATGGCTATTTGTGTGTTTTTGTGCATAGGTGTTCGTTGTGTTTTGCATAGGTGTATGTGTGTGTTTATGCATGGGTGTTTGTGTGTTTGTGCTTGGGTGTTTGTGTATTTGTACATAGATGTTTGTGTGTGTTTATGCTTGGGTGTTTGTGTGTATTTATGCATGTGTGTTTGTGTGTATTTGTGCATGCTTGTTTGTGTTTTTGTGCATGCGTGTTTGTGCGTGTTTTTCTATGGGTATTTGAGCTTGTGTGTTTGTGCATGCATATTAGTCTGTTTTCGCAAGGGTATTTGTGTGTATTTGTGCATGGGTATTTGTGTGTATTTGTGCATGCGTGTTAGTCTGTTTGCGCAAGAGTATTTGTGTGCATTTGTGCATGGGTATTTGTGTGTATTTGTGCATAGGTGTTTTAGTGTGTTTATGCATCAGTGTTTGTGTGTGTTTATGCATGGGTGTTTGTGTGTATTCGTGCATAGGTGTTTGTGTGTTTATGCATGGGTGTTTTTGCATGTTTGTGCATGGTTGTTTGTGTGTTTGTGCATGCGTGTTTGTGCATGCTTGTTTGTATGTATTTGTGCATAGGTGTTTTAGTGTGTTTATGCATGAGGGTTTGTGTGAGTATTGTGAATGGGTGTTTGTATGTATTTGTGCAAGGGTGTTTGTGTGTATTTGTGCATGCCTCTTTGTATGTATTTGTGCATAGGTGTTTGTGCGTTTATGCATGAGGGTTTGTGTGTTTGTGCATGGGTATTTGCGTGTATTTGTGCATGGGTGTTTGTATTTGTGCATGCTTGTTTGTGTGTTTGTGCATGCGTGTTTGGGTATGGCTATTTGTGTGTATTTGTGCAAAGGTGTTTGTTGTGTTTTGCATAGGTGTTTGTGTGTTTATGCATGAGGGTTTGTGTGTTTGTGCGTTGTTTGTATGTATTTGTGCATAGGTGTTTTAGTGTGTTTATGCATGAGGGTTTGTGTGTATTTGTGCATAGATGTTTGTGTGTGTTTTTGCATAGGTATTTGCGTGTATTTGTGCATGGGTGTTTGTATGTGTTTGTGCATGGGTGTTTGTGTGTTTGTGCATCCGTGTTTGTGCATGGCTGTTTGTGTGTATTTGTGCATAGGTGTTTGTGTATTTATTTGTGTAAGTGTGTGTTTGTGTATGGTGTGTAATTTTGCATTGATATCTGTGTTTTTGTGAAAAGATGTTTGTGTGTGTATGTGCATGGGTATTTTTGTGTATTTGTGCATGGGTGATTGTGTGTATTCGTGTGTGTGTTTGTGTATGATGTTTATTTGTGCATAGGTATTTGTTGTTTTGCAAAGGTGTATGTGTGTGCTTGTGCATGGAGGTTTGTGTGTTTGTGCTTGGGTGTTTGTGTATTTGTACATAGATGTTTGTGTGTTTATGCATGTGTGTTTGTGCTTGGGTGATTGTGTGTATTTGTGCATGGGTGTTTGTATGTATTTGTGCATAGGTGTTTAGTGTATTTATGCATAAGGGTTTGTGTGTATTTGTGCATAGATGTTTGTGTGTGCATGGGTATTTGCGTGTATTTGTGCATGGGTGTTTGTATGTGTTTGTGCATGGGTGTTTGTGTATTTGTGCATGCGTGTTTGTGCCTGGCTGTTTGTGTGTATTTGTACATAGGTGTTTGTGTATTTATTTGTGTAAGTGTGTGTTTGTGTATGGTGTGTATTTGTGCATAGATTTTTGTGTGAGAATTGTGAATGGGTGTTTGTTTGTATTTGTGCAAGGGTGTTTGTGTGTATTTGTGCATGCTTGTTTGTGTGTTTGCGCAAGGGTGTTTGTGTGTATTTGTGCATAGGTGTTTTAGTGTGTTTATGCATCAGTGTTTGTGTTTGTTTATGCTTGGTTGTTTGTGTGTATTTATGCATGTGTGTTTGTGTGTATTTGTGCATGCTTGTTTGTGTTTTTGTGCATGCGTGTTTGTGCATGCGTGTTTGTGCGTATTTTTCTATGGGTATTTGAGCTTGTGTGTTTGTGCATGCATATTAGTCTGTTTTCGCAAGGGTATTTGTGTGTATTTGTGCATGGGTATTTGTGTGTATTTCCGCATGGGTATTTGTGTGTATTTGTGCATGCGTGTTAGTCTGTTTGCGCAAGAGTATTTGTGTGCATTTGTGCATGGGTATTTGTGTTTATTTATGAATATGTTTGTGTGTATTTGCGCATGCGTACTAGTCTGTTTGCGCAAGGATATTTGTGAGTATTTATGCATGAGTGTTTGTGTGAGTATTGTGAATGGGTGTTTGTATGTATTTGTGCAAGGGTGTTTGTGTGTATTTGTTCATGCTTGTTTGTGTGTTTGCGCAAGGGTGTTTGTGTGTATTTGTGCATAGGTGTTTTAGTGTGTTTATGCATCAGTGTTTGTGTGTGATAATGCATGGGTGTTTGTGTATATTTGTGCATAGGTGTTTGTGTGTTCATGCATGGGTGTTTGTGCATGTTTGTGCATGATTGTTTGTGTGTTTGTGCTTGGGTGTTTGTGTATTTGTTTGTTTGTGTAAGGGTGTGTTTGTGTGTGTACACAAATGTATAATGTATAATGTGTAATGTTTGTAGTGTATGTTTGTGTATGGTGTGTGTTTGTGCATAGGTGTTTTTGTGTATTTGTGCATGGGTGTTTGTGTATTTGTTTGTGTAAGGGTGTGTTTGTGTATGGTGTGTCTGCCCAGATCGGAAGAAGTTATTTTATAATTTCCCACCCAAAAAAAAAAACGGGTCAGTCTTTGGGGATTGCCGATAGAAGTGAAAACTAAGTAACTAAAGCGTTCGGTGACGATGACGCGAGTTCTATGATTTTTGTTCACCCAAAAGGTACACATTATACACAGTACACATATAATATAGCTCTAATATAGTATGTCGGTTATCGCGTAAAAAACTAGCCTATGTCCTTTTCCATATCCTAGGCTATATCTCTGTTAAATTTCATGACGATCGGTTTAGCGGTTAAGGCGTGAAAACGTAACACACAGACAGACAGATAGACAGAGTTACTTTCACATTTATAATATTAATTAATATGGATATTTTTTTTTAAGTCTTGCCCACTCTCGGAATTTCTCCTGTATTGTGGGTGCGTATACAAACATTTAAACACACATACATATACAAACAGCCAGACCCGGAACAACTACATATAAATATTTGTCCAGTGCGGGAAACAAACCCGCGACACGCAGCGCAGCTGCGCTTGCGCAAACCGTGCCGTCGTATGCTATAATAGGATGCCTTAAAGTGTAACACACGTCGTAAAAAATTAGTTATGACTAGCAAACATTCCAATAATCTTGATTCAGTCTCACTTCATTGTGAAAATTCATGGTCACCCTACTCTAATGCAGTTTCATACTACTATATTTCAGTTAATATCTCCTAAAATATGGATTTCACCGTTATTTTCGCCACATTTATCTAAACTAGGTTACGTCAACAGACGATTAGTACTTTAACTGAGCTTGAACCTATTTTTAATAACGAAATAAACGCCATTGTATTTCAGGCATATTGCCGTCCGAGCGGCCAACTAAAATCGACTCTAACAAATTATTGGACCTAGATTCTAGTGATTTTTCTTGTTTATTCGCTACAACAAATTAGCAACTAATTGTCCATACACATAAGCCTCTATTAATTTGATATTTATGGTGAGATACCTACCTACCTATAACCTGGAAACTAAATATAGCATAACTTTTTGTATATTTACGTTTTGATGTTTTTTATTGTTGCAACAATTACAACAAATTACGACCTTTCTTTTGATGCTTCATTCGCCTATCTGCGTTATTTAGTTTCTGCGTAATCATAGGCGATGACTACGGCTAGTGGCGGTTCTAGCGGCCAACTATTTCTGGTCATAGCGTCTTAATTTTTTTTGCAACAAATTCAGGAAAAGAGGGGTGTATAGTATCAAATTACCACTAATTCCTGGCAAAGTTTAATCAAATTTTATGAGTTGGCCGCATGGTTGAAATGGACATGTATCTCTCAGAACCAAAAATTCGAAAACATATGACATCTACTAATCGGCACTGGGCTAGTAGGCTCGCGTGACGGATTACAGCCCACTCCCTTTCACTGAGGTATATGTCCTAGCAGTGGGATCATTACACAGGTTGATTATGCAATTGATCGGTCGATCAACGGTATAGCTCTACCATCATCCTCCTCATCAATTAATTTGGAGTCAGCGCAGTACATGTCTTTCTTGACCTCTCCATTAGTCTTCATGTTAGTGTTTTTTAATTCCTTTTTAACCATAATTACGATATTTTCCACAATGCATTTTTTTTTGTCTTCCTTTCTTTACTTAACCAAATATTAACAAAAAAAAAAAAATTGTCACTTGCTCCTCGGCATCACATGTCTACATCTGGACGATCGGCTACTCCCTAACTAGTAACCGGCGCTAGTTTCAAACTTCCTCACATATACTCATTCCATATAGTATCCATGGAAAAATATTTTTTGACATCAGAAAGATTACATTCTGTACAGAATAGCTATGCCTAATACCTTTGTCCTACGCGTCCTAAGGTACACTGGCGGTGATTTAATTTCATTCCAGATACCCGCCATTTCTTCAATCTGTTCATATCATCATCATCATCAGTCTATATCAGTCAACTGCTGGATATAGGCCTCTCCAATCGCACGCCATTCTCGGCAACTCTCATCCAGCTCCTACCACCTAGCCTTGGGACGTTACGTTTGCCGATTGGTCAATATATAATTATATATATATGTTTGGATAAATGGTAGCAATAACCATCAGTCATAAGATGTGGCCATTGCCGGAAATCGGGATAAACTGCACAGTGTGCACTGCATGACTGCACACCTATTTTGATAAAATGATTCTACAGTTTACATGCACGTTTTGTCCAAAAACTCCATTCGCCTTAGGATTTTTGGATTTTGGCTTATTGACTAAAACTAGAGGAATAAAGCTGATGTCACATAGTATGAAAACTTGGGAGAAAGTAATTGAAAGGCGACTGAGAGAAGAGAGAGAAATTTCGGTTTTATGTCTGGTCGGGGAACCACGGATGCCATCTTCGCTATCCGCCAGCTTTGTGAGAAATATAGAGATGAGCATAAAAACTTGCACATGATATTCGTTGAACTTGAAAAGGCATACGAATAAGTGCCTCGTGAAGTTTTGTGGTGGGTCCTGAAGGAGAAATTTGTGCCAGGGAAGTATTTGTAGTTGATTCGAGTAATGTACAGTCGATGCAGTCCTAAGTCTGGTCTACAGTGGGCACTACTAGCAGCTTTAATGTGGCTGTCGTATTGCACCAAGTGTCGGAACTCAGCCTTTAACTCTTCGTGGTGATAATGGATGCTCTTATGTTGGACTTCCAGGAAGAGGCACCTTGGTGTATGCTATACGCTGATGACATTGTGCTGGTAGCCGAGAGTGCCTTAGAGATCCAGAGCAGATTGGAGTTGTCGCGGGAAAGACTGGATACCGTTGGCCTGAGATTAGGTCGGACCAAACAGAGTACTTGTTTTGTGATTTTGGCGGTCTCTCCGGTCCTGTGCCCATATCTCTTGCCGGAGCGCCCTTATCGATCTGCCCCGTCTTTCAGTAACTCGGGTCGCTTGTCCAAGGGGATGGCGAAGTAGGCCGAGACGTAACGCACTGGAACAACTCAGGGTGGATGAAATGGCGACAGGTCACAGGAATGTAAAAAAATGTCCTTCAAGTTAAAGGGGAAAATCTACAAGTCCATGCATGATATGGCCTGTCGTACTATATGGATGAGAATGCTGGGTTATGAAGAAGACGGGTCAAAAAAGATTGCATGCCGCGGAGATAAGAATGTTGAGATAGATGTGTGGACTGAGGAAAGTGGATAATGTAAGAAATGAGTATAAAAGGGGAAGTTTGAAAGTGGTGCCCGTGACAGAAAACTTGAAAAGAAATGGTTTGGCTTGGTATGGACATGTGATGAGGAGTTAAGAAACGCATGTGACTAAACGAGTGATGAATATAAATGTTGATGGATGGAGAGGGAGAGGAAGGCCGAAGAAAAGATGGATGGATTTATTTATTTATTTATATATACTTTATTGTACATCAGATTACACATAATAAAAGAAAAGAAAACTTATACACTACAAAATATACAATGGGCGGCCTTATCGCATACTGCGATCTCTTCCAGGCAACCTTGGCATGGACAGTGAATTTATGGACATAAAATGGGGTTGTCATTGGTGCAAATATAAAAAGTATAACAGTACAATATCCTATAATAGATACACAGATATATAATAGATACATAGATACATACATACTAACTAAATAAGCAAATAAAACAAATGAAGACTAGATTATTACAGTAAACAACTAGAACAAAATCACAACAACAAGTAATGATCCTTCACGAGTCTTTTAAACATAGGCAGCGATTGCGCGCGTTTTATAGTATCTGGCAATGTATTGGATTGTGTGAGGAATGATATGAAGGAGAAGGGAGTGAATTATATGAGAATGAATGATAGCGTGACGGTTGAAAGGGAAGAACGGAAGAAAACGTGTTGCGCCGACCCCAAGTAACATGGGACAAGGGAGGATTTTAATAATGATCGGCTTGTTGACTAAATTAGTAGTAATATAATAAAACTAATTGGGGAGTAAATAGGAATTTGACATTTTTAACCCATCTCAACTTTGTAACTCCGTCTTTGTACTTGCGATGATTAAATAAATAAATGAATCACTTCCTTTTTTTAATTTTATTAATGCTGAACTTGTCGGTTAATTTGCATATAATTGCAAATGGTAAGATCAAAGATGCACTTAACAATGGAAAGGAAAAAAAAAATTAGAACCCTAATATTTTAAGTAAATAACGTTACAATAATATACCACAAAAATTATATTAATAACACGACATAGGAATTACACTACAAAATTATTGTTGACCTAACTTATAACTAACATTCTATGCGCACGTTATTTATACTCAAATAATATAGCAAAAAATATAAAAATAAAAACTTTTAACAAATTGAGTATTTTTTATATTTGTATGTGCTGTTTAAGGGTAAATAAAGCAATTTGTTTTATGGATGTTTATGAGTTTCATTTGTTGCACCGTTCATCCCCACAGCACATGGAGCAACATGAGTTTCGCTTTGCTATGACTTTGGAGCAATGTCGAGAAGTAGACAGGGGATCTGAAAATACAACAACATACATAGCATCACGCCTGTATTCGCCGAAGGGTTCGGCAAAGTTGTAAAGTATCACGTTTCTCCAGATATGTTTAAGTCCCATGGTAATAGGAGCGAGCCTATTTCTATCAACCGGGCACTAATCTAACATTCTTCTTTCCCCTATTTCAGCTACTACTGAATGCTTTGACAAATGCTGCCAAGTCAATATACAAGATCTCACAGAACGCACAGCTATGGTCCAAAATATATTTTATTTTATTTAATTTTTATTAAAAAAAACGGTGCCCCACACTAGGAATTTCTCCTGTACTCGTATTGTGGGTGCGTTAACAAACATTTAAATTCACATACACAAATAGCCAGACCCGGAACAACCACTCGTAGGTCATACAAATATTTGTACCGTGCGGGAATCGAACCCGCGACTCGCAGTGCAGCAGTCAATCGCACAAAATACTAAATCTCTACAAAAATGCGTACTTACTATACGGCATTAGGACGGTTTCTTTACAAGTAATTCCTAATACTAATCTGAGTTTTGATGACAATTCTACGAAGGAAATTGAAATGTTTATCATTTCTCCAGATATATTTAAATACGATGTATTATGGAGTGTTTTATGCTCAGGCATGAATTCAGACCCTACTCCTGGGTAACACCAAATAAAAGGACATTAGTAAATTATTTTAATAGCTAGATCCGTGCTGTGCTTTGATCTTACACTTTTTGGTGTCTAGATTTTACGATTATTGTTATATTTTTATTACTTTACACTCACTTTTTGATATGCACGATTGCCTAGTAGTAGTCGTGAGTTTGTATTCGATTCTGAAAAAATAAATTTAAAAAAACAACTTATTTTTATTTCAAAATATTTAAAATATTGGCAGGTAGCTAAAGTTTCTTTTTCAGAAATTCAGCGGGCAATTGAATGACGGGACAAATACCTACGAATTTTTATCTCTAGATACCTACCTAATCTCTAATTCGAAAATATAAAATGAATGCCCCTTCATAACATAACATCACGCCTGTATTCCAGAAAGGGCTTGGCAGAGGTGCACCCACAATGCCCCTTCATTGATAAAAAACAGTAACCGGCTAACTCAGTGCTCGAATTCAGTTGTTGTGACTATAGTGTCTTTATTCTATCTATCTATATTAATAATAACGCTGAAGGGTTTGTTTTTTTGTTTGTTTGAATGCGCTTATCTCTGGAACTACCAGTTGGATTTAAGAAATCCTAGGGTTTAAGACAAACTTCCTAAGAGTCTAAAGAGAAACAAATATGAGCATTAGGGGCTTATTTAACGATTTTCTAACCGCTCGAAAAGGTTTAAGGTTTAAGAAAAAACGTCAAGTTAAGAGGAACAGAACAACGAGTTTAAGACAAACTTCCTAAGGGTCTAAAGAGAAACAAATATGAGCATTAGGGGCTTATTTAACGAGTTGCTAACCGCTCGAAAAGGTTTAAGGTTTAAGAAAAACGTCAAGTTAAGAGGAACAGATCAACGAGTTTAAGACAAACTTCCTAAGAGTTTAAAGATAAATAAATATGAGCTTTAGGGTTTATTTAAAAATAATCTTCTTATTTTGTATTTCATAGCCCAATTCTTGAGGAAGTCAATTGGCTATTTAACATCACGTCCTACCTTAGGAGCCGAGCATAAAAAAAAACAGAAAGAACGCTAAGCGAAAACGAAGTAATAGCGCAGGCAGGCGATGCGATGTGATGGAGTGGGTCGGGGGAACAAGAAATTTTACGCGGCTGAAGTTATGGGCAGATGCTAGTAATTTATAAAAAGAATAAAACAAAGTCGCTTCTTGTGTCTGCTTGGTTCTCATAAACTACAAAATGGGTTTTGATGCGCGTTTCGTTATCATTAATGATGTTACTTTAAATAAATATAAACATAAACTCGCCTCGCACTTTTCAAGTCTTCACTCACTTGGGTCTGTTTACAGGTATCACAGGGCTGAAAACAAAGAATACATTATTACCCTTTTCTTCTCCTATTGCATGGGTCTCTAATTTGTTGTTACTGGTGTTGAAATGAAATATTTTTATGTTATTTTAAAGCATGTTGTACAGTAGAACAAAGTATCAAAAGGACGTGTTAAAGTTATGAAAGTATTTTATCACTTCAAGTTTCTACTTGAAGTGATAAAATACTTTCATAACTTAAAGTTTAGTAATTTGAAAAAACATTTTGTAGGTTTTTTTTTAAATCCTCAAAAGGGAAGCTCTTGTCCTTCATCTCACTTGATGGTAAGTGATGATGAGGTCGAAGGTGAGGCCAAACAGTAGTTTTAAATTTTTATGTTTTATTGTAATCATTAAAACGGAAAATAGTGGCCACTAAGCTCCGTTTTAATGAAATAAAACATATCAATTTAAAACTACTGTTTGTAGTAATAATAACGTATAGTCTTGTGAAGCACAACTTGACGAGCTTATTTTCTGCATTTTTATTCTAAAATAACATAAATCACGGAAATAACGATGAGGGCGCCACTGTGCACTCGGCGCAGTCTTAAAGGATAGTGACCCGTCATTGTCCCTATCATTATTCTGAGGTTGTTTCTGTTCACTGTGTTTCACTTGGTCTTTAAGACTCATGTTCCTGATGTATAAATCATGTTACCAAATCGGAGATTTAACTTTTGCTCTGATATTTTTATGGCGCATACTATAAATAATGGCAGTTGAATGAAACCAACGATGACAGTTAGGAATTTAGTTACGATAGACAAGCACTTCACTTCTAGTATACAAAGTGGTCTAGATAAAACCTATGTGTGGTTCCAGGGATGGACTGCGGTACTATCCTATCCCTTAACCTCCTAGCTATGCTATTCCTGAGGGCAACAGGGTCTCCGCTCAGTTCAAGCTTCAGACAACAGGGGTGACTGCGGGGCTATCGTCCTCTGTGGCGTCTAGGTAGCAAGTCCTCGTTCCTTTTTTTTAACTATGGCATCTCCTTGTTTACGATGAGAGGTCGTGACTACTTAACCTGTCAATCCTGTAGCTGCCTCCAGCTAGGGGCGAATTGCGACTGCACGCTAAGAGCACCCCACGTGGGGTAAGGACCTCGGCTTAGGGCGTTGCTGGGGAGAGGACAGCAAGATGGGACAGGCTGGATCAGGTCTGGATAATTATTATTAATGGGGGAATTTAAAGCTACAGGCTCAGCTATGGCCGGGCTGGCACTTCGTCGAGCAAGGACCGAAGGGGTCGTCGTTCTTCCATGGTTGATCGTTTATGTAGTCAGCCAGCCCAAGGATATATGGTATATAAGGTAGTGGATATAAGGTATAAATGTTTTCATACGTATTGTGATCTTTGATGTCGTCACTGACACTTCTCATAGCGTATGCTAGATGTCGCTAGTTGTCAGTGCTATTACTTGCATTGATGTTTGATCATGATTGTGTTTGCGATCTACTTGGATGGCATAGTGTAAAGGCTCCCGCAGACAGGTGCGACGCGACTCCAGTAGAACCATTTCTATGAAAACTTCATGGATATTTTTCTACCAGAATAGAGTCGTCATCGCGTCGCGCCGTTCTGCGGGTGCCTTTAAGCGCGCACACCGATAGACGGCGTCTTGTTACAATCCATCTCTTTCTGTCAAGTTAAAATGAAGTTTGACAGAACGGGACAAAACTGTTCGATAGCTAAAATAGGTTTAAGAAGCGGATAACTTTATTATGAATAAGACTGCTAATCTATAGGGTGTATCTATTCAAACACGAAATATTTTAAGAGATACACCTTTAATAGATAGGTGGTAAAGAAGCCATGGAAACGATTTTTTTTTTTTATCTGAGTCGGTATATTATTTAATAAAAATAAAAAAAATTACTTGATATGATGATTAATTATCAAAATTCCCCGCGCTCGTGCAGCCACCGCCGCGTCGCCGCGTCTGGGCCGGTCATTCATAGAATAAGTAAAATTTTGGAAAATGCAACTCCTTTGCAAAATGTTTCAAACAATTTTAAATTTATAATAATTATGTAAAAATATAAAACACTTATTGTTAGATAAAACATTTTTTTTTTTTGCTTCTATGGCTTTTTTGCCACTTATAGATGGTCCTCTTAAAAAATATTTCGTGTATGAATAGATACACCTTATATTTATATATTATACAAATAAATAAAATTGAAGTGTCTGTTTGTTAATTCAAAATAACAACTTTTTACTAAATTCATATGAAAGTATATACAGTACCTAAAATAATTATTTTTTTATTTTTTGTTGCCGTCTGTTTGTTCCGGCTAATCTCCGAAACGGCTGGACGGGACTTTTACTGGCAGATAGCTTATGTTATAAGGAGTAACTATTATTTTAGAAAAGGCCACAGGGGCAAAGCCGCGGGCAGCAGGTAGTAATAAATAAACGACTACAAACTTACCTTAGAAATTATATACATTTCGATTTCCTTCGTAAAATTGTTATCAGAACTAGGATAAGTATTAGGAATGACTTGTAAAGAAACCGTCCTAATGCCGTTTGCACTGGGTAAGTACGCGTCCATAAGAGATTCTGTGTTTGTACGTAGATTTTGGACATTAGTTGTGCATTCTGTGAGATCTTGTTTATTACATTGGCAGCATTTGTCAAAGCATTCAGTGTCAACTGAAATAGAGGAAAGAAGAAAGTTAGTTAGAAGGTAGAAAAAAAAAGTTATGCCTATAAAAAGTGATATAAATCGTTATTGTGATAATTGTAATCTGTAATATTGGACAAGGAAAGTAAATAATAAATAATTGGATAATGCAAATATAAGAATAATAATACATATAATATCATCATCATCATTATTTCAGCTGAAAGACGTCCACTGCTGGACATAAGCCTCCCCCAATTGGGGGGGTTTGCCATAATCGCCACGCTTGACAGGCGGGTTGGCGATCGCAGTATGGTGTTAAAAATGCTTAGAGAACGCTGCTGCCCATTCTCTAGTAAGTCCTTTAGTCGCCTTTTACGACACCCATGGGAGGAAATGGGGTGGTGCTATTCTTTACGTCCGGCACCACACGGTACAAGTGTAATAGTTAAAAATCATTAATTCATTATTAATCCATACTATCCATACTTCCATACTAATATTATAAATGTGAAAGTAACTCTGTCTGTCTGTCTGTCTGTCTGTCTGTATGTATGTATGTAACGTTTTCACGCCTAAACCGCTGAACCGATCATCATGAAAGGCAAAGATAAAGCCTGGGATATGGAGAAGGACATAGGCTACTTTTTTACGCGATAACCGACATCTACGCGGGCGGAGCCGCGGGCAAAAGCTAGTAATTGTATAAATATATTTGCACGCCATGAGACATGGCATACATGTCGTGAGCCACTCTTATTTCAAGATCTTGCATGCATGTATTTATTTTAATTCTGTATGTATACACATGTTCGAGCAAATAAAATTTCTTTCTTTCTTTCTTAGATTAGTGCTCGGTTGATGGCAGTAGGCTCGCCCATATTACACGGGACTTAAATATAACTGGCGAAATGTGGGTGTAAACCTCTGCCAAACCCTTCGGGAAATACAGGCGTGATGTTATGTTAAGAAAGTTAGATATATTTTTATTTCTTCGATCGGTATGAACTTATAGGCAGTAAATACGGTGGTAGCGTGGCTGGCCGTGGCGGCCATTTTAATGGAAGAAGCGAAGATTGATTGCAGTCATCTTTGTTACGGCTTTAAAACCCCTAATTGAGGAATGAAGTAGGTACCTACTTTTTTTTTCTTAATGTATTCTCACAGTTCAACCAAGGAGGTTTTCGCCTGCTTAACCGGACTTTCCTGCGGGTGTGGGTGCCTCAAGATGTTAAGGCCTCCAGCTAGGGCAAAAAGTTACACGCTAAGAGCACCCCCTGTGGGGTACGGACCTCGGCTTAAGACGTCGCTGAGGGAGGACAGCGAGGGATAGGCTGGACCGGATTTAATTAAGTAAGTACCTACCTAAATAATTATCTACTTATACCTCCTCCACATGATATAGCACAAGGAGCTTTGATTACCTAACTCTTAAATAATTTGTGGTTGCACTGAAATTATACAGCCAATTTCATAATCAAACCATGACTTTTCCATCATTTTTATGTACAAAAATGTGTTGTAAATTTTTAATTTATAAATTTTTACAATTTTTATTTTTATTTAATGTTATAATGTCAAAGATTGTTCTATTTTACCTTTACCAATTTTGCAATCAGAATTTCATTAGTAATATTTTTTGTAAATTATTTCTAAGTTTTTAATTATTTTATGCATGTGGTGTTTATCTATAAGTTACTGTTGCACGTTTATTTTACTTTAAAATGTATTATGTGTTTGTTTCAGTGTATTCAATTTTTGGTGAACCTAACACAAAAAAAAAATCCACATGATACAGTACAAGGAGCTTTGATTACCTGACTCTTAAAGAATTTGTGGTTGAATTGAAATTATACAGCTAATTTCATAATCAAACTGACTTTTCCATTATTCTTATGTACAAAAAAGTCGTTTACAGAATCAGAAACAGAATTAATTTATTAGTAAGAATGTAGTTTTACATAAGTATGATGTTTTATTGTTTTATGTTCTGCATATTCTACCACAACATTGGTATGGTAAGAAGAATATACTAACTTTACAGGAGAGCAAAAAAAAACTGTTTGGTCTGGTATATCTATTTAGCATTTGATGTTATGATCTTTTGTTATATACTATTAAACAGTAAAAAAACAAGTTTTTTTCAACAATAATTGAGTTACCTACCTCAAATTGTCGTGTATAAAGAATCCATACTTAATATTATAAATGTGAAAGTAACTCTGTCTGTCTGTCTGTATGTTACCTTTTCACGCCTAAACCGCTGAACCGATCGTCATGAAATTTGGCAGAGATATAGCCTGAGATATGGAGACGGACATAGGCTACTTATTTACGCGATAACCGACGCGGGCGGAGCCGCGAGCCAAAGCTAGCAATCAATATTTTAAGTTTTACACACGTATAAGGACCTTTTTATCTGAAAAAATGTAAAACTTATGTGATGCAACAAATGTCTTTTTTGGTATAATGCAATGATATTATATTAAACAGGGCCTCAAGTCTGCTATTACAATAGTGTCAGAATGGTCTCGCCATTGTGAGTTTTTGACAGATTTGCCATACAAACACTGTCAAATACTCACAATGGCGAGACCATTCTGACACTATTGTAATAGCAGACTTGAGGCCCAGATATGTTGTGAGCACGCAATCGTGGAGACTAGAAAACGTCCTAATTGGGACGTATTGACTTTGTCTGCGACACGCAATGACTAGTAATACGCTTAGTTGAAGCAAACACTAGCTGTCTCTTTTTTTCTGTTTGTTTTTATCAAGCCATCTCTTTTCTATCATTTTTCTTGTAGTGAAATGTACAATGAATGAAAGTGGGTATGTGTACTGCCGCTGCTTCGCGGAACACTTTTTTCTGTTGTTTTGGGAGTGTATAACGTATCTGTTAATATAATATCATTGGTATAATGGCTTAATTTTTCGTCAGATCTTAACGGACAAATTGAGCATTGTGTATCTTTATCTACCTTTATCGCATTGGGGCTGCGAAATAGAGTAGGTAGGTACATACGTATTTGTGTTCCAATTTCGTCTCTGTTGCTTTCACGTTACCCACAAAAGTTATTATTCATTCGTTATTTTTCATGTAATCGTGGTTCTAAACAAGATAGAAATGAATATTTCAGCCGACGACGAGGTCTGCTGAAAACTTCCAAAAAGTCAAACATAACTCGTGTTTCTAACAGTTGTTTCTCGAATTTCTGTTTATCTTGTGTCCATGTATACTGCGGATTACCGTGTAATACCAACGTTATTATGAAAGTTATAATTAATTACACAGCTCGTGTTTCCAAAGGAAAATAGTTCGGTATTTTAGGTGTACGAAATAGTGACAAACGTGAGCTCAGTATGTTAGAAGTTGTTGCAGAGTGAGTAATCATAACATGACGTTACAAGGTAAAAGTTAATAGTATGTTTTACGAGTCACCTAGTTACTGGCTGTGCCTCTTCTAAGTTAGTGAGATTTTCATACCATTATACTAGTATATTTAAGAGGCCTATCACAAAATGACACAAAATGGCGTTCGCCAACTGACGCATCGTATTATGTAGCGTATTTGGCAGTTGTAATTACGTTTACTTTAAGTTTTATAATTTTTTTATATGAAATTTAATTTCTTATGAACTTACAGTTATTCTGGTATAAATATTACGTAATAATATTAATGTAGTAAGGAGAAATTCTGAGCGTTTTTTGTAGTTTTATGGTTTTGAACATATTTCAAAATTCTGAGGTCACTATGAACTAAGCCACGATTTAAGAGATATTATTATATTTATTTCATTTCGTTTTTTTATGTACAGACGCCAGCAGGTCAAGCTACCCGAAACTGTCAAATTTTCGCAATGAACTTTGAACCTTATTATGTAGTGATAAAGTTGAAAATCGATTAAATAAATTTGACAGATTGTAGTAGCTTGATGTGCTGGCGTCTGTACAATAAGTTCAATCCCGAGCTCTAAAAAGAGCCGTCGTGCATTTTATGAAAAACTTGCTGGTTAATATTCAATTTGAGGTTCAATTTATTATAAATAATTATAAGTTGATTGAGTATTATACTGATGCCTGGCGAAAATCGTACGGACCCGAGGAGAATGGGCCACAATATCTTTACGTCTTTTATCGAGATATGATCGATTAAATAAGATAGATAAATATATGATGGTGAGTGATAGTATAGTTATATTCCTAGTAAGGCAGTTATGAACCTCTTTAAAATAACTATATACCGGTACATAGCTAAGTATATCCCTAGGGATATAACTATATCACGGCTTCAACTTTACTGCGACATATACATATTACTTTTTACATCTGATTCAGCTGAATTTAGCGACATCTTAGATTAGATTAGATATTATATTATTTATTTATTTCAGACTACGAGTATATACACATACAAGTACATACAATCCATATGGTATTAGTAACAATGACTTAAAAACTATGTTAGTAACACTTACAAATAACTGAAATTACGTGGCCCAACACACGTTGGCACGTGCCTCCGTACCCAGTTCCTTATGAAGGAACTGTCCACCTTGTAAATAAGTTACATTGATAATTTTATACCTGTCGTGTTTGAAGTTATCCCTCTGCTGACAGCTCGTTCGGACATTAGTTTGAGGACGTACATTACCATCAGAACTAGAGTCCCTACTGCCACAGAGATAATCAGCATGGACTTCTTCACAAACTCCTCGAAACAGTCCACCAAGTCATCCATGTAACATTCTAGTTGATCGACTAGCCTGTCGTGTGTGTATGATGTACACATTTGTGTTTTTTTTTAACTCATTTTTGGTCAGAATTTTAGGTTTTTGTTAGAACGTGTAATAGATATACCTGAAAAATATTTACTTTTAATTATAAATCAAATTAAATCTTTTATCAATACATTTTTTTAATAGGTACTAAGTTGGAAATCTGTTTGTTGCTTTATCATAAATGTTATGGCGGTTTTGTTGTTGTGTATTCTATTTACCTAGATTTCTTCTTTTACTATAACAAAGATGCCTAATAGAATTATGATAAATGCTGCGGATAAAAGTAAATTCTAAAAGAAAAGCATTGGCCACTGCAAACAATCCTCCTCCTAGGCAATAATTTATTTTATTATGCAATTTTCTTTATTACTTAAGTTATTAATAAGAGGACATCTCTTATATTGTATTCTTATCAGTCTCTATATAGTTTGTTATTATTTTAAGTATTAACATACTTACCACGCTATTCTCTTCACATTTTTAAAATATTGTGAATATTTTTTGTAAACGAAAACAGGGCGCATAGTATGTTTAGTTTTGGTATTTTTTTTATTAAATTCAATTGCACATCTTAGTGATAGAAGCTGACGTTATGATTTTTGAAGTACCAAAGAGATTGCCGAATGACAGAATAATTTGTTTCTGGTCAGATATCGGGACATGTTTAAGGTTATAGTCGATATAGTTTATGAGTTGCAGCTAGGCTGCAGCTGTAACTGGGTGCCACGGAAAGAATATAAATAGTTTTGGTCATTGTTTACACGGGCTATCTGTATTCATCATCATCATCATGATTTCAGCCGAAAGACGTCCACTGCTGAACATAGGCCTCCCCAATTGGGGGGTTTGTCATAATCGCCACGCTTGGCAGGCGGGTTGGCGATCGCAGTATGGTATTAAAATGCATAGAGAACGCTGCTGCCCATTCTCTAGTAAGTCCCTTAGTCGTCTTTTACGACACCCACGGGAGGAAATGGGGTGGTGCTATTCTTTACGTCCGGCATCACACGGCTATCTGTATTACTGAAGGAGATTTCTAGTCCACAAACTATCGGCGAGAACAAAAATAACTATCCATATAAAGAGAGGGGCTCGTGGCTAAGTAATAACAGACGCAAGGGTCGATCGATCAGGTTAAGCTACGCTTTCCGCGGTCGGTTCGTGGATGGGTGACCTGGACATACTGAGACCCCTGCGTACCTTGGAAAGCACGTTAAGCCGTTGGTCCCGTCTGGTCCCGTCTGTCATTCGTGGATCTTTGACAGTTGTTACCGCTCGTCAGGAGTCTGACAACCAGTCTTACCAAGGAGTATCGTGTTATCCAGTTACTGGGTTTTGGAGATCAGATAGGCAGTTGCTCTATGTAAAATACTGGTATCCAACTGCATTTGGTTAGACCGAAAACCGACCCCAAACAAGTTGAGAAAAGACTATATAGGCAGATGATGACACTACTGTATTCTTTTACCTACAACTTACAGATAATTACTTAAATATATTAAAAGAAAGAAAGAAAAAAGAAAGGAAATACATTTATTTAGCACAGACTAAAAGACACATGATGACATGACACAAAAAAAAAGCGTAAAGTGGGACGCAAGAAATTAGGCTCTATGATCAGAGTGTCTATGAACTTTCAATTCGTCTACGAAGCAAAATGCCTAAAATTAATGTCTGCACAGCAAATTGCCTGAGCTGTAAATCGCCTAGAAATCAAAATGTTTAACAAGCAAAATGCCTAAAATGCAGTAATTTCTAAGTAGTCGAGATGGTTAAAATAAACTCACACTAGGGCCTCTGAACTGTAGGTTAGGTTAGGGGTTACTCCCTATAGGAGGGTCCGGTGACGGCCGGCCGCGACGGGTTCGCGGATGACTTCAAGTTCCCGTGTTCCCGCCATAAGCGACAGAGGAGGACACCATGGAGTTTTAGTGGGTTGGAGTCCCACATAACTGCACTGCCTCCCCGTGGTAGTGTAGTATGCGTGCGCATATCTCCACGAAAAAAAAAAAAGTTATTACTGTGACCACACACACAACGCACGAGCCGAGCAAGCGTGCCGCGACAGCGGCCGGCCAGTGCCAGAAACGGTACTCCCTTTCTTCTCCTAAAATAATAGACATATTGCAAGGCAGGCATTTTGGTTTATAGTCAAAATAAAGTTTAGTTCAAGTACTGTATAGACATATTGCAAGGTAGGCATTGTGCTTCCTAGTCAATACGAGTATAAGGTTTAGGCAATACTTGGCGTAGACGTTTTGATTTCTACGAGTAGTCAGCATGATCATAAAGGGAAATTAGCAGGCAAGTGTGCCTCACGGCTGCGCCAAAAAGGCCCAGTTCAGCATAAATGCCAGACAACTAATGCCTGACCTGGTTAAGTATCAAACTGCATCAATTTTCCATAATAAATACAAAAATCTCATAAACCTCTGTATAATTTGTTGACACGGTCGTTTTTAGGGTTCCGTACCTCAAAAGGAAAAAACGGAACCCTTATAGGATCACTCGTGTGTCTGTTTGTCTGTCTGTCCGTCTGTCACAGCCAATTTGCTCCGAATGTAATGGACCGATTAAGTTGAAATTTGGTATACATATCAATTTGAGTGACCCAAACACGGACGTGAACCGTAAATAAATGAATTTAGAATATTGGGGTCAGTTTTGGGGGGCAAACAAGAAAATTTTAATAAAAAGTTTAGCAAACTGTACCATGTGACATATCAAATGAAAGGGCTTACTGTGAGGGTCTCAAATATATTTTTTTATAATTTTATAATAAATTGTTTTGAAGTTATAAGTGAAAATAGACGAAAATTGACCATTCCCCCCTCTTATCTCCGAAACTACTGAATCTAAAATTTGAAAAAAATACAGAAAATAGTTCTATACTTATAGATTACAGGAAAATATATAAGAAGTCTATGGTCTTAAAATAACATGGTAAATCTCTCGATATTGTGCGTACAAACTTACATTTGTAGTTGGAATGTATGGGAGATTATGTTTACCAACTACAATGTTAAGTTTGTTCTTAGGATAAACTCTTTCCAAGTACGGTACCCTTCATTGTGCGTGTTCCGACATGCACTTGGCCGGTTTTTATTTGGCGAATTTCATCGGATTTACATTAAGCAATCAAAATACAATATATTCGGTGGTCGGACAACGCAACAATATGGTCCGCAGACGTGCCTGACCGCATATTGTTGCCCACTTTCCATAATCCATGATAAAACGGGCAATATTTTTCACGTGCCGCGCCGTCAGCGGGCAAGAGATAGATCGATGCGATACACTGTGATTTATTTCACTATTATAACACAAACTTTATAGCTTGTGGGAATCCTCTGTAAAACTAGGAGGTTTCGGCTGTTTGTTTGTATGCCTGTAACAGAAATACATTTACCTGGGTGTTTAGTCGGAAAAATTACATTCTTTTGTTTGCTTACCAAGATCAAGAGCATTGATAAGCAGTTAAGTGCTAAACTCGAAATAACACACAGATAAGGTAATTGTTTTATGTTCCTATTTCCTGTTTCCATGTAATTTATCGAGAGTTGATAACTGAATACCGTACTTGGCAGTATTCAATCTTTTCACATTTCAGTTCAATTATTTATTGCTTAAAACGCATGTAAAGCATGACACGCGACGCGACACAAAGGCACCGCGTGTCCCACGACGAGCGGTGCCTTTGTGTCACGTGATTCGCGTCGCGTGTCGCTCCTGTTTGTAGGAGCCTTAGCTCATTAATCAGCCTATAATATTCCCGATACTGGGACAGAGGCCTCCTCTCTTCGAGAGGGAGTGGGCACAACATTGTGTTTTATAAGATCTTATTTACAGTTACAAAGTTCACATGGAACCTCCCTAGTAGCATTTTTGTTGGCGTTTGGTTGGGCCACATACCTCTGAAGTTGGCCCAACTAAATGCCAACGGAAAATGCTACTAGGGCTGTTGGGCACAACAATTTAAAACAATATGATTAGTAGCATCTGACTGATATCCCGTCCAGTCGGACTGAGCGCTTCTCCTCCACATTTATTATGCTCACAGCCAAAGTGTGGAACTCTCTGCCAGCGTTTGTGTTCCCTTCCACATGCAACCCGTCTGCCTTTAAAGAAAGACTGAACAGGCATCTTCTGGGCGCGCTCGTTCCATCATAGACCTCATCCATCGCTTTCCGTCAGGCGAGATCGAGGTCAAGAGCAGACCCAATCAGTAATAAAAAATAAAAATAAAAAATATTAAAAGAAATATAAATTAATTTTACGTCACACCTGGCCATAATGTGAGTATTACCGCACGCTACGTACAGTAAAATTCGCATTATGGCCAGGTGAAGACGTAAAATTGTGTACTCACCACGGGCAGTAAAAAAGAAAGCCCTCTATCGCATATTTACAACCCTCGCCTGCGGCTCGAGTCACAAATACCTGCGATTTCGGGCTTTCTTACTTTTACAGCCCTTGGTAAGTAATGTACTATTACGTAGGGACGTGATATATTTTTTTTGTTCAGTTATTATTCAATAATGAATGAATTCAAGCGCGTGTCGGATCACGCACAATGAACGGTTCCGTAGTTTGGATGAATGTGTCCCAAGAACAAACTTAAGATTGTATTATAAAAAAAACATGTTCTCCCATAATATTCCAACTGCAAATGTTAGTTTGTATGCACAATATTGGGAGATTTACTATGTTATTTTAAGACCACAGACTTCTTACAGGTTTTCCTGTAATTTATAAGTATAGAATTATTTTCCGTTCTTTTTATTTTTCAAAATTTTTGGCACAGTAGATTCGGAGGTAATGGTCAATTTTCATTAATTTCCTTGAATAACTTTAAAACTAGTAATTTTAAAATTACAAAAAATATACTTGGGACCCTTTCATTTGATGTCACACGGTACAGTGTGCAATTTTGTTTTTTAATTTTCTTATTTTTCTCCCAAAAGTGACATATACAAAATTCATTTATTTACGTAACACGCCCATGTTTGGGTCACAGAAATTGATATGAGTACCAAATTTCAACATAATCGGTCCAATACATTCGGAGCAAATTGGCTGTGACAGAGAGACAGACTGACACACGAGTGATCCTATACGGATTCCGTTTTTTTCCTTTCGAGGTACAGAACCCTAAAAACTAATCAATTTAAAATAAATAATATCACATTTTAATATGAGATATCTATACACAGCACTATATTACAGGCTATTTTCTTATCACACATAATATCGATATCTAGTACTCTCCATAATTGAAATTCAAGTGGTTCTTGTGTGTACGAGTAGCACTGACATATTAAAACTGCTTTCATATTCTGTTTTTGTAATAATAAATAATAACAACTACTAATATTGATGAAGTTTTGGTTTCTTCACTCACTGAAACCCGTTCATACATTGAAATACACACAAAACACAGGTTACAGAAAAAAAAAAATACCCCTGAACCCAAGGCCAGGTACCAGAGTACCTGTATTTCAGGAGCCAATGAATTCCTCCAGTTAAGTTACAATTATTCAAGTTTTATGCAGTGAAGGTATAAAATTATGTTACTTAAAATTACAGCTCGGATCTTATGTATTTTTATAACACATATTTTAAACATTATGTATGTACCCTGTGTTTACGAAATAAATATCACGACTATCAAAAAGAGAATATAAGTTTCATTACCTATTTAATTTTAAGATTTTCAAATAAAGTGTACACCAATATGCAAGTTTTATTTCCGACATTCAAAAACAAAGACATTGAGAAAATCGGTTATTTTGGGCAAAAGGTAATTTTGAGATTTGTTCATTATGAGATCAGTACAATATAGGAATCGGTCCTAACAAATCGCAAGCATTTGTATTGCCAAATATTGCACCGTAACCATTTATTAATAAATAAATTAAAAAAACACATGAACCTACATACTACATGGGTACTTATGAATCGCCAGAAGAGGTGGCGGTTCCAATTAGTATTTTCCTATGGAGAAGAGCCGGCAAGAAACTCCTCGGTTACTTCACAGATACGGCGCGGCAACGACGGCATTTTGAAAAGATTAGTTGATCAGCTCATGTTTGATTAGTTTGGACTGACCGCACAGGGTGCGACAGACGAAGGTACCTACTAAAATAAAGAGGACCTTACTGCTCATCTCCGAGACATTATCCGTTGGTTACCTAATTAGGCCATCCATGTGTGCAAAGCTCTTGTCCTACTTCTCCGGATACGTAAAATATTCATATTTATAGTAGGTACTACGTAAGTACAGGATGATTTTTTTATGTATAGGTACCGAAAGATTATAGGTAGGTAGGTGCCTATACAGAGAGGATTTTTGAGACGGGACAGCAAGGGCAAGTAACTTACCTGTTGCAGCTACAGGAAAACGTACGAAATTGCATCGATTGGCATCATAAAATAAAAGGTGAGAATTGACGTTTTCCTAGCAGACTTTACAATTTTTTCAAAATCTGTAAATAAAAATAATATATTTATTTATTATTGATTTTGACATTATTATTAATTATCTTGACATTATTAGTAATTATTACCAAAATTTGCCAAATGTATGTACTAACACTAGTGTTTTAAGATGTGTATGTAATTACTAACAAAGTGGATTGTATGATCTGGACAATAAATGATTATTATTATTATTATAAATTACTTAAAAGTTAAGGACAGTATCCTAATGGCGCGTTTACATTAGGTCGGCCCCTGTATACGGCGACCACTTTCGGTTGAACCGGATCGGTTAACCGAATTGAGTTGTTTACATTAGGTTGGTTCACCGAATTCGGCTAGCCTAATTGGGTTGTTTTCATAGGTTGGTTCACCGAATTCGGCAACCGCATACTGACAAAACAAAAGAGCGGCGGGCGTCTCGTCACCCGAATACAGGCTGCGACCAAATACGGCCAAACTGATACCTGTTTACACTAGTCGGTGACACAATACGGGCTGAGACCGAATACGCCCAACCGAATACCTGTTTACACTAGTCTTTGACCAAATACGGTTACAGCCGAAAATAACCTAACCGACTTAATGGAAACGCGCCATTTGGTTGGTTCACCGAATTCAGCGACCGCATTCTTCAATTGAGAGGCGGGCGTTTCTGGCGTGTTTACATTAGGTCGGCCACCGTATACGGTGACCACTTTCGGTTGAACCGGATCGGTTAACCGAATTGAGTTGTTTACTTTGATTAGGTTGGTTCACCGAATTCGGCGATGGCTTACAGTTTTACTGGATCGGCTAGCCTAATTGGGTTGTTTCCATAGGTTGGTTCACCGAATTCGGCAACATACTGACAAAACAAAAGAGCGGCGGGCGTCTCGTCACCCGAATACGGGCTGCGACCGAATACGGCCAACCGAATACTTGTTTACACTAGTCGGTGACAGAGTATGGGCTGAGACCGAATACGCCCAACCGAATACCCGTTTACACTAGTCGTAAACCAAATACGGTTACATCTAAAAACGGCCTAACCGACCTGTGGAGTCTGAATAAGGGCGCTTGGTAAATAAATTTAAGTAAATCGAAGGACCGTCATATTGGTGAAAAATGCTGTACCTAAAAACCCCCTATGGAATAAAGATCTTGCTCAATACACAGGGCAGATAAAAAATGCCTGACCTGAGTTATCCAAATCATGGCATCCGATCACAGTTTCAAGAAGTAGCACAGCAATTCCGCACTCACACGTGAGAAAATTTCTTGCTGAATGTATGTAACTAATTGTACGGCAATTTATATAAGTTTTAGGAAGATATTCAGTTTTGAGTACACGTAAATTGACCACATCAGATGGCGATCCAGAGCGAAACAGGTCGAGGATTTCAGAGGCGATCACGACGCGGGTCCACGCGCGGGGCAGGGCAGACATTCCCCACCAAGAATGTTTTCCTGTAGCTACAACTACAGCTGCTATAGTAGATCATAAGGTACCAGCTGCCCTTACTGCCCCGTCTCAAAAATCCATCCTGTATAGGTACCCATCTACCTACAATCTTTCGGTACCGTGTATTCGAAGGTCGAACATTCGGCCCGGCCCGGCCCGGCCCGGGAGATCCGGATGAATGTCTTTTATTGAGACATAATAATGCTGATATGATTTTTATGGGATCGAAGGCGTCTTCATATCGTAATAACTGCCCTGCTTCGAACGGTTTTTACGACTTGTTTAAACATGGAGATTTCAACCTTTTCCCAACTATGTTGGGGTCAGCTTCCAGTCTAATCGGATGCAGCTGAATACCAGTATTAACATGGAGTGACTGCCTGTCTGACCTCCACGACCCAGTAACTGGGTAATACTATATCTCTTGGTAAGACTGGTTGTTAGACTTTCGGGCTTCTGACGACCCGTAACAACTGTCAAAAATCCACGATTGACAGCTGGGACCAACGGCTTAACGTGCTTTCTGGAATCTCGGTATGTAAAGGTGGTCACCTATTCATGGACCAACCGTGGTAATCGTAGCTTAACCTTATGGATCGACGCGTGTGGCTGTTATTACTTAGCCACGACCTCCTACAACCTTCCAGAATAAATTCCCTAAATGATAGTGAAATGAACTCTTGGATATGTAATGGTCACTGTAGCTCCATGAAACATGAGGCTCCAGGTGCTAGTGCGAATCTTTGGGTTCATTCGAGTAATCGAGTCTGGTTTAACCACGCTGGGGTCGGTGCATTTCATTCATAAATGATAGTGAAAACCCGCATCAAAATCCTTTGGGTAGTTTAACCCTTAAATTGGCAAATGAATTTATTTCTAAAATGTAATGTTTTTTTGCTATTTCCTGGTTTATTATGATCCCAGAAGTCTGAAAAAAATTGTGAAAAAAATCTACTTTTTACAGTTTTCGAGAAAATCTATGTACTCCGGGGAGTACATTGCCAACTGTAGTGTATAGTATTTCTTCTTATGTTTGTACTACGTGGAGCACGGTGCCAAGATATCAATAAAATACATCTTATTTAAATCTTTACTTTATTAATAATAATTCGTAATGAACAATATTCATTGGGTGTGAAATTTCCACAAGCAATTTATTTTGTTAGTTTCTCCTACCACAAAACACAGATGCACTATTGCACAGCGCATTTTCGGCTTGTTCTTTATGTACTGCCTCCTTTTTCCAGCTTTCGTGCCTTTATATGGGCTCATCATCTCATCTATTGAGTACTGCCCTTCATCTATCTTCAAGCAATTATTATTTGTCTGATCTTCTCTATAACAGAGCGTAGGTATTTTGTAATAGCGATCTGAGTCCTCTATGCTATTATCCACAAAGCGAATATTGCGGCGTATTTGTTGGTAACGTTTTAGGGGTATTTCATCAGTTGATAGAGGATATAGGGTTTTTCTTGCCCAGTAATCAATGTATGAATGTATGGCATGTAAACACACCCATTAACATTTCAATTACAAGAAATTTGCCATGTTGTTGGACCGAATAAAAGGTTGTGTTGTGAATAATATCTGAAATGATGTCCGATGAAAAAAAACGGAGAAAGTATTCCAATACCGTTTCGTTTTGTATTTTATGAAGCTCGTGTATTCCTGCATCTGCATCAATACAATCATTACCCACTCCATCCGTAGAACTTCTGCAGTCACCAGTTCCTAGCATGTCAAAAGCTTCGCCTTTGCCGATCATTAGATCTAAACGCAAGAAACCTTCAGTAGCAGAAAATTTAGTTTAGAAATTTAATTTAGTTTTCTTAACTTTTTTTACTACTACTGAAGGTTTCTTGCGTTTAGATCTAGTGATCGGCAAAGGCGAAGCTTTTGAAATGCTAGGAACTGGTGACTGCAGAAGTTCTACGGATGGAGTGGGTAATGATTGTATTGAATTCAATGTTGGTATGGCATTGTAATTATTAGTTGACGAAGACGGAAAAATCTCTTGGAGCTTTGTTGTTAGTGGTACATCATCAATGGTACAGTCAAACACGTTATCAGAGTCGTTGTGGTCGTTTTCCAGAATGTTCAGTCTTTCAAATGAAGAGTCTAATGAAGGTGGGTCAGAGCTGAGCTTAGGTGAAGATGGTGGAAGGAAATGTGATTCGTCATCCGAACTAGAACTTTCATCGGAACATGAATTTTTTTTTCGTAATCAAAGCTAAAATTTTATGCGATCGTGTCAGGTTCAAGCACCACAGAAAAAGAAAAAATTTGCTGTATAATATACAATCCACACCTCCACCGATGTTATTTTATATCAACACAAACAAAAAAAAAAAGCTTGTTTGCATTTCTTTGTGTACTTGGCAATGTGCTTCGTGTATACCGAAGTCTATTTTGCGTTCTTTACTATGTACTTGGCAACGGTGTTCACAAAGTACACACAAAGTTTCTAACTTATAAAATTGCGATTACGTAATTTACACATAAAATTACGAATGATTGATATTATTTATAAAGTCACTATGCAATGTAAATCCTAATAACCACAAGTCTCACCCAAAAAAGTATAGAAAATCTTAAAAAACTAACCTGTGACGCAGAGACACCTGACCGCTTCGAAAACATTTTGAATTTGACGGATAATTTTTGAAATTACTACATCCTAATATTTTTTATACCAAAATATACAATTATTGCAAACTAAAAATATTAATAAATAGTATTTTTTTTAATATTCGTACTACAATCGACTTTTTCAAAGTTTATGACTTTGGTGGAGTACACTGCCAATTTAAGGGTTAAAAGAACAACGCGGTCACGCAGACAGACACGAAATGCGTGTTTTAATGGGAATTTAATTTATAATAAAGATGTGTCCTGGGTAAAAAAAAAAGAAAAATTGTTTAGTCCGTCAATCAGATAATAAAAAAATATTAGACACGTATTTTTTGCTTTATCTTATTAATAAAAATTGACTTAGATAAAACACATTAAACTCGGGGAGTGGGGGCTCGTTACGTCACAGCTACGTATAAAATCTACTGAGAAGTTGACGTCATGCCACATTTGAACTCAATGTATCGCCGTAATGTTTTGATTACGTAAAAAAAAGAAAAAATACGTGTCCAATATTTTTTAATAATCTACTTACATGATGGACAAAAAAAAAAATATTCATCATCCCTATTTTGTGTACTTAATTTTTTTTTTATATTATGAATGTATCTCGCAGGTGAACCCAGGAGGTTGTCGAGTATTTAACTGCGCTTGCCTATGGTTGCCTAAATAAATTAAGGCCTCCAGCCAGGGCATAAAACTTAACAACTAAGCGACTACACACTAAGGACACCCCCCGTGGTGTAAGGACCTCGGCTGAGGGCGTCACTGGGAGAGAGCAGCAAAGGAAAGGCTGTGTCAGACTTTATTAATTTCTGACGAATTTAAAGCTACAGGCTCAGCTGCACGGGCTGGCTCGAGCAAGGGTCGAGGCGGGCATGGACTGGGCCGTCGCCGCGGGCCTCGGCGGCGGGGACTGAAGGACTCTCTCCCTTTGAAGGAAAGGTATAGTATGTGACATATGTTCCTACACCAATACCATGTACATAAATACAGCGTTAACAAAGCCTATTGATGTGTAAAAGTAAAATCATTTATCATTTATTTCGAAAAAAGAAAAAAAAAAACACACTTTTAACATAATATAATATTATCCGTTTTTAGTTTCGTAAGTATCGGAAACTGATATAGATGTGAAGGCCAATCATATTTCAGCAACACATCAAAGGTTCCTTTGTGTTTGGTTTGGTAACAGATTGTTCTGTTAAATGGATTTGACTGCTTTGAGCTTTTGCTAACATGAAAATACGGTTTTTTCCCAAAAACCTTTTCAATATGACCAAGGAATTTGAAATTGCCCAGCGTTTTTATTAACATTAGGTATAGAGGTATAACTTTATTTTACTTTTTTTTTTCGGTGATTACTTTGTTTAAAGGCTCCTACAAACAGGTGCGACACGCGACACGACGCAAAAACACCGCACGTCGCGCGACTCACGGTGCATTTGTGTCGCGATGCGTGTCGCGCCTGTTTACTGCCCGGAAAAAAATTCTGAATTTTTTCCGGTGGAATATGATTCAAATTAAGGAGCTGAATGCACCCTGTTACTTTGCGGAGGGCTGTCCCTTACACCCTGTATATACATATATGGGCTGGCACTATCTTTTTCTGCAGGTGAATTTGCGTGCCCCGTGTGGTCGCTCTGCCCATGCGAAGTTGGTGGGTACAGCTTTGAATGAAACATTCATCACTGGTTGCTTAAAACCGACCCCGGTACAAATGCTGTATCCACTAACAGGAATAACGCTACCAGAAGTTCGCAGAGCGATGGCAAGCTCCAGCGAAAAAGCCAAAATGGTCTCCGACACACGACACCGTTCGCACGACATCGTCCTTGTGCCATAAAGGCTGAAAAGCCGAGACAGCTTTTTAAAGTGTGACGTCCAACTCACTGGCCAACGATCAAAAGAAAGACTGAAGCTGTGGCAAGACATTGTTTCCTTACCCATATCATTTCGACGGTTAAAAGGTTAACAGCAATTATAATATTTTCAATCGTTTATAGCGTCTGAATTGAACTCGTGATATATTTTCTTTTTAAAAACTAAGTCTAACCAATACCGATAATTAAGCAGTTTTTTTTATAATAATAATAATAATTTTATTCAGAACATAATTCCATATAAAATTGTTAGTAAGGCTTAAAAACTTTGTTAGTACCTTAGAACTACCTATTAATGAATTTATCTAATATTAAAAATAATCTTACCAGAACTATGCACCTTATTCCAGTACCGCACTATAGGACACTCCACCTTTTCTGCTATGGTGTTTAGAAGGCCATTGGGGCTGCCCCTCACACGACATATCAGGGGACCTTTTTTTTTTAAATCTGATATTCCTTTCTTTTTTTTTTTTAAATGTGTTCTTTAAATTTTTCGTATTTTTTATTTTAAATCCAAAATTATACGTTTTAAAGTGGTGTTAAGTGTTTTCTTTCAATTCCTAACGCTACAAATTGGTCATGAATGCCATCCTACTAAGTCTTATTTTAATAAAAAAAAAGTCGCTTATTACCTTTTAACCGTCGCGTCGATTTGTTCCACGTGCTTAGAATCTCCCACCGACATGAGTTGCCTTGGGTAACCTGGAAGTCTTTAAACAGACTCCGGACTCAAGTTGGCCGAAGCAAGGAAAACCGGTTCAGATAGAGATTTGTAGACGACTCCACCTTGGAGTGCAAATACGGTGCTGTTCCACAAACGCCCTGTCGTCTGCACATTATAGGAACTGATGGACGCTAGTGATGGCGCCAAATACGTAGCCGAATTCTAGGCCGAGTCCATTTTGATTGCCATCGACACAGATCACAGATCAACACATGCTCATTACATGTTTCATTTTTGAGCTTCGTTATTTTATATTTCTTATATTTTCATATGGGATAAAAAATATAGTGCAATGTATGAGTATAATTCAGACGATAACGGATTAGGTGTACGCAAGCGTTATAGATATGATGCTATCTATATGACATACAATATATCAAATTCACAAACTGACAAATATACACCTTTTCAAATTTACGTAGGACATTTACGGTCAACGTAAAACCATTAGTAAGTCACTGCAATGTAACTCTTATCTCGGTAAAGTAAGGTATAAATTAGAATGATTGCCGATAGTTTTATCAAACTCGCGGCAATCATTCTAATTAATACTTTCTAACAATTAGATAAGAGTTACATTGATTGCAATGTAACTCTTATCTAATTGTTAAATTTGTATGACGTAAAACTATTAGTAAGTCATTGGACTTACTAATAGTTTTACGTCATACAAATTTGATCGTGAATGCGCTGCTTTATAATACTACTAGCCGTCCGCCCCGGCTTTGCACGGGTGCAATCTTAATGGCAACATGTCCAAACATCGAGATTTCTGTGCTTTATCTAAATGTTATTACTGTGTATAGATTATCAAGTATTCCCATTTCATAATCTATGTTGCATGTTATGATATGATTAAGAGTCTAATTAAAATATCGTGTAAGTATATATATTACACGATACTTACACGATAATAGATGTTGATTCCTACTCTCGTGTTTGTATTAGTGCTGAATCGAATAGTAATAAATAAATGTTATAAAGGCGGGATGATAGAGGCAGCAATGGTCTATTTCACTCCTAGGCACACTTAGCAAGCTGAAGTGGCAATGGGCCGGTCACCAAACCGGTCGTAGAACAAATGACCGCCGGGGTAGATGTTTCGACGTAAGACCGCGAGTCAGCGAACGTAATAATAATAACGCAAATACCAATATGTAAGGGCATGCAATATGTATGGGCACTTAATGTTGAATGTTAATAAAATAAATTTAAATGTTTAAAAAGGTATTTAATACGAAATTGAACTAAAATAATGTAATATGAAAATAATAGAAAATGTTACAAAAAGTTAACAAAATGTTGGATGTTACGCGAGCTCGATATTAAACCGAAGACTGACGTTCTTGCGTACGTGACGATACTACATTTTATGAATTAACAAAATTTTCAGTATTTTAACTAGGCCAAAGTACAATGTGCGGTTGCATCTTCTCAGGGCAGAGGGTAATGATTAAGATAACTTATAAAAGAATATTTTCCAATGTAAATAAAAATCATGAAATGAGAACAATGTGAATAAAAATTATTCTAAGTCAAATGTTAAAAAAATTAGGTATCGCGTAGGTAAGTTCTGTTTTCAGTGGATGCTGCAGCTCTTGGTGGAGTTCGTGGCGGTAATCTGGTGGACGAGCCGGCGGCGCTGATGGTGACCTTACCGCAGCGTTTGCAGTATATAAAGGCTCGTCCCGCGATGACTATTGACAAGATCAGAAGTCCCATCGTAGACTATGAAACGATGTATTGGTGCACATCGTGTTGCGTCATTTCAGCCTGTTTCGTTTGATCTTCCAATTCTTTTAACGAATTATGAAGTTTCTCATAATTTGTTGCGTTCGTAATGTAGAACGCCCTCGGCTCAGGCGTCATTAGCCGAGGGCGTCCTATCTTATGTTCCTTACGGTCCTTACGGTGGCCGATACGAGCCACCCTGTGAAGATCTTTGCTCTATCGAGCATCAACGTGAATGACGTGCGATTGGAGAGGCCTATGTGCAATAGTGACCTATGGAAAGGTGCACTTGCTTTTCAACGGATCAAACTACAGACAAAGTTAACAATTAAATGGACTGGGCAGAAAATTTCGGTTAGCAGTAAAGAGGGTTTTTAAAAGAATAAGAATCATTACGATATGTGTTACACTGTGAACGGCATTTCTTATAATTTTTGCCAGTGCCTTCATTCGCGTGAATATCGAAAGTTAACTCAAACTCAAAGCATTTATTTCAAATAAACCAATTAGAGGCACTTTTGAATCGTCAAGGGGTCGGTCAGTCAGAAAGATGAAGCTAGTCGCCTATTCCAAAGCGTAATAGGTTCCTATGGAGAGGAACGGACAAGAAACTCCACGGACGAAAACAAAACATTGTTACAAAATATGGGTTTCATCATTCATGTTGAAGTTATACATATGAGAACAATGTAGAAAGACGTGCAAGTTAGAAGCATCCGTATTAAAAAAAACATAAATTAAAATAAGCCGTAAATCATGAGAACATAGTTACCGGGATAAAAAGTATTATATGTCCTAATCCAAGTCATGGATTACCTGTGACCTCTTGGCTTATATTAAACAATAACAGCTGCACGGTTAAGCAACATCTGCCAGAGTCGGTCTGTAGATGGGTGACCGTAACATACCGTGACCCCGCCGTGCCTCGGAAAGCACGTTAAGCCGTTGGTCCCGTCTGTCATTCGTAGATCTTTGACAGTTGTTACGGGTAATCAGAAGTACAAAAGTCTGACAACCAGTCGTGCCAAAAGATATCGTGTTACCCCGTTACTGGGTGGTGTAGGTCAGACAGGCGGCCTCTCCACGTAAAATACTGGTATTCAGCTGCATCTGGTAAGATTTGAAGCCGGCCCTAAGATAGTTTGAAAAAGACTAGGCAGATTGATTTTTGGTATAACTGTGTGTCAAAATTCCTCCAAATCCATTTAGCTGTTAAGACGTGAGTGAGTAACGAACATCAAAACTACAGACTTTTACCTTTAAGTATACTTTAGGAATCATAGGAACTAGGAATGTATCTTGTAATGTTTTTTGTATGATATGACTAATTGAATTATCATGTACCTTAGTATATGGAGGCACCTAATCGAAAGTAGAATCTTATGAGTGCTGTACCAAAGTTTCGGTTTCGGCACAAAATGCTGGATTTGGCCGCAGTTTTTGTTTCTGCCAAAAATTGTCCGAATCTTCGACTCGAATCAGCTGAAACTAGCGTTCGTGAGCTGTCAGTTGGTAATGACTTATGTTAGATGACTGAAGTCTGACTGCCTCGTTAGTTTTGATCAGGGATGGTGCACCGGTTTGCTGCTGGGTGCCACTTCAACAAAATGAATGAGGCCCAGACGTGCCACAACATAGATTAAAAAAAAAAAACAGGAAAGGTTGTGACGGCATATATAACGCCACATGCGAACTTAGCATCAAAGACCTGACGACACAAATCCTGCATCGCGCAATCAGAATTTACCGCGCGACTAGCATATATACAACATCCCAGCATCAACCGTTGGGCAGTTGCCCACCAGACACGACACCCGTCTGGTTGGAGGATCCTCCCTTTTCTATGGAGGATGAGTGAATTTTACACCCTATTTCTCATACCTCTATAAGGTTATTCAAAAATGACTCATCATAAAAATCCATTACTAAGTTCGGTTTCGAAAAGAATATATTAAATATAAAAGTATTAAAATAAGAATACCAGCTACTTGCGACTTGGACTCGTGCACTAACTGGAACCCATAGACAGGAGGGCATTTAATTTTAGGTTTATTGTACGGTAAGGCCCTTTTCGGATGGAGTTTCTATTTTTATCATTATTTGCCATCATATCTCTCCATGTAAAATACTGGTATTCAGATACATGGAAACCGACCCAAATAATTGCGAAAAGGCTAGGCATGATGATGCCACCATAGCGGCAATTGTGACCTACCTAGTTTCTGTTTTGTTCTGTTTCTGTCAACTGACTTTGAACTGTCATAGGTAATTAGGTGTCTAAAGATACAGCCCTATGATGGACAGACAAACGGCGCGGCAGCGTAAACTATTAAGTATCCCTTTTAGCGCTCTTTGCGTACGGGACCTTAGCTTTACATAAAATGCTACCCAAACCTCTTAAAAACTACTATGTTACAGTGGTTTCGGCCAAAACTAGAAAAGGAGACGAATATTCGTTTCGGTTTCAGCTACAAATTGTATTTTGCCGAACTCTGGTTTTTATCAAGATAGGTTTCTGCGTCACTAATTTAAGCACATTTGTTCACTAATTTAGGGACTTAAGCTTTACATAAAATGCTACCCAAACCTCTTAAAAACTACTTATGTTACAGTGGTTTCGGCCAAAACTAGAAAAGGAGCCGAATATTCGTTTCGGTTTCAGCAACAAATTGTATTTTGCCGAACTCTGGTTTTTATCAAGATAGGTTTCTGCGTCACTAATTAAAGCACATTTGTTCACTAATTTAGGTACAGTACCTGTTCGTAGTCACACGCTATTCAGCTCTTTGTCCGTTTGTTCTATAGTATATTAATATGGGTTTCTTAGGTGCTATTGACGATATTTAAGAGTTAGTGATTTTTTTTTTTTTTTTTATTATTATTTTGTGATGGACAATAATCGCATTCGATTCTGATAAATACTATACAATAATTTAAAGATATTTTATAAGGGTAGCAGCGCCAGTTTTAATTCGTTAGGTGTTTATTACTAAAGTCTTGAACCATTCTCATAATATGATGGTATACATGTTTGTGTAAGTTAACTATTACTACAGTTATAACAATGGTTATTAGCAAGTGTGACAAATATTTCATAATTTGCGTGATTATTAGCGTCACTCTGTTTTCCCTTTCCTATAATTTGGATTACTATGGTCCAGAACCGAGCTTTCCGGTATTAATACAATCAGATACATCGTTAGATTTGAAATACTTATTACTATGGACAAATGAGACTGAACCGATTAAGTCTAATTTGCGTGAAGGCAATATTTCGTTTAGAAACAGAAAATGTTCTTTTACTAACTGTTACGTATCGTCAAATAGACAGTTGCTCCAAGATATTGCGGATTTCGATGTGATATTGTTCAATGGACGAGAACTTCCGGACGATGCTTCACTTCTACCTCAGTCTCGTTCACCTCATCAAAAGTATGTCTACGCCAATATGGAGTCCTCAGCAAATTTTCCGGTCTGTAACCAAATATACACTAACTATTTTAATTGGACTTGGACTTACAAATTGAATTCTGACGAAATTTACGGGTATATGAGTATAAGAGATAAAGACGGACAAGTCATAGGTCCTAAAGAAGTTATGCATTGGGAGAAAGTGGAATCAATGATGCCTATAAACGAAACTCTGAAGGAAAAATTGAGCACGAAGAAAATTGCAGCGGCTTGGTTCGTATCTCACTGTGGTGCGCGAAGTGGGAGAGATTTAATTGCCAAACAGCTCCAAAATGAACTAGAAGAGTATGGCATGCAGGTTGACATATTTGGCAGATGTGGGACGAAGGAGTGTCCTAGGGGCAGTATGAAGGAGTGTTTGAAGCTGGTGGAAACTGATTACTACTTCTACTTGTCGTTTGAGAACTCGTTCGCTGACGACTATGTGACGGAGAAGTTGTTGAACGGTCTCAATCATTATGCTGTACCGGTGGTGTATGGTGGCGCCAACTATACAAGGTACCTCGACTTCAGTTAAAACTTTGTTTACTCACTATTCTCTTGCCCTAATCCCAAAGTATTTGTCAACATGGCTTTTACGTCCATAGTTCTCTACAGTCATCATCTCAGTAGTTACCCTTTTCTAAACCATATCATCTAACACATTCCATTGATCGTTTATTAAGTCTTCTCTTACTCTTATTTGTTCAAGAGTGTCCATGGAGTTTCTTGCCCGTTCTTCTCCATAGGTAGGTACCTACACTTTGGAATGGGCATGTAGCTTCATTTTTCTTACTGACCGACTCCTTGACAATTCAAAAGTGCCTGTAAATGGTTTAATTGAAATAAATGATTTGAGTTTGAGTTTTGAGTTCATACTCAAAACTTTCCTCAAGACATTTTTCTCCTAAAAATTAGTTTACTATCATCATAAAATTTGATTATTGTGGTGTTTCGTTTTGGGTTCTGTCGTAATTGCCTATAATACATCATCATCTGGCCAGGTAAAGGCGGTGTTGTGTTGATGAAAAAAAAAAAAAAAAAAAGTATATAAATCTATCTTAGTGATTTTGTTAGATAAATAGCCAGATAAGCTTGCTGCATTAGTGTTCGAACTGAGTGCACGCTCGACTCGAGCGTCCGGCGGGGCGGCACTTGTGGCGTTTCTGTTAAACACATGCAATTCCTCGCGAGTGTCTTGAGTGTCGGACGAGCGGCTTGGCGCGGGGAGCGTGCTTGTTTTGCGGTGAGCGGGGCGTCGAGCGTGACGTCGCGTGCAGTTCAAACCAGTTTGTATTTGCGTAGAAAACTCCCCACACAGCCTTCTTTGTTTTTTTATTTTTTTTTATTCTACTATGAGTTTGCTCTTGACTTTAGTCTAGGTCTGGATGACAGAGACAAAGTCTACGATGGAGTGAGCTTACCCAGAAGAAGCCTGTTCACTCTCACTTTGAATAGATTAGGGTTGTATGCGTTCGGAAACACAGACGCAGGCAGAGAGTTCCACTCCTTTGCTGCGCGCATTATAAAAGACGTTTGAAAACGCTTAGTGCGAGTTGGTGGAATATCAACTAGGTAGGGGTGGTAACTTGCAGTGCGTCTAGATGTCCGATGGTAGAAGGGGGCCGGTGGAATGAGGTCGTGGAGTTCATGGGCACACTCTCCGAAGTACAATCTGTAGAAGACCGACAAGCAGGCAACCTTGCGGCGATGAGCCAAGCTGTGAAGCTTGGCATCCACCAGTTATACGTCGCCAATGAGCCTCTTAGCTCTGCGTTCCACCGAGTCAAGCGCAGCAAGTTGGTACATTGCTGAGCCATCCCAAAGGTGGCTGCAATACTCCATGCAGGAACGGACCTTTGTTTAATTATCGAGTTATAAAAATATTTTAACTACACATTTTCTTCTAAATACATATCAATAATATTGTACGCGCCGCCGCACGCCTTTTCACTCAGGCCGTACACTTACACATGCAGCACGGCCCAACAGAAAAATAAAGCCATGTTGTTTTCATCGCTAATATGCCTGGTTACATATTTATTTCATATTGACATCGCGATTCCTGCGCTGCAAATGTGCAGACTCAACGAATGGCCACAGAACCTAAAATTCCCCACAGCGACGGATACTCATAGTGAACCACCCGTTCATGCAGCCTGAGGCATACGTAGCAAACTATTCACGGCGCATTAGGCATGCGTCGTGAATAGTTGTCTGCATGAGGCTTTACGTGTTTTTCAAAATCAAGTGGGGCTGCAGAAATGATAGAAGTAATCACATTACTTATACTTACTGATTTTGAAATACGAATACCTATTTAACACATTAAACGCCGATTCAAATTTAGTGGTTGTTCCGTTTGGGCCATGGGGCTCACCGGTGAGCGACAGCAATACTACCCGTTCAGGCCGTGGGGCTCATTTGTGACCGCGCAACGGGCTTATTTAGAGTGGGGGTTTTTGACTATTTTGAACCGTATGAGCCAATAAAAAATAATGTGTAAAAAATTTCGAAATCGCGAATCGGCGTAAGCTCATATGGAAAGTATAGTGGTGGTTACCGGTGACCACCACGGCGTTCAATGTGTTAAAATTAAATTAAAAATATTTTATTGCACATAAACATATATGGGCACTTATGAAACGTCAGAAGGTAGGTACACAGTTCCAATTAGTCGTATCCTATGGAGAAGAGCCGGCAAGACACTCCACGGTTACTCTTTTAAAAATAATTGGCTTTTAAAATATTTTCAAATAACAGTGTTAATAGGTATGGGACGACAGTGTAGGCCTTTCAACAATTACCAGGTACTTAACAAAATAGAAAAGTGCCACCAAATCTACAGTCTACTAGGCCTACAACGTTCTCACATTCACAAAATAGAAAAGAATCTATATAATCGATACAAATATATATATATATATATATATATATATATGTTAAAATTAAAACCTATTTAAACCAAATGGCATAATTGCCATTACAACTACAATAACAAATCTGAATAAATATCATGTTCACAAAAACTACTATTGTAGAATTGGAATTCGATTTGTAGGTAAATGCTGGTTCTTATTAAAATAATTTCCAGGTTCATGCCGGAAGGAATATACCTGTCAGCGCAAGAGTCACGCATCAGGGAGCTGGCGAAGGAAATGGTGGATATTATAAATGACAAACAAAAGTATTACGAATTCTTCAAATGGCACAACCACTATTCTTACCATGACCTGAGAGAGTCCCGGGACACAGATGCCTATTGCAAATTGTGTGCGTTAGTTAATAATAAAGGAAAATATTTAAGAACAAGTGTATATGAAGATTTTAGTCAGTGGTGGAGTCCACAAAATGACTGTGTATAAATTATTTTCATTGACTTTTATTATTTTTATATTTAATATAAGACTATATTTCCGTTTATTAAAGCTTTTGCATAATATTTGGCATTTTGTTTTACTCTCACTGTCTTCTATGATTTTTAATAAAAACTGGCCACGTGCGTGTCGGTCAAATATTTGACATTTATTTTGTACTTGCAACACCATCTGGCTGAAGAATTCGATTAATCGACTAATACTTGACCGGTTGACATTTTAGCGGGAACACCACAAAACGAACGAAAAAAAAGAAAACAAAATACGTCTCTACTCTGTGTTCGCGTGGCGGTGTGGCGCGGTGCTTAATGTAAACATTCATCAAGGTAATACGTGCGTAAAGTAATGGATTCAATGAGAAAACGGTTTAATCTTAGAAGAATCTTATACAGAATTACTGAGATATAAGTGTAGATTTCGTATTGAGTGATAGTTTATCGAAAAGTGATAATTATGTCAGTGAAAAAGTAACGAAAGTTTTGGAATGCACAAATTTTGATCATAAGGCCGCCGTGTTTAGTAATGTTTTTATGATAAATATTCTTCTATACTGTTTAAAATACACATAAGTAACTAGCTTATTTATCTACGAACATAATTTGGCTAATAGCTACTGATATTATAGCGTATTGTTATTGTAATCATATTTCCAAGAGTAAAATTCGGCAAACAAATACCTACAAAAAGACAATAAAATGGATAAAGTATGTTATCCTTAAGAGATAGACATATGCTATCACGGACTTTTTTGAAGACCTTTATAAAATACATAATTCCACCATACATTATTTTGTTATATCTCAAAGGGTTTAGACAGCGTTTTCGTTGAAAGTTTCCAGACGGCTTATTTTTTTCCGACACCTCCAACAAATATCGTTAATTCATACAAAAATGCATACAAAAACTTAACAAATTATATACTAAAACCTTCCTCAAGAACCAAGCTATCCATTGGTGAAAACAGCATGAGAATCGGTGCAGTAGTTTTTAAGTTTATCGCGAACAGATAGACAGACAGACAGACAGACAGACGCGGCGGAGGACTTTGTTTTATAATATGTAGTGATAGTGATAGTGATAGTGATAGTGATAGTGATAGTGATAGTGATATAATGACAAGCAATAATAAGCTTAACATTTACGAAGAGTTATATAACGTCTAAGTAGTCTGGAGGTTTCAAGACCGTTTACCGTGCATAATATTGGAGGTTCAAATCCTAGGCACAACATGTATTTTCTTTCTAATATATGGGGCATTTCACGTCAAGCGGACAACCAAAAAAAAGTGAGGTCCCGAATTTTGTTTATACTCTGGTCAGTTATACTTCTAAAAGACGTGGATGTGTACACCCAATTTTTTTTTCGTATGATCATTTATTGCTGAGTTATGAGCATTTCAAAATTTACTAAGAATGAAGTCATAAATTTTTGGATACTTATTATCGTTATCAGCTAATTTGTAAAAAACACTAAAAAGTATTGTTTCTTATAGTAAAAAAGTTAAAGTTTTTAATTTTTTTGTCGAATTCTAAATTTGATTTTTTTTACGTATAGTAAACCGGAAGTGAAAATTTCAAATCGATGTTTAAGTAACTTCGACACTTTTTTTTTTATTTTTTTTTAACTTGAATTAAAGCTTTAAATGTACTAATTCTTCACAAAAAAAATTAAAACGTGATCGCCAATAGTTTAAGACTTAGAGCACATAGAGTACATACACATAGCTATGAGCACTTTCTAAGCAATCGAGTTTATGTGCTAACATGCTGAAATACTACGCTTTTAATATTTTATTCCTTCATTCTAGCATGCAAAAATAGAAAATTAAACGATTTTTTAAAATAAAACGTAATTAACAATATAAATATACGCATTTGTTATAATAATGACAAGTTCATACAAAATAGTATTTCAAAAACTGTGATACGAAGGTGAAACACACCAGTAACGCCATCTCATAGCTACAAAAAGTGTCACTAACAAATACAATATTAATTGTCGTTACTTGCTAGAAAGAGACAGCTATATGACGCTGAACTGTCTCGGTAATGTGTAAAAATCCGTTATTTTTAGTTGAAACTTTGACTGCTTATCAACTGGACGCGTTACTATTTCCTAATTGTTTTTTAATATGGTTCCCTATGGTGATCGGTGTTTTAATCCGTTTCTCTTGACTCGTCATAAAAAAGGTGTGAAAATTAGAAAAATATCTAAAACATTAAGTGAAAAGTGGACAATTTCGCCTGATGTTTATGTGTGTGAGTCGTGCAGGAAACGGCTGTTACGTGAATCCCCTTCAGAGGCAAATATTATCCAGTCACAATCAAGTCAGGCATCAAGTGATTATTCACAACCTACCAAAGATGAAGCTTTCATTCCGGAAGACAAGTACCAACACATTGCAACGCAGACAGACTCATCAATGGAAAACGAAGAAATTTTGAATCAGCTCAAAGAAAAGTTCAATAATCCTTTCAACTAAAAATAACGGATTTTTACACATTACCGAGACAGTTCAGCGTCATATAGCTGTCTCTTTCTAGCAAGTAACGACAATTAATATTGTATTTGTTAGTGACACTTTTTGTAGCTATGAGATGGCGTTACTGGTGTGTTTCACCTTCGTATCACAGTTTTTGAAATACTATTTTGTATGAACTTGTCATTATTATAACAAATGCGTATATTTATATTGTTAATTACGTTTTATTTTAAAAAATCGTTTAATTTTCTATTTTTGCATGCTAGAATGAAGGAATAAAATATTAAAAGCGTAGTATTTCAGCATGTTAGCACATAAACTCGATTGCTTAGAAAGTGCTCATAGCTATGTGTATGTACTCTATGTGCTCTAAGTCTTAAACTATTGGCGATCACGTTTTAATTTTTTTTGTGAAGAATTAGTACATTTAAAGCTTTAATTCAAGTTAAAAAAAAATAAAAAAAAAAGTGTCGAAGTTACTTAAACATCGATTTGAAATTTTCACTTCCGGTTTACTATACGTAAAAAAAATCAAATTTAGAATTCGACAAAAAAAATAAAAACTTTAACTTTTTTACTATAAGAAACAATACTTTTTAGTGTTTTTTACAAATTAGCTGATAACGATAATAAGTATCCAAAAATTTATGACTTCATTCTTAGTAAATTTTTAAAATCTCATAACTTAGCAATAAATGATCATACGAAAAAAATATTGGGTGTACACATCCACGTCTTTTAAAAGTATAACTGACCAGAGTATAAACAAAATTCGGGACCTCACTTTTTTTTGGTTGTCCGCTTGACGTGAAATGCCCCATATATAATATAGAAAGGATTTAAAAATCAAGAAAAATAATTTTATAATAATACTTATTATTGCTATTATTTAACAAAATTTTGATCTTATTTTACAAAAAAATATATATATTGTAAAGATAATAATTTATATTATCTTCGCTGGCTAGTCTGTCAAACTGCCGGTATCAGTATGACGACATTCGGTAATGACGACATTCGGTAATGCGATGGTTCGAATCCAAGTCGAACTAGTAAACTCTTTTTGAAGTATTCTTTAGATTATTCGTAACGAATTCAATATTGTAGCAGTGTAACATTTTAAAACTTGAGGGGTTAGCACATAATGACATTGTATGTACTAGCTATTACGGCTTAAAGACTAGCCCTATGACGGATAGACAGACGGCATAGACTAATTAATGGGGTCCGTTAGCACTCTTTGGATACAGAAACGCAAATCTATTAAAAAATAACGCCACCAAACAATTTTTATCAAATGAAATATTTTCATTTTTTTCGAAAAAAGAACACGCGAAGTATCAAATTTACGGATTTTCTTTAAATCAAATCCATTGCAGGAGCGTTTTTAGAATTTGGAACATTACAACGCTCCAGCAATGTTGTATGAAACGGCGTGCTGGGGTTAATAAATACTCTTTGATTGGATCTCTTATCTTTCTTGGCATACCAAAGTAAGTCTTTTTGCTTAGCACAAATTGCGTTCACGTGGCTGTATAGCCATATATGCATTTGCCTTTCGGCACAGATGACAAATAGAAAATTGGCGGTAAAGCTGAAAATTCGTCTTGATTTATTATTTAGTTACTTAATAAATATAAATTTAATAATTAAAATGAATTCCAACGGTTCAGAGAGTGAAATGGAGATCGATTGTACTCCACCAGATTTAAGATCAGAAGCCAAATTGGCAATGGAAAACCTGCTTCCAGCGAAGTCAAAAGAAAAATACATGAAAGTGTGTCTTATTTCCCTGCATTCTTTTGAGAAAACCACTATATGTGCCTCGGCGGAAATGGCAATTGCCTGTCTCGTATTAGTGAAGTCCTCGCCTACGGCTCGGCCTTCAAATTCATACTCGACCTGCAATTGCCTATTTCCCGGCTTTTGCAATAATGTACTATTAACAACCTTAATATTTGAGTTACGCCTGTAACAACGTAACATCGCGCCTGAAATACCCGAAGGGTTTGGTAGAGGTGTCATCACCTGCCTAGATGATGACACCTCTGTCAGATGTTCCAGTCTAACTGGATACAGCTATATACCAGTATTTTACATGGAGCGACTGCCTATCTGACCTCCAGAACCAAGTTACTAGGTAATACGATACCTCTTGGTAAGACTGGTTGTCAGACTTTCGGGCTTCTAACTACCCGTAACGACTGTTAAAGATCTACGAATGACAGCCGGGGCCAACGGCTTAACGTGCTTTCCGAGGCACGGAAGAGTCTCGGCATGTAAAGATGGTCACCCATCAAAGGACCAATCCCGGCAAGCGTAGCTTAATCTCACCGATTTACCCGTGTGGCTGTTATTACGTAGCCACAAGCCCCTTTAGGGGCAGTGGCATACCAAATAATAGTACACCCATGTCCCATATAATAGGGGGCGAGCTTATTGCTATCAATCGCGCACATAACGAACGGTTCCAGTCACGGTTTTGGTCAAAACTAGAAAAGGAGCTAATGATTCGTATAGTTTCGTTTGCGGTTGAAAACCATTATAGAGGTATGAGGAACAGGGTGTAAAGTTCACTCATACTCTTTAGTAAAGGGAGGATCCTCCAACCAGACGGGTGTTGTCTGGTGGGCAACTGCCCGACGGTTGAAGTCGGGATGTTGTATATAATTATGCTAGTCGCGCGGTAAACTCTGATTGCGCGATGCAGGATTTGTGACGTCAGGTCTTTGATGCGTAGTTTTTGCATGTGGCGTTGTAGATACCGCTAAACCATGTTTCGCAGTAGGTACCTATTCTAGTTTTTAGGGCTCCGTTCCTCAAAAGGAAAAAACAGAACCCTTATAGGATCACTCGTGTGTCTGTCCGTCTGTCACTGCCAATTTGCTCCGAATCTACTGGAAAAAGTAACTTGAAAGGTACATTTATATGAACTTCTGTGACCCAAACACGGACGTGTAACGTAAATAAATGAATTTTTCATTTCTCATACTTGGAAAGTACGCTTGAAGTTATATGATCAGAGGGACGAAAACAGTACTTTTCGTCCCTGGAAAACGATTTCCCCTGCTGTAAAAAAGTTGAAACATGGCTTGCATAGGAAGCGATGTTTCAACTTTTTTACAGCCACTCTGTTAAATCGCGGCGGAAAATTGTAATAAAAAAATATTATCAACATACTTATTATTTACTTTTCACTAATTTATTATTTAATTTACATAGATTTGAGCTAAATGTTTACCATCATCAATGATAAAAAATACTGACTGGTAGAATGCCATAGAAAAAGGAACATAAAAAAGGCGGGAAAGCGGAAATTTGATCTTCAGTTGTTTTGTCAAATTATTTACGTACTACGCAGATACTTGTATAAAATGAGTTCATCAGATTCGTATTTGTTTAACTAATCACGTTTTTATTTACTTTTCTCATATTTGAAATGTAAAGCAGTGTTTACCACGGGTGAAAGAACCTATTTAGGCACTCGAACTATTGGCGTCTCGTGCCTTGTATAACAATCTACTATTGTTTAAGTTTGTTCTTGGGATAAATCCATCCCAGCAACGGAACCCTTCATTGTGTGTGGTTTGACACGCACTTGTTATCTAGATAACTGACTGCGTCACTAGATCAAGTATACTTGGACACTTGAAAGTAATCATAAACTATCGACCGCTTTGTCCGTAGTTTTATACTAAGGGTCTCATAGGTAGGTCTTATTGACATTATTCGAAGGTGTGTGGTTCTGTAAAACTATGTAAACCTACTTAGGTAGTATTTTTTATTTGTGAATATTTAGTGATGGGCAATACTCAGCTAAGCACTTTGAAACATGATAAAGTGATACGATAAAATACAATAAAAACATTACATTATAAAATTCCATATTGCAGCACCAGCTTAAATTCATTACTTAATTACATAAACTTTTCCCATAATATGAGCGTGAGTGAGGTGACTGTCTTTGTAAGTTGGCTGTTACTACAGTTGTTATGATGGTTTTAAATAAGTTTGCGAAATATGTCATGTTTTGTATGATTCTCAATGTCAGTGTGTTTTCGCTTTTGTATCATTTGGGTAGCTATGATTCAGAAATAAGCATTCGGGGTTTAATGCATTCAAATAAATCGTTAAATATTAAATACTTATTAGTATGGACGCCAATTAAAACTGATCCGATCAAGTATTTTGGTGAAGGCACAAATACGTTTAGAAACAGAAGATGTTCCTTCACCAATTGTTACGTGTCGTCAAATAGACGTTTTTTCAAAGATTTAGCGGATTTCGATGTGATATTGTTTCATGGACCAGAACTTAAAAACGAAGCTTCATTTTTACCTCAGTCCCGTTCGCCTCATCAAAAGTTTGTTTTTGCCAGTATGGAGTCATCAGGTTACTATCCAGTCTGTAATAAAATGTATAATAGTTATTTCAATTGGACTTGGACTTACAAATTGAATTCTGACGAAATTTACGGTTATATGAGTATAAGAGATAAAGACGGGCATGTCATAGGTCCCAAAGAAGTTATGCATTGGGAGAAAGTGGAAGCAATGATGCCTATAAACGACACTCTGAAGGAAAAATTGAGCACGAAGAAAATTGCAGCGGCTTGGTTCGTATCTCACTGTGGTGCGCGCAGTGGTAGAGATTTAATTGCCAAACAGCTCCAAATTGAACTAGCAAAGTATGACATGCAGGTTGACATATATGGTAAATGTGGGACGAAGAAGTGTCCTAGGGGCAGTATGAAGGAGTGTTTGCGGAAATTGGAAACAGACTACTACTTCTACTTGTCGTTTGAGAACTCTTTCGCTGACGACTATGTGACAGAAAAGTTGTTGCATGCTCTCAATCATTATGCCGTACCGGTGGTGTATGGTGGCGCCAACTATACAAGGTACCTCAACTTTAATTTGAACTTTATTATTTTCTCATTATTCCATTTATGCTCAGAGATTATTTACGGTTTAGGAGCTAGACTGCTATGAATATTTTTTGGGAAATTCTCACTTGACTTCAGTTTTTTTTATGTTTCTCTTTCTGTGTCGCATTTTTGAAATTTTTATTTTATTATAATTAATTTAATTCTAGTCTACGATCGATTAAAAATACTGTCAGTCTAAACATCAACCGAAGTAAGTAAAAATTAGCTCAAAGTATAACCCACCGCAAAACATAATGCGGTTTTTCAAAAATCAAACGACAAGGGATAAGCTGTTTTATACAGGGTTATTGGTACAAGAACTACCTCTCAGAGCTCTATTTCTAGCGTCATAAATAACAACCTTTATTCTATGATAAATAATAATTCATCAGACTTTAATACAAAAAAAAAAAAAAAAAAACAACGCTCTTAATGCTCAGATCAAATAAAAAGTTAAGAACTCTGTGAACAACGAAGTAAAACTAAGCCTCGCCGAGACCATTTTTTTTTTTAATGTTGCCCCACACTAGGAATTTCTCCTGTATTTTGGGTGCGTTTACAAACATTTAAAGTCACATACACAAACAGCCAGACCCGAAACAACTACTTGTAGGTCATACAAATATTTGTTCCGTGCGGGAATCGAACCCGCGACACGCAGCGCAGCAGTCAATCGCTTAACCACTGCGCCAACCGAGCCGACAAACACATTTACACGCAACGAAACCCTACCCCTATCTTGTCAGTCTATCAATGGGGGCGCGTCGAGCAAAATCTTGTCAAACATATCAAATTTAACAGTTAAAAATGTTGAATTGTGTAGTGAAAGGTTGTAAAAACCAAACTTCAAAAGATAAAAAGCAGGATGGAATCACATTTCACATATAAGTAAACTTGGAAACCAACATTTTTACTAAATCAAAATAAAGTTGACGTTATTGCTTGAAACACAACAAGTGTTGCCATTACTCATATAAAGCGTTATAGTTTACCCTATTATTGGGTAATGTGATACGCAACGTTTATTGTAATAGTTTACCAAAGAATTATCTAACAGAATCAGGAGTTACTTTGCGGAAGTCCAACATAGACCGCCGCCGCGCCGTGACGGTCCAGTGTCTCCCGAGGATGCACTGTGGTGGAATCAATTAATTATTTTTGTAATTTTTGACGTTCAAAAGTGCCTTTGATGTGCCTATTTGAAATAAATGATTTGACTTTGATTTGACTAAATACTCAGTCACTTTATTTTTTAAATACTTTTGCCATTTCCTTTCCACTACCGCCACTAATTTTTACCTACACCTCACGTCGGAATGGCTGACCAGGGACCTAATTGCTTAACGCACTATCAGTAGGAATAGGTTTCATTTTGACAGTTCAACAACATTCATTACGTTATTTACTTGGTTGAGTAGACACATTTTTCGAACATATGAAGCAATGGATTAGCAATCTGCTTCAAAATCATTCATATTGCGATTGATTGTGTCTATATTTTCGGTAAAAATTTGCGATATCGAGTCATTTAGAATACGGGCCCAGGACACTTGTTCTATTATACATATTATGATAACGTTATTTTGGAATATTGGGGTAATTTGAATTATGATGACAACACCGGCCCACGCACCACATTTTTATAAAACCGGCCTCACTTTGTTGTTCGCAGAGTTCCATCTGAACTTTTTATTTGATCTGAGTCTAAATGTACGAGTATAGATAGACGAAATCTTGAAGGTTCGTTTTTTAATAAATGTATTATGTTTTGTAAAAAATCATAGAACAAAAATTGTTGTTTATGATGTTAGTAATACCGTTCTGCAAGGTTTGTTCGTTCCAACTCTACAAGAAGAAAAAAAAATCCTCAAAGGTACATTTTTAAACCTTACTGTCCTTTCCCAGCTTCAGTGGACTAGGCTCTGCGTAGATGAATCAGTCAGAATAGTTTTCTTTATCGTTTATATATATAACTAGCTTCTGCCCGCGACTTCGTTCGCGTGGAAGTCGTAAAACACCACAATATACTAAAATACCAGCCACATTTTAATAAGGCATGTATTTAACGCGGCGACAATCTAATCTGATTTAGGGTTTTAAAAATAATTAAAATGGGTAGCAAAAATAATAGGTTGGCAGTTTACAGTGAAGTAACATTTTAAGTATAAAGTAGCTTTGTTTAAATTTAAATTGGCAGTGATTTTTTGCTTTCATAAATTATACAATGAGGTTGTTTATACCTCATTGTATAATTTATGAAAGCCTATTTTCTACTTTGATAATTAGACAATGGTAAAAACATTTCTGCTAGCAACTTGAAAGTAGCGCTCGCCGGCCGCTGCCGCGGCACCGCTCGCTACGCTCGCTCGGCTCGCGCGTGGTTGGTCACAGTTTTAACCTAACCTATTTCACTCAGTTCAAAATGACGAATCACACAATCTATCAATCTATATATATCAATTATTAGTCGCCAAGTCATTATTTATAGCTCCTCGCCTAATATTTTATTTGACTGGTATAGTTTATTTGCTACCTAAACGCAGCTGCTAGTTTTTAGTTTTTATAACACCTTTAATTTTGAACCTTACATAATATAATAGTCGCGAAAATATTTAATCGCTGGCAAGTTATTTTATTTGTTGCAAACATTTAGTCGACTTTTAAGTTATTAGTCACTCGGAAAATAATAAGCTTTTTAATAAAGCTTCCCTGAATACTACGTTAGTAGTTTTGGTCATAGCAGTCAAAATATACAGAGAGTCAGGACTGGTGACGTGCAGCGACGTACAGTTCTGTTCTATGGTAAAGGGTTTGGTTTCCGCACTTAGTCCTTCAGGTGGACCATTGTACCTGGGCCCTGGCGGCCATCAGTGGTTATTCCAACCAGCCCACCTCCGTCCAGAAGTTAATTACGTCTCCCGGTCTGTTTAGAATATCTGTGAAAGATTTGGGTGCTCCGAGGGTTTCTGTTCTAATTTGGGTGACGCCTGTGCATTCAAAGAGCACATGCGCGACGGTTTTCTTAGCCTTCATGCAAGCCCTGCACAGAGGATTGTCCGTTATGCCTATTGTGTGGAAGTGTTTGTTTAGCGAGCAGTTTCCCGTGATGGTCCCCGTCCCCAGGCGCAGGCCGGTCTCCTCCAGGGGTAATAAACACCTGGTTAGCCTACCATCTAAGAATGGCATAGCCTCCCTGGACTGTCTGCAGCCCGGTGTCGAGGTCCACCAGCTCTTTTCGAATGAATTATTGAAGGCCCGCGTTCCTGCATGTACACGAATGGCATAAAACATTGAATGTTTCTCATTGTATTTCTTACAGATTATTCCTGACGAACACCTATCACTAATATAATATAACGATACATTGTAATTGTAACCACACGGGATTTCTCATTAACAGTCACCTATTAAGATTTTAAAAACAAAATAATACCTCATCTTAATATTGTCCAAGATGGTCCTCAATATCAAGCAGTGCGGATTTTTTTAACAGGTTGGCAGTGGACTTGAAAACCATAATTTATAAGAGCTCATTTAAGTCAAGACTTAATGCGTTCCTATTGGGGAAATGTCAGTATTCGATAGACGATGACGTATCCACGTTATAAAAATTGGACATTAATTAATGAGAGACTGGGAAATATTACTATGTAGTAGCTTGTGATGTTATTGAATTTTTATTTTTTGTTTGTGTTGTATTTATAAAAAAAGGATTGTTATTTTCTATGTTTTATTTGTTATTTTCTGTGATTTGTTGTATTGTATTATGAATGTGTTAGTTATAATTTTTATTATTTCAAACACAATGTGAATTGTTCCTGAATAAAATTGAATTGAATTGAACCACAAATATTTATTTCATATTATAACCATAGACGATAGAAGAGGTGTAACTTAATTAAACTGCCGGACACCTTGGTGATATCCACAGATTTTTAAAGTGTGGGATGACACCGTTAATCTCATTTTTTGTTGTGCATCTCATTTTTATCTTTCAGCGATATTTGCACTCTTTACTCTACGGCGCCTCTCTTTACTCTTAACGGCACACCTGGCCTAGTGGATACAGAGACATATTATGTGTCTAGTTAAAAGAAATAATAACTTGTTCATCATTACTTTCCAGATTCATGCCGGAAGGAATATACCTATCAGCGCAACAGTCACGCATCAAAGAGCTGGCGAAGGAAATGGTGGATATTATAAACGACAAACAAAAGTATTACGATTTCTTCAAGTGGCACAACCACTATTCTTACAACGTCAAATTGGACAACGAGACGGACAAATATTGCAGGATTTGCGCATTCATTAACAATAAAGAAAAAAAATTAAGAACAAGTGTTTATGAAGATTTCAGTCACTGGTGGAATCCACAAAATAAAATATGTAACTAGATTGTTTTAATATTGACTTAGATTTTTCTAATTTATTAAAGACCAGTCGTAATTTTTTTGACGTGACAACGTCCAATAAATCGATGAACGCCGGCTGCATGCACGAAAAAGGATGGCTCGTTGTCCCGTTACACTCATTGTACGCTTGCGCCGCATCAATGTTTTGTTATGAGGTTGTCACGTTAAATTATCGTCCGTAAACCAACTTTACAGAGGTTCTTACTTCCCTCTAGGTTCTTACTTTTTGTGATTTAAAAAAGATAACAATAGACAGCACGGCGGAAGACACACTGTAGGGACTGTACCCTATATGGGTACAGTATCAATTGTTTGGTACCTAGGGTACGCCAGGCATGCGGGATTTACAGACCCTGCCTTATCTTAAAGATGTCATAGTAAACGATGAATTAAAATTGTTTTATTTTAATGAACTATGTACATTCGGCCACAAATCAAGCTATACATTTCCAGTATAAGCTGACCTCTCATTGTACGGAAATCCTATACAATGCGAGTTCAGCTTAAACTGGAATTATATAGCTTGATTTGTGGCCGTGTGTATTTATGGTTCGTGGCTAACTAATAAAAGCGTGCGGCTTTTATTAGTTAACAATAGGGTTGTTGAGTAAAATTTTATTTTGTCCGTCATGTAGCTTATTAAAAAATATTGGACACGTATTTTTTATTGACAATGAGTCCATAGAGGTATGAGGAACAGGGTGTAAAGTTCACTCATACTCTATAGGATCCTCCGACTAGACGGGTGTTGTCTGGTGGGCAACTGCCCAACGGTTGATGTCGGGATGTTGTATTATATGCTAGTCGCGCGGTAAACTCTGATTGCGCGATGCAGGATTTGTGACGTCAGGTCTTTGATGCGTAGTTCGCATGTGGCGTTGTAGATACCGCCACAGGTCTTTGAATCCATATACGAAACTGCATCGATTAATATCATAAAAATAAAATGCGAGAATCAACGTTTTTTTTAGCTGATTGTACCTACCATTTTTCCAAGCTCTGTGAATGCAGTTCATCATCATCATCATCATCAGCCTATAGCAGTCCACTGCTGGACAAAGGCCTCTCCAATTGCAAGCCATTCAGCTCGATTCTCGGCAACTGTCATCCAGCTGCTACCAGCCACCCTGCGGAGATCGTCGCTCCACCTAGCCTGAGGACGTCCTACCTTACGTTTGCCGATTCACGGTCTCCATTCAAGAACACGTCTACCCCAACGGTCATCGGTTCTACGGCTAATATGGCCACATTGCCACTTCAGCTTGCTTATTCTGTGAGCTATGTCGACAACTTTGGTTCTCTGCCGGATCACCTCGTTCCGGATTCGATCCCTCAGAGAAACTCCAAGCATAGCCCGTACCATAGCTCGCTGAGCGACCTTGAATTTATGGACCAGCCGTACCGTGAGTGTCCACGTTTCGGCTCCGTAAGTCATAACAGGCAGGACGCACTGATTGAAGACCTTGGTCTTTAGGCTCTGTGGAATACGCGGCGAGAAGACTCGACGAAGCTTCCCGAATGCTGCCCAGCCCAGCTGAATTCTTCTGTTAGCCTAATGAATACGATAAATTATATTTGACGGCACGGTTGGCGCATTGGTTAAGCGATTGACTGCTGCGCTGCGTGTCGCGGGTTCGATCCCCGCACGGAACAAATATTTGTATGATCTACAAGTAGTTGTTCCGGGTCTGGCTGTTTGTGTATGTGAGTTTAAATGTTTGTAAACGCACCCACGATACAGGAGAAATTCCAAGTGTGCGGCAAGGATTAAAAAAAAAAAAAAAATATTGCACCAGAATGTTAATTATTTAATTTTAATTCTGTGCTTTAAATTTTCTCTATTGGATGTACATATTAGCAAGATCCATGGTGTTAGTAACAATATTCTTAACCTATGTTAGTACTTAACTACAAACAAATATTATGATGGTATGTGGAGGTGACTGTTTGTGTAATTTGACTGTTGCTGCAGTTATAAACATGGTTAAAATTAAGTTTGTGGCTAATTTCATCTTCTGCCTGATTCTCAGCGTCACTCTGGTCTCGCCTTTCTATAATATGAATTACTTTAGTTACGAAAGGAATTTTCACGTTTTGATACATTTCAATAAATCGTCAAACCGGAAATACTATTAGTATCGATGTCAAATGAGACTGATCCGATCAAGTATTTGGGTGAAGGCACAAGTACGTTTACAGATCGAATAATGATGTTCCTCTATTAAATTTAGCGTGTCATCAAATAGATAGTTAGTCACAGATGTAACATATTTCGATATAATATTGTTGCATGGACCAAAACTTACAAACGAAGCTTCATCCTGGCTCCTGAAATGCAACAACTCGATCGAAAATGGCGGATTTACGTATATACATACAATCGACAATTCGCTACTGAGTTCATTGAATTAAATAAATCTATTATTTTCGTTTTTTTCATTAGCAAACACTTGAAAAATAATAGTAGAAGAAATAGTTCTTCATTGAGAACTTTGTTTCCACGCCGACGATGTCGACAAGAATGTGGCTTGCGTGTACTTAACTGTGCCGTGTGGTAGACACGTCCGTGTTCAGTCTTTTCATGCGAGAAGCATGCGTAAGCAAAACTGTGGTCAAGCATGCACGTGTGGTAGGCGCATAAGGGACAATGGAAGATCACTCTTCGTTAAATCTTTCATGGCCCAATAGCTCTTCCAGACATTTTCGGTGTAGCTCGCCGTCTGGTAAGGACCATAGATCCGGGTCGACGGCGCGTTGTGTTCCACGCACGCCTCAAAGAGATGTCAGCACGCACTGTCGGGGTCCGCTAGGACCGGTTCCAGCCAGGGTTGCGGGTTTGTCCGAAAAGGATACTGTGGCCCTGGCACACAGGCAACTGAAGGAACACGGGTGGGTTTTAGTCAGTAAGTCTGACATGCCCTCCCGCTCCGCCCAAAGCGGGAGAAGTTATTTGATAATATCCCACCCAAAAAAAAGGCATTTTCGGTGTGCCTTGCTAATTCTTTGTTTTGTCTTGCCTGGAAAGAGACAATTTGACCAGGATAGAGATACTCATTAACTTATTTAACTTCCCTACCCGCCACAGTGATCCTACGATACGCGCTGTTCGACATCAACTTGGTCTTTGACATATTCATCTGAAGTCCGACCTCTAGGCTTGCCGTGCTAAGATCGTCTAGCATCTGAGTCAACTCGGAAATAAAGATACTGACAAATTTCTCCAAACGATTTCAAACTTTCAAATGTTCGCGGTTAAGTTCAAAATCGAATGAGATAATTTGACACTCTGTGGTAACTTGATGTGCTGTATATAAAATAAGATGTTACAGTGAAGTAGAATATAAATATTTTTGCCTGTATATCACTCTTTCTTCAAGTGTACCCACATAATATTATTTCGGGTTAGGGATAATGAAGTAATTATTTTTTCAACACACTTGCTCGTAAAGTGGCTCTTAATGAACGGCTTTTAGGTCCATTATGCAGTGTGTTAAAAACGCGTGCTTTTTACTTTATGTTACCGTACTAGTGCTGTAACGCCACAGATAACTGTTTACTAGCCGAAAATTTGCGCTTTTTTTTTTAATCTCGTCAAAGAAACTTCATGCCTAAAGGAATCCGTGCTATCACTTTTTTTTTTTAAAGTCTGAATTGTCTTTGTCCCAAAATTAACTAAAATTTATTTTCAACACAGTTATTATTAACATAAGCGGGATATTTACCATGTTTATTCATTTTTCTGAGTTCCCGATATTAAACATGAAAAAATAATAAACATGGTAAATATCCCGCTTATGTTAATAATAATGTTAGTGACCATGACAGTTTAAAAACTTTCAACACAGTTGCTCGTAAAGTGGCTCTTATTGAACCGCTTTTAGGTAGGTTATCTCGTCGTGGAACAGAAGCTTTTTTTTTTTCAGTTTATTTGTCACAGTTACAGTCTGGTATCTTGTGATACCTGTTGTATTTAGCTGTTACGATATATACGCCTCATTCCTACCTTAAATTGTCCGTGGTCCCTCCCGGAACCAAACGGAAAAGATCCTGACTGACGTTCTATTATTGCGGATTCTCACTGAACTAATGTATATTTCACTATGCAAATAGTACTTTCTAATTCCATACTAACTAAACTACGATCAGACTAACATTTTTTTTTTATAAAGACTGTTTAGCGGTTTTCCAGTGCCTCTATTTACACGTGCGCGCGAATCGCAAGCGGGGCGCGGAAAAAAAAATACAAAACCAGCGCGCCATTTTCCATAAATATTTGTTTTGTTAACGTTTTCGTTGTGTTGTTATAAGTTACTATCAAAAATACGAAATCTAAAGTACTGTCCCCAACCGACGTTGAACAGTTGTTAAAAAAAACGTCCGGATAGTCAGTACCTGGCAACAAAGGTCAGTTGAACTTTATAAATCTAAATGTATCATCTCTATAATTACATTATGGTAGCATAAGTTTTTACAATAAGTCTTTTTTTTCCTCGCAAGTGTGTTGAAAAACGTCGTATGGAACGCGTGTGCATTGATCATTGACCAACACAGCACACTTGTATCATAATGTACTATTTCCACACACTTGCCTGTAAAGTGACTCTTATGGCAACGCATTTAGGTTCATAATTCAGCTTATTATAGTCGTGTTTTTACTTTACATTACCACACTAGAGTTTTTTTTTTTTTTTTTCTTAATCTCATCTCCGCAAACATTTTTTGTCTAAATACAATGAATATTTTTGTGAATAATAAAAACTATTTTAGATTGATAAATCGATCATCAAAATTATCATCATTTCACCAAATTATATATTTTCACTACATATTAGCCTTAATTTGCGTATTCAAAACATTATAATTATTGTTTATTATATTTTTATATAGGCTGTTTAGCGGTTTTGCTAGTGCCTTTATTTACACCTGCGCGTGCATCGCTAGCGCGGCGCGCGGAAAAAACAAAAACAGCACGCCATTTTCCATAAAAGTCTGTCTTTATTGTGTCTTTTTTTTCATCACACTTGCGAGTGTGTTGAAAAACGCCGTATGAAACCCGTGTGCATTGATCATTAATGACACCCTTGTATTATAATGTACTATTAATATGGGTGCCTACATAATTTAAATGCCACGTTCCTTGTTATGTTATAACAAATGTGCTGATTAGTGTATGAAAAGGAAAATGTTTTAATTAAAAAATTTTGCATCAGATTATTTGTTCTGCTATAGGGAATTCCAGCTAAACATTATTATTATTTGCGGAAAACGGTTTCAATAGGTAAGTAAGTACACTTATTATTATTATTTTAAAATTGTTTCTCTTCAATGCAATGTTTCAAATAAGACGTGAGTAGTGTTGAATAATGTTCCAACCCAAATTACAATGATTTGATTTGAATGCATCGAATGAAGTGTTAAGTTTGATGTTACGTTAAGGTACGCTTCCTTCCACTAACTAAATGTTATAACTTGTGAATTTAACCAATCTTGGTAAGTTTTTAAATCATCGACAAAACGTACGTTGTATGGTTTAATAAAATACATTTAGTATGAAACGAAGTAGATTTAAATTAGATATGCCTGAAAGTAAATACCCTAGTAGCATTTTCCGTTGGCATTAAGTTGGGCCAAGATCAGAGGTATGTGGCCCAACCAAACGCCAACAAAAATCCTACTAGGGTACCTTTCACATGTTAGGATCTTCAAGCAATTTTTCACGATACACTTTCATATATAGGTATTACGAATTCTTAAATCTTATTGAATCACTAAAATTTACAATTTACATTACTATGGGCAACACTACTTACTAGTATTCTATCAAAAAATTATCAGCGCGAGCAATATTTATATACACAAGATTACAACCAAAACTTTTTGGGAGTCTTACAATTTTATATTATGATAGAGTAGTATCACAGGGATGATAGAATAGGTAAATTGAAAAATGTAAAAAATTCTCGAAGTGTAAACACTTGCTTACGTTCTACGAAGAAGTCTTTTGTTTCGATGTAACCAACTATTAAAACAGCACAAGGTTAGATAAAAGGTACGGTAATTAAACTTACTAGTGATATGGAACGAAAATATTAATAGCTATCGCCCGCGGTTTAATTCATATTCGAGGAGCACTACTTCATGATGTACCCGGATAAAAAGTGTCCTTTGTATTCATCCAGGCAGGGTCTACCTGTGAGCTAAATTTCAACTAAATCCAAACTCACAAAGTAACGAAGATCCAAAAATGTCTGCTAATTATTTAATGCAATGAATACTGTAGGCTTAGCCAAGTTGACAATCTACAATCGATAACGCTAATAGAAAACTAATCAAATGTATAGGAATGACATCATCTCAACGTTAAGTCACGTGGTCAAAACAAACGAATACAAAATTCGTAGACAAGTTTACAACTTATCTGGGCCTCAAGTCTGCTATTACAATAGTGTCAGAATGGTCTCTTCATTGTGAGTTTTTGACAGATTTGCCATACAAACACTGTCAAATACTCACAATGGCGAGACCATTCTGACACTATTGTAATAGCAGACTTGAGGCCCAGGTCGTTCAAAACGTCAGAATGAAATCTGATCCTATCTAGAACGTTGATCGCTTACATCCCTTAATAATGACCGCGCACTAAGTACAAAAATGTAACTTTGATGTTAGTTTGACGTTTGTAGGAACGCTCACCATAAACTAAAGTATAGGTTTTTTCTAAATACGTTGTAGACGAGCGATCGACTCAGTCGTGTCAACTTGGCTACCAACTTATCGTTTTCTATAGTCGCTTACGACGGGGTGTCAAAGATTGTAGAAAGCGATTCGATACAAAACTTTTGTAACTCGGCTAGGCCTACTGCTTACTTGCCCTTAATATTGAGAAATGTATGACAATCTGCTGGTATCAGACGCGTATTCGTTTGAAAATGTCCTTGCCTTATGCCCTAGCTTAACTAGTTTTTAGTTGCGCTAATTGGGACAGCTCTAAATATGGGCTGGTATGATTTTGGCATAACCGGGTATTTGTCCAATGCAAACCCAAGTCATAATGCCACAGAAACAATGTTGTGACACAGGTACTACTTACTACAGCTTTGACGAAATAAAGTAAAAACATATAAAAAGGTTGTAAAAACATGTTAATAAAAATTGTTATTTTTGTTAGGATTCGCTTAACACATTCATAATTCATTCAGAAAATCACTATAGATTAGACGCGCTGATAAACGGTCTCGATTAGGTATATGACACACATATGTAGCTGTTCATAGTCAGTCTCTCATGACACTGGCAACAGACTCACACACTTTTTTTTTTGTAGGTACAACCATCCGCAATAATTTAAAATGAGGGCCTGGTGTACAAAAAAGACGACATTTTTTATCATAATAATGATAACGTTACTACTATTATATAACGCAACGAGAACAGCAAAGAGCAGTGATCAAATACTTTCAGACAGTGAGTTAATAAGTGATCGGACATTAATGAAAAGTGATGTGGTTCAAAATGTATCAGAAAAAAAAGTGGAATTAAAATATATTTTACAATGGACGTCGGCATCAAATGTTCCTTTCGTGTATATGGGCAAGGAACGGGATGGATTTATTGAACGAAAATGTCCTTACACAAACTGTATAGTGACTGCAAACCGTTCCTACCTCGACGGCGATTATTCAAAATTTGACGTCATTGCATTCGCAGGGCCAGAAGTGGTAACTTATAGTACTGCTCTATTACCAGAAAAGAGATCCCTCCATCAGAAGTATGTTTTCGCAAGTATAGAATCTGGGGACAATTATCCGATCTGCTCTAATAGATTTAATACATATTTCAACTGGACATGGACTTTTAAATTAGATTCTGAAGTAAGATGGGGTTATTTAAATATAAGAGATAAAGATAATGCTATAATTGGACCAAATAAAGAAATGCATTGGATGAAGTTGGAGGATATGGATCCAGTAAGCGACGATTTTAAACAACAGCTTAAAACGAAAATTAAAGCTGCGGCGTGGTTCGTGTCCAACTGCTATACCAGAAGCAAAAGAGAACAAATTGCTAGACAATTAAAAGACGAATTAAAAAAATATGGTATGATCTTAGATATATTCGGTAACTGTGGAACCCTAAAATGTTCACGAGATAATGAAGATGATTGCGATAAATTAATTAAATTGAATTACTATTTTTATTTATCGTTTGAAAACTCTTTTAGTGAAGACTATGTCACTGAGAAGTTATTACGAGCGTTAAATAATGACGCTGTGCCCATAGTATACGGTGGTGCTAATTATACTAGGTATGTATAAATAAAGCAAGTAATGCTTGGTTTTATTGGTTAAAATATACAAATAGTCCTATCAAGCGTTGAGCGAACGATGTACAATATTTGTCCGCGACAATAGAACGTATGTAAATGTATGCAATAACGTACACGTAGGACAAATTTAATAGACTCAGGAATAGAGTAGGAGAAATAGAGCTGTAATTTCTGTCTGGCAGACAAATAGTATATCGTCTGGTCTGCGCTTAAGTCTACAACATTCCCACCGTTGGGACTCAGGTCTTCTCCGAGTGGGCCGTAATCCACCACGTGGAGCCAGTGCGCGGTAGTAAACTTCACGTTATGTTTTCGAGGTTTTGGTTCTTTGACGTGCCGGTTTCGTCACGATGCCTTTCTTCAGTTTTGAGAACAGTGCTAATAAAAAAATTGGCAGTCATAAGAGTGTGGTCATTTGGGCCAGGGGTAAGTACCCAGAAGCTGTACCTTCAGTAAAGTTATGCGATAGGCCCCTCTTGAGGGTGAACCAATTTAAATATCTGGGTCACTTATTGACCACTGGCCTCAAAGATGATGAGGATATTGACACGGAGCGGCGGGCGCTGTGTGTGAGAGCTAATATGATTGACCACCGATTCAGGCGTGCCCCTAAAGAGGTCAAGCGCACTATATTTAGTGCTTACTGCACGTCTTTTTACTCTTGCAGTCTGTGAGCTCATTATACTCAGAAATCATACAGCGCCCTTCGCGTTCAGTACAATAACGCATTTAGGGTACTGTTGGGTTGCCCCGATACTGCAGCGCATCTGGGATGTTTGCTGAAGCTCGCGTTGACTGCTTCTACTGTGATGCGGACGCGATGTGTATCCCTGGTTAGTAGGGTGCGGGGCAGCACCAACAGTGTCCTGTCTATGGTAGCAAGTAGGCTAGATTATGCGTTTGGGAACTACTGCTGCAGGGTATCGGCTGGGCCTGTTAACTTGCAGCAGTGATGTCACAAATTGTGTGTTAATGTTTTACTAACATAGTTTGTAAGTATATTGTTACTAACACTTGAGTCTTGTTGCTTGAATAAATGATTATTATTCTATGGACTGCCGACAGAGGTGCAAACTCAAAACTTTGGAATAACTGACAGTTCGGCGTCAGTATAGTAGAATGTACTCTGTGTTCTGGCGCAACAAGTCACGAGCATATCGCGCATTTTAATGACGCGAACCCATAAGTTTTGCCCCTACCGAAAATCTGAACGCAGCTAAAGAAGTTTTCGCTTCAAAAAGCATAAAGTGCTCGACTAGATTCGAACCGCGCCTCGTAAGACGTGTCCGTTACCTATGATCCATACTGATCAAGTACCAAATGTGGCAAGTTTATTTCAATGATGTGGGTTAAATTTACTTATATCTTTTTACAGATTTATGCCAGATGGCATTTACCTGGACGCTAGAGTGCAAAGTACTAAGGATATAGCAGCAAAAATGTATGAATTGATCAATGATCCTGAAAAATATGCAGAGTACTTCAAATGGAAAAATCATTACTCGTATCATAGAAAAAGTGAAAATGTTGAAACTGATCCTTATTGTTTATTTTGTACCACTTTGAATAACGAAGAAATGGTAAAAAAGACCACAATTTATGACGATTTTCAAAAGTGGTGGACGCCTCCGGGTCGATGCTGATTTGAATCAAGTCAGGGTTTGTAAAACTATGTTTTCTCAGAGTATTTTTTTATTGAATAGATGTTTTTTTTTTTTCTAATTTAATAAATAAAAATAAGTGTCGTTCGACTTTTTTAGTGTCTGTACCCACTGAGCCAGTAGACAACTATTTTCTTTCATAGTGTGAACCAGACGATTGATCGACACACAGATAAAAATGTTATCAAACAACGCAATGTGAGTCATTGATAACAGCTATCCTACTTGTAGCCTATTTGTGTATTTTAGATGAAACAGAGCTAAAACTACCACTTCTAACTTTTTGAAATTGGCGCAGAATATTTGGTACCACTTGCACTTGCTTGGTTGGTAATATTTACCTAAGTACAGTGGGCCGGACGTTAGTGGTCACAAAACCAGTGAAAATTGGCCTTTCATTCGATTGAAACTCCGTACACGCTATACTTCATCACTATCACTATCACTTCACTTCACTATCACTACATATTATAAAACAAAGTCCTCCGCCGCGTCTGTCTGTCTGTCTGTCTGTCTGTTCGCGATAAACTCAAAAACTACTGCACCGATTCTCATGCTGTTTTCATCAATAGATAGCGTGATTCTCGAGGAAGGTTTTAGTATATAATTTGTTAAGTTTTTGTATGCATTTTTGTATAAATTAACGATATTTGTTGGAGATGTCGGAAAAAAATAAGCCATCTGGGAGCTTTCAACGAAAACGCTGCCTAAACCCTTTGAGATATAACAAAATAATGTATGGTGGAATTATGTATCTTAAAAAGATCTTCAAAAAAGTCCGCGATGGCATATATCTATCTCTTAAGGATAACATACTATATCCATTTTATTGTCTTTTTGTAGGTATTTGTTTTCCGAATTTTACTCTTGGAAATACGATTACGATAACAATACGCTATAATATCAGTAGCTATTAGCCAAATTATGTTCGAAGATAAATAAGCTAGCTACTTATGTGTATTTCAAACAGTTTAAAAGAATATTTATCATAAAAACATTACTAAACACGGTGGCTTTATGACTAAAATTTGTGCATTACAAAACTTTCGTTACTTTTTCACTGACATATTTATCACTTTTCGATAAACTAACACTCAATACGAAATCTACACTTATTTCTCAGTAATTCTATAAAAGATTCTTCATTGAATCCATTACTTTACGCACGTATAACCTTGATGAATGTTTACATTAAGGACCGCGCCACACCGCCACACGACCACAGAGTACAGACGTATTTTGTTTTCTTTTGTTTAGTGGTGTTCCCGTTAAAATGTCAACCGGTCAAGTATTAGTCGATTAATCGAATTCTACAGCCAGATCGTGTTGCAAGTACAAAATAAATGTCAAATATTTCGTCGAATTGAGAACGTGACCCTGAGAAGTTATGCACCAATGGTGTTCATTAGATATTTCGAGCGTTTTATCAGCACAAACGGTGTATCATGCGACATTTCGGAGGATTTCGTTTTGTTTTCACATTGTTGGTACTTACGTGAATTATTTTAAAATTATTATTTGTGTCGCACTTCTATTTCGTGTTGTAATTTGGTACAATTGATTGCTTTAAGAATTTGAGTGAAATTTCGTATTTTGATTTTGTGTTTGTTATCTTTAGGTAAAGACTTATTCACGTTCAGAACATAAGTACTTTTATTATATTAAATCATTTGTTTCGGTTTCTATTCACATAGTGAACCACATTAAAATTAATATTAAGTTAGGATTTTGAGATATAGCCTGGGATATGGAGAAGGACATAGGGTACTTTTTTATGCGATAACCGACATCCACGCGGGCGAAGCCGCGGGCAAAAGCTAGTTTAATATAACATTAGACAAATAACTGTTCTCACCCTTTCGTTATTTCGATGTAAACGTTTAATAAACTCCGTTATTTCACGATAAATACAAAGCACTGTAATCTATTTACTATTTACATTAAAAAAATAACTCTAAAGTGCAGTAATTTCAACAATATTATTTAATATATATCGTTATTTAGCCGTTATTTGTCTAATGCTATAAGTAAATGGATTATAGGCCAGCTCAAGGTCAAAGTGTTTTAATTTTTTATTTCCCCATTTCGTCCTGTGGGTGTCGTAAAAGGCGACTAAGGGACTTACTAGAGAATGGGCAGCAGCGTTCTCTATCCATTTTTAACACCATACTACGATCGCCAACCCGCCTGCTAAGCATGGCGATTATTGCACACCCCCCCCCCCAAATGGGGAAGCCTATGTCCAGCAGTGGACGTTTTTCGGCTGAAATGATGATGATGATGAATTTTTATTTTATTTAAATTTTTGATTCTATTTTGAAAGGTATTTATTGGGACTCGCACATCTGCTGGGCGTTTGTGACGGCGAACTTTTTTTTTTAATGGCGAATTTTACCTGGTAATACATGGGGCGTGGGCGGTCCTCGTCTAGCAGACGTTAATATCATTGGCTACCTTGTTCCACCCACCGAGTTAATAAGTCTCCTCCCTTCTGTGCCATGCTTCCCTGTGTGAGTCTCCAGGTCCAGGTTTTCCCCGCGATCATAACTAGGGTAATTTGGTACTAAAATCATGAATTTTAAAGAGCAATAACTTTATTATTTTAAGATTGTTTACTAGTTTTTGGCAATGTTATTGCAGTACAATGTGCTCCTTTCAGATCGGACAGGGTTGTTACACATTATATAAAAACAATTTTTTCAACACTTTTCAACACTTTTCTTTTTACCAAGTTCTATCGTTGTTGGCTTTACATACATAGGTAATTATTTTCGAAATGATGTATACTTATATAATAAAGCTTGGTTTTTAGGGTTCCGTACCCAAAGGGTAAAACGGAACCCTATTATTAAGATTCCGGTGTCCGTCCGTCTGTCACCAGGCTGTATCTCATGAATCGTGATAGTTAGACACTTGAAATTTTCACAAATGATGTATTTCTGTTGCCGCTATAACAAAAAATACTAAAAACCAGAATATAATAAATATTTAATGGGGCTCCCATACAACAAACGTAATTTTTTTGCTCCTTTTTGCTCGATATTGATAATGGCAACAGGTAGACGCTTGAAATATTCACAGAATATTTAGTTATATATTCACTTTAAAAATGAATAGTTAAATTAAAATAAAACAAATATTTAAGGTGGGCTCCCATACAACAAAAATTTTTTTTTGGCCGTTTTTATAGTTAATGATAACGGCAACAGGTAGACGCTTCGTACGCGAGTCCGACTCTCACTTGGCCGGTTTTTGTTTGTTTGTTTATTGGAACGCGTAACGTGGAACGATAATCTCTGGAACTAACAGTCAGATTTGGAAAATTTTGTCTGCGTTTGTTAGCCCATTTCTTGAAAAAAAAGAGATATTTTACATCACGCTACGACCTTTAGGAGCCGAGTAAAAAAAAAAAAAATAATAGAAAGAACGCTAAGCGAAATGAACTTATAGCGCAAGAGGGCGATGGGATGCGACGTGTTGGGTCGGGGCACAGATGAGATAATATTTACTTGGTCGGGGCACAGATGAGACAATATTTACTTGGTCGGGGCACAGATGAGATAATATTTACTTGGTCGGGGCACAGATGAGATAATATTTACTTGGTCGGGGCACAGATGAGATAATATTTACTTGGTCGGGGCACAGACTAGATAATAGTTACAGTCAGCGGCAGAAATTTCACGCGAACAAAGTCGCGGACAGAAGCTAGTCCTAACATAAAACTAAAGTCAAATTATGTAGTTTCCAATATAAATACAATAGTAACGGGAACCAAGGACACAATTTAAAACAATGCAAATAGAACAAGTGATGAGTTGGTAAGTACAATCGAGATTATGTAAAGTGTATCTCTTATGTAAAATCTTCGTCTTAAACCATTAACCTAGATTAGAAACACATTGCTGATTACAAATCAAGTGTACTTAGATAAAGACTCTCATTATTTGAGCACTGATAGCACAAGCAATAATTCATAGTCATTTGTACTAACAGAGCTCAAACTCTAGCTGAAATAAATGTTTTTATAACAACACTTCATACTTGTATTCTACGACGAGATAGACAGAAATCGTGTTCATCGTACATTTTGCCGAATATGATGTCGCTAATAGTGGCTATTGCCAGGGCCGGATTTAGGGCAGGGCTCTAGCCCCAGGCCTCCACAAAGAAGGGGCCTCCACACTATGTTTTTTTTTAGATAAGAAAAAAAAATTACATCCTTGGTGACCATTTAAAAAAAAAAATCACATTCACAAGGTACCTTTTTAAAAAGTTTTTTTTTAATTCATATTTTCAACAAAAAAAAAATCGGGGCCTCCATTTCTTGGTTCTCCCAGGGCCTCCACCTTTGAATCCAACTCTGGCTATTGCAGCTATTAAGAATTTCCTAATAGAATAATACTGCCCAACCTAGGGATCGAACCCAGGACTTGCATCTCAGCAGTTGTGCTAACGAAAACTAAACCAACGAGACAGATAATAATAAATACCGGTCAGATCTTTGAACAACAACATGTACCTAACAACATGCACATAACAAAATTGCAGTCATGCAGTATCGGTAACGTTATCCGTGTACCTAATAAAATTCAACTTGGATACAATGTGTAAAACATGCATTACTGAAATAGAAACGATAACAGAATGCCAGTCAAACTAACGCAGACGCGTCGAAACAATCTATCAATCCGTTGTAGAAGAGACTAAGTGTGGAATTCACCAATGAAACTGAACACGTTCAGCACAACTAAACCGCGTTCAAGACCTGTCACAGTCAAAATTGTAGTGGAATATTAACACTGACAGCTCTTGTAGATCAGGGCTGAAGCCTTTGAAAATGGTAAAAAGTGAAAAAAAAAAAAAAAAAAATTGTAAATGTAAAAATAAAAAACCAAAAACTTGGATTTTTCACATACATTTTGAGGTTATGTGAAAAAAGTGTAAATACAAAAGTTGCAGATCTTTTTATTACCTAGAACTTCGCCATTTAATTTTTTTTTCATAGGGCTTGTAGTTTTGCCGGAAATCGAGATAAACCGTTTTTTACCCTTAAAACCCCCCCCCTCTTCCACTTCCCGACCTCAGATCGCCCGTAAATTACTTTTCCTTTAATTTTTGTTATATTCTCTTCCTTTTCCAATGGGTTTCATCCTACAATATTTTTTTTTGTTTAAAAAATTATCGACCCTGGTCTATTGAACGCGTCATCAACCAAATAGTTCTGTGTGTTGAACTACCAATTAGATGTTCGACTAGTTTCGAAAAGTCGTGAGCCTTAGTTTCGGGTCTACGCTCATGTTTTGCGTTACGTGTTTACTGCTCTCTAACCGCGTAGTCCGTTCGATAAATAATTCAAATCAACAAAATCAACGGAAATAATTTAAAATTTATTAATATGGCTATTAGTAAAATGAGAAAATTCACTAGCAAATTATTTATTTTTGTGATGTTTTCCGTTGTCATAATAACAATGATAAAAAAGTATAAGTCCAATCAAAAAAAATTTCGTTTACATGGAAGTAAATCAAGGCCAGGAATGAAATACATATTGCTTTGGACTAAAGAAGAAACCATACCGTTTGTGCACTTGGGTCAAGGAAGAACAGGCTTTATCGGTAGAAAATGTACATACACCAATTGTGTAGTGACTGGTAATGAGAGCCTTTTGGGCAGTACTACCGCATTTGACGCAGTCCTTTTTCATGGGCCGGAATTAACTGGTTCTCATGTTACGCTGCCAGAAGAACGGTTGCCATACCAAAAGTTTGTATTTGCAAGCATAGAATCCCCAGCGAATTATCCATTGTGTATTCACAATTTTAACGGATATTTTAATTGGACGTGGACATACAGATTAGATTCAGATATACGTTGGGGCTACATAGCGATAAAAGACTCTAACGGCAGCATTGTGGGTCCAAAGAAAGACATGCATTGGATAGAATGGAAGAATATGGATCCTGTCAATGAAACATTTAAGGCTCAGCTTAAAAGTAAACACAAAGCAGTCGCCTGGTTCGTATCTAATTGTCGTTCAAGAAGTCGGCGTGAACATTATGTAAACAATCTTAAATACGAATTAATGGACAAATATGATTTAGATATAGATGTGTACGGAGATTGTGGAAAGTTTTCATGTCGTCGTGAAGAACCAGATTTCTGTGCAGAAATGATACACAAAGATTATTACTTTTACTTATCTTTTGAGAACTCTTTTAGTGAAGATTACGTTACAGAGAAATTGTTGCATGCCTTACAAAATACTGCAGTACCCATTGTTTACGGAGGAGCTAACTATAGCAGGTAAGTTGAACGAAATTATCGTACATTATTACTACGAACGTCAACTCGTATCTTATCTCAGCTAAAAATCAATAGAGTTCATTTGAACTATCTTTAAAATATATCACAACAATCAGCTGCGTTTAAATAAACAAAGTGACACCGATCAAGAAATAATTATTAAAAAAAAAAAATACAGCTTTTGTTGAAAGATTTTTCATAATTTATTACAAGACACAGACCTGAATTACTTATGTGACAATGACACATCTATATCTTCTACTAACTGCGCCCCGCGGTGTTACCCGCGAACTCTATCGGAATAAAAAGTAGCCTATGTGTAAATCCAGGGTGTCAGCCACGTCCATACCAAATTTTATCAAAATTGGTCCAGCCGTTTGAGCGTGAAGAAGAGACAAACATACATACACACTCACAAACTTCCACATTCACAAGAGATTAGCGCGTTCATACAAACAAACAAAAAAAAATACAAACTTCAATTTTATTACATTACTAGCTGCGCCCCGCGGTTTCACCCACATAAGTGTCGATCCCGTGAAAATATCGGGATAAAAAGTAGCATATATGTTAATCCAGGGTGTCAGCTACCTCAGTACAACATTTTATCAAAATTGGTCCAGCCGTTTGAGCGTGAGAAAGAGATAAACATACACATACACTCACAAACTTTCGCCTTTATAATATTAGTTTGATATATTAAGTGTAATATTATATAAAATCACTTTTAGTGTGATTGGGTGCACAGACTGTCAAGCTTAGTTCTTATATGCAACACAATGGATTTTGATGCGAATTTCAACATAATTTAGAGATTCTTTTCGGGAAGGATTAATATTTAACATAGATAGACTCACACGCAGATGCACAGAAATCTCGATGTTTTTACTTGTCACCACATTAGGAATTGCACCCGTTTTCAATAAAACATTTCATTGCAGGTTTCTGCCAGAAAGATCGTATATAAATGCCAGAGAATTAAAGGTCCCAAAACTAGCAGAGATGATTGATCAACTGATCAGAGAGCCTGCGACCTATGCGGAGTTTTTCCGATGGCAGAAGTACTACTCGTACCATAAGACTACGGAGCTGAATGAAACCAATGAGTATTGCAAGATGTGCGCTGCTCTGAATGATGACAAGTTGATGGAAACCACGTCAGTGTATAACGAATTCAGTGAATTTTGGGAAGTGTATAATACGTGTTGAGAGAAACAGTCCAAATAATCATTTTGGCAATAAAAAAAAAATTAAAAAAAAATTGAGTTCGTTCTAAAATCATTGTTGAATCTGTGAAGTGACGTTTTGTAAAATCGTTATTCATAGCAGTAAAACATGATGACATCGTATTATCAGTCATTTACTTCCACATTATGTAGTGGTCAATTTAGAACACAACAATTATTACATGAATAGCATTCATGGTTTTTTGTACAGACGCCAGCACATCAAGCTACTACAATCTGTCAAATTTCTTTAATAGATTTTCAACTTTATCACTACAGTATAAGGTTCAAGGTTGATTGCGTAAATTTGACGGTTTCGGGTAGCTTGACCTGCTGGCGTCTGTACTTTATTAGGTAGTGTAAAATGATTTTTGAAATAACTTCCTTGTTTTTTATATGGTCATGAAATTCTGGCAAAAGCAAGGAGTTATTTGAAACCATGATGCATGAAATTGCACGAACATAAGTAAAGGTTTTGTACGATAAAATATAAATAATTCAATCGCGGAAATTGTGTGAAAATATACAAAAACAAATAGCAGTTTAAATGTCAGTAAGAAAACATGAATTATTGAAATCGATTCTTGGACTGTACAGGATAGGTACTTGTGTATATTCTAGCTTAGAATAGGTACATACCCAGAACTGAAGAAAGTACTTCTATAGGTTCATACATAAGAGACGAGAAGGTTTTTTGAAATAAATGATTTGACTTTGACAATGTTTTCGCAATGTTTTTGGCTTCATTTAGCCCTGTTCTCTAACAACGCACTCGGGCTAGTTACGGTTAATTTTGTAACCTCAATTTAGATATATTTTAGGGTCCCGTAGTCAACAAGGAACCCTTATCGTTTCGCCATGTCCGTCTGTCTGTCTGTCTGTCTTGTCTGTCCACTGCTTAGCTCAGAGTACTAGAAAGCTGTAATTTGGCATTAATCACGCCGACAAAGTAGTAAAATAAATGAATATTTTTTTTTGGTTACCTCCACCTACACGTAAAGTGGGGATGACATATTTTTTTCTCGTTTACCCATGATCTGGGGTATCGTTGGATAGGCCGTTCAAAAATATTGCGGTTAGCTCAAAACCATTTTTCGATTCAGGGATCTGGGGCCTTACTCCCGAAAACGATTCGAGTTTGATTTTGATACCGATTCGATTTCGTTTTTCATCCGAACTCGATTTAAGACTTTAAACTGGACCGTAGTTAGTTTCACTTCGAACCACCGCACGATCGTGCGCTAGTGTTGGATTCAAGAGTATGGATCGGCATTTAATTCGAACACAATTCGATTGATTCAGAACTCGATGCTGTCGGGAGTAAGGCCCCTGTTTGCGATTGATTTTGGTTGATTTTGGATATAAAGAAAATAAAAAGAAGAAAATACGTTTATTTGCGGTAAACATGATGCAAAAAAGAACATAAACACAAAAAATAAGAATGATATTGATGAATATAGAGATGCATGTGTTACCAATTCCCTTTAGTGAGTGATTGCGTAAGAATTTAAACTGAACAGGGTTTGTTTACACTTTGATCTGAAAGTTTTGGAATAAACTATTGATCGGTTTCTTTGGGGATTCTAAAGTCATAATGACCCCCCCCCCCCTCCAGACGGTCAAAATTTATTAACAGGCACGTGAACTTGTTCATGCATATCAAGCAATTTTGAATACCGTTTAGAAAGAAGCTTGATATGCGTGACAAGCAAACTACGTGCTTGATGAAAAATTATATTTTTGCAATAGGTGTGATGTTCGACAAGCATGCTTGACTTTGCGTCAAGTCTCATCAAGCATGCTTATCAAGCACGTAGATGCTTGTCAAGCAGTTGTGATCGTCTAGGACCCCATAAGACTCGAATCCCACTACTAAGTAGATGTAGGATCAAGTAGACGGAGAAAAGATGTGGATTACTTATCACGTGCTTTTGTGTCAACAAGGATGCTGCAATGTTTGTGTCGGGTTCTACTTCTAAGCATGATCATATTTGACTAATTATCGTGTGTGAGACGAGAGGGCGATGACACAATACTACTGACATGTTTCGGCTGCAAGTCAAACTTCAACCGATTTTGACTTCTATTCCATAGGCTTAAGGATGGCATTAAAAGCAAAAAAACCGGCCAAGTGCGTGTCGGGCCGCGCACAATGTAGGGTTCCGTATTTGGTATGAATTTATCCCAAGAACAAACTTAACATCGTAGTTGATAAACATGTTCTTCCATACGAAATGTATGGGAGAACATGTTTTTCAACTGTAAATGTAAGTTGGTTGACTATTACTCGGTACCTAACTTGTGACGCCTACTTGGCTGTGATAGTTTTTCTTTTAACTTCGTTATATATACTACTGCTGTGATTTTTTTTACATATCCAAGTACAACCATTTAGCTGGCGGGGGGGGGGACACTTAACTCTAACAAAAATTAGCACTTTAAAGCCTAATATTTCAAAAACGGATCCCTTAATCGAAAAATTGTTTTCACAAACCCGCAATATATTTGAAAGACCCATCCTACACCCCACAGGTAGACGAAAAAAAAAAACATCCCCACTTTACATGTAGGTACAGGAGGTACCCTAAATAACTTTTTCTTTTTTTCATGATTTTATTTTACCACTTTGTTAGCGTGATTAATATGTACATATATCCATGCCAAATTATAGCTATCTAGTGTTTCTAGTATCTGAGCTAAGCTGGGGACGGACAGAATGACGGAAATGGCGAAACTATAAGGGTTCCTTGTTGACTACGGAATATTAAAAAAGTGGTTACAATACCAACTGTTTACTGCAGCTGCTACTTGTCATACCACCAACGCAATAGAAGTGAAAATCAGTTGAACAGACTGTAAATAAAAAAGATTTATTCAAATGTCTAATCATATTTCAAATGGAGTATAGTTTGAGTATGCCCATATTCATCGTCACGCTCTACTGCTTTATACTGTGTATTATGGAATAAAATACCGTGTAAACATATACTCGAAATATAACATAATTGAATGAAAACTTTCAAAGTTTCAAACATAGAATATTAGCTTTTGCCCGCGGCTCCGACCTCGTGGATGGCGGTTATCGTGTAAAAAAGGAGCCTTCGTCCTTCTCCATATCCCACGCTATATCTCTGCCAAATTTCATGACGATCGGTTCAGCGTTTTAGGCGTAAAAATGTAACATACAGACAGATAGACAGACAGACAGAGTTACTTTCGAATTTATAATATTAGTATGGATTTATATAGATTTGAGCTTAATATTTACCATCATCAATGATAAAAAACGGCCAAGTGCGAGTCGGACTCGCCCCGAAGAAGAATGGTTCCGTAGCAGCAAGAGCGGTTAACGATTTATGACGTATTAAAAAAAAACTACTTACTAGATCTCGTTCAAACCAATGTACATCATATATTTTTTTTAGTTTTAGCATTCTCTTATTTTAGAAGTTACACACATTTTACCACTTTGGAAGTGTCTGTCGCGCAAACTGTTCAGTTTAGATAAAAATGATATTAGAAACCTCAATATCATTTTTGAAGACCTATCCATAAATACCCCACACGTACGGGTTTGATGAATTTTTTTTTTTAGTTTCAGTTCTAAGTATGGGGAACCCCCAAAATTTATTGTCTTTTTCTATTTTTGTGTGAAAATCTTAATGCGGTTCACAGGATACATCTACTTACCAAGTTTCAACAGTATAGTTCTTATAGTTTCGGAAAAAAAAGCCTGTGACATACGGACGGACAGACAGACAGACATGACGAATCCATAAGGGTTCCGTTTTTTTGCCATTCGGCTACGGAACCCTAAAAAGGCTCTGTTAATACGGTTTAAATCGAATATTGTAAAAATCGTGCGGTGTATTGCCGTGTGAACCCAGCCTTAGTTCGTAAAACAGACACACATTCACGGCTTGTTCCAATACGGGTAGGCGAAAACTATAAGATAGTTACTTGGTTCTTGGTACGATTCTTACATAATATCTACTGCTTAAATCATCGTTGACCACGTGTAGCAAGGTAATCTGTCAAGACTGAGAGAGTAGCCTCCCTGAGTCCCGGAGGCGCCGACTGAGTCCCCGGCCCATAAGTAGGTCAAGGCCAAGGTGAATCGGCCTGGTTTTGATAACAAGTCCGACCGAATTTTCGAAAAGCCCTGCATTGCCAAACGAAAAACATGTTTTTCGTTTTCGCTTTTCGGCCGAAAATGCAAATCAGGTAGACTTTCGTTTTCGTTTTCAGCCGAAAAAGATCCATTTTCAGTCGGACTCTGTATTGCTTTATATTTATGAGTCAATATACAAAATATCATTATCGATAAATTGGTCAAACCTTCTCATAATAAGTACTACCATTCTTATTTTCTTAAAAACATTATTTTTTCTACAGAAATCTTAGCAAAACTTGAGTCTTTATTAGTATAAGACTCAACTTTTGATAAAATGGAACGTTCGACCTACAAAAACAGGAAAATGCAGTCAGTCCTGTTTTTGTAACTCGAACGTTCCATTTTAAGTAATTTTACACTCAGATATGAGTATAAAGAGACCTTGATAAAACAAGTCCTCAAGCTCTTATCAGGCTGACTAACCTATATATGTAATTCAGAATTAGCATTATATGAGTCTCTCCATAAAAGCCACTTTAGTTGACCACTTCAACCCTCATTCATGTGAACGCAAAACGTTCGAAATAGTTTTACTTATTATTTGTAATTGGATGACGAACAAGCCAGCAGCCACGTGATGCCCACCGTCACCTATGAGCCATTTCAAAGACAAAGCTGAAATGTCACGTGTCTGGCATTACGATGGCCCCATTTTCATTAGTCGATAACTCGGTCGATATATGTACAGGACGCGGGCACTCCCAGCAGGGGCAGATGACTAATGACTGTCATCGGCCGGGAAAAAGCGTAAGCGGAGATTCCACAACCCAATGAAATTGACCAATGTCCTTTCTTTGGTATTGTTCGTTAAGTCGTCGAGCTGCACAATTACTGAGAAATGCGTGAAATGACTGAATAGGTCCAGTCAATCTGTGTAGTTCTTTCCTCAAAAGAGCATTTCATCTATATCAGTGTTTTTCAACGTGTGGGTCGCGACCCCCTGGGGGGTCGCGAAGCTTCTATAGCGGAGTTGCAAAAGGTTGGGAAAGCAACTGCAGTAAAAAAATCAATAAAGTTTACAGTGTTTTAATAATACAAGGAAGAAAAATAAGACACACGGGATTACTTACCACTCGGAAGTACAGCCAAAAATGCTAATTTGTTGAAAGTTATAATAATATTTAATGCTTGCTTCGCCATGTTTGTGCTACCACGTCATGCAATGTCATTCATAATCCTAAACATTCGGCCAACATTCGGCAGCTAACGCGATTTCACTCGCACGACAGCGCCGTCTCCTATCACTGTTCTTGTTTATCGGTAACTGTAGGTTTGCGACTGAACTGAACTGTGACGTGTGAGTTTTAGTGCGAAATATTTCTTCATACTAAAGGGGGCGTGTCATGAAAAAGGTTGAAAAACACTGATCTATATGGTCTTTACATGATCTGACCAAGATTTTGTCTGGACTTTAAAAGAGACTGTGACCTCTCTGTAAACGCGGCACCTCATCTAGTTTAACCTGCTAAATAAAATCATTTATCATTTAATGAAAATGGGCCTTGGCTCTACTCTCTCTATGGCATACTTTACAGAAATCTTCAGCACCCCGCATACGAGCCTTATTGGCCAATGAAAATGAGACTTTACGCTTCAAAACAACAACGATGTTAGGCGGTATAAATAATTATGGTAGTACCAGAAAAGTTCCTTCACCAAGTGCTTATAGAGGTATTAGGAACAGGATGTAAAGTTCACTCATTCTCTATTGAAAAGGGAGGATCCTCCGACCAGACGGGTGTTGTGTCGGCTGGGCAACTGCCCGACGGTTGTTTTTTTTAATTTTTTTATCTATGGCATCTCGTAGTTGACCTTGAGAGGTCTCCTTAACCGAACTTTCCTGTGGCTGCCTTAAGCGAAAACTTAAAGCCTCCAGCCAGGGCATAAAACTTATAAACTAAACGACTGCACGCTAAGGGTGCCCCCTGTGGGGTACGAACCTTGGCTTAGGGCAGCGTCGGGGAGAGGACAGCAAGGTGGGACAGGCTGGATCAAATCTGGGTTATATAGAGCGGGGAATTTAAAGCTATAGGCTCAGCTGCGGCGCGAGCTGGCGCTTCGTCGAGCCAGGGTCGGGGGGGGGCGACGGTTGATGTCGGGATGTTGTACACATGTCAGTCGCGCGGTAAACTCTGATTGCACGATGCAGGATTTGTGTGACGTCAGGTCTTTGATGCGTAGCTTCCATGTGGCGTTGTAGATGGCGCCACAAACTTTACGTTTTTATTATCTGTGGAAACCCGCTACTATTTGGAATTGGGAGTGAAGTCGTGTCCATGTAAGCAATATCACTCGCTGTACTTGCATAGTGGCAATCATTATTTAACATGCAAATTGAAAGCACTTTCGCATCTGGCGGACTATCGCACGACACCAGTCGTGGTTAAATTCAAATGAATACCAGCTAAACATTGACATACAAACGCTTATTATAATGAAACGATCATAGAAACGCTAATTAGTTCCCCGTTTGGCATCTAATTAATATTGCCTAGCTAAACGATGGAGTTTTATGCACTCCCGGACTCCTAAATCGAGGCACCGCTGCACGGTGCAATTCCATGTGAGGTATAAAGGCCTAAAACATCAAAATAATAATGAGATACAGAAAAAGTTTTTATATAGTTTTGAAGCCGACATACTGGCCATCATTTTTGCGTCGTCATTGTTCCGAATTTGAATTCACGACCATTTAAAAAGCTATAGATTTCTATACAAAAAGTGCAGGGTGGCTCGATTTAGAGTACTTGAATGTGTCCAACCTCTTTTAGTAGGTACTTAGGTATCCCAGAGAAATACTTCCTTAATTAATAAAACATACCAAAGCTGAAAATTTTCCCTATAAGAGTCCAGTACTATTGTCGACCTTGGCTTTGCTAGAAAACATCGAAGCAAAGTGTATAGAATGAAAAAGTGACTCGCGAGGTTCCCTCGTGAACAAGTTACGAGTATATTTTGAAAAGGCATGTCGAGAAAGTGTGAGACATCAAAGACGCTTGAAAGGTATATTTCTGTACAGAATTAGAAATCTAAGGCTTTCCACAATGTTTCGAGTTGATGTTTCATTGACCTGTTTAAAGAAAAAGTCAAAAGTAGCAATGGGTTTCCTTTTGACAGATCAACAACTTTCGTTGCGTTATTTACGTTGCTGAGCAGATACATTTTTAAAATTCAAGAAGCAATGAATTAGCAATATCCTCCAAAATCATTCAGATTGTGATTGTGGTGCCATTTGGAACGAATTTTCTTTCGCATTTGCACACTTTTGTTACGTAACAAAAGTGTCGTGACGGGTAGTTACGCTTTTTTCGGTCTAACTCTCATTCGCCAAGTGTGCAGAGTATGACGTGCGATAAGGAACTTCGTTCCAATATTGACTGGTTTGCATGCTTCTTCTTCTTAGCGTGTCGATTTCGACACGATTTCGTGACGTGTCGATAGATTCACACTCACACTCGCACACACACCCTCACTACGCCATCATCAATTGCAATTGTACCACTTTTACAACCTCTACTATGGGATATAATAATAATAAATTATTTAATTCAGAAATTTATAGTCCATAGACACACACTCATACATTTAAATTAAAATTATAAATAATAATTATACTACGAGTATTCTAAACAAATAAAATCCCAAAATAAAACTGTGATTAATAAAATTTCAATACTCTGTTCATCAAACAATAATAATAAAGTATGGTTACAGATACGATATATTGTATAAAATATGTGCACTATATTTTGCCAATATATGGCGTACAAAATTAACATAAACAAGCAATTACAATTATGGTGACATATCAATAGATTACATAAAAAAATAAAAATAAACATTCAGTTAAAAATATGTCAGTTAGGTAAACATGTAATAAATAAAAATCATAAATGTTTAATCAGCAAGTCGGAATCGTCATACCTCTGTTTATCTAAAAGGAATTTAAACAAAGACCTCTTAAGAGCGGCCAACCCGTCATACTTTTCATACAAACGGTCGTACGTGATTATGGCGTTGGAACACATCTTTCAATGAAAATTTTAAACTTATTGGTATCATGTGCACTATATCTAGGTTTCTATGAAAACAAAAAATTCAAATTAAGAAAAACAAATTCAGTATAAGCCTCCAAAAATCAGCTTTTTGCACACATTTTACCTGAACTTTGGCCGTTCATAATGTACCCATAAATTGTGAAAATAAAGAAAACATCTCCGTAGGAACATCGCACATGTAATGGAGATTTTAAATAATATACATTTATTTCACAAACTTGTAAGGCTTTCTCAAAAACACGTATTTCCTGGAACAAGTTTTATGAAATTTCCGCACACTATTTTTCGTTCAATGTTATTGCGTTCTCAATTGCCTGTTAGCGTTAACATTGCGCTGGATGAAACAACAAGCTTTTCAATCATGCTCGCGTTGACGATAGACAGACCGGGAAGGGCCCTCTTAAAAGTTCCCAGACACTGTTTATTTTTAATGGCTGCTGGTATACTATTATATATTTTTGGGGCCATACCTAGCACACTTTTGCCAAAAAATGCAATAAACAAAAATTAACTGCCTTATCTAAGTTAATTATTAAAAAAAAAATATCTGCCTTTTATGAGTTAATTATTAAAAAAAAAACTGCCCCAAGCCCGATATATGGGTGCATGTAAGGCCTACAAACCGCCGAAAAGGCCGGAAGACGTAGCGTTGGAAGGCCTCCCACAAGGTGGACCGATGACCTTATGAAAGCCGCAGGAATCCGCTGGATGCGGGAAGCACAAAACCGGTCGAAGTGGCGGTGCTTGGGGGAGGCCTATGTCCAGCAGTGGATGTCTTTTGGCTGAAATGATGATGATGATGAAGGCCTACCAGTGCCAGATATGATGGGGATCCTGGAGTTATAAAATACAGGCCTTGGACAGCTGCAGTTTAGACACCAGATCTCCCACAAATTACAAAATTTTGTCTAACTACCTGTCAACTTAATATTTATAACTAGTATAAGAATGTTTGCCTTTTTTTTAATAATTTAATTCGCTGGAGCAGACATTATATCCTCACGTGTACAAGTGACAGGGCATATGGCGCAAGATGAAAGGTCGACTATGATCTGTGGGGAGACACCGCGTACGTATTGAAGATCGAAATCATCCGAGAAGTCCCCACAAAAAACCCCACCTGTGGAGATTGTCTTTGCAGCAGCCGACCTGAGTACGGAGTCAGTTTAAAAGTTTTCTAAGCGGAAAGTTCTCTGATGGCTCGATGAAAAAATCAGGACTGGTGCCTTTTTAACGCCGCCTATGAAGAATGAGCTTACATAATCAAAGTTATTGCGTCGCCCAATAATTGGACGTAGTTAAACGAAAAGGATCCAATCCACACAGTCCTTTTAGAGTGAACAGGCTTCTTCTGGGTAAGCTCCATCGTAGACTTTGTCTCTGTCATCCAGACCTAGACTAAAGTCAAGAGCAAACTCATAGGAGAATAAAAATAAAAAAAAGATATTGATGTTTGAAGTTTAAAAGATATAACATATTTTATATTTCCGTGCATGTGGGCTGTTTCTGAGGTTGATCAAAATGATAAACTTTTATTTTTTGCTTGGATCTATTTTACTCGCCGATAGTATCGATATTTAGACTCAATTTGGTATACTCAACTCATTTTTGACCAGGTTGTGGATTGGATCTTTTTCGTTTAAATACGTCCAATTGCACAATAAGTACATAGAGTCTGAACTATTGAAATTCATGAGGCTTTAGGTGCTAATCGATGCTTATAACCGATTAGTACCTAACTGTTACACGCCTTTGGCAATCACGAATTTGGAAATAGTCACACGATTGCGTATAGTCGACCTCGTAATTCCTTTACCACTTTTGACAACAATTCCCAGTAAATTGCAGTTTCACTAAAGTTGAAATTATCTATCTGTCACGTAGACAAATGGACCTTAGGGCCTAGACAAAGTAAAATTCTATCAGCGATAACGATGATGGAAAAGTAAGAAAACAGTCCTAGAACTAACAATTCGAAAAAATGTGACATCTACCAACCCACACTGGGCCAGCAGTGGGAACATTATAGGCTGATTCTGCTACGAGTAATGTACCGACAGGCAAATTTATGTCAATCCTGTTGAAATTCGTTGTAGAATACAACATTATAATAATAATAATAAATAATTTATTGCAGATTCATCTTACGATAAAATCCATATTTGATTATACAGAGTGTTAAAGAAATTGCGTACCATAGCTTAGGGGTAGGTTCAGTATCGATAAAGGAACCCAGGAAAAAAAAAAAAAAAAAAAATATATTACAAGATCAACCTAATTTAGTACCTACTAACTTAAAATAATAATCGTGTAGAACTTACATTATTAATAATAATTATTTTATTTGTTTAAATCCTTTAATTACTTACCTACTATCGAACGTAGGTTTTAATATTGAAGGAGATAAGCACGCTAAAGTAGGAAGAAGAAATACTTGGAATTGTAATTTACGTACCTATCCTTCACCCGGCGTTATCGAAGTGTTCGGGCGTAGGTATTTCATTGCGTTCGATAGTAGGTAGGTAACTATAGGAAATTATTAATTAGCATTTAAACAAAAAATAAAACTTAAGCAATTTTTTTTATCAATTCTAAGCGATTGCTATTTAATTAGTAGGTACTACATTAGGTTCGTCTTATGATAATTTTAGTTTTTTTTTTTAACTTATTTTAAAGGTATTTTATTTTTATTTTTTACGGGTTCCTTTATCGATACTGAACTCACCGTGAAGCTATCGTACGCAATTTCTTTAACACCCTGTATAATAAATATATTTATTTGCAACAAATGTACGTAAAAAAAATCTGTTGTTACAGTCAGTTGTGTTGTAGCAATACGAAACGCTTTAAAAGCGATTATCACATGTAGCACATTGCCAATTGCGTTGCACATTGGTTGCAGGTAAGACATTTAACCCTAAGGGTGGTAGAGTCATTACGAGTTTGACTATACTTAGTTTGAATTTCAGTCGGTCAATGGCTGTACAAATTAGCACGTATGACTACTGAAGGCTGTAGTTTGTAGTTAGCCTAAGCTGTGAAGACAGGCGTGCTTATCGGTGGCACGACAATCTGATGCTGACGATGTGAAACAGTAAGTAGCAGTGTTGTCATCATACTTGTCGATCCCCTGCAGTGTTGCTAGCATAAAATACAGAGTGGATTTTTAGATAGGGCAGTAGGAGTATGTACCTTAACCGTTGTAGTTACAGTAACACGCTCTTAGGAGAATATCCTTAACTTTTTTAAAGAAAGAAAGAAATAAAATACGCTTATTTGCGGTAAACATGACGCAAAAAAAAAGAACGTAAACACAAAAGAAATAAGAAAATTATTGGGGAAAATGCGTCACATCCACGCAAAACGGCTATCGCTCAGCATTATGCTGCGACCCTATGCAAGACAGCCCCAGCGCTGGTTTTCAGCGACAGCCGGCGTTGACGTAATGAAGTCGTTCGGTGCAGCAAACAGTTATTAAGACGCTGTACCAGTACAGCGTACTTAAAGAAAATAATATAATTTAATTTAAAATGTGGTAGAATTTATAACAAAATATAAAAATAAAAATAAAAAACAAAGGAATTATACATGCTATGAGAATATCACACTGACACACAACACTAACTGCATCACAGATTTTGGTAAAATGTTACAGTCAGCTAGAAAAACGTCAAATCTCGTATATAGGGTTTATCTATTCAAACGCGAAATATTTTATAGGTGGTAAAGAAGCCATGGAAACGATTTTTTTTTTAAATCTGAGTATATTATTTAAAAAATTAAATAGTTTAAAATTACTTGATACTCGTATGATGATTAATTATCAAAATTCACCGCGGTCGTGTTGCCACCTTGGCCGCGTCCGGGCGTGTCATTAATAGAATAAAAATCAAAAATCAAATCAAATTATTTTATTGTGGGCGTAGGTTATACAGACAGATGTTAGGTAAATTACAGATCCATTATGTCTTGCCTAATAGGCATACAATAATAAATTATGTCAACATGCAACATATCAAAAATGAAGCAAATAATAAGTAAGCAAAGGTTTTTTTGCAAAATGTCTCAAGAAATTTTAAAATTATAATCATTATGTGGAATAGAGGAGTGGACTGTAATAATGTAGATGCTGATAGTATAAGACACAGGTAGTTCTGTACGAACGGAGTTCGCCGTTCACCCAATCCAGGAACAAATTCAACAGAGAGATGACTGAACACGACTCACCTTATCTCTGCTGCGGCTGGCTCCCAATTCAAATCAGCGGTCTTTTGAATGGACCGTTGACCACGGAGACTGGCACGAGTAACACCACACGGTAATGCACAATTTGTCCTTGTTTTCATCAATTTTCACTCACGGAGTCAAAAATTGGATAGTTCATGGGTCAATGGCGACGACAGACTTCTTGTCTCGCGCGCGCGCACGTTCTTCCTTTAGATGGCGCGCTCGTCGCGTTGTAGCGAATAGTGTCGCAGCTCGCAGGTACGGGATAGCCAATCGCGTGCCGACTTAGCGAGCGCATACAGACATTCACTGTCAAATTAGTCCAATCATGGGCTATATACAGAACATACCCCCTACCGAAACCATAGTGATGGTTTCTAGAAAACTAAGATTACCATATTACCTATATCATGAAAGAAGAGTCCTAAAATAAACTAAGCTAGGTACTTATAACTAACAAAAACGTTTTGTTTGCATCTAGTTTGTATAAGGCAATAGGCAGAGCTTATTGGTTGGTCTTTGTAAGACACTTTTTTCGGTGCGCAACGTCACACACCGAACTATTCCGTCGGGACCTGGATGTAATTTTTCTATTTTGCCGAGAGGCCAATTACAGGAGGGAGCATTATCAGTTTTTATTATCACTAAATCTCCAACCTTTGGGTTAGAGGAAGACGTAAACCACTTAGCCTTCTGCTGTAGAGTATTTAAATATTCATGACTCCAACGTTTCCAGAAAAGTTGGGAACACCTCTGAATATACTGCCAACGTGACAATCTATTAATGTTTACCTCTTGGACGTCATACTCGGGTATAGAGGTCAAGCTTCGACCAATGAGAAAGTGTCCGGCGGTTAAGACATTGAATTCGTTGGGATTATCGCTAGCAGGTAGTGGACACAAGGGACGCGAATTTAAAATGGCCTCCGCCTTACAAAATATCGTGGAAAGTTCCTCAAACGTTAAGGACTTTTCCCCTACACTTCGCACTAGATGATATTTTGCTGATTTTATGCCCGCTTCCCAGAGACCACCCATATGTGGAGCACTAGGGACATTAAATTTCCAATCAACCTGCCTTTTACAACAGCCATCCGAAATGTCATTTTGACTCTCGCGCAGAAACCTTTGTATTTCCGACAGATGTTTACTTGCACCAACAAAATTAGTACCACAGTCAGAATAGAGAACAGCGCATAGACCTCTACGAGCTACGAATCTGTCTAAGCACGCAAGGAAACAGTCGGCGGAGAGAGAAGATAACACCTCCAGATGTACAGCTTTTGTTGAAAAGCAGACAAACAGGGCTAAATACGCCTTTGTCACTTTAGCATTACGACGTAAGCTTTCTTTAATTAAAAATGGACCTCCCAGGTCAACTCCGACGTTAGAAAATACCTTGTTAGGTATCAACCGAGTTGGTGGCAAAGGTGCCATTTCGGGTTGCAGTAAAGACGGTTTACATTTAAAACACGTTTTACACTTAGATAAAACGGATCTAATGACGCTACGAGCAGACAATATCCAAAAATTTTCATTTATTATACTTTGTAAGGTTCGCGGTCCTACATGTAAATATGTTTTATGTAAATAATTGATCAATAGTTTAGTAAATAAACTATGCTTCGGAAGAAGACGCGGATGTTTAGTATTATACGGGAGTTCGGCATGACCGATGCGACCCCCTACCCTGAGGAAGTCATCGGAATCAATAAATGGAGATAATTTTCTTAATGAAGAAACGTGTTTCTTATCTTTAAGCAGTTTTAATTCCGCTTCAAAATAGGCATTTTGAACTAATTTTATCAACTTATCGCGAGCTTCGTTTAACTCGAAAGTTGATAATACTCCCGATTTGTGAGTAGTACTCATGTCACCCCTTTTTGGTCTTAATCTTAAAATCCAAGCAAACGATCTTTGCAATTTGGAAAATGAGGAAAAATTTTTAAAGATTCTTTCACAAAATTCTGTTTTAGACTCACAAAAATTATTATTATTTTTATTTTCAGTCAAGAAGTTAACAGAGACTTTTAATTCCGGTACTTTATTATTACTCTCATTAACGAACACCGTCAGGGGCCAATCAATACATTTTTTATACATCCAGTCAATGCCCTGTAACCAACGTTGATTACAACTGACAAGTTGTTCCGGAGACGCTCCGCGAGAGCAAATATCGGCTAAATTATGTTCGCTACACACATGCCGCCAAAAATGAGGTGGTAATACTTCAATAATTTTCGTAACGCGATGACTGACAAAAGTTTTCAGCTTATAGGGTTCCGTTTGCAGCCATGACAGTACGACTGTCGAGTCTGAAGCTGCTGTTATTTTGTTAATTTTAACGCGAGTAAATGTGTTAACTACGAACTTTATTAATTTGCTCAACAAAACAGCCCCCATTAACTCCAACCGAGGAATCGTGACGGGTTTTATTGGTGCAACTTTAGATTTCGCGGTCACTAGACGCACCTTTACGTTACCCTTTTTATCATGACTGATAACATACACGCATGCTGCGTAGCCACGCAACGACGCATCACAAAATCCAACTAAGTCGCATTCCGTCTCCCCTGGTAACAGCATGTGACGCTCGATACGCAACTCCTTTAACCGCGGAAGTTCCAAAATAAAATTTTGCCATGATTTTTTCATGTTATCTGGCAACTTTTCGTCCCAACCAATGCCTAGCTTCCATGATTCTTGCATGATCTGCTTCGCGACAAAAGTGCATGGCGCGATAAAACCCACGGGATCGTAAATCGACGCTAGCAATTTTAGTACCGATCGTTTGGTTGATTCGTTGTCAGTTAAATTAACCGAAAAAATGAAATTATCGGATTTTGGAATCCATTGAAGACCTAAAACTTTAATGGTACTATAGTTTTCATCTTTAACGAACGTTACGGAATTTTCCCTATTTTCGGAGGGGACGCGTTGTAGTAACCTTTCACTGTTACTCATCCACTTTTTTAAGGTAAAGTTGGCACTTTCAAAAATACCAATTAATTGATCCTGTACTAAGCAAGCTTGCTCAAAAGTATTACAGGAATAGAGAATATCGTCCATGTAAACTCCCTCACGGAGGACCTGAGCAGCGAATGGAAAACGTTTCCCTTCATCGTTAGCTAACTGAAGTAGCGTCCGAATTGCTAAGAACGGTGAACAACTAAGTCCGTACGTCACGGTTTTCAATTCGTATAATTTTATTAGATCGTTAGGCGATTCCCGATATAAAATGTGTTGATATAAGCGGTCTTCTTTTCTTAAGGAGATAGCACGATACATTTTACAAACATCACTTACCAGACAATATTCAAAAAGCCGAAATTTCAAAATGATTGCCGCAATATCCGGATACAGCTTAGGGCCAACTAATAGAATATCATTTAAAGACACGTTATTGCTACTCTTCGCTGACGCGTCGAACACTACACGTAACGGAGTAGAGGTACTAGTAGGTCGCAAAATACTGTGATGCGGAATAATGTATTTGCTAGGTTTGTCACCCTGATAAAGTTCCATATGACCGAGGTCTTCATATTCCCGCATAAATTCCTTATACTTATTATTTAGATCAGCAGTACGCGCGAGCTTTCGTTCCGTGTACAATAACCGGCGCTCAGCCACGGCGCGCGTTGCCCCTAGCGGCGAGCGTTCGGGAGAAAAAGGCAGCGGAACTACGTATTGCCCGTTCGACTCTCGAGTATGTTCATTAGAGAATATCTCCTCGGCTAACTGATCCATAGGATTTATTGAAGGTGTGCACGGCACTTCCTCAATTTCCCAAAAACTGCGTAAAGTTTTTTCAATCGACTGTTCTTCGTCATATGAAACCGATAAATTAAGATTTTGCGAATTATCATTAATAAGTGGATATAATTTTCCGCTAATAACATAACCAAAAACTGTTTTAATAACACTAGGAATACCCTTCTTAATTACCAATGGTTTATCTCTAATGATGTCTGGCACTATGTCGTTACCTAACAAAATATCTATTCGCGAACGCTTAAAAAACAGTGGATCCGCTAACTTATAAGTGCCATAATCGTTAATGACATTATCTGTGAAAGAGATATTAGGCATATCCGCGGACACCTTTGAAATAACCACTAAATTAACACTAAATGTTGGACCCTTAGCATGTCTTGGTTTTAATGTACAAGTAACCATGCCTTGATTTTTAACTATGCCCCCACCTATACCGTGAATGGTAAAAGGACATTTTTTACGTTGTAATCCTAGTTTCTGAGCACATTCAGTAGTTATAAATGAACTCTGAGCACCAGAATCAATGACTGCACGGCAATCTTGATATTGACCAACACAGTCAATAACATGCGTAAGTGTAGTGCCTAACACTACTCCATATTCGCAGTTATTACTAATTAATGCTTGCTGTATGGGTGCGTGTGTTGTGTCACTTACGAAGTGAGACGACACTAACGCTTGTTGCGTGTGCGAAAGAGACGGCTGCGCCGTCAGAGAGTTCGCCACGGACGATATTCCCGCGCTTTCCTCCTTCGCGTTATCTTTATGCAATAAATAATGATGCGATGATGCACATACCCCGCAATTAATTGTACTTTTACAAGCATTAGACTGATGATCCGATTTAAGACAATTATGACAAAGTTTTAGTGAATGAACACGGTTCATTCTTTCATCGACAGACAATTTACGAAATTGATCACATCGATAAATCATATGATTTTGTTTACAAATCACACAAGTCAACTCTAATTTATTATTACGGTTGTTATTATTATTATGCGAAGCTCGTGCCGTATTAAGAACCGACTTAGACGAAGATTTAATTTGCTTTTTATTTTGTGTATTATTATTATTACTAGATTTCGACATGTTATTCGAAGGGCTGTCTGAAAAAGTGTGTTCTAGAACTTTAATTTGTTTGTTGATAAAAGCTATTAGTTCCGCAAACGTAGGTATCAACTTCTGCTCACGGCTTTCTTCGAATAATTTTCTCGTATGAGGGTCGAGTCGTTGTAATGCCAAATGACACAATAAGAAATCATCTAAGTTATTTATTTTTAATGCTCGAATCGCTTTAAGTGAATGATCAAAGGTTTCTACAAATGAAATTAAGTTCGACGTAGTATCTTTAGTTAACGGTGAAAAGTTGAACATTTTATCGAAGTACCTACATGCTAATGTTCTGTGGTCGTGATATCTATCAACTAAACTTTGCCAAACTAATGTATAATTAGCGGCAGTGATAGGTAGATTTTTAACGATATTTAAAGCAGGACCTTGAACGCATGAAAGTAAATAATGGAATTTATCGATATCTGAGAAATTTCTATTGTGAACTAATGATGAGAACGTGTCATAAAAGGTTAACCAATTTTCAACTTCTCCGTCAAACTGAAATAATGTTATCTTTGGTAACGCTGGTACTACAAAATCATTTTTGTCTAACGCAGGACAGCAATCGGATTCTGATTTTGAACGTTTACTAGCGATTAACTGACATTCATTATACATTTCGTCAAATGTTTCAAGTTCACTAATTGACATTTTTGCAGTAGGTTTTATTTGCACTTCTATTTCGTACAAATCAAATATGGCGGATTCAAACTTCGAACGAACACTTTCCATTTCCGACAATAATACCGTAAACAATTGCAATTTATCTGAATCAGTTCCCAACTTTTTGGAATAGTCATAAAGCTTTTGTATCTTCGTACCTATATCTAAACCGTTTCTGGAGACGGTGACTTTTGACGGCAGTAAAAAGTAGGTAATGACGCAACAACCTGGTATCTCTAAAAAAAACTTTTGGTGCAAACAATAATGAAACACATTACCCTCTTTTGGAATCTCCGTAAACAGGTAAAAACAGCCCCAAGGTCCGTGTTAACTTTGCACAAAACTTTGGAACACGAGGTATTAAAACTTCAAACGACTTTATACAACCCTTCTAGATTTTCATTTGTTTCAAAGGACGAAGAATTCCGGTAAGTAAGTTTAGCTTAAGTTATGAGATTTTAATACTCGTATAGCCTAGGAAATTAAGAACAGTTAAAGGCAAATCTGCGAAAAAAAATCCTACTGACGGCTTTTCACTAAAGTTATATTTATAGAGGTATGAGGAACAGGGTATAAAGTTCACTCATCCTCCTGAAAAAAATCCTGCTGAAGGCTTTTCACTGAAGTTATGTTTATAAAGGTATGAGGAACAGGGTATAAAGTTCCTCCAAAGGGCCCGTATAGTGCCGGCTATAAAGAATAGCACCACCCCATTTCCTCCCGTGGGTGTAGTAAAAGGCGACTAAGGGACTTACTAGAGAATGGGCAGCAGCATTTTCTATGCATTTTTAACACAATACTGCGATCGCCAACCCGCCTGCCAAGCGTGGCGATTTTGGCAACCCCCCCCCCCAAATGATAAGCACAAATAAAAAATGGCCCCAGTGGCGGTGCTTGGGGGAGGCCTATGTCCAACAGTGGACGTTTTTCGGCTGAAATGATGACGATGATTCTCCATAGAAAAAGGAGGATCCTCCGACCATACGGGTGTTGTGTTTGGTGGGCAACTGCCTGACGGTTGATGTCGGGATGTTGTATATATGCTAGTCGCTCGGTAAACACTGTTTGCGCGATGCAGGATTCGTGTGACGTCAGGTCTTTGGTGCGTAGTTCGTATTTGGCGTTGTAGATCCACATCAATCCCCTCCGGAGACTCGAGGTCGATAGTGAGCTGAATCAGTGCATATTATAATGCTTGCCAGGGCCAGTTGCGGTTCCAGTGCGTCGAAACCGGGTGCCGCGTAGTTCTCGGTGAGTCGGAACTGCCTGCGGAGTTTCCCCCTGTTGTACTCGAAGATGTTAATTACGATGGTAGCAATTCTGTGTGAAAATACCGTAAAAAAATACGTGCGAAAAAAAAAGCTCCCCAAAATTGGTCCCGAAAACCACGGTTTTGTTAAAATCTTGTAAAGTATTGGGTTTTATTACTATACTAGCTTGTGTCCGCGACTTCGTCCGCGTAAAATTTCTTGTTCCCCCCACCCTTCCCGTCGCATCGCATCGCTTGGCGTTCTTTCTTACTTTTTACTTTTTTCTCGAGTCGTGAGGGTCCTAGCGTAATGTTAGTTAGCCTAATTAGCCTTCCTCAAGAATTGGGCTATCATATGCAAAAAAAATATTTTTCAAATCCGACTAGAAGGTTACTAGGTAGTTCCAGAGATCAGCGCGTTCAAACAAACAAACAAATAAGGAAACAAGAAAAAAAAAAAACTTCAGCTTTATTATTAGTGTATGTAGATATATTTTTCATAATTACATAACATTCATTTAGGACATATAGTTCTCGAGATAAGGCTAATAAAATTTCGAGATAAGCTCATAAACCTGTGCGTTTAGAATAAGTATGCCAATAAAATTATGTTTTTATGCTTAAGATAGCCGTTCAATATACCTCTACACACTCATATTTTTTGGTGATGTCTGTTATTAAAATTTTATGTATGTATATATATGTAGGTATCTACCTATGTACCTACATAGGTATACAGAGACAGTTCAGACTTATGAACTAGTTTACCAGAAATACAATAGTCGCTGAAGGCAAAAATAAAGATCAAAGACTCTTGTTATCTATGCTTGGTCAGCTGTTTGAGGGCTTACCTTTTGTGGTATTGAAGAATCGTTGGAAAAGGGGGAACGGGGGGAAGGGGGTGGAAGATTGTGAGCTGATGAGCTTGCTACTATCTGCTAAGGTAAATTATAATGCGCAGCGCAGGCGGGCCGCATCGCATTACAAAAATCCTTCTATGTCGCTTTCGTAGTCACAAAGGAACCCTTATATTTTCCCCATGTCAGTCTATCTGTCCGTGTGTCCGCGGCTTATCTCAGAGACTCTTAGTCTGCTATTTTTATAAATTCGTCACTCCAACACGATCCCATTGTCATTTTGCTAAAAGTTCGTAATCTGCTAAATGCATAATGGTCAATCATTGTTCGGTCAATGGTCTCGAAATAGAATTGTATTACAATGGCATTTTGAACATTTATTCATGCCAGATTTCATTTATACATATTTTTACATATTATTTATTAGTATTATAAGTATAAGCAATCTGAAGTAGTAGTAAGTTGGAAGTTTAGTAGGAAGTTTCATTTGTCATTATGTACAAGATTACCAATTCTTTCAATGGAGTATCAGTGGCTGACCATTGGAAAGTCATAATGACGCCATTATATTAGTAGATTACCAAACTTGTCAAAATCAACAATTATGAAATCAATGATAGACCATTCTGACACTATTGTAATAGCAGACTTGAGGCCCTGGAAAGCTGTAATTTCGAATGGGTATACGAGTACATATCTATTTATCACGCGAACAAAGTGGTAAAATAAATTCAAGATTTTTTTTTTTTCGTCTTTCCCATTTTGTGGGGTATCATTGGCCGTATTGTTAGCCGTTCAAAAATATTGCGGGCTTGTGAAAACTAGTTTCAGACCCATTTGCGTAATATTAAGCTTTAGGATTAAAATAATGTTTTCTTAAATTATTTAAAAAAAAGATGTATAAGCTACTTCGAGCTCAATTACAAAGAGAGCCAGGAAAAGAACCTTTATAATTACATTACAAAAAAAGTCGGAAGGTGTCGTGGGACACCCGGTTTGGACGAAGTTCCTTTCGCTGTATATTAAGTATTAATACAGAGCCATCTCAAGTCTCAAGTTTCAAGTGTCAAAAGTTTTGTTTTGTTTTTTAACACAGAGCCGTCTAGTTAGCCATCTAATCAGTTTTTAGCGAGCCAAAAACTTAAACTGACTTTGACGAAGATATGGATTTTGACGATGAAACTGACTTTGACGATGAAACTGACTTCAATTCAATTTATTCATAAATTGTACTGACTTTGACGATGAAACTGACTTTTTCAGGAATTCGCGACAACGGTCGCGCTGCCGGTCGCGCCCGCGATATCGCGTCAGTCTGCGCGAGCCTTAAAGTTTTATCGTTACCTGATGATTTCTGCCAGTTTACTCCTCCCACAAGCCGCGTTAAAGAACTTCGTTCCAAAAAAAAAAAAGATATTAACAACATTTTCTTCTCCTTGTATTTGACATGAATTACGATAAAATCTACATCTCCAAATAATAAAACAAGAGCAGTGCGGCGTTAACTCTCGCTCATGAAACAGGGTCGCTTCCGTCCCTGACCTGTTGCTATCCGGGGTAAGGTCGCGTAAGCCTCCGTAACATTACTGAATATTTCATTAACTACTTTTATATCCATGTAAATTCTTTATTTTTGAGAAGACTCAAAGATTATGGAAGATATTTGTTCGTGTATTGAGTGAGATGCTTCCGTTGGAGAAGTTAATTGTTAATCAAATAATTGGACGAAATCAAACTGGTTGCTAATTTAATTGTATAATTTATAATTTCTCCAAAAAAAAAATATACTTTAACCTACACACTGACTTAATATGTGTTAAAGTTTTAGGAAAATCATATACAATGTTTGTAAATATGTGAGCACCATTTATCTATAGTATTTATTCATTTGTCTGTCATTACTTCAATTTTCATTCTTTTTAACTATTGTGGTATAGTAATTTTATTCTAGGTACATCGTCTTCACCTTATTAAATAATGTATACAAACTATTGTTAACATTTTAAAAGAATAAGTATGAATTTTCTTGCCCATTCTTCTCCATACATAACTACCTTTTGGAAGGGGCAACTAGTATGAATTAACTATTTTTGAAATGACTTATATGTACCTATTTGAAATAAATTATTTGACTTTGACTTTGACTTTGGCATACTACACCAATTTGAATGAAGCAACTGAAAAAATATTGATTCCTTTGACACTTCTTACTTACATAATATTATTTTACAAGGGGTGACACAATGTGCGGTCTTATCGCTAAATGCGATCTTTTAAAGACAACCTTTGAACCTTTGTATGGATTAAAGGAGAAGGAGAAACATTAGTGCAGGTAGTTTGTTGTGTACCATTTACTGCATCATCATCATCATTTCAGCCGAAAGACGTCCACTGCTGGACATAGGCCTCCCCCAAGCACCGCCACCTCGATTGGTTCTGTGCTTTCCGCATCCAGCGGATTTCTGCGGCTTTCATAAGGTCAGCGGTCCACTTTGTGGGAGGCTTTCCAACGCTACGTCTTCCGGTACGCGATCGCCACTCCAGAACCTTTCGGCTCCAACAGCCATTTGTTCTGCGCGCAATGTGCCCTGCCCATTGCCACTTAAGTTTGGCAATTCTTCGAGCTATGTCGGTTACCTTGGTTCTCCTGCGGATCTTTTCATTGCTGATTCGATCACGTAGGGAAACTCCAAGCATAGCCCTCTCCATTGGCCTTTGGGTGACTTTTAGCCTTCTAATAAGGCCCCTTGTGAGCGATCACGTTTTAGTGCCATATGTCATCACTGGCAACACGCACTAGTCAAAGACTTTCGTCTTGAGACACTGCGGTATGTGGGACGAGAAGATATTACGTAGCTTCCCGAACGCTGCCCAGCCGAGTCGGATTCGACGATTGACCTCTTTCTCGAAGTTGGACCTACCTAACTGGACAGTTTGTCCTAGGTAAACATACTCGTCCACAACTTCGAGTGTAGCGTCTCCGATATTCATGAGAGTGGGTCTTACATGCGCATTTGACATGACCTTTGTTTTGTCCATGTTCATTCTAAGACCCACTCTTTCGGAAGCTCTACTGAGGTCATCGAGCATTGTACTGAGGCCTTCCATAGTCTCAGCCATGACGACTATATCGCCAGCAAACCGAAGGTGAGTGATGTACTCGCCATTGATGTTGATGCCAACCCCTTTCCAATCCAAAACCATGAAGACATCCTCCATTCACCATTTACATATATACAATAAATACTCGTACATACATACATAAAACACGTTATATTTATCTATATAAATATATACAATTATAATCATGAAGCAAGTGCAAAGAACAAATAAAATAAAAATATGGTTAGGGAGAGATATAGTGTTTGTTTTATCATAATTTTAAAAATGGACAAAGATTTAGCACGCTACATATGAAGATGGATAGAATACTCTTTATTGCACACCATAAAAAATACAGATTTATATATATGTAGAAGAAGCTTCGAAGCTTCGTGGGACCCTAGTGACTTGTACCATAGGCGTCGCTTGCAATGCCTATATCAAGCACTAGTCTCTCACAAATGTAACTCCTGATAATAATCATGATTTTATCCAGCCACCGACGGTCCCTTGCCATCCTCCCTCCAACCCTGCCCTAAGCCGCGGTTCGTACCCCACAGGGGGTGCCCTTAGCGTGCAGTCGTTTAGTTTATAAGTTTTTACGCCCTGGCTGGAGGCATTAAGTTTCGGTAGGAGCTTAAGGCAACCACAGGATAGTCCGGTTAAAGAGTTTCATCCCTTCGTGGGTAACTCTGAGATGCCATTTATAATAAAATTAAAAGAAACAAAAAAACTTATCCTTAAGCTAGTTTTAAGCTATACTATTATCCGTGTTATAATTATTTCATGGAACTGTCAAAGAGTGATAGTTGTGATTAGTACAAACAATTTAAGTTGATAGATAGTCAATTAGCTAAACAATTAATTTCACCGATTTACCACATTGACTGCCACCGCGGTGACAGCTAACAATAGTTTTTCTATTGTGTCTGTTGTCTGGTAGTCAAAGCCTTAACTAACTCTGGACAAGGACTTTATTCTTAAGATTTTTTTCTTAATAATATGTGTAAAGATTTTGTCAAAATAAAAATAAATAAAACACTATAATTTAGTGATTTGCAAACACTTATTTGGGATGCAAGTTAGTTGAGCCTGCCAAAAACCAATAGCAAAGTTAGTAGATAAACTCACTATTAAAATATTGTAAATCATTTTGTGCAGGCGCCCAGTACTTTTAAGATTTTTTACGTTTATTTTTTAAAATAAATATCTATACATCTATACAAATAAAAAAATAATTAAAATATTAAAAGACTATTTCATAAAATCATGACTTTTAAGATTATACTAACTTATGGAGTTGTATTACTGATTCTAATGATTATAATTCTGTAAATACGAGTATAATTATATCCCACCAAAAAGATTTTCATTTAAAATGTTGCCAAGACGAGAATATATTATGGTTCGTACTGTGAAAACGTTATCAGATCAAAGGCAAAGTCAAATCATTTATTTCAAATAGGCACGTAAAATGCGCTTTTGAACGTCAAAAATTACATAAATGACCTCATGTAGAGCCAAGCTTATAACTCTACACGCCCTAACTCTGCAAGCCTTAACTTCACAGAAAAGTAATAATATAATAATAATACCATTTATTTCAGGCAACATAGGCCCATAGAAACATACCTTAACCTAAACATACATATTATAATATAAAACTTAGTACTTCACTTAGCACTAGCTGCACTTTGTATTGTCCGCGGAAGCGACGGAACACCACGTGCTGAAGCCAAAAGTCTTCTTCCATGACGATGGGCAGATACAGATTCGGAACACGCACCATCGGCGTGTACGTTGTCCTTTGGCGCACGTACTCCACGATGTCCTCCGCCTTAGTGGTGTAGTGCAGGCGGGAGATGTACACCGGTGTGTTCGGCTTTGCGGCACGCAGACTCACTTCAGGCTCCGGAGGAGCTTTGCCGCAGCGCATCTTGTTCGTTCGGGAACGGCGCTTCCTCCTTTGCACCGTCACGAAACCATCATCATTATGAGCCCTTTTCAGCGCCTTTTCTGGCATGGGCTTGAACAGTGAACAAATTTTTCACCTTACGCCCATATGACGGCAAAGAAACAGCCACATATTTTAACTAAAGTATAGAGTTTGTGAAGACCTGCAACTTGCAAAAACTGTAAGAAAATTTGTATTTCGCGGGTTACCCTGACGCTAGTGCCTTAAGCTTTTGTTTTCTAAGAAAGCGGTGACCGGTTACACAATAACGGCTGTCTAAATACATAGCGTTTTTTGACACCTTAATATGCAATTATTACAATATTACGGAACAACTTTCCTAGGAAATCCGATATTTTACTGGAAATGAGCGAATATATAAAAATAAAAAAATATATAAATATCAATTGCTGTGCGCTAGTCTCGCTAAACCACAAAAACGGCTCGAACGATTCTGATGAAACTTTGGTAGCTTGTTGTGTGCGCACCGGAGAAGGTTCCTAACAAAAAGAAAAAAGAGAAAGGCATTGCAACGCATTCCGGCCAGCCATTAGCTTGTTGAAAATAAAAGAAAGCCATTAAAAAACTAGCATCGTAAAATCTCTTCACATAGAAATAGTAGCGTAGATACTCAAAAAGTTTCCAAGCATCTCTATGGAAACATTTATATAAAACTCAATAAATTGGCTGGCGTTCAGTAAAGAAGTTGCCTAACATTTAACAAGGCAAGTTAGTGGAAGTTTGCCACAACAATCAGGTGAGGCCTATTATCAAGGATTATTATAGACATTCCAGGAATTTCGGAAAACCAAACTCGTTCTCAAAAGGTGAAACATATTAAATACTATTGAATGATCTTTTCAAAAAAAATTATGTTAATATTTTAATATTTTGATTGTTATTAATTCATCGCTTAGGTAACAATTCCGCGCAAGTTAAATTTGATGAGCTTTTGGGAGAGACAATTTTTTTTTTACGGAACACAGCTTAAGTCTAAACAAAATAATAGTTAATAGATTACAATATCGTCTAAGTAAATGAACGTTACACTGAAAAGCCGCCGATGTATTGACGTGTATGATATCAATCTCTAAAATAACAGTAATTTTACTCTAAATAATAAATAATCGAGTAGTCTTTACCTTTTTGGTGCATCAGAACTCTCTGTCTCTGATAAAACCGTGATAAATAAAAGCAAACATGTAGTATGGCGGACTAACACTTTGTGCGGTTGTGACACAAGAAACGATTTGCAAGGTGAAATGAAATGAAATGAAATCGTTTATTCTGTAAATAGGATATCGGAATCACTTTTACACGTCATATAAAAAATATAAAAACAAGCTTGAGGAAGTCGACATTTCCTATCTGACTATCCCTGAGAAGAAATGGCGAAACAAATTCAGGGGTCAAAGTCTCTTTTTAAAGTCCAGACATAATCTTGGTCAGATAGATAGATAGATAGAATACTCTTTATTATGTACACCATAAAAATTACAGATATAAATGTAGAACTGTTACATAGGGTGTCACAATGAGCGGTCTTATCGCTAAAAGCGATCTTTTACAGACAACCTTTGGATGGATCAAAAAGTAGAAGGAGAGATCAGAGAAGGAGAGAAGGAGGGTCAGATCATGTGAGGACCATGTAGATCCGTGTCTGAAATGGTCTTTTGAGGAAAGAACCACACAATTTTGAGTGGACCTGTCCAGTCAATGCAAGCATTTGTCAGTTAACGTGTAGCTCAACTCAGGATTTAAGGTGCCAGAACTATTCGAATAACGCGCTGCAATTGAATAAATTCGAAAAAAAAAAATACAATTTTTACCTATCGAATGATGTAACTTTTTTTTAACGCGCTGACAAAAATCTTTCCAATGAAGGATAAAACGTCTTATGGGCAATTTTCGACTTACGCGGTATTGTTACCTATGCGACGTTATGTATTTTTATTTTTTTGTTTTATTTTTAATGACGAACACACCACCCATCGGGAATTTACCTCCGGAACCAGAACCTCGTGCATGAGAAGCGAAGCCTTAACCACTTGGCCACCTAGACACTATACTTATCTAGAACTTAAAGGTATGGTAGGTAGGTAAGTAGTAAATTAAAAAAACTGTCAGTACGACTGACATTTTTTTAAATTTATTAACTACTGTAAGATATTCGGGGAGTCAGGTGTTGTAGGCGGGGGTGTCGAAAGGTTACCAACGCACTTACTCGTAACCAGTGAAAACCACACTGTCAGATTAAACACTTGTATAATCAATAAAATAACACACGATAATTACAGTCAACAAAAATAGAGTCACAATATATAAATCAGCACTTACGAACTAATAGAATATCTAGAAACTACCTTAAACTGAAATTATTGGCTAACTTAAACTGACTTTATTCAAACTATCTAAGCGCGGAGCGACTAATTCTCGAATATATGTGGAGAGCAACTGAATCGTACGGAGAGATTATTGCTACTGAGAGATTTACTTGATGTATTACTGATGTACTACCAATGTACTACAAAAATCAACTTGCTCGGGTTCCCTTTATAGGTTTTACCCATGATCACAAGTTGCGGGTGACTCTTGGTCGTATATTCAATGAAACTCACCAGTTACAAACATTCCTACCTGATGAGGGGGTGTTGAAGGGGAACGGGTGTCTGCGGGGTATTGCGCAGTTAGCTCTCCTTAGACGTAGGAGGGGTACGGGAGACGTGGTTCTACGCAGTATGAAAATGGTACATAACACTGTTTACTTTCTGACACAATGGATTTTACTTTAATCGGTACCCCGGGGGTATATACTGTTATATAAAATAGGTAATTAGGGGGTAAATGCTCCAACTAAGCTAATGGCAGTGTTCAAATTACGCTATCTCTTTACAGTTCTGAGATATCGATCATTTTCATCAGTATATAATGCTATTTAAGCAATTTATATTAGAATATTCGTCTCCACGGAACAATCGATACATTTCAATGATTTGACGACATATATAATTCATTTTAAGCTCGAATTATGGTGCTTTCCGTTACATTCCACCCCCTGTAAAAGGGTTCAACCGCATTACATCATATTTGGTCGGTGGGAAGCACGATAATCTTTGCTACGGGCCGACGCAGGACCCCATTTAACGTCCTAATGTCGACTACACGAACAATACCGTCATTGCCGTAATATACATTCTTAATTACACCTTTTGTCCATACATTCCTGTCCTTATTATTGTCTATAATCACAACTACGTCGTTGACCCGCACATTGGGTACGTTGTTAATCCATTTGTCACGACGTTGCAGCGTTGGGAGGTACTCTCGTAGCCAGCGCCGCCAGAACATGTCGGCGAGCGCGTTCACGCGCCGCCATTGCCGGCGCGAATCGACGTCCTCGAAGTCTCCCGGCAGGAACGGAGTACTCCCGGACGCAGTGCCCAGGAGTAGATGGTTAGGTGTCAGGACCACAGGCTGGTCGTGGTCGTCGTAGACATAAGTTAGAGGCCGGCTGTTTACAATCAGCTCGGCCTCGGTGAGGAGGGTATACAACACCTCCTCTCGGGGAGCACGTTCCTTGAGCGTGCTTCGGAGTGCGTTTTTTATAGAACGCACCAGGCGCTCCCAGCAGCCGCCCATGTGTGGGGCTGCCGGGGGATTGAAGTGCCACTCGATGCCTCGGTTGATGGCTTCGGCCCTGACTAGACCGTGGTTAAGGTCCTTCAGGGCTGCTCGTAGTTCGGTGTTGGCTCCAATGAAATTGGTACCCTGATCTGAGTACAGATGCGCTGGTTGCCCGCGGCGCGCAATAAGGCGCCGCAAGGCTAGTATGGCGGAGTCGGCGCTCAATGAGGCGGCCAACTCGAGGTGGACGGCGCGTGTGGTGAGGCAGGTGAACAATGCACCCCACCGCTTTTCGCGGCGCCGCCCAATTGCTACCTCCATCGGGCCGAAGTAGTCGACGCCCACTCGGACGAAGGCTCGTCGCGAGGTCTCGACTCTCGCCAGCGGAAGATCGCCCATCTTGGGCGGGGCTGGTTTAGCTCTGGAAACACGACATAATTGACACTGGGCAACCACCGCTTTTACTGAGGTTCTTACCCTTGTGATCCAGTACTTTTCACGAAGGTTGTTGACGACGGTCTCATGGTTGGCGTGTAAAGCTATCCCATGGTAAAATGCGATCAACTTTCGCGTTAGAGGGTGGCGTCCCTCTAATATTATCGGGTGCCTTTCCCCGAAGGTGAGCACCTCGCAGGCACTCAGGCGTCCCCTCACCCGAAGCAAGCCGTCCTCGGTTATCATCGGGTCTAGGGCCTTGATGCTGCTGTTGTTGGGGACGGGCAGGCCTTCTAGTATGGCGGCCCGCTCATCCCGGAAGCTGTCTTCTTGGCACAACCGCATAAGGCAGTTGTGAGCTTCTTCCAGGTCGGGACGCTGTAGCTCTGCTGTTGACCGATGCTTACGACATCGGCCGATGAATATTAGCACGCGTGACATAACGCGCTGTATGCGCGTCCACGAAGAATAGCGCTCGTAGAGAAGGAGTGGCGCCATCGGCGCTGATGTAGCGTGGACCCGCTGAATGCGCTCGAGGTCCGCTTCCGCCGCTTCAGCCTCATGACACACCGGCCACCGCTCCTGTGGATCACATAGAAAAGGGGGGCCAGAAAGCCACACCGCATGGTTATCGGGCCAAGACAATCTGGTCGCTTTGTCAGCAGGGTTATCCTCCGATGGCACCCAGCGCCAATTGCCTCGGTCCGATAATTTATCAATCTCGGCTAGTCTATGTGATACGAATCTCTGAAACTCATGGGCGTCAGAGTTTATCCATCTAAGAACCGTTTTACTGTCTGTCCAGTAAAATTTACGTTTTATAGATAGCCCTAGCTCTTTCTCGGCCGTGTAATGTTTGGCCTTTATGGCCTCCACTGCTTCTGGGTATCGATCACCAAACTCACTGGCGTTTTTGTTGAGTATATATATCGCCGTGGTAGGTGATGAGGTTGCCCCAAAGATCATGGAATTCATCGCGAATACCTTTGATTCAATGGACTGATCCGCGTCTCTCCATAAAAATAACTGCGCGCCTTGATCCTCAGTCCTTATCCTAATTCTCATAAACATGTCCGCGATGTCTCCTGAAAAGGCTATGGGACCTATACGAAATTTCATCAATATACCAAGCAATGAATTCAGCAGGTCAGGACCGGTCAAAAGGTTATCATTTAAGCATGTTCCGTGAGACGTGGCGGCCGCATCGAAGACTAAACGGAGCTTTCCTGGCTTGTTGAGATTTACCACGCCAAAATGTGGCAGATACCATATAGGTGAGCTATCCAAACTCCCCTCCACCTCTCTCGCATAGCCCTCTTCTAGCAGTCTATCTATTTGCTTATTATACGCCTCAGCGAAGACGGCGTCTTTTCGCACTCGCCTTTTTATTCCGTATAACCGTTGCCGGGCCTGATTATAATTATTAGGCAATTCCACATCATCATGTTTCCATAATAGCCCTACTTCCCATTGTGAACTATCAGGTACGCGGCGGCTAGTATTATCTAGGATTTCTAACGCTCTTTCATTATTTTTATTTTTACGAGCGTTTTGCGAAATACCTATAGCTTCTAGCTCGAACTGAGCTTTGACTAGGTCATGCAGATCAGGCAGGGGAACTGTCACAAAATTTACTGACTGATCGTTAACATCGTTAGCACTATCGAATGGTCCGTGTACGACCCAACCTAGCTTCGTGAGGGAGGCAACTGGTTTACCGGATCGTCCATGTCGGATGTCCTGACTGACCAAAAGCTGCCAGTTATCCTGCCCAAGCAACAACATCGGCTTAGCGCCCCTCATCTCCACGCAACCCAAGTCCCGGAGGTGAGCGTTATCGTTCAGCATAGCAGCGGACACAGTTTGTATTGGCAAATTCATGTTGACCATGGTACGGCATTTGATTTCATGTTGTTGTCCGTTTGGCCCTGTAATCCGTGCTTGTACCGCTCGCGAAGTTAAATCAGTGACTCCGTAGCCACCCGCTGTTTTTAATGTAAGAGGTATGCGGGGGCCCGCTAGGTCTGAAGCTATAGCGCTGTCGATCAGTGATACTGTTGCCCCGTCGTCTAGTAGCGCGTAACATTTATGATGCGTTCCATTGTCATTGGTTATTCCAATTGGAATTATTTTTAATAGAGCCGTAGCTCGCCATTCCCCTATGTTAGTGACGCTTTCCGTTTTTTCACTAACTGTTTTGCCGGCCTCTGGTTTATTGCTGTCTTTGTTCTGTTTATCTGCATGCAATAAACTATGATGGCTGTAGCCACATTTCTCGCACCTTTTGGCGCGGCAAAACCTCTTAGGGTGTTTACTAACTAAACATTTGAAACATGTATTTTTCTCTTTAATAGTGTCCCATCGTTGTTGCACGCTTAATTTACCGAATGCGTCGCAGTGTTCAATGGCATGTTCCTTTTTGCAAATTAGGCATTCTTTAGGTACACTAGACTCGTCACTATGCGTATGTACCCGCTGAGCCGGCGGTACTTTATTATTACTTGAGCGCGCGGCTTGCTTTTGTTGCCTCACAGGTGGCTTGGCTGGAATAGCTTCGAACATACTGGCTTGAACGTAATATGAAGTCGAGCGAGTTAAATGTTTTAAGAAGTGTGACATTAATTCTAGGTCCGGTGACACTCTTAGGTCCACCCCCTGTGAGCTATCTATACCCATAGCAAAATCGCCGTATTGCGCGCGCTGTATTGGAGTTAATTTGTTAACTATCTCACTAACTAATTGCGGATTATTTATATACCCGTCGGCTCTAATGTTTTTAAGTAGGGACACAACATTCCTTATTGTAGACGTGAACCGCCTTAACTCACGGCCACTCTCAGTTATCCTAGGTAGATCCCTAATTTTCTTGAGTGCACTTTGTAATATTAACGTCGGATGACCGAACTCCTCATCTAGTGCGCGCATTATTTCGGAAGGATCTGTACCTGACCGTAGTAGGTCCTCAACTGAGGTCTTCGCGTCGCCATGCAATGACGTCTTAAGCCGGGCTAAGTTTTCATGCGTTCTGAAATTATACTGTTCGGCTGTGTCCCAATACATATTCTTATAAGAAATCCATTCAGCTGGGTCACCGCTAAAATGGGGTAGCTCGTACGCCTGTCTAGGTACCGGACGCGGTCGCGACATACTAGTAATAGCCTCTGCCAATCTGTCTATCTTGCTGTCCCTATCGCCCGACATTTCCCTTCGTCTTTCTTTATCATCCGCCCCGTAATTCTTCTGCCGCCGTGTATCCGACTCGGGTATCGAAACTCGAGGTACACTTGCGACCGGGGTGGTAAAGACGGGATACCTGTCAGGTAAATGGAACGTTACTCTATCCTGAGACACTGGCGTATGCGTCTGGGCCATAGGTACCGTTAGATTCGAAAACGGTACTGACACAGACGGATCTATTACATGCGACACATTATCACGGTATACATTTACATTACTTTCAAGCGTACTTACATTGAGCTGCCTTTGACTCACGGGTGGGTTACGGGGCGCGGCCATTTCCGTAGGCGCGCGCGCTGCTGACGGGGTACACAACACTGCATCCGATTGACACAACACTGGGCCTGACTGGTGCAACACTGTTTGTTGTTGCGTTACCTGAGGCGTTGTGTCTATCCACTGCTCTACGCGCTGTGCCGTCCCTGCTTCCGTATTTGAGTCGTCACTCTCGGCAGCTGCTTCTATCTCTGCAATATCAGCTTCCATCCTTTTCTTGAGAAGGTTTTCTTTCAGCTGTACTAGCTCCTTTTCAGCTTCATACTCTATGCGTTTCCTTATATACTCGACGCTCTTGCGGCTAGCTTTTGATGACGTTCTGCTTCGCGGCGACGTATGGCGACCTCTTGCTACTGCCTGTCCTCCCTGGGGTCCCTCTGACGTACTTCCAGCACTGTAGTCGATTACTCGACCACCCGTCAGGGGGATGTTGAGGGCAGACGTTGACGCCATGGTCGGTGCGACAGACGGTGAACCCGGTGCCCTTTCAGACTGCAACCCGGAGTCCGATACTGGGTCATCAATTCTGCGTGCGCTCTGCTCTTCAGCCAGCTTTCGCAGCCTGCTGCGTGTGGTGATGGTGCTCCTCTGACTCATGGTTACTTGTAAACCTTATCCGGCTCGAAGGACCAAAATGTAAGATATTCGGGGAGTCAGGTGTTGTAGGCGGGGGTGTCGAAAGGTTACCAACGCACTTACTCGTAACCAGTGAAAACCACACTGTCAGATTAAACACTTGTATAATCAATAAAATAACACACGATAATTACAGTCAACAAAAATAGAGTCACAATATATAAATCAGCACTTACGAACTAATAGAATATCTAGAAACTACCTTAAACTGAAATTATTGGCTAACTTAAACTGACTTTATTCAAACTATCTAAGCGCGGAGCGACTAATTCTCGAATATATGTGGAGAGCAACTGAATCGTACGGAGAGATTATTGCTACTGAGAGATTTACTTGATGTATTACTGATGTACTACCAATGTACTACAAAAATCAACTTGCTCGGGTTCCCTTTATAGGTTTTACCCATGATCACAAGTTGCGGGTGACTCTTGGTCGTATATTCAATGAAACTCACCAGTTACAAACATTCCTACCTGATGAGGGGGTGTTGAAGGGGAACGGGTGTCTGCGGGGTATTGCGCAGTTAGCTCTCCTTAGACGTAGGAGGGGTACGGGAGACGTGGTTCTACGCAGTATGAAAATGGTACATAACACTGTTTACTTTCTGACACAATGGATTTTACTTTAATCGGTACCCCGGGGGTATATACTGTTATATAAAATAGGTAATTAGGGGGTAAATGCTCCAACTAAGCTAATGGCAGTGTTCAAATTACGCTATCTCTTTACAGTTCTGAGATATCGATCATTTTCATCAGTATATAATGCTATTTAAGCAATTTATATTAGAATATTCGTCTCCACGGAACAATCGATACATTTCAATGATTTGACGACATATATAATTCATTTTAAGCTCGAATTATGGTGCTTTCCGTTACAACTACCTTACCTTACTTACCGTTACCATATAGGACTGCATGCCAGAAGTGAAAACTTCTTAGCTTCACACACTCGTAAACATTATTAAACACATAGATATATTTATATTTCTATAATTACACACATCTGTGTACCGTAGAACGGGGCTATTTGGATTTTCGGGGTTTATTTGGAACAAAGCAATGAGTTGATATAAATTCGAATTGTGATCTTCATACGAAAAATTGTAAAAGTAAACAAGACCAGAAATAAAATAAAAGCTGTATATGGTGTATTGGTAGAATTTATGTCAACTCAAATCTTACAATTACTTTAGTTCAAATAACCCCCGAAAATCCAAATAGCCCGGTTCTACGGTATATGCATCTGAGCGTGACGGTCACGCGAGTTCCGTGCTTTTTCCTTTATCTCAAAAGTGAAAATTTCTTTATGCGCGTTGGCCTAAAGAAATTATCACAAAAAAAAAAAAATATCACCGACGCAGTCTCAATTATTCGGAAAAATAACATCTCGTAAGTTGTTTTAGCATTTTTTACTTTAGGAAAACTTTAAGGAGTTATTCACAAAGCGTTTCAAAGATTCCCAAAATACAAAATAATCAGCATTGCTAGTAACAAAATAAAGTTTATAGAATTTCTTCTATTTTTTATTTTAATAATGCCTTCAGTAAAATGCTTAAAATTTTCGTAGGTATGAACCCTTTCAAATAAGCATCAACAATGAGTCCTATTGTTCCATGTTCCCATAGAAATGGGACCCGCCTCCTAATTAGGATTCTTGCTTATTGTTCATTAAACATGAAGAAGTATTGTGTTTTTAATTACGCAATCACCATATTTAGAAGGATAACGAGGTGGTTGTAATTTACTAAAATTATTTGCTTTGATGAATGGGAATCAAATGCCTATGTATTTGCAAACCACGAAAATGAAAGATAGGATTCCTTATTATGAAGTCTCCTAAGTTCATTATTGGTGCAATATAACATTAGTATTATTCAGATTACCAAGAAGCGTTGAAATAACTTGTGATGTAGTGGTCAATAACAACCGGTCACGTCACTGAGCTTTTTTTTTTTTCAACAAAGCGGTTTTTAGTAGGTTTTTCACTAAGGGGTAAGCAAAACAGTGTCTTAATGTCACGGGCGCTATTTTGAATCCCGAATGCAACGAAGGATTCTAGTGCTTCCGAGCGTAGCAAGGGAGAAATGAGGTAATTCCTGAGCGTAGCGAGGGAGTTATGAATAGAATGCTGAGTGCAGCGAGGGATTCAAGTTCGCCACAGACGAACACACCTTTATCCCCGAGAGGTATACTCTACTTTTCGCACCTACTGCAAAATAATAAAAACCAATTCTCGAAAAGTTTTTATGTATGTATATGGGTATACATATATGTATGCATATACCTACATAAAAACTTTTTTTACCACTTTGACGGCGTCAAAAGAAGGTTTAATGCCAAATTACAGCTTTCTGGTACTAAGTCTCTGAGCTAAGCCGCAGACAGATGGAGATGGCGCAACTATAAGGATTCCTTGTTGACTACAAAACCCTAAAAACGAATAAAACTGCACTCCAAACCCTTTAAACCAAAACAAATAATACTGCTTGCTGGTAAAAAGTTTTGCTAAAAACTTACTACTACTTTAAACCAGCATACCTACTAATTAATTTTCCCAAGCTCGGTATTCCCATGTCCAAATGTCACTGACGTCACATTAAGCGGTCACTTTCGCAAGTCCCAGGGGCAAATTAGTGCCATCTGAATTCGTAAATTGGCAATGGCCTTTACGCCGATACGTCGATATACCCGGGAGCACGGAAGCTAATTCCAATTATCGAGAACTAGGTAACTGGACGTGGAATTGTCCATTAATTTAGGTTGATTAGTGGGGACATTGTATTGGAAGCATGTCATGATTTAAAGATGAATCAGTAATACATTTCTGTGTGGATGAATAAATTTGGAATAGGATACAGGAAAAGGCAAGTGAATAGAGAGACTTATAAGCAGCTTAAAGTAGTTAGTAATAGGTAATATACTCAATTTGAAATAAGATTAGACATTTAAATAAACATTTTTTATAGTCTATTGCGTTAGGGGGCTCTAGTAGCCCCACTTCGAACTTTTAAGATCCCCGTTAAGAATCTGTTGCAAAAAAAAAAAACTTTCTTATTTGCAAAATAGTTGGGCAAACGTCACCTAAAACTATTCCAAATTTCAAGTTGATAGCATTAGTAGTTCTTGAGATATCAAGCTGAGACAGACAGACGGACAGGCTGAGTCGCACCATAAGGGTTCCTTTTTACCATTTTGGTACGGAACCCTAAAATACTGGCTGGATAGCTAAGAACACTCTCGATCAAGTAACCTTTCAAACAAAAAAAAAATCATCTAAATCGGTTCAGCCGTTTGTGCGCTACGATGACAAAGACAGACACAGATACACACGTTAAACTTATAACACCCTTCTGTTTCTGTCGGGGGTTAAAAAAGGCGGGAAGCGGCAATTCGATCTTTAGCTGTTTTGTCGAGTGCTAATTATTTACTTATACAGATATTTGTATAAAATGAGTTCATCAGATTTAGACATGTATTTGTTTAAATAATCAGGTTTTTATTTACTTTCCTCATTTTCGAAATGAAAAGCAGTGTTTACCTCGGGTGAAAGAACCTATTTAGGCACTCGAACTATTGCGCCCTCGCTACGCTCGTGCACCAAACTCTCCGTGCCTAAATAGGTCCCTTTCATCGCTTGTATAACAATCTACTATTTAGCAAAAGGAATAAATCGCTGGAATCCGCTTGATGTGGCAGGTACAGGATCAGTCGCTGTGGATTGTTACAATGACCGATCTTATGACCAAGTATTGAGTTGGGTCTATGACTAGCAGTGGACATGGTTCGACTGAATGATGATAATGAAAACATTGTCGTTGGTAACTACAACACCGATTGAGATGTCCATTTTAAACAAATGACAATCGTTCACAGCTAATTAATTGTGGTCGCACAAATGATGAACGATGGTCAATTCTAATTAGTTCACTCTAGTGTATAAACTAAATCGTATTAGCCGGTACATAATAGCACAATGTGTCCAATGTTTCTCTCTAATTTGCCCGATTCATAACGCCAAATGCTGATTTATTTGTGTGGAAAGTTTGTAGTAGGGTGACTGCTTTATTAATTGGCTACGCTATATTAATTGGCCACTTATAATAAAAGAGGTAGAAACAAGGTAATCCAAGCAAGCTCATGAATGAAAACGACAAAAATATTCCTAAGTCTATTGTATTTTCCTTTTAGTTCATATAATGTTCCTAAAACCTCTTTTTTTATGGGTGGCCAATTACTATAGCGTGGCCAATTAATATAAGCAGTCACCCTATTACATTTCAGCAATCGTTCATTGATTTTTGTTTGAAAAAATAATACAAGGAGGAATATGATACTTGAACTAAAGAGGTAAGACTACGGTGGTCGCCACATAACGTCCGCAGTTTATAGTCGTATGACGACAATGAAACGTTATATGTATATGAAAATAAGTTGGTGTGTTTTCCTAGAGAGCGTTTTTAGGTACCGTAAAGTCTAACCCCGCTGCCACCATCGTCATGACAGCCGTTTGTGAATTTATTTCTGAGTACATTGTACATTAAGATCTTAATATTAATTAACAGTTTTACTTAAATACTACCGTTGCTGGTGTAGAAAGATTAAAATTAGAGTACAATTCATTTTTCCATTAATATAATTTGAAATTAATTTTAAATTAAAATTTGTAATTTTTTAATACAATGTCAAGTTTTATAAGTGCGATTTTTTAATTTAGGAATGAATTTCTACATTTACTAATTATATAACTTGCCCCTGTCGATAAGCGTGTTCAAGCTTTATCCATTAACAAAAAAAAAATATGATAAGAAAACACCGATACATCTTCTTTCTTTTTTGGTCTTTGCACTTGTTTGATGATTAGATGTTAGAATGATAAATATAACATGTGTTATGTATATATATATTTATTGATTGTATATTGTTATAAATGTAAATGATACACCACAGACCTACCTGCAGTATTGTCTCTCCTTTCCCCTAAATCCATCCAAAGGGTGTCTTTAAAAGATCGCTTTCAGCGATAAGAGCATCCATTGTGTCCTTGTAAAATTTCTTCATATAAATCTGCAATTTTTCTGGTGTGCAATAAAGAGTATTCTATCTATCAATCTATTTATAATGTCAGTCTTAAAAAAAAGTCTATATCCATTATTGCATTGCCAAATAATAATAATAATGTTAGGGACATGCATTTTAATAAAGGTATATGAAATGCTAATATACTGTACAAAATATTCTGTACTGTGGTTAATCCTAGTGTTTCAAGACGATGTACGAGAAAGAGGTACGCCAAAGTTTCTCAATCTCGATTTACGACTGTGAGTGAAGCCGTAAGTTCGTATATATTAAACCCGGTATTAGTCTGAGCCTGAAACTTTGCCTAGCTTTATAAGATACTCAGAATATGAAATTCTTTATTGGTCTAGCGGTAACATGTACCTGAATACGCTGCACCTTCATTTTGTGAAGCTGCAAATACAGGATAAGTTTTTAACCAGTGCGCGTATGACATGGCCGGAATTTGTAGAGAGCTTTGCCCTAACAAATATATTCATGTACATTGACCTACGGTACGTCATATTAAAGCTTATAAGTATGTTTTTACAATAGTTTAAGTTTTATGATCGAAGAAGAAGCGAGAGATATAGTAAATAGGTTTTTAGGGTTCCGTACCTCAAAAGGAAAAAACGGAACCCTTATAGGATCACTCGTGTGTCTGTCTGTCCGTCTGTCACAGCCAATTTGCTCCGAATGTTAATGGACCGATTAAGTTGAAATTTGGTATACATATCAATTTGAGTGACCCGAATACGGACGTGAACCGTAAATAAATGAATTTAGAATATTGGGGTCAGTTTTGGGGGGCAAATAAGAAAATTAAAAAAAAAGTTTTACCAACTGTACCTTGTGAAAGGGTTACTGTGGTGGTCTCAAATGTATTTTTTTTTATAATTTTAATATAAATTGTTTTAAAGTTATAAGTGAAAATAGACGAAAATTGACCATTCCCCCGCCCCCTTATCTCCGAAACTAAGGAGCCTATAATTTTGAAAAAAAATACAGAAAATAGTTCTATTCTTATAGATTACAGGAACATCTATATGAAGTCTATGGTCTTAAAATAACATGGTAAATCTCTCGATATTGTGCGAACAAACTTACATTTGCAGTTGGAATGTGTTGGAGAACATGTTTTTCAATTTATTACAATGTTAAGTTGGTTCTTGGGATACCTAATTTTTATAGATAATGGTACGGAACCCTTCGTGCGCGAGTCCGACTCGCACTTGGCCGGTATTTTTTTTTAAGTGCCTAGAAATTTTGAATAGCAATGATTAATGAAAATATGAAAATAATTACTACGTGGCACATTATGTTTTTTTTGGTGGTTCAGTATCAATAATAGAACACATTTCCACTATTTGTTCAATACTTTTTTTTGGTCCTACTTGAAATCAGCAAAATACGGATACAATCTATTCGTAATAATATCAATGGGCGAGCGCACATCTGATAGGTACCTACTACTGCGTTCTGTTTCACTGACCGCGCCGCGGCGCCGCCGCCGGCGCGTTGCACGACGAGTATCCATTATACCAGTTTCAAAATAAACATTTTTCGTTAACGATAACTTCATTTGTTTGTACTAAGACATATCAAAATAAGAAATTTAATTTGTCAAAAGCGCACTGATTACAAACTTTTCCTGTATACAATATATAAATTAAAAAAAAAAAAATTAAAAAAAAAAAAAAAAAAAAGTACCTGCGTACGTAAAATGGGGGCTATCATTTCTGTGCTCACCAGTTGGCGCCACTGGCGAGTAAGGTCCTGTCAGTACTTTAATTTTATATATTTTGGATATGGTAAAGTACTCATTAGGTACTTCATTAAATGTTTATTTTATTACATTTTAAAATATTAAATGAATCTTTACATTATAATGTTCCTAAAATTGGCAAGCATTAAGCAGACAAATATTATTCTTCCTCCAAGTGCTTCTGTAGTCTTCTTAAGCCATAATTAATCAGGAATGGCACAATCTTTACAATTATGAATAATTACAAAAAAAAACCTCGGAAACAGTGAACGTTCAGTTTCACATTTGACATTTCTAGAGACCTCACTCTACACTAGCGCCTCTAGCGGCGAATTCAAGCGCGATAGTCCTCATTGTATTAGAACTTCTTTTAGTTACAACGGTAACCGATTAACCTATTTATGTCATATATTAGCCACACGGTTTTTCTTTTTGCCTTTTAGTTTTGATAAGGCAAGCTTCTTGTCGTGTGGTTATTAACTTACCAGTTGCCGTAGCCAAGTTGACAATCTACAATCGACAATGAAATGCTTTGAGTTTGAGTTTGAGTTTGAATGCTAATAGAAAACGAATCAAATGTATAGGAATGACATCATCTCACCGTTAAGTCACGTGGTCAGAACAAACGAATAGAAAATTCGTAAACAAGTTGTACAACTTATCAGATCGTTCAAAATGTTGAATGAAATCTGATCCTTTCTACAACATTGATCTAAATACGTTGTAGATTGAGCGATCGAATTGTCTACCAACTTATTCGCTTACGACGCGGACGAGGCGTCAACGATTGTAGAAAGAGGTTCGATATGAAACGTTTGTAACTTGGCTAGGGGGGCTGTAGTCTTAGCCAAGTTGACAATCTACAATCGATAACGCTAATAGAAAACTAATCAAATGTATAGGAATGAAATCATCTCAACGTCAAGTCACGTGGTCAGAACAAACGAATAGAAAATTCGTAGACAAGTTTACAACGCATCAGCCCAAAGAGGTCTTGGGTTCGATTCCCAAGTCGAGCGTTATTGGCTTTTTAGGGTTCCGTACCCAAAGGGTAAAACGGGACCCTATTACTAAGACTCCGCTGTTCGTCCGTTGTCTGTCACCTTGACCAGGCTGTATCTCAGGAACCGTGATAGTTAGACAGTTGAAATTTTCACAGATGATGTATTTCTGTTGCCGCTATAACAAAAAACACAAATAAAAACAGAATAAAATAAATATTTAAGTGCAATACAACAGACATGATTTTTTTGCCGTTTTTATAGATAACTAGCTGTTGCCCGCCGCTTCGCCCGCGTGTCCTTCTCCATATCCCAGGCTATATCTCTGCCATATTTCATGACGATCGGTTCAGCGGTTTAGGCGTGAAATCGTAACATACAGACAGACAGACTGAGTTACTTTCATATTTATAATATTACTAGCTTTTGCCCGCGGCTCCGCCCGCGTACATGTCGGTTATCGCGTAAAAAAGTAGCCTATGTCCGTCTCCATAACCCAGGATATATCTCTGCCAAATTTCATGACGATCGGTTCAGCGGTTTAGGCGTGAAAAGGTAACATACAGACAGACAGACAGACAGAGTTACTTTCACATCTATAATATTAGTATGGATAGTATAGTATAGTATGGATAGTATGGAAGTATGGATGGTTCGGAACCCTTTGTGCGCGAGTCCGACTCACACTTGGCCGGTTTTTCTATCTGGAATTTCACAGTAGCAGCTCAGTGTCTGAATTTGCGCTCGGTTGTTAGCAATAGGCTCACTCCAATTACATGGGACTTAAACATAACTGGCGAAATGTGGGTGTAGGTACACCTCTGCTCAACCCTTCGGGAAAACAAGGCGTAATGTTATGTTATATTTAGTTAATATACGTAGTAACCGTGCAGGTACCCTATTTTCTGTCAATGCCAGTAGAACTAACTCTGGTTTGCGCTTCCCTATCCGTCGAATAGTTGAATCGTAATTTTATTGACATTGATATTTTTGTGTTCTCAAAATCTAAATGTAATTTTATGAAAATTATTATTTATTTATTTTTATTTATTTATTCATTAATTAAAACGGTTTAACAACCAATTACAAAAATTAAAGACACAGTTTGACACAAGCATATAAAAGAGTAAATATTGAAAAAAAAAAAAATGAAAAAAAAAACAAGTTTCATGTAAAAAGTTAACAACATTTTCAAAAATCTCTCTCACAGTACTTCTTCTAATAAATGAATTATGACCCATTCATGTTATTAGGAATGTAAACTAGTCTAGATATTATTATTTATTTGTTTTTAGAGTTAATTATTATTTACTCTGTTGCCAAGCAATCAATTAATTGGAATTTCTATTTTGCATGATTCATTAATATTCATCATCATCATTTCAGCCGAAAGACGTCCACTGCTGGACATAGGCCTCCTCCAATGGGAGGGGTTTTCATAATCACCACGCTTGGCAGGCGGGTTGGCGATCGCAGTATGGTGTTAAAAATGCATAGAGAACGCTGCTGCCCATTCTATAGTAAGTCCCTTAGTCGCCTTTTACGACACCCACGGGAGGAAATGGGGTGGTGCTATTCTTTACGTCCGGCACCATACGGCACAGCACATTATTATTAATGTGATGTAATTAATAATTTATTATTTATTACCTATCTAGTGGCACTCATTATCATATTTTCTTTTGTTAATATGCGGATAATGTTGTGGGCTGCAATATTGTTAATAATATTTTGTATTATCTTTTCTTTGTTCCAACACATATTGTAGCTGTTTATTGTCCCTGAATAAATAAATAAATAAATATAGATATAAATATACTAGTAAGAAAAAGTTTGCCTTTTGTCTTCGTGGACTCCTGTCTCTCTCACTCATACCTGTTCGACAGTCTCTTTCTAGCTCGATGTGTAAGAAGTAATAACGCCCACTTCTTAAACAAGTCATCGAGAAATGTTTCCCCCATATTAGAGAGCAGTTATGGGCGCATTGGGCACTAGTGCCAAGGACGCTTGGACAGTCGGTAGTAGTGGAAATGGAACTGTAATTGTCAATCTACTCGTTCATTCGGCGGCGGATATCGACTAACGAAGCAAACGAGTGCTCTGTTTTACACATTCCACGGCTGAGACTTGGTAGGTGACACACATTCAGGAAAAAAAAAAGCAAATTATTTAATAAAACAAAATACATAACTGAAATTTATGTTAAAATCCATTAAGCCGTTTAGGCTAATAGAGCGTGCCAAAGAAATAGACATCCATACATACATACTCTCTAAAACATTAACCTCCTTCTGGGGCAGTCGGGTAAAAAGTAAGGCGCAAAGGTAATTAATAAAGGGCTTATTCCACTAGGCTAAAGTTAGTCTTCCAACTGGCTAAGTTACTTACTTTTTCATTAATTCTGTGTTCTGCGTTCAGAAGCATTCTAAATATCTCCTCCCTATAAAGACGACTAAATCCAACACTCGACTAATTTCTACATATTTTATATCTGTATTTTTTATAGTGTACAATGTACACAATAAAGAGTATTCTAACCATAAGAGTAACCATAAGAGTGTTCTAAATTCAGACGTCTCAATTAAGCCAACTGGAATAAGTCCTTAATAAAATAGTAGTAGGGTAGTATTCAGATAAAAACCTATAAAAAAGCACTGTTGGAAACTTTTTCTTCTATCCACAAAAAAAGGCTAAGTATACCAGACATCATTTGCACCTAATTTAAATATCGCTAGTCGGGATGGTTATTTTCAGGTATCATTAAGGGATAAGAGAAATCAAATTTTATGAAGGTATCTGATTTAATGTAACAGGTAATCAGTTTTTACTTGTGCATAAAGTTTTAATAAATAAATAATTTAAATCGAGGCAAACAATTACATAATAATACCAGCCTATAACTGTCCCACTGCTGGGCAAAGGCCTCTTGTCATACAGAGAAGGCACAAGCATTGATCACCACGCTTGCTCAAGACGGGTTGGCGATTTCAGACTTATAATAACTATAAGTCCAGGTTTCCTCACGATGTTTTTCCTTCACCGATGTCAGTAATGTCCAAGATAAACTCAGAAAGTACATATGAATCGAAAAAGTCACATTGGTACTTGCCCAGATTTGAACCCACAACCTCATGCATGAGAAGCGAGAACAATTACATAAATAAAATAAAATAGCCTTTTAATTCCATTAGCTATTAAAAAATTACATAACAATATTACATTTAATCATAGATAAATTGAATTTTTTTATGTCATAAATTCAAGGTCACTCAGCGAGCTATGGAACGGGCTATGCTTGGAGTTTCTCTGAGGGATCGAATCCAGAACGAGGTGATCCGGCAGAGAACCAAAGTTGTCGACATAGCTCACAGAATAAGCAAGCTGAAGTGGCAATTGGCCGGCTATATTAGCCGTAGAACCGATGACCGTTGGGGTAGACGTGTTCTTGAATGGAGACCGTGAATCGGCAAACGTAAGGTAGGACGTCCTCAGGCTAGGTGGAGCGACGATCTTCGCAGGGTGGCTGGTAGCAGCTGGATGAGAGTTGCCGAGAATCGAGCTGAATGGCGTGCAATTGGAGAGGCCTATGTCCAGCAGTGGACTGCTATAGGCTGATGATGATGATGATGATGATTACATTTAATCATAAACATGCGAAACTAGAGTTGATTTTATATGTTATCTACAAAAAATACTTTTTTATTTTTATGAAATTCAATTTTAAAGTTAACATTCATAATTGATAAAAATTCATAACAAAATAATTTAAATAAAATAATCCATTTTGAATTTATTAAACAGGCAAAATGATAAATTATACAAATCATGACATTATGTATTATGGAAAATTATGGTAACGTATCTACATATGTAAATAATAATACTTAGTGATTATGCTAATTGGACCTCTTTTTGGGTAGAGGCCTCCAAACAAATTATACATAGTCGACTTGAATTGATTCAGCGTCAGAAGTTTACGAATAAAAGTCGTAGCTGCAGTCTTCGCTCCATCATAGTCGTGTTCCTTCAGCAATAAATAAAGATGGTGAACTTTGAGGAAACTTCCCATCTTTCCAAGACCCGTCAGGAGCCGCCTGTTGCTTCAGATTGAACTTTCTGAATATCCATCGACCACTTTGCGAATACTTTTCGAGATATTGCTCGAGGCTTCTTCGAGAATTGGTGGAATTCGCGCGAAAACTTTTGGACGTTTTTTTTCTTCTATTTTTATGGTTTTATTTGTGTGTATGTTTTTATTTGTGTGTATGTGTTCATTAAATTGTAAATAGTCATCATTGAAGTATAGTTAGTAGGTACAGGTACCCAGATAAAAACATACTTTACAATTATACAACGCACTTACATTGTCAGTACGTTTTGTATTGTTTTGTCGTGGAGTTTCTGGCCGGCTCTTCTCCATAGGAAACGACAAATTGGAACCGTGCACCTAGCTTCTGACGTTTCATAAGTGCCCATGTAGGTTTATGTGAAATAAAATATTTTGATTTTGATTGATTTTGATTTTGGTTGTGTTGTGATAATAGAATATTTATAATCTTCTTTTGCTTGTAAGGTTTTATTTGTGTGTATATAATACTAGATTTATATAATATATTTTTTATTTATTCTATTATCACAAGACAACGTACTGAAAATGTAAGTACGTTGTATAATTCTGCCGCACTAACCAAAAATGCAATAACTCGATTTTGTCGCTTCTCAAGATTGTATTTTTGATTATTGAATTTGTTATGAAATTTTAGTTATTGCATTCTTGCTTACTGAAAAACCGAGTTCCTGAAGGATCAATAAAAAGTTGCTTAGAGAGAGTTAATAGATTTCGATTCGCTGACTCCAAATATATAACTCAATGAATATACAATAACTCAAAATCGTCCAAAATCGAGTTATTGCATTCTTCGTTAGCGCGGCAGAATTGTAAAGCATGTTTTTATATATAATGACCATTTACAATTTGATTAAAATTATTTCGTTAGGAGGGAAACGCTAAGGTAGCCCGCGAAATAAAATTTTTCTTACGATTTTAGCAATTTACAGCTCACTGTCTGGGTGTATGTTCATTAAAGTATAATTCGCGACCGTAATTAATATGTATTTACAGAATTATAATCATTAGAATCAGTAATACTACTCCTTAAGTTAATATAATCCTCAAATGCCAAGATTTCATGAAATAATCATCCAAAAGGTTAATATGGAGTTAAAGATTTCAATGATTATAATTATATAAATACAGATTTGCTACGGTCGCGAATCGGCTTATTCCACAAATCCCCCCTGAAAATCCCCCTTTGGAGGAAAAGTGGAATCTATAAAAAACAGTCTAGAATTCCTCCCTGATAATCCCGCTTACGGCGGAAAACTAGAATTGAAAAAAAAAAAAAACTTATTCCAAGACGCCCTGAAAGTGATTTTTTCTTACATTAGGGTTCAGTTTTCAGTTTTAGGGGGATTCTCTGGGGGGATTGGTGAAATAAGCCGGATTATCAGGGGTGAATTCTAGACTGGTTTTTATATATTCCACTTTTCCTCCTAAGGGGGATTTTTCTGGGGGGATTTGTGGAATAAGCCGCGAACCATATTCAGATCAACATACAAAGTGATACTGACCAGAAAATTTCAAAAAACGTAAGAAAATTTGAATCTGGCGGGATACCCTAGCGCTTTCGTCTTTAATGAACCAAAAAGGATGTCTAGTGAAAAAAACAACAATATAGGCTTCTTTCAAACACCACAGAACTATTTTAGAATAAATTAATTACCTATAAGATAACTTATAAGGCATTTAACGTTTACTTGACCAAAACCAGCCAGTTGTAGTCATTATCGCCCTTCGTGTTCAATACAACAACGCTTTCAGGGTATTGGTGGGGCTGCCCCGTTTTTGTAGAGCATCGGGAATGTTCGTGGATGCACTTATAAATTGCTTTTACGCAACGATGCGAATGAGGTGTGCATCCCTGGCGCGCAGAGTGCGGGCCAGCTCTAACAATATCCTGAAAATGATCGCTAGCAGGCTCGATTGCATGTATGTCAATCACTGCAGTGCCATCTCCCATGGGATAAAATAAATTTTAATTTTAATTAGAATAAAAAACTAACATAGTTCGTAAATTTACTAACACAATGAGTCCTTGTTACTTGATTAAAGAAATTTATTATTATTATTATTTTTACGTTTATATATCTCGGGACCCTGGGGTCCCGGACCTTTGGAAGGCGTACGAGGGGCCGAAGCCAACTCGCAGAGGCCCGTTAGAAGCTTTTTAATTAAATGAGGCACCAACCGACGACTATCCCTGTACGCACTATGCAAGTGCACCCAAGGACAACCTCCGGTTGGTGTAGGACTATTGCAGGATATGGAAAACAAAGATATTGGACTATGGGTTTGGGTGGTTAAAATGGACTGGCTACCAAAAACTATGGAAGGACTATGGCCCCTGCCTGATCAATGTTTTATTATACACGGATAAAATGGCAGGGGGTGACTTGCACACTCAATAATGGGCCCCCGAAAACGGTCGCTAGCACATAGTGACGTAGCAACAAGGGGGCAACATGTCCTGAGGTACTCGAGGAGTGGAGAGGTATTCCAAGGCTCTCAGAACAATCCCAGAGCCCGGAAGATGGTCAAGATCCCTACAAGCACTTACTGGAATACTTCCTTCCTCCGAGCACGTTTGCTCTTGCGAATCAAGCAGCCACTCAAGCCGGCCAATAAAGGCAAGAATGAGGTGGGAGCTCAGTTCCTCGTCAGTGTTCACTCCAGCCGGCCAATAAAGGCAAGCCAGAGATGAGGAACATGACTTCTCCCGGGAGATAGGGTCCGTGGGATCGCAACTGCCCAACAGCTCGCCACATGCTGCCCTGCGGGTTTCTGTATCTCTCTTGGTCTGGCTCCTCACCCTAGACATGTTCCGGCAAAGTAAACTCTACCGGCACAGACCTAGAGTTCGGAGCGCGCAAGCCCCACCACGACGTCAACGTAGAGATACGGCTGTTGGGTTATTATTATTATTATTATTATTCGGAAATCTGTTGAAAAGGTTGTAACAGATCTAACCTATTTTTCAAATTGTGGAAGTTTAAAAACAAAAATCTTCACATCAGCAAAATAAACTTTACTTCTGAAATTTAATGAGAAACATTTCAAAATATTTATAAAACCTTTCATGAGTTGTGACGTCATAATGAAAGGAACAAACCACATGAAAGGTGTCTCGGAAGCTTTCATTTAATTACGCGCGTTTACAAACGACACGTCCCTTTGAGTTATGTCAGCAATCCCAGCTGTTCTCATCTGTGGAAAAACTTGACTACCCTTCAACCTGTTTGTTGTAAAAACAAGGGATTTACCTTAGTTAAGTGATGTGTTCTTTATTATTTTATAACTTTAATGTTAGTTTAATCCATACAAATATTACGTATATAAACGCGAAAGTAAATCTGTCTGTCTGTCGCCTTAATGGCAGAACGGATTTGGACACGGATAGACCATGATCTGGATAAAAAGGATAACCCTATGTCCTAACATAGGGTTATCCTTTTTATACTGGTAGTATATTTCCGTGAGAGAATTTCCGACATTCACGCGGGTGGAACCGCGGGCAAAGGCTAGTAGTATTCAGAAAGGAAGAAAAATGCGTTTAGTTTATTCCATACTAATATAACGTATATAAATGCGAAAGTAAATCTGTCTGTCTGTTGCCTTAATGGCAGAACGGATTTGGACACGGATAGACCATGACCTGGATAACAAGGAAAACCTTATGTCCTAACATAGGGTTATCCTTTTTATACTGGTAGTATATTTCCGTGAGAGAATTTCCGACATTCACGCGGGTGGAACCGCGGGCAAAGGCTAGTAGTATTCAGAAAGAAAGAAAGAAAAATGCGTTTATTGGCATTACAGCAAAAAATACACCTTAAACCACTATATCTAAACCTTATACCGTAATATAATATTTATTGTACGTACTTAATTACGGTTTTTGTTTGTCTAAATTATATTTTATTGCCCCTTATTTTTTAATCTCCTTATCAAAATACCAGCGCTGCGGTATTTATTTTTTAAATATCGCAGCATTAATGCTCGTACAGACTTGCGCGATATCGCGGGCGCGACAGGCAGCGACAAAGAAATTGTGCTACTAGTCGCGTCGCGCCCGCAATATCGCACTAGTCTGTACGAGGTTTTATGCTGAGATATGAGCCTTTTTGGCATCGCACAGGTCATTTTCTATTATGTTTTTTGTTGTTATTTACAATGTATTTTTTTTTTTAATTTGAATGTTCATTTTTTTTTACTGTTTGTAGTTCCTGTGCATGTCCCAAATACAATAATTTCTTTCTTTCTTTCTATAAAAAAACAGAAAACAATGTTATAATCATTGTTTTTAATAAATAGTTTGCAAAAAAAAAAAAAAACGTTTATTTCAATTAACATACTTGGTTTGCATTACATGATTTGGAGACTCCTTTTAAGCAAGGGAATACTTTTGTTAGGAGAAGAAGGGCCAAAAGACCTCAGTTCAGCATAATGTTAGATGACAACACAAGGTGTACCACCTGACGCTGATTTTCAACTGCATCCCACAAGTGCTATACGCTAGAATAATAAACACAGGTAAGTGTGTCCGTCTTTAAATTAACAGAATAAATTAAATTTTATAATATAAAAAAGCTCATAAGAAATCAAATAAAATGTTGTGACATAGGGTGTTTTTTTAAATATTTTTTTTAATACATTCATACTTAGGAGAGACTCACCGTTCGACCTCCGCCCTGGACGGTCGTTACGCTGCTCCCGCTCCCTGCGCCCGCCCCGGTGCGCTTGTTCGGTCATTCCGCGTCGCGACACCGTTCGGAACGGTCGTGTGCTGCAGCTCCGGCTCGCTGCGCCCGTGCCGTCTCAAGTGTCCGCCGCCGCCGCCACCCGGTAATCGTTACGCCCAGTCGTAACGATTGCACTAGTAGTCCGACTACTAACAATAATATCAACTATTGTCTTTTTCAAGACAGGTTGGTATTGGTTTCTTTAAACCTTGTCATCAAAAACGTTGCGCGCGTATTTACCCCGTCAGGGAAAAACCACAGTTTCGTGGTCCTTGGTTGAAACCTAACGGTGCTAACGAATCCAAGGGGGTGTTGACCCAATCACACCCGCCGAACCCCATCAGGGCAAGGCAGTCAATTGGACGGGTCCCAGAGTTAACCGGCCTTGGGGGATCTCCTAGTCGGCTCTGGTGACAGTTTTCCCTTCACAGCTACTCACCCGGTGTCTTTAGGGTGTGTCTACACCCTTCGCACCGGATTTGTAGGGCCCCGTTCGCACAATAAGACTGGCGACGGGTTACAAGCTTAGGGCTCACCATTAGCACACATCTCCCTGCCTGACCCGGCAGGGAGGCTTCACTCATCCCCGGGCAAACCCACCCGGGGAGTTAGGGATATAGTCGTAGGGATAACTTCCCCGCCGCCATCATGGCCCCCCCCCCCGAATATAAGAAAAACCCCGTCATCGGGACGGTGTTGATTGACTTCTTGATCGGAGTAGTACTAAAGGACCCCGTATTCCAGTCCAAATATGGACAGGAATACGGAGCCCTCGCGGCTGCCACCCTCTCGGCGTCCGTTCGCACCCACTCGACAGATAGCCCCCGCTCTCCTTCTCCTTCTCCATCGCGTTCGCGTTCGCGTTCTCGCTCGCCTCTATCGCAGGCTGGCTCATCTGTTTCCGACATGGAAACAGAAGAGGCAGTCAGTGGTGGAAGAGCCGACACCCCGCGTCCCGCTGGTTCCGACTCAGAATCGGACCGTACCGTCACGACACGGTCGGCAGCGTCCTCTGCCTCTTCCCCCTCCACCTCGGACGAAGGCTTCAGCCTAGTCTCGGGACGGGGGGGCAAGAGGAAGAAGACGAAAGCCCAGAGAAAGGCCGCCAAGAAAGGGAGAGCAGAGGCCCTCAGCCCTCCTGCGTCCCCCACTCCGTCTACCGCGTCCGCGCCCTTCGCGTCGCAGGTCCCCACCCCCACCCCGTCTACCGCGTCCGCGCCCTCCGCGTCGCAGGTCCCCACCCCCGCCCCGTCCACCGCGTCCGCGCCCCTCGCGTCGCAGGTCCCCACCGCCGCGCCCCCCGCCGCGCCCTCCGCCGCGCCCGCGCCCTCCGCGTCCGTTAAGAAAATCCCCCCCCCACCGCCGGTATTTATCCAGGACAAGTCCAAATGGACTGATATATCTAAATGGTGTGTCGAGCTCCGGATAAATTATTCTCACGCTAAGTCAACCCAGACCGGCATCAAGGTTACGGTTCCCACGTCCACGGACTACAGGAGCCTAACTAAAATGCTTCGATCTAAAAACGTGTCTTTCCACACGTATTGCCTCCCCGAGGAAAAGGAAACACGCGTGGTAATCCGCAGGATCCCCCGGGAGATCCCTTGCTCCGAAATCTTAGCCGATCTTAGGTCGCAAAATGTCCCAGTTAACGAGGTCCACCGTATGCACCGCGCGCGACGCGGTGAGGCCTTTGATATGATCCTCGTGATCTGCCCACCCTCCGAGGGTCATAACCCGATATTCCAGATCAAATCGATCTGTAGCCTCTCGGGTCTCGAGATCGAGAGACCCCGCAAGTCAAGCGTGATTGCCCAGTGCCACCGTTGCCAACTTTACGGGCATACGCAGAAGCACTGCTATGCGACACCCAGGTGCGTAAAGTGCCTGGGTTCGCATAGCACTGCGGAATGCGAACGTCCAAAGGACCGCGCACTGTGCACTGAGCCACCTAGCTGCGTGCTATGTGGCGAGGCAGGCCACCCCGCGAACTACCGTGGCTGCGCTAAAGCCCCAAAATCCGCGCCCCCTCGCTTAGCGAAGCGTACCGACGCGCGTCAATTCCGCGAATGCCCGTCCTACTTGGAACCAGTAAGACTGAGTCCCCAGAGACCCAGTCCCTGGAATTACCTGCACCATCAGCAGGCGTTCCCTAACCTCCGGACTAGACACGCCCCTCAGGCAGTCGCTCCCCAGGCCCCTCAGGCCAGTATACCCCGATTAATGGACCCGCGAACCCGATTCGAGAACTCGCAATCGAGACCCGCGACCATCGCGCCCCCCACCGCACCCGCGCCCCTCGCCGCCGCGCCCGCGCCCGCGCCCGCGCCCGCGCCCGTCGCCGCCGCTCCGTACGCGCGCCCCCCTCCTAACCACACCCCCACTCCCGTGGCCGGTGTCAACAAAGTAGATCCCTTCCAGGTGATCTCTTCCACCTACATGGTCTTCCTCACCCCCCGCGCGAGGAGGATGGCCGATGAGATAGTCGCCGCGACCAACGCCGGTGACTTATACCAAATTCAGGCAATATACAATGCGTATCCCGAGATCACGCAAGTATTGTCTAGATTCGCGAACAACACCCCTAGACCACTTAATGGATACTAGGTCCCCCGCTAGAAACAAACCCCGATCCCTAATGTTAGGTTATTTTAACGCCAATGGCTTGGACGGCCAAAACTCAGAGATCACCGAATTCCTCGGCGATCATAAGGTAGACGTTTTCCTAATTCAAGAGACCTTTTTAAAACCCAGGCACCGTAACCCGTCAATTGCGAATTATCGTATAATTCGCAACGATAGGTCGCGGTGCCACCTGGGAGGTACTCTTATCTATTATAAATCAGAGCTCTATTGCACGCCCATAGACCCTCCTGTCCTAAAGTCCCTACTAGAAGTCTCGATCTGCCGAATCGGTATGACGGGCCACCCATCTATAACGATAATATCAGCTTATCTGCCCCCTACCACTTCAATTGATCCTATCCAAGATCGACTACTGACCGACGACCTTAGCACCCTCTTGAGCATGAGTGATTCCGTCATCATGGCGGGTGATCTCAATGCCAAGCACCCAGCCTGGAATAGTAGACTCACCTCCCATAGGGGCAAAGCCCTCTTTGACCTCTGCCCCCTCCTAAATTTTGATATCATCGCCCCGATGAATCACACCCACTATCCGCATAATCCTGACCATGCCTCTGACGTGCTCGATGTGGCACTTCTAAAGAACATCAACCTACGGTTGGTCTCTATAGAGGTGCACCACGAGCTTCACTCTGACCACCGACCTGTTCTCGTAGAATTGGCCCCTCGCATAGGTCTCCACGACCCCGATATCCCCCCGCGTACCAAAAGGATAACGGACTGGAAGCGAGTAGGCGAAAGCTTGAAAGCTAACACGTCCCCCCAATTGGATTCGATCCCCGACCAGTTCGACTCTATCGCAGACACGACGACCGCGATCGACTCTCTCACAGAGCACGTACAATCTGTCCTGAACACATGTTCAAGGGAGGTTCCGGCGACGGATAACCGTCGCGGGAAACTGCCGGACGATGTACGTGCACTGATGACGGAGAAGAACGCAGCCGTCCGTGCGTACAGTAGCTTTCCCTGCACGGCTAACAAAATCCACATGCGCTACTTGCAGCGTGCTGTAAGTAAACGCGTGAAGGAATTTCGTGACGCCGACTGGGATAAGCTACTGAACAGCCTAGAGCCGAACCATCTAGCATTCTGGCAACTCCAAAGGAAACTCAATCCCCGAGGAGGTGGCTCAGCCTCAATGCCCCCACTGATCCGCCCAGACGCGTCTCTCGCTTTCGAAGACATCGACAAAGCCGAATGCTTAGCCGACAGTCTAGAGGCCCAGTGCTCGCCCAGCTCTCAACCAGTAGACCAGGCGCACCTCGATGAGGTCGACGCTGAAGTCGAACGTAGAGCCTCCCTCCCGCCCGTCGAAGACCCTGAGTATCCTCTGGCTCCCGTCACACCGGCGGAAGTGCACGAGCTCATAAAGGGTCTGAAACCTCGTAAAGCCCCTGGCTCTGATGGTATCACCAATAGGGTGGTCCAATTGTTCCCCGCCCACCTGATAATGCTCTTGGCCACCATCTTCAATGGAGCCATGAACAATAATGTCTTCCCGCAAGTGTGGAAAGAGGCCACAGTAATCGGTATTGCCAAACCCGGTAAACCCAAGAAGGAGCCCGCGAGCTACCGCCCCATTAGCCTGCTCACAGTCATGGGCAAACTCTACGAGAGGCTTATTTATAAGCGTCTCAGAGACTACGCCGAGACTAAGGGCCTTATTCCCCACGAACAGTTTGGATTCCGTACCAAACATTCGTCGACCCATCAGGTCTACCGTATTGTCGAGGACATAAGCGCCGGCTTTCAACGCGGCCTTATGACAGGAGCTATCTTCTTTGATATAGCGAAAGCGTTCGACAAAGTCTGGCACAACGGCTTGATTTACAAGCTGTACCAACTCGGTGTGCCCGAGCGTCTCGTGCTCATCTTACGAGACTTTTTGTCGAATCGCACCTTTCGCTATCGCATAGAGGGAGCCCTCTCCTCCTCCCATCCCATACGCGCAGGAGTCCCTCAGGGCTCTGTGATATCCCCCCTGGCTTTTACGCTTTACACCAGCGACATCCCGAAGTTTAAAAAGGCTCAGTTGGCTCTGTTCGCAGACGATACGGCCGTTTACTACAGAGGGAAGAGTCATAATGTCATCACCAACACTCTCCAGACTGCAGCCGACAAGCTCGGTGCGTGGTTTAGAAAGTGGCGGATCGAAGTCAATCCTGACAAAAGCCAAGCGGTTCTTTTCATAAAACCGAGAAAACTCCCCCCAAAGCCCAAACCTGTCACCATGTTCGGCAAGCCTATCCCTTGGGAGAAGCGAGCCAAATATCTAGGTGTCACTCTCGATCAACGCCTCTCCTTTTCTGAGCATGTAAGTAAGGTGCGTTCGCGCGCCGCCTTCGCTCTCTCTAGGCTTCACTCCCTTGTCCACGAAAATAGCAAATTGTCACTCAAGTGCAAATTGCGATTGTACACCGCGTGCATCCGCCCCATCATGACCTATGCGAGTCCGGTCTTTGCCCAAGCAAAATCACATGTCATCCATAAGATGCAAGCCATTCAAAATCGTTTCCTCCGTAAATGCACGGGAGCCCCCTGGTTCGTTCGGAACACAAACCTCCATGTAGAGCTTAGAATGCCTACAATAGCCCAATTTCTGAAACGCTCTTCCAAGCGATTCTTCGACTCTGCCGCCACCCACCGCAACACTCTCGTTGTGCAGGCCGCCAATTATACCCCCTCCCGCATTAGCGCGATCCGCCGTCCAAGGCACGCACTGACCGACCCAGACGACCCCACCACTCTCATTCAGGAGAGCCGTAGGGAAACTAGTACAGCTCGAAGAGTACACACAACACGAACACGATCACAATTCCGACCTCGCTTTAGAGGTCCCGCGCGAAATCGACGACCCCGATTAATAAGCCCTCCCCGTCCCTTGACGACGCTTAACGATGTGCCAGCATGTGGTTTAGCTGAGCCTGTAATCCAAACTCCCCCGATTAATAATCAGAACCCTGATATTATCCAGCCACCGACGGTCCCTTGCCACCCTCCCTCCGACACTGCCCTAAGCCGAGGTTCGAGCCCCACCTGGGGTGCCCTTAGCGAGCAGTCGTCTAGCTTAAGTAGATTTTAGTATAAACCCCCTGGCTGGAGGCGTAAACTTCGTTAGGAGCTTGCGGCACCACAGGAAAGTCCGGTTAAGGAGCAGGAACCCCCAGTGGTTATACCTCCGAGATGCCATTACAAAAAAAAAAAAAAAAAAAAAAAAAAAAAAAAAAAAAAAAAAAAAAATTCATACTTGCTAATCTGACGGATTGCTGCTGATTCCCACTTAACAAATATCAACTGAAAATTTTGAGTTGTATTTATGCCAAACAGATTTCAAAGATTTTATAATATTTTCAAGAATATTTGAATACTCAATAATCAACAAACCTGTTTAATGTAAGCTGGGCTAACACAAAATATTTTGTAATAATGGAAACAACTTTTTCCACCAATATTTTGTCCAAATTTTTGAACTTTTGCATGCATATTAGAGACAGTAGAAGGTTTTCGCCTGTCTCAATTTTTTTCCATAATATAAGGTGTATCTATTCATACACGAAATATTTGAAGAGAAACATCTATAGGTGGTAAAAAAGCCATAGCAGCGATTTTTTTTTATCTAAGAGTTTTATATTTTGACGAAATTATTATAATTTTAAAATTGCTGGAGACATTTTGCAAAAAAAAACCTTTATTTACGTATTCTATGAATGACCCGCCTGGACGCGGCGCGACGCCCGTGACGGTGGCGGCACGAGCGCGGTGAATTTTGACAATTAATCATCATATCAAGTATTTTTTTTTTTTTTTTTTTAATAATACACTCAGATTAAAAAATTGTACATTACTTACCGAGGGCTGTAAAAGAAAGAAAGCCCGAAATCGCAGGTATTTGTGACCTGAGTCGCGAGGGTTGTAAATATGCGATAGAGGGCTTTCTTTTTTACTGCCCGTGGCGAGTACACAATTTTACGTCTTCACCTGGCCATAATGCGAGTTTTACCGTACGCATAGCGTGCGGTAAAACTCACATTATGGCCAGGTGTGACGCAAAAAATATTTTTATGGCTTCTTTACCACCTAAAATATTGTTGGTGTATTTCTTAAAATATTTCGTGTTTGAATAGATACACCCTATACAAGCCTGCCATTGTCTATGTATATTTAATCCATCAATATTTAATAGCAGCTTGAATGTATGAATACGAGCGAGCAGGTGTGTCGGTATTGTAATCTATTACCGATCGGCGGGATCCAATTAGCATTATAAACGATTCCTACTCATCTAGGTCGGCTTAATTGAAAATGTAGGCCGATTGCGTCGAACTGAGCTACCTCATATAAAAAGTTTGTTATTTTTTTGTAAATGTTAGTTTCAGATAGTAAGGATCACACCTGAAAATCCATACTAATAATATTATGAATGTGAAAGTAACTCTGTCCGTCTATCCATCTGTCTGTTACGTTTTCACGCCTAAACCGCTGATCCGATCTTAATGTAATTTGGCAGAGATATAGAATGGGATATGTAAAAAGACATAGGCTACTTTTTTACGCGATAACCGACATCCACGCGGGCGGAGCTGCGGGTAAAAGCTAGTAATATTATAAATGTAAAAATTTGTGTTTGGATGTTTGTTACTCAATCACGCAAAAAGGGCTGAACGGATTTGGATGTTTGGCACACAGGTAGTTTATAACCTGGATGAACATAGGTTACTTTTTATCCCGGTAGTACGTTTCCGTGGGATAATTTCCGACCTCCAGGCGAGCAAAAGCTAGCTAACATATTAATATCCCGCCCGTAATCCTCGAAGAGTAAGACAGAGCCTATTAGTACCACCCACATCTCGCCAGTTACGTTTAAGTCCCATGAAATGGAAGCGAGTCTATTGCCATCAACCAAGCAAAAATCCAGACTCTAGGCTGCAACTAAAAAATTCAAGGGCGAGTTGTTTCACGTCCATTTGACGCACGCGTATACGTCATAAATGGCGCTAACTATCGTCAAACAAAAAAAAGCGTTCTTTCACAAAATTGTGCCCTTAACGTTCGTTAAAAAATAACGATTACAGTAATCCACTGGTTAACGTCAATTTATTCTTCTATATTTGAAGTTTGACGATCGGTTTTTTATGCAGTGAAACATCGCTTTGTATTTAATGAACGGTAAACATCATATGTAATCGTTATTATTTGACGTACGTATGTTACGTTAACCAACCATTTGAAACAACCGGCCCTTCGTTAAATACAAAGCGTTGTCAGTTGGCAATCATGTCATTAATCTTTTATATACTTAGATTATTTTCTATTTTGTGAATGTGAGAACGTTGTAGGTCTAGTAGAGTGTAGATTTGTTGGCACTTTTCTATTTTGTTAAATACCTGGTAATTGTTGAAAGGTAGGCCTTTCAACAATTACCAGGTATTTATTATGGTATTTTTATTTATGGGAGGACAGTGTAGGCACTGTCCTCCCATACCTATTATCACTGTTATTTGATAATATTGTAAAGCCAATTATTTTTAAAAGAGTAACCGTGGAGTTTCTTGCCGGCTTTTCTCCACAGGAAACGACTAATTGGAACCGTGCACCTAGCTTCTGAAGTTTCATAAGTGCCCATGTAGGTTTATGTGAAATAAAATATTTTGATTTTGGTTGTTTCACTGCACAAAAAAACTGATCGTCAAAGTTCAAATATAAAAGAATAAAATGACGTTAACCAGTGGATTACTGTAATCGTTATTTGTTAACGAACGTTAAGGGCACAATTTTGTGAAACAACGATTTTTTTGGTTTGACAATAGTTAGCGCCATTTATGACGTATACGCGTGCGTTAAGTTGATGTGTTGATGTGGTGTGTTGATGTGTGTTGTGTTGTCTAAGGGCGAGTTGATGTGAAACAACCCGCCCTTAGACAACACCGGTGATAAACAAACAAAATGGAACTTTTAACGAACATGGCAAGAAGAAGACAGCAGAAGAGCTATTTATTTATTTGTTAATAGGAGAACCGACAGCTATACTGCCGCGCTAGCGATATCAGCAGTAAGTGCAATTTTTGACAAAATGAGTTAAATATTGATCCCGAATCAGCGCAATGGGCTCTATAAGATGTGCTGACAGCTGTTTTAATAGCTTATCGGGAACCAGTAAATTTCGTGAAGGATAAAGGCAGTAAGTCCAATAAATAAGACATCTTCCTTAACATAACAACACTAAGGCCTGTGTTCACCAACATTCAAACCACCGGTTAGGTATTTAAACAGTTGGTTTATGTCAAATTTCCTAACAAATTTTGAGTAAACAACTGATTAAATATCTAAACAGTTGATTTAAATGTTGGTGAACACAGGCCTTAATATCGTTACCCCGGGTTTGCAAGTAAAGCTCTATCATGTATGTTTTACTTTAAGTTATGTGCAGTAACTGTGTGTACTGTCGATATAATAATACATTTTATTGTTCTCAGATTAGTTTACCAAGTAAACTTAGACCTAGTGAAACTTTTCGTTATTTAATATAATAATAAAAATAATAATAATATTTAATATTAATATTTTTATTTTTAATATTAATATTTTTAATATTAATATTTTTATTTTTAATATTAATATTTTGATTTTATGTATATATATTTTTTTTTTCTCTTCTACACTCACACACATTGTCTACATCTCTATATCTACTTTCCTATCGCAGGTATGCTGGAAGAGATTTCATTAGAAATAAGCATCACCTTTGTACGTATTTTTCTGTTCCTTTCTTCTTGTCTGTTTATATGTGTGTACATAAATTGTTAAATAAATAAATAAATAATATGTGAGTAAAGAAATATTAATAAACAGAAAAGTTTTTTATGTAACACTTTGTTTTTATTCCTAAGCTATAACCTGAACCTGGTATGAGTTGCTTATAATTACAGCAGTAACTTACTGCTATTATTCTAAGCAATTGATATTTCAGTTGCTTCAACTAACACTAGATGTATAAGGATTTTCGTCATTTATAACTATTGTAATATATATACAACTTTATTGAGTGAAGAATATAAAAGCGCTTTATTTGGGCTACACGTTTCAATCACCACAATTAATATAACTAAAAAAAGAAGTCCGCAAAAAACAAAATTGTAACAAAAACTTTGATCGCCAATTACTCAAAACTATGCAAAACATACTTACTGCTTATATCGCTAGCGCGGCAGTATAACAGATGGATAACAATTGAATATGAAACATATAGCTAACGTTTTTTTTTTTTTTTTTACAGGTTCTCACGGGTAAAAACAGAAAAAGCAGTAGAAATCTTCTTAATAAATACAGGAAGATCAGAAGTGTCAAAATGCTTCGACCGTTTATTTTTTTTAAATATTGCTTGTATCTGCAGTGTAAATGTTAATGTACTGGTATGATACACATAAATTTTTCGGAATAAATTCTCTAGATGATGGTGAAAACCGCATCAAAATCGGTTGTGTAGTTTAAGACGAACAACGCGGTCACACAGACAGACACGAAATGCGTCTTTAATTTATAATAATTATTTACATAAATGTTTGTGTTTAGACAACACTATTAGCATCAAATACATTACCAACCCTCAAATACGTACTAAAACACATGAAAGGACATCGAAACAAGATATCAGCTATTTAAATCCAACATTACCTTCAAATAGCAACATGGCTGAACAAGTTGGCTTTGACGTCGTCAAGTTGCGGGCGGGATGTCGTCGGAGTACTAGAGACGTGCCTCATCTACATAATAGGATTACCTGTAGAGACACCTCTTTGAGATATTACGGGATTCAGAATGCGACAGGCAAAGTGTGCCAACCTTATTTTAATTAACGAGTGATGAATAGGAATCTGCCGGTCTATTCTGTAAAACTCTCATCGTGAATACCTAAGTTAAGTGAGTTGTCATTCCATCTGATACCTATGGGGAACGACACTATGACAGCTTCACCTTAATTTTAACGATGAGATTTTTATAGAATACATCGGCTGGCTTGTCTTACTATTGTAGACATCACGTCTGTACTCACCAAAGGTGTTGGCAGAAGTGTGAGTAGGTACTATCATGGTGACGGACATCTGACTACTTTGAAAACTAAACCCCGTGCACACGATGACCACATCCATTTACCGCCCCTTTTAGTGATGAACAATAAAAAAAACTTTTGCTTCAATAAATTTTTAAGCTCTGGTATAATGATCATAGATGTCTGATCACCTCGGCTGGTTTTGTTACGGTTTTTTTTATTTTTTTTATTTACAAAAACCATGGGGCTGAGCAAAAAAGTGAGCCGTCACGGGACGCCTGGCAGATGTGGAACATCGAAATTATTTTGTACAAGTATAGCGTAGCGACGCGTCGCCGTCGCCACGACATGCGTCGCCACGCCAACAATCGGTTTTACCCGCGGCTATAGATGTTTAACATCAAAAATCTGATGCTGCGATACTATTGGTTGCTGAGCTTAGGTAAACGTTACTATAGCGGCCGAGCACAGCAGTTGCCGACTATTTTCGGCTTTGTGCTTGTGATTATAATGTCGATCTATTTTGCTAGTTTTCTGTATTCCTACCTACTCGAGTTAATTATTTTTTATATGCACGTGTTTCTGTGACAAATAAACCTATTTTTCTTTCATTCTTTCCTTCTTCTTTCTGCAAGCAGGAAAAGTCCTTACGGTGGTCAGATGTCCGGGACCGCGATAGTACATATTTAAGTTCCATGTTATAAAACGCATCCGTATTGCCATATCCCGGGGCAGTGCCGAGCACAAATCTAAACTTCGGTCGGCTACTGAGAAATAAGTTTTTAAACTGTCATGGTCACTAACATTATTATTAACATAACCGGGATATTTACCATGTTTATTCATTTTTCTGAGTTCCCGATATTTCGGCGCTGTTGCAAGCACCATGATCACGGATAAACTGAAGTCACTGCGGGTGGGTGTTTATGAGCAGACAAAACGGTCTACCCTCTTTCTTGTTCGTTTTTTGCACTCAGTACCGCTACCACTGTCACTCGCAACTCGATTCTGTTCCCGACACACGAAACTCACTGTGTCCGCTCGCGAACTTTTTTCGGCACTTCTTCGGTTTTTACACAGCTGAACCACTGGATTCCAGGCTCTCGACATAAACATGGTAAATATCCCGGTTATGTTAATAATAATAAGGCTACTGAGAAGTTCTTATCGTCGGCTTAAAAGTAAAGATCATTAAGTGCAAATTAGTGAATTTGAGTAACAGCGAATTTAAACTTTTTCAGCACTTGATTTTAATTACCGCTTGAGTTAAAAAGCATACTGTACGCAGGCTCATTCAAGGCAAGGCTCAAGGCATACCTGTTGGGAAGATGTCTCTATTCATTAGATGATTTGTAACAGTCTTAGGTATTGCCCTTAAAACTGACATGATAGATAGATAGAATACTCTTTATTATGTACACCATAAAAATTACAGATATAAATGTAGAACTGTTACATAGGGTGTCACAATGGGCGGTCTTATCGCTAAAAGCGATCTTTCACAGACAACCTTTGGATGGATCAAAAAGTAGAAGGAGAGACAATACTGCAGGTATTTAGTGGTGTACCACTTACATATATACAATAAATACATATACACAAAGCATATAGATACTTATCCATATAAATATATATATATATACACACACAATGATAAACATGATACAAGAGCAAGGAACTTTAAGTAATGATGATGTAACATGTAATTATTTATTAGCATTATTTTGTGTTCATATTATGACTTTTATTTTTTGATTATAATTTATGCTTGCATTTTATTCTACAATTTTATTTTTATTAAACTAATTTAAATTGAATTGCATGTATTCTTATTTTTTTTTAGAATTATATATTTTTTTACCTGTACATCTAATACTTGCTCCATGCTGGATTATGTCCGAACACAATGTGAATTGTTACGGAAATAAATAAATTGAATTGAATTATATAACCCGCGCCGTAGAAAAAACTGTACTGTCAAAACAAACTAAAATGAACGCGACTGTACTGCGTGCGTGTATTTGTAACGTGACCACAATTTTCTCCCACAATCAGTATAGCTAATTTAAAAAATGAACAACGATTTTTGAATAATAGTAAAAATTCAGTGTATGTTAGAGAAAAAATAAAAAGAGAGGACCAAAATGGTTATTCGAAACGCAAAACAAACTAAAATGAACGCGACTGTACTGCGTGCGTGTATTTGTAATGTGACCACAATTTTCTCCCACAATCAGTATAGCTAATTTAATAAATGAACTACGATTTTTGAATAATGGTAAAAATTCAGTGTATGTTAGAGAAAAAATAAAAAGAGAGGACCAAAATGGTTATTCGAAACGCAGGTAAAAAGAGGTGTTAAAAAAATTATTGACCGAAACGACCTGTCGATCTTACTCGTACATCTATACTAATCAATAAAATGGTCTGTTTGTAATGTCAAAATATCAGCTTTTTTACTAAATTCTTATGATATTGAGCTAATGATGAGTTTAAAATTCAATAAAATGTAATCGCACTCCTTGCTGTACAACACATTTACACAAGTCTTCATTGGTCCGCCATACTATTCCTAAGGTCACTTGGTGCAAAAGCAAGCGCTGTGATTGGTTGTTTTCGTTGTAGAGGAATTTGAATTTTACCCATGCCATTTATAGTGTATTTTGTTACCAAGCATAAGGTCGGAGGCTGAATTTAGTACTATTAAAGAGGGATTTGCTCGGAAATGAGTTTTTCACTTAGTACAGAATTGAGAAAACTTTCAAAAGAGAGAATAAAGTCGGTTTCAAGGTAAAATCGTTTTAGCGGGGTTTGAAATTAGACGCCTCATGATATGAGGCGTCTAATTTCAAACCCAGGAACCCAGGTAGGTCCTCCTTCTAGTGAAGGAGGACCTACCTTAGGCTTTTTTATAAAAAGGAACGCGGACGAAGCCGCAGGCAGCAGCTATTGTATAAATATAAATAATAATATCTTAAGTATGACTTTTGAAGACGAACTATTCATGCCATACCTGTACGTACAAGTACATACCAACCAAGAATCCGATTCCCGACATCCTCTCTATGACTACACGACTACTCCGGGTAGACTAAAAAGTCGTAGGAGCTTCATACGATCCACACAGGCGATCAATGACAGGCCACCCACCACCTCAACACTTCGTAAAGCCCCAAGAACACCTGCCTCCCGGTTGCGAACTGCAGTGGCCTATTTGGAAAGCTCTGAATCGATTGCGTACTCAAGTAGGCCACTGCAAACATAATCTGACGAAGAGGGGCATAGTCGATTCACCTAACATTCAATGCGAGTGCAGAGTGTCTCATCTGCTAGAGTGTCCCCAATTGTCCTTTCACCTGCATCCTTGACGATCTGAACAACGCCTCTGATGCCGCAATAAATGTGGCCACCTATTGGGCCCAAACAGCATGTACTATCGAAACGAGAAGAAGAAGACAAGTTAGTATACATATAATAATATCGCCCTTGATTCCAATCGGTAAGCTTTTCAATACTTGATTACTTTGCGATTCGATCAACGAAACTGTCTTCTAACAAAGTTGTGTGTGGGTGTGTTCACTAACTTTTTCGACAGTTTCAGTTTCACGAGTCACGAATCTTGGATAAACATGTTTATCCTAAACAAGCTTTTGCCCGCGGCTTCGCGTGGATGTCGAAAAATATCCAGGATACAAACTGTGTGCTAAATATCATCCATCCGTTTTTGTGCATTTCGTTGAGTTAGTTTTCAACCATAAGCCGAAATATTAGTGGTTTTAACTTAAAAAATCAATAACTTTAATTAAAAACAAAATTTCATCCCCTTTTCACTCCCTTAAGGGTTGAAATTCTAGCAACTCCGTTGCGTTAGTTTCCAACCATAAGCCTAGATAGTAAATTTAGTGATTTTTCTTCGAAAATTAAGGACTTTTCAACTTCATCCCTCTTTTTAACCCTTCGGGGATGGAATTGTCAAAAACACTGAGACACGTATATATTAATTTTCAATCATCAGCCTAAACTCAAAATTTGAAGATCCTAACTTCAAAACTGACGGACTTTCATATAAACTTCCATTCCCTATTTTACCCTTTTAGGGGTGGGATTCCCAAAAATCCCTTCCTTAGTGGATACGTACTCTTCACAAAAAACACACCCTCCAAGTTTCATATCTCTAGGACCAGCGGTTTGGGCTGTGTGTTGATAGATATATCAACTCACAGCCCAAACCGCTGGTCCTGGTGGTAAAGTCAGTTCACCATTCAGTTCAGTTTACCATTTTATATTATCCTAAATAAAGACGGCAGTAACTTAGTTATACCTCAATAATATAAAATACGGAAGTAGAAAGACCCTTTTTAGGGAAGTTAGAAAATTAATTTTGTATTTTTATATTCTGGGTCAACTTGTTGGTTTATTAAAAATTAAGTCACTTTTTCTACTACCTACGTATTGCACGTTAGTGCTGTTATACACGAGCGGCGCGTTGCCAACGGCAGAGACAACGTGCCGCTTGTAGAGGTGAGACGTATTTACTGGAATAGGTTTTTGACTGGACGCGTAAAGACCTATTCCGTGCTCGCCACATAAACGCGTCCCGAGTATTTAAGCATATGGCGTTTCACACGTACTAATTCGCATTGAAGGAGCTCTCTCGTCCCCCATCCCATACGCGCAGGAGTCCCGCAGGGCTCTGTGACATCTCCCCTTGCTTTCACGCTGTACACCAGCGACATCCCTAAGAATAGATTGGTAAAGTTGACTCTGTTCGCAGACGATACGGCCATTTAATACAAAGGGAATAGTCAAAATCAAATCACTAAAATCCTCCAAACTGCTGCCAACAAGCTTGGCGAGTGGTTCAGAAAGTGGCGTATCGAGGTCAATCCCGATAAAAGCCAAGCGGTTCTCTTCTCCAAACCGCGTCAACGCCTCCCCCAATACCGACCAATCACCATGTTAGGCAAGCCTATCCCCTGGGAGAAGCGAGCCAAATATCTAGGTGTGACCCTCGACCATCATCTCTCCTTTTCTGAGCATGTAAAAACGGTGCGCTCGCGCGCCGCTTTCGCTCTCTATAGGCTTCATTCCGTCCTAAATGCAAAAAGCAAATTGTCACTCAGGTGCAAATTGCGCATTTACACCGCGTGTATCCGCCCCATCATGACCTATGCGAGTCAAGTCTTTGCACACAAAACCCTATATCATCCATAAGATGCAGACCCTCCAAAACCGTTTCCTTCGTAAAATCACGGGAGCCCCCTGGTTCGTTTGGAACACAAACCTCAATTTAGAACTTAAAGTCCCTACAATACAAACTAATAATCTGCCAACGGCAGAGACAACGTGCCGCTTGTAGAGGTGAGACGTATTTACTGGAATAGGTTTTTGACTGGACGTCCGCGTAAAGGCCTATTCCATGCTCACCACATAAACGCGTCTCAAGTATTTAAGCGTATGGTATTTTACACGTACTACACACCAACGGTCCCTTGCCATCCTCCCTCCGAAACTGCCCTAAGCCGAGGTTCGTAACCCACAGGGGGTGCCCTTAGCGCGCAGTCGTTTAGCTTATAAGTACGCCCTGGCTGTAGGCATTAAGTTCCTTTTAGGAGCTTAAGGCACCACAGGATAGCCCGATTAAAGAGTCTCAACCCCTCGCGGTTAACTCTGAGATGCCATTTATATAAAAAAAAAAAAAAAAAAAAAAGACGTGTGGCACTCGGGGACTGCCGCGGTAAAGCTATTGCATAGCATTTTGTATCAACTTATGCAATTATAATTATTTATTTATTTTATTTATGCAGTATTTCTTTTTCTTTGATATTAATTCAAGTTACACTTTTTGAGCGTGGTGACCGATAAGAAAACAATTTTTTCTTTTATTAAATAAACAAAGAGTATATAATATTAAGAGACGCGAGTCCCATAGATAAAAATGAAAAACGTCGCTTGTATGAAACGTGAGCTAATAATGAATACCAACATAACAGAAATGACACGGACTGCAGACATGACATAAAGCTGCCAACATAATAACAAGATAGGGATGTACTACTACTCACTCGTAATTTTTATCGATATGTTGCTGTAAAAAATTTCGGGTTTTAGGATCCTGACATTTTTACGGTTTCATTCTTAATAAATTTAAGGCAAAGGTCACTTAGGCCAACGGTAACTTTCGATTTGAACTAAGGTTACGTGGTAATTTTCTTATAAAAAGAAACCAGCTACGGCTGTGATTCCACGTTGGCGTAAGCGGGGTTCAGAGACAAATCCCATTGTATAGTCTAGATCTAATCCGAGGTAAACTTGACTATAAGATGAGATTTGCTGTGATGATAATAAAATAAAACAAAACTTTGAACTTAAGTTTTTTTATAATAATTAGAACACCTTTTCCTTTCTATTGATCATTCAATTGGCAATGGTTCAGCAGTTGATGTTGAAGGTACTGAAATGTAGAAAACACGTTGCTTATTAACTGACACATGAACAAGTGAATTCAAATTTAATTCTAATCTTGAATAGTTACTTGGGCTTAGTCTCATTCTTTTTATCACATTTTCATTTGAAAAAGGGTCTGTAATAGACAAAAAAGTATCTGTAATATTTACAATTGATACATTCAATATAGTTAATCAAATAGTAAAGTGAATTTAATAAGTTCAAAATAAACATAAACCTTACCCGCAATAGAACATATTTTCCTGTCTTTTGAACATTCTACTGGCAATGGTTCAGCAGTTGATGTTGAAGGTACTGCAATAAAAACAAAATGTAGTCATTCACTTCTAATTCCAAAAACAATGAAGGGTATCGTAGTTGGGATGAATTAATCCCAAGAACCGAATTAACATTGTAGTTGAAAAACATGTTTCCCCATACTTTCCAACTGCATAATAATAATGTAAGTACACACAATATTGAGTAATTTACCATGTTATTTTAAGACCATAGACTTCTTAAAGGTTTTGCTGTAATCTTTAAGTATAGAAATGTACACTGTATTTTTTTTAATGTTAGGATCAGCAGTTTCGGAGATAAGGGGGAAATGGTAAATTTTCATCTATTTTCTTTTTTTTTAATGTTAGGATCAGCAGTTTCGGAGATAAGGGGGGAAATGGTAAATTTTCATCTATTTTCTTTAATAATTTTCATTAAAAATGTAAAATGAAATGAAAGGACTTGTCAAGAGTTATTTTTTTTTTAATAATTTAAAAAAAAGTTCTCTTGTCAAGTCCTTTCATTTCATATGTCACATTTTGCATGTGTACCAAAATGCAACTTAATCGGTCCAGTAGATGAAGGTACATAAGGGTTCCGTTTTTTCATTCGGACGTACAGTAACCAAAAAAAAAAAAAACTTACTAGATGTACCAGTCCAAGAATCGCAGTAGTCGAAGTAGAAGATAACTCTGCATTATAATTGAACATGAGTTACTAAAGTAATCGGAAAGGGTGAGTTAGGATGAATTACGACTGGAAAATAAAGTCTTACCTGTTTGCTCACTTTTGAAGATGTGTAGTGGAAATCCAACGAACAGCTCATCTGCCATTGGTTCTGCAGTAAGTTCTACAGACGGAGTAGCATTTTTTCTTAGTTGTGTCTTCTTTTTATTGAAATCCTTTAGTAGAAAATGACTGCCACAAATATGTTCCAATTGATGTAGCTTTTCAATGGGTACATACACCAAGTCTTCTTTCCCGTAACTTTAACCCATTTTTTACATCTAGCTGGAACATTTTATTACATTATTATGATTATAATAGTAGTGTATTTAAACTTATATCTTTGTTATTTTGGTTTTGCAGTATTAATAGAATAACAGAGAAAATTAAATGAAATAGGAATATTATAATAATAAAAATATCGACAGTCGATAAAAAAGTAACATGCGTCAAGCACTAGCATATTGATAGGTTACTTTGTAATTTTGTAAATTTTGGACTTTAAATCAAGTAATTTATTTTCTGTAAGAGCTTATCAATGTTTTTTAACATAACAATTGAAAATATATGCTTACCTATCTTCATTCAAAGGAAATTTGGCTATGAAGATTCGCATTTGACCATCTGACCGGCCGGATCTTATAACACATATTTCACACGTTTTGTAATGCATTGCAACTTAAATTACGTCACACGTACATACATAAATACAACAATAACTCTAATTTACGATAAATATCCACAAAACACAGAATAAAAACAAAAACAGCGCTTTGTTGACAAAGTTCTTGACAACAAACAAGACAAGAATATGGCGGCCGGTAGCTATGGCGGCTGAGTAGCGTAGTGCGATAGAGTCGAATAGATGTTAAAGCGAGACAGCGATAGCGTGAGGTTTTTTCGTTACGGAATTTCTGGATTCGGTCCCCGCGCTCAAGGCCCGCGATAGAAGCTATGCAATAGCTTAATAAAAAAAGGTTTATTGCAGAAACTTGTACAACGTTTACAGTAAATCTTACATAGGGACCAACTTTTAAGTAAAAGATATATCTGTGCTAGGAGATCCCGCTCTCCAATGACAAAAGTTATAAAATGGTAAAAGTGGTGTACAAAAAGAAAATAGTATTTAAACAAAAAATTACGAGTAAAATCTCAAACTAAATAAGACAAGACTTGAACTTTAACTAAATAAGAAACAACTTAAAGTTAAGTCCTAAAATAGTCTATGTGAGTGTGTGTGAGTGAGGGTGTGTGTGTGCATGTGAGGGTGTGTAAGGGTGTCTGAGGGTGTGTACAATACTTTTTTTAGCAATATTTGTTTTTTAAATAAAATAAAAATACATAAAATCAATAAACTGAAACCTTCTAAATATATATAATCACCAACAATTTTTTTAAATATGACTTTCATAAAATAAGCTTAGTTCTAAGTTTATAAAGCATAAAGGGGAGTTTTCATACAATTTTTTTTTTTACATTTAATTTTAAGTACTCCATTACTCGATCTCGATGTTACGGAGACTCGCTAGATAAGAAAATTTCAATCCATACTATCCATACTAATATTATAAATTCGAAAGTAACTCTGTCTGTCTGTCTATCTGTCTGTCTGTCTGTCTATCTGTCTGTCTGTCTGTCTGTATGTTACGTTTTCACGCCTAAACCGCTGAACCGATCGTCATGAAATTTGGCAGAGATATAGCCTGGGATATGGAGAAGGACATAGGCTACTTTTTTACGCGATAACCGACATTCACGCGGGCGGTGCCGCGGGCAAAAGCTAGTAAACTATAAAGAAACATCTAACCTGTAGCCGCTTGTGTATAAGAGCACTTATAGGGGCTTATATTAACTTTTAAGGGACTTAAATTTAACGACTCCATAATGTAAGTACTTCTTAATTAATGAAAATCTGTGACCTCATAGCATTTGTTTTAATGATCCAAAAAAAAGTTTACTTTCACCAAAAGTTCAATATTTTTATCCTTACTAATAATTTTGGGAAAAAAAATCTTACGGGTAATATTTGGTTTTCTTACAACTTAATAGCTGGCCAGTACCTATTATAAACGTGGATCCCTTGTGAGGTCAGCTTAGGGACCTCCCTGAAGATTGATATCCACTAATGTTAATATAATGTGTCCTCTGTACGTACTTATGATTTATGTGTATTTTTGATATCAATTCTATGATATTTGAATGCAGATCTTGGACCTATCTGAAATTCAAGGTTGCTTTGATCACTATTATCACATCAAATCAAATCAAATTATTTTATTTTACATAAACCTACATGGGCACTTATGAAACGTCAGAAGCTAGGTGCACGGTTCCAATTGGTCGTTTCCTATGGAGAAGAACCGACATAAACTATACGGTTACTCTTTTAAAAATAATTGGTTTTTACAATGTTTTCGAATTATAGTGTTAATAGGTAGGTATGTTTTCATGAATACAAAAGAGTCAATTAAATACATCTCTAAAACTCTATATGGAATGTTCACCTATCTATTTTAAGAACGAGATATTTGAAAATTACGATTAGAAAACTGATTATCTAAAGTCAAAACATACCAAACTAGGTATAATTAATTTTGTACCTATATGATCCAAAAATAACGAACTATAACGTAAAAATCAGTTACTGGTGCCGATTCCCTTGTTCACAAACTAAATTTAAGTTCAGTGCATCTTTTTCTTTCTATTTCATTAAGAAAAGTACAGAAGATAAATTTTAGTTTAGTCCTGTCAAATTAATCAGCGCTTGACGTAAATTGACGTAATTTTAGTCGGCAAGTTTTTAATCACGTCTAAACTTGTATGGAGTAGTGACAGGTGCTGATTAATTTGACAGGACTAAACTAAAATTTATCTTCTGTCCTTTTCGTAATGAAATAGAAAGAAAAAGATGCAAAAAAAAAAAAAAACTTTTATTTCGGACCCATAAGTATAGTCTACTTGGTTAGTATACACACAACTTAGAAACTAGAGTTAGTACTTACATCTACCAGAAAAACAACACAATCGACTAATTACTACGCCACGGTGGCATGTAGGCGTATCCAATGTTCCAATATGGGGCTGTCCCACCTAACAGCTATTGGTTTCAGGATGCTGTTGGGGCTGGCGTGTACCCTGTGCATGATGGAATCGCAACGCTTGCGCATAATAGCGTGAAAGCTATCTATTTTCGCTTCTGCGAACATTCCGGAAGCACTGCAGTAACGCGGCAGCCCCATCAACACCCTGAAAGCATTATTATATTGTACGCGCAGAGTGCTGTATGCCCTCTGCGTGTAGTTAACCCACAGACTATATGTATAAAACGACTAACAGTACGCTGTAAATAGTGTAGCCTTAACTTTTGTCGTGCATTTTGCAAATAAGCGAGCCAACATATTTCAGCGGATAGCCAACGCCCTGCGCTCACGCTCAATGTACAGACTGTCTTTGAGGTCTCCGGAAACGCAGTGACCCAGATACTTGAAATCAGTGACTTGCTTTAAGGAAAATTTCAACTGTGGGTGAATCGGGTACGTTTTAGTGCCTGCTTTAAAGACTAGTACCAAACTTTTCTTAACATTGTACCTGAGCCCATGAGCCTCCATGTACCTCTTACATTTCGTATCCAGCAGGCTATCATTGTTAATCGAAGGGCTCAGCAACACCATATCATTAGCATAACTAATATTGTTGACTCATACTCCGTCTACATAACAACCCTGAAAGGTATTGCTGAGCTCGACGATCAACCGGTTTATTTACAGACTAAAGAAGATAATGAGCCTGCCCACCTTACACAATTTATCTGATTGCTATACCAAAACCGCAGAATTGGTATAACTTCTCTATTCACTGAAGTATCATTCAGCAGTTTCTGCCACAGCAATTCGCACGACACCAGATCAAACGCTTTGGGAAGGTCTAGGAAACACACATTAACAGGCGTTTTCCTAGACGTATAATACTGGACAGCATGATTGAGAGACAGTATGGCACTTTCTGTGAAGACACCAGGTCTGAACCCAAACTGCGCATCATGCAATTCGATGTGGGTCGCCATATGCCTATCCAGCACCTTGGCAGTGACAGTAGCAAGGGATATGGGCCTATAGTTCGAGAGATTTATTTATTTAAACTTCATGTAAAATAGTGGTACATAGGCGGACTTAATGCCACAAGGCATTCTCTACCAGTCAACCTTTCAGAGATCTGTTGTGTCCGCAGTATTATCCTTCACAATAGGTACAACCACAGTTTCCATTAGGTCACTGGGCAGATGGGCGTGGCTTAGACAGAGCGAGAAGATCAGAGCCAGTACTCTAGCCAGGTGAACTCCTGCATGCTGCAGGTTTTCGATGCTGAGGCAGTACATACATAACTGTTACACTCACGAAAGTGTACGTACTTTGCGGCAGTAAGTCCAGGTCCGCACATGCAGTTTACTACCGAATAGCTCACCTGGGTAAGCGTTAAACTCGCCGAGTATGATAACTGATTGCACATTATTACTTTCTATTATCGCACTGATTTCACTTATACAATCTGCAAACACAGTTACGTTATCGTTCCAGTCCGTAGGCATATACACCGATAATATTAGTATGGAACCATACTGCGATGTTTTCTTCATCGTTACTGCTACAGTCAGGATGCGTTGCTTCTGCAGCTTCTCGTGGCATTGCTTCTACAGTTTCTCGTGGCGTTCCTTCGTACATTGATTTACACCAACGCAAGATTTCGCTCAGTCCCGATGTCAAAAATGCGTATTTTGTAAACTGTGTCATACGCTCTGATTTCCATATTCCACATAGGATGACTAATTCAAATTTAGAGATTCCAAATTTCTAAAGTTCTCCGAGCTACGTTAACTTATTAGGTCGCTAATAAGTTCTTTTCATACTTACGTTTCATGTCATTTTTGTATTCCTCTTTTTTACCACAGAACGTGTATATATGTAAGGTACAAATTGGAACAAACCTGTGTAACGAGATCACAGTCTCCATGAATACATAGTAGTTTACTCTTTTACAACCTCCCTGCATGTACACACTTGTTTGAGATGTAGTTTTTTGTTTGTTTTTCTTCGTGGGAATAAAACACTAGCATATATTTTATCTTTTCAGCATTTACAACTTTAAAATGTTTCTTTAATTTCTTTATTTTATTATTATCATGTAAAGGATTTTATCACTATGTCCGAGAATATTTGTGTTGTACATGTTTCTGGAGAACGTCGTTGGTTGCACATTTGTATAACCTCTTAAGTCGTTATATGTCTAGTTTTTTCACAATTATGTTGGGGTCGGCTTCCAGTCCAACAGGATGTAGCTAAATTTTACTTAGAGCTACTGCCTATCTGATCTCCGCAGCCCAGTTACTGGGTAATACGATATCCCTTGGTAAGACTAGTTGTCATACTTTCGGGCTTCTGGCGACCCGTAACGACTGTTAAAGGTCCACGACCAGCCGACTTTCTCTTTTTTTCATTCTATACTTTCTTTTCGAGGCACGGAAGGGTCTTAGTATGTAAAGATGGTCACCCATCCACGGACCAACCGCGGCAAGCGAAGCTTAACTTGATCGATTGACCCTTGCGGCTGTTATTTCTTACTCACAAGCCCCTCACCCCCTGTATAACCCTTTAAATATGATATATTTATTTGTAATATATAATATGTAATTGTTACTTCTTCCAAATAAATAAAATAAAATATACTATAGAGATAGACCATACATTTTGAGACATTGACTCGTGGTTATCGTTCGACCAAAGTTGACATAATTGATATGATAAAGCATATTATTCTTGTATGTTACTAACACTATATGGATATTTTGTGTCCGAAATAAAGGAATTATTATATTATTATTATATTATTATATTATGCTTTATTATATCAATATTATGACCAAAAAAATTTACAAAATATATTTGTCGCAGGCAATTTGTATGATTCCGGTTTTTACAAACGGCGCGGCGTCGTCTGTTTACAAATGCTCGCAAAATATAAATCTATTTCTTAAGGCGCTCGACGGCTGCTACCGCGGCACTGTTCGCTTCGCTCGGTCGGCTCGAGCGTGGTTGGTTACAGTTCTAACCTAACCTAACTCGGTCGGGGTGCTTATATGTCGAAAATATAATTACAAATTTAACGAGTTACCAACTTGCCTTCGGCATTTTGCATAACCGCGAGCATTTGTAACGAACGGGACCATTTGTAAAAGGACGAATCATAAAATCTGCCTGCGATATATTCATCTGATACGATAGAAGAGTAGGTAGGCTGCAAGATGAAATTCTCTTCTCACAAACAGAAGGCATGGATGGATGGTTGGAGTTGGCGAAATTACATAAAATTTAGAAAAAAAAACCCGTTGTAAACCCTTGCTTGAGATTATTGGATAACGGATATAGCCGGTTTATTCTGAAAATCTCAACGTGAAAACTTAGGTGAAGTGAGCTGTCATTTCACGGATGCTAGCGATGTACACTATTGACAGCTCGCAGCAGCGGTGATGTATTCTGTAAAAATTTCACCGTGAAAACTTAGGTGAAATAAGCTGTTTTTATTTATCTATCTATCTATCTATCTATCTATCTATCTATCTGTTTTTATTTATTTATTTATTTAAACTTCATGTACAATAGTGGTACATAGGTGGACTTAATGCCACACGGCATTCTCTACCAGTCAACCTTTGGGTTAAATATAAAAACATAGTGATAGGGTGCAAAATTAATGTCTAAAATACTAACTTCTTGATTACGAGAATTTATATACTTTTATTAATACTAATACACATATACAAATAAATAAAAAACTAAATAGCTGTTTTTCACGTGATGCTAGGGATGGACACAATTGACAGCTTGCAGCAGCGGTGATGTATTCTGTAAAAATCTCACTGTGAAAACTTAGGTAAAGTGAGCTGTTTTTCACGTGATGCTAGGGATGGACACAATTGAAAGCTTGCAGCAGCGGTGTTGTATTTTGTAAAAATCTCACCGTGAAAACTTAGGTGAAGTGAGCTTTTTTTCACGTGATGCTAGGGATGGACACAATTGACAGCTCGCAGAAGCGGTGATGTATTCTGTAAAAATCTCACCGTGAAAACTTAGGTGAAGTGAGCTATTATTTCACGTGGTGGTGATGCTAGAGATTGACACTATTGACAGCTTGCAGCAGCAGTGTTGTACTTTGTAAAAATCTCACCGTGAAAACTTAGGTGAAGTGAGCTTTTTTGCACGTGATGCTAGGGATGCACACAATTGACAGCTCGCAGAAGCGGTGATGTATTCTGTAAAAATCTCACCGTGAAAACTTAGGTGAAGAGAGCTATTATTTCACGTGGTGGTGATGCTAGAGATTGACACTATTGACAGCTCGCAGCAGCGGTGATGTATTCTGTAAAAATCTCACCGTGAACACTTAGGTGAATGTTATGGTTATGGCTTTCACGACGAATCTTTGCAAAAAATCAGATTAAATAAGTATATTGAAACTCAAATGACTTAGATACGATCATTGCTTAGTTATCGGGACCAATTCAAAACGAAATAACTAATCTACAGGTACATACGACTACATATTAAGCTATAAATTTCCAGTATATGCTGATCTCGCATTGTATAGGATTTCTATACGATGAGAGGCTAGCTTATACTACATGTTTGCAAAGAACATTTAGGAAAAAAAAAAAAAAACATTGCATGTTTTTTATCACTTGATTATGATTATTTTATTGATATTTTGAGCTGCCTAGCAACCTTTGTGATTGCACAACCGGCCTGTAATTCGCGCAATGATAACGTGATTTTAATCATTCCAGAAACATATCGTAACACAAAAAAACATGTAACTCGTACATTTGAGCAAATTTTTTTTTTTTTTTGTGTGCCTCACTAGAGTCCAAGTAAAGAAAGAAAGAAAGAAAGAAAGAAAGAAAGAAAAATTGCTTATTCTGCACAAACAAAACGCAAAGTAATAACATCGATGTTACAAAGTATAACTTAATTAACTTTTTGTGTAATCAATGCAGTTTTGAATTTATTTTTGTTTGAGTAATTTATTTGGACACTAGCTTTTTCCCGCGGCTCCACCCGCGTGGATGTCGGTTATCGCGTAAAAAAGTAGTATATCCCAGGCTATCTTTCTACCAAATTTCATGACAATCGGTTCAGCGGCTTAGGCGTGAAAACGTAACATACAGACAGACAGGCAGACAGAGTTACTTTCACATTTATAATATTAGTAAGTAAGTATGGATTATGGATTTTGAAGAAGTCCAAATAATTTCACAGGTGCCATGGGCTAGGTGAAGGTTCTTAATCAAAATCCAAGATGGCGGCCACACAGAATTATTGGGGTTAGTACTGCTAATATAGTTTCTGAATCTCAAATTAATGTCGGTGGTAAAAATAAGGAATTTTTCTTAGTTTTTGTGCATGCTGATGTTGAAAATGAAAGTGTGGCCGAAATTCAGTGAGTATGGCGAATTTCCATCATGGTTTTCTTTTCTTTAAAAATGCAAATAATTTTTCATTCAATTTAAAATTATAAAAACACTATTTAGCAAACACTAATTAGCCTCCTTTATTTTTTTATTACTGTTACTAATATTACTCGATTTCCCCTGATGGAAAGCGATGGATGAGGTCTATGATGGAACGAGCGTACCCAGAAGATGCCTGTTCACTCTTGATTTAAAGGCAGATGGCTTATATGTGGAAGGGAACACAGACGCTGGCAGAGACTTCCACACTTTGGCTGTGCGCATAATAAATGTGGAAGCGAAGCGCTGAGTATGACTGGACGGGATATAAACCAACTACGCATGGTACCCTGCAGTAAGTCTGGTAGTCGGGTAATATAAGAGCAATGGTGGGATCAGGTCGTTGAGCTCATGCGCACACTCACCGAAGTACAGTCTGTAGAAGACCAACAGGTAGGCAACATTACGCCGATGGGCCAGGCTGTGACGCCTAGACATCAACGTTTCGTCGCCTATAAGCCTTTTCGCTCTGTGTTCCACCGAGTCAAGTGCAGCAAGTTGGTATTTTGCTGAGCCATCCTATAGGTGGCTGCAATACTCCATACAGGAAAGGATATGTGCTTTGTAGAAACTCAAATGCTGACCAGATGCCCCACCTTGCCTCACCTTATTTAGGATGTCCAGTTTTTTGGCTGCAGTCTGTGCTTTTGATTGGATGGTTCCATGCCATCCATGCCCAAAAGATCTAGACGGGCTTTGCGTTGCGCAGTCGGGTAAAAATAATAACTCTGGAGACAGCGCTCTGCAAGTTATTATGATGCGTTTTCCTTTTTGTCATTTCTTTAGTGCGGGCCGAACATCATTTGGTACTGCTACTAACTTCGCTACTGGTACCTCCGCCTACTAAGGCGAAGGTACCAGTAGTGGCATTACGGTAGGGCCCGGTTGGGCGACCGCCCAATGGCGCCAGGCATGAAGGGGCGCCCCTTCATGTCTGGTTTCTCGTCTCGTCCTTCCATTGAGAATATTTGACATTATACCTGTAACAGTAGCGAGTATAGAAAGGACTTTTTCTAAGCTTAAGCTGATACAAACCTGTTTCCGATCGACAATACCTCAATCGAGATTGACAAACTTGGCAACTTTGTCAATCTTAAATGAAATTCTTAAATCTTAGCTATAAATATCTTCTAAATTGCTTTTCTGTTATTGCACCTACTGTGTATTATCTCTGCATCACCCTAAGGTAGACTGGTAGAAAATGCCCAGGGCATTAAGTCCGCCTTTGTACAGTTTTTTACTTGTGCATTAAGTTTTAATAAATAAATAAATAAATTGCAGAGAATATAGACTTCGATGCCTTTATAAGAGAGTTTGCCGATAGAAGGGCTTAAAAAGTATTTTTTTTAGAAAAAGTTTAAAAAAAATGAAAGGTTTTTTAAAAAAAAACCCTTTTTTTTTTCACATGTGTGAATTGGAAAGTATAATAGAAAGAGGGCGCCATAGAAACCTCGCCCAGGGCACTGGTAATTCTAAAACAGGCAATGGGAGGTACCTACCCTATTATTTCATGAAGTTCATATACTGGTTCATTTCTCAGGCACTGGATTGCACTCCACGTGTCTATTTGATTCGTTTGTTGTTATTCATTTCTCATTTTTTTCTTAAGTAGGTACTTACTAACAAAAATATGGATGAATCAAAAGTCAAAGCATTTATTTCAAATAGGCACATAAATGTCACTTTTGAACGACAAAATGTACACGGAAATAAAATTGATTCTAGTTGCCCCTTCCAAAAGGTAGTTTCGCATGGAGAAGAATGGGCAAGAAACTCCACCGTTACTCTTTTAAACTGTTTTGTAATAGTTTGTATACATCAATTATATCATTACATGTGAAGACGATGGACCTAGAATAAAATTACTATACCACAACAGGTAATAACCATAAAAAAATTAAGCATTGGCGGATAAATTAACCATGTGTTAAATACAAGGTGCTCACATATTTACAAATATTGTATTATTTTGTACAAATAAAAAGTCTATGTGCGCGTTAAACTTATCATAAAATTAATGTCTTTAAAATAATACATTATACATAAATTAGCAACCTGTTTGATTTTGTCTAGAATCTACATTGTCCTATGAATATTATATGTCTGTAATAAATATGGTCTGAAACAAAGATAAAATAATATAATATTGCGAAATGTGGGTGTTCCTACTATGGATACACCTCTGCCTAACCTTTCAGGGAAACATGGCGTGATGTTGTTTATTATTTTAGATTTTTTTTTAAATAAATATATTATTTATATAAAACGACTATATTCACATCGTCGAAGTATTTTCTAAATTTTCCCAAATGATATCAGCAGTAATTTATTCGCCTAACACATTACATTACTTACTGATAAGATAACAAGTTTGCATAAAACTAGAATACTATAAATGATCACAGTTTAAGCAGCTCTAACGCTTGTACTGTCATAAAAAGGATAAACATAAATATTTTTATAAAATAAAATCGGTATACAGAATTTATTGCTTTCAAAACATGGCAGAATCTCCAAAAGTGTGGTCTAAATTCTCGGTGAAGAAGAAAGATGGTACTGTTATTAATTTACGTATAGTGGAAGCTCCTAAAACAATTTTTCAAGATGTGCTAACTCTTTACGTGAAGTATTTTGTGAAGGAGGAGACTACTTTTAAAGCAGCAGGTAAGTTCAATTTTGTTTTATTGTAATTGTTGTGATATCATAATGATTGTTTTTTTTTTTTTGTTTATTTGTTAACAAGAAAAAACAAAAATTATGTTATGACACGTGCCCAGCGAACACCAGCGTGTTCATAAAATCCATTAGTGTCGGTCAAACATAAAAAACACTTGAAAGCTATATTTTCCAGTATAAACTGACCTCTCATTGTACGGAAATCCTATACAATACCAGATCACCTTATACTGGAAATTATAGCTTGATAAGTAGTCGTGTGTACCTAAAATAAAATAAAATAAAAAAAAATGTTTAATCTATACAAAATAACTACTAAGTAGGTAGGTAGGCCTAGCAAAATGAATCTTTATAATTCACAGGGTACCAATTTGTCTTCACTAACCTACCTAAGTCCAGTTTGTATTTTAACGAATAACTCTTTTCTTGTTTTATTTACCTATGCATGTGGTTGCATGAATAAGTTCAGTAAAAAAGATCATGGATTATTATATGGATTATCTGCCTAGCCTTTTCCCAACTATGTTGGGGTCGGCTTCCAGTCTAACCGGATGCAGCTGAATACCAGTATTTTACATGGAGCGACTGCCTATCTGACCTCCACAACCCAGTAACTGGGTAACACGATACCCCTTGGTAAGACTGGCTGTCAGACTTTTGGGCTTCTGACGACCCGTAACGACTGTCAAAGATCCACGAATGACAGCCGGGACCAACGGCTTAACGTGCTTTCCGAGGCACGGAGGAGTCTCGGTATGTAAAGATGGTCACCCATCCACGGACCAACCCCGGCAAGCGTAGCTTAACCTGACGGATCGAGCGCTGTTATTACTTAGCCACGAACTCCTCTTCTTACACAATTTGAATATTTTGTGTTAAAGGTGTTCCAAACAGTGTGGAGGCGTTGCAAGAACTACAAGGACCGTTACTAGACGTGGCAGGTGAAGAGGGACTGCACGTTGCCGTTTGTTGTTTAGACAATGGAGATGACCAAATTAATGACGTATTTGGGGCTTCTGTGATGGCAGTAACGTCGAAAGACGATCCAAAACCTGAGGTAATATTAACGATTATTCCGGATACTTTAATCACCTAAGAAATTAATTTAAAATTAAAGATCCACGATACACTTTAATAAAAAGAACATTAAAAAAAATGGCAGTCATAAGAACTGCCGACAGAAGTGAAAACTCAAAACTTTGGAATAACTGACAGTCTGGCGCAACACGTCACGAGCATGTCACGCATTTCAGTGACGCGAACTCGTAAGTTTTCCCCCTACCAATAATCGCTTAATGCGGCTCAAGAAGTTTTCACTTCAATAACATAAGTGAGGAGCTGGGGAACAGAACCGGATTAGTCCGTGAAATTAAATTTTACAGAATGGCTAAAAAACTAATATTAATTTATGGAGGAGATTAATAAAACAACATTGCATTACTATATATAGGTGGATTAGATCTATTGTTGCATGAGTAATAAATTTTTAATTTACTTTTATAGGTACTCTAGAAGTTATTCAAGAAATAAAAATGTACTAATCTGGTTTTGTTTGAAAAAGGTTGACTTGTCCCGGTTGTGACTGCAAACAATATATTTATATATATTTTATTTTTGCTGCACATGTCCGCCTTTGATTGAAAATGTATTGAAGATATGAATACTACATGGGACTAGTCCGCTTCAGAATGAAAAATGGATGGAATTTATAATATCTTTTTTTTTAACTCGGACTAAACCGGTTTCGTTTGAAAATGCATTTTTTTAAGCAATTTTTCCTTACTTAGAGCCGGTTTTGATTGAAAATATTAACAGGGATCGACGCAAAGGGGTCCAAGAAATCATGATTCGAAAAAAAATGTGTGTTCGAATTATAGTGGACTAATCCGGTTCTGTTTGCCAGCTCCTAGTGTTTCGTGAAACTTAATTGTTTTAATCGACTTTCTTTGCTAACCGTATATATTTATATCAGTTCCTACCAACCTATTTTGTTTTCTTATTCAAAATCATTAGGTTAAAATCGCTGAAAAATAACTAACGTTAACAATGTTTATTCATTCCAGTATGACTTTAAAACGATAGAAATGCAGCAACTATGGAAAATTGCCGTAGTCTTGGAAACCTATTACGACGAAAAGAAGGAATTTGATTTAGAACGTCGCTTTACCGATAAAGGGCTATTTGTCTGTCCTGAGTACAGAGGGCTTGGTATTGCACAAGAGTTCCTCAAAGTCAGGTTAGTTTCAATTCTTATCGTTTGTTTAGCTGTTGATCTTTACCATCATGATAACACCGTCAAGTGTTGGCCTCCTGTAATCAGTCAATCGTAGGTACACCTTACATGGTAAATATATAAATATAAACTTCAAAAAAATTAAGAAACAGGCCTTCTCTCTGTGGGAATGACTGAGCCATAATCCAACACCCGGGCCCAGTGCAGTGAGGGTTGGAAATAGTAGTAATTGATTATTATTTTTGACATGTCTCGGGTCCCGGACCTTTGGAAGGCGTACGAAGGGCCGAGGCAAGGAAGAGGTAGAAGCTCTCAAACCGGCTGGAACAAACTCTCCTCTTCAGAGTTCACTCCAGCCGATTAATAAAGGCAAGCTAGAGGTGAGGAACAAGACTTCTCCCAGAAGATAGGATCCGTGGGGTCGCTACTGCCCAACAGCTTGCCACATGCTGCGGGTTTATGTATTTCTTTTTTGTTGGTTCTTCACTCTAGACCTGTTTCGGAAAAGTAAACTCTACCAGCACAGAACCATAGTTTAGGAGCGCACAAGCACCACCACGTCGTCAACGTAGAGATACGGAGGTGGGGTGATAATTGATTATATTATTAGTTTGCCCTCTCCAACATGATGATCCTCCTGCCAAGCCAATCTATTTGGGGTTGGCGCAGATTGTATTATTCATCCTTATAGCAGATCTCTTCAACAGTGTTGTAAATTTTTTTTCGATGATTATAATAATATATGTAGTCTTGTGTTTCTAGTTTATTTTTAGATCACAAGTCTTAATTAAATTTTCGGTGATTACTTTATGAAATGTTTTTCTTAATAATTTTCAGGCGTATGATCTGCAAAGAACACGGAATTCCAATAAACGGAGCTTGGATGACGTCATATGGCACGCAGAAAGCAGCTGAGCGCGATGGATGGGAGACTGTCTGCGAGGTCAAATATGAGGAGTTAGGGAAAAAACTCGGCATTACAATCAACAGCGAGTTTCCTTCTTCTAAATTTATGATTGCTAGAATACAATAACTTTCTTCGATCAATAATGTAGGATTAATTAAAATCATAGCAATTTACGGTTATGATCTAGCAAAAATTATATATACATATAATTTACCGCTTTATGAATATTTCTATAAAACAAAAAAACCGTACCAGTGTTTGATAATGTACTTTAAAAAATAAACAGCATTGTAAGTATTACTTTACTTACAATTTTTATCCCTTCTGCTATGTCATTATCTTCAGTGATTACAACTTCATTTGGTAGGAACAGATGCTACAGTATTTCTTTTACTTGAGCATAAAGTTACGATAAAAATAAATAATCCTGCCTCATTAGTATAGTGGTCTCACGTGTCATTGTTGAGTAGGAGGTCCTGGGTTTGAATTCCAGGTCGGGCAAAGTGTTAAAGTGTTATTGGGTTTTGTGTGCGTCTGGATTTCTGCCTGGTTGATGGTACTTAAAAGGCTCGCCTTTATTAGATGGGACTTAATTTTATTTTTTATCATTAATTTTACTTGTCACGTACAATATTTACCACGGCCCCAACAATTCCATACAGAAGTATGTACATTAGGGTGTCCCTTAAATTTTAAGTTCAATATATTTTTACGCATACCTTCTTAAAACTTTCGTAATAACCCAATATTGTCTAGGAAAAAATATTAGCCCGTTTTATAAACGATAACCCGTGCCGAATTGCATTTTAAACTTCTCCATATAAGTTGCGCGGGTAATGCGCTGCAAACTGTAACTACGTGTTTAATTTGTCATTTCATTCGTAATTTTTAACTATTAATGCGCTATTGTTAATTGCATAAAGATGTCGATGGAATTACGGAGTGATAAACAAAATAATTTTAAAATTAACCTTGATAACTTATTTGATATTGCACATGCTGATGCTTTTGAAATAATGAAAATAGAGGAAGACAAAGTACTTTTAAGGAAACAGAGAGAGCCAGGTCGACCGGAATACTTAGGTGGTGTGGACAAAAAATTGGCGACGAAAGAAGAAAGACTAATGCAAAGACGATTAGAAGAGGAGGAAAGGAATGTGAGACAAAGAGAGTTTTTGGCTGTTGCATCTACTTCTAGCTCAAATATCTTGAATGTCCAGAAGATTCGGACGAAGGACAGATTTTGAATACTGAACTCAGCTTGCCAGACGTTCCCTGCCCTAAAAAAAGTTAAAAAAGAGGTAGAAAGGATATTATAACGCCTAAACTTGTCGCAGTTTTAGATCGATGTCAGTTAAGCATAGAGACTCCATTTACTTTCTGCATGCGGTCTCGTAGAAGCGCTTGGTCTGAGCAGCGACGATTTCGCTATTAACAAATCCTCGATTCAGCGAATTTGTACTCAGACGAGAATAACAAGGGCAGAAGCAATAAAACTGACTTTCAAAACAAGGTACCTGACGTAGTCACAGTCCATTGGGATGGAAAACTATTACCCGGATTGGATGTACGAAGTTCAAAAGAAGAACGTTTGCCCCATTATTGCTTCATTTGAAGATAGAGAACAGCTTCTTGCAGTGCCAAAACTAGAGAGTTCTTCTGGATAACATCAAGCTAAAGCCGTCTCATCTGCTCTCTTTGACTGAAACCTTAATAATAAAGTTCAAATAATGTGCTGCGATACAAAAGCTTAAAATACTGGTCATTTTAATGGAGCTTGTGCTGTTTTGGAGCAGACGTTAGAGAGAGAATTTTTGGTTTTCGGTTGTCGTCATCAGGTTTATAAATTCGTCCTAAAAATAGTCTAATGCATTCCTAACTCAAAACCTTACTTAACGCGGCAGAAGAAGAGCAAAAACAATGCTTTTTGCGCTGTGCCCAGGAACATAGAAATTTGTATCTGGACTGTTAAAAAACTACACTAAAGAGAAGTTACCCTGGCTGATTGTTATAATTTTATGTTTTAAAATAAAGATTAATGTTTACCTTATTTTATTTTACCTCATACTCACCAAATTTGTTGCATTTATATTAGTTTTATAGCAGATCGGAATAATAGGACAAAACACGATTTTAAATAAACTTTGAAGCTCAGTCGGCACGGGTTGCGATCATGCTAGAAAGCTGAAATTTCATATTTGAGTATATTTTAGCATTTATAAAAAAATTAGAGGCTATGCGTATCGATAAAAAAATAAATTTAAAAAAATGTCATATAAGGGACACCCTAATGTACATTGCCAACATACATGCCTTTATAAATTGATGGTTTTTTTCATATTAATTCAATTAAATTCATGAGTATCTACAATCACCCCACTAATTTATAAGATTATGTGTTCTGCCTGCAAGTTGCAGCATTAATTATGCCATAATTACGCAAAATAATTACTGGTCTACTAAATATAATAATTTTGACATTAAACATGTTCATAGTACTGAATGTATATCATCGCTTCTCATGGCTTCATGACTCTCTTAATTAGGTCATTTGTTTTGTCAATGAGGCTAACTAGCCAATTTCAACATTAAATTGTTTTTTATTACCAAATTGTTTCTCCTATTGTAATGTGCCCAAGATACAGACTGTGTCTATTTTGGAATCAATGATATGATGTTGTAATTTTGAATGTTGAAATAAAAGATTTTCCTTTTTTTTTCATTTTTTCTACTCATATATTTTATTCTATGGTAATAAATTGTGTTTATAATTAATGGGTTAACAATAAAAGCGGGATTTGTGTACTAATTTATTTAACCAAAACAAATACTCACTTACAATAGTTTAACTTATTTAGATTTTAATTAAAACTATTGTTGTAAAATAATAATATATCGTGTAATTTTTACCCAACTGCAGTGATGCCCACCTTATGATAAAGGTATCCTGGCAACCATAAATTTACAGGAAGGAGGTCCGTTTTCGAAGGTCACCCCATACTTTTTCCCGTAATCATCATATTGGATCTCGCAAACAGTCTCCCATCCATCGCGCTCAGCTGCTTTCTGCGTACCATATGACGTCATCCAGGCTCCATGCATTGCTACTCCGTATTCTTTACACATCATTCTCCTGAAACAATATAATTTTGATAAAATTTATCAACAAGCCCAAAAGTCTGACAACCAGTCTTACCAAAGGGTATCGTGTTACCCAGTACTGGGTTGAGGAAGTCAGATAGGCAGACAGATACAAAGAAAGAAAAAAAAAAAAAAAAAAACGGGGCTATCTTTGAGGAGTGCCGATAGAAGTAAAAATTGTTGTTGTAATTGTATCGTCGAGCTATTAGATTATTAATTTCGAGTGTTCGGTGACGATGAAGCGAGTTCCATGATTTTTGTTCACTCAAAAAGTACACATAATATATATACACATTATTCATATAGATCATGGAAAGCGTTCGGTGACGATGACGCGAGTTCCATGATTTTTGTTCACCCAAAAAGTACACATACATACACAGTATATGTACATATAGCTCATGGAAAGCGTTCGGTGACGATGACGCGAGTTCCATGATTTTTGTTCACCCAAAAAGTACACATACATACACAGTATACATATAGCTGATAGAAAGCGTTCGGTGACGATGACGTGAGTTCCATGATTTTTGTTCACCCAAAATGTGCTCAACGCGCCTAAAGAAGTTTTCATTTAAAAAAAGAAAAAAAAGAAAATACATTTATATTTATATATACGAAAACATGACGCAAAGAAAGAACACAAACACGGTTCCGGTTAGACTGGAAGCTGTCTTAAAAATAGTTGGGAAAAAGCTAGGCAGATGATGAATCAACCACCTATAACAGGGTTTTTGAAAGCCTGATCGAGTCTCGCATGTTAGCTTAGCCGGTAAAAGGAGATATAGAGGGACAAGAGTGTCCATGGTGTTTTTTGCCCGTTCTTCTCCATATGAACCAACTACGCTTAAGAATGGGCAACTTCATCTGTCCGACTGTCCAACTCCGTTGGCAATTCAAAAGAGCCTGTAATTGGTGTAATTGAAATAAATGTTTAAAGTTCTTTTTATTAATATGAATTTAAAAAAAACAGTATTTAACTTACAATGCAGGTGCTACTAAAAACTAATAAGCCCGCCTTAGATCAGTGTGTGCAATAAAACTTGCAACAAGCCCAAAAGTCTGACAACCAGTCAAGATCAAAGTCAAATCATTTATTTCAAATAAGCAAAGGCACTTTTGAAAATTACAAAAATAATAAATTGATTCTAGTTGCCCCTTCCAAAAGGTAAAATAGTTACGTATCGAGAAGAATGGACAACAAAATCTATACTTATTCTTTTAAAATGGTAACAATATTTTAAACCAGCTATAAAGCCAGGAATGCTCTAATGAGTCATAATGCTACTGTGGAGCAATCGATGACTTAAGTAAATGTTATACTGCTCGTTCTCCATTAGTACCTGCACTATTAAAGACCTGCTGAGACCGCGGCTAAAGCTAGTGCTGTGAATGAAGCTGAGTTTTGATCAAAACAAATATATATACCAACTTGCTGCACTTGACTTGGTGGAACTCAGAGCGAAAAGGCTTATAGGCGACGAAACGTTGGTATCTTGGCTTCACAGCCTGGCTCATCGGCGTAATGTTCTTTGCCTGTCGGTCTTCCACAGATTGTACTTCGGAGAGTGTGCGTAGGAGCTCCACGACCTGATTCCACCATCGCCCTTTTATAACCGTACTACCAGGGGCCTAAGTCTACTAATTTACAAACGTTGCAATGGCCTCGCCATTGTAAGTATTTGACAGTGTTTGTATGGCAAATCTGTCAAAAACTCACAATGAAGAGACCATTGCAACGTTTGTACATTAGTAGACTTGGCTCCCAGATGTATTGCAGGGTACCATGAGTACTTGGTTAATATCCCGACCAGTCGTATTCAGCACTTCTCCTCCACATTTATTATGCGCACAGCCAAAGTGTGGAACTCTCTGCCAGCGTTAGTGTTCTCTTCCACATATAACCCGTCTGTCTTTGAAGCAAAAGTGAACAGACATCTTCTAGGCACGCTCGTTCTATGATAGACCTCATCCATCGTTTTCCATCAGGCGAGATCGAGGTTAAGGGCAGACCCAATCAGTAATAAAAAAAAAAGTGAAAAATTTCATTTTCTAACAAAAAAATATCCTATGACAGTTGGCTTTACTGTAGTTTCTCATTAGTGAAAGAATTTTCGGAATTAGGATCAGTATTTCGGAAGATTTCCCCCACACAAACTCACAAGTTTTACCTCTTGGTAATATTAAGTATAGGTATATATATAATATAACTTATACAATTAAGAAGATGAGTTACTGACCTGACTCTAAGCAACTCCTGCGCAATTCCAAGTCCTCTATAATCAGGACGAACGAAGACGGCTCGGTCGATGAAGAGTCGTTCCAGTTTAAATTCCTTTACGCTATCGTATGTAGACAACATACCCCCATACACTTCAGACATTTTTTTTAATGCTTCTGTTTTAGGCTGTAACTGTGCCTGTAAAACAATATTCCAATACACAACTTATTTATTCAAATTAGGCTGAGAATTTACATTTTGTAAACGATAAGATTACTTCAAAAGATAGCTCCCAAAACACCAAGAATTCACTACACTACCTAGTCTTGGTGTGGTATAACTGGGAAGAAGAAGTGGCGCAACAAATACCCTTAGGCAGGCCGCACACCGGGCAATCGCTTTTATTTCGACAGGACACATTTGTAGCGGGTGCAGTTTGTGGCGAGACGTCTGCCGCGCTACACTAATTCAAGATCGAACACGTTTGTATTTTGGGCTCGGTGTTTTGCAAAAACTGAATTTTACGTTGAGTTTATTGCAGAGTTGCAAAAAAAAAAACCAAGCATGTATGTGTTTTGAGACATTCGGTGATATAATTGAAACTTTGAACTTTCGAAATTACCGTAAGTTGTAAGTCACTTGTTTAAATGGGTGAATCCAATAACGTCATTTTTTCCCAGTATTTGCGACATAAGAAATCTGTATCATCGGACGATGATGTCAACATTCTGAAAGCTGCGCCACAACTGTGCGTCCGATGTGAATGTACACGATACATTTGCTCCGAGCTGAAATGTAGCGCAGTAGGTAACTGTGGCGACTTAAATGTAGGGTGCGTCTAGCGTGTGCGGTTTCATTTAGCAAAAACATATATTTGATCTTTATTTCGTTTATCTTTAGCAGTGCCAATTTATGAAATGGCCTATTTTGTTCCGGCAATTTGTATAGATAGATTCGGACGTTTTATTATATTTTGAATGTAACTCCACTTTAATCTCTGCCCATCTTTTTTTTTCTTCTCATTATTTGCGATATCAAGAAATCTGTATCATCGGAGGATGATGTCGACATTCTGGAAGCTGCGCCACAACTGTGCGTCCGATGTGCGTGTACACGAAACATCGCTCCGAGCTAAAATGTAGCGCAGTAATTGTGGCGACTTAAATGTAGGGTGCGTGTACCGTGTGGTGCCGGTGTGCGGCCTCACTTATCAAATACATATATAATATTTGTTTGATATTTATTATGTTTTATCTTTAACACTGGCAGTTTATGAAATGGCTTATTGTGTTCCGACAATCTATAGATAGATTCGGACGTTTTATTATATATTTTTTTAATATAACTCCGCTTTAATCTCTGCCTCATCACGTCTTTTCTAATTAACAGCAGTTTATTTTATTTTAAGTACCTTTCCTTGTATCACCTCCTCTGGTGTACCTAACATCATTACAGACGCTCCAATGATGTCTTGTATTTCGTCATCATCGTGGTCTAAACAACAAATCACTGTGTGAGTTGCTTCATCTTCTCTCCTTTTCAGTATACGTTGTCTGAGTTCTTCCATTGCTTCTGCACTTTTTGGTACCCCTTAAACAATTTTTTTTCTTACACTGTTTATGATGTGGTTCTAAACTGACAAGACTTGATCACGTGCCTTGAAATTTTGGTTTTAAGCTAGTGGTTGAACTCTTATGGATATTGTGGTACCGTCAAGCGCACGTTAATGGTAAGAATTTGACACTGACAGCGTTTTTGCCGGCCGCCGTGGCAGTCAAGGTGATTTTCGTAGTGCAAGTGTTACCACTGATGTGCGGGTAATTATACTTCTTTATGTTTTTAATATTTTGCTAAGTGTACTCGAATAATATACATATATTATTTAGAAAGAAAGAAAAATAGGTTTAATTGCCATAGAAATACGTGCATACAAAAAGATCTCATTGATATTATTACGAATAGATTATGTCCATATTTTTCTGATTTCAACTCGGACAAAAAAAAAGTATTGAACATATAATGGCAATGTGGTCTATTATTGATACTGAAACACCAAAAAAAATGCGCACTGGTTAATAATTTTTTTCCTGTATAATCACGAGCGCAGAACAGATATAGTCGTAAAAACCTACCTGAAGCTTTAAGTGTAGACTCTTCTTTCGCAAAGCAATTCATATACTGTTCCAAGAAGTCCCCATAACGATCTTTAGGCAAATCTACTGCACGAAAGTTAACAACAGCACCACTGTTATTTGTCGCTGAGAATTTAGACCACACTTTTGGAGAATTTGTCATTTTATCAAACTTTTTAAATGAATATCCGACACACCAGTGCCCTCGATAGTTTCATATATCATACTAAACATTACACAACGTTATCAACGTCATATTTGTTGGTAAATATATTTATTTCCACACATAGCATGTCTTATAGCCTAAGCAATAGAAGTCTTTTTCATTTGAAATAATTTTTATTTGGATATCATTAAGTATCAATGAACGGACTATCTTATCAAATGCTCATTGTGTAGGATATCTATACAAATATATAGGCGCATTCAAACAAAGAGGGGGCTGACTATGTACTGGACATAGTAACTGCTTATCAAGCTCTGGCCTAAATTTGGGATTAGAATGTTGACCACATTACATTATTTACCCTATTACTAACAAAGTTTTTGATGGAATAAAACTTTCAAGTAATCAAACATCAAGGACATTTCATGACTTACCTAATAATAGCACTACCATAATTTTAGTGTCTTTTATTTTGATAATAAAAAACCGGTTGCCACTAATATAGTTGGTAAAATATTCATAAATCTATGTCTACCATTGTACCTGAGGCACGCAATAAGTCGACGACTTCATAATACATGCTAGGTGACACCGAGTGAGCCGTTAGACGCGGCTCGTGACGAAATTGCGCCCATCGAGTGCACGCGCCGTACAAAATGGCCGTACTTTCAAAGCCTAAGAATACTGGAGCACTTATGAAGCAGAGAACAACCTTCATAATATTATGAATTAAAGATGTAACGGAGGCCATCTTAGTGGTGGTGGAGGCGGAGGTGGAATAATTAATAATAAAAAAACCTATTATATAAGTTTTTTTTTTAAAGGTCAATTTCTTAGTAGTTTATAAATTAAGCCGGATCTTCTAAACAGTTGCTCGCTGGTAGAACCTGTCGGCGAAGCAGCGACTTGGGAGAATAAATTTGAATCTTGAATTATATCTGTAAAAAAAACTAACAGACTGGATAAAGCCTATTTACATACACATATACTGAGTCACTCCTACAAAAAATTATCTAACATACACACACACCCCCACACCACACACAGCCACACCACTCATAAATGTCAGTCACTTTCACATCACACCATATCACTCACATTACATCACATCACACCACTTTCACACTTACACCCCCACACTCCTCCTACTTCACAAGCCAACACACATACTATATTTTTTATAAATCACCTTTTATCCTACCTAAGAAAGAGCGGCGTCTTCTAACACAGGCATTATCTGCTTAAAAGGAGGCGTCATTCACCAACAAAATGTAAACAACTATGGTCAAGAAATAAACTTTCTTCCTTTTTTTCTTTGTATCTCCGGATAGTTTAATCACATAAATTAATTTAAAATTAAAGATCCACGATACACTTTAATAAAAAGAATATTAAAAAAAAAATGGCAGTCATAAGAACTGCCGACAGAAGTGAAAACTCAAAACTTTGGAATAACTGACAGTCTGGCGCAACACGTCACGAGCATGTCACGCATTTCAGTGACGCGAACTCGTAAGTTTTCCCCCTACCAATAATCGCTTAATGCGGCTCAAGAAGTTTTCACTTCAATAACATAAGTGAGGAGCTGGGGAACAGAACCGGATTAGTCCGTGAAATTAAATTTTACAGAATGGCTAAAAAACTAATATTAATTTATGGAGGAGATTAATAAAACAACATTGCATTACTATATATAGGTGGATTAGATCTATTGTTGCATGAGTAATAAATTTTTAATTTACTTTTATAGGTACTCTAGAAGTTATTCAAGAAATAAAAATGTACTAATCTGGTTTTGTTTGAAAAAGGTTGACTTGTCCCGGTTGTGACTGCAAACAATATATTTATATATATTTTATTTTTGCTGCACATGTCCGCCTTTGATTGAAAATGTATTGAAGATATGAATACTACATGGGACTAGTCCGCTTCAGAATGAAAAATGGATGGAATTTATAATATCTTTTTTTTTAACTCGGACTAAACCGGTTTCGTTTGAAAATGCATTTTTTTAAGCAATTTTTCCTTACTTAGAGCCGGTTTTGATTGAAAATATTAACAGGGATCGACGCAAAGGGGTCCAAGAAATCATGATTCGAAAAAAAATGTGTGTTCGAATTATAGTGGACTAATCCGGTTCTGTTTGCCAGCTCCTAGTGTTTCGTGAAACTTAATTGTTTTAATCGACTTTCTTTGCTAACCGTATATATTTATATCAGTTCCTACCAACCTATTTTGTTTTCTTATTCAAAATCATTAGGTTAAAATCGCTGAAAAATAACTAACGTTAACAATTTTTATTCATTCCAGTATGACTTTAAAACGATAGAAATGCAGCAACTATGGAAAATTGCCGTAGTCTTGGAAACCTATTACGACGAAAAGAAGGAATTTGATTTCGTACGTCGCTTTACCGATAAAGGGCTATTTGTCTGTCCTGAGTACAGAGGGCTTGGCATTGCACAAGAGTTCCTCAAAGTCAGGTTAGTTTCAATTCTTATCGTTTGTTTAGCTGTTGATCTTTACCATCATGATAACACCGTCAAGTGTTGGCCTCCTGTAATCATAGTAGGTACACCTTACATGGTAAATATATAAATATAAACTTCAAAAAAATTAAGAAATAGGCCTTCTCTCTGTGGGAATGACTGAGCCATAATCCAACACCCGGGCCCAGTGCAGTGAGGGTTGGAAATAGTAGTAATTGATTATTATTTTTGACATATCTCGGGTCCCGGACCTTTGGAAGGCGTACGAAGGGCCGAGGCAAGGAAGAGGTAGAAGCTCTCAAACCGGCTGGAACAAACTCTCCTCTTCAGAGTTCACTCCAGCCGATTAATAAAGGCAAGCTAGAGGTGAGGAACAAGACTTCTCCCAGAAGATAGGATCCGTGGGGTCGCTACTGCCCAACAGCTCGCCACATGCTGCGGGTTTATGTATTTTTTTTTGTTGGTTCTTCACTCTAGACCTGTTTCGGAAAAGTAAACTCTACCAGCACAGAACCATAGTTTAGGAGCGCACAAGCACTACCACGTCGTCAACGTAGAGATACGGTGGTGGGGTGATAATTGATTATATTATTAGTTTGCCCTCTCCAACATGATGATCCTCCTGCCAAGCCAATCTATTTGGGGTTGGCGCAGCATGTATTATTCTTCCATAAAGCAGATCTCTTTAACAGTGTTGTCAATATTTTTTTCGATGAATTATAATAATATATGTAGTCTTGTGTTTCTAGTTTATTTTTAGATCACAAGTCTTAATTAAATTTTCGGTGATTACTTTATGAAATGTTTTTCTTAATAATTTTCAGGCGTATGATCTGCAAAGAACACGGAATTCCAATAAACGGAGCTTGGATGACGTCATATGGCACGCAGAAAGCAGCTGAGCGCGATGGATGGGAGACTGTCTGCGAGGTCAAATATGAGGAGTTAGGGAAAAAACTCGGCATAACAATCAACAGCGAGTTTCCTTCTTCTAAATTTATGATTGCTAGAATACAATAACTTTCTTCGATCAATAATGTAGGATTAATTAAAATCATAGCAATTTACGGTTATGATCTAGCAAAAATTATATATACATATAATTTACCGCTTTATGAATATTTCTATAAAACAAAAAAACCGTACCAGTGTTTGATAATGTACTTTAAAAAATAAACAGCATTGTAAGTATTACTTTACTTACAATTTTTATCCCTTTTGCTATGTCATTATCTTCAGTGATTACAACTTCATTTGGTAGGAACAGATGCTACAGTATTTCTTTTACTTGAGCATAAAGTTACGATAAAAATAAATAATCCTGCCTCATTAGTATAGTGGTCTCACGTGTCATTGTTGAGTAGGAGGTTTGAATTCCAGGTCGGGCAAAGTGTTAAAGTGTTATTGGGTTTTGTGTGCGTCTGGATTTCTGCCTGGTTGATGGTACTTAAAAGGCTCGCCTTTATTAGATGGGACTTAATTTTATTTTTTATCATTCATTTTACTTGTCACGTACAATATTTACCATGGCCCCAACTATTCCATACAGAAGTATGTACATTGCCAACATACATGCCTTTATAAATTGATGGATTTTTTCGTATTAATTCAATTAAATTCATGAGTATCTACAATCACCCCACTAATTTATAAGATTGTGTGTTCTGCCTGCAAGTTGCAGCATTAATTATGCCATAATTACGCAAAATAATTACTGGTCTACTAAATATAATAATTTTGACATTAAACATGTTCTTATTACTGAATGTATATCATCGCTTCTCATGGCTTCATGACTCTCTTAATTAGGTCATTTGTTTTGTCAATGAGGCTAACTAGCCAATTTCAACATTAAATTGTTTTTTATTACCAAATTGTTTCTCCTATTGTAATGTGCCCAAGATACAGACTGTGTCTATTTTGGAACCAATGATATGATGTTGTAATTTTGAATGTTGAAATAAAAGATTTTCTTTTTTTTTTCTTTTTTCTACCCATATATTTTATTCTATGGTAATAAATTGTGTTTATAATTAATGGTTTAACAATAAAAGCGGGATTTGTATACTAATTTATTTAACCAAAACAAATACTCACTTAGAATAGTTTAACTTATTTAGATTTTAATTAAAACTATTGTTGTAAAATAATATTATATGGTGTAATTTTTACCCGACTGCAGTGATGCCCAACTTATGATAAAGGTATCCTGGCAACCATAAATTTACAGGAAGGAGGTCCGTTTTCGAAAGTCACCCCATGCTTTTTCCCGTAATCATCATATTGGATCTCGCAGACAGTCTCCCATCCATCGCGCTCAGCTGCTTTCTGCGTACCATATGACGTCATCCAGGCTCCATGCATTGCTACTCCGTATTCTTTACACATCATTCGCCTGAAACAATATAATTTTGATGTAATTTATCAACAAGCCCAAAAGTCTGACAACCAGTCTTACCAAAGGGTATCGTGTTACCCAGTAACTAGGTTGTGGAAGTCAGATAGGCAGGCAGATAAAAAGAAAGAAAAAAAAAAAAAACGGGGCTATCTTTGGGCACTGCCGATAGAAGTAAAAATTGTTGTTGTAATTGTATCGTCGAGCTATTAGATTATTAATTTCGAGTGTTCGGTGACGATGAAGCGAGTTCCATGATTGTTGTTCACTCAAAAAGTACACATAATATATATACACATTATTCATATAGATCATGGAAAGCGTTCGGTGACGATGACGCGAGTTCCATGATTTTTGTTAACCCAAAATGTGCTCAACGCGCCTAAAGAAGTTTTCATTTAAAAAAAGAAAAAAAAGAAAATACGTTTATATTTATATATACGAAAACATGACGCAAAGAAAGAACACAAACACGGTTCCGGTTAGACTGGAAGCTGTCTAAAAAATTGTTGGGAAAAAGCTAGGCAGATGATGAACCTATAACAGGGTTTTTGAAAGCCTGATCGAGTCTCGCATGTTAGCTTAGCTGGTAAAAGGAGATATAGAGGGACAAGAGTGTCCATGGTGTTTTTTGCCCGTTCTTCTCCATATGAACCAACTACGCTTAAGAATGGGCAACTTCATCTGTCCGACTGTCCAACTCCGTTGGCAATTCAAAAGAGCCTGTAATTGGTGTAATTGAAATAAATGTTTAAACTTCGTTTTATTAATATGAATTTAAAAAACAAAAACAGCATTTAACTTACAATGCAAGTGCTACTGAAAATTAATAAACCGCCTTAGATCAGTGTGTGCAATAAAACTTGCAACGAGCCCAATAGTCTGACAACCAGTCAAGGTCAAAGTCAAATCATTTATTTCAGATAAGCAAAGGCAGTTTTGAACGTCAAAAGTTACAAAAATAAAAAATTGATTCTAGTTGCCCCTTCCAGAAGGTTATAGTTACGTATGGAGAAGAATGGACAACAAAATCCATACTTATTCATTTAAAATGTTAAAAATATTTTAAACCAGCTATAAAGCCAGGAATGCTCTAATGAGTCATAATGCTACTGGTGAGCAATCGATGACTTAAGTAAATGTTATACTGCTCGTTGTCCACTGCACTATCAAAGACCTATTGAGACCGTGGCTAAGGCTGGTGCTGTCAATGAAGCTGAGTTTTGATCAAAACAAATATATATATCAACTTGCTGCACTTGACTCGGTGGAACGCAGAGCGAAAAGGCTTATAGGCGACGAAACGTTGGTGTCCTCGCTTCACAGCCTGGCTCATCGGCGTAATGTTGTTTGCCTGTCGGTCTTCCACAGATTGTACTTCGGAGAGTGTGCGTAGGAGCTCCACGACCTGATTCCACCATCGCCCTTTTATTACCGGACTACCAGATGTACTGCAGGGTACCATGCGTACTTGGTTAATATCCCGACCAGTCATACTCAGCGCTTCTCCTCCACATTTATTATGCGCACAGCCAAAGTGTGGAACTCTCTGCTAGCGTTTATCTTCTCTTCCACATATAACCCGTCTACCTTTGAAGCAAAAGTGAACAGATATCTTCTAGGCACGCTCGTTCTATCATAGACCTCATCCATCGCTTTCCATCAGGCGAGATCGAGGTTAAGAGCAGACCCAATCAGTAATTTAAAAAAAAAGTGAAAAATTTCATTTTCTAACATAAAATATATCCTATGACAGTTGGCTTTACTGTAGTTTCTCATTAGTGAAAGAATTTTCGGAATTAGGATCAGTATTTCGGAAGATTTCCCCCTACACACAAACTTACAAGTTTTACCTCTTGATAATATTAAGTATAGGTATATATATAATATAACTTATACAATTAAGAAGATGGGTTACTGACCTGACTCTAAGCAACTCCTGCGCAATTCCAAGTCCTCTATAATCAGGACGAACGAAGACGGCTCGGTCGATGAAGAGTCGTTCCAGTTTAAATTCCTTTACGCTATCGTATGTAGACAACATACCACCATACACTTCAGACATTTTTTTTAATGCTTCTGTTTTAGGCTGTAACTGTGCCTGTAAAACAATATTCTAATACACAACTTATTTATTCAAATTAGGCTGAGAATTTACATTTTGCAAACGATAAGATTACTTCAAAAGATAGCTCCCAAAACACCAAGAATTCACTACACTACCTAGTCTTGGTGTGGTATAACTGGGAAGACGAAGTGGCGCAACAAATACCCTTAGGCAGGCCGTACACCGGGCAATCGCTTTTATTTCGACAGGACACATTTGTAGCGGGTGCAGTTTGTGGCGAGACGTCTGCCGCGCTACACTAATTCAAGATCGAACACGTTGGTATTTTGGGCTCGGTGTTTTGCAAAAAATTTATTTTACGTTGAGTTTATTGCAGAGTTGCAAAAAAAAAAACACAAGCATGTATGTGTTTTGAGACATTCGGTGATATAATTGAAACTTTGAACTTTCGAAATTACCGTAAGTTGTAAGTCACTTGTTTAAATGGGTGAATCCAATAACGTCATTTTTTCCCATTATTTGCGACATAAGAAATCTGTATCATCGGACGATGATGTCAACATTCTGAAAGCTGCGCCACAACTGTGCGTCCGATGTGAATGTACACGATACATTTGCTCCGAGCTGAAATGTAGCGCAGTAGGTAACTGTGGCGACTTAAATGTAGGGTGCGTCTAGCGTGTGCGGTTTCATTTAGCAAAAACATATATTTGATCTTTATTTCGTTTATCTTTAGCAGTGCCAATTTATGAAATGGCCTATTTTGTTCCGGCAATTTGTATAGATAGATTCGGACGTTTTATTATATTTTGAATGTAACTCCACTTTAATCTCTGCCCATCTTTTTTTTTCTTCTCATTATTTGCGATATCAAGAAATCTGTATCATCGGAGGATGATGTCGACATTCTGGAAGCTGCGCCACAACTGTGCGTCCGATGTGCGTGTACACGAAACATCGCTCCGAGCTAAAATGTAGCGCAGTAATTGTGGCGACTTAAATGTAGGGTGCGTGTAGCGTGTGGTGCCGGTGTGCGGCCTCACTTATCAAATACATATATAATATTTGTTTGATATTTATTATGTTTTATCTTTAACACTGGCAGTTTATGAAATGGCTTATTGTGTTCCGACAATCTATAGATAGATTCGGACGTTTTATTATATATTTTTTTAATATAACTCTGCTTTAATCTCTGCCTCATCACGTCTTTTCTAATTAACAGCAGTTTATTTTATTTTAAGTACCTTTCCTTGTATCACCTCCTCTGGTGTACCTAACATCATTACAGACGCTCCAATGATGTCTTGTATTTCGTCATCATCGTGGTCTAAACAACAAATCACTGTGTGAGTTGCTCCATCTTCTCTCCTTTTCAGTATACGTTGTCTGAGTTCTTCCATTGCTTCTGCACTTTTTGGTACCCCTTAAACAATTTTTTTCTTACACTGTTTATGATGTGGTTCTAAACTGACAAGACTTGATCACGTGCCTTGAAATTTTGGTTTTAAGCTAGTGGTTGAACTCTTATGGATATTGTGGTACCGTCAAGCGCACGTTAATGGTAAGAATTTGACACTGACAGCGTTTTTGCCGGCCGCCGTGGCAGTCAAGGTGATTTTCGTAGTGCAAGTGTTACCACTGATGTGCGGGTAATTATACTTCTTTATGTTTTTAATATTTTGGTAAGTGTACTCGAATAATATACATATTTAGAAATAAAGAAAAATAGGTTTAATTGCCATAGAAATACGTGCATACAAAAAGATCGCATTGATATTATTACGAATAGATTATGTCCATATTTTGCTGATTTCAACTCGGACAAAAAAAAAGTATTGAACATATAATGGAAATATGGTCTATTATTGATACTGAAACACCAAAAAAAATGCGCACTGGTTAATTTTTTTTTCCTGTATAATCACGAGCGCAGAACAGATATAGTCGTAAAAACCTACCTGAAGCTTTAAGTGTAGACTCTTCTTTCGCAAAGCAATTCATATACTGTTCCAAGAAGTCCTCATAACGATCTTTAGGCAAATCTACTACACGAAAGTTAACAACAGCACCACTGTTATTTGTCGCTGAGAATTTAGACCACACTTTTGGAGAATTTGTCATTTTATCAAACTTTTTAAATGAATATCCGACACACCAGTGCCCTCGATAGTTTCATATATCATACTAAACATTACACAACGTTATCAACGTCATATTTGTTGGTAAATATATTTATTTCCACACATAGCATGTCTTATAGCCTAAGCAATAGAAGTCTTTTTCATTTGAAATAATTTTTATTTGGATATCATTAAGTATCAATGAACGGACTATCTTATCAAATGCTCATTGTGTAGGATATCTATACAAATATATAGGCGCATTCAAACAAAGAGGGGGCTGACTATGTACTGGACATAGTAACTGCTTATCAAGCTCTGGCCTAAATTTGGGATTAGAATGTTGACCACATTACATTATTTACCCTATTACTAACAAAGTTTTTGATGGAATAAAACTTTCAAGTAATCAAACATCAAGGACATTTCATGACTTACCTAATAATAGCACTACCATAATTTTAGTGTCTTTTATTTTGATAATAAAAAACCGGTTGCCACTAATATAGTTGGTAAAATATTCATAAATCTATGTCTACCATTGTACCTGAGGCACGCAATAAGTCGACGACTTCATAATACATGCTAGGTGACACCGAGTGAGCCGTTAGACGCGGCTCGTGACGTAATTGCGCCCATCGAGTGCACGCGCCGTACAAAATGGCCGTACTTTCAAAGCCTAAGAATACTGGAGCACTTATGAAGCAGAGAACAACCTTCATAATATTATGAATTAAAGATGTAACGGAGGCCATCTTAGTGGTGGTGGAGGCGGAGGTGGAATAATTAATAATAAAAAAACCTATTATATAAGTTTTTTTTTTTTAAAGGTCAATTTCTTAGTAGTTTATAAATTAAGCCGGATCTTCTAAACAGTTGCTCGCTGGTAGAACCTGTCGGCGAAGCAGCGACTTGGGAGAATAAATTTGAAACTTGAATTATATCTGTAAAAAAAACTAACAGACTGGATAAAGCCTATTTACATACACATATACTGAGTCACTCCTACAACAAATGATCTAACATACACACACACCCCCACATATGTCAGTCACTTTCACATCACACCACATCACTCACATTACATCACATCACACCACTTTCACACTTACACCCCCACACTTCTCCTACTTCACAAGCCAACACACATACTATATTTTTTATAAATCACCTTTTATACTACCTAAGAAATAGCGGCGTCTTCTAACACAGGCATTATCTGCTTAAAAGGAGGCGCCATTCACCAAAAAAATGTATACAACTATGGTCAAGAAATAACCTTCCTTTTTTTTTTTTTTGTATCTCCGGGTAATTTAATCACCAAAATTGATTTAAAATTAAAGATCCACAATACACTTTAATAAAAAGAATATTTAAAAAAAAATGGCTGTCATAAGAACTGCCGACAGAAGTGAAAACTCAAAACTTTGGAATAACTGACAGTCTGGCGCAACACGTCACGAGCATGTCACGCATTTCAGTGACGCGAACTCGTAAGTTTTTCCCCTACCAAAAATCGCTTAATGCGGCTCAAGAAGTTTTCACTTCAATAACATAAGTGAGGAGCTGGGGAACAGAACCGGATTAGTCCGTGAAATTAAATTTTACAGAATGGCTAAAAAACTAATATTAATTTATGGAGGAGATTAATAAAACAACATTGCATTACTATATATAGGTGGATTAGATCTATTGTTGCATGAGTAATAAATTTTTAATTTACTTTTATAGGTACTCTAGAAGTTATTCAAGAAATAAAAATGTACTAATCTGGTTTTGTTTGAAAAAGGTTGACTTGTCCCGGTTGTGACTGCAAACAATATATTTATATATATTTTATTTTTGCTGCACATGTCCGCCTTTGATTGAAAATGTATTGAAGATATGAATACTACATGGGACTAGTCCGCTTCAGAATGAAAAATGGATGGAATTTATAATATCTTTTTTTTTAACTCGGACTAAACCGGTTTCGTTTGAAAATGCATTTTTTTAAGCAATTTTTCCCTACTTAGAGCCGGTTTTGATTGAAAATATTAATAGGGATCGACGCAAAGGGGTCCAAGAAATCATGATTCGAAAAAAAAATGTGTGTTCGAATTATAGTGGACTAATCCGGTTCTGTTTGCCAGCTCCTAGTGTTTCGTGAAACTTAATTGTTTTAATCGACTTTCTTTGCTAACCGTAGATATTTATATCAGTTCCTACCAACCTATTTTGTTTTCTTATTCGAAATCATTAGATTAAAATCGCTGAAAAATAATTAACGTTTACAATGTTTATTCATTCCAGTATGACTTTAAAACGATAGAAATGCGAAGCAACAAAATATGATCTAGAGGAAAGTGGCCGTTTTTCTTTAGATCGAATTTTGTTGCTTCGTGTCTCAATATGAAACTTTATAAAAGGTATTAGAAAATTCTAAACACATCGAGGCAGCTAATTGAGCCGTTTTTCATAATTCCTTCTCAGTCACGAGATAATATTTTTGACCCGAGACAGCCCTCTTAATATTTTTATATCATGACATTCGCTTGACTGCTCGAGGGATCCATACTAATATTATAAATGTGATAGTAACTCATGTCTGTCTGTCTGTTACGGTTTCAGGCCTTAACTGCTGAACCGTTCGTCATGAAATTTGGCAGAGATATAGCCTGGGATATGGAGAAGGATAAAGGTTACTTTTTTACGCGATAACCGACATTCACGTGGGTGGAGCCGCGGGCAAATGCTAGTATAAATTAAATGTTTGTCTCGTATTCATGCCATTAACTTAAACTTGCGGAGGTTCAATGCTAATAGCATGTGAGGTATATAATATAATACTATCTCTCCTCCTTGTAGAGTTCTTAATATAAGATATTTTAGCGCCAGATTTTTTTTTTTTTGACAAAACAAGTTTGATCAGATTTTGACCACGAGCCAAAGTAACCTTTAATCACCCCTATGTCAGAATTTAAAATAAATGAAAATTGACATGTTCTTATTACTGAGTGTGTATCATGGCTTCATGACTCCCTTAATTAGTTCATTTGTTTTATATTTAATTTTGTAGTCTAACGCCCGGTTTCTCGACGGCTGTTCGAATCTAAAATTAACTAATCATGTGTCAAATCTCTTGTTAAGTCGAAAATGAGTTGCACGAACGTTAATTAAGTACTTTGATTTAAATCGTTGATCCAGGGCTTTAAATACCGGTAAATTTTCATAACGTTACCTTGTATTGACAGAGTTAACGTTATATTAAAATAACGGTAATCGATTTAACGATATTTATGCGACTATTAATTTTATTGTTATTTTAAACGGGTGAGATGTAAGTAGTGGGGCCTGGGCGTGCGGCGCGGCGGGAGCCCGCCCTCGCGCCTCTCTGATGCCATGCCGATCAAAACGTTGCCTGAATCTGCCTGATTCTTACCCACAAAACGGCAAAATAGCTAAATTAACGTTAGTTATCGTATTTTGTTAATGTTAATTAACGTTATATTACTGGTAATGTTATTAAGTAACGTAAAATTTTTATAATGTTAGTATGTATAACATTGAAATTTAACGTTACGTAACGGTTATTATTTTGTTATTTGGTAACGTTAACAAGCCCTGCGTTGATCACTTAACACAACAATCAAATTAGTACAAAAATCCCTTGTTAAATCAGAATTAGGGTTTCTGAAAGAACGATTAAGCTTGAATGTCATGTCAAGCAGCTGTCAAATGTTGTGTTAGCCAATCTGTCGAGCTTGGGCGATTATATTTGCATTCCCTGTGATTTTCTGTTTTCTTTGGATATTTTCTAGTTATAATCAACAAAACAACTTCGGCTACCCATATCGGACTCGAGATTGATTAATTTTCTACTGGAGATTTGATAACCGAACAATTATATTTCTTACAAACAAACGGAACCGTGATACTTACGATTTGTTTGTACACAAATCAGAAATACACATATTATATATTATATTTCACGATTTCTTTTTACACAAATCAGAAATACACATATTATATATTATATTTACCAATAAAAACGTGCAATAGTTACTTACCTATATATTATACTCAAAAGTGAACATTTCTCGCGTTCTGTATAGTATCTGCCTCTTGATGTCGATGCCGATGCCATAATTCCATCATCATCATCATCATTTCAGCCGAAAGACGTCCACTGCTAGACATAGGCCTCCCCCAATTGGGGGGTTTTACCATAATCGCCACACTTAGGCAGGCGAGTTGGCGATCGTAGTATGGTGTTAAAAATGAATAGAGAACGCTGCTGCCCATTCTCTAAGAAGTCCTTTAGTCGCCTTTTACGACACCCACGGGAAGAAATAGGATGATGCTATTCTTTACGTCCAGCACCACACGGCACATAAATCAATTAAAAGCACTAAACAATTTTTTTATTTATATCTCTAGATATGTACCTCGAACATTCAAAACTTTCAATAAAATGCCGCCTTTAGAAATGTCCACAGTGTCAACTTGATATTAAATTGAACGAACTATTTATCAAAATGAATGAAGAATACGATGTTGCCATACACATAATCTATTTTCGTTATTCAGTTGACATTGATAGTTGATTAGTTAATTTTATCGTAATCGCCAATTCAGCAACCCAATTCGATTTTTAACAGGTTTGTTAGTTGATTATAGATTTGAATAGCCGTCGAGAAACCGGGCGTTAATGAGGCTAACTAGCTTAACTGTAGCCAATTTAATTTTTTTTATTTTTATTACCAAAATGTTGTTCCTATTGAATGGTGCCCAAGATAGACTGTGCCTAGTTTGGGACCAACGATACCTCCATATTGTAATTTTGAATGTTGAAATAAACGATTTTACTTTACTTTTTTTCTACCCATATTTTTTATTCTATGGTAATAAATTGTGTGTTAATAATTAATGGGTTAACAATAAAAGCAGGATTTGTATAATAATTTATTTAAGCAAAACAAATACTCAGAATAGTTCAACTTATTTAGATTTGAATGCCCAACTTATGATGAAGGTATCCTGGCAACCATAAATTTACAGGAAGGAGGTACGTTTTCGAAGGTCACCCCATACTTTTTCCCGTAATCATCATATTGGATCTCGCAGACAGTCTCCCATCCATCGCGCTCAGCTGCTTTCTGCGTACCATATGACGTCATCCAGGCTCCATGCATTGCTACTCCGTATTCTTTACACATCATTCGCCTGAAACAATATAATTTTCATTAGGTAGTCTCTGCATGTAAAATACTAGTAATTAGTTACATCCGGTTAGACTGGAAGCCTTTCCCTCCTTTATATTGGCGTCGGCTTTCGGTTTCGCTTGAAATTCTTGAACCAGCTATAAAGCCAGGAATACTCTAATGAGTCATAATTAGAGATCGTATATTGGGATGCATATTCACCTAAAGTTGAGATGTTTGCTATTATGGAAAGCGCTTTTGTATCGAATAAATCACCCGGTTCCGGTGTTTTATTTTTTATTTTAACTAACACACACCACCCTTACTCTTACACTCTACATACACTTATTTGCATAGGGGGTTAAAATAATTTTAAATAAATATGCATCTGAATAGTTATGCAATCCAAGAACCCCGGGTTTTTTTTGTAATAAATAATGTGTTAGAAGTCGCTTCCATACTATACAGCCGACTAGTTATGCATTGCCGGTATTCCTGGCATCACGGGATATTTTCTTACAATTTTTTTTTAAGAAGCTGCTTCCATACTTTCATATCTAATATTTAACTTTAGGTAAATATGCATCCGATTTTCCGATCTCTAGTGAAAATATTATACTGCTCGTTGTCCATTAGCACCTCCACTTCCACTATCAAAGACCTGCTGAGACCGCAGGTAAGGCTAGTGCTGTCAATGAAGCTGAGTTTTGATCAAAACAAATATAAATACCAACTTGCTGCACTTGACTCGGTGGAACGCAGAGCGAAAAAGCTTATATGTGACGAAACGTTGGTGTCTTAGGCGTCACAGCCTGGCTCATCGGCGTAATGTTGTTAGCCTGTCAGTCTTCTACCGACTGTACTTCGGAGAGTATGCGCAGAAGCTCCAAGACCTGATTCCACTATCGCCGTTTTATTATCGGACTGCCAGACGTACGGCAGGGTACCATGCGTACTTGGTTAATATCCCGATAATCGAATAGTCTTACTCAGCGCTTCTCCTACGCATTTGGGTCTTATTCAAAATAATTGTAAGTTACGGAGAGGAAACAGATATGAATATTATTTGATTGTAACAGAAAAATTACAGAAAGGTATTATTAGGGTAAGTTTAAATAGCATACGTTTTTTAAATAAATAATGAATGTTGAGCTAGTTTAAAACATCTGGTATTATAGTAGAATAGCATCATCAGCTATCACTACCTAAACATACCTATTCTAGTTTACCTACTTTTATTAGGTAGAACAGTGCTACGAGTGCGAAGCAGGGGCACCCCGCCCCGGCTCATATTTTAGTATAATTGCCATGAATCATAAAACAAATCGTATAGCAGTTCAAATGACATGGCCGGATTCTGCCCCCAAAATCAATTTATAAAGTACATTAATTATTATTATATGCAAATTACTTCTTAAAATAAATCGCAACAATTACATTTCTCTAGAACAGGCGACAAAAAATGCCAAAAAAATATGTGTGTTAATTGATTTTGTGCGGTTTTTAATTTCAAAATATTAGACAGCAATGCAATACAATTCATTTGTGTTTGGATACACGTATTGACAAATACTGTATCTATAGCTCTGAAGATCTTGAAGGTGAGATTCAAATAAAAAAAACACGACTGCCAGAATCGTATGACTAAGGTACCTATAAAAGTCAACTTTTTCATGATTATCGCAGACACCATTTTTCGAGCTGCCGAAGCCGAATCCACATGATGTAAGAATATTTTATATTTATAACAAATATTAAAACACAAAGCTATTTTCTAGTGTCGGTAATAAAACTGTAAGTACGTACCGTTGTTTTAAACGCCTTACATTGAATATTTTCATTTAGAAGTCTAATTTTCTTCGACAACGAAACGAACTGAAAAGCTATATTGAATTAAATGGCCGAGCATTTATTCTTATGTCCAGGTAGTGACAGCTAGTAAACTCATGTTATCAGTATATCATATTTCTTTATTGCGATGAAAATAATGATAAGACAGCATAACAGAGAAGAATAACAGATATGTGTAAAATAACGACACTCATTAATCAATTAAATTTGAAGAACAATGAATAGTATTTTATACTTTATTGAGGGAATCGATGAATATTTAAACAATATTCTCATAAAAAAACCTTTTTTTTAAACTTTTGTGTAATATTTAATAGTTTTTTTTTTTTTTTTTTAGTTTACCGTCAAAGTCTTGGACATTGAATATTTGTATGAAACAGAACCTATGCAAAGTCTGGTTTCATTTTTTTTAAATGAATAGTTTAACTGTATCGAAATGTTTCATTGTTTTTTATTAAGCTCAAATAAACATTTAATCTGTTTGTTTATGAAATTCTAGTCAGTTGTATCTCATTATCAAAATAACTGGGTTGGACATTAAGACAGTAGTGAATATACAATTATTTTGAATATGACCCATTTATTATGCGGACAGCCAAAGTGTGGAACTCTCTGCCAGCGTCTGTATTCCCTTCCACATACAATCCGTCTGCCTTTAAAGCAAGTGTAAACAGACATCTTCTGGGCACGCGCATTCTATTGTAGACCTCATCCATCGCTTTCCATTAGGCGAAATCGAGGTCAAGAGCAGGCCCAATCAGTAATTAAAAAAATACTTGCTTATGCCCGCGACTTCGTCCGGGTGAAAAATCATGTTCTAACATAAAATATATCCTATGACAGTTGGCAATACTATAGTTTCTCACTAGTGAAAGCATTTACGAAATTAGGATCAGTATTTCGGAAGATTTCCCCCTACACAAAAACTCACAAGTTTTACCTCTTGATAATATTAAGTATAGATATATATATTATATAACTTGATACAATTAAGAAGATGAGTTACTGATCTGACTCTAAGCAACTCCTGCTTCCCTTCCACATATAATCCGTCTGCCTTTAAAGCAAGTGTAAACAGACATCTTCTGGGCACGCGCGTTCTATTGTAGACCTCATCCATCGCTTTCCATTTGGCGAAATCGAGGTCAAGAGCAGGCCCAATCAGTAATTAAAAAAATACTTGCTTATGCCCGCGACCTCGTTCGGGTGAAAAATCATGTTCTAACATAAAATATATCCTATGACAGTTGGCAATACTATAGTTTCTCATTAGTGAAAGCATTTACGAAATTAGGATCAGAATGAGTATTTCGGAAGATTTCCCCCTACACACAAACTCACAAGTTTTACCTCTTTATGATAATATTAAGTATAGATATTTATATTATATAACTTGATACAATTAAGAAGATGAGTTACTGACCTGACTCTAAGCAACTCCTGCGCAATTCCAAGTCCTCTATAATCAGGACGAACGAAGACACCTTGGGCGATGAAGAGTCGTTCCAGATTAAATTCCTTTATGATATCGTATGCAGACAACATACCACCATACACTTCAGACAATTTTTTTAATGCTTCTGTTTTAGGATGTAACTGTGCCTGTAAAACAATATTCCAATACAAAACTCATTTATTCCAATTAGGCTGAGAATTTACACTTTGTAAGCGATAAGATATACTTCAAAAGACAGCTCCCAAAACACCCAGAATTCACTACTTCATTACACTACCTAGTCTTGGTATGATACAACTAGGAAGAAGAATTACATATAGAGCATGTTTGTAATAAGTTAAGACAATTTTTAGCTAATATTATAATCCTGAAGAACCGCATTCCTTTCAAAGTAAAACTTATGTTATACAACTCATTAGCAGAATCATACATTCAATATGGACTCAGTAGTTACGGTCGAACATTCAAATCTTATCTCAGTAAAATTTATAAACTCCAACTAAGAATACTAAAGAATATCGTATCTAAAAAAATTATATAAAAATTTCAAAACAATGAGCATGGACTATATCATCACTGTAAAACATTACCTGTACACACACAATTTAAATATACTTTGCTAAAAGAACAATATTTCAACGGCTACTTAGAGCAAAAAGTTAATATCGCAAATAATTAATATAAAATGAATATCGCGCGAGTCTGTACGATCCTTTAATCTCTATCTCATCACGACTTTTCTCTAACTAGCACCAGTTTGTTTTATGTTTAAGTACCTTTTCTTGTATCACCTCCTCTGGTGTAGCTAACATCATTACAGACGCTCCAATGATGTCTTGTGTTTCTTCATCATCGTGGTCTAAACAACAAATCACTGTGTGAGTTGCTCCATCATCTCTCCCTTTCAGTACATATTGTCTGACTTCTTCCATTGCTTCTGCACTTTTTGGTACCCCTTAAACAAATTTTTTTCTTACACTGTTTATGATGTGGTTCTAAACTGACTTGACCACGTCAAATGCCATTAAATTTTTGTTTTAAGCTAGTGGTTAAACCATTATGGATATTGTGGTACCGTCAACTCCACGTTAATTGTAAGAATTTGACACTGACATTGCGGCCGCCGCACAGTTTTTACAGAACGTTTTTAAACAAAGTTGGTCCCTAAGTCACTAAAATCATAGTTTCGACCCACTATGTGCCGTGGCAGTTAGGGTGTGATTTTCGTAGTGCAAGTGTTACCAATGATGTGCCGGTAGCAATACTTCCTTATGTTTTTCATGTTTTGGTAAGTATACTTGAATAATATATTTAGAAAGAAAGAAAAATAGGTTTCTTTGTCATAGAAACACGTGCATACAAAAATATCCCATTGATATTATTACGAATAGATTATGTCCATGTTTTGCTGATTTCAAGTCGGACAAAAGAAAAGTATTGAACAAATAATGGAAATGTGGTCTATTATTGATACTGAAACACCAAAAAAAAAATGCGCATTGGTAATTTTTTTTTTTTCCTGTATAACCACGAGCGCAGAACAAATATAGTCGTAAAAACCTACCTGAAGCTTTATGTGTAGACTCTTCTTTCGCAAAGCAATTCATGTACTGTTCCAAAAACTCTCCATAACGACCTTTAGGCAAATCTACTACACGAAAATTAACAACAGCACCACTGTTATTTGTCGCTGAAAATTTAGACCACACTTTAGGAGAATTTGACATTTTATCAAACTTATTAAATGAATATCCGACACACCAGTGCTCTCGATAGTTTCATATATCATACTAAACTTTACACAACGCTATCAACGTTATATTAGCTGCTAAATATATTTATTTCGACACATAACGTGTCTTATAGCCTAAGCAGTAGAAGTCTTTTTCATTTAAACGAATTTTTATTTGAATATACAAACGAACACGAGGACGACTTTTGAGGTACGAACGGACTATCTTATTAGATGCTCATTGTTTAGGATGTCTATACAAATATATAGGCGCATTCAAACAAAGAGGGGGCTGACTATGTACTGGACATAGTTACTGCTTATCAAGCTCTGGCCTAATCTTGGGATCAGATTGTTGACCACATTACATTATTTACCCTGTTACTAACAAAGTTTTTGATGGAATAAAACTTTCAAGTAATCAAACATCAAGGACATTTCATGACATCAAGAACATTTCATGACTTACCTAATAATAGCACTACCATAATTTTAGTGTCTTTTATTTTGATAATAACAAACCGGTTGCCACTAATATAGTTGGTAAAATATTCATAAATCTATGTCTACCATTGTACCTGAGGCACGCAATAAGTCGACGACTTCATTATACACGCTAGGTGACACCGAGTGAGGTGTTAGTCGCGGCTCGTGACGTAATTGCGCCCATCGAGTGCACGCGCCGTACAAAATGGCCGTACTTTCAGAGCCTAAGAATACTGCAGCACTTATGAAGCAGAGAACAACCTTCATAATATTATTAATTAGAGATGTAACGGAGGCCATCTTAGTGGTGGCGGAGGCGGAGGTGGAATAATTAAGAAAAAAAAAAACCTATTATATTAGTAAAGAATGGGAAACCATATTTCACAAAAACACATATGCGGCTTTTTTACCTTCTAGACAATTTCTTAGTAGTTTATAAATTAAACCGTATCTACTAAATAGTTGCTTGCTGGAAGAACCTGTCGGCGAGGCAGCGACTTGAGAGAATAAATTTGAAACTTGAATTATATCTGTTAAAAAAAAACTAATAGGCTGGATAAAGCTATTTACATACACATATACTGAGTCACTCCTACAACAAATGACGTAACATACACACACACACCCCCACACCACACGCAAACACACCACTCACAAATGTCAGTCACTTTCACATCACACCACATCACTCACATTACATCACATCACACCACTTTCACACTTACACCCCCACACTCCTCCTACTTCACAAGCCAACACAAATACTATATTTTTTATAAATCACCTTTTATCCTATCTAAGAAAGAGCGGCGTCTTCTAACACAGGCATTATCTGCTTAAAAGGAGGCGTCATTCACCAACAAAATGTAAACAACTATGGTCAAGAAATAATCTTTTTTTTTTTTTTGTTCACTCCGTCGTATTAAAGGGTTTTCGCTTAGTTTTTTACAATTAAATGAAAGAAAATTTAAAACTTATATTAAAAGCACACTTTGTAAATAGCCTATTACAAATTAGAGGAATATATTATCCAAGATAATAATGCTTGGAAACATGCTGGTCCTGTTCCATATGACAATCTAGAGTCGAGACAAAATCAAACTGGTTGCTAATTTAATTGTATAATTTATTATTATTATGATATTAATTTTACATTCTGTGACACAAAAATTCAATAAGTCATTATGTGAGTTAAAGTATTCTACCTACGAACTTTAACTCACACAATGACATATGTATGACTTGTTAAAATTTTAGGATAATCATCTCGTTTTTCAATGTTTGTAAAATAAAAAAAGAGTACCATCGTCACGAAAAGAAAAATAATGTTTGTAAATATTTGAGCACCATGTATCACATAATAATTAACCTATAAATAAATCTTTTTACCTATTGTGGTATAGTAATTTTATATTAGGTACACCATCTTCATATATAATTACATAATTAATGTATATAAAATATTGTTAACATTTGAATTAAACATGAATAAATAAAAAAATAAATAAAAAGTAAGTGTGGAGTTTCTTGCCAATTCTTTTCTACACGTTACTACCTTTTGGAACGTAATTTGTTAGTTAATTGGTGACAAAGTTATACCTATATCACTTCAAGAGATAAAGTTTAATAATAGTGGTTAAAGTATGAAATTGCCATTTTATAGTAATAGATAGTTTGAATTGACATTACACCTTCATGGGGTGAGATATTCGAGTGAAACTTTTTTTACATTATACCTATGAGATTTTTTTTTTAAATGTGCAACATTCGATTTTCGAATTTCAATTGTTTTTTTATTCAGCTTAGACGGAAAAGATGGATACTTCGAAAATCCAAGTAATTTCCGCGGATTTAACGCGGCAGAAACGGCTCTAAATATCAATGCTGAGTTTGGAGAGGAGACTGCTAATGAACGCACCGTGAGTTTTGGGTTTAATCGCTTTCGTAATGGAAACTTCCGACTTGAAGAACGAACCATGTGGAAGACCGCCCACACAGGTGAATAACGCTGAATTGATGGAGATGGTGAAAGCCGATCCGAGCCAAACTACCCGGGAATTAGCAGCATGGTTTAACGTTACTTTACCTACAATATTGACTCATTTGCATCAAATCAATAAGATAAAAAAATATGAAAAATGGGTGCCTTATGATTTGACTGATCTGCAGAAAGAAAAGCGTGTTGAATCGGTACAGAAATGCAGGAATATTGGATCGAATTGAGACATGTGACGAAAAGTGGATTCTTTAAGATAACCGTAAGCGACAAATGCAATGATTGACCCCAGGTCAAACGCCGCAACAGTGCCCTAAAGCAAAGCTAATCAATAAAAAGGTATATGGTTACTGTTTGGTGGTCTCTTCATGGTGTTATTCACTATAGCTTTCTCAGGTCTAATCAAGCAATATCAGCAGATGTTAACTGTGCTGAACTTCGAACAATGATGGCGAAACTGGCAGTAAAACAGCCTCGACTCGTGAATCGATCTTCACCATTATTGCTCCATGATAACGCAAGAGTTCACACTGCATGCAGCTCCTGTAGAGTTAAAACGGTGTCCCGTTGTAACTCAACAGGAGCTGCAGTTAGAAACCATACGTCATCCTCCGTACTGCTCCAACTGACTATCATTTTTTTCGTGATTTGAACAATTTTCTACGTGGTAAAAAAATTTCTTCCCAAGAGGCAGTACAAAATGCTTTCACATAGTTTGTCAAATCTAGATCCCCAGAGTTCTATCGCACAGGCATAAATGAAATTCCGATTAGATGGCAGCAATGTGTAGATAATGAGGGTAAATATTTTGATTAAATAAACATGTTACATCTTGAAAAAAAAAAAAAAAAAAACGAGTTTTAACTTTGCAGTATAAATCGGCAATTTCATACTTTAACCCCTAATATAATGTCAGATTAAGAATATATAAATATTTGTAAATCGTAATTCATAATAAAATCGTAATTGAAATAATTGTAATGTCAAAGTGTTGACACAGTAAAACTTGATTAATTATATTATTATAAGGTTTATACCAATATTTGGAGACATGTAGCACAGGACAGAGATAAATGGAGATCTTTGGAGGCCTTCACCCACCCTGGGGTTCTTGTAAATCAAGAAAAATTATAATAATTAATATTTAACAATTAGTAACAAAAACAAAAAACTGCGGCGGTGGCTCATTTATGTGTATGGCTCGAGATAACGATACACCATTACTTCAGCTAATAATATCTATATATATCTGTAATTTTTATGGTGTACATAATAAAGAGTATTCTATCTATCTATCTATCAATTATCAGTAACTGTCTTAGTTGCGGGGCTGTTATGTTCCTGTGCGTTGTTAGGCGACTGTTGGAAGTCCTGCTCATTAGAGAAATAATCTTGGCTCAATGTCATTCCTACAGGGCCACTTTCCACGTGTCAAGCACCCCTTCTCATGTTAACATTTCCGATTGGAGTTTTTGTTTTTCTTTGCGTTATGTTTACCGCAAATAAACGTATTATTTTCTTTCTTAAAAAAAGACTTTGTTTCCACGTTGTATCTATAATATTTACCATGTATAGTCAGGGAAACTAATTGTAAAGCGAATGGACACCCTTCGTCAATTTGCCGGGTTATAGTCATTTCATACAATTATCAAAGAATGACAGTTGTAATTTGAATATACGGTAATTTATTTATGTAGGTACTAAGAGCATTGGCGGTCCCGTGTTAACAGCCCCGACGTCGTGGGTACGAACCTAAACAGACGCTTTGTGTAAATTATTTCATCACAACTATTCTAAAAACGGAAGGAAAACATTGTGAGAAAAATTCGAAGACATCAACTAACCCGCACTTGGCCCGCGTGGTAGATTACAGCCCGTTCTCTCTCAAAGAGACGAGGCTGGTATCCCAGCAGTGAGATTATAGGCTGATTATGCTAAGCTTATGCTATGTAGGTAGTCAATTTGCATAACAATTAATTTCCATGACTACCCTCTAAGTTATAGTCGCTGACGCACTTCGTCAGCTTTGTTTACGTAGACTCACTAAATACATCTCATTAGGCACCAGTAGACTGTGAAAGGCAACTGGTATCCATTTTAAATATGCAAGGAAAAATAGTTTAATGTAGAACTGTATTTTTATAGTAAGAGTGAAAATACATGTTTGTCGAAGGACCGATGGCCGGTGGAGCAGACGAGTCCTGGCGTGGAGATCGCGTATCGGTAAGCGTAGTGTGGGACGCCCCCCAGCTAGTTGGACCGACGACCTCAAAAAGGTGGCTGGGACAGACTGGATGCGGAAAGCGGAGGACAGGGTGTTGTGGCGCAGCATGGGAGAGGCCTATGTTCAGCAGTGGACTGCGATAGGCTGAGTTGATTGAAGAGTGAAAATAGTGTGACCTATTCTTGCACAGATGCGACGCACGGGTTTATTTTACTTGTTTGTTTGTTGTGTTGTTTGTTGCAAAGGTAGATAATTTCCACTGCGCTAAACATTTAGGGGTTTATTTATAAACGCTGCTTAAAGTTAAGTAATGATTAGCGACTGTTTAACCATACATTTAAGACGTTTGAACGTCACTTAACTTTAACTCATTTGCAGCCCAGAACCCAGCATATATGTAAGTCAAAAAAAAAAAATTGTTCGTGTGCTGACATCCCTCAAACGAGTCGTCGCTATACTATAGATTACTTCTGTTCATGCCCAGGACCCGACTAGCGATACCAAATCTAATTATGTAAATTTGCCAAACAATTTAAGACTTACAAGTAAAAATGTATTTTTGAACTGGGCAGCCAATGGGTTAAACAACGTTTATGAATAAACCTTTTTGTTTTTGTTGATTGTTTGTTGTCATTTACCAATGGTGCAACATTGGTAAATGCAATAGATTATGCAACATCTATTGTCTGTGGTCTTGGCCTGTCATCAAGCAATGGACAACAGTCAAACTTTTTTATTTTTATTGTTACATTTAAGGTTCTGAATACGAGGCTTTTAGTTACTTTGTATTAGTATGTGTATTTTGTCAATTTTTTATGTAATGTGCGTCTTGTTTGTGCAGAATAAACAATTTTTCTTTCTTTTCTTCTTTTTCTTTCTTCTTTCTAGTGTAAATGATGGTCGAAGCTCTTTGCATATCCAGATCAGACCATAGTCCGTAATTACTTTTGGGACTCTGACTACCAAATCCATATCCAACAAGTCAACAACCCTTGAATTGACTTTTGAAAGTTAAAACTTTGTTTCATTTCGTAATACGATAACGAGGTTTTCGTCATGTCACCCACGAGATTATCATAATTTTGCCTTAATTTTTTTTAAGTTTTGGGTTAATATTCGTGTATAGTGTGTACTGCAGTAGAAACGTGGATCCACGTGGTCAAACAAATGAATCCACGTAGCTAAAATGCACCGCGTGCTCGTGTACAGCATGCGTCGCGGTGTATCTGCGCCTTTATTCTATTTTCATGCTTCTTTTGCCCAAAATTCACTTCCATAAGCGAAGGTACCAGCACACCATTGTGAACATCTTGAGCCTTTTTGGGCATCGACTTAAGATACGGGTGGTGAATAAAACTAATAAAATAAGTCTCATAGTTGTATTCTAGCAATCATGAACTTAGAAGAAGGAGGATCTTTACAGAATGTAATTCCAAAGTTTTTTGTTAGCTTTTCACATGTGAGCTCGCAGACAGTCTCCCATCCATCGCGCTCAGCGGCTCTCTGCGTGCCATATGACGTCATCCAAGCTCCGTTTATAGGTATTCCGTATTCCTTGCATATCAGTCGCCTGAAAAATTACGTGAAAAATACCACATCATAATTATAAACTGTTTGATTAACTAATTAATACCGAATGATATACTTATTAACAAATTAGCTTTTGCCAGCGGTTTCGTCCGCATGAAGGTCGGAAATGATCTCACAGAAACGTGCTACCTTAATGAAAAGTAAAACTATCTGTGTGCCAAATTTGTTCTAATCCGTTTGGCCATTTTTGCGTGATTGAGTAACAAAAATCCAAAAAAATAAGGTTTCACATTTATAATATTACTAGCTTTTGCCCGCGGTTTCGCTCGCGTTAATTTAGAATTTAAAAAAAACTAACTCACTACAAAAGTGTCTATAATAATATAATTCAATCATGATTCTAAAGACACATGGCGCCATCTATAAGAACGTTATTGTGGTTTTCCTCGGGAACAGTACTTTTTTCGGAATGAAAGGTGTCCGTTTCTGTACACCTGACAACGTATATGCAAAATTTTAGCATGATCAGTTCAGTGGTTTAGGCGTGAAAAGGTAACAAACATACTTTCGCATTTATAATATTAGTTAGGATTAGGATACAGGGCGTCCCACGACTTTGCCACATGGAGAGAAGGTACCTTAAATACTATAGATAGAAAAATTTACTGAATGAAGACTTAATTTTTATTTTAAAAACAATACGAATTGCATTCAAAGAATTTTAAATAATCGCCTGTCTGACCGGAAATATAACCAGCAAAATATGAAAAAAAAAAAAAACTGTAATTTTATTGTACCGATCGAAAGGCTCAATCATATACATAATTATCTATTTCTTCTTAATAACATAGCATCTAAAATAAAAGAAAGACCATGAAATTTAACATTGGATCAAGGTGATCGGAAGAAAATTGTGTTTTTGTAAGTTCTGATAAATTCATGAGGTTTTCTACATGAATTAAAAAAAATATGGACATACAAGTAAGAGCTAAATTAAGAAATGTTGATAATGTACTTTCTGAGTTTATCTTGGATATTAGTGACATCGGTGAAGGAAAACGTTGTGAAGATACCTGGATTTATAGTTAATATAATATTTGTATAAATAATGCCTTCTCTGTAGGAGAAGAGGCCTTTGCTCTGCAGTGGGAATACAATAGGCTGGTATTTTTTTTTTTTTGTTATTGAAGCAGTATCTAACCTGGCTTTGAGGAGCTCTTGCGCAATGCCGAGCCCCCTGTACTCAGGACAGACAAAGAGTCCCCTGTCACTGAAGCAACGATCTAAATCGAATGCCTTCATTTCATTGTAGTGAGCTTCCAAGCCGTGCATAATTTCAAATAGTTTCTGCAATTCTGTCGTTTTAAAGTCAAACTGAAATAAAAAATATATACATTTTAATATTAGATACAATATTCACCTGGTTTTTCTTATGAGCTTGATATTAAGTTCTTTAAGATACAAATTTCTTCGAATTTGTTTGGTTTTACCAACATAACTCAAACTGAAATTCAAAGCATTTATTTTAATAAACCAATTATTGGCACTTTTGAATTGTAAAGGAGTCGGTCAGTCAGAAAGATGAAGTTAGTTGCCCATTTCAAAGTGAATGGGTTTCTATGGAGAAGTATGGGCAAGAAACTCCACGGACACTCTTTTAAATTATACAAAATTGTTATTGTTACAAAATATTGGTTACATTATACATGTTAAAATTACACGAAATCATATGTAGAAAGACGTACACACCTCTGGTTCTGGATCGTTTTTTGATACCAATGCCATCATAGATGCTCCAACGATATCTTTAATTGTGTCATCACCGTTGTCTAAACAACAAATCACAATGTGAAATCCGTCTTCATTTGTTGCTTCTAATAAAGGCCCCTGTAGTTCTTCTATTGCCTTTGCATTTTTAAGAAATCCTTCGACCAAAAGAAACAAATCATAAGAAAATATTTAATCATTTATTATTTATAGGTATAATTTTATTGGTTACAAGCAAAATGTCGTGCTTCGAGACGCAGCGGTTAAGGCTGTGCGTGGTCTGTCAATGAATTTAAGAGTAAATCTATATAAATCATAATATCATTGTAATAAAAATTGTGTTCAACTTACCAGCAGCTATAAAAGTGTTCTCCTCTTTCACAAAATGATTTATGTACAAATTTATTACTTCGTCATTCAGATATTTAGGCATGTCCACAATACGTAAATTAAGAACAGTACTATCTTTTTTTCTCACCGAGAATTGAGACCACACTTTGGAAGACTTTGACATGCTAAAAATTTTCTGCAGTAGATAAAAAATTGCAATGTCTACGTAAGCGGTTTTTAAACAATTATTTGGTTGTACTGATTTTATTTTAAGTGAATTTTTTAATGTCTTTAGTAGCGTCAATGCTATCTCTAAATGTGATTATTTTACTGTGTCAAGTTATAAGTAAGCCGGTTATCTTATCAGTAATTAATGTTGGGCGAGTTAATAATGTTGATGTCATTTGGGAATATTGACAAAATACATAAATCATTAAATCATCATTTGAGTCACACGTACAATTTCTATGGGAGTTTGCAGAAACTGCTAACCGCCATCTATTACTTCTTTTAATTTGTTTACCTTCATACATCTGGTCGTACACCTGATCTTTCTGAAGAACATCATCAATCACCACTAGTCTATAAAAAAAATTAAAGTTTAGTTTTGTAGTGTCAAAACGAAAACCAACAATGCCATGATAGCATGTTAATAGCATGATAGTAGCCATTATAGGTAATAGTTTACCTATAATGACTACTTGGCCTTTGCCCGCGGCTACGCCCGCGTGAATGTCGGAAATTCTCCCATGGAAATATACTACCGGGATAAAAAGGATAAGTATGTTCCGACTACCTAAATACAACAAATACAAAAAGGAGTTTGCAGAAACTGCTAACCGCCATCTATTACTTCTTTTAATTTGTTTACCTTCATACATCTGGTCGTACACCTGATCTTTCTGAAGAACATCATCAATCACCACTAGTCTATAAAAAAAATTAAAGTTTAGTTTTGTAGTGTCAAAACGAAAACCAACAATGCCATGATAGCATGTTAATAGCATGATAGTAGCCATTATAGGTAATAGTTTACCTATAATGACTACTTGGCCTTTGCCCGCGGCTACGCCCGCGTGAATGTCGGAAATTCTCCCATGGAAATATACTACCGGGATAAAAAGGATAAGTATGTTCCGACTACCTAAATACAACAAATACAAAATGGATATGGATACAGTATCTTATCCTTAAGAGATAGACATATGCCATCGCGGACTTTTCTCTAGACCTTTAAATGATACACAATTCCACAATACAATATTTTGTTATATCTCAAAGGGTTTAGACAGCGTTTTCGTTGAAAGCTCCCAGACGGCTTATTTTTTTCCGACACCTCCAACAAATACCGTTAATGTATACAAAAACTTAACAAATTATACACTTAAACCTTCCTCGAGAACCAAGCTATCCATGGGAAAAACAGCATGAATATCGGTGCAGTAGTTTTTGAGTTTATCGCGAACAGACAGACAGACAGACGCGGCGGAGGACTTTGTTTTGTAATATGTAGTAGTTTCGTTTTGTAGTGTAGTGTCAAAACGAAAACCAACAATGCCATGATAGCATGTAAATAGCATGTTAGTAGCCATTATATTTAAAAAAACCAGCCAAGTGCGTGTCGGACAACGCACAATAAAGAGTTCTGTAGTTGGGATGAATTTATCCTAAGAACAAACTTAACATTGTAGTTGAAAAATATGTTCTCCCATGCATTTTGTATGGGAGAATATGTTTATTGTACGTGGTCCGACACGCTAATGGCCGGATTTTTTTCTGTCACTGAAGAAACGGTCAGAATTGAGCGCCTTCACTTCGTCATAGTAAGGCGCCATTCCATAATACATTTCAAAGAGCTTCTTCATTTCCTCAGTTTTAAAGTCAAATTGAAATAGTAACATTAATAGTTGATTGTTTCTGTTTCCCACTGTTCCTTGTTAACAACTGTTTATGAATAGAAGAAAGATGAGTGACTAGATATAGTAGGTGAGATATATTATTCTGGCAGAAGTATCATGAGTCATGATCCTATTCTTGAATTTATGTGGCGATCCACTGCCCGATTGTCGGGCACCTGTAATCGATTAAGTGACGTCAGTGGAAGTGATTGAAAAATCCCGCCCCGACCCTTGATGTAGCTAGCCCGCGTCGCTGAGCTTGAAGCTTTAAATTCGTCCCCTAATAATCATAATTCGATCCAGCCTGTCCCTTGCTGTCCTCCCCAGCGACGCCCTAAGTTGAGGTCCGTACCCCACAGGGGGTGCCCTTAGTGCGTAGACGCTTAGTTGAGCTAAATGGTGCTATTCCATGCGTCATATCTGGAACAGGCGCCGTCAGTTGGGACTGGTCATCTCTTAGCTGCCACGGATTATTTTAATTTATTTTAATTTTTGAATTGTTTTTATTATGGACACTTCTAACGTGCACGTCTTTCTACATTGTTTTCCCATGTATAACTTCAACATGAATGATGTAACCCATTTTTTGTAACAATATTTTGTTTTAAAAGAGTGTCCGTGGAGTTTCTTGTCCGTTCTTCTCCATAGGAACCGACTACGCTTTGGAATGGGCAACTAGCTTCATCTTTCTGACTGACCGACCCCTTGACAATTCAAAAGTGCCTGTAATTGGTTTATTTGAAATAAATGCTTTGAGTTTTGAGTTTTTGAGATTTGCCCTGGCTGGAGGACTTAGTTTATTGAGGCGAGGCACCCACAGGAAAGACCGGTTAAGCAGACGACAACCTCCTAGGTTGACCTATGAGATGCCATAAGCAAATCTAAAAAAAAAAAAAAAAACTGAAAAATATCCTGCTTGCGATGTCTTCAAGACCTCAATCACAAACATCGAAGCAAACAAAATACCAATATCTGTTCCGTAACTATTTGATCAACATGTAAACATACCCTGTTCAGTGGCCCTAGTGTGAGTTTATAAACAATAATCGTTGGAAAAAGTGGTGAGATATAAAGTTGAAACCTTCTAAATACAGATGAATATATTACTATTTCCCTTCAGTGAGTGATTGCATAAGAATTTTACCAGAGGCCCTAGTGGGAGTTTCTTTTAACCATCTCGATTTTACGCATCGAGCGCGTTCGGCGTTCCGATTGGCCTCCGATTGGCTCTTAACCAATCGCAGTGCTGAACGCGCTCGATGCGTAAAATCGAGATGGTTAAAAGAAACTCCCACTAGGGCCTCTGGTAAAATTCTTATGCAATCACTCACTGAAGGGAAATAGTAATATATTCATCTGTATTTAGAAGGTTTCAACTTTATATCTCACCACTTTTTCCAACGATTATTGTTTGAATAACATTATTTAATGAGAAACATCTTTTAGGTATTGTTACTCTGATAACCCCATAACATGTTCATTGCTTTGTTTTATTGAAGTTAACTAATAATAATAATAATTTGTCATGCATGTAAAGCGAGGGTAGATTGTGGAATCCGTGGGAACCCAACTCTCGGATTCCATAAACCTTAGAGCCCTCTCCGCATCCGAAACCTATAAGTATTTGGGTATGTCGGAAGCGTTAGGCATCAATGCTACTGACATGAAGCAATCGTTGAAGGAGCGCTTCTTTGGCCGCCTGAAAAAAGTATTTAATAGTCTTTTATCGGGCGGAAACAAGGTGCGTGCCTTCAATGGTTGGGTCATGCCGGTTTTGGTGTACTCTTTCGGCATACTCAAATGAACTCAGACCGAACTCGACGACCTGGATAGGAGAGTCCGTACGCTGCTGACTGCAAATCGAATGCATCACCCAAGGTCATCGGTAATGAGACTGTATATCCCGCGAAAGTGTGGAGGTCGAGGCTTTTTAAACGTTAAGACCCTCCACAATCGCGAGATATGCAGTCTCAGGGAATATTTCCGAAAAGCCGATGTGGGGATGCATCGAGATGTGGTCGCGGTGGACAAGGGCCTCACCCCGCTCTCCTTGGCTAAAGAAAACTGGCGCAAGCCTGTAGTGCTTGACACTGATGATCGCAGGGAGGTATGGCAGAGTAAGGAGCTTCACGGACGCTTTTTTCGGGCCCTACATGGACCCGATGTAGATTTGCTCGCGTCCGTAGCCTGGCTGCGTTTCGGTGACCTCTTTGGGGAAACTTATTCGTAAGTCAGAAAGACTAAATCATCAAAATTGATCTTACCAGCAGCTTTGAAAGTGACTTCATCAGACGCATAATACTTCATATACTGATTAATGACTTCTTCAAGAAGATTTTCAGGCGCGTCCACTATACGTAAATTAATAGCAGAGTTACCCTTTTTCACAGAGAATGTCAACCACACTTTAAGAGGTGACATTTTGAAAAAAGTACTTATATACTTATAAAAGTTCAACTTTAAATAGTATTTTTTAAATAATAAATGTTTTAATTTACGTGAATTTAGAGTGTATTCACATGTCACTTGAATACTGTCTCTAAATGTGATATGAACTGGCTTATGTAGAGTGTTATATTAGCAAGTAAGATTTTATATAAAGCCGGCAGTAACTGTAAAATGATGAAGATGGCATTCGGGAAAATTGGTGAAATACCCAAAAGAAGGAAAATACGTTCTTAATGAACTTTATGATCTTCATAAAACAAGGGGAAAACAAGTTTGGTATTTTTACTTAAATAAAATTAAGCCTCGGGCTGGTTTCCAACAATAAATAGTAGCAGAACATGCCAATGGGAATCACATACCTAATTAATACTGAGCTTTACTTTAAGTTTTACAAACCCCCTTAGGGTTTGTAAAACTTCACGAAAACTGATTTAAAAACTCATTGGTAATTAAGTAACGGATAATAAGTAAACTAACTATTAATATCAGGGGTTAAAGAATGAAATTGCTGATTTATACTGCAAAATTAAAACTTGTTTTTTTGACGTGACAACGTCTAATAAATCGATGAACGCCGGCTGCATGCACGAAAAGGGATGATTCAGTGTCCCGTTACGCTCATTGTCCCGTTACGCTCGTTTTTTCTATGTTTTGTTATGAGGTTGTCACGTTAAACTATCGTCCGTAAACCAACTTTACAGACAACCAATTTTTTTCAAGTTTTAACATATTTATTTAATCAAAATATTTACTCTCATTATCTATACATTGCTGCCATCTAATCGGAAGTTCATTTATGCCTTTACGATAGAACTCTGGGGATCTAGATTCGACAAACTGTGTGAAAGCATTTTGTACTGCCGCTTGGGAAGATTTTTTATACCACGTCGAAAATTGTACAAATAACGAAAAAAATGGTAGTCAGTTGGAGCAAGGTCTGGCGAGTACGGGGATGACGTATGGTTTCTAACTGCAGCTCTTGTAGAGTTACAACGGTGTCCCATGCAGTGTGAGGTCTTGCGTTATCATGGAGCAATAATGGTGAAGTTCGATTCATGAGTCGGGGCTGTATCACTGCCAGTTTCGCCATCATTGTTCAAAGTTTGGCATAGTAAACAACTGTTGATATTGCTTGACTAGACCTGAGAACACTATAATGAATAACAAAAAAAAAAAAAAAAAAAATACCACGCAGACACCACTAAACAGTTACCATTACCTTTTTTGGTTAGCTTTGCTTTAGGGCACTGTTGCGGCGTTTGACTTGGGGTCAAACATTGCATTTTTCACTTACGGTTATCGTAAAGAATCCACTTTTCGTCACATGTCACAATTCGATCCAATATTCCTTCATTTCTGTATCGATTCAACAAGGCAGCGCAAGGTTCAACACGCGTTTCTTTCTGCAAATCAGTCAAATCATGAAGCACCCATTTTTCATATTTTTTTTATCTTATTGATTTGATGCAAATGAGTCAATATTGTAGGTAAGATAACGTTGAACCATGCTGCTAATTCCTGGGTAGTTTGACTCGGATCGGCTTCCACCATCTCCTTCAATTCAGCGTTATTCACCTGTGTGGGCGGTCTTCCACGTGGTTCGTTCTTCAAGTCGAAGTTTTCATTACGAAAGCGTTTAACCCAAACACGCACGGTGCGTTCAGCTCTCCAAACGCAGCATTGATATTGCGAGCCGTTTCTACCGCGTTATTTCCGCGTCGGAACTCGTATACAAAATTTACTTGGATTTTCGAAGTATCCATCTTTTCCGTCTAAGCTGAATAAAAAAAAAAACAATTGAAATTAGAAAATCCAATATTGCACATTTTTTTTAAATCTCATAGTTACCTATAATGTAAAAAAAGTTTCACTCGAATATCTGACACCATGAAGGTTTAATGTCAATTCAAATTATCTATTACTATAAAACGGCAATTTCATACTTTAACCCCTATTAAAACAATAAAAGATTTAATAAATGTACTAATGTAGGCATAGTTTATAACAATAGGGATGGTGACAATTTTTTTTTTGTCCATCATTATTACCTGCTAAGGCTGCAGGATAGATTTCTTATTTAATATGTAAGAAAAACACAGCCATTCGGTATAGAATTCGAAGTATATTTAAAGATAGTGTCAAGTGCAAATTGCGCATTTACACCGCGTGCATCCGCCCCATCATGACCTATGCGAGTCCAGTCTTTGCACACGCAAAACCCCATCTCATCCATAAGATGCAAACCCTACAGAACCGGGTCTTACGTAAAATCACGGGAGCCCCCTGGTTCGTTCGCAACACTAATCTCCACGTAGAACTCAAAATCCCCACGATAGCTCAATTCATGAAGCGCGCTTCGAAGCGCTTCTTCGATTCAGCAGCCACTCATCGCAACGCTCTAGTTGTGAAGGCCGCTAGTTATGTCCCCTCTAGAATTAGTTCGACCCGCCGTCCAAGGCATGCACTGACCGACCCAGACGACCCCACTACTCTCCTCCAGGAGAGTCGTAGGGAAACGAGTACAGTTCGCAAGATAAGAGCACACAATACACGATCGTCATTCCGACCTCGCCGCCGAGGCCCCGCGCGAAATCCCCGACTAACGAATAGTCCTCCCCGACCCTTGACTGTAAGTGAAGCGCCAGCACGCGTTTTAGCTGAGCAGCAAGTAATCCAAACTCCCCAGGATAATAATCAAAACACTGATTTTATCCAGCCACCGTCGGTCCCTTGCCACCCTCCCTCCGACTCAGCTGCCCTAAGCCGAGGTTCGTACCCCACAGGGGGTGCCCTTAGCGAGCAGCAGTCATTTAGTTTGTAGTTTTTTTACGCCCTGGCTGGAGGCATTAAGTTTCGATAGGAGCTTAAGGCAACCACAGGATAGCCCGGTTAAAGAGTCGGAACTTTAGTGGTTACACTCTGAGATGCCCTAGATAAAAAAAAAAAAAAAAAAAAAAAAAGATAGTGCAAAAAAACAACCACGTATCAAAAATAGACAATAAAAAACCAATAAAAAACCAAAGATAAATATTGTATAAAAAGTTCACATCATATCGTGAACAATCATATAAATTATTAAATAAATATTGGACACGCATATATTTTCTTTTCATAAGTAATCAAAAAATTACAGCGATACATTGAGTTCGACTGTGGCATGACGTCACTGTTCGCTACATTTTATACTCAGTTTGTTAGAACTGTGACGTAACGAGCCTCAACTTCCAACTTTAATGTGTTTTATCTAAGTCATTTTTTATTAATGACTAGCTTCTGCTCGCGACTTCGTCCACGTGAAATTTTGGCCCACCCATCGCGTTGCATTCGCATCCCGTCGCTCGCCCGCGCTAAAACTTCGTTATCGCTTAGCGTTCTTTCTGACTTCCGTTCTTTTCGCTTGGCTTCTAAGGATCGTAGCGTAGATATATAGCCTATAGATATAAAATATTTTTCAATTCGAACCTGAGATTAGCGCGTTCAAACAAATAAACAAACAAACTTTTCAGCTTTATATATTAGTATACTGCCCTGCTAAGCCGAAAGGCGCTATCTCTGAGATACGCCCTTTTAGTTTTTTTTATACCATACAATAGCTAGAATAATTTCGCATCTAATGGTATAAGCCAAATAGCACTATCTAACTTAAAACATTAAAAAAAACCACTAAGAAGTTTTTTTATATCTCTAAATTACTAAGAGATTTGACGGCATGACGGAAAAACTAATTTACAAAAAGTCGTTTTTCTCAAAACTTACTCTGACTGAGTTAGCGCTTTTCGGCTTATCAGGGCAGTATAGATAAAGCAAAAATTTCGTGTCTAATATTTTTTATTGTCTGACTGACGGAACAAACAGATTTTTTTTTAACCAGGAAACATCCATATTGCGGTAATTTTATAACTGTCATATCTTGTGTGCACTATGACGTTATTTTTTTTTTTCTTCTTATGTTATTTAATTTTCTTTTTTATAACATGTAATTTCAAATACAATTTATTGTTCATGAATAAATGACTAATGACTAATATGATGTCCCTACGAACATTCAATAAAATATCAGTCTGCACTTGAATAATCTAATCCAACGAGAATAATATTGGTACTTTTACCCACAACCATGAAAAAGGTCAACGCCCCAATACAGAGTCCCTCTCCGAGTGGGGATTTAACGATATCATTCGCGTGTTTGTTTTCAATTAATGGGAAAGCTGCGAAACATGTAAACACAAACAAGAGGGATTATACAAGATCTGCCGCAAAGACGGGCTCACACAAAATATTGGTGTTATTTTCATGTTTTCTCCTATAACTGTGGTGTTTTTGCTTGGATATCGTCCTACGGATAGTTACATGGTTATGGACTTATGGTACATCATTAAGGTTGGGTTTATGAGACTTGCTATATTGATAAGGATGTGTGACTGTTATTTTGGGTTAGGTACCTACGTGTGGTTTTGCCACTTCATTATTTATATATATATTTTTTTTTATTCTTATGTAGGTACTGGCACCGTCATTCAAACAAGATCTAGGTTTGAAACCCTAATGTCCATTGCCTTTAGTAATACTATGAAAAAATCTTAGGCAACAAAGATTAAAAATAGTTGTTTTGCTTGTGGTCGTGCGATCACAGAACGCTTATTAGAATACTCTTTATTACCTACATAATGTTGTATCGTCAGCGCCATGGATAATTATATATTGGTAGGTTATATTATTGATAATAAAAGATTTTTTGTCTTCAAGAAAAATAAAAGAGGTACTTAAAATAACTTTTACCTTAGTTACCTCGAGAAATACCTTTTGTCCAATCGTTCCATTGACTTTAAAGTAACTCTGCAGTTAAGGTAAGCCTTGCCTATCAGCCAAATCTGGACCAGCGTCGGATTTTTTTTGCAATTATCCCATCTTCGGCTCCAAAGTCAGCTTGATATCGTTAGCAGATAAGAGTACCTACGGGATAAGCAGTTTTCGTGAAGAAAAGATAAAGGCCCTTCTAATTTGGAAGTCTTGGGCCCTGAGGTTTAACGATTTTGAGATTGAAATCATTGCTTGATACCTTGCCGATTATGAAAACAGAAAGTAAGGTCCTTCGGTTTGGGACGCAATTGTATCGAAATCATGGGAATCAGAGATATCGCTAGTGACGCGCAGTTAACATCGACTCCGTATTTGAAAAATGTAAATAAATAGAAACTGTGATCTGATAAAGTAATATTTAGTGTTATTGCGTGCAGTAAATGACTATTAATACTACATAATTATTCTTGTGTCCTCAAACTGTGTGATAATATAAACAAACGATTTATGTACGGTGTATAAAAACTAAAAAACTGAAAAACGGCCGTAAAAGTGCTTAATACAACCTCATAGTGCAATAACACCAAAATCTACAGGTACTGTAATAACTTAGTTATATTGAAAACTACATAAATCACAAAGTAAAAATAAAAATCATTAATTTTCAATCATTCAAATTCATAATCTATAGTAGACTTAAAAGAATTGAGTCAAGTGGCATCTGGGGCCTATTTAATAAACGTGACATTGCGACAATTTTGAGTTTGTGACAAAAAAGTCGAATTGTCACGACATGCCGCACATTGCCGTATAATAAAGATGGCAATTGTGTCCAAATGCGATAAGTAAATACTGACAGAATTCCCAAACTAAAAACCCGCATAACAAAGGTGACAACTGTCAGATTTTACCTGTCTAGTCGAAAATATTCTCTGACTTAATTGTCATAGTAAATGACAAGTAAATGTCACTTTTTCTGACATATTTGTCTCAATACAATATCGAGGCTTGCGGAGAGAGATCATGAGGGTGATATTAAAAAAAAAAAAAAACAATTTTACGTCTGTTTTTGACTTGAACTTCGTTTTTGTTGGCTGGGTCTCCCTTAAGTCATCGAAAAGAAATTGCCAAATTACTATTACTTCCCAAACAATTTTCGCATAATTTCATTTGCCAAATAACTTAGCAAAAAATCTCTTCACAAATAATTGTAACGCAAACCTAATGTTTGGCAAGTGAACGCTTAAACAATAACTTGTTTACCAACTAGTACTTTACCAATTTTCATATATACCCAAAGTCTCTAATTCAGATAATTTATGTAAACAAAGAAATGTCAAGAAATGTCACTCTCAAAATGACAGGTCAGTGGTGCAAAACATTTTATCATTAATTTTTTTCGTAAATAATCATCGATAAAATTAAAGTGAATTAATTATAAGAACTATGCAAACAAAATACCGTTGCCAAACAATGTTTTGTGTAGTGTGTCGGAGACACAGTATATGATCGTTATATTTATAACGACCATATATATTTTTTTTTCTATATAATCTAGTCGTTTCTGGCAGTCGCCGGCCGCTGCCGCGGCACCGGTCGCTTTGCTCGCTCGGCTCGTACGTAGGAGGTCACAGTTTTAACCTAACCTAACCTTAGATTTTTTTATAATTAACCTCATCTAACTAGTTCGGTTCTCGATAGCCTACTAAAAATAATCTCTTTTCTTCCATATATATTTTTTTTTCTATATAATCTTGTCGTTTCTGGCACTCGCCGGCCGCTCCCGCGGCACCTCTCGCTTCGCTCGCTCGGCTCGTGCATAGGAGTTCACAGTTTTAACCTAATCTAACCTAATAATTTTTTTAAAATTAATTATTTAAAAAAAATTACCTACTCTAACTAGTTCCATAAGTAACCAAAAATTTTACTTCATAAAAAATCATTTGACCAAACATTTATTGTCTAAGGATTGTTTGCTGTAATAAATCATTTGATTAAATACCAAATGCCTACCTAAATGACATTATCCTTGATAATATTCCGGCAAGTAAAAATTTGACCAAATGAAAACCAAGTGCGTACTAAAATCATTCCAAACATTGCATTGGTATAAAAAAAGGTTGCTCTTTGTTTGGGTAGTGAAATTTTGGCAAAATCTTTTCGGTAAAACTGCAAGATCCCTTGTTTGCTATTTGAAATGGACGCCAAATTAACAATTTTAGGCCTTATCTATGAAAACATAGGCGTTTTTTTTGGCAAATTTAGTGATAATTTACCCTATGATTTCATAGTGCCCTAGTAGCCCCACTTAGAATTTTTAAGAAACCCGTTCAGTATTTGTTGCAAAAAGAAAAAAAGAAAATCTTTCTTGTTTGCAAAAAAGTTGGACAAACGTCCTCTAAAACTATTCCAAATTTCAAGTTGATAGCATTAGTAATTCTTGAGATATCTAGCTGTGACCGACGGACAGACAGACTGAGTGAGACCATACGGGTTCCTTTTTACCATTTTGTTACGGAACGCTAAAAAAATGCAAAAATAATATCTATTCTCTGGAATCGAAATCAGATTAGCATGGGTGTGTTGACTGAAATAGCATAATAATATGTCATGATTGATTGCTTAGATCCATAAAGGTATGACAATAATTTAAAAGATTAAGTCTGCAACTATCTGCTACATTTGTTTCCTATTCAACCCAGCGAAGTAATGGAATAATCGACTGTTGTCATACACTGGTATTTTGTGTTCGCTCTCGTCTCAGTAGAATCATTCCTACGAACTTTATGGGATAAGAATTTTGCAATTTCTGACTTTTCTAGTACTCAAACCTCAGTTGGTCCCTTAGAGAATGTTTGATCCTTGTAAGAGAAATAATCAATTGGCATCAACATTTCTTTTGTGAAAATTGCCCATTTTCTTGCTGACTGTAGGTATTTTTTTTTTCTAAATCTGTGAATGCATATCAATTTTTTTCTAAAAGTTGAGGATAGTCTCTTAAGACCGTTTTCTTGTAGCGATCACGGTTAAGGTACCTGCCCTTATTGACCCATCTCAAAACATAATACAATACTGCTCATCCCCCATAGCAAATAGCGAGATCATTTATACCCTACAGTTTGACCAGTTCTATAGGGAATAATTATCTGTGCAAAATTTGAACAAAGTCGATCCGGTAGTTTTTACGTAATGCTGGAACATACATTCAGACAAACAGACAAAAATTCTAAAAACTATATTTTCGGCATCAGAATCGTTCCCAGACCTCGTGGCAATAACTTTTTTTTTTTTAATATTCAATGTAGACTTCGCTACGATTTTATTATACGTATAGATGTATAAATATATGTAGATGTAGGCATCTATGTATTAGTATTAATTATTTTTCGAGTTATCTATCCCGTATGTTGCACCTGCAATGTAGTTATAGTCTCTGAATCACCCTAATGTTGACTGGTAGAAAATGCCTCAGGCATTAAGTCCGCTTTTGTACAGTATTTTTTTTACTTGTGCATAAAGTTTTAATAAATAAAAAATATTCTCAAAGTTGTATTCTAGCAATCATGAATTTAGAAGAAGGAGGATCTTTCCCGAATGTAACTCCAAATTTTTTTGTTAGCTCTTCATGAGTGATCTCGAAGACTGTCTCCCATCCTGCGTACTCAGCGGATTTCTGCGAGGCATATGACGTCATCCAGAGTCCGTGTAAAGGTATTCCGTGTTCCTTGCATATCAGTCGCCTGCAAAATTATGTAAAACATACCGCATCATAATTATAATCTGTTTGATTAACAAATTAATACCGAATAATATACTAATAAACAAACTAGCTTTTTCCAGCTGTGCGTACGACCGCATGAAGATCAGAAATTATCCCACGGAAACGTGCCACCATAATGAAAAGTATGTATTAATCCAGGTTATAAACTATATGTGTACAATATTTCATTTAAATCCGTTTAGCCGTTTTTGCGTGATTAGGTAACAACCATCCAAACATAAAAAACTTAATTAAATTTATTATAATAGGTAGGATTATAGTAGGATTAATATGGGAATATAATAATGTTGCTCATAAAACAGGTCAAAATTTAGGTTTTCATTGGGACTGGATTGACATTGAGGATGAATGCGTGATGATGAATTTTCCTCCGACTACCTTGGTCCAAGGGGCCAACCCTTGGACCAAGGTAGTCGGAGGAAAATTATGTTGCTATAGTAAGTTCTGATAGCTTCATGGGGGTTCCTAGGATATGGATTTAAAAGTAAATGGTAAATTATGAAATGTTGATTTTGTAATTTCCGAGTTTATCATTATCACATTAGTGACATCGGTGAAGGATAACATCGAGAAGATACCTGGATACCAGACAGAGTTACTTTCACATTTATAATATAATATTAATATATTATTATATACTATGGATTATTGAAACAGCAACTAACCTGACTTTGAGGAACTCTTGCGAAATGCCAAGCCCCCTGTAGTCAGGACACACAAAGGCTCCCTTGTCACTGAAGCAACGATCTAAATCGAATGCTTTCATTTCATTGTATTCAGCTTCCAAGCCGTGAATAATTTCAAATAGTTTCTGCATTTCTGCCGTTTTAAAATTTTCCTGAAAAAAATAAATAACATTTTGATATTACAATATTCACCAGGTTTTTCATTTGAGTTTCATATTAATTTCTTTAAGTTATGACACAAATTTCTTCCAATTTGATCGGTTTTACCAATATAACTCAAACTGAAATTCAAAGCATTAATTTTAATAAACCAATTATTGGCACTTTTGAACTGTCGAGGTCAGTCAGAAAGATGAAGCTAGTTTCCCATTCCAAAGTGTAGTAGGTTCCTATAGAGAAGAACGGGCAAGAAACTTCACGGACACTCTTTTAAATTAAACAAAATGTTTATTGTTACAAAATATTGGTTACATCATTCATGTTGAAATTATACGAAATTATTGTAGAAAGACATGAACATGTTAAACATGACTTGTAGATGTTAAAACTAACCTCTGGTTCTGGATCGGTTTTTGATACCAATTCCATCATAGATGCTCCAAAAATATCTTTAATTTCGTCATCACCGTTATCCAAACAACAAATAATAGTGCGATAATCGACTTTATTTGTTGCTTCTAATAAAGTCCCCTGTAGTTCTTCTATTGCCTTTGCATTTTTAAGGAATCCTTCGACCAAAAGAAGCAAAATATAAGAAATTATTTAATTAATTATTATTTATATTATATTATTATTGGTTACAAGCTAAATGTCGTGCTTCGAGACCCAGCGGTTTAGACTGTACGTTGTCTGTCAGTAAATTTAAGATAAAATCTATAAAAATACATAATAACATTGTAATCAAAATTATGTTCAACTTACCAGCAGCTATGTGTGTATACTCCTCTTTCACAAAATGATTTGTGTATAAATTGATAACTTCAACATTCAGATATTTAGGCATGTCCACTATACGTAAATTAAGAACAATACCATCTTTTTTTTTCACCGAGAACTGAGACCACACTTTGGGAGACTTTGACATGTTGAAAATGCGGGACATTTTCTGCAGGAGATAAAACATTGGAATGCCTACGTGAGCAGTTTTTAATAATAATTTGGTTGTACTAGTTTTATTTTAATTGTAAGTGTATTTTTGAGTGTCTTTAAAAACGTCAATCAATCGTCGTCTCTAAATGTGATTATTTTACTCAATGAGGTTATACAATATAGAGTAGCAGCGTCCTACTAACAAATGTCAGAAAAACGTTACCATAACTTTCAAGTTTAGTATATCGTTGTAGATAATAATATTACGAAATAGCATCATAAAATCTTATTTTTTTACACTGCGAGCGACTGGTTTGAGAACCGGTTCTTCTAGTAACATTTACTACGATTTTTTTACGAGAAGAACCGGTTCTCGTGGTTGTAAAATGTTGGCTGTTTGTGTCAATGATGTTATACTTTAGTGTGTAATCGACGATGAGTGCATGAAAATTCATATAAACGTAGTAATTATACCAATGAGGTTTTATCATACTAGAGGAGCAGCGTCCTACTAAAAATTTCAGAAAAACGTAACCACTTACGAGTTAAAGAAAAACGAAACGAATACATAAATTATGTCAATCTGTCAAAATAATCTGTTTGTCTCATTTCTTCTTCCGTCAAACAAATTACGTTGGAACGAGACAAGACATTGTCATCGGAAAAACGTCCAGAGTTGCCAATGATCAACGTAATTACCCCCTGAATGAATAAAGGTATTTATTGAATCAATTACCTACTATAAAAGATTGTATTATGGAACTTTCAATAGATTAAAGATTGAAAGAAATTGAAGGATTTAGTACATATAGGAAGAAAAAAAAGGGCATCAACGTAAATATTATATTTCAAACATATTAAGATTGTATCAAATAACTATTGTTTAAAATGGAATGATATTATTTTAATGTTTATGACAAATTATATATAAAATAAATTTCAATCGTAAATTAACTGTGAGTAGGTTTGTACCAACACACGTCAATCATATTTTTAAAACTATAGAGGTCGGCGTTTCCTATCTGACTACTCTGAGAAGACGGGCCGAAATAAACTCAGAGGTCACAGTCTCTTTTAAAGTCCAGACATAATCTTGCTCAAATCATGTGAATACCAAGTAGATTGGTGTCTGAAATGGGCTTTTAATGAAAGAACCACACAGATTGAGTGGACCTGTCCAGTCAGTGCATAACACAATTTAACACAATGCGATCATAAACAATCTAGAATTTTTCATTTAAAAATATAACCTCACTTTACTATTTTATTATTTATTGCTAATAAAATTAATTTTGTTGTAAGAAATGGTTATATAATAAGTTAAAATCTTCGAAATACACGTGAATGAGTAACTTTTCTATTTAGTAGGTGTTTGGGTACTGCACAGTATATTTAAACTGTTGTAAGAATGATCTTATTAAAAGAATAATGTGAGAAGTATTCATTTTATTTAATAGGACCGAACAACATCGAAAAAGAATTATAATATGACAAGTAGAGAGTAAAAAGTACAAACCATAACTTTTTGTATTTATGTAGGCACACACCTAATAAATATGAATATACAACATGCTCCCTCAAAAAGTTAAATGCATTGCACTGATAAAACAAAGTAAAAATAATCATTACGAAAAACTAGGATATACCAATCATCATCATCATCATCATTTCAGCAGAAAGAAGTCCACTGCTGGATATAGGCCTTCCCTAAGCACCGCCACCTTGAACGGTTTTCTGCTTCCCGCATCCAGCGGATTCCTGCGGCTTTCATAAGGTCATCGGTCCACCATGTGGGAGGCCTTCCAACGCCACGTCTTCCGGTGCGCGGTCACCACTCCAGAACCTTTTGGCTCCAACGGCCATCTGTTCTGCGCGCAATGTAATATACCAATCATTTGCAAACAACTGCGATGCTTTGTTGTACCCAAAGTTTTGGTCAAAACCGCTGCAGGTAACCTGTCGGTGGGCATATAACTAAGTTCAGCGGTTTTATCCATTGTTTTATCGTTAACATTTTCTCGGACATAATGGAACTTAACATCTGTAATTATGTTTTGTCCTATTGTGGTGAATCGGATTCATGGCAATTTATTGTGGACTCTGACCATCCGTATACAAAACTATGTTAAGCGACTTACCTGTTATATCGGATATGAGTCGTTTTAAGAAGCACGCATCCATTGCTGCTGTAGCCAAGGCCATATATTTAGCTTCAGCGGACAATAAAGCTACTGTGGGCTGTTTCTTAGCTTCCCATGAAACAGGATCACCTGCAAGTTCATATTAGAATCCAGTCTGTGTAGGTAGTCAATTAGCATAACAATTTTCCCTGACTACCCTCTAAGTTATAGTCGCTGACGCACTTCGTCAGCTTTGTTTACGTAGACTCACTAAATACATCTCATTAGGCACCATTAGACTGTGAAAGACAATTGGTATCCATTTTAAATATGCAAGGAAAAGTAGTTCATACGAACTAGAGCTATATTTTTATAGTAAGAGAGAAAATAGTATAACTGATGGTCGAAACTCTTTGCATATTAGACCAACTTTGTTGGGGTCAGCGGTTGTAGCTGAATACCAGTATTTTACATGTAGCGACTGCCTATCTGACCTCTACAACCCAGTTACTGGGTAATAAGATACCCCTTGGTAAAACTGGTGGTCAGACTTTCATGCTTCTGGCGACCCGTAACGACTGTCAAAGATCCACGAATGACAGCCGGGACCAACGGTTTAACGTGCTTTCCGAGGCACAGTGAGGTCTCGGTATATAAAAATCCACCATCCACTCAGCTTAACCTGATCCATTGACCCGTGCGACTGATATTAAGTAGCCACAAGCCCCTATCATATATTATATTAGACCATTGGCTGTTATTACTTTTAGGACTGTCAAATCCATATCTAACAAGTCGACAACCTCGTGTACCAAGTCCGGATACGTGTATTCTCAAACTTTTTGTCTTTGAAAGTTTTTATCATGTCTTTATACGTTAACAAGATTTTCGTCACGTCGACTTTAACAGTTCTGCCTTCATTTTTAGTTATAACCAATGCAGCATATTTAGTTATTCAAGCACACGGGTGGTGCAATAAATACTATGACGGCCTTTACCATTAAAACTACACTGCTTGTACAGTCCCTAAAATTTCCCATCATTGACTATGGTGATGTGTGTTACTATGACCTGAATGCAGATCTCCTCAAAAACTTGACCGCCTTCTCAATAGCTGCGTTCGATTCGTTTTCAATCTTCTTAAGTATGACAATGTATCCGCACACCGGCTTTAAATTTTTTACCCATTCCTCAGCACAGAGAGTTGAGGGCTCTGTCTACGTTGTTCTCAACAAACCCACTTCTCCTTCTTACCTGACTTCCCAAATTCTTCGTTCCTCCAACAATCGTCTTCTACAATGTTCTTATCGCCGTTTTGGCTTCATTCATTCTTCTTTCTTTGTCCAGGCGGTCTTTCTTTGGAATGCGCTCCCTCTGCATATCAGGATGGCAACCAGTCGAATATCATTTAAAGTGAAGGCACGTGAACATATTCGTAAGAAGTTTTCAGAATCATCCCAGCGCTGATTTGCTGGATCCGTTTTCCGCTCTACCTATCGTTGTTTCTCCTGACAAAGATTATTCTGTTTATAAGTATGTATACGTGTATCTACGTATTAGTATTAATTATTTGTCGAGTTATCTATCCCTTATGTTGCACCTGCCATGTATAGTCTCTGCAACACCCTAAGGTTGACTGATATAAAATGCTTCAGGCATTAAGAGGGTCACGAGATAATATGTTTCTAATGGAGTGGCGCTAGTGGACCGGTGACAACGGTCTTAAGTCCACCTTTTTACAGTATTTTTTTCTTGTGCAAAAAGTTTTAAATAAAATACAACAATCATTCTCAAATTTGTATTCTAGCAATCATGAATTTAGAAGAAGGAGGATCTTTGCCGAATGTAACTCCAAATTTTTTTGTTAGCTCTTCATATGTTAACTCGCAGACTGTCTCCCATCCGTCGCGCTCAGCGGCTTTCTGCATGCCATATGACGTCGTCCATGCTCCGTGTATAGGTAATCCGTGTTCCTTGCATATCAGTCGCCTGCAAAATTATGTAAAACATACCACATCATAATTATAAACTGTTTGATTAACTAATCAATACCGAATGATATACTTATTAACAAATTAGATTTTGCCAGCTGTTTAGTCTGCATGAAGGTCGGAAATGATCCCACGGAAACGTGCTACCATAATGAAAAATATGTGTTAATCCAGGTTATAAACTATATGTGTACCAAATTTCATTTAAATCCATTTAGCAGTTTTTGTGTGATTGAGTAAAAACATAAAGACTTATACGTCACACCCGGCCATAATGTGAGTTTTACCGTACGCGTAGCGTACGGAAAAACTCGCATTATGGCCAGGTGAAGGCGTAAAATTGTGTACTCACTACGGGCAGTAAAAAAGAAAGCCCTCATGTTAACAACCCTCGCCTGCTGCTCGGGTCACAAATACCTGCGATTTCGGGCTTTCTTTCTTTTACAGCCCTTGGTAAGTAATGTACTATTACATTTATAATATTAAGTAGGATTATAGTAGGATTAATATGGGAATCATAATAATGATGCTCATAAAAAAGGTCAAAATTGAGATTTTTATTGGGACTGGATTGACATTGGGATGAATGCGTGAGGGCTAGCCCCTTGGACTAAGGTAGTCGGAAGAAAATTATGTGGTTTTAGTAAGTTCTGATAGGTTCATGAGGGTTTCCAGGTTATGGACTTAAAAGAAATTGGTAAATTAAGAAATGTTGATGATGTCCTTTCATCGTGACATCGGTGAAGGATAACATCGAGAAGATACCTGGATTTATAGTTAACTAGCGTTTGCCCGCCACTCTGCGCGCGTGGATATCAGTTATCGCGTAAAAAAGTAGCCTATGTCTTTCTCCATATCCCAGGCTATAACTCTGCCAAGTTTCATGACGATCGGTCTAGCGGTTTAGGCGTGAAATCTCAACAGACAGACAGATAGACAGACAGACTGAAAAACAGAGTTACTTTCACATTTATAATATTAGTATATATATAATATGGATTATTGAAACAGTAACTAACCTGGCTTTGAGGAACTCTTGCGCAATGCCAAGCCCCCTGTAGTCAGGACACACAAAGGCTCCATTATCTCTGAAGCAACGATCTAAATCGAATGCCTTCATTTCATCGTAGTGAGCTTCCAAGCCGTGAACAATTTCAAATAATTTCTGCATTTCTGTCGTTTTAAAATTAAACTGAAATAAAAAAACATACATATTAATATTACAATATTCACCAGGTGAGTTTGCTATTAAGTTCTAGAATTTAAGCGGTTTTACCAATATAAACTCAAATTGAAATTCAAAGCAGTCGAGGAGTCAGGCATTCAGAAAGATGAAGCTAGTTTCCCATTCCGAAGTGTAGTAGGTTCCTATGGAGAAGAACGGGCAAGAAACTTCACGGACACTCTTTTAAATTATACAAAATTGTTATTGTTACAAAATATTGATTACATCATTCATGTTGAAATTATCCAAAATTATTGTAGAAAGACGTACACGTTAAAACTAACCTCTGGTTCTGGATCGTTTTTTGATACTAATACCATCATAGATGCTCCAACGATATCTTTAATTTCGTCATCACCGTTGTCCAAACAACAAATCATAGTGTGAAATCTGTCTTTATTTGTTGTTTCTAATAAATTCTCCCGTAGTTCTTCTATTGCCTTTGCATTTTTAAGGAACCCTTTGACCAAAAGAAACAAATCATAAGAAAATATTTCATTAATTATTATTTATATTATATTATTATTGGTTACAAGCTAAATGTCGTGCTTCGAGACCCAGCGGTTTAGGCTGTGCGTTGTCTGTCAGTTAATTTAAGATAAAATCTATAAAAAACATCATAACATTGTAATAAAAATTGTGTTCAACTTACCAGCAGCTATATAAACGTTCTCCTCTTTTACAAAACGATTTATGTATAAATTCATAACTTCGACATTCAGATATTTAGGCATGTCCACTATACGTAAATTAAGAACAATACCATCTTTTTTTTTCACCGAGAACTGAGACCACACTTTGGGAGACTTTGACATGTTGAAAATGCGGGACATTTTCTGCAGTAGATAAGACATTGCAATTTCTATGTGAGCAGTTTTTAAATTATTATTTGGTTGTACTGATTTTATTTTAATTGTAAGTGTATTTTTGAGTGTCTTTAGTAACGTCAATCAATCGTCGTCTGTAAATGTGATTATTTTACTCAATGAGGTAAAATACTAGAGGAGCAGCGTGAATTTTAGAGTGTCTTTAGTAACGTTACTGCCATCTCTAAATATGATTATTTTACTGTGCAAATTATATGTAAGCCGGTTATCTTATCAGTAATTAATGTTGGGCGAGTTAATAATGTTGATGTCATTTGAGAATATTGACAAAATACTTAAATGATTAAACCATCATTTTAGTCACACGTACAGTCAGCGGTCATAACTGCAGTAGCACATTAATGATCATATTATATTTCTATAGACGTAGCAATGCGAACTTCTGTTTATGTGAGTGATGTCTTATCGCAGTAAACCTAATGACTAATGAATGAGACCTCACCACACACACATACACACCGTCCGTCGTCGTCGTCTCGTCGTCGTCGTCTCGTCGTCTTTTGTTTTGACAGGCAGTAAAATTTTGGCCGGTTCAGTATATTGCTAAAATTTGCGCTGTTATGATAAGCATCGTCAGTAGGTAGAGTCTGGTATCGGACTCATAAACTCAGGCCATGGGTTCGATCCTCGAGAGGAGTTTTTCTTTTTATCATTTTTATATTTGCAACAATAGTTATTATATTTTACTTAGTCAAATATTGTGGAAAATAGGAATAAAATAAATATTAGCAATTAAAAGAACAATTAAATAATCACTCGATTATTTTACTGTTTTTTATTTAGAATTATTATAGCAATTAAGACTTGTTCAGAATAAAAAAAGTGTGATTTTAAAACAACAGTATTTATTTACAACGCTTATATTACAAAGAAAATGAATAAACCACTACATTAAATTGATCTATGTGTGTTTTGAGATTATAGTGTAAGTGTTCGTTTTCTTGACGAAAAGAAGATTGAAACTTAACCTTAATCATAAACTAACTTATTACGTACTATAACAGCCAGCACATTACCCGTAAAAATTAACAATTTTTTTTTAAATTAATATTTAGTGTGACCTCCATTATTATCAATGCAGCTTAAAAGACGTCGAAGCGTGGAGCTCACAATATTTGCACATAAATATCTGTGCTATGTTAACTATCCCACAACTGCATGCAATCAGGACATCTCTCGTCTTGTGCTTCCCACCTTTGCACTATTAAACTCCATATATTTTCAATTGGTGGCGCAATGACGTATCAAATTGTTCTGCAAATTTATAACTAGTTGGTATGAAACCATTTCATATTCTTCCATCCTACAACGTAGTTGAGAGTAGTTAATAAGTGGCGGCTTTCAACATCTTACACGACTCTTCAGACTATCTTTTCCTCTAATCTCTTCACCCAACGACTTCCAGTATTTTTCTAAAACTAAAATCACAGTATTACACACTTGAAACTAGCGATTTATTAACAAGAAAATCATACACCGTTCACAACTATCAGCACATTATATTAAAAAATAACTTACTCATTGAAAATTTGAGATATATTAAATCCATTTCTATACAAGGTGACAATATTTGCCCTGGCTTCAATACTTATATTTGCTTGCATTTTGAATACGATAATCAAACAAAATATCACTAATAGCAATAACACAAACACTCGTAATTAAGTTCACCAACCAACAACGTCATACTATTTTATTTAATACAGCAGATTTATTTTGTTTCAAATCTACCTTCATTTTTTGTGATAAGTTTTATTTTGTAAGATTCATTTTTGCGCAGCATGACATGTCAACCAACCAAAACAAACGATTATGTATCGCTCTCTTTCTGGTTGACCAAGTATGAAAGAGTGCGATACACGGTTGTGTGTGAATGTTTTTGAAATGTCTTTATAGAAGAAGGTCATAAGTGCGACTGGTTTTGATACTCTATAACTTTGTGAGATTGCTACTGCACTTCTGACCTCTACTGTACTTACTTCCTATGGAAGTAGGCAGCAACTGCTAAACGCCACCTTTTACTCCTTTTACTTTGTTTACGTTTATACATCTGGTCATACACCTGACCTTTCTGAGGAATATCACCAATCACCTCAATCTTTAAGTTTTTTAGTGTCAAAATGAAAACCAAAAATGCCAATAGTATGATAGGAGCCAACATAGTGTAAAAAAAAGATTAAATATGCTTTGTAACAGCTGAATATTAAAAGCATGAATTTGCCTGCAAAATTAATAACATTGTGTATTTTTGCATGGAGACTATTTTAATGAATGTGTGCCAATCGGTACGGTCGGGTTCAACAAACTCGAGACAAGGAGGGACTTAGCTATAACCACATATGTATTCAAACTATTACGTGGTAAGACCTATAATTCCGGTGTTTTGTCTGTATGTGCCTGACAAATAGGTATCGCGGCGCCGGAGGCCACGGTTACTAGCAGTGCCATACGCACGAACCAACTTGCTCAGCAATGCGCGCCACTGACGCGCGTCTTGCACGCACTGAATGACACGGCTGACAGGATCGATTTATTCCATGCTCTCTGAATGAATTCACAAAAGTAATAGTGTATGTGTTATGTTATCTATATTAATAATATAAAGCTGAAGAGTTTGTTTGTTTGTTTGAACGCGCTAATCTCAGAAACTAAAAGTTGAAAAATTATTTTGTATTGGATAGTCCATTTATTGAGGAAGGTTATAAGGCTATATAACATCACGCTACGATCAGAACGGAGCATAAATGAAAAATGTTGCAAAAACGGGAAAAATTATTCCTTTTTGAGAGCTTCCGTTGCGTGCGCTGCGTAAACGGTTTAAGATACGTAAATATCATGTATGATGGAATTGTTCCTATTTAAAATTTCTAAAAAAAAGTTCGCGACAGCATATGTCTATCTTTTATGATTGACTCACTATAACCTTTTTGTATAGTAATTAAATTTGTTCCAAATTAATGCATTATTTGCGAAGGAGTTTTATCAACGGAGTATTAATCCTTATCCAAAAAAAAATATCCAAGCATTTTATGAGTGACAATGTTTGTTGTAAAACTAGATAAACATTTTTCGAGAAAATAAAAGTCAAAAAGTTACAAATCATTATTATTTTTGGTCCCTTTTATTGCTCTGTCTGTTTTGTACTACGGTTATAGATGGTTCAGGCCTTGTTTTTGAAGTTTTAGTGATTTTATTACACACTGTGTACATATTCGTAAGTTATACAGGCAATTATGGCAATAAGATTTCTTGGTACATTAGGAATGAAAAATACTTTATTTATTCTGTTCCTTGAACTCTTCATATGACTTTTCGTTGACTTAAAGAAAAACGGCCATATTCTTCTAGATCATATTTTGTTGGTACGTGTCTCAATATGAAACTTTATAAAAGGTATTAGAAAATTCTAGACACACTTACCGAGGCAGCTGATAGAGTAATTTTTCATAATTCCTTCTCAGTCACGAGATACTCTTTTTTTTAAAGGAGTGGCGCTAGTGAACCCGAGATAGCGCTCTTAACAATATATTAAAACAAATTAGAAAACATTAAAATCAAATTAATTCAATAAATCATTAAAATTATTAACAAATTAAAATATATTAACAAAAAAATATATATATAATTAATTTAATTTTTGATTTATCTTTATCTTTTATTATTTATTTGTAAAGATACAACATACAAACTAAAAATAAAATATTTATACTCTAAACCTACACGAAAAAAAAGAAAAAGAAAAAAGGGGAAAGTGCTCATTGGGCATCAAAAAATTCTTCCGCATCGCCGTCAGTGGAAAAAGTGCCCAAAAGGCTGGCAGCGTTGCCACGTTGGATGGCAACGCTGATTCTTTGGCCTAAAAATAGGCCAGACCTCTGGTCACGTGAAGAGTCGACCAACCGCTTGGCGATGTCCCGATATACACGATGAGCACTCGGACCCCACGGACCTAATGTTTCAACCCCAAACGGCTCAAAAATATAACTCCCTATAAGGTTGTTATATTTGCGCCGTTTGAGGTTTTCTGCACCTGCAGCAGCCGCCCCAGCACAACCCGCCGTGCTAGGAAGATGGGATGGCGCGAGGGTGTCGACACAGGTTGCATCCCACACCAAAGGCCTACCCAACTTCCAAGGCATTATGGTCATTCCGTCTGGCCTCTTCCCATCGTCACGTGCCAAGCCACTGGGTTCTAAAACAGCAGGCACCCGGTGTGGCAGGCACCCCGGCGGTGACAAGAGCCCGACGGATAATGTCATTAATACTGGCGTGTCGTGCTAACCGACCAGCGCTCTTGCTGCAGGATAAGCCATGGTGTCCGAGGCGGTCGACTGCTTCACCGCACTGACAGCGATGCGGAGCCACGCAAGGAGCGCCCAGACGCAGACTTGTAGCGAGCCGGAAAGTGGTGTCACCCAGCATAGTGTCTATGTTGGGTGACGGTAGTGCCTGAAGCCAAAGGCCCGACTCCCATTCTCCCACAGCCAGCAGGCGTGCACGCTCAGCAGTATTGGTGGACGTATTAATGAGGTTATTCCGTACCAACCTGCAGAGCGGCTCATCCCACTGTCTCTGGGAAGACGAGTTTTCGGGCTGTACCGTATTCGGACAAGCCACTTTCCAGGCGTTCACTGCATCAGTCAAACACGGCACTTCAGACTCAACCTGAGAAGGGGCTAAAATTCTTGTGGTTAACTTTTCGGTGCTGTGGACCGAGGACAGGAACGCCGGTAAGCTTAAACTAGAAATTTTGCGGACGCCGAGCCCACCAAACCGAATGGGTAGTGTAGCTTGCAGCCAGGCACGGTCGTCCAATGCCACATTTAAAATAGATGTAAGAGTACATTTAATAATTTGATCGATTTTGTCTAAAAGGTGTGGCTTCTTCCATAGAGAGGAAGAGCGGAGAAAATACATAAAATTTGGACCGAAACAGCAGTATCTGATGAGGGTGAATGCCGAATGTAAATTAATTTTAGAAAGTCTATCCGAAATATCATTAAAATGTTTAATTTTTTCGTCAACGAAAGGTGAAAAACTGTCTTCTAAAATTGGGGAACCTAGGAGGTGTAGTGAACTTTTTTCCAATACTTTGATATCTGGGGCTATTTCATTGAATTTCTGTAAAATGGATTGGCTGTCATTATTGTCACAAAGGTAGATTTCACATTTTGAATAGTTGAGATCAAGGCCGATGGAATGGAACTGCTGCTTTAGGAATTGGAGATCTTTGAGAACAGTATCTACGTCACCTCCTAGAATCCCATCATCTAAATACCACACATTAAATTTTGAATTTAGTTGCTGTATGATGGGGTGGATAGCCAAACTGAAAATGACTGGCCCGAGAGGATCACCTTGTTGGCATCCGACTGCAGATTCCAAAACGTTTTCTCTATAAAGTAATTTGGATGGGTGCCTGTAGCATTGCCACAAAAAACCATAAATTTCCGGTAACTCTTTTTTTACTTCAGCCAACAAAGTGTCCCTGTTAACGGAGTTGAAGGCATTCCTAACGTCAACCTTGAGGATGATCTCACCTTTACCGGAATTTAAAAAACTGGAAAGGGCATGTACGGCAGCCTCGCAGCCCCCTTTGGATCCAAAGCCAAGCTGGAGGGGCTGGAACTTGTTAGTTAAAATTTCGCCATACAATTTGCAGCATATTTTGGCTGCCGTACGCCTGTAGGTGCACCCAACGGCAATGGGACGAATGCCGCCGTCTCTCTTGCGCAGGGCACATAAGTTAGCCCCGTACAAGACATCGACGACGGCATCATTCACACCGCCGTTGAGCATCAAGTTAATTAGAACCGCAAGCTCCTTCAAAAGTGACTCACCAGCTTCCCCGGCGCCTGAGCTCAATAAGTCTTTTAAATGTTGAGGAGTCAGGCCGTCGAGACCGCCGGCGGAGCCACTTCGGAAGGAGCTCACGGCTGCAATGAGCTGGGGAGCAGTGATGTTAAAAGAATTTGAATCTGGACCGAGAGGGAGAGGGGGGTCGGGGAAGGTGAGACCTACCGCAGGCGCTGGATGTTTACTCTCCAGAGCTGAAATAGTTTCTGGAGAGTAGGGTGCCACCACATCGCTACTGAAAAGTAGCCTGGCCGCTCCCCTGATGTCACCTTCACTTAATTTGTATTCTACATGTGAACATAAGCCTCTTGGTGAAAGGTTATTGGAAACAGGTAATTTTGGATCTAAAATAAGGGTCGAATTAAAACAGTTATCTTTAATTTGGTTTGTTAATGTTTTTTTAGTTGCCAAATTTTTTTGTACATGTAGAATCCTATAAGGGAAGGTAAGTAATTGCTCCCAGGCACTAGTTCTCCTGGGTCGCAAGACGGAGACACTGCGCTAAACACAGCGCAACAGACCGTCTTGCGCCCCGGGGAACTCTCTTTAATACTGGGGTAGATTTTTTTAATTTTGCCAATGTTTTCCACAAACTGTAAACTGGAGTTGTTGATGTTGAAGATGTGGCTGGGGGGCACAAAGGTACACTATGAGGTTTATGAACCTTACCATAGTGTATCTGTAGCCCCCGTGCGCCTTTAAAGAAGCGTGGCTGGGAGCAATGGGGACATCTCACCTGGACATCGAGCGATGTGGCAGGTTGACTGGCACTATTATCGGCATCGCTACAGCCGGCATTTAACATAGATATTTAAATACACTTACCTAATAGAAAAATAAATATGAAAGTAACACAAAAAACACTTAAATAACTATTTACACGTATAAAAAATTCACTAAACAAAAAAGATGTAACTAAAATTGTCATTTCCCTTGTGACAGCTGCTTGACGGCTGCGGCGCACTGACGCACACGCGCGGGCCTAGGGCGCTGCGGCGCCGCGCGTGCAGATTGCCTTCTTTTTCTTTTCTCTATGTCTGCTCCGCTTAGCAACGTGCCAGCTACCTCTCAGTTTTAACGATGGTCCTTGTAGTTTCAGTAACTTATGTGGCCTACCCAAATGTACGTTCTTTGGTTTTGTTCGTCCAATATAATAGCTCCTTATGTTTTGTTACTGAAAAATACGTGCACTGACTGGACAGGTCCACTCAATATGTGTGGTTCTTCTTTCTTCAAGAGACCATTTCAGATACCAATCTACATTGTCTTCATATGAACATAATCAAGATTATGTCTGAATTTGTTTATGTAGGCCTTTCTTCTCTTTCTTTCCTTTTTCTTCAGATTTTTCAAATTTAATTTAATTATAATTTTTCCTCTAGGTACTTGATCACCTGAGGTCCAAATATCAATAAATGACGTACTGGGTGCCAGTTTTTGAAAATATAGTTACATTTAATACCCTGACAGCAGATAGCTTGGTACAAAACCCATAATAATCAGGCGTGGCGCCGCCAGGGTACCAGGGTGTCATGTGATGACGAGGGTACGATCTACTTTAGATAAAGAAACGTGCGGAAAACACGAACGTGGCTGAAACTAAAAGGGAAATAAAATCGTAATAATATTTGTGTGTGTTTTGCTATTTCTAACAGTGTTTTGACCTAGCACAAGAGGTAGTCGACATGTGGGACGTGGATTCTGCAATAATTGAACTGATAATCGTTACGGTTAATAGCCTAATAGCGGAGAGCCTCGACCAACATCTCAGGATGCTCTCATTGCGCGGCTGGGTTAAGAGCTTGATTTAGAAAGTACGCACACGCATAGTGAGGAGTTTCCTCTGTCTCTAGAGTCCTGACCACCGGCAGCTTAGACCCAAATGCTTGTTCCTGGTGCCGATGGGCCTCTCAAAGCGACCCCAATTTAAGTAAGCTACATTAAATAGAATTTAAGATAATTCAGGTCCTATAAAACCAGGTTTAAAAAAAGGAAGAAAAATTGGTTTGCCAAGGAATAAAACGCGCGTGATTTTGCATGTCACACGTCATAATGGGCGTCAAAGTAACTTTGGCGGCAAACGGAATATTTAAAATCGTGAGTTTTTGTGGACAGAATTGATGTTGTCTGAAAATAATGTGACTGATGACTTAATTTATACAATTTATTTGTATAAAGTAAGTCATCAGTCACATTATTTTAGTGTCTGTTTGTAATGTCCAAATAACAACTTTCTACTAAATGCTTATTATGAAAGTATATACGGTACTTATAACTATAATTATTGTCTGTCTGTCTATTATGGCTAGTCTCCGAAACGTATGGACCGATTTTGATGGGACTTTCACTGGAAGATAGCTGATATTATAAGAAGTAACTCAGGCTACTTTTATTTTAGAAAAAACAGAGTATAGTATCTACTTACACTCACATTCCAACCGTTATTTTTTAGTCCAATATAACAGCTAGGAAGTGGCTAGAGGAGAGCCAATTACATTGGTAACAACTAGGCACAAATCTAGACTCCGGGACTCAGTAGCACTGAGACTTGAAAAAACCAAACTCAAATTCTACCTAGGTGGAGATGGAACCCTGAACCTTTCAATGTTCGACAGTCACGCTTGTGACCAATGAATCCATGCTTCACATATTGACGCTAATTAGGCTTACCTCGAAACTGATATCACAATACACTAGAACGAGCAACGGTACCCAACCGCAACACAGTGACACTGCAATGGATAAAAGGAGACAGCGGATCTCTGAGTAACGACGCAGCTGACGAACTAGCAATAAGGGCATCCAGCACGTCAGTCTGTGGACCCGAGCCTATCATACCCATCCCCTTCAACCAATTACGCAGGAGGCTACAGGATTTCACCCACACACAAGCGGAGAACTGGTGGACCTCGATACCGGGCTGCAGGTAGTCCAGAGAGGCTATGCCATCCTTGGATGGTATGCTGACCAGGCGCTTTTTACGCCTGGACATGAACGGTCTGCGCCTAGTGACGGAAACCAACACGGTACACTGCTCGCTTAACAAATATTTCCAACCAATAGGGATAACGGACAGCCCTCTGTACAGGGCCTGCATGGAGGTAGAAGAAACCCTTGTGCATTTGCTCTTCGAATGCACAGGCGTCACCCAGATTAGAACAGAAACCCTCGGGGTACCCAGATCCTTTACCGATGTTCGGAACAGACCAGGAGACATGATTAGCTTCTGGAAGAAGGTGGGCTGGTTGGAATAACCACCGACGGCCGCCATGGCGCGCGCATCACAATGGTCCATCTTAAGGACTAAGTGCGGAGCTAAACCCTCTAACATATACATAGACATAACGCTAATTAGGCAAAAAAACCGGCCAAGTGCGAGTCAGACTCGCGCGCGAATGGCTCCGTATCTGTAATGAATGAAAGGTAAATTGCGGTTTACGATTTATGACGTATTAAAAAAAAATACTTACTAGATCTCGTTCAAACCAATTTTTGGTGGAAGTTTACATAGTAATCATATATTTTTTTTAGTTTTATCATTCTCTTATTTTAGAAGTTACATGGGGGGGGACGCACATTTTACCGCTTTGGAAGTGTCTCTATTTTTTAATTAGATCCATAGATACCCCACACGTATGGGATTGATGAAAAAAAAAATTGAGTTTCAGTTCTAAGTATGGGGAAACCCCAAATTTTTTTTTTCTCCTTTTGTGTGACAATCTTAATGCGGTTCACAGAATACATCTACTTACCAAGTTTCAACAGTATAGTTCTTATAGTTTCGGAAAAAAGTGGCTGTGACATACGGACGGACAGACAGACAGACATGACGAATCCATAAGGGTTCCGTTTTATGCCATTTGGCTACGGAACTCTAAAAATAAACCTACATTGAAGAAGAAAAATATTGTAGGATTTCAAACACAGTGTTTTTGACTGTAAACATTCGATACACGCGATCAATCATTAATTGACACAATTTAACAATGTTGTAGCAAATTGCATTATTTATGAACAAAACCTGTTGTGCTCTCATTAACCGTTAATCGTACGTGGCCGGTACAGTTTAATGCAGTTAGTTTTGTGTAACGATACCACATAATTGTTATTTGGTTAATTAGGAAATGGTTTAAAAAAACTAGTGCTTTTGGACAACTGCAGCAGCTAAAAGTTTGCCGTTTCTGTTTTCGCAAACTTACAATTTCTGGATAGTTTCAAATGCCTCTGTTCCGCCGACTCTCGTCTTTTTAGAGTTCCGTAATCAACAAGGAACCCTTACAGTTTCGCCATGGCCGTCTGTCTGTCTGTCCGTCTGTCCGCGGCTTAGCTCAGAGACTCTTATTACTAAAACACTGTAATTTGGTATGGGTATACATATTAATCACGCCGAAAAAGTGATAAAATAATATCTTGAAATATTGATTTTTTGGGTACTTACACGTAAAATGGGGACGAATTTTTTTTTATCGCCTATCCCTCGATGTGGGTTTGATAGACAGTTCAAAAATCTTGCGAGTTTGTACAATCCACTTTTCGATTCAAGCATCCGTTTGCGAAATATTAAGCTTTAAAGTGGAAATTTTTCTTAGAGTCAAGTGTCTCTCCCCCTCTGCCAGCTAAATGGTTATATTTGGATATGTGAAAAAGATTACAGAAGTAGTATATATAACAAAGTTAAAACTAAAAACTATCACAACTAAGTAGGTTTTACAAGTTACCGAGTAAAAGTCGACCAACTTACATTTGCAGTTGAATAACATGTTCTCCCGTACAGAATGTATGGGAGAAAATGTTTTTCGTCTAATAGATACCTAATCATCATAACGTGAAGAAGTCTTCTTGTCCCAGTATAATAGTAGTTTAGCATCTTGAACAAAGCTGTCAGGTGTCAGGGTGTCGCAAGAGCTCTCTCCAGCATTTGATTGATGCCTTTCTTTGCCTTAGTGAAGGCGTGCTTTGTTCAGCGAACGCGAGGGAACCGTTACATCTGATATCTTTCGTTTCAATACAGATACTGTAAAAGTACCTACTTTGTAACATAGATATGTTTTCAATTTCAGATGTCAAGGCATGGAGTTAGAGCAGTGGTGGCCCAGTAGTATCGGCTCCGACTTACGAGTTCTAAGACTGGTTTTAGAGTCACGCTGACCGCACGCTGACCGTCGGCGCTGACAACCGAAACACATGAACGTCTAGGAAGCGTTTTAGAATAACGCGTAGCTATCAACGCGTGCGTTTGTCAGCGCTGACGGGTCAACGGCCGTACGCGTCGCGCGTCGGCGCTGCATAGCCGTCGGCGCTGACCGCCGCACTCGCGCCTGTCTTCAGTGAGCGTTCTAGTTAGAGATTAGCGATTGTTACTGATTCCAATAATCGAATGTTTTGATACTACTAATATTAACATTCGAATACAAAAACAATCGATCGCTAGTTCGTAAATTCGAATAAAACCACTATACCCAAAGTCTCAAATTATGATAATTTATGTAAACAACGGGGATAATACTAATGATTTATATAAGCAATCGATAGATCTTAACAAAAACTGACGACTGAAACGAAATCGAACGTCGTAGCTTCTCCGCGACAAAATTATAATAAACGAAAATTATGTGACGCAGCGAAACAGGTAAATGTCAGGCACTAGTTGGCTGGCATTTATGCTGAATTGGGCCTATTTGGCGTAGCCGCGAGGCACACATTGCTATATAATGATTTTTCTGCCTTTTTTGTGTTCTGTGTCAGTATTGTGTGCCTTAAACTGCGTCAAATAAATTTATTTTCTTTCTTTCTTCTTTTTTCTTCTTTTCTTTCGAAACGACCTCAAAACGGCGGTGCTGTCCCCATCCACCACGCGCGATGCTTCACAGTATTCATAGTCTTCACTCAACGTAACGAATTGTTTGATTCTTTAGCTATTGAGTGGTGTAATTAAATTTTGGATGTGGATGACATATACGTAGCTGCAACACCAAACTGTATCCTCTGATTCTGTTATCATCAGTTTCCTGAATTACCTCCAGTATGGACGCATTCACGTCAAAAACAAACATATAACACATAACCTGAACTCCCCAAAGGATTAGGCAGAGGTGTACCTAATATCTAGTACACTCACATTGCGTCAGTTATGTTTAAGTCCCATACAAAGGCTCCTACAAACAGGCGCGACACGCGATGCGACACAAAGACACCGCGTGCCGCGCCTGTTTGTAGGAGCCTTAACAGGGGACGAGCCTATTGCCATCAACCGGGCACATATCGAGACAAAAACAAGATAAGATAGATAAGTCTTTATTTGCCTTAAACGTATAAAGTATTTAGTCTGGTTTTGATATAATGTCCACATCTTTAGTTATACAGAATATTGAATCATTTGCATGCAAAATAATTAATAAAGGAGTTGAACTATAGTATGTCGCAGATTAATTGGTAATATTATACAATAATGGTCATACAGATCTTATTATATTTATTATTTATTTATTTATATAAGAATTGCTTGCTGCACCAACAGTAAATACCAAAGCGTGCAGCAAGCCAACATCAAACCGTCAACTAAAAAATTTCATGCAATGCATGCAATCACAAATTTACTGCTAGACAAAAATATATCAAAATTCGGCTCAGAATATTTTTTTTTTTCTTATTAATAAAGGAAAAAAAAAAAAAAATCGTCTCCTGAACAATTAGGGCGTTCAACAGATTGATCGCCTGGGTGGTGATTATGATGACGAATGCATCACACATTTTCATTAATACCTGTAATTAAATGTTTTATATTCTCAAGTTAAAAAAATCTTTGATGATTTATATGAGTTATGTCCATTCAGCCATTTATATAGTTTGTTTTTAAATGAGTTAGTATTATTTGATTTGTTTGAAAAGCAAAGTGTTGTTTTAATATTTGAACTATAATCAATCCTTAAGTTTAGTATTATTAAGTACCCTAAACAAACAACAAAACCGCAAAGAAAGAATTGCAACACAAAATAAAACAACAATAAAACGGAATTTGCATTTATCTCATTACTTTTTTCTTGCAATTAATTATAAAAATTGTTTGTGAAAAGCTGCAGTGTCCATAAAACCGTTTTTATCTAACGTTTAGTGTACCATTAAGAAGTTTATCGCATAACAACAAGAGAATAAAAGATAGCAGGAATTGTCACTTGAAACAGGTCAAGTGTACAATGCGAAGAGAAAAACATGATATCGAAATATTTAAATTGTGGTGTCGCATTTGTTTTACGATTTCTGAAACGATGTTGCTAGTAGGGTGGCCAAGCGTTTGGCTTAAGAGGTACCTTCGTCAATATAGTGTATATATAAAAAACGATCTACTGGGTATTCATAGGTGATTTGGTTATTTATTTCTTTCCTTTGCTTTCTGCATTGACTGCATATACAGCATGTATAAGAAAGGTTATATTTAAAGACCTCATTCTACCAATTGAAAAAAAATTGCATTCCACAAAGTGATAAATGATAAATGATTTTATTTCTGTAAGTAGGTTTTTACAAACACTTTTACACGTCAATCATATTTTAAAACTAGATGAGGTCGGCGTTTCGTATCTGACTACTCTGAGAAGAAAGACCGAAACAAACTCAGAGATCACAGTCTCTTTTAAAGTCCAGACATAATCTTGGTCAAATCATGTGAAGACCATGTAGATTGGTGTCTGAAATGGTCTTTTGAAGAAAGAACCACACATATTGAGTGGACCTATCCATTCAGTGCACGCATTTGTCGGTAATCGTGCAGCTCAACTCAGAACATAAGGAAACGATTCGACGAACAATACCAAAGAAAGGACATTTGGGCAGGCTGCATAAATTACTCAAACTGCCATACCATGATCAGAAAGAAAAAAAATACTGAGAAGAAAAAAAAAATAAACAAAGACCCACATAGTCTTCACATTCACAATAATTAAAATAATAATATTATACTTCACAAGTAAATATTCATGTCAATGTGTATAAAGCAATCACAATAAAAAAAGTTTCAATATGTAAAATTTGGAGCAGCTCAATCCCAAGCCTTTTTGTCCTCAATATAATCTTTAATGGTATAAAAGGCTTTCTGGCACAACTTACGTTTAATGAATGATTTGAATTTATTAATGCTTAGATCTTGAACGTGGCTTGGAAGTTTATTATAAAAGCGTATACATTGACATCTGAACGAACCACCTATTTTCTTGAGCCGAGTTTTAGGTACAACATACATGTGTTACTTAGGTGGTATCTTAAAATTATAATTATTACGATTATTTATATCTTACGATTTAATTTCAATGAATACGCAGTATATGGTCATGGTGGTGGTGTTGGTGGTGGTATGGTTGGTGGTGGTGGCGGTGGTAATGTTGGTGGTGGTGGTGGTGGGGTGGTTGGTGGTGGTGGTGGTATTTTAAATAATCAGCCGTTCCACACATTTGGGTCGAGTGGGTATTGACAGGACATTTGATAATTTTTATTATATTTTTATTATATTCATAGAGAAGATTGTTTATACAATTTCTATATACGAGTGTGTGTGTGCGTGCGAGTATCGCGTAACGCACTTCGTTTCTGTTATTTCAAACTGTCACAAAATTCGCGATTTTTGTCCTGGAATTCCTTACTTTGAATCATCTAAGGTGGCCGCCGTATCCCCGAGCGCGTCCCACAGCTATAATGTTATTTTCCTTGCGGCGTCCGGGCAGATGGTCGTAACGACCGATACCGATACCGAAACCACGTTTAATTGTCGCCTTAAATAAACGCTGACCGACACTCTCGTTATTTTTATACGACCATGGTAGCGGCTATTTTCATATGATTTCGAAGAATTTTTAACTACCATGTACCTATCTGTTCTGAGTCAAAGCAAATACGATAATCTTCTCGTATATTTTCGGACAACACGCTAAGCATGACCAAAGTAGAAGACGAAACACAATATGGAGAAAAAAAAGGCCACTTTAATTGAAAATTTTAGCCGACGGGCATAGGGTTCGGGCTTCTGAGTGAAAGTCCTTGCGCTTTTTATTAATTACTTCTTTAATCATCCAAAAGAAACACGTGGACACAAAGAAAACAAGAAAATAGAATAATAAACTAGAGATCTAAGATGGCCGGCACCTTACGAGGGCGGCTTGAGACAAGTCGTATCTCACAGGAGTTGACTTAGACTGCCCCGCGAACAACGCCGGTGGCGTGTGCTCAACAGTGGCGCTAGAAGCGGGACGTGCGGGAGATTTAGTGGCTCGTGATTGGTCATCATGACCCGTCCGCCAACCTTTCCAATGTTCCCGCAATCATCAGATTGGATGTTACTACCCAGATAGCATTCAAGTTTGCTGCAAGCTTGTTTTTTATTTGATATTCAGTTGTTACGTCAAGTTTGTCGTGGCAAATTTGTTTCAAATTTGTTTCAAATTTGCTGTATACTTCCAAATGTAAAAAAGATACGGCAAGTTTGTTTTAATACTGTTGCAATCTTATTAATGTAAGTATGATCTGTCAAGTTTGATTCATTATTACTATAAACTTGTCACGTTAAACGTTACAGTCATCAATATAACAACCATAAAATCCGGCCAAGTGATAGTTGGACTAGCTCATCAAGGGTTCGGCCTGTACCATAATCATCATCCATCAGTTCCGGGTCAGTGGGTCATCTTAGGGGCGGAGTTTTAGGAGTTGGAGTATACGGTTAGGGGCACTATGGGCAGCAAATAAATCCAAAAAATTTTTTTTATTAAAATTTATTTTGGGATAGTAAAATTTCGTATTTTTTTTTTTTTAATGAAAATTTGCAATCTTATTACAGTACCAGGTTGACCTTGACCATAAAAACCATTTCGGTTCTGAAAAGCAAGGCCCTACGACGCACCGTTTCCGAGTTACGAGCTTTTTTTTTTCTTGTTAAGAGGCCGTGCACGAAATCGACTGATTTTGATCAATTTTGTTCATTGTTTGTGAGAAAGGGAAACATAATTTAAACAAAATTATTTGAGATTTGAAAAGTCGTGTTCTTTGTTTTTCATGTGGCTGAAAGGGATTTTTCAAATAAATTAAGTACTCACGGTAAATCACTAATATTTGCAACAAGTTTTCCGAAAAATGACGCGAGACTGACATTTGATCATCATTCTACAAGAAACTACTTTTGATTTTGAACATTAAAAATTATCATCAACATCATTATATGGTCTACTTGCATGTGGCGGAACCACTTTTTTCAACTTCCATATAAAATATAGCAGAAAAATTATATTGAAAAAACCTTTTTTTGTTTTAAACCTCGTCAGTAATATATATTTTTCCTATTATTTAGCAAATCATATCAAGAAATTTAAAAATCACAAATTAGTCTTCAGCTATCCTTGAAATATAATCAAAATTTTATTTAATGATTATACAATATCTTCATTAAGTAAATCAATGGCGAAATAAACTATACTTTGGAGAGCACAAAAATGATGAAACTATTAAAAGCTGCTGTGACTGACACGAATGGTTTAGCACCATGAAAACTGTACTTTTATAGTTACACAGACTTAATGTTTCGATTATTTCAAGTTTTCTGACAATTAGATAAGAAATTGATAAAAACGAGTTTTTTTCGTGCACGGACCCTTAAGCCAACAACCACAGGGAGTCAGCTTTCGTATCTGCCAATGCCAACACTGGCATTATTTACAAAAACGAAATACTGCTCTACAATAGAAAGTGATAACAAGATCAGTGATGTCACATGCCCGGTTGAACAGATACCCACCATTTCGGTAAATGCAGATTCGAGATAAAGAGCTGTGATAATTTTAATGTGCATTCGAATATTGTAAAGCAATTATTTAAAACAGTTAAAATCCTTATTTTGTGTTTCAATTTGTCGTACAATGCAGACTAAAAGAAAAAACTTAGAACCAAATAATGATTGTATGGCGATTTTTTTTTATGAAGTGGCCACACTCATTTCTAACATGGTGGATTTGTTTCTGATACTTTTTGTTGTAATTGTTCCCGTTTTTCCAAATCGTATTTTCTGCCGGTTTTACATTGTTTGTGAATAATTGTTGTCTTAACCACTCCGAGATATAGACTCTACAGTGCGAAATTGACCCTATAGTATTGTGTTTTCAAACCTGTTGCCATAATCATTACGAGATAAACTCTACAGTGCGAAATTGACATGAAAACTTTAAATTAAATTCTTTAAAGCTTGTGAAAACATAAATACAGATTGGCTGAAGAGGTGTGAGGATCATTACAACCCTAATGATGAACAAAATTTTATCTAGCACAATTGCTTTAAATATGCCTGAAACGGTTTTGTAAATTGAAAAACCAGGAGTTTGTTGAAGAAGCCTCCAAAAAGTGTATGAAAAGAAAATAGCATTTTGTTGGACTAAGTATCGTCTTGATAAAACATCCCTACTGACTGATGGTAAGTTTGGTTTGGTTAGTAGTAGCCGGGTCCGCTGTGGCATGTTTTCGTATAATGCTAACAAAATAACACGACTTTCGATAATAACACATTATTCGTTCGCAGTTTGTTTGCCGAGTCGAATGGATAACACGTTGTGTTAGAAAAACACGAAAACATACCTCAGCGGACACGGCTTTACAGTGTGGTGATCATTTTAATCAATTAGAGCTAATGCAGACCCCCTGAGAACTTTGTATAAAGTCACATAACCTCAAAAAAATCCCAACTTACCATAATCTGATAACAGTTTTTGTCACAGATGGCTGCTAACTATCTCGCAATGTGGTACGATTCCCTAATTATAATACCAGCCAACATACATCCCAATGTAGGGCACGGGCCTCTCAGAGAGAGGGAAATTACTGTATGCCCACAGCTGCCTGTATAAACACCTCAGGTACTCGGGTTTCCTAATGTTTCCTCAAAATTTTCTTCATTTTTAGCAAGCTGATGCTAACAATGTTGTTAACAATTCCCATGTAAAACTGCTCCAATTACCCCTAATTTGTATAAAATTCGTTTTTGGAATCATACAGCTCTTAATTTTGTAGGTTAGTACTCGGCAAAAATGTCTCAAAAACCGTTTGTACAAATGTCGAGACAAGGCCGGTTAAAGAGCATTAAAAGAGAAAATATGACATTTGCTTCAGCAACTAGAGGTGACAACCAATCAGAAGAAGAAATATCATACTCAGCTACAAAAATAACATGACAGCTACCTACAGTGTCAGCTACCTCCATACAAAATTTTATCAATATTGGTCCAGCTGTTTGAGTATGAAGCACATACGCAAATACCCTCACACACACACACACAAACTTTCGCCTTTATTTAGTGTGATGTATGCAGTATTCAGAGGATGTTAATGATATTTTAATTTTAATATTTTTGTTACAGACTGTGCTACAAGCAAACAATTGGCAATCCAGCAAAGTCATCTCATCCAGATGGTGACTGACCTGTCAAAACAAGTGTCAGAAACTAACAAAAAAAAAATGGACCTGATTTTAGGGCGGCCGGAAGAGCCATTAACTTCACGAAGGCATGATCCCTTTTCACTGCCACAGTTTTTAACAAACCTGCCAGTAAATGACGATGACAGTTTCTGTCATTTAAATGGACAATTAAAAAATAGTGACAATCAACAGGCAATGGTAAGGGTGACATTTTATTAAATACACTTATAATAATGTTTAATATTAAGGGTCAATGCAATTCCATGCCATTTTATCCGGCTTTTACTTGAGTAATTGCACAACTAACTATTGACTATGTATGTATAAAACTAATTTAACAAAAAAAAAAAAAAAAATTATATTTATGATGCACCCAACATGTATTTATAGGTACCATATATATGCCATTACCTAAATTTTTCAGGTACAATTCTTGACAGGTATTGGCAGTAAAAACCTCCGTCCTTTCACCACAAACATGCTGAGAAAAATACTGCTGGATGCAGTAGTTGAGCAATATTCTCTGATGGGAAAAAAAATGAAGAACTCAAAAGAAATCATTTCTTGACACAAAAACTTGCAAATTAATATTTCGTAAGTACCTACCTATTTCGGTAGATCTGTTTATTTTTATTATTGTTTTAATTCCTACATAACCAACAGTCACATTACGAAACATGCTGCTTATTGTCAACTATCATTACTATAGCCGTTTTATTTATATTTTCAGAAATGTGTAAGAAAGTGCATGGAACTGCTACTGACGATAAGCAGAAAGAGATAATCAGTGACTGGCTAAACCAAGGCAAAGTGAGATTGTCAAGAAGGTAAATTACTCTCTTCTTATAATAATACTCTGTAGAGCGGGTGTAGATAGTCTAGTGGGGCCTTTGGTACTGGGTTCGAACCCCGGCGCTGACACCAATGACTGAAAGTTGTATAGGTAGTTGCATACATTTATTTATTTCATAACAAGACAGCTCGTTCAGGGTGACTGTAATTGTGTTGTATTTCAATGGTACATTCATTTAAAAGTTAGTTTCGCAGGTGTTTATTGACTAACAGCCATTTTATTTCATTGTTTCAGGGCCGAGAGACAAAAACAAAATCAACTATGATGCGAGTTTAGTTTAGTCCTTTATAGTTCCTACTTTTTTTTTAATACAATAATATTTTTTTTAATAAACCCATTCAATTTTAATTTCAATGGATTTCATTTCATACTTTAAATGTCGTCAAGTTTTTTGTTTCTTCATGAGGCCTACTCGCAAACGACGACACAATTTTTAATTTTTGTCGTAGTGGTTTGCGTTCGCGAGTAAGCCTCCTGATAAACAAACATTATACAAGTTTGATGGGCGGAAACTAGACATTTGATACAAGTTTGATACAAACTTGCCACAAGTTTGATACAAACTTGCCACAAGTTTGATACAAAATTGCCACAAGTTTGTCAAGTTTGCATTGGCAAACATTATGCAAAGTTTGATAGAGGGAAACTAGACATTTGATACAAGTTTGATACAAACTTGCCACAAGTTTGTCCCTTGCCTCGTCAAACTTGATGCAAGTTTGCAAATTTGATATTTCTAACTTGCTGCAAGTCTGAAACAAGTTTACACTGCTATCTGGGTAACAGTGCGGCCAACATCATCGTTAACCTTATGGTCGTGGGGTTGCCGTGCTACAAAAGGGATATTTCTATTCTTTGTAAGTTCGTAGAGCAGAGATAGTAGTAGTAGTATTTATAGTAGTCACGTGCCGGAATCGTTAATTGTTTAGCATGTTGCCACGCTGTAACGCCAGTAAAACTCTCGAGCTTGCCGTGTTTTCAGTCGTTATTAGGGGCTTCCGTTTGAATCCGAAACTTTTCGGGAAATCCCGAAACTTCAAACTCAATCTGTTCACATTCTAACTGTATATTAAACATTTACTTAACAAGGCAACAAATTAGAAATACCTTGCACAATAAGCTGAGCGAGTGAAACTCTATTCAAGTGACTTGATTTACCTGTTATACAATCTTGTAGGTAATTTACATAACAGCCTAACAAGGGGTGATTACAGCATGCGGGGACTTCCCACAGGCGGGGTAGTGACGAATAAAAGTCATAAGTCGATAACGCGGTCTGTACATCGTCTGTGGGGAATGAAAATGAGCCTTCAAAGCAACTGCTAAATGTGCAGGGCAGGTTCTCCGTACACAGAAATCGTTCCCTATCGACTAATGAAATTCGTTCCCCGAATACGGGCCCTATGGCATGCTTTACACAAATCTCCCGCACTCCGCATACGAGGCCTATTGACCAATGAAAATGTGGCTTTATGCTGTTATTGATTTATCTCATCACTAGTTTTCAGTTTGTATGTGACCGATTTCCGTGCAGAATTATGACACAGTAAGAAAGGCCCGATCACATGAACCCCAACTACACCACAAGTCGACAACAAGTGGACGGGCGCTAATTTGTAAGTTTATTCACACGGACCTCATTCAAATCGTCCGTCAAAATCAACCGTGTGGGCAATATCGACCACATCAAGGCCACGTCGCAGTCACAACGCAACCACCCCCGCGCGCTAGCTGCCGGCCTCATCACAAACACAATGTTGCGTCGATGTGATCTACACGTCCTACCTAAGCCCTCCTCATTCATTCTGAGTTGTGGCGAGGCAGCAACAACAATGATTCCTCTCCGAAGTCCATAAGTTTATTGAGTCAGCTTCGTCTACGAAAGCTGGAGTCGATCTGTCTGTCTGCAAACACTAGCCACAACGCAACCACATCGCAACTACTAGTGATAACGCAACCACATCGAAATTTTGTAGTTACCACAACGCAACTGCAATAACCTGCAGCGACAAAATTCAAACGTAACCACTGCTTGCCCACATTTTGTCACTGCGATAAGGTATGATTATGGTGTGGTCTTCGCTATCACAATAGTATACATCATTCGATAAGGGTCTATAAGCAAACATAGGCTGTTTGCAGTATTCAGTAATTACTGATTAATTATAAGATATTGATTCGCTCAACAGGTGCTTAAATTAATGTCAGTAGGTCAATAATAAACTATGAGCATTAGTACAACTACAAATTAATTTTATGTTCATACGGGAAATGTATTCAAAAACTTTATCAAAACTAAGCCGGCCATAAAACTTTTTTTAGACTGCATAAACACGTAAATAAAAACCTTATATTTACACTAGCTTTTGTCCGCGGCTCCGCCCGCGTGGATGTCGGTTATCGCGTAAAAAGGTAGCCTATGTCCGTCTCCATATCCCAGGCTATATCTCTGCCAAATTTCATGACGATCGGTTCAGTGGTTTAGGCGTGAAAACGTAACATACAGACAGACAGACAGACAGACAGACAGAGTTACTTTCACATTTATAATATTAGTAAGGATTAGTAAGGATAATTATGCAGTTTGAATAATAGCTGTAGTTGATGAAACTGTTACATTTATCAGTAGTTTTTAATTTCATAATTAGAAAAGTTAATAGGTACCTATTTAACTCTTTTTTGAAAGCTGAGATCATAGTATAAAGTACTCTGTGGCTGAGATCCAAAAGAACAATTTTTATTATAGTTTGCTTCAAATAGAACCACCAAGCCTTACCAAAGATGATGTTTCAATTTTAATTAAAAACTTTTCAGTGATATTCCGTCCCACGGTGTATTTCTATTTAGGACTTAAAGTTGTTCGTAACATTTACATTTCAACTCATTTAACAAATTGCAAATTAATTTGAAGAATTGGAATCGTTTTCAATATTATTTTAATTGATTTGCTTTAACAAATTATTCTAATATTCCAAAACAAATCCACCTAAATTAATCTAATTGACCTAATTGGTGATGTTCTTCAGAAAGGTCAGTTGCGTAGCACTCGCAACCGGCGTGCGTGTATGACCAGATGTATGAATGTAAACGAAGCAAAAGGAGTATTTAAGGAGCGTAGCAGGTGGCGTTCTATAGTTTCTGTCTATCCCCATGAGAAAAAGGGGTGAGTTTATGTATGTGTAGGCTGCACTAAAAGTATCGGGAATAGAATATTTCCACTGTTCCTGTCATATTAAAATCTTTTTAATTGAAAACTCCTTGGTTTAAAAAATCGAATACCATTTATTTATTTAAAAAAAGATTCTCGGTCTTGTCACAAGGTTTTGTCAAACTTGTTTAGTCGTTAAGAAAATGGAATCACAGAACACTATACTCCTTAGCGGAGAATTGAATTGACTCGAGAAAATTCAAGAGCGATGATTTATTATGACTTTCGAAGTGGTTTAACACAAAAACAGTGTGTTGACCGGATGATTTCTGCATTTGGTGATGAAGCCCCATCCAAAACCACAATTTATCGCTGGTTTGCTGAATTTCAACGTGGTCGTGTCAAGCTCAGTGATTATCCCCGTCAAGGTCGTCCAAAAACTGCAGTCACCCAAGAAAACGTTGATGCTGTGCGTAAGCTGATTGAGGCAGATCGACATGTGACATACCGCGAAATTCAAGCAACTTTAGACATTAGCATGAGTCAAATACAAATAATCTTGCATGACCAATTAGGTGTAAAAAAGTTGTTTTTCCGATGGATACCGCATTCGCTCTGGGAAGAGCAAAAAGCGGCTCGCATTACTTGGTGCGTCAGAACTCTCGAAAGATTCCACGCAGGATCCTCAAATGCTGTATACAACATCGTATCAGGTGACGAATCCTGGATATATGCGTACAAACCCGAAACAAAAAACCAGTCACGAGTTTGGGTGTTCGAAAATGAGTTAAAGCCAACAAAAATTGTTCGTTCACGGAGTGTTGCAAAAAAAATGGTGGCCACGTTTATTTCCAAAACCGGCCATGTTACGACTATTCCTCTTGAGGGACAAAGAACGGTTAATGCAGAATGGTATGCTAGCATTTGTTTGTCACAGGTCGTTTCTGAACTCCGTAAAGAGAACTGCAACCGCCGCATCATCCTCCATCACGACACTGCGAGTTCTCACACCGCGCACAGAACAAAAGAGTTTTTAGAGCAAGAAAACATAGAATTATTAGACCATTCGCTGTACAGCCCCGACCTAAGCCCTAATGATTTCTATACTTTCCCTAAAATAAAGAATAAATTGCGTGGACAGAGATTTTCATCACCTGAAGAAGCTGTGGACGCCTACAAAACGGCTATTTTGGAGACCCCAACTTCCGAATGGAACGGTTGCTTCAATGATTGGTTCCATCGTATGGAAAAATGTGTAAAATTTCGCGGAGAATACTTCGAAAAGCAATAAATACATTTTTAAATAGTAATGTTGTGTCTCTTCCTTAATTTCCGAAATTTTCAGTGCCGCCCTCTGTGTGTAAATTAATATTTCTATATGTAACGCAAAGTATCGGAACACTTAAGTCCACAAATACATGCAGCGTACGTAAATAGGTTGAACATTAACTGGTAAAACTAAAACCAAATTCCTGGAACGTCTACGCGTCTTCTTGGTATTTTAACTGAGAAACAAAACTAAGTTATAGTTACTAAGTTGTAGTTATGTATGTTAATAAATAAATAAAGTTAATTCCAAGTATTTGTAATGAGAATGACCCCAGACTTGACTATAAAGCTTTACTGAAAAACAACACCCTATTTGCGTAACACATTATCGATCACAATCTGAATGATTTTGAAGGATATTGCCTATCCATTGCTTCATATGTTCGAAAAATTTGTTTGCACACAACGTAAATAACGCAATGAATGTTGTTGAATTGTCAAAATGAAAGCCATTGCTACTGTGTGTTACGGAATTACCCAGTAGTTTGACATTTAGGTGCTACAAAGAAGGATTATCAGCCGTGATTTTTTATAACTTGTAAAAGAAATGAAAACTAAGAAATAAATTTGTAGTTGAAAAACATGTTCTCCCATAAAATCTGTATAGGAGAGCATGTTTCTCAACTATAATGTTAAGTTTGTTCTCGGGATAAATTCATCCCAACTACGGGAACCCTTCATTGTGCGTGGTCCGACACGCACTTGGCCGGTTTTTTTAAATCCACTACAGGGAAGCTCTTGGCCTTCATCTCACCTGATAGTAAGTGATGATAAGACCTAAGGTGGAAGCGAGCTTTACCCGAAATCCTCAACCACAGAGGAACTGGCTATTTTACCTCTAACTACTGAAACACATCAAATGCTGTTAACATTGCTGTTATGACTACAGACTTAGATAAGATGGTGGTAGCTAGCTGGGCGGATTTGGAACTAGCCCTATCACCAACCAAACCTAGCAGATTTTTTCCCCCGCTGAGAATCGAACCCGGGACCTCTGGGTCTGAGACAGGTGGTCTTACCACTGGACCATAGAGGTGGTTAAAAAGTCAGAAGCCTTAAAGTCATCTCACGCCTTCTGTTTTCAAGAACCTATTGTGTGGAGTCTCTTGGCCAGCGATCATTGTGCTTGCAGCTGACGTGACCTATCCGATTCCACTTAATCCTGACAACCTTTTTTCCTGTCTATTAAGACCATTCTGAACTTGCCTATAAACACGCATAAAATAGAACAATATGTTGCAACGTATTTTCACTTATGATACTATCGGAGTCACGTCACGAATACAGTGTAATTACTTCGTGATATTCTAGTAATAACAGCCTCGATCCGGCGCGGTGCACATACTGATGAGAAAGAAGCCTAAGGTCAACATCGACTGGCTCTTGTCTATTACATAAAGGATGATGTTATCGCATGTTTTTACGCAGCCCTATATAAGAATACTTTTACATTGATTTTTCTGCCTGAAAAACTTATGGTCTGGTAGTTAACATTTTATGCAGATAATTACATTATAATTACGTCACATTTGAGATTAATCTAGGCGGCCTATCCATCGCTACTTTCCTACTTTCACTGATGGGATGTAGGTACTTAGACCTATATATAGTCTGTTCCAAAAGTAGGTATCTGATGAAAGTTTAAAAAAACCCTATTCAGGTACAATTCTTACGCAATCACTTACTAAAGGAACTAAATAACACATTTATCTGTGTTAAGAAGGTTTGAATTTTATACCTCACCACTTTTTCCAACAATTAAATTATAATTTGAAATCATCTACAGCATTCTTTATAATAAAACTAACCTTAATTGTCAAAAGAAAAACGTCTTTCAGGTTAATTAAGGGCCTGATCAAACGTACCATAACCACACCACAACCACAAGTATATCACAACGACACCATGTGTAGGGGCGCTTATTTGTATAAAAATGAATAGTTTAAGAACAGTAATTCACATGAAGGTAACCGACATAGCTCGAAGAATTGCCAAACTTAAGTGGCAATGGGCAGGGCACATTGCGCGCAGAACAGATGGCCGTTGGGGCCGAAAGGTTCTGGAGTGGCGACCGCGTACCGGAAGACATAGCGTTGGAAGGCCCACACGGTGGACCGATAACCTTATGAAAGCCGCAGGAATCCGCTGGATGCGGGAAGCACAGAACCGGTTGAAGTGACGGTGCTTAGGGGAGGCCTATGTCCAACAGAGACGTCTTTCGGCTGAAATGATGATGATGAATTCACACGAACCACATTTGGCCGTCAAAATCAACCGTGTAGGCGATACCACACCACAACGTTGCGTCGACGCGACGACACTATCACAGCCAGAACTACTAGCGATAACACAACCACATCGAAATTTTACACACGAAACAACCACAACGAAACTGCGAGCAGCTGCAGCGACACTATTTACACATAACCACTGCTAAAGTTCACTGTCCTTCAAGATACAGGATTTTCCTAGTTTGAAGGGCAGGGGTCTTACTCATCTATAATAGCCATACCCATTCCTTATTGAAACAGCACTGATGTTACCTAGGCTAAGTTTTTTTGGTAATTATTTGATTACTTACTTACTGCTTGCCCACATTTTGTAGCGGCGATGTGGTGTAGTAGTGGTTAGGCTAGCTTTCAATTTGTAAGTCGCACCACACATTGGCATCCACAGATACGTTTTCTGATCCATCGTTTACACTTGTTATCAGTTTTGGGACAGACCATAGTAATTTTAATAAAGTATTTTTTTCTAGTACCCAGTACTTACCGAAACTGTAAGAATGTATATTTTATTCATAAATATAATTATAACAACAATTGGCACAAAAAGTACCTAAATACGTCATACTTACGCTTAAGTATTCTACCAATTCTCGGAAAACTCTGTTGGGTCCTATAACAAAGATAAGGGTCCTTTACGGTAGTTCGGTTAAACACAATGTCTGTATTGACACACGCTTGGTTCAGACATTGTGTTACAGCTCAATATTGTATGACCAAGATTTAAATGTATATTTCGCTTGAAGAATGAAGGAATTCTTGGTAGGACCAAGGGCTTTGGACTAAAGCTCATGATAAGCAAAAGTAGCATAACGTTGTAGCAGCAACACTGCTGCACTGTTACTATGAAAACGAGACTTTAGTACCTATTACTATTTGTTCCATTTCCATTGGCCTTTTAGAGAAAGTCAGCGAAAATCTTTTGTATTCTTATAAAATTTTCGTGTCACAGTTTTAGTTGCTATACTCTTCCGAAACGGCTTAACCGATTTTGATGAAATTTTATATGTATATTTGGTAGGTTTGAGAAAAGGTTTTAATCATTTTTTTTTGAACGTTTTATGTAGGTAGGTAGGTAGCCTAGGGTAGGGTAGGGTAAGGTAGGGTAGGGTAGGTAGGTAGGTAGGGTAGGGTAGGTAGGGTAGGTAGGGTAGGTAGGGTAGGTAGGGTAGGTAGGGTAGGTAGGGTAGGTAGGGTAGGTAGGGTAGGTAGGGTAGGTAGGGTAGGTAGGGTAGGTAGGGTAGGTAGGGTAAGTAGGGTAGGTAGGGTAGGTAGGGTAGGTAGGGTAGGTAGGGTAGGTAGGGTAGGTAGGGTAGGTAGGGTAGGTAGGGTAGGTAGGGTAGGTAGGGTAGGTAGGGTAGGTAGGGTAGGTAGGGTAGGTAGGGTAGGTAGGGTAGGTAGGGTAGGTAGGGTAGGTAGGGTAGGTAAGGTAGGATAGGTAGGGTAGGGTAGGGTAGGGTAGGGTAGTGCAGTTTATACTATAGCTTTTGACAGAACGAAGTCTGTCGGGTCAGCTAGTATTTGTTATAAAATGAATTATCTGATTGGGATTTCACAGAAGACAAGAGAAAAATTTCTCAGTAAACAATGACGGCTGCGCCAGAACACCCTGTCCTCCGCCTTCAACATCCAGTCTGCCCCAACCACCTTCTGAAGGTCGTCGGACCATCTGGGCGCTACGCTCGTCGATACGCGGTCCACTCCAGCCGATGGCCGGTGGAGCAGACGAGTCCTGTAGTGTAATTCTGTAAAAATCTCACCGTGAAAACTCAGGTGAAGTGAGCATCAATACACAGTGTCAATCCCTAACATCAATGGAATAACAGCTCACTTCACCTGTATTTTAACGGTGAGTTTTACCTACACTGCAGGACTCGTCTGCTCCACCGTCCATCAGTCCTTCGACAAAAATGGCCAGCCCACTACCACATCAGCTTGCTTACTCTGTAAGCTATGTCGGTAACTCCGGATCTTTTCCGGATAATTTCACTCCTGATTTTATCCTTCACAGAAACGTTTAGTTTTCCGGTTATTTCCAATAAATAACTATAAAAAACTTACATATTGCTAGTTTTTCAACTGTTTAATACATCAACCAAAACATCAGTATCAATATAAACAGCTCAGGAACATAGTTCTCTTCGAAATTGCATATTATACTGCGGGCCGAAGCTGCAGATAATGTTAAATTAGATAATTAACTGCAGTTCGAAATCCATCGCCAAAAATAGCCCAGTTCCAAGTAGAAGTCATTATCTTCTCAATATAAATTAACGGGCTATACTTAGCGGGATGATGGCCGGTGGAATGGGTAGCATCATGAATGTGGAAATAATTTATAGCCCATAAAATCACTGGCGTACTAATTGAATTGTAATAATTCGCAATTAAAGTTTAATAATACGGAAAATGGGTTGTGTCCAATACAATATACGTGGTTTTTAACGGTTTACGTGGGTTTTATTTGTAACTGTTGCATTTTACAATTTATTTTGTTTGACTTTTTTGGGACCTGATGGTTATATCAGCGAGCTATTTGAACAGACGCTACCACACATTTGAAGTTTTCAATGACGGATGGAGAAGCGATAAAAAAAAAATTGCGTTATTTTTTAATTGACAAAGCAATTCATACAAGAAAATAAGATCTTTTTGAATAACCTCATTATTCACACACACATACTACATACACACACACACACATACATATTCTTATCGCAAACATACTCAAATATGACATTTCACACTTTATATCCAACTAGCTTTTGCCCGCGGCGTCGCCCGCGTGGATTCCGGAAAATATCCCACGGGAACGTAGCACCGGGATTAAAAGTACCCTATGTTTTAATCCAGGTAAACAATGACTTCTCTAAATATTATTACTCATTGGATTCCTTAGTAAAGTTATTGTTCTCAGAATTACTAAGGTGTCTTTGGCGATGACAAAAGTTGGATTGAGCGATGATGAGTTAGTAAGGGGTTTTAACCGCCTGGGGGATGATTTTACAAAAACGCCAAAAGGCTTTGAATACCAATTTTATGTGTTACCTTTAAAATTTAAGGGTTTCCGTTACAAATTTTTCATACCTTATTTTACCCTCTTCTGGGTTGATTTTACAAAAACGCTAATACATGTAATTATTAATTACCAAACAAAAGGCAAAATACAAATTTTCATGGTTTGAACTACAAAAGTTAAGATTTTCGATACAAACTTTCATCCCCTACTTAACTCCCTTAGGGGTTGAATTTCGAAAAATCCTTCCTTATTCTTTATCCACCTTATAAAGGCAACCTCTGTGCAAAATTTCAGCTTTCTAGGTCCAAGGGTTTGGGCTGGGCGTTGATGAGACAGTCAATCAGTCAGTCAAAACTTCATCCCACTTTTCACTCCCTTGTGGGTTGAAATAAAAAATAAAACAACGATTTAAGTTATGTTCATTTCCAACCATAAGCCGAAATATTAGTGATCTTAACTTAAAAAATAAAGAACTTTCATTAAGATAAGATAACAACACCGTTGCGTTAGCACCATAAGCCTGGATAGTAAATTTAGTGATTTTTACTTCGAATATTAATAACTTTCCATACGCAACTTCATCCCCCTTTTTAACCCTTCGAGGGTGGAATTATCAAAAACGCTGAGACACGTATAAATTAATTTTCAATTGACAGCTTAATCAAAAAAAATTCATTTGTAGTATTACGACTCATTTGTATTTCCTATAAAGTAAATGTTAAAAACAATGATAAAATACAACGATCTAATACTTGGCTGAAAAAAAAAATTGTACTTTGATATATATTTAATAAAATAATCACGAAAAACCTCTAGAAATGCGACGTTGCCAGCTCGCGAAGGATGAACAAAATTAGAAACGAAGCAACAAAATTCGATCTAAAGAAAATCGGCCACATTCCTCTAGATAGTATTTTGTTGCTTCGTGTCTCAATATGAAACTTTATAAAAGGTATCAGTAAACTCTAGACATACTTACCGAGGTTGCTGATTGAGCCGTTTTTCATAATTCCTTCTCAGTCAGAGATAATATTTTTTTAAAGGAGTGGCGCTAATGGACCTGTGAGCGCCCTCTTATAGTTATTTATGCAACTGTTGTATAATAAGGGGTATTAAAACACGAATGTGGGTGATAATAGTATCACATGAGTGTTTTAATACCTAATTATTACAGTTGCATACAAGACTTTATCTACACCCATGACATGAATCCTCTATAAAAGGTTCTGAAACAGTTTTGCAATACTAATATCGAACAAAAATGGCGGGATACGACGCTATGGTATAGTATAGTGAAACGCGCGTGCGTGACAATGTTCTTTTTTTGAAATTCATAAAGATACCACGAATTGAGTAGTGAGAATGGAAGGGAGAGATCAAATAGATGAGTCAGGAAGGGATCATCATCCTCGTAAAAGCAAAGGAGTTGCATTATGAAATTCAGTATAACATTATAATAACTGTTTCAGAAACTTTTATAGAGGATTTATAGCATGGGCGTAGATAAACATTTATTAAGCATTCCATTAAGTCTGCTCAATAGACGAAACACTAGTAAATTGAATTGTCTCTAAATCTGAGCTGACGTCTGAATAGATTACAGACGTAATGGTCCTATTAGGCACACTCCATCAATACTGCGGTATACTAAGTAAATTATGCGTTATATATTAATAATATATACTTGTATGATAAATCACGTAGACTGTCGAATCTAGTTAAGCTTAGAGCTTAGGTAATGGCTGTAGGTATATTTGAATATTGTCTTGGGTTTCAATTAAGGTATGTTTTATTTATTATTAATTGCCTTGTGTTTATGACTTGACAACACATTGAGTTTTCTTTATTATATAAGTTTAATATAAATGTACATACTATACACGTAACGACCGTCGTTCGTATACTGAAAAAAAAAAAATTGTTGACACAATCAAGATTTTATTTAGATTGACTAAGTAACTTGTTTGCATCTGAGCCTATCAAGCACAGTGATCACAGCTACTACTTTTATTTGATTGAGATTTGAAACGGGATCTTGATTGGAGTTATCACAAAACCTATTTGCAGCAATCAAGGCAAAACATAGTTGCTCCAACCAAGATTATTAGATTAAAGTTTCAATGATCTTTATTTTAGCAATCAAAATGCTTGATTGACACAACTAACTTACTTTGTTACAGTTAACATTTTTTTAACTTGTTTATTTTTTAACTCTTCTACAATGATCTCATGTTAAGGGTAATCGAGAAACTTGTTTGAGCGTTCAATCATTTGAACTAGTATTGCTGCAATCATGTCGTGATGATCAACTTAACTAAGATTTTGATTAATCTAAACAAGATATCGTCAATCAAGTTAAAAAGTCACTTGATTGGAGTGCATTTTTTTCAGTGTAGATTTTTGACAGTTGTCACGGGTAGCCAGAAGCCTAAAAGTCTCACCACTAGTCTTAACAAGGGGTATCTATTACCCAGTAACTGGGTTGTGGAGGTCAGATAGGCAGTCGCTACGTGTAAAATGCTGGTATTCAGCTGCATTCGGTTAGATGGGAAGCCGACCCGAATATAGTTGTGAAAAGGGTAGGCAAATAGATTTTATGACACTTACAACTTTCCGGAATAAGGCTGGTTTTAGAGTCACGCTGACCATCGGCGCTGACAGCTCAGCGCGTAGCTTGTGAGCGCGGCTCGACTAGAACGCTCACTGAAGGAGGCGCGCGTGCGGCGATCAGCGTTGACGGCTACGCAGCGCCGACGCGCGACGCGTACGGCCGCTGACCCGTCAGCGCTGACAAACGCACGCGCTGATAGCTATGTATTATTCTAAAGAAAATGCTTCCTAGAAGTTCATACGTTTCGGCTGTCAGCGCCGACCGTCAACGTGTGGTCAGCGTGACTCTAAAACCAGCCCAAGTTTTCTAAATGATAGCGAACCGCGTCAAAATCCGCTGCGTAGTTTAGAAGAATAACGCGGTTATACAGACAGAAAGGAGACTTTAATTTATAATATGTATACAGATGCTCGTAAAATAAATAGTTTAAACTGTGGCGGCATCTACAACGCCACATGCGAACTACGCATCAAAGACCTGACGTCACAAATCCTGCATCGCGCAATCAGAGTTTACCGCGCGAAATAGCTTATAATACAACATCCCGACATCAACCGTTGGGCAGTTGCCCACCAGACACAACACCCGTCTGGTCGGAGGATGAGTGAACTCTACACCCTGGTACTGGTGCTTTATACCTCTATATAACCATAGAATTTTCCTCGTGAAAGTAAACTAGGTATTATTTCTAGAATGAAATTACCTACCAACTGGTAGGCCTCGGCCCTATCAAAATACCAGCGCTGCGGTATTTTTTTTAAAATTTGCAGCTGTATGCTGCGATAGGAGACTTTTGGCCTCGCACAGGTCTTTTTTTATTATTTTTTTGTCATATTTTTATTTTTAATGTAAATTTTGTTAGTTTTAATTGCTCCTTTTTTAATCTTTGTATTTCCTGTGCGTGTCCCAATTTTTTTTTTCTTTTTTCTTTCTTTCTTGGTAAAAGAAGAAAGAAAGTAGGTTCCTAAAACACAAATAAAGTTAAGATGTTCCTTAAAAGCAAAATCTTGAAGTTTTCACAAGTGATAAGTACTAACACGTAGAATGATTGTAATGAAAAGCATTTATCACCTGCAGTTTCAAGCCTACAACAGATTTTTGTTCTGACTTATTTCAATTTCTTTTTCAGGACTGAAAACCGTATACAATTTATTTTTGGCAAACCATTGTTGATTTATTGTTCGTGTGTACATTTTTACTGACCCTTGGTCGAATATGAAATAAAACAAAATGTACAATTTGGTGTTTCAAGTAAACACGAATGTAGAATTTAATTTCCATACCAGGCTGTATTTTTCGTTTGTTATAACATTTTTTGAGCGGTACTTCATCTACGAAATTCAATAAAGGATTATTTAATCAGATTCCATTTAAAAACATAGCTATTCAAGGTATGTTTTTTTTTTTTTTTTAATAAGTAAATTGTAAAAACATGAATTGGCGTGTTTTAATTTGTCACACACAATAAATAGCCAGAGAAATTAATTATTTTATTTTACGATGGATTTGCTCTTGACTCTAGTCTAGTTCAAAGGTGACAGAGACAAAGTCGACGATGGAGTGAGCTTACCCAGAAGAAACCTGTTCACTCTCACTTTGAATAGAAATGAATGAATTTGACAAACTACATTAATTTACCGTGTTATAGTGATTTCATACAACTGTCAAAGAATGACGAAACGAATGACGGTATGGTTTGCGTAGTGGTTAAGCGATTGACTGCTGCGCTGCGTGTCACGGGTTCGATTCCCGCACGGAACAAATATTTGTATGACCTACAAGTAGTTCCAGGTCTGGCTGTTTGTGTATGTGAGTTTAAATGTTTGTGAAGAAGAGAAATTCCTAGTGTGGGGAAAGTTTAAAAAAAACACAGTAATTATAAAACACAACTGCACTACTGATCACTCTAAAGTCGCACTCGAAGATCGCTTGTATCGTTTGAAGTTTACTTGTCGCTTGATCGCTTCTTTTTCGACTGACTCGGGTCGGTGTCCATACCGGCCCTAAATAGTCTTCAGATAGTTCCAGAACCTTCTACTGCAGAAACATCTAGAATGTTCGAGTACATACCGGCCCCGACAGACGAGATGTCGATAGTTCTAGAAAGTTCTAGCATCGAACTTTCTAGAAGCAACTTGACTCTACTAGTTCTGCTACTCGATACTAGATGGCACTAGTGGTACTTAATGTCAAGATGTGCCAGTCATTTATGGCACGCAACAATATCATAATGTTGTTGTTTCAGTGGAAATATCCTTTGTAGGTACGTATGTATCAGGGAAATCGACACAAGCCTGTTACCATGAAATCAGCCCATGATTCTGAACCCTGATTTGAAATATTTCGTCAGTTATAAAAAAAAAGAAACTATCCTCAAAAAAAAAAAAAAACTAGGCAGGAGTGTCCAGAATCATGTACTGAACCCATGTTAACCGGTTTCGCGTCGATGTCCCTTCCACCCTGTATACAACCTATCACCTATCCCTACCACCTACCTATGTATGGTACCTATTTAGGCATCCCATGAAAAACATGAATTATTTTCTACCAAAAATCTGTGTAGGCACAAAATAAACAGGAAAACTGTTTCGCACAGATATTATAACAGCATACACGATTTTGAATTATGTTAAGTGTAATTTATCCCCGCGTTCCGCGTATGTTTTAATTGGTAGCCTTGAACTGAGTGAGAGAGATTTATAAGTGATGCTACGCAAATGTGAAAGGTATTTTGGTATTAATTGAACATGTGGGAGTATGTCTGGCTATAAGAAGTACTTTATAAGGTCAGGTGAATGATCAATCAAAAATCTTTGTATCTACAGCATTTATCAGAAAGGTATGGTCATATTTAAATAATATATATAAATCGTTTATTTCGACCAACAAAGGATCATAGGCGCAACAATTACAAATACAAAAAATAAATAAAGACATACAATTAAAAATACCACATAAACATATTACTGACTTCGATTGCTTAGTATGTGAACCATACAGCAATGGATCAGGTACTGACAATCGAACCTCTGCGCGAATGCCCTCAGGATGCCGCTGGAGCTAGCCCAAACCATGCGCACCAGGGATGTGTATCGTTTCCGCATAGTGGAATAGAAACAGTCTACTTGCGACTCGGTGAACATCCCTGATGCGCTGCAGAATTTAAGGGTATGGTACACATGTGGGACCTCTAACTGAACAACTTTCTCCTTAGGACCAACATCGTAATCATATAATAACAATAATATAATAATTATATAAGTATTTATTCAGACACTAACTTTTTTTACATTAATAAAACTTTATAATTACGATTCTGGCGAGTCGATGACACCGACAACTTGGTCTGTTTGCCCAACTTTGGCAAAGGACTCCTCCATTCTTTACCACTCTATTCTATTTATCGCTTCTCTAGTCCATGTTTTCCCTGCAATGGCCTGATGCGCTGTAAAATTTAAGGGTGTGGTACAGACCATCTAACTGAACAACATTCTCCTTGGGACCAACATCGTAATTGCGAAAAAATATCAACTGTGCCACACAAAACTTCAATACTTAGGCGCTTTGTAGACAGAGCAACTTTAGTTGAAGAAACTATCCATATATATTTTTTTTTTTTCTTTAAAGGTTGCCAGTTACTGCAAAAAGAAGGCCCAGTTTACGGTTGCCGCGATTCTAAATAAACTTTTCAAATCCATGGTCAACAATCAGTATGACATGGATCTTGAAGATCAAATCCTCCTCTTCGAATCTCAGATTTTCTCGATAAAATCTTCTGTGATTTCTTTCGTCATGTTGGTGTCCTTCCATTTTATATTGATTGGAGAAACAAACAATTTGACACAACTAGTAAAAATTTGACAGTTGCTAGTTACGTCAATTTAAAACTGATTGTGTCATCGAGTGCAGCAACTGAAAATGACTGTTGTTGATCATCGAAACCCGCAACTAGAGTTGCTATGTTTCTTTATGTTATATGTAAACAACTAGTTGCGAGTTGTCTGTTGCCGGTATACGAAGATAAAAGTTGCTCTGTCTGCTTAGTGCCTTACTCAACCCAAATGTGTTCCGACAGCTGCTAATTTTATCGCGATTTTGATGTTGGTCCCATAAAGTTGTTCAGTTTAATGGTCTGTACCACACCTTTCTGATACATGCTGTATACAGAATATAGTACCACCAATATAGTGACGCCAGTATTTAAGTCCTTTAAGATGTTTGGGCCTCCAACGGGTATCGTATTACCCAGTAACTGGGTGGTGGAGGTCAGATAGGCAATCGCTCCCTTAAAATATATTGATATATATTTGTTGCATAGTTGGGAAAAGGCTTGGTAGATGATAATGAAATTGTTTGGGCCTAATATTTAGGCGGCTACGTTTATTACAGATTCATCGGTGGCGTTCTTCAGATCCTCGCAATTGTAGGTGAACGAATACTTTGAATACTTATCTAAAGTACTTCAGGAAGCTCTAAATCAGAACTGCTGCAAATATACTACCTACACTACAATTCGACGGCTTTAAGCTAGCTATTATAATAATACTGACACGGTACTGTATGGAGTTAGGGATGATTTATGCTAGACCGTCACGGGCGCGACCCGCGTCCTTGTCTACACTGTTTGCTCAATTTCTAAGGACCAAGATTCGGACGGGACACAGACGCTGTACGGTGTAGGATGAACTGCTACGTATAAAATGTTCGTGAATTTTTGGATCCGTGCCTCACCCGCACCTCGAACACGGTACGGCTTGCGACCGACACGGTTTAGAATAAATCATCCTTCAGTCCTATCCAAAAATAAAGAGAGAATATTGTAAGGTATAGGTATTTATATGTCTAACAACAATTTTATTGATGAAATCTCGGACTTAGGCCCGTGTAACAGAACCTTGCTCAAAACTCAAGCGTTACTTAAAATTAGTTTCAACCAATCAAAAGGCTTTAAAAGGGCGCTCACCGGTCCACTAGCGCCACTCCTTTAAAAAAATATTATCTCGTGACTGAGAAGTAATTATGAAAAATAGCTCAATCAGCAACCTCAGTAAGTGTGTCTGGAATTTTCTAATACATTTTATAAAGTTTCATATTGAGACACAAAGCAACAAAATCCATACTAATATTATAAATGTGAAAGTAACTATGTCTGTCTGTCTATTTGTCTGTCTGTCTGTATGTTACGTTTTCACGCCTAAGCCGCTGAACCGATCGGCATGAAATTTGGCAGAGATATAGCCTGGGATATGGAGAAGGACATAAGCTACTTTTTTACGAGATAACCGACATCCACGCGGGCGAAGCCGCGGGCAAAAGCTAGTACCTTATATAAAGTTTCATATTGAGACACAAAGCAACAAAATTCGATCTAAAGAAAAACGGCCACATTCCTCTAGATCGTGTTTTGTTGCTTGTCAATACGAAACTTTATAAAAGGTATTAGAAAATTCTAGACACACTTACCGAGGTTGCTGATTGAGCCGTTTTTCATAATTTCTTCTCAGTCACGAGATAATATTTTTTTTAAAGGAGTGACGGTAGTCGACCTGTGAGTGCCCTCTTAAACGAGTTTTAAGTAATGCTTGAGTTTTGAGTGAGGTTCTGTAATACTTATATGAATTCACTAGCTTCTGCCCGCGACTTCGTCCGCGTAAAATTTCGGCCCACAACCCACCCCGTCGCATCGCATCGCCCGTCCGAGCAATTCCTTCGTTTTCGCTTAGCGTTTTTTCCGACTTTTTGTCGTTTTGCTCGGCTCCTTAGGAGCGTAGCGTGATGTTAAATACACTTATTTTGTTGCGAAGTTATTTTAAAATCAAGTGATGTCAAGGACAATTTTGTTTACATTTGTGAATAATAACATATTTATTTGGATAAGGATTAACATTATGTTGACAAAACTCCTTCGTAAATAATGCATTAATTTCGAACAAATTTGATTACCATAAAAAAAGGTTATAGTGAGTCAGTCTTAAAAGATAGACATATGCTGAATTTGAACTTTTAAAGGTGAAGAATTCCATCATACATTATATTTGCGTAACTTAAACCGTTTACGCAGCGCACGCAAAGGAAGCTCTCAAAAAAGATTAATTTTTCCCGTGTTTGCAACATTTTTCATTTATGCTCCGCTCCTTTTGATCGTAGCGTCATGTTACGAGTATATAGCCTATAATATTCCTTGATAAATGGACTATCCAACACAAAAAGAATTTGTCAATTCCAATCAATAGTTTCTGAGATTAGCGCGTTCAAACAAACAAACAAACTCTTCAGCTTTATAAAATTTTATATATATATATTATAGTATATAGTATAGAAGTACAGATTTAAAACTTATGATAGGTTTAGGTAATAGACGTTATCAAGTTATCACGAACTTAGTTATCGAGTGCCTAATTAGGCTAAGATTGAGTTACAAAGTTGATATACCTCGGGAATACGAATTAACATCATATAGTCTGCCATGTGCCTACATACATGTACTGTAAATGTACCTGAGTAAATGATAATGATAAACTTATGATAAATGATTTTATTTCTGTAAGTAGGTTTTTACAAACACTTTTACACGTCAATCATATTTTAAAACTAGATGAGGTAGGCGTTTCGTATCTGACTGCTCTGAGAAGAACGGCCGAAACAAACTCTAAGGTAACAGTCTCTTTTAAAGTCCAGACATAATCTTGGTCAAATCAGGTCAAGACCATGTGGATTGGTGTCTGAAATGGTCTTTTAACAAAGAACCACACAGATTGAGTGGACTTGTCCAGTCAGTGCACGCATTTGTCAGTAATCGTGCAGCTCAACTCAGAACATAAGGAGCTCAACGATTCGACGAACAATACCAAAGAAAGGACATTTGGGCAGGCCGCATAATTTACTCAAACTGTTATACCATGATTAGAAAAAACAAATGAGAAGAAAAAAAACTATCCCAAATAGTCTTCACATTCACAATAATTAAAGTAATAAAATAATACTTGATAAGTAAATATTCATGTCAATGTGTTTATAACGATCACAAAAGTGTACTTAGTTGTGAATTTTGAAGTTATTACAAAAGAGACACTGCCTATTATTTTATATCATTCGCATTAAAAGTGCCAATCCCCGGCTTCGGTTAGCCGGGGATTGGCACTTTTAATGCGAATCACATTTTTATTAAAAAAGCTGATAGAAATAATCATGTAAATGCAAAATTTCGTATTCCCATTTAGCTAACATTTTTAATTTTTGAATAATATATTTTTGACACTAGAACAACTTCTAAGTTCCATGGATTTAGGATGTGATAATTATTTGGTGTGTTGGGGAAGTAAACAGAATGATTTCAATACAAATAACATTTCCCAATTAGGCGGAATTTTCGAGATTTTTTTTTTACTAAAAAACAAAAAATTCGTATATATATTTGGATCTAACAAAGTTATGAGGTTCATTTTGTGCTCTAAAATACTCAACATAAAAGACGCCACCAATGTACCGAACACCATTATTTCGTATCATGCTTAGTTTATGTGTTAATTTTTTTTGTTCTAAATATTGAGATGGATAATGGTCGATTTAAAAAAAAAAAATTACTCAAAAACTAGAAATGTTAGCTAAATGGGGATACGAAATCTTGCATCTAAATTATTATTTCTATCAGCTTTTTTAATAAAAATGTGATGTCCGAAAAATGGGCTTCGTAAAACACTGTGCATTTATGTGAACACATATAAACAGACAAGAAGAAAGGAACAGAAAAAAACATAGAAATGTGATGCTTACTTCTAAATAAATCTCTTCCAGCATACCTACGACAGGAAAGTAGATAAAGAGATGTAGACAACGTGTGTAAGAGTAGAAGAGAAAGCAAAATACATATAATAAAAAAAACGATTCAGTAATTAAATATAAGCAAAAAATATGAGAATATACTTTAAAAAAATTGGAAATCCAAAATTGCATGCCTCACACGCTTTTATTAAAATTTAAAAATATAGAGGAAGTACTGTTTAAAAGAAAAAGATTAGTACGAAATTTTTTGCATGTATTTAACGCAAACGCGCGCAGGTATGCTCTAATTTTTCATATCTTTTTAACGGTTATGAGTTTAATAACAACAAGAATGGGGTTCATTGTATAAAGGATGAATACAAACTTAATCAAAAGGATTAATTTCAAACCATAGCGTATATTTTTCTAAAACGTGAAGACTCACTAACAGAGAGACCAACGGACGGCGGTGCATATATTTTTTAAATTACAATATTTGTTGTACATAGGATGAGTTTTAAACCAGTGCGCCAATTTTTTTTGGTGATTCAGTATCAGTAATAGAACATATTTCAATTATTTGTTCAATAATTTTGTTTTAGTCCACTTGAAATCAGTAAAATATGAATACAATCTATTCGCAATAATATCAATGGGCGAGCGCACAGCTGATAGGTACCTGCTTTACAGACCGCGCCGCCGCGAGTTGCGCGACGAGTATCCATTATACCAGTTTCAAAATAAACATCTATCGTTAACGATAACTTCATTTTTTTGTACTAAGACATATCAAAATAAGAAATAGGAGTCTAATAAAACACGTTTAGGTTTAATTTATCAATTTTTTTTATTAAAAACTTTACCTGTATACTGAAGTAAATTAATAAAAAATACATTCACATTATAATTTCATATCTCTAATTGTGAAAACATCCCTTTTTGTGTGGATTGAATGTGCAACTTAAGCTATAAAGATCATTTCATGTTGGAAAATGGTCAAATAGTAGCATATCGAGAGTAGAGCACACCCACACGCTCGCGCGTTGTTAGGCGTGCAATACGAGTACATATATTCTAATTCTTCTTCTGTTTTCTTTTGCAGAAAATGGCTACAACAAAATTTCAAATTCCCGGAGGCACTGTGAATAATAGTATTTGCAGCAAACTTTCTTCGCTAATAGATTCATTAGCACTGACTAAAAGTTCGCAAGTATTGTCTACTTGTGCAAGAGCTGCGCACGCCAACTCGCTGTAGTTTCGTTTGAAATCCAGTGAATTTCGCGGTTGTTATTGTTTAATACCAGTTAGTTATGGAGATCCAACGTTATAATTAACTGGCATTCCATGTTTAGTTTGGGATTTCTCATCTTGGAGTATCAAGATTGTGTGAGGTAAGAGATGAATGTTTGATAGAAACTCTGCTCGTTAATAAATAAGAGTCATAAGAGATACTGTTAGTTGCTTATAATTTATTTATTACTAGTCTCTGCTCGGGACTTCGCCCGCATGGATGTCTGAAAATATCCCACGAGAACGTACTGCCGGGATAAAAAGCATCCTGTATGTTAATTTAGCTTATAAACTATCTGCATGCTAAATTTCATCCAAATCCGTGCAGCCATTTTTGCGTGATTGAGTAACAAACATCCAAACATACAAACTTTCACATTTATAATATATTATACATATTATTATATACACACATCAAAAAAAGTTTGTGATCACTAGAATAAGCTGATATAATTTTTAAATTGAACTTTATCCAGAAAAAATATTTGTTGTGTGTTTTCTTTCAATAGAAATACCCTGTTTGAAATTAAAAACAAAACTATTTTTTACTATAAAAAAAATATATATACTAATTTATCATAATGTAATTGTAACAGAAATTTGATAGAAAGAAAAAGACTGTTTAAAACTTAACCAAAAATTTATTAATAAAAGATTTATATTCAATATAACTCAACAACAACAACTCAACAACGACAACTCCCTCTCCTGGCTCGAACACATGCGGTGACCCTCCTGGGCATGCTGAGAATCAAGTTATCCAGCATTTCTTGAGGTAACCTGTCCCATTATTGAATAGCGGCTTCCCTGAGCTCTGGCACTGTCTGGGGACATGGCTGACGGTTCCAAACAGCTCACTTAAGAGCATCCCACGCGTGCTCTATTGGGTTTAAGTCAGGCGAGCCGAATTATAATATAATCTACCGCACCTAACAAAAACGATTTCTACTTTTTTGATGTATGTATGTATATATTAGTAGGATTTACCTGGCTATAAAGAAATGTACGAGTGCCTGGATAAATATTGAAAAAACATTCATTTATGACCATTTTCAGACGATTGGGTTTCCAACTTTTTTTATTTATTTGTTAGAACTTTATGTAGAAGTAAAAAATATTGTACAAAAGCGGACTTAATGTCTGAGGCAATTTTAAGTTTAGCTCTCTACGTAAAAATAAAAATTTCACGTTTTAAGTTCTTTTATATGGGTCCACTAGCGCCACTCCTTAAAAAAAAATTATCTCGTGACTGACAAGGAATTATGAAAAACGGCTCAACAAATACCTCGGTAAGTGTATCTAGAATTTTCTAATAACTTTTATAAAGTTGCATATTGAGACACGAAGCAACAAAATACGATCGAGAGGAATGTGGCCGTATGAATGTCTTTCGGCTGAAATGAATGAATGAATTGAAAGTGCACGAAGTAGGTACCCTACCATAAACAAGCTACTACTTATTATAAATGTATGAACATTTTCTCATAGTTTCATATGAGATACGAAGCAACAAAATTCATTCTAAAGAAAAACGGCCACATTCCTCTCGATCGTATGAATGAATGAATTGAAAGTGCACGAAGTAGGTACCCTACCATAAACAAGCTACTACTTATTGCAAATGTATAAACATTTTCTCTCATTAACAAATGTTGATGGCTATGTTCCACTTATTTAAAGTGGTCCGTAATAATATTGAATCGGAACACTTACGTAATTACTTCCCGACTGTCCGTCTGTCCTGTTTAACAACCCTCGCAAATGATTTTGATGCAATTGTTTTCAGTTATACCTGAAATTCTGAGTAAATAAGGTTTATTTTAGCCCGTAAGTATTTTGTATAATTTGTTTACTACTGAACAGAGGTTACAAAATGGCCGCTACAATAATCGGCCGCAGAGAAAATTATCTTATAACCACACCAGATGACGGATGTGATGATGGCAGTGTTTTATGATACGAAGTATTTTCGTTGAATTTTTTTAATGTAAAACATGTTGTAAAGAGGGAAAGCGAAGCGTTTCCAGAAGGAGGTTAATGTTTTTCGAGAATAGGCATATACGTATGTACCTATATCTATTTATTTGGCACGCTCTGTAGCCTAAACGGCTTGATGGTTTTTAATATATCAGGGCCTCAAGTCTGCTATTACCTTAGTGTCAGAATGGTCTCGCCATTGTGAGTATTTGACAGTGTTTGTATGGCAAATCTGTCAAAAACTCACAATGAAAAGACCATTCTGACACTATTGTAATAGCAGACTTGAGGCCCTGGTGTCTTCAGATTCTTCATAATTGTGGGAGTGACATAAGGCTATATGATATTTATATATTGCATCTGAAAATACAAAAAAGGGAGGGTAAGGTTTTTTTTTTAATAAATTGCATCAATACTGGTATCTAATAAAAGCTAATAATGAGACAATTCCAAATATAAGTATATTTATATATAATTAATAAAACTAAAAAGCTAAAAAAAAAATTATAAAAACAAAAAACCCGACTGCAAAAACACTTAACTGAAATGGGAAAAACAAGCATTATAATCTATACTGCCGTCATAATGAAAAAGGGCACAACTAACATTTTTTCCGAAATTGAGTTATATACATATTCGGAATCAGAAAAAGAAGACCCATCTGCCAATATTTTTTGTATAATTTTAGGAACAAGATAAACAAAAATACCGTAAGCTCAAAAGGCACAACTGAGCCAATTTTTAAGTTATTGTACGTAAAAAGAGCACATCTGACTTATAGTACGTCAAAAGGTCACATAATGCATAAATGCGGCTTTTATTTGTACCACCATAATTTAAAAAAAAAAATAGTATTAGTATTATTTATTTAGTTGAAAAGGCATAATTAACCTGCGTTAAATATTAAAGGCATAACTACCACAGATGTGCTCTTTGATTTAAAGTTTACCAATTAGAAAATGTTGATTATTTAATAAATACCAATAAAATAAAAACTTATATTTCAATAATCCTATCGGAATCGTGAAAATTAATTTATTTTAATTCATTTATTTCCGAAAAATAATATTATAGTCGATATTTTTCGCCAAAAACCAATAAAAATTTTAAACTCGATTTTCTCCATATTTACAAAATGTTAGATGTGCCCTTTTTCCTTATGACGGCAGTATAGAATTTTGGTGTCGCAGGCGGGGACAAACCAATAACCTGAAATATGGTGTAATATTTTTGTTACCAAAATTCCAAAATACCAAATACATAAAAACCCAAAATTCTATAGATTTATAATGTTTGATTTTCTCTTTTCAGTTATGTGTTTTTGCAGTCGGGTTTTTTGTATATACATACGTATACGGAGCGTAATTTCCGGAAAATTCATTCACCATTTGAAAGGTACATTAATTCAGATGGACCCAAGCTATGTAAATATGTACAAAAAGAAGTACTTAATATTATTAATGAAATACTATCTCGAATTCATGCAAGCTTAGTACCTTTTGTTAGGTAACTGCTTCTGAGCAGTTACCATTGCAGTTACCACTTGTGCACATCATGTCGTGAACAGAATACCATCTTCACGTCATGTAAATCACTCGTGCGAAGCCGGGGCGGTTCGCTACTTCTAAAATAAAATCATTATCATCATCAGCCTATAGCAGTCCACTGCTGGACATAAGCCTCTCCAATTGCACGCCATTCAGCTCGATTCTCGGCAACTCTCATCCAGTGGCTACCAGCCACCCTGCAAAGATCGTCGCTCCACCTAGCCTGAGGACATCCTACCTTCACGTTTGCCAATTCGCAGTCTCCACTCAAGAACACGTCTACCCCAACGGTCATCGGTTCTACGGCTAATATGGCCGGGCCATTGCCACTTCAGCTTCACTTCAGCTTGCTTATTCTGTGAGCTATGTCGACAACTTTGGTTCTCTGCCGGATCACCTCGTTCCGGATTCGATCCCTCAGAGAAACTCCAAGCATAACCCGGTCCATAGCTCGCTGAGCAACCTTGAATTTATGGACCAGCCGTACCGTGAGTATCCACGTTTTGGCTCCGTAAGTCATAACAGGAAGGACGCACTGACTGGAGACCTTGGTCTTTAGGCTCTGTGGAATACGCGACGAGAAGACTCGACGAAGCTAAAACAAAATATTGTAATAAAATATTATACTGTGAAAGTAGAAAAACAAGAAAATTCGACAAGCTTTTCACGTAGGTATATCATCTGCGAAATAAAACAAACGAGCAATAACTCCCACAAGTTGTCGGCAAACATCACGAACGAAGGAATCTCACATGAATTGCTGGTAATATGATCCTGGGGTGTGAGATCTGTCTCAAACGATCCATTGTTCCCCTTCACATCGCATGCAAACGACACTAAGTTCAGACAAATAGGCTTCTTCCAGCCAGGAACGTACACATGGGAAAAGAGCATGGTATACAGACAAGCAATCAACATAAACATAACATAGTATCACGCGTTGTTTCCCCAAAGGGTTAGGCAGAGACCCATAGTATGTACACCCATATTTTGCTATTGCAGTTATGCTTAAGGCTGCAGTCTTGCAAAATTCACTCGTGGCGAGTTATTTGCGCAACTATGTTTTTTTTTTGTTAAACAAAATAATGTAATAACATGAAATATTATTATTGCACATAAATAAACATAGTATATACTATGTATATATATAATAATACAAATTATAATTATTATTATTATATATATACTATAAACATAGTATATACTATGTTAATAGTATATATAATAATAACAATAATAATTTTCAGAAACATGCATAAATTTGTTAGTAAACATTTAACCTTAATAACTACATATGTTAGAAAACATGCAGGTTAGACAAATAACGAAATAATAATAATAATATAGAAATATAGTATATGTTTATATATATATACTATAAACATAGTATATATAACTAGTTTTTTTTTTTTAAGGTCATCGCAAACGCCTAATGGAAAAAAACCTATTACAGTTTTCCCAACCTGGGAATCGAACCCAGCACCTCATGCTCAGCAGTAGCGCTTGCCACCACTAAAAATCAACACATTAGCAAGAAATATTAATATTAATACATTGTTATTGAATTCGTATTAATAGAGAGCACTCCCGTTGAGGATAAATAAAATATATTTTAAACTTATGATAAAACACACTGCAGTCAAGTTTCTGACAGCAAAATATTTAATTTAATTAATTTATACTTAAATTAAATATATTAATTATTTTCTATAATATTATTTATCTTGTTTTTTTATTTTTTTATTTTATTTTTATTTATTGAATTTTATTACTTGCCAAATCTCATTGCAAGAGATTTTGATTGTCTGTTGCTACATATCAAGCTATACAAATCTAGTTTACGCTGGTCTCGCATTGTATAGGATTTCCGTATAATGAGACATCAGCTTATACTGGAAATGTATAGCTCGATATGTAGCCATGTGTACCTAATCAAACGAATCGACCAGCCAAGATCAGATTTGACAGCATTGATGATGTAGGTACAAGAGACTTGATCTGTAGAGCTATTCTGTAAAAATCTCACCGTGAAAACTTGGGTGAAGTGAGTTTGAAGTGAGCTGTAATTCCACCTGATGCTTGGAATTGACACTATTGACAGCTCACTCCACGCTCACTTCACCTACGTTTTCACGGTGAGATAGTTACAGAATAGCACTGCTGGTATTCTACTGAGCACACGCCCAACCTAAGTTAAAAACGTAGTTGAATACGTTGCCTGCATACTTATTAATATCACCGACTGTACTTACAGGCGCGCACACAAATCATTTCATGGATATCTAGGGCTTGTTACGTATAAACTTTAGGGGTTCTGGCACGTAGTGGTACCCAACCTTGAAAGCACCAAAGTTTGCTATGACGAGGGGAACAGGGAAAGACGAACTGTCCGCAACGAACTTCGAACTGCATTGTTTAAGAGGCCTACAGTGTTGGGTGACTGTACGTGGCCTAATCTGAAGAGAGGAAGTTTGTTTGTGACATCCCTGCCGGCTCGTTGGAAAGTGGAGCTATTGTTAGTGCTTAAACAGGAGAATCAAGGATGGCACGTAGCTGTAGGTTAGATTTTCTCATAAATATAGAAAAAACGGTAGTGTTAACAGACAACTAAACATACTTGAATGAACATACCATCACACACACGCACACACACCCTCACACATTACAATACACATCACGCACTCTCGCATCCTACTCACACACGCCCACCCACCCATTTATTTTCACCCTACCTTAGCTAAATATTAAGAATTCAAGAATTCTTTTTTTATTATTTTTTTGGATTTTTGCATGCTCTCATCCTTAATCATAGTTTTCCTTTTATTTTTCTTTATTTGAGAGTCAATCTAAAATGTATTTTTGGCATAAAAATTTATGTAATGGAAATGGGAGAAGGCGCTGATTCCTGACATACAGGTTTTTACCTAGTTTGGTATTCAGAGGCTTCATATAACTCTGTAACTCATATTATGTCAATAAAGATTATTATTATTGTTAGAAACAACTGAGACAAATTATTGCTGTCTCGTTTTATTCTAATAGCTCCCGTACACCTACTCCGTCATCAACCGAACTATGCTCGTATACAGTCAGCCGAGTTCGGCCGATCGAACCAAATTTTTTACAAAAAAATAAACAACCGTCTTCCAAAAAAAAAAAAATATAATACAAAGTGAAAAATAACTTTAATTTATTTGTGTCTTTAGATCTATATTTTGTTTTCTTGCCTACGACTTCCGAAATTAAAGTTATTTTTCAGTTTGTAGTATTTTAGAAGGTAGAAAAACTTTCTTTATCCCACATTCCGCTCAAGTCAAAGGCAAGCTATAACAATGTGTGATTGTTTGGCAACCGATCACTGAAAGTTAAAACAGTTTTGTGTAGCGACAACGGTTAAGGTACCTGCCCTTATTGCCCCATCTCAAAAATCCACTCTGTATATGTCATGATTGACTGCTTAGCATAAAGGTATAGTGTGATGATAATCATTTAAAAGGTTAAATCTGAAACTATCTGCCATGTTCTAATCTTTTAGCTCTTCTTTTTACAATTCGCTGTTAACTATAGAAGAATATGAACATAATGAAATACAGTACAATAATACCCTACAGATTGACCATACTTATAGGAAATATCTATGCAAAATTGGAACAAAATCTATCCTGTAGTATTTACGTGATGCTGGAACATAGTAGTTTTTTTTTTTTTTTTTTCTAAATATTTTGATTTACAGTTTGACTTCGCTACGATTTTATTATAGGTAGAGATTTTGAAAAATCTGGTTTAAATATATATTTCAATGTTTCAAAATTAGGGGTCACAAAAATTTTGTTATAGGTAATGCACTTAGACTGCGAGTATATTATTTCAAGTATTCTACATAACTGAGTTTACCTACGAAAATACCTGAAATCCTTCAGACGTTATATCTACGTTAATTTACTCGGTTCCTCTCCATTACTATCTCTGATATAATTACATTATTGTGTGCCAACGACGTGTGCTCCTACCCCTTTGTGAAAACACGACTAAGCTATTACACATTTTGACGATAAGCGTACCTCATTATTTATGAAAGCATTTTACTATCTGTTTCCTTTAATAATCTTTGAACCGGTTAATTGTTTGAAATTGGAATCGTTCCCTTTTACCTTTTGTTTCTGGTCCACAAAATAATACCTATCATGGCTTGTGCTATGAATTCAAGTTTTATTTATATTTAGTGCAAAAAGCCTTCATCGAGAAGGGTGGAGAGTTTGTGACAGAATCAGAAATTTTTATTTTACCTACAACCACCAGCGGTTTCTAAGAAAAACCTTCACGGGCAGATTGTATTTACATAAATGATCAAATCGCCGGGTTAAAGGTAAACCGACTATCTGCCGAAACCGATTAACCCGGTTTGACCGGTTTGATTAAACCGATTATATTATAATCGGTTTTTACATTCGGTAACTCAGGAACAGTAAGTCCTGCGGTTTAGTTGGTTTTACCATTAGATAAAGAATCAAATGCCGATTCGAATGGTACTTATTTAAAGTGAAAAACTAAAAACACATATAGTCGGTTTTGTCTTTAACCCGGCGAAATAATGTAATTTTCTAATTAAAAGCACTATATGTTAAAAAAAAAACTTTCAATCATCTCGCTGCATCAACTAAATGAGCAATAGATGTACCTACATAATGTTAATTTCAATGGGAAATCCATTAGCCCAACTATTCCTATTCATTACTCATTTCCTCAATACATATGATCCATTTATGTTTCGTAGTAAAACCGGATAATATTCGTACAGACATTACTTAAATGCAATAGGGAAGATGGGAGACGAACATAATATTTTAGTGTTTGAATCAAAATTATACGATTTAATATTTAATATAATTTACGTCAGGCCTGTGTCTCATGCCTGACGCCTATAGATGCCTTTTAAATAAAAGGTGTATAACCTAAAAGTTATAAAATCAATAGAGTTTAGTTCAAATACTATATAGACATATAGGTAGGCATTGTGCTTCCTAGTCAATATAAGGTTTAAAATCAAAATTAAAATATTTTATTTCACATAAACCTACATGGGCACTTATGAAACGTCAGAAGCTAGGTGCACGGTTCCAATTAGTCGTTTCCTATGGAGAAGAGCCGGCAAGAAACTCCACGGTTACTCTTTTAAAAATAATTGGCTTTACAATATTATTAAATAACAGTGATAATAGGTATGGGAGGACAGTGTAGGCCTTTCAACAATTACCAGGTACTTAACAAAATAGAAAACCGCCAACAAATCTACACTCTACTAGGCCTACAACGTTCTCACATTCACAAAATATAAAACAATCTAAAAATATAAAAATTATTAATGACATGATTGCAATTACAACTACAGTAACATATCTGAATAAATATCATGTCCACAAAAGCCACTACTTTAGGCAATACTTGGCATAGACGTTTTCGATTTCTAGTCACCCTTATCATAAAGGATTATGTCATGCATCATAAGGCATTCAACCGCCTCTGTGGTCTAGTGGTAAGGCCACCTGTCTCAGACCCAGGATCGATTCCCAGCGAGGGCAGAATTTTCTGCTCGGATTGGTTGGTGGTAGGGATTTTTTTAAGTTCGCCTGGCTAGCTATCACCATCTTATCTAAGTCTGTTGCCATAACAACAATTTTAACAGTATTTTTAGCAGTTAGAGGTAAGATAGCCTGTTCCTCTCTAGTTAGAGGATTTCGGGTGAAGATCGATTCCCTTTCAACCTTATCATCACTGACCATCAGGTGAGATGAAGAGCAAGATCGTCCAAGTTTAGGCTAATTAAAAAAACAACATAGGCTTCCCCCAAGGATTGTTATATGTCACGATTTCCAAAAAATAAATAAATTTGTAGTGGTTTTAAATACTAAATATACAAATTTTAAGTACATGATTTGCCTCAAAAGATTTGTGATAAGTGTAGTCATGAAGTTTAAAGAATATTATTTTACAGTTAACGTAAACGTAAACGTAAGTACTTAATTTTTAACGGAACGGAATAAAAACACGATGTTCGTAGCTTCGGTCGTCGCCTAGTTTCTAAGTTAGTTCTCATCGAGCCTCAGAACTGAAAGATTTTTTTCGATAAGTCTATATTGATATACTTTGTTAAATTATTACTATACATATACTAAGTTTGTATGTGTGTAAAGAATATAAAATACAGAAATATTCTTACTGGAAAAGGCGTATTCATTTCTACACAACCATTCGCAAAAGGTTCCATGGTGCAAACTGCACAGGGTGTGGAGCAGCTCCAACAGTATCCTATGTATGATTTCAAGTCGCTTAGACTGTGTTTTCGTGGGTCACTGTTGTGCCATCTCACATGGGTTACCACAGCAGTGATCCACTACTATTTGTTTGTTTTTGTGAAGTCTCAGTTGTTACTAATATAATTATTAACATAAACGGGATATTTACCATGTTTATTAATTGTTCTGAGTTCCCGATATTTCGGCGCTGTTGCAAGCACCATGATCACGGATAAGTTGTCGGATGAGTTGTAAGTCTTACTAATCATTTTTGAGTCTTGATACTTGAATAAAGATAATTCTATTCTATTCTATTTCACATAATTTCCATGGTCCGTTCCTGGGCTGTCCGGTGCAGTACCATAATAAATTATGCACCATAAAACACCATCACTTTATTAACTCAGAATGAAAACCTGACGAAGGCGGACATAAAACCGTGATTACAGAATGCATGTCTACATTTTTAACTTCAATGTAAACCGTTGTGTCATCGGAGCGACGATCCTTCCTGGGTCCGTTAGAAATAATACACTAGGGTCCGCCATGACGGCTTGATTTATCACCTGGGCCTCAAGTCTGCTATTACAATAGTGTCAGAATGGTCTCTTCATTGTGAGTTTTTGACAGATTTGCCATACAAACACTGTCAAATACTCACAATGGCGAGACCATTCTGACACTATTGTAATAGCAGACTTGAGGCCCTGAATTCTTTACTAGCAATTCCTTTATACAAGGTTATTTGGTCAGTGGGTCGTCTTATATTGGTAAAATACTAAAAACCTTACAACAACTTTAGTTCTATGACTTTTTACAATACACTTACCAAAGACAAACCTTCAAGATTTGTTTGTTCTATCTAAAACATCAGCTGGATGCGGGAAGCACGGAACCGGTCGAGGTGGCGGTGCTTGAGGCCTATGTCCAGCAGTGGACGTCTTTCGGCTGAAATGATAATGATGATGATCTAAAACATTTAAATTCTGTATTTTGTTGTACCTACCTACTACGTCTCCCGTGCACTGTCGCCCCTGCCTTTTGCACTAGACACGGCAGTTTGTTTTGCTACGCATTGAGTTCGTAACATTTAGAGCATTGAATTAAATATTTTTATCTACTCTCATAATTATCATAAAATTCGAATTATAAATTCAAAACGAGTTTATATTGACATAATTTTTAAACACAATACCAAAATTTAAAAATAGAATCATATTTCAACACTTTTTAATGTTATATTTTTTTTTTACCATTACGATACAGGGCAAATCAAAGAAGTTAACCAAGAAGTTCCTATCAATATTTTTTTTCTAATGGAATGTCTTAAGTTGGATCCACACACAGTCCGGCTTCTACATGTGTGGCACCTGGCGGCAGGCCGCCGGCTGTGTGTGGATCCAGCTTTACGGAACGAATATGCTAGGCGCGCCATTTTTATAGCATTATAAAAAAGTTTTGATTCCAATTTTTACTTGTCTGTGATAGCCCCCGCTTTAACGCATGCGCGGTGATGTGCTGGCTTTTGGCGCCATACGTTTTGCTGTAGGAATTTCTTACGTTTTTAACTTTAATCTCTTATTTAGTAGGTTCAATCCCAATGTATGAGAGTAGATCAAGTAGTGTATGAAACTGCACATAACTAGGTATTATTTATTTTATTTTATTTGTTTATTTAATCCATTAAGTTACAGTTTATTCTTATACAACATCTGCCAAACTGCAAAGCAATTTGTCGGCAGTAGGTTCTCGTAGGTTATTCACGAAGTTTTGCTTGAGTAAACATTAAAATTAATATTAAATCTAAGTTAAAATTAAGACTAAAATCATGGTTCTGTAGGCAAAGACTCCGTATGTGTATATTAAAACACTCGTGTGATACTATTAGAAACCTCGTCTAGGTACGGCTCGGTTTTTAAATACACTCGTGTTTTCATACCCCTCAATAAACAACAGTTTCATAAACTACTATTATTTTTATATGAAACTATGATAAATAAAAATCTGATTAATTATTTAAGTCATAGAACAAAAGTTGATTATTGTGTTAGTAATATAGTCCTGATGTTGTTAGTGTTTTGCCAATGACCCTTTATAAATTTGATTTAAAACGTTGGGTTTGGGTGGTAAATTATCATAAAATTGTGCTCCTTCATAGATGAACTTATACGTACTTTGTCGAGTAATGAAGAATACAGTTATTAAAAATTCCTTTAATTTGGAAGCCTTTCCTGAAGTCTCGTACGAATAGAAAGTCAGATACATATATGCTGGCTAAGTCAAATCATCATGACAAATGGTATTGACGTCGGGTCGTACTAAAAATTACGCAACGCGTTAAACTTTCCAGATGAATTTATAAACTAATCTTCTAAAGATAGATACATTATGTTTTTGATTCCGCAGATTTAAGGAGGAAGTTTCTTAGGTTTTTTTTTTTAATTGCTGGTCAGTATCAGGTTGTATGTTGATCCAAATATGATTCGCGGCCATATCAAATATGTATTTACAGCAGTGTTTCCAACTCTATTTGTCAAAGTTACGGTGTTGCCGGTCTAAAAATACGGTATATGGCGGAAAATTACGGGAGATCAAAAATTCAAAATACGGTAAATTTACGGTGACTTTATTTCACAATTAAACATTAAGTTTCAGCCTTTTTGTACATGGAAACATTAATACTCTTAATCATTTTATCGGTAGGATGGAAATCTACGCAGTTTTTACCTGGTCTCTTCATGAGTTGCTGCGTAAATACATTCCCAAAAATCGATTTTGTTCACAATTGATTCACGTCGGTAATGTTGCTGAAAATGCGCTCGCAATGACGCAATCGGCGTTTGAGTGGGGCTTGACAGAAACATTGTTTCAAATAAAAATAAACTGTATGTAAGGTTGGGTACCTACATCATTTTTTAAGGTGCCACTCATAAAGACGAAATTACGGTAGAATTGAACATGTCTACGGTAGGTGGTAGATGTGTTCAAATTACGGTAGGATTACCGTAATTACGGCGTGGCACAGTGGAACGAATGTATGGGAGCGGTTGGACGTAGACATGTCCGAAAAATAAGAGTAAAATTATGACAAACTAATGATGCCATCTTATTCGATTACTTAATGCCTTCATAAATTGTGGTGATGAATTTCTTCATAACTCCCATATTTCGGGAGTAATTTGAGAAAATGTGAAATTTTACTATGAAAATCGAGCTCTCTCCCTCCTGATTCCGGGCTTGTTTCAAGTAGCGGTCTCTAATATCGTAATGCTATTACTAAGAGCTATATTTAATACTAAGACACATAGTGCGCCAAATGTGCACTTTCTGGGATAAAAGGAAATGAAAATTTAAAAAAAAAAACGTTTTTTCCCCATTTGTATTTACTTTAAACCGCAGACAGACTTATTAAGAGGTCTATAAATATATTATATATATACAGAAATATATATTAACAAAAATATTCACAAGAACTGATGAGAGTATGACTTTTAAGTAAGTTGATAATAAATTACCTAGTTTCATTAAAAGTACAATAAATAATTAAGATGTAAGCTCTAATTTACTAAGTTACACATTTTAAAACAATAACATCATTTAATTATCTTCGTCATCATCATCATCATCAATTAATTCAAATTCAGAATCGATGTCCGCTAAATCATTTATGTTAACAAATTCGATATCACTTTTCTCAGAATCCGTAAGCTCATAAAATTCCTTAAAAGAAGATTTTTTTACAAACTTATTTCCTTTTGGACGGATACTTGTAACAAGTGGATCAGAAGACAGTAAAAGATTGTGCATAATATCTTCATTGCATGAGATACTGCTATGCTTTCGAGAATGCCCCTCTCTATATTTTCTAAAATCTTTATTTCTAGCCTCAGATGCCTCTTCGGATAGAAAACCAATGGGCACAATTGACATGTTCTGAACTATGTCTGGCCCATGCATTAAAATTTTATGAAGTGAAGAAGGCATATAATACCATGGGTATAACTCCACGTAAAGCTTAGCAGTATCAAAGCAGAACTCTCGGAATTTAGTTACGTTGATCTTCTCTCCTGATGAAATACACTGCAAGATCACACAGATTTTTCTTAAAAGCATAGCATCTATTCCGGTCAGTTCAGCAGATTTAGTGTAGTTTTCAAAAAATCTCCTTGCCGAGTTGCCATTGTTGGTGGATCCACTGCCTTGTTTCACAACATCGAGAAGTAAGCCCGTTTCTCTTCTTACAGCCTCTTGAACTCTTTTCTTCCTGTCATCAACTTGCCTTTTTGCTATATCACCCCTTACTTGCCATGATTTTATGTCTAATTTGTAGGAAATGTGTAATAAGCATTCCATTGAGCGAATCCAAGCGTGAAGGGTGCTTAAGCTATATTTATACATGTCCTCGTTTGCGTGTTTATCTTTGATTAACTCTAAATTATTCATTTCTTTAGGACAAGCCTTGCATATGTCACACACTGAAGCTGCTGTATTGGATATAATGGAATGAATTTTACCATCAATCATTGTCAACAGCAGTTGGTGTTTGACACTAATTCCATCAGTGATGGTGGATGGAGTTAAGGCTTCAATCTCTGCTTCGATTTCAGCCATCTCTCTCTGCACATTTTCTTTGGTTTCCTTTATAAACTTAAACAATATTGGCCGGCAAAATGAAGTGGAAGATGGTCGCTCGTTTTCCCAAATTGTTACACCTTTTGAGACGAGCCGCAGTGGTACAAGACTAATCATAAAATTACTAGCAAGATCGATTTGCTCATCTTCACTCGTCCTTTGATGATAAATGCTTTGGCTAGATGATCCGTCAAAACCCCATTTGCTGGTCAATACGAGCTGTTGATTGGGATCAACAGGGGTTTCTAACGACCTAATAAGTCTTCTTGAGGTTAAATCCATCAAGGCTTGTAATTTGATTTTTGCAGAGCTCTCTGTAACTGTGAGATCTTCTTTGGCCGGATAGCACTTAATTTTTTCTTTAACCAACATGTAGTAACTCGGGTATTGAAGAGCTCCTTCTTGAGTGTTGAAATCCCGAAGAGTGTTATAGCGCCATTTCGATAAGTTCATCGATACATAAAGAGCCAATGCCTTCAAAGGGGATATTTCCCGTACCTGAATTGATTTACCTTCAATGAAGGCTTTGATTTTTGAGGCCTCTTCTGGATTCTCCGTCAAGTATTTCATAACATAAGCTGTATCGCTTTGTCCTGCCTTTTGAAGCGCCCTTTCGGCCGAAAACATAATTTCAGCGCTGCTACTGCTGCATGAAAGACTATCTTCAGTGCGTCTTCTTTTTTGCCGGTTACTAAGGTCCTCAAAAGATTTACGAGGACTAGGATGTGTACAAGTTGAAGCATCAGATTTAGCAGGAGAAATTATGGGCTCGATGACGTCACTTATATTTTCTGTAGAAGGTTCCATATTTTCATTCTGTAATTCCGGCCATTGAATTGCAGCCTGTAGCCAAATCTCATGTTTCTTCCGAAACTTATCTGTGCTTCTTCCAGACTGTGTCCATTTTGCATAAATGCGGTAGCAAAATCGACGACACCAGTCTTTTAAACTTGTTTCAGCACTTTCACATAACTGAACACAACTGTTATCTTTTAAAACACTGAACAAATAGTTAAAGTCGCGTAAATCTTTATGTGCGCGTGCGCATAAAGCAACGTGAATATCAAGATTTGTATTAAAATTTGGAAAATACATTGCGAGATTAGCTTGGATACAACGAGGTGTAAATCAACACTGATTTTAAAGTTACTAATAGTGACCTATTTATATAAAATCCAGGTATCCCAGGTATCCTTTGTTAAATATTGCAAGGTAATTAGTTATTGTGATAATTAGTAAATGATGCATGCTAAATTAGTGTATTAAGAGCCATTTAGTAATTAAATAATAGCAATGTTCTTATCAGTAATCATTAGTGCATCAGTTTTATATGTAAACCTTAAGTCCCTAATTATATATCCTAATTAGCTTATATCTTCTCTAATTGGCTGCTCAGAAATGTTATTGTAATAAGGTAAACCTTTAGAAAAACGGTTTTAATCAACAAAATAAACAAAAAATAAAAAAATTGTGTTATAAAATAAACATCACTCTTTATCCCAGAAAGTGCACATTTGGCGCACTATGTGTCTTAGTATTAAATATAGCTCTTAGTATTAGCATTATAATATTAGAGACCGCTACTTGAAACAAGCCCGGAATCAGGAGGGAGAGAGCTCGATACACTCATTTTCATAGTAAAATTTCACATTTTCTCAAATTACTCCCGAAATATGGGAGTTATGAAGAAATTCATCACCACAAGTTATGAAGGCATTAAGTAATCGAATAAGATGGCATCATTAGTTTGGCATAATTTTACTCTTTTTTTTCGGACATGTCTACGTCCAACCGCTCCCATACATTCGTTCCACTGTGCGTGGTTGGAGACACTGATTTACAGAATTATAATCATTAGAATCAGTAATACAACTCCTTAAGTTCGTATAATCTGATTGAATGACTATTCAAAAATAATCATCCAATCAGATTATATGAACTTAAATAGAGAGTTGTATTGATGATTTTTACGGGATAATTTTGATGGGCTACCCTGACGCTTCCCCCTTAAATATTGACGTTTATTTGAATGAACCTAATTTGTCATAACAGTTCGCATACAGTCGCTCAGAAATCTCCCTTCAAAATACTCTTACTCACTCTCTTCTCACAAAACTAAGTAGATACTGTTAACGCTGGGCGCGCTAACTGTACAGGAACTTATATGGATTAAAGCGCTACATACGAAAACAAGAAGCAATATTGAATTTTTGCTATCTATTACAAGAGGACGTGCTCTTTTTTACGCGCCTATCAATTAAACGCTGTTTAATGAAAACAATCACTTCAATAAATTTTGAAAACTAATTCGAAATTCGTTTGAGTGATCGAATGCAACCAGTTATTTTTCTACCAGCCTGCATATACTGTAAGGTTCCCTTTTCAAAATCAGATTCAATTCAAATCTTTATTCCATATCTCATGTGTTGTACAAGATCTTAATAATAGTTACATAAATACTCTATTTATTTTAACATTAGACAAATAACTGTTTTCACCCTATCTTTATTTCGATGTAAACATTTAATAAACTCCGTTATTTCACGATAAATACAAAGCACTGTAATCTATTTACCATTTTCATTAAAAAAAATAACTCTAAAGTGAAGTAAATTCAACAATATTACACAATAACTGTCGTTATTTAGCCGTTATTTGTCTAAAGCTTTATGTAAATGGAGTAGTTCTGCCGGGCACAACAATTAGTATAGTAAGAAGAGTAGCATGCTTGATATTAAGATTGTATGTACGTCATAACTTATAAATAGGATATAATTACTATTCAGTTATCATTAAAAATTTAAATAAATAATATCACATTTCAGGGATATACATCCTTACAAATTTTACTATTAAAAATTCAATTAATTTGAAGTAAGTAAAATATTTTTGCAGACAACTTTTACAGTACGTACCATCTATTTACAAGGTACGAAAAATGTAGAAAACAGAGCGTAAGTACATGGTCCGTGAATAGACTACGTAATAAGGTAGAATGCAAGTTTGTCGAAGTAAATCACTTGCTACTTTATAGGGCGTCTTGGGAACTGAGAGACGGTATTCTACGCGGGACTTTAGACTTCATAGGACCGATAACTTATTGATGCTACGAAAGTTTTGCTGGCATTCATTATGTAAGTAAAAAGAGTTTGTTATTGATGTTATGGAATAGTTTAGTACGATATAGTAGGTAGGTATAAAGAAGAAATGGAAAAGATCATGATTGGACAAAATGTAAGTTACCCCGCGTTTACGTCAAGGTAAACGATAAGATACAAAACAATAAGGATGACGACAATTTTTTTTTCCGTCCGGCATGTTGATTATCAAAAAATATTGAACACGTATTTTTTCTTTTTTTACGTAATCAAAACATTACGGCGATACATTGAGTTCAAATGTGGCATGACGTCTCTTCCCAGTAGATTTTATAAGTAGCTGTGACGTAACGAGCCCCCACTCCCCAAGTTTAATGTGTTTTATCTAAGTAATTTTTTATTAATATGATAAAGCAAAAGATACGAGTCTAATATTTTTTTATTATCTGATTGACGGACTAAACAGTTTTTCTTTTTTTTTTTACCCAGGACACATCCCTATTGACAACATGTAGAATACAGATTTTTATCTGTACCTATTCTACCATCAATGTCAATTGTTTTTATTTATTGTTTACAGCTAAAACCAGGTGTAAAGACTAGTTGCATACGAAATTTGTAGAAAACTTGTCAAAACGTTGACCAGAATTAAAAAAAAAACATGTCTGGAACAAAGTCAATACATATTTATGACAAGTCTTTTACAAGACTTGTTGAAAACAAGTACCACAACTTGTATATGTAAACGCGGGGTAGCTGGGTTAGATAAGTATTTAAGTAGGAAAGAACAAAAGGAGAATTTTTACTAATAGTGATACTTTCTAACGTGAATAGTGATAAAATTGACGCCAATAGGGTTAAGATGGGATACGTACCTACAGAAAATTTGAATACGTTTGGCACAAAATGATTTTGCTCACATAATGAATAGAATCACCAAAATTAAATTAGCGATTTAATTAGGTAGGTACCTACTTCACATGAAATCCTGCCGGGCGGAAACATTTAGTTTCTATTTATGAAACATTTATGAATATAAATAGAAACCTAATTAAACTATTCCCACCTAAGCAAATAATTAAACACTCAATATTGAGCTTATTTAGAGAAATAATATTATAGACCAATAACTATCACTAATGATGAGTTTCCATGCACGTGTTTCATTTAATGTGTTTATACAACCAAGTGGACTAACAAATAAATTATAATGCTAATGAACAACCGTCGTAATTAGACTATGGTTTTCATAATAAAATCCAGTGTCTAGTGGTAAAAGATTTATTAATTTTATTGCCAGAAGGAGCTCGTGGCTAAGTAATAACAACACACGGGTCGATCAACCAGGTAAGCTACGCTTGTCGAGGGTACATCAACGCCGGCTGTCGCTGAAAACCAGCGCTGGGGCTGTGTCTCGCATAGGGTCGCAGCATTATGCTGAGCGATATGGCCGTTTTGCGTGGATTTGACGCAAATTTTCCCCCAACTTGTTTATTTTTTTGTTTGTGTTCTTTTATTGCGTCATGTTTACCGCGAATAAACGTATTTATTTTTTCTTTCTTTTTTCTTCAGGTTGGTCAGTGTATGGGCGACCCTCTTTACATACCGAGACTCCTCCGTGACTCGGAAAGCAAGTTAAGCCGTTGGTCCCGGCTGTCATTCGTAGATCTTTGACAGCCCGAAAGTCTTGCAACCACTTACACACGGGGTATACAGGATTTTTTTTTACCAAGTGCGTAAATTTTGACAATTTAAACTTGAACGAGTTTATTAAGTACCTCTTTCTTATTTTGATACGTCTTAGTACAAAAAAATTAAGTTATCGTTAACGAAAGATGTTTATTTTGAAACTAGTTTATTGAATACACGCCGCGCGACGGCGCGTGCATTGAAGTGGAACGCAGTTGTACGAGTAGGTACCTATGAGCTTTGTGCCCGCACAATTCGCCGATGTAGGTATTTAAGCAGGTTATTAATCCACCATCCAATGAACCAAAGTTGTCGACATAGCTCACAGAATAAGCAAGCTGAAGTGGCAATGGGCCGGCCATTTTAGCCGTAGAACCGATGACCGTTGGGGTAGAGTTCCATTCTAGAGTGGAGACCGCAAATCGGCAAACGTAAGGTAAGACGTCCTCAGGCTAGGTGAAGCGACGATCTACGCAGGGTGGCTGGTAGCAGCTGGATGAGAGTTGCCGAGAATTGCGCTGAATGGCGTGCAATTGGAGAGGCCTTTGTCCAGCAGTGGAACGCTACAGGCTGATGATGATGATGATGATTAATCACAATTTTAATTTAAAATAATATAAATATGTCAGATATGAGTTGTATCCAGTACGCCAGCGCCATCTAGTTGCATTTGATGGAGTTATTGGAGTTCGCGCCAACGGTTCTTGACTAATCGCGACGCTAGCGCTGCCTAGCGGCGCATGACAGAGCCTACGACATAACGTTCGACCGGCTATAAGTGTCCGCCGCACAGTCGACAAGGGGAGTTCATCGGTGGCGGTCAAGCAGTGAAGACGTCTAGGAATTGTTGCGCGTTCGGTATAGTTGTGTCGTGTTCCTACATTGATTACTTTGCATACCCATTACTGTACAGAATCAAGTTCTTCTAACTGAACAGACAGATGTGCTGCTGGGGAGTTTGTTTCACCACTTCTTCTTCCCAGCTAAAGCACTAGGAAGTGTTGAAGGGATGGGCGTTTTGGGGGACCGTCTTTTGTAACCTTTAAATATCTATCTCAGGTTGAGTAAATGACTTTCGATTTGAGTTTAATTCGATTTTTCTATTGCGCAATAACCAATACTACCCACAGTAAGCCCACAGTAGTTAAAATATGGCTGATGATAACGAGAAAAACTATTCGTTCTCCGACATATATAAAACAAATAATGGAAATATATTCTATTACTGATACTGATCAACCAAAAAATTATTTACACAAAGTAAAGCGCCTGCTTGGGCTCGAACTCACGACCTACAACTGGTAAGCCGGGGCCGATACCACTGGGTCACCACTGCTCTCAATATTGTACTTATACAAAGATTAAGCTGTTACTAAAACTGGTTCCAGTACTTGCCTATTTTGTATTACCATGATTTAAAAATTATAGAATAACAATGCAATTCCATAAAACTTAACAAAAATTTTGAGTGACAAATGACGACCTGCGAGCGGAGTAGGTAACCCGACAGATAGAAAACTTTAAACAAACGCGCAATTAAAGGTTCATTACTACAAAGCGTAACAGTACAAAACTTAGAAGCATTGCTTCTGTGGGGGGGGTTATTCTGTGGCGCGAGATGTGTACTTATTTCGAAGCACGAATATTACCAAAGCGCATACTTTTTCTGGTTTAGTTGTACTTTCCTACTTATTCGTTTTGGAGATCAAACATTTTATGGGCACACACACAGGTAGCGTTAAGTTAAAAAACTTGCCTTGGGTATATCATAACAATAATGCTTACCAAATTGTACTATTTTTATAATTTTTTTACAATATAAAGGATGCCACATAATGTTCAATTCAAACAAGACTACTGTAAGGTCAGTTAAAATGGATTTACGAAAGAAAATATAATCTATTCTTGTTTTATTTATTTATTTAGTTTTATGGTTCCGTTCCGAGGCCATTACTAGCCCACAGTCGCGGTCACAGCAAGCGAGATGTATCAGTCTTAAATTGTATTCTACTGTAGAATAGGTATCATAATAATGAGTATTAATTTCCTTGAGTAAGGATCTTAAGAACTCACAAAGAAAAACAACGAACCTTAGTAAAATAAACTCGTTAAGCATTTTTTTTTTATTCTGTTTTAATTAGGGACTTTTATGACCGCAATGCGTATGACAATCCCATCATACCCTAAACATATATTGCTAATGCATCACACTTGAGCCATGAACCCGAACAGACTCTTCGCATCATCACAATTTGGTTGAGAAAGAATTCTATGGAATGTACCTAAGTCAAGTCGGTTCAATTTCAAGACCCCAAACACATCATTTCTATCAGACTCATATCTAACACAGTCCATCAATATATGAAAAATCCTAATTTTACTGAAACCTTAACCGAAATGCAACATTTCCACCTGAAGAAGGACACCGCGCTTTGTTTTTCACGGAGAATTGTGGCGGCATATAAATATACAACATCTCGACATCAACCGTCAGGCAGTTGCCCACCAAACACAACACCCGTCTAGTCGGCGGATCCTCCCTTTTCAAAAGAGGATGTGTGAGCTTTACAACCTGTTCCTTATATCTCCATACTGGTGACCCCGGCATGAACGTCAGCGCAGCCTTCGTACACCTCTAGACCACCACTTCAGCGTGACGTCATAATCACTTCCTCAAGGGAACACTGGGGAATCTCCGCAGACAGTTCCGACTCACCGTGAACTATGCGGCAACCGATTCCGACACACCGGAACCAAAACTGGCCCTGGCAAGCATGATAATATGAACTGACTCAGCCCACTATCGACCTCCGGTCTCCGGAGAGGAGTAATGTGGCGGCATCAACAACGCCACATGCGAACTACGCATCAAAAACCTGACGTCACAAATCCTGCATCACGCAATCAGAGCTTACCGCGCGACTAGCATAATACACAACATCCCGACATCAACCGTCGGGCAGTTGCCCACCAGACACAACAACCGTCTGTTCGGAGGATCCTCCCTTTCCTATAGAGTATGAGTGAAATTTACACCCTGTTCCTCATACCTCCACAGAATGAATAAAACACCGGTAAATCATGTGAAAACCCGTGTATGTAAATGGTGAGTTCTACTAAAATCTATTCTGGTTAAATTTCCATTTTTACGCGTTCACTTATTCCCAACAACGCGAGATCTGAAACCGATGAAATATGCAAGCGCCATAGATTTGACGGCACCACTTCATGGCTCGCTTCAGCTTCTCGACTGCATAGCTCGCTGGATCGCTTTAAACATTAATATTTTCTATACACACAGTATAGTAAACCATGTTTACACTTTTTATATTAAAAGACTATTGTTCTTTACTCATATGCTATTAATAATTTAAAACGTGAAACTTAACAATACGACGCGCGACGCGTACGCGCAGCCCTGAGCGATTCAACTGGCAAAGCCGGTGGAAACCGGTTTCTCTTCGTACGCGACGAAGCTATAAAAAAGCCGCCGGTGGTACGTACACACGAACCTCATGCTTCTAGAAGTGTACCTATCATAGAAGGGTTGTATGAAGCTTTGCTTCTGACCATACTCTGTGACCTTGGGCAGTCAGTCTCGCTATCACCTTTTCTGCTGGTTAGATTTACTACGCAAGGCGCTATTTCATTTAGTTCCTGCTGAATCAAGAGAAGAAGAAGTAAAAGAATGTATAAGTGTTTCTCTTTGCTGACTGTAGCTTATAACTAAAAATGAAGAGACGCATACATTACTCTCATTAACTTTATTTTATTCTCTTCCGGGAATTCAAGAGTAACAGAGATGCGCTCGTTGACTCAGTAAGGCTGCGGGCACGAAAGCAGCGGCGTGAACCGGTGCACGGTGGCCGAGCGGGGCGATGGCGAGCGACGGTACAAAACTGTTCCGCCGCCATCGCCCCACTCGGCCGCCGATTTCGTTCCCGTAACCTAAAACATGCAACGAGAATACGACAGTTTTGTTATCAAATAAACCACTTTATTTATTATGTATTACATACAGTATGAAGCATTGCTCATAGTTTAAACATCCGCTCTGGATTTTATTGTTACCCTCAATTTTTTTATTAGGCCACGGTCACTGCTTTGCTGGCTTCCATACCAATAGTTGGAGAGCACAATACCACTTTTCTCAAACATGCATGGAAATATTGTCATTATTTTCGAAAAAAGAACTCGCGATGTATCGAATTTATGGACAAAGAAAATCAAATTAATCCATTGCAGGAGCGTCTTTTGAATTTGGAACATTACAACGCTCCAGCGCAGTATAAAACGGCGTGCTTGGCATACCAAAGTAAGTATCTTTGCTTAGAACAAATTGCGTTTACGTGGCTGTATAGCCATAAATGCGTTTTAACAAACAAGCATAAATGTACCGGGGAAATCAATAACATTTTCTTTTAGTAATTGCCCCAATAAGACTAATGTAACTTTTAATATTAATTAAATTAAATGTATAATATAAAAAGTTTGTTTTATTTCCCTTCTTGCCACATCTAAGCTGCCTACCTTATACAATGAACCCCTAAGAGATAGGGGTTTTCTATGTGCCTTCTTCGCATCTACCCGACACTGCCGGCTGTTCTACGGTTGACGCTACTACAGCGTCCGTCGAGTGCCTTACCGCACCCTATACCCCTGGGCCTTGAGGGCCGTACTCGACCCTGCATTGAGGGCCGGTCTTGACCCTGCCAGGTGGCCACTACAGCCACTAGCTACCGCTATACTACCTGCACCGAGGGCGGCGAGCACCGTCTGCTCCCTGCCTACACTGCCTCTGCGGTGCCAGCCGGACGGTCCAGCCCAGGACAGTACTTTTCCCTTCTAATTTGTGATGTCATGCCACATTTGAACTCAATGTATCGTCTTAATTGTTTGATTACTTACATAAAAAGAGTTTTTTTTTTAATAACCTAAATGACGGGAAAAAAAAATTGCCAACATCCCTATTATGCACTAATTCCTTTCGCGAAACACTCTTGTTTATGTTACAAAATAAATTCACATGATATCTAGGTTACTTTTGCAGCTCAACTGACCACATTATTTTAGTATATTTTTAATTATTCCTATTCAAATACTTCAAAAAAAAAAAAACAGTGACACAAATTCTGTGATTCCGACCCTAGCTCATTTACATAAAATATTTTGCAAAGGCTCTATCACTTTGAGCAAATAAGGGCCTAACTACAAATGAAAATAGTGACCACTTTAAAGCCCCCAAGTTACACTTCTGAAATAAGCTGAGTCTACACAAAGCCTAATTAAAACCCTCGCATATAACAACACTATACTGTTTACTGTTGCCCCACAGTAAAGATAAAGCCTAATACGGTCTGTGTTATGTCGAACAAGCCTGTTGTCCCTTTTTATCCTCTTTATTCGGATAGAAAAATATGTCGAATGTGTTCACCCCTTTACGCTTATGTGCTGCTGTAACGAGGGCCACCACACGTCCAAATTTTTACCGGATATAAATTAATTTTATGTCTTATTTGAACCAAAGCTCAAAGCATGTTTTCAATAACATCCGAAAGCTTTTAATCTTTTCGCCGCTTCGTAAAAGCTGGAGAATTATTATTGGTATGTATTGATGTTTGGATTTTATTTGAGTGTTACTAGCTGCTGCCTGCGGCTTCGACCGTGTGACTTTTTCTAAAATAAAAATAGCCTAAATTACTCCTTAATATCAGCTAATCGCCAGTAATCTGAAATCTAAATCTGTTTGTTCCGGCTAATCTCCGAAACGGCGGAACCAATTTCAATTCCCATTGAAATCGGTTCCGCCGTTTCGGAGATTAGCCGGAACAAACAGACAAATAGACAGACAGACCGAGACAACAATGAAAAAAGGTTTTTTACGTGATAACGTCTTATAAATCGATGAACGCCGGCTGCATGCACGAAAAAGATTGTAACTAATTGTCATTGTCATTCACTCATTGTCATGTTCCGCCTGAGCCGAGTGTGCAAGCAAGAGCGCGGAACAAGCGATAGAGAGGCACAATCGGCCTAAGCGTTCGGCTTGTGACGCAATGTTTTGTTATGACGCTATCACGTAAAATCATCGTCCGTAAACGGACTTTACAGACAACCAATTTTTTGTTATGAGTACTGTATATATTTTCATTCAGTTATTTAGACATTACAAACAGACACCTACATTTTATTTGTCGGAGACGAGTTGTATCCTGTACGCCAGCGCCATCTAGTCGCGTTCGATGGAGTTGGTGGAGTTCGCGCCATCGATTCTTAACTAATCGGGACGCAAGTGCTGCCTAGCGGCGCATGACGGAGTCTACAACATAACGTTCGACCGGCGACAAGTATTCGCCGCACATTCGTCAAGTGAAGTTCATCGGTGGCGGTCAAGCAGTGAAGACGCTGACAACTGTTGCGCGTTCGGTATAGTTGTGTCGTGTACCAACATTAATTACTTTGCATACCCATTACTGTATAGAATCAAGTTTTTCTAACTGAACAGACAGATGTGCTGCTAGGGAGTTTGTTCCGCTACTTCTTCTTCCCAGCTAAAGCACTAAGAAGTGGTGAAGGGTGGTCGTTTTGGGGGACTGTCTTATGTAAACTTTAAGGTTCTGATTCTTAGCTTGAGTAAATGACTTTTGAGTTTAATTCGGTTTTTCTATTGTGCAATAACCAACACTACCCACAGTACGCCCACAGTAGTTAAAATATAGCTGATGATAACGAGAGAAACCTTCCGTTCTCCGACATATTTATTTGTATAGATTATGTTTTAAATACTGTGCTTACTTAACATATACACATAATCAACCTACAATGTTCCCACTCCTGGGACATAGGCCTCCTTTCAGAGAGAGGGAGTGGCCCGTAATCCATCACGCGGGCCCAGAGCGGGTTGGTGGATGTCACATGTCGAATCGAATCTTTAGTTCTAGGACATGCTGGTTTCCTCACGATGTTTTCCTTCACCGTTTTAAGAGCAGTGGTGATGAAAAAATACATTAAAAAAAAACAACAGACAAAAAAAAAACTGTTTTTATTTTTTTACTTTTTAGTTGTGATACCTACCCCACACCAATTCATATAACAGTGAAAGGAAATATTATAACATAATGAACATACACTGAGTGGATTAAATACCAGCTAAATTAAATTAATTAATAATAACTGCTGTAAATTGTTGAGGAATTCCCTCGATTGTCTATAGTCTCCATAATCAGACCTGTAATGGCACTTAAAACCCATATGGATGCAAAGTTCTCATCAATACGAATTAATCAAGCCCAAACACCAGGTAATTGCTGTAAATCGTTGAGGAGTTCCCTCGACTGTCCTTTAGCTCCATCATCAGATCTACACCCAACCTTCATTAAATTTTAGTGCTTTAAACTACTTAATGAAAAAGAAAATACAAACGCACTAGTCGCCACTACGGTTTTCGAAGGTTCCCGTCGATTTCTCTGGGATGCCGTCATCAGATCCTGGTTTCCTTATCATGGTACCTCCCTTGGGATATCTCCTTTCCATCAAAATCGGTTCATAAACTACGAAGTTATCCACGAACATATATAAAAAAATATATATATGCGGTCGAATTGAGAAACCCCCTACTTTATTGAAGTCGTTTAAAAATAATTTACACTAAGTAAAGTGCCTACTAGGGCTCGAACCCACGACCAATAACTTGTAAGTCGCAGCAGTTACAACTGGGCCACCACTACTCTCAATATTATGCTCATACAATGATTAAGTTGTTACTAAAACTGGTTTCAGTTTGAGTGCCCTTTATATTATTCGAACTAGTTGGGCAACCCTATTTGTTTGTAGTTGGAATATTTCAGTATTCCAACTTATAAGCTCCGTAATGGAGTTTAGTTCAAAGTGGACATTTTCACATTTACTCTTTGACGTATATTTGAAACCATTTTCTATTTACATACAGAGTTAGTTTTAGAACGTAGAGATATGTTATATGTAGATGGTCATTTTGGTATGGCTTGTACTGCAAGACTAACCCAATAGCGTCACACAAATCAGCAAAATCTTCATTATGGTTGTGCAATGAAACCCAAACCAAAGCAGCAGTTTTTTTTATTTTTTATTTTCCTTAAAAGATGGCGAAATACAAATGACGAGTGGTACACATTAGCACTGAAAGTCGTGGGGAGATGCCTTTGGCATGATACAGGGTAACAGTAACACTTGGGCTGTCAAAATTATAGCGTTTGAAAATATTTTATTTTATATCATATATTATCCCAAGCGAGCTTATCAAAAATGTTACCAACAATGTAATGTATCAAAATGTGAATGTGTAATATTTTAATCATAATATTTCAAAAGCCTTTAGTTTATGCTTTATTAAAATGAATATTAGAGACAAAGAAAAACAAAGACAGACCGTTTCAGCTACTTATCATCCTGCGTAAATGTGTAATGGCATAATATTATAAATTTCAAAAGATGTGGACAAATTCGTTTCACGGAACACACGGAAAAAATTTATATTTATATAATGATGATCAGGTGCATATTTTTATATGCACCCTGCATATAAAAATATGCACCTGATCATCATTTATTTTCAGAAAAATAAATGTTTTTCCTATAGTGCCAGATGATAAACTGCACAGTCCATAGATAATCTGCATGCGGCCTCTACAAATCATATTTGCTAAACTCTCCCAAAAATCCAGAAAAATTCTAACATAAAATCATAATAATATCTTTTACGTCTACATAGACCGAATTAGTCTCGAGATGGGATAAGTGAAAAGAAAAAAAGTCAAGCGCGCCTGAGGTTCCAAATTGCGGACAATAATTCACCTGGCGTACCATCTGGGCAAACCGAATGGAACGCATTTAGATACTGAGAGAGATATTAAAAAGCCAGATCCCTTGTGTGTTTTCAACACATTAAATTAAAATATGCACGATTGTAGGCCTTTTTTAAATGTAAAAAAATGTAGAATAGCGTTTTGCTTAACAATGATCGTCATTTGATTAATTGTAAGTGTGAATTTTAAATGGTCGTTGTTGTTAATGCGTATTTCAGTTATTGCTACAGTTTTATTAAAAAAAAAAAACTTAAGATATTATATTATTATATATAGTTATGTCCGATTCTATATTCAAATTGAAGGGATTATATTTCATAAAAGACATCGCAAAACAAAGCTTATGTTAAAAATAACGAAGTTTTGAAAATCTGAACTCACAAAGAAATGTAAATCCTTCATATGCGGACTTGCTGTTCTTGCAACAGGTTTCCTTTCAAGTCGGTAAGAACAGGAACGAGATTTTGTGCTATAAAAGCCGAACAGAGTCTCCAAAGGGTCTGTCTTTCTACAGTAACTTCATTATATACCAACAAAGTATTTATTTACATCGTATGCTTTATTACTGAAACTCTTCTTTTAAAATCGTCAATAATACCTAGGGTAAATCAAACTTATAGATCAAACGCTAAAACTAACGAAAACGTTTCAGTGGGCACTAACAAACATGCAAGCCTTTTCGGTTATAAGTGAATATCTTCTTAAAATCTTTTTAGATATCAGTATCACAGTTAAATACACCTGCAAGTTAAAATTAAAATTTCAAATTTATTTATTCTTATTAATCACTTTAATGACAACACACTATAATGGCATTAGCCTGTATCTTATAAAATGTCTAAGATACAGGCAAGTGCCTAGTTTGGGGGTCACCGTCCAAACTGTTCTTATTCAAGAACTGGGGCCTTACTCCCGAAAACGATTCGAGTTTGATATTATTTCCGATTCGAACTCGTTTCTGGGGCCTTACTCCCGACAGCATTGAGTTCTGAATCAATCGAATTGGGTTCGAATTAAATGCCGATCCATACTCTTGAATCCAACACTGGCGCACGATCGTGCGGTGGTTCGAAGCGAAGCTAACTTCGGTCGGTTTTAAGTTTTAAATCGAGTTCGGATCAGAAACGAAATCGAATCGGAATCAAAATCAAACTCGAATCGTTTTCAGGAGTAAGGCCCCAGATTGGACGATGACCTCCAAACTAGGCATTTGCCTATATCTTATATTTTGGGGTCGGAATTGCGACATGATGATTATTGAATAATAGGCATAAACTAAAATCAATCAAAATAAACACTTAAAATATACATCAGCGCGGCGTTAGATTAAACAAAGCGAAATAAAATCATCAGTAAGATCAATAAAACAAAATAATAACGAAACAAAATGTAAATTAACAAAAATAATCAATTGACATGCAATCAATAACAATTAATTGAAGAGTGTAAGTGTGAGTATGTGTTAGTACTCACTAACACACGTGTGTGTGGGTGTGGGGAAGTTAAACCTTAAGAAAGTCATAAAGTACTAAACATGAAAGTTTTTCCCAAAGTTTTTCTACCTAAATCGAAATAAGATTTTCCAGCTTTGAAATTAATAAACGTGACAATTTCCTTTCAAATCGTTATTGCTTGCAAGTTGTTCGAGTTATTAATTTTAAGAACAACTTCTCGCATTTATTAAAATTGTGTTTATGCCATTAACTAAGGGGATAAAGAAATTGGAATATGAGTTCGAAACAAAAAATAACATAATATAATAAAAGTATCTTTAGTGTCCCCAATTGGGGGAGGCCTATATCCAACAGTGGACGTGTTTCGGCTGAAATGATGATGATGATCATTAGTTTGACACCGCGCTTATTGTAGCAAATAAATTATTGAATATATTTCAGTTCTCTTTTCAAAACGTTTAAAAATAGGTGATAAAAAAGAGAATTTCGGAATATCATATTCCTTAGACCAGCGAAACGTAGCAAAGGGCATCAATTCTTCTTCAAAATCCCCATTTAGGAATGAACGGCGTCATATAATATCTTTTAGAAAATCACTTAGACAGATCAATTGATCGTCCCAAATATTGGCAAAGAATAAAGTTAAAAACGGATTCCGTGCAATTTATTAGACAATTTGATTTGCACAATGATTTGAATTCAATATTCGGCAGGGAAATGATTTGCATTCACGCCGTCGGCGGTGGCGTCGTCGGAAAAACTCGTGATTCTATCTTCCTTAGGTTGGCTTTCCACCTGAGCTGTGCGAGGAAGCGGTGCGGTGAACGAGGCCAATATCCACCAATACCTGTTGTCCTGTTGGTGACCTGTAACACAGGTTTTTCCTAAACCTACATCAGGCACCAGCTCTCACAATGTGAATGTATATAGTGCAAAACAGTTATGTGCTACAAAATCATTATGAGAGAAAGTAAATAAAATTATGATTATTATTTATTATTAATAGGATTGCTTCATGTTAAAAACCAGCCAAGTGCGTATCGGACCACGCACAATGAAAGGTTCCGTATTAGGTAGTTGGTAAATGAATTTATCCCAAGAACAAACTTATAACAGAGTGTGCAAATTTAAGTTGATCGACTATTACTCGGTAACTTGTAAAGCCTACTTAGCTATGATAGTTTTCTTTTTAACTTCGTTACTACTGCTGTTTTTTTTTTTTTTTACATATCCAAGTACACCCATTTAGCTGGAAGGGGGGGACACTTGACTAACAAAAATTAGCACTTTAAAACTTAATGTTTTCTTTTTAACTTCATTACTACTGCTGTGTTTTTTTCACATATCCAAGTACAACCATTTAGCTGGAAGGTGTGGACACTTGACTAGCAAAAATTAGCACTTTAAAACTTAATATTTTCTTTTTAACTTCGTTACTACTGCTGTGTTTTTTTTTTCACATATCCAAGTACAGCCATTTAGCTGGAAGGGGGGGGACACTTGACTAACAAAAATTAGCACTTTAAAACTTAATATTTTCTTTTTAACTTCGTTACTACTGCTGTGTTTTTTTTTTCACATATCCAAGTACAACCATTTAGCTGGAAGGGGGACACTTGACTAACAAAAATTAGCACTTTAAAACTTAATATTTTCTTTATAACTTCGTTACTACTGCTGTTTTTTTTTTTCACATATCCAAATACACCCATTTAGCTGGAAGGGGGGACACACTTGACTAACAAAAATTAGCACTTTAAAACTTAATATTTTCTTTTTAACTTCGTTACTACTGCTGTGTTTTTTTTTTCACATAGCCAAGTACAGCCATTTAGCTGGAAGGGGGGGGACACTTGACTAACAAAAATTAGCACTTTAAAACTTAATATTTTCTTTTTAACTTCGTTAATTGGTGGTAATTGTTGAAAGGCCTGCACTGTCCTCCCATACCTATTACTTATCACTGTTATTTAATGATATTGTAAAGCCAATTATTTTTAAAAGAGTAACCGTGGAGTTTCTTGCCGGCTCTTCTCCATAGGAAACGACTAACTCGAACCGTGCACCTAGCTTCTGACGTTTCATAAGTGCCCATGTAGGTTTATGTGAAATAAAATATTTTGATTTTGATTTTTTGATTTTGTTACTACTGCTGTGTTTTTTTTTTTTCACATATCCAAGTACAGCCATTTAGCTGGAAGGTGGGGACACTTGACTAACAAAAATTAGCACTTTAAAACTTAATGTTTTCTTTTTAACTTCGTTACTACTGCTGTGTTTTTTTCACATATCCAAGTACAGCCATTTAGCTGGAAGGGGGGACACTTGACTAACAAAAATTAGCACTTTAAAACTTAATACTTTCTTTTTAACTTCGTTACTACTGCTGTGTTTTTTCACATATCCAAGTACAACCATTTAGCTGGAAGGGGGGGGGGACACTTGACTAACAAAAATTTGCACTTTAAACTTAATATTTTCTTTTTAACTTCGTTACTACTGCTGTGTTTTTTTTTTTCACATATCAAAGTACAACCATTTAGCTGGAAGGGGGGACACACTTGACTAACAAAAATTAGCACTTTAAAACTTAATACTTTCTTTTTAACTTCGTTACTACTGCTGTTTTTTTTTTTTCACATATCCAAGTACAACCATTTAGCTGGAAGGGGGGGGACACTTGACTAACAAAAAATAGCACTTTAAAACTTAATATTTTCTTTTAACTTCGTTACTACTGCTGTGTTTTTTTTTTTCACATATCCAAGTACAGCCATTTAGCTGGAAGGGGGACACTTGACTAACAAAAATTAGCACTTTAAAACTTAATATTACGCAAACGGATCCCTCAACCGAAAAATGGTTTTCCCAAACCCACAACATTTCTGAACGGCCTATCCAACGATATCCCACACCACGAGATAGACGAGAATAAAAAATATCATCCCACTTTACATAATTAATGTAAATAATTATAAAAATATATATTTCAAGATTTTATTCTACCACTTTGTCGGGGTGATTAATATGTATACCCATGCCAAATTACAGCTTTCTAATACTAAGGGTCTCTGAGCCAAGCCGCGGATAGACAGACAGACACACAGACAGACAGACGGACATGGCAAAACTATAAGGGTTCCTTATTGGCTACGGTACCCTAAAAAGGGAGTGATTCTATTGGCGTTTTTTTTATTTTTTTTTCCAAGCTCACAATTTCGCTTCTTCGCCGGTCTGGTGGAAAGTCTGCCTTATGCATGTGTGAGTATGTAGGAATGTCTAATCTCGACTCCTAAGGATACCATTGTTCAACGCTACCCCAGATTTTACACGAGTTTTCCGTCTAAATTTTATTAAGTCGAACAACTAGATTTAAAAAGTGGGTTCTTTTTATTTCAATGCTTGCTTTAATAACAGAAGAATTTTGGGGTTTGAAAATGTCTTTCATCGAGTAGGAAAGTGCCGGATAAAAATATTAAAATATAAACCCAGGAAATTGTATTAGCAGATGACAGAATTATAATGGTAATTGCAGTGAATTGTTTAGTTACCTTATTTATTTATTTTATAGTTTTTATACTTTATTTTACATCACATTACACATTACAAAAGAAAAGGAAAACTTATACACTATAAAATATACTATGGGCGGCCTTATCGCATACTCTTAGCTGCCACGGGTTATTTTATTTATTTTATTTTGTTTCTATTTGTTGTACCTGGGTCATTCTCAGGACACTCATTATTTGGTTGACTTCTGTGGCAATATTTTTTTTGACATTTAGGCATAACTAACATGAAATATCAAATCTAGATTACTACTAATATATTTTAAATTAACTCTAGATTTGATATTTCATGATATATATGCCTAAATGTAAAAAAAAAATTGCCACCGAAGTCAACCAAATAATGAGTGTCCTGAGAATGACCCACCTACTCTGGACGCTTTTAACGTGTAAGTTTTTATTTTATTTTTATTTTTACGTCGTTCTCACATTTAGTTATAAATTCGACATTATAGATGTAACTAATACTTTTGTAACAATTTAATTTAAAAGAGTCTCCATGGAGTTTCTTGTCCGTTCTTCTCCATAGGTACCTACGCTTTGGAATGGGCATATAGCTTCATTTTTCTAACAGACTGACTCCTTGACAATTCAAAAGTGCCTGTAAATGGTTTAATTGAAATAAAAGGGTTTGAGTTTGACTGCGATCTCATCCAGGCAACTTTGGCATGGACAGTGAATTTTTGGACTTAAATGGGTTTGTCATTGGTGTAAATAAAAAGTGTAACAGTACAATATCCTGTAATAGATACACAGATATACAACAACATCCCGACATCAACCGTCGGGCAGTTGCCTACCAGACACAACACCCATCTGGTCGGTTGATAATATGCGATATAATAGATACATACAACTTTCAACTTTATTCTTGAAAAAGAAGGTCAAGCTTAGGTAATTTTGGGGTGCTTGCCTGGAAACAAGACAGGTGAAGCTACGATACTGTCTGAGAGATAATATCATAACTGAAATGAAAAAGATAATCGTCTGAAATCTGTATTGTATGCTCCTACGGAACTAACTTTATAGATGCATCGTCATTATCATCTGCCTAGCTTTTTCCCCATTATGTTGGGGTCAGCTTCCAATCTAACCAGGTGCATATCACTCGATATGGTACCTGATCACCAGAAATCGGAACGGGTCGAGTTAATTTACCTAAACTTCGAGGAAGGAAGTAATAAAGTGGATAATACCTCCTCTAAAATCCCGGAATTCTTATAATGACGTTTAAATCCCGGAATTTAAAAACCATGAATTATTTATTGGACTTTATTTATAGTCACAAATTATTGATTTTAAGAATCCATACTAATACTATAAATGTGAAAGTAACTCTGTCTGTTACGTTTTCACGCCTAAACCGCTGAACCGATCGTCACGAAAATTGCCAGAGTTATAGCCTGGGATATGGAGAAGGACAGGCTACTTTTTTATGTGATAACCGACATCCACGCGGGCGGAGCCGCGGGCAAAAGCTAGAAATATTATAAATGTGAAAGCAACTCTGTCTATCTGTCTGTTACGTTTTCACGCCTAAACCGCTAAGCAGATCGTAATGAAATTTGCCAGAGACATAACCTGGGATATATAGAAGGACAAAGACTACTTTTTTACGCGATAACCGACATCCCCGCGGGCGGAGCCGCGGGAATAAGCTAGTCATATATACATTTTTTTGCAAAAAAGCAAAAAAGCAAAAAAGCTCTTTATTTAATAGTTTTAGTACGGAAAACTAAAAAATGTTATATGATTTTACAAATCAATAATTATTCTACCTATTCCGATCCCTGCTGATCCCATAACATTACTAGTTATAAAAAGATTGGATTTCTTTGTTAATGAAAATGTTATGAGTATCTGCTATCTGCCGAAAAGTTGTTTATCGTATGTGACTTTAACGAATCGTAACTGTTATTAAAAATTTGTTTATTCACGTCATCTCCCCTATAATAGTTTTATGTTTTTTTAAAGCTCTAACATGCCATTTTTCTATGACGTTTTAATTCTAAGATGTTTATTTTGGCGGCAAATGTTAAAAGCCCTACGCAGTCACATAAATATAGTCAATGGTGAATTTCTAATTATAAATTCACTACACCACTGAATTAATAAAAACAATGTTAATACAATATTATGAGGTTACAGAAAACCCGTCTGCAAAAAAATTGTAAGTAACTCAAAAATAGACGTTACAGAACACAAACAGACGATGACGAATAAAAATCACGTTATAGTTACGTACTTATTTGTGATAACCAAAGATTTTTCAGTATATACCACCAGTCTAGCTGATGTTTATCGTTAGACGAGAATTTATGAAGCTCCGGCAAATTCCGGGAAGCGTTACACTGTGAGCGAGAAAAATGTAGCTACAGACTTGTTATCTGAAGTATTCGAAATTCGAACACACGGTATAATCGCGGCGCGCGAAAATCAATTCGGTTTGTCCATCAATAGCAGCTACTTAGTTCTGGATGTATGGGACCGTACCTGTAACAGGTATAGGGGAAGGCAGGGCGGGGAACGCAGGACCAGTGCACCCGCCGCCTCCGCACACTGAGGACGCCTCGCGCGCTCCCGGCACAACACGCGTCTACGACTCTATGCACAATATAGTGGACAAGTGAACAGTTCTAATAGTGATCTTTAATTCCAGTGTTATTTTTTTGAAAAAAAAAAAAAATAATCATCTTCATGGTATTTTTCTTCACCGAGCGATTTACGTTCGGCTCCGAATTCTGCGTTTGTTAATGATTTCGGTATGTATTTAATTATAATTATTGATATAATAACTATTCATTTAAATTATAATCGTTTAGATTTAAGGTCAAATAGTATAGTATAGTGGTCATAATGTAGTCATTATGATTGTTATTATGATTTAAATTAAAAGCTTTTCCGAAAACCCAATTGACCTTTTACGTTTCAGAAAGCTTTTCCATTAATAAACATGATTCAATTTTAATGAGTGTTTCGTAATGATTTTAACCGATATACAAAGAGGAATCTATCATCGTTGTAACATCGGCCTGCAAACGACTTGTTCTGAAAACCCGATGACCTTTCAAATAGTACACTAGTACAGTCAGTTACTACAATTAGCTGACCAGCTGCATAAATGGTTGAGATTTTTTAGAATACGAATCGACATCTTAATTTTATTTATATACCTATATCTACCCAAAACTAGAAAAATATGAAAATCATACGATTTGTTACAAAAAAATCCCTCAACTATTTGAGCAAAGGGGATCGGCTAATTCCAGTAACCGACTGTACTAGCGCAGCCATTAACAAAATATTCAAATAATGGACACGCTTAGCAAATAACTATAAGACAATGGTAATTGTAATTTCCATAGGGTTGGTTATAACAAAAGTTTATTCACACTAGCAGAGGTAATTGTATAATCACATCGCGCTAACAAAAGGCTTTCGGGGTCAGCCCTAGCTTAACTTGTTGCGTTCAGCGCTAACGTAAGTTGATGTAAAATGTAACATATTTTATGTTGCACTCCACCAACGCCGCAATGTGCGTGGAATAATAAACGAAAAAGGTTTTAATGTGAAATGTACGTGAACTACAAAAAAATAATCAGTTAATAGAGTTATCTATCCCTTATGTTGCACCTGCCATGTTTTGTCTCTGCATCACCCTAGGGTTAACTGGTAGAAAATACCTCAGGCATTAAGTCCGCCTTTGTACAGTATTTTTTTACTTGTGCCTAAAGTTTTAATAAAAATAAATAAATAATATTTCTAAAGGAAATTGAAAAAAAAGATGTCATGCAATAATTATCTGGGTATAGAGATGCAAATGTCTCCAAGAGCACAATGATCAAACTTTCCTCATTAAACATGAAAGAAAGCGTATTGTACGCGAGGAAAATTCAATGAAAAAAGATGCACCAATTAGTATTTCGTTACATTGTCTCAACGCAAATATCCGCTGGAATATTATTTCAAAGTGTAACAAAATATTGCAATTTTCATTTCCTTTACAAAGGTTTATTTTTAATTCGGATTTACAAAGACCAACATTGCTTTGTGCCTCCTACGTATCAAGGCTTTTAGTATATTTAAATACCTACTATCTTAATATATAAAACAAAGTCGGGCTATTTACATCATGTATAACTCAAGAACGTCTGGATTATTATGATCTTGATTTTTTGGATTTGTCACCGCCCCGAACGAAGCGTTCGTTTTAATAAAAAATAAAAATAAAAAACAAACAAAAAAATATTCTGAAAATTCACTATATCATACATTTTGATGATATCTCGAGAATGTATTGGGGAACGGGGGAACTAGAAATTTCACGCAGACGAAGTCGCGGGCCGAAGCTAGTTTTTAATAGACTAAAAGAGACTGGCCAAAAAAAAAAAAAAATTAGTATTGCGATAAATTCAAACGTCATATTAAATCCGACGGCACTGTTCTTCTGTCACGCAATCAAAATGAAGAAAAAGGTTGAACTTTTCCAGAGAAGGTCACCTTTTCGCAAATTGAAGCATTTAGCGGACAAACTAATTCAGTTCTGTGAAGTTAGGTAATATTTAAGACAGCCATAGTTTATGTAGAGGTAGCTCTTCATTTTATGTCATTTAACGCACATCCTCTAAAAAACTCTCGTACCACAAAAAATACATTACATTCATTATTTTCATTCATTTCATTTACATTTTACATTTTGCAAATAGTTTGACAAATCCTTTGTCGATTAAAATAATAAAAAGCTAAAAATCTGTAACCTGAAAGTCACATTAACATTAGATTCTTGAAAAATAATTAAAATCGGCTTTTTCTCAAAACTTGTTTTCGGCGTGTTACGACAGTTTTTTGGAGGATGTGCGATATGTATAACACGGCCTGATATCATCTCGGAGCACCGCCACCAAAACTATGCCTTACAAACAGTAGAAATCAAACAATAGCACAAAATAGTTGCGATAACAATTTTCAGTAACCAAAACCAAATCAAGTTATTAGTTGTACCGGATTCAAAGTTCGGTCACAAAGGATAATTCTTAGGGGACTGCTAATCTGTATTTTGGCGATATTCCAAGTCCCAAGAGATTAGATATGGCTATAGTTCGCCGAGCCCGCTGTTGTCATTAACTTTGTATCTCTACAGCTTCGAATCTGCTGATTCGTAAACATTCACTGAACGCTAAACGGTCTAATGATGATTCACTTTGTGAGTTTGGAACTGAGATAGGTAACCTTTTGATATGATTGTCAATTGGCCCGAGAATTGTTCAAGCTTAGCGCTGAAACCTCTGGAATAATTTGATATTACTTCCGTAGAAATCTGTTTTAGATAATAAAACGACTATGTTGTTTTATATTAACGTTCTGTCTTAATAACAACGTAAACTTACCATCATAGTAAAATGTTCATATTCGTCAATCCTTCAGTTCAGAAAATTCAAATGGAGTGTGCATCAGATTCTTTGTCTTTGCGCAAAATATACAAATCTGGTAGAAGAAAAATTTGTTCTAATTTAAAACTTTTTAACAAAAAAATAAAATAAACAAACTGACCAAAAAAAAATAATACTACAAAATGAAAAATAACTTTAATTAAGGAAATCTGTGTCTTTGTATCTGTATTTCAGTTTTTTGCCACCGACTTCCTAAATTAAGGTTATTTTTCATTTTGTAGTGTTTTTTTTTTTTGCCTAAAGTTTTTATTTCTCGCTTTTGGGTCTGTTTATAATTTATCTAAGTTACAATAGCCTAATATCAACTTGCTCATCGCCTTTTACAAAATATTGCTTTTCCCGATGCAGGGACGTTAATTGTTGAAGATTTCTCCTGGTATTTCACCATCAACTCCATTTCACCATTATACCATGCACGAGTTACTTTAAAAATACCCAAATCACCATAGGTGTGCCTATAATATTTGAAGAGTTCCTTCGATTTCTCCCGAATCCCATCATCAGATCATGACCTGATAAACATGGGACCACCTGGAATGCCCTGTCAGAAAAAAAAAAATCAATTCGAGCCAGCCGTCTTCGAGTAATGGGGTAACATACATAAAAATAAAATAAAATAAAAAATATTCCGACGAAATGAGAACCTCCACCCTTTTTGAAATCCGTTAAAAACCAGCTATCATAACTTTTAAAGCTCGCTATTTATTGCAAGTCTCTCATAAAACACTACCAAAACATTTACATAATCATAACACTAGTCATACTAAAAGTTGAAGCACCATATTTTAAAGTTTAATTTTTCTCCAAGGAAACTAAGACGTCGAGCCAAAAATTTGGGCAAAATTGTAATTCTTTACATCGTCGACAAGACAAAATGGAAGACACTATAACTGAAAATTAAACCTGGCACAAAGCCTAAGCTGAGAATGTAACCATAGCGAACTCTTCCAGTAATGTTTTTTTTTTTTTTTGCAAATGGAATTCATAATGTGCTAAGCCCAATTCTCATTGTTTTTGGAAACCAGCTTGACCTTGATACCGTCTTAATAAGGAACGTATAATATAGTTATTTACCAGAACAATGTTAATGGGTAATTTAATTAATTGTGAGTAGGTTATTTGGTTTTACTTTAGACTCTAAACTATAACCAAGCGACTTACACTAATATTTTCAGTTCACTTTTCCATGTTCGTCAAAAATTTTGACGGAAATGGAAAAGTAGTATAGAAAAATGAAATGAAAATATTGAATGCCTATAAAAATAGAGTCAGACCAGGGCAATTATGAATGGATTGTGTGAAAGTCTGGCTGGTAATGTATAGGTTTTTAAGTAGCCATGTGTAAAAAGTAATGACTGAATAGTGTCAACTGAAAATGTTCAAATAGTAGAATAACTTTTTTTTTAAATCTTAACGTCACCCTTAATATGTACGAGCCCATTTTCGTTTCAGTGCATTTGATATACAGGCAAAAGCTTTCATGACGCATTGGGTTTTTTCAATAATCTGTTATTGTTTTGTAGGTTTGTTATATAATGTATTTATATTTCAGTTGTTTGTTCGTTGAAGTAACCGTTTTCTAAATATCAAATATATTGTATATCGAATGCACTGAAATAAAATTGGGCTCCTTCAGAGTGACGTTAAGCTTTAACAAATATACAGTTTTCCTAGTATTTGAACATTTGCATTTGACACTATTCAGTCGTTCCATTGTACGTATCTAAACTGAGTTTCTTTTATTAATATTACTTTTGGTATTACGGATTACCGTCCCATCGGACTATGAGAGTAAGGGAAGAGAGATTGCACCTTTGTCTGCGCACACGCTTGTGCACTATAATATCTCTTGCGTCGATGACTAGTCTCCGCTGAAATTGACCGCCATGACCGAAATTCAGTCTGGGGTACTATTATTATTAAGTAGTCCCTATGTCGCAAAGCTACATCTCACAAGCTACATCTCTCTTTAGATAATCACTATCTTTTAGAAAACTCCACAAAACTACGCTGAAAAAAATGCACTCCAATCAAGTGACTTTAGCTTGATTGACGATATCTTGTTTAGATTAATCAAAATCTTAGTTAAGTTGATCATCACGACATTATTGCAGCAATACTAGTTCAAATGATTGAACGCTCAAACAAGGTTCTCGATTACCCTTAACATGATATTATTGTAGAAGAGTTAAAAAAGAGATAAGTAAAAAAAAATTGTGTCAATCAAGCATTTTGATTAATTCAATAAAGATCATTGAAACTTTAATCTAATAATCTTGGTTGGAGCAACTATGTTTTGACTTGATTGCTGCAAATAGGTTTTGTGATAACTCTAATCAAGATCGCGTTTCAAATCTCAATCAAATAAAAGTAGTAGCTGTGATCATTGTGCTTGATCGGCTCAGATGCAAACAAGTTACTTAGTCAATCTAAACAAAATCTTGATTGTGGCAACTACTTTTTTTTTTCAGTATATGCCCTACCTAGTAGTTTCTGACTCTAAATCTTACCAACTGTTAAGGCTCCCGCAGACAGCCGCTACGCGACAGCACGATAACGTGACTCTAGTACCAAAATTTCTATGAAAAATTCATGATTCTACAAGAATCTCGTAGCGCCTGCTTGCGGGAGCCTTTATGGAGACATCATCGATGTAAGACTTATTAATTACAAGTTAAAAAAAATATATTTCTTTGCTTACAAAAAGATATGTGTTTCAAATATTCATAACCAACCTAAATGGAGATTAGCAATATTCAGAGCTTAGAAAACCTTTACAAAGAGATAATAATTATAAATTCCACATATTCAGACTGTCACCACATAACCCTGTTTCGTCTAAAGCGGGTAACAGCGACGAGAGAGGGTTGAACATTCAGTCACGGTATTAGCTCAGTTTATGATTTTAGTTTGTGTTTCATGACCTTCATTATAATATTCCACGTGATATACATAGTTTTCACACACAAGTGAGTTAGTGTCAAATCTGCTGAACGATTAAGGAATGCTTTTTGACATAATTAACTTTGACTTTGATAATTTACAGATACGAGTATACCCTTCTCGTTAAAAAACGAGCTTGTTATTGTATTATAAACTTTATTCAGAGCACGGTAGAGTTCTTAAGATAAAATTGACAACTTAGACTCATGTTCGACGTTAGTTTTTGTATTTAGAACTTTAATTTGGCGGAATTCAAAATGGACTATGGTTTGTAATAACACCGTACAGGTTTTAAACGAATGATTATGAATATTATGGTGAATAAAGAGGATCTAGCTTCCACGTATATCAAACCGCTGTTCCGTAATTTCCCTGAGGTATAGCTCAGCTAACTCATCAGGTGGTCAAACTAGCCATCATTGATTAACAAACAGATCGTACGCACGCCCAGTACTCATAAATAAGGCAGTCTTAAATTATTTCTATTTAAGGGTTTCCGTCAATGTAGCCCGAGAAAATATATATTTTTTTTAGGTTTTTTGCAAATTGTAGTGCTGTTATACGTTGCATGTCGATCAAAATTATTTTTTGATATAAATTAAACCATTTAGAGAAAATATAACGATTTGCAGCAAATAAAATTTCGAGAGCTATATTGTTGACTAGCTGTTGCCCGCGGCTTCGTTACTTACAAATTTAAATATTAGGCCTTCAACGCTAGAAATTATTATTTGCTATGTAACTTCTTACAGCATAAAAGTAAATTCCAAAAATGACGATAACTTTTTTATGTAACAACTGATTTGAATGAAACAAAGCCTATATTCTGCTCCAAATTAATTTCTGTGAAAACTACATGAAAATCCGTTCAGCAGTTCCGGAGATGTGCGCGACCAAACAAACAGACAAACAGATAGAAAAGAATTCTAAAAATCGCTTGTTTATGTTCTTACTCTTCTTTAGTTACTTAACCCCTTTCTATTTTCATTATTTTTTACGCGTAATTCATTTTGACATAGAAAGAAAGAAAAAGTATTTATTGTGCCTCGCACAGGAACATCACAAACTAAACACACAATTATAAAAGTATAAAAAATAAAAACAGAGTCCTAAACAACATCGCCTTAAAGCGCTATGACCCGTCAGAGACCGATTACTAGTTTTTTGAATCCATGGGAAACATAAAAAAGTGTTATAAAATTCTGAAAAAAAAAGATATAATTATCTAGAAACCAAAACGCTTTGCATTTCTAGGTCAGTGTGGGGAAAATTACCATATTGATAGGGGACAGTCCGTGTCTATGATGTTCTTATAAAATTACATATTTATGATAGACGGGAGGGGATGGAAAACCTTGCGAACGATCTTTTTAGGGTTCCGTACTTCAAAATGATAAAACTGTCTGTCCGATTTGCTCCGAATCTACTGGACTGATTAAATTCAAGGTACACATATGAATTTCTGTGACCCAAACACAAAAGTGTAACGTAAATAAATGAATTTTGAATTAGGGGGAAAATTTTGAAAATTTCTAAAACGCCTTGCAAATTGTACCGTTTGATATATCAACTGAAAGAACTTGTTATAAGGATTTCAAATATATTTTTTCTTATTACTTAAATAGTTAGTTTTAAATTTATTAAAGAAAAAAGATGAATTGACCATTCCCCTCTTATCTCCGAAACTGTAGAGCCTAAAATTTTGAAAAAAAAAATACAGAGAATAGTTCTACTTATAAATTATAGGAAAACCTATAAGAAATGGAATGAAATGAAATCGTTTATTCTGTAAATAGGATATCGGAATCACTTTTACACGTCATATAAAAAATATAAAAACAAGCTTGGGGAAGTCGACATTTCCTATCTGTGTACCCCTGAGAAGAAATGGCGGAACAAACTCAGGGGTCAAAGTCTCTTTTAAAGTCCAGACATATTCTTGGTCAGATCATCTGAGAACCATGTAGATCCGTGTCTGAAATGGTCTTTTGAGGAAAGAACCACACAATTTTGAGTGGACCTGTCCAGTCAGTGCAAGCATTTGTCGGTAAACGTGTAGCTTAACGACTCGACGAACAATACCAAAGAAGGGACATTTCGGTAGGCCGCATAAAGTACTCAAAATACCAGACCAACATTAAAACTACGTGAGAAAGAGGAAAAAGAAAAAGAGATAATCTTAAAGAAAACAAATGACCCACATAGTGCTCACATTCACAATAATTATAGTAATATATGTAATACTTTTCAAAGTAAATATTCATGTCATTTTGTATATAATATTTAATAATGTCAATAATTATGTATATAAAACGTTGTATAATTATTTAATAATGTCAATAATTATGTATATAAAACGTTGTATAATTATTTAAATGTCAAGTTTAACGGTTTAATCACAAGGCTTTAAGCAGAGCGAGCAGCTCAATCCCAAGCTTTTGTCTTCTAAAGAAGTCTATGGTCTTACAATAACATGGCAAATCAATCAATACTGTGCGTACACACTTACATTTGCAGTTGGTATAGATTGGGGAACATATTTTTGAACAACAACGTTAAGTTTGTTCTAGGGATAGATTCATTCCAACTACGGAACCCTTCATTGAGTGGTCCCACACAAACTTGGCCGGTTCTTCTTATGATAATGGTAACAGCCTGTTATTGACCAATGTCTCACTGCAGGGCAAAGTGCGAGGTGATCAATTGTGTGACAGATAATATTATGACCAGAAAGGGAATATAATTTTCTCCCATACTTCTCTATTAGTCGTCCGAGATGACGACTAGTAGTTATGGAAGAAAATACATGTTGCGCCGATCCCAAATAAATTGGGATAAGATCAGGAGAATGATGATTACTTTTTTCTCGATTGGGTTTTATTGAAATTGAGTGTAATTTTGAATTGATTTGATTTAGATGGTTCGTGGTGGTTTGATGAATGGTTGGTTTCGTTGGTTGGTTGGTTTGAGTGGTTTGGTTGGTTGGTGGTTTTATTGGTTTAGTTAGTTGGTTGGTTGGTTTGATTGATTGATTGGTTTGGTTGGTTGGTTGATTTGATTGGTTTGGTTGGTTTGGTTGGTTGGTTGGTTTGATTGGTTTTATTGTTTTGGTTGGTTGGTGGTTTAATCAGTTTGGTTGTTTTGATGGATAGTTGGTTGGTGGTTTGAAGATGTTGAAGGTTTAAATGTTTCCATGAAATCAGTGTGATGCAGTCATTTTGCAACCCATTCCATCATCCCTCTTTTTAGCAAATAAAGCAGTAATGAATACAAGTAAATGCGAATGTTTATCATCCCATTTTCCATAAATGAAATCTCTGTTGACTTTGTCTAATAACGATTTTGTGATGTGTCAAAATCACTATAGATTTCTTAAAACAAAATTATATAACCTAAGATTTTCTAATCCTTAGAGAACTTCCTGAAATGATGTTTAATTCAGTGAGTTAAGAGAGAAAATAATTAATATTCTAGATCTTTACCCTTAGTTCTCTGATTTTAAAAAGCTTTGGAGAATTTTCGTTTAAAATATGAAAGGGAGTTATTATGAAATAAGATCATAAATTAAAATAAGATTTTTATGGCTTTACATCGCATTTGAAAAAAGGGCTTCGGATTTTTTTTTGTTGTTGTTTAAAGCCTTTTCTAATTTATTTAAAAACTACCTGCTGCCCGCGGTTCCGCCGGCGTGGCTTTTTCTGAAATAAAAAACTATATTTTATAAAAAAAATATCTATCAAAGTAACTACTGTAACACTTTTATGCACGAAAAGAAAATGGAAAACACATAAAAGTAAAGTCCGAGCAATTGTTAATTATATTATCAATAATCTACTGACCGCGGTTTCGCCCTCGTAGCTTTTTCTAAATAAAAGTAGCCTATTTATTCCTTATAAAAACAGAAATCTCCGGTCAAAATTAGTCCAGCCACTTCAGAGATTACCCGGAGTAACAGACCGACAAACACAATTTTTTTTTTTTTTTTTTTAAGTTCCTTATTTTCTTTCATAAGCATTTAGTAAAAAGCTATTAAATTTGAAATTACAAACATACACTAAATACTTCTACTACGAGTAATAAAACTACATGAAGGTAATGTCTACCTAGTCGTTAAAATATCCATCATATCGGCCTGTAATTTTGCCTGCCTATGAGCCTGTATTTATCTAAGAAACGAACATTAGCTACACACTTCAAATGGAGGCAAAGCCACCATTTACAATATCATAAAAAGAACTCACGTATAAATTAATAATTGGAGTAGTAACCTTCTAACTCTTCGCCATTATTATTGAGTCAGGTCAGGTATTTCCCAGGTCACTTCAATCAACTGACTGTTGACCATGGAGATAAAGAGATCATAGTTTTGTCTCTCTCTATTTTCACTATCATTACCTCTACTCCAACTGCCTTTACTTCTCATGTTCCTCATTTTCATGAACACAACTTAAACTTAGTAAGCAGCCCGGTCCAAATAAAAGAAAAGTTACTTCCACCAGGAAAAACTTTTGAATAATTTCGAGTTGTAAAAACTTGTGAACAGTGAATTGTACACTTAGGAGGCAAACAAAGACTTCTATACTATAATTTGGTTTTATTGAATGTATGCATTGGAACTTTGTACGGCTCTGGGGAACACAATTTATCTCTTAGGGTTGTGCTTCGAACAAAGCGCTTTATTGGACAATAAGTTGTTGCTTGTTAGCCAGAACTGACTTTAAACAGATAAAGACGAAAAGGCTGCACTTACGTTGAAGAACTGCAAGAACTAAATGGTGATAATAATGGCAGTGTAACTTTGACCTATTGTGGTATAGTAATTTTATTCTAGATACATCAAAGTTCTAGGTTCAAAGGGCAATGGAAAGGGTTATGCTTAGTGTTTCCCTACGTGATCGAATCAGAAATGAAGAGTTCCGCAGGAGAACATAGGTAACCGACATAACTCGAACATTTGCGAAATTTAAGTGGCATTCGGCGGGGCACATTGCTCGCAGAACAGATGGCCATTGGAGTCGAAAGGTACTGGAGTGGTGACCGCGTACCGGAAGACGTGGCGTTGGAAGGCCTCCCACAAGGTGGACTGATGACCTTGTGAAGGCCACAGGAATCCACTGGATGCGGAAAGCACAAAACCTAGGCACAGAGGCCTATGAACAGCAGTGGACGTCTTTCGGCTGAAATGATGACATCGTCTTCACATATAATTAATTTATACAAAATATTGTAAATATTTTAAAAGAGTAAGTTTGGAATTTCTATCCCATTCTTCTCCATAAGTAACTACCTTTTGGAAGGGGCAACTAGAATCTTTTTTTTTTCTTCTAAAATTTTATTTTCAAAAGTGCCTTTGATGTGCCTATTTGAAATAAATAATTTGTCTTTGACTTTGACAAAATTTGCATTCAATGAGTATTCAAGATCATCTCTTAAACATAATTCGCTCTAAGCGGCACCCATGGAAAGGGAGATCCTATCCTGAATTCCTCATCAGGATATAATCCTTAAAGACAAAGTATGAAATGAATGAAACAATTATATTTTCCCACAGCGATAAATCAACCTATTTCCTCCCATTATTGATATTCAGGATACAATAACACAGCAACTCACCGTTAATCTCCTTGATGGCTAAATTATGAACGATAGTGCGAATCTTCGGGGATTCTCAACTCGGCCGAACGTTTCGATTTTTCCCGTCGGGACTTGGTTCAGAATTATTTATAGACATCCGTAACACAAAATAGATAGGTACAGAAGGACAATTCCATACAACCAGCGAAAATGAACGCACACATCGATACGCTTCACGTACAGCCAGTGCAAGCGCACTCGCGACTGGCATTTCTTTGAGACAGTATCACAAACAGTATGAAGCCTCTGTATGCGTCTTTGTGTACGTGTGTTTTCGCAATGAAATTTAACTTTAATGACTATTCATACATACATACGCAAACTCACGCCTTCTTCCCATGACAGAACCTATAGAACGCTACCTGTTACGCTCCTTACATACTTCTTTTGCTTCGTTAACGTTCATATATCTGGTCATACATGCACGCCTGTTGTGAGCACTACGCACCTGACCTTTCTGAAGACATCACCAATTAAAGCAATTTGAATTTATTGACCACTCAATTTTAATATATTTTATTTTAATTATTGTTTTGAATATTAATGTATTTTATTTTAATGATCTAATGAACTTTATCTACGCCCATGCTACAAATCCTCTATAAAAGTTTCTGAAACAGTTAGCGTATTGCCAACATTAAAACACCCATTGTCTTAGTAACCATAATAGCATCCAAACGGGAGTTATAATGTTGTACTGAATTTCATAATGCAACTCCTTTGCTTTTACGAGGATGATGATCCCTTCCTTACTCATCTGATGTGTGTGTGTGTGTTTGATGACTAAGGAAGGGATCATCATTCTCCCTTCCATTCTCACTACTCAATTCGTGGTATTTTTATGAATTTCAACAAAAAAAACATTGTCACGCACGCGCGTTTCACTATATTAGCGTCGGCATAGCGTCGTGTCCCGCCATTTTTGTTCGATATTAGTATTGCAAAAACTGTTTCAGAACCTTTTATAGAGGATTCATGTCATGGGTGTAGATAAAGTCTTGTATACAACTGTAATAATTAGGTATTAAAACACTCATGTGATACTATGACACACGAATGTGGACCACCCACATTCGTGTTTTAATACCCCTTATTATACAACAATTGCATAAATAACTATTAATGTATTTTATTTGAATTATGTAATGAATAGAATTAATTTTATGAATTTTGTGTTCTTGTGATTTGTATACGAACGCTGACACCTGAGATACAGGACACATCCTAGTTTGGGCGTCAGGGGTTTCATAAAATCGAGCATGTACCTAAGTACCAACAATGACTTACAGTAACTTAGATCCATATAGTAATTAGACTAATCTAATTACTATATGGATCTAAGTTACTGTAAGTCATTGTTGACACTTTTTCTCTCCTTATATTGTATTTGGCATATGAAAATAAATGATCAAATTCAAACAATACTGGGACGTGGTGCCTTAGTAAATAAATGATTGAATAATGCTGACCTTCTGTATCTATTTTGAGGCAATAGCCTGGGGCGACTCCGTACCTACCTACTCGTATCTGAGGTAAAGAAACCCGGGGATCGCCGGGGAAGGTAGGAACCCAGCTTTGTTACATTACTTACTGCTCACCCGGATTTAAGCGGTGACCTGAACAGCTCTTAACAGTTAATTACGCTAGTAAAAGTTTGTAATGAATTTTCTTGGATGGCTAGAATTTTTTAAGAAATTTATTTTATTTTTGTTGGGGTAGGTGATGTATAATAAAGTAGGTGGTGTTGAATAAAGGTCAATGTTTCTAGATATAATAAAGTTCTCAAATCAGTTTGAACGTATTTTTTTTTTTTTTTTTTTAAAGAAAGTAAGATTTTACCTGGCAATGCTAGCCTTTTGGGCACTTTTCCTGTTGACAGCGAAGTGAACGAGTTTTTTGATACCCCATGATTCCTTCCCCTCATTTTTAGGGTTCTTTTTTTTATTTTACTATGGGTTTGCTCTTGACTCTAGTCTAGGACGTAGTAAACAAGAACCCTTACCTATATTTCGCCATGTCGGTCTGTCTGTCTGTCCGACTGACCGCGGCTTAGCTCAGAGACCAGAAAGCTGTAATTTGGTATAGGTATACACATTAATTACGCCGACAAAGTGGTAAAATAAAATCTTGTATTTTTTTTTTTGGACGAATTCTGACAAACTTTCAAAAACACATAAAAATTGGGTTTTCTCGTATCCCGTGAATTTTCATCTAGGCTTTATGGGGTGATTAACTGTTGCAAATAGGTCACACTGTCACGTCCTGGAAGGAATACTTCAAATTACAAGTCACCCTGTATACTTGTTGTTCGCATCTAGTTCCATCTGCTCGGACATTACAAGCACAAGGAATATATTTCAAGTTTCGTCTATCATGATTCATGACCTAGCGACTAGAGTCACCGAAAGAACAAGTCAACAAAATAAAAGTAAACCTCTGACATATTTGATGGCGATCCGTAACATCCGTAACATTGGTATAGTTCTTGCATCTCACAAGCGCGCGTCATGTGATTCTTAAGTCTTATGTCATTGTTATAAGGTATAAATTGCAATGATTGACGCGCGTTCGTGAAATGTATCAACTATAACAGTTTCACGGTCAGCTATATAACGTAGCATATATCATTGGGGGCTATAAAGTTTTATGTCGGATTCCAGTTCTTCAACATTACAGCCGCATTGGAACTTGCAGCCAAAATAGACCGATAATATGTTGCAAATAACTGTTGCTATCTGGTATTTTGCGATCTTTCGCCATTTTATACGAATTTTTTTCGGCCTATATTTAATTGAACATTGAACAACTGGAAAAAATATAATTGAACACTCTAATATAATTAATATTTTTGTTAACGTCTAATAATTCATATTTTGGGGTCCTAAAAATATATACTAAATGGCCGAGTAACTGCAACCAACGTGGATGTCGCGGTTGGTCACATAACTAACCTTACCCAACCCATTTGGTCGGGGTGCCCTAGGTTAGTTACTATGACCAATTCGGCTCGCTCATGGTTAGTGTGATGAGTAATATGAGTGAAAATGACCTTAATTCAAGTGAAAACATTGATTTTAGAGACAATTTTAACACGTTCCATGTGTAAGTAGGATTATGGGTACCATCCCTTACGTTTAATCGCAAAATGTAGATTTTAATAATTAATTCGCAAAATGTACATTTTAATATATTTATTATATTAAAGTTCTCCAGTCTACAAGGCAAATATGATAGAAATGCCTACAGCTATAAAACACAGCGACATGAAATACCTCTGAATGTTTTATTAGCATTCTTAGATACCTTTTTCAGGTCTATTAAAAATTAATTACATTATAAAAGAAAATATTGAACTGGCTGCCGCGTCAGAAATATTGGTTAGTTTACCTTATGGCTCGGCCACGAAAGTAACGCCACGCTTGAGGCGTCAATTCGCTACAAGCGTCATTTCTAAGCGCCAAAAGCAAGGCCACGAACTTCAAATGTTCGCCTGTAGCGTGTACGGTGGGGGGATGAATCAGTTTAATACAGAGTGAGCACGCGTCGTTCTGTGTGGTGCCGGACGTAAAGAATAGCACCACCCCATTTCCTTCCGTGGGTGTCGTAAAAGGCGACTAAGGGATTTACTAGAGAATGGGCAGCAGCGTTCTCTATGTATTTTTAACCCCATACTGCGATCGCCAACCCGCCTGCCAAGCGTGGCGATTATGGCAAACCCCCCCCCCCAATTGGGGGAGGCCTATGTTCAGCAGTGGACGTCTTTCGGCTGAAATGATGATGATGATGAGCACGCGTCAACATTATACGTGAAAATGTCGCTATCAGAAATAACTAAATATTGTTTTGAAAGTACTTGTTTTTTTTTTTTCACATGATATTATGAATTTGCGACAAGGAGTACACGATTTAAATAGAGAGAGACCACAATGTGGTGAATTCCATAACAAATATAAAGAAATTAGACGGATTGCAGTGATAAATTCTTTAGTATTCATATTGGATTAGTTACTATAAACGTGACCAAAACAAAACAATTTGTCTTCTATCGGAGCGCGTGGAGCGACTGTTTCGTTCACACTGTGGAATTTTCTCATACAATTGTTTTCGACGCTCATAAAAAACGCGCGTCGGATCATCCAACGCTCGTGCAAATTCGCTCGTAGCGAACTTCGCTGCTGCTTGCAGCGCTACTTTGTGGCCTTGTAGATAATAGACATACATTTGTTTTTGACGCTCGGCGCTAACGCAGCGCAAGGCGAATTTGCTTGGAGCGTCGCATTTCGTGGCCCTCGGGTTATTCATTTTTATTGAAAGTCAAATAGCATTAGTTACTTACACATTGTCAGGTTATTTCTCCCAGGAGGATATGTAACAGCTGCACGGGTCAATCGATCAAGTTAAGCTACCCTTGCCGCGGTTGGTCCGTGGATGCGTGAGTATCTTTACATACCAAGACCCCTCCGTGCCTTGGAAATCACGTTAAGCCGTTGATCTCGGCTGTCATTCGTGGATCTTTGACAATCGTAACGGGTCGTCAGAAGCCCGAAAGTCTAACTAACATGGCAGTCTTACCAAGGGGTATTTTATTACCCAGTAACGGGGTTGTGGAGGTCAGATATGCAGTCGCTCCATGTAAAATACTAGTATTCAGCTGCGTCCGTTAAGACTGGAAGCGGACCTCAACATAGTTGGGAAAAGGCTAGTTAGATGATGAGAGTATGACAGAATTTTTAGAAATCATAATATTGCAAATGCAAAAGAAGCTCTGTCTGTATGTTACCATTTCACACCATAACGGCAGCACGGATTTCGATGTTTAGCAAACAGGTAGACCATGACATAGGTTAGGACACAGGATAAGTTCCGACCTCCACGCAGGCAAAGTTCCCGGCAAAACTAGTATACCTACAGTACTACAATAAAATACTCCAGGATTTTTTATTTTAACCAAAACTTGTTCTCAAAAAAACTACGTTTTCCTTCAAGATTTTTATGAACGCAACCAGCTTTACATTTACTTTTTTACGAGACTTTCAAAGTCTAGGAAACACAATAATACCTATTGAAGTTTTATGTGGAGGCATATTGGATTTGGTCGACATATTCAGTAGAGGCGAATTCATTCGCATGAATCTGAGAGAGTAGTGGATATGTAAGGATTTGTCGACAAAGCTCTGCTCCCCTATTCTGAAAAAGATTTCTCCATAATGTGTTGGCGTTACCTGTTGAAAACTTGAGAGAAAATATGTTTCTTGTTTGGGTTTTTCCATCAAGAATTTCTCAGTAGAAAGAAAGAAAAAGAAAGAATGAAAGAAAAAGAAAGAAAGAAAGAAAAAGAAAGAAAGAAAGAAAGAAATATTTTATTTGGGATACGCACAGGAAATAAAAACAGTAAAAAAAGGAGCATTTGAAACTAACAAAATTTACATTGTAAACAACAACAAAAAGCAATAGAAAACTACCTGTGCGAGGCCAAAAAAGGCTCCTATCTCAGCATAATGCAGCGATATTTTAAAAAAATATTACCGCAGCGCTGGTATTCTGGTAGGGCCCGGTAGATAGGGTTTTGGGGTGTAGGGCCAGTAGCAGCTCGGGGTCTAGATTTGTGCCCGGTTGATAGCAATAGCGGAGTTTCTTTGAAGGATAAAAAAAATCAGGAATGAAATTATCCGGAAGAGAACCGGAGTAACCGACATAGCTTGCAGAGTAAGCAAGCTGAAGTGGCAGTGGGCTGGCCATATTTGTCTAAGGACCGATGACCGGTCGAGCAGACGAGTCCTGGAGTTGAGACCGCGTATCGGCAAGCGTAGTGTGGGACGCCCCCCAGCTAGATGGACCGACGACCTCAAAAAGGTGGCTGGGATAGACTGGATGCGGAAGGCGGAGGACAGGGTGTTGTGACGCAGCATGGGAGAGGCCTATGTTCAGCAGTACACTGCGATAGGCTGAGTTGATTGAGAGCAATAGAATCACCCCCTGCTACATGGGACTTAAACACAACTGGCGAGATGTGGGTGCACCTCTGCCTCGAGGTATTCAGGCTTGATGTTATGTTATGTGTGTGTGTTTATTATTCCTACTGTAAAAAGTTTTAAGTCGTGGACAACGCACTGAAACCAGGTTTTTTATTGCTCCCAAGAGGAATTTTCGCGGCTATTAGTCGTATACCGCATCAGCGCTGAATACACGATGCGTTTATCTTTTAATAATTTATTTGGAGCTTGTCTGTGTGCGTCTGTGTTCACATTTTAAATTAACGTTAAATCAAGAAAACGAAGCAATACAAAAGGAAAATTTTCCTTATTAACATAAAAAATGATAATGTTACATTTATGTAAGTACTTATTATATTACTTACAAATAGGTAATTCATCTCATTCTAATTAAAATTTTAAGGCCTGAAGCTGCGTTAAGCGGATGACGCGCGGGCGTCTGTCGCGGGGAGGCGTCCCCGCAAACGCACAACGGTGCCCGCCTCACCACCAGCGCAGGCTTACTGGCGGTCGTTTTTTTTTTTTTGCGACGTAATAATAATATTAAGTTCTCCATCGACACGACTGTACATGCACACCGTTAAAATTGAACTACGGGTAATTAGTTGCGATGGGTACCGGCGACGGGATCCGTCGCGTTCCCATCACGGAGCCCACTCGCGTGTCCACGCGCGTAGACTCGCAACGGGTGCACGTAGCGGGCGCCCGCTTAACGCAGTTTCAGGCCTTATCCAATAAAATGTTAAGTAATCATGGTACATAGTGTGGTTTCTGTTTTTACCAACCGCTTTAATAACACAAAGCCACTGTTTCTACATAGAATTAAAATTATTTTAAATTCTGACTAAAACGTGCAAAAATATAATCGGCTTACCAGGTTGCGTGTGTAATTTTTTGACTAACAACTTTCACTGAACTTTTTTTACACTATTATCTTTTATTTTATAACGCAAACTGTGCCCGGTAAGCAACCAAGTTAGCAGTGGCGAAGAGTGATTTTACGAGAGGTAAGCTGGAGCGAAAAAAATCGTTTCTATACAAAATAAACTCGTCATGACGTCACTTCAGACTTTCATTGTGGCCGAGAGAAGCGTCAATATGTCAACAGTGTCAATAAACCGTTGAATTAAATTCCTATGTCGATCTACTTTTCTATTAAGAGCTTCATGCGAATGAGCAAAAAATTATTCTACCCGAAATTGTGTTCCGAATTTCCGAAGGGAAGCCACATCCCTACCGGAATCGAGCTATGCAGTCCTTTCACCACTGCAAGCTAGCTAAGCAGTAGCAAAGCAATTATATAAGCTGTGTGAAAATATTACGGAAATACTTATATTTATTTTTAACAAGATGGCCCTTCAGACGTTGTCCTGACAAAATTTCAATGACAATTTTTGGGCTGTTCCTTTGGGTTTTTTAGATTTCTCCTAAACCACTCCAGATTTAAGGCGAACAAAACAAAAACAAAATTCAAAACAGTCCAGCCATGTTCGAGTTTTTGCGAGACTAACGCACAGAAATTGATTTTTATTTATAGAAGATTAGTATTATTAGTGCCCGGTAAGTACCGACCATAGGCATATATAGGGGGGGGGGGAGCCGGATGGGCCGTGCCCAACCCAAGATATATACAGGTTACCAATTTGTAATTCTAGGCTGAACACTTTAAATAACTTCACACAAAAACAAGTTCAATCAAATAAATAATCTGCAACCAAGAAATAAACTATAGTTGTAATAGAAAATTAAAGACATCATACTGTAAAAAAACGTAATACTATACTGTAATTAAACGTTTTTTCTTTCTTTCTTTCTTTCTGTATCTGGTACGCCAAGGCAATCCTTACTGAATGAAAAAAATATAAGTAAATTTTTAGAAACGATCTACTGTTCGTTAAATACGATTAAAGAAATTGTATTGGGCGTCGACTCGGCTTCATCGGCCATTACATCTCAGGGGCCAGGCTCCACCTGGAAAATAGAGTTAGATACGCCAATAGTACCGACTCAAATAATACAAAGTAACTGATTACGTAACACATCATCAGAAAGACGGCCAGTGCCGGATTAACCACGTAGCAAGAGTAGCAACTGCTACGGGCCCCGCGCCAAAGGGGGCCCCGCACATTTGCCAAATTTTTTGAGTGATACTTATTAAAACATGGTATATTGAATTTACTTGATGTCACAAAAACATGAAACGTAACACTTTTTCCGACTAAAGGCTTAACACAACACACATCATACAATCGATAACCGATTATTTCGTTGGCTAAAATTAAACACAGACTTTCATACGGTAAATGCACAAAATCTACAAAAAGTCGCTCATATAAATGTATAGAATTTAAATCGGCCCAATATTCGACTATACAGAAAGTCTGACGTGAGCAAGCACCCTTACTCGATACTGTGTGTGATGCGTAACAGGATTGGAATGGCTCGATTCAAATGTTGAAATTGACTATTTATTTGTAAGGCTTTTTATACATTACTAGCTGTTGCCCGCGGCTTCGCCCGCGTGGATGTCAATACTTCCCTGGTTGAATCGGATGTTTTCCAGAATTTCATGTGTTTTAAAATTCCTACATACAAACTTTGACACCCCGCAATCCCCCTTTGAGGGGTAGTTTTGAAAAACTAATAATGAAAAATGTTATTTCTTACTTAGGCAAGTATTTGTGCCAAGTTTCAAGTTAATCACCCAAATGAATAATATTTTTCATACAAACTTTCATCCACTATTTTATCCCCTTAGGGGTGGAATTTCCAAAAATCCTTTCTTAGTGCACCCCTAGACCTCATAAGGAACCTACATACCAAATTTGGAATCTCTAGACCCTGCGGTTTGGGCTGTGCATTGATATGTCAGTCAGTCACTCAGTCAGTTTCTTCTTTTATATATTTAGAAGATTTTAACTTGAGAAACCATAGCCGATCCAGAGCTCCTTCGATAGAATTTGCTACAGGCCCCGCGCTTGCTTAATCCGGCACTGAAGACAGCTGAATGAGAAACGAACTCAGAAGTTACAATAACAAGGGTACTCCAGCTTTCATATTCGCGAGTTTTTATTATAATAAAATCAAGTTCATAACTTTTCTGTATCCTCATTAGTATGGCGTTTTCACACACGCTCTCAGACGTAATATGCTTCAGAAACGACGAGATTTTGTCAAGGTCGAATGATTCGTCACAGGGGGGCAAAGCTACGTATTTATTAAGTCACAATACAGACGAAATTGTGCTATACCTGGGGGTATATAATAAAGCACAATTTTTTCAAGAGAACGCTTTGAAAAGGGCCTCGCATTTGTATTCACAAAAGTCCTATTTTCATGTTTTTTTATGGTGGTACATATTTCGCGAAATACCTACGTCGGCCATTGAGGAATTTTAATGGCCTGTTTATTATTAAAACACAACAATGTGCATAAATTATATTAAGATACCCCAAAGTTGTTATGCATTAGTAGCATCAAAGATGATCTGGATGTAGAAAGGGAACGAAGAGCATTGGCGGTTCGATGCAATATGCTTGTCCGCAGGTTTGCTCGTTGCACATGTGAAGTAAAAGTGACGCTTTTTAAAGCATATTGTCAGACTTTTTACACGTGCAGCCTTTGGACAAGTTGTACGCAGAAAGCCATCAATGTTCTTCGAGTCCAATACATTAATGCATTCAGGATGCTGCTGGGGCTGCCACGCTTCTGCAGTGCGTCGGGAATGTTTGCTGATGCGCACACTGATGGCTTCGCAGCGATCAGACGTAAGCGTGCCGTGTCGTTGCTGCAGAGGGTCGGGGCAGCTCGAACAGTCTCCTGAATGTTATAGCAGGGAAATTAGATTGCCCGCTCGTCCGTTATTTATACAACCTGCATGTTTTCTAACATAGTTATTAAGGTTAAATGTTTACTAACAAATTTATGGATCTTTCTGAAATAAAATTATTATTATTATTATTATTTATTATTATTATTAGTCACAATACGAATGCTATGAATTAAATGCGTTAATTCATTAACTGCTAGCTCCTGCCCGCGGCTTCGTCCGAGTGGGTTACTACTTATGACATCAGCTATCTGCAAGTGAAAGTCCCGTCAAAATCGGTCTAGCCGTTTCGGAGACTAGCCGAACATACAGACGGACAGACACACAAAACATTAAATAATAGTTTTTTATTATGAGTACCGTTTAAACTTTCATTAGCATTTAGTAAAAATCTGTTATTTTGAGATTATAAACGGACACTTCCATTTTATTTATTTGTATAGATAGGTTGCGTAATTTAATCATTGATTTATTTTCTTAATCCGCGTAAACCATACAAAAAAAAACTGTTTTCGTAAAATGAGCTAAATGGTTTTAGTATTAGGTTCTGGAACGACTTTTTTGGAAACTTCTTTCTTGTCAGACAGGTACGTACAAGCCAATATCGAAGAAATCTAAATTATCACATATGGGTTCTTCGGAGGCCAAAGGTTTGTGGTTTAGAGAAAAGGAAGGAACCACTGTACTTAACACCCGGCGCTTTTTTATAGTAGCTTTTTTTTGGGTAGAATAGACCCGTGTTAGTGTATTTCGTCGCATTGAAGGGCAATGGAGCTAAGCACCACACACAATTTTCGCGAAACAGAGTTACATGCATTAACGTGTTGAGAAAGAGCCAAAGTTTATATTAGTCAATAAATCTAAAAGATATTATAGAGGTATGAGGAACAGGGTGTAAAGTTCATTGACGGTTGATGTCAGGATGTTGTATATATGCTAGTCGCGCGGTAAACTCTGATTGCGCGACGCAGGATTTGTGACGTCAGGTCTTCGAAGCGTAGTTCGCATGTGGCGCTGTGGCTTCAGCCACAATATCATGACTGATGATTCGTACCTATCAGCGCCGCATTTCACCAGGCCGCCGATTATAACAGATGGAGAAAGACCATTGACAACTAAAAGGAGTTTTTTGAATTCTCAGCGGTGAGAGAGCGATTGAGAAGAAGAGATTATGACTGTAAGGAGGTTTTTTTACCCTCAAGACAATGTTTGAAAACCCCAAAGTGCGGATACAATAGGTGCCGAAAAAAAAATCTACCAAAGTTTCTTTCGGGATTTGTGGGCCAGTGGGAATATTAAGGGTGGAGAAGATCACGTGGCGAGTCTGAATTTGTTTCAAGGCATAGTCGACAGAAATTATTTTTCTATTTCAAAGTAGTTCCTGCATTTTAAAAGAGACTGCAAAAATACGATCAACTGGGACTTATCCGTCTCAGCGCTGTATAATGGTAATTCAATCAGTAGCAGCAGAATAAATCCAGACACAATCTGCAATAGAATTATTCTATTTTCAAGAAATAACGAATAAACTCTGTGAAAATGACATTAGCATACATTAGTGCACTTAATATTGCTATCCTAAAGTTTTGTACGCGTCATTAAAGTTTGAGGTCCTGGGTTAGATTCACAAATTGGGCAAAGTGTTATTTGGTTTTACCAACCGAAATATCTCAGTAGGAGCCCGGAGTCTAGATTTGTGCCCGGTTGACGCTGAACTTAAACATAACTGGCAAAATGTAGGTGTACACATCTGTTTAAACTAAATTTTAATTATTATTATTTCCTTTATTTCATTAATAAACATATAATTAACATTTTTATAAATACTTAAAAAATAAAAACATTTATAAATAAATAAAATAGTAGCCCACCGGTATCAGGAACAGGATCCAAGCTACCGGTGGTCAGGGCTCCTGAGAGAGGAACCTCCTTACAATACGCACCGTGTCCAGAAGTACCGCTTTCTGGATCAAGCCCTTGATCCAGCTACCTAACGAGTGCCTCTTCAGATGATGATCAAGGCTCTTGGCTATTATGCCAATGGCCGTCACGACTATCGTCACAATTATTGCTGTATCGTCAACCTCGTGAGCCTGATCAAGATACTATTAATATTAATATTAATTATTAACACTAATAATAATTATTATTATTTGTTTATTATTATTATTATTTTATTTTATTATTATTTATTTTACTTTATTATTATTTTATTTTATTATTACTTATTATTTTTATTATTATTTATTATTACATACCATTTTATAGACATATTTAAATTGCTAAATATTATATACAAAATGACATGAATATTTACTTTGAACAGTATTACCTATTACTTTAATTATTGTGAATGTGAGCACTATGTGGGTAATTTGTTTCTTTTTAGATTTTCTTATTTATTTCTTTCTCACTTTCTTTTAATGGTGGACTGGCATATTGAGTACTTTATGCTCCTCAAGTCCTGAGTTGAGCTACACGATTACTGACAAATGCTTGCACTGACTGGACAGTTCCACTCAAAGTGTGGTTCTTTCCTCAAAGACCATTTTAGACACGGATCTACATGGTCTTCACATGATCTAACCACGATTATGTCTGAACTTTAAAAGAGACTTTGACCCCTGAGTTTTTTTCGCCATTTCTTCTCAGTTCTACTGTTCGTTAAATACGACGTGCTTTTCGAAATTGTATTGGGCGTCGACTCGGCTTCATCGGGCATGACATCTCAGGGGCCAGGCTCCACCTGGAAAATAGAGTTAGATACGCCAATAGTACCGACTCAAATAATACAAAGTAAATTATTACGTAACACATCATCAGAAAGACGGCCAGTGCCGGATTAACCACGTAGCAAGAGTAGCAACTGCTACGGGCCCCGCGCCAAAGGGGGCCCCGCATATTTGCCAAATTTTTTGAGTGATACTTATTAAAACATGGTATATTGAATTTACTTGATGTCACAAAAACATGAAACGTAACACTTTTTCCGACTAAAGGCTTAACACAACACACATCATACAATCGATAACCGATTATTTCGTTGGCTAAAATTAAACACAGACTTTCATACGGTAAATGCACAAAATCTACAAAAAGTCGCTCATATAAATGTATAGAATTTAAATCGGCCCAATATTCGACTATACAGAAAGTCTGACGTGAGCAAGCACCCTTACTCGATACTGTGTGTGATGCGTAACAGGATTGGAATGGCTCGATTCAAATGTTGAAATTGACTATTTATTTGTAAGGCTTTTTATACATTACTAGCTGTTGCCCGCGGCTTCGCCCGCGTGGATGTCAATACTTCCCTGGTTGAATCGGATGTTTTCCAGAATTTCATGTGTTTTAAAATTCCTACATACAAACTTTGACACCCCGCAATCCCCCTTTGAGGGGTAGTTTTGAAAAACTAATAATGAAAAATGTTATTTCTTACTTAGGCAAGTATTTGTGCCAAGTTTCAAGTTAATCACCCAAATGAATAATATTTTTCATACAAACTTTCATCCACTATTTTATCCCCTTAGGGGTGGAATTTCCAAAAATCCTTTCTTAGTGCACCCCTAGACCTCATAAGGAACCTACATACCAAATTTGGAATCTCTAGACCCTGCGGTTTGGGCTGTGCATTGATATGTCAGTCAGTCACTCAGTCAGTTTCTTCTTTTATATATTTAGAAGATTTTAACTTGAGAAACCATAGCCGATCCAGAGCTCCTTCGATAGAATTTGCTACAGGCCCCGCGCTTGCTTAATCCGGCACTGAAGACAGCTGAATGAGAAACGAACTCAGAAGTTACAATAACAAGGGTACTCCAGCTTTCATATTCGCGAGTTTTTATTATAATAAAATCAAGTTCATAACTTTCCTGTACCCTCATTAGTATGGCGTTTTCACACACGCTCTCAGACATAATATGCTTCAGAAACGACGAGATTTTGTCAAGGTCGAATGATTCGTCACAGGGGGGCAAAGCTACGTATTTATTAAGTCACAATACAGACGAAATTGTGCTATACCTGGGGGTATATAATAAAGCACAATTTTTCAAGAGAACGCTTTGAAAAGGGCCTCGCATTTGTATTCACAAAAGTCCTATTTTCATGTTTTTTTATGGTGGCACATATTTCACGAAATACCTACGTCGGCCATTGAGGAATTTTAATGGCCTGTTTATTATTAAAACACAACAATGTGCATAAATTATATTAAGATACCCCAAAGTTGTTATGCATTAGTAGCATCAAAGATGATCTGGATGTAGAAAGGGAACGAAGAGCATTGGCGGTTCGATGCAATATGCTTGTCCGCAGGTTTGCTCGTTGCACATGTGAAGTAAAAGTGACGCTTTTTAAAGCATATTGTTAGACTTTTTACACGTGCAGCCTTTGGACAAGTTGTACGCAGAAAGCCATCAATGTTCTTCGAGTCCAATACATTAATGCATTCAGGATGCTGCTGGGGCTGCCACGCTTCTGCAGTGCGTCGGGAATGTTTGCTGATGCGCACACTGATGGCTTCGCAGCGATCAGACGTAAGCGTGCCGTGTCGTTGCTGCAGAGGGTCGGGGCAGCTCGAACAGTCTCCTGAATGTTATAGCAGGGAAATTAGATTGCCCGCTCGTCCGTTATTTATACAACCTGCATGTTTTCTAACATAGTTATTAAGGTTAAATGTTTACTAACAAATTTATGGATCTTTCTGAAATAAAATTATTATTATTATTATTATTTATTATTATTATTAGTCACAATACGAATGCTATGAATTAAATGCGTTAATTCATTAACTGCTAGCTCCTGCCCGCGGCTTCGTCCGAGTGGGTTACTACTTATGACATCAGCTATCTGCAAGTGAAAGTCCCGTCAAAATCGGTCTAGCCGTTTCGGAGACTAGCCGAACATACAGACGGACAGACACACAAAACATTAAATAATAGTTTTTTATTATGAGTACCGTTTAAACTTTCATTAGCATTTAGTAAAAATCTGTTATTTTGAGATTATAAACGGACACTTCCATTTTATTTATTTGTATAGATAGGTTGCGTAATTTAATCATTGATTTATTTTCTTAATCCGCGTAAACCATACAAAAAAAAACTGTTTTCGTAAAATGAGCTAAATGGTTGTAGTATTAGGTTCTGGAACGACTTTTTTGGAAACTTCTTTCTTGTCAGACAGGTACGTACAAGCCAATATCGAAGAAATCTAAATTATCACATATGGGTTCTTCGGAGGCAAAAGGTTTGTGGTTTAGAGAAAAGGAAGGAACCACTGTACTTAACACCCGGCGCTTTTTTATAGTAGCTTTTTTTTGGGTAGAATAGACCCGTGTTAGTGTATTTCGTCGTATTGAAGGGCAATGGAGCTAAGCACCACACACAATTTTCGCGAAACAGAGTTACATGCATTAACGTGTTGAGAAAGAGCCAAAGTTTATATTAGTCAATAAATCTAAAAGATATTATAGAGGTGGATTTTTATAAATACTTAAAAAATAAAAACATTTATAAATAAATAAAATAGTAGCCCACCGGTATCAGGAACAGGATCCAAGCTACCGGTGGTCAGGGCTCCTGAGAGAGGAACCTCCTTACAATACGCACCGTGTCCAGAAGTACCGCTTTCTGGATCAAGCCCTTGATCCAGCTACCTAACGAGTGCCTCTTCAGATGATGATCAAGGCTCTTGGCTATTATGCCAATGGCCGTCACGACTATCGTCACAATTATTGCTGTATCGTCAACCTCGTGAGCCTGATCAAGATACTATTAATATTAATATTAATTATTAACACTAATAATAATTATTATTATTTGTTTATTATTATTATTATTTTATTTTATTATTATTTATTTTACTTTATTATTATTTTATTTTATTATTACTTATTATTTTTATTATTATTTATTATTACATACCATTTTATAGACATATTGACATTGCTAAATATTATATACAAAATGACATGAATATTTACTTTGAACAGTATTACCTATTACTTTAATTATTGTGAATGTGTGGGTAATTTGTTTCTTTTTAGATTTTCTTATTTTTTCTTTCTCACTTTATTTTAATGGTGGACTGGCATATTGAGTACTTTATGCTCCTCAAGTCCTGAGTTGAGCTACACGATTACTGACAAATGCTTGCACTGACTGGACAGTTCCACTCAAAGTGTGGTTCTTTCCTCAAAGACCATTTCAGACACGGATCTACATGGTCTTCACATGATCTAACCACGATTATGTCTGGACTTTAAAAAAGACTTTGACCCCTGAGTTTTTTTCGCCATTTCTTCTCAGGGGTAGTCAGATAGGAAATGTCAACAACAGCTAGCTTATTTTTTTTTTTTTATTATGACGCGTAAAAGTGATTCCGATATCCATAAACGATTTCATTTCATAACCCTTCGGGGAAACAGGTGTGATGTTACGTTATGTCATTATAACAGAATTGGCGATATTTCCCAACAAATGTTTTTTATAGCGGTATGCACGAGAAATTCACATGTTGACATTTACGCACTAACAAGATGAATTAATTGTCCACGCCGTTTTTTACCTTAGGTCCATACATAGATTTAGTTAACCCAATAGCATTGAATTTTCCATCAGCTTGGCTGAACCTTAAAAACTTTTGCTCTATCAGTGAAGTTTGATATTCTGAATCTTAATTAACCGTCACTATTTATCAAAGTTAATGAGCGTGCACGACAATTAAATAATAGACTTTATAATTTTCAATGCTGTCCGTGCAAGTTCTCAAGTAACTTAATTGATAAATACTTAATCACTTGAGCGATCAATTCTCAAGAATTGTCAAAAAGTTCGGATTACTTAATTTGAAATTCTCGACAGGTATTTCAGCTGTTGACGATGATAGATTACTTTATTAATTTTGAATTATTTATATTAAGTTAACGCCTTCAAAGTTTTGTTTTCCGTAAAGACATTACTCTCTTAATGCGTAAGAAAGTACTCCCTGTATTTTAATTCCAATACAAGTAAACTATTACTTTATGTTGCGCAATTTATTTGATTTATTTGGAACAATTTACTGGTCATGTAAAATAAAAATAAAATCCTTCGAAGAAACTACCACCAACTGAGTTGAAATTGCAGGATCAACAATAAAGAATTGGGGGAGGGTTGAGGTTAAGAGCCCTTAGGGTTTGAGAATTTTACTTCTAAATCATGAAACCTGTATTTAATAACCCTTGAAAGTTTATAGAATTGTTGACCAGACGACGGATTATAATTGTTTAGACAAAGTCAGGTGCAACCATCGAATAGAAACATCTGTCGACATGTGACTAGAGTCGGGCAGTTGCCAACCAGACACAATACCCGATTGGTTGAAGGATCCTCCTTTTACAATGGAGGAACTTCACACTGCGTTCCACAACCTCCAAAAACTGATGCCTTAGAAATATCACTAAAACCCGGCAACCCAACAAAGCAAACTCGCGTCTTTTAGACTTTGGCTTGGGAGGCCTTGCTGGTCTGTTTGTGTTGCCTATATAACGTATTGATCCCAGTATAACGTATAGATTGACGCATAGGCGAGGAGACCTCCTCTCCTATTGTGTCTGGACAAAGGTTCCTCCCTTTTCAATGGAGGAACACTGTGTTCCTCTATCACCAAAATTCCTAGCAACTTCACTAAATCATAACAATCAAGCGTCGCTCAGCAGAACATCAAGTATCGATTGACGCATCGCGGGCCTCCTGTGTGGCGATTGATTAATGACTGCTCTCACACATTGGGTTTATCAAAGTTAACGATGATGCTGCGTTGTTTGATAATCCTGGTTCTGGTATAATGTTTTATTCAGATTTTTGTTTCGCAGAAATATGTTTTGCAGAAACTATATCAAGGCAAATTCGGTGAAAATCCGGCATAAAGAGGTACTTATAGTTTTTAGGGTTCCGTAGTCAACAAGGAACCCTCATAGTTTCGCCATGTCTGTCTGTTTGTCTCTGTCTGTCCAAGGCTTAGCTCAGAGACCCTTAGTACTAGAAAGCAGTAATTTAGCATGGGTATACATATTAATCACGCCGACAGTGGTAAAATAAAATACTTGGATATTTTTTTTTTTTTGGTTTCCATACACGTAAAGTAGGGATGATATATTTTTCTCGTTTATCCCATGTTGTGGGGTGTCGTTGAAAAGGCCGTTCAGAAATATTGCGGATTTGTTAAAACTATTTTTCTATTCAGGGATCCGTTTGCGTAATATTAAACTTTAAAGTGCAAATTTTTTGTTAGAGTCAAGTGTCCTCCCTGCCAGCTAAATGGTTGTACTTGGTACTATGTGACAAAAATCACAGCAGTAGTATATGCAATGAAGATAAAAGGAAAACTATCACAGCTAATTAGGCTTTATAAGTTGCCGAGTAATAGGCGACCAACTTACATTTACAGTTGAAAAACATGTTCTCCCACACTTTTCGATACATGTTTTTCAACAACAATGTTCAGTTTGTTCTTGGGATGAATTCATACCAACTACGGCAACCTTCATTGTCTGTGGTCCGACACGGCCGGTTTTTTAATAACGTATGCTTGCTGTTTTACATAATTATGATGAATGATTCAGAAGAATCAATACTTCCATTTGTCTTTTACGTAAAAATATCTAATGTAGTCCGAAAAGTGACAATTAAGTACTGAGTAACCATTTTTTTTGGTAGTAAAAAGATGAAAATCTCGACAGTATTTTTTAGTTTTTTCTGCTAACGAGTCTTGTAAAATGCCAGACGACAAGAAATGAATGGTCGTTACTACAATACTTCGCTTTGGAGGACGCCACAGTATGTTTTATTGAGTCAGCTCTCGTAGAAGAGCCATTATTTTAAACTTGAGGACAGCCACTCCAAATAGTTCAGTTCAGACGGACATTTAGCAACAGAACTCGTTAAAAGTTAGCTAGACATTATGTTGTACTTGTAAATATTATGTTTGTGTGTCTTAGCGATCTTGATATGAAGTAAAAACATTTCTGTACCCCATTCAAAATCAATTTAAATCAATAGTACATTATTTCAAACGCCGCGAAATAGGCAATTGCCATTTCTGCCGAGGCATATATAGTGCTTTTCTCAAAAGAATGCAGGGAAATAAAACATACTTTTTATATACATTTAATTTAATTAATATTAAAAGTTACTTTAGTGATATTGGGGCAATTACTAAAAGAAAATGTTATTGATTTCCCCGGTACATTTATGTTTGTTTGTTGAACTTCTGATGAGTTTTGCAGGTGGGCATTGGATGTAGCGGTAGATGGCTGAAGTATGTAAATAACAAATCAAGACGAATTTTTAGCTTTGACGCCAATTTTCTATTTAACATCTGTGCCAAAAGGCAAACGCATTTATGGCTATACAGCCACGTGAACGCAATTTGTGCTAAGCAAAGAGAATTACTTTGGTATGCCAAGAATGATAAAAGAGATCCAATCAAAGCAACACGCCATTTCGTACAACATTTTCACAAATTCACAAAACGGTCCTGCAATGGATTTGATTTTCTTTGTCCGTAAATTCGATACTTCGCGTGTTCTTTTTTCGAAATTAATGACAACATTTCAATGGATGTTTGAGAAAAATATTTTATTTCACATAAACCTGCACTTATGAAACGTCAGAAAATAGGTGCACGGTTCCAATTCGTTGTTTCCTATGGAGAAGAGCCGATAATAAACTCCACGGTTACTCTTTTAAAAATAAAATTGTTTTTTTACAATATTTTCAAATAACAGTGTTAATAGATATGGGAAGAAGGTGTAGTCCTTTCAAAATATAAGTACTTAACAAAATAGAAAATGGTCAACAAGTCTACAGTCTACTACACATTAAACTTTTGAAACGTGTTATCAAAGGCAAGTTGCACACAATCTTAGTTTCTATAGTTATAGAAACTAGATTTTGCGCTGAACTAAACCATTAAGGCAGACCAAACAGGCGCGACACGCGACGCGACACAAAGACACCGCTCGTCGCGCTACACGCGTTGCCTTTGTGTCGCGTGTCGCACCTGATTGTGCCTGGTTGTGCCTTTACTGATTTTGCACCGACTAGCTTCAAGCATAGGTACTTAGTCTCCTATCCTTGTATCTAGGCGGTTACCTTGATTGTAAATAATTGTAATGTATGTACCTTTTTACTAGCAGGCGTGGTAAGTATGGATTTCTGATTCTAAGCAAGCCAACTTTGTAAAATCAGGGAATTTGTTTATCTACTTAACTTCCTACCAAGTTAAATTTTCCGTACCTATATTCAAAACACAAATTGTATGAAATGGTACAATGAATTGACGTAGTGTATCAATTTGATAAACATTAATTTCCCTTACCGAAGGGCCGATTTTTCAGTCGCCTGATAACCGTTATCTGAAGAATAAAAATGGCGTTTTGTCATATTTTCTATGTAAAAGCTGTCAAACTGCCATATTTATTCCTGTGATAAAACTTATCTGACGTATGAAAAATCATAACTGTACAATTACGCAAACAAAGGGACCCTTCAACAAAACAATTGAAAACCGTACAAACGTAATCGAAAATCAAGCGTCCGAAAAATTCAATGATTGTTTTGAAGCTGTGTGATACAGTACCAACACAAGTAAATCGTCGGCAACAATTGCTGCCTTTCACAGCCAGACAAGAATGCTTCAGATATATATTATTGGATTATTTTCTGGGATACAAACGAACAAGGTTTTTGGGTCAAGAGTTGTGGGTTCGAGTGTGCATGCTCTGGATGGCTACAGGTCGTTACGCGTACCGATGTTTACCAATAATAAAATAGCTGAATTATGCTCTTTTGCTCGCTCGCAGCCATATAACGAGTATATGCTGATGATGCTCGTGAATTGACTGATTATGGAACGCCGAAATTCTATTTCCATTATTGTGCTTCTGGCTGACGATTTCATGCGAATATCATTATTGCAAATGGAAATGGTTATTATCAAGTCTGATTGCCTATTGCTGAAACATTCATATTGATAGGAAATAACTAGGTAGGTACCTATTTACTGCACTAATTCAACCGATAAGTACTGTAAAAGATTTCGTATGTTGGCGTTACTTTAGTGTAATGTTTTCACTTCGCTTTTAAAGTTAGAAAACATGTCGAAAAAGATTAGACGCAACAAGTAGAAGAACACACCTCGTACTAAAAGTTCCAGTTTCAAATTACAAAGTACTCAGCCTTAGCAGGGATGATTTTGTTAAAGTTGATCAGATTAGGGTAGGCACTTCAGTTGCTTACTCGAATTCATTATAGTCTGAAGATCGGTCCCGAGATTTCCGCCTCGCCTCGCCTTGTAAAGTATTATGTGCCACGATACATCTATCGTGTAAATTTTCCTGAAAAGCTAGCACAAATTTAGTTTCTAATTCTAAATAAACTGATAGAAATCTTATTTATTTCCCTCGTTTCAGTAATTTTAAAGGACATAGAGTAGTAATATATTTTTGGCAGTAACATTTTATGCGTAGGTACGATTCACATTGAATATTCATGTTTTAATCTCTACTCTTAAAATATAAATACATAAAAACGTGGGTACTAAAAGTACCTCAAAAAAACCGAGCACTATTCAGAATCCGTACCGTAATTAAAACATCGTTGAAAAGCAAATAGAAATGGCAATTTTTATTAAAAATAATTGGAATACCTCACCATTCATACAGAAGCAATTACGTAAATATCATAACGGTATATGCGAAAAGAATCCGCATAGATAACACATTCTACTGAACATTATAAAAGTAAAAAGGTCACCATTACCTTTTACCACACCCTTCCATTCAGCCGGAAAATATCACGGGACGAAAAATTCAATAATAAAAAGTTGTAAGTCCAAATCCGACGGTTCGGAGATAAGATCGGGGGATTTCTACGTGATTTGTCGCGAAGAGTTGGAGCTCCAGCCAGTATGACGCTGAGCTATTCTGATCGAGCTCCCGAGGGTCGCACTAAGTGAATATTTTTCAGACTAGCAATCGTTCGTGGTTCCGAGTTCAGACGTCGTGAAACGGGAGGAAAGTGTTTTTATAGGCGAATTATCATATCTGGTTTAGGTATTCAGGTGAAATATAATTCATGTTGGAATGATGAATGCTGTTTTCGCATGTGATATTCGTAGGTTGAAGTTTTGTTGTCTTTACAGGATAGACCACCTTTGTGGTCTAGTGATAAGACCACCTGTCTTAGACCCAGAGGTCCCGGGTTCGATTCCCAGCGGGGGCACAATTTCCTGCTTGGTTTGGTTGGTGGTAAGGCTTGTTCTAAGTCCGCCTGGCTAGCTACCACCATCCTATCTAAGTCTCCATAACAACAATGTTAACAGAATTTGTTGTGTTTTGGGCAGTAAGGGGTAAGCTCAAACTCAAACTCAAGCCATTTATTTCAATTAAAACATTTACAGGCACTTATGAATTGTCAAAGAGACGGTCAGTTAGTCAGAAAGTTGAAGCTAGATGCCAATTCCAATACGTAGATCACTATGGAGAAGAACGGGCAAGAAACTCATAAGAAACTCTTTTAAATCAAGATATTACAAAATACTGGCTACATTATTCTTGTTGCTTCTATATGTGAGACAATGTAAAAACTAATTAAATAATTCAAAATATAAAATTAATAATAAGCCCTGGCAGTCAAAAGATGACCAGTTCCAACTGAAGGCGCCCGTTCACGAACATGACGCGTGGATCAGCACCATCCAGGTCAACCATTTTGTGGGGAACTGAATGATCCAACACACGCGCCACCATCAGTGAGACATTTAAGTGAGCATGACATACTCTCAACTGCCATGCTCTTTCAAGTTAACATAAATCATAATAACATAATAAAACGGCTCCAGTATTCACATTTACAAAACTGAAAAATGCTGCTAAATTATTTAAGAAGCCAGTTCCTCGGTGGTTGAGGATTCCGGGTGAAGATCGTTTCCATCTTCGGCCTTATCATCACTTACCATCAAGTGCGATGAAGGCAAAATAACATCTCAAAGACGAGGAACAAACAAACAGAATATAAATAATTCAGTCACTGAAAGAATAATACCTAATGCAGTACATAAACTTGGCTCTCGCTTCCATACCTGAAATAAAACAGAAATATGCAATAAGTATAAATAAATTCTCCATTCCACGTTCGTGAATACAAGTTCTGAATTCAAAGCTATGAGTTCCACCTGTAGCTCAAAAATTCAATATTTATAAAATTGTGTCCGTAGATAATCCGGCTTCGACGAAGGATCACCAACGCACACCTGCAACTTTATTTGACATTATTAAAATCGAAAAAGATATCCACGAAATCATTACGAAATTTAGGCAATTTACACTTATGTAAATAATAATTATTCTTTACGAGTACACTGTATTAGGTATTGCTCATTTTCCTCATAAATTACGGAAATTAAAGCGCCTTCAACATTCGATATTTGAGAGATTTTCATTGATAATGAAGAGGCTTTCACACGACGTTACGATGTACTTATATCATTACCTATATTTTATTTTCTGAATAGGTATTTAAAATACATTTAGGAGACAAGAATATAGAGATTTTATTTCCGTGACAAATTATGATTTGGTAATGGAAAAATAATATTTGGTTGTCTGTAAAGTTGGTTTACGGACGATAGTTTAACGTGACAACGTCATAACAAAACATTAATACGGCGCAAGCGTACAATGAGCGTAACGGGACAATGAGCGTAACGGGATGATGAGCGTAACGGGACAATGAGTCATCCTTTTTCGTGCATGCAGCCGGCGTTCATCGATTTATTAGACGTTCTCACGTCAAAAACTACTGTAGCGACCGATTACCGATAAAAATCCATGCTAATATAATAAAGCTGAATATTTTTTGACGTGACAACGTCTAATAAATCGATGAACCCGGCTGTATGCACGAAAAAGGATGACTCATTGTCCCGTTACGCTCATTGTCCCGTTACGCTCATTGTCCCGTTACGCCCATTGTCCCGTTACGCTCATTGTACGCTTGCGCCGCGTCAATGTTTTGTTATGACGTTGTCACGTTAAACTATCGTCCGTAAACAAACTTTACAGACAACCAATTTTTTTTATCTCTGACTGGGATAGCTCTTGTCCTTGATCTCGCTTTCTATCAGGCGATGGTTAAGGTCTATGGTGGAACGAACGTGCCCAGAAGATGCCTGTTCACTCTTGGTTTGAAAGCAGACGGGTTATTATGTGGAAGGGAACGGCACATTTTTGTTTGAACGCGCTAATCTCTGAAACTACCCGTCGGATGAAAAAAAAAAATGTTTGCATTTGCCCATTTAGCATCCGAAAAAGAACGCTAAACGAAAACGAAGTTACAACGAGGGCGGGCGATGCGATGCGACGCGGTAGGTCGGGAGAACAATACATATCACGCGGACGAATTCACAGCAGAAGCTAGTTATAATATAATAAAACTGATAAAATTCCCAACACCATTGATATAAAATTGGGTCATTCTAAAAGCTTACATTTACCGTTCATTGACAGGTGTTTTTAAATTACATATTATATGTAAAACGTATACGTGTGATTCATAACGCGTGCTCTTGATAAACTAAGTGCAGGCTTAACAAAAAGCTTTTGTGATTAATTTATAGTACTTATACCGAGCTTTTTTTTTTACTTTCAGAGTGCGCAGGTTGTTTTTTTGTGTACGCCTGTAGTTTTCAAGGTTTTAGGGTAATAATTGAGGCGTCTAATTTCAAAACCCGCTAAAACGATTTTTCTGGATATTGAGTTATTGATGAGTTTTAAATTCAATAAAATGTAATCGCACTCCTTGGTGCACGACACATTTACACAAGTCTCCATTGGTCCGCCATACTATTCGTAAGGTCACTTGGTGCAAAAGCAAGCGCTGTGATTGGTTGTTTTCGTTGTAACGGAATTTGAATGTTACCCATGCTATTTTGTTACCAAGCATAAGGTTGGAGGCTCAATTTAGTACTGTTAGAGAGGGACTTGTTCGGAAATGAGTTTGTCACCTAGTACAGAATTGAGAAAACTTTCAAAAGAGAGTATGGTCGGTTTCAAGGTAAAATCGTTTTAGCGGGGTTTGCAATTAGACGCCTCATTATGGATTACACAATCTCTCAATGCTCTTATTGAGCTTAATTTTACTGTACATTAAATAAAATACAAACCCTTGTAATTTGTAGTTGCCCGTTCTATTTATCATCAAAAACCATAGACGAAAAACGAAAATCCATTAGCAAAAACATTAAAGAGACATTTGATAGTTTTATTCTGCACACAATTGTGTATTAATATTTTTCCTCTTGAGGTCCGTTTCACATTTCGTCGCCACGGTACGGGTAATGGCATAGTTTCCGTTTGTCCGTCCGAACGTCCACGGTCCACGACCAAGCCATAATGGAAATACATTATGTTTATTGATATGGCTTATGGATTCCCCGACGATTTAGAGGGTTTATTCCACAAATCCCCCCCTGAAAATTCCCCTTAGGAGGAAAAGTAGAATTTATAATAACAGTCTAGAATTCACTTCTGATAATCCTGCTTAGAGGGGAAAACTAGAATTGAAAAAAAAAACTTATTCCAAGACCCCCTGAAAGTGATTTTTTTTACATTAGGGTTCAGTTTTCCCCACTAAGGAAAACCTCTTAGGGGGGATTAGTGGAATTAGCCGGATTATCACGGGTGAATCCTAGACTGTTTTTTATAGATTCCACTTTTCCTCCTAAGGGGGATTTTCAGGGTGGATTTGTGGAATAAGCCGATTTAGAGGACTGACTTTTTGGGATAGACACTGATAATTTTATTCATGGAATAAATCAGTGATTTTATGAGAGATTGCAGATTGTTGCATTTCTTTGTTGTTGATGATCCATTTTCACTTTATTAATGCAACTTGCGATATATTAGATAGACCTCATTTATACAGAGTAGCTATTAGGTTATCACATTAAATAGTAGGTACAGCGGTTATTACAAGTTGTGTTAAAATAAACAATTTTACTAAAAATAGAAAAATGAACTTAGCAAACAAAGCAAATAGCGTGAAAATAATAAACCACCCTTGATAATCAGGCACTAGATACGCGCGGGGCAATGATATCAAAAATTCAAAACAAACGTTATGGTATTGTTACCAAATAATCACAAATGAAGTTGTTGTTGTTGTTAAATACAAAAACGTAAAAATAATGGTCCCAAGGCCAGAATGCTATTTGCTATTAATTATTTCAAGTGTATAAATAAATATCCTGTTCGTATTAATAATAATATTAGTGACCATGACAGTTTAAAAACTTATATTTTAAGTGTATGTTTAAAATACGTAATGTAGATTCGTGGTTTCAATTATTGTGATAACTGTATGTCATTAAAAATATCATAGCTTCTGCCAGCGATTTCTTCCGCGTGAAATTTCTTGATGTAACATAAAATATACCCTATGACACTCTTCAATATTGTAGTAATAATAATAAATTTAATAGTAGTAATTTTAATAGTATTTTGTAGTTTTAGTTGTATTGTATTGTTGTTGTAATAATTATAAGAATCGGATCTGGAGTTCCAAGAATTACCCACATACAAACTCACAAAAACTACCTGTATAAAATATAGATGATAGGTAAAAACATATTTAAAACAAAAGCTTCATAAGAACACTTAATACGTGTAAGATGACCGAGACAGAAAATATAAGCTTCACGTGAAGGGAAAAGTGGAATTGATACAAATTACTTCATCTATATTCAGTTGCCTGTTACTATCTGTAGTAAGCATCTAACTCCTAATAAAGCCTTTCGGTCTCCGTATCAAGTACGTGACTTTTATCTTAAAGACTACAAGCAAGCTTCCATGGCTTTAATAAAGTAACTATTAAACTTAGAATTTGTATTTTTTTTTTTTTTCGACTGGCTGACCCGCCAGACTTTCATCATCATCATTTCAGCCGAAAGACGTCCACAGCTGAACATAGGCCTCCCTTAAGCACCGCCACTTCTACCGTTTCTATGCTTCTCGCATTCAGCGAATGCGGCCTTCACCTGGTCATCTGTCCACCAGGGACCGATATCGATACTCGAAGAATACCGATATTTTTAAGAAAATTCCGGACATATAAATAAAGGAAAAAAAAAAACTTGTATTTTAAAAGCATCATAGAATGACTATTACAGGGACCGCTACAAGTATAAGTCTAAATATTTCTTCTATTTGAGGAAGGAAATGTCAAACAGTGTTACAGAGCAGAATAAATGTTTGAGAGTAGATAAAGTAAGTGGGGGCAAAAGGAAGTTATACTGGAGTCAACGAGGCGTGAAGAAGTCGTGTCGTCTTGCAATCTCGCTTGCAAGGATGTGGCACTGATTGTCGCTACAGTGGTATTTTTCAGGTTTTATTGGGAAAACCATTTTTAGGGTAGTATTGATTAGGAAAACCGGATTTTCACATCTGTAGGGTTTCGCATATCCGAATGAAAAAACCGGTCAAGGGCGAGTCGGACTCGCGCACCGAGGGTTCCGTACCATCATATATAACTTCATAAGCTTCATTTGTATAAGTAGGACCTGAATAGTTATGTGCCCAGAAAAAACTACAACTGTGCTTCACCCAAAGCAACCTGCGAGTTGGTAGGAAGGAGGATATTTTGGTTGTGAACCGCGAAATGTTTTTAATTTTTTATCGGTGAGGCCTTTATCCGTCAGTTAATTTTAACACTGCGGTGTGTTGCAGTTTTAGATCAGCGCCATCTATTGACAGATAAAGGAACTAATGTAATTTTTGTTGATTTTTGAAAAGTGTAATATTTAAAGACATAGTTTTATTTTTCCTGTAATCTTTACATAAGCTTCTATGACATAGAATAATTTCAGATTTTTCTGTATGCAAACTTCGGAGATAAGGGGGGGGGGAACGGAATTTTTTTCAACATTTTTATCAAAAGTCGAAAACTATGCGGCCTAAAGAAAAAAGAAAAAATGTTTGAGAATGTGCAATCAGCGCTCTTTCATATGATACCCCACATACCCTAGTAGCGGCATTTCGATGTTTTAAGACCACCTTTCAGTCTCTGTTGCAAAAAATAATAAATACTTTTTTGTTTCTTTCTTAGTTGCAAAATAGTTGGGCAAACGTCATCCAAAACTATTCTAAATTTCAAGTTTGATAGCATCAGTAGTTCTTGAAATATTCAGCTGTGACAGACAGACAGACAGACTGAGTCACACTATAAGGGTTCTTTTTTACCATTTGGTACGGAACCCTAAAAACGGAACCCTTAGGTAAGTATAGGATTTCTTTAGAAATAAGCATCACCTTTGTACGTATTTTTCTATTCCTTTCTTCTTGTCTATCTATACTCGTATGTGTGTACATAAACTGTTAAGTAAATAAATAACTTATGTCTGTCTGCCCGTCTGTCACAGCCAATTTGCTCCGAATCTAATAGACCGATGAAGTTGAAATTTGGTATAAATATTAATTTCTGTGACCCAAATACGGACGTGTAACGAAAATAAATGAATTCGGAATTTAGGGGTCACTTTTGGGGGACAAATAACAAATTAAAAGAGTTTTGCGAATTGTACCGTGTGACTTATCAAATGAAAGGGCTTACTATGAGGGTCCCAAATATATTTTTAATCATTTAAGTTTTAAAGTTATTTAAGAAAGCTGATGAAAATTGACCCTTTATCTCCGAAACGAATGAACTTAGAAAATAGATAAAAGTTGACCCTTTATCTCCGAAACGAATGAGCTGAAAATTTAAAAAAAGTACAGATAACAGTTCTTTACAGAAAAACCTATAATAAGTATAAATGGTATTAAAATAACATGGTAAATCTCTCAATGTTTGTGCGTATAAACAAGTACACACAGCTACAAATCAAGCTGTACATATCCAGAATAAGCTGATCTCTTATTAAATGGAAATCAGCTTATACTGGAAATATATAGCTTGATGTGTAGCCGTGTGTACATACATGCAGAACTTGTTTTTCAACTACGAAGTTATGTTTGTCCTTGCGATAAATTCATCCCAACTACGAAACCCTTCGATGTTGTTTTTTTTTTGTTGTTCAACAATATGACAGTGACCAAACTTCTAAATCTTCATCACAAGCATGAATAATATTATACTACTTTTGAGGACAATTCTCACAGTAATTTTCTAGGTAGAAGTCAAATATTCAAAAAACCTTTAAAAATATAAAAGCTCGACAGTAAAGTTGATACAGGCACATAGTTAAAACGTCCAATATTCAACGTTAGGTACAGTTTGAAAAATCAAACGATAGTTTCAGTTTTCACGTCGGCCATAATTGAATTTTTATAAATGTTATCCATCTCGCTAGACTTCACAAAAATGTATATGAATACTAGCGACCCGTCCCTGCTTTGAACGGTTTTTACAACTTGACAAAACATCAAGATAACTTTATTAAATATAATAATAATAATAATTTTATTTAATCAAATAACAATGTTAACATTAAATTAATAATATCGTATGCAGGTACACTTGACTTATGCTAGTTAACAAGACAGGTAGGTGTTGCAACCAGCACCCTTACTAAGTTATATAATAACTTGTATTAAGGGCACTGGTACATACATCCCATACATATTTCAGTTTCTCAAAAAAAAATGCAGGCAGAACAAGTGTTAAAATAGAAACTATAAAAACTAGAGTTAACATTTTATTTATTTATTTTAATATACATAAAACTTCCGGAATAAATTGTGAAAATTATGGTGAAAACCGTATCAAAATCCGTAGTGTAGCTTCAAAGAACAACGCGGTCACACCAACATACAAAAGTGACTTTTTTATACTATTTATAGAAAAATGCTACGTACAGAGAAAGTTAATAAAAAAATGCTTCAAAGTAAAATCATAAAATAGCATATTTTCCTGCATACCACATCAAATACTGGGTTTAATAAAAATACCCTTAAAAAAGTCGCCTTCTGCGCATTCTGTCCATCGAAGTAAGAAACATTGCACCAAAAGAATTATTGCTGGGAAACGACTATTATTTTTGGTATGAGAAATATGTTTGCGGTATCGCGCAATGTAACGCACGCGAAACAAACATAAATGCGTGCATGCAACGATACAGGAGTCGTGCGTGCGTTTATTAAGATGTCTTATTCTTAAAAAACGTCAATGAAGTTGGAACAATTCATATAACATATTCTATCTACACCCATGTTCTATAAAAGTTTCTGAAACAGTTAGCTTATTGCCAACATTAAAACAACCGGTATCATAGTAACCATAATAATTATCATCCAAACGAGTGTTATAATGTTATACTTTTCATTATGCAACTCCTTTGCGTTTTCGATCCCTTCCTTACTCATCAAACAGCCACATTTATGAATTTCAAAAAAGAACATTGTCATGTACGCGCGTTTTACTACCATAGAGCCGTAATTTAAAGAAAAAAAAACTTATAGGTTATTCGAGTTCACTTCGTATCCCGCCATTATTGTTCGATATTAGTATTGCAAAAATTTATAAGTTTGTTGTTAACAAAGATGAGTGATACAAGCTTTTATAATACACCACCAGATATTTCTAATGCAGTAAAGGACATTTCTAACCAATTATTATTAGAAAAGTCGAGAAAACAGTATGAAAAGGCATACCAAGATTTCATGAATTGGAAAACATCTTATTAATATTTTAAGGCTAAATCCAATTAAAGCAAGAAGTTTTTTTTAAGTTAGCAATTTAAGCTCTCTTAAACAAACTAAGTAAAAGGCGAACATCAGCTTCCATTCCTGTGCAATTTTTTTAAGAGAGCCTATCTTGTTAACTTAAAAAACTTGCACAGGAATGAAAGCTGATGTTCACTAATACATCATTTACTTATACTCCATTTATTATAACATTCGACAAATAACTGTTCTCAGCCTTTCGTTATTTCGATGTAAACGTTTAATAAACTTCGTTATTTCACGATAAATACAAAGCACTGTAATCTATTTACCATTTACATTAAAAAAATAACTCTAAAGTGCAGTAATTTCAACAATATTACACAATAACTGTCGTTATTTAGCCGTTACTTGTCTAATGCTAAATGGAGTATAGCAAACAACTAAAATACCTGCCCAAAACGAATACATAAGGAAAACTAATCACATGTCATACAATTTGAATACAACACGAAGTTGTCATAACAACACACAATACGGCTTTCCGAATCATTAGTTATTACGCAGTGATATCGTGACGTGACGTGACGTTAGCGTGACGACTCTGTTTCGTGACGTAGCCGTGACTCAGTGAAGCGAGAGAGCAATGACAGCAGCATTGTTTCCTCTCAGGGCCCGTTTGATGTGATCCTCTCACTCCGTTATGAGATTAACAGAAATGATACTAGAGCGGAAGGATGTCATGTCAACAGAATTGAATTTTGATTGAGATGTACATATTCGCAATCGTGCTGTTGTTTTCAGTTTTAATGAAGGTTGTGAATGTGAAATGTGTTCGTTTGACGTTAATCTACTTTACAATTATGGAGTTTAAGATTTTATTGTTGGGTAATTTTTTGGAAGTTTATTTTCAAACTGTCTAAAAATTTACTACGGAATGGTTATTAATTCAGTCTAAAATATAGCTTACTAGCTTTTGCCCGCGGCTCCGCCCGCGTAGATGTCGGTTATCGCGTAAAAAAGTAGCCTATGTCCTTCTCCATATCCCAGGCTATATCTCTGCCAAATTTCATGACGATCTGTTCAGCGGTTTAGGCGTGAAAACGTAACATACAGACAGACAGACAGAGTTACTTTCACATTTAAAATATTAGTATGGAAGTATGGATTGCATGAGCAATACCTCCGAAATCTAAATGTTTGTCTGCACATTGATAGCTTCTGTGAAATAACTAATGCACAATATAACTAATAAAAAATAAAATAAAAAATCAAAAGTCATTTATTCAAATTAGTCTGAGAATCGGCACCTTTTCGAACGTCAAAATTACATACAGACAGACAGTCCCCCAAAACGCCCGCCCTTCTCCACTTCCTAGTGCTTTAGCTAATAATAATACCACTAGTACTACTACAGATGTAAGCACACACTAGCACAAAAACACAGAGTGTTTTGTGTCGAGGTGTGGTCTATTTTTTGCGTGAACGCTCGCCACTCAACGCCGCGTTTGTCTTAACTTAAATTAATGAATAGAAAAACTGGGAACTACTCGTAACTGTTGAGAACTTCACACTTTCCCTCGTAAATATGTTACTATGTAGGTGAAGAACGAAAAGTGAAAAAAAAAAAATTGTTTTATTACTATTGAAAGGGCTTAATGTTTGATAGCCTACTAGTTGCGTTAAACATTTACCCCGTTATTAATTAACGTGGAGTCTGGATTTGAGCCCGATTGATGGGAATAGGCTCGCCCCCTTTTACATGGGACTTAAACCTAACTGGTGAATTGTGGGTGGACACTTCTGCCTAACCATTCGAGGAAATAAAATTACAACCTGTCATTTGAATCTGTCCTCAGATATGGCATTATCTTTTGGGGCAACTCGTCAAATAAAGATATGGCATTTATAATGCGAAAGCGATGGCTACGTGCGATGTTCGATATACAAAGTACGGAGAGCTGTAAGCCACTTTTTAAAAAGCATAAAATACTCACACTTCCGTCACTTTATATTTTGGAAATAGTCCTATTTTTGAGAAATAACCCCCATTTGTTTCCTCGAATATCGGACATTATAATACGTAATCGCCGGGATAATAGTAAAATTCGTGTTCAGCCAGCTAAGACAGCGCTACTGTATAAAAGCGTTGTGTGCAGAGCGCCAATAATTTATAATAATATCCCTATCTGGGTTAAGAAATTAAATATAGACCAGTTTAAGGAAACATTTTTAAAAAATACTGACAGAAAAAGCCTATTATAATGTTAATGATTTTTTAAATAATAAATCGCTCTGAATATACTGACTGAATCTATTCTATTTATTTTGAATCGCATGACTATTGACGTATTTAACTTAATATTATTGTTAATTGTTGATTTATTTATATTATTGTTCATTTTATCTTAATTTTCATATCCTACTGTCTTTCGACCTAATTTGTACACCAGCTATGGTCAAACATGTTGCGCCAAAAAATACCTTGTTACACCTATACTAAGCATCATATATATATATCATGTATATTATCTACACATGTTTTTGCAAATAAATCAATCTGAATCTGAATCAACCAAAATTACGAGTAGCTTCGGATTTTTCGAAGTATAAGTATAATTTTGGGAATCGAATCCGAAACGAGGTCATTCGGTAGAGAAACAAAATTGTCGAAATAGCTCATAGAATAAGCAAGCTGAAGTGGCAATGGGCTGGCCACATTAGCCGTAGAACCAACGACCCTTGGGGTAGACGTGTTCTTGAGTGGAGACCGCGAATCTGCAAACGTAAGGTAGGTCGCCCTCAGGCTAGGTGGAGTGACAATCTTCGTAGGGCGGCTGGTAGCAGCTGGATGAGAGTTGCCTAGAATCGAGGTAAATGGCATGCAATTGGGGAGACCATTCAGCAGTGAACTTCTATGGGCTGATGATGATAATGATAATGATAAAGTTAAGCTTAGTGGCCACTATTTTCCGTTTTAATGATTACAATAAAAGATAACAATTTAAAACTACTGTTTGTAGTAATAATAACGTATAGTCTTGTGAAGCAAAACTTGTCGAGCTTACTTTTTGCATTTTCATTCTAAAATAAAAGAAATCACCGAAATAACGATGAGGGCGCCACTGTGCACTCGGCGTAGTCTTATTAACTTAATATATAAATATTTTAGATTATGTTTATATTACATAGTGAAATTAATTTGTAAAATTATGCTTAACGCGAATAAGAAACTGAGAATCACGCAAAATCTAGCAAGCGTATTTTTCTGAAATCTTCACCTTTTTAAAGATAATTTAATTATTGATCTTTTAGTATATATGTTTTATTAAAATACCTTTTGCTTTATTTATAATAAATTAATAATGCGTCTTATTTGGGACAACCCTACTGGATGGGCGAGTCTTATTACTGGCTGGACGTACGACGCGTTGCGTGAGCTCAGTACAGAGCACGCAAGCTAACCACTCAAGGTCACTGGCATATATCTGGGCCTTAATACAAAAAATCTGTTCTTCCATATAAAATAATTTATTATCGCATACTATATGATGTAGGCACCTAACCTACCCAGTTAACAAAGTGGGTGGGTACTTAATGTAAATACCACTTGAAATCCTACTCAACCTGTAAGGGAAAAGGAGCAGAAAGATAAGTAGATAACGTCAAAAGCTGATACTGTTAAGCTGACTGTAAATGTATGAACAACTTTATCAAAATATCAGATTACTTTCGCTCTATTTGTCACGGGTCTATTGTCATACGACTTACGAGGATTAGAGGTGTACTGGTTTAGCGTCACGATTTAGAGATAAACCAAACCAATTTATTATAGTCAACGCTTAACAATACTGCCGCACTAACTAAAAATGCAATAACTCGATTTTGCCGCTTCCGAGAATTGTAATTTTGATTATTGAATTTGTTATGAAGTTTTAGTTATTGCATCTTGCTTACTGAAAAACCGAGTTCCTAAAGGATCAATAAAAAGTTGCTTAGAGAGAGCTAATAGATTTCGATTCGCTGACTCCAAATATATAACTCAACGAATATATAACTCAAAATCGTCCAAAATCGAGTTATAGCATTCTTCGTTAGCGCGGCAGAATAGGCTTCTGTTCAAAATCATATTATACAGGATAAGTGTTTTCGTGGTTCAGTATCAGTAATAGAACACATATCCATTATTTGTTTAATGCTTTTTTTTTATTGGTCCTACTTGAAATCAGCAAAATATGGATACAATCTATTCGTAATAATATCAATGGTCGAGCGCACAGCTGATAGGTACCAACTACTGCATTCCGCTTCACTGACCACGCCGCTCGCGCGTTGCGCGACGAGTATCCATTATACCAGTTTCAAAATAAACATCTTTCGTTAAAGATAACTTAATTTTTTTGTACTAAAACATATCAAAATAAGAAATAGGTGTATAATAAAACACGTTTAAGTTTAATTTGTCAAAATTTGCGCACCAATTACAAACTTTTCCTGTATATAACTACTAGCTGTTGCCCGCGACTTCGTCTGAATGTATTTTTATTAAAACAACTAGCTGCTACCTGCGCGGCTTTTTCTAAAATAAAAGTAGCGAAAGTTATTCCGTATAATATCAGCTATCTGCCTGTGAAAGTCCCGTCAAAATTGGAACAAACAGACAGACAAACAAATAGACGGACAGACAGAAATCATTTTTTTTAATTATTTGCATAGATTATCCAGGATGAAAAGTCCTATGTTCTTCTTTGAGTCCCAGGCTATCTCTCTCAAATTTCATAACAATCTGCTCAATAGTTGTTCAAGCGTGAAAGGTCACAGACAGACAGCATTACTTTCACATTTTTTATAATGTTGGTATGGATTAGTATGTTTTACTGCCCCTGGATAGGCATAAAACTGCCTTAAAATATCACTCACAGAGAGCGAAGTGGTCTAAAATTATATAAGTAGTCGCTTATCCGTAGTCTAAGAAGTTGGTAAACGGAAAGTTTATGAAACCATGGTGGGAAAAGCAACATTTAATCCGCACGCTATTGAAGTCACAAACAAAAGCTATTACAGGATAAATATTATTTTACAAAATGTATCTTTCTTTAGTAGGTTAGTTTTCAGTAGCACAAGTTCACGACAAGCTTCCAATGTATCTTTCTTATACTGAACTTTATCGCAAGGCCAATAAATTCAAAGGTCTTGAAATGTCTGAGACAAAATTTGTTCAACAAAACAATACTCGTAGGTAGATGATAGACATTATAGTGTAGAATACATAATTTTACATACCCATTTTACACACATGAGGGAGAATCATAACCATTCTCTCCTCTTCATAACCATTCACTCCTCTTCATAACCATTCTCTCCTCTTCATAACCATTCTCTCTTCTTCATAACCATTCTCCTCTTCACAACCATTTTCTCTCTCACCACGACGTCATTACGTCCACGCCAGCTGTCGCAGAAAACCAGCGCTGGGGCTCTGTCTCGCATAGGGTCGCAGCATTATGCTGAGCGATGGCCGTTTTGCGTGGATGTGACGCATATTTACCCCTACTTGTTTTTTTTTGTTTGTTTTCTTTTTTTTTGCGTCATGTTTACCGAAAATAAACGTTTTTTTTTCCCTTTTTTCTTTCTTTCTTTCTTCCTGTTCTTTCATCAGGTTCAGTAGCTATATATTCTCAATTCCAAAAAAAAAAAATACACATTTCCAGTGAGTTTTTTATCGTGTACCTTTAACAATTAACAGTGATTTTACACTTTTTTCAATACCGTACCTTGACTGTATCAAAAACACTGACTAGACTGGATAAAACCAGTTGAATCTAAATTTAAAGAAGCAACTAAGGCCCGTATTACAGAACGTCACTCAATACTCAAGCATTACTTAAAACTAGATTCAGGTGAATTCTCTGGTATATAGCAAGTTCATGTATTATTTCGTGGGAGTGATAGTGATACGATCCATTGTACCATTTGTTGCACATTTTTAAATTCGCGTTCAGAATAAATAAACGAGAATGTAGCGTTTATTGGCTGAGTCCGATGATTTTATAATATAAACAAATGTATGCTTTAACAGTCAACCCATACAGTTGGATGTGAATGAAAATGTATTGATATCTGCACGGGCTTGGTAAGTTTTTCGAAAAACTGGGTCGTTTCAATATCCGTATTCATGAAAAACTAAAATTAAGAACAACGTTGTTTCAGACACATATTTTTGTGATGCGGGAAACATTTTATACGGCATTTTGAGGGTAAAATTATTTAGGTTGACGACAACATAACACGATGTTTAGAAACACAAAACGATTTTGATGCAACAGTGTTGCGCAACTATTGTTTACCATGAGTAGAAAAAAAGAATAAAGAAAAAGTATTTATTGGGACTCAAACAGGAAGTTCACATTTTAAACTAAACACACTCATAGTAACACAAATAAAAACAAAAATAAAATGAAAACAAAACCTGTACGGGGCCAAAAGGCTCCTATCTCAGCATGATGCTGAGTACAGGGTTTATGTATGAAAATGATTGAGAAGTACAATTCACTGCTTATACATTTTTATGGATACCTATTTTACTGGTTGAGTATACATATTGTAAGTTTTGTAGTTGTTACTATATATACCTACACAAGCTTTACATAGTGAAACAATTATTATCAATACAAATTCTACATGTATACAAAGATATCGGAATGCCTCGAGCGGCAATCCGGCTCCAATATTGTTCTGTCATTTTCAGACATAACGAAATGACAAAAGAAAACATACCCGATATTGAAATAATTTCTTTTGAGTCTTGTGTGTAAAGTATTTAGGTAAAAGCGTACGTTTTTAATTTAATTTGAAATGTTTTCGGTGCAGAATAATTGCGAGTTTGGCAAAGTGCGCTGTTTATGCTCGGTACGTTAGTTTACGTAATTAGGCGATTGATTTTCAGTGAAAAGCTGGGTTGCTAATTCACGTGGCAAGGTATACCCTTATGTGCTTCTACGAGTATGTATTTTTGAACTAAAATACTTTTGAGCTTAATTATGTGCTTTTACTCTTTCCTGACAAATAAACCAATAATAATCCATAACAGGAGGCACAGATTGTTCGCCGTGCCTTGGAGTCGAACCGTCGCTCGAGCCCAGTCTCCTGTCCCTCGCACACTGTCTGCGCTCAACGCTCTCTTGGACGCTAAGCCCGACTGTGATGTGCTCGCGGATGGATGGAAGAAGATCTTGTCAGTATGTTTGGAGTATTTTGAGATGAGCGTATGACTGTCGAGTAGTTGTATACTTTGTTATTATCCTTAAATAATGTGTTTAAGTGTCTTTGTTAACTAATGTAATTGGCCTTGGCCGTTTTATGTTAAATAAATAAATAGTAAATAAATAATAATAATACTGCGGGGCAGCGTGCAGCGTCAACACCGTCCTGGCGATGTTCACCAACAGACTGGATTTCCCTTCTATCCGGCAATTCTGGAGCAGACATATTGTTACCTTGTAAGTGTTCGTTTTTGTCTGTGCTTGTTATCCTGTCTGTATCCTTTTATGTATCTGTGTGTATATGAGTCTTATTGTTAATTGAAATAAACAATTGTTTTTCTTTTATTCTCCATTTGAAATAAGATGATATTTAACTAAACCTTTTTTACAGTCCGTTCAACCGATTTTGAGTTCAAATGGAGTGTAGTACCTACAGGAATGAGTATTTAAGAGTTTTTCTATCGGTCTGGTTTCCGACATTAAACAGCCAGAAACTAATCCTAATAAATATTGTGTTTGTTTCGGTTAAACTATTTCCTATTAAAATGTTATTTACGAATACACAAAAAGCTCCCAAAAAGTCAGCAAATACATATCAAAAGTTAAATAATCCGAAAAACTATTTTCATTTCAACGTTTAAGCCGACATAGTTTAGTCAGTTCGCTTGAATTTTATACAAAGCTCATATGAAAGAGACAACCTTGCCAACTTACTGCGAAATATTACATTGAAAACATGTATTTATTTTACTTTCGAAAAGAATTGAACTTTAAAATTAATATAACGTAGTGACCAGAACGCTTTAATTACTATAGAGGCATGAGGAACAGGGTGTAAAGTTCACTCTCATACTCTATAGTAAAGTGAGGATCCTCCGACCAGATGGGTGCATGTCGTGTCCGGTGGACAACTGCCCGAGCGACGGTTGATGTCAAGGTGTTGTTTAAATGCTAGTCGCGCGGTAAACTCTGATTGCGCGATGCAGGATTTGTGACGTCAAGTGTTTGATGCGTAGTTTGCATGTGGCGTTGTTGGTACCACCACATTACTTTATGTATTTGTAGTTGCTGCCATGGGATGAAGGCGTGAGTTTATGAATGGATATTTGTTTATAACTCTTGGCATAATTACTTACTTAGCCTCAAGGTGTTCATAGAAACGCCCAAATATGCGCCAACCTTTCGAATATATTAAGAAGGGTTGTCGGTTCCATGCAAAAAAAATTGGAACCAGCTGGAATGCTATAAAACCTGGGCCTATTTTCATATCCAACTTTTAACTCTGTTATATCGTCGACCGTAGGTTCAATTGAGGTAAGGGACAAAATACGATTTTTCAGGAGAGGCCGACAAAGTTTTTTTTCGGACTAAATCGCCCATAACTTTTTTTGTTATTAACCTTTTTCGGATCTGATTTCGCACATAATCTTTTATTTTAGTGCTCTATCTACCTGTGAAATTTATTTAAATAAGTTATCTATTTAAGAAAATAGATGTCCCTTACACCAACGTATTTTGTTAGTAATGTCCCTTACTGATCAAGTATCTTCTAGTCCCGTCCCTTACATTAAATTGACCTCTACGTTGGATCAAAAATTGTGAAAAGATAGTGTAAATCACTTGTTGAAAAAATTTATGAAAAGAAATACAGTGTAAAGAGATTGTTGACAGAAAATTAAGTACACACTTTTGGCGTACGGATATCTTAAATTTGGAAATCGTTACCTACCTTACCTTATCTTACCTTATTTGATTCGATTGGTGGCGGTAAATACAACATTTCAAGTTGCTATATTGCATAGTTTTTCAAATACATTGTTATTATGGGGCTGATTCGAAATTTGGATCCAAAAAATCAGTAGGGTAAGGGACATTTTTCTTAAGCTAGAATTTTTTCATATACACCATTCGAAAGAGCGAAAAATTCTGAACAAAACTGTATACTTAGCTCATTTTGGGTATTTTGTCCCTTACGTCAATTGAACCTACGGTCGACGATATGCTGCCTACAATCTCTGGCGACCTTAACTTCGTCACGAATGGCCCACCCAACGTTAACGATTAAATTCTACGTAGTCAATAGCCCTAAAAGCTCTAAGTCAAAGCTTACCACAAAGTATGTAGGTACCACTTTATCTAATGTACCTTTGTAACCTTTTAATCCGCTTCAGACTAAAGCACTAGAAGGTTTCCTGTCACCGGTCCTTTATAGACAAAACCACAGATAAATACAGATGGGACACTCCGCAGTTTAGGTATGAAGCTACAAGTACGCGGCGGGCGCATCCCACTGGGCCAATTCTGTAGGACTGCCGCGCGCCGCCGGTATAAGAGTTATGCGATAGAAAAAGAGGCAACGTGTAGGTGAATATAACTGCAGGTAATAAGCGTTGTGCGACCTGAATTGCACTTTATTGTGTCGTAGCAAAAGTCGCTTTTTATTTAAATGATTTTGCGAAGTGTCATCTGTATTAATCTGTGACAAAACTAAGGTCAAACACATGAACCTTCTACGGTCGGAAGTCTAAATAGCTGTGTTCAGGCAAATTGTACTCCTCACAGGACACTAGGCATGTATGGTTACTATTGTCAGCTGAGTAATCACAGTTGATTACGGTAGAGCTACACGATTGGTCCAAACTATTGTCCCGTTACCGAGTTGGGAACTAAAGTAGTGATTTTGTATTCACAAGACGGTTATTTCAAATGAAACTTGGACATTCCGTTTATGATACACTGAGTTACCAATTTTGTGTAAAGTCGCCTAACTTTACACAAAATTGGCAAGTTTTGGCAAGAACACTACCAGTGGCACTACCAGTAGTGTAGTTTACAATTAACGGCACTACCAAGCCTATTTTGGATTAAATTGTACAGTCAACACAGCAAAGTTCAGAAATATAATTCTTTATTTACTACTAAGTAAATCAGGAAATAAAAGTAACAGCAAACATCAGAAATGTAACTCTGTATTTATAACTATATAGATGATGTCGGAAAAAAAATGCTGTTCCAGCATTCGACAGCACAACTTATAAAACTGAGTCGCTATTATCAGCTTCGGATTTATAGGTTTTATTTAATTTTATGGAATAAGGGGTCCAAAACTTTTATGTTGACTGTACAATTTAATTCAAAATAGGCTTGGTAGTGTCGTAAATTGTAAACGACACTACTGGTAGTGTGGCTGGTAGTGCCCTTGCCAAAACATGTATTTTTTTTTTTGAACCTTGCTCCACACTAGTAATTTTTCCTGTATTTTGGGTGCGTTTACAAACATTTAAACTCACATACACAAACAGCCAGTACTGGCCGGAACAACTACTTGTAGGTCATACAAATATTTGTTCCATGCGGGAATCGAACCCGCGACACGCAGCGCTGCAGCCAATCGCTTAACTACTGCGCCAACCGTGCCGTCAATTGGTAACTCAGTGAAACTGGAATCTAGAATCTTCATTCAATGTCTAGCTAGACATTGAATGAAAATTCTAGTTTCATGTAATTTCAATCTAAAGTAATGATCACATCACGATATTAGAAGATAATAAAATATACTGATTTACTTTGTTTCTCCTTCCACATTTAGCGTAGACAGACATTTAATTGAGTAAAATAATAGTTTATTAATAACAACAAACTAAGAATATTCCCACGTGACGAAACATACTTTACACCTGTTAACCCAAAGAGAACTGCATTTAACGCATAAAATAACTACTCTATTACGTTTCTATTCTCGAAGTGTAAAACTAAAAACACCTGTTTCGTATCCAAACACATTAGTGTATCGGAACATTCGTTTTATCATACAGCCAATCCGCGTACTCTAGGCTCCTTAGTACACGCAGCAAAAGAGTTAAAATATATGCTCGCAGTGCCTAACAACGAGTACTTAGTGAATGATTATTCTGGGCGTTACTTTTATAAAGAAGACATAGGTACTTCAACACAAAAAAAAAAAAAAAAAAATTACATCAATTATTTGCACCTACATCGCAAAAGTGCGATAATCATGATCATCTTGCAGTATATCCAAGATAACTTAATTGAGGTCTCAAACACGATGGTTTTCTCATTCTTGTGATCCAAAATATGGCTATCTGCGTAGTTTGTTAAACTGCGAAAGTAGTGTATTGTTTGCAAACATTTTTTTTGCCCACCATACACCTATTTCACGTTCCAAACCCTGCATTATATGTTTCGAGATTCGCTCGAAAATTCATTACTTGCACCGAGATACGGGAATGCAATGATAAATCTCAACAAACACGCGTATTTGATAACTAAAAACGAGTCTAGCTAATGCATAACTTGATAACTAAAAGCTTATGTACGTCATTGTAAAGCCACAGTAAATAATCCACTGCCGCCATTGTATTGGGCTCGGGTGAGGACAAACAATGTTGCATTTACACAAATAGTCGTTCATTCCGTGGAAACTGTTCTCTTGAATGGCGTTCTTTATTGTGAGGCTTTCTTCGATCAGTTTTTCATTTTGGTGAACGTTTATATTTGTAGCAAGTCTATTTTAAACGGTGTTTTAGTATTAGTGAAGAAAAAAGTAGGTACGTACTTTTAATTTTCAAACTTTTTATGTAATTTTTGAACTAAAGTAAAAAACCTATCTTTACAGTCGAGTGATGTATCTAAGTTAATCTCGGTCAAGGTATAAGTTCGGTAGGTAATTTCAAGGTGACCAAGGAAGGCTACTATGTCTATTCAGTGTCCTGTCTGGTCTCTCATGTGCCTCATAGGATGACATTTCACCGAAAAAAGAGAAAACTACCTTGTTTTTATTTTTTTTAAGTAAGTGATTATCGAGACAGTGGTTCGTCTGTACTTAATTGCTAATACAATGAACATACACAAACAGCTATTACTGAAGCAGACAAATTGCAGCTCCATTGTTAAAATCAAACAACAAATATAGCAACCGATACACTAGAAAACTGAATTCAATCTTCTAGATTCAAGATAAAAATATAAAATGTAGGTTTCAATCAACCTCGTGCGAAGTCCGAGTTCCTTAGATCTGTTTCGAAACTGGGGGTCTACTCCCTAAGCACGAAGTCCGTCGTTTCGGGCTTCGTTTCGGGCGTTTCCTACTCCCTATCACCAACGGACGGACGATTCGTTCGGGGCCCGACGAAGAATGAATGACAACACGATTTGACAACTGTACCTACTCCCGATGCCTTTTTGCCCGTCCGAAAAGTTGAACTTGACGCTTGTTTTGACGGAACCTTGTGTCAGTTGATACGACATCAAAATAGCTATCGTTCTGTCGACGAACGATTATAATTGTTTATACTATTTAGAGACAAAGTAAGGAATTCCTAAGTATGGCTGCTTTTTTATTGCTTGACAAAGCTATATAGGAAGAGCGGAGGCAACGTCGACAATATTTACGCCAAGAATTTAGGTTGGCGAGTATTCCCGACGTTACTGACTTATCTTAAGCTATTTGGCAATTTTGCTATTCTGAATTTGACGTTTTTAAACTAAAATTTAGATTTTCTAACTAAATCTGACTATTATTAATCGTGATTAAAAAGATGTAGAACAAAATCAATTAGTTGTCATGAACTAAACTTCACACCAACATCTCGACTACTGGTACAAAATCAGTATTGTTACTGTATATATTTTTTTCTTTTCTTTTGCTTATATCTCGAAAATGGTGCGTCCTATCGCAAAAATAATAAAAATTTCGACCCCCTTTTAGATATCCCAAGCCCCTAAAACTCAACATGTTAGTATTTTTTTTTTTTCCACACCAAAAGTGAAAAATTCTATATAAAGAACGTTGAGGCTGCCCAGCTCCTGCGCGGCTCCGGCCAGAGTCCGTGTCCGTGAGTTTCTGCAGCGGTTGGGGCCATTTTACGAAATGAATAAGAAAGAAACTAAAATAAAATAATTTTCAAACTTCCCGGCTAGTATCGTTGAATTAATTTGAAAATTTCCGTCAAAATGTCAAAAAGGAAAAAGGCAAAGGTATCAACAGGATAATGCCGGTTTCCGGACAAAAATGTCAAAAACAATTCTAATCTTTATAATAAAAAGTATATTGTTAAGAATGTAGTCATTTTCTAAAGAAAAAAATATTGATTTTTGTTTATTTAGCTTGAAAACCACAAAATAATTAAACCGGTAATCGACCGGTAAAATAGCCCAACTCTATTGTCATCAATCGCCATGCGTCTTTCGTTCACGAATATTGTCTACGATTCCGTTGGAAACTGATGAATCCGAAATTACTAGGGAGTAGGGTTCAGTCCGACGTGTCGGACTACTAACGGACGGGCCCGTTACTTCGTTGATGGACTTAGGGAGTAGACCCCCTGAATTAGTATTCCCGCTCCGTCCGAACGTATAAATAAATAAATGTTTACCTTCAAAGTAAACCTTTGAGCTCTTTATTTACTTTGTCCAGTTTATTCTGTGTCACAGTTATGCTGCAAATGAAAGTGACATAAATTCTGTTGTGAGTAATAGTTTCTTTAGTTAAAGTCTTAGAACTGACAATGAGACTGGGTTGTTGTGGAACGTGGTACATAGTAGTTCAGACTCCTAGAAGTAATTTACAGCAGAATAATATAGTCCAACTTCGTAATAGACTTTTTTAAAGTCAGGGAAATTCATTGTTAAGCAATAGACACCCCACGTCATTTACCACTTCATAGAAATGTCAAAGAATGACAGAAGTTATTTAAATAAACGGACAATTTAACTTGTAAATCCTCCCCGACCCTTGACTGTAAGTGAAGCGCCAGCACGCGTTTTAGCTGAGCAGCATGTAATCCAAACTCCCCAGGATAATAATCAAAACACTGATTTTATCCAGCCACCGTCGGTCCCTTGCCACCCTCACTCCGACTCAGCTGCCCTAAGCCGAGTTTCGTACCCCACAGGGGGTGCCCTTAGCGAGCAGCAGTCGTTTAGTTTATAGTTTTTTACGCCCTGGCTGGAGGCATTAAGTTTCGTTAGGAGCTTAAGGCAGCCACAGGAAAGTCCGGTTAAAGAGTCGGAACCTTAGTGGTTACACTATGAGATGCCCTAGATAAAAAATATATCACTTTATATATAACTTGTAAATCAATTCGCTTGACAAATGATTTATCTGACTTCACAGAAATTAATATAACGCCACGTTATAAAATGGAACTAAATAAGTTTCGTCATTAAGGCCCAGATATATGCCAGTGACCTTGAGTGGTTAGCTTGCGTGTTCTATACTGAGCTTACGCAACGCGTCGAACGTCCAGCCAGTAATAGGACTCGCCCATCCAGGAGCGCTGTCCCAAATAAGACGTATTATTAATTTATTATACATAAAACAAAAAGTATTTTAATAGAATACGACATACTAAAAGATAAATAGTTAAATTATCTTTAAAAAGTTAAAGGTTTCAGAGACATACGCTTCATTGATTTTACGTGATTCTCAATTTTTTATCCGCGTTAGACATAACTTTACAAATTAATTTCACTATGTAATATAAATATAATCTAAAATATTCACATATTAATTTATTAAGAAAATGCTCTAATTTAACATATATTTTTTCCAAATCATTTACACTACTCGTTTAGACGTGATCTTCAGTATAAAATCATTAAAACTCGGTTATCGTCGCCTTAATGCTTATGTTACTTGGCACTTGACTTATGGGAATTGGTAGCACGTACCGTACGTACTTTTTGAAGGCTATATGGCCTTGGCACGATTGCTATATCCGTTAGTTAGGTAAGGTAACAAAAATCATGTAAGGACCCTTTAAACTTGGCAAAATGTTCAAAAAAAAAAAAAACAAGGTTCCATCCTCAAAAGAAAATATCTACTACGGTTTTCTCGTAGAAATAATATCGTTGAAAGCCTAGGATTGGAAAGCATTGTGCCTGATAAAAGGCAATAGGCTTTTCTCCGTGGGGACCTAATAACGCTACCTGTGCGCGACTAAAGTGGTGAATGACGTAGATATGTGTTGACGACCGTGACATAATATAGTATGGGCGTTCTTATATTTTTATATCTTTCATTTCCTAATGTAGGTTCTTTTGCTTTCTATTAGAGCCGGACTCAATTTTCATTTCGTTTTCGGTTTTCGTCAATATTCAGTTATTTTCAGTTTCGGCAAAAAAACAAAAGTGCTGGCAAATCAAGGCTTTCAATTCATTTATTCAGATATTATCCATAGCCATCAAAAGCTCAATAACTAGGAAAGTAAAAATTGCTTCTTCTCGCATATCAGATTGTTTATTGATAATTATGTGTACCTATCAGGAAAATACAAAGTTTGATTTTAGTTCTTCTTCTTCTTTTCATGGCGATGGCAAAGGTAAAACTATCGTAGATAGTAGGTGGCCACGCCAATTGCGGCATCAAGGCGTCCTCAGAAGTTCAGATGTATGGGAACTTTTCACTGCAACATATGGGACATGGTTTGTTCAGGAGCATGATTTGAGCAGGATTTAAGTTTTAACGATTGCATAATTTTTTTTTTTTTAATGACACTGTATTTCTTTTACTTTTATCAAATTGGTTTTGATGGTTGGTATGGTTTTAGATAGCTAAAACCTTGTTTTTTTTTTTTTAAATTAAAATCACGCCGAATCCCGTTTTCGTTTTCGGCCGAAAAATACATTTTCAATCGTTCTCTACTTCCTGCCATCAAGTAATTTTTTCTACATAAAATAATTCATTCATGACCTAATAAGCTTCAATGAATTAGTTTCTGGCTTGATGGCCAAACAGATACCTACTTCTTTTGGAATGTTTGTTAGTACATGAGAGATTTGTAACTCAACAATGTTTAAAAATACGCCTTTTAGTTTTTAGGTTGGTACTATTTATATGAGACTTGCCTGAGCTTTTTCCCGTAGCTTCGCCCGTGAGGACAATAGACGAATATCTTACGGATAAATTCAATGATAAATAGTTACAACTGTTTACTAGAGAAGTAACTCGATAAAAATAAAATATATGAACATATTAAGTATTAATTTGAATATATCATCATCATTTCAGCCGAAACACGTCCACTGCTGAACATAGGCCTCCGCCAATTGGGAGGGGGTTTGCCATAATCGCCACGCTTGGCAGGCGGGACCATGACCTGGTCTACCTGTGTGCCAAAATCCATCGACGTCCATTCAGCCATCAATGCGAGTAAAGGCAACAGACAGACATGCAGACGGAGTTACTTTCGCATTTATGATAATCATTAGTATGGATATTATCGGTTCGCAGAACAGATGGCCGATGGGGCCGAAAGGTTCTGGAGTGGCAACAGCGTACCGGAAGACGTAGCGTTGGAAGGCCTCCCACAAGGTGGACCGATGACCATGTGAAGGCCGCAGGAATCTGCTGGATGCGGGAAACACAGAACCGGTCGAAGCGACGGTGCTTGGGGGAGGCCTATGCAGTGGACGTCTTTCTGCTGAAATGATTATCGGTTTAGATGCATGAACCTAAACTAAGCAAAAGAAGTATGTGTGAGCGCAGCAGGTAGCGTTCTATAGTTTCTACCTACCCCCATGGAAAGATGGCGTGAGTTTATGTATGTATTATCGGTTTACAAGAATGCTCGTCCCTTTCGAATTAAATTTCGACACGATAGCGTAAAGCACGTCATGTAAACGCGCCGCGCCGCGACGCACCACCGCACCGTTTCACGTGAACTATGTACGTCGTGACGTGGTGATGTGGACAAGACCTAACACGCTATGGCGTGATTCTCAGCGATATCGAGCCAGTTGCATTAGTGTAGCACTTTGTAAAAGAAAGGGCCGCATTCGGATTCAGTTGCCACAAAGACTCCCTCGATGTCTCATACCTAATACTAAATAGTAAAGTGTACGTACACTTTGAGTATCGACTATACGCACACTCATGTGTAGGTATAGTCGACCTCGTAATTTCATTACCACTTTTTTACTGCAAATTCCCAGTAAATTGAAACTTCAGTAAGGTTGACACTATCGAACTGTCTCATGGACGTTGTCGTTTTAAGACGTGCAAGTGCCATTTCAAACGTTGCGTGCTAAAGCAATTATGAGGTCAACTGTTAATACTTGTCTGTATTATATTCAATAAGGTGTTAAAAACTAGCAAGTTCAACTAAATCCTAATCATCAACGCCAGGTTTCAATTCTGCGTTTGCGCAATACTCTCGCTCAGCGTTCTGTTATTTAAACAATAAATTGATTTATGCTCCAGTGTGTATTTGTAATAAGTCTATTTTAATATATTAGACAGGAATGTCTATGGGTTCCGAGTGGAAATAGAACGGGCATGTGTAATTTCAGTGCGAAGTGCATAGTTCTTGTAAATCAGTTGTTTGCTTTGCTTAAATTCGTACGGTCCATAATTATTGATATTGTGTTCAAATGTTTATGAAGGTGTGAATATGAGAATGGGTTAACAAGCTTTGTTAGTTCAGTTATTTTATGTTGTTGTGTAAAGAAAATCGATGAAAAACATACAATGAAAATGTGTGGAACGATTTATGTGTAAAGTTACAGTTACAGATTTATAATTTTTAAACAAATAAACTAGTAACAAGAAACACAATAAAGATAGAAGACAGTACTTATTCTTCTTAAATTGTTATTGCAGTTTTTAACTTCAACCAATCTACGTCTAGCTGTTCAGTTCAACAAAAGCTATAAATCATTTGAAGTCGTTCAGACGCCAGCTCACAAAGGAAAGAGCTTTGATGACATATTTATGTCAACACACACACTCATTCTATTTGCTCTAGACTAATATAATTAGCTCCAATGAAGTTGCTAAACTACTCTGACATTTAGAAGTACCTACTTATTTTTTATGTTTTTGAGTCGTATTCTGATAGTTATGGTACTTCATTCATTCAATATAATGCTAAGATTTACTCACAGTAAATATTTAACTATAGTCTTATATTTATTCAGAAATGTTTAAGACATGAATAGGATATAACACCATAAAGGTGTGTGGCGGCATCTACAACGCCACATGCGAACTACGCATCAAAGATCTGACGTCACACAAATCCTGCATCGCGCAATCAGAATTTACCGCGCGACTAGCATATACAAAGTCGAGCAGTTGCCTACCAGACACAACACCTGTCTGGTCGGAGGATCTTCCCTTTTCTATGGAGGATTAATGAACTTTACACCCTGTTCCTCATACCTCTAAACTGGTGACCCTGACGTCACAGGTGTTTGAGCTGAAAGTGACAGCTAAATAACTAAGTAAATACCATTAAAAACTATTAAAATGTCAAGTATGGGTCGCACTGGACATTTTTAACATTTTGGTATACAAATCGGCAATGTGGTACTAAGGTAATAGTAGTTTGCTATTCGGTGGTAAGTCGTAATTGTAAACTGCAAAAGTTGTATTTTGCTTTATTTTGTACCTAATAAGCATAGATCGATAAGAACCTGTAATAAATATAGATCGATACCAAGTACCTTCCGTACGTGATATCGATCTATACTTATTAGGCCACTTTTCGTGTCTGTTTGTGTGACCGCGTTGTTCTTTTAAACTACGCAACGGATTTTGTTGTGGTTTTCACCATCATTTAGAGATTTTATTCCGGAAGGGTTATATGTATAATAAATTATTACTAAACTTACATAAAGAATACTCGATGTCTTGTCAAGTCGTAAAACCCTTGCGAAACAGAGGCGGATCGCTAGTTGATAATAAATCTTAGGTGCTTATATTGCAGTCTCTTATATTGAGAGCAGGGGTGCCCCAGTAGTAGCGACTTCTTTTTTTTTTGGGTGGGAAATTATCAAATATTTTCTCCCGCTATGGGCGGAGCGGGAGGGCAGGCGTGTCAGAATTTTACTGACTAAAACCCACCCGTGTTCCTTCAGTTGCCTGTGTGCCAGGGCCGCGGTATCCCTATCGGACAAACCCGCAACCCTGGCAGGCACCAGTCCGGGCGGACCCCGTCAGTCCGTGCTGACATCTCTTTGAGGCGCGCGTGGAACACAACGCGCCGTCGACCCGGGCCTGATCCTTACCAGACGGCGAGCTGCCCATAGCTCGCCGTCCGCAAGCCCGCGCCTGCGGTGTCCGGGAATCGACTACTGATTCCCGCCGTAAAGCAGTAGCGGTCCTGACTTACGAGTTGTAGGTGGTGGGTTCGAACCCGGGCAGGCATTTCATCACCACTGCTTTCATAATTTGTGAAATGACATGACACGTGACATCTACTCAGCCCACTCTCTCTCGAAGAGACGTTAAGGTAATAAATAGACGTAGGTACAAGTATATTGAAGGAAAAATTCTCGGATTAGTTTCCTAGTAAATCCTACGTACTGAGAGCACCTCTAATTGGGTTCTGCTCTCGGCAGAAATTGTCAGATTATGACTAATAAGTATACAGGGTGTAAGGGATAGCCCTCCGCAAACTAACAGGGTGCATTCAGCTCCTTATTTTGAATCATATGCCACTGGAAATTTTCTCAGGAAAATTTTCATTTTCTTTATCGTATTTTCAGTTACGATTCCTTCATTTTAACGTAAAATTACATTTTCTGTATGAAGCACTCCGTTTATGTAAATAAAACAGCTAAAATTAAAAAACCAGCAATGAACGTTGAAATACTCTAATAAACGACGGGCGAAATCAGCTGTTCACTTTCTGCCTGGCTACAGAGTTCATCGAACTCACTCGCTGCGCTGCCGTTCGCTACCTGCGTTTTGCCACGATAACGATACATTGCGTGTGAGGTAATAAAACAAATCACGTTTATTGGATTCCCATGTTCCTGAAATAATTTCATGTACCGGTCTTCTTAATATGATATACTGAATTCACCCTATCAGTCTGCGGAGGGCTGTCCCTTACACCCTGTATTTAGTGACACCTACTTTTGCACAACGTGACTATTCAAAAGTAGGTAGATGAGGATAACTGTTGCAACTGCGTTGAAACCTTCTGCTTTTGTACAGAGAACGTATAGACGACTCCGCGGCTGCTACTAGGGGCGGCATTATTAACACTTTCCATTCAAACTAAGCAAACGAGCAAACGATGACACGTTTGCTCACACTGTGACACAAATGATGTATAGAAACTGACAGCTTTGAAGGTGGTCCTTGTCAGAAAATATCTTCCAAATTTAAATTAGTACTGCCGTCTCTAGACGCTGCCGTACTCTGTGTATTTTTGGGTAATCCGACCTCGTATTTAAATGTTTGATATTTTATTTTATTCTATTCGGGAAACTTACAGCTAACTTAAACAGTGAAAAAAAAAAGGTCGTTACAAAAAAATACCTATAACATAAATTATGAAATAAATAGTAGGTACACGATCGACTAATACAAACTAAACATCATTTAGACGCAAACAATTACTATTCCGTAAAGAAGCTTTTCACCAACAAATGCTTAAACCGAGAAACACTTATATTGAATATATCCAAATCATGTTCACTAGACAGTTTATTAAAGTTCTTCTTGCACGGATAGTGTGTTTTTCGGTTAAGAACAGAAAAAAAAAGCGTTCTAGAGATTCCCCTGTTTGATTCCAATTAGAAAAACCACTTAAAAATATAAATAAAACTATGTGTCGTGTGCAGTGATTGATACTGTACGAGTACTGTGGCAAGCACATCAAGTTACCACAAACTGTCAAATTTTCTCGTTCGATTTTAAACTTAATCATCAACATTTTAAAGTTTAAAATCGTTTGGAGAAAGACAGTTTCGTGTAGTATGATGTGCTGGCCACTTAACAACACTTTACACTTATTTCCAGTAGGTATAACTAGTGCACGCACCGTATTATTACAATAACATACTCCATAAAATATGCAAGCATAAAACAATTGAACATTGAAATAAACTTCCAGCAAATGAAATAGTGGTAATAATGAGTAATTTACGAGTTGAACGCTGTAGGTTCGAACCCAGAATAGAATAGAATATATATTTATTTCATTGGTTACGTTATGTTACATATCACCTATAAAATATAATTTTACAAGAGGATTATGTGTATTTTATTTTGGCGCAGTTTGTCCGGGAAGGGATTTTTTGCAACCTATTGTTGAATTATTTTCACACACAATTGAGTTATACTCGTATAAAACAACTGTGCGAAGTTTTGGATTTAGGATCCCATCAGGTTTAGGCCTGAAATTACTTATTTGCTAGGAATGAAGTTACGAGTCAATGCACATTATCAGGCGGGAGGAAACGCCCGGATGTCACCACTGCGATGATCGCCCCGAGGACACGGTGGAGCATACAGTGGCGGTCTGCCCTGCTTGGGCGGAGCACCGTCGTGTCCTCGTAGAGGCGATCGGCAGCGTCGGCGACCTCTAGCGCCCGGCCCTGGTTCAAGCCATGGTCCGAGGCGAGAGGGAATGGGAGGCAGTCACCTCCTTCTGCGAAGCAGTCATGCTAGTGAAGGAGGTGGCGGGATGGGAGAGGGAGAGAGCCTCCCGTCCCAGCCGCCATGAGTAATGGGTAGTTCACCGTCTGATCAGGACCAAGCCCGTGCCGGACAGCGCATACGTGTTCCACGCGCGCCTCAAAGAGATGTCAGCAACAACGAGGGGGCCCATTAGGGCCCAAGCCTGCCGGGTCAGCGGGATTGTCCGAAAGGGGTACCGCTGCCCCGGAACATAAAGGGCCAAGAAAGGAACACGGGCGGATTTTAGGCAGTAAGAGTCTGACACTCCCTTCCGCTCCACCCAAAGCGGGAGGGGTCATTTGATGATTTCCCATCCTCAAAAAAAAAAAAGCCTATGCTGTCGGGGGGGATGGCGTTCCCTTGTGGAGCGGTTTGTTTATTTATTCGATTTCGCCTATTCTGTTTGAAAAAAGGGATGGATTGAATCCAGACAGGTGCTTTACTTTGTGATAATTATTTTATCACCACTGCTCTCAAAACGATGAAAGACAACATCGTGAGGCGACCGAACTACTAGAACCAAAAATTCGAGACGTGACATCTACCAACTCGCACTGGACCAGCGTGGTAGATTACGATTAGACTGATTATGCTAAATAAAATATTAAAAAAAAAAAACTAAATAACGCTTTACAAAATAAGACACCAAATAAAAAGTTTAGTTGCAATATACATTAAAATGCGCACATTAACTGCATAGGGAGATAACTTAAACCTTACAAATTATAGCGCTAAATACTTAATCCCTTGAAAGCTTGATAAATTATATGGAGAGATTGTCTTTACTAATGGTTTTCGATGCATCGTTTCATTCGAAACAAAAACATGCTAAAACATGTTTTATACATGTGCTACCATAGGTTCTTGACACAGAAATAACAACCTGAATAAATCCTTTAACGCAAACAATGTTTCTAACAAGCTGTATCCAATCCTGATTGTATAAGTTTTCCATTTTTAGGGTTCCGTAGTCAACAAGGAACCCTTATAGTTTCGCCATGTCCGTCTGTCTGTCTGTCTGTCCGCGGTTTAGCTCAAAAACTGTTGGTACTAGAAAGTTGTAATTTGACATAAGTATACACGTTAATAATGCCGAAAAAGTGGTAAAATAAAATTTTGAAATAACAATTATTTAGGGTACCCTGACCTACATGTAAAGTGGGGATGATATTTTTTTTTTTTATCGTTGGATAGGTCTTTTAAAAATATTAGGGGTTTGTGAAGACCGTTTTTTGACTAAGTAAACCGTTCGTGACTTATCAAGCTTTAAAGTACCAATTTTCGTTAGAGTCAAGTGTCCTCCCCCTCTACCAACTAAACGGTTGTAGTTATAAATTCAAATGTCACGGCAGTAGTACCTATATATAGCAAAGTTAAAAGGAAAACTATCACAGCTAAGTAGGCTTTACAATTTACCGAGTAATTGGCGACCAACTTACATTTACAGTTGAAAAACATGTTTTCCTAAACAGAATGTATGGCAGAACATTTTTTAACTACATGATAAGTTTGTTCTTGGGATAAATTCATCCCAACTACGGAACCCTTCATTGTGCGTGGTCCGACACGCACTTGGCGGGTATTTTTTTTTATTCCCGCTAGCTAACTAATAATAACAATGACAATAGAAACTTTATCATGTTTCAACAACGAACGCCAACAAACTACCTGTCATATTCGAAACACACCACAAATAGGGACGTGCGGTGCGGATACATCGAATATTCACGATGACTGACACCCCTATTCAGTATAAGCACTTCACTATCGACCCATAATTTCTAGACAATAGGCTAAATTAAAATCCCTCGAAGTTCTAAAATACAATTACAAAACTTCGGCTTAATCTGTTTTTAAAAATTGAGTCGGAAAATTCTCTGCTTTATTTCTGTATTTTTTAATAGACAAAAGATTCTCTACTTGTTTCAGATACCTGTTTTTTCGTGATAGCAGCTAGCTAAATTAAAAGTTTCTTGGATCGGGTTCATTGTGTTCGGATAAGAAGTTTGATTAAATTCTACAGCTGTTCAGTTCAGACGTCAAAAGGTGAGTACCAGAATTTGATGAGTATTGTTACTTTATTACATTTGTTTGTTGAAATATAGTGTAATCTATAGATATTCTATCTGTGATAGCCTACGGTGTGTTCCGTGACACGTGTTTCGCGGCTGATCGGTTATGCAAACGCTTGGTTTCTTGTTGAATGACAATTAAGACCAAGTGCGGTCGTCTCACATGGCCCGGGCGGCGACAATCGACCGCGCGTTTAGGCGAGTGCCTCGTTTACACTGCAACGGTTTACACTTCATTATACACTAGCTTCGGTCTCAAAACTAGCTGTTTGAGGTAATGGGGTACGGTCAATTTAACCGCAAGCACTTGTTCGAGGATAAATTTAACGTTTGCGGTCTTAAATGCATCATCCACGATCGTATAGCTTCTTTTCACTTAGGTACAGTATTATTTATTACACGAAGCGACGCGCACTTTACTTGTGGTTACCAAGTGTATAAACACGCTGTGAATGTGTGTGTAAACGCAGGAGCTCTCGGTGTCGTTCGAGACAATGGGGAAGCTTGAAATGTGTGTGTGTGTGTGTGTTTGACTTATGTGCTGACGCTACTCGTCTTCACGTACTCATTAACAGCGTGTCTGTACACTTGGTTACCACAACTAAAGCGCGCGTCGCTTAGTGGCCATTTTTCGCAAACGAGGCTAGTTGAGATTATTCTGGCTATCGGATCACTACGGTCTGTTGAAGTAGGTAGATATAGTATGTTAGATTCGTATAGTCACAAGTTATCTACCTCTAAGGCTCTAGCAACAGTGCAGCTTTTTTCTTTAATAAAATATGTACCTAGATATAAATAGAAATTTCAATGTACCAAAAGGGATCATAACAGTGTTCTAAGAAATAATTTACTAATGGAAAAAGACCGGATCGAAAATACATCTGCGTCGTCCAATATGTTGAGATTATATTCACAAAATATTATTATTAATAATATATATTACATATTATTAATATTATTTTACTTACTTCGTGTTTCTAGATATATTTCGTAGGTGACGTGTCATTTTTATTGCCATTTTTTTTTTTTTAGTAATTTCGGTGTTTCTACCTCCGCTTTAGTTTCGCAAATATACGACGTATTTGCGAAACTAAACAGCGAAAAGCAAAATATCACAGTAATCATTGCGCCCGCAAAGCTTATACGTTTTTTGATCGAGTGATCAACTTTTTTATTTGATACTTGAGCATTTTATAACGAATTTGTTCGGTTTTGTGTATTTTGTGGGCATCTAAAATAAGGTTTCATTGAAATACGCATAAGATAGGTACAGCTAAGTATAAAATGGTTTTATGTTCCACCATGTAAAGAAAAACCTCCAAGTATGCAAACTGACGTAATAATGTCTAATTATATCAAGACTGTTAAAATATGATTTACCGACCATTATAATAACGTTTCGATATTACCATTACCACATTTTACTCTCAGAAATGTAAAATAAATCGGGGCAGTCTTTCGGGACTGCCTATAGATGGGAAAACTAAGTACCTACACAGTATACTAAAACTAAGTACACAGTATACCTACATAATTATGTATAGCTCATGGAAAGCGTTCGGTGATGATGACGCGAGTTCCATGATTTTTGTTCACCCAAAAAGTACACATACACAGTATAGGTACACATAGCTCATGGAAAGCGTTCGGTGACGATGACGCGAGTTCCATGATTTTTGTTCACCCAAAAAGTGCTCAACGCGCCTAAAGAAGTTTTCACTTCAAAATACATTCATATTTGATGTATTGGTACGTTATTTTCTCTCGCAGATAAAATTCCAGGTGTTGTCAACATAAGGTATGTTGGCATCTGAGGCCACATTCGTAACAAAGTCACCTTCGCGATTGTCCGTATTTCCGTAAATAAAGATGGATGGGTGAGTCGTCACCTTTACAATACGGTTTCTTCACTTGACGTATTACTTTCTCGGGATTACGTTATTCTGTTTTTCTTTTATTTTCGTTGACATATTATTCTTATTTGGAAAAGCAAAAGACGTAGGTAATCAATTTTCCTAGCCTTTTCCCAACTATGTTGGAGTCGGCGTCCAGTCTAACTGTACGCAGCTGAATATTTAAATATTTTAAATGGAGCAACTGCTTATCTGAACTCCACAACCCAGTAACTGGGTAACACGTAACATACTTCATTGTACACCACATTACACATATACAATAAAGTATATTTAAATAAATTTTAAAATAAATTATATTAAAAAAATGGCAGTCATAAGGATTGCCGACAGAAGTGAAAACACAAAACTTTGGAATAACTGTTCTTTTATACATATACCTATACTCCATTTATTATAACATTCGACAAATAACTGTTCTCACCCTTTCGTTATTTCGATGTAAACGTTTAATAAACTCCGTTATTTCACGATAAATACAAAGCTCTATTTACCATTTACATAAAAAAAATAACTCTATAGTGCATTAATTTCAACAATATTACACAATAACTGTCGTTATTTACCCGTTATTTGTCTAATGCTATAGTAAATGGAGTATAGCTCCTGGAAAGCGTTAGGTGACGATGACGCGAGTTCCATGATTTTTGTTCACCCAAAAAGTGCTCAACACGCCTAAAGAAGTTTTCACTTCAAAATATTGTAATCAAAAAGAAAAAACTTAAACACTACAAAATTTACAATGGGCTATATACCCCTTGGTATAACTGGATGTCAGACTTTCGGGCTTCTGACAACACGTAACAACTATCAAAGATCCACGAATTACAGTCGGGATCAATAGCTTCACGTACTTTCCGAGACACGGAGGAGTCTCGGTATGTAAAGATGGTCACTCATCCACGGAACAACCCCGGCAAGTGTAGCTTAACCTGATGTATCGACCCGTGTGGCTATTATTACTTAGCTACGAGCTCCTCTTAAGCAAAATACGTAATGTTAAACAAATCTTTTCACCTAAGAATAATTATAATTAATGTATACAATTAATATTGTAAAACATTTTTTAAGAGTAACTATGGAGCTTCTGGTACATTGTAAGGGCAGGTAGTTCCGTATAAAGAAGTCCATACGAAACTACCTTTTGGAAGGGCCACCTAGAATCAGATATTCTCCTATTTTCATGTAAATTATGGCGTTCAAAATTGCCTTTTAATAGCCTACTCGAAATAAATGCAAATCATTTAGTTTAACTTTGACTTTGAATAATTATTATTTTCGTTATTGGTTTCGTGTTGAATGTGTTCTTTTCTCTCAAATATTGCAGTTGTTTGTTTATTTTTCCATGGTTTTCTTAAATTGTTTTCTCATAATTTTCGTTTTCGCACTGGAGCATCCAAAATGCGGAAAACATAAAAAAATGAAAAATCACACTTTACCAAACCATTTTTCACTTTTCTTTTAAAAATTATTTCCAACAAGATTGACTGTTAAACGTCGCTTCAATGTCCCCCAGAGATCAGTTAGATTTAATCCACCTATCTCTATTCCTTTTTCCTTTTCTAACTATAGGTAAAACTCATACATGGTGCGAGCGACTAAGGACTTTAATATTCTTTGTAAAGAATTCTCATTTGACCCATTTACCACCAAAACCTATTCTGCGCGCACTCAGCTGCACGCTGACTTCTTTAGAAGTTCATAGTGCTTATTGTACCTTGATTATATTGATAACCTTATCTATCGTGCTTGTTAGTGATCCTAAGATCCTAAGATTTCTACTGCTTTTTCTGTTTTTACCCGTGAGAACCTGTAATTGGCTCTATGTTTCATATTCAATTGTTATCCATCTGTTATAGCTGTTGGTTCTCCTATAAATAAATAAATAAATTTCTCGATCTATGAACTGTGTTCCTCCAGTATTCTGTAGAACAGTAGCTAGAGTGAGATAGAGAACAAAAGTGTATTGTTAACGTCATAATCGCCACGGAACCGCGAGATAAGGCCGAGATAGGCGTATATAGTGGGTCTGGCCTAGTTTACACCCCCCTCCGTTCCTGCAGCGGCTGCGTTGAATAAGGCTTTCTTGACTAAATGAATGTTGCTTTCAATGTGTTTATAGTGTTTCTTTACATGTTATGTGCTATATAGAGAAAATTGAGTAGAAAGGGTATCGTCTATTGAGAGGTTGCTACAAATAAATGTCTTGTCTTTTTCTTAATGTTTACAATGTGTAACAGAATTAACGCACAGTATGATAGTATTTTGTTCAGAATTGTTTGCTGTATCGATTTCTATCATATTTAGTATAGGTCATTTATTATACCAAAATCGCTACGCTAGATCACGTGTGCGACTGCGTGCGTGCGTAGATTTGTAATATGACCACAGTTTTCTCCTACAATCAGTGTAACTAATTAAATAAACAATGTTTTATACATAATAAATAAATAAATAAAATAAATAATAATAAAAATTCAGTGTATGAATTATAAATTATAACTATGTATCTAGCTCTAATTGAGGTGTTTGGTGGTGTGCGTTAATTCCAAGACATGTTGTAATACTAAAAACTTTTTCACAAAAGAAAGTTAACCAACTTAAAAAAAAAACAATAGTATTTTTTTTTTTTTTTTGAGGCCGGTTTACTATTTTTTTTGTGAAAAAAGTTTTTATTTTTCGCTTTTTAGTTATTGTACCTACCCCACACCAATTCATCTTCCACTATACCCAAAGTCTGAAATTCAGATAATTTATGTAAACAAAGGGTGATAATTCATATCAAAAAAATATCTTCGTAATGGTAATTCACATAAAATGGCGAAAAAAAGGTGCCGTTTCCTTTTAAGTACTGAATTTAAGAAATAATAATTTAAAAATAATCATACTGTAATTATTTATATAGATTTTCGGTTTTAAACAAAGTTATTAAAAAAAGGAGATTTTCTGATATAAAATATTTTATGATACTGGTAACAATGCAGTAGGTCCAAACATTTTCACATTTTTTACATCTTCAACAACACTTAAATTACAACTCCTTTTTTAAGTCGGTTAAAAAATTTAATGCTGTTCATTCTGTTTTCACTTCAGAATGGCTTGACAGTTTTAACAATTTTTTTTTTTTGTTTTAAAATGTTCGCTATAGTCCGAATAAGATTTTTAGGGGTTGAAAAATAGGAAAAACTTCACTTCCAGGAAAACTGAACGTCATTTTCCTATAGGATTTTTGTATGAATTATTGAAACTTGTACTCAAACTCAAACTCAAATCATTTATTTCAATTAAACCATTTACAGGCACTTTTTAATTGTCAAGGAGTCGGTCAGTAAGAAAAATGAAGCTACATGCCCATTCCAAAGCGTAGGTACCTATGGGAAAGAACGGGCAAGAAACTCCATGGACACTCTTTTAAATTAAATTGTTACAAAAGTATTCGTAACATCTATAATGTTGAATTTATAACTAAATGTGAGAACGATGTAAAAATATAAAATATAAAAACTTACACATTAAAAGCATCCAGAGTAGGAACAAAAAATAGAAACAAAATAAAAAATAACCCGTGGCAGTTAAGAGATGACCAGTCCCAACTGACGGCGCTTCACGAACATTACAGCATCTGTTTGTTCAGCTAGTTTAGAATAAAAACCTTAGTCTACATAATTATCATACTTTCCTACCCAACCTGGCAATTACAGTTCATGACAATTCAATTCAATTTTAAGTAGTTTATTTTCGATTTGATTACAATTTACATAGCATGAAGTATTGTGTATTTCACATAATATCTACTATTGTTAGATTGATTGAATGAAGGAAATGAATAGAAAAACACTTTTTAAATTGATGACACCGTCCATTCAGCTATATTTTATCATATCACCTGTACTCGTACACGTATGACAGGGTGACATACTGAGTCAACATTTAAAACCACTAACTTTAGTAACTAAAGTAATGAACAGCACCTGCGCAGTAATTTTAATTATTTTAAAAGACTATATTTGAAAATGGATACAAACATCATAAATCAATCAGCAAAATACAACGAGAGCATTTTTAAAGCTATGCTGTTTCAAATTAAGTTGTTCATGGTTTTATTTTTTAATTTGAATTTTTCGATAAATGTCACACTCATATTCACACACACACACACACCCTCACACCACTCACACACACATACTTACCCTAGAACAAGTAATAACCAATAGTGTAACATGTCTTTTTTATAGTTTTATCCCGCCAAGACGAGCCAAGCGAAGCGCAAGGGCACTACATATATACCTTTTCTCGAAGCGCTTCGTCGTTTTATTGAACCCTCATAACTTGGGTTTGGATTATACCAGATAAACAAAATTCTTGATATATAACGTCAATGTAGATTTATTAAACATATAAAGTTTCAATTGCATAGCTCTTATACTTTAGATTTTATGGATATCTAAAAAAACCCGATTTGGTCAGTGACTCTCACTGATGATCATCAAAATTCTTAGGGTACTTCCTGAAGTCATAGAAAGCTAAAATTTGGTATGTTAGCTAGTATTAAACAACAAAAAAAAATCTAAAACTTGGAAATTTTACCCCCCCACCCCTCAAACTAGGGGATGGATGTTTGTATGAGACTTCCGCAAATTTTGATGCTAGAGGTCTGAAAATATATATAGGGACTTGTTTTTCAACTGTTTATCTACTTTGACCTTCAATATCTCCATAACTAGAAGGTATGGTCCAGTACAAAAAATGATCACAATGACGGGGAGCATATTGTGACTCTCGGCTTCGTTAAGCGTCTTTTTACACTCGTTATATTGTGGTGAGAACTAAATATTTATCTTAAAACTTTATTTTAACGATATTTTATTTTAGGTAAACTAAAATTGAGTAGTTAAAATAAAAGTCACTTAAACTAAGCTTCGTCTACAACCTAATAGCTCGTTATTAAATAACAACGTTAAAAACTTGGACCAGCAAGTGGCAATTAACATTTTCTTGGAAAAAATGCTCCGGAAGTTTTTCTTTGAGAGTTTAATTTTATTACACCCGCGACACGTTTTGAAAAACTTCATCAAATAAAATAAACTTTATTGGAAACGGATGGTTCGCAAATCAAATCTTTTTATTGTGGACATAGATTATACAGACAGATGTTAGGTAAATTACAGATCCATTATGTCCTGCCTAGTAGGCATACAATAATAATAAAAAACTGGCCAAGTGCGTGTCGGACAACGCATAATGAAGGGTTCCGTACTTGGAAAGATTTATCCTAATAACAAACTTAACATTGTAGTTGGTAAACATAATCTCCCATACATTCCAACTGCAAATGTAAGTTTGTACGCACAATATCGAGAGATTTACCATGTCATTTTAAGACCATAGACTTCTTATAGATTTTCCTGTAATCTATAAGTATAGAACAATTTTTTGTATTTTTTTTTCAAAATTTTAGGTTCAGTAGTTTCGGAGATAAGGGGGGAATGGTCAATTTTCGTCTATTTTCACTTATAACTTTAAAACAATTTATTTTAAAATTATAAAATAAAATATTTGAGACCCTTACAGTAAGCCCTTTCATTTAATATGTCACACGGTACAGTTTGCAAAACTTTTATTTTTTTCTTGTTTACCCCCAAAACTGACAATATTCCAAATTCATTTGTTTACGGTTCACGTTCGTGTTTGGGTCATTCAAATTGATATGTATACCAAATTTCAAGTTAATCAGTCCATTACATTCGGAGCAAATTGGCTGTGGCAGACGGACAGACAGACAGACACACGAGTGATCCTATTTTATTATGTTCTAAATAAACCCAAACATATTTAATTGAATCAACGTGTTAAAAACTAAGTAGAAACACAGCCTAATCATCCCATCATTATAAATCAAATTGCAATCATCATCATCATCATTATTTCAGCCGAAAGACGTCCACTGTTGGACATAGGCCTCCCCCAAGCACCGCCTCTTCAACCGGTTCTGTGCTTCCCATATCCAGTGGATTGGAGCGGCATTCACTAGGTCATCGGTACACCTTATGGTAGGTCTTCCAACGCTATGGCTTCCGGTACGCGGTCGCCACTCCAGAACCTTTCGTCCCCATTGGCCATCTGTTCTGCGAGCAATATACCCTGCCCACTACCACTTTAGAGCGCACCGAGGAAACGTTATGTAATTGCAAAATAATTACGTTCGTTTGATTCCTTGCTGCATCGTTATTACTTAACCTTTAATTATGCAATTAATATGTAAGATATTTAAGGATTCACTCTATAAATTGCACACTTTAGAAACACGATTGCTTGTTGTTTCCTATATAGAAAAAAATAAACAAAGTAATCTCTAAAAAACAAAATAAACCCTAGTATCCTTAGTACGGCGTAAATACTTCACGGAAGATCATCAGCTTTTTAATAAGTCATAAGTCATTTATTAATTTGTCTAACATAGGTATGTACAATAATCTAAATTTAAAAAAAAAGAAACTTTCTGAGTGACTGACTGACATATCAACGCAAAGCCCAAACCGCTGGGTCTAGAGATTCCAAATTTGGCACGTAGGTTCCTTATGAGGTCTAGGGGTGCACAAAGAAAGGGTTTTCGGAAATTCCAACCCTAAGGGAATGAAATAGGGGATGAAAGTTTGTATGAAAAGTCTTATTCATTTGGTTGATTACTACTTGAAACTTGGCACAAATACTTGCCTAAGTAAGTAATAAGATATTTCATTATTTGTTTTTCAAAATTACCCCTTAAAGTGGGATTGTGGGGTGTCAAAGTTTGTATGTAGGAATTTTAAAACCCATGATTCTGAACAAAATCCGATTCAACTAAGGAAGTATTGATATCCACGCGGGCGCAGCCATGGGCAACAGCTAGTAATGGTATAAAAAGATAATAAAGAGTGCGCTATGTTATGCCAGAGAGCGTACAAATGTTTGTAATCATTAATATTACAAGAAATCACAATAAAAATACAAATTAACACAAATATAATCACACATTTCATAATACGAACAAAACAATAATAAATTAATAATAACAAAACTAATGTTTTCCATAACGTTTTTCCATAACGTTTTCCATAACGTTTTCCATAACATTTTACATTTTCGAAATGTGTATTTGTTTTAATAATACGAAGGAAATACCTAAATTGGTCAGAGCTGCCACGCTTTCCCTTCCCTAAAACACATAAGTCAAACTTATTTGTTTTGAAGGTTAGGTTGAAGAAGGACGCCACTTGGACGGGCTTGAATATCAAATATTCAAGCCCGAACAAGCCTTGATATTCAAGCCCGAACAAGCGAACTAACTTATGTGTTTTAGTCTGCCGATGTATTGATTTAAATTAGTAATTATATACTAAGAAAAAAATATTAATTTAAATTAATAATTATTATAAATTAATAATTATAAATAATTGATTTAAATTAATAATTTTATACTAAGAAAAATAAAGCAATATTTTGACTTATGTGCTTTAGTCCGCCGACCCGACAATTAGCGCTAGAAGCTCAGTGCGCCCTTAAGTTTGGCAATTCTTCGGACTATGTCGGTTACCTTGGTTCTCCTGCAAATTGCAATGTTATCTTCAAATTCACACTGTAAACCACACGCTCTGAGTCATAAAACCTGATTGGAAACCGTTTAGCCCATCGCACCGTAAAGGGGTGGAAAAACACGACACCTCACATTTTCCATGAACGTTTTTCTTTGATAAAGCTCGTCGATTCAAATCGATACTCATGTAATAAGGCACTTCTTATAACGAGCAAGCGAACAATTTGCTCTAACGAGTGTGAATAAATCGTATGAAGCATATGACTCGAATCATTACCCCACTTATCGGAACGTGGAATTGATTTCTGCGAACGCCCCTTAATGATATACATCGTTAAGATTGTTTTGAAGTCTTTATTTAATGAGAGTGATCTGGTGCTGCAAGTGTAATAATTTATTGTAGACTAGCTGCTGCTCGCGACTTCGCTTGCGTAGCTTTTTCTAAAATAAAAGTAGCCTTAATTACTCCTTATAACATCAGGTATGTGTCAGTGAAAGTCCCGTCAAAATCGGTACAGACAGATAGACAAAAAATATATTTGTTAAAGTATACAGGGCTATTGTTAAAACACTGACAACCTTGCAGCAGACTTCGCATGACGCTTTCTACGTCTACGAAAAATAGACACAGTTTTTTCTGTACAAAGTGACATTTCGTTTCTCCATTTTTGACATCGCGCCGTAGAAATCCTTTTACAATTTCTCATTTTGTCTAGGTCCTTTTTTATGTAGACTATTTCAGAAGAAAATATGAAAAATTATTACTAACATGTTGAGTTTTAGAGGTTTGTAAGTTTTAGAAAGGGGGTCGAAATTTTCATTATTTTTGCGGTAGGACACACCATTTTCGAGATATAAAGCAAAAGAAAAGAAAAAAGATACAGTACTGTTTTTGTACCTCAAATTCAGTTGACTCTTTCTACTTTGCCGCCGCCGTACTGTCTACACGGAACGTCATTTTTATTAGGGTTCCGTAGTCAACAAGGAACCCTTATAGTTTCGCCATGTCCGTATATCTGTCTGTCTGTCTGTCCGCGGTTTAACTCAAAAAATTTTGGTACTAGAAAGTTGTAATTTGGCATGAGTATACACGTTAATGACGCCGAAAAAGTGCTAAAATAAAATTTTGAAAAAAACAATTATTTAGGGTACATCCCTTAGGTGTAAAATGAGGATGACACATTTTTTTTCATCCTTCCCATAGTGTGGGATATCGTTGGATAGGTCTTTCAAAAATATTAGGAGTTTGGGAAGACCGTTTTTTTATTAAGTCAACAGTTCGTGACTTATCAAGCTTTAAAGTACCAATTTTCGTTTGAGTCGTGTCCCCCCTCTACCAACTAAACGGTTGTAGTTAGAAATTCAAATGTCACGGCAGTAGTACCTATACGAAGTTTAAAGGAAAACTATCACACTTAAGTGGGCTTTACAATTTTACGAGTAATAGTCGACCAACTTAAATTTGCAGTTGAAAAACATGTTCTCCCATACAATCTGTATAGGAGAGCATGTTTCTCAACTACAATGTTAAGTTTGTTCTTGAGATAAATTCATCCCAACTACGGAACCCTTCATTGTGCGTGGTCCGACACGCACTTGGCCGGTTTTCTACTCTTCCGTCGACAAAACAGTGCTCGTGCTAAGCCTGATGGACTGTATTACTAACATAATAAAATAATACATTAATACATTTACCAAAAACAAACCTTCAAGATTTCGTTGTTCTATCTAACACATTTATATCCTGTGTGTTTTGTTTGTACCTACCTACTCCTCCCGTATACTGTCACTCGTAAGATACGGCAGTTTGTTTTGCTTCGCGTAGAGTTCGTAACATTTAGAGCGTTGACTTTAAATATATTTACGTCACACCTGGCCATAATGTGAGTTTTACCGCACGCTACGCGTACAGTAAAACTCGCATTGTGGCCAGGTGAAGACGTAAAATTGTGTACTCACCACGGGCAGTAAAAAAGAAAGCCCTCTATCGCATATTTACAACCCTCGCCTACGGCTCGGGTCACAAATATCTGCGATTTCGGGCTTTCTTTCTTTTACAGCCCTTGGTAAGTAATGTACTATTATATTTGTATGAAAATCTGATAAACTAAAATCTGATGGATATTAAAAGTCATAGAACAAAAGTTGTTGTTTATGATATTAGTAGGTAATATAGTCCTGAGAGGTTGTTAGTGTTTTACCATTTAGTGGCTACTAAAACAGGTGCGACACGCGACGCGACACCAAGGCAGCGCGTGTCTGCCGAGGACCCTTTAACCCTGTATAATATCAAATAAATTATTATAATCTCCCAGAATTGCCGTGAAAACATTTCCACGCGACGTCATCAATCATCATCATTTCAGCCAAAAGACGTCCACTGCTGGACATAGGCCTCCCCCAATTGGAGGGGTTTACCATAATCGCCACGCTTGGCAGGCAGGTTGGCGATCGCAGTATGGTGTTATAAATGCATAGAGAACGCTGCTGCCCATTCTCTAGTAAGTCCTTAGTCGCCTTTCACGACACCCACGGGAGGAAATGGGATGGTGCTATTCTTTACGTCCGTGACGTCACACAATGTTTAATTTGATAGTGCCTTATCTATTTCAAGTTCCTTTTAATACATTAAACGGAGGCTTAATGGAGTAGAAAACGTTTGTTTTAAGGGTCCACTTATTTTAAGTGAATTCCTAAGCACTTCCCTAACTTTCGTTAGGGTTTGTAGAGGATTTACCTTTAAGTGGATACTAAAACTTACTACTTACTAAGTTAAATCAGGTTATTTGTAAAAAGAATTAAAGGGTTCAAACTTTGTATTATTGTTTACTTCCACTTATGAATTAATTAGCCTTTTCCAAACTATGTTGTGGTCAGCTTCCAGTCTAACCGCACGCAGCTGAATACCAGTATTTTATATGGAGTGACTGCCTATCTGACCTCACAACCCAGTAACTGGGTAATACTATCCCTTGGTACACCACAGGTATCTATTGTTGGTGAATCATTTGGGGTAGGTTATGTTAGAACAGTGACTATTAACGCGCGAAGGCGAGTGAGCGTAGCGGCAGCGGCCGCCGAGCGCCAGATCCCCTCTATTGTTGGTGAATCATTTGGGTTAGGTTAGGTTAGAACGTGTATTATCAGATTGCCCAAAGACCACACGGCAATGTGATAAATAAGAAAGTTCAAATTATAATTAATATTTCGCCAAGTAGCTTGTCATTATTCATTATGCGTGGGCATTATGAAAAATGCCCCTATTTATTACTTGGTCCACAACATAGGCATTATAAAATTAAGATGAGGTTCCAAAACGCTAAGATACAAATTAACGCATTTAAACTCAATTGATTATTTCTGTTACTACTAAATAAAGCATTATTTACAAAATACAGCAAAACTTTTATTAATCCGGGTAGATAAAAGGCTCCATAGCAAATCCAATTGAGAATTTCTCATCATCTGCAGAAGATTATTCCCTGATCCAGTTCTGGTTCTCGCTTTGCTCAAAGCAACTGCCCGAGTCTCATTAGCATGCATACGACTATTCTGACTTTTTATTTCTTTCATTGAAATCTTCATATTCCTTACCTTTCGCTTTTCTCCTTTTACATTTAAAATTCAATCGAATAGTATTCGAATAAAAATTACATTAGTTCCACTATCGGTCAAGAGAAGGTGCTGACCTAAAACTGCGATATTAGAAAAATTGTGCAATATAGAGACATCATTTTATTTTTCTCTAATCTTTACAAAAATTTCCATCACATAGAATAATTTCAGATTTTTCTCTATGCAAACTTCGGAGATAAGGGGGGCAGTATTTTTTTTTTACATTTCTCGTTAAAAGTCGAAGACTATGCGGCTAAACAAAAATTTAGAATGTACAAAGAGCGCTCTTTCATATGATACCCCACCTGCCCCCACTAGCCCCACTTCGAATTTGCTGTGTGCAAAAAAAAATCTTTCTTATTTGCAAAATAGTTGAGCAAACGTCATCTAAAACTATTCCAAATTTCAAGTTGATAGATTAGTAGTTCTTGAGATATCCAGCTGTGACAGACGGACAGACAGACTGAGTCGCACCATAAGGGCTCCTTTTTACCATTTTGGTATGGAACCCTAAAAATACTAATACTCGTACATTCCATCGTTCATTCTATTCGGCATTTTTGCTTTACAGTATCTGAATAATATTTCAGAAAATCGAATATCGAGAAGTGGCAGTTATTCGATAAAGACAAACTTTATTCGCAATCTCACTTGATATAAGTAATATTATATCGAGAGCAATTTTCCTACGGAAACCTGTCGTTGGACAAACTCGTTAGGTCACGTTTGCGTTGAATATTAACGTCATCAGCAGTGACTGAAATCCGTAGCAATTCGGATGTTCGAGATTGATTGTGAAAATGCATGTGACTGTCGACTGTTACTTGTTATTTCATGCCGGATACAACACATCGTTACTTCCAACGTTATTGGATGTTTCGCAATATCAGACCATGTTCTAAATCATTATGAAATTTTTAAGCTGTTGGTATCCACTTTCTGAATACTTCTGGCCCAATTTATCACCCCTGGATGATTTTCGGTTAACAAAATTGACGGAACATTTTTTCATCAATACCAATTTTCATTTTGTCGTTTACTCGGTAGATACTCACTGTGTATCCGTCCCTAATGATTTTTAATTAATTTCGACTGGAACTCAGAACCAGCTAGGGATTTCGATAAAACTGAAGTATTTTCATTGAAATTTCCGAAAACAATACCGAAATACAGTGTACAACAGATTTCAATAGAATCCCACTTGATAAAACTTTTGTATTTGATTTTCGTTGAACTGATAGAGGCGTCCCGATATTTTAGTCGGATATCGCTGCTCTGTTATTGGCAGTTACACGGATTTTCGCTGGAATTTGATGTCAACTTTATTAGTACAATAGTTTACTGTATCCGAGTATCCGACTATTTTAGGGATTTGTTAATTTAAATTGGAATAATGAAATTGAAATTTTATTATCATAATCTGGCCATCGATAGACAGTAGCCAGTGTTAGAAAATAATAAAATACTTACCTCCTTACTAATAAACGTTGTATAGCGTCTGTATAGTTACACACCGATTTCTCTCTTTCACTCGTCAGTAATTTGACTTTCGAAAGAAGAAGACAAAGCGTTGTGTAACTATACAGACGCTATACAACGTTTATTAGTAAGGAGGTTAATGTATATAGTGTGGATTTCATATTTTCCGCGTAACTACTTGATTTCCTCACGTAACAAAATCTAAAACTTACCAAGTTTTAGATTTTGTTATATAATTGTGTTATATAATACAGAAAAAGTTTTTTTTTTTTTTTTTAGGTACAAACAGACAACAATTTGCAAGTTCTTGTATAATTCAAAATCACACTTTCGTTCATCTTTGATGTTACTTTAAACATTTTAATAACATCTTTGTTCTTAGAAAACGGTTATTTAGAATGGCTAATGGTTCACTAAAACTTACTCATTACAAATGTTTGTTTTGTTTGGCTTAAAATCGAACTCAATGTTTGACATTTACATGCGTTGTTTTAACCAAAGTTGAAATTGTTTTGACTACTTTTCTGTAACTACTTATAAACAATTAGTGGATTCTTTTGAAGATGGATAGGTTATAATGATTGTAGACTTCAAAGTATATTAGAACTTGACACATTAAATTTTCGTCTATACAAATAAATAAAATTGAAGTGTCTGTTTATAATGCTTTTGTTCTGTAAATAAAACGTTTGTACCTACTTTCCTGTAATTTTTTTTTTTTTTTTTTTGAGGATGGGAAATTGTCAAATGAACCCTCCCGCTCTAGATAGAGCAGAAGGGAGTGTCAGACTCTTATTGACTAAAACCCACCCGTGTTCCTTCCTTGTTCCGGGGCAGCGGTACCACTTTCGGACAATCCCGCTGACCCGGCAGACTTGGGCCCTGATATGGGAATAAAATAAATAAATAACAACGAGGGGGCCCTCGTTGTTATTTATTTATTTATTTATTTTATTATTTATGTACACACAGTTAAATACATAGAGATACGACATAATTATAATTTCAGTACAAAGGTACTGCTTATTTCTTAAGAAATTTCTTCCAGCAGACCTGCGAAAGGAGAAATGAAAAAGAAATGTAGACAATAGTGTGTGAGAACATGAAGAGAATGATATGAATATGCGAAGTCTTAAACTAAAATATTAAATATAACATATACTTAAATAAAGCTACAAAAATATAAATACATATATCTATAAATATATACATAAAATACTCACAATTGAGAGGAAAGGTAATGCTCTTTTACTCGATGTTCGAATAGAGATATAGTTTTTAAATCGCGAATGCTAGGCGGAAGCGAGTTCCATAATCTTACAGCATGGACAGAGAAGGAATAAGAATAGTAGCTAGTTTTATGAGGATGAGATTTAAGGAGGTATCTAAGGTAAGGGGCTCTTTGGTATATTCCTGTATAGCTGGTAGCTGTAGCCGTTTATGTATTTATACACATAGGCATATGAAATAGGATTTGTTTTCCAAATCCTATTTCATATGCCTATGTGTATATATAAAAAAACAGCTTATTTGAAAGGTAAAGCAAATAGCGAAGTACTTTTTGAAATATCCATTAAACAGGCTCTTTTGGAGTAATCTCCGGAGAATAAATAACAAAAATGTATTAAAGCTACAAATAGAGGATTTAGTCCCAGCAGATTGGAACAAAATGCGTAAACTGAGCCTAAACGATACTGCTCCGGTTACAGTTGACGTTCCACCAAAAGCTATAGATATAAAAGAGATAGCAACGCTGTGAGATTTTATTGGTTTCAGATTAATCAATTCAAAATCTCGTGTGAGCTCGTAGGGCAATTGAATTCGTTCAGATTTAAAAAATCTCCAATATTGGTTTCATATATGAATAAGATAAGCCGCTTATGTGAAATCCATACGAAAAAAAAATCTTTTTTCTAACTAACATGACTGGTTTTTGCTACTACTGTGTTTTTCGTTCAAAGTAAAACTTGTTGACGTAGACAACAGGAAATCGTAATAAAATGATATCAAAGCACGCATGTCATTAAATGTTAGATTACGTTTGTACTTTATGAGTTTGTTTTGTATATACTTATTTAAATTTCCGCTGCTTTGAGTAACATCAAGAGAATGTTTAAGCATGTAGGCAAGTAATAAACTTCTTGCACCAGATTACTCGTATAATTACTTTATTTTACATAAACCAACATGGCCACTTATGAAACGTCAGAAGTTAGGTGCACGGTTCCAAATTGGTAGTGTCATCACTATAGGTAGATTCATTTTAGTACAATTACAAAATGGCTATATTTATAGTAAGTGCTTAAAACGGCGCTCACCGGTCCACCAGGCTGCTCTTCAAAAACAATTTTTCTCGTGACTGAAGAGAAGTTATGAAAAACGGCTCAATCAGGAACCTCGGTAAGTGTGCCTAGAATTTTCTAATACCTTTTATAAAGTTTTATGTTGGGACACGAAGCAACAAAATTCGATCTAAAGAAAAGCGGACACATTTTGATAGATCGTATTTTGTTCATTCGTGTCTCTATATCAAACTTTTTATTTTATTTATTAGGGAAAATAAACAGCGACACATTACATTTTGTAGGAAGAAATACAAAAAAGATACGGCCAAATGTGTAACCAACGAAATTTTCCACGGAATACACATAAAACATATTTTTAACAAACCACGCTTTTAAAACTAAAACCTACAAACTACAATAATTTCATTAAAGAAAGAAATTTTTTGTGCTAAATAGTAAAACAAGTGAATTTAGCAAAAAAAAAAACTAAAAAAAAATTAAAAAAACATTGCATATACCTACTTAGTTATATGAAATCTTAATGCAAATTTTAATTAAAATTACTAGTGACTAACTTTATAAAAGGTATTAGAAAATTCTAGACACACTTACCGAGGTTCCTGATTGAGCCGTTTTTCATAATTACTTCTCAGTCACGAGATAATATTTTTTTTTAAGAAGTGGCGCTAGTGGACCGGTGATCGCCCTCTTAACATATTAAAAACGTAACACACACGGAAAGCAATGACTTTATTTTTATTTTGACTGTCTGCAAATTGTACCTGCTCTTTCACGAAGCTTCAGCCATGCTATCGCTTTGCTAACAGTGGAGTCTCGTCCTTAAGCCGTTACTTCAGGTACTACATTGTTTATTACTTCTAAAATATCAAAAGCTACTAAGTACATCATTCATTTTCCGTTACGTAATAACTCATCAGGTGCTGGATCACCTGACGTCACGCTGTTAAGTTAATATGAGATTAGAAAATAGATACAAAATTTTGGGTGAGCACTGCTCTCCTAGCTAGTTTATGAAAACCTGTGTTAAGGAGAAGCAATCCGGTCCCCTAAGGTATAATGACGTAAAGGTTACATAGTGCTTGTAATGTAACTGTTACAATTTTGGAGTATTGAGATGGACAATTCAAGTTTAAATATAACTATTACTACTATTTGAATATAACTACAATTATATCTACATGAATATCAACAGACTTTCATCAGGGACAGCTGTACTTTACAGTCTACATTTCAGCTTGTTGGAGCTGAAATGTATACTATAAAGTACAACTGTTCCGGATCCCTGTGATAATGGCTTTATTTAACAAAAGCTTCTTTGGCATTTCATCAAAAATATACAACAAAATACCTACTAACATTCTGAGCACTAAGGAACTTCCAGTATTTAAAAATAAATTACGAAACTTAAAAAAATAAACTTTCTAAAATATTAAAAGCTACTCAAATACATCATTCATTTTCCGTTACGTAACAACTCCTCATGTACTGGATCACCTGACGTCACGCTGTTAATATGAGATTTATAAGTTTCCACATGAGCAGTGATAACGGCCGCGGTTCGAGTTGTATGTCGTGGGTTCGAACCCAAGCAGGCACTTTGTATACATTATTTCATCACCATTTCTCTCAAAATGGTGAAGGAAAACATCGTGAGGAAACCAGCATGTTCTAGAATAAAAATAAATCGAAGACATGTGACATATAGCAATCCGCACTGGGCCCGCCTAATAGATAAAGCCCACTCCCTCTCACAGAAAGAGGAGGGCTGTATCCCAGCAGTAGGAACGTTATTGGCTGACTATGTACATAAGTTCCCACATGAAGTAATAACTTAATCTTGGCCTTCAGAGTTACAATTCAGGGTAATTTTATCAAAATTCAAAATATCTTTATTGTATGGGTTTGTTAGAGGTCTTAACAAAAAATTTAAGTTCCAATATGTCCTGCCTAATAGGCATACAATAGTTATGTGTTGGCATTAAATTTAAAATAATTTTACATGTGAAATTTAGTTATTATAAAAATGTCAAAAAATCAAAATACCTCCAGTCAAATTAATACATGGTCAACAAATCAATCAATAATTCAAGAAATCTTGGATCATGTAGTATGCTTTATCAATTAAAAAGTTTCGTAATTTATTTTTACGTGACACCTGGCCATAATGTGAGTTTTACCGCACGCTACGCGTACAGTAAAACTCGCATTGTGGCCAGGTGAAGACGTAAAATTGTGTACTCACCACGGGCAGTAAAACAGAAAGCCCTTGGTAAGTAATGTATAACACTATTAAATACTGGAAGTTCCTTAATGCTCAGAATGTCAGTAGGTATTTTGTTGTATATTTTTGATGCAATGCCAAAGAAGTTTTTGTTAAATGGAGCCGTTATCACAGGGATCAGGAACAGTTGTACTTTATAGTATAATACATTTCAGCTCCAACAAGCTGAAATGTAGACTGTAAAGTACAGCTGTCCCTAACGAAAGTCTGTTGATATATTCTTGTAGATGTAATTGTAGTTATATTATTTTATTTTTACGTTTAATAAAACGTATCTTAAACTTGAATTGTCCATCTCAATATTCCAAAATTGTAACAGTAACATAACAAGCACTATGTAACCTTTACGTCATTATACCTTAGGGGACCGGACTGCTTCTCCTTAACACAGGTTTCCATAACCTATACTCTACACAAATAACCGCTAAATAATGATAGTTATTGTGTAATATTGTTGAAATTACTGCACTTTAGAGTTATTTTTTTAATGTAAATGGTAAATAGATTACAGTGCCTTGTATTTATCGTGAAATAACGGAGTTTATTAAACGTTTACATCGAAATAACGAAAGGGTGAGAACAGCTATTTGTCTAATGTTATAATAAATGGAGTATAGCTAGGACAGCAGTGCTCACCCAAAAGTTTGTAGATATAAGTAGTTATTTTATAAAATGTATATTTTACGTGTACTACAATGCATTATTTTTGAGTCAATAAACATTTATTACTAGTTATAAGAATTTCTCATTAGTTCTTTGACAATAGCTTAATTAACTTTCAGTCGGTGTTAGTTAGATTAGTAGTTAGTAAATATCGAATTGACAGCCACATTTGCATGGTATAATGTTGTTGTGGTTTTCAATCAGTGTTTAAGCAGCATCACACCTGTACAAATAAGTTAGATAAAAAAAAAAAATATAAAGTGTCTGTTTGTAATTTCAAAATAACAGCTTTTTACGAAATTCATATGAAAGTATAAACGGTACTTATAACACAAAAAAAAAACAATTTCTTAAAATGTTGTCTGTCCGTCTGTTTGTTCCGGCTAATCTCCAAAACGGTTGGACCGATTTTGATAAGACTACTTTTATTTGAAAAAAAACTTTTTAAATAACATTATATTGGAACTCCTATGAAATTCTTAGAAATTTAGGTACCTACTTGTTTTTATTATATACTAGCGACCCGCCCCGGCTTCGCACGGGTGCAATGATGACAAAAAAAAGTTATTGTGGGTTATCCATAAGAGATAGACATATACCATCACAGACTTTTCTGTAGACCTTTTCAATGTGTACAATACTTAGTACATTATTTTGATAAAACTCGTAGGGTTCAGCCTGCGTTTGCATTGTAAGCGGAAAAAATGTAATTATTTGCGACATCACATTAGAAACCTCAAAAATAACAGTACTTCTCCACTATTTAATGGATGTTATTATACATACAAACCTTCCTCTTGAATCACTCTATCTATTAAAAAAAACCGCATCAAAATCCGTTGCGTAGTTTCAAAGATTTAAGCATACAAAGGGACATAGGGACAGAGAAAGCGACTTTGTTTTATACTATGTAGTGATATATTTATTTTTCATCTTTAAAGTTTTAGGCTGTGTATATTTCTCAATCACAGAACTTTATACAGGACAAGTTTTAACCAGTGCGCAATTTTTTTTGGTAGGTCAGTATCAGTCATTTCCATTATTTGTTCAATCCTTTTTTTTTTTTTTTGGTCCTACCTGAAATTAGCAAAATATGGATATAATCTATTCGTAATAATATCAATGGGCGAGCGCACAGCTGATAGGTACCTACTACTGCGTTCCACTTCACTGACCGCGCCGCTCCGGCGCGTTGCGCGACGAGTATCCATTATACCAGTTTCAAAATAAACATCTTTCATAAACGATAACTTCATTTTTTTGTACTAAGACATATAAAAATGAGAAATAGGTGTATAATAAAACACGTTTAAGTTTAATTTGTCAAAATCTGCGCACTGATTAAAAACTTTTCCTGTATAACACAGAGCGTTTCACCTTTGCTGCTTACATAGTGGCAAAAAAACTAGACATTAAAGTAGGAAAACCTAAGACCGACCTATTTTCATCTCCACCTTTACTAACAGGCCGATCCAATTTATAGTCCTCCAACAAAGGTTAATAAAAAAATCTGCCCATTATTTATACACCGTACCTATATTTATAAGGCTTCAGACGTCGGTCCAGGGTGCCTACGTTGTTTAAAAATAAAAAAAGAAACGCGGTTGAGAGGAGGCTCATCCCGGCGAGAGCAACCAGCCAGGCGATACCCGATAGACGGCAATTTATAATGTACTCGCTGTATTTTACAATGTATTTGCGAGCGGTTTATATTTTATAGGAGAGCGAGCCACGGTTGTACAGAATATTTTGATAGATAGGTTTGCGTTAATTTTTAAGGCGCTATGATTGGCCCGAACCGACTGAAGTAGCCTCACACACTGAAAGAAATGTTTAACCTAACTACTTCAGCTATTTCAGGAATAATCAAAGTTGACAAGACTTTATAAAAGTTAACTTGATTTAACAAAAGTGATTTGTCTATAAAATACCAAACAGTCTTTTGGTTTTGGTTACATGTTGCATAAAGTTATGTGGTCACTTTTTTGTGTTACATGTTGACGAAAGTTTGGTTATGTATAAGTAAACATTTTTTTCAGTGCAAAGTCGCGAGTGTTTGCCTCGTACATTTGGTAGGTATTAAAATAAATAGTAATTATTTTAATCATTTTATCAAGGCAAACTCCTACTACTTGGATACCCGGCGTGTGCTACTACGCTAAAAAAAGAATTACATAGTAGCCTATAACTTTCCTCAACAATTGGGCTATCAAATGCAAAAATAAGTTCCAGATCCGTGTTCTTTCTTTTTCATTTTGCCCGGCTCCTAAGGGTCGTGATATTGAATATCCTATAAATTCAAAATTCAAAATATCTTTATTTTGGGCATATGTTTGTACAGGTCTTAACAAAAAAATTAAGTTCCTTTATGTCCTGCGTAATAGGCATACAATAGTTATGTGTTGGCATCAAATTCCAAAAACCTTCCTCAAAAATTGGGCTATCAAATGCAAAAAAAAATTTTAGAATCCGTTCAGTATTTTCAAAGTATATAACGGACAAAGGTAGATACATACTTTGTGTTTTACACAAATAGATTATAAAAGAACGTCTGTTTTGTTGCTATGAGATTACGAAAAGGGGTAACTGGGATTTTTTTATATCCAGCAAAGTTAATCTAATCGTGTTATTAAAACCGATTGCATATCCGTCGTCAAATCCTTAAATAAAATATATATTTTTAAGAATTTTATAACATTGTTTGTTGTTTCCCAAGGATTAAAAAAAATATTTTATTTATCTAGACTGTCATTTGTAGATCATTGACGGTACTCGTACACCAAAACCGATGTTGTCGGCCGATCGCGGACAGAACTACCCGGACGAGTAACTCGGACGTGTATGTGCTTACACTGCAACAGTGTACCACTTGTGCTGACATTGGACGTTGACTGTGTTGCATAACAGAGTGAAGACGGCAGACTGCCGAGAAATCCCAACAAGTTCGGACTCGACGGTTGATCGGCCGTTTTCGGACGTCATCAGACGATGACGGTCGTGTTTGTGTACGCGCTCACTTTCTTTTACAGGTGTTTGTTTCGATCGTCCGAGTTCGGCCGTTGTCGCCCGAGCAAACTTCGGCCGCTGACGCATTAGGTGTAGGCGAGCCGTGACAGTTGTTACGGGTCGTCAGAAGCCCGAAAGTCTGACAACCAGTCTAACCAAGGGGTATCGTGTTACCCAGTTACTGGGTTGTGGAGGTCAGAATAGGCAGTCGCTCTATGTTAAATAGTTTGAAAAAGATTAGGCTGATGATGAGTGTGTAACGTAATCAGGGAACTGAACAATTTTAATTACTTCCGTTACCTATATTTGAGATCCTGCCGCTGTTTTTCTCGTAGAAAAGCGCAGCTTCAAGCTTTTTGAAGCACCCGTAAAGCCACCAAAGCGCACGTTCACAACTGAATTGACCTGAATAGGTCTAACTACCAGACTACCCAATCAATCATGGTACCTATTCGTTGGTGCACAAAACCTCAATCAAAGGATTGAGGTTTTGTGCACCAACGTGGAATGGATTAGGATTTCGTCTCTAGGTTTCTATTCAATATAGTCGTTTTCGTTAGAGAAATCCAAGGCCGGTTAGAAGTACACAGTATTTGAAAGACATATTCTTTATTGCTTTTAATAAACCCGTGAAACGAATGAAATCTATCTTCGTTGGAAACTTTTTAGAATTTTGAAACAGATTTTAGGGTTCGGTACCTCAAAAGGAAAAAACAGATCCCTTATAGGATCACTTCGTTGTCCGTCCGTCTGTCTGTCTGCCAAAACCCTTTTTTCAGGAATGCGTGTGGGCATCAAATTGAAAATAATATATTTGGTGCTCTAAAAAATCAAGCTTCTAAGTCAACGCAATAAAAAAAGTGACATATTTTGATACTTGCAAATAAATCAAAACCCGAGTACTTCCCGTTGACCTAGAATCACGAAATTTGGCAAGAAACAAGGTCTTACAGCACAAGTAAAGGAAAAAGTCTGTTTTGAGTGCATCTGACGCATATTTTCCCCGGACTTGTTTTTATTTTTTGGTGGTATTCTTTTTTTGCGTCATGTTTACCGCAAATAAACGTTTTTTCTTTCTTTCTTTCTCGTGTTAATTTGTAGTTAAATTTTTGAGATTACAAACATACATTTGCTGTGGGACAATTGACCATGATCGATGCACGGGAGAACATTTTTTCAACAACAAAGTTTTTTCTTGGGATAAATTCATCCTGACTACGGAAACCCTTCATTGTGCGTGGTCAGAAACGCTTTTAGCCGGTTTTTTTTTTTTTTAGCAATCTCCTCTGACAAACATTTGAGGCTCCTACAAACAGACGTGAAACGCAAGCGACAGAAAGGCTCCGCTCGTTGCGCGACTGGCGGTGCCTTTGTATTGCGTCGCGTGTCGCGTCTGTTTGTAGGAGCCTTTATTGTGCTTGAGAAAGTGTTATTCATTATTTATTTTTTTAAACGATGCCCCACACTAGGAATTTCTCCTGTATTGTGGATGCGTTTATAAATATTTAAACTCACACAAACAGCCAGACCCGGAACAACTACTTGTAGGTCATACAAACTTTTGTTCCGTGCGGGAATCGAACCCGCGACACTCAGTGCAGCAGTCAATCGTGCCGTCAAATTATAATACAAGTATATTAATAAATACTAGCTTTCAATAATTCTCCATAACAACTCCATGGCCAGCCTGAAATGTCGTAAAATGATATATCATCTTACGACATTTCACGCTGGCTTATCGTATACGATAATAAATAAATCAGTAGTTTCAACAGATATTTTTAATATTTCGTACGTAAAAAAGAAACTGTAACATGCATCCTTGCCTACTTGAAGCCCAAACTATATATAAATATAGTATATATGAAACTATACTACTACTATAGATGAAACTATATCATATTATGTTGCCAGGCAACGTCATTTATATTCAAGACATGACGTACATTCGCGTCTAAGCTTGTACTAATAGAACAACATAAAGCTTTGAGTCGCACACAGTCGGCGATGCGAAGCGACGAGTTATAATAATAAAGAAAGAAAGAAAAATAGGTTTATTTGTCACAGAAACACGTGCATACAAAAAGATAATTAACTTGAGTAGGTAGGTATACAGAAAAAGAAAAAAATAAACAAAATAGATCTACATTCTAATCACGAGTACAAAACCAAAATAGTCCGGCGGCAGCTGCACGTCATGACTGTGACAAGAAGGCTTCCACTCAGCATGATGCTGTGCTATGAGGGACCCACAGTTGTATAACGCGTATACGACGTATGCTACATATTACATACTACAACTAATTCCACGGACGTATATCGATACGAAACGCAAATAGGGTTACACGCTTTGAACTCACATTTATTTCCAATTTTATAATTTACATAAAGGCGAAAGGACCTATTTAGGCACAAGATGGTTTATCGTACGAGCGTAGCGAGGGCGCCAATAGTTAGAGTGCCTCAATAGGTTCTTTCACCCGAGGTAAACACTCTGCTTTTCATTTCCAATATGAGGAGAGTAAATAAAAACCTGATTAGTTAAACAAAATACATTATCTGAATCTGATGAACTCATTTTTTACAAATATCTGTATACGTAATTAATTAGCACTCGACTAAACAACTGAAGATCGAATTCCCGCTTTCCCCACCTTTTTTAAGTTGCTTTTTCTGTGGCATTCTACCAGACAGTATTTTTTATCATTGATGATGGTAAATATAGCTCAAACCTATGTAAATTAAATATAAGTGAAAAGTAAATTATAAGTATAAAGTCATGTTACAAAATTGTTTATAATAAAAAATATTAGAATTATTTTACGCTTCGATTTAACAGAGTGGCTATATAAAAAATTGGGACATGGCTTACATAGTTCTTAAACATTTTGACAGCAGAGAAAATCGATTCCCAGGGACGAAAAGTATTGTTTTCATCCCTCTGATCAGGTAACTTTAAGCGTACAAGTATGAGAAATGAAAATATTGTATAGAAGAACTCGTATAAAAGAAACTCCATTTCAAAATCTATCCCTGTACTAAGTTGTCAACTTTTCGAAACAGGACCTGCAACTATCACAAAAAACTACTTACCTACTTGATGACAAACGCACATCCACAATCTATATATATACATATAATGTGATGCCTGATGCCGAAAATATAGTTTTTATAATTTTTGTCCGTTTGTGTGTTTGTCTGGATGTATGTTCCAGATTGGCGCAAAAACGGCCTAATGGATTCCGATGACGTAACGTTTAGTTTAGTTACGTCACGTTTGCATAGGTGACATAGTGTGACTTGAGTCCAGATAGTGTTCAAACTATAAAATAGACCAGATAAGGGCATAAGAAGCATTCATATTTTCAGTTTTGTTAATAAAATACTCATGACATTTTTACGGTGAAGTGTAACTTGATGTCACACTATGCCACTTACGCCAATATGATGCACCTTGAGTCCAATAGAGTTTGTACTATGAAATAAATAGTATAGGACCATTAAAGGTAACTCATATTTTCAGTTTTCCTAATTAAATACGCGTCATAGATTAGGGTGCATAACTCGAGACGGATGTACTTTAGAGCTGAGCTGCTATAGTAACTATTGTTTGAATGGAAGTACTCTACACATCTAACAAGGTGGCGTTAGTGTGCCATCAAAAAAAAGGCACCAAAATTGGGCATAGCCCTTTGGCACATAGGTAGGTAGTTTGTAACCTGGATTGATACATAGGGTACGTTTAATCTCAGAAGTACATTCGCGTGGGATAATTTCCCACATCCGGGCGGATCCGCCACAAAATCTAGTACGAAATACAAATGAGTGCAGAAAAATCGCCACCATACCATTAAATAGTGTGACACGGGCCTTTTAATTTAATTTATTCCACACACTTCACAAGCGGTCAATCTAGTAAGAAAATATAGAACAGTTAGCGTATTGTTGTAACTCATAGTGCGTACCTACTACAGAGCGTTAACTACTGGATTTATTCAACTAAATAAATGGAATTGTTGGAATCATGCCATAATATTGACAAATAAATTGGCTGGCCTTGGTATTACATTGGAATGTTTCGCTAAGAAATATGAATGCCTTAAATAAATTACGCTGGAAATATTCATAAATAATTTAAAATGAGTTGTTTGGCATTATTAAGTGGATGTGCTAAATTGTTTAATATTTTTATGTAGAAGTTTTATTGCCCTATTTATTATTACAAGAGAAAAAGTAATAAAAAAGTTTTTTCTGGCAATAGAATGTCTATAATTTATAGTAATGGTTTCGCCAACAGTTTCAGCAGTTAGGATAAGAAATAGTAGAAAGTGAAAATATAATTGTAATTGCACTTCATCAAGGTGAGCTTTTAAAATCTACAAAATCAAAGCGTTTATTTCGAACAGGCACTTATATGGAACTTCAAAAATTACAAGGGGATAAAATTGATTCTAGTTACCCCTTCCAAAACGTAGTTTCGTATGGGGAAGAATGGACAAGAAACTCCACCGTTGCTCTTTTAAACTCGTTTAAAATACTTTGTATACATCAATTACATAATTTTACTAGCTTTTGCCCGCGGCTCCGCCCGCGTGGATGTCGGTTATCGCGTAAAAAAGTAACCTATGTCCTTCTCCATATCCCAGGCTATATCTCTGCCAAATTTCATGACGATCGGTTCAGCGGTTTAGGCGTGAAAACGTAACATACAGACAGACAGACAGAGTTACTTTCACATTTATAATATTAGTATGGATGTGAAGACTATGGACCTAGAATAACATTAATATACCACAACAGGTAAAAACAATTAAAAATTACTTTATTACATTATTCTACTTCGAAAAAATTCAAATCCAAAACCCATGTTCATGTGTACAAACTAGGATTTAGGACATTAGATTATTGGAGATATTCAAAATACTGACAAGTATGTAGAACACAGGACTGTTATTCTCATGTGGCAAAATGCTCACAAAGAAGAACATTTAAGGGGGAAGCGCTAAGGTAACCCGCAAAATTCCAATTTTCTTACGTTTTTTTGCAATTTGCAGAGCCCATTGTCTGGTTGTATGTTGATTAAAATATAATTCGCGACCGTAACAAATATATATATACAGAATTATAATCATTACAATCAATAGGTAATACAACTCCTTAAGTTAGTATGATGAGTTAATGACTATTAATGAGTGATTTCATGAAACAGTCATTCTATCAATAAATATTTTATACGGCCGCGGACCATATTAAGATCTACATACAATCTGATACTGACCTCAATCAAGTCAGCCTATCACAGTCCACTGCTGAACATAGGATTCTCCCATGCTGCGCCACAACACCCTGTCCTCCGCCTTCCGCATCCAGTCTGTCCCAGCCACCTTTTAGAAGTCATCGGTTCATCTAGCTGGGGGGCATCCCACACTACGCTTGCCGATACGCGGTCTCCACTCCCGGCCATCGGTCCTTCGACAAACATGGCCAGCCCACTGCCACTTCAGCTTGCTTACTCTGCAAGCTGAAGATACTAGACTTGATGAAGATACTAGATTGCAAAAAAAAAATTGAATTTCGCGGGCTGAGTCTGATGCTTTCGCCTTAAGTACGGAAATTATTATCAGAAAAATCAATTTTCAGAGAATAATGTTTCAGTCACCATACATTCCGTATAATACCCGACGCGGTTCCACCAACAGACTGACCCAAAAAAAAGTTGGAAAAATGATTCGCTGCTCCGAAAAAGGTCGCTCTCAAATACAATGAAATGCTCTTTGCGGTTTTCTCGACGTGTATACAGTATAATGTTTTCACCAGCATTGTCCTAAAATTGTTGGTGCTTTGTGTTAATTCTGTTAATTAAAGAGAGAGGTTATTGGCCGAATTTTTAAGCCTCGTATGTTGATAAAGAAATTATTGAGGTTGTAATGAATATTTTAGGCTTTTCAACACAATGGGTACGCGCTTTTGTTCCGTTTTTTCAGAATGTTTTAATGAAGGTACCTAGAACAATAGCATAATTATGTCTATAAATTAACTAGAGCTGCCGCGAATACTCGCTATTATTCAGTATTCGGTATTACTCTTTTTTTTTTAATTCGTTGAATACCGAATATTAGTATCTATTATTCGACATTCGGCGAATAGTTGTCTAAATAAAAATAAACTGTTAATGAACAGAAAAACTAAACTAACTTAGACTTAAAAATAATTAAACTTTTATTAATCTTTAAAAACAAAACACATAATCATCATCATCATTTCAGCCGAAAGATGTCCACTGCTGGACCTAAGCCTCCCCAAAAGGGGGGGATTTGCCATAATCGCCACGCTTGGCAGGCGGGTCGGCGATCGCAGTATGGTGTAAAAATGCATAGAGAACGCTGCTGCCCATTCTCTAGTAAGTCCCTCAGTCGCCTTTTACGACACCCATGTAAAGAAATGGGGTAGTACTATTCTTTACGTCAGGCACCACACAAAACACACTTAGTATTATTATCATTAATTTAAAAAAAATTGCCAAAAATCAGTCATGGAAGTTAATTAATTAGGTTTTTTAATTGACAATTTAATATTTATTAAAGCCCAAAAGGGTCAGATTATGGTGCAAAACCATAATCTGACCCTTTTGGACATTTTCTAAAAACTACTTTTTCTGTTCAATAATCAATAAGACCAAGTGTAATATTATTATTTGAGAATGAATAAATTTATGTCGTTTAATAATGGCGAGTACCTACTTAACTATTCGCCATAGGGAATGGCGATTAATCGGTATTCGACTATTAACCCAGATTCTTTGGAATACCTAAATGTTAATGTCTAGATAAAAATTTTGGCAGGACCGGAAAATCGTAAACGCGCACGTGAGTTTTCACAACAATTGCATCGTCGACCGAAATCTCAAAGTAATCGTTCTGTATCGGCATAAAATATAGGTCAACGTTCAGTATAAATATAGGCCTTTACAATTGGATCAAAATCTCATACCATACGAGTGTAATCACTACCTAATCAGTTACAAGACGCATCGTTATGTCACGTCACAAAGGTCGGTGTCTGCCGAGTGCCGATGCCGACTAGGCCGGTATCACATTATCAACGGTCATTGTATTGGCCTAGTTCAATGCTTCTACAATCCGCACATACCGTGTGCATGTATCATGTGTACAATTGTCTAGCTGTATAATGGTCTAGATTATAGTTTGTTCACCAGCTCAATTCGAATGAACAAAATTGGGCGTACCTAGTTAAACAAAAAGCGACCATCGACGAAAAAAGTGTTTTGTGATAAAGTGTTTAGTGCCTTTTAAGGTATTTACAATAAAACAATTAACGAAAAGTTATATTAATATCAAAGTATACAACAAAGGCTACAAAATAACCTATTTGAATCTACCAAAATACTTAGTTTCGTGCATGAATTATCGACTTAACCGCTCGTATGCCGTAATTACAGATACAATGAAAAAATCATTGTATCTTGCGTGGATCTACGTAGTTCTTGAACTGGAACTTGTAGTTCCGTTTTGCTTTATCAAAAAATTTAAAATAACACTTTCCCCCAGAATGCTTCTTATTCAGCTTTGTGAGATATGGCCGAAAAATTAAAAAAAAAATGGAAAGCCGTAATAATGGTTTTATATTAGGTACATATTTTCAAATAAAAAACATTCTTTAAAAAACTCAAATCAAAAACAATTGATACCTACTCTTATTATTATTTATATAAAATAATAAAAAATAAACAACATTTTCACTGAAGTAGCTAGTGTAATATTATTATAATAATATAAAATAAAATATAGTTAAATCACAAAAAAACAATTTTGCAGAAATTGCGATGGTCGGCCTCTGCAAATAGGAAAATCAAACTAATAATTATTATAAACGAAATTTGCAGAAGCCAGCCAACTTCGATGGTCAGATTCTTCTTAACAATAATCACGCATTTCTGAATATTTTGCTAGACCAAAACCGAAAATCATCGTTTTTAACACAAAAAATGGGTGATAATGGTACATGGTCTCATTTGACAACTTAATATCTTGAGTACAGATGTGATTTGAAAATATCTGTCCTAGAATACCTATGCAACGGAAAGTAAATCATAAGTCATGGACATTCTAACTCATTTTCGCAAAAATCGGGATTGGTCGCTTTCTGCTTAACTACGCTCAATTTTTTTTTTTTTTTTTAAACGTTACTTCACACTATGAATTTCTCCTGTATTGTGGGTGCATTTACAAACATTTGAACTCACATACACAAACAGCAAGACCCGGAACAACTACTTGTAGGTCATACAAATATTTGTTCCGTGCGGGAATCGAACCCGCGACACGCTTAACCACTGCGCCAACCGTGCCGTCAACAACAAATTGATCGACTCATCATTTACTCAGATGAGCAAAATGCCTGATTGGAACAAAAAGTGCAATACCTGGCACCCATTTATTTTTGGTAGCTGATCGTCTAAAGTACATCTTCAATAAGACACACTGCTGATTGGTCACCGGTAATCCGATCTACAAGCTTCTGCAAACAAGCCACCGAGGCGCGCATTCACAAACATTGAATCAACATGACGTTATACCGCCGTCGAGCAAGTCGCCAATCAACACAAACGATAAACAAACTTCCACTTTCTGGAGCATCAACAATTCGGAACATTCAAAATAGATCTAATTCCGGCTTCAGAATCAAAATACCGGAACAATACAACGTCGCTCTCAATCACTTAAGACGCAGATATATGCCAGTGACCTTGTATGGTTAACTTTCACGTTCTGTACTGAGCTCACGCAACCGTCGTACGTCCAGCCAGTAATAGGACTCGCCCATCCAGGAGCGCTGGCCCAAATAAAACGCATTATTAATTTATCACACTAATAATATATTATAAAGGCGAAAGTTTGTGTGTGTGTATGTTTGTCTCTTCTTCACGCTCAAACGGCTTTACCAATTTTGATAAAATTTGGTATGCACGTAGGTGACACCCTGGATTTACACATAGACTACTTTTTATCCCGAAAGAATGCAGTGTTCGCGGGTAACACCCCGGGGCGCAGCTAGTTATACATAAAACAAAAGGTATTTTAATAAAACACGTATACTAAAAGATCAATTAAATTATCTTTAAAAAGGTGAAGGTTTAAAAAAAATACGCTTGATAGATTTTGCATGATTCGTATAGTTTTTTTTATTCGCGTTAGACATAACTTTACAAAATAATTTAACTATGTAATATAAACATGACAACACATTTGACGGTACGGTTGGCGCAGTGGTTAAGCGATTGACTGCTGCGCTGCGTGTCGCGGGTTCGATTCCCGCACGGAACAAATATTTGTATGACCTACAAGTTGTTGTTCCGGGTCTGGCTGTTTGTGTATGTGAGTTTTTAAATGTTTGTTAATGCACCCACAATACAGAAGAAATTCCTACTCTAGGAAATGTTAAAAAAAAAAACAATCTCAAATATTCACATATTAAGTTATTAAAAAAATGCTCTAATTTAACATATCTTTTTTTCCAAATCATTAACACTACCCGTTTAGACGTGATTTTCAGTATAAAATCATTAAAAGTCGGTTATCGTCGTCTTAAGGTCTGTCCCACCGCGACTAGCTGTCAACGACTTCCTTACTCAAGAAACGTACAAAAACTTGTAGGTCCCGTATAAGTAAAAGAGATACATTTATTAATATTTGATCGCTGACTATTCAAACCGCCGCCGCCGGCGAGTAGATACTCGTTTGTCGCAGCGATAAGAGAGCAGCTATCAAAAAGAGACTCGCTCAGCGAAGCTCGCCTGGCAGGCAGAACACTCGCTGTCAAGTCAAACTGTCAAGTCTACTTATTCCTAACAAATAAAAAGGTAAAAGTAGACTGAACCTACCTAACACGCACTCTCGAGGCAAGAAGGAGGAAGGTGAGATTTATAATACCTACTTGGAAGGCACTCCCAGCTCCGCGTCAGGAAAGCTCCGCAATCCAGTAGACAGGGCAGCTCCGAAGAACAGGCGTCAAGGCAGCTCCGAAGAAAAGATGTCAGCGCATTCTCCGCAGTGTCGAGAAGGAAACTCCGAGAAGTGTAGGGACGCGTCAGAGCGTCGGCGACCCAATGACTGTTCACTTTACAGTTATCGTGAACTTGATGGTTCTCAAGGAGTCAAGCAGTAGACCCTCCGCAGTGGGATGGTTCACTATCAGAACCCAGACGTAGACTCACGCTTGGTACATACCAGCGAGTAATCGCTGGTCGCCGTCGCTCACTCACTGCTCGCTGCTCGCCAAATCGTTTTGAGTAGCTAGCTCTACTCGCTTCTCGTTAATCGCCGTGTGGGATGGGTACCTAAATACCCGTTACTGAAATAGCTGCACGAAATTGGTGATGCATGTACGGCAATCAAGCTTCGCTGAATGTCACAGTTACAGAGACAATACGTCCAGATGAGCAAAAATGTCCGAACATGGCCCTGTGCAGAAATAACGGGTTAGTACTGTTTCCACCCGTTCTTGTTTCCACCCGAAAAGTTACATACTTTATATTCCCGTTTTATCAGACGAAATCGAGGTGATACAGTCAACGTTGTTTAGTACTTTTTAGTACTAAACGATTTATTAATAAGTATGTTTATTTCAGATCAAATTATTCTACATTATCACAAATCAAATCACAGCTTTCGTCAATTTTACAATTAGTTTATTCACAATTAGAAGCTGAAAACGGTTGCGACGAGCTAGATATACTTCTATTTAGTTTTCTTAGACAATCTGTATAAAATTCCTAAAAATAATATTTCGGTGGTTGCACTTTCTCGGTTAACTGTACTTAATTTTTGAATATCTGGGGGAATTGGAAATGTATTTAAAAACGATATTTTTATTATAACTTTCGGGGGGTAGAACGGGGGGAATCAGTACTAACCCGAAATAACGGCAGAAGCGACTTTGTATATCCAGATTCCGTTTTCATCTACTTTCTCCGTTTGGTGCCAGAAATAGCACTACTCGTATGTATTCAAGTTTGGCGATACATGCCAGAAATGAAATTGTATTAAGCAAATAATGTCATAGAAACTAATACTATAAACGTACATATAGAAAAGCCAGTCTGTCTATAAAATAGTGAGCTTTTTAATACAACATCGTTTTAACTTTTACTATTTTTAATTTTTAAGCCAATGGTGCAGGTCACGGTAATTGCCCGTTGTTAAAAGTAATTTCCTCATTTCATCGAAAAGTTATCGGTAAACGAGTATCCGCGATGGAAAATCGTGATAATAGCAACAATTCAGTTTTTTCATATGAAATTATTATAAATTAACACGCAATCACTGTGATCAGAAAACAGCATTTTCTACGTTGATTTTCTTGGAACAATGTCTGGATTCGAAGTTAGTTTTAAGAATAATTAAAACTAAAATAGATGCTTTGATGTTTGTGAGAACATTCACGTACAATAAATATGTTAAATACTGATCATTACATCCAAATTCAAACTGATAAACAAACACAACATTTTCACAGAAACTGAGGTGAAGTTGACATTCTGAAAATTACACTAAAAAATTTCATACAAAATAATACCACGCTTAAAGACGGAGTGCTTACTGACTAGACACTAGAAATTTAAAAATTTAAAGGTACGCGTCCATTAGTCCGCGCCGGACGCATCGCACGCACGGCACGCAACGGATTTTAGTTTGCTTTGTATGATTTTACATAGCGCTGCGTCCATTATCCGCACCGTCCGCATCGAACGCCGGAACAAAAAATGCGTTGCGTGCAGGTGACGTTACACAAATCAGTTAGCCGCTGACATCGCCCACTGCCGCACGTGTTGTTTTGTTTTACCTGAGCTTACGACAAAAAAATAAAATGGATGACACATTATTGATAATGTTGGTAGAAAGGTACCTATGAAAAATATTACAATTTAAAACATCCACATTATTTTAATGTACAAAGAAGAGACAACAATATTTTGAAAAAATAAATAAAAAATGAAGAGATGTATATATATATATTTTTTTTTTTTTCAATTTATTTATATAAATCTTTCTTCATGATGAAGTAAATCGGGAACAAATAATGAATGATACTCTCCAAAACTTGGTCGCTTCAAATTGATATTATGAACCCACATTCTAAGTTTAGTTTAACGTTTTTCTTCATCTTCCAACAAGCAACTAATAATAATAATATCTTCGTCAATCTCCATGACCGAATACGTCAACTCACGACAAGAAAACACTCGTAACATAACAAAAAAATCCGGGTACAGTGGACGTACGACATAGGCAAATCCGTTCAATCCGTTGCGTGCCGTGCGTGCGGTGCGTCCTGCGCGGGCCAATGGACGCGTGAGTGCAATACGATACTGGATCACGTGGCTTCTTAGTAATATACGCTTTACACGGGTATAGGCAGTTTGTCTGTTTTGACGGTTCAATTAACCGCCTGTGGGCGTAGCGTCATCAAAAACGAAAAAAAAAATACGCCACTGGCCGTGACGTCAGTGAAAGTGTTAAAATCATGATGAACAGAAATATGCACTTATGTATTGCTAATGCAGATATTATTTCTATGTCACGTTTGCTCCCTTCTCTTATGTGCAATTCTGCAAACGTTTTGTGCTCCCCCGAGGCCTGCAGTTGACTTCTAAAGCCAATAAAATAATGTAAAACTGTCTAGTGTGGAAATAGAAATACTGCTTCAAAAGCTGCTGTTGGCTTTAGGAGTGACACAATCACGTATATTCGACAAAATAGAAAAGTATAGATATGCGGGTTGCTACACTTGATTCCTACGTCATATATATGGTGTATCTATTCAAACACGAAATATTTTAAGAGATACACCTATAGGTGGTAAAGAAGCCATGGAAACAATTTTTTTTTTATTATGAGTATATTAAAAAAAAATAAGTATATAGGGTCATTCATAGAATAAGTAAAAAAAGCCTTTTTTTTTTTTTTCAAAATGTCTCAAGCTTTTTAAAATTATAATAGTTATGTAAAAATATAAAACAGATAAAAAAAATGTTTTCGCTGCAATGGCTTTTTTACCACCAATAGATGTTTCTCTTAAAATATTTCGTGTTTGAATTTATACAATACAAATAAATAAAATTGAAGTGTCTGTTAAGTAATGTCAAAATAACAGCTTTTTACTAAATGGTATGAAAGTATATACGGTACTTATAAATAACAAAACCCTTTTTTTATTTATTTTTTATTGTCTGTGTGCCTGTGTGACTTTTATTTTCGACTAACTGCTGCCTGAGGGTTCGCCCGTGTGGATTAAAATAAAAAGAAGAAATTGTTACATTACACAGACAAACTTCAGTTTTATTTATTTGTATAGAAAAAGCCACGCAGGCGAAGCCACGGGCAGCAGCTAGTTCCTAATAGACATGTGTATACTAACTGGTCAAGTATTAATACTTGATATAATTATAATTTGGCTGAAACTGTGTTCTGTGTACGAAACGTTATTTAGTCTACCCACAATATTAGGTAATGATAGCGCATGGTGCACATATTTTTTTTGTTTTTTGTGTGGGAAATTATCAAATAACTTCTTCCGCTCTGGGCGGAGCGGGATGCCAGACTTTTACTGACTAAAACCCACCCGTGTTCCTTCAGTCGTTTGTGTGCCAGGGCCACGATAACCCTTTCGGAAAAAACCCGCAACTCTGGCAGACATCGGTCCTAGCGGACCCCGTGAGTTCGTGCTGACATCTCTTTGAGGCGCGCGTGGAACACAACGCGAAATCGACCCAGGCCTGGTCCTTACCGGACGATGAGCTGGCCATTGTTCGCCGTCCGCAAGCCCGCGTCTACGGTGGCCGGGAATCGGCTACCGATTCCTGCCACCCAGAGCGTCTCCTGCGACGACTAGGGGCGTGAGGGCGAACAGACTGCCGCTCCCTCACGCATTTCGCCTCCTTCTTCTGGAAGGGGATGGCTTCCCATGGAGCATGGTGCATACCTGATAACTTAATTATGTCATGTAATCTGATTTTAACAATCTTGTTACCAGTCTAACGATTTTGATACAATAGTTTCATAGCGACACTATTGTGCGAGCAGAATTACCTAGGTATACTTCTAAAAGCGTCGAAGTTTCACCTATGCTTACTGCTTCATTGTGACCTCATTAATGATGTTAAACCATCACTCTTTGTCATACTTCAGTCGACTTTCATAGCTATGCTTGATTGCTTTCCTAATGAATGTTTGATTAAAATGCGTCACACAGAGCTGCAACTGTTTTGCAGTAGGCGGTAGCGTAGCAAAGCGAAGTACTGCGAAGAGGTGTTTTTTAAATGATCTGGGCCTACGGTGGTAAGGAGCGGTTTATTTTGCTGACTATACTTTTTTTGCAGCAATTACTTGTCACATGTCTTTGGTAGTAAATACAAACTCAAAATAATGTAATAAAGTATAAATAACTAAATCTAAAAAACAATCTAACAAATAATGGAACTCTGCAAGTTCGTATCATTGCCACATTGGTAGTTTTTTTGCCATATGGAGAGGCCAGAAAGTTAGAGTAAAAATGTTGAATAGATTTCAGACTATATGACTGTAACTGCGAATCTTACAGAGACTATAAATTACCTCGATGCAATCAAGTACACAAAATATAAAACACTTGTCATTCAAATAACGTGTACATTCTCTAATCATCAATATTTATTACATAATAATATGTGTTCAGATGTGGACGAATGTTCATATCCTGGGTTTTGTTCAATATTAAAAACCGCAATTGGTTGTTTCCCCAACAAATAATTAGATATATGTATAAGTAAATTGTGTTTTGTTTGGACTTGCCTACCGTGATATAGTGATAGTTAATATAAAGGAAATTAAGTCCATTGGAACCGGGTAAGTCAAACTGTAAGTACCTACATACTTACCTAAGTATCAACCTATTAATTTAAAACAAATCATCTTCATCCAACCATGCATATCCGCTACAGCATATAAAGAAAAGAAAGAAAGAAAAATGTTATTATTGAAAACATACATCAAAAATATAAATCCTCAACTTTAACATTACCCAATTCGTCTCTTTGTAAATATTATCAATAATGTATCAACATTAACAACGGCCGACTGCGTTCAACAGGCTACCGCTGCCTGATAATCTCTCATTAACTATTGATGAGCGATTAATTACCAATGCACGATTAAATAAATGCTATACAGCATTGAAACTTTCATAAAATGGGGCCTACAACAGTACAGTTCGTGTTAATATTTTATGTTCACGTTAGTTTATTTTGCAACCTGTCTGAACATTGTATTTAGCCACGTGAAAATTGAACTGTACTGGTTGTAAATTGGTCTGCTGTGGTACTGTTGAACATGAGGTCTTGGTTTCTTCTGGTCTTGGGTTAATTCCATCTGGAAATTCTCAATAGCAGCCCGGAGTTTGGATTTGTGTCCAGGGCCTCAAGTCTGCTATTACAATAGTGTCAGAATGGTCTCACCATTGTGAGTATTTGACAATGTTTGTATGGCAAATCTGTCAAAAACTCACAATGAAGAGACCATTCTGACACTATTGTAATAGCAGACTTGAGGCCCAGTTGATGGCAATAAGAAGGTTCTGGAGTAGCGACCGCGTACCGGAAGACGTAGCGTTGGAAGGCCTCCCACAAAGTGGACCGATGACCTTATGAAAGCCGCAGGAATCCGCTGGATGCGGGAAGCACAAAACCGATCAAGGTGGCGGTGCTTGAGGGAAGGCCTATGTCCAGCAGTGGACGTCTTTCGGCTGAAATGAATGAATGAATGAATGATGGCAATAGACTTGCCCCTTATTACATGGGACTTAAACATAACTGGCGGAATGTGGATATACTATTTATTTATTTATTATTATTAAATACAACGGTTATACATCAGTAACAGTAACTAATTAATTTCTTTTGCATTATAAATAACAATTTCGTCTTGATAGGTAGGTACAGCGTAAAAAAAAAAAAAATCGGTTACAAATTATTAGGACATGCAGTAATTCATATACAATGGTGTACTATAGGTACACCTCTGCCTAACCCTTCGGGGATAACAGGCATTATACTATGTTATGTTATGAAAATTTAACAAAAACTATGGACATAGTGCCATTCATAAAGTTAACACAAGTTACTCATTCACATCTACTTAAACAGGGTATAAAAAAACCCATCATAAAGTCGTCATCTACGCAATTCTGTATATCAAACTAAGTAACTCTGTCCAAAAATAATTGCTGGGAAACGACTTAAAGTTTTGGTGCGCAATGTAACGCACGCAAAACTTTATGCTTATGGATACATGCAACGGTACAGGAGACGTGGGAGTATATAAAGTTTAGTTATAACATTTAAAACTTGTTTTAGTAAAAAAACCGTCAAAAATGACCCTTCGAAAGAAATACCTTCAATATCTCCGTAACCAAAAGGTTCCCAGACATGGTACAGTCCTGCCAGTTTTGCGGGTTTGTCGAAAAGGGATACCATGGCCCTGACACACAGGCAACTGAAGGAACACGGGTGGGTTTTAGTCAGTAAAAGTCTAACACGCCTTCCCGCTCCGCCCAGAAAGGGAGAAGTTATTTGATAATTTCCCACCAAAAAAAAAGCATGATTAATATTGGTATAAATTTATTGGCTTTCATGCAATCATTCGAAAAAAAAACCGCGTCGCTGCTGAGTAGAGTGGGAAGTAGTCGCAACTATATCCTGAGAGCTGTGGCGGAGAGCTATACTCCTGACATCAGACACTTCATGCGGAGGTTGATCAGGTAGGAAACATGTTTTCTTGTCTGGTCGTCCTCAGCGTGGGGTGCCCATTATTTGAAATATTTTATATCTGTACTACTAATACTAGAATATAAGTTGTTTTGTAATACTAACACATAAATGAATTTGAATATATAGATGAAATCCATGTTTTCGCCACGGCTAAAATAGTTTTAGATTTTCTATGAACATTACACAACACCATGTAACGTGAGTCACTACGAAAAAGATCTTGTTCATATATTTGCTTTATATCACGTTGACTTTTATGATTTTAGTTGCTATTAAAGTGCGGAATATTGTTTGAAAGATTTGGCTTCATACTTTTAGCCGAAGGATACGTCTTGATCGGGAGAAGATATTTGATAATTGCCCACCCAAAAAAAAACCGGCCAAGTGCGAGTCGGACTCGCACACGAAGGGTTCCATACCATTATCTAATTAAATGTTTTTTTTTTTTATATTTGAGTTGATTGAATGAAAGGTAAATTGCGGTTTACGATTTATGACGTATTGAAAAAAATAAACTACTTACTAGATCTCGTTCGAACCAATTTTCGATGGAAGTTTACATGGTAATGTACTCATATTTTTTTTTTTTTTGTTTTATCATTCTCTTATTTTAGAAGTTACGGGGGGGACACACATTTTACCACTTTGGAAGTGTCTCTCGCGCAAACTATTCAGTTTAGAAAAAAAAATTATTAGAAACTTCAATATAATTTTTGAAGACTTATCCATAAATACCCCATAAGTATGGGTACGATGAAAAAAAATATTTGAGTTTCAGTTCTAAGTATGGGGAACCCCCAAAATTTATTGTTTTTTTTTTTTTTTTCTATTTTTGTGTGAAAATCTTAATGCGGTTCACAGAATACATCTACTTACCAAGTTTCAACAGTATAGTTCTTATAGTTTCGGAAAAAAGTGGCTGTGACATACGGACGGATAGACAGACAGACATGACGAATCCATAAGGGTTCCGTTTTTTGCCATTTGGCTACGAAACCCTAAAAAGGTACGGTCCAGTACAAAAAAAAAATATCACAATGACGCGAAGAACAAGTGACTCTCAGCGTAGTTAAGTGTCTTTTTATACCTGTTATGTTCTTTTTGCTACAAACGACACTGCATCTGTTAAACGCTGGAAAGATACGATAAGTGCACCTAGCTTCTGACGTTTTATAAGTGCCCATTGAGGTTTATGTACAATAAAATATTTTGATTTTGATATTGAAGAGTTTTCGTGGTAAGTTGCATATTTTACAGTGTTATCTAATTTGGGGGCGCCATTTTTCTCCTACAACTTTCCCAGTGCAAGAGAAAAACAAAACAATAATTTTGGTTTAGTTCAGCCGAATCGCAGACAACACCATTCATTTAATAGAAAACTTTCCACCTACTTAATAAAGTTTACGTTTTCCGTCACAATACAAAAGGTTTACCGATAATGAGTGGGCAGCCTGAAAGGAAATGCATCTACAAACTACCGAGCCTTTTCCCAACTATGTTTGGGCGGCTTTCAGTATACAGCTGAATACCAGTATTTTACATGGAGCGACTGCCTGTCTGACCTCCACAACCCAGTTACTGGGTAAGGGCGCCTACAAATTAGCCGCAAAATGCCGCGCAGTGCAATCACTAAGTTCGAGCATCATAGTGTTGTACATAGTTTCACGATGGACTCTGACTGACGACGAAACACTGCTGCTAGTGTTACTATTAGAACGAAAAAGATTTTGGAAAATGAAAAAAAAAAAACCTAGGAAAATGTTGCCGTTATTTTGTATAAATCAATGAACTGAATGTCATAAAGTAAAAGGCTACTAAAAAAATCAGAATTACTTACGATTATCACGTCACTAGTCGATCGATGCACTGATGCGCGGCCGCAGCGTGGGTGTAGCGCGCGTGTGGTAGTCGCGCGTTTTTTATTTATATTGATTAACAAAGCAGCGCGGCGACAGCACTGCAGCCGCGCTGCCACCGCGCGGCACTTTGAGGTAAATTTGAAGGCACACGATATCCCTTGATTAAATGGTTGCCATACTTTTGGTGAAATGAAATGAAATTAAATAGGATATCGGAATCACTTTTAGACCTAATATATAAAAAATAAAATAAGCTAGTTGGAGTCAACTTTGGAACAGGGTGTAAAGTTCACTCATCCTCCATAGAAAAGGGAGGATCTTCCGGCCAAACAGGTGTTGTGTCTGGTGAGCAACTGCCCGACGGTTGATATTGGGATGTTGTATATATGCTAGTCGCGCGGTAAACTCTGATTGCGCGATGCAGGATTTGTGTCGTCAGAACATTTTGATGCGTAGTTCGCATATGGCGTTGTAGATGCCGCTATAACTATGGTCACCCATCCACCAACCGACCGCGGCAAGCGTAGCTTTACCTTCGATCGACCCGTGTTCGGATGTTATTATTTAGCCACGAGCCGGGTTCCAGCTACAAATTAAAATTTACGTCTTCCTCCATAACAAGGTGCAACCAATAAAGAGGCGGGCAGCTTGAAAGGAAATAAACTCTAAACAGGAAGCGTTAGATAGCAACGCAGTCTTGTTTGTATATAATGTTTACCGTGTGTTCACCTGTTTACTCTGTTGTTCGCAGTTGTTGTTCTAACAGGTTAGATTGTTAGAGATAGTTTTGATTGTTAGTGTTCACCTTGTTAGGGAGTTGTGACGGACGTTAGAATATTTGATGGTTCTTCTTGTGCCAGTAATTTAAGAATTGTAGAGAGTGTTCCAAAATTTACGCAAGATTTGAATTAAATAGAAAACACATATTTTTTTTTCTTTTATTATAATTTATTTATTGAATCATAAAGTACATAGACAAGGGTTATGTATAGAATAGCACGTCGGGAAAATAGCACCCACGGCATAGCTGGCACATACGCATTCTTTAGTCGAGATTTTCCATGTCTTTTTTGCATAAATGTGGCTCTGTATTTCATTGAATCACCTCCTTCGATGCACGGGTGATTGTGGGCTTGTTGGCATAGATATTTGACTTCGAATAACCCCATAAAAGGAGATCCAGTGGTGTTAAATCACATGATGGCCAATTCTGACCACCAAAACAAGAGTGAGAGAAAACAGGACCAGGAATTATGGAGACATAATTACTTTATTGGTTTTTTAAACGATTCGATTACTGTATGAGAATACAGTAATCGAATCGTTTAACAGCTAAACCGTGGAGGCCATATTCACGATGTGCTATTCCATACATAACCCTACCCTATGTACTTTACGATTCAATAAAGAAATTATTATAAAAGAAAAAAATAAGGTGTTTTCTATTTAGTTCAAATCTTGCGTAAATTTTGGTTTCGACCGCGCGTTAGTCGGAAATTAACCAATGAGAACGTACTACCGAGATACAAAAGTATCCTGTGTCTTAACTCAGGTCATGGTCCACCTGTGGCCAAATTTCATCGAAATCCGTTCAGCTGTTAAGGCGTGAAAAGGTCACAGACAGAATTACCTTCGCATTTATAAGGTTGGTAGCTGGTTTGTCTCGTGTCGACACAAGCTATAGATAGGTTAATTCGCTGTGAAACATGACCAGATAGTTGGAAGCGAGACGGGAGGCTGCGACGTAGGTACTTAAGTACCTTGACTAGTGAAAACTCTTCCGTAGATTCGTAGATTTCGATTGCGGTCAGTCAAGTGTAGTTTGCTCGTTAACTGCTAACATGCAGGCCATCTGAATATGCCAGTGCATCCGAATAATTATGTAATTTTATTTATTTAACTATTTATGTTCACAGCTACATAAAAAGACAAAAAGAAAAGAACAGAAAAATACGTACATAGGTGATGCTTATTTCTAAAGAAATTTGTTCCAGCATACCTGCGACAGGAAAGTAGATAAACAGATGTAGATACCGTGTGTAAGATAAAAGAGAAAATAAAATACATAAAATTAAATAATATTTTTTTTTTTTTTTTATTAATAATAATAAAAAATAATAATAAACAGAAAAGAAAAAAAAAAGAAGTATGTATGGATGTAAGTATATTCTCATATTGTAAATTTATATTTAAATTAGTGAATAGTTTTTTGATTTCATGTATTTTTCTTTCTCTTCTACTCTTACACACGTTGTCTACATCTCCTTATCTACTCTCCTATCGGAGGTACAAGTATGCTGGTTACTGACCGACCCAGACGACCCAATCACTCTCCTCCAGGAGAGTCATAGGGAAACTAGTACAGTTCGTAAGAGAGTACACACTACACGATCGTCATTCCGACCTCGCCGCCGAGGCCCCGCGCGAAATCCCCGACTAAATAGTCCTCCCCGACCCATGCCCGGAAGCGAAGCGCCAGCACGCGCTATAGCTGAGCCTGGAGCTTTAAATCCCCCTGATAATAATCATCACCCTGATTTTATCCAGCCACCGACAGCCCCTGGCCATCCTCCCTGCGACGCTGCCCTAAGCCGAGGTTCGTACCCCACAGGGGGTGCCCTTAGCGCGCAGTCGTTTAGTTTATAAGTTTTTACACCTTGGCTGGAGGCATTATGTTTCGATAGGAGCTTAAGGCCTGTGTTCACCAACATTTAAATCAACTGTTTAGATATTAAATCAGTTCTTTATTTAGGAAATTTGACATAAATTAACTGTTTAAAAACCTTACCGGTAGTTTGACTGTTGGTGAACACAGGCCTAAGGTAACCACAGGATAGTCCGGTTAAAGAGTCTCAACCTCTCATCGTGAACTCTGAGATGCCATAGTTTAAAAAAAAAGGTATGCTGGAAGAGATTTCTTTAGAAATAAGCAGCACCCTTGTACGTATTTTTCTGTTCCTTTCTTCTTGACTGTTTATATGTGTGTACTTAAACTGTTAAATAAATAAATAATATAAAAACAATTCACTTAATAAAATTAAACAGAAAATATGAGAACATAATTATATACGAGTAAATACTTCTAAAATAAATCCCGGAAGACGTAGCGTTGGAAGGCCAACCACAAGGTGGTCGGATGGCCTGGTGAAGACCGCAGTAATCTGCTGGATACGAAAGGCACAGAACCGGTCGAAGTGGCAGTGCTTGGGGGAGGCCTATGTCCAGCAGTGGACGTCTTTCGGTTGAAATGATGAAGCTAATGATGAATGTTTATCACACAGTGAAATCAGAAATGTTGTTGTCAATAATTGAAACAACACTAACAAATAAGGCCCGAAAGTAATTATGTAGATACATACTCATACAGCTGAAACTATACTTAGATGATCATTCAACAAACATTTGGCCTTCATATTACTTATACTAAAAATGACACAACTTTCGTCAACAAACAGTTGGCTCTCCACTTCCGAGTTCGAGTGAACTCGATATACATGTACGGTGAATTGCAATAAAAAAGTTACACAGACTCAATCACGGACAAGAGATTCACTAAGGTAGTGATTGCAAAACTTCAAACTACAATATGTAAACTATTCTCTCTATTCCACAAACGTAGCAAAATTATACATATTTGAATCAAGTTTGAGCTGTTTCGAAGCCTCGTATATTAATCATATTGAGTTCAAATCGCTATGGAGTATAAAGTTTTGACAGATCGCTATTCCCGACTTGCTAGTAGTACCTACCCGATACTGGCATTTGAATAGTTTCAAGATTTCTATAAAATACCTTGTTAATATTTTAGCAGACAAAGTGTGCTGAATGAGGTCGTATTTCAGTTTACCTGTAACGTTTTAATTTACAACCACGTAGTTTCCTGTTAAACCGAACAAAATAATGATCTAAAACAATGTTGAGCGCTATTACGTGTTCAAACAAATTACCGAAGCCACGTTTAAATCGATCCAATACTTTCGGTTCAGTAATCTACGACATGTCCTTCCCCCCGTAACACTCGTGGCAATGAACAGTCAGTTATAAAGCCAACAGTCCGATATCGCGCTATTAGTAAACAAACTATTGTCACTGCACAGGGCTGTCATATCAATTTCTTTATTATTCACGACCGTGAAAATAGATATACATATTTTTTTTAACTAGTGTAACATTACAAATAACCTAAGGAGCCGTTTGGAAGCAACAAGAATAATGTACCCAGGATTTTGTAATATCTTGATTTAAAAGAGTGTCCTTGGAGTTTCTTGCCCGTTCTTATCCATAGTGATCTACGTATTGGAATGGGCATCTAGCTTCAACTTTCTGACTAATTGACCGTCTCTTTGACGATTCAAAAGTGCCTGTAAATGGTTTAATTTAAATAAATGCGTTTTGAGTTTTAAGTTGACAATAATTTATATAAAAGAAAGTAAAAAAAAGGATAATTAAATTTGGCTAAGATAGTAGTCATCCAAAATATCAGGTGCATCAAGAATTCTGTCAGGAGCTTGTGAAATATATCTTGATTTATGCTTTACTGAAGAAGGACCTTTTGGCTAGTGAGTACACAACTCTAAGTCTGTTCTGATAAGCTTCCGAAGCTTTGCAAGTGCAAAGACGTCCAGGTTCTGTGTCCGAGAGTGTGCTCGGGCATTAGCTACCCATGCTGATATTTGAGTCACTACTTCTTCATTCTTGTCTTCGTTATGACTCAACATATAATGGCACAAGTCATAGAATTAGGAGCGTCTGCCCCTCTAGGAAAAATTGCGGGGCAGCCTTTTGGGGACAACTGATAGAAGTGAAACTAAGTAACTAAAGCGTTCGGTGATGATGACGCGAGGTCCATGATTTTTGTTCACCCAAAAAGTACACATATATACATAGTAGGTATATGTACGTACATATAGCTCCTGGAAAGCGTTCGGTGACGATGACGCGAGTTCCATGATTTTTGTTCACCCAAAAAGTACACATATATACATAGTAGGTATATGTACGTACATATAGCTCCTGGAAAGCGTTCGGTGACGATGACGCGAGTTCCATGATTTTTGTTCACCCAAAAAGTACACATATATACATAGTAGGTATATGTACGTACATATGGCTCCTGGAAAGCGTTCGGTGACGATGACGCGAGTTCCATGATTTTTGTTCACCCAAAAAGTACACATATATACATAGTAGGTATATGTACGTACATATAGCTCCTGGAAAGCGTTCGGTGATAATGACGCGAGTTCCATGATTTTTGTTCACCCAAAAAGTACACATATATACATAGTAGGTATATGTACGTACATATAGCTCCTGGAAAGCGTTCGGTGACGATGACGCGAATTCCATGATTTTTGTTCACCCAAAAAGTACACATAGATACACAGTATACAGTTAGCTCATGGAAAGCGTTCGGTGACGATGACGTGAGTTCCATGATTTTTGCGCTCCCAAAAAGTACACATTATACACAGTACACATATAGCTCATGCAAAGCGTTCGGTGACAATGACGTGAGTTCCATGATTTTTGTTCACCCAAATAGTGCTCAACGCGCCTAAAGAAGATTTCACTTCAAAAATAGTCCACAATTCGGAATATAGGTAATCCAATGAAGTCTGAAACGGTCGTGAGCATATTTTAGGTTTACCCATAATCGACCTTTTCAGACTAGACAAGGGTATAATTGTTTACAAATTCCGCTGGAACTGTTGCAATATGTAGAAGTTTGAATACTGACAATGACAGCCCTAACACAACCCACTGACCCAGTTCTTCTTAGCCAAAGTACAGAATTATACGGTCGGCTGATCCGGCAACGGCAGATCGCGAACGATCTCGGGAGTTCGTAAACCGAAACATAGGAAGTGAGATAAGACGGTTCCGTTCTAGACATGCGACACGGACACGACACGACCCGACACGACGTTCGGGAAATATTGCTCGAGGAAAATCCTACAACTTGACGTTACCGATAAATTCTAACGATGTTGGATTGTAATATCATTTGGTTTTGAATCAAAAGCTCTGTTGGGATTCTGTGAATTTGAAACCAATAACCATGAAATGCTGCAAGTATATATTAATTTTAATGGCATTTCCTGGTTTTACATTTATTGGCTTTTCGTCTTAGTTCCTGAAAATCCTTTTGGAACAGGCTTTTCCAAGTAGTAAACCATTTATTGATTTATTTAGTTCACCAACAATAGTTTACATTAACATCTTGATTAAAAGTAACGTCTTAAAAACTTTGAACAGTGTAAAAATTACTTAAAGGTAAACACCACATGAACTAAAAATATACTAATTTGTAAGCCTAGGCACATGTATATTTCACAAGCCAACTTAAAACTAAAGAAAAAATATGTAGCCTAAATAAAGACTTAGTTTTAAATAAGTTATGTAATGTAAACAATAAAATAATGAAAAAATAAGAACAAACAAGATTTTAGACTTCTGCTTAGTCAGAGAATCAAAGTGGAAATCGATTAGATCGCTGCAACTATTCAAAACCCTATAGAACCTAGCGCATGGAGAGTTAGATCCCAACACCATTCTTCTCTGTGAAGGCCGAAATGGAGTTATGGGTTTACGTGGAATTCTTGAAGGAGCACGATGATAATTACAACCCTATGAATTAGTGTCGCTAAAATTACTGATCTACCTACTTTGTTTCACTTTTGTGCACGATTTGGTCTGTTTTCAGCAGAGATGATTTGGTAAATATTTTATCTTAAAACTACCATTTGACTTCCACGCCCTTTAGGAGGATGTTTTCGTCTCTTTCGATGAGAAACGCCATAAAACCGATTCCATCTCTGAGTTTCATCTCGTTACAGAAACACAAATTCGACATAACACGTAAATCAAAAGTCACTACTCCCCATGAAAATGGGGGAAATAAAATCGAATTGATATAAAATCTTATCAGTATTTGTTGAGTCTGACTTACGGAGAAATTGTCTTTACAGTTTTTAAAGGAATGTCTTTTCGAATAATAATATGTTTTGTATCTTATGGCGCATTTACATAAGGTCGGTCACCGAAGGCGGCGGCCGCATTCGGTTTAACTGAAACGCTTACCTAAATTGAGTTGTTTACATTGGTCGGTTAAGCGAATTCGGCGACTTGATTGATGCGGCGATTGTATATTAAACAGTCGGGTTGCAAGCATCGTCATGAACAGTCTTGTGTTAGAAGGATTTTTAACTGTGTGCGATGTAATGCAAGAAGTTTTGAGGAAAAAATTGAAAAATAGGAGTACAAAGAGAAAGAGAGTGTGGCGGCGGGCTACGGGCGGGGCACGGCGCACTCGACACCGACAACGGGCTCGACCGAATACGGCCAAACCGAATACGGCCAAACGAATACCTGTTTATATTAGTCGGTGACCGAATACGGCCTGCAGCCGAATACGGTCTAACCGACTAATGTAAATGCGCCATTAGTTTATACTTTTTTGCTGAATTCTATTTGAAAAGTGTTTTTGCTACCAAGGTGCCATCCATGGGTTCACATCAATGCGCCAGTCAGACTCGCATAAATGCCGGTTTTTAGGGTTCCTTAGCGAAATAGAAAAAAAGGGTCCTATACAGGGTTATTGGTAAAACACTAACAACCTCGCAGGATTCTATTTCTAACATCATAAACAAAAAAAATTGTTTTACGACTTTTTTACAAATTTACCAAAAACAAACCTGCAAGATTTCGAGATGTTGGTTATCGCGTAAAAAAGTAGCCTATGTCCTTCTCCATATCCCAGGCTATACTTTGGAAAATTTCATGACGATCGGTAGTTCAGCGGTTTATGCGTGAAAACGTAATAGACAGACAGACACTTTTACATTTATTGTATTAACATAAATAAATAACAAAAAAAAATTGCCTTTATTTCTTATTACTATTTGAGTTTGACATAAAATTTATCAGGTAGAAGTTAACTTTCTTTCGTAGCAGTCGCCTCAGCGGCGTAGGCCTCTCCTAAACCTTTCCACACAGCTCTATTCCGCGCCTTTCGCATCCATAAGGGTTCAGACAGCCAGCTATTTTCACATTTATTGTATTCATCATCATCATCATCATCATCATTTCAGCCAAAAGACGTCCACTGCTGGACATAGGCCTCCCCAAAAGGGGGGAATTTGCCATAATCGCCACGCTTGGCAGGCGGGTTGGCGATCGCAGTATGGTGTTAAAAATGCATAGAGAACGCTGCTGCCCATTCCATATTGTATTAGTATGGATTAAATACTGGCCATACTGGCGACTGTTTCGTTGATCTTGTGGTCTCAAGCGTTACTGCTGAGTATGAGAACCAGGGTTCGATTCCCTGGTCGAGCAAAGTGTTATAGGGTTTTTCTATGTGGAATTTCTCAGTAGAGTCTGGATTTGTGCCCAGTTGATGGCAATAGGCTCGCCCCTTATTACATGGGACTTAAACATAACTGGCGAAATCTTGGAAATCAGAAACAAAGCAGAAACAAAGCGCGATGTTATGTTAATGTAATAACTTAAGCTTGCATTTAGCTAGGAAATATTTCAGTGATGCAACATTGTACTGCTCCTAACAGAAAATACATTATGAAAAGTGTTCGAGCAAAAATGTTTTACCGAATACTTAGCGCTTTATATTACGAGGTGCATAAATGAGGAACGCCATTAATAAATGAAGTGCACAGTGTTGAATTTTATCTCCCGGCAACAGTCGCCATTTTAATTAAACCCTCAAGGTTTAAAAGGCGTTAAGTAGGAGGGTATAAATTGTATAGAACATTATTTTCAATCCGTATACGAGTACCGATAAGTGATAGAGTGACAGTTGACAGGAGAGAATGGAAGAGGAAAACGTGTTGCACCGTTCACTAATGTTCGACATAAAAGAAAGACAAATGATCTTTTCAAAAATAACATTATAAAAACTAATAATTTGACAAACATCTCATTTCGCAAACGTATTACTTAAGGCTGAGTCTTGCAAAATTCACTCGCGGTGAGTTATTAGCGCAACTTTGTATTAAAATAATTTAATTATTACATACATACGATTAATTTTATATAAGAAACAAACCGTTTATTAAGATATAAAAACAGAGAATTTTGCTGACTTTGTGACCTCCAAAATAAGAAAATGAAAGATTATTAGAAAAAATTAATCAGCGCATTTTGAAGACGAGAATGTTCAGCTAATTATGCGCTGAACAGATTTTGAAAATAATTCCTAATCACCCTAAAGTGGGAGCACAAACATACGTCAAATGTTGTTGAGCAGAAAGAGCTGTATTCAATGCTTGATTTACCTAACGTAATCCACCTCGATGTACAAAAAAAAAACTAGCTATTACTTATATTATATTTATTTTTGTGCAATAATAATATTTCATGTTATTTCTTTAATTTGTTTAAAAAAAAATTACAAAGTTGCGCAAATAACTCACCGCGAGTGAATTTTGCAAGACTCAGCCTTAATAAGTAATCATTTGACATAATAAAGATTTCGCAAATGTTTTACTTTGCAAATATTTCAAATGTTAAAATATAATTCCAAAAATATTCATTTGACCGAGTACTTCGTTTGTCAAATTTTTCATTTTACAAAATGATGCTAGATAAATTGTTACTTAATAAAATTTATTGGGTTCACAAATTTTTCACCAAAACACCGTTGACAATGTTATTATTTACAACCAACGTTTCATATACTACTCGTATTTATTTCACAAACAACTTATTCCGCGGAATAAGTTGTTACTTTTACTCGCTTTACAAACATTTATCTGGCAAAGGCTTCTCTTTGCAAATGTTTTGCATGATATTTAATCATTTATACATTTATATTATTTATGTGAAAAATCACGTTTATACTAAATGTCATTTTATAATAAATTTTCTAAACCAGTGACATAGTGATCATGACAGTTTTTAGGGTTCCGTAGTCAACAAAAACCTTTATAATTTCGCCATGTCCGTCTGTCTGTCCACGGCTTAGCTCAGAAGGTCTTAGTACTAAAAAGCTGTAATTTGGTATGGGTACATATTAATTTATTACGCCGACAAAGCGATAAATTAAAATCTTGTTTTTTTTTATTAGGGTGTCACTGCCACACGTAAAGTGGGGATGATATATAATTTTTCTCATCTATCCGTTTGTCGAAACCATTTTTCGATTCAGAGTTCAGTTTGCGTATTTCAGCAAATTTTTGTTAGAGTCAAGTGCCCCCCCCCCCCCCCGTATTTTATATGGGCTGTTATATTCCGGGTGAAGCTTGCTTCCACCTTCGGCCTTATCATCACTTACCATCAGGTGAGATGAAAGCCAAGAGCTTCTCTGCTGTGGATAAAAAACAAGATAATAACAATTAATAGTTCTAAAAATATAATAACCTAAACTAAATAAAACTAATAACATAATACACTAAAATATGGCGTCGAAAAATACCTCCGCATCCCTGTCAACTGGTAATGTACCTACCCAAGAGTCTGGCGGCATTGCCACGTTGTATGGCAATGCTTAGCCCCTGGCCAAGGTAAAAGCCAGCCCTTGGGTCACGGGAAGTATCAACCAGCCTTTTGGAGATTTCATTGAACAAAGAATGAGCACTGGGACCCCACGGCCCGAGGGTTTCAATCCCAAACGGTTCAAAAATATAGTTACCGATAAGGTTACTATACTTTCACCGCTTGAGGTTTTCAGCAGCCGCAGCTCAAGTTACTTTTATTACAATTTATATTAAAATATCGTATAATTACAAAAACCACTCACTTGCTTGCAAACACTTCTTTTGATGAAAGTATTAATATTTTTGAGTCATAAACTTCATATTTTAAAGACATCAAAATAATACGAGTTGATTTATTAAGTTTTCTCTGAAAATAATAGTTTTTAATAAATAAGAAAAGTTTTGAAGAGTGAAAGGTCTAGTCATACAGGGTCATCCTAAAAAATATGTTTTTTTTTCTTCAAGTTTAAGAACCTACTTAAGTCTACGAAGTTGTTTGTAACTTTAGACGAGATGTCATCTGTCTTGCCCGGTTATTTCAGTTTGGGTTAAAAAAATATGAATGTCATTCTGTCTGTGTTAAAGTAGGTAAGTACCTTATGTTTCTCACGTTTAAAAGTTCAAACAATTTTCCACCTGAATTCCCACTGAAAAAACGAAGTTAAAAAAAGACAAATCAATCGTAATATTTATTGAAAAAAAGAATGTTTGATGTAAACCAGAAGATAATTACTTTTCTTTTCCTTCCCGTTTAGCGACGTCCCAACTTTTTATCAAGCGAAAAGGTCGTCCCTTTGTTATAAAAACTTGAGGAGATCTATTACGACGGCAGAATGCTCCCTCTTTGAATAAACAACACTTCTCTTTGATTTATTACACCATTTTTCCTTTACGAGCGGTAGCATCAGAATTTGGCAGTTTTTGATGTTCAGTTGTCTTTCAACACACGCTTACATGACTTTTTTTTTAAGTAGTAAAAGTGAAAAGGAAAACCTAAGGATCAAAGGACGTCTGACAACCAGTCTTACCAAGGGGTATCGTATTACCCAGTAACTGCATTGTGGAGGTCAGATAGGAAGTCATCATAATCTCATGCCGGTTTACATTTTTTTTTTTTTCAAAATCTGTGAATGCAGACCAATGTTTTCCTAAAAGTTAAGGATAGTCTCATAAGACCATTTTCTCGTAGAGACCACGGTTAAGGTACCTGTCCTTATTGACCTATCTCAAAACATAATGCAAAACTGCTCATCCCCCATAGTAAATAGCGTGATAATTTATACCTAGTAATTAGACCAGATCTATAGAGAATATCTATATAAAATTTTAACAAAATCGGTATGGTAGTTTTTGCGTGATGCTGGAACATACATTCAGACAAACAGACAAAAATTTTAAAAACTACATTTTCGGCATCAGAATTGTTCCCAGACCTCGTGGCAATTACTTTTTTTCAAAAATATTTAATGTCAGTTTTGACTTCGCTACGATTTTATATTATTATATACTTATTATGTATAGATTAAGCTTTAAAGTGCTAATTTTTGTGAGAGTCAAGTCCCCCCCTGCCAGCTAAATGGTTGTTTTTGGAGTAGTATATACGAAGTTAAAAGGAAAACTATCACAGCTTTACAAGTTAACAAGTAATAGTCGACCAACTTATTTTTGCAGTTGAAATGTAAGGGAGAACATGTTTTTCAACTGCAATGTTAAGTTTGTTCTTGTTTATGTAATTGGTCCGATAAATATCCGTAAAACTTGAAACGGTTCTTGCTGAAACATGAAAATTAATGTGAAAAATATCTACCTAAGTTTAACATTTTTTTTCTGCAAATCTGCTCGGCATTCCCAGCAGAAACAATAGTGAGGGAGAGAGTTAAGACGCATCGTAAAATACCCTGCAAGGGGTTGTGGCCTGCTTCTAACTACTAAGTGGAATGAATGCATTTACGCTTCATTTGTTTTTGCTTTACATTCCGACTTCATTAACTTTTGTTATTAGTTCAGCTCAAGTTTTCTTTCCTATACGTACATAATTAAAAGTTGATATAAGTTTAGTTCAGTGAAAGTTGGAAATGATTTCTTTTTAGTTCCATTCTAGGAATGCATTAGTAGGTATTCGCCTGCATTATGATTCAAACATGGATACAATCTATTCGTAATAATATCAATGGGCTAGCGAACAGCTGATAGGTACCTACTACTGCGTTTCGCTTCACTGACCGCGACGCCGCGCGCCAGCAAGTTGCGCGAAGAGTTTCCATTTTACCAGTTTCAAAATAAACATCTTTCGTTAACGGTAATTTTTTTTTTTTTACAAAACTTGGCAAAATAAGAAATGCGTGTATAATAAAACACGTTTAAGTTAAATTTGTCAAATTTTGCACACTGATTAAAAACTTTCCCTGTATATACCTCTTGGTAAGTGGTTGTCAGACTTTCGGGCTTCTGACGACCCATAACGACTGTCAAAGATCCGCACGAATGATAGCCGGGACCAACGGCTTAACGTGCTTTCCGAGGCACGGAGGAGTCTCGGTGTGTAAAGATGGTCACCCATCCACGGACCAATCGCGGTAAGCGTAGTTTAACCTGATGGATCGACCTGTGCTATTATTATTAAGCCACGATCTCCTCACCTTTCTGATACACGCTGTATAAATTATGTACATACAAAACTCTTACGTAACATGTTTCTGTGCACATGCTGCCATACAACCGTGCATTCCTGCAACCGAGCTTCATAACCCACTTTGCAATATATTAGTGTTTTGCCACTAGAATCAGACACGTGCTCTGTAATAGCCATTCAAGTGTTTAGATGCACATGCTTCTAAAACATTGGCGTGATAACACGTGAATCTAGCACTCGAGTTTATCTTTACATTTACATTATACATCGTAACTAAACTTAGTTGTGCTAAAATTGAATATTTCTAGTAAACATAACGTACATACATAACACCACGACTGTAATCCACGAAGTGTCAGGCAGAAGTGTACCATGTTCTCTATGTTATAAGGTTTAGTTTCCGCACTTAGTCCTTCAAGTGGACCGTTATGCGTGGACCATAGCGGCCATCGGCGGTTATTCCAACCAGCCCACCTCCCTCCAGAAGTTTATTATGTCTCCTGGCCTGTCTAAACCATCTGTGAAAGATCTGGGTGCCCCGAGGGTTCCTGTTCTGATCTGGGTAACGCCTGTGCATTCGAAAAGCACATGCGCAACAGTTTCCTCAGCCTCCATGCAAGCCCTGCACAGAAGACTGTCTGCTATGCCTTATTGTGTGGAGGTATACTTAAAGTACGGTCAGCTGCAGATAAATCTAAAAAATAATTTAATAAATTAAATTGATTAAATAATCACTAATTTTTTTTATGGTTTCTCTGCAGCTGACTGTACACCCACATTTCGGCAATTATGTTTTAAGTCCCGTGTAATAGGGGGCGAGCCTTTGCTATCAACCGAGCACAATCCAGACTCCGGGCTGCTACTGAGAAATACGTAACGGAAAAAACCAATACCTCATGAACATGCGGTTTTGGGTAATCTAACCCAAAACCTCATGTTCAGCAGTAGCGCTTGCGACCATTAGACCAACGAGGCAGTTCTATTAAACAATAATAAAAAGATACGTAAACTAAGTATTATTATGAAAATGAGACAGTGGGTATGTTAAGTTACAACAGCCAGACAACATAGAGAGAAAAATAGAATAGTTATTATAAACATCCTGAAAAGACTGACAGGGATTACGAATAAAAACGTTTGTATATATTTTTTATCCCAACTGGACAAAGAAAACACATGAATATTTACCCCAACATATAGGCAAACGCCAAGTATACAGGGTTATTGTTAAAACACTGAAAAAAAAAACACCTTGCAGGCCTGTATTACTACGAGTAACATTATAAACAACAACTTTTGTTCTATGACTTTCTAAAAAAACATAAAACATTAACCAAAAACAAACCTTCAAGATTTCGTTGTCCTATCTAAAACAAAACATTACAATTTTGTATTTTGTTGTACCTACCTACGCCCCCCGTGCACTGTCGCCCCTGCCTTTTACGCTAGACACAGCAGTTTGTTTTGCTATGCATAGAGTTCGTAAGATTTAGAGCGGTTAACTTAAATATTTTTATTTTTGTATGAATATATGATAAATAAAAATTTGATGAATATCAAACATAGAACAAGTTGTTGTTTAAGATGTTAGTAATATAGTACTAAGAGGTTGTTTACCAATGAGCCTAGTTTGGAGGTCACCGTCCAAACAGCCGGTCGATTCTGTCAAAATCTCACCGTGAAAATATAAGTGAAGTGAGCTTGAAGTGAACTGTCATCCTACCTGACGTTAAGGAGTCTAGAGATTGACAGCTCACTTTGAACTCACTTCACCTACAAAGTCACGGTGAGATTTTGCAGAATAGCGCTACAGATCTTGTTTATGTACAAATTGTTTAATAAATTTAGAAAATTGAATGAGAAATAAATTTCCTACCTACATATCTTCTGAAAAACAGTAGCATTTTATGAACCTTATTATTACAGAAACATAAAAAAACTATCAGTTTCAGACCCACATCATAATCATCAAAACCAAAGTCAAAGCCAAATAAACTGTGAAAATATTAATAAATATTTATGACGAAAAATCAAGAAGTTTTTAATAACAAGCAGTAACTCGACATGGTATCTAAAACAAGATTCTTTGAAGTGTCTGTCTGAATATCCTGTTTATATGAACAACGATCATTGGATGATGACTTGTTACCAGTAGTGGCACTTGAGTGATAGTATGTTTATATAAGAACCAGAGGGAATATTCTGCTTATTTTTCTTGGAGGGAACAATCAAGATCGCATGAACAAACAAAGATCAATGTAATGGTTGTTTGGCAAGAATTCTCCAGACAACTTGACACCCTATCACACATTTCCGTTCCTGTTATCATTTCGGGCCAAGATTTACAATGGTAACCAAGGTGCCAACAGTTATCCGTTGAAATTACGACAGGTTATATATGCTACCTATAACGAAACGTAGTTCCACAGCATAAAAACAGTATACGGTAATGTTTTGTAATATAAACAAAATACGTAACGACTCATATTGAACACAAAACAACAAAATTCTATCTAAAGAAAAGCGGCTACATTCCTCTAGATCGTATTTTGTTGCTTCGTGTCTCAATATGAAACTCTATAAAAGGTATTAGAAAATTCTAGACACACTTACCGAAGTTGCTGATTGAGCCGTTTTTCATAATTCCTTCTCAGTCACGAGATAATATTTTTTTATCGAGTGGTGCTAGTGTACCGTAGTAGTCGCTCTTAATAGGTACCTAAACAAAGGGAAATTTTATTTTCTCCTTCAATAAAATAAATATATGTACTTACCTAATAGCGCCACCCTATTTCCTCCCGTGGGTGTTGTAAAAGGCGACTAAGGGACTTACTAAAGAACGGGCAGCAGCATTCTCTATGTATTTTTAACACCATACTGCGATCGCCAACCCGCTTGCCAAGCGTGGCCTAAGTTGGCAGAATTTGATGTGACCATTGACTTAACTTAAGACCATAATATAATGTACGGTAATTTGTTCATTGAAAATCAACGTTTTTGTATTACTATTTTATAATCTGTAATTAATGGTTTTCAACTAATTGTCTATGGTAGGATCATGATACAGACCGCATCACTTAAATAGCCTCACTCCTAAAATTTGTTGTAAATCCAATTCTATGATAGCAATTGCTTCATTCATTTTATAAATAAATTATACTAGCTTACTGTTACAAGTTTACTACATGAAGTAGACAATTAATAATAAATAATAATATTTTATAAAAATTGCACTCTGAAGTAATAAATTGGGTGTATCACTTGAATAGCCTCAGTAAAATAAAACTCAGAAAATTTTTATTTTAATTTAATTTCAATACTTTGTATATGTATTTCCCATTACTCTTAATAACGTCAAAAATTCGATTGGGAATAGAATCGTATAACGAGCGAATGTAATTTTGGTCCAAATTATTCCAAGTTCTATGAATTTCTTGTATAAGATCTGCGTTGTTATTAAAATTGCGTCCATCGGCAAATAACTGGCGAGCTAGATAGCCCCAAACATTTTCTATAATATTCAAGTCCGGAGAGTTCGATGGCCAATCTAAAACTTGAACTTTATTTTGATTAAACCAATTTTTTGATTCATGTGAAGTATGCGAAGGGGCATTGTCTTGTTGAAAAAAATACTTTCTTTTTTTAACAACTTTACGAATCTCTTTTATTTTTTCTTCAAGAAGGTTTATGTACAGTTTAGAAGTTTGTTTTTCTTTAATAATAGAAATACTGATGATACCGTGATAAGAAATCGCACCCCAGACCATTACGGAACTACCTCCTGAATGACGACGTGATAAAATTTTCTCTTCTTTCCTCAAATCGTGAAAATAATATGAATATCCATCTGGACCGTCTAAATTAAACTTTTTTTCGTCGGTAAAAACAACATCATACCACTGATCAGTCCAGGACATATGTAATCTATCAAATGCTAATCGGGCCTTTTCATGACTCTCGCGCAAACGGGGTTTCTTCTTCATTTTTCTCCGTTTGATGTATGATGAAGAGTTTATTATGCGTCGCACTGTAGATAATGAAGCACTGGTGTTTACCTCGTTTACTATTTGCCGCACTGTCTTCGAAGAATTAGATGCTGCACGTAAAATAAGTCTGCGTTCTCGTAACGAAGTAGCCAATTTTGTGCGACCATTATAATTTTTTCCATAATTTTCCTTATCTTTCACGTAATTATTAATCACTTTAGCACTACGACTAATTTTACGCGCTATATCGCGATGAGACAATTGCTCTTCCAAATAAAAAAATATTTTTTCTATTTCGATATCCGTTAATTTTCGTCCACGACCCATAATGATAATATTCCAAAAACTATATGAAATGAAACGAACACTGTTAGTACAATGAATTAGCATCGAAAATTAAAAACAAACAAATGCGAGGACAGTTAGAAGTCAACTGAGGCTATTCATGTGGAACAGATAGCTCAAGCGTCGACTTACGCGCGGTGCGCCGTGGATACGCTCGTACAAGTTTGTGCGTATTTTGTTATACACGGGAGACGAATAATCAAAATATGACAAATAAGTACGTATTTGTATATTGTATAAATATAAATTGCGGAAATATGGGGTGAGGCTATTCAAGTGACGCGGTCTGTATATTGTTAATGGTAACATCGGATTTAGGTCACTTTGTCTATGTATATAAAAAACGAGGGGTCCCTTCCCTTTCCTTTCCGGGTCGGAGATCAAGATGGATGGGCTAACGTATCTCATCATATAAAATTCATATTTCAGGTCATAATAAACAGCGTTTAAATCAATATCAGTGTTTTAAGTCTCTACCATCAACGAGCAATTCAGACAAGATTCATCATTTCACATAATTACCACAACATCCAACGGCCACTTCAATCAAGACACGTGCTTATCTAGGATTCATAAAGCCAGGCACATCTGTAGACCTCGAACCCCTACAGAGTCTCGACAGTAATTTGACAAATAAATGATTACCTATGATTGTGATAACTAAAATACTTTTTGCTGCTAACATAATAAATACAACTGTACAGAATAATATATAGAAGTAGGTAACTATTCACAAAATAAAATTCATCAACAAACTGTTTCATTTTTCGAACCAAATATGTGATTGAAGTATCCATTCAGCACATAGTACTTTATTTTCGTTACGTACATAAAACATGGAGAGAACACAACAGGCCTTTGTGTTTCTAGTTTGAATGACATGACTTTGCCAGCTATCCTATGCAAATCGGGCTTTAATATTTCATTCGAGTCTGATATGTAGGCTTCAATCTAACTAGTAATTAATGCGACTTTTTATAGTTAACTGAAAGTGAAAAAATTAAGTAATATATAAGTGCCAAACTATGAAATCTACTTATTCCTAACAAATAAAAAGGTAAAAGTAGACTGAACCTACCTAACACGCACTCTCAAGACAAGAAGGAGGAAGATGAGATTTATAATTCTTGAAAGTCACTCCCAGCTCCACGTCAGGAAAGCTCCGCAATCCAGTAGACAGGGCAGCTCCGAGGAACAGGCGTCAAGGCAGCTCCGAAGAAAAGATGTCAGCGCAATCTCCGTAGTGTCGAGAAGGAAACTCCAAGAAGTGTAGGGACGCATCAGAGCGTCGGCGACCCCAACACTGTTCACTTTGCAGTTATCGTGAACTTGATGGTTCTCAAAGAATGAAGCAGTAGACCCTCCGCAGTGGAGATGGTTCACTATCAGAACCCAGACGTAAACTGATGAAATTGCCTCTCCAGGCTCCTTTTATAGGGAAATCTGGACGTTCTTGAGAGCTCAAACAATGTTTGTGGAAAATTGGATTTCCAATTTCAATCTAATCTTAACATAATTATGTTTGTTTAATGTGTATAATTATAAAGTAAGTAAATACTTCTGTAAATAATTTCAAGCAAACATGACGTACCTAAATAACTTTTTACAAGTTACAAGCCTTTATTTAACTTGCCTTGTTAATAAGTTTGTTAGTATTTTTTATTGGTCAAATCTTGCAAACTGAATTAAAACCACTTCCTCATATCCTACGGAGTCGAAATTTTACATGTTGGTTCTGTTTCAAAGACAATGCATTTAAAAAATCAAATAATTGCAATTGCCGTGTGGTGCCGGACGTAAAGAATAGCTCCACCTCATTTCCACCCGAGGGTGTCGTAAAAGGCGACTAAGGGACTTACTATAGAATGGGCAGCAGCTTTCTTTATGCATTTTTAATACCATACTGCGATCGCCAACCTGCCTGCCAAGCGTGGCGATTATGGACCCCCCCCCCCCAATTGACGTCTTTCGGCTGAAATGATAAATTGCAATCAAAACTGACTTATAGGTACATTCTACTACTATCCATTTCAGTGTAATTCCGAAAGTCAAAATTAATCTGCATTATGTAGATATGTGGAGACACAGTAAAATTAATCAGTATGAAATAAATAAACCAGCTTTACACCACATCTTGTTAATCCCTGCAGTAAAATTTTCCTGTGTTTCTACAAATGCTATGAAATAGTTAAGGAAGTAATTATCAACCTAGAGGAGTACAAATTGACTGTTGCCCGAGTCAACTACGGGAAATAAACCTTCCTTGAAGGTTAAACAGTTAAGTCCGTAACAGTTCTATATTTTGACTGCATTCAAACTGGTTAGTTTTTTTTGTTTTTCTGATATGTTTTCTGAAGTCAAGATACTGTATTACCTAATTTATAAAAAGACTAGCTTTTTCCCGCGGCTTCGCCAGCGTGGAGGTCGGATATTATCCTACAGAAACGTATCCCGGTAGTATTTATCCTTTATTAATCCATTTTATTTTTTTAATTAATTATCTGTGTGCCAAATGTCATGCAGATCCGTCCAGCCTTTTTTGCCTAATTGAGTAATAAACATCCAAACATCTAATATTACTAGTAGGATGTCCTTAAAATTTTCCTGATTTATTCACAATCAATGAATGTACCAAAGTATACGTACAGCGTACAGCGTACCAATAGATCGACTATTTCTCCACGAACAAAATATTCACGCACACTCTCGATGCGTAAGCTTTCAATCAAGTATAGGCTATTAATAATTTAATCGATTGTACTAAGCAAATATGTGATTTTGAAATATTCAATTGTTTACACGACATTTTTGTTCACACCATATGTTTCCGGCAACGTTGGTGAAAGCCGAGGTCGGACATCCATTTGGCCGCTTTTCAAAATATTCAGCGGTCGATGACACATCTAGTTAAATGTGTTCTCGTCCTTATTCAAGAGTAATAGGGGCTATTATACTAGTTCTTTGTTTTAAAGTCGGTATAATGTTTGGGATCATTGACATGTGGTTTAGGGTTCTCTTGGTGTCAGTCATACCAGATACTTAGATGGTATTTTGACGACGCAATTTTCCTGACGTAGAAACCTTAGAATGGTAGGCACTCGACGTTCAACCAGGAAATTCGTTCAGTATGAGAATTACTTGATATTTGCAAACCTTTTATCGTGTAACTAAAACTAAAAGCCTTTCACAGACGACAGTGACAGAACCCGCAAAAAGTTTGTCACACAGGGAACAAAATATGTAAACTTCACATGTTTTTTGTCCTCTCAGTTTAAACCTTAATTTATTTTCATAAAGCTCACACTTGACTGTTTTTCATAGTTAATGTTATAAAGCCACCCCTTCCTGTCTTTTTATTACATTGGCAACCGACTCTTCCTATAAAATTGCAGTTCAAACAAAAACTTTAAAGAATTTCTTATTTGCTTACTTGTTTCAAGACTCACATTGGATACATTACCAGTGATACCATGGTTGATACTTCCCGTGACCCAAGGGCTGGCTTTTATCTTGGCCAGGGGCTAAGCATTGCCATACAACGTGGCAATGCCGCCAGTCTCTTGGGTAGGTACATTACCAGTTGACAGCAATGCGGCGGAATTTTTGACGCCATATTTTAGTTTGTTAATAGTTTTAGTTAGGTTAGGATATTTTATTTTTATTTTAATAATCTGTCAGTATGAATAAATATATATTTCTCTTTGTCTGTGCTAGGCCAAGACTCACATTGTTTTTAAACACCTTCAAAAAAATTAGGAGGTTCTTAGTTCGTCGGAAACTTTTTTTTAAACAACTTAAACTGCCAACTGTCACTGAAATAAAAATATGATCGTATTTATTAGTTTTCACGATGAAGCAAACAAGCTGGTTTACATGATGAATAGCACTAGTTTGAACGAATCTTAGAAAATATTCCTCTATCTACGGTCTTGCCAATTTAGAATTTCTTGGAACGCGATAAATGAAATTTATTTTCTGAAGAGTCTCCTTGGAACAAACAATTCTAGTCTTTGACATAGTGTAGTAATAACGTACTTTCTAAGGAACATTCCCTTTGATCAGAAAAGGTCTCTTTTATTGGAATTAATCTCCAATCTCACAGAATATAAAATTAATCGTCGTCCAGTGAAATATTTCCAAGCCATATTGAATTTCATTTTGTCCCAAATGGGAGAATGGATCCCCCATCGATCATAATTATCGGATACAGGTTGTGACAGTTTGTGGAAGGATAATAATCCACAAAATCAATGTACTTCGACTTAGATTGATTCATTTAATCAATCAAAATCAAGGTCAAATCACGTTTACAATAATAATAACCTACGTTCATCATTCTAAATGAAACAAATATCGAAACTATAAAAATAGAATCTAGGTAGATTCTATTTTTATAGTTTCGATATTTGGTTCCGAGACTCCTCTGTGCCTCGGAAAGCACGTTAAGACGTTGGTCTCGGCTGTCATTCGTGGATCTTTGACAGTCGTTACGGGTCGTCAGAAGCCTAAAAGTCTGACAGCCAGTCTTACCATGGGGTATCGTGGTACCCAGTTACTGGGTTGTGGAGGTCAGATAGGCAGTCGCTCCATGTAAAATACTGGTATTCAGCTGCATCCGGCTAGACTGGAAGCCGATCCCAACATAGTTGGCTAGGCAGGCAGAAATAGAATCTACTTATACATTCAAATAAATTAATTTGAAGTGTCTGTTTGTAATGTCAAAATAAAAGCTTTTTTACTAAATTAATATGAAAGCAAACACTGAATAAAAAAATAAAAAAAATAAAAAATATTATAAGGAGTAACTTAAACAGAAGCTAGTACGCAATAAGAAACTGGCATATTTTAATTGGTCTAATTAAAATAGAAAGATTGTTTGTTATAAACTTCCTAATTCAATTCAGAACAAAGTCTAAATAGATCGCAGAAAACAAAAGGAACAGCCTAAACCTCGGTTCAATGCCCTAGCGTCCATCAAATACGTCGACGTTGAACAATTAAAGATAAGGCCAGCTAAGTCTGGAGCCAAAATTACATCCGATAACAAGACATTGCCCGGACAAAACTCCATAGGGCAACGTATTGTCAAACTTTATATCCAGCTAGCTTTTGCGAGCGGATTCGCCCACGGGAAAGTACTCGGTATCTTGTACTTAAGTATTCCGGGAGGATAAAAAGTATTATATGTGTGTCTACAGGTTATAAACTATCTGTGTGCCAAATTTCATTCAAATCCGTTCAGCCGTGTTTGCGTGATTGAAAAACCCAAAAAAAAACATATAAATTTGGTTCTAGGCATTGCATTGCATAAAAGGAGGAAGATATGTAACGCGCTAACATCGCAATCAGTAAACCTCGGCTAGGCGCATGACTACATGCACCAAAACTCACACATCTGTGATCAGTGTGATCACAGTCGCAAACTTAAAGTTCCCGATAGACAAGAACAGAAATACGAGACGTCGCTGTCGTGCGAGCGAAATCGCGTTAACTGCCGAATGTTGGCCGAATGTTTACGATTATGAATGACATTGCATGTGGTAGCACAAACATGACGAAGCAAACATTAAATATTATTATAACTTTCAACAAATTAGCATTTTCGGCTGTACTTACGAGTTCTTCCTTGTATTATTAAAACACTGTTTAGCTGCACAAGAAGTCATTTTGATGCGTATTTATCACAAAAATAACTGTAATTATAGAGCTGTTTGATCAACGATATCCCGTGCGCGACTGAGTGCGAACTACCGGCCATCCCTTAGTTTGATAGGACCAGGCGCTGTTACTAAGTCTCGTATCTACACTTTTAATACATCAATGGTTCTAGGACATGCCTGTTTCCTCACAATGTCTTCCTTCACCGTTTTGAGAGCAGTGGTGATGAAAGAAAGTACATAAAGTAAAGCGTGTCTGGGATCAAACATACGACCAAAAAAAAAAACCTACTCGTAAGTCGCGGCCGATACCACTGGGCTGAGTATTTATAATATTAGTAGGATTAAATGAAGAAAAAGCAAAAAGATAAAGAAATTACTATCGACATTATTACCCTAATCTGTTTTTCAAGATCATTTGAAAAATTAGAAGCAATATTCATTAATTTGTCGTTCAATAAATTCGAGTTTGTTAAACATTTAAATATGTTTTCGTTTTAGTACAGAAAGAACCCTGTGAATAATAGAGCTTCTGTCTAATTGTCGATATCTATTACGGCTTTCTCGGTTGGAACAGATTTATCTTAATTTCCCAACCGTACCGTGTTTTATTTATAAGAGTGAAACTTAGTGATTCATCGCGGTAAGTTTTAACTGAATACCTTCGCAGTTGGACGAGTTCGTATTTAGGTTTACGATGCGAGGTAATGAGCAATTTACTCTGTTTTCTTCTCCATTAAGTGGAATAATTGTTATTAACAGAACAAATTCTGAAAGGGTTTCGGGTTTTTAGTGCGGTCTCGGCAGTTCTTGTTGGTTCAGAAATAATATATTACTGATTGCCTGCTCTTGACCTCGATCTCGCTTGATGTAAAGCGATGGATGAGGTCTATGATGGAATGAGCGTGCCCAGAAGATGCCTGTTCACTCTTGCTTTGAAGGCAGATGTTTTATATGTGGAAGGAAACTCAAACGCTTGCAGAGAGTTCCACACTTTGGCTGTGCGCATAATAAATGTGGAGGAGAAGGGCTGAGTACGACTGGACGGGATATCAACCAAGTGCTGACGGTACCCTGCAGTACGTCTGTTAGTCCGGTAATAAAAGGGTGATCGTAGGATCAGGTCGTGGAGTTCCTGTGCACCACTCTCCGAAGTACAGTCTGTAGAAGAGCGGCAGGCAAGCAACATTACGCCGATAAGTCAGGCTGTGAAGCCTAGCCACTAACGTTTCGTCGCCTATAAGCCTTTTCGCTCTGCGTTCCACCGAGTCAAGTGCAGCAAGTTGGTATTTTGCTGAGCCATACGAAAATTGTATAATTTAAATCTGCTTAAATTTGAAAATATGTTATTGGCCAGGTAATACAGTAAGAAGGTTCACAGGTTAACACCAAGTTGAGACGACATGAGTAGCTTAAAAAATTACCTACAGTTATACTCCAGCCGCCGATAGAATCCGTTCCTGACACCTGTCAGGAACGCATTCTATCGGAATATAGATTACAATATAATATTTGCCAGTAAGCGCCAAACTAGATAGTTTGTATGTATCTTAGGGCTCGGGGTACCAATTCCAAAGTGGAGACTAGAGAGGTCATTTCAGGTGTGGGTATGGTATGTGTGATGTGTGTGGAATTGAATAATTATTTACGTAAACATTGTTGGTTAATATATAGACACATTGCCACAGTTGATACATTACCAAAAGCTCTCTAATAAATAAGGCAAATTGGTTTTACATCGTAAGTAGTTAATAGTATTAATTATTGCTCTGCGAACCCTTTCAGACAAGATATATTACTATTATATCGGCCCTTATACATATTTGAGTCTGTATTTAGTCATTATGTGTATTATTTATAAATATGTTGTTTATTTTAATTTTATAATACATAAATGGTTAGGCTTAATTGAAACTATAGTAAATCAACATTTAAGAAAAACAAAAATACTGACAAATACTACTGTTGAGGACTTTTGACAAGTTTTAATCTTAATCAAATGAAAAATCGAAAAGCTGTACATTGCCGGGGTTAAAATAAAAAATTCTATATCTTCAAGCAAAATATTTATGCTATCTTGCCAAAAGGATACAGTTTCTAAAAAGTTATCATAAACTATCTGGAATATATTATTAAACTAATCTCCATAGTAGTCCCCTAAAAGAATACCAAAAACTATCATCTGCCCAGCATTTTCTCAACTATGTATGGGTCGGCTTCCAGTATAACCGGGTGCAGCTGAATATCAGTATTTTACATGGAGACACTGCCTATCTGACCTCCACAACCCAGTTACTGGGTAACACAATACCCCTCAGTAAGACTGGTTGTCAGACTTTCGGGCTTCTGACTACCCGTAACAACTGTCAAAGATCTACCATTCAGCCGGGACGGCTTAACGTGCTTTCCGAGGCGCGGGGGTCTTAGTATGTAAAGATGGTCACCCATCCACGGCCCAACCCCGGCAAGCGTAGCTTAACCTGTTCGATCGACCCGTGTAGCTGTTCTTACTTAGCCAGAAACTATGAACTATATGAACCAATAAATTGAAGCATTGGGAGCAACAAGGTGTTTCGGCACCCAAGGTCCGTTTTGATATTATTGCATCAAATTAAGTATTGCACCATTTAGTTTCATATGACAAAAACTCATTTTGATTCATTGATTCTAGATGGCGTGATAGGTATTTATTGAGAGGATTTCGCTACGCCGTTGGCGCATGGATTATTGATAAGCTTTTGAATTTCAAAAACGTTAAGACCTGCAGCTTGCGAAAGTTTATTTTAATGTTAAAACATGTCTGAAGTCAATTAAATCAGTGATTTTAGTGCAGATGACGATCAGACTGACTATGTTCTCCCAAAAAATCGGTCGTTGGTTCGGTTGGGTTGAGCGAATTCGGGGAATACTAAGACATACACACAAATACCTACGACGGCACGGTTTGACGGCACAGTTGGCGCAGTGGTTAAGCGATTGACTACTGCGCTGCGTGTCGCGGGTTGGATTCCCGCACGGAACAAATATTTGTATGATCTACAAGTAGTTGTTCCGGGTCTGGCTGTTTGTGTATGTGAGTTTAAATGTTTATAAACGCACCCACGATACAGGAGAAATTCCTAGTGTGGGGCAAAGTATAAAAAAAAAATGTTTAAACTTTAAATAATGAAACCAAATGATTGCTGTGATTTACTTTTAAATTAAAATGATTCTTTTAAGCACCCAAAGCTATTATTTATGCCTTAAAAACCTTTTAAAATATGAACGCCCAATTAATTCACGGGTTGGATGCAACAAGGGCAGATAACATGTACTAAAAAAATATGTTATTTTGAAGTTTCTAACTACCTTAAAATAATAATAATACTAGAATCTGATCTGACTCATGGTACAGTCAGTATACACAATTAGCTGACCCTCCCTTGCATAAATGGTTGAGATGTTTTTGAATACGGATCGATAGAATTTTATAATTCTTAATTTAATTTAAATACCTATACGAAATCTACCCAAAACTAGAAAAAATAAAATCGTACGACTTGTTATTAAAAAAATCTCAACCATTTATAATAATAATAATAATAATAATACCATTTATTTCAGGCAACATAGGCCCATAGAAATATACCTAAACATACATATTTTAATATAAAACTTAGTACTTCACTTAGCACTAGCTGCACTTTGTACTGTCCTGTGGAACTTGTCCGCGGAAGCGACGGAACACCACGTCCTGCGGCCAAAAGTCTTCTTCCATCACGACGGGCAGATACAGATTCGAAACACGCACGATGAACGCCTTGAAGTTGGTCAGCTAATTGTGTATACTGACTGTACCCTTAAATTTTAAAAGTGCTAGAGATTTATCTTAATTTATTAAGAATTTATAATACATCTAAAACTTTTACTTCAATTAACTCAAAACTCACTTTTTTGTGTAACGCCCTTGTTGCACCCAATTGCTAATCGAATACCAGTCTTGACCTTTCCATTGGAAAAAAAAAGTTTATCCCGACCAACCGTTAATATGATTCATGGCAAGCTCTACTGAGAGCTTTCGATGAAACAAAATATGCACTCGATAAATCAAGTATCATAACAATCGAAACAGGCCGAAGTAAATTTTGAACGATGAACGAAAAATCTCCGTTATAACCTTGCAGCAACATATGCCGAGCGGTCGGCTGTACCGATGTTTACATTCAAGGACTAACCAGAAATTAACTACATAATGATTTAAACTTATACAATTTGAAATTATGTAGAAGGTGTTGTTTATCGTGTATGTACTTGGAAATTAAGGAATCGTAACATTACAAGTTGATGACCTATAAATTATAATATACTAGCTTTTGCCCGCGGCTCCGCCCGCGTGGATGTCGGTTATCGCGTAAAAATGTAGCCTATGTCCTTCTCCATATCTCAGGCTATATCTCTGCCAAATTTCATGACGGTTGGTTCAGCCGTTTAGGCGTGAAAACGTAACATACAGACAGACAGACAGACAGATAGACAGACAGACAGACAGAGTTACTTTCACATTTATAATATTAAGTGTGGATTATTAAATAGCTGCTCCCGCGGATCCGCCCGCGTGGGTTTTTCTAAAATAAAAGTAGCCTTAGTTACTTCTTACAGTATCAGCTATATGTCAGTGAAAGTCCGGTCAAAATCGGTTCAGCCTTTTCGTAGATTAGCCGGAACAAAAGGAGAGACCAAAAAAATGTTTTTTTAATTTTTTTTAATTATAAGTACCGTTTATATACTTTCAGTATTTAGTAAAAAATTGTTAACTTGACATTGCAAACGGAAAATTCCATTTTTATTTATTTGTATAGGATGTATACTAGAAGATGAGGAGCTCGTGGCTAAGTAATACCAGCCGCACGGGTCGATCCGTCAGGTTAAGCTACGCTTGCCGGGGTTGGTCAGTGGATGGGTGACCATCTTTACATACCGAGACTCCTCCGTGCCTCGGAAAGCACGTTAAGCCGTTGGTCCCGGCTGTCATTCGTGGATCTTTGACAGTCGTTAAGGGTCGTCAGAAGCCCAAAAAGTCTAACCACCAGTCTTAACAAGGGGTATCGTGTTACCCAGTTACTGGGTTGTGGAGGTCAGATAGGCAGTCGCTCCATATAAAATACTGGTATTCAGCTGCATCCGGTTAGACTGGAAGCCGACCCCAACATAGTTGGGAAAAGGCTAGGCAGATTGATTGTATACTAGAAGATGAACCACTTCGTATCATACGAGTATGAGAAAATTTGCGGCTGTTCTTTTCGGTTGTCCTAATTTTATTTTTTCCTAAACCACCCCAGTATTGAGGCGAACAAAATAATTGTATTTTTTTTTTTTTTTTAATTCAAATCTGTCAAATCATTTTCAAGACTAACGCACAGCAATTGATTTATATAATACTAACTTTTGCCCGCGGCTCCGCCCGCGTGGATGTCGGTTATCGCTTAAAAAAGTAGCCTATATCCTTCTTCATATCCCAAGCTATATCTCTGCCAAATTTCATGACGATCGGTTCAGCGGCTTAGGCGTGGCATACAGACAGACAGAGTTACTTTCACATTTATAATATTAGTATGGATTTGTAAAGATCTAAAGGACTAGAACTAGGACTATTGAGGACTGTGATATTTTATCAGAAAATACTTTGAAGATACTATACTCCATTTGAAACAACATTAGACATTTAAATCTACCTTTTTTACAGTACACAATACTAGTATAATACCTCAAGATACTAGAATTGAAATAATCCTGCCGGATATATTCTGTAATTCGTCTCATGTATTAGAAAACTGTGTAAGCACAAATACACAACCAAAAAAAATGTTAAACTAGAAAAATAAAAAAAAAAACAAAAGTCATTTATTCAAATTAGGCTGCAAATCAGAACTTCTCGAACATCAAAATTACATAAGACAGTCCCCCAAAACGGCCTTCACCACTTTATAGTGCTTTAGCTGGGAAGAAGTAGTAGCGTAACAAACTCTCCAGAAAAAAACCTACCAACTCTGTAGAAGATGCAAATATGGCAACCCTTTTTCAGAAAGTACTGGCAGCTAGTTGCCACAGCTAACATCACTAGCACTAACCTCAACTCAGTCCACATAGCACTTAATCAAAATCGATTACACAAACAGCACAGTTGGACAGAATCCCATCGGGTGCGTGGTGTACAATCACAAACAAAATGTCGTTGGTACAGGCATGCGAGCGACCACCAGCTCTCTATTAGTTCGCCTGAGTCCGTCGGCACGCTGCCAAATACTAAGGTTTGCAAACTTAATTACCGTGCGCTTTGCTTTACTGGGTTCACTCAAAAACCTTTTGTTTCCATATGTACGTGTATCGTTGTTTATATATTTCATATTGTCGTTATTGACAACAAAATACACGGATTTTATGCTCCAATTCCGGAATTTCCATTGGTAAAAACGGAACGGACATTAGAATGACTGAGAAAGAAAAAGTGTGATAGAAACAAGATTTATCTTTACAAACTAATGTTTTATCAGAAGTCATCAATCAATTTAAATGCATTATTGAAAACACACAGATGCCAGCGTCTTAGAATAGCATTCGTGGTACCATTGTTAATGTACGAAAAACATTCTGTCATTCAAATTTTGTGAATTTCTTTTGAAATAAAAATAAACTTTACTACAACTTATTGACGGATTTAGGGGAGCTTTCTGTCAAAATATGACGGGTGTTGATACTAATAGTAATTTCAGCTTACAATCTTTCAATAAAATCTTTTTAGTACCTATAAAAACTAGTCTGAAAATGAAGATTCGCAATGCAAGAAATATTTCTAACAAAAACGTGACTCTTATAAAAAGTTCTAATAAAATCCACGTGTTCTAGGAACAGACAATGAATCAATCAGGACGTATCCTTCGGCTAAAAGTATGAAGCCAAATCTTTCAAACAATATTCCGCACTTTAATAGCAACTAAAATCATAAAAGTCAACGTGATATAAAGCAAATATATGAACAAGATCTTTTTCGTAGTGACTCACGTTACATGGTGTTGTGTAATGTTCATAGAAAAAACTAAAACTATGTTAGCCTTGGCGAAAACATGGATTTCATCTATTAACTATGCCTAACGTTCTAAGTCAAACAAAATGTTACTGACATCATCACCATCGGTGTTGATGCGCATGTCGTTATACCTATGTACCTAAATGTAAAATACGTATTTTGAACATTAATTTTCTAGATTACAACTGCATTATATTTTGCAGGTTCCCATGTTTCATATCTTTCATTCTGATTTTCACAATATTATGTTGCGGTATGTCATATCCATCGACTTACAGAGTTAGCATGCGTAGATTTGCTATGATCAGAGGAACATCTTGATCCAATCACGAAGTATTATTAGCAGATTCACATCTTTCAGTAGCATTTCGTTTCCCCTTAGTTCTATTTCTGAGTTTCCTTGAGCGAACCACTCCATTGATAAATGTTGAATTTACTTTAATTATACACATCGGAATGCACTGTGCGATTACGTGGTCTGAATTTCAATACTCAATACTCAATTCTTTATTGCATTCCACAATGTATATACTTAGGTGGTAAACATTAAATTGAAACAATCGTGGACTCTGTCGGGCACAGCAAAAGAGATATAGTAAGTAGAGATGACGACTTATCGTTTATCTTATAATCTAACTTATTCTAAGAATAGTAATAAAATTAAAACATTTTCTTGTGTATTTTAAATGAGTTCAAGGGATTTATCTTCTAAATATTCGTTAACACTGTAATAACATTTACTTATCAATAGATTTTTTAATTTATTTGTAAATAGATGTAGTTTTTTTTTTTTTCTTTTCTTACTGATTCGGGTAACTTATTATATATTTTTATCGACATAACCAGAGGGCTTCTTGAATGTATTTTTAAGCGGGATGTTGGTAAGTTTAGTCGTGTTTTCTATCCTGTTAAAGCTGGAATGCTCATGCAGTATCATGATTCTATAACATTACAATCGTAAAAAATATGTTTAATTACCGCCAAATAGCCCAATAATGGATGTGTATCGAGAAAAATCCAAGATAGTGTATTCGGTAATGGTGAATACCGCCCACAAAAGGCGTGCTCGGCTGCAGGCGCTGCCCGTTCGATCGGTCCTCTCACGGCGCGGCGTAAACACACGCTAACAATGCCCAGATGATGGACATCCAAAATAGAATGTAAAGTAAACAATTGGCAACAAAGCGCGTTGCGGAGTCGTCGGTGCGGTGAGATTAACCAACACTGAACAAGCTTTTGATATCCTGTAACGTCATACCGTCATACGGGCGGCACGTGACTATTGAATGGTTAATACTGATAACACTATTGTCGTGTTTATCTATTACGCTTTCTCAGAGTTTTCATGTGCACTCTACTGAGTACCATTAAATCTCATAATACATGAGAGATTTTGTAATATTTCGCAATGCATAAATTATGATTAAGAAACATTTTTTATTCAACTTCGTGAATGAATATATAACGTACAGGAGCACTTAAAGTATGTTTCGGTTATGTGTATAAGGTGTGTTGCAAAGTGTTTCACTATCTTTACGCAATACTTTACGTGGAAATTAACTCACAGCAGGTATTGGTGCCGATTCCCTTGTTCACAAACTAAACTAAATTTAAGTTTAGTGCATCCTTTTCTTTCTATTTCATTAAGAAAAGGACAGAAGATAAATTTTAGTTTAGTCCTGTCAAATTAATCAACGCTTGACGTAAATTGGCGTAATTTTAGTTGGCAAGTTTTTAATCACGTCTAAACTTCTATCTTGACAGGCGCTGATTAATTTGACAGGACTAAACTAAAATTTATCTTCTGTCCTTTTCTTAATGAAATAGAAAGAAAAAGATGCACTGAACTTAAATTTAGTTTAGTTTGTGAACAAGGGAATCGGCACCATTATCTACAAACATGCAACTTCTGTTCTGTAAAATTTTGTTTCACGCGTATAAGTGATGCAAGCCACATTTTAAAATATTTACGTATCGTATCTGATATAAACTAATAGATCAGAATTGTAATGAAAATGGAGCAACGACTATTCATAAGTCATAAGAGCTGATATGGCAATAGGCAGCACTAGCGATGGTAAACAATGGGCTTGCTAGAACATTCCATTACCTGGACACACATCCATTATAAGGTAAGTTAGATGTTGGAGCTAATATGGTTTCACTGCGTAACCGCCTGGGTTAGATAAAGACATGATACATTAGTTAGACATTGTTTTTACATGAAGACTGGCAGTGTATTTGAATTTGTGTAATTTCCTCTAAAATTGTCTGAATATCGTTCTAAGTATGTTGTTAATATAGCAGTGTGTGTGGCGATTCTGGCTAACACCAAACGCCAGCCACAACCAGTTTAACATTAGCTTGCGTTTTTAATACAGAGCATGTCCTAAATTAACTGGCCATCTGTATATTTACAGACGATGATGTAATGATGATGTTGTTGTTGATGTTGCGGCAGAAAGCACTGGCTGTTTGAAGTGCCTTCATGTCGCACCGTTGCGCATGCTAAGTCCCCAGTACCTCGCACTCTGACCGCACTTAATAATCTCTTGGATTCCTATCCAACAAATAATCTGTTTGCGGACAAATGGACGAAGGTTTTATTGGCATATCAGAAGTACTGTGAGAGAGATTTTTGAAAGTGCTGTTAACTTTTTATCTGAACTTTGTCAAACTGTGTCTTTAATTTGTGGCGGCATCTACAACACCATATGCGAACTACGCATCAAAGACCTGACGTCACAAATCCTCCATCGCGTATAGTTTACCGCGCGACTAGCATATATAAAACATCCGAACATCAACCATCGGGCAGTTGCCCACCAGACACAACACCCGTCTGGTCGGAAGGATCTTCTCTATGGAGGATGAGTGAATTTTACACCCTGTTCCTCATACCTCCATAAATTTTTGTAATTGTTTTTAAACCGTCTTAATTAAATAATAAATAAATAAATAATAATAGCGAACGGTAAAAAAAAATCGTCATACAAGTAAATTCACTGACATAAATGCTATAGGTACTTGTAGTTAATTTTGGGCCGACACAGTTCAGAGGCCCTAGTGTAAGTTTCTTTTAACCATCTCGATTTTACGCATCGAGCGCGTTCGACGCTCCGATTGGCCTCCGATTGACCCTTCACCAATCGGAGTGCTAAACGCGCTCGATGCATAAATTCGAGATGGTTAAAATAAACTCACACTAGGGTCTTAGATTACCATCGAGACGCTAAGGATAGAGACATCTTCATTTGTTGCTCGTTCCTTTTCCTTGTGAGGAATGCAAAGGGCATTAACGGGCTATACATAGGTATACAAACTGACAATAATAATCTTCATCTGCCTAGCCTTTTCTCAACTATGCCGGTCAGCATCCAATCTTACCAGATCAAGCTGAATACCAGTATTTTACATGGAGCGACTGCCTATCTGACCTCCACAACCCAGTTACTAAGTAATGCGATACCCCTATGTTCTATGTTAGAGGGTTTGGTTTCCGCACTTAGTCTTTCAGACGGACCATTGTGCGTGAGCCATAGCGGCCGACGGTGGTTATTCCAACCAGCCCACCTCCTTCCAGAAGTTAATAGTGTCTCCCAGTCTGTCCAGAACATCGGTGAAGGATCTGGGCGCCCCGAGGGTTTCTGCCCTAATCTGGGTGACGCCTGTGCACTCGAAGAGTACGTGCGCAACGGTTTCCTCCACCTTCATGCAGGCCCTGCACAGAGGGCTGTTCGTTATCCCTATTGTGTAAAAATGTTTGTTTGTTTAGCGAGCAGTGTCCCGTGATGGTCCCAATCACCAGGCGTAATAACCGCCTGGTCAGCCTACCATCTAAGGTTGGCCTCTCTGGACTACCTGCAGCCCGGTGTCGAGGTCCACCAGTTTTCCGCTTGTGTGTGGGTGAACTCTTGTAGCCACCTGCGTAGTTGGTTGAAGGGGATGGGTATGATAGGCTCGGGACCACAGACTGACGCGCTGGATGCTCTCCTTGCTAGTTCGTCAGCTGCGTCGTTACCCAGAGATCCGCTGTGTGTCCCCGTATGCGATACCCCTGGTAAGACTGTTTGTTAGACTTTTGGGCTTCTGTCGACTCGTTACGATTGTCAAAGATCCACGAATGACAGCCGGGACCAACGGTTTAATGTGCTTTCCGAGGCACGGAGGGATTTTGGCCCCATCCACGGACCAACCGCGGCAAGAGTAGCTTAATCTAATCGATCGATCTGATGTTATTACTTAGCCACAAACCCTTCCTCCTCCTAAACTGACAATAATAATAACATATTACGTAAAACCTATTGCCTCGATATACTAGTCTCTGCCTAATTGCTTGTGCCTACTTAAACACACTGAAACATTGATTCGGTCGCGGCTGCATGAAATCCGTGTGGCTTTGATTGAGCTGTCACTCATTAGGGATCGGGAGGCGGGGACGAACCGTTGACGGTAGTGACGGTAGCAACAACAACCGATAACGAGTCCTAGGAACATGCTGAGTCGGGATCGATCGGTCACGGACAATCGAGTTTGAATCTGCTTTGTTGTTGCCTTGTTGCTGTTTGAAATGTCATACGCTATAGTATCTTATAAGGTTAAAGAAAAATCATTTATTTTGATATCCACTTTGTAATTACAAGCAATTTTACTTATAGTGTGTCTGGTCATCGATGTCCGACCCATTAAGGCGAAGCAATAAGATCAATTTTATCGACAAATTCACCATATTAAGAAATTTCGCATTTTTATTCAAGAGGAATAACAAAGAGCTACAATATAAACATAGAAACAAGAAAATACACAAAACACAGAAACATATTTTTTGCTTTTTTTAGGTAATATCTTGGTGCATCTTAAAGTGAAAAAAAGGTATGTTAACAGTCTAGTTTAATTTTAAACATTTAAACATGGTAAATATCCCGTTTATGTTAATAATAACATTTAAAAAGTTAAAAAACATTAAAAAAATCACACTTTGACGTTTCATGTATATTTTTAAGGTTTTAATAGGAGTTTTTGATAAACCTTTTAGTATCAACTTATTGCCTACTTTTGTAGCTGTGCACTTTTATGCCTGTAGGACCTACATCGGTAGATATTACAAAATAAATGAACCCAACCGCACTCAGTAAACAAAAAATGGCCGCCATTTCAAAACAGTAAAAAATGCTGCTCAAATGCAGTTCTAAATCCTACCTTATTATGGTGGATTTGTCGATAAAATTTATCATAATGCTTCGCCTTAACGGATCGGACACCGGTGACCAAACACACTGTACTATATAGATAACTTGTTGTAAAGATAATGCGTAAAGGTTTTTACGATAAGCACTACTATGATTTTTATGTTTTTTATTTTTTTTATTTATGTGAACAGTCTTAACATAGGTTCATGTTTGTGCTATTAAACCAGAAATGGTTTGTATTCGTACTAAATATGTATATACCTTCCTAATCGAGAAAGTACGAAGACAATCAATGAAATAATTTTGTATGGCTTTGCACTAACGTCCAAATTGCGTAGGGTAGGTAATAATCATTTTAGTTAAGCTGATGATAAATTAACGTCACAAAAGACACCTTTTAGAAGGATGTCTCAAAACGAAATTTTAAATCTAAGAATCTACGTACCTTAAACATTTTAACCCACATACGATCAGTATATCGACACCACCAAGTTTAGTAAACACAGTCTAAAATAGACGCAATTAAACCGACGCGACGGAGCGACATCCAGCTAATCCAGCGCTAACGACCAGCCTTACGTTATGTATGTAAATATGTACGTGTATTTGCATACCGCACGCCTAATTGCACTTAATACAATTACAGATTTTTAAAGGGCTTTTAGATGTGAGTGATTGTAACGAAAAAGGGGTTATTTATAAACGTTGCTTAAAGTTAAGTATGATACAGCTCATCGTCATCTTTAGCCAACCCTAGATGATGACGATGAGCTGTATCATAATTTATATCACTTTTTTTTTCTCTCATGGAGCGACCATCTATCTGACCTCCACAACTCAGTAACTGGGTAATATCCCCCCTTGATAAGACTGGTTGTCAGACTTTCGGGCTTCTGACGACCCGTAACGACTGTCAAAGATCTACAAATGACAGCCGGGACCAACGGCTTAACATGCTTTCCGAAGCACGGAGGGGTCTGGGTATGTAAAGAGGGTCACCCAGCCACGGACCAACCGTGGTAAGTGCAGCTTAACTTGGCCGATCGACACGTGCGACTGTTATTACTTAGCCCAAGCCCTTCAATTTATGATACAGAAGCTATCCTCTATTAAATGTTGCCTAGCCAATTTACTAAGTAAAATATAAATAGCGATTGGAAGACCTTTGAAACACAAATGGTAGTTACTAAAGTAGTAATAGATTATGTTCATACTTCACTAAACGCTTGTGAACATGCCTATAACCTACGTGAACAACCACGTAACCTGGAGGCATATTATAATTACAGTGTCAAACAGATAATTACCTGCCCGATTGAAATTACGTGGGCGCCAGCCTGAACACGGTAACCGTGTAGTATTTGATTCGAAAATTAAATTAGGAAATCTTACTTCTAGTATTGTAAATATCAGGCGTAGGTAGTATATTTAGATCTATTTTTTATTTTATCCTTGACTCTAGTCTAGGTCAGAGGTGACAGAGACAAAGTCGACGATGGAGTGAGCTTACCCAGAAGAAGCCTGTTCACTCTCACTTTGAATAGATTAGGGTTGTATACGTTCGGAAACACAGACGCAGGCAGAGAGTTCCACTCCTTTGCTGTGCGCATAAGATAAAAAACTTTTTAATCGTGTTACTTAGGATTTCTATCCAAATTCACTTGCTTAAAAACATCGTGAGAGAACCGGCTATGCCTGAGAGATATTTCTCGACGGCATAATATGTGCAGCAGAGTCAGAGGCCCATGGATGACATAAAAACTCTGACACCAGGGTAGTCACTACGAGAATAAGAAGATCCAAATTCATCCACACAGTGCTGACAAGTTGCCCACAGGTGCTTAATTGAGATGCACCAGGTGATTCCATTAATGTAGCCCGCGAAATTTAAAATTTGTAACGGTTTTTGTAAATAAATTTTGGGCTTCCACCTTAATGCTGAAGAAGGGTTGAAAAATTCTTCACATAAAATTCGCAATTCAAAAATCGAAGCTTCAATAAGAAGCTTTAAAATAGCTAGGTATAATTTTTTTTATCAAATCAAGTTACCAGAGGGATCTTTTGTTTTTCTTCACAATGAGATGTATAATCAGCTCATTCAAGATTGCTAAGGAAGATATCATTCTTGTGTCTCCTGTTATCAAGATTCTAAATAACGTATTTTGAAGAGAAGGGTGATATTTATCTGAAACTAAGGTTTTTTCTTTAGAGGTCAATGTATCAAAGTTTGTACTTTTGATATCGAAAATAGATAAATGTAAAATGCCTTTTAACACTATTGTTAAAAGGTATCACCTATGATACCTATGACGGTGATACCTATGTATCATTTAGATAATCGAAGGTATTGAACGGTGGCGATTAAGGTACGTAATTTAAGGCCCATACAAACAGGCGCGACACGATTCTGGTAGAACAATTATTTCCATGAAGTTTTCATAGAAATTGTTCAACTAGAGTCGCGGGGCGATGTTGCGTCGGACTTATCTGGGGGAGTTTTTATAGCAACTTAGATTCCAATCAATTGATTGGTGGTTTTATTACAACTTTTATCTTGTTTTCTATAGAAGCAAAAGTGTGGAAGAAGAAAACGCTTATTAGGATAATAGATATTGACTTTGGCATCACTACATAAATATTTTACGTCCAATATAGGACTATTATTTATATATTATTTATTTGGTCAATTATCTTCATACATAACATTTACCTACAATATGTGTTTTAATAATAAAAATATATATATATAGCACACATATATAAATGGCTACGGGCTTATGGTTTAGTAATAACAGTCGCACGGGTCGATCGATCAGGTTAAGCTACGATTGCCGCGGTTGGTCGGTGGATGGGTGACCATCTTTACATACCAAAACCCCTCCATGCTCCGGAAAGCACGTTAAGCCGTTGGTCCCGGCTGTCATTCGTGGATCTTTGACAGTTGCTACGGGTTGTCAGAAGCCCGAAAGACTGACAACCAGTCCTACCAAGGGGTATCGTATTACCCAGTAACTGGGTTGTGAAGGTCAGATAAGCAGTCGCTCTATGTCATCATTTCAGCCGAAAGACGTCTACTGCTAGACATAAGCCGATTTGCCATAATAGCCACGCTTGGCAGGCGGGTTAGCGATCGCAGTATGGTGTTAAAAATGAATATAGAACGCTGCTGCCCATTCTCTAGTAAGTCCCTTAGTCGCCTTTTACGACAACCACGGGATCTCCATGTAAAATATTGGTATTCAGTCACATCCAGTTAGACTGGAAGCCGACCCCAACATAGTTGGTAAAAGGCTAAGCAGATGATGATGATGACACGTACCAGTGTGTATGAAGAGTTACTGACTGACCCAGACGACCCACAACTCTCCTCCAGGAGAGCAGTAGGAAAACAAGTACAGCTCGCAAACACAATACACGACCGTCATTCCGACCTCGCCGCCGAGGCCCATCGCGAAATCCCCGACTAAATAGTCCTCCCCGACCCTTGCTCGTAAGCGAAGCGCCAGCCCGCGCCATAGCTGAGCCTGTAGCTTTAAATTCCCCTGATAATAATAATAACCCTGATTTTATCCAGCCACCGTCGGTCCCTTGCCATCCTCTCTCCGACTCTGCCCTAAGCCGAAGTTCGTGGGTACCCCACAGGGGGTGCCCTTAGCGCGCAATCGTTTAGTTTATAAGTTTTTGCGCTCTGGCTGGAGGCTTTAAGTTTTTACGAGCTTAAGGCAACTACAAAAAAGATCAAGTATAAAGACTATGCGGGAAGGAAAAATAACAATACTGCTCTAATTTTCCACACTAGTTAAAAAAGTCGATATTAAAATAATAATAATTAATGTAGGTCTGGTTACATTTATTTTCGTTGGATCCCAATTTTAGATCCCATTTTTCAGGTATTAACGAAGGGTCCCATTTGCTATTACCATTAAATTCCATGTTATAACAACATGTCGCACTCTAATTTCCTTAACGTCACTAAACAAAATATACACATTTTCAGTACAAGCGTTTAAAGTTTTGATTATTTTGGAAAGGGTATAAATAAAAGTAGAGTAATTATGTCGGTCATATCTTTTGTTATTTTAGTGTATTAAAGCCAGTGTTTTTGGAAAAAATAGGGAATAGTTCATAGTATAGATGGCGTTACTTAGCTCAAAATTGATAATTTTTGTTTAATGACGTTAAGGAAATTAATGTGCGATGTGTACTTTTCAGAAGAAAAGTGATTTACTTTTATCAAGTATTTAAAAACCGGCCAATTACGAATCAGACTCACGCACGAAGGGTTCCGTACCATTATCTATAAAAACGAGCAAAAAAAAATCACGTTTGTTGTATGAGAGCCCCCTTAAATATTTATTTTATTCTGTTTTTAGTATTTGTTGTTCAGCAGCAACAGAAATACATCATCAGTCTGTGAAAATGTCATCTGTCTAACTAATATGGTTCATGAGATACAGCCTGGTGACAGACGGACAGACAGACAGATGAGTCTTAGTAATAGGGTCCCGTTTTACCCTTTGGGTATGGAACCCTATAAAACAGCTTGTGTTCGACTCACCGACTATTGTTTCTTCGTATATTGATGAGCATCATGTAAAAGAACTGTTCCGCATCGCTCGCTGCCGCTGTTCGCTGTCTATAAAATTCAAATCTATTGATGAAGAAGTAGGTGGGAGTTGATCACTTACTTACTTACTTTGTGATTCGATTAAGTTTTACACAAAATAACTAAAGTCATTGCAAACTAAGTATAACAACTTTATGCACCTTATGCAATGGTTACGCGTGCAAATAGATAGATGCAATGACAAAGAGGACAGCTATATTATAAACACTTGCGCAGACTGGCGCTATGTCACCCTTGTCGCACCCGCGATATTGCGCCAGTCTGCGCGAGCCTTAAGTGGTCAGTCAATATAAAATATACCCTCATTTTATTATTAACAATTTTGTTGTTAAAGTTGAAACTTAAAAAAATCTGAATGTACCCTCATTCAGATTTTTTTAAACATTTGGGATAGGGATTAAACGACAATAAAACGTAATTCTCTTGCATTATTTAAATTTGGTATCCAACGTAAATACATTATAATGATTTGATCCAACGCCAAAAATATTAAACTGGGATTCAAAACTGTGATCCAACGAAAATAAATGCCTGGTCATTGCCCAATCTAAATCAAAAAGTTGATATGAAAACCATAATAAATAATGTATAAGAACTTCGCACGTATATTTCAATTATTATTTCTTATACTTTTAGAAAGATTGGCTCGTAATATTGACAAATTATCCAAAAAATGACGGGTTGCCAACCCGTCGTCTATCAATTACTCCGACCCTTTGCTCCCGAATTTTTTACTTCAAAAGAAAGATTGGAGAAAAATAACTAACGGAGTCTTAAACTTTCTGGAAGAGCCGTTTATAAGAAAATATTTCCTACTAGATACTGCCCGCGACTTCGCCTGCGTGTTAGTCAACTATACTATAAAACATATCCTATAGCACTCGGCATCAGAGAATGAGTTTTTGAAATCAGATGAGTAGTTTCGGAGTTTACCTCCTACACTCGAACTTACAAACTTTACCTCTTTATATATGGCCATGGCTCACGCACAATGGTCCCGGAGGACTAAGTGCGGAATCCAAACCTTCTAACATAGAACCACATATCCTTATCGATTTCGATAACGAGGACCCTTTGGAATGATTATTTCCTAGCGTGTATAATATATATAAATATGACTCGCCAGATTCAATTTTGTTTTAAATACCCGATCACAACTAATGCAATAGAGTTGACCGGCAGAGTTAAAGATATAGGAGGGCTTAGGTCTCTTATTACGTATTTGGCGTTTTCCGGTTAGTGACCTCTTTATAATATTAGTGTAGATATGTAGTAAAGAATGTACACTGAAGATGTTCCACTCACACAATAATTATAGCTTAGGTACTACAACGTAGCACCGGTGACTGAAAAGTCGTGTGGAAATTGGTTGTTACTACCTGGGCATGTGATGCAAAAAAAAAAAAAAAATTGCAGATGAATGAATAAAATCGCGTGAAGAAAATTTTGAGTATGAATGTATATATGGCTATAAGAGTAGAAGGAATAGAGACTAATAGAGAAGTATGGAAAAGGAAGAGAAGTTGCTCCGATTTCAAATAAATTGGGATAAGGGCAAGAACATTATGACACCGTAGTTATATTATAACCTATATAAGTGAGCGACACATTCATATTATAATTTGCGTATTCACACAGCTGGTAACACGGTGAAGTTATCAGTCAATCTCACTTAATCAGCCCATGGACAAGCGCAGCTCATCCATTTATGTCCTAAATTGTCGTGCAGTCCCGCAACACATGTTTCCAACAAAAATAAATATTAGGAAATTCACTTTATTTTTGAACGATGATAACACAGCCTTTATTTTCATAAACAGTGTGGCTATTTTAGAACATCCCTTTTCTGAATTGTATGGAATATCCAAGAAAAAAATATTATAAATCATAATACTCACTGATTTACTACTTAACGGAAAGTACGAAGCAGATTGAGTTTACGAAGAACCGTCTAACAAACAGTTATTGTTGACGTATTTGCTTTGAAAATAAACCTCTCAACAACATTGTTACGTATAACGTTATTAGCACGCCGCGAAATTATTGTTTATTTTATATGTTTCTGCGGAAATTAATATACTGATCCACGCGTCGATTTCAAATGCGGAGATTTAGTCCTCGCTACGCTCTGTTATTGTAGCTAGCAACGTGTTTATAAGGCGAAAATAGTTTTATTAAAATTTGCATGTAAACTTACCATAGTGTACGGTTTATTCCGGCCGAACTTGCATCATTCATGTGCACGTTTAACTTTGAAATATTACAGTATCAGACTCAAGATTAATTAGGGACCCGTCACGCGGCACATATAATAATACGTCAAATAAATTTTCTTGTGTTACAACGAAGAAAATTACCTGTCTCGTCCTGTATGGCAGGTAATTTTTGTCACATGCCCCTGTGTCTCTCAGAGGGCCTTTATCACTACCTGAATACATTGACCATATTGTTGTACGTTCTAGTAAAGCAAGTAAGAAACTGTGATTGTGGTCCCGAATTCCCGAGTCTTGTGGAATCACTTAGCTAATGAAACAAATACTCGAGCACGTTCATCAAATGAGCTTTCTGAGTAATATGTTGTGTTTACTTATCCAACTGCTTGTAAGAAACCTTTTTGGTATACCTGAGCTGTCCTGAATTATACATATGTCACTATTCAAATGTACACCTACACCATTTTTTTTTTTCTGAAGCTGTCTCGTTTGGTGTTATCGTCGCCTTAGAGTGAAAACCTCGTATATGCGAAAAAAGCAACTTTACAGGAGGATGAAAAATCTGCGCCCTGTGAAATATATGTGTCATAGAGTGTGCAATATTCAAACTCGTCATAGATAGCGTTACAGGTTGCAAAACTTTTTTTGTGTGAAATTAGGCCCTAAAAAAGCAAAATGTTTATTAAAAAAGCATTTTCTGCAAATTACAAACTATGAGTATGTACTTTAGTTTGATACACTTGCTACATCTTTATTTGTGCTATTAACGTATTATATAAAGAGTAAAGACTTGCAATATTCTTTGAATGTAAAACTTACAAACTTACCGTCTAAGTTTTTTTGTAGTAAGTACCTATATTATATATATTTTTGTTTCGAACTCACTAGCCATGTATAAGCCATCAAAGGCTTCTGTGGTTCTTAGTGTATTATTTTAAACTCTGCGACCTACTTTTTGAACATTAATAAAAAAAAAAGGACGTGCGTTGCGAGGTAAGGTGTAAGGTAAAAATTTAATAAAATAAAAATGACCGAAATTGCATTCCCGAGGTTTTCACTCTAAGGCGACGTTATGAAACATGTGAAACATACATCCAGCAAGTAACATATAGGTTTTATCTATATATATCTAAATCAATTGCTGTTCGTTTGTCTCGCTAAAACTCGAGATCAGCTGGGCCGATTTAGCTGATTTTGGTTTTGAAATGTTTATCGTAGTCCAGGGAAGGTTTAAACGGCGAAAAACTATGAAAAAAAAATTACTATTTGGGAACGCCTAGACAGATTTCGCAAACATTTTTTTTTTTTTTTTTTGTGTTTGTTATTGTCAGAAGAAGGTTCAGAAAAAATTAAGAAAGTTAAAAAAAAAATAAGAAAACGACCATATTTACTTTTGTAATGTAATCTTATGTAACTCTTCTAATGTAACTTTATGGCGTTTGACATAACGTGTCAGTCATCATTTGATACGTCTGAGAATAGATTTTTATCTATTTATTTTTGTTATGTTGTAGGTAGGTAGGGTAGGGTAGTGTAGGGTAGGGTAGTGTAGGGTAGGTAGAGTAGGTAGGGTAGGGTAGGGTAGGTAGGTAGGGTAGAGTAGTATAGTGTAGTGGAGTTTATACTATATTTCCTTTGCGCGTAGACAAACTGCCACAGTCAAGTAGCTTTTGACAGAACGAAGTCTGTCGGGTCAGCTAGTAAAACATAATTATGTTTCTCAAACGTCACAGATATTTACAGACAAATAATAAAGTTAGTATAAAAAAAATATTCTATCAAATTATTCGCAATCCTCCAAATAATATATGAGGTTCTTTGTCTACAAGTGTCTAAATTATATTGCCTTCACTTTATCCAGCCATCAAGTTCAAGACGTAACATAAAATATATTCTCACAATTTCTATGTTCCACTTACTAGAAAACCCTTTCGCAATTTCTTGAACTTTGTGACAATTTGTTGTATAAAGCCGTCTGTCTCCCTTTGTAGGTGAAACTTAAGATATTATTACTTGACGTAACAATAAATTAGTTAATTAAAACGTCCGTCCCCCCGTCCCCTCAAAGGGGACCCTTCACTCACCTGAACACAATAGGGTAATGAAGAAAAATTGCAATTAAGGTTTTACTTCAGTGAGTTAATTTAGTCTCTAATGTTTAGACTTTCGTCTTTGTTTCGGCTGAATTACGCTGAAAGCCTGGCTGGTGACATGATTACATTAAGTTTTGGCATGAAAATAAAATAGTTTCTACAAAATTTTAATAACTTGGTTATAAAAGACTTTTAGTTAGAATGTGATCAAACACTTAAATAATTATGGGATATTTAGTCTGAGCGACCCAAAGCGAATAGACCGTAACCAAAAATCGTCTACGTTCCAAAGGACCGGTGATTTTTTTTTTTTTTCAAAATTAATTTAAAGGGACAGTCGCATACATTGTGATAATCGCATAGTTTATGAATTTTAACTATTTCAATATTTACTTATTTGAAATCATCTAAATAAACAGAATACATCTTCATAACCGGTTGGCACGACTTCAGGTAGCTTTTTACTAATATTATTACTAATATAATATAATATTTTTACTAAATCTATGCTTGGAGTTTCCCTACGTGATCGAATCAGAAATGAAGAGATCCGCAAGAGAACCAAGGTAACTGACATAGCTCGAAGAATTGTCAAACTTAAGTGCCAATGGGCAGGGCACATTGCGCGCAGAACAGTTGGCCGTTGGGGCCGAAAGGTTCTGGAGTGGCGACCGCGTACCGGAAGACGTAGCGTTGGAAGGTCTCCCACAAGGTAGACCGATGACCTTATGAAAGCCGCAGGCATCCGCTGGATGCGGGAAGCACAGAACCGGTAGAAGTGGCGGTGCTTGGGGGAGGCCTATGTCCAGCAGTGGACGTCTTTCGGCTGAAATGATGATGATGACTAAATCTTATTGTTTGATTGTAATTTTTTATATTTTGTTGACTTGTTTCTTTTAAATAAGACTGATTTTTATTAAAAATTATCTAATTACCAAATTTGACTTTTTCAAACATTTTATATTATTTTTGATTGTTTTTCTAAAGAAGATAATACAAATCTAAGAAAAAAAAATTAAACTTTTATTTCAACTTTTCAACTTTCGCACCCGAATGTACTTGATATAGTTTATGACATTGAATTTGTTTACAAATTTATCACCGGTCTTTTGGAATGTAGACCATTTTTGTTTACGGTCGAATGACCCGAGGGCCATTCGGTTTGGGCCGTATAGATTAAGTAGGTACCCGATTATGGTGTATATATCTCGATTCCCTTTATAAACCACTTAATCGCTGTTACCTAACTTAACTCCTAAATCGCTATTAATAGCAACGTAGTCAACCAGACACATCTAACTAGAGATGTCTAGAACCAAAATGCCAACACAGTGAAGTCATCGATCAAAATCGTGTCTATTTCAGCTTATGTCACAGCTCTAGCACATTCCTTAATGACATTATCCCAACTGTGATTTAATGAGGTATGAAGACTGTTTAATTGTCTATGCCTCTGTTGACGGAATTTACCGAGTAGTTACGTCTAATGTATATGTTTTACCAACCATGAGAGGTTTAAACTCACTCTTGCATCTTTGCCAAAATTGAAGCAATTGCTTTAAAGGTTAATGTAAACTACCAACGAGGTTTTACCAAACATTATAACGATTGTGGAACATTAAGGATCCATATTTGGACATGTATGTTGGATCTTAAGTGCGTCTCTGGGTTCACGTCTATTTAATTTAGAAAGTGGATACTTTGGATCCATAATATAGTACTATCGGGAACATCCGAATCGGCACACCTTTATAATAAAATCCCATGCTCCGATGTCCACATACCTATGTTTACCTATTTGCGACGAACAATAAAAAAAAAACTTTTGTTTAAATACATTTCTCAGGCTTTATTACAATGATCACAGATGTGTGACCACCTCGACTGGTTTTTAATGACCTTTTGTTTTTAATTGTTATTTTTTTTTCTTTTACAAAAATAAGGTGCTCAGTAAAAATCTGATGCTGCGATGCTATTGGTTGTTGAGCGTCGGTAAGCATTACTATAGCGTAATAGTGATGCAAGCAAGAATAATCCTTATGGTAGTCCGATTTGGATGTCCCCGATAGTACTTAGCAACATTTTACAACGCATGTTGGTGTCCATAATGCTCTAAATATCTAAATCATATGTTAGCAAAGTGATTTACTATTCGACTGGCGGCCGCAAACGAAAAGCCTGACCAAACCCATTCACCGCCGGCCAAAATTCACAAAACATTCCGACACTAAACCCGAGACTACACGGATACACGAAATTTATCGAACCGTGCGTGCCTACCAATGTTTACAATCAATATGTACAATGTAGATAGTGGTAACATGGAACACAGACGTTTGGTACTTACGCCCGACCGCGTCTGGAGTCAAGGCAGACGAACAGAAATAACGCTCACCTATTGTGCCGAGCGAGACGAACATCACACATCACGGGCGCGTATAGCTCAATACACTTCGCATCGATACAGGCAGGGTTGATACCATCGGTACGGTCTTGTCGGGCATAAAGGGAAGATATATAGAGCGTAGGTTCCGTGTTCCCGGTAACAATGGGCTATTCTTTTCGTCTCGGGGGCATCGCGGGTGATTAGGGGTTATATCATGTAATGGAGCTCTTTGAACATTGTAATTTAATGCTATGAGGATCCTGTGTCCCGTATTTATTTATTTAAAATTACAAACAATAAGGTACAAAGGCGGACCTAATGCCTTAGGCGGACTTAAGGACAAGGACTTAAGGCCTTGGGCATTCTCTACCAGTCAACCAAGGGTGGTGAAGAGTTAAGATGGCAGGTGCTCTGATTTAGAGGAGATAGTAATATTAAAAATATAACATAATGAATTATGATGATTAAAATAGATACACATAAATAGTTTATAAACTTATAATACACAATCATACATACATATTTACTATAATATATATATTTTACATATACAGGAAATGTTTTTAACAAGTGCGCAATTTTTTTTTTTTTTTGTGGTTCTGTATCAGTAATAGAACACAGTTCCATTATTTGTTCAATACTTTTTTTTTGGTCCTACTTGAAATCAGCAAAATATGCATACAATCTATTCGTAATAATATAAATGGGCGAGCGCACAGCTGATAGGTACACTACTGCGTTCCGCTTCATTGACTTCGCCGCCGCGCCGGCGCATTGCGCGACAAGTATTCATTATACCAGTTTCAAAATAAACATCTTTCGTTAACGATAACTTAATTTTTTTATACTAAGACATATCAAAATAAGAAATAGGTGTATAATAAAACACGTTTAAGTTTAACTTGTCAAATTTTGCGCATTGATTAAAAACTTTTCCTGTATATTGTATATGCAAATTCAAGGAAAATAAAAATTGAGATGACTCTACATACCTCTACCATACCGTATGGTTTGATAAGGTCAAGTAAAAGACACCGTGATAATTCTTTTACAGTATTTGCCATAATTATGGGTAGCGAACACATTGTTTATTAATTTAAGTTGATTTGTTTTTAAACAAAACAGCAAATTCGTTACATAACAGATTAACATTCAAAATCTTCTCGGAATAAAAATTAGTGACGACGCTAAAACAAAAACATATGACGTACAAGCACCATAAAATATGACGCTTGTTTATAATAAAACGTTACAACAGAATGTTTTATTTAATTCAAAAGCATTCAAGGATTTTCTTAGACAGTAAACCTAACACAAAAAATATTTATACACCGTGTCATTTTAGTCGTCTTACAAAACTGGTCCACTCTATGTAACCGACATAAAATACTACTAGGCGTGATTAAAAAAAAGGAAGATTGACATTAAGATTAAGTAGGAATAGTAAGAAACAAATTTTTGCGCTAGGGTAATATGAACTCTGATAAAGATGACGCCTTCCGCGCCGCCCTTGGAACGCAAGGCTCGGACCGCGCTTGCAACAGAGTATTTCAAACTACGTCATGCGTCATCATAATGAATAATATTTTAGTATTTTTAGTTATTCAAATGTTCATAAACAACTTTGTTTTTTTAATGATTGATTAGTAATCATTAGATACATAAAGTAGGCTGCCATTGTAAAACGATTAAAATGCCATGGTGTATATCAGGTGTAATTCCTAAAGAACGATCTATAGATAAACGCTGCCTAATTTTGCTAAGTGTGTTCATGCCTTTAAACAATTTTCCAATAACCTCACACACTGCTTTAATTTCGAAATACCGGGGTATTTGGTATGTTCATTAAAATATCGGCACCTAGCGTCAACCCTGCGTCAGCTTTGATCTGTTTGCACTCAGGTTGGTTAGGCTATGGGTGATTATTCACGACATGCCATTTCGCGTTCGTCTCGGCTCGACCGCTCTTGAACAAAAAGATTTTCGTGACAAGCGGCATTCCGAACAAACAAAGCGACTTCCTGCATCACTTTGTGCTGTTTTATAACTGGAGAATGTGTACCTAACTTATTTTATGTGTTTAGTAGAAGGAAACTCAGGAGAACAGACTGAAAAATTCAATGTTAAATTAGGTATTTCAGAAGTTCCAATAGAACAGAATGGACATTTATTTTGCAAATATGGGTAATACATAATAGGTGTTATGATTAGAGATCGGATATTCGGATGCATATTCATCTATAATAAAGTTGAGATGTTGGCTAATATGGAATACGCTTTTTTATCGATAAAATCCCGCGGTTCCGGGATCGACAAATTTAGGTTTCTGATTATAGAATCGGATGTATATTTACTTACTTTCAAATGTTGGCTTATGGTATATAGAATGCACTTCCGGAAGCAATAAATTTTGTGTTTTTTTCTGACTATACTCGTAGAATTGAATGCATATCTACCTACCTAAGTAGCCGAGGTAATATTTACGCCCAATCAGGATATAGTACTTAATTATGCATCTGAATAGTTATGCAATCCACGAATCCCCGGGTTTATATTTTTAATAAAAGAATAAAAAAATTGAAGTCGCTTCCATAACATATCCACCACCAACATATACACCCACCATATATATCCATACATATGGTGGTGATGATATCCATGTGGTATATCCATACCACTCGACCAGTTATGCATTCCCGGTGTTCCTGGCATCCCGCGATTTTTCTCTTACAAAATAAATATTTAAAAAAGCCGCTTCCATACTTTTATAGTTCAAAATTAACTTTATATCTGATCTCCAGTTATAGTATAATAAAGCTCAGCCATATTTCAGCTTTCGGCATGCAAACATACATACAAATAATCACTAGCTTTTGCCAGCAGCTTCGTCCGCGTGTTTGTCAGAAATTATCCCACGGGAACATACTAACGAGATAAAAAGTATATTGTGTGTCAATCCAGATTATAAACTACCTGTGTGCCAAATTTCATCCAAATCCGTGCAGCCGTTTTTGCGTGATTGAGTAACAAACATCCAAAGATCTAAACATACGAACTTTCATATTTATCAAGTCACATCATTTGAGCTTTTGTTCTCTGATAAAAATTTAATCACACTGTAGTACATTTTATCCATTACAAATTTACGTATTCTACTTTTAAGAGCGCTGTCCGGCCACGAAGCAAAAAAATACGATCTAGAGGAATGTGGCCGTTTTTATTTAAATCGAATTTTGTTGCTTCGTGTCTCAATATGAAACTTTATAAAAGATATTAGAAAATTCTAAACACACTTACCGAGGTAGCTGATTGAGCCGTTTTTAATAATTCCTTCTCAGTCACGAGATAATATGTTTTTAAAGGAGTGGCGCTAGTGGACCGGTGACAGCGCTCTTAATAATAATAATAATAATAAAGCCTTTATTTCCCAAAAGACAGTAGGTATACATAATTCCATAACATTTCCATGCACATTACAATACTAATTCATATTAAATCCTAATAACATTCTTCAAGTATAATTGATAGTTTTTAATTGACAGCGCTCTTAATAATCTTTAAACAGCACTGTTGTCAAGTCTTTCCAACCACTTGGTAATTTATATTAAATAACTGGAGCCATACAATAAACACTTTTCGCTTCAAAATAGTTCTTTAAAACTTACAAAATCTGTGAATGGGGATCAAAATTTCTCAAAAAAAATAAGAACAGTTTCTACAGGGCTTTAAATACCGGTAAATTTTCATAACGTTACCTTGTATTGACAGAGTTAACGTTATTATTAAAATAACGGTAATCGATTTAACGCCATTTATGCAACTATTAATTTTATCTTTATTTTAAACGGGTGTGATGTAAGTAGTGGGGCCTGAGGCGTGCGGCGCAGCGGGAGCCCGCCCTCGTGCCTCTCTGATGCCGTGCCGATCAAAACGGTGCCTGAATCTGCCTGATTCTTACCTACAGAACGGCAACGTATGTAGCTAAATTAACGTTAGTTATCGTATTTTTGTTAATGTTAATTAACGTTATATTACTGGTAATGTTATCAAGTAACGTTAAATTTTTGTAACGTTAGTAGGTATAACATTGAAATTTAACGTTACGTAACGGTTTATTTTTATTTTTATTTGGTAACGTTAACAAGTCCTGGTCTACTAAGACCGTTTTTCTGTAGCTAAAAAGGTCAATGTACCTGCCCTTACTGCCCCATCTAAAAAATCCACCCTGTATTTATCCTTCCGTGCACCGACTTATAAAATTTCAAGAGCTTAGTTTACCAGTGGGTTGCGGAAGTCCGCCGGTACTCAATAATTAACTCTTTGCAAATTGGATAATTGCTTAGAATTAATTATTTTCCTCCCTCGTGTCTCTCTAGAGACGAAGATGAAAAGGAAAAGAAGAAATAGAATAATAAATAAGTCAACATCAAACAAAGATATCATAATAAAAATTCAAGCTATTAATTGACGATGTCACCGTTTAACAATCCACGCTGAAAGAATATAAAAGAAATATTAAATCTCTTTTCAAGTCTAATATCATAAATTATTCTTCTAAAAAAAACTTAAAGGGCGATTTGTTTTCATCGGTGTTGAAAGTAATGTTTCCAATAAAACCGATTTAAAAGTGTTAGGGAGTCGGTGACTGGCACTGAGCTGCCGAATGGAAATATCGAGAAAACAATATGGTGGCGCTGAATAAAATATTAGAATTTTACTTCACAGCCGGGAGCTACACGGCTTTGTGGGAACGCGCTTTACTTCATGATTTACGAGTCCAACGTGTAACACGAGTAATGGACTTTGTTATTTTGACATTTGTATGATTAATATTGCATGGTGTCATTAGAAAATCGTCGATTTATTGATGCAGTAACAGCTGACATTGATGTCTTTAGAACTACTGCAATTATGTTCATCGATGAGTTAAATATTGGTGCCGATTCCCTTGTTCACAAACTAAACTAAATTTAAGTTCAGTGCATCTTTTTCTTTCTATTTCATTAAGAAAAGGACAGAAGATAAATTTTAGTTTAGTCCTGTCAAATTAATCAGCGCTTGACATTTTACGTAATTTTAGTAGGCAAGTTTTTAATCGCGTCTAAACTTGTATGGAGTAGTGACAGGCGCTGGTTAATTTGACAGGACTAAACTAAAATTTATCTTCTGTCCTTTTCTTAATGAAATAGAAAGAAAAAGATGCACTGAACTTAAATTTAGTTTAGTTTGTGAACAAGGGTATCGGCACCAATTGTTAGCCAGCTTCTTTGTTTAGTACGATTGTGAATAACTTGATGTTTGTCGACTAAGAAATAGTAAGAAAACCATAAAAACTTGTGATGGCTCATAAAACGCTAATCTAATGGCATATTATAGACATGCCAATAACATACATAACTTGCGCGTAGACGTTCTTTGCTATGGAGACTTCTCACATAAAAATATTGACACTTTTACTATCTCACAAGATTCTAATGAAAGGATAAAAACACATCCTCGGTTCTCACGCTCAGTTTTACTCGCTAAATCTTGCATAATAATTAAAAATAAAATAAAATCTTTTATTTCGGACCCATAAATATAGTCCACTTGGTTAGTATACACACAACTTAGAAACGAGTGTCAGTACTTACATTTACCAGGAAAACAACAAACTACTAATTACTACGCCACAGTGGCATGTAGGCGTATCCAATGTGCCAGTATGGGGCTGTCCCACCCTATCAGCTATGGTTTTCAGGATGCTGTTAGGACTGGCGCGTACCCTGCGCATAACGGAAACGCAACGCTTGCGCATGATGGCGTGAAAGCCATCTATTCTCGCTGCAGTAGCGCGGCAGCCCCATCAACACCCTGAAACCATTATTGTATTGTACGCTTAGGACGCTGTATGTCCTCTGCGAGTAATTGACCCACAGACCACATGTATAAAACTACTGACAGTACGCTGTAAATAAAAGTATAAATAATAGAAGCATAAATAGGTGCATAAGCTCTTCTTCATAATTTCATAATTTTCTCTTCATATACACTGACACCTGATTTCTGAATTGAGAATTTGAAGTTGAGAACTTGTCAATCTCTATTCTAGTATTACTTTTAAGGTGAAAGCCCTCGAAATTAAAAATATATTAAAATTAAAACCTACGCCATTTTGAATTTCGCGGGCTACATTGAAGGAATCACCTTAAGTAATGCTAAAGTAGATTTTGGCAAATTCTCAACTTCAAATTCTTAATGTAGAAAACGGGCGTTAATCTTCTACTCGTAGGTACCTTTAAGTCACTCAATGGATAATAGCCTCACCATTGGCAGGCAATTTAATACAGCACAGCCATAAACGAGTTCCAGAATTAAGTCCCTGCCTTTTTCTCCGATAACATCAGACTAACAATAGACCTCATTTCCACTGCCATTGAATTAAGTATTCTGATATACATACATACATTTATTTGTATTCACCTTTATTACCCGAGTGAGTTAGGGATTTCCTTCCCCACACGGCGGGAAGTGTGCCAGTAGCGTTAATTGCCCTACCTTCGCGACGTTCGCCAAAATACTTGCTTTAACGAGATACGGTAGTGTTAATAACAGTTTTTTGGAGCGGTTTGTGGCGGTGAGCGTATCTTTAATGTTGGGTCCGTTTAAAGAAACGATGTGTGTTAGTATTATGTGTGTTCTAGTTGGCATTTGAGACCGGTCAGTTAGGTAAGGCAGTTTTGATAACGGCAAATCCGTTTTTGATGCAAAACTGGTGCTTAATTTCTGCTAAGCTAAAAATAGGTTCCTTTTTTGGCTTTCTCCTAAATACATTGACATGTCACATGCCCTAACAAAATATATAGCAGACCTAACCCTGACCAAACGTCGCCACAACTAAGACAGATGATAAAGCTAACACGATATAAATCAGCAATAAAGTAAGCTTCAGACGTACTTGCCTAGCGAACGATGTACTTGAATACTGCGCGACCAAAGTCTAGACGTCATTTCATTCTATTGTCCATTCCCACAAAATAACTCTTTCCGTTTCACAAAACATTTTGTGTGAAAAATGTGTTTACGATCCCTGCCCCTCTTACTATTAAACTGCCGATATCAGCCCCTATAAATATATTTTAGACAACCTAAGTTGTTTGTGACCATCAAAAGAAAAAGATTTCGGTATGTTAGCGGAATTCTTTTGACACGGAGTAATCTATACGAATCTTTATTGGAAGTTTTAATGAAAATACTTTTAGATAACTTTACAAAAGGAAGGAGTATCAATGGTTTCGTACTTATGTTGGTTTGCAACTCTTAAAAAACCGGCCAAGCGCGTGTTGGACCACGCACAATGAAGGATTCCGTAGTTGGTATGAATTTATACCAAGAAATGAATACATGGCATATTTACCCCAAACTATTTTTTTTTTTTGTGTTGTGTTCTTTTTTTGCGTCATGTTTACCACAAATAAACGTTTTTTCTTTCTTTTCTTTCTATTAACATTGTAATTGAAAAACATGTTCTTCCATACGGAATGCATGGGAGAACATGTTTTTCAACTGTAAATGTAAGTTGGTCGACTATTACTCGGTAACTTGTGAAGTCTAGTTAGCTGTGATAGTTTTCCTTTTAACTTCGTTATATATACTACTGCTGTGATTTTTTTCACATATCCAAGTACAACCATTAAGCTGGCAGGGGGGGACACTTGACTCTAACAAAAATTAGCACTTTAAAGCTTAATATTACGCAAATGGAACCCTGAATCGAAAAATGGTTTCACAAACCCATAATATTATATTATGGGTTTTCATAATTAATATTATTATTATATTATTAATATTATATTTTGTACGTATTTTTCTGTTCCTTTCTTCTTGTCTGTTTATATGTGTGTACATAAATTGTTAAATAAATAAATATTTTTGAACGTTCTATCCTACGATACCCCACAAAATGGGACGGACGAGAAAAAAAAAATATCATCCCCACTTTACGTGTACCCTAAAAAAATATTTTAACACTGTCGGCGTGATTAATATGTATAGACCAGGGTCGATAATTGTTGAAACAAAAAAAAATTATAGTAGGATGAAACCCATCGGAAAAGAAAGAGAATATAACAAAAAATAATGGAAAACTAATTTACGGGCGATCTGAGGTCGGGAAGTGGAAGGGGTAAATCAAAAAAATTACAGTGTGTTTGGGACCTAAAAAGTTAAGTTTCCACCAAATTTCGTGAGGAAAAAAAAACGTTTTGTAAAAGATAAAAATAAAAAACGATAAACTTGGTTATTTGAATTTTTCACATTAATTGAGGTTATGTGAAAAAGTGTATATATAAAAGTTGCAGATCTTTTTATTACCTAGAACTTTGCCATTTAACTTTTTTCTATAGGACTTGTAGTTTTGCCGGAAATCGAGATAAGCCGTTTTTTTACGCTTAAAACCCTTCCACTTCCCAACCTCAGATCGCCCGTCAATTATTTTTCCTTTAATTTTTGTTATATTCTCTTCCTTTTCCAATGGGTCTCATCCTACTATAATATTTTTTTTTCACTTTTTACCATTTTCAAAGGCTTCAGCCCTGGTCTATTATGCTCATACCAAATTACAAGAGTCTCTGGGCTAAGCCGCGGACAGACAGACAGACAAACAGACAGTCGGATATGGCGACTATAAGGGTTCTTTGTTTACTACAGAACCCTACAAAATATTGGGGTGATTTTAAAAGCAATCCATTTTCTAGCAAAAAAAATAAAAAGCATCATAAAAAATTAAATGCATTGCGCGGTCGATAGAAATGTTTATTTTGAATAAAAACGCGTGGCATGTTTGGTTAATCCTGTGAATGTTTGATGTGTGTTTTAAAATGCAAACCAATAAAGAATATTTTAAAAAATACAGTCAAATGGAATGAAAATAAAAATATGAGGCTCAGAACGAAAACATCAATTGTATAGTGAAAAAGTACATTAGTAACTACAAATAAGTTAACGTAATAAAATAAGTCGTTAAACATTATTAATCATTGAACTAAATAGGATATTTCAGTGCTTAAGAAAATAAAAAACAACTGAACTTAGTTACAAAAAGTTCCAAAACAAAAGAACAAGTTTCTAAAAACAAAAGAAAAAGTTCCATTCTATAGGAGAAAACAAAGTGAAAATTCTCGAATAATGGGTGTAGTTGCGGGAATCGATTCCCGGGACAAATAGCGAGACGATTGCCTTCAGTACTACACAGTTCTCTTGCAACTAATACGGGCTACTAGTGTCGTGTTTCTTCACATTTGTTGGTGCCATTGTCCGTGTGTCTCTCTCTATTTATTTCCACATTTCTATTTCCTAGTATTGAACTTGTGTTGCTTCTATTCTTAGTAGTTTGCTCTAAGTAATTTGTGGGAGTAGTGGGACTATTTCGACACCTCCCGCGCATAAGGCCGTATGTTTAAATTTGTGATTTTTCTGGAGAGATTTTTAACGTCATATTTGTGTTGATCAGCCACAAAACATAATATGATAAGACCATTAGCGGGTTAGAAACTCGGTTTTTTGTGAAAATATGAAAATGTTGTTTTTTATTAATGTGTAGTATTTATATAATATTACATTATAGTACTAAAATCTGACTTCACTAAAAAACGTGTTACGACTTTTTGCGTGGGAGGTATCGATTTGTCGTCTACTATTCGCTGAAAAAACTGATTTCCGTAGTAATATCATTGGTATTCGCACTTATTCAAAAAACACAAGCTATAAAGCCATATAATGAGATTAACAAGATAATAAAAAATATATATATGGGCCAACGAACAAATCGCTTGTTAAAGCTTTTTTATCATGAAATACCCATGATCACCAAGCAATAACAATAAAATCGTAACATTTATAAAACTCACACACCTACACAATGCCACATTTTCAAAGTCACCAACTCGCACTAAGCGTTTTCAAACGTCTTTTATAATACGCACAGCAAAGGAGTGGAACTCTCTGCCTGCGTCTGTGTTTCCGAACGCATACAACTCTAATCTATTCAACGTGAGAGTGAACAGGCTTCTTCTGGGTAAGCTCACTCCATCGTCGACTTTGTCTCTGTCACCCAGACCTAGACTAGAGTCAAGAACAAACCCATAGTAAAATAAAAAAGTCAATTCTTCGGAAAATTGAAATGAATTGAAAGTTTTCGAAAGGGTGTACGATTCGAAATACAGTCAGCCATAAATATTTATTTGCCAAATAACGCAGAAGCACTTCAATAACAAAAAGAATAAGGATTTAGATCTTCCGAAGTATTCCAGTATTTTCTATATCTGCTGTCAATAGCGTCGTAGATCAAAATGACAAAGGATGAGAGATTCCTATTTCGTAAACGTTTTTTTGATCCAGACCGTTCGTAAGAACTCGGCTACGATCGCTCTGTGGTTGCTGAAATGATGACAGTCGTTTCAAATCTTTACGTTCTCACGAGGCTCCCAAATGAATTTCTTTGGATAAAATTATTTGTGATGCCGACATCTGATAACTATTTTTGTAGAGCTTACTTCGGTCAGTGGGTCATTTCAGAACGATCCAGTGTTACAGAAAAGCTAGGAACGTTCTAAAGTTATTGTATTGTATTAATGGATTATGTCATTACTGAAGCTAAGACCCTGCCATGAAATAGAATCAGTATTTAGGAGAAAACTTTGTAAATAAATATCGTTTTCAAACTCTTATTGCATTTTCAGACAAGATATAGGCAGGGTGTAGCGGATCGTTGCACTGTTGGTTGTGTTCAAAGAAAACCACGAAAATATGGGTACACGGGGTAGCTGCGCAGACGTGTCCGGTGCGCATACGATTCCGCCCTTACGGCGTCGTGTCTAGCGGGTGACTAGCGGTAGCGGGGGCGAGCGCGATTGCGGTCGATTCTGCTCCCTCGCGCGTTTTTACCATTTGTTATCTGTATCGCGACGTTCGCAACCACCCCGCCTTTTATTGGAATAATATTCAAAAACGTTACCACATCAAATTTAGCGACACAATATTCAGGGAAACACAATAATTATTATGACATTATACACATAAATAAACACAGTAAATCAAATAGGATTCTTAATCTAAACTAAACACTAAGTAGTTACATTACTATCTTTTAAAAGAGTACTGAGCCGTCCATCATCGCCAATACAGGGGTTCGTGGCTAAATACCGTACGGATCAATCGAAGGTTAAGCTACGCTTGCCACAGTCGGTTCGTGGATGGGTGACCATCCATTACATATCGAGACCCCTCCGTGGCTCGGAAAGCATGTTAAGCCGTTCGTCCCGGCTGTCATTCGTAGATCGTTGAGCTCAAAAGTCTGACAACCGAACCGTTCTTACCAACAAATAGGGTATGGAGGTCAGATAAGCAGTCGCTCCATGTAAAATACTGGTATTAAGCTGCATTTGGATAGACTGGAAGCTGACCCCAACATAGTTGGGAAAAGGCTACGCAAAATGATTAACCATACTACATTTATCATTTTATAAATGTGAAAGCAACTCTGTCTCTGTCTGTCTGTTACATTTTGACGCCTAAACCGCTGAATCGATCGTCATAAAATTTGGCAGATATATGTATAGCCTGGGATATGGAGAAGGATATAGGCTACTCTTTTATGCGATAACCGATAGCCACGCGGGCAGAGCCACGGGCAAAAGCTAGTAGGCTGTAAAAATTGTGTCTTCTGTCACAGTAGTCTTGGTTACTTTCTCTTTCAGATAATAAAATCCTTTGATAGATAGTCCTGTAAGTGAAAGTACTCAATAAACAGCTGAGCACAACATATTTATCAAGACCAAACCCCGTTGAAACAATATCTCTATTATCTGTATGTTTATTACATTGATATGCGTCGACAACCGAGAAATCACTCTAGTAAATCTTTGTACATGTAAGTAAATGAGATACACATAAAAGATAAGAAAAGTACGTAATTCAAGGAAACATATAGCAAATGTTATGGCCGAAACAAATTTTATCGGTACATAACATACATGTTCACATCCATTTTTACGTTCTCCTCTAAATCAACGGGATTAAACGTGAAAATATTGCAGTTACACGCTACACGGTAGTCAGATTACATTCGTAAAATTTTAATGTGGTTCAGAGTACTAATAAAGTAGCGTATCTCACTGTAGGACTTCTGTTTACGGGGAGAATTTAAAGGTCCATTACAGAAAACCTTAGCGACCGCAAACGGCATGGGGCGCCTATCAAAACAAGGTATAAACGCTTAATAAGCTCTCGACATCGTTTTAATGAAGATGGAGCGGTTAAGTTTGCCGAGTGGCTTGTATCGGTGAGTACGTATAAAATTAACGCGCAGTAATTTGGCTGGTGGCCGTCACGTTTGAACGCCGGTCGACTTAATTGCCGGCTGTAAAATTGTTGTTTGTGTCCGAAATCGGTCGGTATCCGCTGAGTAAATGGGAGCTGCATTCGAGTGCACTACAAAGCGCTTTTCATCTCGGTCGTTCCGAAATTCAATTTTTATTTTCTTCAAAGGTTTTGTTTTGGCGCCCGCGATGTTGAGTAAGGCTCTATAATGAGTTTACCCCAAGTTCTCCCATGAATATTTGGTACGCCAACTGTTTGGGTCATAATCGTTCTAGCAAAGTTTCAAAACGTTTAAGTTAAACAAATTGATTTTGACATAAAGCTGAATTCAATATTCGATTATTCAATGTAAACAGATCTTTTATCAAAACATAGTCAAACCAGATTGATGTTAGAAAATATTTTAGTGTTCTTTGTGAGGGTAGAATAACAAAGTAGCTATGAGGCAATATCAAAGTTTGGAACAAAGGAATATAATAAATTGACCAAATCGATTTACGAACAAGTTGAAAACTATTTGGATATTGAACACGTTGTGTTTTGTTTCGGCCCCCACTCATACATAGAGGTTGTGATAAAAGAGATCGCATGCAAATAGAGCTTAACATAAAGTTGGAATCGCTTTTCTATTAGCAATGTTAGCGTTTTATTAAAGGACTAGAGTGTCGGATTACGCTGGTTTTGCATTATATTTGCAAACTAGATACGTGCTCTAAGTTGTTATCCATTCGAAACTAGTTCAGAAATATTATAGTTTCTAAAATATTCAGTCGCTATAACTAATGTCTTAGTGACTGTTATTCTAATCAATAATAGGACTCACAGGAGTCATTCGCCTTGTGGGATCGGAATAGACCGGGAACCCTCACCCTGTCCAATCCTCATTGACAGTGATATTGTCATACGTGTACAATAAAGTGCAATATATACTGATACTTATACTGGTATAATGGTATACTTTACTGCCTCAATTAATTTGTTTCTTCCAACAATAAGTTATCGATTAAGATGCTATTAAAGTCCCCAACAGATCGTTAATGTCCAATATTGGTGATCAAATCTTATGATGTCTTATGGGTCTTAAACGCCGATAATAGGTTTCATCGAGAAGGAAGCAAGGACTGCTAAACGTAATAATGAATTGCCAATTAAATATAACGAGCAAATTTTATGGAAGTGCCATAATTGTGTTAAAATAACGACGTGTGAAGTTTATAGTTCACGTTATATTATGGTAATTTAACTGCAAAAGCTATGGTTGTTAGTTGGTTTTCATGGGTCCGGATTTTTGATCGCCATCTTTAACCACAATTGAACCCAAAGCATAGATTAATACACACAGGATTATAGATGGGACACTCCGCAAAATGGTGTAATCCCGCTGTTCCTATCGCCCGTGTCACCATTATTGGTATGCATACCATATTTCACATAAAATGGCGAAAAAAAAAAGTTCCATTTTCTTTTAAGTACTGATTTTTTTATTATTATTTCTAAAATCAGTACTTAAAAGAATATGGAACCTTTAGTTTCGCCATTTTATGTGAATTATCATTAATGGGGACACGGGCGATGGGGACAGCGGGAATACTTCCGCAAAATCATTTAAATATAAGGTGTATCTATTCATACACGAAATATTTTAAGAGAAACATCTATAGGTGGTAAAATAGCCATAGAAACCAGTTTTTTTTTTCCAAGGTTTATTTTTTATTTTTACGTAATTATTATAATTTTAAAATTGCTTGAACGTTTTGCAAAAAACCTTTACTTACTTATTCTATGAATGACCCGACCGGACGCGGCGACGGCGGCGCCGCGAGTGCGGTGCCTTTTTACAATTAATCATCATATCAAGTAATTTTAAATTATTTAAATTTTGAAATAATATACTCAGATTTAAAAAAAAATCGTTTCCATGGCTTCTTTACCACCTGTGTATGTATCTCTTAAAATATTTCATGTTTGTATAGATACATCCTATATAAAGCGACTCTTGCTACGACACAATAAAGTGCAATTCAGGTCACACCACGCTTATTACCTACAGTTATATTCACCTACAAGTTGCCTTTCTACCGCGTAACTCTTATGCCGGCGACGCGTGGCAGTCCTACTGAATAGGCCCAGTGAGATGGGCCCGCCGCGTACTTGCAGCTTCAAACCTAAACTGGGGAGTGTCCCATCTGTATTAATCTGTGCCTAAAGACAATTTTTTTTTTTCTCGAAATGTTATTTGCTGTCGTTCTTCGTTCCTTCATCAGATCTTGAGCTCCCACTTTGTCTGGAAGCCCTTCATCTCCTTGGTCACCATTTACAACAACCACGTGGAGGGAGATGGAGACTTTCTAATTTCGATTTTACTCCTCGCATAACCAATTGTTTCATAACTTTAGCTTGGTAGGTAAATCGTTTAATTCCACCTCAGCCCTAACTCGCAAGCATTACAGGCACGCAAGTATTCTATAAATATTTTATTGCTTCCTTTGTGTACGCAGAAAGCTCATTAGTCATTTTTGTCGTCATAATTATGCGGTGTGTTTGTTTACCATTCCGTTATTATTAATTTTCATTTGAAAACCTCTCTTATGCAGTCTCGTACACGTATATTGCCGAGTAAAACTTCTGCACTACATAAAACTTTCAAGAGCATTTCCTTATAAAAGGCTTGTGAAAAGGAAATTTTCACGGTAGTGAAAAATAGTCTGAATGCGAAGCGAATGAAACGGGCGAAAATTGTACTTTATACTTTTATATATCTTTTAAATAAGTTTTTTCACTTTTATATTTTGCGAGTTTTGTATAAAAAAAAACGTTTGCCGACTGTGTTTTTCTCTGAAGTGTCAGTTTCTATGAAACTAATATCGTGTTTCTTTTGTTTCAGATAAAGTGTTGTTTGTCGAAATACCCCGACGATGGAGTTTGTTGACAATGTCGTGACGGAGCATTCCTCACACCCGCTCCCGGTGATAACCGACACGTATTTGTATAGTTGAGCCCGCAGCTAAGATGGTGAAGTAGTGTTTAATAGACAATTAAGTGATACAATGAGCTTATAAGTTTAAGTGAATGTCGGGTGATCGGGAGAGGATGCCTTATTACGGGTACCGGGAGGGCGGGCCGGAGTCGGACTCAGAAGGCGCCTGCTCGGACTCAGACGGAGGGGATTCGGACTCTGAGGGGGGGCTGAGTACTGAGAGTACTGTAGGGCAAGGCTTGCCCTTCCCCGGCTTCACTCCGGTCGCCCTCCGGTATCTGACGCAGGAAACGAGGCCGCGGAGCTGGTGCCTCAAACTCATCACTAATCCATATCCTTTTTAATATGAGCTACTTTTATGGTATGTAACATGTATGCATGCAGTTTCCTTCGGCGTCTACAATATGAGATTTCAGAGCTGTTCCGAATGACTAAAACTAAAGTTCCATCACTCAAACGTACACGTTTCTGTGCCTGTAATATAGGTTATGGGTACGTGCTTACGAGGTCATGGTCAAAATCAATCGAAAACTTTTCTGTTTTGGTCAAAATTACATTGAAAGACGACGATAGAAAGAGCTGTGTTCGCGAAAAGTGAACAAAATTAAAAGAAAACATACCGCAGTTTGTATAGTTTGCAGGTGATTCATTTGTTTGTGTATAGCCAAACTATCTTTTGCTGAATTTACAGTCGTAGAATATTATTTTAATGAAAATCACTCGCAAGTTTGCTGTGAGACGATTTACCATTGAGTTTAGCTCACCTTTGTAAATGCGTTATTAGTACACACGGCTACAAATCAAGCTAATACATTTCCAGTATTAGCTGACCTCTCATTGTACGGAAATCCTATACAATGCGAGACCAGCGTAAACTAGATTTGTATAGCTTGATATGTAGCCGTTTGTACAAACGAAAAAGAAACAAATATAAAAAACAAGATAGTCAGTCTTGCCAATATTTAGCTATTGTACACAAATACTAACCTAAAAGTAGACTGTATACACTGAAATTGTTAAGCCACTTCAGTCGATGATAGCAAACATTGGATTTAACGACGGAATCGTAGTACCACTTGTAGAGAAGGGCTGTGCCTACCATTCTTTTTTAACCGAGTTTCCAAAAAGAAGGAGGTTCTCAATTTTTTTTGTTTGTAAGGATATATTTCCTGATTGGTCCCATTTTTATGAGAATCAAGTTCTGATGCCGCGATCCATGAGGAATTGAGGGAACTCCACAAATATTATAGGCATATGTACATCGATTTTTCTAACAAACGACGCTCGAAATCAGCTGTTCACTTTCTGCCTAGCTACAGAGTTCATCGAACTCACTCGGTGCGCTGCCGTTCGCTACCTGCGTTTTGCCACGGTAACGATACATTGCGTGTGAGGTAATAAAACAAATCAGGTTTATTGGATTCCCATAATGTTCCCGAAATAATTTCATGTACCGGTCTTCTTAGTATGATATACTGAATTCACCCTATCAGTCTGTGGAGGACTGTTCATTGGTCTAGTAGTCGCAAACGCTACTGCTGAGCATATGAGGTCCTGGGTTCGATTCTCAGGTCTTTCAGTTTTATTCGGTTTTTCCATTTGGAATTTGTCAGTAGCAGCCCGGAGTCTAGATTGGTGCCCGGTTGATGGCAATAGGCTCACTCCCTATTACGTGGGACTTATAAACATAGCTGGCGAAATGTGAGTGTACTAAAATCAAAATCAATCAAAATATTTTAATTCACATAAACCTACTTGGGCACTTATGAAACGTCAGAAGCTAGTTACACGATTCCAATTAGTCGATTCCTATGGAGAAGAGCCGGCAAGAAGCTCCACGGTTACTCTCTTAAAAATAATTAGCCTTTACAACATTTTCAAATAACAGTGCCAATAGGTATGGGAGGACAGTGTAGGCAAAATAGAAAATTGGCAACAAATCTACAGTCTACTAGGCCTACAACGTTCTCACATTCACAAAATATAAAATATTCTATATATATATTTTTTATATATATATATATTAAAATTAAAATCTATTTAAACCAAATGACATGATTGCCATTACAACTACAGTAACAAATCTAAATAAATATCGTGATTGTCTGCATAAGCTACTAATAAGTAATTGAAATCAGATTTGTAGGTATATAATGTCAAAAAAAGAAAAGATTATGTCAAGGAAGTATGTAAAAACAAACAGTTTACAAAGGTGTACTATGGGTACATCTCTGCCTTACCCTTCGAGGAAAACAGGCGTGATGTTATGTTATTATGTAAACCATTTAATACTTAACACTACATAATATTTTGTACTTAATTGACTACGGTTTAGTTTTGTGGTTTCGTTTTGATTTGGTTAATTTAAATGGGGAATTAAAGAAATCCAAAATGATTTCGTGATGTGGACCCCAAAGTCCCTAGAACTGTTTCATGTTCCAATATCGAATTAAGGAAGTATTCCCGTTTGAGCACCAATTTTTTTGAGCACCAATCGTAATTACCATTTGAGAATACCGTTGGTGCTCAAACGGGAATACTCCGAATTAACGAAGTATTCCCGTTTGAGCACCTATCTTAGGTTTATTGACTATCTTGATTTAAAACAGAACCATAAGTAGATATTCAGCATTTTCCGGGAAACTGAACGAGATACAATAGAAGTTTTATTGTCATAACAATAAAACTTCTACTGTATCTCGTTCAGTTTCTTTGTCTATGGTCGTTGAGTGTCCCGGGAAGTGTTAATAAACCTAGGTGTTACCTATTGGACGTTGAGACATTTTCAAATTGAATATTTGAACGATTGTCAATACAATTCCATTCTCTGAGATCCTCAAATCCGCACCTCAATTCATTGATACACCAGTTCGACCTCAAAGACCGATGCTTATTCAACTGTTCCGATTTCAAACAGCAAGGTTCTCCTACAAAAACAAGCTGTACAACCAACCGCTTGCCAATGATAACAGTTTGACATTGACAGCGTCTTTATCTCCTAAACAGTAAGTCCGGTTTTCGTGACTACTGACGCAGGGTGACTGTACCTTGGTGCAGCATACAGAGGCACTCGGCCTATGAATAATTGACAGCGCTCGAGAAGATCAAAGCTTTGCGCGTGTATTGGTCGTGTAGCCCCAGGCGTCACGTCTCTGCTCATGACTGTTCCATGTGGAAATGAACACAAGATGCTTAGGTATGGAATACCAGTTTTTGGAAAGCTGGACGACGATTTTTATGCTGTATTACGTAGGTTTAAAGCATAATTTCACCTGAGACTGATTAAGTTTAAAAACAACATTGAGACTACTGTATTTCGCACCATTTACGTGACTAATAAATATTTTATCTTATTATGACTGTTTGAATTTAAACCTACCTGACATGTATAAGAAAACGATTGAATATATAATAACAATAATGATTTAATTTAATAAAATAAACTTAATTTAAATTAATATCTATTTCATACTTAATTTTCCACGTGTACCTTAAAACTTATTTCTTTAAATCCTCCTGAATAATATTGATTTCTAGGTCGCCATTTGTTTCTGAGTTAATATGGGTACGTAACAGTGACAATGACTGCTATCTCGTTCCCACTACAGCCCGCGTCATATCTTTCGCTTTTTCGGTTGTTGATGACACACGACATCGGGAAATGTAGCTGAGTGAGTGTTTACATGTAATTGTTTCAAATCCAATAATTTTTACGTGACATTAGAGCGGTGCCTTTTCTTCCTTTTTTATACATAAATGATCCTAAGTTAATCCTTATAACATCAGCTATCGAACAGTGAACGTCCCGTCAAAATTGGTCCAGCCGTTTCGGAGATTAGCCGGAACAAACAGACAGACAAAATTTAAAAAAATTGCTTTTTTGCATAAGTACCGTATATACTTTCATATGCATTTAGTAAAAGCTGTTATTTTGTTATTACAATCAGCGACTTCAATTTTCTTTATTTGTATAGATATGATAAAACAGCCAATGTTAAGTATAAAATATCGAGCTATGTAAATGAAAATCATAACCGACGTAACAAGAATAGACTAATATTACCCATCACAAACTTAAAAGTTATCGGGAAGAGCCCATATTCAAGACTAGCTAATATATTTAATAAATTACCTGAAAGTTTCAAATCCTTACAAAATGACTCAATTTTCTCGAAACAGTTGAAATCTCTGGTAATAAAGAAACGCTACTATACCGTTGAAGAATTTAAAGCTGACAAATTGTGAATAAATTGACCTTGTAATAATGCATGACGTAAATGTGAAATAAATGATTAATAAACTGAAATGAAAATAATGCTTAATCTTAAATAAATGATTGATTAATGTTTAGTATAATATAATGTAATGAATTGTAATAATTAGAATCAATAACATATTATGTAATTCAATAATTTGATAGGAAACATTTGCAGTGCCCTTACAGGGTGCATGTCTTAGTACTGTGTCATGAAATTTCAATGCATGCCTACTAACCAGTGTTTAACATGTAAGCAAATAAATAAATAAATATTTAATCCCATACCAAACCACCGAAAATAAGTAACCTCCACGTTTTAATCAGGCACCTACATAAATAACTAATCAGCTCATTTCAGCCATTTACCCTTCAAACATAATCGAGCAAAGAGAACCGCCATTGTTGCGAAGTTAGGGCACGTAATGAATATGTAAATTAAATAAAACGTATGTGTTTCAAACGAGTACTAATTTTCCTTCAAACAAAGGGAATTTATATACGTTTTGAATGTAACTTTCCCGTTAGGATGAGTTATTTTGAATCTTTTAGCCTTACCTCCTTACTAATAAACGTTGTATAGCGTCTGTACAGTTACACACCGATTTCTCTCTTTCACTCGTCAGTAATTTGACTTTCGATAGAAGAAGACAAAGCGTTGTGTAACTATACAGACGCTATACAACGTTTATTAGTAAGGAGGTTTGACTGTAGAGTTTCCGAATGGGAAATATTTAACTGATGCTCTAAAAAACTTTTTAATTTTGAAGATGGATACTTGTAAACTTGTAGCGTCTAAATTGAACTCGTGATATATTGTCTTTTTTTTTATGCCTATCAATACAATAATTAATCAGTTTTTTTATACCTTTAAAAAAAATTGATGACCTTTTTTTTTAACTTTTTTTTTAAATGTGTTCTTTTAATTTTTTCGTTTTTTATTTACTTTATCCAAATTATACGTTTTACAGTGGCGTAAGTGTTTTACTATCGATTCATTACGTTACAAAATGGCGAAGCATCTCTAAACTTTTGCGCTTCTAATAATGCACACTTTTTTAAATAATTGAACCTCTTTTAACTTTCCGGCGTTTTCTCACAGTTGAACGCAGTTACTTGGCTATTTAGTATTTTTAAGACTCCAAAATACGAATTATTTGAGGTTCACAAAAAGAGGCGCTATCATTATACAGAGTGTTCAATAATATCTTTAGGAGCGTAAAATGGAAATTATTAGAGGTTCGTTTAAATATATGCCTTTCTGAAATAGATCATGTGTTAAAGTAATTTGGTAAAATATTTTGGCGTAGATAACAAAGCAGGTTGTGCTCATATGGACTCGCCTGCTATGCCCCGAGGGTTAGACAAACAATCAGGCTGAGAGCCGCCAACCTCCACGCTGCTCTTGCTTTTATATCTTTGTCCAAATATGCAGGTTTTGTTTCATATTTCATATAACACACATTGTGACTCTTTTTTCATGTTTCATTGAAGACATCTATCTGATCATACTTTTGATAATTTTATGCTTCGGTTTAAAGATATTTATTTCTCAAAATAAAAGAACGTAAAAGTTCACCTAACATATTGAGAAAAGTGGGATAAAAATAAAATAAGAGCAATTCTGTGTTCACAATAAGAAAATTAAGAGTTCAAGGTGACAATCGGTATTGTTAGTGTTGTTGTCTAACGTGTTCTTCTAGGGCGTTTTTAAATGTATAAATGGTGTCACTATTGGTTACATCATCAGGTAGTTTATTATATAGTTTTGCTCCCTCGTACGGTATATTTTTTCTTCCATAGTTAGTTCTGGGTGGTCTTAATTCTAGTTTGTCTCGTCGTCTTACGTTGTATGTATAAGTTTTCTTTTTATAGTTTAATTGTGAATGTGTACCTTTTGTTATGGTTTTATGTATTAAATTGCATGTTTTTAGTATGTATAATTGGTTGATTTTAAGTATTTTTGTATCATTGTAAATTTTGGTGGTTGGTGTTAAGTAGTCATAGTTATAAAGTGTTTTTATTGCTTTATTTTGCAGAACTTGTATTTCTTGGACGTTTGATTTTGCTGCTGTTCCCCATATCTCAACGCGACGTATGCTTAATAATTTAAATCAATGATATCTACTTATTTGTATAATAGCGTTACTTTTTCTGATACTTTAAACATCATTTTAAGTAGCTGCATGAAAATCAGGACGCAATGGCCAACCGATGGCGATGCCGTCCATTCGTAATCAATTAATCACCTCAGTATTTAAAAATACCATTTAAAAATACCATTTCTTGCCCAGGCAAGAAATGGTATTTTTCCTCTTCATAGAACTTAAATGGTTTTCAATTTGAACTGCAAGCTTCTTAAATCTCATCAATATCCATTACCCTCGCAGTTATTGAATTTTTCGAATCAACATAAATATGTCTACCAGTTTATTGCTTACCGGCGCGAATACGTTATTCATATTTAGTTGGAAACGCAATACCTCGCTACTTAATCATTCCAGCTAGAAACCATTTTTACCAGATATTAATTTTCTTTTATAGTACAAACATAAGTTCAAAGTAACAATACCAAACAAAATCATAGTGTTACTACAGCCGAAGCTAACTATCATATAAATTATGAAAAACAAATCTGGTTAGTTTCAACCGTGTAGCGTGTGTGTAATGAATCTAAATTGTTTTATGCCCACATACTTTGGTACGAGATGTAGGTGAGTTATTTTGTAGGTTGCTTACATCTTTAATTTAAAGCCCTAAAGTCGTAATGAAAATGACTGGAATTTCTTTTACGGCCTAATTAAGACCCACTAACACGCAATTAAGGTAATTTGTGAAATGTATAATAGCACTTTTCACTTTCCATTTTTATGCAAATTACAAGTATCTCTGATGACGTAATTTTAGACTCATTTATTTAATGTTGGCGTAATGAGAAAAGTTTGGTTAACAGCCTAAAGTAATGTTATTGCTGTAGTCTCCTCTGAAAAAAATTAAAGAGACACCTTATCTACCTAACCACAATATTATTTATTCGTGCGCTAAAGGTCAACGTACACGCCGAGGGTGTAGTTACTGGAATCGCACCGGAACGTCAACTTCAAGGTGTTAACGAGTCTATACTACCTCAGCGCCACCTCACTCTGTATCTCGCTCGCACACTATTGCTACCGGTCACGCGAGCAAGCGAGCCAGGGCGGCAGGGAAAAGGCTCCAAGGCGCCGATAGTTTAGGTAATTTCGTTTTACGGTGAAAATAATGGTCATTTATAAAAAGTAAATAACATAAGACCTGCTTTATAGTTAATTCAGTTAATATACAAAGTTTCATTATCTAATTCGAAGTATTTTTGAATACCTACCAGCGGTTTATTGTTCGGTTTGGAGGTAACTTTGGATTTTTTTTCTATAGAGGAAATTTTATGAAATCGTGTTTTCGACTAACATAGTACTTAACATTAATCTTCAACTTTACCATATATTTATTTCAAAATTAATGCTACAGTATTTTCGACATAACGGAGGATCATGCTAAGCTATTTGAGGTAGTATAGGCCCTTAATCGTGCGTGTACCGAATCTGTATCTGCCCACTGTCATGGAAGCAGACTTTTGGCCGCAGGACGTGGTATTCCGTCGCTTCCGTGGACAAGTTCCACAGGACAGCACAAAGTGCAGCTAGTGCAAAGTGAAGTGCTACTAACATAGTCAAGTAACACCACTACCATAACATAACACATAACCAACATAGCCTTTTTATTAACACAAGTTTTATATCAAAATATGTATGTTTAGGTTAAGGTATTTTTCTATGGGCCTATGTTGCCTGAAATAAATAGTACTATTATTATTATTATTATAAATTAACGTGAAAAGTTACCAAATACAGAAACTTTATTAACAGCGTCTTCACCAGAAACGTTTTGAGATAGTTCATTGTTCCAGTACTTGAACACTAATATAATAATTCAGAAATGTCGACGGCAAATCTCAGTAACCCTGCTCACTGTCAAGTTATTCTACGAATTCTGCCATGCTTGTGTAAATCCTCGTATATCAGACGGATTCAGAGGCAGGAGTGACTGCTTCTAAATACAAGATGAAGTTTCCGAGATAGTAAAAATGATAAACAATCAATAAACTGTTTGAATCATGAATTGTTTTGTACATCGTATCGTGAGTCACAGCTGATTCGGTCTGGCAGATCAGATATAGTAGGATAGGTAAGCAGCTTTGAAAATATGAATCACAGAACACCTACCTAAGACCGTATTAAAGCATTTGCCTACGTTCACGTAGGCTTACACGGCAATATCATATTCTACGGAATATCATATTTCCATCTACATACATTTCAGATTTAAAACCTACAAAATAGCGTCTTAATGTTTCTCCAACTTCTAACAGCCTCCATGGAAATTTAAGCTCTAGCACTTATGAATAAAGTATGAATTCTGTTACCGCAATTATCTTTCGAGAGTTCACGTTAAATTCCGATGTCGACCACTCCAGGCCACTTGTGTCTTGTGGAGCACTGAATAAATTAGGTTCTACAGTTACAGTGGGGTACAGTGGGGTGTAAGTGGAAAACTAGAGTCTCGCTTTGTCGTGTTTGGATTCAACGATTGACACCATTTCTCTCACTCGCAATGTCTGCTAAAAGGGTTGTCGTCACAACAACCCGGGATCCGTGTTAATTAAATTGAAGTTTTAATTAGGTGTTAATGATCTTTTAAGATTATTTTAAGATATAATTTTGTGGTTTTTCAAATAATATTTGCACGTCTGATAAGCTTCTCAAATTATGAAATGGTTAAGGAGACTGGGTCTGAAAAAAGGGTATTGTGTTTAATTAAAGATTTGCTTATGAAATCATGTCTGTGAATCCTCTTATAAAAGCCGTTGTAGATAATACAATTAAACAAGTGTCAACTTAGCACCTTGTATTGCGTTATCAAGGGTATATCAAGGTAGGTATCATGCATGTTATTATTGCCTTTGTCTAGAGAGCATTTATGAGACATACTGTATTGCAAATCAAATTGGAATACCAAATAACTATCTGACTGCTAAACAGACTGTAATAATAGGTAGGTGGTACATTTTAGATTGGAATATCAATGTACAATAAGACATACCGTACCGTGTAGTGCCGGACGTAAAGAATAGCACCACACCATTTCCTCCCGTGGGTGTAGTTAAAAAAAAAAAAAGGCGACTAAGGGATTTACTAGAGAATGGGCAGCAGCGTTCTTTATGCATTTTTACACCATACTGCGATCGCCAACACGCCTGCCAAGCGTGGCGATTATGGCAAATTCCCCCTCTTTTGGGGGAGGCCTATGTCCAGCAGTGGACGTCTTTCGGCTGAAATGATGATAAGACGTGAACATGCAGCTTTGTTAGTATTACTAAACTAGCTGTTGTCTGCGACTTCGTTTCGCATAAAAATTTCAAGCACGGTGTGACCCGGTCAGTGCTCTTCCGAAAAATCTCTTAATGCACGTCTGTACACTGAAAAGGACACATGTAATGTCTGTTTTACTGTAAATCACCTACTTTGAATCGGCTTATTCCACTAATCTCCCCTGAGAGAATCCCCCTCAGTAGGGAAAACTGAACCCTAATGTAAAAAAACATAACTTTCAGGGGGGCCTTAGAATACGTTTTTTTTTCCTTCAATTCTAGTTTTGCCCCCTAAGCGGGAGTATCAGGGGTTAATTCTAGACTGTTTTTTTATAGATTCCACTTTTCCTCCTAAGAGGGAATTTCAGGAGGGATTTGTGGAATAAGCCCTTTGAATCGAAACATTAATTAAAGTCGAATTATGAATTCACTGGAGGAAACTGACATGTGCTAGCTGCCACATTTTTAAATAATTAGGAAATATGTATTGTATTCTAGACTTTTACACATATACAATACATAAATTATACATTTATTTTAATCTTTATAAATCAATTAAACTAAACGATGCCCGATACAATAAATATGACCATTTTATTAGACAAAGTGACAGCTAGCACATGTCAGATGACTCCAGTGAATTCATTATTCGACTTTAGTTTGAAGCGTAGAGAGAATAATGTGAAGGTATTTAAATCTTTTAGTTCGGTATCGCATCTTTCTCACATATTTTGCCAATTTTATGATTATTTCACACCGCGCGATGCGCGTACCTAGTGTTTTTGAGTTATGGCATCGAAGTCAATATTCGAAGTGGCATTCGATTGAATTCAGTCACGCATATTGTTTCAAAGAGCTAGAAAATTGCTATTTATACACCATGCATTCATGACTGCATGTTTTAGTAGTGAATAAACGACTGAAAAGAGCTTTTGTAAACCTAAATAAGTTTTTGAATAAATAAAACGAATGAAAAATATATTCTCAAGTTTCAATTTTCTAATCATAAAGTTCAAAACTTGCGTTCATGGACTATCTTCATGTCAGCTTAGTTACAATTACAACAGTTTAATCTCAAGGTTCTATCTATGAGATCTACAGGTTGGTTAATAATACGCCATTAGAACGGGCGACCCTGTCTTTGTCAGATTACTGATATCATTATATTCATTATGGCTACTATGGAAAACTGCTAAGCGCAATCAATTGCAGTTAATAGTCAAAATGGCAAGTCGTGCAAAGAAACTTTGGCCAGCCAAAAAACAGCTTGTACAATAAAATGAAACCTCGGATAACACTGCCAACTATCAACATTTAAACATACAAAAAACCAAACTTTAATCAAAGCCCGGGTGTCCGGAACGTAACGACATCTATTAGATAACAGGGGCCATCGTAATAATGGGGCCCGTTGGAGCCGTGCCGAGATCGAAAGCACAATTGTTACCGGCTCGAGCTGACGCCAAAACGACAGCACCTATTTGTTATCACTACCCCACAATTATGTAAATACCTACCAGCCTACATGTCACTATCCACCTACATGTCATGTCGATATCGACTTGTGACCTCAAAAAATATCCCGAGCGATGTTTTCCTCATTTCTATTTCTAGTAGGGGTTAAGACAAAATTTGGTTGTACGGCACTAAAGGTCAAAGTTGAGGCGTCATGAAAATTTAATTTTCATGAATTTTGTTTGGTTTGTAGTCGTTATAATAAATGTTGAATATTTAAATATGTGATGTATTTTACAGATACGAAGCATAAATATTAATAATTCATAAAATATATATATATCATGAATATCTCTTTTAGTTTTAAATAATTGTATTCAACATTGCGTGCAATTCATAATGGTTTTCATGAAAAAATTAATGAATCCTAAATATTGAATAATCTCCGGTCTTATCAATTAGCTAAACAAATACGAATAAGCCAATTTAGCTTTGTGCAATTGTGCTAATTAAACGAAACCGATTTGGTTCCACTACCCAAGTATAAATGTTGGAATGGAACGTAGAATTAACGTTAAAATATTAGATGGAAATGTTTACTGACCCATTCTAAAGGACACTGTTCAAAAAGGTAGCTGTTTAAAAGAACAAATGAACTGTTCTTAAAATTGTAAAGATAAGTTCACACTAACAGAAAAAGCACCTGACACATGCTAGATGTAGGATTGTAGGTACTTGAAACTACATATATCAGTCTTCTTCTTTTTCGTGTGGTTAGTGACTTACCTGTTGTCAGAGTTTTTATGCCGCCCATGGGCTTCTGACTTGGCTTCATATGCCGTCGAGAAATATCTCTCAGGCATGCCTTGTTGCGGCGATCTCTCGCGTCCGGCCCTGGTCCAGGCCATGGTCCGGAGCGAGAGTGCATGGGAGGCAGTCACCTCCTTCTGCGAAGCAGTAATGCTCGCGAAGGAGGAGGCGGAACCCGTGAGGAAGCGGCAGTCTGTGCGCCCTCACGCCCCTAGTCGCCGCAGGAGACGCCCTGGGCGGCGGGAATCGGAGCCGATTCCCGGCCACCGTAGGCGCAGACTTGCGGACGGCGAGCTATGGGTAGCTCGCCATCCGGTAAGGACCAGGCCCGGGTCGACGGCGCGTTGTGTTCCACGCGCACCTCAAAGAGATATCAGCACTCATTGACGGGGTCCGCTAGGACCAGTGCCTGCCAGCGTTGCAGGTTTGTCCGAAAGGGATACCGCGGCCCTGGCACACAGGCAACTGAACGAACACGGGTGGGTTTTAGTCCATAAAAGTCTGAGTCTCGCTCCGCCCACAGTGGGAGAAGTTATTTGATAATTTCCCACCCAAAAAAAAGGCATGCCTTGTTGATGTTTCTTCACGATGTTTTACCGTTTTTTAAGCAAGTAATAATTATACAATACGCACATGAGAATTCATGTGCGTCTCGAGTTCGAACCCAAGTTACGCAACTTTACATCCGTAAAGGTGCGTAACTTGGGATTATATTTGGCAGTCGAACGGTCACACCACTAAGCTATCACTGCTGGTGGATCAGTAAGCATATAGGACCCAAAAGCCCGAAGCCGGACAAAATTGTTCAAACAAAATGCAGATTGTAAACAAGACAAGTGAAGGAAGAATGAAAGTAGGTAAATGTGCTGCTAGGTCATGGGCAGGCTGCCACGGTACTGCTGCGGCCTAGAGCATTATATTGTTATGAATGTGTCCGTGGTGCCAAGAAACCTTGTACAGTGAAACTTACTGCTTGGAGATATACAGATTAGAAGTATTGTATATCTAGTTTCACGGCCCAGTGCGTACGGCCAAGTTTCACTTGTTTATTCTCTGTGCTAGGATACTAATTACCGAAAGTTGTCTTACCTGGTTTTTTTGTTATATTATTTTTGAATAGTTCTTGTATTATAGACTTACTAGCTTTTGCTAGCGGCACCGTTTGCGGGGATCTCGGTTAATACGTAGAATACTTTTCTACGTAATAACCTATGCATATGTCCTTCTCCATATCCCAGGCTATATCTCTGCCAAATTTCATGACGAGCGGCTTAGGCATGAAAACGTAACAGAAAGAGTTACTTTCACATTTATAATATTGGTATGGATATAATATATTTTATCGTCGGCGTAGATAGAGAACTGAATAAATCAAATTTTCTAGTTTGGAGAAAATTGCGATTTATGGTTATTTGATTATAACATTTAGAGTCGAAGAAAACTTAAACGACTTATTTTATGTAACTCTTGCAATACTCAACTTATCATAAAGCAGTTATGGATTTATTTATTGAGTTATTTACTTTTTCTTCTACGATTTAGTGATAGTTTTGGACATATTTATTTTTTCATTTGGAACATAAAAATCCTTATATTTCTGAACAGGACAGGAATATGAAAATGCTTGTCAGGCCAAAATATGCAACATGGTTGGGGTGTATTCACTGACCGACCCAGACGACCCCACTACTCTCCTCCAGGAGAGTCGTAGGGAAACTAGTACAGTTCGCAAAATAAGAGCACACAATACACGATGGTAATTCCGACCTCGCCGCCGAGGCCCCGCGCGAAATCCCCGACTAACGAATAGTCCTCCCCGACCCTTGACTGTAAGTGAAGCGCCAGCACGCGCTTTAGCTGAGCAGCATGTAATCCAAAATCCCCCTGATAATAATCAAAACACTGATTTTATCCAGCCACCGACGGTCCCTTGCCACCCTCCCTCCGACGCTGCCCTAAGCCGAGGTTCGTACCCCACAGGGGGTGCCCTTAGCGAGCAGCAGTCGTTTAGTTTATAAGTTTTTACGCCCTGGCTGGAGGCATTAAGTTTCGTTAGGAGCTTAAGGCAGCCACAGGAAAGTCCGGTAAAGAGTCGGAACCTTATTGGTTACACTCTGAGATGCCCTAGATAAAAAAAGGGGTGTATTGAAAACGGTAAAAAGTCATTTTGACGTAAATCGTAGTTACATATTTAGTTCTCCATCTACCCGACGACATATAGTGTAATAGTATATTATGGATTCGGAATGTGGGTGTAGGTACTAGAGATGAGTCCGATATCATGTCACATGTAAAAATCATAATTTTTTTTAAATCATTTCTTCATGCAATGACAACGACAAAGTCATCAATGCATAAATCATTACTTGAATGAACGCGAACTTCGGTGATTCGGTCGAGCCGTCTCGGAACGAACGTTGCGAGGCTGCACGATCGGCGACACTGAAGTCACAGAACCACAGAGAGTTTCAATAAAATGCCCGGGGCTGGGCGCATAATGATAATTTTACTAAGCCGTTCCGTGATCAATCAAGTGACGTGATCTTATACATACTCGAATCAAAATCATTGATGATTTTGTCATTGAAACAGAAAAACCACGTATAGTAGGTTGGTTAAAAACTACTAAGAAATATCTTCAGCAGTAAACACTGTGCATAAAATGTGAATTATCTGCCAGGCAATCACACACGGTTTAAAATACAGAGACTACGGATATGATTCGCTTTTTGCGAAATATCCGTAGTCTCTGTATTTTAAACCGTCTGTGTATATGAAGCCTCTGTATTTTCCCGATCATTGAACTATGATTTAATAATGGAAAAACACCCCTGACCCTATAGTTCGCAAGATGGGAAGGCTAATGGCCGCATGAAATCGTTAGCAGATGATGAGGCAAAAACGGTTTTATTAGGAACTCCAACCTGACGCCTATAGTCAAATATTAATTTTGATTGTGTATCATGAGGCCGCGTCCTAACCAAAGAAAGAGAACATGCGACCGTCACGTTCAATTTGTTCGGCAAACCCGAACGCGTCGTCGTCGTGTCGACAGAGAGTGCCTTCAGGTTTATCAAACAAATGAGTAACATAATTGGGCGGGACTCAATCCACATTGTGGTCAGGGACGAGTTGTATATACCAAAGAGGTCCTAACGGTTGGTTCTTTCACTCAGCATAAAAGATCCGTGACTCTACAAAGATAAGGTTGATTTTTTAATGTTGGGAGCCAACTCACATGTAGCTGGGTACCTTCCAGTAACCATTACGACCTCTTTGGTATATACAACTCACCACAATGTCGGTTAATTCCTTTCTGCTTAACTACGTCCAATTATGAACGCGACGATTGCGTATCCGCGCGATCAATCGCTTTGGTTAGGACTCGGGGTGAATATAGGTTCTGATTTAGGAAAATCTTGTTGTCAACTACAGAGCATAGTGTTGTAGCTTAACTGCTTGTGTTAAAGAATACAATTTTTGAACCCGAAAAGTAAATAAATTCAACATTCTGAAAGGTGGACGATACTTAAGGACACCTTAGTCGGTCATTCTTCCATACAAATGTAGTATGGTGATTACTTGCCTGTTTGACGGTATACATTCAAAACTAAAAATAATATCAATTTATCTCGCCATTATCTAGTTCGGCATGGAAGCAGAAATTGGAAATAAATATTGGTTAGGAAGTTACAAGCGTCAAAAATTCCATATTTCAACACTAATTTCAACTCATCTTTGGACGTAAATAAATAGATTATGAAGTGTGTAAATGGCAAAATAGAAACGTACAGGCATAGATAATTTATTCCAAAGTACAAATAATTTTATTTTGAGTAGATATATTAAATATTTTTGTCATTATATGAATACGCCCAAATGTCTGTCGCGCATGTGTGCGGCATTAGCGTTGGTACACTATACGGGAGTGTGTATCCGTGCGAGCACTGGCTTCTAACTACTCATCACAGTGTCTGTCCCTTTCGTACAAGATCTTGGATGAAACTGCATGCATTTTGAACACGCCTACCAACGAGTTTCAGCCGTTGACTAGCGTTTATTAAATTACCTAAATAAAAAACCTTGACTTACATAAATAATAAAATAAATAAATAAATATGGAAAACAAACTGATCAATATGGCTTTGGCCATGATACCAAAGAGTAGAATGAATGAATGTGAAATTCTGAATTACCATTCGGTCTCCCACAGGTATATTTTGAGAAAAATAACGCACGAACAGGCACAATTTAGCAATTGATTCATGTACAAGATTCAGTTAAGTTCCAAGGAAAAGGAATAACAATTGATTACTCCCGTGTAGGCAAAGAAAGTAAACATGTTTATGGTCCCTGAGAATTAGATAAGTAGATAACTAATCTATGTAAACAACTTATCTACAACTGATCAATTGAGTATTGTGAGCTATCTGGATTTCCGACTTGTCTTTATATAATAGTCTCGACAGAATAAGGTTTTATGTTTTTCTTCTTCTCATCATCTTACTGCCCTTGTCCCATGTTACTTGGGGTCGGCACAATACTTTTTATTTTTTTCATTCTCCCCTGTCAACCGTCACGCTATCATTCACTCCCTTCTCTTTCATATCATTCACATACACAATCCATCCATCTTTTCTTTGGCCTTCCTCTCCCTCTCCATCCATCAACACCTATATTCATCACTTTTTTCATCACATGCGTTTCCTCCCTCCTCATCGCATGCCCATACCATGCCAAACGACTTCCTTTCAACTTTTCTGTTAACGGCGCCACTTTCACACTTCCCCTTATCATTTCTGACTTTATCCATTTTCGTCACTCCACATCCATATCAACATTCTCATCTCCGCTACATGCAATCTTTTTTCATCCGTCTTCTTCATAGCCCAGCATTCCAATCCATACAGTACGACAGACCTTATTATTAATTTTCCCCTTTAACTTAAGGGGCATCCGTGGGTCGCAAGTTGTTCCTGTGACCTGTCGCCATTTCTTCCATCCCGAGTTAATCCGGTGCGTTACGTCGCGGTCTACTTCGCCATCCCCTTGAACAAGCGACCCGAGGTTCCGAAAGTCGGAGCAGATTGGTAAGGGCGTTCCGGCGAGAGATACGGGCACAGAACTGGATAGTCTGCCAAAATCACAAACAGGTATTCTGTTTTGGTCCGACTTAGTCTCAGGCCAACGGCCTCCAGTCTTTCCCACCATACCTCCAATATGCTCCGGACCTCTAAGCCGCTCTCGGCAAACAGCACAATGTCATCGGCGAATAGCATACACTAGGGAGCCTCTTTTTGTATGTCCAACGTAACAGCGTCCATTATCACCACGAAGAGGTTAAGGCTGAGTGCCGACCCCTGGTGCAAGCTGACAGCCACATTGAAGTTGCCAGTAGTGCCTGCTGTAGACCGCACTTGGGTACTGCATCGACTCATCGCTCGAATCAACTGCACATACTTCCCTGGCAGGTACACATTTCTCCTTAAGCGCCCACCACAAAACCTCACGAGGCACTCGGTCGTACGCCTTTCCGAGGTCAACAAATACCATGTGCAAGTTTTTATTAGGTGGTTTAAATACACTGTACTACTTTACACACGTAGCTTTTTGTGACATACACATTTTTATAGTGGTAATTGTACACCAAACGTCATTTAATCATTCAAATCATCTATTAATAAATCCCTTTCGAGTCAGATAATCGGAACCTGATGTAAGATGGTTTGTAACATAATAACATTCACAGCTAAGGTACAATCCGTCTTAATAGCCCATAACCCCAAACGAGCAATGGCTAACCTATTGGCTATGGCTAACTTGATTACTGTCTTTTATCAAGTAAAAAAATAAAATAAACTTTATGTAGGTACAACACTGAATGAATAACTCATTGCATCAGATGCAATGAGTTAGTCATTCAGTGTTGTTGTACTACAGCCATAGATATTTACATAAATAATCATAATACATAATCGTATAGTAAAATATGCATACATACCTACATAATGTGTGTGCTGTTAGTTATATCCCGCTCTCTTTTCACATTCAGCTTTCAGAATATCTCCCAACAGACAGTCTAACTAAAATTAAAAAAGTTCCCTTTCACAACACCGTTTTTATGTTACGCGAATACTCGTATAATGATCCTCACAATTGAAATGAGTTTCTTCATTAAAATGTAGGAGCGTATCACGCCGAAAGAGCCCTTCGTGGTAATGCATTGTTATCATGAAGTCGCCTTTGACACGTATTCCAACGTTTTTACCTAAAATACACGTCTTCAAGGTTCTTACCTGTCTCGTATCACTGAACAACTGTATTCGTACTTTTTGCTTATCCAAATCTGTTTGAAAGCATTTTCTGCACTTTTCTGATAGCTATCTAAGTATCTATCTGTCTGTTTTGCGCTTCATATTTTCTATTTTTGTGCACAAAGAAGTTCAAATCGTATCAGTTTAAAAATGGGAAAGGAAACGACTCCAGTTTTGCACGTAGAAACGCGTGGCTATGTAATTTCGTTTTTAGTATTCACCGTGACGTAAAAGAAAACAAAATGTAGGCAAAGTCGTTTATGCATACCATCCACTCTTAAGGCAACTGTATAAGGCTCAGATTTCAAGGTAGAAGATGATACATGTGAGTGCGCAGTTTCACTTGTGTACTAAATCGTGGTGACACAAAGCAGCGCTGCTTGTGCGGTAGTCTTTGAAATGCTACGAGGGAAAATTCGCGGCAAATGAGCTTATTGTTTACACGCATGAAACAAGGCAATTTGGGGACTCAAGTGCTTTGTATAAATATGTTTAAACATTCTAAAAGCAAGTTCATTCAATTTGTGTTACATTAATTTTGCGATGGTATTTTTTACCTTTATAGCACAAAACATTAAAGTTCTATAACAATATAGCAATCAATAGCAAAAACCGTCAGTTACAACGGTCACCCTCTTCAAAGGAGAGCTTTTGTCTTGAACTATGCACCTAATAAAACAAGGATAAAAATCCGATTCAGAATTAATAGCCCAGATTGAGGAAACTCGAGCGGCACTGAAACCAATCCAATTAACTTTTAGCGTCACTTTTGCCGTTTGTCAATAGATTTATCCAGAGATTTAATTCTAAATTGAAATTCAAACCTTCTTTTAACTCACTGATCCGCTCATATATATATGTACTAGCTTTTGCCCGCGGCTCTGCCCACGTAGATGTCGGTTATCGCGTAAAAAAGTAGCCTATGTCCGTCTCCATATCCCAGGCTATATCTCCGCCAAATTTCATGACGATCGGTTCAGCGGTTTAGGCGTGAAAAGGTAAAATACAGACAGACAGACAGACAGACAGAAGAGTTACATTCTCATTTATTATATTGGTATATGGTTTTTCTCTGTAGTTATTGTTTTTTTATTTTTCCGTACCTCAAAAGGACGTAAAGAATAGCACTACCCCATTTCTTCCCGTGGGTGTCGTAAAAGGCGGCTAAGGGACTTACTAGAGAATGGGCAGCAGCGTTCTCTATGCATTTTTAACACCATACTGCGATCACCAACGCGCCTGCCAAGCGTAGCGATTATGGCAAACCCCCCTAAGTGGAGGAGGCTTATGTCCAGCAGTGGACGTCTTTTGGCTGAAATGATGATGATGATGATGATGATGACCTTAAAAGGAAAACACGGAACCCTTATATGATCAGTCGTGTCTGTCTGTTTGTCTGTCACAGCCGATTTGCTCCGAATCTACTAGGCCGATTAAGTTGAAATTTGGTACACATATGAACTTCTGTGATCCAAACACGGTAACGTAAATAAATGAATTTTGAATATGGAGGCCACATTAGGGCGCAATTTTTTTTAAATGCAAATTGTACTGTCTTACTTATTAAATGAAAGGGCTTATTAAAAGGTTTTCAGATATAACATTATTTTAAAATAAATACTTTAAACGGTATTTAAGAAAATAGATGAAAATTTACCATCACTTGACTACGAAACTACTGAGCCTGCAATATTGAAAAAAATACAGAAAATAGTTCTTTGCTTATACTCGTAGATTACAGGAAAATCTCTAAGAAGTATATGGTCTTAAAATAACATGGTAAATCTCTCAATAGTATGCGTACAAATTTACATTTGCAGTTGGAATGTATGGGAGAACAAAGGCGGACTTAATGTCTGAGGCATTTTCTGCTAGTCAACCTTAACTTAACACTTCAATTTTATTTATTTGTATAGATAGTACACAAAAGCCTTTGTTGTGTTAAATTCCTAATAAATAGCACTCTCTTGCTTGTCAAAAACAGTTTTATTAAACATCCTTGAATATAAAATTGGAATTTCATTCTTAATATTTTTCATAAAATTCGAGTGCCCAATCACGGTTCTTTTAAGGACCAAATACAATATCATTCAAATAATAATGGTGTTGACTCAGTTTTTCATTCCAACAGAACTCGTTCAGAAATGTCAGTCCATTTGTAAAGAATGAAATATTAAAGCGAGAGACTCGATGATTTGAAATCAGAGCTGCTATCGTGCGCTTCTTCACTTCAAGATAGGGCCTCGTTTGAACGTATTAATTGCTACTTGCCTTATCGACCTTTTTCAAATCTTTTTTTTTTCCACCAAAATATTTATTAATAATTCACCGTCAGATGGGACTGGTCATCTCTTGACTGCCAGGGCTTATTTTAAATTTTATATTTTGAATTAGTTTTTACATTGTCTCACATATAAAATCAACAAGATTAATGTACCCAGGATTTTGTAATATCTTGATTTAAAAGAGTGTCCTTGGAGTTTCTTGCCCCTTCTTCTCCACAGTGATCTACGTATTGGAATGGGGGCATCTAGCTTCAACTTTCTGACTAACTGACCGTCTCTTTGACAGTTAAAACGTGCCTGTAAATGGTTTAATTGAAATAAATGCATTGAGTTTTGAGTTTGAGATTGAATTCCAACTGGCTTAACTTGTTAGTTAAAGACACCTACTGACTATAGATACTATCTGATATCTTAGTCTTTAAAAGTTCATGACATCCGAACTTTGCGAGACCTGAGACGTCGGTAATAGTTAATTCATTATCCAGATGGACGGACAGCGGCAACTCTCAAAAACTTTTATCGACTTCTAAGCTACTATATTCTCCTTATTACTACAAGAATATTTTTATTCATTTAGTTTAGAATTCGTTCCATCTTATGTAGGTATTTCTAATAAAACTTGTTTGATTTAATGTGCTGTTTATTTTTCGTACCAAAAGCAGCGTCATCTATAAAGACATCGCGTTTCTTTGCATGACTAAACATATTATGTTACGGACATTCGCAAAAATAAAACTAGAAAATGCGTAAACAAAAGACGGTTGGAACGTTCACGGTTATAGCTGGTTTTACGGTCAATAAAATACGTATCAAGCACAATCAATGACAATCATTGAGTGAAAATGCGGAATCCGATATAGACGGCATTACGAATCCGTGAATCGCTAAATATATCAAACTTATTTGAATTAATATAGTTTTTCCCTCTGCGTATAATAGTAAAAATATTCTGTTTGTTAACTTATAAACTCATATACGGAAAAAGTTTGTAATCAGTGCGCAAAATTTGACAAATTAAACTTAAACGTATTTTATTATACACCTATTTCTTATTTTGATATGTCTTAGTACAAAAAATTTAAGTTATCGATAACGAAAGATGTTTATTTTGAAACTGGTATAATGGATACTCATCGCGCGACGCGCGGCGGCGCGGTCAGTAAAGCAGGTACCTATCAGCTGTGCGCTCGCCCATTGATATTATTGCGAATAGATTGTATCCATATTTTACTGATTTCAAGTGGACCAAAAAAAAAGTATTGAACAATTATTGGAAATGTGTTCTATTACTGATACTGAGCCACAAAAAAAAAAATTGCGCACTGGTTAAAATGTATCCTGTCTATTCAGTTTAACCATCGAAACTCCCAACTTATCATTTATAGGCATTTGTATCGTGATATTTACATCAGAAGACAGTTTTCAAGATATCGTAGGTACAGTGGTCAGCACAGCAAGCTGCACGAAACTTTCAAATTTCTCCAAACGATTTTAAACTTTAAAATGATGATGATTAAGTTCAAAATCGAACGATAGAATTTGACAGTTTGTGGTAACTTGATGTGCTGGCCACTGTACCCAGAAAATCTTATGACTTGCCCGAACACTTGCTTACCACTGGAGCAGTGTGAACGAGCGTTCTTCGTCGCTTGTCGGGACAATGGGTAGGCCGGTGGCGTTTTCCTCTCGTAACACAAACCTTTTGTGATAGCAGTCGACCCGATTCACATAATACTATGAGATTACTCATTAAAATCACCGAATAAGGCTGTCCCCGATAGAAATTCAAAACGAATTCATGAAATATCAAAGGTATCGAAAATTGGCGACAAAATACGTACTTAATTCTCTTTGAAATTCAAATTCGATTGGATTTTGTAACAGAAATAGGATATTATTGGATTATAGAAAAAAATATTGTTGATCAGCAAGAATATCTCCTCAATTATTATAGCCATCATAATAGTTTATTATACAACTGAAAGTAGCTCAAACAATATATCTTAAAATAAAAACAAATTTCAAAGGTAATGTGTAAGAAAAAACTGACACGGCCGTGCGGCATAAAAATAGAACGAACTTGCAATCAAAATGATTTTATTCTGTTTTTGAATGATTGATTATAAAATTACAAACAAATACAATAAATCATACAACTCACGATTTATATGTTACTAGCTTTTGCCCGCGGCTCCACCCGCGTAGATGTTGGTTATAGCGTAAAAAAGTAGCCTATATCGTTCTCCATATCCCAGGCTATATATCTTACAAATTTCATGACGATCGGTTCAGCAGTTTAGGCGTGATAACGTAACATACAGACAGACAGACAGACAGACAGACAGACAGACAGACAGACAGACAGATAGACAGACAGAGTTACTTTCACATTTATAATATTAGTATATAGTATATTAGTATATTTAAAAAACAATAATTTCAAAAAATATACAATCACATAATCCATTAGCCAAGATACCATATCTATACAAATCAATCAAAATAATTTAATTCCAAAGAATTCTCCTGAAAAAAAAACCCATCTTAGTATTTTAATCTCAACGCTAAACCTTCCTTTCATCATTGTAATGAGCTAAGCTTCCCCTTAAGTCCGACAAGTTAGCCACACACCTGAACCACCGCCGGCGATTAACGAGAAGCGAGTAGAGCTAGCAACTAAAAACGAGTTGGCGAGCAACGAGCAGCGACTACACGACGGCGATGGTGACGAACGATTCCTTGCTGGTAGTCTCTTAGCGAGTGTTCTGCCCGCCAATCGAGCGTCACTGAGCGAGTACTCTCTTTGATAGCTCTTGCCGCTGCAACAAACGAGTACTCGCCGACAGTGTGAACAGTCAGCGATCAACTATTAACATAATTATGTATCTCTTTTACTTACACGGGACCTATACCTTTTTTATCTTTGCCTGCTCTAACTGGACAGGTCCACTCAATCAGTGTGGTTCTTTCCTCAAAATACCATTTCAGACATCAATCTACATGGTCTTCACATGATCTGACCGAGATTATGTCTGGACTTTAAAATAAAAGAAACCTGTGACCTCAACATTTATTGACGTGTAAAAGTGTTTGTTCAAACCTAGTTACAGAAATAAAGTCATTTATTTATTTAACACTTTCTCACACAAAAATATACAGAGGCGGACTTAATGCCATAGGCATTTTTTACCAGTCAACCTTTGGGTGGTGCACAGACAAGTAGTGGTAGGTGCAATTACGAAAATTGGGGAATACATTTTATTTAAAATATAAGGATAAACCTATGCCTTAACTATAAATAAGATATATATACCTAATTATATATAAATATAAGAACAAATAAATACACATACATACACGAATATACTAAAACAAATAAGACATTTGCTCCCGTGGGTGTCGTAAAAGGCGACTAAGGGACTTACTAGAGAATGGGCAGCAGCGTTCTCTATGCATTTTTAACACCATACTGCGATTGCCAACCCGCTTGCCAAGCGTGACGATTATGGCAAATCCCCCCCTTTTGGGGGAGGCCTATGTCCAGCTGTGGACGTCTTTCGGCCAAAATAATGATGATGATGATGATGATGATGATGATTGACGTGTTTGTTCAAACCTAGTTACAGAAATAAAGTCATTTATCATTCAGTACGTTTCTTGAGCGAGAAAATCGTTGAGTAGCTAGTCGCTTCCTCGTCTGCGATGGGTCAGGTGCCTAAGGGTGGGTTCAATAAGTGTTAAAGGTTGGATATTTTTCCCTGTCGTAAGTTATGAAGCGTTAAAGGGCCGGTGGGCGTATTCATTTTACAGGTCATTAGAATAAAAAGGGTAAACAAAATTGTGGTGAAAACCTTCGCTCGCCTTAAAACGAAATGATTTCTTTTTTTACTGTGTTACGCGCATAAAAATGAGTAATATGGAGATGAATATTTTGATAACGAAGTGATGTGACGTCGAAAAATGTTGTTTATGAAATGGGGTTGAATCGAGAATGTTTCTTTCATCTTCTATATAAATAAATAAAATTGAAGTGTCTGTTTGTAATGCCAAAATAATAGCTTTTAAGTAAATGCATATGAAAGTATATAAGGTGTATCTATTCATTCACGAAATATTTTAAGAGATACACCTACAGATGGTAAAGAAGCCATGGAAAGGATTTTTTTTTTAAATCTGAGTATTTTATTAAAAAAAATAATGATTTAAAATTACTTGATATGATGATTAATTATAAAAAATCAAAAAAAAAATCAAAAGCCGCCACAGTCGCCGCCTTCGGGCGGGGAATTCATAGAATAAGTAAAATTTTGGAAAATACAACTCCGTTGCAAAATGTCTCAAGCAATTTGAAATTATATTAATTAAACTCCATTTACTATAGCATTAGAAAAAAGAGGCTCGTAGAAGCAGGAGTGCGAAACATTTTATTCAAAGTTAAAAGTTTAAACAATTAAACTAAAAATGTTTTAACATAACTTTGATAAATAGGTCGTAATAACATCTTCATCACACATTACTTACAACGAAACGAATGAATGAAACAAACGATTACGTCGTGATGATTTAAATTTAATTAAGATTAAAGGAAATAAAAGTCTTTTTTTTTTACAATATTTTATTTAAAACAACAACTTTCAACACACAATAGTTAGTGTAACTTCTTCGTCTTCATCATATAATTTAGTCACTATCATCAGAGAATAAAGTTGAAGAAGTTTCACCGACGTTACCTAATAATAATAATAATAACCACCGCCGTATCTCTACGTTGACGTCGTGGTGGGGCTTGCGCGCTCCGAACTCTGGGTCTGTACCGGTAGAGTTTACTTTACCGGAACATGTCTAGGGTGAGGAGCCAGACCAAGAGAGATACAGAAACCCGCAGGGCAGCATGTGGCGAGCTGTTGGGCAGTTGCGACCCCACGGACCCTATCTCCCGGGAGAAGTCATGTTCCTCATCTCTAGCTTGCCTTTATTGGCCGGCTGGAGTGAACACTGACGAGGAACTGAGCTCCCACCTCATTCTTGCCTTTATTGGCCGGCTTGAGTGGAGATTCGCAAGAGCAAACGTGCTCGGAGGAAGGAAGTATTTCAGTAAGTGCTTGTAGGGATCTTGACCATCTTCCGGGCTCTGGGATTGTTCTGAGAGCCGTGGAATACCTCTCCACTCCTCGAGCACCTCAGGATATGTTGCCCCCTTGTCGCTACATCACTATGTGCTAGCGACCGTTTCCGGGGGCCCATTAATGAGTGTGCAAGTCACCCCCTGCCATTTTATCCGTGTACAATAAAACATTGATCAGGCAGGGGCCATAGTCCTTCCATAGTTTTAGGTAACCAGTCCATTTGAACCACCCAAACCCATAGTCCAATATATTTGTTTCCATATCCTACAATAGTCCTACACCAACCGGGGGTTGTCCTTGGGTGCACCTGCATAGTGCATACAGGGATAATCGTCGGTTGGTGCCTCATTCCATTTAAAATTGTCTAAGGGGCCTCTGCGAGTTGGCTTCGGCCCCTCGTACGCCTTCCAAAGGTCCGGGACCCCAGGGTCCCGAGATATATAAATGTATATAAAATAATAATAATAATACGTTTTGGTGACCTTTTCGGGGAAACTGAAGGTTTTGTTTGTGCAATTATGGACGAAGTTATCTTAACGAATAACTACCGGAGACATATTATGAAGGATGGGACGGTTGACGTGTGTCGGGCATGCCACCGTCCGGGTGAGTCCATCAGACATATTATTTCTGGTTGTTCTCGTCTGGCTAACGGCGAGTACTTGCACAGGCATAATCAAGTAGCTAGGATTATTCACCAGCAACTTGCTTTGAAATATAGACTTGTGGATTCTGAGGTACCGTATTACAAGTATGTGCCCGACCCAGTTCTCGAAAATGACCATGTCACGTTGTACTGGGATCGGTCTATCATTACTGACAGGACTATTGTTGCCAATAAACCTGATATAGTGGTGATAGATCGATTAGCGCGCCGCGCAATGATAGTTGATGTTACCATCCCACATGATGAGAACCTCGTGAAAGCTGAGAAAGAGAAACAAATAAAGTATCTCGACTTAGCACACGAGGTTGTTGACATGTGGAATGTGAGCTCAGCTATCATTGTGCCGATTGTCGTGACGGCCAATGGCCTGATGGCCAAAAGCCTCGATCAACATCTCTCGAGGCTTTCGTTAGGCGGTTGGATCAAGGGCCTGATTCAGAAGGCAGTACTCCTTGATACGGCTCGCATTGTGCGGAGGTTCCTGTCTCTGCAGCCCTAACCACCGGTAGCTTGGACCCTGCTCCCGACACCGGCGGACCACTATTTTTTATATTTTTAAATGTTTTTTATATATATTTTAAGAAATATTTAAAAATGTATTTAATATGGATAAAAAATAAATAAACGTCATAATAATAATAATAATAACCCCACCGCCGTATCTCTACGTTGACGTCGTGGTGGGGCTTGCGCGCTCCGAACTCTAGGTCTGTGCCAGTAGAGTTTACTTTGCCGGAACATGTCTAGGGTGAGGAGCCAGACCAAGAGAGATACAGAAACCCGCAGGGCAGCATGTGGCGAGCTGTTGGGCAGTTGCGACCCCACGGACCCTATCTCTCGGGAGAAGTCATGTTCCTCATCTCTGGCTTGCCTTTATTGGCCGACTGGAGTGAACACTGACGAGGAACTGAGCTCCCACCTCATTCTTGCCTTTATTGGCCGGCTTGAGTGGAGATTCGCAAGAGCAAACGTGCTCGGAGGAAGGAAGTATTCCAGTAAGTGCTTGTAGGGATCTTGACCATCTTCCGGGCTCTGGGATTGTTCTGAGAGCCGTGGAATACCTCTCCACTCCTCGAGCACCTCAGGATATGTTGCCCCCTTGTCGCTACGTCACTATGTGCTAGCGACCGTTTCCGGGGGCCCATTAATGAGTGTGCAAGTCACCCCCTGCCATTTTATCCGTGTACAATAAAACATTGATCAGGCAGGGGCCATAGTCCTTCCATAGTTTTAGGTAACCAGTCCATTTTAACCACCCAAACCCATAGTCCAATATCTTTGTTTCCATATCCTACAATAGTCCTACACCAGCCGGGGGTTGTCCTTGGGTGCACTTGCATAGTGCGTACAGGGATAATCGTCGGTTGGTGCCTCACTCCATTTAAAATTGTCTAAGGGGCCTCTGCGAGTTAGTTTCGGCCCCTCGTACGCCTTCCAAAGGTCCGGGACCCCAGGGTCCCGAGATATATAAACGATATATAAACATAATAATAATAAAATTTATTCAAAAATAAAAATTGGAAATATACAGTATAAATCTTAGAAATCTTCTACCACATCATCCATTATGCTTTAACTTTTCCTCTTCTTTAATTGCATGAGCAACGCAAGACTGCCATCGTTCTAGCGTAATACTATCCAGATCTTGTGGGAGTAATTGTTTCTCCTTATCTAATTTGAATGTTTTGTTATGTTGAGCCACATACCCCATCATTTGAGCCCATATTAATTCTATAGGGTTGAACTCGCAGTGGTGGGAGGCGCAATACTGAAATACCCTTCTCTCTAGCCGTCTCATCTACAACAAACTTTTAGTATAAATGTCTTTGTATTTTTGCTTTTTCTAATAAAGTTGCCCTAAGATCTTTTTCCTCAAAAGGAATATTTTTGCTTTTAAACCATTCCTGTATATCTGCCTTTCGTGTAGCTGTGGTTGGCAGCTTCTCCAATGTCCTTGAGTGGTATAGCGCATTGTCCATAACAATTACAGCGCCACTCTCAATTTTTAACAAAATTAACTTGAACCATTTTCACTTTTGTCTATCGCGCTTCTATAACATATTCCCTGTAAATTGAGAGGTCTGGCTCTTATGAAACAGGAAATCCTAGTACAAGAGTCAGGGCTACACAGATGATTGTGTCTTGAAGTGTAAATAAATAAATTATTAATATTATTAAAGTTGAAGGCGTCCATTTCGGAGTGGTCATCTTCATCACCTTTCTTTGCATCAAATATTAATGCAGCATCCATTAAAAACCCTTCACAAACCCTGTGAAATAAAATTAATACAAGTCAATTATTCCGTACCCCCTATATAATTTCACTGCTGGAAATAGGTCATAGATAAATACTATAACAAAATGTATAACTTTAAAAGTTCGCTTTGCATGCGTTAATTCATAATACAATATAATATGTATTACGTAATTAAAAGTCAATAACAATGGGGTGTTCATTTTTTTATGGCGAGGACAGTCCATAAAATACATACCAGTATGACCGATTATAAGTTGGATTTTTTAAACCAGCAGATAGACCTTCCCAATGTGCTTCTTTTGAAGACTTATTATTAGTGTCATGCCATTTAGGCTTTTCGTGTGACCTGTTTGTATGATAAAAGGTTATTAATATAAATACCAATCATTTCACGAACCAATTTTATGAAATTATGTTTAACTGTATAATTAATTATAATGTTATTGAATGCAAGAGGTCATACACTGCTTAGTGCATAAATAGCTGTTAAGAAATTTAGAAGCACTGTACCTTCATTTAGCCAAGTGTCATCTAAATAATAATATATTTTCCTTCCTTTATTCCTTAGCCTTTTTATTTCATGAAGATATTTTAGTCTCCAAAGGACGATCTCCTGCTTGTCTATGACTTCTATGAGTGCACTTTTTCTGCTCCGTTTGATTTATGTGAACTTTAATGTTTATTTAATTATTTTATACAGACTGCTTTTTTTTAAATCTGGCAGAGACTCGTCACTGTTAACTGCTTCCAGCATCTTGTCCAAGGTGGGCAACTCATTATTAAAGAAGAAGGAATGAATTTTCCTGCATATGCCACTAAATGTGATGTCATCAAAATCATCACGTTTCATGTGCTTCTGTTGGGGAGGGGGAGATTGCAGGCGACTCTTTATGTTGTACTCTTTGAGAATATTGGACAGAGTAGCCCGAGATACGCCTGTAAATAATAAAATCATGTGCGGGGTTTTTAAAATATAATACATTTTATCACAATGCATGTTAGTTTCAAATATTTTTATAGTAATAATTTTATGAATCATCCTTACCGGCAACTTCTGCGATTTTGTTTATCATCTCAGTCTTATAATGAGGAGTATCTGCAGGCCAGGACTCCAATTGCTTAAAAATATTTATCACAGGTTGTTTTTCTACAGCACGCAGCGTTCTCTTTTTTTTGGGAGACATTATTATTTCGTCGGAGTCAACTTTTGGAGCACGTTGTTTTCGCCGTTGGCTTTGGTCAGACTCAGCACTTATATGTTGTAAGCCACTCGGTCCCGCACCGGGATCACTCATAGCTCAAAAAAAAAGTAACGTTTTGTACAAACAACCCAATGACAACACTGATAACAATACAATAACAAAGATATAACTAAATATTATTTATTATTTTAATAAATAACAACAAAATCACGAAAATTTAACAATAACAAACAAAGTATTCACAAGTAAATGACATACATGACAATCTTAGAACATTGTCAAGTCAATTTCACAGACGACATAAACCAGTAAAATTAGAAATCCCCGGCTGTCACCGCTTATGAAGGGATTAAGTAACATTTTAGATTTAGTAGGATTATAGTGAAACAAAAAGCGTTGCAGTATTGTTGACTCCTGCTTCTTTTAGGTTTTTAGCATAGGCACTGTAATTTTAAATTGGAATGAAATAATATATCTAAATGAAAGCCACTTAATTTCATATGGTTGTTTTTTTAAATGATTACAATTAAGTGTGATAGCTGATATATAAATTTATTTTAATCGATTTGGCGTCAATCGTAACTATAACAAGTTTATTGTACTTTTGTTATAAAGTGTGCATCAAAAATAACCTTTTTTTACTTCTGTCTAATGCTATTATAAATGGAGTATAGGTAAAAACAATTTTTTTTCTCTGCTATGGCTTTTTTACCACCTATAGATGTTCTTCTTAAAATATTTCGTGTTTGAATAGATACACTAGGGTGTATCTATTCACACGAGTATATACGGGTATATACGGTACTTACAACAAAAAACCACTTTTAAATTTGTTGTCTGTCTGACGGTCTGTCTGTCTGTTAGTTCCAGCTAATCTCCAAAACGGCTGAATCGATTTTGACCGGACTTTTACTGACAGATAGCTGATATTGTATGTAGTAACTTAGGCTATTTTTATTTTAGAAAAAGCAACGCGGGCGAAGCCAGGAGCAGCAGCTAGTGGTGAATATTTTCCTATATAAGCTAAGGAAGTTTACAAACTTCCGTAACATCTACGTCCATGAATGTGAGTTTCTTCATGCGAACTTTATCTCAAATCTCAACTTTAAGCAAACAGTAACTTAAGACGCTGCTACAGTAAGTTCCCGCTTTACAGTTTAGTTTTGCATACGTAATCATATCTGCAAGGAATATTGTAAGCATTACATTTTCTCTTACTATTTAAACCTTTTCTGAACCTTAGATAGATAGATAGAATACTCTTTATTATGTACATCACAAAAATTACAGATATAAATGTAGAAATGTTAAATAGGGTGACACAATGGGCGGTCTTATCGCTAGAAGCGATCTTTTACAGACAACCTTTGGATGGATTAAAAGTAGAAGGAGAGACTGGTTACTACAGGTAGTCAGTGGTGTACCATTTACATATACAATAAATACTTTATATATGTATACATAAAGCATGTGGATACTTATCTATATAATATATGTATATACTAGCTGACCCGACAAGCTATTCGACTGTGGCAGTTTGTCTACGCGCAAAGGAAATATAATGTAGTATAAAATTCACTATTCTACCCTACCTACCTACCTACCTACCCTACCCTACCCTACCCTACCCTACCCTACCCTACCCTACCTACCTACCCTACCCTACCCTACCCTACCTACCTACCTACCCTACCCTACCCTACTCTACACTACCCTATCTACCTACCTACCTACCTACCTACCTACCAACCCTACCTACCTACCTACCCTACCCTACCCTACCCTACCTACCTGCCCTACCCTACCCTACCTACCTACCCTACCCTACCCTACCTACCCTACCCTACCCTACCCTACCTACCCTACCCTACCCTACCTACCCTACCCTACCCTACCTACCTACCTACCCTACCCTACCTACTTACCCTACCCTATCCTACCCTACCTACTTACCCTACCCTATCCTACCCTACCTACCCTACTTACCGTCCAACCTTCTGATAATAACAAACACAACAAAAAAATAATTAGCGAAATCGGCCCCGCCGTTCTTGAGTTTTAGCGAGACTAACGAACAGCAATTGATTTTTATATATACTCGTACGAGTATATAGATATATAATAATAAACATGAAACAAGAGCAAGGAACTTTTAAGTAAAGATGATGTTTAAGGAGAGAGGAAGTGTTATTTTACCAGAATTTTAAAAGTGGACAACGATTGAACACGCCTTATCGATACAGGCAAGGCCAACCATACTGCTGCTATAACCATACTGCTTGAATTTTAAATGACTTGTCATAAAAGCTAGTGGAATGCATTGAAATGTATTGTCTAGTCATTAATGTGTCGTAGTACAGTCAGTTACTGAAATTAGCTGCATAAATGGTTGAGATTTTTTAGAATACGAATCGATAGAATTTTATAATTCTTTATTTTTAACCTCCGACAGAAACGGAGGGGTGTTTTTTATTGTAGGAAATATTTTGATCCAAGCGTCCTCGCGTCGGGGGACGGCTAATGAAAACGCCAAACAGATGAGGCTTATACCAAGCAATAATGAATGTATGCTATTGTAGAAAATATAGCTGCTGTTAACTTCCAATCCAATTTTCATTAGCCATCTGCCGACGCGAGGACGCTAGGATCAAAATATTTCCTACAACTTATTTTAAACTTAAAGGGTCAATTTATATTATTATTTTTAGAGGTTTTTGTTTGAGTCGGGGGTTTTGATTTTTTTTATGTATTTAAATACATACCTATACGAAATCTACCCAAAACTAGATGATACAGAAACATAATAGATAACATAAAATCACGCACATTTCGCCAGACATGTTTAAGTCCCATGTAATAGTGACGAGCCTTTCAACCGGGCGCAAATCCAGACTCCAACTGCTACTGTGAAATTCCTGAAGTTAATTAAATCTCAAATGAGAGCAGTGGTGACCCAGTCCCGTCATATTCATAAGATGCAGACCCTCCAAAACCGTTTTCTTCGTAAGAACACGGAAGCCCCCTGATTCGTTCGAAACCAAAACCTCCACGTAGACCTTAAAATCCCCACCATCGTTCAATTCATGAAGCGCTTTCCGCAGCCACTCGCCGCAACATTCTAGTTGTGCAGGCCGCCGATTACACCTCCTCTCGCATCAGTAAGACCCGCCCTCCACGGCATGCACTGACCGACCCAGACGACCCCACAACTCTCCTCCAGGAGAGCAGTAGGGAAACCAGTACAGCTCGCAAACATAAAACACGACCGTCATTACGACCTTGCCGCCGAGGCCCATCGCGAAATCCCCGACTAAATAGCCTTCCCCGACTCTTGCTCGACGAAACGCCAGCCCACGTCGTAGCTGAGCCTGTAGCTTTAAATTCCCCTGATAATAATCATAACCCTGATTTTATCCAGCCACCGTCAGTCTCTTGCCATTTATAAGTTTTACGGCCTGGCTGGAGGCTTCAAGTTTTAGAAGCTTAAGGCAACCACAGGAAAGAGAAAAAGACCGGTTAAAGAGTCACGATCTCTAATGATCAACACTGAGATGCCCTAGATAAAAAAAAAGGTGGCCCAGTGGACGCGGCCGTGACGTACGGAGTCGTAGGTCACGGACGGTTCGAACCCAGGCAGACACATTACTTTTTGTAAATTATTTAATCACCACCACTCTCAAAATGGTGAAGGAAAAAATCGTGAGGAAACCGGCATGTCCTAGAACTAATAATTTAAAGAAATGTGACCACCAACTCGCACTGAGCCCGCGTGGAAATCTTATACGGCCCACTCACAGAGAGGAGGCCTGTGTCCCAGCAGTGGGAAGATTTATTTATATTTATATATAGGTACTTTATTGTACATCAGATTATACATTACAAAAGAAAAGAAAAGATTATACACTATAAAGTATACAATGGGAGGCCTTATCGCATACTGCGATCTCTTCCAGGCAACCTTGGCATGGACAGTGAATTTCTGGACATAAAAGGGGGTTGTCATTGGTGCAAAAATAAAAAGTATAACAGTACAATATCCGCATATATGATACACAGATACATATATGCTATATAATAGATACATAGATACATACATACTAACTAAATAAGCAAATAAAATAAATGAAGACTAGATTATTACAGCTAACACCGAGAACAAAATCACAACAACAAGTAATGTTCCTTCACGAGTCTTTTAAACACAGGCAACGATTGCGCGCGTTTTATTGGATCTGGAAATGCAGTCCACAAACGAGCGGCCTGGACAGTAAAGGATTTGTCAAGGAAAGTTGTGGAATGCATGGGCATTTTAAGCTTCAAGTTATCTGATAACCTTAAAAATTTCGTGTGGGAGTCGCAAAGATGAATACCCAGATGGAGATGAAGATTATACCCTGATTATGTTTATGTGAATTAAATAACAGAATCAAGGTCCGTAAATAGGTACTCTTAAACTTAGTCAATACTATAGGTGCTTTATATTTATAAACTTAGTCAGTACTTAGGCATACGCGATCAAGAGGATCATTGGGGGCAGCATTTACCGACCGGTCCACACTGCAGAAGACCGCATAACTTGGAGACGCGTCGTATGTGGTCGCGATCCTCAGCATTGAGGGAGCGACGAAGAAGAAGAATAGATACTTTTAAATACACAGGCACAAAATTACACGTAACATGTAGTTTCACGCCTATCATTTGCAGCTCATTTCCTCCCAATTTTCAACCTTTTCCGTTCACAAACAATAATTTCCGTCCACCAAAACGTTAGTATACGTAATCCACAATTACATTTCCTTTAATCAAGCAGCAAAAATCGGCTACCGTTGTGTCTTGCTTGATGCAGTGAGTGCACACTTCCACTACGCGTGAAATAAACTTCCTTCAGTAATGACGAACGCCACACTCGGATTTATTGACCGCGCCGTCTCTTATTGAGCTTGACTGCAGTTTAACGTCGGTTTAAGTCGCCGGTTCCTGTTTGATGCGCTTAATCCCGCTTCTTTAATTAGTTGAGAGTTTCCGTGGAAAGTGGATTCGGAGTTTTGTTTTATGAGGATAGTTTAATACTTTGGAGTTCTTCAGGTGGAAATGTTACCTGTTTGGTGATTGAAAGTTAAAGCATGCTCTCTTTCTTAGTTGAATTTTGTTCTGTTCAACATGTACAAGGAATAATGACTTATTGAGACGTATTCGTAATACCGTCAGGTTTCGTACCTTATTTTTAAACCAGGCGCAGTAAGGTGTATGAAAAAAAACAAAAACAACCGTCTTTCAAACAAAGCACTAAAAAGTGAGAAATAACTTTAATTTCGAAAGTCGTTTTTTTTTTTTTTTAAACGTTCCCACACTAGGAATTTCTCCTGTATCGTGGGTGCGTTTACAAACATTTAAACTCACATACACAAACAGCCAGACCCGGAACAACTACTTGTAGATCACACAAATATTTGTTCAATGCGGGAATTGAACCCGCGACACGCAGCGCAGCAGTCAATCGCTTAACCACTGCGCCAACCGTGTCTTTGGTTCTTCTGTATTTTCGTTTTTTACCACCGACTTCCGAAACTGAAGTTATTTTTCACTTTTTAGTCATTTTTTATAGCAGGTTGTTTTTTTTTTTTTGTATATATGTTTTTAATTTTTCACTTTTAGTTGTGGTACATACGGCTACACATCAAGCTTATACATTTCCAGAATAAGCTGACCTCTCACTATACGAAAATCATATACCATTGCGAGATTAGCTTATACTGGAAATGTATATCTTGATTTGTAGCCGTGTGTACCTACCCGACCCCAATTCGTAAACCACTACTTACTATGTAAATAACAGTGACATAGCATCATCAACATACACCGAGTGGATTAAATACGTATTATCGAAGCTAAGTTGAAAACTACCCGAGCAAAGTTAATAAGATTTATATGGGACCACTGCGCAAGCTTCCTCTACCAAGTGAATGAATTTTATAAAAATCGGTTCGTAAACAAATAATATTTATGCCCGAACATATAATAATACTAGCTGACCGGACAGACGTCCTGTTTCCTAAGCTTTTCTTTGCTTTTTATGAAGTCGGTTAAAAATTATAAATGGCGAAATTCAAAATTCATTCATTCATCATGAAAAATTACCCTACATACAGTTTCTGCTAACCTAACTGTGTAGTCCTACTAAAATGTACAAACAAAACCTTGAACCTTATTTTAAAACGCGCCAACCAAAAGTACCAGGGATACATAAGTCGCTACGTAGTAGAGACCACCGCGCCACTTGAGCGGCTGTTGACAACAAAAAGAAGGGAAAAAAATGGTCGACGACGACGTAATACCGAGATGTCAAATACGCCGTTTTACACTACAGATATATTTGAGCTGAAAAGTTGGATTATTTATTTCAAGATTGCTTTTACGCTTTGTAATGGGGACCTGGAACTAAATAGATTTGTAACTTTAGACTCTGTTATGGCTGGTCTTTCGCAGAATTTACACTGTACTTAATTAATAATAGACAGAATTCTTTGGCCATTTGTAATCGTCATCCAACGTTCGCTGCATAGGCAATGGGTATATACCCTACATTTTTATGATTTCAGTTGTTTCCGCTGATTTTTGAAGAGCCTTATGAATCGATTGTCATATAAGACGGTATGGAAATTTTATGAGGAGTGAAATTATTACAAGCGTTAACTGAAAAGCGTTATGTTTTTTTTCGCAACGTACCTTGCGCACCGTTCACTTTGAGATCACGTATATGTATACTTGAATACAGCCGACGTGTACATGGTATGCTGCGCAACAGCTGACGCATGTAAGTATGTATGTATAATATATAGGGTGTATCTATTCAATAACGAAATATTTAAGAGATACAGGTAGTAAAGAAGCCACGGAAGGTGTCTTTTCAAATCGGAGTATATTATTTAAAAAATTGAATAATTTAAAATTACATAATATGATGATCCATTATCAAAAGGCACCTCGCTCGTGCCACCACCGTTGCCACGTCCGGGCGGGTCATTCATAGAATAAAAAAAAGTATGTAAAGATTTTTTTGCTAAATGTCTCAAGCAATTTTAAAATTATAATAATTATATACAAAAAAATACAAAATATAATATAAACACAATTTTTTTTTTTTTCGCTGCTATGGATTTTTTAACACCTATAGATCTGTTCGTTTTAGAATATTTTGTGTATGAATAAATACACCTTATATATAATATATACTCAAGAAGTAAACTCCAGTCGTACGTCGTCGCTGACACACTCCCTTTTTTTTTTACAAAACCCAGTTTCATTCGTATAGACGTTTAATGTACCTAGGTGTAACTATAAAACAAATAAAACAAAGAATCGAATTCCTGTATCAGAAACACATAAAGATACGTTTTGAGCCTAGTGACTAGGCAACGCAACGTCATCGACCGGTGTAAGATGTAACGTCACTATACACATGTGTAGGCACACCGAGATTCCACATATTTAACGACAGTTTTACGGTCGGCTGGAGCCGGGCTGACTCAATGCCGTATTCGGTGTACGACCAGCCTTACATAACCTCTGCGTAAAACTACTACAGAAACACATCACTTGGGGTACAAAGCTCTAACTCACTGGACTTGCACTGAACCCATCGTAAATCATTAAAATGCATTAAGTATTATTATAAAATAACGTAGAATAAACGATTTTTTATTTGTGGTTTAAAAGAAGATATTGTAGTGACAAAAATTGAAATGAGTATGCATAGAGTGGTCATGTTGAGAGGATGAATGAAAGGAGACTAACAAAAGGTATTTACAAGGCAGATGTGAGTGGAAACGCTGGGAGGGGACGCCCTAGGACAACATAGTGTCCTTATTGGTGATGTACTTTAGAAAGGTCAGGTGCGTAGCACTCGCAACCGTGCGTGTATGACCAGACGTATGAATGTAAACGAAGTCAAAGAAGTATGTAAGGAGCGTAGCAGATGGCGTTCTATAGTTTCTGCCTACCCCCATGGAAAGAAGGCGTGAGTTATGAATGTATGTATAAAAAACGTTCTAAATTAAATAAACGTAATGGAGTCCCTAGACAGTCAAAATCGCTTGACAAGCTCGTGAATTTATCGTGCTTGTCAAGCAATCTTGGGTGTCGTAAAAGGCGACTGAGGGACTTACTAAAGAATGGGCAGCAGCGTTCTCTATGCATTTTTACACCATACTGCGATCGCCAATCTGCCTGCCAAGCGTGGCGATTATGGCAAATCCCCCCTTTTGGGGGAGGCCTATGTCCAGCAGTGGACGTCTTTCGGCTGAAATGATGATGAAGCAATTTTGACCGTTTAGAATGAAGCTTGATGTACTTGACAAGCAACGGCACGGTTGGCGCAGTGGATAAACGATTGACTACTGCGCTGCGTGTCGCGGATTCGATTCCCGCACGGAACAAATATTTGTATGATCTACAAGTAGTTGTTCCGGGTCTGGCTGTTTGTGTATGTAAGTTTAAATGTTTGTAAACGCACCCACGATACAGGAGAAATTCCTAGTGTGGGGCAACGTGTAAAAAATAAAAATACATAAAAAAAACTACGTGCTTGATAATGCTTGATTAATATTTATATTTTTTTAATAATAATAATAATAGTACCATTTATTTCAGGCAACATAGGCCCATAGAAACATACCTTACCATGCTTGATATTACGTCAAGCCTCGTCAAGCGTGCTTGTCAACCAATTTTGACCGTCTGGGGACCCCATAAGATTACATTACCGGGTAATAATGTAAACAAGTTAATTTAATCCCAAGCGGAAAAACTGGTGCATAACGAAGGACGAGAGTTATTTATAATTGAAACACATTAGTATGTTTCCTGCGCTTCGTAACTGTCCACCCGATCTGCTCATTACCAATGTAAATTGTATGAGATATCAAGGAAGCAGGAAAAGTAATTTTCTTGCAGGTAACTACTATCAAATTACAGTTTTAGCAGCACTCGCGAACGTAAATAATTTCAATAAGGAACTTCAAAGAGAAAATATTATTTTCTTGCAGCTTCTGTTCAAAAAAACTTATGAGAAAACACTTTCTCTTTGTTTTCTAAATTAACTTAGACCTTTAGCGAACATTTGACAACATGTGGCGAAGTAAATGTTAGAAGTGTGTAGCTCTCTTATTACTTTTAGGCTTAGCAAGTTTAGGAGAAATAACATTTAGTCCTTTCTGTCTGTAAAGGCTCGTACAGACTCGTGCGATATCGCGGGCGCGACGCGGCCCTAGTAGCACAATTTCTTTGTCGGTGCCTGTCGCGGCCGCGATATCGCGCGAGTCTGTACGAGCCTTGATAAGTAGAAAGACACACTCCTTTTGTACGACTAACTAGAACCTCCTCGCTTATCTAAGATCCTGCGTTAAACTAATTAACTACGAAAATATGACCTCGACGACACAAAATGGTATAAGTGGATTAAGCCAGGATTTGTTCGAAGTCTGCTCCTATTCACTATATTTTCTAGATATTAAAGACCCTAAGCTTTGTGCTTTAAACATTTCAATTACGAACAGGGATGAAAATCTCGCCGAACCAATCTCCAAACTTCTATAACTTTATTATCGAGTAATTTTAATCTTAAAGATAGATAAAGATAAAGATATTTTTATTTTGTAAAACATGAGTAAGTAGGTACAATAGGGATGATGACGAAAACATATTTTTTTGTCCGTCATGTAGAGTATTAAAAATATTGGACACGTATTTGTTATTTTTTTACGTAATCAAAACATTACGGCGATACATCGAGTTCAAATGTGGCATGACGTCACTTCTCAGTAGATTGTATACGTAGCTGTGACATAACGAGTCCCCACTCCCCAAGTTTAATGTGTTTTATATAAGTATTTTTTTATTAATATGATAAAGCAAAAAATATGTGTCTAATATTTTTTTTATTATCTGATTGACGGACTAAACAGTTATTCTTTTTTTTTCTACCCAGGAATTATCCCTTTTATGTAACGGTTGTTACTTCGGGTACTGACACGCGGTATTTTATTAAATAAATATTTAATTTTATGTTACAATATATATATATTTTTTTTTTTTATTATACTTTTTATTTCTGAATCTATCCGTGACATCACAGCGGGCCCTATCAGAATACCAACGCTGTGATACTTATTTTTAAACGTCGCAGCATCATGCTGAGATAGGAGCCTTTTGACTTCGTACAGGATTTTGTTTTCATTTTACTTTTGTTTTTTATTTTATTTTTTATTATGTCTTCGATCTTCCTGTGCGAGTCCAAATAAATACGTTTTCTTTCTTTCTTTACTTGTGCATTGTGAATGGAATTAAAAGATACATAAAAAAGCTACATGTTTTGCCAGTCAAAGCGTACAAAAATTAAGTATTTATTGTTAACATGCTTATGTCTAACTACATTGGCCATACATCAGTTTAAAAACAGCTTAACTAACATACAACTGTTTATTGAAAAGTTTTTATTTTTTTAAATTAGTCTTTTAAGATAGACAACTCAAAAAAAAAATGTAAGTAAGCTTCCTTAATCTTACTTCATTTTGTTCTTAGAAATAACATAACATATCAGCACGCCTTGTTTTTTCAAAGGGTTAGGCAGAGGTACCCATAGTAAGAACACCCACATTTCGCAAGTTATGTTTAAGGGGGAAGCACTAAGGTAGCCCGCGAGATAAGATCGTTTGATAGATATTCCTGTAAATAAAAGTACTCATTAAGTAACCGAGCAAAACATGTTCATCAAGACCAAACCCCGCTGAAACAATATCTCTATTATCTTTATGCTTTCACCTTAAGTCCCATATAATAGGGGGCGAGTTTATTGCCATCAATCGGCACATATCAGCACATATCCAGACTCCAGGCTGCTACTCAGAAATTCCCGATGGAATTAACCCAAGACCAGAAGAACCCAAGACCTCATGCTCAGCAGCACCGGAGCAGACCAATTTTCAACCAGTACAATTCAATTTGCACGTTGGCTAAATACAATGTTCTTCTTAGAAATAGTACCTAATTCTCGCACGACAAACTGTCTCACGGGACTTTATGTCACAGGATGCCATCAGTCCGACGATACCACGTGATTACGGCCATTATCAACGATATATTTCTTCCTAATGGGTAATAGAGTAGCATGTTAGTAGCTTCTTCCAAGAAAATAAAATACGGATTTATCTGCGAGCGTTTGACCAGAAACGGCGGAATTTTCGCCTTATTTACGCGCTTAAGGATCCATTAACTTTACGGTATGTCTTGTTTAAGATGTTCAAAGGTTGTTTTGTTTTAGGTGCAATAAAATCTGGCCTACAAACATAACAATGATAAACAAATTAGCGTGAGCTGATTTATGAAGCCACATTGACGTAATTCCCTTTGCTCAGAGCATACCATTGTAAAGGCCTTTTAACAAACAGATGGGGAGTATAATGGAAAACGCGAGTCACGGTTGCTCGCGCTTCCTAGCCTCGCCTCGGGAACTTCTTACTGGTTAAGATGTCCGGCTAGTATACGAAAGATTTCACAAAATTCAACAATATTATAGTGTTCGCAATTTTAATATTTATTTATCTACTACCTTTTGCTATATCTCTACCAAATTTCATGACGATCGGTTCAGCGGTTTAGGCGTGAAATCGTAACAGAGAGACAGACAAACAGAGTTACATACAGTTTCACACATTTATAATATTAGTTTGGCTTTATTTATTTAAACTTCTCGCGCACAATAAAGTTAGTATCTTATTGTGCGTAAGAAGTTTTGACGGACTTAATGCCTTAGGCATTCTCCACCAGTCAATCAAGGGCGGTGAAGAGATAAGATGGGAGGTGCTGTATTTAAGAGGAGATAATAATAATAATAGTAAGTACGAGTACTTGCACAGACATAAAAAAGTAGCTAGGATTATTCACCAGCAGCTTGCTTTGAAATATCAACTTGTGGATTCTGAGGTACCGTATTACAAGTATGTGCCCGACCCAGTTCTTGAAACTATTGGACTATTGTTGCCAATAAGCCTGATATGGTGGTGATAGATCGATTAGCGCGCCGCGCAATGATAGTTGATGTTACCATTCCACATGACGAGAACCTCGTGAAAGCTGAGAAAGAGAAACAAATAAAGTATCTCGACTTAGCACACGAGGTTGTTGACATGTGGAATGTGAGCTCAGCTATCATTGTGCCGATTGTCGTGACGGCCAATGGCCTGATGGCCGAAAGCCTCGATCAACATCTCTCGAGGCTTTCGTTAGACGGTTGGATCAAGGGCCTGATTCAGAAGGCAGTACTCCTTGATACGGCTCGTATTGTGAGGAGGTTCCTGTCTCTGCAGCCCTAACCACCGGTAGCTTGGACCCTGCTCCCGACACCGGCGGACCACTATATTTTATATTTTTAAATGTTTTTTATATGAAAAAAATTGAATAAACGTCATAATAATAACTTACTATACTATAAAGTGTATATATATATGTATATGGTACTTCTGGACACGGCGCGTATCGTAAGGAGGTTCCTCTCTCAGGAGCTACTACCGGTAGCTTGGACCCTGTTCCCGTTACCGGTGGGCTACAATTTTTATATTTTTAAATGTTTTTATTTTTGTATGTTTTTATAGAAATATTTCAAAACGTAAAAGATATGTATAAAAATGAAATAAAGGAAATAATAATAATAAAAATATAAAAAAGATCACAAATCAAGTATATAAGTATACATACATAATATTTACTATAATATATACCTCGTTTTTTATATATATACCTAAATATATAAAGAGACAATTGAGATGACTCTACACTATTTTTTACGAAAATAACTCTGCAATTTCTGATTAAATGCATACCGACTGGTAGCCGTCCTGATATCCAGAGGAAGCGCATTCCAGAGAAAAATGAACTGAAGATGACGGGAAGAATGAACAAAGTCAGAAGTGTGAGAAAGACAGAGTAGGGGGCATTTAGATTTTCTACTTTTACGCTATTCTTTTACCATGCTCATTCACAACTAATCCCTACAAAATATCGAAAGCTATCATATCGTCATTGAATAACAACGGTTTTCAACAAACACAGACCGCATCACTAACCAATGCAACTGTACTGGCCACAAACACGGAAAGCCAAAACCGCGTTTCCGTATCCTGCAATTAAAGCGACCGAGCCGGCCCAAAATAATGAACATCACTATATCGGGCCTGTAATGGCTGCCACCATTGTACCATATTTATTTCACTTATAATAGAATACTAAATACAAGAAACCACTTTTGAAAGCCAATGAATAAATCGGTTTTAGGCTTTTGTTGATTAGGTTTTTATGGGGCTGTAATAAAGGTAATTTCAGGAGATATGGGTGCTAAATGTGTAATAGGGTCCTTAAAACGTAAAGACATTATTTGCTGAAATAAATGTTGATTTTCACATTTATGTTGCTTTGAAATTCTAAACCAAAGACAAAGAAGTTAATCACTTTCAAAGTACCTCAATAGTTATCAGTAGTAAAACTAGATTCAAACTACAAAGCTGATTAAACCTATATAATTTTAAAGCATTATTCCTCATAGCATACGATGCTATGAGGAATAATGCTTTAAAATTATACATTCAAAACTGAACGCTAATTCTGACCGCAGCGCGCATAAAACGCGCACAAACCTCGACGTGAACACTTTCAAATCGTTCTGACAGAACACTAGAGCTAATCCGACCGAAGCCACAACACACGGAATAGTGCCCGACCACAAAACAGCTTTGTTACAACCACTGAATTTGCGCCCTAGTCAAAAAAGTCAAGGTTATTTGCCACAAAGCTGACCACATACTGAACCAGAGGTATCATAGAGGATTTTTGCCACATTTTCATTGTTGGCTGCGGTTCAAAAGCAAACCGTTTGTTGTCCAGAAATTAACTTTACATAATATGCGTAATGCTATTCGTGAAATGAGCGTTTATGATGTTGTTTCTGAACATTGCATGTGTTTTGCTTTGTGTGTGTATCTTATGATACAATTAAAAGATTAATTCTGAATTTATGAGAGTTTGGAAAATGGAAACGATTTCATATCATTTTGATCATGTTAACACTTTCTCCGTTATAAACCAAAATTGTAATTTCATTACGCAGTTAAACTGTGTTGTCAAAGCAAAGCTCAATTAAAATGATAGCGATCATTAGGAACAGCTCTGAAATCTATCAAAGGTCTGGTGGACCGTTGACATTTAATTTAAACTCAGAGCTTTCTCTTTGACATTCTAGTTATTTCTATAACGAACGTTATTAAATCGAATATTTTCTTTTGATTAAATACTCTGATTTCTGTTGTCTCTTCAGCATTTATTTAATAATATTTCAACAACTATGAATAGGGATGATGACTAAAAAAAATTTTTTTTTGTTCGTCTTTTAGATTATTAAAAAAAATTGGACACGCATTTTTTCTTTTTGTACGTAATCAAAACATTACGGCGATACACTGAGTTCAAATGTGGTATAACGTAACTTCTCAGTAGATTTTATACGTAGCTGTGACGTAACGAGCCCCCACTCCCCAATTTAATGTGTTTTATCTAAGTAATTTTTATTAATATGATTATTAATATGATAAAGCAAAAATACGTGTCTAATATTTTTTTATTATCTGATTGACGGACTAAACAGTTTTTCTTTTTAAGCTATTGCATAGCTTCTATCGCGGGCCTTGAGCGCGGGCACCGAATCCAGAAATTACGTAACGAAAAAACCTCACGCTCCCCACTCCGACGGTTATTTTACTACACCAGTACCCTCTAGTGATCTAATAATTTCTGGCAGTTCCTTATTTCTGTGTACTGCGTATTTTATTCTTATAAATATTAGTTTATAAAATTATGATCTTCACAAAAAGTGATTGTTGATAGTGGGGTTTGAACTCACGACCAGTCGATTATGAGTACATTCAGTTACCCTGTTGCACCGCAAGGCTACAATGAATTAATTAAAGCTTGCCAAATAGTTGATACCATTCCAGTTGAACAATTGTTAAACTTGACTAGACGGTTGGAAATGGCTCATGTACATGGAATTTTTTCGCTGTCAAAACAGTTTGTCACTCTTTTTTTATTTAAAATTACTTTAGGTTCAACACTTTCGTCTATTTTAAAGTTGTTATTATGCTTATATTTGAATAGTATTTGACTTTGTTTACGTAGTTATACACTTTTACGACGTTCAGCACTTATTTATTTTGTTTTTAAGCTATTGCATAGCTTCTATCGCGGGCCTTGAGCGCGGGGACCGAATCCAGAAATTCCGTAACGAAAAAAAAAAAAATTAATATCAATGAAAAAGAAATACTGCATAAATAAAATAAATAAATAATTATAATTGCATAAGTTGATACAAAATGCTATGCAATAGCTTTACCGCGGCAGTCCCCGAGTGCCACACGTCTTTTTTTTTTTTACCTAGGACACATCCCTATTATGTGTTTATCCATGTTGATTTAGACAAGTTTCTTAATGAGAATGATTTCCTTAACTACCATTGCACGTGGTTCGAAAGGATTTCAATGTTGGTAATCCTGCTGAACTGCGTAACGTTGGGCATGTACCAGCCGTGCGTCGACGATCAGTGTATAACAAATAGATGCAAAATATTACAGGTGAGTAACATGTAAAATATTATCTAGAATATAGCAATGAATCCAATATAAAATAGTTATTGATATAAAATGTTTTTTGTTCTTAATAATCGACACTAAATAGTCTGAATGCAATAAACAATTTGAAAATCAAACCTTTCAGAAAAGACCTCAACTCTCAGATAAAAAAACAAAACAAAGTTTAAATAAAGAAATGAATTCTGTCTTGACGCGTGCACTCGGCGAAATTAAAAAAAGAACTGGCCAGCGAGAAAAAAAATGTGGAGGCTTGTTGAAGTGATTTTCTTTTGTTTTATTTTTATTTACGCGCGAACGTTTTTATTTGCCCACTTAATTGGAATTCTTAAAATTAAAAGGTTATGTTTTATTCATAAAATGGTCATTTTTAATAAAACATCTGTTGCAGGTTTTCGACGATATAATATTCGCATTTTTCACGTTGGAATTGTCAATCAAAATGGTGGCGATGGGAGTTTATGGACACGGAACTTATTTAGCGGACTCATGGAACAGACTGGATTTTTTCATCGTGATGGCCGGGTATGTGACATTATTTTAAAGATTATGCTATAATCAAAATGTTATTTCGTCACAGGGTTTGATGGATAATCTACGATAGCTACATAGCTATCGTAGATTATCCATCAAACCCTGGGTATGTACCTACTTGGGTACATACCCAAGTAGGTACTTTCAAGGCTCTTACGCCGGGATCATAGCACGAATTTTGGCTAAGTGTTATGCCTGTTACTGTCGCACAACTATCAAACCACAAGTGCGAGATAGAAACGTAAACAAGCCTATACCCAAAGTCTCTTATTCAGATAACTTATGTAAACAAAGTAATGTCAAGAAATGTCAGTGCCAAAATGGCAGGACAGTGGTGCAAAACATTTTAATCATCGATAAAATGAAAGTGAATTAATTATAAGAACTATGCAAACAAAATACCGTTGCCAAACAATGAGTTGTGGGTAGTATGTCGGAAACACGGTATAATGATTGTCATAATCAGCCCTTTTAAATCCAGTGCTAGACGTAGGCCTCCCAAAATCGAAACAGTTTACAGCCGTTTTCATCCAAAATGTGGCTAGATATGCTACTTACAATATAAATCTATGTATGAGAGTTGTAATATTAGTGCTGTTGAAGATGTAAAAAATTTGAAAATGTTTGGATCTCCTGCATTTTTACCAGTATCATAAAATATTTTATATCAGAAAATCTCCTTTTGTTAATAACTTTGTTTAAAACCGAAAATTCATAAAAAATGATTACGATATGATTATTTTTTAATTATTGTTTCTTAAAATCAAAATAGAAAAGAAACTGTTTCTTCATAGAAAATGGAACCTCTTTTTACGCCATTTTATGTGAATTACCATTACGAAGATATTTTTTTGTTATGTTTATCCCCTTTGTTTACACAAACTATATTAATTTGAGACTTTGGGTGTAAGTCAAAACACGAGCTACCAAAGTAACGTTAAAAATCTAGTAGGAATTATATTAGACAAATTATACAGATGTTTCTGTTCTTAGATAAATAAAATGCACATAATTATTTTCCAGAGCACTGGAATACGCACTGAATGTGGAAAATATCAACCTATCAGCGATCAGGACTATTCGAGTGCTAAGACCTTTACGAGCTATCAACAGGATACCAAGTAAGTCAAACTTTCATTATTCCCCACATTCACACAAAATTGTAAATGAGAATAATATTTTTTTTTATTGTTATTAATACGAACGGGATATTTACCATGTTTATTATTTGATGTGAGTTCCCGATAGTGGTAACGGTACTGAGTGCAAAAAACGAACAAGAAAGAAGGTAGACCGTTTTGTCTGCTCGTAAACATCCACCCGCAATGACTTTAGTTTATCCGTGATCAATGGTGCTAGCAACAGCGCCAAAATATCGGGAACTCACAACAAATAATAAACATGGTAAATATCCCGTTCGTAATAACAATAATATTAGTGACCATGACAGTTTAGAAACTTATATATTTTTTATTTTATTTAAGGTTTTTTTTAAACCTTTTTATTTCATGTTTATTTTTTTTATTTTTTTATTTTACTGTGGGTTTGCTCTTGACTTTGGTCTAGGTCTGGGTAACAGAGACAAAGTCTACGATGGAGTGAGCTTACCCAGAAGAAGCCTGTTCACTCTCACTTTGAATAGATTAGGGTAGTATGCGTTCGGAAACACAGACGCAGGCAGAGTGGAATTAAGTAAGCATAAGTTACAAATATTGGCTTGTGACTTTGCTGTGGAGGGACACTGATCTCTAAGATACAGGGTCACCACTCATTTGGAGATGAGGGTTTCAATGTTTTGTGCATAGTATAGCCTCCTAGTTATAAATATAACATTGTTTTAGCTTTGTTTTTAGTACTTAGGCTTTTCTTCATTAAACATTTTTTTATTTTTATTTTTATTCTTTCATGTGCAAACAGTTAGGTAATTATCTTATTTTACTTCTTGAAAAGATCTCATGCCATTTCATAAAATACAAGCTGTTGCCCGCGAGTATTTCGTGTGGTTTTTTCTAAAATTAAAGTAGCTTAAGTTACCTCCATAAAACATCAGCTATCTGCTAAAAAGTCCTGTCAAAATCGGTCCAGCCGTTTCGAAGATTAGCCGGAACAAACAGAGAGACCGAAAGAAAATTTAAAAAATAATTGTTATAAGTACCGTATATACTTTCTTATTTATTAATTTATTCATTCACAAGGCAACTACAACAGGTAACAATCACAGTATATCAGTAGGATTACATTATAGGTTTGCGACCCGGGGCCCAAGTTTTTATAAATTCGTCACTCCAACACGATCCCATTGTCATTTTGCTAAAAGTTCGTAATCTGCTAAATTCATAATGGTCGATCATTGGTCAGTCAATGGTCTTGTAATATAATTGTATTACAATGGCATTTTGAACATTTATTCATGCCAGTTTTCATTTACTATATATATTTTTACATATTATTTATTAGTGTTATGAGCAATCTGAAGTAGTAGGAAGTTGGAAGTTTAGTAGAAAGTTTAATTTATCATTATGTACGTGATTACCAATTCTTTCAATGGAGTGTCAGTGGCTGACCATTGGAAAGTCATAATGACGCCATTATATTAGTAGGTTACCAAACTTGTCAAAATCAACAATTATGAAATCAATGATAGACCATTCTGACACTATTGTAATAGCAGACTTGAGGCCCTGATTATCACCCAAAGCGTAATCGCACAACACGACTAGCAACATTAATAATAACGATGACAACTAGAGTCAAAAGCTAAGTTCACAAAATTACAGCTACAAGGCCTGTGCGTCTGTTCTCCGAAACACTTCCAGCTTATGTACACTGAAAAAAAATTTTACTTATACATAACCAAACTTTCGTCAACATGTAACACAAAAAAGTGACCACTAACTTTATGCAACACTAGCTTTTGCCCGCGGCTCCGCCCGCGTAGATGTCGGTTATCGCGTAAAAAAGTAGCCTATGTCCTTCTCCATTACCCAGGCTATATCTCTACCAAATTTCATGACGATCGGTTCAGCGGTTTAGGCGTGAAAACGTAACATACAGACAAACAGACAGACAGATAGACAGACAGACAGACAGACAGAGTTACTTTCACATTTATAATATTAGTATGGATGTAACCAAAACCTGTGCTGGCTGTTGTGTATCACTTTTATTAAATCAAGTTAACTTTTATAAAGTCTTCTCAATCTTTGATTATTCCTGAAATAGCCGAAGTAGTTAGGCTAAATATTTTTTTCAGTGTAGGCAAGGAATGTGTAGGAGATCACACACGCCAGATAAAATACATAATTGACAAAAAGTTACATTATTTTTAAGAAAACAATATTTAAATCATTACAAAATTAAAAGGAAAGAGTACATTTACATGTCTTTTGAAAGCAATGACACGAGAATCGAAGATGTCAATACTGTTATTGTCTTTTGAAATTTCATTATTTTGACATAACATACAAATCTTCTATCATATTTATTTGTTTAGATTAGGAATTCAGTAAGATTATGTGTGGCATCCTGCCCAGCATTTTATTTCGTGGAGGATAATTTAATACAACCCGAACGACAAGAGACACTATTTGTGGTCGTCTTCCAGTCTAATCGGCTGCAGATGAATATCAGTATTTTACATGGAGCGACTCAAAGTCAAAGTCAACTTTTGGCAACTTTGGCTTTACTCTCCCACTGGTTGAAGAGACACTATCATGTAACGTCTGAAATAGGTTCATACAATTTTTTTTTTGTTGAAAATTAGCTTTAAGAATAAATATAAGATGTATCTATTCATACACGAAATATTTTAAGAGAAACATCTATAGGTGGTAAAACAGCCATAGAAACCAGTTTTTTTTTCCAATGTTTTTTATTTTTACGTAATTATTATAATTTTAAAATTGCTTGAAGGTTTTGTAAAAACCCGACCGGACGCGGCGACGGTGGCGCCGCGAGTGCGGTGCCTTTTGACAATAAATCATCATAAAAAAAGTACATTATTTAAAAAAAAATATAATGTAAAGTTACTTTATATTTAAAAAAATTAATAATGTAAAGTTACTTTATATTATAAAGTAACTTTAACTTTGGCTCCTTTACCGCCTGTACTTAGTTCTTTTTTTTTCCATGGCTCCTTTACCACCTATAGGTGTATGTATCTCTTAAAATATTTCGTGTATGAATAGATACACCTTAATAATGTATTTTTGGATACCTAACACAAACGACAGTTATCTTAACAAAATATCCGGTCTAATCGTAAACATGTCATTTGGAAGGATGTCGGTGGTATGCCCTATGTATGACATGCCGTTTGATCTACCACCAGTATTACACCACTGGTATTTGGTATGCTAACTATTTACTGACGTGCCTGTTACGTTTCGGCAATAAAACTCTAGCTATGGTTCTAGTTATATAATCTTTTAAAAATAACCTCAGGTCAGGTTATGCCAAATTTCATGACGATCAGTTCAGCGGTTTAGGCGTGAAAACGTAACATATAGATAGACAGACAAAGTTACTTTCACATTTATAATATTAGTAGTTACGTTGTGCTCCACAAGACTATACGTTATTATTATTATTACAAACAGTAATTTTGAATAGGGATGCAAGGGTGAATCGAGACAAAACTTTAAAATGGATTTTAACATGGAAATAATGTAGTTTATTGCCAACAAGGACACTTAATTGTTAATTATAATACAGTTAACACATTAGAGTCCTTTTTGGCAACAAACTACATTATTTTTGTAATTGTAATCCTTAAAACGGAGCTTCGTGGTCACTATTTTAGGATATTAAGGATTACAATAAAATTTTACAATTAAAAACTACTGTTTGTATAATAATAATGTATAGTCTTATGGAGGACAACGTAACATGCTTATTTTCTGCATGTTCATTCTAAAATAAAATAAATCACCAAACAAACGATGAGGGCGCCCCTGCGCATTCAGTACCCTTAAGACATTCCTCACGTAAAGAATAATACTGAATGGGCATTGAATATTTCCATAAATATGCAGAATTTTTATTACGATCGCCATCACGTGAGATCGTGGGTAGCTCATTGGGCTCAGTAGCACGTAATTTATTATTTACTTACAAACATACATAACATAAACATACCTACATAACAAAACTCAAACAAACAAACGAACCCGACGGGCACTGCTTTTAATGGCATATTTTTGACATGCCTGTTATTATAAATTTATTTGCTCCCTGTTTTAAAATTAATGGCTTTTACCAAGTTATCCTTAATTCAGAATTTAATTCGGCTACTTTAGCATACGACCATTGACCAAGCGATCTCTCAAACAGTTAATTTCATGCATCAAACCGTAATATTACCACCACACATTTAATTACATTAAGAAATCATAAAAGAATTCACTTTGTAACAAAGAAACCCTAATTGAATATTCCTCTTTTGAACACTGAACAAATAGCCTCTACCACATAATCCAGCTGAATGGACGCAATCGTTCACGCTTCTAGAAAGTTTTACGACACAATTTCGTTAAAAAAATTATATTATGCTTTTATCCGATGTAATAAACTTCGTTGGCATCTTTTTCAAATTTCGCAAATAATTTGATTTTTAGGGTTCCTATAACTCAAAAGGAAAAATCATCACCCGTGAAAGTTAAGTATTATTATATATATATATAATAATACTTAACTTATATATATATATATAATATATATATATATATATATATATATATATATATATATATGTGTCGGAGAAGGGTAGGTTTCTCTGGTTATCATCAGCCATATTTTAACTACTGGGGGCGTACTGTGGGTAGTCCTGGTTATTGCGCAATAGAAAAACCGAATTAAACTCAAATCAAAAGTCATTTACTCAAACTAAACTGAGAATCAAAATTACATAAGACAGTTCCCCCAAAACGCCCATCCCTTCAACCACTTCCTAATGCTATAGCTGGGAAGAAGAAGTAGCGGAACAAACTCCCCAGCAGCACATCTGTCTGTTCAGTTAGAAGAACTTGATTCTATACAGTAATGGGTATGCAAAATAATAATGCCAGACCCGGAACGACTATTTGTAGATCATGCAAATATTTGTTCCGTGCGGGCATCGAACCCGCGACAGCGACACGCAGCGCAGCAGTCAATCGCTTAACCACTGCGCCAACCGTGTCGTCAATTATTCATAGGAACGCGTAGAAGTATCGAGTTGAAATTAAAACCTACAAAAAAAAACCTAAATCTACAGCCCCTTAAAGCTGTGAAAAAATTAAACTCCTAAGTTAACGTAAAATAAAGATACGGCCGTTTATGCCGCAAAAAACGTATATTTCGACACTCTCAAGTGAATCAAAATTCATAGCGTACTTTCCGTTGACCTAGAATTATGAAATTTGGCAAGTAATATCGTCTTATACTACAAGTACAGGAAAAATCTCTATTTAAAGTTCAAAGTACGGAACCCTCGGTGGGCTAGTCCGACTCGCACTTGTCCGGTTTTTTGATTATACCGGCAGATGATTTGCAAATTTGACGGCTGTCGCTAAAAACCAGCTCTGGGGCTCTGTCTCGCATAGGGTTGCAGCATTATGCTGAGCGATGGCCGTTTTGCGTGGATGTGGCGCATATTTTCCCCAAATTTATTATTTTCGTGTTTGTGTTCTTTCTCTGCGTCATGTTTGCCGCAAATAACCAAGCCATGCCAAGCTGCCAAGCTTCACAGCTTGGCTCGGCTTGGCTCGCAAGGTTGCCTACTTGTCGGTCTTCTACAGATTGTACTTCGGAGAGTGTGCCCATGAACTCCACGACCTCATTCCACCGGCCCCCTTCTACCATCGGACATCTAGACGCACTGCAAGTTACCACCCCTACCTAGTTGATGTTCCACCAACTCGCACTAAGCGTTTTCAAACGTCTTTTATAATGCGCGCAGCAAAGGAGTGGAACTCTCTGCCTGCGTCTGTGTTTCCGAACGCATACAACCCTAATCTATTCAAAGTGAGAGTGAACAGGCTTCTTCTGGGTAAGCTCACTCCATCGTAGACTTTGTCTCTGTCATCCAGACCTAGACTAAAGTCAAGAGCAAACTCATAGTAGAATAAAAAATTATAAAAAAAAAAAAAAACGTATTTTCTTTCTTTCCTTTTCTTCTTTCATTTGATATACTTAATTTTTCGTACGTAACTACGATTTGTAGTTTTAAAATACCTTCTAAAGCTAACACCAATCAAGGGTCATTATTAATGTATTATTAGTTCTGAGTAAACGATTGAGTGAGATTCCCGACGTGTCGTAAACTTTGTTCGATCATTAATCTCTATTCCTAAGGCAATATATTATACCATAAAATGGCACTCTACTGTAGCGAAAATTTAACACACTTCAAAATCTATTAATGGATTATACCACTGGCTACTTATCGACCAAGGGAATGAAGCGGTAAGCGTTAAATATGTACACAATGAGCCTTTTCCTACACAAGGGCCATAATAGCAAGAACATTCGGGTATTATTTCCCCATAATAGACTTATCAACCTTTAACCCTCGCGTAGTTACACTAAATTATTAAAAGAAAATTACAAAAGGAACAGTTTAAAAGAATTGTAGTGCTTTCTATTGCTATTAACAGCTTTCTTGCTGTAAACCTCGGTGTTAAACTGAAGAGAGCTCTTAAAACGAGAACCCTTTTACTTTGGGTGACCCCGGCACTACCGGCTTTGTTCCGTGCAGGTAATTTATGACGTGTTTATTTAAGGAGCGGGCCCTTTCCAAGTAGAAGTAGGTTTATTTAGGCATCAAACGAAATATTATTAACATTGAAACCATTTTATTAGGGTTCTAGGAATAATGTCACGTAAAGGACGGCAGGTAAACCTGTGTGTATGTGACGATAATATATTTACATAATACGTTAATGTCGAAAATGTCGTTGGAATTCCTGTCCATATTGAGTTTTGTACAACATTAAGGCTCCGTGCAGGAAAAAAACTCTCTTTTGCCAATTTCTTATCTAATTGTGACAAAACTAGAAATAATCGAAACATTAAGTCTGTGTAACTATAAAAGTACAGTTTTCATGGTGCCAAACCATTCGTGTCAGTCACAGCACCGGTTAATAGTTTCATCATTTTTGTGATCTCCAAAATATAGTTTATTTCGCCGTTGATTTACTTAATGAAGATATTATAAAATCATTAAATAAAAAATTGATTATATTTCAAGGATAGCTGAAGACTAATGTGTGATTTTTAAATTTCTTGATACGATTTGCTAAATAATAGGAAAAATTATTACCCACTGGGTTTAAAAAAAAGGTTTTTTCAATATTATTTTACTGCTATATTTTGTATGGAAGTTGAAAAAAGTGGTTCAGCCACAAGCAAGTAGACCATATAATAATGTTGATGATATTTTTTAATGTTCAAAATCAAAATTAGTTTCTTGAAGAAAGATGATCAAATATCAGCCTCGCGTCACTTTTCGGAAAACTTGTTGCAAATATTAGTGATTTACCGTGAATACTTAATTTATTTGAAAAATCCCTTTCAGCCACATGCAAAACAAAGAACACAACTTTCCAAATCACAAATAATTTTGTTTAAATATTTTTTTCTCACAAACAATGGACAAAATTTATCAAAATCAGTCGATTTCGTGCACGGCCCCTTAAGGTAAATAATAAGCTTAGGTAGGTAAAATATTTTGCTTAATTTTCATAATTAATGAATATGGCAGCGACATTCTGGTTCAGATTCTACAGATTCCTTTATTTAATAAAGTTATTTCACAATCTCTTTTCTATAAATTCTGGGAACGTAGGTACCTAATATTTCATTAGCTTCTAAATTACTCTCGTCTCTTGGAGAATATTCCGATGAAAACTAATAATAATTAATACAGGACTACTAATCGTTCTTATATTTTCAACGCAACAATAAATTCAGATCAAAATGATTGAGATGAATTAAATGTTAGTAGATAAAGTCAAAGTATTTGTTTCAAATAGGCACATCAATAGCACTTTTGAACGTCAACATTTACTAGGAAATAAAATTGATTCTATTTGCCCCTTCCAAAAAGTTTGGAAGAATTAATAATAATAGAAGTTTCGTATGGAGAAGAATGGGCAAGAAACTCCACCGTTGCTCATTTCAACTGTTTTACAATGCTTTGTTTTCATCAGCTATATCATTATATTATGTGAAGACGATGTGCCTAGAATAAAATTACTATACCACAACAGGTAATATACCGCATATCTAACACATAAATTAATTATGTGTTAGATATGCGGTGTTCACTTATTTACAAATATTGTTAAAGTATACGATTTTTTTTTTTTATGAGTCAGTGTGCGAGTTATACTTATCACAGAATATAACATTAATGTCATAAAAATAATAAATTATACAATAAAATTAGAAACCTGTTTGATTTTGTCTAGACTCTACATCCCTAGTAGCATTTTCCGTTGGCATTTAGTTGGGCCAACTTCAGAGGTATGTGGCCGAACCAAACGCCAACAAAAATGCTACTAGGGATTCTCCTATGGAGCAGCCAGGACCAGCACGTTTCCAATTCTTATCTTGGATATAATCCTGTAATTTAAAATAAGCTTGTTTATAGTTAAAGTGCGGTACTTTTAATATGAGTTTTAAATTTTCTCTCATTTTATTGCAATATCATAATATACTAACACAAATGCATATAGGACCTGACAAAAAAAGCCTTTATAATATTTCCCGTGGCCATCAAACACGCGCTATACTTAGCATAATGAAATCCAAGCGTACCAAGTTGGGGCACAAAAGAACTCCATAATATCTCGGTGGGTACCTACTTATAGAAATTAACCCGAGTCGGAATCAGGAGCGAGCGTGGGCGGCGATCGATCCGCGCAACAAGTGAACCCGGTTCAGCAAGCCCCTGCGTCTGCTAGAGATTATCTTACAGTCGGCAATATGTGGAAATTCAGAAATCACAGATAGAAAAAACAAGGGTACCTCGTTACTCGTTTTCAATGAGTGCGAATGAATGAAAGATTTATTTATTTGACTGAGTACTTAGGTATATATCACATGGTATAAATGTCTCAGGCTGATTGTATGATTCGTCATTTTACAAACGGCGCCGGCCATTTACAAACGCTCGCGTTGATGCAAAATGCCTAAGGCAAAATGTAAATCTATTTCTTAAGATGAAACTAGTCGATACTTTTTCCATGCAAATTTCGAGGGGTTATTACTCCACTGTTTGACATTGTATTTCCAAAGTTAAACATGATACCGTTTTGTCTTATTATTAATTTTGTCTGTACGGAAGCAGAATATTAAAATAAAGAGCCATTAAAAAGTTATGAGCCAACAAAGATTCGTTATTCCTGCAAATTTTAACGCAGCTTTGGGCTCCAAAACAAAGTCCGCTCCGACAAAGCTCAATTATCTAAGGTTTCAATAAACTTTATTTGTAATTGATTTATCCAGAAGTTTTTTCATAAAACTCAACCTTCCAAAGGACTTTCCGTATTTTTTTACGCGCGCGGTTTTCTAGAATTATCGTGCATTTCACTCAACACACGATGACGGACACGATGCTAGGTGAGACAGCGTGCTTTTTGGCCACGCTCACCAGTGAGTTCGAGCCCGCGACTAGTTGGCTCTTAAGGAGCTCGCCGGCCGCTGCCGCGGCACCGTTCGCTTCGCTCGCTGGGCTCGCGCGCGGTTGATCACAGTTCTAACCTAACTATTAAACCCATTTGGTTGGGGTGCCTGGATGTCTAAATTATAAAAATTTAACGAGTTGCCGATTTGCTTTAGGCATTTTGCATAACCACCAGCGTTTTTAAACGGACGGCGCCGTTTATAAAAGGACGAATCATACAATCTACCTACGACATTAATAACGGATGATTCCACCATGTTCGACCTTTGAGTCGTGCAAATATTGAAGTTGCACGCATAAGACGAACAAATTCTGTGTCATAGTTATGAATGTAATCGATGATATTCGAAGGAAAGAGAGATTTAGCAACGCTCAAATCAGACGCAAAGCGCAAATAGCTATATAGTCCAATGACATATATAATACTTACAAATCGAACAGTAAGCATAAAAACATTCCAATAATGTGATTTTCCATTAACAAATTGAATTCAGAGTCAAAACCACGCTTTTTTACTGATCTTGGACTCCAGGACAGAAATACACCAACGAAGCACCATTGACCTTTTCTAGGAAAATGCTAATAACATTAAATTGCAGCTCTTCTGCGAATGTACAGCCATTTGCGGAACAAAGAGCTTCGATGATAGTTCAACCTTTTGACGAGGCGCATTCTGGCTAAACTATGAACCCTACATGACGAGAAAAAATACAACTAAAAGCAAACGTACATTTGAGTACAGTACAATACAATAGTTTCAATTAGAGTTACATGAAATCTCGGGCGTCTCTGTTCGTGGAAAGGGTTACTTTGCGATTACATAATATATATTTAAACACCACTGCTATATAAGCTACGAAAATTTATAATTTAATAACTCATTTTGTAATAATAAATGACACCTAAATGATTTTATTTCTGTAAGTAGGTTTGTACAAACACTTTTACACGTCAATCATATTTTAAAACTAGATGAGGTCGGCGTTTCATATCTGACTACTCTGAGAAGAAAGGTCGAATCAAATTCAGAGGTCACAGTCTCTTTTAAAGTCGAGACCTAATCTTGGTCAAATCATGTGAAGACCATGTAGATTGGTGTCTGAAATGATCTTTTAACAAAGAACCACACAGATTGAGTGGACCTGTCCAGTCAGTGCACGCATTTGTCAGTAATCGTGCAGCTCAACTCAGAACATAAGGAGCTCAACGATTCGACGAACAATACCAAAGAAAGGACATTTGGGCAGGCCGCATAAATTACTCAAACTGGCCATACCATGATTAAAAACAAACTGAGAAAAAAAAAATGCGTTTTATTTTATTTTTATTTCTTCAGGATAACAAACAATTGCGCAATAATGCTTAAAATTTAGGAACAGATATTTTATAAAATACTTAAGCAATCACGCAACCAGCATCATTATCCACAAATTAATCCAACAGTGAAAATAGTTTCAGCAAGTTACAAGCAAACTTAGCAAACAATTGTCTATCATAGATCAACTATTGTGTCTTGTGAAAAACCGTGTGACAAACTAGATGTGTGTATATAACATCTAAAAACTAAAAACTATGCGGAATTAAAAGGATTTTTTATAGATACTATTTTTAAACTGTGCAAGTGACAATGCAAATATATCAATATCTGCAAAATCATCGTTGTAACTTTTCATTAGTCGACGTAAAGGAGCTCGCTCTCCTGCGTTGGTTCTGCACCACTTCGGCGCTAATAGACTGTGAGTGTAAGTATCACGAATACGATGGGAACGACTAAGTATGCGAAGGTATATTTAGTTAATTAGGTTATTACATTCCAATTTATTGTGACAAATCTTGTAAAGGAACGTTTGATCATGATACAGTCTCCTTACTTTAAGAGTCAATAGGGAAAATTTATAGTTAAGAAACTTAAGATATTTACATACGTTGCACTGATTCCAATTGGTCACAATATTTATTGTAGATGGGGTTCCATACACAAGTGGCATATTCCAGTTGAAATCTAATAAGTGCTTTGTACAGTAATAAGAATGTAGAATGCGTTGTATAAGATAAGCTTATGGTACTTGACAACTTTAAATATTAACGTTAAACATTTGTTTACGACACAACTGTTGCTTTCCAAGTCCCTACTAATGATGACAATCGTGTTTGTCGTACAGGATGACCCTAAACTACCTAGAGACATTAATCAAGCTTTAATTATCGCAGGGCCTTCACGGTTACAAGGCGGAAATTTGCTCTGCAAGGGTACTCCCTAATCTGCTCTCTACGTACCTGTGTCTACCTATCATAAATGTATTTACTTATAGATTTTATCTAAATGACGTAAGGCAGCTGTATAAGTAGAGTGGCGTTATGTTAAAATATTTGTTTAATTTCATTTAGGGATTGAGCTAAATGTGAAAAATTAAGATGCTTTATTGTAACATCCGTATTTGATACCTATACATACAAATTTTGCAAATCGTCGTTGCGACTTTAAGACCTTCTTAGGTTTAAAATTGAACTTTATGAGAAATTCGATATTTTAAGCACCAACATATTATTAGGAAGCACATTGTAGATCTTGAAATTGGTAAAGAAATGACGATTAAATCGTCGTATACACATGAGAGTTTTTTCATTCGATAGAGCTGAGAAATATGAAAAAGACTGGCGTAAAAAAGTGATTTTGCCAAAAGTGACACATAAGAGTTGTTAAAGTCGCAACGACGAAATGTGAAAGTAACTCTGTCTGTTACGTTTTTACGCCTAAACCGCTGAACCGATCGTCATGAAATTTAGCAGAGATATAGCATGGGATATGGAGAAGGACATAGCCTACTTTTTTACGCAATAACCGACATCCAGGTGGGCAGAGCCGCGTGCAAAAGCTAGTATTTAATATTTTGTTTCCTTCTAGTGCAACAAAGGTATTTTAAATAAAATGTGACCAGTTTTAAATTGTGTGCTTATTCATAACAAATGTTATATTTATGGACAAAATAAAGAAAGCTTTGTCTGAATTTGCATGATTTCAGTAGTGAACAATTTTAACCGGATAGCCAGGATTTACGACAGACACAGTCGTTATCCAAAGCAACATTGCATTCAGGAACAACACTGAAATTCAATAATAAATCACGGCAGCAGCGCGGACCGTCGCGACTTCCAAACGGTTACCATTAAACATTCAAACAAAAGACGGGTTCTAGCTAAAGTTTCGCACAAAACCCCATCTGGGGCTTGCAAACAACTGGGACAATGCAACTCTGCCGCAAATTAAATCGAGCCACGCGCGCCCGCGGTAACACATACATCGGCACTAATTTGCCTTCGCACAATTTATTGCTCCCACGTGCCTTTTTATTCTGTTAAATTGAAATATACGTTTTGATTTGCGTCCTAATACGACACGCGAGTCCCGTCTAACATGGTTGTCAACATGCACCGGTTATCTGAATACATATATTTTTTGTCATTTAGTTCGCAAATTTTAATTTTCAATTCAGCTTCGCAGTCGAGCACGGATGTGTAACGTTTGATATAATAACAAAAGTTCTAATGATCATAAGACCTAATTTCATTTAATATAATTTTTATTTAATATAACGATCAAATGATATAATGAATTATTGATATAATTTCATTTTACCTAATTTCATATGGTATAATGAACAGTTTATATAATGCACATTTGAAATAATATTCAAAATCTATAAGTAACGTTTAATATAATTTGGAAATGTCTACTTTTATTTTTGCAAAAACTGATTAGATTTAATAGTAGTAGTTAATAGGTTGAATCTGTCCAAAACCGAATCGGGGCACCCCGACTTTACGTAGACTTTTGGCTCCTACCCTAGAGTGTATATAAAAACCGGAGGCGGAGAGGGAGAGCAATCCCCGCCCGCTCTAACAAAGCATTTTTAAGTAAGGGCAAAGAAGGGGTTGCACTTCCCGTAGCGCCGGGGACGATGCAGAAGCAACTTTAATGTTTTGAGGTTAGGTTACAATATAATTTGCTTTTCTCAAGAACGATGTCTTACCTTAGAAAATTTGTTAATATGAAAGTTAGGTCTAATGGACATTATATAAAAAGAGCATTATACAATTTGAAAATTATATGAAATGAAAACGTTCATTTCATATAATTTGTATTATAATTAATTAATTAATTAATTAATTGTTCATTAATTAATTAATTGTTATTTATTAATTAATTTTTATATTTATAGTTTTTTTTATTAAATGAAAATAGCAAAATAATAAAAAGACCATTAGCTCTTTTTATTATTTTGCTGTTTTCATTTTATCTATTTACATTTAGTATAACGATACTAAATTAAAATAGATAAAATTAAAATATAAATTGAAACATAACTTTTTTTTTTTTAAACGTTGCCCCACACTAGGAGTTTCTCCTGTATCGTGGGTGCGTTTACAAACATTTAAACTCACATACACAAACAGCCAGACCCGTAACAACTACTTGTAGATCATACAAATATTTGTTCCGTGCGGGGATCGAACCCACGACACGCAGCGCAGCAGTCAATCGCTTAACCACTGCGCCAACCTTGCCGAAATCATATGAAATTAGGTTAAATGTTTTTATAGCATATAAAAATTATATCATATGAAAGTTATGTCAAATTAAATTAGACTATCAGTTATTATACCAAACATTACACACCCGTGGAGCACTACTTAATCCTCTTTGGAGTAGGTAACGTCTAGTCGTGGAACGAATTAATTGAAAATCCATCTGTCCGTTCATGTGAAACTGCACTTCAGCAGTAAATGAGTTCACAAAGTTCAGCTAATTGCTAACGTTATGGTACAGAGCGATGTCTACTATAATTGAATAATTTGACATTCGCTGTTATTTTAGTAGGTACCAATTAAGTTTTGTCTGACCTTACTGAGAGCTTCAGGTCAGCTAAGTGGCTGACCTGAAGCTCTCAGTAAGGTCAGAAGGAATTATGAAAAACGGCTCAACAAATATCTCGGTAAGTGTGTCTAGAATTTTCTAATACCTTTTATAAAGTTTAATATTGAGACACGAAGCAACAAAATACGATCGAGAGGAATGTGGCCGTTTTTATTTAGAATGAATTCAAAGTTCTAGACACAGTTACCGAGTTGAGCCGTTTTTCATAATTCCTTCTCAGTCACGAGATAATATTTTTTTAAAGGAGTGGCGCTAGTGGACCTGTATATGCCCTCTTAAGTTTCTTAATGAAATATTCATCTTCATTTAGGATTTCTGAATTGGACTTCATTAGTAATAAAGCCAAGAGATAATTCTACTATCTAACCGCCATCTGTGCCGCCAGCACATACTCGTATATTTTGTTGTTACAATTAATTACTTAGAATTGTTTCATGCCTTCGGCTCATAAAAACAATGACCTCTATTCTGATTTTAGTAAAGATCTATTTAATCAATCATTTTATTTCCACAGGTATGCGTATCCTGGTGATGCTATTGCTGGACACATTACCCATGTTAGGAAATGTTTTGCTGCTATGTTTCTTCGTATTCTTCATATTCGGCATTGTTGGAGTACAACTCTGGGAAGGAATTCTAAGACAACGCTGCGAATTCGTCCCTCCGCCGAATGTACTACGACCCAAGTATGTTTCACTCAGTTTATTCTATCCTAACTGAGGTGCAGTATGAAACCAGGGGCCCAAGTCTGCTATTTTTATAAATTCGTCACTCGAACACGATCCCATTGTCATTTTGCTAAACGTTCGTAATCTGCTAAATTCATAATGGTCGGTCATTGGTCGGTCAATGGACTCGTAATAGAATTGTATTACAATGGCATTTTGAACATTCATTCATGCCAGTTTACATTTATAAATATTTTCATTATTTATTAGTGTTATAAGCAATCTGAAGTAGTAGGATGTTGGAAGTTTAGTAGGAAGTTTCATTTGTCATTATGTACGAGATTACCAATTCTTTCAATGGAGTGTCAGTGGCTGACCATTCGAAAGTCATAATGACGCCATTATATTAGTAGATTACCAAACTTGTCAAAATCAACAATTATGAAATCTATGATAGACCATTCTGACACTTTTGTAATAGCAGACTTGAGGCCCCGTTGTAACACCCGTCTCATACTGCCGACTCGGTATTACTGTTGATATAAGCTCATATATGTAAGCGTTTATTAGTGTTGAACTATTTCTATAATACCCGAATCTGTATGACGCAGCATATTGATTGGCAATGTTTGAAGTTTTGTGGATGAAATTGCAGCTGAAATGAGTTTTTCATTTAATTCCATTTGCTCGAGAGCGCTCGTCTTAGCGGCACGTCCCATTGCTAATGTTGACTGCATGCAATATTTAACGCTTACATCATCGACGAGCACAACCATTGCTGCTCTGTACATCATTTTGACGTTTTGTATTTTCTCATTGCATAATGTTTTTGCACTGTTACTAACATTTTAACAAACGCGCATGTTAAAGAATACCGCTTACATTCGAATATCGTACAACACACTTAAATATTGCATTCCGTCAACACTCACATTATAAGCCAAATGTAACTGAAAACACAAACAAAACGAACCATTCGACAATGTGGTGTTACATGTCAATTCTATCCCCACTTTCTAATATTCCATTCATACTGATGTAAATCAAAGTACATGAACTTTGCTACATTTCGATGGTTCTAAACATACCAACCCAAACATAGTACAAAGTAGAAAATAACCGTCATAGCAAACATGAACCAATAATAGCCATTCATAGTCGATACTTACCAAAACATCTAGATTTTGTACAAATAGTTACAACCAATATTCAAACTTACAATGTGGTTTCATACAAATCAATATGATTTCAGCAAGAAATTAATATCAATTGAATTCTCATGTATGAAAGCAAACTGTAAGTTATTGTGACCTTACTACAGACCTTTAGAAGTAAACTTAGGTACATAACACCCGTCACGGCTCCTCAATTTATGTTCCAGAGACCTGTCCGAATGGTACAGAGTGCGCGTCAGAGTGAACTCGTAAGGATTTGCGATCAAAATTAATGTGTTTCTATTAAGAACATTGCGAACTGTTGTAACGTGTACCTTCACACATCTGCCGTCCAGATGTGCTATCGTATTTGCTTCCCTTTCACGAATTGGCAGTTTCGATGAGGCACTAGGTCTCTCATTACATGTCGCTATTTAAATAATCTCACACTTAATTTGCAAAATTTTATTGTGAACTGCCGATTTGTTTCTGATCCAAATATATGGGTAGTTCTATCAACTTCTCTGAAATATATGAAATACTGTTTCCTTTACTTATGATTTCGCAAAATTATTTAATGGACAGTGATTATGGAATAATTTAAACATCTATTAATGATTTAATATTTCCTACGTTCATTACAATTTCTTCAACTTTAGATTACTCTGTTTCAAAGACCAAAATACCTAATTACACATCAATTCACATCTTCCATGATTCATTCAATAACAAAGTCATTGTTTTAACAAATAATATTCAGCTTCGTTTTAACCACTGTGCTCTCTGTTAATCTGCATTTATGTATCAATGCTCATGATTTGTTTCTTAAAATAAATAACATTGAACTGTTATCCAAAACATAACATGCACTCTTGAAAAGTTGCTTTGCACGTTGGGTTGTTCAACTATTACAACGAAGACATTTTAGTCCGAAGTTGAAGACCACAATAAAAGCCTTATAGCGATCATCAAGAACAAGCCCCATAACGACCGGGCGCCAAATGATGTGGGTTACGGCCAGTGCTCGTGTTTCTGTGTACCTTCTGTCGTTAACCGATAACGACCCAGAGGCTACTGACGTTAATCTGTTCCGCCGATATTCGCCAGACTTTCCCCAGCCATCTTTAATAGCGCTGCCATTACCATTAATTGGGACTGCTATTGATCCTTGACTCTTTTCTACGCTTTCGTTCTAGCATGTGTCTGCACCTTGTGTTTCGATGTACTAGTAAATGTTTCTCCATTTGCATGGGTCGTATTTGAAGTAGTGAAACCAATGTATCAATGTTCCCTGTTATAAAAAGTCAAATAACCAATCCTAAATCCAGATCAGTGCTAGAACTACAATCTGCAAACAATTTGGAAATTAGTTTATTTGTTTTTAAAGAAACAATTACAATATTTGCTTCCAAATTTTTTGGAGAGTAAGTACTCGTAGTTTGATAATAATCAGATAGTCAACATTTGTTAACTAATACAGCCGTAATTAAACGCATTTGTTTAATGTCAATACTCAATAGACAACATAATAAATAACTCTAACTTGACACGACACACATAAAACTACCCACTTTATAAAAAATACAAATAGAACTAATAATCTCAGAACGTATACAAAAATCTTTATTCCTGTTACAGTATATCATTCTACTACGAATTCTCAAAGGAGTTGGACTACATATGCACGACGCCCGAAGACAATGGGATGCACTTATGCGGAGATTTCCCGCCGTACAGATACGGACCGCTAGTGTGCAACGAGACGGCCAAGCCTTTCTCCTATAACCTGCCCACAAATACGTCGTGTGTCAATTGGAATCAGTATTACACTAACTGCACTCAACGGGGAAACAATCCCTTTCAAGGCACGATTTCCTTCGACAACATCGGTCTCGCTTGGGTTGCCATTTTCTTGGTAAGACATTTTATATGGAAAATGTTTTACCCTATTTTGTAGAACTAAGGAAGGTAATAATGTTTGTTGTTTTTGTAGGTCATATCGTTGGAAGGCTGGACGGATATAATGTATTATGTGCAGGACGCACATAGTTTTTGGGACTGGATTTATTTTGTACTGCTGATTGTGGTTGGTATTTATATTTAACGAAACATATTCCGTAGAACAGGGCTATTTGGATTTTCGGGGGTTATTTGGAACTAAGCAATTTTAAGATTTGAGTTGGCATAAATTCGAATTGTGATCTTCGTACGAAAAATTGTAAAAGTAAACAAGACCAGAAATAAAATAAAAGCTCTCTATGGTGTTTTGGTAGAATTTATTTCAACTCAAATCTTACAATAACTTTATTCCAAATAACCACCGAAAATCCAAATAGCCGTCCAAATCCCCGTTCTACCGGTTCGTATTTATTGAAGCAATCATCATAATAATTTATATTTACGTGTAATATTTACACATAAATATTGACAGCAAATTACACGGCACTGATAGCACACTATTTCCTCTGCACGCTTTATTCAAACATGCGTGAAAACTGCCATAAGCACAAATGACAGAGAAAATCTGGCCAAATGCGTGTCGGACCACGCATAATGAAGGGTTCCGTAGTTGGGATGCATTTATCCCAAGAACAAACTTAACATTGTAGTTGAAAAACATGTCCACAAACATGTCATGTTTTTCAATTGCAAATTTAAGTTGGTCGACTATTAGTCGGTAACTTGTAAAGCCTACTTAGCTGTGATAGTTTTCCTTTTAACTTCGTTATATATACCTACTACAACTGTGAATTTTTTCACATACCTAAATACAATCATTTAGCTGGCAGGGGGGGGGGACACTTGACTCTAAACAAAATTGGTTGTCTGTAAAGTTGGTTTATGGACGATAGTTTAACGTGACAACGTCATAACAAAACATTGATGTGGCGCAAGCGTACAATGAGCGTAACGGGACAATGAGCGTAACGGGACAATGACTCATCCTTTTTCATGCATGCAGCCGGCGTTCATCCGTACAATTAGCGTAACGGGACAATGGGCGTAACGGGACAATGAGTCATCCTTTTTCGTGCATGCAGCCGGCGTTCATCGATTTATTAGACGTTGTCACGTCAAAAATTTGCACTTTAAAGTTTAATCTTACGCTAACAGATCCTTGAATCGATAAACCCGTAATATTTATGAACAGCCTATCCAACGATACCCCACTCCATGGGAAAGACAAGAAAAAAAATATCATCCCCTCTTTACGAGTAGAAACCCTAAAAAACAAAATATTTCAAGATTTTATTGGAATTTTATTATTAACACAACCGGGATATTTACCATATTTATTATTTGTTATGAGTTCCCGATATTTCGGCGCTGTTGCAAGCACCATGGTCACGGATAAACTGAAGTCATTGCGGGTGGGTGTTTATGAGCAGACAAAACGAAACCCAACCCAACCAAACCCACCCAAACCAAACCCATACCAAATTACAGATTTCTTGTACTAGGAATCTCTGACAGACGGACAGAGAAACAGACGGACATGGCGAAACTATAAGGGTTCCTGGTTGACTACGGAACTTTAAAAAGGCACAATAAAAACATTAGTTTCACCACAAATCTAAAACGATCAGTCAACTCCGCTCTAACATTCCCATTATCTCATAAACACATATTTGTCTTATAGATCGGATCGTTTTTCATGATCAACCTCTGCCTCGTCGTCATAGCGACGCAGTTCAGTGAGACGAAGAAACGCGAGATGGAACGTATGAGGGCCGAACGTGCTCGGTTCACGTCAACGTCCACTCTTGCGTCTTCAACGAACAACAGTGAACCTGCTACCTGTTACGCAGAGATAGTCAAATATGTTGCACATCTGTGGAGACGATTCAAAAGGAGGATGGCAAAAAAGATCAGGTCCGTAACGCATTTCTTATTCATAGACATCTGTATAAAAAATACAGGGTAGCTGCAAACCTTACAAATATTCTATGTGATCTTAAATATCTCGTATTTCGTGATTGTGCTCTCTGAAGTCGGAAAATTTCTGCCAGTATTTCTTTCCTACAACTGCAATATTTATACTAAGTAACGCCCGGCATTTACAATGCAAATGCCGATGAACACTTCTTTGCGAATGGCTGGCATTTCTTATAAATAGTCACAATGGAAGTTATTTTTATACCCTGGCAAACGATACGCTTTCTTGCTTCTAGCAGAATTTTCTTTTATGACCCCTGATATTATTAAACTTATTTTTATTCGTGAATAGCTTTTATATTTTTAGTACAGTCAGCTGCAGAAAAATCTCACCCCGTAGCAATGTATCACAATGTATTATTATTATTTTGTTTTGTATACAGCTGACCGTACCTAATACGAATAAAAAATTGTTCAGGGTTTATCGATATCAACGAGCCCAGCTACAGTGGCGGACAAGCAGAGAAACTCTTCAACTACCCGCCAACAAGCCGAAACAACATCATCCTTGCTGTCCAAGAGTACATCCGCAGGTAACATTACTTTCAATTCGTATTACGGTAACCTTCTCTAAAATCCTGTTACAATTTGAATACGACTCGTGATCTAAATATAAAAGTTACTTTTCTATCTTCAACTTCAAGTAAAGTTCATCAACTCATTATAACGTTCAGGATTACTTCGGAAATTCTCATCAAGCAGTGCTAATGAATTTCGAAATAATAATTCTCTAAGTATCCGTTCTTCTACAGAGTATATTCTTAGAAAGCTGGGCTTATAATAAAATATTCGTGAAGTCGTACAAAGCCGCTTCCGTGTCGAGGCCATGTATTGTGTTGTTGCTGACACAGTGTAGTCATTATAACGCTTTCACTTGTAAGATTTTCCAACTTGAGAATCATATGTTATACCATTCATAATATTCGTGGCGAGATATTCATCGAAGTATATTAACGAAGCATCTGCTTTACAATATTAATAGTTGCTGCTTCGATTTCGTCACTAGCAAAATTTTATTACACATTTATTTTGCGTTCTGGATTGAAGCTTCTATGTACATAGATGTTGTATTCAAATATAAGCTGGTAAAACCTTCCATTAAAATAATTTTAATTAACGCTCGTCTCATAAAAACAAACCAAAATTATCGAACAACTTCGAAAACCACTGACCCTTGCTCCAATATAAAAATCCGAACTTGCCCACATTCAAGACGTAAATATAAATTAAAATTCATACTCTTTTAAGCACAAGTACAAGTACAAGTGCAAGTTACTCTAAACATAAGTTTATTTTTTATTTTCTAAAACATTTATGCGTAGACCCCCTCGTAGCATTTTGCTACGAACTTGCTACGAGATTTAAAAATTTTTAAAACAACTTTTTCGCTTATTGTTGAACATAAATTTCTATTTATTATGATATTTCAATAATGGTATAGTTTTTTTTATTTTTATAATACACTAGTCAACAAAGTCTGAAACAAGCCAGCTAAATCAACTTAATTAAAAAAAACTCTTCAGAAGAAGTACTGACCACAAAAAACTGTAAATGTTGGTTGAACCTGCATTCAATAAAATGATCGAAAAAAAAATGAAATCCAAAAAAGCAATAAATTTATACGGAGGGAAAACTTCACTTAGTCGCAGCGTATGGCGTTTTGAAACGTAATAAAATATCTTAAGAGATTACTTACTGTCCATAATCGGTTATTTTCTTGTGAAATTCATTCTCGCTGCTTTTTTATAACTTTTGTTACTCTGGAGCATTATGTCACGTTGTCATTTAACGCGGGAAGAGATTCTTAGGGCTATGGGTATGCTGGAAGTAGGACGCAGCGTGAAACTGCTGACTCTGTAAACACGCAGCCAAGCGTAATTTGCCGATTATGGACGTAGACGCGCTACAAGACTACAGGAGATGTTGTTGAACGTCACCGCGAGCCACTACACAGAGACAAGACCGCTTTCTACAAAATGCTGCTAGTAGGCAGCCTCAAATTACAGTTGTCATCAGTACCAAACCGCCAGGAGAAGACTGCATGAAATCTATCTTCACGTTCGCAGATCGCTTAGAATTCCAGCTCTTCGACGCGAAAATCGAGAGCGTCGATAATTGAGGGCTAACGCACATTTTCACTGGACTAACACTCAGTGGTTTCGTGTTCTTTTTTTCAAGAAGAGTGCGTGTTTGATGAGTTCCTGATCGCCAGAGTCGAAACCTTAGGAAGTTCATCCATACCAGGGCGGAACGTTTATAGGCTGGAATTCGCCTGGGTGGAAGAACGGAGCTCGTTTTGATATGAGGCAATTTAAATTCGGAACAATACTGTGACGAGATTATGCAACCTATGATCATCCCTCACCGACAGCAGTATTGCCAAGATTTCATGTTCATGCAAGATAATGCGCGTGCACGCACAGCCAGGCTGGTGATGAATGTGCTCGGCGCGACAGTATCACGCTACTTGAGTGGCCTGCTCAGTCCGCTGAACTCAACCCCACACAGTATGCGTTGGATTTGCTCGGGATAAGAGCGTTCAGTAGCCTTCCCCAAAATTTTAACTCGGATGAAGAACTTTTTGCACATCTTTCCAGAGTCAATCAATCTGTCTAGCCTTTTCCTAACTATGTTGGGGCCGGCTTCTAGTCTAACCGGATGCAGCTGAATACCAGTATTTTACATGGAGCGACTGCCTATCTGACCTCCACAACCCAGTAACTAGGTAACACGATACCCCTTGGTAAGACTGGCTGTCAGACTTTTGGGCTTCTGACGACCCGTAACGACTGTCAAAGATTCACGAATGACAACCGGGACCGACAGCTTAACGAGCTTTCCGAGACACGGAGGAATCTCGCTATGTAAAGATGGTCACCCATCCACGGACCAACCCCGGCAAGCGTAGCTTAACCTGACGGATCGACCCGTGCGTCTGTTATTACTTAGCCACGAGCTTTTCCAGAGTATGGAGCGATATTCCACAGGTGACAATAGACAACCTGATACTCAGCATTCACGCCGATTTAGAGCCGTCGTGAATGCCGTGAGAGGTGCAACCGATTATTAAAAAGTTGCTAGGAATGTTTATTTTTTTAATTTTTATTTAATGTTATCTGAGCGTTAGTTTTGTTTTACGGCAGATTTTTCCCTAGTCACACAACTTTTATCTGAAGAATTAATATAATAATAATAATAACAACAAAAAATATATTTAAGTAACACAGACTCATTTTGTTAGTAACAGAAACTTAAGCTATGTTAGAGAAAGAAAATAAAAAACAAAACACAAAAATAAACATAAAAATTAAAAGTAAGGTAAGTATTAATATGATAGTTTGACATATTTTCTATATATAAGCTGTCAATCCGCAATTTTTATTCCTCAGATAAAAATTATCTGACTATTGAACAATCTGGCCTAAATCTACAAAAAGTGTTTTTTTTTTTTGAAAAAAAAAAAAAAAAAAAAATTGTTTTTGACATTAATTTACATTTTCGTAATGTTTTTTTTTTTTTCTAACTACCCTTTTATTTAATCAATTAAATACAATCTGTATTCAATTACGCTTCTATTGATATAAAATGTGTTACATAAAAAGAGTTAAAATTAAAAAATTAAAAATAAATACCCTTGTTAGACTTTGTTGAGTAGTGAATTTAAAAAAGAAAACTAATTTTCTCATAAACCTACGTTCGTTATGTGAACTCGAACTTTTATATAATTATTATCATTTATTTTTTTCTTCTCTTTTATTTTGATACATTCCACTGTCTTTACATCCGTATTACTACCTGTGCCAGGGCAACGGGGGCAAGAGTGTGAGTGAGGAGGGGAGCGGGGGCCCGGGGCCCGAGGAGCCGCTCAGCCGACCCGGCCTGTTGCGCGTCCCCTCGCTGTCAGCCGCCGATCTTGAGGTAACACCCACTTGAAATACCTGATGTACTTTGGTTCTAGAAGCTTCTAGCTACACGGAAAAGTCAAGACTGGTCAAAATAATAAATATATCTAAAATTATCTTGGAAACTAGTGATAGTTATAAAGCATGAGATTGATTTTGGAGGAGGTATTTGTCAAACATATGTTAATTTAGATATACGAGATGACCCAGCCTATTGTACAGTGGCCATCACATCAAGTTTCACGAAACTGTCAAATTTCTCCAAACGATTTTAAACTTTAAAATGTTGATTATTAAGTTCAAAATCGAACGAGAAAATTTGACAGTTTGTGGTAACTTTATGTGCTGGCCACCGTACCTTTCCTGAGTGTAAGCAACTGATAACGTACGCTTTTATACTTTCTAATGTGACGATATTATTGTGGACGTCCACTTCCATAAAATGTATGGAAATACATACACGTTATAACGTTTTCGGGGACGGAAAAGAGAATGCCACGGGGTCGTACCAACTTGCGGGGGAGTGTGAATTACTCCTATTTTTTAAATCAGATTTACGTTTTTGTTATGAAAGAGATTTTCGGATTTCAGGCATCAAAAATAAAAGATTTTTTTTTTTACTTTTGTACGCATTTTCCACTTATATATGACTGCCATTCACTTCATTTCCGAATGTTGCTATTACATAATACTGCCAACAAACATTTATATGAAGAAGATAATTATGTAAGTACCGATTTTATATTTAGTATAATATATACCTATTAGGTATTTAGGTTATGTGTAAAAAAAATCTTTAGGTCACGCGTTGCGTCTTAATAATTCAAATTATTATTGGAATTCATTTTAAGCATAAAAGAGGACCGATTAAAAAAAGTCGTTTTTATTGTGACGCTTCATTCTTCATTCTTCTTTATTGTCGTTGTTATTCTTCTTCATTGGCGCCGTTTTTACTTTCAATGTTGGTTTCATCTCGCACATACATGATTAATTCACTACATAGAAAAAACGATTTTATGTACCTAATATATTACGAAATTGAATGAAAGTAATTTTGCCTCTAAATGTGTAAACTGTGAACATAAATTATGGAAAAATATTTAATCATGAAAAAACCTAAATAAATGAAAAGACCAACTAATTTGGTTTTCAGTACACGACTGTAAACACGGGCAAGTAATTTTATTTATTCTGTGTTTACACCCGTCGTATCCTTTTATACGGGTAGAAATGTAAACGTTTCTGGAAAATGATCATACTCGATGTAAAGAGCGACCCAGCAACCCAGCCTGTTGCGCTTACCCTCACTGTTCGTATCTCATCTTGGGGCAAAACCAACGGTTTATTTAATGTAATTGACCGCTAATTTGGTAAGAGTGTCTATTTCTGAATAGTTACGGGTAAAATAATTTGAAGTAGAGATTGTGATTTTAGATCATGTCCTTTAGTAATTGAATATAATGTATATTACCTGTTTCTTAAGCATAATAAATATTCTAGCTCAAAGTGCAAATTTTCCCTAGAGGCACTGAGGCTACAGGTGGCTATTAAGGTAAATTACAGGATGTACGGTCGCCTGCATTAATTAATTACCACTTTGCTGAGGTGTTTATATGCGTGAGCGGTGCCCACTTAATATAAGCTACTGTACATGAACCCCTACGTCAATTAATAACTGATTGTATGACTTTTTCTTAACGCAGAATGCTTCGAACTTATCGCTCCTGTCTCCACCATCCTTGACTCGTCGGAGGTCATCAGTGATGTTCAGCGACACAGTACTACTGCATACTCCGAATGAACCGCACGGCGCTCACCCACACAATGTGTGCTCTTCTGAGAAAATGACACAAACAGGTAAAATACCATACTCATTATAGCATCATCGGAAAGCTTCTTTTGTGGTCCACATTTGTGGACATAATTGGCGCAAAAGGCTTTAATTGAGTCATTGGCAAAGCTACTATTTGTCATGTTTACATTATTAACTAGCTGTTTCCCCGCAGCTTCGCCAACGTGGCTTTCTCTATACAAATAAATAAAATGGAAGTATTTGTTTGTAATGTCAAAAAAACTGCTAGATTTTTTTTTTAATTATTGAGAAGGCATCTTTCGATGCCGCGTCTAAAATAAAAGTAGCCCAAGTACTCCTTATAACATTAGCTATCTGCCGGTGAAAGTCCCGTCAAAATCAGTCTAGCCGTTTCGGAGATTAATTAGCCGGAACAAATACACAGACAGGCAGACAGAACAACAGACAGACAAAAAATAAAATAAATTCTTTTTTGTTATAAGTACCGTATATACTTTTATATTACTTAGTAATTTTAAGTGCATAATTATGATTCACTAATTATATTGTTTAGTAAATCATTCATTTAATAAAAAGACACTCTCAGGCTCTGTTATTTTGACATTACAAACAGACATTTCAATTTTATTTATTTGTATAGATTTTAATCGATAATGCTATTGCGCACTTATGTAATCTGCTTCATAAATACATCATCCATTCGTGATTAATCAATTCGTTTGCCCGAAATAAAACCATCTCTCTACATAAAATAACAACTGATAAAAATTTTGACAAACGAAAGGAAAGTTTAAAATAAATGTCCTTGAAATCTTTCGACAATAGCTTTGAAAATGTGAAAGCATCCCCTTCCCACCTACGCTAGTAAGAAATAGCAGTTACTTACTTTACCTGTTGCTTGTACTCGTACTTTATACACTTGAAACTTTCCCCATCTTACCGCGAACCAAACTCAAATTGCGAATACACTACAAAACACTCTACATTGAATAGTGTTAAAACTTTTTAACAATTCAAATGAATATTTGTAGATTCATTGTGTCAGCGTGACTGGCTTAAGAGCCAAAGTGGTGAGTCTAGGAGACGGTAGATCTAGACGACGCTATTAGACGGGCATGTGCAATCTCTACTAACTTCCTGCTTCTTCTTCTTCCACTTCTTCATAGAACCTAAATAGGACTAGGAAAACAATCAGAAAAAACCGTTCGGTTTTCGCTTAAACCCTTCTTAGCATAGGTCTACACTTTTGAGACCTGATTAACATATAAAAATCTTTAATCTTCCTTGAGTTATCTATTTTACCTCGAAAGCATCTTGTTATATTCCTATGAGAGAAACCTAAAACATTTCTCGGAAAATATTTTTCAGTTTAATGGGCATCTAGGGACTAGAGCAGAAACGATAAATGTTTTATGCTGGACTGATTAGGACGTTTATAAGCTATGTATTCTGAAATACTGGTACGAGTTCATACATAAACTCAAGCCATCTTCCCATGGGGGTAGGTAGAAACTATAGAATGCCACCTGCTACGCTCCTTTGACTTTGTTTACATTCATACATCTGGTCATAAAAGTTAAATGTTTAATGTTGGACTGATTAGGACGTTTATACACTGCTTACACGCAAAACAGGTATAGATAAAGCCCTGGGATTTATATCGTTCAAGAGGTGGATGTAAGTTTATAGACCTGAAATTTGGGGGTAGTTTAGAAGAAAGGACTTAACCCACATTGTGGTCAAGGATGAGTTGTACATACCAACGTTCTAACGGTTAACGGAAGGTACCCAGCTTCATGTGGGTTGGTTGCCATAATTAAAAAATCAACCTTATCTTTGTATTGTCACGGATGTTTTTTGCTGAGTAAAAGAACCAACCGTTAGGACCTCTTTTGTATATATAACTCATTTTTGACCATAATTTGGGTTGAGTCCTTTCTGCTAAATTACGTCCATTTAATAATGGGTGGGATTAATATCCAATGGATTTGATGATAGATCTCTTTTACATTAGAGTTTTCTCTATGAGCACTATAGAGAAAATATCCATTAAATTTCCACGTGATTTTCCAAACCGTATACTGACTAAAATACAACAAGATGTTTTCGAGACATTAGAAGAGTTTTGTTCGTCTGTTAGTCCGTGTGCTGTAGTGATTCTTATTTGGGGGCGTAGAATTCGACCTGCCGACAGGCGAAACCGCAGAGGAACGCGCGGCGGCTGGCGGGACCATGTCGTGTCAAGAACTGCTCGCGCTATCCGGCGCGTTGTCTGCGGCACTGCCCACTGGACAAGTGGCTCTGGACTCCTTCTTCGAGGAACTCACTAAAGGCATCAGCAAGAGGGCGGGAGAGGAGAAAAGTGACACTAGGGTAAGCTATTTTCTGTCATACGTGCTTTCAGACTGGCCATCGAAAGGTCGACCTCACCTAATGGTGAATTTCAACACTGATGCAAGCAGTTACTTGGCATTTATCGTAATTTTTGTTAAAAAATTCTAGTGAAATTCAAAAAAGAAAAATAGCAAACATCGATCCATTCACTCGATGTTGTAAACTCAACTCATCGACTCAAGTAAATAATACATTAATTATATTCACAACGTTCTTCTCAGAAAGTACTGAAACTAAATTAATTAGAGTAAAACTTTTACAATTTATAACCAGCCCGCGATGTATCTGTCATCGTAAAGTCTTCATTGGAAATTTTAATAGCAACTTGTACAAAGTTGTATTTCATTCCACGCGGAGGAATTACTATTTTACGATGATAGATTGAAATATGAATTGGCATATATTACACTTCAGGATATTTGTGCCCCTTTCGTGTGGAATTTTGTTTGGAAGCTAGTAGAGTTTCCTGCCCATTCTTCTCCATACCTTTTGGACGGGGCGAATAAGGAGAGAACGACGAGAAAGACGAGAACGAATTAAATTGTTTGTAAATTTTGACGACAAAGTGCCTTTTATTTGAAATAAATGATTTGACTTTAACTTTGAAGCTACGTGTTACATTTTCAAGATTAATAACAATATATAAGGAAAACCTCGTGAGGAAACCGGCATGTCCTAGAACCAAAAATTCGAAGATATGTGACTTCTACTAACCCGCACTGGGTCCGCGTGGTAGATTACAGCCTACTCCCTCTCGGAGAGAGGAAGCCTGTGTCCCAGCAGTGGGAACATTATAGGCTAATTAATAATAATGGCTAATATAATAATAATTTTAATAATTACGACTAATAAAATAATAATTATGGCTAATATAATAATAATTATAATAATTATGGCTAATTATTGTTTATATAAGAAGAACAATATAAGAAGACTACTCTTAATATCCCTTGATTTTTGACTTAGTTACTTCAAGCGTTGGCTTCTTGTGTTGACAATTTTGTGCTTTCAAACTTAATTTTCTTCAACACGTTTTCTATTACCTAAAGCCGAGCTTTAGCTAACTTAAAGCTATGATTTTTTATAAAACTTGTGGGGATAAACACAGTGTTTTGTAAACAGAAACATGAAAATCACTCTCGCACCAATAGCATTGACATCTTCTCCAACACCCTGGCTCAATTTCGTAATCATCTTTTCCGGCAACTTGTAGATTGCTAATTGCTGCCAATTCATTCTTGTTAAATTCCATCATTCATTCATTGATATTGTTCTTGTTCCATTGTTACATTTTAAACTTTTTAATTACTTTCAATCATTATTTAACTTAATTTGATTCATGATTGTATTTTTATTGATTTATTTGATTTTATTGTTATTAATTTATTTGATATTAGTATTATTAACTTATTAATCTTATTTTATTATTATTTTTATGACTTTAATGATGAATAGCAAACTTCGTAAGTGCTGTGCATACCTTTAAGTGACAAGTTAGCTGAAGTATGTAAGTTATATGATATGCTCTCTGTTAATGTTTTTTGTTAACTAGTCGTTGGAGTGCCATAATAAATAAATAAATAAACAATCAAAGAATATTATAAAATGAGATGATAATGATGCTATGATAAACTGTATCTCTATTTTGATAATTACTAAAATATGGTCCGTCAAGAATGGCCAAGAAGTATCCAATTAGTATGTTCTACAAAACTACTTTTTTTTTCTTTGTAAACTATTTAAGGGGGCATACTTCAGTCCACTATTTCATATTGAGACACGAAACAACAAAATTCGATCTAAAGAAAATCGGCCACATTCCTCTAGATCGTATTTTGTTGCTTCGTGTCTCAATATGAAACTTTATAAAAGGTATTAGAAAATTCTAGACACACTTACCGAGGTCGCTGATTGAGCCATTTTTCATAATTTCTTCTCAGTCACGAGATAATATTTTTATAAAGGAGTGGCGCTAGTGGACCGTAGCATGCGCTCTTAAGGTTAGCAAGAAATATAAGGATTTTTATTCATTTAATGAACTTCATTTATCTTTTTATGGTTAGATCGTGGAGATAGAAGATTTCTCATGCTGTGCGGACCTCCTCGCGGCCGAGGCAGCTGCCAAAGAAACGCGCAAGGGTCGCGTCAGAAACGCGTGCGCCAATTTCTGGAACAGGATATCTAGAGCACTATCCAGACTTAGGAAGAAGATCAAATTCATTGCCGACCATAAATATTTTCAGCAAGGTGAGACAATACGAGATTCAGACGAGAAATCTTTAACACTGCCATTTGCTGAAAAAAGCCTTCTTCGTTGACCTTCGTAACTACAAATAGGGATAATGGCCGCTTTCCGAATTGGCTATAATCGCTCACAGCGCTCACATCGTCTCACATGCGTTCCGATTTAGATATTACGATTATGACAGCCGAGGGCTGTCAACAACTCGGAACGCTCGTGAACGCGCTCACGGTGCTCACGCAATGTCAAAACGATATTAGAGTATTTCTCTGTGTATACACCAAAAATTTGTTCTTCTTAGGTTAGGTAGCAACTGTAGCCAGAAGAACAATTTTGAAAATGCCACGATACTATAAGATGCGACTCAAAACAAAACAGCACACTGTCATTTTTGACAGCGCTCACGGCGATATTAATAAAAGGCATGGTCGGCGCTATCGCAAGATGGCGAATGTCATGACGTCATCTATGACGTTTCACGGGACATCGTTATCGCGCTCACGCTAATTCGGTACGGGTTTTAGCACGCGAATATCGATATTATCGCAACTCGGAACGCAGGGAATGTTTTCACTGTTAGTCCGATTATCTTTCTGACCTTGTTTTATATATCCAAGAATTACTTTCTAGAATATTCCCAACTAAAATAACTTTACGTTTATATATCGAGATACCTCACAGCTGTAATTTCCAGGTATATTATTGGCCATCCTCATCAATACGTTGTCAATGGGCATTGAATACCACAATCAGCCCGAGGAGCTCACTGTGATCGTGGAGATCAGTAACATTGTGTTCTCGGCAATATTCGCCGTAGAAATGCTACTCAAGATCGTCGCCGAAGGACCGTTCAAATACATTTCCAATGGATTCAACGTATTTGATGGCGTTATTGTTATACTTAGGTAAGATTTTTTTTTTCTTATTTTTGAACTTTTTAATAAAACTTGGCCATGTAATAAACAATTTGTTTACCTTATTAATTAAGCGCTTACTAAGGATCTCATAAGAATTGACTTTTGAAAATACTCAGTGCTCAGGTTAAAATATTACCCTGTAGTAAAACAAGTTATTTTATTCAAACACACTTAAGTTATGGAGGACGTTTTGTATTTTGTAATAATTTTAATGTTTACCACAAATATTCATTTAATTAAAGCTCCACAAAAGCATATATCTAAAGCTTTTGTGTACTTCATAAAATACTGAATTGATTCTGCTCCAGTTTTAATCCCGGCTTACAAATAAAATATCAAAGAAGAATGCTTTATACACGAACGAGTAGAACCGAACGGGTATTAAAACAAAACGTAGAACCAAATAACATGGATTAAAATAAATCCAAATTATGAAAAATTCAATATGAAGTGCTTCTATGTCCCTACCTATTGTTTGTTTCTTATTTATTACAATTGTACGAAACATTTGAATACTAGTGACAACATATTGTTTCCATTCCACTTGTTCACTATTATTCAATTCCTGTTCTCAAAGATTTAAAGGACAATGTGAAATATTGCCTGCGATACCTCGGTAGCCCCCACTCAGGGGTGTCCGTAATTGACTATCTGTGGTTTTGAACCCGAGCTCCGACGTACGAGTAATATAATGGTGATTCACCCCTGTTACAAGTACATTTAGCTTCGTGAGAACGGAGATAAATCACTTTATTCAGTTCACCTGAATTTATAAAACAACCACTTTAGCTAGAGTTGTTTTTCTTCTAAACTTTGGTTTTATATAGTCGTATACGTAAGTGTCTATTTTGTTATAAGATATAACTATGACTTGTAAAACGGTAAATTGATGTTTCAGTTTACTTCAATGTTATATGTGAGGAGATAAATTCTCAAGAATTGTTTTATTCAAGAAGTTGAAGAATTTGTTTTTTTTTTTACAAACAGTGCATTCGAACTGGCACATAGCGTGGGTCAGGAGAAAGACATGGCTGGCAATTCAGGTCTATCCGTTCTCCGCACTTTTCGACTGTTGCGCATACTGAAATTGGTCAGGTTCATGCCCAACCTGCGCCGGCAACTGTTCGTCATGCTACGGACCATGGACAACGTCGCCGTCTTCTTCTCACTCCTAGTACTATTTATCTTCATATTCAGGTAAATATCAAAATTTAACTCTTACAAATATTACTTCATCAAACCACGGAGACAGATCAGGTTTCGTTAAATAAAATTTAAAGAAAAGGTAACATAAATAAGCAATAAACGATAAAGATAAAATGCATGTAATTAAACTGCAATTTAAAATGCTAGGGTTTTATTTTTGAGTTTATGATTTTGAAATCCGTGAAACTGCTATTTATGAGTTTCCTGAGAAAACTATTCTTTTCAAAATTAATTTAAAGCCTATCTGTCCTACTTAAGTACTTGTTATCCACAATTCTGAAAACCAAAACAATTTCTATAATTTTGTTTCTTTGCTTTACTTGGTCTAAATGGGTATTCAAAATCAATGTCACTAGGGACTTAATAGGCGTTATGTAAATATCTGTCTACAAACCTGACCTTCGAAATTCAACTCTTTATTTTGTATGTAAACTCAATATTCCTACCTCACACCTGTATCGTAGCAACTAGTAGTCAAACATCACAGCCCCCAGCAATCACTCATTGATTGCTCAATCAGATTTTTCATTTTTCCGTAGCAAAAGAAGATTTATTCGACTCTCCATAAAAATATGAAATTCTGAATGTTTCTACTTAACTGTCACACCCGCATCCCTTAACCTGTGCACTAACTGTGAGTGATTTCTCCTTTTTCTTTTCAATCTTATCCTTATGTGTGTCAACCTGTCTCTGACATTCCACCCACTACACACTGCCACTATCCACACTCTTTACAACTTTTTTCTCTTCTATTTATTATATCTTATCAACCATAGTGACTTCACGCTTTTGTGCTTTTCGTCCACTTCAGTTATTTTACACCTGCACTTTGTTCACTCATCTTCTTAGAATATATCAACACACTTATCTATGTATATTATTCTATATATCCTTTATTATTTTGTATATATATTCCCTCCTTTGTGTGTGGAAAGGTTTCTAGTAATCGTATTCTTATCTAATCGCATATTGCGTGGTAACGTTCAGCATCCTCGGTATGAACCTCTTCGGGTGCAAATTCTGCGAGAAAGACAAGCATGGCGATCAAGTGTGCGACAGAAAAAACTTTGATACGCTCTTGTGGGCCTTTGTCACGGTGTTTCAGGTATTCAACATTTTCAATTAAAATACCTAACAGACAACCCAGAAACAGACTGAACTTGCAACATTTACTAAACGCTTACCCACGGGTCTGTCAGCAGCCAACACTCACGACCGTAGGACAATCCCGAATAACAGAAGGTTGTCTTGTCACGGCTAATCGACTAACCACGAGAGTACACAAACGACCGTTCACTCTGCTGCAAGAGACAATCTACTCGAACACAGAACTGTATAGCTATCAAGTAACACTAAGGGAAGAATCAAGCTTGCAGCACAGTGCGTTGTCAAAACAAGCGTTCAGTCGCGTAACCGCTACCCTAGTACCCGCGTAGTGAGATCTAGTACCATCTGTAACAAATTGATCAAACATCATTAGTGTCACGTTCACCATGTTGTTCGTACAGTACTCCCATCAGAAGTTGTCCAGAGCACATTACTTAGTCAGTGAGCTTGGTTGAGTAGTAGGTTAGCTTGAGGTCGTTTTGGAGCCGAGTCGCGGGTTAACCTGTCCGTCAGTTCCTCTACTCCCACTACTACAACTGCACTCAATTATACAGTATATCTATCACTCTGCATGCTGCTTCTATTATTTAGGTTTTAATCTTGAATAACTTGGTTCGAAATTGGTGGAATGTTGTTTTTATTATTAACTTTACGACCGAATTTATGACTGTCTTGTTCAAAATTTTAAGGATTATACGACAAAAATTTGCACCAGTTTCGTTATCAACCCTGGCATTCCTATTTTTAACTTCAGTAACAATCAAATTTTCAATTACTTCCCCCTTTCTTAAACTTTTAACTTCTACTTTATAAATAACAAAAGGTATAGCTCCTCTCATCTAAATTTCCTTTTACTCTTTTCCATCTGCATTTATCAGGATGAATTTATAATTTAAAAATTACTGCATTTTAATTTGAATGACTTTTGCCACGAGTAATATAATGATACAGTATGAATGAGAGTTTTCTTTGATTATGTCTTAATTATCTTTTACGCACTTTACTTTCGCCTATTTATTCCTCCTCCGGATTATTTTTATTGCATTTCTAATTTTTATTATAATAATGAGGCAGTATAAAGAATGAAACATAATTTAAGTATTAAGTTAGTCGAGGAACTTAATTGCACTATAAATAACACGATGTTAATGAAAGTAAATATATGATTTAGTTTATTAACATAATATCCGTTGGTTGTAGCGTTCCAACGGCGATAACACTGCTTAACCATTTAGGCTTTTGTTTATGAATTAATTATTTCATCACCTACCAAAATAAGATCACTAGGACGATTGTTTGAAGTAAAACTAATTTTACGGCACGTTATCGAGTAGATACACAAGTATGACTGCACTACTAATACTGATTGTGTGCAAATAGATCTCCACAATATTATTGTCTATGATAGCATTGGCTCTGATCATATCCTCCTTGTTATGGCACTAACTGCACACTAGATATGTGAACGCAATAACTATGCAGCCCGTAACATTAGTTTTATTTCAGTAGTTCGTTCATGAGCGCAGGTTGCAGTGTTAACGTCTCGTACGCAACAATAATGTCGTCAGGATGACTCGGTCGCGGCGTTTGCGCATAGCGTTTTGTTTTTCTTTCATTTTACATCGACTCCACGACGAGCAGTATTCTGGGCATGTATCTATTCGGTGGTAAGTTTTGCAAGTTCGCCGAAGACAATGGCAGCGAGCGGGATTGTACCTGCCCTGAGATCATCTCGCAACATCCCAAGTGTGAGTGCGACAGGAAACATTTTAATAACATCCTATGGGCTACCGTCACCGTGTTCCAGGTAAGCCTCGAGCGGTACGCTAGACTAGGCTCAGTAATAGACGGTTTATTTGCGATCCCGTTTCAATATGTTTTAGAATATACTTAGAGGCCGCGTTTTTCTCGTAACTACCAACTTAAACTGATTGGAACTGTAAACATATTTGTCTTATTTGACAACTTACCATGGGTTGTGAGATAAGACGAGTACAAATTTTTAACGATTAACATGACGAACATGATTTGTACATTAATATATTTGGCACAAGCGAGAGATCCGCCGTAGTTACTTAGTACTTATATACATTTTGGTAATGCAGTACAAGGAGCGCTCCGTAGATAGTTGCATCTTGCTTAGTAGAGAATAGCATTAGGTAATGCTGAACCCTGTATGCTTGTGTACTCAAACTCGCCGTCTGTGTTCCCTTTCATTACTGTGTATTAGTGAACACCGACACAACAACATGACACTTGTCAACACTAACACGCTAATTACTAACAACAGTTTTTTTGTATTTTTTACTTTAATCTATTAACATTGAAATAAAGAAACATTTTATTACACCAAAAGGCACGACTTAATACAATATGACAGCACACCTTGCTTATTTTGATTTATTAAACAAACTCGGATTTTAAAATACTTGATGTGGTAGAACGATTTGCTCGGTTGAGTTAAATTCTGATTTTGATATAAACATTTCAGGTTTTAACCCAGGAAGACTGGAATGTTGTGTTGTTTAATGGCATGGAAAAAACGAGTCATTGGGCCGCATTATATTTCGTTGCCCTTATGACTTTTGGGAATTATGTACTGTTCAATTTGCTTGTTGCTATACTCGTCGAGGGGTTCAGCTCAGAGGTGAGTCTGGTTACATAATTTTGTATCAAATCAATCAATTTATTTGCCATATGTGTTGGTACAATTTCGGTCTTCACATAAATAAATACAGATCCATAACACTTAGTCATAATACTGTGACATGCTAACATTTCGGTTTATAATTGGTTATAATTATAATATATATTATATTCATAGTAATAATTCAATTAAAATTAAAATTGAGTAGCAATATTATTATAATTATAATTATTAGATACATTAAAAAAAGATAAGAATATTATTAATGTTTGACATTAATAATATTCTTATCTTTTTTTAGGGTAGATGATTATTTATTTTATTATTATATTTGATTGTTATTTATTTTCCAACCTCTTATTAAATATGTCGCTTACTGAGTACTGTAGGTTTCGTAAACTTTGAATCATTCAAGGCGTTACCTGTCTTTATCTTTTGTGTAATATAAGCAAAGAATATTTGCAAGAAAGAATATTTTAATTTCTAAGAACAGACAAAATTCTTTGCATTACTTATGCTTTCATACCTCTGCCACAGAATTCCCAATCAAATTCTCATGTGTAATTCAAATGTTTTAGCGAAATGAGAGAAGGGAACGTGAACAACGCGAGCTGGCAAAATCAAAATTGTCGAGCGACTGTTTCTCAGACAATAACGAATTGCACTACGACGACTCGAATTCTGGATCACATTCCAGTGAGAGTTTTTCGCAGGTAAAGTATTTGGGATAGTATTTCATTAAGTCAACGTGAACAATGTTATTCCATTTAAAACCTTTCAAATTCTCAAAGTAACAAAGAATTCGAAATTCGATTCACATTTGATCAAGAGTTTCTGTCAGCAGAATGAAATAAAAAACTATTGGAGGTCAGCGGATGATGTACGTAAGGCTAAAGATGACGTAAACGGACATAAAGACAAGGCAATAAAGTCACATCGCAAAAGCAAGTCGTCGGCGCACCATCCGACACTTTGTAAGGACTGCGCGCAATCTAACAAGTGTAATCTACAAAAGGTAAGCCAAAATTAAGTCACGTCAACATAATATATATGTAAGAAGTTGGCAGAATCATCTCAGAGCTGATTTTTGGATTCGTTTTCGTTCTACCGATCGATATTTCTCCTCCCAAATTTTATTCCGTTTATATGTATGTATATGTATATATCTATCTATTTATTCTTGTATTTTATAGTTATTTTCGTTTTATCTATCCCTTATGTTGTACCTGCCATATATTTTAATAAATAATCAAATTAAACGGATTAGGTAGGTACTTACATTTCACAATAAATTCGCGACCAAGGTATATAATTGTGTTAATTATTTAGTAAGTTTTCATTACGGTGAAATATTACCAAGACACTAGATTAAAATCAGCTCAATTTACGAACATTTTGATCATATTAATGATGATTCTGTAGTTTTCATTAAAAACTATAGACTCGTATTAAACTAAAACATTAATAAGTAGCAAGAAATATTTTAAGCCTGACTAAAAACGAGATTTAAGATTTTATGAATCGTAAAATGTCTTATTACTTACTTTCACTATATATTTCGATCCTAATCCTGAAATCTTTTGAAATATCTTAGGAGTATAAACCTGACTTTTGTCTCATTTACTTTATCTTGTCATTTACCTTCGGCTACTTTGATAATCTATCACTTAAGACAGTTTTGTAGAAGATTTATTTTATACCAAACCTTTTTACATTGCTTGGCTCATTGATCATTTGGCCGCCTGGAAAACCCTTGGGATCTCATGCTACACAAAAGCATTATGAATTTATTGTATGAGAATTCCCAGTGGTATCTTTAATTTCAAAACTTTCCATGCATTTGTAACTCTTTAACCATGTAAAAGTGTTGGCAAATTGATTGCCCTTTAAATTCGAAAACTGTTTGTTTTATCTTAGGAGTCGAAAATGCGAGCAAAATGTGCTGGTACTACAGAATCTTCAGCATTACCAATGATAACGCACACAGCGGCTACACCACAAGACTCACCGTCTACTACATTAGAACCTGGAGCTTCCTTCAGAGATTTTAACGTATCTCTGAGCTTAGAAAGATCCGCCATGTTATCCAGTTTGGATTCTATTGATCGTACTTCTGTAAGTATTTTTATTACTTCGATATAAGCTACAGCGTTTTGTTAATCATAAAGTTAGTGGTGTGAATGACACTATGACATGCAATTGACTTTGTTCTTTTTTATAGTGTGCCAGCATTCCCGGGCTACTGAAGCCACCAAACAGCTACACACTAACCCTCCACTCAGCGCAAGCTCAACTTGGGTCTGAGAAGGCCCGTTTACCTCCCATGTCTCTTGCCCCTCCCCCTCTAACCCTCGCCCCACCCCCGCTAAGATCTACGTCACCTGCGCCCACGACGCCGACCACACCAAGATCTATGCCATCGCCGTTATTACCAGAAAAGAACCTTCAAATAACGATTGCTAAGGATGAAAATTGTCTGAATACAAGTGATAAATCCAGTCTTCTGAGTTCGCAAAAGTAAGTTGGTGACTTTATACATAACTGTAATTTTACTTACATTCGAGGAGTGAACAGTTTATACACCTTTTCGTCCTGCGAGTGTACAAACATTGTATATTTTTCTTTATTTCCATATTAAGACCTATTTATGTTCTAAACTCTTATTTATTGCATAATAATTAAATAATAACTACAGAATATTTTTTTAGGAACATAAGTGTAGTTAGTATAGGCGCAAATGGCGATGAGAAGTGTAGGGTGCAACGCAACTATAGTTGGCGACCAAGTCTAAGAAGAAAACCGAAGCAAAGAACGGGATCCGACTCAGACGCTATCATACTAAACAATGGCAGGGATCATGCTGTCTGCAACGGTATAAGATAATTGTGACTTTATCGCGGCTTTGAAATTACAGTATACCTATCTAATTACTAAATATTGTTTTGCATGTGGTATTTGATGTTCGCTGTTAAATCTTCGCGCAAACAATTTTATTCACTTTCTCAGATGACTATTATGTTTGATTTTGTTAAAGGGATTCTATAGATTTCTAAGATCATAGCGAAAAAAATAATCTAATTATATATTATCCTTTCACCTAAAAAAATACGTGGCACTTGATTCACCAACAGTGCTTCTAAATTCTGTCATTCCATGTCAATGTCCATGTCCCGTAAAGAAACAGAAAGAAAGAAGAACTATTTATTGGGACAACATAAACACATACATTTTACTCGAACCTCAACAACAGGTTCAAACATTCGCAAGAACGAGCTCCTGCTATCATCGTCGATGGTGATAAAGAACGACACTCAGTCGGAGCTGCCTAACAACAGGACGCGCGCTGCGTTACCGGCCGCGCGCGTCTTACCTCCAGGTGGTCAGGCCAGGCGGGTGTCTGCACATAATGCACCATTGCTACCTGACGTAAGTTTCGAAAACATACTTTTTACTACATGAGAGAAGATAGGTTTGTCGTATTTAAGTTTTTATCGTGGAACACTGCTTGAAGCCTTCGCTAAATAGGTATACAGGAAAAGTTTATAATCAGTACGCAAATTTTGGCAAATTAAACTTAAACGTGTTTTATTTACATTTATTTCTTATTTTGATATGTCTTAGTACAAAAAAATGAAGTTATCGTTAACGAAAGATGTTTATTTTGAAACTGGTATAATGGATACTCGTCGCGCGGCGCGGTCAGTGAAGCGGAACGCAGTAGTAGGTACCTATCAGCTGTGCGCTCGCCCATTGATATTATTACGAATAGATGGTGTCCATATTTTGTTGATTACAAGTAGGACCAAAAAAAAAAGTATTGAACAAATAATGGAAATGTGTTCTATTACTGATATTGAACCACCAAAAAAAATTTGCGCACTGGTAAAAACTTATCCTGTATGGACAGAAGCACCATATCACCCTTTGGGATGATAATAATCACTGCACAATCCACAAACATACAGTTCTGCAAAAAAAAAATTGTAACAACTTTAATATAATATGGGAAGTATTTTGTTTTGCTATAGCTGCACATAGTTGCGTCCCGATACACATTTCGAGGTTTTCCGCATACTCTGTATGTTTAGGTATCTTGGAAGGCTCCAGAAGCGGGGTTCTCCTCAGACTCAACAGTTCGGCTCGACTCCGTGAAACCTCCGCCTCACAGGCTATCACTCACTAACGACTACTTGACAGGTAACCTACTTTCACTTAATATACCAGAACACTGTGGTTATTGCAATCGATTTGAACAACTGGGTGACTCACCGTACTGCTTTGATATTTTATGCATTCCTTAAACCATTATTAAACATACAATCATTGCTTATCGATTGAGTTTCAATAACATGAGTAGGTTAGTAGGCCTACCTCTAGACTACACTCGTAGTTATGTTTGTTGAACATTAAAAAATATATATTACTAGACAGAGCTTAGGAAGATCTCTGGGAAGTAATTTGAATAATCTGGAAAACATCAGATCCGAGCATCAAAGTCACAAACACCAATCTAACATCAAACGTCTCCAGATGAAACCGAAGTTAGTGCCAATAGGCACACTAACTATTTCCTAACAACTCCACTGGATGATTGTACAGTACATCCACTTACTATACACACAATTTTCATAGGCAAGTTACGAGTATCTGAGTACGATTCATTGGTAACAGTGACATCGGTATCAGAAGTGAAGGCGAGCAACTTGGGGCCTTCTTCACCCGTAGTGCCGGTGACACCAAGGCCGGTGCGAGAGCTGCCGGCGCCGGCACTGCCAACAAGGCTCAATGCGCAGCCATTGCCCCTGATGAAGCAGATCAATGAGGAAGTACGTAGCAGTAGTAAGATTAAGGTAAAGGTGACATTGATGTCAGAATCAAGACAAGCATCTCGGATTCATCCATAGCCAAGCCTTCACAGGCTAACGCAGTTGCAGTTACGATACGGTAAAAAATAAAACTTACATCGGAACTATTATAATTAGAAGCACTTAATTCACCTCTCGCACCCTGTTCTTTCGTAAAAGTTGTATTTCAATTGCTAAATCGTCTTCTTGTGAAGTTAAAATGCCAGTGAACTTGAATAATTGTGGTAAACCCTCTCCTAGCTTATGCTGGTAGGTTCACCACAACTATTCAGCGGGGTATAACTTTGAACTTTCCCTTCGACACCTTACAAAATAATATTATAAAGTACGTTTAGTATACAGTTTGTGTTTGACTCAACCTTATCTTTTCTGTTTCTGCACGCAGTGATTACATGGAATCCATAAACAATAGCTTACAATTTTACACATATGTCACATAAAGATTTTACAAAGCTCAATTTTTTGCAGGTGGCTATAAACAACGTGTGTATGTTATCATCAAGGTTCGACAGACGACGGTACAGATTCAAAGACCTTTTTCGCTTTATGGAGCCGACGGGCTGCCTCAAAGAAAAAGAATTTTACTCACTGTACATTTTTTCGCCAGAGAACAAGTAAGATTATAGCGACCTCAATTCCTATATTCCACTAAAAGAATTTTAGTATTTTCGTAATGAAATAAGTACTTTTATGTCATCGAGGCCTCCCTAAACGAATCAGTCAACCACACAAAATTTCTTTGCGATGAAACAATTTTATTAAAAGATATATCTTTTCTGCTGTCATACATTGTTGATTTTGAACGAATTTTACGATATCAAAACCACTATAAGCTAGCCTCTTATTCTAATGACTTTCCGTGTTACGCCGTGCTACGTTATACAGTGACGTGTGTTCCATGCTAAGTTATACATACCACTGACGTGTGGCCTAATTTACACTCGATCATTATTTGGCTCCAATTATATGACAGCTTACAGAATAATCTTAATTTTGTCCAATTAACTTATTTAATTAATATCATCAACACATTTTTCAACATTAGCATGCGAAGATTCTGCACCTGGGTGGTAACAAGAGGCTGGTTCGACAATATAGTGCTGTTGTTCATCGCACTAAACTGCATCACACTGGCGATGGAACGGCCCAACATCCCGCCTGACTCTAAGGAACGATCATTTCTCTCCAGTGCCAACTACGTGTTCACAGGCGTGTTCGCGGTTGAAATGTTCATCAAGGTTAGTAAACTCTGAATAATGTCTAAAATTTTGGAACCATCAAATCGATATTTGGACAAAATTACGATATAACATCTACATGATCCAAATCGCATGAATTACATGATCAATGAACGGACTAAAAATTTTACCACAAATCTCGCTCTAACAATCGTTTTTTTGTGTGTGACATAAAATATCTATGAATGCATCTTGTTCTAATTTCCGATAGAAACACTTAAGTTGTTTTAAAACATCAACTTTAAAAGTACCCTGAAGAGGCTATAAAATACACAAAGTATTTGAGAGCGAACGGTAAAAATTTGCCATTTGTCAGCAGCAATCATAAGGTGGAGCGTTTTACTAGTGTTTCCGCTGTGACTTTACTATTATTAGAATGTCACTCGTTCCAAGCGTGGTTAAGACGTTAAGAGCAGCCGTTTGATCCCTCCACTCCGGATAACTCATACTTTACTGAAGTGTTACTTCGTATTTCATCATCTAGTTTCAAGTATATTGTAGCTTATATTGTAGAGTGACAATTTTCCGCAGCATTTTGATACTTATTTGAAATGTTAATAAACTATTTTAATTTGGTTTTAACTTCTCGTATGTCGTAATTAGAAACACAATTAAAAACCCATTGTGTCTCGCGTAGATCTACGTTCGATATGAAAGGTTAATACTGCATTCAAATAAATAAAATAAAATTTATTCAAGTATAAAGTAAAATTATGATTTACATTATTTGCAATCCAGTAAAATTTTATTCTGACTGTAATATAGACCTGCCTGATCTAGGTTTATGAAAACCTGTGTTTCAGACCATCAATTACATCAAACATTTAAAAAGAGGACAACTAACTCAAGAACTGCTGCATGACGATATATTTTGGCTAGAGTGAAACAAATGATAAATTATTATTTGTCCTATTTATTGTGGACGCAGTTCATAGATTAATTCTAAACACGAACCCGCCGTTTCATTTTCAAAATATTTCTACATGAAGAGAGGCATCGAAATTTGTAGAATATACGCGCGAGTGGAGTGGCGTACCAGCGAAGCATTAAACAGTTTGACTAGGAAACATGGTACGCTGTTCGTGTCACGTACACTCGAGCTGCGATAACTTTTCCCTCTTGTATCAAAAGTAATTTTTTCATAGTATTTTGGGTAAAATTTTTACGATAGACCTTTTTGGAAAAGATGTTTAAAATGCAGATTATATGAAACTCAATATTTATCTACGAAAAATCCTTTATTTATATCAAAACTGCTTAATTTGTATACAAAACGATAATAATATGTATCGAAATACTTAGTGAATAGCCTCTGTAATATTCTGTGTATAATGTAATTTCTTTTACTAAACCAGGTAGTGGCATCGGGAATGTTTTACGGTCCCGACGCGTACTTCACTTCGGGATGGAATATCATGGATGGTTCACTGGTCATCATATCCATCATTGATTTGTTAATGTCTTTAGTATCGGAATCCAGTCCACGAATTTTTGGAATTCTCAGGGTAAGAGGTTTTACAACTTCACATATTTTGCCATTCATAATTACAAATTACCTTTTTAAATGCTATACTTTTTCTTTTGGTCCTTAGGTATTTAGATTACTTAGGTCCTTAAGGCCACTAAGAGTAATAAACAGAGCACCAGGGTTGAAGCTGGTTGTGCAAACACTTCTATCTTCATTAAGACCTATCGGAAACATTGTGCTCATTTGCTGCACTTTCTTCATCATATTCGGTATTTTGGGAGTCCAGGTAAGAAGTCTTTTTTTTTTTCATTAAGGGCGATAAAACTTTAGGCATATCATCAATAAATTAATTGTATATACTTACAAAAGAGGTCCTAAAGGTTAACGGAAGGTACCCACCTTCATGTGGGAAAAATTCAACCTTATCTTTGTAGTGTCACAGATCTTTTTTGCTGAGTGAAAGAACCAACCGTTAAGGCCTCCTTTGCTATATAAAGTGTATCTATTCATACACGAAATATTTTAAGAGAAACACATATAGGTGGCAAAAAAGTCATAGCAGCGGATTTTATTTTTTATTTTATTAAGTGTTTTTTTAATATAATTTTAAAATTGTTTGAGACATTTTGTAAAAAAAAACCTTTAGGTACTTACTTATTCTATGAATGACCTGCCCGGACGCGGCGGCGGTAGATAATTAATCACCATATCAAGTCAGTAACAAATATATTTTTTATATTTTTTTTTTAAGTGAACACTTCTTTAGGTTCTTTGAGCACTTTTTGGGTGAACAAAAATCATGGAACTCGCGTCTTCGTCACCGAACGCATTCCATGAGCTATATGTATACTGTGTATATATGTGTACTTTTTGAGTGAACTAAAATCATGGAACTCGCGTCATTGTCAACGAACGCTTTCAAGTTACTTAGTTTTCACTTCTATCAGCAGTCCCCAAAGACTGGCCCATTTTTATTTTTTTTTCTAAACTCAGATTAAAAAAAAAATCGTTTCGTTTCGTTTCGTTTGAATAGATACACCTTATATGTATGTACAGCTAATTTTTGACTATAATGTGGGTTGGGTCCTTTCTGCTAAACTACGTCCAATTAACACACATCTTCCAATATCCATATATAATTTAGCAGCATTTTTTCAATTTTGTAAATGTGAATACCATGGAGTCGTTTACTATGTTATTATGATTTATGTTGACTTGAAAGAGCATGGCAGTTGAGAGTATGTCATGCTCACTTAAATGTTTCACTGATGGTGGCGCGTGTGTGATCATTTGGTTCCCTACAAAATGGTTGAGCTGGATGGTGCTGATCCATGCGTCATGTTCGTGAACGGGCGCCGTCAGTTGGGACTGGTCATCTCTTGACTGCCAGGGCTTATTTTTAATTTGTAATTTTATATTTTGAATTGTTTTATTAGTTTTTACATTGTCTCACATATAGAAGCAACAAGAATAATGTACCCAGGATTATGTAATATCTTGATTTAAAAGAGTGTCCTTGGAGTTTCTTGTCCGTTCTTCTCCATAGTGATCTACGTATTGGAATGGGCATCTAGCTTCAACTTTCTGACTAACTGACCGTCTCTTTGACAATTCAAAAGTGCCTGTAAATGGTTTAATTGAAATAAATGCTTTGAGTTTGAGTTTCATCCAATTACTTTACCGACCACAACTGACGCGATTTGCGTGCATACTCAATCGTACGTAAGACGTAGCCCCTCGAGACAACACGAGACCCGTCTAAAGCCCTTGTGTGATTATATATGTTACAAGAGATGCTACACGGATGGCCGATAGTGTTGCATTACTCTTGGGACAACCAGATTATGGTTGTCCCAAGAGTAATGCAACACTATCGGCTTACATAACAATCAACATAATACCTATGGCTATCGATTTAATCAAAGCCGATGATGATAGTCGATTTGATGCTAAGTCAAGGAGCATAATTGTCTAGCTTTTGCCCGCGACTTCACCCGCGTTGTAGTCAACTATTTTTATAAACCATAGTGCCCTATGGCACTTGGTAATAGTGTAGCTAGTAGGTGTAAATTCTATCTCTGGCGGACATCAGTGATACAATTTTCGAAATCGGATCAGTATTTTCAGAGATTACGTCCAAACTTACAAAACCTCTGCATAATATTACTAGGTTGTGACCGCGGCTTCGCCCGCGTGGTCGTCGGAAATCCGGCACAAAAAGTCCTATGTGTTAATCAAGATTATAAACTGTGTGCCAAAATTTATCTAAATCCCTGCAGCCGTTTTTGCATGATTGAGTAACAAACAACCAAACACATAAACTTTCACATTTATAATATTACTAGCTTTTGCCCGCGGCTCCGCCCGCATGGATGTCGGTTATCGCGTAAAAAAGTAGCCTATGTCCTTCTCCATATCCCAGGCTATATCTCTGCCAAATTTCATGATGACCAGTTCACAGACAGACAGTTTCTTTCACATTTATAATATTAGTATGGAAGTATGGATAATCCATACTAATATTATAAATGTGAAAGAAACTGTCTGTCTGTCTGTCTGTCTGTATGTTACGTTTTCACGCTTAAACCGCTGAACCGATCGTCATGAAACATGGCAGTGATACAGCCTGGGATATGTAGAAAGACATAGGCTACTTTTTTACGCGATAACCCACATCCACGCGGGCAAAAGCTAGTATAATTATATATTGTATATGTTACGGGTAATGCTAGAAGATGGAGTAAACCTAGGTTTACCCGGGTTGACTTAGTATTACCCAAGCTTTTTGGGTAAAGTCCGAATAATAAGTAAAATTAATTTTAATTCGAGGTTTATCCATACTCACCTAGGTCTACCCAACTCTGGCTGGGTAATGTTAAAAATGTATCTAATTAATTAGTCAAATGAAAATCCAAGGGCATTTTTAACTTTTATTATTAATAAATATATATACAAAGGCGAATGTAATCGCATGAAGAGCATAAATTAGTTTTAATAGCATAACCTAATAGCGGGCTGAAACATGATATATTTAAAGCACAAAGATATTAAAAGTTTGTGTAACAATTAGTTCACAAAATTACTACCAATCGATGTTATTTAAATTAAAATTATTTATTTGAGCAAGACAAACTACTGTGATATTTTGAATTGCAAAATTTTCCTGCAGCTTTGCATGAACACTTCTTTGCAGCACATTTTTTTTTTGCAATTACACCTTTTATAACCTTGACCTCCTGAATGCGATTGTTCATTTGCAAGCTCACGTAAGTTTTTTTTTTTTTTACCGAATTAATTACTTCCAAATACTGTTCGTTACTAAAGTAAAAAGAATTTAACGCTTTCGCTGATAATAACTCTTGAAATTTTGTGTCAAAACGCTCTCGGCGCAAGCGGTGCGGGGGAGGTGGGCCCTCGCATTAGTGCCACGGGCTCGAAAATTACGCATCATCTAACCTTACCCAGCCAGAGTTGGGTAGACCTAGGTGAGTATGGGTAAACGCCGAATTAAAATTAATTTTACTTATTATTCGGACTTTACCCAAAAAGCTTGGGTAATACTAAGTCAACCCGGGTAAACCTAGGTTTACTCCATCTTCTAGCATTACCCGTAACATATATATAGTTAAGAAGTGTAGACAAGCAAATTGACTCAACTTGAATTGTTTCTAAATACAAATAGAAAAACTTTCATACTTTAAAATTCGTACATGCTCTAACATGACCAAAAGACAAGTGTGTCAATATGCTCATTCCCCATTGTCGTTGCCAATATTATCATTGGTTGCAAAAACACTTACAATGCTAAAGCAGTATCGCACCATATTCTTTAAAACATAAATGTCAACAAAATAGAAAATATTTTACAAATTTATAGGTAATAACAATATATGTTTCAGCTTTTCAAAGGCGCATTTTTCTACTGCGAAGGTGCAAACATAAAGAATGTTAAAAACAAATCAGACTGCCTGTCAATAGACGGCAATGTATGGGTGAACAGGAAATACAACTTCGACGATTTGGGCAAAGCGCTGATGTCATTGTTTGTACTGAGTTCTAGAGACGGATGGGTGAATATTATGTATACCGGACTCGACGCTGTTGGGGTTGATCAACAGGTACAGACAGCATGAAAAACAAACTATTATTGTCTTTGTAGTGTAGGTTAAGTGTGGGGTATATTACAAAAGCTTCGTTTAAAAGGATATTTAACCTGCAAACTGTTTCCTCCGTTTCCAGTTTAGCTTTACCTACTCTAGAATATTTTTCCAATTTGCTTGAAGTATTTGATGATGTCAATTTGAAACCGGCAGATGTTGGAAACGGTCACCCCCGACGATAAAAACGTCATTTTACGCTTTTAAAATGCTTAGAACTTACCGGTTTAAGAACTACTGTTACAAAGTGAACAATTTAAGTAATCGAAGAGAAAAAAAATTAAACGAATACTTCTTTGATTCAGGATTTATGATTTCTTTTTAAACAATAGATCTTATGATGAAATAAAATTGCTAGCTAATAGATTAATCCACACCACGGCACTCTCTAGACCTACATAATTGCTTTCTAGCGAGCTTTAAGAAAAATACTTTTTCTCATTAGTGTTTGTGTTCAATGAGTTTATATTTTTTTCTACAGCCAATAGTAAACTACTCAGAATGGCGTCTCCTATACTTCATTGCGTTCATTCTTCTTGTCGGGTTCTTCGTACTGAACATGTTTGTGGGCGTCGTGGTGGAAAACTTTCACCGCTGTCGCGAAGAACAAGAGAAAGAAGAGAGAGTGAGACGAGCGGCCAAGAGAGCACTGCAGATGGAGAAGAAGCGAAGAAGTTAGTAGTGTTCTTAATAAATAGGCCTAAATAATGAGGGCTACCGTTTTTGTGGTCACCAGTTGGCGCCACTGTCGTAAGGTCCTGAAGTGTAGCTGCCAAAGTTTGTTACTACGGGCGTTAAAACAAAGTTAACATTTAAATCATATTGAATACCTTAAAACAGTACCGTAAAATTATCAAGCACGCCGCAGTGTTGCGCAGTCCCATTTTTTTCGGAAAAAAGGGGACATAGATTTCCGAAGAATTCAATTGTCTTAAAGCACTGACATTCATTGACCCGCAACTCATATTTGCCATAGTTAATCTCAGGTATTGCAAAATATTGACAACATTAATCTAATTTGAAATAAACCCGCGTAGTCCACCCACAAACAGACATTTGACATTTCGGAGACCGCACACTACACTAGCGCCTGTAGTAGCGAATCTAAACAATAAAAGTTAACAAAACATGATCTTGTCAAAATACGACATAAAACTGAACTGTTTGTGAACTGTGTACATGTTGTTTCAGAAATGCACATGCGGCCATATTATGCAGACTACTCGCAAACACGATTATTCGTCCACAACGTAGTCACGTCTAAATATTTCGACCTCGCCATAGCTGGAGTCATTGGTTTGAATGTCGTTACGATGGCAATAGAATACTACAGAATGCCGCCGGCTCTGCAATATGCGCTTAAAATATTCAATTATTTCTTCACCGCTGTATTTATCTTAGAGGCAATTATGAAACTTGTTGCTTTAGGGTTCAAAATATACTTAAAAGACAAATGGAATCAACTAGACGTAATTATCGTCATCTTATCTATAGTGGGAATAGTTTTAGAAGAGTTAGAAACTAATATAATTCCAATAAATCCGACGATTATGAGGGTAATGAGGGTGTTGAGGATAGCCAGGGTACTAAAGCTACTGAAAATGGCGAAGGGGATACGAGCATTGTTGGACACAGTAATGCAGGCTCTGCCGCAAGTTGGGAACTTGGGGCTCCTGTTCTTTCTGCTGTTTTTCATCTTTGCTGCGCTCGGTGTTGAGCTATTTGGGAGGCTGGAATGCTCTGACGAAATTCCTTGTCAAGGTTAGTAAAATTATAATACATAAGCTGAAGATGTTGTTTCTTCACTGCCTTACACATATTTTGTTTGACAGGTCTGGGTGAACATGCCCACTTCGCGAACTTTGGCATGGCGTTCCTGACGTTATTCCGCGTGGCGACTGGTGACAATTGGAACGGTATCATGAAGGACACCTTGCGAGAAGACTGCGATAGCTCCGTGGACTGCGTCAGGAACTGCTGCGTGTCCACCATCATAGCCCCCATCTTCTTCGTCGTGTTCGTGCTGATGGCACAGTTCGTACTCGTTAATGTCGTCGTCGCTGTAAGTATCTTCAGCTCCCACCGATTACTCAGTAAATATGGTGAGGTATTCAGAAAATAATTAAATGTTGATGTTTTACAGGTACTCATGAAACACCTAGAAGAATCCCATAAACAAATGGAAGATGAAAATGATATGGACGTAGAACTTGAACGTGAGTTAGAACGGGAGGCCGATGACGAGGAGGACAGAGCATTATGTCGCGCTCTAGAGCAATGTATGAGCCCGCCGCGGCCACTGAACAAGGTACCGTCCCTCCCGACTAACTTCACGTACAGCGAGCCCAAGCAACCAGCACCGTCCCCCGCACGCCGCCGGCGCACGCTGCACTCGCAAACCGCTTTGTTGCCAACGTCGCTACCGCCGAGAAGGGCTTCCTTATCCCCTCACGCCTTCGGGCGCCGCCGACAGGACTCCGCGTCCGAGCCGCCCGCCGCGCTCTACGAAGAGGACGCGCGCTTCATCGACGCCGACGACGCCGACCAGCTGGAGCCCGGCAGCCCGCCCCGCCGTGACTCCTTCGCGCAGAACAGGCGCCAGCGTGTCGACAAGCGGAACTCGCTCCGCGGGGAGGAGGCGCGCCTGCTGAGGCCCGTGCTACTCGCCGTGCCCTCCAACAGGCAGAGTCTAAGACTGAGCGGCCCCAAGAGGAGATCCTCCACAGAGTCGGCCACCACGGACGCGAGCACAGTGTCGCGCTCACACAACCAACTCACGCCGGAATCGGTCGATCAGCCGATAACCGAGCAGGAGAAAATAAGAATAGTGATAGCTGAGAGGCGGAAGATAGATGCCACGAGGCCAGAGCCGGACGATGTCGTGGAACTGTCGGAGCGAGGCTCCTAGTCCCGGCGGGGCCGGCCGCAGCAACACCATGAAGTCTACATCTAGGCGCCGCTCAAAGCGACGTCCGGGTGCGCTCTCCTCTCTCTCTCCTCGACCTATTGTCTGTTAGTCTATATGCTCAAGGGACAGTGAATGCTTGAACTCGGTTGCACGAACAGTGATTGTAGTGACGATTTTATAAACTAATCTTGACTTCGGTGCGTTTCAGTGTTGTGTTTCGTTGTCGATATTAACGAAAGAAGGATATTGCCCGTTCAGAAGCGAACTTCTCCTAGTTTTTCTTTCCCACATCCGACCTAATCCTCACTTCACCATTTGCGGCCGGTTCAACTACTTCAAAAAGAGACTTTAATAAATTTAGTTTAAGGTGTATAAAAATATGTAGATAGGAGTTAGAACTAGTCAATTTGTTGTGGTGGGATGTTTTCTACGAGAGCTAAAGTTTACTTTGTAATTTTATTATTAGTACGGTGCTTGCTGTTAAAGGTTAATTCGTTATTATTATTATATACTATAAGATTTTCCAAAGTAAACCTCAACGAAGTATTGGTTTGTAGACATGAATAGTTTCAGTTTGTCGTACAGCCACTGACTCTTTTAAAGTTGTGTGTGCAATTAAATGTTAGACTTAATTTAAGAACGGGTTTCAAATCATTGAATTTTTAGAGCTATGCGATTTGTGTAATCCAACGATTCGAAAAAAGCCTATTATTATTATTATTTCAATGTGGGTACTTAGTCGTTATTACTTGTAAAGTATCTGTTAGCCAACGACTGTGTAGCCTCGTAGAGTATTGTTACTAGCTAGATCTTTGTCAATATAATATCTAAAACGGAACCAAACGTTCGTGAATTGAGTATTTTCTCTCTAAAGATGAAAAATAATATTTTCTGAATATAAATGAATCCTATTTTCTTACAGTCATGTACGTAACTTAGACGTGTAACTGGCAATACGCACATAAAGGTAGAGTCGAGTTTAGGTAGAACAAAGTAGATTGTGAGTAACGACATCGCAAAACTGATCTGCCGGTATATTCTGTTAAAATCTCACCGTGATTACTTAAGTGAAGTTAGCTGTCAGTCCACCTGATGCTAAGGATTGACACTATTGACAACTGACTTCAAAATCACTTCACCTAAATTTTCACGGTGAGCAAATTTCAGAATAGATCGACTGTTAACATAAGTTATGCTCTACGATAGTTCAAACTTAGATTGTATCATTTTGAATGTTTAGTGCGATCTATCACTAGCCGTGCCAAATCTACAAGACCTTTTTAAATTAAGCGAGCATTTTGTAAGAGTATTTTAATTGAGCAGTTGATACCTAGTTGCTTGTCTTTCAAAACTTTCCCGCTTGTTAAATTACTTACTGTCTACTTTAGAAAAGGCCACAGAGCAAGACAAAGTAAGTAAAAGTACCTAAAATTTCAAAGTAAGATTAATTTAAAGCACAAACTGTTAGTTATTTTGAGATATGTCTATGTGGTTTTCTAGTTACTTACTGTAAAAGATCGTACCTAGTTAGGGAAGTCAGCAATAAATTTTATACTTCGACTGTGCCTTTCCTATTTCTAATGTATTAGCTTGTGAAGTTGAATGTGGGTAGTCTCTGAGATTAAATGTATACTGTAGGAGTTGGAGTGTAGATACATTAAATTATGATTCTTGTTGAGTCTTTATTAAGTTTTCGTTATATATGTCATGTGAATAGTTTTGTAATTGTAAGACAGTTCCCCGAGGAAATGAAGTTAACTTTGTGTCATTCCGAAAACTAAAAACTATTCTATTTCGTACCAATGAAAACAGTACAACAAACCTAGTGTTTAGCATTGTAGCCTTATGTTTTTGTTGTGCCATTTATTCCATTGAAAATGTCAAAATATGTGTCCTAATTAACATTATATTTAATTCACTTTATTGCTTCTCCTTCCACAAGACGCTATCTTTTCATTACGTAATGTCTTCCATCTTTACTCAATCTTTACCGAGACTTGAAATGGTATCGATCGACGTTTTAATTATTAGCTACAATAGAGTTCTCGTATAAATAGACATCGAGTGATTTCATGTTTAATATAATTTATATTTTCAAATTTATGTAAAAGAATTGATTAAAAGGAATTTAGTAAAATTAAGAATAGTATTTTCGTGATAAAAGTAAATTTCGTGATAATGATGAATAATTGTTTTTCGGTACTGATCGTATAATAATTTAAGTGGTATGAACAATGTTCATAGTTGAGTACACCTGTTATCTTAGCTGGTGATCTGTCGAGTTAAGAAAGTTACGACAATGTTAGGTTGAAAAAATAAATCAAAATTCAAACAATTGCGTTTCATTCCACGAGAGATAGAATGCCCGCAGCGTTCCCAGTCATATGGTGTCCCTACATCCGTTCCAAGTTAGATTATTATTTTTAAGTTGTTCGTTTGTTCAGCGTCCCCGGGTAATTTGCCAAGCGCAGGTACCCACAAAGGAGAGAGCAACAGGCAAACTGAATTGAGTTTAGCAACAATCTTTGGGAGCGTTCTATCTTGTTAGCGAGCGCTTACAATCTCATTTGCATAATTCCTTGAAACGAATTTTAATGGGTTCCTTATCGTGTTGAACAACATAATGCCGTTTGAAACGATGAAGACGCTCTGGCTCGTTACGAAAGGATTTGTTTGCCAAATAATTAAGACTGACCGGTTCAGCTCTGATGGAAATTCTGTTTTAAAATTCATTAAGGCGGAGAAATTATTTCTGCACCGGAAAAAAAAAAGATGCCACGATCAACATTTTGTTTAGATTGACTAAGTAACTTGTTTGCATCTGAGCCTATCAAGCACAATGATCACTAATATTATTTCATTTATATTTCAAACGGGATCTTGATTGGACTTATCACAAAACCTATTTGCAGCAATCAAGTCAAAACATAGTTGCTCCAACCAAGATTATTAGATTAAAGTTTCAATGATCTTTATTGAAGTAATCAAAATGCTTGATTGACACAACTAACTTACTTTGTTACAGTTAACATTTTTTTTAACTTGTCTCTTTTATAGCTCTTCTACAATGATGTCATGTTAAGGGTAATCGAGAAAATTGTTTGAGCGTTCAATCATTTGAACTAGTATTGCTGCAATCATGTCGTGATGATCAACTTAACTAAGATTTTGATTAGTCTAAACAAGATATCGTCAATCAAGCTAAAAAGTCACTTGATTGGAGTGCATTTTTTTTTCAGTGTGGAGTCCAGACATACATAAATACATAAACTCACACCTTTTCTTTATGGGGGTAGGCAGAAACTATAGAACGCCTCCTGCTACGCTCCTTACCTACTCCTTTTGCTTCGTTTAAGTTCATACATCTGGTCATACACGCACGCCGGTTGCGAGTACTACGCACCTGACCTTTCTGAAAAACATCACCAATTAGTTCACTATATGTCCTCCTAGTGCGTCTCCTCTCGGCGTCTCCACTCAAATCCGCCTTGTAAATACCTTTTGTAAGTCGCCTTTCATTCATCCTCTCAACATGACCAAACCATATAAGCATACTCTTTTCAATTTTTGTCCAGTCCTTCTTAAGTAAATATTAGTGATCTCTCTTGGGACACTGTAACAATTACTGCTTTTCTACAAACAATCAAAGAATCTGACTACATAGCATCTTAAGCATAGAAAACCCGGCCAAGTGTGTGTGGGACGAATTTATCCCAAAAACAAACAACATTGTAGTTGAAATACATGTTCTCCCATACATTCCAACTGCAAATGTAAGTTGGTTGACTATTACTCATTGTCTTGTAAAGCCTACTTTTCTGTGATAGTTTTCCTTTTAACTTCATTTTTATATACTACTGTCGTGAATTTATTCTCATATCCAAATACAACCATATTTGGCTGGCGGTGGGGGGGGGGGTGGCACTTGACTATAACAAAAATTGCGAGTGCCATACGCTAGAAAAATAAACACAAAATAAATTAACATAATAAATTAAAGGTGATAACATAAAAAAGCTCATACGAAATCAAATAAAATGTTGTGACATACGTGTGTGCAGTTTTGATTAATGGAAACTTAAAATGAATACCCAATATCTGTGTATTACCTATGTCTATTCCTAACTAGCACTTTAAAGCTTCATTTCATCATTTCAGCCGAAAGACGTCCACTGCTGGACATAGGCCTCCCCCAAGCACCGCCACTTCGACCGGTTCTGTGCTTCCCGCATCCAGCGGATTCCTGCGGCTTTCATAAGGTCATCGGTCCACCTTGTGGGAGGCCTTCCAACGCTACGTCTTCCGGTACGCGATCGCTACTCCAGAACCTTTCGGCCCCAACGGCCATCTGTTCTGCGCGCAATGTGCCCTGCCCATTGGCACTTAAGTTTGGCAATTCTTCGAGCTATGTCGGTTACCTTGGTTCTCCTGCGGATATCTTCATTTCTGATTCGATCACGTAGGGAAACTCCAAGCATAACCCTCGCCATTGCCCTTTGGGTGACTTTTAGCCTTCTAATAAAGCCCATTGTGAGCGACCACGTTTCAGTGCTATATGTCATCACTGGCAACACGCACTGATCTAAGACTTTCGTCTTGAGACACTGCGGTATGTGCGACGAGAACATATTGCGTAGCTTCCCGAACGCTGCCCAGCCGAGTCAGATTCGACGATTGACCTCTTTCTCGAAGTTGGACCTACCTAACTGGACAGTTTGTCCTAGGTAAACATACTCGTCCACAACTTCGAGTGTAGCGTCTCCGATATTCATGAGAGTGGGTGTTACATGGGCATTTGACATGACCTTTGTCTTGTCCATGTTCATTCTAAGACCCACTCTTTAAAAATTAATATTACGCAAACCGATCCCTGAATCGCAAAAAGGGTGTCTACAAATCCGCAATAGTTTTGAGCGGTCTATCCGTCGATAGTCACCATGCTATAGACGAGATAGAAAATATCATCCCTGCGTTACGTACAGAGGAGCAGCCTAAAAAAAAAAATCACTTTGTCGGCGTGATTAATAATTATGTAGCTATACCCGTGCCAGCTTTCTAGCACTAAAAGTCAGCTATGCCGCGGACAGACAGACAGACATGCAGGCAGACATGGCGAAACTATAAGGTTTCCTTGATGATTACGGAACCCTAAAAACCGCCCAAGTGCGTATCGGACCATGCACAATGAAGAGTTCCGTAGTTGGGATAAATTTATCCCAAGAAAAAAGCATATTCCCCCATACATTCCAACTGCAAATGTTGTACGCGAAATATTGAGAGATATATCATGTAATTTTAAGACCGTAGATTTCAATAGGTTGCCCTGTCCTATCTATAAGTAAAGAACTGTTTTCCACCACCACGTATTTCGGTGACAATTTGATTCCCACCCTGCATACAAAATAATCTCAAAGTTTATGGAAAGCCTGCAATTAAACAAAATATCCCTGCAAGTATAAACTTACAGGGATATTTTGCTTAATTGCAGGCTTAAAAGGGTTAAATAGGTGGTCTCCTCCCAGCTATAAAGCTGGGAGGAGACCACCTACTTAACCTCGCAGCCTTAACCTTGCAGTGTGACATTATGACAGAAGGGGACCAAAGTAAATAAGGCGGGATGTCTTTACACTTCCAACTATAGACTCAAGAAAGAGCACGCTACAAGTTACTACTCTAATCTTAATTTAACATTTGTTTATAATAAGCTTAGCTTAACCTTCACATAACTACATACAAGCCTGAAAGTGCACATATGAATGGGTACTATGATTTTATCTGCACTTACAAAACGTGAAAACACACTAGTACTAGTATCTGTATACAGATCCCAGATTCTCAGAAAAATTATCGGATATTTGTACACGAAAAAGACTGAATATAAATCCAAGTTAATTTAGAGACCTCGTAAGTTTAAAAACAACTTGTTTACATTATTGTGCGGCGGCCATCGAAGGAGATCCCGATTTTGATAACTCTTTTGTTACATCTTTTGAGAGCCGCGCCTGCCTGGAGCCAGCCTGACCCAAATAAAAACTTAAATTAGTGTTCATCAACAGTCATATTTTACGGGAAATTATTTGTATTTCATTTGTGAAAGAACCGACCGGTTAATTCTATACATATACTAAAATCGTAGCGAAATCAAAATTGTACATTGAATATTATTGAAAAAAGTCATTGTTACGAGGTCTGAGAACGATCCTAATACCGAAAAAAAATATGTTTATTTTTATTTTCTTGTCTGTTTGTCTGAATGTTTGTTCCAGCATCACGCAAAATACTACCTTTAAACATTCCCTATAAATAAGTCTGGTCAATCTGTAGGCTATACGTTATCACACTATTTTCTATGGGGGATGAGCAATTTATTTGCATTCTTCTATAAGTTACCGCAAATTGTAAGAAGAAGAGCCAAATGGTTTGCAGATAGTTACAGATTTAACCTTTTAAAATGATTATTATCACGCTATACCTTTATGGAGCTAAACAGTCAATCATGATTGAAGACATACACAGGGTTGATTTTTTGCCATGAGGCAATAAGGTACCTTAACCGTTGTCGCTACAAGAAAATGGTGTTAGATGACTGTCCTTAATTTTTTTTTAAACTGTGATCTGCATCAACAGGTTTTGAAAAATGTACCTACAGCTTAAAAATGACCAATTTTCACAAAAACATTTTTTGGTGCAAAGCGATCCTGTTGTCTAAATGGATCAAAAAAACTCTATTGGACCAACTGAGGTTTGAGTAGGTACTAGAAAAGTCAGAAATCGAAATAATCTTCCTTTACATATTAAGTAAGTCGACTGACATGAGAGAACACAACAAAAATAAACCAGCGTATGACAATAGTCGAATTATTCCTACGTGTTATTCCTATAATAGTTCTACGAACTATCATACAAATATGATAGATCGAAGAACTAACGAAAAGAAAAAATTGGTCCCTTCTGTCATCTTTGGTTATAATAAAAATAAATATTTAAGTACACAGGGTGTAAGGGACAGCCCTCCGCAAACTAACATGGTGCATTCAGCTCCTTATTTTGAATCATATTTTACTGGAAATTTTCACAGGAAAATTTTCATGTTCTTTATCGTTTTTTCAGTTACGATTCCTTTATTTTAATTTAAAATTACATTTTCTGAACGAAGCACTCCATTTATGTAAATAAAACAGCTAAAATAAAAAAACCACTGGATGTTGAAATACTCTAACAAACGACGTGCGAAATCAGCTGTTCACTTTCTGCTTAGCTACAGAGTTCATCGAACTCACTCGCTGCGCTGCCGTTCGCTACGTGCGTTTTGCCACGGTAACGATACATTGCGTGTGAGGTAATAAAACAAATCACGTTTATTGGATTCCCATAATGTTCCTGAAATAATTTCATGTACCGGTCTTCTTAGTATGATATACTGAATTCACCCTATCAGTCTACGGAGCACTGTCCCTTACACCTTGTATTGTGTTGTCTTACGACTACCATGGGAACGAAGTCGGGAGCAGAAGCTAGTCCATACTAATATTATAAATGTGAAAGTAAATCTGTCTGTCTGTCTGTCTGTCTGTATGTTACGTTTTCACGCCTAAACCGCTGAACCGATCGTCATGAAATTTGGCAGAGATATAGGCTGGGATATGGAGACAGACATAGGCTACTTTTTTTACACGATAACCGACATCCACGCGGGCGGATCCGCGGGCTAAAGCTAGTATGAAATAAAAGTGTTTAATATTGTCTCAGCTTGTAGTTGCTACAGCCTACTTTCTCCGAACTTGGAAGGAATGGCTCAATAAACTGCTTTTTATGGATGTTTTTCGTTACTCTGTCCATAAACATGTAATAAATATCTAATATCGTCAACAATAGCTAAGTTCAGACCTCGCTTCACAATGTAATTATTACACAAACAGTTTAATTTTGTTGTCCGCAAAAGTAAAACAACTCGTTTTCATTGTATTTATAATTCTTTTAGCATGAAATTATTACCACTTTTTCGATAAAATTTGGACTACAAAAGCTATTTTTATTCCCCTCGCTTACATATGGGTAGGTTCACATACAAAGGGGATAGTATTTGTACGGAAAAACTGAGTATTTTTATTACAAAAAAATGCACAACTGCTCGCAGTCTGCACAAACAAACCAGAATGTTGGGGCGATACGGTTTAGGTACCTACTGGTGAAAAACGCTGAATTTCGCCTGTCGATTTTCAACGTATTCACTTGAACGGATCAAAAAATTGATTAAAAAAAATCTTAGCTCTCGAACAACGGTACATTTTTTTTTTGTGACCGGCCTTTGATCTGATTATAGCAAACGCGACTGCTGATCGTGGTCCTGGATTCGATTCTAAGGTCGGGCAAAGTGGTATTGGGTTTTTCCATTAGGAATTTCTTAGTACCAACCCGGAGTTTGGAAGTTGTTGGTGTGATACCACCGTGGTTCGGAAAGCACGTTAAGGGGGACGCGTCAGGATAGCCCGCGAAATTCAAATTTTCTTATTTATTTATTTATTTATTTAACAATTTATGTACACACATATAAACAGACAAGAAGAAAGGAACAGAAAAATACGTACAAAGGTGATGCTTATTTCTAATGAAATCTCTTCCAGCATACCTGCGATAGGAAAGTAGATATAGAAATGTAGAGAACGTGTGTAAGTGTAGAAGAGAAAAAAAAAAAAAAAAAAATATACATAAAATCAAAATAGCTATATACATACTAATATCTTCTCTTTTCTTACGTTTTTTTTTTGCATTATGCAGGTCAATATCAGGTTGTATGTTGATCTAAATAAGAATCGCGACCGTAACAAATATGTTTTTACAGGTTTATAATCATTAGAATCAGTAATACAACTCCTTAAGTTAGTAAAAGTCATGATTTCATGAAATAGTCTTTTAATCATATTATACGAGGTTAAGGAGTTGGACAATTTTGTAACATGATAGGACAATTTTGTAATATGTTAGGACAGTTTTGTAACATGACTTTATACTCATAATTTACTTTTCACAAAATTATTATTTAATTTACATAAATTTAAGCTAAATATTTACCATCATCAATGATAAAAATACTGGCTGGTAGAATGCCACAGAAAAAAAAAAACAATAAGGCGGGAAAGCGGCAATTGTTAGATTATACTAACTTATGGAGTTGTATTCTCTCTCCTCTCGATCTAATGATTATAATTCTGTAAATACATATTAGTTACGGTCGTGAATCATATTAAGATCAACATACAACCAGATACTGACCTGCAAATTGCAATAAACGTAAGGAAATTTTGCGGGCTACCCTGACGCTTCCCCCTTAAGCCGTTGCTCCAATGCCTGATCTCTCTCTGGTCGTGTCGGATTGCATGCCGCTCCATCGGACTATGAGAATGAGGGAACAGAAAGTGTACCTGTGTATGCGCACACACTTGTACGTCCACTATAATATTTCCCGCGCCGAAGGCTAGTCTCCGTTGTGATTGGCCGCAATGGCCGAAATACGGTCTGGAGGACTTCTATTTTCCATTTTTTCCATGGGTTAGGCACCGATTTTTCAATAAATTCCAGACTGAAACGGTTTCCATGTCAAACAAAGTTCTCAAGTAGATCACACATCGACTTGAACTGCCAAGATTGGGGAACTTTAAAAGTGGTTCATAGTTCAAAATTCACGAAACGAACGTAACTTGAAAGAAGTGGCGTTAATGCTTTGAGAGACTAAGTTTTTTAGCGATTTTTCTTAAGTAAAAGTTTGGGTGCTCTCCCTAACTTACAACAACCTTATTTATTAAATAAAAGCTTTTAAAATATAGTATAGAAGTGTGACTGTCTGTCACGTACTCCAATATAATAACAAAATATTATATTTATTTTAAAACCTGCACGTGTTTCGGGCCACTTAAGAGCACATCAATTCACTATTGAATGTGAAAATAAACTCCTTAGGACAAAGCAGACAGTTCGAATACAATAACTCAATAAATTCGAAAGAAACTAACAAAATATCCTATTCCTTAAAATTGTAAAACAAAATGAGTCTTCCGCAAATTCTAAGAACCATTAGAATAATGGCCACATCTGGTTAGAGTATGCTGGGCCGAGGCGGCTCAAATAGACCCTTGAAACAATTGAGATCTTTTACAAAAGCGGCAATAAATATCCGAAAGCATGGGAACGCGTGAAAGGCCCGCGCTCGCGTCGTGTTTTTAGGGAATTTGGAAGTTTGAAGTTTTAAGTCAGGACAGTCGGTTCTGGACCACGAGAGGAGAGAGTCCTAGTTTAAGCTAGTTAAATTAGGAGCCTTGGTGAATACCAAGAGATGTCCAAGTGGGCTGTCGCAAGATAGCGAGTATTAGATATAACGTACAGTTAGTTTTCGATCGTGAAACGATGCGAAGTCCTAGGTTCGACTAATTTAGTATTTAAGGCAGTGTGAGGAACGTGTCGGAGAGTGATACTGGTAATTCATGCAGTGGCCTTGTAAGTGATTTGTAATCTAATTCTCTTTAAGGAATTATATGGTAAGTGTCAACTTTAATTAACTTTTATATTCAGTAGTAGCATATACCTACTTAGTAGTTACGGATTTCCCCGTTATAACTGTTCTTGCAGGCTAATTTGTGAGGTGATTTATAGGTCACAGTTAGGTGATATCGCTGACGAGTTATTAATGATAATTTATTCCAGCATGGTGAGATAGCATCGTATTTTATAACGGACGCTATTGTTTCTAGTATTATGTGTCCATCTCCTAATCCGTACCTTGGCAGATATTGTCATAAGCGTTTGGTTTTAGGGAGACGGGGAAAGCCTTCCGCTAAACTTGACATTGAGCAGTAATGCTCTGACTTTTGATGACTGTTGACTTTGAGACGCTCCACATATGGAAGGCAGAACCGTAAATACTCACAGTACATTTAAATTAAACAAGGCTAGAAGGCCGATCTGTAATTGCATTATAAAACAACTAAACGTTAGTGATGATAATTGTTTCCAAAAAGGTCTGGCCACAGATCTTGTTGCGAGAAGCCTGTTGTACACACATTTCTGGGAGCGGGGTTAGGCATCACTAAGTACCCCTAACTGGATTGGTAGTCACCGTTCTAAGAACGCTAGGGACCGTGTCTCATTAAAACCATCAACCGGCTGTTTGTAGGCCTATTACTGAATCGTCACTATTTATTGAGACACGCTATTTGGAAGCATAGCCGCTAATAGCCGCAAAATGCAACCTCGAAATGGGGCAGATTAAGGAAATGTGAAGTGACGAAATACCACTTTGGTGTGCCCAGAGAATGACCGCATCAAGATCTGCTACAGACTGAGTCTACGGTACATTTGTGCTAGCTTTGTATTATCTTAGTAAAAAGGGCTATACTCGTACCATCGTAAAGGAGTCATACATATTAGTACGCGTTTAGAACTACTCAATACTTGTCTTCCTCAACGACGGCTGAACTTCTCAGTACTCTGTCCTAGGGTTGAGTAAGACATTTATATAATGTTTAGGAAACGTGTTTTGTTAGAATCATATAGTGTCCTCATAGGTTCTATATGTTAGGTCTAACATAACACGTACTATGAGACAAACGTTGTTAAACGGTTCCCGGTCTCACGCAAGTGGGTGCATTGAAAAAAGACAAATTAACGTAGCTATAAATAATGAATTAAGCGCAAGTGTAACGATCCCTTTACCTGTACACATAATCAAGATTCGTTTACAGATATTAGTGCGAGAGGGGAGACGTCGGCGTTACACCTTATATATTCTATACTTTTGCATACCCTCTTGTCTTCTTAGCTTCATATATTAATAATTATAATACGTATGTTTACTAACTGTGAATTCCCAATATTAACATCACCTTGAACCCCTCCTTGTTCCCTAGCTTTCTAAGTCGGAACAAGGAAGTATAGTTTTGGGAATTCATTTCTTATAACGGTGGGAGGGTGTCCAAGTCTGGTGACGAGCCCTACAGGAACGTGCGGAGAGAGGGGCACGTTCCCTTCCCGTGAGGGGAAGCCGATCTTAATACCAATATTAGCATAATTAGGAAAAACGAAATTTTTATCAGCCTGGGGTAATTGTGGTACAGTCACAGAAGGTTAAATTTTAAACTGTTAAAACAGCAGCAACTTTCCAGTAATTATAAAACTAACATGATGTAATAAACGTTGAATATATTTTCGAAACAAATTATAATTTCACTAGCTGTTGTCCGCAGCTCCGCCCGCATAGATATCGGTTATCGGGTAAAAAGTAGCCTATATTCATATCCCAGGCTATAGCTCTGCGGCAGCGGCGATCGCTCGCGTCCGGCCCTGGTCCAGGCCATGGTCCGGAGCTAGAGTGCATGGGACGCAGTCACCTCCTTCTGCGAAGCAGTAATGCTCGCGAAGGAGGAGGCGGAACGCGTGAGGGAGCGGCAGTCTGTGCGCCCTCACGCCCCTAGTCGCCGCAGCAGACGCCCTGGGCGGCGGAAATCGGTAGCCGTTTCCCGGCCACCGTAGACGCGGGCTTGCGGACTGCGAGCTATAGGCAGGTCGCCGTCCGGTAAGGACCAGACCCGGGTCGACGGTGCGTTGCGTTCCACGCGCGCCTCCAAGAAATGTCAGCACGCACTGACGGGGTCCGCTAGGACCGGTGCCTGCCAGGGTTGCGGGTTTGCCCGAAAGGGATACCGTGGCCCTGGTACACAGGCAACTGAAGGAACACGGGTGGGTTTTAGTCAGTAAAAGTCTAACACGCCCACCCGCTCCGCCCAGAGCGGGAAAAGTTATTTAATAATTTCTCATCCAAAAAAAAAAAAGGCTATATACATCCCAGATAGCATTCAAGTTTGCTGCAAGTTTGTTTTTTATTTGATATTGAGTTGTTACGTCAAATTTGTCGTGGCAAATTTGTTTCAAATTTGCTGTATACTTCCAAATGTAAAAAAGATACGGCAAGTTTGTTTTAATACTGTTGCAATCTTATTAATGTAAGTATGATCTGTCAAGTTTGATTCATTATTACTATAAACTTGTCACGTTAAACGTTACAGTCATCAATATAACAACCATAAAATCCGGCCAAGTGATAGTTGGACTAGCTCATCAAGGGTTCGGCCTGTACCATAATCATCATCCATCAGTTCCGGGTCAGTGGGTTATCTTAGGGGCGGAGTTTTAGGAGTTGGAGTATACGGTTAGGGGCACTATGGGCAGCAAATAAATCCAAAAAAAAATTTTTTTTCGTTATAATTTATTTTGGGACTTAGTAAAATTTCGTTTTTTTTTTTTTAATGATAACTTGCAATCTTATTACAGTACCAGGTTGACCTTGACCATAAAAACCATTTCGGTTCTGAAAAGCAAGGCCCTACGACGCACCATTTCCGAGTTACGATCTTTATTGTTTCTTGTTAAGAGGCCGTGCACGAAATCGACTGATTTTGATCAATTTTGTTCATTGTTTGTGAGAAAGGGAAACATAATTTAAACAAAATTATTTGAGATTTGAAAAGTCGTGTTCTTTGTTTTTCATGTGGCTGAAAGGGATTTTTCAAATAAATTAAGTACTCACGGTAAATCACTAATATTTGCAACAAGTTTTCCGAAAAATGACGCGAGACTGACATTTGATCATCATTCTACAAGAAACTACTTTTGATTTTGAACATTAAAAATTATCATCAACATCATTATATGGTCTACTTGCATGTGGCGTAACCACTTTTTTCAACTTCCATACAAAATATAGCAGAAAAATTATATTGAAAAAACCTTTTTTTGTTTTAAACCTCGTCAGTAATATATATTTTTCTTATTATTTAGCAAATCATATCAAGAAATTTAAAAATCACAAATTAGTCTTCAGCTATCCTTGAAATATAATCAAAATTTTATTTAATGATTAAACAATATCTTCATTAAGTAAATCAATGGCGAAATAAACTATACTTTGGAGAGCACAAAAATGATGAAACCATTAAAAGCTGCTGTGACTGACACGAATGGTTTAGCACTATGAAAACTGTACTTTTATAGTTACACAGACTTAATGTTTCGATTATTTCCAGTTTTCTGACAATTAGATAAGAAATTGATAAAAACGAGTTTTTTTCGTGCACGGACCCTTAAGCCAACAACCACAGGGAGTCATCTTTCGTATCTACCAATGTCAACACTGGCATTATTTGCAAAAACGAAATACTGCTCTACAATAGAAAGTGACAAGATCAGTGATGTCACATGCCCGGTTGAACAGATACCCACAGATATTTCGGTAAATGCAGATTCGAGATAAAGAGCTGTGATAATTTTAATGTGCATTCGAATATTGTAAAGCAATTATTTAAAACAGTTAAAATCCTTATTTTGTGTTTCAATTTGTCGTACAATGCAGACTAAAAGAAAAAACTTAGAACCAAATAATGATTGTATGGCGATTTTTTTTTATGAAGTGGCCACACTCATTTCTAACATGGCGGATTTGTTTCTGATACTTTTTGTTGTAATTGTTCCCGTTTTTCCAAATCGTATTTTCTGCCGGTTTTACATTGTTTGTGAATAATTGTTGTCTTAACCACTCCGAGATATAGACTCCACAGTGCGAAATTGACCCTATAGTGTTGTGTTTTCAAACCTGTTGCCATAATCATTACGACATAAACTCTACAGTGCGAAATTGACATGAAAACTTTAAATTAAATTCTTTAAAGCTTGTGAAAACATAAATACAGATTGGCTGAAGAGGTGTGAGGATCATTACAACCCTAATGATGAACAAAATTTTATCTAGCACAATTGCTATAAATATGCCTGAAACGGTTTTGTAAATTGAAAAACCAGGAGTTTGTTGAAGAAGCCTCCAAAAAGTGTATGAAAAGAAAATTGCATTTTGTTGGACTAAGTATCGTCTTGATAAAACATCCCTACTGACTGATGGTAAGTTTGCTTTGGTTAGTAGTAGCCGGGTCCGCTGCGGCATGTTTTCGTATAATGCTAACAAAATAACACGACTTTCGATAATAACACATTATTCGTTCGCAGTTTGTTTGCAGAGTCGAATGGATAACACGTTATGTGTTAGAAAAACACTAAAACATACCTCAGCGGACACGGCTTTACAGTGTGGTGATCATTTTAATCAATTAGAGCTAATGCAGACCCCCTGAGAACTTTGTATGAAGTCACATAACCTCAAAAAAATCCCAACTTACCATAATCTGATAACAGTTTTTGTCACAGATGGCTGCTAACTATCTCGCAATGTGGTACGATTCCCTAATTATAATACCAGCCAACATACATCCCAATGTAGGGCACGGGCCTCTCAGAGAGAGGGAAATTACTGTATGCCCACAGCTGCCTGTATAAACACCTCAGGTACTCGGGTTTCCTAATGTTTCCTCAAAATTTTCTTCATTTTTAGCAAGCTGATGCTAACAATGTTGTTAACAATTCCCATGTAAAACTGCTCCAATTACCCCTAATTTGTATAAAATTCGTTTTTGGAATCATACAGCTCTTAATTTTGTAGGTTAGTACTTCGCAAAAATGTCTCAAAAACCGTTTGTACAAATGTCGAGACAAGGCCAGTTAAAGAGCATTAAAAGAGAAAATATGACATTTGCTTCAGCAACTAGAGGTGACAACCAATCAGAAGAAGAAATATCATACTCAGCTACAAAAATAACATGACAGCTACCTACAGTGTCAGCTACCTCCATACAAAATTTTATCAATATTGGTCCAGCTGTTTGAGTATGAAGCACATACGCAAATACCCTCACACACACACACACATAAACTTTCGCCTTTATAATATTAGTGTGATGTATGCAGTATTCAGAGGATGTTAATGATATTTTAATTTTAATATTTTTGTTACAGACTGTGGTACAAGCAAACAATTGGCAATCCAGCAAAGTCATCTCATCCAGATGGTGACTGACCTGTCAAAACAAGTGTCAGAAACTAACAAAAAAAAAATGGACCTGATTTTAGGGCGGCCGGAAGAGCCATTAACTTCACGAAGGCATGATCCCTTTTCACTGCCACAGTTTTTAACAAACCTGCCAGTAAATGACGATGACAGTTTCTGTCATTTAAATGGACAATTAAAAAATAGTGACAATCAACAGGCAATGGTAAGGGTGACATTTTATTAAATACACTTATAATAATGTTTAATATTAAGGGTCAATTCAATTCCATGCCATTTTATCTGGCTTTTACTTGAGTAATTGCACAACTAACTATTAACTTTGTATGTATAAACCTTATTTAACAAAAAAAAAAATATATATTTATATTTATTAGTTGCACCCAACATGTATTTATAGGTACCATATGCCATTACCTAAATTTTTCAGGTACAATTCTTGACAGGTATTGGCAGTAAAAACCTCCGTCCTTTCACCACAAACATGCTGAGAAAAATACTGCTGGATGCAGTAGTTGAGCAATATTCTCTGATGGGAAAACAAATGAAGAACTCAAAAGAAATCATTTCTTGACACAGAAACTTGCAAATTAATATTTCGTAAGTACCTACCTATTTCGGTAGATCTGTTTATTTTTATTATTGTTTTAATTCCTACATAACCAACAGTCACATTACGAAACATGCTGCTTATTGTCAACTATCATTACTATAGCCGTTTTATTTATATTTTCAGAAATGTGTAAGAAAGTGCATGGAACTGCTACTGACGATAAGCAGAAAGAGATAATCAGTGACTGGCTAAACCAAGGCAAAGTGAGATTGTCAAGAAGGTAAATTACTCTCTTCTTATAATAATACTCTGTAGAGCGGGTGTAGATAGTCTAGTGGGGCCTTTGGTACTGGGTTCGAACCCCGGCGCTGACACCAATGACTGAAAGTTGTATAGGTAGTTGCATACATTTATTTATTTCATAACAAGACAGCTCGTTCAGGGTGACTGTAATTGTGTTGTATTTCAATGGTACATTAATTTAAAAGTTAGTTTCGCAGGTGTTTATTGACTAACAGCCATTTTATTTCATTGTTTCAGGGCCGAGAGACAAAAACAAAATCAACTATGATGCGAGTTTAGTTTAGTCCTTTATAGTTCCTACTTTTTTTTTAATACAATAATATTTTTTTTAATAAACCCATTCAATTTTAATTTCAATGGATTTCATTTCATACTTTAAATGTCGTCAAGTTTTTTGTTTCTTCATGAGGCCTACTCGCAAACGACGACACAATTTTTAATTTTTGTCGTAGTGGTTTGCGTTCGCGAGTATGCCTCCTGATAAACAAACATTATACAAGTTTGATGGGCGGAAACTAGACATTTGATACAAGTTTGATAGAAACTTGCCACAAGTTTGATAGAAACTTGCCACAAGTTTGATACAAAATTGCCACAAGTTTGTCAAGTTTGCATTGGCAAACATTATGCAAAGTTTGAAAGAGGGAAACTAGACATTTGATACAAGTTTGATACATACTTGCCACAAGTTTGTCCCTTGCCTCGTCAAACTTGATGCAAGTTTGCACATTTGATATTTCTAACTTGCTGCAAGTCTGAAACAAGTTTACACTGCTATCTGGGATATATGTAGCTCTGCCAAATTTCAAGACGAATGGTTCAGCGGCGTGAAAACGTAACAGACAGACACAGAGTTACTTTTACATTTATAATATTAAGTATGGATAGTTATGCAATATAATTTAACACTAGCTGCTGCCCGCAGCTTCGCCCGCGTGTCATTTTCTAAAATAAAAGTAGTTACTCCTTATAACATTAGCTATCTGACAGTGAATGTCCTGTCAAAAGCGGTCCAGCCGTTTCGGAGATTAGTTGAAACAAACAGACGGACAGATCGACAGACAGACAAAAAGTGGAAAATTGTTTTTTTTTTTTTTTTGTCATAAGTACCTTATAGGTATGCTGTTGTATCAGTATGCATTTAGTAAATCAATTTGATTTATTTGTATTTATTTATTTCAAACATACATAATACACACCTACCATAGTACAGCTACCATAATAATTATTACATTTATACCAGTGCTTCAATTTGTCGAAGATATAAATAACATTGGAAGTCAGTTATCTCGCTCCTAACTATCAGACTCTACGTCTATTCAGCTGTAATCGGTTACTCAGTGCGGTCTTTAATCGGTTTACCCAGAATATTGTTTGACTAACACAGCCAAATTAGTTGTGAGCAAGATAAATGTTGGGCTTGCACTCGATAACCAATGTTATCGTGATTTCGGTTCCAAATCGACAGCGATAGTTTAGTCTGAGGTATTTATTGTGATAATAAGATTAATGATTTAAGAACAAGGCAGATGTGAGTGGATGGGAGTGGCTTCTTCCCATGGGAGTAGGCAGAAACTATAGAACGCCACCTGCTACACTCTCCTTACATACTCAAACTTTTATCATTTGTTTACATTCATTCATTTGTTTACAGTCAAACACGGACGCGTTGCGAGTGCTACGCACCTGGCCTTTCTGAAGACCTTTTTCTCAAACATGCATGGAAATGTTGTCATTATTTTCGAAAAAAGAACTCCCGAAGTATAGAATTTACGGACAAAGAAAATCAAATCCATTGCAGGAGCGTTTTTTGAATTTGGAACATTACAACTCCAGCAATGTTGTATGAAATGGCGTGCTGCTTTAATTGGACCTCTTTTATCATTCTTGGCATACCAAAGTAAGTCTCTTTGCTTAGCACAAATTGCGTTCACGTGGCTGTATAGCCATAAATGCGTTTGCCTTTTGGCTCAGATGATATATAGAAAATTGGCGTCAAAACTGAAAATTCGTCTTGATTTGTTATTTACATACTATTTCAGCCATCTAACACTACATGCAATGCCCACCTGCAAACCTCATCAGAAATTCAACAAAAAAACATAAATGTACCGGGGAAATCAATAACATTTTCTTTTAGTAATTGCCCCAATATGACTAATGTAACTTTTAATATTAATTAAATTAAATATATAACATAAAAAGTATGTTTTATTTCCCTGCATTCTTTTGAGAAAAGCACTATATACGCCTCGGCGGAAATGGCAATTGCCTGTCTCGTATTAGTGAAGTCCTCGCCTACGGCTCGGCCTTCGTACTAATACTCGACCTGCAATTGCCTATTTCCCGGCCTTTGCAATAATGTACTATTGTTAGTCGCCTTTCATTTATCCTCTCAAAATCAAGCATACTCTTTCCAATTTTTGTCACTACATCTAAGGAAAACATGTTCTTAAATACCCTCACTGTATCCCAAAACAATGACCTCACACCGTATAAATAACTGGACTGCCTAATACATATTATAGCAACGTTCATTTATACGTTAAGATTAATGTTAGGCCACAAGATTCGAAGTCATTACTTATTTAAGCGCCAAAGGTTTTCTTGTCAGGGTTTGCCCTCGTCTTGATAGTAGATTGAAGTTCGAGTAAATTAGGCGATCACATGAATAGATTAGAAATAAGTTACATTCAAGGGTTTAGAAGTCTCGATATTGTTAGTTAAGTACGATATCGATCAGGCTCTTTCAAAGGGGTCGTTTTAATTGAGATTTATTAGTTACGTTCTAAGGTATTGAATTAAGTTTTTGATATAAATGATTTCGTTGAAAGTAATTATTGTTACAGTCAGTATACACAATTAGCTGGCCCCCCTTACATAAATGGTTGAGATTTTTTTGAATACGGATCGATAGAATTTTATAATTCTTAATTTAATTTAAATACCTATACGAAATCTACCCAAAACTATAAAAAAAATCGATTAAAATCGTACGATCTGTTAGTAAAAAAATCTCAACCATTTATGCAAGGGGGGGTCAGCTAATTGTGTATTGTACCATTGATGTATACAGAGAAATGACAATATATAGAGTATTCTATTCTTTACAACAAACACGTTATCAATAAATAATACCTAATATGATGATTAATTATCAAAAGGCACCGCGCTTGTGCCGCCACCGTCACCGCGTCCGGGCGGGTCATTCATAGAATAAATAAAAAATATGCAAGTAAAGTTGTTTTTGCAAAATGTCTCAAGCAATTTTAAAATTATAATAATTATGTAAAAATATAAAACACTTAATTTTTTTTTTTTTGCTGTTATGGTTCTTTTACCACCTTATATACAAATAAATAAAATTGAAATGTCTGTTTGTAATGTCAAAATAACAGCTGTTTACTAAATGCATATCAAAGTGTATACGGTACTTATAACAAAAACATAATTAAAACATTTTTTGTCTGTCTTTCTGTATATCTGTCCGCCTGTCTGTTTGTTCCGATTAATCTCCGAAAAGGCTGAACCGATTTTGACGGGACTTTCACTGGCAGATAGCTGATGGTATAAAGAGTAACTATGGCTTTAAATTTAGGAAAAGCGACGCGGGCGAAGCCGCGGGCAGCAGCTTGTTTATAATTACAATTCGATCCTGAAGATTGAAAACACAATATAACTATTTGTTTACTGTGTTATATTATGCAGCCACTTAAGTTTGGCAATTCTTCGAGCTATGTCGGTTACCTTGGTTCTCCTGCGAATCTTTTCATTTTTGATTCGATCACGTAGATCGAACGCCTCGTACGTTCGTATCGTATGGGCAGAGCACATTGCTCGCAGAACAGATAACCGTTGGGGCCGAAAGGTTCTGAAGTGGTGACTGCGTACCGGAAAACGCAGCGTTGGAAGGCCTCGGGAACAAGGTGGACTGATGACCTTGAGAAAGCCGCAGGAATCCGCTGGATTCGGGAAGCACAGAACCGGTCGAAGTGGCAGTGCTTGGGCTGGACATAGGCATGTCCAGCATTGAACGTCTTTCGGCTGAAATGATGATTTTACAGCCACAATCCAGTATTGTCCAGTAGTATCTATGAAGCAGTGTAAAGGTGTGACCAAACATAAAGCGGCAATCGTGCGCGGCTGGCCGCACTATGATTGGACGACAGCCGCGCGCTGCAGCCGCGAGCTACCTGCCGCGCATGGCGTACGCCGCGAACGGTGTAGTGTTGGTTCGCCAGTGGTTGTGTGTGGACGGACATATTTTATCAAGTAAAATGGATAACGAAACAGCAGTTCGTCTTATTGAAATATATGGCTCCCATAGTCCATTATGGGATACTAGGGAGCTACAACACACGCGGCCGCTTTCATTGTGGTTTGAATACGAAATAATTAGCGCGGCGTGTCTCGGACATGCCGCGCAGCACTGCCGCGCAGAAGGTCTAAACTAATCGCGCGGCAAATTTGTGTCTTGAGAATGCCGCACGTAGCTGCCGCGCACCTTGCACGCCGTGTTTGGACACACCTTTACACTCTTTGTCTTCGTATAAGAGTAACAAGAAAGTAAGGTGATGAGAAGCTTTATTCGTATACCATTTCGTATTGTTCACAATCTCTATATTTCAGAGCTTCAAAGCAGAACCTTCAAACATAGCATTGTATTTTATTTAAAATAACAGACAGACATAACGTTTTTGCATACAGTGAGCCTTTGCTTTGTGCCCCGGGATCACGTTCAACTGAATATTTAATATATTATGCGAGCTTTCTCAATGCTTTGTATGTACATATGTGACAATGGTATAAGGTGAAGAGATAAACGCGAGTGGGAGTACTTGATGTAGTACTTACGTATAGGTACTTTGGTGTCAGACGTGATAAGGCACTGAAGTCCTGAAATCAGACTCCTACACGACGCGGCATCACAATGAAACGCAATTTATTCACTACTACATACAGTATAACGACCTTTAACCGAATTTGTTTCGTTCCCTCAGAGATTAAATAATATAATATATATATTTTTTTAATTCCGTGTGGTGCCGAACGTAAAGAATAGCACCACCCTATTTCTTCCCGCGGGTGTCGTAAAAGGCGACTAAGGGACTTACTAGAGAATGGGCAGCAGCGTTCTCTATGCATTTTTAACACCATACTGCGATTGCCAACCCGCCTGCCAAGCGTGGCGATTACGGCAAACCCCCCCAATTGGGAGAGGCCAATGTCCAGCAGTGGACGTCTTTCGGCTGAAATGATCATGAATGATGAATAATATTTTTAAGCACAAAATGTCTTAAAAACAACCTCGAGTCCCTTTAGCGTGACAATAGCGGTCAGTGACTCACCTACATTTTCTAGCATTCTTTATTTCAAAACCTGAAATTAAGTCCGTTAACGTTCAATCAATATCGTGATCTTCAACATAATTCCAATAACGAAAAATCATACATAATTTAGTATAGGTTCCTATGGAGACATATTAGGGAAAGGGCAGTGACCGCTAATGCTATGCTAAAGTGACACGGGTATACGCGGTCTCTTTTTTAATTACATCTACTTATTTTTTTCTGGTTTCTAGCTTAATTTTCCGCTTTGAATAATTAAGTGATATTTATTTTTTGCTCTCCCGAAATTCAATAACTACGAAAATAAGAGGGCTTCCTTAACCTCTTAAAATTACGATTAGGTTGAGTGGAAACCATCAGCAAAATGTCTCCGACAGAGCAAAGTGTTTGTTACAAATTTTGCCAAGCACAACAGATATGTATACTGTTTTAAATTATGACTATGTTTACATTGCTAAATAAAAAAAAAACAATACGGGCGGAACATAAAATTCTGTCACGATTTTAACGGAGCAGATTTTCATCAACTTTTTTGTAGCATTGTTGGTTACGAGGAAAGGTAGTAAAGACAATACAGTCAAATGTCGGTACTGAGGTCGTTAAAACCTCTATTAGCTCGTAGCGTAGCACCTACGTAGTACCCTCGTAGCACCTTCGTAGCGGATGTCTACGAGCGCCTACGAATGTCTACGGACGTAGTTATCGACGGTGAAGTGCCAATACCTCCTAACTAACATTTTTTCTAGAACTCACTTTTTTATCATTTTGAATTTAAAGGCGTTATTCGCATGTTTTAGTGAAATCTCCAAAGTGTATTTTTAGTTGTTATACTAATATGTGGAAATACCTTCAACTAAACCAACGTGCCTGTTTTATGGCATTACCTCCATGCATGCATCCTCATTCAGTTTGTGTACATTTTTTACTTTGTCAGTTAGGTGTTATTGGCACTTCACCGTCGTTATGTTATCTTTTACCTGTAACCACAGAATAATACAGATGGGACACTTCACAAAATCATTTAAATAAAAAGCGACTCTTGCTACGACACAATAAAGTGCCTTTCAGGTCGCACAACGCTTATTACTCACAGTTATAAGACCTACAAGTTGCCTTTCCTTCTACCGCGTAACTCTTACACCGCCGGCGGCGCGCATCACTCCTACTGAATTGGCCTAGTGAGATGGGTCCGCCGCGTACTTGTAGCTTCATACCTAAACTGCAGTGTCCTATCTGTGCTGTAGCATCCATAATTTAAACATTATAAACATTGATAAATATTGTGTTATTTCTTCATGTTACTGGTGCCGGCTGTGATAAATAGGATGGGTATAATATAATATGGAAGATTAGTGGTTGATTATCGAAAATGTTTTTCTCCCTTTTTATCGACGAGTCGGGAGTATTTTTATAGCAATAAAAACCACACCACATAGTCTGAACGGATACGTTTATTTAATAATTCCGAGGTCTCTTACACTTTGCGTGGTAACGAAACCATAGCGCGAATTTAAACCAACCAACGCCATCAATCGAGACACAATACTTATCAAACATTTCATACAAAATTGGTTTAGGTTTAGTCTATTAAAGATTATAAGGTTAAATAGTAGATTATTTCTATATAATCTATTCATATTATAAATTACGCAACGGATTTTGATGCGGTTTTATGTATAAAACATACATTTTTTTAAATGTATTATGTATTTGCAATCAGCCTTTCGGAAAATGCAAATGTGCTGTTTGGTTCATGGCGAGGTTATGCAGGGCTCCACTAACCACCGTATGGTAATTATTTATTCAACTCTAGGATGTGGTGCCTTTTGAGGCCCTTGGTGATATTTGATTGGAGCAGCTACCGGCCAACTGATTTGGATGGTTTTTAAGTCTGTCCTTGTATGCATTTTCTACCTTCAGAATATTATCCTTTACTGTGTATAATTTAAACTGCTCGTGAATAATTGAAAAAAAATATATAATAATTTATTAATGATTAATAATTATCTAGTCATTTATTTATATTTATAACAGCTTAAACTATCATTACAGGGTTTACCCTAATGCGACAGCTAAGAACTTAAAACTAATAAGCTAAACTATATACTTACAACCAAATTAGAGAAAAAAAAAAAAAAAAACTAGCAACATTATTAAAATTAAAATTAAAAGTTGTTAACTACTTCGTTACCATTTACATACGTGTAATTAGTCTGTAAGCTATCTTAAAAATGTAAAAATAAATAAATAAATAATAATGGTAATGATAATATTAATAATGGTAATGATATTTGTTTTTTTTTTTAATATAATTTTTGCATTGGTGATGAAACATGGGTCATTGTAAATTGACTTCAGAATTAAGTTTTGTAATCGATGTACTATGTTGATGTTTAAATCCGCGGCACTAACCCATAGCTGTACATCCATATTGCCGTAGGTATGTATTGGCTTTATCACAGCTTTGTAAACATATGTCGGAGAACGGTAGGTTTCTCTCGGTATCATCAGCCATATTTTAAACTACTGTGGGCGTACTATGGCTAGTATTGGTTATTGCGCAATAGAAAAACCGAATTAAACGCAAAAGTCATTTACTCAACCTGAGAACCTTAAAGTTTACATAAGGCAGTCCCTCTCTTCACCACTTCCTAGTGCTTTCGCTGGGAAGAAGAAGTAGCGGAACAAACTCCCCAGCAGCACATCTGTCTGTTCAGTTAGAAGAACTATACAGTAATGGGTATACAAAGTAATTAATGTAGGAACACGACACAACTATACCGAACGCGCAACAGTTTCTAGACGTCTTCACTGCTTGACCGCCACCGATGAACTTCACTTGTCGAACGTGCAGCGGACACTCGTCGCCCGTAGAACGTTATGTTGTAAACTCCGTCATGCGCCGCTAGGCAGCACTTGCGTCCTGATTAGTCAACAATCGATGGCGCGAACTCCAATAACTCCATCGAACGCCACTAGATGGCGCTGGCGTACCGGATACAACTCGTCTCCGACACATAATTATATATTAAACTTAATAGATTAAGGAAATCTCGATGTTTTGTCAAGTTGTAAATACCGTGCAAAGCAGGGGTGGGTCGTTAGTTAATGTATAAATAAGAAATCTAACAGCATAACTTGAAAATACGACAACTAGGTATAAAGAAAACTGAAAAGTTAATACACAACAGACTTGAAATTATAACAAATCCCCAGTCCGCCATGATACATGACATGGACGACACGGTTGGCGCAATGGTTAAGCGATTGACTGCTGCGCTGCGTGTCGCGGGTTCGATTCCCGCACGGAACAAAGATTTGTATGTCCTAGAAGTATTTGTTCGGGTCTGGCTGTTTGAGTATGTGAGTTTAAATGTTTGTAAATGCACCCACAATACAGGATAATTTCCTAGTGTGGGGCAACGTTTAAAAAATAATAATAATAATAATAATTTCATTAAAAACTTACAGAAAACATAAATACCTTTCAGTTAAAATGTAAGCGGTAGGGTAATTTCTGAGAGTTCATATAAAATGCAAAACTACATATAAAAACTACTGTTATGCCATTTATACAACGTGAAATCTACTCTTTGTTTCCAAGCTACGGTCTGCTTGGTCTTGAAAATTTTATGAAGCTCACTGGCATACTTCAACTACAATAGGCTAAACTTCTATTCATACAGAGTGAAATGTTTTTATTCACAACGAAAACACTTTAAGTACTTAAACAGATTTCTAATAATATGTCCATTCTACTTCGCAACGTGTCAGTTAGGATTTTCAAAATTCGGTCATTCAATAAAGTGCGCATTTTCTGATTTTCTCTAACAATGAAAAGCTGTCTCGGCTCACGGAGAATTTCACAGATTTCTAAGAAATGTTGCCGCAACGTTCTAGAAATGTCAGCAAGACGTAAATTGTCTAGATGCACCGATGTTGTTGGAACATTATTATAGACATTGTTTCACAAGTTTATTGAAAAAGGCAATACATTGCAACGAAAATCAAGCTAAACGACAAACAAAACCACAAGCCACACACAGCACACTTGCATGCTCACACGCACTATTACACGCACCTGTATTTAAATGTAAAAAAAAAACTTGTAATAGTACATTACTTACCAAGGGCTGTAAAAGAAAGAAAGCCCGAAATCGCAGGTATTGGTATTGTGACCCGAGCCGCAGGCGAGGGTTGTAAATATGCGATAGAGGGCTTTCTTTTTTACTGCCCGTGGTAAGTACACAATTTTACGTCTTCACCTGGCCACAATGCGAGTTTTACTGTACGCGTAACGTGCGGTAAAACTCACATTATTGCCAGGTGTGACGTAAAAATATAATACAATTGTAGTAATACAATTAGGTTCCGTGTGGTGCCGGACTTAAAGAATAGCACCGCCCCATTTCCTCCCGTGGGTGTCGTAAAAGGCGACTAAAGGGCTCACTAGCGAATGGGCAGCAGCGTTCTCTATGCATTTTTATCACCATACTGCGATCGCCAAGCCGCCTGCCAAGCGTGGCGATTATGGCAACTCCCCCCCATTGGGGGAGGCCTATGTCCAGCGGACGTCTTTCAGCTGAAATGATGAATACAATTAGAGGAGATCGGCACTCTTACTCCTTAAGGCTGCAGTCTTGCAAAATTCACTCGCGGTGAGTTATTTGCGCAACTTTGTATTTTTTTTTTTTTTAACAAATTAAAGAAATAACATGAAATATTATTATTGCACAAAAGTAAACATAATATAAGTAATAGCTAGTATTTTTTTTTTTTTTAGTACATCGAGGTGGATTATGTTAGGTGAATCAAGCATTGAATACAGCTCTTTCTGCCCAACAACATTTCAAGGTATGTTTGTGCTCCTACTTTAGGGTAATTAAGAATTATTTTCAAAATCTGTTCCACGCATAATTAACTGAACATTCTCTTCTTCAAAATGCGCTGATTAGTTTTGTCTAATTATCTTACATTTTCTTATTTTGGAGGTCACAAAGTCATCAAAATTCTCTGTTTTTATCTTTTAATAAACGGTTGTTATGTTATTTCTTTAATTTGTTTAAAAAAAAATACAAAGTTGCGCAAATAACTCACCGCGAGTGAATTTTGCAAGACTGCAGCCTTAATACAGGCTATTTCAAAAACTAGCAAGGAGAGCAGCACGTCACCCACTTGATTGCCAGACATTAAATTCTACCCACTTTGTGATCACTGTTACATGTACTACAATCTGTTTTATATAAATAAAGATTATTATTATTTATTATTATTAAAGACATTTTCACAATTTCTATCAAGTTGTTCTCTTACAGATGCAATCGTGATATGAAACCGAAAAATTGCTTTTGTAAATATGTTTTCAAGTGTTTCGAAACGAAATCCCTTTGTAATACTTCCTTTGAAATATGATTGTACAATGGGCACTGTTTCATTTCAAGCGGTTTCCAATAATTAGTGAAAAGCAGCCGTGTGGGGATTAATTTGAAGTATGGACCTTGATTGAATTTCTCTCTCAATTAATTTAATAAAAGCCCATTCGACGTGATCAAGTGTCTGACTTTCAGTTATGATGTTGATTTTACGGCTATAATATCCCTCGTTGTTTTACAGATTATCACTTTAAATATAGACAGAGACACAAAATTATTGTTGTTGTTTTATTGGTGTGTTTTACAGACACCAATAAAATGGATGTTCTCTCTCTCTGGAGAACATGTTTTTTAACTGAAAATGTAAATTGGTTAACTATCACTCAGTAACTCGAGACAACGATACCCCACATCATGGGATAGACGAGAAAAAACTTTACTTGGAGGGGCGGTACCCTAAAAAAAATATCTAGATTATATTTTACCAATTTGGCGGCGTGATTAATATGTATACCCATGCGAAATAGGGATAATGACTAAAACAATATGTTTTGTTCGTCATTTACGTAGATTATTAAAAAATACGAGTATTGGTGACGTATTTTTTATTTTTTTACGTAATCAAAACATTACGGCGATACATTGAGTTCAAATGTGGCATGACGTTACTTCTCATTAGATTTATACTGAGCTGTGACGTAACGAGCCCCACTCCCCAAGTTTAATGTGTTTTATCTAAGTAATTTTTTATTAATATGATAAAGCAAACAATACGTGTCTAATATTTTTTTTTTTATTATCTGATTGACGGACTAAACAGTATTTTTTTTTTTCCCAGTACACATCCCTATTGCAGCTTTCTAGTACTAAGAGTCTCTGAGCTAAGCCTTGGGTCAGACAGACAGACAGACGGACATGGCGAAACTATAAGGTTTCCTTGTTGACTACGGAACCCTAAAAATCGTAAACATGCTAAAATAAAAACGACATGCTTGAGAAGTGTGTTGCATTGTGGAGTGGTAGTTTGAGTGAGGGTGTGTGTGTGAGGGAACCGTGGTGTGATATTAAATTGAAATGCATTTAGATATGGCTTCTGTAATTATAACGTCTTTTACCTACAGAGGTAAATGTTTAATAAGGAACATTAGTGTTCCCTTGAGAACACACTAATACATATTTATCATATTAGCAGCAAGATCATCAAGTCTAAGTAATACTTCTGTGAGATATAATTACACATATTCTTTTATTAACACATTATAACTGTATTATAGGGAATTAGTAAGTACAATGAGTGCGTCCTGCCTGTTGTTGTCTTACAGAGCCGAAACGTGGACACTCACGGTACGGCTGGTCCATAAATTCAAGGTCGCTTAGCGAGCTTTGGAACGGGCTATGCTTGGAGTTTCTCTGAGAGATCGAATCCGGAACGAGGTGATTCGGCAGAGAACCTAAGTTGTCGACATAGCTCACAGAATAAGCAAGTTGAAGTGGCAATAGGCCGGCCATATTAGCCGTAGGACCGATGACCGTTGGGGTAGACGTGTTCTCGAGTGGAGACCGCGAATCGGCAAACGTAATGTAGGACTTCCTCAGGCTAGGTGGAGCGACGATCTTCGCAGGGTGGCTGGTAGCAGCTGGATGAGAGTTGCTGAGAATCGAGCTGAGTGGCGTGCAATTGGAGAGGCCTATGTCCAGCAGTGGACTGCTATAGGCTGATGATGATGATGATGAGTAAGTACAGTCAGCCTCAAAAAGATGTATACATAGACAAGACTTCATTTGTCTGTCTACAATATTTGTTCCATAATATTCTATCAATGTGAAGCCACAAAATATGTTTTTTTTTTTTTGGGAATAGCTTCTCGCAGTTCAACCTAGTAGGTTGTCTACTACTTAACCGGACTCTCCTGTGGGTGCCTCAATAAATTAAGGCCTCCAGCCAGGGCATAAAACTTAAAACTAAGCGACTATGCTAAGGGCACCCCCTGTGGGGGTACGGACCTCGGCTTAGGACGTCGGTGGGGGAGAGCAAGGGACAAATAAAATACTACACATTGGGTACTTAATGGTAGCTACACATTGAAACAGTATTATGGAACACAAATTGTAGACAATCAAATGAATTCTTGTCGACGTTTACATCCTTTTGAGGTAGACTGTACTATATCAAATGTCGGAGCCAGTGAATAACAATAATGAAGAAAGTTTTGAATTATGTCTAACGTGTCGATAGCAACATGTCGTGGTAGGAGCACGACGTCATATTAATTAAGATTAATTGGCAACACTTTACGAATAAAATGTTCTAAGCAGTATCTATACAAATACTTAAGTAAAGTTTTGTCTGTTTGTCATATCCACGAATGACAGCCGGGACCAACGGCTTAACGTGCTTTCCGAGGCACGGAGGAGTCTCGGTATGTAAAGATGGTCACCCATCCACTGACCAACCCCGGCAAGCGTAGCTTAACCTGACGGATCGACCCGTGCGGCTGTTATTACTTAGCCACGAGCTCCTCGGTTTTTAGTAAATGCATATGAAAGTATATACGGTACTTAAAACAACAACAAAAAAAAATTGGTTGTCTGTAAAGTTGTTTTACGGACGATAGTTTAACGTGACAACGTCATAACAAAACATTGATGCGGCGCAAGCGTACAATGAGCGTAACGGGACAATTAGCGTAACGGGACAATTAGCTTAACGGGACAATGAGCATAACGGGACAATGAGTCATTCTTTTTCGTGCATGCAACTGGCGTTCATCCGTACAATGAGTGTAACGGGACAATGAGCGTAACGGGACAATGAGTCATCCTTTTTCGTGCATGCAGCCGGCGTTCATCGATTTATTAGACGTTGTCACGTCAAAAATATATTTCTTTCTGACTGTTTGTTCCGACTTATCTTCGGCACAATTGAACCGATTTTGACGGGACTGTCGCTGGCAGATTGCTGGTGTCATAAGAAGTAACTTAGGCTAGATAGGTACTTTTATATTTGAACAAGTCACGTGTGCGAAGCCGCGAGCAGCGCAACTAGTTACGAATGAAATGTTCTAAGCAGTAATTATCTCAACACTTCTTGGTTCCAGGAATTCATTTGAAAGAAACGGCTTATTAATATTCAGTGTAAATATGTTCACGTTGTTGTTGCTAGGCAACTACATAACATTATTTATTTTGGATATGGTTGGATATAACGAACTGAGGGTCAGGAGGGATCTCGCACTAATCTCGTACATATTCAAGATACTTATAGGGAAGGTACATAATGCGGACATTTTAGGGCACATAGGTTTGTGTGTTCTGGACAGGTACGTGTGGCGACGACGGCAGCTACGGCTGCTGGCGGAGCCGCGCGCATGAACCAATCTTTTAAGTGAGGCGCCATTGACGCGTGCACTCCGAACTCTTAACCTTATAGCTAGTGACTCGGACCTATTTTGTTGTGTTCTCTGAGTGAGTTCACAAATAATGTTTTATTTGTATTTAGTTACAAAATGTAATTATAATAATAAGTTAGTATAAGATTAGATAAAATAAATAAAAATATATAAATAGGTTACCCTGTAAGGATAGACGTAAAATGAAAAATAAATAAACAAAAAATATCATAACGCCTGGTTGGCCCGTAGGGATAGTCAAAGGTGTACCTATAGTAACCCTTGGCGTCGCCAGTTATTGTAAAACGAAGCGAGCCTATTGCCCTCAACCGGGCACGAATCTAGACTTCAGGATGCTACTGAGAAATTCCTGACGTAAATAATGTTAAATGTTTATTGTCACAAATAAGCATTCACAAGAATTTGGCACATAGGTACATTATTTATTTATTTTTGCTTTAGGTACTGAAACTGATACCCAAACTAAGCCAGGGCTTGTATTTTGGGAGTCTATATTAAGGGGGAAGCGTCAGGGTAACCAGCGAAATTCAAATTTTCTTACGTTCTTTGCAATTTCCAGGTCAGTATCAAGTTGTATGCTGATCTAAATATGATTCGCGTCCGTAACAAATACATATGTACAGATTTATAATCAATAGAATCAGTAATACAACTCCTTACGCTCGTATAATCTGATTGAATGACTATTTCATGAAATCATGTCTTTTAGGAATATACTAACTTACGCTATAAATGCGAAAGCGTCTTTATCTGTCTGTTGTGTCTTTTTCACGGCATAACCACAGGGCCTCAAGTCTGCTATTACAATAGTGTCAGAATGGTCTATCATTGATTTCATATTTGTTGATTTTGACAAGTTTGATAATCTACTAATATAATGGCGTCATTATGACTTTCCAATGGTCAGCCACTGATACTCTATTGAGAGAATTGGTAATCTCGTACATAATGACAAATGAAACTTCCTACTAAACTTCCAACTTCCTACTACTTCAGATTGCTTATAACACTAATAAATAATATGTAAAAATATATATAAATGTAATCTGGCATGAATAAATGTTCAAATTTAATAGTAGTTTTTCGAAAATCATTTCTACTAACGGGTTTTATAATAGTGGCAATACGATAATGCCATTGTAATACAATTATATTATGAGATCATTGATCGACCATTATGAATTTAGCAGATTACGAACTTTTAGCAAAATGACAATGGAATCGTGTTGGAGTGACGAATTTATAAAAATAGCAGACTTGGGCTCCTGATCCGATAGTGATTTTGATAGTTTTTAAATGTCAGTATTTCAAAATCACGATCAATGTAATTTTGTTACTAAAGATACAATGTTGCTAATCTTATTCCACATCAAATTTTTTTTTTTTTTAAATACGTTTATTTGCGGCAAACATGACGTAGAGAATGAACACATACTTTCACAAGAGAGTTTGGATGTAGTAAGTAATCATCCGTGGTTCCGTGTGGTGCCGGACGTAAAGAATAGTACCACCCCATTTCCTCCTGTGGGTGTCGTAAAAGGCGACTAAGGGACTTACTAGAGAACGGGCAGCAGCGTTCTCTATGCATTTTTAACACCATACTCCGATCGTCAACCCGCCTGCCAAGCGTGGCGATTATAGCACAACCTCCCAATTGGGGGAGGCCTATGTCCAGCAGTGGTGTTTTTTTGGCTGCAATGATGAATGATGAGTAATCATCGGAACTATGAACCGATTCCAAAAATTCTTTCACTAATGTTAAGCTATAGTATTGCCCAGTGTTATAAGATTATTTTATGTTAAAACAAATTAAATCACGTGGACGAAGTTGCGGGCAGGAGCCCCCAGGAGGTCCCTTATACATATGTACGTAACGTGACCAAAGAAATTCTAACTGCAACTTTGTCGATACAGCAGGTAAATATAACCCTTATCCGTAATTACAGAGTACGGTCGGTATAACAACAGTGGTCGGCGGCAACCTCAAACAACCACTTAAGTGGGTTAATTGCAGCGCCATGAAGGCTGCAGTTATGTCGGTTTGCATTACCACCTACGCTATTAATACAATGTAAATTATTGGCGAAGAAAATTGTTGCGACTAGAAATGTAGTAGAAAGTGTTAGTGTTTGGCGGGGGTCGAAAGAAAAATAGAGATTTTTAGGGTCATTTATTGGCACATATATTTATTGCCATATATTTATCAAATCTGTTTTTAATTTTATTTTTTTAATTTGTTATTATTTAGAACAAAATTTTGCTATTGTTATTGTTACTTACATAATAATAACAATAAGGTTTATTCACAAAAAATACAGAAACACATTTATAATGTACATTACAATTCATAACAAGTTGCAAAACCCGTACAAAATGTACATATATAACCCTGTCTCTTAGACTAGGATAGCCTGTATTCTAAGAGACAGTAAATTGAAAGAGAAAATTTTAAAAAGATTTATTTTTTATTTTTATGAAATTGTAAATAGGTATCCTTTTCGGCTTTATCATACCTATTATGTAAAACCATAAATGGTGCATGTTGTTTTAGCCTGTAAATAATTGTTGCACTTATAAACGTATTTACTATTAGGGAAATTATTAAAATGTATTGTGTAAACAATTGTTGGCTAACATAAAAAAAGATTTAAAAAAATCGCCCCGTTTATTGGACACGGTTCGTTTCTCTAGAATTTAGGCGCAACATTGAACAAAGCTTCGAATTTACCATTTTTATAATAAATCTTTAAATTTCATTCGCAAAACCATTATTATTCATGGAAACACTTAATTTCTAAAGAAAGCTGACTCAATAGGGCAGGAAATATTTTCCAATTACGTTTGTGAGTACATTTCACTGTAGCTCGAGCTGGTAGTAAAAATGTCTTTATATTGCTGGCGGATAACGAAGCCTAGTATTACCTACTTGCATACAAGACCAGTTACTACTTAAAAGTAAAAAGTTCTCGTTTTTCCGACTGTTAGAATAGAATAGAAATTTAACTTGCAAAGTCAAAGTCAAAGTCAAATCATTTAGTTAAAATAGGCACATAAAAGGCAATTCTATACGTCAAAATTGACAATTTTTTTTTTTTTTTTTTAATTAATTATTTGATTCTAGTTGCCCCTTCCAAAAGGTAGTTACGTATGGAGAAGAATTGGCAAGAAACTCCATACTTAATCTTTTAAAATGTTAACAATATTTGTATACAGTAATTATTAATTATATGTGAAGACAATGCACTTACCTAGAATAAAATTACTTTACCACAATAGGTAAAAAGAATGAAAAGTGAAGCAATGACAGACAAATTAATTATGCGTTAGATGCATGGTGCAATTATGGGTAATGCATAAAAGATGTTATGATACATTAAAGCTCAACCATATTTCACCATCATTCGGCATGCGAACATATATACAAGGTGGATTTTTAGACGAGGCAGTAAGCGGGCCTTATCCGTTTTAGTTACAGAAAAACGGTTTCAGGTTCTGTTCATAATTTTTTGAGAAATTTTGATCCCCATGCACAGATTTTGAAAAAAAAAATACTGTCAGCAAGAAAATGTGCCATTTTCACAAATACTTTTTTTAATGCCAATCGAGCTTGTTTCTTAAAGAAACAAAAAAAATCTATAGGACCAACTGAGGTTTGAGTACAAGAAAAATCAGAAATCGTAAAAAAAACTTTTCCCCTATATTTCGTAGGAAATAAGACTCCAACTTACTTTTTTAAGATGGATAGACTCTGTTTTCCTGTAGCTACAAGGATTAATGCACCTGCCCTTGCTACCCTATCTAAAAAATCCACCCTGTTCAATCATTCACTTAAGTTTAACGGCAATTTAAAAAAAAACAGGTCACAGCAATTCAGCTTTTTTTTCTCTGTTAATAACTCAGTCACAATGTTAGTAGATTTTATCCATAAAAAAATTACGTAGTCTACTCTTAAATAGCACTGTTGTCAAGTATTTCCAACCACTCGGTAATTTATTGTAAATATTTAGGGCCATACAATAAACACTTCGGCGCATCAAAGTAATTTGACACGGTAATTGACATAATTTACTATTGTCACGTTTATTTCTTGGAGATACATTAGCTAGACCTTCAAAAGGCTTGAATTTTGCTTTACAAAAATTTACATTAGAGATTTCGATGTTCGATACGAGTACGTCTATGTAAATCAAATAATGGCATGTTCCTTTGGCTATATGGGTAAAATCAGCACAACAGATAAATACTCAGGCAGTATAGATGTGTTTTACTTACCCCATGTTGTACAGCGACATAGTATTAGGCCCGCTTGAACCGCAAATCTCTAAGTGCGTTTCACGTTAAACATATTTAAAACATGATACTCTCTCATTTTACTCTGCAAGCTATGTCGGCAATTCCGGTTCTTTTCTGGATAATTTAATTCCTGATTTAATCCTTCAAAGAAACTGCAAGCATAGCCCGCTCCATAACACGCTGAGCTTTGTAAAGTGGACCAGCCTGACCGTCAGTCTCCACATTTCAGCACCGTATGTCATAACGGCCAGGACGCACTGGTTGGAGGCCTTCAAACATGGCGGGATAGGTGACGAAAAGACTTGACGGAGTTTCCCAAACGCTGCCCAGCCCAACAGGATCCTCCTGTCGCAACCACGCAAAGCAAAGCACGCTGAAGTAGCAGTGGGCTGGCCATGTTTGTCGAAGAACCGATGGCCGGTGGAGCAGACGAGTCCTAGAGTGAAGACCGCGTATCGGCAAGCGTAGTGTGGGACGCACCCCAGCTAGATGGACTGACAACTTTAAAAAGGTGGCTGGGACAGACTGGAAGCGAAAGGCGAAGGACAGAGTGTTGTGGCGCAACCTGGAAGAGGCCTATGTCTAGCCGCGGACTGCGATAGGCTGAGTTGATTGACTGTCTCAGTCATTCTCAAATGATTGACAGAAACAGAACGATGTTGTAAATGCGTTTAGCGCTAAACTCATTAAGGCTTCTGCCTCGAATTTTGCGGGCAGCAGGGCGGCGGCGGCGGCGGCGGCGGCGGCGGCGGCGGCGGCGGCGGCGCGGTAGCGGCGCGAGCAACGCAGACCCGTTCTCGAAACCAGCGGGCAGATCGCGCGGCACCATAGCGGCGTAGTGTTGTATTCATGATTGTTTCGTCGAGATATTCGTTTTTATTCGCGAAAGAAATGTTTGAACAACGGCGACAACATCTTTTTGATTCAAATGTATTCCTAACGTCACAGAAATAAATTGCACAACACTGCAATGCGGACGCGCAGGCGGTCACCGCTTAACTGGAGTGCACCGCTCGTTGCCCGCCGCGACGCCGCTGCCGCGCCGCTGTTTTCGAGAGCCAGTCCATTTGATTTTATGCATTAGATCCTACCGCTCCCGCGCAGCCGCCGCCGCCGCTCCCGCTGTCCGCAAGATTCGAGGCAGAGGCCTTAGTGATTTGTGGTGTCCCCCTCCCACCCCATAAAGTATGAATAATGTACTCAATAGATGACAGCAGTTCCACGTCTTGAGTGCCAAGTGATGTCACGTAAGACGATAGCAACGCTAATTTACCAAACTTAGCAAGACAAAACAGACGTGTTGCGGGAATTATTGTCCTGTAGGAAATACGTAGTTGACAGTTTACTGTCTATCAAGTTATTACGCACGTAATTATGTCGCCTGTGTACAACGAAGAAGTTTGTTTCTGACTGTACATCCAAACTCCAAACTTTTCTGCTGTCTGTCTGTCAGGGAAATTAATTTTTAAGAAAATTGACTACCAACTTAAATTTTGATTTTACAGTGGCCAGCACATCAAGTTACCACAGTCAGATTTTCTCATTCGATTTTGAACTTAACCTTCAACATTTTAAAGTTTAATATCGTTTGGAGAAAGACAGTTTCGTGTAGCTTGATGTGCTGGCCACCGTACATAGATAGTTACTTAAGAAGGTTTTATTTTAGAATGAAAATGCAGAAAATAAACACGTTAAGTTGTGCTCCACAAGACTATAAGTCATTATTATTACAAACAGTAGTTTTAGATTGTTAAGTTTGATTTTAAACCTTAAAATGGCCATTAAGCTCTGTTTTAAGGATGGAAAAGCCTAAGTTATTTTTTATAACATCAGCTATCTGCCAGTGAAAGTCGCGTCAAAATTGGTCCAGCCGTTTCGGAGATTAGCCGGAATAAACAGACAGACAGACAACATTTTAAAAAAGTTTTTTTTTATAAGTACCGTATATACGCATTAAGTAAAAAGCCGTTATTTTGACATTACAAACAGACCTTTCAATTTTATTTATTTGCATGTATATGTATAGATTCAGCCTCGTCTTCTTACTGTGAATATAAATGCTGACATAATTTTATTTAGCTTGTAAATGTTTTTTTTTTCTTTTTTTTTTCTAAAAATATCTGGATATATCAAGAACCTGAGAATCTTTTGGAAACTGTGTGGGGAGTTTTAACCTATGCAAGCCCTGAATAAGGCGCAAGCTTTGTTGCCATGCACGAGTGGTCCCCGATCTAGGCAGTGTCACAATGTAGCGTTTTGAATGCACGCGTGTAGCATTCAACGGTAAACAAAATGTATGTAGACATGTATATATAAATCAATCTAGTTGAGTAATATCATTTCAAATTAAGTTGAGTAATGTTTTATTACGGCGCCGCCGAGACCGGCCCAGAAAAAGACGGCGAGACGAACTGGACGCGTACTGCGAGGGCTAGTTCGAGGTAGCGCGGGAAATGTGTTTCCTGGAAGGATTTGGGGAAGGCCTTTGCCCAGCAGTGCGGCAGTATGGGCTAACAAAAAAAAATATAATAGAGAAACATTTAACATAGTAAGTTACATCGCCAGTATAATTCTAGAATAATAGGGACGATGATTAAAAAAAAATTTGTCCATAATGTAGATTATTAAAAAATATGGGACATGTATTTTTTCTTTTTTTACGTAATCAAAACATTACGGCGATACATTGCGTCATTGCGTTCAAATATGGCATGACGTCACTGCTCGCTAGATTTTATACGTAGCTGTGACGTAACGAGCCCCCACTCCCCAAGTTTAATGTGTTTTATCTATGTAATTTTTTATTAATATGATAAAAATAACAATAAACACCCAATAATACCATATAATATGACCCATATATACATCTATAAACACTCGTTTTTAATAAAGTTCCATGATTAAAACCAATAGTCTTTTGAACACTAACAATGTTGACAGGGGTGGGGGAGGAGAGCGGCTGACCATAATTGTCATTGGCAACATAAGTCATATTGAAACCTGGGATCACTACAACAAATATATCAGAATTTAGAATGCGGTCTGCATTTTATGCATACCTACGGGTCTCTTACAGGGAGCCATAATCCATAAAGGCTTTAACCTGACATGTTATTTGCATGTCACCTCCGCGAATCATTTATGAATACAAAACAAATATTTAATTTGTAATTAGAATAGAAGAAATGATGAGAGAGTCCGCTCCCCGGGCTGCCAAGCGAATGTCGAGAAAAAATATAAAAGTGTAAAGATGATGCGTAAGACAATGCACGTTTCTCTAAGTTGAATTGATAAACATCTTCTTCAATCGGTCCCTCATTAGTGACGATCGTGGTCACTGGACCTCTTTAAGCGGACAATTTGCCTCCATCGACTCCGATCCAACGTTGCCATCACCACCTGCTGAAATTTGCTTGAGGACGTAGCTTCTGTTACTTGGTCGGACCATCGTGTTGGCGACCGGCCTCGTGCTCTCTTTCTAGATTAATCAAAATCTTAGTTAAGTTGTGAATGATTTGAACTTTCAAACAAGTTTCCTGATTACCTTTAACATGACATCATTGTAGAAGAGTTAAAAAAGAGACAAGTTATTTTTTTTTTAACTGTAATAAAGTAAGTCAGTTGTGTCAATCAAGCATTTTGATTACTTCAATAAAGATCATTGAAACTTTAATCTAATAATCTTGGTTGAGGCAACTATTTTTTGACATGCTTACTGCAAATAGGTTTTGTGATAACTCCAATCAAGATCCCGTTTCAAATCTTAATGAAATAAAAGTAGTAGCTGTGATCATTGTGCTTGATAAGCTCAGATGCAAACAAGTTACTTCAATCTAAACAAAATCTTGATTTTGGCAATTACTTTTTTTTTTTTTTTTTCAATGCAATGTTGCGATCTGCCCTTCGCATTATGTGGCCGAAATAGGTAATAAACATAAACATAAAATATATATTATTCAAGTTTATCATCTATTATTCAACGCTCCCACACTGTACAGTACCTCCTCAGCTATCTTTTCGTCCAAGGGATTTGATAAGCAGGTAGGCACGTTGCAAAACATAACACACCTGAGATTTGAAAATGTAGTTATACAAATGTACCTATTCATTGGTAGCTGAACTAATTACCTTAATCCGATACAGAACTCTGTGTAGTTGCAGTGGGGTTAAGATAAGTTTATACGTCTGAAGAGGCGCGTCAAGATCATCCACTATGTAGGACGATAAACTAATAGTAAACTGAGTAATTAGTTGTATAAACCAATTTCTGTGTTTAATATGAGTAGTATGTAAACATATCGTCAGTATGTACGTTGGTGTGTAGGTACTACATAAAGGTATACTCAATACCGTGGGTGTCGTAAAAGGCGACTAAGGGACTTACTAGAGAACGGGCAGCAGCGTTTTCTATACATTTTTAACACCGTACCGCGATCGCCAACCCGCCTGCCAAGTGTGGCGATTATGGCAAACCCCCCACCTCCGGGTCGCTAGCGCTACTGCTGAGCATGAAGTTCTGGGTTCGGTTCCTGGGTCGGGCAGTGTTATTGGGTTTTTCCATCTGGTATTTCTGAGTAGCAGCCCGGAGTCTGGATTTTTGCCCGGTTGATGGTGTGGCGGTATCACAACGCCACATACGAACTACGCATCAAAGACCTGACGTCACAAATCCTGCATCGCGCTATCAGAGTTTACCGCGCGACTAGCATATATACAACATCCTAACATCAACCGTTCGACAGTTGCCCATCAGACGCAATACCCGTCTGGTCGGAGGATCCTCCCTTTACTATATAGTATGAGTGAACTTTACACCCTGTTCCTCATACCTCTAAAATGGCAATAGGCTTGCCCCTATTAAATGGGACTTAAACATAACTAGCGAAATTTGGGTTTACTATAGCTACACTTTTGCCTAACCCTTCGGGGAATACAGGCGTGATGTTGTGTTAATTAAACCTCTTTTCTTCAAAACCTTTGTCACAATTCAACTAAAACAGGAAATGACATTAACATTATATCACCGGGTTAAAGGCAAAACCGACTATCTGCGTTAGTTTAAATAAGTACCATTCGAATCGGCATTTGATTCTTTATCTAATGGTAAAACCAACTAAACCGCAGGACTTACTGTTCTTGAGTTACCGAATGTAAAAACCGATTATAATATAATCGGTTTAATCATCCCAGTCAAACCGGGTTAATCGGTTTCGGCAGATAGTCGGTTTTGCCTTTAACCCGGCGATATACAGGATAAGTTTTTATCCAGTGCTAAGACATATCAAAATAAGAAATAGGTGTATAATAAAACACTTTTAAGTTTAATTTGTCAAAATTTGCGCACTGATTAAAAACTTTTCCTGTATAAAGCAAATAACAACATCAGACATAAACTACGTTTAAACCCACAAGCCACACAATATTTCACCTAAACCAAGAATTAAAAGGACTTTCATATCTTCATTGTTTATTCCGTGCACTCTCGACCGTACAAACAGAAACATAAATAGCACGAGTTCAGGTGTAGACAGACTTATAACACGTCACGCCACGCTACGGCAATGAAGCGTGCTCATTGACCACATTTGATGTCGAGAAGATCCGCTTCATCATTTGGCCAATGAACACGCGGGGGATGGCTTCAGGTGTTCCCAGTGTGCTACGGCCTTTAGTTTCTCGAACAAATAGAGAAATAATAATAAATAACACAAGTTAGCGTTATTGTAGCAGAGATTAAATACAGGATCACGTATTAACTCACCATCAACGACAATAGCCGTAAATAGCCGAAGTTGTTCGGGAGTTATCTTTTGTACTTTTATGTTTTCGTTTAGGTTGAGATGTTTGATGATTAATAGGATGTATAAGATGCGAAAGTCAAGTTAACTTTCGTGTAATATGTAAGTGAATACGGAGATAACATTTTGTAATTTGCACTAACATTCTTTTAATGTAAATAGGCGCCTATCTAAGGGCGGGTTGTTTCACGTCCAATTGACGCACGCGTATACGTCATAAATGGCGATAACTATGGTCAAACCAAAAAAAACGTTGTTTCACAAAATTATGCCCTTAACGTTCGTTAAAAAATAACGATTACAGTAGCCTACTAGTTAACGTCATTTTATTCTTCTACATTTGAAGTTTGACGATCGGTTTTTTATGCAGTGAAACAACGCTTTGAATTTAACGAACGTTAAACATCATATGTAATCGTTATTATTTGACGTACGTATGTTACGTTAACCAACCGTTTGAAACAACGAGCCCTTAACATTTGATGGATAATATGAAAATTGGAACAATACGAGTATTAATCAAAATCCAAAGTCATTTATTCAAATTAGGCTGAGAGTCAGCACTTAACAAAGGTCAACATAACATAAGACAGTCCCCGCAAATCGCCCGCCCTTCATCACTTCCTAGTGCTTTAGCTGGGAAGAAGTTGCGCAACAAACTCCCCAGCAGCACAGCTGTCTGTTCAGTTAGAAAAACTTGATTCTATACAATAGTAGGTATGTAAAGTAATTAACATTAAAAGACACAGAACAGTAAATTGAATAATTTGTCATATGTCAGCTAGCACACGCCAACGTACCAGAAAATACAATGAAAACTGTGGCGGTATGTACAGATACCGCCACAGTTTTCATTGTATTTTTCATTGTAACGAAAACTACAATGCGCGAGACTAGCATATTATTTATATACTACATCGACATCAACCGTTGGACAGTTGCCCACTAGACACAGCACCCGTCTGGTTGGAGGATCCTCCCTTTACTATAGAGTATGAGTACACTTTACACCCTGTTCCCCATACCTCTATAAAAACTATATTCAAGCAAAACACTATAAATATAAACAAAACTTAATACCTAAATATAAAGTCGCCAGGCATAAAGGGCGTGGCCGCTTACAAATGCAATGCAGGATTATGTTCTTATAGCTATATTCACAAACAACGAAATTCGATACGTTTCTGTACCGAAACTAACATCTATCAGTGTTATCGAATGATTCCTCTAAACGCTGCTCACAAATCCAAACCCGAAAGTGTTGCCAGTTTAAATTAAATAGACGAACATTATTGTTCCGACAGCTGTTTGCTGTCAGGGGCAGGCCAATCAGGTTATCGAAATGTGTACTTTTGACACTTTTATTTTTATCTAGGTCATCTCATAGTTAACCATGAGTTTGAGACTCTTTAACTGGACTTTCCTGTGGTTGCCTTAAGCTCCTAACGAAACTTAATGCCTCCAGCCAGGGCGTAAAAACTTATAAACTGCGACTGCGCGCTAAGGGCACCCACTGTGGGGTACGAACCTCGGCTTAGGGCAGAGTCGGAGGCAGGATGGCAAGGGACCGACGGTGGCTGGATAAAATCAGGGTTATGATTATTATCGCGGGAATTTAAAGCTACAGGCTCAGCTATAGCGCGTGCTGGCGCTTCGCTTACGGGCAAGGGTCGGGGAGGACTATCTAGTCGGGGATTTCGCGCGGGGCTTCGGGCGGCGAGGCCGGAATGATTTTGACACGATAACCTGTCAAAATTTATGTAAAACTAGCTGCTGCTAGCCGCTTCGCCCTTTCGTGACTCGTCGCGTTCGTGACCTTTTCTAAAATAAAAGTAGCCTACGTTACCTTATAACATCAGCTATCTGCTAGTGAAAGTCCGGTTAATCCATCCAGCCGTTTCGGAGATTAGCCGGAATAAACAGACAGAAAGACGGACAGACAGACAGACAAAAATTTAAGTTTGTAACGCGCGATTTCGAAATTTCCCGCCAAGCGGCGGATGAGAACCCCGCGGCATCGAGTGGCGAGACCGTGCGGCGGAACGCACGCCGGAATAGACAACTGCCAGCTCGTCTGAGGTTGGTCTGAGGAACTCTTTTTGTTTTAAAACCTTTTTATTTGATCTGAGTGTAAAACTATAAAAAAAAACAATAAATAACTTTCAAAAAGGTTAAAAGTTGTTTTTTTTGTTATAAGTACCGTATATATGTATGTTCATATGCATTTAGTAAAAAGCTATTACTTTGACATTACAAACAGACACTCCAATTTTATTTGTTTGTATGTAGTATGTATGTATAGAAGATTTTTATGCAGTTGCCTATTACATGGAATTATGAAAGGCATACTTCCGAGAATAGAAAGGCCCTTCAAAAATGGCCATCTGGCTACTAATAATTTAAGTCATCATCATCATTTCAGCCGAAAAACGTCCACTGCTGGACATAGGCCTCTCCAAAGCACCGCCACCTCGACCGGTTCTGTGCTTCCCGCATCCAGCGGATTCCTGCGGCTTTCATAAGGTCATTGGTCCACCTTGTGGGAGGCCTTCCAACGCTACGTCTTCCGGTACGCGGTTGCCACTCCAGAACCTTTCGGCCCCAATGGCCATCTGTTCTGCGCGCAATGTGCCCTGCCCATTGCCACTTAAGTTTGGCAATTCTTCGAGCTATGTCGGTTACCATGGTTCTCCTGCGGGTCTCTTCTTTTCTGATTGGATCACGTAGGGAAACTCCAAGCATAGCCCTCTCCATTGCCCTTTGGGTGACTTTTAGCCTTCTAATAAGGCCCATTGTGAGCGACCACGTTTCAGTGCCATATGTCATCAATAATTTAAGTAATAACTTATAATTAAAGCCTATATAATCTATAGTTAATTAAAATTTGGCAGAGTTCAAATTAATGGCACAATTAAGTTAACTAATTAATCAGTTTCGATTTAATCGTTTGTCAAGAGTTTGCCAAGTGATTTAATTTTACTTTTATGTCTTTTTAATGCAAAAAACTTTAAAGCTCGCTGAAATATTAATGATATTTATATTATGATATTAAAAAAAATTACTGGAATATTTAGTTGTTAAAATTGCAGAAAGCCGCACCCGTCATTAAGTTCTAAGGAAATTTTATTTCAATATAAGTAAACATGTTTATATTGAAATATTTCGTCACTTTAAAAAAATATTAAACTTTGTTTTATTTCCAATAAGTTTTCCAAAATATATGAAACTCCTCCGCCTCTGTAGTCCAGTGGTGATCCAGCCACCACCTGTCGCTTGTTGTCCTCCCTCCGACTCTGCCCGAAGCCGAAGTTCGTAACCCACAGGGGGTGCCCTTAGCGCGCAGTCGTTTAGTATACAAGTTTTATGCCCTGGCTGGAGGCTTTAAGTTTTTAGGAGCTTAGGGCAACCACAGGAAAGTCCGGGTTAAGGAGTCACGATCTCAAAGGTCAACTCCGAGATGCTCTAGTTAAAAAAAAATGGTCCATTGGTAAGACCACCTTCCCAGCGGGGGCAACATTTTCTGCTCGGTTTGGTTGATGGTAGAGCTTGTTCTAAGTCCGCCTGGCTACCTACCACCATCTTATCCAAGTCTGTCGCCATTACAATAATGTTAACAACATTTGTTGTGTTTCTGCTGTAAGAGGTAAGATAGCCAGCTCCTCTGTGGTTGAGAATTCTAGGAGAAGCTCGCTTCCACCTTCGGCCTTATCATCACTTACCTGATGGTGAGATGAGGGCCAAGAGCTTCCCCGTAGAGGATAAAAAAAACTGACGAAGTACCGGGAGAAAATGACAAAATAGTGTATTCTTTCAGTTTTGCAATATCATGGAGGCATGGTTCTCTGGCAGCGGCATAGGATTTACTAAAACGAAAATTCTTTGTTCCTATTTTTGTTAATGACAAAACGGTGCACTTTTAAATCTCTTGTTTACCTTGCTTTTTTGGGTGGGAAATTATCAGAATTATTATTTAAAAGATAACCGGGATATAGTGCATTTGTAAAAAACAACAACGCATAATGTAACTTGCCTAATAAACATGACCCTAGATAACAGTTTAAATCAAAACCCTTTCAAGGGCTTGAGGTTAAGATTCTAAAACCACAAAGTGGTACAGGAGCACTTCCGCATGTCTAAATATTATTTCAACCCTACAGTTTAATCAAATTTCGCCAGCCCTAAACACACGGTAAGTAAGGTCAGCTGGAACTCGCGTAAACGCCGTACCATTAAGTGGAGCCGAGCGGAAATTACGACATGTCTGAGACTTTGTCGGAAGGAACCTTACGATAAAACTGCCAACACGTAGTGTGCGGAACAAATCCAGACTTTCTCAATACTACGGAACTGGGGGATCTTGTAAACATTTTGTCACTTTGTTGGAGTGTAGTTGTAACATATTACTTTTAAATCAGTCTTTAAGGGTCCGTGCACGAAAAAAACTCTCTTTCGGCAATTTCTTATCTAATTGTGAGAAAACTTGAAATAATCGAAACATTAAGTCTGTGTAACTATAAAGGTACAGTTTTCATGGTGCTAAACCATTCGTGTCAGTCACAGCAGCTTTTAATAGTTTCATCATTTTTGTGCTCTCCAAAATATAGTTTATTTCGCCATTGATTTACTTAATGAAGATAATGTATAATCATTAAATAAAATTTTGATTATATTTCAATGATATCTGAAGACTGATTTGTGATTTTTAAATTTCTTGATATGATTTGCTAAATAATAGGAAAAATATAAATTACTGACGAGGTTTAAAACAAAAAAAGGTTTTTTCAATATTATTTTTCTGCTATATTTTGTATGGAAGTTGAAAAAAGTGGTTCCGCCACATGCAAGAAGACCATATAATGATGTTGATGATATTTTTTAATGTTCAAAATCAAAAGTAGTTTCTTGTAGAATGATGATCAAATGTCAGTCTCTCGTCATTTTTCGGAATACTTGTTGCAAATATTAGTGATTTACCGTGAATACTTAATTTATTTGAAAAATCCCTTTCAGCCACATGCCAAACAAAGAACACGACTTTTCAAATCTCAAATAATTTTGTTTAAATAATTTTTCCCTTTTTCACAAACAATGAACAAAATTGATAAAAATCAGTCGATTTCGTGCACGGCCTCTTAAGCTTCACGCGTTAGCATCTTAGCGTTCAGCGTCTTTAGGCTCTAAGTTTTTTTAACTTTATTAGGGTTCCGTACCTCAAAAGGAAAAATCGGAACCCTTATAGTATCACTCGTGTGTCTGTCTGTCTGTCTCTCTGACCGTCTGTCACAGCCAAATTATTCCGAATCTAATAGACCGATTAAGTTGAAATTTGGTACACATATCAATTTCACAAATAAATGAATTTTGATTATGAGGGTCACTTTAGGGAGAAAAATAAGAAGAAAAAAAAAGTTTTACACTCTTTACCGTGTGAAATATCAAATGAAAGGGCGTACTGTGAGGGTTTCAATTATATTTTACTAGCTTTTGCCCGCGGCTTCCCTCGCGTTAATTTCGATTAAAAAAACCTCTTAACACACTACTAAAGTTTCTATAATAATATTATTCAATCATGATTCAAAAGACACGTGGCGCCATCTATTATCATAAGAACAACTTTTTTTTGGGGTAAAAGGATGATGATCTATGTCCGTTTCTGTACACCTGACAACGTATATGCAAAATTTCATGATGATCCGTTCAGTGGTTTAGGCGTGAAAAGGTAACAAACAAACAAATAAACTTACTTTCGCAATTATAATATTAGTTAGGATTTATAATTTAAACTGTTTAAGTTTTCAAGTTATTTAAGAAAATATAAATTTACCATTCCCCTTTTATCTCCAAAACATCTGAGCCTAAAATTTTGACTTTATGGGTGCGTCAGTGTGCAAAATTGAGATGCAATGCAAGAAAAAAGGATCGATGGTAATGCTTCATTGGTGCATTCCAGTCCAGCGATCGAAACCAGAGTTGGAATGCCACTGGAATAATGTGTACCGTCGGCACTGGAAAGCACTGGAATGTATCGATTACAGTCATCCAATCCAGTGACTGGACTGATAGCTACTTTTTTATTCCATCTCGCTCATTCCAGCGCCACTAGAATAGTGTAGACGGCCAATCCAGTGCTGGATTAAACGTTGAACAGTGAACATGCATTCTTGTTTTTGTCTGACTGCATGAATGACTGGAATAATATAGACGATATGATCCAGTCTAGCACTGGACTGGATTAACTCGGTGGATTACTGTACTGGAATAATGTGAACTGGGCATTATGCCTGTTAACTTGATTATCGCTTCAAACGCCTGATCTATTAAACCACGGAACGTCAACTTCAAGGCGTTCATCGTGCGTGTTCCGAATCTATATCTGCCCATCGTCATGAAAGAAGACTTTTGGCCACAGGACGTGGTGTTCCGTCGCTTCCGCGGACAAGTTCCACAGGACAGTACAAAGTGCAGCTAGTGCTAAGTGAAGTACCTACTAAGTTTTATATTAAAATATGTATGTTTAGGTTAAGGTATGTTTCTATGGGCCTATGTTGCCTGAAATAAATGGTATTATTATTATTTTAGTATTATAATCACGACTAATCTATTAAAATATAATTTCGACTGCCAAAAAAGCCACAGAAAGCCATAATAAAAAATGGTCCGCCAGCAAAATTGTTTTCTCAATCGTAAGCCAAAACACCACATTATTATCACAGGTTATATCCAAAGAATCTATTTATTACGTGCTCCCACGTAAAAAGGTCGACAAACACGACAGTCGAGTGAATCTCATTAGAGCACTTAGGTTGGGGAACTTGGGGGAAATGGAGGAACACGGGGACTTAGGAACTTGGGGAACCCGGGGAACTCGGGGCGTGAATTCGTCGAATTCGTGGGTATCAGATGTTAGGGCGGAATCTATTACTGGCGCGCCGATAGCGCTCCCTCATCCGGAAATTATAACTGGTAACTCGATCGAAGCTAACAGCCGATGAAGGCACAAGTAGCGGTATCATGAAGTTTGTAAGACTGGTCTGCGTGAGAGCAGACGGCGGGTTGGGATTTAATAAAACGATTTTTAGGGTTCCGTAGTCAACAAGAAACCCTTGTTGAAGTTTATAGTTTAGCCATGTCCGTTTTTCTGTCTGTCCACGGCATAACTCAGAGACGCTTGGTACTAGAAAGCTTCAATTTGGCATGGGTATTATACATATTGATCTCGCTGATAAAGTTGTAAAATAAAATCTTGATGATCTTTTTTTCTCGTCTATCTCATGGAGTGCGGTATCGTTAGATGGGCCGTTAAAAATTATTTTGGGTTTGTGAAAGCCATTTTTCGATTCACGCTTCCGTTTGCGTAATATTAAGCTTAAAGTGCAAATTTTTGTTAGTCATGTCCCCCCCTGCCAACTAAATGGTTGTATTTGGATATGTGAAAAAATCACAGCCGTAGTGAGAGAACATGTTTTTCAGCTACAATGTCAAGTTTGTTCTTGGGATCAATTCATATCAACTACGGAATCCTTCATTGTGCGTGGTGCGACACGCACATGGCTGGTTTTATTTATTATTGTTTTAAGGTGCTATGATTGAATCGACTGAAGTAGGCTCGCGAAGTCGCGAGTGGTTGCCTCATGCATTTGTTAGGTATTTAAACATAATAATTATTTTAGTCATTTTATCAAGACAAACTCACCGAATTGAGCTATCTTTTCATCATTTATATAAAAAAATAAGAAAAAAACGTCTGTTTTGTAGCTATGAGATTGATTAAAAATTACGAAAAGGGGTAACATTGGGATTTTTTTCTATTCAGCAAAGTTAATCTAATCGTGTTATCAAAAGCGATTGCATGTCCGCAAATCCTTAAAAAAGTTTTTTTTTTTTTTCATAATTTTGTAACACTGTTTTTTTAAGTTTCTCATGTATTCAAAAAAACTAGTAAATACGGTCTCTGTCGGATCATACCGCCTTAAATCGGGAAATCAAGACGAACACAACGCCAGATCCTTAAATAAGATAATTATATATTTTATCATTCTTTTCCAGAATTTTATAACACTGTTTTTTATGTTTCACATGGATTCAAAAAATTTGTAAGAGCGGTTTCTGTCGAGACATACCGTCTTAAAGTTAATTGGTGAATTAGTGGTGGGTCCGAGCAAACGCTGCTATTAAATCAGCCTGCTAACTGTGTTCAGAGGCTAGGTGAGCTCTATTTACAGTGCACCCTTTTTCCTTGCTGCCGACTTCTTCCCTTAAAATAATCTATTCAGCAAAAACTACCTGACTACAAAAATACATACTGAATATCAAAGACCTACCTTACCTTTGTAACACAGACGTCTTACGAAGATAGTCTCGACCTTTCCCGTTTCTAAAGCCTAGACTCACTAATGTTTCCTCTACAATACAAAACGCTTCCGCGGTCGTGTGGATACCGTCGCCTAACCGCGCCGCGGCTCTCGTGTGTCAATGCCGTAATCTTAATAATGACGTCAGACACTCCACTCGAGTAGGTAATCATTCTTGACTTCGCAGAATTTGATGTGTGAAATATTAAAATTGATTTGATTTAGGAATTTTGGTGATATGATTATGATTTCTATTAAGCTGCCGCCCACGGCTATGCCCGCGTGGTTTTTTCTAACATTTTTGCTCAAGTTACTCCTTATAACATGAGCTATCTGCCAGTAAAAGTCAAGTCAAAATCGGTACAGGCGTTTTGGAGATTAGCTGGAACAAACAGACAGAAAGAAAGCATTTTTTTTTTATAATTTTAGTATCGTATTTACTTTCATATGCATTCAGACACTTCAATTTTATTTATTGTCACAACAACATTCTGAGCACATTCTGAGCTGCCTCTGTGGTCTAGTGGTAAAACCACCTGTCTCAGATCCAGAGGTCCCGGGTTCAATTCCCAGCGGGGGTAAAAATTTCTGCTTGGTTTGGTTGGTGGTAGGGCTTATTCTAAGGCCGCCTGGCTAGTTACCACCATCTTATCTAAGTCTGTCGCCAAAATAACAATGTTAACGGCATTTGTTGTGTTTCGGCAGTTAGAGGTAAGATAGCCAGTTCCTCTGTGGTTGAGGATTCCGGGTGAAGCTCGCTTCCATCTTCGGCCTTATCATCACTTACCATCAGGTGAGATGAAGGCCAAGAGCTTCCCCATTGTACGTAAAAAAAAATCCGTTAACTAACCGAGGTGATTCATGTTTCATGCGAAAACGAAACTCAAGCAAAAAACTATCGACTCACGGAGTCATAATCATAATGTTACCTTGTTATGATTTATTTGCATCTATCTCATATTATAAGTGAACTATTTGTGTTCTTTGTGACAATAAAACATTCTTTAAACCGTAAGCTTAATCCAAGATAAAATCACCAGAAAAGTCGACGAGTCATCCAAGCGGCCGACAGAATCTTATGGGAACATTCCCATGCGCACATCCCTTGTCCATCCTTTCCGTTTGATCGCCTAACAGCTATACCCACGGGTCCCATACTATAAATATGTATGCGAAGTTTTTGTCGTCCTGGACCCATGTTTGTCTTTTATAACCCTCGATTTGTACTATGTGCTTTACAGTCAAAACTTCGCTCAACACGACGATGGTTTTTTTTATTTATTTTTTTACTTTGACATCTCAGAGTTTACCTTTAGAGATCGTGACTCCTTAACCGGACTTTCCTGTGGCTGCCATAAGCTCCTAAAAACTTAAAGCCCCTAGCCAGGGCATAAAACTTATAAACTAAACGACTGCGCGCTAAGGGCACCCTCTGTGGGGTACGAACCTCGGCTTAGGGCAGAGTCGGAGGAACGATGGTATTTCATCGACAAGCATATTTATAAGAACTAACTGTACACGCAGAGGAATCTGTTCGTAACATAAGTAATAATAATATTAAAACAATTTATTTAAACAGTGTTCAAAGTTCAAAAATTTTTTTCCACCAAAATTACCAAATTTGGACTCGATCGGATCTGTAGATGCTTACATCCATTCATCAACTAGAAAAGAGCTGATAATCTTCAAACGGTTGAACTGATTTTCTTGAATCATAGCTAAGAAACTCTCGATCAAGTCACCTTTCAAACAAAACAAAAAAAAAACAAAAAAAACGGTTCTTTCATTTGTGAGCTACGATGGCGCAGACAGACACACAGATACATGCGTTAAACTTATAACACCCCTCTTTTTCTGTCGGGGGTTAAAAACACTTTGAACGCGATTACCATTTATCTAGGCCCTCTACTAAGCTAAATAATATAATTTAGAATGTAATATCAACCAACTTAAATTGGCCCCACAAAAATAGAAGCAGGTAAAGTGTGTTACAGTGAGAAATCACTGTTTACAGTTTGCCTTTTATTTATTCAACTCATTTCGGAACGGAACAGGGTTTATTAAAAATTTACATGAAGACCTTTCTATTCACCTGTAGTGCCCTCTTGTTTTGCTCATAAAAAATACAACTACTTACCTAGTCTAGTGTAGGTAATTTTTTATTTGCGCAGGATTACTGCCCTGCGGGGTAGTTGCCTCACACTTACAATTAAAATTGATGTGTGAGGGGGGGGAGGTTGATGTGTGCGCAATGGGTTTCATTAGTGCTCCCCGACCCTTGCCCGTAAGCGAAGCGCCAGCACGCGCTGTATAGCATAGCTGAGCCTGTAGCTTTAAATTCCCGCGATAATAATCATAACCCTGATTTTATCCAGCCACCGTCGGTCCCTTGCCATCCTCCCTCCGATTCTGCCCTAAGCCGACGTTCGTACCCCACAGGGGGTGCCCTTAGCGCGCAGTCGTTTAGTTTATAAGTTTTTATGCTCTAGCTGGAAGCATTAAGTTTATTTGTGAGCTTAAGGCAACCACAAGAAAGTCCGGTTAAAGAGTCTCAACCTCTCAAGGTTAACTCTGAGATGCCATAGATTAAAAAAAAAAATCTTCAAAACTCTCGGATTATGATCCAAATTGTATTACACAGTTAGGGTGCTGGTGCCTAAGAGTCTATACAGTATCTACAATTTCCCTGACATGTTCAATTTAGTAAACAAACACGGTACAAAAATCACGAGCTTATAGTTTTAGATGTGTCCGCACCTTCGCGTAGGTGTCTACGTGTCCTTTTGGTACTAAAAGTAAAAGTAAACGTGAAGTCATAGAATATTCATAAATCAATTAATCATTTAAATAATTAAGTACCTAATCATACACTTGAATCATTAATTACTTAAAATTTTATCAAGAGAGTTTGAACATCTAGATCTTTGTAAGAAAAAAGTATGAGATTAATAATATCAAAAACTACCTTGAAGTAACATTCTCTAAAAATGTTGATTATCTCAAAAACTAAATCTCAGGAGGCAGGGGCCTACGCCATTTTTGCTTACCGAATAAATACTCTCTGTATATTTTGGCTGCGGAGACCAAAACTGCAAACGTAACACGGAAGTTATATAAAGACGAGCTTTATACATATAAGTTGTATCTATTCAAACACGAAATATTTTATGAGATAAACCAACCAAAGGTGGTAAAGAAACCATGGAATCGATTTTTTTGATTTCTGAGTATATTATTAAAAAAAAAAAAAACAATTAAAATTACTTGATATGATGATTAATTATCAAAAGGCACCGCACCCGCGCCGTCATCGTCGTCGCGTCCGGGCGGGTCATTCATAGAATAAGTAGTAAAGGATTTTTGCAAAATGTCTCAAGCAATTTTAAAATTATAATAATTACGTAAAAATAAAAACATTTAGTTTTTTCTTTTTTTTTTTTCTTTGTTGTGGCTTTTTTACGACATATAGATGTTTTTCTTCAAATATTTCGTGTATGAATAGATACACCTTATAATAGTATAATCTGGCTGTTATTTTAGTATATTGTGGTGTCTTACGACTTCGCGGACGAAATCGCAAGCACAAGCTAGTTTATAACATCTAGGATTATTGTTGGTTGGAATAGTAATAAGTATAAACGTCATTGATACTATTCCAAGTTCTCTAAATCTGTATCAAAATTAAAAGTAGATGTATGTCCTGTGTGTACATATATCCAAGCATTTCTACATAAAAAGGAGTGAAGCTAGCGAACCTAATGAGGAATTATTCAGCGTCGAGAGGGCTCCGTGGTCTCATTAAAACGAAAGGCTCTGGCAGCCAGATACGGAAGATTACGAGCATATTCTTGTGTGGAAATGTACCAGGGCAACATATACGCGTGGTGGTGCCTATGTCACGTAAAATACGTTGTACAAATGTACAAGATACAAGAATCTTTCGGCGCGTGGCCAAAATTGGAACTAACGCCGCCGTCTTGTTTTTAGGGTCCCGTAGTCAACAAGGAACCCATATAGTTTCGCCATGTCCGTCTGTCTGTCTGTCCGCGGCTATGCTCTTACTACTATAAAGCTATAATGTGGCATGGGTATACATATTAACCACGCCAACAATGTGGTAAAATAAAATCTTGAAATATATTGTTTTTCGGGTACCTCAGAAAAAAATATCATTCCCACTTTACGGGACACGTACAGCGGGGATGATATTTTTTTTTTCTCTTCTATCCCATGGTGTGGGGTATCGTTGGATAGGCCATTCAACATTATTGTATGTTTGTGAAAGCCATTTTTCAATTCAGGGATTCGTTTGCGTAATATTAACCTTTAAAGTGCTATTTTTTGTTAGAGTCAAGTGTCGCCCCCGCCAGCTAACTGGTGGTTTTTGGATATATGAAAAAATTTACGGCAGTAAGACGTAGGAAAGAAATTAAAAGGAAAACTAATTATTACAGTAAAGTAGGCTTTACAAGATAACGAGTCAACCAACTTATATTTGCTGTTGGAATGTATGGGAAAACATATATTTCAACCACAATGATAAGTTTGTTCTTGGGATAAATTCATCCCAACTATGGAACCCTTCATTGTGCGTGGTCCACAACACGCACTTGGCCGGTATTTTTTTTTTCAATACAATTAAAAAAAAACAATTTATAAGTGTTTAGGTACCAACAGAGCCTGTTAACTTAATTCAAGCGTCATAGTATCGATGCAACACTGTACATTTTTGATAAAAGCAGAAGAAACTGATTAAAATTATGATGTAGGTATACCTAAACATTTTGAGAATGCGACTTTAATTTCGGTGCAAGAGCCAGCAGAGATGAAACAGTCACTCTTAGTGAGGCCATGGTGGAGCGAATGAATTTGACCTTAAATCTCGTTCCCCAGTGGGGCGAGGACAATCTGGTCAAATTCAATGCTCTTAAACAGGCGTGTTAAAAGGAGCCAGTTTCAGTTATCTCCTACTGTCCCAGATGTATATGTACCAGTTATTGACCGCCTAGAACTTTTGGGCATGGAGTTGAGATCTGACCTCAACTTCGGCTCAATCATCGAGTCAAAAACACAGACTGCAGCCAAGAATCTGGGCATCCTAAATAAGGTGAGGCGATACTTCACACATGTGGACAACTTTTAAGTTTGTACAAATCACAGATCCGTTCCTGTATGAAATATTGCAGCCACTTATGGGATGGCTCAGCAAAATACCAACTTGCTGCACTTGACTTGCACGCAGAGCAAAAAGCCTTATAGGCGTCGAAACCTTGATATCTAGGCTTCACTGCCGGTGTAATGTTGCTTGCCTGTCAGTCTTCTTCAGACTTCGGAGAGTGTGCGCAGGAGCTCCACGACCTGATCCCACGATCGCCCTTTTATTACCGGACTACCAGACGTACTGCAGGGTACCATGCGTACTTGGTTGACATCCCGTCCAGTCATACTCAGCGCTTCTCCTCCACATTTATTATGCGCACTGCCAAAGTGTGGAACTCTCTGCCAGCGTCTGTGTTCCCTTCCACATATAACCCGTCTGCCTTCAAAGGAAGAGTGAACAGGCATCTTCTGGGCACGCTCGTTCCATCATAGACATCATCCATCGCTTTCCATCAGGCGAGATCGAGGTCAAGAGCAGACACGATCAGAAAAAAAAAAAATGTTATTTTTTTTTTTTGCGGCTACCATTAACAAACTGTAAATATGTTATATAGCTTACATTTTAACTCAATCTTCCAATATAAAAAGAATTGAACAAACGTTGTCCGTACCCAACTCAACCCGATTAGCTATCACATATTTCTAACTGAATAACTCTGAATTGAAACCTTCAACAAATAGGGCGAAACAAGACTTTTGTTCACAGCAAAACACATTTCAAGAACGTGACAATTTGTATTCTAGGATCAACACAGTCATTTGTTTACTTATTTCTTGTTTCAACATGTTGTATTATCTACGTTCGGATCTTTCCGGAAAAACAATGTTATCCAATGAAATTGGATAAGCTTAAAGTAGGTATAAGTAATACCTATTGTGTTTATAGTGGATAAGATAGTTGTAAAAACACGAATCCGCACTGATCTTGATTTATGGCTCACAACGCGTTAGTCGCATGCGATAAATCTCTTAAGAGGGTCTTCATAACTCCTTCTCAGTCGCGAGACTGAGAAGAAATTATGAAAAACGACTCAATCAACTATCTCGGTAAGTGTGTCTAGAATTTTCTAACACCTTTTTTAAAGTTTCATATTGAGACACGAAGCAACAAAATTCGATCTAAATTAAAACGGCCACATTCCTCTAGATCGTATTTTGTTGCTTCGTGTCTCAATATGAAACTTTAAAAAAGATATTAGAAAATTCTAGATACACTTACCGAGATAGTTGATTGAGTCATTTTTCACAATTCCTTCTCAGTGACGAGATAATATGGTTTTAAAGGAGTGGCGCTGGTAGACCGGTGACAACCCTCTTAAAACAACGCGGAAAACCATTGACAAAACTATTATTATCATTGTTCATTTATTCATTCTAGTAACATGATTCATACACAGTATTTAATACATTACACACAAAAAAGACAGTACATTAAGATTACAATATAATACGAAACAAAAACCACCGCCAACAACATCAACAACTAATATTTTATCAACACTTACATCAGTCACCGACGACGATGTACAAGTCACTGCAGTGTCTAATGTATAGACAGTCGAACCTGTCCGCTATCATCCTCAGTACGCTGTTAGGGCTGCCGTGCACCCTGCGCACCAGGGACGCGCTCCGATTACGCATCGTTGCATAGAAGCAGTCGACGCTAGCTTCGGCAAACATGCCCGAGACACTATAGTGCCGCGGCAGCCCCATCAGCGCTCTGACGCCTTCAGAGCGCTGATGGGGCTGCCGCGACACTGTTATATTGGACGCGGAGGGCTTTGTATGCCCTTTGGATGTGATTCACCCACCACGAGCTACACGTGTACAATGACGTACAATAAGCTCTGAAAAGTGTTTGCTTGACCGACTTGAAACAGCGCAACAAACCTGCACGTATCATATTAGCTCTAATTGACAACGCCCTGCCTTCCTCCTATGGCGAAACAAATTGTTTACAAACAGGGAAAAATATTAGGGAATTATCTGGTCGGGTTCCAAGAAAAGGTAAAATACTGCCCGTTTTCCGTAACACATCTAAATGTTTGCCTAAATAAATGCGTGCTGTTGGATCTTCAACGCTCGACTTATCGTCGAAAGTTGAAAATAGAACAGCGTGCTTATATAATTCTATCCCAGTGAAGGGTTTTCGGTCTATCTGTGGCTGCCAAGGCCCGGGCCTTAATCTATTCCCAGTCCGTCTACTAACGGCACCTGTAAACGACTTTTTTATTCACAATATTTTCTCTCAAAATGTTTCTTCGGACCCTTTATTTGGTCATTATGAAAGTTGAATGTGCTCTAGAGTTTGATGTTAATGGATTTTTAGTGGGGATATATTAAATTTGTTTTTTTTTTTTTTATAGACATTAACATTACCTAAATAAATACATGCATTTTTATTCAAATAGAGAACCCAGATGTGTGTGCTGCAGAAACGAGCCATTCGAGTAATTTATAACCCAAGTTCTCATTCACTGAGGGATAAATTTAAGGAAATAAACATAATGATGACAGTCACATCTCAATATGTTTAAGAGAACTTTATTTGATGTAAAAAAGAATATATATATATATTCCATATTCCAAAAGCGACATTCATAGCATAAATACTAGAAACAAAGATTTACTTATCGTGCCCACGACTAGGCTCCAAAAAAATTGTAATTTATCTAAGACGTTAAAGACAAGGCAGTTTGGCAATAATTCCTTCTGCACATGTGGCTTCCCTGGTACCTCATAAACAACATAACTATGTCAATGTCTATTAACTGCTCCCAAATAACGATGTTTATTTAGAATTTGTAATTATTTTTTTACATACTTCTTGACATAATCTTTTCATTATTTGACATTATTTACCTACAAATCGAATTCCAATTCTTTATTAGTGGCTTTTGTGGACATGATATTTATTCAGATATGTTACTGTAGTTGTAATTGCAATCATGTCATTAATATTTTATGTACTTAGATTATTTTATATTTTGTGAATGTGAGAACGTTGTAGGCCTAGTAGAGTGTAGATTTGTTGGCGGTTTTCTATTTTGTTAAGTACCTGGTAATTGTTGAAAGGCCTACACTGTCCTCCCATACCTATTATCACTGTTATTTAATAATATTGTAAAGCCAATTATTTTTAAAAGAGTAACCGTGGAGTTTCTTGCCGGCTCTTCTCCATAGGAAACGACTAATTGGAACCGTGCACCTAGCTTCTGACGTTTCATAAGTGCCCATATAGGTTTATGTGAAATAAAATATTTTGATTTTGATTTAAGTGCCAAAGTATACGTTTTTAAAATCAACTCCCAAGCCATGGTAAATAACTGAGCCTCGATAAATTTAAATCATTTATTAAACAGAAACTCTGACAAAAAGGTTTCTATAAAGTTAAGGATTACTTGGACGACAAAAGGGATTAATTAAGCTACTCCAATGTACCCCCAAGCAACACACAATTTTATACTATGGTTCGTATTACAGAACGTCACTCAATACTCGAGCATTACTTAAAACTAGTTTCAACCAATCAAATGGCTTGAATCTAGTTTTAAGTAATGCTTGAGTATTGAGTGACGTTCTGTAATACGGGCCTAAGTGTTTTAGAAATTAATATTGACATTCATATTTTTATTGTTTTACGTGACCTAACTCATGATATTTTTTTTTTTTAATGACATTTACTGAGAAAACTGACTGTGAATGTGAGTACCATGCAGGCTAGATTGAATACATGCCTTTAGAACTGTCTGGCGGTTTTCAGTATTTTATACTTAAATGGCCTACACTTATGTCCTAACGTGACCGGTCACCTATATTATAACCATGCACTACGTACCTAATGTATACTAGCAAAGTAAAGTATGTAACCGCTATTCGTGTATACAATCAGTTATTAAACAATTAAATGGAAATGCGTTTAAAACAATTTATTTTTATTTTTATTTATAATCTGCACGAGTTTCTTGAGAAAAAATAATGTTCGCATGTAATTTATTTCTAATTCGTCTTTAATCTATTTGAAATTTATTTTCCTTGTATACTATTGCATATCCGACATGGGTTGGACTGTTGAGCCTAAACAAATTACGTTTTCACCTCACAAGCTCAGAAAGATTCTATGTATCATTCGAAATCTGAGAGCAAAACTGCAATTTATCCGCTAGCGTGGAAAGTGTTTTTAAAATTTGAATCTTTCTATTCAATAATTTACTATACCGCCAATCCCCTGAAAATGGATTAATACTTATTTCTCAAACTGGATGCGGAAGGCGGAGGACAGACAGAGTGTTGTGGCGCAGCTTGGGAAAGGCCTATGTTCAGCAGTTGACTGCAACAGGCTGAGTTGATTGATTGATTTATTTCATGTCAGTCCGTCAACTTAATTTTCAGAATAATCGCACTGGCTAGCATGACTGAACTTTTTAAAATTTTCTTCTCTTTATGTCATCAAAAACAAACCAAAATGATGGAAAGTTAATTGGTCACTCTCCATCATTTTGGATTGTTTTTTTGAGAAAATCGTAAGAAATCATAAAATATGAGCGTGTCCAGCAGCGCCGAAGACATAAAAATACCTGCAGAGTTAGTGCAAGCAGTACATTTTTTTTCTTGCACCGAGTATTTTCCTCGCTGTAGTGAGGTGTAAAGTTGTGTGTTTCGCTCGGCAGCAAAGTTCTGCGTCTCGTACCTTTGAAACCCTCGCTACGCTCAGGATTCTATATTTGAACCACTCGCTTAGAATCCATCGCTTGCTCAAGTTTCAATACAAGTACTCGCGTCAAAAAACAACTTTGCAGCCTTGCCTAACAAATAACTATTAAAATTAGAACTGATGTACACAGTAATAAATATGTCTTTATCTTTATCCTGCAGATCCGGTAGCGTCGTGTGACGTGTCGTTGAGCTCCCTTAAATATAGGGTTGAGCTACACGATGAATGATGCATGCATGCCGTCTGTTAAAACAGGTCAATTCAAAGCTGCAATGGCTCTTTCTTCAAAAGGCTTTACCAGACTTTGCCCTGCATTATTAGACTCGCATAAAATCCTCATAATATATCGGACTTTAAAAGAGACCATGACTTCTGACTTTGTTTCGGCATTTCTTCTCAGGGATTGTGACGTAGTGGATTTCGTGTTAAGAAATAATAAAGACAGATACCACTTATTATCACGTTTAATAGTTAGTTCACAGGTTCAGGGTGTATTTTCTTATCTTAGAGTTATTTCACTGACCTGGCTGGACCAACCGGCTGGCACCGCAGAGGCAGTGTAGGCAGGGAGCAGACGGTGCTCGCCGCCCTCGGTGCAGGTAGTGAAGCAGTAGGTGGTAGCTGTAGTGCCCACGTGGCACGGCGCACACCGCCCTAGGTGCAGGCGGAGCGGTGGCAGTAGCTGTAGCGGCCACATGAGAGCCAATAGCGGCCTACAAAGCCCAGGTGTTGAAGGGCACTGGCTGTTCCCGGCTGACGCTGTAGCGGCGTCGAGCCGTAGAACAGCCGACAGCGTCAGGTAGAAGATACGCAGAGAAACCCTGGAATCAGCGCAAGGGGGCACCCGTAAACTCCAAGAAGACTCCCATAAGCCTCTGCGATGCGTGCAGCTGTAGCCCAAGGCAAGCGTGGAAGGTGGAAGGCAATGGAAGCTCACACATCGCAGTGGTTTACAAAGATAAATTAGGTACACAGGCAGTAGGCGTCGCTTTAAACCATAGGGGTCCTGATCACACACATGCAAGGCAGTTTAAGCAGCTGGATGGCAGCTTTGCAATTTGTTGTATTGTTCTCGGTAAAATAAGCTTTAGGTTACCGTGAACATAAATTGCTGACAACCCCGTAATAATTACACAAGATTAAGCGTGGCTGCCGGGACATAGACCTTAAGAACACAATAGAATAGGCACCCTATTTCAAGGGGTTCGTTGTATAGGGTAGGCAGCTTAGATGTGGAAAGGAATGATTTCCAAGTTCCGAGGACATGTATAGTCTAATAAGAGAACATTCCAGAACATTTAAGAGAAGTGTCAGCTCTTGTGTCATAGACTAAAAACTGCCATAGATAATTAGTTAATTCTTCAGTAATCGACTAATTATGCTACAGGATCAGTCACCTAGAAAATGCCGACGCCATCTAGTTTTAAAATATTGACCAAAATGTTGACGCGTAATAACTTAGAAGATACTTCGAAAACAACATTTAAAAAAAAAACAACATTTCAAAAAACATTTCATTTCATTAATAATTGCAATACAAATGCACTTTAATGTATTATTATTACAATGTATTCATCGAATCTCACAAGCAACAAACGGAATCATTATTCAACCAACCAATCATAGGTCAAGCATAATGTTGTGTCCAAGTGTAAATATCTAATGAATAAAATATTGCCTTCAAGCTAAAAAATGAGGTCAACACCAGACGAATAATAAAGTTAGTGAATTTCCCCGAGGCAGGGGACGAGCGCCGACGACGGATAAAACTTGAGTTTCCGAGACTGATGGGCAAAACAAGAACATCCGAAAATTGTTTTGCACCTACCGAACTTTGTTCCCCACTCTGAGATGGAAATATTGAAGTTTTTTAAGATATAATACGTTCTTTTGGAGTTGCGAGCGAGTTTTCCATTATTTCTTTTATCGTGTGTAAGTATTTGTTCTTCGACAACTCCAACATACAATATAACATTGTGTGTCATTCAAATAATTTTATAGACATCTTTTGCGATGTATTTTGCAAAGTTTATTTCGAATAACAACTGACGGTGAACAATTCGAAAGCAATCTCACTTTATTTCTAACTAACTGACCCGACAGACATTGTCCTGTCTTAATTTCAATAGTTCATACAAAAATCCCATAGAAAAAAGGGCGTTCAGTTTCACCCGAATTCAATTTCAATTTCAATTTTTTATTTATTTATTTATTTATTTATTTAATACTTTCAGCACAAAACATGTACAGAGGCGGACTTTTTTTTTAAATTTTGCGAGCAACTTTTCTAATGTATCTTTCCACGATAACCTAAATCGGACTATTATGAACATCATAAATGGTCCAGCCGTTCTCAAGTGATGCGCTTACCAACGATCAGCATTTCATTTTTATAATATTAAATACTATTTAGCTGTGCCTGCGGCTTCACCCGCGTGAATGTCGGAAAATATCCCACGAGAACGTATTACCGAGATTATACGTACCCTATGTGTTACTCCAGGCTATAAACTATCTGTGTGCTAAATTTCATCCAAATCCGTTCAGCCGTTTTTGCGCCAATCCGGAACATACATCCAGACAAACAGACAAAAATTCTAAAACCTATATTTTTGGCATCAGACTCGTTCCCCAAAACTCGTAACAATTATGTGCTGTTTTTTCTGAAATAATTAATTAAAAACTTCGACTTGGTTACTATTTTATTATACAACTTTTTTTTTTTTCTCATTTTTTGTTCCATGACAGCCAAGAGGTGAGTCCCGAATTTGGTAGTTTTTGTTATGTGGGTCGTGGTCCAGTCGACTTTGGGAACCACTGTTTTAGACAGTCATGAAAAGTAGATAAGCAAATGCAGTAAGCATACCTAAAGCACCAATGCCATTACTTTATATGGTTGAAATATGAACAGTCCCACCTCTAAGCCCAGTGCATCGTAAGGACCGATAAAGCGATTACGTCAGCGCACAGGCAGCATTCACTTCGATCTAATAGTATCAATCTGAGACCCATCGACCAATGTGCCTGTTAAGCCTAGTTGTGACGTCATTAGTGTATAACTATCTAGCCGTTAGTGACACGACAGAGGCCGATAATAAACAGATTATGGCTACAAATCGGCGCTGATTGTGTTGAGCGTCTCGTGTTACGACGTGGATGATTAATCCAGGCAATAAAATGGTGGCTTGGTTGACTGCCTAGGATGCGCGGTACCAACAAAAGTGTCATACAGGGGCTAAGCTAACGCTGTATCAGCCGTATCGATGGGCTCCCGCGTGTGTAAACAAAATGTCATAAGATAAGATAAGTCTTTATTTGCCTTAAACATGGTATAAAGTTGTTACAGTCTGGTTTTAATATAAAATCCACATGTTTAGCTATACAGAATATTGTATCAATTTTTTGCAAAATAATTAATAAATGAGTTAAAGGTCACAAATAAATAATGGTAATGTCACAGATTAATTGGTCAATAATACAATAATAGTCATTCAGATACAACACAAACATTTTCATTAATACTTGTACATAAAATTTTATATTTTCAAGTCAAAGAAATCTTTAATGTCATAAAAATTATGTCCATTCAGCCATTTATACAGTTATTTTTTTAATGAGTTATTTAATAATTTTAGTTCTTTTGGTATTTTATTGTATATACGAACACACATCACAAGGCAGCTTTAATATGTATTTTTATTTTTAATATTTATAACTTTTACAATTTAGCAATTTTATATTTGACATTTTATTTTATTTTTGATACGAATCAGATTTTTTTTTATTTGTTAATTTTAATTATTATTTTTTAATTAATTGAATATTAAAATTTAATTTATTACAATTTTATTTTGGATTTTTATCTGTTTAAAATAGTTTATAATTTAAATGTATGAGTATGGATTATAAAGAAATTTAAAAAGAAAAAAAACCTAAAGAAGTCACTTCAATAATGTCTGAAATAAATAAATAATTATTATTATATACTTTGCAGGAGCTGGTAACTGCCATCTTGGAAGCGTTTGCGAACATTCCACAGCACGTCGTGACGGCCGCCGTAAATGCCTGCTAATTTTATCCCTGCGAAACGCGAAAAGATGACTTATTGCTTATTTTTTTTTTCATCCTCAAACTCAAAGCATTTATTTCAAATAAACCAACTACAGGCACTTTTTAATTGTCATGGAGTCGGTCAGTCAGAAAGATGACGCTAATTGCCCATTCCAAAGCGTAGTAGGTTTTCCTATGGAGAAGAACGGACAAGAAATTCCACGGGCACTCTTTAAAAAAAAAAGTGTTTCAACATTGGTGACATCATTTATATTGAGATTATAGAGGTGTGAAAAATGTAGAAAGACGTGCGCGGTAGAAGCGTTTGTAATATAAACAAAAAACAATTCAAAAATTAAAATAAGCTGTGGCAGCTAAGAGATGACCAGTCCCAACTGACGGTGACCGTTCACCAACATGATGCATGGGTCAGCACCATTCAGCTCAACCATTTTGAAGGGAACTTCATGATCCAACACACACGCCACCACCAGCGAGATATTCGAGTGACCATGTCATACTCTCAGTCGCCAGGGCACATTCAAGTCAATGAAAGACATAAAACCCAGTAAATGGTAGCTCTATATTACAATTATGTAAACACAAAGTAAAACCCCTATCTGGGTTCAAACCTACGACCTACGAGTACAACTCGTAAGTCGCGGCCATTACCACTGCATATTGCCACCACTGCCCAACAACCTGAACCTGAACCTGACCTACCGATTGCAAAAAACGTAAGAAAATTGAATTTGAACCTGAATTTCGCTGGTTCCCAGGTAGCATTTTTACGTCATTATGTCGTCCGTTTACGGTACTGCTCGACGTAAGAGACGTCATGTCTTGACATTGGGGAGTCCCATCAGATGACGTCAATTTGCCACAGCCTCAAGACACGAGGCTAAATCGACGTCACCAGGACGTTCCGTTAAGTACCAGACGTTAAAATGACGTTAGTGTGACGTACATAATCGACAAATAAACTACGGACCCTAAAATGACCTTGGGATGACGTCATTTTGCTACCTGGGTTAACTTAACACATCCCCTTAACACGACATTCCCAGTAAAATCATATCATTAAAACATCAGTATACATAGGTTGGAGGTTACCTGTTTATTGAATAAGTATATGCTCCTCAACCACGAATTACCTTAACTCTCGAATCTATCTGCCACTCTCAACCTAGAAATTACCCTACATTTCTCTATTAGGTCAAATTAACACATACGTCTGCTAATATAAGTCGAGCGGGTCAGTATTACAATCTGATTACAGCGAGCATCGGGTCGCAGCTACACTCGACCACCGTGTAATCCATTAGCTACCCAACTGTGGCAACTATGACTTCTGAACGTATTTGGACAAATGCTGAAGCAGAAATAAATTAAAGTTCAGATGCTGGATAAACTATGTAGAATCTCACATCAATTTAGTTTGATACAGGCAAAGCGGTTGAGATGCTTATGAAGAAACAAAATCAAATCATTTCGGGGCCTTTGCTCTGGCCAATAGCAATAATACTATGGCCGCATTTACACCAAACGAATAGTCGGCCGCCAACATTATAGTGAGCGTCACGTCAGGTTCAAAATGCATGAAAAACAATGTCAGCCGTCGACTGTCTGTTGTTTTTTATACGTTCTCACAGTCGTCGGCTGACTATACGTTTGGTGTGAATGTGGCCTTCATTCGGCTCACGATTTTTGACGTTTAGAACTTAATAAAAATTGCAATAACCCTTTGCAAAGTTTGCTGGAAAACTGTGTAAACGATCAATCAAATAAGCTAAAACACTAAATGAGTACATGCTGGCAAAATGGTCTTCACCTTTACAACAGTCGCTTATACACAAATCTATACTAATATATAAAGCTGAAGAGTTTGTTTGTTTGTTTGTTTGTTTGAACGCGCTAATCTCAGGAACTACTGGTCGAAATTGAAAAATTCTTTTTGTGTTGGATAGTCCATTTATTGGGGAATGTTATATAACATCACGCTACAACTAAAAGGAGCGGAGCATAAATGAAAATGTTGCAAAAACGGGAAAAATAATTCCTTTTTGAGAGCTTCCGTTGCGTGCGCTGCGTAAACGGTTTAAGTTACGCAAATATCATGTATGATGAAATTGTTCCTCTTAAAATTTTCAAAAAAAAAGTCCGCGACAGCATATGTCTATCTTTTAAGGTTGACTCACTATAACCTTTTTTATGGTAATCAAATTTGTTCGAAATTAATGCATTATTTGCATAGGAGTTTTCATAAACATGGTATTAATCCTTATCCAAATAAATACGTTATTCATCACAAGTATTTAATTTTGAACAAAGTTGCCCTTACATCATTTCATTTCAATGAATATCTTAGGAGATATAACTGTTTTATAATAACTCCGCAGCAAAATAATGATCAACTCTGCGAGGTAGTCTATTCTAAAGCTGAAGAGTTAGTTTTTAGGGTTCCGTAACCAAAGGGTAAAATGGGACCCTATTACTAAAACTCCGCTGTCCGTCTGTCTGTCTGTCTGTCCGTCTGTCATCAGGCTGTATCTCATGAACCGTGATAGTTAAACGTTGAAATTTTCAAATATGATGTATTTCTGTTGCCGCTATAACAACAAATACTAAAATACAGAAAAAAAAAAAATTTAAGGGGGGCTCCCATACAACGGACATGATTTTTTTGCCGTTTTTTTTGCTCCGCCCGCGTGGATGTCGGTTATCGCGTAAAAAAGTAGCCTATGTCCCTATATCCCAGGTCGATCGGTTCAGCGGTTTAGGCGTGAAAACGTAACATACAGACAGATAGACAGACAGACATACAATGAAATGAAATGAAATGAAATGAAATCGTTTATTCTGTAAATAGGATATCGGAATCACTTTTACACGTCATATAAAAAATATAAAAACAAGCTTGAGGAAGTCGACATTTCGTATCTGACTATCCCTGAGAAGAAAGACAGAGCTACTTTCAAATTTATAATATTAGTATGGATAGCTTTTGCCCGCGGCTCCGCCCGCGTGGATGTCGGTTATCGCGTAAAAAAGTAGCCTAAGTCCTTCTCCATATCCCAGGCTATATCTTTGCCAAATTTCATGACGATCGGTTCAGCGGTTTAGGCGTGAAAACGTAACATACAGACAGACAAATAGACAGACAGACAGAGTTACTTTCACATTTATAATATTAGAAAGAATAAGGATTTGTATGGATGGTACGGAACCCTTCGTACGCGAGTCCGACTCGCATTTGGCCGGTTTTTTGTTTTTTGAACGCGCTAATCTCTGGAACTGCGAGTTGGATTTGAAAAAATCTTTTTCATTTTACAGCCCAATTGTTGAGGAAGAATTACATTGCTATTAACTAGAACACCATTTTTTTATGAAAGTTTATGCGAAAACGAAGTAAAAGCACGGGCAGGCAATGTGTTGCGACGGGGTGGGTCGGGGGAACAAGAAATTTATAGCGGACGAAGTCGCGGGCAGAAGCTAGTATTTAATAAAACCAGAATTAAAACCCGTTGCTTCGATACCCACATTTTCATTAGTACATTTGGTACCCTTTATTTAGCTTTGCTCGATTGAAACTAACAAACTTGCGCCTTTAATTACTTAGCAAGGACCGGTGATACATTAATGCTAAAATAATGATTATTTCAGGTGAATTTTGCGTGGCTTCAAACAATTAATATTACAGAGAGAATTACTAAGGCAATTCTCTAAAGGGGTATAAACGAGAGTTAGATTGGCTGTATCAACCTTTTACTCCACAAACCGTCTAGGTATGCTAATAAGCAGCGAATCATTGTGAACAGATAGACACTAATATAAATGTAAGACCAAAGTTGTACTACAAAATTACTTATGTTTGTGATTATTATTTTCATTATAATTATTTTTCTCAAACATGCATGGAAAAATGTTGTCATTATTTTCGAAAAAAGAACAGGCGAAGTATCGAATTTATGGACAAATAAAATAAAATCCATTGCGGGAGCGTTTTTTGAATTTGGAACATTACAACGCTCCAGCAATGTTGTATGAAATGGCGTGCTGCTTTGATTGGATCTCTTTTATCATTCTTTGCATACCAAAGTCTCTTTGCTTAGCACAAATTGCTTTCACGTAGCTGTATAGCCATAAACGCGTTTGCCTTTTGGCACAGATCATATAAAGAAAATTGGCGTCAAAGCTAAAAATTCGTCTTGATATGTTATTTTCAGCCATCTACCACTACATCCAATGCCCACCTGCAAACCTCATCAGAAGTTCAACAAACAAACATAAATGTACCGGGGAAATCAATAACATTTTCTTTTAGTAATTGCCCCAATATGACTAATGTTACTTTTAATTAATTAAATTAAATGTATAATATAAAAAGTATCTTTTATTTCCCTGCATTTATTTGAGAAAAGCACTATATATGCCTCGGCGGAAATGGCAATTGCCTGTCTCGTATTAGTAAAGACAATTCCCGGCCTTTCCAATCATGTACTATTGTAAACATTTGTATAACTACTAACTTGTAACATTATGTAACAAAAAAATTGAAAAGCAATGAAAATGCCCTCAGAAAAACAACAACATTTCCTTTGTCCTTGAATTTACCCTTGCAGGGTTTGCTCATTCATATACAATTTAATGCAATTCATACAGTCTTCAAAAATTTATGATTCTCAGAGGTTTTCAGGACAATACACGTCAAATAATGTTATGTACAGTGGCCAGCACATCAAGCTACACGAAATTGTCAAATTTCTCCAAACGATTTTAAACTTTAAAATGTTGACGATTAAGCTCAAAATCGAACGAGAAAATTTGACAGTTTGCGGTAAGTTGATGTGCTGGCCACCGTACATGACATTATTTGCACCTTGTGTCGGCAACCGCCTGCGCTCGCGGTCGTGGCCAGCGAGCTAATTTCCGCATGGAGGCAAATATTTACTTACACGACATATTTGTTCAGAAACTCAATGTTTGTGCACGTGATTTGTGATTTTAATGGAACGATACGGGTGTCCAATTATAAGCTAAGAAAGGTGACGCATTTATTTATTTATATACTCTCATATGGTAAAATTCGAATTATAAACTCCAAAACGAGTTTATGTATATTGACATACTTTTTAAACACAATACCGAAATTTAAAAAGAGAATCATATTACAAACCCTTTTTATGTAACAAAATAATGATAAATAACATTTTTTTTTACCATTACGATACAGGGCAAATCAAAGAAGTTAACCAAGAAGTTTCTATCAATATTTTTTCTAATGGAATGCCTTAAGTTGGATCCACACACAGTCCGGCTTCTATATGTGTGGCACCTGGCGGCAGGCCGCCGGCTGTGTGTGGATCCAGCTTTATGGAACGAGTATACTGGGCGCACCATTTTTATAGCATTATAAACACGTTTTGATTCCAATTTTTACTTGTCTGACCCCGCTTTAGCGCATGCGCGGTGATGTGCATGTGCTGGGTGATGTAAGAGAGTAGATAGAGCAGTGTATGAAACTGCACATAACTAGGTATTAAAACACTCGTGTGATACTATTAAAAACCTCGCCTACGGCTCGGTTTTTAAACACACACTCGTGTTTTAATTCCCCTCATTATGCATCAGTTTCATATACTACTATTATAACCCGTGAATTTTTACGACTTTTCTCTCATCAATTCTGAAAGTATGGTTAACACTGGTATCCAGCTTTAGGCGAAATGTTAAACTCTAGCGAATAACTCGTCAGATATTAACTCGATTTAGTTACAACGATCGGCACTATTTAAAGAGATGTATGATCCACATGAAATTTTAGTATCGATACCGAACGTTTTGCAACATTTTAGTATTTGAAACAACTTAGTAAATAACTGAACTACCATTGAACTATGTTCAGAATTACCCGGATTTGTTCAAATCAAATAATTCCTAAAACATTTTTGAAACACAACAATATACCTACTCTTTGTTTCGAAATATACCACTAATATACAACAACAAGAATTTTTACTATGTATGCATTTTGCACACTCTGTTTAAAAAAGTCTCGTTTTCTCGAAACCAACCTGCTGTGGGTCTTATTTGCAAAAATGGGTCCATTTATAAGTCAGTAGTTGTTGCGTAGACAAAAGTAAAAATACCTGCACAAGTAGCCAAACATTCGACCGTAGAGTAGGTACCAGCCGCAGAGGGTGACGGGGCCCGCATGAAAGTCGCGGATGCGGACCAACACCAGGCCGGAAGAGCATGACGAACTGTGCTCCAGCACTCCAGCCAAATGTAGTTTATTTATATATTTATTTGGGAACAAAGGATATGTGGCGGCATCTACAACGCCACATGCGAACTACGCATCAAAGACCTGATGTCACAAATCCTGCATCGCGCAATCAGAGTTTTTCGCGCGACTAGCATATAAAATATAAGGTGTATCTATTCATACACGAAATATTTTAAGAGAAACACCTGTATATCGGTGGTAAAAAAGCCATAGCAGCGAAAAATGATTTTTTTATCTAAGTGTTTTATATTTTTACATAATTATTATAATTTTAAAATTGCTTGAGACATTTTGCAAAAAACATTTTTATTTAATTATTCTATGAATGACCCGCCCGGATGCGGGTTGTTGTTGTTGTTGTTGGCGTTTTTGTTCTGTTCCCACAGACAAACCGTGAAAACGTTTTTGTGGGGCATAGTTCTTAATTTAAGATTGATTATTGATTGAAAAATATCATCCCCACTTTACATGTACGGGATACCCTAAAAAAAATATTCAAAGATTATTTTACCACTTTGTCGGCGTGATTAATGTGTAAATCCATGCCAAATTACAGCTTACAATCGTTTATTATGTACGAGTATAATTAGGTATTTCACGTTTGTTGACTATTGGAGCGAAGAAACATATAGTTACCTAGATAGTTAGGTACATACTTAGTAACATACTTAGTTATTTTGCGGTGGTCAAAGAATACCGTGTTGTTTTAGAAGGTCATAGACATCCATGAGATTTCCACACATATAAAAAAAAAATTGTATCGCAACATTGATACTTTGACATAATCTTATAGGTAAGTTTTCAAGCAATCAACCCAGTCGACTGCAGTCTACTAACTAAAACTCTTATTATCATCCTGTAATCACGACATTGCTCAACACAAACGAACAACAAACTACGCCATCTACATACATTAAGCGATTAGAGGGTCCAAGAAAAACCGGCAATCCTACAACTGTAAATGTATAGGCAAGTGTTTGTACACAAAGACGACCAGTGATTAACGAGCTAGGTAATTTGCGAGATAAAGGGCACCGGACATAACCGAAATCGAGAAGAGAGCGGCCATCTTTTGAATCCTTAATTCGGGTAGGTAGGTACAGTCGAATAAGTTATTTGGTATAGATACACATAATGATATTCATCTTTCCACAACACTGCCAATGTTAATATTAATTTTATTGAGGAAAAAATAAAACATTTTATTTTTTTTAAACGGGGCAGTCTTTGGGACCTGCCGATAGAAGTGAAAACTAAGTAACTTATGAATTGTATCGTCGAGCTGTTAGATTATTAATTTCGAGCGTTCGGTGTCGATGACGCGAGTTCCATGATTTTTGTTCACCCAAAAAGTACACATATATACACAGTATACACATAGCTCATGGAAAGCGTTCGGTGACGAAGACGCGAGTTCCATGATTTTTGTTTACCCAAAAAGTACAAATATGTACACAGTATACACATGGCTCATGGAAAGCGTTCGGTGACGATGACGCGAGTTCCATGATTTTTGCTAGTGCTCAACGCGCCTAAAGAAATTTCACTTAAAAAAATTACATTCTTAAGAGAGTGATGTAAAAGAGACTACCTCGTTAGTCTAGTAGTCGCTGCTGAGCATAAGGTCCTAGGTTCATTTCCCAGGTGGAGCAAAGTGTTATTGGGTTTTTCCGTCAGAAATTTCTCAGTAGCAGCCCGGAGTCTGGATTTGTGCCCGGTTTATGGCAATAGGCTCGCCACTTATTACATGGAACTTAAGTCTTCGTCCATACTGATCCCTAATCCCAACTCACCCGCTTTTTTATATGCCCATTAGCGGCAAGGGTATAATTGTTGGAAAAGTACTACAATGTAGAAAATAAATACTTATCACGTATAAATTTTGCTCTTAATCTTTTTATATACAGGTTGAAATTGAAAACATGCGACAAACCGAAATGGGAGATTGTACTTATCATTATGAACAACTTTTACTATGTGACCAAAGCTGCAATCGCGAAAAAATATCAGCTGTTCCCTACATTTTGACGAGTTATGCGAGCATAAATGTAGGGTACAGCTGATTATTTTTTCGCGATTGCAGCTTTGGTCCTTAGTAAAAGTTGTTCATAATGATGAGTACAATCTCCCATTTCGGTTTGTCGCATGTTTTAAATTTCAACCTGTATATTTTTGTGTGATTTGTGATTTCTTAGGCGATAGTTTAAATTATTTTATACACAGACAGATTTTTTAGAAGAGAGTTATAATTATTGTAGAAACTGTGATTTCTTTGACGATAGTTTATTTTATTTTATACTAGCTTTTGCCCGCGGCTCCGCCCGCGTGGATTTCGGTTATCGCGTAAAAAAGTAGCCTATGTCCTTCTCCATATCCCAGGCTATATCTCTGCCAAATTTCATGACGATCGGTTCAGCGGTTTAGGCATGAAAACGTAACATACAGACAGACAGACAAATAGACAGACAGACAGACAGAATTACTTTCAAATTTATAATATTAGTATGGATACATACTTTGATTTTTTAACAGAGAGCTTAAATTATTGTAAAAACTGCGGTTTGTGATGGGGCGAGTTGGGACTAGGGATCAGTATGGACGAAGCCGAACTTAAACATAAATGGCCAAATGTGGGTACACGTCTCCCTAACCCTTTGGAGAATACAAACGTATGTTGTTTTAACTTTTTAAGCTTATGGCATATTTTATATAGTAGTAAATGAATTGACTTCTCATTGTTTAAAAATAGCTGCCTGTACACCAAAATACCAGAAAGCTTGTTCGACTGTACATTTGGTTCCGATGCGAGCTCGGGCCAGCACATAAAAAATTTAAATGTAAAATCTGGGAACGCAGTTTTTTTGGCGGTGAAAGCGTCAGCATTTTCGTTTAATAAAATATTTTATTTGAGTTGTTTTAGAGTTAGATGGTTTGGGAAGTTTAGTTTAGGTACGTTCGCTAACGTTATTTAATAAACGTTAAATAATAACCTCAGGTAACACTTAAGGGGGTACAAAACCATGTAAAATATCACGTAAAATGTTATAGAAAGTAGGTACCTATTCAATGTGTAAGATACAAAAGTAATAGGAACACCTACTTATCGCACTCAATCTCTAAACAAAACAGCGATCTTTTTCTCTAATTTCAGTCCCACAAAAAAAACGAGATTAGATTGGCAACACCTTCCCCTCTTACATTCTGTAGCAACACTGTTACACTATATTAGTAGGAAACGATTCAAACTACCGCCATAGAATAGTAGATATACAGAAGGTCGGTTCCATGCACTGAGTGAAAACGCATGTACACGTAATAAACATCGCTTCGCGTTCAGTGAGCGCAAGCGCACGCGCGAAGCCGAGACTGGCATACGTTTTACATAGTCTCAGATCGCCGTATGCACTCATCTATGGTCTGTTCCAAAATTTGCTAATGAAAATGTAAACAAAATGATCGGAAATGGACCCGTGGATGACAACATGTCAAATTGAGTGCTTTGATTTGTTCATTTGAATACTTAAATCCGAAATTCTAATTAAGACTACGTCGAGCGCACAGTGGCGCCCTCGTCGTTATTTCGGTGATTTCTTTTATTTTAGAATGAAAATGCAGAAAATAAGCTCGTCAAGTTGTGCTTCACAAGACTATACGTTATTATTACTACAAACAGTAGTTTTAAATTGTTATGTTTTATTGTAATCATTAAAACGGAAAATAGTGGCCACTAAGCTCTGTTTTAATGATTACAATAAAACAACAATTTAAAACTATCGGTAGCCTCTTAAATAAACTTAAAGATGTGTTTCATTTGACACTTGAGTTTAATTTTATAACCTCAATTTTCGTCGATGATTCGTAAATTACAATGATTGAATAATGTTATTCAATGTTGTTATGATAAACAATAATTGTTGGAAAAAGTGTTGATAAATAAAGTTGAAACCTCCTAAATACAGATGAATATGTTACTAATTCCTTTTAGTGTGTGATTTCATACGAGTTTAACCTAAACAAGGTTTCTTTACACTTTTATTAGATACTTTTGGAATAGTCTATAATTTGTACGTGCGCTTGTTTTCGCTCATTGTATTGAACCGAATTACTGTACTATTCTTCTGAGCAACCGCTCCTCAATGCACGCTTCAACGATCTAACCACAGGTTACTCGTAATGATAATAAGAGGTTATTTAGACGGGTCATTAGTCGCTCAGCGAAGCGGTTAACTTGTGCCAAATACAGACTATTTACACGCTGTTGAATATTGCCACTATTGTTTTGATTTCGATGTGAGCATTCTGGTGATCAATCTTGTAATAAGATCCTGAAGATGAATATTATTACATGATAAGAATTCATCTTGATCCTGATCTTTGCGTTATGCTCGTGAACGGGTGCTGCTTGTGGTGCCTGGTCGTCTTGCTGACCATGGTTTCGTTATTATTATTAGTAATTAACTGTTTATTTATTTTACTTCGATGGTCCTAGTTCATAATCCAACATTGCATAATGTAAGCGGGCACGCACTTTTTGCCAGGAGACTTTTATTTAGGTAATTAATTTTGTTTGAATTTTTTTTTTTTTTGCTTGAGTATAGTTTTCACTAATTTACTGTTCTGTGTCTCGTAATGTAAATTACTTTGCATACCTACTATTGTATAGAATCAAGTTTATCTAATTGTTCAGACAGATGTGCTACTGAGGAGTTTACAGCAATAGCACTAGAAAGTGGTGAAGGGCGGGAATTTTGGGGGACTGTCTTATGATACGTAGTATCTCTAAGTAGTCTGTGGTCTTATGTAATTTTGACGTTCGAAAAATACTGATTCTCAGCCTAATTTGAATAAATGACTTTTGTATTTGATTTTGATTTTGAACGGACAGCATTGCACAAGCATGTTTATAGGGACTTACAATTTGGTACTGCATGGCGAAAACTCATACTCGGCAATGATTGTCTAAACTTTCTTCTCAACTCTAAATAATGATAGCATTTACTTCAGTAATCTTTAATTTGAGTACTACCCAACTATTTCTTGTTACCCTCAAAATAATATAGCAGTGATGGCCCAGTGGTACTGGCCCCGACTTACGAGTTGTAGGTCATGGGTTCGAACCCAGACAAGCGATTCACTTTGTGTAAATAATTTCATCAACACTGCTCTCAAAACGGTAAGGGAAAACATCATGAGGGAACCAGCATGTCCTAGAACCAAAAATTTAAAGAACGCACTGGGCCTGCGTGCCTGCACTCCCACTCACAGAGAGAAGGCCTGCGTCCCAGCAGTGGGAACAATATTATTATTTATTTATGTACCTACACACAGTAAAATACATTAGAGATACGACATAATTATAATTTTGAGTACTGTTTCGGCAATGAAGACAGGAGGCAGGCAGGGCTTCTTCAATAAGGCTCATGTGTATTTTACAATGAAATATGTTCTTCCGTTTTACAAAAAAGTTTTCGTACACTCGATCCTGCTAGGGTTTTCATCCCAGGAATATCGGTCTCGAAAATTTCGAGTCTCGTCGATTTTTTGGTATCTTCGTGACTCGAGACTGATATTTTCGCTCTCGGGAATAACGAGACTTTTGAGACTTGTTCAATAGTTTCGGGAAATACCTAAACCATCGTTACAATTAGTTAAAATTTATCCCCCACTAGCGTAGAAGCAGAGAGGGAGAGAGAGCATTTTCTAACGCGGGTTACTTTTGTAATAAATTCAGGTCTTCTCTGTCTGTAACTACATTAAACGCCCTTTGTTTCTTACATGCCGACTATAAAAATGAAAAAATCTCATAAATAATTTATGTTTTTCTAATTTGAGTTGGTAACTATATGTTATATAAAGTACTTGAAACCTACTTTCGAAATGTTCTCGAAAGTCTTGTTTTTGCCGGGAATTTAGAGACCGTATCGAGTCTCGATTTTTTTTCCTGGGACTCGGAAATGCAGCGAGACTGAAAGCGCTAGATCCTGCGGTATTATAACACACTGGTGGGGGCAGACCGACCTTTCTCGAAGCTGTCGCGAGCGAGCCGTCCTCTCATTTCGAGCAACAGATGTCGCTACTAATCATTTATGGATCGTGGGTGTGTCGAAAGTCGATAGATGGCGCTGCTTGATGCAACAAGTACAAAGGTCGTAGAAATCTTTACACAAAGCCCAAAGAAAATCCCGTAATCTCCTGAAAATCTAGACGACGACATTCATTACGAAAGTGGAAGATGAACAAGCACAAGGAATACTAATGCTGAAGTTTGGGATACCAAGTTATAAGCACAGGCCTTCGATAATTTACTTAAGTAAAAACACAATCAATCTCCTGAAGAAACTTCATCGTAATATACGAAGGCTCATTCACAAAATGAAATACGAATATAATGTTTGTCAACCTCTATTGCGAAAAATGTTATGCATAAAATATGCCTGTGGAAAATCCTCGCAAAATTAGTTCTGTTGCCAAAAATTAAAATATGTAGGTCAAAAACTTGAAAGTAGCCAATGGGTAGCAAATGAAACCAAAGCCGCCTAAGCCTCAGAGAAACTAAAAGCAAATTGAAGTTTTCAAAACATCTTGGAAGATAAGGCGAAAAATGAAGAAAAGAAATAGTCTTAATCAATAAGCTTAAGAACTCATAAATCTTCAGACATTGGGTTCCAACGAAATTAAGAAATAATACCCAGAACTACGTAACTACTCAGTCAAGGGTAAACCGTATTAGAGAATTAGGACAGTTAGAGTCAGAATTTAAATTAATTCAACTTATCACTACATATTATAAAACAAAGTCCTCCGCCGCGTCTGTCTTCTGTTCGCGATAAACTCAAAAACTACTGCACCAATTCTCATGCTGTTTTCACCAATGGATAGCGTGGTTCTCGAGGAAGGTCTTAGTATATAATTTTTGTATAAATTAAAGATATTTGTTGGAGGTGTCGGAAAAAAATAAGCCGTCTGGGAGCTTTCAACGAAAACGCTGTCTAAACCCTTTGAGATATAACAAAACAATGTATGGTGGAATTATGTATTTTATAAAGGTATTCAAAAAAGTCCGCGATGGCATATGTCTATCTCTTAAAGATAACATACTATATCCATTTTATTGTCTTTTTGTAGGTATTAGTTTGCCGAATTTTACTCTTGGAAATACGATTACGATGACAATACGCTATAATATCAATAGCTATTAGCCAAATTATGTTCGTAGATAAATAAGCTAGCTACTTATGTGTATTTCAAACAGTATACAAGAATATTTATCATAAAAACATTACTAAACACGGTGGCCTTATGACTAAAATTTGTGCATTACAAAACTTTCGTTACTTTTTCATCGACATATTTATCACTTTTCGATAAACTAACACTCAATACGAAATCTACACTTATTTCTCAGTAATTCTGTATAAGATTCTTCTAAGATTAAACCGTTTTCTCATTGAATCCATTACTTTACGCACATATAACCTTGAAGAATGTTTGTTTACATTAAGCATCGCGTCAAACCGCCACACAACCACAGAATAAAGACGTATTTTGTTTTCTTTTTTTTTTTCGTTCGTTTAGTGGTGTTCCCGCTAAAATGTCAACCGGTCAAGTATTAGTCGATTAATCGAATTCTACAGCCAGATCGTGTTGCAAGTACAAAATAAATGTTAAATATTTCGTCCAATTGCGAACGTGACCCTGAGAAAAGGTATGCACCAATGGTGTTCATTATACATTTCGAGCGTTTTCTCAGCACAAACGGTGTATCATGCGACAATTCGGAGGATTTCGTTTTGTTTTCACATCGTTGGTAATTACGTGAATTATTTTAAAATTATTATTTGTGTCGCATTTTTATTTCGTGTTGTAATTTGGTACAATTGATTGCTTTAACAATTTGAGTGAAATTTCGTATTATGATTTTGTGTTTGTTATCTTTAGGTAAAGACTCATTCACGTTCAGAACACAAGTACTTTTATTATATTAAATCATTCGTTTCGGTTTCTATTCACATTAAAATTAATATTAAGTTAGAAATTTGAGATATATCCTGGGATACGGAGAAGGACATAGGGTACTTTGTATGCGATAACCGACATCCACGCGGGCGAAGCCGCGGACAAAAGCTAGTGAATGAATATACAATGTGTAACCGAATTAAGACGGTTGTCACCGGTCCACCAGCAACACTCCTTTAAAAACATATTATCTCGAGTAAAAAACGGCTCAATCAACTATATCGGTAAGTGTGTCTAGAAATTTCTAATACCTTTTTTAAAGTTTGATATTGAGACACGAAGCAACAAAATTTGATCTAAATAAAAACGGCCACATTCCTCTAGATCGTATTTGTATTGTAAATATATTCTTGTGTGTCAATATAAATATGAAAACTCAACTTCATACTGTTGATGTTTGAATTTTTGTGCCTATCTACGAGTACCTAGTGTCATTGTACCCTATTTCGACTAGCTACACTGTAATTGCGCCGCCATTTGAGAACACCAACCGATTCACCAATTGATTCACCTAACATTCAATGCGAGTGCGGTGCTCCTGAACAGACTTTGTCTCACATGCTGGAGTCCCGTTCGCCTGTACCCTTGACGATCTTAATAACGCCTCTGACACCGCAATAAATGTGGCCACCTACTGGGCCCAAACAGTACGTAATAGTAGTAACGTACCGTCTAAACGAAAAGAAGAAAAAGAGTGCGCCGCGAACTGAAAAAGTTTGGGAACCCCTGCTATAGTAGGAAGCCGAAATACCTTTCAACTTATAGAAATAAATACCTGAAAGGAGAGCACTTTATACAGGGTCGTGCTCATAAACTCTACCTATTTGTAATACAAATTTTTCGAGATGGATATTTCATGAGCCCATACTAAAAAATTATGATAAAAAATTCTGCGAAATTTTATGTCGTCTCCAACCCCGGCTTTCTGTGACCTTATTTTTAAATCCTGGTGTAAGCTCCACTATGGCAGTGAATTGAGGATTCAGCACGACGTCGGGTCCTTACGTCAATTGGCTTCAAAGCCGATTTCCGAGGCGGTGTTTAACGCCACCAGTACCTCGGAAGCCGGATAATCGGCCGCGTTACCAGTCGCGTCGATAAATTATAATCCTCCTTCAATTTTAAGTCGGGGCTTTGAATCGGCGGTAAACAGTTCCCTCTATTGTTGGCCTCATACACGTCCGTAGGTAGACAAATCTCTCTGAAATAAATATTCTCTGGAAAGCACTTTAAAATATTCATACGTACTGTGAAATAAAAGAATGCAAACATTTCAGTTTAGATAACTATGCATGAGGACGAGAAGGTTTATGCCCGCTGCTGAAAAAATTCGGCAATTCAGACACAGAGCATCACGTACAATATTTTAAGCGTTCTAGGTAAATTTTTACTGCAAACACGAACAAGGCATAACCCTGAAAGAGACTTGGAAATAAAATACCAACTCAGAAAAACTTTTTCTCCGCACGATAAAACTTGAGAATATTTTGGGGGTAAACAAAAAGTGAGTTTATTGTGCTGAGCGAAGCCGGCGAGACTATAAATCATCCGGCACCGCTGCTCCTGAGCACCTATTTGATGTAATAACAGGCAACATTATTTATTAAAATAAGGTCACGAGTGTCAGATGTTATAGATAGGAGTTACGGTGGTCCAGCGAACCGCAACAGCCTGCAGGCCATTAACAAAGATGGTGACGAGTTGCGAGATTAGGCCGGCGAAGTGTACATCTACATATTAAACGATATGCTGACATAAACTCCAAGTGTGTATGTGTGGATGGTCTGGATTATGTGTAAGCAATTTTACTGTGGGCAATTTTGTTGACATATAAAATGTAAGTAGGTGACAAATATTACATTTACGAGTAGATTCATAACCCTTTTGCTGGAACTCTTCCTATAAGTTATATAAGTAATTTGATTTTCTCTCAAAGAGGTACAATTTTGATTCAGAGCACCAAGTTAAATTTTTCAATATATCCTTTGTGAGAGCCAGTGCCGGATTAACCACGTAGCAAGAGTAGCAATTGCTACGGGTCCCGCGCAAAAGGGGGCCCCGCGTATCCAAACCCGCCCACGCACATAAAAGAAATACTGACATCTTAGGCTATGTTCAACTTTAATTTCGACTAACTTTTGAAAAAGTGAATTTATCGAAAAATTATAAGAGAACTTTTTTATAAAACGTTCAATTTCCTATAAAAACATGTATCGCGATAGTGGTAAAGTGCTTGTGAGAGGAGATGTAAAATCCCAAAGACCACATAATAAAATTCTTGTTATTTTTTTACCACTTTATAATTGAGAACCCATAGCAGATCAAGGGCCCCTCGATAGTATTTGCTACGGGCCCCGCGCTTGCTTAATCCAGCACTGGTGAGAGCAGGAGTCTATACTGGGTTCGGGACCTGTATGACAGATCTCCAGGCTCACACCCTTAAAATTCAATTTTATATGCACTTACATATGTACTACAACATTATAAAAGCCCCAAGTACTGAGAGTAAGAGTATTAATACAATACAAAGGAGAAGATGTTCTATGTGTGTCTTTGGCGTGAGCACCTACTTGCCCCGAAAGTGTGTGTGATATATTTAACATAAACAACGTTTCGTTCACACATCGGTGACTAATACTCAAAAGTATGATCTCAATTGCCAACCTACTTTCAACTTTATGAGCCAATAACATCCACCATGACTGCTCCAAAAGATAAACGACCAATTAATTTTCACATGTCCAACACACTACAGTAAAAGAGCTATTTAATCTTCATTCATGACAAAGCTTTATAATGAAAATATCAACGTTTCATTAATTAACAGACCGCTGGAAACTCCGCTTTAAGCGGTTATTTTCCGCGCCATCGATACAAAGGCTGCAATTTCGCTCCACCCCCGTATGGAACACAACACTAGCTCTGTCCACAGTACCCGGCCGTTCAACAGGTAAACAAAAAGCTCCCTCTTGTTTCCTTTTATCGATACCTATCTTGAATATTTACTCTGCAAGCTTTTATATTATTGATTGAATCTAACGCTACCTCGCTTTTAGGGTTCCGTACTTCAAAAGGAAAAAACGGAACTTTTAAAGGATCACTCATGTGTCTGTCTGTCTGTCCGTCCCTCTGTCACCGCTGATTTGCTCCGAATCTACTGGGCCTATTAAGTTTAAATATCATCATCACCATAATTATGTACCATAGAGCTACCATTTACCGGGTAATAGGTATGTATATGTCTTTCATTGACTCAATACTCTCAGCAGCCAGGGACACATTCAAATGTGCCCCTAGCTGCTGAGAGTATGTCATGCTCACTCAGATGTCTCGCTGATGGTGGCGGTACACAAATGAACTTTTGTGACCCAAATACGGGCGTGTAACGTAAATAAATGAAATTTGAATATGGAGGGCCACTTTTAGGGGGAATAAGAAAATTAAAAAAAAAGTTTTGCGAATTGTACCACGTGACCAACGACCAAAGGTCGTTGCGTGTGACATATCAAATGATAGGGCTTATTATAAGAATTTTAGTTATATTTTTATAGTTTTAATTGAAATACTTTTAAAGTTTAAATTTATGAAAATTGAACATTTGCCCCCTTATCTCTGAAACAACTGATCCTAAAATTTTGAAAAAATTACAGATTTTTTTTATTTACTTATAAGATTACAGGAAAATGTATAAGAAGTCCATGGTCTTAATATTATATAACATGGTAAATCTCTCAATATTTCGCATACAAACTTACATTTGTAGTTGGAATGTATGGGAGAACTTGTTTTCCCAATACAATGTTAGTTTTGTTCTAGGGATAAATTCATCCCAACTACGGAACCCTTCATTGTGTGTGATTCGACACTTGGCCGGTTTAGAAAAGAAGACATTAAATTAGAGGGATTATGCGTTATTTACAATGTTGTTGTATAAATTATGTATAACAATGTTTTAACAAACCATTACCAAAGCGTTAAAATTTCATCCTGTTACATGAATAATGGACGTGTCCCAGTAAAGTTGTTAGGAACAAGCTCTATTGAAAAATATTTAAATTATCAAACGAAAGACGTGCGTATTATCGTAAATAAATAATCTATTGAAAGCCAGGCAAAACTTTGGGAAAGGTCGGATTTAGAACACGAAGAGGACACAAACAAATATTGATTCGCGGCCTTTAACTTGGGGACCCTTGCAAATAGAGCTAAGGGTTGGGGGATCAGCACACATGGAGGCTTTAAACAATATATAACACTACACGCGTGACTGTAAAGCATACACACATACCTAAACTCAAACCTTTTTCTCATGGGTCCGTGCCCACTCGACCCGCTTAGACTCGACCCGAAGAATAATATCAGATGTTTTACTACCAATTCAGTGGCAGTACAGAAAAGTGTCGAATTAACGCTTGCACCACGCAAGCGTTAATTCGACACTTTTATGTCCGGCTATACATCGACGTTTATACGCCTATCAAAACAGAAATATCCAGGTATTATTCTTCGGGTCGAGTCTAAGCGGGTCGAGTGGGCGCAGACCCTTTCTCATGGGGGTATACATTAAATTTATTTTGATTTATTATTTACCATGCGGTTTTACATTTATTGTTTGATGTTTTGATTTTATAGTTATATTTGTGAACGCTGTGTCAGAGTCATATTTTTTCTAAAAAGCTTAGAATATTCTTTAAAGCGAGTTCTATTACAGTAACATATTATAACGAATACAAATTCAATAACCACTAAATAGCATGCGTAGTCCACTAACCGCTAACATTTCTATTTAGTCGGATTATTTCGAGATAAGAAACAAAGAAACAAAAAACAGGAGTGAAGTTAGCTATACGACTCCGATGGTCACGGGTAACAGACTGTAGACAGTCAAAATTGGCTTTACCAATGGTACACCCGCGATTAACCGAAAAACTTCTCAGCCTAAGTAGAAATAACCTTAGAATAATATTAGGTACAATTACGGGCCATAATCTCCTTAACAAACGTCTTTTTAACATAGGCGTCACAGACAGCCCCCTTTGCAGGGGCTGCCTTGACGCCGAGGAATCAGCCGCCCACGTCATCCTGGAATGCGAGGCCGTGGCTCCACAACGTGAAGAAATCCTCGGAACAGTGAGGTCGCTCTGTGAAGCCTGTGAAGCTCCCAGGAAGCTTCTGTGCTTTTGGGCGGAGCTAGGCTGGCTTTGTTAGCCAGAATACCCACGCACAACGGACCAAATGTGAGTCTAAGTGCGGAGAAGGGAGCCCCATCATCATCATCATATAGCTATACGACTCGATCTATCTTATCGCCTGCGTTAGACTCCGTAAAACTCATGGTGCAAGCATTATCTAAATATTTTTGATCCACGTTAAGAGGGCTCACAATGGTCCAATAATGCCAATCCTTTAGAACTATATTATCTCGTGACTGAGAAGGAATTATGAAAATCGACTCAATCAGCAACCTCGGTAAGTGTGTCTAGAATTTTCGAAAATCTTTTATAAAAAATGAAAAAAAAACAAAAAAACATTTATTTGCATAAATAAGGTAGAGAAAGTTCTTAAAATAAATTATATCGATCTCTTATTATGCCTTTAATGTCGGCGTGCAAATTTTACATATCCATTAAATAATTATTTTATGAAACTAATAAATTACATGCGATTAGTAAATTATATTATGAAATAAAAATTAAATTCACACAAATTTGGTACCAATTAATTAATTTCAGATGACATTACACTATAATTCACAACTTATAATCTAAGAACTCAAGTACACTATAAAAGCATTTACCAATGAGTAGTTTGGTTAAATGTCGCTTAAATTTAAAAAATGGAAGTGTTTTTATTGAACTCGGAATTTTATTATATAACGTTTCATATTGAGACACCAAGCAACAAAATTCGATCTAAAGAAAAGCGGCCACATTCCTCTAGGTCGTATTTTGTTGCTTCGTGTCTCAATATGAAACTTTTAATTGGAGTGATTTGTGGTGTCAATTAATTCCGTGACATGTCGTATATACTCCTTTTGCTTCGAACTGTAAAGCATTACTTAAAGAAATCTGGATTGATAAAATAATGTGTGTTGTAAAAGTTAGGTTAATTGCGCCTTTGGAGTTAAGCGTCGATTAACGATCGCGCGGCGAATATATCGGGTGTCATGCATTTTCCACGTTAATTGACACTCCATTAAACGTGCCGGCTTCGGTTAGAGAGGTAGAACTGTGAACATAGGTGAGTAACGAACTGGAGGTCAGTTTCGTTAGGCATGTGTTTCATCGAACCATAATTCCCATTTGGCACTTCTACAAATATTGTTGAACCCTCTAATATAATGATTGCGCCTGTTTATGTGAACATCAAAAAAAACTCCGGAGTCTGGATTAAATTCATTTATTTTAGACTAGCCTTTAATCCGCGACTTCGTCCACGTGAAATTTCGGCCCCCGACCCCCCGTGTCACATTCACATCCCGTTGCCCACCTGCGCTATTACTTCGTTTTCACATTTCAGAATCCATTCAGTAGTTTCACCCCCTTCATTCAAACTTACAAACAAATTTTACCTTTTTATAATATAAAAGTATAGAAGTATAGATTAACATTTTCATTACAAACATTATAATTAACATTATTACATTCATGTAATGTTTTTAATTCATTTTTTTTTAAGGTAATTAACTTAAAAAGATCGCGGACGGTCCGTGGCGCAAGAGATTAACGTATGGTCTAGACTAGATGCGAGCGTGGCAGTGCTCTCAGTCGCGAGTGCCGTGTCGAGACACGACACTCGCGACTGAGAGCACTGCCACGCTCGCTTTTTTCTCTCGTTCATGCGCGCGTCCTTGTGAGTGTGCCGTTTCGAACGTTTCTTCGTAGTTTCTATACTGTCCATATTTATATTGTGATAGTACGCATCATTACAAGTGCAAAAGAGGTACATTAATTTTAAAAAGTGACTACCTTTAGAAGATCAATAAGTTTTTAGAGGATCAGTTAAATATTTTCCTTTTTATTATTTTATTGAGAGTACTCCCTAAATACTCGTACTCAACACAATAAAGAGAACGGTAAATTTTTAATAATTATATATTATTAAAAAGCTATATTCGAAAGCAGCTTTTGTGTTTTGAGGGTACAAAGGCATTGCTTTAACAAAAAGTTTCAAGCACATCATCATCAGGCCATAGCAGTCCACTGCTGGACATAGGCCTCTCCAATTACACGCCATTTAGTTCGATTCTCGGCAACTCTCATCCAGCTGCTACTAGCCACCCTGCGAAGATCGTCGCTCCACCTAGCCTGAGGAAGTCCCACCTTACGTTTGCCGATTCGCGGTCTCCACTCAAGAACACGTCTACCCCAGCGGTCATCGGTTCTACGGCTAATATGGCCGGCCGATTGCCACTTCAGCTTGTTTGTTCTGTGAGTTACACATCAAATATTTTTAAATATTTTATTCACATTGAATTTGATTTGCATTTCAATGTGTTTGTTACAAAAGTATGTGCATATATGTATATTTATTTAAAAAAATGTAGTCAGTGTTCAATATTAATGATGCACTCCACATTTAAAACCCCGAGACTTCTGTTAAAACAGAATTTTAATTAAGTAGTTACCGTGGAATCTTTGTTCAGCATATTATACCCAAAAATGTTGTGTTCATCAAATTAATGTAGGTACTATGCCCGTTTAATGCCACTGTTTGGCGTCGATTATATATGTTAGTCGTATATTTATCACATAAATTTCACAAGTGACATACTCTTAAAAATTTCGTAATACATCCCGAATAAGAACATCTAACGTCCGCAAGAAATATTCTTACTAAAATTGCAAGAGCAATGTCTTAATGAAAATTAAAACTTATCCATTAGACGAACCGGCAAGTTCCGACTTCATTTTATTAACAAGTTAGTTCGTATTTTGTACTTTTGCCAGCGAATATTCAATTTCTCGGCAAACTTCGTATCTTATACTCATATACACCTCTGAAATTAATTACTCAGGTTGATAATGTAACAAAACTTAATTCAATAAATTTGTGTTAACTTTACGCGACACTTTGCTGGTAACGGTAATTGATAATATTACGTTAAAGTAAATTAGAACATGGAAATCATCACTACACGCGAGCCCATGCGCGGCTACGAGTATCTACGAGAACCTACGCACGGCAACGAGTGTCTACGAGAACCTACGCACGGCAACGAGTGTCTACGAGAACCTACGCACGGCTACGAGTGTCTACAAGAACCTACGCATGGCTACGAGTGTCTACGAGAGCATACTCGTGTCGGCTTCTGTAGCATCATATAAAATTAATCTTCGATTTTAATAATTTTCTAAACTGTCTCAGTATTAAAAAAATATTACTCAAAAACTAGACATGCAAGCTAAATGGGGATACGAAATCTTGCATTTAAATGATTATTTCTATCAGCTTTTTTAATAAAAAATTCCGAAAAATGGGCGTCATAAAATACTGTGTGCACGATACTCAATCTCAAATTAATTACTAATAAAACAGCAATAAAAATTGCCTATCAATACAGTCCAGTCTTTCATTTGCTACACGCACCTACAAACCCTGATTTTCACGTTATATGAAAATAACCTAACCCTTTGGCACATTCACTCCCATGAAAGCTTCAGAAGTACCTAGTTTTAATAAAACTGAATGCGTCAGCGACTCGACACGGATATTGTAAAAGTCATAGCAGAACCGGGTGACGATTCGTTCAATATGGTGGGTTGTAAAGGGTTACGATTGGCCTGGCAATGTGACGCCATCGAACACGACGCGTACGCTGTTGAAATATAAAGTAACGTAATATAACCAACACCCGTTGCACTAAAAATACTACCTCCTATGAAAAGACGGAGCGATTAATATTATCCACATAGAAGACTATTTGATTTTATCGAAGCATTTTTCTAGTAGCCTCTTAAAATTCATGCCCAATTTCGCTAAATCACGTAGGGAAAAAAATCTTGTTAAAGATATTTTGCAAACTTCCAACCAACTCCTATAACCAAAAAAATTATGTGGCGAGTCTATATCTTCTATACACATAAATAAAATTGAAGTGTTTGTTTGTAATGTCAAAACAACAGCTTTTTACTAAAGCCATTTGAAAGAATATACGGTACTTATAACAAAAATACAATATTGTCAATTTTGACTTTCTGTCGGTCTTTTTGTTCCGGCTAATCTCCGAAACGGCTGGACCGATTTTGACGGGACTTTCACTTGCAGATAGCTGATGTTATAAGGAGTAACTTAGGCAACTTTTATTTTAGACTAACTGCTTCCCGTGGCTTTACACACGTGGCTTTTTCTAAAATAAAAGACAAGCCACGCGAGTAAAGCCGCGTCTGCATCTAGCAATATAAAAAAATTAACACCAGTGTAAGGCGCACATTATTTTGCAAAAACTATTAAACTGCAAGCTGTTCCCAAAAAACAGTTTCATAATTTTCCGTAACACGTAACTTCATTCGTTTTAAAATACAAAATAATTTCTGTCCTCACACACGTCGTTATCGGTCCCATGGGGTTATATTACGGCTGTTTTTATGTCAGGAGGGTTGGTTCCTTCAAGGGTTAAATGTGCTAGTTTAGAGTAATGATGCTTAACAGATGTCTCTTATAAAGGGTGTAACTTTTAACATCAGATTTTTTAGGTTTCCGTAGTCAACAAGGACCCCTTTTAGTTTCGCCATGTCCGTCTGTTCGTCCGTCTGTCCGTCCCCATGTTAGCTCAGAGACTATTAGTACTAGAAAGCTATATTTGGCATAGATATACATATAAGTTTTTAAACTGTCATGGTCACTAATATTATTATTAACATAAACGGGATATTTACCATGTTTATTCATTGTTCTGAGTTCCCGATATTTCGGCGCTGTTGCAAGCACCATGATCACGGATAAACTGAAGTCACTGCGGGTGGGTGTTTATGAGCAGACAAAACGGTCTACCCTCTTTCTTGTTCGTTTTTTGCACTCAGTACCGCTACCACTGTCATTCGCAACTCGATTCTGTTCCCGACACACGAAACTCACTGTGTCCGCTCGCGAACTTTTTTCGGCACTTCTTCGGTTTTTACACAGCTGAACTGGATTCCAGGCTCTCGACAGTTGAAACCCATCATCCCGGTTGAAGTTCCTATATTTGGTAATCTCAATAGCTTCTCTAACCAGTCTAGGAATATAGTGGCAGAACAATGAATAAACATGGTAAATATCCCGTTTATGTTAATAATAGATATACATATCAATCACGCCGACAAAGTGGTAAAAAAAAATCATGAAAAAAAATAGTTATTTAGAGTAAAGTGGGGATGTATTTTTTTTTTTCGCCTACCCTATTGTGTGGGGTATAATTGGATGGGTCTTTTAAAAATATTGCGGGTTTGTGAAAACAATTTTTCGATTAAGGGCTCCGTTTCTGAAATATTAGGCTTTAAAGTGCTAATTTTTGTTAGAGTTAAGTGTCCCCCCCCTGCCAGCTAAATGGTTGTACTTGGATATGTAAAAAAATCACAGCAGTAGTATATACAACGAGGTTAAAAGGAAAACTGTCACAGCCAAGTAGGCGTCACAAGTTACCGAGTAATAGTCAACCAACTCACATTTACAGTTGAAAAACATGTTTTCCCATACATTCCGTATGGAAGTACATGTTTTTCAACTAGGTACGATGTTAAGTTTTATTTTATTTTAATTATTATGGGTTTGCTCTTGACTCAAGTCTAGGTCTGGGTGACAGAGACAAAGTCTACGATGGAGTGATAAATTGAGATGATAATTGAGATGTTCTTGGGATAAATTCATACCAACTACTGAACCACCACCACGGAACTACTACCTTCATTGTGCGTGGTCCGATTCGCACTTGGCCAGTTTTTATTATACATTATTTTAGGAGCATACTTTTTCCTCAAAAAAAGCGGAGTAATCGCCTACCTGTTACGTAGTATTGTCTTAGTTTTTCTTCCAGTCTTTGTTTGGGGCCTTCCTTTTTTCCCAACCTGTTGCAAACATCTCTATCAAAGGGTCACAATATGGATAGGTACTATGTATGGAGTTTCAGCTAGCATGGATAATTGCATGGCGTAAAACTTTAATGGAATTGCTACCATCAGAATGTAATGGCCCTGGGGCAATCTTTTGAATTAATATTGGACTACTGGCTAGAGACTTCGAGTAAAGTGCTGACTGTGCACGGTACAAATTCAAATCATCTATTTTCTCTTCACAAACAATGACACGATCAAAATATTTATTTCACATAAACGTACATGGGCACTTATGAAACGTCAGAAGCTAGTTGCACGGTTCGAGTTAGTCGTTTCCTATGGAGAAGAGCCGGCAAGAAACTCCACGGTTACTCTTTTAAAAATAATTGGCTTTACAATATTATTAAATAACAGTGATCATAGGTATGGGAGGACAGTGTAGGCCTTTCAACAATTACCAGGTACTGGTAATTGTGTGTGGTACAGGATCAATTATTTAAAACAAGCTAAAAACTACGTGACGAAGTTTGTGAGAGACTGGTGTCTGCACTAGGAATACCTGGATAGCAGATCACCAGGGTCCCACCATAAGGAATGTAGATATAATTAATTATACAGTACATGTGAAGGAGCTGAGCATCCTAACTAATATTATAAATGCGAAAGTAAGTTTGTCAGTTTGTTAGGTACCTTTTCACGCCTAAACCACTGAAGGGATCATCCTGAAATTTTGCATATACGTTGTCAGGTGTACAGAAACGGACATAGATAGGGTACCTTTTATCCCGAAAAATATACTGTTCCTGAGGAAAACAACAATAACGTTCTTATGATAATAGATGGCGCTACGTGTCTTTCGAATCATGATTGAATTATATTATTATAGAAACTTTAGTGTTGTGTTAAGAGTTTTTTTTTATTAAGTGCGAGCGAAGTTGCGGGCAATAGCTAGTAACAATATAAATCAATGATAAAAACCAAATCAAAGTGAAAAAAACATAGGTAAAACAAAACAATAGAGAAGTGGAAAATTGCGTGAAATATAATGTATGGGAAAATTAGCGGGAAGGACGTATCATCGGCAAAAGATATGATTTTACCATGGGGTAGCTGTAGGTTACAGATATCATTAAAGTAGGCAAGGAAAAAGGAGGGCCCGATCACACTTCCCTGAGGTACACCAAAAGTGACAGGTAGATCATCACCAGCATAGTTACCTATTTTAACCCTCTGGAACTCATCAGATAAGTAGTCCAGGAAGATTTTATGTGGCAGAGAGTAAGTACGCAGTTGTTATTTCTTTACCGTGACCGTACCGTGTATATAGACCTACCGTACTGTGTGGTGCCGGACGTAAAGAATAGCACCACCCCATTTCCTCCCGTGGGTGTCGTAAAAGGCGACTAAGGGACTTACTAGAGAATGGCCAGCAGCATTTTCTATGTATTTTTAACACCATACAACGATCGCCAACCCACCTGTCAAGCGTGGCGATTATTGAGGATTATGGAGGCCTATCAAAGTCAAAGCATTTATTTCAAATAGGCACATAAATGGCACTTTTGAACGTCAAAACTTACACGGAAATAAAATTGATTCTAGTTGCCCCTTCCAAAAGGTAGTTTCGCATGGAGAAGAATGGGCAACAAACTCCACCGTTACAATTTTAAACTGTTTTACAATAGTTTGTATACACCAATTATATCATTACATGTGAAGACGATGTACCTAAAATAAAATTACTATACCACAACAGGTAATAACATTAAAAAATTTAGCATTGACGGACATACATTAACCATGTGTTAGATACAAGGTGCTCACATGTTTACAAATATTGTATTATTTTTTACAAATAAAAAGTCAGTGTGCGAGTTAAACTTATCATAAAATTAATGTCTTAAAAATAATATAATATTAATAGACGTCCTTTGCTATGTCTAGCAATGGACGTCTTTCGACTGAAATGATGATGTTATTTCTTTTAAGTCTGAGGATATTTTACGATGAGTCTTCAGGACAAGAAGTCCGTCTGTACTCGAGGAAAAACAAGACCATGTGTTTTAGCTTATATTAACTTGAGAATAACTGTCACTCGTAATCCCGCAACACAATATATCAACACGTTCCACTATAACAAAAATTTTTCGCGATGAGAAAATTGGACGGACAGCAGCCGAATATTAAACATGCCATAGATAGACACGAACAAAAAAGAAAAACGTTTAAAAAAAAAAAACTCACGGCGACGCATCACGTCGATATAATTCAAATAGGCTTGTTTAAACAAATTGTCGCTCGATATATGAAAAAGGCCGTTTTTCGTGCAAAATAATCATTTTTATTATTTCGCTGTGAACCTACGAATGGGCAGGCTTAATTGAAACACTGTTGCGTTCCAACAGGCAGTGAATGAATGAATGAAACAAGTTTAACAATGTACGTGAATGTACTGACAATTCGTTGAATGGATTTTATTTTTAAACAGCGTGTCAGCCGTACACACATTTAATGAATTCGTAAAAAAAACTTACTTCGAAAATCAACTACCCTTGTTTATTTATCAGGTTGATTCATTGAGATAGGTCAGTATGGAAAACTCTGAAACTCTCAGAGGTAGAGTTTGTTCTGGGCAACCACATAATCAACGTCAATTTTAGAGTTAAGAGGCCGTGCACGAAATCGACTGATTTTGATCAATTTTGTTCATTGTTTGTGAGAAAGGGAAACATAATTTAAACAAAACTATTTGAGATTTGAAAAGTCGTGTTCTTTGTTTTGCATGTGGCTGAAAGGGATTTTTTAAATAAATTAAGTATTCACGGTAAATCAAAAATATTTGCAACAAATTTTCCGAAAAATGACGCGAGACTGACATTTGATCATCATTCTACAAGAAACTACTTTTGATTTTGAACATTTAAACATATCATCAACATCATTATATGGTCTACTTGCATGTGGTGGAACCACTTTTTTCAACTTCCATACAAAATATAGCAGAAAAATAATATTGAAAAAACCTTTTTTCGTTTTAAACCTCGTCAGTAATATATATTTTTCCTATTATTTAGCAAATCATATCAAGAAATTTAAAAATCACAAATTAGTCTTCAGCTATCCTTAAAATATAATCAAAATTTTATTTAATGATTATACAATATCTTCATTAAGTAAATCAATGGCGAAATAAACTATATTTTGGAGAGCACAAAAATGATGAAACTATTAAAAGCTGCTGTGACTGACACGAATGGTTTAGCACCATGAAAACTGTACTTTTATAGTTACCCACACTTAATGTTTCGATTATTTCAAGTTTTCTCACAATTAGATAAGAAATTGCCAAAAGAGAGTTTTTTTCGTGCACGGACCCTTAAGAAAAACTACGAAAAATACTGTCAAAAATAACAGTTTCAAAATTTCCATGAATCACCTACACTATTCTGATATAATTATAATATTATATCAATATAACATCCTAAATCATATTATTATATTCATAAGTTCATATTTAACTTAACTAATATCGAGATTGAATATTATTTACCTCGAGTGTTGTGGCTGTTGTAGTCACTAACTTTGTTTTAAGTACCTACCTATAGTTATTAAGTTTAACTTCAAAATAAATTATTAAACTTCGTTCAAGTCAATAAAAGACACAAGTCTCTTCTAATCTTAATTTAGAACTAAACTATAAACTCAAAGTTCATCGGCAATGTTAACATCTATTTTTCATGGAGCTATAAAAAAAGAAACGAGAATTATTAATTATAATGACTTTTATGGTAATTGAGATGTCATCTGTGTCCCAGTAACAAGGTTGTGGAGGTCATATAGGCAATTACTCCATGAATACTACTGGTATTCAGCTTCATACAATGAGAACTATTGCGCTTGAATTCGCCGCTAGAAGCGCTAGTGTAGAGTGAGGTCTCTAGAAATGTCAAATGTGAAACTGAACGTTTACTGTTTGCGGGATTTTTTATCGCAAATTGTTACTAATTTCGTAGCACTTGGAGGAAGAATAATATTGGTCAGCTTAATACTTGCCAATTTTAGGAACATTATAATGTAAATATTCACTTCATATTTTAAAATGTAATACAATAAACGTTTTATGAAGTAATGAGTACTTAAACATAACCAAAACATATTAAATAAAAGTACTGGCAGGACCTTACTCGCCAGTGGCGCCAACTGGTGACCACAAAAACGATAACCGCCATTAGACTAAAGGCCGATCCCAACGGACCTAGTTGAGAAAAGGCTAGACAGATGATGGAGATATCCACTAAATAACGTCATTCTGCACAATCACTCTGATGAACACTGGACTGCCATGATCACGTCATGAGCGTTTATCTTATTCATACAAGAAATCTACCAACCCGCACTGGGCCCGTGTAATAGATCACTCCCACTCCCTCTCGGAGAAAGGAGGCTTTTTTTTGGTTGGTAATTTATCAAATAACTTCTCCCGCTCTGGGCGGAGCGAAAGGGCGTGTCAGACTTTTACTGACTAAAACTCACCCGTGTTCCTTCAGTTCGCCTGTGTGCCAGGGCCACGGTATCCCTTTCGGACAAACCCGCAACCCTGGCAAGCATCGGTCCTAGCGGACCCCGTCAGTGCGTGATGACATCTCTGTGAGGCGCGCGTGGAACACAACGTGCCGTCGACCCGGACCTGGACCTTACCGAACGGCGTGCTGCCCATAGCTCGCCGTCCGCAAGCCCAAGCCCGCAACCCTGGAATGCATCGGTCCTGGCGGACCCCGTTAGTGCGTGTCCCAGCAGTAATATTATAGGCTGAATATTATAAACAAGAAAAGACAAAAATCAATCTGCATAGCCTTTTCACAAATATGTTGGGGTCAACCTCCAGTCTAACCGAATGCAGCCGAATACCAGTATTTTACATGGAACGACTGCCTATCTGAACTCCACAACCCAGTAACTGGGTAATGATATACCCCTTGGTATAAACTGGTTGTCTGACTTTCGGGCTTCTGACGACCCGTATATAACGACTATCAAAGATACACAAATGTCAGCCGGGACCAACGGCTTAAGAAGGTTGTCACCAGGCCAACTAGCGCCACTCCTCTATAAACATATTCAGCCTCATTTATAAAAATCTCGCTAATCACTGATTAGTCAATGTTTAGCTAACTAAGGCCTGTGTTCACCAACATTTAAATCAACTGTTTAGATATTTAACCAGTTCTTTACTTAGGAAATTTGACATAAATCAACTGTTTAAATACCTAACCGGTGGTTTGACTGTTGGTGAACACAGGCCTAATTAGTTAGCTCTTAATCAATGATTAACTTTTCTTTGTTTATAAACGCTAGTTAGCAGATGATTAGTTGCGAAACGAAATAGAGGTGAAATTATGCGTTCGGCACAGATTATAATCAAAATAGTCGACTAAAAAACATAATTTTAAGAATAAAGCCGTCAAAACCACGATTTTTGTATCTGTCGTGACTTTGACAGACAAAAGTCAAAAAAAATATCGGAAAATTTGAAATTGAATAAAATAATGTATTATGTTTATTTCATTGTGTTTGCGGTGGTAGCTATGAAAATAAGAAGCTCCAATAATTGGAGTAACCAGGAAAAGGTATTTATCTCTGAATTTATGTCTACTTACTAATGTAAATGGAACAAATGAATGTTAAAGCAGTAGCCGATAATAGCTATGTATTTTCATGTCCTATACGCTTGTTAACACGAATATACGGCCTTATTTATAAAAATCTCGCTAATCACTGTGGCCTTAGTTAGTTAAACAGTGGCTAAAATTTGACATAAATCAACTGTTTAAATACCTAACCGGTGGTTTGAATGTTGGTGAACACAGGCCTTATAAACGCTAGTTAGCAGATGATTAGTTGCGAAACGAAATAGAGGTGAAATTATGCGTTTGGCACAGATTAGAATCAAAATAGTCGACTAAAAAACATAATTTTAAGAATAAAGCCGTCAAAACCACGATTTTTGTATCTATCGTGACTTAACAGACAAAAAAATATCGGAAGATTTGAAATAGAATAAAATAATTTAATATGTTTGTGTTTGCGATGGTAGCAATGAAAATAATAAGCTCCAATAATTGGAGTAACCAGGAAAAGGTATTTATCTCTGAATTTATATCTATTTACTAATGTAAACTGACCAAATGAATGTTAAAGCAGTAGCCGATAATAGCTATGTACTTTCATGTCCTTTATGCTTGTTAGCACGAATATACTCTTTAAGAAGTGTATGTAGGTATTTGTGTCTATTTTATATTACTTCCTAGTGCTTTTGCACCGGGGTTTCAGTGTCCTTTAATAACAATTATTATTTTTGTTTCCAGGTACAAGTTTGACTGCTGTTATGAAACCCTCTAGCACCAATACTATTATTCAACCTCGCAAACGGCGAGGGAGGAGAACATGCTACGTAAAAAAGATGAGGAATGAGAGTGGCATGACAAAAGAATGGCACCCATGTCTTTGGAGCAAGAATATTGGAAACGAATTTAGAACCAAAATGTAGCTTTATTATGTATCAAAATAAAGTTTTCTATAAAATGTATCTTCTTATTTGTATGTGACTGCCATAACCTGGCTTTTCTTTAATTCTGGGCCTTAGAACTTGTACCATAAGATGAGGGGCACATGGGATAACAGACTGGATAATCACTATCTCCGATGAGCTTCCTCATGAACTCATTCTCTTCAAACTTCCTGAGTACCTACTGAGTCTCTCCTTTATATAAATGTACTCTGTGCTGAGCCTCCTCCTGATTGATTTATCCCAATAAATGCTTTCATCATTTGTACTTCGAATGAAGAATACGTTATAGGTAATCAGTCTCGTAGCGGATTTTAACGAGCTTTGTAGGTCTTTTTGCGCCTACTTCCCGCTGGCGTTTCAAAATTATTCAATTCTTCTATGTCGTTTTGGAAATCCCGTAAAAGATTGACGAAATCCTTATTTTATGGCACAACTCGATATTAGGAACAAAATAACCTCGAAGCACACTACATGTATTGAGTCGAACAGCTGATTCAAATAAAATCCGCCATCTTGCCTCTTAGCAGCAGTGCACCGGTGGTGTTTAATTCTGACAGCTACTAATCAATTGCTTAGCAACCTCTTAGCGCTAAATAGCGTTTATGAATAAGAATTTTGCTAATCAGTTGCTTAGCAAATGACTAAAATTTAAGAGGCGTTTATGAATAAGACTGATTATCTCGTGACTGAGAAGGAATTATGAAAAACGGCTCAATCAACTATATCGGTAAGTGTGTCTAGAATTTTCTAATACCTTTTATTAAGTTTCATATTGAGACACGAAGCAACAAAATTCGATCTAAATAAAAACGGCCACATTCCTCTATTCTAGATCGTATTTTGTTGCTTCGTGTCTTAAGACTGGTTGTCAGACTTCCGGGCTTCCGACTACCTGTAAACGACTGTCAAAGATCCCCAAATGACAGTCGGGACCAATAGCTTAACGTGCTTTCCGAGGCACAGAGGAGTCTCAATATGTAAAGAGAGTCTACCATCCAAGGACCAACCCCGGCAAGCGTAGCTTAACCTGATGATTCGACCCGTGCGGCTGTTATTACTTAGCCACGAGCCCCTCTCAAGATAAGTCAAACCACATTTATTAGCAACATATGAAAACTGAAACATTCAAGTCCCAAACTTATAACGGAAACACATTTTCCAGCAATAAACTTATATTAAATAACATGTCCCGATTTAATATCGTGCAAACCTGTAAGTCGCTACAAATACAACTTGATTCGGTCGTTACTCACTGCTGTTAAATCCGTACGATTTCAATATCATATTTGCAAATGGCTTTATTTTACAACTTGTGTAACATCAGGAATAGTGAGCTATAAATTATATTGCACCATTTCTCTGCAGGAGTAGAGCTCTCATACGATGGGATATTTTATAGCAAGCGTCTTGAAGCTGACACGTTTCAATATTAGAGCAATTTCTAGTACCTAGATCGTTTCTTGACGCAATTTATTAGTTACCATAACACATAACATCACGCCGGTATTCCGTGAAGGATTAGGCAGAGGTCTACGTTTGTGCAGCCACATTTCGCCTGTTAAACAAAGTTCCATGTAATAGGGGGCGGCCTATTGCTATCGACCGGCCACAAATCCAGAGTCCGGGTTGCTACTGAGAAAATCCTGATGGAAAAACCCGGTCAAACTTTGCCCAACCCAGGAATCGAACCCTGGATCTCATGCTCATCCATTATTAGGTACCATCACTGAATATTTACGAGGTGACTTATAATAATGGAGTACACAAAGATTCAAAACAATGTTAGGTAAAACACATCCGCAAAATAGGGAAACACGTTATTCAATACTCGTTCTCTTTTCTTTCATACATTCATAGACCCGATCCATCATATGATAAATATCAAGTTGTAATACAAATGATCGATTAAAGTCTTCGTGTGTCTTGCCGAACGTATAATTTCCATTTTACTAAGCACTTTCTAATTTAATATGGCCCGAGACAAATTATTTCTCTGGGGCATTCGCCCACAGAATACATATACTCCTAGCGGCATTCGCCTTGCCGAGATAAACTGACAGTGACAGTTTACTTTTTAATTCAATTAGGCTTTCTCCAAAAAATAAACGGTCTTGTAGTTAGAATTAACATTTCTTTTAAGTTAAATTAAAACTCTTTTCGGTGGTGAATAAATTGGAAACGATTTCTTAGCAACTTAATTTAGAGTAATAGAACATACCCCACCATATATATAACAATAGACCACTTACGATAATGTGAAATGTCGTTTTCAGGATTCGTTTTGACAAAATGGGATTTAAGCACGATTTTCACTGACATTTTATAAATAAATTATTTCCATTGAAGAGTAAACGCGAAAGTGAAAATTTTTGTAACTGTCAATTACTTCATTGTTCTGTCTCTACTAATAAATCGCTACCACATTGTGTTTCTAAGCTATGCGATATTCTGTGGTAGACCCTTGATATATCTCCAACAATCTAACAGCCTTCCTTCTTGCGTCTAACCATCTTGTTAACAAAATTGGGTCATATTCAATATGGTGTCACAACAGATTGACTGCTTCAATTGTAGTCTGCGTGAATTCACAAGGGCCGCATTTTGTAAAATTACTCTTGGTTGTTCATAATAATATAATAGTAAGTCTAAATTTGTAAGCTATTATAACTACACTATTGTATTATAGGTAGGTTGCGAATAATGGCAGCTGCGTGGATGAGGTGAAACGGCACATGGCTAGAGGAGCAATGGACAAGCTAAAAAAAATATGGAGGAATCGCAACATTACTAAAGCCACTAAGATCAGGCTCGTCCGTACACTCGTATTCCCCATATTTCTGTACGCAGCTGAGACGTAGACATTACGAGAACTGGAAAAGAAAAAAGTAGATGCTCTGAAATGTGGTGCTGGAGAAGAATGCTTGGGATCTCGAGGACAGAATTCCGCACAAACGTGTCCATACTCCAAGAACTCGGCATAAAACAGCGTCTATTAGCACTAGTACAGTCTAATAGACGCTGTACAGTCACACACAGTGTACAGTCTAATACTGAAGTTTTTTGAGCATGTCTCGAGACGGAATAATGACTCCATAGAGCGTCTTGTGGTGCAGGGCAGAGTAGAAGGTAATAGGCCACGCGGGAGGTCACCGATTAGGTGGACCGATCAAATTAAATCCGCAGTTGGAGGCCCTGTTAGTGAATGCGCCAGACTGTCATCTAACTGAACCAGATGGAGGGAGATCGTGAGGCGAGTTACGACAACACCTGCGATTGGACAAAGCTCATTGTGACCACGACCGCTCTGTCAAGAGCGAAGCGAAGAAGAATTATAGGTAACTGTGAGTTGTGTGTTTTTAAATAAATATTTTAAATATACAGGTACTTAGTTTCTTGGTAAAGAAATGATATTAACGGGTTCTTAGGTGTCTACATGAACCTGCCAGGGATGCGGGTTTGTCCGAAAGGGATACCGTGGCCCTGGCACACAGGCAACTGCAAGAACACGGGTGGGTTTTAGTCAGTAAAAGTCTGACACGCTCTCCCGCTCCGCCCAGAGCGGGAGAAGTTACTTAATAACTTCCCACCCAAAAAAAAAAAGGTGTCAACATGAAACCTAGAAGTCTCGACACAAGAACATTCCAATCTCAACAATTAATTAAATACATACGAATTAAGAAGTGGTTGCGCTTAACTTTACTTTTATGATACACAATGGATTTCGGACGACTGCATAATTACGTACTTTATAGCTGGCACAGCTGCGTTTTAGTTTTAATTCGCGTCGTTTGCACAGCGCGAGTCCCATTTCAGTCCCTGCATTGTTTTGTTAAAGTCTTCCATAAACCTTTTAAGGACATTATTTTATAACATTAATTTAAAAAGTTAATGTTGAAATATTTTAACTTACAATTTATTAAAAGTTTTATTTTCTAAAACACGAAGTCAAAAGGAGATAGTTTAATTTGTGCCCCCTGTATTGTAACGTATTTTACGTCACACCTGGCCATAATGTGAGCTTTACCGCACGCTACGCGCAGTGGCGTATTTTAAGATTCAGCGCCCCGGGCCTGTAGCCTGTAAGGTTTGCCGTCCCATAAATTAACTGAAAAAAAAAAAACATTGAATCATAAAATAAAATCCAGTGGCACAATCCATATTTATGGTCGTTGGTATCCCTACGAGGCCCCGAACTTCCGAGTCGCGACGCGCGACAGAGTCCGACGGACATACGCCCGATTGCCCCTCGTCTTGATGTCTATCAAACTTACAACCAAATGAGTTGTAGTTTTTGTTAATTAGGTAGGCTTTTTTTTTTATTTCTTCAGGCATTATAAGTCAAAAAAGCTGAGCGAGGAGCGGCTTGCGCCGCCCCTCGAAAAGACTGTTGGAAACCAGCCGAGGTAGTCAGACATCTGTGATCACTGTAACAGAGCCTTAGAAGTGAATATAAACAAAAGTTTTTTTTTTATTGGTCTTCGTAAAAAGGGGCGTTAAACAGATGTGGACAACCGTGAGCTGGGATTTTATTTTGAAAGTGTGCCGATTCTGATGACCCCGATAGTTACTATTACATTCAACATTCTTTCAGTTTGTGTATTTACCTAGAAAGAGTGTAGTTTAGAAGCTTTGCTAACTTATACTTCAGACATGATGATAATACAGTATGCTTCAGTGTAGTCATAGTAATGAACTCTAACCGCTAAGTTGTACAATGGCTGTAGTTTTACAAGGAGTTACCAGTTCAGTACGAAACTAGAAACTACATTGAACTTAAATGTAGTTAGGTGACAGTAGGCCCCAAGGCTTGTTTGCTTATATTTGCTGATAAACTTAAAGACACCCTGAAGTTCATGTATGTTCTGTGTTCTACTTTCTACCCACGGTATTTATAGTACCTACATAATATACTAGGTTTTATTATATTTGGTTGCCTCCACTTTTACGTTGTGTTTATATTTCATTATTTTTCTCCCCATATATTGTTTCTTACACTATCAAAGCCGACCATTCATTTCATTTATAGCCACAATTTGTTCAGTATTTATTTCATAGCATACACGTACAATCTGAAAGGTTTGCTGTCCTCCTCTCTCTCCTCCCTCTCTTTCTACATTATAAATCATTTTCAGTGGGCTCGGGCACTAACGAGCGATACATCTGAGATACACCATTGTGTATGATATTCGACTGAATAACTCTACGAGAATGACGACATTTTTCCTTGCTCGCATTTGTTTGAAAAACTGACGCAAAAACACAACTTTGGTTTGTGAATGTTTTAATAAAAAACCGACCAAGTGCGTATCGGACCACGCACAATGAAGGGTTCCGTAGTTGGTATGAATTTATCCCAAAAACAAACTTAACATCGTCGTTGAAAAACATGTTATTCCATACGGAATATATGGGAGAACATGTTTTTCAAATTTAAATGTAAGTTGGTTGACTATTACTCGGTAAATTGTGACGCCTATTAGGCTGTGATAGTTTTCCTTTTAATTTTGTTATACACCGTGGCATTTTAGTCGTCTTACAAAAACAGCCCACTTCATGTATCCAATGACTACTAATCATTAATGTAAAAAAGTTTTTATGAACATTAGATTTTTTTTTTAAGTAATTGTTACGCATGACATAGTTTAAAACACCCTGTTACGAGTGCAGTCCGAGCCTTGTGATACAAGGGCGCCGCAGAATGGATTTAGATTAAGTTTAAGTTGCAATAGTAAGAAACACATTTTTGCGTTAAGGTGAATGAACTCTGATAAAGATGTCACCGCTCCATTTCGCGGCGCCCTTGTAACATAAGGCTCGGACGGCACTCGTAACAGGGTGTTTTAAACTATGTCATGCGTCATAATTAATAAAAATGAAAATGATAAAAAAAAAATAAAAAAAAAATATGATTGATGTTTAGTCATTGGATACATGAAGTGGGCTGTCTTTGTAAGACGACTAAAATGCCACGGTGTATATACTACTGCTGTGATTTGTTTTACATATCCAAGTACAACCATTTAGCTGGTAGGGGGGGACACTTAACTCTAACAAAAAATAGCACTTTACATGGAGGTACCCAAAATAACTAGTTTTTTCATGATTTTATTTTACCACTCTGTCGGCGTGATTAATATGTATATCCATGCCAAATTATAGCTTTCTAGTACTAAGAGTCTCTGAGCTAAGCTGGGGACGGACAGACGGACATGGCGAAACTATAAGGGTTCCTTGTTGACTACGGAACCCTAATAAAAAGGAACATATTGCATGAAGTGAAAAATATAACAATGACGAGAAATAATGGCCTACGAAGAGTAGCGTTGGTTGAAGGGTTGTTGGGGTGGCGATACGATTTTGAAAACCAATTAAAATGTCGAAATATGACGTCGACAACAAATCTATGGTATAACAAATGAGAGTTTTCATCGAAACGTATCCAACGATGACGATATTTTCGACTGATTTATCACACATTTACAAGTATTTTTTTTTTTAAGGCCTTCACAGAGTTAACCATGAGAGGTTGAGACTCTTTAACCCATTGGCTGCCCAGTTCAAAAATACATTTTTACTTGTAAGTCTTAAATTGTTTGGCAAATTTACATAATTAGATTTGGTATCGCTAGTCGGGTGCTGGGCATGAACAGAAGTCATCTATAGTATAGCGACGACTCGTTTGAGAGATGTCAGCACACGAACGATTTTTTTTTCGACTTATATGCTGGGTTCTGGGCTGCAATGAGTTAATCGGTCTTTCCTGTGGTTGCCTTAAGCTCCTAAAAACTTAAAGCCTCCAGCCAGGGCGTAAAAACTATAAACTAAACGACTGCGCGCTAAGGGCATCCCCTGTGGAGTACGAACCTCGGCTTAGGGCAGAGTCGGAGGGAGGATAGCAAGGGACCGACGGTGGCTGGATAAAATCAGGGTCATGATTATTATCGGGGGAATTTAAAGCTACAGGCTCAGCTATAGAGCGTGGTTATTTTCTCTTTTATCAAACACATTTTAACCTTTTGACCGCCTCGTCAAAAAAAAAACAAAAACCTGCCCTCGGCGCCAAGACATCAGTCATTTTTGTCATCTTATGTTAATATAGATGAAATATAAAGAAAGCCAAATCATGTGGTGCCGGACGTAGAGAATAGCACCACCCCATTTCCTCCCGTGGGTGTCGTAAAAGGCGACTAAGGGACTTACTAGAGAATGGGCAGCAGCGTTCTCTATGCATTTTTAACACCATACTGCGATCGCCAACCCGCCTGCCAAGCGTGGCGATCATGGCAAACCCCTCCCAATTGGAGGAGGCCTATGTCCAGCAGTAGACATCTTTCGGCTGAAATGATGATGATGATGATAAAGAAAGAAGTTCAACTTAAATTAGGATATGTCAAGTAACATCGTTGAGCTCCTTATGTTCTGAGTTGAGCTGCACGATTACTGACAAATGCGTGCACTGAATGGATAGGTCCACTCAATCTGTGTGGTTCTTTCTTCAAAAGACCATTTTAGACACCAATCTACATGGTCTTCACATGATTTGACCAAGATTATGTCTGGACTTTAAAAGAGACTGTGATCTCTGGGTTTGTTTCGGTCTTTCTTCTCAGAGTAGTCAGATACGAAACGCCGACCTCATCTAGTTTTAAAATATGATTGACGTGTAAAAGTGTTTGTAAAAACCTACTTACAGAAATAAAATCATTTATTTATCATTTATTTATTTATTTAACATAATTATCAAAAAAAAATTACAGATTTAACGTATAAAAGTCTTGTCATGCAGTCGTGACCGTGGTGTGCTGGGCACATTTTGGTTTGGCATCCATAGGTACATGACTGTGGCGGTCAAAAAGTTAAAAAGTATCCAACGATGTCGATATGTTCGACTGATTGTTACATTTTATTATCAAACACATTTTAGTATTCAACGATCGTATGACTATTCTAACATTTAAAGTTATTTTTGAAAAGCAAAGTTTGTATTCCGAGGTAATGGCGCCGGACGGAATGCTCATGCATAACAAGCCAGTGTGGCGCCAACCGCGGCTGCTCGCAGGATGTTACACACATTATAGAGGTGACATAAACCTCTAGTTTTCTCAGCGACTTTTCCTGCATTCCTTTTTACGTTACTTTACTAATGGCATTCTGAAGATGTTAGAGGACAAATTTAACTCGCCGATAATGAATCACTTCATGCCGGTGTTGGTAAGGCAGGAGTGATTCATTACATCCGGTCATCATTCATCATTTCAGCCGAAAGACGTCCACTGCTGAACATAGGCCTCCCCCAATTGGGGGGGTTTGCCATAATCGCCACGCTTGGCAGGCGGGTTAGCGATCGCAGTATAGTGTTAAAATGCATAGAGAACGCTGCTGCCCATTCTCTAGTAAGTCCCTTAGTCGTCTTTTACGACACCCACGGGAGGAAATGGGGTGGTGCTATTCTTTACGTCCAGCATCACACAGTACTTACATCCGGTGAATTCATGTAATTGTTTACTGTGAGTTATGAGATACTCATAAGTACCTACTTAGTTATAAGTGTAACATACTAACATAGTTTTTAAGTGTTTTTTTGTCCCTAACTAAGTAACATTATGGATCTTTGTTGTCTAATGTAATAAATAAATTTAATTTACGATTTATGTTTTTTTTTAAGCCTTGCCCCACACTAGGAATTTCTCCTGTATTGTGGGTCCGTTTAAAAACATTTAAATTCACATATACAAACAGCCAGATCCGGAACGACTACTTCTAGGTCATACAAATATTTGTTCCGAGCGGGAAACGAACCCTCGACACGCAGGGCACCAGTCAATCGCTTAACCACTGCGCCAACCGTGCCGTCAAATATTAATTTAGTATATTTGGTTATGTTTTGAAACGCATTAAGAGCGCTGTCACCGGTCCACTAGCGCCACTCCTTTAAAAACATATTATCTTGTGACTGAGAAGGAATTATGATAAACGGCTCAATCAGCTATATCGGTAAGTTTGTCTAGAATTTTCTAGTATCTTTTATAAAGTTTCATATTGAGACACGAAGCAACAAAATACGATCTAGAGGAATGTGGCCGTTTTTATTTAGATCGAATTTTATTGCTTCGTGTCTCAATATGAAACTTTAAAAAAGGTATTAGAAAATTCTAGACACACTTACCGATATAGTTGATTGAGCCGTTTTTCATAATTCCTTCTCAGTCACGAGATAATATGTTTTTAAAGGAGTGGCGCTAGTGGACCGGTGACAACCCTCTTAATGCCTGAGGATGTGAAATAATGTTTATTTAGGTACTACAATTATCAAAACTTACCTCTTTACTCAAAAGGCAATACCGTCATAAACCTGAATAAATAATAATTGATTTGATTATTATTTTTTGAGCTCAACTGTTAACAAGTTAATGTACGTAAACTCTTACGAAAATTGTATTGTAAAAACATTAATGGTGTATCCCCGCTGTCCTCATCGCCCGTGTACCCATTAATGGTAGTTAACATAAAATGGCGAAAAAATATACATCTTACTATTGTATCTACCGATTTTTTTTTTTTAATTATTATTTCTCAAATCAGTACTTAAATGAAAATGGAACATTTTTTTGACCGCCTTTTTACTTGAATTACCATTAAGGCGAGGTTCTTCGAGCGTGCATTTTTGTTCTAGAGGTGGCAGCTCGGCGCGAGTAAATTGTGCCGTGAATTTCGTTAATTTCAGGTTTAAAATCATATGTTTTACGATATTAACAATGTTAAACGCGACGGACATTACGTCATCATAGACGTTTATTTTGATGTGATTTTCAATACATAATGTGGTTATAATATTGAAATAAATGATTTTAATCTACAAAATAAGGGTATGTTTGGATTTTTTTTCTATCGAGCGAACTTTATCCAATTATGTAACGAGTACCCGACGTACCTACAAAAAGGTCTCAAAAGAAACATATAATTTTTTCACGTGTCTAATCATTACCGTTTCTAAATAAAATGACATTAAAATTACACTTCCTAGAGGTTAACTTGAAGAACCTCGCCTTAATGGGGACACCGGCGATGGGCACAGTGAGAATACACAACTTAAAGCATATAAATTTCTGTTTTGTCTTAGAATAGTAACTTAGTCTACGACATTTTGCGCTGTAATCATATTAAAATTACAAAGAGAAGCTGTAGTTGTTCTTATTCTTTCAGAAAGCTTTTATCGGATTACGTTCCTACAATGAAGCTTTATTATGGTAACAAGATCAACTTAAGCACCTAACTTTATAGTAGGTAAAGCTAGGAAATTAATTGTTTAGCAAATTGACCACCAAATTAAATTATCCGTATATTCAAATCACAACTTTTTAGAAAAAGAGGTGAAAGACATATAGTACTAGAAATAGGGACCTATTCATTCAACCAGGTTTCAGACTGGCTAAAGTAGACTTATCTTTCATGGGGTACTCTTTAAAATGTTACAATAAAATACCTCCCCACATACTCCAAATGAAAGAAACAAAATTTAAATCTTGTATAAAACGCACACTATGGAGCCAAGCATATTATAAGTTGGGGTATTACATCGCTGACAAAAATGCTTGGCTCTATGCTGTTCCTGCTCCACAAGGGCGCATAAACTAATTGATTAGCATTTGAAAATATTGTTGGAGCTGCTGAAGATTGTAAGACTATCTTTGCATTGTATAAACTCAATCTCCTTTGTATTATATAATTGCATAGCACAAGTGTGAGTCCTATGTACTATAGAGCTACCATTGACCGGGTAATATGTCTTTCATTGACTTGAATGTGCCCTGGCAGCTGAGAGTATGTCATGCTCACTTAGATGTCTCGCTGATGGTGGCGTGTGTGTTGGATCATTTAGCTACCTTCAAAATGGTTGAGCTGAATGGTGCTAATCCATGCGTCATGTTCGTGAACGGGCGCCGTCAGTTGGGACTGTTCATCTCTTAGCTGCCACGGGTTATTTATTTTTATTTTTATTTGGTTTCTATTTGTTGAACCTACTCTGGACGCTTTTAACGTGTAAGTTTATATTATTTTTACATCGTTCTCACATTTAGTTATAAATTCAAGATCATAGATGTAACGAATACTTATGTAACAAATTAATTTAAAAGAATGTCCATGGAGTTTCTTGCCCGTTCTTCTCCATAGGTACCTACTACGCTTTGGAATGGGCATGTAGCTTCATTTTTCTTACTGACCGACTCCTTGACAATTCAAAAGTGCCTGTAAATGGTTTAATTGAAATAATTGGTTTGAGTTTGAACTGTCATTCTTTGGCAGTTGTATGACACGGGAAAATTATCAGAAGCATTATTATTTAAGCAGTTCTTTCTCAAGAGTTTGTAAACGATGTTTTTAATTTTGGGATACGCTCGCCTGTGTATATACAGGGTTATTGGTCACTAACAACCTTGCAGGACTGTATCACTAACATCATAAGCAACAACTTTTGTTCTCTGACTTTTTACAAAACATAATACATATACCAAAAACAAAGCTTCAAGATTTCGTTGTTCTATACATTTAGAAAAAATGAGGAAAAATAAGGAGGTTCTCTTTAAAAGATCGCTTTTAACGATAAGACCGCCCACTGTGTCAAATTTTCTACATATAAATCTGTAATTTTTATGGTGTGAAATAATAGTTATTTATGCAACTGTTGTATAATAAGGGGTATTAAAACACGAATGTGGGTTTATCACACGAGGTGAAGCCGAGTGTCATAATAGTATCACATGAGTGTTTTAATACCTAATTATGTACAGTTGCCTACAAGACTTTATCTACACCCATGTTGTCTACTCTTTGATATTTTCCAATTTATGAAATCTTGGTACGCCTTTTCATATTTTTTCTCGACTTTTCTGGTAATAATTGGTTAGAAATGTCCTTTGCTGCATTATAAATATCTGGTGGTGTGTTATCAAAGTTTGTATCACTCATTTTTGTAAACAACAAACTTATAAATTTTTGCAATACTATTAACGAACAAAAATGGCGGGATGCGAAGTGAACTTGAATAACCTATAAGTTTTTTTTATTTTTTTATTACGGCGCTGTGGTAGTAAAACGCGCGTGCACGACAATGTCCTTTTTTTTAATTCATAAATGTGGCTGTTTGATGAGTAAGGAAGGGATCTAAAACGCAAAGGAGTTGCATAATGAAATTTAGTACAACATTATATCACTCGTTTGGATGATATTATGGTTACTATGACACCGGTTGTTTTAATGTTGGCAAGAAGCTGTTTCAGAAACTTTTATATAGGATTTATAGCATGGGTGTAGATAAAGAGTATTCTATCTATCTATCTATATATATATCTTAGAGTTGTTTTTTTTTTTTTTTTGAATGACTGATGGATTGTTAAAAGTCATAGAACAAAAGTTGTTGGTTATGATGATAGTAATACAATCCTGAGAGGTTGTTAGTGTTTTACCAATAACCCTGTATATAAATAATCTTAACACAGACGACCTTCTTAAAATCCAAAAGATTTTTTTTTAAACATACATATTGTTAAGCTTTATCGAACGTAGCGATACGCTAATTACAGCATACAGCACAGTTGAACGCGAAAATTAATTAAGGCAGCGTACACAATGTTCATTTAAAGTTTCCGACTCGCCGGTCACCGCGGCACCCGACCACAGATTATTTTGTAACATAGCTTAAACATGCAAACGTTTCCTAACGATGTATGCATAGTCTGACTCAATTTACTCCTGTATATAAAAAAGGAGGGGAAAGAATCATGGGGTATCTATAAATTCCTCCGCATCGCTGTTAACAGGAAAAGTGCCCAAAAGGCTGGCAGCATTGCCACGTTGTATGGCAATGCTGATTCTTTGGCGAAAAAATTGCCTCCGTTTTTATAAACATGTATATATTATTCTTATTTAAGACTGTTTATTGCTTATCTATATTATGTAAATATTATCTTAAATAAAAATAATTATAGTTAATTTACTCCTAAAATATTAAAACTCCGGACAAACTAGTAGGAATAAGGATAAAACCGACTGTCTTTTGTTCCGTATATGAAATTCTCAGGAGTATTTCGAAAACTTTACCAAATCACTACACTGTGGGGAATGGTTTTTGTTCGAGATTCTATTATTGAGTTTCATAAGTTAACAGAAAAGTACAGTAGACAAAACTTAAGCATGCTCACTTAAGAAAATATTTCTGCGAGAGCGCAGCAAGTGACAAACTACACACCTTCCTGGTTTCGCCCAATTAGAGACAATATGCATTTGTGTGAATAAAGGGCGTGTAACAAAAGATAACTAAGATTAGCCAGAGTTCAGCAGTGCCAATTTTGTTGTGTTGTCTGTTTGTCATTGTTGTTTTGATTTCATAATAAGAACTTTACGATATTAGTGTAAATAAATACAGTTTGACAATGGTGCCGATTCTCTTGTACACCGTACTAAACTATCACTAAAATTCCATACTTTTGGCAATGAAAATCTTAACGCTATTCTGCAAAAAAAAAACTGTAATTTAAAAATAATTTTGACACAACTAAAATCGAATTTGGCGATCGCGACTCTACGTAGTTTTTTTCACGTAGTAGCTTCACAACGTGGTACTTTTTTACCCTACCCCGTGAATTTTTTAGAGCCGGAGGCGCGCAGGGGGCAGCCTAGACGTGTTTTATATGGAATTTTTCAGTTTTTGTATCTAACATATAAAAAATTATTACCAACATGTTGAGTTTTAGGGGTTTACGAGCTTTATAAATGGAGTCGAAATTTCATTATTTTCGCGAAAGAACACACCATTTTCGAGATATAAATAAAAGAAAAAAAAATACAGTACTGTTTTTGCACCTGAAGTCGAGGTGTTAGTGAGAATTTTAGTTCATGACAACTAATTTTATTCCACACCCTTTTAATCGCATAATAACTATTCATAAAGAACTAACGCTGGCCAGGCCCATTAAAAAATCGTCTCACAAACAAGTGAGCATAGCCCGCTCCTAATGTGAGTGTCACACTTCTATACATCATTATACTAATACGAACATTACTAAAATACGCTTTTTGCATACTATTGGTCAAAACGCATGCATTGTGCGATCGAGTCGTGAGCCGTGCTAAGCGATTATTGCCTTTAAGATGAGCATGCGGAACCTTAGGCTCTTGTACCTACCTACTCGTAAGTTAGAATCTAAGTAACCTTCTTATTGGCAGAGTGCGAGCGGTTTGAGATCTCAGGCCAAGATCTATAAATATTACTTGCACTAGACACGTTCCCGTCTCTTCCTTGCACTTTTAGTTTGGCAGTTGCGTGACAGTGATAGGAATAACGCTTAGTCAAAGTACGTGCTAAGTTACGTTTATAGAAATGGGCCTTAGACTATATTATTATCATTATTATATTATTGTTGTAGTATTTTTTCAACCCCAGTTTTGACTATGAATAAAATAAGCTATAGAATGCAACGTTATCGTTCTCTCTTGTTTTTCAATTCAGTGTATTTACATTCTGACATTTAAAACCATTATGTGAACCAATACGACAAGCGCGTAGTAATTTAAAACTACCCGCAAACTGTCGACTCGTTAACGACTCCCGTTAAACAGTTCAAGCTATTCATTTAGTAGAACCAGAGTTTTGAGTCCCGCTTTATTTTGTTTTCATGAATACGCTTTCTTATTCGGAATTGTTACTTTTATCAAAACAAATTACAATAGCTATCTAATAATCCTACGTTCATGAAGATTTGGGAAGTTTTGGAGGCGTCTAATCGTAACTTTTCCCTTTTGTTCTAATGTTAAGGCACTATGATCCGCTATATGCCGACTGAAGTAGGTTCGCTAAATCGCAAGTAGTTGCCTCGCGCATTTGGTAGCTATTTAAACGTAGTAATTATATTAATCATTTTATCAAGACAAACTCAGCGAATTGTGCTAAAACAATATTACTACCTTTTTATTTATATAAAAAATAAGAACAAAACGTTTGTTTTGTAGCTATGAGATTGATTAAACATTATGAAAAGGGGTAACGTTGGGATTTTTTATATTCAGGAAGGTTAATCTAATCGTGTTATTAAAAGCGAATGCATGTCCGCCAGATCCTTAAGAGGGTACCGAGTGCGTAGTGGCGCCCTCATCGTTTGTAAATTAGTAAGTTTTATTGTAATCCTTAAAATGGAAAATTAAATAGTGGTTACTAAGCTCCGTTTTAAGGATTACAATAAAACATAACAATGGAAAACTACTGTTTGTAATAATAATAACGTAAAGTGTTGTGGAGCACAACTTAACGTGGTCATTTTCTGAATTTACATTCCAAAATAAAAGAAATCACCGATAAAACACCCTCCTAATAAGATACCTATATCTTTTTTCAAAATTTTATAACACTGTTTTTTGTTTCCTATGGATTAAAAAAACTAGTAATTGCGGTCTCTGTCGGATCATACCGCCTTAAACTTAGGTACCCACGCAGTACGCAGGAGTTTCAGATGTAAAACCGAGTCTTAAGAAGTACTTAATGGTTTATAACTTGCTGCTACATGTTTCTGTGCTTATATTTCCGTAAATGAATAAAGTTACCTTGGAGGTTAATTGTACCATGTTAAATAGGTAACATCATTTTTGGGCTCTAGCTATGAAAGAATAATAGCTAATAATATAATAGCTCTCTCCTCTAGTACAACCAAAGATTTATACAATAATTGTTGAATTGAACACGAATGAATGCAAATACCTATTAGCATTTATTTATAAAAATTATTTACACATCGTCTTTAACATTTCTAAAATAGGTACATTTAGACACACTAACTCAACAGGTCTAAATAGAAAATAAGATGTAGCTTCCTTGAAAGTTGTAGCTATGTCCTAAGGCTAACTAGAAACGTGACTAGAAGTCTAGAAACGCCTGCTTGTGCAAGCGTTCTGCAAGAAGGCAATTTAGTAGTACCCTGTATACGGTGGCGCCCTCTGTGCAAACTGTTACGAAGCTACGCTCCTTTTAGAAAAGCAACTGGTAAACGTGGTCTTTGGACTTTTGTTTTAGAATTTACTTGAATTTACGTGCTTTTGGAAGGGGCAACTAGATTTGACTTTTTATTTATTGATTGTAGGAAATTTGTGATGTTGTAATTCGTTTGGAATGACATCGAAACATGGAGAAAGTATTATGATACTTACATATGTTGCAACTTTTTAGGGTTCCGTAGTAAACGAAGAACTCTTATAGTTTCGTCGTGTCCGTCTGTCTGTCCGTCCGTGTGTCCGCGGCTTAGCTCAGAGACTCTTATTACTTGAAAGCTGTAATTTGGTATGGGTATATTAACCACGCCGACAAAGTGGTAAAATAAAATCTTGTCTTTTAAGGTACCTTCCCTACACGAAAAAGTGGGGATGATATTTTTTTTCTCGTTTATTCCATGATGTGGGGTATCGTTGGATAGGCCGTTCAGAAATATTACGGGTTTGTGAAAACCATTTTTTGATTTAAGGATCCGTTTGCATTTGCGCTTGCTTTAAAGTGCAAATTTTTATTAGAGTAAAGTCTCTGCCCCACCCTGCCAGGTAAATGATGGATTTAGATGTGTAAAAAAAAATCCCAGCTGTAGTATATATAACGAAATTAAAAGGAAAACTATCACAGCTAAGTAAGCTTTACAAGTTACCGAGTAATAGTCGACCAACTTAAATTTGCAGTTAAAAAACATGACAGTTCACATGTTCACAATGTCAACGTGTTTTTTAACTAAGTACAATTTTTTTTTTTTAATGTAGGGCTTCTCAGAGTGTAACCACTAAGGTTCCGACTCTTTAACCGGACTTTCCTGTGGCTGCCTTAAGCTCCTAACGAAACTTAATGCCTCCAGCCAGGGCGTAAAAACTATAAACTAAACGACTGCTGCTCGCTAAGGGCACCCCCTGTGGGGTACGAATCTCGGCTTAGGGCAGCGTCGGAGGGAGGGTGGCAAGGGACCGACGGTGGCTGGATAAAATCAGTGTTTTGATTATTATCGTGGGGAGTTTGGATTACATGCTGCTCAGCTAAAACGCGTGCTGGCGCTTCACTTACAGTCAAGGGTCGGGGAGAGGAAGGGTCTGACCCCCATTGGCCAGACTTTATATAGATTTTTCCTTAATTAAACAACAACGCAAATTGCAATCAACATTAACAAAACAAAGCTTTAATCTTAATACTTCTAAATAGTTATTTAATGGGAAATTAACCGTAGCTTTTAAATGATCAATTCTTTAAAACAAAAACAACACTAATTGTTTCAGCATTATAAGTTAAATAAACCTATTCACCCAAAAAAAAATACGCGCCATCCGCTGTTTTCCGTCTGACAAAAATCCAATTGATAAAAAAAATAAACATAGAGATCCGTCAACCAGCCAATAACGCCCAATGTTGGGGCAGGAAATTAAATAAAAGCTTGACAGCCATGTCGATGGAACAAGTTAGGCAATTTCGAGCACCTGACGTGGACAGAGGGGGCGCACCTAATATTGAACTTTTTTGTTCACATTTTATCCAATTTTGATGGCGACGACTTGACTGAGGCGTCTTTATATCTATTTGCCACGGCGCACGGTGGATCGAAACTGCTATATGAGGGACATTAGGGATTTTTTTTACAAATTCAATTTTTTTTTTAATACTTTTCGTAATATCTGTCATAATTGTTAGGAAACTTTTTTCTGTAAAACTGATAGTTTGCCCGGAAAAAAATAATTTCAATTTTTGTTGTATGGAATGAAACATAAACTGCTAAAATATGGCCAAGTCTTGACAGGTCTTGCTTTAAAACTACTTTATTCTTATTCTTTGGCTTGTTGGCTATAATTCTACATTATCAGCGCGCGCCCATACTTGCCCGTTCAAGAGTTATGAGGTTCAGTAAAATTGATTTTGATTTTGATTTTTGTTCAGTAAAATGAAAAAAAGGGAGTAAAAGGTACTGTTTTATTAATTATATCATAAGTAAAATAATTGTGTTACAATAAAACACTATAATTAAGGAATATTAATCATTTCAAAACACATATTTATCGAAAAAAGTACAATTACAAAGTTTGTACAAAGTTTCCTAACAATTATTCATCAAAATAATAGAACTTTCGATAAGTATTAAAAAACAATGGAATTTGTAAAAAAAAAAAACCAATGTCCCTCATAAAGCAGTTTCGAACCACCGTGCGCCGCGCCGTATCGTGCTGACGTATATTTTCATAGCGATTTACAGTCAGATAACCAACTACACAGCCTTAATGCAGACCAATATTTTGGTCCTAACCATGTTTGCCGTTCGTTCTGCTAGGTATGAACCTGCTACTACTTACATTAATTCAATTTCAAAAACTATTTATTAAGCATTAATTAATATTCATGAAAAATTACCGTAAATTAATTTTAATTTTAAATCTGTTTTTATATTTTTCATGTTATGCAATTTTTTATTTTTTTGTGTAGCGTTTGTGAACTTACATTATTTGCCATATCTCCGATGTTCTTGGCTCGATTTCGATTCTGCTTATTATTTGTAAAAGCTTATGAGTTATTTTATCGGATTAACTATAACTATTTATTAAACTTTTTCGAATATGGAAAAAAACGGAGGTAAAGACATTTATTTCTAAATAATAATAATTATTTTCACAAAAAAATTTATAACATGAAAAATATTAAACTCCCCCAATTCAATTTTTTTTTTTGATGTTCATGAATATTCAGAAAAATACGTGCGGTCACATGCGGCATTGTATACTCGTAATATATTATGTACAGTCAGTATACACAATTAGCTGACCCCCCCTTGCATAAATGGTTGAGATTTTTTTACTAACAAATCGTACGATTTAATTTTTTTTCTAGTTTTGGGTACATTTCGTATAGGTATTTAAATTAAATTAAGAATTATAAAATTCTATCGATCTGTATTCATAAAAATCTCAACCATTTGTGCAAGGAGGGTCAGCTAATTGTGTATACTGACTGTACTTAATATAATATTTTTTTGCCATTGCATAAAAGGCCAATTTCATGCAGATATATTATAAGTAGGTATTATATTATTTGTTATTATTGGCCTATTGGAGTCTGAAAGCCGAAAGTCGTTTTAAAGTTGTTAACATAATTTGCATTCAATTAACGCAATAATCAAAATCTAATTACAAATCCCCAAAAAAGTTAACAAAGACAAATGAAATAACACAAGTTACAAGAAAACAAAAAGTTGTGAATTTCTATCAACATTCGAAATGCTTGTTCTTTTGTATAACAAACTTTTCCTTTTGCTTCTGACATAGCTGAATAAAAAGTTACTATTTGTATTTACATCAGAGACGATCATTCATTTGTATCAAAAGGGGAAAAAGGAGCAGATTTTGATTAAAAATTAAATGTCCCATGGGACCATGAGTTTTATATTAAAATAAATTGTTTTAAAAACGAGCCTTACGACCTTCGAACAATGTGTTAATGGACCTAATTCGGGACCCATCTAATGACCCGCGCGTGGCACATATGTACATCCACTTCCAAAGTATACACCTACAGCATGTATCAGAAAGGTGTGGTCATATTAAATAAATCAGCCATCCTATATCTATACAGGGTCATTGGTAAGGTAAAATATTAACAACGTTTCAGGGCCTCAAGTCTGCTATTACAATAGTGTCAGAATGGTCTATCATTGATTTCATAATTGTTGATTTTGACAAGTTTGGTAATCTACTAATATAATGGCGTCATTATGACTTTCCAATGGTCAGCCACTGACACTCTATTGAAAGAATTGGTAATCTCGTACATAATGACAAATGATAATTCCTACTTCTTCAGATTGCTTATAACACTAATAAATAATGTGTAAAAATATATATAAATGAAATCTGGCATGAATAAATGTTCAAAATGCCATTGTAATAATTATATTACGAGACCATTGATCGACCAATGATCGACTTTTATGAATTTAGCAGATTACGAACTTTTATCAAAATGACAATGGGATCGTGTTGGAGTGACGAATTTATAAAAATAGCAGACTTGGGCCCCTGGACTATATTATTCTAACATCATAAACAACGTTTGTTCTATAACTTTTAATAATTCATCAGATTTTCATACAAAAATCAAAATATTTTAATTCAACGCTCTAAATATTATGAACATTACACGTAGCAAAACAAACTGCCGTGTCTTACGATTAACAGTGCATCCCCTCTTAGGTACACACGGCTATATATAAATTTCCATTAGAAGCTGTCATCACAATGTACGGAAATCCTTTATAATTTGACATTAGCTTATACTGGAAATGTATATAGTGAAATGAAATGAAATTAAATGAAATCGTTTATCGGAATCACTTTTACACGTCATATAAAAAATATAAAAATAAGCTTGGTGAAGTCAACATTTCCTATCTGACTACCCCTGAGAAGAAATGGCGAAACAAACTCAGGGGTCAAAGTCTCTTTTAAAGTCCAGACATAATCTTGGTCAGATCATGTGAGGACCATGTAGATCCGTGTCTGAAATGGTCTTTTGAGGAAAGAACCACACAATTTTGGGTGGACCTTTCCAGTCAGTGCAAGCATTTGTCAGTAAACGTGTAGCTCAACTCAGGATTTAAGGAGCTCAACGACTCGACGAACAATACCAAAGAAAGGACATTTGGGTAGGCCGCATAAAGTACACAAAATACCAGACCATCATTAAAACTACGTGAGAAAGAGGAAAAAGAAAAAGAGATAATCTTAAAGAAAACAAGTGACCCACATAGTGCTCACATTCACAATAATTAAAGTAATATATGTAATACTTTTCAAAGTAAATATTCATGTCATTTTGTATACAATATTTAATAATGTCAATAATTATGTATATAAAACGTTGTATAATTATTATTATTATACAACCAAAGTAGCCGTGTGTACAACAAAATACAGAACTGAAATATGTTAGACAGAACAACGAAATATTGAAGGTTTGTTTTTGGTAAATGTATTATGTTTTGTAAAAATTCATAGAACAAACGTTGTTGTTTATTATGTAAGTAATACAATCCTGAAAGGTTGTTAGTGTTTTACCAATAACCCTGTATTACATTTTGATCGAGCAGTATTGAAGTTTTGTATGGGACAGTAGATAAATTTTTCGCGATTACGATGTTGGTCCCATGGAGAAAGTTGTTCAGTTTGATGGTCTGTACACCCTTAAATAATGATTACACCTTTCTAATACACACTGTATAACCCTGTAGGTACTATCGCAGGCATCCGAATCAGACCACCATAAGGATTATTCTCATCAACCAATAGCATCGCATCATCAAATTTTTGCTGAGCCCCTTGTTGTAAATGAAAAAAAAAATAGACCGTAAATAAACAGCTGAGGTGGTCAGATATCTGTGATCATTGTAAAAACCTTTTTTTTTTTTTGGGTGGGAAGTTATCATATAACTTCTACCGCTCTGGGCAGAGCGGGAGGGCGTGTCAGACTTTAACTGACTAAAACCCACCCGTGTTCCTTCAGTTGCCTGTGTGCCAGGGCCACGGTATCCCTTTCGAACAAACCCGCAACCCTAGTAGGCACCGGTCCTAGCGGATCCCGTCAGTGCGTGCTGACATGTCTTTGAGAAGCGCGTGGAACACAACGCGCTGTCGACCCGGGCCTGGTCCTTACCGGACGGCGAGCTGCCCATAGCTCACCGTCCGCAAGCCCGCGCCTACGGTGGCCGGGAATCGCGGAATCGGAATTCGCGCCGCACAGGGCGTCTCCTGCGGCGACTAGGGGCGTGAGGGCGCAAAGACTGCCGCTTCCTCACGCGTTCCGCCTCCTCCTTCGCAAGCTTTACTGCTTCGCAGAAGGAGGTGACTGCCTCCCATGTACTCTCGCTTCGGACCATGGCCTGGACTAGAGCCGGACGCGAAAGATCGCCGCCGTCGATCGCCTCCGTGAGGACACGGCGGTGCTCTGCCCAAGCCGGGCAGACCTCCACCGTATGCTCCACCGTGTCTTCCGGGCGATCCACGCAGTGGTAACACTCGGGCCGGGCGTTTCCTCCCGATTGTAACAGAGCCTGAGAAATTACTTTTATTCAAAAGTTCTTTATTTTATTTGTTTTATTGGTCGTCGCAATAAAGGGCTGTAAACAGATGTGAACATCGTGATCAAGAGATTTTGTTCTGAAAGTGTGCCGATTCGGATGCCCACGATTTTACATAAATCCCTATAACAAACGAACAAAATAAAAGTAACGCGTGGAATTAGGAGTGTCTCTAACGACTGCCATTATAAAGATAAGTAAGGCGAGATTATGGCCGAAGCCATGGCAAGCCATTTAATGTGCCTCTAATTAAACTCGCCCGCTGTAAAAGTTTGCAATATCCAAACAGACATTTGAAATAAAGTAAAATATAAATTCTGAATTGTTTGACTCATTATTTCTCTGCATTTTTTGCAAATAAAGCTCGCACGTTAAAAGTTCCTGCAAAATAAATATTTATAATTAGCAACCTCATGCACCAATGAATCTAGACGCGATCAGCACATCTAAACCGCGTTCAACTACAGCTGTCAGTGTCAATATTCCCTAAGAATAATGACAGTGACATCTTGAACGCGATTTAAGATTTAGATGTGCTGATCACGTTCAGTTTCATTGCTGAAATTGACCCTAAGTAAAATGCTTGTTTCTATTTTGTTCTTAGGTGATCTGATAAATACCCAGGCTTACCTATTTATACTACATATATGTTTTAGGATCTGAAAATGTACTTTTTCCAAAAATGTAGTATAAACTTCTTAAACATTATTTATTTATTAGCTTCTGTCCCCGATTTTGTTCGCGTGGAAGTCGTAAGACACCACAATACACTAAAATAACAGCCACATTTTTATAAAACTTCCCTGTATACTAGGTTTATGGTTTTGGTCTCAGCAAGTCAGCAGCCAAAATATAAAGAGAATTAGGACTGGCGACTCGGGAGCAAGCGACTTACAGCTGTCCATGTGAGAAGCAGTTCGTTCTGAGATCGACACCCGCAACCTTCAGAAGGAATTTCCCATTGGTTGCTTCGATCATTGGTTGCGATTTTTTCGTTTTTAGTGAACTAATGAATGCCTGCGTTCCTAATGGCACAACACTGATACACTGACTGTTGCATTCTTTTAGATTATTCCTGAGGAACAGTTATCACTTAAATAATATAGGTAAAGTTAGATTGTAAAAAAAAAATTGCGATTCAATTAAGAAAATTTTAATAATTTATCAAGCGCGGGCGGGCGATGTGATGCAACGGGGTGGGACGGTGGAATAAGAAATTTCACGCGGACGAAGTCGCGGGCAGAAGGTAGTTTTAATAAATAATAAATAAATAAAATACTTTATTTCAGACCATGGAGTCCATTTTCTTAGTAACAATGTTCTTATAGACTAGTGTTAGTAATACTTAAAACTACAAACAACAAAACATATACAAGAAAGTAAACTCAACTGGAAAGTATACTCAAAAATCACTACTGCGCCACTCCATGACAAATGGCGCAGCAATGACCGATGTAAGCACAATCCAGCCGACTAGCGATCATGCTCAGGATGCTGTTGGCGCTGCCACGCACTCTACGCACCAGGGATGCGCACCTTTTACGCATCGTAGCGTAAAAGCAATCTACGCGATGTTCAGCAAACATCCCTGATGCACTACAGAATCGTCGCAGCCCCATCAGCACCCTAAACGCATTATTAAATTGGACTCGGAGGGCACTGTAAGACTTTTGAGTATAGTCGGCCCACAGGCTGCACGTGTAGAATGACGTACAGTAAGACCTAAAGAGTGTAATTTTGACTTCTGTGAAAAAATGAAATGAAGGGCACAGGAAAAGAAGGGGCTCATCAACAAAAAAAATATTCTGAGATAATGGCTAAATAAATGTTCAACATGTAATTTAATTATTCTGTCAAAAATCAGCGCATATATTTAGTAACTGTAAATTTTATATATCACTTATCTAGTGTGTCTGTAATTATCGGTATATAACTATTATTTATTATAATTTGAGCTGCAATGAGATCCTTTTAGTCGTATGTGGATCTTTTTGTTTGTTGATTATCTTTACAAAAAAATCAACCTGCCTAGCGTTTTTCCAACTATGTTGGGGTCGGCTTCCAGTCTAACCGGATGCAGCTGAATACCAGTATTTTACATGGAGTGACTGCTTATCTGACCTCCACAACCCAGTAACTGGGTAACACGATACCCCTTGGTAAGACTGGCTGTCATACTTTTGGGCTTCTGACGACCCGTAACGACTGTCAAAGATCCACGAATGATAGCCGGGACCAACGGCTTAACGTACTTTCCGAGGCACGGAAGAGTCTCGGTATGTAAAGATGGTCACCCATCCACGGACCATCCCCGGCAAGCGTAGCTTAACCTGACGGATCGACCCGTGCGGCTGTTATTACTTAGCCAACAATACAATGAAATCTTTTTATACCGTTTTCTTGTAGCGACAACAGTTAAGGTACGGTCAAACAAGTTACTTGGTATACAGGTAACTAACTTGTAACTACTTTTTAACAATGTGTGCTGAATACCTATACTTCATTTATTATAACATTAGACAAATAACTGTTCTCACCCTTTCGTTATTTAAATTTAAACGTTCAATAAACTCTGTTATTTCACGATAAATACAAAGCACTGTAATCTATTTACCATTTACATTAAAAAAATAACTCTAAAGTGCAGTAATTTCAACAATACTACACAATAATTGTCGTTATTTAGCCGTTATTTGTCTAATGCTATAGTAAATGGAGTATAGTCAATTCTTTCACATCACCCTCTTAAGTATGCCATGCATGAGCAAGATTATCTCGAACACAATCAAAATGTAAATTGGCAGTGTAGTGAAAAGCTAAATATTTTTTCCTGTATACCAAATAGCTTGTTCGACCGTATGGCTACTTGGATTTTACACATTTTCAACAAAAAAAATATTATATCAATTAAAATTTATAGAAACCTACCTGCCCTGATTGCATATACTTTTTACAAAAATATTCAATTTCATTTCATTTATTTCAGATAATTACAATTATTATAATCATCCATTTGTTTTTTTTTATAATTTAATTAATATATAGTAAAATAATGCAAATAGACACACACAACAATAAAAACATTGGATCAAGATAGCACTACTCGCACATGTAGTTTTGTCCAATGCTCCATGAACGAACAATCCACATCCATTCTCAATGCACAGTCTTGACTTCGCTACGATTTTATTATATGTATAGATAAAGGCTTATTAACTAAATACATACAGAACATTAACCCACAGTCTTTGACATAATTATAGATCTCACATTTATCTAAATTATAGGAAAGCACGGACCTACAATTATCACAAATTAGGCACCTATTCAGAATATCTAACGCTGAAAAACGATACCTCAACCCAAGACAACATTAGTATAATGATTTATTGAATTGCTAAGCCATGTTTATAGCTGTATGCTCAACTGGCTAGCAACTCGACGCTCGACCACAAGTCGAGCGAGAGACATCTCGACTTCGTTACTGGAACCAGCATGTGATCACGTACCTACATCCAATGCTTTGTATGTAATTTAATTGAAAGCTGAACATTTTATGTTGAAATTCAATTGTATATGCAATATTGGAAGAAAATTGCTCGACAAAAATGTATGCTGCTCGTTGTATCGTAAACAATTTTATTCTAGTCTAATAAAATCCTGTAAAACAACGTACTAATTTGGAAAACCTAATGTTGATCTAAATAAACAAAGAAACTAGTAGATACAAGTAGGTACCTATGTGCATTAGCATAGTTATGTAGTAAGTAAAGGAATCATAACCCACAGATGGTACCTATTACCCTATGAGGACTCTACACAACTCAAAATAAAAATAAGTGCATAAAGTATGTAGTAATACAGTACTCGAGTGTAGCGCTCCATATAATTCCCTCCTTCCAAAAACGTAACTTCCCCACAAAGCTGGATAAGCAAGCGAAACTAAGCTAAAAGCTTTCCACACTACCACTTTAACTAAAAACGTTTTACAGATTATATAAAAGATGTAAGGTAGTTACTAAAAAGCTTCTGTTTGGTCACGTAATAAGAATAAGTTATGGAGTCGGAAGTCTTCCCTTTAAAATTCAATGTAACAGGTACCCGATAACCTTTAGCATCAGAATGTAACAGGTAAGGTACCTGGTATATAGAATTACGTAGGGTACCTACCTATATACATGGCTGACCATTCCACGTAATGAGAGCGCCGAGAAATGACTCGCTCAATGGCAACAGAGCCCGCTCGCTGAAATGACTACAATAAACGGAATTGCATAACCGTCCACTGAAACTACACGCGCTGACCTAAAAACAGGCCGGAGATAGGCTTACTTTTAGTTTCTATAGATTTTGTTACATGAATACTCTTATTACCGTAATATACCAGTTTAAAATGTCCGGGTGGAATCATTTGGTACATATCACAGAGACTGGTAGGCACCTACACTCTCGTCAAGTAGACAAGTGATCTCAGAAATTGCTTTATACGCACAGAACCTACTGATTTCCCCATTGTCGCGTTTAATAACACTCACGGGAGCTGATGGCGCTCTTCTTCGTCAGGCGAGGTCACATCGCACGAAAAATTACATAGAAAATTAAATTCTTCAAACCATTGTATGTTTTATGATTATAAAAGCGCCATTACGATAGAGTCACCTCAGTCTCAAGCTCGAAGGAAAAATTTATCGTCTGTCCTAAGTCTGCACTAAAATAAAGCCGTTAAATCCTCGCAGCTATGCTGACGAAAATGTCACCATTTTACGGTTAAAATATTATATTACTTTGTTGATGATGAAACGAATTGACTTTGGAGAATGGCGACGAAACTCTGATAAACATACTTACCTATTAACTTAGTGACAATTCTGTAATTGGGAATAAATTTTTTTTTTATTTATTTTTTTATTTAGTCTTTATGAAAAAACTGGTCAACTTACTTGCATACGTCCATAAATGTAATGAAGTGCCAATAATATATTTAACTAGGTTATGCCCGCGGCTTCGCCCGCTTGGATGTAGGAAAATATCCCACGGGAACGTACTACCGAGATAAAAAGTATCTTAGGTGTTAATCCAGGTCATAAACTGTGTGCCAAATTTCATCCAAATCCGTTCAGCCATTTTTACACCAAACCGGAACATTTATTATTTATTTATTTATTTAATACTTCAAGCACATAAATGTACAGAGGCGGACTTAATGCCATAGGCATTTTCTACCAATCAACCTTTGGGTGATGCAGAGACAAACAGGTAGGTGCAATTACGAAAAATCTTGGAATAACTTTATAGTTATTCCAAGAATATCATGTGATCTTTATAGATACTTACAAACTATAAATATAATATATATACAACATTATTTTTTGTATATGCAAAACCTGAATATAGTTTGTTCAGAATAAGAACATACATCTAAACAAACAGACAAACGGACAAAAATTCAAAATACTATATATTCAGCATCAGACTCGTTCCCACAGCTCGTAACAATTTATTTTTTGATCAAAGTAACTAAGTAAACGAACATAAAGTGCTCATCAGCCATTGTAAGAAAACTTTTCATTCTAACCCAAATAAAACAGCACGCTCTCTGGAAGAAGTCAAAAGAGAAAATCAGTCTAAGAGCGGCCAACAAGGTAAAGAAAGTAACTTCTACTAAGCATTTAATCGCGAGCGTTAACTTAATGCACCCCAGTAACTTGTTTCTTAATTCATTAAAGTCGGAACACTCTTTAGACTGGAATCGCTAGTTTCTTCAGACAACTCCAAAACAACATTATACAGTGTGTCCGGACATGGATTAGCGATATTCTAAAAACTGAAAAATAAACTATTTTAAAGTACAATTACACTCTAAGCTTGGGTCCAATACACTTCCCTGCTATGTGGCAGCCGTTTTGTATTTTTTGTTGAAATATTCTCTATGCGAGTACAAAAAAAATCATATCTCTCAAAGTTTTAGTCAAACTGAGATAAAAATAGACTTATTCGAAAGGCAATAATATTGTCTACCGTCTTCATTACATAACAATGTGTTCACAATTTTTGAAATAAAAAATGTGAAAGTCGAAAAAAATAACGAAAATTATGTAATTCAACCAATAATTGTTAATTACTACATAAACACGCCCGATAATTTTTTTACTAGGTCGACAGATTTTGAACTAAGTTACAATACAACATAAAATTCACAACTGTATGTCTAATACTTTAAGAGTTATTGTTGTTTGAACATAGCGTATGCGCAAGCACAAAAGGCCATTGTCGGAACCCTAAACAGGAAATCGTTAAAAACAGTCGTTATAAAATTATAACATTAACATTATTATAAGATTTTATATTGGATATTTCTACAATTCTACTAGAACTTTTCTATTACCTCAAGCGTGTCCTAGAGTTTTAGCACCTAGTGGTTATGTGTTGGGGTACTTATGTCTACAGAATAACTAACGAATAAAGACGAATAACAACATTTGGACGGATATTTTTACAATTCTACTAGCACTTTTTCGTCTTATTATTACCTCAAGCGAGTCCTAGAGTTCTAGCACCTAGTGGTCGTGTTAGGGTACTTAGGTCTACGGAATAACCCACTAATAAAGACGATAGTGGGTAATTACCTATGTTGCCCATTCTTGTTAACAACACTCATGACGGAACCAATTACAGGGGCTCATTCTTAGCTCAATTCCCCTACAAATGAGGTACTTAGGTCCTATATAAACAAGACGAGATCGAATCAGTAATGTCAGATATTTACTCCTCAGACCACCTTTACCCACATTTGAATGTCAGCAATGGCCCTTATTTGCTTTACGATCTTTATCTGGGCGAAACATACTCTTGGATAGGACCTACTTACGAATTAAATATCGCTGTGGTCTTCGGAAATTTCGCAAACAGATTTTTTTTATTAAAAACTTCTTTACAAAAAAAAATAACAAACTTCTTACAAAAACATAACACTGCAAAGTGACTAAAAAGTGTTTATTTTTCCATTTTTAGTTGTGGTACCTCACACAAAGTCGTATACTACTACTTGCAGTGTAAATATTACATAACAGTGACTGGAAGTTATTATAACATCATCAACATACACTAAGTGGAAAAAATACGTATTATCCAATCTACTGGCGCTAAGCGAAAACGCTGAAATGTTCAATGCCACGAAAGTGGACCAGATTTTTTCTGGTCAGCGCGCCCTATTTCATTTTTTTTTTTTTTTTTTTTAAATTCCGTTACAGCTTTCGTTCTTGTATTGGCAGCAAGCCAATGAAATTCCTGATATTTTCGTTAGGTGGCGTTGGTTGATATGGGCATAACAAAATATTGTATAAGTGCTTGAAATGTGGCGCGGCGCATTGGGGCTCGCCGCGGATGGGCGATTTGTACCGAGTTATTTGTTTCTATTTCAAAACTTTGTATGAAAAATGATTATTATTATGATGTCATTTGATTCAGACTGAATTGGCCTTCTTATAGGTAAATAAAAACATACGGTTATCGCTTTAGATTTTGAAATAATATTATTTATTTAAATAAATTGGCGTGTTAAACAAACAAAAATTGGCGTATTACAAAAATAAAACAAAGTCATTTAAAGCTACAAAACAAGTGGTGTAATGTAGCTTAGGGTCTATGCACTTGAGGAAATAGTCATACTATCAGTTCACAAAAACTTTTTGTTTAAAAGCCGTGTTTATGTAACCCGACACCCCGCCGTGCGGCGATAAAAAATGGTCAGGGGACACTGGACTCAGCGCGACGCACGAGGGTCGGACACGTGAGTCGTTATTTAAGCTGAAACAAAAACCAATCTGGTAGTAAATAAACCCCGTCAAATAAAAAAATAATTTTCCAAATCGCTTTATAAATGACGAACTTCTGAGGTATCAAACATTAAAAAAAAATACAACCCAATTGAGAACCTCCTCCTTTTTCGAAGTCGGTTAAAAATAAAGGTAATATCTGATACGATAGGACAGCATAAAAATAACTAAGTTTTACTTCAATGGAAAAAGGCTAAACGGAAAAAATCTTATTCTTTTGCTCTTTCCCTATTTAAAGGGAACACACATCATTTCAGCTGAAAAACGTGCACTGCTGGACATAAGCCTCCCCCAATTGGATTTGCCATAATCGCCACGCTTTTGGCAGGCGGGTTGGCGATCGCAGTGTGGTGTTAAAAATGCATAGAGAACGCTGCTGCCTATTCTCTAGTATGTCCCTTAGTCGCCTTTTACGACACCCACGGGAGGAAATGGGATGGTGCTATTCTTTACGTCCGGCACCACACGGGAACACATGTATTAGATTAATCTAACATCCACATTTCAGGCCCATTTTTGTACTTGGACCCCTAGACCTTATTAAGTACGTTAGCAGTTATATCCAAGTACAATTATTTAAGTTTCCAAGAACCTACGTGTATGGGCTAACTTACATAATAACTTCGGACCAGAACTCAAGAATGTCTGGGTCCAAGGGTGGCTGTTTATCTACTTATTCTGAATCTTTATTCGTCGTCATGGCGTTTAACGAGTGCGCTGCAAGACTATGAATAAAATTATAATTTGCGAGCAATGGCTGTCCTATCATTAAGATGAGTGTCGCGATAACCTGGATTTTCTCGTCAATGTTGGAAGTAATTTAGAAGTTTTTATACTTCATTTAACTCTTAATTTATGTATTTACTGAGGAGATAGTAGATAAGTTGGTAACCTAACTTAGATTCTCATTCGTACTTTGTTGTTAGATTATAAATTAAACATCGCATATCCTCTATTGTTTCACTAAGAACGGTTTTCAGTATTTACAAAGAGCTTTTCCGTATTTTTATCCACCCTGCGCTATTCCCTGAAGCCTAGCCCAAAGCGTCACACGACGCAGGTCAAAAGTGTATTTAAACAACATGAGAGATGAAACTACTGACACCAACCTTCGCTTCGCATGCTCATCAAAATTTTAGCAGTTACTATCGTTTAAAATCATATTTGGTGGTTGCGAGTGGCTTATCACGATCATAGAGCTCTATTAAGCCGAGAATTTGTCGTTAACTCCGAAACGTGCGGGCTGTGGCACGTACACTCTCGCAAATTCAACACCACATTTGCTATCGAACTTCAATGTGAAATGTTATATTGCCACGGTGATGTATAATTGTATAGTCGGTATAGTTTCCCGACAGATACATACGTATTCTCAACATGACCGGCTTTTAAAGGATAGTTTGACACTGTTAATATTTCGTCGAAATTATGTATTTTGTGATCACGTTAAGCTCTGTTGAGCCATTTCCTTTTGGAAATTTAATTTCCTAAAGTGGTCTGTATAAATATTAAGGAAAGAATGGGTAATTAACATGATTGTAATAACAAAAGTACCAGAAAAATACCTAGGTAGGTACCTACTAGCACTTTGTAAAATTTTTGCTGCTACGAACAATACTTGGACGTAGTTAAGCAGAAAGGACACAACCCACATTGTGGTCAGGGATTAGTTGTTTATACCAAAGAGGTCCCAACGGTTAACGGAAGGTACCCAGCTACATGTGGGTTGGTTCCCAAGATTAAAAAATCAACCTTCTCTTTGTAGAGTCACGGATCTTTTTTGCTGAGTGAAAGAACCAACCGTTAGGACCTCTTTGGTATATACAACTCATCCCTGACACAATGTGGGTTGCGTCCTTTCTGCTTAATTACGTCCACTTATCCATGATACCCACGAATAAAATAATTTAGGTCAGCCTATCACGGGTAAAAATGAGACGTAGGTACCTATCTCAAAAACTTTAGGCAAACTCTAAACTAAATCAGTTAAGAATAGGTACCTACCACTCAAACCATCAGAGCCCTGAAGACAAATGGAATAAGGAGTCCTTGAAAACTATGCGGTCCGTAATTTGGGCACAATCACAAAATTTACATAACATCTGAGAGTAACTGGTAGCTGGCCAGCTGCGGAGCGCTTAGAGCCATATCACGTTACGTGGTCCTAACTTAGTTAGGCTATGGTTACAGGGCCGAGTGAAGAGCGAGGTGTGAGTGAAAAAACAACCAGAACTTTATGTTGTATTGAAGTGTTTGGGGACAGCGTTTTGCGGCATGTGCTTTACATATGCTTTAATGTGACAAGCAAGGCTGAATCTAGCAGCATAGCGAGGGGTTAACAGGTGACAGTGAAATCCCAATAGATGTTTCGAGTTTTAAAGAGTGACAAGGGTGTCTGTCACCCATCACTCTGCATCGGCTGCCACGCCACCCATGCTAGGTAGGTACTTACGTCACTGTCGCCACTGTCAGCACGGCGCGTCGCGCGGCGGCGTGATAACCGCCTGTTTAAGGCAGAATATGAATAAAAGTGAAGTCCTTAACCCTTCATATCGATGGCCCCACCGAATAAACGTGCAAATATGCTTCTTACATGATTTTTTTTTACGTATTTCGTTTCTTTTGCCTATCCTGCACCCACTTATTTTTTTTTTAATGAATTTAGACTCATAACACGCCTATTATAATAGTGAATTTCTTTATTCTAGGGAAATAATTAATTTTAAAATTATAGGAATAATAGTTTATGTTATAATTACATGCTTTTTGAGTCGCCAAGAAAGTAAATATACAAGTCTATAGCTTATTTTTTTACCAATAATTCAATTATGCATTATTTATACCCATTTACAATGAAATGAGCGTTATTGAAGTTTAAACGTTTTTATTTTTTGCTAAAAAGTTGTAATTTTTCTCTTGTACGTTTATTCGGTGGGGCCATCGATATATCATACGTGGATCCACGCGAGACACAACGGTTTTTTAATTGTGTCTGTAAAAACAATATACGAGAGGTTAATGATCGGTCTGTGCAGTGACCAACTCCAGAAGCGTGCCAGCCGTGCACGCTACACGCCCCGCTATAATCGCTCCTAACATGTAAACACATCCTTATCCCCCAAAAACTGGTCTGAAACATCCCCGAAACGTCCCGAATACGGGTCCTCAAAGTAAAGTTGTTAATCTAGTTAAGAAGTTTTGTAAGTAATTACTCTTGTCGTCTCAGAATGAATGCATTCAGACTAGTTAGTGCTCCTACGTGCCATTCCATCTTGTTTATCGGGCAGTCGGGCTATTTCGTTGGTTGAATGCCAGTTGAAAGGTCCGGCGATAATATGGCTCTATTACTTACCTCCTACGTAAGGTGGATTGAGTGACCTTAAAGAAATGGAGGCCGGACGATAGGTAGATCTGACGCTGATTTCATCTGTGGTTAAGAGGTAGGTGTAAAACATGCCGAATGTAAGTTAGTAACTTAGAAGTTCTAAGTTTACTGAAGACTGAAGGGAAACAGGCCCATTTTAAATTTCCGTGAATAAAATAATTTATAATTAATATAATTTTAATATATTACATTTTTTTTTTTATTAATATAATTGTATATCGTACGTATTTGTATACCTATCTATAGGTAGTCAATCTATGACGTTACCTATAGGTATAGCATTTAATCCTATTGCCCGAATTTATCTCGATCCGGAGTTTAATTAGCAAAATTCGAACTCATTCCACTTCCATTCCACCGTCATAATTTTTTATTTACAAAAATTAATCTCGTCAAAGAAAAATGAAAGAACATCTCAAATTAATTACGTCTTAATTGTATTACAATCACGAAACAACAATCTAAAGAATTATCGAAATAATTAAGAAGAAAATACGTTTTGACTAATTAATAAAAAATAAGTCGGCATATTAATCATATTAGTTAATTCATAATCACCTAATAATAAATACCTATAACGACATATGGAGTAAAATAAAGAAAAAATGGAGTTTTTTTTAAATAAAATTTATTTATTTTTCTTATTATTTTAATAATAATTAAAAATCACAGAATATATTTATTTAAGTGGAGAAGCAACAAAGTACATATCGCACCTTTGGGAACAAAGCGTCACTTCTGCAAGTTTTTGCAAAAACAACTTAAATATGCAGAAAAACCGCCATAATCGACTTTATATACACAGCACGCTTGTCCGTGAAGAACTAATCAATTTAAGACTGAGAATCGCCTTAGGACTCTAAAACAGTACAGAGTTATTAAAAAATTTGGGGGGAAAAAATGCTCTTCCTGTAAAGTTGGAAAACATGCAGAAATGACCCTTTGTTCCCAAAGGTGCGATATGTAGTACACGCGCGCACACACACAAGGGAGTCGTGAGCGGTGGCGTAGAAAGGGCATCACGGCATACGAGTCGGTTTTACTGCCATGGCGCGCCAATAGATGTTTCAAAAACAAGTGCCTACCTACCTAACAAACTACTCATGCCCAGACTAATGGGCGTTTTTACTATAATTACTAACGTGTCGATATGATCGTGGACGTCCACAGCATTACGATAAATCAGGGAAGTAAAATGTATGGATATAACGATATCGTGAACGGAAAAAGGAGTCTTCATATATTTTCATAAATTTTAAGCACACAATTATAGAGGGCTGTTGTTATTGTGAGGACTTCTACAACGCCACATGCAAACTACGCATCAAAGACCTGACGTCACACAAATCCTGTATCGCGCAATCAGAGTTTACCGCGCTACTAGCATATATTCAACATTCCGACATCAACACAGTCACTGTCGGGTAGTTGCCCACCAGACAAAACACCCGTCTAGTCGGAAGATCCTCCCTTTTCTATAGAGAATGAGTGAAGTTTACACCCTGTTCCTCATACTCAATTAAAAATGAAAACCTAGTTTTTAAATTGGGACATTATTAAGCGATTAGGTAGTTAAAGAGGCAGGGAATCTATTCCTCACTTTAGGATGATTGAATCTGAATTCACAGAGATACAATTACATATCTTATATAGGTAATAATAATAATAATAATCTTTCCCATTCCCAGCAATGTTGGTCGACTTCCCGTCTCCCGGATGTAGGTTGTTTCAGAAAACGAGGTAGGTATCTATTTATTATAAAAATAATACTTAGTTTTATAAAAATAATTAAGCAAATTATGTTTATTAAATAAATCCAGCGCAATCAAGCACAGATTAACGTATTTAGGTAAAAATACGCATTTAAAAAAGTCTCACGTGAGATTGCGGGTCGAGCCAAATCTCACGACCAAAGGGGGCGGGGGTTCGAAAAATCGCCAAAATCGCCTCACGAAATTAATAGACGCCCCCTTACCTACCTTTTCTCAACCCCTAAGCAATTTGTAAGCTGATCCCGAATAAACATGGGGATGATATGCAACATGTCTCAAACCTCGACATTACACAAATCACTACAATATGAAAATGTTCTACGTAAACGTATACCTATACTTTTATCTATAGAAAATGTCTTATCAAGTTGTTAGGCGGGCTCTAAACGATCAATTATATTGCACCATATCACGAATTGCGCAATGTTTTTGACCGTCTAGAGTTTATTTGAAGACTGCGCAATTATTGAACAAAAAATTGAGCGAGTTTAATTTTTATTGCATTATATTTTAACTGCACCGAGTAGGATAAGTATTGCGCAGGTCTTGCTCACGCGACAACGGCATGGGCCGTCAATATTACTGCGTGAAAATATTGGATCGTTTGAGTGCAGGGGCTGATTCAATCATATTGCGCAAACTTATTGTAGGTGTAGGGGGCGCTTTACATTTCATTTAAAAGTAACCTCTGCGCTATCACTGACGACGCCGAAAGGCGAAGTTTAGGGCCAACAAAAAAAAACTATCTACTGTCATGCCACCGAGACGTACTAATTTCGAATTATGTTATTGCCTAAATTTCCTTTCCGATAATGTTGTCGACTACCTCGAACCATAACTGATAAAAATACCGGCCAAGTGCGAGTCAGACCACGCACAATGAATGGTTCCGTAGTTGGGATGAATTTATTACAAGTACAAACTCAACATTTTAGTTGAAAAACATGTTCTGCCATACATTATAACTGAAAAAGTAAGTTTGTACGTACAATATTGGGAAATTTACCATGTTATTTTAAGACCATTGACTTCTTATAGATTTTTTGTAATCTATACCCTAAGTATAGAACTGTTTTCTCTATTTCTTTCAAAATTTTAGTCTCGTAAGTAAATTTCTTAAATAACTTGAAAACTTCATAACAAGTCCTTGCATTTGATATGTCACACGGTACAGTTTACAAAACTTTTTTTTTCTTCTAATTTTCCCTCCAAAAGTGAGCCCTATATTCAAAATTCATTTATTTAGGTACGTTACACGTTCGTGTTTGGATCACAGAAATTCATATGTTTACCAAATCTCAACTTAATCGGGGCAGTAGATTCGGAGCAAATCGGCTGTGACAGATAATTCGACGGTGAAGTGCCAATACCTCCTAACTAACATTTTTCTAGAATTCACTTGTTTATCATTTTGAATTTAAAGGCAGCATTTGCAGGTTTTAGTGAAATCTCTTAAGTGTATTTTTTGTTGCTAAACTATATGTGGAAATACCTCCAACTAAACCTACGTGCCTATTTTATGGCATTACCGCCATGCATGCATCCTCATTCAGTTTGTGTACATTTTTGACTTTTTCAGTTAGGAGTTATTGGCACTTCACCGTCGAATTATACAGACAGACACACGAGTGATCCTATAAGGGTTCCGTTTTTTCTTTTTGAGGTAATGAACCCTAAAAATAATCAAAAAGTCAGAGGTAGTAAAATAAATAACCAAGAACAGATAGTTGGACCAAACGCTATGGAGCATAAAGGAGAAGGCAAACGTGATCGGCTAAGCTTGACTGAGCTGCATGCATTACCATAATCCGAGCTATACCACCTATCGATTTTTCCCGCTTCAGGCCTTTTTAATAGAATTACCTACCTACCTACGTCCAATTTGCTGCGTGCTTCGACTAACACCGATCGACTAGAAATTTTATAGAGTAGGTACCCTTGTTTTTTAGAAAAAAATACTTATTGAAAAAGTTTCGCTATTAAGAGCGTTGTCCGGTCCACTAGCGCCACTCCTTTAAAAACATATTATCTCGTGACTGAGAAGGAATTATGAAAAACGGCTCAATCATCCATCTCGGTAAGCGTGTCTAAATAAATAATAATAAAAATAATAATTAAAAAAAAACCTTCAATCTCAGGCCACAAAGACAAACATCAGGTAGTAGGAGACAAGTATTTGAGATTTTTTGAATATTTTATTAAAAGTGATAAAAAATAATAGTTGCTATTACATGATAGTATTATATATTTAGGAGTTATAAGATATTTTTACGTTTTGTGTCATCATATAATTTTTTCGTAATATTATGGATTATACGGAAGTCGAGGTAGCGGGAGACACTGTGATTTGTATGAAATACAGTTCTGTCGCGCGGGTTTACAACTCTGTAACGTACTTTTTACAATGAAATTATTCAATATATATGTTATTTAATCGTGCACAGCCATTACGTGTATAGTGCAGTGCATGTTGAAATACAATTTAAAAAAAAAATGGTAATTTCCTTTTTTTTTTTTCACTGAGACACCTTTTTGTAGGTTAAAAAGAAGAACGACCCTAATATGTTTTTAAAGGAGTGGACCCATATGCGCCCTCTTAAGTTGGTATAATCCGAAAAGTTATGATTTCATGAAATAGTTATTCAATAGGATTGTATGAACTTAGAGAGTTGTACTGATGATTTTTATTATTGGAATTCTTATACGGGTACGGTCCGTTGGAACGTATACGATTTTTGTTTACGGTCAAATGGCCCGAGGGTCATTCGGTTTGGGCCGTTCAGACTATGTTAAACTTCCATGTAAACTTCTACATACATTATGTTTTGGTACAGTCGCGAACACTAAAATTGCAAAACTAGGTATTTTATTTAACATTGTTGTATAAGTATTAATTTTTGCTTATACATAGCTATAATAGCATATCTATAACTTCAGAATCATAATGCGACTATTTATTTAACCTTGGTAACTATTTAGGACTATTTCTTGACTATTTTTTGGCGTAATCAAAATTGATTTTCATTACGCTGATTATAAAAGACCCTTGTCATTGTGTTTTTTGTGTCTGTATTGTACGTCATCAAAATTATTAAAGATGCCCCTCAAAAGTAAACTATCCTTAAAATAATGAGAGAAAACCTTTTTATTAGTAAGCAAAACCATCCCAATTGAAATTTTTATTTACACAAAATAATCCCTAATCGCCAATATTGAGTACAGGAGCGTCTCAAATAAAGGCCGGGACACATAAAAAGCCTTCGCTTGAGTGTGCGCCACAAAGCGACCTCAGCGAATCGATTCAGCAACAGGTCTGTACCGACCGGGCTTTCACACAGTACCTTATACCTACCTACGTAGAGCGTATGCAGCAGCTTTTCGACGCTGCCTTTGTAAATCATTCGCAAACTCGGTGAGTTGTGCATTGTAAATTGAATTCTGCTTAAGTTCACCTCCTTTTAGCAGTAAGAAAGGCTTTATAAATTGGTTTATCTTTGTTCTTAAGTTATAGCGGTTCATATAGTTGACTCGGTTGAATGCAGAGCTAAGAGGCTCATTGGCGACGAAAAACTGGTGGATGCCAAGCATCACAGCTTGGCTCATCGCCGCAAGGTTGCCTGCTTGTCGGTCTTCTACAGATTGTACTTCGGCGAGTGTGCCCGTGAACTCCACGACCTCATTCCACCGGCCCCATTATATCATCGGACATCTAGACGTACCTACTGCAAGCTACCACCCCTACCTAGTTGATATTCCACCAACTCGCACTAAGCGTTTTCAAACCTCTTTTATAATGCGCACAGCAAAGGAGTGGAACTCTCTGCTGGCGCCTGTTTCCGAACGCATACAACCCATTTTTTTTTTTTTTTAATTGTCCACACTAGGAATTTCTCCTGTATCGTGGGTGCATTTACAAACATTTAAACTCACATACACAAACAGCCAGACCCGGAACTACTTGTAGGTCATACAAATATTGGTTTCGTGCGGGAATCGAACCCGCGACACACAGCGCAGCAGTCAATCGCTTAACCACTGCGCCATTCTAAGTGAGAGTGAACAGGCTTCTTCTGGATAAGCTCACTCCATCGTCAACTTTGTCTCTGTCACCAGAACGATGGGTTTGTCAAGAGCAAACCCATCGTAGAATAAAAAATAAAAATAATGTTATAGTTGTTGCGTTGCGTCGTAACAACAGTGATAGCCTAGTGGTGTGACCGTCGGACTGCCAAGTCATAGGTCTCGAGTTCAAACCCAAGGCACGCACCACTGACTTTTCGGGTTCATGTGAGTATTGTATAATTATCACTTGCATAAAAAACGGTAAAGGAAAACATCGTGAGGAATGGCATGCCTGAGAGATATTTATCGGCATTATATTTTACGGCATTTGTAGCAAAGTCAGAGGCCCATGGGCGGCATAAAAACTCTGATACCAAGTAATATAGTCACTAACTACACAAAAGGAAGCAGCGGTTTGCAAATATGTCGCATATACTTACGTGGTCATGAAACGGTTGTCATCTGACTTTTCATTAAGTAACTAATAACATTGTAGGTATTCCCCTAAGGGTTAGGTAGAATTGAACACAATAACATTTTCCCCGACCAGCCGGTCTATTCTGTAAAAATCTCACCGTGAAAACTTAGATGAAGTGAGCTTGAAGTGAAAGCTGTCTTCCTACCTGTCGCTAGGGAATCTAGGGATTGACAGTTCACTTCACCTAAGGTTTCACGGTCATATTTTTACAGAATACCACTACTGCAAACCGAACCCGAACACAAGACTTCACGCTCAGCAGTCGCAATTATTGCGACCACCAGACAAACGGCCTATATTACCTATGTCAAGTGAAAAGTGACTGTAGGCTCCTTTAATGAAGGAAAAATTGCATGCGGTGTGGTGTTGACGAAATATATCTACCTACTAATAAAAAGCCGTTATTGATGAAATCTTACAAATTCATCAACACCAATAGGTAGGTTGGTATAAGAAATTGCGTCAGGGTAAGTTTATCGGTCAAAACAAAAAGTATCTAATGTTATTCCCGATCGCCATCTATCTGCGAAGACAGCATACATTTATCCTCAATTCGGTACATTCACACTGTAGCACTTTTTGCTAGATTTTCCGCAATTGATTGGATATAATTCAATTAGTGTCGGCTGAGACTGCGTAATATATCACAGGATTACCTGAAGCATCCCCAGAGATACCTGATGGATTACCCATTACCTACACAGGTCGTATTTTTTTTTGTAATTATTTATATGGGTTTGTATAGATAGGAACTGATACTTAAGTCCTCTTGGTTTACCTTTAATCTCCAATGTCAAATCACCGAATACTTGTGTTCTTTACCTAATAATGATAAAGTGTTCTTTATCACTGTAGGTAGGTAGATGCTTAGGTATAACGAATGCAGGATGTGTGAAGCTACTTATGGTATGCTGTTTTTTGAGTTTACAGTTATTTTGTAGGTTATATCGTATCGTTGATCATCGCTGATGTAGGTAATGATAAGTTCCACTCTTATGTGTTCCATCTCCACAACCGTCAAGCAAATGACTCTCTGCCATTTGAAGCAAGGTTGTAAGAGCACTGCACAGAATATCACTCTGGAAAGGTTTTTGACAAACATATTGTACCTTCCTAGTGCTGAAAAACTTAGCAATAAAATTAAGTTACTGTAACAACATACTTCGCCGCATTATATCCGCTTCCATCGACTCAGGTTCTTCACACAAGTAGTATTATTATTTCTTCTTCTGCTGGGAAATTCGTATGTCCAGTGTGCCATCGTTCCGTTGCGAAAATAACTGTCACCCAGTGTATGGACACCAGCTACCTCTAGCCCGCTTAAAAAAGTCAAAACAGCTTCTAGAGACACGTCCTCCTCGGAAGACAGAGCAGTGGATGTGAGATACGAACTGTGGACCAACTCCTCCCCTCCTCTCGGACACTTCATCACTCTGGAAGAACATCCTAATGACCCCTGGACAGAAACTGCAGTGCTAAGAGGGAATATTGAAAACCAAAACCTAAACTGGTTTAACCCATTCGATGCCACCTTTTTTTTTTAATTAGAAATAGAAATAGAGATTGCAAGCACGTAAGACAGTGGGGCTTGATATCACTTTCAATAATTTTTTTTAATTTTGCGGAGTGATATTTTTGGTTCCGATCAGTTTAAATTACGAGAATATCTATCAGACCCGGGAGTAAAACCGTCGCACAGACGATATTAGCACGTATAGAAGGTGAAATAGAGCTTGCAATCAGGTGAGTCAGGTGTCGCCTTTTCGACACCCGGGGTTTAGCAGGAGTACCTATATTTATCATCAAACCGAATGAATGATATAAAAGAGAAGGGAGTGAATGATAGAGTGACGGTTGACAGGGGGGAATGGATAAAGAAAACGTGTTGCGCCGACCCCAAGTAACATGGGACAAGGGCATCTCAAATACAGTGTGATTGTGGAACCCTGTAAAACCCTTCATAGGATACGTCGAACCTTTTTTTCTGCCAGTCATGCACGACTATTTGCACCCTGCAAGGTTTAAATGCGGGAAACGACAGAGCTATCCAGTTTGTGAGGGTTATTCGTTGGATATCTAGTAAAATAAAGGAGAAGAATGCTACGTTATAAGTAAAGAAGTAGAAGAAAGATAATATGTTCAACGATAATCTGAGCATGCTTAGTCTTGAATCTTCTAAGCACGACGGTAGTTGTCTCGGGTCTAGACAACAAGGCATGGATAATCTACAACTTTTCCCCAACATTCTACCACTTATCTCTGCTCATAATACTTAACTTAGTGACATACATTATCCAATAGAAATCATTATTTGCCCTAAATTCCTGATAATTAACGTTGTAATCGAACTTTTTTCATGGTTTTTGAATATTCTTCAGAATACCTAATAGGTAGGTACCTAGATAGTATAATATTTATTTTCTACTCATGATAATTCCGATAATTAAAGTACCTATTCTACCTATATAATGGCATATTTTATTTTATTATTCAGAATTTTAAATAATATGTACCTACCTATATCCAAAAATTCATCCGCATCGCTGTCGACTGGCAATAGACTCTGGCGGCTTTGCCACGTTGTATGGCAATGCTTAGCCTCTAGCCAAGGTATAAGCCAGCCCTTGGGTCTTGGAAAGTGTCAACCAGCCGTTTCGAGATTTCATTAAAGGAACCATGGTCACTCGGACCCCACAGCCCGAGGGTTTCCACCCCATACGGCTCGAAATTATAATTACAATTTAAACAATGTTATTATACTTACACCGCAGCAGCAATGCCATTACAGTACGACGACCCAGGAAAATGGGATAACGCAAGAGTATCGACACACGTTGCATCTCACAGTAAAGGCTTACCCACGTTCCATGGAAATAATGACATTCCGTCCGGACTCTTGCTATTTTCGCGTGCCAAGCCATTGGGTTCTAATACAGCTGGAACGCCGACGGTGACAAGAGCTCGTCGGATCTGGCAGTTCAGTTGCAAGACAGACCGTGGTGTCCGAAACTGTTGACAACCTCGCTACAGCTGTGACAACGATAAGGAGCACAAAATGGTTGACTTAATGGTTAAATAATAAACACACTCACTGCACCTTGTGTTGTAATAGTGTGTTAAACTTTCAACTTTCTCTAGACTGCGTATATCTCCAGAAAATTACGAAAACTGCACTTATAACACCTGTCTTCTAGCTAGACCATTGATATAATGGTGGTAAAAAGTAAACAGAAAAAAAAACCTATTTTATATCTGTTCATTCCCACTCCTGGGAAAAGGCCTGACCCCTCCCAAACTATTGAAACCAGTGCAAAAAAAAACAATAACATGACACTATTAAATGAAAGGGGTTATATAAAATAAAAGTATCACTCTCTTATTAAATTTTAAATTAACTTATTTTAATTAAATAAATCATGGTAACTCAACAGGTTGGTCAAACTCAACAGCTAGTACATCAGGAGTTCTAAGTAGTGCCGTGGAAATCTGGAAGCGAGCAGGTGTCTCTAGATCTCTGAAAATAATCTCGGAGCCATTTGGATGCCACGCTTGAAATGTTGCATTTAAAGTTGTGTTTTCATACGTCACGATAGTGCAGGGCTTACCTAGTAACAATGTTTAGTGCTATTAGTTGGGAATTTACATCTTTGAGGTTAAGTAAATGTATTTAATAAGTAGGTAACACATTAAAAAAAAAAAAAAAAAAAACAATAACAGGCTGGTACTGAGTTATGATAAAAACAAAAAGTATTGCTTAATAATAACCGATATATGTTACCAAATAAGCTTTCTGGTATTGCATGTAATAAATTACCACTTAGTTCACCAACTGCTTTGAGAAATAATTCCCGAAGTGTCGCTCTGGCTTCCTGTTCTTTCAATGCAGGGTCGACAACTTCTTCAGCATCGGCCATGATGAATTTTGTTATAATTTTAAGTGAAAACTATCATTTACATTATTTTCACGAATTTGTTTACGCTTTCCTTCCTGTTTTGAATAAAACTTCTAATTGACACTGACAGTAACGTTAACTTGACATTTGATATGACATATCTAATATGTATTGCTACTGTAAAAAAAAAAAATGCTTATTTCAAGTGCAAAAAAAAAATCTGCCAATAGCTGGATGACCATGAAACACTGGTAAAAAGACTGGTTTTCAAGTTGTAGATATGGTATTGCAAAAGAAAAAAACTGCAGAAAAGCATGAATATCGTAGACCGGACAGAACATTCAAAGGGAAAACAAACCATAATTGAATGCGTATAGTCCCAGTCGCCCCCACATGGATTGCCACCAGGTGGCAATTGGGAGAAAAAAATCCCAGTTGCCACCGGGTGGCGACTGGGACTTTATTGCCCCCACTTCAAATCGCTGTACATTGCGGCGTGGATCACCAAACCCCCTCATCGCTATATTTCTTACGGCTGCGATGACGGGGTTGGCGGTCACATTTCCAATGTGGTTTTATTAGTAGATAAGTGATATTTTTAGGGACATACAAACAAGATTTAAAGAAAACCACAAAATATTATCAATAAAACCACACCAATACAAACAATGCACACAATAAACTACCCGACGGATTAAGTCATAAAACACGTGTTTCGTCAAAATGAAGGGGTTAGTTAAAACTTCATGAATGTGATTGTGGTAGGTATAACAATCCTTTTATTTTTGTGTAAACAATCGTAAAAGCTTGTAAAACCTTAGTTTACCTATTGCTATTTTTTGCCGCCTATAGTCGGTATTCATTTGTTTTGTTTTAAGCACTCCAAAACCGACTCAGCGATAAGGAGTACACAAATCACAATAGATGTGTCATTCCCTTCCCGTACCCTTTACCGGCTTTTGCATCTATGACATTGAAATGCAATTTAGTCTATCTATAATCATGTCAGAGCAAAGTGCGTCTTGCAGCTCCGGACAAAGTATACTATATATAAAAAGACGACATGGGACAATTATTCTTCGTGCAGGACATCAGTATAATTTGAAAAGAAAAAACAAAAGTGACGTAGAAACGTGGGAGTGCACCCAAAGGAAAAAAAAATGCAAGGGATTTATAAAGATAAAAGTAAGTCACTAACGCCTATGATTTATCACTTAAGAGCGTGCAGCCGCATGATTCTTATTTTTGAGTAATTATATTCACAGGCAATAATATATATGCACGTTCCTAAGAACTTTTCAATTCTATCTTCCAGCCGCGGCTGTTATTTATAAACTTCTGTTGTATAAGTATGTAGATGCGTGTGTGCGTTTCCAGCTTATTATAATCTTGCAGAACATCTATCTTATAATATAAAAAATACTCTATTTATTATCTGTGATACAAATTTACACCAAGTTTTTATGATTATGAGGTAATTTTTACGTTTAAGTAATTTGATTGATAAAACATAGTTATTGTAAATATGTAATTTGATTATCTGTGGCTGATGATGACTAGCTTTTGTTCCTAGTACTAATAATTATTGTAAAAACTAAGATTTTCTGTGATACGAATTTACACCAGGTTTTTATGATCAATAATAATAAGTGATTAAAAGCAACTACAATAAAGAAAATCTTGTTTGTATGTCCCTAAAAAATATCACATATCTACTAATAAAACCACATTGGAAATGTGACCGCCAACCCCGTCATCGCGGCCGTAAGAAATATAGCGATGAGGGGGTTTGGCGATCCACGCCGCAATGTACAGCGATTTGAAGTGGGGGCAATAAGGTCCCAGTCGCCACCCGGTGGCAACTGGGATTTTTTTCTCCCAATTGCCACCTGGTGGCAATCCATGTGGGGGCGACTGGGACTATACGATTGAATGTTCTGTCGTAGACTACTTATTCAAAACTATTTGTGATTATGATGTACGATGACTTCTCACGACGCAGGCAGCTGCGCATTTTTTATGAGTAGATAGGCATATATATTGATTACCACTGCTAAATAAAGGCCTCCCCATTTTCTTGCATGTACTCTTGCAGCCGCACGGGTCGATCGAAGGTTAAGCTATTCTTGCCGCGGTCGGTTCATGGATGTGTGACCATCAATTACATTTTATATATTCAACAATTACATTATAGGTTACCCAGTAACTATAACACGATACCCTGATACTGGTTGTCAGACTTTCGGGCTTCTGACCACCTCCGTAACGACTCGAAGAGCTACGAATGACTGTCGGGACCAACGGCTTAACGTGCTTTCCGAGGCACGATGGGGTCTCGATATGTAATTCGGACACGGCCGTTTCCACGACACAGCCACACCTCGATTTTTTCTGCATATTTTTGCACTACCACCAATATTAACACCATTATTAACTACTTTAACAGATGTAAACCTAAAGTGTGGGTGTGATTCATAATCTTTTTGCCGACACGACTTGGTCTTTCTAGTAGTACAGTCACGAGCACCAATATGTATACACTTAGCAAAATTCAAAAGCAATTTTCACGGTAATTATCGATTGCAACTTTGAGATGACCTATTATATAATAGTATATAAGTTTACACTATTATATAATAGGTCTTATCTCATGCAATGGTTTTCACGAAAAAAAATGCTTTTGAATTTTGCTAAGTGTATACATATTGGTGCTCGTGACTGTACCTACAAGTAGTAATCATTAAAAAAGCTGCTTCAGATAGGTTGATAGGAGTTGATTAAATAAAACTCCAAGATAAAATTAATGGTTTATTCCTTGAAGACATACGCTAGCTCAATCCCAAACATACACAATAAAAATCATGTTAACATTATTACGAAGAAGATAAAAAATTGTTTGATAAATACCTGAATGACTCCTCAGAGGAAACTGGTTTACAGAAAAAAAACTGTGACCTTCCTAAAGATCGAATATCAGTGATGACTACACTGTTACAAATATTTAATATCTAATCGTAAAATATAACAAGTCCATTCGTAACGCGGGACTTTGGGCTACATGCATTTTATTAACCAATAGTTTTGGTGCTAACAATGAAATTCTTAATAATACGTGTGACTATTCTATGTCACCTCGAAACCGATGGTCGACTGTAGATTTTCTGGAACGCTGTCGCGCCTCGCCTCTTCTGTACGGGTGCTTAATTTCAAAAGTACCTCTTTGATAGTGGTGGTAGCAGCGCGATCCGCAGGTCTTCGTCTATGGTTTTCCAACTGAAAAGTCCATGGAGCAAGCTAGTAACAGGTACTTAGCAGCGGGACAATATAGAACTGACTTGTCAATGAGGTTTTTTTTTTTATAAATGCTGACGAAATAAATATACTAAATTATTTAAAAAAAAATAATGATCTCATTGACATTTCATTTCTCTTTGGATGTTGGGGTTTAGGTTAATTTGTAGTGTGACATAAAGTTTCCTATTTCATTCTGTCTCATTATAAACCTTGCACTTTCAACAAATAACTAAAAACTTGATGCCACTCCTTACATTATTCGGGTACCTGGAAATACACAGTAGATGATGTGATAACAGCATCCATAATGTGATACAAAGAGCACCTATGTGTAAGCTCTGTATGTCTTCGTAACATGGCATTATATTTATGTGATTGCTATGCAACGGCATTCAGTAGTTTAAAACTTTACTTATAAATTGATTCTAATCACCTATTAAAAGTATCACAGACACGTTATCAATTAAAACATTTCAAAACTAATGACATAAACACCTCCCCTTCAAAAGCCTTTATCAGAAGAACGCAATAGCCTAACAAATACCTGGCAAGTGCGATCGGCACGAGTCGACTGGCGACAAATGACGACGTCGAAACATAACATGATGAAATACCTCAAAACGACGTCGAGGCGAACAGCTCGTCTGAATGGACCTTATTAGAAGATCGCCTTTGTACTCTAACACCCAACCAACACATTAGATGTGAGAGAGAAATGTACGGCGATCAACAAATAAGTCTTCTCCCATTGATGGCTCTCGGCAACTATGCAAAATACCAATCAAATACCTGCCAAGTCCGTCGGTGTGACGACAACTATCGAATCGAGAGTGCAATGGGTGTCATTACTCCCCATATGTTTGCCATATACCGAAGTAATATTTTGGTATGCTACACATAAGCTGTAAAACAACAGTGTTCACTTTATTACTTGTAATTGTCTCATCTTTGGGAAGAGGATTGAGTAGTGTCAGTGTGGGCAAAGGTTTGATAAACAAATTGTGGTGAATGGGTATGGGGTAGTATGTGTCTTAGATGCGGTACCTGGACGCTTCGCATTGGTAGGGATTAAGGCATAGTGTTGTATACTTACCGGTTTCAGGCGCATTTGTGATACCTCAGTCATTAGCTAGTGGCGGTCGCGTGAACGTCGCCGCGGCCGCTCGTGAGGCGATCCTACAATAATAATTTGAAAATTAATTTATTATGATTTTTGTGTTTAAATACCGACGCTTAACGAAGCTGAGACTCACTTGCTCTTCCCGTCATTGTGAGTTTTTGCACTGGACAATACCTGGGAATCTTCTGGTTACGGAGATATTGAAAGTTCGAACTTTTTTCTTCCGAAAACCAGTTTCAAATGTTATAATTATAACTTAAGACGTCACCCCTTAAAAAAAATATTATCTCGTGACTGAGAAGGAATTATGAAAAACGGCTCAAATTTTCATTATTAAAAGAAATCACCAAACAAACGATGAGGGCGCCACCACGCGCTCGGCGCCTAACTTTAAATACTCAATATACCCCAATACCGTTGCATGCACTCATAAGCACAATGTTTTGCATGCTTTACATTGTACACTACAAAATCGGCGAATTTTCACACCAAAAATAAAAGTCGTTTTCCAGCAATTATTTTTGCACAAAGTTACTTATTTTGATATACAGAATAGGTTAATACGGCTGAGTCTTCTTACAACCTGTATGTAAACATCAGATACATAAAGGCCTCAAATGTTAGGGCTACAACAGCTGGGAATGATTTTGATTGCACGGTTTGGCGCAGTGGTTAAGCGATTGACTGCTGCGCTGCTTGTCGCGGATTCGATTCCCGCAAGGAACAAATATTTGTATGATCTACAAGTAGTTGTTTCGGGTCTGGCTGTTTGTGTATGTGAGTTTAAATGTTTGTAAACACACCCACAATACAGGATAAAATCCTAGCGTGGGGCAAAATTAAAAAAAAAAAATATGTATAGTGTAATACTAACTTCTCTCCTTGCGGTGTTTGCGTTCGCGTTCCCGATCCTTGTCGCGGTCCCGCTCTCGCTCGCGATCCCGGTCCTCGTGACGGCCTGTCTTCTCGCGACTGGCACTGAAATAATCGTTGTAATTACAGAACTTCTCCAAGGGTTCTTATTGAACACTTAAGTTTATGGAACCAAAACCATGACATTATTATGTACCCGTGCTATAACCGATAATCTTAAAACCTCACAATTAAATTCACTGACAGAGAATGCACAGCCTAATCCGCTGGATCTAGAAGCATGACATTCTGCATAACGAAGATGAATACTGAGGATTTTTAATGCTTCCCCTAAAGGCCCTAAAGGGGGTTAAATAGGGGATGAATGTTCGTCAATTTTGAAGTTAGAAACGTGGCAATTGGTCCTTAAACTTCAGTTTATGAGTAAAACTAACACCCCATAACCCTAACAGTTCTGAGAATTTACAGTTTGGGAACCCAATCAGGCACACTGCTTGTAAATAAATAAATAACTCATAAATGTGCGACAACTACTCACTGATGACGATCCCGTGATTCCCTCTCTTTATCACGTTCCCCCCTATCCCTGTCCCTTTCCCTCTCCTTTTCCTTTGGTTCCTTGTCCTTCTCCTTTTCCTTCTTAACGCTGTTCTCTCGCTCTCGCTCGCGGTCGCCGCGCTCGGGACGTTCACCGCGTTCACCCCTCTCGCCTCGGTCGCTCCTATCCCTGTCTCGCTCTCGGTCGCGCTCCATTCGCTCCCTATCGCGACGATCAGACCCGAGGCCGCCACTACGGGCACTGCGTTCTTTTTCTCTCTCTTCCCGACGTTTCCTCTCTTTCTCTTGCTGCTCCTTTTCGCGAGCCTCGTTCATCTCTTCGTAGGCTTGCCGCAGTTTGAAGTAGCTGTAATATAGAGGTAATGAATAAAGATTTAGAAGCTAACTTTTTATTCTTAAGATTAGTTTTAGAGATGATGATATGACATCCAACCATTACCTTACTATAAAATCAGTTATTGATTTCTCTGTAATGAATAATTCTAAAATATTATTATTTTATCTCACCCGACGTGTTGTTTTCCAGACAAATGGTCGTCGATGCGCTGTTGAGCGTCACCAACGATCAAAAACGCGCCACAAACAGGACACACTTCCATCTGCTTCTCTTGGGCGGCCGCCAGCTCAGCAGTCATGGACCAGTGGCTAGAAATAATGCCAATATTGTAACGTTAATTTCCACGTAACGTAAACAAAATATACAGAATCCAACTTCACGAGGACCACCGATGCGAGGGGTTACGCCCCGCTGAGCTGCGCATCTTCACAGATGGATCCAAAACAGGTAGTGGTACAGGTGCTGGAATCTTCTCGGAGGACTTCAACATACACATAGCCACAGCATTGGGGGTCCATAATTGTGTTCCAGGCCGAATGCTTGGGTATCTCTCTAGCCGCCTCAGCCATCATGGCCAGGGAAGTTAAGGACCACTCGATCTGCATACTCTCAGACAGCATGGCTGTTCTTCAAGTGCTAAGCAGTCACACAGTTGACTCTGGGCTAATATGCGAGTGCCACCATCGCTTCAACCACCTGGTTGAGGTAATGGTGTTGGTCAACAACATAACCATTCAATGGATCAAAGGACACAGCACTAGGCAAGGATGCAGCCGATGAGCTTGCCAGAAGGGGGTCGAGCATGGCACCAGTGGGTCCTGAACCCATCTTACCACTCCCCTTCGGGTACTTACGCACTCTGGTAAGGAAACGCACCAGGGACCAATATCACAAACTATGGTTAGACCAAGGTGAGTGCAGGCAGGCTTAGGTATCTCTCCCCACAATTGATGGCCGCCTCAGGAAACAGGTTCTCCGACTAACGAAACAACAGCTGCGAACAGTTACAACAGCTATAACTGGCCGTGGGTCATTTAATAAATACCTCTTTGTCATAGAAGTCACAGACAGTCTGCTGTGCAGGGCCTGCATGGAGGACGACGAGACAGCAGCTCATGTGCTACTAAACTGCCCAGTGGTCACCACATACAGGGCCAAGTGCTTTGGTAACCCAGGTACCCTACGTGAGATTGTCAGTAACACCAAGGCATTGCTAGCCTTCCTTGAGGAGCTGGGATGGATCGAATTCCCATGCGTACGCAAAATAAGCGCATTGACGTGGAGTTGCGGATACCAACCCGTATTACCTATTTTGCATTAAAACATTATCTAGTGAGAGATTACCTATTCTCTTGTTGTTTCAGAAGTTGTTCTTTCTCTTCCTTCAGCCTATCACAGAGCTTCATAAGACCTTGTGCTTGCTCCACGTCTCCGCGAGTCCCAGCTTCCTCCGCCTCTTGAACTAAAGCTGTTATCTTTTCTGATAACAATTGTACCTGGTAAAAAAAACAAAGACACTCAATGGGTGACAAAAATGCCAGAATCTGGAAAAATACTGTTTATACATTTCAAGAAAGAATAATTTACCTGCTCCTGGTTCTTCTCAGTCTGAGCTTGAGTCATGGGTGGTCCATCAGGCTTTGAGTTCATCAACTCCAATCTTTGTTTACCTTTTTGGATTTTGCCTGAAAAACGAAAAATACCATTAGCAACATAATGTATGGATGTTAAGAGAAGCTGCCACATGTTTTATGGAAGATACCATAACTTTGTTTGTACTCACGTTCAACATCATTGATCATGTGACGACAGAACCGTAAGAATTCTTCCACATATTGTGCCTTCTTGTATGAGGACTCTGCTTTCTCAAAGAGCTCTTTAACTTCATCATCATGCACCTTTGGGCAGGCACCCAAATCAGCTCTAGTGTTCACGAACAAATCGTGCGGACAGAACTTCACCATGTAATATTTACAGTACTGTAACAAAATAAAATGCACTTAATATTTACATCCATTTTGACTTTGGGGATGCTAAGAAATTTCTGTTTTGCTTTCATATCCAAGATAAGAATGCTTGGAAACATGCTTGTCCTGCTCCATAGGATAATTTAGTCTTAGACAAAATCAAACTGGTTGCTAATTTAATTGTATAATCTATAATTTTTATGATATTAATTTTATTTTCTGTGATAAATATACTTTAACTCACACACTGACTTATTTAATGTAAAATAAAAATTTGGAAAATCATGGACTTTTACAATGTTTGTAAATATGTGAGCACCATGTATCTATCGCATATTAATTTGTCTGCCATTACTTCACTTTTCATTATTTTTACCTATTGTGGTATAATTTTATTCTAATAGGTACATGGTTTTAGGCACAATTAATGTATACAAACTATTGTTAACATTTAAAGAAAGTATGTATGGAGTTCCTTGCCCACTCTTTTCCATACTACTACTTTTTCGAAGGGGCAACTAGAATCAATTTACTATTTTTGTAATTTTGACATTCAAAAGTGCCTTTTATGTGCCTATTTGAAATAAATGATTTGACTTTGACTTCACATAATTTGAACCTATTACATAATTGTTTTTCATGAATTATGAGTACAATCTTTGAGGAATAAGCCTTCAATTAAGAAAGAAAGAAAAAGAAGAAAAAAAAAAATAGAAAATAGTTATTCAAGCATCTGCAATGATTTTGACAAGAAAATGGTTTATGGTTGGTTTTGAGTGTGCACAAACACAAATGCACAGGTATGATCTATGTTAGAGGGGTTTCTGCACTTAGTCCTTCAAGTGGACCATGGCGGCCATCAGTGGTTATTCCAACCAGCAGGTCAAAATCATGACATGCTCTTTACCTGAAGAAGTAATTATCTTCTTCAGGTAAAGAGCATTTCATGATTTTGATACAATTTTTTTTATTACAGTCATGACTAAAACTTAGAAAAAATGTGTATGATGTTTGCCTTTAATACTAGCCTTACATTGTACTAATAACTTATTTTCAATCAAGTAGGTAATATTTTTGATTGCATCCTAGCACATCAGTCCAATGATCGTAAATAATTGTTACTGTCGAGCATGAGGTTCTGGGTATGATTTGTATGTTGGTATTAAGCTGGTCCTGCCCCACAACTATTGCTTAACATTTGAAAATACTGTTGGAGCTGCTGAAGATTGTAAGACTACCTTTTCATAGTGTAAACTCGATCTCCTTTGTATTGCATAGAACAGGTGTGAGTACTATGTAGCTCTATGAAGTAGAGCTACCATTTACCAGGTAATATTTAATTGATTTGATGTGCTCTGGCGGCTGAGAGTATGCCATGCTCTCAGATGTCTCGCTGATTTGATTGGATTATTATTTTAGCTCCCTTCAAAATGGTTGAGGTGAACGGTGCTGATCCATGCGTCATGTAAATGGGCACTGTCAGTTGGGACGGGTTATATTTTAGCTGCCATGAATTAGTATTTTCTTTTTTTGTTTATACTTGCTCTACTACTCTGCAACGTTTGTAACGTATACGTCTTTTTTTTTTTCTTTTTTACATCATTCTCACATAAAATATTAATATTTTGGTAACAATACATTTAAAAGTATCCAAAGAGTTTCTTGCGCATTCTTCTCCTTAGATACCTACTACGCTTTTGAATGGGCAACTAACTTAATATTTCTGACTTACCGACTCCTTGACAATTCAAAACTGCCTGTAAAAGGTTTAATTGAAATAAATTGTTTGAGTTAGTTTTTCCATCAGTAACAACTTAGTTGCAGCGTGCAGTCTATTAATGACAGTAGGCTCATAACATAAACATTACTAGCGAAATGTGGGTGTATCACAACTCTGCCTAACCCTTCCGAAAATACAAGCGTGATATTCTTATCGAAATCAGAATAAAATGTTTCACGGGTTGAAATATTATTTTAGAACTGCTAAAACCGGGCGTAGATATGTTAACCTAAAACTATTATAGAATACGGAATTGTTCAAATCCGCCGTATCGTGACTTTTTGTAACAGACAGTCAAAAGTCTATCCGTTTAGTAAACTACATCATCTTCAACGTTAATAAAGAAATAACAGCGACAGCGTTAGGTACTGAAAAATAATTACCTCGAGATCCTCCCAGTTTGGCTTCTTGATTTTTTCATTTGGATTTGTATTACGATGTCTGCCCATCAACTCATCGAGCAGCTGAGCCGCCGCCAGCACCGCCATTGTGGCAACCTAAATGTCTAATAAACTAAATTGAAATCTAACAACGTGTCCTATTGATTCAACATAATACACCCTAATTGCAATTATATTTTAATTAAATTTAGCGTAAAGACAAAACAATTCTGCCCTTCAACCGTAAGCCGTGTTGTCTATGACCTGCAGTGTTGCCAGTACCTGCATCGATTTTCGGACGATTCAGTAACTGAAATGGGACGATTTTTGGACAAAAAGGACGGCTAGAGAAATATTAATTTGTGTGAGTACTGTTATATTTTTAGGACAAATAAAAGGTGAAAAAAAAAAAATAAGATATTCAAGATTTTAATTTTGTTTTTTGCATGTCTTTGGTCGGCTCAATCTTCACGACATCCTTAATTCCTGAACTCGCGAACTCGCAAAATGAAAACTCAATTTCAAATAAAACACCGACGAGCAGCGTAGTAACTCTCGTACGTAATGAATTCAGCTGAATAACCGAATGGTTGTGGTTGTTTGTGTGCATGGAAGGTACAGGCAAGCGATACGGATCACTGCGCGTGAAAAAAGGATGGCTGGCGATATTTGCCAGCACCTGCACCAGCAGTGGTCTGAAATTGCATTCACACGCCGCGCGTTTCGTTTACTTAAAGTTTTACGCATTTTTGTAATTTTTAAAACTGCGTTTTATTATTTGCATTTTAAACGCGTTTTTGTAATAAGAAAGTAAATGATTGTATTATAGTTGGCTATTTGAAAAGGGACGGAAAAGGGACTGAATATATGAACGGACATCGAAGGGACGTAAAGATGTCTAAACGGACAAAAATCGTCCCTTTTGGGACGTTCTGGCATCACTGATGACCTGCTATGACCTAAGCCATAGAGTAATAATTGGTTTTTTGTTATGGATTTTTAGGTTTTGGCTATTGGATTGTATTTTTATGGTCTCTATGGTTTACTAATAGGCAGTAATAGGTCTTTACTTATGAAATTGCCGTTCTGCCGGCTATTTCAAGTCCTTTTTTCTCTTTTTTCGCTAAGAATTCTAAGTTCAAATTATTTTAATTTTGAAATATGGTATTCTTTTTTTTTAATTTGTTTTTTGTTTAAGGTTTTCTTTGTGTCGCACCATGTCAAAATGCTCCTCGATTTAGGTCATCGACGTCGAAATCCAATTCATCCAATCCCTCAAAAGCATTCTTTAGTTCTTTAAACGAAACTCAGTTGTAAGTACCTACGCAATATCTTGACTTTCGTATCTTCGGGTTCTTATTCTTTCTTTCCGTCGAATCTCAACGTAGCTCTAACCAAACGATGGTTACTTCCGGTTTTTTCCAAATGTTCAAAAATCAACTTTTATTTTGACACCTAAGTACTACTTAGTAACTGACAAATGCAAATTTTATAGGAGAGCGAATTGAAGATTTCAATTTCTTTAAATCGCCGTAGCTAAGCCCCTACATACGTTTGAGAAAAAAGTATGTTGGGTTATTTGAAAAAATAAAATAAACTTGTATGTGGTAAATATAGGTATATAGATGCCAAAAATGCAATAAAAACCGTTTCGTGTATCTGGCAGATACATACGTATACTTAGCGGGTGTCGATTTCAAATATCAACACTTATTGAATTTAAATTAAAAGCAGCTCTAATTAGTATATGTAGGTACTCCTGCTTCTTAAGATTTAAAAATCTGATCTGGCAACACTGCTCCCGCACCTCTCAAAAGGCGTCATCACAATTTTTTTTTGTGTTGGAAATAGTTTTTCGCATTTGGCTTTTTGGCGCCCCTTGCCATCTGGTGCCTAGAGCGACCGCTTCTCTCGCTCTACCCCAGGACCGGCGCTGGGTCAGGGCCAACCGTTTGGTGGCCGGATCGCATCCAGGGATTCTTTGCTCCCTCTGCCACCCCGTTGCCATGACCACCATCGTGATCAGGAACGGTTTGACTTCTGGGTACTGAGGGCCATTTCTGATTTGCACTATTCATTTACGGGGGGGTCTAGAGCCATAAAACAGCACGCTAGCCAGTGTTTTTGTGAGTTTTCGTTAGAGCCTCGTCTGTTTTTAGCAGGGTGTATCACGAGCAGATGTGGTTGACTTGGGCAGTTAGATGTATATTCCGCCCCTTTCACCCCTTCCACACCGTCATGAATCTACTACATGGAATTAGTATGTACGGTGGTCAGCACATTAAGTTACCACAAACTGTCTGATTTTCTCATTCGATTTTGAACTTAACTACTAACAATTTAAAGTTTAAAATCGTTTGGAGAAATTTAACAGTTTCGTGTAGCTTGTCGGAACGCATGTGAGACGATGTGAGCGCTGTGAGCGATTATTTATAGCCAATTCGGAAGGCAGCCTGAATGTCCCTATAGTAAAAGTACTCTGTGGCTTGAATGTGCGGGCCACAGTGGCAACGGTGGCAACTTTACAGAAGATGTGAATCCCTATAGTAAAAGTACTCTGTGGATGTGAATGTCACTTGCCAGTTGTCAGTGTCAGTTTATTATTGTCAGGCGTAATTAATCGGCTATGATTTTTATGCAGGTTGTGAAATCAACAAAAGAAAAGAATAGTTACTGTAAGTTATCTTTGTGTAGATAGTTAGAACTAAACAATAAATTCTACACATGCCTAGTATAGCATCTTAAAAATGGGTTCGCTATTCGGTAAACATAAAAAACCTGTAAGCAGAGTGACTGAACAAGATAAGGCTGTTCTTCAGTTGAAACAACAGAGAGATAAGTTAAAGCAATACCAAAAGAAAATAGAACTGAATCTCGAAAGAGACAGACAATTAGCTAAGAAACTTTTAGACGAAGGGAAACGCGATAGAGCGAAACTACTTTTGAAAAAGAAAAAATATCAAGAGAAACTTCTACAAAACACAGATAACCAATTGGAAAAATTAGAACAGCTTACTCATGATCTGGAGTTTGCACAAGTCGAAGTCCAGGTACGTATTTTACGATTAACTGTAGCATTTTTGATTAAGTAGCTATACGTGCGTGGAAAGATATATATTTTTTTTTAACAAAAGCATCATTAACTGTTTTACTACCTAAAAACGTAGCAAGACAGTTATTTGGTGAAAAAGCAATAACAAACTGACTATGGCAAAAATAAAAAGCTTTCTGCTGTAAACACTGCGGGACACTGAACGAGACACAATAGAAGGTTTATCATTATTACGTCTGAGGGTGTTTAGTGTCCCAGAAAGTGTTAAGCAAAAATGATTACTTAGATTTATCAACATTCTGGTTTGCTTTAAGTTGTTATATTTTATTCCAGGTGCTTGATGGTTTGAGGACCGGAAATGAAGCTCTGAAAAAGGTGAATGATATCCTAAATATTGATGAAATAGAAAAGATCTTGGATGAAACTAGAGAAGGTATAGAAAAACAGAGAGAAATAGATGACTTGATTTCTGGACAACTAACTGAAGAGGATGAGGATGCTGTTGAAGCTGAACTGGAGGCTATCCTAGATGTGGGTGACCAACTGCCAGATGTGCCTGTAGATACGCTGCCAGAGGTCACAGAAGAAAGAGAACCAGAAAAGCCTCAAAGAGCTAAAAAAGCTCAGACGAAAGTTGCTGCAATGGCTTAAGTTAACTTGTGCAGAATGTATATAAACTTTAAAGTATAATATATTTTTGAATCAGTCCAGTTTTAATAGATTTTTCATTTACTTTGTTATTGTAAATACAAATATACTTAATAATGTAAGAAAACATATAAAGTGCATATTATAAATACTTGAACATGTATCCTAATGCTTATTTATTATTTGAAGATAAAATTAATTGTATTTTTCCTTTCCTTACCTTAATGATAGCTGTTTTGTTTCTTCACAAAGTAGCAGCTGCCCAGCATAATCAGAGTTTTATCATCTACTGGCATTATAATTTTGTTATATTTTGTATTTTGATTAATAAAACAGATAAACGTATAATTATTAGGGTCCAGACTACTGGTGGTCAAGGCTCTAGAGGTGGCTAACAATATTCAGGGAATAAATCTTTGTGCAGATTGCCTTCATTTTCACTGCTACGGCCCGCGAATGATTGCAATCCAGCCCGCAACCATCAACCCCAAAAGTAGATAATAACATAATTCGCGCGCGAAACTAAAATTAATCAAGATATAGAAGTGTCACGCATTGATGAACGCGTACAGTGTGCAGTGCAGTGATGCGTACTTGCTTACATTAGTAAATCTTTGTTCCTATTTTGTAGATTACCTGCAATAAATATCATGTCCCTATTTCAGTGTAATTATTGATTTGAATATCTATAGTTCATACACTTAATTTTGTATAAACGAGTCATTTCATTAAAGAAACATATTTTAGCCAAAAAGTCTAAAACATGCCCCATAGATTGTATATTTAATATTGGCCCACATAGGAAAAAGTTTGCCCATCCCTGGCCTAACTGATATTATTGATTATCATATTGTTATTATTTAATAATAAACCGCCTGCTTGAAATGTAGCTGCTACTTACAGTATTTTTGTTCGGTAAATTATTCAGGTGTAGAAAATGTCAAAAACGATAATCGTCTTATTCGTAGAACAGTGACGGATCTGAAATTTATGTTGAACTCTGCCGCGCGTGCAATAACAGCAGTAAGTATAATTTTTGTCCAAATTAAAACAGATTCGTTATCAGCGCAATGAGCTGATTCCGAATCAATGCTCAACTTTTGGATAAAAATTATACTTACTTATACTTACTGCTGTTATTGCACACGCGGCAGAGTTCAACATAAATTTCAGATCCGTCACTGTTCTACGATTATGACGTAATTAATTATAATTCATTTTGTATAGAAACCATTAACATATATATTACTAGATAGAAACTACTAAGATCTCAGTCACCCACTGTTGATTACGCATTATAATGGCAGGACCAGTGTTATCGAGAAATTCTGTATAAGCCGTGTGAGGTACCTACAAAAATTTCAGGACAGGTAAAAAATAGTACTAAATATAATGTGGTAAAATCTTTCAATTACAGGAGTTGGTCCCACTATTATGACGTTTATGTTGAATTAGTAAGTACCTAACTAACAATCGGTCATGTGCATATCGGACACGCATTGAAGGGTTCCTTAGTCGGAATAAATATTTGGAGTGAAAACTAGTTTCACTGCAAAAATGTCCTATGCACTTATGTATGTGTGATAACATAAAAAGATTATGATATTTCTTAGTGACTGTTATTTGAGTCAAGTTTTGATATCCGAAGGTTACAGGTGAGTTGGTTTCGTAATTTCTTCTTAGGAAACGCCGGCTCCACTAGTTTTAAAATATTGATCATAAAAGTGCTGTCTTGGATCTATTTACAAAAAATAAACATCATTTCATAACCGCAGTGATAACTTTGTTTTCCTAAGTTATTTTTCTAGAAATACAAACTTACAAGAGTTAATTTATGCACAAACCGACAGACGACTTGGCGAAATAAGGGTTTCTTGTTGTACTACGGAACCCTAAAAAGATCGCTGCGTGAACGTCCTGGGAAAGGTATTTAATGAGAAAACAAAAGTTAGTTTCATTTTTTAATCTCATTCATATCAAATTACTGCACATAATTTAGATTTTAGTACATACTATTGTGTCTAAGGAATTAGATTTCCTATAAAATATAAATTAGCGTGGCACCATTGAAGATAAGTTACCCTTTGGCTGTGTTATAAATTATCTCAATGAGTCATCGCACCTTATAAAGAAAATCTTTCTACACCACGATTCTGAATCGTATATTCCCAGCTTTCCAAAAGATAACGTTATCGAACGAGCCAAATATTAACATAAATGATATTTTAGTAGTCTTAACTTTGCTACAGAATACAACTATATAATTAGAACTATCTATGTACACGTAAATACAGGCTATTTATATAATATTTTATTACAAGCGGCGCGTTTACAATAACAACGGAAGTGATTATAACACCACTTCGCGTGCTCGTAGTTTCACTAAGCTAAGCGATACAATCACCATATTACCTCTATACACATTTTTATTTAAATAAAAGTTATAACAGATTTATCACACTTGTACTGTACATACATGGCAAAGAATATTAATTATCGAAGCTGGACACAAGTAATATTTTAATATTCAGCATATTCCATTGAACATGATTGCCCATAGAATAAGTTTTCATTGGTTCATAATAACCAAAAGGTAGTGTATATAAATTCTTGGGAAGCTGCAAGAGGGTTAGCATTTATTTTAATTTATACTCTCGCCTTGATCTCTGGTCCCTGTTTCGTAATTCGAGTAACTCATCTTATAATGGATTATAAATATATTGATTTATAAAATGAGATTGCATATCAACTGCTCAAAAAACGGGTGCCACAATAAAAACAGAAAAATCAGATATCAAATTAATTTTGAAAGTATCTTCTTTAACCACATATGATTTGTACACATTGTGGTGTATTGAATAAAAAAGGAATGTCACTATTTTTTTTATAACTTGTACGTTAATAGTAATTTTTATATCCACGACGAGAAAGACATATTTTATAATGCATATTTTACACAAAGCAAAAATTGGTTATGTGCAGTTTTTATCGAAAAAGAAAAACATGATTCTGGTAACCACTTAAACCTAACTGACTAAAATTAATTAAGATGTGTATCAGTTGTGATATAAAAGTAGGTACTGACTGAAAAATATAAGTGCCTGTGACTAATCACGGAAATTTAATAAAAAATAAAAACAAGTTTATGCTAATAATGTTGAACTACGTTGATTGAAATAACAAGTGATATTCAAAAATACTTCAAACTCTATTTAAACATGGCTGTTTACATTATTTAATTACTATGTGAAGTATGAATAAACGTAACATTATTTTTACATGGCTCTAGTTTTATTTACAAAAAATATAAAATATATAAATCATTTCTATAATGATATTTGCGATGGACATTAAATATAAATATACTAAAGTCTAAACTCTTGTATCTGAAAGACTCTATTATCACTATGAATTGTGAAATGGATAATGATTATGCTCCAGAATACCTACAAAGTTACGGAAAAATCAAACCAATTTACTTTGGATTCCAAATAATGACTCAAAGTCGTCAACAACTTAAGTCCAGTTATCACTGTCAGTTCATTAGTCTTTGGGCTCTCACTGTCCTTTATATCTCTGGCTAACGAGGGCTGGAGGGGGTTAACTATGTCAGAGACACTGCTGCGTGGCTTCCTCGAGCGTGGGCAGAGAGAGGGCCGTATGCTAGTAGTTGACGGTGACGGGGTGGTGCGCGAGCGTGGCGCCGGCGTGGTGCTGCGCGGCCACGGCGTGCGCGAACGTGGGCGCCGCGCCCGCGCCCGCGCCCACCGCGCTCACCGCGCCCACCGCGCCCACCGCGCTCACGGTCGCCGCGCGCACTTGCTGCAAATCACACGTCGTATTTTAAGTGTAAGCTCTCTATTATTTACTACACATCCAGCATTAACCTTTTGACCGCTACAGTCATGTATAGATGACAACGACAGACTTTTATGGGTAAATCTGTAAATAAAGCTCACAAAACAAATTGTTTTTTTAAAATTTACTTTGCTAATTATCTGCCTTGACTCATCCTATTGAGATAACTTCTTTCTTATTCATCTTTATTCACACTAGCTTTTGACCGCGGCTCCGCCCGCGTGAAAGTAGTTTATCGCGTAAAAAAGTAGCCTATGTCCTTCTCCATATCCCAGACTATATCTTTGGTCAAATTTCATGACGATCGGTTAAGCGGTTTAGGCGTGAAAACGTAACAGACAGACAGACAGAGTTACTTTCACATTTATAATATAGTATGCATAAGATGACAAAAACTCGAAAGGAACAATTCGTAGCTTGGCGCCGAGAGCATGCTTTTACTTTTTTGACGTGGCGGCCAAAAGGTTAAGTGTCACACAAAAGATGTCAAGATTTACTTGATTAACTTCTAAATTGTAAAAATTTGATTTAGATACTGCAGACTAATTGATAATGTTGCTATTCTAGTGCAAAACTTACTTGATTATTAGTTATCATCACAGTAGCTGTGTTTGGTTGACTTTGTGCGACATTGGTCTCAGCTGGTCTCGTTTCGACTGTCGTCCTGTGATACAATAAATTATATTACAAATGGTTACTGCACTAGACTTTTTTCCGTAACTGTTTGCCAAGTCCACAAGGGATAGTGTCTGCTTTATACAAACCTGACTTCGTGTTTTCTTTCAGATCGTTCTGGCTCAACTTTGATACACTTATTATCAGTACAGTCTTCTGTTTCAGCGGGTGCTTCGCCCGTCGCGGCACCTTCCACCCATTCCGCGTGAGTGCGTCGATGCGACACCAAATGGCCTGGAATTAAAGTTGATATTAGCCTGAGATCATCACGAAACTTGTCGAATTATGAATTGTCTTAAAAATTAAAATGATCCACCACATACCTTTACAGAGGAATTCCTTGGAGCAGACTTCACATCGGTACGGCTTATTGGCAGCATTAGCATTGTTCTTGGCATGTGATCGTTCATGAAATAGTAGGTTGCCTTTCAATGGGAAAGATTTGCCACACTCGCCGCAACTGAATGGACGCTCTCCACAACTGTGCGACCTGTCAAGGTTATAAAATTAATAGTTTTTTTTTAATTATAAATAAGCTCTTAAAAGAAGAAAATAAACTTTAAATTAAATCAAACCCATCAATTTATTATATTACATAATTATTGTATTCTTGTTTATCTAAACAAGTAAATCTCGCGACTCTACTTTTTGTTTGGATTTAAATTGAAGTAATTTTATTTTTCGTATTCAGCTCAGCAAACACTTTAATTTGATACCTATAATTCGAACATCGAAGCGGCTATGAGTGCGTGAAAAATAACCAGTTCGCCATTTTGGGCCGTCCGCCATATTGGATTAAAAAAGGCGGGATTTAAGTAATCGTGCATTGTCACGAGAACCAAACGTGTACCAAATTTCCATTCTTGATACTTATAATAAAAGTCGGAGTTATGTTGTTGGAACTCCTAAGTAGGCCAAGATGCAGTTACTTTTAGTATGAATAATGGCTAGAATTTTTCATATCAGATAGAATATCCATTCAAAGTTAGGTCTTATTTCTTCTGCCCATTCATTTATGAATAAACTTATTTGCTTACTTAATTAGAATCACTGAAACGATAAGAGGTTGGAGCGATGTTGAAAGAGTGGTAAAGAAGATCGGTTACTTACCTCATGTGTGTAACAAGATGTTCTTTCCTGGTGAAGTGCTTGGAGCACACCTTGCAGACGTGTGCGGTATCGCCGGTATGTTGCTTCAGATGATTTGTCAAGTGCTCCTTACGAGTAAACGTCTTCTGGCAGAAGTCGCAGCGGTGCGGAGACTCGCCCGTGTGAATCCTAATGATTAGCAGAAAAAAAAACCATTGATAGAAGAAAGTTCAAACAATTAATATTTCTACCTTTTCTACATTCACAACAATCATTAACTAACACATTCAATGCTGTGCGTGACGAATAAAGCAACTAAGGGATTCTACTAGAAGTGGTGTGCTGTCGACAACTAGGTAGTTTAGTCACTGCAGTAATATCATACTGGAGTAATATAAAATCTGCCAAGTGAATCCAGACAGAATGATAAAATAGTAATCATCTCGAAGATAAATTGTAAATACATACCTGACGTGGTTGGTCAAATGTTCCTTTCTGGAAAATGTTTTTGTGCAGAAGGGACATTTGTGGGGCGTTTCTCCTGTGTGAAGGTTCACGTGGTTCGTGAGGTGCTCCTTACGAGAGAACGACTTTGAACAGTACGTACACTTGAACGGAGTCTCGCCCGTGTGTTGCCTGTAAACAACGTGTGAAATTAATCCCCGGAAGCTGTTTTTTTTTTTTAATTCTGATCGTAAAAATTGAAATATTTGATTATTATAATTATTTTAATATTATAATAAGTTAAAATAAACTTTAATGTTAGACTAAACTATTCTCTTCTTGCGGGAAACGTATCGGCTGTAAATGTTTTATTGCCAGCCGTGAATGAAAGGTATAAAACGCAATCCAGAATTGCAGACAGACTTCGTTCAAGCGTTCTGAGTTTTAAAGACACACTGCACGCAGTGTGTTTTTATTAAAAGATGGAACTGTTCATAATTTTTCTAAACAACGTAGCGATGAACGTGTCGTGGGTTGAAAGCTGATCTTGAATCCGCGTTGTTGGCACCCTAGGTATTACAAAAAAACGTAGTATCTGTATACATACCGAATATGGTTAACGAGATGTTCCTTCCTGGTGAAACTCTTGTTGCAGTAGGAGCAGGCGTGCGGCGTGACGCCGGTGTGCTGTCGGATGTGGTTGTTGAGATGCTCCTTGCGCGCGAAGGCCCGCGGACAGTACGTACACTTGTGTGGCGTTTCTCCCGTGTGCTGTCTGCGCAACAGAGTACATTCCGATTCCATAATTAGTAACAACATGCCAATTAGTACTACCGCCGTCGCTACCGCAAGAGGAAAGGAACGGATAGAACAACATACTCCTGTACAACCCAAATCGGAATGCACAATGCTGTGCTACATAATGTAAGGGAAACCTCACACAAATGCCGTCTGAGATTACTCTAGTTTCGAGATACTGAATTGTAAGGTTTGTTGCTAGTGGTTTGATTTATAAAATATAGATCTCAAAGACCTTACCTTTTTTATTATTATAAGAAAGAAGATTTATACTATTTTCATGCGACTAAGTTATAGAGACATGCGTCTAAGGCAGGTGGGGGGTAATCAATCTACAACAGACGGTCTATAGTACTGCTTACTGTGGCAACATTGGCAGTAGATTGTAGCACAGCATTGTATGTTAATTAACTACGAAACAATATTAAGTTAAAACGAAACACCGAAATTGGCACATGATACGAATAATAAAAATAAAAAACACCAATAGTACTTTGCGCCAAGAGTATACGTAGAGACACATTACAATAAAAGCATGAGACATCATTACAAAAATTCTACTACTACTATTTATTATAATCGTTGGAAATCACGAGCGCGTGTTGTTGAGATTTTTTTACAATTATTGACATAAGGTTTAAATTACAATGTCTGACGCACGCTCGCGCTCTTTATATTATATTTTAAGAAATTCATTCGACATTTAAAATTGGTTGAATGAATACGATACTCTAAGTCCCGTATTACAGAACGTTACTCAATACTCAAGCATTACTTAAAATTAGTTTCAACCAATCAAATGCCTTGAATCAAGTTTTAAGTAATACTTGAGTATTGAGTGACGTTCTGTAATACGGGCCTAAGTCACAAAGTACACATCCACATTACCGGCTATATAGCATACCTAACGTGGTTGGTGAGGTGTTCCTTCCTCGTGAAGGACTTGGCGCAGTAAGTACATCGGTGCGGAGACTCGCCCGTGTGTTGTCGCACATGATTCGTCAGGTGTTCCTTGCGAGTGAAGGATTTTGTGCAGTACGAGCACTTGTGCGGGGATTCGCCTGTATGCTGACGGACGTGGTTCACTGAAACATGTAGGACAAGATACTTTATGGGCCATTCAAGTATTACGTAAGCAGAATTTTGTAAATTTGAACCCCCACCTCCCCTTTGTCAGCACAAGTAAGCAAAGTTCATACCCCCCTCCTATGCTTACGTAAACATTGGTATTTTTAGGGTTCTGTACCTTAAAAGGAAAAAACGGAACCCTTATAGGATCACTCGTGTGTCTGTCTGTCCGCCTGTCACAGCCAATTTGTTCCGAATGTAATGGATCGATTAAGTTGAAATTTGGTATACATATAAATTTTTCATTTATTTACGTAAACCATAAATAAATGAATTTAGATTATTGGGGTCAGTTTTGGGGGGTAAAAAAAAAAAATTGTGAACTGTATCTTGTGACATATCAAATGAAAAAAAAAAAAAAAAAAAACGTAGTATCTGATGAGGGTCTCAAATATATTTTTCTTATACTTTTAATTTAAAGTTATAAGTGAAAATAGACGAAAATTGACCATCCCCCCCTTATCTCCGAAACTATTGAACTTAATAAAAAAAAAAAAAACTATACTTATAGATTACAGGAAAATCTATAAGAAGTCTATGGTCTTAAAATAACATGGTAAATCTCTCGATATTGTGCGTGAGATAGGAACCTTTTGGCCCCCCGTACAGGATTTTGTTTTCATTTTACTTTTGTTTTTTATTTTTTATTAGTGTTACTATGAGTGTATTTAGTTTTTAAATGTGAACTTTCTGTATGAATCCCAATAAATACTTTTTCTTTCTTTCTTTTAAAAAACTTACATTTGCAGTTGGAATGTATGGGAGACTATGTTTACCAACTACAATGTTAAGTTTCTTCTTAGGATAAATTCTTCCCAAGTCCCTTCAATGTGCATGGTCCGACACGCACTTGGCCGGTTTTTTATTTTTATCCGTCAGGTTTCTTTATGAGTCTAGAAACAAGGAATTTATAGACTAAAAGTAATTGAATGCCTATTTAAGTAATTTCCCTACTTCGGTTCTTTCTAACCATAAAACACCGCGTGAGAGCGAGGAAGCAATATCTATTATTTTGGGGAATTCCTGAACATGGGGTTGCCATCTTTGTCCAAATCAAAATCATTTAAATTTTGCAAAGAAAAATCTGAAAAGTTAGTAAATAAATATTGATGATGTAATCACCATCTAGACTCCCCCATCCCCCATGTCTTCAAAAATAATCAAAGCAAAGACCCCCCCCCATAATACTTAAATGACCTGTTAGCATTGAAGTGAGGTAGCTTACCAAACTCAAAAAACTACAAAATATTTTCTTAATAAGACAGAACAAAAATTGGAATATTATTCATTTACATTTGTGCTCAACTTGACATATCAAAATGTTTGTGCTTTAACTAAAGTGTTTCTGATCTATGACAGCCTTGCGAATGGGCTTCTAAGTTTCTAAAGAATCACATATTGTCAGTGTTAGTGTTAAGTTTCAGATAGAAAAGTACTGAAAAAATTATACAACGTTAATACAACATTACGCCTGTAATTTCCGAAAAGTTAGGCAGAGGTGTACCTATAGTACCACCCACATTTCGCCTGTTATTTTTAAGTTTTATGTAATAGGGGGAAGCCTATTGCCATCAACCAGGCACAACCCCCGACTCCGGCTGCTAATGAGAAATCTATATCTATACAAATATATAAAATTGAAGTGTCTGTTTGAAATGTCAAAATAACATTTCCTAAATGCATATGACATTATAAACGGTACTTCTAACAAAAAATCAATTTTAACCATTTTTGTCTGTCTATCTGTCTGCCTGTTTGTTCCGGCTAATCGCCGAAACGGCTGGACCGATTTTGACGGGACTCACACTGGCAGATAGCTGATGTTATAAGGAGTAACTAAGGCTACTTTTACTTTCGACTAGCTGTTGCCTGTGGGTTCGCCCGTGTGGTATTTTCAAAAATAAAAATAAATTGTTATATTAAAAACAGATGCTTCAATTTTATTTATTTGTATAGAAAAAAGTCACGCGGGCGAAGCCGCAGACAGCAGCTAGTTATACAAGTATTAACAAAAAGCCTTATTACCGAGGTGGTCCTTCCTTGTGAACGCTTTAGGACAGTATCCGCACTGGAAGGGCGTTTCCCCTGTGTGTTGTCGCACGTGGTTGACAAGGTGTTCGCGGCGTGTGAATGATTTGCTGCAGAAGTTGCAGCGGTGAGGGGACTCGCCCGTGTGTTGACGGACGTGGTTCAGGAGATGCTCCTTACGAGTGAACGTTTTGGAACAGAAGTCGCAGCGGTGCGGGGTTTCGCCTGTAATCGAGAACGAATATTGTTGGATATTGAGTGGATGGTTAGTTCAACATGAAAATTATTTTAGTCAATTTTGAGAATGATGTTTTCAACTACGCTATGTCACGCGTGAAAGTAGCGTTAGATAGGTAGTTTGTTGCCGACAGCATACTGCGTGTTGCGTGTCAAATACGCGAGACATAGTGGAGCGACTACAATCACTGATTATATTTTATAGTAGTTAAATATTAATTACACACACACCTGTTGAGTTACACAAAAAACACAAGACTGAGATTTTTTGTTAGTCACATTTAAAGATGGATTAGATCAATTAGGGTAAATTGAACATCAGAAAATTCCAAGCCTGGCACCAGCGGAAGTCCACAGGGTTGTACAGTCAACACAGGAAACTACTTAGTTTGGAACAGTACCTGTTTCACTGGCTGCTTAATCAAAACTATACTAACCCGTATGCCACAGTATGTGATTGGTGAAGTGTTCCTTTCTCGTGAACGACTTGCCGCACAGTTCGCATCGGAACGGAGTATCGTTCGTGTGAGATCGCATATGGTTCACTAAATGCTCCTTCCTAGTATACTTCTTTCCGCATATTGTACAATGGTGCGGCGTTTCACCTATTTGGGTGGAGCAGAAAATAAAATGTTATCATTCAATGATGCAACTATATTGCTCGAAACATTTAGTTTGTCTCTTTAGTTTGAAAACAAAAATTAATCTCCCGATTTAGTGTTAGTAACAAGCTTAGTTTGGTGGAATTTAAGGGAGATTGTATTAGTCAAAATGTAATTAGTTACACAGTTATACATCAAACGTTGTTCGATAGATAGTTGAATCATTCAATCATTATTCTACTTTCTGCACCCCTGGATCAGCCCATGGTTCTGGTGCAGGCTTGGGTATTCCGTACAAAGAAAATAAATCATGTTACAAACTAAAAATTCCGAAATTATTACAAACATCATGAAAACATTTTGAGTTGGTCTCCACCCATAATCACGGTCCGTTACTGGACCGTAATGTAGCAGACATAGTTACAGAAGTTTTCATCTGAGTTTATGGGTTCATAAGCGTTTGTACGTTGGTTCGCCATACGGTACCACCCATTCTGTCCTCCTCGCACTGTAAACAGAAGACGTGCGCGGGCTACTGAGCACAGTCCTGGCAACGTCGTGACTTTGGACGTTGCGTACCGTGATTTTCTGGTCTTGTGCCAATGCGATTTTTTTTTTTGCTTGTGCGTGTTCGGTTGAGGTCTGGTTACGGACCAGGATAGTGGGTGGAGACTATTTTAGCATTTTTAAAACAAAAGTTCTTGTTCTAACAGTGCATTGTTTTTTTTTATAATAAGTCATTAAAAAATCAGGGTGGGTCGACTTGAGTGATTGCATTAGAATATAATGTGCAGATGGACCATTACGAAGGGGCCCTGCCCCTTTTAAAAGTAATGCCCTTTGATTTTCGTGTAGGAAGTTTATAGTTTGAAACTTCTGAACATTTAATCCCCTTATATTGTTAATAGAATATTAAATAGTAAATAATAATAATAAAACTTAATTGACAATTAAAATTACAAAACTTATTTTATAACAGGTTTTAAAGTCAGATCTACCGATTGCCTGATCAACATAAAATGCGTAAATAAATAACTCGTGGTTTAACCCATACGTCCATTGAACGGTAAAACGCCCAGGTTATCGAATAACCGCATATATGGACGTAAAAAAAAAAAAACACGTGGACTGTCATCGGCATTTAAACTGTCAATAGAACATTTACGGACTTCCATATCAGATTGCAAATCGATATAACTGTTTATCGAACGAAGTTTAAAGGAGTTTAACGTACCTGTGTGCCACATAACATGGTTCATGAAATGCTCTTTCCTGGTGAAACTCTTCTTGCAAATATCACATCGGTGCGGAGTTTCGCCCGTATGTTTTCGTACGTGGTTGACCATGTGCTCTTTGCGGGTGAAAGTCTTCGCGCAGAATTCGCATCTGTGTACGATAGATTAGTTTTATTTTGTCGTCTTTATTTATAGATGCTATCCCAACAAGTTTTGAAACAGCAGTATTTGTATGCATTGAATATGACGCCGAATAAATTAAAGTATTTGGTATACTAATAACCGCATTTCGGCAAGATTGAGTAATTATAGCCAAAAACAAAATGATCTTCCTTGTTTATTTATGCATTTATATTTTTAAATAGGGTAAACGGTATAGTTATTGGCCAGTTAAGCTACGTCAATACACTCTTTATAAAAAAATATAAAACAGGTAATGTAAATGAAATATTTTTTTAAATATATAACATTGACGTATTTATTGAACGGTATGGCTTACATAATCTTTTTTCATACAATTTTTTTTATAAAATCTACCTAAAGATACAAATATTGAATTATCGGTTATTGGCCACCATAATCACAATAATTGGACATGTAATCTTACAGTTATTGGGCATAGAAAACAAAATAATAATTAACATAAAAAACAAACTTTAACAAATCAATATCGCTCACAAATAAAAAAATAAAAATTCTCATCATCAGATGTCTCGGAATCATCATTAATTACGCATTAATTATGCTCTAGAGCATAAAAAGCGACTTTATGTCGCCTACGCATGACGTAAGGCCGAACTTTTAGAGCATGAGAAGTGAAAAAAAAAAAAAAAAAAACTTATACACTACAAAATATACAATGGGTGGCCTTATTGCTTACTGCAATCTCTTCCAGGCACCCTGTTTTGAGATGACTTCATGCATACGTAAAATAACAGCGCCAATTATCACAACAAAGATGACTATCATTAGCGTGTTTAACACCTGTCCATTCAGACGACCTGATTTAAGCAGAGGCTTATAGGCCTGCGACTTTGATGTCGCATGATGTCAATACTTTTTAATAGGTATGCAAGAGGAGACGCATCTGCAGTGGGGCAATAATAGGCTGGTATTATAGAATAGAATACTACACCATAAAAATTAGGGATGGGCCGGATATTTGTTTTATGTTCGGTATTCGGCAGGTTTACTGAACATTTGTATTCAGCTGATTATTTGGAAAGAATGCCGAACATTCTACCGAATAATATTTTAAGATAAGACCGCCCATTGTGTAACCCTATGTAACATTTATATATTTAAAATCTGTAATTTTTATGGTGTACACACGGCTACAAATCAAAGTATGCATTTCTAGTATAAGCTGATCTTGCATCGTATAGGATTTCGGTACAATGAGAGGTCAGCTTAGCTATAGCTTGCTTCTATCTACCTATTAAAAATTTGCCTCTATATGCATATAATATGAATTTGCACAGACTTGATTTTTGAGGTGCACGATAAAGCGCGCCAAATCCTGCCGAATATTCGGTTAGGTAAACTTTTGGCCGAACATTCAGCCGATTATTCGTATTCGATAAAACCCGTATTCGGCCCATCACTAATAAAAGTTAAAAATATAAATTTTACAATGGGCGGCCTTATAGCTAAAAAAAGCGATCTTGTTATTTCTTAGCGATTATTATTATGAGGTCTGCAAGAGTGTTATATTTAAGTACCTGTACGGAGTTTCTCCAGTATGACTTCGAACGTGATTGTCCAAATGTTCTTTACGGGAGAAAGTTTTGTGGCAAGTTGTGCAAGCATATGGCTTATCTTGGGCCATTCTCTTGGCGTGTCTTTCGTTCGGGTCTCCGGCTAGATAAACAAATGAAAGCTAGGTTACAGCAAAACCACTGAATAAAATGGTTGAGTAAGATAAGAAAGGTCGTAATTTCTTACCAAGATGGCATTTTCCATGCCTCGACAATTCAACAGGATTTGCAAATGCGGAACCGCAAACTTGACACGTGAATGGTTTACTTTCGCCGTGATAACGCCTGCACATAAAATATTTTAAATATTAAAACCTATAACAACGCTGAATTAGTCGAACGAAATTGATTATGTTTATTTTCAATACCTATGAACAATAAGTTGGTATCGAAATTGGAATATTTTCCCGCAGATATCACATGAGTGGTGGCCGGGCGAGGATTCTGCTTCAGACATGGCCGCGCTGGTGCCCGCTTCCACTTCTACTTCAACCTCGCTTATTACCTACAAGAAGAATAATCGTAATTGAAGAAAGTATGAAGGATCCAACATCTACCAACCCGCACTGGGCCTGCTTGGTGGACAGCCCACTCGCTTTCACCGAGAGGCCTGTGTACCAGCAGTTTAGGCTGCTTTTTTTTAAAAAAAATTAAACGTTGCCCCACACTATGATTATGCTATGGAAGATGTTTACTGTAGGTTGGTGAGTTCGACAAATGTAGGAGAGTATGATTCTAAGTGTGATGAAACAGCCAAACAGATATTTAAAAAAAAAAAAGAAACTATTTTATACATTTGTAGCAAATAAGAAAAATTAAAGTTATTCATTATTGACAATATAATTTAGACGGATGAGCCATTGCAAAATATTAGCGCGTGTTATGTGACTTTTATGAACATGTGTCAGAAGATTTATATTAGAATGGCGACATGGTGACATGAGGGATTTTATTATAAAATAAAAAAACCGGCCAAGTGCGTGTCGGACCACGCACAATGAAGGGTTCCGTAGTTGGGATGAATTTATCCCAAGAACAAACTTAACATAGTAGTTGAGAAACAAGCTCTCGTATACAGATTGTATGGGGGAACATATTTTTCAACTGAAAATTTAAGTTGGTCGACTATTACTCGTAAACTTGAAAAGCCTACTTATTAGCTGTGGTAGTTTTCCTTTTAACTTCGTTATAAAAACTATCGTGATCTTTTTCACCTATGCAAAACTAACCGTTTAGCTGGCAGGGGGGGGGGGTGTGTGACACTTGACTCTAACAAAAATTTGCATTTTAAAGCCTAATATTTCAGAAACGGATCCCATAATCTTGTTTTTTTTTCACAAACTCGCAATATTTTTGAAAGACCCATTCAACAAGGCTTATTCCACAAATCCCCCTTAGGAGGAAAATTGGAATCTATAAATCAGTCTAGAATTCACCCAACCCGCTTAGGGGGGAAAACTAGAATTGAAAAAAATAAAATAAAATACTATTCCAAGATCCCCTGAAAGTGATTTTTTTACATTAGGGTTCAGTTTTTCCCACTGAGGGGGATTCTCTCAGGGGGATTAGTGGAATAAGCCTTCAACAATACCCCACACAATAGGGAAGGAAAAAAAAAATCCCCACTTTGCATGTTTAGGAGGTACCCTAAATAACTGTTTTTTTCATGATTTTATTTTACCACTTTGTCGGCGTGATTAATATGTATATCCATGCCAAATTATAGCTTTCTAGTACTAATTCTCTGAGCTAAGCTGGGGACGGACAGACGGACGGACATGGCGAAACTATAAGGGTTCCTATTTGACTACGGAACTCTAAAAAAACATCTATGTGCTTATTACTAGTGATGCAACGAATACGAATATTCGTATTCGCCGAATAGTAGACATTTACCGAATATTCGTATTCGGCGAATACTAATACGAATATTTTAAAAATAATATGTTTGTACGCAAATCTCATTACTGGCAGACTTGGAAAACGTGCGTCGTCGGCACGTAAAAATACGACGTGTGCAAGGGCCTTAACCGCAACGACGACGCCGACTGCTGATCCACTGGCCTTTTGGCGAGAAGATGTCCATTTTCGAAGTCTGAAAAACTCGCTCAAAAATATTTTTCACTAAAGCCATGTACAGTCGCCTCGGAAAGACTTTTTTTCAAAGGCTGGGAACATTCAGACTGAAAAAAGAAATCGCCTAAAACCAGAAAATCTACTAATTATATGTTTTTTAAATAAAAAATTGCCTATTGTAAATTTTAATTATTAGAAGAATAGAAATTCATCAAATAAATTAGTCTTTTATTACCATGGCGAGATATTCGTATTCGTATTCGCCGAATAGTAGGTTTGATATTCGTATTCGTAAAAGTAGTATTCGTTGCATCACTACTTATTACCCATGTTTGCAAAGTAATAAATTATTTAATTTGATTAATGGCGCACGTTCTGTGAAATACATGGCAAAGTACAGGGTGGCCATTTGGAAGTATACAACTTTAAATTTTGATTATTTTTATTACAAACGAAAAATTACAGGATATTTTTCTACAATTATTTTACTCAGGCAATTTTATACGAAAATTCAAATCAGCGTATTCTCCTCCTTTTTTATACTCAAAAATGCGATCGCTTTTCATTGTTTTTCATAAAATTTTCGCATACTTTGTTAAGTTATCCCACTAACAAAGTCACAAATATTCTGCTTTTTGTAATCAAAATTGACCACGACACGTCCCTTTGGATAACCCCATACAAAAAAAGTCAGGACATGTCGCGAAATCCTCAATGATTAAAATGGTATTCGTTACTCTTAATGATTTGTTAGAAAAATTGGTTCGTTTTTAAATTCGTTTAAGAACTTCAGGATAAAATTACTGAAAGTATTGCGGTGGTCCTGGTCTTATAGACGGTGCATAACGAATATGCCGCATTTTAACTAAATAATCAATACCCAATTACTGCAAAATTTGGCTTTAATTCAGAATGGGGGCTAGAAAAAGTTGTATACATCTTAATTGACCACCGATAGAAGCTAGTCTTTTTTGCTAAAAACTTACCTTTGCTTGTTGCTGCTGGCCTTCCGAATTAAGTTTTCCAAACACTTCATGGTATGCAAGTAGTTGTGAAAGATCTTCTACATTGACTTTATACATCGCGTGAAGGTCGTGGTCTGACGCGCCGGCTGAAATCTTCACTACTGCACCTTCCATGCCCATGGCTCCTACACTCTGTGTTGATAGAAGTTTTGATATGAAATTACGGTAATTACATCCTCTCGTAATCAGACCCCAGGTCTAGGAACATTGATGATAACAGGTAATTGAAAGATGAATTTGAAGATGATGATCGATTTGAAGATGATGATGGGTTCTTGAAAGATGAGTAAGTAACACAATAAAATAGTGGTTTTTAGGGTTCCGTACCACAACAGGAAAAACGGAACCCTTATAGGATCACACGTATGTCTGTCTGTCACAGCCAATTTGCTCCAAATGTATTTTTTTTTATATTCTTTATTGTTCTCTCATAATAACAAACACAGTATAAAGTCAAGATAACACTAAAAAGTGACTGGTGTCTTAATGAACTGATTAAGTTGAAATTTGGTTATCAATTTGAGTGACCCAAACACGGACGTGAACCGTAAATAAATGAATTTAGAATATTGGGGTAAGTTTTGGGGGGAAAATAATCATTAAAAAAAAAGTTTTGCAAACTGTACCGTGTGACATATCAAATGAAAGGGCTTACTGTGGGTCACATATTTTTTTTTTTCTTATTTTATAATAAATTGTTTTTAAGTTATAAGTGAAAATAGACGAAAATTGACCATTCCCCCTCCCCCTTATCTCCGAAACTACTGAGCCTAAAATTTTGAAGAAAATACAGATAATAAATAGTTCTATACTTATAGATTACAGGAAAATCTATAAGAAGTCTATGGTCTTAAAATTACATGGTAAATCTCTCGATATTGTGCGTACAAACTTACATTTGTTGTTGGAATGATGGGGGAACATGTTTTTCAACTACAATGTTAAGTTTGTTCTTGGGATAAATTCTTTACTTTACGTCTGCTTGATGATATAAACAGCAGCTGTGTGTTCCAGACATTAAGGCTGCGTTTCCACTAAAGCACAGATAAGCGGAAAGGACTTGCAGGAAGGTTTTTTTTTTTTGGGTTTTTCTTGAATTGACTCCACTTCACTTCAGTGGAAACACAGCTTTATCATATGAAACACAAAAATGTTACTAAAAGCCTTACCTTCAAGTCAAATCCCTTTACATCCTTTATCTCAGCGGGTATAGCGAATTGTGCGGTCTCAATTTTGTTAGCACTCTTTTCGTCCTTCACAATCAGAGGGTCAGCGGCACTGGCTTCGATGGAGGTCGTACCATCAGGATTGTGGGTCACTAATATGTTCGCCGGCTCACCGGTCGCTTGCTCTATGCGCACTACGCTGTCTAATACCTAATAGGACAAGGAGTTTAGTTTAGGATCGGGCTATTACTTTTTCTACCGCCATTAAGATGAATTCTGATATACTCAAAGCTTGATGATAGAACTTCGAACTCATAAGCAGCACTTGACAAGTTTGGATGACGAATCGCACAGCTAGTCAAATTGCTGTGTTTCTGCAGTACGAGTTTGTTGGGGAAGATAAATTGCGCAATCAAAGTTCGTATTGGAAACTGCATTATCAAGATGCTTCAGGGTACGAGACGTAAGGTAAGAGGCACGCACATTTTAGGGTTTTAAAACTATTTATCTTCTGAGGTTATACGTTTAGAATTTTTCTGACACAAAAAGGGTTAAAAATATAAGAATTATTGTCAACAGCAAGGTTCAATGAGAACAAACAACATTACAGCAGGTATACCTGTTGTCCCACTATCTGTTGCAGCTGGTGCACGGTGAGCGTATGGTCGTTAGGCATCTTGATGGCCTCATGAAGTTCCTCCTTGTCGACCATCTTTGTGCCCGCCGGCTCCACCACTGTCACTATGCCGTCCTCGCTTACCGTAAGTTGGATCTGTTAGAAATATTTTCATTGTTGAAAGTGAATCATATTTGGCAGTAGATGTTCAAACTATAGTCTAATCCAAAAGTATCTGATGAAAGTGTAAACAAACATTGTTCGGACTACATTCTTACGCAATCACCCATCGCCTTTTGCCAACTATGTTGTGGTTAGCTTCTAGTCTAACCGGATTCAGCTGAATACCAGTATTTTATATGGAGCGACTGCCTATCTGACCTCCATAACCCAGATACTGGGTAATAAGACTAGTTGTCAGACTTTCGGGCTTCTGTCGACCCGTAACGACTGTCAAAGATGCACAAATGACAGCCGGGACCAACGGCTTAACGTGCTTTCCGAGGCACGGAGGGGTCTTACGCAATCACTAACTAAAGATAAATAGGTACTTACATATGCATCTGTATTTAGAAGATTTCAACTTTATACCTCAACACTTTTTCCAACAATTATTACTTGAATAATATAATTAAATTGTGATAGAAAAATCATCGAATCGAATCTAAAAGTAATAATAATATAAAATTAACTGAACTTTCAAATTAAAAACTTTAAGATCATTTTAAATTGATGTTTCGGGTCTAAGTTTTCAAATAATTAAATTAACCCTTAATCAAAAAACAACTTTCATGGCAGCGGTAGCGGTTTTCCTAATTCATTGCGTGTGATCCCAACTAGCCGCAGTGCGTTGCGCGTCTCGACCGCGCAATAAACAGAAAAAACGATTGCCGCGCAATTTCGTGGCCGGGCCGTAAGTGTAAGTTCTTGTGTCATGTTAGATAGCAGTGTATATATATCAAATCTTAAAATATATAATAGTGTATATAGTTCCCTGTGGCTCTAAGGGTGTTCCTAAGGGTTAAAGCAATCGATCTGTAAGTGGCACTACGAATTGGCATGTAATCATTTATTTACACTTTCATGATATACTTTTGGAACAGATCATACTCATTTATTCTAATTTTTATTCCATTGTTTTATTTAAAATTAAAATTGCAACTGCAACCACTCGGGCTCCAACGAGTGTTGGATCCCGAGTGGTGTTGGAATTTTTCAGTCTTTCAATTTATAGAGTGAAAGCAAATGGGGAGCCCAAATAAAGCCAAATAGTCACTCTAAAAGGCCTTAACCATGTTTTATGTCGAATTAGCGACTTTGACGAAACGAATGGGAAAATGGAGTGTCTGGAAAACATCAAAAAAACATTGAAATCATGAAACTCGCAGAGTTGTGATTAGGTAGGCAGGTGCTTAGTTTGGGGCGTTGTTTTGCTGCTCTCCGTGTTGCATTAATTCAAATCATAATAGAACAAACTAGGTAGATAAACTATATTCAGTCAGTTTGCGGAGTAAATCTATACAAATAAATTAAATTGAAATGTCTGTTTGTAATGTCAAAATAACAGCTTTTGACTAAATGCACAAAGATATACTTACAAAAAAAAAAACAATTATTACAAATTATGTCTCTCAGTCTGTGTTTGTTCCGGCTAATCTCCGAAACGGCTGTACCGATATTGACGGGACTTTCACTGGCACAAAGCTGAGGTTATAAGGACTTAGGCTACATTTATATTAGAAAAAGCCACACGGGCAGCAGCTACTAATAAATAAGCTACATTAAGTAGTTTATGAGGTGTTTTGTATATATGAAAACAGGTAAGCTAAATTAAATATTGTCCAGTTAAATGATAATGTAAAGAAGCATTAGCAGATAGATAGTTATGCAAAGTGCACAAGGCCAATATTACACCGAGACACCATACCATGGCGGCGCAACCAGCCGGGTAAATGAAATTATATATGGGTCGGATTAGGTAAAAACGATACCTAATCCATCTAACCCTAGTATTTAAAAATACCTCATCCATTTACCTAATCCGAATATTTATTCAATATAGTCGCTGGCCTGTTACCGATATGTATCGTTTGTGGATTGAGTAAGAAATATTCGGCATGGATTATGGATTCCATACTCCATTCCATGCTAATCCAAAGCGTCGAGGATTCCATACTATGGAATCCTCGATGCTTTGGATTAGGTACGGATTCGCATCGAAAAATACCCATTCCTACTGATATAATGTGTTAAGCAGGACGCGTCTGCCAATTCATTCGGGCTAATCTCCGAAACAGCTTGACCGATTTCGACAGGACTGCCACTGGCAGATAGCTGATGTTATAAGGAATAACTTAGACTTACTTTTACTTTAGAGAAAGCCACGAGCAACAGCTAGTTATAATTATACCATCTTCCTTTAAAAACCTTTCACGAGATGTGGTACCCTCCCTAGAGCTGTATATATTTTGTTGGTAGTGCAACACTGGTTGCGCCGCGAAGGTGTCTCGGTGTAATATCGGCCTAAATAAGTGTGTATGGAAGAAAATCTTGGTTGATCTTACCTCACTGACTTGCTGCATGATGATAATATAAAGCAGCGTAAAGTACACGGTTATTTAGTTTACATGTGCATATAGTACAAGGAAGCGGATTGGGGGAGAATAGCCAAACTGAGGTTGGGTTCACAAGGCAATTACACCGCACGTGTTTTTACAGTATTCGACTATAACGAATAGCCAGTCTGATGGTGTAATATTATGCGCTACTGCAGACCGAATACGTTAAAAGTTCATTCGGGTTGCTTGACAAGTCCAGTGGGTATTCGATGAACGTATTTTGCTATGTACTAATACGGACAGCCGAATCGGGTCACTTTCAAAACAAAATCCCGTGCTCACAGTGCCCACATCTATTAACCTCCCCTTTTTGCATCGACCAATAACACAAAAATACATAGGAATATTTTGCTTAAATACTTAGCCTCTGTTACAATGATCACAGATCTTTGACCATCCTTTTTCGACCAATGGGAATAGAACAATAAAAGACCCAAGGACGAGAAAACGACCGAAGACCGAGCGCTGCAAGCAGAAATAGTCTGCAAGTAATAGGTAATACGGGTTGGTGTCCGCAACTCCACGACAATGCGCGTATTTTGCGTACGGATGGGAATTCGATTATTCGATCATCCCAGCTCCTCAAAGAAGGCCAGCAACGCCTTAGTAGAGAGAAATAGTCCTTACGGTGTTCTGATTCGGCTGTCTGCGACAGGCCTCGGAAACGTTATTTAAAATAACGTTTTTAAAACGTTTTTAATAGTTCTCGTTTTTTTTTATACAACATTTCGTTCGGAATTAAAACGAAATGAGACCAATTTTTTTTTAAACCAGTTTATTCCGCAGGCGCAGTCGCGCACGGGGCGTGAACCGACAAACATGAACTTTTTTAGTTAAATTGTACCTTTTCTTCAATTCACTACATCATTGATTCCAATGCGCTTGCCGCTTACGTATGGATTAGGATTGTGTTGTGAATTTCCTATCGATCAATCAAAAAATTAAAAAAAAAAAAGGTTAAAAACGTTTTATTAACCGAGAACGTTATTAATTTTGCTGTTCTTAAAAAACGTTTTTATAACGTAAACGAAACAAATCGTTTCTTAGGTTTTTAAGACGAAACCATTTTGAAAAATATACCATTATCCGAGCCCTGGTCTGCGATAGTACGTAGTTTGCAGTACAAATGACGTGTGAACATCTCTATACTCAATGTATGCGCTACTACTTATTCGGTAACATTTATCCCGCAAAAAAACGTGCAGTATAATGCCATGTGCACCTAGCCTTATTGGTACACGTAAGTTGAACAAACCTGTTGGTTGTTGTGATCTGGCCGCGCCTGCGCCATCAGTTGCTGCTGCATTAAGTGTTGTTGAGAATGGTGGCCCTATAGGACAAACTTTATGTTAGATTCCATTTTAATATTTTCGACACATGCAAATAATTGTAATGAAAAAACATGCAGAATAATAAAACGATTTTTACATACATACATACATAAACTCACGCTTTCTTCCCATGGGGTAGACAGAAACTATAGATAGAACGCCACCTGCTACGCTCCTTTTGCTTCGTTTACATTCATACATCTGGTCATACAAACCAGTTGCGAGTGCTACGCACCTGACCTTTCAGAAGAGCATCACTAAGGTCACTATAATGGAGGCCATACACGTTAGGGTATGCATGATGGTTTTAGCCTTGCATGCATAACCGACAGGTATAACCGAGTTTCATATTACACATACACGTTAGGGTTTGCATGATGGTTTTAGCCTTGCATGCATAACTGACAGGTATAAACCGAGTTTCACACGTTTAGGTTTGCATGCAGTTTTGCCATAAGCTCTCAGTTTTGGAGCTACGTGACGGTGTGTGAAGGACAGTTATCTATACCTACTAGATACTGTGTACGGTATACCAAACTAATCTATAATATAACTACGAGTATATATAGGTAACTATCAATTTCCCGTATGCTGCCGATCGTTTGTCTCTGTCGTGATATTCTTTGCACTTTACGCGCCAAAGACAAGGTTCCGCCTTATAAATTTCTATGAATTCTTCTAATAGGCTATTGCGCTTTCGACTCGCCATTTCCGAAGCGACGCGATGGTGCGCGCGCGCAACCTTCCACCGTCGGAGACAATAAAAAACTGAGAACTGTGCAGGCACGCTCGCCGGACGCCACACACGCTCGGTTATGCTTGCGCGCAAACGTAACCGAGCGGCATAAAATATAAAGTTTGATATTTTCTTGGTTGCATGTACATGCGCCGATAACTGTGCAGTTTTATCACATACACGCTAGGGTTTGCCTGTCGGTTATGCATGCAAGGCTAAAACCATCATGCAAACCCTAACGTGTATGGCCTCCATAATTATGTTCTCCTAGGGCGTCCCCTCCCGGCGTTTCCACTCACATCTGCCTTGTAAATACCTATTGTTAGTCGCCTTTCATTCATCCTCTCAACATGACCAAACCATCTAAGCATAATCCTTTTCAATTTTTGTCACTACATCATTTTTTGAAAAATGATGTGTTAAGGCAACGGTGTGGCCGTTGCCTTGAAACATAATTTTGCAGCCTATCATTACTTTTTTTTTTCTTATATAAAAATATTAGTAAAGGTTTAATTAGAATGATACTATAATGAAGATCCTACAAGAAAATGGTACTATATTACTACTGTCTTATTTTTACTGTTTTGGTTTATCATGCACATCACAATGAACTCTATCGGGAAATAGAAAGAAGTACATGCATTACCATATGAGTCAAGGCTACAATAAGGAGTAAAAAAGATAAATAAAAGATCTGAAGGATTTTTAAAGACTAGGTAGATGATTAATTTTATAATAGAAGCTTCACAAAGGCTTCTTTGTGTTTATAATCAGGTTATGTTAACATGTTGACCTTTGTACTAAATCATGCTTATCTGAGGCTAAAAATTAATATCACTATAATTTATTTTGTTAAGATTCAACTCTGTGACAAGATTTTCACAATGCTACTTTAAATCATGGCAGCCTTATACTAACTAATATCCTAATTAAAACAACCAACATAAATAATCTATGTAAACAAACAACAACAGCAACAGTACGGTTAGCATTCCCGCTAGTAAAGGGAGTGTGTTACCACATGATTTACCATATCAATGTTATGGTGTTGTACAAACTCGACCCGATTATTGGGTACCTGCTGATGAGTTGCCTGGCCGGCACTAACTGACACCTGGGCGTTGTTGCCAGAGCCCTGGGCCGCAACTAGCTCGGCTTGCTGCTGACTATGGGCCACAAGTGCTTCTGGAACAAAGGTTACGCTATTAGTTTTCAGTTTTGTGAACAAACGAGCCATAAAAACAAGTGATTTACTGCCTTGAGTTAGCTGACATAGGTGGATGCTTTCTCCTAGAAAGTTTTATGCAGGGTGGATTTTAGAGAGAGAAAACCGTCTTAGGAGACTGTCCTTATTTTTTTTTTTTTGAGAAATTTTTATCACAATTAACAAATTTTTTAAAAAAATTACAGTCTGCAAGAAAATGGACAATTTCACAAAAACTTTTCTGATGCCTAGGATCAAAAACTTTTCCGATAAATTTCGTAGGAAATGAGACTCCCAACTCACTTTTTAACTATGGATAGACTGGCTGCTCAAAAAAATAAGGACAGTCTCCTGAAACCGTTTTTCTGTAACTACAACGGATAAGGTAGGTACCTATCCTTACTGACCTGTCTCAAAAATATACATAAACTAGCTGTGTCGCGCAGCTTCGCCCGCGTGGATGTCAATACTTCCCTATACCCAGTCTCTAATTCAGATAATTTATGTAAACAAAGTAAGGTCAAGAGATGTCACTGTCAAAATGACAGGACAGTGGTGCTAAACATTTTATCATTAAATGTTTTTGTAAATAATCATCGATAAAATTAAAGTGAATTAATTATAAGAACTATGTAAACAAAATACCGTTGCCAAACAATTGTTTTTTGTAGTGTGTCGAAGACACGGTATATGATAGTCATAATCAGCCCTTTTAAGCCCAGTGCTAGACGTAGGCGTCCCAAAATCGATTTCCAATCGAAACAGTTTACAGCCGTTTTCATCCAAAATATGGCTAGATATGCTACTTACAATATGAATCTATTTATGAGAGTTGTAATATTAGTGTTGTTGAAGATGTTAAAAATTTGAAAATGTTTGGATCTCCTGCATTGTTACCAGTATCATAAAATATTTTATACCAGAAAATCTCCTTTTATTAATAACTTTGTTAAAAACCGAAAATGTATAAATATTAATACGGTATGATTACTTTTAAATTATTATTTCTTAAAATCAGTACTTAAAATAAAATAGAACCTCTTTTTTCGCAATTTTATGTGAATTACCATTACGAAGATATTTTTTTGTTATGTTATTCTTAAAATCAGTACTTAAAATAAAATAGAACCTCTTTTTTCGCAATTTTATGTGAATTACCATTACGAAGATATTTTTTTGTTATGTTATCCCCTTTGTTTACATAAATTATCTGAATTTGAGACTTTGGGTATAGTTGAATCAGATTTTGTCCAGAAAAATCCTCTTCTGTAAAATTTACTACCCCTTTTCACCCCGTTAGGGGTAGAGTTTTGAAAAACCCTGATACTTGTTATTCTTTATTTTTGGTCGCAAGTATTTCTACTGAGTTTCAAGTTAATCGAACCGCGCAGTAAAATTCCTACATACTAACTTTGACACCCCGCAGTCCCCCTTTGAGGGGTAGTTTTGAAAAACTAATCATGAAAAATGTTATTACTTACTTAGGCAAGTATTTGTGCCAAGTTTCAAGTTAATCAACCAAATGATTAAGATTTTTCATACAAACTTTCGTCCCCTATTTTATCCCCTTAGGGGTGGAATTTCCAAAAATCCTTTCTTAGTGCACCCCTAGACCTCATGAAGAACCTTCGTGCCAAATTTGGAATCTCTAGACCCAGCGGTTTGGGCTGTGCGTTGATATATCAGTCAGTCAGTCAGGACTTTGAATTTTATATATAAAAATAGATAATAACATTTTACCACAGGTAAGACAAAGTGGCAGCGGATTTTAATGGTTTTTAGCATAAATATTGTAAGTTTTTTACTTTAATTCATTTTAAGGGTTCTGTAGTCAACAAGGAACCCTTATAGTTTCACCATGTCAGTCTGTCTGTTCGCGGCTTAGCTTAGAGACTCTTAGTACTATAAAGCTGTTTGGCATTGGTATACATATTAATAACGCTGACAAATTCATAAAATAAAATCTAAAATGTTTTTGTAGGGTCCCTTGTACGTAAAGTGGCATGATATATTTTTTTCTCGTCTATCCCATGGTGTGGGATATCATTGGATAGACCTTTCAAAACTATTGCAGGTCTGTGAAAATCATTTTTCGATTCAGGGATTCGTTTGCTTAAGATTGTTTGTTTGTTTTGCGTTTGTGTTTGATTAAGCTTTGAAGTGCTAATTGTTGTTAGAGTCAAGTGTCCCTGCCAGCTAAATAGTTGTTTAGGATATGTGAAAAAATTCACGGCAGTACTAATAACGAAGTTAAAAGGAAAACTTTCACAGAGAAGTAGGCTTTACAATTACAAGCCAACTGCCTGCTCAGCCAGCGAGTAATACTCAACCAACTTACATTTGCAGTTGGAATGTATGGGAGATGGAAATACATGTCTTATTTCAACTACAATGTTTGTAAGAACAAACTAAATTGATAAATTCGTCCCAACTACGGAACCCTTCATTGTGCGTGGTCCGACACGCACTTGACCGGTTTTTTTTAAATAGCTGCTACCGCAATTAACTCAATTAGAAGCAAAGAATATAATTAATGAAATCCATACTAATATTATAAATGTGAAAGTAACTCTTGTCTGTATATTACGTTTTCAGGCCTAAACCGAAGAACCGATGGTCATGAAATTTGGCAGAGATTATAGCCTAGGATATGGAGGACATAGCCTACTTGTTTACGCGATAACCGATATCCACGCGGGCGGAGCCGCGGGCAAAAGCTAGTAAAATAAATTAAAGTTTTATTTGTACTCTTAAAAGATCGTCGGTAACGAAACGTAATCGAATGTAAGTGACGCTAATGTTTGTCGATTGTATGTTTTTGTTGTTGGACTTGGAGCACCCCAATTCGGACAAGTTCAGTTTAGGTTCCCTTAAACCCTGCAGACAGAAGTAGGAGCTTCGTCGACTACGCCCTATTATTATTATTGCTTGGAAACAAGAACCGCCACGTGATCTTCCCCACTTATTACTTGGGAGTATCCCACCAATCCCAAAGGAAACTTGGGAGATTCTTTTTCCTAGCAACAATGGTTTTGCTGGCTTTGGGGTTTTCACAAATACACTAAAAAGTTTTAATAAACGTTCTATTCCATCAAAAAAAAAAAAAAACTGCTAATAAAAAAATAAAAAAATGTCAGTCATAAAGTACAAATTATCGTGCTTCCCAGTAGTTATCCATTTGCCAAAATAAAAAAGAGTTAAGATCAGTCATTCAGATTGTGGTAAAAACTTAACTCAGCACCAGTCTACAAAGGAACTTTGAACTCTAAACAGGGATTTTTTTTATACACATATCAATTTGTACAGAAAATCATGTGAAATTCTATTCAATTTCAATGATAAAATTCTAGTGCCAAGTAGTTCAAATCCCTACTAATATTATAAAAGTGAAAGTAACTGACTGTCTGTCTGTCTGTAACGCCTAAACCGCTGAACCGATCATCATGAAATTTGGCAGTGATATAGCCTGGGATATGGAGAAGGACATAGGACATTTTTTTACGCGATAACAGATATCCACGCGGACGGAGCCGCGGATAAAGCTAGTAAGCAATAAATTAAAAGATAAATTGAACAAAGAACACTTAACATAAGTATACATATATTATAAATAGCATTTTTAATTGGAGATCCACTCATGACAATCAATGATTTGTTATTAAAATATTATCTGTTTAGATAACAATGAAAGAGTTATATTGACACACTTTGGATTGATTGAAGGTCATTCGAACAGACATAAAAATTTATACTTCCTACATAGTTTTATTCATGTGAGTAATAAAATAAAAATCTGTTCTTAATGAAGACTTACCATGAGTTTGTCCCGACTGTGTAGCAATGATCTGTGAGACTGGTATCTGCTGACCACCAGGAGTAGATACTGTAACTTGGGACTGGCCCGCATGATGCCCAAGTATAATATTTGGATCCCCATTCAGTATACTGGCATGAGCTTGACCAAGATCCTGAAATCACTCATAATTTAGTATGTGCTGGATAAGAGGCTATTAATCAACTTCTGGAGAGAGGTGCACTGGTTGGAATAAACTGCGATGGCCGCTATGGCCCACCCACAATGGTCCACTTGAAGGACTAAGTGCAGGTTCCATTTGGCTGGATTGAATAAGCTCAGTTTTCTGAATTTAGTCAGCTTTTTGGGAAGACAGGCTATATAAACAGCTTCTGTACACTCTACACTTAATTAGTTATGGAATCTGTCAACAGATTAAGATTATTAAACTGATGTATTACAACCTGTCTTCTTTCTAATGAGGTGACTCTTTTTGGAGGCTTTGTTGTAAACTTATTTGAATTCAGTAACTTATCCATTTAGATGAGCCAATTTATCCAAGTGGAGTTAGCCCTTTAAAGCTTATGGAGTAGCTATAACTTGTTTATTTACATTCCCACAATACTTTGTTTTTTTTTTTTTTTTACTTTTTACAGAAATAAGCTTAGTGTCAAGTATCATAATTTCTTTTAATTATGCCATTTTGATGTGCAGGGAAATAACTATCTCATTTATGCAAATTGTATGGTTGTTTAAAAACAATGAGTATAAATAACTTACACAATTTTACATAATTATGTTCAATTGCTTAAATTTAATATATTGTTTTTGAAATCACACTGTTATCATACCAGTACCAGCAATTGTGGCTATTATTACAGCTTACATAGGACTTGTGGAGGCCAAAATAAACAGTGATTCAACTAAGTCAACAAGACAATTTACATAAATTAGGTTTGGCAGACTGATATGTACAATTTAACAATAAGATGATTACAACTATTTTTGTCAACTGTTTTTATGCACTGATCTCATGATGACATTCTGACCTTTAGCAAATGATTAACTATTTGCATGACTTTTTGTACGATTTTGTCATACTTTATTTTTTGTAAATAACACTGATCTTACCTGCACAGGCTTCCCATTTTCAATCCTGGCACCGGCAGGCAATCCGTACACAGACACTTGCGGTATCGGTCCAGGGAATAAATTTGTAAACACCCAATATTTTGCGACACTAGACAAAGCAACGTTCACTGCAGCTGAGTTCACTCGCAAGTCAGTAGCAGATGTCGTGGCAGGCAAGTTATTCTGCTGCTGCTGCTGGGTGGCCTGAACTCTTTGGCCCTGTGACTGCAATCAAGTAAAATTAATATCCAAACTAGAAAAAAAATCGCAAAAACTAACAAACCATTCGCACCTCAGAACTTCCCGGAGGCTGGCCACCACCCGTATTCATATTATGGTGATCCTGATTCATATTTAGTCCTTTTGTAACCGTCTATCATAAACTTTCACTGAATTATTTACAAATACACAACATTTTCTAAACTTTACGTATCGGCATTGTCATAATTTGACTGTCATCGAAATGGAGGCGCGGGGGACGCGACGGGCCGCCATTATGAAACTTAGCACACAAAAACATTTTCTTCTATATTCTCCAAAACAAGATTTGATTGTTCAAAACATTTATCTCGTCAAGAGTAGACAATTTAAGTAGTCTAAACACTAATAATAAAGGATAAATATACTTTTAATCAAATTGAAATAAAAGTTTTCAATAAAACACACATTTCCTATCTTGCACATCAACGAACGAACGAAAGTTTTATCACGGTCACAGTAGTACCAACGTAAGCATGTAGTAATTAACGACTACTCGAAATGATTTGAAATTTAAATAAAATGGCTTAGTTTTATTTTTTTGTATCCAGTATGACTACACAAATATAGTAACAATGCGTTAAAAAACCTGAAAAGCGAAATAAAAAGCAACATTACAGTAGTTCGAGATTCATCTTAAAATATTATACGATAGATGGCGTTATTACAAAAACACAAGCACAGTTCTGACAACCTACAGTTATGAAAAAGAATGGAAGCGTTCAGTAGAAAGTCTACGTTCACAATTTATTTTAAAATGATTCAAGAATAATTATCAATAATAAAAAACAAATAATAATAGAATATCTTTGTAAGACTAAGAAGTCTGTACAGAGGATGTTTTGAAAAGCAGGTCGTCCTGCTCGGGATATGTGATGTGGAGTAATGAGGAACATGTAACAAGAACTTCAAATCAAATCAAACCAAAAAAATCCAGTTAACACGTTGGTGGACAGTAACGCCCGTAGGCGTCTAGGTAGCTAAAAATGATACGACAGTACGCCTGTCGACGTCTGAGTTTTTACTTGCATAAAATCAGTCAAAACAAGAAGAAAACGACGGACTACAGCAGCTGCTATATCATCTTTATGCTATATCGTTTACGCCTATATCCGTTCTGTCATATCGTATGATTTTTTAACCATGCGTTGTGACACTACGCCCGTGGGCAATGTATGAAAAAAAGTAGGGTCTCAGTAGCTGCAACCAGTGAGATAGTTATACTGTCCGCCAACGTGTTAATGGGTAATACGATACCCCTTGGTAAGACTACTGGTTTTGAGACATTCGGCCTTTTGGCTACCCTTAACGACTGTCAGAGACCTACAAATGACAGCCGGGACCAACGTGCTTTCCGAGGCACGGAGCGGTTGTTATATAAGTAATCATAGAGGAAAGTAATATATTGGGTAGTCCTTATCCATGGACCGACCTCGGCAAGCGTATATAGCTTTCCTTTGATCGATCCGTGCGGCTGTTAAAACTTAGCCACGAGCCTCAAAAGTACACACCAATAAATTCTATAAAATTTCTGTAGCTGTTATCCCCTTTTACTAACGTGAATAAGAATTTATTGTTTAGATCGAATCCTTATTCCCATGGCAAACATATTATGGGTGTCGCAGAAATGACCATCGAAAGCTGTTAACCAATACGGCAGGAGTATGTATCTACCCACATAAAACGCGAATTTAGAAAAAGGTTTCAAATGTTTAGGGAACTAAGTGTCATGCGAAGGACGCGAGGCAGTAGGCCGCGACAGCATCCCCAACATAGTCGGTAGATTATAATAGTGCTCCACGATAGTCCAAAAACAATTATAGTTAGCGCCCGATGGTGAGCTCTTCAAGCCGTACATCAGTGGCCTATCAGTTTGATGTATATGTACTTGTGTAGATATGCATTGCAAGGGCGTGATACCTCATCGAAAACCTAGTTTTAAATGTAGTATTGATCATTTGCGCAGGACCTCTAATGACGAAGTACTAGGTATACCATTCACCTTTGTAGACGCTTCTGATATTATATATAGGTTTCCACTGGCGGTGGTGACGATTTAGGTATCCAGGCCTCTTATTCTATTGAAACTCCGTTAAGGCCAGCTCAAGGTCAAAGTGTTACCACCGGCGGCGGCGGCGTGCAGTCGACTTTACCTGCTGTTCTGTCCACCTGCTTGTTTGCCTAACTACATAAGAGTACATAACTGATATAAGAGTACAACATTTCTTTTCTAAATAAAATAAACATTCTTCTATTTTGTAATCTTCAACGAGATGCATTGTATTTCTGGATAAAGAGTCCGGAAACCGCAAATAAGACAATTCACCGTGTTTGGAAAGTGGGTCGCGTGCGTAGCGACGACGCCTGTTTATTTTTATTTTTTACTTCCTTTATAATTTGTTAGTGGGCTGTAACCATCAAGTTAGTACGTGTGTGAAAGCTCAAGAAATTCCAACAAAGGTATTAGGTAGGTACAGCCCGGGATTTACGCCTAGGCCTACAGGGTCCCGGCCTTGGAGTCCAGCCAGCCTAGGGGCTCCAAAGTTAGGGCTGGATAGCTCATATCATGGTAGGTACCTATACCCGCAGAAAAGAGAAATAAACCTGACTCGATTTGCTCGCTCCTGCTTCATAGTTTATCTTATTTCTTAAGCTTTTCTGCATAAGTCTACAAAGCAACTCCTATTTCTATACTTATTGAATTGTCAAAAGAAATCTAATCTCTCCGAGGTGAGGTGCTAAAAATCTTCGAGATCATCGCTCGCTATCTATTGGATCTTAGTTCCTTACCTACTCTTAATTCTTAAACTTTCTTTCTTTCATAAGTCGACAAACTACTTAACTTTTATCCGAGGTGCTAAAAAACCAAACGTTTAATCACTGCCGATGCCCCAGATATGCGAAAAATCAGTCATGTAGGTTTTTACAAAAGTACTATAATTAATATGGTTTGAAGAAAGTAAGTTGGTTCAAGTAGGTAACTTGAGTATAGGCTCCCATAGACAGGCGCGACGCGACGACGGAACGACAGAAATAATTGTTCTACCAGAATCGCGAATAATTAGTACTTTTGTAAAAACCCACATGATTGATTTTTCGCATTTTTTATTTTTCTGTCTGCTATACTAATAACAATAACCCCACCGCCGCATCTTTACGTTGACGTCGTGGTGGGGCTTGCGTGCACCGAACTCTAGTTGTGTGCCGGTAAAATTTACTTTGCGGAAACAAGTCTAAGGTGAGGAGCCAGACCAAGAGAGATACATAAACCTGCAGGGCAGCATGTGGCGAGCTGTTGGGCAGTAGCGACCCCACCAGGGGCGTAGCTACCGCCGTCAGCTGTATCAATGATACGGGGTCATGAAAATCGGTCCAGCTTTTTTATATTTCTATGGTCCAGCCGTTCTTGAGTTATAAATGGTGTAAATAACCCGAGTTTGTATTATATATTAAAATTTATTAATTAACACTTCCAAGACACAAACATGCTGTGTAGCCCTGACTCTTGTACTAGGAGTTCCTGTATCACAAGAGCCAGAAAGTCTATGTCGATTCATTTATGACGACCATTGAAATAAATATGGTGACATACTTACTTAGCATAGATTGCATTATTTCTGATGTTTATTAAAATTTATAGTAATTAAAGCCGGTAAAAAAGTATGTTTTTTGTACTAGTAAATTTCCAAAATGGCTTTGGGATGGGGGGAGCCTAAAATGTCAAGTACCTAGGAGCTCTGGGTCTCAAGTCCGGGCCTGGGCAGGTATAGGTATGTAAGTATACGACTAGGTAGATGGTAATGGGTCTCCCGACGACGTGAAAACCGATTTCCTACTTTTCCGGGATGAATCTACATAATGTATAGGAACAAGGTGATATCTACGTGTGATTCTTGTACCTATCTATACCTGTATAAGTGTCTCAGCGGTGATGGCGCCGTGCCCCGAATTGGCTTCCAGCGCCGGTTACTGAATTGGCTGCCGGCGGCGCTGTTTCTACTGCTACTGAGACAACTTAGGATGAACTTGTGAGCGAGCGAAGCGAGCGAACAAAGACCCCGCCATCCCCTTCGTGGTTTTTTTTTTAACCATCCAGAAGAGGAGCCTTATTAGGTGGGGCCCCGTCGACCACGCCTTATTACCATTGCTTGGAAACCAATTTAGATCCGCTAAGTATTCCGATCTATACACGATTAGTCCGTATGCGTACTGGCACTGTATATATTTTTTTTTTTTTTTTTTTATTTATTTATTTAAATCACAATTATAACATCTTTACAGAATCATCCAAGGCGATGTTATAAGTCACATGTATACACAAATTTACAATAAATAAAATGACTTGTAAGTAAAATTACAAAGAAATATACATAAATACTAGATAATAAACAAAATTATAAACCTGACAAATGTTTATAACACAATACCTCTTTCAATTATTATTTGTGCCATTTGAATGAATTTCGGCAGGTTCTGCCCAAATATATCCTCCGATACCGTAATAATATTAACAATACGTGCGGCTCGTGACATAGGGGTAAATTTGAGTAGGTTAGTCCTAGCCGCTGGCACTTCTAACAGAGCGGGGCGGCGGCGCGCACCTACGCACCCATCCGGCGCGCGCAGCCGCAGCGCTGCCAGCACCTCAGGGTGGTGCAGCAACCCTAAAAGTACACTCGCCACGTACTTGACCAGCGCGACGTCCCTTCTTACTGCCAGCCTCGTGTACCCGACCATGCCCAGGACAAACAAACTCGGGTACATCAGAGGATAAAAGGGATAAACCCCATACTGCTTACGATAAAGAAATCTAGCTAATTTGTTTTGTATTTTTTCCAGCATGAGGATGTATTTCCCTTCATGCGGATTCCATATGATTGCACTTGTTTCAAGATGACTCCTTACAAGTGCATTATACAAAATTTTTACAGCTGCGGTATCGGTAAAATCCTTACATTGTCGCAAGATAAAACCGAGATTTTTGAAAGCCCTGCCGCACATCTCAACGATGTGTTTACGGAACGTCAGCTCAGACACCATCTGCACGCCCAGGTCTCGTACATGTGAAACACGCGGTATAACTTCGCTGCCCATCTCGTACTGATGCTGTAATGGAGCACGCTAGCTAAACTGAAGTGGCAATGGGCAGGGTACATTGCGCGCAGAACAGATGACCGTTGGGGCCGAAAGGTTCTGGAGTGGCGACCGCGTACCGGAAGACGTACCGTTGGAAGGCCTCCCACAAGGTGGACCGATGACCTCATGAAAGCCGCAGGAATCTGCTAGATGCGGGAAGCACAGAACCGGTCGAGGTGGCGGTGCTTGGGGGAGGCCTATGTCCAGCAGTGGACGTCTTTCGGCTGAAATGATGATACATATACCTGCCAACTCTAGGTAGGTACCTAGAGTTTATTACAGTTGTCCATTGCTGACGTTGAACACTCAGGTACCATCGGGTGAGTGACCTGCTTGTTCGGTAGTCACACAATAACTTGAAAAAATATAATGTAGGTATCAAATATAATGAGCTATGAAATCACGTAATAACTTTCAAGTCTTTTTAGTGTGAGTAATATAAGTGCTTCCACATATAATCGTATTTTAATTAGAGATCATATCGACTCGTAATCGTCAACTGATGACCATGGCATGGGTCTCTTAAAAAACAATTACAGTGAAGGTTCAGACGTTTGAGGGGCGGGAGGGGGAATAATTTTTTAATCACCACGCTTGATATGGACTGGCGGTCTCCTAGCGGATAGGAAGTTGCTGGTGTCTATTTATATTGAGAACTTGACAATATTCTAGGCAATCATCCCATTTATACAACCTTCTTAATAAAGAACTCGACATATCCCTAGTAGCAATTGCCGTTGGCTTTCATACGCCAACAGTTGGGAATGTATTGGCAGACGGTTAGTTATTCCGCCAACCTAAACTTAAAATAGGCCCATTGTCATAAACATGCACTATTTGCCTAACGGTTATCCAACGACGGGCCTGCTGTTACTATTCCTACTGTTGGGTGATTTTTGTAGGGATTTAAGGTATAATGACAACATTGGGCCAACTAACGCGGGCCTGCTGCTTCTATTCCTACTGTTGGGAGATTTTTGTAGGGATTTAAGGTATAATGACAACATTGGGCCAACTAACGCGGGCCTGCTGCTTCTATTCCTACTGTTGGAAGATTTTTGTAGGGCCAATTACTGCTACTCCAACGGGGTGGTAGCGGGATGTGTCTTAAACGTGCACTATTTGCTTAACGGATAGCCAACGACGGGCCTGCTGTTACTATTCCTACTGTTGGGTGATTTTTTTAGGGATTTAAGGTATAATGACAACATTGGGCCAACTAACGCGGGCCTGCTGCTTCTATTCCTACTGTTGGGAGATTTTTGCATGGATTTAAGGTATAATGACAACATTGGGCCAACTAACGCGGGCCTGCTGCTTCTATTCCTACTGTTGGGAGATTTTTGTTGGGCCAATTACTGCTACTCCAACGGGGTGGTAGCGGGGTGCGCGGGGAGTGGGCGGCGACACGCGTCGCCCGGCTCGCCCGCCATTTTGTTATTCATTTGTGCACCTGCGGCTGCGGAGTGTTTGTGAGTATTTGTCAAAGATATTAGCCTGATATCAGGCTGGCAGGCTGTGTTTTAGTTTAGTTAGTTAACCCTGTGTTTGTGAAAGTATTAAATGTATAAAGTTGTGGAGTTTTACGACGATGATGGTTACGGTGGGGAACTCGGTGTGGTGCGTGAAGAATGGATGACGCCACGGAAGACGCATTGCATGTGTGTTACAAACCGTGTAAAAATCGTCGCTGCACAAGAACCTTATCGGCTTCAAAATTAGGTTGGTTTTTCAAAACAAATCGCTAAAACCAACCTTATTTTGAAGCCGATAAGGTTCATGTATAGCGATGCGCGTACGGCCGGCGCTGGCGAGATGCGTCGCTCTGAAACCAGCCATAGAACCAACCAACATACAACCGCTTGCCTAAATGTATTATGTGTCGTTGAGCCTACCCATAACACGTTTTCGTCGGGCCTTCGTAGGGCAACGTACGTTGGCCCCATCGCAAGTTGGGCCTTCGTAGGCAAATCCACGTAGGCCATCAGTTGTTGACCCAACGCGCAAACTGCCTGCCAATTGTATGCATTTAAAAAATAACCAGGCCCAACTAAATGCCAACAAAAAATGCTACAAAGGATAGGTACCTATACTTACAAAGAAAAGAAAAGAAAAGAAAGAAAAAACGTTTATTTGCGGTAAACATGACGCAAAAAAAGGACACAACACAAAAAAAAAAGCAAGTTGGGGGTAAATATGCGTCACATCCACGCAAACCGGCCACCTACCGCGAATGCAAAAACGCTTTGTCTAGACCAGTGGTTCTTAACCCTTTAGTGATGAGGGACTATTTGACAAAAATTTTGTCTTACCATGGACCACCAACTGTCTGGTAATAAACAATAAATGTAAATTAAAGGGTTGTTTTATCTTCAAATAAAACAGGCATAGAAAAAAAAAAATGCTGTGGGCTTTCAACAATTATTGTTCAATTTAAATTTTGTACGAAAATTTTACATTACACAGAAAACATTTTAATGCGATTTTTGTGACTGCATACTCTTTACTAACTTCTGAATCCCTGGTTCAATGCTACTCAAAGCCAAACGCATGTCGATCAACCGATTTCGGTGCTTGTTTTTAATTATCAGAAGCGCCGAAAGCGCCATAGATATGACGATGAAAATTAAGTTAGGTCACTTAAAGCAATTTCGCGAATTTTTTTCAATAAAAAAATATAAGTTTCAGGTAACATTTGACAAGTCCCGGCTGGCCACACTGACTTGACTGGCTCTCACTCACTCGTAGCGAACTCTTGCTGCGTGTCATTGTGTTGACTTGTTGTCACTTTAATAATATTTTCAGATTGTACTTCGGCGAGTGTGCCCATGAACTCATAGACCTCATTCCACCGCACCGGCCCCCTTCTACCATCGGACATCTAGACGCACTGCAAGTTACCACCCCTACCTAATTGATATTCCACCAACTCGCACTAAGCGTTTTCAAACGTCTTTTATAATGCGCACAGCAAAGGAGTGGAACTCTCTGCCTGCGTCTGTGTTTCCGAACGCATACAACCCTAATCTCTTCAAAGTGAGAGTGAACAGGCTTCTTCTGGGTAAGCTCACTCCATTGTAGACTTTGTCTCTGTCACCCAGACCTGAACTAAAATCAAGAGCAAACCAATAGTAAAAAAAAATAAAAAAATCGTATGGCTTCGCGGACCACTTCGGGAGCTTTCAGGGACCACCAGTGGTCCGCGGACCACCGGTTAAGAACCACTGGTCCAGACCTATGACGGAGTGGAAAATATGGTGCAATCGATGAGACTATAATATATTTATAATAATTACCTACGCTATGATATTTCTGTCACTAATGGAAAATAATGTAAACAAATACCCCAGGAACGGTATTTTTTTAAACACAAACACAACTAAAGTCGAAAACTATGCGGCCTAAAAAAAAGTCTGAGAATGTACAAATAGCGCTCTTTCATATGATACCCTCCACATGCCCTAGTAATAATTCTAACCCTACTTCGAATTTTAAAGACCTCCGTTCAGACACTGTTGCAAAAAAAAAAAAAAACTTATTTGTAAAATAGTTGGGCAAACGTCATCTAAAACTATTCCAAATTTCAAGTTGATAGCATTAGTAGTTCTTGAGATATCCAGCTGTGACAGACGGACAGACAGGCTGAGTCACACCATAAGGGTTCCTTTTTACCATTTTGGTACGGAACCCTAAAAACACTATGGATGTAGGTAACTAAGACTATCTCAGAAACCCTGGCCAACATTCTTGATCTCGAATGTAAGACTGAGGTAGTTGATCATTGCGTTTGCATCTACATACAACAACCATAATTAAATAAAGGTTAACTGTACCATTGAAAAGCACTACCTATACTGAAAGTGCATAGTACCTACCTCAGGGATCTAAGGGGGGGGGGGGTTAAGGGGGGAGGGGTCATTGGGGTTATAAAAATCATTAATTTCAATTTGTAGTTTTATCACATGAAAAATAAAAATTGCCATTAAAAACTTACATGCAGTTGGAGAATTGACCGTGATGAATATCGATGTATGGTAGCATATGGTAGAACTATTCAACTACAATGTTAAGTTTGTCAAAATGTTATTAGAAAAACCTACATAAACTGAGAATACTGGGGGCGCCTAATTTTGTTTTGCTGCCCGGGCCCGTGACAGGCTTTGTCCGCTACCGATTTGGAGCCACAAAGCCAAGGTCCAGTCCTGACTGAACCTTGGCTTTGTGGGCCTCCCTTGACTCTTTAGAGGTATGAGGAAAAGGGTGTAAAGTTCACTCATACTCTATGGAAAAGGGAGGATCCTCCGACCAGACGGGTGTTGTGTCTGGTGGGCGACTGCCCAACGGTTGATGTCGGCATGTTGTGTAATTATGCTAGTCGCGCGGTAAACTGTGATTGTGCGATTCAGGATTTGGGTGACGTCAGGGTCTTTGATGCGTAGGTCGCATGTGGCGTTGTAGATACCGTCAGAACTCGAAGGCTGGATCCGCCCTTGACCTACCTACCTTAAATACTAATAGCGACAACTGTTAGGTATGTGAACAGTTATTTGGAGGCACCAAACGATAACTGATACTCATAAAAATTCCAGCCATTTCGGTAAGGCGTGTTCTTCTGTGTGTGCAAATCCAATATGACTACGTCCCCTTGACATAATTCCCCTTTAGCGGCAACTGCTGAAAGTGTGGGTGGTTTCAGACATGCACGACGGAACCCACGCGGTATTAACTTCATCCTGTAGGTTATCACTACATGTGGTAAGTAAAGTGATCAGACTGTAATATTTGAAACCAGGTTTCAGGAACCTATTTATAGCTACATTTATTGCGAGTGAGTGCATAGGAATTTCCACGCATTTGTATTGTAATTTTTTTTTATTCACATACATTCCACAGCATCATAATTGGACCGATTTAAGGCCCAGATATATGCCAGTGACCTTGAGTGGTTAGCTCACGCAACGCGTCGTATGTCCAGCCAGTAACAGGACTCGCCCATCCATGAGCGTTGTCCCAAATAAAACTCATTATTAATTTATTATACATAAAACAAAAGGTATTTTAATAAAACACGTATACTAAAAGATCAATAATTAAATTATTTAAAAAAAAGTGAAGGTTTCAGAAAAATATGCTTGACATATTTTGCGTAATTCTCAGTTTTTTATCCGCGTTAGACATAACTTTACAAATTAATTCCACTATATAATATAAATATAATCTAAAATGCTTTAATTTAATATATATTTTTTCCAAATCATTAACACGACTCGTTTAGATATGATTTTCAGTATAAAATCATTAAAAGTCGGTTATCGTCGCCTTAAGCAAAAATGATCCAACCCACAACCTCCACAATTTCGAGTTTTTGTGACCTATGTCCTCAAAACTCTAAGGTACCTATAGGTGTTTTATATTTTTACATAATTATTATAATTTTAAAATTGCTCGAGACATTTTGCAAAGGAGTTGCATTTTCCAAAAAATTACTTATTCTATGAATGACCCGCCTGGACGCTGCGACGGTGGCGGCACGAGCGCGGTGAATTTTGATAATTAATCATTATATCAAGTAATTTTAAATTATTTAATTTTTTAAATAATATACTCAGATTAAAAAAAAAGTCGTTTCCATGGCTTCTTTACCACCTGTAGGTGTATCTCTTATATATATTATATTTCGTGTTTGTATTAGATACACCCTATATACACCGTGGCATTTTAGTCGTCTTACAAAGACAGCCCACTTCATGTATCCAATTACTACTAATAATTCATGTTTTTTTTTTTTTTGAATATTCGTTTTTTTATTGTTAATTATGACGCATGACATAGTTTAAAACATCCTGTTACGAGTGCAGTCCGAGCCTTGTGTTACAAGGGCGCCGCGGAATCGAACGGCGACATCTTTATCAGAGTTCATTCACCCTAAGCCAAAAATGTGTTTCTTACTATTGCAACTTAAACAATCTAAATCCATTCTGCGGCGCCCTTGTATCACAAGGCTCGGACTGCACTCGTAACAGGATGTTTTAAACTATGTCATGCGTCATATTAATAAAAAAATAAAAAACAAATGTTCAAATACAAAAAATATTTACATGAATGATTAGTAGTCGTTGGATACATGAAGTGGGCTGTCTTTGTAAGACGACTAAAATGCCACGGTGTATAAGCAAGCAGGTAAGTATGTCGTCATTGCAAAGGTAAAGTCTTTATTTTTTTCACCCACCTCTAACAAAAGTCCAAATCACACAATAAATACTTATAGGTATAAACTAGCTGCAGCCCGCAGCATCGCCCGAGTGGGCTTTTTTTTTTTAAATAAAAGTACTAGTAGGTAAGCCTAAGTTACTCCAGTAGGGTTGCCATACTGCCGCACTAACGAAAAATGCAATAGGTAACTCGATTTTGCCGCGTCCGAGAATTGTATTTTTGATTATTGAATTTGTTATGAAGTTTTAGTTATTGCATTCTTGCTTACTGAAAAACCGAGTTCCTGAAAGATTAGATATAGAGTTCATAGATTTCGATTCGCTGACTCCAAATATATGACTCAACGAATATATAACTCAAAATCTTCCAAAATAGAGTTATTGCATTCATTGTTAGCACGGCAGCATACGTCCCGTATACGGGACTGTCAACGTATTTGTCATTTTGACCATCGCGTCCCGTATTGCTACACGTCCCGTAATTGTCCCGTATTTCAGTAATTTCTACAAAATTAGGATATTGTCGTTGATAACGGCTCAAAGACGGACGAACGAAATAGGTTGGCGGTAGAGACCATTGAATCCATGTTGATTTGCCATTATAATTTTAAAATGACATGCGCCCTGGGGCCCAAGTCTGCTATTTTTATAAATTCGTCACTCCAACACGATCCCATTGTCATTTTGCTAAAAGTTCGTAATCTGCTAAATTCATAATGGTCGAGCATTGGTCGGTCAATGGTCTCGTAATAGAATTGTATTACAATGGCATTTTGAACATTTATTCATGCCAGATTACATTTATATATATTTTCACATATTATTTATTAGTGTTATAAGCAATCTGAAGTAGTAGGAAGTTGGAAGTTTAGTAGGAAGTTTTATTTGTCATTATGTACGAGATTACCAATTCTTTCAATGGAGTGTCAGTGGCTGACCATTGGAAAGTCATAATGACGCCATTATGTTAGTAGATTACCAAACTTGTCAAAATCAACAAGTATGAAATCAATGATAGACCATTCTGACTCTATTGTAATAGCAGACTTGAGGTCCAGTTCTACGATTATATTAAAAAAGAAAACGAGATCATTACATAAGTAAAATCAAGCTCAAAATATGACTGGGCCGAAAAGTTTACGTATTAATTTAAGTAAAAAATTGTTATAATAAATTATTAAATTATTCGAATAAAAACTTTGATTTCGATTTTTTTTATTTGATTTGTTTGAAACGTCCCATATTTGTCCCTGATAGTTATGGCAAGCCTAGCTATCTCTCAGTGAAAGTCCCGTCCAAATCGGTCCAGCCGTTTCAGAAATTAGCCGAAACAAACAAACAGATTGCCAGACAAAAAAAAAATTGCTTTTTTGTTATAAGTACCGTACATAATATATAACTTTAATTTAGTAAAAGGCTGTTATTTTGAAATAACAGACACTTCAATTATATTTATTTGTATAGATAGATAATATTAGGTATTAGTTAACTTACCTAAAAGTAAAAAAAAAAGTCTAATCATTTATTTCAAATAGGCACGAAGATGCACTTTTGAAAGTCAAAAATTGCATGAATAGTTAATTGATTCTAGTTGCGCCTTCGAAAAGGTAGTTATGTATGGAGAAGAATGGGCAAGAAACTCCATACTTACTCTTTTAAAATGTTAACAATAGTTTGTATACATTAATTAATAATTATAGGTGAAGACGATGTCCCTAGAATAAAAATAAAAATTACTTACCACAATTGGTAAAAATAATGAAAAGTGAAGTAATGACAGAAAAATTTATAAATGCGATAGGTAGGTACATGGTGCTCACATATTTACAAACATTGTATATGATTTTCCAAAATAAAATTAAACATCTAATAAGTCAGTGTGTGAGTTAAATTTATATTAATCACAGAAAATAAAATTAATATCATAAAAAATATAAATTATACAGTTAAATTAGCAACTAGTTTGATTTTGTCTTAAACTGTTAAACCACTTACTCATTTAAGAAATTATCTTATAAGTGCATCATAAGTACAGATCGGAGTCTAAGTGCGGAAAAGGGAGCCCCATCATCATCAAGTACAGATCGGATAATCAGATGCATATTACCTAAAGTTGAGGTGTTGGCTATTATGAAATGCACTTTTGTATCGAAAAAATCCCGCGATTTCGAGATCGACAAATTTTAAGTTCTGATTATAGAATCGAATTCATATTTACTTACGTTCAGGTGTTGGCTAATATGGAATGCAAGAATCGAATGAATTAATAGTTCCCGCGATTCCGGAATTGATAATATTACTACTTTTGACTGCAAAATCAAAAGCTAGCTATAGCTAATGGTGTAAAGTTAGAAAGAAAGAAACAAGTAAACGTTAACAATAACGTTTACTTGGTCACAGTTCGTTAAACTCAAAATAAAAAAGCGAAGTTAAATAATACCACTTATTTAAGAAGTCGTTTCCGTACCATGTATCCGATTAGTTGTGCATTTCCGGATTTTCTGGAATCCCGGGATTTATATTAAGAAAAAACTAATTTAAGAAGCCGCATCCATAATTTCTTAGCCGAAAATTAACTTTAGGTGCATCCGATTCCGAGTATCCGATGTCTAATCATAAGATAACGACATTTTGTCCGACCGGGGAACAGAACCCACGACCTCATGCTCAGTAGTAGTTTAATATTTGTGAATGTGAGAACGTTGTAGGCCTAGTAGACTGCACATTTGTTAACAATTTTCTATTTTGTTAAGTACCCGGTACTTGTTGAAAGGCCTACACTGTCCTCCCATACCTATTAATACTGTTATTTGAAAATATTGTAAAAGCCAATATATAAAAAAAAAAAGTAATTGAGGAGTTTCTTGCAGGCTCTTCTCCATAGGAAACGACCAATTGGAACCTGCACCTAGCTTCTGACGTTTCTTAAGTACCCATGTAAGTTAATATGTGAAATAAAATATTTTGATTTTGAAATCCGTTTAATACACTAGCGTTATTATTATTATTTTCATTTTTATATATTTTACATATCTCGGGACACTCGGGTCCCGGGACCCGAGTGTCCCGAGATATGTAACGCGAGTTGCGAGTTGGCTTCGGTTCCATAGGTCCGGACCTATGGAACCGAAGCCAACTCGCAGAGGCCCGTTAGACGCTTTTTAATTAAATGAGGCACCAACCGACGATTATCCCTGTACGCACTATGCAAGTGCACCCAAGGGCAACTCCCGGTTGGTGTAGGACTATTGCAAGATATGGAAACAAAGATATTGGACTATGGGTTTGGGTGGTTAAAATGGACTGGTTACCTAAAACTATGGAAGGACTATGGCCCCCGCCTGATCAATGTTTTATTATACACGGATAAAGTGGCAGGGGGTGACTTGCACACTCAAGAATGGGCCCCCGAAAACGGTCGCTAGCACATAGTGACGTAGCAACAAAGGGGCAACATATCCTGAGTTGCTCGAGGAGTGGAGAGGTATTCCACGGCTCTCAGAACAATCCCAGAGCCCGAAAGATGGTCAAGATCCCTACAAGCACTTACTGGAATACTTCCTTCCACTCAAGCCAGCCAGTAAAGGCAAGAATAAGGTGGGAGCTCAGTTCCTCGTCAGTGTTCACTCCAGCCGGCCAATAAAGGCAAGCCAGAGATGAGGAACATGACTTCTCCCGGGAGATAGGGTCCGTGGGGTCGCAACTGACCAACAGCTCGCCACATGCTGCCCTGCGGGTTTCTGTATCTCTCTTGGTCTAGCTCCTCACCCTAGACATGTTCCGGTAAAGTAAACTCTACCGGCACAGACCTAGAGTTCGGAGCGCGCAAGCCCCACCACGACGTCAACGTAGAGATACGGCGATGGGGTTATTATATATATATTTTTTTAAACGTTGCCCCACACTTGGAATTTCTCCTGTATCGTGGGTGCGTTTACATACATTTAAACTCACATACGCAAACAGCCAGACCCGGAACAACTACTTGTAGGTCATACAAATATTTATTCCGTGCGGGAATCGAACCCGCGACAGGCAGCGCAGCAGTCAATCGCTTAACCACTGCACCAACCGTGTCGTCGTTATAGTAGAAGAGGTCGATAATCAGTGAATCATTTGAAGCTGTAGATATATCTTCATCCTCTGCTGGACATAGGGTTCTCCCCAATTGCATCACAGCATGCGTCTTCCGCATCCGGTCTTCAGGTCAGTCCATCTGGATTAGGTACGTCAAGTGAGTACTAAAACGATTGTTTTGTTTTGAACTGTTCGATAATAGGCAAACACTTACATTATAATACAAAAAATAATAATAATGCAGTACTTAAATATACCTAATTTATCGCTTTGTCTAGTATTATTTTATATTTTTTTCAAGCTATAAACCCCTCGTAAATTTGTTTATTAAGTACTAAATACCTACTAATTATTACCTATTGTATATAGTCATTTAAATACTGTATTCTATGTTAAAAGAAAATATTTAATTTATTTATTAACTATCTGTTAATCAGATAAGTCATTTTTTACGAGAACGCTCAACTAAACAGAGTTATGTAACAACTAATTTGCTAAGAGACTAATTATTCAAGCAATTTAATTCGCCGGCCACGAGATCAAAGCAAATTATAATAAAAAAAACAACCTAAGATTATAAGGGTCATTTCTCTATCAAGCTCATTGTATCACTTATATACCTTTTCTTTACTATTTTGTCACCAATAGGAACGGATTTAGGACTTCCGTGGGCGCGTACACTACATTACCGGTTTTAGACCTTGTACACCAGGACATTACGTAGGAAATCCTGGAGCAAGGATATCGTGATAGCCCCTCGATAGATCTGTGTGAATACGTCTACGTTTAACGTAGTGGTATACGACGGAACGAAGCAAAATACGTTTTTACTCAGTCAGTAATAACAGCGAAGCTATACGGACCGCGCGCCTTTCCTCTCGCGTGCCGCGTAAACGTTTACGTTAACTTAGAAAAACTTTTAATAAATTCGTATCTGGTTTATTGTTGTAGGCTATATAGTGGAAGTGTTGTATTAAAGTATTTAAAGGAACTTTATGTTTATTTAACTGTTGTCTCTCAGCTTAATCCGATTATTCACTCAGCTGTCATTTGTTTTGATTAGAGAAACGTCAGTGTGCGTTGCCGGCCGGTCATCAATTGCAGGTATGTACAATAAAATATATATTTTTCATAAAAAAGGCCACAATGATACAAGCGTTTCACGGAAAGTGCTGATTATTCTAATCGGACAGCTGAATTTCTTTGAAATTAGGTTCGCAATCAACTCAGGCGTTAAGTCAAGGAAGCTATTGTGGCTTTAAACCACAAATAATTATTCAAGAAATATAGGTACTTATTTATTTAACGACGTTCTAAAGTAAAAGTTCAAGAATAAAATAATAATATATATATTTTTAATATTATTTCGGAAATTATTTTCGTAAACATGACATGCAAAAGAACTTAAGTAGGTGATGTTTATTTATCTATTAAATAAATACACACGCAATACAACAATGCATTGCTTATCTAAGTATTGTATCAATATTCGATAGTGATGGCAATAGAAAAAATTATAGAGTCGTACTTACTTTGTAATTCCATTTTTTTTTAGCCTACGTTGTGTCTGGACAATTCTGTTTTAATTTAAAACAAAACAAATGCAGTATGATTTCATTCAATATAATTCTTCTGCATTCTATAGTATAATCTCAATTTTACTAGTGCTATTAAACCCAATAATTGTAAGTAGGTACTAGTTTTGTTGAAATTTACCTTGTTCACGTGTGCTTTGGACTAGGTCAATGGCCGCGGGTCGCATTCACACAAATTATACTAAATAATTAATTATAGAGTCGTGCAGGTCAGGCACATATTATCTACTTATCGATGAAACACTATTTTAAACCCTCAGGCTTTTATATAAGTATTAAGATACCGGCGTTTTAAATATCATCATTTTGTTATATCACAATAAATAAGTAACATATTAAAATTATCCGTATGTAGTTACGTACGTATATAATTTGATAAAACCTTATCAAATACTACACAATTAAAATTAATTCATATTATTTTATAAAACAGATTTTCCTGCTGGTAATGATTCCCGCGCAAATGTTCACGATATGAAAAACTAAAAAAAAAAAAAAACTACAAAAAAAAAAAATATATGTATATATAAAGTAATAAAATAAGTTCTGTGGCATAGAAATACCAGCAAAACTAAGCTACCGGGAACCAATAAATTACTTGTACCTAATCACACAATTAGTGTGTTCTATTGAAAGTATCATCTAATCAGTTTTATCAGCTGGTCCCACAAATACTATCAAAATATATGTACATATTGTAGGAGAAACACTTTTCGGGATATATTATATGTAAATGTGATCGGACCTAATGTTACTTTATTTACAAGTTTTCTATTATGCTATGTTTAATTAAATTTTACTATGTATATTCTGAATGGCTTTTTTTAGAGGAAAAGTTAACTGTAGGTACTGGTTCATGGAATTGTGTATCTTAAGTAACTACGCAGTTTACCTATTTTTAACAACACATGAGAGTGTTTATGTGCTGAGTGTTGAGTTTTGGGACTCCATAACAACGAATTGCAGGTTAAATCAAAAAATTGTACCTATATTTACCTGTAAAATCTAATTATGCAGTAGGTACGAGTATATAAAACAAAATCAGTCGGGTCAGTTACACCATAACTCAAGAAAGGCTGGACCAATTTTTATGATTTTTTATTTGTTGGATTTGTCTCCGCCCTAATAGCAGAATAAGTTCTATTAAAACATGCGGGAAATTCACGAAAAAAAAGGAAAATCTTTTTCTAATATATTTTGTATGGAACGCCGCGGACAGAAGTTGGTAAACTTTTAAAAGTGATTAATGATAATATGGATCACCTAGATACTTAGGTACCTACGAGTAGGCTTGTAGCAATAAGGGACGCAATGGTCAATTTTTTTTTTTTTTTGCTATGGCATCTCAGAGTTAACCATGAGAGGTTGAGACTCTTTAACCGGTCTGTCCTGTGGTTGCCTTAAGCTCCTAAAAACTTAAAGCCTCCAGCCAGGGCGTAAAACTTATAAACTAAACGACTGCGCGCTAAGGGCACCCCCTGTGGGGTACGAACCTCGGCTTAGGGCAGAGTCGGAGGGAGGACGGCAAAGGACCGGCGGTGGGTGGATAAAATCAGGGTTATAATTATTATCGGGGGAATTTAAGGCTACAGGCTCAGCTATAGCGTGTGCTGGCGCTTCGCTTACGGGCAAGGGTCGGGGAGGATGGTCAAATACGGTGACATTCCCGTATATACGGGACGTATGGCAACCCTACCTACGAGTTATGGTCTTATCCTTTTTTTTTTCATTATCTACAAAATGCTCAAAACAACCATTAAAAAACATTACCGCATACAAAACGTTTAGGCCATTTTATAACCTCAATATAAGCAAGGCATTAACATTTTTGCAAGAGATCCTTATTCAATCGGAGATGACGTTTAGCCCGGCTTGCACTAAAATGTTGCAATGGGCAAGTTTTAGTGGTCTACATTCTCTACTCGCATCTTTAAACTTTAGATGGTATGTTGCATCGTTGATCTAGGTACTTATATGTAGGTACTATCGCAGCCACGGAAACCTAAGCACCTTGAAAACAAAATGCCGACACACGATGGCCACAAACCACATCTATTTACCGCCCCTTTTTGCGACGACCAATAAAAAAAAATAAACGATTGTTTAACTACATTTCTCAGACTCTGTTACAATGATGTTTGACCACCTCGGCTGGTTCTGAACGGCCTTTTTTTTTTTTTTTTTCATTTGCAAATACAAGGGGCTCAGCAAAAATTTGATGTTGCGATGCTATTGGTTAATGAGCGTCGATAAGCGTTACTATAGCGGCCGAGCATTCAAGCAGTAATTGTCCTTACGGTGGTCAGATATATGTATGTCTATGACTGCGATAGTACCTACCTACTTAAAAAGCTGATTCGTCGATTGCACAATAGTCGGCGGCGATCTTTATAACCGAGATTTAGATGCTCAGTAGATTAAACGTGAACTGTAACAAATTGAAGTAATTTAAAAAAGTTCCTATTAATTTTTCGATTCCTTATTACGCCATACTTTTCTATCGCGAAATAATGAGGACATTTATTGTTTTATTATTACTTTTTTATAACATCACAAAAACACCTTTCAATGTAAGGCAATTTGTATATAAATTCGTAGAAACCTCGCGTGTGGATAAACTAATAACGGCCAGCGATTCAAATTGCAAAATAATGTAACACAAATAACCGGTTCAAACTCAATACCCATGTAGACACTGGTTTTATTATGTCTAAATGCAATGTCCACTTGTTAGGACAGGTAATAATAATATTTATAGTTAGATTTGCATACAAACAAGTACAACCAGTACCTACATTGTCCGATATTTTATGAAGGGTAGCGACCGCGATCACGGAAGACGTTACATTTGTAAATTGAACGCTAAGAAAATCTGCTAGAAGTGTTCTGTGATCTGTAAACAATAATCCCTTGATTTCCTTGAATTTGAAATCTTTCCATGGCCTTATTCTTCTTCCATACATGCAGTTTTCTAGCTGATGTAACGATTATGAACATTATAGCTAACTAGCTGTGCCCGCGGCTTAGCCCAAATACGATACCTCTGCTGTAAATTGGTGTGTCAGTTCGTTATCCTGCAAATTCCAGATGATGTTGCAGCATCAGTTCAAGGTCTCCATGTTCATTAAAGTACCAGAATACCAAATTTCGACTCGATCAAACCTGCGGAAGATGCTTAAATCCGTTCATCAACTAGAAAAGAGCTGATAATTTTAAAACGGATGAACTGATTTTCTTCAATCATAGCTAAGAACACTCTCGGTCAAGTCACCTTTCAAACAAAACCAAAAAAAAAAAACAAGATGGGTTGAGTCGTTTGGGAGCTACGATGGCGCAGACAGGCAATCAGACACAGATACATGCGTTAAACTTATAACATCCCTCTTTTTCAGTCGGGGGTTAAAAATGGATGAAAATTGACCATTCGCCCCTCCTTATCTCCGAAACTGCTAATCCTAAAATTTTGAAAAAAATGCCTAGAATAGTTATATTTATAGATTACAGGAAATCCTATAAGAAGTCTATGTATGATCTTAAAATAACATGGTAAATCACTTAATATTGTGCGTACAAACTTTCTTTAATTGGAGTTGGAATGTTAGGGGGAAATGTTTTTAAAGTATAAGTTTGTTCTTGGGATAAATTCATCCCAACTACGGAACCTTTCCTTGTGTGTGGTCCGACACGCATTTGGCCTGTTTTTTATTTTATTTTGTTAAGTACCTGGAACTTGTTGAAAGGTCTACACTGTCCTTCTATACCTAGTAACACTGTTATTTGAAAATATTAACTTAGGCCTCTCCCATGCTGCGCCACATCACCCTGTCCTCCGCCTTCCGCATCCAGTCTGTCCCAGCTTGTGAAGGCCGCAGGAATCCGCTGGATGCGGGAAGCATAGAACCGGTCGAAGTGGCGGTGCTTGGGGGAGGCCTATGTCCAGCATTGGACCTCCTTCGGCTAAAATGATGAATGATGATGAACGGTGGAGTTTCTTGCCGATTCTTCTCTATAGGAAATTATCAATTGGAACCGTGCAACTAGCTTCTGACGTTTCATAAGTGCCCGTACGTTAATGTGAAATATAATGTTTTTATTTTTATTTTTGATTTTTATAACGAACGTTGTAATAATTGGTTTTATCCAGTAACCTGTTCCAATATCGGGCTATTTTAACTTCATATATTTTGTACTGAACGCTGCGGGAGATCTAAAATGACCGCAATAAATAATGTAGAGTCAGCAGTTTCGAAGAGCAAAAACTAAATGAATGTCTTGTCTTGCAAGATTTCAAGATCAGGAAATAGCTCATGTTCAGAAGTGATCAGCAGACTACGTTATTCGACGATTTATTTGTCAGAAATGCATATTCTTCTCTCTACGGGGCTTCATTCGGATTTTGTAGAATTATTACGTTTGGAATCTTACCTTAAGCTATTTTTGAATCAGGTTTTATAGAACTTGATTGATACAAACGATTTCTGACCTATATGTCCACCTTCTTCGGTCGTATCGGCAAAAAAAGATCAATCTGCCTATACCCGAAGTCTCTAATCCTGATAATTATGTAGGAACAATGAAACGTCAAGAAATGTCACTGTCAAAATGACAGGAAACTGGTGCAAAACATTTTATCATTACTTTTTTATAAATAATCATCTATAAAATTTTAGTTAATTAATTATAAGAACTATCCAAATAAAATACCGTAGCCAAACAATGTTTTGTGTAGGTAGGTAGTGTGTCGGAGAAGCGACATATGATCATCATAATCAGCCCTTTTAAGTCCACTGCCAGATGTATACCTCCCATTTAGACGTATTCCACATTGGGCGCTTAAACGGCACCTTAGTGATTGGCACCAGAGGTATTCCACATACGGCACCTATCGATATTTTTCGCAGGTGCCATAAGTGGAATACTTCAGGTATAAAAGAAAATGGAACCTTTTTTTACGCATTTTTTTTTGTGAGTTTCTAACTAAGATATTTTTTTGATATGTTTTCCCCTTTGTTTACATAAATTATCTGAATTGTAGACTTTGGGTATATAGCCTTTCCCCAACTGTTGGGGTCGGTTTCTAGTCTAACCGGATATAGCTGTTTACCAGTATTTTACATGGAGCGACTACCCAGTTATTATGTAACACTTTGGTAAGACTGGTAGCGTGCACATACAACTGCAGATAAAAACAATAATCTCTTTGTCAGTATTCTCGCCATCTACGCATTCCCAATAATCCAATAATGTATTTTATGAATTAAACATAATTATATCTAATTGTATTAGTAGAAGGTCGGTTACCGTTTGGAACAGCTGAACAAAGTAGGTAATACATTATACACGTGCACTGAGGATTTAATAGTAACTGGGTGTTGAGGGGCTCGTGGCTAAATAATAACAGCCTCATGGGTCGACCGAGCTTCTTTAGAAAATAAGTTTATGATACAGTTATGTGGAAAAGTGAAGTGGAGATGGGCGCGGGCCACATGGCGCGATCAGAAGACGACCGGTGGAGCCTTAAAACAACCGCATGGAAAGGCCCACATGGAAAGAGAAGAAGAGGCAGACCAGCAGAACGTTGGCACGACGAGATTGTAGAATTGATTGGCAAATCATGGCTTGCGAAAGCAAAAAACAGAAAAGAATTGAAATTATTGGAGGACGCGTATACCCGTCGAGGGGTACTTAATGAATAAATATATTAAAATTACTTTCGTTATTAGGAACTTTATATATCGAGCCTTTTCAGGAAGAAGATCGTAACCGCCATTTTGCATATTTTACAGGAGAACGTTTTTTTTAAATATTTCTCAAAATATTTACAGCATCAATTTGAAATTTTTACTTGACGTTATATGGGCACCTCCTTATTAATTCAAATGTTAAGATTTGACTTAGTACTATAAAATCACATACATTTGTCGCTTACGTTAAAACTGATGACCGTTATCATGTAGAGCTGATATGACTATGTCGATTACGATAATTTTTAAATATCATAAAATAGTAGAAATATTTTTTGTGAATTTTTTTTAAAACTATTTTTTCGAGGTACCATGCCAGGCAGAGAAGGACAAAGAGTCAGAAATACAAAAAAGAAAAAAAAGAAAATTTTGTAGGTACTTCTAAGTGAATTTGAGCTTTATTAATAAAATGAAATACAAAAAGAGTCATCAGTCCTCGTCTTCATCAGTCTCAGGTAAAGCGTCTCTTGTGTTTCTATCGCAGGGCAAATTCAGATATTCTTTTGTATAAACTTCTGGTATGATACCCTTTTCGCACATTTTCTTTAAATCTTCGTATTTCGCCTTCGAGATGGGAATTTTTTCAGTGTAAGCAGTTTTAGGTTCACGAATAGCTTGTTGATTCTGCCGAGACCTCAATATAAGACACATCAACAGCTTGTTCGGGTCCATCATAGTCGTATTTCAGATAGAACTTGTCGCCTTTTTCAAATCTAGCGTTACGGAGCTTGCTTGTTTGTATTTTAATTTTGTTTGGTAAGAAGGCTGTTGCATAGGAATTCCAATCTTTAATTTCATTAGTTTTTTTAAGAATTGTCTCATATTTTTTGGGATTTGTCCGAGCATTTCCAATCAAAGTTTGCCATTCAGATGGTGCGTAAATAGTTCTTTTCTGTATAAATCCTTCTATTGTTGCATGCACAGAGTCTACTGGCATCATGGTATGTCCAGGAATGAGGAAGTTTATAGTCAGCCTTTCAACAAAACTCGCATGATATTGCATGAAATAATACAGCATTACAATCATAGCTTTATTTTTATTTTGTCCTGCGCAACTGTCACAGTATAATGCAACTTCATTTTGGGTCCTTCTCTCGTCAACCATTTTAAGGTATTTAAAGATAATAGTTCAGATTTCATTACACCCTCTTTTCGTTTCCGTTTCATCAATAGTTAATTTTCAAAATATATTGAAGAAGGTATAACACAGTGACGAAAATCTTCAAATTTAAAACACGTTGAAACCTGTCTTGATGCTATACTACTTCTACAAGTGCGTTTTGATTCACTATTAATCTATTAGGTTGATTCTTTTAACCATAAAATAATAAGCAGTTTCGTTATTTCTATTACTAACCTAAAGTCAAGGTAAGTTTTCTACTATAGTAACCAAAGTTAATGGCATTCATATTTTAATTTATTACACTATTATAATGTTACAGTTCACGAACAACTAAACGCAAAACGCATTTTATTTCTATCGCAAGCGACAAGTACTTCACTTACGTTGCATAATTTAGTATCGTAAGTGCCAAGTAGGATGTTTGCAATAAAATTATTAACCTAAGATTATATCGTAAGCGACAGGTACTATACTAACGATCTGTCAGTCGGTGGAGGTTACGTTAAAAAAACCGAATGGGTTGTAACTTACGATGGAAATTTCGTAATTAAAAAAAGTTAATTACCATTTCTTCTTTCAAGTAAGTGACAAAAGATTCAAAATCAGTTGATCTGACGGTTAATAATTAAAACCGTTTTTTGGGAATTTTGGCGCTTACGATGTTCTTCCTGAAAAGGCTCGATATTACTAGCTTCTGCCTGCGACTTCGTCCGCGTGAAATTTCGGCCCACCCATCGCGTCGCATTCGCATCCCGTCGCTCGCCCGCGCTAAAACTTCGTCATCGCTTAGCGTTCTTTCTGACTTCCGTTCTTTTCGCTTGGCTTCTAAGGATCGTAGATCGTTCCTCGATAAATGGGCTATCCAACACTAAAATATTTTTTCAATTCGAACCAGTAGTTCCTGAGATTGGCGCGTTCAACCAAACAAACAAACTCTTCAGCTTTATCTAATATTATAAATGTGAAAGTAACACTGTCTGTCTGTAGGTCCGCCTGCCTGTCTGTCTGTATGTCCGTCTGTCTGTCTGTCTGTCTGTCTGTCTGTCTGTCTGTTTTCACGCCTAAACCGCTGAACCGATCGTCATGAAATTTGGCAGAGATAATAATATAACCTGGGATATGGAGAAGGCCATAGGCTACTTTTTTACGCGATAACCGACATCCACGCGGGCGGAGCCGCGGGCAAAAGCTATACCCAAAGTCTCAAATTCAGATAATTTATGTAAACAAAGGGGATAACATATCAAAAAAATATCTTCGTAATGGTAATTCACATAAATTGGCGAAGAAAAGGGTTCCATTTTCTTTTAAGTACTGAATTAAAAAAAAAAAAAAAATAATCATACCGTAATTATTTTTATAAATTTTCGGTTTAAAACAAAGTTATTAAAAAAGGAGTTTTTCTGAGGAGAAAACGGTTGTAAACTGTTTCGAGTGGAAATCGATTTTGGGAGGCCTACGTCTAGCAGTGGAGTTAAAAGGGCTGATTATGACGATCATAGGCCGTGTCTCCGACACACTACATAAAACATTGTTTGGCAACGGTATTTTGTTTGCATAGTTCTTATAACTAATTCACTTTAATTTCATAGACTACAAAAAAAAAAAAAATGTTTTGCACCACTGTCCTGGCATTTTGACAGTGACATTACTTTGTTTACATAAATTATCTGAATTAGAGACTTTGGGTATAGCAAATTATATAGCTGACCCGCGCAACTTCGTCTGCGTCACCTACTCGTAAGAGAGAGAGTGGTTTAAGTAATTAATTTACTAATTTTGTTGCGGAGTTGTTTTAAAATTATGATATCTCCTATGATTTTGATTGAAATCAAGTGATGTCAAGGATAATTTTGTTTACATTTAAACACTTGTGATTAATAACATATTTATTTGGATAAGGATTAATGTTATGTTGATAAAACTCCTTCGCAAATACTCGTAATTAATTAATTTCGAAAAAATTTGATTACCATAAAAAAAGGTTATAGTGAGTCAATCTTAAAAGATAGACATATGCTGTCGCGGACTTTTTTTTAGAACTTTTAAAGAGGAACAATTTCATAATACACGATATTTGCGTAACTTAAACCGTTTATGCAGCGCACGCAACGGAAGCTCTCAAAAAGCTATAATTTTTCCCGTTTTTGCAACATTTTTCATTTATGCTCCGGTCCTATTGGTCGTAGCGTGATGTTATATAGCCTATAATATTTCTCAATAAATTTACTATCCAAAACAAAAAGAATTTTTCAATTCCAACCAGCAGTTCTTGAGATTAGCGCGTTCAAACAAACAAACAAAAAAAACTCATCAGCTTTATATATTAGTATAGAAGATTATTTTGTAATTAAGGAATAATAAAGACTTTTTAGAAGGCTAAAAGTCACCCAAAGGGCAATGGAGAGGGCTTGGAGTTTCCCTACGTGATCGAATCAGAAATGAAGAGATCCGCAGGAGAACCAAGGTAACCGACATATGTAGCTCCAAGAATTGCCAAACTTAAGTGGCAATGGGCAGAGCACATTGCTCGCAGAACAGATGGCCATTGGGGCCGAAAGGTTCTGGAGTGGCGACCGCGTACCGGTAAACGTAGCGTGGAAAGGCCTCCCACAAGGTAGACCGATGACCTTGTGAATGCCGCTGTATGCAGGAAGTACAGAACCGGTCGAAGTGGCGGTGCTTGGGGGAGGCCTATGTCCAGCAGTAGACGTCTTTCGGCTGAAATGAAGAATGGTGAATGAAAGGCTTTTTTTTTTAATTGTTGCCCCACACTAGCATTTTCTCCTGTATCGTGGGTGCGTTTACAAACATTTAAACTCACATACACAAACAGCCAGACCCGGAACAACTAATTGTAGGTCATACATATATTTGTTCCGTGCGGGAATCGAACCCGCGACATGCAGCGCAGCAGTCAATCGCTTAACCACTGCGCCAACCGTGCCGACATTATTTATGTGGAAAAGACTGTAACGCAGTAATGAAGGACAATACTGTGTTGCATTCTTCTGAAATTACTCCCCGCACAATTTTTGAAAAGGTAGAGCCACTTAAATAATATATATAACAATATCATTACATACAGTTTAGTCACACACAATAACATTACGTTACATATAATGCAGCGTAATATTAGAAATTGTAACTAAACAAATTCAATGTTTATAATAATAAGTCCTAGATTCGACAAAATAATAATATAATTGAATTGTGATAACTTTATCGAAAGAATGCAGCAGAAAATTGATCAACTAAGTACGAGTGCATGAATATAACGTGAAGTAGTCTTCAGTACATCAAGCTACATGAAACTGACAAATTTCTCCAAACGATTTTATACATTAAAATGTTGTTGGTTAAGTTCAAAATCGAATGAGAATATCTGACAGTTTGTGGTAACTTGATGTGCTGGGCAGTTAAAAGGGCTGGCGAAATGATTCAAATGAAAGATTCATTAATTCGTTGCAATTTCATCGGCCGACTATTTCAACGTATATTACCATAAGAATAATTGATTTTAGTTTATAAGCTAGCTCGGTTTGTTTCAGCATTGCGTAATCAAAAGCATATAGCTGGTTACAATGGTAGCCTGGTGCACTTATAAACATGGCTGGCTGTTTACAAATTATTGCATTACTAGCAATTTCGCGATCGTTCGATACATTTTGATTGTTCTAATTGTTAGAATTTTTGAAGTGATTACTTCTTTAGCTGCGTTGAGCGATTTTTGGTAGTGGGAAAACTTATGGGTTCGCGTCACCAAAACGCGCGACATGCTCGTGACGTGTTGCGCCAGAGCGTCAGTTATTCCAAAGTTTTGAGTTTTCACTTCTGTGTGCACATATTTTTTTTTTTTTTTCATTCATTATTCTCTACAATCTGTACCATCAAAGCAGGGGCGTAGCTACCGCCATATCAGCCGTATCGATGATACGGGGCCCCCAAGCTATACGGGGACTTTTTATTAAAATGACATTGACAGTTAAACCGTACTAGGTTTAACTGTCAATGTCATTTTCAATATCAATATCATTTCCCAGTCAGGATGCTCCAACTTTCGAGCTCGCTTCGCTCGTTCTTGCATTTTCTTAGTAGAATCACAACAACAGCTCAACCGAGTCTAGTATCCGAGTCAGAGTGCTCAAATTTTGTAGCTCACCTCGCTTGCTCTTGCATTCTCTTAGTAAATGTCAGTATGCTATTTTATAAACAAAAATTTCTTCCTTTGGAGTTTCGCCGCAGTCGGGTAAAAAGGCCTCCCAGCAAGGGGACCCTTTTTACTTTTCGATATAGGGCCCCTTTATGATAAGCTACGCCACTGCATCAAAGCGATTGTTCCACTCCCGGCAAAGGCCTCCCTCCACTCATTTCATCGTTCGCGATTCCGTGCGTCATCCTTCCATTTCTGGCGGCATCTGTCCAGTTTAAGACTCGTACAGACTAGTGCGATATCGCGGGCGCGACGCGACACTAGTACCACAATTTATTTGCCTGTCGCGCCCGCGATATCGCGCCAGTGTGTAGGAGCCTTCATGCCGCCATCTCCTACGTGACCTGCTGCGACCCCGTCGCACTGTCCCAGGGCACCAGTTCTGTGCTCTTTGGGCCCACACACATATCCTACCCAGTCCCATTTAAGTGCGGCAGCCTCTTGAGCCACGTCAGCTATCTTTGTTTTAATTTCTTAAATTGTTTCTTGCTTCCATTTTCCTGCACGGTTTCAACTGTAAATAATGCTACATAGAAATAGGCCATAATAAGTATGAAACCGTTTTCATATGGTTGATCGCATTTGTAAGCATGAAACAAACTTGTAAGTAATTTCAAATTACATCAGCGAGCGATAACTGAAAATTCTTTTTGCCGTTTAATAAATAATGTGGTGTACTTTTTGAATTCGATATATAATAAGCGTTTTTACAAAAAAACCGGCCAAGTGCGTGTCGGACCACACACAATGAAGGGTTCCGTAGTTGGGATGAATTTATCCCAAGAACACAGTTGGAAAACAAGTTCTCCCATACATTACAAATGTAAGTTTGTACGCACAATGTTGAGAGATTTACCATGTTATTTTAAGACCATAGACTTCTTATAGGTTTTCTGTAATCTATAAGTATAGAACTCTGTATTTTTTTTTACACAATATTTTATGCTCAGTAGTTTCGGAGATAAGGTTGGAGGAATGGTCAATTTTCATAAATTTTATTTAATAACTTTAAATCTAATTATTTTTAAATTATAAAACAAATACAAGTACTTGAGAACCTCACGGTAAGCCCTTTCATTTGATATGTCACACGGTACAGTTAACTTTTTTTTTTATCTTTCTCATTTGCTCCCCAAAAATGACACCCATATTCAAAATTCATTTATTTGCGTAATTCATTTATTTTTCGACTCTTCTCGTGACCAGGGGCCTAAGTCTACTAATTTACAAACGTTGCAATGGTCTCGCCATTGTGAGTATTTGACAGTGTTTGTATAGCAAATCTGTCAAAAACTCACAATGAAGAGACCATTGCAACGTTTGTACATTAGTAGACTTGGCCCCCTAAAGGCTGGTCTATTTCTTGGCCAAAGAATCAGTATTGCCATACAACGTGGCAATGCTGCCAGCCTTTTGGGCAATTTTCCTGTTGACAGCGATGCGGACGAATTTTTTGATGCCCTTTGATTCTTTCCACTCCCTTTTTTTATATACTTGTACATATTATTATTACTTAATAATGAATAAAAAATGATATATTGTAATAATAAATTAATTTATTTGCGTTACACGTCCGTGTTTTTCCTTTTGAGGTACGGAACCCTAAAAACCGCAGTGAGATCAGTTGATGGTAGTTTAGCAAGGAAAATAGAAAACCACAAAATAATAACAGTAGGTAGGTACCTAAAAGGGGACCTGCGGGGTAATTTAGCAACACACGATGGCAATGTCTTTAATTTTGCCATTTCAAACAAATCATTGCGTTATTTACGTGATTGAACAGACGAATTTCCCAAACATCATCATTATCATTTCAGCCGAAAGACGTCCACCGCTGGATATTCGCCACGTTTGGCAGGCGGGTTGGCGATCGCAGTATGGTGTTAAAAATGCATAGAGAACGCTGCTACCTATTCTCTAGTAAGTCCCTTAGTCGCCTTTTACGACACCCACGGGAAGAAATAGGGTAGTGCTATTCTTTACGTCCGGCACCACACGGCACTTACGTCCGGCACTACACGGCACAAAACCAAACGTATGGAGCAATTAATTAACAATTTCCTTCAAAATCTTTCCTATTATGATTGACAGTGTTTTACGCAATCAGGGTGTAGGATACCTTGCATTCCGAAATAAGTCAACAGAGCATAACCATACTAATATTATAAATGTGAAAGTAACTCTGTCTGTCTGTCTATCTGTCTGTATGTTACGTTTTCACGCCTAAACTGCTGAACCGATCGTCATGAAATTTGGCAGAGATATAGCCTGGGATATGAAGAAGGACATAGGCTACTTTTTTACGCGATAAACGACATCCACGCGGGCGGAGCCGCGGGCAAAACAAGTATTCAATAATGACTTGAAATGAGTAACTTTGGTAATGTTCCAGCTATAAAGCTTTGCTGATTGTTTTCTTAATTGTACACACAAGATCATTGAACGAGACAAAACAAATGAATCCCTCTTCACTCTGTATGTATCATTAACTTTGTTTCTGCATAATGACAAAGCTGTAATAATGAGGTTGCATATCAAACTGACTATTTTTTTCATGTTCCATTTCCGACGAGAAAATTGTGGTGTCTATGGCGCAATTAGACCTCCTTGGTAGTTGCCCACTTAGTATCGGATGACATGCTACATCGAGGAGAAATGAGCTCTAATTATCCAGTTCACTCGAACATTACGACAATTTCATACTTAGGTTCAAATTGGCACATTTGCTACACTTGTTTAAACAGGGCATTAAGGTTTATTTTTGTGTGCCTGTTTTAATATCAAATATACCAATGAGGTAAGCTTGACACTATACTACGCTTGAGGCCATGTTAGGGCTTAATTGCTCTTGATCGTTGGCGCTCGGCTGCCGGATGTTGTATTTGACGTAACGTTCAATTTTGTTCAATGTTAAACAAGACTTGGAACAGATTTTTCCAGTCTTTGATTTCATAGTCTTTACTGTTATGCAAAAATGTGGAGTTTTACCATCATCAAAGAAAAAGAACACCTGTATTGCTTATGAGAATAATTAATTATACCAAAAACATCTTAGTTTCATATCTTCAGGTCATACCAATGTTTGCAATAGGTAAACTCTTGGTAATGAAATGTTGGACTGAGATCATATTCGAGATTCGAGTCAATAGTTCATATTACTCATTGATTGCCGACGACATTACTGTCATGGCATCTCGTTTCAAGCATGCGTCGAACTGTGTAAACAACGGCGCGCGGCGGCGGCGTCGTATAAGTTCCTATAACTTACTGGCCGTAGTCAAAACATTTAGGACTTGTGACCTAGTGAGACTTCATTAGATTAGTCTATTCACTCTATTCATTTCTTAAGGCGACGATAATCGACATTCAATGATTTTATACTGAAGATCACGCCTAAACGAGTAGTGTTAATGATGTGAAAAATAAAAAAGTTCATTTTCTTAAGTCAATGTCAAATCATTTATTTCAAATAGTCACGTAAAATGCACTTTTGAACGTCAAAAATTACAATAATAGTTAATTGATTCTAGGTGCCCCTTCCAAAAGGTTATGTATGGAGAAGAATGGGCAAGAAACTCCATACTTACTCTTTTAAAATGTTAACAATAGTTTGTATACATTAATTAATAATTATAGGTGAAGACGATGTACCTAGAATAAAAATAAAAATTACTTACCACAATTGGTAAAAATAATGAAAAGTGAAGTAATGACAGAAAAATTTATAAATGCGATAGGTACATGGTGCTCACATATTTACAAACATTGTATATGATTTTCCAAAAAAAAAATTAAACATGTAATAAGTCAGAGTGTGAGTTAAATTTATATTAATCACAGAAAATAAAATTAATATCATAAAAAATATAAATTATTCAGTTACTCTTTTCTTCTTAATAACTTAATATATGAATATTTTAGATTATGTTTATATTCCATAGTGAAATTAATTTGTAAAGTTATGTCTAACGCGGATAAAAAACGGAGAATCACGCAAAATCTATCAAGTGTATTTTTCTGAAACCGTCACCTTTTTAAAGATAATTTAATTATTAATCTTTTATTATACGTGTTTTATTAAAACACCTTTTATTTTATGTATCATCATTCATCATTTCAGCCGAAAGACGTCTACTGCTGGACATAGGCCTCCCCCAAGCACAGCCACTTCGACCGGTTCTGTACTTCCTGCATTCAGCAGCTTTCACAAGGTCATCGGTCCACCTTGTGGGAGGCCTTTCCACGCTACGTCTACCGGTACGCGGTCGGCACTCCAGAACCTTTCGGCCCCAACGGCCATCTGTTCTGCGAGCAATGTGCTCTGCCCATTGCCACTTAAGTTCGGCAATTCTTGGAGCTATGTCGGTTACCTTGGTTCTCCTGCGGATCTCTTCATTTCTGATTCGACCACGTAGGGAAACTCCAAGCATAGCCCTCTCCATTGCCCTTTGGGTGACTTTTAGCCTTCTAATAAGGCCCATTAGAGCGACCACGTTTCAGTGCCATACGTCATCACTGGCAACACATTTTATGTATAATAAATTAATAATGCGTCTTATTTGGGACAGCGCTCCTGGATGGGCGAGTCCTATTACTGGCTGGACGTACGACGCGTTGCGTGAGCTCAGTACAGAACACGCAAGCTAACCACTCAAGGTCACTGGCATATATCTGCGTCTTAATAGTATTCGCGGCCCAACTCAACACTTGTCATATTTGTTGTTCAAAAAATACCTACTAGGTACCATTGGTAGGCAACACGATTAGTTATTAGTTCTTAGAATCAGGCATAAGTGCATAATAGCCATTATGTTGGCCACTGTCTGGTAAGATGACTTACGTGATTTCATAATTACATTCACTGTTGCTATGTCATTTTTACACGATAATAAATTGATATTATAATACACGGTTATATACCTACCGATGAATAACAATTCTTGTTTTTGTTGATGCATGATTGATTTCAATTAATGCTCCATCTGGCTGATTCTGCACTTATTTGAATATGGATTTGTATCCGGGTTGGTTTAAAACGTAAGTAGGTTAGGTAACTATTTTGTTAATTAATGCTATTTTTTCAAAGGGTCTGTTGATTTTCCGGTTTTTTTTCTTGTCTTTGGTCAGTTGCTTCTGTTACTATTGCCAAGGTCATTGGTATGATCATCTTTACCAAGAGGACCGTCTATGTAATTTGTAATGGTGCTCGAGTTCTAACTAGGGATGCATCCGATATACCGATACCGATGCCGATATATCGGCGATACTCGAAGTTTGCCGATATATTGGCATCGGCGATATTTTTATGGCCGATTCAACGATACTTTTCTCATCAAAGTTAATTTTAATTACTAAAACTATTAACTAATCTCAACCTGTCTATAGTGTCCTGTCCTTAAACCTCAACCTGTCTATAGTGTCCTGTCCTCAACCTGTCTATAGTGTATATAAAATCTCAACCTGTCTATAGTGTCCTGTCCTTTGTCCTTAAACTATTAACTAATCTCAACCTGTCTATAGTGTAAAGGTGTTATTTAGTTTGTCCTGTTATTTGTTCTTTTTATATTAATTTAAAAAATAAACTGACTTGTGTTTTATTTATTTTACCTTCATTTTTGAATTCAATAAGTGTATCGGTATCGTTATCGCCGATATTTTTATAAGAGCATCGATATCGATATCGTATCGGCAAAAAGGCGTATCGAGGCATCCCTAGTGCTAACCTTAGAGAGATGCAAGTGATGCAACTGCCTTTTACAAACTTCCTTGGGTTTCTTAATAATTATGTTGTAATTGTTAGTCAATGATCTGCTGTCTCTTCTTGCTCAATGTTACCTACCTAATATTTTATAAGACTCTATGGGAAGTGACTCAGCACTGTTTCAAATCAACATTATTATGCAACAAGTTGTCAAATCCATAAACGTGTAATAAATGATTGCCTATATTAAGTAGTACGTGGTCTTCTATTTATAGTTTCTGTCCATTCAGATTTATCAAACAGCGCCACTCTCACGTCGACACCAAAAAATTCTATTATAGGTTATAGGCAAAGTTGTCGAACACTTGAAAGTTCTTGAAAAGTCAGACGAAAGCGATTACGATGGCACTTACACAATTAGCCCGCAGGCCGCAGGTGTTTGAACTAACAATGAACGCAAATGTGCGAACTACAAGGGTTTGGTCACACCCGTTCGTTACGCGTTTTCTTTAAGTGCACGTGAGTGCATGTTTACCTAAAAACCTAGTATAGCCGGAAATTGCAAAGTTATTTTGACCTACAATGTATGCGTGAGATTGTGTTTGTTTTATTGGCATTTTTCTTCTTTTGTTTTATGATTAATTGCTGTTTAGTCCATTTTAATTTGTTGCATATTTGGCATTTTGTTTGTAAAAGTCGAACTTTTAATTTTTTATCGTATCCGGTAATAGGGATGCTGACAAAAAAAAATATTTTGTGTCCGTCATGTAGATTATTAAAAAATATTGGACACGTATTTTTTCTTGTTTTACGTAATCAAAACATTACGGCGATACATTGAGTTCAAATGTGGCATGACGTCACTTCTCAGTAGATTTTATACGTATGTAGCTGTGACGTAAAGAGCCCCCACTCCCAAGTTTAATGTGTTTTATCTAAGTCATTTTTTATTAATATGATAAAGTAAAAAATACGTGTATAATATTTTTTTTATTATCTGATTGACAGACCAGTTTTTTTTTTTTTTACCCAGGCATCATCCCTATTCCACATAAGTATTAATGGACTCATCGTTCTTTGTTTTCCCCAGAACCTGTTTCCATTATTGATATAATTATGTATTATCGGAAACATTGTCTGCATTTGTAAACTCCAATATAATATTATTATAATTATTTATTTATTTCCAAAATACTTAAACTATTTTACAATTGGTTTTAGCCACAACGGTATCACCAAGTCCAGCCATTTTAGCCATTCAATTAGTGCAAGAATACCCTAGCGATATTTATTTTCTTCTTCCTTCGTTTATAGTTAGGAAAGCATTGCTTTAACTGTCACTGCAACCTGCCATTCACAGCCCAAGAAGACTCGTATCAACAACAAAATTATATTTACGATTGTGTAAGTGGTTAGTAAATAGCGAAAAGTAGTCAGACACCGCCTGCCAAGTCTCCGTAGGTTGCCGCAAATTGCACGGCGGTTGCAAAACCATTATAAAATTACAAGTGAACAGGTTAAGGTCTATTTCCTTATCTAAAATTGTTTATGTAAAATATTAAGATTTACATAGACGCCATTCGCCCAAACTACTTGAGAAATCTTAAGAATTTACAATATGACACTAATATAAATGTTATATACTTGGCAATATCGAGGGAAAGAGAGCACGAGGCCGGTCGCCAACACGATGGTCCGACCAAGTAAAAGAAGCTATGTCCACAAGCAAATTTCAGCAGGTGGTGATCGCAACGTTGGACCGGAGTCGATGGAGGCAGATTGTCCGCTTGAAGGGGTCCAGCGACCACGATCCTCAGTAATGAGGGACTGATTGAAGAAGAAGATAGATACTTGAGAAGCTAGTGGCTAAGTAATAACCACCAGGTTAATCTACGCTTGCCGGGGTTGGTCCGTGGATGGGTGACCATCTTTACATACCGAGACTCATCCGTGCCTCTGAAAGCATGTTAAGCCGTTGGTACCAGCTGTCATTCGTGGATCTTTGACAGTCGTTACGGGTCGTCAGAAGCCTGAAAGTATTATCCAGTTACTGGGTTGTGGAGGTCTGATAGGCAGTCGCTCCATGTAAAATGCTGGTATCTGGTTAAACTGGAAGCTGACCGCAACGTTGTTGAGAAAAGGCTAAGGCAGATTGGTTGATAGATGCTTATTTATTAGTGTCGTATTCTAGGTATATGGCATTAGTGTACAAAGTGGCCGGACGATTTGGTTGGTGAAGGTCGCGGCAATGTGCCATGTAGGCAGCGTAGGACTGGTCGCAGAGTCAATGCTTGTTCCCACACCTATGCTGCCGTCCGATGACTAAAATGCCGTTAAATGAATAAACCTGGTTTCAAAATCATTCTGATTTCACTTAACGGCCTTTTAGTAATCGGAACCTTTAAGAACATAACTCAAAATCAGGATTATTCACTTAACGGCATTTTAGTCATCGGACGACAGTATGTAAATCAGTTGTCGTCGACGGCTGAAATGATGATGATGCCTGTGTGGCGGCATCTGTAACGCCACATGCGAACTACGCATCAAAGATCTGACGTCACATAAATCCTGCATCGCGCAATCAGAGTTTACTGTGCGACTGGCATATATACAAGATCCTGACATCAACCGTCAGGCAGTTGCCCACCAGACAACACTCGTCTGGTCGGAGGATCCTCCCTTTTCTGTAGAGGATGAGTAACCTTTACACCCAGTTTTTCATGCCTCTATTCCTACAATTATTGTAACAAATCTAAAGTGTTTTAGTCTCCACCAAACAAAGGCACCGCTTGTCGCGCGACACGCGGTGCCTTTGAGTCGCGTCGCGTGTCGCGCCTGTTTGTAGGATCTGTTAAGGTTGGTGGAGACTGAAACACTTCAGATTTGCAATAATTAGAGCCTTAAAATCTGCCTAGCTGAAAATTTTACAATAAAGTACCTATTATTTAACAAAATAATATCAGCAATAACTTTGGTATTTCTCTATTATACAATAGTAGCGTAAATTAACAAAAAGAAAGTTACATTGGGTCAGATTCGGCACGAATTTTGTGGTCACGGTCAACTGGCTGGTTATAGACAATCTTTTGCCCGCGGCTTGGCCTGCCTTCAGTTCAGTAAAATTTGTTATTTCTAAAAAATCTTGTACAACTGACAGGTGTCAAAAAAGCATTCTCTCGGTGGACGGAATATAAATTATGACCTAGGGTAAATTTCACCAACGATACAACGTCTTCAGCACATCTAAGTCGCGTTCAAGAACTGTTAGTGTCATCATTGTTGTGGAATGTTGACACTGACAGCTGCTCTTGAACGCGGTTTAAATGTGCTGATCGCATTCAGTTCCATTGGTGAAATTCACCCGTCATTACTGAATGTTTTGAAAAGAGATTTTGTTATAAGTCTGCCAATCGTACGTGCCACGTTTCGACTTCAAACGCTACAATTGAAATGGTTTACGCATGTTGTTCGAAGTATTTTTTTTTTGTTTCATTCATTATTTCGCCGCTATTCTATTTCTTAATAGTTATTAAGCCCTTACAATGGTGGTTACGCGTGATTGACTTGACGATCTGACTTGGCACTGCAAAGGATTGAATGGTTGTGAAATGAAAAGCAAAATTATTGCGGATAGTTTGATTCACAACAAACAAACATTGGATAACCAATGTTTCTTTATCGTAACTTATCTATGTAGCAGTAGCTAGTCTTTCAATGACTGTAATAGGTTATTTTCTACATTCACTTCACGATCTAAAAATAGCATTACACGAATTTAAAGGTCATTACGCAGGTAATTTATCGATCCAAAGCAATATTTAACGCGGTAAATTGAAACATTCGCAAAAAAAAAAAAAAAAAAAATACATATTAATGTATCAAATTAATCTGCCTAGCCTTTTGCCATAGGAGTTTCCAGATGCAGCTGAATACCAGTATTTAACATGGAGCGACTGGCTGTCTAACAGGTTGACAGGCAGATTTTTCTTAGATCAAATCAAATGAAATCATAGTATATTTTATATCGAGGGACTAAACGAAGCCATAAGCGAGGGAGTCAATGAAACCGAGGGTATATTAAGTTGGCGTTTAGTCTCGAGGTGCAAACTGTACTTTTCACTTTGAGTGCGAGAAAAATAGTCAATTTAGTCCATAAAACTTTCGTAAATTTTTAAGGTAAATATTCAGCGTCTTTGGCGGCAAAAGATTATCTATTATGTCTTTTGCTCTTTGCTCGACGTCAAACTCTTCACTGGCACTGGACATTCTTAATAAATTTATTTAAAACCGAACAAAACACTCGACAAAAATTCTGAAATTTTCGCGGTCAGTTTTTTCTTCTAAACCAGTCACAGATTAACAATTTAAAACACATAGCGCCACCTTTGCGGAAAAACCATGGAACAAAAACTCAACATTTTCGCAATGAGGATGGTCCACACTGATAATAGTATATTTACTGGCTGTTTGAGTTTGTCTATGTCACATGAAGGAAATTAAAAAACTAATTACTTTTCACTCGAGTAGAGACTAAAGTGCTCACTTTAGTCCCGCTTCGTAGGGCTATATTGACGTACTTTTAGAGCATGAGAAGTGAAAAATCCATTCATTTGCCAGAATGTAGGTTTACAAAGGTTACCAAGGGGTATAGTATTACCCAGTGGTAATACAATAGCCCTTGGTCAGACTGGTTGTCAGACTTTCGGGCTTCTGACGACCCGTAACGACTGTCAAAGATCCACTGATGAAAACCGGGACCAACGGCTTTGCGTGCTTTCCGAGGCACAGAGGAGCCTCGGTATGTCAAGATGGTCACCCATCCACGGACCAACCCCAGCAAGCGTAGCTTAATCTGGGGGGTCGAGACGCGTGCGGCTGATATTAATTAGTCACGACATCACGAGCTCCTTTTATTATTTCTTGCTGTATATTATGTCTGTAGAATTGTAGTTCCTAAGTTATAATAACAAGCTATCAACCAGTATTTTCAATAGTTACGGTTTCAGTAATGTTTAGACACATGCTCGACTTTATGTCAATTCATTGAACTGATGTTTTTACACTGTGCGAGTAACATCGCGTGCGCCGATTACGTTAACGCCTCGTGTGTTACGGCTTCTTCCGCGGTATAATAACACGAGACTTTGATTTTAGGATTAAGTGGATCTTATATCAGATGTAATGATTATTAGATTCATGTTTATGAAGGGTTTTTGAGTGTTTTTTTTATCAAGAACTTCCTATCAGCTAATAATTTATGGGCACTTAATATAAAATAAATAAAACTTTATTCAGTACAGAAAAAAAAAACACGGTACAATATTATAAAAACGAGTAACAGATTGCATAGGAGCCTTAGGTGCTAGATTTTGTGTCGTGGTGTCCAGATTCTTCCCAAGTAAGGCAAACATTTATTTCGGTGAAATAATTAATTAGAAAAATAAAAAAATAAACTTAAGTAGGTACTATGTATTAAACAAGCTAACTAAAATATTATGTTGTTGGAAGACGGTTTGACGTAAAGAGGTACTGGTGGTTTAGGTTTAGAGTGTGAGTGTGTGTAAAGTAGTAGTAGTGTGTGAAGTGTGAAAGTAGTAGTGTGTGAAGTATGGGGTGTGTGTGAAGTATGGGGTGTGTGGGGTGTGGGGTGTGCGGCGATGTATGTGGTGAAAATGGGTGGGTTATGAACTTATTATAAAGCAAGCTGTGTGCCCGATGGAAAATGATGAATTTCCATACAAACTCACATCCCCTATTTAACGCCATTAGGGGATACATTTTCAAGAATCTTTCCTAGTTCTCATCGACGTTATGGGTGTGAATTCATGGTTTCCGCGTCGATGCCCCTCTGCCCACCCTGTATAGGTAAGGAACTTTCGTGCATAATTTCATCCTTATCCTTGAAGAAGAGAGTGAGAGTGACAGTGAGATAGAGCGAGATAGAGTGAGAAAGAGAGAGATAGAGGGAGATAGAGGGAGATAGAGTGAGATTGAGAAAGAGAGAGATAGAGGCAGATAGAGAGTGAGAGTGAGATAGTGGGAGATAGTATAGAGGGAGATAGTGAGAGTGAGAAAGAGAGAGATAGAGAGTGAGAGTGAGATAGAAGGAAAAAGAATAAGATAGATGGAGATAGATGAGAGTGAGAGTGAGATATAGGGAGAGTGAGAGTGAGATAAAGGGAGATAGTGAGAGTGAGAAATAGAGATATAGAGGGAGATAGAGTGAGTAAGAGAGTGAGATAGACGGATATAGAGTGACAGTGAGATAGAGGGAGATAGAGTGAGTGAGAAAGAGAGATATAGCAAGATAAAGAGTGAGAGTGAGAAAGGAGGTAGTGACTGAGATACTAAGATGAGAGTGAGAGTGAGAAAGAGAGAGATAGAGGGAGATAGAGAGTGAGATAGAGGGAAATAGAGTGAGAATGAGTAAGAGAGAGACAGAGAGTGATAGAGCGTGAGAGTGAGATACAAGGAGATAGAGTGAGTGAGACAGTGAGACAAAGGGAGATAAAGTAAGTGAGAAAGAGTGGGATAAAGGGAGATAAGGGAGTTAGAGTGAGGAAGAGACTGAGATAGAGGAAGATAGAGAGTGAGGGGGGATAGAGCGAAGTAAAGTGAGACTGAGAAAGGAAATGAGATAGAAGGAGATAGAGGGAGATAGTTTAGAGGGAGATAGTGAGAGTGAGAAAAAGACAGAGGGAGATGGATAGTGAGAGTGAGATAAAGGGAGATAGAGTAAGTGAGAAAGAGAGATATAGAGGGAGATAGAGAGTGAGTGAGATAGAGGGAGATAGAGTGAGAAAGAGAGAGGTAGAGGGAGATAGAGTGAGAGTGAGAAAGAGAGAGATAGAGATAGAGGCAGATAGAGAGTGAGCGTGAGATAGAGGGAGAGTGAGAAAGAGAGTGAAAAAGAGGGAGATAGAAGGACATAACAGATAGCTGGTAGCTATAGCGGGTAGCTGCATAGGTTTTTATAGATAGGAGAGCAATTAAAGGCTATCCTTAATCTCGTGCGCCGGAAAATCTCACTAGAAAATAAAAAGACACCAACTGGAATTTTGTCGGAATCAGATAAGATGTCAATGTCGAATATACTATATACTGGATTTACATACTGACTTTTTGTATCAGCGGATTACATTATAGAGAAGTTTTATAAAATTAGTTTATGGACACTAATAATATATGAGTGACATTAGTAATATAGTAAGTAGGTACAGTAGACCGCGTATCAGTGGTCACAAAACCAATTTAAGCTGGCCGCTTATTCTACTTAAACTCCGTTCTTCTTCCATCTCACTTTCTTTTTCTTTACCCTGTGGAACTACGCTAGGCAAGCTCAACATCAAAGTGTTATTATTATTTATTATTATTTACACACTAGCAGCTAATTAGCTGATGCATGTGTTTCAAATAGCTTGGAGATATTTAATCTGCAGCAGCAGCAGTTTAGGGTGGGAGCCGTCACAATATTTTCCGGGAGCCTATTCCATGCTGTTAAAACTCGGTTAGGCAAGAATTTCTCCAAAGGCTTTTTCTTTGACGAACTTTTTCACATTTTTAGGGAATGTCAACCCAAATGTTTATTGGCGTTCAGTGTGTAAAGGTCTTGAAGGCTGAGCACTTTGTAGTGTTTTGTAAGCATCTTTTACGTCTTAATGAGCCTACCCCATTGTCTACGCTGCTCCAGTGTGATAAGGCCAAGGTCTTTGAGATGCTGTTCGTTACCTAATATCTTCTATCAATTTCTCATCAAACTTCCGTGAATTTCTCGATTCCTGGTACTAATATAAATGTCAAATCAATCGTCATTCATTGTTACATTCATATTGCAGACGGTCAATCACAATTTATTAGGTAAACTAACAATTTAGGTACCTACACACATCAAAAAAAGTTTGTGATCACTAGCATAAGCTAATATAATTTTTTAAATTGAACTTTATCAAGAAAAATTGTTGTGTTTTCTTTAAGTAGAAGTACCTTTTTTGAAATCAATAATATAAAACTATTTTTTATGTTTAAAAAAAAAATTGAGTAATTAATCATAATGTAATTTTAACAGAAAGGAGATTGCCCACTATTGGGCCCAGCGCGTTACAGAAAAAAAAAATTGTGGAAAAATTACTTTATTTTATGATAAACCAAAATCACAAAAAATCATTTTAATTTACAGTTGCTAACCATAGAAAAATATTTTTTGAAATATTTGTGTTTTTTGTTGAGATCATGCATTCCGTCTCGAAATCGCTAAAAAGGCAATGAGTCAAGTCTTTAAACAAATGTCATTGTCAAAATAAAATGGTCATTAGATCAATAAATAAAACATTTTCTCATTGGGTCTGTTTTTGGTCGTGTTTACACGCAAGTTAATGAATGTGTTGTGTTGCTGGATAGGGTTTAGCTACAACGTAAGATGCCAAAATAATGTAGCAAGAATTCAAAAATGGTTCCACAATGTGAGATTATTTTGAGGCTGGTGATGCATTTGTTCTGGATAATGGGGATTTCGGGATGCTTTGCTCTTACTTAACCTGCTTCGTTACAACAGGGTAAACACGATTGTCGACAATAGAAGCTGGTTCTGACTTTTCGTAAGTGCCCATGTAGGTATGTGAAATAAAATACCTATTTTGATTGATTTGATTGATTCATTGCAAACAAATCAAGGGCGGTGACCATTTGTCATTGGGTAATGGAAGTAGTGAATGGTAGATTCAAGAGAGATTTTAAGCTTATTAGGCAAGAGTATTTTAATGTAGCATCAAAGCACTAGATGCAAGACTTTGAGTAGGCTGCTGTTCTTATAAATGCGTTTCACCCTGTTTTATCTAACCAGGATGATACCAGGGAAATTCTCCAAATAACCAATGCAAACATGTATGTATGTACAGGGAAAATAGGTTAGCAGACTATGTTGTACAAAATAATTAAAATAGATGAAGAGCAGAATTTCGGCCAAAACCAGTCAATAGTAATGTTATAACAGATTTTCCACGGCTTACATATATATAACGAATTAGTATTAGTTTCCTTAGGAACATACCAAATACCCAATAATATATAATAATGGCTCGTTCCTATGATGGGGAATACGTAAGGGCAGATGTAATAAAAGTGTGGAGGGAGGTTGATAATGATCTTTTAAGAGAGCTTTTGGCTTCAAACAGTACTTGGTTATTAAGAGGAAAAATTCACTCTCAAAATGTATACAAAATGTGTTTTTTCTACTAATATGCCTATTAGTAGAAAAAACACATTTTGTATACATTTTATTTGACAGTTCTCTAAGTGGAAGGCAAGAAATATTGCAATATTATTGTAATTGTATAGTAGGAAGGCATACAGTAGGTTGTTGTGCGCATGTTATGTCAGTTATTTGGTACTTGAATTGGGCTAGGTACCAAAAACTATTTTACCCCCTACACACTACATAGATTCTATTCCAATTTTTTATGAAGACGGAATGACTAATGTTAATTAATTAATAAAGGAGAATGACTACCTACAAAATGTTTATTTTCTTTATTTAAAACTAAATCTATTTACACATTATACTTTACCTAGGTATCTACCCACTAAAAACTAGGCATGACATGGCATGTGAGATTATTAGGATATATGTATAAATTGATAAATGTACTTACCTTAATACACATTAAGGATAAATCTTACAATATTTTTACATTGGTTGAGTCTTAGATTAGTGTTTTCAATGCAACAGAGGACACATTTGTAAAAAAAAAATTTGTTCTATTTTTTTATATAAGTGGTACATTAGATATTTAATGCATTTCCCGCTGTATATCGTTCACTGTGTTAAGTCGATTTATTTTATACAATAGAAACCTATATCAAGAGTCAGTCTCAGTTACTATTAGTCATTTGAACATTACTAAATAACACAAATTCTAATTTCTAATATATCCTAACCTTAGATTCAAACCCATATATCTTGATTATGCAATTGTCAATTCAACTGAAACTTTGACAGCTTAAAGCTGATATTTTTATCTAACAAGTGACACTAATTTGGAACTTGTAACGGTTCATCAAATTGTGGGCCCAACGATGTATGGGAAATGGTCGATGTCCTTTAATAGAAAGAAAAATACTGTTTAACCAAACTTAAGCAACAATTTATTAATAAAAGGTTTATATTCAATATAATATAACTCCTCCCCTGGCTCGAACACATGCGGTGATCCTCCTGGGCATGCTGAGAATCATGTTATCCAGCATTTCTTCTTTCTTTTTTCTTTTTTCCTGTCCCATTCTTGAATAGCGGCTTCCCGGAGCTCTGGCACTATCTGGGGACGTGGCTGACGGTTCCAAACAGCTCGCATATGAGCATCCCATGCGTGCTCTATTGGGTTTAAGTCAGGCGAGCCGAATCATAATCATCATCATTTCAATCTACCGTACCTAATAAAAAGGATTTCGATTTTTTAAAGTGATCGCAAACTTTTTTTGATGTGTGTATCTCAAATGATTGTGCAGAATTTGTCCATTGTGGACAAGAGCCATTCAGTTTTTTATGATTCGCAAGTATTTGACAGACTTGACACAGAATATGGGACATGACGAATCTCATTGACGTCAGCTATGATGTTATGGACTTCAAAAAGCGTGACCTCCATTTACTTATCGCGTAACATTACGTGTGTAGGCTGTTTAAAACTCGTTTATGTACATCCAGTTCATCAATTACCACAAACTGTCAAAATTTCTCATTTGATTTTGAACGAGAATCATCCGAACCATCATAATAACTATTTTATTTAAGGTTTAAAATCGTTTGGAGAAATTTGACAGTTTCATATAACCTGATGTGCTGGCGACTGCATGTGATATTGTGGATTTAGTTCATAAGCATCCATATTTAGCTGAACAAAAACACAAATTTCATATCATTTTCCTCCAAAACGAAGATAACCTAACTTACCAATATTTTACCTTGTATGTATTTCACAAGTTATTGAAACTGGGCTACTAGATACTGTAGAGGTTCTGCTTGGATGGCTCTGCCAATGAAACTCTGCGAACCTTTACGACTCTTAAAGTTCTACAATACCTACTAAGTATGTCAGTATACTCGACAACGCAACACATAAAAATGATATATCCGCTATAAATGGGGTTTAAAACACAACAAATTCTTGTTACTCGGAAGACGATACAGACGTCGGCAAGCTTCAAGCTACAACACAACGAAGCGATTTGTAGGTAAAAATATTTACCGAAGCCAATTTGCGTATATTAGCAAATTCTTCTCACTCATACTTTTTTAATCTTTTCCAATCAAGTCTAGTTACACGGTCGTTTCTTTTCCCCAATAAATTGTTTCTAGAAACAAAAATCCCATTAAGATGTCCGTTACAAATCACCTAATAAGCAAAGAGTTAGTTAATTAATTAATCGGCTGCAGTCTCTTTTAAAAAGGCTTAAAGTTTGTTCAAGACTCTACGGGCGTTTCAAATGGATTGTCTGCTAGCAATGCTTACTAGTAACGTGTGGGAAAAGAGTAAATTAGAAGTCAGATAAAAACTGGATTAAGCAATTTATGTAGACACGAGCGAATGCGAAATTTACAGGCCCTACTCAGTAATCTGCATTTTGAAGTGAGTGCACTAGTTCTACGAAATAGAAAAATTTATGAATCAGCCACATACTGGAATCAGGAACTAAGTTTTCAAAATTTCGAGACATGTCAAAAGACAAACATAAATACATTCTATGAATTTCCATAACTTTGTAAGAAATGTCCTTATGACGAAACATAGAAATATTACCATAACACATTTGCAACATTTTAATGGTGTAATCGACGTATGTGATGTATGTAAATTAAGGTAAACTGCAGAAGAATTGATATTGAAATAACTAATGGAAGGAATTAATGGATGGAATCTCTTCAGGAAATTTAGCAGTTCAAATTAATTTGAGACGTGAGCAATTTCCTGATGAAAAAGGCAATTTTACTAATGCTTGAAAGCTATAGCTAAAATGATACTGAAAACCTTATCAGTAATCTCACCTAGTGGACAGACTCAGAGTACACAATACAGTACATCCACACAACCATCACTCATCTCACCTTACACTATTCTAAAACCGAATGTGTTAAAAAAATATTAATAATATATATATATTTTTTTTGATTATATGTTTTTGCAATTTTTTCATTTTATTTAAATTTTCTTTCAATTGTATTTCCTTCTCATGCTGATCCATGTAACTGGAGAAACCTCGACTCCTGTCATATCTCGGGACCATAAGGCACCAGACCTTTGGTAGGTATACGAGGGGTCGAAGCCAACTCGCAGAGGCCCGTTAGATTCTACAGGGTGGCAGGAACATCGACGCGCTAGCTGTTACCATGGGTTCAGTAGTTGATTCTGGACCCTCCTGCTGCGTTGAATGTTTTCGTCGGTTATCAAAAAAGACCCTACCACTCTGTATGTACGAGGAAAAGAAGCACTACGTCTTTCGGCTGAAATTATGAACCTGTGTCGGGCGTGTGCTGATGCTGATTGGTCAAATCTATAACATATTAACGTTTCTCTAACGACCACCGCTTCTCTGAATGTGGCATGTTGTTTAAGCGTGGCTCATCTGTTTAAATATTTGTTATTTATTATAAGTTTGTTTATATGCAAAAGGGATTGCTCTGTAATCTCTCTTTTTTCTTTTCTTTAAAAACTATGAACCAGTCTGTATTAGAATCATTCCGTCATTTCCGTATGTCACCTTGTTGTACGTGCTTGCGTAGCTGCAGTTCACAAAAGTTGATATCTTGCCCGTATAACGAACTCCTTAGCTGTGTGTAACTACAACATACATAAAATAAACACAAAACCGTCATTGCGTATCACAAGCTCATTACAATGGGTCAAAGTCAATGACAATGACATTGTATGAAGTAGGCTGGGATTTATTCACCACAATCGTTAGCGACCACATTATACGATTAATTTTTCTAAGGTTTCGAACGAGGATATTTAAAATATTGATATCTATCCCAGGAGTATAATATTAGCATTATCATACTATCGATTATTGTAATGCTATTGAATTACAGCTTGAATGAGGATATAACTCATCAAGTCATAACTTCTCGTTCCCAACATCGTAAGAAAAGTAAATCGTACATGATTATTAAACTTTTCTGCCTGTTATATAAATAATTTTAAAATAGGTAATACAATCAGTTCCAACCACTGCAGGCCCCAAGCAATGAAAATATTTTATTTTTATTTTTAGAAACGGATTACCCGTTTCTAAATATAAAAATAAAATATTTATTTTTCTTCGGGACTACATAAGGTTTTCAAGCAGATTCTCAATAATAATGATGATTGGTAATATGAAACAATAACAAGCAGAGAATCGTTTTCTAAGTATAAATAAAGATAGATTCCCTTCTGTTACAAGGAATAGATAAAGTTCAATTAAACAACCCATATGATAGAAAAAGTACGTGCTTGGGAATTATAATTAAAACAATGTATATTTAAATTATGGTCTGTGTTATTATTATTGTTGTGTTGTTATTGTTCTTTTTGCATTGAATTAACACATGTTATTTCAATGAAAAAAGATCTAAGAAATAAAGATAGACCTTCATATGTATGCAATATGTATATACTCTTGTAAAATTTCTACTTATATAATTCTGTAATTTTTATGGTGTTCAATAAAGAGTATTCTATTTATCTATCTATTTATTTATTTAACAGTTTATGTACACACATATAAACAGAAAAGAAGAAAGAACCAGAAAAATACGTAAAAAGGTACAAGTTAATAATAATAGCTTTACTAAAACTATACAAAAACTTTAGTCACGTAGCACTAATATTTGCAAATTTGAGAAACAATCATTCAAAAATCATTGAATGTAATCATTTCATAAAATTAATTGATTTACGCTAACACCGAATTTTGTAAGATTCAAAATAAACTCTTACAAAATCACTCACTTCCTTGATTCCATCAATATAGGATTTATTTGTATTAGAGAATTGCGTGTAAATTGTCTGTTTTCACACATCGTTAATCATATTAATGTCTGTAATGTGGGTAGTCTCCAAGACGACGTTGGATTGTTTTAGATCGTAGAGTGATTTACAGTTCCATCAATTATTACCTGCCTGTAATTAATAAAACAATTTTAACTTGATGATTTTGTACAGCGACGACAATTATGTCAATAGTTAGATAGTCCTCGATTAACAACATTCACCTCGAGGGTTTGGACAACGTCCCTTCAACTTTGACCGCATATAAATAGTATTGACATTGACGGATCACATAATTCATCGCAAGCTTATACTAATTCTTTAATTATTTTTTGTCAAACAATGAAAGCCATCAAGTCTATCGCAATTCACAGTACACTACTAGACATGGGCATTCAGTCTATCCCGACCTCCGTTAGGACTATATAGCTGACAGATGACGATTTAGAAATCGTTTGGAGCAGACGATTCCTGGAGTGGAGACCACGAATCGGGAAGCGTAGTGAGGGTTGCCTCCAGATAGATCTTATTACTATTAAAAACGATTTCGTTAAGACCGCCTCGAAACTAGTTATATTCTTGGAAACTAGTAAGGTTTATCATGAATAACAGACAGTACTGTTACAGTGTATGCCAATACCAACAAGTAATATCAGAAAGGTGAAGAGCCAACTCAAGTAAACGGACAAACATTTTATAGCTCTTACAGATGGGAACTATCTCCGGTGAAAGAGCAATTTGTCTGGAAAGCTCACATCCCTGTTTACGTCGTTCACGGACTTGTTTGCAACACAAACGATAAAATAAGCTGCATAAGTGCGTAGGTAAACTAGGATTAATTTCTCACGACCATGTCGAAACACGATAGTGATCGCGAAATAAGATGCGAAACTTTTTATTGGCCACGTTTTTGTCTTCGTCTCGGCTCGAGAACAATGTAAAAAGATTTAGCCGTGGGTGTTGCATCACGATAGTAACGGAAAAATCTACGATACTTGTCGTGGTATACCGTGTAAGTAGTAATTTGTACATAAATGACATACATTTTTTGTTGTCAAATAAATCATTCTGACGTTTATGTGTTGGGCTGAGATTGACACGCAGTGTTAGTTATTACATGCTTCTTTCATGCTGCTATTTCATTCACGAATATTATTCCATCCTAATAAGTATCCGTCCTAAAATGTATACTTTGACTACAGATATCCATGTTATGATCTTGACAATCTAATATCGTGGCCTTGATGTTCTTAGCTTAAGAACATTATCTAAGCATACATATGTAAGTAAATTAAAATTCTAAATAGACCTCGCATAACACAGCTACTTTATATGCAAATACTTCACGTGGTTCACCGTAATCAAAGTCAAAGTGATTGTTTATTGGATATAAGTTGAATTCTCACTGCTAAATCACAGCGGAAAGCATTCGTAAGCAGTTCTGGGAAACTACAAATTACTGACGCCAGTATGCAGGGAGAAGATAGTATACCTAGTCTCGCTTGTGTTGTTAGTTATAATCAAGTATTAAATGTTAAATGCCATAATAAACAAGTTATGTTTGTAAGGCAGTCTAAGGAGGCAATATAACAGACAGAGTCAACAGCATATTAAATTCCTCAAATAAAATGAAAAATCAAAAGCTCTCAAAGTCTGTCGGTATCAATGAACAAGATTAGAAAGTCAACTATATGTTTATAAAAAAATACAATAGGCACTAGACAGCCCCTAAAAGACCTACACTTAGGCCTAGATATATGCCAGTGACCTTGAGTGGTTAGCTTGCGTGTTCTGTACTGAGCTCACGCAACGCGACGTACGTCTAGCCAGTAATAGGAATCGCCCATCCAGGAGCGCTGTCCCAAATAAGACGCATTATTAATTTGTTATACATAAAATAAAAGGGATTTTAATAAAACACATATACTAAAAGATCAATAATTAAATTATCTTTAAAAAGGTGAAGGTTTCAGAAAAACACGCTTTATAGATTTTGTATCCGCGTTACACATAACTTTACAAATTAATTTCACTATGTAATATAAACATAATCTAAAATATTCATATACTAGCTGACCCGACAGACTTCGTTCTGTCAAAACCTATTTGACTGTGGCAGTTTGTCTACGCGCAAAGGAAATATAGTATAAACTCCACTACTCTACTCTACCCTACCCTACCCTACCTACCTATCTACCTACCTACCCTACCCTACCTACCTATCTACCTACCTACCCTACCCTACCCTACCTACCTACCTACCTACCTACCCTACCCTACCCTACCCTACCCTACCCTACCTACCTACCTACCCTACCCTACCCTACCCTACCTACCTACCTACCTACCCTACCCTACCCTACCTACCTACCTACCTACCCTACCCTACCTACCTATCTACCCTACCCTACCTACCTACCCTACTCTACTCTACCTAAGTAAAACCTTCAAAAATAAAATTGATAAAACCTATTCTCAGTCCTACCAAATGATGACTGACACGTTATGTCAAACGCCATATACATAGTTACATTAGAAGATATGGTTACTTAATTACTTATAAATGTTAATATGGTGGTTTTCTTAAAAAAAAAAAAAAAAAAATTTTTTACATAATAACCTTCTCCTGACAATAACAAACACAACAAAAAAATAATTAGCGAAATCGGTTCAGCCGTTCACGCGTGATGCCGTGACCAAGGGAAATAGGGATTCATTTTTATATATATAGATTAAGTTATTAAGAAAATGACATATATGTTCTCTAATTATATATTTATTCCAAATCATTAATACTATTCGTTTAGACGTGATCTTCAGTATAAAATCATTAAAAGTCGATTATCGTTGCTTTAACAACAATCTTGTATAAATGCTGTAAAGAAAATGAACTGAGTAAGAAAATTAGGAATGCTTCAAGTCCCGCTGCTGTCATTGAGACAAAATCCTGTGCAATACAAGATTTAAATACAGTCAATTATTGAAATTAGCTTAACAATCTTCGTCAGTTCTTCTAAGTACGCAATCACAATTTGCACTGTCGAAATAGGCGCGTTGCTCTTTCCAAACTGTATTACCGTTCATTTCTGTTGCGTCTCCCTTCAATGACTAATATTTGTGAGTCCAGGCACGGGGTCATTTCGATACAATTGATTCATCGAGACACTCTTAATGTTCTCTCGATTTTCGTTGAATACTAACTGGTTTTAAAGATTTATGTGGTGTTTTGTTTTTGCTATTCATGTGCTTCCGGTATTTTGTGTTAGACACTGCTGTGATTTCTAATTGATCGATAAAGTGAATTGTGTATAGTGTCGTATTCATTCAGAACTACTGAGGAGCCCTAAACATTCTGTTGTGGATTTTTCATCAAAAGGAGAATTACGTTTTGATTCGCCGTCTGTATGGACTTGTTGCATTCTATTGGGTACGTAGATACTTTAATGTTATATTTGGACGATGCATTATCAGCATGATACGGGGAACCTTAACTAAACCGATCCTTATAAAGATAATGTTATTTAAGTCAATTTAGTAGAAATATAGTTGTTGGAAAATAATTTTCAAAACAAAAATACATAGTCTAGGTAGGATAAAAAGACTAATTTTTCTAGGAAACTATCGTTATCAGATACTCGTACTTGATTCTAGGATCCACTCCGTTATAGGTATTTATTAAAATCTAGCTGCTGCCCGCGGCTTCGCCCGCGTGGCTTTTTCTAAAATAAAAGTAACCTAAATAACTACTTATAACATCTGCCAGTGAATCCCGTCCAAATCGGTCCAGCCGTTTCTGAGATTACCTGGAACAAATAGAAAAAAATTATGTTTTTTTTTTGTTATACCCTATATAATTTCATATGCATTTAGTAAAAAGCTATTATTTTGACATTACAAAAAGACACTCAAATTTTATTTATTTGTATAGATAAGAGGAAATAATCTGTTCTTGACACTCTACGAAAACCTGACCATCTTTAATGTACTACAATTATTGCAAATAAATTTCATTTCATTACACCTCTGACATTCAAAAAATTTCTTCGAATCGTTTTGGAAAACAATACTCGTAAAATATCAGAAATAATACAGCATTCTAGATTTAACGCAGGCACATTCACGATAACGTAAAGATGTTATATAAATATCGAAAAGCATTTTGTTAAAAGAGGATTTGATTTTATCTTACACTCAGCAAATGTATGTTAATGCATGGTATACTTCTATTTGCAAATTAAAAGTTCCAGAAACATACCTAAATATCGCAAGTAACTATTTACACTAGGTATTACATTAAAAGACTAACAAACTAAATATATTAAAAAAAAAATACAATGAAAAACAAAAAGACACTTAATAGGCGTCGAAGTACTCGTCCGCATCGCTGTCATCCGGAAACGTGCCCAGATGACTGGCAGCATTGCCACATTGAATGGCAATGCTAATTCTTTGGTCAAAGAACGAGCCAGCCCTCTGGATCACGTGAAGTATCGACCTGTCGGCGAGAAACTAAATAATTGAATCACCTAAATTACAAGTTTCTAAAAATAAGTGTAACTGACATAGCTCGAAGAATTGCCAAACTTAAGTGGCAATGGGCAGGGTACATTGCGCGCAGAACAGGTGGCCGTTGGGGCCGAAAGGTTCTGGAGTGGCGACCGCGTACCGGAAGACGTAGCGTTGGAAGGCCTGAACAAGGTGGACCGATGACCTTATGAAAGCCGCAGGAATCCGCCGGATGCGGGAAGCATAAAACCGGTCGAGGTGGCGGTGCTTGGGGGAGGCCTATGTCCAGCAGTGGACGTCTTTCGGCTGAAATGATGATGATGATGATGATGAAAAATAAGTGGTTGGTACCTACTTAAATGCTTATATTTTTCTGTATCCAGCAACTTTTGTTGTTTTGTTAAGAAGGGTTAGGTACGCAAAGGAAATTGAATGCTTATGAGTAGAGTAATTTGCAAATGAATAGATGGGCTGCGTAACTAATTCGTTTTATTTGCATGTTGTAAAGCTGCGCACGCGTCGCCCTGCATAATGAGGCGATGTTCAGTAACACTGTATTTTTTATGCATAAAAACCGGTCAAGAACGTGTCTGGTGTAAAATTATAGGTTATGAGTATGACTTACGACTGTGAGTCAAGTTATGATTATGAGATGGGTATTTTATCTAATAGCCACAACGTAGTTAATTGGTAAGAACACTAGTAAGGAAAAATAAAACATGGTGTCTTGTGGTGCAAATATGACATCTGTGATGACTTTCAATTGTCATGAAAAAGCACTATACGAACTCAGATTTATATTGTCATGTCACTCAGATTTGTATTATTGTCTTCTCAAGATTTTTATATGACAGCATAATATTGTAGGTATATCCAAAGAAGTAAAAAATGTAGTAGGTAAGGTTTTGCTCAAATACCACAAGGAAAATCCCCCTAAAAATAATTAGGTAGCCATTCATTCATTGCCCGCATGTTTTTCAACACACATTCCATTTTGGTGATTAAATTTATATTGACTTATTGACTCCCAAGGAATGGCGTCATTCATTTCGGCTTTACGTTATTAAGACAAACTGCGAAAATAGCAACTAGGTTTCGGAGATTAGCCGATCCCAGCAAGACAACATCGACCGGAATGTCTTCCATTGACATTCGGAGCTAAAAATGAAAATGTGTTCCATTTCACGTTTTTTTGACAGTTTCCGTTGCATAAAGCGCCATCATGATCTCTCAAGATATGCTGGACACCATATGATGTGTAACACTCCACACAGAAATAAAAGTTGTCAGTAAAAATAAATGTTTAATTAACTCGAGAAAACCGCGTACTTTGTTTAATTATGTACACGCATTATCTTTATAGTTCTTCTTTGTCACACTTTTATATCTACATACTTAAATAAACACACTATAGAGCAATGATATTTGAACGTTGTGGACTATGGTGATTACAGACAGTTTCAAGATCATAACATTCAAAGTCAACGACTTTAGGTTTGCTTGATTTGATTTAAGTGTCTTTTATTTGTCATACGGGTCATATATGGGTTTTCCAGGAACTTTGAATGCATTTCCAAGTGCATGCCATGTTTCCATATTCAAAATTTTGCTCGTTGCTCTTTGCTGGGTAGGTACAATAGGTACCACTACTGTCTAATTTCCACACCCCAACGACAAATTGGAAATGAGTTCTCCACTACACGATGCTATCGTGAATTTGACTGTATTGCCTCTTTGTCTCATGTATCATCCGCCGTCTGCCATCTGCTGTCAGTTTTTTATGATGGAGGTCTTCTATTTCTATTCCAAGTCTACGGAAGTATGCATGTTATAGTCTATCTGAGATTGTATCAGAAAGAAATACCAACAGTTTCACTTTCTTATCATCCAGCGCAAGGAAGCGAAAAAATTTTATAGTACACGTAACATTAATTGCAAAATGTTTGTTTTCTTAGTAGCGTAAAATACATGTGTATATGTACTAGGGAAGTATGTAGGTGGATTTAGAGATCATGAACGACTTACTGACATATATTTACAGCGGCGGGTCAGTAGATTATTATATAAACGTGATAGCTCATATTGTTTGCAGCATGATTGCTGCATTTATATACTACTTATGTTTTGTCTTCTTGCAACACCGAGACATTATCAAATTATTATTATAATATTAGAGAACTGCTAACGAGATCAGTCAGGTTTGTACCGTGTTTACAATGTACGTACGACAAATTAATTTTATGTAGAAGCAAACCTATGATTGGTTTGCCTCTATACATATGTATAAAACGAAATTAATTGATTAAACATTCATTAACGGACATTCATGCAGATTGAAACCGAAATAAAAGATCGACATATAGATTAATTATTTATTTAAATAAAAATACCGACCTACTGGCTGAATTTTACAGCAAAAGCCTGATGAGGACTTTACCTATACGGTATAAATAATTGATTTACCGGATACTATATTAAATCTGGCATCTGACAGTTTTTTTTATTGCAGCGTCGTTAACTAAGCTATTTATTTATTAACTAGCTGACCTGACAGACGTTGTCCTGTCCAAATTTTAATATAATTCATACAAAATTCCTATAGAAAATGCACTTTAAAATTTTCCCGATTTTACATTTTCCTTGGTAACTTTTAAATTTTTTCATTTCGTGAAAAACTGATTAAAACTATGAAGAAAATTAAAAAAATATATATGCCAAATCGATCCAGACGTTCCCAAGTGATGCGTTTACCAACGAACAGCATTTTATTCTTATTTATACAAGATTAACTTATATTCAGTGCAGTAGTTAGACTGAAGAATAATAAATCTGTAAGTCCAACAAAAATTACAAATACAGTAGCTATTCGGTCTATAATGTAAATTGGCTAATAATGTCGCTTAACAAACAAGAACACGTCATTATATACATATCCTGTTTGCTCAGCTGACGCAGATATTGTAATATTTATCACTTGTAATATGAATAAAAAATTATGCATTCGACAAGCACTGCGCTAAGCGAAGGGAGAAGTATGTTTTGTTGAATAGAACTTGATGTTAGTAGTAAATCTAGTTCTGCTATCACAAAAACTGCTAGGTCATTAAAAAAAGCAGATTTATCTCGTTGCTATTCTTATATTATTAACAGATTTTTGGCTGATGTTATTTTATGATCTTTCGTGACCTGAAAACGATGGTGATTACTGTATCTGACAGATATAGTTACTCTATATTTAAATACTGAATTTATTTTCGACCCTGCAGATATCGGCGCAGTATCATTTTCACACTTATCCGGTCTCAATTTTTCTTTAATTGACATCAGGATCAGCCTCCAATTTGATTATTGGAGTAGAAATTTAAAATTATCTACAAAATTTTGTCCATTTTGGCGTCTCTATACTACCCTATCTAGCTTTAGACGGGTGTGTAACGTTTGATATAATAACAAAAGTTCTAATGATCAATGATCAATCAATTTAATATATTTTTTATTTAATATAACGATCAAATGATATAATGAATTATAGATATAATATCATTTTACCTAATTTCATATGGTACATATAATGACCAGTTTATATAATGCACATTTGAAATATTATTCAAAATCTATAAGTAACGTTTAATATAATTTGGAAATGTCTACTTTTATTTTTACAAAAACTGATTCGATTTAATAGTAGTAGTTAATAGGTTGAATCTGTTCCAAAACCGAATCGCGGCACCCCGACTTTACGTAGTCTTTTGGCCTAGAGTGTATATACAAACTTGAGACGCGGAGTAAGAGCAACCCCCGCCCGCTGTAACAAAGCATAGGCACCCGTGCGAGCCGTAGCGGCTAAGGCTACGAAGGCGAAGCTGCGGAGGAGGCAACCAGCAAGGCGAAGCTGCGGAGGTGAACATTAATCACCAAGTTTGGTCAGTGGGTTTGCTAATTCACACCACTAAGTTCACAATATTTTTCTTCGTCAGTCAGCGGTGTGTCAGATCTCAGATTAACTTATTCCTCAACTTCCGGGTTATCGCGCCGCATTTCAACTCAATCTGTTAAATGGCAATAAAAACATCAGTAAAAGTAAACACAATAAAAATCAAGCAGTACAATTCCCCAGTTCAGGGTCAAACGGTACTGACCTTAAATGAAACCGTAGGTATACGTTACCTTAGTACGATAATGAGATTTTAACTCGAGTGCAAGTTAGCAGTGTTTATTGGGTCGCTCTCGATTGCCATGGCCATGATTGATGCCAGCCTTAATGACGGGATGGCCGATGATTGTGGAATCTTGTTTGAATGTCCATTGAGAGGGGTAATGTGTTTATATAGAAAAATAATTTTCAGTTGGTCATTATGGGCCTGGAAAGTTAAAGGGGCTTGTCAAGCTTGCTGATTGACGATTCTTTACCTAATTACCAGGCTAGCTATTATTTATGGCAAATCGTATAATTGTCGTCACTAAATAAGAAGAAGAATAGTATAAATATGTAGAATATGTAGGTTTACAGGGTCATTGGTAAAACACTAACAGCTTCTTAGGACTACTTTTTTTTTTTTTCTTACCTCCTTACTAATAAACGTTGTATAGCGTCTGTATAGTTACACAACGCTTTGTCTTCTTCTATCGAAAGTCAAATTACTGACGAGTGAAAGAGAGAAATCGGTGTGTAACTATACAGACGCTATACAACGTTTATTAGTAAGGAGGTTAATCTTTTATATAGATTATTTTCTATTTTGTGAATGTGAGAACATTGTAGGCCTAGTAGAGTGTAGATTTGTTGGCACTTTTCTATTTTGTTAAGTACCCGGTAATTGTTGAAAGGCCTACACTGTCCTCCCATACCTATTAACAATGTTATTTGATAATATTGTAAAGCCAATTATTTTTCAAAGAGTAACCGTGGAGTTTCTTGCCGGCTCTTCTCCATAGGAAACGACTAATTGGAACCGTGCCTCTAGCTTCTGACGTTTTATAAGTGCCCATGTAGGTTTATGTGAAATAAAATATTTTTTATATAAGGCCGAGTAATTATTCAATGCAATCAATCCGTCTATAGAAAGAAGATATGAAAAATAGAATTGATTTTCCGTAATTATAACAATTAGAACATAATTAAATGTGTCAGCCTCGCGTTATTTGATCAAATCACTTGTTAAACTACACGTCATCAGGAGTAATTAAAAACTAAGTACATATAAACTAATCCTTCGACGACTTAGCTGTTCGTCAAATTGGACCAATTAAACCTATTCTACAAAATACAGTGATAATGACTAAATTGGTTTTATGTGTAATAAAATATTTTGATTTTGATTTATATTACTAACATCTTTAACAACAACTTTTGGCCCAGGACATGACATAAATGTTACGAACTCTAGGCGTAGAAAAACAAACTGCCGTGTCTTACGAGTGACAGTGCACGGGAGGCGTAGGTATAATACAACAAAATACAGTATGGAAGTGTATTTTTAGATAGAACAACGAAATCTTGAAGGTTTGTTTTTGGTAAAGTTTTGTAAAAAGTTCTAGAACAAAAGTTGTTGTTTATGATGTTAATAGTATAAATTCAGTCCTACAAGGTTTTTAGTGTTTTACCAATTACCCTTATATTTTGTAACACAAAGTAAGTTCCGTAATTAGTTGCAATAAATCAATTCTTACAAGTATCTATCTCATTTAGCAAAACCACTTCAATAAATCCATCCATACTATCATATATACTATCCATACTAATATTATAAATGTGAAAGACTCTGTCTCTCTGTCTGTCTGTATGTTACGTTTTCACGCCTAAACCGCTGAATCGATCGTCATGAAATTTGGCAGAGATTATAGCCTGGAATATAGAGAAGGACATAAGCTACTTTTTTACGCGATAACCGACATCCACGCGGGCGGTGCCGTGGGCAAAAGCTAGTCAAATATAAACAAGCCTACAATTGTCGTCTCTCACATTTCACAAGGCACAAGTATATTAGCTGTTACATAAGTGATCTTTCCTCACAACGTCTACGACCTCTCGAACTTTATGTAGCCATGGAAGCATTTAAAGTCTTATTGCTATCAAAATTAGATACATTTTCAATTGAGATAAAGGCACTTTTAAAAATGTCACGGAGTTCTCTGCACTGTTTAAAAGTTTGTAAGGTAAACTTCGTGCATTTCAATGTACATACTGTCATACGCTAAAAATATACGCTTTCGACTAAGTAATTAGTACCAGTTGTTGTATTGTTTGTCACATGTGTTTCTTACTCTGTGTCATAATTTTCGGTAAAATATTTGTGTGTAGGTAATTTGTGTAAGAAAGTGATATACCTATTGATCTAAGGTGACATAAGAAGGAAGTAGACCTACGTTTTTCGTGCGTGCAGCCGGCGTTCATCGATTTATAAGACTTTATCACGTCAAAATTAGCACTTTAATTAAACCTTAATATTACGCAAACGGATCCCTGAATCGAAAAACGTTTTGCAATAACCGCAATAATTTTGAACGGCCTATCCAACGGTACCCCACACTATGGGATCGACGAGAAAAAAAATCCCCACTTTACGTTCAAGGGAGGAACCCTACAATTTTTTTTTTTTTTCAACTTTTTTATTTTGCCTTTTTGTCGGCGTGGTTAATATGTATGTATACCCGTGCCAACTTACAGCTTTCTAGTACTAAGAGTCACTAAGCTAAGCCGCGGACAGACAGACGGATATGCGAAACCATATGGGTTCCTTGTTGATTTCGGAACCTTAAAAAATAACATCGCTTTCAGTGTCATGTCATTGTAAACTCAATAGCAAGACAATGGTGCCGATTCCCTTGTACACAAACTAAACTAAATTTAAGTTCAGTGCATCTTTTTCTTTCTATTTCTTTAAGAAAAGGACAGAAGATTAATTTTAGTTTAGTCCTGTCAAATTAATCATCGCCTGTCACTACTCCATAAAAGCTTAGACGTGATTAAAAAATTGCCGACTAAAATTACGTCAATTTACGTCAAGCGCTGATTAATTTGACAGGACTAAACTTAAATTTATCTTCTGTCCTTTTCTAATGAAATAGAAAGAAAAAGATGCACTGAACTAAAATCTAGTTTAGTTTGTGAACAAGGGAATCGGCACCACATAAATGGACACTCGTAAGTATCTCTATCATAATGCTGTTATTTAAGGCCCAGAAGTTCATGCTTTAACCTCACGACTTTCCGAAAGGTGCATCGAGCGTAAGCAGCGTCAGCAAAAGGTTAATGTTGTAATATTATAAATTGTTACTATTGATTAGTTAGGCTACGTAATAACTAGCTGGTCGGGTAGACCGGTGATTGCCGAAGAATATTGTGAATCTTATAATGTACCTTGCGATTGGGAGTTCATTGACTTTTTGTTAATTTGCAAAAAAATCTGGGAATTCGTTACTATAATTATCACTATTATTATCTTGTTTTTATACTTTTACGTATCTCGGCGTTGCGCCGGATTTATGGGACAGTACGGGCCGAAGCCAAGTATTAGCCCTGGAAATTGACTATATTATGATGAGATGATGGCTTGTTCGGATTGGGTGATGGTGAGTGTGTTCATGAGATTGTGTTCGTACGGTGGTTGCTGCTCGCGTGTGTGACGTGACGATGGATGTTTCGTTGTCATTTTGCAGAAATTTTCTGACAATCCTGCAGGTATTTAAGATTGCTGCTTACTGGAGAGTCTGATAAGTGTAAGGTCGAGATCGAGTGTTTTTAAAGATTGGTGGAGCTGTTTAGGAATTACACCTGTTGTTGACAATACTATAGGAACTATGGTGACATTGCTAAGCCGCCACATTCGGCTGATTTCTATTTTAAGGTCAATATAAATTTAGAAAGTTTTTCTGCTATAGTATTCTGTAGATAGTGTGTATCAATGTTTAGAGGTATGAGGAACAGGGTGTAAAGTTCACAGTAAAGGGAGGATCCTCCGACCAGACGGGTATTGTGTCTGGTGGGCAACTGCCCAACGGTTGATGTCGGGATGTTGTATATATGCTAGTCGCGCGGTAAACTCTGATAGCGCGATGCAGGATTTGTGTGTCTTTGATGCGTAGTTCGCATGTGGCGTTGTTGATATCGCCACAAGTGTATTGTTATTATTTCTTTACTACCCCAACAGAAGTACACCCAAATTTACCTGACGAGAAATGGCGTAGTGACATAGTGCCCATCTGAGATGCCCTAATATCCCTTAATGCCCCAGAAAACGAATAGGCTTACCTATGTAGATTATTGATTACCCATAGCTCGAAAACCTTGAAAAATATTTTGTAAAGAATGAAATTACCAAAGAACAACAATTGATTCCATGAAAGTTTGTTAACTAAACCGAAAATTATATACGAAATGGAAACGATTAAGAAAGCATTCAGTTTGTGAACGGCAATGGCGGTAATTGTGTTGGAACTAAATAATTGTGTAACTAACTTAACACAATTCATGACCATACAAAAATGATCGTTTCCTAATTTTTTGATCTTATCAGCTAATAAGTACTTTAATAGTTTAATGTATCACGATTAGTAAAAAAACAGTTGCAGCTACATTTATAATACTACAACTAAACTTACTAAACTATATGGCTATAACAAATTTTTTGGTGCTTTTTGATTCTTTCCCCTCCTTTTTAGGGTTCCGTACCAAAATGGTAAAAAGGAACCCTTATGGTGCGACTCAGTCTGTCTGTTCGTCTATTACAGCTGGATATATCAAGAACTACTAATGCTATCAACTTAAAATTCTGAATAGTTTTAGATGACGTTTGCCCAATTATTTTGCAAATAAGAGTTTTTTTTTGCAACAGGGTCTGAACAGGGGTCTTAAAAATTCGAAGTGGGGCTACTAGAGCACGTGTGGTATTATATGAAAGAGCGCTATTTGCATATTCTCAAACATGTATTTTTTTTTTTTAGTACGCATAGTTTTCGACTTTTGACGAAAAAAAAAAAAAAAATATCGTTCCCCCTTATCTCCGAAGTTTGCATAGAGAAAAATATCTATTTATTCCATGTGATAGAAGTTTATGTAAAGATTACAGGAAAATAAAAGGATGTTTCTAAATAGCACACTTTTTCAAATATTGCAGTTATAGGTCAGCGCCATCTCTTGACCGGTTGTGGAACAAATTTTTTTTTTTTCAAGATGCTGGTCATTTCTATAAAATATTTTTTTGTGTTTTTTTGTACACTTGAACTCTGTATTCTTTTGGGCTTGTATATATATGTAGCAATACCGCTAATTGTGCGACGAAAAAGTGGATGTTTTACGGTGTCCCCATTTGGGCATCGCCTTAAGAATGCGCTGAGTGCGCAGTGGCGCCCTCATCGTTTGTTTGGTGATTTCTTTTATTTTAGAATCAAAATGCAGAAAATAAGCAGGTTAAGTTGTGCTTCACAAGACTATACGTTACTATTATTACAAACAGTAGTTTTAAATTGTTATGTTTTATTGTAGCCATTCAAACGGAAAACAGTGGCCACTAAGCTCCGTTTTAATGATTACAATAAACCATAACAATTTAAAACTACTGTTTGTAGTAATAATAACGTAGGTATAGTGTTGTGGAGCACAACTTAACGTGGTTAATTTCTGCATTTTCATTCTAAAATAAAATAAATCACCGAACAAAGGATAAGGGCGCCACTGTGCGCAATCTTAAGGTGGAAGCGCTAAGGTAGCCCGCGAAATTAAAATTTACTTATGGTTTTTGCAATTTTCAGCTCATTATCTAGGTTTATGTTGATTAAAGTACGATTCGCCACCGTAACAAATATGTATTTACAGAATTAGAAATAAATATTATTCTATTCTATTCTATTATATTCTATAATCATTAGAATCGGTAATACAACTCTTTAAGTTACTATAATCCTCAAATGTCAAGAATTCATGTATGGCATTTTGAGTAATTTATGCGGCCTGCCCAAATGTCCTTTCTTTGGTATTGTTCGTCGAATCGTTGAGCTCCTTATGTTCTGAGTTGAGCTGCACGATTACTGACAAATGCGTGCACTGAATGGACAGGTCCACTCAATCTGTGTGGTTCTTTCTTCAAAAGACCATTCCAGACACCAGTCTACATGGTCTTCACATGATTTGACCAAGATTATGTCTGGACTTTAAAAGAGACTGTGACCTCTGAGTTTGTTTCGGTCTTTCTTCTCAGAGTAGTCAGATACGAAATGCCGACCTCATCTAGTTTTAAAATATGATTGACGTGTAAAAGTGTTTGTAAAAACCTACTTACAGAAATAAAATCATTTATCATTTATCATTTATCATGAAAGAGTCACTCAATAGGGCAATATGAAATTAGAGACCTAAATAGATGATTTTAATGATTATAATTGTATAAATATAGATTTGTTACAGCCGCGAATCATATTCAGATCAACGTATAATTTGATACTGATCTGATGGAAATTGCAAAAAAAACGTAAGAAATTTTGAATTTCGCGGGGGCTTTCGCCTTAATATAGCAAGATGGTAAATAGGATGTCGTTACAAATGACGAAGGAAATGCCTAAGTCAAGTCAAGAGCATGGACAGATAGCAAGTATCCTGTCTGTTAATAACAACTAACTGTGACGACCAATCCCTCGTCAAGTGTGCTGATTATGGCAATTACCTCTTGACCGTTCATTGTTAGTAGCGGTCATTGTTCTAAGAAATATGAGAATACACTCAGGTTGGTCACCTCTATAAAGAAGTCCCATTCCATACATTCATATCATACCGATGATGGTACTGCGCAACTATGTATATAAAAGCCTTTTAGTATAAGAAGAATATAAATAGAAAATGCTCGAAAAAAGAAAAGTAAAAAATCTATATATATATATGTACATAAAAAAAACTAGCTGCAGCCCGCGGCTTCAATCGCGTGGCTTTTTCTAAAATAAAGGTAGGTAAGTTACTCCTTATAACATCAGTTATCTGCCAGTGAAAGTCCCGTCAAAATCGGTCCAGCCATTTCGGATATTAGCCGGAACAAACACACAGACGGACAGACAAAAATGTTTAAAAAAATATTTGTTGTTTTATGTACCATAATAAAAAGCTGTTATTTTGACATATAAACAGACAATTTATTTTTATTTATTTGTATAGATTAAAGTCTGACTGAGTTGTGAAACGAATTTTGATGCGGTTTTTTACCATCATTTAAAGAATTTATTCTGGAAGGTATTTAATACATTATTATAAGGTGTATAATTCATTAATAATAAACTAAAATATAATTTAAAAAAACAATGTTTTGTCAAGTCGTAAAAACCGTTCGAAGCAGGGGCGGGTCTATAGTGTAAGAAGAAATTTATAAAATTTGTGACCCACAGTACGTGCATTTGCACTAGCATCATGCTGAGTGGAAGCCTACGTCACAGTCATGACGTGCAGCTGCCGACTATTTTGGTTTTGTGCTCGTGATTGGAATGTAGATCTATTTTTTTTTTTTTTTTTTTCTGTATACCTACCTACTCAAGTTAATTATCTTTTTGTATGCACGTGTTTCTGTGACAAATAACCCTATTTTTCTTTCTTTTCACTTTATACGGAAATCCGTTAAAAAACTATTATTGAATTAAAACCTTGCGCTCAAGTTAAAATTTGAAGTAAGTATGCATATAAGCGACGTCAGTTTTATTTTTGATCAGTGGAATATATTTAGTCCTTCATCGCCTTTTGAGAGTGAAAAAAGTGTGTGGAGAAATCCCAAAACATTGACAAGCGCATAATGCAAGTGTTTTGACTATACATAGATATATAATATATGTGGAGATGTATGCAGTATTCGCGTCGTATGAGACGCCTCTAGTAATTCTACCGGGTGCATATTTGATTGTTTTTAGTGCATACATTACTGGAACTAGGGCGAATCGTTTGTCCACTTTGGGAGAGTCGTCAGCTTGCTGATATATTATACTTGTATTAAAATTATTTAAGCGTAAGACGGTCAACGCCTTTCAATAGGTAGATATTTCGTTATATTTTTAACTATTGTGGTGGTATCTACGTCACATGCGAACTATTGCATCAAAGACTTGACGTCACACAAATCCAGCATCGCCGATCAAAGTTTACCGCGCGACTAGCATATATACAACATCCCGACATCAACCGTCCTTCATTCCGACCTCGCCGCCGAGGCTTCGCGCGAAATCCCCGACTAAATACTAAATAGTCCTCCCGGACCCTTGCTTGTAAGCGAAGCGCCAGCACGCGCTGTAACTGAGCCTGTAGCTTTAAATTCCCCCGATAATAATCATAACCCTGATTTTATCCAGCCACCGTCGGTCCCTTGCCATCCTCCCTCCGACTCTGCCCTAAGCCGAGGTTCGGACCCCACAGGGGGTGCCCTTAGCGCGCAGTCGTTTAGTTTATAAGTTTTTACGCCCTGGCTGGAGGCATTAAGTTTCGTTAGGAGCTTAAGGCAACCACAAGAATGTCCGGTTTAAGATTCTCAACCTCTCATGTTTAACTATGAGAAGCCCTAGATAAAAAAAAAAAAAAAACAACCGTCCGCGTCGGGCAGTTGCCCACCAGACACAACACCCGCCTGGCCGGAGGATCCTTCCTTTTCTATGGAGGATGAGTGAACATCCTGTTCCTCATACCTCTATACTATCATTCCTAAATGGTCCGTGATGCGTTGCAATGCATTTTTTTTTTTTTTTCGTTAAGAACTTACTCCGGCGCGCACACAACGACTTACCAAAGTTCCATCACAAGCGACCTATTTTCGAGTTTTTGCGAGACTAACGCAAGGCAATTGATTTTTATTTATATAGATACAAAATACAAAAAAAAACAAAATACAAAATAGTTTATTGTGACAAATAGAAAATTACATTTTACATTTAAACGTGTTTGGAGCCTCCTTTTAGGCAAACAATGCCTGTATTAGAAGGCTCCGCTCTTTCGCATCATTATAGTACATTTAAGGGTAACCATGCAATGTAAGTACATTTTTCTGTATTTAGCTTAAATTTAAATAAATTAAAACCAATAAAATTAAATTTAAAAAGATATTTTGTTGATTTTTATTTCATCATCTTTTATTTTAAATAAAACCACTCTGATATTTTTAAAGTTTTGGTTGACCAAGTAACTGTAAACTTGTTTAAGGCTCCTACAGACTCGCGCGATATCGCGGGCGCGACAAAGAAATTGTGCTACTAGTGTCGCGTCGCGCCCGCGATATCGCACTAGTCTGTACGAGCCTTTATTCAAGCTGGAAAGGAGAAAATTGCAAGCTAAGAAACGGTTACATATCATGCTGTAATTTCCAGTATAAGCTGACCTCTCATTGTACGGAAATTCTATACAATGCGAAATCAGCTTATACTGCAAAATGTATAGCTTGATATGTAGCCGTGTATATTCATAAAAGTTCAAAGGAAAACTAAGAAGTACAAATATATAAATGAGCATAACCAGATAAAAAAGTCAAATGTCTTAACGCAAACATTAAATCATAAACAATTTTGTACTACTGTATTTAAATTTAAAACTTTTGATATCAATTTTATGACCGTAGGAACGTTAAATAGAAATAGCGATGCTGATGTCCACAGAGTCAAACATATTGGCTTCCATATCAAGGCCAAGTAAAGTCAAATATTTTTAAATTATTTATTGTGAAGATACGGATAGGTTAGCCATCACTGTACGAAGACACGAGGTGACGATTTTTGTAACCCAGAGGAAGAATAAGAAGATCTTACACCTGTAATGGTCTTCCTCAGGATAGCGAATTTTTTTTGTAAAGAAACTATCGAATTAAAGAAAGAAAGAAAGAATAACGTTTATTTGGTCACAGTTCGTGAAACACAAAATACAAACAAATTCAAATTAGGAAATTAGGAATTAGGTAATTCAATAGTTTCTTTACAAACAAATTGAGCTAGTACTTGGCTATGAAAACTGAATTTGTTCGTTAACGTAATAGTAAGTAATTAGCGATTATGCGCGGTCGGTTCGCCTTGCTCCGATGACACAGTAGCCAGTCAACTCGATCGTCTCAGGTGCGTCATACGGTAGGGATGACAGCACTTGGCTAAAGAAATATCGTTTTTTTGGAGTCATGTGAGTAGGTACTCAGTAGGTGGTCTGATATGATAATGTTTTCTGTTTGTCCAAGACCGATATCCGAAAAACCACGAAAATAACTCGAGTTTGTAACACAACGGTACAATATGGTTGTATCTATATTGCGTAAAAATGGAATACTAGCTTGTGCCCGCGGTTTCGCCTGCTTCGAGGTCGGAAATTATCCCACGAGAACGTACTTCCGGGAAAGGTAAATCTTGTCTTAAATCAGGACATGGTTTACTTGTGTGCCAAGTTTTATCAAAATCTGTTCAGCCAGTAAGGCCAGTAAGGGTGAAAAAGTAACAGACAGAGTTACTTTCGAATTTATAATATTAGTACGTAGTATAGATGATGATAGCTGGAAGAACGAAGCACTTATGAAGCACCATCTTTCTGTGTAGGTATAGACTCTAAAGGATTATACCGGCACCGCGTCGCCTCGAATTTAGGCTACGGCTAGCCGCCAGCACGCTTATTACGCGTCGTCCGCGAGGTGCAAGCTCGCAATCCGCGCGCCGGCTGCGAGGTGCAAGCTCGTCATCGCGAACACAATTGTTATATGGTATTTATGATTGAACACGCCTAGGACCTGCACATTTTCATAATGTCTCGGTTTACATTGACTTATTTATATTGCGACTCGGAGTTGGCGTGCAGTAAGCACGCGGACCGCTCGCTTGCAGCGCGTGGGCTGACTGCCTGCCGTTGGCTTTTTTATATTGACATTATGAAATATATTATACGACACACGATTTAATGTTCTAATTTGAATGACAAGTTAATTTTGCTCGGTTGAAGCGGTGCCGGTATAGTGTGCCATGACATCGAACGATGAAGAACGACGATGATTTGAAACGATCGATGTTCAATAGTAATGTCATTCAAACGATAATGACGTGCTCTTTGAACGATTGAATGATGATCGACGAATTGCTGTCCAAGGTAAAATGATAAACTTCACGTTAGGTACTAGGCAAAATGACTTGGTGATAGCGAACTGAAATGGATTATAATTGATTGGACACAGAAGATTTATTATTTTGAAGTGGGTACAACAGTTGCAACTGTTGATTGTATTAATAAACAAGGAAAAAAACGGCAAGGGGTGACTTGCACACTCAATAATGGATCCCCGAAAACGGCCGCAAACACATAGTGACGTAGCGACTAGGGGGCAACACTTCCTGAGGTGCTTGAGGAGTGAAAAGATATTCCACGGCTATCAGTACAAACCCGGAAGTACGTTCAAGATCCCTACCAGCATCTTACTGGAATACTTCCTTCCTCCGAGCACATTTGCTCTTGCGTATCTCTACTCAAGTCGGCCAATAGAGGCAAGAAAGAAGTGGGAGCTCTGTTCGTCGTAAGTGTTCACTCCAGCCGGCTAATAAAGGCAAGCCAGAGATGAGGAACAAGACTTCTCCCGGGAGATGGGGTCCGTGGGGTCGCTACTGCCCAATAGCTCGTCACATGCTGCCCTGCGGGTTTATGTATCTCTCTTGGTCTGGGTCTTCACACTCTTCACACTAGACCCGTTTTGGTTGAAATAATAAGAGACGAATTATGTCAATTGGTTGTTCATTGCCAGTTGTTAGTTAATTATCCTTAACTACCTATATCAAAGACGTTTCTGAAATGTTAGCAAATTCCCCCAAAATTTAATCCTGTTAAAGTGGCTTAAAGGCTTCAAGGACTCTGAACGAGACATCACTGTTATGCGACACCCAGGTGCGTAAAGTGCCTGGGTTCGCATAGCACTGCGGAATGCGAACGTCCCAAGGACCGCGCACTATGCACCGAGCCACCTAGCTGCGTGCTATGTGGCGAGGCAGGCCACCCCGCGAACTACCGTGGCTGCGCTAAAGCCCCAAAATCCGCGCCCCCTCGCTTAGCGAAGCGTACCGACGCGCGTCAATTCCGCGAATGCCCGTCCTACTTGGAACCAGTAAGACTGAGTCCCCAGAGACCCAGTCCCTGGAATTACCTGCACCATCAGCAGGCGTTCCCCAATCTCCAGACTAGAACCGCCCCTCAGGCAGTCGCTCCCCAGGCCCCTCAGGCCAGTATACCCCGATTAATGGACCCGCGAACCCGATTCGAGAACTCGCAATCGAGACCCGCGACCATCGCACCCCCCACCGCACCCGCGCCCCTCGTCGCCGCGCCCGCGCCCGCGCCCGCGCCCGTCGCCGCCGCTCCGTACGCGCGCCCCCCTCCTAACCACACCCCCACTCCCGTGGCCGGTGTCAACAAAGTAGATCCCTTCCAGGTGATCTCTTCCACCTACATGGTCTTCCTCACCCCCCGCGCGAGGAGGATGGCCGATGAGATAGTCGCCGCGACCAACGCCGGTGACTTATACCAAATTCAGGCAATCTACAATGCGTATCCCGAGATCACGCAAGCATTGTCTAGATTCGCGAACAACACCCCTAGACCACTTAATGGATACTAGGTCCCCCGCTAGAAACAAACCCCGATCCCTAATGTTAGGCTATTTTAACGCCAATGGCTTGGACGGCCAAAACTCAGAGATCACCGAATTCCTCGGCGATCATAAGGTAGACGTTTTCCTAATTCAAAAGACCTTTTTAAAACCCAGGCACCGTAACCCGTCAATTGCGAATTATCGTATAATTCGCAACGATAGGTCGCGGTGCCACCTGGGAGGTACTCTAATCTATTATAAATCAGAGCTCTATTGCACGCCCATAGACCCTCCTGTCCTAAAGTCCCTATTAGAAGTCTCGATCTGCCGAATCGGTATGACGGGCCACCCATCTATAACGATAATATCAGCCTATCTGCCCCCTACCATTACAATTGATCCTATCCAAGATCGACTACTGACCGACGACCTTAGCACCCTCTTGAGCATGAGTGATTCCGTCATCATGGCGGGTGATCTCAATGCCAAGCACCCAGCCTGGAATAGTAGACTCACCTCCCATAGGGGTAAAGTCCTCTTTGACCTCTGCCCCCTCCTAAATTTTGATATCATCGCCCCGATGAATCACACCCACTATCCGCATAATCCTGACCATGCCTCTGACGTGCTCGATGTGGCACTTCTAAAGAACATCAACCTACGGTTGGTCTCTATAGAGGTGCACCACGAGCTTCACTCTGACCACCGACCTGTTCTCGTAGAAATGGCCCCTCGCATAGGTCTTCACGACCCCAATATCCCCCCGCGCACCAAAAGGATAACGGACTGGAAGCGAGTAGGCGAAAGCTTGAAAGCTAACACGTCCCCCCAATTGGATTCGATCCCCGACCAGTTCGACTCTATCGCAGACACGACGACCGCGATCGACTCTCTCACAGAGCACGTACAATCTGTCCTGAACACATGTTCAAGGGAGGTTCCGGCGACGGATAACCGTCGCGGGAAACTGCCGGACGATGTACGTGCACTGATGACGGAGAAGAACGCAGCCGTCCGTGCGTACAGTAGCTTTCCCTGCACGGCTAACAAAATCCACATGCGCTACTTGCAGCGTGCTGTAAGTAAACGCGTGAAGGAATTTCGTGACGCCGACTGGGATAAGCTACTGAGCAGCCTAGAGCCGAACCATCTAGCATTCTGGCAACTCCAAAGGAAACTCAATCCCCGAGGAGGTGGCTCAGCCTCAATGCCCCCACTGATCCGCCCAGACGCGTCTCTCGCTTTCGAAGACACCGACAAAGCCGAATGCTTAGCCGACAGTCTAGAGGCCCAGTGCTCGCCCAGCTCTCAACCAGTAGACCAAGCTCACCTCGATGAGGTCGACGCTGAAGTCGAACGTAGAGCCTCCCTCCCGCCCGTTGAAGACCCTGAGTATCCTCTGGCTCCCGTCACACCGGCGGAAGTGCACGAGCTCATAAAGGGTCTGAAACCTCGTAAAGCCCCTGGCTCTGATGGTATCACCAATAGGGTGGTCCAATTGTTCCCCGCCCACCTGATAATGCTCTTGGCCACCATCTTCAATGGAGCCATGAACAATAATGTCTTCCCGCAAGTGTGGAAAGAGGCCACAGTAATCGGTATTGCCAAACCCGGTAAACCCAAGAAGGAGCCCGCGAGCTACCGCCCCATTAGCCTGCTCACAGTCATGGGCAAACTCTACGAGAGGCTTATTTATAAGCGTCTCAGAGACTACGCCGAGACTAAGGGCCTTATCCCCCACGAACAGTTTGGATTCCGTACCAAACATTCGTCGACCCATCAGGTCCACCGTATAGTCGAGGACATAAGCGCCGGCTTTCAACGCGGCCTAATGACAGGAGCTATCTTCTTTGATATAGCGAAAGCGTTCGACAAAGTCTGGCACAACGGCTTGATTTACAAGCTGTACCAACTCGGTGTGCCCGAGCGTCTCGTGCTCATCTTACGAGACTTTTTGTCGAATCGCACCTTTCGCTATCGCATAGAGGGAGCCCTCTCCTCCTCCCATCCCATACGCGCAGGAGTCCCCCAGGGCTCTGTGATATCCCCCCTGGCTTTTACGCTTTACACCAGCGACATCCCGAAGTTTAAAAAGGCTCAGTTGGCTCTGTTCGCAGACGATACGGCTGTTTACTACAGAGGGAAGAGTCATAGTGTCATTACCAACACTCTCCAGACTGCAGCCGACAAGCTCGGTGCGTGGTTTAGAAAGTGGCGGATCGAAGTCAATCCTGACAAAAGCCAAGCGGTTCTCTTCGTAAAACCGAGAAAAATCCCCCCAAAGCCCAAACCTGTCACCATGTTCGGCAAGCCTATCCCTTGGGAGAAGCGAGCCAAATATCTAGGTGTCATTCTCGATCAACGCCTCTCCTTTTCTGAGCATGTAAGTAAGGTGCGTTCGCGCGCCGCCTTCGCTCTCTATAGGCTTCACTCCCTTGTCCACGAAAATAGCAAATTGTCACTCAAGTGCAAATTGCGATTGTACACCGCGTGCATCCGCCCCATCATGACCTATGCGAGTCCAGTTTTTGCCCAAGCAAAATCACATGTCATCCATAAGATGCAAATCATTCAAAATCGTTTCCTCCGTAAATGCACGGGAGCCCCCTGGTTCGTTCGGAACACAAACCTCCATGTAGAGCTTAGAATGCCTACAATAGCCCAATTTCTGAAACGCTCTTCCAAGCGATTCTTTGACTCTGCCGCCACCCACCGCAACACTCTCGTTGTGCAGGCCGCCAACTATACCCCCTCCCGCATTAGTACGATCCGCCGTCCAAGGCACGCACTGACCGACCCAGACGACCCCACCACTCTCATTCAGGAGAGTCGTAGGGAAACTAGTACAGCTCGAAGAGTACACACAACACGAACACGATCACAATTCCGACCTCGCTTTAGAGGTCCCGCGCGAAACCCACCCCGATTAATAAGCCCTCCCCGTCCCTTGACGACGCTTAACGATGTGCCAGCATGTGGTTTAGCTGAGCCTGTAATCCAAACTCCCCCGATTAATAATCAGAACCCTGATATTATCCAGCCACCGACGGTCCCTTGCCACCCTCCCTCCGACACTGCCCTAAGCCGAGGTTCGAGCCCCACCTGGGGTGCCCTTAGCGAGCAGTCGTCTAGCTTAAGTAGACTATAGTAAAAACCCCCTGGCTGGAGGCGTAAACTTCGTTAGGAGCTTGCGGCACCACAGGAAAGCCCGGTTAAGGAGCAGGAACCCCCAGTGGTTATACCTCCGAGATGCCATACAAAAAAAAAAAAAAAAAAAAGAACGAGACATTGTAAGTTTTATTGTTATTACGTCTGGGGGCGTTTAGTGTCCCGCAGTGTTAAAAATGTGCTTCGAAAAATTATAATAATTTTCAAAATATTTGCTATAATTCTTAAAATTTCTCGCGCGCATACGCAGACGCAGAAAACTTTTGTTTCTAAACCATCAAAATACTTCTACCCAACTGCATCATTTCAAGACGCAATAATGATTAAATACAAAAGCTTGCACAGTGACAAGAAGTGGCATCCTTAACCACTGGTATTCACCGGCGCGAACCGGGTGAACAACTTTCGCGACTCGTCCCAATAATGTTGTGGATTCGTGAACTGTTGCATCACTAACATCTGCCTGTGCATAATATTAGTTCACAAAGACATTACAATATGAAGCTCTTACAATACCAGTTTCCTGAAGAATTGAAAGTGTTTATCGTTCCGTTAAACTTGTTCACTTGTTGACTAACAATCTTTAAGTTCGTTTCTATGAATGATGTTGAAATTCTAATGTGTATATTTGCCTCATGTAGTTTGGAAATATGTATCTGAGTGATGCATGTGTACGGAATTTATGGAACTATATTATCACAGTTTATCTGACGACTGCCTTCCTCTGCAGCATTGATTGCTTTTAGCTTATATATTGAAACCGCTTTTTTCTCAGAAGCGGTGAGTGTTAAGAGGTTTTTGACCTTCAAAATGTTACTATTCTCAAATAAATGTGGGTTATTTACCTGATAACTGCCTCTTTGGTCTAGTGGTCGCAAGCGCTACAGCAGAGCATGAAGGCTCCTACAAAAAGGCGCGACACGCGACGCGACACAAAGGCACCGCGTGGAGCACGACGAGCGGTGCCTTTGTGTCGCGCCTGTTTGCGGGCGGGCTGTTGGGTTCGATTCCCGGGTCGGGCAAAGTGGTATTGGGTTTTTCCATCTGGTATTTCTCAGTAGTAGCCCGGGGTCTGGATTCGTGCCCGGTTGCTGGCAATAGGCTCGCCCCCTATTACATGGGAATTAAACTTAACTGGCGAAATGTGGGTGTACTAAGGTACACTTCTGCCTAACCCTTCGGGGAATACAGGCGTGATGTTATGTTATGTTATTTACCTTACTGCAAAGAAGGTTTCGTTTTTATAACAGCACCATGTGAGCAGTATTTGTTTGAAAGTAAAAAGTATCTTGACAAATAAATGGGTGCATTCCCATTTATTTGGCTAGTGAGAAACTATTACTTGCTATTTATGTATATGTATAGGTAAAATACAAAGTATGTATCTAGGTATGTCCGTTATAAACTTTGTAACTACTGAATGGATTCTATTTTATTTATTTTTGCCTTTGATAGCCCAATTCATAGGCTATTTAACATCACGCTACGACCCTTAAGAGCCGGGAAAAAATAGTAAATAATAATAATACATTTTAAAAAGAAAAACACACATATAAGATTCAGAAAAACAAATTTTCAAGTTAAAAATAAAAATGAACATTACAGAAAAAAGTGTATCGTTGGTGCCTGTAGAAAAAAAGACAGAAAAAACACGGATTCTGTAAATTCTTTTTGCATTTGGTAGCCCAATAGGGACGCGACCTGGGTAAAAAAAAAAAAAACTGTTTAGTCCGTCAATCAGATAATAAAAAATAAATTCGTTCGGCTAGATTAGGTATTGTATGTCTAAAGTGAAGCACAGATCAAACCGATTGCTTTATGTTTTATCGTTTTGGCTGCAGGCGATAAAATAAATCTTACATATCCACATGGCAATAAACATACACGTGCTCGGTATTACACACCATGCAGTCGCATTTAATCATAGGGTTTTGCAAAATTTTATTATGTCTAAATAATCAATGGCGTCCTGCCGAGTCCAATCCACATCGAAGGGTCCCTTCTCGAAGTCGTGAAGGAATATGTCTACCTAGGGCAAGTCATCCAGGTCGGTAGACACAACTTTGAGAAAGAAGTCGACAGGAGGATCCGGTTGGGCTGGGCAGCGTTTGGAAAACTCCGTCAAGTCTTTTCGTCACCTATACCGCAATGTTTTTTTTTTTTTTTTTTAAACTTTGCCCCTCGTATCGTGGGTGCATTTACAAACATTTAAACTCACATACACAAACAGCCAGACCCGAAACAACTAATTGTAGGTCATACAAATATTTGTTCCGTGCGGGAATCGAACCCGCGACACGCAGCGCAGCAGTTAATCGCTTAACCACTGCGCCAATCGTACGTCGTTTGAAGACTAAGGTCTTCAACCAGTGCGTCCAGCCCGTTATGACATACGGTGCCGAAACGTGGACACTGACAGTCGGGCTGGTCCACAAATTTAAAGTCGCTCAGCGCGCTATGGAGCGAGCTATGGTCGGAGTTTCTTTGAAGGATAAAATCAGGAATGAAATTATCCGGTAGAGAACCGGAGTTACCGACATAGCTTCCAGAGTAAGCAAGCTGAAGTGGCAGTGGGCTGGCCATATTTGTCGAAGGACCGATGGCCGGTGGAGCAGACGAGTCCTGGAGTGGAGACCGCGTATCGGCAAGCGTAGTGTGGGACGCCCCACAGCTAGATGGACCGACGACCTCAAAAAGGTGGCTGGGATAGACTGGATGCGGAAGGCGGAGGACAGGGTGTTGTGGCGCAGCATGGGAGAGGCCTATGTTCAGCAGTGGACTGCGATAGGCTGAGTTGATTGAATCAATGGCGAATGAATAACTGCATACGAGGTGAAATTTATATTTTCACCTTTCTGCATAGTGTCAGACTGTATCTACTACCTACTTACTAAGAATAAAGAACTTTAGAGAGTTTGTCCAGCGAGTCGCGGCACAAGGAAATAATGACTAATTTAAAAAATCTTCAGCTGGCAACAGGAAATATAGTCTGAAATATTACCATATTTCTACTCATATCAAAAAACTAATTAACATAAAAATGCAAAAGTATCAAATCGTTTTTTTTTAGACTATATTTCATGTTGCCAACTGTAGTTTGTTTATGTGAATTAGGTGGTCAACATCATTTGATGTTATGATGATGTTTAATTTATACTGCATTCAAATAACTTTGTTAGACAAAGTAGTTGAAAACTTTTCTCAGAAAACCTCTATATGACGCGTCCACTCGAAACCTTACCTATTAATTACTAACGTGGGAATTATTACGAAATGGTTTCCTATTTAATTGAAATGCGAAGTTTCCTTGAATTAACATTATCTTGATTAAAAGCCAAGGTTAAAAAGCATCCGATATTAACAGTCTATTTTTTGTTGAAAAATGCAGAATGAATCTGAACCTTCAAAGGAATCTTGGGGAATGCAGTTACATTTTTTAGTTTTCTGAGGCGAGTGAATAGCGCACAACCTAATCAGAAATAGTTCGTTTACGATCCAACTTTATGATGTACACTTGCAAAATTTCTATTGCCGTTCAGCAATAAAGTTTTATAATTTTATATGCGAACTCAACGCTTTTGAACCGATTTATATAGGTATATGTGTAATACTTGTATGACTGCTCGAGACACTGGAATATTCATGTAAAAAAAAAGGCCAAGTGCGTGTCGGACCACGCACAATGAAAGGGGATGAATTTATCCCAAGAACAAAGAAACTTAACATTTTAGTTGAAAAACATGTTCTCCCGTACAGAATGTATGGGCGAGCATGTTTTTCAACTGTAAATGTAAGTTGGTCGACTATTACTCGGTAACTTGTAAAAGCTACTTAGCTATGATAGTTTTTCTTTTAACGTCCATAAACATACTACTGCTGTGAATTTTTTCACGTATCCTAATACAACCATTTAGCTGGCAGGGGAGGGGGGGACATGACTAAGCACTTTAAAGCTTAATATTACGCAAATGAATCCCTGAATCTAAAAATGGTTTCGACAAACCCGCAATATTTTGAAATGGCCTATCCGAGAAAAAAATATCAGTGAAAAATAGATTTTTAATTTCGGAAGTCGGTGTTTTTGGATCTATATTTAAGTTTTTTGCCACCGACTTCCGAAAATAAAGTAATTTTCACATTGTAGTGTTTTTTTGGAAGTCAGTTATTTTGTGGCGGTATCTACAACGCCACATGCGAACTACGCATCAAAGACCAGTACCATGAGTTGTTATCGAAAACTTACTCGCTATCGTTAAACTCGCTAGCGTATTAACGCGGATCGAATAGATTTCGATAATGCTTGCACCATGAGTTTTACGGAGTCTTACGCGGGCGCTAACGTAAGCTCGATAGATCGTGTCGTCTAGCTAACTTCACTCCATAAGTTTTGTTTCTTTATTTCTAAGTAATAAGAGAGAAGGCATATACTCTAAATGTACTCGCTACACAGTCAATGATCCGACTAAATAGAGAGGTTGGCGGTTAGTGAACTACTTAAGGTATTTAGTGGTTGTTGAATTTTTATTCATTATAAGTATGTCATTGTTGTATTATCGAGTTTGTTGACGTTGTGTGGTTCGCGGAGTTAAATAAGTTTAAAAGATAACAATACAATAGGACCCCTAGTGGCATAATTTCAACTGATGGTGGAGTTCATGGAAAGGTATGTTTCTACTTATTTTAATAATTAGGGAGCAGCGCCAGGGTAGCCAGGGTTGATTGATATTTATTTTCAATGAAATAGATATTCCATTTTATTTTTCTCATGTTGGCTTGAAATTCACGTTTTTCACGTCGTTGGTCTTCTAATTCAGCGGCCGCTAACATATTCCATGCCAAATAATATCTTCCAGACATTATTTTTACTTAATTGGACTCAAAATCGGTTAAAATTTTATTGTAAACTACGATTCACTCGTCAAAATGCTAGTGAGTAACGTAACTACTATCGTAAGCGTATTTTTCGATAGCGTCTGTGAAATTAGTGACTCATGGTGCCGTTTTGTATGGCGACAGCTGAAAAACGTTAGTGACTATCGAATAGATTACGTTAGGTTTCTTACCTATCGAAATCTATGGTGCTCATGGTACGCATTTTAGTTCTTTCAGTGACCGCTAGGGGCGCTGTATAGTATTTCATACATATTATTTACGGAGACGCTAGCGAGTATTGGCTGTGCAAACTCATGGTAGAGCTACTGACGTCACAAATTCTCCATCGCGCAATCAGAGTTTACCGCGCAACTAGCATATATACATCATCCCGACATCAACCGTCGGGCAGTTGCCCACCAGACACGACATCCATCTTGTCGGAGGATCTTCCCTGTTCTATGGAGGATGTGTGAACTTTACACCCTACTCCAATTTTTTTTTTTTGTAAAGTGATTAAAATTTTTCACATTTTGGTTATGATACCTACCCCACACCAATTCGTATAGGTACCACCACTTGTTATGTAAACAACAGTAGAAATGTTATAATAAAGTGGATTAAAAACGTATTATCGAAGCTAACTCAAAAACTACCTAAGCAAAGTTAATAAAATTTTGGGACCACCGCGCAAGCCATATCCCAGCCCAGGCTTTATCTCTGCCAAATTTCATGAGGATCGGTTCAGCGGTATAGGCGTGAAAACGTAACAGACAGATAGAGACAGAACTCTGTCTCTATCTTAACTACTGTCTGTATCAAAAGTACATAAGACAGTCCCCCAAAACGCAATGGCGTCCCGATTAGTTAAAAATCGATGGCGCAAAATCCAATAACACCATCGAACGCCACTAGATGGCGCTGGTGTACCGGATACAACATATCTCCGACATGTATATACTCGTATTATTTTGAAACACAATATTATGTGTGTAAGAAAAAAATCTACATCTTTTTAATAAAATAAGTGATAGACATAATTTTAATACTAGAAATAAAGATAAAATAGATCAACCATTTTTCAGATTGTGTAAAGTAAGTACATCTTTTATTTGGTACCTACTGTGTTAAATGTTACAACAAATTACCTTGTGATTTATTGCAAATAATGAAAGAATATTTTAAACTCATATTAAAACTACACTTTGTAAACAAGCTTATTACAAATTAGAGGATTACATCCAAGATAAGAATGCTTGGCAACATGCTGATCCTGCTCCATAGGACAATGTAGAATCTAGACAAAATTAAACAGGTTGCTAATTTAATTGTATAATGTATTATTTTAAAGATTAGTTTTATGATAAGTTTAACTCGCACACTGACTTTTTATTTGTAAAAAATTTAGTAAAGTCATCTACTCTAACAATATTTGTAAACATGTGAGCACTATGTACTCGTATCTAACTCATAATTAATTTATCCGTCATTGCTTCATTTTTTATTGTTATTACCTGTTGTGGTATAGTAATTTTATTCTGAGTACATAGTCTTCACATGTAATGGTATAATTGATGTATGCAAAGTATTGTAAAACAGTTTAAAAGAGTAACTGTGGAGTTTCTTGCCAATTATTCTCCATGCGAAACTACCTTTTGGAAGAGGCAACTAGAATCAATTTTATTTCCGTGTAAATTTTGACATTCAAAAGTGACATTTATATGCCTATTTGAAATAAATGCTTTGACTTTGACTTTGACAACCTGCGATATATTTAAATGAAATTGTTTGCACAGCTTTGTTTAGTACAATTGCAGTAAAAGGCGTGACATTGCAGAGTTTATTTCTTTCAGTAAATAAATAAGTGATTAGGAATAACCAGTTATTGTTCTACTCGTGTATTTGAATCAATAAAATACCTAAGATATGCTTCTGCCTGCGACTTCGTTTTCGTGCAAGTCGTAAGAAACCACAATATATGTATACTAAAATACCAGCCACATTTTAATTTTTTTCCGACACCACCAACAAAATATATCGTTAACGTGTAAAAGAATGCATACAAAAACTTAACAAATTATAATATACTAAAACCTTCCTCGAGAACCACGCTATCCAATGGTGAAACCATCATGAAAATCGGTGCAGTTGTTTTTGAGTTTATCGCGAACAGACAGACAGACAGGCAGACGCGGCAGAGGACTGTTTGATGAAGTAGTGATGGATAAGTATCTATGCAATGATTTATGGTATTTATTTATTGTATATGTGAATGGAATATATTTCACATGCAGTATTGTCTCTCCTACTTTTTAACTGACTTCTAAAAGGAGGAGGTTATCAATTCGGAAGTTTATATATTTTTTCAAATGTATGTGAAAAATAAAAAATTAAACTTGTTACAAAAAAAAAACCGACTTTAAAAAAAAACCCAAAAAATGGAAAAATTACTTTAAGTTTGGAAGTCTGTGTCTTTGGTTCTGTATTTTCGTTTTTTGCCGCCGACTTCCAAAATTAAAGTTTATTTTCCATTTTTTTATCCATCCAAAGGTTGTCTGTAAAAGATCGCTTTTAGCGATAAGACCGCCCATTGTGTACCCCAGTGTTTTTCAACCTTTTTTCATGGTGTGGCCCCTTTAATGTGGAAAAATATTTCGTGACCCTCCGCGGTTTCGAACTTGGAATTCAAGTCTGTCACTTTTATTAAGCAGAAAAACAGAATGGCCACAATTAACCGCAGAAGCTTCGAAGTGTTTGATTCTATTTAAACCTCCTACTTGCGCGAGATAACGTTTTCATCGATGGTTCAATTAAAAGGCAAATAGAGAAATCGCCGTAGAGAACGAGTTAATCAAAAGTGTAAAAATAAAAAAATTGGTTAGCGTGAAACGGGCGCAACCATCACAATAATGTGGATGGGTATATTCAACTACACACTAATAATTCATGTGACTACTAGGTATTTGTTGATTTGTTATACATATATTTTTGTGACCTTTAATATATATATATTTTTTTTTGTTATGAAATATACATTTTGACCTTTAATATGATTTTATATTTATGAGCTTTAAATTTAAAAGTAACGGCGACCCCCTTAAAGAGGCTTGGCGACACCCTAGGGGGTCGCGACCCACTCGTTGAAAAACACTGGTGTACTCTATGTAAAATTTCTACATTTATATCTGTAATTTTTATGGTGTTCATAATAAAGAGTATTCTATCTATCTATCTATCAATACTCAATACTCAACATTTATTAGCATTTTATTTTCTCAATATTTACTGAACCACGTAATTGGCAATATGATGCTTTATGGTTTTCAGATGTTTGTCGAACATCTGTATCTATATGCATGCACACTCAATTATTTTGCTAATTAATTATTTTGCTAAATTAAGAGCAGTGGTGGCCCAGTAGTAACCGCGACTTACGAGTTTTAGGTCGTAGGTTTGAACATCGAAAGCCGCTTCACTTTGTGTAAATTATTTCACGTATGTTCATTTTTTTGTACGGGAACCGACGAGCCACCATAATAAAGAGAGTAACGCATATCTACTTACTATATTTAGTTTAAAGACATCCAATAAAAATACTGATCCTAATGCACATAAAGAATTCAATTCGGAGAGCGTTTCTGAGGCCGTTTTCATGGCGTTCTGTCCTGAGTCAACTATGAGTCGAACAAGTTTCTTCAAACGGACTTAGAAAACCGGTGTTATTCTTCACAAATCAAGAAATATTTTTCTGCATATACTAAATTAACCATTTCAATTTCTACACGATAATGCAACGATAGATTTCAGTGGTATTACGGCACTGTACATTACGTCACCAGGCGATCATAGGTCGGTAGATATTAGCGATTCGTTGTAAGCTGTACACATCTATATTATAGAATGTATCACTTTTGTACAGCAAAAAGCAATTAGAGCGATCACCAACCTAAAGTAACGGACATAAAGTCAAAGGTGACGCCAATCAACAGTATTAATTCGGTCTCCTTTTACCTTCAGAAATGTATGAGAACTGAAAGTCTGTCAATTTATCTCTGAACTTTTGTCAGTTTTGAAAAGAAAAGAGAATGGTTACATGGTTTGGTCATGTTGAGAAGATGAATGAAAGGCGACTAACCAAAGGTATTATTTACAAGGCAGATGTGAGTGGAAATGTGGGAAGAGGACGCACTAGAAGGACATATAGTGACCTTATTGGTGGTGTTCTTTAGAAAGGTCAGGTGCGTAGTACTCGCAACTAGCGTGCGTATATGAACAGATGTATGAACGTAAACGTAGCAGGTGGCGTTCTATAGTTTCTGCCTGCTTTACTGGAAAGAACACGTGAGTTTATGTATGTTATGTGTGTTATAATTTTTATTTATATCTACATCTCTGGACTTCTAAAATTGTTGTCTCTCTTCTTCTTCGTCTTTCCCTCAATGCTGAGGATCACGACCACAAACGACGCGTCTCCAAGTAATGCGGTTTTCTGCAGTGTGGACCGCTCGGTAAATGCTGCCTCCGACAACCCTCTTGATCGCGTCTGCCCATCTTACCGGTGCTCTGCCTTGAGCGCGTTTTCCTTCTACCCTGCCCAGTATCATAAGCCTTTCCAGATCATGCTTAGGTGAACGCATAATATTTCCGAAAATATAAAATAGCAGATAGCCGCTTGGTGATGTTGAGTTCCTTTAGTATGGATTCATTCGTTCTTATGGCGGTCCATAGTATACGAAGTAGCCTCAAAACTGTTGTACACAAATATAAAGTCAATCAGGCAGTGGAGCAATTGGGGGATTAGGCCTCTCCTAAGTTACCCCACAACACAAGAGATCTCTGCGTTATGCAACCAGCTCACTAGCTAAGTACAATTTGAGGACATGATGTTTATTTACACTTTACAGTGTACGGCGATGTCGGCGATAGACTGAGTTAGGTGATATATAACCATCTTTATTTTCTTCTCGTGGAGGCTGACTATTACTGAAGATAATCGCTTTACTTCACCCGTGATGGAAATTATAGTCCTACCAGAAAGTCCTGTACTTATCCGTGATGTTTCTATCCACGACTTTCCCATTTGTGGAGTCTACGACATTTTTCAGCAGATACGATGGTAACATTTAACACTTATAATGTGTAAATAAATTATTGTTATAAACAAATGAAATGTAAACTTAATTGTGAATCTATAAAGCTATCACACAAATCAATAAACTATTTGATTTTAGAACAAGCGCCTGAACACAATCACGTTATCAATCATAGAACTATGTAGGTCAGATCGAGAGTTACAAATTGGGATTTGTTAGGAACATTCGATTTGACAGCCGGTGTTCCAGGCAACCTTGCCCCAGGGCCGGCGACAATCGGCATCTCGTAATAGCCGCGCGCTATGCGTGGGCGCACGATCTTTCTCTGCTCACGGATTCGCACAAAACACTCTACTCACGCGCAGTCGCGGATCGGTTTTCACCGCCCTTTTTTGATTTCTTTATTCTCCCGGTCGCTCGCTACAGCTGTGGTTTCGAAGGTTCAAACACCACATTTTTCCGTCGCAAATCTAGTTGCAAACCAACCTTGATTGTTCAAGCTATTATAATCTGTGCAATAACACATGTGCTAATGTGATTGTGTGTCTGTGTGTGCAGTGATGAAGTTCTTCCAGTTTTTTTTAGTGTTGCTATTTAGGTTAGTATTTCAGGTTCAAATATTCGTGGCACTCTTATCGTAAAGATTTTATTGAGATTTCGTTACGGTGTGAAAATGACTGTATGTTGTATTGAGAAAATATTGTATTATAAAGATTTTATTGAGATTTCGTTACGGTGTGAAAATGACTGTATGTTGTATTGAGAAAAAATAGTATTATAAAGTGATGCATATAAATAATAGTTACATTACATTAGGTACAGTGTTTGTCAACTGACAGATTATTGTGTCAAAATGTCGCATTACTTTGCTGTGTTCAAATAATTGTAACATGACAATGTTATGAAGTCATCAGGAATAACTTTTCTGAGAACCAACTTATCTTTAACTTCAATATTTGCATGTTTTATCAAAATACACTAGTTTTGAAGGGAATCGAGCATGCTGTAGATCCAGATATTGTACTCATAAGTCAAATACTTCTAAATCGAGAAAAATCAATACATAAATATATTTAGGTTTTGAAGTATAAATAGATACTATAAATTTTCAATTAAACAAACACACACAAGCCAAGCAATGCTTTGTTATATTTTTTTCTTAAAACCAGTCCTCTTATATCTAAAAAACAAAGTTAATCCGCGAATAGATATCAGATGTTAATTTATGCATAATTTCTATATTATTACGGAGTTTTTGTGACGTAGCGAGTTAAACTCGACTCCGACCTTGCAGCCTAGCCGGCAGTCGGGCACAAAACCGGTAATATTACATTACTTAACACTAGGGCCATACGATATATTTGTACTAGATTGAAATTTTAGTTCTGTTTAGATAGTAAATAGGTAGTTACTTATTATTGCAGCACTTATTTGTCTTTAGAGCTTACCTCATTGTTGCAATATGGCTAGCAAATATGTGCAAATTGGTACTTAGACCTTCTTGCTGGAAATCGAGATAAGGTAGTGTAGTGTATCTATTTAATAGATAATTGTTTAAACACTGGTGCCGTTTCTCTTGTTACATAATTCTCTAACTAGACGTCAAATCACCAAAATTTAGTTTATTCCTGTCAAACGACGATTTCCTTTTCTGAAATTGACTAAAGTGGCACAACTAAATTATATTTTAGTTTGACAGCACTAAGATGGTACTGAGTTTTTAATTTAGTGAAAATGGCAATTTTGCTATTCAGAATTGGACGTTTTTAAACTAAAATTTAGATTTCCTATCTAAATCTGACTATTTTTAATCGCGATTAAAAAGGTGTGGAATAAAATTTGTTGTCATGAACTAAAATTCACACCAACACCTTGACTTCTGGTGCAAAAACAGTAGGCACGGTATATATATTTTTCTTTTCTTTTGCTTATAATCTCGAAAATGGTGCGTCCTATCGCAAAAATAATGAAAATTTCGACCCCCTTTATAAGACTCGTAAACCCCTAAAATTCAATATGTAGGTAATATATTTTTTTTCCATACAAAAAGTGAAAAATTACATAAATAAAACACGTCGAGGTTGCCCAGCTCCTGCGCGCCTCCAGCTCTAAAAAAAATATACCACTTGGAGTCGCGATTAGTGATAGTTTAGTTAGTTTAGTTCAGTGTACAAGAGAATCGGCACCAATTGTCTCATTCACCTTAGTAGTGAGGTAGCTGCTGTCACTAATGTCATCTGTCAAATATATGTACCTATAGCTAGAACTGAGGGACTTGTGGCTAAGTAATGACAGCTGCACGGGTCGATCAATCAGGTTAAGCTACGCTTGCCGCGGTTGGTCCGTAGATGGGTGACCATCTTTACATAACAAGACTCTTCCGTGCCTTGGAAAGCACGTTAAGCCGTTGGTCCCGGCTCTCATTCGTGGGTCTTTGACAGTCGTTACGGGTCGCCAGAAGCCCGAAAGTCTGAAAACCAGTCTTACAAAGGGGTATCGCATTACCCAGTTACTTGGTTGTGGAGGTCAGATAGGCAGTCGCTCCATGTCAAATACTGGTATTCAGCTGCTTCCGGTTAGACTGGAAGCCGACCCCAACATAGTTGGAAAAAGGCTAGGCAAATGATGAGCTGGAACTGAAAATTAAATTCCGAATGGTTGTTGACTTCGTTACGTTAAGGCCGTTGTACACATTGGTCCAAGACGCTGGGCCAGCTGTTGGGTCAACGTGTAGAGATTTACTAGGCGTATGTTGGTAGTTGGCGTCCAACACTGGCCAGCCAACCAAATAGTGTCGGTTTTTTGTGGATCTTGGCGCGCTCCGCAAACTGCAGTATTCACACGTTAGCGTCTTATTCAGTTTGTAGGGTTGCGCCTGAGTCAAATTGATGTTCTCGAGTCTCGATCACAATGACGGTGGCGGCAGCGCGCGGCGGTGTGGAAAGCAATGAGATTTTTTTTTTTCTTTTTAGTCATTCTATTTGCTGCATATTTAGGTAATCATTAAACGTACTGTATGAATAAATTGCCGCGGCTGCAAGTTTCCACATCAATCTTTTTCAAAGCGCCAATGCAGAGTTATCAATACCACAATGCACCGCCAATGTGTAAACAGCGACCGTTGGGGATTCGATTTTTTGGCCCAACATGCTGGCCCAACATCTTGGCCCTTGTGTACAGCGGGCTTCATAGGTTTATTTTCTTGATATTTAAAAAACCATCATCGATAGTAATCTTAAAGTAGTCTAATACATTGCACATTTGTGGGTTTGCCTTCTTACTTGTAGTTATGCCTATTATGGTGATATTTCAACTTTATCCTCAAGTTACTTAAATTATTTTACGGATGATCATTCTTTTGCCCGTATCCCAATTTATTTCGGGTCGGCGCAACATGTCTTTTTCGTCCATAAATCTCTAAAACTCGTCATCTCGGTGGTCACCCTTTTTCTAGCTATATTATCTTTCACACACTCCATCCATCATTTCCTTGGTCTGCCCCTACTCTCAAACTCAAAACTTTCCACTCGACATATTCCTCATTCCTCCTCATTACATACCATGACAACTAGGCTTGCCAACTCTCCTGGAATTCCGGGATTCTCCCGGAAAGGACATTAGATTTTAAAATCTCCCAGCTACAGGAACGCAACTACAATCCTAAACAAATCAAATAATGACCTGCTGGCGGCTGGTGGGCAGTGGCTGACTGGGCCGCGGCCGAGCTAGGCACGGCGCTGCCGGCCGCTTCGCCCTGGATAAATTGTGTGATGATTATTGCCATGTTTCCTCCGAGAATTCCATGAAGTTGTGGCAAGTAAAACAAAGAACAAAGAGGGCAGACTTGCTTTTTTTAATTTTTTTGAAAAACGTAAGGACGATTCTGGCAAAGAAATAAAAAAAAATTGGTTGTCTGTAAAGTTGGTTTACGGACGATAGTTTAACGTGCCAACGTCATAACAAAACATTGATGCGGCGCAAGCGTGCAATGAGCGCAACGGGACAATGAGCATAACGGGACAATGAGCGTAACGGGACTATGAGTCACCATTTTTCGTGCATGCAGCCGGCGTTCATCGATTTTTTAGACGTTATCACGTCAAAAAACTTGTTACATTCAATCTTTCGATCCCTATCGCAAACGCCGCCGCTGAACGTGTAAGCGTAACGTTTCGGCGTAGTAAATGAACTATGGTCGGAAAGTCGCAATTGGTTGCATTGAACGAATGTCAAATGTGAATAATACAGGTGAGCACAAATTTCAAATTCACATATAAAGAATTCTATGATTTAATCGTTTCTAATCAAAAGGTAGTACAAGCTGCTCGCAGTGTAAAAAAATACAGATCTAAATATTTTTATTTTTTATTGAGAGGAACAGCAAACAGTTACATTATAAGGACTTACAACTAGTTTAACAAAATTGTGATTTGGTTATAAAGTAACCCCCAACGCTGTCCACAAGTAGGCATAGAAGTTTAAGACAAAAAGAGCTAATCGCTAGGAACATTAATAGCAGTACGTGTGGCAAATACTTAATTAAAAGTTAAATAATTTAAAAAAATATAAAGGCTATTAGGAAAAAAAAATATAAGAAATATATTTAAAAAAAATAGTATAGTTTGTTCAAAATTAAAGTAAAAAGATAACAAAATTATACAATATTTGTTGTGATATCTAATAGGGAATGGCGAATGAGGCTTTTAAATTTACTTAATGTGCAATTGAATATATCTATATTTACAAAGGTACTGTTGTATGTGTCAACCATACGGCGGACAGGTGAGCGCAGGCCTGAGTTAGCTCGGCAAGTGTTCAAAGCGAAAAGAGTACCTGCGTGTACCTGCCGCCTGTGAATGGTTCGAGTTAGCATAGCAAATCATACTGTTCAGATTTGTACAGTTAAACTTGTTTCTGACAATTTTATATATATTATTATTATTTTTTGTCACCTTCCAGATTTCTGATTAACAGAGTTGGCAACCCTAATGACAACCAATGTCCGCACAACTTTTTAGTCACCGGTGCTACTTACAGACTTCCTCTTATGTACTCATTTCTTATTTTACAGATGTGTTTAATTTACACGTAAAGTTTACACGAAACAAGTGTCAATTTTAAGGTGTAATTTCTGTTACTTTTATTTATGTTCGCTTGACTGCATACATGACTGAATGCATTATTGACCTTAATTTAACAAAGGTCAGCGTGCGTTGGAGTTCGATCTAAATTCTTTGGTTTTCCTTAAATTCAACATGGTATTCGAAACAAGGTCTGTTCAAAAATGTGAAATACTTTAAAAAGGTATAAAATTCCTTGCCATTAATTGAGTACACCTTGTAAAATTATGCATAAATTACTGCTAATTACTGCAGTGTTATTGTAGTCTTTCAATTACATTTTAATTAAAAATTATTTTGTTCTGGTATAAAGTGATCATGGTAATAGATAGCAAAAACAAAACACTGCGCTTATTGCTTTTGTTTTTTCAATATTATTTGACTAACTAGCAGTCCATTTAGATCGAAATGGTCTGTATATTTTGTTAGTGTTTACGTTTCCTTGCATATTTTATTTCGTGGAGCACTTAAGTATCTCAAAGGAGTGTAGTAATTAGGAGGAACTTTCCAGCACTGTCAGTGGAGCAAGTTGGTGTTTGATTTTGAAATGTTTTCCTCTCTAATGACCAATTCGGTTCCCGCGCCTCTCCTTAATGGCGGTTGATGGCCCGACTTATTGACATTTCACTGAAATGTATAGTCAGTTTTAGTGCTGGCACTCAATATTTGCTAAAGCTATTTTGACATTTCGTTTCTACTGTGTTTTGACGTTAACGTACATTTACACAATCGTGTTGTCTTTTCAAATAGAGAATGTGACCCAATAATTGAGATGACACTAAGGCGCCATCTCCACGGGCGAGAGAATCGCGGCGATATTCACGCTGGGCCTTCAAAAAATCGCTGCGATGATAACGCCGTGTGGAGACTGATTCATAGAGTTTCTATTGAATTTAATGGCACGGCGAGACTATCGCCGCGATTTTCTCGCCCGTGGAGATGGCGCCTAAGGTAGTACAGTCGCCGTCAGATACATTGTAGCAGACAAGGTGACCAAATACTTCTGAACAATTTAAAATGTCAATAAGTTCCATACACTACAAGTTACCATTAATATCTAAACGTTCATTACTTCATTAATGTCTGAGCAGATGCTTGTCAATAATTTCTATACACACAACTGTACAGTAAGGGCTCGGCTTCCATCCTTACATTCTAAATTAGTGTGTTATATTCAGAGCATTTCACACATTTGTAAGTAGAAAGTGACTGTGTGTCATCAGCTTTTTCACCGTAAATTGCATTCACAAAGGCTTAGAACGAAGGAAAACTAGTCATTACTTTTACATTTCCTCAATCCTATTTGAACAGAAGAAAATCACCTAGAACTTCTTCTTCAATCGGTCCTTCATTACTGAGGATCGTGGTCACTGGACCCCTTTAAACGGATAATCGGACCTCCATCGACTCCGGTCCAACGTTGCCATTACCACCTGCTGAAATTTGCTTGAGTTCGTAGCTTCTTTTACTTGGTCGGACCATCGTTGGCGACCGGCCTCGTGCTCTCTTTCCCTCGGTATTGCCAACAATGACTAGCTTTTCAAGAAATAAAAATACGCTGAAGACAATCGGGTCTATATCGAGTTGAGAAAGGACAGACACAGACACATCTAGAACTTACATTATATTAATTGACATAACCTGTTGCTGTTGCTACTAAAGCAAATAAGATTGTAAATAAAGGGTGACAAACGCATTGTTTTAATTGAATTTATGGCACATTTGTCTCGTTAAATGTCAACAGGTGTGAACTTCGATAGTAAAATAGAGTTCTTGGAATATATGAGTTTAGATAGGTAATAGGTTACAAATATAACGTTACAAATACAAACGGGTTGTAGCCAAAGTTTTTTGCCAGACATTTAGTGTTGTGACGTCACCTAAAGCAAGTTTCGTCGCTAAATATGAGGTCCCAGATTCGCATCCCTAGTTGAACAAAGTGAGATCGGATTTTCCTTCTGAAAAATGTTCAGTCCCAATTTCGCGGTTGAGATTATATCCGGAAAATGGTGATAGACTCGCTCTTTCTGTGAAAGAAGGAACTTATTGTAAAAAAATCATGTAGATTTGTATGTTTTATTAATAATATGATGTTTCCTTTTTTTCCAGGAATTTGGGCTCAGCTGTACATTTTTGCTGTAGGTGAGTAAGATGGGTGAAATAAAAGTTCTGAGTATTGGTTTTTCTCAGACATAATTATGTATATACCTGACTTCATCTGAATGTCTTTAGCATCCAAGGACAGTAGGTACCTATATTTTTGTACTTAGATATTTTTCGATCTATTTAATATCTAAAAAACTGCTTCTGCGTTTTGTTGTATTATATACTTTTTATAATGTAAGTAAATGTTAATACGCTACGATAACAATTTGACTGTCTTCAAAGTAGTTATTCAAGGAGTTGCTTTTTGAACTAAACAATCGAAGTTAAGAAAATAAAATCCATCGTCATTCAACTTGAGATAATAACTTTGACATGAGTAATAATAAATGTACTCTGTATAAATTAATATACTTTATGTAGTCTAAAAATAATAGTTTTCTTTTCTACACACATGCCACTTTGTATCGAACTCTAGTACAGTATGCTACCATGTCATAGATCGTCTCCATCTCACAAAGTTAGTTCGATAGCAATAAATTGATCGTAAGTGATACAGTTAGGGTCATGCCGTGAGAGACCGCGGTGATTGTTCCACAAGGGAGGAGTCTCGGCCTCGTTGTGAACTGTCACAGTCGTTCACTTGATCGTCTTCAACTTTTAGAGGTATAACATAGTTAATATTATAATTTTTAAGTAATAATAATATGTACAAGTATATAAAAAAAAGGAGGGGAAAGAATCAAAGGGCATCACAAAATTCGTCCGCATTGCTGTCAACAGGAAAAATGCCCAAAAGGCTGGCAGCATTGCGACGTTGTATGGCAATACTGATTCTTTGGTCAAGAAATAGGCCAGAAATTGGTCACGTGAAGAATCGATCAACCACTTGGCGATGTCTCGAAAAACTAAGTGGGCACTCGGACCCCATGCTCCTAGAGTTTCAACCCCAAACGGCTCAAACATATAGCTCCGAATAAGGTTGTTATATTTGCGCCGTTTGAGGTTTTCTGCAACTGCAGCAGCCGACCCAGCACAGCCCGCCGTGCTAAGAAGATGGGATGGCGCAAGGGTGTCGATACATGTTGCATCCCACACCAAACGCCGACCTAACTTCTAAGGCATTATGGTCATTCCGTCCGGTCTCTTTCTATCGTCGCGTGCCAAGCCATTGGGTTCTAAAACAGCTGGCACCCGGTGACAAGATCACTTTAAGAGGTCATGTTTGAATAAATTGATTACAGTTACAAAGGTACATATAAATAAAATTTTTTTTACTTGCTGCTCCCCGCGGTGTTGGATGTCCTTCTCACCGTTCTTCATTCACTCTTCTTTCTTTGTCCAAGCGGTTTTTCTTAGGAATGCACTTCCTCTGAATATCAGGATGGCAACCAGTCGGATATCATTTAAAGTGAAGGCACGTGAACACATTCGTAAGAAGTTGGCTGAATCATCCCAGCGCTGATTCGTTTTCTCCCCTATTTATCGTTATTTCTCCTGACACTGTTTATTTTGTTCTTATTTATGTATGTATGTATCTATGTATTAGTATATATATATTTTTTTTTCCTTTTTCGAGTTATCTATCCCTTATGTTGCACCTGCCATGGTTTGTCTCTGCATCACCCTAAGGTTGACTGGTAGAAAATTCTTCAGGCATTAAGTCCGCCTTTGTACCTACAGTATTTTTTTTACTTGTGCATAGTTTTATTAATTAATAAATTAATAATATTTACATAATTTAAATTTAGCATTGCCATACAACGTGGCAATGCTAAATTGCCTTTTGGGCACTTTTTCTGTTGACAGCGATGCTGATGAATTTTTTGATGCCCTTTGATTCTTTTCCCTCCCTTTTTTATATACTCATACATTGTTTTAAGACTATTAGCTTTAGAATAAGAACTATATCAAATTCGGAACGTATTTTTTTTTATTGGACGTTTTGTAATCCATTCGTGGTTTCATATAAAACGTTTTCCAATATTTTCGATTTCAACTCTTCGGATTAGGTCGGAGCTCCTAATAATTTAAAAGCTCATCAAGGGCTTTGGTCCTAATCTAATTGTTTATTCCTGAAACAAATCATTTATTCTACATGAGGCCAAAAATCGGACACATTCGTTTATACACCCATGTTCTAAAGCAGAGTCGAGACATCTCATAGGTACTTGTGTGTGCATATTATTTTAGTCTTCAATAAGCTCATTACCGATGTTATTTTAGCTGTTGAACAGCTTACGTCTTTCCGAGACTGAAGCCACGTGATGATAATAAATTAAGCTAAAATAGCTTTAGTAGCAAAAACACATAATGTATCTGTATATTTTGACATGCGAACTATTTGCCGAGGGATATTTAATAGTTTGCTAACTAATTATATAAATGAAAGAACTATTAAATAAACGACTTGGATATATTTTTATTAAGTGGTCCTTAGAGACGTATTTTTTGTTTCAGTCATAAATTTTGTTCCTAGAAGTAATATATAGACGGCTGGAAATGTCAAAGAGACCTACGGGAACATGGCATGTGATCTTCAGTTTGCATCAGCCAGGAATGAACGTAGGAGTTCTACCCACAGAACACGTACGTTCGCTTACGGCAAAAGTATCAGTGTTGTTACCAGGAAATTGATTAACAGGAATACCGAGAAAAAATATGTATAAAAAAAAAGAAATCCTGAAATAACGTTACAAGCAAACGTCTGTTAGATCATACGAGAGATCTATGCGAGCCAATTAGTGTCACTAACGACGGAGAAATATTTCAAATATGACATTTCTAGATGCTCACTGAATTCTAACATTATTCAAAGTACCAACAACAAAATGCCATACAAAACTGATGAATGTAAAACAAGAACAAATGACAATAAAGCAGAACAAATGGCAATAGAGAATCATTCAAATGTGGCGATTTAATAACAGCAGATAGGATGTAATTGTGAAACAGCCGGTAATACATCTCAGGCCATCGACATAAAATCGGTAGCCACAAATTGCCCACGCATTATGGAAAGCCAACAATTATACGTATGAGTGCGCTATGAAACTACGACTTTCCATGGCTGTATTCAAATGAACGGGTTATGGAACTGTCACAATGCGCAGCGGCCATCTTTGATGCTTTGAAAGCAAATAACGGAATCAACGCTAAATGCTGTGGAAACAATGTTTTTATGGAAGGCTTGACAGCATAATGTTGTTATGATTTTAATTTTTATTGTGTTATGTAAAAAATACAGTATTTTTGTGACTAGGGAGTGTGACCTCTGGGATAAAGGGTGTTCTCGTATCTACCTGAATATAAACTGTAGACATTTAATGTCGGTAATGGAATTCGAGATCAAAAATGTAAACAAAGAAATGTCATTGCCAAAATGACGTTTTAGGGGTAGTCAACATTTCTCTAGTCATTCTAATTATTAGATTTTATTATATTTCGTGCTTTTGAAAGCACGCTGAAGCGGCGTGTCAAAATGAAACCAATTATATAGCCTAAGGTCCCATCGTAAACTAATGAAAAAAAGATTTCTATTATTTTGACCACGTTGATCATGTTTATTTATTTGATATGATTTACATTTCAATTGTTAACGAACATATTTAAAAATTAAACAGTTTTCACCGGATAACATTACAAGATTCTCTTGTTTAGAAGGAAAAACCTTTTATAAATAGAAAATAATAAATGTAAGTCAAAATGTTTAGAGCTTCTGCCTTATTGCCAGTGTAATAAAAATAATTTGCACGATTTTATTTCAAACAGTTATATTTTATTCTTGGATCGTAATTTACGTCACTTTAAAGCTGAAAACTGTGTGCAATATTACATTTTACCTGTTTAAGATATGCCTAAAATTTTAACACTATATTGTAGTACTTTTCGACAAACTACACAATTGTGGTTATTATTTTAAATTTGGCAACATCTTTGTTTACATTTTTGATCTCGTATTCCATTTTTAGGTATAGATTAAAAGTCTTGGATCAATCCTTGACGATAACAATCACCACGCTAGTCAAAGATTATATTCATTTGCCTTAGTCCTGTTGCAATACAGAGTGATCCATCACTCTGTATGGGACTGAATACCGATATAATTTGGATACATGATACCAAAATATCGCTATAAATACCGGTATTTGGGTATGTCAGGTTGTATCTTGATCAAAATATGATTCGCGACTGTAAAAATGTATTTATTTACTTAAGAATCATCAATAAAGATTCTGTGACGTCACATTGTAGACTGATATTTGTACTGAGTATCGATATAATTATCGATATTTTATACCGATACTCAAATTATTGATATAAATTCCTTTATTATAATAATAAAATAATTTATGCCCGAAGTCGATACTGTTATCGGTATTTTCTGAAAAATATCGGTATTCTTCGAGTTTCGATATCGGTCCCTGCTCATCAGTGAATAAAATATTGCTATACGTTGTTTAGTTTCTTGATTTCTTCTTCGCACTTTCGCGCAAGTAAACCAAGTAAGTTGTGGTTACCAAGGTAACCGACATAGCTCGAAGAATTGCCAAACTTAAGTGGCAATGGGCAGGGCACATTGCGCGCAGAACAGATGGCCGTTGGGGCCGAAAGGTTCTGGAGTGGCGACCACGTACCGGAAGACGTAGCGTTGGAAGGTCTCCCACAAGGTGGACCGATGACCTTATGAAAGCCGCAGGAATCCGCTGGATGCGGGAAGCACAAAACCGGTCGAGGTGGCGGTGCTTGGGGAGGCCTATGTCGACGTCTTTCGGTTGAAATGATAATTATGATGATGACTTTCGCGCAAAAACAGATGACGACTTTGACATGTGACATCTGCACCCAGGTTGCGTAACACGCATTCAAACACAATCCGAGAGTTTTGAAGAATATTGCTAATCATAGGTTTGAAAAATTCGTGTGCTCAACAACGTAAATAACGCAATGAATGTGGGTGAACTGTCAAAACGAAACCTATTGCGATCAATTGTCATTTTATATGTTACGCAATTACCCCGCTAATCAATTTCTGATACCATGTCATTGGAATATAATACCTTAGATACTAAATTATTATACTGTGAAGAATAGTGGAATACTAAGTGGTTTTTGTATTTAGAACTGGTTAATTGTGTAAGACGAAGACTGTCCTACCGTGATACAGTTTCGACTAGTACGGATGACAGTGTGAATCGATTGCTACAACCTAAATAGCAATATCAGTGTAAGTTTTATTGGTGAGTTATTAGTGCTTAAATACGTAGGTACTAAATAATTATCATGTGACGTAAGTACTTAACGAACAACATCTATAAGACGTTAGAAAGGTGAGAATTATAACATCACATTATTGGGTAGTATTTAAGTGCAGGTACCTATTTATTTGCGCTTGTTGTTGTTGTTGTTTTTTTGCCCTAGCAGTTGTTAAAAATACCTAATTATATGGTTGTATGTACTTTTATGATGCAAATAAATTTATTATTATTATTTTATTATATGTATCAGTCATTGATTACTTAATAATTCAAAAGTTTATTTAAATACGTTGCTTAATAAAATGTTATATCATTAAAGTAGTATTTATAGCCACTATAACTCCAAATCAATACTCAATATTTATGATATTGCACTCTAAACAAGATGCATTCTATCATATTGATAAACTGTGAGCCGTAAACACACAGATATTGAATCTGCATAATGTCATGACTTCACATTGCCCTAATGCTAATTTTATTGTTTTTTAGACATATTTCGACATTGACTTGTATCTAAGTGCTGTCTGAACTATAAGTTTTTGGTCTTTTGAAATATATAATGTTTGCGAAGTAAAACTTTTCGCATGTTTCACAATCTAATAAAACAATATAATATTTCGTTTATAATAAAACACTTTTTATTCGCGTACATAGTATATTATCGGGTACATTTTCTAGACTGCCTATCATTCCTTTGTTTTCACTTTCTGTCTCGTTAGGCGAGGAACATATAACATGAAGAAATGACACTTTATTAGAAATTGCATCAGCATTATAAATATTATTTTAGATTTGACAATTTTATTGGGTAGCGTGTCTTTGAGAGATATGTTCGTACAAATGCTTATTTTTTACCGTCATCATTTGTTTTGAACTTATTAAATTTCAAGTTCAAGTGAAAGGCTAATTATAAATTAACATAGAAACTGATCTTAAAATATTTATAACCTACATGTTATTATTTGTATAATCTAATCGTTTTTATATTAATAATAGTATGTTACAACATTGGAAATAATGTATTATTTAAATGCACTTATTATCGTTTACACGGGTAGCTCGTATCATTATTGAGAAGGTAGGTAGGTGCTTTAGCAATCTTTTACTGATCGCAAGTTAGAAAAATTCATAACAGTCCAGTTGCTACATTGCATTCACAAACAATGTACGAGCATTTTTACATACTGAAGTAAGTACGATATTACCTAAGTTAATTCAATGAGGCGCATACTGACGTAAATGAGCGTACAAAACGTGGATGTAACGCGCGCGTTTTCCGCTTCCTCAGACGCGCAAGAGCAGCGCACGTGTGAACGTTATTACAACTGCTTTAATAAATAAATCAAATTGATATTATTTGTGATATTGCTTTTCATCAGACTTTAATTTGTTTTGAATTCACCTCGCTCATAATTAAATTGCGTGAATTATTAGGGCGTGTTTATATGACAAGATTTTTTCCACGCCTACGCAATGTGCAAACCGCGCGGTCGTAGCGCGAAATCCGCGTCCACATTTTCGCGGGTGCAAAATTTACTGTACTTGACTGATGAAAACATCCAAATTCATCTAATTCATAGACCCGTGCGGCGACCGCGTAAATAATGCAGTTAATATTGTTGCATAATGGAGTTCACATTCACCATAAATGTATAAATGTAGGTACTTACTCTGCCGCACTAACGAAGAATGCAATAACTCGATTTTGCCGCTTCCGAGAATTGTATTTTTGATTATTGAATTTGTTATTAAGTTTTAGTTATTGCATTCTTGCTTACTGAAAAACCGAGTTCCTGAAGGATCAATAAAAAGTTGCTTAGAGAGAGTTAATAGATTTCGATTCGCTGACTCCAAATATATGACTCAACGAATATATAACTCAAAATCTTCCAAAATCGAGTTATTGCATTCTTCGTTAGCACGGCAGTACTAGCGGGTAAATGTTTTCACATCGTTTAACTGCAGCCTTATTTATTCTATTGGCGAAACTAATTGTATTATGTACGTGAGTACAACATACCTGATGTGTTGATATTCAATAGCGAACTCGAATGTTTGTTTATCGGAATGTTTCATAAACTGACTGGTTTGGGCTAGAAATAGATCAACAGGCAGACCGCCCTACCAAAACTTGTGGGTGTCGTTAATGTCTGGATTGTACCAAGAGAATACTGGTATTCTTCTGATTCAACGCCTAAATTGTCACCGCATTTGCCCTGTTTTTAGCAGAACTGCGTTCAATCCATTTGAAAGGCCTGATGATATTGATAGATGCATAGGTTTCCCTAGCATTATTTCAATGCATGTCTTTTTTTTTTTCTATATGTTCAGCAGTGACGCGCTTCTTCTTCGTCGTGTCAAAACTACGCTACTGAATTGGCGGGTGTATTCCCGTTGTCCCCACTGCCCATGTCCCCTTTTTTCATTAATGGTAATTCACATAAGATGGCAAAAAAAAAAGGAATCCGTTTTATTTTAAGTAGGTACCGATTTACCAAGGTAGCCGACATAGCTCGAAGAATTGCCAAACTTAAGTGGCAATGGGCAGGGCACATTGCGTACAGAACGGATGGCCGTTGGGGCCGAAAGGTTCTGGAGTGGCGACCGCGTACCGGAAGACGTAGCGTTGGAAGAACTCCCACAAGGTGGACCGATGACCTTAAGAAAGCCGCAGGAATCAGCTGGATGCGGGAAGCACAGAACCGGTGAGGTGGCGGTGCTTGGGGGAGGCCTATGTCCAGCAGTGGACGTCTTTCGGCTGAAATGATGATGATGAGGTACCGATTTTAGAAATAATAATTAAAAAATCAGTACTTAAAATAAAATGGAACTTTTTTTTTTCGCCATTTTATAAGAAATATAATATGCTTACCATTAATGGGACACGGGCGATGGGGACAACGGGAATACACCAATTGGCGCACTGACATGATGACATTGCCATCCAGAATGAAAAGTGCGATACAGATGATATAAATCTGTACGGTTCCTGACTTTTCTCGTAAACCTATAGACTAGTATTTTATCGGAACTAATCAAAATTATATTACCGTATTATTTCTTTTCCGTGGACCGTACGAACTGATATCACGGCGCGGTCTGCTCGTAAAATATTGTGTTATTACTTACTGCCTGACTTCATTTTCATCTTTTTTGTTCTAGTTTTTGTGTGTTATGTTTTTAAAAACACCTACACTCCATTTACTATAGCATTAGACAAATAACGACAGTTATTGTGTAATATTGTTGAAATGACTGCACTTTAGAGTTATTTTTTTAATGTAAATGGTAAATAGATTACAGTGCTTTGTATTTATCGTGAAATAACGGAGTTTATTAAACGTTTACATCGAAATAACGAAAGGGTGAGAACAGTTATTTGTCTAATGTTATAATAAATGTAGTATAAATACAAATTATTATCATGCTAACGCGTGCACGCGACACAAAGACACCGCGTGCCGTGCGATGAGCGGTCTATTTGTGTCGCGTCGCATGTCGCGCCTGTTTGTGGAGCCTTTAACCTGCGCTTGAAACGTGATTGGTCACATTAATTATACGATAATTTTTGTACGAGAAACTGTAATAGTCTTTTCAGTTTAATGTCGGGTCTCAATATATTTCAGCTTAGTCCAGTTGAGTTTTAGCTGAAAAGGTGTTCTTTGTTTTTCATGTTGAGTAATATAATTTGTCGCAAGTCAATAACATGTTATCGACATGACATGACATAATATTTTGTGTGGATATTAAAAAATAATGCTTCGCGTTTTTGTGCAGGCGCCTAACCTAAGTCTGTAGAGATTTGCTGCGCTACAAACGCGTTGCATTCTGTGTAGCCTAGCCTTTATTTGCCGCTTAATCACGAACAAGATGATAAATAAATGCGATTTCGTGTTTATATTTAGTAGCGTTTATCCACACCACCGTATTTAAGCAATAAATCGAAATCATATTATTCTTGGCTCTAGAATAAAAGCGTAGGTATTAATGAAAATTCTTTGCAGTTCTAAAATAGCAAACATGATCCATGTTAGTAGGTATCCTTACAGGGTTAGTTTTAAACAGAGACCACTATTTATTTATTTATTTATTTATATAAAGGCTTACCAACTAAACACATACACATCATTCATTATCATTTCAGCCTAAAGACGTCCACTGCTGGACATAGCTCTTCCCCAAGCACCAACATATGTTTACTAAATTTCAACTTAATCGGTCCAGTAGATTCGGAGAAAAACGGCTGTGACAGACGGACAGGCAGAGAAACAGACACATCACGAGTCATCCTATAAGGGTTCCGTTTTTTCCTTTTGAGGTACGGAACCCTAAAACATTTCACATAATATATTATTTATTAACAACATTGGTTACCATCATCATCATCATCATTTCAGCCGAAAGACGTCCACTGCTGGACATAGGCCTCCCCAAAACACCGCCACCTCGACCGGTTTTGTGCTTCCCGCGGATTCCTGCGGCTTTCATTAGGTCATCAGTCCACCTTGTGGGAGGCCTTCCAACGCTGCGTCTTCCGGTACGCGGTCGCCACTCCAGAACCTTTCGGCCCCAACGGCCATCTGTTCTGCGCGCAATGTGCCCTGCCCATTGCCACTTAAGTTTGGCAATACATTGGTTACCAATAATCATGAAATATAAATTCTTACTAAGTGCCTGCCCACTTTATATTCATGTAATGTAATATCTCTCACCTTTACCTACATTTTAAAATATTAACTGCTTTGAAAGACATTAAATTAATTATTCTAAATATTACCTAGATGTAATAGTTAACTATTGAGATTAATAGATATTAATTTTTCTCAAGGCCTGGTTTATCTTCTCTTAGCAGGCGCTTCACGATAATGTAGTGAGCCTAGGCATGTAGAAAAAATATCGATGTATCGGTATTTTTGACGATATCTATTATTTCGATATATTGATATAAAATATCAAGTACCTATCGAAAATGTATCAAATCCATACCTAATATTATAAATGTGTAAGTAACTCTGTCTGTCTCTCTATTACGTTTTCATGCTTAAGCCGCTGAACCAGTCGTCATGAAATTTGGCAGAGAATATGGAGAAGGTCATAGCTTACTTTTTTACGCAATAACCGACATATACGCGGGCGGAGCCGCGGGAAAAAGCTAGTATGATATATTTCCAATAGCAACAACGTTGTCCCCACTGACTATAAAACCGCTGGACTTCAGAGCCGTAAAAAAGTAGACTTGTTTTTATTAATGTTTTAAGATTTTACATCAGAAATTTTGTTCCTAGTTGGGTATTTATATGAATAAATAATAAACACAATAGAATTTCTTAAGTAAAATTATTTTTTTGAAAATTTCACCTATATATCGATGTTTTGTTTTTTGATATATCGTAATCGATATCGATATTACTTTTTTAAATATCTATGCGATATATATCGATACTTTTTGGCACTTCTTGCATCCCTAGGTGAGCCTGCGTTAACCATAAAGGTTCGTACAGACTAGTACGATATCGCGGGCGCGACGCGACACTAGTAGCACAATTTCTTTGTCGCTGCCTATGCCTGTAGCGCCCGCGATATCGCGCGAGTATGTACGAACCTTAATATGGCAAGTGGCATATTATATAAAGGAATGTTAGCGGTAACCGCGCTGCCTATGAGCATAGTAATAGGTGTTGGAGTATTGCAAAAACATTTCGATCCTACTTCAACTATAGTATTTCTCTTTCTAACTCATAAATATTGTTGTTTAGTATCCGAGCCCGCCCTTAACACTTCACTGAAATCCTTACTTTCTCATAGTGACTGTACTATACTTTTAGCCTTGGGATCACACGTCTGGTACGTAATATTAAAACTGCGCCGAGCGCACAGTGGCGCCCTCATCGCTATTTCGGTGATTTCTTTTATTTTAGAATGAAAATGCAGAAAATAAGCTCGTCAAGTTGTGCTTCACAAGACTATACGTTATTATTACTACAAACAGTAGTTTTAAATTGTTATGTTTTATTGTAATCATTAAAACGGCAAATAGTGACCACTAAGCTCCGTTTTAATGATTACAATAATACATAACAATTATGCTTATGAAGCACAACTTGACGAGCTTATTTTCTGCATTTTCATTCTAAAATAAAATAAATCACCGAAATAACGATGAGGGCGCCACTGTGCGCTCGGCGTAGTCTTAATAAAACACACCTTCCGATATACTCAGTCAAATTTAATTCGTTTAAATCCTCTTATGGGATCATTGTACTCATCATTATGAATAACTTTACTATGGGACCAAACCCGAAATCGCGAAAAAAAAAAATCTGCTGTTCCCTACATTTTGACTGTCTTATGCGAATATAAATATAGGGAACAGCAGATTTTTTTTTCGCGATTTCAGGTTTGGTCCCATAGTAAAAGTTGTTCATAATGATGAGTACAATGATCCCTTAAGAGGATTTAATCGAATTCAATTTGATCCTGTATAGAAAAGGATAATAACTAACTATGGAGTTTCCTGTCCATTCTTCTCCATACATATAACTACCTTTTGGTAGGGGCAAAACTAGAATCAATTAACTATTTATGTAATTTTTGACGTTCAAAAGTGAATTTTACGTGCCTATTTGAAAAAAAAAATTGACTTTGACTTTGACGTATTATTGAAATCCACAGAACGGCCTTTCCTTTGGTGACCCTTATAACCCTAACAATAGGTACCAGGGGCGTAGTAGATGCGCACCCAGAATTCCCAGAAGTAAGGCTGAGATGTCTCGTGTCTCTTAAATTTCTCTGGCTCCCAGATATTCTAGAGCTGGACATATATCTACTCTTGGTGGCCTTTTACGGTATCCACGAGTATAAGTGGCCTTTTATGGCCGTCACCAGTATAGGCGCAAAAATAAACCAAGAGTGGCCCTATTATTTGTTTGACCTTCTACTTATGAATAGAAGGGGCAACTCGTGAATGAAAATTATTACGCACGAACAGTTACGGGTACAGAACTATTTATATGTTGACATAGAAACCGACGTTTTTACACTGTTTTATATAATATTTACTTAGTGCTTGGTGTCTTTTGATAGTTTCCTTTTGTTATATAAATACCTTAAAAATCAAGTTTGCGCTTTGTCTACCCATTTCGGTATTGCAAGTTAAATTAAACATAAATAATTCAGTGTAATAAATAAGCAAGTTAATTAAGCTGTTATGTCATGAAAATCACTCATAATAATCACACATTCATTTTTAGGGTTCCTTAGCCAAATGGCAAAAAACGGAACCCTTATGGATTCGTCATGTCTGTCTGTCTGTCCGTCCGTATGTCACAGCCACCTTTTTCCGAAACTATAAGAACTATACTGTTGAAACTTGGTAAGTACTCGTAGATGTATTCTGTGAACCGCATTAAGATTTTCACACAAAAATAGAAAAAAAAAACAATACATTTTGGGGGTTCCCCATACCTAGAACTGAAACTCAATTATTATTTTTTATCAAACCCATACGTCTGGGGTATCTATGGATAGGTCTTCAAAAATAATATTGAGGTTTCTAATATATTTTTTTTCTAAACTGAATAGTTTGCGCGAGAGACACTTCCAAAGAGGTAAAATGTGTGTCCCCCCCCTGTAACTTCTAAAATAAGAGAATGATAAAACTAAAAAATATATATGATGTACATTAACCATGTAAACTTCCACCGAAAATTGGTTTGAACGAGATCTAGTAACTAGTTTTTTTTTTATATGTCATAAATCGTAAACCGCGCTTGCTGCTACGGAAGCCTTCATGAGCGAGTCCGACTCGCACTGGGCCGCTTTTTTATTCTTAATCGAAGACTAATACGTTTATTTGACTCTAATATACTATATTGTGAAGGCACGTGAAAAATTTCGTAAGAAGTTGGCAGAATCATCGCAACGTCTTTTATAATGCGCGCAGCAAAGGAGTGGAACTCTCTGCCTGCGTCTGTGTTTCCGAACGCATACAACCCTAATCTATTCAAAGTGAGAGTGAACAGGCTTCTTCTGGGTAAGCTCACTCCATCGTAGACTTTGTCTCTGTCATCCAGACCTAGACTAAAGTCAAGAGCAAACTCATAGTAGAATAAAAAAATAATAAAAAAATGCCGATTTGCTGGATTCGTTTTCTCCTCAACCTATCGTTTTTCTCCTGGCAAAGTTTATTCTGTTTATATGTATGTATGTATTAGTATTTATTATTTTCGAGTTATCTATCCCTTATGTTGCACCTGCCATGTTTTGTCTCTGCATCACCCTAAGGTTGAGTGGTAGAAAATGCCTCAGGCATTAAGTCCGCCTTTGTACAGTATTTTTTTACTTGTGCAAAAAGTTTAAAAGCCTCTTCTCAGAGACGGCACGTACATGGATCACCATGCTTGCTTAAGACGGATTGGCGATTTCAGACTTGTATTAACTATCATTCCAGGTTTCCTCACGATGTTTTCCTTTACGGATGTCAGTAATGTCCAATACTCGTATAAACTCAGAATATAAATAAATACATAGAATATACAGAGTAATTGGTAATATGTCGGCAATCCATTAAGGGGATTTACGAGAGGTCATTTGCAACCAATTGACCCCTTATGACTCCTATGCAAATGCCAACCATTTTTTTATTTTTCAGAATTAGACCATTTTTCACCAAAAAACCTGCTTAAAATTTAGAACATTGTAACGATTTGTAGCTCTGATTTAAAATAATATTAAAGATAATTGATATTTTATGGCTGTCAAGCTATTTCCCGCGGCTCCGCCCGCGTGGATGTCGGTTATTAAAAATTAGCCTATGTCCGTCTCCATATCTCTTCCAAATTTCATGACGATTGGTTCAGTGGCTTAGGCGTGAAAACGTAACATACAGACAGTAGGGTGTCCCTTATATGACATTTTTTTTTTTTTCGATGCGCATAGCCTCTAATTTTTTTATAAATGCTAAAATATACTCAAATATGAAATTTCAGCTTTCTAGCATGATCGCAACCCGTGCCGACTGAGTTTCAAAGTTTATTTAAAATCGTGTTTTGTCCTATTATTCCGATCTGCTATAAAACTAATATAAATGCAACAAATTTGGTGAGTATGAGGTAAAATAAAATAAGGTAATCATTAATCTTTATTTCAAAACATAAAATTATAACAATCAGCCAGGGTAACTTCTCTTTAGTGTAGTTTTTTAACAGTCCAGATACAAATTTCTATGTTCCTGGGCACAGCGCAAAAAGCATTGTTTTTGCTCTTCTTCTGCCGTGTTAAGTAAGGTTTTGAGTTAGGAATGCATTAGACTGTTTTTAGGACGAATTTATAAACATGATGACGACAACCGAAAACCAAAAATTCTCTCTCTAACGTCTGCTCCAAAACAGCACAAGCTCCATTAAAATGACCAGTATTTTAAGCTTTTGTATCGCAGCACATTATTTGAACTTTATTATTAAGGTTCCAGTCAAAGAGAGCAGATGAGACGGCTTTAGCTTGATGTTATCCAGAAGAACTCTCTAGTTTTGGCACTGCAAGAAGCTGTTCTCTATCGTCAAATGAAGCAATAATGGGGCAAACGTTCTTCTTTTGAACTTCGTACATCCAATCCAGGTAATAGTTTTCCATCCCAATGGACTGTGACTACGTCAGGGCCTCAAGTCTGCTATTACAATAGTGTCAGAATGGTCTCGCCATTGTGAGTATTTGACAGTGTTTGTATGGCAAATCTGTCAAAAACTCACAATGAAGAGATATTCTCATTCATTTGACGATAGAGAACAGCTTCTTGCAGTGCCAAAACTAGAGAGTTCTTCTGGATAGCATCAAGCTAAAGCCGTCTCATCTGCTCTCTTTGACTAGAACCTTAATAATAAAGTTCAAATAATGTGCTGCGATACAAAAGCTTAAAATACTGGTCATTCTAATGGAGCTTGTGCTGTTTTGGAGCAGACGTTAGAGAGAGAATTTTTGGTTTTCGGTTGTCGTCATCATGTTTATAAATTCGTCCTAAAAACAGTCTAATGCATTCCTAACTCAAAACCTTACTTAACACGGCAGAAGAAGAGCAAAAACAATGCTTTTTGCGCTGTGCCCAGGAACATAGAAATTACTATCTGGACTGTTAAAAAACTACACTAAAGAGAAGTTACCCTGGCTGATTGTTATAATTTTATGTTTTGAAATAAAGATTAATGATTACCTTATTTTATTTTACCTCATACTCACCAAATTTGTTGCATTTATATTAGTTTTATAGCAGATCGGAATAATAGGACAAAACACGATTTTAAATAAACTTTGAAACTCAGTCGGCACGGGTTGCGATCATGCTAGAAAGCTGAAATTTCATATTTGAGTATATTTTAGCATTTATAAAAAAAATTAGAGGCTATGCGCATCGAAAAAAAAAAAATGTCATATAAGGGACACCCTAACAGACAGGCAGACACAGTTATTTTCAAATTTATAATATTAAGTATGGATTATTATGTAATTAAGTACATATATTAAAGATAATTGATATTTTATGGTAGATTATTATGTATTGAAGTAAGCGAGCAGATAATATTATATTATAAAAATAATATGTCATGCATTGTTTTTTTTTTTATAAATTTTCAATGTTATCGCAGACATCTTCAAAAAAATATAAAATGTCTAATTACTCGAAAATGGTTGACATCTGCATAGGGGGACATGTGGTTGCAAATTATCTCTCCTACATCCCCTTAATAGATTGCCGACAATACCAATACCCTCTCCCTCTATAATGCATAGGAATAATTCGTCTTGACAAGGCAAATTATCATGCCCAATAGCAAATAATATCGCACGTATCTAAACGTCTTCGGCAATTATCAGCCAGATGACACCTGTAGCGGTGCGTGCCAATATGAGGTCACACGTTAACAATGCTCACATTGTCAGTTACGTTACGATCATGATGTCTAGCGAGGATGTAATTTGTTGAGACAGTTGTATTGTCTCTGTTCTCGTGGTTTGATAGGCGTACGTAATAATTTGTGATGTTATATGAGCGTTTAATGTCGTTTGTGATTCTGTTATTGCTGTTGCGTGCGCGTTGCGGGAAAGAAATGACGCTCGGATTAGTGCTGAGTGTATCTTTTGATTGGTGAAAAGTATAGGTTTTTTACATTGATGTATAAAAAAGGAAGATAAGGCATCGCTCTATTGTCATGTAGACATTATTGGACTAGAAGCAATTACATGTAAACAAATCCACACACAACTACACTCCCCGAAACATAGAGACAAGACGCGGGCTGCGGGAATGAGATAGCAATAATTGTCACTGTTACGTACCCATAACAACTCAGAAACAAAAATGGCGACCTAGAAAGGAATATCATTCAGGAGAATTTTGAAGAAAATAAGTTTGATGTACTTACGAGTGGAAAGTAATCCCGTGGAACTTGTTTTTGGTTTGTGAATTATTTGTGCACATTTTGAAAATACAGGAATTGTTGCTGCTTATTTAGAAGATTACGGTAATTTTATTTAACGTGCTACACAGTCATGTCCTACACAAACGCCAGTTCGATTGTGACTGAGGTCAATTGTGCCGGTCGGCATAATTTATGCGGTCCACGTCGAGTAGCGAGTACTTAATCTTCCTTTTTTATCCATCAAAATTTATTTTTGCTCCGTTGAGTCAAAACACAAAACTGATTCAATAAATTCATGTAGTGAAAAGACACTGATTGGAGAACAGTTCGTTAAATCCCGATAGCTGTCTAACTACGTTTCTGTTACCCCGTACTTTACCTAATATATCTATGTAGTTTACTTTTACTTCAAGAAGATAAGCAGTTGAAGCATTATTAAATTTAAAAAAAAAAACATTCATTTCAGGTCCTTGACCCATATTAAATCCAAAAACAATACCTACACAATTTTAACAATTTTAAAGAAATACCTAATTGTTGTAAAAGTTAATTTTAAGACGCAAAAAAGACTATTAAATTTAGATACGCATTTCCATGCGTGTCTAAATTTAATACAGTCTTTTTCAGCACAAAAATCGAAATAAAACAAGAGAGCACAAATATCTACGAGATCATTACTGTTATTCTATTCTAGACATTCTTAACAATTTGCAATGGTTATGCAAGATAATGCTGACCGTGAAGCGTAAATAAAACAATTATCAAACAAATTACTATTTTAATAATGCGTTAATACAAGGTGACTCACATTGTGAAAAAAGCGTCACTATATTTACGCGAATTGAGAACTTTGTCTTGATGTCAAAATGTCTTTTATTTAGCAAATAAAAGAGATTTTGGGACATTCTTTGCATATTTAAGATGAAATACTATAGTAATACAACAAGTTTTGAGTCGGAATTACTTTAGAGAATAAATGCTATTTATTTATTATTTATTTATTCTACTATGAGTTTGCTCTTGACTTTAGTCTAGGTCTGGATGACAGAGACAAAGTCTACGATGGAGTGAGCTTACCCAGAAGAAGCCTGATAATCATAATTTGTCAGCAGTTTTATGTTAAGCCGTAAATTTGGCAATCTAGTGTGTTTATGAATTGTGTAATGCTTGATGTAGCCTCATTTGAAGAAATGCAATTTCACACGGCTTTGTAATATTTCTGTTTTCCATAGTTTTGGTATGGTGCATAATCATAAAGAGCTATACACGCCTAATGAAGAAAATTTTATGCGTAACATCTGATTTTGCTGTTTCTAATTTACCCAATTCTACAAACTCATAGAAGCTTTGAACGATAATGATGAAGATCTTAAAAGAGTCCTATTTTATTATATTTAACCAAAAGGATCTCAGTAGTATCTGGTTAATTGGCTGAAATCAATTTCACAACGTCAAAAAAAGTTTAATAAAAAAATATATATATCTGAATCATTTAAAAACCAAAATTGTTATGTAGAAATTAACTTTATGGAAGAGCGAGCTAGTGATTAAAGGCTCGCGCAGACTGACGCGATATCGCGGGCGCGACAAGGGTCGCGCTGCCTGTCGCGCCCGCGATATCGCGGCAGTCTGCACGAGCCTAAACACTGATTTCTTGCCTCCTCATTCATTCTATTTTCGCATCAAAAACATCTGTTTTGTCAATTTCCTCCAGCGTTTGTAGTTCAACTATTCCGTCAACACGTGAATATTTTTACTGTTTATAAATGTAACTCTAGGTCAAGAGCTCTACGATAAAACGTTTTGGCTTTACGCCATACCGCGACCCATCATTTGTATGACTATCTCTTTCATTTGTTCATGTTTTGGGAGGGAGTGAAAGGGAAGGTGTTATGTCTTGTAGTCTTGTAGCTCATTAACGGTCGTCATTCAAAGTTATTTTGTAATACAACAGATTTGAATGTGTTGACTAGCTGCTAGTGATGTTACTCCGGAGCGTGTACGTCTTATGCATAACATTACTGCAGTTCTAGCTCCTCGCAAACTACAGGCGCGCCTGACATGGCTCCCTATGGGCCGTGCCAAGGAATTGGATTACATCTGACTTTAATAATGTATTTAAAGTTTTCATGATTCAATGATAATTCAAGGAATTATGTGACTGTCTTTATTTCACCTTTACTTTGGAATATTTGTAGTCTGTAAAATTGGTTGTCTGTAAAGTTGGTTTACGGACGATAGTTTAACGTGACAACGTCATAACAAAACATTGATGTGGCGCAAGCGTACAATGAGCGTAACGGGATAATGCGCGTAACGGGACAATGAGTCATCCTTTTTCGTGCATGCAGCCGGCGTTCATCGATTTATTAGACGTTGTCACGTCAAAAAAAAGTAGTTGTCACTATCAAGATTTTGTTTAGATTGACTAAGTAACTTGTTTGCATCTGAGCCTATCAAGCACAATGATCACAGCTACTACTTTTATTTGATTGAGATTTGAAACGGGATCTTGATCCATCAGCCCTCAAGTCAAAACATAGTTGCTCCAACCAAGATTATTAGATTAAAGTTTCAATGATCTATAATGAAGTAATCAAAATGCTTGATTGACACAACTAACTTTGTTACAGTGAAAATTTTTTTTACTTGTCTCTTTTTAACTCTTCTACAATGATGTCATGTTAAGGGTAATTGAGAAACTTGTTTGAGCGTTTAATCATTTGAACTTTGCATTCATCATTGCTGCAATCGTGTCGTGATGATCAACTTAACTAAGATTTTGATTAATCCAAACAAGATATCATCATTCAAGCTAAAAAGTCACTTGATTGGAGTGCATTTTTTTTTTCAGTGTATTCTAAGAAAAGTACGGATTTTCTTTACAGTGATCATAATTTATTATGTATGGAATGCAAAAGGTTTCTCAGTGAGACAGTGATATATTGTCACACAAGACAGCTATTAATGGGAATCACAAATGGATGGCTACTAAGTATGAAATGATGAAGCAATTACAATGTTTACAAATCTCTGTCTAACCTCGGCAGATGAGTTAGAATTACTATACTGCTATTCATTAGTACTGCTACATGGAGACAAGTTTATGAAACTTGAAGTAAGGAAGAGGTCAAATGTCTTGTACCTCCCAGTAGCGGTCGCGGTTAGCGTTGCGACACCTAACCCTGCATTTATGAGTTGGTCGATCAACGCCAACGTTGGCACCCAATGTTTCATTAGATAAAATATTTGATACAAATCTACTACTGATACCTTTATTTTTAAACACGTCCACTGCTGGACATAAGCCCCTCCAAGTATACGGCCGTCCTGCGCTACCTTCATGCAGCGGATCCCCACGATCTTTAGGTACTAGACCTAGGTAGTCGACCATCAAATTCAGTTTAAGAGTTTTTCGGCACAATTTTTTAACCCCTTGAGAGGATGAATTTTCATAAATCCTTACTTAGTTTAATTATAAAAGGAACTCTTTTGCCAAAATTCATGCTTTAAGACTCAGCGGCTTAGGCTATGCGTTCTCTGTCAGTGAATGAATAAATTTAAGATTTTTATTAAGTATAAATGTCTTATTTAATGCATTCAGACCAGTCACAGTTGGCGTGGGTTTGCAAAGTAACAAAGAATTGAGAAACTCGTTTCTATCTAGACCTCACTTGGGACCTTAGTTTATTGCAATTTCATAACTAGAAGTCTACTTAAATGTTACTTCACTTAAAATATTCACAAGTGTTCATTAGCAGCTATTTTTGAAGGTTGCTTAACAAGACACAGCTTTAAATTGATATCGAAGCTTTGCCTGTATCCTAAAACTGCTGCGCATGGCTTTTGGTAAAGATGCCATCGATGGCAATTTTGTTCAAAAATATTGTCAGCAGCCTTTCTGCCATCTTAAACTTGACTGAGATACTGCTAATATAGTATAGGTAGTCCTCCAGACCGAATTTCCGCAATGGCGGCTAATCTCAACGGAGACTAGCCATATACGCGGAAGATATTATAGTGCACAAGTGTGTGCGCAGACTCAGTTGTACTCACTCTTCCCTCACTGTCATAGTCATCAGACCCGACCAGAGAGAGATCAGGCACAGGGTCAACGGCTTAACGTGCTTTCCGAGGCACGCGGGTATCACACCACCAACTCTCGAACTCCGGGCTGTTATTAAGGAATTCCTAATGGAAATACCCAAAAACACTTTGCCCGACCCGAGAATCGAACTCAGGACTTCAAGCTCAGCTGTCGCGCTTGCGACCACGATACCAACGGGGCAGTTCTTCAGTGACAAATTCTTCATAGGCCATGTAACGTTATTCACAATTCTTTGTGGTCGCTCACAATGGACCTTATTAGAAAGCTAAAAGTCACCCAAAGAGCAATGGAGAGGGTTATGTTTGGAGTTTCCCTACGTGATCGAATCAGAAATGAAGAGATCCGCAGGAGAACCAAGGTAACCGACATAGCTCGAAGAATTGTCAAACTGAAGTGGCAACATAATGGGCAGAGCACATTGCTCGCAGAACAGATGGCAGTTGGGGCCGAAAGGTTCTGGAGTGGCGACCGCGTACCGGAAGACATAGCGTTGGAAGGCCTCTCACAAGGTGTACCAATGAGCTTGTGAAGGCCGCAGGAATCCGCTGGATGTGGGAAGCACAGAACCGGTCGAAGTGGCGGTGCTTGGGGCAGCATCCTATGTCCAGCAGTGGACGTCTTTCGGCTAAAATGATGAATGAAGGTCACGATGAATACTGAATTCGTAGATTGGACATTCATAACATAACAAACAGCGGTCCCAGAATAGAGCCCTGTGGAACTCCGGAAGTAATATTAACAGAAACACTTTGTGACCGGTTTTCGAGGTACGACACAAATGAAATAAAATAAATACCTAAATAAAATCTCTTTATTTCAGACACATTTGGCCCATAATATTATTATTAGTAGAATGACTTAAAAACAACGACTTAAAATAAAAATAAAATTTATGCTAGAATAGTCCGTACAGTGATCCAAAGTCCGAGGCCGCGGTGGTACACGTAATGTTATGTGTCATGTTTACTCTGTTACAGACTGATAAAATATTGACAAAGATGAACGATAGAAAACATGTATGGAGTTTTGTACCTTTTCACAAGTAAAGATGGAGAGGCCCTAGTGTGAGTTTATTTTAATCATCTCGAATTTACGCATCGAGCGCGTTCAGCACTCCGATTGGTTGAATGACCAGGAGGCCAATCGGAACGCCGAACGCGCTCGATATGTAAAATCGAGATGGTTAAAAGAAACTCATACTAGGGCCTCTGTTCTTTGTTTCAGTTTTTCTGTACCTAACTTTGTTTGATAACTAGGACTTACAGCAACCGATTACACAGTTTAATTTTGCATGTCCATAGAAAAATTAAATATTAATGATACATGAAATAAACGTTAGGTAGATACAACGTCATTTGTTGATTTGACTTACGATAGCGCAGTGCCAGTCATCATCATTATTCCGACATCTGTGTAATGAATGCACAAACACGGCCACGTCTATCGCCATGATTATTTTGATCAAAGCGATCCCGCGCACTTATAACCTCACAGGCCTCTGAACTCCTTTTCAACCGACTTAAAAAAAAGGAGGAGGTTCTCAGTTCTTCGGAATCTTTTATTTTATTTTTATAAAGTAAGTAGCTAAGTTACTGCCCACGGCTTCGCCCGCGTGGTTTTTTCTAAAATATAAGTAAGTTACTCCTTATAATATCAGATATCTGTCAGTGCAAGTCCCGTCAAAATCGGTCAGACATTTCAGAGATTAACTGAAATAAACGGACAAAAACTCAGACAAAAACATTCAACATTTTTAGATAAATAGATAGATAAAACATTTATTCAGTGCACACAAAAGACACACAACACACAAGAGCATAAACAATTAAAAATTTCATGAATATTATAAAACAGGGTAAAATATAAAATAGGAAAAATATACAGGGCCTCAAGTCTGCTATTACAATAGTGTCAGAATGGTCTCGCCATTGTGAGTATTTGACAGTGTTTGTATGGCAAATCTGTCAAAAACTCACAATGAAGAGACCATTCTGACACTATTGTAATAGCAGACTTGAGGCCCAGAAATAGTGTCATATTATGACCAAATTCAATTAAAATGATAACAAATACACAAGGTGCGTTGTGCGTCTCAAGGTTGCACCAAATGGGAGTCCAGCTCAGCATGTGTCAGGCAGGTATATGTATTGTTGTTTTGTATTTTTTTTTTTGTACCAATATGCATTTAGTAAAAAGCTGTTAGTTTGATATTACAAACAGACTCCTCAATTTTATTTATTTGTATAGACTAGCGATCTACCCCTGCTTCGCACAACTACCTTTTGGAAGAGACAACTAGAAACAATTAATTATTTTTGTAATTTTTGACTTTAAAAAATGCGGGGAAACGGCAACGCTTGTTATTAAGTCCCCTGCTATGTAAATATGTACCGCGAGTCTTCGAAAATAAAGCGCTGGGAAATTCTTTCCGAAAACATTATATCCGAGTTACTAAAATTATTTGGCAAAGTTTTTTGTCGCAATTTTTCAGTACCGCAATGTTAGGGTTAGAAACTGTTGGGATACAAAAAAAAAAAAAAAAAAACACTACGTAATTAAAAATTACTATAATTTCGGAAGTCGGTGGCAAAACACGAAAATACAAAACCGAAAACACCGACTTCCGAAATTAAAGTTATTTTTCACTTTGTAGTGATTTTTTTGGAATTCGGTTGTTGTTTTTTTGTAAAATAGTCTTTTTTTTACTTTTTATTTGTGGTAGGTAGTAAATAAAATAAATAAAAATAAAAAAGCCTTTTAATTCCATTAGCTATTAAAAAATTACATTTCATCATAAACATGCAAAACGAGTTGATTTTATGTGGTAGGTAGTACCTACCCCAAATTAATTCAAATACTACTGCCTGCTATGTAAATAACGGTGACAGGAAGTTATTATAGCATCATCCACAGAGACAAAGTGGGAAAAATACGTAATTTAGTGGGTCGCTTTGTAATTTATCTAAGTTACAAAAACCTAATGTCAACTGCTCATCACCTTTTACAAAATATTGCTTTTCCCGATGCAGGGACGTTAATTGTTGAGGAGTTGAATATTATAAATGTGAAAGTAACTCTGTCTGTCTGTCTGTCTGTCTGTCTATCTATCTATCTGTCTGTCTGTATGTTACGTTTTCACGCCTAAACCGCTGAACCGATCGTCATGAAATTTGGCAGAGATATAGCCTGGGATATGGAGAAGGACATAGGCTACTTTTTTTTGCGCGATAACCGAAATCCACGGGGCGGAGCCGCGGGCTAAAGCTAGTATACACATAAACCTTTTGGAAAATTATTCCGTAAGATTTATGTGTATGTCTGAATGAAGGTGAAAACCGCTTCAAAATCCGTTGTGATGTTTAGACGAACAACGCGGTCACATGACAGGCACGCAAAGCGATTTTCATTTATAATATGTATAAATAGAAAATAATATGTATAGACTAGGCACTGATAGAATACACTTTATCCCACCATAAAAAAATACAAGAAAGAACATAGGGTATTGTGGACCGCCACAATACCCTATGTTCTTTCTTGTATTTTTTTCAACAACGCCACATGCAAACTACGCATCAAAGACTTGACGTCACAAATCCTGCATCGCGCTATCAAAGTTTACCGCACGACTAGCATATATACACAACATCCCGACATCAACCGTTGGGCAGTTGCCCACCAGACACAATACCCATCTGGTTGGAGGATCCTCCCGTTATCCTCCCGTTACTACAGAGTATGAGTGAACTTATTTACACCCTGTTCCTCAAACCTCTAAAGTATCATATCGACGGTGAAGTGCCAATAACACCTAACTAACACAAAACCCACACAACACCACCACACACACCTAACTGTCAAAAATGTACATAAACTGAATGAGGATGCATGCATGGAGGTAACGCCAAAAAATAGGCACGTTGGTTTAGTTGGAGATAGTTCCGCATATTAGTTTAACAACTAAAAATACACTTAGGAGATTTCACTAAAACATGTGAATAACGCCTTTAAATTTAAAATGATAAAAAAGTGAATTCTAGAAAAAATGTAAGTTAGGAGGTATTGGCACTTCACCGTCGATATGTTGAGTTAACCCCAGATTTCCCATTGAAATTATTGACAAGTCGTTTGTTCAGTGCTTTGATAGACTGTTTTTACTTCGGTCGACTAATCCCAACAGCTTAGATTTGTTTGCAAAGTCTTGATCAGGCTTTGAGTACACAATGAGTATTTCATAATGTTCTCCTGAGGAAATCCTAAAGGATATCTTCCGCCCTAGGGCTAGTGGAGGTGTGTCATCTCCTTAAGTCATCTCTTACTTACTTAGCAAAACCACGCGCATTCACTATGAGTATATTTATGATTAGAAACATTTTGTAGTCTGACCGAAGGAAAGGTATACCTGAAGTAAATCATGGCGATAAAGAAAAAAAGAAACTGCAGTCTATTAATGGTTCAGGTCAGTGGTGACCTGATTCAAAGTAAATGCAACCTTACTACATAAAACTTTATGATAGGTATCGACGAATGGAGCTACCATTGGTTTATGTTCAGATAATAGTGATGACTCTTACGACCATTTCTTTATCACCATTTTTATGAGGAACTCGTATTTTGCAACCAGATGCTCAAATATTATGAATATTGAAAAGTTATGGACAAAGAGGTATATGCGATGCAACAGTACATTATGTAGCATATACAAAGAGTATGTATTTTTTTTTTAAACTGAATTTATGCATATAGAAAAGATTTTTTTTTATTGGGTACGGAATTGATTTCCGTCATTTTTATTATAGGTAATTTCTAGACTCGGAAGCCATAAGCACTTAAGTCAAATCTAAACTTAAAAGACGTCTAGATTTTTTATCCCAAAAATAATGAAAACTACGTAAATTACAGTCACAATGCCGCTAAACAGTCAAAATAAACCAAAATGGTCAACCTACTATGCCTAAACCCATAAACAAGGGCCTCAAGTCTGCTATTACAATAGTGTCAGAATGGTCTCGCCATTGTGAGTATTTGACAGTGTTTGTATGGCAAATTTGTCAAAAACTCACAATGAAGAGACCATTCTGACACTATTGTAGAGATGAACTACGATAACATGGCGCGCCCCTCCAAAGTTCAAAACGTTTGAAAGTACTAGCGGCGTTATTAATCGCTCATTGTTATTAGTATGGAGGGGCGCGCCATGTTATCGTAGTTCATCTCTAATAGCAGACTTGAGGCCCTGTGCGTGCGTAGATTTGTAATGTGACCACAATTTTCTCCTAAAATCAGTATAACTAATTTAATGAATAAACAATGTTTTATACATACTAGTAAAAATTCAGTGTATGTATTATGATTATAACATAATATTCTAATTGCGGTGTTTAGTGGTGTGCGTCGATTTCGGGACATGTTGTATATAGCATATTTTCAACTTATAATTTCGCCATAACCAGTCACGGTGGATGCAAAATTGGCGTATCTAAAGTCACACTATTGGCAAGACACGCATTTTAGCAGCAAATATTCTGTTTTTTTGTCTGTCTATTATATTCCTTTTATGCATATGCATATACATACGTACAATATTCTCTAATTAGTGCAGAAAAAATCTGCTGTTTGCAAGAAACAAGAACTCTTTCAATGTTTAATAGTTAAAACTTCAAAGAATTCATTCCGGACGTGTTTCTTAATAAAAACGAATGAATGGAATAAAAGAATAGCCGTTCGTTCTGAGTCTCGATGTTGTTATACGCACAAAAGTACACAGTAATGAATGCATTGCTTTATAAAACCGTAGCGAACACTTCTATACACTGTCCGGGCACGATTCTTTTAGTAATACTTTTGAAACATAATGCTATGAAATCTATACAAATAAAAAAAATTAAGTGTCTGTTTGTAAATGTCAAAATAACAGCTTTTAACTAAATGCATATGAAAGTTTAAAGGGATGTTATAACAAAAAAAAAAAAAAAAACGGGTTTCTGTCGGTCTGTCTGTTGTCCTGTCTGTCTGTTGTCCTGTCTGTCTGTTGTCCTGTCTGTCTGTTGTCCTGTCTGTCTGTCTGTTTGTTCCGGCTGTTTAATCTCCGAAACAGCTGAACCGAATTTGACGGGACTTTCTCTGGCAGATACCTGACGTTATAAGGAGTAACTTCGACAACTTTTATTTTAGAAAAAGCCACGCGAGCATAGCCACAGGCAGCAGCTAGTATAGATATATGTTTGGTATTCCAATGTTTTGACGATACAACTTCTTGATTCCTACCGAAAAAATGGTCAAGTTGTTTGGAAAATTACCTTATTTAAAAGTTTCCATATCGAATGGAATGACTAATCATGGTCAGAAACAACGATTTGTCGTTTAGATGTCATACTCATCAGTCATAATCAAAGGCCCTATACCCAAAGTCTCAAATTCAGATAATTTATGTAAACAAAGGGGATAACATAACAAAAAAATATCTTCGTAACGGTAATTCACATAAAATGGCGAAAAAAGAGGTTACATTTTCTTTTAAGTACTGATTTTAAGAAATAATAATTAACAAATAATCATGCCGTAATTATTTTTATAAATTTCCGGTTTTAAACAAAGTTATTAAAAAAAGGAGATTTTCTCGTATGAAATATTTTATGATACTGGTAAAAATGCAGGAGATCCAAACATTTTCAAATGTTTTATATCTTCAACAACACTAATATAATATTACAACTCTCATTCATAACTTCATATTGTAAGTAGCATATCTAGCCACATTTTGGATGAAAACGGCAGTAAACTGTTTCGAGTGGAAATCGATTTTGGGAGGCCTACGTCTAGCACTGGACTTAAAAGGGCTGATTATGACGATCATACGCCGTGTCTCTGACATACTACACAATACATTGTTTGGCAACGGTATTTTGTTTGCATAGTTCTTATAATTAATTCACTTTAATTTTAGCGATGACTATTTACAAAAAAAGAATATGATAAAATGTTTTGCACCACTGTCCTGTCATTTCGACAGTGACATTTCTTGACATTACTTTGTTTACATAAATGATCTGAATTAGAGACTTTGGGTATAGTGTGAGATTCTTTTAACCATCTCGATTTTACGCATCGACCGTGTTCGGCGCTCCGATTGGCCTCCGATTGCTCCACTAATCGGAGTGCTGAACGCGCTCGATGCATAAATTCGAGATGGTTAAAATAAACTCACACTAGGGCCTCAGAGCTTTATGCGGTGTCGGTCCTCTTGAGCCTTGTAGGCCTTTATAAAAAAAAAAAAAAATTATTGACATTAACCGGTATGTATTTGTTTGAGGTATCGGTTTTTGTGAGGAAACATAATTAATTCTTTAGATTCAAAGGTGACAATTACACCAAACTGAGACCGATGCAAAAAAAAAAAATAGTTCCTTTTTGTAATACAACTCTAATTAAAAATATTTTTTATCATATATGCATTATTATTTTTAATAAATTACCAAAGTCCTTAAGGGGAGCTCCCTTAAATATTTTAAAACTAAACTGCGTAGAAGGCTGATAAAAAATTGCTTTTAAAGTTTACAAGAATTTCTGCAACATAAAGAAAACAAAAAAAAATATATTTTAAGTTTCCTATAATTTCGTTTAAAAAAGAATTTTTGTTACTTAATTATACACAAAAAAAAGATTTGTTATATTAAGGTTTTTAGTTTTGTTATGTGTGTATATTTATTGTAACTTAAAATAAACAGAACAGAGGTATTTTTCGGTACTTATTAAAATAAATACATATTAGGTACCTACCTATTAATGTAAAATTAATTTGCATGCCCTAAATAGACGAAATATGGATTGTACGTTAAACCACCAACTTTTTCAACTGGTAACACCTATATTTTCTGCAAATAAAGATTCTTATTATTTATTTATTTATTTATTTTATTATTTATGTACACACAGTTAAATACATAGAGATACGACATAATTATAATTTCAGTACAAAGGTACTGCTTATTTCTTAAGAAATTTCTTCCAGCAGACCTGCGAAAGGAGAAATGAAAAAGAAATGTAGACAATAGTGTGTGAGAACATGAAGAGAATGATATGAATATGCGAAGTCTTAAACTAAAATATTAAATATAACATATACTTAAATAAAGCTACAAAAATATAAATACATATATCTATAAATATATCTATCTATCTTATTCTTATTCTTAATGATTTTTATTCTTAAGTTATTTTTCCTTTAACTAAGTTATTATTAAGATCGCTCAATAATGACATTTTAACGACAAATCGTGGTCTGAATTCCATGCGATATGGAATCTTTTAAACAAGTCATATTTTTCCTTTAATTGAGTAATTATTATTAAGATCGCTTTTACCGATAAGACCGCCCATTATGTCACAGTTTCTGTAAAACTACACTCACATCTGTAATTTGTATGGTGTATATAATAAAGAATATTCTAATCTATTAATCTAATAATTAAATCAACGGAAAACAATTAAATCTCAAACTTTCTGAAGCATTGATTCTGAGATGGGCTTACCAATTTTAAAGTCACGGCCGTTTTGCGTCAGAGAAAAGAAAAAATACCTCGGTAAAGAAAACCTTGACCGTAACACCAGAACTTCTGTGGCTATAGCTAATTAACCGGATTCTGCTAATGGCGATTCTTAGTTCAGAATGTTCCAACTTTTGCGCCGAGAATGGTAAACAACGGACCCACGCCAGAACACGTATGACCTAATAGCTCATACTTTCGTTAGGTTCTTGAAAGTAACAGTAAGGGCCGAGTCACACCGGAATGGCAGCGGCCGGTAGCGACGCGGCGAGCACTTTCAGTGTGAAATAATTTTAAACTTTATCTACATACTTAAAAGACAGTATCGCTTGAAAAGGTCGCGAGGCCGCCCTCGGTGACGCGAGCGGCCGCGCGCACGCGCGTGTTGTCGGTGGTTCTGCACGCGGCTGCCAGCGGCAAATGCTGCGAATGTAGAAACTAAACTAGTCAAGAGGAGACTAGGAGCGTGGGGTCTGGAGGTCGCGCAAGGCAGCCAGCGGCGACGGCCCGGACCGCTGGCGTCGCCGCCGGCCACTGCCATTCCGGTGTGACTCGGCCCTTAGAACGTGTAAAGATGAACTAGGTACATAGATTTCTTGTGGATACATAGGTAACTTGTAGTCTTACCTTTCATAAAGGGCAGTTCCGACTACGCTACAATATATAGGGTCATCGGTACAACGCTAACATTATCTCAGGACTATTATTACTAACATCATAAACAACGACTTTTGTTCGATGACTTTTAATAATTCATCAGATTTTAAATTATCAGATTTTCATACAAAAATAATAGTATATTTTATGTCGAGGGACTAAACGAAGCCATAATATACCAGAGGTGGTGTAACTCCCGAGCGTGCGAGAGGTCAATGAAACCGAGGATATAGTATTAAGTTGGCGTTTAGTCTCGAGGTGGAAACCGTACTTTTCTCTTTGAGTGCGAGAAAAATAGTCAATTTAGTACAAAAACATTTAATAAATATTATATTACGTAAGTTTTTAGGTAAATCTTCCACGATTTTGGCGGTAAAAGATTATCTATTATGTCTTTTGCTCTTTGCTCGACGTCAAACTATACACTGTCAATGGACATTCTTAATAAATATATTTAAAACCGAACAAATTTACACTCGACAAAAAATCTGAAATTTTCGCGGTTAGTTTTTTCTTCTAAACCAGTTAAAACACATGGCGCCACCTTCTTTGCGGAAAAACCATGGAACTAAAACTCTCAACATTTTCGCAATGAAGATGGTCCACACTCCACAGATATACAGTATATTTACTGGCTGTTTGAGTTTGCCTGTGTCACATGAAGGAAATTAAAAAAACTAATTACTTTTCACTTCCTAGAGACTAAAGTGGTCCGTTTAGTCCCGCTTCGTAGGGCTATATTGGCGTACTTTTAAAGCATGAGAAGTGAAAAAATATTTTATTCAACGCTCTAATTGTTACGAACTCTACGATATTGATGTTCTACATGCTATATATTATAGCGTAGACTGAACTGCCCTTTCAAGGTGTCGAATCAATGTTTTTCTCATTAATAGGCATCTACAACTATACTCCATTTGAAATAATATTAGACATTTAAAAAAACCCTTTTTTACAGTCCTTTCAACCGATTTTGACTTCTAACTGTAATCGCTTCTTATTTATTAAAATACGTTTCCTCACATCTTTGTTCGTAAATTGAGTAGCCGACTTCCAAGTAACATAGGCGAGTCCACATATCCCTATTAGTGATTTCATGCTATGTTCCTTCCTTTTTTAATTCCCGGAGATAGGTCCAAGCCGCTAATAGGGACTTTAAATTAAACTAGTCTTGTTTGACTACGTTTAAGGTATGTCGAATTGCGTTATAGGTAGGTACTACACACAACAATTTGTAAGGCATGATTGGCAACTGATAAAGAACATGTATTTCTTTTCTTGTGCGATTGTTGTGGAAACAATCAGTACAGTAAGTACATTTAACGGAACGAATTGGTGACAATACCATCATCTGTATTCCCAGGTTAAGGTCATATTTTAGGCCATTCAACCAAAATTCTTTGCCGTGACATTGATAAAGATCGTTTCACATGTGCGCATCCGTGAAACTAGTGTACATTTGAATGCGTCGCACGCCCGCTGGTGTCTCGGCTTATTAACCGTCTGACATACTTGTAGACTGCAACCATCTGAATGTAATTGCGATGCAACACACGAATTGATGCTAGTCCATCTTTGTTCTAGACCAAGGACATGAGGCGTAGGAATAAAGATTAGTAACCTACATATATAATTTTGGATTCTAAGAATTGAACGTATAACGCATGGTTTCTTTTAAACCGACTTAAAAAAAAAAACCGGCCAAGTGCGTGTCGGACCACGCACAATGAAGGGTTCCGTAGTTGGTATGAATTTATCCCAAGAACAAACTTATCATGTAGTTGAAAAACATGTTTTCCTATACAGAATGTATGGGAGAACATTTTTTTCAACTATAAATGTAAGTTGGTCGCCAATTACTCGGTAAATTGTAAAGCCTTATCTGTGATAGTTTTCCTTTTAACTTCGTTATATATAGGTACTACTGCCGTGACATTTAAATTACTAACTACAACTGTTTAGTTGGTATTGGGGGGGGACAATTGACTCTAACGAAAATGGGTACTTTAAAGCTTGTCACAAACGGTTTACTTTATCAAAAAACGGTCTTCCCAAACCCCTAATATTTTTAAAATACCTATCCAACGATATCCCACAATATGGGAAGAACGAAAAAAAAAATATTATCCCACTTTACATGTAGGGGGAGGTAGCCTAAATAATTGTTTTTTTTTTTCGAAATTTTATTTTACCACTTTTTCGGCGTCATTAACGTGTATACTCATGCCAAATTACAACTTTCTAGTACCAATAGTTTTTGAGCTAAACCGCGAGACAGACAGACGGACATGGTGAAACTATAAGGGTTCGTTGTTGACTACGGAACCCTAAAAAGGAGGAGGTGGTTCTCAGTTCCCCGATTATTCGAAGACGGCTAGAGAGATTTGAAACAAAAATTTTTTTTTTTTTGTTAGTTTATTCACATTCCAGGTGGTCCCATTGTCATCAAGTCAGGATCTGATAATGAGATCCTGGAGAAATCGAAGGAACTGTTCAAATATTATAGGCACACCTATAGCGATTTGGGTATTTTTAATAGTAACTCATACATTTGGTCTCTGGAAGCACAATTTGGTGAAGTGGAACTGATGATGAAGACCACAGATGGCCACCGGAACTACTCAATAATAAGTATTTCACGGGTTGCGATTCGATTACTTTAATATGGTTGCTAAGCAATTTATGCTCGTCACATTGCGAATGGTGAAATGGAGCTGATGGTGGACCAGGAGAACTCCCTGCATGGGGAACAGCAATTTTTTGGAAAAGGCGATGAACAAGTTGACATTAGGCTATTGTAACTTAGATAAATTATAAAAAGGGCCACTAAAAGCGAGAAATAAAAACTTTTTAACAAAAAAAAATCTTCAAAAAAAAAATAACACTACAAAGAGAAAAATACATTTAATTTCGGAAGTCTTTGGACTTGTATTTTAGTTTTTTGCCACCGACTTCCGAAACTAAAGTTATTTTTCACTTTAATCGTTTTTTTTTTAACCGACTTTCCAAAAAAGGAGGAGTTTCTCAATTCGGTTGTATTTTTTCAAATGTTTTTTATGTTAAAAAGTTAAAAGGTTTGTTTAATAGGATCAAACTGATCACTTTTGTTCATGAATTGGCATCTTTTCTGCTACCACGAATTGATTCATTTTTGTTTTTAACTAAACTTAGATGGCTTCCGCTACATAATTATGAATTTGTTTACTTTGTAAAGAACTAAAGACACAACATTAAGTATGTTTGACTTACAAGTTACAACATAATATTTTGAAACTAAATCTAACTATAAATACTGTCCGGCTAATTATACACTGTTGCTAATTTTAGACATAACTCCACACACAATACTATTTGCGTTTAAAAATAGATGTTCTAACCGACACAAACTGCTATTTGTTTTAAATAACTGCAATGTTACACGAATGGGGCTCATGGCTAAATAAACAGCCGCACCGGTCGATTGAAGGTTAAGCTACTCTTGCTGCTATCGGTTCGTGGATGGGTGACCAGCCATTCGAGAACCCCCCGCGTCTCGGAAAGCCGTTAATCCCGGCTTTCATTCGTAAAACTTTTACTGTCGTTACGGCGGGTAGTCAGAAGCCCAAAAGTCTGACAACCAGTCTTACCACGTGGTATCGGTTACTTAGTAACTGGGTTCTAGGTAAGTACATATAGGGACACAAGTGAAACTACTGATAGCTTTATAGCTGTTGTGTGACGAAACGCAACCGTTTTCCCGACGACGAAATCGGTTGCAAAAAACGGTCTTCGTTGCAACTGGTTTGAAGACGGACGACGGACGACGAAACTGAGAGCGTCCGGTCTGACCAAGTGCAAAGGGCAACTGCCGAGGGACATTAAGACTGCGCCGAGCGCACAGTGGCGCCCTCATCGTTATTTCGGTGATTTCTTTTATTTTTAGGTGAGCCTTTACGTTATTATTACTACAAACAGTAGTTTTAAATTGTTATGTTTTATTGTACTCATTAAAACGGAGCTTAGTGGCCACTATTTTCCGTTTTAATGATTACAATAAAACATAACAATTTAAAACTACTGTTTGTAGTAATAATAACGTAAAGTCTTATGAAGCACAACTTGACGAGCTTATTTTCTGCATTTTCATTCTATAGTAAAAGAAATCACCGAAATAACGATGAGGGCGCCACTGTGCACTCGGCGCAGTCTTAAGAAAATAGTTGTACTGTACTTGCTATCTATTGGCTAGTGTTAAAAGAGTCAAACGGGGTCACCATTTGACTCTTACAAATTGCGATTTAATAGGGATTGTCCCGCCTCAACTCCTCTTTGATTTATAGGCAAGTAAACAATTTGATTCATGATTGCGTTATAGCTACATTTTTATATCAAACTAGCTGCTACCCGCAGCTTTGCCTGCGTAGCTTTTTCTAAAATAAAAGTATCCTATACTCCATTTACTACAGCATTAGACAAATAACGGCTAAATAACTACAGTTATTGTGTAATATTGTTGAAATTACTGCACTTTAGAGTTATTTTTATAATGTAAATGGTAAATAGATTACAGTGCTTTGTATTTATCGTGAAATAACGGAGTTTATTAAACGTTTACATCGAAATAACGAAAGGGTGAGAACAGTTATTTGTCTAATGTTATAATAAATGGAGTATAAGTTACTACTTATAACATCAGCTATCTTTTGTACAGACGCCAGCAGCGTCAATCAACCTTGAACCTTATGTTATAGTGATAAAGTTGAAAATCTATTAAAGAAATTTGACAGATTGTAGTAGCTTGATGTGCTGGCGTCTGTACCAAGATTATGATTTGATTTGATCTGCCCGTGAAAGTACCGTCAAAACCAGTCCAGCCGCTTCGGAGTTTATCAAATCAAATCATTTATTATTGCAAACATAGGTAATTGGTACATATATGTTTTCTTAAAAAAGTAGTTCTCCATATTCTACCGTCTCATGGGCATGCAAATAATATTCAATTCCAAAATTAAACAGAAATTCTATTGATACGGAATAAATATAAATATTAGATCATTAGAATTACAAAAAAAAAAATTACTAATAACGGTAGTGACATTTTTACAGTAATGTCAAAAAAAAAAAAAGTATGTCAAAATGTCAATCAGAACAAAAAGTGTCAGAATAGGAACGCGTATGTCAATCGTATAATATTAATAGTTTATCAATCAGTGCAGAGATTTATCAGTAAGGAAGTCGTCAATTGTGTAGCCTAACAGTTTAGCCGGAACAAACAGACAGACAGACCAGCAAACCGACAGATAAACAAAAAAATTTGTATTTTTGTTATAAGTACCGTATTTACTTTCATATTTAGTCAAAAGTTGTTATTTAGACATTACAAACAGACACTTCAATTTTATTTATTTATATAGATACTAATAATGCCAGCCTATTATTTTCCCACTGCTGGGCAAAGGCCTCTTCTCATACAGAGAAAGCACGAGCATTGATCACCACGCTTGCTCAAGACGGATTGGCGATTTCAGACTTGTATTAACTATAAGTTCTGGTTTCATCACGATGTTTTCGCTTCACTGATGTCATTACTTAATGTCCAAAATTAACTCAGAAAGTATACCTACATATAAAAATAAATAATAATAAAACAAAATTTATTTAAAAATAATGGAAAAATATAGTATAAATCTTAGAAATAATGTAGGTATTACAAAGTATGATGCTTGTACTAGGATAACTGTATCACAGGTGGCATGAGTTCCTTCTTACAATATTACTATAAGGATTTCTTCTTTCTTAGTATATGAATTGAAAAGGCACATTGGTAGGTACTTGCCCGGTTTGTTTTTTTTTTTTCTAATTTTCTTGAAGTGAAAACTTATTTAGCCACGTTGAGCGATTTTTTGTTGGGAAAAAGCTTATGGGTTCGCGTCACAAAATGCGCGACATGCTTGTGACGTGTTAAGCCAGACTGTCAGTTACTCCAAAGTTTTGAGTTCTCACTTCTGTCGGTAGTCCATAAGAGTGCCTTTTTATAGAAAAATAATTCTCCAAATCGGTTCATAAACGACGGAGTTCTGAGGTAGCAAACATAAAAAAAATACAACCGAATTGAGAACCTCCTCGTTTTTGTGAAGTCAGTTACAAATAATGGTGCTCTCTAATCATAAAGAATAATAATATCACGTAATTTATTAGGTTTTTCTACAAACTCGTACCGTGTGATGCCGGACTTAAAGAATACTCCATTTCCTCCAGTGGGTGTCGTAAAAGGCGACTAAGGGACTTATTAGAGAATGGGCAGCAGCGTTCTCTATGCATTTTTAACACCATACTGCGATCGCCAACTCGCCTGCCAAGCGTGGCGATTATGGCAAACCCCCCAATAGGAGGAGGCTTATGTCCAGCAGTGGACGACTTTCGGCTGAAATGATGATGATGATGATACAAACTCTTCGCTTATCTACTAATTAACAACACAACACAACCCACCTTAATTTTCTCTGATTAATCTCAATTCATAACCCGAAACTAATACAGCTCCACATGAAAAGTCATTTCACCAATCAGGAAAAACGTAATAAAATTAGGTACCTTTGGCCGTGTTAAAAATTACCACGGCTCGTTGTTGGCAATCTCGACTTAATTCATTAGGAAGCTAATCATCGCAAAGAGGTTTAATTAACTCGCTGAACTATTTAATGCGGTTAGTTAGACAAATTATAATCTGCCAACACGTGGAATTGTTGTTAATCGCTCTAAGAGTGGGTTCTTATGTAATTTGTTAGTAATAGTGATAATAATAGATACAAAATTGATCAGGCGGAGGACATAGTCCTTTTATAGTTCTAGACAACCAATCCACTATAGCGATCAAACCCATAGTTCTTCATTTGCACAGAAATTAGGTACAAGTTACAGATGTTAAGTTTGAAATGATCCGTATACTAACTACCTTAAACTAAGGCATGCAAACAGTTTTGAAGAATGGACTTTTGATATATTCTCTTAAATCAATTTAAAAGTATTTATTTTAAATAAAAATAACTGAAATCCTTACAATAAGTCCTTTCGTTTGATATGTCACACGGTACAGTTTGCAATTTTTTTTTCTTCTCTAATTTGCCCTCCAGAAGTGATTGAAAATACTTCAATCACTTCTGGGAGGGCAAATTAGAGATAAGGAGGCCCGCCGATATATTGTTATTATATGAAGTATTCAAAAATAATTTATATACACATTTACACTTCCGTGTTTGGGTCACAGAAATTCATATGTGTACCAAATTTCAACTTTATCGGTCCAGTATAGATTCAGAGCAAATCGGCTGTGACTGACGGAGATACAGACAGACACACGAGTGATCCTATAAGGGTTCAGTTTTTTCATTCGGACGTACGGAACCCTAATTAGCTCCAAGCATTTATAGGAACAACAGCTAAGCTTTACCAGATACTGACATTGGGAAACGATCCGTTAGTTTGACGATAGGAACTTGGCGATACAAGGCGCCTAAGTAGACGTTCAATGTGTAACCACTGATCGCAAACAACAAGGTTCGGTGAGGGTCCCATGTGATAAGGTCGCCCCTAACGCCAGTCATTTGGCAAATGGGCACTATTCCAAACGCTGCAAAGCGAACCCTATGCATAAGTTACACTAATAAGTAAATGGATGTACCTATAAACCTATAATTGAGCGATGATTTTATAGAGAAACATATTTGGTAAAACAGTGTTAAAGGACGAAATGGAATTCCATGGAACAATAAAGTTTCCTCTTCTGTGTGTTAAGCCCATCTTCATAAAACCATGAATAGAATTAGCAGAAACATTGTTTCGAATGTTATGAAACTCGACATTGTCAATATGAGAGATGTCAAAATAATACGAAGGTTTGTGCTCCGCTAACAAATTCGGCTTTGATTTGACAATCACTTTTGTCACAGCAAACTGAATGCTCGAGTTCGGTGTACAACTGTACACCATTGTGTAATCGTCCAGCCAATGTCATCCATTCATATTGCCCCTTTGATCTTGTTCTAGTTTAGTTACGCACAAATCGAGACAAATAGGTACGCGTCAGGATGTACCTATTATGAATTGATTATAGTAGTTAGAGATAATGGATGGAAGAACATATCAGCGTTGCCAGATTGGTAGTTTTATTCGGGAAAAAAATTGGTATTTGGGGAAAGTTTGGGGAAATTATATCTTTTGGGAAATAGTTAGGGAAAAAAAAATGACATTGGGGAAATTTGGGGTTTGCTAAGAATGAAATATCCTATTATATAGCTTAGGCATCTATCGCATTTAAACATTTAAGACGAGGTCTAAAAGAGTTGTTCCAGTGCCGTAAACCCCATGAACAAAATAAAAAGATCGGGTGGTCGGTCAGTCGGTCGAACAAGTCAGGACAATAAACTAAGATCCGCAGTTTATTGTAAAATGCAATAGCTAGACGTCATAGACCGGTTTAAAAACTGCAAACTTTTGTGTCTTTATAATTAATAATGTAAAAAATACACACACAAACACATACAAACACATTTTTATTTTATCATTGTTAATTCCGCCAAATTAAGATGCGGGTTTATTTTGAAAAAGGTGTAATTTTGGGGAAAAAGAATTTTGAATCTGGGGAAAGTTGAGAAATTAAATCTGGCAACCCTGGAACATGTTTACGTTTCGATATTATTGCTGCCGTGAGCGTAGGTGCATAAAAGGTTTTTCTTCATGAAAAGAGGACAAACAGCTTCTTTGTGTAAATCTAGAACTGTCTTAGGGGTTCTGTATAAATATACAAGATTTATTTCATTTTTGTAAATCGAATTCATACAAGTAAATTTAATTACTTTAAACATAAATTCCAAGATTACCGATAAGAACCACAAATCGCGTCAATCGTCGACGTCCAATAAATAGCACGATTTGCGATCCATTATATTAGCTGTTTGAAGTCAAATTAAAAGTCAAGCACGAACCCAGCATAAAAGAAAAACACGTAAAGAAAATCTTAAAAAAGTGCGCTTGGACTTTTAAAACAGTCACTCAAAAAGTGGGAATGAGGTGGCGCTGAAAGAACCTCATTTCCGCCAGCGAGTTTCTCAATACATTTCATTTAAATACTTTTTCTTAGACTAAACGGTGAGAGGTTTTAATTTCGCACGTCGCTATCTCATGCGAGGAGGGACAAGGAAACGCTCTCTGCTCGGCTATTCAGATGCTCACCCGCTTCGGGTTTCATTGCGAAGCACTGAAGTGCTACTGTTTTTTAAAGTTAAGCCAACTTTTTTTGCAGTATATTGCATCGTTTTCTTGGAGACTTCATTTCTGGTTTCAATTTGAAATCTGGAGATATGTCCCCCGTCTATTAAATATTATTCAAGATTTAGGCTATATTGATTTGATTCAGGATTTGTTTTTAGTATGTTGTAAGGGTTCAGGCTGTTCGACTACAGGTGAGCAGGACACTTGGCTAGATGTGGTGATGGCAGGTGGAGCAGAGCCTTAACAGAATGGTTGTCGAGAAACGGTAGAAGGAGCGTTGGTAGACCAATGGCCAGGTGGGTGGACGACCTAAAGAAGATCGCGGTGAAGACCTGGATGAAACTCGCACGAACCAGAAAGGCATGGCACCCAAGGGAGGAAGTCTATACTCAGCAGTGGGTGGAACAAGGTAGCCAATGATGATGATGATGATGATGTTGTAAAGGAGACCTATTAATACGTAACTCGTATAATACAAATTGAAAACCTTTTGTACCTGCAGTACAAATGCATGTGCATTCTTCCCATTTTGACCTATGGATCCCAGACTTGGTCTTTGACAAACATTCAAAACTCCAAACATGCCAATGTGAAATGTTTGCCAACATGCGATGGAGCGTAGTATTCTAGGCGTCAAATTAACAGGCCACATTCGCAACAGCACACTGCGCTCCAAAACACAGATTTCTGATGTTGCTCAAAAAGCCACAAAGTTCAAGTGTAACTGGGCTGGCCACGTTTGCCGCATGCCGAATGAGCTGTAAAAAATAATCACTATGTGAACCCTGAGACAGCTAGAAGGCGTCGCAGCAAACCCCGGAGAAGATGGCGGGACCACGTTAACCCGGGAGCGAAAGAGCTGCAAGCCATGGAGAGAGGCCTTTGTAACAGTAACAGTTTTTTTTTAAATGTTGGGGTAAATGTAATCCTAACAATTCCTATTTCTGATTCCCCGGGTGGATTGGCCCGGGGATGAGTGAAGCCTCCCCGTCGGGTATAGACAGGGAGATGAGTACTTATGGTGTGCCCTAAGCTTGAAAACCCGTCGCCAATCTTAATGTGCGAACGGGGCCCTACAAGTCTAGCGCGAAGGGTCACACACCCTAAAGACACTAGGTGAATAGCTGTGGAAGGAAGACTGTGCACCAGAGCCGACTAGGAGATCCCCCACGGCCGGTTAACTTGCCTGACCCTGATGGGGCTTGGCGGGTGTGTTGGGTCAACACCCCCTTGGATTCGTTAGCACCCAAGGACCACGAAACTCTTGCTTTTCCCTGATGGGGCAAAATAACGCGGCACGTTTTGCAACGATATGCTGTTAAATAAAAAAATACCAACCTGCCTTGAAAAAGGCAATAGTTGATATTATTGGCGTAGTCGAAAGTACTGAAGCAATCGTTACGGGGCGTAAAGATTACCGGACGACACAAACACTTGACACGGCACGGGCGCAGCGAGCAGGAGCAGCGGAAGCACGACCGTTCGGAACGGAGTCGTAGAGCGTACAGTAACAGTAACCTGCAATACATTATAGGTGATTCAATGATTATTTTTCGCTTAACATCTATGCCACCTGTGGAACAAGTACCCTCTATTACACAAGTTATGTCGCACGCCAATCGCTGTCAGACCCATTCCGTTTAGCTGACTTATCAAACGATCGGCGAACTTGTGCAGTTTGTTGACATTTAATTATTTGATTGGTGGTAGTGATTAAAAGTTTAGTGCATTGCTTATTAAGAATGAAGCAAGTGCATTTGGTAAGCTTTCGGGCCGATTATTGCACTTAAAATCGTGATTATCTTATGCAACTTGCTCTAATCAAAGTGTTATGCGCCTTCTTGTTTGATTTCGTCTTGTGATTGTTCGCTTCAAGATTTATGGGATTAATATTAGTTGTTGTTAGCGGTATGGCACATTATTTTGTAATCACTTTATAACTGCTTGAAGCCAAAAATGAATTTAGTTGAGGCTTTTCTACCATCAAAGATTTTTTGGTACAAGCTTTTCAATTGTTTGGGTATTTATATACTTATTTTCTTGAGCCAGCCACCTATTATAGGTGCACACTATCTATACTAATATTATAAATGTGAAAGTAACTCCTGTCCGTTACGTTTCCGTCTGTTAAGTTTTCACGCCTAAACCGCTGAACCGATCGTCGTGAAAGGCAGAGATATAGCCTGGGATATGGAGAAGGACATAGGCTAATTTTTTACGCGATAACCGACATCCACGCAGGTGGAGCCGTAGGCAAAAGCTAGTTATATATAATAAAGCTTATATCCCTAATCTAATATTAGAGAACAATAGTTCATCCGTTTGGTATCTTACATTGTTACGATCGATGTGCAAACAAAAACTTTTATGCATATGAATGTCCGCTGAAAATGTCAGTTATAATATAACCGTAAATCATGACATCGATTAAAATATTTGTTATATAAAAAAGATTTAACCTATGTTGTAATTTACATAACTGTGGCTTTGTGTTAATCTGACTTTATAATTAGAATCTTATTTTGACTGGCATTATTGCATCCGGTTTGCCTTGATGCACAAATATACTGTAATATCTAATATCAAGGCCGGTGACAAAATCACATTCACCACAAATTGTACCGTTTAATTGTTATTAAACAAGTAATGATTACAAAAACGTGTTGGTATTGATTTTGATAAGGTATGAATGTTGCACTACATTATATTAGGTAATTAGGTAAGTTAGTTAAGAGATTTAATAAAAAAACTGCTGACAGAAGTGAAAACACAACATTTTTGTTATTTTTTTTTTAACTAAGGCATTTGAGAATTAACCATGAGAGGTTGAGACTCTTTAACCGGACTTTCCTGTGGTTGCCTTAAGCTCCTGTCGGAACTTAATGCCTCCTGCCAGGGCGTAAACACGTATAAACTACACGACTGCGCGCTAAGGGCATCCTCTGTGGGTTACGAACCTCGGCTTAGGGCAGAGTCGGAGGGAGGATGGCAAGGGACCGACGGTGGCTGGATAAAATCAGGGTTATGATTATTATCGGGGGAATTTAAAGCTACAGGCTCAGCTATAGCGAGTGCTGGCGCTTCGCTTAATGCATTTCCGACTCAGCCATGACGTTCCTGCATTAGGTAATACAAATTACATTGGCTTTTGAGAGTTGGACGTTTGACAAGGCTACAAGAAAATAAAAATACAAAAAAATATATATATATATCGTAAAAAATAATTCGGGCGTCTCGTGGTACGTAGTAAGTTTTGCTTGGACAGTCAACTTGTTAATTTTAATTGGGCCAGAAACAGTAATTTTTTAACTATTTTAAAACAACAAATCCCAACTTACAAACTGGTTAAAACCAATTTAGTCATTATCACTGTATTTTGTAGAATAAGGTTAATTGGTCCAATTTGACGAACAGCTAAGTCGTCGAAGGATTAGTTTATATGTACTTAGTTTTTAATTACTCCTGATGACGTGTAGTTTGACAAGTAGTTAGACAAGTGATTTGATCAAATAACGCGAGGCTGACACATTTAATTATGTTCTAATTGTTATAATTACGGAAAATCAATTCTATTTTTCATATCTTCTTTCTATAGACGGATTGATTGCATTGAATAATTACTCGGCCTTATATAAAAAATAAAAAATATTTTATTTCACATAAACCTACTTGGGCATTTATGAAACGTCAGAAGCTAGGTGCACGGTTCCAATTAGTCGTTTCCTATGGAGAAGAGCCGACAAGAAACTCCACGGTTACTCTTTTAAAAATAATTGGCTTTACAATATTATCAAATAACAGTGATAATAGGTATGGGAGGACAGTGTAGTCCTTTCAACAATTACCGGGTACTTAACAAAATAGAAAACCGCCAACAAATCTACACTCTACTAGGCCTACAACGTTCTCACATTCAAAAATATAAAATAATCTAATCTATAATTACTAATTACTATAATATAGTATTATTATAAGGAGGTTGGATTAGGTTTTTATAGCACTGGAAATACCCAGCATTGTTGAATGGAATAAATTGCTTTTATAATTATTTGCGGATGAAAGAAATCATAGAACGTAAGTACCTACCTAAGAAGTGCTTGTTTCAATATAACTAGTTAGAAGTTTGGAAGTAGAAGTAAGAACTAGGGTAACCCAGTTCTTACTTCTACTTCCAAACTTCCTGAAATCTAGGATTAGATAACCTTATCTCATCCTAGGTTACAGGAAGTCTTATCTAGACTGATCAATAGGTAAGTTAGCAATCATTTCTCGAGATTTGAGATATTGTGGTTGGATGATCTTGAGATTGGTACGGTCAGGGAAATGATTGTTGTGTAGTGTGTAACACTTATGTATGTGTACCTAATAACCTATATAAACCATTGTACTCTAGTATTAGTAAGCACTATTAAACATGATTCCAAATGGACACATTGTTTAACTCATCTTCCCGGACTCACAACCTTACAGTTGATCTAATTGACACCATGCCATTTCATGCAACTGTCAGGCAATGAATGTTGTGATTTGAATATACAGACAAGTCAATTTGGGAATTAAATAATTTCCCTAACTACGGACAGCACGGATGGCGCAGTGGTTAAGCGATTGACTGCTGCGTGAGGCGGGTTTGATTCCCGCACTGAACAAATATTCTATGACCTACTAATAATTGTTCCGGGTCTGGCTGTTTGTGTATGTGAGTTTAAATGTTTGTAAACTCACCCACAATACAGGAGAAATTCCAAGGGCGGGGCAACGTTAAAAAAAAGCTTTTCTATGCTTCAAAGAGATTTATTAGTTAGATATAGTTTTAGGAATCGCGGTTGAGAAAAGATATCGGTTTTCTTTAGGTTTGTAAAATTGCAATTAAAGCGAATCTCATCATCTTATAAGTTTCGGCAGCAAAAATCGTCACGTATTCGACGACTATGTCTACCGCTCTGAAATCACAACGTGATCAATGCTTGCATTTATCGAAACCTAACGATTCAAATCTTTATTGGAATCCCTCAAAAGATATGAAAATTAAAGATAATTCGGTAATTTGCTACTGGGTAATTGCAATCGATAAAGCGCAGTAACAATTTATCGTTGAGATTATTTTGATGTTTTTGGAAATCCTTATTCAAATGTAAATTATGACCTTTGTGTGATAATAAAATTACCTTTAAAATATAAAAAAGGGAGTTAAAAATTTAACCGATCTACGACAGAAACTAAAAAGGTATAAACACGACATTGATATCGATATATTTCCTGACCGACTCAGATGACCCCACCACTCTCCTCCAGGAGAGTCGTAGGGAAACTGTGGTAATTTTGTCGTTTAACGTCAAGTCATAGGGAAATAGTAGCCTCTTTGACCGCTAGTAATGATTTTGCTGTGATCTTCTATTAGTCGCTTTTGATAACGTTACAATTGGCGATTCCTATCTTCGCTCCGTTCAAAGGAGTTAGACATAACAATGGATGTCCATGAATATTGCAATGTTAATATTTTCAAATTACAACTAACAACTTAAGTAAAACAATCAACTAATTCTAATTAAATTAAGGCAGTTCGAAAGAGAGTACACACTTCACGATCGTCATTCCTACCTTGCCGCCGAGGCCCCGCGCGAAATCTCCGACTAAATAGTCCTCCCCGACCCTTGCCCGTAAGCGAAGTGCCAGTACGCGCTATAGCTGAGCCTGTAGCTTTAAATTACCCCGATAATAATCATAACCCTGATTTTATCCAGCCACCGTCGGCCCCTTGCCATTCTCCCTCCGACTCCCTAAGCCGAGGTTCGTACCCCACAGGGGGTGCCCTTAACGCGCAGTCGTTTAGTTTATAAGTTTTTACGCCCTGGCTGGAGGCATTAAGTTTCGTTAGGAGCTTAAGGCAACCACAGGAAAGTCTAGTTAAAGAGTCTCAACCTCTCATGGTTAACTCTGAGATGTTTCGGATTTCTTATAGCCAGAGTCACACATAATCTCTGTAGGTACATATATTGTTATCGTTGTGTGATGATACCATTCCCTATAAAATATCAAACAAGTTTATAATATTCATCCATACATCATTTTAAATAAATACCCCTCTTCTATGCGCGTAGGCAGCCGCTACGGTGCTACGCGCTTCGAGCTCCCATTTTTATGCATCTGCTACATTAGGGATTTTTTCGTAGAAGTGCGCCGTTTGCGACTGCGCAGCTTTTTGTGCGAACTTACAAATACTAGGTGCAGTATTAATATACTGCACCTAGTATTTGATGAAGTTGTTCGAATATTTTGCAAACTGAATTCATCTTATAACAAGGGAGTGGTTTAGAATAGATTGCTGAACACCTGCATTTATTTACAAATCAAGTTAAACGACCTCAACTCAACTTTTACCGTTGATCAATAAAAAAAAAATATCATGCAGTTCATACCGGTCTTCACACCCACGAAAATACTTGTTTACAAAATATTTTTATTAATATTTCTGAATATTTATATTTGTGATATTATGTGATAATAAAAAAAGTTAAAATTTTAGTTTAACACTTCTTTTTAATCTGGAGTAGATAAATCTTGATTTTTACTTCAACGATCCCATACATTGTAGGTAGTTGACAATTAATTCTACAAGTAGGCGTTGCTTTAACATTCTTGGTAGTATTATGATTAACTACTCCAATTCTCATAAATTGGGTCTTGTTAACTGCATAAATTAAATTAAATACAGTGCTGCGCCCTATTGGCCGGACGACCTCGAGAAACGTGATCGTGAACAAAATCGATTACGTTAATTTTTCGACGAAGTCCGACTAGAAAATACAGCAATAACCTTTTTCTTAAAATGCCTATAGCAAAAAAAAAAATAATAACAGTAATAATAAATGATTTTATTTCTGTAAGTAAGCTTACACGTCAATCATATTTTTAAAACAAGATAAGGTCGGCGTTTCCTATCTGACTACTCTGAGAAGAAAGGCCGAAACAAACTCAGCGGTCTCTTTTAAAGTCCAGACATAATCTTGGTCAGATCATGTGAAAATCATGTAGATTGGTGTATGAAATGGGCTTTTGATGAAAGAACCACACAGATTGAGTTGACCAGTCCGGTCAGTACACGCATTTGTCAGTAATCACGCAGCTCAACTTAGAACTTAAGGAGTTCAACGATTCGGCGAACAATACCAAAGAAAGGACATTTGGGTAGGCCGCAAAAATTACTCAAACTGCCTACCCCTACCATGAGTTGTTATCGAAAACTTACTCGCTATCGTTAAACTCGCTAGCGTATTAACGTGGATCGAATAGATTTCGATAATGCTTGCACCATGAGTTTTACGTCTAGCTAACTTCACTCCTATGTTTTTGTTTCTTTCTTTCTCAGTAATAAGAAGCGAGAACGGCTAAAAATGTAATGACAGTCAATACCACGAAATAATCCGACTAAACAGAAATGTTGGCAATTCGTGGACTACGTAAGGTATTTAGTTTTTATTGAATTTTTATTCCTTATAATATGTCATTATCGTCTATTCAATTTGTAGTTTTGCTGACGATGTGTAGGGTCGAGTTGTTGAATTACTCGGTTCGCGGCGTTTTTTATTTTTAAAAGTGTATATAACTATATATACTATATATAACTTAGAAAAAATTGAATATTACAATGAGGACAATTTCAATTGTTGGTGGAGTTCATGGAAAGGTGTGTTTTTACTTTATGTTAATTTCTTTTAAAACTTAAAGTTTCGAAATTACCAAATAGTTGCCCCTCAACCCATATTCCATGCTAAATAAGCTCTTCCAGACATTATTTAGTCTCTAATGGACTAAAAAGGTATATAATTTTAATGTAAACCTACGTTTCACACCTCAAAAAGCTAGTGAGTTACGTAACTACTATCGTAAGCGTATTTTTCGATAGCGTTTGTGAAATTAGTGACTCATGGTGCCGTTTTGTATGGCGACAGCTGAAAAACGTTAGTGACTACCGAATAGATTACGTTAGGTTTCTAACCTATCGAAATCTATAGTGCTCATGGTACGCATTTTAATTCTTTCAGTGACCGCTAGGGGCGCTGTACAGTATTTCATACATATTATTTACGGAGACGCGAGCGAGTATTGGCTGTGCAAACTCATGGTAGAGCTGGATCACGATAAAAACTAACTGAGAAAAAACAAAAAAATAACAAATAAAATTACTATGACATAGTCTTCACATTCACAATATTTAAAATAATATAATGCTTTACAAAGTAAACGTTCATGTCATAATAACAATAAATATGTTTCGGCAAAAGGTCAGCAATGTGAATACCGTTTACTGACGCTCTTATTAGGCCCTAGCGTGTGCAGGTGACAAGTCTCCCCCCCCCCCCCCGACCCTTGCTCGACGAAGCGCCAGCCTGCGCCAAAACTGAGCCTGTAGCTTTAAATTCCCGTTATAATAATAATAACTCTAGGTTCGTAATCCTAGATAAGCCGAGGTTCGTACCCCACAGGGGGTGCCCTTAGCGTGCAGTCGTTTAGTTTATAAGTTTTATGCCCTGGCTGGAGGCTTTAAGTTTTCGCTTAAGGCAGCCACAGGAAAGTCCGGTTCAGGAGTCACGACCTCTCAAGGTCAACTCTGAGATGCCATAGTTGACAAGTCATGTGGCAACAATAAACGATGCAAATACACAAGCTAATCATATCAGATCCCACCTTTTCATCAAATAATCATTAACTCTGCTTATTACCTAGCTTTCAACTGTACATCCATAATCGTGTTCAACCAATCACAATCAACTGTGAGGGAGCTAAAAACCACGGCCCGTTGTTCTCGCGCAGGATACAATTTGTCATTTAGTTAGCGGTAACATTGCGCAGATTAATGCAGAAGATCAGCTATTTTAAAGCTCGCTTGTACCAATTATCACTAAACACGTGTAATGCTAAACGAATTTAAAACAATAATAATAGTAATAATAACCCCACCGCCGTATCTCTACGTTGACGTCGTGGTGAGGCTTGCGCGCTCCAATCTCTAGGACTGTGCTGGAAGAGTTTACTTTGCCGGAACAGGCCTAGGGTGAGGAGCCAGACCAAGAGAGATACAGAAACCCGCAGGGTAGCAAGTGGCGAGCTGTTGGGCAGTAGCGACCCCACGGACCCTATCTTCCGGGAGAAGTCATGTTCCTCATATCTGGCTCGCCTTTATTGGCCGGCTGGAGTGAACACTGATGAGGAACTGAGCTCCCACCTCATTCTTGCCTTTATTGGCTGGCTTGAGTGGAGATTCGCAAAAGCAATCATGCTCGCAGGAAGGAAGTATTCCAGTAAGTGCTGGTAGGAATCTTGACCATCTTCCGGGCTCTGGGATTGTTCTGATAGCCGTGGAATACCTCTCCAGTCTCAAGCACCTCAGGATATGTTGCCCCCTTGTTGCTACGGCACTAAGTGCTAGCGACCGTTTCCGGGGGCCCATTATTGAGTGTACAATAAAACATTGATCAGGCAGGGGCCATAGTTCTTCCATAGTTTAAGGTAACCAGTCCATTTTAACAACGCAAACCCGTAGTTTAATATCTTTGTTTGCATATCCTGCAATGGTCCTACACCAACCGGGGGTTGTCCTTGGGTGCACTTGCATAGTGCGTACAGGGATATTCGTCGGTTGGTGCCTCATTGTGGGCGCAACTTGTAATTTATATGTCAGCTTATTGACCGTGTTATCATTGGCAGAAAGTCCTCTGGCAGCAAACACCTTCTCTGAATTATTAATTTATAACCACAAAGGTGTAAGGTATTCCGAGAACAAGGGTTGCAGTAATCTCCTCTTCGTCTCCTTAGAATCACAATTCTGTTAAATTTGACTAAATATCTCCATAACGTTCTACCGATCGATCAAGGCATGCATGTTTTTCGCAGTAGACCTTCTTTTGTTTCCTACATTGTATCACTGTAGCGTAAGCGAAGGAATGCTAACTACCGACAGCTGATGTCCGTAATACAGGTTTGCAGCAAATTGCTTTATTTGCTGCATAGTGCATATTGTTAATCAATTTACTTGGATGACGCTGTCAGAAATGTGACTTTAATTGGATTGTTATAAATCTTTTTATATCTTAATTGAGGAATGAGAACTGGTTGTCATCATCATTCATTTGATCAATGGCTTTATGGTTTCACAAACAATGGGACACTTACTGTCGTGCACCGGTGCATATTACGGTAACTGACGGACGCTATTGAAGGTTTTTTTTTGTATTGTAGTCAACGGGGATGGTCTTGGCCTTCATCTCACCTAATGGTAAGTGATGATAAGGCCGAAAGTGGAAGTGAGCTTCACCCAATCCTCAACCGCAGAGGAACTGGCTCCTTACGTCTTCCGAAACACAAATGCTATTAAACATTGTTATAATGGCTAGCCAGGCGGACTTAGAACAAGCCCTATCAACAACCAAACCGAGTAGAAAATTTTGCCCCCGCTGGGAATCGAACCCGGAATCTCTGGGTCTAAGACAGGGGGCCTTACCATTAGACCACAGGGGCGATTAAAAAGTGCCAAACTCGTAGTCAAATTTTGGGTCGACTCTATTTATATTGCACCGCAACTTTTGTTTTCTTGGCAGTTATCTATACAATAAAATAAACTCTAATAACCTTAAAGAAAAAAAAAAACTTTTTTAAAACAAGCTTTTATTATTTTCTTGTTAATAAAAAGAACTAAAAATTTAAAAATAATAATTTAAACCTGATAAGAAAAATATCATTATATAGGTACCTACATACATTGCAACCTTTAACGATAATTAACCATATTCGTGTGGTGTGGTGTGAATATGGTGTGGCAGTGTTACATTGTACGAGTAATTGCAAAAGAAAAATAATGAAGGTGTAATTATGCTAAATGTTCTTTAATGTTCCATCACAATGTACACGCTTTTATTTATAAACAAGTGTAGATTGGGTATACAAGGTGTAAAGTTTTAGGGTTTAATAAAAATGTCTATTAGGTATGTACCTACTTACAAGATTTGATGACAAACATCGGGACAGGTGAACCTGAATAAAAGCTTGTAAAATATATCCTCTTACTAAAGCAAAGTCCAAGCAAGTTCTCACCACGTTTCTACTAAACCTTGATTACGATAGCACTGAAAGCCTCCTAACTGTTTTAAGATAAATGTGTTTTCAGCCTACACATCACACCTCACTAAACTCACACCAAACCATACTATACAACACCACACTGCACCACAGTACACCGCACCACATCACCCTATACTACACCTAGTGAGGTGTAGTATAGGGTGATGTGGTGCGGTAACCACATCACCCTATACTACACCTCACTACACCACACTGCACCAATCGTCAATATTATCATTTATATGTATTCTTTTCGTCCCTTATTTTTGTTTAGTGTCTTCTCTTACCAAAGGTTAAAATAAATTATGTTACTATTATCTTTAAGATTTGATACTCAAACACTGTTTTTTGGCGCAGAGGCCCTAGTGTGAGTTTCTTTAAACCATCTCACTTTTTCGCATCGAGAACGAGCGCGTTCGGCGTTCCGATTGGCCTCCGATTGGCCCTTCACCAATCGGGAGTGCTGAACGCGCTCGATGCGTAAATTCGAGATGGTTAAAATAAACTCACACTAGGGCCTCTGGTAATCTGACAAGTTTTCCTAGTGCAGATACCAGTCTCCCATAAATGATTTATCAGATGTTATGTTATAATCTTCATTATGTTTAAGGCACCTTTTGTGGAACAGAAATAAAATGTTTATTATTATTATTATTGCCATCGACACACTTAGAAGAATGGCTTTATGGGCTGACGATTTTTGTCTACTACACGTCATTACCATGTCCGAACTGTCAGGTATTGGCATTACAATCGATACTTGTGGCTGGCTACATGTGTTTTTAGATGTTAATGGGTATCTATGTGCAAAGCACTGTCACCCAGCCAACTGTTTTCGATCATACATACAGATAAGCAAATCTGCGCTGACCTTGATTTTTTTTGATAAAGGCAGTATTATCTATGATGACTGCCTCGTTGGTCTTGTGTTCGCAATCGCTACTGCTGAGCATGAGGTCCCGGGTTCGATTTCCAAGTCGGGAAAAGTGTTAGTGGGTTTTAAGGGTTCCGTAGTCAACAAGGAACCCTTATAGTTTCGCCATATCCGCTTGTCTGTCTGTCTGTCCGCGGCTTAGCTCAGATACCCTTAGTACTAGAACGCTGTAATTTGGCATGAGTATACATATTAATCATAAAAATAAAATCTTGAAATATTATTTTTTTAGGGTACACGCTTACACATAAAATGGGGGATGATATTTTTTTTTCTCGTGTATCCCATAGTGTGTGGTATCGTTGGATCGGTCGTTCAAAAATATTGCGGGTTTGTGGAAATCATTTTTCGATTCATTGATCCGTTTGCGTAATATTAAGCTTTAAAGTGCTAATTTTTGTTAGACTGAAGTGTCCCCCCCCTCCCCTTGCCAGCAAAATGGTTGTACTTGGATATGTGAAAAAATTCACAGCAGTAGTATATATAACGAATTTAAAAGAAAAACTATCACAGCTAAGTAGGCTTTACCAGTTACCGAGTAATAGTCGACTAACTAACATTTACAGTTGAAAAACATGTTCTCCCATACATTCCTTATGGAAGAACATGTTTTCAACTACACTGTTATGTTTGTTCTTGGGATAAATTCATACCAACTACGGAACCCTTCATTGTGCGTTGTTAGACACGCAGTTCGCCGGTTTTTTTTATCAGGAATTTCTCAGTAGCAGCCCGGAGTCTGGACTTGTGCCCGGTTGATGAACATAGGCTCGCCCCTACCTACATTCTAAGATACAGCTCTGCCTCCTTTAGAGAATTACAGGTTTGATGTTATAGTTATGTTATCTATGATCATCGTCATCATAGATAACATAAATATAACATCAAATGTGACTCAGTTCGCCATCGACAAAATTAGGCTTTCTATGTTTGTGTCATAATCTACATGTATGTGTGAGAGTTATGTCCGTAATAACACTCAATGTATTGGGAATCCTAGAGCGAGCCTTTACTTATTCATAGGCAGGGTAATTATAGGCGATCGGGGAAACTGGGTTACTTTATTCAGTTGCCGATAGTATTGCCGTTTTACCAATATGTGATTTTAAAACTAAAGGTGGTCTGGGCCGATTTGTATTTTCAGTTTTGTCGAATACAGAGTGCATTGTGCATTGGTGATAAAAGATGCATATATAAATAAATAAATAATAAAAGATGCTTTCGGCGATCGACAGATTACACCCATCGATCGAATATATTTCGATTGAATTTCGCCGTGGAAATGGCAATTGGCATAGAAATAAATAAAAAATCAATCAATAAGAATCTAATAAATAGACTGACACATTCTTATTGATTGATTTTAATATAATAATAATAATTTTCAACCAGTACGCAATTTTTTTTTGGTGGTTCCGTATCAGTAATAGAACACATTTCCATTATTTGTCAATACTTTTTTTTTGGTCCACATGAAATCAGCAAAATATGGATACAATCTATTCGTAATAATATGAATGGGCGAGCGCACAGCTGATAGGTATCAGTACAGTACAGCTGAGCGACACCGGTGCTTTGCGCGACGAGTATCCATTATACCAGTTTCAAAATAAACATCTTTCATTAACGATAACTTAATTTTTTTATACTAAGACATATCAAAATAAGAAATAGGTGTATAATAAAACACGTTTAAGTTTAAATTGTCAAAAAATGCGCACTGATTAATAAAAAATCCTGTATATTATAATGAACAAGTAAAAAAAAATACTGTACAAAGATGGACTTAATGCCTGAGGCATTTACTACCAGTCAACCTCTAAGGTGATGCAGAGACATAACATGGCAGGTCAACATAAGGGATAGATAACTCGAAAAATTATAAATACTAATACATACATAAATAAATTATAAACAGAATATACTTTGTCAGAAATAACGATAAGTAGAGGAGAAAACGAATCCAGCAAATCAGGGCTGGGATGACTCTGCCACCTTTTTACGAATATGTTCATGTGCCTTCACTTTAAAAGATAACCGGGTGGTTACCGTCCTGATGTTCAGAGAGAGCGCATTTCGAAGAAAGACCGCCTGAGCAAAGAAAAAAGAACGAATGAAGCCAGAACGGTGAGAAGAACATCGTAGAAGACGATTGTTGGTGGAACGAAGATTTTTCTTACCTATTTCTATATAAATAAAAATCAACTTCCGTGCGTTAGTCTCGCAAAAACTCGAAAATGGCTTGATCGATTGTGATGAAACTTTGGTAAGTCGTTGCGTGCGCGCCGGATAAGGTTTCTAACGGAAAAAAAAAACATGAAAAAGGGTTTTTAACGCATACCGGGCTAGTAGTTAATAAAAGTTTATAATAATAATAATAATAAAATCGTTTATTTGCAAACAAGAGTCACAGTTACATAAAAAAGTTCTGCCTCCTGAACTAGGTAGTTAATCTGTATCTCAGGAGACAGATTTATTGTAGAATACCTATCCAATTTTCCAGACATGAAGACAGTGTTCTTTGAATTCACATCCTGTTTAATGAGAACTCGGGTTAGTATGTCGTAAGCTCTCATTACATAATCTTATTCAATATTTATTATTAGTGTTGATAGTATCACACAAAAAACCTATCCTAAGCACGCGAAGTTTTTTTTTTTTACTCTATTATAAACTGATGTGGGAAAATGAAGAAAAACGCAAATGAGGTGAGCTGAACAAAGATATAAGTTTTGTGGAGCAGGTACGGTCCGGAAGCGATCATCAACCACAAACTCAAACTCAAACTCAAATCATTTATTTCAATTAAACCTGCATTTACAGGCACTTTTGAATTGTCAATGAGTAAACACACACATCATTGTTCCACACACTGCTAAGTGTAGGCCTCCTCCCTTCTGTGCCATGCTTTTCAAACTCAAACTCAAACTCAAAGCATTTATTTCAAATAAACCAATTACAGCACTTTTGAATTGTCAAGGGGTCGGTCAGTCAGAAAGATGAAGCTAGTTGCCCATTCCAAAGCGTAGTAGGTTCCTATGGAGAAGAACGGACAAGAAACTCCATGGACACTCTTTTAAAACAAAATATTGTTACAAAATATGGGTTACATCATTCATGTTGAAGTTATACATGTGAGAACAATGTAGAAAGACGCGCACGTTAGAAGCGTCCGTAATAGAAACAATTCAAAAATTAAAATAAGTCGTGGCAGCTAAGAGATGACCAGTCCCAACTGACGGCGCCCGTTCACGAACATGACGCATGGATCAGCACCATTTAGCTCAACCATTTTGAAGGGAACTTATTGATCCAACACACACGCCACCACCAGCGAGACATTTGAGTGAGCATGACATACTCTCAGCCGCCAGGGCACATTCAAGTCAATAAAAGACACCCGGTAAATGGTAGCTCTATAGTACATAGTACTCACACCTGTGCTATGCAATTATTTCCCTGGTCTGTGCTGGTCTCATCCAGATCTTCCCCGAGAACTTCTGTAGGTCGTCCGTGGTCTGCCTACGCTCCTTCTACCGTCTCTCGGCAAGGAGCGATAATGTTAAGCAATTTTCAAACAAATTCCTGACCTAAGGACCGCATGTTACAAAAGTGTGCAAGTAAAAATTAATCTTATGGTGTTTAAGATATTTTTTCCTTGACTGTACTTGACCGACCTATGCAGAGATAAATGATTATCTGGTAATTGTTAAATTACTCCAATTGATCGTTCTTCTAATTATGGACTACCGATAGTCTTTGAATTCAAGAGCGCAATCAATCAAAGGATCGTCCACATAAAGGCTCGTACAGACTCGAGCGATAACGCGGGCGCGACAGGCAGCGACAAAGAAATTATGCTACTAGTGTCGCGTCGCGCCCGCGATATCGCACCAGTGTGTGCGAGCCTTTAATCGGGACCTCCACTTGTTACATACAACGTCAAAATCAAAAGTCATTAATTCAAACTAGGCTGAGAATCAGTACTTTTCGAACGTCAAAATAAAGTCCTCTGTAAAAAAAAAGAAAAACTGTTTAGTCTGTCAATCAGATTATAAAAAAAAATATTAGACATGTATTTTTTGCTTTATCCATACTAATATTATAAATGTGAAAGTAACTCTGTCTGTCTGTCTATCTGTCTGTCTGTCTGTCTGTATGTTACGTTTTCACGCTTAAACCACTGAACCAATCGTCATGAAATGTGGCATATATATAGCCTGGGATATGGATAGGCTACTTTTTTACGCGATAACTGACATTCACGCGGGCGGAGCTGCGGGCAAAAGCTAGTCATTATTATATTTATGCTTTAAAAGTAAAAAGCGACATTTTGGTTGAAAATGAGTCATGAATGCAATCCATTCATGACTCTTTTTCAACCAAAATGTCGCTTTTTACCTTTTAACCGACGATAAAAAAAAACGTGCCAAGATTTTATTCTTACTTAAAATGATCACCAGCTGTATTATTAGATAAATAAATAAATATTAAAACTTTGTTCTGCTGACAACTATAAAAATAACTGAAAATTTATCTAGCTTTTTGTAACATAATAATTTTTTTATGAATATAATTTTTTTTTTTTTTTTTTTATTTTTTTTTTTTTTTTGATAACCTAGGCTGGTATTCAGAAAATTGAGTTTCTTTTATGAATTGGCCCTACTAATTGAGATAGAAAAACCGATGTCCCGTTTTGAGTAAAAAAATAAATGGTCACTTTAGTTAGTTATACACCTATATCTAAGCTAGCTACAGTTTCCTACATTGGCGGTAGACGCCACACAGCCTCTGCAATTCACCGGTGAATGACTAGTAGTTCCAGAGATTAGCGCGTTCAAACAAACAAACAAACTTTTCAGCTTTATTATTAGTATAGATGTCCAATAAAGAGTATTCTTTTATCTTCTAAACAAATAAATAAAATAGAAGTGTCCGTTTGTAATGTCAAAACAACAGCTTTTTACTAAATGCTTATGAAAGTATATGTATACGGTAAATAAAATTAAAAATAAAACAATTTAAAAAATGTTTGTCTGTCTGTCGGTCTGTCTGACTGTCTGTCTGTTTGTTCCTGCTAATCTCCAAAACGGCTGGACCGATTTTGGCAGGGCTTTCACTGGCAGATAACTAATGTTACAAGTAGGGATGCCTCGATACACCATTTTGCCGATACGATACCGATACTGATGCTCTTCTAAAAATATCGGCGATACCGATACCGATACGCTTATTAAATTCGAAAATAAAGGTAAAATAAACAAAACACAAGTCAGGTTCTTTTTTTATTTTATATAAAAAGAACAAATAACAAAAAAAAACTAAATAAAACCATTTAAAACTATAGACAGGTTGAGATTATTTAATAGTTTTAGTAATTAAAATTAACATTGATGAGAAAAGTATCGCTGAATCGGCCATAAAAAAATCGCCGATGCCGATATATCGGCAAACTTCGAGTATCGCCGATATATCGGCATCGGTATCGGTATCGGATGCATCCCTAGGGAGTAACCAAGCCTACTTTAATTTTTGAAAAAGCCACGAGGGCGGCAGCTAGTCTATCTTAAAAAATAAGTGAACTTTGATACATGTTTGGGCGGCTTATTCAGAATTACAGACCAATATACCTGCTTACGTTTATGAAGTTAGAACATAATCCATGTAGTAGTTTCCACAAACACATCCGTGGCTATAATTGTGACATGCACGCTATGAAAAACTGTCCCATTTCTCACCGAGACTTTTCCCTGTTATTGTTTACCGTTGATAAGTACATATATGTACATAATACTATGTTATCGTGTTGTTAATGTATATAGAAGTGTGTATTGTGCTTGCTCACTAACGTGTAACTGGTCATTTTACGTTTCTTTTCATTCAAGGAAGGTAATAAGCTAAACAAAAGCGAGAGATAAAAAGCAATAGATATAAATGGAGGAAGCCTTTACCTGAGAGGGGTCCTCATTAAAATTAAACCAAATCTTATTTAATGGAATAATAAATTAAAAATCGAAATAATTCATAAAAATCGGTTGTCTGTAAAGTACGGATGATAATTTTACGTGATAACGTCATAAGAAAACATTGCGTCACAAGTCGAACGCTTCGGCCGATCGTGCCTCTCTATCGCTTGTTCCGCGCTCACGCTTGCACATTCGGTTCAGGCGGAACGTGACAATGAGTCATGCTTTTTCGTGCATGCAGCCGGCGTTCATCGAATTATAAGAACACGTCAAAAATTTTAATTTTCTTGTTACTTAAGAATATAATTATGTAACTAAAATTAAATAATATAACCTTTGTTGCATGCTAACAAACTATTGTAAAACTGCATGGAAAATTGTGAAAAATAAAAAGTCTATTTATTTATTATTATAATTTAGAATCAGGTTTACAAGTTTTGTTTTCTCTTTCGACGTCGTGAAAGGCTAGTTTTAAGGACTAACCACACTTTTTCAGCTCTGTTCAGCTTTTGTTCATATAAAACAATGATTTTTTATAATGTTAATGTGCCTAATTAATTAATTAATAACGCAAGACTGTACATTTTATTATGATTATGATGTGTGTGACTAATGACTAATGAAAATTGTATTGATGTAATTTCAAAATACTGCATGCACCTATTAAAAACATTTGCACGACTGATAAGTCGAATATAGTCAGACTAAAATTATTCTACCATCGTTATTATGTATGTACCTATATTCTGGCAAATAAATAAATTTAATTTCATTTCATGGAAATGCGTATAGCTGTTAGATGCTGCGTACGCATCTCTATACAAAATTGTAAACAACACCTGGTCAAATTAGAAACCCGCAGTCCCGCACCAATATCTGGATAAAAAGTAGAATGAATGATGGTTTTCAAAACTTTTCATATAATCTACAGATTATATTATTATATTTATTATTTTCATATAATCTACAGATTATATGAAAGTTAACCTATAGGTTAACTTATTTCTTCTTCTTCTTTTCGTGTGGTTAATGATTAACCTGGTGTTAGAGCCCATGGGCCTTTGACTTGGCTACACATGTCGTCGAGAAATATCTCTCATGCATAGTAAAGAAAAACTTATATTAATATAAGTTTTAAATTTTACAAAGCTATTTTACAAAGTGTGCTTTTAAAAGCACACTTTGTAAACTAGTATATTACAAATTAGAGGATTATATCCAAGATAATAATGCTTGGAAACATGCTGGTCCTGCTCTTTAGGACAATTTATTTAGAGTCTAGCCAAAATCAAACTGGTTGCTAATTTAATTGTATAATTTATATTTTTTATGACATTTATTTTATTTTCTGTGATTAATATACTCACTGACATAGGTTATTAAATGTTAAAATGTTAGGGAAATCATCTTTTTTTTCTACAATGTTTGTAAATATGTGAGCACCATGTATCTAACGCATAATTAATTTGTCTGTCATGTTCACTTTCCATTATTTTTACCTATTGTGGTATAGTAATTTTATTCTATGTAAGTGCATTGTCTTCACATATAATAATTAATGTATACAAATACTGTTAACATTTTAAAAGAGTAAGTATGGAGTTTCTTGCCCATTTTTCTCCATACGTTACCTTACCTTTTGGAAGGGGCAACTAGAATCAATTAATTATTTTTGTAAATTTTGACGTTCAAAAGTGCCTTTTATGTGCCTGAACATGATTTGACTTTGAATTAAAAAAAAATATATATATATAAAAATAGAAATATCTCTTAGTTTCCTTAGGAACACAAATCTCCATGTAGAGCTTAGAATGCCTACAATAGCTCAATTTTTAAAACGCTCTTCCAAGCGTTTCTTTGACTCTGCCGCCACCCACCGCAACACTCTCGTTGTGCAGGCCACCAACTACACCACCTCCTGCATTAGTATGATCCGCCGTCCAAGGCACGCACTGACCGACCCAGACGACCCCACCACTCTCATCCAGGAGAGTCGTAGGGAAACCAGTACATCTCGTAGAGTACACACGCACGCGATCCAAATTCCGACCTCGCTTTAGAGATCCCGCGCGAAACCCACCCCGACCTACTATTATTATCGTCAATAATAATAGCCCTCCCCGTCCCTTGACGCCGCTTAACGATGTGCCAGCATGTGGTTTAGCTGAGCCTGTAATTCAAACTCCCCATGAAAATAATCAGAACCCTGATGTTATCCAGCCACCGACGGTCCCTTGCCACCCTCCCTCCGACACTGCCCTAAGCCGAGGTTTGAACCCCACCTGGGGTGCCCTTAGCGAGCAGTCGTCTAGTTTAAGTAGATTATAGTAAAAACTCCCCTGGCTGGAGGCGTAAACTTCGTTTAGGAGCATGCGGCACCACAGGAAAGCCCGGTTAAGGAGCAGGAACCCCCAGTGGTTATACCTCCGAGATGCCATACACAAAAAAAAAAAAAAATAGTTTCCTTACGATGATTTCCTTCACCGTTTTTTGAACAACTGATAATTGTACAATACGCACATAAATCCTAAAAGTAAGAGTTGCGTGCCTTGAGTTCGAACTCGAGAGAGAGAGTCTCTTGGGAATCCGATGGTCACACCACTAGGCTATCACTGCTAGATCTTTCTGACTTGCGTAGTGTCGAGTTCTCCTATAAAAATATTCAGATTTTGTTGTAAAAATCCTCTTAACCCGTCGAATGAAATTCAGAGATTGTCTTACGATGCGCGACCGTACAAAACACACGTTCTTTGTTATATTACATACTATCAAGATAAATTTCACGATTACAGGAATCCTATCAAACTGCATATCTGTGAAAAATCGCTTATGTTCGTACCGATTATTATATCCGTTTGTACACGTACGGCAATCAAACCACAACTGAATAATTGTTGTGTGATTAGGGACATCAATTTATATTCAATTACACTGAAGATCATTTATTACATTAGCAAATTGTGCTCGTGAATGTCAGTTACTTTATGAGTTGTTTTTGTAGTAGGATATTTACCAGTTTATTTGGCATGTAAGTGCTAGTTCTAAAGTAATTTAATATTAATAGCTTCGTAATTATGCATCGCATCGCCGCAAAGGAATATTTCATTTGTAAAGCAGTTTACTCGCCAAGTTATTTTTTTTTTTTTTTTTTAATGTTATTCTACGCTTTTGTTGTGATAATCCGTGTAAAATCAGCTATGTTTCGAAAATAGAGACTATGTATTATGTATCAACCCGTTTATTTTGTGAGTTAATCTATCCAAAACCAAAACTCGTATACTTCTCCAAAGTCACGTCAAAACCACACCATAATATATCATAATAACCGGAACAAAACAAATAGTTATCGTCATTAAAATGACAGTGCCGGTCAGTAATGGTAACTACTTCATTGTCGTGCGGAATCATGGATATTGCACACCACTTCTTTGGCGGTTAAACGCCATCAGACCACGTAACCATTATGCAGTAGGCAGCATTGCAGGAATGTTGATTTAAAGGGTTCATTACTATTAAAAATATTTTATATTTGTTTATTAATTAATAAAATAAAATTTCTACAACAAACAAACGCACTAAATGCGTTTAACGCTAAACATATTTAAAACATCATTCTGTGTTTGTCATATTCAAATGATTGACAGACAAAAAACGATATTTATCGTCTTGTCTCTTTTTCTCTCCCGATAAATACGATTACTATATACTTCTTACTTCCACGTGTCATCTTATAGTGTGACATTTTGCCGTGTTTGAAGATCGAATTCAATCAATCAAAGTCTTTTTTTTTTCCAATTTGGCTGAGAATCAGCACTTTTGGAACGTGAAAATTACATAAGACAGTCCCCCAAAAGGCCCGCCCGAAGAAGAAGTGGCGCAACAAACTCTCCAGCAGCATAGCTGTCTGTTCAGTTAGAAAAACTAGATTCTATACAATAGTAGGTATGTAAAGTAATTAACATTACGAGACACAGAACAGTAAATTAAATTTTTTGCCCTATGTCAGCTAATACCCGCCAAAAAAATCAATCTGCCTAGCCTTTTAGCCAACTATGTTGGGGTCGACTTCCAGTCTAACCGGATGTAGCTGAATACCAGTATTTTACATGGAGCGACTGCCTATCTGACCTCCACAACCCAGTAACTGGGTAACACGATACCCCTTGGTAAGACGTCCTGTCAGACTTTTGGGCTTCTGACGACCCGTAACGGCTGTCAAAGATCCACCAATGACAGCCGGGACCAACGGCTTAACGTGCTTTCCGAGGCACGGAGGAGTCTCGGTATGTAAAGATGGTCACCCATCCTCGGACCAACCCCGGCAAGTATAGCTTAACCTAACGGATCGACCCGTGCGGCTGTGATTACTTAGCCACGAGCTTCTCAGTTAACACACGCCAATATACCAGAAAATATAATGAAAACTCTACTCAAGCAAAAAACTAAAAGTGTAAACAAAACTTAATACTGAATGATCCTGAATGAGGGGTAGGTATCTTCTCTACGTCTTTTTAATAACAATCATTGCGTTTAATGCTAAATTCATTTACGTAGTGATTTGTGATGCAAGCTGGCCTAAAAGTAAGATGCTAGGGAGGTAGGGGTTAAGAAATTAACTCGGAATTGAAATGGTAATCCAAATATTGTTAGGTAACACTTAATAGACATTAGTGGAGAATTTGCTGATTTGTATGCTACCTTAATTCCTTATTTTAAATTCAAAGTCAAATCATTTATTTCAAAGAGGTAGTTACGTATGGAGAAGAATGGGCAAGAAACTCCATACTTACTCTTTTAAAATGTTAACAATATTTTGTATACATTAATTATTAATTATAATTATGTGAAGACGATGCACTTACCTAGAATAAAATTACTATACCACAATAGGTAAAAAGAATTAAAAGTGAAGCAATGACAAACAAATTAATTTTAGACCGGGGTTAAGGCCCAGATTCATTGGAAAGACTAGGTAATAAAAAAAATCTATAGTACATTTTCCCGGCTGTCATTCGTGCATCTAATAATTAATTCTTAGATTGTAAAGCAACTGAGGAATTACTTACCGCAAGGTTGCCTGCTTGTCGGTCTTCTACAGATTGTACTTCGGAGAGTGTGCCCATGAACTCCACGACCTCATTCCACCGGCCCCCTTCTACCATCGGACATCTAGACGCACTGCAAGTTACCACCCCTACCTAGTTAATATTCCACCAACTCGCACTAAGCGTTTTCAAACGTCTTTTATAATGCGCGCAGCAAAGGAGTGGAACTCTCTGCCTGCGTCTGTGTTTCCGAACGCATACAACCCTAATCTATTCAAAGTGAGAGTGAACAGGCTTCTTCTGGGTAAGCTCACTCCATCGTAGACTTTGTCTCTGTCATCCAGACCTAGACTAAAGTCAAGAGCAAACTCATAGTAGAATAAAAAATAAAAATAAAACATTTCCAAAAAAGTCCGTCTCGCAAATTTTCCCACACTTCATATTTCACGCAATTTTTCACTTCTCTATTGTTTTGTTTTATGTTTTTAGGGTTCCGTAGCCAAATGGCAAAAACGGAACCCTTATGGATTCGTCATGTCTGTCTGTCCGTCCGTATGTCACAGCCACTTTTTTCCGAAACTATAAAAACTATACTGTTGAAACTTGGTAAGTAGATGTATTCTGTGAACCGCATTAAGATTTTCACACAAAAATAGAAAGAAAAACAATAAATTTTGAGGGTTCCCCATACTTAGAAAAATTCAAAAAAAAAAAAATCATCAAACTCATACGTGTGGGGTATCTATGAATTGGTCTTCAAAAATTATATTGAGGTTTCTAATATATTTTTTTTCTAAACTGAATAGTTTGCGCGAGAGACACTTCCAAAGTGGTAAAATGTGTCCCCCCTGTAACTTCTAAAATAAGAGAATGATAAATAAAAATAAAAAAAATATGATGTACCATGTAAACTTCCACCGAAAATTAGTTTGAACAAGATCTGTAAGTAGTTTTTTTTTTAATACGTCATAAATCGTAACCCGCAGTTTACCTTTCATTCAATCAACTAAGTTACAACGAACTACAAGAACTTTTATATTATGTTACTTGCTGCTACGGAACCCTTCATGGGCGAGTCCGACTCGCACTTGGCCGCTTTTTCATTTTTCACTTTGATTTCGTTTTATCTTTGATTTATATTACATGTTTTATATTGGTATGCTCAGCTCCTTCACATTTACTGTATAATTAATCAGTCTACTTTCCGTCTGGTGGAACCCTGGTGATCTGCTATACAGGTATTCCTAATGCAGACACCGTCTCTCACAAACCTTGTCACGTAGTTTTTAGCTTGTTTTAAATAATTTATCATCTAATTGAGAGTGAAGAAAAAATAAATTATTTCAGTTTGATCTTTGAAAGTCGTTACGTACAGTATGATGCCGGACGTAAAGAATAGCACCACCCCATGTCCTCCCATGGGTGTCGTAAAAGGCGACTAAGGGACTTACTAGAGAATGGGCAGCAGCGTTCTTTATGCATTTTTAACACCATACTGCAGTCGCCAACCCGCCTGCCAAGCGTGGCGATTATGGCATACCCCTCCAATCGGGGGAGGCTTATGTCCAGTAGTGGACGTATTTCGGCTGAAATGAGTCGTTACGGGTCGTCAGAAGCCCGAAAGTCTGACAACCAGTCTTAAAAATCAAAATCAAAATCAAAATATTTTATTTCACATAAACCTACATGGGCACTTATGAAACGTCAGAAGCTAGGTGCACGGTTCCAATTAGTCGTTTCCTATGGAGAAGAGCCGGCAAGAAACTCCACGGTTACTCTTTTAAAAATAATTGGCTTTACAATATTATAAAATAACAGTGATAATAGGTATGGGAGGACAGTGTAGGCCTTTCAACAATTACCAGGTACTTAACAAAATAGAAAACCGCCAACAAATCTACACTCTACTAGGCCTACAACGTTCTCACATTCACAAAATATAAAATAATCTAAGTATATAAAATATCAATGACATGATTTCAATTACAACTACAGTAACATATCTGAATAAATATCATGTCCACAAAAGCCACTAATATACACTTACCAAGGGGTATCGCATTATCCAATAACTGGGTTGTGAAGGTCAGATAGGCAGGCTAGGTAGATGATGACATTTTATTAAAACTTCAAATGAAAATGATAAAACGGCTGTAACATACGGATCTCTAAAACGCAACCGTTGACTAATGGAGACTGCGATCACGATGCCGATGTTATCAACCGTAGGTAGTTTGCTATTGTTTATCCCGCGAATGCCTAAGGTGATCATTGCGTGATCCAAATACTTATATTTTATGTTCGTATCCACCGTTCCTACCTCTACATTGTTCAGTATTTTACGAGAATCTCTGTTTTTCTTTTATTTTATATTACTCTGCTTATTATCTACATATCCTTGTAAACATAAAATATCTTGTTAGATAAATGTACGAGTTCTTTGTGTTTTGTTTTAATTATGTGTAGGCGTTATGTTATTTGCTTCTCTTTATATTGTGTTTCTTAATATTTTTATTATTAGATTTTGGGTTTGAAGCCCTATAATAATGCGTTTATTTACTTGGTACAATCCTTGTGTGACATTTAAATTAACTGTTTAGATAAATTTATCAGTTCTATATTTAAAATTTCCTTTGGAAATTTGACATAAACCAAATATTTAAAACCTTACTTATAAGCAAGGAAATAAAATTTCCTTTGGAAATTTGACATAAACCAAATATTTATAACCTTACTTACTTGGTGGGTGGTTTCAAAAGGTGAACAACCCTAGTAGCATTTTTTGTTGGCATTTAGTTGGGCCACTTACCTCTGCAAGTGGCCCAACTAAATGCCACCAAAAAATGCTACTAGGGAGAGGCCTTACAAAGACATATTTTGTGAATGAGGATTACAATTTTAAACTTTTTAGGGTTCCGTACCTCAAAAGAAAATAACAGAACCCTTATAGGATCACTCGTGAGTCTGTCTGTCCGACCCTCTGTCACAGTCGATTTGCTCCGAATCTACTGGGTCGATTAACTTGAAATTTGGTACACATATGAACTTCTGTGATCCAAACACGGACGTGTACCGTTAATAAATGAATTTTGAATATGGGGGTAACTTTTGGGGAAAAAATTAGAAAAAAAAAAGTTTTACAAACTGTACCGAATTTTTTTTTTTTTAATTATTTTTTTACATATCAAATGTTTGGGAGATGAGTAACGTACTCCTGGTATTTGATGGTGTAACGGTTTTTATTAAATTATATTTTGGAAAAAAAAAGTGAAACAATGGAGACACGATAAACGCATGTCATTAGTCTATGTATTATGGTTATTGTAAAAAAATCGTTTTTTTTTTTCTAATAATTTTAAAACAAATACTTTTAAAGTTATTTAAGAAACTAGATGAAAATTCTCTAAAACTACTGATGCAAGAATTTTAAAAAAAATTACAGAAAGTAGTTCTTTACTTATAAATTACAGGAAACTTACGGAACGGGGGTTCCGTTCATTGTATGTGATCCGACACACACTTGTTTCTTTTTTTCAGTAGTCGCGATTTCGTAGGAGTAGTAAAGTTTAGTTATATTAGATTAACAAACCGGCCAGTTTGATTATTACGCAGTATACATTAGGTTTTATAATATGAGAATGCGAACAATTATTTCTAGGTCCACTGTTGTTTAAAGAGGAGAGCCTGCACAAAAACATGTTTTGTACAGATATTTACGTAAATACTGGACGACCCTTCTAATACAACATAATCCCACACAATTTGCGACTAATTTTCTCTGTTGTAACCGAGTTATCGAGGACAATGGTGGACCATAATGCACGGGTGTACGGCCACCCATCCGCGTAATAGTGACGTTCTACCACCGTCTCGTAATCGCTCACATCGCGGTTGTGCAAATCGCTTCCCATGGGCTTTCGCATTAGCTAAGGACGGGTGCAGATTTCAGATTTTGCGATTGTGATTTTATTATTGTGTGGCGTCATATCTGTGATCTATACTCCATTTGAAATAAAATTAGCCATTTGAATAAACCTTTTTACTGTCTGTTCAACCGATTTTGACTTCTATTCCGTAGGCATAAGGATGACATTAAATGCAAAAAAAGTGGTTACAATACCAATTGTTTACTGCAGCTGCCATTTGTCATGCTACCAACGCAATAGAAGTCAAAATCGGTTGAGCGGACTGAAGAAAGGTTTATTTAAATGTCTAATCTTATTTCAAATGAAGTATAGTTAAGAGCAATCACATGTAACTATACTACTAATCTCGATAAGATATCATCATCATCATCATCATTTCAGCCGAAAGACATTCACTGCTGGACATAGGCCTGCCCCAAAGGGGGGCATTTGCCATAATCGCCACGCTTGGCAGGCGGGTTGGCGATCGCAGTATGTTGTTAAAAATGCATAGAGAACGCTGCTGCCCATTCTCTAGTAAGTCCCTTAGTCGCCTTTTACGACACACACGAGAAGAAATGGGGTGGTGCTATTCTTTCTTTCTTCGATAAGATATGGGGATGTTTTATAGCCAATATTTTATTTTTCAAACCTCAACCACGAGGCACTTGGCCGTTATCTCATCTGATGGTTAGTGATGATAAGGCCGAAGGTGGAACCGAGCTTTACCCGAAATCCTCAACCACAGAGGAACTGGCTAACTTACCTCTAACTGCCAAGACACAACAAATACTGTTAACATTGTTGTTATGGCGACAGACTTGTATAAGATGGTGGTAGCTAGCCAGGAGGCCAACCAAACCGAGCAGAAAATTTTGCCCCCGCTGAGAATCAAACCCGGGACCTCTGGGTCTGAAACAGGTGGTCTTATCACTAGGCCACAGAGGCGGCTTATAATTATAACAGATGCAGTTTCTTTGACACATATGGGCCTACTGTGCATTTGTCTGAAACTTCAAAGAGTCTGTTTGTCTGTGCCATTAATTTCGGTACCTAGTAGTACCAAATGAGTGCCTACAAGTTTTAAATTTAGATTTAAAAAAGAGGACCAATATCTCGCAAGCGTAATTTTATCCTCCATTTCATGAATGAGGAAAATTTTGATCGATCGTTCAATTAACGTGTTATCTTTAATGACGTTTAGATAGCTGGTCGACAAATAACATGATTTAATTATTTAATAACACAACATAACTTATTTAATTGAAAAGTATGCTTAGAGGGTTTGTTCATGTTGAGAGAATGAATGAAAGGCGGCTTACAAAAGGTATTTACAAGGCAGATGTGAGTGGAAACGCCGGGAGGGGACGCCCTAGGTCCTAGGGCGACCCCTATTATGTTCTTCTAGGGCCTAGGAGAACATAATTATAGTGACCTAATTGGTTGATGATCTTCAGAAAAGTGTAAATATTTAATAACGTTTTTATGTTTTTAATTCCAATGATTTAAAATTTAATAAAATCTTGCAATGTGTGCAAAGCCTTATCCTCTCAAGCGCAGAGTAACTTGTAAATTAGGTGCTGCGAAGGTTTTTATAGGGATCTCATCAACAAGGTGTAAAAAAGTCTTTTGTTTGTTGCAAGCGTAATGAACGATGGGTAATAAATTATGGTTTATGAGTTTTTTAATAACCTATACATATTTTACGTACCGTGTGGTGCTGGACGTAAAGAATAGTATCACCCCATTTCCTCCCGTGGGTGTCGTAAAAGGCGACTAAGGGACTTACTAGAGAATGGGCAGCAGCGTTCTCTATGCATTTTTAACACCATACTGCGATCGCCAACCCGCCTGCCAAGCGTGGCGATTATGGCAAACCCAACCCAGAAGCTTATGTCCAGCAGTGGACGTCTTTCGGCTGAAATGATGATGATGATGATACATAATTTTAGACTTTTCCCACTACCTCCTTCAGAAATTACACAATTTGCTAATTTGCCGTACATCAGTGTTAACGCGAATGCGTCAGGATATTTTTTTTTTTCGAAAATCAAATTTTCTTAGGTTTTTTTCAATTTCAAGGTCATTACCAGGTTGTATCTTGCACAAAATATGATTTGCGGCCGTATCAAATATTAATAAATTTATAAAAACCATCAATACAACTCTCTATGTTCATATAATCCTATTGAATGACCGTTTCATGAAATCATGACTTTTAGAATAATAAAAAATAAATAATAATTATAATAATAATAATATTATTATAATATTATTATTTATTTAATAGTTATAATTCTGTAAATACATATTTGTTGCAGTCGCAAATCATACTTTAATCAACATACGCCCAGACAATGAGCTGCAAAGTGCAAAAATCGTATGAAAATTTGAATTTCGCGGGCTACCTTAGCGCTTCCCTGTTAACAAAACCATTTTTTTTTTAACTTGCCCCACATTAGGAATTTCTCCTGTATTGTGGGTGCGTTTACAAACATTTAAACTCATATACACAAACAGCCAGAACAACCCGGAACAACTACTTGTAGGTCATACAAATATTTGTTCCGTGCGGGAATCGAACCAGCGATACGCAGCGTAGCAGTCAATCGCTGGGCCAGCTCAAGGTCAATGTGTTACCATCGACGTGCGGCCTACTGTACCTACCAAATCTCAATTTGAAAGCGGATAAACAGTACCTAGGTTTTTTATTAAATCAATGCTTAGATTTGACGGTTATACTGCCGAATACTCAAACGCAATTCAATTTTAAGTCGCCGTTAAGTCTAATGCTGTCTCTGTCACTTTAAACTGTTTTGTAGCGACAGAAACACTTATAAGAACGTCTTAAAGTTAAGTAACGTTTGAGTATTTGGGCAATAGCTACTAACATTAAGAGCCAACTAGTCGCGGGCTAGAACTCACTAGTGAGCGTGGCCAAAAAGCACGCTGTCTCCACCTAGCATCACGTCCGTCATCGTGTGTTGAGTGAAATGCACGATAATTCATAGTACACCGCGCGTGCAAAAAAATACGAAAAGTCCGTTGGAAGGCTGAGTTTTATGAAAAAACTACTGGATAAATCAATTACAAATAAAGATTATTAAAATCTTCAATAATTGAGCTTTATCGGAGCGGATTTCTTTTTTGAGATTTTACACTTCTTTTATTACTAATTTACGCCCAAAGTTGCGTTAAAATTAGCAGGAAAAACGAATCTTTGTTGGCTCATACATTTTTAATGGCAAAAGTATCGACTAGTTTCATCTTAAGTTGACAACATGTATTAAAAAACCATATAACAATCACACATAATCTGCTTACCAAGTGTAATATTCACTTTAATGTCAATACGTTAATTAAGTTGAAGTTGTGAACTTATGTAAATGATGCCAGCGTACACCGTACACCTCCATACACAACTTGGATAATTGGAGCCTTTTTGTTCGTTGCGAGTCTCAAGTGAGGTGCTCAACTCTTGACGTACAATTCAACTTGTTTTTTAATTAGCTACGCACCAGTTTTCAGTTTAGTCACCATTATTGTGTGGAAGAAAGGAATTCAGGGGATTTATTGTTGTTTGTTCATGGGTTTGGTAATTAAAGATTCTGATAATTCTGGACTTAGTATTTATTTATTGCAGGATTGCTAATGTAGAATGTCGTGAAGGGAAGAGAGTTTTGAGTAGAGTGCAGGGGCCTAGCTACCGCGGTATACGCCGTATCAATGATATGGGGCCCCCAAGCTACAGGCCCTCCCCTCAGGTGCGGCCCAATTCTCAAGCTCTTGCATTCATTTAGTAAATATATACATTCATAAACTCACGTCTTCTTACCATGGGGGTAGGAAGCAACTATAGACCGCCACTTGCTACGCTCCTTTCATACTCCGTTTGCTTCATTAGGCCCTAGTGTGAGTTTCTTTTGACCATCTAGACTTTACGCATCGAGCGCGTTCGTCCGATTGGCCTCCGATTGGCCCTTCACCAATCGGAGTGCTGAACGCGCTCGATGCCTAAATTCGAGATGGTTAAAATAAACTCACACTAGGGCCTCTGGTCATACACGCACGCCGGTTGCGAGTGCTACGCACCTGACCTTTCGGAAGAACATCACCAATTAGGTCACTATATGATCTCCTAGAGCGTGTATCTTTTACAGTTCAAGCAGTGCGGTTATGGAATGCCTTGCCCGTGTCGATAAGGCGTGTACAATATTTGTCCATTTTTAAAATTATGATAAAAACCGGTCAAAAGCTTTTCTTTTTTATTTGCAAATACAGTTGGGCAAACGTCATCTCAAACTACTCTAAATTTCAAGTTGATGGCATTAGTAGGTCTTGAGATATTCAGCTGTGACAGACGGAGAGACAGACTGAGTTAGACCATAAGGGTTCCTTTTTACCATTTTGGTACGGAACCCTAAAAACACTCATCAAAAACACACATCTCTCCTTGATCATTTGTTTTTTGCTTTGAACTTTCTTCATGATTATTATTGTATATGTTTATATAGATAAGTGTAACATGTTATATGTATGTATGTATTTATACCTGCAGTATTGTCTGTCCTTCCCTCTTAATCCATCCAAAGGTTGTTTTTAAAAGATCGCTTACTCGTATAGCGATAAGACCGCCTATTGTGTCAACCCTTGTAAGATTTCTAAGTCTGTAATTTGTATGGCAACCGTGCAGAAAAGTATGAGTATATTTTCTATACCAGAAAAAAAAATCTGGTTCTGGTTAGACCATCCAGAAAAATGGTTAACGGTTAGAATCTACTCAGATTTGTAGAAACATTTTGTTTTAATAAGGTGCCATATAGAAACTAAGGCCCAAATCTATAAACGTTATTTAGCACGCACTTTGGTTAAGCGTTATTCCAGTCAATGGTGCCGATTCCCTTGTTCACAAACTAAACTTTTAAGTTCAGTGCATCTTTTTCGTTCTATTTCATTAAGAAAAGGACAGAAGATAAATTTTAGTTTAGTCCTGTCAAATTAATCAGCGCTTGACGTAAATTGACGTCTAAACTTGTATGGAGTAGTGACAGGCGCTGATTAATTTGACAGGACTAAAAAAAAATGCACTGAACTTTAGTTTGTGAACAAGGGAATCGGCACCAATGTCGCACAACCGTCAAACTACAAGTAGAAAATAGAGACGGGAATATGTCTAAGTCAAAGTACATGCTAAGTAACGTTTATATATCTCGACCTTAAAAGGCCGTAAAGCGAAAAAAATATGTTTTCAAGAACTTCACAAAAAAACACATTTAGAGCCGATGAAGATAAAAACATTTTGAAAGAAACGTTGGGGTCTGATAGGTACCGCGTGACCTCTTTCGCTTTTAAGAATAGATCGATCATAACATTATCTGCAGACTCATGATCCGAAATATCTAGGTTTTGTTACAGCATTGAGCTTCGATTGTTACGAAACGATGTATAGAATTATGAGGAACAGGGTGTAAATTTCACTCATCCATACTAATATTATAAATGTGAAAGTAACTCTGTCTGTCTGTCTGTATGTTACGTTTTCACGCCTAAACCGCTCAACCGATCGTCATGAAATTTGGCAGAGATATAGCCTGGGATATGGAGAAGGACATAGGCTACTTTATTACGCGATAACCGACATCCACGCGGGCGGAGCCGCGGGCAAAAGCTAGTACTCTATAGTAAAGGGAGGATCCTCCAACCAGACGGGTGTTTTGACTGATGGGCAACTGCCCGACGGTTGTATGAGGTGTTTTCCGCACGACTAGTCGCGCGGTAAACTCTGATTGCGCGATGCAGGATTTGTGCGACGTCAGGACTTTGATGCATAGTTCGCAAGTGGCGTTGTAGATGCCGCCACAGATATATCTGTTGTGCTGGTAGCATAAAATAAATAAAATATACAACTAAATAAAATTAAAGTGTCTGTTTGTAATGTCAAAATAATAGCTTTTTACTAAATACATATAATAGTATATACAGTACTTATTAATTACCCCCCTTTTGGGGGAGGCCTATGTCCAGCAGTGGACGTCTTTCGGCTGAAATAATGATGACGATGACAGTAGTTATAGTAAAAAAAAAACAATTTTATAATTTTTTGTCTGTCTGTCTGTTTGTTCCGGCTAATCTCCGAGACGGCTGGACCGATTTTGACGGTAATTTCACTGGCAGATAGCTGATGAAGGAGTAACTAAGGCTACTTTTATTTTATTTTTTATTTAATCATATTTTTATTGTTGAATACTCCAATAGATAACAATTATTTTCTTTCTTTTTTAGTAGTTAATTTTTATTCATCCCTCAAATACATTGCAAACTCAAGTTCTGTATAATTTAGCAGCATTTTTTCAATTTTGTAAAAATGTGAGTACCATGGAGCCGTTTATTATGTTACATATTATGATTTAAGTTGACTTGAAAGAGCATGGCAGTTGAGAGTATGTCATGCTCACTTAAATGTCTCACTGATGGTGGCGCGTGTGTTGGATCATTCGGTTCCCTACAATGTGGTTGAGCTGGATGGTGCTGATCCACGCGTCATGTTCGTGAACGGGCGCCGTCAGTTGGGACTGGTCATCTCTTGACTGCCAGGGCTAATTTTTAATTTTATATTTTGTATTGTTTTATTAGTTTTTACATTGTCTCACATATAGAAGCAACAAGAATAATAAACCCAGGATTTTGTAATATCTTGATTTAAAAGAGTGTCCTTGGAGTTTCTTGCCCGTTCTTCTCCATAGTGATCTACGTATTGGAATGGGCATTTAACTTCAACTTTCTGACTAACTGACCGTCTCTTGGACAATTCAAAAGTGCCTGTAAATGGTATAATTGAAATAAATGCTGAGTGTTTTACCAATTAACCTGTATAGTACACACGGCCCCATTTCCAGTATAAGCTGACCTCTCATTGTACGGAAATCCTATACAATGCGAGATCAGCCTAAACCGGAAATTATAGCTTGATTTCTGGCCGTGTATACAGTCGAGTTTTAAAATATGTGCACGGATAAAGTGATCAAAAATTTATTTTCAAGGGCATAAGGTTGCTCAGATATTATTGAACCTTTGGGAATGTACATATGTTTATGAACTCGACTGTACATAGCCCTTACTGAGAGTACCTAATTTGAAAACATTGTAAAAGCTAATTTTTTTTTTTTTTAAAGAGCGACCGTGGAGTTTCTGGTCGGCTCTTCTCCATAGGAAACGATCACCTAGCTTCGACGTTTCATAAGTGCCCATGTAGGTTTATGTGAAATAAAATATTTTTATATTGAAACTAACCGCACTAGGACCTCATAACAGTCACAATGCGTTGTGTCTAAAACTATAAGAGAACAACGCGAGCATCAGGCAATTAAGCCCATTACGTACAATTTCTATAAATTTTCTTCTTGTAAAACGAAATTTTCAATTAGAAATGTATTATTTCAAATCTAATCGTTTGATGCGAGATTCGACACAGGTCTTAACTTCTTTCGACGATAAAAATGGTTGCGCGAGCGTCGAATCAAATCGAATGTGTTGTTATATTTCGAGCGCGAATAAATTGGCAGTGATTATTTGTTCTACGCCTAAGGGCCTTGTTACAAGATTTTGGTACATGGATATAACGTAAGAATGCTATGAACGAGAGCAGTGGTGGCCTAGTGGTAACCGCCATTACGAATTGTAGGTCGTGGGTTCGAACCCAGGCAGGCGCTTTCCTTGTGTAAATAATTTTATCTCCACTGCTCTCAAAACGATGGAGGGATTCCTCGTGAGGAAAATGGCATGTCCTAGAACCAAAAATTCGAAGACATGACTGTGACACCTACCGACCCGCACTGGGCCCGCGGTGGGTGGCGTGCAATTGGAGAGTCCTATCTCCAGCAATGGACTGTTATGGGCTGATGATGTGAAACATATTAGGCGTGCCTTGGAAGTAAAACCGATTCGTATGCCGTGATGGCAAACGGCATGACGCTCTCTTATGCCGTGATGCCCCAAAGTCTATATTAAAAATATTTGTTTGTCTAGTATTTGTATTCTGTATATATTTCGATGTTTCACATCTGCCGGGCGAGACGGACAACTTTTTTTAGATCTCGAGTGAATCACAACTGAGTAATAAGGTCTTTAATTGCCACAGACAAAAAGTTCTTAGCGATAAAAATCACTTTATGATCAGTGTCGAACTTTCAATTCGTCTACGACGCAAAATGCCTAAAATTAATGTCTACACAGCAAATTGCCTAAGCTGTGAATTGCCTAGAGGTAAGCAAAATGCCTAAAATGCAATAATTTCTAAGTAGTCGAGATGGTTAAAATAAACTCACACTAGGGCCTCTGAACTGTAGGTTAGGTTAGGTTAGAACTGTGACCACACAACGTGGATCAGAAACGGTACTCCCTTTCTTCTCCTAAAATAATAGACTTAATGCAAGGTAGGCATTTTGGTTCATAGTCAGAATAAGGTTTAGTTCAAATACTGTGTAGACATATTGCAAGGTAGGCATTGTGTTTCCTAGTCAATATAAGGTTTAGGCAATACTTGGCATAGACGTTTAGACTTCTAGTCAGCATGATCATAAAGGAAAAAATCACGTTCAAAAGGTAAAAAGAATGTACAAATGTACCTACCAATCCTATCAGAAGAACATAGGTAATCGTGCACTATGTAATCGCAGTTGAGTAAAGTTGTACGTTACATACATATCCCTGTTTGTATTTACGTTAAATCTGGCGTATATTAATATTTACATTCAGTTACAAAAGCTACGTAGTGAAGGTAAAGGCTTGTTTAATTTTCAGGAGTAATTATTCATGTTTTACTTCAGCGAAAGCGCGATGAAATTCTGAAAAAAGTAATTAGGGATCTCACTACTGTATGCGCAGTAAAAATGGAGTTTTAACTTTGACGGTGCAATTAGGTACAGAAGTGAGGTCGATAGGAATGTTTACAGAATACAGTGTGAGCCTTTATAATGTGCACATATCGAAATGAGGGAATCTATGCTTAATTTTATCTACGGAAAAAATCAAAAAAAAATCTAAATTGATTTTTTATGTTTTATAGAATTTTTATTTTTATTTAAAAATTTCACAATAAGACGCCCCCTTATTGAGAAATTTTACAATTATTGTAAAAAATGATGAAAAAAAAAAACGGATTTTTGCTAAAAAAAAACATGTTTCTTTTCAATTGAGGGTAGTTTTTTCCACAATTTTTATTTTATGAGGACGCCTAATTACTTCCAATCATTATGGAGTTTGTTTCATCGTGATAGATCATTTAGTTTAAAAGTTACACCGTTTTGTTTAAAAACCCTAAATATTTTATTTTATATTTTTACCGTTGATAAAATTAAGCATAGATTCCCTCATTTCGATATGTGCACATTATAAAGACTCATACTGTATATGGCCAGGTGCGTTCCGGCCGAATATTCTGCATCTCCGACCGCTTTTCGCAACCAGTGTGACTGAATTTCAATATTATACATTGAACGACTGATATCTAACTGCCACAATCCAAAATTCGAATAATGTATACTTGCAGGCTTGTTACAATCCGTAAAAATGAGTCTGTTTGTTTGTTACGCTTTCACGCTAAAACGGCTGAACGGATTTGGATGAAATTTGGCACTTGGGTGGACCATGACCTGCGTTAGGACATAGGATACTTTATATCCCGATACTCGCACGGGATCGAGACTTATCCGGGTAAAAGCGCGGGACGCAGCTAGTCAATCATAGAAAAAGTTACTCATAAAAATATAAAAGCACTTACTATATTTGCTTAATTACGAATATTATAAATGTAAAAGTAACTCTGTCTGTCTGTTAACTTTTCACGCCTAAAAGTAAAGTGGTATCGTGGTTTTTCGCTGATTATACGGTCTTACCTGTGTGCCAAATTTCATGAAAATACTTCCATGAAATTTGGCACACAGGTAAGTGACAACCTGGTTTAGGACATCCTTTTATCCTGGTAGTACGTTCCCTCGGGATCATATCCACGCGGACGAAGCCGCGGGCAAAAGCTAGTAGCACGATATTTTTGAGAAGAATTTGGCAGGTGACGGCACCAAAGTTACGGTTGATTGTTTCGTCCACGTACATACTCATAACTCCGATACGTATGTTCCCGAACAACTTTATCGAATTTTGTTAAAAATAAACACTATTCAGTATTTCCTAAATATCTCCGCATCTGTTGCCGATCGACGAAACTTTCAAATTGTGCTGAAATATAGATTTTATTTTTACATTTCAGTAATGGTATTAAAAGAGGGACGTTCAACTTGAAATTGATGTTGTAAAACAGAACTTTATGCATTCTGTATGAAATTAGTAGTGTTGACGAGTTTGTAGTTTTATGATCTATATTGTAAACTAGATATTTATTTAATACGCACATGCTTTTTATCATATTTTTATAACATTTCTTGTCATTTATTGGGAACGTGGCCAAATTATTATTTAGGTACTTTCTCTATAGGGTAGAACTTGGTAATACGCCCTAAGTGACAAAACGCCCCACCAATCTAGCACTCACACTAACAAAGCCAAGCCGCTCGTAACTAACTAGACGTGCGAGGAGCCAGCCACTAGTTAGTAGTTGTAGTAGGCTACTAGTGGCTCCTCGCATGTCTAGTTAGTTAAGAGCGGCGTGGCTTTGTTAGTGTGAGTGCTAGATTGGTGGGGCGTTTTGTCACTTAGGGCGTATTACCAAGTTTTACCTTACTCTATCAACTTGGTATAAAAAAAATAGTAGGTACTTAAATGAGCCTTTTTTTTTCGGCAAACTTTTATCTTTGTTGGCACGGTTAGCGCAGTCTTAAGCGATTAACTGCTGCGCTGCGCGTCGCGGGTTCGATTCCCGCACGGGACAAATATTTGTATGACCTACAAGTAGTTGTTCCGGGTCTGACTGTTTGTGTATGTGAGTTTAAATGTTTGTAAACGCACCCACAATACAGGAGAAATTACTAGAGGGGTGCAAAGTTAAAAAAAAATATAAGATTATCATCCATTTAATATTAATTAAAATCAATCAACTACTGGCTTTCAAAAACAAAATATCTGAACCCAGCTTAAGTTCGGTATTCCTTAATACCGTAATCGTGATTATCAAATTCAAAGATACCAATGGTTTATCTGGTTGATATAATGATAAATCTAGTCAGATTTGATATCAAATATCTGATAAATAATATCGAATGTCAACGGTTTTTTTATTCTTCAAAAGGACAGTAATCTTTAGTAATCGCCGTCACAGATATAATTACCTAATTAGGTATGTACGTAGGTAGATTGATGATAAATAAAAAAATAATGGTGTGAACCAGCGTAATACCATCACGAACAAAGGATGTAGAATACTGAATGCCTGAAAAAGTCAATGTAGCTATCAAATCCATGATAAAATCTCACGATTGATTTTATGATTTATTGATTAACTAAAATAGCAACAAGTCAATAAATAACCTTAGGTCAAATATGTTGATAATTAATGGCCATATTTAATTTCTAAAAGGCAAGTGCTTTTTACGGCGTAGATCGAATAACATGATGATTTTTAAATAAAATAATAGCAAAAAAATCTTTCAAAAGTTTGACAATTCAGATTGATGGTACACAAAGAAAAAAAAAATTAACACTTGGTAAAAGTTCTAAAATATTAGTTAATTACTTTACAAATATCTACAACAAATATCAAACATCTCAAACATCTCAAATATCAAATATCAATATCATATCAAATATCTGTTCTACAAACAAATCAGTGTAAGCAAATAATATCTACCTAATTATAAATGCACACAAATATTAAGTACTTAATGAGTGGTTCTCAAAAATGTTCTAATTAAACAAGCAAAGTTAATTAATGTCACCAGCGCGACTCGTGTAACAAGGTCATTAAAGGTCATCAGTAAACGCATTACGGCACTGACTATTACAATGTACAAAGTAAACAACAAGTAATTTTATACTAACGTCTAATATTGCTGCATGTCTTTGAGTATTTATCTGACAAGCTGTATTCGCCATACACGCGGCGTGGGCGTATGCGTTGGTTCTATGCAGTCTGCACATTGTCTACGCGGCACTACGAGGCGTCTACGCAGGGCTACGAACTGTCGGGTATTTTCTCGTAGTCCTACCATTTTGTCCTACCAGTAGGTCCACGAGGGTATGTTATTGCTGTTGGTCCTACTGAAGTTTTGAAATCAAAATATACCTCCTGTAGGTACAAAGCAATTAGATTAGGTGTGGGGGTATCTCAGTTTCAGTCGTCATACTGCCTTCTCTTTATATCTTAGAAGGCGTTTTGTATGTTCGCAAAAAACTTAGGACTTTTCAAAATAAGAAGCGATTTCCATAATTAGTAGGTAATACACGTAGTAAACATGAAATTGTGATACCTAACTAAAACAAGCTAGTCATTTCTTATAAACAGTATCCGCTTTTATAACAAGTTGCCAAAGCCAAAGTGCCCATGTTGGTAAAAATAAATTCTCATTGATAATAATACAAATAAAAACTACAATATTGCATTAAATGGATTATAAAAAAAAAACATTTCATTAATATTTTAATAATGAATTACTTGATAACATTCTAAAATCTCAATTAGAATTAATTCATGGTGTTAATAAAACAACCGGTCATTTTTTAGATAAATTAAGATAAACTTTTAACTAATTAAAACTTACAGTTTTATCATAATTTATCTAAAAAATTACCTGATGATTATTTTATTTGGTTTCAAAACTTCAGTAGGACCAACAGCAATAACATACCCTCGTGGACCTACTGGTAGGACAAAATAGTAGGACCACGGGAAAATACCCGAACTGTCTACGCAGAGCTACGAGACATCTACGCGGCGTTTTTGTAGCGTCTATGAGGCATTTATGCTGTTACAAACACCCACATCCACACAAATACAATCTTATTACTATGAAAAACAATATTCTGAGCATGTTACTTCAGGTCAATGAAATCGTAGTAAATTCAATACTTTGTTTTTCGACCGGTTCTCTTTACAAGCTTGAAAACGATCATCGAGTGTAATTCAACACGTGTATTATTATAATAATTACACATTGACGATGTCGATGTCGATGTTGCGTGTCCCCCCATTCATAAATATTATAGCTTGAGCGTTATATACATATATGTATAGCGTTACGCCTTCCGTGGACTGTCGCCCCAGCCCTTTGCCTAGAAACGGCAGTTTGTTTTGCTACGCATAGAGTTCGTAACATTTAGAGCGTTCAATTTAAATATTTTTATTTTTGTATGAAAGTCCGTGTGGCGCCGGACGTAAAGATTAGCACCACCCCGTTTCCTCCCGTGAGTGTCGTAAAAGACGACTAAGGGAATTGCTAGAGAATGGGCTGCAGCGTTCTCTATGCATTTTTTACACCATACTGTGATCGCCAACCCGCCTGCCAAGCGTGGCGATTATGGCAAACCCTGAGGGGGTTTGCCATAATCGCCACGCTTGGCAGGCGGGTGGGAGGGGGTGGCCTATGTCCAGCAGTGGACGTCTTTCGGCTGAAATGGTGAATGATGATGATGAAAGTCTGATGAATTAATCTGATGTATTATTAAAAGTCATAGAATAAAAGTTTTTGTTTATGTTGATAGAGGAGAGTTTCTTAGTGTTTTACCAATGACCCTGTAGAACATTGCACACTCCGGGAATCGAATCAAAGAACGAAATACTCAAGATGTACTCATAGATATAGATACACCTAGATAACACAAGGGCAACTACTTCGCGTGCCAAAAATCGCACCAGCTTACGTACAAAAATCGTAAGCCGCCACTTTCGCGCTCAGTTCTGTTTCTGTTGGCTGGATAAACGTGAGCGAGAGCGCGAGCTTGTGACGTCATAGTAGGTAGTCAAAAAATGGCACGCTTGGTTTTCATACAGTTCGTGATACTTGCGTTATCTAGATCTATTTATATCTGTGGATGTACTCCTGCGACCCGTATCCGAATTTAGACGCCTAAATACGGCTTTATCATCAGCCCATAGTAGTCCACTGCTGGACATAGGCCTCTCCAATTGCACGCCATTCTGCTCGATTCTCGGCAACCCAGCTACTACCAGCTGGATGACATGTTAGCTAACTATACTAAGCCCATTTAAGAACTAAAAAAACATACATTTGTAATTAATTAATAATTTTATTCTCTTCTATTTTAGGTAAGATCTATGTCATAAAATATATTGTATTAGTATAAGAAGTTCAGTAATAAATGGTAATGGATCGGCTACAGTTGTTTGAGTATTTCCCTATAGGGAAGTTAGTAGGGATTTGTTTTTTAGATATAATTATAATATCGTGTACATCATAAAGCAAACATTTAAAATCCCCTAAATTGTAGAAACTATGCCACAATGAGAAGATTAGCAACAGATTATTACGCCACAATTTTAAAATGCTTGGCAAGAAACGTTAATTTATTTATCTACGCCCATGCTATAAATCCTCTATAAAAGTTTCTGAAACAGTTAGCTTATTGCCAACATTAAAACACCCATTGTCATAGTAACCATAATAGCATCCAAACGGGAGTTATAATGTTGTACTGAATTTCATAATGCAACTCCTTTGCTTTTACGAGGAGGATGATTATCCCTTCCTTACTCATCAAACAGATGAGTAAGGAAGGGATAATCATCCTCCCTTCCATTCTCACTACTCAATTCGTGGTATCTTTATGAATTTCAAAAAAAGAACATTGTCACGCACGCGCGTTTCACTATACTATACCATAGCGTCGTATCCCGCCATTTTTGTTCGATATTAGTATTGCAAAAACTGTTTCAGAACCTTTTTTTATACAGGATTCATTTCATGGGTGTAGATAAAGTCTTGTATGCAACTGTAATTAGGTATTAAAACACTCATGTGATATTATTATCACACTCCTGTTTTAATATCCCTTATTATACAACAGTTGCATAAATAACTATTATTTAGTGAACTGTTAATAGCACCTTGGCCCTTCCTTATCACAGGACATAAGGTATTATGAAACTTGATTTCAGTTGATAAAAGTAATACCTAATTGTTATCAATTTGGGCTAGCTAACAAGAATACGAATAAAAAATAATATTATGATTATATTCTGATAACACTATCAGTGCTGCTTACTTTTCTACTAGATTTTAACTGTAACGAAATACCGGCTACTTGTACATTAGATTGATTTCCTTTAAAATAAATAGGGTATTTTCTATCACTGTACTAATAAATAAATTATAAATATTTATACAAATATAAATTCTATCTATCTATATATAAATAAAAATCAATGTTTGTATGTTTGTCCTCTATGCGTTCCCAAACCATTGATCAGATTGTGATGAAACTTTACAACGTCTATGCAAAGGTATTCATCATAATAGTTTCAACTATAAGACCGTCATTAGTACCTTACAAAATACCTGTCTTGTAAGCTGTGTGAATTGGACGCAGTTAAACGAAAAGGATCTAATCCACACATTCACTAGAGATATTGACGTTTGAAGTTTAGAAGATATTTTATATTTTATAGGTCCCGGCATGTGGGTTAGTTCTGAGTATCAAAGTGATAAACTGTTGTTTTTTGCTTGGATCTTTTTTACAAAAGTTGTTTTTTTTTTGTTTTCTACAAACAGGCGCAACATGCGATGCGACACAATTACACCGCGTGTCGCGCGACGAGCGGTGCCTTTGTGTCGCGTCGCGTATCGCGCCTGTTTGTAGGAGCCATAACTCATTTTTGACCATGTTGTGGATTGGATCCTTTTCGTTTAACTACGTCCAATTTACTCTTAGAATATTCTATTCTATCTCATTTCTGTTAACATTATTATCTCTAAAACTGTCTACATCAAAAATCAGGGTAATTTTTCTACCAGGACAGCAGTGTCCTCTGTCCAGTGCTCCAGTATTCAACACAAGCACTTGATAAATAACCCCCTCTTGATCTTAAACTCTCACAGATTCAATATGTTAGTCAGACGTGTGCTAGACTTTCTTGTAATACCGACCAACTTTCTCGGATTGTGTAGTACATACGTACAGCTTATGTTAAACGGTTTATATTTGTTAGTATGACCGTTTGATTTACGTAGGCAATACTCTCACTTTACTGTTGAGGAAAGCGAATTCATTTTGAACTTGACTTGCCTTGGTTTTGAATTATATGCAGCTTCGGAAATAATACAATCTAATGTAGTGAATGAGTTTTTTAAGTTTGCTTTCTGAGTTTATCTTGGATGTTACTGACATCGGTGAAGTCTAAAATCATCAATCCATCTTGCGCAAGTGTGGCGATCAATGCTCATGCCTTCTATATGTATATGAGAAGAGGCATTTTCCCTGCAATGGGACATTAAAAGGCTTGTATTATTAGTATTAATGTAGTGAATGGAGCAAATATGACTTAAACAAAAATTTTATATCTAATATATAAAATTTTCGTGTCACAGTGTTAGTTTCCATACTCCTTCGAAACGGCTTAACCGATTTTGATGAAATTTTATATGTACATTTGGTAGGTCTGAGAATAGGTTTTAATCATTTTTTTTAAAGTTTAGTTAGGTAGGTAGGGTAGGGTAGGGTAGTGTAATGGAGTTTATACTTTAGCTTTTAACAGAACGAAGTCTGTCGGGTCAGCTAGTATTATAATGATTATAATCCTGCTGTGTAGCACCTGCAGAAATGACGCCGACGCCTATTACCGGAGATCACAGGGTCGCCTTAACGAGCCAATGATCAGCCACGGCGTAGTTTTAGTAGTTAGAAGTCCGACGATCGCCCTGCAACAGATATTATGGCTTATTTTGCCATCTACTTAATAAAACTCTTAAATTCATTCATTCGTTCACTGCAGACAAACGCACAGCCTAAACCGCTGGGTGTAGAGTGGTGTCTAGAAGCATACAATTTTGCACAAGAGTTTCTTACACAGGATTATTGGTAAAACTAACAACCTCGCAAGACTATATTACTAAATCATAATCAACAATGTTTGTTCTATGACTTTTAATAACTCATTGGTGATGTCTCGAAAAACTAAGTGGACACTCGGACCCCATGGTCCTAGAGTTGCAACCCCAAACACTATTTTGAGCCGTTTGGGGTTGAAACTCTAGGACCATGAGATCCGAGTGCCCACTTAGTTTTTCGAGACATCGCCAAGCGGTTGGTCGACTCTTCACGTGACCAGAAGGCTGGCCTATTTCTTGGCCAAAGAATCAGTATTGCCATACAACGTGGCGATGCTGCCAGCCTTTTGGGCACATTTCCTGTTGACAGCGATGCGGACGATTTTTTTGATGCCCTTTGATTCTTACCCCTCCTTTTTTTAATAATACTTGTACATATTATTATTACTTAAATTTTTTATAAATGTTTTATAAAATAATTACAGTAATATAGTATAACAACCAAGTATTCAAATAATTCATCAGATTTTAATTCATCAGAATTTCATACAAAAATGAAAATATTTAAATTAACGCTCTAAATATATAGAATAACGAAATCTTGAAGGTTTGTTTCTAGTAAATGTATTAGAATAAAAAAAGTAAAAAGTCATAGATTAAAATTTGTTGTTTATGTTGATGTTAGTAATACAGGCCTGTTTTACCCATAACCCTATACAACGTAGGTATCCATCAACAGGGGATGAAAGTTTGTATGAAAGTTCATCATTTTGGCTGATGATAAATCCCATCACACGGCTTGTTAATCCATCCACTTCCATGTATTATACAAATAAAAGGTTGAGAAAAAAGACACAAGTCATAAATGCCCTTCAACACGTTCAAGCCCTGAAGTGGAGATGGGCGGAACATATTTCGGGATCAGAAGACGACAGGTGGACCCTTAACAACCGTTTGGAAAGGCCCACATGGAAAGAGAAGAAGAGGCAAATGAGATTGTTGAATTGATTGGCAAATCATGGCTTGCGAAAGTAAAACAGAAAAAAATGGAAAATACTGGAGGAGGCTTATATCCATCGACCCCTCCATGGATATAAGCCTCCTCCAGTATTTTCCTTTTTTTAATAAATAGATTAATATTACTTTCTTTATTTTAGTTTTTTTTTATATCCATACTAATATTATAAATGTGAAAGTAACTGTCTGTCTGTCTGTATGTTACGTTTTCACGCCTTAACCTCTGCACCGATCGTCATGAAATTTGGCAGAGATATAGCCTGGGATATGGAAAAGGACATAGGCTACTATTTCACGCGACAGCCGACATCCACGCGGGCGGAGCCGCGGGCAAAAGCTAGTTAAATATATTTAAAAAAGCCTTTATTATTCCTTATTTAATATTATTAATAATTATTAATAGGTTACCTGTCAATCTGTCTTCTAGACTCGAGTAGCATTTTCCCGCAGTTCAACGCCTGGCGCGTATAGAAACGCATTATTTTATCATGATTTTCCTTTGATCTATGATCAGTTTAGAAATTTTGATACATATTACTTCGGATCACAACACTTTCTGAATAATCATTTATTAAGTAGAAGCGCGAGCGTACGTTAATCTAGTGATGCATTAAAATTTTCATTTCAATGGTTATTGCTGATGAGCAAGACCCAGCAAATCGATAATAACAGCACTAATATAAAAACTGCAAGTTTTTATTATAATATTTCTGACAAAACATGATAAATCAGGTTTCTGTGACAAATGAGGCTCTATCATTCATTATGCAGTTAGCTTTTTCTTCAACGTGTAACTATTAGGGTATGCATTCCGGAATTCCGGAATTTCGGAATTCCAGAATTCCGTAACAATTTTTCTGATATTTCAATTCCGGAATTGAGAGGAGTAATATCGGAATTCCGATATTCATAATTTTTTGATATTTTGATTATTATTTTATCTAAACGCAACCAAACTAGTCTGTGGAACTTTCCACAAGCCGCTAGACGGCCAATGTTTAATTGAGTAATAATGAGAAAGATGTTTAATTTGTTACTAAAAATGATTAAAAGACTTCTATTGTGTGATAAATAAGCCTTGTTGATTTTACGGTTTAAAATGTTTAATTAGAGTAATAAGGGAGAAAGATGTTTAATTTTTTACTAAAAATGATTAAAAGAGTTATATAATTATAAATCTTGTTTGATTTGAAACAAACTTTAAAGTTACCAGTTCCGGAACCAGTTCCGGAATTCCGGAATCAGATCTCCAGTATTGGAACTCAGTTCCGGAATTGAGAACCTTCCGATATTGCATGCCCTAGTAACTATTATGTAAGATATTGGAAAAATCTAAGTAGAGCAAACGTTCTGTTCATTATTATTATTATTCTTCGACATATCTTGGGACCCTGGGGTCCCAGACCTTTGGAAGGCGTACGAGGGGCCGAAGCCAACTCGCAGAAGCCCGTAAGACGCTTTTAATTAAATGAGGCACCAACCGACGATTATCCCTATAAGTGCTATGCAAGTGCACCCAAGGACAACCCCCGGTTGGTGTAGGACTATTGCAGGATATGGAAACAAAGTATTGGACTACGGGTTTGGGTGGTTAAAATGGACTGGTTATCTAAAACTATGGAAGGACTATGGCCCTTGCCTGATCAATGTTTTATTGTTCACACACGGATAAAATGGCAGGGGGTGACTTGCACACTCAATAATGGGCGCCCGAAAACGTTCGCTAGCACATAGTGACGTAGCGACAAGGGGGCAACATATCCTGAGGTGCTTGAGACTGGAGAGGTATTCCACGGCCATCAGAACAATCCCAGAGCCCTGAAGATGGTCAGGATCCCTACCAGCACTTACTGGAATACTTACTTCCTCCGAGCACGTTACTCTTGCGAATCTTCACTCAAACCGACCAATAAAGGCAAGAATAAGGTGGGAGCTCAGTTCCTCGTCAGTGTTCACTCCAGCTGGCCAATAAGGGCAAGCCAGAGATGAGGAACATGACTTGATGAGGAGATAGGGTCCATGGGGTTACTACTGCCCAACAGCTCGCCACATGGTGCCCTGCGGGTTTTCCTACCTGTTTCGGCAAAGTAAACTCTACCGACACAGACTTAGAGTTCGGAGCGCGCAAGCCCCCCACCACGACGTCAACGTAGAGATACGGCGGTGGGGTTGTTATTATTATTATTATTATTTGATAAGACACACTAGCAGCTAATTAGCTGATGCATGTGTTTCAAATAGCTTGAAGATATTTAATCTGTCCAATCGGTTCTTGAAGCAGTTTGGTGTAGGAGCCATCACTACATTTTCCGGGAGCTTATTCCATGCTGTTACAACTCGGTTAGGCAAGAATTGCTTCAAAGGCTTTTTCTTTGACGAACTTTCCCACAGTTTTAGGGAATGTCCACGCAAACATTTGTTGGCATGCAGTGTGTAAAGTTCTTGAAGGCTGGACACTTCGCAGAGTTTTGTAAGTATCTTGTACGTCTCAATGAGCCTACCCCTTTGTTTACGCTGCTCCAGTGTGGTAAAGCCAAGGTCTTTGAGGTGCTGTTCGTAAGGTAGATTACGTATGGTGCGAACCATCTTCGTTGCCCGTCTTTGTACATTATCAAGTAAAGTGATGTCTTTTTTGACTTAAGGGTCCTAGATAATATTAGTATATTCCAAGAGAGTTCGTATGTACGTCTTGTACAACTTGACAAGCGTCTTAAGCGTCAGGCACTTGAATGTTAATTATCTCTAAAAGAACTTAAAGTTAGATAGATAAGGAATGATTCTTGAACTCGCTAAAGGCACCCTAAGGCCTTGTCCTTGTCACCCTAAGGGTTTGTCCACCGGTAACGTCAACGGGACGTCAACGACATGACGGCGCCGAAGTAGCGATACATACATTTACTATGGCTGCGTTTTCACCACACATCCGTCACCTGAGCGCCTGGATCCTGGCCCCCAGATTTTCGAATACTTCGGCGCGACCGCTAGAACTCGACCCAAGATTGTGTGTGGCCATTGCATCGGCGCGCGGTACCGTTTTCCCGGCATTTGTTTTGTCTATAGTAACATACTGAACCGCCGAATTTGGTCGCGGTGGACGAACGATCGCCGTCACCGGGATGTCACGTTTTTGAATAATCTTATTTCTCGTTGACGTCCCGTTGATGGTGGTGCTGGACAAACGGCCTGGGCCTCAAGTCTGCTATTACAATAGTGTCAGAATGGTCTCGCCATTGTGAGTACTTGACAGTTTTTGTATGGCAAATCTGTCAAAAACTCACAATTAAGAGACCATTGCAATGTTTGTACATTAGTAGACTTGGCCCCCTGAGTAAATGTTAGACGTCAGTCAAAGCATGTCCAAAAAGAGTAGGCACTATAATGTAGTTTAGCTTTACATTACAAATATACGATGTGGAATAAATGCATACAACATTGGTAATACCTAATAGTTGTAAAAAGTGATTGTTATCAAATCATCAGCGAGTCAGAATTTTGATTTATACTAACCATGTAATATTAACACATCTACCTACGTAGTTATATTATTATTATGTATTGACGATACGAAACCAAGTATTAAAATGTTTACGTCATGTTTTGCAAATATTCTTTTAGATAAAAATAAGATAATAGTTTTTACTTTTTCTTTTGACAAGGAAAAATTGTTGAAAAAGTAAGTTTCTCTACTACTTTACCTACGTTTTTTAATATTTTTATCAAAATCATCATCATCTTATCTGTCTGACGTAACAAAATTAGAATATGGCACTTATAATCTTAAACATTACTCGTGTAAACTACAAAACACGCAGGCATTGAACTTTGTTCTTTGAGCAGAGGCGTCATGTTTCTAAAATGTTCTATTTTGCATGCGTTCCACATGACGCCGCAAACTCGCAAGTTTTGCAATCATAGCCTATCTGCCGACATGTATTGAGCAATCCTCTATTATTTAGACATGTTTTACTAAAAGGCTTTTCTTTTATGCGCAATGTATTGGCTTTACAAATTACGTATTGATAACACTTTGACCTTGAGCTGGCCTAGCGTAGTTTGGAGTTTCAGTAGAATACGAGGCCAGCATATACTGGTTTTGTTACCACTGACTTGCTGCCTGCTGTACGAGAGTCTGGTAAAGGTCAAATACATATGTTTACAAATGCCTGTTCTAGAAAAATTTACTATTGTTGTATGCTTATACAGTTCTCTAGAACATACGGTTGGTTATTTGTCGGGATACGCACGAGCATCGCTACTTCAGGCGAAGGGAAAAGCAGGTTGTGGAAAGCGGTAATGAGCGTGAAAACTGATTAGAATATATTTTGTACAAGTGCTCTGTTTAACAGAAACAGCCAATTTTAATTTATAGGAATAATGGAGATATCATTTGAAGGCATTATAAAAAAAAGTATTTATAATAATAGTCACGACGGTGACATTGTATTGTTTATTTCGTTACAAGAGATGGTTTCGATGAGATACCAATGTATCTATCATTTTATTAGGTTACCTAAACGTTGTTGTAAAATAATTATAATTCTCTGCACAGACAACCTCCAGAAGAGATAACATTTTCCAAGTTCATCTAACTCTTATTTCCTGTTTCCGAGAATATTATTTATTTCCTATCGTGAAAATAATAAAAAAAAAAAACTTTTTTTTTTGTGTTATCTAGGGATGCCTCGATACGCCTTTTTGCCGATACGATACCGATACCGATGCTCTTATAAAAATATCGGCGATACCGATACGCGTATTGAATTCAAAAATGAAGGTAAAATGAATAAAACACAAGTCAGTTTTTTATTTTTTATTAATATAAAAATAACAAATAATAGGACAAACTAAATAACACCGTTTAAAACTATAGACAGGTTGAGATTAGTTAACAGATTTAGTAATTAAAATTAACATTGATGAGAAAAGTATAGTTGGATCGGCCATAAAAATATTTCCGATGCCGATATATCGGCAAACTTCGAGTATCGCCGATATATCGGTATCGGTATTGGTATCGGATGTATCCCTAGTTATTACCCGTATTTTATTCACCCACGTGCACGTCCCTAACGTGTTGTTATTGTTTGCAGCGTAAGCGGGTGGGCGCGCGCGCGGTGGCGGCGCAGGCGGCGCGGCGCGCGCGACTGTAAGCGTTCGCCAACGCCCGAGGAACATGAGCACAGTCCCATCGCGCCGCGCAGTAAGAGCGCGCGCATTATGCTGAACATGAAGCTAAAGGAGCGACTGGCGCTCGCCGTCAGCGCCTTCCTCGTACTCTTCACGCTCATGCTCATCGTAGACCTACAAATGGACTACGGTATCTCCGGCCACAGAGTACCCCTACACGGACGTGTTGCCATAGCAGATACTGAAGATAAAGGCCGGTCAGCCTACATAGAGTTTCGGAAGCGGTTCCTACAGAAAAGGTTGGTGTTGTGGTTTAGTGGCATTTCAGAATTGTTTTGTTTTTTGTGTGTTATGTGACAACGTCTGAATGGAAGAATTTTTTGCATTGCGAAATCTACGAACCGGTATGTATAGTGTTCACTTTGTAACTATTTCGTGTTTACTTGATGAATTATGAATGAAAACATCGTTTTATATTATTTATTTTAAGCGTAAAGTATACATTCATATCTTGTTCTTCAGATATAAAGGGTGACAGTTAGGTAGTTTCCACAGAGACTTCTCAATCAAAATTTATCTTATCAAATACTACAATGACCCTTTGATTGCGTCGAAAGATGACTTGAGCGCGGTAAATATTAAAATAATTTCTTTATAAACGAGTTTTTAATGAGTCCAGAATACTTTCATGATTGTTAGGGACACAACAATTATTTTAACCGTGTGCCGTGATTAAGACATGATTGAATTTTATTATAGCTGGTAGCTAGATTATAATACCAATACTACTAGCTGTAGCCTTCAATATTTTCTATGTCCAGTTAACTTTAACTTCTGTATTTAACCGTTATTTATGTTCTGTGGTTAATTTAAGAGAATTCTATTTGTAATTTATGCGTATTGTTATCTTATGTTATCGTCGTGTTTACTGGTTTGGCAGCGTCTTTATAGATAAGACAGTCTGCTTCGGACAGACCTATCATAATACGAGTTATTTAAAAATATAATCCGTGAAAGTAGATCAATATTGTGCGCGTTATAAAACCCGTTGACACACGATATTAAAATGATTTATAATTGTTAAAGATTATATTGTGCAAGTCAGCATTATCGATGCTATACGTGAACACCTAAACACCATTGGATGATATTGAGTGAGCATACACACATCAAAAAAAGTTTGTGATCACTATAATAGCATAAGCTGATATAATTTTTTAAATAATAATAATATGTACAAATATATAAAAAATATGGGAGGGGAAAGGATCAAAGGGCATCAAAAAATTCGTCCGCATCGCTGTCAACAGGAAAAGTGCCCAAAAGGCTGGCAGCATTGCCACGTTGTATGGCAATGCTGATTCTTTGCCCAAGAAATAGGCCAGCCTTCTCGTCACGAGAAGAGTCGACCAACCGCTTGGCGATTTTTTAAATTGATCTTTATCAAGAAAAAATATTTGTTGTGTGCTTTCTTTAAATAGAAATACCCTGTTTGAAATTAAAAAATAAAACAATTGTTTACTTTTATTTAAATTGAGTAATTAATCATAATGTAATTGTAACAGAAATTTGATAGAAAGAAAAATACTGTTTAACCAAACTTAAACAATTTATTAATAAAATATTAATATTCAATATAATATAACTCCTCCCCTAGCTCGAACACATGCGGTGAGCGTCCTGAGCATGCTGAGAATCAAGTTATCCAGCATTTCTTGGGGTAGCCTGTCTCATTCATAAATAGCGGCTTCCCTGAGCTTTGGCACTGTCTGGGGACGTGGCTGATGGTTCGAAACAGCTCGTTAAAGAGCATCCCACGCGTGCTCTATTGGGTTTAAGTCAGGCTATATTTTTAAACTAGCTTCTGCCCGCGACTTCGTTCGCGTTAAATTTCTTGTTCCCTCGACCCACCCCGTCGCAACACATTGCCTGCCCGTGCTTTTACTTCGTTTTCGCATAAACTTTCATTTAAAAAAAAATGGTGTTCTAGTTAATAGGAGTGTAATTCTTCCTCAAGAATTGGGCTGTAAAATGCAAAAAGATTTTTTCAAATCCAACTCGCAGTTCCAGACATTAGCGCGCAAAAAACAAAAAACCGGCCAAGTGCGAGTCGGACTCGCGCACGAAGGGTTCCGTACCATCCATACAAATCCTTATTATTACTTCACGCCTAAACCGCTGAACCGATCGTCATGAAATTTGGCAAAGATATAGCCTGGGATATGGAGAAGGACTAAGGCTACTTTTTTACGCGATAACCGACATCCACGCGGGCGGAGCCGCGGGCAAAAGCTATCCATACTAATATTATAAATGTGAAAGTAGCTCTGTCTGTCTGTCTGTCTGTCTGCATGTTACGTTTTCACGCCTAAATCGCTGAACTGATCGACCTGGGATATAGAGAAGGACATAGGCTACTTTTTTACGCGATAACCGATATCCACGCGGGCGGAGCAAAAAAAACGGCAAGAAAATCATGTCCGTTGTATGGGAGCCCCCCTTAAATATTTTTTTTTTCTGTTTTTTAGTATTTGTATAGCGTCAACAGAAATACATCATATGTGAAAATTTCAACTGTTTAACTATCACGGTTCATGAGTCAGCCTAGTGACAGACGGACAGACAGACAGACGGACAGCGGAGTTTTAGTATTAGGGTCCCATTTTACCCTTTGGGTACGGAACCCTAAAAACTAACTCTTCAGCTTTAGAATAGACTACCTCGCAGAGTTGATCATTATTTTGCTGCGGAGTTATTATAAAACAGTTATATCTCCTAAGATACTCATTGAAATTAAATGATGTACGGGCAACTTTGTTCAAAATTAAATACTTGTGATGAATAACGTATTTATTTGGATAAGGATTAATACCATGTTTATGAAAACTCCTTCGCAAATAATGCATTAATTTCGAACAAATTTGATTACCACAAAAAAAGGTTATAGTGAGTCAATCTTAAAAGATAGACATATGCAGTCGCGGACTTTTTTTTTTGAAAATGTAAAGAGGAACAATTCCATCATACATGATATTTGCGTAACTTAAACCGTTTACGCAGCGCACGCAACGGAAGCTCTCAAAAAGGAATATTTTTTCCCGATTTTGCAACATTTTTCATTTATGCTCAGCTCCTTTTGGTTGTTGTGTAAATTCTTTTTTTGTTGGATAGTTTATTTATTGAGGAATATTATAGGCTATATAACAATATAGCCTATAATATTCCTCAATAAATTAACTATCCAACACAAAAAGAATTTTTCAATTCCAACCAGTAGTTCCTGAGATTAGCGCGTTCAAACAAACAAACAAACTCTTCAGCTTTATATATTAAGTATATATAGATATAGATAAAGAATCTAAAAAGAAGAAGAAATCATAATATAATCTACCGTAACAAAAAAGATTTCGATTTTTCAAAGTGATCGCTAACTTTTTTTGATGTGTGTATATGTATCTATATTGTATTATGTAGTGGACATCATCAGTACCTATTCAAGGTCGACCTTCCTTTAAATAAAACGTGCGATTAGGTATGTCACATTTAACTAGTTATGAGGAAGTGTGATAAAGCTTGAGAAGTTACGACCTCTTTAGAGTTTTCTCACGCAATGTACCTACTAAATGTAACCGTGCACCTTATAGTTTTTGGGCATTAAATATTAAATACATAAAAAAAACTAAAAATACCACTAGATACAGGCTTATCACTGATAGTGATCACTAGAGATCGGATATTCGGATGCATGTTACCTAAAGTTGAGATGTTGGCCAATATGGAATTCACTTTTGTGTCGAAAAAATCCCGTGGTTCTGGGATCTACTTTAAGTTTCTGATTAACGAATCGTATGTAGGTATATTTACTTACTTTCACATTTTGACTTATATGGAATGCACTTTTGTATCAATCGTAAAAATCCCAATTTTATATGCATCTGAATAGCTATGCAATCCAAGAATACCCGTTTTTTTTTTTACAAAAAAATATATTTTAAGAAGCCGCTTCCATACTTTCATAGCTAAAAATTAACTTTAGGTAAATATGCATTCGAATATCCGATCTCTAGTGATCACACAGGCACCTTGATTTTTAATGGACCCTTATCATCTAGGTTCTACAAACTTTAGTCTGTTCTATAGAACCTGCTTACCTCCTACACTACTCGTATAGCTGCGCAAACAACTACTACGTACTGCAAAACAATACAATTAAAACTATTGTCAATATTCATTGTTCTTGGAATCGATAAAGTCTTATTGATTGTACAAATTGAAGATATTGTGATTCTGCACAATTATAACATAACTAGCTTTTGCCCGCGGCTCCGCCCGCGTGGATGTCGGTTATCGCGTAAAAAAGTAGCCTATGTCCTTCTCCATATCCCAAGCTATATCTCTGCCAAATTTCATGATGATCGGTTCAGCGGTTCAGGCGTGAAAACGTAACATACAGACAGACAGACAGAGTTACTTTCACATTTATAATATTAGTATGGAAGTATGGATAATATGTTTTATATTTTTATTTCTGGATAATATTAACATAATTAAAATATAATAAGTAGTCTTAAAATAATAATAATAATATGTATGCATATATACCCCTCCGTTTTTGAATAATATCAAAAAGGGAGGGGAAAGAATCATAGGATATCAAAAAATTCGTCAGCATCGCTGTCAAAAGGAAAATTGTCAGCATTGCCATGTTGTATGGCGATGCTGATTCTTTAACCAAGAAATACAGCCAGCCCTCTGGGCATATAATATTAGTTAGTAAGTATGGGTACCCTTGGTCAAGCGTTCAGAAAATGTACGTGTACGTTAGCTAGAAATTAGTCACAAAAAATTGGAAAGTGATTTGTAGTTTTCTTTCGAATAATTTTTTGGAAGAAAATTATTCCATCAGTAGGTAGATTATACTTATACAATAATTATTTTACCCGCACTCACGATCAGGAAGTATGCTTTATCATTCAACACTAACAGTCAGTAAAATAACAATAAATAATAAAATATTAATCGCTTTAATTTAATTGGCAATCTGTAAGTGTTTTTATTGTAGATTAAAATTATTGCTTCTGATCTCCCTTTTAGCTGTAGCTATAAATCTTTTCATTCTTTCTTAATTATTATTTACTGGTGACCCGCCCCTGTTTCACACGGTTTTTACGACTTGACAAATGATCGTTTCGTTTTGAGTTTTTTTTTAAATGATATGTTAGTATAATAGTAATGTATTGTGCATAAAAACCTCCCGGAATAAATTATCTAAATGATGTTGAAAACCACATCGAAATCCGTTGCGTAGTTTAGAAGAACAACACATACATATGTCATACAGACAGACATGCAAAGTGACTTTATTTTATAATAAGTATGTATGATATTCTTCATAAAGGTCAGGTGCGTAGTAATCGCTTAAGTTTGTGTATTATAATATAGATTTCAAACTACTTCCTCTAATGACGAATATATCACTTTTATTTGCGAACTATCTGTCTCAATCTCAATATGTTGAACTTAAACTAGGTGACAATAATTTAAAAACAATTGAACTCTATTAGATCCTCGAATTTGTTCTGTGTTTGCAGATTAGATAAACAACCTTATTTAGAGCATAATGATAATCACTGACTCGTATATTTGACACAATGAAACAAGTTGGAGGTAGGGATGGGATTGTAGAATATGATAGTAGGCTATCCTATCCTAATATCGAACGAATAATATTATTTAGAGCATAATGATAATCACTGACTCGGATATTGGACACAATGACACAAGTTGTAGGTAAGATAGTAGGATCGGATTGTAGAATATGATAGTAGGCTATCCTGTCCTAATATTGAATGAACAGTATTATTTACAGCATAATGATAATCACTGACTCGGATATTGAACACAATGACACATGTTGGAAGTAGGGTAGTAGGATGGGATTGTAGAATACGATAGTAGGCTATCGTATCCTAATATTAAACAATATATTATTTAGAGCATAATGACTCGGATATTGGACACAATGACACAAGTTGAAGGAAGAATAGTAGGATAGGATAGTAAGAAGTAGTATGTGTGTTAAGGGTAATTAACTAATTATATCCAAATTAAAAAATATGTTGTAAAAGATAACGTAGGCTATATGTTTGGTTTTTATGAAATTAGCAATAGACCGTGAAGTGGGGCCAATTGTGATCTTTTAATTAGTTTTGCGAGCTTTTATGTAATAATAGCCATATTCCTACATAATATGTTTGTGGGTATTTATAAAGTCTGTGATAATTGCGAAATTGAGTGACCTTTACCTATTATAATAACTTCGTCTACAATTATTTGTAAATACATCTGTATGCTCTCGTTATCGGGAATTTACATCAGAAATACGAATTGATTGAATAGAAAATAATTACTGAGCATATACATTCAATTTCAAATATTGGTGTCTAAGTGTTATCGTGCTTTATAGTTACAGTAAAATATGTGGAAAAAGTAAAACGCCAAAAGCGATTTAGTTTTCCCACATATTTTACTGAAACTTAGTAGGTAGTACTAACATACTTTTCGACATCCAAATTCCTGTCATCTATACATCTATGAATCCGGTCACCACTGATCAGAACCATTTATAGGCTGCATTTGTTTTTTCTTTGTCACCATGATTTACTTCAGCTGCTTTCCATATAATGCTTACCTTTCCCGACGGCCAGACATCAAAAAGTTTATATTCATAGGTTCAATCATAGTGAAAGCGCGCGAGCTTCGTGGTTTTGCTCAGTAGGTAAGAGATGAGCTCAGGGTGGAACGTATCCTTTAGGATTTCCTCAAGAGAACAATAAGGAATACTCATTGTGAAATCAAAGCCTTATCAAGACTTTGCAAATAAATCTAAGCTGTTGGGATTAGTCGATCGAAGTAAAAACAGTCAATCAAATCATTGAACAAAGGCCTAGTCAATAATTTCAATTGGAAACCTGGGGTTAACTCAACATTATGATCCTCTTGTTCTATCTTGTATTGTTTAATGGTGGGGTAAGGAGTAAAGTGTGTTGTTACACATTATAAAATAAAGTCGTTTTCGTGTCTGTCTGTGTGACCGCGTAGTTCTTCTAAACTACGCAGCGGATTTTAATGCGATTTTCACCTTAATTTAGAGAATTTATTCCGGAAGGATTATGTGTATAAATCATACATATTAAACTTAGACATAATACAGTAATCTCGATGTTTTGCCAAGTTGTAAAAACAGAAATTTGGCTATAGTAATAAATAATAAAAATCTGTGACATTATCTAAATCAAACGAGTTCAATAACATAATTTTTCGTAAAATTATCTTAATACAAACAACTATAGCTTGTGTACATAATATACGTTATCAGCACATTCTAGATGCAAAGATAACATTAGTAATTTGAGCATTATCATTATCAAGCGACTTATCTCTATAATCGATATGGTTATCAAAAAATTCTTACTTAACACGGTGTACGTAGTGTAGCTAACTACCTATTTGATATTTATTCCTTCCATTTTACGTAACTTAACCCCTTTTCCTGGAGCTCCAAATATATTGTTCTCCAAACAATTTCTCTCCATACATTGATTCCCAAGAGCTATAATGTTATTAGTTAAATAATATAATGACAAAAAATGTTATATAGTTTTTATTTTTTTTATTTTAGCCGCCGGCAACTAAATTATATAGCGCCTTTTTTTTTGGTGGGAAATTATCAAATAACTTCTCCCGCTCTGGGCGGAGCAAGAGGGCGTGTCAGACTTTTACTGACTAAAACCCACCCGTGTTCCTTCAGTTGCCTGTGTGCCAGGGCCACGGTGTCCCTTTCGGACAAACCCACAACCCTGGCAGGCACCGGTCCTAATGAACCCCGTCACTGCGTGCTAACATCTCTTTGAGGCGCGCGTGGAACACTACGCGCCGTCGACCCGGGCCTGGTCCTTACCGGACGGCGAGCTGCCCATATCTCGCCATCCGCAAGCCCGCTCCTACGGTGGCGGGGAATCGGCTACGTTACATCGTCTATGTTATCAAGCTCTAATGATTAATTTATCATTATCATATCATCAGAAAAAACGTCCTCAGCTGAAAAAAATAACCCCATGTTTTCTATAACGATAGGTTTTAGCTAGACTGCATCCAACCTCGATCCCTCGATCCTCAAACGACCTTTACTAGATCGTTTGGCTGTATAGTGAGCACCCATACGGCTACCCCATATCAGAACCCAGGAAGGAGTAATTAAAAAAAAAAAAACAGTTTTTTTCACATAATCTATTCACAAATAAATTAAAAAAAAAAAACTATGAATAAATAAATGTTATTACAGTGTATACAAATATATAGATGAGAAATCCCTGAAACTCATAAAAAATACTTTAGTTTTTTTTTAATAAGTTAAATTATAACACAAACGATAAGTTCTCATCTCTACTTTACTATCATTCTTTTGCTGTGCCCGACACGATTCTTCTTAAGCTAATGTTTACCACTTATCCCCCCACTGGTCCCATGAAATCGTAAAAACACCTGCGTTTAAATCTTAGCAATAACGGAGGTTTTAATACCGCCAAAACTAGTAAGCGTACTTACTACATACAATAAGAAAATCATTAAAAAAGATTGTAAGTCACTTTGACCATTTTAAAACCTAGTAAGTGTTCGGAACTGACTAGGTTTTTTATAGTTAATAGTCTTGTTAATGTAACGCACATAAACAAGAAACCTAAAAATTAAAAAATTAAACTTAGTACCTAAGCTGTTTTTGCCCTCTCCTGGAAAATTTTGTTTGAAGCACTTACTGGGTTTTCATATGGGACAGCTGCATAGTAGTGAGTGAGCTACTTTATTATCATCCGTAGGTCTAGCACGCACTATAGGTACGTCGATTTTGTAAAACAACGACACTGATAAACTAATAACACTACTATCTTTGATTAACTCGCAAACAGAGATAGACAATGAATTAATCTTGATGCCACGCGATACGCATGCGATTGGCTCCTTGGCTACGGTGTAAAGATTCTAATTTCCGCACGAAACAAAATTTTTTATGGCCTCCAGATACTTAATTGTCGCAGGTCTGGGTATTTTGCATGTGAAATTCGTGAATCGATACAGGAAAAAAAATCCTATATATGGCGATCTGCATCAGTTACGGCTTAAAATACTCTGGGATGTGGTCTAACCTGTTTCGCTGTTCAATCAACCTTATATGACGCTTGTTAACAATGTTTTTTGGTTTGCTTGCTAAAGAAGAATATAGCTTTACTTTAATTTAACTGTTGTTCATCAGAATGAAGTATTACTTTTTGTATTGGGATTTCTACGATTTGAGACGTAATCTTTTGTCGTTGGAGTGTGTTGACTTATAATTGATTCCAAACGAGCCTTATGAGTGTATTGAAGGATATGCCACAGTAATGGTGTAGCTTACTAAATAGTTAACATGTGACATTAATAATAGCGATGAGCTGACAATACATTAAGACGCAGTTAAATGCCAGTGACCTTTAGAGGTTGGCTTGCGTGTTCTGTACTGGAGCTCACGCAACGCGTCGTCCAGCTAGGACTCGCCCATCCAGGAGCGCTGTCCCAAATCAGACGCATTATTAATTTATTATACATAAAAGAAAAGGTATTTTAATAAAACACGTATATTAAAAGAATAATAATTAAATTATCTTTAAAAAGGTGAAGGTTTCAGAAGTATACACTTGACAGTTTTTGCGTGATTCTCAGTTTTTTATCCGCGTTAAATATAAATTTACAAATTAATTTCACTATGTGATATAAACATAATCTAAAATATTCATATAATAAGTTATAAATAAAATGCTCTAATTTAACTCATATTTTTTCCAAATCATTCATACCACTCGTTTTATTTTTTATTCTACTATGAGTTTGCTCTTGACTTTAGTCTAGGTCTGGATGACAGAGACAAAGTCTACGATGGAGTGAGCTTACCCAGAAGAAGCCTGTTCACTCTCAGTTTGAATAGATTAGGGTTGTATGTGTTCGGAAACACAGACGCAGGCAGAGAGTTCCACTCCTTTGCTGCGCGCATTATAAAAGACGTTTGAAAACGCTTAGTGCGAGTTGGTGGAATATCAACTAGGTAGGGGTGGTAACTTGCAGTGCGTCTAGATGTCCGATGGTAGAAGGGGGCTGGTGGAATGAGGAATGAGGTTTAGACGTGATCTTCAGTATAAAATCATTAAAAGTCGGTTATCGTCTCCTTAAACATTACTTAACCGACATCCACGAGGGCAATTTTACTAACATAGGTCTATGTATTATTTAGTAACAATGTATGGAATGTTTTATTCTGAAATAAAATTGTTAATAATAATGACGAATTTAGTTAAACATATTCAGTTACTGCTACTATATTATGTTGTTTAGCCACGTAGGAGTGGCATTAGCAGATGTACTACGGTACCTATGTGTTGAATTAAGTCATCAATTCAACTTCTATCGTAGCACATTGTTGATTATATAATACTAGCTTCTACCCGCGACTTCGTCCGCGTAAAATTTCGGCCCACAGCCCACCCCGTCGCATCGCATCGCCCGTCCGCGCAATTACTTTGTTTTCGCTTAGCGTTTTTGCCGACTTTTTGTGGTTTTGCTCGGCTCCTTAGGGGCGTAGCGTGATGTTAAATAGCCTATACACTTATTTTGTTGCGAATTTATTTTAAAATTATGATATCTCCTAAGATGTTGATTGAAATCAAGTGATGTTAACGACAATTTTGTTTACATTTAAATACTTGTTAATAATTAACACAATTATTAACATATTTCTTTGGATAAGGATTAATATTATGTTGACAAAACTCCTTCGCAAATAATACATTAATTTCGAAAAAAATTGATTACCATAAAAAAAGGTTATAGTGAGTCAATCTTAAAAGATAGACATATGCTGTCGCAGACTTTTTTTTTTGGAAATTTAAAGAGGAACAATTCCATCATACATGATATTTGCGTAACTTAAACCGTTTACGCAGCGCACGCAACGGAAGCTCTCAAAAAGGAATAATTTTTCCCGTTTTTGTAACATTTTTCATTTATGCTCCGCTCCTATTGGTCGTAGCGTGATGTTATATAGCCTATAATATTCCTCAATAAATGGACTATCCAACACAAAAAGAATTTTTCAATTCCAACCAGTAGTTCCTGAGATTAGCGCGTTCAAACAAACAAACAAACTCTTCAGCTTTATATATTAGTATAGATATAGTATTAGTATAGATTAGCATTTTAATGATTCCAAGGTCATTAAACTTAAAGGTGTCGATCGCAACTCCATATTTTTTGTTGTGAGAATGATAAACAATATCAACTACATAGTTTGTATAATTTCTGTAATAGTAGAGTGGCAACTCCTACTTTAGATCTTATCGTATCTAGTGGTTAGATAAGTATATCGGTCAAATCTAAGAGGCTCGGCCAAGATACGTGTTGTAAGTAGATACTTTCAGTTTAACTAAACCCTAAATAAAACTGAAAGTACTTCTTCTTTTCGTGTCGATGGTACTCTTCTTCGTGTTTTTATTTTTTATTTTTATTTTATTTTATATTGTATGACGTGATGGCCCGTTGGTTAAGGCCTCGCCTCTCATGCCTGAGGTTATGGGTTCAAATCCGGGCAAGTACCAATGTGACTTCTTCAATTCATATGTACTTTCTGGGTTTATCTTGGACATTACTGACATCGGTGAAGGGAAAACATCGAAGAGGAAACCTGGACTCGTAGTTAATATAAGTCTGAAATCGCCAACCCGTCTTGAGCAAGCTTGGTGATCAAAGAGGCCTTTGCTTTTGCCTTTTGTCTGTTGCTTTTTTATGATTTATTTATTTTGTATGAGCCCAGTAGGTGGCCACGTTGGTTGCGGCATCAGAGGCATTCTTTAGGTCATCCGAGGTGCATATGAATGGACACTTAGGACACTCTAGCAAGTGGGGACGGTCTGACCAGAAGCACCGCACTCACACTGGGTGTTGAATGGGTCAGTCCCCCACTTCGACAAATTGTATCTGCAGCGGCCTACTTGGGTACGCCATTAATTGAAAGCTTTCTATATAGGGTAGATTTTTTAGAAGGAGCAGAAATGGTAGGTACCTTACCCGTTGTAGTTACAGAAAAACGATTTCAGGAGACTATCTATGTCCACCCTGTATAAGCCACTGCAGATCACGCCCGGGAGGCAAATGCTCCTGGGGTTAATAAAGTCGGGGATGCTTCTCTTCCCATAATTTGCTCCTGTCATTGGATGGTTTGTCCTGGGTGGCCTGCGTAGAGCGTAAGAAGTTCTTTCGACTTTTAAGGCTACCCGGGGTCATTATGTAATCGTAGATGGGATGTCGGGAGTCGGATTCATGGCTCTTTTTTTCCAGCGTGCATATGACATCCCTTCGTACACCTAAGACTGCGCCGAGCGTACAGTGGCGCCCTCATCGTTTTTTCGGTGATTTCTTTTATTTTAGAATGAAAATGCAGAAAATAAGCACGTGAAGTTGTGCTTTATAATATTATACTATACGTTATTATTACTACAAACAGTAGTTTTAAATTGTTATGTTTTATTGTAATCATTAAAACGGAAAATAGTGTCCACTACCCTAGTAGCATTTTCGGTTGGCATTTAGTTGGGCCACCTTCAGAGGTATGTGGCCCAACCAAACGCCAACAAAAATGCTACTAGGGTAAGCTTCGTTTTAATGATTACAATAAAACATAACAATTTAAAACTACTGTTTCGTACTAGAAACAGTAGTTTTAAATTGTTATTTATTTATTTATTTATCACATGGAAAACCAACAGCTTTACATAAACACAATAAATAAACTGGCATAAGAAACATGAAGCCAATTATAGGTTTTCACGGCTAGCTATGGTGTAATACAATAAGAGATCTTATACGAGTACACGACAACAGTACTTGTCAAGAAGCACACCAATCATTAAATCGGCACCGCCAAACGTAAGGAATAAACTACAATAATAAAAAACAAGAACTAGAACCAATATTGATACTAAGGATTAATTTTGAAGAATTCAAGGTTCAGCCTATTGCGAACGCTTGAGCCTTTGGTTGTAAACAAGTCAAAAGAGAACCGCTTACATAAGTCATTAAAGTCCTTACTCGCTCGCACTAAATATGAGTTTTGCCTGTAGTTGGAAGAAGACAACGGAATAGCAATAGGTGGATTAAATCTGAGTAATCGCTGAGGAACATTAAAATACAACTTACGCAGTAGCTGTGGACAGTCCACTTCATTAGATATAACTTTGAGCAAAAATGTGCAATCTGCCAAACGACGGCGGTTAGTAAGTGGCTGCAGGTGGAATTTCCTGCAAAGATTCAAATAATCACAACTGTGATATGGTATGCGCAAACGATAACACAGAAATCGAACAAGTCTTTTTTGCACACCCTCTATGCGGTCGATGTGCACGCCATAACGTGGGTTCCAAATTTGAGAAGCATATTCTAAATGACTTCTAACAAATGAGCAATACAATATCTTAATAGTTTTTGCTTTCTTAAAACACGCTGCTAGTCTCATCACAAAACCCAATGCTTTGGATGCTTTAGCCACTATTTGCTCCACGTGAACATTAAACTGAAGTTTAGAGTCATGATATACGCCTAAGTCACGAACACCATCACACCTCTGCAGTAGCTGACCTTTCAGACTATAGGAGGTATGTAGTGGAAAGCGTTTTCTGCTGAACGAAATTACGGAGCATTTAATAGGGTTTAGGTCTAATTTATTGACGCGACAGTATTCATCAAGTCTTATTAGGTCAGATTGGAGAGCATCCATATCGCTAAATGATGATATAGAAGAAAATATCTTCATATCATCAGCAAAACAAAGAAGGTTAGAGTTATGGAAACACGAGTCAATATCATTTACATAAATAATGAAGAGTAACGGGCCCATCAGGGAACCTTGGGGAACACCACTGGGAACCGAAACCCAGCTCGAAATATAGTTGCTGACAACTACAGCTTGAGACCTGTTATCTAAGTAAGACGAGAACCAGCGAAGTAAGTCACCTCTAATACCGATGTTAAAGAGTTTAGCTTTAAGTAAGTCATGATCAATTCTGTCAAAAGCTTTGCTATAGTCCGTATAAACGACATCGACCTGCGCCCCATTGTCCATACTAAGAGTTAAAAAGTCATTCAGCAAAGCTAGGTTGGAGACTGTTGAACGACCCTTTAAAAACCCGTGCTGAGAAGGACTAAAAGATGAGCTAAGTGCTGCATAAACCTGATCATAGACCAATCGTTCAAAAACTTTAGCCAGTATACACAGTTTGGAAATCGGTCTATAATTAGCTATTTCGTTTTTGCGGCCTTTTTTATGGACCGGTGTTATAAAGGCAGACTTCCATATATGGGGCACAGTACAAGTTGATAGGGATTTTTTAAATAATAACGATATCGGTAAGGCAATAGTTTTAGCGCAACCAATCAGGAACACAGGTGACAAATGGTCCGGTCCTGCTGATTTTGAGGGATCTAGTTTACTAAGTAGCATAATCAAATCATCTATATTAATTTCAATGGAATGAATATCGGAGAGTATATTAGGATTAGAAGTAATTTGGGAAGAACAGTTACTATGGGGTGGGCCTGAGTGGAGAAACGTAGAATAAAAGTGAGAAGAAAATGCATTACAAATGGATTCAGGGGAAGATACTGTCGTGTCATTATATTTAAAATAGCTTGGCAAGACATTAGACTTTGAACGCTGCTTAACAAATCTCCAAAAAGTTTTCGGGTTTTTTTCAATTGAGGTTTCAGTAGCTGCGATGTAATTAGAGTAACAGACCTGTTCCAGATGTTTTACCCTTTCGCGCAGATGTTTGAAAGTTGCTTCGTCAGAGAGTCCACCATACACACTAAATTTACGAAGATATTTAGCCTTCTCCTTCAACAAACGCTTAAGTGAAGGGGTATACCAGGTTGGATAAGTGCTATGAGAGACCGATACTGAGGGGACCAACCTACGCTGAATATCAGCAATAAAGTTATAAAAATATTTGATAGCGTCATTAAGGGATCCGTCAACAAAAATATTCTGCCAATCAATTGCTGATATTTCTCTATTGATGGCCGCAAAGTCTGCCTTATTAAACAAGTACCGGGTATAAGGCGCGGGCTTATGCGGGGGCGGGGTTATGTTAAATAGTGGCCACTAAGCTCCGTTTTAATGATTACAATAAAACATAACAATTTAAAACTACCGTTTGTAGTAATAATAACGTATAGTATTATGAAGCACAACTTAACGTGCTTATTTTCTGCATTTTCATTCTAAAACAAAAGAAATCACCGAAAAAACGATCAGGGCGTCACTGTGCGCTCGGCGCAGTCTTAACTGAAAGTACTAACAACAAAAAAACAAAAGATAAATTGAACTACTAACTTCTATATTTTTTTAAATTATAAGTGTGCAGTATGTAGACCATGTACCTACGTAAAATCTAGCAATAAAATACAAAGCTTGCTGAAATTGAAACCAACTCTTGCAAAACATTAACACTGTTTTTTCTAAGTCAACCGAAGGGTCTTTCCCATTGTGTGTCTTATTTGTTTTAGTATACATATTTATGTGTATTTATTTGTGCTTATATTTATATATAATAAGATTTATATATTGAATTTATAGTTTGTAATAGGTTTATGTATATCTTTATATTTAAATTAATATTTATTCCTCAATTTTCGCTATTGCACCTACTACTGTATGTCTCTGCATCACCCAAGGGTTGACTGGTAGAAAATGCCTATGGCATTAAGTCCGCCTCTGTACTTGTTTTGTGCTTAAAGTATTAAATAAATAAATAATAAATATAGAAATTATAATCAGACATATTTACCTTCCTGTCACTGCAGTTTTATTGTTCTATTTATCAACAAAGGAGCTATTATTATTAAAAGTTAGCAGCTTTTGTTAAAAGAAACAATTATGCACTAATAAATTTGACACCTGTGGCTGCACAAATACGAGGCTTAAACAAATGAAATATGATTCAGGTAGGTACTCATCGCTTTTCTTTTGAACAATGTAGGTACATGTTCAGTAATGCAGATACGTCAAAGGTTTGCATTATTGAACTTATGTTTCGTCTTATCCTACGAATAATGCCCTAACGAACATAGGGGCTTTCTTTTTTTATTGTATAATTCAATTCTGCTCATCATACCACATATAACCAGTTCAACAAAACAATTAAAAACGGGATTTAAAGGACAAAATGCGTATAAAATATGAAGATAATTTATTGAAAATAATCCTAGCCGAACCTTAAAATACCAATAGACATTACTCGTATAAGAAATCACAATATATATTTTTTCATGTTTAATCTAATTAAACACAAAAAAATGTCTCCTGAAAAGTAGCTATTATGCAGTTACGCATATTCGTAGGATGCGACGGTTTAGTTACATGGATTAGAATGCTTACGTTATTTTGAGTTCGGATCGCGGAGTAAGATATACTTTAAAAAAAGTTGGCCGTCACGGGACGCCCGGCCAATTGATGGTTATTGAAAGAATTTATAATGAAAGGAAACCAATAAGTAAATATGAAAAAATTATAAATATATTTTTTCTTATTATTCTTTTTAGAATGATACATAATATAAATAAAAGATAAATAAATATTTTTAATATAGACTTTGGGGCATCACGGCATAAGAGAGCGTCATTATGCCGTTTGCCGTCACGGCATACGATTCGGTTTTATTCCCAAGGCGCGTATATAGATGTGTCACATCAAAAATCCTTTACTTCATGTTTGATTTAACTAGTCAAACGTTTATTATAGCAATTCTATTTATGGTTTAGTCTCCATCCATCTATAAATTTATTTATATCAATGAATCTCAATTTTATTAATTTTATTAAAGTTTTTATAAATACGAGCTAGCCGATACACTATCAATAATAGATATTAGATACCTAAGTAATATTAAGGATCTTATCATTTTCTTTTCTTTTATATTTTAATCCCACCTAATATGCCTCTGAAATAAATCCACATTAAGTATAAATAAGACACCTATTATAATTTAACTTAAATGTGATCACCATCATTATCTGGGTAGGTGATTAAAGTATTATTTATTTTTAAGTATTTTGTCACCAGCCGCATTCAAGGAAAAATAAATAAAGATATGGATGATACTATAATTTATTTACTTTTCAGAAATCTCTCTAGTACCTGGTAGTACTTAGTAATGAATAGCATAAACTACTGATGGTATTAATTACTAACGTTGAGAGAAATAACTACCTACCTACATATTACTTATTTCGTGGAACTGACTCAAAAGTTCCACCATGATTTTATATATTGATGTTTTCATATTATCTACCTATCTACATCCCATAAGATTAACATGACTTTAGTATCGTATAGTGTAGCTCGATTTAGGCACCTGCTCCACCGCCGCGCGCCGCGCTGACGAGGAAGCGACTAGTTATCGACTATTTTCTCGCTTAAGAAACGTACATACGGTTACATAATATATCAAGCTACAATTTTCCAGTATAAACTGATCTCGCATTGTATAGGATTTCCGTACAATGAGAGGTCAGCTTATACTGGCATTCATAGCTTGATATGTAGCCGTGTGTACAAAAATACACGTTCGAACAGTCAGTATACACAATTAGCTGACCCCCCCTTGCATAAATGGTTGAGATTTTTTTACTAAAGAATCGTACGATTTTATTTTTTTTTGTAGTTTTGGGTGGATTTCGTATAGGTATTTAAATTAAATTAAGAATTACAAAATTCTATCGATCCGTATTAAAAAAATTCTCAACCATTTATGCAAGGGGGGGTCAGCTAATTGTGTATACTGACTGTACGGACGTAAAAATGCTACCGACGACGGTCCCTTGCCATCCTCCCTCCGACTTTGCCCTAAGCCGAGGTTCGTACCCCACAGGGGGTGCCCTTAGCGCGCAATCGTTTAGCTTATAAGTATGCCCTGGCTGGAGACCTTAAATTTCTTTTAAGAGCTTAAGGCGCCACAGGATAGCCCGGTCAAAGAGTCTCAACCTCTCCCCAAAAAAAAAGGACGTAAAAATATCGCGTCGGGATTTTATCGCGCACTGGATTTTCAACTCTCAGTGTTGAGCTGAACATTGAGAATCCAACAAGGTGCATCCCAGCGCGTTGAAAAAACACACATTTGGATTTCAACTCTCGGCACTAATCAGAGCGTTTAAAATAAAATTTGTGAAAAAAAAAATATCGCGGCGGGAAAAAATCGCCCGTTGAACCTGGGCTAAAAGAGATACATATATTAATAGTTCATCGCTGACTGTTCACACCACCGCATCGGCGAGAACTCAGTCAAACAAACAACTTGTTTTTAGTTGCTAATCGCCCGCGGTGGGACAGGTGCCTTATACGATGAGCTTTTCCTGCCTGGGGCATACAATTAAATTGAAGCAAGTGTTTAGACTGTGCAACTTTTATTGTTACTTTATGCCACATGCAATTACTTCGTTACGTGTAAACCAGGCTTTAGCATCAGTCGAATGGTTCGTAGGTTAAAAATAAAAGGTACTTTTCCACTATGCAAACAGGGCCTCAAGTCTGCTATTACAATAGTGTCAGAATGGTCTCGCCATTGTGAGTATTTGACAGTGTTTGTATGGCAAATCTGTCAAAAACTCACAATGAAGAGACCATTCTGACACTATTGTAATAGCAGACTTGAGGCCCAGGCCGAGGCATACGTCTGTGCGTTTATGTCTTCTCTTACCGAAATCAGATTAGCATGACATGATGTTACTTGGTTAATCAATGAGCTTGTCAACAATACTGCCGTCATAAGTAACAGTTTTTTTTATTTTTTTTCAAAAATGTGTTATTAACATATTCGTAATCAGCAAAGAAAGTGCTATCTTAATCTCATTTTTGATAAAATTCAGCGTCATGTCAGTTACGGCCTTCTTTCTTATGACGGCAGAATACTGGTAGCAGCCAGTACTGACTGACAGTCTCATTCACGCCATTCACTGAAAATGTTGTGTATGTTGTGTGTATAGCAGTAATAGCCTAGTGGTATGAACGTCGGACTGCCAAGTCATAGGTCTGGAGTTCGAACCCAAGGCACGCAATTCTGACTCTACGGATTCATGTGATGTTATACTCAATACTTTATTGCATTCCATAATGTGTACATATAACAGTTGGTATGTTAAAACATCGAATCAATTATGGACCCAGTCGGGTACAGCAAAGTTATTTTTTAATAGGAGAGAATTTGAAGCGCTTTTTAGTAAGAAAAAAAAATAATAAAAAAAATTGAATAGTACAATTAAAATAGTATCGTTTGCTTTTATGGTATTTCTATTTTATATAAGTATTTATGTATTTAGTTTTAAGTTATATTTAAATATTTTTATCCATACTAATATTATAAATGTGAAAGTAACTCTGTCTGTCTGTCTGTCTATGATAAATAAATGATAAATGATTTTATTTCTGTAAGTAGGTTTTTACAAACACTTTTACACGTCAATCATATTTTAAAACTAGATGAGGTCGGCGTTTCGTATCTGACTACTCTGAGAAGAAAGACCGAAACAAACTCAGAGATCACAGTCTCTTTTAAAGTCCAGACATAATCTTGGTCAAATCATGTGAAGACCATGTAGATTGGTGTCTGAAATGGTCTTTTGAAGAAAGAACCACACAGATTGAGTGGACCTATCCATTCAGTGCACGCATTTGTCAGTAATCGTGCAGCTCAACTCAGAACATAAGGAGCTCAACGATTCGACGAACAATACCAAAGAAAGGACATTTGGGCAGGCCGCATAAATTACTCAAACTGCCATACCATGATCAGAGAAAAAAAAAAAAATACTGAGAAGAAAAAAATAAAAATAAAGACCCACATAGTCTTCACATTCACAATAATTAAAATAATAATATTATACTTCACAAGTAAATATTCATGTCAATGTGTATAAAGCAATCACAATTAAAAAAGTTTCAATATGTAAAATTTGCAGCAGCTCAATCCCAAGCCTTTTTGTCCTCAATATAATCTTTAATGGTATAAAAGGCTTTCTGGCACAACTTACGTTTAATGAATGATTTGAATTTATTAATGCTTAGATCTTGAACGTGGCTTGGAAGTTTATTATAAAAGCGTATACATTGACATCTGAACGAACCACCTATTTTCTTGAGCCGAGTTTTAGGTACAACATACATGTGTTTGTTCCTAGTATTTATATTATGGATATCACTGTATTGTTTAAACAATTTTATGTTTTTATGGGCATATAAAAGATTTTCAAAAATATACTGAGAAGGCACAGTCATAACATTAATTTCCTTAAATTTCTCTCTGAGAGAGTGTCTCGAACTTAATTTATAAATTGATCGAACAGCTCTTTTCTGCAAAACAAAGATAGACTGAATGTCGGCGGCATTTCCCCACAACAGAATACCGTACGACATTACACTATGAAAATAACTAAAGTACACTAAACGGGCTGTCTCTAGGTCAGTTAAATTACGAATTTTTCTAACAGCGTATGCTGCGGAGCTCAGCTTCTTAGACAATTTATCTATATGTGGGCCCCACTGAAGCTTAGCATCCAAAGTTAAGCCCAAGAATACAGTGCTATCTTCAGGATTCAATTCTTCGCCCTTTATCAACACATTATTTTTCACCTGCCTCACGTGAGGCAGCGTAAACTTAATACACTTGGTTTTTTTTTTCATTAAGTAGTAAATTATTAACATTGAACCAATGAACTACTTTTGAGATCGCGCTATTTACATCGTCAGTAACCAGCTCCTGACGTTTAAGTTTAAACAAAAGTGAAGTGTCATCCGCAAACAACACTATTTCATGATTATCCTTTATGAGGATTATCTGTCTGTCTGTCTGTCTGTATGTTACGTTTTCACGTCTAAACCGCTGAACCGATCGTCATGAAATTTGGCAGAGATATAAGCCTGGGATATGGAGACGGACATAGGCTACTTTTTTACCCGATAACCGACATCCACGCGGGCGGAGCCGCGGGCAAAAGCTAGTATTATATATTACCCTATTTACATTATTAATATTATAAATAACAATAAAATAAATATTTAGAATTTTATTTAGTCTTGTAGAATGTTGCATAGGAAGAAAGATATCGTGAGGAAACCGGCGAGAATACCTGTGAGATATTTCTCGAGGGCATGTAAAGCCAAGTCAGAGGCCCATGGACGGTATAAAAACTCTGACACCAGGTTAGTTACTAAACACACGAAAAAGAAAGAAAGAAGAACTGAAAATGTTACCTATAATCGCGATTCACCAGTCAAAGTCAAAGAGTCAAATCATTTATTTCAATTAGGCACGTAAAATGCACTTTTAAAAGTCAAAAATTACAAAAATAGTTAATTGATTCTAGTTGCCCCTTCCAAAAGGTAGTGCTGCATGGAGTAACAATCCTCTCAAGTCAACCCTAGATCAAATGATTAGCACCACTGGTGAAGATTTTTATTTATTAGGTAATTATTTAATTGCACTCAACTAAATAATATCTCGTTAAATATGAGTTACCTATTACACAATCATATTTTTGTCTATGATTATACATCTATTATTATACATATATGAGTCATAGTTATCACAATGTAATAAAGTCAAAGTCAAATCATTTATTTCAAATAGGCACGTAAAATGCACTATTAAACGTCAAAAATTACAAAAATAGTTAATTGTTTCTAGTTGCTCCTTCCAAAAGGTAGATATGTATGGAGAAAAATGGACAAGAAACTCCATACTTACTCTTTTAAAATGTTAACAATATTTTGTATACATTAATTAATAATTATAGGTGAAGACGATGTACCTAGAATAAAAACTACTATACCACAATAATTGGTAAAAAGAATGAAAAGTGACAGAAAAATGAATAAATGCGATAGATACTCACATATTTACAAACATAGTATATGATTTTCCTAAAAAATTTACATATGATAAGTCAGTGTATGAGTTAAATTATATTAATCACAGAAAATAAAATTAATATCATAAAATTTATAAATTATACTTACAGTTAAATTAGCAACCAGTTTGATTTTGTCTAGACTCTAAATTGTCCTATGGAGCAGGACCAGCATGTTTCCAAACATTCTTATCTTGTATATAATCCTCTAATAATAATCAGTTATATTTAAGTTCCATGTAATACCTATTTCCATCAACCGGGCACATATCCAGACTCGGGGCTGCTCCTGATGGAAAAACCCAATAACACTTTGCCCGACCTGGGAATCGAACCTAGGACTTCATGCTCTTCGTGCTAGACCAAACAGGCAGTCCAGCTACCTAAATAACAGTTAATAAGGTGTAATTTAAGACGCAGATATATGCCAGTGACTTTGAGTGGTTAGCTTGCGAGTTCTGTACTGAGCTCACGCAACGCGTCGTACGTCCAGCCAGTAATAGGACTCGTCCATCCAGAAGCGCTGTCTGTCCCAAATAAGACGCATTATTAATTTATTATACATCAATCAAAAGGTATTTTAATAAAACACGTATACCATAAAATCAATCATTAAATTATCATTAAAAAGGTAAAGGTGTAAGAAAAATACGCTTGATAGATTTTGCGTGATTCTCTTTTTTTTATCCGTGTTAGACATAACTTTACAAATAAATTTCACTACGTAACATAAAAATAATCTAAAATATTCATATATAAAGTTATTAAAAAAATGCTCTAATTTAACATATATTTTTTCCAAATCAATAACAGTAGTCGTTTAGACGTGATATTCAGTATTAAATCATTAAAACATACACATACATATTTCTTTACATTTCTTTTTCATTTCTCCTTTCGCAGGTCTGTTGGAAGAAATTTCTTAAGAAATAAACAGTACCTTTGTACTGAAATTATAATTATGTCATATCTCTATGTATTTAACTGTGTGTACATAAATAATAAAATAAATAAAGAAAAGTTATCGTCGCCTCAATAGCTATTTTCCATGTTTATAACTGTTAGGAACCCTTTTATCTCCTCAGGGCTTTGTAAGATACAATCGTAACCAATACCTTAGAAAAACTATATTATTCATAGTACGTAGGTACTTATAACTTGGCGCTGATAGCCGAAATACCCCGACCTACTATTATTATCGTCAATAATAATAATAGCCCTCCCCGTCCCTTGCCACTGCTTAACGATGTGCCATTAGCTGTGTGGTTATGTGGTTTAGCTGAGCCTGTAATCCAAACTCCCCATGACAATAATCAGAACCCTGATGTTATCCAGCCACCGACGGTCCCTTGCCACCCTCCCTCCGACACTGCCCTAAGCCGAGGTTCGAACCCCACCTGGGGTGCCCTTAGCGAGCAGTCGTCTAGTTTAAGTAGCTTTTAGTAAAAACTCCCCTGGCTGGAGGCGTAAACTTCTTTTAGGAGCTTGCGGCACCACAGGATAGCCCGGTTAAGGAGCAGGAACCCCCAGTGGTTAAACCTCCGAGATGCCATTTAAAAAAAAAAAAACGAAATACAGGCTTTCGCCTAGTTTGGCTACAGATATCTAATTTATTTTGTAACAAGAAAATACAGGGTGGAAGGGACATCAACGAGAAACCGGTTACCATGGATTCAGTACATGATTCTGGACCCCACTGCGTTGAAAATTATCCTCGGTTATTAAATAAAAAAACAGCTATTTCCTACAAAAGTGCAATACCTACGCGGTCAAAATGTATGGGACAGCAATTTATTTCTTAAATTACCGACTTCGATCAATAATTGATCGAAGATTACCGATGAAAAATTTCAACACAGGGGGGTCCAGAAACAAGGACTGAATCCATGGTAACAAGGCTTCACGTCGATGTCCCTGGCACCCTGTATAGTCTATTAGACATGTGTATTATTGTAATCAATTCTTGAATTAAACGTGTTATTATATTATAACTAGGGTAACCACAAAGTTTTTGTGGTTTTTAAAACAATGAGCGTGGGTAGAGAATTAGGGCCAACTTCATCACTTTTGCTTCGTCGGCACGATTTTCGTAACTAGTAATTTGCACCACTAAATTTGGAAGACCTAAGGTCAAGATAGTTAACACAGAAAATGCATTATTTTAACTTTAACTTGCTTTTATGTAAAGTACCTAATACATTCACGTTCTTTGAATGACGTAAAACCATTAGTAAGCCATTGCAATATAACTCTTATTTCATTGCAATAAAGAATAAATTAGAATTATTGCCGTGAGTTTGATAAAACTCTCAGCAATAATTCTAATTTATACCTTACTTTGCTGAAATAAATGTTACATTGCAATGACTTACCTACTTATGGTTTAACGTTAAAAATAGGGAGACAAAGAATTTGGAATTCATTCGGTCAAGTGTGGTTAGAGCAACACTTTGCCTCAGGGCTTGTTAACGTTACCAAATAACAAAATAATAACCGTTACGTAACGTTAAATTTCAATGTCATACCTACTAACGTTACAAAAATTTAACGTTACTTGATAACATTACCAGTAATATAACGTTATTTAACATTAACAAAATACGATAACTAACGTTAATTTAGCTACGATGCCGTTCTGTGGGTAAGAATCAGGCAGATTCAGGCAACGTTTTGATCGGCACGGCATCAGAGAGGCGCGAGGGTGGGCTCCCGCCGCGCCACACGCCTCAGGCCCCACTACTTACATCTCACCCGTATAAAATAACGATAAAATTAATAGTCGCATAAATAACGTTAAATCGATTACCGTTATTTTAATAATAACGTTAACTCTGTCAATACAAGGTAACGTTATGAAAATTTACCGGTATTTAAAGCCCTGCAGTTTGCCTTTTGCATAGTTCTATTCAACCTTTATGCCATTGTGAAATGATTTGCTTTAATATTCAAATTCAGATATCAGTGACATAAACAATAAATATCAACCTTCAAGGCAAGTTCATTCAATATGTCACAATATCTGGACAAGGTGTGAAAAAATAAATAATTTAAGCAGCTTGTTTATTTTATTAGTACTTTTAGCAGCTGAGATGTGAAAGAAAAACATTGGCAATAAATAAATACAGGTTGTCTCAGAAAAAACTAACTTTTTTAGATGTATAAAAAATTAACAAATATATTTACATATACACGTTAAATTACAAAATCAGAAACTGAAGACATGAGAAAACTACTTTTTGAAAATAACATTATTCAAATGTCGTCCTTCGCGGCTCTGGCACTCTTCAAAGCGATCTCTAACATTCATGAAAATGCGCCTCAGAAGTTGAGTAGGAACGTTGTTGATTTATTGTCTAATGTTTTCCTTCAATTCAAATATGGTTGATAGATTAATGTTGTACACCCGACTCTTCAGATACCTCAGAGGAAAAAATCCGGAGGTGTGAGGTCTGGGCTCCTAATGTATTGCTTGGAGTCTACCCAATATCATGTAAACGATATTTTTGTCGAAATTTACGACGCACGATCACGTAAGATGTATTGTTTTCAAGAAACCTGGTTACACAAAAAGCACGTTGCTCCCCCGTGAAACGCGACATGGCGACTGAATTTCCACAAAATGGCTTCTCACTTGTCATTCCTTCCGCTCCCCTCGTCCCACGCTTATTCTTAGACACCCAATACAAGCTTACAAATGGATCAAATAAATTTAATATTTGTCTTTATTATCTCTCGCAAAAGTTACAAACTCAGTTAAAATACTTGAGTCTATCTACATAATCAATCAATCTGCCTATCCTTTCCCTATGCCGCCCGATACATTCTCCCCGCGTTAGTAGGATTCGCCAACCGAGGTATACTCTCACCATCCCCGATGACGCTACCACTCTCCTCCAATAGAGTAGTCTTTCCACTAGCGCTGTTAGAAAGCACATCCACCGATAGCCTCTTCCATCCTCGCTGACGAGGTACGCCGCGACGTCCCCGTCCTTCCCCGCCCCGACCCTTGCTCTAGCCAGCCCGCGTCTCTGAGCCTGTAGCTTTAAATTTGTCCCCAATTAATCACAATCCGATCCAGCCCGTCCCTTGTTGTCCTCCCCCAGCGACGCCCTAAGCCGAGGTCCGTACCCCCGCAGGGACTGCCTTTAGCGTGTAGTCATTTAGTTTTATGCCCTGCTTGGAGGCCTTATTCTTCTTGGTCTTTTACAGTTCAAGCAGTACGGTTATGGAATGCCTTGCCCGTCTCGATAAGGCGTGCTCAATCTTTGTCCACTTTTAAAATTTTTGTTAAAAAAATCACTTCCTCTCTCCTTAAACATCATCATTACTTAAAGTTCCTTGCTCTTGTATCATGTTTATTATTGTGTGTGTATATATATATATTTATATGGATAAGTATCTATATGCTTTGTGTATATGTATTTATTGTATATATGTAAGTGGTACACCACTAAATACCTGCAGTATTGTCTCTCCTTCTACTTTTGATCCATCCAAAGGTTGTCTGTAAAAGATCGCTTTTAGCGATAAGACCGCCCATTGTGACACCCTATGTAACAGTTCTACATTTATATCTGTAATTTTTATGGTGTACATAATAAAGAGTATTCTATCTATCTTTCTATCTATCTTATTTATTGAGGCACCCACAGGAAAGTCCTGTTAAGCAGGTGACAACCTCCAGAATTTGCCAAACTATACTATATCTCGGTATGTATGTATATATATACATACCGAGATCGTTCCGTGCCTCGGAAAGCACGTTAGTACCCATTCGGTGTCCAGTTCAAAAATAAATTTTTACTTGTTGCCATACTTAGGACAGTCCTCCACTATCCTGCCCCCTGCTTCCGTATATCGGGAACCCTAAGTTAAATTCTTAGCGTTGAAGTCCCCGAGGAGGAACACAGGTAGGGCACGGAACCCGACGACGACGACTTTTACATACTTAGATTTGGTATCGTTAGTCGGGTCCTGGGCATGAACAGGAGTCATCTATGATCCCATCCACGGAACGATCTCTGCAAATACGTCTTACGCATATATTGTATTATTAACTTTTTCACACGCCTTTTGAATCAGTAAATTACCTTTTCCTTCAATGTGTAAAAATATGAAAGTAGAATACGACATGCTAGGTATTTTTAAGTTATTGTGTTAAATACCAACGTCGGCACTTCACGTTAGTTATTTCACATACAGACAGTTCAAGACAATGTGTGTAGGCTTGAGGTTTGTAAAAAAGTCATACAATAGCAAATATCACGATTATATTGTCTTATTAAATCAGAAACAAAAACTGTTGAATTATTCGGTTATTTGAGTTGCTCAAGTATCGTATGTTGCTATTTTTAGTTTATGAAATAACTTTATTTGTACCTAGCTATTATTTGTGTGCAATTTATAACTTTGCTTTGTTATTAATAGTGAAGTCAACATATAATTTAGTCGTTCTTATTTCGTATCGAGAAGAACTACGTAGATGAGCTTATGCTGTTCAAAATAGTTGTCAGACAGGAAGGTGGTCACATGATTTATTATTACTTATAAAACATGTTTCAGAATTAACGCACACCACCAAACACCTCAATTAAAATATTATGTTATAATCATAATATATGTAATACATACACAGATTGTGGTCACATTACAAATCTTCGCACAAACACAGTGTCGCACACATAAAGTTGTATATACATATATATATGTATATATATATTATATATATAATAACTAGGTATTTATACGTTATAGTAATATGTATGTATGTCTATTATGAGTTTACAACATATTTATGTACTTGTGTATCTATTTTATTTGTTATCTTTTTAATATTTTTTATTATTTTTACATATCTCGGGACCCTGGGGTCCCGGACCTTTGGAAGGCGTACGAGGGGCCGAAGCCAACTCGCAGAGGCCCGTTAGGCGCTTTTTAATAAAATGAGGCACCAACCGACGATTATCCCTGTACGCACTATGCAAGTGCACCTAAGGACAACCCCCGGTTGGTGTAGGACTATTGCAGGATATGGAAACAAAGATATTGGACTATGGGTTTGGGTGGTTAAAATGGACTGGTTACCAAAAACTATGGAAGGACTATGGCCCCTGCCTGATCAATGTTTTATTTTAAACACGGATAAAATGGCAGGGGGTGACTTGCACACTCAATAATGGGCCCCCGAAAACGGTCGCTAGCACATAGTGACGTAGCGACAAGGGGGGAACATATCTTGAGGTGCTCGAGGAGTGGAGAGGTATTCCACGGCTCTCAGAACAATCCCAGAGCCCGGAAGATGGTCAAGATCCCTACAAGCACTTACTGGAATACTTCCTTCCTCCGAGCACGTTTGCTCTTGCGAATCTCCACTCAAGCCGGCCAATAAAGGCAAGAATGAGGTGGGAGCTCAGTTCCTCGTCAGTGTTCACTCCAGCCGGCCAATAAAGGCAAGCCAGAGATGAGGAACATGACTTCTCCCGGGAGATGAGGTCCGTGGGGTCGCAACTGCCCAACAGCTCGCCGCATGCTGCCCTGCGGGTTTCTGTATCTCTCTTGGTCTGGCTCTTCACCCTAGACATGTTCCGGTAAAGTAAACTCTACCGGCACAGACCTAAAGTTCGGAGCGCGCAAGCCCCACCACGACGTCAACGTAGAGATACGGTGGTGGGGTATTATTATTATTATCTCCTCTCCTCCCTATTAATTAGAGCACCTGCCATCTTATCTCTTCACTGCCCTTGGTTGACTGGTAGAGAATGCCTATGGCATTAAGTCCGCCTTTGTACCTATATTGTGTGAAAAGTTTAAATAAATAAATAAAGTACGGGTCTAGCGTAATAGGTAAGTTGTCATTTTTGGGTTAGTTTTCACTGTACAGCGGAATTGTGACTAATAAAATGTATAGTTTTAATAATTTTTGGGATAAAATAATACTTATATTAATAAAATCTTTTTAACAAGAAAACAACAGACTTCGAAAAAAAAAAATACAAAAAAGTGAAAAATAACTTACATTTCGAAAGTCGGTGGCAAAAAAACTAAAATACAGAACCAAGGAATAATTAAATAATAATAAATAATTAATATTAATTGATTATAATAAATAATATTAATTATTAATTACCACTACTTGCAACATTTTAGAAACAATATTTAAAAAAATCAGTACTTAAAAGAAAATCGAACCTTATTTTAATTTTTTTGCCATTTTATGTGAATTACCATTAATGGGGACACGGGCGATGGGGACAGTGGGAATACACCTTCATTTTCAGTGATATACTACATGTAGCGGACTTCATCTCCACGTTTTAGTGAATCTAGAAAATTAAATACAAAATATTAAAACATCATAAATATTAATTACGAGACACGAAACTATCCGCAAGAACATTTACTGGCGACGATCCAAAATAAATTATCGATCTCATTATTATCACATAGCACTAATATGTATGTAAGATAGCTGTGATACTATCTGTAATGTTTTCGTGGGTATATCTTAGTAATATGAATAAATACGATTTGTTATAAGCAACTAGTAAATGTTTAGTTTTAGTGTAGCTGTAGGCACTACAACCTTGGGAGAATCTTCCCTCAAGAAAATTATGATAACAAATAGGAGGAAATTATGACACTGGCTCCCATCTGGAAGGCAGAATCATAATTTATCAGCTTTAATAGTTATTTATGCAACGGTTATATAATAAGGGGTATTAAAACACGAATGTGGGTTTATCACACGAGGCGAAGCCGAGTGTTATAATAGTATCACATGAGTGTTTTAATACCTAATTATGTACAGTTGCATACAAGACTTTATCTACACCCATGTTATCTACTCTTTGATATTTTCCAATTCATGAAATCTTGGTACGCCTTTTCATATTGTTTTCTCGACTTTTCTGGTAATAATTGGTTCGAAAACGAAAAGGAGTTGCATAATGAAATTTAGTACAACATTATAACACTCGTGTGGATGATATTATGGTTACTATGACACCGGTTGTTTTAATGTTGACAATAAGCTAACTGTTTCAGAAACTTTTATAGAGGATTTGTAGCATGAATGTAGATAAAAGTATACTACAACACTAAAAAAGAGGAGATAATGCATTCGCTGATTTTTATTTGAAGTATAAGCCTCTCCATCGAATTTTCTTACCTGGTGCTTTGTCCGCTATCTCCATAAGGTAATACTTTCCAAGCTATCTCTTGAATGACTCCTATTAATATTGCTAACTACTAAAGCTTATTCCATGAAACAATAAGTTAAGTGTTTCTCGGCTTAAGCATTTGTTGGTGAAAAGCTTCTTTACGGGAAAGTAATTGTTTGTATTAGTCGATCGTGCACTATTTATTTCATAATTTATGTTATATGTATTTTTTGTACCAACATTTTATTTTTTCGTTTTTATTTTTAGTGTATGTATCAGTGGAAATTTGTAAATGGCCTTCAATTTCATATTGTTTAAGAATATTGTATATTAAGTTAGATGTAAGTTCTAGAATAAATGTCATTTGACGTTGACATTGACGTTTTTTATCGATAATATTTTAACTGCAGTACCCATGACTAGGTTTTTTTCTATCATCATTTGGGTAAAACTCAATATTCCTTTGAAAAGTAAAAAAAAAAAATATCTCTGAGTAGCGCAGCAGGTATGTGGTGGCTATTTTAAAGATCGTTGTGGTTTTTAACACTTTGTACTTTTAAAAACTCCTTGGCAATAAAACATACGTAATATCTATGCTTCGCGGTTTTCTGACTCATGCTTGGTGTGAATCAGTTTTGTTCAATATTAATATATATTTGGTAGCATAATAATACGCTGCATATGTTCTGCTATGATAGTGGGAGAATGAAGAATTCCCGCCCTCTATTTGCGATCACTAGCATAACTGATAGGCATAACGATTAAAGGTAAGTTTCATTGAGGAACTCACGTACCTCATAAATAGTACGTATGTTATTATTTTAACAATTTTAACTGACGTTTGGGGAATCATTTTGAATATTTATGTAAGGAAATATGCAGTTGTGCCCATATACAGTTATCGTACTTACATAATATTATTACTCATATACCTACGTATCACACAGCAAGACCTTATGACCCAATAATAAATGACTAAACTCTGTACATTTATATCTATCTCTATCTAGATAAATGTCTGCTGCAGATCAGGGCATAAATTAATTAACATTATCATGATAATGTAAGATTAAAAAATACTTATTAATCTTTTTCAAAGTCACAGTGAAATCGTTTATTTCAAATAGGCAAATAAAAGGCACATTTGAACGTCAAAATTTACAAAAAAAAAAATTATTGATTCTAGTTGCCCCTTTCAAAAGGTAGTTTCGTATGAAGAATGGGCAAGAAATTCCACACTTACTCTTTTAAAGTGTTAACAATATTTTGTATACATAGTACAAAATATTATTAGTCATTATTTCTTTTGTTCTGTGGCGCCGGACGTAAAGAATAGCACCACCCCATTTCCTCTCGTGGGTGTCGTAAAAGGCGACTAAAAGACTTTCTAGAGAATGGGCAGCAGCATTCTCTATGCATTTTTAACACCATACTGCAATCGCCAACCCGCCTGCCAAGCGTGGCGATTATGGCAAACCCCCCCAATTGGAGGAGGCTATGTCCAGCAGTGGCAGTCTTTCGGTTGTAATGATGATGAGATGATTCATTATTCATCATCATCATTTCAGCGATCGCAGTATGGTGTTAAAAATGCATAGAGAACGCTGCTGCCCATTCTCTAGTAAGTCCTTAGTCGCCTTTTACGACACCCACGGGAGGAAATGGAGTAGTGCTATTCTTTACGTCCGGCACCACACGGTACATAACAGATCCCGTAGGCGATCAGGTTTTATTTAAAGCTCTACTAACCCAATCCAAATCCACAGTCAATTAGAGACGAAATCGAAATAAATTCTACTAAGTACACACTAGGTACTAATTTATTGATTACAATTTCAGCTCAGTTGTCGAACACCGAGTTCGTAATGATTACATTTGTAAACAATGGCCCACGCTATCGCAAACACTTGAAGTTAACATTATTGAGTGATTTGGACCGGACTCGAACCTCAATACTTTCAAGAGACCGAAACAATACACCTAACAATAACCTAAATATTGGAGTGTGTGCTTATTTTCAACAAGTTCGGTATTTATGTACTTTGTTTTGATGGCAATTTGTAAGCGAGCACTTAACAGTTACTTAGTAGAATTGGGTTCAATATAATTATGCATACTTAAATAAACAAATATGTAACTAAAGCATGTTATTTAGAAGCCTGAAGGCCCGTTGTCTTTCAAGTTGTTAACTCTTGTTTGTCATTTTCATATCCAACCAGTATAGCGCCGTAGAGCCTCCAATTACCGCTACATTGAGTGAACGGATATGCATTTGTTTGCTCTAGATTTCTGTGTAAATAATGTACCTAAGTGCTCTGAATCCTTAATGTAGTAAGAATATAACTATAATAGAAAATAAATATTTCATAGCTGTTTGCTTATTAAAATCGTAGCAGTCTACGGGGGAGTCCCGTTTTGCGTAGCGCTACGAGGAAGTTCTACGGCTGGTTAATGTCTTAATTGACGATCGATGTTGATTTTCCTAATGATATTATATGATCTCATACTAATAATTTATTATTATTCAGGTAGATACTTTGATAGTGCTGTCGATAGACCTGAAAGTTATTTTTTTTTTAACGTTGCCCCACACTAGGAATTTCTCCTGTATCGTGGGTGCGTTTACAAACATTTAAATTTACACACACAAACAGCCAGACCCGGAGCAACTACTTGTAGGTCATACAAATATATGTTCCGTGCGGGAATCGAACCCGCGACACGCAGCGCAGCAGTCAATCGCTTAACCACTGCGTCAACCGTGTTGTCGTGTGTGTGTGTGTCATGTGTGTCGTGGTGTCGTGTGTGTGTTGTCGTGTGTGTTAGTAGTTGATGTGGTTTTTGTTGTTGGTTGTTGTTGTCGTTTGGTTGCTGTTGATCGTTGGTTACGGTTGTTGGTTGCTATTGAAATTGAACTGAATTGAATTGATCTTCAGCAGCATTTGGCATGTCCGAAGTCCATGTTTATTTCGTTCCCGAAAATATTTTATTTTATTTTTTTATTAATGTTCAAAAAGTAGATCACAAAATAATACACTAAGAACCACAGAAGCCTTTGATGGCTTATACATGGCTAGTGAGTTCGAAACAAAAATATATTTAATATAGGTACTTACTACAAAAAAACTAGACTCGGAAGCCATAAGCACTTAAGTCAAATCTAAACTTAAAAGACTTAAGTACTTTTGGCCGCCGCGTCTAGAATTGTGTCCAGGAGTATTACCAGTTAGAGTACAGGGATGACTTATGTATAAAAAATATAATCACGCTTCAGCTGCTGACAGCCCGTCAGTGCCCGCTGGGTATGCCAACCAGTGAGGAATATATGGCGTTCGATGTGCCTGCGACGCTAGTAGGTCAGTCAAAACGTGACGGATTGCCCACAATCTCCGGTCAAAATAGTGTCTTTATTACGTGTTAGTTAGTAGGGAGTGGTGCTTAAACGCGTGCTAACATAGGGTTATAGGGTAATTTACTTAATTAATATTATAATAACATGTTTAAAAATTATGAATTGTTTCCTAATTATAATTGTTCATTTTTTAAATTATTTTTTACTTTTTTCTGTGCTTTACAGGTTCCGTAATTGTACCTTAACTTTAAGCCATTGTTAGATCTTTAAACACTATGGAATGCAAACATAGATATGAATATGAATATAGACAAACTTTTAATTAAAAAAAAAAAATAATAACGGTAATGTTTTCCTATTGTTTGTCTTATTTGTTTTAGTATACATATTTATGTGTATTTATTTATGCTTATATTTATATATAATAAGATTTATATATTGAATTTATAGTTTGTAATAGGTTTATGTATATCTTTATATTTAAATGAATATTTATTCCTCAATTTTCGCTATTGCACCTACTACTGTTTTTCTCTGCATCACCCAAGGGTTGACTGGTAGAAAATGCCTATGGCATTAAGTCCGCCTCTGTACATTTTTTGTGCTTAAAGTATTAAATAAATAAATAACAAACGACTTCCAAAAAAATCACTAAAAGTGAAAAATAACTTTAATTTCGGAAGTCTCTTTGGTTCTGTATTTTCTTTTTTTGCCACCGACTTGGAAGTCGGTTGTTTTTTGTTAAAAAGTTTTTTATTTTTCACTCTTTCGTTTTTTATTTTTTTTATTAATGTTCAAAAAGTAGATCGCAGAGTTTAAAATAATACACTAAGAACCACAGAAGCCTTTGATGGCTTATACATGGCTAGTGAGTTCGAAACAAAAATATATTTAATATAGGTACTTACTACAAAAAAACTTAGACGGTAAGTTTGTAAGTTTTACATTCAAAGAATATTGCAAGTCTTTACTCTTTATATAATATGTTAATAGCACAAATAAAGATGTAGCAAGTGTATCAAACTAAAGTACATACTCATAGTTTGTAATTTGCAGAAAATGCTTTTTTAATAAACATTTTGCTTTTTTAGGGTTACAGAGGTATTTATTTTGTATGTCCGTAGGAAGTTCGTTTACTATTTTTGGTATGATAATTACTCCACAATAATTCGATTACAACTAGTTACTACACCGCATAAACAACAGTGACACAAGATATACGAAGTGGATTAAATACGTATTATCGAAGCTAACTCAAAAACTACTCAAGCAAAGTTAATAAAAGTCGGTTAAAAATCATTTGTAGCCCGAGTGCATCTCATGATAATTCCAATAAGCCCAAACACGGCTAGGATACATTGTTTTATTACGGAGTTCCGGTGCATACCTTCCGGCTTCATCTTCAGATCAGTTCGATGGTACCATTTTCATCAGAATGATTTATTTAAAATTGCTTCATAGTCGCTTAACTATCTTAATTGAGATATCCTATCGCCACCCGTGAAATATTTATCATTGAGGCGACGCGGTGGCCATCTGTGGTCTTCTTCATCAGTTCCACTTCATCAAATGATACTTTCTGAATGCAAATGCTTGAGTTGTTGATGGAAATACAAAAATCGCTATATGTATGCCTATCATATTTGAGGAGTTCCCTCAATTCCTCATGGATCCCATCATCAGAACTTGATTCTGATAAAAATGGGACCAATCCGGAAGTTTATCAAAAAAAAAAGTATATACAAACAAGAAAATAATTCAAATCGGTTTAGAAACAACAGAGTTCTAAGGATACACATACTCGTATTTAAACAAATTACAACCGAATTGAGAACCTCCTCCTTTTTGGAAAGTCGGTTAAAAAGAGAAACTGAACAGCTTGACTAGGTTTTCTGATTAGGTTACGTAAGATGTGAAGGTTTTGTTTTTGTTAAACCGCGCTATGGCGCAGTGCCAATTAGTCGATGTATCGTATCTCCACAGCTCAAACCTGAATTTCACAAAACTGTACCATCCATAAAAACAATGTATTTGTAGATATTTCGAATCAATACCTCGCAATAATAAGACAAATCATCTTAGAAATGATTCGCAGAATTTGTTCAATCAACGAACTATGATAGCAGTCATTATATTGTTTATTAGGCAAGCTTAAATTATTAATACCTTTCAGTTATTCACATTTACGAATATAATTGATAATTCTAGCAATAAGCCGATACCAGAATACGAATCATTATTTCAAAGAGCACTCGTTTTTGTATAAGTTTCTATTTAATTGTATTTCGTTAAAAGCCCTTATAAGTCCAAATTATAACTAAGAACTTTATAACAAAGCTGGAATCACTTGAAAAATGTTTGTTATATTTCAGCTGGTCTTAACAAATGTGGTGATATTTTTGGTCCTTTTGATTCTAAGGACTTAAAGTCTTTGAGTATTATTATGGCTTTAGTACCTACTGTAGAGTTCTTACTAATATTACTTTACTTATTAAAATAATAGATTATCAGCAAGACCGTTTCTAGGATCTTCTTTCTCCTCCTCCATTATAATTTGGTATTTCGGTTGGCGCAGTGGTTAAGCGATTGACTGCTGCACTGCGTGACGCAGGTTCGATTTCCGCACGGAACATATATTTTTTATTTTTTATTAATGTTCAAAAAGTAGATCGCAGAGTTTAAAATAATACACTAAGAATCACAGAAGCCTTTGATGGCTTATACATGGCTAGTGAGTTCGAAACAAAAATATATCTAACTAGCTGACCCGACAGACTTCGTTCTGTCAAAAGCTATTTGACTGTGGCAGTTTGTCTACGCGCAAAGGAAACTACCTACCTACCCTACCCTACCTTACCCTATCCTACCCTACCCTACCTACCTATCTACCCTACCCTACCCTAACTACCTACCCTACCCTATTCTACCCTACCCTACCCTACCCACCTACCTACCCTACCCTACCCTACCCTACCAACCCTACCTACCCTACCCTACCTAACTAAAACCTTAAATATTTTTTTTTTTTTTTGATAAAATCTATTCTCAGACCTACCAAATGATGACTGACACGTTATGTCAAACGCCATAAAGTTACATTAGAAGATAGAGTTACCTACTTATTATTACAATAAAAATGTAAATATGGTCGTTTTCTTACATTTTTTTTTTAACTTTCTTAAATTTTTCTTACATAAGAACCTTCTCCTGACAATAACAAACACAACAAAAAAATAATTAGCGAAATCGGTCCAGCCGTTCACGTGTGATGCCGTGACCAAGGGAAATAGGGATTCATTTTTATATATATATATATCTAATATAGGTACCTACTACAAAAATAAAAATAAAAACTTAGACGGTAAGTTTTACATTCAAAGAATATTGCAAGTCTTTACTCTTTATATAATACTAGCTTCTGCCCGCGACTTCGTCCGCGTGAAATTTCGGGCTACCCATCGTCGCATCCCGTTGCTCGCCCACACTATAACTTCGTTATCACTTAGCGTTCTTTCTGACTTTTGTTCTTTTCGCTTGGCTCCTAAGGATCTCATCATCATCATCATCATCATTTTAGCCGAAAGACGTCCACTGCTGGACATAGGCCTCCCCCAATTGGGGGGGTTTGCCATAATCGCCACGCTTGGCAGGCGGGTTGGCGATCGCAGTATGGTGTTAAAAATACAAAAAAATACAAAATAGTTTATTGTGACAAATAGAAAATTACATTTTACATTTAAACGTGTTTGGAGCCTACTTTTAGGCAAACAATGCCTGTATTAGAAGGCTCAAAAAAAAAATAGAGAACGCTGCTGCCCATTCTCTAGTAAATCCCTTAGTCGCCTTTTAAGACACCCACGGTAGGAAATGGGATGGAGCTATTCTTTACGACCAGCACCACACGGAACTAAGGATCTAACGTGATGTTATATAGCCTTCCTCGATAAATAGGCTATCCAACACTAAAATAATTTTTCTATTCGAACCAGTATCTAGTTCCTGAGATTAGCGCGTTCAACCAAACAAACAAACTCTTCTTTATACTGTACTGTATAGCTTTATAATATAGCTGACCCGCGCAACTTCGTCTACGTCACCTAAGAGAGAGAGTGGTTTATGTAATGAATTTACTACTTATTTAGTTACGGAGTTATTTTAAAATTATGATATTTCCTAAGATGTTGATTGTAATCAAGTGATGTCAAGGACAATTTTGTTTACATTTAAATACTTGTGATTAATAACATATTTATTTGGATAAGGATTAATATTATGTTGATAAAACTCCTTCGCAAATAATGCATTAATTTCGAAAAAAATTGATTACCATAAAAAAAGGTTATAGTGAGTCAATCTTAAAAGATAGACATATGCTGTCGCGGACTTTTTTTTATAACATTTAAAGAGGAACAATTCCATCATACATGATATTTGCGTAACTTAAACCATTTACGCAGCGCACGCAACGGAAGCTCTCAAAAAGGAATAATTTTTCCCGTTTTTGCCACATTTTTCATTTATGCTCCGCTCCTATTAGTCGTAGCGTGATGTTATATAACAAATAATATTCCTCAATAAATGAACTATCCAACACAAAAAGAATTTTTCAATTCCAACCAGTAGTTCCTGAGATTAGCGCGTTCAAACAAACAAACAAACAAACAAACTCTTCAGCTTTATATATTAGTATAGAAGATAGATGAATAAAGATGTAGCAAGTGTATCAAACTAAAGTACATACTCATAGTTTGTAATTTGCAGAAAATGCTTTTTTAATAAAAAACAGATTTCTTCTTAATTTTAGCATAATTTTCTCAAAAGATTTACTCTGCTTGATATTATTTACTAGTTTTTGCCAGTGGCTTCGCCCGCTTGAATGTCGGAACGTTAGTACAAGAGTCAAAAGTATCCTATGTATTAATCCCGATTATAAACTGTGTGCCAAATTTCATCTAAATCCATTCAGCCGTTTTTGTTTGATTGAGTAACAAACATCTAAACATCCAAACATACAAACTTTCACAATTTTATAATATTAGTAGGATTTATTTGTATTCCCACATTATTTAATTTGTTGTTAAAATAAATAAAGTACACTAAGCTTTCATGCTAGATAAATTAAGTTGTGACCAACAGCAATTATACTAAGCGGTACATATTATGCACCTTCCAGGAAATTGCTGGACTGTAACCTCGCATTTGTGGTAACAGGAGTTGCTGAATCACTTTTTCTGCAACTAATTCCCACGCTGATGTAGAACTTAACGTTATCAACTGGAAGAGATTGTCTACATGAAGCCATTTACGTGCGGGTTCATGTGAAAGGAATGTCCGACACATTCCGCTTAGTACTTATCTTAATAATTCAACTTAAACTTAAAGATTCTAACATTCGGGAATCTTGAGACCGTGGCATGAAGATTTTTTTTTTTTTAATTTTAATTGGAAAGATATCATAACAGTGTGGTTTTTGTTAACAAACTCTTTATTAAATACTAGCTTCTGCCCGCAACTTCGTTCGCGTGAAATTTCTTGATCCCCTTTCCCCAATCCGTTCTCGAGATATCATCAGAAAAGCCGTTCTGTACAAAATGTATGAGTTTTTTTTTTTTTTTTTGTGAAATTTTCGCTGTTTTTAACATTTATTCTGCTATTCGGGGCGGAGACAAACCCAACAAATGCATGATCATAAAGGCTCGTGCAGACTGGCGCGATATCGCGGGTGCGGCAGGTAGCGCGACCTTTGTCGCGCCCGCGATATCGCGCCAGTGTGTAGGAGCCTTAAAAATCGGTCCAGCCGCTTTTGAGTTATAAATGATGTAAATAACCCGACTTTGTTTTATGTATTAACACTTTCAATGTCCACAAAGTAAACACAATAGTTTAACAATCAACGTGTACCATAATTATGTTGTTCATGGGACAAGGAACATAATATTAAGATATTCAAGCTGAACATGTGTTTTCAATGACCAAACTTGACTCCCAGTTGAACAAATGTAATCGTGTAACTATTTGTATTGTAACAGACACTAAAATTACAATTTTTCAATGTAACTAAATAACAGTTTCTTTCACCAGCAATGGCAGCAACGGGTCTCGAGAATACGAGCAGTCAGCTCCGAGCGAGACGAGCGGAGGGGGGTTGGATACCGAGCCCCGGACCCCCGCCCCCCCCACGGACCGCTACGAAGACCTGCAGAGGATCCTATTCGCGCAGCTGCAGGGCAAAGCCGAAGATCACACGGTAGTCATCCCCCCACATCGGGACCTTAACGTCCTGAGGCCAGATAACCCCACCATTGGAGAGATGGAGGACTTAGAACCTAGGTAAGGGCTTGGTGGATTTTAGTTTAATTTGCGAAGTGAAAATATATATTTACGGCCTGCCGTGTCAAGCTTCGGCCTTCATGTTTATATAAAAATGTGTAGGTTGTGACAGGTCATTATTCTTTGAACAACAAGTACGTATTGGTCCAATGTTACCTACAAATACTACGCTGAAAAAGACTTTTGGGTTATGATGTCCATAAAATAACCATGGAAAGTCTTAAGTAGACTAAAACCCTTGCAAAACGAATTTCTTATTCTGAGCATGTCTGTTGTATATTGTCCCAAAGTGTTCTCAGAAAAAAGCAATCAACATAATATTTTAATCGTTTAGAAAATTGCGCAGAAAGTAAATACCAAAATAAAAGGAATATTCAGTCGGTTAAGAAATATTAATTAAAACGTTCTGCGAAATACGACACGAAAAGGACATTACAAGGAAAATTCTCTAAAGTTGCCGACAGCTGACATCCACAAGTACGATTTATGTAGCACGCCGCGAGTCGCCAAATTAAATTGTTAGTTACTTCGTTATTACCGCAATTAAACTTTGATAACTCGAACATTGCTGGAACAACTGTTTACATATTTCCTCGCGGCTATGGTTCTGAATGTGCCCCTGCGCGACATTGTAATGTTATATGTAACACATCACTGCACATTCTAAAGGCGATAACTTTTCATCCACCACGAATGCCCCCGCAGAGCACTGAAGTATGCATCGAAATCAAACAGGTAGGTCGCGGACGGCCTCCGCTGCTTCAGGTAATTTCACGAAAGCAAATATTAGGCCAAATCTCATAGGGCACCGTGAAAGCAATGAAAAGAATATCACATTCTGTTCTCGTTTAGGTATGTACACTATCAACAGGATTTCGTTTGATACAAGACTATAAAAAAGGATCATATCATACTTTCAGCGCAGAATGATTCTATAATACGAAACAGACAAGCGACCTTTCTTTATCTTGCGAGGCAAATTTCACAAGACCTACAAGGAATCTTATTTAAAATCCAGTTACGGGGTCCCGCCGAGATAGGCGCGGGTCTTTGACAATAAAACTAAATGGAATGAATGCATGATGGCTTCCTTAAAACGCCGCTCGTGATATGACGGGACCTGTTATGACCGAAGTCGTGTATCATGTAGAAAGGGTTGCGTTGATACGTGGAAAATTTGGCACATTTTTTTTCGAAATTGGGATCATTTACGTAAATATGAGAGGAGATGAACATTCATTGTTTAACACGAGAACGTTTTCTTTTGTTATGAATTCTTTATATTTTTCCGTTGTCTTGCGCATAATAAGCTCAGATAAAATGTGGAAGTAAATAGGGCTTCGTGTTCGTTTAGAATCATGAACGTCCACTTGTCGTGAACCGGAACAATCGAGTTTTTTGAATTCCCACTTGACGCTGGCACAATTCACACCGAAAGAGAGTCAATAAATTTTAGAATAGCTGCCGGCTTGATTTCTAAATGCAGGTTATCGGAGCATGCCACAAATCGAAAACGTTACACGTACGCTCCTTAGTATTCAGTTCCGTGCTGCGTCGTGTCGCCCGGAGTCTCACACCTCCCGCTAGTAGGCAAATCACGTCCACTTATGTGTTCCACGCAGCCAAAACCAACACGCCGCGCCGCCGCCGCGCCGCGCCGCTGTCGGAAAATCTTCCATGTAAATCTTGACGTTAACGACCAGGTTTACGGGCGTGTGCGAAAAATTTAAAGTAACTTCATCGATGACGTACTACGCATCGCTTTTGTCTCTGATGTTTATGCTCAGTTTAACAATATTTACGTATTAAATTGGGTCAGTGTCTATATCTAATCTATATTACGAGTGGCTCTAATTATTAGGTCGTTGTTAGCCGTATGGGACTACTATAATGATTGCATTTGGATCAGTCGTTTGTTCTCCAATTTAAACCCAAACAAAAGGCGGAATGCCGCATAATAGATAATTAATGGAATTAATGTCGTATAATAATACCAATCAATTTCTATTGCAGCATAAACGCTTCTAATTTGGAAAGGTTCCAACTGAAGATAGCTCAACACGAATTGTATGAGGATGCGGAACCGCTAGTTGAAGACCTTCTCAAAGACATGGCCACTTCCACCATCCTACATGTAGGTAAGTTTACTTTTCAAATTAATACTATGATAAACCTCCTATATTACAATAATCAAAACAAAATAGAGATAAGCAAATATGTTGTCCTAGATTTCTAGCTTACTGATTTTGAGGGCACACTCAATTTCGTATTTGAAATTAAGTTCGTAATTATTCGTCTTATTTAAATTATTCAACATTCGACATAACTGAAATCGATTCAATTATTGAGTAAACCCTGATCTCAATTTAAGTATGTATCGCCATAAAATATTCAGTGCACCGTTGATCGGACTTAGAAAAGCAATTACGTTTAGACAGACAACCTTTACGCCCACCCTCACTCTATAACTGGACATTCGATGCCTACAGTTGTAATGTATTACATGCGGTTGTTAAGGTCTATTTTTGAATAAGTCCAACTTTTTCTATCATGATATATTTATTCCTAATATTTAGAAAAGCTTACTACAACAGACATTAGGTACATACATAATTTTTTTAATTAATTTTATTAACAATAGAGTATAGAGACAAATCACAATCATGAAAAGGTATGCAAAATTACTAAGATGATATTAGCATAATACATAAAAGCTGAAGCAGGTAGGTATGTATATTAAATGAGGGTGGGTCTGCAATCAGTTGCGGGGTTAGCGGTCCGTCGGACAATAGTGCCACAACAATCTCGCCCTTTACTTTGAATTGGACTTAAATATTTAAACCACTTAAATGGATTTCAGTGTTGATCCGACTTTATGGTATTATACTACAATATTTATTTTGAGTGACACCAGCTCTCGATAGCTGCGATAGACGACATTCTAATATCATCTAAATTGCTAGTTTGAAGGCTGAATTCAAATTTGGTTAGGTATACTGGTTACTTGGTAAATACTACGCACGTAGAATCTATCAATAAATTGTTTTTCGACAGAGCAAAAAGAAGGAGGCACGCAGTTGAAACTTATTATTGACTACCCTAATGGCGTCCAATCTCTCTTCAAGCCAATGAGGTAAGTCCGACATCGAGCGTCCATAATAATTTATAGTTTTTTGCCTTGAGTGTACGTCCATCATCCGTCATGTCTTTCACAGATACGTAAGTTTTATTTTGTTTGGTAAACAAGTTGGGTTGGGAGTAGTTTGAAGTGTCCGCGCACGCTCCTGAAGGAGTTGCCACAACTTTCCTGTCACCTTGTTGGGTGTGCTCGTTCTATTCACAAAACTCCGAGAATGTTCTTTCGTGCGATCGGCTTAGCGGCTTGCCCACACTGTTCTCAACTACAAGTGCTATTGAAGTAGTGAGTTCGCCAAGTTCTGTTACTTGCGTACCATTGTTAAAGTTGATTGTGTTTTCTATTCAGTACCTCGCACTTGCTTATATTTTTACGAAAGCTTTTAGACCTAACTGTTGCAGTGAACTTATGAAAAGACAACTTTGCAACCTCTATGACGATATTTCAGAGAGTTTATGTATAAAACCCAACTACATAGGCACCGCATTGCATATTCAATATTCTGTAATGCTATCTGATACAATTTTTGACGTGACAAAGAATACAAAGAGCATTCCCAAAAATTTACTCGCGGGAATTTCACGAACCTCCCAGCAGGCCTGTATATCGAGTATCAGACGTCTTAGCACTTCGCTTTTATTTTTAAAATATGGATTCCATATAAAATAAAGATAATAATACTGAAGGCGTCAAAACTAAGGCGATTCTTTCTTGAGCAAGTTATGTATGCACATCGTTTTACATTTGTTTTTTCTACATCGTTCTTGAAACCAACATTAGATTTCAGAGGTGTTAAAAAAAACAAAACAATATAAATTATTCTCCCCTTGAAACACTTCAACATAGGCAGACAGTTAACTTTTCTAAGAAAATTATAGACTCGAGGGGTTACCCCGGCGACATATCAAGAGGCCCTCGTGGATATTTCACGATTCACAAGGGCGCGATAAATTACACGACAGTCGGTGGTAACCCTTCCCTATACGAGTATCTGTTCGTTTTATCACCTTGACTGCCAGTTCTGTACAAGTGATATATTGTATCGAGATTCTAGATCCACTAGCTGGAGTACAAAGTATTCAAAATTAGTGGAAGCTATCTAATGTCGAAAAGGTAAAGAGGACACAGAATCTAAACCATTTGTTAGTAGCCTTTTTAAATTGTACTATCTCACTTACGAGTCGCACTAAGGACAATAAATCGGAAGACTCTCGGTGCAGTATATTCCCGGGATTGCTCCTATCTAACCAGATTCACGATTTAAGAGCCACTTTAATCGTTTGGTTTCCGAGAAATTGATTAAGCACCCACATTCGACTCATTAGACACTAAAAGAAATTATACCTCCATTTGTTACTGCAAATGAGTAATTTTTCCATTTTAAGTACGTAATTTAACATTTTTCGACGTTATAAATTTATTTTAAAGGACAGGGGTCTCTTATCTCTTGGAGTCGATATTTGATATTTCTCTTTAATGGATTTATATTACTCGGTTTCAATTTACGTCATGAATAAGTACCTGCCAAGAATTTTTGGTGATATTATGTTAAAATTTCGCTTTTGTGTTTTATGTTTTTTAAGAATTAAGATCGATTTCATTATTAGGTACTTTTGGAGTCATGAAATTAATTAAAAATTAAATAAGTAGGTAGCTGTATTTTTATCTTAGCCTCAATGTTTTTTTACCCGTTGTAAGAACAATGGATTTCATGATCACGCTATAACAATTTATTAAATCATATTAGGAAGATAAAAAACTCTTCAACGTCGTTAGTCTGGTATCTAGCTTATGCTGCAAATTGATTAATGCAGATAGTCATCAATGGCCGCTAAAGTAGGGAGCCGGGCCAGCTCCGTGCTTTATCTATTTAAATCCTCTTATACCGTGCTCTATAATATCTCGACATGAGCATAACATTAAAGATAAATCGGCTGTTTTGTATTACAAATAACATATCCTTCCTTTGATATTTTTACGACTGAATTTGAATTTACCGTATGCTTTTGTTCACAGATTTGCTAGAGATGTGCAGACCTTACCGAATCATTTCTATTTTTCTGATTACGAGCGGCACTATGCTGAAATAGCCGCGTTTCACCTGGACAGGTGGGTCGTAGTGTCATACATAATATATTAATATAGGAACAACATACAGCGCTTTGATTGACTCATCCGCAAGAGTCATTCTTGTGGAATTCAACATAATTATTAAGCTAGTTATTAACGCAATCTTTCGACTTAAATTAAGCAGGTAAAAGAGATTTCTGACTATTGATGTCGTTTGATACAAAAACTACTTTCTTAAAATGAAGAGAAATCTTAGAAGCAGCCTATTATTGTTTTACCAGTTCGAATTTTTAATCCAAGAGCTGACCCAATCTTCTATCGGAAACCAACATCCCTATTTGCTCGCCACAATGTACACGAATAGAGCTGACGCTAATCAAAATCGTGTGTTATCCAGGATACTCGGTTTCCGTCGCGCGATGCCGGTCGTGGGCCGAGTGCTCAACATGACGACAGAGATCTACGATGTGACTGAAGGTGACATCCTTAAGACGTTCTTCGTTTCGCCGGCGAATAATTTCTGTTTCCACGGAAAGTGTTCGTACTACTGCGACACTGGTCACGCGATTTGTGGCAACCCTGACATGCTTGAAGGGAGCTTCGCCGCGTTCTTGCCCTCCTCCGATATCGCTGAACGAAAGGTTAGTATTTTAATTTGAAAATTGCATTTTGTAGTTATAAGAAACTAATTAGAAGGGTCAATTTGCATCGTAATATTATTCTGAAATATCGTGTTTATGGTTTTTAATTAATTTCTTGCGACACGATTATCCAAGTAGGTACATGTTACCGTAGGCGCGGGCTTGCGGACGGCGAGCTATGGGCAGCTCGCTGTCCGGTAAGGACCAGGCTCGGGTCGACGGCGCGTTGTGTTCCACACTCGCCTCAAAGAGATGTCAGCACGCACTGACGGGGTCCGCTAGGACCGGTGCCTGCCTGGGCAGGCTGAACACAACGCGCCATCGACCCGAGCCTGGTCCTTAGCGGACAGCGAGCTGCCCATAGCTCGCCGTCCGCAAGCCCGCGCCTACGGTAACATGTACCTACTTGGATAATCGTGTCGCAAGAAATTGCGGCGGTTGCGGATTTGTCCGAAAGGGATACCGTGGCCCTGGCACACAGGCAACTGAAGGAACACGGGTGGGTTTTAGTCAGTAAAAGTCTGACACGCCCTCCCGCTCCACCCAGAGCGGGAGAAGTTATTTGATAATTTCCCACCCAAAAGAAAAAGGTAGGTTCAAGTTATTATAAAATTCAGCGTGGTTGTTGGTATCAAATTATCACGTAGTTCCATTGTTGCGTCGGCGTCGGTGGCGTATGCATCACACATAATGCACGGCTCCTTGCTATAACCGCGTGCACTTTATACGGGTGATCAAATCTGTGTTTACTTTAGGTACAACTATGAACTGTGTACATGATTCAAATTAAACGAGTCAAACGTTTACGTTGATTTATAAGTTAGTGCAGTTTCGCATTAACAGGCTTTTCACTGAATTTCATATGCGAGGTTCCTTGAAATTCTATTCAGTGATATCAGAAATTCTACCAGCACCGAAAGTTTTATGCTTATAACATTTAAATCCTTTTTAGCAACGGTTTCATAAGTATTCTAAATATTTATTCATCAGCAATTCGGGATATAATATTAGTAAATTCGCGAACTTCTAAAAAGGGAAAAGTATTTTTGTACTCTTTTTCTATTTTGGGTACAACGTAATCTTGTGTAAACTCTACACTTTATTATGATGATACGCTCGGAGGTTCGGCCATAGCACATAAAAGAAGGGTTTATGGTCAAATAATAATTATAATTTAAAATAAAAGTTCCGTGGCATTTCGGTCTAATCTGTGCTTAACGATTTAAATCTGTATAAGGATTTTTATAATAACAAGCCACTGCACTAAGCACGGTGACATGTATCAAGCGGACATATTATAACGAGTAGGTAACCTTGATAAGTATTTAACTTCACTTCATTAGCCATAAGGTATTTCAACTTATGAGGTCCTAAGACAAACTATTAGGGGTATTTAGTCTGAACGGCCCAAACCAAATGGCCCTCGGAACATTCGACCGTAAACAAAAATCGTCTACGTTCCAAAGGACCGGTGATAAAAATTTGTAAACAAATTCAATGTCATAAACTACATCAAGTACATTCGGGTCCAAAGTTAAAAAGTTGATCTTCTTTAGAAAAACAATCAACAATAATATAAAATGTTTACAAAAGTTAAATTTAGTAATAAAATAATTTAAATGAAATTCAGTCTTATTTTAAAGAACACAAATCAACAAAATACATTTAAACAATAAGATTTAGTAAAAATCGTGCTAGCGACCTGAACTGAAGTCGTGCCAACCGGTTTCATTGCATTTGTTTAACTCTTTCATTGCACCCTATTTTTTAAATTCAATTCAATTGTTTTTGCATCAATTTGTGCGTTATCTTCAGGTCTGGCGGCATCCATGGAGAAGGTCCTACCATAAGCGAAGAAAAGCGCAGTGGGAACTCCAATCAGATTATTGTGATACGGTAAGATTTACAGAATTTTATTACCAGGATATTACTTTGCAGATTTATACCTACATTACGCTTTTATCTTATTCGTAGATATCAGAACTTTTAGATTGATTGTAGTGATACAATCTAAAATGGAAGATATCAACTTCCATCATAAAATAAACGGAACACTATCTCATACATTCAATTTGTTAAGTAGAATCGTATTGGAGGGGTTATGCCTCTCCTTCCGGTCGCCACTTTTGTTTGGGTTCCGTACCCTTAAAAGGAAAAAGCAGAACCCTTATAGGATCACTCGTGTGTCCGTCTGTCTGTCTATCCGTCCGTCTGTCACAGCCACTTTGCTCCGAATCTACAATTTGGTACACATATGAACTGCTGTGACCTAAACACGGACGTCTACACGTAAATAAATGAATTTTGAATATGGGGCTCACTTATGGGAAGCAATTTTTTGTTTTAGTTTACCGTTGCAAACTTTACCGTGTAATAATATATATCGAATGAAAGGGCTTATTGTAAGAATTTCAGTTTTTCCTTAACACAACCTTACAACAATTCAATTCAAATTTCTTATTTATTTTTGTTAACGTGTTTCCTTATAAAAATTTTCATCACAATTACAATTTTCATATTATTTCATAAAAATTTACCATTCCCTTGTCTCCGAAACTATTGAGCCTAAAATTTTGAAACTTTACGTATAGATTACAGGAAAACCTATCAGAAGTCTATGGTCTTAAAATAACATGGTAAATCTCGCAATATTCTACGTACAAACTTACATTTGCAGTTGAAATGTATGGGAGAGTCTGTTTTTCAACTACAGAATTAAATTGTGTGTGGTCCGACACGCACTTGGCCGGTTTTATGTTTATAAGAACAATTTTTATTTATTTTTATCAACTTTTGATACTTTTCAGAAATAATTATGTTTGCTTCAAATAAGAGCACTAATTTTAAACGAAATTTTACCTGGTTCGAAAAACAGGGCCTTATCCACAGTAACTTACAGTATCTAGATCAGTCTTTCTCAAAGTAGGCGATAACGCCCCCTTGTGGGCGCTGGAGGCGTAGAAGCCTAGGGGTGGTAAGGGGCCCAAAAAAAATGAAAAAGGGGTGTTGAAGTGGTTTAGCGGGGCGATGGCTGATTTCTAATTTTACCTACTTAATATTTTAAAATTCAATGAAATTAAAACCTACTTACTATACAACATCGATTATTTAGTTCATATTTAGTTTTAGTTTTTAGTTCGTAGTTGCGTTTTCATTGCTCTCACTGGTAAAAAAAGTCTCGTTTAGAATGTAAGTTTAAACTACAGACCAGACTAATATAGCAAACTATAATTAAAGTAATGAAAGTCATTGTGGTTTTTAAGATGTGCTAAAGTAGAAAAAAGGGGGCGCTGAAAAATAATTGATTTTCAAAGTGGGCGGTAGATGAAATAAGTTTGAGAACCTCTGTCTAGATGATTTTAATTGATAACATATCTTTTGAGAATATCCTGCCCCTATATTTCTTATTCTTGTTTTGTTCTAGATTCGCACAACTCCTCCATATGATTCCGGTCGTCGGCTGCTCGACCTGATGGACATGTCCATCTTCGACTTCCTCTCCGGGAACATGGACAGACATCACTATGAAACCTTCAAGTTCGTATGATTCATCATCACTCATATCTGTATTTCTTCAACATGACACTTTATTCTTAAAATTAGAATGTGTATTATTTGTCAGTCAGTCCATCGGCAAAAAAAGTGTAGTCTGTTTTAAAATTAACTCTTTGTGAGAAAATCAATCTTCCAAACGACTTTCATGGTAATTCAATTTTGAATGTGTATGCAATGTCCAAGGTTACAGTTGGCTATGGTATTTGTAACTGAAAGGCAGCCACCTAGTATTCTTGTGATCTCTCAATATTGGTTATTCGACTTTTTACATTGCATATAAATCTGCATTATTACGGGCCCAACCGGAAAATCGAACGAGAAGGCCGTTTCCTTAAATCATTGGAGCCCAATTCCCTTCATACTGGAAGTAAAACAACTATTTATAGTTAAGATATGCGTTGTCATTGTAACGCAGAATTTCAAGTTTCGTAAGGACATAGCCAAATTAAGATTGTTTTAATGAGTGTTCTTTATGCAGAATGTTCGGGAACGAGACGTTCACGCTGCATCTTGATCAAGGGCGTGCGTTCGGCAAGGCATTCCACGATGAACTGAGCATCTTGGCACCACTGCTGCAGTGCTGCCTCGTGAGGCATACCACCCTCTCTGCATTATTGAAGTAAGTTACAAAATATAATTACTAAGGAGTAAAATATCTTTGTCAGTACTTTAATTTCTTTTTGTTTTTCCATGTTTAGACTTATTCTTCTGTATTATTACGGGTAATACTAATAATACTTATGAATGTCCCAATATTATTATCAAAACCTATAGGATTTTATTCTTCTTATATTTGGCTCTTGAGTTATAAGTATCTTTTTACTTAGTTCAAGAGCCAACTGTTCAACCTGCTTTTGACCACTGCTTGTACAATCATGTTTAGTGTATGTTTAACTGTAGGTATGTGTTTTTCTTTGCACAATAAACTTATTATTATTATTATTGATTTGTGCAGATTCCACAACGGTGTGTCACTATCAAAAGTGCTCCGTGATTCATTGAAGAGAGACCCGGTGGACCCGGTACTGTGGGAGCCGCACCTCGCCGCCCTCGACCGGCGTATTGTCATCATCCTAGACGCCATCAGAAAGTGCGTCGACAAGATCGACACGCCCCTACAGAATGAAGTGAACGATTTCGTATGACCGCTCACACTACCTATTAAATGCTACGGGACTCATAAAAACGGTCTCATGAGATGAAGTGTCTATGTGATATAATGATTGTACGGACAACAAAAGGGATGGTGCAATCAGTGAAAATGACTTGCTAGTCGAACTCTCTCATAATCCATGACTTAAGACAAACTTAGATGTAAGAAAAGTTGTAATCAATGCAAAACGTATCGTTATCATCCTTGTCTTTGGTTCTGTCTACAAGACTTGTATTAGACGTAAGTTTTTAGTGCCAAAGATTTTCCAAATGAACTTTTGAGATATACAGATATATTTTAGAACCATTCCACTGAATTTTGATAAGCCATTGTATGCCAAATATATAGAGGAATTGTAAATTCATTTTACTTACCACATCGGCGGTGAACGGTTTTGTTGTTTAAAAATTAACAGTATTGATGAATTAGTGTACGTAGATATTATATTTTATTTGTTCTCTCTGTATATTTTGGATAATAATAATTATGAGTATTTCTGAGCTCAGACGAGACTTATGTAGTAGGGTGTGCAATGTTACTGTATGTACATAATATTAGTAAAATGCAGTTTATTTGTAAGTTTAGTTGTATTATCATCTGCTACACTTTTACTGTTTGTTGTGAATTCTGTTACCATAACTGAAAGCTCAAGAAGAGACATATCATAAATAAGCTCCGTGTGATAAACACAGACGTCGTCTGATTCTACTTTGTTAAGTTTTTTATTTGAGGCTATAAATCAATGCAATCGTACATGCTTTTCTATTTGTACTACTATAAGTTTCTTACTAACATATTTCTCGTAGCTGATCTCATGTTTCATAACACTGAATGGTTATCATTTCATTTAGCTGTAAAATATAACTACGTACTAACTATTTTCAGTGGCGAAAATTTGAAATCCTACGTAGCTTTTACTTACTGAGTTGCTTTTAATTTGATTAAGTAGTCTATTAGTTAATTTGAATCCGATAGTTACGATAATACTGGGAGTTAAGATGAGACCTATATTTATTTTAATCGTGGTTTTAGTTTAAATTAGTGTTTAATATGGGGTGTGACTGTTACTTATACCGGGGTTTAAGGAGTCGACTTGCCAAAGACGTACCTAAAAAATTATGTATAAATGTGTTGTATAGAAAAATGTGATGCTTGGATGTATGTTTCTGTTGATTGTTTATAAATTAAAAGGTTACATGATTCAAACATTTGTGTTTAATTTAAAAATGAATTTACCTACAACTGAAGATATTACAATGGATACACTAAAAGATTATTTTTCTTAATGTAAAGTGTTGAGAGTCAACAACCAAAACTATTCTCAAACATAGTCACAAAAGAAACGAAGCTTTCTAACCTCGGACCGACAAAACAAAACCAAATTATAAACATGTAAAATATAAAAGAAAATGTCGGGTCAGTGTGCCCGTCGCCTTCTCATAAAGATCACATAAAACTGGAAACACAGATACATCCGTCCCCCATAAAAACTGGAATATGAATAGTACGGATATTTGATACAACATTTTACGACTTTATGGCAGTTTGTTGTTTATTAAATATCTGCGTCGAGTATCTTTAAATGTGGATCTCTTCATCATTTTATCGTAATGCGTGATGAGGTTTGTGTCTCTTTTGTTTTCGAATGTTCATGTCTGATTTAAATAACGATCAGCTCGTTTCGAATCCTGTGCCAAATTTGGGTCTCCATTGGGTCACAGATTAATACGTACAGATGGGACATTGCGCAGTTTAAGTATGAAGTTACAAGTACGCGGCGGGCCCATCTCACTAGGCCAATTCAGTAGGACTGACATGCGCCGCCGCGCCGGTATAAAAGTTACGCGATAGAAAGAGAGGCAACTTGTAGGTTATACTTGAGAATATAACTAAAAAAAAAAAGTAAAAAGTTTTTATTTTGGAACAACAAATTGGCATAATTACAAAAGAAACGGTGATAGCTACAAAAGTTAAAAACTGTGTCGCAGGCTATCAAAGCCCGTCTAAACAACATAAGAAACATATTTTTCCAGACTTAACTGTGACATGGGTACAATTTAGCTAAGTAAAAATTAAAAATTATTTTTAAATAAGGTAAAAATTAAAAATTCTAAAAGAAATAAAGAAACAAAAGCCATGCAAACTTTGTATCTTGGTAGGTGTGGTGCAGAGTGGAGTGGGAGTGTGAGTGTGGGTGTGTGTGAGTTAAGGTGTATTGTGAGTAAGGAGGGTGTGTGTGAGTGAGGATGTGTGTGAGTGTTTGGACTAGTTAAGTTATAAATTTCCACAATTTTTTCAGTTGCATCATATGATAGAGATTTCAGCCAGTCGGTCAACTTTAATCTCAAGATATTACGAGGTAAGCGGTAAATGTATCCACATTTACCGCTTACCTCGTAATATCTTGAGACTCTTGGCTTTGGCTCTTATTGACTTTATTGTAGACCTTGAAGCTCAAGAACCTGAAGTGTCTTCTCGCCACAGCTGCTTTACAGGGCACAATTTTACAGACTCTGTCGGAGAATCGTTTCGCAGTACTTATAGGTTGGATCGAAGGGTACGAGCATGTGCTTTTTGAGTACAGTCTGTAGTACGAAAAGCTGTCTAACCGTGAGAACTTTGCTTAATGAGTAAAGGTCAAATGTCGGATAGCGGATTGGTTTTTTAGAAAAGACCTTTAGTACGGCCCTCTGCACCCTCTCTAGTCGCAGCATGGTTGTTTTGTGGGCACCACCCCACGTGGTCACGCAATACCCAAGGACTGATTGAGCGAGAGCAAGGTAGACAGTTATCAGACATTTGAAATCAGTAACAGCCCTAAGTTTTTTGAAAATGTAAATTAATCTTCCCACTCGTGTCACCATAGAGTTGATCTTCTTTTTCCATTTTAAATGGTTGTCAATGATTACTCCGAGATATCGTATGTGTATAACTGTAGGTAATAAGCGTTGTGCGACCTGAATGGCACTTTATTGTGTCGAAGCATGGGTCGCTTTTTATATAAATGATTTTGCGGAGTGTCCCATCTGTATAAATCTGTGATTGTGTGCATTACTTACAGTACCAGAAAAACCATAGGTTAGCTTTATTATTATTTAGATAGGTTCCAAATTTAAATAAGATAACCGAAGGTAATTGGTAGGGGTAGTGATAGATAAGGAACACATGAAGTTACATAAAGTTTTTGCAAACAAAATTTAATTCACTGTCGTGCCATCGATACGACGAAGAAGAAGAACTACATGCGAATGGTTCGAGACGAAGGTTTTGTACAACTCGAAAGAGGCTTGTATCCGGTTATGTATTCGGTGAATTTTGTGGGAAAATATGAAACATCGGAAGAGTAACTTATCTACTAACTTAATTTACTTTATAGTTGTAACAGAAATGCAATATAAATCTGTCAAAATGCACAGCAATCTAAAAATTTGTGGGTATCAGATTTAAAATATTGACATCGTAAATAAAAAAAGTATCGACATTACGAATATATGACACGTTTGGACACATACTAAAACCGCATTCAAAACTGATTTTTTAGAACGTTATAAACTCAAATTCACCTATACTCCATTTATAATATCATTAGACAAATAAATGTTCTCACCCTTTCGTTATTTCGATGTAAACGTTTAATAAACTCCGTTATTTCACGATCAATACAAAGCACTGTAATCTATTTACCATTTACATTAAAAAAATAACTCTAAAGTGCAGTAATTTCAACAATATTGCACAATAACAGTCGTTATTTAGCCGTTATTTGTCTAATTCTGTAGTAAATGGAGTATAGATAGGTGAATTTGTTTCCTTTTTTTTTTGTATACGTTCGTAAATCGATTAATGACTAGATACCATACCATTATACTTCCGTTGGAACTTAGAGCTTTCTGATGCACATTATTTCGTCACACTTACACCGTTTCAGTGCGTATTTTTAACAGAATATACCCAAGACATTACGTTTTTACACTTATTTATATATTCACAAATCAATAAACAGAAAATTTTAAAGCAATGATACCATTTATTTATTTATTTTTATTACTGATTAAGGGAAAGCGATGGATAAGGTCTATGATGGAACGAGCGTGCTCAGAAGACCGTTCTCTTTTGCTTTGAAGGAGGTTATATGTGGAACAAAGACTCCGATACAGAGTTCCACACTTTGGCTGTGTGCATATTAAATGTGGAGAAGCGCTGAGTACGACTGGATGGGATATCAACCAAGTGCGGATAGTACCCTGCAGGTACGTCTGGTAGTCCGGTAATAAAAGGGCGATCGTAAGATCAGGTTAACTAAAACTTCAATTACCGCCTTCAAGATCACAGTGTATTGAAAGAAACAATGATGCTGTTTTTATTGTCCTGTGACAATTTCTTTATTCGTTTATTATGGCGGTCTTAACAATTCCTAATAACCCTTAATTGTTTCTTCAACAATATTACAGTTTCCAGAAAATTACCGGCTATTTCGGAAAATATAGGTATAATTATATTATCTAGACACTGAACAAATACTTAGCTAAATCTTTGTTAGAACAAGGAAGTTTTAATTACGAGTTTTCTTTGTTGTAATAAACCCTTTCTGTGAGAAATAAACCTGATTTTCTAATTAAGAACAAACATTATCGTCTCGACAAATTTCTTTACGCGAAACAGCTTTATTCAAGGAATATTTTCATAATTGAAAGACGCCATCAACGTCGTAGGGAATTATCGTGAAATTCGACGACAGTTGTCGACACTTTGCCTACAATTTGAAATTTTCCCTTGACTTCTAATAGCAAAGACCTCGACCGCTCTACAACGAACCGAGGTATTTTTAATAATTAATATTCATCTACATAATGAGCTTTCAAATTACTCGAGAACATTGAATTAAAATTGTGTTGAAAGCATTGTTGAACATTTAATATAATTAATTTTGAATTGTTCCGTTGCTTTCAATCCCGACATCTCTGTTAAGAAGTTAATGGCTAGAACTCTGGACGTTTGTTTTTTCTTAATTAAAATAAGCGTAGACGCAGCTGCAAACAATTGAATCGCATTTTGTGACACGATTTGAAGAAAAGCGAGGTTAAGATCCTGTTTCAATTTTTGAACAACATAACGCCGCTCCGCAGAATAAACGCGCAAGTATAAAAAGTCAATTTATTTCAGGAAAAATAAAAAACCTAAATTAATCCATAACTATAAGACTACACCGTATAGAAGTTTGCTTTTATGTCATTGAAAAGATATATTTTTTTTTGTTTTAATTAATATTAAGTGTTAAACAGGTACCGTTTTTTTTTTTTTTTTTTTTTTTTTTTTTTTTTTTTTTTTTAATTAATGGAATATTTAATTTAGTATCGTTAATGTTTTGCAATGTAATATAACTTTAATTTTCTTTGCGTTTTTCGCAATACAGTGATACCGTTAATGGACTATTACGCGTTTGTTCTGGTGCAATCGTAAAGTTCCCGATCATGTAATAGGTAATTAAGTTTTTGTTCTCGATAATATATCATCAAGGTCGGAATTATAACATTATACGAGTATTACGGTATATCGGTACGAGTAGGAATATAACTATAAATGAATTCCGATTGCACGTTGCGGAATTATAATTTTAAAATCTGCACCAGAACAAACGCGCAATGGACAACGCCGATAAAGTGAAATCTCGATAACTTAGTAAATATATAATACCAGCCTATAACTGTCCCACTGCTCGGCAAAGGCCTCTTCTCATACAGAGAAGGCACGAGCATTGATCACCATGCTTGTTCAAGACGGGTTGGCGATTTTAGACTTATATTAAGAAGTCCAGGTTTCCTCACGATGTTTTTCCTTCACCGATGTCAGTAATGTCCAAGATAAACTCAGAAAGTACATATGAATTGAAAAAGTCACATTGGTACTTGCCCAGATTTGAACCCACAGCCTCATGCATGAGAGGCGAGGCCTTAACCAACGGGCCATCATGACACTCTCTACAACAACTAAACTAAAGTCAGTGCATCTTTTTCTTTCTATTTCATTAAGAAAAGGACAGAAGATAAATTTTAGTTTAGTCCTGTCAAATTAATCAGCGCCTGTCACTACTCCTTACAATTTTAGACGTGATTAAAAACTTGCCGACTAAAATTAAGTCAAGCGCTGATTAATTTGACAGGACTAAACTAAAATTTATCTTCTGTCCTTTTCATAATAAAATAGAAAGTAAAAGATGCACTGAACTTAAATTTAGTTTAGTTTGTGAACAAGGGAATCGGCACCAATGAGACACGAAGCAACAAAAAACGATATAGAGGAATGTGGCCGTTTTTCTTTAGATCGAATTTTGTTGCTTCGTGTCTCAATATGAAACGTTGTATAAGGTATTAGAAAATTCTAGACACACTTACCGAGGTTCGATATTGAGCCGATTTTCATAATTCCTTCTCAGTCACGAGATAATTATGATAATTTTTTTTTAAGGAGTGGGGCTAGTGGACCGTTGTACGCGCTCTTAACATGAGGATGTACAACGTAAAGTCTTACAACAGCTACTCGTGTATTAGTTTGATTAACACTGAACATTTAATTCACAATAACATTGAACTACCCATACAAAGTTCGGTTGTTTGCAGTATGTTCGGGCTATCTGTAACATGCACTAGGGGCGATACCCGGTAGTTACTCTGTATTACTAGTCTGTAAACTGTCGAACTGTTTAACTGAGGAAAGAGCTTGCATCTGATGTTGTTAGTTCATACTACACGAATCTATTAGTAGGTAGTATGTACTTAACTATTATCTTAACATCCTAGTGGACCGGGTTATTTCGAGGAAAGGTTTCTGTGGGATATTGGAAAGTTTTGAGCATGAATACACACATCAAAAAAGTTTGCGATCACTTTGAAAAATTGAAATCTTTTTTGTAAGGTACGGTAGATTATATTATGATTCGACTCGCCTGACTTAAACCCAATAGAGCACGCGTGGGATGCTCTTAAGCGAGCTGTTTGGAACCGTCAGCCACATCCCCAGACTGTGCCAGAGCTCAGGGAAGCCGCTATTCAAGAATGGGGCAGGTTACCCCAAGAAATGCGGGATAACTTGATTCTCAGCATGCCCAGGAGGATCACCGCATGTGTTCGAGCCAGGGGAGGAGTTATATTGGATATTTAATAAACCTTTTATTAATAAATTGTTGTTTAAGTTTGACAGTCTTTTTATTTCTATCAAATTTCTGTTACAATTACATTATGATAAATTACTTACTTAATGTTTTTTTTTTTTTTTTAATAAAAAATTGTTCTATTTTTTAATTTCAACCAGGGTATTTCTATTTAAAGAAAATTAAATTTAAATAAGCAAGTTCAATTTTAAAATTATATCAGCTTATGCTAGTGATCACAAACTTTTTGTGATGTGTGTAGATGTTATGATGAAGTTGTGATATTAGACCAAAGAATCGATCGATGGATTTAGTGATTGAGAAGGCAGGTGACTACTGAAATAACGGCTAATAATAGACATTAATGGAAGAAGAAGACATAAAGACATTGGGATAAAGGAGCAAGATGGAGCATTGTTAGAGTTCCGTACCAAAATGGTAAAAAGGAATCCTTATGGTGCAACTCAGCCTGTCTGTCCGTCTGTCACAACTGGATATTTTAAGAACTACAAATGCTATCAACTTGAAATTTGGTATAGTTTTAGATGACGTTTGCCCAACTATTTTGCAAATAAGAAAAAATAAAAAAATATGTTTTTGATTTTGCAACAGGGACTGAACAGGGGGGGTCTTAAAAATTCGAAGTGGGGCTACTAGGGCATGTGGGGTATCATTATGAAAGAACGCTATTTGCACATTCTCAAACATTTTTCTTATTTTTAGGCCTAGCTTTCGACTTTTGACGAAAAATTAAAAAAATACCGTTCCCCCCTTATATCCGAAGTTTGCATAGAGAAAAGTCTGAAATTATTCAATGTGATAGAAGTTTATGTAAAGATTATAGGAAAAATAAAACGATGTCTCTAAGTAGCATAGTTTTTCTAATATTACAGTGTTAGGTCAGCGCCATCTCTTGAAGGAACTAATGTATTTTTTTTCATGATTTTTGATGGTACGGAACCCTTGGTGCGTGAGTCCGACTCGCTCTTGACCGGTTTTTATTTGTATTCTTGATATTATGCACAGTCGTCTTATGTTTCTTGCCTTTAATGGTGAACTAACTATTTTGTAGATTCTAAAGGTTCAAGGGCTTTATCACACATAGTGTAGGCGGTTGTTGAATAAAAGTTCAATTATTTCCACCAAAGCAACAAAGACAGATTTATACAACAACAGATAGGTATTATCACACGCAGCAACATCGCTTTTATTACAGCTGTGAGGCTTGTCCATACAACATGGCCCACGTTACTAAATCGACTGATTTATGCGTGTCCGATGCTTCGACGTTAGGCACCTACTGCGCTATTGTTTCTCCACGATTTATCGCGAATGCCCGCACAGGAGTCGCCGGCACAACAATTCACTTGGACAACAACATCGTGTGCATTGACGTCACCGAGCACTACGAGGACCTATTGTTGGCGTTGTGTTCCTAGCTATTACAAATGAGCCATGAGCTGGTTATGACATGTACAGCAGTTTGTCATCGGCGCGGGATAAAGAGGATTTGTTATTTTTTTAATGAAGGTTTTCATTGTTATAACAGCATTGTTGACTTCAAAGCTTAGCACTGTGTATCTAATCAGACGTCGGCTTAGCCAAGTTGACAATCTACAATCGATAACGCTAATAGAAAACTAATTAAATGTATAGGAATGACATCATCTCAACGTTAAGTCATGTGGTCAGAACAAACGAATAGAAAATTCGTAGATAAGTTTACAACATATCAGGGCCTCAAGTCTGCTATTACAATAGTGTCAGAATGGTCTCGCCATTGTGAGTATTTGACAGTGTTTGTATGGCAAATCTGTCAAAAACTCACAATGAAGAGACCATTCTGACACTATTTTAATAGCAGACTTGAGGCCCAGATCTTATTCAAAATGTTAGAATGAAATCTGATCCTTTTTACAACGTTGATCGCTATATCCCATATAAATGATCGGAATAAACGACCGCGCACTAAGTACACAACTCTAACTTTGAGGCGTCAACGATTGTAGAAAGAGATTCTATACGAAACTTTTGTAACTTGGCTAGGCCTACAGAACAGCATTGTTGCCACCTTTTAACAAATAACGGCTTTAAACAAACTCATCATTATCTGCTTAGCCTTTTCCCAACTGTGTTGAGGTCGGCTTCCAGTCTAACCGGATGCAGCTGAATACCAATATTTTACATGGAGCGACTGCCTAACTGACCTCCACAACTCAGTCACCGGGTAATACGAATACCCCTTTTTTACTTTACGATGGGTTTACTCTTGACTCTAGTCTAGGTCAGAGGTGACAAAGTCTACGATGGAGTGAGCTTACCCAGGAGAAGCCTGTTCACTCTCACTTTGAATAGATTAGGGTTGTATACGTTCGGAAACACAGACGCAGGCAGAGAGTACCACTCCTTTGCTGTGCGCATTATAAAAGACCTTTGAAAACGCTCAGTGCGAGTTGGTGAGACCCCTTGGTAAGACTTTCGGGCTTCTGACGACTCGTAACGAATAAAACTGTCAAATATCCACGAATGACAGCCGGGACCAACGGCTTAACGTGCTTTCCGAGGCGCGGAGGGATCTTGGTATGTTAAGATGGTCACCCATCCACGGACCAACCGCGGCAAGCGTAGCTTAACCTGATCGATCAACCCGTGCGGCTGTTATTACTTAGCCACAAGCCCTCTTAAAACAAACTATCGGAACCAATATTAACACTCAAAAAGACGCAGTGACTGCAATTGGAGAAATAAACAATTTTGTGTTCAAGTTTCAGTTAAAAAAAATCAGAGAACTGAAGCAGTAAGTATCACATGTTGACCATATTTTCCACACACACACTTCAGGAAGTATATTGTAACGGATACTGGAAGTAAAACAATTAAAAGGAATCTGATTCAAGAGCATAGTTGTGAAGATTCCTTCTTCCTTCGTAAGATTTGGCTCGATACACCTTGTTACCTACATTAAATTAAGTATTTCATTCACTAGATTTAGAACTAACCTTTCAACTCACGATGAACTCGTGCAAGCCCTTACGCGATACCCACGTCGTGTTCCTACTTGGTTTAGTTACGCTTATCAAGTAAAGGATGATTTCCACCAAACGGCGAGCCGTTTGGTGGAATCGCATCGGATCGGAACGGATTTTACAATCTTTAAACCATATTAAATCATGTACACAGTTTTTAAAGTCTATATTACCAAGCCGCGCACAGCAGCTTGACCGCTGTATGCTGCGACGCGCGATTAGCTCTGTTCGCCTGTCGTCGTATCCGATTGGATCCTTTCGGCTGTTGTCTCACGTCAACACGGTAGGAAAGAAACTATTTAACTAGGCGCAGAAACGGATATGTTCGTAAACGACGCGACGGTACGGAGCCGATTGTATGCATCGAAATCCTGCCGGACGTGATTGGCTGCTGCCGCATCCGTTCGTATCCTTCCCGGATGCGATCCGAGCCATTTGGTGGAAATCATCCTTTAAACAAATCGACATCAACAATAAATTGCAGTCAAAATTGAAAATCATAATACTTCTAAACCTCAAACGGCGCAAATACTCCAATCTTATTAGGACTTTATATTCGAGCCGTTTGGGGTTGTTTTTCGAGACATCGCCAAGCGGTTGACTCTTCACGTGACCTGAGGGCTGGCCTATTTCTTGGCCAAAGAATCAGCATTGCCATACAACGTGACAATGCTGCCAGCCTTTTGGGCACTTTTCCTGTTGACAGCGATGCGGACGAATTTTTTGATGCCACATGATTCATTCTCCTTCCTTTTTTATATACCTGTACATATTATTGTTATTATTTTAAGACTATTAGAAAATATAATTGCTTATGTAAATATTATACAAAAATAAAAAAATATAATTATATCACTAACTACTTCTAACAGGAAAATTGAAAATAATGATAAATGATTTTATTCCTGTAACAAACACTTTTACACGTCAATCATATTTTAAAACTGGATGAGGTCGGCGTTTCCTATCTGATTACTCTGAAAAGAAAGGCCGAAACAAACGCAGAGGTCACAGTCTCTTTTAAAGTCTAGACATAATCTTGGTCAGATCATGTGAAGACCATGTGCATTGGTGTCTGAAATGGGCTTTTGATGAAAGAACCACACAGATTGAGTGGACCTGTCCAGTCAGTGCACGCATTTGTCAGTAATTGTGCAGCTCAACTCAAAACTTAAGGAGCTCAACGATTCGGCGAACAATACCAAAGAAAGCACATTTGGGTAGGCCGCAAAAATTACTCAAACTGCCAGATCACGATAAAAACTAACTGAGAAAAAATGTTTACCTATCACCAGTCCGAAGTGCATCAATTAGGAACCCATAATAGGAAATCCGATTGTTTGGCCTGCCTGAAATCTATGTATGTATTGAACTAATTGTAATTGTAAAATGAAAAACTCTTTATAATCCGCATTTGTGCTTGAAGCAATTTCTCAGGTACTAAAGTTCCATTTCCGTGCTAGGAAATAGGAACAAAAGCACGCATTGACTAACTTCCTTATTTAATCAGCGCCTTATGATTTTACAACTAAACCGTTTTATTGCATTCTCATTTTATTGAATGGAAAATGGCAGTAAAACTCGACCGTTTACGCCTTTATAGTATTTGAGTTATTACTGAAAGCTTTTACTGTGTTGTGACCAAAAGCAAGGTGAAAGGAGCGTTGGGCGGCGGGCGGTGTTATGCAAGATGGCCAGACGATGAAATATAAAGAGCATAGTTCAGACTTGTGTTGCGAAGTATGCAACGGAAATTCAGTAGCGGTGCCGTATTTTTTTGCCAGAATCCTACAACCAAAAGAAAAACCTGACAGAGACAGTAAAAGAAAACCGGCCAAGTGCGCGTCGGGTCACGTACAATGAAGGGTTTACGGATGGGATGAATTGATCCCAAGAATTAACTTAACAATGGTGCCGATTCCCTTGTTCACAAACTAAACTAAATTTAAGTTCAGTGCATCTTTTTCTTTCTATTTCATTAAGAAAAGGACAGAAGATAAATTTTAGTTTAGTCCTGTCAAATTAATCAGCGCTTGACGTAAATTGACGTAATTTTAGTCGGCAAGTTTTTAGTCACGTCTAAACTTGTATGGAGTAGTGACAGGCGCTGATTAATTTGACAGTACTAAACAAAAATTTATATTATGTCCTTTTCTTAATGAAATAGAAAGAAAAGGATGCACTGAACTTAAATTTAGTTTAGTTTGTGTACAAGGGAATCGGCACCATTGTAGTTGAATTTAAGTTGGTCAACTATTACTCTCGGTAACTTGTAAAGCCTACTTAGCTGTGATAGTATTCCTAGTTAACTTCGTTATATACTATTGCTGTGATTTTTTTCACACATCCAAATACAACCTGGCAAAGTGCTAATGAGTTAGCACTTTAAAGCTTAATATTACGCAGACGGATCCCTGAATCGAAAAATAGAAACCCCAAATATCTTTGAACGGCCTATCCAACGATACCCCACATCATATGATAGATGAGAAAAAAAAAAGCAGCCGCACTTTAAGTGTAGGGGAGCTACCCTAAAAAACTGGTCAAGGAGCGAGTTGAACTCACACACCGAGAGTTCCATACCAGCCCAGAAAAACTACAACTGTGCTTCACCCAAAGCACACATAATATAATACTACGTACAGATACCCAATCCCATACAAAGAAATACCACCTCCCTAAGGCTTGCGCTTATTGAGCTTGCTATTTTTTTTCCTCGATTTTTTAACACATGGCAGCATCAGCGACTCACTAATTGCCAGAGACTGTAGATTTACAACGCCATCTAGGAGTCGGCCTAGATACTAGGTGTCATTCTCGTAATTTATGAGTGTAAATAGATAAATCAACATTAAACAAGGAAGTTTTCATTTTTGCTAATGTTACTTCAGCCAAAATCGGCCCTATAACGCTTTTTATTGATTGTTAATTTAATAATTGTTACCTATGCTGCCATCTGTGAATTTTTTTCAAGACTAATCATAATTTTTTCGAGTTGAGACTCCATGCCCAAAGCAACCTGCTACCTGCTAATATGTAGGAAGGAGAACATTTTGGTTGTGAAACGTGAAATGTTTTTAAATTTTCATCAGCGAGGAAAAAAAAGAAAAAAAAAGAAAAAGAGAAAAAAACAGAAAGAGAAAAAGAGAGAGAATTTTAACACTGCGGTGTAGAATATTGCAGTTTTAGGTCATCGCCATCTCTTGACAGATAAAGGAACTAATGAAATTTTTGTTGATTTCTGAAAAGTGTGCTATTTAGAGATATAGTTTTATTTTTCCTGTAATCTTTACATAAGCTATCACATGAATAATTTCAGATTTTTCTCTATGCAAACTTCGGAGATATGGGGGAACGGTATTTTTTTTTTACATTTTTCATCAAAAGTCGAAAACTATGCGGCCTAAAGAAAAAAGAAAAAATGATTGAGAATGTGCAAACAGCGCTCTTTCATATGGTACCCCACATGCCCTAGTAGCCGCATTTCGAATTTTTAAGACCACCTTTCTGTCCCTGTTGCAAAAAAATTGGTTGTCTGTAAAGTTGGTTTACGGACGATAGTTTAACGTGACAACGTCATAACAAAACATTGATGCGGCGCAAGCGTACAATGAGCGTAACGGGACAATGGGCGTAACGGGACATTTTCGTGCATGCAGCGTTCATCGATCTATTAGACGTTGTCACGTCAAAAATAAATATTTTAATATTTTATTTTACCTCTTTGTCAGCGTGATTAATTTATGTATACCCATACCAAAAATTACAGCTTTCTAGCTAGTCTCTGAGCTAAGCCGCGGACAGACTGACAGACAGACGTGAGACATTGCGAAACTAAAGTGTTCGAACTGAGTGCACGCTAGACTCGAGGTCCAGCGGGCGCGGGGAGCTTGCTTGTTTGTGGTGAACGGGGCGTCAAGCGTGGCGTCGCGTGCAGTTCAAACCAGTTTGTGTTTGCGTAGAAAACTCGGGGGAGTTTTCTACGCAATAATAATAATAAAATAAATAATAATAATTAAACAAAGAAGGCTGTGTAGGGACACAGCCTTCTTTGTTTAATTATCGAGTTATAACAATATTTTAACCACACATTTTCTTCTAAACACATATCAATAATATTGTACGACCCCGACGCCATGATGAAAAATGAGACCGGCTCACACAAACACTAAGCGTGCGCTAAGACCACTCGACGAACGTTCTTTCGCCGCTTGCACGCAACGCTGAACGCTCCGCCAGTCGCCTTTTCACTCAAGCCGTAGGGTTCCTTGTTGACTACGGAACCCTAAACATCAGAAAACTGATTTTCGGATAACAACTAAAACAACGGTCGGAACTGTGTCCGGTTTTTGGAGCCGGCATCTCATAACTTTTTTACCCCGCATCCTAACCAAAGCGATTGGTCGCGCGAATACGCTATCGTCGCCTTCTTATGACAGTCTCGTAGTGCGACTACGCGTTTAGATTAGCTGAACAAAATGAACGCGACGGTCGCGTGTTCCCGCGACAATCGCTTTGGTTAGGACGCGGCCTTTGCTGGGCACGACTTACGACCTCCTGAAAACAAAAATCTTCCGTAATAAGTAGATATCCAATAATGGTGCGAACACATTCCTGTAAAATATCTGTCAGCTGCGTTTAGGTATGCCTAGATTGCTCCACAATCGGAACCGAAATGCCATTGGCTTTTTTCTATGCCATAAATAATAATTGGCCGCTTCGATTTGTTGATTTATGGTTATTAAAGATATGTAGCAGTGATAGCACGCATGGTTTCAAAATTCATTTACATGGAAATGTAGACCCCTGATCGATATTATGGGCATTGTTATTGCAAACCTCAAATTGTGTGTATATGGTTACAGGTATTTTTGTAGTTCGAATTCAGAAGTCGTTTTAAATGCTACATGCTGGGCATCTTTTATTTTAATTTGCTTTACTCATAGTTTTCTCGTAGATAACACACCACGATTCGAATTTTAACCAAACCCCTACACCATAACCAATGAAGATAAGTTTCAATTTACAATCTTCTTAGGTATAGGTACGTTAACATTAGCCCACATACTGGCATCTACCCTCCTGATAACAATAAAAGCCAACCACGATTAAAAATTCGATTCGTTCGATACCATTATTCATAAAAAAGTATGAGCTATAAAGATAATGATGTATCATTGGGCACAAAAATCGGTTGGAGACAAAAGTTTCCCGGTCCAGTAGCGCCGGCCGGCAATTTATGGTTATCGGGCCCGTTGCAGATAGCCGGCAAACGGGTGAGTGTCGGACCAAACGGGCGCAAGCATTATTCTTTGAGCATATTCCAAATTAGAACACGTATTTGTCAAACTAGCGTTTTATGATTTAAATATTAATGACAAACGGGCTTGGATTAAGGTACGCTCTGGGATTATCGTTGTGAATGTCCATTTTAATTAGTTGGACCGAAAGAGTTTAAAGCTTTTTTGGTAAGCTTTGTAAGGTTTGACAAGCTTCTGCTTTTATATAATGCGACTGCATGCTAACATGCCGTTTGTAAAGATAAAGTGATCAGAGAACCTTATTAGGTTTAAATTTCTGGACTATCCATCAGTAACAAGGACATAAACGCCAAGAGATTCCGCAAGCAATCTTTCAAAGTACGCACAAAAACATTGTATGTTCAAGAGATTTTTCAAAAAATATTCCAGTCTTCAAAAGTTGACGCGCTTGAATAAAAATATCAAATGTATGGGCAAATTATGTATATCCAGAACATCGTATCTATAACCAGATAAATACATAGATACAGAATTCTCGAGATGGAGATAATATATGCCGTCGCATATAAATCGGTAACAATATGGATATACATTTACATAGATTTTCTTGGTCAAAATGTAAACTTGATATTTTCTGCTTTGCAGTCACACTTAAATAAGAATGGTACTATGAATGAAAACAACGAAGAAAGTGTGCTACATCATCGAATGTATCTGAAAACATAAAGAAGAATGTACCTACATACATGATACCTAACAATAACCGGAATATACATAGGTATATTCCGGTTATTATGAGATATTGTTGGAGCCTGGATAAATATTGAATTACCTCAAATAAAAATTAATGAAGTTAAAAATACGCGAGCAATTATAGGTGAGCTGGATCAGAACCACGAATATGAAAAAAGTTAGAAATTAACCGTTGGAGACTTACTCAAATGGGTAAATGCAACCATTAAGCATGACAATAGTATATTTCGTCTTCATAAGACTGGAAGCTAAGAGGGTGCGGAAGCGTTTAATATATATTTCAGTCCAATTAGCTCTGCAGACAGTGGCTCTACTCCACAGGTTAATACCAAACCCATTAGAATTTTTGGTAACGTTACTTAATAATGAAACAGCTAACTTTATTGGTAAACAAGTTTTTTTTTTTTATAATAGCTTTCAAAATACTGTACCTACTCTTTGTTGAATTAATAAAAAGAAGCGTTCGATCCAAATAGGATAACCAAAATCGTGACGACCATCTAGCTGCATTAATTTTATTATTTTTGTATAATATGCCAGAAACTATTTGTATGCCAGTCATATCTACTCGTACTTCGAAATTGAACATACGAACTCAAGTTTTGCAGCAAACACCATGCTTCCTGAAGAGAAAAATGTGTGTGGAAATATGAATGTCCAACAATAACATTCTCGTCTCAACCTCGTACTTAGAAATATATATTCAATCCAAATTCACAAGTACTTGCAGAAGGCGGTAGTTCTCAGCCGAAGATATTCATGATGCAATTAAATTATGCACGGTACTGAGGGCAAGTTCGGAATGGTCTGATCAAATGTGGGCTACCTATGTTTGCATTTCATTGGCAAATGGAATCGGTACTTGCTCGCACTGTTTGCCAATTTCCACCTCGGTTTCTGATATAATTTCGATAATTATTTTAAGCTGGCTTCCTTATACCTACAAGAAGTATTGATATTTGATATTGGTACTTAACTGATTCCTTATTTATGCAGTAAAATTTATTCAGAATGGCTGAGCCTATTTTTGGTTGGAGAGCTTTTAGCTATCGTCTTGTGAATATTGAGTGAATTTTATGTTTGTTAACGTAAGTCATTAAAGAGATAATAATATTTGTTTTAATAATTATGGTGCTTGGAAAATAGCCAGGTTAAGGTGCGTCCAGACCTGGCGAATGCGCCGCTCGCGAGCCGCTTCCGAACTGCACGCGTGCGGTTACAGCCTACATTTGGTGCGCCGCTCTAGTGCAACCCTAGCAAGGCAGCGCGCGCGCAGCTCGTGCGCACATATGCGTGAACTATGAGCCTCAGTTGTGAATTTGCTTCGCGCACCTCGTGCGCCGCTCGAGTAGGTACGGCACGTAGCTTGTGCGCGAGCGGCGCGTGGACGGCGCAGGGGCTGCGTACGAACATGAAAGGCACGCGCGCTGTTCGCAAGCGGCTCGCGAGCGGCGCATTCGCCAGGTCTGGACGCAACTTTAGATACTTACTGCGTGCGGGGCAACTATTGGAAACGAATGATGGTGATAATGTCGCTGTCATAGTAATAATACATTTGGATGATTAAATTTGTTCTAACATTAGGACTAGTGACAAGAAGTAAAGTTAGCACTCCTCCGTAGTCACCAACCAACGCTTGGGCAGTGATTTGAAAAACTTCTAGTTTTTTTAAAGGGCTTCTTGAAAAGTGTATTAACAGTCAATCTACATTATAATAAAATGTGGTAGACTATACAATTCCCCTATCACTTGAATATATTAATCATCCAAGAAACGTCCACTTTATTCATTATACTTACTTAATCATTTCATCCCTATCTATAAAAGCAAGGCTTAGGGCGCGAATAAAATACTTATTATGAATTAATTATATAGTTCTCAGAATATACCCGAAATAGAATCAGGTTCATTTGGTGGAGGCCCGCTCGCCGGCTGTGGCGCGTTCTGAATATTTGAGAATGGTCCAAAACAGTGCCATACAAACACAATAGTATGTGATACGTTTTTTACTTTTGTTATCTTTACATAAATGAGTTGTTTTGTAGACAAGGATGATGCTCAAGACCAAATTAACAACGTTTATGTCGCATATAATAATTGTATATATGCAGAGGGAAAGCTCGATTTCGAATATTACTTAAGATTCTTCTAACAGATGTATACATTTGTATTTTCAGGAAATATGTAAGCTAAAATAGACACAGTCACTCTGTAAAAGATCGCTTTTAGTGATAAGACCGCCCATTGTGACACCCGTAACAATTCTACATTTATATCTGTAATTTTTATGGTATACATTATAAAGAATATTGTATCTATCTATCTATGTATATATATCATAATTCGTCATTTTACAAACGGCCGCCGTCCGTTTACAAATGCGCGGCGTTATGTAAAATGTCTAATGTAAATCTATTTGTTAAGAGTCTATACTACCTCCCTCAGCGCTACCTCACTCTGTATCTCGCTCGCACACTATTGCTACCGGTCACGCGAGCAAGCCAGACAGGGCGGCAGGGAAAAGGCTCCAAGGCGCCAATAGTTTAGGTAATTTATTTTTACGGTGAAAATAATGGTCAATTAAAAAAAGTAAATAACATAAGACCTGCTTTATAGTTAGTTCAGTTAATATGCAAAGTTTCATTATCTAATTTGAAGTATTTTTTGAATACCAGCGGTTTATTGTTCGGTTTGGAGGTAACTTTCGATTTTTTTTCTATAGAGAAAATTTTATAGAATCGTGTTTTCGGTTAATAGTATAGTACTTAACATTAATCCTCAACTTTACCATATATTTATTTCAAAATGAATGCTGCAGTATTTTCGACATAACGGAGGATCATGCTAAGCCATTTGAGGTAGTATAGGCCCATAAGGTGCTCACCGGCAGCTGCCGCGATACCGCTCGATTCGCTCATTCGCGGTTGGTCACAGTTCTTTCTAATCTAACCTAACCCATTTGTTCGGAGTGCCTGGATGTCAAAATGATAAAAAATTTACGAATTGCCAATTTGCCTTAGACATTTTGCATAACACCACGCGTTTTTAAACGGACAGCACCGCTTGTAAAATGACGAATCATATAATCTGCCTGCCACATACGCCATATGAATAACAAAAATTTATTAACACCAACAATGTAATGTTATATATATATAATTCGGTCCCTCTATTTTCTGTAACGTAGAATAATTAACCAGATGCAATCAGATAACCGCGCTGGCTAACACATCACACTAATTGTTTATGTCCCTCAAACGGGAACACAACCTAGTGCGAAGTTATTTCGGTAATCATTAGCATGCAGCCAAATAATAACAGATGTTCAATGAAATAGTTTATTGGTTCAAAATTGCAACAATATCGAAGACAGTGTACTTCACATCAAAAACGTGCATTTCCAGTGCTTTATTTGGATATTTTTTTTATAATTGCAGACACGATTTTTTCAATTTATTCTTGTGACGTTTAATTTCTGTAAGTAATACAATGAAACATATCACCCACATGAGGGCCAAACCGTAAAATAAAGTGCTTATCTTTGACATACTTAAACCCGCAGGATTTAATGCATCATTATCACTTTTTCTATTTAAAATCCATCTTTGGTTATTATCATCGTTTAAAAGATTTTCAATAAACCCAGCTTCAACTAGACTGAAAATAACATCATCAACATCTTTTGCTGCCGGCCATCCAGGCCGCATGTAGAAACTAGCACCAGTTGCACTTATACGTTTTTCTAATATTTGAATATACGGATCCAAAGACCGAACTAATGCGACATCGGTAGCTAGAAGAAAATTTTCCCCTTCAAAGATGCGTTGAATATATTTTCTTAATTCATTCATTGGTATTACTTTGTAATCACGTTCCAAAGGAGTATCTTTATAATATTCAACAACTACTTCAACTCCACCATAACCATCCACTTTTGTAACTGCATCTTCAATAGACTTAAAAGGTGGCTCTAAATCTAATGTCTGCAAGGCATCGACTAGGTCTGCTTGATAATCGATCCGAAAAAAGAAACAAAACCAAATCCAAAGAACAAAAAGAAAGTTGAGCAGCCATGACTTAGATACGAATTTAGCTGACTGACCCAATAATATGATGAATGATTGATACAATATACGGTTTGTTGAATTCGTCATATGCGGCTTACATTTTCTTACTAACATAGCTGAAATGACAAATGAAATGTATACCAGTCCGTGTAAATAAGTAAAGTTGGTTTTATCTGGAACAAAGAATTTAAGCCAATCGGAAACTTCACGTTGCTTACGTCCAACCCATCGGATATCTACTGTGTGATAGGTATGAGATGGCAAAGTGACGGTATAGCGTTTCTCTGTAAGGATGTCAGCCGGAATAAGTATATCAGCTTTTTCAGTAGCCAGATCCCCAATGGAGCCCGTTGCTGTCCCGTTTACGAATGATCCAAATACACTATTGTTATACGCAGAGGTAACTTCTAAAGAGGCATTTAATTTATTCAGTATAATCGTAAGTACTTTGCCATCGTAACCGCCAACAGAAGAAATTGTACCGTTTTCTATTTGTACTGTAACGAAGGGAAAATATTCCAACAGAGCCGTTCTGATCGGACACTGGTAGAAGTTGCTAAACTTTTTAGGAAACATATCATCGCCATGCTTTAGAAAGATAGGTGTATAATTTCCGCAACATCCGTCACTGTATGGAAAGAACGTCGACAGCGTTACTGCACCGGTATCATAAGCACTTATTAGGATCAAGTCGGCCTGATCATTCTTCGAAGACACTTCAATGAAGGCAGATAGCTCAGCAATCGTCTTTACAGCGTTTTCCAATACAAGGATGAAACGAATGGGGAATCTTATCACTTCATTTATAAGCTGCATGATAATCTCATAGTCATATAATTTATTTGCAAAGTAGATTGTTTGTTTAAATCCAACTGTTTCATTGATATCACGAATTTTTGTATCATTATAAGTTGACCAGGGACTGAGGACGACAGATCCAGGGTAGCTCTTTAAATATTCATTCACATATTCGGAATCATTAAGTTTCCAAATTACCGTGGTTGTAAAGTGGTGATTGTAGTAGGTGCTTGAGATATTCACTGCTGTTTTTATGAGCTTTGTATTTGCAGAACAATTAGATAACATTAACTGTAGAAGAATTAAAATGGTTAAAACGCGTGTCATTATTCACAGCTAGGTGTTAGAACGAATTAAACACTGCTAAAGCATAGACTACAGCAAGTTAGCAACTAACCTTTTTTCTCCTGGAATGTTAGAAACTACTTATAGCGTACACGACGGATAAGCATATACATAATTTATATACTGTCACCATCATAATTATTACATAAATTAAAGCTATGTATTGTTACTCTAGTTTTATTTACGCTTATATTAGTGTCATTGGTACCTATCATTACATCAAAAGTAAACCTAAAAGCTTATCTTTAATTTTATTTGTTAGCAAACAGGCCGACTTGACAGACAACAGGTCGATAAATCATTCATTGTTTGTACACTTGTTCAGTGTGCTCTGCATAAGTAGGTATTTTAACTTTACCTGTTTAACAAATCAAAACCATTTGTGCACTTAAAAGCCTTAACATAAGAAAGATGTCGCGAACGATACTGAAGTCAAAGCCCATTTTGTTTTCAAGTGATTTATTGTAGAAACAAAAACTTTACAATGTGTATATAATATCATATAAAAATGCAAGTGTAAGTGTAATACCTATTTAAAATTTATTAGACAGTTCAAAAAATATTATTGGTCAGTTTTGTTTCATTTAACTTGTGGTCGTCTACATAAAATGTTTTGTATTTTCAGTTTCCATCATTAAGTAAGCTGATACGAGTACATGATTCAACTTAAGCAGCGTATCAGCTTCATGTAAATACTTAAAAATATAAGGTAAATAACAAGTTGTTTCAGCTTAACTATTATATCTGAGTTACAACAACGATGGATAAATATGTTCTCATAAGCAATCAGATTTGCAAGAAGACTAGTTCATTCACCTATAACGGTTAATGATTCGAAACCATACTCAAAGAACTCGATTTAATATAAAGTAGATGGTATCAAAAAGTGCTGAAATTATTCATGTTTTATAGAATCAAGTGAATTGATATTGCCTTTCAGCACTATCAATTCACTTCATAATAATTAAATAAGCCAGATCAAGTCAAAGACTTCTCCCAAATTGTACACAGCGCTCAATTTTAAAAGCGAATCATACTGTTACATAGACGATATAATGTGTAGTTATGATTCCATTAAAAAAGTTTTTATGTTTATTTAGGTACTTAAAATATTACAATTCTATCGGGGTACAAAATAATGTAAGACAAAATCCTAAAAATAATTTACTTAATTAATCAGTAATGGTTCAATATTGATCTTTGATGCAAGTTTCACAATGCATATTTGGAGTTTGTTCAGAAAAAACTGTTTCAATATTTAACCATGGCTTAGTATCACTAAAAATATAACTGGCATGGCCACGGACGAATGTGTTATAAAGGCTTTGGTTGCATCAGATCGAGGAAATGAATGATGTATCTTAGTAAACATGGGAGATTTTGGTAAGTGTCGAATGGAAACCATTAATATAGTATAGGTAATATACTATTTAATGCCCATGTATTGTCCTCTAAAACCAATTGGGTGAAAGTTCCCTTCAGAGACTTCACATCCATTCACACTTTTAAATTATGCGTGTATTAAACAAAATATATTGACAAGAATATCATCATATTTCACATGACTCAAAAGTATTACAAAAAGTTGAGATTTAGGCACTGCTTTGTGTGGCCACACCTAATAATGAGTAATTTTTTTAACCGCCGCGCTGCGTAAGGACGGCGTCTACGAGAAGAACGGCTCCGTTGATGATGGCCAGGGAAGCCTTCGCCAAATTCTTGTCCCTGAAGTCACTTTTACCCGCGTGTTGCCATCTGAAAGATAGATTGGTATAGATAAGTAAGTGAAAACATAGTTATGACAGTCTAATTATCCACTTAAAATCCAAACAGTTTTTTTTTTAATTTGTTCTAAGTTACAAAGAAATACGTTTATCTCATTTTAGTTTACAGACACTTTTACGTGGGGTGTGTTATAAAAGCCCCAGCTACAGGTCGGAAGCAGTCCAACTATTTGAATTCATATCAAACAATTACCTTAATATCCTCTGGTATTTTCAAGGCTTTCTAGATAAACTGGTGCTCTTAAACTATTAAATATTCGTTAAGCTTACTTGTCAATAATCAAAGCACCGCTGGCGACGAACAATGCTACACCGACCAGCGAGTAGAAAATGTCAATCCGTTTATGCGAAGGTGTCTGCATGATGTAACCTGGAACATGACGTCACTATCGATTAGACCACGCTATTTTGCATTATTGAGCAGTTTTTAAGCTACTTATTTACGTCCTACGTATAGTGCACAAATAAGTGGCGACAGGTGTTCTAATTGTGCCCACGTTGTATATAATAAAATGCTAACCATTTTATACACATACAATCATGAAAGATGACTGTAAGCATCCGTCATGTATAAATATAAGAATGACTATACGTACAACGACTAACTGCTGCTAATTTCTTAAGAACAAGAGTAAAGTTATTGGCTCAAAATCAATTACCAATGAACTTGAACTATTACAGTTCACTGTTCCAGAACTTTCCCAACTTTACTAAGAGACAGATGCTTCTGAGATTAAAACTAGATAACAAATAAACAATTGATTTGATTCGATATTTTTGTTCTTTTGTCCATATTTTATTAAACTGACTTAATTATGAATTTCAAAGATGTACTTTCGTTACCGTTGAGTAACAGTTCAACGTTAAGATCAAAGCTAGGGTTTTTATCAAATTAATATATTTACCGGCAGCGGCTCCGGCGAAGATGATGAGGTAGCCGACGAAAGTACCTGTCACCAGCATACCAGTTTCGGCATCAGCATTGTAGCTGTGGTAGTGGAGGGCCACGCATGAGCATGTCAGCGCCTGAAATTAAGAAAATTGTTTATGTAGATGATATGGTGATAGACGTTAAAAGTACATACGTCATTCAGATGTACCTAACCCAAAAGGGCGGTAAAATGTGGAAGCAAGTAATAAAAAATTACTATATTGGGGTAATAAAATAAATATAAAACAAAAGTAGGAAAACCGTATGAAATCCAATTTCCAACATTATACTCGTAAATTCAATAAAGCTTTGAACTGGGTACAATATTATTTTTTGCTTCCCTTAAAAAATATCATCTTCATTCATTAGTAATCGACACATCTCATGATTCCAAAAAGGCACGGTATTACAAACACCTGACGTCATAGCACGCGATTCCTCTAGCGTGTGGTGACGAACCACAGATAATATCACAACCAGTTCTGGAGCGATGATGTCATACTGAACACGCAATATAAAGCCGAGGCCAACCGCTCGACACCTTGGGGCCTTGTCTTTGAGGATGAACATTAAAATAAGGTCGACTCAACTGCACTTTCAATGAAATGTGCGTGTTTTGCGCATTGATAATAATTATTTTTTAAATATTTTTAAAAGATAGGTACCTATACTTCTTAATTTTTGTTATTGCGACTTGATTATTAGACATTTTCTGACAAGTATTTTAATAACTTTTCTTTCGGATTTTGCCATCCATCAGGATTTTTATATATTTCAGAATATTTTAACATTTTTTTTTTTAAGTTTTTGGTACAATTAAATTATGAATGATGCGCAAATTAACACGATGTATTCAGCTCACGAATTACATAATTATGTATTCGCACGTGTCATACATTTGTATAGCTCTCATAAATTTTATTATAGCCATCAATTTCCGTACAATATGAAGTACATTATTTTAATACTCAATTGATTTTATTGTTCAAAACAAGAATCAACAAATTAATGACCTCCGTAATTAAATTCATTAGAGATTTAATTGTATTAGTTAGTTTATAATTTAAATATTGTATTATGAGCACACAAGTGGTTTTGTTATTTCTTTGACTCATTTCGTTATGAAGCTAAACAATAACAAATAGTTATAATTTTAATTGTGATTCAAGGCGTGACATACTATATGTATATTTTTTATCAGTCTCTACGACTATATGTTTTTAAAACTTTGAAATGTGTCACATTATTGTTAAATTAGTTGCATACTTGTGTCCTACAAGTCTGAAACGACCTTTCAAATTATTTTCTTAATTTTCCCATGATTGTTCAAGAACAAACCAGTCAAGTCCATGTTTATAAAATTATAAATATGAACCACTCCCAAAAGGAGATATTTGATTAAATATTATCTTATCTACAGTCAATAAATTATCATTTAGTTCACCTCCAACATTCCTTTTCTTTCATCAATATCTTTGCTTTATCCATTTCATAAATGTTTTTTGAAATTAATTATTTATTTTTATGATCTAAAAATCATTAGATTTCATACTGTATAAATGATATCATCAAATTATTACAACTTATAAAATACACACAACAACAAAAATAATTAAACAGGTCATCTCAACCATTTCTGTCGAACTATTTCAATGTCACATGACCCTAAACAATGGACACGAATATTTGCGGCCCTTCAGGTCATGTATGAGGAAAACCATGCAATGAATAATAAATGTTATGCTGTAACCCTGTATACCAAAACTTATTGAACACAAAGTGCTGAGTGAGAATTGGGAAACCTATTCTAGCAGACCCAAGGGGCTCAGTTAGGGATTTCAGTTTTTTAAGTTTAGTTCGAACACCAAGAAAGACAACGAAAGGATCACATTAAATTGCTTTGTCATCAGTGCTCCTTTTTCTGTCACAAATGAAAACATCGTTCTAAGAAAAAAACTCGCTCAACCAAGTAGTTTACGACATTCTATCGGTAGGGTAATCTAGTACCCATGTGTCAGTTGATGATAACCTTTATATCGAAACACAAAATATCTGATTTGTAAACACGAAACACATTGATAAGAAGGTCGAGGTTACGTTGGCGGCGTGTCGCCTTGACTCATTTAGTATTTTCGCAAAATTACTCATATTGAATTTAAAACTTCGAAAAAAAAAAGACTTCACTTTTGAATCTCGATACAAATGTTCAGTCTCCACTACCTACTAGTCTTATTTATTGATCCACATTATTTAATACATTAAAAACTGCTTAACATCATTATTGCTATATCGTGATTAGTTTAAACTCGCACATGCTGATTAAACGATCGTTAGCTGTTATATAAATGAGGTTAATGGCAACATTTAAGTGTTAAAGCTAAAGGCAGGAGACCCTTTTTGAATTATATTAAGGCCCGACCCAGCAACGTACATTCGAACATTGAGGAGGTACTTGCATATTTGCACCCTTTAATAATGAATTAGTTAAGTACAGCTTCAAAATAAGTTATTAAATTGTTTTGATCACTAGCGAAACCAGGCCAGAGCGGGCGTGGGTTTGTTTGTTTGTACGTACCCTTTCTTATTAGAAATGGCCTATGTGAAGGCCATCAAAGGCCATTCCGGAAAACAGGGAAAAGTATATGAGTTCTGCTGCTTATACTAACAGTACTATGCTATAAGAACAGACAAAATCAAATACCACATGGGAAAAACTGGAAATACCGCCAATCATGGATAGTGAGATATATAAAACCATACACTCTCAAAAATTTAGAAAGGCCTTCATACTTGGCCGCGTCACGAGGATTCTAGACGACAGTCATCTCAAGGAACAAGCTGAATTTCGTAGTGGTTTTTCAACAATTGACCATATTCACACAATTGAACAATTCAACAATTGTCATAGACAAGTATTTTATTTATTTTATTATATTTTATCCTATTCGGGAAACAGCTAAGATAAACAGTGTCCTTAAACAATATGCATTTGAAGGGCATTTACAAGTTTCCACCGATAAACACTTGAAACAAAAAAGACAACAAATAAGGTCGGTACAAAATACCTATAACATAAAGTAGGAAACAAAATAACACGATCGATTAACACAAACTTAAAATCATTCAGACGCAAACAGAAAAATAAATAAATAAAAAATAAAAAAGAATATATAGAAAATATAAATATATAAACAATATATAGCGAATATCAACTGTCATACTACTATACAGCATACGTTTATTACAACAAAGCTTTTGACTATCTTAAACATGCGAAGATTTGGGAAGCTTTTTTGAACCAAGGTGTAAACAAGAAATACATTCGTCTTATAAGACACATTTACAAGGATATGACAGCAAAAATTTTAACTGGAAGACTGAGAAACAAAATTGATATAAAGAAAGGTGTGAGACAAGGAGATCTATTGTCGCCAAAACTTTTTCTGCAATCTTAGAATACATTTTTAGAAACTGGATTGGACTGATTATGGTATCAAAATAAATGGAGCATCTTTTAACCATCTAAGATTCGCTGACGATCTCATATCATAACAGGCAACCCAAATCACTTGTAAGTGTAACGGAAAGTGGAAAAGTAGGACTACAGATGAATATCTCGAAAACTAAACTGGTGAACAACCACACAGAAATACCCATCAAAGTCAATCCATACTAATATTATAAATGTGAAAGTAACTCTATCTGTCTGTCTGTCTGTCTGTCTGTATGTTACGTTTTCACGCTTAAACCGCTGAACCGATCGTCATGAAATTTGGCAGAGATATAGAGAATAGATGCCATAAGCCTGGGATATAGAGAAGGACATCGAGATCTACGCGGGCGGAGCCGCGGGCAAAAGCTAGTCATGCTATAACTGAATATGTAAAAGAATACTTTTACCTGGACGAAATCATTTTCCCTGCACTTGCAGGGGAAATGATTGTGCTCACATAATAATATAAAGAAATAAAAAACAGGATAACCGCATCATGGAAAAGATACTGGTCGCTAAAAGAAGTTACTAAAAACCCATAAATACCACTCAAACTAAATAGTCACATATTTGCCAAGCGTGGCCCCTAAAAAAAAAAAAAAAAAAAAACACAAAAAAATTGGAAACATGTCAACACAAAATAAAAAAGAGCATGCCAAACATAAAGAAAAAAGACAAAGTGAATCTTTAATATTATAAGAAGGAAAACAAACGTAGCAGACGTGACTTACATAATTAAAAACTAAAATGGAAGTGGGGCAGGTCATGTCTTCTGGACAAAAAACGGAAGATGGGCCAGAGAAGTAACAGAATGGTATCCCAGAGAAGGAAAGAGGAAAAGAGGAAGACTATTTCAAAGATGGGAAGACGTCTTGAAAACTACTGCGGGAGAGACATGGAGGAGAAAACTCACAACCGTGAGCTATGGAAAAGCCTGGGGGAAGCCTATGCTAAATAGAACAGCAACCTAGAGATTTCTTATGTCTAAAGCTTTAATAGTTTAAATAAATTGTAAAACTAGTTTCAAGATTACTAATAAATAATAAAGGCTATTTGAAATTGAAATTGAATGTTTACATTAAAATTTATAATAATGTTTAGTCAATGTCAATATGCACTGAAGCATTACAGTTTTGATAGTGAAAGCAAATGTTTTTGCTCATACAAGCGTGCCGTGAATAAATTTCATTACATAGAGGAGTGAAACTGTGGCTCGTAAGTAGGTATTCGGTAGCTAAACACATAAACAAAGACAAAGAAACAATAATAGTTCTATTGTTCATACTGTTTATTTATTAGAGGCAGAATAGTTCTATAAGGGATCTACACAGAGTGTATTACAAACTGATTAATTGTTCACATCAACTTACATTTAACTTGTTAACTTATAAACATATATATTACTTTGCATGACCCGTAATAAGATAAACAATTGTGAATTTATCTTACTACTAGAAATCACTGTAACTAAACTTTTTGGTATCAATGAATCTAACAATATTATGTATAGGTCACGTTGTTTTTTTTTTTTTTTTTTGTTAAGACTGTTTTTATCATTAACTCATTAAATGCAATCTTTAACTTAATATTGATGTGCTACTTCTTTCAATTTACTTGAGGTGCTAAAGGCACTAATTGTTCTAATTCATCGCATTCATGAATCTTTATATCACACGCATTGCTGCGATAATAGTCATCGTTCATTGATTCACCCAGTAATAGTAATAGTCTTCACGCTATTATGCTAACTTTGTATCTATTAGCTGAAGACAAAGTTAGTAATGATTAAGTACTACACGATTGACTTTTTTGATGAAGTAATTTGATGAAAGAAGTAATTTGATGGTTTCTGAATTGCAAAAGTTTTTTGATGTAAATAAACAGAATTCAAATGACCAATGTAATTTATTTTTATTTATTTTATTTATTTGACTCACCAACAATTGAATACACCGATACAAAGTTAAGAAATACATCCAATAGACTTATAGACTAGTGTACCAATTAATAAGTAATAGAGCAGCTACCGTTGATACTATATTGTCATTGATAAAATTAAAGTCGTTATTATTTGTTGCGCCTTTATTAGTACTTCCGCGAAATTCAGCAAAGTGCCCGTTTAACAACTAGATTTTTTGAAGACACTGAAATTCCCCGGCAATTTGCGTGTCCTACTTTATTACTCATAATTCAACTGCATCATGTGACGGTACGTCATCAACAAACATGCGATGATATGACCCCCAGGATTAACTTGGATACTGACAATTTGCTCCAATTTCATGAAAAACTAATACAGTCATGTTTCCGGTGACATTAAATAAAACCATAATAGTGACTGATTATAAGTCAAATCATGATATATCTTCAGTTTTGTAAAGATACCAAATCTATCGGAAGTACGATGTAGATAACATCAAATTTTCCGTTCTACCTCTATTAACCAACCAAAACTCAGACTTAACGAATTAGGAATTTGTAATATCTGAGTTTAAAATAAACTCAGTTGTTAATACACTCAAACTGAATGCAAACAAATTGACTGCCAAGCAACGGGTGGTCGAAGCCAAATATTTTTCGTATATTTTACGAGGCATTGGTACAAACAGAGCAAGTTATTCTCTACTTGTTGCTGGTAGCTGCATGAAGTCAGTCATCACTTGTGGAATCGATTTCACTTCTAAAAACGACCATGATTGTTGTATAGCATACCTATGCTATAGGTACAGAGTGTACGGCCATATATGTATGGCCGAGGACTGGTACCTCCGTCATTTACCGTCCTGGTTTGTCCAGTAGAAAGCGATTTCGCTTTTCCCGGTTTCATTATTTCATGTGAACAGAGTCTCAACAGTAACATAATAAATATTATTATTAAGCACAACAGCCATAATATTATCTAAAAACGCATTCTCTCTAATATATAATGCAACATCATTAGTGTTAAAATTTATTATAATGTATATTTCGTGACATTCATTTTAATTTATATAGTACTGATTATTATCACCTACTCGTTATGTCAACAATGTTGAAATAAAATAAACGATGTTTTAAAATATGCGATTAAAAATAAACACGTATTTTATTTAATGAGGCCATAGTTGCATAATGGCACATAATCATAACAACACCATTAAGATGCAAAAATATTATTAGTGAAATTACAGCAGTACCTAAACAAATAGGTATCTATCTATGTTCACTTTGCCTTTTATTTTGACAATAAATAGAGAAGGGTGAATACATGACGCCATCCACTTTGTTGTCCGTCAGACCCATAGTTATGGATGAGACGTCTCTAATATCAGTATCAAATACCAAATGTTTTATTTTCGCAACTACAACTCTTGAATCATTAGTAGCATCACCGACATAATGACAGTAAAACAATGAGAGGCACGGTCGTTTTACCAGCTAGCAATGCTAATGGGCTACCGGCAAATGTAAAATATACTTCCCGTATGCTTGTGAAGGCTATCGTATTTCTGAGATCTTGTGTAGGTACCTAAGTATTGAAAAGTTTGAACATTCGTTTGTTTGTTCTTTTACATAAACATTCAGTAATTTTTAGTCTCTTTGAGCATCGTTACATTTCGACCACAACAGTTGTGAAAGATATTAAAGAAGATTTAGAACAAGGTATACCATCTGGTTTAACCCAAAACATCTTAAGCTAAAGTAATCCTCAAACAAATGCAAACACAGAAGGCTGATTTAAAATTACAATTCATTGTTGTCGATAGTGGAAAGCATTAAGGAATCGATAAGGTACATTTTAGATCCAGGTGGTTTGAACAGTGAAGTTTAATCAACTTCTATTAGACCATGACCCGTTTGCGAGGGTCGGTGGGCATCAGTTGCGATACGATATTCTGAATATGCTAGAGAATTGACAAACTCCAAATGTTCATCCATCTACGTAAAAATCTAAACAATATTGAGATAAGGGATATGTTTACGACTACAGGAAGTATATTTACGTAATTCCTTTTACCAATATGAAAAATGTTCTAAGTTAATAGCTTCTCTTAAAATTAACGTGTTAGTGTACCATTAGGCAATCGTTTAACAAGTTAGTAGTTACATTACTCATGTCGGATGATATAATGATTTCATATTTATTTTTAGTTTGAATTTTATCGTTTGTTTATATTTACTTGGTACTGACTGACTGCCACTGTCGTCGTGGTTTCGATATCCGGAGATACGTGTCCGAATACAGAAATTATATGTCTAAAATAATATAAAACAGTATGCAGCGTGTCTAATTAAAAATTCGTGTAAGATTTGATGTGCTAGAAGCTGGAAGTCTAGGCCCATATAACCAAACCTCACTCAAAACTCAAGGATTACTTTAAACTAGTTTAATGCCAATTAATTAGTTGAAACTAGTTTTAAATAATGCTTGAGTCTTGAGTGAGGATCTGTAATACGGGCCTTACAATTTATATTATGATAAGGAAAACTGAATTCGCAAGACGACAATTACGACGAAGACACGCCTCACGTAGGAGCATAAGTGTGAATCAATTTACTAACGTTTTGTCAGAGAGTGGTCAACAAAAGTGTTGATACATGAACACACGCTTAGGTCAGGCTGCTAAGAATAGCTGATGGACACTGATGTAATCCTGTGATAAGTAATTTTAACATTGTTGACTCAAATTACTCGGGTCATGAAGAGAATGACGAAAAAAGTTTGGAGACACTAACTACACACCCTACATTAACACTGAAGTATTTCTTTAGGACAATGCTCTATTATAAAGGCTTCTCAAAATGATCGGTCCTGTCAATGTTGAACGATCAAGCAAGTGAACAAGAAAGTGATCAAGCGTTGGTTCTGTTTTAACATCGTTATTTAATTGACTTACAAATTAACCATATTTGTCGAATTCATTTTTCCTTCTTCCTTTAAAAATAACTCATTCCAGTAAGTCCCGCCATATTAAATTAGCTACAATTGAATGCAATCCGTTTCAATTCAGCCTCAATTGTAATCGTCCTATACATCCTACAGCCCCTTCGCCATCTCTTTCCTTTGTATGGTCGATGAAAGTGAAAGGAGTCAACGCCCTTTGTATCTTGATAGCGTTGGGCTACGTTTTTGTTAGCGTTCGTTTACGACATGAAGCGTTAAGTTTATTTTTAGAACTTTTCTTGGATCATTAATTTTGTTAGAGGCTAGTCTTTTGATGAGGCTATAAATGTACATATTAGTGCATTGTTTATGAAAACAGGCAGGTAGGCAGGTACTACTATTATAGTTTTTTGTAAAATCATCAATATCGATTTTATCGATCAAGAAGAGACACTAGGAAACCCGTATTTAAAAATGCGGTTCTTTTAGCTAAAACAATTGACTTATTGCCTTTACGTCGGTTTACACCGTAGACAACAATATTATCCTTGTCTAAACATCGTTATTTATTACCCACTATTTCGCATAATTCGTCAAGATCAAAGTAAATGCTGCACTACGAATTCAGTTTACTATAACCAACAAGATCATTTTAAATACGCCGACTAAACCTTACATTGTGCAGGCGTCACTTAAAATTATGTTATAAGTAGTACCAATTGTTAAATAAAATGAAAATAATTACCAGCTCCAAAAACTTGACAATAGACAATCTACTGATCGACATCGTGATTCACTTCAAAATTCAAAATATCACGATGTTTATAGGTTATGTTTACACTGAACACAGGCGTGCGATGTGAAGTCGCCACGGAGACTGCGCCGTAAGTTGCCGGGCATTGAAGCGATGAGCTCATAGCTCATAAAGGTGTGGCCATCGAGTTTACCAACGTAGGACATAATAAACAAACTAATAAAAATCTTACCCAGCACAAGGTATTATCAAGTAAGTGACCAAGTATTGAACCTTGTGGTACACCAATTTTATTGTGAAGGATATTTTTTTACCATAAACAGATTATTATATTTAGCAATGTTAAATTGCTTAGACTTAAAACGTATTCAAGTTAGTAATATATTACTTAAGTAATTATTCCAACTACATTATGTACAGATGCCAGTACATCAAGCTACTACAATCTGTCAAATTTCTTTAATAGATTTTCAACTTTATCACTACAACATAAGGTTCAAGGTTGATTCCGAAAATTTGACAGTTTCGGTTAGCTTGACCTGCTGGCGTGTGTACATAATTATTTCTCAAAAATTATGTTTCTTCGTCATTGACATTACTATGTTATTCATAAATCAGCATCCTATTTAATTTGGACCATCAAGCTTTATAACATAAAAAAATATCATTTCGAAGTTATTAGGTACAACTTAGGTAAATAACAACTTCTCCATTAAATAATTATTTTACTTAATACAGACCGGGACGGTAAAAAAAATAATTTCATGGCTACACTACAATCGTAGTTTTACTCCTTATTCCCCCAAGATGACATCATTGTACTCATGAATCGATATCGCGTGCAATTTTTTGTCAACCAAGTACTTACTTGTTTCTTAAATAAAAATATGTACTACACTACTAGTCCGTAAAGAAAATTTGTCGGAAATGGTTTAGTGATAGCAACTATAATTTCACACTATGTACGCTTTCCGCTACAAAGGGCATATACTCGTATTTACTTATAAAATTGAGTTCTGGGAAGGAACTCCAAAGAGGAAAATAAAAGAGTTATTTAAGAAAGTATTTTTTTTTTTCTTTAGTTTTTTGCTTATTGCCAAACGTATGGAGTTTGGAGTTACGCCCTTTGTAGCAGAAAGCGTCCATATAACCTTCACCGGTATTTCGGCAAAGCATTTCAGGATGTGAAGGTTTTACATTTTTAATTTCTTCACTATTTACAGTTTAGTAGTACGAACTAGAGAACAAGGAGTGTCGACATCATACATAATATTAGCTGGAGCCTTATGGCCCAGACGGGCAAAGGACAGAGCCATCTGGAACGGTCTGTAGGAGGCTTTCTCCGCAAAAAGCGGCCCTTACACCTAACAATACTAACCTTATTTAAGTACAAAATTAACATTACTAACAAATAAATTAATAAGTACACAACACAAAAAACTACTTAAATTTAAGGGATAAAATAATACTTGTAAATAAATAAGTACGAACACAGAATAGTAGTAGGAACTTAATGGTTTTACACACAGTTTCATGAATGACCGAACATATGACAATGATTAATTTAATTCCTGTTAGCAGATAAATAATGCAAACAATAACATAAGACCAGGGCCAAAAGTCTGCTATTGCAATAGTGTCAGAATGGTCTCGCCATTGTGAGTATTTGACAGGTTTTTGTATGGCAAATCTGTCAAAAACTCACAATGAAGAGACCATTCTGACACTATTGTAATAGCAGACTTGAGGCCCTGCTTTATAGTTAGTTCAGTTAATATTCACAGTTTCATTATCTAATTTGAAGTATTTTTATACCAGCGGTTTATTGTGCTGCCTGGAGTTCCCAGTTAAATAAAATTGGTTTCCGAAGGAAAATCCGGACATTTGTAGAAATTTCCGGACTTATCCTTCTAAAATTTTAATTCCGTGGCATATTGGTTTCTGAAGTGTGATTCAATATAATTTAAAAGAAATAACATCACAACTTTTACAAAACTATAATAAAAGAGAAAGGTTTGTTGCAGAATATTGTGGGGTTCCTGAAATACAAATAAGATAATCACAAAAGTACAACCTACATGTAAAACTTTTGATTGTGATGTTGAGTTTTTAACACAAAATAGTATTTTATTTCATCTTTCTTTTTTTCTACTTGGAAATCCGAATACTTAAGAATTCCCCCGCATTCCGGACAATGAGATAAAATTCCGGACTTGACCGGAAAATTCCGGACGTATGGCAACCCTAGTTTGGAGGTATCATCATCATCATCATTTCAGCCGAAAGACGTCCACTGCTGGACATAGGCCTCCCCCAAAAGGGGGGATTTGCCATAATCGCCACGCTTGGCAGGCGGGTTGGCGAGGTTTGGAGGTATACTTAGGAATTTTTATTCTATCGAGAAAAGTTTATGGAATCGTGTTTTCGTCAAACATAGTCAGTAAGTAGTTAACATTAATCCTCAACTTTACCATATATTTATTTCAAATATAATGCTGCAGTATTTTCGACATAACAGAGGATCTTGCTAAGCCATTTGAGGTAGAGGCTCTTAACATTTAAACTTTAAATAATTCGTGCTAATGTGAACATGTACTTTGATGACTAATAGTAACAGTCACTCGCATTGTTTAAACGTTTTAACTACTACCAGCAACGTAATACTTATTATTAGTTAACACGAGAGTTTAAAATTTTATACTACGTTCAAAACATAGTATTTAATACGTAGGTACGCGTGGTCGGTCATAGAATCGAAAATAGTTGCCTACGACATTCATGACATCATATTATTCTACGAAATCGTTTCATATTCGTTGTACATAAAAACATAATTTTAATCGTTCTACGTGTACCGTATTATTTTTGATAATTTATTTATGATAAACACACAACATCTAAAAATAATAATGATCTCTACTACGATCGTAAAGAAGTTCCTCAATAATTAAACCTGTAATCTCGTGTTTGTTTGATCCTCAGACCAAATAAAAAACCTTACCTGGTTTTTTATTAAACCGACTTCAAAAAAGGAGGAGGTTTCTCAATTCGACCGTATTTTTATTTTTATTTTTTTCATGTTTGCGGATATTTTCGTCGTTTATGAACCGATTTTAATGATTAATTTTTTGTTGGAAAGGAGATTTCTCAAGGGTAATACCATGATAAGGAAACCAGGATCTGATTATGGGATCCATGAGGAATTGAGGGAACTCCTCAAATACTATATGCATACATCAACAACAACTCAAGCATTTGCATTTAGAAAGTATCATTTGATGAAGTGGAAGTGATAAAGAAAATCACAAATGGCCACCGGAACTCCTCAGTGATAAGTATTTCACGGGTGGCGATAAGATATCTCGATTAAGATAGTTAAGTGACTATGAAGAAAATTTAAATAAATAATTCTGATGAAAATGGTACTGTACGGTATCGACAACACCACATGCGAACTATACGCATCAAAGACCTGACGTCACAAATCCTGCATCGCGCAATCAGAGTTTACCGCGCGACTAGCATATATACAACATCCCGACATCAACCGTTGGGCAGTTGCCCACCAGACACAACACCCGTCTGGTCGGAGGATCCTCCCTTTACTATAGAGTATGAGTGAACTTTACACCCTGTTCTTCATACCTCTAAATTGGTGACCCCGAAGATGGACATTAGTGCAGCCTTCGTGCAACAACTTCAGCGTGACGTCATCCATCACTTCCTCAAGCTTTCGAGCGGCGAGTCACACAGCCAGCCAGCACCCACGGCGTCAACGGGTATCCTGACCACCAGCATGCAGCGAACCCGCATACCTGGTCATCACCCTCAGCCTCATCAGCAACCTTGGCACAGCACACTGCACTTTCGGCCGGTCCACAAGCAGAGCCCTTCAATGCTCTCCTGGTCGACGCCAGCAGTCAGCCTCAACCCGGCGCTGTACGACGTCCGACTCACTGGATCAAAAAAACGCAGCAATACTCCGACTCACTGGGGAATCGCCGTAGACAGTTCCGACTCACCGTGAACTATGCGGCACCCGGTTCCGACTCACTGGAACCACAACTGGCCCTGGCAAGCATCATATGCACTAACTCAGCCCACTATCGACCTCCGGTCTCCGGAGGGTAGTAATGTGGCGGTAACGATAACGCCACATGCGAACTATACGCATCAAAGACCTGACGTCACAAATCCCGCATCGCGCAATCAGAGTTTACCGCGCGACTAGCATATATAAATACATATACAACATCCCGACATCAACTGTTGGGCAGTTGCCCACCAGACTCAACACCCGTCTAGTCGGAGGATCCTCCCTTTACTATAGAGTATGAGTGAACTTTACACCCTGTTCCTTATACCTCTAAAGTACCATCGAACTGATCTGAAGATGAAGCCGGAAAGTATGCACCGGAACTCCGAAATCAAACAATGTATCCTGGCCGTGTTTGGGCTTATTGGAATTATCATGAGATGCACTCGGGCTATAAATGGTTATTAACCGATTTTTATTAGCTTTGCTTGGGTAGTTTTTTTAGTTAGCTTCGATTATACGTATTTAATCCACTTCGTATTAGCGGTTCGTAGTGCGGTGTAGCAAGTAGTGGTAATTGAATTGTTGTGGGGTAAGTACCATATCTAACTAAAAAATAACCAAACACCAAACATTCATTTTTAGGGTTCCTTACCCAAAGGGTAAAACGGGACCCTATTACTAAGACTCCGCTGTCCATACGTCCGTCTATCACCAGGCTGTATCTCATGAACCGTGATAGTTAGTGTGGAGGATGGAAGCCACTAGATCCCAAAAAATTACTAAATAAAATAAAGACTTTAAAATGATAATATTTTATCTTTACTATGTTTTACAGTTCCTAACAAGTGATAGTTTAAAAAAAAATCTTTATATTGACAAAATAAGTAAAAAAAAGTAAAAAATACATACTGCCAATAAAAAATAAGGTTGGTCGGTCCCAACAGTTAGACTGTTGAAATTTTCACAGATGATGTATTTCTGTTGCCGCTATAACAAAAAAAAAAAAACAGAATAAAACAAATATTTAAGGGGGCTCCCATACAACAAACGTGATTTTTTTGCTCGTTTTTGCTAGATATTGATAACGGCAATAGGTAGACGCTTGAAATATTCACAGAATATTTAGTTTGTATATTCACTTTCAAAATAAATAATTTAATTAAATTGAAATAAATATTTAAGTGGGGCTCCCATACAACAGACATCATTTTTTTGCCGTTTTTATAGATAATGGTACGGAACCCTTCGTGCGCGAGTCCGACTCGCACCTGGCCAGTTTTTGAATTCATTGTAATAAATTTTAAAATAAAACACTATAAAAACTTATGTCAATTAAAAAAAAAATACATTTTCAGTCTCTTTAGTGCAATGGAGTGTACGATATTTTTAGTGAGTCCATCTTTAGCCAACACAAACAAAATGGATGGTTTAATTTACTATGAGAATATACTTATTATATTATGAGAGTTGCACTGAGAAAGTAAAATGATAAGTATTAGCGTCACTGCTACGATCGACGCACAAGAGAGAGAGAAAGCTTATTGTGTGAGAAAGACAGGACACCGGCTTCGTTCTCATCCCTACTCTGTGCTGTTCAGGGGTGAGAAGTAACACCGGTAGACCCATGGCGGGAATAACTGATCGAGTGGTAACTGATCAATAATTATCGACCGCCGAGAGTAGAAAATTATTAAAGTACTAATATCGCTATTAAAAAATAGGGGTTGGTGGTAGTAGGGTAAAAATTTAGGGTTGTATGTATTTTTTTAAGACGAATCAAAAAAAAAAATTTTTTTTGGGGTGGATCACCCGTATCTCTTAGGGGTATGAAAAATAGTTTACGTCCTATTCTCAGACCTACTGAATATAGACACAAAATTTCATAAGAATCGGTCGAGCCATTTCAGAGGAGTTTTGTTACAAACACTGTGACACGAAAATATTATATATTAAAATTCAGCTACTATATAAAAGTGTTTTCTGGGTTCTATGTAGAGCTTATTTCAGTATAATGGAATTAAAGTCATAGTTTATAGCTAACTAACACAGATGGAAGCTGAATGATGTATTTTTATTCCGCAATTACTTGTAAAATTAACATTTTTAAACAAGTTACACAAAGTTTTTCTGGGTAGTAATTGAATTAGGGAAGTTTATTCAAGTGTTATTCAGATATTTGTACTGCCAGATCATTATTTCTCAAATAGAACTTTAATAATTAGAAAGACGTGACTGTTACATACTTCCTTGACATAATCTTTTCATTATTTGACATTATTTACCTACAAATCGAATTCCAATTCTTTATTAGTGGCTTTTGTGGACATGATATTTATTCAGATATGTTACTGTAGTTGTAATTGCAATCATGTCATTAATATTTTATGTACTTAGATTATTTTATATTTTGTGAATGTGAGAACGTTGTAGGTCTACGAGTAGTAGAGTGTAGATTTGTTGGCACTTTTCTATTTTGTTAAGTACTTGGTAATTGTTGAAAGGCCTACACTGTCCTCCCATACCTATTATCATTATTTAATAATATTGTAAAGCCAATTATTTTTAAAAGAGTAACCGTGGAGTTTCTTGCCGGCTCTTCTCCATAGGAAACGACTAATTGGAACCGTGCACCTAGCTTCTGACGTTTCATAAGTGCCCATGTAGGTTTATGTGAAATAAAATATTTTGATTTTGACTGTGATTCAGAGTTATGCTCTAAAATTGCTGCGTGGAGATTTTTTATCCAGCTTATGATGAATTACCATTAAAACTTATTTTTAAGTAATTTTTGAATCTTTATGTACATCCAATGTCTCATTTTAGTAATTAATTACAGTTAAAAATACAATATATATTTATTTAATGATTTTTGAAATATAAGCATTAGCTGTTTTATCCTAAGTATTTGTGTCAATTCTAAAAGTCTTTATTTATGTCTTCTAACTAACAAGTAACGTAACTAAACTATGAAGTTTCAGAGCAAAGACACACTGGAAGATTAAACATCACTTTTTTCTACAACTTATCTCTTAATTTTGTTTGAAAAGTATTACGCAAATGAATTTAATCCTGAATAATTTCTGAATAACACTATCCATACGCATTTGTCTGAATAAATATGAAATAACAGCTGTATAAAAGAGATGTCAGCTTTTTTTCAGATGTTACTAAGCTAAATGGGCCATTACTAAGCCATCTATTACCCAGACTTTATTTACATCGCTGTTATAGATACTAAAGCATTTAAAAATGTGCCCATATTGCTTGAATAACAGCTGAATAGACGTTAACTCATACTTTATCCGGGCAATAGTTTCAGCTTATAGTTCCGCGGATCGCTATATTCGCTATTACTCAAACTTTAATCAGCATGACCGTGTTACTTGGGTGGGCGAGTCCTATTACTGCCTGGACGTACAACGCGTTGCGTGAGCTCAGTACTGAATACGCAAGCTAACCACTCAAGGTCACTGGTATATATCTGGGCCTAAAAGTTTTCTTGAATATCGATTCACAGACTGCAAAACGCATGCTGACGGCGTTCCCACAGATGTCGATGGAGGTGGAAAGCGTCAATTTAATATGACATTGGAAGTTCGGGAAATAAACTGTTTCATTGTAAGATCGATCGATTGCATGTACTTGCATATCGTCGTTGCGACTTTAAGATCTCTGTGTAAAATTCAACTTTATGAGAAAATTGATATTTTAAGCACCGACATTTTATTAGGAAGCACATTGATAGATCGTGAAATTGGCAAAGAATTGTCGATTAAATCGTCGTATAAACATGAGAGTTTTTGCATTCGATAGAGCTTAAAAATGTGAAAAAGGCTGGCGTAAAAAAGTGATTTTGCCAAAAGTGACACATAAGAGGTCTTAAAGTCGCAACGACGATATTTATACTGCGTACGTGATGTAGTTTCCAAACATGTCAACAATATGGGAAAACAACTTTAACACAAATCGTTCAGTTTTCGGTCTAACTTCAAACTTTTTTATATATTTTTCATTAGTACCAATGTATCAATCATTCTGAAATCAACTTAATTTACACCAGCACAAGCACAGCATTTACTGTGGGAAACAAGGATTCAAATAGACTTTAGAACTTTTCTTCTACTTTTAAAGATGAATATGTTACATAGACCACCTTAGATCATTTTTACAATCCTATTTTATTCTGGTAAGTTCGTAAGTTTCTAGGGTTCCACTCCACTGTTCTTCCGTCCGTTCGTCCGTCCATCTGTCTCAAAATCAAAATATTTTATTTCACTTAAACCTACATGGGCACTTATGAAACGTCAGAAGCTAGGTGCACGGTTCCAATTGGTCGTTTCCTATGGAGAAGAACCAGCAAGAAACTCCACGGTTACTCTTTTAAAAATAATTGGTTGTTACAATATTTTCAAATAACAGTGTAGAGGCATGTGGTGAATAGGCATGAGAGGAAGGTACTTGACAAAACAGAAAGTGGTTAACAAATCTACAATCTACTAGGCCTTCAACGTTCTCACATTCACAAAATAGGAAATACCTAATCTAAAAGATTAAAAAAAAGCTTTCAGCTCATGATCTGTTAAACTGAAGTGGAGTTTACTTTGTTTATAGTTTATTTCGATTTTGTTTTCTATTCTCAATCTTGTTACGGTTTTTTTTGTGTATTTCCTTTTAAATTGTCTTTTTTGCAGTCGAGTTTTTGATTTTTTATTAATTATTTATTTTATTTTAGACTTTTTAGTGTCCCGGCACAAATTTAAACATATAACTTATATATACATTTTTGTAATCCCCTTTTACTTTTCTTTATTTTGATACCCCACTCGGTTTAGGTTTTATTGTTTCACATGTACCTACCTAGGTAATATACCAAACTTATACATCGGGTTATGTTTCGAAATTGGAGAGAAAATATGTTTGGCTCAAATCTGAGGCATGATGTTACAGAAATTGTTCCTAATTATCGGGTGCATACAAGCAAAGCCGTGAGCAACACCTATTAATATACATATATATTTCTGAAATGTGCTATTAAGTTCATTCATTTGATACCAAATAAGGCACGATTAAAAAATATTTATTTTTAGGTCATGACTTTATGTCCGCTAGAGGGCGCCATATACAATTTAATGTGACGTCACACAGCCTATAACCAGTGGACAATCAAGACGCTTCCAACAATACCTCATTTGTCTAATTATGACAAGCAGTTTAGAAGTTATGAGGGAACAGATGAACATACATACATACCGGTCAAAATCATAACCCTCCTTTTTGCTTCGCCGTAGTCGAATAATGAAATAAAAATTTCATGCAATTAATTTTACGACGTAGATATAGGCAGGTGTATACGTAAGTCTTATGGCTAAGCAATAACGGCCGCACGGGTCGATCAATCAGCTACGCTTGCAGCGGTTGGTCCGTAGATGGGTGACCATCTATCCCTCCGTGTCTCGGAAAGCACTCTAAGCCGTTGGTCCCGGCTGTCATACGTGGATCTTTGACAGTTGTTACGGGTCGTCGTACCGTGTGGTGACGGACGTAAAGAATAGCACTACTTCATTTCCTCCCGTGGGTGTCGTAAAAGGCGACAAGGGACTTACTAGAGAATGGGTAGTAGCAGTTCTCTATGCATTTTTAACACCATACTGCGATCGCCAACCCGCCTTCCAAGCGTAGCGATTATGGCTTATATCCAGCAGTGGACGTCTTTCGGCTGAAATGATGATGATGACGGGTCGTCGGAAGCCCGAAAGTCTGAAAACCAGTCTTACCAAGGGGTATGGTGCTACCCAGTAATTGGGTTGTAGATGTCAGATAGGTCACTCTATGTAAAATACTGGTATTCAGCTACATTCGGTTAGACTGGAAGCCGACATTTTGATATGTTTTGACCATTTTGCTCGTTTTGTGTGACTCTCAGTTTCACTCATGATTAATTACTTACACAAATTTCTCTGTAGGCGTAGACCGTATGTAACAAATAATTGGACATAGTTAAGCAGAAAGGACTCAACCCACATTGTGAGCAGGGATGAGTTGTATATACCAAAGAGGTTGGTTCTTTCACTCAGCAAAAAAGATCCGTGACTCTACAAAGAGAAGGTTGATTTTTTAATGTTGGGAACCTTCCGTTAACCGTTGGGACCTCTTTGGTATAAACAACTCATCCCTGAACACAATGTGGGTTTAGTCCTTTCTGCTTAACTACGTCCAATTGTGATTAATACAATGAGATCATTATGTGTCTACCATAATTTCTTCTGCATTAAAACGCATTGTCAATCGCTGACTAAATATATAAATACGAATTAAACTAATCAAAATCTTGTGTTTATTTGCGTTTGTTATTATAACTGTATCCAAAATGAAACAAACAACACAGTTATGTTGTTTTAAGCAGGACAAGTTAAGGCCCTCTAGCTCGATCTTTTATTTCTACCTGCCAGCAGATGTTTATAAGAAGCAGCTGCCTTTGTGATTCGGGTCATACACAAGCATTTTATTCAGACCGTTTTTTATACGAAACATTTAAGAGGCTACCGACCGCACAGTGGCGCGTTATTTCGGTGATTTCTTTTATTTTAGAATGAAAATGCAGAAAAAAAGCTCGTCAAGTTGTGCTTCACAAGACTATACGTTATTATTACTACAAACAGTAGTTTTAAATTGTTATTTTTTATTGTAATCATTAAAACGGAGCTTAGTGGCCACTATTTTCCATTTTAATGATTACAATAAAACATAACAATTTAATTTATTTTTCATAATAAAGTTATCCGCTTCATAAACCAATTTTAGCTATCGAACTGTTTTGTCCCTTTCTGTCAAAATTGATTTTAACTTGACAGAAAGGGACAAAACAGTTCGATAGCTAAAATTGGTTTATGAAGCGGATAACTTTATTATGAATAGATACATTATAAATGTGAAAATAACTCTTGTCTGTCTGTTACGTTTTCACGCCTAAACCGCTGAACCGATCCATTAAATTTGGCGGATATAATATAGCCTGGGTTATGGAGAAGGAAATAGACTACTTTTTTACGCGATAACCGACATCCACGCGGGCGGTGCCACGGGCAAAATCTAGTTCCTATAAAGTCATCCCCATATAACAGGGTTTTTTGTTTCAAACTTGTTCTTATATAATAATATAATATAATGATACCAGCCTGTAATGGGACGGTTATCCCACTGTCGGGCAAAAGCTTCTTTCTTCTCATACAGAGACGGCACGAGCATTGATACTGACTTTTTCTCATGTGTCTTTATATTCATCTGCCTAGATTTAATATCACTCAAGCACAATAGAATCATCCACAGACGTATCGATGCCCCAAAATAGTTCTAATTAAGCCAATTAAGAACAAAAGTTAGTTCATTTTACGCAACGTTCTAAAGATTCTAAACATTACGGCAACGCCCTTGTGTATGTCTGAATAAGCACGAGTGGTACAGAATGCGTTATTTGTTCTCCAAATTAACGTGGGTCCGACTTAACATCTCTATTTTTGTGCCTACGTTTCACAGTACACTTTTAATTAAGTCTAACTTGCTAAGGACTTAGATGACGGAACTATTGGAATGTGTTGTTTGAGTAATTGGTTACGATGCTGTGTGGGAGGTATCCGGATTCGGATAGGAGGAATTTGAATTATATCATTGCTTCGCTCTTTACTTTTGACATCTTCTAATATATTCGTTACATGAGATCTTTGTGGTCGCACGCTAAAACAGAAAAGCCTGATTGAAACTGCTTTCACGTTTCTTTTTCTTAGTTCGTTGTGAGTAAACAATATGAATGCTGATAGGATGACCATCGGGCCTTCAACACATCCTCTATAATCAGTTTATGACATGGAAGAATTCGTGGACAAGCTGCCGATCTTGTTCTTTCCTATCTATCAAATAGGCAGCAAAAAGTACACGTTAACGGGTCGACTTCCTCGGGGTCTCTAGTTAAGATGCCTCAAGGTTCAATTCTTGGGCCTTTTCTATTTCTAGTTTATATTAATGACCTTCCTTACATGATGGCTAACTTATCGGATATAATTCTATTTGCTGATGACACATCTCAAATTTTTAAATAGAAAAGACACGGATGTCTTACATGTCAACGATAGTCTCGCTGTTCTTTCAAAATGGTTCGCAGCTAATAATCTTTTACTTAATGCGAATAAAACTAAATGTCTTAAGTTCTCATTACCAAATGTACCCCAAGTGGGTCTAAATTTAAAACTTGATGGCAAGAAACTAGATGCTATTACGGAAACTGTATTTCTAGGAATTACTTTAGATTCTAAATTGCAATGGGGTGCCCACATTAGAGCTCTTTCAGGTAGATTAAGTTCAGCTGCATACGCATTAAGAAAAATAAGGCAGTTAACTGATATAGCCAAAGCTAGGTTAGTATACTTTGCTTATTTCCACAGTATTATGTCTTATGGCGTTCTGCTGTGGGGATCGGCAGCTGACGTAGATTCCATTTTCATTCTACAAAAGAGAGCAATCCGCGCGATCAATAAAATGGGTCCTCGTGAGTCCCTTAGAAATAAATTCAAAGAAATTGATATACTAACTTTGCCTGCTCTTTATATCTTAGAAAGTATTTTGTATGTTCGCAAAAACTTACGACTTTTCAAAATAAGAAGCGATTTCCATAATATAAATACACGTAGTAAACATGAAATTGTGATACCCAAATTCAGATTAACTAAAACTAGCAAGTCGTTTCTTATAAACAGTATCCGCTTTTATAACAAGTTGCCAAAGTCGGTTACAGAACTTTGCGATGGAAAGTTCAAAACCCACATCAAACGTGTCCTTATCAAAAAAGCATATTATAAGATAAAAGACTACGTTGAAGACAAGGAAGTTTGGCAATAATTCCTTCTGCACATATGGCTTCCCTGGCTCATAAACAACATAACTATGCCAATGTCTATTAACTGCTCCCAAATAACGATGTTCATTTAGAATTTTTAATATTTTTTTTACATACTTCTTGACATAATCTTTTCATTATTTGACATTATTTACCTACAAATCGAATTCCAATTCTTTATTAGTGGCTTTTGTGGACATGATATTTATTCAGATATGTTACTGTAGTTGTAATTGCAATCATGACATTAATATTTTATATACTTAGATTATTTTATATTTTGTGAATGTGAGAACGTTGTAGGCCTAGTAGAGTGTAGATTTGTTGGCGGTTTTCTATTTTGTTAAGTACCTGGTAATTGTTGAAAGGCCTACACTGTCCTCCCATACCTATTATCACTGTTATTTAATAATATTGTAAAGCCAATTATTTTTAAAAGAGTAACCGTGGAGTTTCTTGCCGGCTCGCTTCTCCGTAGGAAACGACAAATTGGAACCGTGCATCTAGCTTCGGACGTTTCATAAGTGCCCATGTAGGTTTATGTGAAATAAAATATTTTGATTTTGATTTTTGAAGAAATTTAAAAGCAGTACTATTTACTTCTTGAAACCCCATCCCTTATTTCAGCTTCTATCTACCTACTAATTTGTGTTTTGCGATATGAACCTTTCTGATTTGATCACGTAGGGAAACTCTAAGCATAGCCCTCTCCATTGCCCTTTGGGTGACTTTTAGCCTTCTAATAAGGCACATTGTGAGCGACCACGTTTCAGTGCCATATGTCATCACTGGCAACACGCACTGGTCAAAGACTTTCGTCTTGAGACACTGCGGTATGTGGAACGAGAAGATATTGCGTAGCTTCCCGAACGGAAGGGGAAGGGCTATGCTTGTTGTTTCCCTATGTGATCGAATCAGAAATTAAGAGATCCGCAGGAGAACCAAGGTAATCAACATAGCTCGAAGAATTGCCAAACTTAAGTGGCAATGGGCAGGGCATAATGCGCGCAGAACAGATGGCCGTTAGGGGCGAAAGGTTCTGGAGTGGCGACCGCGTACCGGAAGACGTAGCGGTGGAAGGCATCCCACAAGGTAGACCGATGACCTTATGAAAGCCGCAGGAATCCGCTGGATGCGGGAAGCACAAAACCGGTCGAGGTGGCGATGCTTGGGGGAGGCCTATGTCCAGCAGTGGACGTCTTTCCGCTGAAGTGATGATATGAACCTTTATTGTTTGAAATATATGTTTTATTTTTTTATTAGTCTTATTAATTCAATAAAAACTTAAATGCTAAACTGAATGTTCTTTCATCCTAACATTTAGATGTCTATCTCTAACAGCTCTATCTCTCGATACACATACGAACTACAGCGGACCATTGTGCGGTGTCCGAACCTCAAGCTGGCGTTCGTATTAGTTTCTCCGATATCCACTAGAGGTCTCTTTATTAAAGCAATAATATTATGTATGTTCGAAAAAATCTACATCTTTTTAGTAAAATAAGTGACAGGCATAATTTTAACACTAGAAATAGGAACAAATTAGATCAACCACGCTTCAGATTGTCTAAAGTACACACTTCTTTTATGGGGTACTGTGTAAAATGTTATAATAAAATACCACTCGATATTCTTCAACTAAATGAGAAGAAATTTAAAACGTGCATTAAACGCACACTATGCAGACAAGCATATTATAAGTTGGATGATTATATCGTAGATAAAAATGCTTGGCTAAATGCTGGTCCTGCTCCACTGCCACTTGGGCTCACTAGATAAAATTTGAATACTTGGAAGTTGCTTCCCCCTTTTTTATTTTATTTTCTGACATTACGAACTTAATGTTTATTTTGTTTTTATTTAAGCATGTTTTTATTGTTGAATACTCCAATAGATAATAATTATTTTCTTTTTTGGTAGTAAATTTTTATTAATCTCTCAAATACATTGCAAACTATAGTTCTATATAATTTAGCAGTATTTTTTCAATTTTGTAAATGTGAATACCATGGAGTCGTTTACTATGTTATTATGATTTATGTTGACTTGAAAGAGCATGGCAGTTGAGAGTATGTCATGCTCACTTAAAGGTTTCACTGATGGTGGCGCGTGTGTTGGATCATTCGGTTCCCTACAAAATGGTTGAGCTGGATGGTGCTGATCCATGCGTCATGTTCGTGAACGGGCGCCGTCAGTTGGGACTGGTCATCTCTTGACTGCCAGGGCTTATTTTTAATTTGTAATTTTATATTTTGAATTGTTTTATTAGTTTTTAAATTGTCTCACATATAGAAGCAACAAGAATAATGTACCCAGGGTTATGTAAAATCTTGATTTAAAAGAGTGTCCTTGGAGTTTCTTGTCCGTTCTTCTCCATAGTGATCTACGTATTGGAATGGGCATCTAGTTTCAACTTTCTGACTAACTGACCGTCTCTTTGACAATTCAAAAGTGCCTGTAAATGGTTTAATTAAAATAAATGCTTTGAGTTTTGAGAGTTTTGAGTTTTGCAACCAACTAAACATTTTTTTTTTTTTACTAGAAACCGTAACTCAAAACTAGATAAACCACAAAATCGTAATGCTTTTTCATTCTGAATCATACGTTACGTCCAGGTGATTACAGGTTATGAATAAAAAATTATACAAATGACCATCCAGAACCATTAGGATGAGGTTAAGAAGGTCAAAACCTCGAGTATAAGTATCTAATCCATTTAAAATGACTTGAAGATTTTACCCGTTCGAGCAGGTAAATATAAATAGGTAGGTCGGATAGGTAGGTGTAGGTAATAAAACGAAAATATCCCGAATAACATTATGTCAATCAATGGCGTTCCCCATACAATGTCCATTACCAGATAGTGGCGGGATGGGAGGCGGCGGTAGGCCTTGTTTACAAGTCAACAAAGTGCGTCACTACGCCCAGTCACGTGTAGTCATAAATAGCCACAATAAAATGTTGCCTACTATATGTTACATAATACACACTTTGATATTACTGTTATTGTTAGCCTGTATCATGGGGAGAGGCCTTTTCCCACTGCTGGGCAAATGCCTCCCCACATGAATTCCAGTGTTTGCGATACTGAGCTGATGTGGACCACTGGTCATTTGTTTTACCCAGCTCATCCCGCCATCTTCTAGGGGGTCTGCCGCGACCCCTTCTAACTGTCTCAGGGTTAGAGTAAGTGACTATGTTGGCCCACAGCTCATTAGGCATACGGCAGACGTGGCCAGCCTAGTCCTACTTCAACTTTGCGGCTTTTTGAGCAACGTCAGTAATCTGCGTTTTGGAGCGCAATGTAGTGTTGCTTAAAATGGTCTGTTAATTTGACACCTAGAATACTACACTCTATCGCACGTTGACAAACTTTAATTTTCTTAAAATTTTCGCTTCAGTGACAGAGGGAGGTTTCCTTTCATCAGCCCTTTCGTGCTGGACCAGTAACTCCTCCAGGCATTTTCGATTGTCTTTTTCATATTTTTCCATAAAAATTGCGAAGCCATTAACAACTTCATCGGTATACTCGTAATAATGATAAAATCCATATAATAAAACACAGCCTCACCCTTAAACATAACTTTATTAGCAATTTATAGCGTAGCATTCTTAGGGCACTTAGTCCGAATGCTGCCTTCTTCCCTGTGCGCCGAGCATATCGCGATGAGCGCATCTATGAGGAGCAGCGAGGAGTTCGCGAGGGCGCATATCGCGGCGGCTTGCGCGATGCTTTTGCGCTCGTGGTCGGGCAAGCCGCGCCAGCTGTGCAACGTTAGACCGCCGCACATCGCGAACAGAACGCTGCCGCTAGATGACCACCATGCGTCCACGTAGGCGTCCGCCGCCGCTGATACCGCCTCGCCTGGGAACAGTTTAACGTAGATACGTATTACGAGTTCACGACCTCTGGAGTTAGCAAATTCTCTGCAGAGTTAGCAAGCCGAAAAGAAATAGCTCGACCACGTCTGTAGGTCCAAAACCCATTGGAGCATGTGAGACCTCAAGTGGAAAAGCCATCGGCAAGCGTAGTCAGGGATGTCCCTCAGCTAAACGATTAAGCTACTAAGGGTTGATAACTTACAATTTGTATGAAAATAAGTTTCCATGAAACGATATATCTAAACGCGGCGGCCAAAAGTACTTAAGTCTTTTAAGTTTAGATTTGACTTAAGTGCTTATGGCTTCCGAGTCTAGATATCTACTCATGAGTCCAACCAAGAATTTAAGTATGTAGATATCCTTTTAAATTGAATAAAGCATGAAAGCCTTGGAAAAACTTCATTTATACGTGTTGTTTGGATAAATTCACCTATAGAGTAGAGGGTAAATAAGCGTAGAAAATAAATAGATAATCTCGTTAAAAGCGAGTGGGGGAAACGACTGAAATATACTCGACAAATTACGTTCACCTAATTCGCTAATGTACCGCCTACGTCCAAACATGATCAAGTGATACGCCGCATTTATACTGAATATGTTCTACAAGAAATCTGCATTCGAGATATTCACCTCGTTACACGCTGGCCTCTTCATCGTACTCCTCGGAGTCCAAATATGCCAGGCTCAGGTCAAAAAGCATGAAAACTGCGTTGAGGATAGCCAGGGCAGCCCCCAGGAATGCTGCGTTGGAGTCACCAGTTCGCGGGTACGGGGAGGTTTTGATCCTGGCTGTGAGCACAAGGCCGCCACTCACAGAGAACAAAGCGACCCCCAGCATACCAAAGTACATGTCTTGGACGAGATCCAGCGGTGCGAATAACATCTCTCCTAGAATGTTCAAGTTGCTAAGACTGGGGTACATTAACTGCGGAGCGGTAAGCGGAGCGACAGATAAATAAACAAACTAAACTTCTTTCCGTCGCTTCAGCAAACTGTTTGTGAATTTAATGAATGCAGCGTTGAACTCCGTCAAAGCTTTTGATGTTTCTGACGGAACTGAATTCAAGTCTTTTTGGTCAACATTTTATAAACATTGTTAATGTAAGATACATACAGAAATATCTGCCTACGCTTCTTCCTTTGAAAGAAAGTTGCAGTGCAATGTTGTTACACTATTTATTTAGTATTCGCCTCGCGAAGGACGAAGTATTAAAAATAAGAAATAGAACATTTTAATCCAGTATAAATGCGGCACTTCTGCATTTAATACTGTATACTTATAAACTACGGTAAAAACGGAACGATATAGCATTAGTACATAACTAGATATAAGAAATATCTCATTTCCCATGAAATGAATTAACTTTTGACCTTTTCTGTGCTAGAATTTTCAAATGAAACATGAACGAATATTACTGATCCTATGAATACTAGCTACAATTTCAATACACCATCATTTCAATACATGAAAGCTACAGTAAAAAGAAAAGAAAGAAAGAAAAGTAGGTTTATTTGTCACAGAAACACGTGCATACAAAAAGATAATTAACTCGAGAAACAGAAAAATAGAACAAAATAGATCTACATTATAATTACGAGCACAAAACTGAAATAGTCGGCAGCTGTACGTCATGACTGTGACAATAAGGCTTCCACTCAGCATGATGCTGTGCTGAGGGACCCACAGCACAGCGCTGATTTTCGACTTTTTCAGTGGTAATTCGAAAAAGACATACGGAAACTAAGTCAGGTTTAAAGAATTGTACATAAATAGGAAACTAAATAAAATAAAACAAACAGTACTTAAAATATAATCCAACTATACAACCAAAGCCGAACCGAATATCTAAGATATGCGAGGTATGTCCAGTCTACGATCATACTCGACACGTGTACTATGTATGGGGTTCTAGATAAGGCAGTGACTACATTCTCACCGACGATCTCCCCTGAGAGGACCACCACATAGCCCACATATGTGCCTGAGCACAACATGACTGTAGGCACGTCTGTAAGGTCGTAACTGTAGTGGTGTAGGATTAGACATGCCACTGTTAACATCTGAAAAGGAGGAATTTTTAAAACATTACTATACTGGCCTGCACATTTCGGGGTCTTCATTATACCATTTTAGACCTCTTGGCCCTCTCTGCGTAAGATCACAAGGAATGAGCATCATCACCATCAATCACCACAGCTTAATCAACACTAATATTATAAATAGACCAGGGTCGATAATTTTTGAAACAATGAAAATTATAGTAGGATGAAACCCATTTGAAAAGGAAGAGAATATAATAAAAATTAAAGGAAAAATAATTTACGGGCGATCTGAGGTCGGGAAGTGGAAGGGGGGGGGGGGGGTCGAAGGGTAAAAAAGGGTTTATCTCGATTTCCGGCAAAACTACAAGTCCTATGGAAAAATGGCAAAGTTCTAGGTAATAAAAAAGATCTTTTGTATTTACACTTTTTGCAATGAACAAAATAACAGAAGACCTGCTTTATATATAGTTAGTTCAGTTAATATGCAAAGTTTCATTATCTAATTTGAAGTATTTTTTTGAGTACCAGCGGTTTATTGTTCGGTTTGGAGGTAACTTTGGAATTTTTTCTATCGAATTTTTTTTATAGAATCGTGCGTTCGTCAAACATTAATCCTCAACTTTACCATATATTTATTTCAAAATTAATGCTGCAGTATTTTCGACATAACGGAGGATCATGCTAAGCCATTTGAGCTAGTATAGACTCTATACTTACACATTCGGGAAATACAAACAGGCGTTAAACGTTACCTACCCGCATGGATTTTCGGGGGTTATTTGGAACAAAGCAAATGTAAGATGTAAATGGAGAATGTAAGAGTTGACATAAATTCGAATTGTGATCTTCTTACGAAAAATTGTAAAAGTAAACAATTGTAAACAAGACCAGAATTAAAATAAAAGCTGTCTATGGTGTTTTGGTAGAATTTATGTCAACTCAAATCTTACAATTACTTTATTCCAAATATCCCCCGAAAATCCAAATAGCCCCGTTTTACTGGTACAATAATAGTACAACCACGTTAGTCTTACCTAACCTAAGGCCAAAATGAAATTGCAAGTGCTAGAATGGTTGCCCCAGGGACTGCATTTATATATACTTCACGAAGCAACTGACCAAAGCTTTCCTTTGATGACACCATGAATATGCTAATACCTACTTGAACTCTGTGTTTCTAATTATATTGTAAATTGCAACCCCTTTATTAGGGAAACATGTAGTACGATGTATTTTGTATACAAGGATACTCCAAAGTTTTGATGCAAAAAGTATCCATTGATGAATTATCATCTCAGCAAGCACCTATTAAGTACTAGCTGACCCGACAGACTTCGTTCTGTCAAAAGCTATTTGACTGTGGCAGTTTGTCTACGCGCAAAGGAAACTACCTACCTACCCTACCCTACCTTACCCTATCCTACCCTGCCCTACCTACCTATCTACCCTACCCTACCCTACCTACCTACCCTACCCTATTCTACCCTACCCTACCCTACCCTACCCACCTACCTACCCTACCCTACCCTACCCTACCAACCCTACCCTACCTAACTAAAACCTTCAATTTTTTTTTTTTTTTTTGATAAAATCTATTCTCAGACCTACCAAATGATGACTGACACGTTATGTCAAACGCCATAAAGTTACATTAGAAGATAGAGTTACCTACTTATTATTACAATAAAAATGTAAATATGGTCGTTTTCTTACAATTTTTTTTTTTAACTTTCTTAAATTTTTCTTACATAAGAACCTTCTCCTGACAATAACAAACACAACAAAAAAATAATTAGCGAAATCGGTCCAGCCGTTCACGCGTGATGCCGTGACCAAGGGAAATAGGGATTCATTTTTATATATATAGATAAGACTGCTGTTAACTTTTAGAAACAAACATTGAAGTCATTTCATTCATTCATAATTACAGCCGACAGACGTCCACTGCTGGACATAGGCCTCCCCAAAGGGGGGGGGGGGGTTTGCCATAATCGCCACGCTTGGCAGGCGGGTTGGCGATCGCAGTATGGTGTTAAAAATGCATAGAGAACGCTGCTGCCCATTCTCTAGTAAGTCCCTTAGTCGCGTTTTACGACACCCACGGGAGAAAATGGGATGGTGCTATTCTTTACGTCCGGCAGCACATGGTACAACATTGAAGTACTATAAACTAACGTAGTACACACACGGCTACATATCAAGCTATGTATTTCCAGTATAAGCTGATCTCACATTGAATAGGATTTCCGTACAGTTAGAGGTCACTTTGCACTGGTTTTTTGTAGCTTGATATGTAGCCATGTATACATAATACCTCAATGGAAATAAAGAATTTAAATAATAATATCATTCTTCCTGCAGAAATTAGGGTATAAAACATTGTTCTAAAATCACTTACCAACTCACAGAGTTTAATTAAACACGTCGGTATTAACATTGTTATATACTTTTATATGAAAATATATTATACGATTAGGAAAATTTTATTTAATATGAATAAATATCACGATTGTTTAAATTACATGACACCCAAACTTGACAGTTTAGCAACTGTGATATCTGTGAAAGTGACATTTTAACATTTGTTCATTTATTTGCAAAAGAGTTTCGATGTATTAAGGTTCTATAGTAAAAGTGATGCTGCCGGTGTAGAAAAAAGAGAACAGCACCCTAATGAGGACTATCGCGCTCGAATTCGCCACTAGAGGGGCTCTAGAAATGTCAAATGTGAAACTGAACGTTCACTGTTTGTGGGTTTTTCTATCGCAAATTTTTACTAGATAATCTATATCTATACTAATATATAAAGCTGAAGAGTTTGTTTGTTTGTTTGTTTGAACGCGCTAATCTCAGGAACTACTGGTTGGAATTGAAAAATTCTTTTTGTGTTGGATAATTCATTTATTGAGGAATATTATAGGCTATATAACATCACGCTACAACCAAAAGGAGCGGAGCATAAATGAAAAATGTTGCAAAAACGGGAAAAATTATTCGTTTTTGAGAGCTTCCGTTGCGTGCGCTGCGTAAACGGTTTAAGTTACGCAAATATCATGCATGATGGAATTGTTCCTCTTTAAATTTTCTAAAAAAAAAATCCGCGACGGCATATGTCTGTCTTTTATGATTGACTCACTATAACCTTTTTATGGTAATCAAATTTGTTCGAAATTAATGCATTATTTGCGAAGGAGTTTTCATAAGCATGGTAACAATCCTTATCCAAATAAATACGTTATTCATCACAAGTATTTAATTTTGAACAAAGTTGCCCTTACATAATTTAATTTCAATGAATATCTTAGGAGATATAACTGTTTTATAATAACTCCGCAGCAAAATAATGATCAACTCTGCGAGGTAGTCTATTCTAAAGCTGAAGAGTTAGTTTTTAGGGTTCCGTACCCAAAGGGTAAAATGGGACCCTATTACTGAAACTCCGCTGTCCGTCTGTCTGTCTGTCTGTCTGTCCGTCTGTCACCAGGCTGTATCTCATGAACCGTGATAGTTAAACAGTTGAAATTTTCACATATGATGTATTTCTGTTGCCGCTATAACAACAAATACTAAAAAACAGAAAAAAATAATATTTAAGGGGCTCCCATACAACGGACATGATTTTTTTGCCGTTTTTTTTTTTGCTCCGCCCGCTTGGATGTCGGTTATCGCGTAAAAAAGTAGCCTATGTCCTTCTCTTTATCCCAGGTCGATCGGTTCAGCGGTTTCGGCGTGAAAACGTAACATACAGACAGACAGGCAGACAGACAAATAGACAGACAGACAGAGTTACTTTCACATTTATAATATTAGTAAGGGAAAGGATTTGTATGGATGGTACGGAACCCTTCGTGCGCGAGTCCAACTCGCACTTGGCCGGTTTTTTGTTTTTTGAACGCGCTAATCTCTGGAACCGCGAGTTGGACTACTTTTTTACTAACTAACTAGAACACCACTTTTTTTTAATGAAAGTTTATGCGAAAACTATGTAAAAGCACGGGCAGGCAATGTGTTGCGACGGGGTGGGTCGGGGGAACAAGAAATTTAACGCGGACGAAGTCGCGGGCAGAAGCTAGTTATTCATAATTGTAAAGATTATAATAATATTAAGTTTATGGATCTCTGATCTGAAAATAAAGATTAAATTATATTATATTATAATAATAATTTATTTAAATCAGACATTCAAAGTCCATAGACACACACATACATTAAAAATAAAATTATAAATTATAATCATACTATTTTAAAACAAATAAAAACCCTAAATAAAACTGTGATTAATAAAATTTTAATTCTCTGTTCATTAAAAATAACAATAATAAAAATTTAAAAAATGACAGAATTATAAAATAAAATGTCGAAATATTTTAAAATATTTATTTTTTAAACTGATTATATTGTAAACAAAAATAATAATATTTCTAAAAAAATAAATTTAAAATGTATGACAATTATATATATATATTTTTTTTAATCTTCCCCAATTAGCCCGATATACGGGTGCATGTAAAGCCTGCCAGTGCTGCATGAACGGCCCGTCCAACCTGATTAATTATGCCATTCCTGATCAATTATGGCTTAAGATTTTAAGTAACAACTTAGGATCTAATTTCTTCTTAATTTCACTTGGAGGGAGAATAATATTTGTCTGATTAATGCTTGCCAATTTTAGGAACATTATAATGTAAATATTCATTTGATATTTTAAAATATAATGAAATAAACATTTTAGGAAGTAATGAGTACTTAAACATATCCAAAACATATCAAATAAAAGCAGTGACAGGGTCTAACTCGACAGTAGCGCCAGCTGGTTAGCCCAAAAACGATACGAAATACACTATCAACCACTACACAACAACAGACTATTCACAAACTGAATTATTTTGAAGGATATTGCTACTTGATCATAAAAAATTTCGAACTTAAGAAATAAAACATTGCGTCACAAGCCGAACGCTTAGGCCGATCGTGCCTCTCTATCACTTGTTCCGCGCTCTCGCTTGCACACTCGGCTCAGGCGGAACGTGTCAATGAGTCATGCTTTTTCGTGGTGCAGCCGGCGTTCATCGATTTAGAAGACGTTATCACGTCAAAAATTTTACCAGTTCACTTTGGCAACTGCCTGAACTGACTGAACTCTGATGAACTGACGGAGTAACCATTCAATTGAGGTCTTATTTTATCAGTCTACTAAGGACGAACTACGTCACCGAAGCGAGAAACTTCGTTTACGATAATAAATTAATCAACTTACTGTAGCATACTGATGTGGAGTTACCCTTAACAAGACTGCATGCTATTAAAACTTGGCAACATGCCAACATAAAAAGCCTCTATCTACATCGTCATCTATAATACAAAATATCGAAGTATTGAAACACACTTTGTAGGTCACTCTGGCGAGCATTTTCCCAACTATGTTGAGGTCTTTTTTTTTTTTACATGCAACGGAGAAGCTCTTGGCCTTCATCTCACCTTATGGTAAGTGATGATAAGGCCGAAGATGGAAGCGAGCTTCACCCGGAATCCTCAACCACAGAGGAACTGGCTATCTTACCTCTAACTGCCGAAACACAACAAATGCTGTTAACATTGTTGTTGTGGCGACAGACTTAGATAAGATGGTGGCAGCTAGCCAGGCGGACTTAGAACAAGCCCTACCACCAACCAAACCGAGCAGAAATTTTTGCCCCCGCTGGGAATCGAACCCGGGACCTCTGGATCTGAGACAGGTGGTTTTACCACTAGACCACAGAGGCGGTTAAAAACGGTCTGCTTCTAGTCTAACTGGATACAGCTGAAACCAGTATACGACTGCATATCTGACCTCCACAACCCAATTACTGGGTTGACACCCCTTGTCGACATAGCACACAGAATAAAGCAAGCTGAAGTGGCAATGGGCCGGCCATATTAGCCGTAGAACCGATGACCGTTGGGGTAGACGTGCTCTTGAGTGGAGACCGCGAATCGGCAAACGTAAGGTAGGACGTCCTCAGGCTAGGTGGAGCGACGATCTTCGCAGGGTGGCTGGTAGTAGCTGGATGAGAGTTACCTACAATCGAGCTGAATGGCGTGTAATTGGAGAGGCCTATGTCCAGCTGTGGACTGCTATAGGCTGATTATAATGATGACGACACCCCTTGGTAAGACTGGTAGTCAGACTTAGGCTTCTGACTAGCCGTAACGACTGTCAAAGATTTACGAATGACATTCGGGACCACGTGCTTTCCAAGGCACAGAGGATTCTTGAAATGTAATGGATGGTGACCCATCCACGGATCTTCCTCGGCATGCGTTGCTTAACCTTGAAGATCGTTCCGTGCGGCTGTTATTATTTAGCCACGAGCCAGCAATATCGTAATCCATAATACAAAATATCGAAGTATTGAAACACATTTCGTTGGTATTATATACTAATTTGAACAGATACATCCCATTCCGTGACTGTCGAAAGTTCAAGGAGTCTTTTTTTTTTTTTTTTTTTTTTTTTTTTTTTTTTTTTTTTTTTTTTTTTGTGTTTGGCATCTCGGAGGTATAACCACTGGGGGTTCCTGCTCCTTAACCGGGCTTTCCTGTGGTGCCGCAAGCTCCTAACGAAGTTTACGCCTCCAGCCAGGGGGTTTACACTAAAATCTACTTAAGCTAGACGACTGCTCGCTAAGGGCACCCCAGGTGGGGCTCGAACCTCGGCTTAGGGCAGTGTCGGAGGGAGGGTGGCAAGGGACCGTCGGTGGCTGGATAATATCAGGGTTCTGATTATTAATCGGGGGAGTTTGGATTACAGGCTCAGCTAAACCACATGCTGGCACATCGTTAAGCGTCGTCAAGGGACGGGGAGGGCTTATTAATCGGGGTGGGTTTCGCGCGGGACCTCTAAAGCGAGGTCGGAATTGTGATCGTGTTCGTGTTGTGTGTACTCTTCGAGCTGTACTAGTTTCCCTACGGCTCTCCTGAATGAGAGTGGTGGGGTCGTCTGGGTCGGTCAGTGCGTGCCTTGGACGGCGGATCGTACTAATGCGGGAGGGGGTATAATTGGCGGCCTGCACAACGAGAGTGTTGCGGTGGGTGGCGGCAGAGTCGAAGAATCCTTTGGAAGAGCGTTTCAGAAATTGGGCTATTGTAGGCATTCTAAGCTCTACATGGAGGTTTGTGTTCCGAACGAACCAGGGGGCTCCCGTGCATTTACGGAGGAAACGATTTTGAATGATTTGCATCTTATGGATGACATGTGATTTTGCTTGGGCAAAGACCGGACTCGCATAGGTCATGATGGGGCGGATGCACGCGGTGTACAATCGCAATTTGCACTTGAGTGACAATTTGCTATTTTCGTGGACAAGGGAGTGAAGCCTAGAGAGAGCGAAGGCGGCGCGCGAACGCACCTTACTTACATGCTCAGAAAAGGAGAGGCGTTGATCGAGAATGACACCTAGATATTTGGCTCGCTTCTCCCAAGGGATAGGCTTGCCGAACATGGTGACAGGTTTGGGCTTTGGGGGGATTTTTCTCGGTTTTATGAAGAGAACCGCTTGGCTTTTGTCAGGATTGACTTCGATCCGCCACTTTCTAAACCACGCACCGAGCTTGTCGGCTGCAGTCTGGAGAGTGTTGGTAATGACATTATGACTCTTCCCTCTGTAGTAAACGGCCGTATCGTCTGCGAACAGAGCCAACTGAGCCTTTTTAAACTTCGGGATGTCGCTGGTGTAAAGCGTAAAAGCCAGGGGGGATATCACAGAGCCCTGAGGGACTCCTGCGCGTATGGGATGGGAGGAGGAGAGGGCTCCCTCTATGCGATAGCGAAAGGTGCGATTCGACAAAAAGTCTCGTAAGATGAGCACGAGACGCTCGGGCACACCGAGTTGGTACAGCTTGTAAATCAAGCCGTTGTGCCAGACTTTGTCGAACGCTTTCGCTATATCAAAGAAGATAGCTCCTGTCATAACGCCGCGTTGAAAGCCGGCGCTTATGTCCTCGACTATACGGTGGACCTGATGGGTCGACGAATGTTTGGTACGGAATCCAAACTGTTCGTGGGGGATAAGGCCCTTAGTCTCGGCGTAGTCTCTGAGACGCTTATAAATAAGCCTCTCGTAGAGTTTGCCCATGACTGTGAGCAGGCTAATGGGGCGGTAGCTCGCGGGCTCCTTCTTGGGTTTACCGGGTTTGGCAATACCGATTACTGTGGCCTCTTTCCACACTTGCGGGAAGACATTATTGTTCATGGCTCCATTGAAGATGGTGGCCAAGAGCATTATCAGGTGGGCGGGGAACAATTGGACCACCCTATTGGTGATACCATCAGAGCCAGGGGCTTTACGAGGTTTCAGACCCTTTATGAGCTCGTGCACTTCCGCCGGTGTGACGGGAGCCAGAGGATACTCAGGGTCTTCGACGGGCGGGAGGGAGGCTCTACGTTCGACTTCAGCGTCGACCTCATCGAGGTGAGCTTGGTCTACTGGTTGAGAGCTGGGCGAGCACTGGGCCTCTAGACTGTCGGCTAAGCATTCGGCTTTGTCGATGTCTTCGAAAGCGAGAGACGCGTCTGGGCGGATCAGTGGGGGCATTGAGGCTGAGCCACCTCCTCGGGGATTGAGTTTCCTTTGGAGTTGCCAGAATGCTAGATGGTTCGGCTCTAGGCTGCTCAGTAGCTTATCCCAGTCGGCGTCACGAAATTCCTTCACGCGTTTACTTACAGCACGCTGCAAGTAGCGCATGTGGATTTTGTTAGCCGTGCAGGGAAAGCTACTGTACGCACGGACGGCTGCGTTCTTCTCCGTCATCAGTGCACGTACATCGTCCGGCAGTTTCCCGCGACGGTTATCCGTCGCCGGAACCTCCCTTGAACATGTGTTCAGGACAGATTGTACGTGCTCTGTGAGAGAGTCGATCGCGGTCGTCGTGTCTGCGATAGAGTCGAACTGGTCGGGGATCGAATCCAATTGGGGGGACGTGTTAGCTTTCAAGCTTTCGCCTACTCGCTTCCAGTCCGTTATCCTTTTGGTACGCGGGGGGATATTGGGGTCGTGGAGACCTATGCGAGGGGCCAATTCTACGAGAACAGGTCGGTGGTCAGAGTGAAGCTCGTGGTGCACCTCTATAGAGACCAACCGTAGGTTGATGTTCTTTAGAAGTGCCACATCGAGCACGTCAGAGGCATGGTCAGGATTATGCGGATAGTGGGTGTGATTCATCGGGGCGATGATATCAAAATTTAGGAGGGGGCAGAGGTCAAAGAGGGCTTTACCCCTATGGGAGGTGAGTCTACTATTCCAGGCTGGGTGCTTGGCATTGAGATCACCCGCCATGATGACGGAATCACTCATGCTCAAGAGGGTGCTAAGGTCGTCGGTCAGTAGTCGATCTTGGATAGGATCAATTGTAATGGTAGGGGGCAGATAGGCTGATATTATCGTTATAGATGGGTGGCCCGTCATACCGATTCGGCAGATCGAGACTTCTAATAGGGACTTTAGGACAGGAGGGTCTATGGGCGTGCAATAGAGCTCTGATTTATAATAGATTAGAGTACCTCCCAGGTGGCACCGCGACCTATCGTTGCGAATTATACGATAATTCGCAATTGACGGGTTACGGTGCCTGGGTTTTAAAAAGGTCTCTTGAATTAGGAAAACGTCTACCTTATGATCGCCGAGGAATTCGGTGATCTCTGAGTTTTGGCCGTCCAAGCCATTGGCGTTAAAGTAACCTAACATTAGGGATCGGGGTTTGTTTCTAGCGGGGGACCTAGTATCCATTAAGTGGTCTAGGGGTGTTGTTCGCGAATCTAGACAATGCTTGCGTGATCTCGGGATACGCATTGTAGATTGCCTGAATTTGGTATAAGTCACCGGCGTTGGTCGCGGCGACTATCTCATCGGCCATCCTCCTCGCGCGGGGGGTGAGGAAGACCATGTAGGTGGAAGAGATCACCTGGAAGGGATCTACTTTGTTGACACCGGCCACGGGAGTGGGGGTGTGGTTAGGAGGGGGGCGCGCGTACGGAGCGGCGGCGACGGGCGCGGGCGCGGGCGCGGGCGCGGGCGCGGGCGCGGCGACGAGGGGCGCGGGTGCGGTGGGGGGCGCGATGGTCGCGGGTCTCGATTGCGAGTTCTCGAATCGGGTTCGCGGGTCCATTAATCGGGGTATACTGGCCTGAGGGGCCTGGGGAGCGACTGCCTGAGGGGCGGTTCTAGTCTGGAGATTGGGGAACGCCTGCTGATGGTGCAGGTAATTCCAGGGACTGGGTCTCTGGGGACTCAGTCTTACTGGTTCCAAGTAGGACGGGCATTCGCGGAATTGACGCGCGTCGGTACGCTTCGCTAAGCGAGGGGGCGCGGATTTTGGGGCTTTAGCGCAGCCACGGTAGTTCGCGGGGTGGCCTGCCTCGCCACATAGCACGCAGCTAGGTGGCTCAGTGCAAAGTGCGCGGTCCTTTGGACGTTCGCATTCCGCAGTGCTATGCGAACCCAGGCACTTTACGCACCTGGGTGTCGCATAGCAGTGCTTCTGCGTATGCCCGTAGAGTTGGCAGGAGTCTTTGCGGTAAGAATTGCTTTTATTCCGTTTTCATTAACGTTATAACGGTGCAAACAAAGAAGCAATCGTCCCTCGGTATTTGTAAAACAATAAAAGTTGGTAACAAAAAATAAAAGCAATGCTCACAATACATAAATGTTTATGAAATTGATTGTTATTTGTTGTTGTTTTATTTAGGAAATTGCGTTATCGAAGTTGAGATTTCGTGATAATACCTATGTATCTGCTAGTATAACCATTTGTAATTGGATTTATGAAGTTTTATGAAACCTCGTCTTGATTCTTCAAAAGTATACAGCACCTGACTTACAAAATAACTCAAACATAGGTACTATCTGCCCGTGAATCACAGCAGGCCCTATCACATCACAATACCAGCGCTGCGGCACTTATTTTTAAATGTCGCAGCATCATGCTGAGATAGGAGCCTTTTGGCCTCGTATAGGACTCTGTTTTATTTTATTTTTTTATTAATATATAATTTTACTTTTTATACTTTGATCATTGTGTTTAGTTTGTAATCTTCCTGTGCGAGTCACAATAAATACATTTCATTCTTTATTTATTTATATCTTTCTTACTACTAAATTAGGAATAAAACATAAATATTTATGTAAAAAATTCCGTCACTGCATAAACAGGGCCTTTGTTTTTCAGTAAGCGTCTTAACTCGCCTGTTTCCTCGCCCACACGTTCAAGTACCCACCTACTCGTACTTTTACAGGGCCACCTGTCTACAACGCTGAAACGTGATTTTATACGGTCCCTTGTTTCGGTGCGTGGGACTACGCGTAAAGGCTCATACAGACTAGTGCTATATCGCGGGCGCGACGCGATACTAGTAGCACAATTTCTTTGTCGGTGCCTGTCGCGCCCGCGATATCTCGAGTATGCCTAAGCCCAGGGATTATCATTATAAATATGAAAGTATTTCGACATATACTCGTAGCACTTTTTATGTGTCACAGATATAAAACTGAAACAATTTTTTATTGTCTGTAGACCAATCACTTGGTTACTGTGCTAATATAGAGATGTGGCTGGCAGATTGTATGATTCGTCATTTCAAATACGGCGTCGTCCGTTGCGTTGCGTTGCGGTTATGCAAAATCATCATCATCATCATTTCAGCCGAAAGACGTCCACTACTGGACAAAAGCCTCCCCCAAGCACCGCCACTTCAGCCGGTTCTGTGCTTTCCGCATACAGCGGATTCCTGCGGCCTTCGTCCACCGTCATTGGTCCACCTTGCGGGAGGCCTTCCAACGCTACGTCTTCCGGTACGCGGTCGCCACTCCAGAACCTTTCGGCCCCATCGGCCATCTGTTCTGCGAGCAATGTGCCCTGCCCACTGCCACTTAAGTTTCGCGATTCTTCGGGTTATGTTGGTTACCTTGGTTCTCTTGCGGATCTCTTCATTTCTGATTCGATCACGTAGGGAAACTCCAATTGCCCTTTGGGGCTTTTAGCCTTCTAATAAGGTCCATTGTGAGTGACCGCGTCCAGTGAGTGACCATTCAAAATGTCGAAGGCACATTGGCAACTCGTTCAATTTTTATAATTTTGAGATCCAGGCACCTCGAACAAATGGGTTAGGTTAGGTTCGAACTGTAACCAACCACGGGTGAGCCGAGCGCTTTAAGAAATAGATTTACAATTTGCCTTCAGCATTTTGCATAGCCGCGAGTGTTTGTAAATGGACGGCGCCGTTTGTAAAAAGCGAAATCATACAAATTGCCTGCGACATAGAAACCTAACTTAAAATAACACAGCACAGCGATTACAACATAAACGTATCTTACAGCTGCAACTTAAGGCAATCCCCTAGCGTAAGCGTTCGGTCCTTCTCTATCCCGTCACAGCGGGGACGCTATGTCCCGCTCCCTGCGTACGCCGAATTCACACAATTATTGGAATTATTTTAATAAAAAAAGAAGAGTGATCTTTTGAAATTAAATAAAACGTGAATTATTAAGATTTTTAAATTATCTATCCATTAGTGTAACTCTCAAATTAATGGAACGTCAACTTTAGCAAAAAATGCATGCAATCAATAATTTTAGTACTTTTTTTACACGGAGATTTCAAATGTACTTATAACACATAAAAATAAATAAGAACGTGCAATGTGATGATAGGATATCGTATATTAATAATGTGTTTTAAGATGTAGTTTATTTCTCTTAATTAATGAGTTAATAGCGCGTGTGAATAAAAACGCGTTTTGCTCGGGGTAGCGCCTTAATGAGAGCGGTAACATCCACCATTTAATTCATATTACTTGAGCAGAATAGGAAATAACTTAACCATTATCCTAAGCTACGCTTGCCGGGGTTGGTCAGTGGATGGGTGACCATCTTTACATACCGAGACTCCTCCGTGCCTCGGAAAGCACGTTAAGCCGTTGGTCCCGGCTGTCATTCGTGAATCTTTGACAGTCGTTAAGGGTCGTCAGAAGCCCAAAAAGTCTGACAACCAGTCTTACCAAGGGGTATCGTGTTACCCAGTTACTGGGTTGTAGAGGTCAGATAGGCAGTCGCTCCATGTAAAATACTGGTATTCAGCTGCATCCGGTTAGACTGGAAGCCGACCCCAACATAGTTGGGAAAAGGCTAGGCAGATTTTATCCTTTTATTTAATTTCCACATGAACCATAAATAAACATATCTACGTGAGTGTAACGGAAAGCACCATAATTCGAGCTTAAATGAATTATATATGTCGTCAAATCATTGAAATGTATCGATTGTTCCGTGAAAACTAATATTCTAATATAAATTGCTTAAATAGCATTATATACTGATGAAAATGATCGATATCTCAGAACTGTAAAGAGATAGCGTAATTTGAACACTGCCATTAGCTTAGTTGGAGCATTTACCCCCTAATTACCTATTTTATATAACAGTATATACCCCCGGGGCACAGTGGAACGAATGTATGGGAGCGGTTGGACGTAGACATGTCCGAAAAAAAAGAGTAAAATTATGCCAAACTAATGATGCCATCTTATTCGATTACTTAACGCCTTCATAACTTGTGGTGATGAATTTCTTCATAACTCCCATATTTCGGGAGTAATTTGAGAAAATGTGAAATTTTACTATGAAAATGAGTGTATCGAGCTCTCTCCCTCCTGATTCCGGGCTTGTTTCAAGTAGCGGTCTCTAATATCATAATGCTAATACTAAGAGCTATATTTAATACTAAGACACATAGTGCGCCAAATGTGCACTTTCTGGGATAAAGAGTGATGTTTATTTTATAACACAATTTTTTTATTTTTTGTTTATTTTGTTGATTAAAACCGTTTTTCTAAAGGTTTACCTTATTACAATAACATTTCTGAGCAGCCAATTAGAGAAGATATAAGCTAATTAGGATATATAATTAGGGACTTAAGGTTTACATATAAAACTGATGCACTAATGATTACTGATAAGAACATTGCTATTATTTAATTACTAAATGGCTCTTAATACACTAATTTAGCATGCATCATTTACTAATTATCACAATAACTAATTACCTTGCAATATTTAACAAAGGATACCTGGGATACCTGGATTTTATATAAATAGGTCACTATTAGTAACTTTAAAATCAGTGTTGATTTACACCTCGTTGTATCCAAGCTAATCTCGCAATGTATTTTCCAAATTTTAATACAAATCTTGATATTCACGTTGCTTTATGCGCACGCGCACCTAAAGATTTACGCGACTTTAACTATTTGTTCAGTGTTTTAAAAGATAACAGTTGTGTTCAGTTATGTGAAAGTGCTGAAACAAGTTTAAAAGACTGGTGTCGTCGATTTTGCTACCGCATTTATGCAAAATGGACACAGTCTGGAAGAAGCACAGATAAGTTTCGGAAGAAACATGAGATTTGGCTACAGGCTGCAATTCAATGGCCGGAATTACAGAATGAAAATATGGAACCTTCTACAGAAAATATAAGTGACGTCATCGAGCCCATAATTTCTCCTGCTAAATCTGATGCTTCAACTTGTACACATCCTAGTCCTCGTAAATCTTTTGAGGACCTTAGTAACCGGCAAAAAAGAAGACGCACTGAAGATAGTCTTTCATGCAGCAGTAGCAGCGCTGAAATTATGTTTTCGGCCGAAAGGGCGCTTCAAAAGGCAGGACAAAGCGATACAGCTTATGTTATGAAATACTTGACGGAGAATCCAGAAGAGGCCTCAAAAATCAAAGCCTTCATTGAAGGTAAATCAATTCAGGTACGGGAAATATCCCCTTTGAAGGCATTGGCTCTTTATGTATCGATGAACTTATCGAAATGGCGCTATAACACTCTTCGGGATTTCAACACTCAAGAAGGAGCTCTTCAATACCCGAGTTACTACATGTTGGTTAAAGAAAAAATTAAGTGCTATCCGGCCAAAGAAGATCTCACAGTTACAGAGAGCTCTGCAAAAATCAAATTACAAGCCTTGATGGATTTAACCTCAAGAAGACTTATTAGGTCGTTAGAAACCCCTGTTGATCCCAATCAACAGCTCGTATTGACCAGCAAATGGGGTTTTGACGGATCATCTAGCCAAAGCATTTATCATCAAAGGACGAGTGAAGATGAGCAAATCGATCTTGCTAGTAATTTTATGATTAGTCTTGTACCACTGCGGCTCGTCTCAAAAGGTGTAACAATTTGGGAAAACGAGCGACCATCTTCCACTTCATTTTGCCGGCCAATATTGTTTAAGTTTATAAAGGAAACCAAAGAAAATGTGCAGAGAGAGATGGCTGAAATCGAAGCAGAGATTGAAGCCTTAACTCCATCCACCATCACTGATGGAATTAGTGTCAAACACCAACTGCTGTTGACAATGATTGATGGTAAAATTCATTCCATTATATCCAATACAGCAGCTTCAGTGTGTGACATATGCAAGGCTTGTCCTAAAGAAATGAATAATTTAGAGTTAATCAAAGATAAACACGCAAACGAGGACATGTATAAATATAGCTTAAGCACCCTTCACGCTTGGATTCGCTCAATGGAATGCTTATTACACATTTCCTACAAATTAGACATAAAATCATGGCAAGTAAGGGGTGATATAGCAAAAAGGCAAGTTGATGACAGGAAGAAAAGAGTTCAAGAGGCTGTAAGAAGAGAAACGGGCTTACTTCTCGATGTTGTGAAACAAGGCAGTGGATCCACCAACAATGGCAACTCGGCAAGGAGATTTTTTGAAAACTACACTAAATCTGCTGAACTGACCGGAATAGATGCTATGCTTTTAAGAAAAATCTGTGTGATCTTGCAGTGTATTTCATCAGGAGAGAAGATCAACGTAACTAAATTCCGAGAGTTCTGCTTTGATACTGCTAAGCTTTACGTGGAGTTATACCCATGGTATTATATGCCTTCTTCATTTCATAAAATTTTAATGCATGGGCCAGACATAGTTCAGAACATGTCAATTGTGCCCATTGGTTTTCTATCCGAAGAGGCATCTGAGGCTAGAAATAAAGATTTTAGAAAATATAGAGAGGGGCATTCTCGAAAGCATAGCAGTATCTCATGCAATGAAGATATTATGCACAATCTTTTACTGTCTTCTGATCCACTTGTTACAAGTATCCGTCCAAAAGGAAATAAGTTTGTAAAAAAATCTTCTTTTAAGGAATTTTATGAGCTTACGGATTCTGAGAAAAGTGATATCGAATTTGTTAACATAAATGATTTAGCGGACATCGATTCTGAATTTGAATTAATTGATGATGATGATGATGACGAAGATAATTAAATGATGTTATTGTTTTAAAATGTGTAACTTAGTAAATTAGAGCTTACATCTTAATTATTTATTGTACTTTTAATGAAACTAGGTAATTTATTATCAACTTACTTAAAAGTCATACTCTCATCAGTTCTTGTGAATATTTTTGTTAATATATATTTCTGTATATATATAATATATTTATAGACCTCTTAATAAGTCTGTCTGCGGTTTAAAGTAAATACAAATGGGGAAAAAACGTTTTTTTTTTTTAAATTTTCATTTCCTTTTATCCCAGAAAGTGCACATTTGGCGCACTATGTGTCTTAGTATTAAATATAGCTCTTAGTAATAGCATTACGATATTAGAGACCGCTACTTGAAACAAGCCCGGAATCAGGAGGGAGAGAGCTCGATACACTCATTTTCATAGTAAAATTTCACATTTTCTCAAATTACTCCCGAAATATGGGAGTTATGAAGAAATTCATCACCACAATTTATGAAGGCATTAAGTAATCGAATAAGATGGCATCATTAGTTTGTCATAATTTTACTCTTATTTTTCGGACATGTCTACGTCCAACCGCTCCCATACATTCGTTCCACTGTGCGGGGTACCGATTAAAGTAAAATCCATTGTGTCGAAAAGTAAACAGTGTTATGTACCATTTTCATACTGCGTAGAACCACGTCTCCCGTACCCCTCCTACGTCTAAGGAGAGCTAACTGCGCAATACCCCGCAGACACCCGTTCCCCTTCAACACCCCCTCATCAGGTAGGAATGTTTGTAACTGGTGAGTTTCATTGAATATACGACCAAGAGTCACCCGCAACTTGTGATCATGGGTAAAACCTATAAAGGGAACTCGAGCAAGTTGATTTTCGTAGTACATCAGTAATACATCAAGTAAATCTCTCAATAGCAATAATCTCTCCGTACGATTCAGTTGCTCTCCACATATATTCGAGAATTAGTCGCTCCGCGCTTAGATAGTTTTAATAAAGTCAGTTTAAGTTAGCCAATTATTTCAGTTTAAGGTAGTTTCTAGATATTCTATTAGTTCGTAAGTGCTGATTTATATATTGTGACTCTATTTTTGTTGACTGTAATTATCGTGTGTTATTTTATTGATTATACAAGTGTTTAATCTGACAGTGTGGTTTTCACTGGTTACGAGTAAGTGCGTTGGTAACCTTTCGACACCCCCGCCTACAACACCTGACTCCCCGAATATCTTACATTTTGGTCCTTACGAGCCGGATAAGGTTTACAAGTAACCATGAGTCAGAGGAGCACCATCACCACACGCAGCAGGCTGCGAAAGCTGGCTGAAGAGCAGAGCGCACGCAGAATTGATGACCCAGTATCGGACTCCGGGTTGCAGTCTGAAAGGGTACCGGGTTCACCGTCTGTCGCACCGACCATGGCGTCAACGTCTGCCCTCAACATCCCCCTGACGGGTGGTCGAGTAATCGACTACAGTGCTGGAAGTACGTCAGAGGGACCCCAGGGAGGACAGGCAGTAGCAAGAGGTCGCCATACGTCGCCGCGAAGCAGAACGTCATCAAAAGCTAGCCGCAAGAGCGTCGAGTATATAAGAAAACGCATAGAGTATGAAGCTGAAAAGGAGCTAGTACAGCTGAAAGAAAACCTTCTCAAGAAAAGGATGGAAGCTGATATTGCAGAGATAGAAGCAGCTGCCGAGAGTGACGACTCAAATACGGAAGCAGGGACGGCACAGCGCGTAGAGCAGTGGATAGACACAACGCCTCAGGTAACGCAACAACAAACAGTGTTGCACCAGTCAGGCCCAGTGTTGTGTCAATCGGATGCAGTGTTGTGTACCCCGTCAGCAGCGCGCGCGCCTACGGAAATGGCCGCGCCCCGTAACCCACCCGTGAGTCAAAGGCAGCTCAATGTAAGTACGCTTGAAAGTAATATAAATGTATACCGTGATAATGTGTCGCATGTAATAGGTCCGTCTGTGTCAGTACCGTTTTCGAATCTAACGGTACCTATGGCCCAGACGCATACGCCAGTGTCTCAGGATAGAGTAACGTTCCATTTACCTGACAGGTATCCCGTCTTTACCACCCCGGTCGCAAGTGTACCTCGAGTTTCGATACCCGAGTCGGATACACGGCGGCAGAAGAATTACGGGGCGGATGATAAAGAAAGACGAAGGGAAATGTCGGGCGATAGGGACAGCAAGATAGACAGATTGGCAGAGGCTATTACTAGTATGTCGCGACCGCGTCCGGTACCTAGACAGGCGTACGAGCTACCCCATTTTAGCGGTGACCCAGCTGAATGGATTTCTTATAAGAATATGTATTGGGACACAGCCGAACAGTATAATTTTAGAACGCATGAAAACTTAGCCCGGCTTAAGACGTCATTGCATGGCGACGCGAAGACCTCAGTTGAGGACCTATTACGGTCAGGTACAGATCCTTCCGAAATAATGCGCGCACTAGATGAGGAGTTCGGTCATCCGACGTTAATATTACAAAGTGCACTCAAGAAAATTAGGGATCTACCTAGGATAACTGAGAGTGGCCGTGAGTTAAGGCGGTTCACGTCTACAATAAGGAATGTTGTGTCCCTACTTAAAAACATTAGAGCCGACGGGTATATAAATAATCCGCAATTAGTTAGTGAGATAGTTAACAAATTAACTCCAATACAGCGCGCGCAATACGGCGATTTTGCTATGGGTATAGATAGCTCACAGGGGGTGGACCTAAGAGTGTCACCGGACCTAGAATTAATGTCACACTTCTTAAAACATTTAACTCGCTCGACTTCATATTACGTTCAAGCCAGTATGTTCGAAGCTAGTCCAGCCAAGCCACCTGTGAGGCAACAAAAGCAAGCCGCGCGCTCAAGTAATAATAAAGTACCGCCGGCTCAGCGGGTACATACGCATAGTGACGAGTCTAGTGTACCTAAAGAATGCCTAATTTGCAAAAAGGAACATGCCATTGAACACTGCGACGCATTCGGTAAATTAAGCGTGCAACAACGATGGGACACTATTAAAGACAAAAATACATGTTTCAAATGTTTAGTTAGTAAACACCCTAAGAGGTTTTGCCGCGCCAAAAGGTGCGAGAAATGTGGCTACAGCCATCATATTTTATTGCATGCAGATAAACAGAACAAAGACAGCAATAAACCGGAGGCCGGCAAAACAGTTAGTGAAAAAACGGAAAGCGTCACTAACATAGGGGAATGGCGAGCTACGGCTCTATTAAAGACAATTCCAATTGGAATAACCTATGACAATGGAACGCATCATAAATGTTACGCGCTACTAGACGACGGGGCAACAGTATCACTGATCGACAGCGCTATAGCTTCAGACCTAGCGGGCCCCCGCATACCTCTTACATTAAAAACAGCGGGTGGCTACGGAGTCACTGATTTAACTTCGCGAGTGGTACAAGCACGGATCACAGGGCCAAACGGACAACAACATGAAATCAAATGCCGTACCATGGTCAACATGAATTTGCCAATACAAACTGTGTCCGCTGCTATGCTGAACGATAACGCTCACCTCCGTGACTTGGGTTGCGTGGAGATGAGGGGCGCTAAGCCGATGTTGTTGCTTGGGCAGGATAACTGGCAGCTTTTGGTCAGTCAGGACATCCGACATGGACGATCCGGTAAACCAGTTGCCTCCCTCACGAAGCTAGGTTGGGTCGTACACGGACCATTCGATAGTGCTAACGATGTTAACGATCAGTCAGTAAATTTTGTGACAGTTCCCCTGCCTGATCTGCATGACCTAGTCAAAGCTCAGTTCGAGCTAGAAGCTATAGGTATTTCGCAAAACGCTCGTAAAAATAAAAATAATGAAAGAGCGTTAGAAATCCTAGATAATACTAGCCGCCGCGTACCTAATAGTTCACAATGGGAAGTAGGGCTATTAAGGAAACATGATGATGTGGAATTGCCTAATAATTATAATCAGGCTGTCATGGTAATAGGGAAAGCGCGTGTAGCACCTCAAAAGGTGATATCTATCCCTAGGCTTGAGCTACAAGCGGCCTTGTTAGCCTGCCGACTAGCAGACACGGCCGAGAAAGAGCTAGGGCTATCAATAAAACGTAAATTTTACTGGACAGACAGTAAAACGGTTCTTAGTTGGATAAACTCTGACGCCCATGAGTTTCAGAGATTCGTATCACATAGACTAGCCGAGATTGATAAATTATCGGACCGAGGCAATTGGCGCTGGGTGCCATCGGAGGATAACCCTGCTGACAAAGCGACCAGATTGTCTTGGCCCGATAACCATGCGGTGTGGCTTTCTGGCCCCCCTTTTCTATGTGATCCACAGGAGCGGTGGCCGGTGTGTCATGAGGCTGAAGCGGCGGAAGCGGACCTCGAGCGCATTCAGCGGGTCCACGCTACATCAGCGCCGATGGCGCCACTCCTTCTCTACGAGCGCTATTCTTCGTGGACGCGCATACAGCGCGTTATGTCACGCGTGCTAATATTCATCGGCCGATGTCGTAAGCATCGGTCAACAGCAGAGCTACAGCGTCCCGACCTGGAAGAAGCTCACAACTGCCTTATGCGGTTGTGCCAAGAAGACAGCTTCCGGGATGAGCGGGCCGCCATACTAGAAGGCCTGCCCGTCCCCAACAACAGCAGCATCAAGGCCCTAGACCCGATGATCACCGAGGACGGCTTGCTTCGGGTGAGGGGACGCCTGAGTGCCTGCGAGGTGCTCACCTTCGGGGAAAGGCACCCGATAATATTAGAGGGACGTCACCCTCTAACGCGAAAGTTGATCGCATTTTACCACGGGATGGCTTTACACGCCAACCACGAGACCGTCGTCAACAACCTTCGTGAACAATACTGGATCACAAGGGTAAGAACCTCAGTAAAAGCGGTGGTTGCCCAGTGCCAATTATGTCGTGTTTCCAGAGCTAAACCAGCCCCGCCCAAGATGGGTGATCTTCCGCTGGCGAGAGTCGAGACCTCGCGACGAGCCTTCGTCCGAGTGGGCGTCGACTACTTCGGCCCGATGGAGGTAGCAATTGGGCGGCGCCGCGAAAAGCGGTGGGGTGCATTGTTCACCTGCCTCACCACACGCGCCGTCCACCTCGAGTTGGCCGCCTCATTGAGCGCCGACTCCGCCATACTAGCCTTGCGGCGCCTTATTGCGCGCCGCGGGCAACCAGCGCATCTGTACTCAGATCAGGGTACCAATTTCATTGGAGCCAACACCGAACTACGAGCAGCCCTGAAGGACCTTAACCACGGTCTAGTCAGGGCCGAAGCCATCAACCGAGGCATCGAGTGGCACTTCAATCCCCCGGCAGCCCCACACATGGGCGGCTGCTGGGAGCGCCTGGTGCGTTCTATAAAAAACGCACTCCGAAGCACGCTCAAGGAACGTGCTCCCCGAGAGGAGGTGTTGTATACCCTCCTCACCGAGGCCGAGCTGATTGTAAACAGCCGGCCTCTAACTTATGTCTACGACGACCACGACCAGCCTGTGGTCCTGACACCTAACCATCTACTCCTGGGCACTGCGTCCGGGAGTACTCCGTTCCTGCCGGGAGACTTCGAGGACGTCGATTCGCGCCGGCAATGGCGGCGCGTGAACGCGCTCGCCGACATGTTCTGGCGGCGCTGGCTACGAGAGTACCTCCCAACGCTGCAACGTCGTGACAAATGGATTAACAACGTACCCAATGTGCGGGTCAACGACGTAGTTGTGATTATAGACAATAATAAGGACAGGAATGTATGGACAAAAGGTGTAATTAAGAATGTATATTACGGCAATGACGGTATTGTTCGTGTAGTCGACATTAGGACGTTAAATGGGGTCCTGCGTCGGCCCGTAGCAAAGATTATCGTGCTTCCCACCGACCAAATATGATGTAATGCGGTTGAACCCTTTTACAGGGGGTGGAATGTAACGGAAAGCACCATAATTCGAGCTTAAATGAATTATATATGTCGTCAAATCATTGAAATGTATCGATTGTTCCGTGAAAACTAATATTCTAATATAAATTGCTTAAATAGCATTATATACTGATGAAAATGATCGATATCTCAGAACTGTAAAGAGATAGCGTAATTTGAACACTGCCATTAGCTTAGTTGGAGCATTTACCCCCTAATTACCTATTTTATATAACAGTATATACCCCCGGGGTACCGATTAAAGTAAAATCCATTGTGTCGAAAAGTAAACAGTGTTATGTACCATTTTCATACTGCGTAGAACCACGTCTCCCGTACCCCTCCTACGTCTAAGGAGAGCTAACTGCGCAATACCCCGCAGACACCCGTTCCCCTTCAACACCCCCTCATCAGGTAGGAATGTTTGTAACTGGTGAGTTTCATTGAATATACGACCAAGAGTCACCCGCAACTTGTGATCATGGGTAAAACCTATAAAGGGAACTCGAGCAAGTTGATTTTCGTAGTACATCAGTAATACATCAAGTAAATCTCTCAATAGCAATAATCTCTCCGTACGATTCAGTTGCTCTCCACATATATTCGAGAATTAGTCGCTCCGCGCTTAGATAGTTTTAATAAAGTCAGTTTAAGTTAGCCAATTATTTCAGTTTAAGGTAGTTTCTAGATATTCTATTAGTTCGTAAGTGCTGATTTATATATTGTGACTCTATTTTTGTTGACTGTAATTATCGTGTGTTATTTTATTGATTATACAAGTGTTTAATCTGACAGTGTGGTTTTCACTGGTTACGAGTAAGTGCGTTGGTAACCTTTCGACACCCCCGCCTACAACACCTGACTCCCCGAATATCTTACAGTGAGCATAAATAATTGAGCTTAATATGCATTACTAATTAATTGTAATTGGTTGTAATAGTAAACTTCCAGCGTTCATCGTAAAGTAATTATTATTGTCGTAAAATAATATTTTCTTGCACATCTACAATTAATTACGTTATTAGAGAATATGAGTAGGTAGCCTTTGCATAGCTTTGGGACACTGAAAATGTTAAAGGGTGCATAGTTTGTGCGGATATATCCAACTCCAGCTCTCCCGAGTCATTGTAGCAGGAAAAACACCGTAGGCTTGTAGTCGGTATGAGTTCAACATAACAAAATAATATTTAATAATTTGAAACCTGTCAGTCAATATAGGACACTTTATAAACATTTAATTTTTGTTGGTGGTGGTATCTATTAATGGGTTTTTAAAAATACCACTTTAAAGCCAAATATTACGCAAACGGATCCCTGAATCGAAAAATGGTTTTCATATACCCGCAATATTTTTGATCGGCCTATCCAACGATACCATTCCTGCGCGTGGGGATGATATTTTTTGCCATATTTTTTTTTTTTTCAAGTTTTTGTTTTGCCACTTTGTCGGCATGATTAAGACTACGCCGAGCGCACAGTGGCGCCCTCATCGTTATTTCGGTGATTTCGTTTATTTTAGAATGAAAATGCAGAAAATAAGCTCGTCAAGTTGTGCTTCACAAGACTATACGTTATTATTACTATAAACAGTAGTTTTAAATTGCTATGTTTTATTGTAATCATTTAAACGGAAAATAGTGTCCACTAAGCTCCGTTTTAACGATTACAATAAAACATAACAATTTAAAACTACTGTTTGTAGTAATAATAACGTACAGTCTTATGAAGCACAACTTGACGAGCTTATTTTCTGCATTTTCATTCTAAAATAAAAGATATCACCGAACAAACGATGAGGGCGCCACTGTGCGCTCGGTAGTCTCTTAATAGGTATGAATACCCACGCCAAATTTCAGATTTCTAGAACTAAGAAACTCTGAGTTAAATCACAGGACAGACAGACGTCTGTCTGTCTGTCTGTGGCCATGGCGGAACGATAAGAGTTCCTTGTTGACTACGGAATCCTAAAAATTTATTTTTCCAAAAACGCTTCAAGCATTCACATTGCTCACATAAAATTGATGAGAAACAGTTGATCAGTTACTCAATGATAACAAAACACAACAGCAACTTTTATTGACAATCAGTCTAAATGTTGACCAGTATGTCCAGGGAAAGGAAAACAATTAGTTTTATGCTTCTTGTTTTGGAATGTTCCAACAACATTCATCCAACAGATGTCATGTCCACATTTATGAGTTTTGGCTCGCATTTGGTCTCGTGTAAAATATTATATTTAATTACTTATTAATACTTAATTACAAAGATGTAGGGTTACTTTAGGTTGCCCAATAATAGAATCCTACGCTGCATTCTACGCTGCCCCATTATACGTAATACTCCACAGGCTTACCAATCAAGCTCTTTAGAAAATAATATATTAAACTCAACCAAACTCTGTCAAATCTAGCTTCTATTCCAGACTAAACTATCGCTTTTCCAAAAGAACTATGTACCTAGGCTAGATATATTTTGTGATATCATTTTGTAGGTAGCTGCGCAAAGTTAAATTACCTTTAGGGACAAGTGAACCAGTTTACAGCCATTACATACTTCGTTGTTTATTATTTTAATTTTTGTAATGAAGTCTTTCATGAAATGAGGTATTACATTTTTAATTTTTCATTTGGCCGGCAGATTATGCTGGAGTCCAAAAAGCCCACCAGAGACTGAAAAGCTAATACGATTTGCATAGAAAAGGCATTGAGATACCACACTTCACTCTGTAGGCGTTAGCATAACATTAAAAAGGAAATTATTCTCTTTTTTTAACGTTCCTAAGATAGAATAAACAATAAAGCTTTGTTTTATTTGCGTACAGAGCTTCAAATACCTTTGAGTTTACAACTCTGAATGGTATAGGATGACCAAATTGGCTTGAACTATTCTGGGACAAAACCCCAAGAGGTCACACACAGAAAATTACTTTTGTAAAGAAATCTGTGTGTTTCCGACCCTTTTCGACTTACCCCAGTGTGGAAGCATTTCGAAACAATCAAATTGACGGATTTTATGAGCACCGTCAAGCGTTGAATAAAATCAATTTCTTCTGAATATATTAGTTTTCTTTTGTTTTCAATTCATAAAACTTTTAGATCGAATTTAAAATCTACATGAATATTTTAATTACCCAGTAGGTAAGTAGGTAGATAGGAATTCTTGGATTCTTTAAACATCAAAAAGTGGAGACAACCCACGGTGAAGTACCTATCTCACATTATTTGAAAGGGGATTTTTTTTTTAAATATACGTAATAGGTATACTCATAGAATCTAAAAGATAAGTTTAGAATTTATCGATAGATAGGTAGATGGAATACTCTTTATTATAATTTTTTTTTTTCTTTTCATAAAAATTACAGATTGTATGTAAAATCTTTTTAAAGCGCGATATGTTGCAGTAAAGATACCTGCTACCTACTTGTGAATCTGCAAACTTTTACACTTAACCTTATTTTGTTAGTTACTATGGTGGACATCATACATACTTTGTGATCAATACCCAGTTTATTCAATAGAACTTGAATAGGTCAAGCTATCATATACCCACAACATCGAAGTTTTCAGGCACATTACTCAACATCTCTGTTTGTCTATAATATAGGTACTAAAAATATTCTTAAAACCGGCCAAGTCGGGCCACGCACAATGAAGGGTTCCGTAGTTGGGATGAATTTATCCCAAGAACAAACTTAACACTGTAGTTGTTGTTTTTAAGTGGGTCGACTATTATTCGGTAACTTGTAAGCCTACTTAGCTGTGATATTTTTCCTTTAACTTCGTTATAATTATATACTACTGCTGTAATTTTTTTCACATATCCAAATACAACCATTTAGCTGGCAGGAGGAATGTGGGGTTGACACTTGACTCTAACAAAAATTAGCTAGCTTAATATTACGCAAAATGATCCTAAATTAAAAAAAAAATGGTGGAAATCCCAAAAAAATATAATTAGATTTTATTTTACCACTTTTTCGGCGTGATTAATATGTATCCACACCAAATTACTAAGCTAAGCCGCGAACAGACGGACAGACAGACGAACGGACATGGTGAAACTATAAGGGTTGCTTGTTTACTACGAAACGAAACCCTAAAAATGGGCTATAATATGCAGTAAATGTGCATTAATTAATATTGATTCTAAAATCACGCTTTTTGTTACCGTTCACCTAAGTCATTAAAAATCATTTGATATCTGTTAATCAGAAGCAACCGATTATGTGATAATGGAAAGTCAGAACTCCCATTGTCTGTAAGCAGCTATGTTTTTGCCAATCAAAGCTTTATTGTGACTTCACCCTTAAAGGAAGCCGCGGAGATACAATGTTACAAAATTACAATAACGTTCGTAGCCACAGACGTCGAATCATAATCATAAGGTTTAACATCCTAAGAAGTCTTTACATCGTCTGCAAACACTATGTTATTCTCACAAAATTGCAGTTTTTACTGACTACTTCGGGTTAAATCTAGATTTTACTAGTTCATGTCTAGTAGAAATTATTATTTGAAATCCAATTGGAGTGTAGTCTGCAGCGTTGATTGCATTCTCGGAGCGCCGCTGATCGAGCCGAGCGGCGCAAGTCTCTGGTTGCCCGATTGTCTTGTCTCCTTATTTTTATTATGATCTGCGATTATTGAATCTTGGCTGTAATCAGTCTATAAACTAATAAATAAACAAGTGCTGCCGAACTGGTTTATTTATTAGTTTATACAAATAATTATGCAACGGATATTACCGTATCACCACTCTTTGCGTAAACTATAGTAGGTACCTACTGTTACTGAAAATAGGAAAACGGAAACGGAAAATAGGAAACGGCTAATGAAAATAGGAACTTAACAGCAGCTTTCCTTTCTACAATAGGATACATGCATTATTGCTAGGTATGGCCTCGTCAGTTTTGTCTGATTGCCATATATCTATACCGGTGCTCCTGAACAGACTATGTCCCATGTGCTAGTGTCCCAATCGCCCATTCATCTGCACCCTTGACGATCTAAACAACGCCTCTGGTGCCACAATAAATGTTTCCTACTGGGCCCAACAGTAAAGATATATTGTCGAAACTAAAAGAAGAAGAAGAATAAGAATTGAGACCATTCCATTGAGCCCAAACACGTTACCTCTGCTGTAAGTTGGTGACGGAATTGGTTATCCTGCAAATTCCAAGTAATGCTGCAGCATCAGTTCAAGGTTAGGTACTATGTTATTCCAATATCATTGAAGTAATAGAATACCAAATGTCGACTCAATCAGACCTCTGCTGCCTCTACCTAAATATATTTTCTTTAAATATAGCTAAGAACACTCTCGATCAAGTCACTTATCAAACGAAACAAAAAAAAAAACTAAATCGGTTCAGCCGTTTGGGAGCTACGATGCCACAGACAGATACACATTCCGTTGGGGGTTAAAGGAAGAAACTTAGATCCTCAGCTTACAATTTACTAGGCACGGTAAACAAGCTATAAAACATCAAAATATATATTGTTGGTAATACTTAATCTTATTAATTATTATTTAGACATTTAGCACTCATGTACTTAGATTTATCGATTGATATTTCTCATCAGGCATTACATTTAAAGTGCACAAATACTGAGCTGCCGCGGGCGATGCCCCAACCCGCTCACCTCAGATATTTCAGACTCTTTGCCATGATATATTGAAGTGCGATAAGATGAACCTAATATTTTATGTTCTATCGGTTTCCATGAAGATTTTATCTACAAGACACATTTGAGGTCTTTAATGATGTGATTATTTTAATTTAATTTGTGTAGTTTCAGTTCTTGCAATTCTGGGAATATATAATGATTCAAAAGGTATGGCTCCTTGATACCTTATAGCGTCTATTGCTTCTGCATTCACAGATTTTTGTACGTACGAAAAAGTAAGTAAGTCATAAGCAGTGGCATATATAGCTAGTCCTTATGGGGCCCTGTATCAAAACTTTGTTGGGAGCCCAGTTTACCCGACTGCGGATTGTACTAAGAAAATTAAATGAGCATGACCGAAATGAACTCGAAAATTAGAGCACCCTAATTTCGATAGGTAAGAGTTTCTGTGCGATTTTACTAATTAATGCAAGAGCTTGAGAATTAGGTATCTATACTATTATTAATATTATAAAGCTGAAGAGTTTGTTTGTTTGAACGCGCTAATCTCAGGAACTACTAGTTGGAATTGAAAAAATATTTTTGTGTTGGATAGTCCATTTATCGAAGAAGGTTATAGGCTATATAAAATCACGCTACGACCAATAGGAGCTGAACACAAATGAAAAATGTTGCAAAAACGGGAAAAAATTATTCCTTTTTGAGACCTTCCGTTGCGTGCGCTGCGTAATTGGTTTAAGTTACTCAAATATCATGTATGATGGAATTATTCCTCGTTAAAGTTCAAAAAAAAAGTCCGCGACAACATAATATCTATCTTTTAAGATTGACTCACTATAACCTTGTTTTAATGGTAATAGGCTATTTAATATCACGCTACGCCCCGAAGGAGCCGAGCAAAAAGACAAAAAGTCGGAAAAAACGCTAAGTGAAAACGAAGTAATTGCGCGGACGGGCGATGCGATGCGACGGGGTGGGTTGTGGGCCGAAATTTTACGCGGACGAAGCTAGTCATTGATACGGCAGATACCTCGGTAGCTACGCCCCTGGTCGTATGTACCGTAGGTACACTCATTCGTAGATAGGTTACATCAGTTACCTACATATACTACCGTATATTCGGGACCATGTTACATGCGACCACCAAAATATAGTCTGAACAGTCTTTTAACATACAGTACTGTGTGAAAACCATTAACGAATAGTCTTTATTTTAATTTCTCAAATTTTTGAGCTTTTCTTTATCGCAATAACATTTTGGTATGAATTTCCGTGTCCGTTTCCTCTTTGCTATGAACTTAGTAGGTGTTTCCACTTTGTGATATTGACAGTCGACCGTAATCTTAGTAATATTCTTATAATACAGATCATGTCAAATGCTAGCGGTGATCGAGGCCGACCTTATTATCTCGACGATATAAGAGGTGGTCATTTTCAGGTGATGCAATAGGTGATTCACAACCTGGGGGGTTTAAGACAAACATTTAAACATTTTCTGGCTTACTTAGTAACATGTTGATAGAAAGTAAGAAAGAGAGAGAAAAAAGGGTATTTGAGCCTAATAGGATTATTAATATGAAGTCATGTTTCCCAGTTCTTGGATATCATCATCATTCTACAAAAAAAAAAAAACTAGTTGCACTTTCCAAAAGGTAGTTAGTTACGAATGGAGAAGAATGGGCAAGAAACTCCACACTCTTTCACCCTCAAGTAAAGTGTCGAGTACGCTATTCGCCAGTGTAAGGCCCCCGTAACTTTCACGTATGAATTTCACGACTTTCGAGTAGCACTACTCTTAAGATTAATTGACCCGTAACTGACTTGCCACGTCCTCCGCCAGTTAGCGTGTTTACCTACTTGACGGTTAAATATTCAAAAGTTGTCTTGTCATGTCATTTTTTATAGATTTTTACCAACGATTATCTTAAAATAAATGAATAAAATGAACTTATTTGATTTTATATTTTTCACGGTGAAGCATCGCTTTGTTTCTTTTCTAGCACAGCTTATTTTTTTTTTTTGTACAAGTCATGAGAAATGTCCCTCTCATGTAAATTAAATTAAATCAAATCCTAATAAATAAAGCAACAAAATAATATAATTAATACTTTCTCTCCGACACTGGTGCAGTAACACATTTATGTATAAAAACATATTAAAATCGCATGCTATTATATTCCAAATAATTCAGTAAGACACAAAAATACGCATGACAACAAATGATATTATGACATTAACGAGAAAAAAAATTGAACAATATTTGTATTATGTTGTGTTGTGATTTGTATCCTAGTTTTAAAAAACTTTCTTATCTGAAGCTGTGATTTTTTATTTTTTTTATTTACTTTAATTATAAGATAAGTATCATTTATTTTATTATAAAGTATGACTTACGTTGGTATTTGTGTTAACTTTTAATCTGAAGCTATTTTTCTTTGTTCTTTACCTTATTTTTAAAAGAATAACGTATTGTTAGATGTGACGTTGTGATTATGACTGAATCGATAAAAGATTTTAAAAAATATTTACGAAAACTTTCCTAATCTGAAGCTGTGATTATTTTCCTTGTTATTACTTTGTATTTAAGAAATATTGAACGAATGTAACGTATGATTTGATACGTCATTCACATAACCAGTAAAATATTACTCGAAGCTTTGTTTTCGCTTGTAAAATTGACAGAACTTACTCGTTACTTTTACTTGCCAATTAACGTTAATCGGGAAGTAACTAATCAACGCTTTACTTGGAGATGATGTACGAGGCCTTAACTCTTTTAAAATTTTAGCAACATTTTAATTATTAAATATATGTGAAGACGATGTACCTTGAGTAACATTACTATACCACAGTAGGCAAAAAGAATGAAAAGTGGAGTAATGATCTATAAATTAATTATGTGATATGGTGCTCACATATTTACAAACATTGTAAAAGTAGATGATTTTCCTAAATTTTTTGCAATTAGTAACTCAGTGTGTGAGTTAAAGTAATCACAGAATATAAAATTAATATCATAAAAACAATAAATTATACAATTAAATTAGCATTATCTAGCCATATCATTGTTCACACAATCCATCCATAATTTCTTTGGTCTTCCCCACTCTTATTTTGCCCTCCACATCCTACACAGCACTTTTCTCACGTCACTTCATTCCATCGCAACAAGATAATATATCATGACAACCTCAGTTCTAAGATACCTACTGGTCAACTAATTTATTTTTCACTTCTCATGCTCTAAAAGTTCGTCTTTATGTCGTGCGTAGGCGATATAAAGTCGCTTTTTATGCTCTAGAGCATAAAGTAAAACCTTCATCGAAGACCAAGGCAATCGGTCCAACAGCCACACGAACAACTTCAACTTCATAGAGTAACCTCTTTATTTTAATTCGTTTCGTTAGTATTCTAAGAACAAGGCAAGGATACCAACAGCCAAAGTACAATTAAACTTCATGAAATAAACTAATTATTTCGTCCATTTATTATTTTACATGTTGCTGTTTCATTTCCTCGCAATCGAAGTGAAAAGTAGTGTACAACTCGTCCATAAAACCCATTTTACACTCTATATCCATCCTCGCTCGCAAGCTCGCTCGGATGGATAAACGTCTCGCGTAAAATGGTGCGTTTTATGCACTTGATGTACAATCTACTATAGCCATGTAGTTGTCAACGTTCATTCCATGATGAAAGCACCGGTTCTCGTCCGATCACCGAAGTTTAGGCAACATCGGGTGCGTTCAGTACTTGGATAGGTGACCGCCTGGGAACACCGCGTTACGTTGACATTTTTTTGGCTTTGTTTATTTTCGGTTTAATTTTTATCCTTATTTTCTTTTTCTCTTTCTGTAAATATCGATATTACAACCGGTTCAAATTCGGTGCTTCAGAAAACGCTCTAGAATAGAGTGGCCAAGCCGCTTTAAGCTTTACATCATAGACGTGCTACAGAAACGCATGAACTTTAAGAATGTTCTGTTTACCTTATGCAAGTGGAGTCAACTAGATATTTTATAGGTCGCTCGTATATGTCACGTTAATTAATAAGCTAAAAGTCTCATCATAATCCATCATGCTTAGCTTCGTTTACACCAGCCGTCCCCTTGCGAGCTTGTAACTAATTACAAGCAAGCTGGACCAATTAAAATCTGGACAGCACAGCGTTTAATATTATCTATAATAAGAACCGTATGGCTATTTGGGTTTTACACGTTTTCAATCAATATGTATGATATCAATTAAAATTTATAGAAACATCTCTATTTGTGTATTTGTGCAACACTTTCCCGATTTTGTGAATTGTGGAATTGTGATCTTCAACCAGCCATATGATGCTCTGCCGTGAAACTTTCTGTGGTACAGTTTTCGAGCCATTATTTTTAGTAATTAAATGATTTTTAATAACCAAAAAAATATTTCGGACCATATTTTAAACATTAATTTTAAAATTCATGAGGTTATTCTTCGCGCAAAGTAAAGTGAAGTAAAATCTTTATTTTGCGTAAAATATGGTACATAAAAGGTAGGTAGTTTCTAATATTTTACTTATTTCAGCATGCGAAAATACCTTAAAATAAAATATATACAAAAACACTTCAATTGTTAGGTACTATTGAGATCATATTGTGGTAAAAAAAAAACCTTTAAAAATTACATTATATAATTATTATCAAAAAAAAATATATACCAATGCTAAAAACCTGTATCTACCAGATATTAATTATATTATTATTATTATTATATAATAAAACGCACCTAACCAAAGCACAAAAACACAAATAAAAATAATCTTAATCCATTATTTTCCGTTCTATACTAAAAAGGCTATTATTTCGCAAGAAGCTACCGACTTCGCCGCAGAATCGGAACAAGATCATTTTCAAGTAATAGTCGTTGACGCGAGAGGAGCGCAGGCGCACTACGGTCACGGACTCGAACTTCAATGCTATGTGACATTTACACAAAACCAACGTTTTACCACCCACTAGTTTGAAATTGAAAGTTCCCATCGGCAAAACCAACAATGAATAAGTACACCTACTTTCATTTATTGGGAAATGGGAATCAAGGTATGGCGGTAATGTTCGCTAGACTAAGCGAGTTTTCGATTATTGAGATTAAAAGCTAGTAAAATGTACCTAACCTTTTATGGCTTTAGTCACTTTGGTCGTATGAAAGAGAAAATAGGAGTCATTCAAGTATTACTACGGAAGCACCAAAGGGGGATGGGGGTCTTTGCTTTGAAATTTTTTGATAACATGGGGTACGGGGGGGTCTGGACGGTGATTACGTCAGCGTTACTTTACAGATTTTTATGAAAAATTTAATTGATTTTAATTTGAATAAAGATGGCAACCCCATGTTCAGGGATTCCCCAAAATAATTGACACTGCTTACTCGCTCTCACGCGGTGTTTTATGGTTAGAAAGAACCGAAGTAGGTAAAGTACTTAAATGGGCATTCAATTACTTTTAGTCTATAAATTCCTTATTTCTAGACTCATGAATAACAATAAAGAAACCTGAAAGGATAAACAAAAATACCAATGTTTACGTAAACATAGGTGAGGGATTAAAATAACTGAAATTCTGCTTACTTAATACTTGAATGTCCCCAAAGAACGAAAGAAAGAAAAATAGGTTTATTGGTCACAGAAACAACAAGAAAATTTACTGGAGTACCTAGGTAGGTTAACAGAGAAATAAAACAAAATAGATCTACATTATAATCATGAGCACAAAATCGGCAGCTGCACGTCATGAGTGTGACAAGAAGGCATCCAATCAACATGTTAATATGCTGTGGGGGAGCCACAGCACAGCGCTGATTTTCAGTGGTTTCCCGAAGAGACGATGAGACTTAGTATTCTACCCTCGTTAGTTATCTTAACCCATGTGCACATGTGCTTTTTGACGCCTTTCATGTGCTGGGCTCTCCTAAAAAAACCGGCCAAGTGCGAGTCGGACTCGCGCACGAAGGGTTCCGTACCATTATCTATAAAAATTTGGTATCCCAAGAACAAACTTAACATTGTAATTGAAAAACATGTTGTCCAACAAACCGCAAATGTAATTTTGTACGTAAAATATCGAGAGATTTACCATGTTATTTTAAGACCATAGACTTGTTATAGATTTTCCTGTAATCTATAAGAATAGAACTATTTTCTGTATTTTTTTCAAAATTTTAGGCTCTGTAGTTTCGGATATAAGGGGGGGAATGGTAAATTTTCGTCTATTTTCACTTATAACTTTAAAATAATTGATATTAAAATTATTAAAAAATACATTTGAGACCCTCACAGTAAGCCCTTTCATTTGATATGTAACACGGTACAGTTTTTTTTTTTTCTTATTTGCCCCCAAAACTGACCCCAATATTCTAAACTCATTTATTTACGGTTCACGTCCGTGTTTGGGTCACTCAAATTGATATGTATACCAAATTTCACTTTAATCGGTCCATTACATTCGGAGCAAATTGACTGTGACAGACGGACAGACAGACAGACAGCCAGACAGACAGACAGACACACGAGTGATCCTATAAGGGTTCCGTTTATTCCTTTTGAGGTACGGAACCCTAAAAAGTAAATAATACCAATAATTATTCAGAGCTCGTATAACCAGTAATTCGGGTCACAGGAAGCAGTTATCTGACACCTATTGAAATTAACTTAAATAACTGTTTTCCTGAAGATAGTAGAAACACAATATTGAAAAGTAGGTAGGTACCTATTTTTAATTTAAGTATGTTAGGAATGATTAAGTAAGTAACTAATAGACACGAAGGAAAAGCTTTCGAAGGAAAGAATAAAGATGATGATGAAGTTGAAATTAAAAAGCTACTGGATTCATTATCCAACTTTTATAGAGTTCAGATAAGACGTTAACTTTCCCGTTTGCATAGCAGTCTAAGGTATAAATAAAGGGGTCGGGTAAAAGTTGCAAAAGTTAAATCCATCCAAAGGAATGTAACAAATGTTTGCATCGCAGTCAAGTTTAACTAGAAACTAGATCTAAGCATACCGATATACAACTAAAAACATATAAATTGTGTATGTCAAGCGCGTATTTGAATATTTTACAAGCGTCTCACGTTCTGATGTTTGTCATAAATCGCTGCGTTTTTTTCCCATGTTAGCATACAGTCGATCAAACTTCAACTTATTAGAACACTCACACATCATATTCTTATTAGTCCAATATGCACCATCAAGAAAATCTTAATGGAAATAGCTAACGCAACTTAATCATGAAGTTGTAAGCTTTCGCAAGTGCGAAATAGTGGGTGCTGCAACGAGTTAGCACACTATAATGACACATATACACTCGTGGAGGAACGATCTCATTTCTGTGAACCACCTTAGGGGGAATTGAAAGGCTTTGCCTTTTGTTAAGGAATATATCCGTATAGGGAATTCCAGGTTAGCTAAATGTTTGTGAGCTTGAGGCGTGGAGCAACGAGGCGCGGATGCACTCGCGATATCGACGGAGCACGCACAAGGTGAAGCAACCGAGAAAGGGCAAATCGGAGCAATATAAAACGAGGCACATCCTCGCTAACAGTATTCAGCAAATAGCTGAACAGCAAAGAGCGCCTGTTCACTTGTACAAAATAATTAAAACCATCAGACATGACTACTTCACTGGTAAGTCCATGAAGATACGGTGCTCCCGCTGAGAGTGTTTCTTATTTAAAAGCAACGATTTTTTTTTATCCCGGAAAATTTCAACATTCCGCGTATTCATTCCTGAATAAATCCTTTTTTTTCTCCTGAAGACACACATTTCAATGGTATTGTTGTGTAACACCTGAAATGAGCCAGAAAATAGGCTTGAGTGTAATTTTTGCTCAAACTGTTTCCCATTTATTTTATAACTGAATTATTTTAATTTAAATTTGATTTCAACCTATATACTCTTTATTTGAAGAAAGCGTTCCGACATAATTATTTATTTTAAACATGCTTCCGAACAACTTAGCTTCATATACTCCGTATAAACGTTCTGATTGTTCCCATTTACTTTAAGTTCCAGTAGCTGGCATTACGGTTTTGAATGTAGCATTAAAATAGTACGTGTTCTACCTTGTGAGTTTAAAGTTGCATAGTTTGTCATCATAAAAAATAACGAAACATTTTCTTTCCAGTTGATCTTCTCCATGGCGCTGGTAGCGATCGGATCATGTGGTCGTCTGGAGCCTCAGTACCTTCCGCCGCGGCCTGGTAGTGGGTTTGGCGGAGGCGCCGGTGGTGGCGGAGGTGGGGGCGCGGGCGGCGGCTTTGGCTCCGGCGGCGGAGCTGGGGGTGGCGCCGGAGGTGGATTTGGAGGATCTGGCGGATCCGGCGGATCTTTTGGCGGCGGAAGCGGCGGCGGCAATCAAATACCCATCACGAAGTTTGAGAATGTCAACAACGGTGATGGGACTTACCATTTCGAGTGAGATTTTTTGGAATACTGATTTTAAAACATGCTAGTACAAGTTGTTGTATTGGAAGGAGGATTTAACTTAACTTCGCATTCATCTTTGTGGAGAAAGTTAAACCATATATCTGGCCGATAACACAACGAATCGTAAATTGTTAAAGCGCCTCAAGCCGTTTCTTAATAGATTCTGGCATTCAACACAATAATAAAAACCAAAGACGAACACTACCAGAAATAATCATAGACGCAACAAACGTAAACCTCTTTACGTCTCTTCTTTTCAGTTACGAAACCGGCAACGGCATATCAGCACATGAGAGCGGATCTCCTAGTGCGCAGGGTCCCGAAGGTCTCGCTGTGACAGCTGAAGGTGGCTTCTCGTTCAAGACCCCCGACGGCCAGCAGATCTCGCTCACCTACACCGCTGACGAGAACGGCTTCCACCCCGTAGGTCCCCATCTACCCACTCCCCCACCCATTCCCGAAGAAATCCTCCGCTCCATTGAGTTCAACAAGCGTAACCCCGGATCGTAAGTAGCAAGTCAATCTTGTTTTGTTAGTTTAATGGCTTGTATAGTGCTGGCTGCTATGAGTATTATGGTTCTACGTGTAAGCTTTGTGCTAAGGAGTAAAAAACTATTTATTATTTCGCGTATGTACGAGTATATTGCAGACACTATAACTCTTATAATCGTTAACTAAATTTTGATCAAAAAAATAATTAATTAAATACGTATTTCTCGAGCAAGAACACAAAAAAAAAAACACAATTTCTGAGTCGCCTTTGAGGAGGCTATTTATCAAGGGAAGTCTTATATTCTTAAGTACTAACTTATCTAATAAGAGCGACTGTAACAGTTATAAAGAGATGTGCTTCCGACTTAAACTTTGTCAAGGGCTATAAAACTTCACTGGACTTGAAAGTTGTTCTCAAAAGTGAAATAAAATTGTACGAATCGCAGTACCGAGAGCGCTGACATTGAAAAAAAAAAAAAACAATTGCCTACCTTTGTACACCAAAGTACATTCGCTTACAAACTGCTTACCTGCTTGCTATAATAGTCGAAGTGACTTCAATAAACATGTTATGATCAAAGGAATACTTACCTTTATAAGGAACATTCTCAATTAAATAAGTCGCCATAGCGTAACTTTTAACTCACGTAAATCGTACTTTTAAACTTTATGAATACAGTACATCGGTAGATCATACTAGTATCTACATTTTACGTCATTGATGCTTCATTGAGTTTATGAAAATTTTCCGTTTAAATCGATACTCTAGAAGTCTAGAGGCAAAATATATCCATACCGCTATTAAGTAGCTGCATGGAAATATTTCCGCACTTGAGGTGCGGATAAAAATGCACGTGGATTACACAACCGCACAGACTAATTGTATTTTTCTTCTATTTCAGCGAGGGCTCCTACAATGGCGGCGGCGGCGGTTCCGGCTCCGGTGGATCCGGTTCAGGCAACGGCGGCAATGGAAACGGCTACCACTACTGATCTCACTCTATACTCACTTAGTTAATCGCTTATAACTCGCAAGCAAACACACAGGGACTTACCGTAAACAGTAGTTTAGAGAAACAGTGCTGTGGAATCGTTAGAAGCAGAATGGCACCAAACTGGAATAGATGGACTGAAATGGATCTGTATTGGGTTGTGGACGGAATATGGCTTCGGTTCTGAGTAATTTACGGCGTTGTGAATAGCCTGGATCGTTTATGTGGAATTGTGTTATGAGAATACCAATGCTCTGGCAACAAAAGTTAGTCTCGAACGACGGAAAACAAATGAAGGATCGCCAATGTATGTTGAATGTTTATTGAATATGGTCTAAGGAACAGGTGGAAACAAGGGCAAAGAATGTTAAAGGTCGCCTTTAGAAGGGTAGTCCAACTGGCCGCAATCATGTAGTGCGTTCGCTTGCGATTTCAAAGCAATTTTAGCTAATGAGACATCGAACCGACGAAAATGACCGCTTGAACTGGGAGGACTGTGATACCACGACGAAACTCATACTGTTTATTTATTTAGTAAATAATTATAGTCTTTCAGTGTAAATAGGCATGGTGTATGAATAAACGATTCTATGTTTATTATTATATCTTTTATTTCATTTATAAAATTATGATTAAATTTTTTTTTTCATTCACAATTTTTTTATAAAAACACTAGCTTTTGCCCGCGGCTCCGCCCGCGTGAATGTCGGTTATCGCGTAAATAAGTAGCCTATGTCCTTCTCCATATCCCAGGCTATATCTCTGCCAAATTTCATTACGATCGGTTCAGCGGTTTAGGCGTGAAAACGTAACATACAGACAGACAGACAGACAGACAGACAGACAGAGTTACTTTTACATTTATAATATTAGTAAGTATTAGTAAGTATAAGTAGTAGTAAGTATGGATATTTAAAAAAAAAACATAAAAAATAATAAAAAATAGTAGCCCACCGGTATCGGGAACAGAGTCCTACCGGTGGTCAGGGCTCCTGAGAGAGGAACCTCCTAACGATAAGCGCCATGTCCAGAAGCACCGCTTTCTGGATCAAGCCCTTGCTCCAGCTGCCTAACAAAAACCTCCTCAAGTGTTGTTCGAGACTCTTGGCTATCATGCCATTGGCCGTCACGACTATCGGTACAATGACTGCTGTATACACATCCCACATGTCGACAACCTCGCGAGCCAGGTCAAGATATATTATAATATTATTATTATTATTATTATTTATTATATATAATATGGTGGCGATTATGGCCAACCCCCCCCCCAATTGGGGGAGGCTTATGGTCGTAAGCCTGCTGGACAGCAGTGGACGTCTTTCGGCTGAAATGATGATGATATATAAGGTGTATCTATTCATACATACACCTTATACATCATCATCAAAAATAATATTTTAATAGAAACATCTATAGGTGGTAAAAAAGCCATAGCACGAAAAATTTGTTTTTATTTTTACATAATTATTATAATTTTAAAATTGCTTGAGACATTTTGCGTATAAACCTTTACTTACATATTCTATGAATTACCCGCCCGGACGCGGCGACGGCGGCGGCACTAGCGCCCCCGCCTTTTGATAACAAATTAATCATCATAATTATCAAGAAAATTTTAATTATTAAATTTTTTATATAATATAGGTACTCAGACTTAAAAAAAAATCGTAGGTTTATCTCTTAAAATATTTCGTGTTTGAATAGATACACCTTATACATATATAAAGTATTAGGTATTATATTCATTTATTTCGAATTTTTAAATACATCCTTGTAAGAAACGAATGTTAGTAATGACAAGACAAGACACTTTTAAAACTAAACACAAACCTCACACTCGGAAACGTGTTTACTTGACTGCGTGCAGTCGTCTTCAGCGCTCGAGCATCGGAGAATCTCACCGGTCCGACAATACACACAGGATACTGTTGGAACTACTCGTTAGGACGTTAGGACGGAGGTGCAACGCTTGCGCATGACTGCAGCGAAGCTGTCTACGTGGGCCTGGGCAAACATGCCAGAGGCACTGCAATACCGCGGCAGCCCCATCAGCATCCTGAATGCATTGTTGTCCTGCACTCTCAGTTTATGTGATTAAGTTTTAGTTTTCCCTTATCCTGCGTATCAAGTTTTAAAATAAAAATAGCATAAGCATACACTAGTAAAGTTTTTATAATTATAATTCAATCATGAGACACTAGGCGCCATCTATTAAGATAAGAACGTTATTGTTGTTTTATTTATTTTTTATACAGGGTGGGTAAAAAATCATGGATCAAACGAAACAGGGCGATAGTTAGGGTTATTTGCAGTATTTTTTTTTTATATATACACGGTGTTTGGCAGAACGTTGGACATACGAAAATGGTGGATAGGTGGGGTCATCTGCTACTTACTCAGCCCTAATTTATTTGGCCCCATGGATATTTAAAAAAAAATGTTTTTGCTTTCTTCTAGTTTCACCACTTTCTTAACTTTAAAGTGTAACTTTTATTAAATTTCTCTTCCAGGCAACCTTGGCATGGACAGTGAATTTCTGGACATCAAATAAGGTTGTCATTGCAAATCTGTACGTTATATTATATTATGTGTGCTTTGGGTGAAGCACAGTTGTAGTTTTTCTGGTCTGGTACGGAACCCTCGGTGCGCGAGTTCGACTCGCTCCTTGACCGGACAACGCGTTTTTACCTGTTGTGGTATAGTAATTTTATTCTCGATACATCGTCTTCACATGTAATGATATAATTGATGTACCTATACAAAGTATTGTAAAACATTTCAAAAGAGTAACCGTGGAGTTTCTTGCCCATTCTTCTTCGTGCGAAACTACCTTTTGGAAGCAACTAGAATAAATTTTATTTCCGTGAAATTTTGACGTTCAAAAGTGCTATAGTGCCTATTTGAAATGAAAAATGAAAATAAATGAAAATGCTTTGATTTTGACTTCTTTTTTCTGACTTGGTAACATAATCCTGCTAAATAACACCAAAATAGTTTCTGTAAATATGCCATGTTATGTGCTATGTATTAGAACGTAATACCTACGTAATTAGATTAAAGTTCGTTTGTATTTAAAGCAAACATACCTAAGTTTAACATGAGGCCACTCACTGCAGTGCTATAAATGTCTTACTTTCAACCCAATGTACAAGTTTAGTGCAGTTATATTTCACCTCAATAATATCATAAATGCCACACTTAATGGTGGAAGGTTGGTAGCTATGATAATAAATATAATTATTACTCCTAAACTGGCCATGTTATACTCGTAGCTTTCAAACTATTACGAATTGTCAGATAAATGCTGGTTTACTACCTATTACGGCTAATGATATTTCGGGATGAGCATGCAATTTGGAAAATGCATTGCGATGTAATTGCAAGTACTAGTGTTTGACATTACAGCGAATTTCATCAGATACTGAAACCTAAATCATGATACTCATCCTCTTCACTTAGTTTCTAGAACAATCATCAGAAAATATATTTATATTAATAAGCAGATACTTAGAGGAGCGCGTGTCTAATTAATAACAGCCGTACGGGTCTGTCAATCAGGTGGATGGGTGACCATCTTTACATACAGTGACTCCTCCGTGCCTCGGAAAGCACGTTAAGCAATTGGTTCCGGCTGTCATTCGTGGATCTTTGATAGTCGTTACGGGTCGTCAGAAGCCCGAAAGTCTGACAACCAGTCTTACCAAGGGATATATATAGTACTAGCTTCACCGCATGCATTGCAATGCCACGTAAAGTAAAATAGTGTTTGGACGAACCTTTTTTTTTTTTTGGCTATAATCTCTCTCAGGCCTCCTCAGAACACTTTACCAATGTTTCATCACAATTTGATCAATGGTTTAGGAACGCATAGAGGACAAACATACAAACATTGATATACAAAAATATAGTACAAAAAAATTTAGTTATCGTTAACGAAAGATGTTTATTTTGAAACTGGTATAATGGATACTCGTCGCGCGCCGGCGCAAGGCGGTGCGGTCAGTGAAGAGGAACGCAGTAGTAGGTATCTGTCAGCTGTGGGCTTGCCCATAGATATTATTACGAATAGATTGTATCCATATTTTGCTGATTTCAAGTAGGACCAAAAATAAAGTATTGAACTAATAATGGAAATATGTTTTATTGCTGACCCTGAACCACCAAAAAAAAAATTGCGCACTGTTTAAAAATTATCCTGTATAAACATTGCAATGGCGGAATTGATTAGGCACATAATTCAATAAGAAAATAACCTACAGTAGACTGCAAAACGCTGCAGTGAGAGCTAATACCACCCAGGAGTTTAACAATAGATGAGGTAATTCGATTGATTTAGTATAAGATCATAAAGAATCATAACAACAATGAACTCGAGCTCTTAGGAGATAATGTGTCCAAATGTTCAAAGTGCAAAAATATCATAGAAATAACGACATCTATGTATGAACAAACGTATCTAGTAGACGTACTGTTCAAAACAATCGATTTGTTTGGTCTCTATATTTTAGTTCCACTAACTGTCAATAAGTGTACTGGCAATTTGCGAATAGTTGAATATGAAGTTCGAGCGCCTACGCAGTGAATTTATGCCAGGGTTTTATTTTCAAAAGGAAAGTTCACACGAAGAAAGTACACACAAGGCTTCAAGCTTAAACCTAATTAGGTACATTACGCCTATTACCATTAACCGGCACATATCCAGACTCTGGGTATTAGGAATTTCGTATTTAAAACCCAATACCACTTGGCCTAACCTGGAGAACGAATCCAGGACCTCACGCTCAATATTCACGACGACTAGAGCAAATTGGTCTCTAGTAAATTGTGTTACTATGAAACATGTAATATGTAGTTCGATTACTGGTGAAGAAGGGTAACTTCTTTGGAATAAATCCTTTTAAGAAAGTCATTGACACTGAGTTAACGATCTCCTAGAAATAAAGTTCGTACTTATAAACTTATAAAAGAAAAGTTGTTTAATTTAATTGTAGTCAAGAGGATTTAGTTAAAACCTCTAAAATAGGGCTAAACAAACAAATTTTTACAACAATTTTGAGCTTCTGAAGCGTTATTGTATTACAATACTATCAGGTTTCCAGGAGATTACGTGGACGTAAGTTTAACCCTATCTTTTCCATGGGCGTCATAAGAATGACGTCAAGAGAAAAGAGAAACAGTGTCGTCTTGTCAGGACATAACAAGAAAAAGCGCTCACCAATTCGTTTGCAAAAAGGGATAAATTGCTTAATCATTATCGTCCAATGTTGTGATTCCATCACTAGGTATGCAAGTTCAAAATATTTATACCAACACACATGTTAACATACGTTTTAATTACCCATTCAATTTTTTTTTTTTCACAAATTACTACTTCACGGTGATGCGTCCATATACATACTAATAAATTAAGACGCAGACATTTGCCAGTGACCTTGATTGGTTAGCTTGCATGTTCTGTACTGAGCTCACGCAACGCGTCGTGCGTCCAGCCAGTAAAAGCACTTGCCCATCCAGGAGCGCTGTCCCAAATAAGACGCATTATTAATTTATTATACATAAAATAAAAGGTATTTTAATAAAACAAGTATACTAAAAGATCAATAATGAAATTATCTTTTACAAGGTGGAGGTTTCAAAAAAATACGCTTGATAGATTTTGCGTGATTCTCAGTTTTTTATCCGCGTTAGACATAACTTTACAAACTAATTTGAATATGTAATATAACAATAATAATAATATAATAAATAATATGTAATAATGTGTAATATGTATGTATGTTTAATATATATATATAATATGTAATATAATATTAAGTTATTAAGAAAATGCTCTAATTTAACATATATTTTCTGAAAATCATTAACACTACTCGTTTAGACGTGATCTTCAGTATAAAATCATTGAAAGTCGGTTATCGTCGTCTTAAGAAATTGAATAGACCTCCAAATACATGAATATTTCACAAATTCCACGCTGCTAGTAGAAATATTTCCTAAATGGTCCAGAACGTTCATGCCCGTAAACTACACATTAAAATGTTTTTATCTTGTGAAACGCGCGATCCAGCGGAATATGGCGCCCACGAGAGCATCAGGCATTGTTGATTGCGGCTCATTATGTAATCTGATTATACAGTATCTGTGAGCTAATCTTCAGTAGTCTGTTATTTTGTAAGATACACTTTAGACGTACCTACGTTTAGTTGCAATTTAGACGGGGGATCTAAGATTAGTTTTCTGCATAGTCGTTCGACGTTTTTGATTAAGCCAAGCCCATTCTACGGCTTGTTACATTGCTGCTGACATGAGATGCTCGCTTTTTTGTGCCCCAGGGAGAGTTAAACCGGCTTAAGCCATTAAGTAATGTCAGGTGTTGATACTTAGCACTAAGTAACAGATATCGTCGACAGACATCTAGTTATATGAGTTATAAATAAACTGGTCACTCAGATTGCATAGGTAGGTGTATTTTTAATTCAATTTCTCCTGTACCCTCCTTTCTATTTGCTGACACAGATCCGTTTCATGCCCAAACAGCCTGAACCAAACGCAGGTAATGCAAACATTTATTTTTTGCATGGATCAAACCTCGCTCGGCGCGTTGAAAAACTTTGCTTAATAACTGCTGTGGTTATTGGTTAGGCAAATTACATAGATTAAGTTTTGAGATGACTTTACTTTTGCTGTTCTTTTATTGAACAAAGCCAATATTGTAATATCGAGATCTTCTATCAGCGTATTCAAAACAGACTCCGATGTTATTAATCAAGATGTCTCTATTTATAGCTACTCAAAAAATTGTCTTGCATCCCTTCTAACATTTATTACAGGTCAAATGCGTAGCGTCTAACTGTCTAGCCAATCGAACTCTGACCTTGTTCTCTCGGCACAGAGTTCTAAATTACATATGTAATCCAACCATCCTTGAGACTGACATAACGTCAAATAAAATCATTGTCTGAATTTGGTGTTGGTACAATCATCGCAACGGCGGGGGGTGGCCTCAATGGAATGCCGAATGTATCAAACTCTTCACAAAACTGAATACGCCCTGACTGATATCGTGCAAGGTTCTTGGAAGGGTAACATCAATATAAAAACACTGTAAGTCTATGCAGATATCATTCAGACATTAGCATCCTACGGAAAAGCATCTCAACGAAAATAATTGAATCAAAGAAATGGCTGGATTAAAGGTAAGTAGATTAATTAGTTCAGGAACTTGATTAAAAAATAAGTTACCCACAGGATTTCCCTTGGCAATTATTTTTAACTTGGCCATTAAGTTTTATTTCACGCAACACAATTAATTACGATCTTACTAAATAACGGCTTTCTGGTAGAAAAAAAAACCAAGATTTTATTTAGTAAAAGTTAGCAGTATCAACTCTTTAATACCTAATGATTATTGTTGAATCCACAGATCGTGTCAACCCTTGCCCTGCTGTCCGCTGTGTCAGCTGGTCATCTGGGTCACTTCCAACCCTCCACAGGGTACAACGCGTTCGGCGCCAACGCATATAGCGGTGGTGCAGCGTTCGGTTCGGCATCGGCCTTCACCGGCGCGGGCGGCGGCTACAGAGGAGCAGGAGCACATATCCCTATCCTGCGATACGAGAATGTAAACAACGGTGATGGGACCTACAGATACAAGTAAGGAAAGCGAACAGTATTATGAACCACAGTATCGTCATTACCAGTGACTACCACAGTATGAAAATCCATCTTAGGTGGATTTGGTGGAAAGTTTAATGTGCAAGGATTTCCAATGGTTGTGGTTATCCCGTTCACAGTAGATAAAAGCAGAACTAAAGTGTACTGTCCCTATAATATCCTCTGCCATTCATTTCATCCTGTTATCCACAGTTACGAGACTGGCAACGGCATATCAGCGCACGAGAGCGGGGCCCCACGCGCCCCCGGCCCCGAAGGACTCGCGGTGACCGCGGAGGGAGGGTTCTCGTACCGCGCCCCCGATGGCCAGCAAGTCTCGCTCACCTACACCGCCGACGAGAACGGCTTCCACCCCACCGGCTCGCACATCCCCACGCCGCCACCCATCCCAGAAGCCATCCTCCGCTCCATTGAGTTCAACAGGCAGCATCCTTCATCGTGAGTTTTTCCTGAAATTTTGGTACTTGTGTTACAGTTTTTAGTGTAATATCAAGGACATGTAAGATTCCAATTTCATCATTTATAGTTATTTTTAAACATCAGTCATCAGTGCAAATTGAGCCTAATGCCTTCTGTAATTTAGGTTGGGACTTGAAGTGAAGGTCTCGACTATCCACCCCTTTGATGTACTTCCCGCTCAGGCTATATTTAGGTACTAATGACAAATCTAAACTAGTACTTGCACACTTCTACAGATTTTTATCGTTTTGTTTAATATTTTCAGCGGTGAGGGCTCGTACAACCACGGTCGCTACAACCAAGGGTACAACTACTAATGACATCAACGACTGACTGCGGCTGACTACGGAACGAACCAGTACTTACAGAAACTGTTTGTTTTTGAAGCATCTCTATTTATTCCAGTATTAACTGTTAATTGTTTTTATGGGCTTTAAAATAAAGTTTTAAGAATGAACAAACGATTTTTTTTTTACTTACTACATACTTATAATTTTTATTTTTATTTTTTTTTTCAATATACGAATTGTATACATCTACCTACTGCTAATACGGTTCTCAAAACCAAATCCAGTGTACCGTGATTAAAAAAAAAATCACTATTGTTGACCGCCGCCGGTTTGGCAGGAATTTCAGTAGTTTTTTTACTAATCATAAGTTAAAAATTGTCGATAGTAAAGTCAGTGGGGAGATGAGACAGCACATTCACAGATTTCGGTAAGTTATGACAGTTTGAAAATCAGCATCATTTTCACAATTTTCAGTTTAATTGGAAGCGTTTCACGATTTTCAGGCTACATCATGTCATGCTACATGGCATGTTGATTCTGTACGCCCTACATTACCTAAGCCTCGTATTCTTGGTAATCAAATTAAAAGCTGCGCAAAATTGATTCAGTCTTCAGCAACATGTTTTTGGGAGACTTTATTTATTTCAACTTCATGTAGAATAGTGGTACATAGGCGGACTTAATGCCACAAGGCATTCTCTATCAGTCAACCTTTGGGTTAAATAGAAAAATTAAGTGATAGGGTACAAAAGTAATGTCTAAAATACTAACTTCTTGATTACGAGAATTAATATACTTTTATTGATTCTAATAAACGAATGCCGCTGTTTCACAAAAATAAAATGAACTAATAGATATTTTAACAAATACCACCTAATAATAATTAGTATTACTAGACTACTAATTGAGAGTTATTTAGACTGGCTTCTATGGTGGTTGCGAACTTTTCTTTTAGAAGTGAATTTGCTTTCAGCTTTTTAATACCATAAGGCAGCGCGTTCCAGAGCTTTATAGTAGAGATAGCGTAAGAATTTGACATAGAACCGGTACGGTGTGAAGGAATTTGGAGAAGTAGATTCTTGGAAGCTCGTAGGTTACGACTATGAGAACTGCCCAACACTTTGAAATAAACACATACATAGTAGTGTTGTATTAGTACATATAACATAACTTTACTTTTTTTTTTCGTATATAAAATTGTTATGACTTCAGCACATGTATAGCTGAATGCACTTTTTTTAATGCTGTTTTTCAACAGAAAAACGTATTTAATATACGTCTTTACGTTGCCAACAAAGTGGAGACAGCGCCACTAGGTAAAAAATACTTATAGTATAATATTTTTTTTTAAACTTTGCCCCACACTAGGACATACAAAATAAATACCTCTGTAACCCTAAAAAAGCAAAATGTTCATTAAAAAAGCATTTTCTGCAAATTACAAACTATGAGTATATACTTTAGTTTGATACACTTGCTACATCTTTATTTGTGCTATTAACATATTATATAAAGAGTAAAGACTTGCAATATTCTTTGAATGTAAAACTTACAAACTTACCGTCTAAGTTTTTTTGTAGTAAGTAGGTACTACTTACTATATAGGTATATTATATATATTTTTGTTTCGAACTCACTAGCCATGTATAAGCCATCAAAGGCTTCTGTGGTTCTTAGTGTATTATTTTAAACTCTGCGATCTACTTTTTGAACATAAAAAAAAAAAAAAAAAAGGATTTTTTCTAATTATGGACATCTCAGTGCATAGATACTCATCGTATATTTCGGCTATCTAAAGGTATCATCTGCTAAGTATTTTGCAATAGCAGCAGTCACTCCGTGTAAAATACTGATATTCAGCGGAATCCGGTAAGACTGGAAGCAGACCTCAACATATTTGGAAAAAGGCTAGGCAGATGAATGAATGAAATGAATCTCTCGTTATGACGGACTCAACCAACAGGAGGTCCAAATAACAGAAAATGTGACATGTTATCACTTAAGTTTCACAAAATATGTATAAAAACCGTGACCCCGGGTCCTAATATAAAGCGACTTCGCGATCATCGCAAGTTCGTGCGAACGTTATTCTTACGAACTAGCGCTCAAACGTACCGTAGTCGAACTGGTGTCCTAATTAACATTCGCGCGAATAAAATGTTTGATAACTATTTGCGCGAACTTAGTTCGTACTAATGCTCGATGAAACATACTGATACCCATCACGTTATAGCGTTGCGGGGGAGGGGAAAGCAGGAGTACTGAAGCTCGTTGTTTGTGGGAAACAATTACTTTTGTCAAAAACGCTTTTCTGTAAAATTTTGGTTGCTGACAACTTCTTGTTTACATATTTATCTGATCGTATCTGACGTGAATTGAAATGTGTCTAAAAATTAGTCACATAATGAAAAATAAATTTTTGTTCATACTTCAATCTTTATTTAAAAGGTATACAAACAAATAAACACATATTTAACAAACAGTAATGCTCATGAAATTAATAACAATGCAAGCAAATAGTTCACAGTTCCTTCCGTAGTCCTAGCCGCCGTCAGTCTTCGATGTGTCAATCGATGTCACTTAGTAGTTGTATCCATTGTCGAAGTGGCCGTTGTAAGAACCATCACCGCTGAAAATATTGAACAAAATTAATGAAAACATAAATGTGTATTGTATTTTGGTAGCGTGGGCATTATAATAAGAAAACTATATCTGAAACCATAATGGTGACAGTTTCTCAATATTTTTCAAGCGCCAGTATCCATTGTGACTATTTGTGTCAAGTCTGCTATTACAATAGATAGTGTCAGAATGGTCTCGCCATTGTGAGTATTTGACAGTGTTTGTATGGCAAATCTGTCAAAAACTCACAATGAAGAGATCATTCTGACACTATTGTAATAGCAGACTTGAGGCCCAGGTTCAAAGTGGTGGAGCCATATGGATTTTACAATTTATAAATATAAAAGATGGATGGATTGTGTGAGGGATGATATGAAAAACCGGCCAAGTGCGTTTCGGACCACGCACAAAGAAGGGTTCCGTAATTGAATGATTTGATCCCAAGAACAAACTTAAATTGTAGTTCAAAAACATGTTCTCCCATAGTTAGTCGACTATCACTCGGTAACTTATAAGGCCTACTTAGCTGTGATAGTTTTCCTTTTAACTTCGTTATATATATACTACGTACTACTGATTTTTTCTCATATTCAAATACAACCATTTAGCTGGCAGGGGGGGACACTTAACTCTAACAAAAATTAGCACTTTAAAGCTTATTACTCAAACGGATCCCTGAATCGAAATATCGTTTTCACAAACCCGCAATATTTTTGAACCCACACCATGAGATAGACGAACAAAAAAAACACTATCCCCACTTTACATGTAAGGGAGGTTTACGTGTAGGCCAAATTACAGCTTTCTAGTACCTTAGTACTAGCTCAGAGACTCTTAAGTCTCTGAGCTAAGCCGCAGACAGACAGACAGATGGGCATAGCGAAACTATATGGGTTCCTTGTTGACTACGGAACCCTAAAAAGAAGTAAATGATGTAGTGACGCTGACAGGGAAGAATGGAAGAACAAAACGTGTTGCGCTGACCTCAAGTAACATGGGACAAGGACAGGAAGATGAAGATGAAATCAAACACCACTATATCTGAGAGTGAAGGGCTGAAAATAGTTAAAATAATTTATGGCACGACTGATATGGTAGGGTATGAGCCCGTTGTTGTAATTGGACTGTTCAAAACGCCCATCATACATGCCTTACGGGGTAAACAGAGCCTCAGGCAGTAACGACACCACTACACTCGCCATTGCAACAGATGTGTATGAATGCTGGGTTAAAGGTCATTTGAGAACATTTAACAATTGAACTAGTAGTTGTAGTAAGTAAAAAAGAAAATGGTTATTAAAGGCACCAGTTCTGACCAGTTTTTTTTTTTTTTTTGTGATATTTTTTAGTAAACAACAGGAAAATCTGTCAAGATGCTAACTTCTTATTCACCGGGAAGTAAATGCTAAGGGGCATGGTACTTAAAAGTGGTCTCAGCTAAAATAGCATTGCTACAAACACACCACGATCCAGTGATAAGATAAAAACTCCCTAAAGATGCCTGTTACACATAAAATGTTGAAAATATTCAGCAAAAACTTACGTTGATGGGTTTTGCCTATTCAGTTGGATAGAGCGGAGGATGGCTTCTGGGATGGGTGGTGGCGTGGGGATGTGCGAGCCAGTGGGGTGGAAGCCGTTCTCGTCAGCGGTGTAGGTAAGCGAGACTTGCTGGCCGTCGGGGGCGCGGTAAGAGAATCCTCCCTCGGCGGTTACTGCGGGCCCCTCGGGGCCAGGGGCGCGCGGGGACCCACTCTCGTGCGCTGATATGCCATTTCCAGTCTCGTAGCTATATATATATAACAATAATAAAAAACACTTAAATTCTTATAATTGTTGACTGTATTAGAGTTGTAAAACTTAATTATGACTGTATTTTGTACTCAGTTGGAACCAAACTTCTGCATTTCCACACTCTTCCAGTTTCCTCACCTGTATCTATAATTTCCATCCCCGTTGTTCACATTTTCATAACTTAGTATTGGTATATGCGCGCCGTAGCTGCTAGTGTACGCCGACGCCGAAGCCGAAGCCCTCGCAGAACTGTATGCGTTTGCGTCGACCGCGTTGAACCCGGTAGAGCGTTGAAAGTGGCCTAAATATTCCGCTGACACCGCAGATAATAGCGCGAGGGTTGAAACAATCTAAAGATGAAAAAAGAATGGTAGAAAGACAGGCTATAATGAGTTTATTCCGAATGAATAGACAGTGTTTTTTTTTTTAAGGTACGTTTTAGTGATTGCCGTCAAACTCTCAAAGTCAAAGCATTTATTTTAAATAAACCAATATAGGCACTTTTGAATTGACAGGGGTTCCTATGGAGAAGAACGGACAAGAAACTAAGTTGATGCGCCAGCAAACTGCAATAGCACACGCTGTTTTCGATAAAAAATTCTGTTCTGGGGATTCTAAAGTATATCCCTAAAACATACTCGTAGATATAAGTTGTTGCTTTACCAAAGCATCTACGTATTGCGAATGAAAGCACATTAAACACATCGATATTGCAATTAGGATTGCAAAACAAAACAACGTGATTTCCATGACTTACCTTTAGGCCAGCCATTTCTATTTTTGTTTTTTTTTTTTTTTTTAGGAGATGCTGTTCAGTAGAATGCTTTTGACTGAATGATATCTGCATAGAATTACAGTGTTTATATATTGATGTTACCCTCTAAAAATCTAGTGCACGATACCAGTCAGGGCGTGTTTAGTGTGAAGAATATTTGGCACTGGTATTTGGCATTTCAATGAAGCTACCTCCTGCTGCGCCGCACAGTGGTCTGAAAATCGAGCTCCATGCTCAGAGAAACTTAAAGTAAGGAATTTAAAAAAAGAATGTCTCTGGTATACCTCCCCTGACGTAATATTATCGTATGGATGGTATTACTACCTTCACGCGTGAGAAAAAAGTTTTTTTTTTTTTTTGTATGGTTGAAAACACTTAAAGTAAACTATTTTGAAACTGAATAGAACTGTAGGGCTGGTGCTCACACGAGCTATTGTGTCATACACGGCAATCAAGATGACATACAATTCATGCACCTTTGGGTGCCGCTTTGCACGTAACAAATTTATGAAATTTAGAATTTTCGATATGTGATTTTTCAAATCTTTGACGTAGTATAATGAAGTTTCCGATCGATTTACTTATACTATAGTTAGTTTATAGCCTGCTGATGACCTTTATGATGACAATAATTCAAAACGATATTGAATATACATAGATATTTTTTTTTTTTATTGTGGCACCCAAATGTGCATGGACTGTATGTCATCTTGATCGTCGTGTATGGTACAATAGCTCGTGTGAGCACCAGCTCTACAGTTCCATTCAGTTTAAAAATAATAAACTTTAAGTGTTTTCTCCCATACAAAAAAAGAAAAAAAAATTCGCCTGCGTGGAGTTAGTAATATTATCCATACATTAATATTACGTAAAAGGAGGTATACCAGAGATATTACATTTTTTTTATGCCTTTCTTTAAATTTCTATGACTAAGGAGCTCGATTTTCAGATCACTGTGCGCCGACGCGATCATTGTTACAAATACGTGCAAACAGGTTGATAATAGCTTGATATCTTTCACGAACGGCCTGAGTTTGTTACACCCATTTGCTAACAGTCAGCTGAGCAATCCAAAATATAGGCCGAAACGAGAGAACGCCATAGTTACCTATTTCCTCTCTACGTAAATGATTTTAATGAGTACGAGTATTTCAAGATAGGTCTATACCCAAAGTCTCAAATTCAGATAATTTATGTAAACAAAGGGGATAACATATCAAAAAAATATCTTCGTAATGGTAATTCACATAAAATGGCGAAAAAAGAGGTTCCATTGTCTTTTAAGTACTGATTTTAAGAAATAATAATTAAAAAATTATCATGCCGTAATTATTTTTATAAATTTTCGGTTTAAAACAAAGTTATTAAAAAAAGGAGGTTTTCTGGTATAAAATATTTTATGATACTGGTAACAATGCAGGAGATACAAACATTTTCAATTTTTTTACATTTTCAACAACACTATCAAACAACACTCATTCATAGATTCATATTTTAAGTAGCATATCTAGCCACATTTTGGATGAAAACGGCTGTAAAAAAGTGGAAATCGATTTTGGGAGGCCTACGTCTAGCACTGGACTTTAAAGGGCTGATTATGACGATCATATGCCGTGTCTCCCACATACTACACAAAATATTGTTTGGCAACGATATTTTGTTTGCATAGTTCTTATAATTAATTCACTTTAATTTTAGCGATGACTATTTACAAAAAAAATATGATAAAATGTTTTGCACCACTGTCCTGTCATTTTGACAGTGACATTTCTTGACATTACTTTGTTTACATAAATTAACTGAATTAGAGACTTTGGGTATAGATGATGGGACTGTTTTCAGACGTTTCTGTAGTACGCAACACGTAAAAAGACGAACAAAACTCCAAGAACATGACGAAAAAATCGCTTTTAGCGATAAGACCGCGCATTGTGTCACCCCTTATCAAATTTTAATATCATATAATCAAATATCAAATAAATCTATAATTTTTATGGTGTGCAATAAAGATTATCATATTCTATTCCAGAAGAGTACGTTTTACTCAATCCCACATTATATCTTCCGCCATCCGCCCTGCCTACCTACCCCTATACAAAATGTTAGTCATGAGCAGAAGCTGCTTATAAAATACAAGTAAAAAAAATATTGATTCAGAATTCAGATTTGATTCAGAAGTTTCCACCAAACGTAACACGAAGAAGGATATACAAAAATCCAAGAACATGACGTAGAAAGCTTACCTACCTGGTAAGCTTTACTCACGATAACCCCAAAAGGTTTTTAAAGATTTCATTAACTGTAGTAATTTAAGAAATTACCTCTAATCCCATCTTCATCATTGCACAGCTGGTCCTCCGCCATACCATGTCAACCACTGTACGAGACGCTAGTCGTCGTTTCGTACTAAAAACCGGCCAAGTGCGTGTCGGACCACACACAATGAAGGGTTCCGTAGTTGGAATGAATTTATCCCAAGAACAAACTTAACACTGTAAACAAGTTCTTCTAAATTTACATTTGTACCTAGTTGGAATGTATGGGACATTCCAACTGCAAATGCAATTTTGTACACACAATATTGAGAGATTTTACTATATTATATTAAGACCATAGACTTTTTACAGGTTTTCCTGTAATTTATATGTAATTTATATTAATCATTTTCTGTTATTTTTTTTTGGGATCTTTAGTTTCTGAGATAAAGGAGAGATTTTTTTTTTTTCATTACTTACGTTACACAGAAGTTCATATGTGTACCAAATTTCATCCTAATCAGCCCAGTAGATTCGTAGCAAATCGGCTGTGACAGAGGGACCAACAGACAGACACACGAGTGATCCTATAAGGGTTCCGTTTTTTCCTTTTGACGTACGGTACCCTAAAAACGACTGAGTTTTCGGAAAACGTTAAATGATTTTGGTGGTTTAACACCAAAACATATTCATAAACAATAATTTATTGTGAGGTGCCGTGGATAAAATGAAAGGTTTTCATCTGTGTATCTGCGTATTTACTCTATCTGAAGAAAAATAAGTTTTGCAGTGGATAGAAAAAACCAAAATCCAACTTAGAACAATGAAGTTTTATATTTTTCTACAATAACATTAAATCAAGCTCAGTATGTACTGACCAAATAATTCAGACTATTAGAAAATATTAGCCAAAACCCATACAGAAGAATATATCGGGAGCATAAATGAATAATTCAATGAAACTATGTATTTCTTTAACATTCCTGAAATTGTATTCAATTATTCGAAATACTCGTAAATGTGGTTGAATTATATGTAGACAAGTATTAGCACAGTTTTTAGGTGGATATGAAAGGAGAGGTTTATTTATTTATACATAGAGAACCAACAGCTATAACACATGGATAACAGTTGTATTATGAAACACAGAGCCAATTATAGGTTACAGGTTTAACAGCTGGGGTGTAAATTCCAATGCTGAGCGCCGCTAAGGGGAGATGTGTGCTCCTCCAGAAGGTCTAGGCAAAACGGGCGATGCGATGTAAACCTAACGTAAAATCGAAAATCAAATCAAATCAAGAATATTTATTTGCTAGCATATGGTACATAAAGTGTTACAGTAAATTTGTTCCAGCATATCCTGCCATAACATGGCGTGCAAATGTATTAACAATCAGCGATGTCAATTATTCAAAGTTACAAATTACAGATTCTATTGATTTGTCTTCTAAATAGTCCTTAATGGTATAATATCTTTTAAATAATAATAGTTAGAAAAGTAGTTTTTTAAACATTGTCAGCGGTAATTCTTGAAAACTATTTGGTAAATGATTGTAAATAATAATCGACTTGCAAAATACATTTTTCTTAAATAATTTAAGTTTTATTGGTGGCAGCCGAAGTCTATCTTTATGCCGTGTTCGGCTATTTAGCCTCTCAGTGCTAGTGTCAAATAAATTGTAGTTTATCTTAACAAAAATACATTTTTTTAATCGAAAATGCTTCTATCCTAAACAGAGAAATTCCGCAGATATGATGAGTATCAATATCTAAACACTATAAAAGAAAAAGAAAAAGTTTTTTTTGTGCGGCCGCTGTTAGTGTAGTGACTTGAAATGTCAGTTTCAACACGCTTTCTTTTTTTTTTTTTAAGCGTTACCCCACACTAGGATTTTCTCCTGTATTGTGGGTGCGTTTATAAACATTTAATCTCACATACACTAACAGCTTTTATTAGGTTCACTTGTAACTAATTTTGTGTAAACTTCACAGACGTAATGGGTATTGGTATCTAAACACAATAAAACAAAAGACAAGAGATTTTTCCAACTTATACTTCAAGTAACAACACTACCAGCGGTCGTTGACCCCCAAAAAAACATAAAACCTTTTTTTTATATTAATGTTTTGATATGGATACCCATAACGGCTGCAGAGTTTTGCTAGCTAATTTAATTTGATCCTGTATATATTTATACATCCTATATACATATAGCATTTTGGTCAAAATTGTGGCGACCACTACAAAAAGCATCAGCCATAGATATGAACAAAGTCTTAAAACCATGTAAATATTAGGTTGGAAACGAGTATTTTCAATTTTAAAATTGATCTAATTATGTTTTCTGGTTTAAGAAAACTTTAAGACACTAAACTGCTAACTCGCGTAATTAAAGACGTTAATAATATTGTCGCATGCAATATAAATTATGTCAGCGAAAATCAAATATAAAAATGTAAGTAAACGCCGTACCGTGTGTTGCCGGACGTAAAGAATAGCATCACCCCATTTCCTCCCGTGGGTGTCGTAAAAGGCGACTAAGGGAATTACTAGAGAATGGGCAGCAGCGTTCTCTATGCATATTCAACACCATACTGCGATCGCCAACCCGCCTGCCAAGCGTGGCGATTATGGCAAATCCTCTCCAATTGAGGAAGACCTATAACATATGTTTAGCAGTGGACGCCTTTCGGCTAAAATGAATGATGAAGTAAACGCCAATTTTTGGACAGACTGACACTGAGATTAGAGTGCGACCTTTCTTAAAAACCGGCCAAGTGCGTGTCGGACGACGCACAATGAAGAGTTCAGTAGTTAATTTGTAAATAATGAAACAGAAAACTTTTATTCATACAAACAGCTTTATTTACAACATATACAAACAAATAAAAATATTTAACAAAAAGTGATGCTCATAAAAATAATAATAATGCAAGCAATAGTTCAGTTCCTTCCGTAGTCCTAGCCGCCGTCAATCGTCTGTGTCAATCGATGTCATTTAGTAGTTGTATCCATGGTTGAAGTGGCCGTTGTAAGAACCATCACCGCTGAAAATATTGAACAAAATAAATGAGAAAATGCATAGTAGTACAAGCATGAATTGAGTACAAGTATGTTTTTGGAAGCATCGGTCTGGGCTTCAGAAAATAACAACGTGTAACTGAAACCATAACGGTTGCATTTCGTCAGGATTTTACAAACGCCAGTATCCATTGTAGCAATCGAGGTTCAAAGTGGTGGAGCCTTATAGGATTTTAAAATCAGGGAAATCAATTGTTAAGCAAAATTGACACCCTACGTCAATTTGTCGTGTACAACTACCAAAATGATTTAAAATAATACGGACAATAGGGATGTGTCCTGGGTAAAAAAAAAAAGAAAAACTGTTTGAGTCCGTCAATCAGATAATAAAAAAATATTAGACACGTATTTTATACTTTATCATATTAATAAAAAATGACTTAGATAAAACACATTAAACTTGGGGAGTGGGAGCACGTTACGTCACAGCTACGTATAAAATCTAGCGAGCAGTGACGTCATGCCACATTTGAACTCAATTTATTGCCGTAATGTTTTGATTACGTAAAAAAGAAAAAATATGTGTCCAATATTCTTTAATAATCTACATGACGGACAAAACAATTTTTTTTTGTCTTCATCCATATTGACACCCTACGTCAATTTGCCGTGTTACAACCTGTTACAACTGTCAAAATGATTTAAAATAGTATTGTACGGACAATTTAAGTTGGTAGTCAATTTGCTTAACAAATCATTTCTCAGACTATAAATCTCAATCAATCTTTTCCCTACTATGTTGGGGTCGGCTTCCAGTCTAACCGGATCCAGCTGAATACCAGTATTTTACATGGAGTAACTGCCTAAAAAAAATGCAACTCACGATGAAGGATGTTGTCTGTTGAACTCAATGGAGCGGAGGATGGCTTCTGGGATGGGTGGCGGCGTGGGGATATGCGAGCCGGTGGGGTGGAATCCGTTCTCGTCGGCGGTGTAGGTGAGCGAGACCTGCTGGCCATCGGGGGCACTGTACGAGAACCCTCCCTCGGCGGTCACCGCAGGCCCCTCAGGGCCAGCAGCGCGCGGGGATCCGCTCTCATGCGCTGATATACCGTTGCCAGTTTCGTAGCTATGGATTAATAATATAAGAATAATTAATTGCTCAGTAAAGTTTGATCACATACTGTCGATTACTTTGTGGTTGTGAAACTTATATTTAGGTATGATATTTTAACTATATTTCATCCCTGCTCTTTTACTATTGCTTTTTCCTCACCTGTATCTATAATTTCCATCACCATTGTTCACGTTTTCATAACTTAATATTGGTATATGTGCGCCGTAGCTGCTGGTGTAGGCTGACGCCGACGCCGAAGCCCTCGCAGAGCTGTATGCGTTTGCGCCGAACGCACTGTACCCGGTGGAGGGTTGGAAGTGGCCCAAATGGCCTGCCGACACCGCTGATAATAGGGCGAGGGTTGAAACGATCTGAGAATGAAAGAAGAACGGTAGAAAGACAAGCTTCAATGATTATGTTAGCCGAACGGTATATTTTTTTAAGGATTTTTTTTTGTTTTTTTTTGTTTTGCAAATAGAACTTTTATTTTAGGGATGTTATGCTACATCCCTGAAACATGGTCCCAATTACTGGTATGTAAAATATTTGCTTTACCAAAGCATCTACGTTTTGTGAAAGAAGGACATTGAGCACGAAAAAACGTTAAAAATGCAACTGGGATTGCAAAACAATTTGACTAACGTACCTTTAGGCCAGCCATTACGAATGATCAATTTTTTTTTTTTTTTTTTTTTGAGATCCTGTTCAGTAGAATGCCACTAACTGAATGATATCTGCATAGAATTACAGTGTTTTTATATTGATGTTACCCTCGAAAAACCTTGCACGATATCAGCCAGGGCGTATTCAGTGTAAAGAATATCTGACGCTGGTATTTGACATTTCAATGAAGCTACCTCCTGCTGTGCCGACGCGATCATTGTTACAAATACGTGCAAGCAGGTTGATGAGAAATGGTGTTGCTTTGTGCTAACAGTCTAACTCAGCTTAACCTATTTACTTACTTATCGTCAGATTAGCAAACCAAAATATAGGTCTCCGAAACGAGAGAACGCAATAGTTACCCATTTCCTCTCTACGTAAATGATTTTAATAAGTTTTTCCCTCTAGTCTCAGTAGTTGGGTTGTTTTGTTCGGGACCGGACGGTGTATTCCCGCTGTTCCCAGCTGTGTCCCCATTAGTGGTATGCATATTATATTTTACATATAATAGCGGAAAAAAAAAGGTTCCATTTTCTTTTAAGTACTGATTTTTTTATTATTATTTCTAAAATCAGTACTTAAAATAAAATGGAATCTTTAATTTCGACATTTTATGTTAATTACCATTAATGGACACGGGCGATGGGGACAGCCGGAATACACCGTCCGGACTACTGAGACTAATTTTGTATCATTAGTTCGGTTATTGAGACTTAATTTTGTATCACTAGTTCGGTTATGACATCAAACCGAACTGTTGGGACTTGTTCTGCAGTTCGGTTATTATTGTAAAACACAACTTTCAATGTAATAAAGTTTTTAAAGTATCATAGCAAGATGGTTGCTGCTTATGTATTCTCCTTATTTTATACGAACTTGTTATATTATACTTCAAAAACTTTTTTTACACAATGAAAGTTGTGTTTTACATCATTAACCGAACTACAGAACAAGTCTCAACAGTTCGTTTTGACGTCATAACCGAACTAATGAGACAAAATTAGTCCCAGCTAGTAGTCCGGTCCCGAACAAAACAACCGAACTACTGAGACTACTCGTAAAGGGTTTTTTCAAGATGGTGGTTTCAGACGTTTCTGCAGAACGCAACATGAAAAAGGATAGACAAAACTCCAAGAACATGACGTAGAAGGACCGGAAGGTGAGATTTATTAAGATTTTTATGACTAGTAATTTACGAGACTACCTCAATCCCATATTAAGTATATCTTCCGCCATCCGCCTTGCCTACCCCTGTAAAAAATATTAGACGTGAGAGCATTGTTGCGTCTCCTGTATTCGTTTCTATATAAAAACATCTGTGAGCCACCAACAAAGTCATCAGAAAGATGGAAAATGTAGAATGATTTCCATGTTCTTATGAGATAACTAGCTGTTGCCCGCGGTTTCGCCCGCGTGGCTTTTTCTAAAACAAAATTAGCCTAAATTACTCCTTATAATATATTATCAGCTATCTACGAGTGAATGTCTCGGAAAATCTGTCCAGCCGTTTCGGAGATTACCTACCCGAAACAAACAGACAGACAATTAAAATTAAAATAGTTTTTTATTTTTATTAGTACCGCATATACTTTCATACGCATTTTGTAAAAGCTGTTATGTTGATATTATAAACAGACAATTCAATTTTATTTATTTTTATGCATGTTTGTATATATGTAAAGAGTAATAGATTTGGGTGGGGACTCTCGTAGTCACACTAACTGTGTCTAATAGGATATTTTTTCCTGTTTTCACAATTTTATTGTGAGTTGCCGTGGCTAAAATGAAAGATTTCATCTCTATCTCCATACTCCGTCTGAAATAGCTTTGCAGCGGTTGGGCATCCATTCAGACAGTTTGAAAAGAATCCAAATACAACTTAGAACAATGAAGTTCTATATTTCACTAAAATTATATTAAATCAACTTCAGTAGGTGTTTACAGACAAAATAATTCAGACTGAGTAAATACTTACAATAAACATTATCTTACCCATACAGAAGAACAAATCGGGAACTTAAAAGAATAATTCAATGAAACTATTTGCATTCAATTATTCAAAATATTCGTAATTATTCTAAATGTAATAGAATTTTATATATAAAATTCTATTACATTTAGAATAATTACGAGTATTTATTATATACCAGTTTTTGGGTGAATATGAAAGGACAGGTTTAACAGCTAGGGTGTACCTTCCGATGCTGCACGCCGAGTCGAGATGTGCGCTCTGCCACAAACCCTGGCAGCAATTCGTGCTAGAAAGCCGTAGCACGTACTTGCAACGAGAAGTAACGTATATTCGAACCATATTTGAATCGAAAATACAGCTATCCTGTAGCATTTTGATTAAAGTTTTTGCGTCGACTAAATGGTACCCCATAGATAGTCTTAGAACTAAGTCATTATTATGTGCGAAACGAGTATTAAAACATAACCCATCTCCGCTTTACTGGGTCTAAGAGACCCGCTTCTCGAGATTAACATATGGATTCGGACGTGGCTAGTCTCACTATGAATTCCTCAAAATTTGTATGTATAGTCGCCAGCACATAATGTTACCACAAACTGTCAAATTTTCTCATTCGAGTTTGAACTTAATCATCAACATTTTAAGGCTTAAAATCGTTTGGAAAAATTTGACAGTTTCGTATAACCTGATGTTTGGCGACTGTATCTACCAGTCAATCTTAAACATTATAGAAAGACATCGATGAAACGAGACAGTAGAAATAAATTGGCAACCCTCTCTAAGCAAGCGTGCAATGTTTATTTTATATTAAAACTTTATGCACAAGTATAAAAATACTGTACAAAGGCGGACTTAATGCCTGAGGCATTTTCTACCAGTCAACCTTAGGGTGATGCAGAGACGAAACATGGCAGGTGCGACATAAGGGATAGATAACTCGAAAACAAAGTTCCTTGTATCAGAAATGGCCTCTGCACTCTCCGGTCTAACATGATCATCATTACAAATACGTATCTTAAAATTAGAAGTATAAATTAAATTGTTTTTATGATTATACTTCGTTTTATTATGAAGTACAATGACAACAATACGGTATAATATCGCAATGAAGTTCTTCCGTCCATTGAATAATTCATTTTGTTTATTAATATAATGTTTCTTTGGACGGTTCACAAATCTAATGCTTTTTTCAGGTTTTGCTGTCATAATCATGTGTCTGGCAATGGCATACGCATACGTACCTTCTACTTACCGGAGAACCCGAGGTAGTGGTCTGTGTCTTTGTGTGTAGGAACAAGAGCACATGTCATATTTGAGGACCAGTTTCGAGACAAATCGAAGAAGGTATCTCAGAAATAGTGTAGATTTTTAGCGACGAGATTGCAAATCAAGACGGTCAAATCCCTTTAATACAATATTATTTTGGTTTTGTATAATTTAAAGTTGCTTGAACTTAATTATCTATTAGCTAGAGATGATTGTTATTTTATAACATCCACACAGACAACATTATTTTTGCATAAAGACAAACATTCATATGAGGTAAATATTTTTGTACGCTCTGCCGGAAAATCGTGACATGAACGTGAAAATTAATATTATGTTTAACAATAAGCAGTGTTTGCGAACAACAAAATCAATATAGTAAATTATTAGAGCATCACTTTCTTTATTAAAAAAATACATTGGTATATTAAATTAACATTACATAAAATACACCATTTAATAAATAGCAACATTGTTATAATTGTACGTTATTTCGATATCACAGTCCACGGCTTGAGGTACGGGATAAGAATAATGAGGTATACGTCATTATTCTTATAAGGTACGGGTAACATTTTTCACAAACATTTTCAGTAGTAGTTGCGTCCGCCGCCACCGCCGTTGTAGGAGCCTCCGTCACTGAAAATTTAAAAAGGCAACATGTTAATATGTGTTTATTCTAAATCATGTTATTGTGGTGCTGAAACACTCGCTCATGTAATTATTCGGGGTTAGGAACAATTGTATAACAACTGTTTGATCCTGACAGTACTAAATCTCATGAATCACATGTGGTGGTGTGATTTATTGCCATTTATCGGGCAATAGTCCAGACTCTGTGCTTCTACTGAGATATTGATGAAGAAAAATCTGAGTTGCACTTTGGCCGACCTGGGAATCCAACCCATTAAGGATTATCATCATATTATTTTTGCCTGAACAACCGCCAGCAAGTTCGTCATGCTCCCTTTGATGTCACTGCTTGCGGTGGCATCGGGGGTCGGGTTTATTTAGTTTTGTTAACTTTTTTTGTGTTTAGTTTATTTTTATTTTATTTTTAGTAGAGTTTTCATTGTATTTTCTGGTATATTGGCGTGTGTTAGCTAACATGAGGCAAACAATTTAATTACCAGGGCCTCAAGTGTGTTAATACAATAGTGCCAGAATGGTCTATCATGGATTTCATAATTGTTGATTATAATGGCGTCATTATGACTTTCCAATGGTCAGCCACTGACACTCCATTGAAAGAATTGGTAATCTCGTACATAATGACAAATGAAACTTCCTACTAAACTTCCTACTACTTCAGATTGCTTATAACACTAATAAATAATTATGTATAAATGAAATCTGGCATGAATAAATGTTCAAAATGCTATTGTAATACAAATCTATTACGAGACCATTAACCGACCAATGATCGACCATTATGAATTTAGCAGATTACGAACTTTTAGCAAAATGACAATGGGATCGTGTTGGAGTGACGAATTTATAAAAATAGCAGACTTGGGCCCTTGGGTCTCGTAACATTAATTACTTTGCATGCCTACTATTGTATAGAATCAAGTTTTTCTAACTGAACAGACAGCTGTGCTGCTGGGGAGTTTGATGCGCCATTTTTCTTCCCAGCTAAAGCCCTAGGAAATGGTGAAGGGCGGGCATTTTGGGGACTGTATTATTATATCATTTTGACGCTCGAAAAGTGCTGATTCGCACCCTAAATTGAATAAATGACTTTTGATTTTGATTTATCACAAATTCACAAAGATCCATCCAGTTAAATATGCCATTCCTGATAATCATTACTAGGTTCAATAAAAACTCACGAAGAAGGATGTTGCCTGTTGAACTCAATGGACCGGAGGATGGCTTCTGGGATAGGTGGGGGCGTGGGGATGTGCGAGCCGGTGGGGTGGAAGCCGTTCTCATCGGCGGTGTAGGTGAGCGAAACCTGCTGGCCGTCGGGGGTACGGAATGAGAAGCCGCCCTCGGCTGTCACTGCGAGGCCTTCTGGGCCCTGGGCCCGGGGTGAACCGCTCTCATGGGCTGATGTGCCTTCGGGAGTGTCGTAGCTGGAATGAAAATAATTTTAAATTGAGTCCGGTTGTTTACAAGTAGTTATACTTGCCGATTTATTCTGTAAAAATCAGCAGTCATTCCACCTGATCTAGGGATCACACTAAGGAGTGACACTATTGACAGCTGACTTCAGGGTCACTTAACCTGAGTTTTCACTTTGGGATATGTACAGAATAATCAGCTCCCAGGCTCCAGGTCGGCTGGAGTCGTTATCGTTATAGGTATGTACCGTGCTGTTTTGTTGGCTTTAAATTCTTTGAAATTCGGTTGATTTTATTCAACGATATTTTACTTCATATAATGCCGTGATGGCCCGTTGGTTAAGGCCTCGCTTCTCATGCATGAGGTTATGGGTTCAAATCCGGGCAAGTACCAATGTGACTTCTTCAATTCATATGTACTTTCTGAATTTATCTTGGACATTACTGACATTGGTGAAGGAAAAACATCGTGAGGAAACCTGGGTGATCAGTGCTCGTGCCTTCTTTGTATGAGAAGAATCCTTTGCCCTGCAGTGGGATGCAGTTATAGGCTGGTACCTATTATTTATTTATTGAGTTACAATAACATACCTACGTAATGATTGCAATTTCCGTGTTACTATATTTTCAACACACTTGCTCGTAAAGTGGCTCTTATTGAACCGCTTTTATGTCCATAATGCAGTGTATTACAAACGCGTGCTTTTTACTTTACGTTACCATACGAGTGCTGTAACGCCACAGATAACTGTTTACTAGTCGAAAACTTGCGCTTTTTTTATTAATCTCGTCAAAGAAACTTCATGCCAAAAGGAATCCGCGCGTACACTTTTTTTTTTTAATAGTCTGAATTGTCTTTGGTCCCAAGATTAACTAAAATTTATTTATCTTAAATCAGGAGTGAGTTGTAACAGGTAAAATCCCATATCTGTTCCGCCTGTTTCTGTTCCACGTAATTAACAGTTCCAAAAACATGTTACAAAATAGCAGGCTGTTATTTCATACTATGTGGGAACAAACTATTGTGTATTCTCTGTTACCACAGCTGCACAGTTATAATACACGGAGGTACTTCTCTTTCTAACTATGGTGTTACACCTATGCGAGAAAAGGAAAGAGCTTGTGACGGACGATGTAACAGGGTGTCACAGTGTAACAGTAACATTTAGTAAATGATAAATGATAAATGATTTTATTTCTGTAAGTAGGTTTTTACAAACACTTTTACACGTCAATCATATTTTAAAACTAGATGAGGTCGGCATTTCGTATCTGACTACTCTGAGAAGAAATGTATCTATATTCTAACTAAGGTGACTGTCATAAGCATGAATAGACAAAAGCTTGTGACTGGATGGATTCTGTTATCTCGTCGTGGAACAGAAGCTTTTTTTTTTTCAGTTTATTTGTCACAGTTACAGTCAGGTATCTTGTGATACCTGTTGTATTTAGCTGTTACGATATATACGCCTCACTCCTACCTTAAATTGTCCGTGGTCCCTCCCGGAACCAAACAGAAGAGATCCTGACTGACGTTCTGTTATTGCGGATTCTCACTGAACTAATGTTTATTTCACTATGCCAATAGTACTTTCTAATTCCATACTAACTAAACTACGATCAGACTTTTAAGCTATTGCATAGCTTCTATCGCGGGCCTTGAGCGCGGGGACCGAATCCAGAAATTCCGTAACGAAAAAACCTCACGCTCCCCACTCCGATGGTTATTTTACTACACCAGTACCCTTTAGTGATCTAATAATTTCTGGCAGTTCCTTTTTTCTGTGTACTGCGTATTTTATTCTTATAAATATTAGTTTATAAAATTATGATCTTCACAAAAAGTGATTGTTGATAGTGGGGTTTGAACTCACGACCAGTCGATTACGAGTGCATTCAGTTCCCCTGTTGCACCGCAAGGCTACAATGACTTAATTATAGCTTGCCAAATAGTTGATACCATTCCAGTTGAACAATTTTTAAACTTGACTAGACGGTTGGAAATGACTCATGTACATGGAATTTTTTCGCTGTCAAAACAGTTTGTCACTCTTTTTTTATTTAAAATTACTTTAGGTTCAACACTTTCGTCTATTTTAAAGTTGTTATTATGCTTATATTTGAATAGTATTTGACTTTGTTTACGTAGTTATACACTTTTACGACGTTCAGCACTTATTTATTTAGTTTTTAAGCTATTGCATAGCTTCTATCGTGGGCCTTGAGCGCGGGGACCGAATCCAGAAATTCCGTAACGAAAAAACCTCGCGCTCCCCACTCCGACGGGCACGGAGGTGTGGCTTGAAGGCCGTGCATCGTCTAACGTCGTTTCAGGTCGGCAGTCTTCGACACGGCGTTGTGTGCGTGCGATTAGATGTATTGTACGACTCTACGAAACTCTGTGGTGGATTTACCGCGCAACGCAACGCCATCTAGTAATCGCAGGTAGAACTAACTAAATAGAGGTGACATTGGCGTGGCTTGTGATTCGTAATCGAGACAAGCGTTGCTCTGTTGGTGGTCTCAGTTGTGTTTTGTTGTCGGTTTTATCCACTAGATGGCAGGCATCGTAATTCAAAAGTTTTTGAAAGGTTGTTGAGGTATGTGAGCAATTTATTTATAAATCTAGCTAGAATTAACATTAAACATTAACGTTCTTCATAGCTTATAAAAACCACTTTTAAACGGTTCTCCAAAGTTCTGGGCCGATTATGGATTGACTTTACTTTCTTATCGGTCACCACGCTCAAAAAGTGTAACTTGAATTAATATCAAAGAAAAAGAAATACTGCATAAATAAAATAAATAAATAATTATAATTGCATAAGTTGATACAAAATGCTATGCAATAGCTTTACCGCGGCAGTCCCCGAGTGCCACACGTCTTTTTTTTTTTATAAAGGCTGTTTAGCGGTTTTCCAGTGCCTCTATTTACACCTGCGCGCGCAACGCAAGCGCACGGAAAAAAAAAATACAAAACCAGCGCGCCATTTTCCATAAATATTTGTTTTGTTAACGTTTTAGTTGTGTTGTTATAAGTTACTATTAAAAATACGAAATCTAAAGTGTTGTCACCAACCGACGTTGAACAGTTGTTAAAAAAAAACATCCGGATAGTCAGTACCTGGAAACAAAGGTCAGTTGAACTTTAAAAATCTAAATGTATCATCTCTATAATTACGTTATTGTAGCATAAGTTTTTACAACAAGTCTGTTTTTTTCCTCGCAAGTGTGTTGAAAAACGTCGTATGGAACGCGTGTGCATTGATCATTACACACTCGGCTCCCTTATCGCGCTCGTCTGCGACTCGCGCGAGTAATACCGCCTCGAGTGCAATGACCAACACAGCACACTTGTATCATAATGTACTATTATCTTGTACACATGATGGGTTTTCTAAAGGGAACCGATCACGTGACCCATACACCGTTTGTCCACCGCCACCGTCAACAGGACGTCAACGAGAAACGAGATTATTCGAACCGAATGTAACGTCCCGGTAACAGCATGTGGTGGACACGCGGCCACCTTTATGATCATGCTGACTAGAAATCAAAACGTCTATGCCAAGTATTGCCTAAACCTTATATTGACTAGGAAGCACAATGCCTACCTTGCAAATATTTCTAATTGTCTATACAGTATTTGAACTAAACCTTATTCTGACTATGAACCAAAATGCCTCCTACCTTGCAATATGTCTATTCTTTTAGGAGAAGACGAGAGAAATGGTACCTACTCCCTGTAGGTACCGTTTCTGGTCACAGTTCTAACATAACCTAACCTACAGTTCAGAGGCCCTAGTGTGAGTTTATTTTAACCATCTCGACTACTTAGAAATTATTGCATTTTAGGCTTTTTGCTTGTTAAACATTTTGATCTCAAGGTGATTTACAGTTTAGGCATTTGCTGTGTAGATATTAATTTTAGGCATTTTTCTTCGTAGACGAATTGAAAGTTAGACACTCTGATCATAAACCGTCCCGTTGACGTGGCGATGGACAAACGGCCATAGCGCCGAAAGTCAGGGGCTAGCCATTGAACCAAACTTCATTAAACCCAACTTTAAATATAATAAGCGTAATATTAGCTTGGATTTATAAGAAAAGAAAGAAACATGCGTTTATTGGTATTACAGCAAAAAATACGCCTTAAAATTATAAAAACAGAAAATAATGATTTTAATGCCAAAAGGGCCTCAGCTCAGTATTATGTTAGATGACACACAAGGTGTACCACCTGACGCTAATTTTCAGCTGCAACCCACGATAATAACGTATTGATACTATCGATGCTCTATTCTATAAGTTGACAGGCGCTTCTCGCAAAAACATCAGTCACATGCGTTGCACTAGAATTTTAATGACTTCGTATAAGTTAAGTGTTTCCCACGATACCTAAGAATGTTATCTATATCTGTCATTATCGAGAAGCATCGTAGTCAGCTTACTTATAACCAATGTGCATGAGTACTCGTGGTTTAACTATAATAAACAACTCAACGACCTCTTTCCACCGGCCCCCTTCTACCATCGGACTTCTAGACGCACTGCAAGTTGCCACCCCTACCTAGTTGATATTCCACCAACTCGCACTAAGCGTTTTCAAACGGATTTTATAATTCGCACAGCAAAGGAATGGAACTCTCTGCATGCGTCTGTATTTCCGAACGCATACAAGCCTAATGAATTCAAAGCGAGAGTGAACAGGCTTCTTTTGGGTAAGCTCACTCCATCGTCAACTTTGTCTCTGTCACCTCTGACCTAGACTAGAGTCAAGAGCAAACCCATCGTAAAATAAAAAAATAATAAAAAAAATTGGTTTCTGTAAAGTTGGTTTACGGACGATAGTTTAACGTGACAACGTCATAACAAAACATTCATGCGGCGCAAGCGTACAATGAGCGTAACGGGACAATGAGCGTAACGGGACAATGAGTCATCCTTTATCGTGCATGCAGCCAGCGTTCATCGATTTATTAGACGTTCTCACGTCAAAAAAAACTAAAATGGTGTACCGTGTGGTGCCGGACGTAAAGAATAGCACCATCCCATTTCCTCCCGTGGGTGTCGTAAAAGGCGACTAAGGGACTTACTAGAGAACGGGCAGCAGCGTTCTCTATTAATTTTTAACTTTGTCTCTGTCATCTCTGACCTAGACTAGGGTCAAGAGCAAACCCATTGTAGAATAAAAAAATAAAAAAATAAAATCTCCAAACAAAAGTATTTGATGAAAGTGTAAACAAACCCTGTTCAGGTTAAATTCTTACGCAATCACTAAGTATTATCAGCCTAAAATGTTGCCTTTGCTGGGACACTGGACACAGGGCTCTCTCGGTGAGAGGGAGTGGACCGTAATCTACCACGCGTGGACACGGGTTGGTAGATGTCACCATGTCTTAAAATTTTTGAGTCCAGGGGCCAAGTCTACTAATTTACAAACGTTGCAATGGTCTCGCCATTGTGAGTATTTGACAGTGTTTGTATGGCAAATCTGTCAAAAACTCACAATGAAGAGACCATTGCAACGTTTGTACATTAGTAGACTTGGCCCCTTGGACATGCCGGTTTCCTCCACCGATTTGAGAGCAGTAGTGATAAAATAATTTACACAAAGTGAAGCTCCTATCAGAGTTCGAACCTAAGACCTACAAACTCGTAAGACGCGGTCGTTACCACTGGGCCACCACTACTCTCTAAAGTGAATAAGTAACACATTAACCTGTATTTAGAAGTTTATTGTTTGAATAAGTTTATTCAATTGTAGGTAACTGAAAAATTATTGAGCTTATAAAACCTCAATTATATTGTCAAATGAAAAATTGTTATTTGTTATGGCAAGGCTGCAAAGTTGTTTTTTGGCACGAGTACTTGTATTGAAACCTTAGCAAGCGAAGTATTCTAGGATTAGAATATAGAATACTGAGCGTAGTGAGGATTTCAAATTTATATTTTTTTTCTAATAATATATTAAATTAGTGTTAAGAAACGGCTCGTTGAGAACAGCTCGGATATTTTCGGTTTGTGGCCGCTTGACTTTTTCTTTAAAAACAACAATCATTTTTGTTTTGATCGTGGCTTTTAGCATCGAATAAATGTTTAGATAGTTCAATGAAGTATGACAGCATACTTCAGTGAACTATCTAAAACAAGGAAATGGGAGAAGACATTCTAAGGGCGCGAAAACGCCTCTAGAATGTCTCCGCCCTGTCTTATCTCCGAAAACGTTTTCGCGCCTTTAGAATGTCTCCAAGCATTTTTTTGTTTTAATGTTGCCCCACTCTAGAAATTTCTCCTGTATTGTTGGTGCGTTTACAAACATTTAAACTCACATACACAAACAGCCAGACCCGGAACAACTACTTGTAGGTCATACAAATATTTGTTCCGTGCAGGAATCGAACCCGCGACACGCAGCGCAGCAGTCAATCGCTTAACCACTGCGCCAACCGCAACAACGAATTGCCAACAATGAATGAATTTTGTGAACAAATTGTACGCTTTTATGTACTTTTCGCAAGATTTTTCGGAAGAAAACTCAATTCGGCATTATGTACCGCTTGTTAGTGCAAGCGGTACATAATGCCGAATTGAGTTTTCTTGAGTGAAAACATCTTTAAAGGTGATCAAATCAAAGCACTCAATTTGTAAGTGGCACTACAAATTGGCCCAATCTCGATCACAGAGAGGTGGCCTGTACCCCAGCAGCGGGAATGTTATAGGTTATTATGTATGAATTATATATGTACTACTAATTGGCATTTACAGGGACATTTTCTGATCTATTTGTTTCGTCATTATTTTCATCACATACTTTTGGAGACCATAATTATACGCTATATATACCTCTACGCAAGTCAAAACATGAAAATGTTTGAATAAAAAAGTGTGCTGTGTAGCTGTCAACAATCAATTATTTAGACTGCACTAGGCATAATGGAATCCTACAAATTGTCATCGATCATAGGTAAAGTAAGTGAAATCAAATAAAAAGTACTATAGACCAGAGTTCAAAATACAAAAAACTATTTTCGCTTGTTGAAACATAATAAGAACTTTAGCAATAAATTCAAACTTGACCTTACCTGAAGCGATAGTTCCCATCGCCGTTGTTAACATTTTCGGAGCGATAGGGCGTGGCATCGTATCCTGCGCGGCCGCCGGCATAGCCCGAAGGTACTAGATGATCTAGCCGAGCTGCGCCTACGCACCCAAACACTGCTACGCATACGAATAACTGAAACATTATGCACACTAATTAGTACAACAATACCTGCTGTTAGCATTTTGCCATTGTACTCGATATTCGATTTGATTTCAATCGAGAACTGAATAATCTTATCGTGTCGGTATAGAATCAAGAGCTTTGTATATAGAGTGAAAGTTTAGTGTACAAATATGTAGGTACGGTCACATCATGTTACCACAAACTGTCAAATTTTCTCGTTCGATTTTAAACCTAATCGTCGACATTTTAAAGTTTAAAATTGTTTGGAGAAATTTGACAGTTTCGCTTGATGTGCTGGCCACTGTACATATTTGTACACTGAAGTCCTAGTTGATTTAGTTAGATAATGTAATTTTTTGTTCAAAGTAGTTCGTAGGCTTAAGAATTTGAAATAATCTCTGTTTTCTAGTCAGATACAACCAAGGAAGCAATTGTTAAATTAGGGCTAAATAGAACAATAAATTAATGTCCTAGCCCCAAGTGGCCCCAATTCGAGGTGATACTACGAAACATAGATATTAATAACTTGTGTGAAGTTTGCTGTAGGTATAAGTAATAGCAATTTGATTAATCACCCCAATTTGTCATAGCTAAAATTGGAATATCAAAGCGTTTGATTCAGAACATTTTTCTTTCGAAGCTACAATAAAATTCAGACGGTTAATGTAGATATCTTATATGTAGGTACCTTTAAACTGTGATAGGAAAATAGACAAAGTACTTATTATATATGTTTTTTTTTTTTTTTTTCAATCGCGGATGAGGCACAACTTCAAAGCCTTTTTATCCAAAAGCATGATTTAAGCATGCCTTGTAATCAGAACTCATAATCAAAAAAAAAAAAAAATTAAGTCACGTTATTGTTAGCAGCACACTCATGTCTAGGCAGAATATTAGCATTCCAGTCATCTGATAAACTCCAAAAGGATTCCTCTTATCATAACTCCTTAAAGGTGAAGCCGCAAAATACCATTTAAGGTCATGCCAAACGAAAAGCCCACAACAAAAGCCAATTCCTTACCAGTTTCGTCATAGTGAGTGAGATGGTTCGTGTCGATATTGTCTGAACCGGTGCCGGAGTCGGAATACGGATCGCAGGGATGTTCACGTTTTATATCTGCGTAGTTTGCCCTTTCCGCAGGTTGCTTCACCTTGCTCGTATTGTTGTTTAGGCGAGCCGGGCGCAAATTACGAGAGGTCAGCTATGCTGTATGATCTATGAAACTTGTCATGTTTATTTGTGGTGTATGGCACAGCTTTTTGAAATTGAAATCTGAACTGATTTTTTTCACATAACTACTGAAATTCTCCCTTGGTTTCCCGAACGGAACGATCTTTGATTTGCACATATTTATAGACAAAAACAAGGAGAAGAAAATCCATGAGGGGAACTATATTATGTAAAGCTATATTCTAGAACCTGGAAGAGGGAATTGGAGGACAAGTGTATATAGAACCAGTTCATGGCCTAAAGTACTCGTAGGTACAACAGAAGTCAATGAACCACTAACCCAGTTTAGTATCGATGCTATCAACGTCATTTTATCCTTGATTTGAGACGATACAATATATACAAAGAATAGCTACAATACATTCAAATATACGTACCTACCTATAGGCACATTACTTTCGACAATGTCGGCCATTACCTAATATTATCCACACCTTGGATAAAGAAATGAGGTTAAAGCAATTCCTGAGACCATAATTTTCCAGCTTTTTTTGCGGTAGACGATATTATAAGTATATGTATCTTACCTAATATTTGTATGGTAATGAATTAAAATGGTTTCTACCTCCCCCTAATGTTGGATAGCAGAAACGGTCACAATCCTTACTAATTCCCTAATAATTTTAGCCAGTTTTATTTTTCTAGACTGGCGCTCTTTCTCTCCTAGGCAAAGGCTTCCCTCCACTCCTTCCATCTTTCACGAGCCCACGCATCCTCCTTCCAAAAAAATATTAAAGAAATAAAATTGAATTACATCATGAAAACCATCCACTCCATTTTTAAACCCACTGCACTGCATAAGACTCCTTATTGTTCTTTTAAAAATGTTAGATAAGTATCTATGAACCTGATTACGATTTTATTTTATGTGAACCTACCAAAACTTGTGCATTCGCTTTGTTTTCGGTCTTCGAAAGTATGACCATGTTTCTCACCTTCGCAAGGAACTGAAGTGGCTCCCAATCCGCCTTCGCAGGAACACTCGGATTTTATGTCTCATATTCAAAATCTTACACAACCCGTCATATCCTTCCTACCTACATGAGCGTTTTTCATACGCTCGTCCTAGCGACGCACCGTGTAGATCACACCTTAAATCCCTCCTTAAATCTCGTTCTCATAAAACTAGCTACTATTCTTATTCCTTATGCTGTAAGATTGTGGAACTAATACCTTCCGCCTAGCATTCGCGATTTAAAAACTGTATCTCTATTCAAATATCGAGTGAATGAGCATTACCTTTCCTCTCAACTGTGAGTATTAATATTTTAGTTTAAGACTTCGCATATTATTCATACGAGTATTTGTCTCTTCTTGTTCTCACACACTATTGTCTACATTTCTTTTTCATTTCTCCTTTCGCAGAAATAAGCAGTACCTAAAATTATAATGATATCGTATCTCTATGTATTTAACTGTGTGTACGTACATAAATAATAAAATAAATAAATAAAATATAGTTGATTAGTTGATTACTTACGGCCAAATATTTTTCCAAACAAATATAAATGGCCACTATTGAGTAAATGCCGGGAAATCTATAGAATATTGAGGTCATTGACATTGCTAACGATACACATTATATTCGCTCTAGATGGGGTTTTCCTGTAATAGTTAACGTAAGACCCTCTATACGACTCTATAAGGAAAGTGCCTTTTCTGGGGAATTTAATAAAGTCATGAATAGGATTCTCACCTTTTAAGAGAATAGGGATGATGCCTGGGTAAAAAATGAAAAACTGTTTAGTCCGTCAATCAGACAATAAAAAAATATTAGACAAATATTTTTTGCTTTATCATGTTAATAAAAAATTACTTAGATAAAACACATTAAACTTGGGGAGTGGGGCTTGTTACGTCACAGCTCAGTATAAAATCTATTGAGAAGTGACGTCATGCCACATTTATACTCAATGTATCGCCATAATGTTTTGATTACGTAAAAAAAAGAAAAAATACGTGTCCAATATTTTTTTATAATCTACATAACGCACAATTTTTTTTTTTTTGTCATTATCCCTATTATAAATATTATGAAAAACATAATTTAGTTATCAGATATAGAATTATTCATATATTGTTCATTAGTTTAACTTACAGAAATTTCAGGTTCGGGAAGGCAACTCGGTGTAGAAGGAGATAAAACATCCGTTTTGGTGTGTTTGGTATCTCATGTTACTACGCAGGAGTGTTTCAGGTGGAAAAGTTTTTGTATCGCTCCACCCCGCTTTAATTTCTATGCGGAACCAATAACCGGATAATTTCACAGGATTTAGATAAAACGGAGTAATTAGATTAAACCACTTTTTATCTAAATCCTAGATTAGAGATCCGGAATAATGAAAATGTGATAACAGGACAACGTTAACACTGTAACTAGTAAGTAAAAAAACCGGCCAAGTGCGTGTCGGACCACGCACAATGAAGGGTTCCGCAGTTGGGATGAATTTATCCCAAGAACAAACTTAACAATGTTAGTTGGTCGACTATTACTCGGTAAAGTGTGAAGCTTACTTAGCTGTGATAGTTTTCCTTTTAACTTTGTTATATATACTACTGCTGTGAACTTTTTCACGTATCCAAATACAACCTAGCTGGCAGGGGGAGGGACACTTGACTATAACAAAAATGTGCATTTTAATGCTTAATATTACGCAAACGGATCCCTGGATCGAAAAATGCTTTGGACAAACCCGCAATATTTTTGAACGGCCTATCCAATGATACCCCACCCATGGGATAGACGAAAAAAAAAATCATCCCCACTTTACGTGTACGGGAAGTACCCTAAATAAATTTATTTGTTAAGATTTTATTTAAACACTTTGTGTGTGATTAATTATGTATACTCATACCAAATTACAGCTTTCTAGTACTAAGAGTCTCTGAGCTAAGCCGCGGACAGACAGACAGACAGACAGACAGACGGACATGGCGAAACTATAAGGGTTCCTCGTTTACTACGGAACTCTAAAAAACAAGTTTAGTAAGTGTTTAATATTATACTGATTGTTTTCCTTATTTACCTATCCATACCTACTACCTACCTAAGTGAATCAAGATATGCTCATTTTGACTACACTTTCATATCGGAACAGGATTTTCTATCATAATCAGCCTTATAATATTAGCCGTACCCCAGTAGTTCCATTCTCTAGTTCCATTATGGGACTACTGGGATTTTTTTCTCCCAGTAGTTCCATGGAACTGGCATACATGGTGTGGCGTAAATAGTGGTCGATACACCGTATATTCAGCTATCACATACCACAATGTGAACTATTTATCTTAGTTCTCCGATTTTTATTTTTATTGAAACATTTACAGCTTGCTTTACTAATTTAACTGTAATTTCTATACATGACATTAAAGAATTATAAACAAAAAAATAATTAAAAAATAATGTAATTTCTAGAAATTACAGCTAGTAAATGAGGTGTTTAAATTGTGGTATGTGATAGCTGAATATATGGTGTATCGACCCCTAAACGTTGGACCACTATTTACGCCACAGCCTGTATGCCAGTTCCATGGAACTACTGGAAAAAAAAACCTACTGGGATACGGCGATAATATTCCTACTGCTGGGACACAGACCTCCCTCTCGGGGAGTGGGCTATAATCTCCCACGCGGGCCCTCTTCTAGGACATTCTGGTTTTCTAGTTGGTTTCCTTCACCCAGTAGCGGCGTTAGGGCAGGGCGTGGTTGGGTGACTGCCCAAGGGCGCCAGGCATGAAGAGACGCCGAAGGCCCTTAATGTCTGGTTTCTTGTTTCGTCCTTCCATTGAGAATATTGGTCACTATACCTGTAACGGTAGCGGGTGGGGAAAGGAGTTTTTCTAAGCTTAAGCTGATAAAAACCTATCTGCGATCGACAATATCTCAATCGACATTGGTAACTTTGTCAATCGAAAATGAAATTGCAGAAAACTAAGACTTTGATGCCTTAATAAGAGAATTTGCCGATAGAAAGTCTAGAAGAGATTTTATAAATGAAAAAGTTTTTTTTTTGTGAATTGGAGAATAGAAAGGAGGTGCCATAGAAACCTAGCCCAGGGCACCGGTAATGCTAAAACCGAAACCGGCACTGCCTTCACCGTTTTGAGAGCAATGGTGATGAAAATATTTACACAAAGTACAGCGCCCGCCTGGGTTCGAACCCACGACCTACAACTCCGAGACTGTTACCACTGGGTTTGGTTCCTATCACACTAAATATGTTTTCTCACAAAAAATATTGTGAAAAAGAACAAATATACTGCAGAGGAAAAATGAGATTGGACAATATTACTCGTCCTGAAATATAACTAAATCCGCTACCTGCTATGAATTGCACGACGCGCCGTGCAAAATATTTTGCGCACAAAGTGCCGAGATGGTCCACCACGCCTCCATCTTTACAAGGTGACGATGTAAACTAAATCAGACACATAACAACCTTTACTATCCTAAAAACAAGATTTATTATTACACACTTCATAAAACCAAACACTCTGAGGCTTTACTGCCGAAATAACTCAATTTAAGAAAGGCTTTTTAACTGTTTTTGTAATTCTCATAAAATATGGAGAGAATGAACCATAAAACATTATATTACTCTTATTTCAGTTTTTATTATATTATGTAAATAAAAGCTATACATACTTTCGACTTGTTAAATTAAAATATTCCCTACTACCAAAAACAGGCTCAGATTAAAATGTTATAAATATATCATAACTTCTCAATATCGGACAAAGTCTTTCGCTTATCCGAATTTATATAGTTACATCTGTATACATTTATACCACTGACGTAACAACACAAATAGTCGCGGTAACACAGAGAGCTAAGCGAAGCAGACTCAAATGGGAAAATTAATTGTCTTCCTTTTATCTGACTGATGTAAAACCACCAACGTCAGGTGCATACAGACCAATTAGACTTTACGAGATTAAAGGTCATAGCACACATATCAACTCGGAAACGGATCGTAACCGTATCAACTCAAACCGTTTAGTTAAAAACTAAAACTTTGCATAAAACTCCCTACTGAAAAGCACACTAATCGGAATCGTAACGTAAACGATTCGCCTCGGGACAAGCTCACGAACCGCGGTGTGGCGCGTGGTCAACCAGCGGTCCCCGTGCTTACGCCTCTCCGTCGCCGCGCTTGCGTCTCTTCGTCCACCCTTGTCCCTCTCACCCCTCCCGCGTTCGGATTCAAACTGATCTGGTGCCAGCCAGGTCAACCAGCAGCGGTCAGCGAGCCGTAAGCGCGGCGTCGCCTAGCTGTAGCTGAGTCGACGTATCGGAGCTGCTGGTCCGCTTTGGTTACGTGCTTACGTTAGGTTGACGCCTGTTTGACGGCGCGGCGGCGAGGCGAAAGGCGATACGGTGACGATCCCTTTCCCAGTTGATATGTGTGCTACAACCTGAGCCCCGAGCAATGGTTTATTTTTATATTACTATGTGGGATTTACATGACAGATTCCTGTGTTGACCTCTCGTAGTAATTATCGCAAATTGTAATGTAAATGCTATACACGTCAAAAGTGCAACAGGTTGGGATCGAACGCTGCGAGGTATTGCTGCTGCCGCTTTATTTTTTACATTTTAATAAATAATTAATAATAAACAAATCTACACACAAATTTTATAAATACTTTTTTTTTTACAATATTTCTAAATCGTGGATTTAGTTCAAGTGGATTCACAGAGGATGACGGTCGAAATGGCGATGCTTATACCCCAAGCATCACCATTTCGACCGTTATCCTGTGTACCCATACCACCCGTACCTACCATATTATTGTATGTATGTCCAGCAGTGGACGTCTTCAGCTGAAATTTCAGCCGAAAGACAACTCAACAGCAACTCGACTCAATAAAAAACATTTTTTGTCAGGCCCAACACAATAACATGTGAAGAAACCAAGAAAACTGGGTACTGCGGGTAGTGTGTTTGTGTCTTTTATCTGTTTATCTACTGAGCTGAGCGAAGAAAAACAAATGAAGCCTAGCATCTCAATAGTGAAGGCGTACACAAAGGATCGTTTACCTTTACAAACGTATTTGTCTAACTCACATATCGAGAGTTGAATTCAAAACGCAATATTAATGCGCCGCTCATGCCAACGATTTGGATCTCGTATAATTTAACATTCGCTGAATATTTGTATCTGTTTGTTTATAGGCGTTTATCCTTATCGTGTAATGGAATGTGAATCTGTACGGTTATTGGGCGTGATATTATCTATATGCCGTGTGTTTCACGAAGGAAGTTTGCAATATAATCCACCTGTACCACCCGTACCCACCATATTATTGTGTGTATACTCGTATCCAGCAGTGGACGTCTTTCGGCTGAAATGATGATGATGAAAATTTTATTATAATAATAGTATTATAATTAAATTTAATGTAATCGAATAATGTTTTAATGTGTATCCATATGTACATACATTTCTATAATTTCTTCTATAATTGTAATGCTTGATATGGGAATAACTTTCTGCAATAAATGATTATTATTATTATTTTATATACGTTTATATATCTCGGGACCCGGACCTTTGGGAGGCGTACGAGGGGCCGAAGCCAACTCGCAGAGGCCCCTTAACAATTTTAAATGGATTGAGACACCAACCGACGATTATCCCTGTACGCACTATGCAACTGCACCCAAGGACAACCCCCGGTTTGTGTAGGACTATTGTAGGATATGGAAACAAAGATATTGGATTATGGGTTTGGGTGGTTAAAATGGACTGTTTACCTAAAACTATGGAAGGACTATGGCCCCTGCCTGATCAATGTTTTATTATACACGGATAAAATGGCAGGGGGTGACTTGCACACTCAATAATGGGCCCCCGAAAACGGTCGCTAGCACATAGTGACGTAGCGACAAGGGAGCAACATGTCCTGAGATGCTCGAGGAGTGGATAGGTATTCCACGGCTCTCAGAACAATCCCAGAGCCCGGAAGATGGTCAAGATCCCTACAAGCACTTACTGGAATACTTCCTTCCTCCGAGCACGTTTGCTCTTGCGAATCTCCACTCAAGCCGGCCAATAAAGGCAAGAATGAGGTGGGAGCTCAGTTCATCGTCAGTGCTCACTCCAGCCGGCCAATAAAGGCAAGCCAGAGATGAGGAACATGACTTCTCCCAGGAGATAGGGTCCGTGGGGTCGCAACTGCCCAACAGCTCGCCACATGCTGTCCTGCGGGTTTCTGTATCTCTCTTGGTCTGGCTCCTCACCCTAGACCTGTTCCGGGAAAGTAAACTCTACCGGCACAGACCTAGAGTTCGGAGCGTGCAAGCCCCACCACGACGTCAACGTAGAGATATGGCGGTGGAGTTATTATTATTATTATTAAAAAAATGTCTTTGACATAATATCTCAGGACCCTTGGGTCCCGGACCTTTGGAAGGCGTACAAAGGGCCGAAGCCAACTCGCAGAGGCCCCTTAGACAATTTTAAATGTTGAGGAGGCACATGATACCCCTTAGTAAGCCTGGTTATCAGACTTTCAGGCTTCTGACTACCCGTACGTAACGACTGTCAAAGATCTATAAGTGACAGCCGGGACCAACGGTTTAACGTGCTTTCCGAGGCATGGAGAGGTCTCAATATGTATGTAATATGTATGTATGGATAGTCACTCATCCATCGACCGAACTTGCAAGTATAGCCGACTCGTGCGGCCGTTATTATTAAGCCACGAGCCCCTCTGGCTATCATTTAATAAGTTGACGTCACGCAGGTTGATTAGCATTGAAAGGTTAAGCAGAGGTGTCATGTCGTAGGCAGATCATAAGCGGTCGTTATACAACCCCTGTTTTTCATACAGCATCTATTTTTGTCCTGTTGATAAAAATATGTGTCCGGTTTGTTTTCGTTCTATGTGGGACAACATGATTATAGGTTTTGTAAAGATTGGAGATGTTAATTTCAGTTACCTTTGCTAAGGAAGGGAAAGCAGTGGAACTGCGGAACTAGCAAACGGTCCTAATTTGAATTCCCTTTGAACCGGAGCTATATAAAATCCTGCTTACGTATTAGCAGAAAAATCTCGCACATCCCAGCACGAATACTTTCACCAGATCATCATCATCATTTCAGCCAAAAGACGTCCACTGCTGGACATAAGCCTCCCCCAATTGGGGAGGTTTGCCATAATCGCCACGCTTGGCAGGCGGGTTGGCGATCGCAGTATGGTGTTAAAAATGCATAGAGAACGCTGCTGCCCATTCTCTAGCAAGTCCCTTAGTCGCCTTATACGACACCCACGAGAAGAAATGGGATGGTGCTATTCTTTACGTCCAGCACCACACGGTACAGATTCACCAGATGCTGGTAAACAACTTTTTCCTATCCGCTATGCTCAGAAAGTATTTTTTTTTTTTTTTAAACTGAATTTTTATTCCTAACCTTCAGTAACCACACAGTGGTGGAATAGTATGGCGAACCAAGTGCCAAAATCAAAGCAGTCATAAACAAAAATTAAGAGAACTAAATGACAATATGATGACATCTTCGTTGTTATTAATAGAAACTTGGTACCACCATCAAAACTATTTACAACAGTGGCTGTCACATGAATGTCGATATCAACGTGTTCCTCGACAATACTCGACTATCTCTCGTCACACAATATTATCTACACTACACCCTATGTCTACAGAATAGTGCAGGTAAAGTATAGGTACCTGAGTATTGTTAGTTGTGTTATATGGCATATCTTATTCTTTCAGTACCAGCTTATTATTGTAAAAAATGGTATGCAGATAAAGACTAGTCAAACTTCAAAGATTGGACGAGTTTGTATGACTTAAAGCAGAAAGTTTAGATTTAGACAAAAAAGTTAATTTGGATTTTGTGAAAACTTAATTTCCAATTAAAGAACAAAACACCTTTCTTACCTTAAGAGGGCGCTCACCGGCCCACTAACGCCACTCCTTTAAAAAATATTATCTCGTGACTGAAAGGGAATGAAGAAAAACGGCTCAATCGTGTCTAGAATTTTATAATACCTTTTATAAAGTTTCATTTCGAGCGCGAGACACGAAGCAACAAAATACGATCTAGAGGAATGTGGCCGTTTTTCTTTAGATCGAATATTGTTGCTTCGTGTAAAACTATTTAGGCATTAACAAATTATTATATTATACCACAAAAATAAAAGTTCCACACCTCCGTCGATGGAAGAGCTGTCTCTTAGCTCGCTAGATGGCGTTGGCATCAAGTCAGATCGCTTTATGGTTTCGTTACGACTGGTCGTACATAAGTCGATCTGAATGTAAACTTAGGCGCAGCCACTGACGGTCCCTTGCTACCCTCCCTCCTCCGACACTGCCCTATGCCCTAAGCCGAGGTTCGAACCCCACCTGGGGTGCCCTTAGCGAGCAGTCGTCTAGTTTAAGTAGCTTGTAGTAAAAACTCCCCTGGCTGGAGGCGTAAACTTCTTTTAGGAGCTTGCGGCACCACAGGAAAGCCCGGTTAAGGAGCAGGAACCCCCAGTGGTTATACCTCCGAGATGCCATACAAAAAAAATCTTAGGCGTTCCTCCCCGACCCTTGACTGTAAGTGAAGCGCCAGCACGCGTTTTAGCTGAGCAGCATGTAATCCAAACTCCCCACGATAATAATCAAAACACTGATTTTATCCAGCCACCTTCGGTCCCTTGCCGGGTGGCAACCTCGGCTTAGGGCAGCTGAGTCGGAGGGAGGGTTCCCTCCGACTCAGCTGCCCTAAGCCGAGGTTCGTCCCCCACAGGGGGTGCCCTTAGCGAGCAGCAGTCGTTTAGTTTATAGTTTTTACGCCCTGGCTGGAGGCATTAAGATTCATTAGGAGCTTAAGGTAGCCACAGGAAAGTCCGGTTAAAGAGTCGGAACCTTAGTGGTTACACTCTGAGATGCCCTAGATAAAAAAAATTAAAAAAAAATTGGCGCCATTCCCGTTCCTCCTGTCCTAATCGCGAAACGAAAACGCCGATAACGATTTTATTTTTTGGAATGGTCAAGCCTTTTGGTAGGTTTTGATCTATTATAACATAACATCACGCCTTTTGTCCTCGAAGGGTCAGGCTGAGGTGTACCGATAGTAGGTACACCACATTTCGCCAGTTATGTTTAATGTTTGATCTATTATCCTAACTATATAATATATAACTGCGAAAGTAAGTTTGTTTGTTTGTTACCTTTTCACGCCTAAACCACTGAACCGATCATCCTGAAATTTTGCATTTACATTTTCAGGTGTACAGAAACGGACATAGGGATTTACATATATATACATACTTTTTTTCATCCTGAAAAAAAGTACTGTTCCCGACGAAAACAACAATAACATTCGTATGATAATAGATGGCGCCACGTTTCTTTTGAATCATGATTGAATTATATTATTATAGAAACTTTAGTAGTTTTAGATAACTTGGATATTGTTATTTTAGAAAATGCAACGCAGGCGAAGCCGCAGGCAGCAGCTAGTGTTTCTATAAAAGCTATAAAAAAATCGCCATGCCTTTTAATAGCTAGTAGCCTGGTTCTTCTGTTTTGCAAACGCGTCTTTTTAGTTTCTCTCTTATCCCAGTTGACATAATCGGGAATTCTCTTAGTTCATACCATAGTTCATACTCTTATAGGAACGCACATAGTACCTACAACTTAACTATTCATAAAGGCGCTGCATGCAACTGCAAATCTCAACAATATCTAGAACTCAGTACATTTCATTCAATTTCCTATTTCCGCCTGCCTCAACATATTTACATGTGCCATGTAGGTAGGTACGCAAAATGCCAGAAGGGAATCGAGAATGGCCGACGTAGAATAGAACAGAACACTCTTTATTATGTATATAGGTATACTATACGAATTACAGATGTAAAGAATGTAATAAATTTACATAGGTGTACAATGGACGGTCTCATCACTAAAAGACAACCTTTGGATGGACTTAAAGACGTAATAAGAGTACTCCTATTTTCTTAGTCATCCCATTTTTAACCGACTTCAAAAAGGAGGAGGTTTTTTTTTTTTTTTTTTTTTTTTTTTTTTTTTTTTTTTTTTTTTTATCTAGGGCATCTCAGAGTGTAACCACTAAGGTTCCGACTCTTTAACCGGGCTATCCTGTGGTTGCCTTAAGCTCCTATCGAAACTTAATGCCTCCAGCCAGGGCGTAAAAAACTACAAACTAAATGACTGCTGCTCGCTAAGGGCACCCCCTGTGGGGTACGAACCTCGGCTTAGGGCAGCTGAGTCGGAGGGAGGGTGGCAAGGGACCGACGGTGGCTGGATAAAATCAGTGTTTTGATTATTATCCTGGGGAGTTTGGATTACTTGCTGCTCAGCTAAAACGCGTGCTGGCGCTTCACTTACAGTCAAGGGTCGGGGAGGACTATTCGTTAGTCGGGGATTTCGCGCGGGGCCTCGGCGGCGAGGTCGGAATGACGATCGTGTATTGTGTGCTCTTATCTTGCGAACTGTACTCGTTTCCCTACGACTCTCCTGGAGGAGAGTAGTGGGGTCGTCTGGGTCGGTCAGTGCTGGGAGGAGGTTATCAATTCGGAAGTTTATATATTTTTTTTTAATGTATGTTCGGGCATAACTCCGTCGTTTATGAACCGATTTGAAAAATTCTTTTTTTGTTTGAAAGGATATACTTCCAGATTGGTCCCATTTTTTTTTCAAAATCCAGTTCTGATGATGGGATCCATGAGGAATTGAGGGAACTCCTCAAATTTTATAGGCATTCATATAGGGATTTTTATATTTTCATCAACAAATCAAGCATTTGCATTCAGAAAGTATCATTTGGTGAACCGAAACTGATAAAGAAGACCACAGATGGCCACCGGAACTCGTCAATGATACGTATTTCACAGGTAGCGATAAGATATCTCGATTAAGATAGTTAAGCGACTATGGTGAAGCAAATTTAAATAAATGCTGATCAAAATGGTACCATCAAACTGATCTGATGATGAAGCCGGAAGGTAGGCAATGGAACTCCGTAATAAAACAATGTATCCTAGCCGTGTTTGGGCTTATTGGATTTGTCATGAGATGCACTCTTGCTATAAAATGATGTTAAACCGATTTAAAAAAAAAAAAAGAGGGGGTTCTCAATTCGTGTATATGCACAAGGTGTTAAAAAATTTACTCTACAAACTTTAAGAGGTGCTTTCGACCAATCAATCTGCCTAGTCTTTTCCCAACTATGTTGGGGTCGGCTTCCAGTCTAACCGGATGCAGCTGAATACCAGTATTTTACATGGAGCGACTGCCTATATCTGAACTCCACAACCCAGTAACTGGGTAACACAATACCCCTGGGTAAGACTGGCTGTCAGACTTTTGAGCTTCTGACGACCCGAAACGACTGTCAAAGATCCACGAATGACAGCCGGGACCAACGGCTTAACGTGCTTTCCGAGGCACGGAGGAGTCTCGGTATGTAAAGATGGTCACCCATCCACGGACCAACCCCGGCAAGCGTAGCTTAACCTGACGGATCGACCCGTGCGGCTGTTATTACTTAGCCACGAGCTCCTCAGAGGTGCTTTAGACCATCGAACTGAATAACTTTTACTATGGGACCAGTTTGAAATCACGAAAAAATAAACAGCTGTACCATACAGTTTAGAACACTAGGTAAACATTACTATGGAACAGCTGTTTTTTCTATTTTATTAATTAATTTAATTTAGCTGGTATTTAATGCACACGGTTCATGATGTTATAAGATTTCCTGTCACTATTGTGGTATACGAATGGGTGTGGGGTAGGTACCACAACTAAAAAGTGAAAAATAAAAACTTTTTACAAAAAAAAAAAAAACAACCGACTTCAAAAAAAAAAAAACAAAAAATAGAAAAATAACTTTAATTTTGGAAGTCGGTGGCAAAAAAAACGAAAACACGGAACCAAAGACACCGACTTACAAAATTAAAGTTATTTTTCTATTTTTTGTGTTTTTTTTTTTTGAAGTCGGTTGTTTTTTTTTTTTTTAAGTTTTTTCATGATTCTCTTGCGATGATCACAAACCCAATACAACGCCAGAGGTTAACTTACTGAGGCTTAGAGTACATCTTTGTTGATGCGAATTTATTCACCAGGCACTTTGCCAAAGCTAAACAACTAGGTAATAAAATAAAATTCCTAATCGAACTTCACGTGTGGATGTTTTAGCGGCGTGCAAACGCTGTTGTCTGACGCACATCATGATCATTTCCTAATATCTTGTTTGGGAAAATCTAATGCTTCGTTTATTTATGGCTGATTTTTTCAACAGCGTTTCAGCCCTTGGTACTCGTATCGTAAGCTTATACTCGATTACTATAACTTACCGACGTTCCTCTACCGTTACCTACTACTGATAATAGAAACAAGTCGCTTCGTCATATATAGGAAGGAACTGAACTTCATTAAGTCTTGTTTACGTTATCCATATCCATACTATACATACTAATATTATAAATGTGAAAGTAACTCTGTCTATCTATCTGTCTGTCTGTCTGTCTGTCGTGTCTGTGTGACGTTTTCACGCCTAAACCGCTGAACCGATCGTCACAAAATTTGGCAGAGATATAGCCTGGGATATGGAGAAGGACATAGGCTACTTTTTTACACGATAACCAACATCCACGCGGGCGGAGCCGCGGTCAAAAGCAATTTTTATTACAACACCGGTTACAGTTTCAGATGGATAGGTACTACATTATACTCACTATTCAAGGCGTATTCGACATGTCAGACCGTCAAATTTATCCTGACCACATCCGACAGTGTTCGGATACCGGATGCGGTGTGGAAACAGAAAATCGAAGCCTTAAGCTAACAGAACTAGATTAGTTAGTCTGTTTAGACGCAAATTATGTAAGGGAAAACTCAAGTGTACAGAAAATAATGTAACTAAGCGATAAAGGACCTGGTTATGAGCATTTAATTAAGTTGGTAATGCTTGTTAAAGATTACCTATACGCAACAAATGTGCGTGGAAGAAATAATCCTAAAGTAGTTGAAAACAGTAAGAATTAAACAGAAAAATACCTAAGAATGTATTTTTTACCGCCTGAAAATATACATTGTTTATCAGAACATTTTAAGCGATTTGCTGCACGAGAATTTTAGAAGTAGCTATTTAAATGCAGTCTGGATAAATTGATCGATCTGATCGATTGCAGAAGAGTTAAATCAATAGGGAATATGCACGATGCCGTGTAGTGCCGGACGTAAAGAATAGTACCACCCCATTTCCTCCCGTGGGTGTCGTAAAAGGCGACTTAGGGCCGGTTGTTTCAAACAGTTCGTTAACGTAACATACGTACGTCAAATATTAACGATTACATTATGATGTTTAACGTCCGTCAAATACAAAGCGTTGTTTCACTGCATAAAAAAACGGACGTCAAACTTCAAATATCGAAGAATAAAATCACGTTAACCAGTGGGTCACTGTAATCGTTATTTTTTAACGAACGTCAAGGGCATAATTTTGTGAAACAACGGTTTGACGATAGTTAGCGCCATTTATGACGGATACGCGTGCGTCAAGTGTACGTAAAACAACCCGCCCTAAGGGATTTACTAGAGAATGGGCAGCAACGTTCTCTATGCATTTTTAACACCATACTGCGATCGCCAACCCGCCTGCCAAGCGTGGCGATTATGGCAAACCCCCCATTGGGAGAGGCCTATGTCCAGCAGTGGACGTGGCTGAAATGATGATAATTCACGTAATTAAAAACTGATTAAATCCATTATTTATATATACATAGTCTAGAAGTGAAGAAACTTTTTTTATAAAAAAATTTATAAAAAAATGTTTTTTTGTAAATTACCTATTTTACAATTCATTATTATATGTTGCGTTTTTTTTATGGAACGGAACGCAAACTCAAAATGCGTCGTCTTCGACAATCCTGAAAACTGTAGCTGAAGATGTGCGTGCTCCTGTATTGAGGCATTTCGTTCGTCCGGTGATCTAGGGAGGAATCTACCTTCCCTATTGGTTATCGTGATGGGGCGGGGTGTCTCAGCACAGAGCCATTTCTATACAGAATTAGATGATAGTGTTGTCCTTTTTAATTCTATTTAAGAACTAACAATAGTTTCTAAGTTTTTGTATACTGACCTTTGGATCTAGTTGTCCCAAAATATTAATAATAATATAATAGAATTGGTTTTTTTTTTTATTATTGAATTCGACAATGCCGGAAGTGGAAGAAAAAACTATCTGAATAAAACTCTATTCCTTGCAAAGTACTTGAAAACTCACTAAGGTAAGTAAGTAAGCGCGATTTCTGCTTGAAAAAGCATAAACAATCATTTAATTTGTATGGTTTGGGGCTAAAAACACAGCGGATCCGTAAATGAAGTAGACGACGACGTAATGACGTCATAGCTTTAAGTCTTATTTACTAACACAAGTTTACAATAAAAATATGTATGTTTAGGTTAATGTATGGGCCTGCGTCGCCCAAAAATAAATGGATTTATTATTTATTTTTATTATTATTATAACCCGCGACAGAAACGGACGTTTGAACTGTAGTAGAAAATTGTTAGAATTTCATAATTTTTTTGAGCAACAAGCAGTAGTTAAACTTAACTTTCAATACTTTTCTTGTGACTATATTACTATCTATTACAGAATAAGTGAAAAAAAATTCGCCGTCATAAGGACTGCCGACAGAAGTGAAAACACAAAACTTTGGAATAACTGTTCTTTTATACATAATTATAGCATACGGAAAGCGTTCGGTGACGATGACGCGAGTTCCATGATTTTTTTCACCGAAAAAGTACACATATATACAGTATACATATAGCTCATAGAAAGCGTTCGATGGCGATCGCGATCCCATTTGTTTTTCCCCTACCAAAAATCGCTCACCGCGACTAAGGAAGTTTCGACATAAAAAAAAAACGGTGCAGTCTATATCACAGTATACATATAGCTCATGGAAAGCGTTCGGTGACGATGACGCGAGTTCCATGATTTTTGTTCACCCAAAAAGTACACAAACATACACAGTATACATGTAGCTCATGGAAAGCGTTCGGTGACGTTGACGCGAGTTCCATGATTTTGGTTCACCCAAAAAGTACACAAACATACACAGTATACATGTAGCTCATGGAAAGCGTTCGGTGACGTTGACGCGAGTTCCATGATTTTTGTTCACCCAAAAAGTACACAAACATACACAGTATACATGTAGCTCATGGAAAGCGTTCGGTGACGATGACGCGAGTTCCATGATTTTTTTCACCGAAAAAGTATACATATATACAGTATACATATAGCTCATAGAAAGCGTTCGATGGCGATCGCGATCCCATTTGTTTTTCCCCTACCAAAAATCGCTCACCGCGTCTAAGGAAGTTACGACATAAAAATAAAAACGGTGCAGTCTATATCACAGTATACATATAGCTCATGGAAAGCGTTCGGTGACGATGACGCGAGTTCCATGATTTTTGTTCACCCAAAAAGTACACAAACATACACAGTATACATGTAGCTCATGGAAAGCGTTCGGTGACGTTGACGCGAGTTCCATGATTTTTGTTCACCCAAAAAGTACACAAACATACACAGTATACATGTAGCTCATGGAAAGCGTTCGGTGACGTTGACGCGAATTCAGTGATTTTTTGTTCACCCAAAAAGTGCTCAACGCGACTAAAGAAGTTTTCACTTTAAAAAAAATTACATGCATATTCCTTATTATTATAGTGTAGGTAATTAATTATACAGCTAATTGTTTCTTTTTCGCGTGGTTAGTAACTAACCTGTCGTCAGAGTTTTTATGCCGCCCATGATGGACCTCTGACTTGCTTCACATGCCGTCGAGAAATATCTCTCAGGCAGAGTTTCCTCACAAGGTTTTCCTTCACCGTTTTTTAAGCATGAGAAAATTATGAATCCGCAAAGTCAAAGGTGCGTGCCTCGGGTTCGAACTCGAGACCAAAAAAATAATTAGCGAAATCGGTCCAGCCGTTATACTTGGCAGTATGACGGTCACACCACTAGGGTTGTACGTTGTTTTATAGCTAATCGTTTCATAGAATTCCGTTTCACATATACATAAATATGTATTTTTTTTTCATATTTTTGTTTCATAGAATAATCATAATATCATAGAATAACAAATCAATTATTGTTTATCTATATATAAACAATAATTGTTTATATATAGATAAACAAGACTACGTGGAGTCGGTTTTGCAGCGATTCGTTTCTGTCACCGAACAAACAATATTCGTTAATAAATAATTCTACTTTTTGAAAAGTTAGTTAAACAAAAAAAATTGATTAAAAATTCATTGAAATGTGTTTCTGTGAAATATAATATGTTTCATGCAAGTAAATAGTCTTTGAAACAATAATATTGAAATAAAAATACAAGGACCAAATATTATACGAAACATTTTCTGGGAAACGAAATTCTATTAAATTTCTGTCTGCGAAACAAGGGGACACCCACCACTAGGCTATCACTGCTATGGTAGCAATTTTTACATCTACGAGACTTTCTATAAGTGTCGTCAAGTGCAATTTAAGGAAAATAGTCCTTACACTCTCCAATCATTGCAGCTTTGAGCACAATTTAACTTGATAAAATAACTTTTTCTTTCATTTCAATTACTTTAAGGTGATACAAACCATGCTATTATGGCGTCTGCGGCTATCAACCTCATAATTAGGTACTCACCTAATAGGCTATAAGAAGTACCTTCTTAAGTACCGCAAACCAACGGCCTAGTTACTGTAACTACGTAGGTAATTGAAATCGTTTCCATTTGACGTTTTCCCAATGTAAAAGGTCAAGTAACAGGCGACAGCATAGTCTGAAAAACTTAAGGGTACCGGTACAAAGAAACCGTGTTATGGAATTTCCACAACTATATACAGAAAACGTAAAGTAACCATTAAAAACCGGCCAAGTGCGAGTCGGACTCGCGCAGGAAGGGTTCCGTAACCTATAAAAACGGAAAAAAATCAAATTTGTTGTGTGGGAGCCCTCCATCGATTTAGAATACCCTAGATACACTATCACCTACAAATCAAAGTCGCAAAAGTGTCCCATCGGCCTAGAGATGGGTAATCACCCGGGTTAAAACCTACTAGTGGGTTAAAACCCAGTTATCACCCGTTTCATTCCACCCACTGGGTGGTTTGACCGGGTGAAAACAAAATATTTCTTTTTTTTTGTATTTAAACATGTAGCACGCTATGGTCGGGGTGCAGGATGGCAGGACCGAGAGGGGTGGGGGGGGGGGACGCGCAGGCAGCTCCCGCGTCCTTTTCCCCATTCAAACCTTCACTCGAGTTTACCTCGCTGGTTAGAGTGCGCGCGTTTTGGGTGAATTTTGTGAATACGGACAGCGACTTTGCTCAATGCAGTAGATCTACATATCCTTTCCACCAGATTGATGCGCTTAAATCGTCGATGTTAGCCCACATAAATCTTCGACTCCAAAAACCATCGCTTGCTCTATAAGACGCCAAGTTTGTCATGACATTTAATCCGATACTTTGTCCTACTTCACATATGTACTCTATAGCGTCAACTTCTTGACTTTCGTCAAGTTCAGATCCTTGGTCTGTGGGGTGATGCGATCTAATAAGTACGCTGCAAAGTGAATCGTTTTCAAACACATTTTCATTCTTTCGTCGACATTCATAAATATTTCATATTTTTTGTCGTTTTCTATTATTGTGACATCCTGGACTAGGTTACTACACCAGCTTTAAAACTATCGAAAAAACACTAAAGTAGCCTTGCAGACCTTAGCTGTACATAAAAGATCAACACTTTTACCTGCGGAACAAAAATCAGCGCTGGTGGATGACAATTTTGGAAAATTATAATATGTAATACAAACTTATTATGGAACCTGTAGCGGTATCTACAACGCCACATGCGAACTACACATCAAAAGACCTAACGTCACAAATCCTGCATCGCGCAATCAGAGTTTCCCGCGCGACTAGCATATATACAACATCCCGGCATCAACCGTCGGGCAGTTGCCCACCAGACACAACACCCGTCTGGTCGGAGGATCCTCCCTTTACTATAGAGTATGAGTGAAGTTTACACCCTGTTGCTCATACCTCTATACCTACTGGTGACCCCGAACATGGACATTAGCTCAGCCTTCAAGCAGCTAGTTCAGCGTGACGTCATCATCACTTCCTCAAGCTTTCAAGCGGCGAGTCACACAGCCAGCCAGCACCCACGGCTTTAACGGGTATCCTGACCACCTGCATGCAGTGAACGCGCATACCCGGTCATCACCCTCAGCCTCATCAGCAACCTTGGCACAGCACACTGACTTTCGGCCGGTCCACAAGCAGAGCCCTTCAACCCTTTCCTGGTCGACGCCAGCAGTCAGCCTCAACCCGGCGCTGTACCACATACGACTCACTGGAGCATAACGCAGCGCCACCCCGACTCACTGGGGAATCTCCGCAGACAGTTCCGACTCACCGAGAACTATGCGGCATCCGGGTCCGACTCACTGGAACCACAATTGGCCCTGGCAAGCATCGCAATATGCACTGACTCAGCCCACTATCGACCTCCGGTCTCCGGAGGGGAGTGATGTAGCGGCATCTACAACGCCACATGCGAACTACACATCAAAGACCAGACGTCACAAATCCTGCATCGCGCAATCAGAGTTTACCGCGCGACTAGCATATATACATCAACTGTCGGGCAGTTGCCCACCAGACACAACATCCGTCTGGTCTGAGGCTCCTCCCTTTACTATAGAGTATGAGTGAACTTTACACCCTATTCCTCATACCTCTATAAACCTATTTCTGATGCAATATTTCAATTAAGTAGAAGGAAATGAAAAAAATGTTCATAAGGTATTTTTGATATTAAAAAATATGAAATCGAAATTACTTTTTAGTTTGCCGGATGACCACAATAGAAAACGACAAAAATGATGAAATATTTATGAATGTCGACGAAAGAATCAAAATGTGTTTGAAACCGATTCACTTTGCAGCGTACTTATTAGACCGCATAACCCCACAGACCAAGGATCTGAACTTGACGAAAGTCAAAAAGTCAACGCTATGGAGTACATATGTGAAGTAGGACAAAGTATCGGATTAAATGTCAAGACAAACTTGGCGTCTTATATTTTGGAGTCGGAGATTTCTGTGGGCTAACATCGACGCATCAATCTGGTGGAAAGGAATATGTAGATCTACTGCATTGAGCAAAGTCGCTGTCCGTATTCTTACAGTACCGTGCACTTCTGCTGCTGTAGAGCGGTTCTTTAGTGATCGTAACATACACAGTAAAAAAATAAACGGACTCACTACGGAAAGTGCAGCAACACTAACATAATTATATAACATACAATTGGAACTTGTTGCACAAGCACGTGGATGATTTAAGGGATAACACTGAGGACTGCGTGCCTGATTCTCCAACGATACATATGGAATACCATTAATATAATATGCATACCACGGCGCTACGTAGAAATAACTCTGAACCGTCTACATCATTTTTTTTAATTTATTGTTACCGTATTTCCGATGTAAATGATGATGATGATTGATTGACGACCTACTGATTAGTTGTAATTATTGAAAGAACTAATAAATGTATCTGATTTTGTATTCAGGCTTTTATTTTTGACAAGCTAGTCGTGAATTCTCCTTCCCACTATTAAATAATTAACAATATCCATTTTCACCCAGTAAAATGGGTGATAATGGGTTAAAACCGGGTTAAAACCCAAATCACCCAGTTTTAACCCAAATGGGAAGAATGGGTTTTAACCCACTACCCATCTCTACATCGCTAAGTTACAAGTGTGTGCGTCTACTAAGGCAAATCTAAAACACATAATGTCCTTAAGAACATTTAAATTTTCCTTACATACAACCTTATGTGAATCGAATTAAGGTGTGGTTTCGAGTGTGCGCGATGGGCGGTTATGACATTACAAAATTAGACCATCGCGCAAGTCGTAAAATTTTATTGCTCTCAGCTGTAGGTAAGATAATTTTAAACGATACTATTCCTTATGCAAATGCTTATTAAGTCAAATTCAGTTTACGCCGCGTGACACATCGTAAAAAAAAATTGTTTTGGAACAGAAGGATAATGGAGTGGTCTTGAAATTTTACTCAGTACTATGTGCTTATATAAAACAGGTTGAGGTGGTTAAAATTAACTTATTTTAATTTTATTTATTAAGACAATTTAAAAAGATTGATAGATAATGGTGCCGATTCTCTTGTCACAAAATTCTCTAAACTAAGACTAAAAATCACCAAAATTTTGTTTATTTCTGTCAAACGACCATTTCCTATTCTGAAATTGATGAAAGTGACACAACTTAACTATAATTTAGTTTGACAGCTCTAAGATGGTACTGAGTTTTTAAATTTAGTGAAAATAGCAATTTTACTATTCTGAATTTGACGTTTTTAAACTAAAATTTAGATTTTCTAACTAAATCTGATATATTTATAATCGCGATTAAAAAGGTGTGGAATAAAATTAGTTTTCAATTTTTTTTTTATTTTTTTTTTTATATAAAACGTTGCCCCACACTAGGAATTAAATTAGTTTGCAAAACCAGTACTGTATATAAGGTGTATCTATTCATACACGAAATATTTTAAGAGATACATCTTTAAGTCGTAAAAAAGCCACAGCAGCGATTTTTTATTTTTTTTTATCTAAGTCTTTTATATTTCTACATTATTATAATTTTAAAATTGCTTGAGACATTTTGCGAAAAAATCCTTTATTTACTTATTCTATGAATGACCCGCCTCGACGCGGTGACGCCGAACGGTGCGGTGGGGTGGCGGCACGAGCGCGGTGAATTTTGATAATTAATCATCATATCAAGTATTTTTTTTTTTTTTATAATATACTATGAATAAAAAAAATAAAAAAAAAAATTATTTTGCTTATATCTCCAAAATGGTGCGTCCTATCGCAAAAATAATGAAAATTTCGACCCCCTTTTAGAAACGTCTTAAACCGCTATTACTCTACATGTAGGTATTTTTTTTTTTTTTTGCCACACAAAAAGTCAAAAATTCCATAAAAAACACGTCGCGGACTCGCGGCTGCCCCCCTATGCGCGTCTCCGGCTCTAAAAAAAATCATAGGCAAACAAGTACAACGTTGCGAAGCCATAAAAAAAAATACCACGTGGAGTCACGATTGTCAAATTCGATTTAGTTGTATCAAACTTATTTTTAAATTTAGAGAATTTTGCTTGCAGAATAGCTTTAAGATTCTCATAGCCAAAAGTAAGGAATTTTAGTGATAGTTTAGTTAGTTTAGTTCGGTGTACAAGAGAATCGGCACCATCTCAGCACATTTACTCAGTAGTCACAATATTTTATGTAAAAACTTACTGCAATACATGGAATAACCCCTTTCTTTACTTTCCGAAAGCCTTTCTTCGTATAATACATGTCATTTTCTGAGAAGTGACAAGAGCGAACCACACTATTTTTTTTTTATAGAATCATTTGGCTTAAAAAAAATCTTCACTCCTCTCATTAGCTATAATTTTTCGCCATTTTTCCCATTCAATTAATAATAACTATAATATAAAATACACCAATCACCATTCAAATAAATTTTGCTCATCTCCGGACAGGCTATAGTTATTCTATGTTAATTCCATATTATTGACATACCGCAGAAAGAAAAAAACAATAAGCGACTCTATTCATTTAATATTTGACTATGTTCCACTTTATACATCTTCCATCTCCTTTCCACTTAATACAAGTGCTGCGCGAGGGAAAAAGCCAACTGCGTAGCGTCAAATGAAGAGACGTATTGAAATAAATTAAAAAAAAATATGTTTTTAATGAGTTTGAAGGCGTATTTTGCCACAAATTCACTACATTATAAAACTATTATCTAGTACTTACCGAAAATACGATATGCCATCCCTTTTCAACGTGGTTAAAGTATTATTTTTGCACTTTTTTACGGAGCACTTTGGCATGTTCACCCAACAACGAAGCGCGCGTTACTGAGAGCGCAACTGTGCTTAGAAGTAATTTAAGCACAGTTGTATCGAGACACATTTCAAGCGTTGACGGTGTATCTAGGGTATTCTAAATCGATGGAGCCCTCCTTAAATATTTATTTTATTTTAATTTAATTATTAATTTTTAAAGTGAATATATAACTAAATATTCTATGACTATTTCAAGTAGATGCTTGAAATAGTCATAGAATATTTAGTTATATATTCACTGTTGCCGTTGCCGTTATCAATTACGAGCAAAAACGAGCATAAAAAATCTCGTTTGTTGTATGGGAGCCCCCTTAAATATTTATTTTATTCTGTTTTTTGTATTTTTAGGGTTCCGTACCTCAAAAGGAAAAAACGGAACCCTTATAGGATCACTCGTGTGTCTGTCTGTCTGTCTGTCCGTTTGTCACAGCCAATTTGCTCCGAATGTAATGGACCGATTAAGTTGAAATTTGGTATACATATCAATTTGAGTGACCCAAACACGGATGTGAACCGTAAATAAATGAATTTAGAATATTGGGGTCAGTTTTGGGGGGCAAACAAGAAAATTTAAAAAAGAAGTTGCAAACTGTACCGTGTGACATATCAAATGAAAGCTTAGGGCTTACTGTGAGGGTCTCAATTTTTTTTTTTTTTTTAGAAGTTTTTTTTTTAAGTTATATATGAAAATAGACGAAAATTTACCATTCCCCCCCCCACTTACCTCCGAAACTACTGAACGTAGACTTTTGAAAAAAATACAGATAATAGTTCTATACTTATAGATTACAGGAAAATCTATAAGAAGTCTATGGTCTTAAAATAACATGGTAAATCTCTCGATATTGTGCGTACAAACTTACATTTGCAGTTGGAATGTATAGGAGATTATGTTTACCAACTACAATGTTAAGTTTGTTCTGAGGATAAATTCTTTCCAAGTACGGAACCCCTCATTGTGCGTGGTCAGACACGCACTTGGCCGGTTTTTTTAAAGTAGAAGTAGTAAGTATATCATTTCAAAAAAAATAATAATAATCCAAATCGGTTCATAAACGACGGAGTTCCGAGGTAACAAACATTAAAAAAAAAATACAACCGAATTGAGAACCTCCTCCTTTTTGGAAAGTCGGTTAAAAATAGTTTCGGCATTGCGAAAGTGCAAAATTGTCTCATATTTGGTGATGAAGCCTTTTGTTCGGAACAAATTCAAGTTTAAAAAAACCGGCCAAGTGCGTGTCGGATCACGCACAATGAAGGGTTCCGTAGTTCGGATGAATTTATCCCAAGAACAAACTTAACATTGTAGTTGAGAAACATGCTCTCCTATACAGATTGTATGAGGGAACATATTTTTCAACTGCAAATTTAAGTTGGTCGACTATTACTCGTAAACTTGAAAAGTCTACTTAGCTGTGATAGTTTTCCTTTTAACTTCGTTACGCTGACTGGTATACTACTATCGTGAATTGTTTCACCAATGCAAAACTAACCGCTTAGCTGGCAGGCGGGGGACATTTGACTCTAACAAAAATTTGCATTTTAAAGCCTAATATTACAGAAACGGATCCCATAATCGAAAACTTGTTTTCACAAACCCGCAATATTTTTGAAAGACCCATCCAACAATACCCCACACCAAAGGGTAGGCGAAACAAAAAATATCCCCACTTAAAATAACACACACAAAATAACTATATTTTTCATGATTTTGTTTTACCACTTTGTCGGCGTGATTAATATGTATATCCATGGCAAATTATAGCTTTCTAGTACTAAGAGTCTCTGAGCTATGCTGGGGACGGACAGACGGACGGACTAACGGACATGGCGAAACTATAAGGATTCCTTGTTGACTACGAAACCCTAAAAACGTTTTGTGACTTTATGTAGGTATGTGCAGTGTCCTGTCATTAAACCAAGAGTGTTCCAATCGAGCTGTGGAGTTAGGAAAGTAGCAATCCAGGAAATCCATATTTTAAGGACTTTATACTCGGCATCACTTGCAGGTAAAATTTTCTGTGATTTTTGGGATTTTTTTTTAATCAATTGTCGCTTACCTTTATGGTCATCATAATTAGTGACCTATCCAGACATATCCAGTTATAAGCCTGCAAGAAAAGGGCAAGGGTTGGATCTTAAATCAAGTCGGCTGAACTTGAGGAGACTGCCACTGTCGGGGAGTCAAGGTGGCGTATCTCAAGACGAAATATTTAAAATTATTTTCTAAAAATATCGGTAAATCACTAACTAATGCTTGAAACGGCACTAAATTCTTATGTTTTTACCCGACTGCCCCAGAAGGACGGTAATGTTTTTCGAGAGTATGTATGTATACATGTAAATACGTATTTATGTATGTCTATTTCTCTGGTTCGCTCTGTGTAGCCTATACGGCTTGATGGATTTTAACATTATGAGGTGTCGTTTGATTCGTCTTAATTGTGGGAGTGATATAAGCTATGCTCGTATAATATTTATACCCTAGTAGCATTTTCCGTTGGCATTTAGTTGGGCCACCTTCAGAGGTATGTGGCCCAACCAAACGCCAACAAAAATGCTACTATATTGCATCTGCAAATACAAAAAATACGGAGGGGATGGTTTAAAAAAAAATTACAACAATATTGGTATCAAATAAAAGCTAGTAATGAGACAATTCCAAATATATATATATATATATATATTATTTACAGTTTTATTAATATATATATATATATATATATATATATATATATTAATAAAACTGTCAAGTAAAAGCTGTCAAAATCCTTAAAATTATTCGGCACTGACAGTGACAGACATAACTCGCCTTCACGTCATTCCGTTGCTTCAGAATTTACGTTAAAGTGCTCAATGTCGTTACTATAAGCCTCCTGTTTTTCGCCAGGAACCCGTGAAGTGGGGCTCCATCGACTACACCTTGTTATTATTACTTGCTTCCCCTCCCTCTCTATTAAGGCGATTTTTTTCAGAAATCATTCAATAAAAATATTAAACTTCAACATTTAATATTAAAAAAAAAACTAAGCACCTCCGGCGGGGGAGAATGGAGGGAGGCGACGCTATCCCTCCCCCCACCACCCCCACCATCCAATTGAAGCGACTTGATTCAAGATGTTACCCCATTACGTACCGCTCTAACTAGAAATAAAATAATTAATCCTAGGTAATACGGGCTGGTGTACGCAACTCCACGTCAATGTGTGTAATTTGCGTACGGATTAAAAATCTTATAGTGTACATTAAATACCTATTACTACCACTTGCACTAGTCCAGATGGCTGGCAAACATTTCGCGTAGCCGACACGCTGTCCAGTGGGAGCGAGCGACGACCTTCGGCCCAGTGCGCGGGCGCAAATCACACTACCGCCGCACCGACCCAAATTGATGGCTCAAAAACATACGTCAAGTCATTATGAGCGCCCCACTGAAATATTGCGATGACACGTTTAATGCCACAAAGTTTGCCATGTTTCGAGCTGAGTCACTTGGCCTCACCGCCTCTCCCATCCATCGATGCACACTTCGTCCTAATTGAGCGGTAATTGCTATGCGAAATATATTCACACTGTACTTTGATGCTTGCGGATTTTGAAAACAATGTAAATCTATCATTTATGAACCTTGATGTTTTTGCATTGAGAGCAGTGGTGGCCCAGTGGAAAAGGCCCCGTCACACGTCGACAGGCGCATTACTTTGAGTAAATAATTTCATCACCACTGCTCTTGAAAACAGTGCAGGTATAGAGGTAGAACAGGGTGTAAAGTTCTAAATGATGATGATGACGTCACGCTGAAGTAGGTGCACGAAGGCTGCGCTAATGTCCATGTGTGGGATCACCAGTATAGAAAAAAGTTTACTCATACTCTATAGTAAAGGGAGGATCCTCCGACCAGACGGGTGTTGTGTCTGGTGGGCAACTGCCCGACAGTTGATGTCGGAATGTTGTATATATGCTAACCGTTCGAAAGCTTGAGGAAGTGATAATGATGACGTCAAACTGAGTTAGTTGCACGAAGGTTGCGCTGACGTTCATGTTCGGTGTCACCAATATAGAGGTATGAGGAACAGGGAGTAAAGTTCACTCAAAAAGGATCCTCCGACGAGACGGGTGTTGTGTCTGGTGGGCAACTGCCCGACGGTCAGGATGTTGTATATATGCTAGTCGCGCGGTAAACTCTGATTGCGCGATGCAGGATTTGTGACGTCAGGCCTTTTTGATGCGTAGTTCGCATGTGGCGTTATAGGTGACGCCACAAAGGAAAACATCGTGAGGAACCCGGTATGTCCTAGAACTAAAAACTCGAAGACATGGGACATCTACCAACCCGCACTGGGCCCACGTGGTGGATTACAGCCCACTCCCTCTCGAAGAGAGGGGGCCTGTGTCCCAGCAGTGGGAACAGTATACATAGACTGATATATATTAGACTATTTGATGTTTTTGCATCGCGTCGTTTCGTGTTTTCTCCTTCGTCACTAACCAAGGACTTGTAGCTATGTATATCTTTTAACGTAATTTAATCCTTTGGGATGACTCAGCTAAGTACCAACTTGCTGCGCTTGACTCGGTGGAACGCAGAGCTAAGAAGATCATTGGCGACGTAAAACTGGTAGATGCCAAGCTTCACAGCTTGACTCATCGCCGCAAGATTGCCTGCTTGTCGGTCTTCTACAGATTGTACTTCGGCGAGTGTGCCCATGAACTCCACGACCTCATTCCACAGGCGCCCTTCTACCATCGGACATCTAGACGCACTGCAATTTACCGCCCCTACCTAGTTGATATTCCACCAACTCACACTAAGCGTTTTCAAACGTCTTTTATAATGCGCACAGCAAAGGAGTGGAACTCTCTGCCTGCGTCTGTGTTTCCGAACGCATACAAGCCTAATGAATTCAAAGTGAGAGTGAACAGGCTTCTTCTTGGTAAGCTCACTCCATCGCCGACTTTGTCTCTGTCATCTCTGACCTAGACTAGAGTCAAGAGCAAACCCATCGTAAAATAAAAAATAATAAAAAATGGTGTACCGTGTGGTGCCGGACATAAAAAATAGCACCATCCCATTTCCTCCCGTGGGAGTCGTAAAAGGCGACTAAGGGACTTACTAGAGAACGGGCAGCAGCGTTCTCTATTAATTTTTAACACCATACTGCGATCGCCAACGCGCCTGCCCAGCGTGGCGATTATGGCAAACCCCCTCAATTGGGGGAGGTTTATGTCCAGCAGGACGTCTTTCGGCTGAAATGAATCAACAATGGATTTGAAAGCAATAAATAGATACATATAGATAGGGTGTATCTATTCAAACACGAAATATTTTAAGATATACGGTGGTAAAGAAGCCATGGAAACTTTTTTTTTTTAATCTGACAATATTTATTAAAAAATTAAATATTTTAAAATTACTTGATATGATGGTTAATTATCAAAATTCACCGCGCTCGTGCCACCAACGTCGACACGCTGCGTCCGGGAGGGTCATTCATAGAATAAGTAAATAAAGGTTTTTTTTGCAAAATGTCTCAAGCAATTTGAACATTATAATAATTATGTAAAAATATAAAACAATTAGAAATCAAAAAAAATTGGCTGCTATTGCTTTTTTACCACCTATTAATGTTTCTCTTAAAATATTTCGTGTTTGAATAGATACACCTTATATATCCATTTAATCGATTGCCGTACCGTATATTTGTGAACTAATCAATATTGAGATAAACTTGTGAATGTTGCTCTTCTTGAAGCTGTCTGTCTGTCAGCATACGAACTGCTCAGTATCACCGCTAACACTTGTCTTTAAACAACACGGTATCTTCAAAATGTTACTTACGTTAAACGTGATTCATGCAGTACTACAATCATACAGTCATCCTACGACTAAAGACGTGGTGGAAGGCAGAGGTGTAGCTTCATATAATTGGCATTATATGAAACATGACATAATTATAATGTCAATAGACTAAAAACAATTTTTTGTCCGTCATGTAGATTATTAAAAAATATTGGACACATGTTTTTTTTATTTTTTTACGTACCTAATCCAAACATTACGGCGATACATTGGGTTCAAATGTGGCATGACGTCACTTCTCAGTAGATTTTATACGTAGCTGTGACGTAACGAGCCCCCACTCCCCAAGTTTAATGAGTTTTATCTAAGTAATTTTTTATTAATATGATAAAGCAAAAATTACGTGTCTAATATTTTTTTATTAGCTGATTGACCGACTAAACAGTTTTTCTTTATTTTTTACCCAGGACACATCCCTATTATATGAAGCATGAAAGTGAAGAAAAACCTCATCAAATATCACGTGTTTTTTTCCCGCGTGAAACGTATTTACACTAAAAATACGCATATTGTAAAATCTCACGTGATATTAGACGAAGGGAGGGTGTCGAGCCAAATCTCACGACATCTCACCAAGGGTGGAGGGGACGTCGAAAAATTCCTAAAACCACCTGGGCTGATAAAAGTCTGGAAAGGCCTGAGCACGCAATGGTCATTGGTGGTTTCCTTATCTGAGGCTGATACCTAAGTATAATCATGTAGTACTAGCTTTTAGCGTCAAATTTGCTCGTTCGATTTTGAACTTAATCGTCAACATTTTAAAGTTTAAAATCGTTTGGAGAAATTTGACAGTTTCGTGTAGCTTGATGTGCTGGCCACTGCACTACCGTGATTTAAAGTATCCTATGTATTAATTAAAGTTATAAACGATCTGTGTGCCAAATTTCATCCAAATCCGTTCAGCCATTACTTAGTGATTGTGTAAAACAGTCCTCCGCCGCGTCTGTCTGTCTGTCTGTCTGTCTGTTCGCGATAAACTCAAAAACTCGTGCACCGATTTTCATGCTGTTTTCACCAATGGATAGCGTGGTTCTCGAGGAAGGTTTTGGTATATAATTTGTTAAGTTTTTGTATACATTAACGATATTTGTTGGAGGTGTCGGAAAAAAATAAGCTGTCTGGGAGCTTTCAACGAAAACGCTGTCTATCCCCTTTGAGATATAACAAAATAATGTATAGTGGAATTGTGTATCTTATATATGTAGGTCTACAGAAAAGTCCGCGATGGCATGTGTCTATCTGTAATCTCCGAAACGGCTAAACCAATTTGGATGGTACTTTCACTCGCAGATAGCTGTTATAAGGAGTAACTTTTAGAAAAAGCCACGCGGGCGAAGCCGCGGGCATCAGCTAGTAATCCATACTAATATTATAAATGTGAAAGTAACTCTGTCTGTCTTTCTATCTGTCTGTCTGTCTGTCTGTCTGTATGTTACGTTTTCACGCCTAAACCGCTGAACCAATCGTCATGAAATTTAGCAGCGATATGGCCTGGGATATGGAGAAGGACATAGGCTACTTTTTTTACGCGATAACCGACATCCACGCGGGCGGAGCCGGGGGCAAAAGCTAGTATGATATATTAGTAGGATTAGTAGGATTATAGTACCTAATATTTTCTAGTTGTCAATATTAAAAACTTGATGTGATGGACAACACATAGGTTATCGTCATGTATCTGTGACTGAAAATCTAACTCAAAAACGAAGTTACTTTGTCCAGTGTCCGACATGCAATTTCCGAAGCCGAAAAAGCCGCAGGCTATATGCGGTGTATTCCTGGGAAAAAAAAAACTAGCACTCGGGACTGACAAAGGTCCCGATTTTTGCCTTTGGCCTTTTGTTTAAGCGCAGACCATATTATTTTTAGGATTCCGTACCTCAAAAGGAGAAAACGGAACCCTTATAGGATCACTCGTGTGTCTGTCTGTCTGTCTGTCTGTATGTCCCTCTGTCACAGCCAATTTGCTCCGAATGAAATGGCCCGATTAAGTTGAAATTTGGTATATAATACATATCAATTTGAGTGACCCAAACACGGACGTGAACCGTAAATAAATGAATTTAGAATATTGGGGTCAGGTTTGGGGGGCAAACAAGAAAATTTAAAAAAAAATAGTTTTGCAAACTGTACCGTGTGACATCATAAAAGGGCTTACTGTGAGGGTCACAAGTATATTTTTTTAATAATTTTAAAATAAATTGTTTTAAAGTTATAAGTAGACGAAAATTGACCATTCTCCCCCCTTATCTCCGAAACTACTGAACCTAAAATTTTGGAAAAAATACAGAAAATAGTTCTATACTTATAGATTACAGGAAAATCTATAAGAAGTCTATGGTCTTAAAATAACATGGTAAATCTCTCGATATTGTGCACGTACAAACTTACATTTTGCAGTTGGAATGTATGGGAGATTATATGTTTACCAACTATGTTAGGTTTTTTCTTAGGATAAATTCTTTCCAAGTACGGAACCCTTCATTGTGCGTGGTTCGACACGCACTTGGCCGGTTATTTTTGGTTTACCTGTCTCTCTTACTTCCTTAAATTCATCTTGGATAACAAAGTTTTAGGCTAATATTGTCCAGTTCAGTTTCAGGAAACAGCGTGGTCATTGTGTAACACACTATCAGTAGGAATGGGTTTCATTTTGACAGTTCAACGAGATTCATTGCGTTATCTACGTCGTTGAGCAGACATATTTTTCGAACATATGAAACAATGGATTATCAATATGTTTTAAATTCATTCAGATTGTGATTAATAGTGTGTTACGCAATTAGGAGCATATAGGCTCGTACAGACTAGTGCGATATCACGGGCGCGACGCGACACTAGTAGCCTGCGATATCGCGCGAGTCTGTACGAGCCTTATCGCTGTTTCCTACGTATAGAGTATAGATGACGGCGAAGCATTTTTATTAAATCTAGAAAACCGTTCCAGAAAAGTTTTTCCAACGAGTGTGTTTATAGTTAAAGTAAACGAAACTATAACATTTATCGTACTCTATAATCAGTATAATTTCCTGAAGAAAATAAATAGAATTTTCACACTATCGTTTTTAATTGACGACGTAGAAGTTGGGTTTCCATATGCTTGAATAACATTTACGTATCGGATTTCAAGATCGCAATATTCCAGAACTAATGAGTTGAACGAATTGCGCGGTAAAACCGACTGATAGTTTTTTTTTTTTTTCTCTCTCCCAAAAGGTATACAGTTGAACGTAACCATTGGTGATCAACATACATAGGTTTTTTTTTTTTTTTTTAATATTAATTTTTCATACTTGAAAGGTACGCTTGAAGTTACCTGATCAGAGGGATGAAAACAGTACTTTTCGTCCCGGGAAAATGATTTTCCCTACTATCAAAATTTTTAAAACAATGCAAGCCATATCCCAAGTTTTTATACAGCCAGTCTGTTAAATCGCGGCGTAAAATTGTAATTAACAAATATTATCAACAATTTTGTAACATGACTTTATAATAATTTACTTTTCACTAAATTATTACTTAATTTACATAGATTTGAGCTAAATATTTACCATCATCAATGATAAAAAATACTGGCTGGTAGAATACCACAGAAAAGGAAACATAAAAAAGGCGGCAAAGCGGCAATTTGATCTGCAGTTGTTTTGTAGCGTGCTAATTATTTACTTAAACAGATATATTTCTATAAAAAAAGTTCATCAGATTCAGTTAAGTATTTGTTTAACTAATTTGTGTAAATATACTTTATTTGGGACACGCACAAGAAATACAAACAGTAAAAAATAAAAAAATGAGCATTTAAAACTAACAAAATTTACATTGTAAACCTGTGCGAGGCCAAAAAGGCCACTATCTCAGCATAATGCTGCGATATTTAAAAAATAAATACCGCAGCGCTGGTATTCTGATAGGGCCCGATTAACAATACTAATCAGGTTTTTATTTACTTTCCTCATATTCGAAATGAAAAGCAGAATGTTTACCTCGGGTGAATATTTAGGCACTCGAACTACTTAAGTCCCTTTCATCCCTTGTATAACAATCTACTATTGTGTGCGGCTCGAGTTCAAAGGCAGATTTATGGATAGTGCTTGCTTGTCAAAAACAATGGCTAGATAAAGCGATACGATGGACCGGTAGCACTCACCGAAAACAACAAAAATGAGTTCAGTTAAAAGCGTGCTTTCAAGGCTAACTTATTTCTGCAGCACAGGACGAGTCACAAAAAGAACTCAACGTTTGAACGAACTGCATTCGCTGTCCAACCGTTTATACGCGACCTGGGAAAAAAAAGGTTGTGAATCCCTGAATTTTGAACTAAACAATATTGAAATACTACAAACTTTCCATACGTAACCTTACGTACACATGTTCCAGGAGTACCAACAAATGGATATTATATTGGAGTAGTATAGTACCGGGCTTTTTGGCGCATCTCCAATAAAACAATCAGGCGTAACGAATTAAAGTATATAAACACATGTAAAATTTATTGAAACACATCCAGACTCGCTTTTTTATATACAGTTCTTTTCATTTGATGTATAAAAACTGTTTCTTTGGTTTTTTTTTTTTTTTTTTTTGTTTGAACTCAGTTTGTACTCATACACTGTGTATATAATTTGCTTCTATTAACAATACAATATTTACCTCTCCATATTGACAGAGAAGGACGATCGATTTTAATCTCAGCTTATATTTTAAACATATTGACATATAAATTATTGGATTTAGACGCGGTTTGGATGTTAATTAAGCATTTTAATAAGTTTTGGACTTTGATGAAGTTACATGAGTACCATTATCATTACCGATGTTAGTTTGATTAGACAAATGATTTAGCCTCACAAGTTTTGCTTTGAAGATTGAAGTGGTGCTAATGTCTTACCTCCTTACTAATAAACGTTGTATAGCGTCTGTATAGTTACACAACGCTTTGTCTTCTTCTATCGAAAGTCAAATTACTGACGAGTGAAAGAGAGAAATCGGTGTGTAACTATACAGACGCTATACAACGTTTATTAGTAAGGAGGTAAGTATACAGTTGTGTGATGTTTTACGGTTTAGTTAGTAATAGATTATTTTTAAGGGTTCGTGCACGAAAAAAACTCTCTTTCGGCAATTTCTTATCTAATTGTGAGAAAACTTGAAATAATCGAAACATTAAGTCTGTGTTACTATAAAAGTACAGTTTTCATGGTGCTAAACCATTCGTGTCAGTCACAGCAGCTTTTAATAATTTCATCATTTTAGTGCTCTCCAAAATATAGTTTATTTCGCCATTGATTTACTTAATGAAGATATTGTATAATCATTAAATAAAATTTTGATTATATTTCAAGGATAGCTGAAGACTAATTTCTTGATATGATTTGCTAAATAATAGGAAAAATATATATTACTGACGAGGTTTAAAACAAAAAAAGGTTCTTTCAATATTATTTTTCTGCTATATTTTGTATGGAAGTTGAAAAAAGTGGTTCCGCCACATGCAAGTATAATGATGTTGATGATACTTTTTAATGTTCAAAATCAAAAGTAGTTTCTTGTAGAATGATGATGAAATGTCAGTCTCGCGTCATTTTTCGGAAAACTTGTTGCAAATATTAGTGATTTACCGTGAATACTTAATTTATTTTAAAAATTCCTTTCAGCCACATGCAAAACAAAGAACACGACTTTTTAAATCTCAAATAATTTTGTTTAAATTATGTTTCCATTTCTCACAAACAATGAACAAAATTGATCAAAATCAGTCGATTTCGTGCACGGCCTCTTAAAGGCTCGCACAGACTTTCGCGAAAGTGATATCGCGCCAGTCTGCGCAGTATCCTTACATTTTGTTAACTATATCCTAATCAAAGTACTACTGTTCATACATTAAAATTCAGTCATTTGTAGAATCATTTGTGTTTATATATAAGGTGTATCTATTCATACACGAAATATTTTAAGAGAAACATCTATAGGCGGCAAAAAGCCATAGCAGCGAAAAAATTTTTTTTTTATATATGTGTTTTATATTTTTACATTATAATTACACCTATTATAATTTTAAAATTACTTGAGACATTTTGCAAAAAAATCTTTAATTACTTTTTTTTTTTAATTCTATGAATGACCCGCCCGGACGCGGCGACGGTGGCAGCACGAGAGCGGTGATTGATAATTAATCATCAATTATCATGTACGACCTGATGATGTCCAGCCAGGGTCAGCACAGGGCTTCGGATGGAACCAGGGAGCCTCTGAATAAAACACGACAACCCTGTTCCAACGGTATATTTCGGTCGCAATAAGGTCTTATTCTAAGTACATAGGGTCCTTATATATTAATCGACGGAGCATCATAACACCGCCATCTAATAGTAGCACAACGCCATCTATCGAGGCATCAAGAACTAATTTACACAAAACAGTGTGCCGATGGTATTTTCAACTTCGTCGGCACAGTGCGAACAAGGTTATACATTCTCCCCCCATTAAGGGCAAACATAAATTGACCTTAATTTATAACAAGTTCATGCAACAACAAACATTAAATATTACGTACTAACCAACTAAACCAATGTAACGTTAACAATTGTATAGGTGTAAACTAAAATGGTAACAACAAAAATAAATATAATTTGATTAAACACCGTGCATACTTATTTATAAATTATTTTTCCCAAGTATAAAAATCCGTTTATTACACAAATTAAATAGGCTATTCAGTAACAGGAAGCAAACATAATTTAGATACAGGTCTTTTAATTCTCGAGTTTTTCGTTTTAATAGTGACCACTCGTACGATCCCGTCATTACCTGGATGCTCTTCCTCTACTAAACCCCAAAGCCAACGACACGGAGGAAGACCGTCTTCCTTGATTAAACCACATTTCCTCTTTTCGGAGAGGGAGTTTCCGAGGTCCATCTATGTCTATAAAAGAATTGCCTCAAATATTCCTGAGACCACTTTCGCCAGAATGTTTGCAACATACGTTGGGTATACTGCCATCTCTTTAACGAGCTTAAGGTTGAATTTTCAAAGTTATAATCTGGTGGCGTAACAAGAGGCTCACCAACCAGGAAGTGGCCAGGAGTCAAAATTTCCGTATTTTCGGAATTCGTTCCCAATCTAGACAGCGGCCGGGAGTTTAGGCACGCTTCCACTTGAGCTAACACAGTTGCTAGCTCCTCGTAAGTTAGGGTGGAAGTGCCAACGACACGTTTTAGGTGATATTTCACCGATTTTATTCCCGCCTCCCACAGTCCCCCGAAATTGGGCGAGTGAGGCGGAATAAAATGCCATGACGTTGCATTAGTCCCTAAAGTTTCCGCTATCTCCGACAAAATACTATTCTTTTCTCTGGTAAAGAGAATACCCAGTTCCTTTGCAGCGCCTACAAAATTAGTGCCATTGTCGCTCCACACCTCCTGACAATGGCCCCTTCTCGCTACAAACCTTTTGAAGGCCTGCAAAAATCCTTCAGACGTAAGGTCAGATACTGCTTCAATATGAACTGCACGCGTTGACATGCAGACAAACAAACATATATATCCCTTATAAGCTTTATGTCCACGACCCTTTGCTGTACGTAATTGAATAGGTCCAGCAAAGTCTACACCACTACGAAGAAATGCACGAGAGGGTTTGGCACGAGCTGAAGGTAGCTGTCCCATCAGTGGATTACAGGTAAGCCCATTGTTTTTAACGCATAAAACACATTTTCGTATATGGCTGGATACGAGTTGCTTTGCTCCGAAGATCCAAAATTTATTATAAATGTAATTCAGGGTTAATTGTGTACCCCCATGAAGAGTTTGTCTATGACCGAAATCAATAATTAAATTAGTAAAATGTGATTTTTTTGGTATAATAATGGGGTGTTTTCTTAAAATATTTAACTCGGATGCTTCTAATCTGCCGCCTACCCTTAAAATATTTTTTACATCCAAAAATGGATTTAATGTTTTTAAAATACTTTTTGATTTAATTTGTTCTTTCTTTTCTAATGCCTTTATTTCCTCTTCAAAATGTTTTCTCTGACACAATCTCACGCAGATCTCAAAAGCTTCATTTATTTCTTCGGTTCGTAAATAACCTATCCGCATTTTTTCAGATCTGATCTTCCTTGTTGTCAACATACGCCTACAATATGCTATAACCCTGGTAAGCCGCGTCAAAGTTGCATAACGATTACAGATATCCGGAACTTCTACAACGTGATGCACTCCGACTGACTCCAAGTCAGTGTTCAAATCTGGAGATTTATCATAACTTATGTTTATTTCCCGCAAGAAATCAGGTCCTTGAAACCACAATGAATGCTTGCTTAGCTCTGCTGGGAGCATGCCCCTGGATGCGCAGTCGGCAGGGTTTAGTTTTGTAGGTACATGCGACCATTGCCATGGATCCAACGAGGTAAGTATCTCTGACACCCGATTCGCGACAAATACCTTCCATCTATTCGGCAAACCATTAAGCCAAGCCAGCACAATGCTGGAATCAGTCCAAGCTCGCACATTCTGTTTTTCTATGTGCAATACCTTTGCTACTTCTAACAAAAGTCCTTTCAGCAAAACTGCCCCGCACAACTCTAGTCGCGGAATCGACACTTGTTTTATCGGCGCAACTTTGGTTTTGGCAGTAACCAACGAAATTTGAATGTTGCCCGTCGAATCAATCACACGGAGATAAATGACCGCAGCATATGCCGATTTCGAGGCATCGCAGAAGCCGTGCAATTCTACTCTGGCATTGCCAGAGTTGGTACCTATCCACCTGGGTACCGCAATATTTTTCAATTCACCTAAACTACTGCGGTAAGTATACCATTCCTTTTTTATTTCATTTGGGATTTCTTCATCCCATTTGATCCCGGAAATCCATAATTTTTGAATTTGCATTTTGGCTAATACAATCACGGGAGCTACCCATCCCAACGGGTCAAATAATCTTGCAATTTCCGATAATACCTTTCTTTTTGTTACAGGTTCCTGCAGCGGAGACAACTTGACGGAGTACTGGAAGGTGTCGCAGCTTCTGTTCCAGGTAAGTCCCAGTGTTTTTATTATCGCATCCTGCTTAATGTCGATTTCTTTACCTGCCCTTTCTGGTTCTTTACACCTTTCACCGATTATTCTTTCCAGTAATTCATCACTATTGCTCGACCACTTCTGTAAATTGAATCCTGCTTTAGCCAGTAACCCTTCCATTTGACTGTAAATTTGTATGCCTTCTTCAATAGTATCACAACCGGTCAGCAGATCATCCATATAGTAATCGTTGAGGACTCGTTCAGCCGCCAGTGGGTAATTTGCTCCTCCATCATACGCCACTTGCTGCATCGCTCGAACCGCTAAGAATGGCGCAGATGATGTTCCGAATGTTACAGTAAGTAACTTATAATCCTTAATAGCAGAGTCCTTGTGGTCTCTCCACACAATGCGTTGAAAGTCTGTGTGTTCATCGGCCATGCGCACCATTCGATACATTTTAATTATGTCCGATATTAGGCAGATACGGTGAGTTCTCCACCGAATTAATAAATGTCGCAGATCAGGTTGCAGCCCAGGACCGATCATTAAGTCATCGTTAAGAGATATCCCATTACTTCCCTTGCAGGAAGCGTCAAAGACAACTCGGACCTTTGTTGTGTCCTTGTCGTTTCTCACAACCGCATGATGAGGTAAGTAGACCGCATGTTTATTTTCTATATCCGCTTCGGCTAGCGGCTTCATGTGACCTAGTAGTAAATATTCTTGTATTACCTCGGCGTATTTTGCTTTAAGCTCCACATTTTTATTAAGCTTAGCTTCCAGGGCATGAAATCGCTTTATGGCTATGAATTTTGAACCGCCATATTTGCAGCCTGGATCTTCGGTTCGGAATGGTAAGTTCACTATGTAACGGCCCTTCACATCTCTGACCGTCGTAGCTTTAAACAGCTCTTCGCATTTTATTTCTTCATTTGTCATTTTCTGTTGACTAGATAGTTCTTGATCTGTTTCCAGTTCCCAAAATCGTTTTAGTAAGTCCTCTTCTTTTTGTACTTGACAATGTAATGACAGTACACCTTCAGTTTGAGTAACCGATGAATCTACAACTCCAGATAAAATCCAACCTAAAGCTGTAGACTGAGCAATAAGCGAACCTGTTGGACTATGCATCAACCCTTCATTTATTATCTGACTATACATCTCAGCCCCTAATAAAAGGTCAATTTTATTAGGTTGATGATACTTCGGATCAGCAAGATCAATCCCTCCTAATTCTGACCATTCCAATACATCTACTTTCCTCGTTGGAAGGAGAGTAGTGATTGAGGACAGAACATGAGCCTTAAAGGTGAATGTGCAATTTGAATTGACTCTAGATCGAATTTTCATGTACACGATTGATTTTGAAAGTAATTCTTGATCTCCCCCTAGACCAGAAATCTTACTTCTCAACGAAATCTTTTTTAATTTCAGGTCCTGAACCGTGCTTTCTGTGACAAAGTTTGCCTGCGAGCCTTGGTCCAGTAACGCTCTTAAAACGTGAAGATTACCGAATTTCGACTCTGCCTTGACTAGCGCCGTCGCTAGCAAAACCTGCTTACAAATTTTACCTGTCGAAAAACAGCTAACAACCGACGTTTGGTTTTCTGTTTTTTCAGCAGAATCCCCTGCCTTAGGAGACTCCGGCTCCTGTTGCGAACCGCCCTTGCCCGATTCCCGGTTTGAATTGACATCAGTGGTCTCAGGCGTATCTGAGTTCTTTGGGTGTAATAGTGTGTGGTGACGACGATGGCATAATTTACATTTGGTACTAATGCGACAAACCCTCGCTGTATGGTTATTGCCCAAACAGTTAAAACATAAATTTTTAGTAGTGACGAAATCGCGACGTTTGTTCACTAATTCACGAGCAAATTTCTTACAGCCACTTAACCTATGTGTATCTTCAGAACAAAACGAACAGACAACTTCTGATACATGTAATGAATTTAATTTGGAATTATTATTGTTGTTTGCTCTGTTTGCTGAAGGTTTAATATCAATAAACTCTAGGGCCCTGTATCTATTTGTTAGGAAATCTTTGAATTGCTGGTAAGTGGGCAAGTCATCGGAACTGTTGCTACTACTGAATTCAAACTCCCATTGCTTTCTTGATTCCAAGTCCAATTTTAATGTTAAAATGTGAATAATCATTATATCCCAATTTCCTACATCTATTCCGAGGTTTGCCAACCCACTTAAGCAGTCACTGGTAGTGTCCACTAATTCCTTTAAGTGATATGCTGATTCTGCAGTAATGTTTTTCTGACTAAGAAGTCGCCTTATTATGTTGTGAGATAGATACCGTTTATTATTATACCTACTTTTTAATAACAACCAACATCTTTCGTAGTTGTCGTCCGCAATCGGTATTTGCCTTATTAATTGTTCGGCTTCACCGGTCAAGTAACTTTTCAAATAATGAATTTTTTGAACACTACTCAATCTTGAATTATCATGTACTAACGAAACAAACAAATCTCGGAAACAAACCCATTCTTCATACTTTCCAGAGAATTTAGGGATAACTATTTTTGGTAATTGAACGGTTTGAGATTTTGTTTCGTCTTGTGGAGTCCCAGCGCATACGTTTTCATCTTTTGATTTTTTACCAAATAACAGCAAAACAGATTTCAATTCTGTTTTATATTCTAAATAACATTCTTCAGCTTCATCATACATATCGTTTTTTAAATATTCGTGATCACTTAACTGAGAACCAAATTTTTCGATTAACGTTCTGTGGGTATTAGTAAATACATCCCATAGTTTTTCTAAAGCTTCTAACCTCACTTGAACGTAAACATCCGTGATCCTTTCCTTAGGAGACTTTTTAAAGTTACGTCTGGCTTTACCAATATTATTAAAATTGTCACTTTGAAGTAACAGTTTAGATTCCATCGCAAAAAATAACAAACAACTAGATAGAGAATAAATTAACAAGGATAAAATTAATTATCTAAGTTCGCAAAGGACTCAAGTCCAAACACAATAAATAACATAAACCTAAACACAATATTTTTGTTAAAAATCTAAAAGTGTAAAGTCTCTGGAACGTTTTTATAAAATTTGCAGAATTGCAACACCGATGACAAAATTAACGTCACTTCGAATGACAGTCCGTGTCACTGTCAACGTCACTTCAAATGACAGTGATAATCCGTGTCACTGTCACTTATGGAAATGACAGCTGTCACTATTTGACAGTGACAGTAAATGTCACTTTGACAGTCACTTATTAAATTGTTCAAACACTCACGTTTCTTTCACTTGGTTCACTCACTCACGATTGCACCAACCTCGTGACGTCACTCCACCTGGTCACCCTCGATTCTTCAGGTGTCTCCCGGGTCCAATATCCTGACAGCGCCAGCGCCTGTCTCGAAGTCCAAGGCAGGATTCACCACCAAACCCTGGCTCCTGATTGATGCTGCAGCAGCTCCTCACGAGCTGGTCTGCTTGCTCGGAAGACCCCCCCCCCACTCAGTTACGCAAAAATGCACCACCGCTAAGGTGCCCAGGATACTAGTGTATCCGGCTTCGAAGGACCATGTACGACCTGATGATGTCCAGCCAGGGTCAGCACAGGGCTTCGGATGGAACCAGGGAGCCTCTGAATAAAACACGACAACCCTGTTCCAACGGTATATTTCGGTCGCAATAAGGTCTTATTCTAAGTACATAGGGTCCTTATATATTAATCGACGGAGCATCATAACACCGCCATCTAATAGTAGCACAACGCCATCTATCGAGGCATCAAGAACTAATTTACACAAAACAGTGTGCCGATGGTATTTTCAACTTCGTCGGCACAGTGCGAACAAGGTTATACAATCAAGTAATTTTAAATTATTAAATTTTTTAAATATTATACTCAGATTTAAAAAAAAATCATTTCCATGGCTTCTTTACGACATATAGATGTGTCTCTTAAAATATTTCGTGTTTGAATAGATTCACCCTATATAGAATCAGTCAATTTAAGAATCGGTCATTTTTGGAATCAGTCATTTATAGAATTCTGTAGTCATTTCGCGAATTAGTCATTCCTAGACTAAACCAAAAATTACTAGACTGACATTCACATTTTGAAATCTTCATACCCAATAAATAATGCATGTATGATATAAATTCGTCAGAAATACAGTCATGGAATCCATAAAAATTATTCTACTTACAAATTTTCAAATATTCCCAAAATCCCTTGCCTTACGCACTCCACAGTGCGTAAGGCATAAGATTTTGGGAATATTTTTATTGATTACCTTCAATATTTTGACATGTTATTGTGAGATATACTATAATATATCATACAACATTTATTCAGATTGTTTATTATTTTCGACAAGCCTGTCGCAATTTATGATGAAAATTATTACAAAACATAAACTGAATCAACATTGATCAGTCTGCGAAAACAAATCTGTGCTGTGACGTAAAAATATAAAGAACCGTAATTTTCAAGACTTACTCAGACAGTCTCTGTAAACTTTTAACCTATTGACCGCTTGGTTTTATACACAACTAGCTTTTGCCGGCGGCACCGCCCGCGTGGATGTCGTTCATGAAAACATAGCACTCACAGAACAAAAATATCGTATTTAGGATTCAAAATACTCATTCACATCGCTGCCAAAAAATAAATAGACGTAATGATGGGAAAAAGCATGGCCGTTAAACTAACCAGTAATAGTACATTACTTACCAAGGGCTGTTAAAGAAAGAAAGCCCGAAATCGCAGGTATTTGTGACCCGAGCCGCAGCCGAGGGTTGTAAATATTCGATAGAGGGCTTTCTTTTTTACTGCCCGTGGTGAATACATAATTGTATGTCTTCACCTGGCTACAATGCGAGTTTTACTGTATGCGTAGCATGCGCACATTATGGCCAGGTGTGACGTAAAAAAAATTAAAATCAAATTAACAGTTACTATTATTCTTCTTTTTATAATGTAACTAACGACCCGCCGCTGTTTCGCAAGGTTTTTATGACTAAACAAACTTTAACACAACATATATTACATACGTCGTGGTCCGATCGTAAAAATTGCCATATCATGATCTGCCTGGCCATTTCACGATACGCCGCCATTTCATGATTTGGCCAGTTATTTCACGATGCGTCTATTCGAAAGTCGGGCGGATCGACGAAAGCAACCTATGTATCGCGGATATTCCCAGCTGGCCACTGGGCATATCGCAAAGTAGTTGCATTTCACGCCGCTAGTGGCACCCCGACCAAATGGGTAAGGTTAAGTTAGAACTGTGACCAACCGCGCGACTTGGTCGCAGTTACTTGACTATTTAGTATTTTTAGGACCCTAAAATAAGAATTATTCGAGTAGGGATAGATCGAATAGGAACCCGACTGCGAGGCGGCAAAGACAGAGTTATGTTTTTACGCGTATCTGAGTGGATATGCCCGAGCATCTCTGGGCAAATCGTCGAACGCTGAGCGTTGAACGATATGGCGGATATTAGACGGTCAAATCATGAAATGGCGGCTAATCGTATAGTAATATGTATGTATGTCTATTATAAGTTTACAACATATATATTTACTTGTGTATCTATTTTATTTGTTATCATTTTAACATTTTTATTATGATTATTATCTCCTCTCCTCCCTAATAAATAGAGCACCTGCCATCTTATCTCTTCACTACCTTTGGTTGACTGGTAGAGAATGCCTATGGCATTAAGTCCGCCGTTGTACCTTATTGTATGTGAGAAGTTTAAATAAATAAATAAATCGTGAAATGGCCAGGTACATCACGATATGGCCATTTCTACATCGTTTCATCGTTTGCTGACATACATGTATGACACGTTCAAACGATGTAGAAATGGCCATTTCACGATTAATTTTTTATTTTAACTTCTCACACACAATTTGTTAAGAAAGAAAAAGTACCATGTATGACATACATGTTATTTTTTTCTTTCTTAGCAAATAAAGGTAAGGAAGAACCTACACAGCTAAAGTTAGACCACTTACATGTTCATAACAATTGACAATCGACATTTATAACAAGAGAACAATGAGTGATGAACAACTGTTTGATCGTGAGCGGGATCGCCTTGACACTACAAACTGTGTTGGCGCCGGCGACCAGTTGACACGAAAATGATGTAACAAGGTATGAAAATTACAAATCATACATCAAGAACGTCTTTCCACTGAGCATTTTTCCACCGTAAGCGTTAGTCGAACGTTCAGCGTTGATGCTGCGTAGAAGTCACGACGCTACGCAGAAAGCGTATAGACGTAAGCCACTGCATAGACGACGAGGAGATTTCAGTGAGTTTGACGTCAGTTTAGGTTTATTAATTGACTTGTGACGGCATCTAAAACGTCACATGCGAACTATGAATCAAAGACTTGACGTCACACAAATCCTGCATCGCGCAATCAGAGTTTACCGCGTGTTTAACATATATACAACATTCCGACATCAACTGTCGGGCAGTCGCTCACCAGACACAACATCCGTCTGGTTGGAGGATCCTCCCTTTTCAATGGAAGATACTTTACACCCCGTTCCTCAAACCTCTATAAACTTTTTCAAGTTTTTCTAAGGGAGTAATGCCCGCGGAGTGACGATGAATCTCTCCGTTCGTTAATTCGAGTTTCGCAGGTTTACCCCTGCACGGCTTCACGTACTCTTGAACTCTCTCTTCAAAGTTCATTTCATTGACTTGAATGTACCCTAGCGGCTGAGAGTATGTCATGCTCACTTAGATGTCTCGCTGATAGTGGCGTGTGTGTTGGGTCATTTAGCTCCCTTGAAAATGGTTGAGCTGAATGGTGCTAATCCAGGCGTCATGTTCGTGAACGGGCGCCGTCAGTTGGGACTGGTCATCTCCTAGCTGCCACGGGTTATTTTACTTATTTTATTTTGTCTCTATATGATGTACCTACTCTGGACGCTTTTAACGTGTAAGTTTTTATTTTTTATTTTACATCGTTCTCACATTTAGTTATAAATTCAACATTATAGATGTAACTAATATTTTTGTAACAATTTAATTTAACAGAGTGTCCATGGAGTTTCTTGCCCGTTCTTCTCCATAGGTACCTACTACGCTTTGGAATGGGCATGTAGCTTCATTTTTCTTACTGACCGACTCCATGACAATTCAAAAGTGCCTGTAAATGGTTTAATAGAAATAAATGATTTGAGTTTGAGTTTGAGTTCTTTTCAACTTTCCCTCACGGTACTTGTTCGCTATCGGTCTCGGGGTAATATTTAGCCTTAGATGGAGTTTCCTTTTCACTGGAGGATGAGTGAACTTTACACCCTGTTCCTCATAACTCTATATACTCTTTCAAGTTTTTCTTTGGGAGTAATGCACATCCTATGTGGACTACTCTTATTTCCATTCATCATCATTATCATTTCAGCCGAAAGACGTCCACTGCTGGACATAAGCCTCCCCCAATTGGAGGAGTTTGCCACGCTTGGCTGGCGGGTTGGCGATCGCAGTATGGTATTAAAAATGCATAGAGAACGCTGCTGCCCATTCTCTAGTAAGTCCCTTAGTCGCCTTATACGACACCCACGGGAAGAAATGGGGTGGTGCTATTATTTACGTCCGGTACCACACGGTACTCCGGCACCACACGGTACGTCCATTAAAATTATGTTTTTTTTTTTATCATAGTCGTCAACATCGTAAAATCGTATAATTTTTTATTACATTAATATTTTTTTATTGCTTTTAAGCGTAAATGGACTGCATCGAAATAACAATAATACGAGAATTAAAATGAAAATCTATTTTGGAAACTGCTTTTCCCGGAGAACCTAGCAGTGAAGCAATCGTCGATATTTTATAACTATTGAACTAGAATTTGAACTGTTAAAAACATTAAATATTATAACCGCTTCAAATACCGTTTACAGTGAAATTTTGTAATGAACGGTAGCCAATTTCATATTGTATCAAGTTCGAAATGCAAACAATTTGCGGAAACATTTCGCAGAGATCCAGAAGATCATATCGTATCGATCCTAGTTTGCTGTAATTGTACCAGAGCCATTTTGATTACCGTCATAATTAAAAAAATAAAGGTTACACAATACTCTGTATCCAGCTAAAGCATTTTGGTCGCCTTCACTTCTTGCCCAAGGCCTGTCTCGAAGGAAGCTTAGGTGTAAGATTTTTCCATGAAATTACAATTCAAGATTTAACTAGAATATCACAATGTTTTATTTTATAATTTTTGTGTAGGTAAGGGAAGCCGGGACATTGTGGCCCCGCGGCCCGGGCCCGGGGTAAGACGGACACTCCTTCTCCTTTGCAGAATAATAAACCGAAACGTTCGTAAGCGTAACCGTAACTAGTCGGATCGCGTTCCAGTCAACTTCGCACTTACGAGACAAATAGTTTTGTGAGCGTAAAGGCTCCTACAACCAGGAGCGACACGCGAGGTGACACAAAGATATCGCATGCCGCGCGACGAGCGGTCTCCTTGTGTCGCACGTTTGTAGGAGCCTTTAGTGAAGACGAGCATCATTTTTGTAACATTAGGGGACATCCGTTACCTATTGTTTTCGGGTTTCCCCGTCTTGTCCCAGCCCGATTTAAACAAGCCAATTCATGGATCCAATCATAACTGCAAAAACAAATTACCTACCTACTTTTGTACATGCGTAGCCTTAATTGGTTGTTATTTGTAACAAAATATGAAAGGTGCACATTGGTGCTGCGGTCGCGGGACTCGCGGCGCCGCGGCCGGCGACGACATTGTCAAGGCCGCGCGAGCCTCGTGCGCTTCTCTTCTGCACGCACACGCTCGATACACACAACGCTATTTCTTTCCAGCCAGTATAACCTATTATGTATTTATTTCAATTAACTGCTGCAATTCGTTAAAGTTAGGTTAATTAAAAATAATCAATAATTTAATTTCAGTTGTGTAGGTAACGTAAAAATATAAATAGATTGATTTTATAAAATTAATACTCTCCATTCTTACACTCTTTTGTTGTTTAAACTCTCAAATGTTTTTCGTGGGTAACAGCACTAAAAAGTTGGTAAAAGATTTTGAACATTGTCTAACGTAATTAGGAGTCGTGATATTTAGACAAGGCTATTTTATTGGTTTGTTCTTTGACGAAGCTAGCTTTATTAACTTTAATCATAGAACATTTATGACAAATATTTGAAACAATATTAAACTTTCTTTCAAGCGCTCAACGAAGCAAAATTCATTGCGGACATCCGTATAGCAATTTCTAAAGCAGGATTTATTTATTTTATGACATGTCTTTAAAACACGCCACAACTGTAGTTAGCTAAATTATCAAAAATTATCGTAACGACCCGGATTTTAAAATAATTTCCTTTTCGTGACCTTCCAAATTCCCCGTCGCATAGTGTGGACAGGCGATGCAACAGGCGTTACATAACCGGCAAGCGAATGCGTTCCGTTGCGCAAGCGCAGTGTCCGGGTACCGTAACGGTCCGCGAACGATCCGGAATGCCGGCGATTTGACGCGCATTGCTTCATCACACGCCACACATTTGTTACCCGTCGAAGGTCGACCGTTGTGCATTTTTGATTAATTTCAATAATGAGGATTGACCGTGATCTCGGTACCGTAAATGCGCCCCGTGTGAATAGCCTCTAAATAAATCAAAATGTTGGTGTATGTCCACTGCAAGGGCGCGTAGGTTTGTTTCGTAGCTTTCATCAATCACAATAAAAAAATATTTACCTACCGAAAATACTTTCAAATCATAGGTACCTATTCCCTAAGTATCATCGCAAGGCTAATCAGAAATAATCACAATATCATAAAAATTACGATAAAATATTTGTTTAAGCTACTAAAGAAATTAATAACACTTGACGTCAATTTGAGTGGCTGCCGATATACCTAGTAGGTACCTGATGAGAAGAACCACTACGTCAAGCCGTGACACGTCAACACCTCTCGGATCCGATTCGTATGAACATAGGTACTGACCAATTTCACTAATGAGTACGCAGAAACACTCTGAATAATTCCGAAATATGGCCCCCGAGGCAATGATTGTAAAACTTTCTACGATACTCCGCAGCAATTTATTTGATTAAATGATTTTTCGATTTGTGTCTTCAAAGGATTATGAATGTGTGACAAATGGGTTTAAAAACGCTTTTATTACATTGATTGGACGCTAATTATGAGAATTAATTATTTATATACTTATTTCGCGTTTGCTAGGTCCTTTTTTTCTTGACAGTTGACAGACTAGGTAATTAGTAAAAGAACTTCTGATTACTTAATTCTTGTTATGCAAATGTCCATGATTGTTTTCTTCTTGAACCAAATCAACTCTCAATAATGTATTTTACTCTCACTCTTATGAAATCAAGCAACAAAGAGGCTAGCAAACCATCCTCTGTGTCATCGCTTGTATATCTGTCAAGAATGTAGTACTTGTACATTCTACCTTTAAGGCATGCAAAAATTCTCAATAATACAAAAAAAATACTAGGTTTAAATTAATCATAGCTAAGTAATTTATCCACCTATAAAAAATAATCATTTATATTATATACCTAGTTTTTTTTAATAGTAATTTATCCCTGTAGACCTAGCTTTATACTTTATCAATTTTTGAAAACCAGTGTGCCACAGGTGTGATCTTCACCACAATTGAGGCCATGAGAGCCAGAGTGGCCTAAAAAACTGCTCTAAACGTAAGTTTAGAGTTTAAATAAAATCAGTATTGAAAAAAAATAAGTTAGGCCACTCTGGCTCTCTGAGGCCATAAGAGCCAGAGTGGCCTAAAAAACTGCCCTAAAATTACCTCGGAAGCAGTTTTTCAAAATAAAATCTGTATTTAAAAAAAAATACAGTTAGGCCACTCTGGCGCTCATGGCCTCAATTGTATTTAAGTTATTAACGTTCCGGCTTAAAACTTTCTGCCCCACGGGAAAGTCATTCAGTTTTCATACCCAATTTACCAAAACCGTTCAAACTAACTTTCATGCAGGCGGGGGACACATATGTGGAGCCAATATTAAACAATGACTGAACAAACTGAAAAAAAAAAGGAACATTTTCATTGTTTATAAAGCGCTATACATTCGTGCATTGTGCATACTTACGTCTTTCTTTCTTTATTTATTTGTATTGTTAGAACGATAATGAACTATCCAGCATCTATCATCTATTATGTTTTTATGACTTTGCATGTCGTAAGGTAGAATGTAGCGGAAACACTGTGATGTACCATCTTATACCTGTACCTACATTTTTGGCAAATAAATAAATCTGAATGGGAATCTATCGATCGTAGCATTATGCTGAGATAGGAGCCTTTTTGGCCTCGCACAGGTATTTTTTATTTTTTATTTTGTAATTCGTTTTAAATGTTTAATTTTTTACTGTTTGTATTTTTGTGGATGTCCCAAATAAAATATTTTTCATTTGCTTTCTTTTTTTCACCACAGTAATTGTTGTCATTTAAAAGATAATAATCTTCATTATACGGTATAGAACAACTTCCCACCTAGCACTATCCAAAATGGCAAATAATTTCCATTCACACGTACATTTCCCTGATCAATAAAACGTATTCCGATATCATCACCCGATATGGGTTTAATTCCTGCCCCGTAATTATCCTCGCCAACAATTCGCCCTATCTGGTCAATTGGATCTATGCACAACGAATCACAAACGAAGCATCTATGCAAATAGACACGAGTCCCATAAATTGGGATAAGTTATTATATCTGACGCTGGAGTACCGTTAATAGAATATTACACAGACATAATGTTCGAATAAGTCATCGTTCGTCATGGTGAGCTGGAACCATTATTTATAAGTTAAAGAAGATAAATTACACATATCCAGATGTAAATAATAACTTTGTGGCGGTTAACAGTAAATCAATCTTCTCCTGTTTTCGGAGATTCGTGTTAAACGTTTTCGTTTTGTAGTCCTTATGAATTTACGGATATTTTAACAACACACTTCGATTATTTCATAATTTAGGATAGTTATTTGTGTTTTAGCTTCCTATTTCACAGCTTTTCATGATAGGGTTTTAACTTCTGATAAAATGTACCCACAAAACCTTTCGAACAGAAGTCATCAGCTGATGGATATCAGCTGTAGTATCGACCTATTATGTTATTTTTTTAGACTTTGTGTTTCATTGTACATTTGGTGAGATGCGAATCTGCTGAATTCCGAATCTAGTTAGTTGAGAATCTGGTGACTTGCTAATGAGGGGTTTCATCAGCATCATCCACACCCCCACTGCAAAGCATAGGCATCTCTTTTCATGTGCCAATCCCCACGCTCCTGTGCCAGCCTCATCCAGGTTCTACCCGCGATGTTAACAATGTCTAATCAACTGATAACTTAATTAAAATTAAGATTTTAAGAAATGTTATTGTTTGTTTTTGTAGCTTTGGGATCGTCCATTAATCACGTGAAGCTCGAAAAGGGGGGATGGGCGTTCGGAAAAAATCATGAAATATCACAAGGGGGAGGGTTATTATTTATTATGATTTAATTTGTTATTTTTTTTTGTTCTTATTTTTTTTTTTTTTTCGTTCAACGCGCGATTAATTCCTTTATTATTTTTATGCCAAACAGAAACAACCTGCAACCTTAATGTACACATGAAATTTTTATCACGGTGCTTAATTTTCCAGAATTTTATTAGATTATACCTAACTGATTTAGATACTGCCAGAATTGTTTATTTTAGTTATTTTCATAGTCTTATGTCATATGGGATTCTTCTCTGGGGAACCTGTGCGGATATTAATACAATCTTTGTTTTACAGAAAAGGGCTGTTCGAGCCATTTATAACCTTGGTGCAAGAGATTCCCTTCGGGAAAAATTTAAAGAAATAGATATTCTGACTGTAGCCTCTCAATATATATTTGAAAATCTATTGTATGTACACAAAAATATATCAAATTTTAAGAAAATGTCCGATATTCATAGTCTAAATACCAGAAATAAACACAATCTTGCTGTACATCGCACTCGCCTCCACAGAGTAGGCAACTCATTCATGGGTCAATGTATACGCTTTTACAACAAACTTCCCATTGAAATTCGAAACTTACCCATTAAACGATTTAAAAGCTGTATTAAAACCAAACTTTGCAAAAAAGGGTACTATAACATTTCTGATTATTTAGAAGACAAAAAAGCTTGGGATTGAACTGTTCGCTCTGCTTAAAGCCGTTTGATTAAACCCTAAAACTTGACATTTTAATAATTATACAACGTTTTATATACATACCTAATTATTGACATTATTAAATATTATATACAAAATGACATGAATATTTACTTTGAAAAGTATTACATATATTACTTTAATTATTGTGAATGTGAGCACTATGTGGGTCATTTGTTTTCTTTAAGATTATCTCTTTTTTCCTCTTTCTCAAGTAGTTTTAATGATGGTCTGGTTTTTTGAGTACTTTATGCGGCCTACCCAAATGTCCTTTCTTTGGTATTGTTCGTCGAGTCGTTGAGCTCCTTAAATCCTGAGTTGAGCTACACGTTTACTGACAAATGCTTGCACTGACTGGACAGGTCCACTCAAAATTGTGTGGTTCTTTCCTCAAAAGACCATTTCAGACACGGATCTACATGGTCCTCACATGATCTGACCAAGATTATGTCTGGACTTTAAAAGAGACTTTGACCCCTGAGTTTGTTTCGCCATTTCTTCTCAGGGATAGTCAGATAGGAAATGTCGACTTCCTCAAGCTTGTTTTTATATTTTTTATATGACGTGTAAAAGTGATTCCGATATCCTATTTACAGAATAAACGATTTCATTTCATTTCATTTCATTTCATTTCATTTCATTTCATTTCATTGTATTTAAAAATAATATTCTGAAATTTTTTAAGATACTTTGTACAAAAAAAATACACGTGATTTTGGATAGTCTGAAACCTCACCACATATCACCAGGGAGGAGGGGGGGGTTAAAAATTTGCTAAAATAACATCACGTCATTAATGGACGACTCCTTTTAGATGTCGATCCGTTCGATCCATTTCCATCATGTCTGTGAAGTTTCGCCTATTAATACAAGCATGCATAGAATAGCAAGAATAGAGAATAGCTAGCATCATGTAACCTGATTTTTTGTGAAAAAATGCATTATGTATATTTAATGATATATCAGAATAAATCATATGTTCTAAATAACAAACATTGACTTGTTTTCCAGTATCGCGTAGTGCCTACCTACCTATCTACGTAACAGTACGATGGAGCATGCGCGGGCGCCAGGAAGGCGTCTCCACTCCCGCGCGCTTACACGCGCCATCTCTCGCGACCCAGATCCTGACGATTACTTACATCTAACACTACTTCCTACTACCTAATGCACAAGCCCGTTTAATCAAGCCTAACGCCAAACAAATCTACCATTCAAGGAGATTTTGTTTTCTTTAACTGTCTGCGCCCTCATATACATATTTGCATATCTTTATAAAGAAGTATTTACGTAATAATACCTATGCTTATAAAAGTAAATCACATAACATACACATCCGGGCCGTTCCGTGCAAACAATATCCGGTTTACCAGAATAGCCTTTAAAAATCTGTAAAATAAAGATAATCTGCCCAATTTAAGCTACCAAATAATCATTGACTTGTTAACCATCCCATACAAAATATAAACAAAAACATAAATAGACCGAATATGTTACGTGAATGATATAAGTTGAACGTAAAATCGATGTATAATTGGATAAATCCATCAAATTAACGACTGCTAATCGACGGAAGTTCGATCACAGCATTCACAGCTCCCGTCAATTCGTCCGCTTGACTTGCATAATGCAGAATCCATTGATCACATGAAACACCTCGTTTCCTGTATAAATCAACACCGGAATATGGCCATTTCATGTTCGAAATGGTTCGGGGCAGCCGCACGCTAACGTCGGAAGCAGCAAATTATGCTACTGCAATAAACCACCATATAATATGAGCGAGATTTAAAATCAGACAAACGAGGAATATTTGTAGCATGCATTAACAAATATTGCGGAGGAGAGTTAAAGTGTTCGCGTGTGTCGATAAAAGAATTCAAGGGCACTTTCTACTCTCTATTATCTTGGCATGTGATGTGTATTATCTCTACGATTACGGTTTCACTAATAAACATGATAATCCCTTTGACAAATATCATTATGGAACATTAAAAAACCTTTTAAAGGAAGATTGTATGAACAAAATAATGTTCCTAGTTTTAGTTTGGATTTTGAAATACTCTATGTGGTCACTTGAAACAGCTAGAACACAGATGGCTCAATTTAGACTTCCCACCGTTAGCTTATAAGCAGAAAAGCTCTAAGGTGCTATTGTGATGAAGGAAAAAACAAGCAGCAGCCTTTTGAACGAAAACAAACCATAGATACTGGAAAAAAAAAAGTGAGTTAAAAGGAAAACTGCATAATTATTCTTCTAGGTCAAGGAACTTGTGATTATAATTATGATAGTTAGATACGTGCCTTTAGTCAAGTTCAGACTACTAGCAAAATAGTACCAGCTACTGATGACGTAACAATTGCTTACCTACCTGGTCGTAGTCAAACAATTTGTAACATTGGCCCTGATGTCTACGACCACAGGAACTTATATAACCGTCGGATCATCAGCCAATGTATTGGAATGTTGGTCCAAATATGTGAGGTTGTGGCTCCAGATGCACGTAGATTATACATTCTATACCTGTATGAACGGAAGTGATGGATCCGAACACTTCCACTGTTCTAGAATGTAGTGTGGAATTCTCATTGGTCAACATTGTAAGAACAGACTAACATTTGGAATTGATATCCCAATTTGGTTCAAGACTAATTTTGATGAGGTGATGATGTGAAAAGTTTTTTTAAATGTAATTCTACTGACCTATTGATTTCTTTGTTTCCTTTAGTTGGTTATAAAAAGCTAGCTTATGCTTACCAAGGGGTATTATAGAGAGGTGACAAAGAAAAAACATTATTAATTCTAAAATCCGCACCTCCACCGGTAATGGTATAGAAATCCACACACGTTTTTACATTCAAAATGAATATCAAACACAATCTACTGCTTATAGAAAGGTTTAGCTTATTTGTGCATAAACCTAATAAGATAAACCTTTTATCGCGACAGTTCACTTTATAGATTGTAAGCGCGGTGTCATGGCGGCGTCGTAAGATAATTCAGTAATACAGGGTTGCTTGATAGCTTACCGTATAATAAAGCATTTCTCAGATTTGATGCACTGGTTAATTATTCATAGAGAGCCAGTGAACAGGCTTTGTTACATTATAACGCGTGACTACTCTTCAAATGCCCAATAATTAACTAAGCGGACAATCTATGATAAGATATTGAGACAATCAAAACTACGATTAAGAAGTTATAAATAGAAAACCCATTTTCTAAAACCAACCATAAAAAATCAAAACTAGAACAGAATTTAAAATGCTTGCAAGTTATCAGTAACCAGGACCCTATACCTACCACAAAACTTTACAAGTGTACAATTCTACAAAATTGTTAAATTGTAGAAAAAAAATTCGTAACCCAGAAATTACAAATGTGTATAAGTTACAATTTACAATATACAGATTTTTCGCAATATTTAAAGCGTAATACAAAGCTTTGTAGATTTGTAGAAATACCAGTCTACAATTCGTGGAATTTATCCTATCTTACAAGTTTTCAGTTGTTCGTTTACAAATTTAAATCATCATCATTTGAGCCGAAAGACGTCCACTGCCGGACATAGGCCTCCCCCAATTGGAGGGGTTTGCCATAATTTAAATATCGCTCACTTATTTCATGAATTCAAATTCTTTTATGAAATTGTATTGGAAGATGTCAAAACTAGTTAACATCATGATATTCATAGAGAAGAGAGCCTTGTCGGGCTTATATTTTGGGGGTAGTATGAACTAGTATTTAAATTGTGTTATTCTAAATTGTACAATTATTATCACTACAAATTACATATGTGTAAGGTTTTCCGTTACAATTATGTAATTTAGAGCTTTGTGGTACAGACGCTTTTGTAAGATATACAAATTTGTAAATTGTAACTTGTCATTGTAAGGTTTGTGAAATAGGGTCCAGACCTTAAACTGTATCAAAATACAATGGTGTCGATTCCCTTGTTCACAAACTAAACAAAATTTAAGTTCAGTGCATTTTTTTCTTTCTATTTCATTAAGAAAAGGACAGAAGATAACTTTTAGTTTAGTCCTGTCAAATTAATCAGCGCTTGACGTAAATTGACGTAATTTTAGTCGGCAAGTTTTTAATCGCGTCTAAACTTGTATGGATTAGTGACAGGCACTGATTAATTTGACAGGACTAAACTAAAATTTATCTTCTGTCATTTTCTTAATGAAATAGAAAGAAAAAGATGCACTGAACTTAAATTTAGTTTAGTTTGTGAACAAGGGAATCGGCACCATTTTCCTACTAACCTAATCAAATATTATATCCGTGTTAAATCAAATGGCAACCCTGTTATCCTCTGGGACCCTCAAATCAGTGTAAATACCTTCGACGGAAGTAGCGAACATACAGCCAGTAACCTGTTTAGAACTCAGCTTCTTTGAAGTGAGTCAACATAGCTGACGCATGCGTTTCAGACACGCATTAATCATCTGAGCTTTGGTATCTATTGGCAATCGAGATATGTATCACCTTGACCATGAGGTACCAGAGCCACTTTCTGGTTAGTTGACCTTGATCAACTGGATTAAAGATATTTGTTTGCGCTCAGATCTAGTTTACAATGTTGTTAGTGCCCCTCTATATGAAATAGCTCTATTTGCAACCCACAGAAACCCTTTTTCAAAAGTGCGGTCAGCAATCATTCATCAACTATTATACTTATGGACAAACAGAACATTATGGATAGACAGTGTAGTTACTTGGAGCAAGGAAAACCTTCTGCAATTCAACAATGTGTCACCATCACTTTCTCGCGTACACGTAGTCCTATTGTACATGATTATAACATTGATGGGGTGCCGATGATCAGGGTTACAGAGGTTAGGGACTTAGGAGTTAGTCTTAACGCGGAGCTGGCGTTTCGTGATCATATAGTCAAGTGCTGTAAAAAGGCCTACAGAAATTTGGGGTTTATTATGCGTACTGTTCGTGGTTTCACAAATATTACGGCGATTATCGCTTTATACAATACTTTGGTGAGAAGCTTATTAGAATGCAACGCAGTCATCTGGGCTCCACATGAGACTAAATATAGTCCCATGTTGGAGCGAATACAAAATAAATTTATTAGATTTTTATATTTGAGACTTTATGGAGTATATCCCTTTTACCCGCTTATGTATCCAACCTTGTTTATATTAGGCATGGTTGGATACAATGAGCTGAGAGTTCGCACTTGTCTCATATTTATTTAAATTAATTAGAGGCAAGATACATAACGCCAGTATATTAGGGTTGGTGTGTTTGAGTGTGCCCGATAGATATGTTTGGCGGCGACGGCGGCCTCAGCTGCTGGCTGTACCTCGTGGCCGGACTAATCTGGTAAATGAGGCGCCCCTGACGCGGGCGCTTCGCACCCTTAACCTTGTAGCAGAGGAGCTAGACATTTTTGCTTGTACACTGAGTGAATTCACAAGGATCTCATATTTTATGTAATAAGTTTTAGAAAATAAGATTAGGTTTGCTTCGCTATTGCATTGGGTTTTGTACCTGTAATAATAGTTGTAAGTGATTATATAAATAAATAAATAAAAAAACATACGGAATAAAGTTAGCATAACTTTTAGGATGATATGCTAACTTCGGTATAACCATACATTTTTCGACGTTAATGCTTGTCATAACTTTATACCGTGTTTATTTGTTAGGCCCATAGGGCATATAGGGCCTTACAAATAAACACGGAATAAACTTATGCTAGGTATAAACGTCGAAAAAATTATGGTTATACCGAAGTTATTCCTAGTAACTAGACCCTAAGGGCCTTACAAATAAACACGGAATAAAGTTATCCTAGGAATAACTTCGATATAACCATAACTTTTTTGACGTTTATATCTAGCATAACTTAATTCCGTGCTTATTTGTATTAGGGTTAGTCTTTCATATAGACTAAGTTTTATGTAAATGAAAAAGCTTCAACATCCTAACTAATATTATAAATGCGAAAGTAAGTTTGTTTGTTTGTTTGTTACCTTTTCACGCCTAAATCACTGAACCGATCATCCTGAAATTCTGCATATACGTTGTCAGGTGTACAGAAACGGACATAGGATACCTTTTATTCCGAAAAAAAGTACTGTTCCCGAGGAAAACAACAACAACTTTCTTATGATAAAAGATGGCGTCTCGTGTCTTTCGAATCATGATTGAACTATATTAGAAGGACATAGGCTACATTTCATCTTGAATCGCAGACGAAGTTGCGGGCAACAGCTAGTTACTAATACTTGTGCTGTTGCTGTATTATTGAACAAGGCAACTGGCCGAGAAAATGCTACGCTTCCCAACCTAAAGAGTAATCTCAACCTCATAATTTAGCCTCTTTGATCAAGTGCTCTGCGTGACACCCATTTTCCCGAAACTGCTGCTGTGTTGCTTACATTCGATGCATTATAGGAACGTTATTATGTTACAATATTCCAGTAATTGCGTAAATTACCGATGCTCTGCCGACCTCAATATCATATTTAGGTCACTAGAGCACTCCTGTTACATAAATCTCGATTATTTTACCTAATCATGTTTTTTAATTTAAAAAAATACAAAAGGTCAACAACGATTATACACAATGTTTTTTGGCCGTCCAGCATTCGTTTAAAAAGCACACTCCTATTTTTAGTATTCCGTAGTCAACAAGGAACCCTTATAGTTTCGCCATGTCCGTCCGTCCGTCCGTCTGTCCGTCCCCAGCTTAGCTCTGAGACTCTTAGTACTAGAAAGCTATAATTTGGCATGGATATACATATTATTTACGCCGACAAAGTGGTTAAATAAAATCATGAAAAAAATAGTTATTAAGGGTACCTCCTGTACATGTAAAGTGGAGGTGTTTAAAAAAAAATCACGATAGTAGTATATATAACGAAGTTAAAAGGAAAACTATCACAGCTAAGTAGGCTTTTCAAGTTTACGAGTAATAGTCGACCAACTTAAATTTGCAGTTTAGAAACATGTTCCCCCATACAATCTGTTTAAGAGAGCATGTTTCTCAACTACAATGTTAAGTTTGTTCTTGGGATAAATTCATCCCAACTACGGAACCCTTCATTATGCGTGGTCCGACACGCACTTGGCCGGTTTTTTATAGTGAATATTTGAACTGATTATTTTTTATTTTGTTCTACCAATCACAGTTGTCAGCATGAGATTTGATAACAGATTTCCTGATCATTATCAGGACTAAGGGACTGGGGATTATTTAGTCTTTGATAAACAAAAATTTTATGTGGTTTTCTGGAACACTGAGTTTATCTAAACAACATGTCCCGAAATTAATGCACACCACCAAACGCCCTAATTAGAATATAATGTTATAATCATAATACCTATACTCCATTTGAAATAAGTTTAGACATTTAAAGAAACCTTTTTTACTGTCCGTTCAACCGACTTTGACTTCTATTCCGTAGGTATAAGGATGGCATTGAAAGCAAAAAATTGGTTACAATACCAACTGTTTACTGCAGCTACCATTTGTCATGCCATCACCAACGCAATAGATGTCAAAATCGGTTGAACGAACTATAAAAAAGGTTTAAGTACTTAAATGTCTAATGTTATTTCAAATGGAGTATACATACACTGATTTTAAGACAGAAATCGATTGAGGAAACAATTTTGAACAAAGAAGGTATACTTTCAAAATGTGTATTAATTTAGTTACACATTGTACAAGCTTTTCACAAGATCAACATGGAAATACTCTCATCAGCCTACCTATCGAATATAGTTAGGTAGTAGGTACTATTGGTCACTGACGCCTATGGACACACACACAGGCTTAACAGGTGCGTTGAGTTGTTGTAGACAAAGCTGAAATGACTCATGTTCCCGTAAGTACACCGTTCGAACCGGAACACATTAACGCTGCTTGAGCAGCTATAGGTACTCCTCCACAAAGACATTTACTACGTCTAAGGTCTGTATTACAGAACGTCACTCAATACTCAAGCATTACTTAAGGCGAGGTTGTTCAAGCGTGCGTTCTTGTTCTTGAGGTGGCAGCGGGGCGCGAGTAAATTGTGCCGTGAACTTCGTTTATTTTGTATTGAAAATTATATGTTTTACGAAATTAACAATGTTAAACCCGACAGATATTACTCATCATAGACGTTTATTTTGATGTGATACATAAAGTAGTCTAATATTGAAATAAAATGAGTTTTCATCTGCAAAATAAGGGTACATATGTTTTGGATTTTTTTTCTATCGGGCGAACTTTGTCCAATTATGTAACAAGTACCCGACGTATATACAAAAAGGTCTCAAAAGCAACATATAATTTTTTCACGTGTTTAATCATTACCGTTTTTAAATAAAATGGCAATAAAATTATATTTCCTAGAGGTTAACTTGAAGAACCTCGCCTTAAAAACTAGATTGAAGCCATTTGATTGGTTCAAACTACTTTTAAGTACCTAATGCTTGAGTATTGAGTAACGTTCTGTAATACGGGCCTAAATGTTGTACCGAAAACAGTCATTATGTGCCGAAAGAAAGACAGCGTTAGAGCAAGGGCCTTGCTGGTGAGTGTAGACACTAGGAAAACTTCGGTCGGTCGCCGAAACTAGTTGTGGCGCCCCTGCCGGAATTGAGAGGTCATCATCTACCTAGCCTTTTCCCAACTATGTTGGGGTCGGCTTCCAGTCTAACCGGATGCAGCGGAATACCAGTAATTTACATGGAGCGACTGCCTTTAGTGGTGGATCGTTGTCTAATTTTTGACGGTCGAAACGCAACCGTTTTCCCGACGACGAAAACGGTTGCCAAAAACGGTCGTCGTTGAAACTGGTTTGAAGACGGACGACGAAACTTATCCAACTTGAAATAGAATTGCGTTTTCGTCGAGTGAAATAGTTGCAGTTTCTTAAAACTATCAACGGGTTTGATCGTCGCATCACGAACGAGAGTACTGACAACTGGTAGGTAAGGTAAGGTAATACATTATTTACTGTATTTCATTGACATTAAGTTCACTTTCTATTGTAAGGACTGTTTTGTAAACGAACGCGAAACGACGACGCGACGGACGAGATAGTTGACTCATTCCATTCTCGACTTTATTTTCATAGACGTAAAATAAAAAATCGCACTAAATAATTCGAAGACTGGTTTGTGCAACGAAGACTGTTTGAACTCAGGATGTAAAACGGTTTCATCGTCGTAGAACACAAAACGGTCTTAGAAAACGGTTCGTCGTCGCAACGCCCACTTCTACTGCCTATCCGCCGCTATATGCCTATCATTCTGTGCCGTGTGGCGCCGGACGTAAAGAATATACTCGTAGCACCATCCTATTTCTTCCCGTGGATGTCGTAAAAGGCGACTAAGGGACTTACTAGAGAATGGGCAGCAGCATTATCTATGCATTTTTAACACTATACTGCGATCGCCAATCCACCTGCCAAGATTGGCGATTAAGGCAAACCCCCCCACAATTGGGGGAGGCCTATGATGATGAATGATGACTGCATATCTGAACTCCACAACCCAGTAATTGGGTAATACTATATCCCTTGGTAAGACTGGTTGTTAGACTTTCGGGCTTCTGACGACCCTTAACGACTGTCAAAGATCCATGAATGACAGCCGGGACCAACGGCTTAACGTGCTTTCCGAGGCATGGACGAATCTCGGTATGTAATGATGGTCACCCATCCATGGACCAACCCCGGCAAGCATAGATTAACCAGATGGATCGACCCTTGCGGCTGCTATTACTTAGCCACGAGCTCCTCCGGAAGTGAGAGGTAACAACATAAATACATAGAGAATCAGGTATGTTTTTCAATATGTATTCTACTAGAAGCCAGAATCATAGACAGCTTCTTCGTACGTAATAGAGTCACTGTCGTCTCTATTACGTAGGGCCTACGTCGATACAGTCGTAATAATAAAATAATTATAAAAGAATCACAGAAAGATTACGCAACGTTTATAATTCGCTCTCATTTTCTAATTATTTTCGTAAACTTTCTAAAAAAAAATGCCTACAGAACAGAACAATGAACATTTCACGCATATTGAAGACGATTCTCTCGAATCACGAGCTCAGATCATGAGTCAGGATTCGCACTTTGAATAAATAGCTATCTGTTTTGGATAAAAACGAGTTGTATGCGCTGATTTGCGGTTACTACGGTCGTGCTCGTGAGTCACTGAGAAAAGTTTTTTTTGTTTGACTTAATATCATTAGTAGCGAAATGCAAGGTGATTAGGCCTGAAGAACTGCGGAGATATTACTTGTTAATGTCGCTTAGAGTTCAACGTTCAGTGTCTAGAGTTGAACGGTTTAGTCCCATCTCGGCACTCATGAATTTATTTATGCCGAGATGGGAATGTTTCGTGGGCATGATAAATAAATTCATGGGTGCCGAGATGGGACGGTGCCGAGATGATTTGTGGTTTAGTCCCATAAAGGCACCTTCCCATCTCAGCACCCATGAATTTATTTATGCCGAGATGGGAATGTTTCTTGGACATGATAAATAAATTCATGGGTGCCGAGACGGGACTAAACCAGTTGAACTGGACTATTCGTAATCTCACAATCTGACTGTATCTAGTTTCCATGGTAGCTGTAGTAAAGCAATAAAGTGAACTTGGCCTTTTCCACAGTTTTCTTGATTGTAATGTTGACGGCACCTAATATCAGACTCACCTTGCAGCTTGAGGAATTCCTTTGGATATGGTGTCGAATGGTTTAGTATGGCTTAACATGCATGAGGTGAAATATCACACAATTCACATACTCCGTGTAGGGCAAACATACCAAAACAGGATGAAAGCTAACATGTTAGTATAACATGTTTTATATATGTATGTATTTATTGTATATATTAATTTATAGTTAATTAACACGGTACAATACCAATTACATTAATTAACATAGAAAGAAAACAAAAACGATACAATGCAGACAATTGTGTAATAAATAATTATTCGCTACTTACTAACATTAAACTGGACACCCTCGCGTACGGTTTCTCACAAAACATCAGACATACGAGTACTAGAGAATGGGCAGCAGCGTTCTTTATGCGTTTTTAACACCATACTGCGATCGCCAACCCGCCTGCCAAGCGTGGCGATTACTGCAAAACCCCCCAATTAGGGGAGGCTTATGTCCAGCAGTGGACGTCTTTCGGCTGAAATGATGTTCAGACATACGTGCTTAATTTTACTTCATTCGTCCGCAAACACATCACATTCAGGGTTGGCCATCAGGAGGGCATTGAGCATCACACAGGCGATTCAGTTCTGGCGACCGTTTTGACAGATTGTGTCAGCGACTTTGGCGGTGACCGATGTACACCACAGACTACCTGCAGTATTGTCTTTCCATCCCCCTTAATCCATCCAAAAGTTGTCTTTAAAAGATCGCTTTTAGTAATAAGACCGCCCATTGTGTCACCCCTTGTAAAATTTCTACACATAAATCTGTATTTTTATGATGTTCAATATAGAGTAAGTATTCTATCTATCTATCTATCTATGTATATATCTATCTACCTACCTGCCTATCTATCTATTTATCTACCTATCTATCTATCTATATATAGTTACTAGCTTCCGCCAGCGGCTTCGCCCGCGTGATATCTTTATAAATTATAGCCTATATTACTCAGTGATAATATAGCATTCTACTGGTGACAGAATTTTTTAAATCGGTCCAGTAGTTTTTGAGTTTATTCATAATCGTATTGTTTTCCTTGTTTTTGTTTAGTGTCTATGCTTACTAACAAGCCGTAAGTTTTACTAACATTCTTGTTGAGTCTTAGTTACTCCAATAAAACAAATTCTATTATATTCTATAACATACAAACACAAAAATACAAATATTTTCTCTTTATAATATTAGTGTAGATTGCTGTCACCACCCTTGGTTGTCTGGTAGAGAATCGTATAGGTATATTTATTAACATCACGGCTTATTTCCCCGAAGGATTGGGCAGAGGCGTACCACTAGTACACATTTCGCCAGTTATGTTTAAGTCCCATGTAAGAGGGGCGCGCCTATTGCCATCAACCGGGCACAAACCAGACTCCGAGCTGCTACTGAGAAATTTCAGATAGAAAACTCAATAGCATTTTTCCCGATCTGGGAATCCAACCCAGGACCTCATGCTCAGCAAAAGCCAAAAAGGTAACATGGAAAAGCCATAATATTACTAATATTATAAATGTCAATCTTTGTGTGGATGGATGGATATTTGTAACTCAACCACGACAAAACCGGAGAACGGATTTGGATGAAATTTGGCACATAAATAGTTTATAGCCTGGATTAACACTTTTTACTTTTTATCCCGATATTGCCACAAAATCGAGACTTAAGCGGGAGAACCGCCTGCGATCAATAGACCAACGAGGCAGTCGATGGTTTTAATGTGAAAGCGTCATAGTAGACCGCGAAATTCAAATTTTCTTACATTTTTAGCAATTTGCAGGTCAGTATTATGTTGTATGTTGATCTGAATATGATTCGCGGCCGTATCAAATATTTATTTAAAGAATTATAATCATAAAAATCATCAATACAACTTTCTAAGTTCATATAATCCGATTGAATGACTATTTCATGAAATCATGATTTTTAGGATTATACTAAACTAGCTTTTGCCCGCGGCTTCGCCCGCGTGGATGTCGGTTATCGCATAAAAAAGTACCCTATGTCCTTCTCCATATCCCAGGCTATATCTCAAAATTCTAACTTAATATTAATTTTAATGTGACTCACTATGTGAATAGAAACCGAAACAAATGATTTAATATAGTAAAAGTACGTTCTGAACGTGAAAGAGTCTTTACCTAAAGATAACCAACACAAAATCAAAATACGAAATTTCACTCAAATTCTTAAAGCAATCAATTGCACCAAATACAACACGAAATAAAAATGCGACACAAATAATAATTTTAAAATAATTCACGTAAGTACCAACGATGTAAAAACAAAACGAAATCCTCCGAAATGTCGCATGGTACACCGTTTGTCCTGAGAAAACGCTCGAAATGTCTAATGAACACCATTGGTGCATAACTTTTCGCAGGGTCACGTTCGCAATTGGACGAAATATTTGACATTTATATTGTACTTGCAACACGATCTGGATGTAGAATTCGATTAATCGACTAATACATGACCGGTTGACATTTTAGCGGGAACACCACTAAACGAACGAAAAAAAATAGAAAACAAAATACGTCTATACTCTGTGGTCGTGTGGCAGTGTGACGCGATGCTTAATGTAAACATTCATCAAGGTTATACGTGCGTAAAGTAATGGATTCAATGAGAAAACGGTTTAATCTTAGAAGAATCTTATACAGAATTACTGAGAAATAAGTGTAGATTTCGTATTGAGTGTTAGTTTATCTAAAAGTGATAAATATGTCAGTGAAAAAGTAACGAAAGTTTTGGAATGCACAAATTTTGATCATAAGGCCGCCGTGTTTAGTAATGTTTTTATGATAAATATTCTTGTATACTGTTTGAAATACACGTAAGTAGCTAGCTTATTTATCTACGAACATAATTTGGCTAATAGCTACTGATATTATAGCGTATTGTTATCGTAATCGTATTTCCAAGAGTAAAATTCGGCAAACAAATACCTACAAAAAGTCAATAAAATGGATATAGTATGTTATCCTTAAGAGATAGACATATGCCATCGCGGACTTTTTTGAAGACCTTTATAAGATACATAATTCCACCATACATTATTTTGTTATATCTCAAAGGGTTTAGACAGCGTTTTCGTTGAAAGCTCCCAGACGGCTTATTTTTTTCCGACACCTCCAACAAATATCGTTAATTCATACAAAAATGCATACAAAACCATAACAAATTATATACTAAAACCTTCCTCGAGAACCAAGCTATCCATTGGTGAAAACAGCATGGGAATCGGTGCAGTAGTATTTGAGTTTATCGCGAACAGACAGACAGACAGACAGACAGACAGACGCGGCGGAGTGATAGTGATAGTGATTAAGAGGGCGTACAAGGGTCCACTAGCGCCACTCCTCAAGTGTGTAAAAGATTGAAGGCTCGTACAGACACACGCGATATCGCGGGCGCGACAGGCACCGACAAAGAAATTGTGCTACTAGTGTCGCGTCGCGCCCGCGATATCGCACTAGTCTGTACGAGCCTTGATTGTAAAGAAAATAAACACACTTCTGCTCTCAGTATTACTTTAATGTCATTATTAGTTACCTAACAACAATGGGTTGAATATGGACAAAGAAAAGAAGAGAATGTATTGAAATCCGTGACCAATATATTGAAATTAATGTATGAAAATTGAAACATGTAGGGGTTCAACATGGTCAGGGGTAAAGATTGTGGTGGTTGAACATGGACCAAACCCATTAATAACATATTATCTCGTGACTGAGATGGAATTATGAAAAAACGGCTTAATTAGGAACCTCGGTAAGTGTGTCTAGAATTTTCTAATAACGTTTCATATTGAGCCAAGGAGCAAAATTCGATCTAAAGAAAAGCGGCCACATTCCTCTATAGGTATCGTATTTTGTTGCTTCGTGTCTCAATATGAAACTTTGTCTTTGTCTCAATATGAGCTGTAAAGTGCAAAAATAAGATAATTTGAATTTCGCGGGCTAGCTTAGCTTGCTACTGTTACATGTACGATTTGTTCCCTCTTATTGTAAAGGAACAAAAGCCCAGATGCAAGGTGGTTGTGTATCGAAATACGAGGAAACAATAAACTGTTTGAAATAACATATATTTATAAAAATATATCTCCTCCATACAACATCACACGGTAGCCTTTTATGACATTAAAGCTAAGCCCCTTAAATTAATATATTTGCAATTCTTACCTATTCGAAAATATACTTCAATGATATTACCTACCCACCGCTTTAATAGGGGCCCCAACACAATATTATGGGAAAGAAATGTCTGCAACACACCTCAGGTGAGTCAGCTTCGGAGAACTTATTGGTGGATAAAATAAACATTACAATAAAAGAACTGGCCACTGTCTGACATTAAAATAATGTTATGCTAATCCGTTATAGTGTGCTCGGGTGAGGAGTACCATCAAACATCGTGTTTATATTTTTTCTGGATGCTAACAGGTTATGTAAACTGTTGATGGCAGTGATATTGAAATTGTGTACTTAGTTTTAATACATCTTTTTCACTTTCTAGTAGGTTTATATTCGACTCAATAACTCAATCCCAAAGCATTCAATTCAAATAAACAGTTATACTCCGTTTGAAAGAATATTAGACTAGACATGGTCATTTTTGCGATTGGAACATTTGCATCTAGATCACTGAAATGATCCGAAACACTGTTATGTTTCATTTGGATCATTCGGAACATCGGCTCAAAGGATATAAAATACTGAATGTTACGAATACATTTACGCATCAAAGTAAAACGATAAAGGTCTCTGCACACAGCGGGCGCGGCGCGGCGGGACGGGACGCCGCGCCGCGACGCGACGCTGAGCAGTTGTAATGTACTAGATATTACGGACGACGCCACACAAAGCGTCACGTCGCGTCGCGTCGAGCCGGACGGCTCTGTGTGGCGTCGTCCGTAATATCTAGTACATTACAACTGCTCAGCGTCGCGTCGACGCGCGACGTCCCGTCCCGCCGCGCCGCGCCCGCTGTGTGCAGAGACCTTAACTTGTTAGCGCAAACATTATATGCAAAAACGACCTTATAGTATTTAATATGTAAGCGCCTTAGCCTTGTGTTCACCAACATTTAAATCAACTGTTTAGATATTTAATCAGTTCTATATTTAAAATTTCTTAGGAAATTTGACATAAACCAACTGTTTAAATACCTAACCGGTGGTTTGAATGTTGGTGGACACAACCCTTAGTGGTCATTTCTACGTGCATGGTTACCGACAGCGAAAAACTGTGCGAGTATGATGACACATTTCATTTGGTATCTCTTTCTGAGTTGTATAGATTGCAATATGTCAACCGCTCACTCGCGATTCAGTAGTAAAGTAACTCAGTGTGTCTCAGTTTGCCTCTCTCGCTCACTGCTCAGTCGCCTAGCAAGCGACGCGTCGCGCGGAAAGAGCACAGAGCAAAGTAATGTTTCAGATCCAAATGATGCGTTTGAAACGTTGTTACTGAACCAATCTTTTGATTGAATCACTTCAGTGAGTCAGTTCCGTAAAGAGTTACACACGCCTATATCAGACATTTAAATAATTTTTACTGTTCAACTGATTTTGACTTCTATTGAGTTAGTGGCATGACAAATGGCAGCTGCAGAAACAGTTGGTATTGTAATCACTTTTTTGCTTTTAATGCCATCCTTATACCTACGGAATAGAAGCCAAAATCGGTTGAACGGACTATAAAAAAGGTTTATTTGAATGTCTAATATAATTTCAAACGGAGTATAGGTACCTACTATCAATCTGTCAGTCAGAGTCGGTCAATAAGACAGAAAGTTGAAGCTAATTGTCAGTTCCAAAGCCAAGTTTCCTATGAAGAAACTCTATGATCCAACTCTTTTAAATCATGTTACCTATGGTCCTATGGTTACAATGATTTCGTGTCTCTATTTTGAGTCTAACATCCAGTCTTGTCTAATTAATTCTCATCTGCGGGTTTAACTTAAGTAAGTGTACTTGCACAAGTATCAGCTGTCGTGATTTCTTAGAATTTTCTCGTCTCGGACTCTCAGTTAGCAAGACGATCGTGACATTTACAAGCTTCTCCCGGTAAAACTAATTTATAATAGGCTATTAATATGTGTATCGTTGAAGATTCTGACTCATGGAAGACACAGGAAACGCTGTCGCAATATGAAGTTGATAGTTTTAAAGTTTATAGGGCCATAGAGTGTAAGAAACTGTGGTTATTATGTTCTAATTTTACGTAAACGGACAGCAGAGTATGAAATACTTATGACAGAGACCCATTTACACGATGCTAGTTTCTTACATTAAAATTGAAGCAACAAATAGCTCTACCGTAAACAGTGTTTAGACCAAGGATGGGCAAACTTTTTCCTATGCGGGCCAATATTATAAAAACACAATCTATGGGGGGCCATGTTTTAGAATTTTTGGCTATAATATATTTAATTATTGAAATACAAATGTATTTGCATTTTCCTAAATAACATTATTTATTGACTCGTTGATATAAAATTAAGTGAAATAAACTATTCAAATCACTACCAGAAGGGATGGCGCAAGGGTGTCGACACATGTTGCATCCCACACCAAACGCCGACCTAACTTCCAAGGCATTATGGTCATTCCGCCCGATTTCTTCCCATCTTCGCGTGCCAAGCCATTGGGTTCTAAAACAGCTGGCACCAAGAACACAAACAATGTGCATGCAATGTACATTGTGTTGTCTTTGGTGACAAGAGCACGACGGATGATGTCATTGATGCTGGCGTGCCGTGCTCTCCGGCCTGCGCTCCTACTGCAGAATAGGCCATGATATCCGAGGCAGTAGACACCTTCACTGCATTGGCAGCGATGCAGAGCCACGCAAGGAGCGCCCAGACACAGACAAGTAGCGAGCCGGAAGGTGGTGTCACCCAGCATAGTGCCTATGTTGGTGACGGTAGCGCCTGTAGCCTGAAGCCTGTGGCCCAACTCCCACTCACCCACAGCCAGCAGGCGGGCACTCTCAGCAGTATTGGTGGACGTATTAATAAGATTATTCCATACCAACATGCAGAGCGGCTCATCCCACTGTCTCTGGGAAGATGGATTCACGGGCCGATCTTTATCCGGGCAAGCAATTCTCCAGGTATTCACCGCATCAGTCAACCAGGGAAGGGGCTTAAATTTTCCCGGTTAACTTTTCAGTGCGGTGGACAGAGGACAGGAACTAATAAGCTAATCTGTTAATTTTGCGGACGCCGAAGCCACCTGAACGGATGGGTTGTGTGGCTTGCAGCTACGCTCGGTCGTCCAAAGCCACATTTAAAATGGTTATGCTGCGAATAATTTGGTCAATTTTGTCCAAGAGGTGTGGTTGCATCCATAAAGACAGTATCTAATCGGGGTGAATGCCGAATGTAAATTAATTTTGGACAGTGTCTGAAATGTCGTTGAAATGTTAAATTTTTGTTGAATTGAGGAAAGCTACCTTCTTCTTTGTATCAGAAATTGAAACATAAAATAGAATGAGGGCGTGCGTGACTAGTTATAAATAAAATACCTATGTGTTTTTCCAATTCTACATCACGACCACTTTCTTGTTGACCTTTATTTACAGGTTTTTACCAAAGACACTATAATAAGTGACACATGCATTTTAAATCATTATGAAATTTTAACAATTCTGATCAAAACAAGACGGCTTTAATATATTTTCCAAATGTTTGTGACTTGGTTACATTTAGGATGAATCTAACACCAATAGTCCATTTATATTCTGTGCCAATAGTCACACACAAAACGTCGATATATAAATAGATTAAAAATACTATTAAAACAATTTAAAAACGAAGTGATAGTGCAGTGTTCGATAATAAAATAAGATTTGACCTAAAGGTCCAGTAACCAGGTATAAAATTCAAAAAAAAAAACTCAAAACGTCACTCACGGCACATCACGTCACGTCCACGTGGCTTATTCGCAGGTTCTATGCAGCGCCTATGAGGCTTCAACGCGGGTAGCGTAGCGACGTGTCTACGAGCCTGCTATCGCAATTTCACTGAAAAAATGCACTCCAATCAAGTGACTTTTTAGCTTGATTGACGATATCTTGTTTAGATTAATCAAAATCTTAGTTAAGTTGATCATCACGACATGATTGCAGCAATACTAGTTCAAATGATTGAACGCTCAAACAAGTTTCACGATTACCCTTAATATGACATTATTGCAGAAGAGTTAAAAAAGAGACAAGTTAAAAAAAAAATAACTATAACAAAGTAAGTTAGTTATGTCAATCAAGCATTTTGATTACTTCAATAAAGATCATTGAAACTTTAATCTAATAATCTTGGTTGGAGCAACTATGTTTTGACTTGATTGCTGCAAATAGATTTTGTGATAACTCCAATCAAGATCCCGCTTCGAATCTCAATCAAATAAAAGTAGTAGCTGTGATCATTGTGCTTGATAGGCTCATATGCAAACAAGTTACTTAGTCAATCTAAACAAAACTTTGATTGTGGCAACTACATTTTTTTTTCAGTGTGCTTTTTCTTTTTCGCAGCGTCTACGTGTCTTCAACGCGGACTCAACGCTGCGTCTACACTGAAAAACTTTTTAAGTTGATTTAACCTTTTTTTAACCTATATTTTGGGTTAATATAGCACCTACCGACATAATTTGTTAAATCAACAAAAATTTTGTCAAAATAAACGTCATGGAACAGTTTTTTTAACACAATTTAATGTCAACTCAACCAAAACAATAAAAAAATCAAATATTCGGTTTTTCAGTGTAGGCTGTACAGGCCTACTAAGAATGCAACCGTAGTCTACATCTTTTATGCTGTGTACACTGTCCAATGCAGGTACCGTATTACACACCATGTCAGGAAAAAAAAACAATGAGCAATAGGAATGATAAAGAACTTGGTAAAATACGTCACTTGTAAATATTAGTATAGACCTAACGGAACATTTCTACCTATTGCCCCATATATATACGTTTCTTATCAACCCTAGTTTAGTAAATTGATGACGCTGCAATGCTAAGGACCTCGTGGCAGGTGCGTCATCATGGTCACCTGTGAATGGGTGCGGACACGTCATCCCGTCGTTATGTGGTTAGTTGGTTACAGTCTGCTAACTGCCTGCGATCATTTAACACGTAAAAAAATTCTAAAAGAAGCTTGTTTATAGTTTTTAGTAACCGAAAATATCCCATATCTCGAAAACTATTAACTAAAATAAAAAAGTTTCCCAGAATCATCACAATCTTTTTAATAATGGGATCCAACGATACCCCACACACTTATGTGCACTGTTTTTAGGATTCCGTACCAAAATGGTAAAAAGGAAGCCTTATAGTGCGACTCAGTCTGTCTGTACGTCTGTCTCAGCTGGATATCCCAAGAACTACTAATGCTATCAACTTGAAATTTGGAATATTTTAGATGACGTTTGCCCAACTATTTTGAAGATAAGAACGAAATAAAAATATATATTTATTTATTTGCAACAGGTTGAACGCGGGTCTTAAAAAATCGAAGTGGGGCGGATGTGCGGTATCATATGAAGGAGCGCTATTTACACATTCTCAAACTTTTTTTTGTTGGCCGCATAGTTATCAACTTTTGACTAAAAAAAAACCGCCCCACCCCCACCACTTATCTCCGAAGTTTGCGTTGAGAAAAATCTGAAATTATTCTATATGATAGAAGTTTATGTAAAGATTACAGGAAAAATAAAACGATGTCTCTAAACAACACACTTTTTCTAATATTGCAGTTTTAGGTCAGCGCCATCTCTTGACCGATAATGGAACTTATGTAAATTTTTTGATGATATTTGACCGTACGGAACCCTCAGTGCGCGAGTTCGACTCGCTTTTGACCGGTTTTTTTCATTTTTTTTTTTTTCATTCCTCGGTTGGTGTGGAGAGAGCCCACCCCTTATTGTTTACCGTCGCATAGAATTCACCGTGCTTCTAATTTTTATCGATATAGTGCAAATCGTGTCCGGGTAAAATGACTTCCATTATTACCTGACTAAGTAATAATAATCTAAAAATAAATATTGATAAAACAATATTTATGTTATTTAGTCAGCGTTTAAATATGAATAATAACTTGAACAAATATAACAATAAAAAATAGTTAAAGTAATAGATAAAAAAATAAACTGGAAACTACATTAAGAGGAGTTAAGCAAGCGACTGAGTAAATCCGCCTATTATGCTCTACAAAATTGCTCCTGTTCTAGGTGTAGATGCCAAGCTTACGGCGTATTATGTGCATAGTTGGTCATCTTCTGAGATTTGGTGTTATTTTTTGGAGGAACTCAACCCTCAAAGAGCAACCTTCAGGTCACAGATGAGATGCATTAGAGCCATGTTCGGTCTTAAAACAACCGATTCATGCAAACCATTCTTTGTAAAATATAAAATTTTGACCCTCCCATCACCTTTGAAATTGCGGTGTTCGTAAAATCAAACCCGCATTAGTTTAAGAAACTATATGATATGGATAACCGCAACCGACACGATAAATATATATAAACATTGGTGAGGGCGCCAATCAATATAAGAAATGACGCCAATAATTCGAGTGCCTAAATAGGTTCTTTCACCCGAGGTATTTTGCTTTTCTTTTCGAATATGAGGGAAGTAAATAAAAACCTGATTACTTAAACAAATAAATAATTACCTGAATCCGATGAACTCGTTTTAAGGCTCGTACAGACTAGTGCGATATCGCGAGCGCGACGCGACACTAGTAGCTCAATTTCTTTGTCGCTGCCTGTTGCGCCCGCGCCTACGCGCACTAGCCTTTATACAAATATCTCTGTACCTACACGTAAATAATTAGCATTCGACAAAACAACTGAAGATCGAATTGCCGCATTCCCGCCTTTTTATGTTTCTTTTTCTGTGGCATTCTACCAGACGTTATTTTGTCATTGACGATGGTAAATACTCAAATCTATATATCTAAATTAAATAATAATTGACCATTATTTTGAGTGACCCAAACACGGACGTGAACTGTAAATAAATGAAATTATAATATTAGGGTCAGTTTTGGGGGACAAACAAGAAAATTAAAAAAAAAAAGTTTTGCAAACTGTACCGTGTGACATATCCAATAAAAGGGCTTACTGTGAGGGTATAATTTTTTTTTTAAATAATTTTAATATAAATTGTTTTAAAGTTATAAGTGAAAATTGACGAAAATTGACCTTCCCCCTCCCCCCTTATCTCCGAAACGGATGAATCAATTTTTTTTTTTAAATGCAGAAAATAGTTCTATAGGTACTTAAAGATTACAGGAAAATCTATAAGAAGTCTATGGTCTTAAAAAAACATGGTAAATCTCTCGATATTGTGCGTACAAACTTACATTTGCAGTTGGAATGTATGGGAGATTATGTTTACCAACCTTTTTTAAATTATGTTTACCATGTTAAGTTTGTTCTTAGGATAAATTATTTCCAAGTACGGAACCCTTCATTGTGCGTGGTCCAACACGCACTTGGCCGGTTTTTTTTAATTACAATTTGACGTCGTGATTTAACAGAGTGGATGTATAAAAAGTTGGAACATGACTTAGTTTTTAAATTTTTTGACAGCAGGAAAAATCGTTTCCCAGGGACGAAAAGTACTTTTTCATCCCTCTGATCAGGTAACTTCAAGCGTACTTTCCAAGTATGAGAAACGAAAAAGTGTTTTCTGTATGGCACCACGTATCGTAATTTCTTCAGAAGTTGAAAAACATCACCAAATTAAGTCACTATAATAATATTATAGTGACCTATATTTGAAATTTTAAGATTTCAACCTTTCTAAAGAACATCACCAATGAGGTCACTATAATATTGTGAATTAATTGATGATGTCATTAACTGATTATGTGATTGATGATTTCAAATAAGGTCTCTATAATTCTAAAGGTGCGGTATATTTAACCATCAACCACAAGAGAGCGAGAGAGATATAGCTGTTACTAACGTATTTAAGAAAAAACCAAAAGAGCAATTTAGCAGCCAAATGATTCTATATATAGTATTGCTGAGTTTCTAATGGAGAAAACAATAATTCTAATGTAGGTGCGAAGTTTAGTTCTGTTAACTATTGTAAGTATTTTCTTTAATTTTGACATTTGAATTAAGACGATAATATTTTGTTCTTCTACTTATCTAATTCAATTGATGTTTGAATTGCTTTGCTGTACCTTAATTGATGTAAATTAAATTTATTGTAATCGTTAACAAATTCATTTCAGTTAATTGTATAATTTATATGAATTAATGTATAATAATTTACAGATAATTAATTAAATAACTGATCAAATGTTATTATAATACATATTTGTACGCCGTTAAGGTAAAATATAACTGTGATCCTTTCTGCAATGTACGGTGGGCCAGCACATAAAGTTACCACAAACTGTCAAATTTTCTCGTTCAATTTTGAACTTAATCATCAACATTTTAAAGTTTAAAATCGTTTGGAGAAATTTGACAGTTTCATGTAGCTTGATGTGCTGGCCATTGTACTTAACATCTTGCATGCTATGTGTGTGCACTCATGTTTGAGACAAATAAATGATCTATCTATATATTTATCTATCCAGACACACAGACAGACGGACGGACAGATAAACAGATAATTTATAATGTTCATTTCATCCCAATGAACATTTCATTTTCATTTTCCACCGATCAACATGTTACCACTACCAGCGTAATAGACTATTAATCATGCGAAACTTAGATATAATCTGTGGAACCTAACTTTAGTCCGGCGTCCGCTGGGCGTCCTATTACGTATACAGTACGTAGCCAAACTGTAGCAACAGGTGAGCTTAGATCTCATGGGCCATGACCCAGTTCATGTTTTGTTGATTTATTGCCGTCTCATATTATTAAACAAGTGTAATACGACTATCACAGGAACCCTAATATTTTATTTAATAAACAAATTTATCTTAGCGGTACTTGGTCATTATTAATTATACGTTAGGTTTTGTAATCAATTTAAAGGTGGCTATGTGATATTTTATGTCAAATTTAAGATATATTTTGTGTTTGACATAAAATATATTTTTACATAAAACTAAACAGTTACTTCAAAAAAATTATAAACTTCGATACTTAGGGGTTTATTCATAAACGCTGCTTAAAGTTAAGTAATGATTAGCGACTGTTTAACCATATATTTTTGACGTTTGAACGTCACTTAACTTTAAGCAACGTTTATGACTAAACCCCGTAATAATTAGATTCATTTTAATACTACGTACATATCTAGTAAGATCTCAATCTTTCATAAGTATATTTATTTCCTGCCTTAAACAACATAAATGACCAAATCCTTTAATAGAAAATCAGCAACGCAGTTCTTTTCATCCCATCAGACTTAACAGATGTAAATAAAGATTACCTAATCTCAAAGTTCTTCCATATCTGGTCGCCCACAGGCCCTCAGGGTATCTACTTGGTGATATTGAGAACTTTCCCGAGCACTTAAAAAGGTCAGTTTCATGCCTTGAAGCACATCTTGTCTTGAAGTGCATCTGAACTGATCACGTGGCCCGGTTTTCACGTGCTCAGTCCACCTGTACCTACGGCGGGACTTACGTAGAACCGTGCCTCCGTCGTGTGACCGCGGCCGTGCAGTGCCTGGTCAAGACATTTACTACGACATTTCAATAGAAAGTCGTATTCTTATTAGATTTTATGCAAATAATACTGGCGGAACTTTATTTCGTTTTGTAATGTCTTTTCAGGAAATCTTAGGTATTTTTTTTTTATCGTGCTATTCATAATGTTGATTATAGTTTTGTTAATGGAATGAATTTGGTAGCTATATCGATCTACTGTTTTAGGAGGAGCTCGTGGCTAAGTAATAACAACCGCACGGATTGATCCATCAGCTTAAGCTACGCTTGCTGGGGTTGGTCTGTGGATGGGTGACCATCTTTACATTCAGAGACTCCTCCGTGCCTAGGAACTCAGAAAGCACGTTAAGCCGTTGGTCCCGGCTGTCATTCGTGGATCTTTGACTGTCGTTACGGATAGGGTTTCCAACTCTCGAAAGAACCAACCCGGGAGAATTTTAAGAAATCGAGTTGAAAGAAAATTTTCATCATTTATTCATTTTTAAATTTATATTTACTTTGCTTTCGAGCAGCATCTAATTGACGGTTTTTTACCACAATCATAAAAGTTTTTACATGAAAAATCGTAGTTTGCTAGTATTTGTAACTTTTACTAAAGAAATATTCATTCGGTTTCTTTCCTTGCTCCATACTTGTTCCATCATGCTGAATACGCGCTCGCAAGAAGCAGACAGGAATAGAAAGACCAAACGTGCGGTACCTACAACGCCACATGCGAACTACTCATTAAAACCTGACGTCACAAATCCTGCATCGCGCAATCAGAGTTTACCGTGATCAACGTGAACATCCCGACATCAACCGTCGGGCAGCTTGCCCACCAGACAATACCCGTCTGGTCGGATGATCCTCCCTTTTCCATAGAATATTAGTGAACTTTACACCCTGTTCCTCGTACCTCTATACTAGGTACTTAATTAAAATGTTAATTAGCATAACATAGCATAATCAGCGTAGAATGTTCCACTTCTGGGACACAGGCCTCCTCTCTTCGAGAGGGAGTGGGCTGTAATCTACCACGCGGACCCAGTGCGGGTTGGTAGACGTCACATGTCTTGGAAATTTTGGTTCTAGGACATCCGGGTTACCTCACTCGGTTTTCCATTTTCCTTCACCGTTTTGAGAGCAGTGGTAATGAAATAATTTACCCAAAGTAAAGCACCTGCCTTCTTGGTTCGAACCCACAAACGAGAAGAACTTTTTAAGTTTTTTTTTTTTTTTAACTTTATTTTATAACTTTATTTTTATTATTATTTATTTATTTCAGACTATATACACATACAAGTAGGTACACACAATCCAAATGGTATTAGTAACAATGACTTAAAAACTATGTTAGTAACACTTACAAACAACTAAAAATTACGTGGCCCAACACACGTTGGCACGTGCCTCCGTACCCAGTGTATAATGAAGGGACTGTCCACCTTATAATCTAATAATGTTTCTAACCTTATACTTTTTTTTTAACTTTTTTAATTTTAGTTTTATAACTTTTTTTTTTTCTTTTTTTTTTTTCTTTCAACATCATTCCAGCTGAAAGACGTCCACTGCTGGAAATAGGCCTCCTCTAATTGGGGGGGTTTGCCATAATCGCCACGCTTAGCAGACGGGATGGCGATCGCAGTATATGGTGTTAAAAATGCATAGAGAACGCTGCTGCCCATTCTCTAGAAAGTCCCTTAGTCGCCTTTTACGACACCCAAGGGAGGAAATGGGGTGGTGCTATTCTTTATGTCCGGCACCACACGGCACGGCTTTTTATTTAATTTTTTTTTAAACTATTTCTTTTTTTTTTTAATTTTTATAACTTCTGAACTCGTAAGTCGGGGTCGTTACGACTGACCCACCACTGCTCTTAAATGTTAATTAGATATACATATTTAAGCAGAATAACATAAAAACAATCACACTTTTTAAAACCCATTGAGAATCCATCACAGAATTTACTTAGAAGGTTGTATAATGCGACACACATAATAGATACACTTGGATACAGTAATTATCTTAATTTAAATTCTTGAAACTACAAAGATACATTACAGTGTTTTACGGCTCACCGACCATTACAGATTCGTCACAACAACCCTTTATTATGACGTATCGCTAATGACTTTGAGTGTGTTTACGTTTCAAGATCAAACATTTCGCTCGAACCGAAATAGGGGATATGAAATCATAAACAGTTTATAGCATTTTGAAAGAAAACACAGTCGTAAAGAATAAGATGCTAGCACGCGCTTTAGTCATGCTTGCATCACGTTGATTTAACCCTTCGAAATCCGACGATGATTTTACTTAACATAACATCACGACTTACGGTAAGGTAGAGGTGTACCCATCATAGTAGGAATACCCACATTTCGCCAGTTATGTTTAAGTCCCATGTAATAGGGGGCGAGCCAAAAAGCTCCTCGATATATTTCATCATCATCATTATTTTTTTTTATTTTTTTTTACACTCTATGGGGAAGCTCTTGGCCTTCATCTCACCTGATGGTAAGTGATGATAAGGCCGAAGATGGAAGCGAGCTTCACCCGGAATCCTCAACCACAGAGGAACTGGCGAAAGACGTTCACTACTGGACATAGGCCTCCCCCAAGCACCGCCTTTTCGACCGGTGCTCTGCTTCCCGCATCCAGCGGATTCCTGCGGCTTTCACAAAGTCATCGGTCCACCTTGTGGCAGGCCTTCCAACGCTACGTCTTCCGGTACGCGTTCGCCACTCCAGAACCGACATAGCTCGAAGAATTGCCAAACTTAAGTGGCAATGGGTACATTGCGCGCAGAACAGATGGCCGTTGGGGCCGATATTATATTTATTATTATTATATTTATTTATTGTTAATCATTATTATACAAAATTGGCAAAAGCCATCAACCGGGCACAAATCCAGACTCCGGGTTGCTACCGAGAAATTTCAGATGGAAAAACCCAATAACACTCCGCCCAACCCGGGAATCGAACCCAGGACCTCATGTTCAGCAGTAGAGCTTGCGTCCTCTAGACCAACGATACAGTCCGATGCTGTATCGTTGGTCTAGAGGACGCAAGTATAACAGTTAAACGCCTTCGTACTATTTTGTAACAATATTTTGTTTTAAAAGTGTCCGTAGAGTTTCTTGCCCGTTCTTCTCCATAGGAACCTATTACGCTTTGGAATGGGCAACTAGCTTCCTCTTTCTGACTGACTGACCGACCCCATGGCAATTCAAAAGTGCCAGTAGTTGGTTTATTTGAAATAAATGCTTTGAGTTTGTTAATTAGGCATACATATTTAAGCAGAATAACATAAAAACAATCACACTTTAAAAAATAGAGCTTAATTTATAGAGCAGCTCATTTTGACCTATGCTGAGTAGGTCAAATAAGCCTCTATTCATGGCATATCTAGCGCTACTTTCCAGGGGAGACCCCCTGAGATGCCCCTGAGATATGATGGCCTATGAATCCGAGTCGACGCCCAATGTACAGTCAGTGGGCACGATCAGCTCCATAATTCTTTACTAGCTTTACACTATTATGTACATACCTTGTCGCTGTAACGTAACGTCATGTTTGAACAATGAACTGTGAACTGCCACACGAGTTACACTATTTTTTTATTTAATATTATTTAGTTTAATTCTCGGTTGAATATTATTTATTTCATTGAACTTGTTTTTGTGTGAAGTTATTTAAGTGTCCAGCCTAGAATTTCGAATAGATAACCAAACACCCTGGGCTGGGCACGCCCCCCCGCCCCCCCCTATTCACACTATATACGCCTATGCTACTAATCTTCTCTGTCTGTTTTCAATCCAAATACTTCACGCAATCGCTTCAATCAACCTATTTTGACATTTTTGATTAGTTTCGTGAAGTGTTTCAGTTGAACTAAAAAGTGAAGCTAAGGATGCCTGATGCTGGTATCAATGAAGACCGCCTATGTACCACTATTGTAAGTACATGAAGTTTAAATAAATAAATGATATTTTAAAAAAAAACCTAAAAATTGTTTATTTTATTTTTATAGTTACATAAATGAATAATTTTAAACAATACACCGCTATTTAGGATTCTGAAGTACAGTGAATAGCCTAAGGTAATTTATATTCACCCGTTATTTTCGGTTAGTCGGCAGTCAAAGGGTTAAAACTTCTGTGTTTAACAAACATTGGCCACGCGACTGTAAGGTTTAGCTCGTGTACTTAGCGTGCTAATAATTTATTAGTGACGAGAATTCCGGTGTTATTACAGTTAAACCAAACACTCGTAAAAAAATGTGAAAATGATTTGTTAATGAACTTGTAAGCTGTTTCGCGATAACACTCATTCATTATTGAAATACACGTTAACGCTCGGTTCGTAATTATGTGTAATAATTGAGTGGGTAGGTGTGTGGTCACTTTTAACGTTCTCATCGTTATGTGTTTAGGTTAATAGTAAATTGCAAAGCTAGTGCATAAAAGAAGTCATCTACCCGAGCCGCAGATCGTAGATGCAATACCTAAACTTTGTATGGACGTAGATATTGTATTGTTACTGTAATAAAGCAATGATTTATGTAAATCATATATATTATTATTTTGAAATGTACAAATAAAAACAGTTTTTTGCTGACGTTAGCTGAACTTTAAATAACTTTAAAACTAAACATAATAAAATCATGGTTCCTTCCCAGAAGTTGTAGTTCTTCGCTGGGTCTATAGGATGTAGGGATAAAATATAGATAGAAGCAAAATTTCAGTGTGGACGGTCACACCACTACACCCAAAGTCTCAATTTCAGATAATTTATGTAACAAAGGGGATAACATGACAAAAAAATGTCTTCGTAAAGGTAATTCACATAAAATTGCGAAAAAACAACATTTTTTATAAATTTACGGTTTTAAACAAAGTTATTAATAAAAGGAGATTTTCTGGTATAAAATATTTTATGATACTGGTAACAATGCAGGATATCCAAAAAATTTCAAATTTTTAATATCTTCAACAACACTAATATTACAACTCTTATAAATAGATTCATATTGTAAGTAGCATATCTAGCCACATTTTGGATGAAAACGGCTGTAAAGTGCTTTTTAAGCACTGGGCTTAAAAGGGCTGATTATGACTATCATATACCGTGTCTCCGACACACTACAAAAAACATTGTTTGGCAACGGTATTTTGTTTGCATAGTTCTTATAATTAATTCACTTTAATTTAAGCGATGACTATTTACAAAAAAAAGAATATGAAAAAATGTTTTGCACCACTGTCCTGTCATTTTGACAGTGACATTTCTTGACATTACTTTGTTTACATAAATTATCTGAATTAGAGACTTTGGGTATAGGCTATCACTGCTGTTAACCATGTAGAGGTAGGGAAATGATTAGAAATAGGTTTGCACTTTGTGCTTATTACAGTCGAGTGTATTTTTAACGGTAAGAAGTTACTAGTTTGTAGTTAGCAACTGCACTATGTACTTACATCTCTTTAACTTCTTTCCTATTTCAGATATGCTGGAAGAAATTTCTTTAGAAACAAGCATCACCTTTGTAGATAGGTACACACGGCCACAATTCAAGCTATACATTTTCAGTATAAACTGACCTCTCATTGTACGGAAATCCTATACAATACGAGATCAGCCTAAACTGGAAATTTATAGCTTGATTTGTGGCCGTGTGTACGTATTTTTCTGTTCCTTTCTTATTGTCTGTTTATATGTGTGTACATAAACTATTAAATAAATAATAGTTATTTATTTAATAGTAGGTACCCTAGATATTACTTTAATTTAGGCCAATAATAATTAATAGGTACTGTGGCGGTATCAACAACGCCACATGCGAACTACGCATCATAGACCTGACGTCACAATCCTGCATCGCGCTATCAGAGTTTACCGCGCGACTAGCATATATACAACATCCCGACATCAACCGTTGGGCAGTTGCCCACCAGACACAATACCCGTCTGGTCGGAGGATCCTCCCTTTACTATAGAGTATGAGTGAACTTTACACCCTGTTCCTCATATCTCTAAAGTACCTACATATGGAAAAACATGTTTGGTTACACTTCACAGCCTTGTTGATACTAATTATTATTTCATCTCCACTTTGGCAAATAAATGAAATGTTTATTTATAGTTATTAATTAACATTTGAAACCAAGCTATCATTTACACAAACAAATACAAAAATTAATAATTTTGCCAGTGGGACAAAAACATTAACAGAGCTTAATTATCCATTATTTACAGAATTAATAATTACAGCTTTCCAATTATAGAGGTTTCAAATTGAAATTAAACAAACCAAAAACGAAACAGTTTGAAAAAAAAAAAATACCGTCCTTTGCCACACTTAAAACAATAAGTTACAGTCGCCAGCACAAGCGATAAACCTTAAAACTTTGATGGTTAAGTTCAAAATCGAATAAGAAAATTTGACAGTTTGTGGTATCGATGTGCTGGCTACCTACTCGAGTGTCTTGAACAATTTTAAGATACAATTTTCATAGTCTTACATAGACCCGGATCTAGGCATTTCGAATGGTTTCTATGCAAGATTTCAGACTGGACATAAGGGAGTGTGCCAAACGTGTTACATTCCCTACGGAACGAACATACTTCAATTAAAAAGACACGAAACAACAAAATTCGATCTAAAGAAAAGTGGCCACATTCCTCTAGATCGTATTTTGTTGCTTCATGTCTCAATATGAAACTTTATAAAAGGTATTAGAAAATTCTAGACATACTTACCGAGGTATCTAATTGAGCCGTTTTTCATAATTCCTTCTCAGTCACGAGATAATATTTTTTTAAAGGAAGGTGGCGCTAGTTCCAACTCCGTTGTACGCCCTCTTAAGCGGTTCCAACACAATCCTCGGATTCGAATCAGTGTTCGGACTGCTGTCTCTTAGAATACAGGCTATCCTAGTCTAAGAGACAGGGTTATATACATTTTGTACAAATTTTGCAACTTGTAATGAATTGTAATGTACATTATAAATCATCATCATCATCAGCCTATAGCAGTCCACTGCTGGACATAGGCCTTTCCAATTGCATGCCATTCAGCTCGATTCTCGGCAACTCTCATCCAGCTGCTACCAGCCACCTTGCGAAGATCGTCGCTCCACCTCGCCTGAGGACGTCCTGCCTTACGTTTGCCGATTCGCGGTCTTCACTCAAGAACACGTCTACCCCAACGGTCATCGGTTCTACGGCTAATATGGCCGGCCCATTGCCACTTCAGCTTGCTTATTCTGTGAGCTATGTCGAACTTTGGTTCTCTGCCGGATCACCTCGTTCGCACCAACATTATAAATATGTTTCTGTATTTTTTGTGAATAAACCTTTATTATTATTATTTTTATATATTTACATATCTCGGGACCCTGGGGTCCCGGACTTTTGGAAGGCGTACGAGGAGCCGAAGCCAACTCGCAGAGGCCCGTTAGACGCTTTTTAATTAAATGAGGCACCAACCGACGATTATCCCTGTACCCACTATGCAAGTGCACCCAAGGACAACCCCCGGTTGGTGTAGGACTATTGCAGGATCCCCCTCGGTGGGTTCCCGCATTGTCGAGGCGGGGGGGCTCAGTAGCCGTGGCTTGGAGGGTCACGGTGAAGCAAAGAGGAACCCAAGGAGGGGGCCGCTCGTCAGGGCTTTTGCGGATAAGCCGACGACGTAGCGGCCGTAGGTTGCGGTGCCGCTTCGGCGACATCGCAACTGAGGCGGGCCGTGATGTTGAATGGGCGGCATCGCGGCTGAGGGCGGGAGGCCGCGGCGGGAGAGGAGTGCCGGTATTGAGGTGCGCCGTTCTCCCTACCTTCCGCGGCCTTGACGGGGTCGCCACCGTATGATGGCGGACGCGGTGGGGCCGCAGAGGAAGAGGAGTGTCGGTATTGCGTTGGCCGCTCTCCCTATCCTCTGCGGCCGAAAAGTGGTAGGCGGCGGGGCCACTGACCTGACCCGTCGCGGGGGGACCAGAGGCGCCTGGACGCGGGGTCGTCTGGCACGGGGTCCCAGGTGGAGGCCAGCAGGCAACGGGTGCGGGGGCACCCTTGCCTGTATTGCACAGGCCTCCACCAGTGTCGGACGGGAATGGCCAGGTGTTCCCGGCCATTCCCGTATCCCCCCCAGCCGGGGGGGCATGCGGGGCCCGCCAGCTAGGCGGGCATGCGCCGGGAGGGTTGTGGATGTAAAGGCTGAGCCGGTTTCCCATGACCCTCCCATCAAGGCGATGAGAGAACTCCGCTGAGTTTTAGTGGGTATACTGCCATTTTGGCAGGGAGTCTCACATACCCCGTCTCGTCCCCCGACGAGCGGGCACGCGTAATGCATTTCTCAGCGTCAAAAAAAAAAAAAAAAAAAAAAAAGGACTATTGCAGGATATGGAACGAAAGATATTGGACTATGGGTTTGGGTGGTTAAAATGAACTGGTTACCAAAAACTATGGAAGGACTATGGCCCCTGCCTGATCAATGTTTTAATATACACGGATAAAATGGCAGGGGGTGACTTGCACACTCAATAATGGGCCCCCGAAAACGGTCGCTAGCACATAGTGACGTAGCGACAAGGGGGCAACATGTCCTCAGGTGCTCGAGGAGTGGAGATGTATTCCAAGGCTCTCAGAACAATCCCAGAGCCCGGAAGATGGTCAAGATCCCTACAAGCACTTACTGGAATACTTCCTTCCTCCGAGCACGTTTGCTCTTGCGAATCTCCACTCAAGCCGGCCAATAAAGGCAAGAATGAGGTGGGAGCTCAGTTCCTCGTCAGTGTTCACTCCAGCCGGCCCATAAAGGCAAGCCAGAGGTGAGGAACATGACTTCTCCCGGGAGATAGGGTCCGTGGGATCGCAACTGCCCAACAGCTCGCCACATGCTGCCCTGCGGGTTTCTGTATCTCTCTTGGTCTGGCTCCACACCCTAGACATGTTCCGGGAAAGTAAACTCTACCGGTACAGACCTAAAGTACGGAGCGCGCAAGCCCCACCACGACGTCAACGTAGAGATACGGCGGTGGGGTTATTATTATTATTATTATTATAATCAACTGCCGCTTCTGCTTCCGTTTAACGGAAATCTTGAATCTACTATCAATTTAGACTCATGACACATGAACTGTTCAAATGACACGTCGATTCTCATTGATGACCAAGACTAAGGCCGCATTTCACCAATGAAACTGACCGCAATCAGCACATCTAAACTGCGTTCAAGAGCTGTTAAAGCTGTTGTTAAAAATGCCTTTAAAGTGATTTATGCAATATTTGTTTCAACCTATTATAATTATTAATACTGCAGACGCAATCATAATCGTGTAACTAAGTGCTAACAACTTTTTCGTAAATAATATAGAAATTAACTACATGTTTATGACCTTAATTATTAGTATTTAAGTATATATTAACATAATTAACTAACTATTGCACTATTCATAAAACTTATGTCAAATATTTGTTAAGAAATCAGTTGTCCTAATAGTAATTGTAAGAACTCATGTCGCCTGTGATACAGGTTTAACCTAGTGCAGGCATCATACTTTGTAATACCTACATTACTTCTAAGATTTATACTGTATATTTCCAATTTTTATTTTTGAATAAATTTTATTATTATTATTTATTATTATCATTGTTGGAGATTATTGACACTGACAGCACTTGAACGCAGTTTAGATGAGTTGATCGACAGTGAAATTCGCCCTCAACGAACTTGTTAACCAACGCGAGTCTCTATACCTATAGAAAGTATTTTTTTAAATGATATTGTTGATCATTATATAGTAACGTCGGGTAGAGTTTTCCCAGCACTGTTTACATATGTCTCTTCCCAGTCTACCGTTCTTTGAACATTTCATCTCTTACTCATCAATCGACGACGATTTGTAAAGTGTTGATTCTTTGTCTGAAGCTAAAGAATTGAGCTAAGATGTGATTGATACTCATTAATTGTCTGTTATTACTCAGCAGCTCTTGGCAGACAGAAACTATGCTACTGCTAATGTATTTGTATAAACATCTTTTATTTAAAGAAACGTGAGTAAAGCTTAGATATTTTTGTTTACAATAAAACCGCATTTTTTTTTTTTCAGATATCTGTACGTTCTCTCAATACTATTAAACCACCATCCATCATTTCTACCCATATTATTTCTTCTTTGATAAATCATGACATATCGTTACCTTCCTGTAATGTCTCAAGCCCACAACATTTCAATTGTTGGGTTGATTTTGGTCAATAATACCTAATATTTAGTACACACATACACAGCTAAGCTAATAGATGGCCTTTTCAATGACAGAATGCGGGACACTAATAAAGTTTATTAAAACCTCTTGAAAATAAAATTATTACAATACAATTTCAACAAACGTGTCTCGAGTCTCGAGCCGAAAATCTCGAAACTCGAGACAATTAAATTTACAAAATGTCCCTGTACTTCCAAACACGAAGCGTCCCAGGACCCAAACACTAGTACGTCCACACCACTATGTGCACTTGCAGTTCCGATGCGCGGCGCCACGTGCCAAACTACTAGACGGTTAGAAACACGTGCTTAAAGTGGTGACGGCTTATGACGAATATATAACAGTAAAAGTGTTGAAAGGCCCTTGAACGTAAAAGAAAAGTGAATGAAAAGCCAGTGAAGAGCGAGTCGCACTAAGGCCAGCCGGCTCCAAACCTATAGTCGGCCGCGACTGTAAGCGTCAAGTTTAAAATGTATGAAGAAACAACGTCAGCTGCCAACTGACTGTTGAAAAATGTTTTTTTTTTATATTTTCGCACAGTCGGCAGTGTTTAATGTGAACGCGGCCTTATGACGACAATTTTTTTTTCCGTCATGTAGATTATTAAAAAATATTGGACACGTATTTTTAATTTTTTTTCGTCATCAAAACATTACGGCGATACATTGAGTTCAAATGTGGCATGACGTCAACTTCTCAGTAGATTTTATATGTAGCTGTGACGTAACGAGCCCCCACTCCCCAAGTTTAATGTGTTTTATCTAAGTAAATTTTTATTAATAAGATAAAGCAAAAAATACGTGTCTAATATTTTTTTATTATCTGATTGACGGACTAAACAGTTTTTTTTTTTTACCCAGGATTCATCCCTATTATGATAGTCTACCTTATCTATAAAGTAAGATGTTAGCATACTATTGACACCTATTACGATTGACAACAAAGAGCCATGTGACAGAGAAACAAACACACAGACGACGTAAGCTTAGTAAAAGCTAAGCCGATAGTGATAGCTGGTCCTGTTGGCACCCTTCAGATACGGAACCCAAAAAATGAAATGAACGGCTAATAAGCAACCAATTGCAACGCGTATTCTTCTTCATCATTCGGTGCCTCTCCAATGACTGAAGGTTGGCCATCAACTCCGAAATTTCCCATGGCCCTTATCTTGTCAAAACGCCTCTGTCTTGAATTTGTCTTTATTGGAGTAACCAAAACTCAACAAGAATGTCAGTAACACTTACGACTATGTTAGTAAGCACAAACACTAAACAAAAACAAGGAAAACAATAAGGTTAACAAGAAATAAAGTTTGGTCACCGTAGTGACATCCCATGACAGACGGCACAAAAGTGACCCACCAGTGATTTTTATACCATGGGAATTACAATTTTCAATGTTCCCCGTATTCTCGAGAAGGCAAGAACAGGACTTCACTGGGGAGTATAAGGAGACGAAGATGTTCAACTCATAGTTCTAAAATCAATCAGGGCCTCAAGTCTGCTATTACAATAGTGTCAGAATGGTCTCGCCATTGTGAGTATTTGACAGTGTTTGTATGGCAAATCTGTCAAAAACTCACAATGAAGAGATAAAATAAATAAATAAAATACTATCAATGGAATTTCTCTGGACAGTTTCATATTTCTAACTGACCGACTCCTTGACAGTTCAAAAGTACATGTAAATGGTTTAATTGAAATTAATATCATGAGTTTAACTTTGAGTTTGATCACTATATTACCATGTTTGACTTTGTATTGTTGGGAAAAATGAATATTATATTTTTGTATTTCCTTAAAAAGTACGGACAATATCTAATAAAATCTATTAATATTTAGTAATAATACAAATATAGTAATATATAAATAACTATTTACAGTAGGGACAGTATAATAATTTACTATTGTTATATTTATAATTATACGCCTACTGTACGAGGCTTGTTTTGTTTTTGTAGGTAATTAAAATGAAATTTACAATTCGCGCTGTTTTAGATCCTACTGTGAATATAGTGGCAGTAAGTGTGAATAACCAGCTAAGATCATATTTATACGGGCGACAGGCCAATTTAGCAATTGAGGAAGTCCCAACTACCAATAAACAATTTAGGATAGTTGGTGCATAACCTACATACGAATGTTTTTAACATAACGGAAACTTGGGAATAACACATACCGTCTAAAAAAAATTGTGTAAACTATTAATATTTTTAAGCACAACATTTGTTATGGGATAATGGGACTAAAGTTGTGAAAAAATCTTCTTAATACATTTTGATTGGTAGGTATTGTATTTTTGTATGAAACAGCGAAATTTATTCATATATTCCCCTTTAGAATTACTTTTGTTTGGGGTCTAGCAAGTACTTATGCGCATCTCAGAGTTTAACACAATGATACCTATTTTTATTTATTTTTTTCAGGTTCCGCCATCCTGTGTCATTTTGTGACTTGCCTAGCAGCTAGGCAAGTCACAGGAAGGCGGAAACTGAAAAAAAAAGAAGTTACCATTGAAACATCTGGGCCTCAAGTCTGCTATTACAACAGTGCCAGAATGGTCTCTTCATTGTGAGTTTTTGACAGATTTGCCATACAAACTCTGTCAAATACTCACAATGGCGAGACCAATCTGACACTATTGTAATAGCAGACTTGAGGCCCTGATAAGCTAGCTTATCAGATGTTTTAAGTCTGGTTTCCGCTGTAGCATAATGTGGTTTGTTAGGATATACTTGTAATAGGTAGATATTAAGCAATGCTATAATCCAGATCTAAGTTTCCTATATCACTTATCAGTTTGTTTCTGTCCAGTTTAATTTATATTATGGCATCGATCAACAGGTTCAATGGTGAGGACCAAAAGAGTTGACAAGAAATATCCTGCAAACTAATCCCACTTACTTAAATTATTAATCTAAGAGAACTATTTAAAAAACCTACCTTGGTAGATGCTTCATTTACGTATGTGTGCATAAGTTTCGTAAGAACAAAACCACAACCAAAGATTTCTATGTTCCAACATAAGGTAAACACATAGGAATATCAGACTGACTTTACCCAAACAAAAAGAGCTTTCCAATAAGCTACCGCTGATTTACATTCTGGGCCTAAAATACCCCTCCAGCCGATAAAATAAAAGTGGCAGTATCGTCCTCGTGCTTTATTGTTGAGCGCAGGATCCGCAGGATGTGGACAGATCAGCGATTATAATGCATATTGGCACGAACGCATACTGAGTGGTGCACGGAAGCGGGCGCACGAGAAGCACGCTGTGGCGGCGACGGCGGCGAGCGGCTCAGCGCGCCAGCACCATTCGACTCGAGCCCTCCGAGCACATCGCACGCTCCGCGCGCGCTCGCACAGCGAAACTTTACTCGTTCGACGCAAAGTGAATCAAGTGCTGTTCCTCAAGTTTTATGTACCCCCGATACTTTGAAAACTGACAGTTTTGGTTTTGTGTTGTTTATGTTTGTTTTTGTGACCACATTGGAGGTGATCGGTTTATTTTCAATACGGCCGTCTGTTTACGGTAAGTACGTGTTTGTGTTTTAATTTATTTACGTAGGAGCCTCGCACAGCTGATTTATGCACCAAGAGATCGCGCCATGAACGCAGAATACTGTACCTACTAAGGTCGCCAGGCCGATGCTCGATCACATTCTATTTCATTATTTTACGTTTGGGCTATCAAAGCTTTCCATAATTGATATGGAAAGCTTTGAACATCCTTGTGTACCGCCATTCAAAAGTAATTGTAATTAATTGATTCAACAGTTGCTTAATTACTTAATTTATTACACACGAATACTGTGGTACAAAGAGTTACGGTTTAATGCGATTAGCCGATTAGGTCAATATCCGCATGCAAAGCTAATAGCAATATATTATTATGGATGTTTACCGAGAAACTGGTACATGAGTGTATAAGTACTATTGATCAATAGACAATCACCTGTTAATAGGTACCTACTTAATGAATGCAACGTGTTAATTAATGATTACATTATATTGCTTAATGAACTTTAACAAATTGTATTCATATTATACAGGCTTTATTTCATTACAAACTTGTAACAATTATAATCAAAACTATTCCTCAAGCGTAGGATTTTTGTACTATAAAAGCGTGCGTTGAAGTCTTTTGCAAGCAACGCTACAAAACAAAAAATCTGGAGAAAACTAAATACCTAAAATCGCTACTCAACGCTGTCAATATTTTGGCAACACATCGGAACTTTGATATTAAGTTTTATTTTAAAGTACTTGGGAATGTCACATGTCTTGAGTAGGTATCAGTATAACAAGTCAGTACCTAAAGAAGTCGTTGAGGAAGTGGTTTTTTGTACAGAATACCTGCAACAACTGTGACTGTGGACTCAAACTGAACTAGGTTACTTGAATACATTAATGATTTCAGCCAACTGATCAAGTATTAACCAATATACTTGATCAGTTTGCTGAAATCACTATCCCCTTAAAAAGAACCCCGTGAAAGCACAAAAAGAAAAGATAACTAAATATGCCTACTGACCTTTACGAGGTTCCCAATACATATTTGACAAATATAAACATCAATGATTGTGCCGATAACGAAGAGTCCCGACTAAGGTAGACATAGAAATTATCAACGAAGTGATCGAAAGAGAGAAATTAAAACATATATTACGTAATTCGGATAAATTATTCTCCTGTTCTAACTACTGCCATCCGAACTGTATGAGGCCGACTTGTTGTAAACAATGCTCAGAGAATTTGTCGTGGCTGGAATTGTACAAATCAATGTCATTCTCTATCATAATTGCAAAGAGCTGTTATCACATGTCATAATTTTGAAATGTAACTAACACTAAACTAGTAACTAGCTTTTAAACAAATTATGTAAGAGTTTATTCAGCATAGAGTAAAGTAAACAGGAGAATAATTTATCCGAATTACGTAATTTTAATTTCTCATCATTGGGTTAAGTTTTTCATTAGTGTGCTTATATCTATATAAGCACACTAGTGATCGAACAGACAGAGAGCCCTTGACATTATTAACATGTTATAAAGGACGAATAATCTTACATCCTGCTCGTACGCAAGTCCTTGTTGTCAAAACCCAAGTTATTATTGTCCGAAATGGATCAAAACTAATGTAAATATTATGATACGCCTTATCTTGAGTCACTAGAGTAGTAGTTGTGCTATTGTTTACAAACTTTGGCCCTTCTTATATTGTAGGTACTTGTATTATCGGTTATCATGACAAATGTAGATGGAATTATGCAGACCGATTCGCTCCGTGCAAGCTTCATCATTCGTTCCTTTTGATCGTATTTAGTAAAACAACTACAAACTACGTTTACACGTTATTTCTAAGTCTGCTTTTGAAGATTATTTTTTGATAAAACTGTTTCCAAAGTGCAGCGACTTCCTATTCTGATCGGGTCTGAATCTGAAGGCTTCATTATATTCATATATTACTACTTCGTTTTCAGTTAGCGTTATTTCAGACTTTTTTTTTTCTTTTTGCTCGGGTCTTTAGGGTCCTAGCGTGATGTTAAATAGCCTTCCTCAATAATTGGGGTAGTAAATGCAAAAATATTTTTTCATATCCGTCTGGTAGTTCCAGAGATCAGCTTTATTATTAGTAGATCCATACTAATATTATAAATGTGAAAGTAACTCTGCCTGTCTGCCTGTGTGTCTGTCTGTATGTTACGTTTTCACGCCTAAACCGCTGAACCGATCGTCATGAAATTTGGCAGAGATATAACCTGGGATATGGAAAAGGACATAGACTACTTTTTTTACGCGATTACCGACATCTACGCGGGCGGAGCCGCGGGCAAAAGCTATTATGAATATAAATTGTGTACTGAAGTACCTAATTGAAAACTTCATGCAAAATTAAAGTGAGGTAGGGCATTCAAACTATTTTCTACTATGAAAATATCCTTTCCATTAGGAGCTTTCTTGCCACCGATCAACAGTGTGATTGCATTCCATATAAATCAGACTGCTCATTACTAAACATTTAAACCTAGACTACACCACAACCACATAACATGAAGTAATATTCATTTAGACTATAAATCCTAATTAACGCGTCACTTAAATTCCGTTGGAATACCAAGTTCCTGCAGTCATGTTGACCTGTTTTTGCCTGTGTCGTGTAAACAGTGCCTAATCATGTGGCTCTGACATGCACCGCACAGTTTGTCACAGCTAAGCACAACAACCGGACAGCTTGTGTGACAGCCTAAATTGTGTAACATCGGCATTCTAGACAAAACAAGAAAATTTCAGATAAGAGGAACTGAACTGGGCCTCAAGTCTGCTTTTACAATAGTGTCAGAATGGTCTCTTCATTGTGAGTATTTGACAGTGTTTGTATGGCAAATCTGTCAAAAACTCACAATGAAGAGACCATTCTGACACTATTGTAATAGCAGACTTGAGGCCCTGAATTCCTACACGACATTCTTACACTGATAATGTTACTGCCAATAATATGTATTGTCTCATGAGAAAAATAACATATATATGCATTTTCATAAGAACATGATCTCGATGTCTACTGTGAGAAATGCATAAATTGAGTCGATAACATTGTTCAACACACGAACAATCGAACTTATTATCAGCATAGTAATTTATTCGATCATCTAGATTGCAGGATTTTTAATAGAAGTGTTTATAGTAGAAAGCAAATTATATAATAAAAACTAAAAACCAGTCTGTGTTTGCCGTCGAGTTTCATTAAATAATTAGCTTTTTCCAAGCTTTTCAGTTTTATAAATTATATATATCGACGCTTGAAAGGCAATATTGACCAAACGACATTTTGGCAACTTTACACTAGAGCATTTTGAAGATTTTTTTCCGAAATAAAAAACCTTAAAATGCTCCAATTAATACTCTACTATACCCAAAGTCTCAAATTCAGATAATTTATGTAAACAAAGGGGATAACATATCAAAAAAAAATCTTCGTAATGGTAATTCACATAAAATGGCGAAAAAAGAGGTTAAATTTTCTTTTAAGTACTGATTTTAAGAAATAATAATTAACAAATAATCATACCGTAATTATTTTTATAAATTTCCGGTTTTTAACAAAGTTATTAATAAAAGGAGATTTTCTGGTATAAAATATTTTATGATACTGGTAACAATGCAGGAGATACAAACATTTTAATTTTTTTTACATCTTCAACAACACTAATATTATAAGTCTCATTCATAAGTCTCATAAGTCTCATTCATAGATTCATATTGTAAGTAGCATATCTAGCCAAATTTTGGATGAAAACGGCAGTAAACTGTTTCGAGTGGAAATCGATTTTGGGAGGCCTACGTCTAGCACTGAACTTAAAAGGGCTAATTATGTCGATCATATGCCGTGTCTCCGACATACTACACAATACATTGTTTAGCAACGGTATTTTGTTTGCATAGTTCTTATAATTAATTCACTTTAATTTTAGCGATGACTATTTACAAAAAAAAGAATATGATAAAATGTTTTGCACCACTGTCCTGTCATTTTGACAGTGACATTTCTTGACATTACTTTGTTTACATAAATTATCTGAATTAGAGACTTTGGGTATAGTGTACCACTTAAAAATATAAAATACTCCATTTTAAAGTTTTTTTTTTTTTTTTTTAATACTTTAGAATGCTCTAGTGTAAAGTTGCCAACATGTCGTTTGGTCAATATATTGCCTTTCAAGCGTCGATATATATAATTTATAAAACTGAAAAGTTTGGAAAAAGCTAATTATTTACGTTGTATATATACGTTATATACGTTGATTTGAAATTGTCTCATTACTAGCTTTCATTTGATACCAGTATTGTTGTAACTCATTTGTAAAAAAACCTTTTCCCCTTTTTTTTGTATTTGTAGATGCAATATATAAATACTATATAGCCTATGCCTCTCCCATAATTATGACAAATCTAACTACACCTCATAAGTTAAAATCCATCAAGCCGTTTAGGCTACAGAGCGTGCCAAAGAAATAGACATAAATACATACTCTTGTAAAACATTTTTTTTTATAAACTTTGCCCCACACTAGGAATTTCTCCTGTTTACAAACATTTAATCTCACATACACAAACAGCCAGACCCGGAACAACTAATTGTAGGTCATACAAATATTTGTTCCGTGCGGGAATGGAACCCGCGACACGAAGCGCAGCAGTCAATCGCTTAACCACTGCACCAACCATGCCGTCGACTTACCCTCCTTCTGGGGCAGTAGGGTAAAAAGATCTGGAGACTTGTGCTTCTGAGTACCCGTAACGACCTTGATATGTAAAGGATGATCACCCATCCACGAACCGACCGCGGCAAGCGTAGCTTAGCCTTCAATCAACCCGTGCGGCTGTTATCATTTAACCTAACCTAACCGTAAAGAAGGTGACGATAACCGACTTATATATTTATTTTTATTTTTTAAACGTTGCCCACACTAGGATTTCTCCTGTATCGTGGGTGCGTTTACAAACATTTAAACTCACATACACAAACAGCCAGACCCGGAACAACTACTTGTAGATCATACAAATATTTGTTCCGTGCGGGAATCGAACCCGCGACACGCAGCGCAGCAGTCAATCGCTTAACCACTGCGCCAACCGTGCCGTCCATGATCATCGTCATGATTTTATACTGTTGATCACGTCTAAACGAGTCGTGTTAATGATTTAGAAAAATATATGTTAAATTACTGCATTTTCTTAATATGAATATTTTAGATTATGTTTACATTACATAATGAAATTAATTTGTAAAGTTATTTCTAACGCGGATAAAAAACGGAGAATCACGCAAAATCTATCAAGCGTATTTGTCTGAAACCTTAACATTTTAAAGATAATTTAACCATTGATATTTTAGTATACGTGTTTTATTAAAATACCTTTTGTTTGATGTATAATAAACTAGCTTTTGCCCGCGGCTCCGCCCGCGTGGATATCTTTTATCGCGTAAAAAAGTAGGCTATGTCCTTCTCCATATCCCAGGCTACATCTCTGCCTTTCATAACGATCGGTTCAGCAGTTAAGGCGTGGAAACGTAACATACAGACAGAAAAAGTTAATTTCACTTTTATAATATTAATAAGTAGTTATGGATTAATAATGCGTCTTATTTGGGACAGCGCTCCTGGGCCTCAAGTCTGCTATTACAATAGTGTCAGAATGGTCTCGCCATTGTGAGTATTTGACAGTGTTTGTATGGCAAATCTGTCAAAAACTCACAATGAAGAGACCATTCTGACACTATTGTAATAGCAGACTTGAGGCCCAGGATGGGCGATTCCTATTACTGGCTGGACGTACGACGCGTTGCGTGAGCTCAGTACAGAACACGCAAGCTAACCACTCCAGGTCACTGGCATATATCTGGGCCTTAGAAAAAGTAGTCCAATATTCTGGATTTGAGCTCGTGATTATGCGCATGTCCGAGTGTTTAGTACGATTCTCAGCGGACACAATAGCGTCTACAGTGACCCGTATTGTAAACTAACGTGCGTGCCGTCGGCGCATAATCGCAGATTAGGTTACAGAAACTTACCAGATAAATGAGAATATTAACATTGTTCGCTAGCCGCAGTGGCCACTCTTCCAGTTAAGGTTTACACTTTGAAAATAATGAGAAATGTACTCAAATACATATAGAAAATCCAAATTATATTTACGTTGGATAGCTGAGAAGTTGTACATGTTTTTGGAATGTTCTGCCGATAAAGTACTTCCGTGTTTTTTTTTTTTCTTTTGCAGAAATCTACCATTTTAGTCAAAAACCTGCTCGAAATTATGAAAATTTTAACGATTTGTAGCTCTGATTTAAAAACGATTAAAGATAATTGTCATTTTATATTTCAATGTATTGAAAGCAGATAATAATAATAAAAAAAATATTTTATGCTTTGTTTGTAATTTTTCAAATTTGTAAATCTGAAAATTATAAAATGTCAAATTACTCTAAAATGGTTGACATTTGCATAGGGGTCATACGGGGGCCTTTACTTCTAAATGACCTCTCCTACATCACCTTAATAGATTTCCGACATAATTATTGCCAATAATCCTGTATAGAAATAGGTAGAAGAAACCACTCAAATTGATGAAGCTATTGACCTAAACGGATCAAGGCAAACTTGGTAATGAGTATTTATAATTATAAAAGGAAACTCATTTTCACGCATACAACAGATTTTAAATAAATAAACTGGTTAGAAACGAACTTTGAACTATATATACCCGCAAAATACGGAGTTGCGCAAAAGTAGGATATGTATCATCTATTCTATATATTATTTCCTTTCATTTCATTTATAAACATATAATTAACATTTTTAAATATCTTTATAAAAACATTTAAAAATATAAAAAATTGTAGCCCACCGGTATCGAGAACAGGATACAAGCTACCGGTGGTCAGGGCTCCTGAGAGAGAAACCTCCTTACGATACGCGCCGTGTCCAAAAGTACCGCTTTCTGGAACAAGCCGTTGATGGAACTGCCTAACGAGTGCCTCCTCAGCTGTTGTTCGAGGCTCTTGGCTATTTTGCCATTAGGCGTCACGACTATCGGCACAATGACTGCTGTATACACATCTCACATGTCGACAACCTCGCGAGCCAGGTCAAGATACTTAATTTGCTTATCTTCTTCAGCTTTCACAAGGTTCTCATCATGCGGGCTATATCAATAATCATTGTAATACATAATATTATTATTGTTACTATCATAAATGTGTATTTCGCCTTCAGATTCGTCAACTAGCATTGTTGCTTTTAGTTGCGATCCAACCAGCATCTTTGTGCTCAATAAAGTGTCTGCCACGAAAGAATCTCTGTTGTTGTTATCGACACAGTAAAAAGTAGAAAAATCCCAAGTTGCTGGGAGGACCCTATAATCACTCTCTATAGTAGAATTTTCCCAGATCTATCATCCATATGTTATACCTACTCACTTTTTTTCATACATGTTTATCTCTTAGTGCCTATGAGATATATTTAACATGGCTTTATCAACGCCAATTCTGATTTGAGGTATATAAAGAAGTGAAAATCTAAAAATGTCCGGTGGTGCCCATAGCAAAATCACAAGCACATACCTGGTCGACCCACAAACCAAATGCTCATCGGCTTCCATTACAATTAACTTGGGTGAAGTGGAATTGAATTTCTGCTTAAGGCCTTACGCACCACCTTTCTAGTTCTGGTAACCCATTTTAAAACTAGTTACACAAATAAGAGGCAGGGGAGGTGTACTATAGGTAGGTACACCTCTGCCTAATTGTAGATGCGAACTAATTAACGTTTATTTCTGTTTTAATGTCACTTTTCTTATTAAATGTTCCTCTATTTTCTTATTCTGGAATAGGTTCCGCCTCAAAACAACCACGTGCATCAACTCAGGTTTAATGATCCTCCCACCTCCTAATAACGTTTGGAAACGAGTCGTAAACTGATACAGCATCAAAGCTGCGTAAAAGCCGTCGCAACTCGCACGCTGCTATTGCCCCGATTCACATGAAAACATACTTCCTTTAATTAATTCACTGGCTAATAGTATCGAATGGCAATAAACAGCGCCTGTATCAAAGCTTTTAACATAGTAATTAAATAGATTTTCATACTTAACGGGCAGCTGGGATCATGTGAGCCTACCTACGAGTGTTAATTATCTTCATCGCTAAGACCGCGCTCAACTTGATTGTTTTTGTGCATATTGTCATCGATGTGAACGCGTACACAGAGCTACATTTTCCCGCGCCGCGCCGTGCAGGTCGGCTCCCGCGCTCACTCCCACGCCACCAGTCTTCCGTCTTCACCTCATGGACACACAATAGCTACATTACTGCTTATTTTTTCTCCAGCTTTGTTGTTTACATTAATCGTTAACGTGCACCAGGCATTCCTGGAAGTGAAACTTGTCTTTTTCTGATGTTTGGTAGAAGCGAGATGGCTTCCGCGTATCAACTTTTTACCGTGAACGTCTATACGATACCGATATCGATACCAGTCCTTTGGGACCGGCCTCGGCCTGTTCCAATTCAAATGTGGAACACCACAATAGTATTACAACAACTTACATGATGCACATTAGTAAAAACTATCCTCCACATACCCACTTCATAGAAATATTTCTAAGTGGCTTCCCTAAGTGTAGACGGCGACGTTTGTCTCATGTTGGGTTTTTAATTCGGTTAGAGATTCCAAAACTGTTTTCACTGGGAACTGTGCCATCTGGGTGCAGTAAAGGTGACAACCGGCCGACTTGGCATTATTTATTGCCCTTTTAAAACACGCGGTACTACTCGGCGAGTTTTGCGCACATAATGTTCGCTCAGTTTACTTGGCAGATAGTTGCGGATGCTGCGGAGCGTGTTTATCATCGGACAACGACATCAGTTCTCCTCAGTTTGATTTTAATTGCCGACAAATTATCGCTGCGCTCTTAGATTGCGAGTCGGCGGTGCTTTACCGTGAAGACGGGGTTTCGTTCGACCTTACACGAACAAAGATTACCGTTGGTTACTGTCATTTTTTACTTTATTTAATTCCGCGAAGTGGTGTAACGGTGTCGCCTCCATTTGTTTTGGTTCGGCGCAGCGACGTGCGCACGAGTCCCGGCGCGCCATTGCCTTGCATAAACCATGTCTTATATCATCGCTCTTCACTTTGTCTTTCTGTTGCAAGCATGTGGTCTTCTCTTCACTTCAATTGTGAAATCAAACGCATGTAATATTATAAACAAAGTAATGGCTGAAAACCAGCTATACATAAGTAAGTAATCTTGAATTCACGCAATTTATTATAGATAGTATTCTCCGCCCGAATTTAAATTAGTCTTCTCGTGGCTTTGAATTTTGAGCATAATGGCCGCTTAGTAACATTATGCTCGAAGTGGATCAGTTTATTTGTTAATTGTTGTGCAAAAAATGCAACACCGTGGGAACAGATTAGGCTGACGCGCGTGGAATGGACCAACGCAAGTGAAATTTGACCTCTCCATAACACGTGCTTGCCTAGTAATGCCTAGAACTTACGCATGAAATATACAACTTCGTAGACCAATTGGCAGTAGGCTCCTATGTGTTTTTATTTAAAATAGATTTTCACATAATCTGGGCCATAAAAACATACCTCTTTCCATATTATGCGAAATATGTTCTAGGTAGGTACACCTATCACGGTTTTTGTGTTACAAAAAATATATTCATCCATTGTGTCGGGTCGGGTGTTCCACTTATTTAAACACATAACTTACACACATAGCAAGTTTAAAGTTTTGCTTTTGTGATGATGATGTTTTTCATAATTTACAAGCACTTTGCCCGCGACTTCGTCCGCGTGGATTTCGTATTTTCTCCTACAAAATGTAACACCCCCTCCACCCTTTTAACTGTTAGTTTTGGAAAATTAATGATTAAAATCCTTTTAGTTATTAATCATTTATTCTTGATTTTATAGATCAACAAAAATAAAAATTTCATATAAACTGTTCCTCCCTTTTCACCCCGAAAGGGATTGATTTTTGAAAAATCTTGAATCATTCGTTTCTTCATTCAATGTTTAGATTACTTTTGTCTTAATCCAGACACGCAGTGAAACCCTCCTCCAAAAACTTAATTACCCCCTTTTGGTCGATTTTCGAATAACCATATAACTTATATTATTTATTTATTTAATACTTTAAACAAAAAAAAATCATGTCAAAAGTGTTATTCGTGGTAACCGGACAGCGCGTTAAAATTCTTCCATACAGTTTTTAGCACCCCCTAAAATACCTTTGAGGGATAGTTTAAAAAAACGAAACAAACGCTTTATTAATTAAATAATGTATTCGTGCTAACTTTCAAGTTTTTTAACTTAAGAAATAAGATTTTCCATACGATATAAATCCCCCTTTTCATCCCCTTTAAAGGGTTAATTTCCAAAAACCCCTTAAAGTTCGCCTACATTATAAAAATCTGTATGCAAAATCCCTTGTGAAAATTTTCTGATATTTATGTCTGTCATTCACCACTTGGCCCGCGATTTCGTTCGCATGGATTTCATCCCCCTCCATCCCCTTTAATGGTACTAATAATGATTAAGATTTTTATTATTTATTTATACATAAGTATAAGAAGAACATGTTGCACCGACCCAAATAAATTGGGATTATGACAATGAAGTTTTCTGGCAAAGTTTCAAGTTAATAGATCAACGAAATAAGATTTTTTCATACAAACTGTATCCCCCTCTTCACCCACAAAGGTGTTAATTTTTTTAAAGTATTTTCTGACATTTCCATTATTTGACTTTTAGGTTACATAAATCAATTTCGGAGTTTAAGTTCAAGAAACGCAGTAAATCCTGCCCTGTAAAATTGACTACCCCTTTTTACCCCGTTATGGGTAGATTTTCAAAAAACCCTGATACGCGTATTTTTTTTTTTTTAAGTATAAATACTTATATAGTTTTGTGTTAATCGGATCGTGCGTCAAAATTCTTCCATACAAACTTTGACACCTCCCAATCCCCCTTTTGAGGGTAGTTTAGAAAAACAAAAATGACAAACTTTATAATTTACTTAGATAAGTATTCGTGCTAAGTTTGAAGTTTATTAACTCAAGGAGTAAAATTTTTCATACAAACAAAATCGCCCTTTTCACCCCTATAAAGGTCAAATTTCCAAAAACCCCTTCTTAGAGCTCCCCTACATTATAAAAGGAAACCGTGTACAAAATTTCACATTCCTAGTCCCAGTAGTTTCGGCTGTGCGTTGATATGTCACCAAGTCAATCAGTCAGTCAGTTTCTCCTTTTAAAAATTTAGATAGATTAGGTAGGTGGGTGGGTCATCTATGAAAATGACTTCTCTTTGGTTTTTATGTAACATAACAACAGCAAATCCCTACGAATAATGACTGAAACAGGGCCTCAAGTCTGCTATTACAATAGTGTCAGAATGGTCTCGCCATTGTGAATATTTGACAGTGTTCGTATGGCAAACTGTCAAAAACTCACAATGAAGAGACCATTCTGACACTATTGTAATAGCAGACTTGAGGCCCTGGTCTTGTGTTGTCTGAAGCCAGGAATTTTTGTTTTTTAATCCTTTTCTAATATACCTAATTAGATTCAACTACTAACAAATCAACGTAAATTCATTAATGCCGCCGCGATATGATCATGATTAATTTCTAATAAACGACGCATAATTGAATACCACGTGGATAGTCCGACATTCAATTAATATTAGCTGAGGCTGAGGTTATCAATAACAGACAGAGTATGTCCTTTATCCTTTGAAAGAACGACTGTTTCACTGTTACATAAGAAGGTTTATTCCTCAATAAATCAAAATTGTTATAGTGTATGACTAATAAAAATACAATCATAACATCGTGATCAAGAATTTGCCACCCACCAATCGAGCTCATTTATTATTTTAATTGCCTTTTTATCATGACTAACACTGTCTTGATGTTTACGGAGCCAACGCTTTAGTAAATCACGTTTAGCTTATGCACATTGTGAAGCAAACGTTTTACGATTTAGTCATATCATAGAGTCAGTGGAGGAGTGTCGGTGTGCAATACACATTTAACACATTCTTACGCTAGGTATAATTCGGCTGAATATACTCATAGAGGAGGCGGCCACGCGGCCACAGGCAGCGGCAGGACGAAGTGACGCGGGCGCGGGCAATGAAAGTGACAACTGTGTACGAAAGTGACTCGCTAGATTTATTTACACTTGTTCGAAATAGACGCGATCACTTCTAAAACTGGTGTCCACTTTACGTCTGTGGCCCCGTCCGCTTCGCTATTTATATCGCTCCAGGCGGAGATCTGCCTCCTTCTATGGCAAACTAGAATGTGCTCAGCGCAACACGCCAATTAACCGCGTATTTCGTCCATTGAGACATTTTTATTCCATTTCTTTGCATCGAATTAATTGCTGGTCGCCGTTTTTTACTTTTCTCAAGTGCTTACACGACGTAGCAATTCATTGTACGTGAGGTTGTCGAACCTTTTAGCGTTCCGGCTTGTAAACAATGCCATGGGATTTAAGGGTTTGGGTGTGTTTGTGGTGAAAGTTTACACATTTACAATAACAATTCATGTCCAGTTTCCTTTCTATTTATATGGAGGGTAAGGATAAAAGTGCCGATTCCGAGATGTAGCCCATACGGCACTAATAGAAACAGGAAATCGAATTTCGCGTCTGTGACCCCGGACCTGCTTCATAAGCCAACGCGATAAAGTGGGATGTTCGAGTACATCAGGTCATACTCGAAACAATAACCCTGTAAATGGAGCAGCTGGTAATGATTTAGTGATTGAGTCGCGCCAGTCAGTGAGAGCGCCCAATTGAGTATGTACTGTGTACGTAATACAATCGGATATGGCACTCAATATGATAGAAGGGGCGAAGCGACGGAAAAATATTCTCGATATCGAAATGTAACACAAATGTGATTGACGATTAAGTTCTATTACGTGTACCATTTGTAAGAGGAACTTGTTGATATAACTATGTGAGAATGTTGATAATAGTATTTTTTTTAACTGCTGCTCGATAAAAGTAAAAACGAATGAGCGAAGTTCAATTATCAAAACTACCGAGAGAGAAATGGAATGTCCCAAGTAGTGAGATAATTTCGATTTCCTTTTATAGAAAGTAAGAATGTTTCGATAGGTGGGTATGTATAGCGGTGATGTTAACAAGTTGCTGATGCTGCTTCAGCCGGGAACCTGTTCGCGACACCGGCGAGACTGCGGCTAGCTGCGTCTGACTTATTGCAGAGGCCTACATACAGAACATAGGTCGCTAGTGCGTATTTGTCACGAGACTTTCTAGAACATCACCTTATGCTTAAGCTGACAAACAGAAACCTCAAACTATATCATGCAACTTACAATTCAAAAAACAAAAACCCAAAATTCTTGAACAAAGCTCCAGGTTGATTAAAAGGTTAAGGAAAAACGAAGCATATCGGAAACATTTTACTTGCTTGCTTTTAAATGCTTTTGTTTGAAGTGGTAACCCAGTTAATCGATTTAGCCGCACGTGGCTTCAAGAGTTTGTTGGTTTCCGATAAGGATAAACGAACATACGTGCTTGCATATATATGTTGTAGAACAGCTAAACACGAATAAGATGGATGCCTTATAAACAGAGACACTTGGCACCTTGACAATGGTGTAACCTAGCCTTTTAATTATCCAGCAAATGCAATACCAACAAACGCGGAAGTTGACATTCCTGGAGCAATTAAATATTCCCGAGACAACTCTAATAAAATTTATTTATAGTTCCATACGTTCGCTACAAAGAGTTAGGTACATCATGATGGCAAGTTGCAACTACTGATCTCAGAATAAAGGAAAATCATAAAGCTGGTACGGCGAAACGTATGACAAGCAATTGAAGTTATTAATATATGTGTGCTCAATGAACTCGTCGGCAGCCATCGGATATTACAAAACTTACAACCGACTCTATATGATATAGATTTAAATCAAAGATATTTCCTGTGCATGTGGATCATATTTTCAAATAATGTAATGATTGTTATAGCTAATAATCGTTTTAAATGAATCAATCGATATAAAACAAAAAATATTTTTTAAATCCTTTTGTATAGCTACGTATACTTCGCTATTCGCTCTTTGATTGGTCACCTCCTTAAGTAGGTCTTAGGCAGTACAGCAATCCCGGGTGTTACCACTGTGTAGATTGCCCGGAGGACCCGGTGAGGCATACGGTGGAGGTCTGCCCGGCTTGGGTAGAGCACGGAGGCGATCGGTGGCGACGATCTCTCGCGTCCGGCCCTGGTCCAGGCCATGGTACGGAGCGAGAGTGTATGGCAGGCCGTCACCTCCTTCTGCGAAGCAGTAATGCGCGCGAAGGAGGAGGCAGAACGCGTGAGGAAGCGGCAGTCTGTGCGCCCTCACGCCCCTAGTCGCCGCAGGGACGTCGCCCTGGGCGGCGGGAATCGGTAGCCGATTCTCGGCCAACGTAGGCGCGGACTTGCGGACGGCGGCCTATGGGCAGCTCGCCGTCCGGTAAGGACCAGGCCTCAGTCGACGGCGCGTTGTGTTCCACGCGCGTCTCAAGGAGATGTCAGCACGCATTGACGGGGTCCGCTAAGACCGGTGGCTGCCAGGGTTGCAGGTTTGCCCGAAAGGGATACCATGGCCCTGATACACAGGCAACTGAAGGAACACGGGTGGATTTTAGTCAGTAAAAGCCTGACACGCCCTCCCGCTCCACTCAGAGCGGGAGAAGTTATTTGATAAATCACAACCAAAATAAAAGGTAGTACAGCAATAATGGTAATTTTAAACGTAACCAATTCAATTTCACACATACGGAACCGCTTCATTTCCAATTTCATCGTGAGTTTAAAATACATATACTACTTACTAGATGTTTACTTTAATTTAAAAAAAAAATATGTTTTCAACACGGACGTGAAATTGTATATGTAAGTAATTGTGGATGACCAAATCCGTCACTAGCGAAAAATTCTCTGAGTCTCGGGGCCGACATTGATGAAAACTAAAACGGAATCATTCGATTTTTGAGAAACTGGAGTAAAACACTTGGAAAATTCACTCTGTATACGAGCTTAGCTACATTAATACTTACACGAATGGATGCACACATGCACCATTATTAAAATATACATACATAATTGTTTAAGGGCCTATACTACCTCAAATGGCTTAGCATGATCCTCCGTTACGTCGAGAATACTGCAGCATTAATTTTGATATAAATATATGGTAAAGTTGTGGATTAATGTTAAGTACTCTGTTAGCCGAAAACACGATTCCATAAAATTTACTCTATAGAAAAAAAAAAACAAAGTTACCTCCAAACCGAACAATAAACCGCTGGTATTCAAAAAATACTTCAAATTAGATAATGAAACTTTGCATATTAACTGAACTAACTATAAAGCAGGTCTTATGTTATTTACTTTTTTTAAATGACCATTATTTTCACCGTAAAACGAAATTACCTAAACTATCAGCGCCTTGGAGCCTTTTCCCTGTCTCGCTTGCTCGCGTGACCGGTAGCAATAGTGTGCGAGCAAGATACAGAGTGAGGTAGCGCTGAGGCTGTATAGACTCTTAAGCTTAAACTTGAATTTATTCAAATTAATAAGGTTTCTTGGCAGCCAACCGCTTATATGCGGAATTGACCAAGAAAAATGACAAATTCTCGGTAACGGCAGCATTGAAATTTAACTTAAGAGGGCGCTCACAGGTCCACCAGCGCCACTCTTTAAAAAAAATATTATCTCGTGACTGAGAAGGAATTATGAAAAACGGCTCAATCAGCAACCTCGGTAAGTGTGTCTAGAATTTTCTAATCCCTTTTATATAAAGTTTCATATTGAGACACAAGGCAACAAAACTCGATCTAAAGAAAAGCGGCCACATTCCTCTAGAGTTCTAGATCGTATTTTGTTGCTTCAATTAAATTCAAATAATTTATTTCAGATAATTACAATCACTAGAAGCTATTATAATCATCCATATTATGTTTAAATAATAATAATAATATAAAACACACACAACAATAAAACATTGGATCAGGACCGCACCACTCGCACATGTAGTTTTGTCCAATGCTCCATGAACGAGCAACGAGCAATCCACATCCATTCTCCCTGCAATAAGCTGCAAGAAGCTTCGCGTCTCAATACGAAACTTTATAAAAGGTATTAGAAAATTCTAGACACACTTACCGAGGTTGCTGATTGAGCCGTTTTTCATAATTCCTTGAGAAGGAATTATGAACTCCTTTAAAAAAATATTATCTCGTAACGCAAACGGCGTTACGAGATAATATTTTTTTAAAGGAGTGGCGCTAGTGGAGCGCCGTCTTAACAATCCGACCGCAAACAAGCCAATTCCAGTGTAATAATAATAATTTAAACAAAAAATTCATCACTAATAGCACAATATCGACCTTTAAACTTTCAATATCTTAAAATAATAATAATAGATTTAATTTGCAGACTACATGATCCATATGGTTAGTACCAGGGCTTTAAATACCGGTAAATTTTCATAACGTTACCTTGTATTGACAGAGTTAACGTTATTATTAATATAACGGTATCCGATTTAACGTTATTTATACGACTATTAATTTTATCGTTATTTTAAACGGGTGAGATGTAAGTAGTGGTCTGAGGCGTGCGGCGTGGCGGGAGCCCACCCTCGCGCCTCTCTGATGCCGTGCCGATCAAAACGTTGCCTGAATCTGTCTGATTCTTACCCACAGAACAGCAACGTAGCTAAATTAACGTTAGTTATCGTATGTTTGTTAATGTTAATTAACGTTATATTACTGGTAATGTTATCCTAACGTTACATTTTTGTAACGTTAGGAGGTATAACATTGAAATTTAACGTTACGTTACGGTTATTATTTTGTTATTTGGTAACGTTAACAAGCCCTGGTTAGTACAATAGTGCTTAAAAACTATGTTAGTACACACATAAACGCATACAATGTTTGAAAAACGGAGAGTCATACCTGTCCGCTATCACACTCAGGATGCTGTTGCTACTCATACGCACTCTGTGCAGCAGTGACGCCGCTTTCTTGCGTAAAATTGCCGCGAAACCATCTGTGCGTGCCTCCATGAACATGGCGGACGCATTGCGAAACGGAGGGAGCCTAAGCAGCATCCTGAATGCGTTATTGTATTGGACCCGCAGAGCATTGACAGCCCTTTGCGTATATGCTATCCACAGGCTGCTGGAGTAAAACGACTGACAAAAGGATTTAAACAGCATTATTTTTACCTCTCTTGTGCAGCGGGCAAACCTGCAGGCCAGCATATTAGCCCTGACCGTCAACGCTCTGCGTTCCCTTTCAATATCACATTCGTCGTTCAAAGAATCCGTGACTATATGCCCCAGATATTTGAATTCACAGACCCTTCGAAGTACAGTGTTACAGAGCATAACTGGTGGCACCCTATCCAATCTCCTGCTGCTATCTAGGAGCAAAAACCATGAACTCACTCTTTTTTACGTTATATTGCAAAAATGTGGGTAGATTCATATTTCATCTATACGAATAAATAAAATTGAAGTGTCTGTTTGTAATGTCAAAATAAAAGCTTTATACTTATGCTTTTTTTATGAAAGTAAATACTTTCATTTTTTTTTTTTATCTATCTGCCTGTTTGCCTCGGCTAATCTCCGAAACTACTGGACCGATTTTGACGGGACTTTCATTGTCAGATAGCTGATAATAGCTGATAGCTATAATTTAGCCAAATTAAGCGACAGAATGTTATTCTGCAGCCACTTCACAACCGTATCTAACGATTATTCTGCATGATATTTCACGTATACCACTATCGCAGTATCGTCAATATACATATGTGAACATCTTGGTGTTGGGGAGTGATAGTGACCAAAGGTCATTAATACATATCGCCTCTTTACAAGAACAACGTGATATTAGAAAAAAAAAACGTTTTTATGAGATGACACGTTGAGCTTGTAAAGAGGCGAAATGACCTGCTGCTACTGGCAGGAAAAACAACACGGATTGCTAATTTACAAATATAATGACAATACATTATGATAATTCGCCTCTTTGCAAGAGCAAGCGTCATCTCATAAAACGTTTTTTTTTTTTTAATATCACGTTGTTCTTGTAAAGAGGCGATATATATACATAGGTTGTATCTTTTCAAACACGAAATATTTTAAGAGATACACAGGTGCTAAAGAAGCCATGGAAAGGTTTTTTTTTAATCTGCATATATTATTTAAAAAAAAAAATTACTTGATATGATGATTAATTATCAAAAGGCACCGCTTTAGTGCCGCCACCGTTGCCGCGTCCGGGTGGATCATTCATAGAATAAAAAATAAGTAATTAAAGGTTTTTTTGTGAAATGTCTCGAGCAATTTTAAAATTATAATAATTATGCAAAAATATAAAACACTTATATAATTATTTTTTCCGCTGCTATGGCTTTTTTTTTTTTAAGTGTTTCTTTTAAAATATTTCGTGTTTGAATAGATACAGCCTATATAAGAAGTAACTTAGGGTACTTTTATTTTAGAAACGGCCATGCGGGCGAAGCCGCAGGCAGCAGCTAGTCTTAAATAATACTGAAGTAGTGACTAAGGTCTAGTGCGTAAAAAATCCATGATACAAAATATGATTTGACGTAACAACAACGAATGGAGCAATCGTGTACCATGATCTATTTAATTATTTTGAGCGAAGATAGGTTCATAAAGATTCCTTTACCAAGGTTTGCTTTAATTATTTCGAGACCGTGACTGCAGTTCCACCCTCCTAGACATAAGCACACATACATATACGCATGTAAGTTTCTACCTGTTTGAAGAAGGGTCGGACCGCAGGTGCTCTTCCCACATACAAATAAAATCCTCTACATATACCTCTTTAGAATTGACGCTAATGATAAGTTAGTTATTGGTAATACAGGAAATCGAGGAACAGCAGCTTGGTTTAGTTAAGGGAGCAATATAACAATCAATAGATATTCATATTAGTCTGGGAGATTCAACTTTAAAAAAACCGACCAAGTGCGTGTCGGACCACGCACAATGAAGGGTTCCGTAGTTGGGATGAAACATAACATTGTACTTTGTTAGTTTTCCTTTTAACTTCGTTATATTATATACTAGCTTTTGCCCGCGGCTCCGCCCGCGTGGATGTCGGTTACCGTGTAAAAAAGTAGCCTATGTCCTTCTCCATATCCCAGGCTATATCTCTGCCAAATTTCATGACGATCGGTTCAGCAGTTTAAGCGTGAAAACGTAACATACAGACAGACAAACAGACAGAGTTACTTTCACATTTATAATATTAGTATATATATATATATATATACTAATCCTGAATCGAAAAATGGTTTTCACAAACCCGCAATATTTTTGAACGGCCTATCCAACGATAACCCACACCATTGGATAGACGACCACTTTAAGTGTAGGGGATGTAACCTAAAAAAAAAACAACATTTTATTTTACAATTTTGTCGTTGTATACCCATACCAAATTACAGCTTTTTAGTAATAAATGTCTCCGAGCTAAGCCGCGGACAAACGGACAGACAGACAGACGGACATGGCGAAACTATAAGGATTCCTTGTTTACTACGGAACCCTAAAAAGAAAGGCGACCATTGATCTACATAATGCCGAATACAGATTGGTAAAATGTAACATGAAATGTGAGTTACACTTTGAAACAAATTCGCCTAGTTGTGTTACATTCCATGTTGCATTGCATAAATAAGGACTGGTTATTTGTGTTACATCTCACCAATCTGCGGGATAATTCCGTAACACACTTAAAGTAGCAAGCTGGCTGTTGTGTATGTGAGTTTAAATGTTTGTAAACGCACCCACAATACAGCAGAAATTCCTAGCGACCGTTAAAAAAATTAAAAAAAATTGCTTTCATTTTGACTGTTCAACAACATTCATAGCGTTATTTACGTTGATGAGCAGACAAATAGTTCGAACATTTGAAGCAATGGATAAGGCAATATCCTTCAAAATCATTCAAATTATAATTGACAGTGTATTACTCAATTAAGGTGCTGTACAAATAACAGCCACTTCAATAATATGATGAAAGGTCAAGAACTAGTCGATACTCGTTGCTTTCTTTCTAACTTCAATCAATATTCAAGAAGATACGACATAAATGTACAGAATAATTTTTTGAATAAAACCATATGCAACAGATAACTTGTGAGTACACGGACGTTTCCTCCCTAGGGGGACATTTCTCAGTTCTCCCCCATCCTCCGAGATCCTTCCCTTCGGTTAATGGGCGACGGGGCAACCAACGAGACAGGAAAGCATCTAAGGTGAGGTGAATACACTGTAATTGCTCTGCCAAACGCAAAAACAGTTGCTCATGAATGTACAAACGTATAACGTAACGTATTGTCACTATCATCGGCAAAGCCAGATATTTATAAACCTGTGTTGTCTAATTGCACCGTTAATGTTGGCTATCTAAATCGAATATTTCAAATTCCCTTTCATGCAGCAAAATTGATTCGTTGTTCAACAAACATTCCAAAATCAATCAAGTATCGACGGTTATTACGAACGTGAAAAGTTCATCATACATTTTGAAATGGATCATTGAATACGTCGGAACTTTCGTATTGAAATTACACGATAGTTCAATTTGCAATTGAATTGCAAATATCCGGTCGCCGTTATATCGGCTGTGCCAACAATGGCATCACATTTCAGTCTCGTTTACATACTAACGTACATTGTGTCTCCATTAGTTGACTGAAATTCATAATATTCATTCACGTTTTTGGGAATTCCTGACCGATAGCTAGCCCAATTATTTAAACTGGCCTAATAACATACTACAACTAAAGTTGTCGACATAGCTCACAGAATAAGCAAGCTGAAGTGGCAATGGGCCGGCCATATTAGCCGTAGATCCGATGACCGTTGGGGTAGACGTGTTCTTGAGTGGAGACCGCGAATCGGCAAACGTAAGGTAGGACGTCCTCAGGCTAGGTGGAGCGACGATCTCCGCAGGGTGGCTGGTAGCAGCTGGATGAGAGTTGCCGAGAATCGAGCTGAATGGCGTGCAATTGGAGAGGCCTATGTCCAGCAGTGGACTGCTATAGGCTGATGATAATTAATAAAATACTGTTATCTTAAGATCACGATACTGCATTTATTAAAGATTAATCAAATTGTAGGCACAACCATCTTACTATTAATTTATATAATACTTTAAGCACACAAATGTACGGAAGCGGACTTAAGCCACAGGCATTTTCTACCAGTCAACCTTTGGGTGATGCAGAGACAAACAGTGGTAGGTGCAATAACGAAAATTCTGGTATAAATATGTATTTATACAGGGTTATTTGGTAAACCACTAACCTCTCAGAATTACATTACAAACATCATAAACAACAACTTTTGTTCTATGACTTTTAATAATTCATCAGACTTTCATACAAAAAAAAAAATACAAAAAAAATCGCTCTAAATGTACTGAACAACGAAATCTTGAAGGTTTGGTTTTGATAAATGTAATGTTTAAAAAAAAATCATAGAACAAAAGTTGTTGTTTATGATGTTTGTAATACAGTCCAGCAAGTTTGTTAGTGTTTTACCAATAACCCTGTTTATAAAGATATACATAATTATACCTATAAAAACTAAAAATATGATATATAAACCTAATGATATACAGGTTGATCGGAAGATGGGTGCAAAGCTTTAAGACGAAGATAGCACAGACAATTTAGAACCATTTAAGCCATAGTTGTCTTAGACGAAGTCTTACCAATTTTTTTTTTTTTTTTTTAATAAGGTTTAAAAAACGTATTGATAAAAAAAAATAAAAAAATCTGAACGTTAAATGTCTGTAAAAAAAGTGTTAAATGCATTTTAACACACACCCGGATAGAATTAACGAGATCAATTTTCAGCAGTAGAAAACGTCCTAAACTGTTTACATTGGACGTAAACCCGATCTCACTGTAAAAATACAACATTCTGGACGAATGTAATTCTAAAACCGTACCTTTTACAGAAAGTTAAATGGATCTTGTACTTGTTTTATTAATGTAAATGCGAACGTCATGTGATAATAACGAAAAGGATCCCACGTCCTATTACGTGACATCAAATAATATACACCGTGGCATTTTAGTCGTCTTACAACGACAGCCCACTTCATGTATCCAATGACTACTAATCATTCATGTAAAAATTTTTTTTTTTTGGAACATTAGGGTTTATAATTAATTATGACGCATTACATAGTTTAAAACAACCTGTTACAAGTGCAGTTCGAGCCTTGTATTACAAGGGCGCCGCGGAATGGAGCGGCGACATCTTTATCAGAGTTCATTCACCCTAACGCAAAAATGTGTTTCTTACTATTGCAACTTAAACTTAATCTAAATCCATTCTGCGGTGCCCTTGTATTACAAGGTTCGGCCTACACTCGTAACAGGGTGTTTTAAACTATGTCATGAGTCATAATTAATAAAAATAAAAATAAATAAAAATTCGAATGTTCAAAAAAAAATTTTTTTTTATACATGAATGATTAGTAGTCATTGGATACATGAAGTGGGCTGTCTTTGTAAGACGACTAAAATGCCACGGTGTATATGTGCCTAGCCTATTCCCAACTATGTTGGGGTCGGCTTCCAGTCTAACCGGATGCAGATGAATACCAGTATTTTACATGGAGCGACTGCCTACCTGACCTCTACAACCCAGTAACTGGGTAACACGATACCCCTTGGCTTACCAAGGGGTATAGCCAATAGTAGTAATAGTAGTGTGCCAGCCAATCTTAACTGGCTGTCAGACTTTTGGGCTTCTGAAGACCCGTAATGACTGTCAAAGATCTACGAATGACAGCCGGGATCAACGGCTTAACGTGCTTTCCGAGGCACGGAGAGTCACCCATATTTATGTTACGTCACATCAAATACTACATAATAATTATATTCTATACCACAAGTCCACAATTACTATGCACTCAGTTTTTCACTCTCTAGCTTTTTAACTATAAATAAAAATATACTAGCTGCTGGCTTTTTCTATACAAATAAATCAAATAGTTTTATTTTTATTTTTAAACGTTGCCCCACACTAGGAAGTTCTCCTGTATTGTGGGTGCGTTTACAAACATTTAAACCCAAATATACAAACAGCCAGACCCGGAACAACTACTTATAGATCATACAAGTATTTGTTCCGTGCGGGAATCGAAACCGCGTCACGCAGCGCAGCAGTCAATCGCTTAACTACTGCGGCAACCGTGCCGTCAAAATGTCTGTTTGTAATGTAAGATTTGTTTTTGTTGTTGACAAATAGTCGAATCTGAAAGTACCCTTAGTTACTCCTTATAGAATCAGCTATCTATCAGTGAAAATCCTGTCAAAATCGGTCCAGTCGTTTCGGAGATAAGCCGGGACAAACCGACAGACAGACAAAAATTTTAAAAATAGTTTTTTTGTTTTTTTTGTTTTAAGTAGATACCGTAAAAAGCTGTTATTTTTACATTACAAACACACATTTCAATTTTATTTGTATAGATAATCAGCGAGACTTTTCCTTGAAGTTCTTTGTACTTTATAGTAGTCGCACAGTGAACTAACTTACACGGATGTAGTGCGCGCAGTACGCACTAAGATCAAAGTCCGGTATTCTTCGTAACCTTTCAATAAACGCGAAGTTAACCGTACAAGGCAACCTGGAGCGAATGATATCGCAACTGCTTATTAGTCTTCCAATCATGGTTGTATCGAGCATAGAAAAGCAGGCAAATTGTACCTCATCAAGATTACAAGGCAACTAATTAAATTTACACTATTCATCATTATTGTCAGAGTTAATCACAATTGTTGTCTCTATTACACGAATAATTGCAATTGTTGTCTCTATTACCTTTTGACTCCTAATACCTAAGTTAGCAAGTAAGCTAGACATTTAGCAATTGACCTATTGAACAATAACAGTTTTATTGACAGCAACCGTGACACATGTTCTGAAGTGGTGACAATAATGTTGTCCATAATTTAGGTTTCCAAAAGTGCGCTTCAAAATACAATCCTGTATTTAATTTATTTATTTTATTATTTATGTACTGTAACTTGATGTGCCGGCCACCGTACATAAATAATAATAAAAAATATAAAAAATTGAAATAATAATAAAATTAACGGACAAGAAAATTAGACAGTTTGTAGTAAAAAACTCAAATTTTCTCGTTCGATTTTGAACTTAATCATCAACATTTTAAAGTTTAAAATCGTTTGAAGAAATTTGACAGTTTCGTGTAGCTTGATGTGCAGGCCACTGTACACACAGTGATAAACAAAGAGATACTACATAATTATAATTGGAGTACAAAGATATACTGCTTATTTCTTAAGAAATATCTTCCAGCAGACCTGCGAAAGGAGAAATGAAAAAGGGATGATATAAAGACAAAATATATAAATACATAAATATATATAGATAAAATACTCACAGTTCAGAGGAAAGGTAATGCACTTTTACTCGATATTTGAATAGAGATACAGATTTTAAATCGCGAATGCTAGGCGGAGGCGAGTTCCACAATCTTACAGCATGGATAGAGAAGGAATAAGAATAGTAGCTAGTTTTATGAGGATGAGATTTAAGGAGGGATCTAAGGTGTGATCTACACAGTGAGTCGCTAGGACGAGCGTAGGAAAAACGCTCACGTAGGTAGGAAGGATAAGACGGGTTGTGTAAGATGTTGAAGAGAAGACATACAATCTGAGTGTTCCTGCAAAGGCGGAATGGGAGCCTTGACAAGGTTATAAACATGGTCATACTTTCGAAGACCGAAAACAAAGCGATTGCACAAGTTTTGCAAGTTTTTTAATCATATAAAAGTGAAACTAAAGATTTTCAATCTATTTGTTTCTTCAAGCAAGGCTAATTTTATCTTGATGCTTAACCAAAGTAAAACTATTTCAATCACCAAGTAAACTGACCAGTTGACAAGAGAAAGTTATTTGGAGGACAACGGACTGTTTGGCTTGAAACTGTAGCGAGAACAAATTCGATATTGGTTTAGTGTCTAAGCCCACATTGAACCTTCGTCAATATGAAGACATTTCTGTTGTCATCTTACAATCGTGCAGGTACACCCACTTTGCGCGTCTCAAGCTGTAGCCATGAAACTAGCGACACGGACCGTAAAATTTCCTTTTTATATATTATAATTATTTTTAGCAGCTGAACTGGAATGATAATAAATTATCAGACCTTCAGATAATTTATTGAAAAAGAGGTTTTAGGTGAAAGATATTGATATAATATATCATAAATACATGAAGAGCCATGGAACATAATGTCATTAAATCTTCATAATACCTTATTATATAAAAATATCTCGAAATACAGCAGCAGTGATAGCCTAGTGATGTGACCATCGGACTCGAGTTCGAACCCAAGGCACGCACCTCTGACTTTTCGGATTCATGTGCGTATTGTATAATAATCATTTGCTTAAAAAACGGTGAAGGATAATGTCGTGAGGAAAGATATTTCTCGACGGCACGTAAAGTCAAGTCACTGACTTGACTTTACGCCCATGGGCGGCATTAAAACTGACACCACTCGAAAGCTGGAAAATCGATTTTCCATTATAGTAAATGTTTTGTTGCTTTGTGGCCATACAATTACATGCCCACAAGTCGATCATCAGTAAGGAGGCAAACGTAGGCAGTTTACATTGTTAATTGATTACCGTTGACCTCTTTATAGTATGCAATATTTTTTGCATAGAGTAGCTTAGTTGGGAAGTCCCGTATTACAGAACGTCACTCAAAACTCAAACATTACTTAAAACTAGTTTCAACCAATCAAATGGCTTGAATCTAGTTTTAAATAATGCTTGAGTATTGAGTCATCATCATTTCAGCCGAAAGACGTCCACTGCGGGACATAGGCCTCCCCCAATTGGGGGGGTTTGCCATCATCGCCACGCTTAGCAGGCGGGTTGGCAAAATACCTACCAACGTTCAGCGCTCAACATATCGCCTCTTTACAAGAGCAACGTGTCATCTCATAAAAACGTATTTTTTTAAATATCACGTTATTCTTGTAAAGAGGCGATATGTTGAGCGCTGAACGTTGGTAGGTATTTAGTGGTTATTGGTGCTCGAGGGCCTAAATGAGTATATAAGAAAGACACAATTATAGTGCTAGATATTTCTAGTACTATAATTGTGACCCTATTGGAACCAATTAGTTCAACCAGGTTTCAAACTGGCTGAAGTAGACTCATCCTTCATGGGGTACTGTTTAAAATGTTACAATAAAATACCTCCCCACATACTCCAATTGAACGAAACAAAATTTAAAACTTATATAAAACGCACACTATGCAGCCAAGCATATTATAAGTTGGGGGATTACATCGCTGACAAAAATGCTTGGCTTAATGCTGGTCCTGCTCCATAAGGGCGCATAAACTAATTGATTAGCATTTGAAAATATGCTGCTGAAGATTGTAAGACTATTTTTGCATTGTATAAACTCAATCTCCTTGAATTATATAATTGCATAGCACAGGTTTGAGTACTATGTACTATAGAGCTACCATTTACCGGGTAATATGTCTTTTATTGACTTGAATGTGCCCTGGCGGCTGAGAGTATGTCATGCTCACTCAAATGTCTCGCTGGTGGTGGCGTGTGTGTTGGATCATTAAGTTCCCTTCAAAATGGTCGAGCTAAATGGTGCTGATCCATGCGTCATGTTCGTGAACGGGCGCCGTCAGTTGGGACTGGTCATCTCTTAGCTGCCACGGCTTATTTTAATTTTTGAATTGTTTCTATTATGGACGCTTCTAACGTGCACGTCTTTCTACATTGTTCTCACATGTATAATTTCAACCTGAATGATGTAACCCATATTTTGTAACAATATTTTGTTTTAAAAGAGTGTCCATGGAGTTTCTTGTCCGTTCTTCTCCATAGGAACCTACTACGCTTTGGAATGGGCAACTAGCTTCATCTTTCTGACTGACCGACCCCTTGACAATTCAAAAGTGCCTATATTTGGTTTATTTAAAATAAATGCTTTGAGTTTTTATTTTTATAGGTAGCGCAATTTAAAGTCATTGATTGAGTTTTGAATGACTTTAATTTGCGCTACCAGATAAACCGAATTGTTATTGTTAACGGGGTAAAAACAGGGGTTCACCCCTGTTTTTGAGAAGCCTATAATCCGATGTCGAATCCCATGTCAAGTTTCTATTTGATAGACTGTTGTCCTTTCGGTCAACCGATCATAATAGCTATCATATATGTACTCATCACGTGCCGCTATCATACCTACGTGCCGTGTGGTGTCGGACGTACAGAATAGCACCACCCTATTTCCTCCCGTGTGTGTCGTAAAAGGCGACTAAGGGACTTACTAGAGAATGGGCAGCAGCATTCTCTATGCATTCTTAACACCATACTGCGATCGCCAACCCGCCTGCCAAGCGTGGCGATTATGGCAAACCCCCCTTTTGGGGGAGGCCTATGTCCAGCAGTGTCTTTTGGCTGAAATGATGATGATGATGACTCATCAGAGAGTTGATCAGGATTTCAGAGACCATTTGAAAAGTTATGTGTGAAGAGCGACTGTTTTTTATTGATGTTTAATGCCAAGAGGACACGATACAAAACAAGTCTGTTTCGCACCAACTGGATCTGACATTTAAATAAAATAACGCTAAAGTCAAACAAGGCAGTGCGCACTTTGGACGCGAATTTGTATCGTACGTAAACGCATAATCGTGGTCATACGAGTTGACACTGAATACGTTTTTCTCCGTCCAATAGGTAGTGTTCCGGTGATATCGCATTCGTGAAGTCTTCTTTGGAACGCGATGAATAATCTGTATCTTCAAGATGATAATTCTCTTATAACTTGGAGACTGGCGGCGGCGTCGCCGTCGTCGCTGTCATAGAACCAATTTTTTCTCGAAATAAGAATTAAATATAATACGATCTATCTGTTTTTCATAAATAAACGGTCACGTAAGTAATAACTTGAATCACTCTAATCCCACAAACATTTAAGTATATCTGTAAACCAAGTAAATAAATTTTTCTACATGTTTAATTTTCAACGCACAAAAGTGTTTTAAAATCCCAACAAGTTCGGATTATTTTCAGACGTCGGAACTTCACGTACGTATACGTAGGACTTACACTGGGAATACACATCAGAATTTTTAACCAGATAGTCTGATTCGGCTCCCTAGCTTGAACATTAAACAACATATTTTTTTTTTTTTTGTGTTCAGGCAAAATAATGGCTCCAACGCCTTCCGATAGTTCGATCAGACTATCGGATCCGACTATCTGATGAAAAAATCTGACGTGTATTCCCAGTCTAACTCGCACTCAGTCTGCGTGCTCCCTTCTCTCTCTCTTTTCTCTCTACTTGGAAGGTTGGGATCGTTCGTGTGTATTTTTACGTGTTTGCACGAGTAAAGCTCGTACGAAAACACGTCCAAAGTGCGCGCGGCCTAATAGTTAGTGCAGCTGTATGATTCGTTAAATCACTCATTTATTTTCTGTCTAAGATTTTAGCAGCGAATATTATAAGTTACCGAGATTGGCTAGTCCGTATAGGTCAAGGCGAAAAAAGTGTGCAGATTATAGAAATTATCCGTGTATAATTTCAGGCACAATTATCTCTTAGAAACGGCAAGTGAAATAAACGTTATGAATACGAGGAATTCCTTTGAGTGGGCCTGTGGTATTGACCAGCTATTGATGTGAACACCTTGTGTGTGACATTATCTCGTGATCGGCTTCTTACTAATTGTCCACCGAGAAGCGAGATCAAACAATCACCACCATTGTTCCGAATGCTAAGGAGCGACCTGACAATAGTGCAAACGTGTTTCGCGAGGTAAAAGTGCCAGCAAACAATGGAATCGATGCCTATTTGATTCCGTGCTTTCCCTTTTGTCGAATGGTGTGCTTGAGCGAATTTTCATAATAACGCTGTTCCGGTAAAGTACCCAACTAGGTACTACAATAATTTTAATGTAAATTGTATTCAGACACCTGAAAGACAGTTTCTACTGCAAGTGTTTGTGTAGCTAATTCTCTTTGTACCTCGTTGCACAGACATTGACATAGGAACCGGTAAATATCCATTTCATTTCTCGCACTTGGCAAGTAGGTACGCTTGAAGTTACCTGATCAGAGGGATGAAAACAGTACTTTTCGTCCCGGGGAAACGATTTTCCCTCATGTCAATTTTTTTTTAAACCAAGCCAACTTTTTTATACAGCCACTCTGTTAAATCGCAGCGTAATTTGTAATAAAAAAATATTATCAACAATTTGTAACATGACTTTATACTTATAATTTACTTTCACTAAATTATTATTTAATTTACATAGATTTGAGCAAAATATTTACCACCATCAATGATAAAAATACTGGCTGGTAGAATGTCACAGAAAAATAAACATAAAAAAGGCGGGAATGCAGCAATTCGAACTTCATTTGTTTAGTCGAGTGCTAAATATTTACTTAAACAGATATTTGTAAAAAATGAGTTCTTCAGATTCAGATATGTATTAGTTTAACTAATCAGGTTTTTATTTAATTTCCTCATATTCTAAATGAAAAGCAGAGTGTTTACCTCGGGTGAAAGAACCTATTTAGGTACTCGAACTATTAACGCCCTCGTTACGCTCGTGCGCCAAACCATCTCGTGCCTGCATAGGTCCCTTTCATCCCTTGTATAACAATCTACTATTACGCTCTATGTTATAAGCACTATGAAACCTACTAACTATGTAATTTGGAAAAACACCGGTACCCTAATTGCGTAACACACTATCAATCACCATCTGAATAATTTTGAAGGATATTGCTAATCCATTGCTTCATGCCGTGTGGTACCGGACGTAAAGAATAGCACTAACCCATTTCCTCCCGTGGGTGTCGTAAAAGGCGACTAAGGGACTTACTAGAGAATGGGCAGCAGCATTCTCTATGCATTTTTAACACCATACTGCGATCCCCAATCCGTCTGTCTGCCAAGCGTGGAGATTATAGCAAACCCCTCCCAATTGGGAGAGGCTTATGTCCAGCAGTGGGCGTTTTTCGACTGAAATGATGATTGCTTCATATATTCCGAAAAAAAAAATCTTCTCACGCAATGAATGTTATTAAACTATCAAAATGAAACCCATTGCCAAACTGTAAGTGTGATACGCAATTACCTCGCGGAATTCGTTTAATAAATTTCACTATACGAGATTAGATTAAGAATGCAAGTCTCCTTAATTAACAAATAAGTACTTAAAGTTAAACCAGAACGGGAGCATCAAACATCTTACTAATTAAGCTTGTAATTAAGAAGTTCAGACATTCCATTTTGGTTTAATGCCCGACAAGTAAGTGGAAGTAACTTAATATAACCTATTTTAGACCGCAATAGCATAACAGAAGTAGGTAACAAGATATCGATACTAACCCTGGGCTGTTCAATGTACCTATTAATTGTGTGTAAACATTAAAATACTTAGATGTACCTGGTTTACAGTACACACGGCTCCATATCAAGCTATGCATTTCCAGTTTAAGCTAACCTCCCATTTTACGGAAATCCTATACAATGCGAGATCAGCTTATACTGGAGATTATAGCTTGATATGTAGCCGTGTGTTAGTTAGCCGTATTTGCACTAGGAGGCTGTAAACTACCGGTACTGCAGACACACGAGTTTGCTTACAAAATGCATGTATTACAGTAAACTAGCCGGTAGCTGGTGTGTTTATATGTATGTAAGTGCAAGTGCCATATTATGTCGTTTTAGTGCTATCAATATTCCAGCGCGAGAGAAAAACGGAGCTACACATGACCGATAGCACCATCCCTTTTTCGGACAGGAATCATGATAGCATTAATACTTCATACGCACCATCGGACATCTAGACGCACTGCAAGTTGCCACCCCTACCTAGTTGATATTCCACCAACTCGCACTAAGCGTTTTCAAACGTCTTTTATAATGCGCACAGCAAAGGAGTGGAACTCTCTGCCTGCGTCAGTGTTTCCGAACGCATACAACCCTAATCTATTCAAAGTGAGAGTGAACAGGCTTCTGCTGGGTAAGCTCACCCCATCGTAGACTTTGTCTCGGTCACCCAGACCTAGACTAGAGTCAAGAGCAGACAAATAGTAAAATTAAATTTAAAAAATACGCCCCGTTTCCTTAACCACTTTCTTGGTAAAATCGATTACTTTTTTTAAAATCCTTATTGGGGAAGCCCCTGGTAAGTGATCTTATAGGTCGAAGGTGCAAGCGAGCTTCACCCAGAATCCTCAACCACAGAGGAACTACTACGCGAATCTAAGTTTTACGGGTAATCCTTTGGTTTTACGAAAGTTTAACACCTCGTTTGTAAATTGAGGATTTGAAGTTGAAAACTTGTCAAACTCTACTTTAGCATTACTTAAGGTGGAAGTGCTAAGGTAGCCCATTTTGCAGTTCATTGTCTGGGTGTATGTTGATTAAAGTATGATTCGGTACCGTAACAAAAATGTATTTACAGAATTATAATCATTAGAATCAGTAATATAATTATAATATATATATCAAAATTTCATAAAACAGTCATTCAATAGGGTATCTAATATGAAATTGTAGATTAGGTACAACTCTATAAATTCTTGATCCCACTTGTCGCGCGACACGCGGTGCTTTTGTGTCGTATCGCGTAACGCGTCTGTTTGTAGGATATGATTATTTCAATAAATCCCGCGAAATTCAAAATTTCTTACGAAATGTAAACGGCTGTTAGAGTACTTAAAAAAAAAAATTGGTTGTCTGTAAAGTTGGTTTGTGACAACGTCAAACAAAACATTGATGCGGCGCAAGCGTACAATGAGCGTAACGGGACAATGAGTCATCCTTTATCGTGCATGCAGCCGGCGTTCATCGATTTATTAGACGTTGTCACGTCAAAAATTTGTACTTATAAACGATTTCTGTCTAATATAAGTAAAGACAAGTAAATCATCTTCTCTCCTTGATAGATCTTTGCAACGCTTCTTACGAGGATAATGCCTTAATCAATACGCATACTAAGCGCTTTGATGATCGCAGCATGATGTCATCAGTGTTGCGTGTCCGTACTGGTAAGTGCCAGTGATATCACACCAGACATTAAATGGCACTCCGAAGCATATAAAAAAACCGGCCAAGTGCGTTTCGGACCACGCACAATGAAGGGTGTACCGTGTTGTGCCGCTGCCGGACGTAAAGAATAGCATCTCCTCCCGTGAGTGTCGTAAAAGGCGACTTATTTTATTAACGAATACCTTATGAAGTCCATAGGAAGTTGAAATTTTGGATATGTAAGGTACATAATAGTATCAAGCTCCTTATTCTATTGTATGATATAAAAGCTGGCTGGTCGTTTCTCTAAATAACGAATATCTTCTAAAGTATATATCTATATTTTCAAGCTCTCATACAGCGAAACAATAAGTTTACAATGTGCCTGAGGAAGGAACGCTGACTCCTGAGAAACAGGACACGTCCTAGTTTGGGTGTCAGGAATTTCACAAAATCGAGCATGTACTTAGTCTAATTACTATAAGGATCTAAGTTACTTAAGTAATTCATTGTCAACCCTTTTTCTCTCCTTATGAAAATAAATTATTAAAAATTACTAAATAGCTCACAGAAAGTCGAAATTTTGGATTTGTAAGGTACATAATAGTACCAAGCTCCTAATGCTATTGTATGATATAAAAGAGTAATATTTAAAAAAGGGGCCCGCTGGCTAGACATTTGTCTAAGTAACAAATATCTTCTAAAAGCTTACAGAAAGTCGAAATTTTGGATTTGTAAGGTACATAATAGTTTCTAACTCCGAGCACTACTGGGCGATCTGAAAGTATAATAACAATAAAAATAATCATAAGAGGCCGCTAGCTAGACACTTCATAGAAACGTCATCTAATCAAAAACTGTCGCGGTACAAAATATATCTTAATTATGTTCTATAGGTGCAAAATAATGTCGTTATGTAAACTTATCACCTGTTGATAAATCTCGTTGGGGCCTGCCAGATAGACCCATGCATCACATTCTGTCAATTATCTATTGTGAATTACAATTTGAGGTCAGTTCAATAATAATATCGAAAACACAAAAAAAAAAAAAAAAAATTGGATGTCAAAGTATTAATTTCACAGTATCAAAGAGTAAGATATCAAAGTATAAAAGATTACAATTCAATTGAGTTTGTTGACTATTACTTGTTATCCTTTATAGCCTACTTAGCTGTGATAGTTTTCCTTTAACTTCGTTATACGTATATACTACAGTCGTGATTTTTTTCACTTACCCAATAACAACCATTTAGCTACCAGTTAGTATACCCATGCCAAATTACAGCTTTCTAGTACTAAGAGTCTCTGAGCTAAGCCGCGGACAGACTGACAGACAGATTTGCCATACAAACACTGTCAAATACTCACAATGGCGAGACCATTGCAACGTTTGTAAATTAGTAGGCTTAGGCCCCAGAGCACAAATCCAAACTCCAGGCCGCTAGGTAGTACTGCGAAATTTCCCAACAGAAAACCCCAATAGGTAAGACTTTAATCGACCCGGGAATTGATCCCTATATAGGCCCAATACTTAACGGTCGTGCTTGCGACCACTGGACCAAAGAGGCAGTCCAAGCAAGTAATGTCGATTATTAATAACATTGTCAAACTTAAATTGCGAAACGAGACGCTTATTTCGTCTGTTATGGGACGTTAGTAACGACAATCTCATTAACGTGGATTCTTGCCAAAAATACCAACTTTTGCGATAACTGCGTCAAACATCTAATAATATAAAGCAACAGTTTACTATAGTGACGTCATGAACTCATGAATTTATTATATGAAACAGTTTTATATTCTGTTAAGAAAATTGTTGAGTCTTCGAGGCGTCTCTCTGTCTAATAAAATGTTTGTACTAACATCCGGTTGAAATAATCTTTAGCCAAATTCTCTAATTTTAAAACACTCGAATTAGTTTTAATCAAGCTTTATTTATTTATTATCACCACACATTTTACACGGTATTCACCTTCGATCAATAATTCACCGTGTAAAATGTGTGGTGATAATAAATAACTCTGTCAAATTAAGAGACCTATCAGACATACTAAAAAAACCCGCCGTAGTTAAAGGCAAGACTCATCATCATAAACTTCGTTAATATCTGACATTCTACAAGCCTTGACATCTTTATAGGACCCTACGATCATACATACCCAGTCCCATAACTAATTTTAAATTATCTACAATCGTTACTGTATCTTGTTCTGACGCCAGGCGCTATCTTAACTATTCGTCCTATTTCGTTTACTATGTCATAGGTACCTACTCTATGGTCAGCAAGTAATCATTACTGACCACTTAATCTATGGTCACCTCACAGCTGTAGTTAGATAGTCGTTACCCGACCAGTTCGATAATTACCGAAGGCCTAAATATTTACGTGACTAATTTGTACCGTTTTGTTTAAATGTAATGTTTCGGGTTTTTTTGTGACCTATAAGGTGTGTTTTTTCCTTCTTTTTGCGTAAATCAATACATAGTCAATCGTCCTTGGCATTGATTTTTTTTCTTGTAATCGAATACTCATCCAGGTAATCATCACGTGTGCGCAAAGTTTTCTAAACTCAAAAACTTCTATTTACTTTTCTATTTAAATACATAATACTGAAACAACTTTTTCTATAAACACGACACGATAATTAGAAAACAAACACTCTTTAATGTAACAACACAATAACGACGTACAATTTTGACGTGCGCGGTCAAGAAACCGGCTGCCTTATCGATTTAATGCAATATTCATGAATGTGGTTGGGCTACTGTGTGACCGCGCCTTAATGCTCGTAATCTCGCTGCCAATAGGCCCTTCGCTAATTTTATACCAACCTGATAATAAAAACTTTCCACATAATATTAGTATGATTGCCATGCGTCAGTGACGTCTGTCATCCCCTTAGGAAAAGCCTTGTATGTACTGTGCGCTAGTATCCCTAGTAGCATTTTTGTTGGCATTTAGTTGGGCCACCTACCTCTGTAAGTGGCCCAACTAAATGCCAACAAAAAATGCTACTAGGGATACTGTAAACTCTTAACTACCTACCCGGAGTCTCACGGACGCCGGCGATATTATTTTTCTCAAAAAGTAATCGTGCGCGCAACTATGCACTTCACGCGTCCGTGTACCTTAAAATTACTAAAATACCATCTTTTATTTCAATTTATCTCCGTCAGTAATTTTTTTTTTTTTTTGTCGTGACAACGTCTAATAAATCGATGAACGCCGGCTGCATGCACGAAAAAGTCACTCACTCATTGTCCCGTTACGCACATTGTCCCGTTACGCTCGTTTGTTCTATGTTTTGTTATGACGTTGTCACGTTAAATTATCGTCCGTAAACCAACTTTACAGACAACCAATATTTTTTTTTTCATGTGCATTATGTGGTCGGAATCTCGGAGACTCCAGGTAAATAGTTTCGTGACTTAAACAGGGGGTAGGTAATTAAGGGTTAAGCAGTCCCCTGGTTGACGAGAGGATATCAATTAGAGATGCAACGAATAGTTATAGCGAATAGTCGAATACCGATTAATCGCCATTCCCTGGCAATTAGAACACTCGGCATTATTACTCGACATAAAAAAGGAATATAAAAAAATTGTTTGGTTTCTCAAATAATAAAATTACTATCTACTTATCACTTGAACTTATTGATTACTGAACAGAAAAACTCATATCTGCCCCTTGTGCACTTTAAATATTAAATTATTAAATAAAAATCCTAACTAATTAACTTTTATGACTGATTTTTGGCTATCTTTTTATAATAATGATAATAATACTAAGTGTGTTTTGTTTTTTAAGATTAATAAAAGTTTAATTATTATTAAGTCTATTGTTTTTCTGTTAATTAATAGTTTATTTTTATTTAGACAACTATTCGCCGAATGTCGAATAATAGACACTATTATTCGGTATTCGACGAATAACAAAAAAAATGTGGAGTAATGCCGAATACCGAATAATAGCGAGTATTCGCGGCATCTCTAATATCTATCAATCTACGAGTATTAATCAATTACCGTATTGCAGCGGTTGCTGGACATAGGTCTATTCCAAAAATTAACGTTTTATGATAGGTTTAAAAAAGATAAAAGGAAGTAAAGAGGTATAAAAATGTGTTACTAAGAATCAAACAAACAAGTAAGGGGTTTATTTATAAACGCTGCTTAAAGTTAAGTAATGATTAGCGACCGTTTAACCATACATTTTTGACGTTTGAACGTCACTTAACTTTAAGCAACGTTTATGAATAAACCTCTAGGGCCTGTGTTCACCAACATTCAAACCACCGGTTAGGTATTTAAACAGTTGTTTACTCAAAATTTCTTAGGCCTGTGTTCACCAACATTTAAATCAACTGTTTAGATATTTAATCAGTTCTTTACTTAGGAAATTTGACATAAATCAACTGTTTAAATACCTAACCGGTGGTTTGAATGTTGGTGAACACAGGCCTTAGGAAATTTGACATAAATCAACTGTTTAAATACCTAACCGGTTGTTTGAATGTTGGTGAACACAGGCCTTAGGAAATTTTGAGTAAACAACTGATTAAATATCTAAACAGTTGATTTAAATGTTGGTGAACACAGGACTAAGTCTAATAAGCAATCAAGTCGATCTCTCGTAAAATGTTTTTACAAATAAAGTTATCTATACTGAACGTTGAAAACACTTCCATAGTTCTTGTCTTCGTGATTTTAAACAAACAAAATAATAATAAGCTCTTATCTGATGTTAACAAACTATGCAAACATTTAACAGTTTGAAATTAAAATGCAAAAATGTTATTAAAATCGAAATAAAGTGTGAAAACTGAAAAGTGTTGAAGAAAATGCAGAGTGCGTGCGATCAATCTACAAAATGATAATCAAGAAAGTCAACCAACCGCTTATCAGGAAGCTGACATCATTACATTTGATTTAAATTATGCTAATTAAAATAAATACAAAACAAAACAACATGACAGATTTATTGAAACATCAAACATGTTTTCTTATCTCCTAACATAATTACAATTACTTCTAGTCATACACTGGCTTATCTGAATGCAATGTAGTACGTACATATTAGGTTATCAATCAGTCATCATCGCTACCTGTCGTTCCGAGAAACAATTTCTCCTAATGACAACTGCTCTTAAAGTTTAAACGAACTCAGTCACTAATGACCAGAAATCGGAATAGGTAGAGTTTATTTACCTAAACTTCTAAAAGAGATAGAGTGGATAATACCTCCTCTAAAATCCCGGAATAATTGACGTTTAAATCCCGGGAAATAAAAACCACGAATTATTTATTGGACTTTATTTATAGTTCCAAATTATTGATTTGAAGAATCGTATAATAAAAAAATGTAGGTTTCCGTACTAAAACTATTATATTAAAGAGCTTTGTTTTACACATTATAGGAAAATACATTCTTGAAAAGTTGGCTGATTATTAGAATAGGTAGAGTATATTTACCTAAACTTCGAAAGTACATGGTGTGGATAATACCTCCTCTAAAATCCCGGAATAATTGACATTTAAATCCCGGGAAATAAAAACCACGAATTATTTATTGGACTTTATTTATAGTTACAAATTATTGATTTGAAGAATCGTATAATACAAAATTTTAGGTTTCCGTACTAAAACCATTAAATTATAGATCTTTGTTTTACATATTATAGGAAAATACGAGTACATTCTTGAAAAGTTGGCTGGTTATTGTGTGTACCTATATTATATTGCGATAAAAAGGTATATCCACTCTATGTTATTTCCTTCCTCGAAGTTTAGGTAAATAAAATCTACCTATTCCGATCTCTGGTAATGACACAAACAGCACTAACTAGAAGTGCTTTCATTAAGAGTGCCTGCATAACATCAGTCTCACTAACTAGTTTCTAGTTTCCAGTTCAAATGGAAACCAGGATTTTCGGTATCCAGGCTAACATACGCAACGCGACAAAATTTTGTCGACCATTTATCTCGCGCTGGATCGAGACATGACTACGAGTATGTGTGTGTAGCGGTATCCACAACGCCACATGTGAACTACGCATCAAAGACCTGAACGTCACAAATCCTGCATCGCGCAATCAGAGTTTACCGCGCGACTAGCATATATACAAGATCCCGACATCAACCGTCGGGCAGTTGCCCACCAGATACGACACCCGTCTGGTCGGAGGATCCTCTCTTTTCCATAGAGTATGAGTGAACTTTACACCCTGTTCCTCATGCCTCTATATTGGTGACCCCGAACATGGACATTAGCGCAGCCTTCGTGCAACTACTTCAGCGTGACGTCATCCATCACTTCCTCAAGCTTTCGAGCGGCGAGTCACACAGCCAGCCAGCACTCAAGGCTACAACGGGTATCCTGACCACCAGCATGCAGCGAACGCGCATACCTGGTCATCACCCTCAGCCTCATTAGCAACCTCGGCTCCGCCCACTGCACTTTCGGCCGGTCCACAAGCAGAGCACTTCAAACCTCTCCTGGTCGACGCATATACATCTGAACTTGTCTCTACAATCGTGATATCTCATTACCAAAAATATCTGCCTAGCCTTTTCCCAACTATGTTGGGTTCGGCTTCCAGTCTAACTGGATGCAGCTGAATACCAGTATTTTATATGGAGCGACTGCCTAACTAACCTCCACAACTCAGTTACTGGGTAATACGAATACCCCTTGGTAAGACTTGGGCTTCTGACGACCCGTAACGACTGTCAAAGATCTACGAATGATAGCCGGGACCAACCGCTTAACGTGCTTTCCGAGGCAGGGAGGGGTCTTGTAATGTAATGGGTGGTTACCCATCCACAAAGCGACCGCGAGAAGCGTAGCTTAACCTCCGAACGACCCGTGTGGATATCATTATTTAGCCATGATACAATAATAAATTAAACTGCGTATATATAATGAGTGGTTGTCGTAAAAGACGACTAAGGGATTTACTAAAGAATGGGCAGCAGCCTTGTTCTCTATGCATTTTTAACAACATACTGCGATTACCAGGCCGCCTGCCAAGCGTGGCGATTATGGCAAACCACCCCTCCCATTGGGGTAGGCCTATGTCAAGCTATGGACGTCATTCGGCTGAAATGATGATATCTAATGGCGTTCCCAGTTTGCATAAAAAATCCCATCAAATATATCCGATAGTTTAGTCACTATAGCTAGTCTATTGATTACTCCCCTTTACTAAGGTAGGTAGTATTTGCGTGAGAGGTACCCAATTAATGCAGGCGTCTGCTACGTGAATCGTAATTGCACTTACAGGAGTTGGTAGAGTTACCTCTTACCATTTAGGTACGCAAGAACTCGTTTTACTAACACGTATTTAGGGTTCGGTAGTAAACAAAGAACTCTTGTAGTTTCGCCATGTCTGTCTGCTTGTCCGTGGCTTACCTCAGAGACTCTTAGTACTAGAAAGCTGTAACTTGGTACAGGTATACATATCAAGGCGACGATAACCGACTTTAAAAATTTTCATAACGTTACCTTGTATTGACAGAGTTAACGTTATTATTAAAATAACGGTAATCTATTTAACGTTATTTATGCACCTATTAATTTTATTGTTATTTTAAACGGGTGAGATGTAAGTAGTGGGGCCTGAGGCGTGCGGCGCGGCGGGAGCCCGCCCTCGCGCCTCTCTGATGCCGTGCCGATAAAAACGTTGCCCGAATCTGCCTGATTCTTACCCACAGAACGGCAACGTAGCTAAATTAACGTTAGTTATCGTATTTTTGTTAATGTTAATTAATATTATACTACTGGTAATATTATCAAGTAACGTTAAATTTTTGTAACGTTAGTAGGTATAACATTGAAATTTTACGTTACGTAACGGTTATTATTTTGTTATTTGGTAACGTTAACAAGCCCTGGTTAAAAGAAAAACTATCGCAACTAAGTAGGCTTTACAAGTTACTGAGTAATAATCGACCAACTTAAATTTGCAGTTGAAAAACATGTTTTCCATACATTCTGTATGAGAGAACACATTTTTTCTAAAATATTTTGTATTGATATTTTGATAAGATTGCCACCACGTGTGTAGCAAATAAATAACTATCAGTTCACGTGTAGTTATCGTATCTTCTATTATGTATGATACAGAAGCTGTTCATATCTAAAAGTCTTAACTAGTAGTTCCTCGAGATTTCTCAGTCTACGTAATTTGTTTTATTATGTTATTGTAACGATAATGTACGCATATTTACATATTTGATAAAAAAAATCCATTCCAATTCACGATTCAACATTTATGTTAGATTTTTTTTCAACTCTACTTTTGTTGTCCCTGATATGAAAATCAGAAGTATGTAATATTTTACGATACCTACATTTATATTTGTACATGATAATTAAAATGAAAATAATTTATAAAAATTATACCTTGAATTTTTGTAATGCTTTTACTAAGTTACGCAAAAGTAATGCAGAAACACGGCCTATTTGCGACTATCTACAGATTGCACCATATTTAATAGAAACGTTAGGTACTTTTGCAATAATATAGGTACCTACTGTTGGAGCTTTCAGAAGTAGTTCGATATGACTTGGATAAAACGAACAAATCCATCAATATTTCCAGAATTTATCGGTTAAGTATTTCAAAGAGTTATAAAAATGAGTCAAATTAGATACCTTATGAATATAACGTTCGAGTCACTTTAAAGTCCTTTGATATTACCACTCTGAAGATACGACGAAGTGCCCGGAACAAAGCGAGGAAGGAAGCAATGTTCAACTGCAGAATACTTAATAAGCACATAACGATTGAAATAGATACAGTACCTACTACACTAAGCACGTATATCAACGATTATTTTAAAACCACCATGACACTTCCTTAACTTGCCATTTATTTATTCTCTTTGTACAGATTATACCTAAATAATTTGCGTATGATTAGATCATGCGATGACAAATTTAAGTGAAAGTGTTCTCCCACTCGCGGCAGGTAATGGCATAAAATATTTAAAATTAAAATAAGCACCAAACATTAATTAGTGTCGCAGTGCAGTCATTATGTTTGCGGAAAGAATAGAAAGTAAAGGCTCGTACACACAGCATTGTCCCGTGAGGACGGCGATGCTAATGCGGAAGCTGCGCCGGCGAGCGACGTGCCGTCCTGCCCGCGGGCGGAATTGTTAATCGCCTCATTTATCATTGCAGACGAAAGTGAAAACTGCTACTGTGTAAATAATACAATTGTGAATGCGGCTTTATGGTTTTTTTTTTTTACAAGTGGGATTGATTTTTTGCACACGTTTTTTTGTTGGCAAATGGCTTACAATTATTTAATTACCATCTAATTTGGACAACGCAAGTATTGCAAAATAGATAGGAATGTCATTACCTCATAGAATAGATGGGCTTATTCCACAAATCCCCCCTGAAAATCCCCCTTAGGAGGAAAAGTGGAATCTGAAAACAGTCTAGAATTCACCCCTGATAATCCCGCTAAGGGGGGAAAACTAGAATTGAAAAAACAAAAAATAACTTATTCCAAGATCCCCTGAAAGTGATTTTTTTACACTAATGTAAAAAAAACAACCCTAAGGTTTAGTTTTTTCCACTGAGGGGGATTCTCTCAGGGGGGATTAGTGGAATAAGCCGAATAGATGCAGAAGAACAAGAAATAGACAGTTGGATAACTCGTAGCATATTTTTTTTTTTTTTGTTTTGATCTTTTTAACAATGTGACGAACGACATCATCAGCGATTGTAATATTAAATTGTGACATAACATTAGCATTGTGTGGCAACATGGACGAGTAAAAGTGAGCACCATTGTATCGGATGTGCGGTAATAGCTCCGCCCCTTATGGCTGCACCTATGGAGCAGACTATTTGACGTGACTGAGACTCATTAACAAATGAAAAACTAATCTATACTTATAATCTACACTAATATTATAAAGAGGAAAGATTTGTACCTATTTTTGTATGTTTGTATGTTTGTAATGAATAGGCTCAAAAAGTACTGGGCCGATTTAATAAATTATTTACCAATAGAATGCTACATTCTTCCAATTTGACATAGGCTACATTTCATTTTGAAAAAAATTAGGGATCCTTGGTAAAATTTGAACAATGTAACCGAAGGTGTAGAAAAATGAGTCTTAAAATGATAATTGTTTACCCCGTGCGAAGCCGGGACGGGCTGCTAGTAATATTATAAAGAGGTAAAATTTGAGTCTTCGGAACTCCTGATCCGATTCAGAAAATTATTTTTCTAATGGTGAGCTACAGAATTGCCGAGTGTCAGAGAATATATTTTAAGTAAGTAATTATTATTTAAGGTAGTAAGTAGTAAGTCGCGAGCAGATCAGCAGACCAGTATAGAATAGAACAAACATATAAGAAAAAACAAACTATTAAAATTTATGATACATTATAGCCATGATCGTGGTAAAGTACGAATATAAATCATACAGCAGTCCGCAAAGGAGTAATTTTATAACAATATATTCCCATAAGCATAAGTCTCTACGTTCGGACTCTCGGTGAAATTCAGTATTTCAGTAGGTGTAGAATATCTAATTTTACTTGACATAATTAAGGCATGCCGCAAAGGTGTCAACGGTTAATATAATATTATATTCTGGACCTTTATATACTGTAAATTCGTGCTCTGTACTATTCAGTTTTCTCGAGATGATTAGATACCAAAAATAAACTTGTTCATTCGGTAGCTACAACTTTAATATGAATGAATGACGCTGTTAAAATAAATTGTTTGGGACCTTTTAAACTTTTTTTTACCATCACATCACAGCTACACTAAAATCGAATTCAAAAATTTCAAGTACAACTACTACATAGTACTAACAGTTTTAACCTACGATGATTTATTAAACGAGTCAGCTAATCAGAGATTCTTAGTGAGATACCTCCATTTTATCCTGTTCTTATAGAAACAGATTCTACCATTGATGAAAAGTTATGAACTTATGACAGATGAAAACATAAGCTTTTACTAACGTATAAGCCGATACCAGCTTCGTTCATGACTAATCATAAGAATCGCAAATATTTATTAACAATGACAAATGACTAACACACATCAAAAAAAGTTTGTGAGCATAAGCCGAAATTTTTTTTTTTATTGAACTATATCAAGAAAAATTCTTTGTTTTGTGTTTTCTTTAAATAGAAATACCCTGTTTGAAATTAAAACATAAAACTATTTTTTTATTTTTTATTAAAAAAAAATAGTTATTAATCATAATGTAATTGTAACAGATATTTGATAGAAAGAAAAAGACAGTTTAACCAAACATAAACAAAAATTTATTAATAAAAGATTTATATTCAATATAATATAATTCCTCTCCTGGCTCGAATACATACGGTGATCCTCCTGGGCATGCTAAGAATCAAGTTATCCAGCATTTCTTGGGGTAACCTGTCCCATTCTTGAATAGCGGCTTCCCTGAGCTCTGGCACTGTTTGGGGACGTGGCTGACGGTTCCAAACAGCTCGCTTAAGAGCATCTCACGCGTGCTCTATTGGGTTTAAGTCAGGCGAGCCGAATCATAATATAATCTACCGTACCTAACAAAAAAGATTTCGATTATTCAAAGTGATCGCAAACTTTTTTTGATGTGTGTATGTATTCAAATTTCATATATATATCCTAATGAGGGTCACAAATGTCAAGATTTTCATAAGTAGGTTCTTCGAACTATGTCTAGCGAAACATGAATCATAGAAGTAATTTTGTGTGAACACCGTAGAATTTCATCCAATCATTAACCAACCATAATACATTCCACGGTTGTCAAATAGACAACCGTGAAACGAACAGTTATTTTTACAATTCATAGTTAGTATAACAATTATTGCTCACAACCACAAGTTCATTAAAAACACACCGAAGTTATTCTCCGAAGTCAAACTTACTAATGTACCTACTTATTCTTCTAATTTCTATTATAATCACTTTTTTGCTTAACCGTTTAATATTATCATAAAATTATTATTAATATGAACGGGATATTTACCATTTATTATTTGTTGTGAGAAAAAAACAAACATGGAAAAACATGAAACATGGAATAAAAATGGTAAATATCCCGTTCGTATTAATAATATTATAATATTAGTGACCATGACAGTTTAAAAACTTTTATCATAAAATTGCGTCTGAGCATTTTGCATTGTGTAAAATAGCGTTGCGGGATGCGTTTCGTTTTTCCGTTTTTATTGTAATTTTCCTGTTGTTAGCGTTGTTTCCGTTGATCGTTATTTTTAATAACACCATAATGCAGCGCTTTCTTTAAAATTAAATAAATACGCATTATCGGGCCTATGATCGGAAAATATCGACGTCATCTATTATTAGCTGCCGGAGCTACCCCTCGAACCTGCTTACCTTGGCAGTGGTAGTTTATAAGTCGTTTCTGCAACTATTTTATCATAGTCACGCTAGAATCATAAAAAGCCGACGAAAAATGTTTCCATCTTTATTGTATCAACGTGATAGGTGACGTGACGGGGGTTATAAAGTGCGTGATACTTCGCACGTTTCGTGTGTAAGTACCTATGCAGTCATAACCCCTTTAGGGGTGTATTTTTACTGCTATAAGTATGCTTTAAACCGTAATTCACGAGCTGCCAGTTTTCTTTTTGATCATTAGTATTCCGTACCTCAAAAGGAAGAAACGGAACCCTTACAGGATCACTCATGTGTCTGTCTGTCTGTCCGTCCGTCCGTCCGTCCGTCTGTCTGTCTCTCACAGCCAATTTTCTTCGAATCTAATAGTAGACCGATTAAGTTGAAATTTTATACACATGAATTTCTCTAACCCAAACACGGACGTCATGTAACGTAAATAAAAGGCAAATTAGGAAATTAAAAAAAAAAAAAGTTTTGCAAATTTTAAGGATTTCAGATATTTTTTTGAAGTTAAAACTTCTTTAGGCGCGTAACGTTGTGCACTTTTAGGGGAAAAACTTATGGGTTCGCGATTGTCACCGAATGCTGCTATAGTGTATATTATGTGTACTTTTTGGGTGAACAAAAATCATGGGACTCGCCTCATCGTCACCGAATGCTTTAGTTACTTAGTTTTCACTTCTATCGGTAGTCCCCAAAGACAGCCCCCCTTTTTTTTAATAATTTTATATTAAATACGTAAAATTAAAGAAAATAGATGAAAATTGACCATTCCCCTTCACACAACTTCGAAATTACTGAGCCTAATATTTTGATAAAAATATAGAAATTAGTTCTATACTTATAGATTACAGGAAAATCTATAAGAAGTCTATGGTCTTAATATAACATGGTAAATCTCACAATATTGTGCGTACAAACTTACTGGGCCTCAAGTCTGCTATTACAATAGTGTCAGAATGGTCTCGCCATTGTGAGTATTTGACAGTGTTTGTATGGCAAATCTGTCAAAAACTCACAATGAAGAGACCATTCTGACACTATTGTAATAGCAGACTTGAGGCCCTGTACGCACAATGTATGGGAGAACTGGTTTTTCAATTACAATGTTAAGTTTGTTTTTGGGATAAATTCATCCCAACTACGGAACCCTTCATTGTGCGTGGTCCGACATGCACTAGATTTCAGTATCTAAAACTATCATGAATACAAGTCATGGCTTTTTTTAAACAAAAACCAAGTCAGTGCTTCATTTCTAGGAAAAGTACTGATACGGTGTAATGCTAGACGAGATTTTATATAGTTAGTATTTGTAGCAAGTCCTTAGCGGAGCGAGGTGGCGCCAGCTGGCATTCTTGTCTCGGCCAGGAGCAACTTTCATGAATAGTTAACTGACTAGTTTTAGTTCTAGCCTAGGATCGCGCTTTGCAAAGTAAATACTGTTCGATACGTCTCGTTTTAAATAAACATGCGGCACTTTACGTATCCGTTTGGAATGTAGATAATACAATGTTTGATTCATATACGACCGTCTTCTCCTTTCGTATCAGTATCGAGTGCCGTGAGAAATAGCCTAATTCTGTATACAGTCGAGTGATCAATCAATCAAAATATTTTATTTCACATAAACCTACATGGGCACTTATGAAACGTCAGAAGCTAGGTGCACGGTTCCAATTAGTCGTTTCCTATGGAGAAGAGCCGGCAAGAAACTCCACGGTTACTCTTTTAAAAATAATTGGCTTTACAATATTATAAAATAACAGTGATAATAGGTATGGGAGGACAGGGTAGGCCTTTCAACAATTACCAGGTACTTAACAAAATAGAAAACCGCCAACAAATCTGCACTCTACTAGGCCTACAACGTTCTCACATTCACAAAATATAAAATAATCTAAGTATATAAAATATTATCGACATGATTGCAATTACAACTACAGTAACATATCTGAATAAATATCATGTCAGTGATAAAAAGATGCTCCCAAAAAGTTGACACAATTGTTGTTGTTCTAAGGTTTTAACGCGTCTGCTGAAATCACTAAAAACCCACGTCAGATGGACTATATTATTTTATTTTTTATTTTTATTCAAAGGAACAGCAAACAGTTATATTATAAGAACTTATAACCAATTTAACAAAAAACGTTTTAATAATAATATAACCCACAAAGCTGTCCACATGTAGAAATAGTTATATAAAAGAAAAAACAAGTTTAATCGCTAGGAATTTTGTTGCAGTACGAGTAGTAATTAATTGAATAATAATGAGCATTAATAAAGTTAAAATTTGGACAAGAATTACATAATATAAAATATGATTTTAGTACGTTAGACGATTTTCAGAAAGGGTACTTATATGGCTTTTATTTAATAAAGAGGAGCGGGTGAGGCTTTTGAATATTATAGACAACTCAGAGAAATAACAGCGAAAGTTATATTTCTCACTAGCTTTGGCCCACGGCTTCGCCCGCGTGGAGGTCGGAAATTATCCCACAGGAACGTACTACCGAGATAAAAGTATCCTATGTCCAGGTTATAAGCTACCTGTGTGCCAAAGTTGATCCAAATCCGTTCAACCGTTTAAGCATGATTTTTTTATATTTCTATGGGTGACGATGACGCGAGTTCCATGATTTTTGCTCACCCAAAAAGTACACATACATACACAGTATACATATAGCTCTTGGAAAGAGTTCGGTGACGATGTCGCGAGTTCCATGATTTTTGTTCACCCAAAAAGTGCTCAACGCGCCTAAAGAAGTTTTCACTTAAAAAAATCCAAACATCCAAACTATCACGTCAGGATTTTCTAACACAGAATTTAACATGAATGAAACCAACTACTAAAGCTAACTTCATGAGCTTTTAATCTACAAAGTTCAGGCAAGTCACTATGATTGTGTAGAACGGTACCTTCCGAGCTACAAGAGACAATTAACACAACAACCAATTGAACACTGTGTCGTACAAACCGTTTACATAGCTGCCAGATAATACTCGTATCGTAAAATTTAGTTACCCTATAAAACATTGAACCCGCAACTTCAAATCATATTGACTAGACCAATATTATCTGTTGCTCCATATACTTATAACGTCATAGTTTGTCTAGTTTCTTTATCAAAAACCTAACTCTGTTAACCTGACTATCAAAAGAACATTGTAAAAAATAGTACATGGAATTTATACGACTTATAACACTCCATAAAACGTTTACACCCTCTCAGCGATTCCAAGAGCAAAATAAAATTTTATGAAATATTTTTATGGTCCAATGTCTATGTACTTGATCATAATACTAAGTGATCTAGCTACTTTAGCAGAACATGTTACAAATAACAAGAAACTTTAAACCATGTATTACAAAGGTGGTTCATATTTTGTAATCGAAAATGAAAACATTGAGTAAAGATTCCACGATGATATAACAAAACAACAAACACACATCAGTCACAAATGTTTGGGTCAAGTGATAAATGTTCGAGTCAGAACGTGGGTACATCTCCGGGACGTTTAGGAGTTATTTTATCGAAAAACACGGTTAAATATCGTCTATTATGTTGAGGACACAGCTCTAGAATGTACAACCGATCTTATCGACTACAGTAATTATTGCTTTAAGTTTAACGTTAGAGCTTCCCCAGTGCGCATCATTAGCTTAAATAGCTGCATTAATTTCAATACAGTTTAACTGCTACATATTTTTATTGATTTATTCAATAAGCGCGGCGTTATCGTACAACCTTTTGCTCTCATAAAGTCTTATCATTTAATTAATTATTTTGACATTTACAATTTTTGTATCAAACAGCCACCCATACTGCTCCTCTTCGCATGACGTGTGCACATTAGTCTGTTATACAGTACAATATTAGAATTAGAAGCGAGAAAAAGAACAATATTTATATTCTCAATGATAAACAGCGTAAACACTAGTGTCTTCAAGTGTTTGTCTAACGGAAGGAACTGTTTACTGAATATGGACATAACAAATTGTTATTGCAAATAACCTGTGTTACTGTTTAACATCAAGAAGAGAAACACTAGTTTTCTACAGTACCATCTATTTTACAAAAATTATCTCGTGCAGAGTGAGTGCGTTCAGTTTCAAATATTAACTTTGTGTATGTTTTCTTCCAATGGTACGTGCTTTGATTACGTACAACAGAACGTGATACAAAATGTATTCCACTGTAAACAAACGTGAGTAATTGTGCAGATATTTATTAGCATAATCTTACTTTATATGTAGCTCATTGCCTTCTTGTTCTGTATTTGGAATCGTATCTAAGCAAGTGTTTAAATTCTGTAGCTCTACATAAGCTTTGTGTTATAATAATTTAATTCAACATATTAAAAGCCATGAACTTATTAATCTAGTCACGAACAGGGAATCTAGGGGTACCTACATTGATGGATTTAATGCTTAAATCATATATGACGCCACAAAAACTAAAGAAATGCTCCAGGTGGGGAGACAGTAACAATGATCCCACAAACCGCATAAACGCCTGGCGCGACCAGAGTTCGCGTACTTATTTGCTTTTATCGACAGAAATTTGCACACAATGTTTAGAAACAAACGGCATCGATGTTTTGCTTTCACGGCTCATGCCTGAGAATGATTGTACTGTTATTACTTACGTATGAATTATTCACTTATTTTTATTCTAAAGGAATGTTGCGAATCAATCGTTAGATGCTCATTGTTTTGTGAACGATTAGCTTTTATCCAACAAAGTTTTAGAAAGGTCCAATCTAGGTTATGCTCTTAGTAAGAGCCTCTTACACGTCTGATTACATTCCTATCAGTTATGTTCTCTAACATTATATCTCATGAACGACCATGTAAGAGCTCATGTAAGTCTGTAGGTACCATAAAAGCTTAAAGAAAAACAGTCTTTGTTCCTGAAACAATTGAGAGACCATAATAAATGAGTACATATAGAACGGAACATGGTCGGATTCTCGGGAGTCGGTCGCCCGAGACGTCCACTGTTTACCGTCCATACAAACCAATATTGACATTCTCTTTGTCTACTAACTGACGGCTAATCTCTTTGTATGGGATATTCTTTTGTGAAATCCATATCAATGTGTTTCTATGGCTTAAGCGTAGGTAGGTATCGCGCATATTCATATAATTAAATACCTATCCCATATATATAACACTGGGAAAACACAGCAACAGCTAAATCAACTATGATTTCACTGTAGTTTTGAATAGGTCGCTTGTCTCCCGCCATACCATTAGCCTAATATTTGTTAGAAACTTTGATACTTGATACGGCTTAGTAACCCAACCTCTTTGATTCATGGCAATGATCACGTCGAATAGAACAATATTTCATAAAAGCTCATAAAGGGACTAGTTTGGGCTATGCCTACTTATGAAGTACTGGACGTGGACTGGGCCGGTCCACTTTCATGCAGTTTGTGAGCCGGGCGGCGCGGCGGTAAGACGCGGCGACTGCGCGGGCGCCGGCGCAGAGACATTGTTGCGCGGCGACATTCTGCGCTCAGCGTAGTCACAGATATTGCTAGAAAGCTTTTCAAACGATCTATGTCTCTGGGACGAAACAGGAACTGCTCCCCGATAGTAACCAAACAGAACGCTAGCTGGTGAATTACGTCCATCAGTCCATCGGCACATTAGAATGCAAGAGGGCCAACAAAGTTGTCAGTAATCTACCAATAGTTACCGACCACCTTGCTACTTCCAAGCAATAGTAACGCAGTAACAGATAGAGGTAGTGTAACCCGAATTCTAAATGCCAAATTACTGTTACCTACCCATACAAAAAAAAAAACAAATCCTATGTTCAATACGGAACATTTTCTGGCCAAGAAATAACTGAGTAATACCCGTTGGGTCTGTGAGTTTTTAATTTATTTTCGCAATGTATTTAATAAACTAGGAAAGCTTTCATGTTACATCGTAATAAAGTGAATGTGATGGTTTAAAACTGACGTCGAAGTGTTAAGATCACTGATTGATGATAATGTAAATGCTCTTTAAATGTCATCGTCAGTGTAATTTCACTGTAATATCCAGTAAACACTCAGTTCGTCCTCTCTGATCTTTAGCAACTTAATGTGAGTGAAAACCGAAACATCATTATTTATTAAATTATTATTGCAATGCACTGACTATACTGATAATACAGCCCTTATTGAATTTATTATACACTTAGTGATGAGCTTTTATCGTAACATCGTTGATTTAGTCTGTATGTATCAGGCCATTCCCAATGTAGAGGCAGCAGCAAAATTTATCACCTCCCAGTTTAGCATAAACCTACTCTAAAAAGTTTCTCACGTGAACAACACAGATAAAAATATCATCATAAAAATAATTGATGTAGATTTTGGGCTTGAAATGCAAGAAGAAATCAACTTTTGCACAAGCACTTATCATCGTCATCATCATCATCGTCATTGGCAGGCTGGCAGCCTTGTTCCACCCACTGCTGAACATAGGCCTACTTCATGAACTTATTATTCATCAATTTGCACGTGTCAGGAAATTAAAATAAGGTGGTTTTTACGGCAATGCTTCCTCCTTCCGTCCCTAATGACTTTTTTTATAGACTCATGTTACTTTTGCTGGAGTATATAGCATGGATATATTATGATACTTATAAATATATAACCTCTTCAAATTCTCCCAAATACTGTATAGAAAGTTTGAACACTGTGAAGAACATCATTTAACCAGTTTTGTCATTGCAGGGCTGCGGGAGTCGGGTTGGAGCGCCCGTTATAATGTGACCGGCGCACGACGACGCGCGTCTCTCCTCAAGGTAAGCTTCCTCTCTCCTGTGGACCACCTCCACAACGTTACTAGCACAGAAGCTTAATGTCACGTCGATACAATTACCTTTATCTACCTGATGACCGGTCAATGACATCCCTCGATTTAAATTCTACGTTTTATAGGCTAGGATTAAAGGGAACATTGATGCATGTACAGATAACACCATAAGAATTGTAGATTTACCCGTTTCAGTCATTTCATGGATTCAAGTTTGCTTATTCGTTGGTTCTATTCATCAACTGGTGCTGTTGACTGTACCTCATAATATTTTAATACGACAAAATATTTATGGACTCACTTGCTCCCGTGTGATTTATGGATATATGGATCTTAAATAAAGAACAAAAACACAAAAGGGGTTTTAAATATAGCTAGCCGGACCAAAAACATATATCAAGATGATATTATTAAAACGAGTCTTATGGCAATGCATTCTGGTAACCTTTACGGGCCCGACTGTCTGCCTACTCATTGTGCAGGGCGCGGCATCACCGACGCGACGGCCATGAATCCGAGCGTGATATATTATTTGTTATTCACGGGCAAAATCTGTCGCCACCGGCTTCCGTCAAAGAAGACCGTTTCCCTTCCAAAAATACAAAGATTATATTCCGAACGCATCCGTCTCGGTACGCTGAATGCGATTTCGTTTCGTACACGTTCGTTAACAACGTCCATCGGACCGTTTAAGAAATTCAGTAAGTACCACTAATTAGAACGCTATGTCGCGATAAAGCTATGCTGCCCTACACTGACGCGAACTAGAAATAAAAAGCTGATCTCAGCACATATAGCGGATAATGGAGGCGGAAGAAAAATTAGAGCGGCAAGTAGAAGCGACTTATTAATGAAACTTGTTGAACGCCCTTTAAATCCTGGAGTCCGACAGAGAAAGTTGTAAAAGTTTTAAGCTTTACAAGTGCGTCGTTACAAGCTTTATTTTATAAATAAGATCATGAATGTTTTCGATCTTTTACGAACTTTCAATGTATTGGTTTCAAATCGAATTTTTTTGCAAGTAACATTTCTGAAGCCAAACTAATAAGTGCTGGTTGAAGAAAAAAACTAACGTAGCATTTAAAACACGACATATGTAGCAAACCTAAAAAAATTTGCTCCCGTTCATAACGTATCCACTCTAAACCGAGAGTTGAAAATTAAAGGGAGATGAATGGACCGTTTTTATAAATAAACATCGCCGGCTGTGCGCCTGAGGCCGTTGCGTACTACGCAGCTTGGTTTAGGTGCACTTAATTGTTTTTGGACATTGAGGAGATACATTTGCTCCTTAATACGGAATTTAGGGACAGATAAACAAAAGATCAACAAGAGGTGGAGCGGAACACCACTTAACTTGAAAAATCTCTTCCAATCATTATATGACCCTTCCACATCATAAAAAAAGCACGCACAAAGGTACAACTAAAAACTTAAAATGAGTACCTATGTCCAACTCATTGTAGAAACCTATAGCTTTAGTTAATCCTAGGATCATATAATAAGTAATTAAATGGACGTTCTATTCTAGTGGTAATTTATCGTTTCAAACAACAGACGTTTCACAATTATATCCAGTAAAATGTGTCATTTACAGTATTTTATGGCTCTGTATCACATGGCGCATTGTTCACGTGACTTGCTAGCAATTTAAATGAAATAGATATATGTTTATAGGTACCTACGTGCAAACATAAATCTAGTGCTGAACTGGGAATCAGAGGAAAACCTGACAATTATCTTACATGGCTTATCTACAAACAACAAGTTGTTAAAGTCAATTAGCAAGTTATCTATGATGCAGCTCAATAAGATAGTGATAAACCTAAAAACTTGATCGACGTAAACAAATAAATAGACAAGACACACTTTCCCTAATAACATCATCGATAGAGTAAAATCTTGACAAAAACTTTGCTTGGCAACAAATCCGCAGCTGTATTCAAAACAATAAAAAAACAACACCAATATATACGGTCACGTCTAATAGATACGTTGACCTTGCAGCAATACCCAAAATGTAGCCGAGATGTAGGAATGATAGTGAAATGTCGCGGCACATGCTAACCACGCAGTCAGTAGGTCGCTCTCAACTACCGACACACTTGCCCATGAGAGTGACAAAACTTGCAGCTGCAAAACCGAACCTCAATTTATTATTACAAGCGACTTTATAGGCCAAACGATTGAGCGTGACCGTACACATTTAATTACAAAAAGGATCGAGATGAATGGATGGAGATTGTTGGCGAGCTACATTGTTGTGTGCCGAAACGTTCAAACAAATCGAATACGGCTTATAGAGATATACGCAATATGTGGTGCATTTAGTGTCGTGGCTAGTCATATTTTGCTCGTGACACTCAATATTCCTCGAGGACTGAAAATGGCACCAAAATGGACCGAAGCACGCAGTTAATTCTGATGGCATAAGTAGGTACCTATACCTAATGCAATTTTTGTTAGCCGCTAAGGCGCTATCTTGACGAGTCCTAGACCTAAAAACCACAAATAACCGTATTTCCTTTAATCTGGTTCACCCATGGTAAAAAGATTAGCCAGCAAGGTTGGAAGCTGTATGGTACAGATGAGAAAAACTAAGATAAAGAGACAGATAAGTCGGGTGTTGGCAACAGAAAAGAAGCATTAATTAGAAATTCACAAAATGATATGTTTAGAAAAGGATAGTTCACTCAAATAATTGAAGGAACACTAATCGAGCTAACTTTATAGTAATTAGCATACTTAAACTAAGAAGAGTACCAGCAGGTAGGTATATACCAGTAGGTACTCTTTAAATAACCATAAACAAGCCAACGATGTGTAAGTTAGCTCGATTGACTTTCTACAATCATTATTTAGCATTTGATGTAATGGTACGGTTCTCGTTCTCGTATAAAATTTTGTTGATTATATAACTACATACTGTAAGTAAATGCACTTGACCTGACTCAATGTGCATGGACAACGTTAACCAATTTACTTTCCTTGTTTTAACACTGCGTGGAATTAATTGTTGTTACATTGACATTGAAAGCAATGTTGCTTTTAAAAACAACAAACCCATTTGTGTAATATTCATTGGTTAAAAAATCCTATATCTACTAAACTGTTAAAAAGGCCGATCCCCGTGTTCCACCTGATGCTCCTGCCGTACAAGCGTCTCTATATTTATCTAAATATTTCTGTCATTGTTCACAGTTGACATGGTCATTAAGAGGCGTAGGAAACTGACGCTCATTAGTATTAGTTAGCTACTTAGTCGTGACTGGTACTCAACGATTATAACGGTGAGTTAGTGGTCTCAAAAGCTTCCTCGAACAAAGGAGCCAGTATAAAACAGTATGACATAATGAAAAACGTAGACCTGGATCCGGCCGAATAACCGTGCAACATTGTATCAAAAGGAAATTATTTGCACAGTAAAGTGGAAAATGTACGAGCCGCTTAGGATGCTTTGTGTCTTTGTTCTAACGCACTGTTACAAGCTTACAAGTAACTATTACAGATAATTTATGTCTCTATGTCAGCGTCTGTGTCTAACACTTGAATAACAGTGGTGTCTTATCATTACACTGACCGATGTTGCGTGAAGGTATCCATTTACTTTTCCGCAAACAAAAACCGATTCAACATTTTCAACATCCGGAAGTGACTGAACAATTAAACTGAATTAATAAACTTAATAATTAATTAACTGAATTTACCACAGACAAACGATAGACGATTATGGCACAAAGTCCGTTCAAACAACGGTGACGAATAACGATAAACAAGAGGTAACAATTTAGTTAATGACTGTAATTTGTGTTTAACAGATAATGCAGAAAATAATCATTGAGTTTACACTTTAAGTTTAACCTACTGAGAAGTTGCGGTGCTTGAGTACTTACATATATACAACGATAAATATCTACATATAAACGATTAACCTAAGGCCTCACAGCAAGAAATCTCCTCCCTACGCTTGTATTCAACGTCAAAGCCTGTTTTTAGTTTGACACGATTTTGTGGCATAGGAAAATTTAATAACCAGCTCTTAATTGCTGCCATTCAACCTAACCGGACGTTAATTAACTGATATCCAATAAATATAATTATGAATGAATATGCTCAGTTCCAATTTCAATAGCTTTATTTAATAAAAGGTATGTTTTATATTTTTCAATAAGAGTTCTTTACACTTTCAAGGTCATTAAATACATTATCCTCGGTTTGTACGGAGGTATAAAATTCGCAGTAAATTTCAGAAATCGTTATCCCTATATCCTGTTCGCGAGGAATATCAATCAGTTACCTAATATGCAAATTTGGCCGACATCGTGTCTGACCAGTTAGCGGGCACACTTTCTCGTCGACGCATGGCCATTATTAAACAATGCTCATTATGGATATTATCAATCCACACGTGGTCACATTGTCACGAATATCGCAATGAAGCTTGTCTAGTCATAATTATGAAGTTATGACTAGAATAACAGTGGTGGCCCAGTGGTAAGGGCCTCGACTTACGAGTAGTGGGTTTGACGCCAGACAGGCGCTTTGTTTTGTGGAAGTAATTACATCACCACTGCTCTCAAAACGATGAAGGATAACATCGTGAGGAAACCGGCATGGCCTAGAACCAAAAATTCGAAGACATGTGACATCTACCAACCTGCACTGGGCAAGCGTGGTAGATTAAAGCCCCTCCCTCTCGAAGAAAGGAGGCCTGTGTCATTGTGTCCCAACTGTGGGAAGATTATAGGCTAATTATGTGATGTTATAATAACCGGCACCAGTCGTGAGCACAGATGGTCAGTAGTGGGGGCAAGCTCGCGCATGTACACTTTCTGCTAAATAAAAATGACACGCGAGAGTCCAATAGACGACGAGTATCGACTGACGAACCAATCGCATGCAGCTCGGCGCCCCCCGGCTTCTTCATTCCGCCAAAGAGACCTAAAAATTTACTACTACGCAGGTGTCAGTTTGTGCTCACGACTCATGCCGGTTACTATATGTGACTAGAATAATCATAGGAAGGTTTCTTTATACAATACCGGTGGTCTAGTTAAGAAGGTAAAAAGTTTCACAAATTGACAAGAGTCAGATAAGCAAGGAATTATTTTAAGAACATTTACGTTGTCTTTATTAATTAGAGACTATATATTTCCGTCATCTACCGATCACACCTATTTCTTATTTTTGTAACCAAAAACCTGTCAAACAGCAGGTGTAGATAACACAGCTGTTTCTTTAAAATCCAAGTAACATTTTTTTATTATTTAGTAGGTGGTGGTAGTTATCTCGGTTTAAAATCTCAACTTTGTTCGTTACCTACCTACTCAGCCATACAAATTCGATTGAAGAAACACCTGCTTTTTATTTGGAGGGTGGTGCACCAACCGTGACAGAGTAGTGCAGTCCACTTTCAACTCTCAAAACGTTTGAACTCAAATGCAGTTAGATTGAATACGCTCATTGATAACTTGGAACATTAATCACAATTCTACTTTGGAAATCTTAATAAAAAATTAATTCATCCATACACGCACAAATGTTTGTCAGAAGCACTCGACTCGAGTTCTGACTGGAAAGCTATTTGTGTGCAACCCTGCGCCGCCGACGCACCTCTGTTCCGCAACTGCCTTGTCTCGCTCTCGCATGCATGTCAAGGTAGGGTTCAACATTCGAGGATTTGGTCCGTGCAGATAATAATACATCCAAACCGAATACCCGACGTGTATCTGTTTAATGTAAACATAATGTTCTCATTAGGTCAGACGCAGTCAGAGACGCACATAACTTCATAATCCCAGCACACACTGCATTCTTTAGCCGCGCCGAAGATTTGTTGGGAGAAAATCCCAAGTAGCATTCAACGAGTTTAATCCCGCTTTCTAATCCTTTTCACACTAGAGAATGCAGTATAAAGTATGCTTCAATCAAGCACCATTGAAACACGGTCAATTCCCGCGAGAAGCTTCCGCGTGCGCGTGCGGCGCCTGATGCGAGATCATTGCCAGATGCCGCCAATAGATCGCGACGGGGTCAACAGCCATTGCCCTTGTTTTGCGCACTAAATTATTTACTGTACAGCAGATCCACCATAAGCGCGCTTCACACAACCGGGGTCAAGGGAACTAATACTGTCTACAACATTGTCGCCAACAATAAACAAAAAGCATTATTTACATAAAATTGTTATGTAATAATATGTTTTACATGTGAATGAAACATTTGCAGCGAATAGTAAAAGGTAGGTACAGTCCAGTTTTCTACTGAGTTGCTGTTACAGCAGAGGGCGATATATACCATTCGATGTTATACCACGCTTAACCTTAAGGCTCCTACAGACGCGAAACGCGACGCGACACAAAGACACCGCTCATCGCGCGACACGCGGTACCTTTGTGTCGCGTCGCGTGTTGCGGCTGTTTGTAGGAGCCTTTAGGTCGGGAACAAAGTATAACACACAAGTAATTCTAATTACGCGTTTATTATTATAAACGTACCTACTGAAATAATGAGCTTTGAAGTTATCTTCCAAATAAGTCTTCTTCGCTGCACGTGTTGTTCTTACAAAACGAACGAGTAACTAATTAAACTGCGCATAATATATTGCAAACAAGTTATAGCATCAAAGAACGCGTCCGTTGACTTGGGAACGACATCACAATGCTGCAATGGTTAGCTTAGAAACATCCATGGCTAAACGTAGATTTGCAAGTAGATACTTAGGTACCTGGTACCTACCTGCCTATAATAATATTTTTTTAACGATCTTTTATCGAACAGTATGTGTATCCAAACTATGAGGGTGATACTTTTCAAGTTCCCATCCCACAAACACAATGACACGAATCAAGAGCTCTATATCAACACAATAGTTAATTAAGAAACCAATTTTTTCAATAGATGAGAGAACTTAAGTAGTCAACGTTCCTGCCAACATTTAGCTTCTTTTCTGAATACGACTGATTCATCATAATAATACGTATATAGACCAGGTTGGTACCTAGGTACATATTTCGACATCAAGTGCCATTTATAATAAGTAGGCGAATGCACCTGCATGAATTCTTACTTTTTAAACTACATCACACCTCAATATTTGTAGGTATGTTAGTGAAAGGAGCCAAAAACCTTGTCCATTTATCTCACATAACCTTTACGTCAGTTCAAGTTTATAAGCATCTACTTGTTTATTATTGTCATATTTTATCCTAAACACTGGCTTCTGCCCGCGACTTCGTCCGCGTTAAATTTCTTGTTCCCCCGACCCACCCCGTCGCAACACATTGTCTGCCCGTGCTTTTACTTCGTTTTCGCATAAACTTTCATTAAAAAAAAATATTGTGTCCTAGTTAATAGGAATGTAATTCTTCCTCAAGAATTGGGCTGTAACATGCAAAAAGATTTTTTTCAAATCCAACTCGCAGTTCCAGAGATTAGCGCGTTCAAAAAACAAAAAACCGGCCAAGTGCGAGTCGGACTCGCGCGAAGGGTTCCGTACCATCCATACAAATCCTGACTAATAAGATATTATTTATATTATACTTTTTTACGCGATAACCGACATACACGCGGGCGGAGCAAAAAAAACGGCAAAAAAATCATGTCCGTTGTATGGGAGCCCCCCTATTGTTATAGCGGCAACAGAAATACATCATCTGTGAAAATTTCAACTGTCTAACTATCACGTTTTATGAGATACAGCCTGGTGACAGACGGACAGACAGACAGACAGACGGTCAGTGGAGTTTTAGTAATAGGGTCCCATTTTACCCTTTGAGTACGGAACCCTAAAAACTAACTCTTCAGCTTTAGAATAGACTACCTCGCAGAGTTGATCATTATTTTGCCGCGCAGTTATTATAAAACAGTTATATCTCCTAAGATATTCATTGAAATTAAATGATGTAATGGCAACTTTGCTCAAAATTAAATACTTGTGATGAATAACGTATTTATTTGGATAAGGATTAATACCATGTTTATGAAAACTCCTTCGCAAATAATGCATTAATTTCGAACAAATTTGATTACCATAAAAAAGATTATAGTGAGTTAATCTTAAAAGATAGACATATGCTGTCGCGGACTTTTTTTTAGAACATTTAAAGAGGAACAATTCCATCATATATGATATTTGCGTAACTTAAACCGTTTACGCAGCGCACGCAACGGAAGCTCTCAAAAAGGAATCATTTTTCCCGTTTTTGCATCATTTTTCATTTATGCTCCGCTCCTTTTGGTTGTAGCGTGATGCTATATAGCCTATCAGTTTCCTCGTTAAATGGACTAACCAACACAAAAAGAATTTTTCTATTCCAACCAGCAGTTCCTGAGATTAGCGCGTTCAAACAAACAAACAAACTCTTCAGCTTTATATATTAGTATATAGAAGTATAGATATAGATAAAGTCTTGTAGTTCGATAGCTGGACGCTTCTGAAAAAAAATGGTACCTACTGAAACGTGAAACATCATCAAAACTGTTTGTAAATAACTCATCTTGTTTATAGAACGTGTCATTCTTATTGACATTAGACACTGGATCAATATGTTTGTCTTGATATCGTGAGTATTAAGAATTCGTAAATGACTCATCATGTCATTATCACAGTTGATTTATAGGAGAATATGTTCAATAGATAACAATACGGTAACCTCTCATAAATATCTCTTCGTGAAACATGCTTTAAAAAAATAGGATTGTTTTAAATCCAAGACAACCAAAACTAATTCACTCAACCATTAGTTCGGTTTTTAGGTACCTACCTAATGATTAAGTATAATAAAAACGGCAATTGATGATTAAAAAAAACAGATGTTCTAAGAAATCCGCTGCAGAACATTTTGTCGTTGCCACCTCGGAAATGTTTGTTTAGAAATTCTAACTCAATTTGTTCGTGCAAAAAACATACCCACTACTCTGTGTGGCTTTCAACCAAACGTAACATGTAATTTCTTTCGCTTTCTCATTATTTACCTACGAAAAACACGTTGATACATCTCTATCACTTAGGTATTAAGGCTCCTACAAACAGGCGCGACACGCAACGCGACACACACACCGCGTGCCGCGCGACGAGCGGTCTCTGAGTCGCGTCGCGTGTCGCGCCTGTTTGTAGGAGCCTTTAAGGAGATGCAAATGATTGGTATTGCAAAAATATCAATAGTTAAAACTAATTAAATATTGATTCCGTACTCTTCTACTATCATACGTTAACGCAGCTGATGCTGATGACCTTCCCTAAAACTGTCGTGGTCAGATGTTAACATAACCTCAAATTATCTAATGACTATGATCTGCTGATGTCACCAGAGTGTCTTAATCAGCGATACCTAAGAGGAAGAGGACTGGGCTGGCCTACTTGAAACCGGACATGAGATACATCAAATGTCGCAATCAACATTGTTTCGTTATTATCTCCCACCGCATTTAGTGTTTGGGTAGTAACAAAGTGACCACAACTCATTAGCATCCAATATACCTACACTTGATTTATTTATCGGTTTGGAATATGCACTTAACTTCAACATAGGAAGGGACGTGCCTATCGATAATTTAATGCGACTTGAAAAGTGAAGGCATCGTAAGTGCTCCCACATAATAGTCTATGATTAACACACTTTCACTTTCCCAATGATAAAGGGCCTCAAGGTCGCCGCAGAAGATATTTGGACCACATCCACGAATCTACTTGGTTCTAAGACTAATTGGACGTAGTTATGCGAAAATGTTTCATTCCACAGTAAATTGAATTTGAGATAAAAGCATTTACGCGTTTCAATGGTATTCTTTTTTATTCTAACTAGTAAAGGCCAATACTAAAGGTTTTATTGTTGAATTATATTGTGTTTAGATAATCGTATGTTTAATTTTAGGCTATTCACTTTACAATAAGAAAAAAATATGTTATTGGTATTGGAACATTTTAACATAATTAATATTTACATGAACATAGCTTCAAATTAATTTTGCACAAACGTTCCAGGTACTTTTTATCCATCTGTACCTTAATATTTATGATCTAAATTTTACATATTTTTTTTATTTTTTAATAAATATGTAAAACCTGAACAACAAATAAAAGAATAGTAATTGCTTATGATTTTTTTTATTACTAGGTCACAATTTAAAAAACAGTATAAAATCTTGTGCTTTTGGGGAGGCCTACGTCCAGCAGTGGACTGCTATAGGCTGATGATGATGATAAAATCTTCATACGTCATACTCATCATCCTCTTGCATTTCGAAATCTGGTTCCCCACCAAACCCATCGACATCATCTATGATTCCCTCCGTACTCTTTAGGTTTTTATAAAATTTATGACAATCCTCAGGGATGTACTGATACATGGATTCTAAATCTGCTAATTTGGCTGGAGCAATGGCTTTACCATCCGGCCACAACAAACAGAAATCGGACATGTTAATATTTCGTGATTCCCCTCTAATTTTTTTTTTAATTTTTTTAATTCCTTGTAATCTTCCTCAAATGATGATTTCATAAAAATTGAAGACACTTTCTCTTTTTCAATTCTTATTTCTTTTGTCTTTAACCAATTGACTTTGGTTTTGTCTGTGATTTTTTTTCTATTGATAATATTTTTTTCTAATTTTTCCGTACCATAAAAATCAGTCTTATTCATTTTAAATACTTCTAGAGGTTTTCTTTTTTTACACGTTTTAATTATGGACATATATTCTTCGGCTGTATAAATTCGTTGATAGTGTTTGAGAGCAGTTTCATTTTTTTTTCCAAATATACATGGAACATTTGTTCCAAAATAAAATGGTTTAACATGGTTTTGCTAAAACGTTACAAGATTGTTGTGGCGTTTTAACAAAATAAATATACTGTTTCGTAAAACATTAAATGTTCCTGTCCTCATAGTACGTTCTAGTTAATTTACACAAGTTATTATTTGATAAAGGTTGTGGGTTGGAACGTAAGTGAAAAAAATATTTTCTGATATAAGACTTAAAACTTGGAACCTTATTGCAAATCTGACTCTAAGTGTCATAAAAGGTAGTTTGATCACATTATCTCGATTTCGGGTGACTTGTGGGTTGGAACATTTCTGCATAACTACGTCCAATTAAGGTTGATGGATTGTTGTTAATTATTGAAACCAACAGATTTCTTTAAATTTCTTCTTTCAAACACAATAGTTAAGTTGTAATTTATTGAAATCTGGGTCTTTAACTCCCTTGTAGCTACCTAAGCATCTATAACCTAGTTCGAGTTTCAGTTTATGATAGTTAATCGTAATGAAACTAGAACAGCAATAAATGTTATACCCGGGCCATAATATAATATTTAACATTCAAGATAAATACGAAGGAAAATTATAACTTAAGAGGCAATTTAAGATCAATATAAATTTATGCATATCTTCCTTAGTCGGAATACATACCTATGGTAGCATGATCCAGATAGACGCAGAAACGTATTATGCAAATATCCAATGAATACAGTCGATTCGTGCCCGAGCTATTGAACTAATGGATGAGGTCGTACCTTGATCCAGTTGACATCACATCGAATCTGGTTCCATGAGCAATCTCTTAGATCCTACTATATAGAAATCGTTGCCTGCATTGGCTGACCGTGAGCAGCTGTTCCAATAGCAACTCTTGATAGTAAATAAAAAAAACCGGTCAAGGAGCGACTCGAACTCGCGCACCGAGGGTTCCGTACCAGCCCAGAAAAACTACAACTGTGATCCACCCAAAGCTCACATAATATAATACTACGTATCCCATACAAAGAAATGACACCTCCTAAGGCTGGCTATTGAGCTGGCAATTTTTTTTCCCTCGATTTTTTTACTCATGGCAGCATCAGCAACTCACTAATTGCCAGAGACTGTAGTTTTACAACGCCATCTAGGAGCTGCCTAGATACTAGGTGTCATTCTCATGATGTAAGAATGTAAATAGATATATCAACATTAAACAAGGAAGTTTTGATTTTTACTAATGTTACTTCAGCCAAAATCGGCCATATAACGCTTTTTATTGATTGTTAATTTCATAATTGTTACCTATCTGTGATTTTTTTTAAGACTAATTATACGAGTAATTTGTTCGAGTTGAGACCCCATGCCCAAAGCAACCTGATAACTACTAATATGTAGGAAGGAGGACATTTTGGTTGTGAAACGTGAAATGTTTTTAAATTTTCATCAGCGAGAAAAAGAAAAAAAAAAGGAAAAAGAGAAAAAAAACAGAAAGAGAAAAAGAGAGAGAGAGAATTTTAACACTGCTGTGTAGAATATTGCAGTTTTAGGTCATCGCCATCTCTTGACAGATAAAGGAACTAATGTCATTTTTGTTGATTTCTGAAAAAGTGTGTTATTTAGAGACATTGGTGCCGATTCCATTGTTCACAAACTAAACTAAATTTAAGTTCATTGCATCTCTTTCTTTCTATTTCATTAAGAAAAGGACAGAAGATACATTTTAGTTTAGTCATGTCAAATTAATCAGCGCCTGTCACTACTCCATACAAGTTTAGACGTGATTAAAAACTTGCCGACTAAAATTATGTCAATTTACGTCAACCGCTAATAAATTTGACAGGACTAAACTAAAATTTATCTTCTGTCCTTTTCTTAATGAAATAGAAAGAAAAAGATGCACTAACTTAAATTTAGTTTAGTTTGTGAACAAGGCAATCGGCACCAGTGTTAAATTGTAACGCTTGAATTGATTAAGGAAACTGTAATTAATCTTCGTGTAATGAATAATGAAACGTTGCATCATTTCCTACTTACTATAAGAATACAATAGTGATTAGTATACGTCACTGGTGCGAGAGGACTGACTTTGCGGTCACCAACCCGATTGTGCGGCATGGTAACTACCGGCTATGCCAACCTTTTTTGTGGTAGCCATGTCAATGGACTGCCATAAACTGACCATGTCGGATTACCGAAACCCTAAGCCAGATTCATGATTAGGTATAAACTGACCTGCTCGTTTGTAGAATAACAACAAGATTCAAGTCTCGAACTGCAGACCCGTCACTGCATAAATCTGGGTGGTAGAACTCCTGTACGTGTGCAACTATCTAATCTTTTTCGAAATCCCTGTCAGACATAATCTGAACATAAAAGCTAAGTAATATTTTCTTATTTTGCAGGTGTTTGCGATGTGGTACACGTGGACGACGTTACTGCTGGTGTCGTGTGCACTAGTGAAGGCGGAGACTGGGGCGGAGGGCCTGGTAGAGGGGCCGGCACCAGCGCCCGTGGCGACCACCCGCGCGCCACCCCGCACCCTCGATCGGAAGGCTGCTGAGCTCGCGTGGAAGTCCTGGCTCCAGAGTCCCGAAAGCGGCAACCAGAATGCACCACCGCGAAGAATAACCACTAAGTCCCTGTTCATAACGCCCCTAAATTGCCCTGAGGGACAGAGACTCGATCGGAATGGCTGCGTTCAGGTTGGTAGTTCACTTCTCATTACAGTGAAGTGATATCTTTCGAGATTTTTTCGTAAATTGATACTAACTAGCTAATTACGTTGTTAAATAAATTTCATTAATTTCCAGGTGGTAACAGTAAACAAAGACGAACATGAACGTATCCTACTGGAACATCTGAATGCATTTTTCGTGACTTCGGCTCCCGGTGGAGACGTATTGTACGACTACGGCGATGCTGAACCAGGACCGCTGCAACTTAACATACCCATTGGTTTAGATCCTCAAGCAGCGCCGCTTCAGGGCCAAGAGCCATCTTCACAGGTAAGAAATTCGAATAAATATCACAAACATAACGAACTTTCATAAAAAGTTCTCTGAAGTCGATGGATTTCAAAATCTTTAAATAATTCTTTTATTATTCCAGGCTCAAGAGCTGCAAGCAAACTACGTGAAAATTGACAAGAAAGATAAACCAGATGGTGACGCCAGCATAGAAGCTGAACTAGAACTATTAAAACTTCAAAATACACTTAATCCAAACAACACTGTTCCTGATAGTTCATACATGGTGAACCAGAATATTCTGACAAACACACACAACTATCCCGACAAACCTAAACGCGATAGTCCAATTGTTAACGTTACTGAAAATGAATCGATAAATAATGTCACCGACGAAGGACAAAAAGAATTAGTTTATGGACACGTTAATGTTGACCCCATACTTTATAATACAGAAAATCTAACGGATAGTGTAGAAGATTCTGAACCCAGCAGCTTAACAGAGATTGAAAATATTGCAACCTCTGTTAATGACGCCCAACAGAATTCGTCAATTATTTCCACTTCAGAAACTGAACATACTTTTAATTCAACTGCTGAAATGTTAAAAAAAGATGGAGATCAAAGTAAACTTAATCCAGAAAACGACTATTCCGATATAGGAGAAGCTATTAAATTAATCAGTCGATATGCCGACGTTACTACTGATGACAATTTTACCAAAGAACAAAAAAATAACGGGATGAATGACGACAGCGTTTTGGGTACACGTACTAAACTTCAATACCGTCGCAACAAGCCAAAAGAGCAAAATATGGAATCAGTTCCAGTTAATACACCTCTTGGCTTGGCTTACAATGATAAAACCGCTATGCATAATACTTATCCAAAGTACGAGGTTTTCTACAGATATCCCTGGCAGACTCAACATTCTCAGACGCCTCCACCAGACTACCCATTCCGGCATTTACAGGACTACTGGCCTGGTCGTAACCAAATAGGAGGTGTGTATAACACACACGAGAATCCTCGGCGTCATCATCATTCTTATCCCCACAACTTCCGGCTACACTCCTACCCTCATGCAGGATACGCGGGCGTACCTCCAGCATACCCGGAACAACTGAAGGGATACATCCACCGAGCAGTCCAACACCACGCCGACCCGATGCGACCTCACGCCAATAACCAGGACCTCTACAGCCTCCTCGGCCTAAGACATTGGTTCAGTAGTGAAGGGACGTCAAAAAGATAGCTTGCTTTCTGCTATATTAGACAATTCGATGTTACCCGACGACGTATAATGGAAGCTATGGGAAAAATGAACATGCACTATATATGTATAGACTAAACATCAGAATACACTTTCATTAGGTACCTTCCTTTTTTTAACCTAAGTTAATCAAATAAGTTATTCCTATTAATCGAGGAAAACAGTAACAAAATATTGACAACTAGATAACTTTTATGAGTCTTATTTAATTTGAAATCATTTCTGTCCATAGCTTTCAATATATTAGCCTATTTATTTCAAAGCCAAATATTACAGTCATAATTAAGTTATTATTTTTTGTTAGAAATTTTAAGTTCTGTAAATATCTTCTAATTTAAGTGTTTTATTTTGCTACTGATAAATTGTTCACATAGTATTATCGTTGTTTTATATTATGTTAATGTAAATTGTTCTATTGATGATAATTTTCGATTTATATTTATTCGATGTATATTTTTATATAATTTTTTTCGTTGTGAATGTATTTGTCTTTAGGTGTTTGATGTTTTGTAATAAGTATCGCAAAATATAATTGTTAATTTAAGGAAGAGCAAAAAGAAATGGCACGGGCTTGCCACCCTTTTTTTCACCAAGAAACTAAGTATTCGTTGCAGTTGATATGTTGTAACCTAATTCGATTTTTTGTGTTTATGATGTGTGTAGATATAGCTAGTAGGTATTTGTTCGTATTATTAGTTCCAAACAATCTAAATGCAAAATCGGACACTTGAAACCCACCAAAACATGTACTTCCGCAAAAGCATTATGTAACTTATTATGTTTTAAACTTGGCCACGTGTATACTTGCCACATTAGGAGTATGTATAATCAATTATTAATATGTATAAGTTTTCTTTTCTCGAATCTGCAGGATAACTGTGTAACTTGCGACACATTTCTAAGTGAAAGCCATGATTCGAGAGTACTCGCATTTCGAAATACATTCACATTTCTGTGCTTTCGTAAGGGCGTAATACCTGCATTACCGAACTATTACATTATTACACATTAACGATCCCACCAAAGCTTAGTTTAAGGATTTAGTTTTTTCACATAATAATTTACCATGTATTTGAACTATCTAGAAGGTAGATAAATTAAATGTATTTTTATAATCAAATAACGTTTAGAGAAGAAAATTGTCGACACATAAATGTTTTGGGCTCAAAGTAATCATTATGGCAGGTAGATATGCAACCACAACGCAATAAAAAGTGCCAAAACAAGCTTTGCATGAGGTGTTACTCAACTCAACACTTTTTTACATCCCTTTTTAACAAAGATATGGTTGTTTTTTTGTTTTTTTTTGTTGAGCCCCTGATTATTTGAGATTGACTAGCCCTTACATTCTTAGCCATTATAAAATCAAAATGGTGTTATTCTTTTTTTCTCACTTCATAGATATATACCTACTTATTGTTATTAGATAGGTATTGCAAAAAGACAAATGCAGTTTTAATTTCTCCGAAATGGAGCTCAGGACTCTATCGGAATCTTTTCTTGGTTTCCACAAAACTCCGGTTTTATTATTAACACCCAAATGAGTACGGTTTTCAAGTAAATTTTAGCTTTTTAATTCCTTTACCGGTTTACCATTTGTAATGGTTAGTTATTTTCACTCAAGGAGGGTTTTTATTTACTTTGAGCCTAACACATGTTATTTCAGAAAACTTGCTAGCAAGTCAGAGGTTTATCAGGCTGTTTTATATTTACCTAAACAAATGTCAAACAAAAGTACTGGGTAAAGGGGGTGAATAGGGATGCAGGGGAGAATTGGGACATATTTGAAACAGATTTATTGTTGTACTAGCTTTTGCCCGCGGCTCGGCCGCGTGTATGTCGGTTATCGCGTAAAAAGTAGCCTATGTCCTTCTCCATATCCCAGGCTATATCTCTGCCAAATTTCATGATGATCGGTTCAGCGGTTTAGGCGTGAAAACGTAACATACAGACAGACAGTAGTATGGAAGTATGGATTACTTAATAATAGTTTCTGGGAAGATGAAAAAGTTTCATTATAATTTAGTAAACAAAGCTATAGGTACTAATTCAACTTTAGATTCCCCTTTCACGTTTCGTCCCAATTAACCACTGCATCACCAGTTACTACGTTTTAAGTACGTAATTTTGAAAGTTAGCATCTGATTAGTGTATCTACTTACAGATGAGTACTCGAAAACAACGATTATTTAATTTTGAGTCATTATACCTAATCGTTTATATGATAAACTTTTGACTACAATTACTTAACACTTATTTCATTACTTATCTAAATCCCAGTGTATTAAAAAATAAATGGTTAAATATATTATTTTTAACACTGCAACTAACCATGTATGAAGCATATAATTAAAAGTACAAAGACGGCCTGCATTCATAATATAATATGTAAAGTCAAAGAAGTAATGTACCTAAATTTTCTTAGTATGTTGGTTTTCTTCAAAAAGCCTGTTTTTGTACTACGCGAAATGCTTACTTATTTAAAATGCATAAATTCTAAGATAAATAACATTTTTTAAATTAAAATAATATTTCAGGACTATTGTACAAATATTGTAAGATTTTAGTCAATAGAATATATATCATCAAAATGTCAAGTTAAAACAATATATTTAAAAATAAAGAAATTGCTTATTCACTGGATGATATTTGATGAAATATAAAACTATAAATTTATCAATGCCAGTATTTTATTGTAAATAGTAAATGTGTTACATTAAAACGGAAATCAAATTGATAATTGCATTTTTATTTCGGAAGTTCAATAACAAAAACTAATATTACTGAAAGATGTTTTATTGAAAAAAAATATTCAATTTTATCAATAACATTGATAATAGTTTCTACTAGTACTCCTAGTAGGTGCCGAATGATATATTAACTTGTTCAGTATATCGAGATTCCCTGTACTTGCACATACTTCAATCTACATGAAGTAGGTAACTTTAACTGACTATGTATACAATATTCATAACAAAAATGATGTTCAAATAATAGAAACAACTTACATGCAAGTCATTTGTACAAAATATCACAATAATAATACATAGTATTATTAAGAAACTTAACACATTATATCATTATGATTATTCTTGAATGGTTTTTAAGTTTCTGAATCACTACTACAAAAATGGTGTGAACAAGAGATGACAACATAAAGATATCAGCAACTCATTTTATTTATCTAAATCTATAAAATAATTATTATTCATTGATAATTAATAAAGCATCATTCCTATTATACTACACAACATTTGGAGCTCCTTGACACTGAAGTATGTGCAAAAACAGAATATGACACAATGTTGTTTATTAATCATTTTGTAAAATTACATTTCTGAATTACTTTGTTCTGAATGAATGTCTATTATTAGCCCTGACATCTTTATCTTAAATTACTGGAGAAACACAACATTGGCAATCTTTACACATTTTGGATACTGACTGAAGTTAACACTTAATGAACAAGTAAGTACTAGCGGACACAAAAATACCAATCCAAATTTTTAAGTTTTCACATGTTGATTTCATCTAAACTCATAAATTTGGATGCTGTGTTCCGGTACATGGCTTAAAGTCAAAGATTGATACCTGAAAATCAACACAAAATTCACTAGTTATTAATTTATCAAAATCACCAAAATGCACAAAGTAAAATTATGTACAAAATAATTAACTTCTATTCTAATCTTATAGCATATGAATAAGCAATGGCAATAAGCCAGACTGGAGTTTCTAGACACCTAACACTAATTATATATGATATAGGTAATGCTAGAAGATTGAGTAAACCTAGTTTTACCCGGGTTTACTTAGAATCACCCAAGGAGTTTGGGTAATGTCTGAATAATAATTAAAATAAATTTTAATTCGGAATTTACCCATTCTCCCCTAGGTGTACCTAATGCTGGTTGGATAATGTTAGAAAAATTCGTGAAATTAAAAATCATGTGCATTGATAGCTTTTGATTAATAAAAAAACATACAAAAGAAAAACATAATAGCTTTCCAAAGCATGCCACAAATACTTAAAATAATTTAGGCAGAGATAATTCATATCGTTTTTAGGTAAGTAATTTATATTGAATTTTTTTACGACAATAGTTCACAAAAGGCATGTCAAAAATGTCATTAAAATATGTACATATTATTTATTTAAGCGACACAAACTGCTGAGACACTATGAATGGCAGAATGTTCTTGCAGTTTTACATGTACACTTCTTTGTATCGCATTTTCGCCATTTTGTTACTGATAGAAAGACGCGGGGGAACACGGGCAGGCGCTCACGCGCTTTGTGCCACGGAATCCATTGGCCATCTAACAATACCCAGCCAGTGTTAGGTAGACCTAAGCATGTAAGGGTAAATCCTTATAATTATTCGAACTTAACCCAAAAAGTTTGGGTGATTTTAAGTAAACGCGGGTAAACCTAGGTTTACTCAATATTCTAGAATTGCCCATAACATATATATCATTAGGGGCACAAATGGGGCTTACATCCTAGCTGAAGATTGTGTTAACAAAGTTAAATCAAGTCAGTAAATAGACAGTTCTTTTCAGACGTGAAGCTATGATATCACTAATCACTAAACTACTGTGATCCTTAACCCCAGTCTTGTGAATAAGTGATTAGCATTGCTGCAAGTCCTATTTATTTCTAAAAGCTTGTTATGATAAAACCACTCCAGGATGTTAGATGTTAAAACTTTAAACCAAGCAATACACATTACTAGATAAAAATATTATAGGTACCCAACAGCAGCAACAATAATGTGAGGGACTGATAACAACCTTACTTTGATAAATAGCACAGTTCCTTGACTCTAGAATATCCTTAGTAAGTATATGTATGAGTGAACTTTGTTTAGTAATGTGTAGTTCACAGTATGTATGGGAGTTTCCCAATACATTTCAAGTCAAAATGTATTATAATTATAGAGAATAACCTTCTAAAATTGTTATCATTGAGATAAAAACAGTACTCACCATTCAGAACTCCGATGATAATAATAGCCTTCTATTGTGGCCGCAGACTTATGGAAGCATATATAGTAAAAACCAGCAAAAGAAGCACCATTTATGTCCTTTATTGTATGATCTGGCACTAAAAAGTGTTCTTTCCACCTCATAAACACATAGTCAGCCTTTTCAAGAGAGTCATAGTCAAACGAATCCGAATTGAATGTTTTTAAGTAAGGTACAAACAAATCGAATTTGCTCTGAAAATGATAAAATATTTGTAAGTATTATTGGTTATTAGGGCTTACAAACAATAGTCAATAGTAAAACATCATAAATAACACGTACCCAATGTTTCCTATCCACATCCTCATCAGCATCCCACTTTCTAGTGAGAAAGGGGTATTTAGCAGATATGATTTCTCCATCGAAAAATGTTGTTAAAGTGGGAAACTCCTCCGTTAAACCTTTTATTTTTAAATACCCACAAAGGTATGAATTTTCCTCATCTACATGCTGTAAATATAATGTATAAATAAATCGCTTATCATTGTTGTTTCATTATACAACTCTAAATCACGTAATTTCTTCGTCAAACAATATTTTTGACATATCTGTGTATATCTCAATTAAAAGATAAATTTATTTATGCACTGAAATTTTATACATACACATAGAATTGTGCGTGAATTTCTAATTTTATAAATTTTGCGTACTTTGTTTTTGTTACTAACCTGTAAAACCACTTCGACCTCATATGAGTTACCTTTGCTTTTTTGGTGCCCTTGAAATTTGGAACCGTTATAGAGCAGAGACTTTGTTACTCCAGGCTGTTTGGAATTTGCTGGAGGTGGTGGAGTTATATCAACTTTAACGGGCATTATTTTTCCATTAAAACGAATGACCAAGCTTTCGTAAGTATGACAGATGATAGGTTGTTCTCTTCAACAACTGGCGCCTTTTGACAGTTCGTCGTTTTTCCAGCAAATTCTATGAATTAAAACTTATACGATTTACAATATTATGCTCAACTAAAGTATTTTTTTATGAATTAACTGTTTCGTGGTATTCGAAAACTATTTTACTAGTAAATTTTTGTAAAAAGGAAGTGAAAGTTACGGCTTGGCTTGGTTTTCGGTACTCGCAGACAGATAAAAAATATCCATTTGGCATCTCGTGACACTGACAGTTTACACCGTAGTTCATCTATGGATTATGTAAGTACTCTATAGTACAGTCGCCATCGCCAGCACATCAAGCTACACGAAACTGTCTCCAAACGATTTTTAAGAAATAAAGATTCTTTAAAGGAGCCTATTTCGTTTATACAAACGAGTGCTTTGGAATTACTTGATATAATTGAGAGGAAGTTGGAATATCCAAGCGATAGGTAGGTTTTATAGCAGGAGCCTATTTAGGTATTTAATTATGTTTGGGGTAGGTACTATAGGTATCAGTGGGTCAAGAAACTACCCAGGTAATTTGAGACTAGATTTATGATGTATTTACTTGCTCTACTCACTCGAGCTATGTCACCTACTATACCCTAGACCTACTTTAGGTTATATTAATTTTCAGAAACAATTTTCTATCACCCATAAGTCAGCTGATTATGGGAGACTGCTGGTTTCAGCAGACCTACGACGAACAGGGCGATCCGTCGAGTGACTGCTGCAATTACCTCTCTAACGAAGGATATCATACAATTTCCAGAAACCTCTGAAGACATTCGCAAAACTCAAATGGAGTTTTTTATCATTGCCAAATTCCCCAAAGTGATAATGACGTTGGACTGTACCCATATAAAAATCATTTCACTTGGAGGTAATCATGCGAAATCTTTCAGAATTCGAAAAGGCCATATTTCAATAAACGTTCAGGTTATAGGCAATGCTGAACTTAATATCACAGATCTTGTAGCAAGGTGGCCAGGTACGAGTAGTACTCATGATGAGCGCATTTTTAATGCATCCCGTAGAAATTCTTTGTTCGAGTTGGGCACATTGTTAGATATTAACTCTGAGACAAAATACAATATGTTTTATAATTATTAGTTTTAATAATCACGACCAACATGAAAGATAATTTTCCATTGTGACAGACATGAGATGGAACAAAAACTTTCAAAAGTAGAAAAAAATTATTTATAAAGAACAAAAAGGATCGATATCAAAAACATACGACCTTTTATTCTAACACTCTTCCTTAAATTCATTTCTCTACTTTCATCCATCATACAATCGCACAACACCCATACCCAGCGTACACCAGTTGAACTTCCCTTTCAACAGAGGTTTCGTTAAAACATCTGCAACCATACGACTTGTCTCTACATACTCTAATTCAATATGGCCATGCTCAATTGCCTCTTTCACAAAGTGGTGTCGAACATCTATGTGCTTTGTGCGTTGATGGTGTACAGGGTTCTGCGCAATAGCAACAGCAGATTGACTATCACTGAAGATCTTCATTGGCATCTCAACTTGACCAGATACCTCAGAAATCAATCTCTTTAAGAAAATTGCCTCTCTAGCAGCTTCTGACATAGCTACATTCTCAGCCTCTGCTGTGGATAGAGCAATCGTCCTCTGTTTTCTGCTTTCCCAACCTATTGCCGCTCCCATATACAGAAAAACCATACCCGAGTATGATCTCCTATCATGACAAGTAGCATGACTAGCATCTGCATATCCCTGTACCTTATGCATTCCTGTCTTTTTATACAGTAGCCCAAGGCATTTAGTACCCTTTAAATATCTGAGCACTCTTTTTGCGGCTATCCAATGCTCTTCAGCATAGCAAGCGTTGAACTGGCTCAGATAATTAACTGCATGTGCAATATCTGGCCTTGTGCAAACAGATATGTACATCAGCGAACCAATTAGATTTTGATATGGAATCCTTTGATCAGGTTTATGTTCTAGTCCAGGTTTCACAAGCTTTTGCCCAGGAACTGATGGTGTTGAAGCAATTTTGCAATCAACCATCCCAAAAACCTTCAAAACTTTTTCGACATACTTCTCTTGGTCAACTTTGATTCCAATATCATTCTGTGTTATGTGCATTCCCTAAAAATGCTCCGCCTTCCCCAGATCCTTCATGTCGAATTTTGACATAAGGTGACTCTTAACTTTAAGCAGCTCCTCAACGTCGTTCCAAAAAATCAGCACGTCATCCACATACACTGCTAAAATGATGACCTTCTTTCCCTGGCATCTCATGTATATGCATGGCTCATTTTTGGATCGTTTGAACGACAACTGTAATAGCTCATTGTTCAGTTTATTGTTCCAAGATCTGGGGGATTGCTTTAATCCGTAAAGTGAACGTTTAAGAGGACCAAACGTAATCCTCCTTTCCTTTTTCTTCATAACCATCCGGCTGTTTCATGTAGACCGTCTCAGACAAGTCTCCATTCAAGAACGTTGTTTTTACGTCCATTTGGTCAACGTTTAGGCCACTCTTAACTGCCATCGCCAGGAGAACTCTTAGAGAGCTATGTCTCACCACTGGAGGGAACGTCTCGTCATAATCGATGCCCCATCTTTGGCTAAAACCTCTGGCAACATGCCGAGCTTTGTATCTTCGCCTATTTCCCGCCTCTTCTTTAATTCGGAAAATCCATTTCGAATCTACAACGTTGCTCGCTTGTTCAGGTTTTACCAAAATCCAAGTTCCATTTTTCTTTAAAGCATCAAGCGCCTCCTGAATCGCAGCTTTCCATTTTCTACTGTCAGGCCTTGACTATGCATCTTGAACCGTAGTAGGATCATGTTCTGTTTCCACTGCATGGTATAGAACATGATCCGGGAACTCTTTGGGTGTCCTGTCTCTTAGTGGGTACCTCCGTTCCACCTCTTGTGGCTGATCCTCAGTTACGTCCAACTCACAATCTTGAAACTCCTCATCCTCTGGTTCATGAATAACTACTTCATGTTGATCAGGATTTTCAGCAAAACTCTCTTGTTCTTCTTCCACTCTAGGAACATTGCTAACATCATCATCTTCTTGTTGAGGTTGCAAAACATCTGGTTCTACTGTATTCTTGAGAATTGGTTCATTTTGTAGAAGTATTATTCCTGGTTCCTTAAGCAATTCTTCTTGCATCTCTTTGTATTTTTGATCCTGCTAAAACACAACATTTTTTGCCTTAAATATTTTTCCGGAAGCAGGATCCACAAGACGATACGCTTTCGCGTTATCATCGAAGCCTGTGTGATTAAGCTCTCTGCTTTTTACATCCCATTTAGTCCTTTTTTGATCAGGAATATGCATAAATGCTTTGCACCCAAAAGTTTTTAGCATACTTAGGTCACACTTCGTCCCTGACCATTTCTCATCCGGAGTCATATTCTTCACCGCAATCGTTGGTGACTTGTTTTTTAGGAACACGGCGTGATGGACAGCTTCAGCCCAAAAAAGTTTTTCCAATCCGGACTCGTATAGCATGGTTCTTGCTTTATCGCAGATAGTGCGATTGGCCCGTTCAGCTACGCCATTCTGCTCTGGAGTATACTCTACCGTCAGTTGATGTTGAATTCCACAATTCTTCAGCAAGTCATCCATCCGCTTATTGACGTACTCGCTGCCGTTGTCAGTGCGTAGGATCTTCATTTTTTTTGCCGCATTGATTTTCAGCAAAAGCCTTAAAATCTATAAATTTTTCGAAAACTTCACATTTTTGTTTCAAAAAATAAATAAAAGTTTTTCGCGTGAAATCGTCAATAAACTTAAAAAAATATTTGAACCCGCTGATAGAAGGTATACTCATAGGTCCACACACGTCTGAGTGCACTAAACCTAATGCTTCCGTAGCTCTCGTTGCATTCGTTTTACGAAACGGCTTTTTCGTTTGTTTTCCCATAATGCAAGATATACACTCCAGTTTAGAAGAAATATCAGGAAAACTTACCCCTGTTGACATCTTATCTCTCAGTATTTGGAGGTTATGCATACCAAGATGTCCCATCCTCCGATGCCATAACATCTGCTGGTCATACTCTGTTGTTGCTAGCGCAGAACCCTGTGAACAGCACTTTATTTTATTTATTTATTTATCGTTCTTCCACGCCTTTCACAGCAGGCTTATCTCGTACCTCACACTCATTTCTCTTGTAGATGTTACAACATTTTTCTGTAAATACTACCACGTTACCCTTTTTCTCATTACTATCTGCACAAGTCACTCTCAAAGACTTACCTTTAAGTTTTTAAACCATGATTTGCGATTCGTCATGTGTGTCAACGCTCCTGAATCGATGACCCAGTCTTCTGTCTCTTGATTCGACGTGCCGAACGCAAAGGCTTGAAGAGCTTCCCTCTTCCCTTTTGGATTATCAGGACACTCATGTACCTTGTGTGGTCCATCACAAATAAAGCCCTTGATCTTTCGTTTGATCTTCTTCGGTGTACTCTTACCCTTATGCTTATTTGACAATAGTGCTGAAGTCGGTTGGCTTGCACTCGTGCTTGCCGAATAGGTATCCTCCATTTGAAGAAGCTTCATCTTTACATAGTCGGTAGTAAGAACAACGTTACTATTTTCAGTGGCTAGTCTCATTGGTTGGAACTCTATGTTAAGTCCTTGGAGAAGTAAAGCAGCCAACAGTTCATCGTCAACCTCCTTTCCTAGGTCTTCAAGTTCCTGAGATACCATCATCACTGATGTGACATATTCCCTAACCGATGGGAATTGCTCCAGCTTCAAGTTCACCAGCTTTGCAAGTAGCCGGCAACGGTTATTCAGACCTTTGTCTTCAAACGCACTCATTAATGCTTCCCAAGCATCTTTCGCTGTTTTTGCTTTGCGTACATGCACCAAGCAATGAGGTCTAATCATCAAACAAATCTTTGCTTTAGCTTTCTGGTCTTTTTTCATAACTTGCACATCGGTCGTTTCAGGTGTAACTCTTGTATACTCCCACAAGTCATCGTGAATAAGATATAGCTAATGCAGGTACCTTATTCAGTGAAAGACTTACAAAATGGTAAATAATATATTAGTATGAAAGTCCTATAGAGTAGGAACAAATAATAGCAAAATCAACTTGACGGTTTCACTTGACACAACACAATGTTATCATTTTTTATATGTCACTGCGGCTGTAGCATGCCAAAGAGGCTTAACACTTTCCCTCAGCTGCTAGTCGACCTTATAACCTTTCAGACCTATGTACTGGCAAAGTTCCTGCAATCTTGGTCGTGGCAGGGCTTTAGTCAGCAGATCTGCCAGCTGTGTAACAGAGCTTTATATTTCTCAACTGTACCGTCAGGGTTAGATTTAACTTTATAAACCCAATGACATGGCAGGGCTTTTCGGTCAATCGGTAGATTTTCCAAGTTCCACACTTTGAACTTCTGTAAATAATCCATTTCATTCTTCATGACTTCTAACCATCTATCTTTACTTGTACTACTTGATACTGCTTCTTTATACGTTAAAGGTTCTCTTTCGATTATCGAATCAACCAAGTATAATTTAAAGTCATCCAATTTCTGCGGAGGTCGTAGAGTACTTCTGTCTCTGAGATTATACCTTGGAACGTCCGGTATAGAAACATCGTTCTCTGAATTCATCGTTATCTCAATATCAGGAGGAATAACATCTACGAACTCTTCAGTTTCACAATCTGAAAATGTATTTTCATTTTCTATAATCTCATTTTCTTTTTCTCCCTCTAATTGGACTGACTGTCTTACAGGAGAAGCTACGTGTTGCGGAAAATCATCTTCCGGAAAGATCACTCCCTCTGCCTCCTGTCGATTCAAATCAGAATCTCCCTCTATATCACCGCTCACTGGTAAATTTACATCTTCCTGAGGACCTGGTCCTAAGGCAGTTAGGATTCTCAATTCCATGGTTGGACAAAAGGTGACATCTCTAGATCTTTCGGTCTGTTTTCCATTCCAGATGCGATATCCGTCGTCGTTATCGTATCTAATAAGTCTGCCTTTGGTAGCTTTCTTATTTAGCTTCTTCCTTTTTTGTTTGGGAATGTGAAAGAAACATTCACTCCCTATCACACGCAAGTGTGAGATCTTAGGCTTCTTCTTATGCCACAGCTCATACGGTACTTTCCCTTCTTCTCTTGTGGGTCCCGTGCGATTGAGAACGTATGCAGCTGTATTGATAAGCTCTGCCCACAGGGCTTGTGGAAATTTGTCTCCTGCGTGCATATATGATCGAGCTGTTTCCACAAGAGTCCTGTTCTCTCTTTCAGCGCACCCATTTTGCTCGGGCGTGTATGGCATCGTGAGCCGCTGGATTATTCCCTGCCTGTTAAGTATATCCCGAACCACTTTATTGTCAAATTCCCCGCCATTGTCGCTCAATAACGTTTTCACTGTAAGTCCAGCATTTTTGGCTTCTTTCAAAAATTTTACAATCTTGTCTTTTACATCACTTTTGTTTCGAATAAAATAAACATGACGAAATGCGGAGAAGTCATCCTTTAAAAGGACAAAGTAGCGACATTTCGAGTAACTGTCAGGGAATGGTCCGCACACATCGGCGTGAACCAGCTCTCCAGGCATAGTAGCTCTTTCTCTTTTGCCAAATTTAAGACGCTGTGCCTTCCCATAAATGCAGCCGTCGCACTGTATATCATCTTTATCACTTAGATTAATCCCCATTTCCCTCTTAACAAGATCTTTGATGTATTTCTTGTTCTGGTGACTAAATCTTTCATGATATAGCTGGAGCAAGCTCGATGGATTAATAGCATTAATCTCTACAGGTTTGTTTGGTAGAACTGTCTTCATTTGTAACTTATACAGTCCTCCACTCTGCTTCCTGTGTCCAACTGCTAAAATCTGACTATTTAATTCCAGCCTGCACTCTTTCATAGTGGAAATAAATGTATTATTTTGCAGTTTATCTTGTGCATCTAACATGGATAGCAAATTCTTTGTAAGCTTTGGTACGTACCAGACATCACTCAGAGTTATGTTCATTGTTTTGCCGTTAACTTTGGTTTGCACTACCACAAACCCTTTCCCTTTTGCAGGAACTACAGTCCCATCTGCCGTTGTAACAGTGTGGTTCGATCCAAAGTCCTCAAAATATGTGAATATGTCTCCCCTATTGGTAACGTGAGTCGTGGCACCATTATCCACATACCAATTTTCTGTATCGCTTTCTTCAGAGCAAGTGTAAATCATCAACGTTATATTCTGTACTTGTTGCTGCTTGGACAAAGACTGTGTAGGTTTCTTCGGTCTGCCATCATTAATCCACTCCCTGCAATTCTTAATGCGGTGGCCTATTTTTGAGCAGTACCTGCATCTTATGTTCTCGTCCCTTAACTGCGATTTATGCTGCACCTTTGAGGTAGAGGTGAGCACTTCCTGAGTCTCCTCAATATGACCACCTAGCGCTCTCTCGTAGCCGCACAGTTGTGCTGTCAGTGATTCAATTGTCCTCTCTTGTTTTTGTAACAGCATCCAACTTGATTTGAAACTGAAAAATTTTTCATTGAGGGAATCTAAAATTTTACAGATCAAGAACATTTCCGGCAACTTCACGTTAGGATCGGTCTTCAAAATTTCAGCATTCAAATTGTTCCAAATGTTTTTAAGATTCGACATCAAGGTAGATACGTCATCCTTAGAGTTATTTTTGAAGCTAAAGAATTGCATGCACAAAGTGTATGCTCTGTCTTCTGTTTGACCATCAAACAAGCGGTGAAGTTCCTGCCATACTTCGTTTGCTGTCTCAAATCGCATGACTTTCATTAAATTCTCTTCGGTCATGTTGCTCGTAATTATTAGTAGAGCATTGCTGTCTGCCTTCCTATATTTTAGCAATTCTGCATTATAGACCATCAGCGCACCATCGCCTGTTCATAAAATTGTTTTTTTTAGTTTTCCTTCTGCCGCCTCCATAGCACCTTCTGTACCCCGCAGCATGATGGACACCTTATACTTCCATGTAGCCCAATTCTGGCTACCTATGAGCTGACCGATCTGAATGTTGGTGGTGGTAAAATTTTTCATTTTGACAGCACTGAAAAAACTTTTGTTTTTTTTACCGACTTGTATCCTGGGTATCCTGAATCTATACTCGGTATATTGGGTATTCTGGGCCCATAACCTAATGCAGGTACCTTATTCAGTGAAAGACTTCAAAATGGTAAATAATATATTAGTATGAAAGTCTTAAAGAGTAGGAACAAATAATAGCAAAATCAACTTGACGGTTTCACTTGACACAACACAATGTTATCATCTTTTATATGTCACTGCAGCTGTAGCATGCCAAAGAGGCTTAACAATAGCTCCATGAAGAATTTCCACGTTGAGTAATTGCTGTTACCATCCAATTTCTCTATAGAGGGTAACCCACTACTGCCTGAAGACTCCTTATTTTGTGCCATTTTTTAAGTTGTGCCCATTACCCGTTAGAATTTAAATCTGGGCCCATAACCTGTTAGATATTAACTCTGAGACAAAATACAATATGTTTTATAATTATTCGTTTTAATAATCACGACCAACATGAAAGATAATTTTCCATCGTGACAGACATGAGATGGAACAAAAACATTCAAAAGTAGAAAAAATAAATTTATATAGAACAAAAAGGATCGATATCAAAAACATACGACCTTTTATTCTAACACACATAAAACCACTCAATTCATAAGGCAGACAGTGGTGCCGATTCCCTTGTTCACAAACTAAACTAAATTTAAGTCCAGTGCATCTTTTTCTTTCTATTTCATTAAGAAAAGGACAGGAGATAAATTTTAGTTTAGTCCTGTCAAATTAATCAGCGCCTGTCACTACTCCTTAGAAGTTTAGACGTGATTAAAAACTTGCCGACTAAAATTACGTCAATGTACGTCAAGCGCTGATTAATTTGACAGGACTAAACTAAAATTTATCTTCTGTCCTTTTCTTAATGAAATAGAAAGAAAAAGATGCAATGGACTTAAATTTAGTTTAGTTTGTGAACAAGGCAATCGGCACCAACGGCTTTATGAATACAAGCTACTTGATGATGCCTCTTAATAGGGTACAGAGAGCTAGAGTCATTATACAACGAATCACAGATAAGGACTCAGAATCCCATAGAAAGATTGTTTGGGGTATGAAAGAATCGGTTTCCAGTACTTGCATCGGGAATGCATGTGCATTTAAAAAACTGCCTTCCAATAATCGTTGCCACTGCTGTGCTTCACACTGGTGCCGATTCCCTTGTTCACAAACTAAACTAAATTTAAGTTCAGTGCATCTTTTTCTTTCTATTTCATTAGGAAAAGGACAGAAGATAAATTTTAGTTTAGTCCTGTCAAATTAATCAGCGCCTGTCACTACTCCATACAAGTTTAGACGTGATTAAAAACTTGCCGACTAAAATTACGTCAATTTACATCAAGCGCTGATTATTTGACAGGACTAAACTAAAATTTATCTTCTGTCCTTTTCCTAATGAAATAGAAAGAAAAAGATGCACTGAGTTTAGTTAAGTAAGTTAAAATCTCATTTCCTACGAAATGTATGAGAATTTTTTTTTTGCGATGTCTGACTTTTCTAGTACTCAAACCTCAATTGATTCAATAGAGTTTTAGATCCTTAAAAGAAACAGGATCGAAAAAAAGCTTTTTGTGAATATTAGCTATTTTCTTGCTTACTACTTATTCAATTTTTTCAAAATCAGTGAATGCAAATCAAGATTTCTCAAAAAGTTATGAACAATCCTAAGTCCCGTATTACAGAACGTCACTCAATACCCAAGCATTACTTAAAACTAGTTTCAACCAATGAAATGGCTTGAATCTAGTTTTAAGTAATACTTGAGTATTGAGTGACGTTCTGTAATACGGACCTAAGACCGTTTTCCTGTAGCTACAACTGTTAATTAAGGTACTTGCCCTTACTGCCCCATCTCAAAAATCCACCTGTATAATTATGGGAAAATATCTGGTACCTAATTTTCGATTGTAACAAAAAAAATCTATACAGCACAACAGTTATATACTCGTACAACACAACAGTTGTTTTTTTTTTTGTACCTTCGAATTGGCCATCCCGTAGTTTATTGCTTATAATATCGCTCCTTAAATCGCCAAAAGCCAAGATAGTTTATTTATGGTATTTCATATAAAAATCATCATTTGTCTATGGAATAATGGTAGGGTTTCATCGTTTCATTAGTTTCGTTGACCGATTCACTTGTAAAGATTGTTTTGTTTTGTGATAAATTTAATAAAAACGATCAAGTCATTTAATTATCATGATTTTGTTTAAAATAACAAACGTTATTCCCGCTGAGAAACGTTACAGTTCGATCTACGTTTTGTGATCCTCAAGCAATAGTAGTGATATTTTCCCACATAATTATGGTTAACTGACGTTAGACTGTGCATCCTCAATTATGGCAGAGCCAGGTTATTACCACAGTGATTACGTTCGACACCCAGTTCTCCACGAACTAGGTGTCAAGTATGGAATTAAAACTGAGTGTATTCCAGAAATAGCATTACCGTCTAAGTTGGAGGAGCTCAAGGATGTCATACGTAGAGAAATACGTAAAGAACTTAAAATAAAAGAAGGAGCTGAGAAATTACGGGAGGTAGCCACTGACAGAAGATCACTCTCCGATGTCGCTAATATCGTGAAAAAAGCCAATATAAAGCTCAATGAACTCAAATCAGATCTCCAAGAATTGGAGTCGCAACTTCTTTTGTCTCGTGGTCAGTCCACTCCCACTTCACCTGAAGACCTCTCTTATGATGAAGAGATTATTCTGGCTTCTGAAGCAGCCCAGCAACAGAGGCAACTTGGTGAAGGAACAACAGACCGAAAACTGGCATCGCTTGAAAAACAGTTGAACATTGAGCTTAAAGTCAAGCAAGGTGCTGAAAATATGATACAAAGTATCACTAGCAGCAATCAATCCAGAGACAAAAAGTTACTTGCTGAAGCTCACCAAATGTTAGCAGATTCTAAAGACAAGATTGAGTATTTAAAGTTACGTATTTCTAAGCTGACCAAACAACAAAAAGGTGATAATGCAGGAGCTAATGGTGATGGAAAAACTTCTGAGAGTGGCATAGCTGCATTATTAGATGAAAGAATTGCTGAACTGAGAAACCGTTTAAGAATTGAGGCAGCTGTGGTGGAAGGCTCTAAAAATGCCATAAGACTTTTACAAAGTGACAAGAAAGTAACTGACAAAAAAGCTTTACAAGAAGCACAGACAAGCCTTTTAGAATCATCACAGAAGTTAGATTTGTTGCGCAGATCTTTAGATATGCGTAGACAGGAGCTTCCTTCTGAGAGCCCTGCATTTATAGAATTAGGACATGAATTGCGTAGTACAGGATCTAGCCCTGGATACGTAAGTTTAACTGGTGGTAGTGGGTCGAGGGCTCAGTTTCTATCACCAGCTCCTTTGATCAGTCCTTGTGTTCAAGTGACTGGAACATTAGAAGTAAGGTTGATGGGCTGTCAGGATCTGCTAGAAGATGTTCCTGGTAGAAGTCGTCGTGATCCTACAGCTAGCCCTTCAGACTTGAAGTCATTTGTTAAGGGAGTTACAATACGTAATTCTATGAAGTACACATACAGCATTAAGGAAGACACAAGCAATGAAATAATGGCTGTTTTAAAACTAGACAACCATAATGTTGCTCAGACCAGTTGGAGGCCATGTTCACAACAAGCATGGGATCAAAGGTGCGTTAGCTAAAATTTTACAGTGCAATTTTGTTCTATTCAATGAAACAATAGCATGCTAAAAGCTTAAAAATAATTAAAGCTAATATTATCTAAGTAGGGTTTTATACGGTTTTAAGAGGTCAATTATTATCTTTGAATATAGGTACTTCATAAATAATGAAAGTATGATTGTACTACTCATAAGATAAATTCCTACATTATATAACAAAATAAAATATTAATTGAATTTATCTTTGTATCTTGGCTTCCTTGAATTATAATCTTTATAATTCCTTGCTATTACTCATATCTTATCTACATGCCGTACACATATTTGTAGTATGACTAAAAGTTCTACTTCATAAATACTGCTATACTCTTCCATCACTCGACAAAAATGACTATGTAAACAGACCATGCTATTGGTTTAAAAAATATAGTACATTAAACTTTTCAGAAGATATTTTTTTTAAGTTTGATGATCTTCATAAACTGCATTTCAAATAACATTCTAATAATTGCTGTTTTTGTTCATATATAACTAGTTGAATATAAAACCACAAAAATAACACTAGAAGATGTCTTTTATTCACGTGGTTGTTTTTACAAAGTGCATGTTTTTCTCATAAAATAAAAGTATTTTAAAATTTTCAGATTCACCATCAAGTTAGACAAATCAAGAGAACTTGAAATTGGCATTCATTGGAAGGATTGGCGTGGATTATGTGCTGTTAAAGTTTTAAGATTGGAAGAATTCATTGATGATATAAGACATGGTATGGCGTTGGAACTTGAACCACAAGGCCTTCTATTTGCAGAGATAAAGTTCTTAAATCCCATCATATCAAGGAAACCTAAACTACAGCGTCAAAGAAAAATTATAAAACAACAAGGCAAAAATATACCTAGGCCATCTTATGGTGAAATGCACATTCCAGCTGTTGTGCTAGGCAGACTTCTTAAACGCTCTTCTCCCTCCATCCAAAACATTCAAACTGCTCATATTAATCAGTCCCAGCAACATAGCTTTGAGTCTGCTTCCATTGATAACAGAGAAATTGAAAATCCAAATGTAACATTGGGTGGTATGGCTGGTATAAGACCTTTAGGTTTACCTTCCACACCTGTTACGCCTCAATTGCCGATCACACCCCCTCCTCAACCAACATTGCCTCTTCAACCGCCTCCTAATGTTTCTACTCTGAGAATGGAGAAAGAATTACAGGAAGCATTTGCATTCTTAGAAGACTCTTATACAAGGGATAACTATGTCACAAAAGAACCTCAAACCCCATCATGCGATACGCCTTTAGTAGAGTATCCGCCTTCACCATCACCTAAATTGGTTCTTGAATTTCCAAGTAATGAAGATCAAATAGTTGAGATTACCAGCAACATGAGAATTTCATCTTCTCGTTCATCATCAGTTATTGATACTTTAGGCAAAGAACTGGATACCAGAAGACAATCTGGTGAAATGTCTATGGAAAGTTTCAGATTATTAAGTGTTCTTGGTAGAGGACACTTTGGCAAAGTAATTCTTGCTCAATACAGACCCACTAATGAATATTTCGCAATAAAAGCTTTAAAGAAAGGTGATATAATAGCAAGAGATGAAGTAGACTCACTGTTATCTGAAAAGAGAATTTTTGAGGTAGCTAATGCAATCAGACATCCGTTTTTGGTAAACCTGTTTGCATGTTTCCAGACTGAACAACATGTATGTTTTGTGATGGAATATGCAGCAGGAGGTGATCTGATGATGCACATTCATGCTGATGTGTTCACTGAACCTAGAGCAGTTTTTTATGCAGCTTGTGTAGTATTAGGCCTACAGTATTTACATGAAAATAACATTATATATAGAGATTTAAAGTTAGATAACTTACTTTTAGATACTGAGGGGTATGTTAAAATAGCTGATTTTGGTCTCTGCAAAGAAGGTATGGGATGGGGAGACCGTACTGGTACATTTTGCGGCACTCCTGAATTTCTAGCCCCTGAAGTTTTAACTGAGACTTCGTATACTCGGGCTGTTGACTGGTGGGGTCTCGGCGTTTTAATATTTGAAATGTTAGTTGGCGAATCGCCTTTCCCTGGAGAGGATGAGGGTGAAGTTTTTGACTCTATTGTTAACGACGAAGTTCGTTACCCTAGAACACTGTCCTTAGAAGCCATCGCGCTTATGCGTCGCTTGCTTAGAAAGAATCCCGAAAGGCGCTTAGGATCGTCTGAGAGAGACGCTGAAGATGTGAAGAAACAGGCTTTCTTCCGAAATGTTAATTGGGAGCAATTACTCTTGCGTAAGGTGAAACCACCATTTGTGCCAACAATAAATAATTTAGAAGACGTCAGCAACTTTGACAGTGAATTTACATCGGAGGCAGCAGTGCTGACGCCACCCAAAGAACCACGGCCGCTCTCTGCCACAGATCACAAGTTGTTCCATGACTTTACCTATATGGCAGATTGGTGCTAGTTTACAATTGTTTCAACCAATTTGAATTTAGATTTTAATTTCATGATATTAGACGACTAGAAAACCCCCATTGCCTTACAAAGCGTGTGAAGATTTCTGTATTTTGGTAATAACACTGTTATCTATACAAAAGAGTTTCTAATAATATAGATTCTCTTGTTAACTTGTATTTAATGCAGTTAAATGCAATATTTTATAATAAGCTGTATAATTTAATATCCTTAAATAGTGCTAATGTTTATTTTTTTAAAACAACGTGTTATAGATTTATATATTGTGTAGTTATGAAATTAACTTAGATACTAATAATAATTATAAGTGAAGGCGTGTCAAATCAATATTACGTTTTCAGTCAATTGTATTCAGTAAAATAAAGGTATCACCAACATACATCTTTATTTATCTACAACAACTTGAGTATTTTTGAAAATAAAATAAAACAACTGCTTTGGAATTGTAAGTTTCTAATATTACATTTGGTAAATGAGCATATTATCTGGAATTGATTACTGATCCAAAGGAAAATTTCATTTAATATAAACAAAATGTGGTCTTTAACACCCAATTTCTGAAAGGCTTATCAATCCAAAAATTAACTAAAAAGGCGCATACACAAGAGCATTTCCATTTATATAGGTAACGTTATTGCGAATGCTCGACGGTATGTACGAAAAAATGTTCATGGCGTGTCAGTTTTACTTGTAACATATTACACCAAATTCGCTTTTAGTTTGTATAACTACTACCAAAATAGTAATAAAAGTGTTGTGCATTCAGTTCGTCAAAAGATGACACAGACCGGCTCAATGGTCTGATATAAGAGCTCAAATGCATACTCGCCTATAGACTAATATTCAATTGTTTTGATTGGCTGCAGTTATTTCAGTCAGCCAATTATAGCAGTTAACATGAGTTTGAGTCTGTTGGCTAATTTTGTGTTGACAAGCTTTTCAGAAACCGAGTATAACTGCTGCACTCCCGAGACTTCATTTAATAATTATTCAATAAATCATCAACTTTGACCACCATACTATCTTAACACATTTAGGGTTACCATCTGTCCTAGTCCGGACTTTTCGACTTTGGGGGATTTCTTTGGGAAAATTAAAAAGATAATACTGAAAACTGAAAGATTTAAAAGTTAAATGTTCAGACTTATTGCAATGTCCGGGTTTTTGTAAGGACTTTTCAAAATAGCAACCCTAAGCACAAGTCAACAAAAGTAATATTACTTTTAAGTGATGTCCCTGAGTGCAGCAGTTAGTTTGTTAGGCTGTGAGTAAGGAAATTTAAGGGGATTCATAAAAGCTTTGAACTAAAAACTTATGTTAAAATCATACACATACAATAATCTGTTTCCACCAACATAAGACAGAAGAGATAATAGCATTAGCTAATTATGATCTCTCAGGATCAAGTCAAAATAATATTTTTTATAGGAATATACATCTGAGGGCACCAAAATGTATGAAATACTAAAAGTTACAGAAAATTGCCCTTGGCAAACCTAATGGAATTTGCAACAATCATTATTTACAAAAAAAAAAATTGTAACTTACATATATTTTGGTGCACCCATTTGTAACTTAACATTTAAAACCTATTAAAAATTTTCACACTTCATTTCAAATTGAGTATTTGTCTAATATTTATAATTTACTGAAGTAGAAGACCAAAGATACAGTTACCACTCAATTGACTAATACAAATGTTATTTGTAGGACTCTAGACAATTTTTACATTAAAAATATAGAAAGTAAAAGAAGTTATACAGACTGTTTATACTCTAAAAATATGTACACATTTCTCACACAGAGCTGACAGTCTCAAAAAATATTAAATCATTAGATGAGAAGCTCACATACGTGAGCCTTTTTGTTGAAGCACCTTGGCACGGTCTGTAGGTTCTATGTCATTGCTGTTAAGGGAACTGCCACACTCTCTGCTTACAACACAAAGGAACTCTGCATGTTCTTCATTTCCATAGTTATATTGGGAGCCAATGTTTATCAGCTGTTCAAATTTCCAGCCATCTGACATGGTGGACACCATTTGTGTCAACTCTTCTTCATGAAACTGTAGCACTCTATACACATGCTTCTTAGAATCTTTCAAGGGCCTCCTTTCTCTTAAACATATTCTTTCCTTAACTAATCTTATAAGTTCAGTTATATTATAAAACTCGGCTTCTTCTAACACACCCTCTTCGGCGATGTCATTGTTAATAACCAGTTTACCGTGACGAAGATAATTGAGGATTGGTGAAAAATACGTGGGATCTCTGTCTATTAAATAAGCGCCAGTTTCGTCCTGGAAGCAGACATACATATTTGATGTGACAAATAAAGTAAAACTCATTTACATATAAAAAGACAATAGGAAATTCTACAAACCCTGTCTGAAATCAAGTCGCTGTCCTCTTGAACCAATCGATACAAAAATGAATTAGGATCTTTAGATAACGTTGTTTTTGTTGTCAGGAAATATGTTCCACCAACATTAAGCTTAAGCCACTGTTTACTGCTCCGCCTTTCATTGTTAAATTTCTGTATATTTTCGTCCAAAAAATCACCGTCACCAACTCGATCCGCCATGGCGTACCATAAACAAAACAAACAACTTTTTGTTTCTTGTTCGATTTATTTGACGGCGACGTACAGGGTTTGAGTCATGTTTGAGTCGATCCATGGGTTAAGGTTAAGAAGCGTGTACATGTGCGGACTTGGGAAGTAAGTCAAAATTGTTTGAAATTAAACTTTATACGGGCGATTCGATAATTGGACGAGAATATTGAGAGTTAATTTTTCAAGGACGCGTCACGTGTAGGCATATTTCGTTACATGAGAGAGAAGAAAGATATCTCTCCCCGTCTCTCATACAAAATCTCTCTTATTCTTAATTTTTTAAGAAGTTTCACTTCTAGCACGTGTACGGTGCTGCGCGTGCAATTGGTCGCAGTGGTCTGCCGTCTTCAATCTAATCTCGTGGTCAATATTAATTGGGTTACAATACAAAAATATTTTGTGGTTAATCAAAAAAGTATTTCGTTGGAGCTTGTCGGGCTCGGCGTGGAAAAGATGTGGCCGTCCCTGCACGGCGTCGCCACGCCGTGATCTCATACAGATGCACTGGGGAAGAAAACGCAAAGGTATGAACTAGTGGCGCTGCTATCTCTTGAATCATAACATCGTAAGTTAGGTACTGTCAGTTTAAGTTTTTCGGGTTTTCAATAATTATAGCAGAAACTAGTATGGGGACCCCCTTGAACTTTAAATTTTCTTTTATTTTTAACTGTAATAGGTATGTGACAGACGGACAGCGGAGCCTCAGTAATAGGTTCCCGTTGGTACCCTATTGGCGTAATTACACTAATTGGTAATTCTCCCGAATTCGATTGCCTATGGAACTCGGAAAAACGACCAAGTATAAATGAACGGGTTAAATACGCCCGTCTTCGGAAAATCTAATCCAGCTTCATCGTTTCGGTTACCTGAATTCGGATACCCAACGCCAGTTTTCCTTTCACTTCTATCAGTGCTTTGCTAGTCGTCACAATGAGAAATCTCGACTTCGTGTAACCTTATGTGTATTTCTTTGTACAGTGGCCAACACATCAAACTACACGAAACCGTAATTTTTATCTAAACAATTTTAAACTTCAAAATGTTGGTAGTTAAGTTCAAAATCGAACGAGAAAATCTGACAGTTTATGGTAACCACAGTACAATAAACTTATTATTTATTTTATTTTAATAACTAATCGTAGTTGTTAGCCCGTATTCTAGTGCGATGACCAGTGTAATTAATGAACCGGGTGCCCAAAGTTCGAGTTAAGTCTTTCGAGCACCCGAATACGACCAAGTGAATTAGAATAAAATAAAATAAATTCACTATTATAAAAAAGCTAGCAACTTGCCCCTGCTTCACATGGTTTTTAAGACTTGGTAAGACACCGAGATTTCTTTATTATTTATAAGTTTAACGCACTTAAATCTTCCAGAATATTTAAAAATGATGGTGAAATGTGTGAAAACCACATCAAAATCCGTTACGTAGTTTAGAAGAACAAGGGGGCCACACACACGAAAAGAGACTTTATTTCTTTATTTGTCAGTGACTTTAGGTATCTGCCACTTTAGTGATATTCATCCGATTGTGTACAAGTTCCTTTATTTTATCATTCTATTTTCCTCTATGGTTTTGAGTTTGACTTTCAGAAAAAAAAAAATCATGCTATGGTTTCGTTTCGTCCGCTGTTGTTTGTATCATTCAGTAGCGAATATTTGTATTTCATGAGTTTTTCGGGCAATAAACATACTGAATTAGTGATAAGTGTTCGGAAAAATTCGTAAGCAATTGTATTAATATAATATAATGTACATTTGATATAGGCTAGTGTCACAATGAGCAGCAATTTGGATAATGATAGATCACTCAGTAGTAAAATGCATCCAATAGATTTAGCGCCCCAAAAAATTACTATAGTTAAAAGTGTTACTAATTCAGAGATGAAAATGGCTCATTTGATCCCGGGACAAGCTAAAACAACAGGTTCAAGTCAAATAATAACCCACGCTAGCCCCGCAACTAGCTTGATGCGTCCAGGGCTTGCACAAATTATTTCCTCAAATGTTGCTTCACAGGTATGCGTTTCAACGAATTTTATAATTTGCTTGTTTTAACTACAAAGAACCATCAACAGAACATAATTACAATAGCATTGCTTATAGTTAACGCTGAAATAATATTTCTGTTTATTGTTCTAACATGGCCAGATGTCCTGATGTCATAGGCTATGCAGCCCCATATTTACCATTTTGGTACATGAAATTTACTTCTGTTTAGATACCCATATATTAAGATTAAGTCATGATGCAAAACTTTCAGCCTCAGATGATAATAAGTGGATCACCAATCTTGCAAGGAGCTCAGATCGTCAGCCAAGGTTCACAGCTTATTGGTCAGAACTCACAGATAATGTCCCAGTCACAGTCACAGTTGATCTCATCTGGTCCTATTATAAGTCCTGGTACACAGATCATAAGTCAAGGAACACAGTTGTCTGCACAAGTATCCAGTTCAAATAATGCAGGGTCAACAAATGTTCAGGCAAATGTGACTTCTTCTGGGAGTGGTACTCAAATGGTGAATGTTGGAGGGCAGCTTGTGAGTGGTGCTGGTAACTTGGTGGTTAATCCTTCTGTGCGCACACTTCCACCTACAGTGAGGGTGCTGCCTCCATTGCCTCACCATAGTAACAGGCCAGGTAAGAATTAAGCATTTCTTCTTTTAATCATTATTTGATGTCAATCTGTACTCAATATATTTATTGTCCTAGCTTTTGCGCGCGGCTTCGCCCGCGTAGATGTCGGTTATCGCGTAAAAAAGTAGCCTATGTCCTTCTCCATATCCCAGGCTATATCTCTGCCAAATTTCATGATGATTGGTTCAATGGTTTAGGCGTGAAAACGTAACATACAGAAAGACAGACAGACAGTTACTTTTACATTTATAATATTAGTATGGATTCTTTAATGTTAACTTAGGTGGTCAGTTTACAAAGACATTATCATTGTGGACCCTGTCAGGCACAGCAAGCGGCAGCTTTTGAATTGATTAAACAAACTGCAACAAACAAACAATTGAATCTGTAACAATTTTCTTAAGGTATACCAACAAAAATAGGAAAAAATTGCAAAATCTAATTTGTTCTCTTTTTCTCTTATGAACCAGACAAAATAAAGTGTAATAAAAAATGATTCTTCTCAGCTGTGCTGTCAAGTGTGAATGTGAGCAGTACAAGTGGAGTACTAGTGAGTAAAGGTGTGGGTGTTGGAGTGACGAGCCACGTGAGCCACGTACCACGCGGCCTCGCCGCTGGCGCCTCGCTCGCCGTCCGACCTGTCACCCCTGCATCTAACTCTGCAGCTTCAGGTGCTAATTTCTTTTATTTATTTAATTTTAACCCTGTCCTATAACAATACAATTTAAAAGAGTGTCCATGGAGTTTCTTCTCAAACTCAAAGCATTTATTTCAAATAAACCAATTACAGGCACTTTTGAACTGTCAAGGGCTCAGTCAATTAGAAAGATAAAGCTAGTTGCCTATTCCAAAGTGTAGTAGGTTCCTATGGAGAAGAACGGGCAAGAAACTCCATGGACACTTTTAAAACAAAATATTGGTTACATCATGTTAATATTATACATGTGAGAACATTGTAGAAAAACATGGACATTAATAGCATCCATAAAAAAAAGATAAAAACAAAGAACAGTTAAAAAATTAAAGTTAAGTGCCATGCTTCCTCATAGGAACCTACTACGCTTTGGAATGGGCTACTAGCTTCATCTTTCTGAATGACCAACTTCTTTTACAATTCAAACATGCCTGTTAATAGTTAATTGATTGAATGGTTTTTATGAAGTACTAGCTTTTGCCCGCGGCTCCGCCCGTGTGGATGTCGGTTATCGCGTAAAAAAGTAGCCTATGTCCTTGTCCATATCCCAGGCTATATCTCTGCCAAATTTCATGACGATCTGGGGCCTAAGTCTACTAATTTACAAACGTTGCAATGGTCTCGCCATTGTGAGTATTTGACAGTGTTTGTATGGCAAATCTGTCAAAAACTCACAATGAAGAGACCATTGCAACGTTTGTACATTAGTAGACTTGGCCCCCAGATCAGCAGTTTAGGTGTGAAAACGTAAAAAACAGACAGAGTTACTTTCATATTAAATATTAGTATGGATGTAATGTTTGTTAAGTAAATTGTAAAACAAACACTTCATGTGGTTGCAGTTAGACACAACTGCAATAAGAAATTTGCTTTCATTCACTCAAAAGATAGCTTCTTACAGTAAAATAGTATATTATGCAACCTGTGAAGATGTTTGCTGTGACTACAATAATATCTTAACAGCAGGTGGTGCGTGGTCGAGTGGTACGCGCGGCCCCCGCAGTACACTAGTCTATGGCCAGCGAGGAGCGCGCGCGCCCGCGCCGACGTCATCGTCCGTACAACCTTCACAACAGACGCACTCCACCGTTGTAACCCTGCCTACTACATCAGTACTCACGTGTAAGTACTCATATCAAAAATCGTTTATTCAAATTACTGACAATTAGCATCAACATTAACAGTTACAAAAGACAACCCACAAAACGGACGCCTTTCACAACTTCCTAGTGCATGAAATTGCATTTAATGAAAAACCCTTTATATAAGCGATTTAAGCTATGTTCATCAATGTCTATAATATAAATTAAAAGACTCAGGTTCTGCAGTGAATAGACATTTAAAATAATTTTCGTTTGCAGCAAGTGGTGTAATATCAGGTGCAGGGCGAAGCGCACCGCCGCGCGCCCTCACGCCCACCCCGGTTGCTGCCGCGCCGAGGCCGTTACCTCTGCTGCAGAGGAACTACCAACCCACTAAGGTAACAAACATGGAATAGTGTGGATGTATTCCTCTAATTAATAGTGGAATAATTCGAACATGGTAAGAGAAAGAACAGAAAAATTTGAACGTTTAACTTTATTTGTCAGGTGGTTGGTGTTGCGAGTGTGGGTGTGCGCGGGGTGGTAGGCAACAGTGCGCCCACGCAGCTGTACTACGAGGTGCCGCGCGGCTCGCACGCACCTCACGCGCCGGCCGCGCAGCGCGCCCTGGCGCCCTACCTGCACCAGCCGCAAGCGCAGCAGCCGCAGACTCAAGGTACTATACTGTCAGGTGGTTGGTGTTGCGAGTGTGGGTGTTCGTGGGGTGGTAGGTAACAGTGCGCCCACGCAGCTGTTCTACGAGGTGCCGCGCGGATCGCACGCACCTCACGCGCCGCGCGGATCGCACGCACCTCACGCGCCGCGCGCCCTGGCGCCCTATCTGCACCAGCCGCAAGCGCAGCAGCCGCAGACTCAAGGTACTATACTGTCAGGTGGTTGGTGTTGCGAGTGTGGGTGTTCGTGGGGTGGTAGGTAACAGTGCGCCCACGCAGCTGTACTACGAGGTGCCGCGCGGATCGCACGCACCTCACGCGCCGCGCGCCCTGGCGCCCTACCTGCACCAGCCGCAAGCGCAGCAGCCGCAGACTCAAGGTACTATACTGTCAGGTGGTTGGTGTTGCGAGTGTGGGTGTTCGTGGGGTGGTAGGTAACAGTGCGCCCACGCAGCTGTACTACGAGGTGCCGCGCGGATCGCACGCACCTCACGCGCCGCGCGCCCTGGCGCCCTACCTGCACCAACCGCAAGCGCAGCAGCCGCAGACTCAAGGTACTATACTGTCAGGTGGTTGGTGTTGCGAGTGTGGGTGTGCGCGGGGTGGTAGGTAACAGTGCGCCCACGCAGCTGTACTACGAGGTGCCGCGTGGCTCGCACGCACCCCACGCGCCGGCCGCGCCGCGCGCCCTGGCGCCCTACCTGCACCAGCCGCAAGCGCAGCAGCCGCAGACTCAAGGTACTATACTGTCAGGTGGTTGGTGTTGCGAGTGTGGGTGTGCGTGGGGTGGTAGGTAACAGTGCGCCCACGCAGCTGTACTACGAGGTGCCACGCGGCTCGCACGCACCTCACGCGCCGCGCGCCCTGGAGCCCTACCTGCACCAGCCGCAAGCGCAGCAGCCGCAGACTCAAGGTACTATACTGTCAGGTGGTTGGTGTTGCGAGTGTGGGTGTGCGCGGGGTGGTAGGTAACAGTGCGCCCACGCAGCTGTACTACGAGGTACCGCGCGGCTCGCACGCACCTCACGCGCCGGCCGCGCCGCGCGCCCTGGCGCCCTACCTGCACCAGCCGCAAGCGCAGCAGCCGCAGACTCAAGGTACTATACTGTCAGGTGGTTGGTGTTGCGAGTGTGGGTGTGCGCGGGGTGGTAGGTAACAGTGCGCCCACGCAGCTGTACTACGAGGTGCCGCGCGGCTCGCACGCACCGACCGCGCCGCGCGCCCTGGCGCCCTACATGCACCAGCCGCAAGCGCAGCAGCCGCAGACTCCAGGTACTATACTGTCAGGTGGTTGGTGTTGCGAGTGTGGGTGTGCGCGGGGTGGTAGGTAACAGTGCGCCCACGCAGCTGTACTACGAGGTGCCCCGCGGCTCGCACGCACCGCACCGCAAGCGCAGCAGCCGCAGACTCCAGGTACTATACTGTCAGGTGGTTGGTGTTGCGAGTGTGGGTGTGCGCAGGGCGGTGGGCAGCACCCACGCGTGGGCGCAGTGCGCCCACGCAACTGTACTACGAGGTGCCGTGCGGCGCGCACGGCCGGCCGCGTTGCGCGCTCTGGCGCCTCTAGTTAGCCTATGTTATCCCACTGCTGGGCAAACGTCTCCCTCGTACTTTTCCTTTCTTTATGTTGTTGTGGTTGATGGATATAAAATAAAATAGATATTTTCGATTATTTGTAGTAACGGTGGTGAACGCTGTATCGTCGTCGCCAGAAACCCGTGTGCACTCTACCACGTGTCTGTCTTCCGTCCAAGCTCAGCCGGTCTTGCCTAGACCATCCATACTCAGGAAAAGAGATCTTGATGGGTAAGATTTAAAATCCATCTTAATTTGGTAGATTCATATTTTTTACTGCTAACATAGGAAATTATAGTCAGTAATGTTACGAGCTTGGGGTTCGTGATATTAAACAATAAAATTGGTCGATCGGCAGTTTTTATCGGGTGTTTTAGTTATATATATATATATATATTTTTTTTTTTTGTTATTAATAACCAATAAAATGACACTTTAATTAAACAACACTGCAATCAACTCGAAACACTAATTATAAAACACAACTGCACTACTGATTATTCTAAAGTCACACTTGGAGATCGCTTGTATCGTTTGAAGTTTACTTGTCGCTTAATCGCTTGTTTTTGACTGTGTCCGGGTCGGGGTCCATACCGGCTTTATATAGTCCTCAAATAGTTCCAGAACCTTCTACTGTAAAAACATCTAGAATGTTCGAGTACATACCGGCCCCGACTGACCAGAAGTCGATAGTTCTAGATAATTCTAGCATCGAACTTTCTAGAAGCATCTGGAGTCTACTAGTTCTGCTACTCGATTACTAGATGGCGCTAGTGGTACGGTACCAGGCATTAATTGTGGCGCGCAATAGTAATATTAATGCTAAATTTACAGCTTCAGATTATAGTGGGTATAGCGTAGCAAGTTATGCTTCGTATTCATGGTGAACAGTTGCTCAACATTAATGCAGCAACATAGTGTGTGCAACTGTGCCATATCCATATACATTTTGCACACAAACTTCATTTAATGTTGCGAGCAATACAAAGCACGTTTCGCAACTTTTATTTCCCATGAATATCAATGTTAACGTAATATAACATCACGCCTGTTATGCCCGAAAGGCTAGGCAGATTTGTACCTTTAGTAGAGCACCTCGTTGGTCTAGGGGCCGCACGCGTTATTGCTGAGCATGAGGTCCAGGGTTTGATACAAAGGATAGGCAAAGTGTTGTTGGGTTTTTCCATCTCGAATTTCTCAGTAGCAGCCTGGAGTCTGGATTGTGCTTGGTTGATAGCAATAGGCTCGCCTCCTATTAAATGGGACTTAACATAACTGGCGAAATGTGGGTGTACTACATCTCTGCCTTTCGGGGAAATACAGGCGTGATGTTATGTTAATTAAACCTCTTTGCTTCAAACCCTTTGTCTTTATAGTATTATGGTTTAAGATACTTCATTTCACTCAAAAAAAAAAATACAATTATTAACTTCGATGAGGAAAAACAGTAATTATTAAGTAAAGCGATGGTTTCACCGGGTGATAAAATATTATAAAAAACACAATAAAAAATAATAAAAAATATTGTGCTTTAATAGCCTTTTAAAAGTTGGAAGATATTTTGATTCCTTAAGCACTTTAGGTAATTGATTATAGAGTTGTGCTCCCTCCACAGTCGTACGGTAGTTTGTTCTCGTAGTTGAATATTTAGTTCCCGCAGGTCCCCAAGCAAGGCCGGCTACGGGCGCGCGGGCTGGGAGGACGTGCCGGTGGGCGGCGCGTCGGGCGGCTCCACCACCATGAGCGCGTCCTCGTCGCCGGCGCCCGACGACGAGCCCGAGCCGCGCGCGGAGCAACACGAGCCCGACCTCAGCCCGCGCAAGAAGCCACGGAAACAGATGTATGTAGCATGCACCTATACACACCTATACGCCTACACCTCATGAGCGCGTCTACTTACTACTTTTTTGTAATTTTGTTGGTGACAACGCTCTTAAGAATAAATCTGGCCGATGTCATTTAAAACTTATTATACTTACTTACTTATTAGTTTATTTTGACTTTTCGGCCCCTCAGCTACTCATTATGCCCACCCATTGCCACTTTGGTTTAGCAAGTTTTCAGGCTATGTCGTTACTATGGTTAAGATAATATTACATCCATCGGACCGAATCGATCAAACCGATTTTACAAATGAGCATCATGCTGTCCAAGATTGTTATCTATTATCCCAATTATTGCTAACAAATTTTTTGTTCATGGTGAAATAGGCAGCAAATTTCCAATTAAACAATTAAAAAAATCCGTGATTTTTATAGCATGGCAGACACAAATAAGACCTATTTCTGTTACTTATAGATTAAGCAATGAAGTGAGACAATGCGACTATCAAGGGGAAGAGCCACCGCCCACACCGCCTCCTGTCGCATTCAACCCTCCGAAACGTGAGTATCTCTCGATATGTCTCAGTAACTTAGTCAAGGTCACGCTAGCATAGTTCTTGCATTTCACGCGGGTCTATTATTGCACGTTTGTCAATGGCGTAAAAGTCAAAAACGCGCGCACGTGATTTGCAATGCCTATACTTAAAGCTAAGCTCTCGATTTATGTTACTACATTTATAGCCTAATCTCCATAAATGGATATGTGGCACTTTACTGTGCGTTTTATTCAACAATGAGTTTTGAAAATCAACGTTTCCGATGCAGATGAGGAAGATAAACCAAAGTGGAAGAAAAGGATACGGAAGGTCGTCCCTACGAGCGTTAAGGGTTAGATATTTTTTCAATTAGAAAATGCTGGAATCCAGAATGGTCATTCCAATTCTCCGAGCAAAATACGTATGTATCTTGCAATCGAGTCGAAGTAAATTACCCAGAAGAAAATTGAGCCTACATCAAGATATAGAAAACCAATGGCGGAAAAATACTTTAAAAACCTGCTAAATTTGGCGTCGTGGCTGTGCTCACGGCTTCTGCGGTACGAATCGTGGGTTCGACTCCCAAAAAAACAAAAAAAAAAAGTGGCATTTAGATAGTAGTTTCAGGTTGTAGCGTTTGTGCATGTGACGTTAAATAAAAAAATATCGATACATCGATATTTTTTCTACAAGCCTAGTCAGGAGTCCACTTTCGGATTTCAAAATTGGACCAAAAATAACGTGATCTTCAGATTCTTCCTATATCTGACAATTTTGAAAACTTGGATTTGGACGATTTTTAAAAGGATATTCAGGGCGATTAAAAGGTATTCCTGACCACGGGGCTCCTATTTGAAACTCATCAAATATATTTTCGATGTTCTCTCGTCATGCCGCACCTACTCAACTATTAACTTTTCGCCCTGCATATGTTTGCTCAAAAACCCTCTGGGCTCTCTCCCTTCTACCATATCGTTTTAACATACAATCAAACACTTAAATTTTTGCTAAACACGTCTCTGGTTTTTAGAATGGAGCTATTTGGTTACTCAAAGTTCAATGACTCAAATATAGGTATCGTAATTATGTATTATGTTTTGCCGAGTCCTTGTTTGAGAAATTGCGTAACGATGTCACATTTCTAAAAACTGGACTTGTGTTTAATGATCTTAAACAAACTGACGGAAAAATAACTCTAATTGTACACAGGTCCACTTTTAAGTTCGAGTTACGTGTGCGGTTGGCGCAGTACGGCGTTACACTTCACACGTCCGTCAGACGTTCGGCGACGGGAGCCGCGGACGCGTGACATCGTCGCCATCGCCAGTCAGAAACATGTGCTCACTAGCGCCGAAGGCTGGAAAGTGCATCATCTTACTGCGCAAATGGACGACTTGGTAACAACAGATTCTGCTCATTGTTGTTGCTTAAAAAAATCTTGTTATTTGGGTTGCAAATGCCAACCAAAGCACACTTTTCTTCGTTTTTTTTTTTTTTTGCTGGACAAACGATAAAACATGACTCATTGTCACGTTCCGCCTGAGCCGAGTGTGCAAGCGAGAGCACGGAACAAGCGATAGAGACACACGATCGGCCAGAGCGTTCGGCTTGTGTTACGTTATCACGTAAAATTATCGTCCGTAAACCGACTTTACAGACAACCAATTTTTTTTGTTTTAACCTTTATTGCCACATTTTGGGCAAAGGTCGAACAATCTGAAGAAGTACTTTCTTCACTCTCTGGGAAGTGCGTATGCATCAAGATGTAGTAGACCTATGTCTACTACATTTTGATGTATGTATCAATGCGAGTATCAAGATGTAGTAGACCTATGTCTACTACATCTTGATGCATACGCACTTCCCAGAGAGTGAAGAAAGTACTTCTTCAGATTGTTCGACCTTTGCCCAAAATGTGGCAATAAAGGTAAAAACAAGGACAACGGTGTAAGGCCTATGCCGTACACCGTTATCCTTGGCAATGTTGTTGTCGCCGAAAGTATTGTATAAATATTAATATTTATTTGTTGTTTTGTCTAGATGTCTTTAGAATCTGACGTCGGGGAGCAGTTAGCGGGGCTCCTGCGAGCACTAGAGACGGCCTCAGGGCGCGCGCTATCCGCTTTGCAGCCACATTCACACACGATACTTGAGCTACTCAAGGTATGATCTAAAATGGCTACAAAAATGAATAATTGAATTTTATAGATTACAACCTTAATTTACAAGTAGCTGTCCTGTGGCATCCCTATTTGATTGCAAAGTATGTTTCATTTCAGGGCAATATACAAAGGAGTAAAATCGTATGCGAGGGCATACAGGAAGCTCGCGAGGACATACTTCGAGTATTTACGCACAGAAACTTCGTCTCAGACATTCTGACGAGACAAGCAGACAAGCGCTGCTTTAGAAAACACCGGTCGCAATCATAGCCGACTGTGGAATCTCACTCAAAGAAAATAGTCAGTATTTTCTTGTGATTGTATAAGTCTCACACGGACTTTCGCCTTACTCACATCACTATGCCACCTTCAAAATAAATGACTACAGTAACAATGCATAATATTACTGCTGGTAAACCTCAAAAGCTCAAAGTATAAGCAATCGTGAGGTTGAGCAAGGCTGCAAGTGCAATATTAAGGCTTGTACGGGAGTACATTATAAAAAAAAATATATAAAAGTGATTCTACTGAGAATATATTTAAGGTTCTAAACTTGTAAATAGATTTAAGTGTATATTAAGTGATGAAAAAATATTTAAGTTGAGAAAAGAATGCCTTGAATGAGTTGTGTTACTTTGGGACTTAATTTAGAAAATAAATGATTTATAATTATATAATATGTTGTTTTTTCCATTCCCTAAAAACATTAAATAAGCCGATGAAGTTGGCGCAAAACATTTTATTATCGGCGTATATGGACGTATACGTGCGGGGAATATAATTATTTATGTCGTGGTCGGATCGTAGAAATGGACATATCTTGATCTGCCTGGCCATTTCACGATACGCCCCCATTTCACGATTCGGCCATCTAACATACGCCATAACGTTTCCCTGTGATGCTTTGGCATATCGACCCAGATGAATAAAAAATATAACCGTCTGCTGCCGCGTAGCCGGGTCATAAATTCCTATACGACCTATTCCTGTTCGAATATTAGGTGGTATTTTAGGGTCCTAAAAATATTAAATAGCAGTGTACAAGTATCTGCGACCAACTTAGATGTAGCGCTCGCTTGGTTCGTGTGCCAACTGCACAACCATTATTCTAACTTATCGGTGTGCCACTAGCCACTAGAGGCGTGAAATGAAACTACTTTGCGACGTGCTCCCACTGGGCATGTCGCAAAGTAGTAGTAGTCAGCTGGGAATATCGACAAATAGGTTGCTTTTGTCGATCCGCCCGACTTTCGATTAGGCGCATCGTGATATAACCAGCCAAATCCTGAAATGGCGACATATCGCGTAATGGCCAGACAGATCACGTTATGGCTCTGACGATTAAGTTCAAAATTGAACGAGAAAAGACATTTTGTGGTAACTTGATGTCCACCTCTACCTCTTTAAAGGAGAATACCCAAGCTCCATACAAAATTACCCCAGGCCCGACGCAAAAAAAACTTATCTCAGCCTTTTGTATATCGCCGTATCCCAGTAGTTCCACTATGGGACTACTGGGATTTTTTTCTCCCAGTAGTTCCATGGAACTGGCATACAGGTTGTGGCGTAAATAGTGGTCCAACGTTTAGGGGTCGATACACCATATTATATTCAGCTATCAAGCTGCGTCAAAATTAGCGTGTGAACGTGTTATTTCAAATTCGCCGGGCACAGTGGACGGAAAAACAAGGTTCCCTTTCGTAGGATTTTTGAAAAATAAAATAGTTTATTTGATAGTTTCAAGTATACAGTTTTGTCGAGTATACTAAAACATTGAATAAATTAGTAGTTACGGGTTTTTTTTCGTGTCTATGCCATATAAAAATGACTTTATAAATTTCAAATGTATGAAAATGGAATTAGTTTTCCTCACAACTTTTTTCTGTCTTGGACTGTAAAGCTGAAACTTTTAGGTATTGTTGCCGAGCCTATAAAAAAGCTACCTGACCTTTGACCTTGACCCCGAACTTTCCCGTTTAAAAGATATGAATGAATTAAAAATGCATATTTAGATGATGTTTTAACACGCGGTAATGTACAGACGCCAGCAGGTCAAGCTACCCAAAACTGTCAAATTTTCGCAATCAACCTTGAATCTTATAATGTAGTGATAAAGTTGAAAATCGATTAAAGAAATTTGACAGATTGTAGTAGCTTGATGTGTCTGTACCTCAAAAATAAGTTATTATAATTCCGTCCACTGTGCGGCGGCTAAAGTCGCTACGTGTGTAACTAGCATAGCGCTCACAACAGCATACGAGAATAATACTTTTCTCGAATAATGTGCTGTGACTTGTGATATTATGTTCAAATTTTAGTATATTTGTAGCGCATTTACACAAAACAACTCACACTCACCACAACAATGTGAAACAATAAGTTCAGAGGGAAAATCAATTCAAAAGAGTTGTCACAGTCTTGTCAAAGTTTCGTTCGGCAGCTGTCAATGTCAAGTGATCCAAAAATTTGAAAGAAAAACAAAAACCTAACCTACATAACCTCATACAACAAATAATATTCTAATTTCAAGCCTCCACAGCAGATAATTGCAATAAAAATAAATCATAAAATCGATTTCATCAATATAAACCAAAATGGCAAGTAGTCGTTTGGAAAGAATTGGAACTATTTACACTCGGTAAGGACTTATTTTCTTTTGCTATGGTAAAATATTTTTATGTCTTTGAATGTTATAATTGAATTTGGAATACAATTTTTCACGCGGGAAAGCAGGCATACTTTGGCGGGAAACCGGGAAATTCACATGATTTAGCGCGTTCGTTAGTATCGTAGTTTTTCTCAATCAACTTTACTGCAATTTTACAATAATGACTTCTAAAAAAGGAGGAAAAGCTAAACATTTGTCAGTAGATATAAATGAATTAATGAATGAATCGCAGTTTCTTAAGGATTCTCCTAACATTAAAAAGAATCAAAAACGTCAAAGAAATGATGTGACTGAAGAGGAGAGCATTGCCAAATTGATAGGGCAGTATCAAACAAATTCTAAGAAAAAGAAATTGGAGGTCAATGTAGAAGCTTGTAAAGAATCACGCCAAAAGATATTGGATGTTATGAGCCAGCAACTAGAAACAAGGTTTGTAAACTTACAATTCCTATTTGATTACCTTATTGATTACTATTAAAAACTAGCTTCAAAATATATACAAATAAACAATACCTACAGGTAACTAATATAATATTACTCTACATACCTAATAATTTTTAGGAAAGAAAAAAGTGACACAATGCTTGAAAATCTATCAGAAGTCATGCGCCAATTGGAAGCAGATTGTAATGCAATGAAGGATAATGAGAAAAAGTTGGAACATTTAACTGCAGCAGTTGTAAAGTGCATGCAGCAGACAACCACGGCTCATAAACAGAAACTGAAAGCACTGAAAGATATTCATGCTTCCTTTAAAAAACAGTAATAAATTTTTGTTTTTAAGTAGAATTAAAATCAAACTTCAAGTTATTATCAAAATATAGTATAAAGGTGTTGGTTGGGCAAACTTTGATATTGCAGCAGCTAAAACTCATTGCATACAATTAGAAGATTGGTTTTCTCATCACTGCAATTTTTAAAATAATATTTCCCTTCTTTTAGATGTGAACAAATGGAATCAGACCATAAAACCGAAACTGATAAATTAGCAGAAGAGTTGGAAGATGACATTAAAACACTTCAACAGAAATTAATTTCAGAGACCAAGAAAAGTGGTTGGGAAAACTTGCGCAGAACAATTTTTCATGCTATGCAAAATGATTTTTAATTTCAACTGTATTTGCTTTTAATTAAATAACTATTTTAATTCAATAAAACTATTCAAGTATGTAATGTTACTATGCATTTTCAATTAACTTACCTGAATATCTTTCCAAATAGGATTGTTTTCTATACAACAGCTTGGGTATTGAACAGGCTGGGAACTTAGTAGCAAGCTCCCTAAAGCCTCGTTCATAAAGTATATCATCACTATTAATCCTGAAGCATGTGGGAATCCGATTGAAATGGTAAGAATACAGCGGGCCACCTATCTCAGCCAATATTGACGTGAAATTACCCTTGGTATAAGCATTCTCATATACGCATCCCACAACTTTGCCACATGGAGGGAATGTACCTTAAATACTGTAGATAGAACATTTTACTTAATGAAGACTTTATTTTTATTTTATAACAATACGAACTGCATTCAAAGAATTTTAAACAATCGCCTGTCTGAACCGGGAATCGACCCGCTAAATGTGAAAAAAAAACCTGTACTGATCGATTTATTCAGATTTTTTCTATCTACAGTATTTGCCCTCCGTGTGGCAAAGTCATGAGACAGCCTGTATATTAGGAGAGTTAACCAGAAAACTAGCAATGTGCAAACTACATAGCCAGTAATCATCTGGTTAGGCATTTAAAGTAGCACAGGTAAACCCCCACCACACCTACAACTACTACCATATAGATAAGTTTTTAATTTCTGAATTTACAGAGTGGAGGGACTACTCACAAAAGGAGCAATGAGAGCTGATGACAGGCCCCTGTGGTTTGATGTGTATAGAGCTTTCCCACCTCTTGCAGAACCTAAGTTTGCTAAACCTAAACCTGAAATCAAACCTATCAGACAAATACTTTATCCTGAAGATACTGTTAGAGCGTAAGTAAGTTTTAATAAAGCTAATGTCGCGTTACAGCTGAAACGGGCTGCAGGGCAACGCATTTTCATACAAAAAGTCCGGTGCGGCCCGCCAGTAGTGTGCGCTGGTTCATAGAAAATGTACTAAAGTGATCAAGGAGGATTTTTGCAATGCGCAGCCCGCCCCAATCTGAGCTAACCCCGTACGGTTCGCCAGTCTAACGCCGTTAGTTGTGAATCAAACATACCTACTCCATTTATTGTATCATTAGAAAAATAACGGTTATCACCCTTTAATTTTTTCGATATAAACGTATAATAAAATCCGTTATTTCACGATTATAAATACAAAGTAATGTAAGTAATCTAAGTACCATTTACATAAAAACATAACTCTTAAGGTTTAGCAAATTCAACCATATTATAACTAATAGCTGTCGTTATTTTTCTAATGGTAGTTATTACTACCATTAGAAACCTACATTTACCTGTATTAAATGGAGTTTATACAATACTAGCTTTTGTCCGCGGATCCGCCCGCGTGGATGTCGGTTATCGCATAAAAAAGTAGCCTATGTCCTTCTCTATATCCCAGGCTATGTCACTGCCAAATTTCATGACGATCGGTTCAGCGGGTTAGGCGTGAAAATGTACCTAGTTACTTTCACATTTTTTATAATATTAGTATGGATTAAAAGGTCCATTCTGAAATCACGCCTATTAAGTAATAAGATTATAAGATATTTTTATTAACTTACAGGAAATTTCACTCAAATGGGCATGGCTTAGGAGCAATAAGTATGATCAGTCAAACAGAAACTCAAACTAAGAGGCTCATTCAACAATATGAGAAACTGAAATCCGAGAGGGTGCCAGAAGAGGAACTCATTGAAAAGTCGGCGGCAGTTGTTGGCAGTGAACGGCAACTAGAAGCAGCCAAAACCAAAGTTACTGCACAAAGCCCAGATTCAGTATCTGCTAAAATTCTGTCAGACATTGACATGAAGAATATTTTTTCCGAAAAGTGAATAGATTTAAATGACATGTAGAATTAAAGTTAAGCTTATGTTTGTAACTAGATTTAGTTAGTGTTCAATAAAGTTGTTGTTAGTCAACTCGCTAGTTTAACTGCCATTCGTTACAATCTAACTTCGTCATAAGGCTCGCGAAGACTGGCGCGACAGGTAGCGCGACCCTTGTGGCCTTGTCGCGCCCGCGATATCGCGCCAGTGTGTGGGAGCCTTTATAGTGTAAAGTCGTTTCGTTAAAGCCGGGCTGACTGCCCAGGGTGCGCCGTTCTTTATGAATCAGGAACAGCTCAACAACCCACATAAAACTATGCATTACGTTTGCGTTTCCCGTGGGATTTGGCAGAGGTGTACCTATACCCACATTTCGCCAGTTTTATATTTTTACTTTTTAAGCTTAAACGTGGAGGCTCAGGCGATCTTATTACCGTCAATTGAGCACAAATCCAGGCCACTACTGAGAAATTTCCCGACCGGGGATCGAACAGGACCCCATGCTCGGCAGTCGTGCTTGCGTCCAATTAACCAGAGGTAGTCTAAAAAGACCAAAAGTCTAAAGGCTCCTACAAAATCCTTAATGGTAACAGGAAAGATAGAGAGAAAAAGTCCTAGAGGCCGAAGCCCAAACCAGTGGTCGGATCAAATATCTAAGCAACTGGCGGTACCTATCAGCGCCGCACTCCACCAGGCCAGGCCACTGCATAGATTAATATAGTAATGGTCACCGATCCAAATAGTATAATAACTCTAAAGGAACACCATCGTAACAGATGGAAAAAGACCGTTCACAATTAAAAAAGGAGTCACGATTCTAAGCAGTGAGAGAGCGATTGAGAAGAGACAGTCCAAAAACTTATGCCCAGCCTCAGCCTAATGTCCAGCAGTGGCATGCGATATGCTCACTATGCTCAGTTGATTGATTGATTAAGTTCACACAATGTAACCTACTCCTGAGTGGAGGTTTAATTTACTGCCAGCTATATCTAGGATACTTGAGAAAAGTGATGGCCAGACCTTAGCTAGAAATATTGACTCACACTCAGTATTCGGACCTGTTTGTTAGTACAAGATTGCTGTGTGTACGCATTACTAATCAGAATCGCGCTATCTTATCTAAGTCTGATAAGGGCCTCGCGCCGAGGAACACACCTATGCTCCCATGTTTTAGTGTGTCATCAGTTTCGCTTTATTGCGAAGTGTTGTTTAATTCGCTACCAGTGTCCTAATTACAAAATAAAGTGTTCAAAATGGCGCAAAAGAGGTCGTTGTGGTTCTACTTTGCTGTTATTTTGGGTGAGTGCAATTCTTTTCTGTAAAACCAGATCTTCAGTGAGTTATTTTGTAAACAACACTTGGTTTTCTTTGTCATACCTATCTTAATGGATTGCTTCAATCACGATAACCATGACCAAAATTTAAAATGAAGTATCCTATGTAGGTATACTCATATAGGTAGGCAGGAAATATGTGCTGTAACTGCTGAGGTATAGTGAGTCGTCGTTGTATTCCAAACCTTAGTTCTGAAGAAGTTTCTCATGCACGTAGTTATTTATACCTACCTTATTAAACACTTAGAGGTACTAATAGAGAACAATGTTTAGGTACTAGTTTACTTAGCTAATGCTTCATCCTCTGGTAACTTTGAGAAAAGAGCCCAGTGTTAAAGGTTTTACAATCATTGGAGAAGAACTTCGGGATATTGAGAAAATATGTTGACTTATTCATGCCGGATATCCACTGTTATCTTATGTATCACTTCTATTGTAATATTACTATGCTATTATTTACTTTAGGTGAAGTGAAAGTAGAAAGGTATAAAATAAATGCAATGAATGATTAATGTCTAAGCATTCGGGATAGACTATCCCTAGACTGTTGAGTACGAAATGTGGATTTCGGGACCTTAATTCTTTTTTAGAAGTACTTTATTAACGCTTAGACAAAGTTCTTACTAATCATTAATCGGATGCGAAACCTGCCAAGGTAGTGATCAGCAGAAATCATCATGTGCTTACCAAATTTATGAAACTAGTGTCTTATATCGAAACAATTATTAAGTATCAGTATCATCTTCACAATTTACATAATTATGTTTCATTTTAAACACGTTAATGATTTATTTTTAATCTTTATTGATGTTTTATTTCAGTTATTCTGAGTACACTGACTCAAGAAACCGAAGCCAGGCGAAAAATTCTCCGAGGAAGGCGTGTTATGACACGTACTTACTACCGTAAGTTAGATTTTTATGCTTTGCCAATTAATACCTAGAAAGTGAGACTTCACATGAGCCTACGGCACAAATCATGTCAGCTGCACAGGAACTTGGCAAATATCATTGCCTGGCTGGTGCAGTGGTTCGATTGCTTGCTGCGAAGTAGCACGGGTTCGATTCCAGACTGAACAAATTATATATTTGTTTAGCTTTGAGATAACTGTTGTTCCGGCGATTTGTGTTTTTTAACGCACCCACGATACAGGAGTCTATGAGATCACACTATGTAGAGCTATATAGGTGAGCAAACAGCGACTCCCATTTGTTTTCTAAGCTTCGTTGGCGTACAGCCTACCGCACGTCAATAGTAACACTTATCTATGTAAACCGCCCTTACCGCTATGCAATAAAGGCGCTATCAATTTTAGATTGTTACCACAGACATGCGCTTGACCGTACATCTGATCACCGTGAAAACAAAATCCCGTGCACACGATGACCACATCTGTTTACCGCTCCTGTTTACGTCGACCAATAAAAAATATACAAAGTAATATTTTCTTTTGTTTAAATAAATTTCTCAGGCTCTGTAACAATGATCACAGATGTCTGACACTTCAGCTGATTTTTTGTCATTTACGAAAAGCAAGCTAAAAGCAGGAATAGTCCTTAGACCGCTTTCACATGTAGGCGACTTTAGCAGCGCGACAGTCGCCCGATAGACGCGTGACTGTCGCCCAGTCAGAATTTCATATTATAAACAGAAGCGCGGCGCGGCTTTTAAAATGTGAAGGCTTTTTTGCCGCGCTACTGTCGCGCTGCTAACGTCCTAATGTGAAAGCGGCCTTACGGTAGTTGGATGTATGTTTTAGGTGACTGTAGGTTACTTAAAAATACTTAATTGTGTCATTTCAGATGGTAACGCTGTTCCTGCATGGGCAATTAGTTTGATGGCTGGCATCGGCATGCTGCTTGTAGGTGGTATCCTGTATGTCGTCATGAGGAAACTTGTACTTTCTTCAGAGACCGGCTCATTGAACACGTACCAACCAGCTATGCAGCAAGATGTTTGAGCTGCTTATGATTTAAGTTTATTCGTAAGATTATCGTAACTTAAATTATTATAATAAGAAAAAGCTCATTGCAGAGTGATGCAATCATTTAGTTTTTCGAATGAAGAGACAGTTTTTCCATGGGATAATCATGTTTCACTGTTAATCTGACTTACAGAGCCATTTTGTATCCAGTAATGATTTAGACAAAAACGATACCACCTAACTTAATTATATTTTTATTACTTATGCATTTGTACGAACAAAAAAGTTGTTTACATTTTGTTTTAATGTTTTAAAATTAAAAATCGTTTTAGATAGTATTATAATTTATTTTTATCTTTTAATTATACAATCGAGTTAAATGGATATATGAAATTCATTATCTAAAATGAACATGTCATTCTTTGCATTTTTGAGATTGTATTAGACAAAGGGAATTACTTTTGACGAGATAAAATTAAAACTTAGAATTCTCTGCGATGGTATTTGTCAGGGTCGAAGTAAGAAGTAACAACCACACGATTGCTGAACTTGCGGCCAGTGAGGGTTTGCTGGGCCTTTTGGCAATCAGCAATACTGTTAAACTCGACAAACACCTGTAAACAAAGATAAACAGAATGAATATTATGTACTGACTATGTTGAAAACTCATTTTAAAATGTTTTAAAAACAAACATACTTTTCCACATCCAGGTACTTCAACTCCCTCGATTGGTCTTGGGATTTCTATACTGCGTACACAGCCATATTTGTTGCATTCCTCTCTGTAAAATAAAACATGCAGCATTAGTTAAAGTCAACTACTAATAACCAATATATCCTAACTGTTTGAAAGAAGGAAGGACAAGTAAATTTTAAACCACCAGTCTCGAATTTAAATTTAGAAACAGAACACTAACTTGATATCTTCGAGGATGTCCTCATACTCCTCTTCGTCGCGCAGTTCGTCGGGAGTGACCATGTTGAGGAGACAGAGCACTTCTGTAGGCGGTCCGGCTCCCGCCAGCGTCAGGCCCGCCACTTGTAGCTGCACCGGCGCCGCTCCGGTCATTGCTACACAACATTTTAAAACATCAGTAATAATCTTCACCTGAAATGTTAGCATGTAAGGAATTGGTTAGCATACTGTACCTAAAGTTGAGTTCTTAGCTCCAATGCTGGCTCGTTGAACGATGAGTTTCTTGTCACCCAGTTGCATTCCATTAAGACCTGCTATTGCCTATTTAAAAAAATTAACAGTTAATATGGGTGGCAACTTATACTCATCAGTTATGAATATAATTTCTAATATTTACCTGATCAGTCATTGAAATATCAACATATTCAGCAAAGGCATAGCCCTTGCTCAGTCCAGTTGATGAATCCTTCACCAAATTGAAAGCTCGTAGTTGTCCAAATGACATCAGCAATTCTTTTACCTGTTTCACACATTATTCAATCAGAAAGTGAGTTGTTTCTAAAATTTTTGAATTACACTGAATAAATATTTAGGTACATGATTGGTCTATTATGCAGTTGTTCATTCATTACACACAATTTTTTAGTGTTCCCGTTACATTTGCTAGGCAAAAGGCAGCAAATATTAAATGAATGTTATCTGACCTGTGTCTAGCCGCATGTTAGAATCAGATGTGAATGGAGGAGACTTGCCTTGAAGTGCCGACGTCTCATTCAAGTACAAGACGTATAGGTGAGAATGAGAGACAACAGTGACACGCGGGCCGCGAATGTGCCAAATCTAAGCTAGGGAGGGGCAGAAAGCAAACTATATCAGTGAGTTGTTTCAGAATATATCGAGCGTGAAGCGCACGCTCATCCCGCTAGGGTACCTGTGAAAATACCTGAAACTGACCAAAACATAACGCGGCTCACTGCTGGCTCCACCGTAGCCCTGTCAACTGTTGAATCTCGCCCTGAAATGGCTGCGGCACCTAATACTATCTCCTAATGGGAACATCTACATTCATGTGTGCAATATACATGGGTAGCTTGTTCATTATTATTGCTATGAATGACTTACGTATGTTTGTTTTAATTTTATTTCGTTACACCAAAGTGATATCGAAAATATCAATAAAATATGCTTCATGTTTATAGACCAGTGCTAAAAATAATTTGGGTTCAAAAGAATTACAAAGGAAAGGAGGGATGTGTTGATCTAGTTCACTTGACAATAGAAATCCTAAGAATCTGTGTGTAAGAATACAAGAGGCAGTCGCAGTATAGACCTGCAAAACATAATTTTGTATAATCAGTATGAACAGATGAATATATTATATACCTTCATAGGAAAATTGTACACTCATGAACTCATGGTGTAGTTATGTGATTACTTTCAATGCTTGAAGTGTAATAATATAATATACACCATAAGGCTGATAAACATAAAAAAAGCACAAAAAAGCTGCATAAAATACAGGCACTTTAAACTAACAGATTGATATGTTACATTTAACATAGAACATTTATAAATATCAGCCTTAGTTGATTTTATTAAATCCAATAAGTCTTTTCATGAGGATTAAATATAAATATGTATCACAAAATACTATGAAACATTGATTTGATATAAGACTTAGAAATGGTAAGTACTAAAATAGTGCAGTAATCCTATTTACGTTTGTAACCAATCAATGTGTCACAGATATACATTTTACACTTAGTATCAGATAGCATCAACTTACTTGGTCCTCATTTAGATAATTGGGCAAACCGCCAATAAATATTTTGTGTGGGGAATCTGGAACTACTGTGCTAATCACACCAGCTGAAAGCAAATAAACATTATTGTAAACACAAACAATTTAATATGAATAAAACAAATTTTTCATCATGCATGGTCATTCAGAAGGGTTATAAAAATACCCAAAAGCATAGGTAAGTAATTAACTCATAATAACCACATGTTTATCTAAAAAGGATATGGACAAGTTTTATCAGAACTAAAGTATAACTCACCCGGCACATTAATAGCTGGATTTTCAGTGCCAGGCATGGGTTGATAGTCGTGCGGCCGTCGAATCTTCAAGCTCTGCCCTTTGAAGTTTATACCATCAAAAGCCATAGCTTGTGTTGTCTCATCTATAGATCTAAATTCAAGGAATGCAAAGTTTTTGTCCAAGTTAATTTGGCAAGCCAACACAGGATTTCCTGCAGCTTGAGCCAAGCCCGAGAGATGCATCTGTTGGTTGAAGAACTCCATGGTTTCCTCTTCTGTGACGCCGAACGGTATGTTGCCCACATACAATCTTCGGGCTTGACGAGTTATCGTGGATCCTACAACTGGTACAGCTGCTTGTGGTGTATCTGCGACGATATTGGCTGGTATTTGTCCAGCAGCTTGCATGGCTTTATATTGTAGCGGCGTGATATGCTCAAAGCCCGGTGGCGGGACATCCCAGTACAAAGAAGGCTTGCGTCTGCGGGATCTTTTGCTCTGTGACCTAGATCTGCTTCTCCTCGCAGGCTTCTCACGACGTTCCCTAGAACGAGACCTAGAACGCCGCCTCTCCCTCGAACGAGACCTGCGTCGGCGGTCTGCAAGCAAGGTAATACGGTTAATTTTGGACCATTAAACATTTATATTGTAAGAGAATCAAATCAAATAGTTTACGTACCTTTGTCTTCACCCATATTATTCTGTTTATTCGTTAGTTTCAGAGCCAATTAATAAAATTCACAGTTTCTAAGCCGATGCAAAAATACGTCTTCGCAAAATGGCGTCGGATTTTAAAAATATTATATTTTTCAGGTTGAACACCGGTCTTTCGTCTCTTTGTTGACACCACAGGTTAACTAGACAGACATACATAGATGCTTTTGTTAGTAATTTTTATCAAAAGGACCTAAAAAAAGACTTGGTGATTATTTTAGAAACAAGATAAATATACCTCTATCTACTTAGCTTAGCTATTTTAAATAAAATAATAATATGTTCAAGGTTTTTTGTGATTTATGCACTGTGGGTTATGTATTTTAATTTCAAAGATAATATTTATAACTAAGACATAATTTAAGTATTTGGATGAAAATTCCAACTATACCCAAAGTCTCAAATTCAGATAATTTATGTAAACAAAGGGGATAACATAACAAAAAAATATCTCCGTAATGGTAATTCACATAAAATGGCGAAAAAAGAGGTCACATTTTCTTTTAAGTGCTGATTTTAAGAAATAATAATAATCATACCGTAATTATTTTTATAAATTTCCGGTTTTAAACAAAGTTATTAAAAAAAGGAGATTTTCTGGTATAAAATATTTTATGATACTGGTAACATTGCAGGAGATCCAAACATTTTCAAATGTTTTACATCTTTAACAACACTAATATTACAACTCTCATTCATAGATTCATATTGTAAGTAGCATATCTAGCCACATTTTGGATGAAAACGGCAGTAATCTGTTTCGATTGGAAAACTTAACTTTAATTTTAGCGATGACTATTTACAAAAAAAGAATATGATAAAATGTTTTGCACCACTGTTCTGTCATTTTGACAGTGACATTTCTTGACATTAGTTTGTTTACTTGATCTGAATTAGAGACTTTGGGTATAGAAGAAAATAAACGGTGGTATCGGATAAGTACAAGGAGTACTTATCCGATACCACCGTTTATTTTCTTCGTCGCGAATCATACTATCTGCAAATTGAAAAAATCTTAACAAAATTTTGTATTTCGCGGGCTACCTTAGCGCTTGTCTCAAAAAACAAGTATTTAATTTTGTCAAGACTATTATATTGAGCACACTGTATAATGTGTCAACTGTCATCCCTCATGTCATTCCGTTGATGATTACATGTCAAAATTAGGCGACTAATTTCGAAAGTAGTCGATCGACGTACAAGTTGCAGGCAAAGTTATTGCAACTTAACATGGTTGGAGTATAATGTATATGTCAACAACTTGTTCAGAAAAGTGAAAGTTTGTAAGAATTTATATCTTTGCCGCAGTCCGAATTTGTTATTTTAGCTAGATGGCTTGTTGCTTTTTGATTATAGTTTTTAACAGTGGTGTATTTTGTATTATATGAAAAATGGTAGATATTATTAGATATAGATTAATTTAAAAAACAATTCTAATCTTCGACTGTATTGTAGCGGGTTCAGTTAAATTTTACTTACAAAAATTAAATGTGTTTTAGAACTACGAACAAGGGAATGGAGAAGTCAGAAAAAGGATTGGAAATGGAGTGGATGAAGACGACCTGATTAAAAATGACATCAACACTTTGGAGATTAAAAACACAAAAGGAAATACGAAAACTATCGCACTGGTATTCGTGTCATTACTTTTGGACTTGTTGGCTTTCACGATGATTCTACCACTTTTACCATCGCTGCTGGATTATTATAACAGAGAAGAAGGGAAAGGGGACAGTTTTTATGCTTCTTTACTAAGTGCAGTGCAAGGTTTCCAGAAAATCACAGGAGCTCCTGACCAATTCGCGTCAGTGTTATTCGGAGGAGCACTTGGATCGATGTATAGCTTCCTACAATTTCTGACCAGTCCAATTGTGGGAAGCCTCTCAGATGCATATGGAAGAAAGCCTATGCTTTTAATTTGTTTGGTGAGTTTGATTTAATTAGTAGATCCTATTAGATTCTAAGATTTTTTTTAGCTTTTATTTATTTATTTATTTATTTATTTAAATCACAATTATAACATCTTTACAGAATATAATATATAATCTTTATATATATTTAGTTTGTTGAAGTATGAAAATTACTGAGGCAACAATAACATAGTCAATAAATTAAATAAGGCATAACAAAAAAAAACAAAGTCCTATTAATACAGGCAAAAAGTAAAAGTCCTTATTTTTTGGCATAGGCCTCCCTCAGATCCTTCCAAGCATCCTTTTTCAGAGCCACATCAATCCAATCAAAGGAATTATGAGAAAAAAAAAACCTATAATTTTTTTAAAGTCTAATGAACTATTTAACCATGCAGTAATGTACCTAATCTATGCGAGTTTATCTAGTCTAGCTCTCAACAAGACATGCTGTCAGTATCGGATTATGATAATAATCTATTGGATTTCAACATATCACTGATAATGGAAATAAAAAGACAGATCTTTGATAAAAAAAAACTTTAAACTAAAAATTAATAAATATTTGAAAAAAATAAAAAACTAAATCAGAATCATTTAGTAGAATTATTTGAAAAATAGGTGCAGTTGACTGGATGTTGGTGGACACAGATCTGAGCTAGCCTAGTGTAGGGCAGTGTTGCAACAGAATAAGAGGACAGTTAATGCTGACCGCCATTTTTAGCGCCGGCCCTGGGGTAGAGTGGGAGGAGTGGTCGCTCTAGGCGCCAAGATGGCAAGGGGTGCCAAAAAGTCAAATGCGAAAAACTATTTCCAGCGCAAAATAAAATTTTGATGGCACTTTTTGAGAGGCGCGGAAGCAGTGCTGCCAGATCAGATTTTTTAATGTTAAAGATACTAATTAGAGCTACTTAATTTAAATTCAATAAGTGTTGATATTTGCAATAAAAGTTGTTTTGTTTTTAAGTTAAATTTGGGAATTATTATTTACTAGCTTTTGCCCGCGGCTCCGCCCGCGTGGATGTAGGTTATCGCGTAGCCTATGTTCTTCTCCATATCCCAGGCTCTCTACCAAATATCATGACGAGCAGTTCAGCGGTTTAGGCGTGAAAACGTAACAGATAGACAGAGTTACTTCCACATTTATAATATAATATTAGTATGGATTTAACATAAAGCTGAAGTAGAATTAACGTGAAGTGAAAGCGTCGACCAAAGGGCACCAAAAGGCAATCTCGCTCTACCATGATCAAAGGCTAGGGCTAGCGCCGCTGATTTTGTTAATGCTTACATGCACTATGCAGCATGCAGCCTACTGTACCATAATATTTCACTCATCAAATGTTAAAAAACATTTAAGTAAGTAATAATAAAACTAATTTGCTTTATTAATACATTTGTTTCTTAAGGTGCACAGACATTGGTGTTTGCTCAAGTGTGGGAGTTATTATATTACCAAGGCTATAGAAAACGTACTTCCTCATAGGAACGATGCAACATAACATTTGTAATATCCTCAATTATATGTTCATCATATAATTGATTGATAATGATTACATTTTATGAGTATGATTATTGAATTACAAAGCACTTGTAGTATAGCAAATGAATTTGCAATATTAATATACCTACCTAATTATTTATGTGTGACTATAAATGCTAAGAAATATTAATGAAATAGCTTTCTAAATTCAAAATATCTTTCAAATAGCTTTCTTAATGAATAGTTTTTTCTTTCTTTCTGAATAAGTCTTAGCAGACTTATTCAGAAAAACTAAGATTCATAGAATAGACCGAAAGTAGGTATGACGTGTCCACAGTGCACAATAAAATAACAAAAAATGTTTTATTAATTCCAACTGGATGGCTCATACCTACTTTTACATAAGTACCTAATGGTGCCTAATGGTTAATTCGTCATGATGCAATCATAAGATATTAGCCCTTATTGTTTATATGAAGCAGTTCATGCTACCCCTTGCAGTGTCCATGTCCCATCCGAGTCTTGGTCTCCAGAAATTGAGCGGACACGGAAGTGGCTCACTCACGTGACGGTCTAGCATAGGGATGGGCCAACTCCGGCCCTCAAAGGGTTAACTAAACATAACCATATCAAATTACTGTAAGATAAATAAATTGCGCTGGTGCGCTCTGTGATTATTTTCACGGTGCATACTAGCCTTTGAATATTCTTACGATAAATTGCAACTTAAAAGAACCCTGAAATCCCTACGCTTTTCTAGCCCCTGATGAAAAAAGTTTGCCCACCCTTGTCTAGCGTAGGTATCATAAATCATCTTTTTATGTTCTCATTTGGCTATGCCCCTGAAATTGTATCTACCTATAATTAGGTAAATTAGATTAAATATTTTTATCTATGTTCATGTTGTAATAAAACTAGTTTGAAACAATGATATAATATCATTGGTTTGAAATGATATAAAACTGCAAAAGATTTACTAAAATAGTTTAATTTACTTAATGAATACCATAATTAACTTTAAACCAGTCAAGTACTTATTGCAAAATTTGCAAACCGGTTCATAAATCGATGGTTCAAATAGCCCGAAAAATAAATAACGCTACGACCAATAATAATAAAAAATGTTCTGGAATTAAGTAAGAATTGCCGAAAGAGGCGCGTTACCAGTGGCGTATTTTAAGATTCAGCGCCCCGGGCATGTAGGGTTTGCCGCCCCATAAATTACCGGAAAAAGAACAAACATTATTTTAATCATAAAATAAAATCCAGCAGTGTGTTGATGTGGGCTGAGAATGTTGATAATGAATGAAAAAATTAAAAAGGCCTTATAAAGCAATAAACACCATTTACTAAATATTTAATTTTTTTCTGATGCACGATGGTCAGATTGGTTAACAAATTCGTCAATGACACTGTCATAATTAACGGATGTTATCAAGTCAGCTTCTTTATTAAGAATAGCTAAACTGTTTAAACGTTCTTCGCTTAAACGCGAACGGATATGATGGATATGGATATGAACGAAGACGACACGCGCAAATCCCCGAACTACCGAGTCGCGCTTTTTTTTTTTTTTTGGGCATGGCATCTCGGAGTTATAACCACTGGGGGTTCCTACTCCTTAACCGGGCTATCCTGTGGTGCCGTAAGCTCCTAAAAGAAGTTTACGCCTCCAGCCAGGGAAGTTTTTACTAAACTACTTATAAACTAGACGACTGCTCGCTAAGGGCACCCCAGGTGGGGTTCGAACCTCGGCTTAGGGCAGTGTCGGAGGGAAACCGAGTCGCGCGACGGAGTCCGACGGATATACCCCCGTCGCCCGCCCCCCACCGCCACGCCGCGAAAACATGAAGGTTGGACAAATAACGGACGAGCGGGCAATTTAATTAAGTAATACGATTACCCCGCATCTTGATGCCCATCAAGCTTCAACCAAATGAGTTGTAGTTATTGTTAATTAGGTAGGCTTTTTTTTTATTTCTTCAGGCATAATTCAAACTCAAAACTCAAACTCAAAGCATTTATTTCAAATAAACCAATTACAGGCACTTTTGAATTGTCAAGGGGTCGGTCAGTCAGAAAGATGAAGCTAGTTGCCCATTCCAAAGCGTAGTAGGTTCCTATGGAGAAGAACGGACAAGAAACTCCATGGACACTCTTTTAAAACAGAATATTGTTACAAAATATGGGTTACATCATTCATGTTGAAGTTATACATGTGAGAACAATGTAGAAAGACGTGCACGTTAGAAGCGTCCGTAATAGAAACAATTCAAAAATTAAAATAAGCCGTGGCAGCTAAGAGATGACCAGTCCCAACTGACGGCGCCCGTTCACGAACATGACGCATGGATCAGCACCATTTAGCTCAACCATTTTGAAGGGAACTTAATGATCCAACACACACGCCACCACCAGCGAGACATTTGAGTGAGCATGACATACTCTCAGCCGCCAGGGCACATTCAAGTCAATAAAAGATATATTGCCCGGTAAATGGTAGCTCTATAGTACATAGTACTCACACCTGTGCTATGGAATTATATAATTCAAGGACATGAGTTTATACAATGCAAAAATAGTTTACAATCTTCAGCAGCTCCAATAATATTTTCAAATGCTAATCAATTAGTTTATGCGCCCTTATGGAGCAGGACCAGCATTGAGCCAAGCATTTTTGTCAGCGATGTAATCCCCCAATTTATAATATGCTTGGCTGCATAGTGTGCGTTTTATACAAGTTTTAAATTTTGTTTCGTTCAATTGGAGTATGTGGAGAGGTATTTTATTGTAACATTTTAACCTTTTGACCGCCAGAGCAAAAGCGCTTCGCCGTGCCCTCCACGCCAAGCCGACAAATTCAATGAAATAACCTTGAAAATAGTAGGGAGTCCAAAATGTTATCGATAAACATAATAATTTTCGTCTGAAATTTGTGAATAAACAGCTTATAACACAAAAAGAATATTTATTTAACCTCATCTCCTACTGTAAAAAACTTAAGACCACATTTATAGCAACTATCAATAAAAAAATCAACCTTTTGAGATACAAAAATACATATAAAATTGCAGCAAGTTACAGCACTATTCTCTATCAGTTACGCGGCCATTGGCATGTATACATGCCAATGGCGCGGGCAACCATCCTTTTTTATAATTTCTCGCTTCTGATTAGGGATGTGTATCTGTATATTATTATAACTTATCGAATTTATTTATTAAGTTTATATGAACTAGGTATCATTGTGGAGTGATTATTTGTGAGTATCAAAATAATAATTATTTACAAAAAAAAACAAAGAAAGTATCAATAACACAATATAGTAAAAAGACATAATTAACCTTTTTTTTTTGTCTGTAACTGTTAATTTCGGATAGATTCACAGGACTTTTGCTGTTAAACAGCCAGTATTATAGCGGGTTACCTCAGCTACCTACTACTTTAGATTTATTTTATAATAAAAAACTAATTCATAATCAGTCTTTTATTTACTTATTTTATTTTCATCATCAAAACAACTATTATCTTTAAATAAAGGGAGTTGCATTAAAACTACATATTTATTTTCCAATCATTTAGTTTAATAGAGTTTACGAGTTATATTTTCAAATATTAGTTATTTATGTAGTTCAATTACCATAATTTGATATGACATAGCGACAATTTGTATCATAGGAATATTCTAATAAAGGCACTGAATAGACTTATTAGGTAATACATTTTGAAAACTGCTAAATAGGTAAAGTACAGTTTTTTAGAGATAAGTACTTATACACTTTCATATTCTTAAAATAGTTGCCTTGTAAAATGTCACATGAAACTTAAAAATATAAAAAATCGTATAAACGCGTAAAATCGTATAAAATCGTATAAAAGGTATAAACGCGAAATTTTGTTACCTACTCTTCCACGCGAAAACTACCGAACGGATTTTAAATTAAACTACAATAATTAATCACTAATATAGCTTAATTAAGAGAATGACAGTAGTACCTAAGTCTATATAATATTATTTAAACGCGTCGTCTTTAGATGAGTAGGTACTTACCTATATACTTACATAATACTTGTATAGATCTATATGTTTACTGTTGATTGTACTTACTATTAAAACATCTGATATTAAAGTAAAATTAACTTACCTCAAAATCATTTTCATTTACTGATTCCAATTCAGAAAACTCATCACCTTCAGTGCCTTCTAGAATACGCAATAGTTCTTCTGTACTAAATAACTCTTCACTTGCCATTTTTGCAATTATAATATTGGCAGATCGAAAAAAATATCGAAAAAATATTTTTTCAACTTCCCAGCACTTAAAAACATGGCACGCGCTTACGACGTCACGAGTCCGACATCTATTCATGTCATTGGCGCAGAAGGGATTGCAATATCGGTACTGTGCTAGGGATGCGCATGATTGGCGAAAAAGACAATATTCAAATCAACAATATCGACAATATAGAAAATATGATATTATACCAAAGAATGTAGTATTTACCTTTTTTGTCAGTGACTAAGCTTATATATTTTTTTAATAGTTATTACAAAAATTAAGCGAATTTGAGTAATTTAGCTGAAATTTTAATGAAGTTACTTGAATATTACACCACATCACTAGTAGGCATGTATACATGCCATTGGCGCAAGAGAACATGTTTTTCAGCCATTAATTAAGTTATTTTTTATCATAAATATTTGAATAACTATTTTGCAATTTTGTTCATTGTGTACAATTATATGTAATAACTGGGGATTCAGTTCTTAAGATATATCAATAAAACACGTTAAAGTAATGATTTAATATGTTTATTTTGTATTTTTCTATGATCTGTTTCTTGGCATCTATAGATGTCGGTGGCGCACAGGGCACGCTTGCGCATGGCATCTATACATGCCATTGGCGTTCAAAAGGTTAAACAGTACCCCATGAAGGATGAGTCTACTTTAGCCAGTCTGAAACCTGGTTGAATAAGTCAAAAAAGCTGAGCGAGATGCAGCTTCCGCCGCCCCTCGCAGCCTGCCGCCCCGGGCCATGGCCCTTTTGGCCCTAGGGTAAATACGCCCCTGGCTATTACACTTCTGCCTACCCATTCGAGAAATACGACCATGTCATGCTATTTCATAACTAATGTTTTTTGTTTTTTTTTTCTTCCAGGTAGGAATAACAATATCCCATGCACTATGGAGTTGTGCCAGTACATTCAGCGTTTTTGTTCTGGCTCGATTCATTGGCGGATTGAGCAAGGCTAATGTCAGCCTAAGTATGGCTGTTGTCACCGACGCTTCCAATGAGAAGACCAGGGCTAGAGGAATGGTAAGAATATCGTGCGTGCGTGGTGTGTGTGTGTTAAAATCCACCCGTGTACATTCAGTTGCCTGTGTGCCAGAGCCACGGTATCCCTTTCGGACAAACTCGCAACCCTGGCAGGTCCTAATGGACCCCATCAGTTCCGGCTGACATCTCTTTGAGGCGCGCGTGGAACACAACGCGCCGTCCACCCGGGCCTGGTCCTTACCGGACGGCGAGCTGCCCATTTCTCGCCCGATTAATTTGACAGGACTAAACTAAAATTTATCTTCTGTCCTTTTCTTAATTAAATAGAAAGAAAAAGATGCACTGAACTTAAATTTAGTTTAGTTTGTGAACAAGGGAATCGGCACCAATATCTAAGAGGGTGACGAGCGCGCAGTGTCGCCCTCATCGTTTGTTTGGTGATTTCTTTTATTTTAGAACTAGCTTTTGCTCGCGGCTCCGTCCGCGTGGATGTCGGTAATCGCGTAAAAAAGTAGCCTATGTCCTTTTCCATATCCCAGGCTATATCTCTGCCAAATTTCATGACGATCGGTTCAGCGGTTTAGGCGTGAAAACGTAACAGACAGACAGACAGTTACTTTCACATTTATAATATTAGTATGGATTATTCACAATACACACAATAGCCCTTATGATGTAGTAGGTTCTGAATGTTAACTTTTGGAACGGTGTCAACTGGTTATATTATTTTCAGGCACTGGTAGGATTGGCGTTCTCTATCGGATTCATTGTTGGTCCAGTCACAGGAGCATGGTTCGCTTTGAATAGTGACTTATCCTCTGGCGCTTGGGGCGAACGCCCTGCCTTATATGCGCTGTCTCTTTCTCTTGCCAATATACTGCTAGTATTATTCTTTATTCCGGAGACACTGACTAAAGTAAGTATTACCTTTACTTAACATTTCGCTCGTTTTATTATTCAGTGTACCTTCTGCTTTAACACAACGTATTTTTCAGGATAAAAGAGCACCTTTATCGTTCAGTCTGTCTAAATCCGTGGATTTCGTCTCCCCTTGGCATCTACTAAGGTTTACTGCTGTTAAAAATCTTTCACGTCATCAGAGTGAAGTACTGTCGAAGCTGGGACTGATCTATTTTCTATATTTATTTACGTACTCGGGTCTCGAGTTCACACTTACATTCTTAACGCATCACACCTTCCAGTACACAGCTATGCAACAAGGCAAAATGTTCTTAGTTATGGGTAAGTTATCTTTTTTTTTAAAGGGCTGTCTCGGGTCCACTCCTCAGATGACAAAAACTCGAAAGGATTAATTCGTATCTGGGCACATTTTTGCTTTTTTGACGTGGCGATCAAAAGGTTAATTGATTTGTGAAACTAGAGTGGTTTATACCTATAAAAAATATGATCTCGTGACTGAGAAGGGATTATGAAAATCGGCACAATCAGCTGCCTCGGTAAGTGTGTCTAGAATTTTCTAATACCTTTTATAAAGTTTCATATTGAGACACGAAGCAACAAAATACGATCTAGAGGGAATGTGGCCGTTTTTCTTTAGATCGAATTTTGTTGCTTCGTGTCTCAATATGAAACTTTATAAAAGGTATTAGAAAATTCTAGACACACCGAGGCATCTGATTGAGTCGTTTTTCATAATTCCTTCTCAGTCACGAGATGTTTTTAAAGGAATGGCTCTAGTGGACCCGAGACCGCGCTCTTAATAATAAACGTTTAATTATTAATTGTTTAATGTCAATCATTCGTGCTACATGAGTACGATACGTATGTGTTCAATATAAGTATAAACCACTCTAGTTTCACAAATCGATTAATCATACCTATATATCGATCAGAAATGACCTAGCATAATCAGCCTATAATGTTCCCACTGCTGGGACACAGGCCTCCTCTCTTCGAGGGGGAGTGGACTGTACTGTAATCTACCACGCCAGCCCAGTGCGGGTTGGTAGATGTCACCTGTCTTTGAATTTTTAGTTCTAGGATATGCTGGTTTCCTCTCGATATTTTCCTTCACCGTTTTGAGAGAAGTGGTGATGAAATGATTTACACAAAATATAGCGTCTGCCCGGGTTCGAACCCACGACCTACAACTCGTAAGTCGGGGCCATTACCACTGGCACACCGCTGCTCTCACCTAAGAAATTATCTAAAGAAAAAAGTGTATACTCTGAAGTAATTTTCCCAATTTCATTGTGATTCCTCCCCGTGTCTGACATCATCATCCATTAATGTTTCTTTCGGCGCTCCATTAATAGCCGCATGGGTCGATCCATCAGGTTAAGATTCCGATTCGATCGATTGGTCCGTGGATGGGTGACCATCTTTACATACCAAGACTCCTCCGTGCCTCGGAAAGCACGTTAAGCCGTTGGTCCCGGCTGTCATTTGTGGATCTTTGACAGTCGGTACGGGTCGTCAGAAGCCCGAAAGTCTGACAACCAGTCTAACCATGGGGTATCGTATTACCCAGTTACTGGGTTGTGGAGGTCAGATAGGCAGTCGCTCCATATAAAATACTGGTATTAGGCTAGGCATATTTAATGTTTCTTTCGGCGCCGCCGAGGCCGGCGCAGAAAGAGGTGGCGGGCTGACCTGGACGCGTACCGTGGGGGCTGGTTCGAGGTTGCGCGGGAAAAGAGTTCCTGGAAGGACTTGGGGGAGCCCTTTGCCAAGCCTTGGGATAGGACAGACAAAGTTAAATAAAATGCTTCTCCAATGCACCCAATTTTCAGGGTTGATAATGGCGGTCCTTCAAGGCGGCGCGGCTCGTCGGCTAGGCGCCCGCGGGGCAGAGGTCGCTGCACGCGGGGCACTAGCATTAACCCCGGCTTCTTTCCTGAGCGTTGCCTTCGCCGCATTACCGCATCCACCTTTATTTGCGCCCATATACTGGCTCTGGCTGGGACTCGTTCTATTTGCATTGTGTAAGTGTCAAGAACTCAAGTCGTTTATTTTAATATGACTGGCTACGGCCTTCTAGGTGATGTGTCGAATTATCGCCAAAATATTGACTGTACTATATTAATGATAGATGTTTACTGTGCTTGAAAAAAAAAAACATTGGTTTCAAACTTCAAAATTTCTAGCTGCTCTTGCCCCTGGTGTACATTTTTGGCTCTAGTAATTTATTTTGCTTTGTCACAGCCACGGCGTTCGCGGTGTCTTGCATGACTTCAATGGCGGCGGGCAAGGCGCCAAGCGAAGCGCGCGGCGCAGTCCTGGGCACGCTTCGCTCGCTCGGAGCACTCGCACGAGCGGCAGGGCCGCTACTTGCATCATCAGGTACCTTCACTTTTTTCCCTTTGAATCCGTAACTTATGGTGCACTTGCACAGACTTGGTGTTTGAACCCCTGAAGTCCAAAATCAAAGACTGCCAGACTGTTTCAATCATTGTATGGCACAAAAATATTCAAATATGTACATTATGTCTTAGATTCCATATTATCTTTTTCTAAGTAAGTCAAGATTCCAGGTATCGGTATTAGTAAGGCACACCGTGGAAGCACTTGACCTCGTTTTTTCATTCACAATATCCTTATCTTTGATACGATTGTAAGTTATCAATAGCCCATACTCATCGCGCTGTACGTGTTTACTACAAGTAATTTCCGTTGTTTTAATCATGCATAATGTTTTTCATGCTATGGTAGATTTAGCCCTATGGTTCCCACAGACGATTTTTTATCGCGTCCAGAATTTTCAACTCTCGGTTTTGATGCCGCAGGCAAATTGTATAATTCGTCATTATACCTACGGCCAGGCCAAGGCGTCGTTCGTTTGAATACTGTCGCCGTTATGTATAATGCCTAAGGCAAATTGATGACGCTTTTGATCGCATCCATTTCGTCAAAAGTCATATTTTAGGGTAACCATGTTTATTAACAAGTTCGGCAGTAAAAACTGAGCGAGCAGTAAATTAAATAAAAATGAGTACAAATATTTATCATCCATTTATTTATCCACTCCATTTATTATAGCATTAGACAAATAACGGCTAAATAACGTCAGTTATTGTGTAATATTGTTGAAATTACTGCACTTCAGAGTTATTTTTTTAATGTAAATGGTAAATAGATTACAGTGCTTTGTATTTATCGTGAAATAACGGAGTTTATTAAACGTTTATATCGAAATAACGAAAGGGTGAGAACAGTTATTTGTCTAATGTTATAATAAATGGAGTATAAATAGGTAATTAAATATTAAGGCCTGTGTTCACCAACAGTCAAACCACCGGTTACGTATTTAAACAGTTGATTTATGTCAAATTTCCTAAGTAAAGAACTGATTAAATATCTAAACAGTTGATTTAAATGTTGGTGAACACAGGCCTAAGCAGTAAATTGCTTAACCGCCCGTTACGTGTGGGCAGTTAACAAATTGGAATTAGGCCTGTGTTCACCAACGTTCAAACCACCGGTTAGGTATTTAAACAGTTGGTTTATGTCAAATTTCCTATGAAATTTTGAGTAAACAACTGATTAAATATCTAAACAGTTGATTTAAATGTTGGTGAACACAGGCCTTAGTCTTTAAGAAATCTAAGTTGGAAGTAGCAGTTGGTCAGTTCTAACCTAACCCAAGACCTAAGTTACTGCGACCAATGCGGCTCGCGCGTGGTTGGTCACAGTTCCAACCTAGCCTGTGAACTGCCGAACTATTTGCCTAACTGCCTATTCCAACATTTTTACTGGCCATTCATTTATTACACAACTTGATTATTTTTTTGTACTAACATTGTAGGATGAAACAACCGACCTATTTTCTTTTTATTACTTTTCATGTTTTATTGTCACACTAATTTACCAACCGCCGAAAAATAAAATTACTGCAGCGCCTCAGGTGTTGAAAATAGAACAAGTTGTATTAATTGCCTAGGCAATAGGTATACGGCGATCGAATCATCAATTGGGTCTGAAAGACTTACATAATGCCTAGGCGTGCATTTTTTCTTAGGAATTATACATAACGACGGACGGCGCCGTATATATAAAGGCTCCTACAAACAGGCACAACACGCGACGCGACACAAAGGCACCGAGTGTAGCGCGACGAGCGGTGCCTTTGTGTCGCGTAGCGTGTCGCGCCTGTTTGTAGGAGCCTTAATGATGAAATATACAATCTGCCTTCGACATTGACATGAGCATTGAGAATCCACTGTTGTGCATCCCAGTGCGTCAAAAAACTACAATGGTGCCGATTCCCTTGTTCACAAACTAAACTAAATTTAAGTTCAGTGCATCTTTTTCTTTCTATTTCATTAAGAAAAGGACAGAAGATAAATTTTAGTTTAGCCCTGCAACCTAAACCCGTAACCTAAAGCACAATGCCTACCTTGCAATATGTCTATAGATACAGTGTTTGAACTAAACCTTATTCTGACTAAGATCCAAAATGCCTACCTTGCAATATGACTATAATTTTAGGAGAAGAAAGGGAGTACCGTTTCTGGCACTCGCCGGCCGCTGTCGCGGCATGCACGCTACGCTCGCTCGGCTCGTGCGTTATGTTGTCACAGTACTAACCTAACCTAACCTACAGTTCAGAGGCCAGTGACTTATTTTAACCATCTCGACAACTTAGAAATTATTGCATTTTAGGCATTTTGCTTGTTAAACATTTTGATCTCTAGGCGATTTACAGCTTAGGCAATTTGCTGTGTAGACATTAATTTTAGGCATTTTACTTCGTAGACGAATTGAAAGTTAGCCACCCTGATCATAAAGTATAACAACAAGATCACGTGCGTGACTGCTTCCGTGCCATCACACGACAAACGATTCTTGAGTCGAGCCATTACCTCTGGTTTATTCGGTCTTGAATAATAACAGATCTTTGTTTTGTTACAGTATACTGGTGTTCGGGCGCTATGATCACATACACCATCGGCTCCATAATTCTAATCATTCCTGCTGTGATGTTAATTAGACTGAAAACATAATAATGCAGCTTTTACACTGCATGTACAATAAGAACAAGCAATAACATTTTGAATAATTTATTAAAAAAATCCACTATTTAATAGTATTATACAATTGTTCTGTATTATTTATTTAACTTTGTGTATTTTTATAATGTTTTTTTATTTTAATTTTCTCGAATAAACAGTATTAATACATTGATTTTTTGGTGTTAATAATTTTAGAGTCATTATGGCTTTTGCCACTGAGTAAAACTTAAGTTATGCCAGTCTTGAAAGGATTAAACGTATACATAAGTGTTTACTATCTACACATATATTAATTAATAAAGTGTTTTATGATTATTTGAATGTCATTGCAAATTATTTCACTGCTGATCATAAAGATAGTGCTCATACGTGACCAGACTCATCGAAATTGATAAACAAAAATAAATCTTCCAACTCATTTCAATTGTTTTCTTTCCGTGCTACCCCCCTTTTCCCCTTTTGCTTTGTCATCATCTGTTTAGCCTTTTCCCAACAATGTCGAGGGTCGGCTTCCAGTCTAACCTGATGCAGCTAAATACTAGTATTTCACATAGAGCGACTGCCTATCTGCCCTCCACAATCAAGTTACTAGGTAATACGATACCCTTTGGTAAGACTGGTTGTCAGACTTTCGGGCTTCTGGCGACCCGTAACGACTGGCAAAGATCCACGAACAAAAGCCGGGACAAATGGCTTAACGTGCTTTCCGAGGCACTGAGGGGTCTTGGTATGTAAAGATGGTCACCCATCTACGGACCAACTGCGGCAAGCGTAGCTTGACCTGATCGATCGACTCGTACGGCTGTTATTACTTAGCAACAAGCCCTTTTGCTTTGTGTAAGATTAAATTTGGTCAAAATAACAAATATAACTGAAAGTAGGTAGGTATTCATGGCCTTTATTACATAAGTATAGTAATTTTAAAGGTCTTCTGTTTGAATGTCAAAATAATTAAATAATGTCTTTGATAACCACAAACCTAGACTAGACCCTCGCAGTAGATCATAAGATACTAGCTCTAAGCAGTAGGTACAGTCAGCACATCATGAAGCTACACGAAACTGTCAAATTGCTCCAAACGATTTTAAACTTTAAAATGTTGACGATTAAGTTCAAAATCGAACGAGAAAAAACAGTTTATGGTCACTTGATGTGCTGGCCACTGTACATGTATTAGTAAATGATGACATCACTAACGAGTACGAGTACATAACGAAAACGTAACGAACATAAACGTTTAACAACGTAACAACAGAAAAAATACATCTTTTCTAAATTAAAAATGAAGGCAGAGATAGTGGAATAAAATATCTTTCAGTTTACCATCTAGCCGATGGCGCATTTGAATGTTATACTTACGATAGTTTAAAATAATTTATACCTATTTCAAAAACAGATAAAAAACTTTTAAACAAAAAAACAACCGACCGTAAAAAAAAAAAAAACAATTAAAAATAAATTTAATTTCGGAAGTCGGTGTACTTCGTTCTGTATTTTCGTTTTTTGCCACCGACTTCCGAAATTAAAGTAATTTTTTTTTGGAAGTCGTTTGTTTTTTTTTGTATTTTTATTTTTTTTCACTTTTTTGCAGTTATGGTACCTACCCCACAACAAATCGTTTACCACTACTTGCTACACCGCACAAACAATAGTGACACAAGATAAACGAAGTGGATTAAATACGTATTATCGAAGCTAACTCAAAAAATACCCAAGCAAAGTTTAATAATAATCGGTTATAAACCATTTATAGCCCGAGTGCATCTCGACAATTTCAATAAGCCTAAACACGGCTAGGATACATTGTTTTATTACGGACTTCCGGTGCATACCATCCGGCATCATCTTCAGATCTGTTCGATGGTACCATTTTCATCAGAATTATTTATTTAAAGCTGCATAGTCGCTTATCTACCTTAATCGAGAGGCCCTAGTGTGAGTTTCTTTTAACCATCTCGATTTTACGCATCGAGCGCGTTCAGCACTCTGATTGGTGAATGGCCATTCGGCGGCCAATCGGAACGCCGAACGCGCTCGATGCGTAAAATCGAGATGGTTAAAAGAAACTCACACTAGGGCCTCTGATATCTTATCGCCACCGTGAAATACTTATCATTGAGGAATTCCGGTGGCCATCTGTGGTCTTTTTCATCAGTTCCACTTCACCAAATGATACTTTCTAAATGCAACAAATGCTTGAGTTGTTGAAAATACAAAAATCGCTATATGTATAGGTATGCCTATAATATTTGAGCAGTTCCCTCAAATCCTCATGGATTCCATCATCAGAACTTCCTTGATTTTGATAAAAATGGGACCAATCTGGAAGTAGGTATATCCTTTCAAATAAAAAATAATTTTCCAAATCGGTTTATATACGACGGAGTTCTGAGGTAACAAACATAAAAAAACAACTGAATTGAGAATCTCCTCCTTTTTGTAAGTCGGTTAAAAACATACTCTAAAAACGTTACCTTCCTTTGAGGCAGTAGGTTGGAAAGAGAGAGAGAGAGAGTAGACGGAATTTTATTTTGACTCCATCGACTCCATGAAAAAGGAAACACTCCAAGTTCTGTTTGTGTATGTGTTGCTAAGCAACCATTTGTTGTTATGACAGGATGAAATATTTACGACACAGTATAATAATGTGGTTGTGAGAAAATGCCACTATTCAGTAATAAATTCTCACCTAAAACTATTCCGGTGCGAAAACAAGATACTACGGTGCTGAAAAATGAGCTTGGCAGCGATTATGCATCAAAAGAATTATCTCTCGATGTGAGCCCGTTGAAGTTGAAATTGGGGGACTTCGAAATATCTTTTGAAGATGGACAATGGATTCCAGGTAAATATACATATAGCTCGACATAATTTTCCTGACCTTATGCCAATTTATTTGGGGTCGCGCAACAATATTTTTCTTCCATACTCTATACCTACATATAGTCTGTTAACATTACCTATATTTTCAAAGAAGAAGATGAACAACAAAGTATAATCAATAAAGCCCGCTTTTTTTGTTGGTTTTTGATAGAACTTCAAAGGAGACTGAGGATTCATCAGGTCATGGTCATGTACTGATATTGCGTAACAAATGAGGCTTATGTCATCATGTTCTGTACAATAACAATATCCTTTCAACAGTGGCGGATTTACACATTTAACAAGTAGGTATATTTTATAAAAAAATTGCCGCCCTTTACCTATACAATTATCAGTCTCTAGATTATTTTTAAAATACAACAATTTGGTTGAAATTGCACAAGAAATAGCATTGGGTATATTTCTGAGCTAATCAAGGCTCAATCATGTAAAGACAAGGCGGCAGAACAAAATGAGGCCACACCCGGTCTTCTGAGTTTATGTAGGCATTTCTAGTAGGTAACATTTTGCAGAAATAGAATAATGACAAAAAAAAAATGCAATTCGCGGATATTTTCATCGAAACGCAAGAATGTAAGAGATGGATGCAAGAGCGAGGGTGTCGAGCTCGAAATTTTTTACAGCCCCCGTCTCGTTGCTCTCAGTGAGGTTTATTTTGAACATTCATACGGAAATAGGAGAACTAATGCAGAAAAGTTAGAGAATTAGAACGAGAATCTAGCAAGCCGCGCGCAGTGGCCCCTTCATCTATATATATATAAATGAATCCCTATTTCCCTTGGTCACGGCATCACGCGTGAACGGCTGGACCGATTTCGCTAATTATTTTTTTGTTGTGTTTGTTATTGTCAGGAGAAGGTTCTAATGTAAGAAAAATTTAAGAAAGTTAATAAAAAAAAAATTGTAAGAAAACGACCATATTTACATTTTTATTGTAATAATAAGTAGGTAACTCTATCTTCTAATGTAACTTTATGGCGTTTGACATAACGTGTATCATTTGGTAGGGTCTGAGAATAGATTTTATAAAAAAAAAAAAAAAAAAAAAATATTGAAGGTTTTAGTCAGGTAGGGTAGGTAGGGTTGGTAGGGTAGGGTAGGGTAGGTAGGTGGGTAGGGTAGGGTAGGGTAGGGTAGGGTAGAATAGGGTAGGGTAGGTAGGTAGGGTAGGGTAGGGTAGATAGGTAGGTAGGGTAGGGTAGGATAGGGTAAGGTAGGGTAGGGTAGGTAGATAGTTTCCTTTGCGCGTTCTATATATATAAAAATGAATCCCTATTTCCCTTGGTCACGGCATCACGCGTGAACGGCTGGACCGATTTCGCTAATTATTTTTTTGTTGTGTTTGTTATTGTCAGGAGAAGGTTCTTATGTAAGAAAAATTTAAGAAAGTTAAAAAAAAAAATTGTAAGAAAACGACCATATTTACATTTTTATTGTAATAATAAGTAGGTAACTCTATCTTCTAATGTAACTTTATGGCGTTTGACATAACGTGTCAGTCATCATTTGGTAGGTCTGAGAATAGATTTTATAAAAAAATAAAAAATTGAAGGTTTTAGTTAGGTAGGGTAGGTAGGGTTGGGTAGGTAGGGTTGGTAGGGTAGGGTAGGTAGGTGGGTAGGGTAGGGTAGGGTAGGGCAGGGTAGAATAGGGTAGGGTAGGTAGGTAGGGTAGGGTAGATAGGTAGGTAGGGTAGGATAGGGTAAGGTAGGGTAGGGTAGGTAGGTAGTTTCCTTTGCGCGTTCTATATATATAAAAATGAATCCCTATTTCCCTTGGTCACGGCATCACGCGTGAACGGCTGGACCGATTTCGCTAATTATTTTTTTGTTGTGTTTGTTATTGTCAGGAGAAGGTTTTTATGTATGAAAAATTTAAGAAAGTAAAAAAAAATAAATATAAAGAAAACGACCATATTTACATTTTTATTGTAATAATAAGTAGGTAACTCTATCTTCTAATGTAACTTTATGGCGTTTGACATAACGTGTCAGTCATCATTTGGTAGGTCTGAGAATAGATTTTATAAAAAAAAAAAAAAAAAATTGAAGGTTTTAGTTAGGTAGGGTAGGGTAGGTAGGTGGGTAGGGTATGGTAGGTAGGTAGGGTAGGGTAGGGTAGATAGGTAGGTAGGGTAGGGTAGGATAGGGTAAGGTAGGGTAGGGTAGGTAGGTAGTTTCCTTTGCGCGTAGACAAACTGCCACAGTCAAATAGCTTTTGACAGAACGAAGTCTGTCGGGTCAGCTAGTACTATATAAAGGAGTAACTTTATTGATTTATGTATACAGAACTTTTAGGCAAAAAAAAAAAAACGGTCACCAAATTTTTGGCTCTAGGCTCAAGTCTACACAGCCTACTGGTAATTCCGCCACTGCCTTTCAATATCATCTCATTCACGATTCGTCATTATCAGCCAGCAAATTTAGCTAAATATCTTATTTTCACAGCTTCTGGCAAAGCTGGCGCCGCTCACAAAGAAAACATTCGTCTCAAAAACGAGCTAGAAAGACTAGAAGAAGAGAACAACATGCTAAGATTGAAGTTTGAAATATTATTGGACATGATGACTGATAAAACAGTAGAGGCTGAACAACAGGAATTGCAGAGAGCACAGAGCTTAGGTAATTTGAAACAGAAGGGCAATAAAAAGAAATGGTCATAAAGTATTAGAAAAAATATATATGAAAAAGTGAAAAGTGTAAGGACCTTACAAATAAACACGGAATAAAGTTATGCTAGGAATAACTTCGGTATAACCATACATTTTTTGACGTATAAGCTAGTCATAATTTTATTCTGTGTTTATTTGTAAGGGCTATAGTGTTTTAAGATGTGAATCAATGTTGTGAATTTTTTTTATCAGGCTAAAATTTCCCACTGCCTCCACTCTTATGTAAATAAAATAAACAAATGTTTTAAGTAAATTGGTGTTCGACTTGATTTAATTTTATCTTACTATAGTTAGACCGATACCGCTTGACCGCGTCTTAAGATTGCGCGGCGAGGCGTGGGGGCGGGGGGCACCGTGAGCGTTGACGATCGGATGAACGGCCTGCACTGCCCCCCTGTCTCGCCGCGCACATACTTAGGGCGCGGTACAGCGGTATCGGTCTAACTATAGTACACCTCTGCCTACCCTTCACGAACTACAGGCATGATGTTGAGTTCACATTACTATCTTATGTAGATACATAATATATACTATAGCGCGATTAAAGGTCGCTGCTAACTGGACGTGCGGCGTTAGGACGTGGATGGGGTGGAGATTGAACGTGTTATGAAAAGATGGACGGGTGTTTAATGCATAAGCACCGCGATAATGACGCGAAACTAACGATAGTGTGGAGAACAAGCAAAGAAAAGCTCTCCGGAGCGATTGTGTATACGCAGCGAAACCGAGAACGGGACGTGAAGGCTCCTACAAAGAGGCGTGATACGCGATGCGACACAAAGACACCAGTCTTGGCACGACACGCGGTGTCTTTGTGTCGCGTCGCGTGTCGCGCCTGTTTTTAGAAGTCTTGACGCGTGCGGGGCGGGTCGCGCTAAACTCGTCACCGACGATATTTTTCTCGTCCCTTGGGTGCCACGTCGCCGTCCCGTCCCGTCCGTGCACCCGGGACGCATGCTCTTTCGTACACATTTTCTATGAAAGGATGTTTACAAAAAGTTTCGTCCCCTTCCGTACGGATTCAAACACGTTACGTATGCAGCGATCTTTAGAGTAGGCTCTCTGTCACTCCGTTCAACCTTGTTCCTTGCTGCTCAGCAGTTGTTGAACGAAGTAACTAAATTAACTATCATGCAATAGAAAAAACAAACAAATGTATTAAAAATATGTTTACTTACATAGTAATAACTATTAACATCTTACAAAATATAAAATATCTCATTACATTATACAAACATGCGAACCACTTCAGTCGTTTTTGCCGCTTTATTTACAAATTGAATGATTATAGGATAGTGCTTTGTTAGACATCACAGATGTCTGGGTTTTATTATATCTACCCTCGGTTCAAATTTATTTACATTTCGAGGCAAACCAGGCAAGTAACAAAATTAATTGCAACAGGGATATTAAAATAACAAAACCTGGCGTATAAACGCTGAAACAGTCTTCCAATCATCACTATAATGATAACGAAGAAAAATAAAATTCTCGTAGGAAGTCTACTCAATGAAACGGTGATATCAGCATTACTGACTTGAGTAAGTCTACTCCGCATTAGGGCATCGTCCTCTTGTGTGCCCGGGCTGTCGGCACAAGCTGCACAGTCTGGGCCCGCCTGAACCACGGCCAGCGCCCCCGCGCCCCGCCCCGCCCCCGCCGCCCCGCCCGCGCCCTCGACCACGGTTACTGCTACTGCTGCTGCTACCCCAATCTACAAAACAAAAAATAACCTGAAGTGGTCCTAAACGAAAAAGTGGGATTGATATTGACATTCAGCAAGCAACTTGTGTTGGACCTATCCATGTTAACTTCTTACTGTACATTTGCAATGACAAAAAATTTAAATGATTTAGAAATCTTTGTTTTCTGTCAATTTATCGACCCGCGTTTGCATTGCCGCACAACTTGTTGAACAGATACTTATGATATTTTACGTTTTATATCATATCACTTGTTTTTTTTTTTTAAAGTTGTGTCAGATATTTTCGATCACAACGATGTTTCACAATCTTCTGATTTTAACCGAGTGGGCCGATGTTAATGACGCAAGGCATGTCCGTTCATATTGCATTGACACATATTTTTGAAGCCGATGCAGCTTCCTATATTTAGGCGTCACTTATCTCGCCAGATAGTTTTGGTGTTCCTTCGATGTCACATATTTGTGCTGCCACTTGTATAATACACAAATATTCATAAACGTACGGGATGGATTTTTGAGATGGGACCAGTAAGGGCAGGTACCCTAACCGTGCGTTGTAGCTACTGGAAAACGGTCTTAGGAGACTGTCCTTATTTTTTTGTGAAACTTTGATCCTTAATTTCAGATTTTGAAAAAAAATATACATTCATTAAGAAAATGGACCACTTTCACAAAAAACTTGTTGATGCCAATCGATCCTGTTTCTTATAAGGATCAAAAATCTTTATCGGACCAACTGAGGTTTGAAAAGTAAGTAGCAAAGTCAGAAATCGCAAAAAGCTTTTCCCATACATTTCGTAGGAAATGAGACTCCCAACTTACTTTTTGTTTTTTCAAAATCTGTGAATCATGGTTTGTAAAAAAGTAAGGACAGTCTCCTGATAACGTTTTTCTGTAACTACAACAGATAAGGTACCGACCCTTACTACCCTGTCTCAAAATCCACCCTGTATATTGCCTTACACAAATTATCACATTATTTGCCGTCATATATATTAATGGACGAATCATGAAATCAGATATTATTGCCGAGCTGTTCATATTAATAATTATATTTATGCTCATGATTGTACACAAACACATAATTCAAAACAGTGTTTTTCAACGTGTGGGTCGCGACCCACTAGGGGGTCGCCAAGCCTCTTAAAGGGGGTCGCCGTTACTTTAAAATTTAAAGCTCATAAATATAAAACCGTACCAGTTCAAAATGATGAAAAAGTTAATTAAAGGCTTAGGTTAACACGAATCAACAAATACCTACAAATCACATAAATCATTCATGTGAAGAGGACCAAGCGTACCCATTCAAATAAATGTGATTGTTACGCCTGTTTATCGTTAACCAATTTTTCAATGTATAAATTTTGTATTATTAGAATTAAATCGCTTTCAAAATTTAGGCGATTTCTGTTTGCCTTTTATTTGAGCCATCGACGAAAATGTTAAATCGCACAAGTAGGAAGTTCCAAATGGAATGAAACACTTCAAAGCTTCTGTGGTTAGTTGTGGGTATTCTGTTTTTCTGTTTAACCAAAAGGTACCTAAAGTGACAGATTTGAATTTCAAGGTAGGGGGTCGCGAAATATTTTTCCGTACTAAGGGGGGCGCGCCATGAAAAAGGTTGAAAAGCACTGATTTAAAACACACAAGAACTGTTAGCAAAGTATTATTATTTAAAACTGAGTTGCCAAGTAAATGTAACTGGCGAAATGTGGGTGTACACACCTCAATCTACTCCGCGGATTATTGATTGTGATACATGCGTGATATATGTCATGTTATCTCATGTGTTCAGTTATTACCTGTGGTAGATCCGCTGTCAGCCCATTGGAAGAAGTTACATCTTGAACCCATGTCCTTCACGCAGCAGTAGAAAGGACGACCTTTATTAGGACCTTCCTTTTGGACCGTTATTCTGTAACAGAAGTCGCAAATTAGGATATCTCGATCATAGAACAAGATACAATAACAAGATATTCTGATGCTAGAATCGTCCGAAAAACATGGAACGCTGACACATACATCTTGTATTCATTTCATACGTGCAGCGATCGGCGACGTGAGTTCGCCCATAACCCCCGCTCGCTATAAACGCTTAACATCCATCTACTCTATTGTAATACGTTTCGTGAGTAAAAGAAATATCCAAATTCATAACAACCTTTAATTTCTCTCCGTACACACATGAAAACTCTTAAATTGGTGACCCCGACGTGGTCTAAAAAGTACAAGATCGAGAACGGGCAACTCAACCGCGTTCTATAGCGTGAAACTCTCGTACTATTTTTTAAAAGGAAACGCAGCAGTGTGAAGTAATGCCAAATGAAGAAAAAACGGCTGCCGACGAGAAGATGTCCGACGAATGCTTCCTCTCACCCGTCTCCATAACCGACAAGATTGAAGAATTTTGCACGAGGGCACCGGAATGATGGTTCATCAAACCAAAGGCGATATTAAATCCTCAGAAGATATGCTTGTTTTGAACTATTCTGCCGCAGCCGGATTTTAGATTTTTTCAATATATTTTTTTTACTTACTTTTTACTAGGCATTCCGCAGTCACACTTAACATCATCGCTGCTATTACCACTGTCGCGCGAGTGACTGGGCGCTACGCCCCAACCCCTCGTCGTGGAAGCATTACTGGAATTATCGTTACTGTCCCAAGAATTGGTACTGGTCGGCGGAGTATCGTAAGGATTTTGCACTGTGCTACTATCACTCTCAGGCGCCCAAAGGAAAAAGTCACAACCGCCATTTTCTCTACCTGCTTGACATTTGTAGAATTGCTTTCCTGAAATGCATCAGTTTTTAAATTTAATATTTGGTGTCTATACTTGCGCGAATCTATTTATCAATTTGCGCGAAAGGCCAAGACAATGGGGCCTATCTTTTTGTGCTCACCAGTTGGCGCCACTGTTGAGTAAGGTCCTGTCAATACTTTTATTTTATATGTTTTGGATATGTTTAAGTATTTTATTACATTTTAAAATATCAAATGAATATTTACATTATAATGTTCCTAAAATTGGCAAGCATTAAGCAGACAAACATTATTCTTCCTACAAGTGCTACGAAATTAGATCCTAAGTTGTTACTTAAAATCTTAAGCCATAATTAATCGGGAATGTCACAATCTTTTCAATTATGAATAATTAGTAACAATTTGTGATAGAAAATCCCGCAAAAAGTGAACGTTCAGTTTCACATTTGACAGTTCTAGAGACCTCACTCTACACTAGCGCCTCTAGCGGCGAATTCAAGCGCGATAGTCCTAATTGTTCTGCTACCATTTTGACCATAATAATAATGTATTTCTCAGTAGCAGGTGTGGCAGTGCCCAGTTGGTAGCAATAGGCTCGCCCCCTATTTACAAGGGACTTAAACAATTGGCGAAATATGGGTGTACTATCGGTACATCTCTGCCTAACCCTTCGGGGAAACCGGCGTGATGGTATAACAACTTACCGTGGTTCGCAGTTTGTTTCCGCACAGTTAATAGAATCGCAGCTTTATTACAACCACAAAGCACATTATTATCGCCGTTGTCACTACTCTGTGGCACCGGCATCCTCGGCTGATTGTTCATTGTATTTTGAACTCTACTTGCAGGTTGTGAAGGTACAAATTGCCTTGGCGGTGCTATGTTTGTACTGGCTGTGTTTCTTTGGGTTTGTCGCGCTGGTGCGACAGGAATTGTATTGATGGGACTGTTACTATTACTATTTGTTGATCTATTATTTGTAGGCTGTGACCTATTAGTATTTACAGTCGTTTGTCTTGTATTATTCGTTACTTGGGTTCTAGTGTCTGTGCCTGGTCTCACACTTGCAGGGTTTATTCCTAGCATTTCTAAGAAAGTTATATCACAACCGCCAATGCACCCGGTATGTGGGGCCGGGTATATGTGACTTAGTTGGTTGTTTTTCCATTCGAATTTCAACATTTTGTAATTTGGACCACACTGTAAAGATATTCAACATGGTATATAAATTGGGGAAATGAATTATTTCATGGTTTCTTGACCATGTCGATCAAGTTTCACCCAATCTTCCAAATCGAAAATTAACAATATACCATTAGGTTCTCGAAAAGAAAACACATTATTATTCTTACAGTTAATTTAAAAAACGATACTTACAACAGGACAAGTATCAGATAAAACTTGAATCGTTTTGACTAGAGTCGGCAACCACACCGCATTCTTACAGTTAGGATACGACATACAACTGATGTATAATTCATCTGCATTGTTCTTTTTCTGTCTTACAACCATGTCTGTTCCACATTTTGGACATTTTAGAGCTGAAACATTTCATAAATATAATTTTAGTAATTTTAAATCATTACGTTGTGAATATTGTAAATAAAGATTATAATAGTTTCATTACCACTGCAGAGCAATTAATAAAACAGTCAACATGCGTCCAAATAATCGGCCATTTGCAAGGCCACCTCACACCTTTTTTTTTAAACGTTGCCTCACAGTAGGAATTTCTCCTGTCTTGTGAGTGCGTTAGCAGCCATACCCAGAACAACTACTTGTAGGTCATACAAATATTTGTTCTGTACGGGAATCGAACCCGCGACACGCATCGCAGCAGTCAATCGCTTAACCACTGCGCCTACCGTGTCGTCAAATACACTGTCATACAAGTTACATAACTGATGTCTACGTAACTAGGCTAAGCTGTATTCATTACTAGCTGCGCTCCGCGCTTTCACCCGTATAAGTGTCGATCCCGTGGGAATATCGGGATAAAAAGTAGCCTATATGTTAATCCAGGGTGTCAGCTACCTCCATACAACATTTTATCAAAATTGGTCCAGCCGTTTGAGCGTGAAGAAGAGACAAACATACACACACACACACACACTCCCAATTTTTTGTCTTTATAATATTAGTGTGATGTGATTATATTATATTATATAGTGATCTGATGTGATTAGCTTGTTGTTAAGCTCTGTTTTCTAATAATATTATGTTAACAACAAAACTAGCTGTGCGCGTATAGTATGTATTAGGCAAAATATAACTTGTTTGTAGTCGCCTTGGGTTTACCAGTTAAGTCTACAAATTTTTTAATCTATATATATAAAAATGATTGGTCACGGCATCACGCGTGAACGGCTGGACCGATTTCGCTAATTATTTTTTTGTTGTGTTTGTTATTGTCAGGAGAAGGTTCTTATGTAAGAAAAATTTAAGAAAGTTAAAAAAAAAAAAATTGTAAGAAAACGACCATATTTACATTTTTATTGTAATAATAAGTAGGTAACTCTATCTTCTAATGTAACTTTATGGCGTTTGACATAACGTGTCAGTCATCATTTGGTAGGTCTGAGAATAGATTTTATCAAATAAAAAAAAATAAAAAATTGAAGGTTTTAGTTAGGTAGGGTTAGCAGGGTAGGGTAGGGTAGGTAGGTGGGTAGGGTAGGGTAGGGTAGGGTAGTATAGGGTAGGGTAGGTACATATGCCTGTTATAGGTATACCCAGCACAAAACGTGCATTTGCGTGACTCCTCCACAAAAGCCACAAATCAAGAGTCTTCGACCTACCTTGACCGTGATAGTAGGCATCCAACATTTCATTTAGAAGAGTCCAATATATTCAAGTGGTTAGATAAACAGGGTGGATTTTTGAGATGAAGGGCCTTAGCCGTTGTACTCCGAGCTACCACTCATAATTAATAATAATTATCCATTGTAATTGATTTCGATTATATAACTTTAAAAAAATCTTTTAGCTAAGCTAAAATTAACCTTATTCACATGTAAATAAAGTTGAAATTTGCTTGAGTTTACTGATAAATTGTGCAGTTAGTTTTAAGTTACCTGCAGGCATGTTGACTGGTAGAGCCTCAGCTGAAGGAATATAGGCATTAGGTTGTTCACTAAACCTTTCAGCAAGCGCTGCGTCAATTTTATTCGCTTCCAAAGCCACTGTCTGATAAACTTCCTTATATTTTGCTACCTACAAAAAAAAAGCACTCAATTCAATTCTTTTTGTGTTTTAACATGAACTTCGTCTCAGAAATGTTAAAAGCGAATTTTGTTAAGTTCTCCAGGTTAGAATTTTGTAAGAATGAATAATGGGCAAAATGTATGCCAATATTACCCGCGATTGTGTAGTTTAAGTTTAGATAGGACACTCTTCTGGAATTTTCTGTGAAGTGATTGTATTTACCGGAGTTTGATTAGACTTCGCTTATTTGTTATATCAGTTTAATAGAGAGGGCTAAAAACAGCTGTAACTCCAATATGTCAGTAAACCTCGGGTGGTTCAAGCTTATTGAATTAAATATGTTTTCAAATCACATGACATGGGATTTCAGGGTTTCAAATTTTACTCAATTCTCATTAATAATAATTATAATAATCGTTGATTTCAAGCATGGGAAAATTAGAAACTCTTGACTAACAAAATTTTAAAGTAACAAACACAAACACCCCTCTCCAATTTCGCCCCAAGAGACTCAAAATCAATGCACGCCATGGTAGGTACATTTATTTTGTATCATTACCTGTTCAGCTAATACAACTTGCGGCTGTTTCCGACCTTCACTAATAGCCTTTAGGTCTGCTTCGAGCTGCGCGCGCAGATGCGGCTTGGATATCGTGAGGCCCATAGCATCATACCCTTCCACCAGTCCCATACCAAGTAAACCGGGCACGAAGTGTATAGCGTCAGCCAGAGCCACGTATGACCGGTTTTTTATAGTTTCTATGTGCTCTGCGTGTGTTGCGTCCGTTCCTGGGAAGAAGTCATGTTATGTAGCCAAATCCGACTTTAGGGGCAAAAATCTTCCTTGTAATTTCCAAGGACTGCTGACTGATATAGTACAAGAGTCAATTAGACCTCAGTCTCTAAGCTTAATTGAGTCCTTTGCGCTAGGATCAAAAAAATCTTTAGATCCATTTCCTTTTATAATTCACTGGGATGAAATTATATTATGTGGTAGTGGTATTCTGAACGGCATAAATGGTTGCCAGAGACATTATCTTACCAATTCCATGCTTCTCCATAAGTCCAATAAGATCAGCTTCTGTTAATAGATTTGGAGGAGACGTGTTGCCATCTAACATATCAATACTCGTTGGATTAAAGGTTTGCCCATTCTAAAATAAAATCATATTTTTTAATCTTACATTTTCGTCATACATGTTACTAAAAATTCAACCATAAAACTTACTTCATAAACATGAATTTCCTTTGACGACCACTTGTCATAAGGGTAGACGTCCAAGTAATTTCTCGCTGTGATCATCAGGCCACTTGCATTGAACTTTTCGTGGGCAATTTCTATAGCGACCGTGGTTTCTTGGCCCTGAGCGTCCTTAGAACAACACGCGAGGAAGGACCGGACTATGAATTCATATAGTCGCTGTTCATTGCCTGATAAACCTGGGTACATAGAAATAATTTTAGTTATTTACATGCCTTTGGTTATAGCATGAAAGTAGTGAAGGAAGCCTTTTCAATTAGGTACTAAATTATTTTAGTCAGGGGTGCGATTTAAGTGTTCATTTGCGTAGAGCTACCGAAAGTAAAACAAACATATCAAAGCAATTTAGTACAGTATTTCAGCAATCAATTTCGAGTTTAAAAACTATTGACGAAAAAGAAAATAACAAAATCTTACTGTTTGAGTATTTCGTCGGGTGTATAGGCGGATGGGCTTTATCGCTCTTATTGCCTTGCCGCGGCGCTGGACCTCCGCTATCGAGAATGTTCTGTGCAAAGGACCCCCAGTTGGGGTCATCAGTCTGATGACCCACTAGCTGGGCCAAGTTCATCTCTTTGGGGAACTCATTTGTCTCAGTACGTGGGTAACTGATGAAACCTTGGGTGTATAACTTTTCGGCCAATCGCATTGTTTCTTTTGCGTTAATTTTTAACTTTCGAGAAGCTAGTTTTTCGAGTTCCTGGGCAAGTAAAACAGTAGGTACTGATACACAGGCATTTATTGTTAAGCCAGATTTTGCAAATATTACATAACATAAAAACATCACGGCTGTAATCTCCGAAGTCCGAAGGGTTAGGCTGAGATGCACTTTTTGTACTCCCACATTTCACCAGTTCCGTAATATTACACTGGATTTAATACTATTCACAGGGGAGGGGAGGGGGTTGTGGCTAAGTAATAACTCTCAATCAGGTCAATCGATCAAGTTAAGCTCCGCTTGCCGCAGTTGGTCCGTGGATAGGTGACCATCTTTAGCTTTTAGTTTTTTGAAAGCACGTTAATCCCGGCTGTCATTTGTAGATCTTTGACGGTTGTTACAGGTCGTCAGAAGCTTGAAAGTCTGACAACCAGTCTTACTAAGAGGTCCCGTATCGTATTATAAACTGGGTTGTGGAGGTCAGATAGGCAGTTGATCTATGTAAAATTCGGGTATTCAGCTACTTCCGGTTAGACTGGAAGCCGACCCTAACATAGTTGGGAAAAGGCTAGGCAGATGAAGATTTAATATTTCACTGGGATTGTAAATTTAGCAACAAAAAGAATGTTTACAACACCCTGAACTATATTTATTTATTTATTTAAACTTCATGTACAATAGTGGTACATAGGCGGACTTAATGCCACAAGGCATTCTCTACCAGTCAACCTTTGGGTTAAATATAAAAACAGTGATAGGGTACAAAAATAATGTCTAAAATACTAACTTCTTGATTACGAGTATTGTTTGGGAGTTGAGTAACGTACTCCTGGTGATGGTGTAACGGTTTTTATTAAATTATATTTTGGAAAAAAAGTGAAACAATGAAGACACGATAAACGCATGTCATTCAGTCAGTCATAGACACATTTGACAGTGTCAACTTGCCGTGCAGTGGCGCCAACATCCTCCCCCCCTGGAAGCCCTTGAGGAGTTCAGGGCTTTAAGTGGCGTCAGAACTAGGTATGTCCACAGGTAGACGACATATCTTTGAAAAGGAACGCTGCACTTCTCCGGTGGCTGTTCGTATGGTGGCAACACGTGACACTCCATCTTTTCCAGGGTAGACTCGGATGACTCGCCCGAGGCGCCATATTTTTTTTTTGTAGTTTTGTTTGTACTATACCATCACAATAAAAAACTCTTATTTCATATTTCAAATTCAAGTTTTTACTCACCACTGTATCCAGAGGTAAAGGTCTCCACTTGGACTTAGGTTTGGTCTTCACTTCGCAAACCTTAGCCAGTGGGTTCTCAAGACAAATGTCATGGAAAAGCTGACAGGCATTTTGGTCAAACAATCTGACTCTTTCCCATATGAAATCTACACTTAGATTGTTCATTGTATGGTTAACTGAAATCAAATAAATATTGCAAGGCATTCTGTCCCAGTTGTTTTAAAATAACATAAAGTTGAGAAAACTCACCTCTTATCTTCCAAAAAGGTTCTGATACAAAATTTTCCACAGCTCTGTACCTCTCAACAACAAAGCCTAGTGTTGGAAACTGGCAGGAACCATAGCTAACTAGACTTTCTGCTAGCTTCCTGGGAAAAACTTTTTGCAGGCGTAATGTTTGGAATCTTGTGAATGCTGCACCTGTAATTATTAAGAAGCATTTTTCTTAATGGGCACTAACCTACTGTCTGCTACAGCTATTTCTTTTGTACAAATAATTTATTACCTATCCTTAAATCTAGTTCCTGTCTTACATCAACAGCATCACTGATATTCTTGTTTGGTTGTTCTAAGTTATGTAAAGCCCGGAACACAGACACTCCAGTGATCTCTGAGAACTTGGCTCTGAATATTCTGAGGTTGCTCTTCACTGCAGTGCAAACATTAATGATTTCAAAACCAATGTTCTCTCCTTCTCTGTCACAATCCGTCCAGATGATCAAACCAGCACAACCTCTTACTTCTCTTTCTAAAGTTTTCTGCAAAATTGTAGAAGCCAGATTTTGGTAGTAATAGTTAATACAAAAAAATAATTCATTTAAAACACAGTATTGTACAATTTAATTAATCTGTTATCTTGTGCTTTAGGTTCATAATCCATACTCCATACTAATATTATAAATGTGAAAGTAACTCGTCTGCCTATCTGTCTGTCTGTATGTTACGTTTTCACGCCTAAACCGCTGAACCGATCATCATGAAATTTGGCAGAGATATAGCCTGGGATATGGAGAAGGACATAGGCTACTTTTTTACGTGATAACCGACATCCACGCCGGCGGAGCCGCGGGCAAAAGCTAGTATTTTAATAATTTTTATATCTTTTGCTGACCACAAACAAGGATGGTTCAAGGAGGATGTCGGAATGGACATTTCTGAAGTAAGTAGTTGATCAGTCCAATCATCCTTGATTTCTACAGGGAACTTGATATTAGTTTCAAAATTGACTTTTTCAGGATAGAACTAGCTTTTTTATTTTTCTTTGTATGAAACTAAAATGCATTAAGAAATGAATCTACTTATACAACATTTCAAATGCCTTACCTTAATTTTTTCGTAATTCTCAGGACAGTACTTGAAGACAGGCGCATCAAATAGAGCTAAAGGGTTGCAAGACTGCCAGTTTTTATATGCACCAACAAATTCAAGAGCTAACAGATGTCCTGATACTGAGGTCATTACCATCTGGCATTTTTGTCCCATTAACTCTGCTTCAAATTCGTAGATTTTGTTATATTGTGATAGTCCTTCACGCTGAAAGCCATAAGCATAATTTTAAACTAAAATTAATTCAAACAGGAAATAAAAAGCAAACCATCTGAGCTTATCGTCTCAGTATGGACATGTCTGAAACTATTGTTACTGAAACAGATAAATGTTATATGATCCAAGGCATCGAATTCAGAATAAAGAAAATCACCTCTACCTCTTACATTTTTCCTTACTGACTTCTCCTTCTTTGTCTTAATTACCCTAAAAATCTAGAACAACAAGGGAGGTACTTACTCTTCGTGATGTGCCTCGAGATAAGTGCTGTGCAATATTTTTGGCAGCATCATTCTTTTCGGCTACATTTAAATACTTCATAGTTTCAACGTTACAATGACTCGACGATCTAATATAGGTTTCAATAAAGAATATTCGTTTAAGGTTATGTCCAGTACGAAATAAACAAATCATATTTCACTGCCTGATCATCCTTGTTCTCGTTTTAAAATTAATGGTAATCTTTCTCCGGTAGGCTAAAATTTAAAGATATCCATTGGTTTATTTTAAATCAAAATAAACTTTAATCAGTGCAAAAAATAAATAAACAATCCCGCCCGCCTAAAGAAGATTGACAATGACGTGAAACTTCAAAATTAACGTCAGATGTTTGTCACAATGTTGCCAGCAAAAGCTTGGGCGAGCAGCTTGCGATTATCATAACAAAACGCACTAACACAGTGGCCAGCACATCAAACGATACGAAACTGTCTCCAAACTATTTTGAACTTTAAAATATTATAGATTAAGTTCAAAATCAAACGAAAAAATTTGACAGTTTGTGGTAACTTGATGTGCTGGCCACCGTACCTTTTTCTTTCTTTTCATCGTTTTCACTCGAGTGATAATTATGTTTATTTTCGTTAGATACATACATACATATACTCACGCCTTCTTCCCATGGAGGAAGGCAAAAACTATAGAACGCCATCTGCTACGCTCCATACATACTCCCTTTGCTTCGTTTACGTTCATACAATGACTGGTTCTTTGGTTCGTTTAGATTTTAGTTTATAAAATAAAATAGACGTTAATCGATCGTTGCTAGTTTTAAATTTTAGACTTGAAATGGGCAGTAACTGAATGAGGGGCAATTCTGTACCCAAGAATACATTCATGACTGTACTGTTTGACTGTTTCCCCTATGAGGCTACGCAATCACCTTAAAAAAATCCGTTCGGAAATCAATTCATTCATGAAATTGTGTTTTGTTCGTCCTGAAATTCAAACTTTGTTTTTGTCAAAAATGACATCTTAATTTCCTTTCTTCATGTTTGTTTTCAATTCATTGCTTACACAATTAACGTATAATGACAAGTTTATAAATAGGTTATCTCTCTTAGCGGTACCTATATTATAAATTAAAACAATGCTGCTGTTGCGTTCATTCGACCCGAAGCCCTTAACCTATATAAAGATGTGTTTTCTCGTAAATTGCCTCAAAAGATTTAAGAGTTCACAACAATGGTTAAGTCGTCAAAAGGCTGATCCTTATGTTGAAAAGGCAAAGATATATAATTACAGGTGACTACTTTGAACGCCAGTATAATAATGTTTAATTTCGTTCAAAAAAACTTATTGATTTTATTAATTTGTAGATGTCGCAGTGCTTTCAAACTATTAGAAATGAACGATAGAACAAACATTTTCACTCCAGGACTAACAGTTATTGACCTTGGTGCGTCGCCAGGGTCATGGACACAAGTTGCAGTTCAAAAAACAAATGCGGATGGTGCTGACCCAACTAAACCCAGAGGGAAAGTTCTTGCCATTGATAAACTACAGATATTTCCCATAGAGGTATTTATTTATATTTGTTTTAGCGCCAATTTTTTTTATCATTGATTTAGTTGCCAACAATTGTTTTGTTTATTTCTATTAGAGCTGTTTGGGAGCTAAAATAACATTATTAAGATGTCTTTATGCCAAATATAACTTTGTTACTCAATGACAAAACCACATTAGTAAATATTTATGTAAGAATGTTTCTTATTAACAGGGAGCATTGATCATTAGCAACATGGACTTCTCCACTATAGATGCTCAAAATAAAGTAATAGCAGCTCTTGATGGCGCAAAAGTTGACTTAGTCCTTTCTGACATGGCTCCTAGTGCCACTGGAGTGAAATACCTAGACAAGGACAGAATAATAGGCCTTTGTTACATGGCTATAAGATTTGCTGCTCTAGTCTCCAAAGTTGATGGTAGCCTGTTGTTCAAAGTGTGGGATGGAAAGGAAGTGCCCATATTGGAGATGGATTTAGGAAAATTCTACAAACATATTAAGATCTTGAAACCACAAGCAAGCAGGTCAGAGTCCTCAGAAAAGTTTATACTGGCTAGAGGCTTTAAAGGTATTCAGAGACCATTACGTAATGGAAGGTGGGGGGAGTAACTAGTTAACATCTGTAAAGAAACTCGAGGAACTGCATAATACTTTTTCCTGCCTTGTTCAAGAATGATTACGCGGCATGCACTACATTATAATCAAGTACATAATGTTGAATTTTCTAGAATTTATTAGGGCAGTTTTTACTGTCATGTATTAGTAGTGAAAATATGTAAGTAAATAATGCCATAGAATGTTGTTGTAGATTTATAGAAAAGTCTTCCACAGATTGTCATGTAAAATATCTTTAGTCAAGTGTAAATCTTATCAACTCATAATATAGATTAATTATTGTCATTTAGATAACAATATTGTTATAATATTATGTAAGACTTAAATGGATCATTATAAACTATGTTATTGTATGTTGATAAATATAGATAAAAAAAAAAGAAGTTTTTATTAAAAGATTAATGGTTTGTTTATTCTTTTTATATAATAGCATATTTTCTGAAGCATTTTAATAGAGTAATGCTTAAGATACAGCTGCTAGATTTCTACTATTCATTAAAATTCACATGGTTTTAAAAACAATGTTTTAATATAATCGATTAATATATTGTCAATGGATTAAACTCAACATTCTTCTTTGAAATATAATCTCTGATTATTTTTTGTACCAACAAGTTTAATTTAAAAATATAATAATATGCCACTTTTTAAAAATAATATCACATTGAGTACATAATTTAACAGTAAGTATCTAAGCCTTTTGCTACATATTGCACGAAAAATTTCGGACGTAAACGGATCTTTATGTGATCACATAAATCTCTAAAGTCTATAATACAGCTTCCTCTCTTTTAATAAAATATAAGGAAATATATTCACATTATTAACTCTGTAGTAAGCATCACCAGCAGGGTTTATTTTTCCTCTAAATTAACTTTTAACACAGCTGGTGTTTTCATAATCATAAGTATAATAAATTTAATTATGATTTAAGTCAACATACAATGTATCTGTGCACGAACACAACGTGACATTCAAAATTACAAAAGAGATCAATTAATAACATCCATAGCTTCGATTAATAAATAAGCACGTAAACCTACAGATAAAGTACTTACACCAAATACAAACGCAATAAACCTTAAAAAATAATATGTAAAAACATTGTAAACTACCCTACCATGTAGAATGTAAACAGACATTATCAAATTAACAGATCTTACAAAACAATGTGACGTTTTGTTATCTTATTTTTTTTTGCGATTAGCGTGGTGCGTAACTATTAGCTAGGTAAGGTATGTAGCAGCCATAAGGATAATATGTAGCGAAGGCTTCTAGACGAACTGCGATCGAGTTCCACTATTTAATTTGTTGAGTTGTGCGGCAGACAGCAAGCTGGAGTGAGCAGCATGGTCGAGTAGCAACAGTCGCTCGCCCCTCTCGTCAATGGCGGCGCGGTTTGTGTGAGCACACCGGCCGCTGCCGGTCTCCAAGGCAAAACTGCTCACAGCGCATATGGCGTAGATAAACGTTAGTACGAATAGCGCACAGCCCAAATCTGAAATTAACAAAAAAAAAATTGCAATACTTAATACTTATTTTCCTCTTAATTTTCCGCTTGGAGAGGAGGATATCGGTGTTCATGTAGGTACATAATTTCAAATGTCGGTGGGCACTTGTGCAGGACATGAAACATAGCTAGATATTGTGACGACAGCAGGGGCAGATTAAATCCCAGAGGGGATGATGTTAGCTAAGTGTGGGACAGTTTCGTTGCTGACTGTACGTAAATAGGAACTGTCTGATCGCTACCTACTTAAAAACCTTAATATTGAGTTATTTTTCTACTAAATATGAGATACTTACGATAAAGCTTATGTCCTCCAAAAAGGTTGACAACACATGGATAGCCATCGCCAACCACGATGGCCACAATGAGTAGCACTACTGCAATGCACGCAGCCAGGATCCAAGGCAGCACATATTCGCGCTTGTACTTGACAGCGCCGTGCAACAGCGAGATACAGCACATCAAGTAAATAGATGTCAACATCGTGCTGGTATACAGAAATATTACTGTCACTGAAAATTTCAACAGGATTTATTAATCACGATGCTTTCAGTTCAAACTTAACTTTTGACTAATAGGCTTTCATGACTAAGCATAAGTTTAGTAGAGTTGACAAAACAATCGGCTCTGCAGTTTCAGTTAACACTAACACACTGACCTGCAACAAAAACGCAAAAGCAATTCAAAAGCGGTCGCTTTTTGGATTATGTCTGGAGACGCAAGTGGTCGAGGGGAGAACATAAGTCCAGTTAACTGATACACCGAGCGATCACCTTTCCCTTAGCGGCAAGTACGGTAGGTGATTGGAATTAATAATGAATTGCTGGTATAATAGGTACAGTAGAGCAGGATAGGAAAGCCTTATATGATGAACAAAAAAATGTTTAGGTAACAATGAATTAACCTGATGCCAGATGCTGTGCTTTAGCGAATCTGCGTTGATTGTTAGTGCTTATCACTTCGCCGTTATGATAGCTGAGGTGATCTCCATAGGCCACTTCGTATAGCCCGCGCCTATCGGCATCATCTTCCATGTCGTTGTGCAACATTGACAACATTTCCCCGACATGGGATATGCCGACTAGCAATATTATTAACATAAAAGATGATAGTGCCTGCGGAATACAAAACATTACATCCATATTTTCCATCAAGTTCATACCACTGTCCTTCTAAAAAGCATTGAAACATTTTCATACTCACGATTTGATGGACGGCAATGAGAATTGTGCCTTGTCGTAAATTGAAAACATACAAAAAATTGTTTAGGCGAATCATCATCTTGTGTGAAAGATTACATTGCTTAGTTCTATCAAACATTTGTATTATTGTACCACTAAACCATTGCCAGCAAGAATTACAAACATTGTTTGGACATAGCCCAAGTCAGAAACTACATAGCGACCGCGATGCGCATGTTGTTTTCTATTGATTCATTTTTTGTAACTTGTGCGTAATGCGCATGAATTTGTTGTAGGTTATAAAAACAATGGACAGGATAGAATGGGATTGTAAAGAAGACAAAGTGATTATTATAAATTAGTTTTATTTCAAGACTTACGTAATGAATAATAGAAATAATAAAATTATGACTGTAATCAACCTAAACCAAACTTTTAGTCGGTATTAGTTTATTTGGATTGTTATATTATCCACTATAGCTATCACAAGTAGACAAATCATAAAGTACTTAACTCGTTATAGAAACAAATATTTATGTACAAAAGTATAATCACGTCACTTCATTATTATTAGTTTAAATTTAAGTAATTTTGTTTTTTGATAGTTCAGGTTATTACATTTGATACTATAGATACAGCTTCGATTACTATTGATGATTTTAAAAACATGCCTCATAAAAAAACTTAACAAATAAACAAAATTTAACATCGCGTAATGGTCATACAGCATGCAGTTGCATTGTCATAAACAGGAAACCCACAAAGATCGAACGAATTGTAGTAAATCAAGCAACGTTATCGGCACTGACATTGAATTTTCCATTAGGTTTGAATTATTTCTAAGGACGGATTGGACTAAACAAGTATTTACTGAAACACTGTTTTCGTTGTTAGCATGTTGTAGGGACGTGACTGAAACAAAAATATTAAATGCAAAGTAAACTATGTATTTTACAAGCTAAAATATACACAACCATCTAATATTGAAAATATTGGTATCATAATGAAATGTAGCAGTTACATTGACTAATATCCTAAACAACAAGTTACAGTAAATAATAAAATATGTATATCTGAAAATAGCCAATATTTTTACGACATTATAATTTAGAATGAACATTTGGTATGCAGTGAACTCTCATAGTTGATACAAATATAGCCAAAATATTTACACGTTTATGACACCTTATGAAGTATAATACCTTACAAATAATGGACAATAAGATACTTGTTGTACAATTCGAAACTTATATTATCCAAGACTGATATTTATTACATACATTGAAATAGAAAAACTGTGCTTATGTAACATACTTTAAGAAACAGTACCAATGTCACTTAAAATGGATAGCGTGTCTTTAAATAGTAGGTGACCACACAAGACTAACAATTAAGTTAGTGTATTCAAGATCTTATTTGTGAATTATGAAGTGCCGAATGTTTGTTGATGGCACTCATATTGTATTATTTCTTATTTAATTATATCACCACAGTATAACAATAGTCCTATTATATCTCTAGGCACTAATAATGTTAGTCGATACATAGTTAATAGGTAGGTATTACACGATGGACAAACATAGGGCTAGATGCCGCGTCAAAATATTCACATATTACAATTAAATAACACAATATTCACATTATATTCTGTTAAGTAACAATATCTTATCCTAGTCTCTATAAACTAGTCACAAATCCGTTGTCAGTTACAGCCTGTATTTTGTGTTAGGATTACTCAGTGTTTGGACAATATATTGTTCGAAGTTTCAATTAAATGTAGTCAAACTTCGCGACAATAAGTAGGACAACTATGTTCTAAATCATCTCTATAATATTCTTAACGATTACCATTGGCAGTCAGAAACTGATTATCATAAATGTGGCGCAGATTCCTAACATCTGTGTTGACACCAAACTTGTTATGCGAACATTGGCAGGATGTGACTTTGAAATATCGAGAAATAATAATTAAGAAGATTATACAAACTTTACATTACAAGAAAGATTTAAGTTTAGGGACTAAAATGCTATGCTAAACTATGCTAAAATGTTATTGCCGGGTTGGAATTACGCATAGATTTTGAGGTTTAAGAGCGCTGTCACCGGTGGCACTAGTGGACCCGGGACAGCCCTCTTAACAACAATGTTTTAATGCCAATAGTGATGAAGGGTCGGCCACATTTAAATAGTCATATGTTACAGGTCGCTGGTTGTGTCTCGTTCTCAAGCGATGTTGCATGAGTTGCGTCCGGTGCAGTTGAGTCGCGTGTGGTGTGAGTGTTTATGTGCGCGCGCGCGGTGTCGGCTGGGCGCGGCGGAGATCGCGTACGACTTGAGATGCGACTTTAGCGCCGTGGGCAGCGGCAGCCGCTCCAGGCCGTACACGGACGTTCGCGCCACAATCGCGCGACAACACAGCTCTTGGAGGCTGAGTACTGTAGACAGAGAGAAATTCTACTTAATAAAAGTCTTAAGGTGAGGTTCTTCAAGCGTGCATTTTTGTTCTTGAGGTGGCAGCGGGGCGCGAAATTGTGCCGTGAACTTCATTAATTTTGGGTTGAAAATTATATGTTTTACGATATTAAAAATGTTAAACCCGACGAACATTACATCATCATAGACGTTTATTTTGATGTGATTTTCAATACATAAAGTAGTATAATATTAAAATAAAATTAGTTTTAATCTACAAAATAAGGTTATGTTTGGATTTTTTTTTCTATCGAGGGAATTTGACCAATTATGTAACGAGTACCCGACGTACCTACAAAAAGATCTCAAAGGTAACATATAATTTTTTCACGTGTTTAATAATTACCGTTTCTATCTATTTATTTATTAATAAATAAAAAAAAATTATGACATTAAAATTACATTTCTTAGAGGTTAACTTGAAGAACCTCGCCTTAAGAAAATTTAAATTTCGCGGGCTACCTTAGCGCATCCCCGCGCTAAGGTATCCCGCGAAATTTAAATTTTCTTATACTCCATTTGAAATAACATTAGACATTTAAAAAACCTTTTTTACAATTCGTTAAACCGATTTTGACTTCTATTCTATTCTATTCATAAGGGCGCGTTCAGACGACACGCACCCGCGCGCCCGCTAAGCGCACGCCTTTGTTGTTTTGTTGTATCCATACTAATATTATAAATGTGAAAGTAACTCTGTCTCTCTGTCTGTCTGTCTGTATGTTACGTTTTCACGCCTAAGCCGCTGAACCGATCGTCATGAAATTTGGCAGAGATATAGCCTGGGATATGGAGAAGGACATAGGCTACTTTTTTACGCGATAACCGACATTACGCGGGCGGAGCCGCGGGCAAAAGCTAGTATAAGCCGGGAGGGTGGAGGAGACGCGGGCGCTCTGTCCGATTTCGACGCGTGTACTTTACATCGATAAAAAATGTACGTTAAGACAAGGTCACTAATAAATTCCAAAGTTTCTGAGGAGGGGAGCAACTCGTACACAAGGCGCGCGCGTTTTCGCGGCGAAAAATATCACGCATGTGTGCACGCAGCCTAAATGTCACACGAAGCGCGCTCGAGCATAAGAAAAGGAGGCCTATATTCTGCAGTAGACATTTACAGAAGTTGAATAACCTTTATTGCTCCTCCATAGTCTCTCCATGCCGTTTCGATGTAGCGCCATTCGCGAGAGTTCGCAGAAGCTCTCTCTGATGTTGAAGTCACATAGGGGGCTCACTTCGAAGAACGCCATGTGGTTCTTGGCGGCATATACTTCTGCATCGCGTTCCTGTACTTGCCGCTTAAAGGCGAGATGTAGACGATTGCCCACTAGGACCTTCGGAACACCTGGTGCATGCTGAGAAACAAAAAAATGGTGTTTCTTTAGTGGGCCGTATTTGTTGCGTATAATTTTTTGTAAGATCTTAGTTTCAAGGAATGTTTACTCTATTAGGGCTACAATTAAAAAAAAACCGGCCAAGTGCGTTTCGGACCACACACAATGAAGGGTTGGGATGAATTTATGCCAAGAACAAACTTAACATTGTAGTTGAAAAACAAGTTCTCCCATACATTCCAACTGCAAATGTAAGTTTGTATGCACAATATTGATAGATTTACCATGTTATTTTAAGACCATAGACTTCTTATAGGTTTTAAAGTAAAGAACTATTTTCCGTATTTTTTTTTTCAAAATTTTAGGTTCTGTTGTTTCGGAGAAAAGGGGGGAATGGTTAATTTTCATCTTTTTTCTTAAATAACTTTAAAAGTAGGTCGGATTTTAGAAATATAAAAAAATCCTTATAATAAGCCCTTTCATTTGATATACAGGACAACTCTTTATTTTTTTTTTTTTTCTAGTATGTTCTCCAAAGTGACCCATCCATATTCAAAATTCATTTATTATGTTACACGTCCGTGTTTGGGTCACAAAAATTCATATGTGTACCAAATTTATACATAATCGGCCCAGTAGGTTCGAGCAAATTGGCTGTGATAGACGGACAGACAGACAGACACACGAGTTATCTTAAAGGGTTAAGGGTTTTTCCTTTTGAGGTACGGAACCCTAAAAATAGATTCAAAATTATATGAGAGTGACTATGTTTAATATATAGAAGTCGACATGTAGGCATTCAAAGCAACGCAACTAACTGTTGCTATTGCAGATTGCTTATTTGCAATCATCACAATCATTGTCATTACGCCAAACCAACGCCAGTATTTAAAACAAATAAACATACCTTTTCAACTTCCTCGAGCCACCTATCAATGCTGTCAAAGGACCATTTGTTGGTGATGTCATAAACAAGCAGTATGCCCTGCGCCCCCCGGGAGTACGATCGTATTATGGTGCAGAAGCGGCCTTGTCCCGACGTGTCCCATAGTTGCAGCTTCACTCTCTTGCCATCCAACAGAATTGTTGTCGTCTTGTAAGCTGGAAAAAGAAAAGTATATTGTTAAAATGTTGAAGAAGAGCAGAATTTACCTAATTTATGCGCTCAAGGAAAGAGATGCGGGTGTTATTCTCCTAGTGGGACATATAGATGTCTGTAGGTGTGTCCGTGGCATTACTGCGGGCTCTATCACAATACCAGCGCTGCGGTATTTATTTTTTATATATCGCAGCATTATGCTGAGCTAGGATCCTTTTTGGCCTCGCACAGGTCTTTTTTTAATGTCGTTTTTGTGTGATTGAGTAACAAACATCTAAAAATCCAAACATACAAACTTTCACATTTATAATAATAATAGGATTACTTTAATATATATCATACAATTCATACATATAAAACATCTACTTTAAAGCTAACCATAACAATGTACTTTTATATGTTGCTAAGCCAATTATTATCGAAAGGTTTCTTAAAAAGGTGTTATCATATAGGTAAGCCATATGCTTACCTAATTAATAAGTAATTAAAATAATATGCTACTTATAATTGATAATAATTGTTATTGAGTAATAATATTATCAAGGCATGTTAAATACTTGGATGACCTCACATCTCCTAATAATAATTATGAATATATTCCATTATCCATTAAATAGTAGCATATGCAAATAGAGTAAACTTTTTTTATGAATGTGACACTCTATAAAGGTGGTCCAATTAAATAAAAACTAATAAAAGGATTAAAAAAAAACAACAGTAGAAGATAAGTGGAAGGAGGGAAGGTTTGCCCTGCTGTGGGACACACAAACGCCTAAAATAGTAATAGAAAGTGTATGCATGGGCAAACAGTATTCGTTTTCGTAGGTATAAGCGTCGAGTGAACCCAGAATCGCACCTTCCAGAGCGATGAAAGGTGGTGTCTATAGGGATTGGGAGCGACCGGACCAAGGTGTAACTGACACGCGCCTGCCGGATGATGATGCCATGTGTTCTTTCTGGCGCAGTACCTGGTTGGTGCGTGTCGGTCACACCGAAGGTGTTTGGGCTCGGGAAGTCGAGCGAGCATGCGATCCAATACCAGAAATGGGGGCTATTGCCAAGATGTAGCTCGTGCAGTCTGTCCGTTGCCTAATTGAAAGTCTCCAGGGCCGGACGGGCTGCACAACTTCTGGATAAAATGGTTTCAAAGGTCGCATGCTCGCTTGGCGGCGCAGTACCAGACAGCTTTGGAGTCTGGTTCGCTACCCCAGTTCCTAACTTCGCACCGCGGAACCCAAAAATTATAGACCGAACACGTGTTTACCGACGGTCTATAAAGTTCTTACATCCATTTTGAGAGCTAAACTTAACAAACATGTAGACACAAACTCCATTATGTCTGCCTCTCAAAATGGATATAGGAACGGGTCTCTCGGTACTATGGAGCCGGTCCTCATTGATATGGCCATTAGCCAACAGGTTCGTCGATGGAATTTGGTGTGGACAAATGTGCAGTCATGCATGTAAAGCGAAGGGAGATTGTGGAACTTTTGAATGTCAAACATTACAAAAGACACACCCCATTATAGGGATCTCACACACGTGCATGACAATCATGCACGTGCGTGCTGCAATCTTAAAGAAAGTTTGTCAGCAGCTGGTTGGGTGACCGGGCGTGCAGCCAAAGTTTTATGGTTGGAGCTTCTGTAGTCAAGATTGCAGTTGGTTGTAGTTGTGGCCGCATAGTGCATTAGGTCCTTTAGCTGGGAAAGAGAAGTGGCAGAAAAAATCTCTCCAACAAAATGTTTCTATCTGTATAGTTGTTGTATTGTATTTAACAGGTTTTATTTATTATGAACTTCTTTTTAAGCATTAGATAACTAATGCTTAATAAATAAAACCACATAAATAAACACACAGAGCTATAATAGCATTATTCAATGAAGCCCTGGTGACTTCATAACTAGATTAGCATCAAAACAATAGTGCCTCTGCTTATAAATATTGAATAGATAACAATATAAGCTTACCACTGCCACTGCAAAATGGTGAGTCAGCGGATCCGTCCTCCAAGTCTTGAAGTATCTCCTGTTTACCAACATCTGAGTCACCAACCAGCAATACTTTTAATAAGTAGTCATAAGATTTTGGTGCTGCTGGGGGTCGTCCTACAATGAGAAAGAGAAATTCTTGAATTAAAACAATTTATTAGTTGTATTAAGCTACAGGCAGATTGACATCCTAGTTCAGTGGTTGTCGATGCAATTTATCCAGAAATTGTTCAGGGCAGCTTTTGTGGTAGTTTAGTACTGACAGGGAAGATATTATCACTAAGAAAAATTCGTATCACAAGTTGATCTATTTGTTAAAAATAGCAAATCATTAACTTATCAAGGCTGGGTATGGTACTATTAATAAATGTTGACTATTTGATTAATATTTCATAATGGACTGTCCGTGTCATCTAAGCTGTTTGTAACCTTCATATATATTTTTTAAATAATAACACACTTGTAAGTTAGTTTTGGTTCAAAATACCAATAATTAGAACCAGTAATTTACATTTGTTTTATGTATGAAAGTGACAGTTCACTTGCTCTGATCTACAAGATACAATATTATACCTGTTCTTTGATGATGTGATCGAGGTAATGTGGTACTTCCATTTTGTGTGACTTGACTAGTCCCTTGTTGTGGTGTCGCTACCATTCCAGACGATGGATACATAGTCATGGTGAGCTCGGAGTAACTCGCCTGATCTCCAGGTGGTCTATTCCACACGCAAGTTTATACATAATACTGCTGAATTTAGCCCTTGCGGTTATCCATCAAGATAAACTTTCATGATATACATAAGGCCATTCGAACAACAAGCAATAATATGTATATCAAAACACGAAATAATCCACTTTTTCTTCAATCTGCCATCCAAAATAACATACGTTCTTGTGGACAAGGTCGCCGCTTATTGAGGTTTTCAAATTAGTTTAATTAATTCTTCCGTTCTATCTTTAGTATAAGCGGTGTTATAATTTTATTTTCACCTAATAATTGCTTTCTCAATTAGGTTTAATTGCGATATCGACACAAAAACAATCCAATTTTCACGAATAAAAGAATGAATGACGATTAACGACTTCATTACTTCAATCAAATGAACGAATGATTGAAATATTTTTTTAAAGTGTATGATTTTTCTGAGTTTGGTAACTGGATTATTGAGTTTTTTCCTTACATTCTCGAACCAATGCGGATAAAAACTGCCACTTTCTGCAGATGTCGGGGTTTATTTAAAAACGCTGCTTAAAGTTAGTAGTTAATTTTTGACGTTTGAACGTCACTTAACTTTAAACAACGTTTATGAATAAGCCCCGTCATCTCTATCACTAGTCCCTGTTTTAAGCTATTGCTTGTATGTACACACGGCCACGGCTACATATCAAGCTATACGAATCTAGTTTATGCTGGTCTCGCATTGTATAGGATTTCCATATAATGAGAGATCAGCATAAACTGGAAATGTATAGCTTGATATGTAGCCGTGTGTACGAATAATTATTTTTAGCTGTTAATAGCATAAATATGGGTATCCATTTATTCCATAAAATATAATATTATGTTGAAAACTATGAGGGAAAGGTTTGCAAAGAGAAAATTGCAATTTTCCAATTTTAATAGACACATTTAATTCATAAGCCCATTTTGTAATCGAAACCACAACACAAACACAATAATGACACCATATTAAGTACACAGAGCTGTATGTGTGTCTGTGAGTATTTTAAAGGTGAGTCCAGACAGTGTGAGTTATTATTATACTCTTTAGTGTGAGTGTTCTTCGAATGGTAAGCCACGCATTTGACGCATACCTGCGCAATGCGCATGCATGTCTCTGGCTGTGGCATCTGACATAAGAAAATGCATTTACTGCACGTTCCTCGCAACGTCTGGACGTACAGACGCCAGCACATCAAGCTACTACAATCTGTCAAATTTCTTTAATAGATTTTCAACTTTATCACTACAGTTTATGGTTCAAGGTTGATTGCGAAAATTTGTCAGTTTCGGGTAGCTTGACCTGCTGGCGTCTGTACATACAGTGGCCAGCACACCAAGCTACACGAAACTGTCAAATTTCTATGAGAGTCTAAAAAATTTGTACCTCCTTCAGAACGAAATTATTTCGAAATTAAGGTACACCCGCCATATTGACATCAAGATGGCGGGTGTACTAAAATATTTTATTATTTAACCATTACTCATAAAATGTATTTACACTAAAAAATTGTACCTAAAATGTACCTCAAGTAAATAGAAACACACACTTGATTAGTGGGATAGTTCCTGAGAAATAAAACAACCGTGTCTCGGTTTACTTATGTTTATTATTATTATTATGTATTATTGATCTAGGTACATATTTATATATATTTTTGGGATAAATCTTGAATGGGGGGTGAAAAATCACGTTTTGCGGTAGGACTCAATGTAACGCACTCAAAACATCATGCTGATGGATGGATTGAATAGTATGGAGGTCATGGAAGTGTTTACAGTAAAAATCTTACGTTAATAAAAAAATGTATTTAAAAAAAAAACGTGAAAAAGTTTAAACTTTGACTCTTAATATCTCCGTAACTAGAAGGTTCCTAGGTATGGTCTAGTCTAGAACAACAAAATAATCGCAATGACGGGGAGAACAAGTACCTTTTGGCATCGTTAAAGGTCTTGTTACACCTTTTATACAGGGTGTCAGGGACATCGACGCGAAGCCTGTTACCATGGATTCAGTACATGATTCTGAACCCCCCTGCGTTGAATGAAATGCTGTTTCATACATTTTGACCGCGTAGGTAAAATAACCGACCCAAAATTTCAACGCAGGGGGTTCAGAATCATGTACTGAATCCATGGTAACAGGCTTCGCGTCGATGTCCCTGACACCCTGTATAAAGGGTGTAACAAGACCTTTAACGATGCCAAAAGGTACTTGTTCTCCCCGTCTTTGCGATTATTTTGTTGTTCTAGACTAGACCATACCTAGGAACCTTCTAGTTACGGAGATATTAAGAGTCAAAGTTTAAACTTTTTCACGTTTTTTTTTTTAAATACATGTTTTTATTAATTTAAGATTTTTACTGTAAACACTTCCATGACCTCCATACTATTCAATCCATCCATCAGCACGATGTTTTAAGTGCGTTACATTGAGTCCTACCGCAAAACGTGATTTTTCACCCCCCATTCAAGATTTATCCCAAAAATATATATAAGTATGTACCTAGATCAATAATACATAATAATAATAATAAACATAAGTAAACCGAGACACGGTTGTTTTATTTCTCAGGAACTATCCCACTAATCATGTGTGTGTTTCTATTTACTTGAGGTACATTTTAGGTACAATTTTTTAGTGTAAATACATTTTATGAGTAATGGTTAAATAATAAAATATTTTAGTACACCCGCCATCTTGATGTCAATATGGCGGGTGTACCTTAATTTCGAAATAATTTCGTTCTGAAGGAGGTACAAATTTTTTAGAGCTAGGTACTAAATAGTACATTTTAGGTACATTTGTTTGGTAATTGGTATAATTTAATTCGCTATGGTACACCCGCCATTTTGACTCTCATAAATTTCTCCAAACGATTTTCAACTTGAAAATTTTAATCATTAAGTTCAAAATCGAATGGGAAATACAATTTGTGGTAACTTGATGTACTTGTCACCGTACCTTTAGCTCTGGTCTGTGATTATCTGGTGCCGTTTAGCAGTCAGTGTCCCAATATCTTGATGTGTACAGACGCCAGCAGGTCAAGCTACCCGAAACTGTCAAATTTTCACAATCAACCCTGAACATTATACTGTAGAGATAAAGTTGAAAATTTATTAAATAAATTTGACAGATTGTAGTAGCTTGATGTGCTGGCGTTTGTACATACTAATTCCGTGCCCAATATTTTTGTCTTTGGGTCAGTCGGCGAAATGCAATTTTGTAATTTGGGGATTTAACACGGATTAGCCCGTCATTTCTTTTTCTTCTTAAAACTTTAATAAAAATTGAATTTCGCGGGTTACCGTCTTGTTGTGCCAGTGGTCGCATCCACAGACTACAATAGTATATAGGTCGCAACTAATCGCAAGCGTTACTATGTCAATAATCAGAACCCTGATGTTATCCAGCCACCGACGGTCCCTTGCCACCCTCCCCCCGACACTGCCCTAAGCCGAGGTTCGAGCCCCACCTGGGGTGCCCTTAGCGAGCAGTCGTCTAGTTTAAGTAGATTATAGTTAAAAACTCCCCTGGCTGGAGGCGTAAACTTCGTTTAGGAGCTTGCGGCATCACAGGAAAGCCCGGTTAAGGAGCAGGAACCCCCAGTGGTTATACCTCCGAGATGCCATACACAAAAAAAAAAAAGCAAGCGTTACTGGCGGACACGAGAGCATTGGTTCGATTCCTAGGTCAGGCAGTGTTAATGGATATTTTCTATCAGGATATCCTTAGTTGGAGTCTGGTTGGTTAGATTAGTGATTTAAAAACATGTGCCAAGTGCCATATAACTAGCACTTTACCCGCGATTTCGTTCGCGTGAATTTCGTATATATGTCGCAGGGATATGAGGAAAACAGGGAATTGATCAAATATCTAAGCGATTTGATCAAATCACGGAGGATGTTAAAATAATAACACGTTTTTATCATTTCCCTAAGCAAATCTGGTGATTTGACAAATCCCAATAAAGAAATCTAGTGATTTGAACAAATCTCAAAATTGGTTCAGTGAAAAGATAATAAAACATGTCCAGTTCTTGTTTACGTCGCGCTCGCGCTTGCTTGTCAGTTACCGCGCCCCCTGCTCCACCCCGCACTTACCCGCGGCCGCCCGCACGTGGTCTTAGTTGGTTCTAAACACTATGGGAGACGGACGCACGCACTTTTGAGTATAATTTTACGAAAATTATAGAGAATGGCTTTGAATACGGAACAAAATCAGCCTCGTACTGAGTTTGTCAAGAGTCCAAAGTACGATGCAAAACGAAAAATAATGTTCTGTGTAATTCACGTTGCCACAAATCTGCTACGTGTTTTAATAAGTGAATATTACAAATAGGCATATCATACGTTACGTTTTTCTATTTTTTTATACATTTTTGTTTCTCTTTTTCAAATAATTATGTTTTAGTTGTGATTTTTGAGATCTATATTACATTTTGTGTGCGAAGCCGGGGTGGGTTGCTAGTACAAAATAAACCTTTAAATTACCACGGAAAAGATATTTTTGTCATTTCACTGAACCAATTTTGAGATTTGTTCAAATCACTAGATTTCTTTATTGGGATTTGTCAAATCACCAGATTTGCTTAGGGAAATGATAAAAACGTGTTATTATTTTAACATCCTCCGTGATTTGATCAAATCGCTTAGAGATTTGATCAATTCCCTGTTTTCCTCATATCCCTGCGACATATATATATATTCTTCTACAAATTCCAACAGTATTCAAACCCTATAAAAATTATGATAGGATCTTACTTATTTATTTAGATAAGTATTCGCGCCAAGTTAGAAGTTTTTAGACCGAAGGAATAAGATTTTTCATATAAACTGTATTCCTCTTTTTCACCCCCACAGGGTTAGAATTTTGAATAATCGTTTGTGTCATTTTCATTAATTCATAAAGGGTTGGAACAACTAAAAAATTTGATCTAGGTACTAAAAAAACGGTACCTACAAATAATCTTTAAATCAAAGATTAAAAACAAAAAAATAAAATTAAGAGTATAATCCTCCCCTTAGAACGTAATAACCCCTTCTTGCCCTGTTAAGAGTTGATGTTTGAGACATTTAAAAACTCGACCGTGTTTCGAGTTAATCAAGTATAAAGTACTCTGTAGAGTTAATCGGGCTGCGCGTTAAGATTCTTCCATACATCCTTTAACGCCCCATAAACCCTCCTTGACGGGTAGTTTTGAAAAACAAAAATTACACACTTTATTATTTACATATTCATGCCAAGTTTCAAGTAGTACTAGCCCACAAATAATAAAGAATAAGATTTTTCATACAAATTAATTCCCCATTTTCACCCCATAAATGTTGAATTTCTAAAAACCCCTTAGTGCTCCTCTACGTTATAAAAAGGATGTCTTGCGTTCGTAGTTCCAGTAGTTTTGGCTGTGCGCTGTTAAGTCAGTCAGTGAGTTTCTTCTTTTTTATAAATACCTAGATAGATAATTGCAAAAACTTTGGGAGGCATTGTGCTCTTGTTTTCTTCGATATTGAGTTCATCACTGCCTTGGCCACTCTACATAGTTGCGGTTTTGACCATGAAATCTCGTCTTGAAAACCTGACCATTGTTAATAGTGTGATAATAATCATAATAACTATGCCAAAGAGCCTAGTGAGGTAGAAGAGGTGAATGATACTAAGAAAGTAATTTTACGTCAACATTTTATTTAAACATAGTAGGATATTCTTAAATAATTTTACGCTAATATTCGAATAAGGCACTTAAAGATAACAAAACAAAAAGTAAAAAAGCAATATATTAAATGCAAAAACGCAATACAAATGTAGTTAAATAATCAGTAGGTTTCAAAACCAGGCAGTGGGAATGTCTTACTGTAGTTTTCAATTTCTTCCTTGAGATTCTTGATTTTTTTCTGGAAGTCTGCACTTCCTTCAATGGTTTTGTTGAAGTCGGCAACTTTGGGACCGGACACCTTGGTGATCTCTTGGGCAAGTTTCAGAGCTTTGTCGATGTAATCCACTACCCTGTCAATGTCGGTTTCTTTCATTCCCCTGGTTGTAAGCGCGGGGGTGCCTGGAGATACAATAAAAAAATGTTGAAAGTAGCACGTTTTATGTTACATGATTAATGATGATTCATTATAAATATAAGGTGATAGTTAAGAGGGTTTTTTCAACCCAACCCAATTTAGACAATTTTGTATTAGTTCAAAAAGGACCACGAATCGGAAAGCGTAGTGTGGGACATCACCAGCTAGATGGATCGACGACCTTAAAACGACGGCTGGTTGATTGATGCTTATAAGAAATATCAATATACATGTTGCAGTTTTTCGGGGTAGAAATTACGCGGAGCTTACCAAGCCTGATGCCGCTAGGATGGAGGGCACTCTTGTCTCCGGGCACGGTGTTCTTGTTGCAAGCAATACTGCAGAGCTCCAGGATACGTTCAGCCGGGGCACCGGTCAGGCCGGCACTGCGCATGTCTACCAGGATCAAGTGTACTTCAGTACCGCCGGTCGCGATGGTGTAGCCTCGGGACATCAGACCTTTGCACAGGCGCTGGGCGTTCTTCACCACCTGGGTCAAAGAATAAGGGTGAATATTGCAGCTTAAGAATCCATTTCTGAGTAATGGTCCAAGAGATAGAATTAACTGTTTTTGTACTAACGATAATTTATAGAAATGTAAGAAATATGTTGATAGAATCCTTTATTACTGTTTCCATGGAGTTTCTTGTCCTTCTCCATGAAGACCTATTTTGCGAACGGACAACTACCTTTCTGAATCTAAATAAATATTTAAAGTTTTTACTGCCTCTTCTAACAAACGCGTGCATGGGCGAGTCGCTAGAAAAGTATTAACTGACAATAATATGTATGGTAAACGTGTGTTTGAGTGGAGACAGCGAAACGTATGGCAAGACGCCCTTGGGTTGGGTGGAGCTACGATTTTCGCAGAGTGGAAGTGGCTGAGGATCGACGTGTAATAAGCGAGCAATTGAAGAGGCTTGTCTTAGGCTATTAATTACATATGCATAACATTCATTTCTTAGATACCTGTTTCTGATATTCAGCAAATTCGGGGGTGGTAGCTTGCTTCATAGCGGTGGCGATGGCAGCAATAGCATGGTTATGTGGGCCGCCCTGCAGTCCCGGGAACACCGCCTGGTTGATCTTGCTCTCGATGTCGTACATGACCTTTTGGCCATTGGCCTTCACGGAACGAACTCCTTTGCGGAAGAAGATCACGCCGGCGCGCGGCCCACGCAGAGTCTTGTGGGTGGTTGTCGTCACAATATCACAGTATTCAAATGGGCTGGGAATTACACCTGAAAATTTTTGTTTTAATTTATTTTAAGGGGAGTATGGGGGAGGCCTTTGCCCAGTGTAGCTTAAAAAAAAAAAAAACAATAACACGCCCAATGGAGTAGATCTTAAATTAGAGATTCGGTATTCAGGCTTAAGGTTGCGTGTTCGAAACGCTGAAATAGAATAATTTATTTTCTTTCAATGTAGGTATATTAATAAGGTATAATGTTCATATGAATAGTTTCGATAAATTGTACGTAACAGCAAAATACAAGTAATGTATTTATAGGTACATTTTATACATCGCTGACTGACAGTAAAGGAGCCCATAATGGGCAAGTGAGCCCACTCCGGGCAAGTATAGCATTTTTTTTTGTTACTTTTTCTCTTTGTGTTAAAAGAGGCCTTCACCTGTAGGTTAATTACGGATATTGTGTAGTATAAATGTAGGATGGAAGATCGGCAGAAATAAACATCTTTTAACAATTTTATATCAGTTTTTTCTCTTTTTGTCTCTTTTGTTTTACCCCGCTTCCCCTCATCTATCCCCATACCTACTGGTTAGAAACTTTTAAGAGTAAATTATAAAAAATAAATTAAATCGACAAAAAATACTAATTATTATTAAATAGCCCACATAAATGTTGTAAATAAAACTCATAATCAAAATATCACACCTGCAGCAACAAGCCCAGAAATATGGGCCATATCAGCCATCAAGTACGCGCCATTCTCGTCAGCGATCTGACGGAAACGCTTGTAGTCCAGACAGCGCGAGTAGCAGCTAATGCCAGCGATGATCAAACGAGGCTTGAAGATCTTCGCTGTCTCGGCCAACTTGTCGTAGTCGATCAGACCTGTCTTAGGGTCCACCTACGAACAAAAAAAACCTCTGTGACAGACGGACAAAAATGATCTTGTAAAGGTTAGGTTTATGTATAGATTGTAGGGTTCCCCGATCTGAAAAGGCAAATGGGATGCCTTTTCAGATCGGAACCCTACAATCTATACATAAATTAAAAAAATAACAACTTTTTACTAAATGCATAAGAAAGTATTTTACGATATAACAAAAAAAAAAAAGAAAAACTTTTTTTAATTTGTGTGTCTGTTTGTTCCAGCTAATCACCGCTAGCACCGATTTTGACGGGACTTCCACTGGCAGATAGCCGATGTTATAAGGAAAAACATTTAATTTAAAAAAAAAACGACACGCGGGCGAAGCCGCGGGCAGCAGCTAGTTTTTTTTTTAATAATTTAAAAGTATGTCAGGCCCTTGTATAAAAATTATTATTTGAATAAATTATGGAGATGTGCCTGATGTTCAAAGACCCAAGGAATATTAGAATAAACATAAATCTAGTATTTTTTTTAAACTTGCTGGGACTTTCAATGGTGTATTCCCGCTGCCCCATCGCCCGAATCCCCATTAATGGTAATTCACATAAAATGGCGAAACTAAAGGTTCCATTTTCTTTTAAGTACTGATTTTAGAAATATTAATAAAAAAAATCAGTAGTGTGGAACCTGTTTTTTCGCCATTCTATGTGAAATATAATATGCATACCATTAATGGAGACACGGGCGATGGGAACAGCGGGAGTACACCCTTTCAATTAGGTACCGTAGAACGGGGCTATTTGGATTTTCGGGGGTTATTTGGAACAAAGCAATTGTAAGATTTGAGTTGACATAAATTCGAATTGTGATCTTCATACGAAAATTTTTTAAAGTAAACAAGACCAGAAATAAAATAAAAGCTGTCTATGGTGTTTTGGTAGAATTTATGTCGACTCAAATCTTACAATTTCTATTCCAAATAACCCCCGAAGATCCAAATAGCCCCGTTCTACCGGTACTATAATTACGGTTGCAAACTAACATTTATTAAACAGTAATTTTAAATATTGTTGTCTTGTATGGAATTGACATTTATCTGTTTTCTCGCATCCCAGGGTCACATCATTACGTTATTTTTATCTTCAGAACGCAAACATTAATTGAACTGATTGGAGTTCAAGGGTCAAAGTAACTTCGTCATGAGCGAGAGAAAATGTTTGTCCAGATTACGTCAAGATTGCGGGTGTGACCGACGATTGTTGCTTAATACATTTGCTTATCAGTGCAAATAGTTCAACAATAAAATAACAAGAGTCGATTCGATTACTTATTGCATGACTCCATAGAAACTGAAAGTACCTACTGTTGTAGCTTGTTGCGCAATTATACGCGGGGTTTCGATTCGACAAAAATTAATTGAGTATGTTTGGTTAGTAACTATGTTATAGGTACTGAATACACGTCTTTTTAAAACTTTGTCTTTTAAAAGTTTTTTTATTGTGGTAGTTGTGACCTTAATTAAAGTATGCTGTGATTCTTAATCTGCCATGCAAACTGATAATTAAGAAATATTATGATTTGTTTAATATTTGCGTCACCATTGATTAGGTACCTACAGTTGAACGGCTACTTTTACATAATCCATACTTTAATATTATAAATGTGAAGGTATTTGCTGTCTGTTACGTTTTCACGCCTAAACCGCTGAACAGATCGTCATGAAATTTGGCAGAGATATTGCCTGGGATATTGAGAAGGACATAGGCTTCTTTTTTACGCGATAACCGACATCCATGCAGGCGGAGCCACGGGAAAAAGCTAGTACGAAATAAATTCGCTTTGAAAGGGGAAATCGTTCACATTACCTTGTATGGCATGCTTTCAAAGAAGATTGAAGTGGCAGAAATCTTCTTGGTGGCAGTGAAGAAACCGTGCGTGAGATGACCACCATCAGGCAGGTCTAATCCCATGATTCTGCCATGAGGTTCTACAACACCCGTGTATACTGCGAAGTTAGCTGGTGATCCTGGAAAAATAATATTTCTTATGTAAATATTTTGGTCTAAGCATTCTGTGGTATAATGAATGGTGTGGTGGGAGATTGCTAAGGAGAATAGTCTTTTGGTGGTCACAAACTGCCATACACTGAAGGTAGTGTACAAATATATTTAAGGTCCATAGTGTAAAAGGAGAACTGGCTACATTTGGGAGCCATATTCACCTTTATGGTTTTATTTGGTTTTTATGGATTTATTTGCTAAGAATCTGGCACACCGGATCCCTCTCTGGCTTTCTTATAAAACGGAAGTATTTATGAATGAGCCTTCACATACAATACAAACTCAAGTAATTTAACAAAAACAAAGTTATATAAAGTAGGTACTCAATAAGTACTATCCTTAATTATGAAACATTTGATAAGGGAACCTGTTGCAGTTCAACACAGTTCAAGATAATAATAATTAAATCTCATGAAACCTTTATCATGGTCTTCCTTTTATTTTAGACTAGCTTTTGCCCGCGGCTCCGCCCGCGTGGATGTCGGTTATCGCGTAAAAAAGTAGACTATCTCCTTCTCCATATCCCAGGCTATATCTCTGGCAAATTTCATGACAATCGGTTCAGCGGTTTAGGTGTGAAAACGTAACATACAGACAGACAGACAAACAGAGTTACTTTCACATTTATAATATTAGTATGGAGTATGGATGCTATGTTATTTATAAGAAAATGTATATGATTGAGCCTTTTGATCGGCACAGTAAAACTACAGTTTTTTTTTTACACATTTTGAGGGATCGATTGCCGGTCCAGACAGGCGGTTATTTAAAATTCTTTGAATGCTGTTTGTATTGTTTTTAAAATAAAAATGAAGATTTACAGTATTTAAGGTACTTTCCCTCTATGTGGCAAAGTCGTGGGACGCCCTGTATATTGTTTATCTCAAGTAAGTACCTATGTCTTGGACACACTATGGAAACTACATAATTGGATGGTAATTTTTGTGTTGTGATTGTGTCTGGCTGTGCAGAAAAAAATATAATAATGGATAGATACAAATTTAAATTCAGAATTTAAAACTACAATGGAAATATGTACAACTATGTATTTTTATGTTTATTCTGTATCTCAGAGGCAAACAATCATAAGTCACATTAAGGTAATTATTCAGTTCATTCAGTGCACATGTTTTAAGTCTCAATTTGAACATTATTCACGTATGTCACTTGACTATAAAATTGTGTGAAATTCTAAGTAAAATTTTATTTGTTATTTAAAACTAAATTACTAGGTAGTTTTTTTATTACAAAAAAATATTAGTGCTTTTACGATACTTATATTATATTTGGACTTAGGATGATATACCTCCAGTATACAGGTACAGGTTTTAGTTTGAAGTTCGAATCTAATTAAATTCAGTTTTGTGTAAAAAAATAAAAAGAAAGTAGTACCTGAGTATGGCTGCACATTGACTCCCCATTCCTCCGCACTCACTCTGTAAGCCTCAAGAGACCTCTTTTGTGCTAGGAGTTCAATTTCATCAATAAACTCATTGCCTCCATAATACCTGTAATAAAACCACATTTTCTTTGTAAGAAATATTAAAACTTTTGGTAAAAATTAATTAATTATTTATTTAAATTAAGTTTTTTCATGAAAGACATGCTTATGTGTTTTCCTGGGTTTTAGAATATCAGGAGACTTTACCTTTGGTTGGGCATGCCCTCAGAATATTTATTGTGCAGACATGTGCTCAGACACTGCAATACTGGCAGAGAAGTGAAGTTCTCAGACGCAATCATCTCCAGTCCAGCTCTCTGACGTTCCTTCTCATGTTTGATGATGGCGAACAGCTCAGGGTCTGTGTCCCACAGGTTTCCATTCATCATTGAGCTACTCATGGTTGGACTGCTATGTATTTGTCTACTTAAATAGGAAGTCTGAAATATTATCACAGCCTTTAAATAAAACTGATTTTTAAGAACCTTTAATTAATACTCTATGTTTAGATAATAAATTTAAAATTCGAATTCTATTGTTCTTCAATATTGTGGGTAACTTTTTAAAGACACTGTATTCTTACAAAACAAGAATACACACTGAACTTTAACAAACAATAAATTGTAATATAAAGGAGAAACGCTGACCTCAAACTGATAACTAGATAATGCAATCAAAAACAAGAGTTGGTTGTACTTATTTCCATGAGAGCTATTGCAAACGCGCGCGTTTCTAGTTATTATAAACTAAACTAAACTACGTAATTTAATAAAACTATTCTAGAGGTTAAAGCTACACAAACAGAAGGTATGTACTCACGGAATATATTTTTTTACACAAATAAATAGATAAAAGATAACCTGTGCACAACCTACACTACACTTTAACCTATCAAACTTAACAAGTTTTTAAAGCATGGAACTGATAGAACGTGCATTAAACTGGCAGTACACAACAAAACAAATTGATAATAATTGAAGTACCTTAGGGTGGATTTTTCCGTAAAACGCTTGCACTGGATTCACAAAACAGAGTGATGAGAGTCTGCTAAATTTTTTAGGTAATGAATGAAAACACGTTTTTACTAGTAGCTTGGACATAATAATGTATTGAAAAACCAACTATTCCTTCGATTACACTAATTAATATGTTTTTATTTGCGCAAACATGAGTTAACTTTTATCATTATTGATAACCCATTATGAACTCTACAGTCTTAACTTGACGTTTCGTTACAACTGACATTGACAGATGGAAACGTGTCGAGTGAACTTGCTCGGGCATCTGCGTACGCTGAACTGCCTTTACTTACTTTGAAATTGAAGAACAAAGTGAATATAGATATTATGTTTGGTTTAAATTATGTAAATGTTTATTCATGACTATTGCCAACAAAAGATCTCATTGAACAAGTCTGTATTTATAAATCATTAGATTAAATAATAGTGTGTAGAGTCAGTTTAGTAGGTACCGAAGGAAGTTATCCGCAGTAAGAACCTGTCTTATCAAAACTTGCATTGCGGGAAAATACCGTTTAAAATAAACAACAAAACTGGCCAAGTGCGAGTCGTACTCGCGCACTAAGGGTCCGTAACGTACTTACCTATACTCAAAGTCTCTAATTCAGATAATTTATGTAAATAATGTCAAGAAATGTCACTGTCAAAATGACAGGACAGTGGTACAAAACATTTTATCATATTTCTTTTTGTAAATAGTCATCGCTAAAATTAAAGTGAATTAATTATAAAAACTGTGCAAACAAAATACCGTTGCCAAACAATGTTTTGTGTAGCATGTCGGCGATACGGCATATGATCGTCATAATCAGCCCTTTTAAGTCCAGCGCTAGACGTAGGCCTCCCAAAATCGATTACCAATTGAAACAGTTTACAGCCATTTTCATCCAAAATGTGGCTAGATATGCTACTTACAATATGAATTTATGAATGAGAGTTGTAATATTAGTGTTGCTGAAGATGTAAAAAAATTGAAAATGTTTGTATCTCCTGCATTGTTACCAGTATCATAAAATATTTTATACCAAAAAATTTCCTTTTTTTAATAACTTTGTTTAAAACCGAAAATTTATAAAAATAATTACAGTATGATTCTTTTTTAATTATTATTTCTTAAAATCAGTACTCAAAAGAAAATTAAACCTCTTTTTTCGCCATTTTATGTGAATTACCATTACGAAGATATTTTTTTGCTATGTTATCCCCTTTGTTTACATAAATTATCTGAAATTTTGGGTATACATTTCAAAATGCAATACCTATTTCTGGTACGGTGGCCGTGGCCAGCACAACAAGTTACCACAAACTGTCTTTTCTCGTTCGATTTTGAACTTAATTGTCAATATTTTAAAGTTTTAAATCGTTTGGAGAAATTTGATAGTTTTGTGTACCTAATTAAAGTTATTTTTCACTTTTGAGTGTTTTTGAAGTGAAAACTTCTTTAGCCGCGTTAAGAGATTTTTGGTAGGGGAAAAACTTATGGTTTCGCGATGATCACCGAACTCTTTCCATGAGCTATATGTGTACTGTATATAAAGCGAACGCCGCGCGAATACGCGTTCGTCGCGTGCATGTCACTTTTTGTTTGGAAAACCGAAAAACGCCTTTTGTCGGCGCGACCACGCGTTCAAGTTCACCGAAAAAATGTGACATGAGCTTTTAAATAGGACGCAGCTTATTAGTGAAAAATAGAAATAACTTTAACCTATTGACCGCTTGGTTTTATACCTATATAACAATTAGGTTCTTACGTGTTTTTAAATACCTAACCGCCATTATAAAATAGGTAAGTACCTAATACATTCTCAAATTTTTGTATTTACATATACAAAGGCAAATTTAATTAGCTAGCGAAACTCCGCAAACTTATGATGGGTATCGATCGTAAAGATATCTAAACACGATAAAACAAAAAATAAAAACAAAAAAAACAGATTTTCTAAATTCATACCTAATACTTCAAGAAGGTAACTAAACGACCTGCGGTCGCGTCGTTGACCCCAAAAGAAAATCAACAAGGCATTGTCATTAGTCTAGTTCACTTGTTTTCAGGTAGATAGGTAGGTACATAACTATTATAGTTTGTTTTATGAATATGACAACCATGTACGATAATGTTGTTTTATTACTGTTCCAATTAGTTGTTGTAGTTTGTATGAAAAGTTTATCAAACACTGTCAGCACTATAGAGAGCGACAGTTTGCCAATACAAACGTTGGCACAAATGCAAGACTAACTCTGTGTGACACGACACTGTAGCTGTCACACACAGAAGCGCCGTTATTGTTTATAATAAATAATTTGCGTAACTTGACTTGACGGAAATTAATGACAAGTATAAGGCTGTTTGGAAGCCGGCCATAACTGAATCTATCACGTTTGAAAAGGTAACGATATATTAGATACGAAGTGATTGAGTTGGGTTCACAGACCATATAGTATTGTTGGGTTCGTTGACAAAGGTCAGGTAAATTAACTAATTTGAATATTATCAGATTAAACTCATTAAATACCTAGGTAACTAATTTTGAAGATTGTAGGTACCTCTGGGTAGGTACATAATATCTTTCATTGACTTGAATATGCCCTGGCCGCTGAGTGTATGTCATGCCAACTTAAATATTCGCTGGTGGTAGCGGTTAAGCTGAATGGTGCTGATCCATGCGTCATGTTCGTGAACGGGCGTGAAAATTTCAACTGTATATCTATCACGGTTCATGAGATACAGCCTGGTGACAGACGGACAGACAGACAGACGGACAAACAGACAGCGGAGTCTTAGTAATAGGGTCCCGTTTTACCCTTTGGGTACGGAACCCTAAAAATGAACTCGAACATGTTGGTAAATTGAACATCGTTAAATTCGTATTCTGTTCCCCTGACTGTCACAAGGAGGGGTAGGAACCTACGTGACTGACATCCTCTCGAGGCTCGTGAAGTCGTAAAATATCTGAAACGTTACAGATAACTACTATCAAGGGAGAGGAAGCGAAACTCGTTAAACGTTAGCTTTTCAAGTGGATAATGAGTTTTGTTGCCCAGCGTTATGCTTGTGTGTAGTTAGGAGCTATTATTTCGAGAGTCAAAAGACAAGTCGTACAATCAGTTACTGCGATTAGCTGACCCCCATTGCTCAAATGGTTGAGGTTTTTTACTATCAAATCGTATGATTTTCATATTATTTTAGTTTTGGGTAGATTTCGTTAAGATATTTAAATAAAACTAAGAATGATAAAAGGCTTTCGATTCGTATTCAAAAAAATCTCAACTATTTATGTAAGGCAAGGTTATATTTAGATCAGCATCTTCATTGTAAGCTGGTTTTGGACTACTTAAAATGACTGACTGCAAATTCCTTAAGAATTCCTATTCAATTCGAAAATCCTATTTCATTAGATATGCAATACGTGCAGTAGGTATAAAAAGCTTACCAAAATTAAAAAACCGCAATTCAGTGTTTTCATGATACGGAATTCTGTAGAAATCTGAAATGGTAAAATACGATAATGATTTAAACAATCAATAGAGTTTGCCAACCTTTAGGTAGCACACCCCGTCCAAATTACATAGTTACTTTTAATCTGAATACCTATTCAAAGTGTTCTCTGCTTTTGCGACTGTATAAATTCCACAATACGATGTGAGAGGTTGTGTAAAAAGCTATACCTTAATAACTAATCTGTCCATAGTAAATTCATAAGGGGCGATTCCCGTGTTTTTAAGAATATTCGCATTCTAATCTGTCTCAATCTGTCAAAAATACCTCTGATTTACCGATTTACCTACATTTTTGACAAGTTTTGATTTTGATGTTTGTTGAGATGAGATTGCGACTAGATTCTGAACGTTTTTAGCAACATGAATTGGCCTTCAGTTCAATCTCGGTTTATGCTAGCAAATCGGACCATTTAAATAAACTTTCATATATCTTTAGTAAGAAGAGGACTTCTTTAGGAGAGAATATTATGGGTGTTATATTAAGGTTTCGCATCTCTGGAACTGAGCGTCTCAAATAACACCAAGTAAAATACATCATTACCGTATAGCTAATAAATCGTGTCACAATATAACAATGCCCAATATAACTGTTCATGTAATTAAAAAAGCTAAGAGCAATTTACTGCCACAATTCACAAACATGACTTCTTTTGTAACCGAAGGACGAAAATTGTAAACGGGAAATATTTCTGTCTAATTAAATATAAGGAAAAACAGTAAGAGTTATTTCCATTGTTTGCACCGTGTTGTGAAATGCAATGAAATGAAATAGTTTATTCTGTAAATAGGATATCGGAATCACTTTTACACGTCATATAAAAAAAAAATAAGCTAGATGACGTCGACATTTCCTATCTGACTACGAGTACCCCTGAGAAGGAATGGCGAAACAAACTCAGGGAAACTGTGACTGCTAATGAGACAAACATATACCTACATAAGAAGAACAAGAGCTTGGAGCGACACAGACATTTTGACCGACCTTCAGGATCAATTTTTTTTACACTGGTTGACAGGTAAAGGCGCTACCTTACCGGGAGCATTCGCATGTAGTCCAATCAATGGATGTCAGGATGACAAGGATCTCATAATGCCCTGATTTCTCTATATTTACATACAAAAATAAACTCTTCTCTCTTCTTTTTCCCACGGGGGTAGACAGAAACTACAGAACGCCACCCGCTAGGATCCTCACATACTCTTTTTGCTTCGTTTACGTTCATAGATCTGGTCATACATTCAAGCAGGTTGCGATTACTACGCTCCTAGCCTTTCTGAAGTGCATCACTAATCAATCAATCTGCGTAGCATTTTCCCATCAAAGTTGGGGTCGGCTTCCAGTCTAACCGGATGCAGCTGAATACCAATATATTAGAAAGAAAGAAAGAAAGAAAAGAAAGAAAGACTTCTGACTAACTCGTAACGACTGTCAAAGATCTGCGGATGACAGCCGGCATAACGTGCTTTCCGAGGCACGGAGAGGTCTCGATATACAATGGTAAGCACCACAAACCGACCATGGTAAGCATAACTTAACCTTCGATCGACTCGTGCGGCTGTTATTATTCAGCCTGGTGGCTGAAGAAGTGAAGAACATCACTAATATAAGTACTATATGTCTTTCTATTAGGGTGTCTCCTCCCGGAGTTTCCTTAGATTTCTCAATAAATAATAGGGTATTAACTTAAAAAATCAACCTTCTCTTTGTAGAGTCACGGATATTTTTTGCTGAATGAAAGAACCAACCGTTAGGACCTCTTTGGTATATACAACTCATCCCTGACCACAATGTGGGTTGAGTCCTTTATGCTTAACTACGTCCAATTATCATAATCCGATCCAGCCTGCCCCTTGCTGTCCTCCCCAGCGACGTCCAAAGCCGAGGTCCGTACCCAACGACGGGTGCCGCTGTAGTCGCTTAGTTTATAAGATTTTTGCCCTGGCTGGAGGCCTTAATTTACTGAGGCCCGCACAGGAAAGCAGACAACAACCTCCTAGGTTGAACCTGCGAAATGTCATAAACGACAAAAAAAAATACGTGTCGTACCGCAGGCTTAGTGACCTTTTTTGCCCTGGCTGGAGGCCTTAATTTATTGAGGCACGCACAGGAAAGCAGACGACAACCTTAAAAATAATAATACTTACGTGTCGCAGCGCAGGCTTAGTGAACTAGACGGCAGCGGCGTGAACGCACCTATGCCTGCGTATTGTCGTTTTTTACTTTCAAGATTATATAAAAAATGCCCAGGGGCAAAGAGAATACCCTATTATTTATTGAGAAATCTAAGGAAACTCCGGGAGGAGACACCCTAATAGAAAGACATATAGTACTTATATTAGTGATGTTCTTCACTTCTTCAGCCACCAGGCTGAATAATAACAGCCGCACGAGTCGATCGAAGGTTAAGTTATGCTTACCATGGTCGGTTTGTGGTGCTTACCATTGTATATCGAGACCTCTCCGTGCCTCGGAAAGCACGTTATGCCGGCTGTCATCCGCAGATCTTTGACAGTCGTTACGAGTTAGTCAGAAGTCTTTCTTTCTTTTCTTTCTTTCTTTCTTTCTAATATATTGGTATTCAGCTGCATCCGGTTAGACTGGAAGCCGACCCCAACTTTGATGGGAAAATGCTACGCAGATTGATTGATTAGTGATGCACTTCAGAAAGGCTAGGAGCGTAGTAATCGCAACCTGCTTGAATGTATGACCAGATCTATGAACGTAAACGAAGCAAAAAGAGTATGTGAGGATCCTAGCGGGTGGCGTTCTGTAGTTTCTGTCTACCCCCGTGGGAAAAAGAAGAGAGAAGAGTTTATTTTTGTATGTAAATATAGAGAAATCAGGGCATTATGAGATCCTTGTCATCCTGACATCCATTGATTGGACTACATGCGAATGCTCCCGGTAAGGTAGCGCCTTTACCTGTCAACCAGTGTAAAAAAAATTGATCCTGAAGGTCGGTAAAAATGTCTGTGTCGCTCCAAGCTCTTGTTCTTCTTATGTAGGTATATGTTTGTCTCATTAGCAGTCACAGTTTCCCTGAGTTTGTTTCGCCATTCCTTCTCAGGGGTACTCGTAGTCAGATAGGAAATGTCGACGTCATCTAGCTTATTTTTTTTTATATGACGTGTAAAAGTGATTCCGATATCCTATTTACAGAATAAACTATTTCATTTCATTGCATTTCACAACACGGTGCAAACAATGGAAATAACTCTTACTGTTTTTCCTTATATTTAATTAGACAGAAATATTTCCCGTTTACAATTTTCGTCCTTCGGTTACAAAAGAAGTCATGTTTGTGAATTGTGGCAGTAAATTGCTCTTAGCTTTTTTAATTACATGAACAGTTATATTGGGCATTGTTATATTGTGACACGATTTATTAGCTATACGGTAATTATGTATTTTACTTGGTGTTATTTGAGACGCTCAGTTCCAGAGATGCGAAACCTTAATATAACACCCATAATATTTTCTCCTAAAGAAGTCCTCTTCTGACTAAAGATATAGGAAAGTTTATTTAAATTGTCCGATTTGCCAGCATAAACCGAGATTGAACTGAAGGCCAATTCATGTTGCTAAAAACGTTCAGAATCTAGTCGCAATCTCATCTCAACAAACATAAAAATCAAAACTTGTCAAAAATTTAGGTAAATCAGAGGTATTTTTGACAAATTGAGACAGATTAGAATGCGAATATTCTTAAAAACACGGGAATCGCCCCTTATGAATTTACTATGGACAGATTAGTTACTAAGGTATAGCTTTTTACACAGCTTCTCACATCGTATTGTGGAATTTATACAGTCGCAAAAGCAGAGAACACTTTGGATATTCAGATTAAAAGTACCTATGTAATTTGGACGGGGTGTGCTACCTAATGGTTGGCAAACTCTATTGATTGTTTGAATCATTATCGTATTTTACCATTTCAGATTTCTACAGAATTCCGTATCATGAAAACACTGAATTGCGGTTTTTTAATTTTGGTAAACTTTTTATACCTACTGCACGTATTGCATATCCAATGAAATAGTACTACGCGATTTAGGAATCGATCCTGCAGCAATTCTTAAGGAATTTGCAGCAATCATTTTAAGTAGTCCAAAACCAGCTTACAATGAAGATGCTGATCTAAATATAACCTTGCCTTACATAAATAGTTGAGATTTTTTTGAATACGAATCGAAAGCCTTTTATCATTCTTAGTTTTATTTAAATATCTTAACGAAATCTACCCAAAACTAAAATAATATGAAAATCATACGATTTGATAGTAAAAAACCTCAACCATTTGAGCAATGGGGGTCAGCTAATCGCAGTAACTGATTGTACGACTTGTCTTTTGACTCTCGAAATAATAGCTCCTAACTACACACAAGCATAACGCTGGGCAACAAAACTCATTATCCACTTGAAAAGCTAACGTTTAACGAGTTTCGCTTCCTCTCCCTTGATAGTAGTTATCTGTAACGTTTCAGATATTTTACGACTTCACGAGCCTCGAGAGGATGTCAGTCACGTAGGTTCCTACCCCTCCTTGTGACAGTCAGGGGAACAGAATACGAATTTAACGATGTTCAATTTACCAACATGTTCGAGTTCATTTTTAGGGTTCCGTACCCAAAGGGTAAAACGGGACCCTATTACTAAGACTCCGCTGTCTGTTTGTCCGTCTGTCTGTCTGTCCGTCTGTCACCAGGCTGTATCTCATGAACCGTGATAGATATACAGTTGAAATTTTCACGCCCGTTCACGAACATGACGCATGGATCAGCACCATTCAGCTTAACCGCTACCACCAGCGAATATTTAAGTTGGCATGACATACACTCAGCCGCCAGGGCACATTCAAGTCAATGAAAGATATTATGTACCTACCCAGAGGTACCTACAATCTTCAAAATTAGTTACCTAGGTATTTAATGAGTAGGTAATCTGATAATATTCAAATTAGTTAATTTACCTGACCTTTGTCAACGAACCAACAATACTATATGGTCTGTGAACCCAACTCAATCACTTCGTATCTAATATATATACCTTTTCAAACGTGATAGATTCAGTTATGGCCGGCTTCCAAACAGCCTTCTACTTGTCATTAATTGCCGTCAAGTCAAGTTACGCATATTATTTATTATAAACAATAACGGCGCTTCTGTGTGTGACAGCTACAGTGTCGTGTCACACAGAGTTAGTCTTGCATTTGTGCCAACGTTTGTATTGGCAAACTGTCGCTCTCTTAGTGCTGACAGTGTTTGATAAACTTTTCATACAAGCTACAACAACTAATTGGAACAGTCATAAAACAACATTATCGTACATGGTTGTCATATTCATAAAACAAACTATAATAGTTATGTACCTACCTATCTACCTGAAAACAAGTGAACTAGACTAATGACAATGACTTGTTGATTTTCTTTTGGGGTCAACGACGCGACCGCAGGTCGTTTAGTTACCTTCTTGAAGTATTAGGTATGAATTTAGAAAATCTGTTTTTTTTTTGTTTTTTTTTTTGTTTTATCGTGTTTAGATATCTTTACGATCGATACCCATCATAAGTTTGCGGAGTTTCGGTAGCTAATTAAATTTGCCTTTGTAAAAAATCTTATAAACTAAGCGACTACAGCGGCACCCGTCGTTGGGTACGGGCCTCGGCTTTGGACGTCGCTGGGGAGGACAGCAAGGGGCAGGCTGGATCGGATTATGATAATTGGACGTAGTTAAGCAGAAAGGACTCAACCCACATTGTGGTCAGGGATGAGTTGTATATACCAAAGAGGTCCTAACGGTTGGTTCTTTCATTCAGCAAAAAATATCCGTGACTCTACAAAGAGAAGGTTGATTTTTTAAGTTGGGAACCAACCCACATGTAGCTGGGTACCTTCCATTAACCGTTAGGACCTCTTTGGTATATACAACTCATCCCTGACCACAATGTGGGTTGAGTCCTTTCTGCTTAACTACGTCCAATTAAGGGACGCATTCAAAGCTACAGCCTCAGCGGCGCGGGCTGGCTCGAGCAAGGGTTGGGGCGGGACACGGTCATTACAAGTGGTGCGCATTGATTTTACAAATTATATGACGGGTGCAACATTACAGTATAGTGAGGGGTCGCTACTGTAATGTTACAAATTGTGTCATAACGGGTTGCGCACTGTAATGCTCGGTTCTATTGACTCACTAATGTAATGCTCAAATCTGAACTGAACTGAACTGTTACATTACAGGCGAATGCTCCCGGACAATACTCGTATGTGACAAGTGTACAAGTCTGTTATAGAAAACACAGCAATCGTTTCAATGATTTTGGCACCTAGTATACGGTTTTCGTTCCATCAAACATCACACATCTGTTGGATGATTCTGATTAGAATTAAAATTGAATTCGACCCGATAAATAGTTATGAATATTTGGTACCTACAATTTCAACGGTGACAATGACTATTCAGACAACTTAGCTAGGCGTGTTACCCAATTTGGCTTTAGCCCGGTTTTAAGCAATTCGGCCGGGTCAGCAGATTGTGGGAGTATCTCTAATGACCTCGAGCCAAATGCGAAAATATTATTTTTAAAGCATATTGTCTATACAAATAAAAAAATTGAAGTGTTTGTTTGTATCAAAATAACAACTTTTTACTATGCTTATGAAAATATATAGATACGATACTTATAAAAAAACAACTTTTTTTAATGTTGGCCGTCTGTTTGTCGTGACAAAATTTATCCATACTAATATTATAAATGTGAAAGTAACTCTGTCTGTCTGTCTGTCTGTATGTTACGTTTTCACGCCTAAACCGCTGAACCGATCGTCATGAAATTTGGCAGAGATATAGTCTGGGATATGGAAAAGGACATAGGCTACTTTTTTACGCGATAACCGACATTCACGCGGGCGGAGCCGGGGCAAAATCTAGTAAAAAATCCATACTAATATTATAGGTAAATGTGAAAGTAACTCTGTCTGTCTGTCCGTCTGTCTGTCTGTCTGTCTGTATGTTACGTTTTCACGCTTAAACCGCTGAACCGATCATTATGAAATTTGGCAGAGATACCTATGGCCTGGGATATGGAGAAGGACATAGGCTACTTTTTTACGCGATAACCGACATCCACGCGAGCGGAGCCGCGGGCAAAAGCTAGTAAAATATAAATCTTTTATTTACAGACTACATATTCATATACTAAATTGTGTTAGTGTCTAAATTATCTTACAAACTATGTTAGTATACGTATACTTAAAAAAAATAAATTAAAAAACAGGTGATAACATATCGACCACAGATAGTTTCATCAAGCCCCATGTAATACATAAAGCTTGATAAACCTACCCATGGTAGGCCCATCCAGCCATTCAGCAAACACCCTCAAGATACTGTTGGTGCTTCCTCCCACTCTGCGTGTCATCGACGCGACCTTCTTACGCATTATTGCAAATAAAAAAAAAAACAGTAAAGCAATTAATTATTCAATAGGAGCCAAGCGTTAAAACCCTTTTCAGGTTTCCCTCAATTATAAAATGAATGAGCTAAACATGGGTAATTTCATCACACCTAAATAAAGGCTATTGTGGGAATGTTTTTTGGCATCGTAGCTCCGAGACCGATATAAACCGATTTGTGAATTGCGTTTTGTGGTAACTGCCTCGTTGGTCTAGTGATCGCAAACGCTACTGCTGAGCATGAGGTCCTGGGTTCGATATCCAGGTCCGGCGAGGTGTTATAGGATTTTTACATTAGGAATTTGTTAGTAGCAGTCCGCTCAGGAATTGTGCCCGGTTAGTGACAAAAGGCTCGCCCCTTATTACGAGTACATGGGACTTAGACTGCAGTAATGTTTCTTTCTCCCTTAATCCTTGACGGCACGGTTGTCGCAGTGGTTAAGCGATTGACTGCTGCGCTGCGTGTCGCGGGTTCGATTCCCGAACGGAACAAATATTTGTATGACCTACAAGTAGTTGTTTCGGGTCTTGCTGTTTGTGTATGTGAGTTTAAATGTTTGTAAACGCACCCACAATACAGGAGAAATTCCTAGTGTGGGGCAACATTTTTTTTTTTAAAGAAAGAATCCATCCAAGTTTTGTCTTTAAAAGCGATAAGACCTCCCATTGTGTTGCCCCTTGTAAAATTTTCTACTTAAAAATATGTAATTTGCTGTGCAATAAAGAGTATCCTATCTATCTATCTACCTTAAACATAACTGGCGAAATGTGTGTGTAACTACTGTAGTTACTCCTCTGCCTAACCCTTCGGCGAATGCAGCTGTGATGATATGTTATTGTTTGAAGCCTTGTTTATAGAGTTTCTAGATATAAATCTGTGAATAATATAACAACTTTTAACAGTAATCATCTGTCTAGGCTTTTCCCAATTTTGATGAGGTTGGCTTCCAGTCTAACCAAACGCAGCTAAATACCAGTGTTTTAGATGGAGCGATTGCCTATCTGACCTCCACAACCCAGTTACTGGGTAACACGTTACCCCTTGGAAAGACTGGTTGTCAGACTTTTGGGCTTCTGACGGACCCATTCAACTGTCAAAGATTTACAAATTTCAGCCCGGACCAACGGCTTAACGTGCTTTCCTAGGCTCGGAGGGGTCTTGGTATGTAAAGATGGTCACCCATCCACGGACCAACCGCGGCAAGCGTAGCTTAACCTGATCGCTCGACCCATGCGGCTGTTATTACTTAGCCACAATCTGTTGGGATCCCAACACTAAAGTTACTAAATGATGCGAACATCACTAGCGCACGCGCTTTGTAGCCATCTTTATTAGAATGTCTCGTTCACTTTTCCTCACGATCGGTCCGCGACAGGTCGCAACAACGTGCTCCTGCCTACTGAGCTGCCTACCTACCAGATTGATGGTGTTTGGTGAGAAATAAATCTCATTAGTAGAACTGGCTGTTTTTTCCTTCACAAGTTCCATTACTACACGTCTATACACAATCCCCTCCAACTTTTAACAGTAATACCTTTCTTAAATACCATTGTTGAATACATTCAACCAATCCAACAGCATAACCTACAGGATATGCTGTTGGTTTTCTTTAATAAATAAATAAACTTTAATAGAAACGTATACTTAGTATCTACTTTAAAAAAAGTTTGTAACTTCGTCACTTTTTTATGCAGGTAGAGCCCTGGGCATTCCATTCATCAGTAGTTTTTCAGTCATCCCATTTCCTCCCTTGGGTGTCGTAAAAGGCGACTAAGGGACTTACTAGAGAATGGGCAGCAGCATTCTCATATGCATTTTTAACACCATATTGCAATCGCCAACCCGCCTGCCTAGCATGGCGATTATGGCAACCCCCCCCCCAAATTTGGAAGGCTTAGTGGACGTCTTTCGGCTTAGAGCCCTGGGCAACGCTAGCTGGAGCTTTATAAAAACGTAGTTACGAGTAGAATACACTTCCTTATACATAGTAACATAAACAAAAGATAAAACGAAGAATAAATTACCTACATAGAACAAAGTGCTAAAGAAACTTTAATTAAGTAGGTAGAGAATCTTTAAAATCGAACCCGTAGCAAAGTTTGCTATATGAAAACGAGGTTAGTTTGGTCTCATTTCGCAAAGGCAAGCGAAGACGAGCCGAAGGGGGAACACATTTACCTACCTATCTAGGCGGAAAGTTTACTCGCTTTTGACTTCAAAGTAGATTCACCGAAATGTAGGGCGCAAGGTGGAGGTTCTGTTTTGGAAACTGAATTACATTAAAATTATTACGTCGTTGACTCTGTTTGCGGGCGCAAATATGCTAGAATAACAAATTATGTCAAGTCTTTATACATACTCGTATGTATTTACGTCCGTCTGCTGCGCTACAAATTAAGTGGGAAGATACCTTATAACTACTCAAAAAAAGGAAGTTTCGTTATTCTCACTTCTCTTAAAAATAAACGTTATTCATTCGTCATTATTAATTTAATTATAAATGACAGTGGTTATAATAATAATAAAAAAAAAAAAAAAAAACTGTAATAGTACATTGTGATACAAGGGTGCGAAGTAGGTTATTGCAAACGTGCTGTCATTAAAAAGCCCGAGCCGAAGGCGAGGCGACACGAGTTTGCAATAACCAACACATCCGTGTATCAAATTCAAATTCATTTATTTCGGACAACAAGGATCCATAATGTGTTAGTATTACAAAACAACTTATATTCTAGTATTAGTAGTACAGATATTAAATATTTCAAATAATGGGCACTCCACGCAGAGGAGGACCAGACAAGAAAACATGTTTCCTACCTGATCAACCTCTGCATGAAGTGTCTGATGTCAGGAGTATAGCTCTCCGCCACAGCTCTCAGGATATAGTTGCGACTACTTCGCACTTACTCAGCAGCGACGCGGTTTTTTTTTCGAATGATTGCATGAAAGCCATCTGTGTGGGTCTCAGCAAACATTTCCGAGGCGTTGCAGAAACGGGGCAGGCGCAACAATATCCTGAAAGCATTGTTATACTGTACGCGTAGGGCATCCAGCGATCTCTTGGTGTAGTTGACCCATAGATTGCCCGTGTAAAAGCTCACGACGTTTTTCAATACAGTTGTGGGAAATAGTAAAAAACAAATCAAAGAATTAGGTAAATATGAAAAATTAAAATTTTCAGAAAATGGCGCGTTTTTGCTACTGGACATTTTTTTTACAACGACAACAGCCTGTACAGCCTATTCGATTTTGGACAAATGTTGATGTGTAAATAGTTAAATTAAAACTGATAATTAAATATATTAAACAACCATTTAAAAGACTTTTGAGAATTCAATGCTAAGACGTCCGGACTCATTAATTTTTCCTCGTATATAATCTATCCCATTTTATTCTATGTATGAAAACTCCTTGCTATTAAACTTTTTAAATTGTGTTATAAATTTAAAACTAAACTTCAAAACAAAATGATCGAGCTCCTAAACAAAAGTCACGACCGCGTAACAGAAAGATGCCTATGCAAAAGATTCAATTTTCGAATCATAATTATAGCCTCTGAAAGTACGCCACGCGTAACAACTGTATTGAAAAATATATATTTGATACGGCCGCGAATCATATTTAGATCAACATACAGCCTGCAAATTGCAAAAAAACGGAAGAAAAAATGAATTTCGGGCTTACTCTTACGCTTTCGCGTCTTAAAAGTGAGTAGCAATCTGTGTAACTTTATATCTAACGCGCCACTTGACACCCCTCAATTAAGCTGAGTGCTCACTCTGTGATACTTAATACCCCCAGGTCGTACAGCGAAGAAGATTAATAGTCGTTCCTAATAAGAATTATTTTATCTTCTGAACTGTGGCATCTATTTGGCGACAGTTTTTCCTTAGTGAATGATGATTGCTAATTCTTTGGGCCGAACTGTTTCCTCATAGACCCTCACTTAACCCCATTAGGTACCTACGTGAATCTCGTAGCAATTCAACATGGTGTATTATCGGTAGTCATCCCACAAATCTATGGCAAACTAGAAATATAACTACAGAGTTCCGTAAACTATCCATACTTAGATATCTTCCAGCGAACAAGTTAACTTTGCACTGAAAATCAAATCAACAAAACCAAATGCAAAAGTACACTTCGAGAAAATGCATGGTTACGTTCGCATATGACGCTGGTTTTTACTGCAAGATGTTCAATTTCCTTGAAAATTCTTCCAAGTTAGCTGTCGATGCGGAATATTGAACCCGTAGCTTTGAGTCTTTATAAATATTTCACACTGGCTTCACAAACTTCGAGTGAAGTCTTCGAAAGATGACGAACGTTATCAAACTGTTTCATATGATAAATGGTTAGTTTCTAAGTCGTTTATTTATTTATTTATTTATATGACAATTGCTTGCTACACTAACAGTAAACACCAAAGCGTGCAGCAAGCCAACAACAAACAGTCAACTAAAAAAGTTCATGCAAACACTAATCATTGATCGATTGATTGATTGTTGGTTTAAAAGTGCTCGAACTTCTTTGCTAATGGAGTTTGAAAACAAAGAAAAAGGCAAAGGTTTAAGCTAGTCTGGACTAGACTTTTACCGACTTTTTGTAACATTTAGTAGAGTTTTTATTTAACGCCAGTAGTATCTTAAGCCGTACATGTACTATGCGGGACATCCGAATCGGCACACTTTCAAAACAAAATCCCGTGCGATGACCACACTTTTTACGACGACCAATTTAAAAAAAACTTTTGTTTAAATAAATTTCTCAGTAGTAGCGTAGTGTGGGACGCCCCCCAGCTAGATGGACCGATGACCTCAAAAAGGTGGTTGGGATAGACTGGATGCGGAAGGCGGAGGACAGGACGTTGTGGCGCAGCATGGGAGATGCCTATGTTCAGCAGTGGACTGCGATAGGCTGAGTTGATTGATTTTTGATTGAAATTTCTCAGGCTCTGTTACAATGATCACAGATGTTTGACCACCTCGGCTGGTTTTTTTACGGTCTTTTTTTTTCATTTACAAAAACATAAGTCTCGTCTAAAATCTGGTGCTGCAATACTATTGGTTGATGAGCGTAGGTAAGCGTTACTAGAGCGGCCGAGCGCTGCAAGTAAAAATAGTCCTTATGGTGGTCCGATTCGGATGTCCCCCATAGTACCTACAGAGACGCCGTGGCAGCGTATTTTCTTTAAAAATATACCTACTAACCAAACATCAAGCCTGTTTTCAATGAAAGGTCTCTACAGGTAGGTTTATAGGCACCTATAAACCTACCTGTAGATCCCTTTCATTTAGTTTAGTGAAATGACATATCTCTGACTTTATATTAGTATTTTGTCATATCACTAGATACTTTTAGTAAAAAGACGTAATAAACAAGAATATTCGATATCTACCGGGATTTCGTGATAACCTCATTTCCCTGCGACACATACATCTGGTCACACATGGTTGCCGGTTGCAAGTACTAGGTACGCAGCTGACTTTTCTGAAGAACATCACCAATAAGTCAACTGCCTTCACTATTATATCCATACTAATATTATAAATGTGAAAGTAACTCTGTCTGTCTGTCTGTCTGTATGTTACGTTTTCACGCCTAAACCATTGAACCAATTGTCATGAAATTTGGCAGAGATATAGCCTGGGATATGGAGAAGGACATAGGCTACTTTTTTTACGCGATAACCGACATCCACGCGGGCAAAGCCGCGGGCATAAGCTAGTTCCTATATGTATTCCTTCTATATAGTCACTATATTCCTTCTAGGGCTTCCTCTCCTGGCGTTTCCACTCACATCTGCCAGTAAATGGGAATAACCTCACTACTTATAAAATGTCACCATATGCCGACCACGAGTGGAAAGGCAAAGATGACATTTTGGGAATACAGGTGCGATGAAACTTGAAAACCTCACGTAGTATTAATATATTATAACCATCATGCAAGTACCTATATCTAGGATATACGTCATTTTTATTTATGTTTATGAGACAATGTGGAGGGCAAGAAGCAGTTTTATGTTGTATGCGAGATAAAAGCCGGCTATTTATGGGGACCGCCTATAAAATAAAAGCCGGCGGCAAGTCGTAACAACACTTCTACATATTACGTCATTTGCTTTTTATTGTTCAGTGAGTTTATGCTACCGTTTACGCAGCAGTAACGCTACTAGACTCTTACTATACTCCATTTATTATACCTAACATTAGACAAATAACTGTTATCATCTTTTCGTTATTTCGATGTAAACGTTTAATAAATTCCGTTATTTCACGATAAATACAAAGCACTGTAATCTATTTACCATTTACATTAAAAAAAATACTCTAAAGTGCAGTAATTTCAACAATATCGACAAATAACGGCTAAATAACGACAGTTATTGTGTACAATAACTGTCGTTATTTAAACGTTATTTGTCTTTTTTTATTGTAAATGGAGTATAGACTAGGTAAGCAGTCAGCCTCAAAAAGATGTTGTCAAAGTCAAAGTCAAATCATTTATTTCAAATAGGCACATAATAGGCACTTTTGAACGTCAAAATTTACAACTATAATTAATTGATTCTAGTTGCCCCTTCCAAAAGGTAGTTACGTATGAAGAAGAGTGGGCAAGAACCTCCATACTTACTCTTTTAAAATGTTAAAAATATTTTCTATACATTAATTAATAATTATATGTGAAGACGATGCACTTACCTAGAATAAAATTACTATACCACAATAGGTAAAAAGAATGAAAAGTGAAGCAATGACAGACAAATTAATTATGCGTTAGATACATGGGGGTTTATTTATAAACGCTGCTTAAAGTTAAGTAATGATTAGCGACTGTTTAACCATACATTTTTGACGTTTGAACGTCACTTAACTTTAAGCAACGTTTATGAATAAACCCCTTTGTGCTCATATACATCGACAAGAATTCACCTGATTGTCTACAATTTGTGTTTCATGATACTGTATCAATGTATAGCTACAATTAAGTAGGTACCCAATGCGTAGTATGTTTTGTGGCTACACACACATGTAACTGACTGTCACTATTTAAGCATACCTCTGCCAGTTCCAATATTTGGAAATAAAATGAATATAAATAAAAAGTAATGGTTATAGGCAGAATATAATATTGTTAAATTAACATTATTTTCATTCGGCTAAAGAACTACAAAAATATTAAAAAATAGTTGACCATTAATTCTCGTTTACAGTTAGCAGAGACTTAATCAAATAGAAGTGCTAAAATAAACTGTAAGTTCTAAACAAAGATGTTTATTTATGGTAGATTTAATCGGTATCGTCCGGAATCATCAGTCGTAGATTATTCAATACAAGTATACTGTGTATACTACAGTTATCATTTGTCTCCATAAATGTCCTCATCTGGTTCATTACATTCCGAATTAGCATTTTGATAACGTGATCACGAATGATTTAGGTACTTGTCGTCTAACCAAAGACTACACCCACCGACATATCATTTTGGTATGATCCTGTTATGATATTTATTGGAGCTATATAAATAGCGTCCAGATTTTTTAACGCTAGTATTCCATTTTGTCATGAAATTGAAGTAGGTAGTGAGTGTAGTGACCAACATGATCAAAATAGTAATATGTGCTACAATAAGTGTTATTTTCTTTAAATGCTGGTCACGTAGCTATGAAATGCATGATCGTGAACTATTGGACATTCAGGAATTTAAAAATTATCTCAAATTCACTGTGGATTCTAACCAGTTCGCCAGTACGAGAATCTTGGGTGATATACAACAGTATAAAGCTGGTCTCAATAATGAAGACGTGTATCTAAATGTTTCACAGTTAATATACAAATATGGATATCCTGTCGAGGAACACAAAGTTAAAACCGCAGATGGGTATATTGTAACCTTGGTGAGAATCCCTAGTGAAGGACCAGTCGTATTTTTGATGCATGGGTTGCTAGGCTGCGCCGACGACTTTGTGACTGGGGGTACGGAGAGCGGAATCGCCTATTTACTCGCTAACGAGGGCTATGACGTGTGGCTGGGGAACGCTCGGGGCAACAAACATTCGAGGTCACATGAGACCTTAATGCCCTCTACGTTCCAATTTTGGGACTTCAGCTGGGATGAGATCGGGCGCTACGACCTGCCGGCAACGATTGACTATGTGTTACATACGAAGAATCAGACACAGTTAATTTACGTGGGCCACTCCCAGGGCAGTACAGCATTCTTTGTCATGTGTTCTGAAATACCGGAGTACAACGATAAAATATCACTGATGGTAGCGCTAACAGCTCCCACTGCAATACCTAATATGAAAAGTCCTTTACTTAATTTTCAGAAGATCATAATGCTTTACCATCCGGAACTGTTGTTTGCGCTTATAAAAGAAATGGGTTTCTACGAATTCCTGCCAAGTAATGATTTAGTAAAACATTTTGGCCCAACCATATGCGGTAAAGAAGAGCTCGCAGAAATCATTTGTGGTAATATTATGTTTATGTTTTGTGGGTATGATGCTGCTCAGTTGAATATTACACAATTGCCTGTTATTTTCTCTCACCAGCCGTCTGGGGCAGCTACCAAACAAGTAGAACATTATACGCAGGGTGTGATATCAGGTAAATTTCGAAGGTTTGATCATGGAGAAACAAAAAATCTGGTAATTTATGGCTCTAGGACACCCCCAGAGTATCCAGTGGAGAAAATAACTACGCCAATCGCAATATTTTATAGTGACAACGATTGGCTCGTGTCGCTCGCTGATACAGAGGCTCTGCGAAAGAGATTGCCAAATGTGGTGGATTTTTATCGAGTGCCGTATCCGAATTTTAATCACGTCGATTATTTATTTGCTAAGGATGTAAAAAAATTGGTGTACTCCAAATTGTCTTCAGTTCTAAAGGATTACCGGTCCTATAACTATTGATGTATCAATACCTATAAGTAAACGTTTCTGTGTGATTTGAGTATTGTTATTTTTGTTTTTGGTACCTAGGTTTAGTAGTTATTCTAAAACCTTTAATTTTATGCGTCTGATTACTCTTGAGGAACTACTTGTACAGAATTATTATTTTTAAATATTTTCTTAACCTAATTCTTGGCAACAGACAACTTGAAAACTTCATCTGCCAGTGTAAGGTCATGTTTTAACATGACCTTACACTGGCAGATGAAGTATAAGATACCATTACTCATATCTAATATGATTACTATCCCATTCCTACAAATACATTAATTCATAGATTGCTTAAAGCAATCTTATGAATTAATGTAAGTAATTAATATAAAATAAAAGGTAATAAAAAAGAAGTATTTTTATATTTGAAAATAAATAAACAAGAAAATCTGAAGGAAACAACATGTACTATAGAAATAAAACTAAAATAACAGTCAAAGGTAATTATTTTACCACCTGTCCTAAAATAGTGTAGTCCTAAACAGACAATGGTAAATAATTTACCATCGACAAATCACCCTAATCCCCTAAATTTTTTAGTTTTTTTATAAAAAAAAGAAGATATTTATGACCCTCATTTACCCCGAAACCACTCCCTTAAACTTAATACCTTACACAGAGCCTTGTGTTTGTTTATGGGGATGTTTTACACATATTACTTACCAATCTATTATAAATTTTGCATAAACATAATTTTTAATGTTTCAAAGTCATGAATGCAATAATATAGTAATATGGCAATAAGGTAAGGAAAGGAAGTATTAACATTTTATAATTCTTCGAAAAAGACGATGTGTCGTTATAAAAATAAAATAAACAAGGAATCCAGAATATTTCGATCAGAAGTGTTTTATTTGTGTTGACATTATTTGTTACATAATTAAGGGCCTATACTACCTCAAATGGCTTAGCATGATCCTCGGTTATGTCGAAAATACTGCAGCATTAATCTTGAAATAAATATATGGTAACGTTGAGGATTAATGTTAAGTACTATAGCCGAAAACACGATTCCATAAAATTTTCTCGATAGAAAAAAATTCCAAAGTTACCTCCAAACCGAACAATAAACCGGTGGTATTAAAAAAATACTTCAAATTAGATAATGAAACTTTGCATATTAACTGAACTAACTATAAAGCAGGTCTTATGTTATTTACTTTTTTTAAATGACCATTATTTTCACCGTAAAACGAAATTACCTAAACTATCAGCGCCTTGGAGCCTTTTCCGTGCCGCCCTGTCTCGCTTGCTCGCGTGACCGGTAGCAATAGTATGCGAACGAGATACAGAGTGAGGTAGCGCTGAGGTTGTATAGACTCTTAAAGGCAGGTGTCATTATCTTCAGTAAGTACATAATAATTCCATGTTATCTATAAACTCCTTGAACTTCATGATCTTTGTCAGAAGAATCACAAGGAAGGCCATTTGGCTACTACAAGAACTATTGTACAACAGGAAAGTAATGAACAGTGAATAATTTTTTCATTTGCATCCATGTGACGGTAACGCTATTTACGATACTACAATAACTATTGTTGTCGCACCTATTTTTTCCGCTGGCAATTGTGTCAAACATAATTCGTAACGTCTGGTTACGTCACCAGAGGTTAGGAGGGGCGCATGAGGGCAGCCATTTTGAGAAGACTAGTGGAAGGCGTGCGCTCACTTTACCACGGACAGTCGTCGAAGCAACACCTCACCGAGATACTCCATTTTGGTATTTGGTATTAATCAGAAATAATGTTGGTAAAACATTATTTATATACATTTAATGATTGTGTGAATATTGCAGTATTATTTTAAATCAGTTTTGTGGTACTCTAAATAAAAGTAAAAGTAAAATCTAACAGTTGATTATTTGAAAACTTTATATTAACTAGCAATTTAAAGAAGCAATACTGATTAACCTAATTTAATTATCGTTATATAGTATTGTAGCTATTCTTTTGATCAATAAACGTTTCTTATGATTTACTGACCGTTATTTTTCTTATATCAGAAGTGCTAAACGTACCTACTACGCTCACAAACATGCCGCGCAGCCGCAAACGAAGATCAAGAAGGGAGCCATCGACGAGTTCAAGTACGTCGACCTCCAACTCGGACAGCAGCAGTAGTTCAGATGACCGGAGGTGCAAAAAGCGACGCCGCCGTAAGGATTCGCAAACCGTGAGTCAGAGTGTCGTATTATCGTCAGTGATTCCCGAATTTGACCCACTTATAGACAGTATAGATATGTGGATTAATGTTGTTGAGGCGAATTCGCGTGCGTTTGGATGGTCCGATAATATTATTAAGTATCAGGCGCTTCAAAAATTACGTAATACCGCGAAAACTTGGCTAGACGCTTTGCAAAAAAATGAAACCAGGTGGACCACGTGGAAGTGGAAGCAATGGCGCGAAACATTGTCAGATACGTTTCAAGTAAGAAGTGATATGTTCAGATCTCTTAAAGAATTAATTGATACAAAACCTTTAGCAAATCAGTCTTTATACGATTTCTTTTTTAAACAAAAGTCTAAAATAGATCGCTTGCAGTTAAGTTTTCGAGAACGAGATATAATATCCATAATAGTAGGTTCAATAGGTGACAAGAACATTAGTATAGCTGCCGAAGCAGGCAATTTTAGGTACTGTGATGATTTAGCCTCCTCCACGGCAAAATTCATTTGCCCGCGGTTAATGAAGTCCCTTCTAGATATGCATTACTACCAAAACATTCTTCCCGACCGTTACAATCCGGGCACCAAAATACAACAAGTAAATCTGACACCAAAGTTGAACCTTCAGTGAATAATAATAATATACCGAATTATACCTGTTACCGATGTGGCGAGGCAGGCCACAGAAGAAATAATTGTACCGTCAAAGATGATGTGAGGTGTACCTTCTGTAAAAGGTTAGGGCATTTAGAGGTGGCCTGTCACTCCAAGTCAAAGCTTAAGGTCGAGAAAAATGTTGATGTGAAAATGATTTCTGATCCAAAATTAAAACAAAAGTTTTACAAACCGGTTAACTTAGTGGGTTTTACTAATGATTTATCTGCTACAGTAACTAGGGCTGTCTCAGTTAAGTTTAAAGTCGATTCTGTGGAATTATTTATTACGTTGTACGTGATTGATGCTCTATCTGGCTGTGACATTTTAATAGGGAGGAATTTTACTGAAGACGAAAATATAATGTATGTTCGTGTTGGAGAAACTTTAACTTTTCGATCGGCTCTATCATTGAATGTTTGCAGTATTAAGGTTACTAATAACGTACCACATGAATTATTTATTACGTTGTACGTGATTGATGCTCTATCTGGCTGTGACATTTTAATAGGGAGGAATTTTACTGAAGACGAAAATATAATGTATGTTCGTGTTGGAGAAACTTTAACTTTTCGATCGGCTCTATCATTGAATGTTTGCAGTATTAAGGTTACTAATAACGTACCACATGAATACCAATTGGCATTAGATAACATACTATTAAAATACCCTCAATCTTTTGCTCAAGATTTATCTAATTTAGGAAAAACCTCTTGTGTAGAATTGGAGATACAACTAACATCTAATAAACCTATTTACCAACGGCCGTATAGGATGTCTGAGTCAGAAAGAGCTATCATGCGTGAATTGGTAGATGACCTATTGAAAAATGGGATTATTCAAAACAGTAGTTCTGCATATGCTAGCCCAGCTCTTTTAGTTGATAAAGCATCTGGGGCTAAAAGGTTATGCGTAGACTACAGGCAGCTAAATAAAATCACTGTTAAGGAAAAATACCCAATGCCCATGATAGAGGATCTCATTGACAGATTGCAGGGTTGTAAATTCTATACTTCTCTTGACCTAAAAAGTGGTTATCATCAAATAAGCATCAAATCTGAGGATGTGCACAAAACTGCGTTCATAACAAGTGATGGCCATTTTGAATTTTTGAGAATGCCTTTTGGGGTATGTAATGGGCCAGCTGTTTTTCAACGACTAATGAATACAGTTTTGGGCAATCTACGTTTTGGAAGTGTAATTTGTTACATGGATGATGTTCTCATCGCGACGAAAACCATAGAAGAAAATATGGGTTGCTTAGAAAAGGTTTTAGATATTTTTGTCGAGAATGGGTTGACTATCAATTTAGATAAATGCTTTTTTGTCAAAGACCGAATTACGTTTTTAGGCTATGATATTACCGAACAAGGCATCAATCCGAGCTCCCGAAAGCTAGAGGCTATTTCAAAATACCCAATCCCAAAGTCAGTTCATCAATTAAGACAATTTTTAGGTTTGATTAATTATTTTAGGAAATTCATTAAGAATTGTGCGCTTCTCTGTAAACCATTGACTAGTTTATTGAAAAAGGGTGCAATCTGGCAATGGAGCCAACAACATGAACAGGCTGTAGCACGGGTGAAAGATGCATTGATTGACAATGCAGTACTCAGCGTCTTTGACCCTAAATTACCCATTAATTTATATACAGATGCCAGTCGTGATGGCATAGGATGTATCTTGGCACAGCTAACTAAAAACGGTGAAAAACCTGTGTACTTTTATAGTCGTCAGACAAGTAATGATGAAAAGAAATATCATTCCTTCGAATTGGAGCTTTTAGCAATAATCACCGCTTTACAAAAATTTAGGCATTATTTATTAGGGACGAATTTTAAAATTACTACAGATTGCAATGCAGTACGACACGCATTAAGTAAGAAAGAGATAATTCCACGAATAAGTAGATGGGTATTGTATACACAGGATTTTACCTTTGAAGTAGTTCACAGGGCCGGGTCACAGATGCAACACGTTGACGCATTAAGTAGGAACCCTGTCGTTACTTGCAACAATGTAACTGATGAAGTAGAAAGTGTAAACACAATTACTGAAGGCGATTGGTTGCTAGCGGTCCAATTGCAAGACCCTAGTATATGTAGTATTAGAAACATATTACAGTCAGGCGAGGCCGAGACGAATAAACATTTATTTAATATTTATGAATTATTGGGAAACAAAGTTTACCGTAGAACTGAATTTGGCAGGCGCTGGTTAGTACCAAAAAAATGTATATGGTATGTAATTCGCGCTAACCATGATGATGTCGGGCATTTCGCAGTAGACAAAACTATTGAAAGGATTAAGTCGAAATATTGGTTCCCTCGTTTAAAGAAAACCGTTTCAAAATATATAAAAAACTGCTTGAATTGCATCTACTACAAAAACATTCACGGTAAAAAACCAGGCAAGTTGTACCCAATTCCGAAATTCGCTAGGCCATTCCACACACTTCACGTCGATCACCTTGGTCCATTTGTTAAAAGTACACAACAAAACAGTTACCTATTAGTTATAGTTGACTCTTTTACTAAATTCGTTTTTATTTCGGCTGTAAAAAACACAAAAAGCAAACTTGTCACGAACGAATTAAATAAGATATTTAAAGTATTCGGAAATCCAAAACGCCTAGTTTGTGATGCAGGTAGTGCTTTCACATCCAAACTATTCAGTACTTATTGCAATAATAAAAATATTAGGCTTCATATCATTGCAACTGCTGTTCCGCGCTCAAATGGCCAAGTCGAGCGCTATAATCAAACAATTTTAGAAGCATTACGTAGTATGAGTGCTGATACTGATAACAATAAGTGGGATCAGCACATAACTAGCATACAACAAGGCATTAATAGCACTATTAATAAAACCACGTCTGCCGTGCCAAGTGAGGTATTTTTTGGGTTCAGAATTCGAATGAATAATGACGCGATCACTGATGATAATAATGAACATTTTATTGACGTCACTGCGTTGAGGAATAAGGTCGACGCAAATATAAATAGTAATGCAGAACGACAAAAGGCATCCTTCGATTCTAAAAGAAAAGAGGCCCCTATTTACAAGGTTGGAGACTTAGTGGTACTCAAAATTCCGAGTCACACAAATGATGGTCAAAGCACTAAGCTACTGCCTCTATATAAGGGGCCCTTTCAAGTGACGAACATCTTGGGGCACGATAGATATCAAGTGGCGGACATGAGGGGGGCTGAAAGATCTTCCAAAAAGTACGATGGTATTGCCTGTGTGGAGAATATGAAGCCCTGGATCCGCGTTGCTGAAGTACCGGATGTTGTCAAAGATACATAGGTATACATAACAATGGCATTAAGGTAATTTTATAGCATAGAGTTTTTGTATTTTTATTATTATTTTAAACTCTGCCCCTAAAACAACTTACTGATCGATATTTCTGCCTTTATCGTTTATGTGGTCCAATGCATTCGCTTTAAACATGGATGTTGATAGGGTGTTCAGTCTTGGAACCAACAGGCATCCTTGGTGAACGCTGTTGTAGTATACGTGGTGATACACAACTAGATCGATATTAAGTGAACATTGATCTAGTTCAAGCCACATACTATATACGTGGTGATACACAACTAGATCGATACTAAGTGAACATTGATCTAGTTCAAGCCACATACAGTAGGAGCATGTTAACCGTCGATGGCATACCATGCTCTAATCTGACGAACACTTTATCTACAGTCCGGTGTTAAAGCAATTCACCTGTGTTTAGAAATAATATATCCAGCTTAACTAATATTTCTTTGATGTTTTTCAGCTTCTACATTGGACCAAAACGCTGTTCGAGGACGAACGCGTGAGCAGGATAGCCGGATGTTGTCGCACCTATTTTTTCCGCTGGCAATTGTGTCAAACATAATTCGTAACGTCTGGTTACGTCACCAGAGGTTAGGAGGGGCGCACGAGGGCAGCCATTTTGAGAAGACTAGTGGAAGGCGTGCGCTCACTTTACCACGGACAGTCGTCGAAGCAACACCTCACCGAGATACTCCATTTTGGTATTTGGTATTAATCAGAAATAATGTTGGTAAAACATTATTTATATACATTTAATGATTGTGTGAATATTGCAGTATTATTTTAAATCAGTTTTGTGGTACTCTAAATAAAAGTAAAAGTAAAATCTAACAGTTGATTATTTGAAAACTTTATATTAACTAGCAATTTAAAGAAGCAATACTGATTAACCTAATTTAATTATCGTTATATAGTATTGTAGCTATTCTTTTGATCAATAAACGTTTCTTATGATTTACTGACCGTTATTTTTCTTATACTATTGTATAACAAAAAGTAATGAACAGCGAATAAATTTTTTATCTTGCGCCCATGTGACGGTAACGCTATTTACGATACTATAATAACTATTGTATAACAGAAAAGTAATGAACAGTGAATACATTTTTCACCGTACGCCCATGTGACGGTAACGAAACGGCCAAGCCACATATTTTGACTAAGGTGTAGAGTTTGTGAAGTTAGGGCTTGTAGAGTTACGGCGTGTAGAGTTATAAGCTTGCCTCTACATGAGATCTGATAACTTTTTGACAGTGCGAGCCATATGGTCTCGTCTTGGCAACATTTTACATGAAAATGTTTTTGGTAGGATGTCACATTTTTTGTAAGTTGCTTATGACAATATTTTTTATTTTGTAAATTTTTTCTCTTTTTTTTTAGGTTGTATTTCTTGCACATTAGAGGTGCCTTTTTTCATAGCCCACTCTCTATCTTTGCCTTTGTTTTTTTTGTTTTTTACTGTTTATAATAAGCGATAGATCCATAAGATAGATCCATAGTATGTGGAAAACCTATACAAAGTTCCATCCCCTAATTTAAAGTGTGGTGATTTACAAAAAATCCTGAAATAATTATGTATTTTATTATATATAACAAGGAGTGTTCACATAAATTTTCAGAATTCCAGCATCAAAATTTGCGGAAGTCTCATACAAACATCCATCCCCTAGTTTAAGGGGTTGGGGGGTAAAAGTTCCAAGTTTTAGATTATTTTTTGTTGTTTCTGTACTAATACTAGCTTATATACCAAATTTCAGCTTTCTAGGACTTCAGGAAGTACCCTAAGAATTTAATAATCATCAGTGAGCGTGTGAGTCAGTGACGAAATCGGGTTTTATTAGATATCAATAAAATCTAAATCATAAGAGCTATGCAATTGAAACTTTTTATGTTTAATAAGTCTACTTACTATTGACAATTGGGGGAGGCATAGCAGTGGACGTCTTTCGGCTGAAATGATGAAATGATGACTATTGACATCATATCCTGAGAATGTTGTTTAGCTGGTATAATCCAAACCCAAGTTATGAAGGTTCAAAAAAACGACGAAGTGCTTCGAGAAAAGGTAGGTAGTGCCTTTGCGCTTTGCTTGGCTCGTCTTGGCGGGGGCACTACCGTACCTCCAGATTTTTTTGACGTGTCAACGTCTAATAAATCGATGAACGCCGGCTGCATGCACGAAAAAGGATGACTCATTGTCCCGTTACGCTCATTGTCCTGTTACGCTCATTGTCCCGTTACGCTCATTGTACGCTTGCGCCGCATCAATGTTTTGTTATGACGTTGTCACGTTAAACTATCGTCCGTAAACCAACTTTACAGACAACCAATTTTTAAAGGTATTTAGGTATGTAGTAGAGGTGAGACGTATTTATTGGAATAGGTTTTTGGCTGGACGCGTAAAGACCTATTCCGTGCTCACCAAATAAACGCGTCTCGAGTATTCAAGCGTATGGTGTTTTACACGTACTACCATACTCGCGTTTAGTTGCGACCCACGAGCTAGGTCAGTTCTGGTGACATTCGGAGACGTTCGGTTCGGTACTCGATGTTGGCGAGTCGATTTATTTGTTTTGCCTTTCAAAACCTAATGTCCATACTAATATAATCACTATTACTTTGGTAAGCAGCGTACATAATTATTTGTTTAAGTTTTGTAAGTACTTATCAATACAATACTTTGTGAAAATGTTTAGCAATATTTGTTTTTTAAATGTACATAAAATCAATTAAAACCTTCTAAATATGCCAGCTTTTCTTTGATATAAGCTGTGTTTTAACATTATATTTATAAAATAAGCTGTTTCCTAAGTCTGTAAAGTATGAAGGGAAGTTTTCAATAAGATATAATTTCAAGTGTTTTAAAATCGACACCTAAGTACAACTAAGTAACTGACAAATGCAAATTTTATAGGAGAGCGAATTGAAGATTTCAAATTTCTTTGAATCGCCGTAGCTAAGCATAAAGATATGTATACATTTGAGAAAAAAGTATGTTGGGTTAATAGAAAAAATAAAATAAACTTGTATGTGGTAAATATAGGTATATAGATGCCAAAAATGCAATAAAAACCGTTTCGTGTATCTGGCAGATACATACGTATACTTAGCGGGTGTCGAAATGTAGAAAATTAAACAACAAAAACCCACGCGTGGTCTTATAGCCACTAATACTCCATAAACCGAATATACTCCATTACTCGATCTCGATGTTACGAAGACTCGCTGCATAAGGAAAAGTCAATAAACTAAAGACGCCTTAATACTCGTAGACCTAGTTTTTTGAATAAGTATTTAGGCGAAAGCATACTTCTAAGACTCAGTACGCATTTTACCTCCAGCTCTAGTAGATATATGGTTTGGTTATGTTGAGAGGATGAATGAGGTGATTAACAAAAGGTTACACGGCAGATGCAGTGAGTGGAAACGCCGGGAGGGGACGCCCTAGGAGAACATATGGTGACCCAATTGGTGATGTTCTTCAGAAAGGTCAGGTGCGTAACACTCGCAACCGGCGTGCATATGTGACCAGATGTATGAATGTAACCGAAGCAAAAGGAGTTTGCAAGGAGCGTAGCAGGTGGCGTTCTATAGTTTCTGCCTACCCCCATTGGAAGATTTATTTTATTTTAGGTAGAGCTTTGATAATAAAGCTAGCTAAATCTAATTATGTTTGATGTGTTAGTCATCAATCTACAACAGAGGGATTAGGTAGAAGTAAATATACATAGACAGATCTTGATATATCTGGCGCCGGCGTGCCTCTCACGACCGCATATAAAATCCAAATTTACTCAAGGCCCCACATCTCTGTTTATATCAAGTAGAAAAAGACGAAGACGGATTGCGTGCCCAGATTCACTTGCCGAAGATACGCCTGCAATTTATCACTGTCCCTATGATGGCATCGAGACGTCTCTGTTTGCTGTTTCCATTAGCAGTGAATATATTGATGCATGTCTTCAATCAAATCAATTCTATCACTCTTTGTTCTATTTATTACACACCCACACATATGTTTTTCCAGTCTAGATTAATTTTATTTTTCTTTATGTTTAACTGTACCTATCATTTAAGTTTACTTCATCACATACTTTTGTTAATTAATCAAAACTAATATGTACATATTTAAGTATTGCTTGCCTGGTGACCCGTAATAATGCCTTTTTCGGGCACCAGTCTCTCACAAATGTTAACCCTATTTTTTAGATTAAGCACTTCCTGTCCAAAATAACATATGTGAAGAGAAAAAAAAAATACAATTGTTTTTGAAAATATTTTTGGGCTTTGTTTTAGTGTACTTTTTTATAAACAGCTAATATAAGAATTAAAAAAAAAAAAAGTTGTTTAGTAGTTTGACTCAGATAAGGTAAATGTTTTAAAAAAAAAGGGGCTACAATGCTCCTTGACTGGTCCGGTTAAGCATAAAATATAAATGAAGGTACCACTAATGTGGTGTGAAACCGTTAAACCTAATGCAGTCATTTGATATGTGGCTGTAGGGATGATAAGGGCTGGACTTCGTTGATTGCGTCTGAAAGTTCGCCAGCCATATAAAACAGTTGGTTATTATAATATCTACTTATTCGAGACGTCAAATCTTTTTAAGTATGTGTATAATAAATATATTATGTCGTTATAAAAGATTATAGTACTATTACTATCTACTTAATAAAGTAATTCAAAATCATTCATTAGTTCACTGACAGAAAACGGACAGCATAAATCGCTGGGTTTATAAACATGAAATGCACAAAAATGCCCTATAAATATATAGCTCGGAAAGTGAGTACTTGTATAGGAAGGATTATGGACGTCGTAATTTGTGCTGGTTTTTAGGGTTCGGTAGTGGGGACCCTTAGGCCTTAGGCGATACTATAAGGGTCCCTTAGACCCCAAGGGACCCTTATAGTATCGCCATGTCCGTGTGTCTGTCTGGCTGTCCGCGGCTTAGCTCAGAGAGTAATTTGGTATGGGTATACATACATATTAATCACGCAAACAAAGTGGTAAAATAGAATCTGGAAAAAATATATATGTAGAGTACCTCCCGTACACGTAAAGTGGGTATGATGTTTTTTTTCTCGTCCATCTTGTGGGATTTAATTGGATCTTCTTCTTCGCTTCGCTCTTGACAGAGCGGTCGTAGTCACAATGAGCTTTGTCCAATCGCAGGTGTTGTCGTAACTCGCTTCACGATCTCCCTCCATCTGGTTCTGTTAGATGACAGTCTGGTGCATTCACTAACAGGGCCTCCAACTGCGGATTTAATCTGATCGGTCCACCTAATCGGTGACCTCCCGCGTGGCCTATTTCATTCTACTCTGCCCTGCACCACTAGACGCTCTATGGAGTCATAATTCCGTCTCGAGACATGCCCAAAGAACTTCAGTATTCGAGACTGTACTAGTGCTTATAGACGCTGTTTGATGCAGAGTTCTTGGAGTATGGACACGTTTGTGCGCAATTCTGTCCACGAGATCCCAAGCATTCTTCTCCAGCACCACATTTCTAGAGCATCTACTTTTTTCTTTTCCAGTTCTCGTAATGTCCACGTCTCAGCTGCGTACAGAAATATGGGGAATACGAGTGTACGGACGAGCCTGATCTTAGTGGCTTTAGTGACGTTGCGATTCCTCCATATGTTATATATATTATATCATTGGATAGGCCGTTTAAAAATATTGCGGGTTTGTGAAATCCATTTTTCGATTCAGGGATCCGTTTGCGAAATATTAAGTTTTAAAGTGCTAATTTTTGTTAGAGTCAAGTGTCCTCCCCCCTACCAGCTAAATGTTTGTATTTGGATACGTGAAAAAATTCACAGCAGTAGTATATATAACGAAGTTAAAAGGAAAACTATCACCGCTATGTAGGCTTTACAAGTTACCGAGTAATAGTCGACTAACTTGCATTTGCAGTTGAAAAACATGCGTGCATGTTTTTCAAATGCAAATGTTAAGTCTGTTCTTGGGATAAATTCATCCCACCTACGGAACCCTTCATTGTGCGTGGTCCGACACTCACTTGGCCGGTTTTTTTATCCATCATTCGGAGGCTCAAGATAATGAACGTTTAAACACCATTTCTTGCATTTGTCAGTCAACTTGACAACAAACTTGACTTGGCTTCAATTACAATGGTATAATCCCCTGTTCAATGGAACTTGTTACCGAGAACTCGATACTGAAGAGCACTTCGGCACTTCCCGTAGGCTTAAGATAGTCAGGAAAACTGAAGTGTCCTCCATTTAGTATCTAACATGCTACAAGTACTTACTTACTGACTTGTTTGTGACAAATATTTCATGTATAGGTACCTACATTTAGGTACATAAGCAAATATTTACACAAAAACCTTTTCAGATTTTATCAACGGAAATTGAATCAACTCAATTTCCGTTCGTATCAACATTTCTGTTAATGTGGAAGGTGAGTGAAGAACGCCTTACCTACATTCATATAGTAATTATATTTTCATTAATTGGTCAAATTACGTAGTTCTTTCAGATAAAGAACTACGTAATTTGACCGAAACCTTCGTGAAACGGGTTTCCCTCGTTACAACGAGGGTATCCCGTTTCATGAAGGTTTCGTGTGACGTAATTTTACTTTTACTGTTACTGCTCTACTTTCTTTTAAGCCATCGTAACTCGAGAATTTTATGGAGAAAGGATAGGCCTTCTTGTTGTATTATCTACATAAAAGGAACTACTACATAGAAGCTTTTTCTGTGATTGAATGTGGCCACTTATGAGATAAAAACTAAATGATGCAACTATCGCCGAAAACATCCGGTTCAAAAATAAAAATAAAAGAACAAAATCAAAATATTTTATTTCACATAAACCTACATGGGCACTTATGAATCGTTAGAAGCTAGGTGCACGGTTCCAATTGGTCGTTTTATATGGAGAAGAGCCGGCAAGAAACTCCACGGTTAGATACTCTATAAAAAGAAAAAAAAATTGGCAGTCTTATGGACTACCGACAGAAGTGAAAACACAAAACCTTGGAATAACTGTTCTTTTATACATATAGCTCATGGAAAGCGTTCGGTGACGATGACGCGAGTTCCATGATTTTTGTTCACCCAAAAAGTACACAAACATACACAGTATACATATAGCTCATGGAAAGCGTTTGGTGACGATGACGCGAGTTCCATGATTTTTGTTCATCCAAAAAGTACACAAACATACACAGTATACATATAGCTCATGGAAAGCGTTCGGTGACGATGACGCGAGTTCCATGATTTTTGTTCATCCAAAAAGTACACAAACATACACAGTATACATATAGCTCATGGAAAGCGTTCGGTGACGAAGACGCGAGTTCCATGATTATTGTTCACCCAAAAAGTACACAAACATACACAGTATACATATAGCTCATGGAAAGCGTTCGGTGACGATGACGCGAGTTCCATGATTTTTGTTCACTCAAAAAGTGCTCAACGCGCCTAAAGAAGTTTTCACTTCAATAATTGGCTTCTACAATATTATCAAATAATAGTGTTAATAGGTATAATGGGAGGGCAGTGTAGACCTTTCAACAAGTACCAGGTACTTAACAACAGGCAGTTAATAGACATTTACATAGCTATGCCGGTAATGAGGTACCAGGGAAGCCACATGTGCAGAAGGAATTAACGCCAAACTTCCTTGTCTTCAACGTAGTCTTTAATCTTATAATATGCTTTTTTAATAAGGTCACGTTTGATGTGGGTTTTGAACGTTCCATGGCTATTCTGTAACCGACTTTGGGAACTTATTATAAAAGTGGATACTGTTTATATGAAATGATGCTAGTATTAGTTAATCTAAATTTGGGTATCACAATTTTATTTCATGTTTACTAGGTGTATTTATGTTATGAAAATCGCTTCTTATTTCGAAAAGTCCTAAGTTTTTGCGAGAATAGAAAATACTTTCTAAGATATAAAGAGAAGGCAGAGCTAGTATATCAATTTGTTAGAATTTTTTTCTAAGGGACTCACGAGGACGCATTTTATAGATCGCGCAGATTGCCCTCTTTTGTAGAATGAAAATTGAATCTACGTCAGCTGCCGATCCCCACAGCCGAACGCCCTTAGACATAATATTGTGGAAATAAGCAAAGTATACTAACCTAGCTGTGGCTATATCGGTCAACTGCCTTATTTTTCTTACTGCATAAGCAGCTGCAACTTAATCTATTTGAAAGAGCTCTAATGTGGGCGCCCATTGCAATTTTGAATCTAAAGTAATTCCTAGAAATACAGTTTCCGTAATAGCATCTAGTTTCTTGTTATCAAGGTTTAGATTTAAACCCACATTCGATCATAAAGTCCGGTATTACAGAACGTCAATCATTACTCAAGCATTACTCAAAACTAGTTTCAACCAATCAAATGACTTGAATCTAGTTTTAAGTAATGCTTGAGTATTGAGTGACGTTCTGTAATACGGGCCTAAGTCTTTATTAAATTGGTTAAAAAGTAAGTTACAGTACCTGATTAAACTACCAGTACAGTTTAATCTTGTGGCAGTAATCCAATTAAATAATTTCAGAAGCATTTTTTACTATCCGTTAACGTAGTCCGTAGGGAAAGCAACTGGATGAATCGACGCGGACGCCGCGAAGCAACGGTGCATTGCTGTGAAAAATAATATTCTTTTTAAACTGTCATGGTCACTAACATTATTATTAACACCATCGGGATTTTTACCATGTTTACTATTTGATTTGAGTTCCCGATATTTCGGCGCTGTTGCAAGCACCATGATCACGGATAAACTGAAGTCATTGTGGGTGGGTATTTATGAGCAGACAAAACGGTCTACCCTCTTTCTTGTTCGTTTTTTGCGCTCAGTAACGCTACCAGTGTCAAGGCTCGTACAGACTCGCGCGATATCGCGGGCGCGACAGGCACCGACAAAGAAATTCTGCTACTAGTGTCGCGTTGCGCCCGCGATATCGCGCGAGTCTGTACGAGCCTTGACACTGGTAGCGTTACTGAGCGCAAAAAACGTACAAGAAAGAGGGTAGACCGTTTTGTCTGCTCATAAATACCCACCCACAATGACTTCAGTTTATCCGTGATCATGGTGCTTGCAACAGCGCCGAAATATCGGGAACTCAAATCAAATAGTAAACATGGTAAATATCCCGTTTGTGTTAATAATAAATAATATTCTACAAACATGGGCTGTATTTATCAGGTAGAGTTACCAGCTTTAACATACATATATTAAACATCTGGAATACAATTACAATGTAAAGAGAAAATAAGCGTTAAATAAATAAAGAAAGAAAATGATACAGGGTTAGGTATTGGTAAAACATTAACAATACTCAGGACTGTATTACGAACATCATATAAACAACAACTTTTGTTTTATGACATTGTAATTGAAATACATGTTCTTCCATACATTCCAACTGCAAATATAAGTTTGTACGCACAATATCGGGAGATTTACCATGTTATTTTAAGACCATAGACTTCTTTAGGTTTTCCTGGAATCTATAAGTGTAGAACTATTTTCTGTATTTCTTTAAACATTTTAGGCTCAGTAGTTTCAGAGATAAGGTGGAGAAAGGTCAATTTTCATATATTTTCTAAGTTACTTTAAAACTATTTATTTTAATATTATAAAAATAATATATACTTGAGAAAATAATACTACTCAAAAATATAAGCTTATTTTCTGCATTTTCATTCTTTCATTCGTTCATTCAATAACAATGAGGGCGCCACTGTGCGATCGGCGTAGTCTTAAATGAAAGCTTACTGTGGAAGTCGTAGCCTGTTAATGTAACACGGTACAGTGCGAAAATTTTAATTAATTGATTATTATAATTGATTTTATAATTGATTGATTAAATGATTATAATTCTATAAATACATATTTGTTACGGTCGCGAATCATATTTAAATCAAAATACAACCTAGTATCAGGTTGTATTTTGACCTGCAAATTGAAAAACCGTACCAAAATTTGGATTTCGCGGGCAATACGTCAACATTCTCACGTGAAAAATTGAGAAAGGTACAAAACCTATATACTCGTAGTACGTTAACAATAGCTTCGCCTCTTCCTTATTTAGAACCGCTACACTACTAGACTGTTCAGCCTGGACCTGCATGCTTGCATTCACAGGTATGAGGGTATATTGTGCTCCATGCTTACGTTTGTACGAAATACGTTCCTATCTCTAGCTGACCCACTTCCGAGGTGAGTCAGTGTTTGCTAACATTGACTTTCTATTCGACTTGAGTACAATTTGAGACGCAGGGACGGAAAAGTCTCACGTTTCATTCAGTTTTTATGAGCTTCTCTGTAGGATAGAGTTGTTTGAGTCAGTGTTTTGTTTTATTATTTAGTGGTGATTGCTTTTTAGGGTTCCGTACCTAAAAAGGAAAAAAATAAACCTATATAGGATCACTTCGTTGACCATCCGTCCGTCTGTCAAGACCCTTATTTAGGAACGCATATCAAGTTCAAATTAATATCAAATACGAAGTAAATTGGAGTAAAAAAAAATCAAGCTTCTTCAAGTCAACGCAAACAAAGACGGCCATTTATGCGACATATTTTGATACTCGCAAATAAATCAATACTTATAGGGTACTTCCCGTTGACCTATAATCATGAAGCAAGAATCAAGGTCTCACAAGCACAAGTAAAGGAAAAAGTTCGAATACCAATTTTTTTTTGTTTTACCACAGTTTATTTTTTGCGATTATAAAATTAAATTATTTTGCTGTTGGAGAATTGACCGTGACGTATGTCGATGTGTCGGAGAAATTTTTTTCAATTACAAAGTAAAGTTTGTTCTTATGTAGAATAAATTCATCCCAACTACGGAAACCTACATTATGCGTACTGCGTGGTCATGCACATGCACTTGGCCGAGTTTTTTTATGCAGCAGACGCACCGGGCGTCGGCGGAGGGCGGACAACGCCCCCTTCCAGCCCCCCTAAATGGGTCCAGGGGCGACGGACTCAGGGACGTCCGTCGCCCCCCATACATCGGACCCAAGGTGGCGGTGCGTAGTGTTCCACGCGCTCCCCTCTGAAACGTCGCGGAGGGAGTCAAACACCTCACTCCCCCCTCGACCGGAGGAAAGGCCCGCCGCGGCGGGCCACCGGTCGGGAGTTGCGGAAGGATATACGTTCCCACGACCCCCGGCGTAGGTGTGAGATGGAACCGGGATGATTTTTAGTCAGTGAGAGTCTGACCGACCCTTCCGCCTGCCCCAGGGCGGAGGACATCCATGAGGATTTTCCATCCCAGAAATAAAACAAAAAAAGGGAGGTGGTAGCTTAACCGGACTTTCCTGTGGATGCCTTAATAAATTAAGGCCTCCAGCCAGGGCAAAAAACTTATAAACTAAGCGACTACATGCTAAGGGCACCCTTTGTGGGGTACGGACCTCGGCTTAGGGCGTCGCTGGAAGAGGACAGCAAGGGGCAGGCTGGATCGGATTATGATTATTAGGGGGCGAATTTAAAGCTACAGGCTCAGCGGCATGGTCACAGCAGTGATAGCCTAGTGGTGTGATCGTCGGATTGCCAAGTATGCCATAGGTCTCGAGTTCTAACCCGCGGCACGCACCTCAGACTTTTCGGATTCAGTGCGTATTGTATAATTATCACTTGATAAAAAACGGCGAAGGAAAACATCGTGAGGAAACCATGCGTGAGAGATATTTCTTAATGGCATGTGTAGCTCGGTCAGAGGCCCATGGGCGGCATAATAATATATATACACCGTGGCATTTTAGTCGTCTTACAAAGACAGCCCACTTCATGTATCTAATGACTACTAATAATTCACGTAAAAAATATTAAATTTTTTTAACATTTGAATTTTTTATTTGTATTAATTATGACGCATGACATAGTTTAAAACATCCTGTTACGAGTGCAGTCCGAGCCTTGTGTTACAAGGGCGCCGCGGAATGGAGCGGCGACATCTTTATCAGAGTTCATTCACCCTAACGCAAAAATGTGTTTCTTACTATTGTAACTTAAACTTAATCTAAATCCATTCTGCGGCGCCCTTGTATCGCAAGGCTCGGACTGCACTCGTAACATGATGTTTTAAACTATGTCATGTGTCATAATTAATAGTAATAAAAAATAAAAATAAACAAATGTAAAAAAAAAAAAATATGAATGATTAGTAATCATTGGATACATGAAGTGGGCTGTCTTTGTAAGACTACTAAAATGCCACGGTGTATATATAATATAATAATAAATCTGACACCAGGTTAGTCACTAACCACACGAAGAGAAGAAGAAAAAGCGGCGCGGTCTGGCTCGAGCAAGGGTCGGGGCGGGTTTTTTAACACGACTTCATGTACCACCATTTATATCTCTTTATTTCTCTCTAGATGAAACTGTCAGTGCAAGTTGCGCTCAATGTGACCGCTGAACACATAAAATGCTTCCACTTTATGTTTTTCTTTACACAACAAAGAAGCTGTGTAATTACACGCTTCGCTTGGGATCTTTACGGCAATATGCTCCGTAGTCTGGTGTAACAGTTAGTTATCAGAACGCACCTGCGTTCGTAAACGTTTATTTTGCCAAGCGTGCGGTTATGGTATTCTAAGCTTCGACGGTGCCTGTAAGCGGTTAAATCCTAGTATTAAAGCTGCGTCACGCCTCCACAGAATTGTACGGGCTTGGGCTTGTTGTATGGTATGGAAAAAAAGTGTGTGCGTGTCAGTTCCGTCGCACGACTGGAGTTTACTCCTTAATACGATTGTCTTTGAATATGCAATAGGGAAAGAGAGTAAATAAACGCATCTTTATAATACTCAAAGTATGTATGTATTTTTATTCTGTTCACATTTTTCATTATGATACAAGCGTTCGATGTCGGTCATTAGTTCATTAAACAAGACACGCGATGTGTGGTCGACTTTACAGTACCTACTTATGCTTATAACAGTTAGCATAGGTATGATAGGCATTAGTATCATTCAGATTAGGCCGTAAATTTATTAAATCATGCTAGGTTCGCGGTTTAAAGCAAAGTGTTCGATTTGTTTTAAACCTTTATACGCATATTTCACTTTGGGAACTTAATGCTTTGACAACGTACAAGATCTGATAAACCCTGATAGACGGAGTGTAGGTAGCTACGTATGTTTACTAGTAGATTCACCATTATTTCGAGAGTGTTTGATGAGGGGCTTCATCTAAACAACTAGCCGAAACAAGTAGGTAGTTTCAAAACTATGGCAAAGAGAACATAAGCAGGCATCCATTCTGTATTATAAAGATGTTGTTTAGTTACTTGCGAAGACAGTTTGAAACTATCTGTAGTTTCCATTTTTTGTTCAAATTAATTTGATTGCCTGAACTTTCTTGCGAATACCCCCGGGTGAGTAATTGGTTGGTGTTATTAACGATCGCTTTAACGAAGCTGGCAGCGCTAACGTGCCAGTTGGAGACTTGCATTTTTTAAAGAATGGTTATGAAAAAGTGTGTTTTGTGAAAAAATCAGGGCATTACCACTATCAAAGTAGTGTAGCCGTTAGGCAGGTTCAATAATATAAGGTGTTTAAATCGAATTGAGTAGGTATGAATGAATGAATGGTATTTAATTCTATGTTATTCCGCCCATGTTCACACGGGTGTATTGTTGATCCAAGGACAATACTCGTACAATTCACAGGTTGAATAGTCCGCCTCTCAAACAGGAGTCCGTATTGTGAAAGATAACAATGAATTGGCTCTCACTCGGAGAGTATTCATGCTTCCTGCGAGGTTGTAAGATTGCTGTAACGGATACGAATCAATTATTTTTTTAAACAATAATTTTATGACGTGAATACGTCTTTAAATTTGCTTCTCTAGTAAGAGGCAATTCAGAAAAGTGATGATAACAAAATCGGGGGATACAATTTGATGTTGCAGCTCTATCATCGTTGTTGTCTCGGGGAAGCTACGACGTTTGTTTAAGTTTCAGTCGTTAGCTCTCGTCAAGATCTATTTATTGCGTATATAAAACATTAGTGTGAAATATTTATAGTGAATACATATGAAGTTAAAGTAAAAAATTTAAATAAATAATGCAATGTAGGCCTATACTCGTCAAAAAGCCAAATCAAAATATAGAAATCGTATAAGGTTGGAAAGGGCTTCTCAAGAGCAATCCAGTGATACTTATAAAACACCTTATGACAGAATGAAGCGGTGTCCACGACACAGCCACACCCCGTTTTTTTCCGATATGATTGTTTAATTACAATTGGCAAAGCCAGTGACTACCTGCTAGCTCACTGACTAATGTTTTAACCACAACATTACCTAATTGTCTACTAGTTCATGCTGAAACCACGTCCAAATTCTGTAAACAATTTAAACCGTCTCAATTTGGGTGGCGTTATACCTACCAAACCAACCATAATAGTGTAACATAATACCGTCTTAGCTGCAAAGCAGATTATTATAACTGATTGAAGTTTTTCATTTGTTTTATTATCTCAGTGTGCAGTCATGACTTCACGAGCATTAATATATTACTATAGACAATTCGGCAATAATATCAGAGGGCCAATTCCCGCTTTTTTTAAGAACTTCGCAATGTAATCTTAGTTTCAATCTGTCAAAAATACCACTAATAATCCTACATTTTTGACAAGATTTTGACGTTGATTGTCGCTGACATAAGATGGAGACTAGATTTTGATAGCTTTTAATTACGAGAATTGGCCTTCGAATTTGATTCATTCATTTATATCTGTCGTTAAGATGAAGAAGAAGATGTCGAAGGCATATAAAAATGGCAGCTCAAATATGTAACCTCGAAGGAACACCAAAACTATCTAACGAGACAAGCGTTGCCAAAATATAGGATGCTGCATCGGCTTCAGAAAGACGTGTCACCTACAAGAATGCATTAATATCGGGCATGTCTTGCGTCATAAATATCTGCCTACTCAGTTAAATTCAGAAGAATGTGATACTTCGTTGTGATCAAAAATATCTGGCATCACTTTGACAGCGTAAAAATCTGACAGTATATTTCGATTTTTTTCTATATTGCTACTAGTGCCACATATATTGCAAAAAAAAAAACCATTGGAAGCACCTGACTGTACCTATGTACAGTGGCCAGGACATCAATCTACACGAAACTGTCAAATTTCTCCAAACGATTTTAAAGTTTAAAATGTTGATGATTAAGTTCAAAATCGAACGAGAAAATTTGAAAGTTTGTAGTAACTTGATGTGCTGGCCGCCGTACTAACTTAGGTACATGTGGCGTTTCGTTTGGTCGGACCACGCACAATGAAGGGTTCCGTAGTTGGAATTAATTTATCCCAAGAACAAACTTAATATTGTAGTTGAAAAACATGTTCTCCCATACCGAATGTATGGGAGAACATGTTTTTGAACTGTAAATGTAAGTTAGTCGAATATTACTCGGCAACTTGTAAAGCTTACTAAGTTGTGATAGTTTTCCTTTTAACTTCGTTATATATACTACTGCTGTGAATTTTCAAGTATCCAAATACAACCATTTAACTGGCGACACACACACACACACTTGTCTCTAACAAAAATTTGCACTTAAAAGCTTAATATTACGCAAACAGATCCTTAAATCGAAAAATGGTTTTCACATACCCACAATATTTTTGAACGGCCTATCCTACGATACCTCACACCATGGGACAGACCAGAAAAAATGGGACAGACCAGAAAAAAACTATACCATAACCACTTTACGTGTAGGGAAGGTACCCTAAAAAAAAAAAAAAACAAGATTTTATTTTACCATTTTGTCGGCGTGATTAATATGTATACTCATACCAAATTATAGCTTTCTAGTACTTATACCCAAAGTCTCAAATTCAGATAATTTATGTAAACAAAAGGGATAACATAGCAAAAAAATATCTTTGTGGTGGTAATTCACATAAAATGGCGAAAAGAGAGGTTCCGTTTTCTGTTAAGTACTGATTTTAAGAAATAATAATTAAAAAATAATCATACCGTAATTATTTTTATAAATTTTCGGTTTTAAATAAAGTTATTAAAAAAAGGTGATTTTCTGGTATAAAAGACCGACAGACGGACTTGGCGAAGCTAATATAAGGGTTCTTTGTTTCTTTTTCTACGGAACCCTAAAAAAGACAGATTTTTTTTTCTGCACAAACAAGACGTAGTTTATAATATTTATAGGTATGCTGAAGAAACCCTATTTGTTTGTTCTGTGTAATGGATTTTGGGGACGTCGCCGTCCCTTCGGGCTCGAAATAATTAACTCGATTTTCAATTTGAATAGCTTGACCATTTCAATCTCCTGTCGCTCTTTGTCACTTTGTCTCTGGTTTAACGAGCCTTATCAGAATACCAGCGCTGCGACCCTTATTTTTAAATGTCGCAGCATTATGCTGAGATAGGAGCCTTTTGGCCCCGTAGAGGATTTTGTTTTCATTTAACTTTTTTTTTATTAGTGTTACTATAAGTGTTTATTTTTAACCGACTTTCCAAAAAGGAGGAGGTTCTCAATTCGGTTGTATTTTTTTTTTAATGTTTGTTACCTCAGTTCTCCGTCGTTTACGAACCGATTTGAAAAAACATTTTTTTATTTGAAAGGATATACTTCCAGATTGGTCCCATTTTCCAAAATCCAATTGTGATGATGGGATCCATGAGGAATTGAGGGAACTCCTCAAATTTTATAGGCAAACATATAGCGATTTTTGTATTTTCATCAACAATTCAAGCATTTGCATTCAGAAAGTATCATTTGATCAAGTGGAACTGATCAAGAAGACCACAAATGGCAACCGGAACTCCTCAATGATAAGTATTTCACGGGTGGCGATAAGATATCTCGATTAAGATTGTTAAGCGACTATGAAGTAAGTTTAAATAAATACGTCGACCAAGTGACGTTTCTGCTTCAGGCACTGAAGGTCGGTCTTTAGTCGTTCCGTGTGACCAGCAGGCTTTTCGCAACTCGATAGAAAATTTAGCTTCCCTCGACGCATTCCGAGCACGTTTCTACGGGAGCGGCTTGTGTACGAAAGTATTGAATGATATATTTGATTTTTATGTTAATTCGATATCTTGTATAGGTGCTTTATCTGTTTGTAGTAAAAGGTAGTTATGAATTATGATTTTTTTCTTCATATCTCGGGACCTTTGGAAGGCGTACGAGGGGCCGAATCCAACTCGCAGAGGCCCTTAAGACAATTTTAAATAATGAGGAGGCACCAACCGACATTTATCCTTATTAACAGAATGCAAGTGCACCCAAGGACAACCCTCGGTTGGTGCAATATTTAAACTTGCTTCATAGTCGTAACAATCTTAATCGAGATATCTTATCGCCACCCGTGAAATACTTATCATTGAGGAGTTCCGGTGGCCATTTGTAGTCTGCTTGATCAGTTCCACTTGATCAAATGATACTTTCTGAATGCAAATGCTTGAGTTGTTGATGAAAATACAAAAATCGCTATATGTTTGCCTATAAAATTTGAGTGTGAATGTTTTATATACAATACACAGACAGAATGGCAGGGGGTGACTTGCACACTCAATAATGGCCCCCGAAACGGTCGCTAGCATGGCTCTTTAGTCAACTGAGGCCGCTTAAACTTATCCCGCAGGATGAATATAGTGTCATCGCGACAAGGAGGCAACATGTCCGGAGGTGCTTATGAGGAGTGGAACTGTATTCCACGGCCATCTGGACAATCTCGGAAGTACGGTCAAGATCCTCACCAGCATCTTACTGGAATAAGTCCTTCTTTCGAGCACATTAGCTCTTGTGAATCTTCACTCAAGCCGACCATAAAGGCAAAAATGAGGTGGGAGCTCTGTACCTCGTCAGTGTTCAGTCTGGCCGATCAATAAAGGCAAGCCAGAGATGAGGAACAAGACTTCCCCCGGCAGGTAAGGTCCGTGGGGTCGCTACTGCCCAATAGCTCGCCACATACTACCCTACGGGTTGCTGTATCTCTCTTGGTCTGGCTTCTCACCCTAGACCTGTTTCGGCAAAGTAAACTCTACCGGCACAGACTTAGTAAATAAGAGCGCGAAAGCCCCGCCACCGACGTCAACGTAGAGATACGACAGTGGGGATTATGATTATTATTATTATTTATTATAACCTTTCTTGCTTGGAATAGTGGTATTCAACGTTATTAATGAAATACGTATTTTAATTTTGCATGCCTTAATATTGATGGAACACAGTGAACTGCGCATTTACTCAACATTTTGCAATGTATGTATGTGTACTGTGTTCAGCAGTAAAAAGTTGATTTGATTTCTATCTACGTCCTACGTCAAAACAAAGTTCGACGTTAAAATGCTAGGAACAAATAGCTTTAAAACTTTATTCATTCGTTAATAATCAACAAGCTAGTTGTTAAACATTAATTAAACTGGATTTCTCCACTCGCAGGAAGATGATATTTGCAATAGCAGAACGGATTTAGATGTGGATGTGTCGCGCTGATACAGTTCGGCTCGGTTCCGTATCTAAAACAAAAGAACACTGTCGTAAAAATGTATATTAAGGCTCAAAGCACAACAAGAGAGCAGACACGGTCATTCTTAGTTACTGAACAATCCCGACAGCACAAACAATGGCTCCCTATGTCACTATTTTACCAATAAGTATTTAGTAACCATTTGTTCATTTTGACGACCATGTAATTTTATTACAGTGTTTGGACTTTGTTCCCAAATAATTTGAATAACGGCAACCTCAGTGCCGTAAGGAGCAACCTTTGTTTATAAACTTTTCTAAGAGACATTTAAGCGTCAAAAATCTGTGGTTAAACAGTCGCTAATCATAACTTAACTAACCAAAGCCACGTTTCCTGTCTCCATAATATCATTTTTATTTGATTAAGTATACATTAACATAATTGAAGAGTCTAGATAAGAGTAAATGCACTTACTTGCTAATTCTAGAAATATCTTTTTGGTGGATTGTAAAAGAATCATTTCGAGTGTTAAACGTCAATGTTCCTTCGAATACACCTCGACCAGGATTTAATATTATCTGAAATATGCGACTTTTTTAAACGACTTTCAAAAAAGGAGGAGGTTCTCAATTCGGTAAATTTTTTTTCTTCTTTTCCGTATGCATGGCATTAAAAGCAAAAAAGTGGTTACAATACCAACTGTTTACTGCAGCTGCTATTTGTCATGCCACCAACGCAATATAAGTCAAAATCTGTTGAACGGATTGTAAAAAAGGTTTACTTAAACGTCTAATCTTATTTCAAATGGAGTATAGTTGACTTCGAGAAAACTCTCTCTCCGACTTATTCTCGCTCTAGATGGCGAACATTTTTCGTAGTCGTCGCGGTCTTCAACAGCCACCGTAAGCTCTAAACCTACATACAATAGAGAGACATTTACAGTGTGTCTGGTCACCGGTGTACGACCCGTTAAGGCGAAGCAATACGATCAATTTTGACGACAATCCACCATATTAAGGCATTTAAAAAAAATATATATCTTAATGCAATTAAAAAGTAAAAAAAAACAACCAAATTTTTTTTTTTAAGTTTTTTTAAAAGTTTTAATGGGAGTTTTTGATAAACCTATTAGTGTGTAACTTATTGCCTACTTTTATACCTGTAGGACCTCTACATCGGTAGATATTGCAAAATAAATGAACCAACCCGTACTCAGCCAGAAAAAAATTTAAATGGCCGCCATTTCAAAACAACAGGGACAAAATGCTTTATTATGGTGGATTTGTCAATAAATTTGATGATATTGCTTCGCCTTAACGGGTCGGACACCGGTGACCAGACACAATGTATACAGAGTTAACAAATATGTCCAAGTTATTATGTCTTGCCGCGACAAATTTAAACCTACAGCTTCATCACTGCCAGGCAAGGGTCTTCATACTTCCATTTCACTTAAAGCTGGTCATGGATGTCCCATTTTTAATAATTACCTTAGCCTGATAATATTCTTTAAATGCTCTTGGTGCTGCGAGTCTAGAGTTTCCAAGATATGCGTCTTCTTCTTTTTTATAACCATACGTCAAAAGCTGATTGTTTACATTAAGTTGTAAAACCGATTGTATGGATATAAGTCGTCTTTTTGCGCATTTTGATCTGTAACATTAAAACCTTATGTGCATTACAATTGAATTATTTCGATTTAGAAAAACATACCAACCATATCCTAACTTGCCTACTACTAGGTACTAATGACATGAATTGAGACACTTTCTTGATTTGTCCTTCTTTCACGCAGCAAATGATTGACGAGATTCAGGTAATCATTGTTTTGGCCCGGAGCGGTGAGTGAAATAATTTTTATATTCGGATAGATCTGCGGGCGGAGCAAAGCCGCAGACAAAAGCTAGTCGTGTATAAATACAAACTTACCGTTATAAGTTTTTAAACTGTCATGGTCATGGTCATGGTATGTGGTGGTTTTTAAACTTACCGTTGTTCTTCACTGACGCTGTCAATATACCAGGCCAGTACATTAGCCACTCTGGTGTATATGGGTGCACGCTGGGATACGTTGAACCATTTAGTGCAAGCGCACCAATGTTGAACGATGCCAGCCTCAGCGCATACTCGCCTTTTAGGTATCTGAAGAAACAAAGGATAGTTAAACATTATTAAATATTCTCCACAGGACAAATTCCTGCATGAGAAAAATCTTAATTTAATTCCTACACCACTATTCTTCAGTTTAACAGGCTTGACGATTGAAGTAAGGACTTAAGCTGTATCGTGTAGGTACATATTTTGCAGCTTATCCGAGCAGTTAAGCAGATTCGCTTATTGTATCGCTGCTTATGGAGAAGTAGATATTCGCGAAAACGGTCTGAAGCTTAAACTCGAACCGCCTTACTTATAAACGCGGAATAAAGTTATACTATGAATAACTTCGGTATAACCATACATTTTTGACGTCTATAGATAGATAGATAGAATACTCTTTATTATGTACACCATAAAAATTACAGATATATATATACATACAATAATAAACATGATACAAGAGCAAGGAACTTTAAGTAATTATGATGTTTAAGGAGAGAGAAAGTGATTTTTAACCAGAATTTTAAAAGTGGACAATCTTTATTCCGCGTTTATAAGTAAGGTGGTTACTGTTCATTTTACAAGGTATTAAAAATAATACAGATTGTATACCGGTTCTAATAAACTCATGGCTCTTGGTAGATCTGAACCGGGGACTTTGTAGTTATTGCTTTTATCCTTCAAGTCCAGCACGTCTAGTAATGTGGCATGAACATCAAAGGGTGTCGTCAGAACATCCGTATTTTGTTTTAACGCTGCAAAAGCGTTAGGCCTGAGTTGTTTCAGTTTTTCTGGTAAAAAGATGGCCATTAATGGCAGACGTTCTTCCAGCTTTCCTTGATATGTTTCACGTATCTGTGCGAACCTGAAATATTGAACATATAAACAGTTGTCGACCGATGGACCGTCGAGTTATCACAAGAGACTAATTAGTCCAGTCATCATCATCATCATCATCATTCATCATTTCAGCCGAAAGACGTCCACTGCTGGACATAGGCCTCCCTCAAACACCGCCACCTCGACCGGTTCCATGCTCCCCGCATCCAGCGGATTCCTGCGGCTTTCACAAGGTCATCAGTCCATCTTGTGGGAGGCCTTCCTACGCTACATCTTCCGGTACGCGGTCGCCACTCCAGAACCTTGCGGCCCCAACGGCCAGCTGTTCTGCGAGCAATGTGCCATTTACGCCACTGATAATGTAGAAACAGCGTTTGGTCCTAGTGTAATAGTCTATGTACATACATTATTCCCAAACATTAGACCATTGGACTTTATGTAGAAAACATGTTTTTATTGTTGTAATTATTTTTGTTTTATCTATTACCTCTTAGGACTTTCTTAGTTTTGAAAAAGAATCGTTAATAACATACTGTCAGAACAGTTTTACTTTTTTGCGTAATCATAATAATAATAATGTTTTATTGCAGGCAAAATACCCATATACAAAAAATTGAATAAAAAGTAAAAACAGTGAAAAAAAAACATTAAAAATTAAAACATAGAGGTTTGTATAGGCATTGAAAAAAACAAAGTCTTTCGTCATTTTTTGTTCTCGCTTAGGTGAACAGAAATCCAATGCACAAATATGGGGCTTGTTAGGTAGCACGAGACAACCCCCAAAATGCTGTTACTGGAGCATCTCAAACTCTGCCAAAAAGACGCGACCCTCGACCTCATGATGGCGTAAAAGTCCGGGACCCTCGCTTCGGCAAACATGCTCGAGGCACTGCAGTATTTTGGCAGTTTCATAAGGGTTCGGTAAGCATCATTGTACTGTACCCTCAATGAACTTGTACATCTTTTTTGTGAAGTTGCACCAAAGTTGACAGGTGTACATTGACAGGCAATAAAGGCTCATTTTCATTGGTTGATAGGGCTCGTATGCGGGGTGCTGGAGATTTCTATAAGGCATGCCATAGGGCTCGTATTCGGGAAACCATTTTCATTAGTCGATAGGGAACGACTGCGGTATACGGAAACCTGAACCGCACGTTTGGCACTTTCTTTGAAGGCTCATTTCCATTGGTCAGTTTCATTGGGTGTAAATCTCTGCACGCTTTTTACCGACCGATGAATCTCATTAGTCATTACCCCGCCTGCGGGGAGTCCCCGCATGCTGTACATCGACCGAGCTTTTTTACTTCTTTAGTGCACTTCACAAGTTTGCTTGCGAGTATTTAATGAGACCGTCAGAACTTAAATCTAAAGTGCCTGGACTAAACGTGTTGTTACTGCCGGTCGATCAAGAGCTCAGTTCAGTTGGGGCATTGCCCCAGGATTAGCTGAATGAAATGTTGTCTGAAATAAATAAAAAGTTATAAGTACATAAGTTATAATAAAACTGTTCGGTACCGAGTTCCGTGGTCTCCCATAACTATAACGAGTGTATCTTCAAACACCCGCCTTGCATCTAAAGTGTTCAAGAACCAGACAACTGCTTCGTCGGCTGTGCTGATTTGGTTGAAGTTGTCATGACATATATCTGCTATGAACGTGAAGCAGAACTTCTTGCCGTCGAACTGTAAGAACTGTTACAAGAAACATAATGACAATAAATCGTAGCAGGGCCGTGCAAGAATCCGCAAGCCCTTCATAGTAAAATCAATTGTTATTTTTCAATGATTTATTTATTTAGGATCTCCAACAACATATGTACACAATACATGACACATAAATAAAGGGCAATATGTATTAAGCAGGTGTACTTCTTCACTTATAGGAGACCTCAGCATTCACAATAAAGTTAACAACTAAGCTAACAAAGTTAAAATATTAATAATATTATGTAACATATTGAAAAAGTAAATAAAATTTTAAAGGACATAAAAAAATAAGTAAATATAACATTAAGAGATACTTTTAAATTAAATCTATTACACTTATTATATTTAGACAGTGTTAAGAAAAAAGATTCGTGTTAAGAAAATTCGTCACAGTCGTAATTCAAAGAATATCTATAGATGAGTGACGTGGGCAGCGTGAAATAAAAAAAACCGGCCAAGTGCGTGTCGGACCACACACAATGAAGGGTTCCGTAGTTTACATTGCAGCTACAGTCAGAACAAACTTAACATTACAGTTCAAAAACATGTTCTCCCAGACATTTCAGCTGCAAATATAAGTTGGTCAACTATTACTCGTTAACTTCTAAAGCCAGTTAGCTGTAATAGTTTTCCTTTTAACTTTGTTATGTACATACTACTACCGTGATTTTTTTCATATACCTGTCCAAAAACAAGCATTTGGTGGATGGCAGGGGTGGGGGGGACACTTGACTCAAAAATTAGCACTTTAAAGCTTAATATTACGCAAATGGAACTCTGAACCGAAAAATGGTTTGGACAGATACGCAATATTTTTGGTCGGCCTATTCAACGATACCCCACACCATGGGATGACGAGAACAAAAAATATCATCCCCACTTTACGGGCAACGTACCGTGGTAGGTACGTTGCCTGTAAAGTGGGGATGTAATTTTTTTTTTTTCAATATTTTATTTTACTTAATCAGCGTGATTGATATAAGAGTCTGAGTTAAGCCGCGGAAAGACTTCCTCCGACTCTGCCCTAAGCCGAGGTTCGTACCCCGCAGGGGGTGCCCTTAGCGAGCAGACGGAAACTATTTTGCTTATAAGTATGCCCCTGGCGGGAGGCCTTAAAATCCGTTAGGAGCTTAAGGCACCACAGGATAGTCCGGTTAAAGAGTCCGAGCCCCTCGTGGTTACACCATGAGATGCCATTAAAAAATAAAAAAGACGTGTGGCACTCGGGGACTGCCGCGGTAAAGCTATTGCATAGCATTTTGTATCAACTTATGCAATTATAATTATTTATTTATTTTATTTATGCAGTATTTCTTTTTCTTTGATATTAATTCAAGTTACACTTTTTGAGCGTGGTGACCGATAAGAAAACAAATTTTTCTTTTATTAAATAAACAAAGAGTATATAATATTAAGAGACGGGAGTCCCATAGATAAAAAAACGTGAGGTAATAATGAATACCAACATAACAGAAATGACACGGACTGCAGACATGACATAAAGCTGCCAACATAATAACAAGATTGGGATGTACTACTACTCACTCGTAATTTTTATCGATATGTTGCTGTAAAAAATTTCGGGTTTTAGGATCCTGACATTTTTACGGTTTCATTCTTAATAAATTTAAGGCAAAGGTCACTTAGGCCAACGGTAACTTTCGATTTGAACTAAGGTTACGTGGTAATTTTCTTATAAAAAGAAACCAGCTACGGCTGTGATTCCACGTTGGCGTAAGCGGGGTTCAGAGACAAATCCCATTGTATAGTCGAGATCTAATCCGAGGTAAACTTGACTATAAGATGAGATTTGATGTGATGATAATAAAATAAAACAAAACTTTGGACTTAAGTTTTTTTATAATAATTAGAACACCTTTTCCTTTCTATTGATCATTCAATTGGCAATGGTTCAGCAGTTGATGTTGAAGGTACTGAAATGTAGAAAACACGTTGCTTATTAACTGACACATGAACAAGTGAATTCAAATTTAATTCTAATCTTGAATAGTTACTTGGGCTTAGTCTCATTCTTTTTATCACATTTTCATTTGAAAAAGGGTCTGTAATAGACAAAAAAGTATCTGTAATATTTACAATTGATACATTCAATACAGTTAATCAAATAGTAAAGTGAATTTAATAAGTTTAAAATAAACATAAACCTTACCCGCAATAGAACATATTTTCCTGTCTTTTGAACATTCTACTGGCAATGGTTCAGCAGTTGATGTTGAAGGTACTGCAATAAAAACAAAATGTAGTCATTCACTTCTAATTCCAAAAACAATGAAGGGTAGTATAAAGCGTAGTTAGGATGAATTAATCCCAAGAACCGAATTAACATTGTAGTTGAAAAACATGTTTCCCCATACTTTCCAACTGCATAATAATAATGTAAGTACACACAATATTGAGTAATTTACCATGTTATTTTAAGACCATAGACTTTTTAAAGGTTTTGCTGTAATCTTTAAGTATAGAACTGTACACTGTATTTTTTTTTATGTTAGGATCAGCAGTTTCGGAGATAAGGGGGGAAATGGTAAATTTTCATCTATTTTCTTTAATAATTTTCATTAAAAATGTAAAATGAAATGAAAGGACTTGTCAAGAGGATTTTTTTTAAATAATTTAAAAAAAGTTCTCTTGTCAAGTCCTTTCATTTCATATGTCACATGATACATTTTGCATGTGTACCAAAATGCAACTTAATCGGTCCAGTAGATGAAGGTACATAAGGGTTCCGTTTTTTCATTCGGACGTACAGTACTCAAAAAAAAAAAAAAAACTTACTAGATGTACCAGTCCAAGAATCGCAGTAGTCGAAGTAGAAGATAACTCTGCAAAATATAATTGAACATGAGTTACTAAAGTAATCGGAAAGGGTGAGTTAGGATGAATTACGACTGGAAAATAAAGTCTTACCTGTTTGCTCACTTTTGAAGATGTGTAGTGGAAATCCAACGAACAGCTCATCTGCCATTGGTTCTGCAGTAAGTTCTACAGACGGAGTAGCATTTTTTCTTAGTTGTGTCTTCTTTTTATTGAAATCCTTTGGTAGAAAATGACTGCCACAAATATGTTCCAATTGATGTAGCTTTTCAATGGGTACATACACCAAGTCTTCTTTCCCGTAACTTTAACCCATTTTTTACATCTAGCTGGAACATTTTATTACATTATTATGATTATAATAGTAGTGTATTATACTTATATCTTTGTTATTTTGGTTTTGCAGTATTAATAGAATAACAGAGAAAATTAAATGAAATAGGAATATTATAATAATAAAAATATCGACAGTCGATAAAAAAGTAACATGCGTCAAGCACTAGCATATTGATAGGTTACTTTGTAATTTTGTAAATTTTGGACTTTAAATCAAGTAATTTATTTTCTGTAAGAGCTTATCAATGTTTTTTAACATAACAATTGAAAATATATGCTTACCTATCTTCATTCAAAGGAAATTTGGCTATGAAGATTCGCATTTGACCATCTGACCGGCCGGATCTTATAACACATATTTCACACGTTTTGTAATGCATTGCAACTTAAATTACGTCACACGTACACACATAAATACAACAATAACTCTAATTTACGATAAATATCCACAAAACACAGAATAAAAACAAAAACAGCGCTTTGTTGACAAAGTTCTTGACAACAAACAAGACAAGAATATGGCGGCCGGTAGCTATGGCGGCTGAGTAGCGTAGTGCGATAGAGTCGAATAGATGTTAAAGCGAGACAGCGATAGCGTGAGGTTTTTTCGTTACGGAATTTCTGGATTCGGTCCCCGCGCTCAAGGCCCGCGATAGAAGCTATGCAATAGCTTAAAAAAAAAAAAGCGGAAAGACAGACAGTTGAACATGGCGAACCTATAAGGGTAGCTTGTCGACTACGGAACCCTAAAAAAGTACCTATAGCAAGAAATCTTGAGTATGTAGGTAACGAGAATACGCCTCATTTCATTTATCAATTAGTGTCAAAACTTAGCGTAATGTTAAGAATTTATTATTATTTACCTCCAGTAATCACCGATAGTGAATGAACGGGTTATAATATTAGATCAGAATCATTTTGTTTTGTTATCGAAAATACTAAAGCTTTCCCTTCATTTATGAAAATTTATATGATGTCTGATATTTGAGCAATTTCAATTACGCGCTGTATATTTATATATATTATGATAAATTCAAGTACCTACCTCATTAGTGAGATTCAAAAATAGCTGGTATTGGGGAGTGGCTCCTACGCAGTATTTATTATGATAGATAAAACTTAGACGCTTATTGCTGTTTTCCAGTAAAAAGGCTCGAAGGTAGTGGTCTGCAGGTTGCTGACGGAACCCATTAAACCTATGCTGGAAGGTTCCTTCCGACGGCGAGTCTTCGAAGTATGCTGTTCGGTACCTGGACAAGAAAGTGACGTTTATCTATCAATAATTGTTTTTATCATAATTATTTTGAACTAGAGGTACCAGAATCTGTTCGCTTGGTAGATGGCAAATCGGATCAAACTCACCCGTATTTCTTTAACTGGTGGAACATAAATAATTCATGATCAACATATACTTTTTCTGTAATCTTTTTTCTTGCATCTGGATGTTCATGTTCAGACAAGCCTGTAAGTAATGCATACAGAGCGGCAGGAGTACCATCACCGACGATATTGTGACTGAAAGCATACTTAATTACATATAAACCCCAAGGGCGTAGCGAGGTACGGGCAGAGGGAGCAGCAGGGGGGGGCTAGCTGCCCCCCCTAGAAGATGCAGGAATACTCACAAACCGTAAAGTAATATTACGTAGGTAGCCTATTAATAAACAAAAACGGAATTGTAACTACAAGTAATATAGAGAGGTCCTTTTCTACACTGCGTCGTGTTAAAACATGACTGAGATTAACGATGACTGAAAACCGTTTGAACGGCCTATGCATGCTCAGTGTACACCAAACCATGGTACAAAAAACTAAGGATACAATTGAATCTGAGGTGTTAAAACGGTTTTGTGAAGAACCTCGTCGACTACTTTTTTTTGTAAAATAAATTCACTGATTGATATTTTGTTTTTAATTTTTAACGTAACCTGCCCCGTTGCTCATGCAACATTTACCTTAGATATATTCTTGGTTTGTCTACGTCTGCCCCCCCTTAAAAAAATCCTAGCTACGCCCTTGATAAATCCTATGATGAAATAAAATGTGAAATAAACCTGTTCGTATCTTCTTACCCGTTCAAGATGACCGCTCTATCAGCCAAGAATTTGAAAGTTTTCGGCATTTTCCTGATAAATCCATTGTGGGATGCGGAGTCAAAGGCTAAGAATAAAACATTGTAGCAATCCTTACGATCTGGGGGAACCGGCGTGGTCTCTACTGGCCGAAAGCCTGCCTTGAGGCCTGACCATCGAGAATATAGTAAACTGTAACTGTAAAGCTTTATGTCAGTTGAATTTGGTGGAAGTGAGACTCTCATCGGCGTAATAGAACATAAAAAAAAACCGTAACACTTAGTCTGGCAAGCTGGGGGATTGCAAATCAATAGGTAATAGTACACAATTTTACGTCTTCACCTGGCCACAATGCGAGATTTAGTGTACGCGTAGCGTGCGGTAAAACTCACATTATGGCCAGGTGTGACGTAAAACAGATTACAACATGGGGACTTAGTTTTATATATAAGAATTAACTTGTTTCCATTACTGTACAGAATGGACGCCATCAAACAGTAGATTATTGTTACCACGTCTATTTGATAGTTACGTTGTACCTATTTGATTTTGATAAAATATAATTATATCATTAAACATAAATGAGTTTTACAGATTCGGCAATTTTATTCGGGATATCTAAGCTACAGTTAGTTCAATATCAGTTAATTTTTGCCAAGTTTTCATAACAATATACATAAAAACTAACCTATTTAAATCTCTACCAGTACAAGCTATTTTGACATGGTCGCTTCTGTTGAGCGTGTACTTTTCGCTTCCACTCACTTTGATATAGTCGGACAGGAAGTATAGTTGATCATCCACATACACGATGTCTCTATAAGTACAACTAATGTCAGCCATATTTCTTAATACTTCCTTCGTGACATAGCATTCAGATTTCTGTAAATTAAAATTATTAAAAAAATTACATTTTGAACAGCTTCTGTGGTCTAGTGATAAGACCACCTGTCTCAGACCCAGAGGTCCCGAGTTTGAGTCTCAGCAGGGGCAAAATTTTCGGTTTGGTTGGTGGTAGGGCTTGTTTTGTCTACCTGGTTAGCTACCACCATCTTATCTAAGTCTGTCGCCATAGCAACAATGTTAACAGCATTGTTGTGTTTCGGCAGTTAGAGGTAAGATAGCCAGTTCCTCTGCGGTTGAGGATTCCGGGCGAAGCTCGCTTCCATCTTTGGCCTTATCATCACTTACCATCAGGTCAGATTAGATTGCTCCCCCGTAGAAGGAGTATGTTAGCATCTGTAGTTTCTGCATACCCTCATGAGACGAAGGTGAGTTTATGTGTGTGTGTACAAGCTCATTAACGGAAAGACGGCCAAAGCAATGATAATAATATGTATTACTACGTGCCACAGAGCAGAGACGTGTCAGGATAACCCGATGGTGGTATAAACTTTTGTATCATTTCCAAAGCCTAGATGAGAAATTAAAATTATTTTAATTTGTAGTGAAACTAATACTTTTTCAAAGAGTTTTTGGTATTCAGAAAATGTTTGAACACTTTCTGTTTACAAGCTTTATAAGAAATACGTCGAATAACAAGTCAGCCTGTAGACAGGTTTTGTATCATTCTTGATTACTTACATTACAAATAACCCAATCAGTGCCTTTGCAAGTTATTTTCGGCAAATCCTCGTTAAACTTCATGGCTTCTGTGGAAAACGGATCCACTTTTGGTATATCGCAACCCTTGCCTTTCTCTTCTAAATAATATTCCTTGAGGCGTTCTTCGACGAGTCTGTAATGACAGTCCCATCGGTCATTAAGAGCGTTGTCATATTACTGATTATTATTATTATTACTGATTGAACATATTATCTCGTGACTGAGAAGGAATTATGAAAACCGGCTCAATCAACTATATCGTTAAGTGTGACTGTAATTCTAGACACATTTACCGATATAGTTGATTGAGCCGTTTTTCATAATTCCTTCTCAGTAACGAGATAATATGTTTTTAAAGGAGTGGCGCTAGTGGACCGGTGACAACGCTCTTAACACATGTATCAAAGTCAAATACTTCTTTACTCTATCACAAAGTTTAATTCGATGATATACAACAGTTGAAGACCAAAGAAATGATTGATGGATTGTGTGAAAGATTATATGGATAGAAAGGGGGTGACTACGGAGATAACGATTAATAGAAAAGTATGGAAGAAAAAGACATGTTGAGTCTCCAAATAAATTGCCATAAGGGCAGGAGAATGATGATACCAATAAATACGATGTTTCCTAGCTAAGGCGCTCCGCAGACAGAACAACTTTAGTTGAAGAAACTGCCAACTTAGTTGAAGAAACTATCAACTTAGTTGAAGAAAATATCATCTTTAAAAAAAAAAAAAAAAGGTTGCCAGTTGCAGCAACAATACGGCCCAGTTTACGGTTGCCGCGATTCTAAATAAACTTTTCTTTATGGTCAACAGTCAGTAACTATGAATATCGAAGATCAAATCCTCTTCGAATCCCAGATTGCACGATATTTTCGTATTTCCTCGACAAAATCTTCTGTGTTCAAACTATCGTCTTGATTTCTGTCCTTCCTTCCATTTTATATTCGTGCGCTAGAACGTCAGACGTGTGAACTATATATAAAAGTACTCTGTGGTGTGAACACAACGATACCTTGAGCAAGACTGGCGCTGCGGGGGACGGGAAAGTAGTGAAATTGCTTGACGCGTTGCGATTGCTGATTGGGGAAACCAGCAACTTGACAGTTGCAAGTTGCGTCAATTTCAAACTGATTGTGTCATCGACTGCAGCAACTGAAAACTATCGTCGATCATCGAAACACGCAACTAGAGTTGCTTTGTCTGCGCAGTTTCTTTATGTTATAATTATGTAAACTGCTATGCTCCATTTATTATAACATTAGACAAATAACTGTTCTCACCCTTTCGTTATTTCGATGTAAACGTTTAATAAACTCCGTTATTTTACAATAAATACAAAGCACTGTAATCCATTTACCATTTACATTAAAAAAATAACTCTAAAGTGCAGTCATTTCAACAATATTACACAATAACTGCCGTTATTTAGCCGTTATTTGTCTAATGCTATGCTAATGTAAATGGAGTATAGTTGCGAGTTGCCTGTTGCCGCAATACGGAGATCAAAGTTGCTCTGTCTGCTTAGCGCCTAAGATGTCGCACTGCACGAAAACCGAACTTACACTTGAGCTTCGATCAAGCTCATTGGCTTATCATCTCTTGCGAAGATGTAAGTAGCAGCAGCAAGAGTGACGATTAACGCGACAGCAAGGCTTAGCCGTTGCGTGCCGTAGAGCCTCTTCGAACATATAAGCACCTGAAATTACTATTATTTTAATGTATTTACATCATAAAATAATATTGTCCGAGATTATCATTTCACAAAGATATGCTCTAAAAAAAAGTATACCTTGTACGTCTTCTTTAATATAATGGATATCAATTTTAATGCCATTTCACATAGGTAACACAAAACCCGATAAACTTATTACTTTAAAAATAGCTTATAATGATACTCTGTCAAACCTCAATGCTGACATTACACTAACATATCTTTTTTCAGTGAGTGACTAAGGTGAATGTACCTGTCAGTGCTTATCGTCGTCTGTTGACGTTTGTGAAACAAGGAGGTCAGTGTCTCCTTGCAACAAAACCTTTTTGTTAAAAATATTGTCTAGCACAGAGCACAGCATCGCCGCGCAGAGAGCATTTAGAGACGGCAGTATTTGTAGCGTCGAAATTGCGTTGAGCGCATATATATATATTGTCACGTCCGCCATTCAAAGCTGTCATTTGTGCTGTAGTGTGAGTATTCTTTGTCACGCTTGATTTGTATGGAATGTGTTGACAATGCCGCCTCCACCAGCGGCCGGCCGCCGAGCCGTCTCCGTGCTATATGGGGAGGAGTGTCCTGTCAATGCGTTAAACTTTGGTTCTGCTAAAAACAATGATTGCGAATCATATTAACAATCACCAATCCGGAAGTTACTTCTTGATTGGCAGCCTAAAGTGGTAATTACAAATCAATCGTCTAATCTACTGTGACGACTGTAGCAGCATATGTTCACACAAACTTCTGTTAGTCAGATCAAAATATGGCTTTGTTATTACTAATACTCGGTAATGTAGCTCTTAGCTATTAAATAAATAAACGATCACAAATATTCACATCTCATTTATTTTATTATTTTCTAAAAAACCGTGAAATTATCGGAGAAAAGTTACGTTTGGTCAATAAAATATTAAAACAATGAATTTACAAAAGCTTAAGATAAAGAGAATGACTGAAATACACGTCATATTGTTAAATAACAGTTAAAACAGAGAGTTTTCATTTAAGATTGCTAGCGGCGATACCATTGTCGATTTAGTAAGTTTTTAAATTAATTCACCCACAAAGGAATCGTCTACATCCCGAGAACACAGCGCAATTGGTGTTTTTTGTCGTGATCAAACTAAATTCAAATTAATCTCACTTTAGACATTTCTTTGTGGGGTTCCTTAAATTCTTTATCTATATTTTACATCGTTTTATTAACATTACATATTAAATCACATCATTTTACACATAAAATTTACATTTCGATTTTACTTACAAGTAATTTGGCTCATTTAGTTCAGCCGAATATTTATTTTATACCTAAAACTAATTAGATGTACAATGTTATTAATTTTCATTATAAAATTCCTGTATTGATCAGAACATCCAATTTTATCGACTATTATACATTTAACAATGCATTTTTAGTTATCAGTATATCTATATAATAAAAAAGAAAATGAACCAGAAACACAGTTCTTTCTTGAATCATCGAAATACCTCAAAGATTTATTAATTTTTAAGCGCGAGCTTGTAGAGCTTCGAAATAAGGTTTTCACTTCTCGTGCTCTAAAAGTTCGTCTTTATGTTGTGCGTAGGCGACATAAAGTCGCTTTTTATGCTCTAGTGCATAAAGTATTTTTAGGGTTCCGTAGTAAACAAGTAACCCTTATAGTTTCTCCATGTCCGTCTATCTGTCTGTCTGTCCGCGGTTTAGCTCAGAGACTCTTAGTACTAGAAAGCTGTAATTTGGTATGGTAATTAATCACGCCGACAAAGTGGTAAAATAAAAGCATAAAAAAAATCTTTTTAGGGTACCTCCCCTAAACGTAAAGTAGGGATATTTAAAAAAAAATATCATCCCTACTTTAGTAGCGATGATGTTTTTTTTTTTCTCGTCTGTCCCATGTGGGTATCGTTGGATAGGCCGTTTAAAAATATTACGGGTTCGTGAAAACCATTTTTCGATTCAGGGATCCGTTTTTTAATATTAAGCTTTATAGTGCTAATTTTTGTTAGAGTCAAATGTCCCTTGTCCACCCGACCCCCATCCCCCCTGCCAGCTAAATGGTTGTATTTGGATAAGTGAAAAAAATCACAGCAGTAGTATATATAACGAAGTTAAAAGGACCGAGTCAACCAAATTACATTTGCAGTTGAAAAACATTCTTCGATACAATCTGTCTGGGAGAACATATTTTTCAACTAAAATGTTAAGTTTGTTCTTGGGATAAATTCATCACAACTACGGAACCCTTCATTGTGCGTGGTCCGACGCGCACTTGGGTGGTTTTATTTTCTTTCTAAGACTAACATAATTAGGCCCAACAGCCATCACACGCACAATAAAACGTCGCAGATTAAAGTTAAGGTGTTTTTCTATGGGCCTGTGTTGCCTGAAATAAATGGTATTATTATTATTATTAAAGTCGTTATTTTATTTGCTTTAATTTATATCACTTTCATGTTTTCAATCGTTATTTTAATAAAACCAGATAATTATAGTTGTCTATATTATTTGAAAACGCAAAGAAACGTTTTTATGTCTTGGCAGTATGATGTACCCAAGTCGGATGACATATGTCGAAAAAAAAAAAAAAAAAATACTGTTATATACTTCATGCCTGTTTCATTTTCTCGCAATCGAAGTGAAAAGCAGAGTGTAAACTCGGGCATAAACGAACCATTTTACCCCTCGACTTAAGTACTCACCCTCGCCTGTAGCTCGGATAGATATATACGTCTCGGGGTAAAATGGCTTCTTTTACGTAACAGTTGTACAATCTACTATTTGTGATTCGCAGTGAAATTTAACCTTTGTGTGTGTTGATTATTAATGGAGCTTCCATCTTAGCTTAAGCCGAGGTTCTTCGAGCGTGCATTTTTGTTCTAGAGGTGGCAGCTGGGCGCGAGTAAATTGTGCCTTGAATTTCGTTAATTTTAGGTTGAAAATTATATGTTTTACGATATTAACAATGTTAAACCCGACGGACATTACGTCATCATAGACGTTTATTTTGATGTGATTTTCAATACACAATATGGTTTAATATTGAAATAAAATGATTTTAATCTACAAAATAAGCGTATGTTTGGGTTTTTTTTTCTATCGAGCGAACTTCATTCAATTATGTAACGAGTACCCAACGTACCTACAAAAAGGTCTCAAAAGCAACATATAATTTTTTCACGTGTTTAGTCATTACCGTTTTTAAATAAAATTACATTTTCTAGAGGTTAACTTGAAAAACCTCGCCTTAAATCGTAGCTCTGTAGCTAGGGGCTACGGCGTAGTGCGCTACGGGCTGCTACGATCCAATCAACAAGTTTTCTTCGATATTAACATCAACAAATAATAACACAAATAAAAGTATTTTATACAAATTAACTTTGTGCCTCGAGCCAGTATTCTATCACAGTTAAATGTAATTTCAGTACTACCCTCTGTCGATGAACCTTTAAATATTTATGTTTTCTTGATTATTCTACAAGTACTCTTACTTTCATTAATAAAACATGGATCAAATAGACATGAGAAAATTTTATTAAACATAATTTGGTATAGCTTACTTCGGTTTAAAACATCTACCCCCTTAATAAAGCGCGGTGAAAAGTTTTCCCAAACTTAAACCTCGGATAATGTATGGTTAATATGGAGATAATACTGGGTGTAACTTAACGCCGCGTTTATTAATAAAGAGGTTACATGATATTTCACTGAGTTTTATTTCAGCTTTATGTTATCCATACTAATATTATAAATGTGAAAGTAACTCAGACAGAGAATATTAGATTACAAGATATGAGGGATGTTAGAAAATGGATATGACAACACTGTGCAAATGAGATGGTAGGACAGACAAGATGGACGACGGTTATATAAAGACGTAACGTGCGCAAGAAAGTTTAAGTTTACTCTTTATTTAAAACGAAAAATTTAGAGACATTTTAAGGCTATAAATCTATAGACAAAATAACATTATAATTAGTGCTCTTCGATATACATACTAATATTATAAATGTGAAAGTAACTCTGTCTGTCTGTGACGTTTTCACGCCTAAACCACTGAACCGATCGTCATGAAATTTGGCAGAGATATAGCCTGGGATATAGGGAAGGATATAAGCAACTTTGTTACGCGACAACCGACATCCACGCCGTTGGAGCTGCGGGCAAAAACTAGTAATGTATATTTGAGTCATCATCTCCCTAGCCTTTTCCCAACATGTTGGGGTCGGCTTCCAGTCTTACCAGATGCAACTGAATACCAGTATTTTACATGGAGCGACTGCCTATCTGACCTCCACAACCCAGTCACTGGGTAACACGATACCCCTTGGTAAGACTAGTTGTCAGACTTTCGGGTTTTTGTAAACCGTAACAACTGTCAAAGATCTACAAATGACAGCCATGACCAACGGCTAAACGTGCTTTTCGAGGCACGAAGGGGTCTTGGTATGTAAAGATGGTCACCCATCCACGGACCAATTGCTGCAAGCGTAGCTTAACCTGATCGATCGACCCGTGCGACTGTTATTACTTAGCCACAGTGACACAGTTTATATTGAGTAAATTGTTTTAATCAAATGTAGTAGAAGGTATTTTAAATAGGAGCAGACGGCAACGCGGTAGCCCCAGGAGGAGATGGCGGGACGAACTCGACTTTTTTTGATAAGGATTAGGAACAAACAGCAGTAGATAGGGATAAGTGGAAGGAGGGAAGGGAGGCCTTTGCCCTGCATTTGACACAAACGCCTGATAATAAAAATAAGTAGGTATTTTAGGTTGACCTGTTTCAAGGGCGTCGCCAGCCGATAGCCCGGGGGGGGCAACTTGATATGGAGAATGAGAAAAGTATGATTTCTAGGTAAAGTCGAGAGCAACAGATGTACCGGACGGACGTGGTCGCTGGACGTGCAGATCAGGAAGGTTGTAAGGCTATCCCAGTCCAAGCGGCGCTGACGTCCTGCACCCATAGTCCAGGATATCTTCAATACTCACTGCGAAGCATTACTCTTGAATTAACACGGGTTTTTGACGGGGGAATAACAAGACCATATTAGTGATAAGTCTTCATAAGTATTCAGAAAGCGATTTCAGGATTCTTCAGGACTACTATATTACTATTTAGGTGGAACTAGTTTCCATGGAATTGGTGAATTCATTCGAGTTTCGACGTACGGGAATGATCGATCAAGCAAGTCAAGTCAAAGACTTTGGTTGCTTGCTTTACATTTGGCAACTTTTTTAGAATCTCTAGGGGTGGGGGGGGGGGGGGGGGCAGCTGCCCCTTGGCGATGCCCTTGACCTGTTTGACTGCTTACATAATAATATCTTAATATTTTATAACATATTATATTCTTTTATAAAATAAGTTACACAGAAACTTACTCGTACATCTCATGTCATAATAATCATACAATTCATGATTCTCTTGTCGCTAGCATTCGATGTTAACATATTTTCTAAACATACATTTACATTCACATTAAACTATATGGTACAATAGATTAAAAATACACAATAAACACTTTCCTATACACTCGACAGTCACATCATCATGCATTGATATAGATGTCTTCTTTAGTCTTTATTGGGTAGTCTTTTGGGTAGTCTTTTGGGGGTAGTTTGAAACTTTTTCTTATGTAAGAGAAGCGATGGAAGTTGTAGAAGTATTCTTTACCGTCGGGAGAGTACTGCGGGTACAGTGTGTAGGCGGGCAGATCAAAGTTCAAGTCTGTAAGGGAGTCCGCGAGGGCATGCTTCGCGAACTCCTCCTGGTATCGTCATGACTGCTCCCTGTACGCTTTGCGTTTCATACATTTCTCCTTCAGTATGTAACACAGCGCGATGGCTATGAGAACAGCGATAGCGATCGCCATACTTATGCTAATCCAGATTATCTCCTCGTTGATGCCGCTTGTCGATTTTCCTGCAGGCAATAAATATTTTTCAATTAAATAATATGATCGCAGCTGTTTAAAGTAAGGATTAATGAAGGTGTTTTCATCATATTTTAAATCCAATTTGAACTAAACTCGTCGACCTCGTTATTAATAGGCTTATAGTTTGCATAGAGAGACAGTAGGCGTTACACTAGTCACATATCAGTCTTCTATTGTTAGCACAGGAGGTTTTAGCTAGTAATAAATAAGTAACAATAAAATTTATTCAAAAATATCTATACTAATATTATAAATGTGAAAGTAACTCTGTCTGTCTGTCTGTATGTTTCATTTTCACGCCTAAACCGCTGAACCGATCGTCATGAAATTTGGCAGAGATATAGTCTGGGATATGGAGAAGGACATAGGCTACTTTTTTACGCGATAACCGACATCCACGCGGGCGGTGCCGCGGGCAAAAGCTAGTATTATAAATATGAAAGTAACTCTGTCTGTCTGTATGTTACATTTTCACGCCTAAACCGCTGAACCGATCGTAATGAAATTTGGCAGAGATATAGTCTGGGATATGGAGAAGGACATAGGCTACTTTTTGGAGATAGGGTAGGGTAGGGTAGGGTAGGATAGGATAGGGTAGGGTAGGTGGGTAGGGTAGAGTAGTGGAGTTTATACTATAGCTTTTGACAGAACGAAGGCTGTCGGGTCAGCTAGTAATAATATAAATTTTAGCATTTTTGGTATGAAAAAACCAAAAAACTACTGAAGTAGGTAGATTTACTGAAATAGATTTGTAGAAAATTTAAACGTGAAATAGAAGCATGTGACACTGACAAATAAGCTCATGATGAAGCGAGTAAAAATAGTTCTTAACGAAGTTATATGCAACTTCAGTCAAAAGGTTACTGCGATATCTGTGGAAAACGATTTGACAGTCAGCAAAACACGTTTTAAAAAAGGCTCTCATTTCGAGCGATATGACGTAATCACGTTTCGTTCGACATGGCTTAGCCTACCGCATAAAAGAAGAAAAGATTAATCCATCTAAATTACAAGGAAGGAAGACTCCGCAGTTCAAATGTTTGTTCGTAAGAGCCTGTTTGCTTGTTCTGCTGTCCCTGCTACTCTGTATTGTTTGTGGTCATCCCAACCTAAGTACACACCGGGAGATATCCGAGAAAATTGGCTTCTCTATATTTATTTATTTATTTATTTATTTAAACTTCATGTACAATAGTGGTACATAGGCGGACTTAATGCCACAAGGCATTCTCTACCAGTCAACCTATATCATATAAATTGCGAACTAGGTACATTGAAACTCGAGTAGTTAGCCTTATTGTTTTTGCGGATTATTACCTACTAATAACGTTAGTCTCTAGCGGGCAAATACATGATGATATTACCAATATCGCCAGGTCCGATAATCCTTTATTAGAGGTTAGATAGGATTGCGGAGAAAAATCTACTTCGAGAATAACAATATTGATTTCAGTACGTTTAATTATCTAACATGATAGTTATGCTTATACTGAATGATAAACATAAATATTCAGTTTGCCGTTTTTTAGTTGCATTACAATTAAGTATTAGGTTTTTTTTTCTCAAAAAATGCTTACATTTATCTAGTCTAAATCTATTAAAATAAATACATATCTTGCTACCTGTGTGAAGCCAAACGCAGTAGAATATTTTTGGACTTGCTACGCAATGCATTTTGAGATTTTCCAGCCTTATTGTATCGAATATGACTTGAGCTTACTTTGTTCAACGTAAATTGATACGTACCAAAACCTAAAGCCCTGCCCAGACCCATATTTTATTTGCATGAAACTCAAAACGAACAGTAACAAATGCAACATAAATAAAACACACGCTTGTCATATGCTTGTTCTAACTTAACCTGGCGTTGACACAAAAATAAAAGACAGATGAGATTAAAAATAGTCAACCTAGATAGTAAACGAAAAAAAACACAACAAGAGCTAGGCCGAGGAGTGTTATTTGTCCTTTCGCAGAATCACATTATTTACTGCAGTCCTATTTGCACAAGTTGTACGAAACATTCGCATTTGTAGTTTTTCTCGACCCTTCGTCAGAGAGTAGAACGCGTTTAGAATAATAAAAATACCGAACCGAACATTCGCGTATTCTTGACTTGCGTACATAAGTTATTTCAGAGTTGTTTTCACCAAGTTTTCTTATTGTTAAAATACAGAAAAAAAAAAAAAGTTATGTTTGATCAGTGGCGTGCCTTGGGGTCAAAATTAGGGCAAGCCAATATATATTTTGGATAAAAAAACACATCCTACCCTATCGCCTGGCAAAGTGGCGCCTACCGACTGAGCCGTTAAAGAACTGACTAATATTCGTTTTTCATAATTGTAAGTAATTGCGATTTATTCTTTTGTTCCAAAACTAATACCACTATGTATGTTTTTCAACAAATTTGATGAAACAAATATCAGTGGTATTAGTTGCTAGATAAGGTATAGATATAGACCTAAATATTTAAATATGAATTAACAACAAAACATGACTGGAATAATGTGGGTGTAGCTAAGTAGGCATACCTCTGCTTAACCCTTCGGGGAATACAGGCGTGATGTTATGCTTAAATATAGGTAAATTTTAAATACGAAGAATACCTACTGGTAATCCTTTAGAAAATCACAACTATTATAAGTACAAGTTTATCAGTATCGTGTAAAATATGATACGTGAGCCATCTATTATCATTATTGGCACAACAGAGCTCTTCGAGTCGTAATAATTCATATTTCAAACGCGCTCTAATTCGCAACAGTTGTTATGGGAAAAATATTACAATACGGCTACTAGATGGCGCACAAATAATTGATTGATTTGTGATTTCTAACTACACATTGCTTACATTTAATTCGTTTGGTAAGTAACTGGGCTCCGGTTTGTTGCCATCTTGTTGCTGCATATGTTTCTCTAAGACTAGGTCGTATAAAGAAAGCAAAGATACAAGCCCTAAGAAATTGCCTCTATTGAATGAGGTTTTAAACTCATTGTGACCTCGGAAAGGAAGTTCTTAAAGTGCTAAATGACACACAACATCAACCTAATCTTTGAAAAACAGCGCGATTGTGTTCGACATGCATAATGTATTCAGCGAGATTATATTTGTCTGTAAAACTCAAAGTATTTACCTTTTTCCAAGTAACGATTACACACCAATACACACTTTAATCCTTCACAAGGAACAATAATTGCATGCGTTTCCGAATTCATTTTAATGATAAGAAACTTTTTCATCACTTCAAAAAGAAGGTAATTACAGCAAAAACTAATCACAACACAAACTCACAGAAAATTTAAAAAAATCAAAACATAAACGACGTCAGTAACCGCTCAAAACAATTAATTTGAAATTACATCATACAAATTCACGCTTTGCGCAGCGACTCGCGCACACATACTCAGGATCTACAATCCTACCACCTCCTACTACGATTCGTTTCATTCATAAAAAGTCAAAAGCCGGGCTTAAAAATTCGAACATTTGCAAAATGAGTACATACTATCATATCAAGGACGTTAACACATTTCTTTGCGAAAAAATGAGAAGTTAGAAGCCCGATTTGAAGCCACCTTGTGTGAGCGAGAAAGCTATACTTCATTCATCGATACGATCTCGCCTCCTGCTTAGCGCTATAACGTTAGAGCGAGACCGCAACTGCGGCATCGGAGATAGTTTGGCAACGGTGCATGATGAATGAGGCGATGAATTTAAATATTATTCCTTGAGTATGTAACTCTGGCAACGTTGCATCGTAGTACGTATCTAGCGCGCGGCCGGTACCTACCACGTTTTTATTCTTGTGGCCGGTACTACGCGGAGAGTTTAATGTTATTATTCGTATCAATTCTTGCGACATTGAGTTTGTTTACAGGTGTAGTTTTTTTATTAATAGGCTCACTTTTGATTGAAAGCCGGGCTTTTCGGCTTTAATGAAAGGAACGCCCCTGTGTTTGATGTACCTATATCAGCACTTTAGCATACGATACAGAACTTGCAATCTTTTGTACGGTACTGAACATAGATATAAGAAATAAGAAGATATGCCCGGCAGCTATAAATTTATAGAAACCCGATGTCTCCAGTCTGTCCCTTCCACTCGCCACAACTACACCAGTTCAGTAAAAGCAATACATATGTACGAAGTCGCGCAGGCACTCGCAATTCATAAATCGAAACTTACTACACAATCAATTATAAACCTTATCGCATCCAACACAACGCGCATTTACCATGCACCGTACAACTCACTCACACGAAAACATCGGGCTCTATCGTTGTGCTGTGCAAAAGCCATTTATTTTACATATACGCTAATGATTGACTAAATCGAAAAGTTATCGATTCTTCCATTTATTATTGTATTAAAACGTTTGTGGGAGACCTGAAAATAAAATAAATAATAAAAAATATACAAATAATAATATAATATAAACAAACAATATTTTGCTAAAAACAAAATATTATAAGTAAATAAAAAATAACAATATGAGAAAATAAAGATGTGTAATAAATATTATTTCACATGAGTCTTCCAACCGGGTTAAAACGGTTAAGAAATTGAAGAATAAACTATAATAGTAATATATTCATTAGACAATTGATATTATTGTCGATAGTTTACGTTAGTATGGATCTGCACAAGCACATCATTAGCTCGCGGCAAGACACAGCGGCCGTAATACGCGATCCAACCGCATACACATAGCATCGTTTTGTGATTTTTACATTGCGTTGTCCAGTCACTTAGCGTCATATAGATAAATACTTGTACTAACTTATGGTAAGTGATTCCATGATGTACAAACATTTTGTTTTGGCTTCGGTTTTTACAATAAATCTCTGAACAACACAGCATTCTTATAATTTGTCACGATCACGGTCGAGAGCGCACTTGTTCGCGGAGACCGCCATTTGCCTACTTTGCGAGCATTTTGATCATTGCGCGCGGACACAGACTTGCCACTTCTCCTGTTTTTTTATATTTCTATGGTACTGAACTATATTTAGGTATTCTCATGTTACAAAAGTTATAGACTGATGTACATAAATAGCTTGATTTGTCTTTGAAAACCACTAAGAATATTTTTAAAACAAAAAATGCGTCTGTATTAATCTGCCAGCGCCAGAATTAATTTGCATAATTGGGCAAGATGGTGAAGCTGTCACAACAATGAAGTTTCTATACGAAAATTACATTTTGGTGTTTTTGCAGAGTAATTGGTACCTAATCTATTCAGAATTAATAATAAACAAAAAAAAAAACACCACTGTTTTGTCACTTTTGAGGTCTTTACGTAACTGAGATATTAATATTTTATTCCACAATATTATTTTATCTAATTGTTCTTTGACCAGAGTACCTAAAGATATGTAAATATGAAAGATATTCTGAACTAGTTTTCTAATACAATGCAATGGGCATTGCTTTGTTATAAAATTCTAGCGTGGTAAAGACAATAGAGGGGGAAGTTTGTGTCAATAAACCAGTCGTGCTTGAGATCTATCGACGAATCGAACCACAGTCACAGATAACAATATGAATTGTTCCTAGAAATTCCATCACAATTGAATTCAGTCTCGATAGTGAAATTAATATCGAGAAAGCACGGACGTTTGTTCAAAATAAAAAAAGAAGTGATGCACCAATATTCTATTGACTATGAGATATTGTGTAGGCCTTACGAGTGAGGCATCTTGAGTTTTAACCCACAACGTTTTAGGTACTACTGACGTAACTTAATTCAGTTTACGATGAAAGCATGAACATGGGGTTTTAATGGTTATGAACATTAACATTGTGGGTTGCATGCGCGTCACTAGAATTCTTTTCTTGCTAACCCCTTAAGGGGGATGCGCTAAGGTAGCCCACGAAATTCAAATTTTCTTAAGTGTTTTGCAATTTGCAGGACAGTATCAGGTTGTATGTTGATCTAAATATGATTCGCGGCCGTAACAAATATTTATTCCTAGAATTATAATCATAAAAATCATCAATACAACTCTCTCAGTGCATAATACCCTATTTAGGGTCGTAGCACACATATCAACTCGGAAAGGGATCGTCACCGTATCGGCTTTCGCCTAGCCGTGAAACAGGCGTCAACCTACCGTAAGCACGTAACCAAAGCGGACCAGCAGCTCCGATACGTCGACTCGGCTACAGCTAGGCGACGCCGCGCTTACGTCTCGCTGACCGCTGCTGGTTGACCTGGCTGGCACCAGATCAGTTTGAATCCAAACGCGGGAGAGGTGAGAGGGACAAGGGTAGACGAAGAGACGCAAGCGCGGCGACGGAGAGGCGGAAGCGCGGGGACCACGAGCCGTAAGCACGGGGACCGCTGGTTGACCACCGCGGTTCGTGAGCTTGTCCCGAGGCGAATCGTTTACGTTACGATGTCGATTAGTGTGCTTTTCAGTAGGGAGTTTCATGCAAAGAATACTAAACGGCTTGAGTTGATACGGTTACGATCCGCTTCCGAGTTGATACTCGTATGTGTGCTATGATCTTTAATGACTATTTTTTCATGAAATTATGACATTTGAGACCAATTCTAACTTAAGGAGGTGTATTGCTGATTCTAATGATTTTAATCAACATACTTTTGCTGGCTACCTTAGCGCATCCCCCTTAAGAGGTAAACAAGAAAAGAATTCTAGTGACGTGCATGCAACCCACAATGTTAATGTTAATAATCATTAAAACCCCATGTTTATACTGTGCCCAATTGCCCATGTATAAATATTGGGAAAGTGCGTTTTGGCGAGTCTTGTATGTTCAATATTCTAAATAAGAGATAAAAGTCCCTATAGTGTCTAAGGCCCGACTGCACAACAAATAACTAAATGCATTTAGCGCTAAACGAATTTAAACCATCGATCTATTTCTGTCAATCAAAAAAAGTTGGCCGTCACGGGACGCCCGGCAGATGTGAAACATCTATGTTAATGTTAGAATTCATAATTCATAAAAACCTAAAACAAAATATAAAAAAAAATTGAGTTTCGTCAGTAAAAATCATTTTCTTATTATCTATCTATACTAATCTATCTATACTAATCTATTTGTTTGTTTGTTTGTTTGTTTGAACGCGCTAATCTCAGGAACTACTGGTTGGAATTGAAAAAATATTTTTGTGTTGGATAGTCCATTTATTCAGAAATATTATAGGCTATATAACATTACGCTACAACCAATAGGAGCGGAGCATAAATGTAAAATGTTGCAAAAACGGGAAAAAATATTCCTTTTTGTGAGCTTCTGTTGCGTGCGCTGCGTAAACGGTTTAAGTTACGCAAATATCATGTATGATGGAATTGTTTCTCTTTAAAAGTTCTAAAAAAAAGTCCGCGACAGCATATGTCTATCTTTTAAGATTGACTCACTATAACCTTTTTTTATGGTAATCAAGTTTGTTCGAAATTAATGCATTATTTGCGAAGGAGTTTTCATAAACATGGTATTAATCCTTATCCAAATAAATACGTTATTCATCACAAGTATTTAATTTTGAACAAAGTTGCCCTTACAGCTTTTAATTTCAATGAATATCTTACGAGATATAACTGTTTTATAATAACTCCGCAGCAAAATAATGATCAACTCTGCGAGGTAGTCTATTCTAAAGCTGAAGAGTTAGTTTTTAGGGTTCCGTACCCAAAGGGTAAAACGGGACCCTGTTACTAAAACTCCGCTGTCCGTCTGTCTGTCTGTCTGTCTGTCCGTCTGTCCGTCTGTCACCAGGCTGTATCTCATGAACCGTGATAGTAAGACAGTTGCAATTTTCACAGATGATGTATTTCAGTTGCCGCTATAACAACAAATACTAAAAAACAGAAAAAAAATATATTTTAGGGGGGCTCCCATACAACGGACACGATTTTTTTGCCGTTTTTACAGATAATGCCCGCGGCTCCGCCCGCGTGGATGTCGGTTATCACGTAAAAAGTAGCCTATGTCCTTCTCCATATCCCAGGCTATATCTCTGCCAAATTTTGTGACGATCGGTTCAGCGGTTTACACGTGAAAACGTAACATACAGACAGACAGACAGAGTTACTTTCACATTTATAATATTAGTATGGATGGTAAGGAACCCTTCGCGCGCGAGTCCGACTCGCACTTGGCCGGTTTTTGTTTTTTGAATGCGCTAATCTCTGGAAGTGCGAGTTGGATTTGAAAAAAATCTTTTTGCATTTTACAGCCCAATTCTTGGGGAAGCATTACATTCCTATTAACTAGGACACAATTTTTCTTATGAAAGTTTATGCGAAAACGAAGTAAAAGCACGGGCAGGCAATGTGTTGTGACAGGGTGGGTCGGGGGAACAAGAAATTTAACGCGGACGAAGTCGCGGGCAGAAGCTAGTTTTAATTATAATAAGAAAATGATTTAAATTATAATAATAATTATAGAATATATACAGGGTGTAAGGGACAGCCCTCCGCAGACTGATGGGGTGAATTCAGTATAATTATCATACTAAGATTTTCCTGAAATAATTTCATATACCGTACATGAAATTATTTCAAGAACGTTATGGGAATCGAATAAAGCTGATTTGTTTTATTACCTCACACGCAATGTATTGTTACCGTGGCAAAACGCACGTAGCGATCGGCAGCGCAGCGAGCCTACGGCTCCCCGCCACGGGGCGCGGTGGTTTCAATGAACTCTGTAGCTAGGCAGGAAGTGAGCAGCTGATTTCACGCGTCGTTCGTTAGAGTATTTCAACATCCATTGCAGATTTTTTTACTTTAGTTGTTTTATTTACATACATGGAGTGCTGCGTACAGATAATGTAATTTTACATTGAAATAAAGGAATAGCTGAAAAAAAAATAAAAAACGGAAATTTTCCTGATACATTTTCCGGTAGAATATGATTCAACATAAGGAGCTTGCACCCTGTTAGTTTGCGGAGAGCTGTCCCTTACACTCTGTAGATTACATAACGAAGCTCACACGTTTTGACGTTCAAAAGTGCCTTTTGACGTTCAAAAGTGCCTTTTTGACGTTCAAAGGTGCCTTTTTGACGTTCAAAAGTGCCTTTTTGACATTCAAAAGTGCCTTTTACGTGCCTATTCGAAATAAATGATTTGACTTAGACACACAGAAAAGCAACAAAATAATAATGAGTGTATATTTACGCGCGCGCACTCATAAGAAAGTCGAGAGCAGTGGCGTAGAGGGGGCATCACGGCATGACGCTGTCATGCCGTTTGCAGTTACGGCAAACGAATCGGTCAAAAATTGGTGCCAAAGTGCGCCAATAGATGTATCACATCAAAAAATTTAACATGTCAAAGACAGAATGTTTTAAATTCGTTTAGCCATAAATGCATTTAGTGATTTGTGGTGCAAGTGGACCTAAGTAAGCATGTTACAACAATACTTGCCTCCCTTCTTGTTGGAGTAACCACCCATCTTGCCGGCGACCCTGGCCGTGGCGCTGCCCGCCACCACCAGCACCAAGGTGCCGGTGCGGGCCGCGTGACCTACGTAAACATCAGTTTTACTATAGAACACTATCATCATTCCTCGTTGGTCTAGTGTTCGCATGAGGACTAGGATTCGATTCCCAGGTCGGGCAAAGTGTTATTGGGTTTTTCCATCAGGAATTTCTCAGTAGCAGCCCGAAGTCTGTAACTGCCCGGTCGATGGCAATACATCCATTTCATGGGACTTAAACATAACAGGCGAAATGAGGGTCTAATTTTTCAAAACTCGCTAAAACGATTTTTCTGGAAATCCAGATAATGATGATTTTTAAACTCAATAAAATTTGATGGCACTCCTTGCTACTCCTTGCTAGCACTATTACACAAGTCACCATTGGTTCTCCATACTATTCGTAAGGTCACTTGGTGCAAAAGCAAGCGTTGTGTTTGGTTGATTCCGTTGTAAAGGAATTTAAATCCTTTATGATCATGCTGACTAGAAATCAAAACGTCTATGCCAAGTATTGACTAAACCTTATATTGACTAGGAACCATAAAGGCCTACCTTGCAATATGTCTATTATTTTAGGAGAAGAAAGGGAGTACCGTTTCTGGTGGCTCACACACAGTTCTAACCTAACCTAACCTACAGTTCAGAGTTTAGTGTGAGTTTATTTTAACCATCTCGACTACTTAGAAATTATTGCATTTTAGGCATTTTGCTTGTTAAACATTTTGATCTCTAGGCGATTTACAGCTTAGGCAATTTGCCGTGTACACATTAATTTTAGGCATTTTGATATGTAGACGAATCGAAAGTTAGACACTCTGATCATAAACCATTTAAATTTTAACCATGATATTATAGTGGATTTTATTACCAAGCCTAAGGTCAGTTGATGGGTCAATTTAGTACTGTTATAGAGAGATTTGCACGGAAATGAGTTTGTCACTTAGTACAGAATTGAAAAAACTTTCAAAAGCGAGAGAAATTCGATTTGAAGGAAAATATGTTTTAGCGGGTTTTGAAATTAGACCTCTCAAATGTGCGTGTAGGTACTTTAGGTACAGCTTTGGCTAACCCTTCGGGGATAACAGGCGTCCTCTAATATCATTATTCATCCGAAACACGGCCACAGGCAATTTATCAATTACTGTTTAGTGTCAAGACGGGACCAAAAGTGTTGGGGAGGTAACCCGACACGTGACATTGTTTGCTTAATTATATTATACCAGTTAAGTAACTACTGTTTAGTGATCGTATAATGAAACTAGACTTACGGATCATGATCGCCATTTTGTGCCTGCTCGCTCCTAGAAGTCGAAAAAGAAAATAAGCTCCTTATTTACATTGATGTAGATATTGTCCCTCCTCTATGGCTCGTCGCAGCACCTGTAAAATACAAATTACTTAGTAAATGGAACTTTTTAAAAGCATAACTGTGAAAATCACAAGAAACTATCGCGGAACTTAATAATGTACCACGTAATAGCACTTCGTCGTCACTTAGTAGCGGATAGGGTTGCCAGACACTCGGTTTTGACAGCTTGTTTTCATTTTAACAACTCCTGTTTAAGTATTCTGTCTTACAAATTTTCGGGGGCCGGGAAGTTTGGAAGTGCCGACAGTGACAGAAAAGTTGAAAGGAAATCGTTTGGCTTGGGCATGTGATGAGGAGGGAGGAAACGCATGTGATGAAAAGAGTGATGAATATAAGTGTTGATGGATGGAGAGGGAGAGGTAGGGCAAAGAAAAGATGGATGGATTGTGTGAGCAATGATATGAAAGAGAAGGGAGTGAGTGATAGAGTGACAGTTGACAGGGGAGAATGGAAAAATAAAAGGTGTTGCGCCGACCCCAAGTAGCATGGGGTAAGGGCATGAAGATGATAAAACATGAATACGCTTTGGAAAACTACGTCTAACCCTATTCGGTTTATTTTACAACTTAAGACGTGCTTTCTTCAAACGTAGTGTTAATAGAAAGTGGATATTAAGGTTAAATAGCCTTCATCATTAATCATTATTTCAGTCAAAAGACGTCTGCTGCACATAGGCCTCCCCCAAGCATCGCCACTTCGACCGATTCTGTGCTTCCCGCATCCAGCAGATTACTGCGGCCTTCACAAGGTCATCGGTCCACCTTGTGAGAGGCCTTGTGGGGTTGGGGCCGAAAGGTTCTGGAGTGGCGACCGCGTACCGGAAGACGTAGAGTTGGAAGACCTTTTTTTTTTTTTTTTTTTTTTTTTGACGCTGAGAAATGCATTACGCCTGCCCGCTCGTCGGGGGACGAGACGAGGTATGTGGGACTCCCTGCCAAAATGGCAGTATACCCACTAAAACTCAGCGGAGTTCCCTCATCGCCTTGATGGGAGGGTCATGGGAAACCGGCACAGCCTTTACGTCCACAACCCTCCCGGCGCATGCCCGCCTAACTGGCGGGCCCCGCATGCCCCTCAGCCTGGGGGCGATATGGGAATGACCGGGAACACCTGGCCATTCCCGTCCGACACTGGTGGAGGCCTGTGCAATACAGGCAAGGGTGCCCCCGCACCGTTGCCTGCTCGCCTCCACTTGGGACCTCGCGCCAGACGACCCCGCGTCCAGGCGCCCCTGGTCCCACCGCGACGGGTCAGGTTAGTGGCCCCGCCGCCTACCACTTTTCGGCCGCAGAGGATAGGGAGAGCGGCCAACGCAATACCGACACTCCTCTTCCTCTGCGGCCCCACCGCGTCCGCCATTCATCGGTGGCGACCCCGTCAAGGCCGCGGAAGGTAGGGAGAACGGCTCACCGCAATACCGGCACTCCTCTCCCGCCGCGGCCTCCCACACTCAGCCGCGATGCCGCCCATTCGACATCGCGGCCCGCCTCAGTTGCGATGTCGCCAAAGCGGCACCGCAACCTACGGCCGCTACGTCGTCGGCTTAGCCGCAAAAGCCCTGACAAGCGGCCCCCTCCTCGGGTTCCTCTTAGCTTCACCGTGGCCCTCCAAGCCACGGCTACTGAGCCCCCCCGCCTCGACAATGCGGGAACCCACCGGGGGGGGGGAGTTGGAAGACCTCCCACAAGGTGCAGTTGAAATAAATATTTATTTCAACATAATATTCTGTTAACAAAATGTTTCTAGTTTTCAAACTGATGATTTGGCATAACCCTGCCTCGTCGGAATAGTTTCAGCTTGCAAGTTTAGAATGTGGTAATAGCGATTATAATAATATATTATGGTGGTTTGCAGGTCTTAGATACTTTGTAATACCGCTGTGTTGTTACTGTTGAGTAATCGGAAGCATAGTTACAGAGCTATTTGATCTTAATTTTGTCTCAAAACTCTCTGTGCATGCAGTATTCACTAGTATCGAAATCGGATAGTAGTGAGCATATATAGAATGCCCCAAATAAATTGAGCTTAATGTGTTTGAACGCATAGGTCAAAAGACTGGTACAGACGGCGGGAGTCTCGGACACGGCACGTGTCTTGTGGGGTTCCCTACTCCTAATCCACCGTCATCCTGGGTTATTATTTTTCAAATGTTGCAACCTCGTCTCTTCATCAGCCTAGCCTTTTCATAGAGTGATCAAATAGGTCACCCTGAGATGAGTGCCTTCCGTCCGAAGCGGACAATACCTTATGTAGGTAAGCAGGTTCAGCAGTCTTTTCATCTGTCATATTATGACATCGTGGCAATTGCGTGGAAAGACGGAGATATTATAGTCTTATCTATCTAGAATTATCAGTTCATATTACGTCTGCAGTGTGTGTTGTTTCACCGTATTTCTGATATTTATCGTGCTGCTAAATGCTTGTTTAATTTTAAAGTTATATCAAAATCACAGTTATATGTAACGCTACACCACGCTGTGTGTAAATAATTTCGCTGCGGCAGTGACCTTTGGGACACCAAAATTGTCAACACAAACTTTATATAGTAATGACAAACTAAAGTTTGAGTTGACAATTTTGGTGTCCCAAAACAAATTTGTTTCACAGAAAAAGTTCCAGGTTTATAAAACTCATGTAAAAAACATGCCGAAAGTTTTATGAACCAAGGGAAATGATAGCGTGATATCGTAATAATGATAGCTGTTATTTTTGGTACAAAAACATACAATTCCTTGTTTGTAACATTTGTATAGCTCAGTTAGCGTGAAGCGAAATGCTTACGCCCTCAATTTCCTTGATTGACGACATTAATCTTGGCAGCGGGTAATGACATGATAACCATTAGGCTGGCAAGCGTAAGCACTTTGACGGTAATTGTGATTTACTGTAAGAGTATTTATTTTAATATTATAATGGATAGAAATTATAAAATACACATTGAACTGTGACAAAGATTTAATTGGTAATATTTAATTTATTTCTTGAGATAAAACATTGAATTTCATATTATAACTGTAGGTTGCAACATTTGAGGGGCTTGTGGCACTAATAACAGCCACACGAGTTGATCGGTCAGGTTAAGCTACGCTTGCTGCGGCTGTTCCGTGGATGGGTGACCATCTAAACATACCAAGACTCCTTCGTGCTTCGGAAAGCACTATAAGCTTTTGTCCCGGCTGTCATTTGCAGATCTTTGACAGTTGTTACGGGTCAATATGTACGAGTATATAAATCTTCAACTCTCAAGATTGTTGGTATGTAGGTACGTCATTGTGTATTTCGTTATTGCACACAATCTAGCTCATGTAGTTAAATAAAAGACCTTTGGTGAATTGGGAGCAGACACAAGTTATCTTGAGACGAGTCTCGCCACCGTTAGTGAGTGTTGATTCGACTAGAAAGTTATTATAACTTGTAATAAACTCAATATCAATAATATATAGGCTCTACTGCTAACAAATAAAAGTAATTTTATTACGAAAACCACTTTGCGTGACACCAACAACGGGTTGATTGATAGATAGTCGATACGCAATTGTTTTTGCTGCCAAGTTCGAAAAGAAAAAGTTCGTGTCAAAACCGCCAATGAAAGTGGCAAATGTCGACGTTTTTATATCAAAATAGGCTTCTATAAACCTATCATATGAAATACCTGTTTATCGATATCAAATGCGATTTAAAAAAAACTAGATAAAAAAGATAATTATCATAAATTTATTTGCAAAGATACAACACAAACTAAAAATAAAATATTTATACTATAAACCTACACGAAAAAAAAGACAAAGAAAAAAAAAAAAGGAAAGTGCTCATTGGGCATCAAAAAATTCTTCCGCATCGCCGTCAGTGGAAAAAGTGCCCAAAAGGCTGGCAGCGTTGCCACGTTGGATGGCAATGCTGATTCTTTGGCCTAAAAATAGGCCAGACCTCTGGTCACGTGAAGAGTCGACCAACCGCGTGGCGATGTCCCGATATACACGATGAGCACTCGGTCCCCACGGACCTAATGTTTCAACCCCAAACGGCTCAAAAATATAACTCCCTATAAGGTTGTTATATTTGCGCCGTTTGAGGTTTTCTGCACCTGCAGCAGCCGCCCCAGCACAACCCGCCGTGCTAGGAAGATGGGATGGCGCGAGGGTGTCGACACAGGTTGCATCCCACACCAAAGGCCTACCCAACTTCCAAGGCATTATGGTCATTCCGTATTTATTATCATAATGATTTATGCAATCATTATTTATCAATCACTAAGCATATTTTATTCTCAAAAATTCCAGCCTTGATCAAGAGAAACTGGGGTATTTAAATTGTAATAGTATTTACATTTTCTAGAAGTTGTAGGTAGTACCATGTACATATGTTCCATGTATGCGTCTCATCTCTCGACGCTTTCGTTTAACTGCTTCCTTTGCCCGTTTTTGTCGGAACATGTAACATCATATCTTCTATTTAATTCTTTTTACTAAACTGTAGCATTTTTTCTAGAAGTGAATTGTTTTAAACAAATACAAAAGCTTATCTTACTTTCACAAAAAATTGTATGATAACAGAATTATGAATTTGATTTTATATACTTATAAGTTATTCTAATATCAATGGTTTTTATTGTGACTTAAAAGACTACTATCACAAACAATGAATCTAGACGGAAAGTAGGTTTATCTAAACATACTCTCTCATAAATATTTATTTCTAGATTTTTCGTAATTGCACCTACCACTGTTTGTCTCTAAATCACCCAAAGGTTGACCGGTAGAAAATGCCTCTGTACATTTCTGTGCTTGAAGTATTCAATAAATAAATAAATAAATACTTGTATATATAAATACTTGTTTCTACACCAGCAACGGTAGTATATGTGAATCTATTAATTAATATTAAGATCTTAATGTACCATTTACTCAGAAATAAATAAATTATTATTATTATTAAGTTATGATTTGTGGTTTTTGAATATTCAATGCAAATGTTTATTAATTACAATAAATGATTAAGTTGTAATTAATATGACACAATTACGATTTTATAGGTATTACAATTTTCAAGTAACAAATAGTTTCAAAGTATTTTCTGAACTTTAAGTTGATGTTAATAACTTTTTTTCGATAACAAATAACATAAAAAATAGCAAAATTGTCTTATTAAGTTTGAAAATGATTCCTGCATTTAAAGCTAAAAGAAAATCAAACCTTTGTTCAAAGGCATATTCTATCAAAGACTACTTAAATGATAAGAATAGTTGGTCGCTGTGATTGACTCAAGACAATGTTTATGATCTTTCCTCCTTTATTTAATTAGTTGCATTGCAAAGTAGCTAGCGATCGCGACAATTGATCATATTTTTCTTGCCTGAGCAACCGGCAGCAAGTTCGTTAAGCTCCCTTAGATGTCACTGCTTGCGGTAGCGTCGGGGGTCGAGTTGCCTCCTTCCCTCAAATATTGCGGGGGGAAGAGTGGCTGATCTTTGCGCTAAGCGCGTGAACGTGTGCTGCTTGTGGTGACTGGTCGTCTTGCTGACCATGGTTTTGTTATTATTATTAGTAATTAACTGTTTATTGATTTTACTACGATGGTCCTAGTTATTTGTGCATAATCCAGGATTTCACATGTAAGTAGGACGCCCTTTATGCCTGCCTGAGGCTTTCATTTAGTTCTGTTTACTTTTTTTTTAATTTCTGCCTGAATGTAGTCTGTTTTAAATGTTTTTGTTGGTATATTGGCGTGTGCTTTATATGGAACATAAATTCATTTAAAATGTTTTGTGTTTCGTAATGTTAATTACTTTCCATACTGTATAGAACCAAATTCATTTAACTGAACAGACAGCTGTGCTACTGGGGAGTTTGTTGAGGCACTTCTTTATCCCAGCTTTCCCACTAGCAAGTGCTGAAGGGTGGGCGTTTTGGGAGACTGTCTTATGTAATTTTGACGTTCAGAAAGTGCTGATTTCCAGCATAGTTCGAATAAATGACTTTTGATTTTGATTCATGCGTCGTGTATTGAAGCTACGGATTTTCCTAATACCGATTCATTCAGCCACAAACAACCTGGAAAAATATCGGCAGAAGCCCGATTGCTTCCTGTGTACCGCTGCATATTATACTTTATTGAATAAATCGTCAATATCTCTGCCTGACTGGGTGCTATTCAGTAAAGTTTAAATACAGAAATTGTATCTACAATACTTTTCGTTCGTATTTGATACAATATTTTTATACCTTGTCCCCTCCAGCGTCATTTGTAATTCGTGTGTCTCTCGGCTTTCTCGATTATTTTCCGAGCTCTTAAATCATGGGGCGTCATATGAAACGGAGTAAGTATGTCGTTTAATACGTCATGTCACGTGCAAGAATTCACGTAAGCGTCTGTGTGGAGGCTACATGGAATACGGAAATATACTGCTACTTTTTGTACGTGTTCCGTTGTAAAATAACATGTTGACTGAATTACACGAAATAGGTACGCATAGCACCGGCTTTTATAATACAAACAATTGCAACATTCGGGAATACTGTAATTTCTTTTTTTCATGCTTTTTTAATAATAAGCAGGTAAGTAATTCTTAATTACAATCTAGCCTTAAAATCCTTAGTCTGATTTAATAGTATACTCGTAAACACTTTGGGATTACCGTAGAATGGGGCTATTTGGATTTTCGGGGGTTATTTGGAACAAAGCAATTAGTTGACATAAATTCGAATTGTGGTCTTCATACGAAAAATTGTAAAAGTAAACAAGAAATATATTGAGTATTGAGTAAGACCAGAAATAAAATAAAAGTTGTTTATGGTGTTTTGGTAGAATTTATGTCAATTTACAAACTTACCGTCTATATTTGTTTCTTTGTAGTACCTATATTAGATATAATTTCTTCGAACTCACTAGCCATATATAACCCATCAAAGGCTTCTGTGGCTTTTAGTATATAACATTTTAAACTCTACGATTTACATTTTGAAAATAAAAAAATAAAAAAAACTTACAATATTACTTTATTCCAAATAACCCCCGAAAATCCAAATAGCCCCGTTCTACGGTACTGTAAAATGAACAACGTAGTGATGCATAAGTTCAATTTTCTGATCCACAGTTGTCTTATGATAAAGTACCTACACGTAAAGCTTTGGTGGGCGGCACGTAAAACTTGTTGTCGCCTGTTCGCCATCGAACCCTAATAAAACAAAAAGGGTCGGTTCAAACTTTTGTGCCCCACTTGAATGTCGTGCCGGCGCATCCCGCACGTCCGTCGCTAATAAAAACACATGAAAGGCTTTTTACACTCTGCTGCACTCTTTTCAGCTTTACTGTTCGTGAAGCATTTTTTGTTTCAAAGCACACCTATAGATGCCTGTGAAACGCATCACATCGCATCGCATCATCGCATTGCATGTGTGTGGCTCGTATTCAAGCCACGTAATGCCGTGATTTTCGCTGACAACCAAATGCAAATGTTTCAGTTTTCATTTGCAGTTGGCGTCATTAATTCAGTGTTTATCTCCAATTAAAATTGTTTTCCAATAGTTAAAAAGCTACGCGTGGGTAGTGTTGCCGTAATGAGAGTGGTGTTGTTCATAATTTGGACAAGCGTTTAAAACGCACGTATAGGTATACGTGCTAAAAGTTATTGGAATTACATTGTGTATAGGAAAACAATTTGATGTTTAACAGAATTTTCATGTTTATACCTATAGTAATACACACGGACCAATGCGGCCTATTGAAACTGCTCCAAATTCAATAAAAGTTAAATTGTGTGCGTCAAAAATATCGACATCCGTTTAGACCAGCACAGCTAGGGTTTACAAATATTTTACCAGTTTCAGTATCTATGATTTATAATATTATGATTGAAAAAAGTAAATCAATGGGCACATTTTAGAGGAAGAAATCGATCTTAACCCAGCTTCGAATAAAAACTCGCTTGTCGACCATATGTCAACAACGCATTCTCTCCTATTTCGGCCACATAGTACGCAGAGGCGATGAAAGTTTGGAAAAACTGATTATGGTTGGGAACACCGAAGGCAATCGATCGCGCGGTCGTCCACCAACACGGTGGACCGATTAGGTGAAGGAATCATCGTCCTCTAAATTCTACACGGTGGTAAGGGATGCGCTGGACAGAAACCGGTGGAGGCGGATCATCCACTCTCGATGCAACTCTGAAGCTGACCACGATCGTCAGACATGAGGGACCGACCACAGAGAGAGAGAGGAAGAAAACGAATAAATAAATTACTATAATTATTAATATTGGATAATTATGAAAATCAACTGACTGTTGCTACCAAGTTAGACAAAACATACGTTTGACTTTCACAACTTTCGACCAACAAAAATAAATTGCTCATTTCGTTTAATACTCCTCTTTATGAAGTTCAGCTTTATTCAGCGGCACACACGCAACTCACGGGTATGTCAATACTTTTATTAAATTTTCCTACAAAATATATCCAACATAAAGTTTATCCGAGAGTATCAATATGGGCCTGACCTAAAATCGCTGAGATCCATAACATGAAAAATACATTATCGCGTCATCCATAATCACTCAACAAATAGGTACAATAATGGTATTGGAAAAATATCCTTCAAAAGGGTTAAATTAGGTATGTATATACAAGCACACGTTTGTATACTATACTATACTTGCCACCGATGGGAAATCTAGGCATTAATATATCTAGGAAAAGATCCATGGAAGAAATAGATTGAAAGAAATTGATATACTAACTCTGTCTTCTTAGCTAATTTAGAACTTTTGAAAATAAGAAGCGATTTCCATAATATAAATACACGTAGTAAACATGAAATTGTGATACCCTTTAGATTAACTAAAACTAGCAAGCCATTCCATAAAAACCGTATCCGCTTTTATAACAAGTTCCGAAAGTCAGTTACAGAACTTAGCGATGGAACGTTCAAAACCCACATCAAACGTGTCCTTATCTCAAAAGCATATTATAAGATTAAAGGCTACGTTGAAGACAAGGAAGATTGGCGTTAATTCCTTTAGCACATGACGTGGCTTCTCTGGGACCTCATTACCGGTATAACTATGTAAATGTAATATAACGATGTTTATTTTTTTTCATACTTCCTAATTTATTGCTTTACCATAATGTGAATTTAGGTGGTAACTAAATCAAGAAAATAAAAATAAAATAACCTAACCTTATTCAGATCCACCCGACAATCCATCTTCCTAGAGACCGTGGGATGAGCCGCTCTGTAGGGTAGTACAGAACAATTTACATCACACGCGGTGTAGATACGACTTAAAGGCTACTAGTGTCGCGTCGCGCTCGCGATATCGCGCGAGTTTGTACGAGCCTTAAAGGCATAATATTTATATCCTTTCATTATTTTTCTCTGCTGGGACCATGTGGTTTTGTGTGTTTTGAGATACCGAATAAGTATTAATGCCTAGTGCGTGAGAAATGCTTTTACCATGATCATGTTTAGAAATAAATTACCGATTGTGTGCGAATACAATCGGTACGCGCTGTTTAGTTTCACTATACGAGATGTTATTAAAAAAAATCTGTTATGAGTTATGACGTTTACCAACAAAGCCTAATTTAAACGTCTCTTGGTATACACACAGAAAGACTGGTGGTGTCAATCCCACCATCGCTAAGTAACAATTAATTGGTCAATTTGAATTAGCGTCACGTGATGTCCGATGTCTTAGATAAGTCCACTTCTAGGAGTTTTTGGGTACGTCAGTGATAAGTAAAATAGGACCTAAAATGTTGCCAAGTAGAAGTGCTTTCTGTTAAGCGTATTCCGATTCCAGTAAGTAAATAAAAACTGGCGTTTTTGGCTGAATACTTGCCAACAGTATTTAGCAACAGTAAGGAAGTTTTATTTTACCATTCTGTTGCTAAAAGCTTTACATGATCAATGTTTATACAAGTCAATCAAGTGGTTTCTTTTTTAAATTAATATATTGTTAAGTATTGTTTTAATTTTAAAAGGTCCTTATTTGTTAAGTTTCGTTTCCTCCATAAAGGTTTAATTTATTTAACTTCGTTTGGGAGCCAAAATCGAGTAAGAATTGTTGAATAAAACTAAGAACCAAGTAAAAGTAACGAAAAGAAAATAATTGCAGAGCAAACTAAAATCAGAGATACGGGTGTTAGTAAACGTTCAGAGGGAAAAGGCTAAAACTGTGATAGTTGCAAAAGAAGCGAATGTCGGGGCTCTTTGGATCTAAAGATGTGGCCGATATTGTCTTTGAATATATGTGCGTCTCATGAGAGCAGTGATTGTTTTGTCAAATCCATACTCCATACTTACTTAATATTATAAATGTGAAAGTAACTCTGTCTATCTGTCTGTCTGTCTGTATGTTACGTTTTCGCGCCTAAACCGCTGAACCGATCGCGACACCTTTTTTACGTGATAACCGACATCCAAGCGGGCGGAGCCGCGGGCAAAAGCTAGTATAAACGTAAAATCCATTAGAATTTCAAACTTCAGTACCTAATCGAAGTTATATCTACCAATATACTACCTACCTATTAAAACCAGGCGCGATTTATCGACCAATTAATTGGCACAGGTGCGACTAATCAATTTAGTTGAAAAGTCCATAATCGTCCATTAAGGGTATAACAAACTCAAAGCTGCACTTTTGTGACTGATCAATTAAGCTCTTGTAATGAAACCCGAACGTGAATCCATTTATATTGTGTTTCGACCTTTTACCCCCTTATTTATAAACGTTGCTTAAAGTTAGGAGACGTTTAAACGACAGTCACTCATCATTATTTAACTTTAAACAATCATTTATAAATAAACCCTATTGTGTTAGGGATCGTCGATCTCTTTGTCTGAACAATGAACTCGAATAAACTTGGCGTATCTTCTTTTGCAAATTATGGACTTGGCAGCCTTACAAGTCTTGAGATGCTACATCAAATTGCATTTGCCAAAACTATCGAACTTAGAACGTTTATCTTCGATTAAAATTGCGGTCCAGTAAATCGTAAAAGATAGTATCGCGCATCGGTTCACTGTGCAGCTATTTACTGGGATAGTTTTCTATTCCGAAAATAAAATGGGACATATTTTCCGCAATAATAACATTATTGTCACTTGCCTGACAGGACGAAACGTCAAGCAAAAAAGATCAAAGTCCATAGACAATGATCTTTTTTAAAACAACAGGGGTGACTACGACCTTTCTTTTCTACATCCATACTAGCTTTTAAAGACTTTTGTGTGTAAACTGATTTTTTTATTCGTTTTCGGGTTACAGGGCCTAATAGTTCAGTAGGTTTTCTACTAGATGGCATTGTTATTTGAATATTGAAAAAATTGACAATGATCCTTCTTTCCCTGTACCCTTCAACTGTTTTCCGTAAAAAAAACTTAGGTTTTAGGGTTTCGTAGTTTAATTACTGAATTTTAATACTACCTTTACGACCTTTATTTTGAGAGGCCTACAAAGTCGCAGCTGCTGTAGACCATAATAACTTTCTTTCATAATAACGATAGCCTCGGACTGCATCTAGAAAACTTTGAAGGATATTTCGGTGTTGTCTAATGTAATAGATTGTATTAAGCGTTCAATTTGTAAAAAAATTGGGACGGACCATTACAAAGAAAGAGCTCTATTTTCAATGATAAAACTCATCAAATATTTTTCGTACCAAGACGCATGCGTGCCTATACGTTTGTATCGGTAACCCGAGCTCTCAGGAAGGTCGTTTCAGTCAGTAGGTACGCAAGTACGTGACGGTGAATTAATGGCTGAGCCGAGTTGTCTCACTACTACCTTCGCCAGGGTATTTCACTAGCTAGATAGTGTTAATAATGGCACCTATTTACTACCACAAAATGGTAGCGGTAGGGTATCTGAATTCCTTTATTCGTTTCATTTTGGATTCTAAATCATTAACCAACCCTAATACCGCAATAAATCCTATAATTTCAGCGTTGACATTATAATTTATCGAAGATTCTTAAACATTGCTTATTTATTCAATACCTAATTGTTACTATGCAAATAAATGCTTTCAAGTATTAATTAAACAATCGGCCGACACCTTAAAGTTGAACGTAAAGTCAACAATACAAAATTGTGATACAGACGTAAAATTATTCGTAATGGGATCTGAAGATAGAATACACAAAGTTTCGAGATTCATTTTACAATCCATTAGCTTGCTACCCTCCGTCTCTACGATTGATTTCTGTAATGGGTCGTAAAAAACCAAGTTAAAAACTTTGGGTCGCGTATTTTTAAGCTGACCACCAAAGCTTTATATGCTTTCAACTGTAATTAATATCACAGAGCTTATTTCGTAGCGGGAAAAACTTTCAAGACTAATTTAAATGAATAAAAAATTCAATTTAATTTTTCACAGTAGTTTTAAATTGTTATGTTTTATTGTAATCATTAAAACGGAGCTTAGTGGCCACTATTTTCCGTTTTAATGATTACAATAAAACATAACAATTTAAAACTACTGTTTGTAGTAATAATAACGTATAGTCTTGTGAAGCACAACTTGATGAGCTTATTTTCTGCATTTTCATTCTAAAATAAAAGAAATCACCGAAATAACGATGAGGGCGCCACTGTGCGCTCGATGCAGTCTTAACTTGCTTTCCGAGGCACAGAGGGGTCTTCGTATGTAAAGATGGTCACCCATCCACGGACCAACCGCGGCAAAATATTTGGAAGGTAATATTATAAATTGTAAGTTATACAATTAATTATAACGTGGCCACCTACTGAGCCCAATTAGTATAATATCAGATGTACCGTCGATACGAAAAGAAGAAAACCTACTTATAGTCATAAATCAAAGTTTTACGAAACTAAAGGTTAGATTAGACATGAATATGAAACGAAAAATTTGTTCCTTTGTTTAGAAAAAGCACGTTTCTATGTTGGTGAAGAGCGTGCGTGAGTATGCTCATCCCATTCCATTTACGGTCTTGGTATTTTATTTGAAGAAACCAAGAAAATATAAACATTTTATCTTACGTTCAATTCAATAAATGCTATTATTTTAATAAAATAATCTAAACGAGAAATAAAATCGGCTTAAGGTTCACACGGCTACATATAAAGCTATTCCAGTCTATGCTGATTTCGCATTGTATAAGAATTCCGTATAATGAGAGGTCAGCTTATACTGGAAAATTATAGCTTGATATGTAGCCGTGTGTGTCTACGGTACTGACGTACAATTTTTTAATCTTAATAGGTACATACGGACAAAAGGGTTACAAAAGGTGGGTAAAAATGGGTTTGATTCCAGCCTTTTTCTCAAGCAACTGCGGATCAACAAAATATCGACTTAATATGAGTATTTTTAAGCATCATTTATTTCTGCTCCTTATCTCCAAATTGACCATAGCTGACCTATACTTAGTTATTGTAGATATAGAGCCTGAGGAAAACCCTGTTTAAAAACTTTCTCAGGCTTACGATTCCCGTCAGCGACGTTGGTGCCATATATTCGTTTATAGGTACGGTGGCCAGCACCTCAAGTTTCCACAATCTGTAAAATTTTCTCGATAGATTTTGAACTTTATTATCAACATTTTAAATTTTAAAAACGTTTGGGGAAATTTTACAGTTTCATGTAGTTTGATGTGCTGGCCACTGTCTTCGGTTATCGAACTTTTCAATTATTAACTAAATCGATTACAAACTACTTGTATCATTAGGTACTTTTACAATGACTTGGCATGGCTACGGAAAGTCGATGATTTCGTTTTAATAGACGGTTAATAACCATTTAACAATTTCATTAGTAACAATTGTAACACATAGTAAGTCTTTTTCTTGTTCAAAAGATAAAGCTGCCAGTTAATAAGACATATTTCCAACTGAGCGAAACGAGATGATAGTTGCTTTTATGAAATATGTGTTTTGTAACGTTTAATACGACGTATGACTTTTCTCTACCCATCTCCACTGCAAGCATTGACAGACGGTCAGCCTCCTCGTTCCACCGTAAGCTTATTTGTGCTGGAACCCGTTGCAATATCTCGTTTTAGCAATTCTTAGGAACAGATAAAAAGCAGTTTATCGAATCATTTGTGTTAATTTTGATGATTTACTTACATAAGTGACAGTGTTCATTGATTTTTGTTACTGACTGTCGCTAGCCATCTCAACAGAAAACAACAGTTTACATAAAAACTGCAAATTAATTAGACAGATCATCCCTCAGTCTCGTGATTTTGAGATAATGGATTAGATTTTCTATATAATCCATTGTCTTAAAATCACGAGACTTGTTCAAGTTGAGAAAACGTAATAAAGTTATCAATTTTGTTAAGAGGGTTCCAAATCTTGGATAAGTGTTATCAGTCAAGAAGGCAGTCGTTATGTAGAATTTCTGCATCTCATTGTATCCAATAAGTTTTTAGGCAGTGTGAAATGTCTGTGGCTCCAACGAAAGGGGGCTATTGTTATGTCATTTGACATTAACCAACCCTCTTTATGTTTAAAAACACGTTAGTCCCCCACATCACGCCTGATGTGATCACGCTTCATATATTTTATTCGTAACGTACCTAATGATGAAACAATATCTAACGAATGATATACATATTTACATGTTTCTTTAATACTTTTAACAATCGACCTGGTCTTGTTTTTCAATTAAGAGATTGTGTGTGTGTACTGTTATTGTTCTCTCATTTTATTTTATATTGTTCTCTTGTATCCGTAAAATGTAAACCTGCTCAGTAAACAAACAAGAAAGGTATACTATTAAATTTATTGGCACATTCTTCTTGCTCGATATAACTACCTATTGGATTTGGATTTCTAAATCAATACCTATGAGCTATAAATATTCCTGTCTGATACAAATAGGTTGTAGGTACATAACGTAGGTACATATCCTCGATCTGGTTGTCTTTAAAGTACTAATCATGGTCAATTCTTTTGTCCAAAAATGGATTAGTTTTTGGACAAAAGTTAACACTTTGATTAACAATCGTTATCAGAACTTTAGATTTTAGCATGTCGAATTTCAAGACTCATCATCATTATTATCATTTCAGCCGAAAGACGTCCACTGCTGGACATAAGCCTCCCCCATTTGGGGGGGTTTGCCATAATCGCCACGCTTGGCTGGCGGGTTGGCGATCGCAGTATGGTGTTAAAAGTGCATAGACAATGCTGCTGCCCATTCTGTAGTAAGTCCCTTAGTCGCTTTTCAAGTTTTTTTAATTTCAAGTCTAATAACTGTAATTTGAAGGCAATCTTACCACGTATAGGTACAGTAGGTATTATATTGTGCCATGTGTGCCTTTTAGTCTGTGCTAAATAAATGTATTTTCTTTCTTTCTTTCTTTTATGCTTAGTCATAGACTACGCAATAAAATTTTATTGTGAGTTAAGATGTGATTCGCAGTAAGATATTATTATTATTTATTTATTTCAGAGAGATCTCCATATAAAGTACATAAACAAAACAACATAAAATCAAAGAATGTTAGTGTGTTAGTAACAACATTGTACCTAAAATATTATGTTAGTATTGTTAGTGCATAGACCTAACTGATGCCTATGGCTGTCCTAATCCACTGATGTTGGAAAGGACAGTCAAATCTGGCAGCAATAGCGATCAGGATGCTGTTGCCGCTGTTTCGTAAACGGTGCAGCAAGGAATTTGCTTTCTTGCGCATGATGGTTTCAAAGCCATCGCCAATATATTCGTATATATGAATAAGGCAAAATCAATACGAGAAAAAATACTGCTCACTTCAATAAGATGAGGCGTTAGAAATATTTCCATGTCATTTATTTTCGTATTGGCCCGAGGGACTTGAAATGAGATTGGCATACAGATGAGTACCTTTTAACTCACAAGATCTCCATAATTCCAAAATACATTTTTTACTTTCTTCCTTAAGAAGGCGTACAAGGGTTGACTAGCGCCACTCCTTTAAAAATATTATGTCGTGACTGAGAAGGAATTATGAAAAACGGCACGACACGAAGCAACAAAATACGATCTAGAGGAATGTGGCCGTTTTTCTTTAGAATGAATTTTGTTGCTTCGTGTCTCAATATGAAACTTTATAAAAGGTATTAGAACATTCTAAACACACTTACCGAGATCGCTGTTGAGCCGTTTTTCATAATTCCTTCTCAGTCACGAGATAATATTTTTTAAAGGAGTGGCGCTAGCGGACCGATGTATGCGCTCTTAATACACATCATAATTGTATACTTATATGTTTCAAGATCAAGGCTAACAATTGCAATCATGATGAAAAGAATTTACGTGAATAATACTATACCCAGTCTCAAATTCAGATAATTTATGTAAACAAAGTAATGTCAAGAAATGTCACTATCAAAATGACAGGGCAGTGGTGCAAAACATTTTATCATATTTTTTTTTGTAAATAATCATCTATGAAATTAAAGTGAATTAATTATAAAAACTATGCAAACAAAATACCGTTGCCAAACAATGTTTTATGTAGTGTGTCGGAGACACGGCCTATGATCGTCATAATCAGCCCTTTTAAGTCCACTGCTAGACGTAGGCCTCCGAAAAACGATTTCCACTCGAAACAATTTACAGCTGTTTTCATCCAAAATGTGGCTAGATATACTACATACAATAAGAATCTATGAATGAGAGTTGTAATATTAGTGTTGTTGAAGATGAAAAAATGTGAAAATGTTTGGATCTCCTGCATTGTTACCAGTATCATAAAATATTGTATACCTGAAAATCTCCTTTTATTAATAACTTTGTATAAAACCGAAAATTTATAAAAATAATTACGGTATGATTATTTTTTAATTATTATTTCTTAAAATCAGTACTTAAACGAAAATAGAACCTCTTTTTTCGCAATTTTATGTGAATTACCATTACGAAGATATGTTTAGATATGTTGTCCCCTTTATTTACATAAATTATCTGAATTTGAGACTTTGGGTATAACAAAGAATGCAAGTAACGGTTCATTAAGAAAACTTTACTGTCTGTCCTAATTGCAAAAAGCTAATGACGGTTCGAAACGAAGTGGAAGCAACGTAAGAAAGTAACAAACGTTTCATTTGTTCCGTAAATTAAAATATATACCTACATGGATTGAGACTAAGTAATAACAGCTGCACGGGTCGATTGATCAGGTTAAGCTACGCTTGTCGCGGTTGGTCCATGTATGGGTGACCATCGTTATATACGTACCTACCAAGACCCGCTCGTGCCTCGGAAAGCACGTTAAGCCGTTGGTCCCGGCAGTCATTTGTAGATCTTTGACTGTTGTTACGGGTCGTCAGAAACTCGAAAGTCTGACAACCAGTCTTATCAAGGGGTATCGTGTTATTCAGTAACTGGGTTGTGGAGGGCAGATAGGCAGGCGCTTCATGTAAAATACTGGTATTCATCTGCATCCGGTTAGTCTGGACGCCGACCCCAACATAGTTTTTGAAAAGGCTAGGCAGGTGATGAGGTCATCATCAAAGAAAGAAAGTATGTATACCCAAAGTCTCAAATTCAGATAATTTATGTAAACAAAGGGGATAACATATCAAAACATATCTTCGTAATGGTAATTCACATAAAATTGCGAAAAAAGAGGTTCTATTTTCGTTTAAGTACTGATTTTAAGAAATAATAATTAAAAAATAATCATACCGTAATTATTTTTATAAATTTTCGGTTTTATACAAAGTTATTAATAAAAGGAGATTTTCAGGTATACAATATTTTATGATACTGGTAACAATGCAGGAGATCCAAACATTTTCAATTTTTTTACATCTTCAACAACACTAATATTACAACTCTCATAAATAGATTCATATTGAAAGTAACATAATTATCTAGCCACATTTTGGATGAAAACGGCTGTAAACTGTTTCGATTGGAAATCAATTTTGGGAGGCCTACCTACGTCTAGCACTGGGCTAAAAAGGGCTGATTATGACGATCATATACCGTGTCTCCGACACACTACACAAAATATTGTTTGGCAACGGTATTTTGTTTGCATAGTTCTTATAATTAAATCACTATAATTTTATCGATGATTATTTACAAAAATATTTAATGATAAAATGTTTTGCACCACTGTCCTGTCATTTTGACAGTGAAATTTCTTGACATTACTTTGTTTACATAAATTATCTGAATTAGAGACTTTGGGTATAGGTACATACTTTCTTCTCAAGGCTCCTTTACCAGAATCATAATTGGAAGTAGTTAAGTAGAAAGGACTCAACCCACATTGTGGTCAGGGATGAGTTGTAAATACCAAAGAGGTCCTAACGGTTAATAGAAGGTACCCAGCTAGGCTTATTCCACAAATCTCCCTGAAAATCCCCCTTAGGAGGAAAAGTGGAATCTATAAAAAAACAGTCTAGAATTCACTCCTGATAATCCCGCTTAGGGGGGAAAACTAGAATTTAAAAAGAATATTCCAAGACCCCCATGTGATTTTTTTTTTACATTAGGGTTCAGTTTTCCCCACTGAGGGGGATTCTCTGGGGGATTAGTGAAATAAGCCGGATTATCTGGGGTGAATTCTAGACTGGTTTTTATGTATTCCACTTTTCCTCCTAAGGGGGATTTGTCAAAGGGGGATTTGTGGAATAAGGCCCCAGCTACATGTGGGTTGGTTCTCAACATTAAAAAATCAACCTTCTCTTTGTAGAATCACGGATTTTTTTGCTGAGTGAAAGAACCAACCGATAGGACCTCTATGGTATATACAACTCATCCCTGACCACACTGGGTTGAGTTGAGTCCTTTCTGCTTAACTACGTCCAATTATGTCCTGTTTCATGCTTTTTGCGAAAATGGAGACACAATTCGAACCATTGGTAAATATGACAACTATTATTACCAATGTCAGTCAGTCTAATAAATGACTTTTGATATTAATTTTTTGACTATCATGTACGGTGGCCAGCACATCATTTTTGATTTTAAACCTTTAAATATTGATGATTAAGTTCAAAATCGAATGAGAAAATTTGACAGTTTGTGCTAACGTGATGTACTGGCGACTGTACACTGAGTGTAGTCACAACGTGTGGGACTTATTTTTCGTATCTTGGTTCAGTCGAAGGCTGGAACAATATCCAAAATAATAAACGAATACAAGTAGGCAACAATGATAATAATATCAACAATTATCAACGGGACCTCTGCAAGATGGACTTGTGGCCTTCCGATGAGAATCTCAAAGATCTACTCGTACTACTGCAAGATATTCCGTATGTACACATCAGTTACAAAAGTTAAGTCTCCAATTCTTTTTATCTCGTGTAAACCAATAAAAATGAAGATGAAAGTCAAACAAGAAACAAAAGAGTCCTGATCGGTTAAGTGAACAAAGGAACAAGTTTTTTCTTTTCTTAAAAGTGTCTAATTATGATAGAATTTTAAATGTGCTTTGTTCAAAACTCCAGGGACTTGGTCGTAAGAAGAAATAACTTAATTATAATAACCATTTCACGGTAGGAAGCTTTTCAGGCATTTCTTCTTGGAGTTATGATGAGTTTCCCTAGCTAGACAATATCGCAGCTTCTGAATAAGTAATCTTCTATACAAATAATTAAAATTGAAGTGTCGGTTTGTAATGTCAAATAATAGCTTTTTACTAAATGCATATGAAAGTGTTTAAGGTACTTATAACAAAAAACATTACATTAAATTTTTCTGTCTGTCTGTCGATCTATCTGTCTGTTTATCTATCTGTTTGTTCCGACTTATCTCCGAAAAGCTGGACCGATTTTGATGGGACTTTCACTAGCAGATAGCTGATGCTATAAGGAGTAACTTTTATTTAAGAAAAAGCCACGAGGGTGAAGCCGCGGGCAGTAGCTAGTGATTGTTTTCACCTAGTTCGGATGCAGATGCTCCCATATACATATGTATTTTTATCATTATAGCCTACAATTTTCGCATTTACGCATTATGGTTGTTGTAATGTTATTGCCGGAGTACCGTGTGGTGCCGGACGTAAAAAATAGGACTACCCCATTTCCTCCCGTGGGTGTCGTAAAAGGCGACTAAGGGATTTACTAGAGAATGGGCAGCAGCGTTTTCTATGGATTTTTAACACCATACTGTGATCGCCAACCCGCCTGCCAAGCGTGGCGATTATGGCAAACCCCCACAATTGGGGGAGGCTTATGTCCAGCAGTGGACGTCTTTCGGCTGAAATGATGGATGTTATTATTGTTTGTGTCAATAAATTATATTATTACTAAAATTATTAAAAAAAAATATTATATGATAAAATGGGTAGGCAGCACCGCTGCCAACCTTGCTGGTTGGTTATTTTATTTTTAGGCAAGAGAGTAAAGGCGTGCGCAGACTGGCGCGATATCGCGGGTGCGACATGCAGCACGAACTTTGTCGCGCCCGCGATATCGCGCCAGTGTGTGGGTGCCTTAATTGTGAAGTTTCTTGCCGGCTCTTGTCCATAGGAAACGACAATGCCCATGTAATTTTATGTGAAATAAAATATTTTGATTTTGATCATGTATTTCTTATTATATCGTTTCATCTAGAAAAACTTGTGCAATAAGTGCAATAATTTTGTAACGATTGATTTCCATAAATTTATAACGCAGTTTCACCACCCTCGCGAGTATAGAATCCGGGTCAGTCGCAAAAATATGAATACCTCTGAAACTGTGAATAGTACAACTTGTGTTTAAGCTTCCATTTTTGAAAATAGGATTCATATTTACAATTTTTATTTAGCCCAGCTAGCATTTCGCTCACTTAGTAATATATAGGCACATTCACTTTTTTCACATTTTACAGAAACGAGAGTCAAAGATTTTATAAATGTATGAAATTAATAAACTAATTTCATGCATAAAGCTCAAGATTTTTTATAAATGTATGAAAAAAAAAAAAATATTACATTTATAAAATCTTTGACCCTCGTTTCTGTAAAATGTGAAAAAAGTGAATGTGCTTGTATAATACTAAGTGAGTGATTTATAGTTTCGAAGGAAATGTAAGGTTTTTGATGAGAGATCCGGATTTATCGGTCGAGCGCGACTGTACGTTAGATCACAGAAAACTTTAAATTATATATAAAAATACCAATTAAAGAACAACTCATACCATTCAAATCAATTACTAATCCAGCCATCTACATAGTAAAACACTTGCGAAAATAATCGCGTACAAAGCACACGGCACAGCTACAACACAATCCGGTCACTTCACATTGTCGATCGAGCGCCATCAAAAGCAACGATCCCGTTTGTTTCCATTGTACTACGACTGTTGTCGACGAAGTTAGATCGCGGTGTCGGCCGGGGATGGCGGAGTGGTGTGGTCGGGGCGCCGGCCGGGACTCTACTGGAGTACTGGCCGACGCGACCCGGGCGCCCCGCCCGTGCAACGCACGCTTCCAGATATTCCCGTGTTTTCACCCTTGTAACTTCAACATTAAGCGGCGCCCTGACACGTTTTTAAAAGGAATGGGCATGAACTATTGTGTAGTATAGTGGTTTTCGTGCATGCATTTACGTTTTCCTTGAGGTAAGGTTCTTTCAGGAAATCAATGAATGGATGGGTGGAGGTCTGAAACACAACTAAGATTACACTAAAAGTAATGTAACTGCTTACATTTTCTTATATGGAAATTTGGCAAGTAACTGACTTAGTTATATAAGTTCTAAAAATATATCAAAATTGTACTGACCGACCCAGACGACCCCAAGACTCTCCTCCAGGAGAGCAGTAGGGAAACGAGTACAGTTCGAAGAATACACAATACACGATCGTCATTCCGACCTCGCCGCCGAGGCCCATCGCGAAATCCCCGACTAAATAGTCCTCCCCGACCCTTTCTCGTAAGCGAAGCGTCAGCACGCGCTATAGCTGAGCCTGTAGCTTTAAATTCCCCCGTTAAGAATCATAACCCTGATTTTATCCAGCAACAATCGGTACCTTGCCATCCTCCCTCCGACTCTGCCTCAAGCCGAGGTTCGTACCCCACAGGGGGTGCCCTTAGCGCGCAGTCGTTTAGTTTATAAGATTTTACGCCCTGGCTGGAGGCTTTAAGTTTCGTTAGGAGCTTAAGGCAACCACAGGAAAGACCGGTTAAAGAGTCTCAACCTCTCAAGGTTAACTCTGAGATGACCTAGATAAAAAAATAAAATTGTAGGTGACATGGACCATTAAATGTATTGGATCATCTTTACAATAATTTCAAACCACATTAAAAAACATCTAAATTATCCAGCCAATTGGATGAATTCACATTCACAAGATGATATATCATACCAATATGAAGCAAACCTTGCGAAAACTATTTACTAAGTTGCCTTTAAGAGTTACAGCTGAAATATCAAACTATGTATTTAATTAGTTAATGTATTAGCTCTCCCAAAAGTTCCAAACTCAATTAAAATACTAGAGTGTAACCAAATAATCTTCAATCTAATATTGACACATTCTTAAGGCTCTATACCGAAACTTTCCATGGTTAATACATGAAAACATGTTTACTATTCGAACCTATTCGCAGTACAGAAATAAAATCCAGCCGGGTGTGAAAACAGATATCAAAGGTTCGACTGAGTGCGAACATAAAAATAAAAATAAAAGAACAAAGAGGACATGACTAAATAAATAAAATTATACATAGAAAACTGTTTTCCTATACTTTCGGGAGCGTTGGGCTGTTCAAAAACTATTTGCACACCAATTTATGGCTATCTATGAAAGAGTGATCATTCAAATTTTATTTGTGTCTTGTTTATTATTTTAATATATTGTCTGAGATCTATATTTTTATAAAAAAATATAAAAAAAATATATTAGAAAAGTTTTTATGAAAGTGATACCGTTCAGTATTGGCATTTATTTATACAGGTGCTAATGGTGCTATACTCCATTTATTATAATATTCGTTAGACAAATGACTGTTCTCACCCTTTCGTTATTTCGATGTAAACATTTAATAAACTCCGTTATTTCACGATAAATATAAAGCACTGTGATCTATTTACCATTTACATTAAAAAAATAACTCTAAAGTGCAGTAATTTCAACAATATTACACAATAACTGTCGTTATTTAGCCGTTATTTGTCTTAACGCTATAGTAAATAGAGTACCTTGTCTTTTCACAACTTTGATGGCTTCGACTTTCAGTGTAACTCAATGTAATAATATCAATACATATTTGACTTGGATCGAGTGACTGCTATTTAATCTCTGCAGCTCCGACATGTTTTTCGGAGATGTTTTCTGGGTTCCTGCCTAAATTAATGGTGTGGCCTGCTTTCTAAAACAAGGATTTTTAAGGGAAAGCCTTTTGAAGACTGTAGCGGAATGTGACCGTTTTTCATAAGATCGAATTTTGTTGCTTCGTGTCCTCAATATGAAACTTTATAAATGGTATTAGAAAATTCTAAACTTCACTTACCGACGTTGCTAATTGAGCCGTTTCTCATCATTCTTTCTCAGTCACGAGATATTTTTTTTTTATAGGAGTAGCGCCAGTGGACTGATGATTGCCCTCGGTGGAGGCGGTGATTGCCCTCTTAATACAAATTAATACTTGTCATATAGTCTTGACATTTATTTCTAACTAGCTGCGCCCCCAGCATTTGTAAAAAAGTGTCTGGTCGAACTTTTTTTTGGGCCAAAATCTCTTTGTCCTCACAACACCCTATCAAAGTTTCATCACAACCTGATCAATGGTTAAGAACGCATAGAGGAAAAACATACAAACAGATTTTTATATACATAGATATAGATAGATAAACCGGCGGAGGTTTTCTGCTAAACCATGTTATGTTACAGCCTCTACAGTTCATACCGAAGACGATTATAAGGGCTGTTTCCTACGCCAAAAGCAACACTAGAAGCAAAGATAACAGCGGAGTAAAATGAATTCAGACTGATTTTAAGAACGACATTTGAAATTGAAAACATTAATCAGGTAGTTGGGAGAGCTCCAGCGTCTAACTTAGTGTGTTCCTCATCTCCTGATTGCGAAACAATGAGAGACAGCATAATGTGCTCAGAAAGCAAAGTTGGTAAATGTAGATATTATTCAGCGTTCAAATACAAAAGTTTTTGATTTGCGACAGAAATGAGAGTGCAAGAGCACGTTTTCATAAACGTTTTCATTTATGCATGGCCATTTTTCTGTTATTAAAGTACATTTTTGCCTTCGTTAGATGCAGCCACTCAAAACCCCAATTGTACTGCGCATTTCTTTTTTCCATAAGTACTTCGATTCAGTAAATGTAAAAAATAAATAATATTGTTTTGAATTATCATTTATTTCATAAATGTTTTATTGTAAACAGAGTGCTCAACATAAAATTAAATATCAACATTCATCATCATCAGCTGAAGGACGTCCACTGCTGGACATAGGTCTCCCCCAAGCACCGCCACCTCGACCGGTTCTGTGCTTCCCGCGTCCAGCGGATTCCTGCGGCTTTCATAAGGTCATCGGTCCACCTTGTTCCCAGCTTCTAACGCTACGTCTTCCGGTACGCGGTCGCCACTTCAGAACCTTTCGGCCCCAACGGCCATCTGTTCTGCGCGCAATGTGCCCTGCCCATTGCCACTTAAGTTTGGCAATTCTTCGAGCTATGTCGGTTACCTTGGTTCTCCTGCGGATCTCTCTCTCTCCCATTTCTGATTCGATCACGTAGGGAAACTCCAAGGATAGCCCGCTCAATTGCCCTTTGGGTGACTTTTAGCCTTCTAATAAGGCATTAAACAAAGATAATTAATAAGATCAACGAGTACCCACAAACCGTAGCCATTATTCTTTTACGGTAGTAGAGGCGTACGTAGCGGCATAGCCTACATTCACAGCCGGGCTCGTAGCTTGTATCTCAAGAACGGCTGCACTGTGATGAGGAAGCGTAATTTGTGGTGCGACGACCTCTCGCACCCATAACTACGACATGTGGATCAGCTGATCGCAGTCAAAACAATATTGCGGTTGTTGACAACACGTCTGCCGTTAAGAGGTTTGTCACCGGTCCATTAGCGCGATTGCCGTTTTGCGTGGATGTGACGCATATTTACCCCCAACTTGTTTTTTTTGTGTTGTGTTCTTTTTTTGCGTCATGTTTACCGCAAATAAACGTTTTTCTTTTTTTTTTTTTCTTTGTCTCGTGATTGAGAAGGAATTATGAAAAACGGCTCAATTAATTATATCGGTAAGTGTGTCTAGAATTTTCTAATACCTTTTCATAAAGTTCCATATTGAGACACGAAGCAACAAAATTCGATCTAGAGGAAGGTGGCCGTTTATATTAGATAAGTCTTATGAAAAACGGCTCTATCAGCTGCCTCGGTAAGTGTGTCTAGAATTTTCTAATACCTTTTCATAAAGTTTCATATTGAGACACGAAGCAACAAAATTCGATCTAGAGGAAGGTGGCCGTTTTCATTTAGATATTTTTTTTTTAGTTTTTATCTAAATAAAAACGGCCACCTTCCTCTAGATCGTATTTTGTTGCTTCGTGTCACACTTACTGATATAGTTAATGGAGCAGTTTTTCATAATTTCTTCTCAGTCACGAGATAATATGTTTTTAAAGGAGTGGAGCTAGTGGACCGGTGACAACGCTCTTAAAAATGAGTAGTTACGAGACGCTCATTTCGAAAACTGTTGATGTAATTGACTGCATTCTTAATTTATTTTCCATTAGTTTTAATATTGGATGAAAGCAAAGAGTAATTAGTCCAATACTTTTCAATATACAGTAATGAATTATTAATGAGTGAGTCGGGACGACGCTGATCACTGTCGTTACCTATATTTACATTAACTAAAGACGAGGTAACAGTTAAGTGGGATGAGATGAGCAGAATGAGCAGAACAGTGCGATCGGGTAATCACACAATATGAATAATGAAGCAGTACCAATTACGTAAAATGGGTCAAGCGTGAAAGTTGCACTTTTATTAAGGACTCCACACAAATATTTATCATGAAAAAAAGTGTCACATGATTATATTAGGTATTGTATTATTGCTTTAACAGGAAGCAGTGTTCAAAACAGTTCAAATACTTAGTTGAATTGCCTGAAGCTACAGTAATCGATAAAATATTTCTTTTTATATTTGTTATAGTACAAAAAGGGACTGCTCGTACTTCACACTTCACTAACAGAGCAACCTTTATCGATCAATTAAAAGTAACAACACGCATGAGTTTTGAATACACATCCGGGAATCGATGTAAAACCGAGCACCAGTTTGTTTTTATTTTTAGAACCGGACGTAAATAAATGAACATACAAACATTGGTACCATATTCATCCGCAGCCAATTCGTTGAAAGCTGCAATACGGGTTTTCACATGAATGCACAGATCGACTGAAGCAAATTAACCATGTCTTCTCTACCGCTGATCCCTTAAAATATCGAATCTGTTAGTTAATAGTATAGCGAAGTAAATTGCGAAAGAGTTCTAGCCAAGCTTGCCGTGGACCGGAGTGCCCTCTTCACTTCATGAAAAATTTAACAGACTATCCGTATAGATAGAAACTGGATTACCAGTTCTTTATTACCTGTTCAACTGGTGGTGGACTTTTAAACTCCTGAAAACTACAATCAAAAGACGATTACATTTCTTACTAATCGTTTAACCTACACCTGGTTCTATAAATGGCTTTTTATTGTCTTGTACCTAACAATAGCTGTTAGTCGTGTGATGAACATCTTAGCTATAAATTAAAAGTAACATAAAAACTGTAAGGAAAAACGAAAGTATCTTCTATAAAGTAATTATGATATTACTGCTTCGTCGCAATTAGTTATTTATGCAACTGTAGTATAATAAGGGATATTTAAACACGAACGTGGGTTTATCACACGAGGCGAAGCCGAGTGTGATAATAGTATCACATGAGCGTTTTAATACCTAATTATTAATTGCATACAAGACTTTATCTACACCCATGACATGAATCCTCTATAAAAGGTTCTGAAACAGTTTTTGCAATACTAATGTCGAATAAAAATGGCAGATTACGACGCTATGGTATAGTATAGTGAAACGCGCGTGCGTGACAATGTTCTTTTTTTGAAATTCATAAAGATACCACGAATTGAGTAGTGAGAATGGAAGGGCGGATGATGATCCCTTCCTTACTCATCAAATAGATGAGTAAGGAAGGGATCATCATCCTTGTAAAAGCAAAGGAGTTGCATTATGAAATTCAGTACAACATTATAACTCCCGTTTGGATGCTATTATGGTTACTATGACACTGGGTGTTTTAATGTTGGCAATAAGCTAACTGTTTCAGAAACTTTTATAGAGGATTTATAGCATGGGCGTAGATAAAAAAAAATACTGTAATAAAGGAATGCCAGACGATGTTTACGTTGGGACAACAAGGACGTATTTGTACAACTATTTGTCGCCATAGAGTTCAATAAAAAGAGGAGTTAGGACCGAAGCGGAGATATATTGGAATATTTTATCGATGTGAGCATTCAAATGGTCATAGTTACGCCAATTGAAAATATCAGCGCTCCATCCCTTGATATTTTAGGATATTTTGCAGGCGATATCGATCGATATCTCTTCCGGACGAGCGAGTCACACTGAGTGTCAATATTAGTAATAAATCGATTTTTGTCATCTGTTTCCGTGTATAAATGGATATACTAACATAACAGAAACGCAAAAAAAATCTCGCTGGCCAGTATTTATAAGGCATATAAGAAAGTTTCGTGCTACACAAACACTTTTCTTTTGTCGATACTTATTTGCTTCCAAATTAGCTTACATGGTACGAGTACTGTTACAATTTAGGGGCATTTTATTTTGTCAATAGCTGTACAATAACGGCTTCTATATTTTTTTCTTAATGTTCAATTGAAATTATGTTAATTTATTCATGCTAAAAATACTGCTTAGTATTTTTTATTTTTTCGAAAAAACTTTGCCCCGTACTGGGAATTTCTCTCTTCTATCGTGGGTGCGTTTACATACATTTAAACTTACATACACAAGCAGTCAGACCATTTCCATGGTATTGCTGCTAAGTTTACCTCAAATCGTTCCAGCGCGGGTGACCGAAACGGAATTCGGTTTGACCGCGGTTTGCAGTCTCGATTCCACTTAAAAAGGATCGAAATCCAAATAACACGTTACCTCATTGGGCTACCGCTATCTTAACCATAAACTACTAGTTTTCTCTATTACAAAGATAATTTGACATCAAAATATAGGTACCAAACTATCATAAAAACCACTTTAATTATTATTATTCTGAAAATCCAATCATTTAAGCCTTTAATAGAAGTTTAATTTATTCAAATCTTTAAGGCCTACAAAATCTCAAGATCGAAAATATATTTAATAAGGAACTAGCTTTTGCCCGCGGCTCCGCCTGCGTGCATGTCAGTTAATCGTAAAAATGTAGCATCATGCTGAGATAGGAGCTTTTTGGCCCCGGTATAAGTCCCAATAAATACTTTACTTTCTTTCTTTCTTAGCCTACATGTCCTTCTCCATATCCCAGGCTATATCTCTGCCAAATTTCATGACGATCACTTCCGCGGTTTAGGCGTGAAAACGTAACAGAGACACAGACAGAGTTACTTTCACATTTATAATCTATATACATACATATATAAAAATCAATTGCTGTTCGTTAGTCTCGGTAAAACTCGAGAACGGCTGGGCCGATTTAGCTGATTTTGGTTTTGAAATGGTTGTCGTAGTCCAGGGAAGGTTTAAACGGTGAGAAAATATGGAAAAAAAAACTATTAGTGAACGGCTAAACCGATTTCGCTAATTATTTTATTTTGTTGTGGTTGTTATTATCAGGAGAAGGTTGGACGGTAGGTAGGGTAGGGTAGGGTAGGTAGGGTAGGGTAGGTAGGGTAGGTAGGGTAGGGTAGGGTAGGTAGGGTAGGGTAGGGTAGGTAGGTAGGTAGGTAGGTAGGTAGGTAGGGTAAGGTAGGTAGGGTAGGGTAGGGTAGGTAGGGAAGGGTAGTGTAGGTAGGTAGATAGGTAGGGTAGAGTAGGGTAGGGTAGGTAGGTAGGATAGGGTAGGTAGGTAGGTAGGGTAGGGTAGGTAGGTAGGGTAGGGTAGGGTAGGTAGGTAGGGTAGGGTAGGTAGGCAGGGTAGGGTAGGTAGGATAGGGTAGGGTAGGGTAGGGTAGGTAGGTAGGTAGGTAGGGTAGGGTAGGGTAGGGTAGGTAGGTAGGTAGGGTAGGGTAGAGTAGTGAAGTTTATACTATATTTCCTTTGCGCGTAGACGAAACTGCCACAGTCAAATAGCTTTTGACAGAACGAAGTCTGTCGGGTTAGCTAGTTTTAGTATATACATATATCGAAGAGCCCTAATTATAATGTTATTTTGTCTATAGATTTATAGCCTTAAAATGTCTCTACATTTTTCGTTGTAAATAAAGAGCAAACTTAAACTTTCTTGCGCACGTTACGTCTTTATATTACCGTCGTCCATCTTGTCTGTCCTACCATCTCATTTGCACAGTGTTGTCATACCCATTTTCTAACATCCCTCATATCTTGTGTGTTATCACTTTATTATTCATTCCCTCATTCGGCCATTCTGACATTTATGACTGTCCTCAGGCAAGCACTTATCAGCTGCTCAGATATACCTTCACACAATCATCAATCTCCTCCAAATAAAATATCATAACAACTTAAATTTTAGGGACACTTTAACTACTTAAATTAATAGTGTTAACACCTATCTGCAAACACAAAAGGTTAAAAAGAAATCTTCATAACATAACAATATTCCAAGTCAGTTCTAGTTCTAAACTTAATAACATCCTTAACTAGGTGTACTAAACCAAAAAAAATAATATGCAAAAGGTTTAAAAAAAATATTTATAGACAAACAACTCATGTATTTAAATTTATTTCACACAAAGAACACAGATAACACAGTGTTTTCTTTTGTGCCCAACAAATGAAAATGTTTACATTTCAATTTCCCTAAAAATCTGACTCATTCATTCAGTCCTACTTACCTACCACAAAAATCGTTTCATACTTTCTCATACGTCTTCGGACCATTTCTTCAAACCAGACCAGACCTTCAACAGTGATGTCATCTTTCTCTACATCATAGTGGTCGTTACGTTTGACTTCAGTGATCCTATAGGCTCCTATACTCCATTTACTTATAGCATTAGACAAATAACGGCTAAATAACGACAGTTATTGTGTAATATTGTTGAAATTACTGCACTTTAAAGTTATTTTTTTAATGTATATGGTAAATAGATTACTGTGCTTTGTATTTATCGTGAAATAACGGAGTTTATTAAACGTTTACATCGAAATAACGAAAGGGTGAGAACAGTTATTTGTCTAATGTTATAATAAATGGAGTATAGGAATTTCAGTTCTTGTGTTTCAGTTGTGTTTCCCGTATTCATACTCGGTCTCCTTCTTCATATTTGGTACTTTCTACTTTGGGCTTTATAAATCAGAATATTAATTTAAACTCCATTAATTCAATATTCAATAAACTTTCCATAGCAAGGCGAAGCAAAATTTCGAATATTAGTCTCACGTTATACTGTGTCCACAACCAGCCCACCGCCTCAGCATAATATATCACAATGGGCTGCGACCGTTACGTATTAACAACAAGCATAACAGCCAATTTGGAACATAAGGAGAATGTTAATGGAGAAAACTTATGGAAGGGTCGCTCAAGATTTTAATTCGTATTCATCTTGTTTTAAAGTCCACTGACCGACCCAGACGACCCCCACCACTCTCCTCCAGGAGAGTCGTAGGGAAACTAGTACAGTTCAAAAGAGAGTACACACTACACGATCGTCATTCCGACCTCGCCGCCGAGGCCCCGCGCGAAATCTCCGTCTAAATAGTCCTCCCCGACCCTTGCCCGTAAGGGAAGCGCCAGCACGCGCTATAGCTGAGCCTGTAGCTTTAAATTTCCCCGATAATAATCATAACCCTGATTTTATCCAGCCACCGACGGTCCTTTGCCATCCTCCCTCTGACTCTGCCCTAAGCCGAGGTTCGTACCCCACAGGGGGTGCCCTTAGCGCGTAGTTGTTTAGTTTATAAGTTTTTACGCCCTGGCTGGAGGCATTAAGTTTCGTTAGGAACTTAAGGCAACCACAGGATAGTCCGGTTAAAGAGTCTCAACCTCTCATGGTTAACTCTGAGATGCCATAGTTAAAATTAAAATAAATGTTTTAAAGTAGCAAGGACATATGAGATTAAGTTTTTTAGTTGACGAGTATTCACTAATAATGTTTATGACTAGCTCAAAGTAAGACGTAGGCATACATCTATTCTCTGCTATCACAACGAACATAACCTGAGGTTACCTATGCGTACCTAAATCTGATTTGGTTTGTGAATCCCGTGAAATAAAGAGGCTAACAAAGCCTGATATAATTGTTTTATCTTTGTGGTTTGGCACGCCGCCAATTGTGAAATTTGAATTTTAATCGAGTAACGTTTTTACAGGTGGTTAAGTTCTAAAATCTAGTTAAGTACTTAACTGTACCTACTGTGCCTACTGTACATACAAATTATGTTTTAAAGTTTCGGGAATATGAAAGTAGACTTGATCTGGCAGCAGGCCAATTCCTGAATGAAACTAACAACAATTTAAAAATAACAATATCCTAACTAACATTATAAATGCAAAAGTAAGTTTGTTTGTTTGTTACCTTTTCACGCCTAAATCACTGAACCGATCGATCATCCTGAAATTTTACATATACGAGTATGTTGTCAGGTGTACAGAAACGGACCTAGGTACCTTTCATCCCGAAAAAAGTACTGTTCCCGAGGAAAACAGCAATAGCGTTCTTATGATAAATAATAGATGGTGCCACGTGTCTTTCGAATCATGATTGAATTATATTAGAAGGACATAGGATAATTTCATCCTGGATCGCAGACAAAGTCGTGGGCAACAGCTAGTAATATATAAATGAATTATAATTAATACCTATTTACTATAATGACTTTAAAGTTATACTACTATTCATTTATACAAATATAATAAAATTGTAAATTAGAATTTTTGTCCGTTTGTCTGGATGTCGTTTCCGGATTGGCGCAAAAACGGTTGAACGGATTTGGTTGAAATTTGGCACACCGACAGTTTATAACCACAGTAGTACGTTCCCGGGGGATATTTTCCGACATCCACGTGGGCGAAGCCGCGGGCAAAAGCTAGTATTGTATAAAATTGTTGTGCCCGACAGGGTTTATTATGATCTTTTTAAACAAAAGTGAAATGCAATAAGAATTATTAATTATATTATATTTAATTATTTTTTATTTTCGGCTAATTAATGAAGACGCAAGCTTTGGTTTAAATCAACAATTTATTCATTTCAAACCTATCGCAGTCTTCTCTCTTTTCTTGACGAGGGTGACTCCGACACAATATTCTGTACATAGCGTTCTACGGGCTGTATGCAACTACTTTCTCACTCAAACTCCAACTCAATGCAATTATTTCAATTAAACTATTTACAGGCACTTTTGAATTGTCGAGGAGTCGGTCAGTCATAAATATTAAGCTAGTTGCCAATTCCAAAGCGTAGTAGGTACCTATTGAAAATAACGGGCAAGCAACTCCATGAAAACTCTTTTAAATTATATTGTTACAAAAATATTAGTCAGATCTTTAATGTTGATTTTATAAAAATTAAACGAGAACGTTATAAAAAGACGTACTCGTTAAAAGCGTCCAGAGTAGGTACAGCAAATATAATTAAAAAAACCGGCCAAGTGCGTGTAGGACCACACACAATGAAGATTTATGAAGGTTTCCGTAGTTGGAATGAATTTATCTCAAGAATAAACTTAACATTATAAGTTTTTAAACTGTCATGGTCACTAATATTATTATTAAAATAAACGGGATATTTACCATGTTTTGTGTGTCGGGAACAGAATCGAGTTGCGAGTGACGGTGGTAGCGGTACTGAGTGCAAAAAACGAACAAGAAAGAGGGTAGACCGTTTTGTCTCTCATAAACACCCACGCGCAGTGACTTCAGTTTGTCCGTGATCATGGTGCTTGCAACAGCGCCGAAATATCGGGAACTTAAAACAATTAATAAACATGGTAAATATCCCGTTTATTTTAATAATAATAAAGTTAACATTGTATTTGAGAAACAAATTCTCCCATACATTCCAACTACAAATGTAAGTTTGTACGTTCAATATTGAGACCATGGACTTCTTATAGGTTTTCCTGTAATAAATATGTAAAGAATTAAGGAACGGAACCCTTACAAACAGTTCAAAAATAAAATAATTAAAATAAGCCGTGGCAGCTAAGAGATGATCTGTCCCAACTGCTGACGGCGCCCGGTCACGAATATGATGCACGGATAAGCACCATTCAGCTCAACCAATTTAAAAGAGCTAAATGATACAGCACACGCGTCGCCATCAGCGAGACATCTGATCTGCATGACATATTCTGAGGCAGGGCTATTTAAATCAATCTCCGGGCTCCGCCAGGGCACATTTAAATCAATGAAAGACATATTACCCGGTAAATGGTAGCTCTATAGTATATAGTACTCACACCTATGCTAAGCAAGTATGTAATACAAAGGAGATTGAGTTTATATGATGCAAAGATAGTCTTACAATCTTTAGCAGCTCCAACAGTATTTTCAAATGTTATAATCAATTAGTTGTGGTTGTGGAACAGGACCAGCATTGAGCCAAGCATTTTTGTCAGCAATGTAATCCCCCAAGTTATGCCTGCCTGCATGGTAGGTATGCGTTTTATACACAATTTGAATTAAGTCTCGTTCAGTTGATGTCTATGGTGAGGAATTTTATTGTAACATTTTAAACAGCCATGAAAGATGAGTCTAATTTAGCCTGTCTGAAACCTGGTTAAACTAATAGGTTCCTATTTCTACAACCTACTATAATTATGACTTTTACCTCTTTTACTAAAAAAACAAGAGACACTATATTCTTGGTTCTATTAACCCAATATTACTGGTCAGATTCCATGTGTACTCAATCTTTTAACGAATTTTCGATTTCGATTCGTTTAACCAATTATGTTTTCCTACAATCCCTTACGCTAAGACGCCTTAACCTGATTCGAAAATGTTTAAAATTATAATGAGCTTTAGTCAAAGTTAAGTGTTTAAAGCCCACCATTGTTTCCGTGTCGCTCATTATTTAATTTCCACACGCTGAAAGAAAGTTAAATTTAATTTGAATTCTTTGGTAACGTTGCTAAGTTTTAAAACAGAGTATAATGAAAACAGGAAAATATCGAGTTTGATATTACTATGCCTTAAAGTTTTGGTTAGTTAGACAAACATATATTGTTCAGGTATATAGACCTGTTTCCCAAAACCATTTATCTCTAACAGAAATTTGCTTACCTAACTGAAATTTGGTCTGGCTAGATTTATTCAGATTTAGATGCGAAGCAATTAACCCACTATGTTCTCGGTTGTAAACTTGAGAAACATTTGAATATACGTCTTAATTAACTTAATATAAAGGATAAACGGCGGGTGTTAGTTCAATCAATGTTGGCTTTGGCTTTTAGCGTGAAACACGAAATACGAAAACTGTCAGCGTATGCCTCGGAGTTCCATTTTGTCGACTTAGTCCATCGTTTCACGAAGTATTTATTTATTTATTGTATGAAAGCTTATTATGCCGTTATTTTAAGCATATTTTAGCGGTAGTATGTTCAGTGAAACCTGATCAAAATTGTTAGGTACTATATCAGGCAGGTGATTTTGTAAGTAATAAAGATGATTACATAATGTACATGAGGTCTGTCCGGCCGTCGATCCCGATTTGTACGAGTACTATACAGCTAATCTATGGGCCATAGATAAACATAAAGTTTGAGTATTAAACTGTTAATGACAAGTTACTTACAGAAACCCTGCTAGGGTGGAATCTCATCTCTAACATCGTCAGTAATAATCCAACGTTCTGAAGCCACTACATCTAATAACGGAGCACTAGCTGACCTATATCAACATCCATCTTCAACCGTCACGTAATGGAATACATCATAATGTTGGTTAAAGCCACGAAATGAAATACCTCGACCATCATTACACCACAACCGCACTGAGGAATGAATAGTTATTAAAAATGTTTATGAATACTTACGTGTTTTTATTTTCATGTACCCAAAGTTCCCGAGAATATGTTGTTTTCCATTATTAATAATTTCCAGCAATATCGTAATTAAATATAACAGTGATATTGCTGGAAATGAGTGCTAGTGTGAGTAGTGCTTGTGTTGTTGTAAATGATGTGACACAGAACCGACCACTTTGATCCGACAGTTTTCGGAAAATAAATGTGTTAGGTATTTGCGCTTAGGCCAACCGTAATTAGCAGTGATCCGAAATAGGTGACCTAATATACCTAAAGTTCAAAGAACAGAGACAAAAAAGTGGAGACTTCCTTACAACAAATTTTTTTTTTCGGACTATTGTCGGGGCATCGGGACATCACATAAGTACATTTAATATTAATAAAGTAAACTAATTGACATCATTTTCCTTTTTAACCGACTTCAAAAACAAGGAGAAGAGGGGTGTGGGGGGGTAGAGGGGTGTTTCTAATTACAAGCGTCGTCGTGTGCGCATCACTCACTCCTGCACGGCACTCGGCTTAGCACGAGCACCGTTTTGTCGACGGAAGAGTAGACAAAAATGACGTTCCGTGCAGACAGTAAGACGGCGGCAAAGTAGAAAGAGTCAACTGCACTTCAGGTGCAAAAACAGTACCTACTGTATCTTTTTTTTTTTTCTTTTGCTTATATCTCGATAATGGTGTGTCCTATCGCAAAAATAATGAAAATTTCGACCTCCTTTATAAAACGCATAAACCCCTAAAACTCAACATGTAGGTCCTGAAAAATTATTTTGTCGTAAGGCGTCTCCACTTTGTCTCTGTTCTTTTTCGAACTATACGAACGTATAGTTCGAAAAAGAGTAAGTTCACTTATTTTCGATCACTGGTAATTACATCAGTCAGTACCGTTCATTGTGACATACTTGCTGCTATGACAAATGCAATAAAGGCTTGAAGTCGCAGACAATTCTTGATTGAACAACAGTACTAAGTATACGATATAGTATATAATATTACGAGTATAAATGTGAAAGTAACTCTGTCTGTCTGTTACGTTTTCACGCCTAAGCCGGTGAACCGATCGTCGTGAAATTTGGCAGAGATATAGCCTGGGATATGGAGAAGGACATAGGCTACTTTTTCACGCAATAACCGACATCCACGCGGGCGGAGCTGCGGGCAAAAGCTAGTTCTTTATAAAAAGGATATCTTTTAATAAACGTTTTATTTTTAAAAAACTTTGAAACAGCCCAAGCTTACCACATCTCGACTAATTGAGGCCTCAGTCAATGTGGCTAGTGTCAACTTCTTCAAATTACCTTTTTGAAGACCCATCTGTCTGTACTTACATTAGAAGTGTTCATAGTGACTCAAGGGGGATATATATATTTTCTATACCACAACGAGAGACATCCGGAAACTTAAATCGCTTTACAAGACGGTTCTGTTTTGTTGGTGGAATACCAAGGAGACAGAGACATTTGTCATTGTTTACTTGTACTTGTAGATTCTCGGTTAGCGGACATAATAACGTCTTGTATTTCGATATTATTATTATTATTACTCCAGTCAACAATAAACAACAGTTTTCCCGTTTCATAAATTCTTATGGCTGAATAAAACAGTAGGTAAATACTTGTTCCTACATTCTGAATAGTATTAATTTTCTTTCCATTGTAATAATGCTATATAAAATTACACTATCTGGCTGACTTATTCATGGGCTCAAAAATATATTGCCCGTGGGAACTCCTAATATTATAATAACTCACCGACTCTAGTCTAGCGTTATATAACAATTCATAAAGGTGGGTAATTGATTACTTTTTTTTTTTTTTTTTACATACAACGGGGAAGCTCTTGGCCTTCATCTCACCTGATGGTAAGTGATGATAAGGCCGAAGATGGAAGCGAGCTTCAGCCGGAAACCTCAACCACAGAGGAGGCTTATGTATAGAGTATAAATTATATAGACTATATAATAGTTATCTATTTTGTATAGAGTACTCCCCACTTCTAATGAAGATGGCTTTTGAAGTCATGTTAAGCTGACAATTTCCAAGTTGAGCCAACGAGTTGTTGATGGCAGCGAGTTATTCTTAGTTCAAAGGAATCTCTTCCGACATCTACGTAAGCGGCTACTTGGCATACAAGCTTTAATTAATATACTAAACAAATCTAAAATAAATCATATTATAGTACCGTGTCTACAAAAACAAAAAAAAAAAAAAAACATGTTCAAACTCTGCGATGAATTTTCATTTTAATTTTGCAGTTCACATTTACATTTGAACATAATTTCACAAAACAAAGCGTATAAATTGAAACTGGGATTTTAATAAGTGTATCTTTGTCCATTGTTTCTATAGGTATTTAGTTGGTATACTAACTAAGAGCTTCAGAGTACAGCTCCTTTGCACACTCACTCCTGAGCCAAAACTCGCTCAAACGCTCGTACATAAACTCTGGGAGTACAAAACGACGGGAAACTACAGAGCAACCACAACGTCGCGCCTCTACAAAGAGAGACCTATGTCTTCTCATTTTTTCGTTTCACTTCATCGAGGTTATAATCCTGATTCATTTCCTCATTCTATTTCTTTGTGTAATGTTCCGAACGGACGATTCACTGAACGATTTGTTTTCACATTTTCGTTTTCCCATTCTCGACTCGTTCATAGCGACCTCTGCCGGCGGTTGTATGCATTTAACATAAGCTGGTGCTCCCGTCCGAAGCTACTCATTATCATTACCATAATGTGGTGACTATAATATTCTGTTGCTCGCGGTCGTAACCCCGGTGTGCATATGGGACACGATGTGTTGCGATTACACTTTCCTCTTACTTTATTTACATTTTCTGTGTGTTGTTCTGGTATGTTTGGATGTTTGTTACTCAATCACGCAAAAACAGCTGAACGGATTTGGATGTAATAAGCGACATAGATAGTTTATAACCTGGATTAATAAATAGGATACTTTAAATCCCGGTAAACCGATACCTACGTGGGCGAAGCCGTGGGCAAAAGCTAGTAATTCTATAAAAACACGATAATTAGTCCTCCAAAAGGTATTTAAACGGAACGAAATGGGTCGTAAAGAAAATATATGACAGATGAGAGCACACTATATGTTTGGGAAACTAACCGTTAATCGAGAGCGATGGAAATCTGAAGTAAATGGAGAAAAAGTTCCGGTGAGTACGCAAATTACCTGGTAACTTAATTTTTCCTAAAATTTTAGAAAACTGTTTTTATATAATTTTGGGAGCGTTGGGCTATTCAAAAACTATTTGTACACCCATATATGGCCATCTATGAAAGACTTTGATCATTCAACTTTTATTTGATTCTTGTTCACTTAAATGTCTGATATCAATATTTTTTTTTAAGTGTTCTTGAAAGTATTCAGTACAGGGGCCTTATTATGAACTCTTATTTCCAGGCAGTTTACAGCGTAAACATAACTGCCTTGCAATTTCGTATTATGAACACGTCAAACAAGCCAGTCAGCGGTCACGTGACACCCTGGCCGACTTCTGCCCGAATATTGCCTGGCAATACCGTATTACGAACGTTCGTTTGACATTTCTTTTCATATAACAACTTGTCAAAAAGTAACCTCACAATCCATTCACTTTACGCTACTTCAGAGGAGCTTTTATTGAATTGTTTTGGGTTTATTTGCCGAAGTTACTCGAGTAATAAATAAATAACAAAAGAAAATATTATGTGCGACGAATATGAACTGTTTGAGTTCCTGGAAAGTGACTTTTCTGATCAAAATAACGAATCTAGGAACAAAAGGAGACGATTTCGTGATCAAATTAAAGGCTCCTACAAACAGGCGCGACACGCGACGCGAAACAAAGGCACCGTTCGTCGCGCGACACGCGGTTCTTATGTCTCGCGTCGCGTGTCGCGCCTGTATGTAAGAGCCTTAATGCGTTCGACGTGGATGATGTGCAATTCATTGAACGATATCAACTTAATCAAGTGAGGAGTTGAGACATGTCAGGGACTGTCATACAAAATTCACGGATTTATCGGATACAACTTTAAAATATCATATTTAAGAACTTTCTTACACTGAATAAGAAAATACTCAAAAACTGAATAGGAAAATACTCAAACGAGCTTACGCCATATTTTTGTTTATACCCCGAAAATTCTTACGAATGGAAGTATTAAACAAACAATAAGATAGTGTTCATAGTAGTTTGTGAAACAATGAAACAATACTCTTCCATGTGGTCGAATTCCCCGCTGACCTTCAAGTGGAGTTCGTTCGGAAACTTAATCTCGCGTTATAATTTCCAAACTCAGAAAATTATAATATGAATGAATTATATAGGTAGCATATATACAGTGCGTTCGTATTTTCACCTATTTTTATACTAAAGTAACTAGATTAATATAAATTGCTTATTTTTATCACAAAATATGTGATTAAATAAAACCGTAACTTACCGATAAATATTTAATTGTGTTTCTGAACGTTACGGCAGAGAATTACAAGCCAGCCATAGACAAACTACCCAGCGTGAAGTCGGTTAGAATTAGGAATGTCGTAATACGAAATTTAACCAGCCAGTGAAATGAATTGCCTGGAACTTGCCTGGTTTTTTTAAAGTTCGTAATAGGCCCCCTGTTCAGTATTGGCATTTATTTTTAAGGGTACTAACGAGTACCTTTTATTATGGCTACGATATTTGTCTGTCCGTTTATTACAACTAGCATAGCTCAGTTTAACTAAAGATACCACCAGTCGTTTGAAACGTGTTCTCTATTTTGATCACGAATTGCCGTATATGTGTTGATAATTTGATAGATCAAATGCCCTCGTTGCCCTCACATTCCATTTGTTTGATTAGAACACTGACACTAATCGCTATTTATAATTCCTTTTGGGAATTCTACGTTAACCTAAAACGTAGGTTTTATTTTATTTCATAAAAATGATGCTAATTATGTACTACAAAAAATTCATAGTTCATTGAACTCCATCTTGAAAGAGTGCGCTTAAACGTAACTTTACTTGCAAATCAATTAAATACGGCATTTTAACGCATTTGCTGCCCAGTTCAAAAATATTTTTTTCTTCTAAGCCATAAATTGTTTGGCAAATTTACATACTTAGGTTACTGGTCCTGGGCATGAACAGAAGTCATCTATAGCGACTGCTCGAATACGGGTTGTAGGCACACGAACGAATTATTTTTTGACATATCGCACCTTTAGAATTATAGAGACCCAATGTCTTCAGAACTTCTGAAGACATTAGGTCTCTATAATTCTAAAGGTGCGATATATGCTGGGTGCTGGGCAGCGAATGGGTCGGATAGCATTGACGTTCAGTAGAACGCATCAGATTTTACGCGATCCCATCATAGCAGATAGGACTCTCCCCTATAGTACAGTCGAGCGCACGTGGCATAATCGCACCTAGTTAGGTACATACTAAGGACGATTAAAAGAGCTGTTTCCTACGCCGCAACGCGCCGTAACCGCCGCGCTGGTCGTAGTGTGAATAGATTACAATGTAGATTGAATAGTGATTGTGCTGTTATATTATGCACTGTGTACACCTGAGAATGTTGAACTATTACCATCTTATTACTTTCCTCAAATTATACGTTAGATTTTCAAATAAAAGAGCCTTTTCTATTCTGCCAAACTTTTGTCCCCTCGTTTACATAAAGCGGATAATTTTAGCTTCAAGCTGGAGGTTCTTCGAAGTACCAGCTGGTTAGTCGTTATTAGCTATCTTTTCAATCCATTTTACATGCAAACATAGGTAGGTACATCCATGGATTTAGTTAAACATCGCTTGTGTCATTTATCGCTTGTGTCATTTAGTTAAACATCGCTTGTGTCATCATGAGCTTCTATATCTTAAGAAAAATCTGTGTGCTTTTATCTTTTAGAGAAATTTTGAAGAGATAAGACTAGATTTCTTTCGAAATAAGAACACAAGTAACAAATATTTTTCTAACAAGATTCTACCTATAAATAAGACTGTAATGAACAAAGTATAGAAAAGCGCTACAATTACGAACGAAGAACAATTACTTTAATTACAACAGACCTTACAAGTAGGCCGCAAGCCTTGGAATGAAGGAGACACTTTAACATAATTACTTAGACAAAGTAAAAAGTTTATTTAGCGAAGCCTTAGGAGCAAAAAAAAAACAACGAACAGAGTAAAATGAATTGAGATTGATTTTAAGAACGACTTTTAAAATTAAAAACCTTAATCAGGTAGTTGGAAGCGATCCAGCGTCCAACTTCGTGTGTTCCACATCTCCTAATTGCGACACAATGTGAGACAAAAAGTATGCTCAGAAAGCAAAGTTGGGAAACGTAAATATTATTCAGCGTTCAAAAACAAAAGTTCTTGAATTGCGACAGAAATGAGATGGCAGGAGCTTCCGTTTCACCTCCTTTCTGCGAAGCAGTCATGCTAGCGAAGGAGGTGGCGGGATGGGAGAGGGAGAGAGCCTCCCGTCCCAACCGCGGTAGACGCTCCAGGCGTCAGGAGCCGCGTGAGTAACGACTCCCGGCCACCGTAGGCGCGAGCCTGCGGGCGGTGGGTAATGGGTAGCTCACCGTCCGATCAGGACCAGGCCCGTGCCGGACGGCGCGTACGTGTTCCACGCGCGCCTCAAAGAGATGTCAGCAACGACGAGGGGCCCCATTAGGGCCCGAGCCTGCCGGGTCAGCGGGATTGTCCGAAAGGGGTACCGCTGCCCCGGAACATAAACGGCCATTGAAGGAACACGGGTGGGTTTTAGTCAGTAAGAGTCTGACACTCCCTTCCGCTCCACCCAGAGCGGGAGGGGTCATATGAAGCTATTCCAACCTAAAAAAAAAGGACACACAACCTGTAGCACGTTTTAATAAACCTTTACATTTATGCGTATATCAAAAGTACCCCATTGTACTGTGCAATTTTGATTCCATACTAATAATTCCATTCTATAATTTTTTCCATACTTTCATTTAGTGAATGTAAATAAATTAGTTTTCAAATCATTTAATTTCATAAATATTTTATCGTAAACAGTGTGCTGAACACAGAATCAAATACTACCATAAAACAAAGATAATTTAATTATTCATCTCAACGTGTACCCACAAACCATTTAGCTAACTTATATCCATTAACCCAAACCACATTTTATTTAAGCCCTCACACGTTGAAATCGCCCACCGCCCGCTCAAAAACACCTAGCGGTAGATACAAACCGAATGGTATATTTACATTATCTACACACGAGGTAGGGAGAACAGTGCGATCGGATAATCACACAATATGAATAATGAAGCAGTACCAATTACGATAAATGGGTCAAGTGTGAGTGTTGCACATTTATGAAGTACTCCACAAAAATATTTATCATGAAAAAAAGTGTTACATGCTTATATTAGGTATTTTATTTATTATTGCTTTAACAGGAAGCAGTGTTCAAAGCGGTCCAAATACTCAGTTGAATTGCCTGAAGCTACAGCTATCGATACAATATTTCGTTTTATATTAAAAAAAAACAAACTCGCAAGGCGCAGTCTGTGTGTTCGTAGTGTTCGTACTTCACTAACAGAGCAACCTACATCGATCAATTAAAAGTACGAGTACAAACATGCACGAGTTTTAAATACACACCCGTGAATCGATGTGAAATCGACCAATTGCTTAATTTTATTTTTAGAACCTGACGCAATTAAATGAACACAAAATTAAATCATATCTGGTATATTTTATCCGCAGAAAATTAAATTAAATTATAACTGGTATATTTTATCCGCAGCAAATTCTCTGAAGCGTCTATACGGGGTTTACACATGAATGCACAGATCGACTGAAGCAAATATACCGCGTCCTCTCTACTGCGGATCCTTAAAAATCTCGTGTCTGATAATAGTATAGCGAAGCAAATTGCGATGGAGTTCTAGCCAAGCTTGTCGTGAATCTGTTTGCCCCCTTCACTTCATGAAAATTTTATCAGACGATCCGTTGATCCGTTGAGGCGACGAAGATACTTGGATTACCCAACTCTTTATTACCTATTTAACTGATAGATGTCTGTGGTAAACTTTTAAACTCCTGAAAATTACAATCAAAAGTAAAACCTAGTTCTATAAATGGCTTTTTACGGTCTTGTAGCCACCTAACAATAACTTTTAATCCCGGGATGAACATTTTATGGCAAACCGTAGCTATAAATTAAACGTAACATAAAACTGAAGGAAAAAACCAAACTATTTTCTATAAAGTAATTATGTTAATACTGCTTCGTCGGAATAAAAAAAAATCTGTAATAAAGAAATGCCAGACGTTGTTTACGATGGGACAACAAGGGCGTATTTGTACAACTATTTGTCGCCATATAACACTATATGGCGATAAATAAAAAGAGGAGTTAAGACCGAAGCGAAGATATATTGGAATATTTTGTCGACGTGAGAATTCAAATGGTCATAGTTACGCAAACTGAAAATATCAGCGGATGGAGCACCATGCCGGCCAAATCGATAGATCTTCAGGACGACCGCGTCACGCTGAGTGGCCCTAACGTAACAGAAACATATTCATCACTGGCCAGTATTTACGAGTATAAGACTTAAAAGAAAGTTTCATACTACACAAACAGTTTTTTTCCGGACGTAAAGAATAGCACCACCCTATTTCTTCCCGTGGGTGTTCGTAAAAGGCGACTAAGGGACGTACTAGAGAATGGGCAGCAGCGTTCTCTATGCATTTTTAACACCATACTGCGATCGCCAACCCGCTTGCCAACCGTGGCGATTATGGCAAACCCCTCCAAATGGAGGAGGCCTATGTCCAGCAGTGGACGTCTACCGGCCGAAATGATGATGATGATTAATTGCTTCCAAAGCTCACATGGTACTGTTACAATTTTGGGACATTTTATTTTGTCGATAGCTATACAATAACGGCTTCTATACTTTGTTTTTAATGTTCACTTGAATATATTTGTTCATGCTAAGAATACTTCCTTATTTCCACGCTACTGCTGGTAAGTTTACTTCAAATCGTACCGGGGCGGTGACCGAAACGGAATTCTGTTTGACCGCGGTTTGCAATCTCGATTCACGTTGAAATGGATCGACGTCCAAGTAGCACGTTACCTCATAGAACTACCGCTATCTTAACCATGTTTGAGCTTCATTTAAAGTACGATTTAGTAACAAAATGCAGGTACCGAAGTAACATAAAACCCAAATTAATAATTAAAATAGTGAAAATCTGATCATTTAAGCCTTTAAGTAGTTTTAATTTTTTCATCTCAAGATTAAAATATATATTTTATAAGGAATATCGAAGAGCCCTAATAATAATGTTATTTTTATCTAAAGATTTATAGCCTCGTTGTGCTCCAAATCTTCGAGCTTATAAGATTCAATCGATGAAAGATTTACAGGTATTATCAGTACGGCGAAGAAACAGCTGAGTTAGTAATGGTTGGGCTTTATAAATCAGAATATTAATTTAATTAGAGGAATAAAATTTACATGGCGGAGTGAAGCATAATTTCGAACAGTACTCTCACGTTATATACATACACAGCATACAGCATGCATAGTGTAGCATAGCAAAGCGTAGCCTGAATACCACAGCTTGCATCACATAGCATGCATAGCGTAGCATGCATAGCGTAGCATGCATAACATAGCACAGCATGCATAGCATAGCATGCATAGAGTAGCATGCATAACGTAGCATGCATAGCATAGCATGCACAACGTAGCATGCATAGCATAGCATGAATAGTAAAGCACAGCATGCATAGCGTAGCATGCATAGAGTAGCATGCATAGCATGGCATGCATAGAGTAGCATGCAAAGCATGGCATGCATAACGTAGCATGCATAGCATAGCATGCATAACATAGCATGCATAGCATAGCATGCATAGCATAGCATGCATAGCATAGCACAGCACGCATAGCGTAGCATGCATACTCTATGCATGCTAAGCATGGCATGCATAGAGTAGCATGCATAGTACGGCATGCATAGCGTAGCATGCATAACATAGCACAGCATGCATAGCGTAGCATGCATAGGGTAGCATGCATAGCGTTGCATACATAGCGTAGCACGCATAGCATAGCATAGCATGAATAACCTAGAAAATCATACACAGCATACATAGCGTAGCAGGCATAGCTTTGCATGCATAGCGTAGCATGCATAGCACAGCATGCACAGCGTTTCATGCATAGCGTAGCATGCATAGCATAGCAAGCATAGCATAGCATAGCATAGCATGCGTAGTATAGCATGCATATAATAGCATGTATAATGTAGCATGCATAGCATAGCATGCATAGCATAGCACAGCATGCATAGCACAGCATACAAAGCGTAGCATGCATAGCGTAGCATGCATAGAGTAACATGCATAGCGTTGCATACATAATGTAGCATGCATAGCATAGCATGCATAACGTAGCATGCATAGCATAGCATGCATTACATAGCACAGCATGCATAGCATAGCATCCATAGCATAGTACAGCATGCATAGCGTAGCATGCATAGAGTAGCATGCATAGCACGGCATGCATAACGTAGCATGCATAGCATAGTATGCATAGCATAGCACAGCATGCATAGCGTAGCATGCATAGATTTGCATGCATAGAATGGCATGCATAGAGTAGCATGCTTAGCACGGCATGCATAACGTAGCATGCATAGAGTAGCATGCATAGCTTTGCATACATAGCGTAGCACGCATAGCATAGCATAGCATGAATAGCCTAGAAAATCATACACAGCATACATAGCGTAGCAGGCATAGCTTTGCATGCATAGCATAGCATGCATAGCACAGCATGCATAGCGTATATGCATAGCGTAGCATGCATAACGTAGCATGCATAACATAGCACAGCATGCATAGCATAGCATGCATAGAGTAGCATGCATAACGTAGCATGCATAGCATAGCATGCATAACATAACATAGCATGCATAGCATAGCATGCATAGCATAGCATGCATAGCATAGCATGCATAGCATAGCACAGCATGCATAGAGTAGCATGCATAGCACGGCATGCATAGCATGGCATGCATAGCGTAGCATGCATAACGTATCATGCATAGCGTAGCATGCAATGCGTAGCATGCATAGCATAGCACAGCATGCATAGCGTAGCATGCATAGAGTAGCATGCATAACGTAGCATGCATAGCATAGCATGCATAACATAGCATGCATAGCATAGCATGCATAGCATAGCACAGCATTTATAGCGTAGCATACATAGAGTAGCATGCATAGCATGGCATGCATAACGTAGCATGCATAGCATAGCATGCATAGCGTAGCATGCATAGAGTAGCATGCATAGCGTGGCATGCATAATGTAGCATGCATAGCATAGCATGCATAGCGTAGCATGCATAAAGTAGCATGCATAGCGTAGCATGCATAAAGTAGCATGCATAGCTTGGCATGCATAACATAGCATGCATAGCATAGCATGCATAGCATAGCACAGCATGCATAGCGTAGCATGCATAGAGTAGCGTGCATAGCATGGCATGCATAGAGTAGCATGCATAGCATGGCATGCATAGAGTAGCATGCATAGAGTAGCATGCATAGCATGGCAAGCATAGAGTAGCATGCATAGCTTTGCATGCATAGCGTAGCATGCATAGCACGGCATAGCGTAGCATAGCGTAGCATGCATAGCGTAGCATACATAACATAGCATGCATAGCATGGCATGCATAACATAGCATGCATAGCATAGCATGCATAGCATAGCACAGCATGCATAGCGTAGCATGCATAGAGTAACATGCATAACGTAGCATGCATAGCATGGCATGCATAACGTAGCATGCATAGCATAGCATGCATAGTATAGCACAGCATACATAGCACGGCATGCATTACGTACGCATAGCCTAGCATGCATAGAGTAGCATGCATAGCATAGCATGCATAACATAGCATGCATAGCATAGCATGCATAGCATTGCACAGCATACATAACGTAGCATGCATAGAGTAATATGCATAACGTACCATGCATAGCGTGGCATGCATAACGTAGCATGCATAGCATAGCCTGCATATCATAGCACAGCATGCATAGCGTAGTATGCCTAGAGTAGCATGCATAGCATGGCATGCATAACGTAGCATGCATAGCGTAGCAGGCAAAGCTTTGCATGCATAGCGTAGCATGCATAGCGTATCATGCATAGCGTAGCATGCAATGCGTAGCATGCATAGCATAGCACAGCATGCATAGCGTAGCATGCAATGCTTAGCATGCATAGCATAGCACAGCATGCATAGCGTAGCATGCATAGAGTAGCATGCATAACGTAGCATGCATAGCATAGCATGCATAACATAACATAGCATGCATAGCATAGCATGCATAGCATAGCACAGCATGCATAGAGTAGCATGCATAGAGTAGCATGCATAGCATAGCATGCATAACATAGCATGCATAGCATAGCATGCATAGCATAGCCTGCATATCATAGCACAGCATGCATAGCGTAGCATGCATATCATAGCACAGCATGCATAGCGTAGCATGCCTAGAGTAGCATGCATAGCATGGCATGCATAGCGTAGCATGCATAACGTATCATGCATAGCGTAGCATGCAATGCGTAGCATGCATAGCATAGCACAGCATGCATAGCGTAGCATGCATAGAGTAGCATGCATAGCATAGCATGCATAACATAGCATGCATAGCATAGCATGCATAGCATAGCATGCATAACATAGCATGCATAGCATAGCATGCATAGCATAGCACAGCATTTATAGCGTAGCATGCATAGAGTAGCATGCATAGCACGGCATGCATAACGTAGCATGCATAGCATAGCATGCATAGCGTAGCATGCATAGAGTAGCATGCATAGCGTGGCATGCATAATGTAGCATGCATAGCATAGCATGCATAGCGTAGCATGCAATGCGTAGCATGCATAGCATAGCACAGCATGCATAGCGTAGCATGCATAGCATAGCATGCATAGCATAGCACAGCATTTATAGCGTAGCATGCATAGAGTAGCATGCATAGCGTGGCATGCATAATGTAGCATGCATAGCATAGCATGCATAGCGTAGCATGCATAAAGTAGCATGCATAGCGTAGCATGCATAAAGTAGCATGCATAGCTTGGCATGCATAACATAGCATGCATAGCATGGCATGCATAGAGTAGCATGCATAGAGTAGAATGCATAGCATGGCATGCATAGAGTAGCGTGCATAGCATGGCATGCATAGAGTAGCATGCATAGAGTAGCATGCATGGCATGGCAAGCATAGAGTAGCATGCATAGCTTTGCATGCATAGCGTAGCATGCATAGCACGGCATAGCGTAGCATGCATAGCGTAGCATACATAACATAGCACAGCATGCATAGCGTAGCATGCATAGCGTAGCATGCATAGAGTAGCATGCATAGCATGGCATGCATAGAGTAGCATGCATAGCACGGGATGCATAACGTAGCATGCATAGAGTAACATGCATAATGTAGCATGCATAGCGTGGCATGCATAACGTAGCATGCATAGCATAGCATGCTTAGCGTAGCATGCATAGAGTAACATGCATAACGCAGCATGCATAGCGTGGCATGCATAGCATGCATAACGTAGCATGCATAGCATAGCATGCATAGCATAGCACAGTATGCATAGCGTAGCATGCATAGAATAGCATGCATAGCATGGCATGCATAACGTAGCATGTATAGAGTAACATGCATAGCGTAGCATGCATAGAGTAGCATGCATAGCATGGCATGCATAACATAGCATGCATAGCATAGCATGCATAGCTTTGCATGCATAGCGTAGCATGCATAGCACGGCATAGCGTAGCATGCATAGCGTAGCATACATAACATAGCACAGCATGCATAGCGTAGCATGCATAGCGTAGCATGCATAGAGTAGCATGCATAGCATGGCATGCATAGAGTAGCATGCATAGCACGGGATGCATAACGTAGCATGCATAGAGTAGCATGCATAATGTAGCATGCATAGCGTGGCATGCATAACGTAGCATGCATAGCATAGCATGCTTAGTGTAGCATGCATAGAGTAACATGCATAACGCAGCATGCATAGCGTGGCATGCATAGCATGCATAACGTAGCATGCATAGCATAGCATGCATAGCATAGCACAGTATGCATAGCGTAGCATGCATCGAATAGCATGCATAGCATGGCATGCATAACGTAGCATGTATAGAGTAACATGCATAGCGTAGCATGCATAGCATAGCATGCATAGCATAGCACAGCATGCATAGCGTAGCATGCATAGAAGAGCATGCATAGCACGGCATGCATAACGTAGCATGTAAAGAGTAACATGCATAACGTAGCATGCATAGCATAGCATGCATAGCATAGCACAGCTTGCATAGCGTAACATGCAAAGAGTAGCATGCATAGCATGGTATGCATAGAGTAGCATGCATAGCACGGCATGCACAGCATAGCCCAGCATGCATAACGTAGCATGTATGTATAGAGTAACATGCATAGCGTTGCATACATAATGTATCATGCATAGCGTAGCATAGCATGCATAGCTTAGCTTGCATAGAGTAGCATGCATAGCATGGCATGCATAGAGTAGCATGCATAGCACGGCATTGCACGTATTAGAATATTTGCATAGAATAGCATGCATAACATAGCCCAGCATGCTTAGCGGAGTATGCATTTCATGGCATGCATAACGTAGCATGCATAGAGTAACATGCATAACGCAGCATGCATAGCTTAGCATGCATAACGTTGTATGCATAGCATAGCATGCATAGCATAGCACAGTATGCATAGCGTAGCATGAATAGAATAGCATGCATAGCATGGCATGCATAACGTAGCATGTATAGAGTAACATGCATAGCGTAGCGTGCATAGCATAGCAAGCATAGCATAGCACAGCATGCATAGCGTAGCATGCAAAGAGTAGCATGCATAGCATGGCATGCATAGAGTAGCATGCATAGCACGGCATGCATAACGTAGCATGCATAGAGTAACATGCATAACGTAGCATGCATAGCATAGCATGCATAACGTAGCATGCATAGCATAGCATGCATACCACAGCATGCATAGCGTATCATGCATAGCGTAGCTTGCATAGCGTAGCATGCATAACATAGCACAGCATGCATAGCGTAGCATGCATAGAGTAGCATGCATAGCGTAGCATGCATAGCATAGCATGCATACCACAGCATGCATAGCGTATCATGCATAGCGTAGCTTGCATAGCGTAGCATGCATAACATAGCACAGCATGCATAGCGTAGCATGCATAGAGTAGCATGCATAGCGTAGCATGCATAGCATAGCACAGCATGCATAGCGTAGCATGCATAGCGTAGCATGCATAGAGTAACATGCATAGCGTTGCATGCATTACAAAGCATGCATAGAGTAGCATGCATAGCACGGCATGCATAACGTAGCATGCATAGAGTAACATGCATAACGTGGCATGCATAGCGTGGCATGCATAACGTAGCATGCATAGCATAGCACAGCATGCATAGAGTAGCATGCATAGCACGGCATGCATAACGTAGCATGTATAGAGTAACATGCATAACCTAGCATGCATAGCATAGCATGCATAACGTAGCATGCATAGCATAGCATGCATAGCATAGCCCAGCATGCATAGCGTAGCATGCATAGCGTAGCATGCATAGCATAGCACAGCATGCATAGCGTAGCATGCATATTATTAAAATCGTGTAAAACACATGTGGTACCTATGCAATAAAGAATTGCATCAACGTTTCCGGCTAATCAATGAAGAACCAAGAAATTTTTTTTTTCTTTGTTTTATTTTAACTATTTATTAATTATAATTCTGTCGCAATCCCACGCGCCTTTTCCGTAGTTCTTGACGAGGGTGAGTCTGACACAATAATATTCTGTACATAGCATTCAGTTACGAGTACCCAGGGACTGTTCGACTGTTGGCAAGTATTCACTACATATTCTCGGTTCCATTAACACAATAATGTTGGTCAGATTTCATGTGTATGCCAGTACTCACTCTTTTTAACAATATTCATTTACCAATTATTTTTTCCTACAATTCCCTGTGGTCTTGGCACCTCCACCAGCTGCGATTTTTTTAAATTATTGTGACCTGTATCAAAGTGAAATGTATAAAGCTCACCTTTGTTTCCGTGCGTCACATTATTTAATTTCCACGCGCTGAAAGAAAGTTAAAAGAAATTGCATTGATTCAAATGCTTTGTAGTGTTGCAGCGTTGCTAATCTTTAAAACAGAGCATAATGAAAACAGGAAAATACCAAGCGTGATATTACTATACCTTAAAGTTTTGCTTAGTTAGACAAAACCATATTGTTCAGGTAAATAGGCTTGTTTCCCAAGACCATTTATCTACCTAACTGAAGTTGGGTCTGGCTAGATTAATTCAGATTTAAATGCGAAGCAATTAACCCACTATGTTTTCGGTTTTAAACTTGAAATTTATTTGAATATCCATCTTAATAAACTTAATATAGAGGATTAAAGGCGAGTGTTAGTTCAATCAACGTTGGCTTTGACTTTTCGACGAAATACGTAAATTGATGTTTCAGCAGAAGCTTCGGAGTTCCATTTAGTCGATCTCATGCGTCGTTTCACGAAGTATGGAAGCTTAATATGCTATTATTTTAGGCATATGTTAGCGGCAGTATTTTGAGTGAAGCTTGCTGAAAATTGTTAGGATTGTTAGGACCTGCATGTGATTTTGCAAGTAATATAGATGGTTACTGAGTGGGTTTGAGTCTTGGGGCCTCCGATCCTGATGTTTACGGTATTATAGACCATTGGTAAAGAAAAAGTTTTATTATCAAACACATTGACGAGTTACTTTTAAAAACCCTGGTAGGATTGTTATTATAGCAAGGTTTCTATTGGGATGAGATGTTTCTCATATGTAGTATCACAAGTAATATCTTATCGTTCCACGGGACACGAACTCATAACTGACGTACTATATCAACGTCCAGCTTCAACCTTAGAATCACGTAATTGAATACGTCATAATGTTGGTTAAAGCTAGGAAATGAAATAACTCGACCTTATATTAAACCAGAGCCATACACAAGAATTAATCGTAAACATGTTTAAAATTATATTTTTATTTGTAGGTATGCAGATCGAAAGCTCCCGGGAGTATTTTATTTTCCATTAGTACTTATTTCCTACAATTATACAGTAATAGTAGATTATTATATAAGGGATGAAAGGGACCTATGTAGGAACGAGATGCCAAACCATCTCGTGCGTACATAAGTCCCTTTTGGCGCCCTAGCACGAGCGTAGCGAGGGCGCCAATAGTTCGAGTGCCTAAAAAAGGTTCTTTTACCCGAGGAAACAATCTGCTTTTCATTTCGCATATGAGGAAAGTAAATAAAATCGATAATAATGATGATATTTTTTTTTTTTTATTATTAAAATTTTACGCCGCATAACGTCATGTATTTCGGAAACTTCATGAATTTCGAAATAATATCATCGTTACTACAGTCAACAATACACAAAAAATTTACTTTTTTTATTTTTTGGCAAAATAAAACAGTAAGTAAATATTTGTTTCTTAATTCAGATAAATACTTATTTTCTAATCATGTTTATAAAATTACATTTTCTGGCTGACTTATTCATATGGGCGCAAAAACATATTCCCCGTGGGAACTTATATTATAAGAACTCACCGACTCCGTCTAGCGTTACATAACAATATAATTATGTATGTATTGTACATGTATTATAGAGTACATACTTAATTTTAATGAGGAAGGCTTTTGAAGTCAGGATAAGCTAACAATTTAATTATCTTGATAAGTTAAGCCAACGAGTTGTTGAGTGAGTTATTTATATTTATATAAAATTGTACACCTCAAAAATACATAAGAAAAAATAAATCAAACACTACAAAATATAAAATGGGGGGCCTTATCGCTTTCTGGGATCGTATTATTTATTCTTCATCATCATCATCATCACCATTACTGCCGAAAGACGTCCACTGCTGGACATAGGCCTCCCCCAAAAGGGGGTAATCTGCCATAATCGCCACGCTTGGCAGGCGGGTTGGCGATCGCAGTATGGTGTTAAAAATGCATAGAGAACGCTGCTGCCCATTCTCTAGTAAATCCCTTAGTCGTCTTAATAGCCTAATTTACTCTTATTTAATCTCTTTCATCGTCTATGAAAGGTGCTACTTGCCAATCAAGCTTTAATTAATATACTAAACAAATCTAAAAAATCTTCATATGATGTTGTTGGAAAAGTTTGTGCGTCGTGAACAAAATGGGGAACATAATATTCAGATTCTTCGTAGAATTTTAATATTAATTTTGCAGTTCACATTTACAGTTGAACATAATTTCACAAAACAAAGCTTTTCCATTGAAACTGGGATTTTAATGAGTTTGTCTTTATCCATTGTTTCTATAGGTATTTAGTTTGTGTACTGAGAGCTTCGACATGTTATTAATCAAACGTAGTTTTACATCTACCTATAGTGGTGACGATATTTATGTAAAAGAATTAGCAATTCCACCAAATAAGCTTTAAAATTTGAGAAACCTATTTCTTTGCCATTTTTCGTTCCACTTCACTTCACTTCCTCATTTCATTTCTATTTCTTTGTGTAATGTACCGAGGCCTACTGAACAATTTATTTGTTTTCAACTTTTTATTTTGCCATCCTCGACTCGTACACAGACCTCTGCCGGTGTATTCTGGTTGTATGCATGTGAGCTGTCAGAGCCATTTATAATCTACGTCGCTGCGAATCTCTTAGGGAACTGTTTAAAAGGATTAATATTATGACGGTACCTTGCCAAAAAAATCTACATCTTTTTAATAAAATCAGTGATAGACATAATTTTAATACTAGAAATAAAGATAAAATAGATCAACCATTTTTCAGATTGTCTAAAGTACGTACATCTTTTATGGGGTACTGTGTTAAATTTTAGACAAAATACCTTCTGATATATTACAATTAAATTAAAGAAAATTTAAAACCTATATTAAGCACACTTTGTAAACTAGCATATTACAAATTAGAGGATTATATCCAAGATAAGAATGCTTGGAAACATGCTGGTCCTGCTCCATAGGACAATTTATTTAGAGTTTAGACAAAATCAAACTGGTTGGTAATTTAATTGTATAATTTATATTTTTTATGACATTCATTTTATTTTCTGTGATTAATATACTCACACACTGACATAGGTTATTAAATGTTTAAATTTTAGGGAAAATTACCTACTTTTACAATGTTTGTAAATATGTGAGCACCATGCATCTAACGCATAATTAATTTGTCTGTCATTGCTTCACTTTTCATTCTTTTTACCTATTGTGGTATAGTAATTTTATTCTAGGTAAGTGCATTGTCTTCACATATAATTAATAATTACTGTATACAAATATTGCTAACATTTTAAAAGACTACGTATGGAGTTTCTTGCCCATTCTTCTCCATACGTAACTACCTTTTGGAAGGGGCAACTAGAATCAATTAATTAATTATTTTTGTAAATTTTGACGATCAAAACTGCCTTTTATATGCCTATTTGAAATAAATGATTTGACTTTGACTTTGTGTTAGATAATTCATTTTGATATTACTATACTATTAGAATATTGTTTGATGGATAATGGCATCTGTCATCATTTACGTAGCATTGAGACCAGTGAGCATTGAGGTGTTGTGTTTACCAAAACCATAACACTTTAACTTGTAAAAATCACTTAGATGTTATATTGCTATTTTAATACAGTAAGTTGCTTCAAAATGGCGGTTGATGTTTGACGTAAAGTGACGTTGGTATTAAGTTAGAAGTTGGAAAATCACTTAGATGTTGTTACTATAGACTATTACATAATATTTAATAATACTGGTCCCTTTCGAAATTCGGGTTTCACTTGACTGATTTAAAGTACAACGAAGATAAATATGTCAGTTTCAATTGTTATAGAAGATTAAAATAATTATTGATGTTTTCAGAAAGTTTTCCATTCTAAACTCGGTCTTTTATTTCTTTCAGACGATACCCATACATACAAAACCTGCTTGAAAAAATCTTTTCCATTTCAGATTCACATTACATACACGAGTCTGTACATAATGAATGTTTTATCACGATGCATGTCAACGTACCACACAGTCACTTCCGTGGCTAGTGGCGGAAGCTACGCCGCTACGAGTAACCGCTAAACCGTAGCAACTACACTAGCGGACAAAGGATACGGGTCAGTACGAAAAACTAAAATTACTCTTAAAATAACAGAGCTAGCGGCATGAAACTGTAAGGAAACATTATTAATTTAAGTTTCATAATTACATTTAAAACAAAACAAATAAAATATTGTACTTTAAAAAAATTGAATGGTTGGTCCCTTACATACACACAACTTTAATGCTCTTCTCACAGCTGCCAGGCGATTGGGCATGCTGCTTATTAAGTTTATTATGCGATATTGCGGGATATTGGTCCATTCTTCCACTAAAGCACGTTTCAGGTCTCGAAGTGTAGCTGGGGCAGGGTTCCGATTTCTTACACACCTCCCAAGCTCGTCCCAAGCGTGTTCAATTGGATTCAAGTCTAAGCTTCTCGCGGGCCAGTCCATGCGATTGACGCCAACGTCCTGAAAATACTAATTTACAATTTGAGCTGTATGTGGCCTGGCGTTGTCCCGCATGAATATTGAATTTTCACCCATATTGATCAAATATGGGCCGACATGCTCATTAAGAATTTCTTCCACATATCTTGCACTAGTTAGCGCATCATTTTCTATCAGCACTAACTCCGTGCAACTCTCTGAAGAGATTCCAGCCCAAACCATAGTGAAAGTAGAAAGTGACACGCCTATTGTTCTTCCTGTACTTCGCTGCCTTCGGCCTTCTTCTAACATAGTGACGATACGTGTATATTCTTCTGGTGTTAACGACATGATAGTAGAGGAGCTCGTGGCTAAGTAATAACAGCCGCACGGGTCGATCCGTCAGGTTAAGCTACGCTTCCGGGGTTTGTCCGTGGATGGGTGACCATCTTTACATACCGAGACTCCTCCGTGCCTCGAAAAGCACGTTAAGCCGTTGGTCCCGGCTGTCATTAGTGGATCTTTGACAGTCGTTACCGGTCGTCAGAAGCCCAAAAAGTCTGACAGCCAGTCTTACCAAGGGGTATTGTGTTATCCAGTTACTGGGCTGTGGAGGTCAGATAAGCAGTCGCTCCATGTAAAATACTGGTATTCAGCTGCATCCGGTTAGATTGGAAGTCGGCCCCAACACAGTTGGTAAAAGGCTAGGCAGATTGTTAGCGACATGATAGTAATTCAATAATGATGGAAAGACAACAATGACCGCCTTTTATAATTTTGATTTGACAGATTGAAAACAAACGTGAGAAAACAAGCAAAAGTAAATTAACCGCGAATTGTATATTTTCCAAATTCGAAGTTTTTAATTTTTTTAATGTTTTAAGTTACCTTGTAGACCATTTAAGGTTTTATTTCATACGATATTAAAATTATCTGTAATATAAAGTTAGTTTCATGCATGTACCATTATTCGATATCGACCCGTATTATTTGACCGCGAGTGTATGTAGCTACGTATATTTGAGTAGGCGGAAAGGTAATCTCCCCGCTTGTGAACCCGATTTGGGGCTTAACTTAATACGCTAGAAAGTAGGTTATTTGGCTGTAGGAAAACTTAGAATCTAAGAAGGTTAAATTTACTAACTAGGTTTATGTAAGCTCTGTAATAATGTTCGCAAAACTTTCAGATTTACTAAGCAGTTGTTATACTGTCACTACGTAAGTTTCTAGAGAGTTTAAACTTTCGTGGTGGGCTGTAATGTGTAGCGACGCGAAGTTTATTTTGATCAAAATATTCCAAAACAACATTGAAAAGTGTCAGATAAAGTTTATCTAATCTTTTCGCATTTAGGTAAGATATTTCAGCACACTCAGTTGCGCAATCTTCAGTTTTTGTTCCCCATTTATTTATTTATTTAACATGGTAAGTACCTAACTTATAAATTTAGCCCCACAAAATCATTGCAATGGTTTGACTGTGGGGTCAGTGAGTCTCTAGACAATAATACTTAATCACACTTACATATCCAAATAATATTTTTTAAATTTACTTTTAAATCTATTTTTATTTGTTTCACTCCTTATGTCTGCCGGTAGACTATTTAATAGGTATGGTATTCGTTTCTTTAGCGGTACATTAAATCTGTCAGCAGCAATAGATCGTGTGTTATGGTTGTTAAATACGTGATTTAAGCTATACTCTTGGGTACCATGATGGTTTACTGCTAAAAGATATTTATGTTTGTAAGTGATAGGTATAATTTTACATATTTTAAATAGTTTCCTATAATTTAACCGAATGCTATCGACGATTTCGATATTATAAGGAAGTTCCGAAGTAGATCGACATAACTTTACTGACTGTGTGTGGTTACATCTACGAATAAATCAATGAAACTCCTCGACAAAAGGAAAAGACTTGTCGGTATCAATAAAAAACGTGAGCTGTCAATACTCCCATAAAATACGATAAGTATTTTTTTAAATTGTCCTTGAATAGGTGTGTAGTTGGAACGAAATGGGTCGTAATGGTCGTAAGTTATGACAGAGAGCACATCACATTTTTGGGAAATTAACCGTAAATCGAGAACGATGGAAATCTTAAGTAAATGGAGCGAAGAGTCCCGGAGAGCGTTTCGAATCCCCTCAGCCTTTAGAAATATGACAATGATGGTTTAATGATAAAGGATCTGTCCTTAACAAGAAGTTTTCTTAGAATTCAGAAATTGGAACTTTTCTTTTTCAAAGTAGTTTCCCGTAATTGCAGAACCAACAATGTTTTTTTAACGAGCTGTCCTACCTATAATGTTATATTTATTGTACTCTTTCAAGTAAATAAGTAGGTAATCTGTTTTTCATGTACAAACGACGAAATCCCAACAATATTTTTATCATTCAAAGCCGAGTATAAGTAGGTAATGTTATTCAAAGTATAATGATTAAAATCACAATAATTTTTTTGTCATACGGCAGATTACGAAAGTTCGTTATTTACAAACATGCAACGGTTAATCTCGGGGAGATTTAACTGTGTTTTATAAAATCGAGTAGTTAAACTTTTTATTACCTCCGCATAAAACTTGTGTCGAACATTATTCAATGACCCATGAAATATATAGATAAATCAGTTATGTATAAGGAAGTGTTAGATGTGTAGTCTAACATGAGATATTGTGTGAAAATAGTATTTAAACTCCGCCATAAATTACGTCTTGACATTTTTATACGGAAGCATAAAGGGGTCTTCCGACGACACTGTAGAATGAACATTAAGCTTCTATTCACGACACGTTCATTGCCCGTAAAGCTGTTCTGGAATGTGTGGACACCTGACGGAAACACAACTATACTAGACTAAAAGTATGTAGCGGCAAACTTTTTTTTATCTGGAAATCGGGTAAGAGACTGACTTATTGTTATTTAGATTCTAAAAATATATTGACACCTCACGTCGTCTTAACTATATATAATCCCCAGTCTAAAATCGAAACATTCTTATGGCTTTTGGTGTAGTGAACATTCCCATGTATGTATGTAAAACATGTTCACTATTCGACCTATTCACAATGTCGAAATAAAATCCAGCCAGGTGTGAAAACAGATATCAAAGGTTCGACTCCGTGCGAACTGATATAAAATATATATACTAATATGAATATTATTATTATATCATCGTCATTCATCATTTCAGCCGAAAGACGTCCACTGCTGGACATAGGCCTCCCCGAAAGGGGGGGATTTGCCATAATCGCCACGCTTGGCAGGCGGGTTGGCGATCGCAGTATGGTGTTAAAAATGCATAGAGAACGCTGCTGCCCATTCTCTAGTGAGTCCCTTAGTCGCCTTTTACGACACCCACGGGTGGAAATGGGTTAGTGCTATTCTTTAAGTCGGCACCACACGGTACGAGGCACGTAATAATCATACAGAAACACATGCAACATCACACGAACACACCTTACACGACTATAGCCCCATACACACACCCCCTCCCTTTTCATACACCACACCACACCTCATCCCACTCACTCAGCCATCCGCCCCTTTACACACATTCATCATATTCATAGGCATGTTATATCAAGTCTTTATGGGTTTATTAACACACATAAATAAGGTTTCTTTTATACACGAAGTTACAGTAGAACACCGACTCCTAGGTCACAGGGTTCCCCTAGTTTAGGAGGCAGGATTTTTCACTATTTGTGCAGCCTTTTCCCATAATCTAATGTACCTATGTGAAATGTATTGTTATTGTATACAAAGGTATTTTGTGTCAATAAACTTACTTTTTACTGACCTCTAACCATCTTTTTACCATCCATTTTCTTATACCGCCTTATTTTGTTCCTAGTACCTACGCTACCCCAGATGTCTTTCAGCCATACTTGTAAGTAAGGTCAACCCTCATCCACCCACGCTTCTCTTGCCTATAAGGCTCGTAATACAAGACAAATATTATTCTGTCTAGCTCCAAAACTATAAGTTTTATTTTCGAATGAAAGAGCCTTTTTTATTCTGCCAAACCTTTTGTCTCCTTGATTAGATAAAGCGGTTAATATTAGAATCAAACAGTAGGCTCATCAAAGTACTAGGCGGTTAGTCGTTATTGGCTATCCTTTAATTAAATACTACCATAAAACAAAGATAATTTAATTAATCAGCTCAACTTGTGCCCCCAAACTATTTAGCTAATTTATATTCATTAACCCAAACCACATTTTATTTAAGCCCTGACACGACGAAATCACCCACCGCCCGCTCAAAAACACCTCGCGGTAGATACAAACCGGATGATATATACCCAAAGCCATTACTGTTTTACGGTAGTAGTGGAGCTTTCAAAATTCAATAGTTATTTGTTATACAAGAGTGCAAAGTTGCTTTTTAACCGCGTGCTCAATTTTGATGACCGAGCAAGCGAAGGATTCTAAAATTGAATCACTCGCTGCGCTCGTGATTAAAAAATTAGAATCCTGAGCGTTAGCGAGGGAATCAAAAGAGCGCGAGGTGAAAAATCTTTGCACTCGAGTGCAACACGTAACTTTTCATCCCACCTCAGCGAGGAAATGATTAAATGCAAAAAAAAATATATACAATTACAAGATACTTTTATTTCAGTTTAGGTATTAACTACTACATTATGATAGGTAAGTATAACAGAATAATTTTTAAATTATAACAAATAATACTTAGGTATAATTATAACAAATAATACTTAGGTATAATTAAGAAATATTGAAAGTAACGTTGCTACAGTTACTTAAGTTGAGTGTAATATTTTTGTTAGGTACTGTAATGTTGGTGTTAGTGACTTTTGTACTGTTTTTCGGTAAACTATCTGTCATACTTAATAGTTGTACCGATTCATCGGATTCCCTTGGCGTAAATGTTGGCTCATATTTGAGGTAGAAGGGTGTCGATATGTATGTCTTTTTTCATCTTTATTGTTGCTTTTAGCATTGAATACGTACTCCATAGAGTGCTTGATTTCTTGGTCTCGGATAATTAAATAAATTATATCAGCAAAACTTTTCTGGGAAAGTTTTGGCTCCTTTAGCTAGTCGCCACGTGTTAAATATAATAAAATTATCGTACTGTTTCAAATACTTTTCGCGTGATTGTTGAGGAAGAAAGCTCATTTGCGCATTATTAACAGTTTCAGTCAATTCTGTTGGCATCATATAAACTTCCTCGTCGCTAGAATCACTCATTTTAGGTTTTTACTTGTTTTCAAGTTTTTTTGTTTTTAACCTAAGGTTTTAACATTATGACATGAAAAGAAAATGGCACGCGCAAAGCAAATTAAAAAAATGTACACCAAGAAGGTTCCGAGTCTGAGGTTTTAACAAATGAAAAAAGGTTGTATGATAAATTCGGCACCATGGAGGTAGAAGTAAATAGGTTTAATAATGTTTTGAATTCACAAACTTAGTGTACACTATGTTCTAAATTCAATTTACTTTATCCTCTAGCGGATAAAAACGGCTTTTGCACTCGGATATCGAAGAGCAAAAATACTCTTTCCAAGATGGGGGGATGAAAAAGTCATTTATTCAAATTAGGCTGAGAATCGACACTTTTCGAACGTCAAAATGACATGAGACAGTCCCCCAAAACGCCCGCCCTTCACCACTTGCTAGTGCTTTAGCTGAGAAGAAGAAGTGGCGCAACAAACTCCCCAGCAGCACAGCTGTCTGTTCAGATAGAAAAGCTTGATTCTATACAATATTTGGTATGTAAAGTAATTAACATTACGAGAGACAGAACAGTATTTTTTTTTTGTCCTATGTCAGCTAGCACACGCCAGTATTCTAGATAATACAGTGAAAACTATACTCAAGCTAAAAAACCTTTAAAAAATTAAAATAAAAAGTGAACAAAACTTAAAACCTAAATAAAAGTTTTCAGTCGTCTTTATTCCGAACGTAGCGGTGTCGCCGTGTAGCCTACATTCACAGGCGTGCTCGTAACTCAAACCTCAAGGACGGGAGCACTGTGATGTGGAAGCAACCGTCACTTGTTGTGCGACGACCTTTCGCATCCATAATATGAACATTACACATGTGTTGATCGCTGCCAAAACAATAAAACAACACTATGGTGGTTCACTATTACGTCTTGCTTTAAATATGATTAGTTACGAGACGCTCATTTCGAAAACAGTTGATGTAATTGAGTGCACGCTTAATTTATTTTCCATGGGTTTTAATATTGGATGCCTGTTCTTTTCTTTTTACATATAGAGAATGAATTTTTTAAGATGTAATGTAGTAAGGGCAGGTACAGTGGCCAGTACATCAAGCTACACGAAACTGACAAATTTCTCCAAACGATTTTAAACTTTAAAATGTTGATAAATAGGTTTAATATCGAACGAGAAAATTTGACAGTTTATGGTAACTTGATGTGCTGGCCACCGAACCTTAACCGTTGTAGCTTCAGGAAAACGGTCGTATGAGACTGTCCCATTGACATATATATTACTGCGTAAGGACTGGGCGGACCGCATGTTATAATGACGCCTCGAACTTGGTCCCAAAATGGTCTTCCCTATAACGAAGTGAACTAGAGTCTAGAACGCGTTCGGCTGTCTTCGGGAGCGGTCGTAAAATTTTACAAGCAATAATGCCAAGTTGTGTCGTGAAGGGTTGCGTGAACTACGACAAAAAGCACAATAAAACAATTGATAACATTTCATATCACCGATAAGTTAAAAATATGTAATTATATCAACTTCTAACATTATTTAAAACAATTTTCTTTCTAATTTGTCTCAACGTTTGGCAAAGACGACGCGAAGCCGCGTAAAAGTGCGACATAACTTTGCAGCGGCGCGCGTTTTTATCCAATGAAATGAAAAGATTTATTATTATTACTATATGATTTAATTATGTATAAAATTATTTTTATTGTTTATTAAAAGCAAATTAAAATGTGTTTTTATGTACTTACTGCTAAAAAATCAGTAAGTACAGTGAAATACGTATTTATTTTGCAGATTTCCTTCTGATTCCGTGCGAAATAAAGTTTGGAGTCGTGTCATAAGTTAAAAAAAATATGTTTAAAAATATTGTTTTATTCGAAGGCCAATGAAAATTTTATAACACAAACAAACTGCAATGAATATAAATTTCGATAAATAGAAGGTTTTTTTATTTCTTTGTAACTCGAAAAATACCCTCTCTTACAAGTTTACGTCTAGGAGCAGACCACGCCGATTGACATCGTAGTTCATAGTAGTTCTAATAGATGGCGTTAGTGTTTTTGTATGGCGACCGTGTCCGGCAAACGTTCGGACGATCGTATCTTTACTATTTATATCAATGTACTGTCCTTAATTTTTTGATACATTTTGATCTGTATTCAGAGATTTTGAAATAAAAGGACACAGCAAGAACATTTTCTTGCTGTCTGTACTTTTTATTTTTTCAGTAATTTGTGCAATACTTTTCATTAGACAGTAATGAAGTATTAATGAGTGAGTAGCGACGACGCAGATCCCTATCGTTCCCTATATTTACATTAACTATAGACGAGGTAACAGTTAAGTGGCAGAACAGTGCGATCGGATAATCACACAATATGAATAATGAAGCAGTACCAATTACGGAAAAAAGGTCAAGTGTGAGTGTTGCACTTTTATTAAGGACTGCACACAAGTATTTACCATGAAAAAAAAAAGTATCACAAGAGTAATTGGGTATTTTATTATTGCTTTAACAGGTAGCAGTGTTAAAAACAATTCAAATAAGTACTCAGTTGAATTGCCTGAAGCTTCAATTATCGATAAAATAATTCGTTTTATATTTGTTATAGTACAAACAAGGCGCAGACTGCTTGTAGTTTACTAACAGAGCAACCTATATCGATCAATTAAACTGCTTGATTTTATTTTTAGAACCGGACTCAAATAAATGAACATACAATGAAATTATAACTGGTATCTTTTTAATCCGCAGCCAATTCTTTGAAGCGGCAATACCGGGTTTACACATGGATGAACCGATCGACTGAGGCAAATATACCGTGTCCTCTCTACTGCAGATCGCTCAAAATATTCACGTATCTTGACAGATACGCGGATACGAGCTCGGCTTCGCTGTACGATAATAGTACAGCGAAGCCGAGCTCGTCGTGAATCTGTTTGCCCTGTTAACTTCATGAAAATTTTATCAGACGATCCGTTGAGACATTCTACGACTGGCCCCAGCGACGAAGATACTTGGATTACCAACTCTTTATTACCTGTTTAACTGATAACTGTATGAAGTGAACTTTAAAACTCCTAAAAACTACAATAATAAAAAAGTTACATTCCTTGCTAGTCGTTTCACCTACAGCTGGTTCCTGGTACCTATAGACGGCTTTTTAAGGCCTAAGCACGAAGCAGTATTTTGATATAATTACTTCATAGAATATATTATGGTTTTTTCTTTCAGTTTTTATGTTAGGTTTAATTTATAGGTCCCTAACTATAAATTAAACCTAACATAAAAAATGCAAAAAGAACCATAATATATTCTATAAAGTAATTATGTCAAAATACTGCTTCGTCTCAATAAAAACCAGCCACGTGCGTGTCGGACAATGCACAATGAAGGGTTCCGTAGTTAGGATGAATTTGTCCCGAGAAAACACTTAGCATTGTTGTAGTGTTGTAGGTTGATCGCCAACCCGCCTGCCAAGCGTGGCGATTATGGCAAACCCCCCCAATTGGGGGAGGCCTATATCCAGCAGTGGATATCTTTCAGCTGAAATGATGATGATGATGAACAAAATACAGGTACACACGGCCACAAATCAAGCTATTCATTTCCAGTATAAGCGGATCTCGCATTGTATAGGATTTCCGTACAATGCGAGATCAGCCTAAACTGGAATTTATAGCTTGATTTGTGGCCGTGTGTACCTAAGTAACAGAAAATCTAATTTAATCATTAACATTCTAAGAGCCTGATCATTAAAGCCGTTAGTAAAAGTTTTAATTCATTCAAATCTTTAAGGCCTACAAAATATCAAGGTTGAAAAATATATTTTACTAGCTTTACCCGGCCCGCCTTCGCACGGGTAGCACTTACAGATAGTTAGTGCTATCTTTTACTCTACCATACCTACCTACCATACCGAACCTACTTAAATAAAAAAATAAACCCTACCCTACCAACCTACATACCTACCCTACCCTTCCTACTTACTCTATTTACTCTACCCTTCCTATCTACCTTACCTTACCTTATCTACCCTACCCTACCCTACCCTACCTAAAACCTTCCCGGGCGCATACAACATTTGACGTTACGACGTATGGTCTGTTTGACGTTAACAACTCCTTGCTGAACAATTGAACGTATAAAAATATATACAATCCTTATCCTGCCATTAACGAACACAAAAAAAAAAGAAGAATTATCCAATTTAGTGCCGTGGTTCGGAAGTTATGCGCGTACATACATTTCGGCGATTCATTTTTATTTATATAGATAGACTAGCTTTTTGCCGCGGCTCCGCCCGCGTAGATGTCGGTTATCGCGTAAAAAAGTAGCCTATGTCCTTCTCCAAATCCCAGGCTATATCTCTGCCAAATTTCATGACGATCGGTTCAGCGGTTTAGGCGTGAAAACGTAACATACAGACAGACAGAGTTACTTTTACATTTATAATATTACTAGCTATTGCCCGCGGGTCCGCCCGCGTGGATGTCAGTTATCGCGTAAAAAAGTAGCCTATGTCCTTCTCCATATCCCAGGCTATATCTCTGCCAAATTTCATGACGATCGGTTCAGCGGTTTAGGCGTGAAAACGTAACATACAGATAGACAGACAGACAGAGTTACTTTCACATTTATAATATTAGTATGTATATTTTATTTTTATTTATATAGATAGATAGATAGATAGGTAATATCGAAGAACCCAAATAATAATGTTATTTTGTCTTAAGATTTATAGCCTGGCTGTGCTCCAATTCGTAGAGCTTATGAGATTCAATCGATGATAATTTTCGATATTATCAGTAAGGCGAGGAAACAGCTGAATAAACATTACATGCAGAGTAAAGCAAAATTTCAAATATTACTCTCACATTATATTGTGTCCACAACGAGCCTCAGCACAATATATCACAATGGGATGCAGCCGTTATGTGCTAACTTAACAAGCAGACCAGCCAATTTGGAATACGAGAGAGTATGAAACTTATTAAAGAGAATCGTTCGAGAATTTAGTTCGTATTCATATTTTCAAGTAACGAAACAAGAATGTACAGTTTTAAGCAAGGAAACACTCAGAGTGAGTTTGTTAACGAAAGTCTTAGTAGTTGATTAGTAATAATGTCTATATTTAACTCAAAGTAAGTGGTAGGTATCAGCTATTCCCTACGAACCGAATCTGAGGTTACCTGCGTACCTAAATATTTTGACATGATTTATGAATCCCGTGATAAATAAAGAGTTGTAACAAAGCCTGACATAATTGTTTTATCTTTGTGGTTTGGCACGCCGACAACTGTGGAATTTGAATTTGAATATTTAAACGTTTTTGAAATCACCCAAAGGGCAATGGAGAGGGCTATGCTTGGAGTTTCCCTATGTGATCGAATCAGAAATGAAGAGATCCGCAGGAGAACCAAGGTAACCGAAACAGCTCGAAGAATTGCCAAACTTAAGTGGACATTGCTCGCAGAACAGATGACCATTGGGGCCGAAAGGTTCTGGAGTGGCGATTGCGTACCGGAAGACGTAGCGTTGGAAGGCTTCCCACAAGTTGGACCGATGACCTTGTGAAAGACGCAGGAATCCGCTGGATGTGGGAAGCACAGAACCAATCGAAGTGGTGGTGCTTGGGGGAGGCCAATGTCCAGCAGTGGACGTCTTTCCGCTGAAATGATGATGATGATGAAATGTTTTTAGGATTCCGTAGTCAACAAGGAACTACGAAACTATAAAGTATCGCCGTGTCCGTCAGTCTGTCTGTCTGCGGTTTTGCTCAGAGACTCTTAGTACTAGAAAGCTGTAATTTGGTATGGGTATACATATAAATCACGCCGACAAACTAGTAAAATAAAATCCTGTAAAATAATATTAATTTAAAAATAGTGCTCATTTTTGTTAGAGTCAAGTGTCCCCCACCCCTGCCAGTTAAATGGTTGTATTTGGATATTATATGATATTTAGCTTGCAGGGGACACACACACACACAAAATGATTAACAAAAATTTGCACTTCAAAGCTTAATATTACGCAAACGGATACATGAATCTAAAAATGGTTTTCACAAACTCGCAATATTTTTAAACGGCCTATCCAAAGATACACACAAGACACCAAGGGATGGACGAGAAACAAATTCATCCCAACTTTAAGTGTACGGGAGGTACCTACCCTAAAAAAATATTATTGTAATGTCGGCGTGATTAATATGTATACCCATACCAACTTACAGCTTTCTAGAGTCTCCGAAGAGTCTCTGAGCTAAACCACGGACAGACAGACGGACAGATAGACGGACTGTTTTTCGGCTGATTAATGGAGGTGCAAAGCTTTGGTATACTACGGATTAATACAGATGGGACATTCCGCAGTTTAGGTATGAAGCTGCAAGTACGCGGCGGGCCCATCTCACGGGGCCAATTCAGTAGGACTGCCGCGCGCCGCCGCTATAAGAGTTACGCGATAGAAAGAGAGGCGACTTGTAGGTGAATATAACTGTAGGTAATAAGCGTTGTGCGACCTGAATTGCACTTTATTGTGTCGTAGCAAGAATCGCTTTTTATTTAAATAATTTTGCGGAGTGTCCCATCTGATTTAATCTGTGGGTATACTTCAACAATGTATTCGTTCTAACCTGTCACAATTCCACGCACCTATTCCGCCGTAGTTGTTGACGAGGGTGAGTCCGTCACAATATTAAAGACATAGCATTCCGTTACCTAGGGAATGTAGACAACTACTCACTACATTCTCGGTTCCATTAACACAATATTACTGGTCAGATTCTATGTGTATATGAGTACTCACTCTTTTGAAGAATTTTCGTAAAACCAATATATTTTTTTCTACAATGCCCTGCGGCCTCGACGCCTCTACCTGCTGCGAATTTTTTTTAAATTATAATGACCAGTATTTTAGTCAAAGTTAAGTGTTTAAAGCTTACCATTGTTTCCGTGTCGCATATTATTTAATTTCCACACGCTGAAAGAAAGTTAAATTAAATTTGAATGCTTCAGATACTTAGGTATCGTTGCTAAGTTTTAAAACAGAGTATAATAAAAACAGGTTTATTTTTATTTTATTTTATCTAAGGCATCTCTGAGTTAACCTTGAGAGGTTGAGACTCTTTAACTGGTCTTTCCTGTGGTTGCCTTAAGCTCCTAACGAAACTTAATGCCTCCAGCCAGGGCGTAAAATCTTATAAACTAAACGACTGCGCTTAGGGCACCCCCTGTGGCGGCTTAGGGCAGTCGGAGGGAGAATGGCAAGGGACCGACGGTGACTGGATAAAATCAGGGTTATGATTATTATGTGGGGGATTTAAATCTACAGGCTCAGCTATGTCGCGGGCTGGCGCTTCGCTTACGAGCAAGGGTCGGGGAGGATGAAAACAGGAAAATACCGAGCCTGATATCACTATGCCTTAAAGTTTTTAGTTACACAAAAATATATTGTTCAGGTAAATAGGTCTGTTTCCCAAGACCATTTATCTACCCAACTGAAGTTAAGTCTGGCTAGATTAATTCAGATTTAGATGCGAAGCAATTAACCCACTATATTCTCGGTTGTAAACTTGAAAGTGATTTGAATATACGTCTTGATTAATTTAATTTAAACGATTAAAGGCGGATGTTAATTCAATCAATGTTGGCTTAGGCTTTTAGCGTGAAACACGAAATACGTAAAATTGATTTTTCAGCGTATCAGAGTTCAATTTTGTCGGCTTCGTGTGTCGTTTCACGAAGTATGGAAGCTTATTATGCTATTATTTTAGGCATATGTTAGCGGTTGCTTGATAAAATTGTGCAAGCAATATAGATGGTTACCTACATATGAGTGGCTTTGAGTCTTGGGCCCCCCGATCTTGATTTGCACTATACATACTATAGACCATCGGTAAAGATAAAATTTTAGTATCAAACTGATATTGACGAGTTACTTTTAGAAACCGATTGTTACTCCAGCAGGGTTTCTATTAGAGATGAGATGTTTCTCATCTCTAACATCGCATGTAATATCTTATCGTTCCGCGGCCACTACATCTAATAACGGAGTACATAACTGAAGTATATCAACGTCATTTGCTTTCATTATTTGAAAGGTTTTCTGCTACTATAAGTAACTAATGTTATAAAGATTTGGGGGTTTATTCATAAACGTTGCTTAAAGTTAAGTGACGTTCAAACGTCAAAAATGTATGGTTAAACAGTCGCTAATCATTACTTAACTTTAAGCAGCGTTTATAAATAAACCCCTAGAAGTCGTAAACAATTCTTTCAACTAGCTAACACTTGGCTTATTTCGGTACTTGTCGCCTCAGCCAATGTGGCTATTGTCAATGGAATAGGAAGTCCCAACTGCGGGTACATTGAAAGTATTCAAAGTTACTCAAGGCGTCGATACCACAACGAGAAACGCCGCGCCGGGGGACCGGCAAGTGAAATCGCTTTACAAGGCGGTTCTGTTTTGTTGGGAGACAAAAACAGTTGTCATTGTTTACTTATACTAGTAGATTCTCGGTTAGTGGACAAAATATCGTCATGTATTTCGAAATAATATCACCGTTCCTACAGTCAACAAAATACAACATTTTTCCCGCTTCATAAATTTTTTGGCCAAATAAAACAGTAAGTAAATACTTGTTCGTACATTCAGAAAAGTACTTTTTTTTTTTCTTTTGTAACAATGCTATATACAATTACATTATCTGGCTGACTTATTCATGGGCGCGAAAATATATTGCCCGTGGGAACTCCGTATAAATATTACAATAACCCACCGATTCTAGTCTAGCGTTACGTAATGATAAAATTATGTATGTATAGTACATGTAGTATAGAGTACATACTTGAAGAAGGCTTATGAAGTACCTAATGTTAAGCTAACAATTAAATTATCTTGATAAGTTAAGCCAAGGAGTTGTTGATCGCAGTGAGTTATTTATATCTATACTTATCTACTTTATTGTACACCACAAAAATACATAGCAAAAATAAATCCATCATCATCATCATTTCAGCCGAAAACGTCCACTGCTGGACCTAAGCCTCCCTCAATTGGGGGGGTTTGCCATAATCGCCACGCTTGGCAGGCGGGTTGGCGATCGCAGTATGGTGTTAAAAATGCATAGAGAACGCTGCTGCCCATTCTCTAGTAAGTCCCTTAGTCGCCTTTTACGACACCCATGGGAGGAAATAGGAACTTATACAAAATAATAAAATAAATCAAACACTGCAAAATATACAATGGGCTTATCGCTTTCCGCGATCTTATTATAATATTTATTCTTAGTTCTAAGTAACCTCTTTTATCGTCTATGTAAGCTGCTTCTTGCCATACAAGCTTTAATTAATATACAATCCAGAGCAGTGACATATCACATAAAGATACCAGAAAGTCTCGGAAACTAAGAATGGTGAAATTGTGAATGACTACCTTCAAGAGGTGAACATTAACTGTATGGAGTGGCCAGCACGCAGCCCGGATTTCAAACCAATCGAGCATGCTTGGGAGGAGCTCAGACGATGTGTGAGATACCGAAACTCTTCCCCGATCACGCTTTGAGAGCTCAAAGTTGCGCTCGTAGAGGAATGGGAGAATATTTCCCAACTTCCTATAAGAAACAGGGGGTGATACAAAGTACTGAAAAAAAGGGGGTGAGAAAATTTTAAAGTGGTAGAAAAAAAAATTGCTGTTCTATTTTTGTTATAAGGTGAAATATATATATTTTTTTTTGTTTATGTATTTTTTTATGAATATAATACAAAGTGACATTTTGTTACTTTCATTTAAGGAACATTTGATTGTCTATAAAACACAATTTATTTCACTAAGCTAGCATTCTAAGTTTCCGAGACCTTCAGGTATCTTTATGTGACCCTAATTCATTGCTCTCGAGTGTGCACACTAAACAAATAAAAAAAATCTTCATATTGTAGATGTTGGAGAAAGTTGTGCGTCAACAAAACGCACATCGACAACGAGAGTGTCACAATACAATGAATGTAGTTTTTGGAAAACCTCTTTTATTTATTTTTTGCCTAAATTTCCATTTAAATTTTTCTGAGAGAGCATATCGGAGAACAAGATGATAATATATTTAAGAAGATTATTTAATGCTCTATTATATTTTTTATGGAAATTAAAATCTAAAGATATTTCTAACCCGTAAACTTAGTGTTTTTATGTGTTGTGACTCTCTTTTTGCCGATGTGCGAAAATGAGGAATATATTCAGATTCTGCGTAGAATTTCCATTTTTATTTTGGAGTTCACATTTACATTTGAACATAACCTCACAAAACAAACCTTATTAGTTGAAACTTGTATTTTAATGAATTTGTCTTCGTCCATGGGTACTATATGTATATTTAGTTTGTATACTAAGTGCTTCAACAAGTTATTATAAAATCGTAGTTTTTTAACTATATTGGTGACGATATTTATGTAAAAAAAAAAGAAAAGAATGAAAGCAATTCCACCAAATAAGCTTAAAAAATTGTGAGACCTATGTCTTTGCCTTTTATCGTTCCACTATAACGAGGGTATAACCCTGATCCATTTTCTCATTCCATTTCTATTTCTTTGCGCAATGTTTCGAGGCGCACTGAACAATTTATTTGTTTTCACATTTTCTTTTTCCCATGCTCGACTCGTTCATAGCGACCTCTGCCGGCGGTTGTATGCATTTACCATAAACTGGAGCTCCCGACTGAAGCTACTCATTATCATTACCATAATGTGGTGGCTATATATTCTGTTGTTAAGCGCTTCACTCGCGGTCGTAACGCCGCCTGTGTGCATATATGGCATGATGGGTTCTGATTACACTTCCCTCTTACTTTATTTACATCTTCTGTATCGCATGAATTCCTAGTACGTATAAGTAACCTCCCGTCCTCATTATCGGTAACAATATGGATCAGAAAAGTGTTCATCCTTTCAATTACGCAATCTGTATGTATTTGTGTACATCCTAATACGTGACGGTCAATTCTCCAACTGCAAATGTATATAAGTTTTATGTTTATTGCTAAAATTAAACTATGAATGTATACGAAACAAAATTTTTACATTTAAATTAACTAAGAACCTATTAAATTAAAAATATAATAACCTGACCTAACTTAAACTATTAACAAAATAAACTGAAATATGGCATCGAAAAATTCCTCCGGCTGGTAATGTACAGTCGCCAGCAGGCTACACGAAACTGTCAAATTTCTCCAAACGATTTTAAACTTTAAAAAGTTGGTAGTTAAGTTCAAAATCGAATGAAAAATCTGACAGTTTGTGGTAAGTTGAGACTGGCAGCATTGCCACGTTGTATAGCAATGCTTAGCCTCTGGCCAAGGTAAAAGCCAGCCCTTGGTTCACGGGAAGTGTCAACCAACCTTTTGGAGATTTCAATAAACAAAACATGAGCACTGGGACCCCACGGCCCGACGGAAATCCTTGCTATCTATAACGTGCTTATCCGGAAAATAACTAAAAGAACGTCAGTATTCATCTGTATTTATTTCCTCTGTATGCCTCGTTGTATCAGGTTTTATGAATGAGGCACAGCATTGAGAGCGTAAAATTCAAAATCAAAAGTCATTTATTCAAATTAGGCAGAGCATCAGCACTTTTCGAACGTCAAAATTACATAAGACAGTCGGGTTAGAAGCGTTGTGACTACCTCTCGATAAAACTAAATAGCAGATATGACTAGTTCGCTATAGGACTTAATTTCGATATGACTAGTTCGCTATAGGACTTAATTTCGATATGACTAGATCGCTGTAAAACTAATTAGCTGTTTGACTATATATGCATACTTCCTGTTATCGAAATGACTAATTATCGATATGACGTACAATCGTATCTAAAAATGGCATTAGTATAGATAGACAGATAGAATACTCTTTATTATGTACACCATAAAAATTACGGATATAAAATGTAGAACTGTTACATAGGGTGTCACAATGGGCGGTCTTATCGCTAAAAGCGATCTTTTACAGACAACCTTTGGAAGGATCAAAAAGTAGAAGGAGAGACAATACTGCAGGTAGTCAGTGGTGTACCACTTACATATATACAATAAATACATACATACACAAAGCATGTAGATCCTTATCCATATATATAAATATATACATATGTATAACTTATATATATATATAACTTCATGGAGTACCTACTTAGCTTTACTGAAGTGTGAATTAATTAATTATTTATCGAGAGGTAGTCATAACGCTGCTAACCCAGACAGTCCCCCAAAACGCCCGCCGTTCACCACTTTCTAGTGCTTTCGCTGGGAAGAAGAAGTGGCGCAACAAACTCCCCAGCATCACAGCAGTGTGTTCAGTTAGATAAACTTGATTCTATACAATAGTAATAGTAAATTTAAATGTATAATGAACGTTAACGTTTAGTGCTATGGACTACTATTGTTTACTTTGTGAATCAACTCGTGAATATGATCTCTGCTCGCTATTGCTCTGCAATCATACTCCGGCGCTGTACTGAGCTCTAAACACAAAGCAATTAGCTGAAAATCTTCATAAAAAAGCTATGAATTTGCTAATAACAAAATTACAGAAAGGTTTAATTGAGTTGTGAAGGACTAGCACAGAAGTATCTTTATATTAATAAAGATACTTCTGTGCTAGTCCTTCACAACTCAATTAAACCTTTCTGTAAGTTTAATCAAACGCCCTGGAATGAAACTCCACGCGTAAACTCCCAGTTTTCATAAACTTTTAGTTCCGTAAACATTATAAATGTTGTCTTTCGTCCCTTTAGAAATTTCTTGGGTTTCACTTGACTTATTTAAAGTACAACGAAGATATAGATATCAGTTTCAATTTTAATAGAAGATTAAAATAATGATTGAAGTTTTAAGCTTCACCGAAAGGTTTCCGTTCTAAACTCGGTATTTTATTTCTTACGTAAATTATTATTTACTGAATGCATGCGGACGACACCCATGACACCCGAACATAAAAAAAACCTGCTTGATAGAAATCTTTTCCATTTCAGATTCACATTGCACAAACGAGTCTGTACGTAATGCATGTTTTATCACGATGCATCTCAATGCACCACACAGTCACTTCCGTGGCTAGCGGCGGGAACCGGTACACTGTAGCAACTGGCTACGTGTATTTGAGTAGGCGGAAAGGTTGTGAACCCGATTCGAGGCTTAACTTATTATGCGGGGTTGAACGACATTGGTCAAGTCTGATATTTGTCAAATCGGCAATTCTTCAAATTTGATATTGGTCAAAGCTGTAGTTCATCAAATAGTCATTTTGTCCAATTACGAAATTTGCCAAATACGCTATTGGTAAAGTAATTTAAGTACAATCAACTGTAAAAATGAAAGTACCTCATGATATTTTTTTATTAACTCATTTATTCAATTCATATTTATTTACACAGAATTCATACCAAACACAACTGTTTTAACACTTTAACGCATCTAATTTTCAACTCAATAATTTTTCTAATATTGTTTCTATTTTGGCATCTTTTATGATGTTGGATGTTTTCCTTTTTAAATACTTATCAACATAGAAATATTATGTTTTAGGGAATCTCCGATGCCAAGTTTCGACTGCGTTGGTGGTACGATGGCGTTCATTTGCAAAACACTAAATGAGGTAAAAAGGAGGTAAAGAAAGTTAAGTAGTTTTCTTTTTTTTAGTTTAATTACCTTTTAAAGGAAGTAACAATCGAAATAAATTAATCCTCTGAATACTTAATTACTATTTACTACATTTTAATTATGTAAATCGGAACCTACAGCAGGCGGCTTTTCCTTTTGTAAGTTCCTACAAGTAAGTTATGTGAATTCAAAACACATGTTTTCATCGACTGTACATGGACTTGACCAATAGCGTATTTAGCTAACTTCGTAATTAGAAAAAAAGACGATTTGATGAACTACAGCTTTGACCAATATCAAATTTGACAAATTGCCGATTTGACAAATATCAGACTTGACCAATGTCGTTCAACAAATTATGCGCTAGAAAGTAGGTTATTTCGCTGAAGGAAAACTTAGAATATAAGAAGGTTAAATTAACTTACTAGGTTTCACAGTAATAATTAATTTATTTATTTATTAAAACTTTATGCACAAGTAAAAACTGTACAAAGGCGGACTTAATGCGTTGGGCATTTTCTACCAGTCTACCTTAGGGTGATGCAGAGACAATACACAGTAGGTGCAATAATAGAAAACAATTAAAATAATGTTCGCGTAACTTTCGAAATGTTCTCAGCACTTGTTATCACACAGTCACTACATAACTTTCTAGGCTAAGAGTTTAATTTACGTGGTGATTTGGAATGTTTAGCGACGCAAAGTTAGATACAAATTCTTAAACAGCATTGACAAGTGTCAGATTAGGTTTCTTTTGCATAGCTTTGAGATTTAATGGAGTTATTTCAGTAGTGCTGCGCAATCTTCAATTTTCATACGTCATATACAGTGTGAGTCTTTATAATGTGCACATATCGAAATTAGGGAATCTATGCTTAATTTTATCTACGGCAAAAATATAAGAAAAATCTAAATATTTTATTTTATTTTTAACGGAATTAAAAAAAATTGTTCCCAGTATAAACAAAACGGTGTAACTTTTAAAATAAATGATCTATCACGATGAAACAAACTCCACAATGATTGGAAGTAATTAGGCGTCCAAAAATTGGGGAAAAACTACCCTCAATTTAAAAGAAACATGTTTTTTTTTAGCAAAAATCTGTTTTTTTTTTTCATCTTTTATTACAACAATTGTAAAATTTCTCAATAAGGGGGCGTCTTATTGAGAAATTTTGAAATAAAAATTATAAAATAAAAATTCCATAAAAAATAAAAATAAAAAAATTTAGATTTTGGTTTGAATTTTTTCCGTAGATAAAATTAAGCATAGATTCCCTCATTTCGATATGTGCACATTATAAAGACTCACACTGTATAACAGAATGGTATCGACAATTTTGATACTACTTATAAAGAAATTCCGAAGTCGAATGACAAAACTTTGCTGACTGTATATAGTTAAATCTACAACAAATAAATCAATGAAACTCCTCACCATAAGGAAAAGACTTATCGCTATTAATCATAAAACGTTGAGCCGTCAATACTCCTATAAAAACACGTTGAATATTTTGAAATTTATCATGGAAAAGGTATGTTAACAGAACGAAATTGGTCGTAAAGAAAATTATGACAGAGATGAGAGCACACCATATGTTCGGGAAATTAACCGTAAATCGAGAGCGATGGAAATCTGAATTAAATGGAGCACAAAGTTCCGGTGAGTGCGCAAATCACCTCGGTCATGAATTTAGGAATATGACAACGACGGTTCATACATACATAAACTCACGCCTACTTCCCAAGGGGCTAGGCAGATACTATAGAACGCCACCTGCTACGCTCCTTACATATTCCTTTTGCTTCGTTTACATTCATACATCTGGTCATACACGCACGCCGGTTGCGAGTGCTACGCACCCGACCTTTCTGAAGAACATCACCAATTAGGTCACTATATTATGTTCTCCTAGGGCGTCCCCTCCTGACGATTCCACTCACATCTGCCTTGTAAATACCTTTTGTTAGTCGCCTTTCATTCATCCTCTCAATTTGACCAAACCATCTAAGCATTCTCTTTTTAATTTTTGTCACTACATCATAATATTAAACCACAATGTTGCCTTATCACATAATTTTTCACTCTATCATTCCTAGTCACACCACACATGCTTCGCAAGGAACGTATTTCCACAGCATTTATTCTACTTCCATGCTTCTTTTACGACGGTTCAAAAAGAAGGAATCTCTTCAGTAGGTACACGGTGTTTCGTAAGAAGTTACAAATTGGATGTTCTCCTTTGTCTTAGTTCTTTCTCGTAATTGGAGAACACGGAATGAAATCATTCTGTGTCTGTGTCTGTTCTTGATGAGTTATACCTACTGTCAATCAATCATAAATCCATACTAATATTATAAATGTGAAAGTAACTCTGTCTGTCTGTCTGTCTGTCTGTCTGTATGTTACGTTTTCACGCCTAAACCGCTGAACCGATCGTCATGAAATTTGGCACAGATATAGCCTGGGACGTTGAGAAGGACATAGGCTACTTTTTTACGCGATAACCGACATCCACGCGGGCGGAGCCGTGGGCAAAAGCTAGTCAATCATAAATCCTTATTTATCATAACATTATATTACAAGCACTGGTTAATAAAATGCACATTCTTAAATAGAGAAAGGTGTCTTAGGTAGGAAGGTCGTGGATTACAGATCACCCGGCTCTCTTAGATAGGACATGTTAATTTACAAAACAGTTAGAGTCAAGATATTATAGTTATAATAAAAGTCTGAAGTTGCAAATTATATTGACTAATATATATGTACTTGTCTGCGTCTGGGCGCTTCTTGCGTGGCTCTGCATCGCTGCCAATGCGTTGGAGTTGTCGACTGCCTCTGACATCATGCCCTATCCTGCAGTAGGAGCACAGGCCGGATTGTACGGCATGCCAGCATCAATGACATTATCCATCGTGCTCTTGTCACCGCCGGGGTGCCAGCTGTTTTAGAACCCAATGGCTTGGCACACGACGATGAGAAGAGACCGGACGGAATGACCATAATGCCTTGGAAGTTAGGTCGGCCTTTGGTGTGGGATGCAACATATGTCGACACCCTTGCGCCATCCCATCTTCCTAGCACGGCGGGCTGTGCTGAGTCGGCTCCTGCAGGTGCAGAAAACCTCAAATGGCGCAAGATTAACAACCTTATTGGGAGCAATATGTTTGAGCCGTTTAGGGTTGAAACTCTAGAACCATGGGGTCCGAGGGCCCACTTAGTTTTTCGAGACATCGCTAAGCGGTTGGTCGACTCTTCACGTGACCAGACGGCTGGCCTATTGGGCACTTTTCCTGTTGACAGCGATGCGGTTTTGATGCCTTTTGATTTGATTATAATATTACTTAAAAATTAATTAACTATAATAATTATAGAAAAATAAATATTATTTTATTCTAATGTATAATTTGACTGATACATAATTATTATCTGTTTGAAAACGGTGCTTACAGTTACAATTATGTATTCACAAAGTTCAGAACATAGGTGTTTAAAAAAATATAATACTCTTGTTAACTAAAACGTTTAAGTTGTATTCTTTCAAGTAAATAAGTAAGTAATCTGTTTTCAATTATTCATTAACAAAAGACGAAATCCTTTTTTTTTTCTTCTTTCAATCCCTCCCAATCCCTAGTAATGTTATTCAAAACTCATGATATATTGATTAAAATCACTATAAACGATATCATAAAGAGGATTACGATTTGTTATTCACGAACATGCAACCGTTAATCTCGAGGAGATTTGACTGTGTTTCATAAAATTGAGCAGTAAAACTTTTTATGGCCTCCGCATAAAAATTCGTGTAGAACATTATGTAACGATCCTTGAAATATAACTTTGATAAAGCACTTGTATATAAACAAGTGTTAGACGTGCTGTCTAACATAAGATATTGTGTGAAATAGACATAAAACTCCGTCATAAATTACGTCTTGACATTTTTATTCGGAAGTGTAAAGGGGTGTTTAGACTACACTGTAGAATTAACAGTAAGCTTCTATTCACGAAACGTTCATTGCACGTAAAGCTGTTCCTTGCTCTGGAGTTCACGAGAGTGAAATATCTGAAGCAAAGGCCTTTGTAAACATGACACCTACTACAATAGCTACTGATTGTCACTCGGGGCTTAGTGCTTTAATTTCTTAATGAAGTTAGGCTCAGAACGAGTTACTTTAACATTATTTTTTTTTGTAAAGGCTTGCTTTTGTACCTTCAATTTGCATAATGAACCGAATGCCAGCAGGCAGAGTTCTCGTATTTTTATAAAAAAATGTCATCCTTTGCTGAATACAACGAATATGTTGCGCCATTATAGTCGTAGTTGTTTAATATATGTATACTTCACGTTCCTGAAGTTGGCTCGTATGTTATGCATCCTTGTAAATAAATGAATATTAAAAAAAATACATTCATAAGTACTCTTCAAAAGTACCTTGAAGGTGCATTTATATGCATAAAACCTGTAAGTGCTTTCCGTTGTTCTTGATATTGTAACATTGAGTTAATGGAACTATTTACCAGTTATATTAACACCCTTCATTTATACAGATTGTCTGAATTATCAACATGCAGATAAAAGTTCTGGAAAAATATATGTTTTTGGGTTCCGTACCTCAAAAGGAAAAACGGGACCTTACAGGATCACTCGTGTGTCTGTCTGTCTGTCCGTCTGTCACAGCCAATTTTCTCCGAATGTAATGGATCGATTAAGTTGAAATTTGGTATACATATCAATTTGAGTGACCCAAACACGAACGTGAAACGTAAATAAATGAATCTAGAATATTGGGGTCAGTTTTGGGGGGCAAACAAGAAAAAAAAAAAAGTTTTGCAAACTGTACCGTGTGACATATCAAATGAAAGAGCTTACTGTGGGTCTCAAAAAGTTTTTTTTTATAACTTTAAAATGAATTGTTTTAAAGTTATAAGTGAAAATAGACGAAAATTTACCATTCCCCCCTTATCTCCAAAACTACTGAACCTAAAATATTGAAAAAAGTACAGAAAATAGTTCTATACTTATAGATTACAGGAAAATCTATAAGAAGTCTATGGTCTTAAAATAACATGGTAAATATCTCGATATTGTGCGTACAAACTTACATTTGCAATTGGAATGTATGGGAGATTAAGTTTACCAACTACAATGTTATGTTTGTTCTTAGGATAAATTCTTTCCAAGTACGTAACCCTTCATTGTGCGTGGTCCGACACGCACTTGGCCGGTTTTTCTAATACTCTACTAACTTTTAGTCTCGGGAGTAAAATAATATCTTGACAGCCTTGTTATTTTCTTTCCATTTGTCTTTTATTACGAAAAGAGGGTTCAAATGACAGTTACTTCACTGACTAGACTTGATCGTTATGAAATTTAGGTATAATCTGTTTCATTACCCGACTGACAAACGGCGTTTGCTTTCAGCTCAGTTGATTGCACACAGTTTATCCGATCTGTACTTAAATAAGTCCAAATATGTGTTAATTTGTGTTGACATCATTTTTGTACGCTAATGCTAATAGTCAATTAGAATTTAATATGTACGTAAGTGTAAAATTAATAGTTTCCTACAAAATTATTTCCAGGTCAGGTTACTAGGTAATTGATTGTTGCGGGAGGCAGTCGCTCCCCCGCGGGGGCTCGCCTGCTGGCAGACTGCCAGTAATGTGACGAGACTCCACAGGTGATCACAGTATTGCAATACAAGGGTTTATTTCTAAACAGAATACTGATTTCCAAAATCACTTTTACATGGAAATTGGATATATGTAAATACTTGAAAGGCTGTCGATACGAAACATCTGCGTCTACCTGAAATTGAGGTGAACGAAATATAATTTTGAGATGTACCATGCGATCAACGAGAGCCAAGTTTTATTTAGGGTAGTTTGTGAGCAACTGTTTGTTTTCGGAGCTGGCTTCTCGCCAACAAACTTGTACTTGATTCAACAAATTGCATGCTCCGTGCCGCCGACGCCGGCGCCGGTACAAAGTTGATTTAATATCATGTCACTGTCGCGCTAACGACTTGCTACTTCAACATTGATATAAATAGTAGTAATATATATGTCAATGTACTTCAAACAACTTTTACATTTTATATCAAGTGAGTCAAGTGAAGCTTCTTACTCGACGTCTGTGGCATTTGTAACATTCAATATAGGTGAAGGTACGTCAGTAGCTTTCAGTTGAAGTTGTTTATCGTACTCACAAGTTACACACATCATGTCAGCTTCAATTTTAATAGCTGTGCAGGATCAGGTTTGTTCGTCCAAAATGAAACGATTTGTTATTTTTACGGTGTATATTTTTATATAGTTATTTTCGTTTTTTAATATATTCGCTTGACTGTCGCAGTTCGAATCAGAAAAAGAAAACATTTTTAAATATTGTCGGAGGATCTAATTGAAAAAGAGATCTAATATGTTGCCGCCTCCAAGCCTCTTGCAGATGGCGTGGACAATAGCCTCTTAGTTACTTGTTCGATCATAGTGAAAGATAGCCTAAAGATTGTTAATCTGAATTATTATTTAATTATATATTTTTATTTACGTCCGGCATAATAAAAACATAAAACAACTGGATGTGAGTTTACCAAAAAAAAAAAGTTAGATTAGGTTTTAGTGACTAAACAAAATGTTTTATTTTATTTAACAAATTAGTAAGCGTACGTGTTCTATGGGCATTTATTTATAAATAAATAAAAAATTCAATTCTTACATAGTCATATAATTCCTGAACTGTAACATTTTAGACTGAAAAAATCATGCCATTCTACAACAGAACCACTCTGTACAAAACACGCAAAGTTGAATAGGTATTAACATTTTAAAACGAAGAATAAAATTAACATAAATTAGCTAACTACTCGGTGAAAAGGATTCTGCTATCTGCCAGCATAATGCTTTCTACTCTGAATTCATGCTTTCTACTCTGAATTTAAAATAACTTCCAGGATAAATGAAAAACATTTGAATTTTTTTTTTTTTTTGACGTGACAACGTCTAATAAATCGATGAACGCCGGCTGTATGCACAAAAATGTCCCGTTACTCTGTCCCGTTACGCTCATTGTACGCTTGCGCCGCATCAATGTTTTGTTATGACGTTGTCACGTTAAACTATCGTCCGTAAACCAACTTTTTTCAACAACAATTTTTTTTACTCTTGGATTTAGTACCCATACTATATAGCTGTTATATTTTATAGAGACCCAAAAAACACGATCTGTTAAAATACTACTAATGAACAAAATATCGAGACTTTTAATTTGATACCCCTGTATACTAACGAACCGAATATATTCACTGATTGGGTGCTCTCATGGGAAAATATCTCCGCGAAAAATCATTACCATTAAACAGGCCAGTTTGCATGAAAAATATTTATTTGCTCAATTTTTAACTTTAAATCCAGCAGTGTAAAGTTTAATATCATGTAACGTCGGTCAGTTTAAAATTCCGATTACTTTTTAATCAATTACCGGATTGGTTTCGTATCTCAAAGTTTGTTTTCGTTTATTGGAAACCCTTGATAGAGAAAAACTCGACCACGGAAAAATATTTGAATAGCGATTTCCGCTTATCTACATAAATATTTTCCCGACCCAAAGCAATTTCCAATATTTTATCGAACTAAGTAACCATCTTACAAACGAAGGTGTATTTATTCAATCTATGTATAGTCCATTGGATTTTATCCGTAAACCGATAATGTTTTGTGTAGGTAGAATAACTGAACGCTCTCAGATACAATAAGATTATACCTAACATTATTTTTATGAATCAAACAAGCACGCGCCCAACTCCGGAATATAGTGTTTCGTTGTTGTGGATGTTTGTGATAACACTAACCGTTGCACTTATTACCTATTGCGAAAATGCACATTTGCGAAGAATCTTTATAAGTGTGTCTTGTTCACATGCACAGAATGCTAGCGAATATTTTTCCCGGAGTGGTCCTTACTCATTCAATTACAATAAGAAATGACATGAAGACAAATGTTGTTCTTATTTCCAAGACATTATATTCTACCAATCGATTAATATCTTACAAGTTTGAATGATCTCGAAGAAAGAGAGACTCCACAATTCTTGTTATTTAGATTCAAGAGTAAAACCTATTTACAGGATTTTCCTTCAATGTACTGTTTTCATAGAAACCTACACAACATCTTACATAGCTTTGCCCCGGAGACATAATCCGTCCGACGAAGGAAGGTTCGGACATAAATGAATAGCGTAGAATAAATTCAATCCATTGCGACTGTAACGAACTTATAACTTTTCTGTCGACGGAGATTCTCTACTTAGCAAAAGGAATAAATTTACCAGTGAAGAATTTTGGTATAAAACATGAAAATTATTTATTTTGTGTTTACGAGTTAAGCAAACCTGCTAACAGGGAAAATGAAGTCGAGTCTGCTTTTGGAACTCTTTTTTTTTTCTTTTTTTTTTTTACACCCAACGGGGAAGCTCTTGGCCTTCATCTCACCTGATGGTAAGTGATGATAAGGCCGAAGATGGAAGCGAGCTTCACCCGGAATCCTCAACCACAGAGGAACTGGCTATCTTACCTCTAACTGCCGAAACACAACAAATGTTGTTAACATTGTTGTTTGGCGACAGACTTAGATAAGATGGTGGTAGCTAGCCAGGCGGACTTAGGACAAGCCCTACCACCAACCAAACCGAGCAGAAATTTTTGCCCCCGCTGGGAATCGAACCCGGGACCTCTGGATCTGAGACAGGTGGTTTTACCACTAGACCACAGAGGCGGTTACTCAACAATATTCTTATAAATTCGCAACGTTTACGAATTATTACGTAAAGATCCACCATTAAGATACAGAACTGAGAGAAACAAACAAAGATACGCTGTAATAAATACTAGAAGCGCGCTGCCAAATAGTCTAAGCTAAGCAAACATTTTGAATGTTTGGCTAGTCCGAGCTCATGATATTAACGTAGAAGTACTATTTGCTGACTTCAGTATGTATGGGAAATACCCATCAAATATTACATCATACTTTAACCTAACCAGCTAAGTTGGTTGAGACCCGTTATAAGAAATCGATACTCTTCGAACTAAGTTTAACAAAGTGGAACGGGTCGGAGGCCACAATATGAGATCTACATGGTTTGACTTCAAAATGGAGATGCCTTTAACATGAAGGAAAAGCTCTTTATCCAAATATCACGCGATAGTAGGTAGTGGTGCCGATTCCCTTGTTCACAAACTAAACTAAATTTAAGTTCAGTGCATCTTTTTCTTTCTATTTCATTAAGAAAAGGACAGTAGATTTTTTTTAGTTTAGTCCTGTCAAATGAATCAGCGCCTGTCACTACTCCATACAAGTTTAGACGCGATTAAAAACTTGCCGACTAAAATTACGTCAATTTACGTCAAGCGCTGATTAATTTAACAGGACTAAACTAAAATTTATCTTCTGTCCTTTTCTTAATGAAATAGAAAGAAAAAGATGCACTAACTTAAATTTAGTTTAGTTTGTGAACAAGGGAATTGGCACCATTATTATATAATATCCAAACTTTCAAAACCTCTCTATCGTCATTCGTCTGTCCTTCAATATCCGTTTATTTCCATGAGACCTAAAAACTTATTAAATCCAGCTCCCCTTTGGCATTAAACCGACAAGCCCGTTGTTTGTTCGCTCGTCTTCCTACTACGGCATAACTCACATGCCGCATACAAAGTTATCTTATGACGCGATGACGTCACAACTAACAGGCCAACTATTCTCTGTAGTAACGAACCTACTTACACAATACGTGGAAATAGCTACATTATGTATTAGAACATTAATTAAGCTTCGTAATGTGATGTATGGCGGTCGTAATGGCAAGTTATAACTTTGGAATAGTAGGTAATTATTAGACAACAGCACATTGCATATACCCGACATATTTCTATGCAACGCTAAGTTGGAATCTGTTAGATCTTTCACCTATTTAGGTCATAAACTGACTGAAAAACTTAAAGATGACGAGGACATTGAAAGACAAAGACGTACTCGCTGCTAAGAGTAATATGCTGGCACGACGATTTGCGAAATGCTCAAAGCAAGTTAAAATCACCCTGTTTAACGCATACTGCCGGAACCTTTACAGGTGTGCCCTATGGTACAAATACACGCAGCGTGCTTATAATACGTTGCGTGTTCAATATAATAACGCATTCAGATGCATACTAGGGCTGCCTTGGCGGTGTAGTGCGTCCGGCATGTTTGCCGAAAACAGGGTGGATGACTTTTACGCAGTCATGAGAAAGTCACAGGCCTCCTCCATGAACCGAATACATAAATCTGACAATGGAATATTGAGGGCCACATACGAGGTAAACCACAACTTCGTATATGGTAATTAATATTCCAGCTAAAATATCGCAAACTGTATATTGGAATGATTTAATAATAATATATATGTCTATTTTTCTTGTAATTAGTGAATAATAATAATAATAATAATTTTGTAATCCGATGTAAAATTTTATATGGGTGTATTCCTGAAATAAAAATGATTTGATTTGATTTGATTTTGATTTGATTATAGGTAGGTACATATACTTGCGTGGCCTAGTTCATGAATTTGCTTTAGGCAGTAGGTACCTATTAAAGCAAGTACCTTCCTAAAATTAAATGCAACTACGTACCTTGTTACATCAAAGATAATAGATAGGTATATTCTATATTGAATATTGATTGAGCTTCATTGATTACCCTGCAAGCCGACCTTACTCCGAGTATACGCATATATTAATATCCAATATCGAACGGCAAGAGGCACGATAGGGCAAGAGTTAGACGTGGTAACACATACTTCCTACGAAACTACATTTTAATAACGAATTCAATGTGCATACGTCATTATGCTGTTTACTGACGCGCTACGAATACGAATGACATTACCGTCTAGAGTTGAAGATGAGGTGCAATTGTGAAGCCAGACACGTCGACAGTGCCACAATATTGAATTACGCATAGACAGAAAACTCATTTCATGCTTAGGTACCTAAATTTAATTAATTTCTGTTTTTAATCAATATAAATCCAATCTATTCTTACCGGCACAACTTACCCCCGGCACTTTGAACCCCGATCTCCCTTAATCTAAGGTATTATCTATATGAATATCATAATCATCATTTCAGCCGAAAGATCCAGTCCACTGCTGGACATTGGCCTACCCCAAGCCTCGCCACAAGGTGAACTGATGACCTTGTGAAGGCTGCGGGATTCCAGTACATATAAGAAGCACAGGACCGGTGAAATAATGGAAATCCATTTATCCATTTTAACGTGATCATATTCACCGATAGAGATACGTGAATTTTTAGACCTAGTTTGCATGTTCGTTTTTGTATCTTGCATAATATATTTATAGATACAGACTAGCTCTTACCAGCAGTTTCGCTCCAGTGTTCTATTCCACAGGATTTGTGCACTTTTTTGGAATGAAAAAAAAAAAAGAATTAAAATTAAAGTAACTTTTAATTATCTTCATCGGCTATAAACTACATCTATGCAAAAAAAAGTCGATCAATTGCAGCGTGAAGAATGACAAATAAACGCACTAATAAACACACTTTCGCATTTGTAATATTAGTAGGTTAGGTAGGTTCTAATTCAGTTGACCATAAAGTAATCCCGTTCAAACTCAAAGTCAAGTAGTTTCCCGCAAAACCCATAAAAAACTTATTTCACGCCACCGAAGCAACTAACTAAAGTTTGTAAGAACAAAGACAATTTTCTTTGATTTATTCTCTGGATTTTTTTGTAAGAAATGTATTCCAACAATAGCTCTTTTTGTCTCATAAATATTTTTGAACAATTCAGACATTTCATTTAAAAAAATCGTTGGAGTGAAGAGATCACTTGTGAGCTAAGCGTTCCGTTCGCGACCGCCTTTTACTCACTTCACCTCTCGAGAACTGCTTCAGAGATGTTGAACATTCTGGAACTAGGCTAAAGACTATCAATTAGGTGCTCGACTAATGAGGCCTTCGATGGCTGACGCTATTTAGAAAAACGGTCAACGAGAAAATTCGGTTGTCATTTGTGAACAAGTCGTGGTCGATTTTATTTTCGCTCTTTATTTTTAAGATGTGTTAATAATATTTGAACCCAAAACAAGGTCGTTTTTAGGGTTCCGTAGTCAACAAGGAACCCTTATAGTTTCGCTATGTCAAAATCTTAGTATTAGAAAGCTGTAATTCTACTAAATATTGATGTACTCCAATATCCTATACGTGTCATTGCAGCTGAAAGACGTCCACTGCTGGACACAGGCCTCCCCCAATTAGGGGATTTGCCATAATCGCCACGCTTGGCAGGCGGGTTGGCGATCGCAGCATGGTGTTAAAAATGCATAGAGAACGCTGCTGCCCATTCTCTAGTAAGTCCCTTTGTCGCCTTTTACGAAACCCATGGGATGAAATAGGGTGGTGCTATTCTTTACGTCCGGCACCACACAGTACATGTACTATAATATATATAACAATTTAGTGTATGTAGTGACCATAGATAATTCAAACTATGATCATAAACAGTCTTATTTACACATGAACCATTCTTCACCAATCAGTACTTAAATAATGAATAAAATATATTGAACACAAAACTAGAAAAAAAAACTACTTCTTTTCGTGTCGATGGTACTTTTCTTGCATGTTGTTTTTATTTTTTTAAATTATTTTTTATTGTATGAGCCCAGTAGGTGGCTGGTGTTGATTGCGGCATCAGAGGCATTCTTTAGGTCATCCGAGGTGCAGATGAACGGGCACTTAGGACATTCCAGCAAGTGGGGCATAGTCTGATTAGAAGCACCGCACTCGCACTGGGTGTTGCTCCTCAATCCAGACGTCTGAATTGAGGAGTCACCTTAAACACCCTGTAACTTTTTAAGGGTTTTACTACAAATCGGCTAAATTACTACTAAATATTGGTTGTACCCGCGTTCAAATATGAGACATGGCTCCTCAATTCATAAGGACACCCAAATCTTGTCGGAATTTAGTTTTAGTTCAGTTTAAACTTATTAATTAAAAATTTTAAGGTTCCTGCAAATGTGCAGCTTTATTATTCTTTAATCGTTTCTTTGAGCTTTTGTTATATTCGAACTTATATCTATTTTAACTATGTTTTTTTTTTTGTAGAAATACAGTTACACAATGTTCATATTCAGCTAATAAAAAAAAAAATATATTATCTAAATACTGGTAAAACAAAATAAATATTCGTGTAATTTCGCGCTACTTGGGGACCAAGAATAAACAGAGAGAGAATTGATGTTTACTTTCCCGCAGTTTGGCAAAGTAATGAAATAAGGAAAATCTTCCACATATTCGCACTCATTCGTTCGTACTGTGTTTCGTATCAAGTGCTGTCATCAGCACTGTCATTTTCAGATCAATTCACTCACAATTCGCTCAACGGGGGGCAGTAAGTGAAATAAATTCAAGGAAGTTACGCAACAAGGAAACCATTTGTAACAAAAGGGACATAATTGTTTTGAAGACATTCAACATATAAAAATATTTTCAATCTTTGTTGAACATATTTTCAAAGAAAATAATAATAATAGCATTTAAGACCGACCAGAGTAAACACTGACGAAGAACAGAGCTACCACCTCATTCTTGCCTTTATTGGCCAGCTTGAGTGGAGATTCGCAAGAGCACACGTGCTCGGAGGAAGGAAGTATTCCAGTAAGATGCTAGTAGGGATCTTGACCGTACTTCCAGGATTTTCCTGATATTCGTGGAATACCTCTCCACTCCTCAAGCACCTCAGGAATTGTTGCCCCTTGTCGCTACGTCACTATGTGCTAGCGACCGTATTCGGGGGCCAATTATGGAGTGTGAAAGTCACCCCCTGCCAGTTTATCTGTGTATTGTATACAAAACATCTACGTAACCAGATCACTTTAGCCACCCAAACCCATAATCCAGTATCTTAGTGTTCATATCCTGTAATAGTCCTGTACCAACCGGGGGTTGACGCCTCGTCATCATTTAAAACTATCTAAGGGGCCTCTGCGAGTTGGCTTCGGCTCCTCGTACATCTTCCGTGGAGTTTCTTGTCAGCTCTTCTCCATAGGAAGCGACTAATTGGAACCGTGCACCTAGCTTCTGACGTTTCATAAGTGCCCATGTAGGTTTATGTGAAATAGAATATTTTGATTTTGTTTTTCCAACGGTTTCCGGGAGTCCAGGGTCCCGAGATATGTCAAAGACATTTTAAAATAATAGCATATAAAAAGATAGAACTGTTGCCAAAGTCACGAAGTTAGGGTTCTAATATCCGATATACCTAAGTCGGGCGTAGTTGTTCATACCTAATTACCTACAATATCAAACTGCTACTAATAGCATTTCGATATGGTATGTAATTAGGTATGTCCGTTATTAAATAGTATAGGGTCGCCTTTCTTCTTTCAACCACCATGGCTGGAAGTAATAAAATGTTGTCACAGAAATCGACTTCATGGCTTCATCATCATCAAACAGTGAAAGAAAACAGTCGGTATCATAGCGTACCTAGTATCAAAAACGTCTTTGGAGAGGATATTTTACATTAATTTTATTATTCCTACAGAAATTGCCTCTATCCTAATTAGTCTTTCTACAAATGAATAAAATTAATTTCTGTTCGTTGGATAAAGCTAGTAAAATAAAACTGCAATCTGTCGGAAATAGAAATATTATTTCTTTGATGTCGAATCGAATGGAGAAATCAATAATGATCCCAGTTCCTGTATTTACATTCTTGCAACTTGGCAATTTCAGTAAAATTTTGTTGTTTAGGTACTCTGTTTTGTAATTTGATGAGGAGTACAAAATGGATTAAAATATGCCTTTGAAATAATATCTAGATCACAACATAAACGAACGTCGTGAACTAAATTTAAACAAGACTGCCACTCCTTGATTCTTCAATTGTTTGTGTCGGGTTTCGGCAAGGTTTTACTAGCTTCTGCCAAACTCAATTTGACTTCACGAGTTTGTTCGCCGCTTGTTTATCATCGCTGGGTTTTTCCCCGTTTCTCGCGAGGATAGAGAAGTTGCCCGAAATTGAATTACTTAATTCGACGCGCGTAATCAGTAACACAAGTTTGTTCTTAGATAAAATGTATTAGAGATCGTCATTATGTACATAATAATATTGGTTTTAATTACTTACATATGCGTAAATCTGTTAATAAACACACAGTAAGCGGCTTTACCTTAGCAACTAATGTAATGCTATTATAATATTTTTCTACATATATATTGGTAGATATATCGCATAAAATAATCATAGATACAGAACATTATAGGTAACTAGTCTACAATATAAAATATTTCCATAAAAAATCTAAGAAAGCGGATTTGACAGCTATAAAATACATTGTGTAGTGATGAAAAAAAATCGGTTGCATTAAAAACCGATTCTCAACTCATATCGATTTATCTACATTGATTAAAACTAATTCTCGAGGCATATCGTTTTATTACACGTACGTGTTTGTAATATTTAAAAGTTATTATCTACATAAATCCCAACTAAGTTTATATTTGGGCTAGTTTCAAAGCCAAACCAAGACATACTGATTTATTCCGAAAGGTTAATGTATACAACATTGTATGTCATGCACCAGTGGCGTACGTAAAAAGGCAAGCCCTAGGTACGCCACTGATATGCAACCGTTCAAAGTCGGGGCGGGTCGCTAGTCAAGAATAAAATTAATAATAAATAAGTATGGTTCGGTCGGGTAAATAAATAAATTCACTAAGTTTTTAAATGTAATGTTTGTAAAAGAATCGATTTTTGAGGAAATCGAATTTATTCCGTCAAAAAAAAAAACGGTTATAATTCAAATCATTTATTTCAATTAAACCATTTACGGTCACGACAATACCGCAGCGAACCCAAAGACATGACATTGTAATATCGTTATGTTGGATTATTAATCAACGATTATTACGTGTTTATGAGTGCATTTCTTCAATAAAAAGTGAAATTTTGTGCTTACGAATGATACTCATTGTTATAGTGTATGAATAACATACTAATTAAATAGGATTATGAATTTGATTTTTCGATTTCCCCTGTAGACTTTCATACAAAGTTATCGCGGCATGTAGAATGAGAAACGTCAAATCCGACTTCTTAGATTGTCGCGATTATAATATTATTCTACGTCTACTTTGCTACACATGCTCACACAGCGGTTGGCTGCTACAGAGCAGACTATTAATTAGGCCACGTCAAAGGTTTCTGATCGTCCCACGAACTTACCGGGAAATTTGAATATTTTTGCGGGTTACGGGCACTACAAAACTCCTAGCTTGTATTGTTGTCAGCTTAAATACACATGAGATTTGCCGACTCCCAAAATACAGATAGATAGATAGATGGACAGAATACTATTTATTATGTACATCATAAAAATTACAGATATAAATGTAGAACATTACAATTACCTCCAAAAACATAATTTCTTACCTAAATATTTTACCTCCAAAATTACCTTCCAATATTACAAGCAAGAACTCTTTATGTGACCAAGGCAATAAGCCATGAGAGAATTTCAAATTTCAAATTTATTTATTAATAATCAGGTTGTATAAGAACAGGTTGTCGAAACTGCGATATATTCAGAGTTAAGAATCATAGTGATTATTGCATAACAGGTAAACATAAACTAAACTAAAATCAATCAAAATAAAACACTTACTCTAATACAAATAAACACGGAATAAAGTTATGCTAGATATAAACGTCAAAAAATGTATGATTATACCGAAGTTATTCCTAGGATAACTTTATTACGCGTCATCAGCGTGAGATGAAACAAGCAAAATAAAATCATCAGTATGAGATCAATAAAATAAAATAATAAGTAATAATATCTAAACAAAAATAAATCAACAAAAATCTAATCGATTATCATGAAATCAATCAAAATTAAGTGTAGACATAGATACTCACACTTACACTGTGAGTACTCGTATCTATGTGTTAGTGTTTGGGTTTGTGTGTGTGTTGTGAACGTGAGAGTAGGAGTATAGTTAGTTTGTATGGTGTTGCTTATAATTATCAGCAAGCATGAAGAACGCAAGTGGGTACCTACCTATGGCCAGGAAGGACTCTTGAATAGAATTGACCAAAACTCCTACATATTTAAACCAAATCTCGTTAATAATGTTTAAGAATTGTGATTAATTCTCTACCCATTCAACTTAGTATATAGACATAGAATTCACGGTTTACTGGGTGGGCAATATTTTTTATTTTGTTTGACTTGATTGAAAAACATACTCTAAATTTCATTTGATGTTCAGTTAGAATCACCGAAATTCAAGTTGAATGGATGTTTATTTCGTTTGGATCAGATTTGACCATCGACTGTTGTTTTAAAAACTACATACATAATTATGGGTTATAGGTGCACGTACTCTTACAAAGTAGATCCCCACTAAACAAAATTAGTTTTGTTTATAAAGAACACTTAAATCCTTTAATTAATTCATATTCTTTGATTAATACTCATTTTTTTTTAATAAATCCATTTTTTTTCACATGTGTACATAACCTAAAAGCGTTTAGATAAATAGATTATAAAGTACAATTGAATACAGGCCACTTTTAAAGACTAAAGACGACTCATAAACGTGGAAGTTCTGTCATGTCATTTTTGTAGCAATGTTATAGTAATTTTATTGGTTTGGTTATATAATTTTTGACTATAAAATCTGTTAAAACAATAATAGCTGACACAAAATGTTTACCTCCCGAAAATTTATGATTCGTGAAGCAGCAAGATCTTTAGTAAAGCAAATATGCGGCCGCAGCGTCCACGAAGCACCCGCAGTCATACGAGTGGGAGACTCGCTGCCGCATTGTGAGTTGTACGAGGATTTTCCCACCAATACAATACAAATGCCTGATTTTGTGAGGGGAAAGAATGTTGTCCTATTCGCCGTATCTGGTGCTTTTTCTCCTGGCTGCTCGAAAACCCACCTGCCGGGGTACGTGAAGGCTGCTGATACCATGAAGAAAAACGGTGTTGCTGAGATCATATGCGTTTCGGTCAATGACGCCTACGTCATGGGTGCTTGGGCGGAACAGCATAATACAAAAAACAAGATCCGCATGCTTGCAGACCCCACCGGTTGCTTCATTTACTCGTTAGGCCTCGGCATGAACCTCATGCCATTGGGCGGGTTCCGTGCGATGCGCTTCTCCATGGTGGTTGTCGACAACATAGTGAGGGAGTTACACGTTGAACCAGATGGTACCGGACTATGTTGTTCCCTTGCGGATGCGCTCTGTTACAAGACATATTTGAAAAGTAAAAGCGAGATATCCTAACAAAAAAAAAGTTTTCACTCCATTTTCGTCAATGATAGTTTTGAGTATGTTACCTTTTACTAATCGATAATGATGTTAAGCTTATCAGATGCCGCTATAACAATCATATCTATAGGTACCTGCCTTGGATGTTTTGTGATTGTCTTAGATATTATTTCCTAAAATGTGGTCCAACAGTTTCTGTTATCGAAATAGGAAATCTCTTGTTAAATAGCTTTGTTAGAGTAAGTTTGTTGGAATTCAGTATTCTTCTAGAGTGGACTGGCCACAGTCCATTACGTTGTTTACGTTTCTTTCTGAAATTATTTATTTTTGATATCGATTTACCCTTGCATGTTTTTTTTTAATATAGTACTAGTTTTCGCCGGTTTGTCGGTTATCGCGTAAAAAAGTAGCCTATGTCCTTCTCCATATCCCAGACTTTATCTCTGCCAAAATTTCACGACGATCAGTTCAGTGGTTTAGGCGTGAAAACGTAACAGACAGAGTTACTTTCACATTTATAATCTTAAGTATGGATGTTTAACCTGTCATTCTTATTTGAACTTAACTACAACAACAAGAAAAGACGAGCGTCAATATGTATACCGACTTAAACTTATCAGAATTTAATAGTCATAAAAGCATCGACGGTCCGGAGATCATGTGTTCGTAAGACCTTATATGTAAATTAAATTAATACTTCAGAATAAAATCAGTTTTGAAGTTTTCAAAGTGTATAACCACATAATTATATTCTCATAACTGCAAAAGCAATGACCGCCCAGCGCTCACGCATGGTTTTCTCAAAGCATAACTTAAATCAAAGCTTATCTTCACGTCAAAGAGTATTTATGAAATATACACTTTGTAGAAGGGTCCTTGGTTGGTACATACTTAGGTATAGTCACAATTCAAATGCAACTTTCTCGTGAATAACGATTGCAACTTTGAGATAAGACCTATATTCAATATCATAAACTTATACTATTATAAAATAGGTCTTATCTCAAAGTTGCAATTGTTATTCACCATGAAAATTGCTTTTGAATTTTGCTAAGTGTATACATATGTACATACTCGTATGGGTGCTCGTGACTGTACACTAGATTGATGTAGCCTATCTAGCGACGACTGAAGCAAGTCAGATGCGATGGAGACGCATCAAAAATTACGACCTAGCATAGAAAACACAAAAACTTTCGTCAAAATATTTTGCAAGGTGTCGTGAGATACTTCGGCCACATTGCCCGCAGAGATACCAACAACATGGAACGTCTAATGGTAACAGGAAAGATAGAGGGCAAAGACCTAGAGGGCGAAGCCCAAAACGGTGGTAGGATCAAATATCTGAGCAACTGGAGGTACCTATCAGCGCCGCACTCCATCAAGCCACCGATAGTTACAGATGGAGAAAGAGCGTCGACGATTTAAAAATGATTCACGATTCTCAGTAGTGAGAGAGCGATTGAGAATAGAGAGAACATAGAAAAACAGTTTTTCAACAGTGTATTGCTATAAAATAATACTAAGTTGTAATTACAGAAAAAAAAAAACTGCCGTGAAATTCATTAAAAAACATGTTAATATCAATTGCGCTATAAATTTTCAATGAATAGATATTAATTTAAAAATAAAGAGTATGGTTTCGGTTCATAATTATTATCCCATTTTAAATTATGGCATTGAATGATTCAGTCCGATACCTCATTAATCATGCATAACGAGGTCATAGTACAGTGCATAACATTTTACACGTTGTACCTACTCATGAAAATACATACTGAAACAACACGTAGACTCAGAGACTGTTGAATGAAATATGGTTGTTTATTTGAAACTATACACTAACTGGCAACTTTCCAGCTCCCCGTGATTTCTACAACTTGGTGTCAGGAAGAAGCATCGTAAAATATTCTGATAGTTCTATAAATAGCTCTGAACTGACACGGACGGACCCGACTGGTACCTTTTACTTTAAAATTCAAATCACTCTTCCATCTTGAATCTTGACTGTGATTTATTATTTAGCTGAAGGCAGTTCTTTCGACAATTCAAGTCTGCAGTAGTTATAATCTGTTGATAATCGGCACATGTGTGTTTATCATGAGCAGCAAGTAAAACATACTGGTGTTATCTTTCCAAGGCTTGTTTTTTTGGTAAATATTATTCTAACGACAACATTAAGCTCGAAAGTTGTGGGTGGTTATGAATAAAGCCAAATAAGGCTTTCACATTTGTTTCACAAAGTAGTTACGCTGAGTACGCACATAACCGAACACAAAACATTAAACAATATAGTTATACCGAAAGTTAATCTATTTTTCTGCGGCAAAACACATTACTGAATTGATTTCTCAAAGTGGTACATAACATATTTTTTAATGCGTAGGTACCGGTTCATTTGGTTTAGCATAATTTGCTTACGACAATAATGCTATGCTTGCATTCAATGTTTTTTTTAATTATTATTACAGCTAGATTTCCGTATTAACAGACAACTGCATTAATTGGGCACCCCTCACGCGCACGTTTCAAAGAGGGGTAAACCAATTACCAGGGCTTTAAAGATATGTATAAGTACAGGTAAGCACAACGATTGTTCATTTCCTAAAGATAATTTCGCTGTCGACCCTTGACGTCGATAATATGAGATTCAATAATGAAGTTACAAAGCAGAGCAGGCAATACAGTCGTGTTGATAAATCAACGATTCGACATCTAAAGCGAACAACAAATTGGTACTCCGAGTCTCCGACGTCGAAACACGAGACTCCTTCGTACACGTAAGTAATTGAATTTTCTTAAGGATTTCCAGAATTCTTCAGTTGGCTAAGACTTATAAAAATAAAATATAATTTATGATGTCAACTTTGTTTTCATATCAAACAGATGTAATTGATTGTTCTGATACACGCTGCTAGTAGTCAGCGTTAATATTCCGTACGGTCAGTTTTAGATTTCAAATTATGTGTGTTGTGTTCAACCCACGACACAGTTCAGCAGATTTTGTATAACAGACACCAAATTAGTAGCAATTAACAGTGGGCCTTTAAAATATCAACCTTTGTTTTTATTTATTTATTTAAACTTCTCATACACAATAAGGTACAAAGGCGGATTTAATGCCATAGGCATTCTCTACCAGTCAACCAAGGGTAGTGAAGAGATAAGATGGCAGGTGCTCTATTTAAGAGGAGATAATAATAATAATAAAAATCTTAAAAAGATACACAAGTACATAAATATGTTATAAACTTATAGTAGACATACATAAAAATTACTATCTATATATATAAAAATGAATCCCTATTTCCCTTGGTCACGGCATCACGCGTGAACAGCTGGACCGATTTCGCTAATTATTTTTTTGTTGTGTTTGTTATTGTCAGGAGAAGGTTCTTATGTAAGAAAAATTTAAGAAAGTTAAAAAAAAAAAAAATTGTAAGAAAACGACCCTATTTACATTTTTATTGTAATAATAAGTAGGTAACTCTATCTTCTAATGTAACTTTATGGCGTTTGACATAACGTGTCAGTCATCATTTGGTAGGTCTGAGAATAGATTTTATAAAAAAAAAAAAAATTGAAGGTTTTAGTTAGGTAGGGTAGGGTAGGTAGGGTTAGTAGGGTAGGGTAGGGTAGGTAGGTGGGTAGGGTAGGGTAGGGTAGGGTAGGGTAGAATAGGGTAGGGTAGGTAGGTAGGGTAATAGGGTAGGGTAGATAGGTAGGTAGGGTAGGGTAGGATAGGGTAAGGTAGGGTAGGGTAGGTAGGTAGTTTCCTTTGCGCGTAGACAAACTGCCACAGTCAAATAGCTTTTGACAGAATGAAGTCTGTCGGGTCAGCTAGTAATATATAAATACCTACTCATTATATATATATCCAAATTCAAGGAGAAGAGATGATTGAGATTACTACACTATTTGTTGTGAAAATAACTCCGCTATTTCCGCTTAAATGCATATCGACTGGTGGCCGTCCTGATATCCAGAGGCTTTTACTAGCTTACGATAAGATAACCTTTTGTTTACAAAACAGAATTCCGGGTAAAAGTTTCTAACCTCTATAAAAATAAAACATGCTGCTGGATTTCGGCAATGACTTGACTTTTATATCTCGGCGTCGTGTTACAAAAGCTTTGTCCAACCCTTGTCGCTGCGACCGTGACTTGACAACGTAACACCTACACAGCAGAACGGGGAGACAGTTTGTTTGTTTTGCCATCGCAAGAAATAGATCGAGCCCGAGATAAAATACCCATTGTATAACTAGAAACTTGTGCTTGTAATACGTACCGTTGGAAATTAACACTAGACTTTGGAATTAATTATTTAAGTAGTTCCCATCACGTACTTTCCACAAACTTTATTCTTGAGAAAAGTTTTGATCACTTGCCAAGGGAAAACTTACTGACAGTCTTAAATAAAAGCATCTATCCTAGCGGTAAAAAACCGGCCAAGTGCATGTCGGACCACGCACAATGAAGGGTTCCGTAGTTGGGATGAATTTATCCAAAGAATAAACTTAACATTGTAGTTAAAAAATAAGTTCTCCCATACATTCCAACTGAAAATGTAAGTTTGTACGCACAATATTGAGAGATTAACCATGGTATATTAAGACCATAGACTTCTTATAGATTTTCCTGTAATCTATAAGTATAGAACTATTTTCTGTATTTTATTTTTATTTGGATATAAGGTCAATTTTCATCAATTAAATAAATTTAAAAGTAGAAATTTTTTAACAATAAAAAAATATATCTGGAATCCTTATAATAAGCGATATGTCAAACAGTACAGTTAGCAAAACTTTTTTTTTTTTAATTTTCTCATTTGACCCTCCAAAAGTGACCCCATATTCAAAATTCATTTATTTTTGTTACACGTCCGTGTTTGGGTGACAAAAGTTCATATGTGTATCAAATTTCAACTTAATCGGCCTAGTAGATTCGGCGCAAATTGGCTGTGGCAGACGCACAGACAGACAGACAGACAGACACCATCTAGCAGAACACCTAAATAAGGGTTCCGTACCACAAAAGGAAAAAACGGAACCCTTATTGGATCACTCGTGTGCACACTTTATTTTGCTGCTTACACATCATTCGATAACGTTAATAACTGCCGACTTAATCCATCTGCAGATCAGAATCAAAATGTCAATTTAACGTTATCAATTTTTAGTTTCCGATAACAGAAATGCATTTCTGAGATACAATTTATCAATTAATTTATATTCAAGGCATTCAGAATTGAAAGGCTTTTCAGTTACCCAATCAAGCGACAAAGCCATGTTTATGAACATTCGCCCATTCTGCGAGCCACCGTATGAATTGTGAAAGCAATAGCCGAACTGTGCTTTGATTACGTCCGCTGTTCGAATATCCCAAACAGCAGAAAACGTACTAACGAGACAATAAATTCAACAATACGGACCAACCACCGTGTTTTATTTAACTAGTGATTGGACGGTGATATCCAATCTCTACACATAAAAGTGTCGTTTGTTCCATCGTCCATTTCAACGTTTATGTCTCGGAAGCGGTTCGGTTTTATGTTTTCGTGGACGAACCTAGAATAAAAGTGCTCTAATCAAACTGTTCCCTGATCGTGAAATCAGAGTAGCTACGTGTAAAAAACCGCTTTAAGTTTAATGCATAGTCGAAACTAGAGGAGTTCGTGGCTAAGTAATAACAGCAGCACGGGTCGATCCGTCAGGTTAAGCTACGCTTGCCGGGGTTGGTCCGTGGATGGGTGACCATCTTTACATACTGAGACTCCTCCGTACCTCGGAAAGCACGTTAAGCCGTTGGTCCCGGCTGTCATTCGTGGATCTTTGACAGTCGTTACGGGTCGTCAGAAGCCCAAAAAGTCTGACAGCCAGTCTTACCAAGGGGTATCGTGTTACCCAGTTACTGGGTTGCGGAGGTCAGATAAGCAGTCGCTCCATGTAAAATACTGGTATTCACCTGCATCCGGATAGACTGGAAGCCGACCCCAACATAGTTGGGAAAAGGCTAGGCAGATTGATTGCATAGTCGAAACTAGCTTTTGCCCGCGGCTCCGCTCTCGTGCATGTCGGTTATCATGTAAAAAAGTAGCCTATATCCTTTTCCATATCCCAGGCTATATCTCTGCCTTTCATGACAATTGGTTGAGCGGTTTAGGCGTGAAAACGTAACAGATAGACAGACAGACAGAGTTACTTTCACATATATAATATTAGTATGGAAGTATGGATTATAGATTCATCTTACTGTTCTGCCAGGTCTACAGTCTATGGCATATCAGAAATATAAATTAGTCTAAGTAAAGTGTAGTTATGTACGTTTGTATTTCATACATCAACCAAGACTAGATAGGTACCAAGTCTTGAAAGACAATCTTAAATTGGTTCATGTTCTGAACTTGGCTCACACACGGTAAAAGATTTTCATTTAATTTTTGAACAGCGTAAGAGCGTAGTACGTGTAGGAAGCAATAAAAATATAAAAAGCAATAAAATGTTTATGGAAGCGACGAGATGGCTATTTATATGAAAAGATCAGATTGACATACATTTGCTCGTTGTCACATTTTATATGAGAATTTTACACCATCACCTTTTCCTGTTTCCTCAAATACATTACGGAAGATCGTATACAGGGTTATTTGTAAAACACCAACAACCTCGCAAGTGTAGATTACTAACATCATAAACAACAACATTTGTTCTACGACTTTTCCGAAAACAGACAAAAAAAATCTACTTCATGCATATGTCCCAACAGCTGATTGAGTTTTGTATGAAAAGTCGATATTTTTTGCCTGTTTTCGAAAAAGTCGTAGAACAAATGTTGTTGTTTATGATGTTAGTAAACTACTCCTGCGAGGTTGTTGGTGTTTTACAAATAACCCTGTATAGTCACAAAAATCTTTTCCACACTCAGCACAATACGCAGTCATGTTTCGCGACTAGTGGCTTGACATGCATCTGAAAAGAATATGCGGCAAATATGTATGATAGAGAGTAGAGAGATTGAGAGATTGTGTATGATAGAAAGTATGCTACTCTGTTCTATGATACAAATGTGCCCTTGTTTCTGATTACATTTTTGAACACGATAAACAAAAACTTCATTTGACTACTAACTGCCATTGCATAGGTATAATTTTCTTAAAAACGATAAAATGTAGGTACCCACTTTTACACTGTCTATTTATAGCCACATAATCAACCACAACCTGGAACCGAAAACCAGTTCTCCAACAAAATAATTAGCGGTTTCCAATAAGCTATTCATGTTCTTATGGCTCGTAACGGTTTAACGGAGTTCTAAGAAACCCAACTCTCTCGAGCGGTCGCCTAAAGGGTTCCTTTCATTCACGCCGTAAGGGTATTCTGTAGAAAGCCTTGCCTACCTACTTGTCACAAAATAGATATGTACAGAAGGTCGGCTCCAACAAAAAGAGAAAACAGGCACACGTACGTGTGTAAGTACACACGTACATTTGACGATCAAAACTTATGCCTGCCGAGTAATTGTATACTTGTGTTATTGTTCTTATACAGGAAAAAAAATTGGTGATTCAGTATCAGTAAAGAACAAATTTCCATTATTTGTTAAATAGTTTTTTTTTGGTCCTACTTGAAATCAGCAAAATAAGTACACAATGTATTCGTAATAATATCAATGGTCGAGCGCACAGCTGATAGGTACCTACTACGGCATTGCGCTTCACTGACCGCGCCGCCGTCGCGCCGGCGCGTCGCACGACGAGTATCCATTATACCAGTTTCAAAATAAAGATCTTTCGTTAACGATTCATTTTCAATTTTTTTTTTTGTACTAAGACATATCAAAATAAGAAATAGGTGTATAATAAAACACGTTTAAGTTTAATTTGTCAAAATTTGCGCTCTGATTAAAAACTTTTCCTGTATAATGTGTTTTTAATTTTAAGTGACTTTAACTATACTTTATCTATGTCTTTGTTAACTAATTAAATTGGCTTTGGCCGTTTTATGTTAAAATAAATAAATACATAAATGCCAATCGCGAGTGTGCTTGCAATCGCTGTATGTAGTCGCCCGTTATAATGGTGGGTACTTAAGCATAACTAGCCTGTAATGTTCCCACTGATGGGACACAGGCCTCCTCTCTGTGAGTGGAAGTGGGCCGTAATCCACCACGCGGACCCAATGGTTGGTAGATATCACATGTCTTCGAATTTTTGGTTCTAGGACATGCCGGTTTCCTCACGATGTTTTTCTTCACCGTTTTGAGAGCAGTGGTGATAAAACAATTTACACAATAAAGTGTCTAGGTTCGAACGTACTACTTACAACCCGTATGTCACGAGTTACGCGGCTGTTACCACTGGGTCACCACTGCTGTGGGTAAGTGAATAATAGATCCAATGCAACATGGAAATGTAGGACACGTCGAAACAAATTCGCCAGTTGGTATGTACGGTGATCAGCACGTTACCACAAACTGTAAAATTTTCTCGTTCGATTTTGAACTTAATCGTCAACATTTTAAAGTTTTAAATCGTTTGGAGTAATTTAACAGTTTCGTGTAGCTTGATGTGCTGACCACTGTACTTTTGATGTTGCATTGCATATATTTTAATTAGGAGCTGATATTCTGTGCCTTTCTGTTTTGTGTACTCGTCAATATGTTTTCTCTCTACTCGCAGTGAGTATGTAAGTAGTGTGGGGGTAGACCGCGGCCCTTGTCTCACACGAGACCCGAGACACGTGTCGTGCCCATCGACACTAACTGGATTAAGGAGAAGTTTCATATTAAACAGATAAGAAAAATTGGGTGTTGAGAAATATTTTAATAACAGGTGAAATAAAATATCTATGACAAGACTAGTTATCTCTTTTCTTATTCAATGAGATCTCTCCGCATTTTATGTGATTTCTTTTAGTACTTATACATTTCCAACGCTTCATATGCGCACATTACGATATCATAATTTGAACAGCTTTTCCTTTCGGTATTTCAGCTTCAATTAATTTAATTTCGTGTGTTCTGCGAATAATCTGCCAGCTTTTATAAAAACGTAAGTTTTTGTATGGAGGCTTGGCTTTTATTCGAAGCTGCAGTGAACAGGGAAGAGATTACATTTTTATGAAAGTACATAAATTAAGGACACTTTGTAATTTTTTTTTTAAAGTACCCTTCCTTAAAGCCATTTAATATTGTTTTAAAATATTTAAAATAACAATAAGGTGTATAATTAGCTTTAAAAATTATATTTAACCCTTTTTCTTTGTTTCAATGTGCAAAAATAATATTACGATACAATAAATATCTCGATTTAAAATATTTATTAATTAAATAATGATGCTTTTAAAAAATGGTGCTTTTTCTTAATGGTCCGTCTGAAGGACTAAGTGCGGAAACCAAACCCTCTAACATAGAACATAGAATGGTGCTTTTAATTTATTTAAAAATTGTTTTTGTATGGCCGTCCTTAATAATTTTCCCTCTGAAAAACCAAACAAAATTATTTTAAGCCCATTTCATAACACGTCTGATAATTTCAATTAAGCAACTACGTTTCCAAAAATTTAAACAGAAAATTCTTTCATGTACTCAATATGGACGCTCCACATCGTAAACCCGCAAGAATCAATTATACGGGCCATTCCTGACCGTTAGATGTGCCTCGGTACAAGCCGGCATTCGATTAGACGTGATGCGGCTCTACCCACTACTCTCCACACAGTTACGAAGCTTTAAAGAATTTCTTGTACCTAATGGACGGGAAAAAGCAAGAACTCTTTATTAAGTATTACAGCGATTGAGTATAAATGTCTCATATAGCCACTAGTTACGACCGAATTTGGTATTTTAGGAAAATAGTACCGTGTGGTGCCGGACGTAAAGAATAGCACCACCCCATTTCCTCCCGTGGGTGTCGTAAAAGTCGACTAAGGGACTTACTAGAGAATGGGTAGCAGCGTTCTCTATGCAATTTTAACACCATACTGCGATCGCCAACCCGCATGCCAAGCGTGGCGATTATGGCAAATTCTCCTCTTTTGGGGGAGGCCTATGTCCAGCAGTGGACGTCTTTCGGCTGAAATGATGAATGATGAGGAAAATATTATTTAACGATTTGAGCTTTGGTTATGGTTTTCGGTTAGGTTTTCTAAGAGAGCGGACAACGGTCATACAAAAAGTCAAAGTCAAAGTCAAATCATTTATTTCAAATAGGCACATAAAAGGCACTTTTGAACGTCAAAATTTACAAAAATAATTAATTAATTGATTCTAGTTGCCCCTTCCAAAAGGTAGTTACGTATGGAGAAGAATGGGCAATACACAATAACAGCTGGCCAAATACAGAGCGTTTTTTGACACCTTGATTTCTACTGTTGAAAATGACAGATTTTCATTACCCGCTTTCCTAGAAAACCCTAGCTTAAGGCCTCTGACCGTTGTGCGTATTCAAAAACTAGGATTCCGCAGTAAATGCCTCTTGTTATTTGGTTGGTCGCGAAATAATTATTCATTAACAAGTTCAAAACCAGTCATCGGCTTCAACATTATGAAATAGTTTATCTTGTTGTTCATTTACCGCTAAATGTTGTAAACTATTCACGTTTTGATCATAATAATTCTGAAATGCGTAACTAACTACCACATAACACATGTGCTATATTATCGGTATTGATTTACTATTATGCCTTCATTTACATTCTGGGAATATATCATGCGCTGTTTCTCGAATCGAGAGTTATTGAATAACATGTGTAGGCAAGGATCATCTAAGTACATGTTTGTGTGAATTCAACCGAATAAGCAATCACCCTTTTATGTACCTACTCTACTCCTTCTCTTTGTCTTCACACGAGTCTTTAGATCACGAATATTAAGTAAGAACAAGCTTTTCGTTGTTAGTAAAATATACCCTAGTAACGTGTGGGGCGACTTGAAGAATAGCACCGCCCTATTTCCTCCCGTTGGTGTCGTAAAAGGCGACTAAGGGACTTATATTGAAAGAAATGTTTGCATAACAGTAACAAAAGTTTTGGTTACTGTTTACTCAAAAATTGTGACTTGCGAACTAGATGTTAGCTGTTACAAAACCCTATTTTGCACACTACAAATCAGTTTAGTTAATTTAAGCAAAGTTTATTTCCTTATAACTAAAGTTGAGTTATTTTTGAAGTAACTTAATTAGTTCGGCTAAATATTTCTTTCAATGTACTAGAGAATGGGCAGCAGCGTTCTCTATGCATTTTTAACACCATACTCCGATAGCCAACCCGCCTGCCAAGAGTGGCGATTATAGCAAATCCCCCCCATTTGGAGGAAGCCTATGTTCATCAATGGACGTCTTTCGACTGAAATGATGATGATAATATACCTAATAGTTGCAGTCTTTAGAGATAGTATTTTTTTTTTCAACATTATAAATAATAATGAGGTAAACAAGTTTAAAATGCGCCAGCAATTTTACTGGCGTAGTTTTTTTGGCGTTAGGCCAATTTCAAGATTACCCTCACTTAAGAACTACCGAACTTGGCTCTCGTTGATCGGAAAAAGGTACTCAAATTTATATTTTGTTCAGCGCTATTTAAGGTAGACGCTGGCATTTCACATCGATCGGCTTTCAAGGATTTGGGTTTATACAATTTAAATATAAAAGTGGTTTCGGCTTGTCGTAGGACTTTGTTTAAAAATGCACGTTTTGAATGCAATACTGCGATCACCTGTGGAGCCGCGTGACAATTATTGGCATTTCGCCAGAAACGAGAGCGCGGCTGCCTCCCGCAACAAACAATTATCAACCTGACCTGGAAGTCAATTCCTCGTAGTTATAAATACACGAATATATATGAACTTAAAACGTATTTACTACTAATATGAGCATGGGTAAAAATTCCGACAAATCGTCGTTGCGACTTTAAGTCCTCTTATGTGTAAAATTCAACTTTATGAGAAATTCGATATTTTAAGCACCGACATATTATTAGGAAGCACATTGTAGATCTTGAAATTGGTAAAGAAATGATGATCAAATCGTCGTTTACACATGAGAGTTTTTGCATTCGACAGAGCTTCAAAATGTGAAAAAGGCTGGCATAAAAAAGTGATTTTGCCAAAAGTGACACATAAGAGATCTTAAAGTCGCAACGACGAAATATTAAATTTTTGAGGCAACACTTTAAAATATGTCAATAAAGTAATGGTTTAAAACTATACACCGTGGCATTTTAGTCGTCTTACAAAGACAGCCCACTTCATGTATCCAATGACTACTAATCATTCATAAAAAAAAAAAAAAAATAGAATTTGAATTTTTATTAATTATGACGCATGACATCGTTTAAAACACCCTGTTACGAGTGCCGTCCGAGCCTTGTGTTACAAGGGCGCCGCGGTATGGAGCGGCGACATCTTTATAAGAGTTCATTCTCCCTAACGCAAAAATGTGTCTCTTACTATTGCATCTTAAACTTAATCTAAATCCATTCTGCGGCGCCCTTGTATCACAAAGCTCGGACTGCACTCGTAACAGGTTGTTTTAAACTATGTCATGCGTCATAATTAATAATAAATTAAAAAAAAAAAAACTTGAATGATTAGTAGTCATTGGATACATGAAGTGGGCTGTCTTTGTAAGACGACTAAAATGCCACGGTTTATACGTATGCATACAAAACACATGTGTTAGGTCTGCTGCTATCTGTCGCCAAAAATAAAACAAATGTTTTAAGTATTTCGCACTCGCAATGACACACATTTTTAGGGTTCAGTAGTCAACAAGGAACCCTTATCTATCTGGCAGTCTGTCTGTCCACGGCTTAGCTCAGAGACTCTTAATACTAGAAAGCTGTAATTTGGAATTTTATACATATTAATTACGCCGAAAAAGTGGTAAAATAAAATCTTGAAATAAATTTTTTTAGGGTACCTCCCCTACACGTGAAGTGGGGATGATATTTATTCTCGTCTATCCCATTGTGTGGGATATAGTTGGATCTTCTTCTTCTTTGCTTCGCTCTTGACAGAGCGGTCGTGGTCACAATGAGCTTTGTCCAATCGCAGGTGTTGTCGTAACTCGCCTCACGATCTCTCTCCATCTGGTTCTGTTAGATGACAGTCTGGTGCATTCATTAACAGGGCCTCCAATTGCGGATTTAATCTGATCAATTATAGTTGGAGAGGCCGTTCAAAATATTGCGGGTTTGTGGAAACCATTTTTTGATTCAAGGATCCGTTTGCAAAATATTAAGCTTTAAAGTGCACATTTTTGCTAGTGTCAATTGTGCCCCTGCCAGCTAAATGGTTGATTTTGAATGATTATGTGAAAAAATTCAGAGTAGTAGTATTGTATACCGAAGTTAAAAGGAAAACTATCACAGAAAACTAGGCTTTACAAGATAACGAGTAATAGTGAACCAACTTACATTTGCAGTTGGAGAATTGACCATCACGTATATCGATGTATGGGAGAACATGTATTTCAACTACAATGTTTATTTATTTATTTAAACTTCATGTACAATAGTGGTACATAGGCGAACTTAATGCCATAAGGCATTCTCTACCAGTCAACCTTTGGGTCAAATATAAGAACATAGTTATACTCGTAGAGTACAAAAATAATGTCTAAAATACTAACTTCTTGATTACGAGAATTTATATACTTTGATTTATACTAATACACATATACAAATAAAATAAACTAATAGATATTTTAACAAATACCACCTAATAATAATTACTATGGCTAGACTATTATTTGAGAGTTATTTAGTCTGACTTATGTAGTGGTTACGAACTCGATGTTAAGTATGTTCTTGGGACAAATTCGTTGCAACTACGGAACCCTTAATTATGCGTGGTCCGACACGCACTTGGCCGGTTTTATTTTATTTTTCCAAGATTTTGAGTACCATAAAGCTTTCCATGCTCATGGCATCATGTATTTGTAGCAATAATGTTGTAGTTATTGAGTAGTTACCAACTTGAGTGTCGCTGTGTTGTGGGTCCCTCATAGCACAGCATCATGCTGAGTGGAAGCCTTCTTGTCACAGTCGTGACGTGCAGCTGCCGACTATTTTGGTTTTGTGCTTGTGATTGGAATGTAGATCTATTTTGTTTTTTTATTTTTCTGTATACCTACCTACTCAAGTTAATTATCTTTTTGGTGCATACAAAAAGATAATTAACTTGAGTGTGTTTCTGTGACATATAAACCTATTTTTCTTTCTTTTTCTTTCTAAAACTACTAGTGTAGGTATAAGTTGGCACCTTACTGCTTTTGTTTTTAGGACCACTTGCTCGTAGGACGATTTGCTAACAGGACAGTTTGCTAAAGTTCATTTGGTCGTTTTGCTATTAGGACCATTTGCTTTTAGGAATTTTTATTTATTTATTTTATGATTTATGTACATACAAATACATAGAGATACGACATAATTATAATTTCAGTACAAAGGTTTATTTATTTATTCTGCTTATATCTTAAGAAATTTCTTCCAGCCCACCAGCGAAAGGAGAAATGAAAAAGAAATGTAAACATATAATGTATATATACATAAAATACTCACAGTTGAGAGGAAAGGTAATGCTCTTTTACTCGATATTTGAATAGAGATATAGTTTTTAAATCGCGAATGCTAGGCGGAAGCGAGTTCCATAATCTAACAGCATAGACAGAAAAGGAATAAGAATCGTAGTAATTTTAATACGGGGGGACTGTTTCCACCATGTCTTTGCTTGTTCTAAATAAAAAAGTCGTCTTCAAAACAATGTGCATTTATTTTCCAAAATATCCAGAAGATAGATTTGCGACCAAAAGAAAGTTTAAATACAAGACAGTTCAATTCAACACATTTTTTTTCATTTAATTACGTAGATAGGGTCATTAAGAAATGAAAAGACGTCCCGAGTGTCAATTGCTAGCTATTGGAGTAGGAGCGTCATGTTCACAAAGGCCTTTGCTTCAGATACGTCATTCATTCACTGGCTCATGAACCCCGACGCAAAGAACTGCTTTACGTGTAGGCGACCCTTTTCTGAATAGACGCTAATGTTCATCTTAAGGCGAGGTTCTTCAAGTTCACCTCTAAGAAATGTAATTTTAATGTCATTGTGTTTAGAAACGGTAATGATTAAACACGTGAAAAATTATATGTTGCTTTTGAGACCTTCCTGTAGGTACGTCGGATACTCGTTACATAATTGGATATTGTAGATTAAAATCATTTTATTTCAATATTATACAAAAAAAAAAACCCCAATTGGGGAGGCTTATGTCCAGCAGTGGACGTCTTTCGGCTGAAATGATGATGATGATGATTAAACCACATTACGTATTGACAATTACATCAAAATAAACATTGTTAATATCGTAAAACATATAATTTTCAACCCAAAACTAACGAAATTTACGGCACAATTTACTCGCGCCCAGCTGCCATCTCTAGAACAAAAATGCACGCTCGAAGAACCTCGCCTTAAAGTGGAGTCTGAAGAGTCTCTCACAGTTTGGAATAAAAAAATTAAGACGATTTCGGAGTTTAATAGTTATTGTGCTCAATATGATCTTTAGTACGTATACAAGTGGCTCATTAAAGTGATACTTCAATAGATGCTGTTAGGATAAAACAATGTTCAACAAGAGTTTCAATGTCAGAGCCATAGAAACTGCAGTCTTAACTGTTGTAATATTATATAACCGGCCAAGTGCGTATCGGACAACGCATAATGAAGGGTTCCGTGGTATGAATTTATCCCAAGAACAAACTTAACATTGTAGTTGAAAAACATGTTCTTCCATACGGAATGTATGGGAGAACATGTTTTTCAACTGTAAATATAAGTTGGTCAACTATTACTTGGTAACTTGTGAAGCCTCCTTAGCTGTGATAGTTTTCCTTTTAACTTCGTTTCACACGTTTCGTTCTTTTAACACAGTGTTTTTCAACGTGTGGGTCGCGACCCCCAAGGGGGTCGCCAAGCCTCTTTAAGGGGGTCGCCGTTACTTTAAAATTTAAAGCTCATAAATATAAAATCATAGTAGTTCAAAATGTTATATTTGTAACAAAAAAATAAATAAAAAGTAATTAAAGGCTTCGGTTAACACAATCAACAAATACCTTTGTAGTCACATGAATTATTGATGCGAATTTAAACATAAGCACCCTTTCATATTATTGTGATGGTTGCGCCTGTTTCTCGTTAACCAATTTTTTTTTACACATACGATTAACTCGTTCTCTAAACTTCGGCGATTTCTCTGTTTGCCTTTTAATTGAACCATCGATGAAAACGTTATCTCGCACAAGTAGGAGGTTCCAAATGGAATCAAACACTTCGAAGCTTCTGTGGTAAATTTTGGGTGGGTATTCTGTTTTTCTGCTTAACCATACTACCCTTAGTATGGAAAAGCGAAATATTTTTCCATACTACCCTTAGTATGGAAAAATATTTCGCGACCCCCTACCCTCCGCGGTTTCTAACTTGGAATTCAAGTCTATCACTTTGGTTACTTTTTGGTTAAGCAGAAAAACAGAATGTTTTTCAACCTTTTCCATAGTGTGGCCCCCTGGCCACACTATGGAAAAAGTTGAAAAACACTGTTTTAACATATCCAAATACAACCATTTAACTGGCAGAGGGAGGGAACTTGACTCTAACAAAAATTAGCACTTTAACGCTAAATTGTGCGCGACGCATCTTTTTTAAAGTTTTATACTTTTTGGTGTATTTTGTACAGTGTTTATTTATATTTGGAATGTTATTTATTTTTGATACCTTTTGTTTCCTTTGAATAAACCAATCTACTACCGGGCTTCACGGCGTTTACTTACATAGAACAGTCCCCTAGAAAATAGAAAAAGTTTAGTAAACCAGCAGTGGAAAAATAGGCTCAGTCCTCTATATCGTGGTCTGCGCTCACTCCGAATCACTTTCTACTTGCAGCTTCGTCGGGGCGTCCTGTTCCAGCAACCTTGACGGATCGAGATCTGGTGTCAAGAAGCGGCTGGCGCAAAGCGGTCAGACTGGCGGACCACTTCTGGCAGCGCTGGGTTAAAGAGTACTTGCCGAATCTTATTCCCAGACCCGGGCAAGGCGACGTTCCAGAGTTGGGTGTGGGCGATCTGGTCCTGGTGGCTGACGGCAACCTACCGAGGGGCTCCTGGCCGAGAGGGCGCATCTCAGCGACTTACCCGGGCCGCGATGTAGTGATCCGAGTGGCGGACGTCAAGACTGCAGTGGGCACTCTGAGGAGGCCCTTGAAGAAGCTGCTCAAGCTGAGGGCTTAACTTTGGGGGGAAGGAATGTGCGCGACGCACCTTTTTTACAGTTTTATACTTTTCGGTGTATTTTGTACAGTGTTTATTTATATTTGGAATGTTATTTATTTTTGATACCTTTTGTTTCCTTTGAATAAACCAGTCTACCACCGAGCTCCACGGCGTTTACTTACATAGAACAGTCCCCTAGAAAATAGGAAAAGTTTAGTTAACCAGCAGTGGAAAAATAGGCTCAGTCCTCTATATAAATATTACGCAAACGGGTCCCTGAATCGAAAAATGTTTTTACAAACCGACAATATTTTTGAACGGCCTATCCTACGATACCCCACACCATGGTAAAGACGAGAAAAAAATATATCATAACCTGTTTGCGTGTAGGGGAGGTACCCTAAAATATATATATATATATATATATCAAGATTTTATTTTACCACTTTGTTGGCCTGATTAATACGAGTATGTATACTCATTTCAAATGACAGCTTTCTAGTACTAAGAGTCTCTTGAGCTAAGCCGCGGACTGTCAGACAGACAGACTACTGAACCCTAAAAAATGAATTAGAATTTGAATACATCATTCTGTTTAAATTATTATTATTTTTACACACAAATAAAATGCGTAAATAATACGCTTAGATGAAAATCAAATAAAGTTTTCGACCATTGAAAGATAAAGGTGACCTAAGGCCCCTCGACCACGGCGACTTTTTGTAGCGATGCTGTTGCGCGTTTACGAAGCGTGCGAAAGTATCGCTGTTAGTCGCATTTGCACCGCGCTACAGAAGCAATGCCAACGCGCTACTAACGCGCTACAGCACCGCGACTGTATCGATGCAAACGCACGACCGTGTCGGACCACATCGGGGAGAGAACGGAGGGAGGGTGGCGCGTGAGTGGATAACCGAGCATCAGTGCAACGTTGGCATTTTTGTGCCGTTACTGAATCGCGTTTGCATCGCGACAGAAGCGTGACAGCATCGCGTTTGCTTCGCGACTGAATCTGGGCCCGTGGGCGAGGGCACACAGCTAGCGACTGCTTCGTGACTGTATCGATGCGGACGCGCGACAGCATCGCTACAAAAAGTCGCCGTGGGCGAGGGGCCTAAAGACTCGTATTTCGTAATAAATTAAATAAAGATTGTGCGTGCTTCAAACTGACTGTAAAAGCGATTAATAAAAAGAGGGTGCCGATAGAATTCGTTCTTCAAATATTTCTCAAACCTTCCATGCAATAAAGTGCTCTTATTTCAATCATAATGCCGAAATTAAAAGCTGAGATGGTTCGAAGCAGTCACTGGAATTCATCGCCCCACTTACCTACCTACCTACTGGGTCTTCAAATCGTGCACGACATAATGCTGACGACACGGTTGGCGCAGTGGTTAAGCGATTGACTGCTGCGCTGCGTGTCGCGGATTCGATTCCCGCACGGAACAAATATTTGTATGATCTACAAATAGTTGTTCCGGGTCTGGCTGTTTGTGTATGTGAGTTTAAATGTTTGTAAACGCACCCACGATACAGGACAAATTCCTAGTGTGGGACAACGTATAATTTTTTTTTTTTTTTTAATGCTGCAGATCTTATATAAATTTCTTTTATTACATTACAAACTTATTCATATCATAGCTGAAACTTCGCCAAAGTTAAAACTCTCAACCAACCGATATCAATATTATGCAGCTTTCAGTAGTTGCGTTAACATTATATTATAAAAGTATTCCTTCGTAGACTTTAAAAATAACTTACTATTATTCACGTTTGCCTTTAGACAAATAGCCTGATTTCCAGCAGATAATGTGTTATAAACTAATGCTCAGACCGAGTTCAAAAGCGCGAATTCCTATCCAGTTGTTCAAATATACGTAGCTAGTTGCTACGGCGTAGCGGTTTCTCGTAGCGGCGTAGCTTCCGCGGCTCGCTACGGACAGCTACTGTGACTAACTTGTTGACACGATTCAGGATAAAACATAGTGTTAGTGTGAAATAGATGGGATTTCTATTATTTTCAATATTCTTTCCAATATGGGTGGTATTCTATGTGCATTCAGTGTATTTAAATCTCATATAATCTCAAATAATAGTCTAGTCATAGTAATTATTATTAGGTGGTATTTGTTAAATTATCTATTAGTTTATTTTATTTGTATATGTGTATTAGTATCAATAAAATTATATAAATTCTCGTAATCAAGAAGTTAGTATTTTAGACATCGCACATCGGCAACAAGAGAGTCACAATACATAAAAATTGGAAGTTAACGGGTCAAAAATATCTTTAGATTTTAATTTCCATAAAAAATATAATAGAGCATTAAATAGTCTTCTTAACTATATTATTATCTTAAGTTCTCCGATATGCTATCCCATAAAAAATTTAATGGACAAATGTCCATTAATTTTTTTCATTTTTATAATATTTTTAATTTTTTTTTATATATATTAAAATAAATAAAAAAGAGGTTTCCCAAAAACTACATTTATTGTGTTGTGACACTCGTTGCCGATGTGCGACATTATTTTTGTACCCTATAACTATGTTTTTATATTTAACCCAAAGGTTGACTGGTAGAGAATGCCTCGTGGCATTAAGTCCGCCTATGTACCACTATTGTACATGAAGTTCAAATAAATAAAAACAAATTAGTAAATAAATAAATTAAATTAAGAGATAAATGTTTTTATTTTAATCCACATAATGTTTTTATTTTCAATAATTAACTATTTTGGCTCTGTTATACGTTCACTCAGAAAATGTTTATTTGCGTAGAATGTGGGTTTGCTACGATATATTATTCAAAAAAAAAAAAAAAATCTTCGTAATTTGTTCTCTATGCATTTTTAACACCATACTGCGATCGCCAACCCGCCTGTCTAGCGTGGCCATTATGGCAAACTGGGGGAGGCATATGTTCAGCAGTGGACGTTTTTCGGCTGAAATGATGATGATGATGATTATTATTCAATATTCCTGATGATTTTATTTTCCCTCGTTTGAAAAAAACTTCCATTTATAATATCTTCTTTGTTCTACATGAAAAGAAAAACATTACTTTCCATGATTAGATCAATTATACGCACCGTTATAATCACTGAAAATTAAACTTTCAAAACACAATTATTAAAACTAATTGCAATTGAAGCAAACGAAATTGAAAATCCTATTGTCATTCAAACATTAAATTAATATTCTATTCAGTATTGTTTTATGTAGAATAATGGAGGTTTTAAGCTAGATATATAATTAGCAGCCGCATTGTGAATTGAGTACAGTACAGCGACAGAGTATGATTGCGAAGCAAGGATAAGATATATTCCAGAGTTATTTAATAAACTACACAAAACAATTTCGTTAAATTAACGACCATTATAAATTCAAGTCATACTGTTTACTTTTCCTGATTCTCAACAACAAAATGATATACGACAAAAGAAATAAATTTGATATTTGTTGAGTTGAACAATTGCGCAGGAATAATGGGACTTTTAATATTAAATATCTATCTATATCTATACTTCTATATACTAATATATAAAGCTGAAGAGTTTGTTTGTTTGTTTGTTTGAACGCGCTAATCTCAGGAACTACTGGTTGGAATTGAAAAATTCTTTTTGTGTTGGATAGTCCATTTATTGAGAAATATTATGGGCTATATAACATCACGCTACAACCAAAAGGAGCGGAGCATAAATGAAAAATGTTGCAAAAACGGAAAAAAATATTCCTTTTTGAGAGATTCCGTTGCGTGCGCTGCGTAAACGGTTTAAGTTACGCAAATATTATGTATGATGGAATTGTTCCTCTTTAAAAGTTCTAAACAAAAGTCCGCGACAGCATATGTCTATCTTTTAAGATTGACTCACTATAACCTTTTTTATGATAATCAAATTTGTTCGAAATTAATGCATTATTTGCGAAGAAGTTTTCATAAACATGGTATTAATCGTTATCCAAATAAATACGTTATTCATCACAAGTATTTAATTTTGAACAAAGTTGCCCTTACATCATTTAATTTCAATGAATATCTTAGGAGATATAACTGTTTTATAATAACTCCGCAGCAAAATAATGATCAACTGTGCGAGGTAGCCTATTCTAAAGCTGATGAGTTAGTTTTTAGGGTTCCCAAAGGGTAAAATGGGACCTTATTACTAAAACTCCGCTGTCTGTCTGTCCGTCTGTCACCAGGCTGTATCTCATGTACCGTGATAGTTAAACCGTTGAAATTTTCACATATGATGTATTTCTGTTGACGCTATAACAAAAAATACAAAAAAACAGAAAAAAAATATATTTAAGGGGGGCTCCCATACAACGGACATGATTTTTTTGCCGTTTTTTTTTTTTGTGGATGTCGGTTATCGCGTAAAAAAGTAGCCTATGTCCTTCTCTATATCCCAGGTTGATCGGTTCAGCGGTTTAGGCGTGAAAACGTAACATACAGACAGACAGACAGACAGAGCTACTTTCACATTTATAATATTAGTATGGATAGCTTTTGCCCGCGGCTCCGCCCGCGTAGATGTCGGTTATCGCGTAAAAAAGTGGCCTAAGTCCTTCTCCATATCCCACGCTATATTTCATGACGATCGGTTCAGCGATTTAGGCGTAAAAACGTAACATACAGACAGACAGACAGACAGACAAATAGACAGACAGACAGAGTTACTTTCACATTTATAATATTAGTAAGGATAAGGATGTGTATGGATGGTACGGAACCCTTCGTACGCGAGTCCGACTCGCACTTGGCCGATTTTTTGTTTTTTGAACGCGCTAATCTCTGGAACTGCGAATTGGATTTGAAAAAATCTTTTTGCATTTTACAGCCCAATTCTTGAGGAAGAATTACATTCCTATTAACTAGAACACCATTTTTTTAAATGAAAGTTTATGCGTAAACGAAGTAAAAGCACGGGCAGGCAATGTGTTGCGACGGGGTGGGTCGGGGGAACAAGAAATTTAACGCGGACGAAGTCGCGAGCAGAAGCTAGTCTTATATATAAAATTCTCGTGTCACAATGTTAGTTACCATATTCCTCCGAAACGGCTTGACCGATTTTTATGAAATTTTATATGCATATTCAGTAGGTCTGAGAATCGGCTACTATCAATTTTTTTTTTAAGTTTTAGTTAGGTTACCCTACCTGAGTAGGGTAGGGTAGGGTAGGGTAGGTAGGTAAGTAGGTAGGGTAGTGTAGGGTAGGGTAGGGTAGGTAGGTAGGTAGGCAGGTAGGGTAGGGTAGGGTAGGTAGGTAGGTAGGTAGGATAGGGTAGGGTAGAGTAGTGGAGTTTATACTATAGCTTTTGACAGAACGAAGTCTGTCGGTTCAGCCAGTTATTTCATAAAATATTTCTGAGAATAAAAAAATACTTTTGTATCGGAACATAGACCTACGAAAATTCGCATAACCTTAGAAAATGTCATGTGTATCCTTCTTAAAGAAAACAAAGAATACTTTGAGAAAACGGATAAAACAGGATGCGTCATTGAAAGGGCGAACCCTTTTCTGAACCATTGTTAACGATCGTGAGGACGGGAGGTTATTTATAATACGTATTACGAATTCATGCGGTGTGGAAAATGTAAATCAAGTAAGTGGCAAGTATAATCACAACTAATCCTTCCTTGTGTACACACCGGCGTTACGACCGCGAGTGAACTTAAAATTCGACCACAACACCATTATGGTAATGTTAACAGCTTCATTCGGGAGCTCCGCAGCTCTAGAACCTTTTCGGTTTTAAAAGTATTATTAAATGATAAATGATAAATGATTTTATTTCTGTAAGTAGGTTTTTACAAACACTTTTACACGTCAATCATATTTTAAAACTAGATGAGGTCGGCGTTTCGTATCTGACTACTCTGAGAAGAAAGACCGAAACAAACTCAGAGATCACAGTCTCTTTTAAAGTCCAGACATAATCTTGGTCAAATCATGTGAAGACCATGTAGATTGGTGTCTGAAATGGTCTTTTGAAGAAAGAACCACACAGATTGAGTGGACCTATCCATTCAGTGCACGCATTTGTCAGTAATCGTGCAGCTCAACTCAGAACATAAGGAGCTCAACGATTCGACGAACAATACCAAAGAAAGGACATTTGGGCAGGCCGCATAAATTACTCAAACTGCCATACCATGATCAGAAAAAAAAAAATACTGAGAAGAAAAAAATAAAAATAAAGACCCACATAGTCTTCACATTCACAATAATTAAAATAATAATATTATACTTTACAAGTAAATATTCATGTCAATGTGTATAAAGCAATCACAATAAAAAAAGTTTCAATATGTAAAATTTGGAGCAGCTCAATCCCAAGCCTTTTTGTCCTCAATATAATCTTTAATGGTATAAAAGGCTTTCTGGCACAACTTACGTTTAATGAATGATTTGAATTTATTAATGCTTAGATCTTGAACTTGGCTTGGAAGTTTATTATAAAAGCGTATACATTGACATCTGAACGAACCACCTATTTTCTTGAGCCGAGTTTTAGGTACAACATACATGTGTTTGTTCCTAGTATTTATATTATGGATATCACTGTATTGTTTAAACAATTTTATGTTTTTATGGGCATATAAAAGATTTTCAAAAATAAACTGAGAAGGCACAGTCATAACATTAATTTCCTTAAATTTCTCTCTGAGAGAGTGTCTCGAACTTAATTTATAAATTGATCGAACAGCTCTTTTCTGCAAAACAAAGATAGACTGAATGTCGGCGGCATTTCCCCACAACAGAATACCGTACGACATTACACTATGAAAATAACTAAAGTACACTAAACGGGCTGTCTCTAGGTCAGATAAATTACGAATTTTTCTAACAGCGTATGCTGCGGAGCTCAGCTTCTTAGACAATTTATCTATATGTGGGCCCCACTGAAGCTTAGCATCCAAAGTTAAGCCCAAGAATACAGTGCTATCTTCAGGATTCAATTCTTCGCCCTTTATCAACACATTATTTTTCACCTGCCTCACGTGAGGCAGCGTAAACTTAATACACTTGGTTTTTTTTTCATTAAGTAGTAAATTATTAACATTGAACCAATGAACTACTTTTGAGATCGCGCTATTTACATCGTCAGTAACCAGCTCCTGACGTTTAAGTTTAAACAAAAGTGAAGTGTCATCCGCAAACAACACTATTTCATGATTATCCTTTATGAGGTAAGGCAAGTCATTAATATAAATCAGAAACAAGAAAGGACCAAGAATTGAGCCCTGTGGGACTCCCATTGTTACTAAAGATCCGGGAGATCTTTTCCCATTAACGTCAACGCTCTGAAACCTATTACTCAAGTATGAAGCAAGAAGATCCAGAGCGGTGTTCCGGATCCCGTAGTGGCGGAGTTTCCTGATTAACGTTTCATGAAGAACACAATCGAATCAATTAGGTTATTATGACGTTTATTTAATTTTAAATCCATCCATACTAATATTATACTGTCTGTCTGTCTGTCTGTCTGTCTGTATATTACGTTTTCACGCCTAAACCGCTGAACCGATCATCATGAAATTTGGCAGAGATATAGCTTGTGATAAGGTGAAGGACATAGGCTACTTTTTTACGCGATAACCGACATCCACGCGGGTGGAGCCGCGGGCAAAAGCTAGTATAAAATACATTTTTAAATATTTCTTAAAAAAATCATTTAAAAATATAAAAAATTGTGGTCCGCCGGTGTCGGGAGCAGGGTCCAAGCTACCGGTGGTTAGGGCTGCAGAGACAGGAACCTCCTCACAATGCGAGCCGTATCAAGGAGTACTGCCTTCTGAATCAGGCCGAACCGCCTAACGAAAGCCTCGAGAGATGTTGATCGAGGTTTTCAGCCATCAGACCAGTGGCCGTCACGACAATCGGCACAATGATGGCTGAGTTATTAGGTTTTTTATTATCCTTGGCTAATAAATCCCCAGCTCAAATCCTTATCATTATAAAATGAAACAAGCCACGTTATATTCACTTCCATCGGAGAGTGGATAGGGAAATCAAAGTAAAAAACAAATAAATTGTTCGATGCTGCTCGGAACATTACTCAAAGAAATAAAATTGGAACGATGAAATGGATCTGCTATATATTCTCGCAGAGTCGAAGTGGAAATATGCGGACCAAAGACGTATACTTCAATTTCTGGGAAAATAAGCTTTTGTTAGACAGCAAACGAAATGGCCTTGTTGTACTGCGGACTGTTTTTTTTTTTTCAATGCTTTATTAAAAACTAGCTTTTGCCCGCGGCTCCGCCCGCGTGGATGTCGGCTATCGCGTAAAAAGTAGCCTATGTCCTTCTCCATATCCCAGACTATATCACTGCCAAATTTCATGACGATCGGTTCAGTGGTTAAGGCGTGAAAACGTAACATACAGACAGACACACAGATAGACAGACAGAGTTACTTTCACATTTATAATATTACTAGGTTTTGCCCGCGGCTCCGCCCGCGTGGATGTGTATGTTGTACCTAAAACACGGCTCAAGAAAATAGGTGGTTCGTTCAGATGTCAATGTATACGCTTTTATAATAAACTTTCAAGCCACGTTCAAGATCTAAGCATTAATCAATTCAAATCATTCATTAAACGTAAGTTGTGCCAGAAAGCCTTTTATACCATTAAAGATTATATTGAGGACAAAATGGCTTGGGATTGAGCTGCTCTAATTTTTACATACTCATAATTTTATATATTGAAACTTTTTTTTATTGTGATTGCTTTATACACATTGACATGAATATTTACTTGTGAAGTATAATGTTATTATTTTAATTATTGTGAATGTGAAGACTATGTGGGTCATTGTTTTTTTTTTTTTTTTTTTCCTTCTCAGTATATTTTTTTTTTTTTCCTGTTCATGGTATGGCAGTTTGAGTAATTTATGCGGCCTGCCCAAATGTCCTTTCTTTGGTATTGTTCGTCGAATCGTTGAGCTCCTTATGTTCTGAGTTGAGCTGCACGATTACTGACAAATGCGTGCACTGAATGGACAGGTCCACTCAATCTGTGTGGTTCTTTCTTCAAAAGACCATTTCAGACACCAGTCTACATGGTCTTCACATGATTTGACCAAGATTATGTCTGGACTTTAAAAGAGACTGTGACCTCTGAGTTTGTTTCGGTCTTTCTTCTCAGAGTAGTCAGATACGAAATGCCGACCTCATCTAGTTTTAAAATATGATTGACGTGTAAAAGTGTTTGTAAAAACCTACTTACAGAAATAAAATCATTTATCATTTATCATTTATTATTTCTTATATACTATGTCTGTATCATTTTGATGTTGGTCGCTTTACTAAAGCCCCACAGTTGGACGCCGTACGTCCATATCGGCATGAGAATATGCTTATTTAATAACTTTTTGCTATGTTTCGATAGGTGGGAATTCCGTTCTATCAACCAATACATTTTTTTGAAACGCATGTCTAGTTCTTGTCTTTTATTTTTGATGTGCGCTTTCCAGCGCAGTGTCGCGTCTGAAGATAGGGTGGTCGTCGTCATCGCCAGTCATCGTCCCGCCATAGCATTGCAGACGTCGGTCATCTCTCAGACATTAGATAATCAGATCAGACTCAAACTTGTTTTTTGAATAAATATATCAGATTCTAAATGTAAACTACATGTATTGGGTATACATTTTAGGTATTGATAGCCACTTTATTAGCAAGCTTTGTGTAACAGAATGGTAACTAGTAGTTTACTGTGTATGAAAGTCCCTGTGAATATAGTGTGTAGGGAAGGCTTTTTTTAGAAAGAAAAGCACAGAAAGACAAGAATAGGCATTTATTTCAATTAGGCTTGTCAAGGTAACGTTACTGAAAAAGTCCGTTCCAAAACTAGGTCTTCGTGGAGAAGAACGGATAAGAAACTCCACGGAAACAGCATTAAGTATTCTATCATCATATTTCTTACATTTCCATAAATTACCGTTATCTCAAAACGGATAATTCAATCTATTGGACCTTTACTCAGATTAATAGCAACATTATTATAATAATATAAAGGTAGGAACATGAGTATTCCACCACCTTCAGTCCATTATTTATCTACATCGAAGCCTCACAGCGGCGACGGCCGATACAGATGGTAATCATAATTCTTGTTGGTAAAATCAATGTGAAGAAAGACTTTGATACATTCAATTTGATTCTCTATTTAACTGCGGACTGGTGACATTACAATAGTAAGGATTGGCTTGTCATGTTTATAAAAAATCCTATCCCTAATGCCTGCGTCAGCAAACGGTAATCGCGTTGCTTATATTTGGACCAATCTATTTTATGTATTTTTTTTTTGTCATCGACACGCTAAAAAGAACATCTCAGAAAGCTACTTGACCAGCACGTAACTTGCCCACTGCTGGGCAAAGGCTTCTTCTTATACTAAGCAGGTACGTCCAGTTTTCCTAATGATGTTTTTTCCCCTGCTTTTTGCTAAGGATAACTTAAAGCATTTATTTTATTTCAATATACGTCGCAACTATTTACACTAGGTACACTAAAAAAAATATTTAGCCTAACTACTTCGGCTATTTCAGGAATAATCAAAGTTTGACAAGACTTTATAAAAGTTAACTTGATTTAATAAAAGTGATACACAACAGCCAGCACAGGTTTTGGTTACATGTTGCATAAAGTTGTGTGGTCACTTTTTTGTGTTACATGTTGACGAAAGTTTGGTTATGTATAAGTTTAAGTATAAGTATAAGTTATGTATAAGTATAAGTATAAGTTTGGTTATGTATATTTTTTCAGTGTACGTTCAGTTTTCCTAACGATGTTTTTTCCCCTGCTTTTTGCTAAGGATAACATAAAGCATTTATTTTATTTCAATATATGTCGCAACTAACTATTTACACAAGGTACTAAATTAAAAGAGTAACAAACTAAATATAAAAAACAAAACAAAAAATCTAAGATAAACAAAAGGACACTTAGGCGTCGAAGTACTCGTCCACATCGCTGTCATTCGGAAACGTGCGCAGAAGACTGGCAGCATTGCCACGTTAAATGGCAATGCTAATTCTTTGGCGAAAGAACGAGCCAGCCCTCTGGTCACGTGAAGTGTCGAACAGTCGGTGAGAAATTTCCTCAAAAAGAAGACGTGCACTCGGGCCACATTACCCGAGCGTTTCGACCCCAAACGGCTCAAAACTGTAGTTACCCATAAGTTTACAGTATTTAGGATAACTTTGACATATCAAGTTGGAAAGAACCCACAAATCGTGTTTCAGAAGTGTATCTCTTAACCCCTAGCTCAATCACGATATTCATAGAACAATAAATGGTCTCGTTTGGACAAAAAGTGTGTTATACTCAGTCATACAGCCGGTTTATTCTGTAAAAAAAACTCACCGTGAAAACTTAGGTGAAATGAGTTTCTAGTGAACTATCATCGTCCGATACTAGGGATTGTCACCATTGACAGCTCACTTCAAGCTCACTTCACCTAAGTTTTCACGGTGAGATGTTTTACAGAATATCGCCGTCCGGTAAGGACCAGGCCAGGGTCGACGGCGCGTTATGTTCCACGCGCGCCTCAAAGAGATGTCAGCACGCACTGACGGGGTCCGCTAGGACCGGTGCCTGCCAGGGTTGCGGGTTTGTCCGAAAGGGATACCGTGGCCCTGGCACTCAGGCAACTGAAGGAACACGGGTGGGTTTTAAAAGTCTGACACGCCCTCCCGCTCCGCCCAGAGCGGGAGAAGTTATTCGATAATTTCCCACCCAAAAAAAAAAGGTCTCATCATTATCTACTTAGCCTTTTCCCAACTATGTTGCGTTCGGTTTCCACAGCTCAGTACAGTTCTCTACCAACGTTATTAAAATATGAAAACAAGGGAACTTCCACTTCTCTGCATATAAATATCGTTATTACCGTTGAAGAGGTAAACCAATTTTAATAAAATTGAACTTTTTATGTGACAGCACAATTTTAATAATGAAAAGGAAACTGGTTATAAAATGCGCGTGAATTAAATTGTAAAATTGTCTCACGAATTTTAAGCTCTGCGCATTAAAACAATATACATACCTCATACCATTTCACGTGTTAATTAATAAGAGGATTTAACTTTCCCATTCAGAACACACAGTGGAAATATGAATACTTATTATGTACTAGCTTTTGTCCGCAGCTCCGCCCGCGTAGATGTCGGTTATCGCAAAAAAAAAGTAGCCTATGTCCTTCTTCATATCCCAGGCTATATCTTTGCCAAATTTCATGACGATCGGTTCAGCGGTTTAGGCATGAAAACAGACAGAGTTACTTTCACAATTATAATATTAGTATGGAAGTACGGATAGTATGGATTTTGTTAAAACTTAATCGCCTCATTTTAAATTTTCAATGAATGAATTCAATTGTGTTTAACTTAGAACTTACGAAAGATTTGCTATTTTGTAAAATACATAAGAACGAATGAATAAATTATTATTTAAAATGCATACATTTATATGTATACATTTCGTTTCTTTTGAATATTTGGAAAATGTAATAAGATAATACCAAAACGTCTCAGTAGTCAGTAACCGTCCTACAAAAATATATAGCCACCTTACCTATAAGACCTTTAATTAAGATTTAAAATAGAATTTTCATGCTTGGTTCCAAAAAGTACTTATTTCGTTAATGTGCGAACTAACTATACGTATCGACGTTAAATGTTAATATTAATTAATACAACGCCTGGACCAATGTGTAAGAAATTGTTCAATGAGCTCTTATGAGGTTTCCCTTTATAGGCTTTTGAATAGGTCTACAATCATAATGCTAGTCTATATCTATACTCTATTTACTATAGCATTAGACAAATAACAGCTAAATAACGACAGTTATTGTGTAATATTGTTGAAATTACTGCACTTTAGAGTTATTTTTTTAATGAAAATGGTAAATAGATTACAGTGCTTTGTATTTATCGTGAAATAACGGAGTTTATTAGACGTTTACATTGAAATAACGAAAGGGTGAAAACAGTTATTTGTCTAATGTTATAATAAATGGAGTATAAGTACTAATATTCTGATTAAATTCAGAAAAGATCATCCAAGTTCTGTCGTCGTGGAGGCTAATTGTACTAGTGGGACGATCCGCTAATAATTAGATAAGATATCTCAGGTATACAGATTGTGGTCCTCAAACGGCAATGAACAAAGGCCTACAAACCGTCCGCGTCGCATAAAGACAAAGCCACGTCACCTGTCCCTCATAAATATGCTAAATCACTCCATTCACAGTTATAACTACAATTTCTACAATTGGCACACTGCCGTCAGCACGTACTTGAAATCACTGTATATTACAAGCCTTCATACTTCGTGAAACGACGCACGAAATCAACAAAATGAAACTCTAAAAGTTACGCTGAAACAGAAATTTTGATACCTACGTATTCCATATTTCATACTAAAATTCCAAGCAAGCATTTATTAAACTAACACCTTGAGTCCTTTGTATTAAGTTAATTAAAACGAATATTCAAATATTCAAACCCCTTTATAGTTTAGGTACAGTTGTTAATTGCTTTGCACCTGAGACAGATTAATCTAGCCAGACCGAACTTCAGTCAGATAGATTAATTGTACTGGAGTACTGGCCTGTAAACCTGCACGGTGCGCTCTTCCAAGGTGCGCAAAACTGAAGCGTTATTTATGCGATAGTTAATTAGAACTTTTCCCTTAATCTTTTTTTTTTTCGTACTGTTGTTACAGAACCGATGTTTAACCGTGTAATTTAATAACGTGTATCCATAACAATGGCTGAACTCAAAAACATACTTCGAAAGTAAGTAGATCTATTTTCTCGCTATGCGTGGCATCCGGGAACTGAGGGTGCGAACATTGAGCTTAAGTGCAAACCGCATTAACAGCGCCACGTATTGAGACTAGACACGGCCCTAGGCTACTGAATGTTTATGATCCGAGTAATGTGTTATATTCTCCCTCGCAAGTAAAGATAAAGATAAATATATTGACACACGATAAAGCGTGGGACGACGACAGGTTGAGAATAAATAAAATGTCATAGAACACCAAGCCCTGTGCCTTCATTAATCAGTCGGAGAGGTTGATTCATTACAATTTTATAGTTAATCTCATTTAGCACTAGTTGGCTTTCCGCCATGCGCCTAGAAGTCTGCTGTCACACCAATTCCACGAGTTCTGAAATCATTTTAAGTTATTCTTTATTTCCGAAATTGCAGTTTTCATTCCATTCTCACAAAACTAGATGAGAAAAGATTAATTGGTTTAGACGAAATGATGTCCTATAAGTTAAACTATAGTAGTAAAAATAGTCAAAAACAGGACAGGAGATATCTCGGACAAGGGAAACTACTGACCAATCTCTCTTGCGATGACCATTGCTAAAATATTGCACAATATTGTACAATGCACAAAGAAAAGCTTTTTTGAAAATTTTGCTAAACTCTCAACGAAAAGTGCAATCCTAAGTCTCAAATAACTGTCCAATATTACATTGATCGTAAAACAGCGGTATATGCCTGTTTCCTGAATGTTTCCAGGACCTTCGACTTTATATCATACGATGTGCTCTGGAAGAAGGTGAGGCACAGGAATGTATCGGCTGAAGTTCGTAAAATCTTGAAGTATTGGTACACGAACCAAAATAATAATGTAAAGTGGTCCAACACACTCTCTAGAACGTATGGGTTGGAGTGCGGTGTGAGACAAGGGGGGTTGACGTCTCCCGCGCTCTTCAACCTATATGTCAATGACCTCATAGTCGAGCTCAGCAGCGTGCGTGTCGGTTGTCGGGTTGGTGGTGTCAATATTAACAGTATCAGCTATGCGTACGACATGAAGCTGCTGGGCCTGACAGCATGGTATATTTCAGAGATGTTGAAAGTATGCGAGAACTATCCTGCTGCACATGGGCTTGTGTATAATGAAAAAAAAATGTGAGTACATGGTCTTTAAGGCCGCCAGTAAAAGCACAGAATGTGCACTTAATCTTACCCTAAATGACTTGAACATAAAAAGAGTGAATACATTTAAACATCTGGGGCACATACTTACCGACGACCTTAAAGATAATGTAGATATTGAGAGGGAGCGTAGAGCATTAGCGGTCCGAGGTAATATGTTGGCACGTAGATTCTTCCGCTGTACCGACCAGGTCAAGATAACACTATTCAAGGCATATTGTCAGGGTCTGCACACAGGAGGTCTATGGACCAGCCACACCAAAAGGTCGCTAGATGCCTTGCGCGTCCAATATAATAATATTTTCAGAATGCTCTTGAGACTGCCCCGTTTCTGTAGTGCGTCGGAAATGTTTGCACAGAATCAAACTAACCGCTTTCATGCAATCGTTCGAAAGGAAATCGCATCACTGGTAGCTAGAACACGGGCCAGTAGCCCGTGTTCTAACCGTGTCAGAGAGTTTCTACTCTCCCATTTTGAGGCATTTTGTGGAGATGATAGCCAGGTTAGAAAATCATCTTACTTGGTCATCCTCTGTGCAAAATGCTTCATTCAAACTCTAATAATAACTATATTACTTACTAACAATAGCTATATGGTATTACTAACATTATGGATCGTTATTATCTAAATAACTAAATTTTGATTTGATTCATTAATGTATAATTATTATGTATAAGCTGAAAACTCGGCTCATCGCATGGGACCAAATTGATTGCAGTAAATAAATCAAATACCCGTAAAATCGTTCCGAGATTTATTTATTATTCAAGTTCAACAATTGGCGGCGTTCCAAACCACAAAGATTATCTGACAGCGGTTTGCTCTTTATTTATTGCGGGACGCACAAATCAAACTTTTATTTGTGTATTGGGAATAACTTTTACTACCCAGATAAGCATCATTTATGCAAGAATAACATTAAGGTTACTCCTACGTAATAAGTGCTTCCATTCAGAAATGTAGGTGCTGATTCAATTGTATCGTCTTGATAAGCATCCATTGAAGTTATTTTTTGCGAGATACAGGTTTATTAATAACTTCTTGTACAATTAACAAAAATAATCAATACAGAGTTACATACATTGCACACACATATATAAAAATAAACAAAACTCAGAACTGTAGGTTGTTCTTTCATCACATGATGAATATGAATAAACTAAATTTGTAAACGATTCTCTTTCACAAGTATCATACACTCTCCTTGAGTTTCAAATTGGCTGGTCTCCTTGTTTATGTTTGTATTATACATAAGATTGCAGTCCATTGTTATATATTGTACTGAGGCGTGGTGATCTTACGTGGACACAATATAACGTGAAATGTTGTAAATTTTGCTTCGCTCCGCTATGTAAAGTAATTTAATATTCAATTAATGAAATGCAAACATAAGTTTGTTATCTTTTTGTTACCTACATTCCTGGCCTCGGTCAACATAACTTTATCATAATTATGTTTAAGATATCAATCACACGAATAATTTTATATCTTTCCACGATTTATTCCTATAAGCTCTACGATTTGGAGCACCGCCAAAGAATAAATCTTATACCAAAACCACAAAATATTTTGTTTTCCATGTATGCCTGTCAATTTGATTCTTACGACTCATATTAAAAGCACACTTTGTAAACAAGCATATTACAAATTAGATGATTATATCCAAGATAAGAACGCTTAGAAACATGCTGGTCCTGCTCCATAGGACAATTTAGAGTCTAGACAAAATCAAACTGGTTGCTAATTTAAATGTATAATTTTTATGATATTAATTTTATTTTCTGTGATTAATATAATTTAACTCACACACTGACTTATTATATGTAATTTTTTTAGGAAAATCATATACAATGTTTGTAAATATGGGAGCACCATGTATCTATCGCATTTATAAATTTTTCTGTCATTAGGTACTTCAATTTTCATTCTTTTTACCAATTGTGGTAAGTAATTTTTATACTAGGTACATCGTCTTCACCTATAATTATTAATTATTGTATACAAACTATTGTTAACATTTTAAAAGAGTAAGTATGGAGTTTCTTGCCCATTCTTGTCCATACATAACTACCTTTTAGAAGGGGCAACTAGAATCAATTAACTATTTTTGTAATTTTTGACGTTCAAAAGTACATTTTACGTGCCTATTTGAAATAAATGATTTGACTTTGACTTTGACTTTACGGAGCTGGGTAGTTCTTCAAAAAGTATTCTCCGCGTAACTTTCATGGCGAATTTTTCTTTTGGAATAATCTACATATAAATGTACACACATTTAAAACGATGTAAAAATAATACATATTTTTTTTATTTTATGTAAATCGGTGCATAAATTACAGAGATATTCTGTTTTTAAATTTCTGTGCCCACGAAAGTTACGAAACACGGCACGAAAGTTACAGACGTATTTTCTACAGGCAAAATATAGTTTCATATCCTTATTTTTTCTCAAATTTCCAATTTATAAAATAAAAGACTTATTATTTATGAATCAACTTTTATTTGAGATCAACAATTATAGTGTTAACTGTTTTCGGTATTTATTATTTAATATTTTATTTTGAAAAAAATTGAAACACATGCATAAACACTTAATACAAATACATGACCCCCTTTTTTGAGCTTCGCAATAATCGAGTAAATGCATCTGCAGCGTCACAAGTAATCTAAAGTTATCATTCAATGGAGATATGTAACTTTCGTGGACAAATAACCACGAAAGTGGTGCCACGAAAGTTACGAAAATTTCATATTTTTGAGAATTACGATTAAACTTATAGGTAAATAAACAAACAAAGTACTTGGGAATAATCTCGAAGATCTATCTTATTCCTTAATCCAAAATGAGTTGGAAAATTATAAGCATTATCCTTCAAAATATGCGCATGAAAGTTTTTAGACCAAGGCTACTTGAAAATATTCAAAGAATAACTAGCCTCGTATTTTTTTGTTTAGAAGCGATGAACGTACGTGTCTCCCCCTCTGAAGCCGGGATACTACTGAGCGTCCGCGCAGCTAAAACGTGTAGCGACATGTTGGCGCTTTTGGAAGATAGGTGCAGTTTTGTTGCGCGCTCTCGAAACTAACAAAATCGTGTGACAGAGACATAATGCCTATTAACTATTGTAACTTAAGATATAAAATTAATGTTATTGGATAATTATGATGCATAGTTAAATACGATTAATTTGATGTATTACATTATATGCTTATGAATTGAATACAAAAGTTATCAAAGTTTGCCGTGAGCGCGAACAGAGTGTGACGCGCGAAGAACACCGATTTTGCTCCCGTTTTCGACATTAGATATTTTTTTTTATAAACATTATAAATAATTTTAGATGTTTAATGTTTAAATTATGTACACATATCAATAAAGATTAATCTGTATTTGGTCCTAAGACTGAATATTTAATAGGTTACGAATTAAGACCGTGTGACCGCGTTTTGAGGGACCTCGAAGAACTACCCAGCTGATGTTTTAAAATTGTCCGACTACAAGATTAAATTTTCATGCAAGCTTTGTTTAAAAATAACTATTAAACTGTGTTAAAGAAGGTATGCGGCAATCCAAAGACAATAGTAGCGCGGTGAGCTAACTTAATACATAGTTGTCGTTCCAGTCCCGATGGAGCCGGAGACGGTAGACCGCGAGCAAATAGAATTCCGCCGTCGACGAACAACGCTTCGAAACAATGTTCAGGTTCACATAATAGGTACCTACACCTACCTATAGCTTATATACCATTCTCACACAGAGCGACCAACTATCCTGTATGATCCTGGCTACAAACATCAAAGAGACTATGTATTCTGAATCTTTTAAGTTTATTTAATATTTGCTGACACCGCACCGACATGGTACTAAATATGTTTTTGATTTAGATACTTGACTAAAAGTGAAATGTCAAGAAATTACCCTACCAAAATAACACTGCAAAAACCCGATAAAGTTAATCATCTTATTTTAATGCATTCCGGGTGAAAAATAGTTCAGTAAATATTTAAATGAAGAAGTTCTAGGAACTAATAGGATTTATTTCTGTGAGCATAAGGAATTGATTAAAGATGATAAGTTTTATGTAGAATTGGATGTAGATAATTTAATTTGTACGAGTGCAATTAATTAGTGAAAATAGAGGCTACAAAATTGTAACAACAAAACCTGGAAATGTTTTCAATCTGTCTGAATCATACATGCCTTTCAATCCAAAAATAGATGCAATTTCCAAATAGATAGCTGAACAAAATATTTTTATGAAGATTTCAATATTCTATTTTGTTCACTCGTATACAACATCGGTATGTTGAAAATATTGATAGCTTTAATACACTTAGCGTGACCCGGTCTACCTGAAGAGCTATCGATGCCGGTAATATGAACCACTCAGCGATATTTTCGATTTGCATTTGACTATGACCGCACTTTTTGGTTCACGTCGTTAGCAAAATATTATACAATACGAGTATCTTCTTTGCGGTCCTCCTACTACTGAACTATGTCGTCAGCAAGTTTCATGTTGTCTCAACATCGTTGACCTTTTTCAATTCTGTATTTTGATTTCATGAAGACGTTACATTTCTTATGCTGTAGGGACTTTTCAAAACATTTTCTTTTTAACGTTTCGTTAATTTTATGTTTCACTATAAAATTGTAATCTCGAGATTAACAGATTTTGGTATACTACGAGTACTATAAAAGCCTGTTTAACTGCGCGGAACGCGAATAAAACGAGAAGAATAATAGACTACTGATTCAGAATTTTAAAGAAATGAAATAAAAGTTTATGTCGAAGCAACTTCGATTAAGCAGGTAATAAAGAGTTAGTTATTCAAGTATGTATACCGGGGTCAGTCATAGAGTGGCTCAATGGATCGACTGATAAAATTTTCATGAAGTGAAGAGGGTGAACGGATTCGCGGCGAGCTCGGCTAGAACTCCACCGCAATTTGCTCCGGTATGTAACAAATACCGAGATTTTGAGGTGCCATCAGAAAATGCAACCCTTTTCTATTCTTTGATTTCGACTGCAAGCTTCACATTTTCATATTCGGAGAATTTTGCACGGACGCTTTATCAAAACTACGAATATGATTGTGATTTTTTCACTAGTAATAAAATAAAACAACTAAAAGCGAGCTCGGTTTTATGTTCAGTTCAGGGTGTGTATTTAGGTAAAACTCAAACGTTTTTATACTTTTGATTGAATATACAATTTATTTTTTATTTTTTTGAGGTAAGAGCGTAAATCTTGCATCACTGATGTGTACTACAGGTAAAAATTGAACAAGAGACACTTACACTTTATTGCTTGGTAGCTGTGGCTTCATGTTCTTAACTTTCTTTGGCATCTTTCTGCACCCAAAAAGTATTTGTCCAATATTACAAAAAAAACGTTGTAATACAAACAATCACACTTTGCACATTTTATGTAATTGGTACTGCTTCATTATTAATGTTGTATGATTGTCCGATCGCTCTGTTCTATCGGGACCCACTTATCTGGGGTCCAAGTCTGCTATTTTTATAAATTCGTCACTCCAACACGAATCCATTGTCATTTTGCTAAAAGTTCGTAATCTGCTAAATTCATAATGGTCGATTATTGGTCGGTCAATGGTCTCGTAATAGAATTGTATTACAATGGCATTTTGAACATGTATTCATGCCAGATTTCATTTATATATATTTTTACATATTATTTATTAGTGTTATATGCAATCTGAAGTAGTAGGAATTTGGAAGTTTAGTAGGTAGTTTCTTTTGTCATTATGTACGAGATTACCAATTCCTTCAATGGAGTGTCAGTGGCTGGCCATTGGAAAGTCACAATGACGCCAAACGCCATGATATTAGTAGATTACCAAACTTGTCAAAATCAACAATTATGAAATCAATGATAGACCATTCTGACACTATTGTAATAGCAGACATGAGGCCCTGATACCTCGTCAGTAGTTAATTTAAAAATGTATAGGGAACGACACCGATTAGCGTCGTCCCGATTCACTCATTAATAATACATTACAGTATATTGAAAAGTATTGCTGGTCCTGCTCCACAACCTCAGCTAGTTGATTAACATTTGACAATCATGTTGGAGCTGCTGAAGAGTGTAAGACTATCTTTGCATTGTATAAACTCAATCTCCTTTGTATTATATAAATGCATAGCACAGGTGTGAGTCCTATGTACTATAGAGCTACCATTGACCGGGTAATATGTCTTTCATTGACTTGAATGTGCCCTGGCGGTTGAGAGTATGTCATGCTCACTTAAATGTCTCGCTGATGGTGGCGTGTGTGTTGGATCATTTAGCTCCCTTCAAAATGGTTGAGCTGAATGGTGCTAATCCATGCGTCATGTTCGTGAACGGGCGCCGTCCGTTGGGACTGGTCATCTCTTAGCTGCCACGGGTTTTTTTATTTTATTTTATTTTGTTTCTATTTGTTGTACCTACGCTTGACGCTTTTAACGTGTAAGTTTTTATTATTTTTATTTTTACATCGTTCTCACTTTTAGTTATAAATGCAACATTATAGTTGTAACGAATACTTTTGTAACAATTTAATTTAAAAGAGTGTCCATGGAGTTTCTTGCCCGTTCTTCTCCATAGGTACCTACGCTTTGGAATGGGAATGTAGCTTAATTTTTCTTACTGACCGAGTCCTTGACAATTCAAAAGTGCCTGTAAATGGTTTAATTGAAATAAATAATTTGAGTTTGAGTTTGATTGGCCTAATTACTCTTTGCTTTCATACCAATGGAAAATAAATTAAGCGTGCAGTCAATTACATCAACAGTTTTCGAAATGAGCGTCTCGTAACTAGTCATATTTAATGCAAGACGTGATGTCAACAGCCGCACCTATTGTTTTATTGTTGGCAACGGCAGGTCGTAGAACCAGGGCTCGAACCGGTTTAAAAAATACCGGTTAATACCGTTTTATTTTGGTTTTGCTCCGAGCTTTTCTTAAGAACGTGAACGTTTTAAGAACTTTATCTTAACCTAAATTAACCGGTTTGTTCGACGACCGGCATGTCGATAAACGCGTTGCAACTTGTGAGGATACGCGGATACGCGCAACCGCGCGATACTTAATTTCACCAAAAAAAGAAATGATAATTACCCATTTTTGATTTTTTTGCAGTGGAGCTGATTGATGCAATGAATATCTGTATGTATAAACCGAAACAAAAAAAAAATCTTACTGCTAAATAAAATCAGAACGCGCGCGGTCTTTGTTTATCGTGCGTCCGTATTAACCGGTTTTTATTGCTCTAAACAGTTTAATCTGACAAAACCTTGTAAAGTTGTATATAGATTCCTCCAAAAACCGGTAAAAATAACTGGTTTATTCGAACGAAACCGAATGTAAAGATTTTGCGTCAAGTACATAATAACGGTTTGAACATTTAACCGGTATCCGAGCCTTGCGTAGAACCATAAATGGCGAGCGGTAGCCTACACCATTAAGAACCCGACCTTCAGCTACGAGCTACGTAGAATGTGGGCTACGCCGCTGCCGCTACGCTCTACGAATAAGGGGTTTATTTATAAACGCTGCTTAAAGTTAAGTAATGATTAGCGACTGTTTAACCATATATTTTTGACGTTTGAACGTCACTTAACTTTAAGCAACGTTTATGAATAAACCCCTAAATGTCTTATCTTACGCTCATAGCGTAGATAGCTACGGGTATACATCATTCGGTTTGTTTCTGCCTCGAGGTGTTTTTGTTTTACGGAATAAGCGGCCAGTGGGCTGTTCTATCGTGAGAGAGATTGAATCAAATACGATGGAGGCTAATTGATATTGTTAAGGTGTGGCCCTAACTCTTAGGGTTTTTTAGGGTTTCAGGCAACCAAAATGAGTGTTTTCTTTTCCTCTGGATTACAGAAATTTATTGCGAATATGATTTACAATGGTTTGGGACTATGTCTAATTATGGTCGAGGCAGAAAGGCAATAAAAAAGGTAGGAGCTGGCGGCGTCGTGTGCTTATATAGCACTAGCTTTAGCCCGCGGCTCCGCCCGCGTGGATGTCGGTTATTAAAAAAGGTAGCCTATGTCCGTCTCCATATCCCAGGCTATATCTCTGCCAAATTTCATGACGTTTAGGCGTGAAAACGTAACATACAGACAGACAAACAGACAGACTGACAGAGTTACTTTCACATTTATAATATTAGTATGGATTGAATCGGTGCCTCCTTGCGGTGGGTTGATGAACTATTCAGCTTGACGAGTAACGTAGGCGCATGTCTGTTGTGAAGATCATCATTAATTGTTCTTCATTGCGCCTCCTATCGGTGCCGGTAGATGGCGCTGTCCTCAACAGATATTGTTTACCTAAATAGACTGTGGCTACACGTTCTCTTAATGAGTTTACGTTTTTTCTAACGCTCTGCCATTGTATAAGTAATTTTTAACTTTATAAAAAAATTGGTTGTCTGTAAAGTTGGTTTACGGACGATAGTTTAACGTGACAACGTCATAACAAAATATTCATGCGGCGCAAGAGTACAATGAGCGTAACGGGACATTTTCGTGCATGCATCCAGCGTTCATCGATTTTGTCACGTCAAAAACGAAACTTGAAGAATATTTTGATTGATGGGCTTTTCTTTGATACTGATGTTAAAAATAACCTGCCAAGGCGTGCCGGACCACGCAAAATGAAGCGTTCCGTAGTTGGGATGAATTTATCCTAAGAACAACCTTAACATTGTAGTTGAAAAACATGGTCTCCCATACATTCCAACTGCAAATGTAAGTTTGTCCGCACAATATTGGGATATTTACCATGTTATTTTAAGATCATAGAGTCGTTATAGGTTATACGTTTCTTTTAGTTTATAAGGTTAGAATTACATTTTTTTTTCTCATAATTTTGGCTCAATAGTTTCGGCGATAAGGCCGGTCAATTTTAATTTATTTTCTAAAATAACTCTAAAACTTATTTTAAAATTATACAAAGATATATACTTGAGACCCTCACAGTAAGTCCTTTCATTTGATATGTCACACGGTACAGTCTGCAAAACTTTTTTTATTTTCTCATTGGCTCCCAAAAGTGACCCCCATATTCAAAATTCATTTATTTAAGTAACACGTCCGTGTTTGGGTCACAGAAATGCATATGTGTACCAAATTTCAGCTTAATGGGTCCAGTAGATTCGCAGCAAATTGGCTGTGACAGACGGACGGACAGACAGACACACGACTCATCCTATAAGGGTTCTGTTTTGACGTGACAACGTCTAATAAATCGATGAACGCCGGCTGCATGCACGAAAATGTCCCGTTACGCTCATTGTTCCGTTACGCTCATTGTACGCTTGCGCCGCATCAATGTTTTGTTATGATGTTGTCACGTTAAAGTATCGTCCGTAAACCAACTTTACAGACAACCAATTTTTTTCATTCGGACACACGAAAAACTTAAAACAGAAATAGTACGAGATACAAGAAGATATTATTTAATGCGACAACACGAAGTATACAAACACAGCAATAAACAAACTATTCTGTTGTTTACATGGCGAGAACCATTATGTGAACGTAAAATGAAAAGGTTTTTTAAACCGTGCTGCGGGTAGTGCAAATTCCACGGAAGTTCTTTTTAAACTCTCATTGCAGTTGCAATTCAAAAACTTTTGTTCGTAAACGCAGCCTCATATCTATGTAGCCCAACTCCACTTTCCGAGCTCATTTTTCTGTTCCTCATTGTTTCGCAATAGTTACGTTTTGTAATAAATGTTGCACAAACAAATTAGTTTGAACGCTGGCTCGCTCCCAACTAGTGACATGAATTATGTATTTTTTTATTTAAAATGTCTTTCTTAGTTATTTTGTAAGGCTATGGAAAGAAAATGGAAGTATAACGTTGTTAAAATAATTAGGCGTACTTAAGTTTTTCAACTACTATGAGTTTGCTCTTGACTTTAGTCTAGGTCTGGATGACAGAGACAAAGTCTACGATGGAGTGAGCTTACCCAGAAGAAGCCTGTTCACTCTCACTTTGAATATATTAGGGTTGTATGCGTTCAGAAACACAGACGCAGGCAGAGAGTTCCACTCCTTTGCTTTGCGCATTATAAAAGACGTTTGAAAACGCTTAGTGCGATTTGGTGGAATATCAACTAGGTAGGGGTGGTAACTTGCAGTGCGTCTAGATGTCCGATGGTAGAAGGGGGACGGTGGAATGAGGTCGTGGAGTTCATGGGCACACTCGCCGAAGTACAATCTGTAGAAGACCGACAAGTGGGCAACCTGGCATCGCGGCGTGATTTCAGGAGTCGGACTAGATTTGAAATTGTAATGTATGTATTAATAAGTTATTGTGGGTAAATCGATATGTTAATCGAAATAAATAAAACAAAGTTGGGTTAGTTACACCATTTATAACTCAAGAACGGATAGACTGATTTTTATAATCTTTGATTTGTTGGATTTGTGTACGCCCCGAGTAGCAGAATAACCACAGGACAGATAAAAGAGGTTAGCAAGGAAATAGTTCCTGATTATACAAAGTGTTTTTTTTTTTTGTATATCCCATAACTCTAGGGTAGGAATGAGACCATATCAAAGAGTCAACTGGCATATGAATTATTTTTAATCAAATATATATATATATTTTTTTTTAATAATTCTACAAAGTCACGATTATTAATGTAAAACACCCTTACGTGAAATATGACAACGTCGCATTTTCTTAGCTTTACATATTAATGATTGGTTTGAATGATAATGAATTACTCTTATTTATCAATGAAACTTACATACCTACATACATCGAGGGTCACAGTTTCATCAGTTTGGCAACATCGCAAAAATAACAATTCGTCATACGGGTGACAATTTTTGACCTAAATTAATATGATTGATGATAATTATCTTCGAAACTATGTATTTTTGGACCAAATAATCTAGGACTTTTTGTATTATTTGTACTCATAGAATATAACCCTAGAGTTATGGGATATGAAAAAAAAAAACACTGTATACGTACATTTTATACAGAACAGCTTTTTTTGCTGATATCTCGAGAACGGATTGGGAGGATTTAACGCGGACGAAGTCGCGGGCAGAAGATAGCTGTTTAAAAATAAAAAAAGTATTGAAGGTAGTTCAGTTTTTCTAAGATTTTACCTACTCATTATACTTGTGCCTGTACGTTGCTACATGTATTATTTTATTCCCGTAACCAAAGTGCTCCCAAACCAATAATCGTTCAGAAATAAAGCAACAGATTTATATTTTTCCAAAGATTTCAAGAAATAGATTTTTGTTTTGGAAATAAGTTAATTGCTATAATTAACTTACTTAAAATAAAATTTTAACTGTAAAATGTTTTTTTTTTTTCGGTCTAGCTCTCATTGACCAAGCGAAAGGAACTTCGTTCCAATGGAATGTTCCACATGTGGGACACCTCTCGACAGTTTTTTAAGTTATCGGCTTTATTAATTTTGGTTCATAAAGTCTAGTGTATTGTTATGTTTTAGAAAAAGAACGTAAAACTCTTTTCAGAAGGACATTTTAATTCGAAGTTTAAGACTGCACCGAGCGCACAGTGGCGCCCTCATCGTTATTTCGGTGATTTCTTTTATTTTAGAATGAAAATGCAGAAAATAAGCTCGTCAAGTTGTGCTTCATAAGACTATACGTCAATATTACTACAAACAGTAGTTTTAAATTGTTATATTTTATTGTAATCATTAAAACGGAAAATAGTGGCCACTAAGCTCCGTTTTAATGATTACAATAAAACATAACAATTTATAACTACTGTTTGTAGTAATATTGACGTATAGTCTTGTGAAGCACAACTTGACGAGCGTATTTTCTGCATTTTCATTCTAAAATAAAAGAAATCACCGAAATAACGATGAGGGCGCCACTGTGCGCTCGGTAGCCTCTTAACATCATCTTGGTCGAGATTTTACTCAACTCGTCAGTATATTTGTGGCAAGAGGGCCCGAGGGATAACCAATAACAACTAACGGTCTGATATTTGGTAGATTTACATGAAAGCCTACAATTTGATGCTTAAATTATCCGTTCTTATGTAAATGAAGGGACAAGATGTTAAGTAGACTATAAAAGGATGTGCTGTTAGAAAACCCGACGAATAATTTAGCTTAGTTTGAAAATGTTTTACATAAATAAAAATATGTATGTAGTATAGGAATAAAAGGAAAAAAGCGAATACTTAAGGCAAGAAAAATTCGGTCGGATCAGAAGCCAGCTGGGACAGCGACGTGACGGCTTAAAAAATCGCGGTGGAAAAGCTGCCTCAAATAGATGTATATTTTGATTTATTGGCTCGAATCAGACCGAGTGAAATAAAGTGAGAAAAGTTAAGTCGCTTATAATAATCTTTTTTAGGGTTCCGTAGCCAAATGGCAAAAAACAGAACCCTTATGGATTCGTCATGTCTGTCTGTCTGTCTGTCCGTCCGTATGTCACAGTCACGTTTTTCCGAAACTATAAGAACTATACTGTTGAAACTTGGTAAGTAGATGTATTCTGTGAACCGCATTAAGATTTTTACACAAAAATAGAAAAAAAAAAAAACAATAAATTTTGGGGGTTCTCCATACTTAGAACTGAAACAGATTTTTTTTTTATCAAACCCATACGTGTGGGTTATCTATGGATAGGTCTTCAAAAATTATATTGAGGTTTCTAATATCACTTTTTTCTAAACTGAATAGTTTGCGCGGGAGACACTTCCAAAGTACATAGTAAAATGTGTGTGTCCCCCCTGTAACTTCTAAAATAAGAGAATGATAAAACTAAAAAAAATATATGATTTACATTACCATGTAAACTTCCACCGAAAATTGGTTTGAACGAGATCTAGTAAGTAGTTTTTTTTTTTTTTAATACGTCATAATTTGTAAACCGCAATAAGTTATAGCTGGGAAAAACTTTTACGTTAGAAGAGTAAAAGAATTTATGTGAATCACTTTTACTAAAAATGATTCTGATATCCTATTTACAAAATAAACAATATCATTTCATATATCGACATATTTCCTTTTAGTTGTGAATCCATTTATTGATAACTCGGACAAGCACGCCTTTACAATTCGTCGAACATACGATGTAAAAACACATTAAAAAAGATCTTCAAAGTTATAGCTGGGAAATACGTTAGAAAAGTAAAAGAATTTATGTGAATCACTTTTACTAAAAGTGATATCGGAATCACTTTTACTAAAAGTGATTCCGATATCCTATTTACAGAATAAACAATTTCATTTCATAATTCTTTTACTTTTCTAACGTAAAAGATTTTCCCAGCTATGGGAAAATCTTTTACGTTAGAAAAGTAAAAGAATTTATGTGAACATGGAACGAAACCATACTCGATTCGAGGAATAAGTATTTTATTGCGCTTTCAGTCAATCCGCCTAGCATAGTCAGCCTATAAATGTTCCCACTGCTGGGACACAACGCTCCTCTCAGTGAGAGGGGCCGTATTCCACCACGCGGGCCAAATGCAGGTTGGTAGATGTCACATCTTGGATTTTTTGGTTCTAGGACATGCCTGTTTGCTCACGATGTTTTCCTTCACCGTTTTGAAAGCAGTTGTGATGAAATTATTTACAAACACTCAAAGTCAAAGTCAAATAATTTATTTCAAAGAGGCACATATAAGGCACTTTTTAACGTCAAAAATTACAAAAATAGTTAATTGATTCTAGTTGCTCCTCCCAAAAGGTAGCTATGTATGGAGAAGAACGGACAAGAAACTCCATACTTACTCTTTTAAAATGTTAACAATAGTTTGTATACATTAATTAATAATTATAGGTAAAGACGAAGACGACACTAAAGCGGCAGTCTGGGTTCGAACCTAAGACCTACAACTCGCATGTCGCAGCCGATACCAATGAGCCACCACTGCTCTCAATTACGAGGCTAGCAATCTGCCTCGCCTTTGGGTCGGGGTCGGCTTCCAGTCTTACTGGATCCAGCTGAATACCAGTATTTTATATGTAGAAAGATACAACTTTGCAGGATCCATGATTAAAATTCACAACGTGTGTAAATCTGCTTAGCCATCAAGTTCGCTGACTGTACTTTGTTCGACAAAATACAAGTAGGTAAATACGCAAACATAAAACTCGAATCCGGTCTCGAGACATAAACGTTTGAAATGAACAAGAAAATAAACGAAGGTTTTATGACTAGAGATTGGTAGTCACGTCCGAATACGGAAACATTTTCATTCAGGCCAGGTCAACGTATTGTTCAATTTATTTTCTCATTAGAACACATTTCCTGATGTTTGGGAACATTCGAACAACGCAATGAATCAAAGCCCAGTTCGGTTATTTCGTTTACAATTCAAAGTAAGGCGCCTGTTACACGTAAAGTATTTACTGTGTTCCGCCAATAAATACTAGTGTATCGTGGTATTTATTGAACGTGTAACTAGCGTACTGATGAATTTCAATATTGAATAATGGATTTCTAGATTTCATGATTCCGTATTGACGATCCTTCGGAATGTTATAAATATTGAACGTCTAATCTCGCGTCAGTATTTATTTTTTCTTATTGATGCGAGCGACATTATAGCTGAAACCTTACGTTATTAAAATCTCTTCCTGTTGATAAGTAATGCACAGTTAATGCTAATTTTTCTCTTGGGGTAATAGCTTTTCTCATCACTGTATCTTGCTTTGTTAAAAATGGTGTTACCATTGTTAGAAGTTCTTCAAAGCAAATATCGGGCATTCGAAAATAATTCTCGTAATCATCCATTTCGCCATGTAGTTTCATTTCGGCCATTAAATTCAAATGGGTGTACCTTTCTCTTTGTAGGTACCAGTTTTTTGACCACCGTGTTCTTTTAACTTATTTTTTAAACCAATTGCAAAAATAATAGCCACGCAAGCTTTAATTTTTAGCTATATGTCCATTTTAACGTGTATTCAGCAAGAAACCGGACTAAATACTGACGTAATAAATATTGAACGTGTGTCTGGTGTATTAATCCATCAATAAATACAGACGTCTATCAATAAATACTGAACTGACGAATCGCAGTAAATACTTTACGTGTAACAGGCGCCTCAGGCTCGTAGACTGTCGGAATGTTATCACTGATAGCTGTTTCGGTTGATTATGCAATACTGCCGTTCGTAAATGTACTTTGTGACTGGCAAAGCTTTTAGTCGGAACGACAGAACATTCTATAGGTGGTGACCGTTCTATGTAAGTACACCGAAACTGAAATATAAAAAAACCGGCCAAGTGTTTCGTAGTTGGGACGAATTTATACCAAGAACAAACTTAACATTGTAGTTGAAAAACATGTTCGCCGATACATTCCAACTGCAAATGTAAGTTTGTACGCATAATATTAGGAGATTTACCACGCTTTTTTAAGACCATAGACTTGTTATATGTTTTCCTGTAATCTATAATTACAGAACCAATTCCTGTATTATTTTTTTTAACAAAATTTTCGGTTCCAGAATTTCGAAGATAATGGGGAATGGTCTAATTTCATCTATTTTCTTATATAACTTTACAAATATTTATTTAAAATATTATTATATAAATATACTTGAGACCCTCACAGAAATCTCTTTCATTTTATAACACAGGGTACAGTGTGCAAAAGTTTTTTTTTAAAATAATTATTAATATAATTTTCTTGTTTCTCTCCCAAAAGTGACCCGCATATTCAAAATTCATTTATTTACGTAACTCATCTATGTTTGGGTCATAGAAATTGATATGTGTACGAAAATTCAACTTAATCGGTCCATTAGTTTCGGAGTAAATTGGCTGTGACAGACGGACAGATAAAGAGACAGACATACGAGTGATGCTTTAAGGGTTCAGTTTTTTCCTTTTGAAGTACAAAACCCTAAAAAACTGTTACTGCCGTTAAAGTTATTAAGTACTTATTCCACTTTAGCAAACCATTCAATACTTATAGGAAACGGACATTAAAAACGATTTTCAACCTTTTCAACAACGATTTCCCTACATTTTGGTTGGAGAGAATAACGTCAATTGGAGTGAATTCATTAGGTAAGAATGCAATGAAACACATTCTTAAGTAAGAAAGCTTGCTAAAAATTAAATTCAAAAAATTCAAAAATTCTTACTTGCTAAAAATTTTATTTTTAAATTAATTCTTAGTATCAATATTGGTTCTAGTTCTTGTTTTTTATTATTGTAGTTTATTCCTTACGTTTGGCGGTGCCGATTTAATGATTGGTGTGCTTCTTGACAACTTGTCGTGTATAAATAAGATCTCTTATTGTATTACACCATAGCTAGCCGTGAAAACCTATATTTGGCTTCATGTTTCTTTTGCCAGTTTATTTATTGTGTTTATGTAAAGCTGTTGGTTTTCCATGTGATAAATAAATAAATAAAAGTCCGTGGAGCATGAATCGAGTAATTTATTTCAAGGACTTTTTGAGTTCCCACGTGAGGTGTTATTAACAAGGTGTTATTAACAAAAAAAATTTTTTTCCCCTATTAATAAGAACTAACGTTCTTAATCATTTATTATAATCTAGCCAAATAGACTAATAAGCAATTTAACTCTAACTTATTATTTTACGTGATAGATTACATAACTAAGAATAGTGTCAATTTGCACTTTTACATAGCACTTTCTTAGAGTCTGATAATTAATAAAAACACTTTGCTCATGTGTTACATGTATAGCACAGCAATGTTACTATTATTATTCATTCACTACTTATATACTACACTAACTCAAAAGGAGGAGCTCGTGGCTAAGTAATAACAGCCGTACGGGTCGATCAGTCAGGTTAAGCTACGCTTGCCGGGGTTGTTCCGTGGATGGGTGATCATCTTTAAATACCGAGACTCCTCCGTGCCTCGGAAAGCACGTTAAGCCGTTGGTCCCGGCTGTCATTCGTGGATCTTTGACAGTCGTTACGGGTCGTCAGACGCCCAAAAGTCTGACAACCAGTCTTACCAAGGGGTATAGTGTTACTCAGTTACTGGGTTGTGGAGGTCAGATAGGCAGTCGCTCCATGTAAAATACTGGTATTCAGCTGCATCCGGTTAGACTGGAAGCCGACATAGTTGGGAAAAGGCTAGGCAGATTGACTAACTCAAAAGGTTTAGTTCTCTTTAGCATACGCACTATGTCTGTGTTGTCTAGCAGCTGAATTGCCTCGACATTCACATGTCGGTGAAGTCTGTGTTCGTGGGCTTCAGCAAATTTTTGGGTGATGGTGGTGACGAGTTCCATTTAAAAACATATATTCAAATGGAACTCGTCACCACCATATTAACAAATTGACACCCTACTTCAAATTGCCGTTTTATTGCTTTTTCATACAACTGTCAGTACAAAGAATGACAGTTGTGGTCAGTTAGGATACGGACAATTTATTTTGGTATTTGTGGTAATTTGCTTAACAATGAATAACCCTACCTTTACTTTTTATAAAATGGGTATCTGAAAAAAGACATTATACGAGTATGTCAATTAGATTCACGTCAACTTATAGGTTATTATCGCTAGATGATTCCTACCACTAAGGAAAGAAGGCGTGAGTTTATATATGAATGTGTTTAATTCAATAAAATATTTTAGAAAATTAACACTCTTACCGTATCTTTAACAACAGCAGCAAGGCGAGCTGATCAAAACGATGTGGTGGTCTCGTAATTCACCAACAAAACTTGAACTTTCTTGAAATCGACAGGACACTTTTACATAGTTTCGACGCCAATAAACTGTTTGGTCAATATCACCATTCAAATTGTACAAATTGTTACCAAGAATGTATTGCCATTCACATACTTTAATTTATAATTGCCAGAAACGTGCGAAAGTATAAAAACTGACTCGTTACCTGGTACCGAGATTACACAATACACGATCGTCATTCCGACCTCGCCGCCGAGGCCCCGCGCGAAATCCCCGACTAATGAATAGTCCTCCCCGACCCTTGACTGTAAGTGAAGCGCCAGCACGCGTTTTAGCTGAGCAGCCCGTAGCTTTAAATCCCCCGGATAATAATCATAACTCTGATTTTATCCAGCCACCGTCGGTCCCTTGCCACCCTCCCTCCGACTCAGCTGCCCTAAGCCGAGGTTCGTACCCCACAGGGGGTGCCCTTAGCGAGCAGCAGTCGTTTAGTTTATAGTTTTTACGCCCTGGCTGGAGGCATTAAGTTTCGTTAGGAGCTTAAGGCAGCCACAGGGAAGTCCGGTTAAAGAGTCGGAACCTTAGTGGTTACACTCTGAGATGCCCTAGATAAAAAAATAAAATGGTACCGAGATACTACCGGGAATACGTACTTTGACCTTAATTTATTTCAAGGTCTTTTTTGGAGTTCCTACTATAGGTATTTGTTAGGTACTTCCCAGTTTAACAATGGGTACCTATTATATCTCGGGCTCGATCTATTTCTTGCGATGGCAAAACAAACAAAGCTGTCTCACCGTTCGGTAGGTGTTACCTTGTCAAGTCACTGTCACAGCGACAAGGGTTGGGCAAAGCTTTTGTAACACAACACCGGGATATAAAAGTCAAATCATGGCCGAAATCCAACAGCCGTTGTTTTGTTTTTTATAAAGGTTGCAAAGTTTTTTAGTGGAATTAAAATCTATTTTATTAGAAAAAGGGTAACACTTTTTTTTTGCCTGCGTGTTTTACTTTTTAACACAATAGTCAGCTCGCTTCAAATGATGTATACTCCATTTACTTTGCATTAGACAAATAACGGCTAAATAACGACAGTTATTGTGTAATATTGTTGAAATTACTGCATTTTAGAGTTATTTTTTAATGGAAATGGTAAATTGATTACAGTGCTTTGTATTTATCGTGAAATAACGGAGTTTATTAAACGTTTACATCGAAATAACGAAAGGGTGGGAACAGGGGAACAGTTATATGTCTAATGTTATAATAAATGGAGTATAGGTACTTATAAGGTACAATAAAATAATAGGTATTTAAAATGTATAATAGGTTCTATATTGTTGTAATTAACTAAATAAGTTTCATAACGTGACAGCCAATATATTTTCTATTTTGAGAACTATACCTAAATAAATATAATAAGAAAAATACCCGAAGAAAATTGAGCGTCAATTAGATACAAGATTACGAAGAAGTCTCGTGTTTCGACGTCGGAGACTCGCAGTACCAATTTGCTGTTCACTTTAGAGGTCGAACCGTCGATTTATCAACACGACTGTATTGCCCTCTCTGCTGCGTAAACTTCATTAATGAATCTCACAAAAATGACGAGGGTTGACAGCGTAATTATCTTTAGGAAATGAATTATAATTGAAGGATCGGCTCATTTGTGGGGATATATATTTCTACCATTTAGATACCTATATTACTTAATCCCCCGGCTCAATTTTGTGTGCGTATTGTTTTGCTTTGGTTATAATAAAGTTATCAAATGTTTGTTGTTGTAGTTGTAATGTGTTTCTTATAGATCACCATCATTCATTAGGGTTCTATAACCCAACGGGACCCTATTACTAAGGCTCCGCTGTCCGTCTGTCCATCCATCTCAAAATCAAAATCAAAATATTTTATTTCACATAAACCTACATGGGCACTTATGAAACGTCAGAAGCTAGGTGCACGGTTCCAATTAGTCGTTTCCTATGGAGAAGAGCCGGCAAGAAACTCCACGGTTACTCTTTTAAAAATAATTGGCTTTACAATATTATTAAATAACAGTGATAATAGGTATGGGAGGACAGTGTAGGCCTTTCAACAATTACCAGGTACTTAACAAAATAGAAAACCGCCAACAAATCTACACTCTACTAGGCCTACAACGTTCTCACATTCACAAAATATAAAATAATCTAAGTATATAAAATATTAATGACATGATTGCAATTACAACTACAGTAACATATCTGAATAAATATCATGTCCACAAAAGCCACTAATAAAGAATCCATCTGTCTGTCACAAGGCTGTATCTTTTGAACCGTAATACGTGGGCACTTAAAATTTTCACAGAGTGTGTACTACTATGGCCACTATAACAACAAATTATAAATATAAAATAGTTTTATAAATTAAAGGAGGTCCACGGAGGGCTTTTTATTACCATACTTCAACTTTTGAATCGTTAAATAATAAATCTCAGTCGTCCTTTCGAAGATTCGACCTGAAAGGCTGATTTAAATTTTAAAGTTAGGGTCAGCTCACACCGAGACGCGACGCGACGATATTGGAAGAGGCCAGTGAGCGCGCGCCGCCCGCCGCGAGATGCATCGCAACGTCGCTAGGCGCATAGTAAAATCGTTGGCAACACGTCGCGTCGCGTCGCGTCTCGGTGTGAGCTGACCCTTAAAGGTATCAAGCGACTTGGGTCGAAGCCTTGCGCCGCGCCGGTTCAGAGCTATTTATAGCACAAACAGAACAATTTCCTGACACCAACTTGTAGGAATTACTGGGAATCTGCCTGCTGAGCAATATTTCATGCAGCTGTCTGTCGCAAGGTGGAACAACGTTACTGTTAGTTTGGTATTTTCACACACGATACTGAGGCCGAGAAACATAAACGTTACACCACGGGCTTTGGCTTAGGCATGTTCCCGTCTCTATCCTGCACTTTTAGATTAACAGTTGTGCAATAGTGACAAGAATAACGTTTATTATTGTATTATTTTGTTACTTAGGCCTAGTAGAGTGTAGATTTGTTGGCACTTTTCTATTTTGTTAAGTACCTGGTAATTGTTGGAAGGCCTACACTGTCCTCCCATACCTATTAACAATGTTATTTGATAATATTGTAAAGCCAATTATTTTTAAAAGAGTAACCGTGGAGTTTCTTGCCGGCTCTTCTCCATAGGAAACGACTAATTGGAACCGAGCACCAAGCTTCTGACGTTTCATAAGTGCCCATGTAGGTTTATGTGAAATAAAATATTTTAATTTAGATTTTTAAGGTTTCTTACAGCTGATATTTGACAGTTAGTGAAAGAAGGCCAAATAATTACAAGTTTTCACTGACAATATTAGGGTAGCACAGGAAACAGTAGACAGGCAAGAGAAAGTAAAAATAAGTAAGCACTCGGAGAGAATTAAGAAAAGATTGAACAGGTTTTAGTGATCTTCAAAGGAGTTTTTACAAAGTATTTTTTTAGTTTAGGAACACTGGTGGAGAATAAATCAAGATCATCAACACTCTAATACATCGAGTGGTATGCCCCTAGCTCTTATCATATAAGAGTTTTGTCGATATCCCAGAGAGCAAAATGACGTCTGCGGCAAAAAAATGACGTCATTTTAGGGTTTGTAGTTTATTCGTCAATTATGTACGTCACACTAACGTCATTTTAACGTCTGGTACTCAACGGAACGTCCTGGTGACGTCGATTTAGCGTCATGTCTAGAGGCTGTAAAAAATTGACGTCATCTGATGGGACCCCCCGATGTCAAGACATGACGTCGCTTACGTCGAGCAGTACCGTAAACGGACGACATAGTGACGTAAAAATTCTACCTGGAATATGCACCGCACAGAGGAAACTTATAGAGGTTGATGATTCACGCAGCCCAATTTTGCTCATCAATTCAGAATAGTCGGTTGAACCATTTGCCAAATTGCACAAGAATACAATGTCAGCAATTTTTCTCCGCTTAATTAGTAGAAGAATGTGAAACTCCCTGCAGCGGCTGTAATAATTAGGGAAATAAGGTTTGGTTTGGTGTTTAGCCAAAGTATGCTATGTAATGTATATTTATCTCGGCCTGAGAAAAAATTGGGACGTTGTGAAAGTGTTATGTATCAGCAACATGATTAATGTTTCTTTATCCATCAACAGATGGATTTTCAAGTCGCTGTACTCCAAATATCATGCATAAGATACACTTCCTGCAAGTAAAAAATAATTTTCCCGCCTCAAGTACTGCGTTTATCATAAATCATTTTCTATTGGGCGTAAAGATAAGCTCTTAATATGAAGTCCTTCCCTAAGTTTGGAGCACGCACCCCTCGTCGTATCTATAACGAAGATCTTTGCTGCTAGGTCAGTTATTTTGGTCGCAAGGGTAACGAGAACCATTAATTTTTAAAAAAATGGCTTATTTATTGTTAGTTTCGTAAGGTTTCAACAGTTAAAATGTAGTTATTTGCTTAAAATGCATAGTTTAGATCAGGCTGAGAACGAACTTAAAAGTAAATGCTCCTACTCTTGAAAAAAACATATTTTTTCTTGGATAACTTTGTACAAGTAAAACCACTCCACGAATTGGAAAAGAAAACACATGAAGCGTAGATTTACATTATATCCTCAAATGTGAGAGAAACGACGCTTTTCCGAAAATCCGATAAGCTTGGAAATTCAGGACTCAAATCTAAATAATATAAAACAAATTCGGGTTATTTATAACTTGAGAACGGCTGGACCGATTTTTATAATCTTTAATTTGTTGGATTTGTCTCCGCCCCGAATAGCATAATAACTAAAAAACGTGAGAAAAAAATCAGGAAAAAAAATGAATAAAATTCATTTTCTCATACATTTTTTATGGAACGGCTTTTTTGATGATACATCGAGAACGGATTGGGGAACTACTACAATTTCACGCCGTCAAAGTCGCGGGCAGAAGCCAGTTAACGTATAAGTTACACAATATAATAAAACGAGTAGGTACACATCTGCATATTCACGCAGTTAAATTAATTCTAGTTGAATATATTATGTTTTAGTGTTATCTTGTTGTATGTTCATGTGTTTCGTAGAATTCATCACGCCCAGTCGTCACGCCACTTTCACAGCGTCATGCTCGTATCATACAGTACATTAAGTGAGACGTTATTCAGCGTCCCCACTTTCGTTCATATAATTCTGAAATAGCGGGCGTCGTTAACGAGATATTACTGTACGAGTAGCAAAATATGGTTACCAATTCCAATAATGTACTGGATAAAGTGATAGTGTGCTTTTATGTTAATAGAGAAAGGATACAAAAAATTATAAATTAAATTGGGTTTTTCTTTACTCATGTAAGTCGCTTCATAAAATTAATAACTCATGAGACCGAAGAAGGATCCAAGCCATATATAAATATCCGCAAAGTAGACTCTGGCGAAACGCCAATAAAGTGTTAGCTTTAGAAAGAAGATTCAACATAGAATATTGTAATGATACTGTCTAATATGTTTCCAAATGTGTTCGGATCGACCCTGTCCCTGACATAATTTGTCAATAATTTTGCATTCCATCTTATAAATCTTAACATTTCTTAACAAAAGCAGTAAATAGAAACTGTCAAAATTATTAATTCCTCAAGTAAATGCTCCGTTAAGCTAAAGGCTCCCAGGACTTGTATGAGTAATGGAGTTTAATGTGCTGCCAGCTCCAGTCGTGTTAACATCAATCCACGGAGCGCTCTTAACTAAAACGTGAACAACTTATATTTAACAAGTTCATACAAAACTAAATCTGAAGTTCTGCCTAAAGCGCGCAGACTGTGTCTAGTAGACTGAAGCGTGTAAACTGTTGCGTGCTGTGCTGTGGGTGTGTGTGACTGAGTAACATGGTAACTTTATATGAAAGATGCGATTACGGCAAGTAGTTGGTTAGTTTCAAAGCATTAGGAAAAGGTAGCCTTTCCTTTTTTTTTTTGGGTGGGAAATTATCAAATAACTTCTCCCGCTCTGGGCGGAGTGGGAGGGCGTGTCAGACTTTTACTGACTAAAACCCACCCGTGTTCCTTCAGTTGCCTGTGTGGCAGGGCCGCGGTATCCCTTTCGGACAAACCCGCAACCCTGGCAGGCACCGGTCCTGGCGGACCCCGTCAGTGCGTGCTGACATCTCTTTGAGGCGTGCGTGGAACACAACGCGCCGTCGACCCGGGCCTGGTCCTTACCGGACGGTGAGCTACCCATAGCTCGCCGTCCGCAAGCCCGCGCCTACGGTGACCGGGAATCGGCTACCGATTCCCGCCGCCCAGGGCGTCTCCTGCGGCAACTAGGAGCGTGAGGGCCACAGACTGCCGCTCCCTCACGCGTTCCGCCTCCTCCTAAGCGAGAATTACTGCTTCGCAGAAGGAGGTGGGAAAAAGAAGCCTGGCAACACTATTGTGACCTAAACAGAACTTTAGAATTTCAGGATATTTGATTCGCGTCGTGACAAGAGAAGTTTTAAGCATCTCACTACGCACTAAGTTGGTTAGCAACATTAATTACTTACTTGACACTTTTGTAATGGTGTATTTGTAATGACCGCTGAAAACGTCGCTTAGAGATAATTTCTTTCGACTCAATGAACGAAATCAGTCTTTGAGCATAAAATGATAAAATGACTCCCGTTTTTCGGCTTTTTCAGTTTTTACTAATGTGACCAAAACAACTATGTATCTACTACGTCTCAGAAAGGCACAATGTATTTGTTCTTTTAGCTAAGAGCTATCCTCGTATAAAAACCCACACTCATCAAATTCAAGGAAATGTGACGAAATGATTATTTCCTCTTTACGAGGCGCCACTCCCGACTTCAAATAAAACAGGCGTCATTTGTCATTTCTACGCTGAAAGCCAATGAAAATGTATTTACTTACTGAGCTGTATATCTCCTTACAAAGGTCAGGGTTGAGTCAAAAATCGTCCAGTCTAATTTTATTCGTTCCTAACCCAATTTAGTAAACTCGGGGAGGAGGGGAATATTTTGATATACAAGCAGTGGGCACTTACATATATTATGTCCTACAATTTAACTGACAGACTTACTTATGACAGCAAGCTTATGTATTTACGGATTTATTTATAAACGGTACTTAAATGTAAATTGCTTGCAAATACCTAATATTGCTTGTAGATTGTTTACTTTAATGTAATGTTGAATGGTTAAACCATACATTTTTGACGTTTAAACGCCAATTACCTTTAAGCAACGTTTATGAATAAACCCCTAATGTTCAGATTTGTCAAATATGTAACACGTAGCAAACATCCCATGCTCTCTCTCGTATGTATCTCAAGATATATTAACTATTTAAACATAAAACTTTCATATTTTTTGAAGCGGTCTAAGCTTTGGTGAAAACCGTAAGTATTCGAATTAATTGTGTTTCTCGAATTGCCCCGCACATACGAACAGACTGGTGCGGTCGCTCGGCGTAGGTACCTATTTCGTACGACATCATCGGAACTTCAGGAATCTGGAAGATTAACCGTCGCACATGGTCTCGTAATCTTGAAATCAGACTTTTCTCGCTAACACATTCAAGATTGATCTTTGTTTTAACGACGAACCTGTACCTACCAATATTTATATACGAATGTGTCCACCCACTGCTTCTGAGTCCTGAAATGAATAAAAATAGTGTTCAATTTTCCGTTCATTATGCTTTAAAAACACATTTTAAAGCATAATGAACTTTTAGTGAGAAATAAATATTCATTTTCAAGTAAACTCGATGTCAAACTCAACAAAGTGCAACCGCATCGTTAGGTTACTAAGACAAAGTAGCAGTTGTACGATGAGTAAGGAACTCACGTAGTAACAGTGCGCTTACGGTACTAAAGCAGCCCATTTCATATAAGCTGACGTGCAACGTGCTCCGGTTTAAAAGTAATGGAAAGGAACCCATAAAAATTGTCAGTCTTCCGAATTTCCCGAAAATGTCTTCCGTATTTCGCTGAACATAATAATTAAGACTATTGTCTAGATTTATTTTCATTTCTCCTCTCGCAGGTCTGCTGGAAGAAATGTGAACATCAAACTGGCAGCATAAATATCTGACGGTAATGTATGAAAGTAGAAAAGTATTTTCTTTTTCTTTTTGGCATCTGATCCGATGGCGACCTATTCTGCTAGTATCAAATATGGAATTCATACTCACGTTGGGAAAACGCTAGGCAGATTGATTGAATGAATACTGACAGAATACTCGACATCAGCTCAGTTTTCAGCATTCTGAGAGGTGATACATTTTTTTGATGCCGATGGAGCATTCTATATTACGGCGTCGCTTATCTCGTCAGATTATTTTGGTATTCCTTTGATGTTACATATTTGTGCTGCCATTTGTATATGCCTTCCACAAATGAGCACATATTAAACCGTCATCTTGCTGACAATCATTAAATCAGATATTATTGCCGAGCTGTTCATAGTGATATATTTATGCTCGTGACTGTACATTAATAATAAAATAAATAATAATAATAATAAAAAAATTAGGGAGAAATCATGTTCCTCATCTATGGCTTGCCTTTATTGGCCTGCTGGAGTGAACACTGACGAGGAACTGAGCTCCCACCTAATTCTTGCCTTTATTGGCCGGCTTGAGTGGAGATTCGCAAGAGCAAACGCACTTGGAGGAAGGAAGTATTCCAGTAAGATGCTGGCAGGGATCTTGAACGTTCTTCTGGGATTGTCCTGATAGCCGTGAAATGCCGCTCCACTCATCATATGCACCTCAGGACATGTTGCCTAATTAACAACACTATGTGCTAGCGACCGTTTTTGGGGGCCCGTTTTTAAGTGTGCAAGGCGGCCCTGCCATTTTATCTGTGTATTGTTTATATAACATTGGTCAGGCATGGGCCATAGTCTTTCCATAGTTCTAGGTTCACTTTAGCCACCCAAACACATAATCCAATATCTTTGTTTCCATATCCTGCAATAGTCCTGCACCAACCGTGGGTTGTCCTTGGGTGCATTGTGCATACAGGGATAATTGTCGGTTAGTGCCTCCTCATAATTTATTATATATACAGGGTGTTTTTCAGAACGTTGAACATACGAAAATGGTTGATAGGTGGGGTCATCTGCTACTTACTCAGCCCTAATTTATTTGGCCCTGGCCCACTGGACATTTACAAAAGTAATTTTTACTTTCTTTTAGTTTCACCACTTTCTTAACTTTAAAGTGTAATTTTTATTAAAAATGGGTAAAACAAGCAATATTTTAGTTTTTTTTTTTAATCTTTAATGTTGGCAGATTATTATAAAATTATTGCTTTATTCAGATGTCAGCTAGAAAAAAGTTATGACTCCTCAAACTTACAGAAAGATGTAAAAATATTTAAATCTTAACTTCAACTTGCATTTAAAAAAAACAATAAATGATTGAGGAGTTCCAAGTCTAGAAAAACATCCCTAGTGTGTGACCTTTCTAATGGTATGTAATTTTCTTTTATAAAAAAAAAACCTTTAAGAGTTATTTCATAATTTTTTACATCTTTCTGTAAGTTTGAGGACTCATAACTTTTTTCTAGCTGACATCTGAATAAAGCAAAAAAAATTTAAGAATCTGCCAACATTAAAGATTTAAAAAAAAAAACTAAATATTGCCTGTTTTACCCATTTTTATAAAAAGTACACTTTAAAGTTAAGAAAGTGGTGAAACTAGAAGCAAAAAAAAATGTAATATCCATGGGGCCAGGGCCTAATAAATTAGGGCTGAGTAAGTAACAGATGACCCCACCTATCCACCATTTTCGTATGTTCAACGTTCTGCCAAACAACCTGTATAATCTAAGGGGCCTCTTCGAGTAGGCTTTGGCCCGTCGTATGCCTTCCAAAGGTCCGGAATATGGGGTCCCGAGATATGTCACAGACATTAAAAAAAAAACTAAATAAGCTTTTTACAATAAACGCAATGTAAACTGACATAATATAAATGAACACGAATACGATTCAGATTTCCAATAGCGGAATTTAAACAGTCCTGTCAGGCACAAATACTGCACACTATCCAGAATTTAAGCTATTCCCTCCTACTGTGGATTTTTCACTACCTGAAATGGAATTATGATGACCTGTAGCATTTTGCGTCCAATATCCCAGCTCACTGCGAATTTGTGCCCCTTTGACGTGGTCTAATTACCAGGCCGCTATATAGTGACGCCTCTGCGGACCGACTTGCACAGCTAATAGCTGTGTAAAAGTAAAAATGTGTAAAACGATGCTCGAAGGTAGAAAAGATGTTTTAATTATTTTACATTCGAAGGAAAAGCTCATGATTTTACTCCACACACATTTTGATTCCACTCTACACATGCAATTGCAGACATTTTATTAAAAAGAATTTTATTATTGCATGTCGTTTCACGACAGCAGATTTAAAAGTTCTAGAAATGTTGACGTAATGTTTGCATAGTTTCCACGCGTAGTCGAAGACTCTCAAGGGATTTCCATACAGTAGTTGTGAAATGTAACATGCTGACATTTAATATCTTACGTCACTATTGAGTTACACTCAGGGATATAAGTACCTACCCGCCAAATGTGCAAAATAATATCCCTTGATAATTGTGTTGTATCAATACTTAGAATATGATATTCACAAGAGGCGTATGTTTTGGTTCAATAAATACACCCATCATACATGTTATCATCAATACATAGTGCTACGCCAAACGCTACAAAACGCAGCATGTTACGTCACATAATTGTACACCCTACATCGCCAGCCAAGTCAACACAGCTTAGTGTTAATTTAACGATCCGAATTCCACACGCATACATAATGTTATGTAATCGTATAATTATTATGTATGAAACCGTTCCGAAGACGTTCTCCAATTAATAATTACTACTCACTAACTTCTGTTACTGATTACGCGCGTCAAATGAAGTACCTAACTCAATTACGAGCAACTTCTCTATCCTCGCGAGAAACGGCGAAAAACCCAGCGACGATAAACGGGCGGCGAATAAACTCGTGAAGTCAAATTGAGTTTGGCAGAAGCTAGTAAAGCCATGCTGAAACCCGACAAAAACAATTGAATGGAAGTAAGGCTGGCGTCTCACTTGGCAATCTTGGCTGGCCTGGACGGCAGCGTGGGTGTATTAGAGCAATTTCAAAAAAATGTGTACAACCGGTTTTTGCCTTGTCCCTCGAGTTTGTTCATTTATTATTTTGTGATGAATAACTTCTAGCAGAATTAATTTAAGTGAAAAAAACGTATTTTAAAATATTTATATAAATTCTCGTTTTGTTGTTACTTTACTAAATATAAAACTTACGAAGATTTTAAAATAATGAAGACTATCGAATTTACCTATCCCCTTCCCAACTGGCGTCAAAAAATCTTTGATAGCCAAAAATTTTATTATACGCGAGTGGTTTAGTAAATATAATTTATCAGTTCAAAGTAGCAATAAAACTTTTTTTACATATTTTCTATAAAAAATAAATTTAGATTTATTTTTTCTATAAAAAATAAATTTAGATTTATTTTTTATAGAAAATATGTAAAAATCGAAAATTTTAACTAACCGGAACATTCAGTTTTGTGACCGCTCTTTTTTGCAAAAATTCTTCTAATTGTGGAAATTCGGCACGATATTTCAACACAATATAATCCATCATCGAGAAGCACCATTTTGCTTTCATTGTCAAATCTAATTTGTGGCCAGCGTGGACGCATATTTGTTGAAGTGTTCTGTGTCTTAATTTCTTTGCTCAGGTATGTGACCAAGTTTTACTATTATAACTCACTTTTCTCAAAATATTATTATTGTTGACACATTGCAAAGTTTGTATTGTATTTGGTATCAAAAAGTTAATAGTGCTAAGTACGATGGGTTATTTTTAAACAATTTAAAACTACAAGAAGGTAGCATTATGTGACCTCCGTTTGTGACTTATTTTGTATTGAAAAATATAAATCAAAACAGCGGGGTACTGCACTTTATTTTGAAATTGCCCATTACACCAATCAGTTATTTCTGCATCCAATCCGACCGCAAAGTAAATTAATTAACTACCTCGAGTCCATTTATTTAGTTCCTTTTGCGATTTGCCTTTGAACAGTATCTAATTTGATTAATTTACAGGCTGATTGTATAGAAGGCAAGTTCTCTGAAGCTTGCTTCTGTTATTGTTTTATACATATTCTTTTCCTTTTGTCGACGCGCATTATGGGCATACACAGAAGGTGTTTACACTATCCAAGGTTTTATAATGAAGCGACTGTTTCAACTTGTACAGAATTCAAACATTTTGTTCCCTTTAAACAAACATCCTGTATGCTGATGTCAGCAGTTTGTTTGCACAGCGCGTATGAGTGCAAATAAGTGGAATATTTACCCCATTTCATCACTTCACCAAGCTGCGGGAATATAAATGGTAGATTTTATTTTGTTTTAAGAGTTCCGTACCAATATGGTAAAAAGGAAGCCTTATAGTGCGACTCAGTCTGTCTGTACGTCTGTCTCAGCTGGATATCCCAAGAACTACTAATGCTATCAACTTGAAATTTGGAATAGTTTTAGATGACGTTTTCCCAACTATTTTGCAAATAATAAATAAATAAGTTTTTTTTTTCTTGCAACAGGGACTGAACTGGTTTCTTAAATTTCCGGGTGGGGTATCATATGAATGAGCGCTAATAGCACATTCTCAAAAAAAAAAAAATTAGGTCTTTTAGTTTTCGACTTTGACGAAAAATGTAAATACAAAAATACCGTCCCCTTATATCAAAGTTTGCATAGAGAAAAATCTGAAATTATTTTATATGATAGAAGTTTATGTAAAGATTACAGGAAAAATAAAACGATGTCTCTAAATAGCACACTTTTTCTAACATTGCAGTTTTAGGTCAGCGCCATCTCTTGAAAATAATGTAATAGTGGAACTAATGTAATTTTTTTATGATACGGAACCCTCAGTGCGCGAGTTCGACTCGCTCTGGACCGGTTTTGTTTTTTATTCCCTAGGCGGTACGTGGAAATGTACTATGTTCAATGGCGGGTGGATATTCATGGCATAGCTTTATACGTTTCGACCCATTTTGAACAGGCATACATCCTTCCTCAACAAAATATTACAATTTATTTTTGATCCTAAAATATAAAGATAGAAAATTTATTTACACCTACTAAGTAAATTCATAGTACATCATATATCACCACATCCACTTATTACTATACACCGTTGGTAATAAAATTAGACATTTAAATAAACCTTTTTTACAGTCAGTTCAACTGATTTTGACTTCTATTGTTTAAAATAAAAACCAAGTTAAATGTTTTAGAACAGGTATATTTAAATGTAAATTATTTTAATTTATAAATTGTAGCACATATAAACGAGTCAACCGTTCGTTAAGTTCCTCTCGTCACCACGCTCGAACAAAAAGTCAGACTACCGTCGGTTGACGGCCATTTACAAACATTACTACCGTAGAGAACACAATCTTAGTCGAATTATTAAATCGATAAGAATTTAACTTTTTCTACTACTATTTAATTTTGAAACGTTAACAATTGCGTTGATGGCATGACAAATGGCAGCTGCAGTAAACAGTTGGTATTATACCCACTTGTTTGCTTTTAATGCCATCCTTATGCATAAGGAACAGAAGTAAAAATCGGTTGAACCGACTGTAAAAAAGGTTTATTTAAATGTCAAATCTTATTTCAAATGGAGTATAGCTATATTAGTAAAGACGAAGATGTTCGAGTTTCACTAAGTAGGTACATATATGAGCAAACGCATAAGTTTGCTGATTGCCATTAAAAAATATAAAAAAAACTTCTAACACGAGTAGACATAGTGAATGAAGGTACTATCATCAATTAGTGTAAACTTGTAAAGGCTTGACTTTGTTTCCAATCCTTACTTTAAGTAACGAAGTAAGTATGGAGCTACGAGCAAGTTCAATGCGACGCGCGACGTGACATAAATACAGAGTAAAGGAGCCGTAAATACTCGTGTATCATAAATCTTCCGATCTCGAAAGCTTATCGTACTAACGCTAAGAAAAATTGAGGCTTTTTTATTGAAAAACTACAGCGATGCGGAGGTGATTTCTTTTCTTTGTGATGCTAAATAACAATTCCATATTAAGTTAGTTTGTTATTTATAAAGTTTAGTCCCAATTCAGTTCTATAGTGTAAGAAGCGGCCTTCAAATGATTCTGTGACAATTCTCGAGAACTAATTGTCGTTGTGGGACTGCAGATAAAACAATTTGCATGGCATATGAACTGAACTAATTATGTAAAATGGTAACCGTGTGGTGTATCAGTTTACGACATAAGGCAATAGTTGTAGTATCTTCCGATCTATTCTGCAAAAATCTCACCGTGAAAACTCAGGTGAAGTGAGTATCAATACACAGTGTCAATCCCTAGCATCAATGGAATGACAGCTCACTTCACCTGTGTTTTCACGGTGAGTTTTCTTACAGAATAGCACTGCAGGTCTGTTCGGTTGGTGGAAAAAATAGCTTTACAAGGCATGTTTCTAGTTCGTGTACGTACCGAAGTTTTAGCGTGAATATATAATGTACCATTAACCCGTTCTCAGAACAATAAAGGCACAGTTTGATTGAAAAACTTTGCCACTGCCTGGTGACACTAGCGCCATCTAGTATCAAGTAGCAGAACTAGTAGAGTCGATCTTCTAGAAAGTTCGATGCTAGAACTTTCTAGAACTATCGACATCTGTTTAGTCGGGGCCGGTATGTACTCGAACATTCTAGATGTTTCTACAGTAGAAGGTTCTGGAACTATCTAAGGACTATATAAGGCTAGTAATGACCCCGATCCGCACACAGTCGAAAAACAAGCGATCAAGCGACACGTAAACTTCAAACGATACAAGCGATCTTCCAGTGCGACTTTAGAGTGATCAGTAGTGCAGTTGTGTTTTATAATTAGTGTGTTTGAGTTGTTATCAGTGTTGTTTAATTAAAGTGTAATTTCTTGGTTATTAAATCGGCAGTTTTTATTGTAACGAACCCCAAGCTCTTAACAATGTGTATATTTTACTAAAGTTTGAAACAATCTGCTTTGGTCCAATAAATGTAACAGATTTGGAAATGAAAATCAAACATAACGAAGAACTGTATTTCTCGACAAAACATATCGCTAAACTCAGCCTCATTGGTCGAACACCCAATTAATAAAGTTTTAGCCTAGTGTCAGAACCCACAACATCGGTAAAGCAGTTCTCAAGAGGTGAATCGAGCAGAAAAAGCGATCGCAATCGGAACGCTCAAGTGGTCACTCGGGTTTTCAACAATTCTTCAATTTTAATTTATACAGTTTAAAATTAATTTTATGCCAAAGGAACACATTTTGCTTGACTTTTTAAATTAAAGCCATTTTGATCATTCCAAAAGATTTTTTTTTAAAGATATATACACGTATTATTCCGGACATAGGTACCACGAAAATAAATAAAAGTATATTTTTAACTTATATTTTTCCACCTGTACCTGAGCCTTTTTATATGTACGCAGGAGGCATATTACCTAGGCAAACTACTTGGGGTACCGGAATCAAGTCAAGTTCTGCCTGCTTTACGTATCTAATCGTATTCTGGCCGGCTACTGAAAAAGTTTCTCACAAGCACCCTACAAAGTTGGAAGTTGTGTCATAAAATAAAGAATTTATGTTTTTGTAGAAACAATTAATATCGTGTGACAACTTCTTCGAATAGAATCGAAACTTTATAATCCATTCTACAAAGTTTCATCAAAAGAAATTCAATTAAGTTAATGTAATGGGTAAAAAGTTATAATTCTTGCAATTTAAACTTTCTAACATGATTTGTTTTGCATTTCATTGTTTGTTCCGTCAAGACTTGAAACTTCTTGCCATATCATATGCGACTAGATTATGAACGAATCAAACTGTTCATTGCCAATAAACGCATTTTTCTTTCTTTTCTTTTCTTTCTTTCTTTCTTTCTTTCTATAAAACCTGGACAAGTTTGTTCACTTTTTACTCTCACAAGATTTTAACTATCGTATTTATTTATTTCATTTGAACTTACGCACGCAATCAAACAAAACGTGGAGAACTTTTAATTTATCTTATTATGAAACTAATTCATGTTCTAAAACTACCCACATATCCATAGTTAAAAAGTAAGTTGGAAGTTTCATTTCCTATGAAATGTACGGGAAAAGTTTTTTGCATTTTCTGACTTTTCTAGTACTTAAACCTCAAATGGTCCGATAGAGTTTTTTGATCCTTATAAGAAACAAGAACAATTGGCATCAAAAAAGTTTTAGGGGATTTCTGGCTTTTGTAGTGGCCAGTCTATCCATCATAAAAAATTAAATTAAGTCTTAATTCCTCATTTTTTTCAAAATCTGTGAATGGGGATCAAAATTTCTCAAAAAATTATGGACATTCTCCTGAAACTGTTTTTCTGTAACTGCAACGGATAAGACCGTTACTACCACGTCTAAAAAACCTCCACCCTGTATAGGTATATCAGGTTTATACCTAAGTAGGTACTACAAAGTAACGTATTGTTAAAGCGGATCCGTGACAGAGAATAGTCAGCATATTGTGACGTCACTGTGTCTTTGAGATGTCTTTGAGATACCTTTGTGTGCGGTGTGCGGCTCGTGAGTTATGTTGTACCGTGATTACCGCGAACAAAGTGGTCTAGTTTCAATAGTAAGCAGGTACCCACTTTATATTAATTATGTAGTTTAAGATTTCACAGAAGTTTCCGTACCTAATGTTCATTTTCCTGTTGGGGTTCTAAGAGGCAATTACAAAGTTACGGTGCGATATGATCCTGGTAACATCATCTTGTGCCGAGAAAAGTACCTACCTAATAGTTTAAGGGAAATTTACGCAAGTTTGTTATTTGTATCAGACAATAAGGCTTATTCCACAAATCCCCCCTGAAAAATCCCCCTTAGGAGCAAAAGTGGAATATATAAAAACCAGTGTAGAATTCACCCCTGATAATCCGGCTTATTTCACTAATCCCTCCAGAGAATCCCCCTCAGTGAGGAAAACTGAACCCTAATGTAAAAAAAAATCACTTTCAGGGGGGTCTAGTAATAAGTTTTTTTTTGTTTTTTTTTTTTCAATTCTAGTTTTCCCCCCTATGCGGGATTATTAGGGGTGAATTCTACACTTTTTTTTATAGATTCCACTTTTCCTCCTAAGGGGGATTTTCAGGGGGGATTTGTGGAATAAGCCGACAATAAGACAGGCCATGTTTATCGAAACATTCCTATTCGATTATATGCGGTGTTTTGTTATTTGAGTGATATATGTACGAGATAACCTACTGTTCTCCATTGCAGTCAATTATCCAACACACTACCGATAAACACTATTGTGAGAAAACTTATAACTTAGAACAATAAAAAGGAAAATATTAAAGCTTCTCTCGATCAACCAGTTGAAGATCTGTTGTGAATACAAACAATACAAATCCTTATTTAAACTATAGTCAACAAACTTAATGTTTCTCATGGAAAATTAGTAAGTACTATAACTCCTTGATGTTACAATGAATCTTAGTTCTCGGAAATACGTAACATTTGGCCGACTATATAGTTAGTTTACCAAGGCTACTCTACCCCAGGCCTTAGGGCCAGCCAGAACCACGCCAACGCGTTTGAATTGGCCCGCCAAAAGCTATCAGTTAGTAATAGTCTTTTGAGAACAGATTTCAGGACCAGGTGTAAAAAATATTTTGAGTCATGATAGGAACCAATTCTCAATAAAATAAAACATATTTTTAGACTTGATTTTATTATGGACCGCCAAATATTGATAAGTTGTTACCATAAAAACCTCTTCAAAGGTATCAGTGAAGTTTTTATTTAGATTTTTAGAGGTATGAGGAACAGGGTGTAAAGTTCACTCATACTCTATAGTAAAGGGAGGATCCTCCGACCAGACGGGTATTGTGTCTGGTGGGCAACTGCCCAACGGTTGATGTCGGGATGTTGTATATATGCTAGTCGCGCGGTAAACTCTAATAGCGCGATGCAGGATTTGTGACGTCAGGTCTTTGATGCGTAGTTCGCATGTGGCGTTGTTGATACCGCCACAGATTATTCAAGCTATGAGTACGTAGTAACTAGGGCTTCCATTACGTAATTACGTAATTACGCAATTACGTAATTACGGACAGATTTTAGAAATCTCACAAATACGTAACTGAAGAGCTGCAGTCCGTAATAACGTAACTATAGGATAATATTAATTAATTTAGGTACCCATTTATTTAGTTCTATAGTTTCTGCCTACTCCATGGGAAAAAGGCATGGGTTTATCTGTGTATTTACAATTTACCTTAATTTAGTTAACCTACGACTTACATTATGACAACACCAAAACCCTTTCTGTGGGTATCCCCCGAATTCCCGGGGTTTATTTTATAACTTCCAATTTGAGTCCGCAAGATTTAATTTCTTAGTCGTACAGAATAGAGTTCATTGTTGACCAATCGGGAAACGAAGGGAATCCCCGTTGGTTGTGGATAGTTCGGTACGTAACACAATCAAAGTTTATAAGTGTTTCGCAAGTATTTGATCTACCTCGTAGATAATAAAGTTTAATATTGTGGATTGAGCAAGCTAAGGGAACTCCCTACATTTTTCTTTACTTTCGTGAATTTAGAAACAATCTCAATACTCGGTACTCAGTCGTCTTACGTACACCTGCGAGATACTGTCCTGCCTGGTCTAAGCTTATTTTATTGACTTTTGTGATTTTGTGTATGTGCCGCAAAGTTTGACGCTTGGTTTTCAGAAGCTTTTCATTACAAGTTTCTAAGTAGATATCACCATACACGAGTAGAGATACTTCAACGAAAATGTAAGTACTTATTTTAACATTACTTTACTTGTCTACTTACTTTGTTTCTAGGGTATTGTGTGAGAGTTTATACATATAATTTAGTAGTTGATTTTATATTGTTGACGGCACGGTTGGCGCAGTAGTTGAGTGATTGGCTGCTGCGCTGCGGGTCACGGGTTCGATTCCCGTACGGAACAAATATTTGTATGACCTACAGATAGGTGTTCCGGGTCTGGGTGTCTTGTGTATGTTAGTTTACATGATTGTGAGTGCACCCACGATACAGCAGTAATTCCTAGTGTGGTGCGACGTTTAAAAAAAAAAAAAAATATGTGCGATTTTATTTTATTGTTGCTTGTTAGATGTCTGTGCAAATAGACATTGATTATGAGTTCACGGTACGTATGTAAATGTATCCCGTTTTAAGTGTAGTGCCTAACTATAGATGCTATTTATATGTATTACCTAACTATTAAATTATGAAATATTTATATATTGTTTTAGGTCTGCAGTAAAGAAGACTATTTATAAGGAGTTTTTGAACAAACGCACACAATCAGCTATATGGGAACACTTTTTGAGGGCTGAAAATGGGCAAAGTGTCCAATGTAAACATTGTCAAAAAAATTTGAAGACTCCTGGTGGTGCTACTGGAGCACTACATACACATATGCGTGCTAAACATATTGGCGAGATGTCACAAGAGCAAGATGCGCAAAGGGCAAGTACTTCATCGTGCTTTCAAGCAAGAAAAAGTTTAGAACCTCCATCGAAGAAAACTAAACTAACGGATTACTTTTCCACTGAGTATTCCTTGGACGTTATAGTGACTAGAATGGCAGCATTGGATGGCATCCCATTAAGCAAATTTTGTACTTCTGAAGATCTAAGGTATGTTTTCAAAAAATCTGGCTATGATCTACCGAAATCTCCTTCAACTATTACCAAAATTGTCCTGGAACAGAGTTGTGCCATAAAAAAACAATTAATAAATCAGTTTAAAGATATGAAGTCCCAAAAAAAACGGTTTACTATAACGTTTGATGAATGGACCTCTACCCGGAACCGGAGGTATATGAATATAAATATTCATAATAAAGACCTAGAACCAGCTAAATATAAAAATTTAGGACTAGTAAGGATAAAGGGTTCAATGCCAGCTCACGTTGGAACTGTACTGTTAGAAAATCATCTAAATGACTTTTATTTGAAACTTGAAGATATAATTGCATTCACAACGGACGGAGCCAGTGTTATGGTTAAAATGGGCAAAAATTTTGATGGTCACCATCAGTTGTGTTTTGCTCACGGAATACAACTTGCAGTGCTGGACGTATTATATAAGACACGGAAAAGTACAACTACTGAACCAGAACTAGAAGATGAAGCTTCAGATACTGACACTGAAGAAATTGAAGAAAACGATGGCGGACTTTTCATAGAAGTACCTAGAGTTCTAGAACCAGAGTTTCTGTACAAAGATATTATAGTAAAAGTAAGAAAACTTGTTAAATCATTCAAAAAATCACCACTGAAGACCGATTTGTTGCAAAAATATTCTTTACAAGAGCATGGTAAAAGCCTCGATCTTATACTAGACTGCAAAACGCGATGGAACAGCTTATCAGATATGGTTGGACGATTTCTGAAATTGAAATCAAGTTTATTTAAGGCTTTATTAGACTTAAAATCAAATATAACTATATAAGTTTCACAGACACAGAAATACAAGATCTACATAACATTCATCATAGTTTAGATATAATAAAAACTACAGTGATGGCATTGTGTCGCCGTGACTCAAATTTGTTAGCAGCAGATGCTGCGCTTCAGTTTATGTTAAATAAGCTTGATGCTCAGTCCAATGGGCTCAGTGACAAGCTTGCTGTATCCCTTAGAAAAAGAATAAAAGAAAGGCGAACAAATGTGTCTGGTGTCTTGCAGTATTTGCATAATAATGAAGAATATTATAAAACCGAAGAAACAGAAACTTTTACAAAACCGACGTCGGATTATATTAGAACATATGTTGCAAACTTATTAGAAAGGCTCAAATTTACACCGCCTACAAGTACACAAATGAGTTTAGATTCCGAAGCAGATGACAATGATGCTAATGATGGTTGTGGCGACGAGTTGACTGTTGCACAGCAACTAGAAAAAGAAATACAGAAAACTATGTCTACAGTAAACAAATCTGGAGTAAACACAGATCTTGAATCCATCATTAGAGTTGTGTATCTACGATAGCACTGGCGGCGGTCGTGAAGTTTTCCTAACAGCAGCTTATAATTATTTACTATGTATAATGCCTACTAGTGTTGAAGCAGAACGGGCATTTTCTTCTGCCGGCTATCTTTGTTCTAAACTAAGAAGTTCCCTTGGTGACAGAACATTGCATTCGTTATCATTTATGAGATCATATTATCAAGAACAAAGATTGGAAAAATAACCATATTTTATATTGTTTCTTACTTTTAAACCATTTGTGCGTGGTACATGTTTTGTTTGAATTGTTGATTGAGTTTAGTCAAAATCAAAATCGTCAATCAAATCAAAATATTACATTTTGATTTGATTGACGATTTTGATTTTGAGTTTAATTTTAAAATTATCATTTTAATCTGTAATTTACTTTTAATTCCTTAATATTATAATTTTTTTCATTTGAAGTTGTTTGATTTTTTACTTCTAAAATACGTAATAAGCCCAGAATTTATCGTGCTTTAAAAAATCAAAACAGTTAAGTACGTAATTACGTAGTTACGTAATTGAAGCATCAAAATGCGTAACTAGTTACGTAATTAGCAAATCCGTAATTTTGGAAGCACTAGTAGTAACTTAAAGTTTTGTTTAATTTTAATAGCTATACTTCATTTATTATAACATTAGACAAATAACTGTTCTCACCCTTTCGTTATTTCGATGTAAACGTTTAATAAACTCCGTTATTTTACGATAAATACAAAGCACTGTAATCTATTTACCATTTACATTAAAAAAATAAGTCCAAAGTGCAGTCATTTCAACAATATTACACAATAACTGTCGTTATTTAGCCGTTATTTGTCTAATGCTATGCTAATGGAGTATAGGTATCTACCATAACTGTAGACAAGTTTTATGGCCCGCAGTCTGACACGGAATCAAATGGCCCATCTTCAAAATGGGTTGGTCAGCCTTGGTTTAGACTATTAATTAGGAAGCGCGCGCTTTTGGTATTTATTACCATCTCAGTTTGTTGCTCTCAGTTGCATCTAAATGGTGTATCTCTGGAATTAATTCGTAAATTTTGGGGAATTCTAACAGAAAACTTTGTAACACTTATATATGGAAAGGTAAAACGTATATTAACGTTCCTTCTCAAGTTACGCAAGACATTGCCTTCTGTTTGCTAAGTTAATACAAAACGTCGATTGAATCGTAGATTGAAAATTAAATGTAAGAACTTTTTCTTTCAAAGATTTTATTGTATTCTTTTTCTTTTGATAGCTTTGCATCGGAGGGAATATTGCCCCAGGACAAAACACATCTCGAGATATTATTTATATGTCAACACACGAATATAAATGAAATGTTACCAGCATTTCTGTATTTTTAATCCAGGTTTGCTTTCGGGTCTTCAGTTCCACACGGAGAACGTAGGCATAATTAAAAAACACAAACCTCTTTGACTTTCGTCCCTCGACTTGCCTTTTCATTACGTTTCGTGCAAAGAATATCTAATTAATGAAGCTTGTGAAAATGACAGGGTTGTCTTCACTTTACGTCACTTCACATGGGCACATTACGCAAGATGCATATTCACTGGACCATAGACTTAAGGGAATAATTACCACTCATATGAACGATTTTCCGATTATACTATTTGGGTTAGCAATTATACGCATGGATGGGACGCTTGATGACAAATTCTCATTGCGAGTGAGTATCTTTATAGCTATAGATTAGATTGATACGTATGTACTTACACAATATCCGAAAAGACATCACAAGGGAGAAAAAGTCTCGAATGACATGACATGAATTATATGGTTAAAAAAACATGTGAATATCGGCAGCCAGACCTGAATTTTCACTAGCATAGCTACCACATTTTTCACACTTGTTATACCAGTCTGAAAATAAAAACGATTAAATTGGAGGTACACAGTATAACCTCCCTTTGTGAGACCGGTACGCGGTAATAAGTTATATTATCTATACTAATTCTAATCTTCTATACTTATTATTAATTAATATTATAAAGCTGAAGAGTTTGTTTGTTTGTTTGTTTGAATGCGCTAATCTCAGGAACTACTAATTGGAATTGAAAAATTGGTTTTGTGTTGGATAGTCCATTTATCGACGAAGGTTATAGGCAATATAACAATGCGATGCGACGCGGTGGGTCGGGGGTACAAGTAATTTCACGCGGACGAAGTCGCGAGCAAAAGCTAGTTGTATTAAATTATTGCAGCAGGTAGGTGAGCCCCACAAAATTTAGACAACAACTTATTTTTTGCCGATTCGCATAACGAATTTTCCTCTTATCAAAGCTGTTCGTTATTTGATCGTGGATTGATTCATCTTGTTCTTATGTTGTTTTTCACATAAATAAATAAATTAAATAAAACTCATTTAATTCAGGCCATACAACCCATATTACATAAAATAAAATTTCACAATACTGCAACAGAATAGAATAAATTGGCAATACAATTAAAAATAAACGAATGAATGGGTACAAATTATAAAGGTCATAGAATTAAAATTACAATAAAATGTCACTTAGTCGACATGAATTTGTGATAGCATTTTCAGTGGATTGCAGTCATTTCATTTGACCTAATACCTAGATAAGTACTAGATAAGACCTAGTTAGTCAGTAGATACTCTCTTTTTCAAAACTTTTTGTATCTAAAAAGAGACATACGTACCTACTATAGGGCAAAAAGAATAATATTTCTTGAAAATTTAAATCTGTAGATAGGAACTTATTCATTTTTAGTAGTCATAAAAGAGAATTTGCTCGTTATTAGTCTGCCTCATTAGATAAATTATGAGTTTATGAGAGCAAACTGTCTACAACAGGCTTAAAACTTTTTTTTTAATTATAATGTTGTTACCAAATAATTAATGTGAGTATACTAAGTGTTATAAACATCACAGATGAGTTTTTAAAACATGTACCAAGTAACGTTAATTGCACGAGTGTTTTTTTTCTTGAACATGCCACTTTGTATCTAAGGAAGAAATGAACAAATTATAAGCCAAAATTTAATATAAGGAATCAATACAGATCAAAGGTACACAAAAGACATTTCGGGAATGCCGAAGCGGCGTTGAAAACACTGCATGACTTCACTCAACTTTGTTCTTTATAAAGTTCGTTAATAAACTTCCTTCTGCGTAAACAAAGTCACCTTCGCTACGGTACCTACTTATGTACTTATAGAACATGACAAACTTTTTTCTCGTAAATTATTTCTTTTTAGTTTCTCATTGAGACTATGGGAACGGGAACCCTTTGTTGCTTTATATTCCGAAATCTATTCTTAAAACTTTAGTGTGTATAAAACGTGTATCTATTCATACACGAAATGTTTTAAGTTAAACATCTTTAAGTGTTGAAAAAGTCAAGGCAGCGAAAAAAAAAATTATCTATGTTTTTTTATTTTTACATAATTATTATAATTTTAAAATTGCTTGAGATTTTTTGCTAAAAAACCTTTACTTACTCTTTCTATGAACGACCCGCCCGAACGCGGCGACGACGGTGGCGACACGAGCGCAGTGCCTTTTGATAATTAATCATCATATTAAGTAATTTAAATTTTTAAATAATTCACTAAGAAATTTAAAAAAAATACGTTTTCATGGCTTCTTTACCACCTATAGGTGTATCTTTTAAAATATTTCGTGTTTGAATAGATACATCTTATATACATACATCTACCTTATTGTGCTTGATACGACCTAGCTAGCCTACCAAACTGTGTGAACCCTTTGTCTAAGATATCAAATGGTAGGTACAGAGACCAAGGGCGTAGCTAGGATTTTGTTAAGGGGGGTAGACTAACCAAGAATATATCTAAGGTAAATGATGTCATGATGGCCCGTTGGTTAAGGCCTCGCCACTCACTGAAAGAAATGTTTGCATAACTGTAACAAAAACTTGGTTACTGTTTACATAAAAATTGTGACTTGCGAACTAAATGTGATCTGTTACAAAACCCTTTTTTGCACACCACAAAATCTGTTTTGCACACCACTAAATCAGTTTTGTTAATTACAGCAAAATTTATTTCCTTATAACTAAAGTTGAGTTATTTCTGAAGTAACTTAATTAGTTCGGCTAATTATTTCTTTCAGTGACTCATGCATGAGGTTGTGGGTTCAAATCTGGGCTAGTACCAATGTGACTTTTTCAATTCATATGTACTTTCTGAGTTTATCTTGGACATTACTGACATCGGTGAAGGAAAAACATCGTGAGGAAACCTGGACTTATAGTTAATATAAGTCTGAAATCGCCAACCCGTCTTGAGCAAGCGTGGTGATCAATGCTCGTGCCTTCTCTGTATGTGAAGAGGCCTTTGCCCAGCAGTGGGACAGTTATAAGCTGGTATTATTTTTATTATATAAATGCTGCATGAGCAACGGGGCAGGTTACGTTAAAAATGAAAAACAAAATATCAATTAGTGAATTTATTTGACAAAAAAAGTAGTCGACGAGGTTCTTCACAAAACCGTTTTAACACCTCAGATTGTATTGTATCCTTAGTTTTTTGTACCATGGTTTGGTGTACACTGAGCATGCATAGGCCGTTCAAACGGTTTTCAGTCATCGTTGATCTCAGTCATGTTTTAACACGACGCAGTGTAGAAAAGGACCTCTCTATGTTACTTGTAGTTACAACTACGTTTTTGTTTATTAATAGGCTACCTACGTAATATTACTTAACAGTTTGTGAGTATTCCTGCATCTTCTAGGGGGGGCAGCTGCCCCCCCTGCCCGTACCTCGCTACGCCCTTGACCGAGACTAAGGACATTAAATCTCAGTCATTTATCATTCCCAGTTATTGGAAAAACAAATTGAACGCAAAGTAATCTCCTAAAGCTCTATCGACTTTCACAAACAGGCTCGACACGCGACGCGAATCGCGCGCGACCCTTTGGTACCGCTTGTCGCACAACATGCGGTGCCTTTGTATCGCGTCACGGGTCACGCATGTTTGTAGGTGTCTTGAGACTATAACTTTTACAAAGAATCAGTAAACCATAGACATATTACACATATACCGTAACTCACAGTATCTTATATCCTATTGGGATCTAACCTATCAATATTGTTCATGTATCAACAGAGTAACAGTCTAACAGTCTAATTCATGAACCGTGAACAATAGTTACAGCTACCTGTAGCTATTGGATATATTTACATATGCATATGAAATATTTAATTACAGATACTAGCCATTATTAGATTAATAAACTTAAACTCAAATAAAGGTTTATACATCGTAGTACTCCCCGTTTAACTTTAATGGCTTCATAAGTAAGAAATATCCGCAAGCGCATTACCATTTACACAAGACTACCCTAGTAGCGTTTTTTGTTGGCATTTAGTTGGGCCACTTACCTCTGGTTAGTTGGCAAATGCATATAATTGGCGGGCAGTTCGCGGGTTGGGCCAACAACTGATGGCCTACGTGGATTTGCCTTCGAAGGCCCAACTTGCAATGGGGCCAACGTACATTGCCCTACGATGGCCCAACTTGCGATGGGGCCAACCTACATTGCCCTACGAAGGCCCAACGAAAACGTGTTATGGGTAGGCCCAACGACACAATACATTAAGGCAAGCGGTTGTATGTTGGTTGGTTCTATGGCTGGTTTCAGAGAGACGCGTCTCGCCAGCGCCGGCCGTACGCGCGTCGCTATACATGAACCTTATCGGCTTCAAAATAAGGTTGGTTTTAGCGATTTTTTTTGAAAAACCAACCTTATTTTGAAGCCGAACACACATGCAACGAGTCTTCCGTGGCGTCATCCATTCTTCACGCACCACACCGAGTTCCCCACCGTAACCATCATCGTCGTAAAACTCCACAACTTTATACATTTAACACTTTTACAAACACTAAGAGTTAACTAACTAAACTAAAACACAGCCTGCCAGCCTGATATCAGGCTAATATCTTTGTTGATACGAACAAAACAAACACTCACAAACACTCCGCAGCCGCAGGTGCACAAATCAATAACAAAATGGCGGGCGGGCCGGGCGACGCGTGCCGCCGCCCGCTCCCCGCGCACCCCGCTACCACCGTTGGAGTAGCAGTAATTGGCCCTACACAAATCTCCCAACAGTAGGAATAGAAGCAGTAGGCCCGCGTTAGTTGGCCCAATGTTGTCATTATACCTTAAATCCCTACAAAAATCTCCCAACAGTAGGAATAGAAGCAGTAGGCCCGCGTTAGTTGGCTCAATGTTGTCATTATACCTTAAATCCCTACAAAAATCTCCCAACAGTAGGAATAGTAACAGCAGGCCCGTCGTTGGCTATCCGTTGGGCAAATAGTGCATGTTTATGGCAATGGGCCTGTTTTAAGTTTAGGTTGGCGGAATAACTAACCGTCTGTCAATACATTCCCAACTGTTGGCGTATGGAAGCCAACGGCAAATGCTACTAGGGTAATAACTAAAAAAATTAAGACTACTTTTTTACTCTACATATATTCTTAGAAATTTTCCTGTAAAAAGGAGTAATTTCATACCGAGTGTAGCTTTACTTTTATTAAGTACTTCATATAAAATGTAAGAGATGAGACACACACACACAATACACACATACAATCCGAAATGTATCTGCAAGTGGAAAGATTATGGCGAATAAATTACCTACAAAGAAAAAGTACTCTCATTTGGAACCCCCAGAATTCCCTGGATTCCTACAGGGAGCAATCGAGGCACTCTCAAAGGGTAAAAAATGACGAAGATAGCGCCGAAATCTGGACGGAATCGTATCCCTCCGGATTCACAAACAAACTGCCTATTTATAGAAGGAGAAAACCAAGCACCCTCTGCACATTAGATAGATAGATAGAATACTCTTTATTGCACACCATAAAAATTACAGATTTTTATGTAGAAAGTTTGACAAGGGATGACACCATGGGCGGTCTTATCGCATTAAGGGCTCTTAAGTACAAGATGGTCATTACCATGACCATCTTGTACTTAAGGCTTAAATCTTAAGCCTTAAAGTAAATCTCGCTAAAAGTGACGCAAATTCATACAATCAAGAAAACAGATCTTTACACTAAATTGTCTTCCTTGGGGAATGAAAACGCAGAATAAATGTACGGGTAGACAAAAATTTGAGGAGGCAACAGCTGTTTCGTGTTATTCTGAGTTAATTTTGTAGCTGAAATAAATGAAACGAGCAAACCACTGCAAGTACTGAACAACACCAAAGAGGACACAGAAAGCGACTTTAAGGGAGTTGTTTCCTTTATCACCATGTTAACGATCGGTTTGGTGAGATTGCAGTATCTTGTTACTGACACATAAAACGCCACATGAATCAATTTACGCAAAGAATAGAACCCTTCCTGCATGCACAAAACTAGCTCATAGCAGCATTAGTTTGAAATCCAATCCAAATCTCGTGTGGCTTGGTAGCGGCTTGAGGATTTAATACCGAAGTTACGGTCAGATTAATCCGAAGCAAACTAACATTCTAGTCGACCAAGACTGAGATTATTATTTATACCCTTGTAAGTATCCGCCAATAACTTCTTAGATGACCATTATCTATCGGCAACATCTATACTTCAGCGTGTAGTAGGCACTAAAAATCAAATTATTTATTTATTTATTTATTTATTAAAAAAATTATTATTAAAGTCGTAAATAAAGCATTATAGGCATATATCGCTGAAACTTCAGCAGTTACATGTTTTATGGCTAAGTGTAGGTAATACATGTCATGACGACGTATAAAATATTTATCTATTCCGAAAAGAAATTGCGAATATTCATGGCACTGTTATGTTTAGTTTATAACTGCGACCCGATATATTTACAATATATTTGCGTTATGGGTGAGTTTTCTGGACATATATGATGAGTAAACGTGTGTTTGGGAGCGGCCCTTTTTTTTTTGGGTGGGAAATTATCAAATAACTGGGAGGACGTGTCAGACTTTTACTGACTAAAACCCACCCGTGTTCCTTCAGATGCCTGTGTGCCAGGGCCACGGTATCCCTTTCGGGCAAACCCGCAATCCTGGCAGGCATCGGTCCTAGCGGACCCCGTTAGTACGTGCTGACATCTCTTTGAGGCGCGCGTGGTACACTGACCCTGGTCTGGTTATTACCGGACGGTGAGCTGCCCATAGCTCGCCGTCCGCAAGCCCGCGCCTACGGCGGCCGGGAATCGGATTCCCGCCGCCAGGGCGTCTAGTGGTAACGGCCCTCAATTACGAGTTTTAGGTCGTGGGTTCGAATCTAGGCAGGCGCATTACTTTGTGTAAATCATTTCATGAACACTGCTCTCAAAACGGCGAAGGAAAACATCGTGAGGAAACCGGCATGTCCGAGAACCAAAAATTCGAAGACATGTGACATCTACCATCCCGCATTGGACCCGCGTGGTAGATTACAGCCCAGTTCCTCTCCAAGAGAGGAGACCTGTGTCCCAGCAGTGGGAACACAGTGGGTTATACGTTGATAATTCTAAATGTGTATGTATACGTTAATTAGAGTACCTACTGCATGCACAACAGACGTCGTTAATGCAGATATTTTGCTTTAAGGACACAATAGTCGGTCATTCTTCCATACTAACGTAGTATGCAGGGCTTGTTAACGTTACCAAATAACAAAATAATAACCGTTACGTAACGTTAAATTTCAATGTTATACCTACTAACGTTATAAAAATTTAACGTTACTTGATAACGTTACCAGTAATATAACGTTAACAAAAATACGATAACTAACGTTAATTTAGCTACATTGCCGTTCTGTGGGTAAGAATCAGGCAGATTCAGGCAACGTTTTGATCAGCACGGCATCAGAGAGGCGCGAGTGCGAGCTCCCGCCGCGCCGCACGACTCAGGCCCCACTACTTACGTCTCACCCGTTTAAAATAACAGTCGCATAAATAACGTTAATTGATTACCGTTATTTTAATAATAACTTTAACTCTGTCAATACAAGGTAACGTTATGAAAATTTACCGGTATTTAAAGCCTTGGTAGTATGGTGATTACTCGTCTGTTTGACGGTTTACATTCAAAACTATAAATAACTAGCTTTTGCCCACGGCTTCGCTCGCGTTAATTTCGAAAACAAAAAAAGCTCTTAACACACTACCAAAGTTTCTGTAATAATATAATTCAAACATGATTCGAAAGACACGTGGCGCCATCTATTACCATAAGAACGTTAGTATTGTTTTTCTCGGGAACAGTATTTTTTTTTCGGGATGAAAGGTGGGTATGTCCGTTTCTGTACACCTGACAACGTATATGCAATATTTCAGGATGATCGGTTCAGTGGTTTAGGCGTGAAAAGGTAACAAGCAAACAAACAAACTTACTTTCCCATTTATAATATTAGTTAGAATATCAATTTGTCTCGTCATTATCTAGTAGAAGCAGAATTGGAAAACAAATATTGGTTAGGATGTTATGAGCTTCAAAACTTCCATATTTCAACACAAATTTTCTCACTAACTCATCTTTGGGCGTAAATAAATAGCTTGTGTAGTGTGAAAACGGCAAAATAGACACCGTACAGGCATAGATAATTTATTGAAAAGTTAAAATAATTTTATTTCGTTTAGATATAATAATTATTTTTGTCATTATCAATACGCCCAAAGGTCTGTTCATAAAACCACAGTCTTTTACACATAAATCATATTTTAAAACTAGATGAGGTCGGCGTTTCGTATCTGACTACTCTGAGAAGAAAGGCCGAAACAAACTCAGAGGTCAAAGTCTCTTTTAAAGTCCAGATATAATCTTGGTCAAATCTTGTGAAGACCATGTAGATTGGTATCTGAAATGGTCTTTTGAGGAAAGAACCACACAGATTGAGCACTGTGCACGCATTTGTCAGTAATCATGCAGCTCAACTCAGAACATGAGCTCAACGAGTCGACGAACAATACCAAAGAAAGGACATTTGGGCAGGCCGCATAAATTACTTAAACTGCCATACCATGATTAATAACAAACTAAGAAAACAAATTATGACCCACATAGTTTTTACATTCACAGTAATTAAAATAATAACATTATACTTCACAAGTAAATATTCATGCCAATGTGTTTATAATAAAAACAAAAAAAAAAGTTTAAGTATGTAAAAATTAGAGCAGCTCAATCCCAAGCCATTTTGTCCTCAATATAATCTTTAATGGTATAAAAGGCTTTCTGGCACAACTTACGTTTCATCAATGATTTGAATTTATTAAGGCTTAGATCTTGAACGTGGCTTGGAAGTTTATTATAAAAGCGTATACATTAATATCTGAACGAACCACCTATTTTCTTGAGCCTTTTTGTAGGTACACCAAAATTGTGTTTGTTCCTAGTATAAGTAGAAGTATGTATGTAAGTATATTCTCTTATTATATTTTTATAAGTATTTATATTAGTGTATAGCTATTTTGATTTTATTTTTTCTCTTCTACACTTACACACGTTGTCTACATCTCTAAATCTACTTTCCTATCGCAGGTATGCTGGAAGAGATTTCATTAGAAATAAGCATCACCTTTGTACGTATTTTTCTGTTCCTTTCTTCTTGTCTGTTTATATGTGTGTACATAAATTGTTAAATAAATAAATAAATATTTTTATGGGCAGAGTCATTACATTTATCTCCTTAAATATCTCTCTCAGAGTGTCTCGGACTTAATTTATAAATTGATCGAACAGCTCTTTTCTGCAAAACAAAGATAGACCGAATGTCGGCGGCATATTTTCCCCACAATAGAATAGCGTGCGACATTACACTATGAAAATAGCTAAAGTAAACTAAACGGTCTATCTCTATGTCAGTTAAATTACGATTTTTTCTAACAGCGTATACTGCTGAGCTTAGCTTCTTAGTCAATTTATCTATAAGTGGGCCCCACTGAAGCTTATCATCCAAAGTTAAGCCCAAGAATACAGTGCTATCTTCAGGATTCAATTCTTCGCCCTTTATCAACACATTAGTTTTCACCTGCCTAACGTGTGGCAGCGATAACTTAATGCATTTGTTTTTTTTTATTTCATTAAGAAGTAAATTATTAACATAGAACCAGTGAACTACTTTTGAGATCGCGGTATTTACATCGTCAGTAACTAGCTCATGAAGTTTAAGTTAAAAAAAAAAGTTAAGTGTCATCCGCAAACAACACTATATCATGATTATCCTGTATGAGATAAGGCAAGTCATTAATATAAATAAGAAACAAGAAAGGACTAAGAATTGAGCCCTGTGGGACTCCCAATGTTATTAAAGATCCGGGAGATCTTTTCCCATTAACGTCAACGCTCTGAAACCTATTACTCAAGTATGAAGCAAGAAGATCCAGAGCGGTGTTGCGGATCCCGTAGTGGCGGAGCATTAGCGTTGGTATACTATACCGGAGTGTGTACCCGTGCGCGCACTAGCTTCTTACTGCTCATCACAGTGTCTGTCCCTTTCGCACATGATTTTGGATGAAGTAGCATGCATTTTGCCCACGCCCACCAACGAGTTTGAGCCGTCGACTAGCTTCACCTTAAGCAATAAAATCACAAGAGAAACTCCAACGGTAAAAGTTTAATTACATTTGTACTACTGTTTAATACCAGCTTACAGTTAACTCAGTAGTAAAGCTGGGAGTTTAGGTAAATTATTTTAAATCATTTGAAACCGTCTGGATACAATTAAGTAGATACGTATACCTAATCCCGATCTCCGAGTGCAACAAACTTTTGCTAAATCTAATTTGTTCAAACTTTTAAACATTTCACGTATAAAAAAATCTTTTTTTACACCCAGAGGTGGCAAAACATAAATTAAAATAGCACGTCCATACAATGTCAACGCAAACAATGAAATACGCCTGCTAAATACATCGTCGACAATCATAATAAATCTCAGCTAAATGTTCATAAGAAAAACACGGATGAATTTATTGCTACGTATAACATAATTATTATGTGAGATGTTTAAGAGTGTACGCAAGGCTACAAATCAAGCTATAATTTCCAGTATAAACTGACCTCTCATTGTACTGAAATCCTATACAATGCGAGGTCAACCTAAACTGAAACGGTATAGCTTGATTTGTAGCCGTGTGTACTATGTATAGTGTCGCCGAACTCTGAGCTAATCCCGTAATGGTATTACTTGATGTTGTTATCGTGTTTTCCCAAATATGTGAGATCAAATGTCTAAAATTGGATGATGCATTATTACAACTTACATTTTGCATGTCAGCTTGCTAGTAGCGAGACATGGTAAAAATAATATACCGGTAGGTACAGTATGTAAAAAAATAAGTCCTATGTATTTTGTCACTGTTCGAGTCTATTCTGTTGATTTTCCTCTCAGAGGGGATTTATACCTGCAAAAAAAAATTGTTTATATGTCAATGTTGGTTTACTGCAGTTACCAGTTACAAAATAAATTATTTTTAATTTGATTTACTTCAACTTGTAGGTTCGCTAGATAATTCGATTAAATTTATTGGAAACTAGCTGTTGCGCGCGGCTTCGCCCGCGTGGATGTCAATACTTCCCTAGTTGAATCGGATTTTGTCCAGAATTTCATGGGTTTTAAAATTCCTACATACAAACTTTGACACCCCGCAATCCCCCTTTGATAGTTAGATAGTTTTGAAAAACTAATAATGAAAAATGTTATTACTTACTTAGGCAAGTATTTGTGCCAAGTTTCAAAATTTTACAAAATATTACCAAGAATATGCACGAACAAACTAGTGAAGTTAAATTGAGTTTGGCAGAAGCTGGTAAAGCCTTGCCGAAACCCGACACAAACAACTGAATGGAAATAAGGTTGGCTTCCCACTTGGCAATCTTGGCTGGCCTGCGCGGCAGCATGAGTATACTCAAATCTGTTTGTTGTTGAGTTTCAGCATCCAGTCCGACCGCTAAGCAAATTAATTAACTTCCTTGAGTCGTTTTACTTAGTTCCTTTTGCGTTTTTCCTTTGAACTGCATCTAATTTGATAAATGTACAGAGAGACACAGATTGGATAGATGAAAAGTTCTCTGAAGGTTTGAATGCCTTTTGACCTTGTCTGTTGTTGTTTTATTGGATTTATCTTCCTTTTGTCGACGCACATTGTATGTGAGTGATTATTAGTAGCGGTGATTTATTCAGCGCAAGTCACAATTTTAAAGCCTAAAAATAAAAGTAAAATTTCTTAGTGTGGCAACTCTGTTTACATGTCATTACGTTTAATGTCAGGCTTTATGAACAATCCCTATATTGGGATTATACTTGGTAAGTAAGTATAGTAACGACTGTCGCCGTCTCGGACAAATAGCTTCGTATAATTAAGATAGAACTTCACTTCAGGTAAGTTCGTTTAATCTTATAGTTATACTTGCTTGCTATTTGTCCGAGACGGGTTTAACGAGTAGATGTTCAAAGTAGGATTGTGAAATAAGCACCAATTTGTTAAATATACATAAAAAAATATTTAGTAAATCAACTTCCATATTAATAATAGTATACCTGAAAAAAAGAAAAATCAACTTGTTACAGTACTGCATATTGCACTACCAAATTGGGTAGAGTCTTGGTTTATTGTAATGTCTGGCAAACATGGCAGAATTTTGAGACCAACCAGCAGCCTTCCTTATGACATCAATGCTAATTCCAGATCTGTTTGCAGCAGATGTTGATGCGTGTCTGGTACTATGTATTTACATTACACACATACATACATAAACTCACTTCTTCTTCCCATGGGGGTAGGCAGAAACTATAGAGCGCCACCTACTACGCTCCTCGCATACTCCTTTTGCTTCGTTTACATTCATACATCTGGTCATACACGCACACCAGTTGCGAGTGTTACGCACCTGACCTTTCTGAAGAACATCACCAATTAGGTCACTATATGTTCTCCTAGGGCGTCCCCTCTCGGCGTTTTTACTAACATCTGCCTTGTAAATACCTTTTGTTTGTTCTTTCATTCACCCTATTTTATTTTTTATTTACATTATGCAAGGTTTAATAATGAAGCGACGGTTCAAGTACAGAATTCAACCATTTTGTTCCCTCTAAAACAAACATCCTGTAGGCTGATGTCAGCAGTTTGCTTGCGCAGCGCATATGAGTGCAAATAAGTGGAATATTTTCCCCATTTCATCACTTCACCAAGCTGCGGGAAAATAAAAAGTAGATTTTATTCTATTTTCTTAAATTCCCGAGACAGAACGTAGAAATGTACTATGTTATCTATAGCGGGTATTCATAGCATAGCTTCAGACGTTTCTACCCATTATCCTTCCTCAATAAAATATTACAAATTATTCTTCATCCTAAAATAACATAGAAAGAAAATGTATTCCCACCTCCTACAAATGACTTATTAGAATTCGTAGTAACACCCATTTATTTCTGGAAATATTTAGAAAGAAACTATTCGAGTTTTATTAGGTAGGTTATAATATAAACAACAGTATTACTTTGCAGTTTAAAAGACAGAAAGGTTTGCGGAATTAAAACAATTAACCATTAAAAAAATATAATATTTAACTTCTAACACGATAGGTTAAAACGACAAACAGTGGATAAAGTTTGTGAATGAAGGTACTAACATTAATTAGTGTTTTAAGGCTTGATGTTGTATCCAATCCTTACTTTAAGTAATGAATTAAGTACGGAACTACGAGCTAGTTCATTCCGACGTGACATAAATACAGAGTAAAGGGGCCGTAACTACTCGTGTCTCATAAATCTTCCGATCTCGAAAGCTTATCCTACTAAAGCTAAGAAAAATAGAGGCTTTTTATTGAAAACCACATCGATGCGTAGGTGAATTATTTTATTTGTGTAATAACCACAGATCGGAATAGGTAGAATAATTTACCTAAACTTCGAGGAAGGATGTAACATACAGTGGATAATACCTCCCCTAAAATTCCGGAATAATTATAATGACGTTCAGATACCGGGATTTAAACCACAAATTATTTATTGGAATTTATTTATAGTTAAAAATTATTGATTAGAAGAATTATATTTAACATTTTTAGGGTTACGTAGTAAAATTGATAAAAAAGCTCTTTAATTTAATGGACATTACGAGACATGGCAATAGTTAGCATCTTTTTCGTTCCGTTGGTGAAAAAACATCGCTTTGAAAGGAAAATTTATAGTTCGTATAGATACCGAGAGATTTAACGTGAAAATATATCCTACCCTCTTTGTTAGACCGTGGTGAACCCATTCTCGGAATAATAAAGGCAGGGTTGGATCGAAAAACTTTGCCCCTACTTAGTAGGTATTAATGTATTCTACTGAATGAAGTTTTAAATAATTTGCTTTGGTTCAATAAATGTTGGAAATTCTCAAATGAAAATCAAACATGGCGGCGAACGGTAGTTTATTGCGCTCGGAACGCTCAAGTGGTCACTCGGGTTTTCAACAATTCTTAAGTTCTAATGTAGTCTACAGTATAAAATTATAAGTTTGCCAAAGGGCTTACTTTGGGTTTACTGATGAAAGTGACCTATTTAGGCACGAGATGGTTTGGCGCCAATAGTTCGAGTGCCTAAATAGGTTCTTTCACCCGAGGTAAACACTGCTTTTCATTTCGAATATGAGGAAAGTAAATGAAAACCGTTGTACAGTGTGGTGCCGGACGTAATGAATAGCATTTCCTCCCGTGGGTGTCGTAAAAGGCGACTAAGGGACTTACTAGAGAATGGGTAGCAGCGTTCTCTATGCATTTTTAACACCATACTGCGATCGCCAACCCGCCTGCCAAGCGTGGCGATTATGGCAATGGTATTGTGGAGGCTTATGTCTAGCAGTGGACGTCTTTCGGCTGAAATGATGATGATGATGAAGTGAAAACTTGATTATTTAAACAAATACATAACTGAACCTGATGACCTCACTTTATACAAATATCTGTATACGTAAATATTTAGCACTCGACAAAACAACTGAAGATCGAATTGCCGCTTTCCCGCCTTTTTTGTTTCTTTTTCTGTGGCATTCTGCCAGTCAGTATTTTTTTATCATTGATGATGGTAAATATTTAGCTTACCTATACTCCATTTATAATAGCATTAGACAGAAGTTAAAAAAGGTTATTTTTGATGCACACTTTATAACAAAAGTACAATAAACTTGTTATAGTTACGATTGACGCCAAATCGATTAAAATGAATTTATATATCAGCTATCACACTTAATTGTAATCATTTAAAAAAACAACCATATGAAATTAAGTAGCTTTCATTTAGATATATTATTTCATTCCAATTTAAAATTACAGTGCCAATGTTAAAAACCTAAAAGAAGCAGGAGTCAACAATACTGCAACGCTTTTTGTTTCGCTATAATCCTACCAAATCTAAAATGTTACTTAATCCCTTCATAAGCTGTGACAGCCGGGGATTTCTAATTTTACTGGTTTATGTCGTCTGTGAAATAGACTTGACAATGTTCTAAGATTGTCATGTATGTCATTTACTTGTGAATACTTTGTTTGTTATTGTTTAATTTTCGTGATTTTGTTGTTATTTATTAAAATAATAAATAATATTTAGTTATTTCTTTATTATTGTATTGTTATCAGTGTTGTCATTGGGTTGTTTGTACAAAACGTTACTTTTTTTTTGAGCTATGAGTGATCCCGGTGCGGGACCGAGTGGCTTACAACATATAAGTACTGAGTCTGACCAAAGCCAACGGCGAAAAAAACATGGTCCAAAAGTTGACTCCGACGAAATAATAATGTCTCCCAAAAAAAAGAGAACGCTGCGTGCTGTAGAAAAACAACCTGTGATAAATATTTTTAAGCAATTGGAGTCCTGGCCTGCAGATACTCCTCATTATAGGACTGAGATGATAAACAAAATCGCAGAAGTTGCCGGTAAGGATGATTCATAAAATTATTACTATAAAAATATTTGAAACTAACATGCATTGTGATAAAATGTATTATATTTTAGAAACTCCGCACATGATTTTATTATTTACAGGCGTATCTCGGGCTACTCTGTCCAATATTCTCAAAGAGTACAACATAAAAAGTCGCCTGCAATCTCCCCCTCCCCAACAGAAGCACATGAAACGTGATGATTTTGATGACATCACATTTAGTGGAATATGCAGGAAAATTCATTCCTTCTTCTTTAATAATGAGTTGCCCACCTTGGACAAGATGCTGGAAGCAGTTAACAGTGACGAGTCTGTGCCAGATTTAAAAAAAAAAGCAGTCTGTATAAAATAATTAAATAAACATTAAAGTTCACATAAATCAAACGGAGCAGAAAAAGTGCACTCATAGAAGTCATAGACAAGCAGGAGATCGTCCTTTGGAGACTAAAATATCTTCATGAAATAAAAAGGCTAAGGAATAAAGGAAGGAAAATATATTATTATTTAGATGACACTTGGCTAAATGAAGGTACAGTGCTTCTAAATTTCTTAACAGCTATTTATGCACTAAGCAGTGTATGACCTCTTGCATTCAATAACATTATAATTAATTATACAGTTAAACATAATTTCATAAAATTGGTTCGTAATAACCTTTTATCTTACAAACAGGTCACACGAAAATCCTAATATGGCATGACACTAATAATAAGTCTTCAAAAGAAGCACATTGGGAAGGTCTATCTGCTGGTTTAAAAAATCCAACTTATAATCGGTCATACTGGTATGTATTTTATGGACTGTCCTCGCCATAAAAAAATGAACAGCCCATTGTTATTGACTATTAATTAAGTAATACATATTATATTGTATTATGAATTAACGCATGCAAAGCGAACTTTTAAAGTTATAAATTTTGTTATAGTATTTATCTATGAACTATTTCCAGCAGTGAAATTATATAGGGGGTACGGAATAATTGACTTGTATTAATTTTATTTCACAGGGTTTGTGAAGGGTTTTTAATGGATGCTGCATTAATATTCGATATATTGAGACGCCTTCAACTTTAATAATAATAATAAATTATTTATTTACACTTCAAGACACAATCATCTTTGTAGCCCTGACTCTTGTACTAGGATTTCCTGTTTCATAAGAGCCAGACCTCTTAATTTACAGGGAATATGTTATAGAAGCGCGATAGACTTAAGTGAAAATGGTTCAAGTTAATTTTGTCAAAAATTGAGAGTGGCGCTGTAATTGTTATGGACAATGCGCTATACCACTCAAGGACATTGGAGAAGCTGCCAACCACAGCTACACGAAAGGTACAGGAATGGTTTAAAAGCAAAAATATTCCTTTTGAGGAAAAAGATCTTAGGGCAACTTTATTAGAAAAAGCAAAAATACAAAGACATTTATACCAAAAGTTTGTTGTAGATGAGATGGCTAGAGAGAAGGGTATTTCAGTATTGCGCCTCCCACCCTACCACTGCGAGTTCAACCCTATAGAATTAATATGGGCTCAAATGATGGGGTATGTGGCTCAACATAACAAAACGTTCAAATTAGACAAGAAGAAACAATTACTCCCACAAGATCTGGATAGTATTACGCTAGAACGATGGCAGTCTTGCGTTGCTCATGCAATTAAAGAAGAGGAAAAGTTAAAGCATAATGGATGATGTGGTAGAAAGATTTATTATTAGGTAACGTCGGTGAAACTTCTTCATCTTTATTCTCTGATGATAGTGACTAAATTATATGATGAAGACGAAGAAGTTACACCAACTATTGTGTGTTGAAAGTTGTTGTTTTAAATAAAATATTGTAAAAAAAAGACTTTTTTTTCCTTTAATCTTAATTAAATTTAAATCATCACGACGTAATCGTTTGTTTCATTCATTCGTTTTGTTGTAAGTAATGTGTGATGAAGATGTTATTACGACCTATTTATCAAAGTTATGTTAAAACATTTTTAGTTTAATTGTTTAAACTTTTAACTTTGAATAAAATGTTTCGCACTCCTGCTTCTACGAGCCTCTTTTTTCTAATGCTATAGTAAATGAAGTATAAATCTATGTAAATTAAATAATAATTTAGTGAAAAGTAAATTATAAGTACAAAGTTGTGTCACAAAATGGTCGATAATATTTTTTATTACGATTTTACGCCGCGATTTAACATAGTGGCTGTATAAAAAGTTGGGATATGGCTTGCTTGGGAAATCGTTTCCCAGGGATGAAAAGTACTATTTTCATCCCTCTGATCAGGTAACTTCAAGCGTACTTTCCAAGTATGAGAAATGAAAAGTATATTTCTTACTTTTATTTTTACGAACTTTCCTTGTTTTATGTTGGTGATTAATTAAAACAATAGCCATTTTGTCTTGTCAAAGGAAAACTTTGTAAAAATCCCTGAGTAAAAATTCAAGTTACAAATATACCTAATTACCCATTTTACCGTTTTTCTTCCCGGAATATTGTAAATCTTAGTATATTTTTCATTTTCATTTTACGACCTGTGCCTGAGGCATGATCTTCGAATAACTTTTTTAGACCTATGCAGGAGGCATATACTGTCTGCTATAACCTACCTATTAACGGCCGGCTACCGAACAATTAGCTAACAAATAGTACAAACACCCTACAATCCTACTAAAACTTTCGTGTATAGATTAACTGAAAAACAAATTGTAAGTAGAAACAATTTTTGTAACAGCTTCTTCGAATAGAATCGAAACTTTATATCCATTCTAAAAAGTTTCAACAAAAGAAATCCAATTAAGTTAAAGCAATGGATAAAAAGTTATAATCCTTGCAACTTGAACTTTCTAACACGATTTGTTTTGCATTTCATTGTTTGTTCGGCTAAGGTTTGAAACTTTTTGCCATATCAATATAGATACGATCGACTCAAGTTAGTTAGATTTCGGGAGCGGAGCGATGGCAAAATAAAACGTAAGGGCCCGTTATACCAAGAGTTTATTGGAACGACCCGAGCTTACAGAATTTGATGTAAGACTAACTATTCTATCTAACCTAATACATACGTAGAACTTACAGCTAAGCTGGTGGTCACTGGCGCCTTCACATCACGCCATGTCTGGCTGATAAGGCAAAAATGCAGTGTACGAGCTTATGGCTCTACCACAGCGACAGATAAGGTCAGTTCAGAGAATGTAACTAGTTATTCTTTGTATAAAAAAACTGTCAAAGTTTGTTTACTTCTAAAAATATAGTTCCCGATAAAAAAAAAAAAACTCGTCTATCCCATAGCGTGGGGTATCATTGGATAGTGTCTCATCGTCGTACATTTTTCTGCTTACTCTGTAACCTACTTTAGGCCAAGCGATGCGCGTCATAATTTAGCGTAATAAAATAACATGACTAACGAATCTAATTATAGTGAACATAAAACTGTGTAGCTATCAACAACTAAGAGAAATAATCGCCTTCCGCTATAATACTGTCACTGATGCACAGATGCACTAAATAGTTAAGTTTATTTAAGATAAGTAATCTTAAATAAACTTAACTATTTAGTGCATCTTAGTGGAACGTGTTTCTCTATACTAACTGAACTTACAAACCTTCACGACAAATCAGTGTACGGAGTTAACTACTACAACCCGTACAGACAGGCTGTCCAAAAATATTACGGGTTTGTGAAAACCATTTTTCGATTGTGTAACATTAAGATTTACCTCCTTACTAATAAACGTTGTATAGTGTCAGTATAGTTACACACCGATTTCTCTCTTTCACTCGTCAGTCATTTGACTTTCGAAAGAAGAAGACAAAGCGTTGTGTAACTATACAGACGCTATACAACGTTTATTAGTAAGGAGGTTAAAGTGCAAATTTTTATTAGTCAGCCCTGCCAGCTAAACAGTTATATTTGGATATGTGAAAAAATTCACAGCAGTAGCATATATAACGAAGTTAAAAGGAAAACTCACAGCTGAGTAGGCTTTACAAGTTACCGAGTAATAGTCAACCAAGTTATATTTGCAGTTGAAAAACATGTTCTCAGATACATTCTATATGGGAGAACATGTTTTTCAACTACAATGTTAAGTTTGTTCTTGGCATAAAGTCATCCCAACTACAGAACCCTTCATTATGTGTGGTCCGACACACACTTAGCCAGTTTTAGTGTTTAACAATAATTCGATGCCTTCCACGTACGTTGTTGTAAAATTTTAGTGTCTAATTTTATGTATATTATCATTTTTACGTGAAAAACACAAAATCGCATTTTTGTGGCTTACAACAACTTCATTTTTTCAACTTCAATTTTGTGGCTTACAACAACTTCATTTTTTTCAATCTAACATAATTTGTGATAATTTGGTAACAATACCATAAAGTTTGTGTTGAATTATCGAAACTATCACCCCGCGCGTGTCTAGTGCCTTATTATCAAGGGTGGTTTTTTCGTTACAATTTTTACGCTATTTATTTTATTTGAAAAATACAGTCTCTATATTTTAGTAAAATTGTTTATTTTATTATTTTACAGACTGATAACAACTTGCGTGTCGCGGGTTCGATTCCCGCACGGAACAAATATTTGTATGACCTACAAGTAGATTGAGCCGTTTTTCATAATTCCTTCTCAGTCACGAGATAATGTTTTTAAAGGAGTGGCGCTAGTGGACCGGTGACAACGCTCTTAATCGTCAACATTTTAAAGGTTTAAATCGTTTGGAGAAAGACAGTTTAGTGTAGCTTGATATGCTGGCCACTGAACCTACCTAATAGTTTAAGGGATACTTGTTTATGATGTTTGTTATTTATATCAGTCAATGAGATAGGCCATGTTTTTCGGAACATTACTATTTGCGGTATTTTGTTATTTATTTGAATGATAAACGAGATGGCCGTTCTTCATTGCAATCGTTTATCCAGCAGATGACACACTACCAATATACACTCTATTGTATGAAAACTCATTTTCTTAGAACATTATTAGTACATTATTGCAAAGGCCGGGAATAAAAGCTATCAAAACTTCTCTCTTTACGAGTATCATCTCTCGATCAACCAGTTCAAGGTCTTTTGTGAATGGATCCAATAGTTGACAAACTTAATTGACGTGACAACGTCTAATAAATCGATGAACGCCTGCTGCATGCACGAAAATGTCCCGTTACGCCCATTGTCCCGTTACGTTCATCATTACGCTTATTGTACGCTTGCCACGTATCAATGTTTTGTCACGTACGTTGTCACGTTAAGGTCTCTGCACACAGCGGGCGCGGCGCGGCGGGACGGGACGCCGACGCGACGCTGAGCACTTGTAATGTACTAGATATTACGGACGACGCCACACTGAGCCGTCCGGCTCGACGTGACGCGACGCGACGCTCTGTGTGGCGTCGTCCGTAATATCTAGTCCATTACAACTGCTCAGCGTCGCGTCGGCGCGCGGCGTCCCGTCCCGCCACGCCGCGCCCGCTGTGTGCAGAGACCTTAAAACTATCGTCCGTAAACCAACTTTTCAAACAACCAATTTTTTTTTTTTTACTTTTGGTCTTAGCTCTCTGGAACACGTAACATTTAGACGACTATTTAGTTAGTTTAGACTATAAGCACGCGCTTCTGGTATTCATTACCATCTTTATTTGTTGCTCTCGGTATCTAAATAGTGTATCTCTGGAATTCATTCGTGAATCTTGGAGGATTCTAAGAAAAAACGTTGTATATAATTTAAACAGTGCAAAAAGTAACGTCTATGTAGCTCAAATTGGTTTGTTTTTTAGTGTTCTAAAGGAAATTGTTTTGCATCCATACATCGTTCGCCCCAGAACCAACAGCAAATGAAAATTACTTTGCGTGTTCTAAATTACAAGTATATGCCCATGAAGACAAAGTTTAATGATGGACAACTTGCTGAAAGGATTTATTTCAAAAGATTTTGAGGTTATATTTAGTTAGAAACAATCCTATCAATACTTCGAAATACATGCTAATATATGCATGTCACTGTTATTTCTATTGCCTGTATGTGGTTCGCTAAGCTACGAGAATCAGAAAAACATTTAAGTACTTACCTAAGTACCTATTAGGTATTTGGTAAATCTTCTGGTTTTTGTATTAAAATAGGTGAATTCTCTTCATGGGCATATACTTGTAATTCAGAACACGCGAAGTAATTTTCCTTTGCTGTTGGTTCTGGGGCGAACGATGTATGGATGCAAAACAATCTCCTTTAGGTAAATACGTACTTTTTTTTTCTTATTTATTTAACTTCAATGCAAACGACTTTATCCTAATGTTTTTTGTTTTTATTTATTTATACTTAGGTAGGAAGTCATATTACCTCATGTATATGTTAGTCATGTTATTGAAAGATTGGACATCACTAATTGTCATGTCTAATCTAATTGTCAAAGATGGCGGCATATTTTATGTGATGTCGATAGTCGCTCTTTCAATTATTGTTCATTATGGAACGCAGAATGTCCGTTTCATACAGATATTCGCAATTAGTCTAATAAAATATATTTATAATTATTATGTAGGTCAGATGTTTGTTGGTCCTGGGGCCATTTCCGACGATGTCCTTTAGGTCTACCAGACACACTTTATTGCTCTCCTTTGTCTCTAACATTCATATGTCAATGTCATGCATAAAGTAAATAATATGTTTAAAATGTATAGTGTTATTTTTTATATATTTTTTTAAGCTATTGCATAGCTTCTATCGCGGGCCTTGAGCGCGGGGACCGAATCCAGAAATTCCGTAACGAAAAAACCTCACGCTCCCCACTCCGACGGGCACGGAGGTGTGGCTTGAAGGCCGTGCATCGTCTAACGTCGTTTCAGTTCGGCAGTCTTCGACACGGCGTTGTGTGCGTGCGATTAGACGTATTGTACGACTCTACGAAACTCTGTGGTGGATTTACCGCGCAACGCAACGCCATCTAGCAATCGCAGGTAGAACTAGCTAAATAGAGGTGACATTGGCGTGGCTTGTGATTCGTAATCGAGACAAGCGTTGCTCTGTTAGTGGTCTCAGTTGTGTTTTGTTGTCGGTTTTATCCACTAGATGGCAGGCATCGTAATTCAAAAGTTTTTGAAAGGTTGTTGAGGTATGTGAGCAATTTATTTATAAATCAATAATTTTACTCGTGTTTATGATTCTCCTAGCTAGAATTAACATTAAACATTAACGTTCTTCATAGCTTATAAAAACCACTTTTAAACGGTTCTCCAAAGTTCTGGGCCGATTATGGATTGACTTTACTTTCTTATCGGTCACCACGCTCAAAAAGTGTAACTTGAATTAATATCAAAGAAAACGAAATACTGCATAAATAAAATAAATAAATAATTATAATTGCATAAGTTGATACAAAATGCTATGCAATAGCTTTACCGCGGCAGTCCCCGAGTGCCACACGTCTTTTTTTTTATATTTATAGTCCTTAAGTTCTGCGTTTACTGACAAATGCGTGCACTGACTGGACAGGTCCACTCAATCTGCGTGGTCCTTTGATCAAAAGCCCATTTCAGACACCAATCTACATGGTCTTCACATGATCTGACCAAGATTATGTCTGAACTTTAAAAGAGACTGTGACCTCTGAGTTTGTTTCGGCCTTTCTTCTAAGAGTAGTCAGATAGGAAACACCGACCTCATCTAGTTTTTAAAATATGATTGACATAAAAGTGTTTGTACAAACCTACTTACAGAAATAAAATCATTTGTCACTTATCATTATTTATCACAGAGAACATGACTAAGTAAATAACATCGTATATTGGACAATGTTTTTTTATACTTTTAGGAGCGTTAGGCTATTTGAAAACTATTTGCCCAATCATTTATGGCCATCTATGAAAGACTTTGCTCATTCAACTTTTATTTGTTTCTTGTTAACATTGACGGTTTGCTTATCTATACTAATATTATAAAGCTGAAGAGTTTGTTTGTTTGTTTGAACGCGCTAATCTCAGGAACTAGGTTGGAATTGAAAAATTATTTTTGTGTTGGATAGTCCATTTATCGGCGAATATTATAGGCTATATAACATCACGCTACGAGCAATAGGAGCGGAGCATAAATGAAAAATGTTGCAAAAACGGGAAAATATATTATTTTTTTAGTTTCCTTTGCGTGCCAAATCATTTATAATGGACCTTAACGATTATGATTGGGTATTTAATTTTTCTTGTGTAGTCCGTTAAATAACTCTGGAATATGGTCTCATACTAGCTAATGCTTCGCAATTATAATCCGTCGCTGTACTGTACCCCTTTCACAACGGAGCTGCTACAACTGAACTAATATTATCTCGCTTAAAACCTCCATTATTCTGCATAAAACAATACTGAATAGAATATTATTTTAATGTTTGAATGTAAATGAGATATTTCCTTTCCGTTTGCTTCAATTGCAATTAGTTATAATCGTCTTTTGAAAGTTTAATTTTAAGTGATTATATCGGTGCATCACCGTGCCGTGTGGTGCCGGTCGTAAAGAATAGCACCACCCCATTTCCTCCCGTGGGTGTCGTAAAAGGCGACTAAGGGACTTACTAGAGAATGGGCAGCATGCGTTCTCTATGCATTTTTAACACCATACTGCGATCGCCAACCAGCCTGCCAAGCGTGGCGATTATGGCAAAGCCCCCCAATTGGAGGAGGCCTATGTCCAGCAGTGGACGACTTTCGGCTGGAATGATGATGATGATGATTGGTGCATCTAATAGATCTGATAATGTAAAGTGAACTTTTTCTTGTCATGTATAACAAAGAAATTTATTTATTTTCTTAAATAATGTAATATAATGAAATAAATGATTTGACTTTGAAAAATAAAAATATAAAAATAAAATAGGAACAACAGTAACATATCTGAATAAATATAATGTTCACAAAGAAAATATAAGTTTTTTCAAACGAGGGAATATCAAATTATCAAGAATATTGAATAATAACTGGTAGCAAACCTACATTCTATGCAAATAAACATTTTATATTACAATTTAATGCGGTATTTTCTTATGCCAAAAATATTATTTTTTGCGAATAAAATCATTTTAACAATTAAATTAAAAAACATTTATCTCGTAATTTAAATACACTGAATGCATACAGAGCATGCAATGCATTTAGATGTATGAGGAACAGGGTGTAAAGTTCACTCATACTCTATAGTAAAGGGAGGATCCTCCGACCAGACGGGTGTTGTGTCTGGTGGGCAACTGCCCGACGATTGATGCGTAGTTCGTATGTGGCGTTGTTGATACCGCCACACACACAATACCACCCATAATAGAAAACTTAATTAAAATACTTAATAGGAATCCCTTCTATTTCACACTAATGCATTACATATGCACACTTTTTTTTGCTAGTACATCTCAGAGTTAACCTTGAGAGGTTAAGACTCTTTAACCGGACTCTCCGTGGTTGCCTTAAGCTCCTAACGAAACTTAATGCCTCCAGCCAGGGCTGCTTACAAACTAAACGACTGCGCGCTAAGGGCTCCCCCTCTGGGGTACGAACCTCGGTTTAGGGCAGAGTCGGAGGGAGGATGGCAAGGGATCGACGGTGGCTAGATAAAATCAGGGTTATGATTATTATCGGGGGGATTTAAAGCTACAGGTTCAGCTATGGCACGGGCTGGCGCTTCGCTTATGAGCAAGGGTCGGGGAGGACTATTTTGTCGGGGATTTCGCGATGGGCCTCGGCGGCGAGGTCGGAATGACGGTCGTGTATTATGTTTGCGAGCTACTGTACTTGTTTTCCTACTGCTCTCCTGGAGGAGAGTTGTGGGGTCGTCTGGGTCGGTCAGTGAAATGCACACTACATGTAATGTATTGTTTTATCTTAAAGCATGTCAACAAGACACAGTAGTATCCGTAGCGAGCGGCGGAAGCTACGAGTAACCGCTACGCCGTAGCAACTAGCTACGTGTATTTGAATAGGCGGATAGGAATTCGCGCTTGTGAACTCGGTCTGAGGATTAGTTTATAACCCATTATCTGCTGGAAGTCAGGCTATTTGGCTAAAGGCAAGCGTGAATAATAGTAAATTAAGGTAGACTGGTAGAAAATGCCCAAGGCATTAAGTCCGCCTTTGTACGGTTTTTTACTTGTGCATAAAGCTTTAATAACTAAATAAATTATTTTATAAACTCTACGAACGAAAACTTTTTATAAAATAATGTTTAGGCGAGGTTCTTCGAGTGTGCATTTTTGTTCTAGAGGTGGCAGCTGGGCGCGAGTAAATTGTGCCGTGAATTTCGTTAAATTTGGGTTGAAAATTATATGTTTTACGATATTAACAATGTTAAACCAGACAGACATTACATCATCATAGACGTTTATTTTGATGTGATTTTCAATACATAATGTGGTATAATATTGAAATAAAATTATTTTAATCTACAAAATAAGGGTATGTATGGATTTTTTTTTATCGAGCGATCTTTATCCAATTATGTAACGACGTACCTACAGAAAGGTCTCAAAAGCAACATCTAATTTTTTCACGTGTTTCATCATTACCGTTTCTAAATAAAATTACATTTCCTAGAGGTTAACTTGAAGAACCCCGCCTTAACGTAACTACTGAATACTCCTTAATATTGATTTCAGTAGGTTGAGAGTTTTAACTCTGGCGAAGTGTTTGAGCTACAGGAATAAGTTTGTAATAAAATAAACTTATATAAGATCGGCAGCGTTACGCTTGGGTGGCGACACAACGTTTATAAAAATACTTTAATGTATTCATCACGTATACAAAGCCGAATTAAATTAGCTAGAGAAACTGCGGAGTTTCTCTAGCAGTTTGTTTTATCATGTTTATAACTCGATACGTCTGCCGAGACGTATCGAGTTATAAACATGATAAAACAAACGAACGCAGGTCTTGTAGTTACTTGAAGCTTGAATTGACAAAATCAGTTTTTTTTTTTGGTGTTTCATCGATTGTAGATACCCATCACGTTTTCGAAGTTTCGCTAACTAATCCAATTTGACCCTGTATATGCTGTCAGATTACACACTAACTACAAGCTATTTTAACTTTATGACGTAAAATTTGTATGACATTAATTTTATTTTCTCTGATTAATATACTTTAAGTCACACACTGACATAGGTTATTAAATGTTAAAATTTTAGGGAAATCATCTACTTTTACAATGTTTGTAAATATGTGAGCACCATGTATCTACGTATCGCATTATTAATTTGTCTGTCATTACTTCACTTTTCATTATTTTTACCTATTGTGGTATAGTAATTTTATTCTAGGTAAGTGCATTGTCTTCACATATAATTAATAATTAATGTATACAAATACTGTTAACATTTTAAAAGAGTAAGTATGGAGTTTCTTGCCCATTCTTCTTCATACGTAACTACCTTTTGGAAGGCGCAACTAGAATCAATTATTCTATTTTGACGTTCAAAAGTGCCTTTTATGTGCCTATTTGAAATAAATGATTTGACTTTGACTTTGATGAAACTGACATTATCTTTGCTCATAGTCTGTAATTTTAAGGACGCGATTCATGAATAATGAATGAAAGCTAACAACGTATGAGAGGTTCGTCGTTACCATTCATACAGGCTTAGTCGCAAAATGTACCTTTCGCAAAATACATCCCATACGCAAAACGTACCATTCTCATAATGCACCTTTCTCAAAATATGTGGATCCGTCACGCGTCAAGATAAGACATTTCAAAAGTCATACTCAAATATAGACGAAATGAAAAATCATGACTTCTATCCTTAAGTAACTAGACGCAACTTCTCTCTGTTGTCAAAAGTTAATTATTACTATTGTGGCGACATCTACAACGCCACATGCGAACTACGCATCAAAGACCTGACTTCACAAAAATCCTGCACCGCGCAAACAGAATTTACTGCGTGACTGGCATATATAGGGTGTATCTATTCAAACACGAAATATTTTAAGAAATACACCTATAGGTGGTAAAGAAACCATGGAAACGATTTTTTTTTTAAATCTGAGAATATTAAAAAAAAAAAAAAAAATTAAAATTACTTGATATGATGATTAATTATTAAAATTCACCGCGCTCGTGCCGCCACCGTCGCCGCGTCTGGGCGGGTCATTCATAGAATAAGTAAGGAAAATGCAACTCCTTTGCAAAATGTCTCAAGCAATTTTAGAATCATAATAATTATGTAAATCTATAAAACACTTAGATAATAAAAATTTTCGCTACTATGGCTTTTTTACCACCTATAGATTTCGTGTATGAATAGATACACCTTATAAACAACATCCCGACATTAACCGTCGGGCAGTTGCCCACCAGACACAACAGCCATCTTTCCTTTTCCATAGAGTATGAGTTTACTTTACACCCTTTTCCTCATACCTCTATACTATTCCTTGTTATACTTGAGAACAACTTATACAATTTAAAACATAATGTATCAGCTAGTATGTCAAAAAAACGCATGATTTCAAGACTCAGTAGGCAGTTAAGTGGAGCGAAAAATTTCAGCCAGTCCTTCGAATCATCTCAGGTTTTAATTTCGGCATTACGGTTGAAAGAAGAGCACTTTATTAGAAGGAAGGTTTGAGAAATATTTGAAGGACGAATTCTATCGGTACCCTCTTTTTATTAATCGATTTTACAGTCAGATTGAAGCACGCACAATCTTCATTTAATTTATTACAAAATACGAGTCTTTGGGATGCCTTTATCTTGTAATGATTGAACACTTTACTTTTATTAGATTTTTATCAAGGCGTACTGTTTACATGTTTTTATTTGTGCATAAAGTAAAATATAATTAGGACACCGAATGTTATATTCAAATTCCGATTAAAAGATGTTCTGCATCATCAATTACTGTGTATGCAGATCAGAATGTCTCAAAAATTAAAGGGTACTCCTAAGACCGACTTCGTGTAGCTAAAAAATGGTTAAGGTACTTACAATTTGTGTAAACTATAGAGGAAAACAAACAATGCAATATTGCTCATTCCCCACAGTAAATAGCGTGATAATATATACCCTACCGACTGACCAGAATTATAGGGAATATCTATACAAATTTGATCAGAATCCTTCGATCAATAATAGCACATTATTGATCGAAGTCAGAATCTATCCAGTAGAGTTTGCGTGATGCTGAAACATACATTCAGACAAACAGATAAAAATTCTGAAAACTATATTTTCGGCATCAGAATCGATCCCAGACCTCGTAGCAATTACTTAAAAACATATATTCAATGTACAGTTTTGATTTCGCTACGATTTTATTATATGTATTAAAATAACAATATTATTATTTAGAACAGTTAAGACTGCAGTTTTTATGGATCCGACATTAAAACTCTCGTTGAACTTTATTTTATCTTAACAGTATCTAATGAAGTACCAGTTTAACGAGCCACTGTATACCTACTAAAGATCATATTCTGTACAATAACTATTAAACTCCGCCATCATCTTATTTTTTTTATTCTGAACTATGAAAAGACTCTTTAGACTCCTTTTAAGACGAACATTAGCGTCTATTCAGAAAAGGGTCGCGTACACGTAAAGCAGTTCTTTGCGTTGGAATTTATGAGCTAGTGGATGAATAACGTATCTGATGCAAAGGCTCAATTAAACATGACTCCAATGGCTACTGTTTGTCACTCGGGAATTTGTCGTCTTTTCATTTCTTAATGATAGAATAACTCAAACTCAAACTCAAAGCATTTATTTCAAATAAACCAATTACAGGCACTTTTGATTTGTCAAGGGGTCGGTCAGTCAGAAAGATGAAACTAATTGCCCATTCCAAAGCGTAGTAGGCTCCTATGGAGAAGAACGGACAAGAAACTCCACGGACACACACAGTTATTATAATATTTTCAATCATTTATAGCGTCTGAATTGAACTCGTAATATATTTTCTTTTGAAAACCAAGCCTACAACCAATACCGATAAGTAAACAGTTTTTTTTTATACTTTAAAAAAAATCTGTTAACCCTTTTTTATGTGTTCTTTTAATTTTTCGTTTTTTTTTTTTTTTTTAAATCCAAAATTATACGTTTTAAAGTGGCGTTAAGTATTTTCCTTCAATTCCTGACGCTACAAAATCACCTACGTAATTGAATTGAAAAGAAAATGTGCTGAATGCGTTGACGCGTATTTTATTCTCTCTTTTGATCGCAATTCCATCTTCTGGCTATTGTTGTTAAATAAATACATTGGTACGTAGGTGAAATTTTTATTTGAAACTAGCTGACCCAACAGTCGTTATCTTGTCCAAATTTCAATAATTCATACAAAATTCCTATAGAAAATGCACTTTCAGTTTTCATGCAGTTTTTTCCTGCAGCTTTTCAAAATCAAAATCAAAATATTTTATTTCACATAAACCTACATGGGCACTTATGAAACGTCAGAAGCTAGGTGCACGGTTCCAATTAGTCGTTTCCTATGGAGAAGAGCCGGCAAGAAACTCCACGGTTACTCTTTTATAAATAATTGGCTTTACAATATTATTAAATAACAGTGATAATAGGTATGGGAGGACAGTGTAGGCCTTTCAATAATTACCAGGTACTTAACAAAATAGAAAACCGCCAACAAATCTACACTCTACTAGGCCTACAACGTTCTCACATTCACAAAATATAAAATAATCTAAGTATATAAAATATTAATGACATGATTGCAGCAATGCAATGAGTGCAAAATCTTTCTTTCTGTATGAATCTTCATCAAATTCAAAGAAATATTTTTTTAAAAATTGCTAAATTGGTCCAGCCGTTCTCGAGTTTTGCGCTTAGCAACACATTTAGCGATTGATTTTTAGGGTTCCGTTGTCAACAAGGAACCCTTATAGTTTCGCCATGACCGTTTGTCTGTCTGTCCGTCTTTCTATCTGTCTGTCTTTCTGTTTGCGGCTTAGCTTAGAGACTAAAAAGCTGTAATTTGGCATGGGTATACATATTAATCACGCCGATAAAGTGGTAAAATTAAATCTTGAAATATTGTTTTTTCATTCTCATACTCGGAAAGTAGTGTTTGTTTGATCCGAGTAGCGGGTGGAAGACAGTGTTTCCCACCTTTAGGTGGGAAAGACTCTTAGTAATTGCTTCCCTTCCTAGGGCGGGAATGAATTTAAAAATAGAACTAAATTTGGTTAGGTAGTCGGCTATGAATTTTTTACTTAATTAAACAAAATATCGGAAAAAAAAATGCTGTGGTCTTGTGAGTGTATAAATAACCAGTATAAGGGATTTCTCGGCGATGAGTAATAAAAAATGCACACACGGCTCGGTAAATGTAGTCGTTAAGTATAATGTCAATACTATGTACAGTATTCGGGATCACAATACATAATTAGAACATTAGTCCGTGGCACGATCGCAGCGTGCGCGGGCGTAGCGGGGAGCCGACTGGCCACGCGAGCGAGCGTTGTCGACGGGAAGCGAGTCGTGTCCTTGTACCGACGGGGGTTCCGCGAACTAACTTTACTGCGGCGACGCGGGCGCAACACAACGCTACACACTCCCCCTCTAGTTCGAACATAGCGCCCTCGCGTTCGGGCTAGCAATCAAATCTACGTGGCCGACCGCGCCTGCGCTTTTCTCTAACCGGGGCCTCGACAACACCGATGAAAGGAGTCAAATCAGAAACGTGGTAACGTCCTACGTGATCACCTCTAGTGACTCCCTCCACCAGGTAAGTAGTAGGGCTTACTACTTCGCGAATGCGATAGGGACCATCCCTCCGGGGTATAAATTTCGCAGACTGTCCGGGGCCAACATCGTTCATCCCTTGAGTTTTCAACAAAACGAGGTCACCTACCTTGTATTCTGGAGGGGCGCGTCTGCCTTCATCTGCGTACTTCTTCTGTAGCGACTGGTTACGTTCGTGGACATCTCGGGCATCAAGCAGTACCGTCGATAACTTACGAAGGTAAGGAGTTATATTGTGGACGAAATTATCGCTGTCCACAATGGCCTTCATGTCTGCTACGACGTCAGATGGCGCGCGCAGCTCTCTTCCAAAAGTAAGGAAAGCTGGTGAAAATCCAGTGCTCGCTGTTACAGCGGAGTTCATCGCGAACCTTATGGCCGCGAGGTGAGTATCCCACGATGCGTGATCCTTTCCTACCAATATTGCTAACTGTGGTTTAAGATCACGGTTTTTCCTCTCAACGGGGTTCGCTTCTGGGTGATACAACGGCGTCAAAGACTGTTTGATACCCATCACATGACAGGCCTGTTGCATCACCTCAGCAACAAACTGAACTCCGTTGTCGCTGATCATCCTGCGCGGGACTCCATACCTCAGGAAGACCTCGGATATTAAAATCTCCGCGCATTCCACACTGGTGGCCTTCTCCAACGCAAATAGCTCAACCCAATGGGAGCACGTGTCTTCTAGTATTAAAATCCATCGGTTACCTTTCGAAGTCTTTGGTAGGGGTCCGAACAAGTCGACCGATACTACTTCAAATCGCCGGGTGGGTGCAGGAGTCTGGAGTAGTCCTGCAGGCTTCCTGTTATCTATCTTGTATCGCTGGCAAGCTGCGCAGCGTCTAATATAGTCTGTAACAAAAGACTTCATACCTGGCCAAAAGTATCGTGTTCTGATACGTTGTAGGGTACGCTCAGCACCAAAGTGACCTGCCGTGGGAGCGTCGTGGAACTCTACGAGGACGGCTTCTCTCTCGTGTTTGGGAACCACGAGGCAGGCGGACTCGGCGTCTTCCGATTCGGGTGCACACCTGTATAACACGCTATCAGACATCAGGTATCCTCTCTCTGACCACCCTCTCCCCCTGAAGGGATCGTCGGTAGTCTCTAGGTCCTCGACGATACTCTTCAGCTCTGGGTCCTTGAGTTGGTTAGAACGCACATCCTCAGGTGTCCTATGTGGCATATCAACGATCACTAAGCATACCTCGCAACCAGCTGGGTTTTCGTCGCAACAAACTGGGCGGCTTAGTGTGTCTGCAATCACATTCACCTTTCCGGGAGTGTACTGTATCTGCAGGTTATATGCCTGCAGGGTCATTGCCCATCTGGCAAGCCTACCACTGGGAGACTTGAGGCTCATCAGCCAACGTAGTGGCTGATGGTCGGACTTAACGACTACTTCCGAGCCTTCCACGTAACCTCTGAACTTAGTGACCGCCCAGACGACGGCAAGGGCCTCGCGCTCGGTGGTAGTGTAATTGCGCTCGGCTGGCGAGAGTAGGCGACTAGCGTACTCTATGGGCCTTTCGTCGGGGCCCTCCCCCTGCATCAAAACCGCGCCGAGACAGTAGCCACTGCTATCTGTCCGGAGGGAGAAAGGCTTGGACTCGTCAGCCTGGCGAAGAATGGGAGCGGTAACCAGAAGTTTCTTGATGCGCTCGAAAGCGGCCTGCTGCTCATCATGCCATCTCCAACTGCTGTTCTTCTTGAGCAGGTCAGTTAAAGGCTTGGCAATCGTAGCGTAGTTCGGTACAAACCGTCGAAACCAGCTGGATGTGGCCAGGAAACCTTTGAGCTGCCTCTCGTTCTTCGGGGCAGGCATGTCAGCAATAGCCGAGGTTTTCTCTGGGTCTACTTGTAGACCTCCAGGAACAATTACGTGACCAAGGAATTTCACAGAGTCACAGGCGAAACAGCTTTTCTTTCGATTGACTCGAAGGTCGAACTTCTCGAGTCTGTCGAAGACCGCTTCGAGATCTTCAATATGACCTTCGAAACTCGGTGACAAGATTATCAGATCGTCTAAATATCCAAGAATATTCACAGGCCTACGTCCTTGGGGGTCTGGTGGGATATCGGAGCTGTCACTTACCTTGTGTCCTCGAATAGGCACACTCAGGTTTGACTTGAAACGATCTATCAATCTCTGAAACGTGGCGCCAGAGTTGCGAAGGCCCATCGGCATCCTTTTAAACCTATAGGTGCCGGAGGGTGTAACGAACGCAGTTTTGTCGCGGTCTGCTTCTGCGACACAAACCTGAAAGTACCCGGAGTGAAGGTCTAGCGTCGTCATGTAGCTGGTCGTTTTCGCTGCATGAAGCACGTCTTCCATGCGTGGGAGCGGGTACCTATCCGGCTCAGTCACGGCGTTGAGCTTACGGTAGTCCACACATAAGCGGACGCCACCATCCTTCTTCGTGACTAAGACGACGTTGGCAGCCCACGGTGACTCACACTCCTCTATTACATCTGCGCGCAGCAGCTTCTCAAGCTCACCGTCCAACAACTCTCTCTTACCTTGCGACATCCTATACGGTGGTGAAGCAGTCGGTTCCTGCTTCTCAGCAACCCGGATGTGATGTGTGGCGTAAGTTGTAGGAGGTCCTTGGGTGGCAAAACGCTCAACTCTCTTAGTTATGAGCTGGTTGAGTTGTGTCCTTTGAGCAGGTGACAACTTCGTCCCTTCATCCTCCCTCAGTGCCAAGCCGGTGGTATCAGCCTGCATCAGCTCTGCATCACTGGCGGTCGTAAGACTAAAAGACTGCACAAAATTAAACTTCTGCCCAGGGAAATCACTAAAATGCCAACAGTTATGTTGGAGGTCCACTAATATACCTGCTCTAGCGATAAAGTCCTGTCCTAGAAGCGTCCTATTATTCGCTTCCGGTATCACTAAGAAAGTGGTGGGGATAACGCGTCCCTGAATGGTGACGTTCGTGTCACATGATAATAACTCACGTACCTGCTGCGTTCCATCGGCGAGGCCGAGGTTGCGACGTGTTTTCGTGAAAGTGTTCCCACTGTCTAATAATATTTTATAAAGTCCGGGGCTAGCGAGACTCTCAGTAGCACCTGTATCCAGCACTGCAACACCTACTAAAGACGCAATTTCTATCTTAACCGTAGGGTGTGACACGTCAGGCTCATGGGTGAGAGCGCTTTGGAAACTTACCTTATCGGTGGAGGGCGTGCCTTTACACGTCGGGCACTTTGAGCGTATTACTCCTTTTCGACCGCAGCCGTAACAAGACAGCGGTGCATTATTATCTTGCTCGCTCGATTTAATTTTAATTTTACAATCATCTATCGAATGACCAAACCGTTTACAGAAAGCGCAGCGCGGCCGAACACGTTTCGTATTGGAATTCGTATCGTTACAAATATTCGAACTAGATTCGGACACAGCGCGCGAAGGGTTACTTTGATTAACCGTCGCAGTCGGAGGGTTAATGTTTACATTTCGAGATTTCGCGCTACTTGCAGTGTTATTACTGTTATTAGTCGAGTTACTCGCGATATGAGACGGAATTAGGGATTGAGTATGACTTACCTCGCCTAGCGTCTCCTCAACATACCTTGCTCGCTCGAGTAGACAGTCGACACTACTTACACTATCGCGTGACACTCTTTTACGAAACTTACGATGTAAAAGGCCGTAAACTACGTCTACTTGCATAACATCTGGTAGCTTATATGGTAAACGCGACATTTCTGCGCGCACTCGCGATATGAAGGAATCGACACTATCACTAACACTTTGTTCGCGCGAAAATATTTCTCGAAGAATCCGGTGGGCGGGGCGCGGGGCGCCGTACATGAATCGGAGGCGCCGTATCGCATCGTCCCAGGTCTCCACGGTAGATTTCACGCCTTGCCACCACACTGCGGCGTCTCCGGTCAGCAGCATAGGTAGACCTCGAAGGGCATGTTCGTCGGATACACTTGCGCACTCTTTGTAGATGAGCACGCTCTCGACAAATGCTTCTAGGGCTTCGGTACTGCGGGCGGCTCCGTCGAAGCGGGCCGTGCACCGGGTAAAGTTGTTGTGCATGCCATGCACGGTCGGTCCAGTGTGTGCAGCGGTGGGTTGAGTCGGTCCTGTAGGGTCGTCACTCGTTGACATCGGCGTCGCCGTCGCGACGCTTCTCATGACGTTGGATAACAATCGTGAGAGCTGTTCTTCGGATATGGAAATGTTACTACATGCTGTTGTCGGGATCGGTGTAGCCGTTACCGTGGTGTTGACACTCGCAGGGTTAGCTACCGCGTGGGTTTCCTCATCGCTACTGGAACTATCGTTTTTCTCTTCGTTTGCGTGCGCGCGGCGTGTTTTCGGCGGCATTTTCTCGACGATAACACTCGGTGATGAACACAAACAGTGAAAACGGCCGTATAGTCCAGTAATTACACAGGTTACTCGATCTGTGACTCGGTAGAACACTGTTCGCGTGGATTACTTTCGCACTCGCGACGGTTATTTTTCCGTTTCGTAGGTACCTACTTGCCGTACGGAGCACGTGCCACGAGTTGGGCGCAATTTATAAGGGATTTCTCGGCGATGAGTAATAAAAAATGCACACACGGCTCGGTAAATGTAGTCGTTAAGTATAATGTCAATACTATGTACAGTATTCGGGATCACAATACATAATTAGAACATTAGTCCGTGGCACGATCGCAGCGTGCGCGGGCGTAGCGGGGAGCCGACTGGCCACGCGAGCGAGCGTTGTCGACGGGAAGCGAGTCGTGTCCTTGTACCGACGGGGGTTCCGCGAACTAACTTTACTGCGGCGACGCGGGCGCAACACAACGCTACACCAGTGAAATTTAAAAAAAATACCTATTAAGTGGGACGGCCCGCGGCGGTGAGGCGGTGTGTTCCATATTTTTCTATTTTAGGGTACCTCCTCTACACGTAAAGTGGGGATGATATTTTTTATTGCGGGTTTGTGACAATTATTTTTCAATTCAGGGATTTTCCATTTTTTTTTTTATTCAAGTGTCACGTATCCAAATATAACCATTTAGCTAGCAGCTGGGGCCTGCTAGCTAAATGGTTATATTTGGATACGTGAAAAAATTCACAGCAGTAGTATTTATAACGAAGTTAAAAGAAAGACTATCACAGCTAAGTAGGCTTTACAAGTTACCGAGTAATAGTCGACCAACTTTGTAGACTACTTTAATTAAAACTTGGCTCTCGTTGCTCGGAAAATGCTACTCTAAATTATATTTTGTTCACCGTTATTTCAGGTAAACGTTGACATTTCACATCGATTTGCTTTCACGGATTTGCGTGTATACGATTTGAATATAAAAGAGGATCCAGCTTATCGCGGGATTTTGTTTAAAAATACACGTTTTAAATGCAATACTGTGATCACTTGTGGAGCCGCATGACATTTATTGGCATTTTAGCACAGACGAGGGTGAGGCTGCCGCCCGCAACAAATAATTATCAGCCTGACCTGGAAGTCATTTCCTCGAAGTAATTAAAACATGAACATTATTCTAGATTTTTAGCGGCCAATAAAACGTGAAATTATAAAACTTGACCGAAAGTACAAAAAAAGTAAGTTGGGAGTCTCGTTTGGTACGAAATGTATAGGATTTTTTTTTTCGATTTCTGACTTTTCTAGTACTCAAACCTCAGTTTGTCTGATAGAGTTTTTTGATCTTTATATGAAACAGGATCGATTGGCACCAAAAATAAGTTTTTGTTAAAACGGCTCATTTTCTTTGACTGTATTTTTATTATTTTTTTGACGTGACAACGTCTAATAAATCGATGAACGCCGACTGCATGCACGAAAAAGGATGACTCATTGTCCCGTTACGCTCATTGTACGCTTGCGCCGCATCAATATTTTGTTATGACGTTGTCACGTTAAACATCCGTAAAACAACTTTACAGACAACCAATGTTTTCTTTAAAATATGTGAATTTAGATCGAAATTTCTTTAAAATAAGGACAGTCTCCAAAGATCGTTTTCCTGTAGCTACAACGGTTAATGTACCTGCCCTTACTGCCCCATCTCAAAAACCCTGCCTGTATAATTATACTCTACTAGCTTTTGCCCGCGGCTTCGCCCGCGTGAATGTCGGAAATTCTCCCACGGAAATATTCTTCCGGGATAAAAAGGATAAGTATGTTCCGACAACCTAAATACAACAGATAACTACAAAAAGACAATAAAATGGTTATAGTATGTTATCCATAAGAGATAGACATATGCCATCGCAGATTTTTCTCTAGACCTATAAAAAATACACAATTCCACCAAACATTATTTTGTTATATCTCAAAGGGTTTAGACAGCGTTTTCGTTGAAAGCTCCCAGACGGCTTATTTTTTTCCGACACCTCCAACAAATACCGTTAATGTATACAAAAATGTGTACAAAAACTTAACAAATTATATACTAAAACCTTCCTCAAGAACCACGCTATCCACTGTTGAAAACAGCATGAAAATTGGTGAGTAGTTTTTGAGTTTATCGCGAATAGACAGACAGACAGACGCGGCGGAGGACTTTGTTTTATAATATGTAGTGATAATAATATTATAAAGGAGAAAGATTTTTTTGTTTGTTTGTATCAAATAAGCTTCGAAACTACTGGACCGATTTTAACCATTTTCTGACCAATAGAAAGCTAAATTATCAGGAACATAGACTAAAATTTGTTTTCATAAAAATTTGAAATCGTTAAGAAAATTGCAATAATATAACAACGACGGGAAAACAAGAAGCGGGCAGAAGCTAGTGAAGTATTAAATAATAAATACATAATTTGCAACTTGGTCGAAGTGGAAAGATAGTGTTCTTTCACTTTTCTTTTAAATGATCTATAATCGATATAACCTATAAGTTGTGGTGAATCTGCTATGTGCTATAAACCAACAATTGCATGCTGCAGTAGACATATTGTTACATTGTGGGTGTTCGTTTTTGTCTGTGCTTTTTATCCCGTCTGTATCCTTTTATGTATCTGTTTATACCGGATGACATTTTTTACCGTCTCGTAAAAATTTGGGTATACTAGGTGAACGGAGTAGAAGCCTATGGCATAGTTTTTATTATTTTTTCTTTAATCTAGAAAGAAATTGATCTATGGATATATACCACACATTTGAAGTAAACTTATCATACTATAACAATAAACACAGAAATTTAACAAAAAACATAATTCAATAAATAAATACGATAAATAATATTTAAATTTAAATCATATGCACCCAAATTTCAATATTTTTATCTTTTATTTTAGTTTTATTTCTGAAAAAAAAAAAAAAAAAAAAATTGCTATGCCATAGGCTTCTACTCCGTTCACCTAGTATACCCATTTTTTTTCGAGACGGTAAAAAAAGTCATCCGGTATATGAGTATTGTTACTTGAAATAAACGAATTTTATTTTGACGTGACAACGTCTAATAAATCGATGAACGCCGGCTGCATGCACGAAAAAGAATGACTCATTGTCCCGTTACGCTCATTGTACGCTTGCGCCGCATCGATGTTTTGTTATGACATTGTCACGTTAAACTATTGTCCGTAAACCAACTTTATAGACATCCAATTTTTATTTATTGCATATAAAACGAAACATTTTTTTGCAGGTAAAAATTCCCTCTGTGTTGAAACTGAACAGAAAAAAAAAGGATGTCAGACTCGAACGGTGACACACAAAGGACTTAATTTTTTCACACACTGTAGGTACTACCTGTACATTTTTGTTTTCTATTTCTCACAAGCTGACATGAATGATTAAAGTTGTATTTGCATTTTTTCGCACATAGTTGGGGAAACCCGATAACAACATGATGTAACACCATGTGTTCGGCGACACTGAACAAAGTACACTCACATACAACGCACATAATTATGTTTAACGTAGCAATAAATTCATTCTTGTTTCTTGTGAACATTCAGCTGAAATTTATTATGATTGTCGACGATGTATTTAGCATGTGTATTTAATTGTTTGGATTACCCTTTTATGAACGTGTTAATTTACGTTTTGCTGCCTCTGGGTGTAAAAATAAACTTTTTATACGTGAAATGTTTTAGAATTTGAACAAATTAGATTTGTTAAAAGGTTGTTGCACTTGGAGTCGGAGATCAGGATTAGAGATACTTAAATGTGTTTATAGCCAGACATTTTCAAACGTTTTAGAATAATTTTCCTAAACTCTCAAGTCAGCTTAACTACTAAATTAACTTTAAGGTGGAAATTATAACAGATTTAAGCATTTACCGTTGGAGATTCTCTTATGTTTTTATTTACTAAAGCAAAATATCTGTACAGACGACATCGGTGCTGGATGTAGCACTCTTATTAACTTACCACTATGCTTCATAAATGTTCAGAAAACTATAACAAATACTACTAAAAATACGTTATAAACTAAACATAACAGTGCCATTAATATTCGCAATTTATTTTCAGAACAGATAAGTAGGTATTTTATACGTGACCGTCGCCATGACATGTATTACCTTTGTAGTGGTACGTTATCCACACACATGCCCGCTCGCTTGCGAGCTCAAGTGCAAGCGACGTCACACATCTCTTATAGTTCTCACAGGCGACTCACGATACACAGTCGTGTCACTCACTAACCGTCGCTCTCGCTTACCTCATGTCAATCGTGTTAATTCCTAATCACATAATATTAGTTACTTGTTCTCATTAACCGTGTACTGTTCTACTGAAATAACATTTCATTTAATTTACTATAGAACCCAAATCACGTCACAACAAAAGTTCTATTACCTTCATTTGCAATAAAACATGTAACTGCTGAAGTCTCAGAAATATATTATGTTAATAACGCTTTTTTACGACTTTATTTCTAGTGCCTACTACACGCTGAAATATCGATGCTAAGAAGTTATAGGAGGATACTAACTAGGGTTTAAATAATAATCTCAGTCTTGGTCGGCAAGAATGTTGGTTTGCTTCGGATTAGTCTGACCGTAACTTTGGTCAAAGTCAAAGTCAAAAATTTATTAGCAGATAAATATGGTTACAAAATGTCTTACAACTTTTGAGTATTAAAGCTTCAAGCCGTTACCAAGCCACATGGCGAGATTTGGATTGGGTTTCAAAGTTATGCTGCTATGAGCTAGTTTAGTGCATGCAGCATATACCTATATGAAACTGCTGCTATTCTTTTCATAAAATAATTGATGTTGCGTGTTATGGCTAATAACAAGATAGGTACTGCAATCTCATCAACACTATCGTAAGCATGATGATAAAGGAAACAATTCCCTTAAAGGCTATGTCTGTGTCCTCATTGGTGTCGTTCAGTAACTTGAAGTGGTTCGCTCGTTTCATTTATGTCTACAAATTATACTCAGAATAACACGAAACAGCTGTATCCTCCACTTTTTGTCAACCTGTAGATTTATTTTGCCATTCCATTCGCCAAGGAAGACAATTTAGTGTAACGGTCTGGTTTCTTGATTGTATTAGATTGCGTCACTTTTAGTGAGATTTACTTGAAGGCTTTGCCATCACCATCTTGTACTTAAGGGCCCTTAATGTGCAGGGAGTGCTAGACTTTTTCCTTCTATAAATAGGCAGTTTGTTGGTAAATCCGTAGGGATAAGATTCCGTCCAGATATCGGCGCTATCTCCGCGCTGTTATTTACCCCTTGAGTGTGTCTCGAATGGCCCTATGGGGAATTCAAGGCGTACCAAATAAGAGTACTTTTCTTTTTAGGTAATTTATTCGCCATAAAGCTTCCACTTGTATGTGTGTAAATGTTCTAATGCCCCAAATTTTACATGAAGTATTAACATTTTATATAAGGTGCTTTATCAAAGCAAAACTACACACGGAATGAAATTACTCCTTTATACAAGAACGTTTCTATGTTTTTTTTTTTTTTTATAGATGGCATTTCAGAGTGTTACCACGAGGGGTTCGAACTCTTTAACCGGGCTATCCTGTGGTGACTTAAGCTCCTAAAAGAAATTTAAGGCCTCCAGCCAGAGCATACTTATAAGCTATTTTCCGTCTGCATGCTAAGGGCACCCCCTGTGGGGTACGAACCTCGGTTTAGGGCAGACTCGGAGGGGGGAGGGTGGCAAGGAACCGTCGGTGGCTGGATAAAATCAGTGTTTTGGTTATTAACAGGGGGATTTTGGCCTACATGCTGCTCAGCGAAAGCGCGTGCTGGCGCTTCATTTGAAAGCAAGGGTCGGGGAGGACTGATTAGTCGGGGATTTCGCGCTGGGCCTCGGCGGTGAGGTTGAAATGACGATCTTGTAGTGTGTACTCTTTTACGAACTGTACTAGTAGACCTATGACTCTCCTGGAGGAGAGTGATGGGGTCGTCTGGGTCGGTCAGTGCATACCGTGGACGGCGGGTCCTGCTAATCGTTGAATGAGTTTTCTATAAAGAGTAGTCGTCTTATGTAGATGGTTTTGTGCTTGCGCACTGAAAAAAATGTTTACTTATACATAACCAAACTTTCGTCAACATGTAACACAAAAAAGTGACCACATAACTTTATGCAACATGTAACCAAAACCTGTGCTGGCTGTTGTGTATCACTTTTATTAAATCAAGTTAACTTTTATAAAGTCTTGTCAAACTTTGATTATTCCTGAAATAGCCAAAGTAGTTAGGCTAAATATTTTTTTCAGTGTGGTATTTGTTATTTATGGAGTCGGTAAAGCTTAACGAGTATTAGTAGGTACTATGCATACAGGAAATAGGAACCTATATGTATATTTGATTATTGATTTGTATCAGTAATTCAATATTCCACATGTACATGTAGATATATACAATAGCTACCGCAAGTAGCTGTTATTCTGTTGATACATGAACAATATTGATATGTTAGATCCCAGTAGGATATAGATTCTGTGAAGTACGATATACCTATCTGACATAGGTACGTCTATGGTTTACTGTTTCGTAGTGAAAGTAGTCTCAGGAGATTAGAATACCTGCAGTGTGTTTAATAAGATTTTTCCAATAATTAGAAAAGCGGATTATAAGATTGCATGTAGCGGAGATGAGAATGTTGAGATGGATGTGTGGAGTGACGAGAATGGATAAAGTCAGAAATGAGTATATAAGGGGAAGTTTGAAAGTGGCACCGGTGACAGAAAAGTTGAAAGGACGTCGTTTGGCATGGTATGGGCATGTGATGAAGAGGGAGGAAACGCATGTGACGAGGAGAGTGATGAAGATAAATGTGGATGGATGGAGAGGGAGAGGAAGGCCCAAAAAAATATGGATGGAATGTGTGAAGAATGATATGAAAGAGAAGGGAGTGAATGATAGAGTGACGGTTGACAGGGGGGAATGGAAAAAGAAAACGTGTTGCGCCGACCCCAAGTAACATGGGACAAGGGCAGGAAGATGATGATAGAAAAGCAGATTATAAATGCCGGAGATAAAATGTCTATAATGGATATAATGAAGGCATCTCGGTCTCCTCGTTTTCAGAGTGGTTGACCATGTTGGATGGGTGACCGAAATAAATTTAAAGCGCTTAGTACAAGCGTCTATGATGGTGCTACAGTTCAATAATCACAAAAATATCACAAAACTAGGCGGAAGCAATCAGATTTAGAAAATAAAGTGGAAACGCGGTGAATTCAATATAGGATGGCAAAGGGTCTCTCAGAAGCGCGTCTCGACCAAAAGGTACGTTCTGATCAGTGCGGACACAAAGTCAAAGTCAAATCATTTATTTCAAATAGGCACGTAAACTGCACTTTTGAACGTCAAAAACTACATAAATAGTTAATTGATTCTAGTTGCCCCTTCCACAAGGTAGTTATGTATGGAGAAGAATGGTCAAGAAACTCCATACTTACTCTTTTAAAATGTTAACAATAGTTTGTATACATTAGTTAATAATAGGTGAAGACGATGTACCTAGAATAAAAATTACTTACCACAATTGCTGAAAAGAATGAAAAGTGAAGTAATAACAGAAAAATTTATAAATGCGATAGGTACATGGTGCTCACATATTTACAAACATTGTTTATGATTTTCCAAAAAAATTAAAATATAATAAGTCAGTATGTGAGTTAAATTATATTAATCACAGAAAATAAAATTAATATCATAAAAACTATAATCGCTCCGAGATTACATATGTATATCTATAGTTATCATTTGATATCTAAGATATCAAAGACGAAGGGGTCACACAGTTGGATACCTACATATATCAAAGGCAAGTCGTATCAAGCACAATTCAATCAAATCAATCAACCAATTCAATTCAAGTCAAGAATAGATATTGGAATATAAAAAAATATAAAAAATATTAGCCAAAATTTAATATAAGGCCTATGAATAATAATGTCTTGAATCAGTACGGACGGATGAAAGGTCAAAAGACATTTGGGGAACGACGAAGCGGCAGTAAAAATACTCCATCATCATCATCATCATCATCATCAGCCTATAGCAGTCCACTGCTGGACATAGGCCTTTCCAATTGCACGCCATTCAGCTGGATTCTCGGCAACTCTCATCCAGCTGCTACCAGCCACCCTGCGGATATCGTCGCTCCACCTAGCACCTAACACTCCATGACCCCACTCAATTCTGTTCTTTACAAAGTACGTTAATAAACTTCCTTCCGCGTAAACAAAATCACCGTCTCTACTACTTATCTACTTAAAGAACAATTTTTTTTGTGAATTATTCATTTTAATTAGCATTGAGTTCGCTTTTGTTTACCTATCAAGCCAACCAAGGAATTAATTTAATATTAAGCCTTATATTTAATTTTGGCAATTTTTTTTTTTTTTTTTCATTCTTTAGATACAAAGTGGCTAGAAAAAAATCGCTCGTTAGTTTTTTTTTTCGTGAACTAGCGTTACTTGGTACTTATCTACATGTTTTCAAAACTTCCGTGATTTTTATAGCAGTAGTATATATAACAAAGTCAAAAGGAAATCTATCACAGCTAAGTAGCTTCATAAGTTACCGAGTAATAGTCGACCAACTTACATTTACAGTTGAAAATCATGTTCTCCCATACATTCCGTATGGAAGAACATGTTTTTAGGGTTCCGTAGTCAACAAGGAACCCTTATAGTTTCGCCATATCCGTCTGTCTGTCTGTCTGTCTGTCTGCCCGCGGTTTAGCTCAAAAAAGATTGGTACTAGAAAGTTTTAATTTCACATGAGTATACACGTTAATGACGCCGAAAAAGTGGTAAAATATTTTTTGAATAAAACAATTATTTAGGATACCTCCGCTACATGTAAAGTGGGGATGATAAATATTTTTTTCGTCCTTCCCATAGTGTGGGATATCGTTGAATAGGTCTTTCAAAAATATTAGGGGTTTGGCAAGATCGTTTTTTGATTAAGTAAACCGTTCGTGACTTATCAAGCTTTAAAGTACCAATTTTCGTTAGAGTCGAGTGTCCCCCCCCTTTACCAACTAAACGGTTGTACAGTATGCAATTTTTTTTTTTTATCTTCTTTCCCCCCTAATTGTGACCCCCATATTCAAAATTCATTTATTTACGTTAGACGTCCGTGTCTGGGTCACAGAAATTCATATATGTACCGAATTTCAACTTAATCGGTCCAGTAGATTCGGTGTAAATCGGCTGTTTCAGACGGACAGACAGTAAACGTATCTGATCATTGATCCTACAAGGGTTCCGTTTTTCATTTGTGGTACGGAACCCTAAAAATATAAAAATGTAGATAACATTTCTTTATATGTGTTCACATATTATACATATTACCTTGAGACGTGCTTTGGGACAGTATTCCCTCCGATGCAAAGATACCAAGAGAAAAAAAAAATACAAATAAAACTCGAAGAAAATGGGTCTTCACATTTGAATTTTCAACCGACAAGTTTTTCATGTTCTTAGCAAACAGAAGGCAATGTTTTGCATAACTTGACTCTGAATGTGAATATTTATTTATTTATTTATTTATAATAAGCACACCAACACTGTCACTTACAATTCGAATTAAATACCATCTAAAATTGACATTTCAATAACCATGCAATAACAGGTATGCATAACATTGACAGAACATTAGAGACAAAGGCGAACGAAAAAAAGTGTCTCTAGTAGACCTAAATCTAGAACAAAACAAACCAATTTGAGCTACATAGACGTGCACTGTCCCCTAATGTAAAAACTCAGTGTAAATTGTATTTAGTCTAAGCCTTCTCATGCTGATCTATATAACTGGAGAATGCTCGACCCCTGTCATACAGGGTGTCATAGTTCAAGAGTCGAGACCTCATTGAAATTTGGAAATAAATTTCTATAACTATTACTACTGTTCAAATTGTATACAATATTATTTTTAGTATATGCAAAACCTGAATATAGTTTGTTCAGAATAAGTAACTGAATCGATTCCAATAGTTTTTACACCATGTTATATTTTTTCCCAAAAATATTTAAAAAAGGTTACAAGTTGGACACCGAGCGACACTAAGTACTTGACCATTACGAAAAAGTCCAAAGCCTGCAAGAGTGATGGAAAATGTTATCATCAGTTAATTACATTACAATCGTCGTACGGTTAGGTACCTACTACCAAATTAATATTATTATTGATGAACGCAAGGCGCGGGCGGCGCGGGTGCGCCGCGTGGTGAGCATGTTTTTGTACGGACAACCAGGTAACATAACAAGCTTATAACTTTGTTATTTTTCATGATACAGTTTTGAAATTTTGTACATAGATTCTTTACATAAAAATACTAGACACGTGTTTCGGGTTTCGCATAAACTAAAACTAATGTTGTATATCTTATCTTTCCGTATAGAATCCCCCAAGATTTACGAATTAATTCCAGAGATACACCATTAAGATACACAACCGAGAGCAACAAACAAAGATGGTAATAAATACCCGAAGCAGGGTTCCCTAAAGTCTAAACTAACTAAATACTCGTCCAAATAATATGTATTTACGAGAACTAAGATCCGTAGTAACATGAAGTTTGTCGACTAAGTTTAAATGAGGAATTTGGATCCATTCACGACAAAAGATCTTAAACTAGTTGATCGAGAGATGATAAAGAGAGAAGTTTTAATAGCTTTTATTGTTCTAAGAAAATGAGTTTTCTCACAATAGAGTGTTTATTGGTAGTGTGTCATCTGCTGGAATACCGACTCCAATAAAGAACAGACATCTCGTATAATTTGTAATAAATAAAAAAACACCGCATAAAAACGAATAGGAATGTTCCGAAAAATATGGCCTGTCTTATTGTCTGATACAAATAACACACTTGCGTAATTATCCCTTAAATAATCCTCAATAATAATGATGTAACTGTAGAATGGGCTCTTAGAACCCGAACGGGAAAATAAAAACTAGATACGGAAACTTCTGTGAAATCTTAAACTACATAATTTAAAGACCTAATTCTATTGAAACTAGACCTATACAACATTATTTTGAGTATATGCAAAACCTGAATATAGTTTGTTCAGAATAAGTAACTGAATCGATTCCAATAGTTTTTACACCATGTTATATTTTTTCCCAAAAATATTTAAAAAAGGTTACAAGTTGGACACCGAGCGACACTAAGTACTTGACCATTAGGAAAAAGTCCAAAGCCTGCAAGTGTGATGGAAAATGTTATCACCAGTTAATTACAATACAATCGTCGTACGGTTAGATACCTACTGCCAAATTAATATTATTATTAATGAACGCAAGGCGCGGGCGGCGCGGGTGCGCCGCGTGGTGAGCATGTTTTTGTACGGACAACCAGGGAACATAACAAGCTTATAACTTTGTTATTTTTCATGATACAGTTTTGAAATTTTGTACATAAATTCTTTACATAAAAATACTAGACACGTGTTTCGGGTTTCGCATAAACTTAAACTAATGTTGTATAAGCGTTGTTTGTTCGCCGTACAACATAACTCACGTGCCGCACACCGCACACAAAGTTATCTCATAGACGCGGTGACGTCACAGGCTGACTATACTCAGCAACGGATACACTTTAATAATAAGCAAATCTGTCCTTATGCTAATCTGGGATTTTGCTATTCCGGGCTTATGCTTATCTGTCCTTCTGCTGCAGAGGGTGAAAATCTAATGAATTATTAAAAGTCATAGCACAATAGTTGTTGTTTATAATGTTAATAATATCGTCCTGAAAGATTGTTAGTATTTTACCAATGACCCTGTATAGAAAGAATGTTAACATTTCGTGAGAAGGACTAAATACCTACCTATATAGACAAACCCTGATTTGAATAAAAAGTGAACAAACTTTTTCCAGGTTTTATACAAAGAACAAGTTGAGTAGATCGTATCTATATGATATGGCAAAAAAATTCAAGCCTTGGCCGAACAAACAATCAAATGCAAAACAAATCATGTTAGAAAGTCCAAATTGCAAAATAAAAAAACTTTTTATCCATTACTTAACTTAATTGAATTTCTTTTGGTGAAACTCTGTATAAAGTTTTCGATTCTATTTAAATAAACTGTAACAAGACATCGGTTCTACTTTATTACATTTTTCAGTTAATCTATAAAATAAGACATAAAACTTTCAACTTTTTAGGGTATTTGTAAGCTGTAAAAAAAGTATAGCTGTAAGCTGTATGTAAGTATAGCTGTAAGCTAAGTAAGTAAAAAGTAAGTAAGTAAAAGTAAGTAAAAATAAGTAAGTAAGTAAGTAAAAAAGTAAGTAAGTAAAAGTAAGTAAGTAAAAAAGTATAGCTGTAAGCTGTAAAGTGTTTGTAAGCTACTTGTAAATAGGTAGGCCTGTAAAACTGGCAGAACAGATTTGATCCCAGTACACCAAGTAGCTTTCCCATGTACCTCCTAGGTACATACCATTCGACGCGATCGGAACCTCATGTCTCAAGCACAGGTCGTAAAAATAAAAGTTAAAACATGATGTGATAATTTTTTCCGCATATGCTACCCGCAGAAGAAATTAAAGTAAGTACCTATACCTATAGCTATATTTAACTTTTGTTTTTACTTAGTGATTTTTCACAATGTTTTTCTTTAACATGCTACTTTTTTTTTAAATTAATCAGCAAAACAAGTAAGTTTCGAAGAAATTAAAGTAAAAAGCCGGCCAAGTGCATGTCGGACCACGCACAATGAAGGGTTCCGTAGTTGGGATGAATTTATTTATCCCAAGATCAAACTAAACATTGTTGTTGCAAATGTAAGTTGGTCGACTATTACTCGGTAACTTGTAAAGTCTACTGGTGTGATTTTTTTCCAAAATACAATCATTTAGCGGGCACTTGACTCTAACAAAAATGTTCACTTTAAAGCTTAACCCTTCATATGTTACACGTATGCTGAACGTAGACCTACGCGAGACACAATGGGTTTTTAATTATGTCTGTAATTAATTAATTAATACGAGAGGTTAATATTACGCAAACGGATCCATTAATCGAAAAATGGTTTTGACAAAACCGCAATATTTTTGAACGAACGATACTCAACAACATGGAAGAGACGAGAAAAAAAAATATCATCCCCACTTTAGGCATAGGGGAGGTAATCTAAAAAAAAATATATTTCAAGATTTTATTTTACCACTTTGTCGGCGTGAATAATATGTATCTGTAATTTGGCATGGATATCTCTGAGCTAAGCCGTGGACAGACAGACAGACAGACGAACATAGCGAAACTATAAGGGTTGTTGACTGCGGAACCCTAAAAACACATTACCCTTTCCCCATACCACATACCCCTTCTTTGCGTCGGGTAATAATTATTTCGTTGCATAAGTAGTATGTACTAGGATCGTACCAGGTGGCGTTCTGTAGTTTGCGCATACGAATGGGAATGGGAAGAAAGCATGGGTTTATGTATTGTAATTTTCGGATCAGTTCTGTGCCCACAAATTTTCCATTTGTTCCTTTGGCATAATAATAATTTCAAACTGTACACTACATTAAAACTGAAGAATTGTTGAAAACGAGTGACCACTTGAGCGTTCCGATCGCGACCGCCGTTTCTGCTCGTTTCGCCTCTCGAGAACTGCTCCACCGATGTTGAGCATTCTGGAACTAGGCTAGAACTTTATTAATTGGGTGTTCGACTAATGAGGCTGACACATTTGAGGGATATGTTTTGTCGAGAAATACAGTTCTTTCCCGTGTTCCATTTTCATTTGCAAATCTGTAACATTTATTGAATGAATGAAAGTTGAGTGTTTCAAATTTAGTAAAACATCATAATTAATACTAGTGGCATAGTTTCTCGATCGAACTATGCTTTTATTACTCCGAGAACGGGTTTACAATGATCTTACAAAGTGGGTAGGTAATGGTACATTATGTTTTCACGCTAAAACCTTGATACGTACGCGAACTAGAAACATACCTTTTAGAAAGAAAGAAAAGAAAGAAAATAAATTTGGCACACAATATTCACACAAAAATTCAAAACATAAAAATTCAAAACAGTATTGTGTGTGTTCACGGCTAGGCCAAATAAGCCCAGTTCAGCATAAATGCCTGACAACTAGTGCCTGACGCTGGTTTTCAGCGGCTAAATTTTCCCACCAACTCAACGGAACACTGAAAAAAATATTTTGCCTAACTACTTCGGCTATTTCAGGAATAATCAAAGTTTGACAAGACTTTATAAAAGTTAACTTGATTTAATAAGTGATACATAACAGCCAGCACAGGTTTTGGTTACATGTTGCATAAAATTATGTGGTCACTTTGTTGTGTTACATGTTGACGAAAGTTTGGTTATGTATACTCGTAAGTAAACATTTTTTATATACTAACTATTGCCTTATTATGTCGTAAATTGATAAGTACATACATCATATGGTTCCAATTTTAAGTAGTTCAGGGCCTCAAGTCTGCTATTACAATAGTGTCAGAATGGTCTCGCCATTGTGAGTATTTGACAGTGTTTGTATGGCAAATCTGTCAAAAACTCACAATGAAGACACCATTCTGACACTATTGTAATAGCAGACTTGAGGCCCAGTTCATAACGTGCGCCGTCGTGAACGGACGCCGTCAGTTGGGACTGGTCATCTCTGGCTGTGGCTTATTTTAATTAATTTAAATTTTTTAATTATCTTTATTACGGACGCTTCTAACGTGCACGTCTTTCTACATTCTTCTCACATGTATAACTTCAACATGAATGTTGTAACCCATATTTTGGAACAATATTTTGTTTTAAAAGAGTGTTCGTGGAGTTTCTTGCCCGTTCTTCTCCATAGGAACCTACTACGCTTTGGAATGGGCAACTAGCTTCGTCTTTCTGACTGACCAACCCCTTGACAATTCAAAGGTGCCTGTAATTGGTTAATTTGAAATAAATGCTTTGAGTTTGAGTTCCACGGCACGGTTGGCGCAGTGGTTAAGCGATTGACTGCTGCGCTGCGTGTCACGGGTTCGATTCCCGCACGGAACAATTATTTGTATGATCTACAAGTAGTTGTTCCGGGTCTGGCGGTTTGTGTTAGTGAGTTTAAATGTTTGTAAACGCACCCATAATACAGGAGAAATTCCTAGTGTGGGGTAACGTTTAAAAAAAAAATGCAAATTGCTTTATCTCCAGTCCCGCAATGAGAAATTAGTGCTTTGGAATTGTCACAGAATCATTTGAAGGCCGCTTCTTACTACCCTGAAGCACTCACTTGAGAATAAAATTTGTAAATAACAAACTAACTTATTATGGAATTGTTATTTAACAACACAAAAAAAAAAAATAACACCTCCGCATCGATTACTTTTTCAATAAAAATGCCTCTATTTTTCTTAGCATTATAGGATAAGCTTTCGAGATCGGAAGATTTATGATACACGAGTATTTACGGCCTTTACTTTGTATTTATGTCACGTCGCAGTGAAGTTGCTCGTAGCTCGATACTTACTTCGTTACTTAAAGTTAGGATTGGATACAACATCAAGCCTTTACTAGTTAACATTAATTAATGACAGTGCCTTCATTCACTAAACAGTGAATGAAAGTACTATCATTAATTAGTGTGATCATGTTAGAAGATATCTACAATTATTTTATAGTAATCTACAAACTTATGCGGTTGGTTATATGTAGGTACTAGGGCTTTCATCCCGGGAATCTCAGTCTCAAAAATTATGAAAGTATTGTCGTATTTTGGTATTTTCGAGACTATTATTTTCGGTCTCGAGAATAACGAAACTTTTGAGACTTGTCGAACGGTTTAGGGAAATACCTAAATCGTTGATACAATTACTTAATATCTATCCACTAGCGTAAAAGCTGAAAGAGATTTCTCTAAAACGTTTTCTTTTGCAATAAATTCAGATCCTCGCTGCCTGAAACTTCATTAAACAGCCTTTGTTTCTTATGTGCCCACTATACAAATTATAAAAACCCTCAAAAATAAATTTTGATTATATTATTTAAGTTTGTTACCGTATGTTTGATAAAGTACTTGATTGAAATAGCTTGTTTTGACTGCCTAAAAGCCTAGCCTATAAATATAAAACCTACTTTTGATATAATCTCGAAAGTCTCGTTATTCCCGGGAATTTCGAGACCGCATAGAGTCTCGACTTTTTTTCCCAGGGGCTCAAAAATGCAGCGAGACTGAAAGTCCTAGTAGGTACCTACCTAATGGAACTCAAATATCAACTTTGTCATAAATATAACCAGCAATAAGTGGGCGTGAATGTGAATAAGTAATTTAAAGGAGTTGTCAATTTTCTCTCTTTATTATACTAATATAATAAAGAGAGAAAATTCACACCTCCTTTGATCCTAAGATCAAGAAAAAATTGCGAAGCTTTATTGAGGAAGGATATGCAAGTCCAAGATATCTAGGTCGAAACTTCAAAGGCTATTTTCTGAATATCCACTCGCTATAAAAGCACATTTTCACGTTCTGCCTCGGAAATTAAAGAAAACATAATAGATCTACTGTTTATTTTCTTGTCGCTTGGTGGAGTGACGAAATGGGGAAAATATTCTACTTATTTGCACTCATACGCGCTGTGCAAACAAACTGCTGACATCAGCTTACAGGATGTTTATTTTAGCAGGAACAAAATGTTTGACTTCTGTTCAAGTTGGAACAATACTTCATGATTAAAACTTGCATAGTGAAAATACATTCAGTGTGTACACATAATGCACGTCGACAAAATGAAATGAAACCTCATACACCAAATTAGGAAAGGTCTAAGGAACATTAAAGCCCTCAAAGAACTTGCCTTCTATCCAATCAGTCTGTCTGTAAATGAATCAAATTAGATGCTGTTCAAAGGAACTAAGTAAAACGACTACGTACTTAATTAATTTACTTTGCGGTTGGACGTTTCTGAAACTCAACAACAAACAGATTGGAGTATACTTATGCTGCCGCGCACGCCAGCCAAGATTGCCAAGTGGGACGCCAGTCTTATTTCCATTCAATTGTTTGTATCGGGTTTCGGCAAGGCTTTACCCCAAAGTCTCAAATTCAGATAATTTATGTAAACAAAGGGGATAACATATCAAAAAAATATCTTCGTAATGGTAATTCACATAAAATGGCGAACAAAAAGGTTCCATTTTCTTTTAAGTACTGAATTTAAGAAATAATAATTAAAAATAATCATACCGTAATTATTTTTATAAATTTTCGATTTAAAACAAAGTTATTAAAAAAAGAAGATTTTCTAGTATAAAATATTTTATGATATGAAATAAAAATGCAGGAGATCCAAACATTTTCACAATTTTTACATCTTCAACAACACTTATAATATAACTCTCATTCATAGATTCATATTGTATGTAGCATATCTAGCCACATTTTGGATGAAAACGGCTGTAAACTGTTTCGAGTGGAAATCCATTTTGGGAGGCCTACGTCTAGCAGTGGACATGACGATCATAGGCCGTGTCTCCGACACACTACATAAAACATTGTTTGGAAACGATATTCTGTTTGCGTAGTTCTTATAATTAATTCACTTTAATTTCATAGATGATTATTTACAAAAAAAAAATATATAAAATGTTTTGCACCACTGTCCTGTCATTTTGACAGTGACATTACTTTGTTTACATAAATTATCTGAATTAGAGACTTCGGGTATAGCTTCTGCCAAACTCAATTTGACTTCACGAGTTTATTCGCCGCCTGTTTATCGTCGCTGGGTTTTTCGCTGGTTCTCGCGAGGATAGAAAAGTCTCTCGTAATTGAATTACTTCATTCGACGCGCGTAATCAGTAACAGAAGTTTGTTGTTAGTTATAATTGGGTCATTGGAGTACGTCTCAATGGGATCATACATAATATGTATGTGGTTGCATAACACATGTATGCGTTTGGAATTCGGATTGTTAAATTAACACTAGTGTTGACTTGGCTGCCAATGTGATGAGTGTACAATTAAGTACTAACTTATATGACGTAACATGCAGTGCACAAACAATAATATTACGTAGCACGCAGCGTTTTGTATCTTTTGGCATAGTCATGTATTGGTGTATTTATTTAACCAAAACCCGGTACGACACAATTATCGAGGAATGTTATTTTGTACATTTACAAGGTATGTATTTATGTGTGTAACCCAATAGTGACACAATAATCCCTACTAATATTATAAATGTGAAAATAACTCTGTCTGTCTGTTTGTTACGTTTTCACGCCTAAACCGCTGAACCGAAAGTCATGAAATTTGGCAAAGATATAGCCTGGGATATGGAGAAGGACATAGTCTACTTTTTTACCCGATAACCGACATCCACGCGAGCGGAGCCCCGGGCAAAAGCTAGTACTAAATTTAAATGCCTCAGGCATTAAGGCAGCCTTTGTACGGTTTTTTTTTTTACTTGTACAATTTTTTTTAATAAAAAATAAATAAATAATAATAATAAATTAGTTTATTTGCAAACAAGAGTCACTGTTATATAAAAAAGCTCTTCCTCCTGAACTAGGTAGGTAGCCTGTAGGTATATCAGGAAACAGAAAATATTTATTTATTTAAACTTCATGTACAATAGTGGTACATAGGCGGACTTAATGCCACAAGGCATTCTCTACCAGTCAACCTTTGGGTTAAATATAAAAACATAGTTATAGGGTACAAAAATAATGTCTAAAATACTAACTTCTTGATTACGAGAATTTATATACTTTTATTGATATACACAATAATAAATATCAGCATGTCCGTCGAAAATCAGAATGATTGCGCGTGTAAACTATACAAACAGTTCATCATCATTTCTAGAATTTTTGATCTACTATTCTGAAAGAATATGCAAATCTAGAACCTTTTTTTTTTAATTACTTCCATTGTACACTAGAGCGGCATAAAAAGTGTGTGGAGTTAAATCACCAGCTTTTTCAGCGAATGTAAAAGAATGAAAACCTCTTTTCTACCTTCGCTTTGTTACACATGTTTACCTATAAACAGCTATTAACTAAGTTGGTCCCGAGAGGAGTCACTATATAGAGAACTAGTAATGAGACCACGTCAAAGGGGCACAAATTCTCAGTGAGCTGGGTATTGGCTGACGTGAGTTACAAACGCTACAGGTCATTATAATTCCTTATCAGGTAGGTACGCCGTTTGAGCGAAATACTCAATATAAAGGAATAGCTTAAATTCTAGATTGAGTGATTTACGTTTATTGTTAAATTCTCAATGACCTTCAGAAATATACGAACGACGGTGAAAATTTGTATGGGTTCGTCTCGGTTACTTTCAAACCGGAACACGATGTACGTCAGGTGGTGTGAAATGGTCTGTACCTAATAATACCTACCGTGGGAACTCCAAAATAAGACCTTTAAATAAATTACTTCATTCATGCTCCACAGAGTTTAGGAAAACTATCTTACTTAAGAAAGTTTTTATTGCTTTCTTACCTAATGAATTCACTCCTCTAGACGTTATTCTGTCCAACCAAAATATAGGGCAATCGTTGTTTAAAGGGTTGCACATCGTTTTCAATTCCCGTTTCCGACAAGTATTGAATGGCTTGCTAAAGTTAAAGAAATACTTAGCAACCCGATAAATTGCACTGGTTATTTAAGAATTTTATTGAATTGTATTGTCCTATATTTCCAGCTAAAAGCTTCGCCAACCCCAGCCTATTATTTATGAACGCAGTATTGCATAATCAACCGAAACAGCTATCATTAATAACATTCAGCCATTCTACGAGCCTTTGAATTGTGAACGCAATAACCGAACTGTGCTTTGATTCATTCCGTTCGAATGTTCCCAAATATCAGGAAATGTGTTCTAATGAGACAATAAATTGAACAATACGCTGACCTGGCTAGCAATGAAAATGTTCGTATTCGGACGTAACTGCCAATCTCTAGTCATAAAAGCGTCGTTTATTTTCTTGTTCATTTCAAAGTTCAAACGTTAAATGTCTCGAGACCGGATTCGAGTTTTATGTTTTACGTACCTACTTGTATTTTGTCCAAGTCCGTGGCTAAATGAAGGGCTTGTAGCTAAATGAGGGGCTTGTAGCTAAATGAGGGGCTTGTATAACTATGAGGGTCTCGTGGCTACATAATAACAGCCGCACGAGTTAATCGAATATAAGTTATAATTTGCTTAAACGTGCATGCATGATGCACGTTTAAGCAAATTATTATATCAAAAATACAGGTTTAGACATATTTGCCACATACTATGGCGTGCAAATATGGATAGGTATGATTGTTATTAAGTTAATTAAATTTTAGGTCAATACTCGTATCATGACATAAAGACAAAAATACAGGCTCAGACATATTTGCCACATACTATGGCGTGCAAATATGAATAGGTATGATTGTTATTAAGTTAATTAAATTTTAGGTCAATACTCGTATCATTAACATAAAGTGAATTCAGCAAACAAAATAAATTAAAAATGTCAACACTAAGTAAAACATAATTCATAAAAAATAATTATGTCAAAATAAATGCTTGTCAGAATTTCGTTAATAATATAGTATCATTTTTTTTTTTTTTTTTTTTTTTATTCTGAAGTCTTTTTCGGATGGGGAGAGTTTTCATGAACATTCATGAAAACTCTCCCCATTTCATTCTTGAATCATTTGTACGGGCACCTGCATTGCTATTCTGTAACCATCTCACCGTGAAAACTTGCGTGAAGTTAGCTATGAATAGTGTCAATCCCTAGCATCAGTTGGAATCACAGGTCACTTCAAGCTCATTTCACTTAAGTTTTCACCGTGAGATTTTGACAGAATAGCACTACAGATCCAGTCTTTCTCCTGAGATTCGGCTCACACAAATCGACGATAAATCAAACACACAGAGCCCTATCTTCTCAACGCAACATACAACTAACAAACAAAGCATACAATGCGAGGAACATTAAAAAGTTGAGAAAAGAGCAAGAAGATTTTACAGTATTAATGCCATCGAAATGTTTGTTAACTAGAGCCAGCTACGACTGAATAATTTAAGCAATACTGCGGGTACTCGGGTAGCTTTAAGGAAAATCATTTGAATAAAATCCTCTTGACATAATTATACTTGAGTATGAATACCAAGACGATGTTAAAACACCGAATCGAAATAACCTTCTCCTAACATAACAATACACTATATTCCGTCCACAGAGAGAATGCTTTTTTGACACCCGTCAGTTTCATAGGTACAAACGAATATAAGTTTTACGAATTTAAACTTTATTAGTTCCAAATCTTGTACAACTGACAGGTGTCAAAAAAGCATTCTCTCGGTGGACGGAATATAAACAAAAGCCACGATCAGTTAATTCTATTGAAAAACATAAATCTGCAGTTGCTTTATTCCTAATACAATATCTCTAATAAAATCCACCCCTGAAAGCCTCAGATGTTGAAAAACTTAAGATTCATCATGATCATCATTTCAGCCAAAAGACGTCCACTGCTGGACAAAGCGGCATCCCCAAGCACCGCCACTTCGTTCTGTGCTTCCTGCATCCAGCGGATTCCTGCGGCCTTCACAAGGTCATCAATTTACCTTATGAGAGGCCTTCCAATGCTACGTCTTTCGGTACGCGGCCGCCACAATACACCTGATAACTTTCACAAAGTTCTACGACCATTATGTTTCTGTAACCTTAGAAAAATAACGAAAGAAAGACATTTGAAATACAATAGGGATGATGACTAAAAAAAAATTTTTTGTCCGTCATGTAATATTGGACACGTATTTTTTCTTTTTTTACGTAATCAAAACATTACGGCGATACATTGAGTTCAAATGTGTCATGACGTCACTTCTCATTAGATTTTATACTGAGCTGTGACGTAACGAGCCCCCACTCCCCAAGTTTAATGTGTTTTATCTAAGTCATTTTTTATTAATATGATAAAGCAAAAAATACGTGTCTAATATTTTTTTATTATCTGATTGAAGGACTAAACAGTTTTTCTTTTTTTTTACTCAGGCATCATCCCAATTCATGTAAACAGGGCCTCAAGTCTGCTATTACAATAGTGTCAGAATGGTCTTTTCATTGTGAGTTTTTGACAGATTTGCCATACAAACACTGTCAAATACTCACATTGGCGAGACCATTCTGACACTATTGTAATAGCAGACTTGAGGCCCTGTTGGGAGCGAGCCAGCGTTCAATCTAATTAGTTTTGTCCGACATTTATTACAAAATGTAACTATTGCGAAACAATGAGAAACGGAAAAATGTGCTCGGAAAGTGGAGTTGGGCAACGGCTGCGTTCATGAACAAAAGTTATTGAATTGCAACAGCAATGAGAATTTAAAAAGAACTTCCGTGGAATTTGTACAATCTGTCGAACGGTTTAATAAACCTTTTCAGTTTACGTTCACATAATGGTTTTGGCTATGCAAACGACATAATTGTTTGTTTATTGCTATTTTCGTGTACTTTTTCTACTTAGTAAGTATACGATATCTTTTTGAAGGCTCGTACCTACTACATAAAATAGGAATTACGTGTTTTTAGGGTTCCGTAGTAATTAAAGAACCCCTATAGTTTCGCCATGTCCGTCTGTCTGTATGTCTGTCTGTCCGCGGCTTAGCTCAGAGACTAAGTACAAGAAAGCTGTAATTTGGTATGGGTATACATATTGTTACGAGCTTGCGGTTCGTGACAATAAAAACTGCCGATTTACAAACCAAAAATGACACTTTAATTAATCAACACTGATAACAATTCGAACACACTAATTATAAAACACAACTGCACTACTGATCGCACTCGAAGATCGCATGTTCGCTTGATTTCGACTGTGCCTAGTCGGGTCCTTACCGGTCTTATATAGTCCTTAGAAAGTTCCAGAACCTTGTAGAAACATCTAGAATGTTCGAGTACATACCGGTCTTCTACTGACCAGATGTCGAAAGTTCAAGAAAGTTCTCGAGTCTACTAGTTCTGCTATTCGATACTAGATGGCGCTAGTGGTACTTGAACTTGTGTGGCGCATAACAATATTAATCACGCCGACAAAGTGGTAAAACAATATTTAGGGTACCTCATGTACACGTAAAGTGGGGATGATATTTTTTTCTCGTCTATTCCATTGTGTGGGGTATCGTTGGATAGCTCGTTTAAAAATATTTCGGGTTTGTGAAAACCATTTTTCGATTCAGGGATCCGTTTTCGGAATATTAAGCTTTAAAGTGAAAATGTTTGTTAGAATCAAGTGTCTTCCCCCTGCCAGCTAAATGGTTGTATTTGGATACGTGAAAAAACTCACAGCTGTATATACAACGAAGTTAAAATGAAAACTTTCACAGCTAAGTAGGCTGCACAAATTACTTGAGTAATAGTCGACCAACTTACATTTGCAGTTGAAAAACATGTTCTCCCATTCATTCGGCATGGGAGAACACGTTTTTCATCTACAATATTAAGTTTGTTCTAGGCATAAAATCATCCCAACTACGGAACCCTTCATTACCCTAGTAGCATTTTTGTTGGCATTTAGTTGGGCCACTTACCTCTGTAATTGGGCCAAATAAATGCCAACAAACAATGCTACTAGGGTATGAGTGGTCTGACACGCATTTGGCTGGTTTTTAAATATATTCACAAGAATCAACATATTTTTCGCGTTTAGTTCTTTAGTAAAAAATATTTCAACAATAGCAGTGCTATAGAAGCAATGTTAACTCATTTAGAGAATGTGTAGCCACAGTCTACTTATGTAATTAATATTTATTAGAACCAATCGTATATTTGACTCAATTCCTCTCACAATAAAACAGCCCACCGGCCGCTCATTCTGTGAAGCAAAAACACCTCGAGGCAGAAACAAACCGAATGATGTATACCCGTAGCTATTATTCTTTACGCTACGAGCGTAGTGGCGTAGCAGCGTAGCCCACATTATACGAAGCTCGTAGCTCGTTTATAATAGTGAAGGCGACCGCTTGCCATTTATGATTCTAGGACCTCTCGCATTAACCTGTATATTACAACATCTAGAACAGCTGATCGCTGCCAAAACGATAATAGTAGTTTTTGAAACTGTTGCATAATGAGGGGTATTAAAACACGAGTGTGTGTTTAAAAACCGAGCCGTTGACGAGGTTTTTAATAGTATCACACGAGTGTTTTAATACCTAGTTATGTGCAGTTTCATACACTGCTTTATCTACTCTCATACATTGGGATTGAACCTACTAAATAAAAGATAAAAGTTAAATTCAATGCAACAAAACGTATAGATGGCGCCAAACCCCAGCACGTCACCGCGCATGCGCTAAAGCGAGGGCTACCAAAGACAAGTAAAAATTGGAATCAAAACTTTATTTGTAATGCTATAAAAATGGCACGCCCAGCATATTCGTTCCATAAAGCTGGATCTACACACAGCCAGCGGCCTGCCGCCAGATGCCACACATAGAGAAGTCGGACTGTGTGTGGATCCAACTTAAGGAAATTAAAAAAAAAAATCTTCTTGGTTAACTTCTTTGATTTGCCTTGTATAGTAATGGTAAAAAAATTGATTTATAACATTATTTCGTTTGATAAAAAGTGTTGTAATATGATTCTATTTTTAAATTACGGTAAAGTATGTCAATATAAACTCATTTTGAAGTTTATAATTCAAATTTTACGGTATGAGAGTAGATAAAACAATATTCTGCGATTGTTGTCAACACGTCTTTTATTTATATGAGTATGAGTATGTCTCGTAACTATATTTCTACATGATATGTATTTTAGGTAGTAGGTATAGGTACCTACTACCTAAATTTATACATATCATGTAGCTATGTAGTTAAATCATTATTTTGCTACCCAGGCCTGGTTTTAATAATAGATGAGAACTTACAATACTTTTCAATATACAGTAATGTATTATTAATGAGTGGAGCGGGACGACGCTGATCGCTGTCGTTCGCTGTATTTACATGAACCACAGACGAAATATCAGTTAAGTAGTAAAGTGCGATCGGTTAATCACAGAACATGAATAATGAAGCAGCTCACAGTACCAATGACATAAAATATGCCAAATGTGAGTGTTCGTATTGAAACAGTTAATTTTGGACAAGCAATGATATTATATTAAACAGATATATTGTGAACGCGCAATCGTGAAGACTCGAAATTTTTAGTCTGCGACACGCATAGCGACAAGTAATACGCTAAGTTGAAGCAAACACTAGCTGTCTCTTTTTTTTTCTTGTTGTTTTTATCAAGCCATCTCTTTTCTATCATTTTTAGATGTAGTGAAATGTAAAATGAATGAAAAGTGGGTATTGTACTGCCGCTGCTGCGCGGAACACTTAATTCGGTTGTTTTGTGAGTGTATAACATATCTGTTAATATAATATCATAGTGGACAAATGATTTTTTTGGTTGCAAAAAGGTTCCAATATGAAGAAAGTTAAGATCATGAAGCTACAGCTACTAAGATAAATAAATAATGTGTTGATAAAGGGCGAAGAATTGAATCCTGAAGATAGCACAGTATTCTTGGGCTTAACTTTGGATGCTAAGCTTCAGTGGGGCCCACATATAGATAAATTGTCTAAGAAGCTGAGCTCCGCAGCATACGACGTTAGAAAAATTCGTAATTTAACTGACATAGAGACAGCCCGTTTAGTGTAATTTAGTTATTTTCATAGTGTAATGTCGTACGGTATTCTGTTGTGGGGAAATGCCGCCGACATTCAGTCTATCTTTGTTTTGCAGAAAAAAGCTGTTCGATCAATTTATAAATTAAGTTCGAGACACTCTCTCGGAGAGAAATTTAAGGAAATTAATGTTATGACTGTGCCTTCTCAGTATATTTTTGAAAATCTTTTATATGCCCACAAAAACATAAAATTGTTTAAAAAATACTAGGAACAAACACATGTATGTTGTACCTAAAACACGGCTCAAGAAAATAGATGGTTCGTTCAGATGTCAATGTATACGCTTTTATAATAAATTTCCAAGCCACGTTCAAGATCTAAGCATTAATCAATTCAAATCATTTATTAAACGTAAGTTGTGCCAGAAAGCCTTTTATACCATTAAAGATTATATTGAGGACAAAAAGGCTTGGGATTGGGCTGCTCCAAATTTTATATATTGAAACTTTTTTTATTGTGATTGCTTTATACACATTGACATGAATATTTACTTGTGAAGTATAATGTTATTATTTTAATTATTGTGAATGTGAAGACTATGTGGGTCTTTGTTTATTTTTATTTTTTCTTCTCAGTATATATATATTTTTTTTTTTCTGATCATGGTATGGCAGTTTGAGTAATTTATGCGGCCTGCCCAAATGTCCTTTCTTTGGTATTGTTCGTCGAATCGTTGAGCTCCTTATGTTCTGAGTTGAGCTGCACGATTACTGACAAATGCGTGCACTGAATGGACAGGTCCACTCTATCTGTGTGGTTCTTTCTTCAAAAGACCATTTGAGACACCAGTCTACATGGTCTTCACATGATTTGACCAAGATTATGTCTGGACTTTAAAAGAGACTGTGACCTCTGAGTTTGTTTCGGTCTTTCTTCTCAGAGTAGTCAGATACGAAATGCCGACCTCATCTAGTTTTAAAATATGATTGACGTGTAAAAGTGTTTGTAAAAACCTACTTACAGAAATAAAATCATTTATCATTTATCATTATCATTTAAGAAATAAAGTGACTTGTGTCTTGTTTTATTTTTACCAGCAAAAAAGGAAATAGTGTACTCAATCAAAAATTTGAAAACATTTGGAGTTTTACCTTAATACCCTCGACTGAACGTAAATACCGAGTTTAGTTGTTTTATTTTATTACTACTGAAAAATTCACAAACATAGTTTTGATAAAACGCTCGCAGCAAAAATTCTCCGAATATGGAAATCTAAAGCTTGCAGTTCGAAATCCAAAAAAATAGAAAAGCGTTCCATTTTCTACTGGCTCCTAAAAATCTCGGTATTTGTTACTATCGGAACAAATTGCGGTGGAGTTCTAGCCGAGCTCGCCGCGAATTCTTTTGCCCTCTTCACTTCATTAAAATTTCATCAGAAGATCATTGAGCCACTCTACGACTACTCTAGCTAGATACTTGGATAGCTAACTCTTTATTACCTGCTTAATCGAAGTTGCTTCGATATAAACTTTCATATCTTCAAAATTCTGAATCAGTAGTCTATTATTCTTCTCGTTTTATTCGCGTTCCGCGCAGTTAAACAGGCTTTTATGCTAGAATACCAAATTCTGTTAATCTCGAGATTACAATTTTATAGTGAAACATTTAACGAAACGTTAAAAAGAAAATGTTTCGATAAGTCCCTATAGCATAAAAAATGTAACGTCTTCATGAAATCAAAATACAGAATTGAAAAAGGTTCACGATGTTGAGACAACATGAAATTTGCTGACGACATAGTTCAGTAGTAGGAGGACCGCAGCGATGATACCTAATATTGTAATATTTTGCCGACGTGAACCGAAAGGTGCGGACATAGTCAAATACAAATCGAATATATCGCTGAGTGGTTCATGTTACCGGCATCGATAGCTCTTCAGGTAGACCGGGTCACGCTAAGTGTATTAAAGCTATCAATATTTTCAATACCGATGTTGTATACGAGTAAACAAAATAGAATATTGAAATGTTCATAAAAATATTTTGTTCAGCTATCTATTTGGAAATAGCAATTGACAGGCATGTTATTCATTCAGACAGGTTAAGAACTTTTGTAACCATATTTATCTGCAAATAAATCTTTGACTTTGACTTTGACTTTGAAAGCATTGCCAGGTTTTGTTGTTCAAGTTTTTATAGCCTCTCTTTTCACTAATTGTACTCATGCAAATTAAATTATCTACATCCAATTCTACATAAAACTCATCATCTTTAATCATTTCCTTATGCTCACAGAAATAAATCCTATATTAGTTACTAGAACGTATTCATATATCAATATTTACTGAAATAGTTTTCACTCGGAATGCATTAAAACAAGATGTTTTTTTTTTTTAAATGTGTATATATATTATTTTTTTCTCTTCTATTCTGACACGCATTGTCTACATATAACTTCATTCCTGTCGCAAGTATGCTGGAAGAGATTTCATTAGAAATAAGCATCACCTTTGTACGTATTTTTATGTTCCTTGCTTCTTGTCTGTTATATGTGTGTACCTACATAAATTGTTAATTAAATAAATAAATAAATGATTTAATTTATTGGGTTTTTGTAAAGTGTTATTTATTAAGGATAATTTCTTAATGTCTTTTAGTCAAGAATCAAAAGTACCGTGTAGGTAAATAAATTGCAATGTCACGAAAGGGCACTGTCAGCAAATATTAAACAAACTTTAAAGATTCAGAATACGTCATATACTTTTTGATATTTGTAGCCAGGATCATTCAGAATAGTTCGTCACCCTGTGTGAGAATACGACACTGATAGGTACCTCGTAAGTGTACCTGAACATCGTCTCCAAGCGTTGTCCGTCAGCGGCGGAATTCTTTTTGCTCGCGGTCTCCCGCTCCGGCTCCATCGGGAATGGAACGACAACTAAGTATTAAGTTAACTCAGTGGGTTACTATTGTCTTTGGATTACCGCATACCTTCTTTAACACAGTTTCAAAGTTATTTTACACCAGAGAAATACAAGGAGATTGCACGAATATTTAAACGATAGTCCGTAATTTTAAAACTTCAGCTCCTCAATTACAATTCTAGCTTTTAAGGCCGTAAGAGTGATATGTTTGTCAGGCATACGTTAAAAACCAAATTATTTTGTGGTTTAGTTACAAGATTTATTATTTGTCGGTGCTCCTAATCGTAGAGCTTATAGGATGATTTAAAATCATTCGTGTGATTGATACCTTCTTATAATAAAATAAAGTTGACCGTAGCAAACTTTCCATCAAACTACAAATTAACGATTTTCGGACTTTTTCCTTTACTTGCGCTGTGAGAACTTGCTTCTTGCCAAATTTCATGATTCTAGATCAACGAGAAGTACCCTATAGGTTTTGATTTGCTTGCGAGTATCAAAATATGTCGCATAAATGACCGTATTTTTTTTTTCTTATCAGCTTGATTTTATTAGAGCTCCAAGGAACCGTAGACCTACGTATTTGATATTATTTCAACTTGATACCTCCACACGTTCCTGAGAAAAAGGGATTTGTCAGACAGACAGACGGACGGGCGGACGGACAACGAATTAATCCTATAAGGGTTCAGTTTTTTCCTTTTGAAGTACGGAAAACTTTTGTTTAAAACTAAATATTAAATTACTTTCCTCAAACATGCATGGAAATATTGTCATTATTTTCATGTTATTTTCTCAAAAAGATTACGCGAAGTAACGAATTTACGGACAAAGAAAATCAAATCTATTGCAGGCACGTTTTTTTGAATTTGGAACATTACAACGCTCCAGCAATGTTGTATGAAACGGCGTGCTGGGGTTAATAAACACTGTTTGATTGGATCTCTTATCATTCTTGGCATAACCAAAGTACGTCTCTTAGCTTAGCACAAATTGCGTTCACGTGGCTGAATAGCCATAAATGCGTTTGCCTTTCGGCACAGTTGACAAATAGAAAATTGGCGGCAAAGCTGAAAATTCGTCTTGATTTATTATTTACATACTATTATGTACTTAATAAATAAAAATTTAATAATTAAAACGAATTCCAACGGTTCAGAGAGTGAAATGGAGATTGATTGTACTCCACCAGATTTAAGATCAGAAGCCGAATTGGCAATGGAAAACCTGCTTCCAGCGAACTCAAAAGAAAAATACATGAAAGTATGTCTTATCTCCCCTGCATTCTTTTGAGAAAAGCACTATATATGCCTCGGCGGAAATGGCAATTGCTTGTCTCGTATTAGTGAAGTCCTCGCCTACGGTTAGGCCTTCAAACTCATACTCGACCTGCAATTGCCAATTTCCCGGCCTTTGCAATAATGTACTATTATATCGCGGAGAGAAGCAAGATAGCCAAAATTCCACATTATATATTATGTCCACGTAAGACACTCCTCAGCACAATATATCACAATGGACTACGGCCGTTATATAACACAAACATAAACAAGCAGACCAGCCAATTGAAACTTAAGGATACAATTACAAAATAGTTTATTGTGAAAAATAAGAATTTCATTACATTTAAACGTGTTTGGAGCCTTCTTTTAAGCAAACAATGCTTGTATTAGAAGGCTCCGCTCTTTCACATCATTGTCGTGCACTTATACTAACTAGAGTTAATATAGTGTACTGTGACCTTATGGATATATATGCAATGCCAGTACATTTTTCTGTATTTAGTTTATACTAGCTTTTGCCCGCGGCTCCGCCCGCGTAGATGTCGGTTATCGAGTAAAAAATCAGTCTATGTCCTTCTCCATATCCCAGACTATATCTCTGCCAAATTCGATGACGATCGGTTCAGTGGTTTAGGCATGCAAACGTAACATACAGACACAGACAGACAGACAGACAGAGTTACTTTCACATTTATAATATTAGTATGGATTTACTCATACAAAAAAAATTGGTTGTCTGTAAAGTTGGTTTACGGACGATAGTTTAACGTGACAACGTCATAACAAAACATTGATGCGGCGCAAGCGTACAATGAGCGGTAACGGGACAATGAGCGTAACGGAACATTGAGTCATCCTTTTTCGTACAGACGCCAGCAGGTCAGCCTACCCGAAACTGTCAAATTATCGCAATCAACCTTGAACCTTATACTGTAGTGATAAAGGTGAAAATCTATTAAAGAAATTTGACAGATTGTAGTAGCTTGATGTGCTGGCATCTGTACATGCAGCCGGCGTTCATCGATTTATTAGACGTTGTCACGTCAAAATAAAACTTATAAAACTTACTCCCAATTAGTGCATGTGATGTGGTGTATGTAGCGTGGTGAGTTAATTAGTGCAGTGCAATGCGTGATGTGTGGTGAGGCGCGCGATGTAGTGTGATGTGTGGCGTGGTGCGTAGTGTGGTGTGAGGTGTATGGTGTGTAGTGCGGTGTGGTGTGTTGTGGTGTGTGTGGTGTGTGTGATGAGATATATGGTATGGTGTGTGGGTGTGTGATCTCTTAAGTTATGGTACGAGTATATTTATATGTGATATATTTCGGCTACCCAACGTGTTTCAGGAGTGTCTCGGTTTCCTCATAGGTTATCCATTCAATTACACTTTTTTTACAGTCATGGTAAATTTTATTACATAAATAAATATGTTTGTTATTTTTGTTATAGAGCTGAGTAGAGCGTTAATTGAATTGCAAAGGAGAGTGTATGAAACTTGTGAAAGAGAAACAAATGTTATAGTTTACGAATTTAGTTCACATTCGTCATGTGATGAAAGAACAACATACTGTTCTGAATGGAAACACTTGAAGCAACACAATATGACGTAGGAGTAACCTTAATATTTCTGTTGTTCATGAGGTCTTATAATAGTAAATATTTATTTATTCTTGCTTATATGAATTGCTTAAATGTTGCTTATCTGGGTAGTAAAAGTTGTTTCCAATACACAAATAAAAGTTTGATTTGTGCATCCCTTAATAAATAAAGAGCAAACCGCTGTCTGATAAATTATGTTTTAATCCTTGTGCATTAGAACGCCGCCAATTGTTGAACTTGAATAATAAATCAATCTCCGACCGATTTTAAAGGTATTTGAGTTTCTGAACTTAACAATACTTTGTTAGTTGGTGGTAACCATTGCGATGGTAATGCACAAAGAGAGAAGCGATAGGCATCGTTGTTTTTGGAGTGGACCGCAACCAATTTGGTCCCATCCGATGAGTCAAGTATTAAGCTTTTCTCATCTAGGTTTATGAGAATGAAAATTGCAATTCCGGAAATAATAAATAACTTAAAATGATTTCAAAACTTGCGGAATTGCTATGACAGCAAACTTTTAGGCGCCTGGCTGAAAGCCAAGTAGTGCTCAATGAGATTAACTACAAAATTTTAATTAATGAACCTTGCCGACTGATTAATGAAGGCACAGGCTAGGTATATGCTAGTCCTGCTCCACAACCACAACTAATTGATTAACATTTGAAAATAATGTTGGAGCTGCTGAAGATTGTAAGACTATCTTTGCATTGTAAACTCAATCTCCTTTGTATTATATAATTGCATAGTACAGGTGTGAGTACTATGTACTATAGAGCTACCATTGACCGGGTAATATATCTTTCATTGACTTATGTGCCCTGACAGATGAGAGTATATATGTCATGCTCACTCAGATGTCTCGCTGATGGTGGCGTGTGTGTTGGATCATTTAGCTCTCTTCAAAATGGTTGAGCTGAATGGTGTTAATCCATGCGTCATGTTCGTGAACGGGCGCCGTCAGTTGGGACTGCTCAACTCTTAGCTGCCACGGCTTATTTTTTATTTTTATTTTATTTTTGAATTGTTGGTTTTTACTCGGGACGCTTTTAACTTGTATCTACGTTTTTATTTTTTATTTTTACATCGTTCACACATTTCGTTATAAATTCAACATTATGATGTAACTAATAAATATTTTTGTAACAATTAACTTTAAAAAGTGTCCATGGAGTTTCTTGCGCGTTCTTCTCCATAGGTACCTATTACGCTTTGGAATGGGCATGTAGCTTCATTTTTCTTACTGACCGACTCCTTAACAATTCAAATGTGCCTGTAAATGGTTTAATTGAAATAAATGATTTGAGTTGAGTTGAGTTTTCTACGACCTTTTATTTATTCCCAACCTATCGTCATCCCACGCGTCTATTGTGTGTGGCTCTTGGTGAGAGTGCAACACAATACTCGGAACAGAGCATTTAGTAGCCTAGGGCCGTGTTTAGTCTCAATACATAGGGCTGTAAATGCGGTTTGCTTAAGCTCAATGTTCTCACCCTCTCCTAGTTCCCGAATGCCACGCATAGCAAGAAAATAGAACTACTTACTTTACAAGTGTGTTTTTTAGTTTAGCCATTGTCGTTATTAAACAACACGGTTAAGGAAAATCAAATTAAATTATGAAATTCTGTGACATCCGTTTATAAATAGAAAAGTTTAAGGGAAATTTCAAATTAATCATCGCATAAATAACGCTTCAGTTTTGCTCACCGTGGAAGAGCGCACAGTGCAGGTTTACAGGCCAGTACTCAAGAACAATGAATTTATCTGACTGAAGTTCAGTCTGGCTAGATTAATCTGTTTCAGGTGCAAAGCAATTAACAGCTGTACCTAATCTTTAAAGGGGTTTGAATATTCGTCTAAGTTAACCAAATACAAAGGACTCAAGGACTTAATAAATGCTTGCTTTGACTTTAAGCATGAAACGTGGAATACGCAGGTACCTAAATTTCTGTTTTAGCGTAAGTTTCAGAGTTCCATTTTGTCGATTTCACGCGTCTTTTCACGAAGTATGAAGGCTTGTAATATGCAGTGATTTCAGGTACCTGTGAATGGAGTGATTTAGCATATTTATGAGGGACAGATGACGTGGCTTTGTCTTTGTGCGACGCGGATTGTAGGCCTTTGTTCATTGCCGTTTGAGGACCACAATCTGAAAATTTATAATGAGGCTATTTAGTTTTAACAAAATACATCATTATTATTTATATTTCCACTGTGTGTTCTGAATGGGAAAGGTGAATCCTCTCATTCATACATGAAATGATATGAGATATGTAAGTAGTGTTAATGAGCACAACTATAAAATTTGTAAAACAATTGTCACAACTTAATTCACGTCCATTTTATACCATATTCCTTTTTGTTAAAATGGTGCTGTCAAGTCAAAAGTGCCATTATATTAAAATTGGTTTTACCTCCTCCACGGTTATAACGATATTTATATGCAGAAAAGTGAAAGTTCCCTTGTTTTCATTCTTTGATAAAGTTGGTAGAGTACCGTATATCTGTATATACACAGGGTCAAATTTAATTAGCTAGGGAAACTTCACCTACGTGATGAGTAGCTATAGCTAAATACGATAGAATAAATTTTTTAAAGATTTGATGATTTATTTTTGGATCAACCACGGCTGGTAGTTTTGTTACTAAATGAAATGAAATGAAATCGTTTATTCTGTAAATAGGATATCGGAATCACTTTTACACGTCATATAAAAAATATAAAAACAAGCTTGAGGAAGTCGACATTTCCTATCTGACTATCCCTGAGAAGAAATGGCGAAACAAACTCAGGGGTCAAAGTCTCTTTTAAAGTCCAGACATAATCTTGGTAAGATCATGTGAGGACCTGATACTGGAAGTATGAGTTGAGAAAATCAATTTAATTTTTATTTAATCTTGTTTCGTTATCGATACTCATCATGTCTGAGATAATTACACAAAAAATAAACGATTTTTAAAACTGATATTTCAAGTGACTAGGTACACTAACGGCGGTAGATGAACCCTAAAAAAACTCATAAAATTTAATACATTTCTTGTTTCATTACGTTATTACGTTTACCCATCACGTCTGCGAAGATTCGCTAGCTAATTGAATTTAACCCTGTATAACACATTTTTTGTTCAATGGATACTTTGTGCTGTTCTATCGATGTCGTGATGGTCTAGCTACGGATAAACACGAATTGCAGGGTTTTTCCAACTTAATAAGTAGTTACTTTCAAAGTTATTCTTACCAGAGGATGAAGAGAAAAATAACATCGTTAGGAAACTGGACGTACCTTCTTAGTGTAAGAAGAAGCCTTTACCTAGCAGTGGACAAGTTACGTGCCGGAAAAAAGCATCTTTTTTTAGCGATGTGGTTGACAAATACAACACAAAAATAATTGACCCAAAATTCAGCAACACGAATACCGTTTGCTGACGCAGCCATTAGGAGTCTTTGCGATTCTCTATAAACACAGCAAGTCAATTCATACTTTAATAATGTCCACCTACAAGTCCATTTTCATTTGTTGTCAGACAAAGCTTAGTTTCCTAGAAATTTAAGACCACGTCTTTGCTCCGCATATTTCCACTTCGACTCTGCGAGAATATAAATGGCAGATCCATTTCATCATTCCAATTTTATGTTCCGAGGAGCAACATCGAAAAATTTATTTGTTTTCTGCTTTGATTTCCCTATCCGCTCTCCAATGGAATTAATTACCTATGTAACGTGGCTTTTCATCATTTTATAATGATAAAATGTCGTGATGGCCCTTCAAAAAGTATTTGCTCTAGGAGTTTAAACTGATCTAAAACCTAATAATACTTTTAAAACCGAAAAGGAGCTAGAGCTACGGAGCTCCCTGATGAAGCTATTAACATTACCATAATGTGGTGACCAATTTTAAGTTCGCTCGCAGTCGTAACGCCGGTGTACACACAAGGAAAAAGGATGATTTACATTTTCCACATCGCATGAATTCGTAATACATATTATAAATAACCTCCCGTCCTCACGATCGGTAACAATGGATCAGATAAGGGTTCGCCCTTTCAATGACGCATCCTGTATTTATCCTTTTTCTCGTAGTATTTTCCTTGATTTCTTTAACATGTAGCACATGACATATTCTAAGGTTTTGCGAATTTTCATAGGTGAATGTTACAATACAAAAGTAAGCTTTTATTCTCAGAAATATTTTATGAGATAATATTTAATATTCAGAGTCTGAAAGAATCACATTATTCTTTCGCGATTGTTCAGGTCATCAAATATTTAATTTATTTCTTTTGTCATATTTCATTGAGTTAGTCGTTAAGGATTTATTTGCATGGTTACTGAAACGACAATTTTAGATGTTATTTAATTTGAACTGTAAGTGATAGAGCTGTTGGAGGATGCTTATTCTATTCTATTTCTATTCTATTCTATTCTATTCTTATCCATACTAATATTATAAATGTGAAAGTAACTCTGACTGTCTGTCTGTCTGTCTGTATGTTACGTTTTCACGCCTAAACCGCTGAACCGATCGTCATGAAATTTGGCAGAGATATAGCCTGGGATATGGAGAAGGACATAGGCTACTTTTTTACGCGATAACCGACATCCACGCGGGCGGAGCCGCGGGCAACAGCTAGTATATAATATTTTAATACACGAATTGAGAACCTCCTCCTTTTTTTGAAGTCGGTTTAAATCATTTATAGCCAGAGTGCATCTAATGACAATTCCAATAAGCCCAAACACGGCTAGGATAAATTGTTTTATTACGGAGTTCCGTTGCCTACATTCCGGCTTCATCATCAGATCAGTTTGATGGTTCCATTCATCAGAACCATTTATTGAAATTTGCTTCATCATAGTCGCTTAACTGTCTTAATCGAGATATCTTATCGCCACCCGTGCAATACATTTCATTGAAGAGTTCCTGTGGCCATTTATGTGGTCTACTTCATCAGTTTCACATTCACCAAATGATACTTTCTGAATGCAAATGCTTGACTTGTTGATGAAAATATAAAAATCGCTATATGTATGCCTATAAAATTTGAGAAGTTCTCTCAATTGCTCATGGATCCCATCATCAGAACTGGATGTTTATAAAAATGGGACCCATCTGAAAGTATATCCTTTCAAATAAAAAAAGAAGTTTGCAAATCGGTTCATAAACGACGGAGATCTCAGGGTGACATACCTACATTTAAAAAAAAGAAAGCCTCCTCCTTTTTGTAAAGTAGGTTAAAAACTTCTTTAGGCACGTTAGGCACTTTTGCGATGAGGAAAAAGCACTGTACTTGCGTGACCTTCACGCTCAGATACATATAATTATACAGATGTGTGTAATAATGTAGCGAGTTTGTAAAGCTCAGAAGTTTTCACTTCTAACATGCAATCCTATGACTGATAGTTTTTGTAATCCAAATTTACTTTCGGGTCTCCAGCTTCACACGAAGAACGTAGGCATAATTAAAATAACACAAACCTCTTTGACTCGCGTCTCTCGACTTGCCTTTTCATTACTTTTCGTGTAAAGAATTTCTAATTAAGCTTCTGAAAATGAAAGGGTTGTCTTCATACGTCACTTCATATGGGTACATTCAACGCAAGTTGCATGTTCACTAGACTTAAGACGCAGACATATGCCAGTGACCTAGAGTGGTTAGCTTGTGTATTCTGTACTGAGCTCACGTAACGCGTCGTACCTCCAGCCAGTAATGGGACCCGCCCATCCAGGAACGCTGTCCCAAATAAGACGCATTATTAATTAATTATACATAAAACAAAAGGTATTTTAATAAAACACGTATACTTAATGATCAATAATTAAATTATTAAAAAAAAAAAAGACGTGTGGCACTCGGGGACTGCCGCGGTAAAGCTATTGCATAGCATTTTGTATCAACTTATGCAATTATAATTATTTATTTATTTTATTTATGCAGTATTTCTTTTTCTTTGATATTATTTTTTTTTTTTTTTTGTTACGGAATTTCTGGATTCGGTCCCCGCGCTCAAGGCCCGCGATAGAAGCTATGCAATAGCTTAAAAACAAAATAAATAAGTGCTGAACGTCGTAAAAGTGTATAACTACGTAAACAAAGTCAAATACTATTCAAATATAAGCATAATAACAACTTTAAAATAGACGAAAGTGTTGAACCTAAAGTAATTTTAAATAAAAAAAGAGTGACAAACTGTTTTGACAGCGAAAAAATTCCATGTACATGAGTCATTTCCGACCGTCTAGTCAAGTTTAAAAATTGTTCAACTGAAATGGTATCAACTATTTGGCAAGCTTTAATTAAGTCATTGTAGCCTTGCGGTGCAACAGGGGAACTGAATGTACTCGTAATCGACTGGTCGAGAGTTCAAACCCCACTATCAACATTCAATTTTTGTGAAGATCATAATTTTATAAACTAATATTTATAAGAATAAAATACACAGTACACAGAAAAAAGAACTGCCAGAAATTATTAGATCACTAGAGGGTACTGGTGTAGTAAAACCGTCGGAGTGGGGAGCGTGAGGTTTTTTCGTTACGGAATTTCTGGATTCGGTCCCCGCGCTCAAGGCCCGCGATAGAAGCTATGCAATAGCTTAAAAGGTTTCAGAAAAATACGCTTGCGTGATTCTCAGTTTTTTATCCGCATTAGACATAACTTTACAAATTAATTTCACTATGTAATATATCATTCACTAATCGTTTAGGGCCTTACAAATAAACACGGAATTAAGTTATCCTAGAAATAACTTTGGTATAACCATTTTTTTTTTTTTGATGTTTATACATACATAGTATAACTTTATTCCGTATTTATTTGTATTAGGGATAGACGTGATCTTCAGTATAAAATCATTAAAAGTCGGTTATCGTCGCCTTAAGGGAATAATTACCACTCATGTCTGAACGATTTTCCGATTGAATTAAGTACTATTTGAATTAGCAATTACACGCATAGATGGGACGCTTGATGACAAATTCTCAGTGCGAGTGAGGTATGAGTAACAGGGTGTAAAGTTCACTTATCCTCCACAGAAAAGGGAGGATCCTCCGACCAGACGGGAGTTGTGTCTGGTGGGCAACTGCCCGACGACTGATGTCGGGATGTTGTATAAATGCTAGTCGCGCGGTAAACTCTGATTGCGCGATGCAGGATTTGTGACGTCAGGTCTTTGATGCGTAGTTCGCATGTGGCGTTGCAGATGCCGCCTCAGCTTTATAACTATAAATTTGGTAGCATAAGTATAAAGCATAATTAACACAAAGCAAAGCAAACCGCCTGTCTGGGTTCGAACCTACAGCCTACATCTCGTAAGTCGCGGTCTTTATCACTGGGCCACCACTGCTCTTAGGTAGGTAGGTATGCACACAATTATCCGAAAGACAACACAATGGATAAGTCAAAAATGACGTGACATGAATGATGATTTAAAAAAACATATGAATTTCGGCAACGAGAGCTGAATTTTCCCCCAGCATAGCTACTACATATTTCACATTTGTTATACCCGTTTGAAAATAAAATCGATTGAAGTGTGGAACGTTCCTTTGTGAAACCGGTACACGGCAGTAAGTTCGTTAACATATTGCAAATTCTGTAGGTGAGCCCCAGAAAATTTAGATAACACAATTTGTTTTTCTCTCAGATCGTGTAACGACTTTTTTCTGAAACTTTTCGACTTTTTTTGGGGTTCTGTGTAAGCGTTTCCTCAATTTCAAAGCAATTGAGGGGTTTTTGTTACTTTTACATTCGTAATTGGCATGAATAATTGTGATGAATTTGATGAATTTGTCCCATGTTACCTAAATAAGAGCTATAACTTACTGGGACGTCATGGCGACATCGTCATGTCGCGCTGCCAACATAATGTATACAGCTATAACGGATAAAAAAAGTTACCATCTTGAAAAAAATTGGGTATACTAGGTGAACGGAGAAGCCTATGGCATATTATTTTTTTAATTTTTTCATTAACCTAGAAAAAAATTGATCTATCAATAAATATATTATATACATGTATATCATTTCAAGTAAACTTATCATACTAGAACAATAAACACAGATATTTAACAAATAACAACAACAAAAATTATGCCATAGGCGCACACCATTCTACACTAAAAGTACTCTGTGGTTCACCTATACCCGAAGTCTCAAATTCAGATCATTTATGTAAACAAAGGGGATAACATATCAAAAAAATATCTTCGTAATGGTAATTCACATAAAATGGAGAAAAAAAGGTTCCATTTTCTTATAAGTACTGAATTTAAGAAACAATAATTAAAAAATAATCATACCGTAATTATTTTTATAAATTTTCGTTTTTAAACAAGGTTATTAAAATAAGGAGATTTTCTGGTATAAAATATTTTATAATACTGGTAACAATGCAGGAGATCCAAACATTTTCACATTTTGTACATTTTCAACAACACTAATATTACAACTCTCATTCATAGATTCATAATGTATGTCTATCATATCTAGCCCCATTTTGGATGAAAACGGCTGTAACCTGTTTCGAGTGGAAATCCATTTTGGGAGGCCTACGTCTAGCAGTGGACTTAAAAGGGCTGATTATGACGATCATAGGCCGTGTCTCCGACACACTACATAAAACATTGTTTGGCAATGGTATTTTGTTTGCTTAGTTCTTATAATTATTTCACTTTAATTTCATAGATGATTATTTAGAAAAACAAAAATGATAAAACGTTTTGTACCACTGTCCTGTCATTTTGAGAGTGACATTTCTTGACATTACTTTTTTAACATAAATTATCTGAATTAAAGACTTTGGGTATAGTACGAGTATATATATATTAGGTACTAGGGATGGGCCGACTATTCGATTTATATTATTCGGTAAATATTCGGCATATTCAGCAGGTTTACCGAATATTCGTATTCGGCTATATCGCCGAATGTTCGGCAAAGTGGTACTCAAAGTTTTTACTGTATTGAGCTGTGTATGATTTATCATGAGTTGAATGTTAAATGTGTTATTTTTATTAGGTAAGTAATTTACAGTGCAGCTTTATGTTTTTGTTGCCACTGTAGCATTATTTCCAATAACAGTAGATAAAAAAGATGGTTATTAAAAACAAAATATAAGTATGCAGCTGTTTCGGGCGAAGTTTTACTCCTTACTAGATGATGCAATAACAACATCTGGTACAGCGGGGGCAGCGGGCGGGAAGGTCCGGCGCCAATCCGCGCGCTTTGCGTGAACAAGTTCAGTCCTGTATACTGTTCACGTAAGGGAATCAATTCAATTATGCCGAATATTCTGCCGACTACACGATTCGGTAAAAGTTTTACCGAACATTCGGCCGAATGTTCGTATTAGGTGAAACCTATGTTCGGCCCATCCCTATTAGGTACCTCACCTGGCGTCCGCTTGGTCATGCAACCAACCATACATTTTGTTGGCGACGCAACCTGGCTACACCGCAATGGCGTCCCGGTGAGGTATGGCTCTAAGTCAGTCCTGTCTGCTTTGTAATCTTCATACCTACCAACAGAATACATATTGATGTGCTTCAATGTAGGGGTAAAATTGACAATCAATCTGCCTAGGTTTTTTTTTTTGTCCCAACTATGTTGGGGTCGGCTTCCAGTCTAACCAGATGCAGCTGAATACCAGTATTTCACATAGAGCGACTGCCTATCCTACCTCCACAACCCAGTAACTGGGTAGTACGATACCCCTTGGTAAGACTGGTTGTCAAAGATCCAAAAGAATGACAGCCGGGACTATCGGCTTAACGTGCAAAAAATATGGGGTAAAATTGTACCATTGGTAAAAATAAAAAACTTTATTTCTTCTATAACATCTATGAATTTTTAGTAGTCACAATATAGAACTTACTGGTGATAAGTCTGTTTTATTAGATACATTATTAGTTTATGAAAGCAAACTGTCTGAAACAGGCTTAACCCATTTATAACGACCGATCGTTATAAAGATCAAAAAAAATACTAGGGAATACCCTCAATTTAAAAATAATAACGAGCGGATAACTTTTGCTTATTATATACCAATCGACGCAGTGATCGTTTGACAGTGTTTCAGTGCACAGAAAATTTTCATAAGATCATTATTTTGAAGTGATTTTGTATTTTAGTGCGTATTAGCGTAATTAACTTTCACTCTGTCTTCAAAACGGTAAGTAACAAATTAGCTTGTGATTGAAATTTATGTTATGCACGTTTTTTATAAATTTATAACCTGTCTAACATAACTGTGAATTAAAATTTGATCTTGTCATATCTTTTATGAAAAATAAATGATATTATATTTGATGATCGTTTTAACGATCGGTCGTAATTTGGGGATGTATTTTTGTCTTTCAGACCCAGGGATACCAATAAACCATTGTCTCTCAATGAAATTGTTGACGAATTGGAACAATTAGATGAGGATGCCCCATTTTCAAGAAATATAACTATTTTACTACCAGATAACGCGAATGCTGATGTCACAGATGAAGATTCTGGTGATGAGGAGTTTGTAACTCTGAACAATCTTCCAGGTTTGATAAAGATGTCGTATTAATCTTTACGTTACTTTCTCATGTCAGTTGTTATTTTTTATTTTTTCTATCTGGGTTCTCAGCTAAAAGCTCCTGCTGATACATGCGTTCCGAAAGAGACGAGGACAGTGTACCCTTGTCTTCTTTAGCAAAAAAAAGTCGAACCACCGAAGAACCCCTAATTGTGGAAGGTCGTCAACCTGAGCCATCTACATCTAATCCTGCTCCAGTTATTAGCAGCACGTCAGCCGTTCCTTTTGTTGATTCAACCGTACCAAAAAATCAAAATTATACTTGAATAAATCGCCATAATCCTCACGACCGACCACAATGGCAAGAAAACTATGGTTCAAGACACCTTCAAACGCCTATGTATTAATTTGACTGTATGTTTGATGACTCTGTTATCGAATTATTGGTCAAATATACAAATATTTACGCGATTCAAAAGAACAAAGTGAGCAATGTGACGAGTGAAATGAAGTGTTTCCAGTGCATATTTTGGTTTGCAAAATAATGGAATGATAACAGTGTGGTGTCAGTAGCATCCAATTCAGAAAACATCGAGGCCTTACATAAAGCTAAACGGTTCTCGCAGCAGCAGAAATAATATCATCGATCAGCCTGCAATTATAAAAAGCTACAATGAAAACATGGGGGGAGTCGATAGGTCCGACCAAAACATTGGTCTTTATCGTACATCTATCCGCAGCAAGAAATGGTATTTCTCATTGTTTTGTCACTGCTTGGACATGGCGACTCACAATGCGTGGCAACTTTACAAAACTAATGGAGGAGAGTACGATCATCTCACATTCCGGAGAACTATCGCCAGAGGTATCTTGGAAACGTATAAGAAAAATGAGAAACGCGTTCCTTGTCCCACTCCTAGAACTTACAGGGAAACTTCACGCTACGATAGAGTTGATCGTCTAGTAGTGTACAATGACTCTCAGCTTCGATGTTCACTTTGCAAAAAAAAATACAAATTTCACCTGTCAAAAATCTAAAATCTATTTGCACCCTAAAACGTGTTTTGTTACTTACCATACTCCTACATAGACTTGTTTATTAATTTACGTTTTTCATTTAGATAATAAAGCCTTTCTCATGGTAATAACTGTGTTTCTTTAATTTGAAATAGGATACAATCGATAAAGTGGTAGTTATATGAGCGTTAACCTACCTGCCTATTACTACTGATCGTTAAAACGATCCGCATTTTCGGAGCTTTCCTGAAAACTCAGATTTTTTTTAGTATTTTTCCATGTTTACCATATGCATCAAGGTAACAATACTAAAAAATTACTGTGATTCGAGATAAAAAAAAGTTTCAGTAACAACTGGGTTAAAACAGCAACTACCTATGAAGTAACACATTTTTTTTTTTTCTTTAAACTTCCATTCTGAATCTAAGAAAAAATAAAACAAATTATAAGCCAACATTTAATACAGACAAGGCAAATTCCTATGAATCAGTACAGATCAAAGGTAAACAAAAGACACTTGGGAAACGTCGAAGCGGCAGTGAAAACACTCCATGACTCCACTCAATTTTGTTCTTTATAAAGTATGTTAATAAACACCGACGCTATGGTACTTATTTATGTTAAAGAACATGACATCTCTCGTAAATAATTTTTTTAAATTACTCTTTGAGACTATTAGGAACTCTTCGTTGCTTTATATTCCACTAGCTTTTGAACTGCGGCTCCGCCCGCGTGGACGTCGGTAATCGCGTAAAAAAGTAGTCTTTGTTCTTCTCCATATTTCAGGATATATCTCTGCCAAATTTCATGACGATCGGTTCAGCGGTTTAGGCGTGAAAACGTAACAGACAGACAGTATGGAAGTATATGGATTACCTATTATTATCTTTCGTGTCATATTCAGCTGCCGAATTGTGCTTGATACGACTTAGGTTTATATATAGGTATCCAACTGTGTGACTCCTTTGTCTTTGATATCTAAGATATCATACGATACCTATAAATTATATAAAAAATATTAAAGACATTCATCTCAGGCATTTATAATCCGTTTTTCGTTAAGTAATTGGAAGAACTTATTGAACATACCGCAGGTATTCTAATCTCCTGAGACTACTTTCACTACGAAACAGTAAACCATAGACGTACCTATATCAGATAGGTATATCGTATCTCACAGAATCTATAGTCTACTGGGATTTAACCTATCAATATTGTTCATTTATCAACAGAGTAACAGACTGTAATTCATGAACCGTAAACCATAGTTACAGCTACCTGTAGCTATTGGATATATCTACATCTACATGTGGAATACTGATAGCAACCATTACGTTAATAAACTTTAACTCAAATGGGTTCCCAGTTCCTACATATCGTAGTAATCCTCGTTGAGTTTTAATGACTGAAATGTTCCTCCATACGTAATATATTACGTATTTCTATGATATCTGATATTTAAGATAAATGTTCCTGTATAACGTCGCCTTAGAGTGAAAACCTCGGGAATGAATTTTTGGTATTTTTTTCATTTTATTACATTTTTCGAAATAAAACCTCGCAACGCACGTCCTAGTTTCACACAAAAAAAAGTTTTGCAACCTGTAACGTCATCTATGACGAGTTTGAATATTGCACACTAAAAGACACATATTTGAAAAAGCTGTGGTAATAAAATTTTACAGGCTTCCTCCTGTAAAGTTGCCTTTTACGCGTATACGTGGTTTTCACTCTAAGGCGACGAAAAAGGAGTAATTTCATTCCGAGTGAAGTTTTACAATAATAAAGCACCTCAAATAACATGTAAGAGATGAGAAATTGAGAACATTTACACACATACGAGAACAATCCGCAATTTATGTTCGGGTGGAACCGTTATGGCAAATAAAGTACCAACAAAGAAAAGTACTTTCATTTGGAACGCCCTGAATTACCACAGGGGCCATTCCAAGCACTCTTAAGGGGTAAATAATGGCGAAGATACCGCCGATATCTGGACGGAATCGTATGACTATGGATTTACCAACAAACTGGCTATTTGTAGAAGGCAAAAAGCCAAGCACCCTCTGCACATTAAGGGCCCTTAAGTACAAGATGGTGATGGCAAAGCCTTAAAGTTAATCTCACTAAAAGTGACGCAAACTAAGTAATACAATCAATAAAACAGAACGTTACATTAAATTGTTTTCCTTGGGGAATGAAAAGGTAGAATAAATGTACAGGTTGACAAAAATTTGAGGAGAAAACAGCTGTTTCGTGTTATACTGGGTTTTTTTTTTGGAGCTGAAATAAATGAAGTGACCGAACCCCTGCAATTTACTGAACAACACAAATAGGGCACAGGAAGCGCCTTTAAGGGAGTTGTTTCCATTATCACCATGCTGACAATCGGATTAGTGAGTTTGCAGTATCTTGTTAGATACTGGCACATAGAACGCCACATCAATTATTTTACGAAAAGAAGAGACCCCTATCCGTTTTACCTCATGCACAAAACTAAGCTCATAGTAGCATAACTTAGAAATCCAATTCAAATCTCGCCATGTGACTTGGTAGCGGTTTGAGGCTTTAATACCGCAGTTACAGTCAGACTAATCCGAAGTAAACCAACATTCTTGTCGACTAAGACTGAGATTATTATTTAAACCCTTGTAAGTATCCGCCAATAACTTCTTAGACGACCATTATCTGATCTATCGGTAACATCGATACTTCAACGTGTAGTAGACATCAAGTCGTAAATATAGGGTTAACGACATTATATAATAATATCGTTGAGACTTCAGCAGTTACAATTTTATGACCAAGTGAAGGTAATGGCATGTCACGACGACGTATAAAAGGATTATCTGACCCAAAAAAAAAAACGAATCTTCATAGCACCGTTATGTTTATATTATGACTGCTTCCCGAGATATACAATTTCATCACGTAATGGTAAGTTTTCTGAACATTTATGAAGAGTGCGACACGATACGATACGATGATGCGATGTGATACGTTAATATGAGTAATGCATGCAGCACCGACGTCGCTAATGTAGATATTTTGCTTTAGTAGGTAAATAAAAACATAAGCGAAACTCCAACGGTAAAAGTTTGATTAACATATTATGTTAATATTTTAAATTCCAGCTTAAAGTTAACTATACTCCATTTATAATAGCATTAGACAGAAGTTAAAAAAGGTTATTTTTGATGCACACTTTATAACAAAAGTACAATAAACTTGTTATAGTTACGATTGACGCCAAATCGATTAAAATGAATTTATATATCAGCTATCACACTTAATTGTAATCATTTAAAAAAACAACCATATGAAATTAAGTAGCTTTCATTTAGATATATTATTTCATTCCAATTTAAAATTACAGTGCCTATGCTAAAAACCTAAAAGAAGCAGGAGTCAACAATACTGCAACGCTTTTTGTTTCACTATAATCCTACCAAATCTAAAATGTTACTTAATCCCTTCATAAGCTGTGACAGCCGAGGATTTCTAATTTTACTGGTTTATGTCGTCTGTGAAATTGACTTGACAATGTTCTAAGATTGTCATGTATGTCATTTACTTGTGAATACTTTGTTTGTTATTGTTTAATTTTCGTGATTTTGTTGTTATTTATTAAAATAATAAATAATATTTAGTTATTTCTTTATTATTGTATTGTTATCAGTGTTGTCATTGGGTTGTTTGTACAAAACGTTACTTTTTTTTTTGAGCTATGAGTGATCCCGGTGCGGGACCGAGTGGCTTACAACATATAAGTACTGAGTCTGACCAAAGCCAACGGCGAAAAAAACGTGGTCCAAAAGTTGACTCCGACGATATAATAATGTCTCCCAAAAAAAAGAGAACGCTGCGTGCTGTAGAAAAACAACCTGTGATAAATATTTTTAAGCAATTGGAGTCCTGGCCTGCAGATACTCCTCATTATAGGACTGAGATGATAAACAAAATCGCAGAAGTTGCCGGTAAGGATGATTCATAAAATTATTACTATAAAAATATTTGAAACTAACATGCATTGTGATAAAATTTATTATATTTTAGAAACTCCGCACATGATTTTATTATTTACAGGCGTATCTCGGGCTACTCTGTCCAATATTCTCAAAGAGTACAACATAAAAAGTCGCCTGCAATCTCCCCCTCCCCAACAGAAGCACATGAAACGTGATGATTTTGATGTCATCACATTTAGTGGAATATGCAGGAAAATTCATTCCTTCTTCTTTAATAATGAGTTGCCCACCTTGGACAAGATGCTGGAAGCAGTTAACAGTGACGAGTCTATGCCAGATTTTAAAAAAAAGCAGTCTGTATAAAATAATTAAATAAACATTAAAGTTCACATAAATCAAACGGAGCAGAAAAAGTGCACTCATAGAAGTCATAGACAAGCAGGAGATCGTCCTTTGGAGACTAAAATATCTTCATGAAATAAAAAGGCTAAGGAATAAAGGAAGGAAAATATATTATTATTTAGATGACACTTGGCTAAATGAAGGTACAGTGCTTCTAAATTTCTTAACAGCTATTTATGCACTAAGCAGTGTATGACCTCTTGCATTCAATAACATTATAATTAATTATACAGTTAAACATAATTTCATAAAATTGGTTCGTAATAACCTTTTATCATACAAACAGGTCACACGAAAAGCCTAATATGGCATGACACTAATAATAAGTCTTCAAAAGAAGCACATTGGGAAGGTCTATCTGCTGGTTTAAAAAATCCAACTTATAATCGGTCATACTGGTATGTATTTTATGGACTGTCCTCGCCATAAAAAAATGAACAGCCCATTGTTATTGACTATTAATTAAGTAATACATATTATATTGTATTATGAATTAACGCATGCAAAGCGAACTTTTAAAGTTATAAATTTTGTTATAGTATTTATCTATGAACTATTTCCAGCAGTGAAATTATATAGGGGGTACGGAATAATTGACTTGTATTAATTTTATTTCACAGGGTTTGTGAAGGGTTTTTAATGGATGCTGCATTAATATTTGATGCAAAGAAAGGTGATGAAGATGACCACTCCGAAATGGACGCCTTCAACTTTAATAATAATAATAAATTATTTATTTACACTTCAAGACACAATCATCTTTGTAGCCCTGACTCTTGTACTAGGATTTCCTGTTTCATAAGAGCCAGACCTCTCAATTTACAGGGAATATGTTATAGAAGCGCGATAGACTTAAGTGAAAATGGTTCAAGTTAATTTTGTCAAAAATTGAGAGTGGCGCTGTAATTGTTATGGACAATGCGCTATACCACTCAAGGACATTGGAGAAGCTGCCAACCACAGCTACACGAAAGGCAGATATACAGGAATGGTTTAAAAGCAAAAATATTCCTTTTGAGGAAAAAGATCTTAGGGCAACTTTATTAGAAAAAGCAAAAATACAAAGACATTTATACCAAAAGTTTGTTGTAGATGAGATGGCTAGAGAGAAGGGTATTTCAGTATTGCGCCTCCCACCCTACCACTGCGAGTTCAACCCTATAGAATTAATATGGGCTCAAATGATGGGGTATGTGGCTCAACATAACAAAACGTTCAAATTAGACAAGAAGAAACAATTACTCCCACAAGATCTGGATAGTATTACGCTAGAACGATGGCAGTCTTGCGTTGCTCATGCAATTAAAGAAGAGGAAAAGTTAAAGCATAATGGATGATGTGGTAGAAAGATTTATTATTAGGTAACGTCGGTGAAACTTCTTCATCTTTATTCTCTGATGATAGTGACTAAATTATATGATGAAGACGAAGAAGTTACACCAACTATTGTGTGTTGAAAGTTGTTGTTTTAAATAAAATATTGTAAAAAAAAAAGACTTTTTTTCCTTTAATCTTAATTAAATTTAAATCATCACGACGTAATCGTTTGTTTCATTCATTCGTTTTGTTGTAAGTAATGTGTGATGAAGATGTTATTACGACCTATTTATCAAAGTTATGTTAAAACATTTTTAGTTTAATTGTTTAAACTTTTAACTTTGAATAAAATGTTTCGCACTCCTGCTTCTACGAGCCTCTTTTTTCTAATGCTATAGTAAATGAAGTATAAGTAGTAAACCGGAGAATATAGGTAAATTTATTCTAAAACCTTTTGAGGACTTCTGGCTATAAACACAATAAAACACCCCTTAATCCTGATCTCCGAGTGCAACAAACTTTTACTAAATCTAATTTGTTCAAATTCTAAAACATTTCACGTATAAAAAATCTCATTTTACTCCCAAAGGCGCCAAAACATAAATTAAACTAACACGCCCATAAAAGGGCAATGCAAACAATGAAATACGCCTGCTAAATACATCGTCGACAATCACAATAAATCTCAGCTAAATGTTCATAAGAAACACAAGAATGAATTTATGTACATATGTATTATGTATTTACAGTGTCGCCGAACTCAGAGCTAATCCTGTAACGGTGTCATATGATGTGGTAACCGTGTTTCCCCAAACATGTGAAAACATATTAGTTGAGTCATAATTATTAGGGTTTCACCTCGGAATGAGAGATAATAAGCTGGAAACTCGTATATACCTAAATTCTGGCTTTCTAAAAGTTGTCTCACAAGTCTCATAAAATCTCGTGTCTCGTAGTAAGTTATTCAAAGGTCTCAAAAATAGGGCTGAGCGAAGCGCGTTCTCCGCCTTCTATCTCAAAAACGATTGAGCGCATGAAAAAATGTTTGCATTTAAATCTGTCGCAAATTATATACTCTACAATTTTATAGTCATCTACTATAAAATTGTAGAGCATATAATAAAGCTTCGTCCCCACTAGGAACATTTGTCGAGCGACATGTGTCCCCGGAGACATCGGGCGATGTCGCCCTACATCGCCCCACGTCGCCCGATGTCTTGTCTCCGTCCACATCAGTTCAGTCGAACCACACTCTATCACTACTCTTCATCGACTGTGCGACAAGGAACAGTTTCAACAATGTCGCGGCGATGTCGTCCGACGTCGCCCGACATCGCCCGATGTCACCGGGGACACATGTCGCTCGACAAATGTTCCTAGTGGGGACGAGGCTTTATTCATTGAAGCTATGGAAAAATATATAATCGTAAAAAACCGATTTTTGTGATCTGACTTTGGATAACTTTCGACCCAGACACGAGATTTTATGAGACCTTTGAGACAACTTTTAAATTAAATCAAATCAAATCAAAAATATTTATTTGCAAGCATATGGTACATAAGGTGTTAGTAAATCTGTAAATCTGTTTCAGTATATCCTGCCATAACATGGCGTGCAAATGTACTGACAATCAGCGATGTCAATTATTCAAAGTTACAAATTACAGATTCTATTGATTTGTCTTCTAAATAGCCCTTAATGGTATAATATCTTTTAAATAATAGTAGTTTGAAAAGTATTTTTTTAAACATTGTCAGCGGTAAGTCTTGAAAACTATTTGGTAAATGATTGTAAATAATAATCGACATGCAGTATACATTTTTTAGTTTTATTGGTGGCAGCCGAAGTCTATCTTTACGCCAAAATTAAGGTGTATACGAGTTTCCGGCTTATTATCTCTCATTCCGAGGTTGACCCCTTTTCTTTGCTTATTTGACTGGACTAAATGCCTAAAATACTATGATGCATACAACTTACATGTTTTCATGTCAGCTATAACCCAAAGTCTCAAATTCAGATAATTTATGTAAACAAAGGGGATAACATATCAAAAAAATATCTTCGTAATGGTAATTCACATAAAATGACGAAAAAAGAGGTTACATTTTCTTTTAAGTACTGATTTTATGAAATAATAATTAACAAATAATCATACCGTAATTATTTTTATAAATTTCCGGTTTTAAACAAAGTTATTAAAAAAAGGAAATTTTATGGTATAAAATATTTTATGATACTGGTAACAATGCAGGAGATACAAACATTTTCAATTTTTTTACATCTTCAACAACACTAATATTACAACTTTCATTCATAGATTCATATTGTAAGTATATCTAGTCACATTTTGGATGAAAACGGCAGTAAACTGTTTCGAGTGGAAATCGATTTCGGCAGGCCTACGTCTAGCACTGGACTTAAAAGGGCTGATTATGACGATCATATGCCGTGTCTCCGACATACTACACAATACATTATTTGGCAACGGTATTTTGTTTGCATAGTTCTTATAATTAATTCACTTTAATTTTAGCTATGACTATTTACAAAAAAAGAATATGATAAAACGTTTTGCACCACTGTCCTGTCATTTTGACAGTGACATTTCTTGACATTACTTTGTTTACATAAATTATCTGAATTAGAGACTTTGGGTATAGTTAATAGCGAGAAATGGAAAACAAAAATGTACAGGTAGTACAGTGTGTAAAAAAATAAGTCCTTTGTGTGTCACTATTCGAGTCTGACATCAATTTTTTCTGTTGATTTTGCACTCAGAGGGGATTTTTCACCTGTAAAATATATCACGTTTTTATATGCCATTGTTGGTTTACCGCAGTTACAAAAGAAATGGTCCATAAAGTAAGTAATGTGAGCAATTTCGCTTTGAGAAACTCGCTTTTGTGTCTATTTAGGAAACTGTAGGTAATGGTGTTGTTTTGCAACACCATTACCTACAGTTAAACAAGAACAAGAAAAAAAAAACAAGTGCGTGTCGGACACGCGCACTTGTTTTTTATTTTATTTTAAGCAGTAGTTCCGTTTTGCAGACAACCTATACAATACTTACCAACTAATGAATAGGATCTTATTGAAGACTTAAAATGATACATACACACATCAATAAAAGTTTGCGATCACTTTGAAAAATCGAAATCTTTTTTATTAGGTACGGTAGATTATATTATGATTCGGCTCGCCTGACTTAAACCCAATAGAGCACGCGTGGGATGCTCTTAAGCGAGCTATTTGGAACAGTCAGCCACGTCCCCAGATAGTGCCACAGCTCAGGGAAGCCGCTATTCAAGAATGGGACAGGTTACCCCAAGAAATGCTGGATAACTTTGAGGATCACCGCATGTGTTCGAGCCAGGGGAGGAGTTATATTATATTGAATATAAACCTTTTATTAATAAATTGTTGTTTAAATTTGGTTAAACAGTCTTTTTCTTTCTATCAAATTTCTGTTACATTATGATTAATTACTCAATTTTTTTTAATAAAAAATAATAAATAGTTTTATTTTATCATTTCAAACAGGGTATTTCTATTTAAATAAAACACACAACAAAGAATTTTTCTTGATAAAGTTCAATTTAAAAAATTATATCAGCTTATGCTAGTGATCACAAACTTTTTTTGATGTGTGTATATAAGAACTAAGCAAAATAATAAACTGCTAGGATTTTCTTCAGGATTTTCTTCAGGATTTTCTTCAAAGTTTAAAAAAAGCTGGATATCTGAAACAATACACGCAATTATTCCATAAATAGCTGACCCGACAGACGTGTCCTGTCAAAATTTAATATGGTCTTGAGTTCATACAAAAATCCCATAGAAAAAAGAACGTTCAGTGTTTCCCGAATTTGATAATTTTCCGGGAAACTTTTCCAATTTTTCTTTCCATAAAAACCTAAATTGGGACTATTACGAACATTTTAAAACAAAAAATATCCAAAGATCGGTCAAGCCGTTTTCAAGTGATGCACTTATATAACCTCACTAGGTTTTGCCCGCGGCTCCGCCCGCGTGGATGTCGGTTATCGCGTAACAAAGTAGCCTATGTCCGTCTCCATATCCCAGGCTATATCTCTGCCAAATTTCATGACGATCTGTTCAGCAGCTTAGGCGTGAAAACGTAACATACAGACAGACAGACAGACAGAGTTACTTTCACATTTATAATATTAGTATGGATTGGATGCGCTTACCAACGAACAGCATAAATTTATATAAAATCCCGATAAACTTCGTACCACGTTTCAAATTTCTCAAATAAAATTTTGATATTTTCGATTTCTTTTGGTTTTTACTAATTTTCTTTTTTCTTAAACCACCCCAGTTTTGAGGTGAACAAAAAATTTTTTATCGATTAGGCCTGTTTTGAGTTTTTGCACGATTAACGCACTGCAATTGATTTATATATAATAGATAAGATAGATAAGGGTAAATGAGTGCAAAATTAAATAAACATATGAAAACATGGCAGTTCTTCTTCTTCTTGGCGTGTCAATAGCAAAAATACCACGAAACGATTGGAGCTTATATTTGCTATCATTCGTGGTGAACGGTTTAGCCGCGATGAAAACAGTTATATTTATCGAATGATATAATCACGAGCACAAAACGTTTCATTCTGAAACTTTGATATTAATGCAGGCCACGTGTTCCCTTAACAAAAAATAAATTCATGCCGCGCCGTAACGAACCAAGGTCGACGTATTTAATAAACTTCCCCGCGTATTTTGCGTCCAGCTTTGGTAAAATAAAAACACTCCAAATTAGGTTTGTGAGATTATCTCGTTTACATAGTGATGGTACCCACAACATTTTCATTAAAAATGTTAATACAATATTTTAAACCGTAGTCTGTATTTTCGATGACCGTTGGGGTAGATGTGTTCTTGAATGGAGACCACGACTCGGTTAACGTAAGGTGGGATGCCCTCAAGATAGGTGGAGCGACGATCTTCGCAGGGTGGCTGGTAGCAGCTGGATGCTCTCATCCAGCCGAGAATCGAGATGAATGTCGTGCGATTGGAGAGGCCTATGTCCAGCAGTGGACTGCTGCAGGCTGATGAAGATGATGATGAGATATTTCGGATTTATGATTTGGAATGTCTAAAATTAACGTTTTGTGAACATTTTACAAAGTAATGAAATAAAAAGGTAGGTATACATATAATAGCATAGCAATAGAAAGAAGCAACATAGCAGAAGCTTTAATGGATATAAATAAAAACAAAAAGATATTATTAATTGACCATGCAAAACATTTAAATTAACTAACACGCGCGCAGCAAAGGAGTGGAACTCTCTGCCTGCGTCTGTGTTTCCGAACGCATATAACCCTAATCTATTCAAAGTGAGAGTGAACAGGCTTCTTCTGGGTAAGCTCACTCCATCGTAGACTTTGTCTCTGTCATCCAGACCTAGACTAAAGTCAAGAGCAAACTCATAGTAAAATAAAAAATAAAAAAACAAACTAATATAATAAAAATATAATAACCTAACCTTACTAAAACGATTAACAAAATAAACTTAAATATGGCGTCAAAAATTCCTCAGCATCGCTGTCAACTGTTAATGAATGCAAGAGGGTCACGGAAAGTGTCCACCAGCCTTTTGGAGATTTCATTGAACAAACTATGAGCACTAAAAAAAACCGGACAAGTGCGTGTCGGAACACGCACAATGAAGGGTTCCGTACTTGGAAAGAATTTATCCTAAGAACAAACTTAACATTGTAGTTGGTAAACATAATCTCCCATACATTCCAACTGCAAATGTAAGTTTGTACGCAGAATATCGAGAGATTTACCATGTTATTTTAAGACCATAGACTTCTTATATATTTTCCTGTAATCTATAAGTATAGAACTATTTTCTGCATTTTTTTCAAAATTTTAGGTTCAGTAGTTTCGGAGATAAGGGGGGGGAATGGTAAATTTTCGTCTCTTTTCACTTATAACTTCAAAACCCTTTCATTTGATATGTCACACGGTACAGTTTGCAAAACTTTTAATTTTAATTTTCTTTTTTGCCCCCCAAAACTGACCCCAACATTCTAAATTCATTTATTTACGGTTCACGTCCGTGTTTGGGTCACTCAAATTGATATGTATACCAAATTTCAACTTAATCGGTCCATTACATTCGGAGCAAATTGGCTGTGACAGACGGACAGACAGACAGACAGACAGACACACGAGTGATCCTATAAGGGTTCCGGTTTTTTTCTTTTGAGGTACGGAACCCTAAAAAAAAGTAATTACCGATAAAGTTATTATATTTTCTACGCTTTAGGTTTTCCGCAGCCGAGCCAGGAAGATGGGATGGCGCAAGAGTATCGGCACACGTTGCGTCGCACACGTAAAGGCCTACCCACCTTCCAAGGAAATAAAGACATGCCGTCTGAGGGCCAAGTCTACTAATGTACAAACGTTGCAATGGTCAACACTGTCAAATACTGACAATAGCGAGACCATTGCAACGTTTGTAAATTAGTAGTTAGACCCCTGGTCTCTTGCCATTGTCGCGTGCCAAGCCATATGGTTCTAATACAACTGCAACGCCGACGGTGACAAGAGCTCGTCGGATGATGTCATTAACGTTGCGTGCCGCGCTAAGCAGCCCGCACTTGGCTGCAAGACAGGCCGTGATGTCCGAGGCTGACAACTTCGCCACAGTGACAGCGATGGAGAGAACAACAAGGAGCTCCTAGTCGCAGGGAAGCAGCAAGGTAGAAAGTAGTGTTGTCTAACAAAGTGCCTATAAATGTTCGACGAAGGTAGTGCATGAAGCCAAAGACCCGACTCACACCTACCCACCGCCAACAGGCGCTCCGCAGTAGTAGCAAACGTGTCAAGCAAATTGTTCTGTACTACTTACTCTACAAAGCAGCTCATCCCACCGTCTCTGGGAAAATGGATTGCCGGGTGGATCTAAATTCGGGCAAGCGAATCTCCAGGCATCCGCAGCCTCGGTGAAGTACCTACACATCAAAATTAATCAGTGTGGAGGCTAGGATTTTCCTGATTAATTTCTCAGTGTCGTGGACCGAGGATATGAAAGCCGGTAAACGAATACTAGAAATTTGCGGGCGCCGAGGCCTCCCATACGAATGGGAAGAGTAGCTTGTGCCCAAGCTCGGTCGTCCATGGCCACGTTTAAAAAGTTAATGTCATTTGGTCCAATTTGTCTATAGGTGAGTGTACGAAGTAAAATTTGTTAATTTAAGGCCGAAGGATTGTATAATATCGGAAGCCCCAAGCCAACGAAAAAAGCCTTAAAACCTAAAAAATCAATTCTGGGAAGCTTTCTTGCGAGGTTATGGACGATATAAAAAGTTCCGACACCGGAAACGGTTATTATAGCTACGGATACGGATGTGGGTATTGGTACTCCTATTGGCTGACTGACAAAGCCGATACAATAAATTTTATTACAGAATAAATATACTGACATATCTTCAGTTTCTTAAATACAGCAGAGAACCTTTTCATTTTGTTTGGAATAATTTAGTTAAGAAAGACTGACTTTTCGCTTCCATTGCTTATTGAATGTAAATTTATTCAAAATCCCTGGAGCAAGTTAAGTACCAAGCAATAATTATTAAAACGGAAGATATCTTGTCGTAAATGTGATTCAACAGAGTTTGCCGCCTCGTTTACCCACTGAGAAATTATTCCTATCTAAGACAGCTAACGAGGGTAAATTGCAAATATTTGCTGCAGTCTAGAAACCTGATTTAGATCCTTTGAGCCGCGCTCTCTTCGTTCCGCGTAAGTACGTAAAACAAAAGACCCCGCATACAAATTCGACGTGATTCAGCTCATTTGTAGCTAAGACGCTAAGAACCACAACAACAACGCTTAGTATTCTCGTCACGAGTAGCAATGCAAAGGCTCCTCGAGTCCGTACCACCTCAAGTGGCCGATAAAAAGCTTCAGACGATAATGCCTGCATTTGCGACGAAGATTGAGGACTTAACTGCTTTTATCCTTGAGCATACCTAGAAAAATCTCAAGTTAGGAAGTAGATACACGTATCCTTTTAAAAACTACAGACTACCTTGGTTTACCACAACGCTCCTTAATATATGTTTCTATGATCCTTTTAGCTAATTAATAGCTTAACGATCTGTGGGTTTCATTAAGATTAGTTATGTATGTCGACAATCCTAGTTTTTTTTTTTTTATTGATTTGAAGCGTAGACCATTTTTAAGTTAACAGCACAAATTCTGGTACCTATTAATGGAAGTCCTATAAATGATACCTGTAGTAGGTACCTATACCAACATACTCAATTATGTAAGAACACAAGCTATCAAAGCAAATAAAAATAATCCACTATCTTGCCGCAATTTAGAAAATTAAATGAATAAACATTAGTAACTTAGCTGGAGCAGTGAACACACGTGCTTGTTACCTCAATACTGACAAACAGGAAAACTAAAACACGGCGAAGTCGTTTATATTCTGAATCCACACTGTGGGACCTAACAAATCCTGTTTTACATACGAGTGCCTATTTAGTTACGCTTGTAGGTGCAATAACAGATCCACTTTATCACTTGAGTTCAGAGCTCCGGGAAAGGTCGTTTTGTCGACATAGTAGACCTCCATGTACGAGTATCTTCCGCTTTAACGCCACTATACGCACACTGTAAAAAAAAGAACATATTTTTTTTTGGTACATTTACCTTGAATTTTCTCTTCTCGGGATGAACAAATCTCCCGGCGCGGCGGCGGAAGTAATGGGCGAATTAGAATATTACCGGTGTCGGAACTTTTTATAGCTCTTTGCAAGAAGCTTCCCAACATTGATTTATTGAGGTTCAAGACTTAATAAATGCGGCTTCTGACTCAAGGAAAATGGTTCGTCTTTAGAAAGAAGGTACAAATAAAAATGTTTTAATGAAAATAGGCCTTAGAGATGTATTTGTAAGCGCAGACAAATCAAGCAAATGAAAGACACCGTTCTCATTAGCCCACCATAAACCTTTTAGTAATAGGTAATACAGAGTTCTTTTTCTCATTTCAGCTTAAGATAAGTACCTAGTCAGTGAAAAAAACCGTAGGTCTATACTTCCTTCGTTAACTGAAGAGCTAATTGTGTGACGTAATTGGTCACATAATTAATTTGGAACGATATATCCGCCGCCGGTCATTACCGACTTTGTGTGTAGCTTTATCCTTTAAGCTTGGATTACATAAGCTGCCAATGTATGGTATTATTGGCATGCACGCTCTCTACTGTTTATTTTTATTTTGAATTGAAATAAATAAATGATTCTGATCTCTTTTACACGATTAAAAAAAACCCGGTCAGGTTTTTTTAAATTATTCGCTTTTATTAATAAAATTTAAAAGCTTGACTTTTAAATTTTATTAATATATATAAAAGGTGTATCTATTCAAACACGAAATATTTTAAGATATACATCAACAGGTAGTAAAAAAGCCATAGCAGCGAAATTTTTTTTTTGATCTAAGTGTTTTATATTTTTACATAATTATTATAATTTTAAAATTGTTTGAGACATTTTGCAAAAATACCTTTACTTACTTATTCTATGAATGACACGCCCGGACGCGGCTTCGGTGGCGGCACGAGTGCGGTTAATTTTGATAATTAATGAGTATTCATCATCATATCAAGTAATTTTAAATTATTTAATTTTTTAAATAACATAATCAGATTTAAAAAAAAATATCGTTTCCATGGCTTCTTTACCACTTAAAATATTTAATGTTTGAATAGATACACCCTATATATCAGAGACGTGGACGGACGTCTCTGACCAATCTCCGATATAATTCTTCGTTGGTGGTAGGTAGGTGTTGAGTTTCAATCCCACACAACACTTAACTCAAAACTCAAAGCATTCCTCATTAAAACAGTTACAGGCACTTTTGAATTATCATTTCTCAAGCAGTCATTCAGTTAAGTTAATAAGTGACTCGTAAGTTGCCCATTCCAAAATTGAGGAGAACGTGCAAGAAACTACATGGACATTCTTTTAAATCTTAACTTTATGTTACACAGGTTTTGTTTTTGACTATTACAATTTTAATCCTTTTTAACACAACTTTTCTTACGATCCAATATAACGCCATCCTCGCGTCACTATCTAAGTGGGCAGAAACGCTACTTTTACTATATTCTTATTACTTAATTAGCTGAATAAAGCTTACAATCAATACTAAAATGCTTATCAATTAATTCTTTTAGAATAAAAAAATGCCAATTCACAAATACAAAAGCCTTTTCAGAAGTAACGTTAAATTAGAACCTTTATTCTTCAACTTCATTATTACAATTTGACAACACTTAATTCAAGGAATTTAATCAAACAACAGGTACCTATTCATTAGTAAATTGCTGTGTAAAATAATCTTGTTACTTTATAGTTTTTATTCTATTATCCTAAACCTATTTAGTTCTCTTATTAAATTATTACATATTCACAAACCGCTCTATTTTGGGCACAGTGGTGGTCGACCATAAACAAATTTACTGTGTCAAATGACCAATTGTAAATATGACTAAAAACCCAAAGACTACAAAATAAATATTCCCTTTTTATTTTAACTATAGTTTTAACGAGAACATCAGAATTTATGTAACAACTAGCTGACCCGACAGACTTCGTTCTGTCAAAAGCTATAGTATAAACTCCACTACACTACTCTACCCTACCCTACCCTACCTACCCTACCTACCTACCTACCTACCTACCTACCTACCCTACCTACCTACCTACCTACCTAACTACCTACCTACCTACCTACCTACCTAACTACCTACTCTACCCTACCCTACCCTACCCTATCCTACCTACCTACCTACCTACCTACCTACCCTACCCTACGCTACCCTACCCTACCTACCTACCCTACCCTACCTACCTACCTACCCTACCCTACCCTACCCTACCCTACCCTACCCTACCCTACCTACCTACCCTACCCTACCCTACCTACCTACCTACCTACCCTACCCTACCCTACCCTACCCTACCTACCTACCCTACCCTAATTTTTCGTAAAAACCATAAAAAAAAGACGTAAAAACCATCCTTGGACTTCAACGAACATTAAAAAAAAGAATTGGTTAAATTGGTCCAGGCGTTGTTGAGTTATGCGCTTACCAACACATTTTGCGATTCATTTTTATATGTAACAATATTAATCTTAAAACAATACTAAGTGTTTCTAGTTCACAAAGAAGCCAATAGATGGCGCAGATTTCTTAGACAGGCTCACGTTGTATTGATTGTAATAAACTCCTACAGAGGGCGTAATATGAAGATTATGATAAATTGGAATAATTAGTTTGTTACGAATAAGATTATGTAACAATCACAGGTTAAATGTGTTAAATGTTCTTGCGGCGACATATATATTTGGAATTGTCTCATTACTAGCTTTTATTTGATACCAATATTATTGTTTTTTTTTTAAACTTTCCTTCCCTTTTTTGTATTTTCAGATGCAACATATAAATAATAAATACCGTATATCCTATGTCACTTCCACAATTAAGACGAATCTAACGACACCTCATATGTTAAAATCCATCAAGCCGTTTAGGCTACAGAGCGTACTAATAGACATACATACATACATATGTGGCGGTATCTACAACGCCACATGCGAACTACGCATAAAAGACCTGACATCACAAATCCTGCATCGCGCAATCAGAGTTTACCGCGTGACTAGCATATGCTAGTCACGATGTCGGGATGTTGTAAATATTTACAACATCCCGACACCAACCGTCGGGCAGTTGCCCACCAGACACAACACCCATCTGGTCGGAGGATCCTCCCTTTTCTATGGAGGACGAGTGAACTTTACACTCTGTTCCTCATACCTCTATACATTACATACATACTCTCGAAAAATATTACCCTCGTTCTGAGGCAGTCGGATAATAAAATGACAATATTGATTGCAGAGTTTCATTTCGACAGTTCAGCCACGTTCATTGCGCTACTTACGTTGTTGGGCAGATGAATTTTTCAAACCTATGAAGCAATGGATTAGCAATATCCTTCAAAACTCTCGAATTGTGATTGAAAGTGTAATACGCAATTAGCGTGCTAGTGTCAACTTTTCTCATCCGTCTATCTCTGAGAAAAAAATCGCAAACCAAAGTCTCGAGGTGCCTGTACAGATATCCCGCTGATTAATATTATTCTGCGGAGCACTACAAACAAGGTATCGGGGCCGTCTTATATCCCCGGGACTCGATGCTCCGTTGACTAGCTAATCCCATTATTAGGCACCCTCTCTGCTGCTCCGCCTGCAAATAGCCGATACGTTATCCAGGATAAAAATAACTTCAGCTGCCCTAGATACGTAACCCAGTGTATTCACAGTATTCACACCCAATTTTTTGTTCAGTCTACGTGTAATAAACACAGAGTTTTATTTTCATCGAGCGGCGAGGATTTTTCCTAACCAGTGAATATATCGCAATTTATTCAAACACTTTCCCCAGCTAATCAATGAAATGTAGTGATCCGAGAATAATACAGTGCAGTACGAAAAAAATTATAATAGGCCTATGGTTTACTACTTACATACCTACGTAACTACCTCTTTTTTGTTGGGTGGGAAATTATCAAATAATTTCTCCCGGAGGGCGTGTCAGAATTTTACTGACTAAAACCCACCCATGTTCCTTCAGTTGCCTGTGTGCCAAGGCCACGGTATCTCTTTCGGACAAACCCGCAGCCCTGGCAGGCATCGGTCCTGGCGGACCCCGTCAGTGCGTGCTGACATCTCTTTGAGGCGCGCGTGGAACACAACGCGCCGTCGACCCGGGCCTAGTCCTTACCGGACGGCGAGCTGCCCATAGCCACCGTCCGCAAGCCCGCGCCTACGGTGGCCGGGAATCGGCTATCGATTCCCGCCGCCCAGGGCGTCTCCTGCGGCGACTAGGAGCGTGAGGGTGCACAGACTGCCGCTCCGACACGCGTACCGCCTCCTCCTTCGCGAGGATTACTGCTTAGCAGACTTACGTAACTACCTACGATTGGAAAATAAATACCTAAAGGTTTTCGTCTTGTGAAAAGCTTTAGAATGAACACATTTAACACGTACAAAAGGCCGTGTACATACCTACCATGACCTTTTGATTTGTTCTAAGAAAAGAACAACTTTTCGAATAATGCCAAACACGTTTTCATTGTTGTCTCAATTCAATAGGTAATTGGTACAATGAAATTATTGCAATAAAGCTTATTAGAATTAAGACATTACGAGCTAATTTAACTCTCCATAAAAATATAGTCCCTGTTGAGAGAGTGAAAAGTAAATCAGTCATAAAAGAGAATATTCAAACAGACAACTTCAGACAAGCACTAAAACCCGAAACGATTTATAATAATGAGATCTTTCCTCGAGTCGGAATCTTTTAATGTACTTGACTGCGAGCTTATTCAGCTTTAACTTAGCTACGAAGGCGTTGTGAATGTTATTTTTTGTTTACCTGATATGTTAAACTATACAATTCCAGTATTCATTATGAAACAAAGTTAAGCAACATCAAATGTTTCTGAAAACAATGTTAAGTACACAACTTTATTTCCTGATTCCTGTTTCAACACATTACATTCAGGGTTGCTGTCAGAAGAGCGTGGGGCATCTTCAAAGTACGACACACTGGGGATTCAGCTCTGAGGTCAGTTTTGGATGACGGTTGCGCAAACAGATTGTGCCGGCGACTCGGACGGTGTCCGATGTATTTGTCGGGCACAAATAGTTGGCAGAAGAGGCCATGGAGCTCTGGGCAGTCTATACGCCCGCGTAAGGTTTTACAGGCTACCGTGAGCTGATCAAAACCTCTTCTTACCTCCAACGAGTTACGGGCCAACATCCCTAAAAGATAGTTGGTAGGGTACATACAGGCAAATAAATTGTATAATCTTTGGACGAGGCATCTTAGGAACGTTTTCTGGACCTTCTCGAGCAACAGTGTTTGGGTCGCGGTACAGACACCGGAATCGAGTTTGCTTCGAACCAGAGTGGTGTATAATAGCCTAATAAAATTTGTTTTGCGGAAGTCACGAGCATTTCGCAAAACAAATCCGAGGCACCTGAAAGAATCCTTTGCAATGGTGGGTAGACGAGATCACGATCTCTAAAAGTAAGACAGCGGTCGAACGTCACACCCAAGTTCTTTATGTTGGTGACACAGGTAATTAGTTCACCACCCAAACTATAGTTATAATGGATTGGTCACAACCCTCTACTGTACGTCATGACGTAGCACTTGTCAGTATTGAAAAATAGCTTGTTCACAGTGCTCCACTGAAAGACGGCATCAATATCCCTTTGTAGGAGTTTGCAGTCTTCATCTGTTCTGATTTGTGCGACAAGCTTTAGGTCGTCGGCATATAGAAGGCATTTGGCAAACTTAACATTTGCTATGAGATCATTGATCATGATCAGGAACTGGGGCGGCCCCAAGACTGATCCCTGACTCACGCCCGAGCATATGTTATAAAGTTTGGACTCAAAGCAGCCATGTCTGCCAAACTTCTTGCGATCCCGCAGGTAGTTGGAAAAGAAGTGAAGGAGACCGGACTTGAAACCGATGGCCCCCAGCTTTGTCAAGAGCACATCGTTGTCAACTCTTGAATGCTTTCCGGAAATCGAAATACAGAGTGTCAACCTGCTTACCAATGTCCAAGCCTCTGGATATGTAGTCTACATGAATCAGTAGATTCGAATTTACAGATAATTGGCAGGATAGCGATGGGTTTGTGTTCTCCTACAGATGTTTTATCACTGGTTTTAGGGATGGGAGTGACTCGCGAAGTTTTCCATTGCTCTGGGCGTAATGGGAGGGCTAGGTTAAAGGCATGACATAGAGGAGCTGCCAAGATATCATGACACCCCTAAAGGATAAAGGCAAGAATGTTGTCAGGGCCAACTGAGCTCCAGGGTTTGAGTTTAGCTATCCTCACACACTACATCCAATGGGGTTAAAAAGGGAAGAGGAATATTATCTCCCTTAATACTCAAACTTAAGTTTCTTGGGTCCAATTAAGGTGTATTGGGCAGAAACACGCTGACAAAATACTGAACAAATACCTCGGTCGCTTTGACACCAAAAAAAATTTTCACCATTGGCTCGAAACCAAAAAAAAAAAAAAACAAACCGAACCAAAAAAGGTTAAATAAAAGCTTGTAATAAAAAGAGTACCGTGTGGTGCCGGACGTAAAGAATAGCACTACCCCATTTCCTCCTGTGGGTGTCGTAAAAGGCGACTAAGGGACTTACTAGAGAATGGGCAGCAGCCTTCTCTATGCACTTTTAACAACATACTGCGATCGCCAACCCGCCTGCCAAGCGTGGTGATTATGGCAAACCCCTTCAATTGGCTTATGTCCAGCAGTGGACGTCTTTCGGCTGAAATGATGATGAATAAAAAGAGTCTCAACCCTCAACCTCGACTTTATTATTAAAATCTTGTAATTCTCAAAAAACAATCTGTAGACTCATTCGTCATGGCCAGACCATTTGAGGCAATTTCGTCCCAATTAAAAAAAAAATATTTTTGTAATTAATATGATATAAAGGTAAAATTGTACTTAGTCCTAAAATAACGTGACTAAACCAACGAATACCCTGCACGTTTTCCCACATAAAAATATGTTCATTTGCGGTTGCGTTACGAAGAGCCATCTCTCGTGTTATTTAGTGATTAATTGTGGCTAATGTACTTAAATCACAGCGAAATTATATTTGCTAGGTACCTACCGCTCTTATATATTATAAGCTCTTGAATATTTCTCGAGTCTCTTGTGAGTAAATTGTCAAATGACGTAAATTATATACCTACTCCCCAGAAAAGATCTGCATCCGATATGAACGGATTTTATTATATGATATCGTTTTCAAAACTCCGTAAAGAAATACTGCCAGCAACCGACAAAAAAATAACGAAACTGACGGAATCGGGGTCAAAAGGGAACTTAAATCGCTACAAAGAAATCGCATTTATTATGCAAACTGATAGAAACAAAATGCATTTACGTAATGGTATAAAAATTATCTCGCACTTAAAGAAAAACTGAATGAGGGGTCAGCTTTGTGTTGCGTTGTACCACGGCTAAAATTGTCTCCTGCGTTAGATTGTAAATTCGACTGCGTCATGGAGGTTGTAAGTACACACGGCCACAAATCAAGCTATAAATTTCCAGTTTAGGCTGATCTCGCATTTTATAGGATTTCCGTACAGTGAGAGGTCAGCTTATACTGGAAATGTATAGCTTGATTTGTGGCCGTGTGTACTAACTAGCCAATTTAGGTAACAAGACAGATGCAGAGTTTCTATGTCGACGACCTTTCTGGCGGCTAGTTGCTCTCTGAACACGAGAACCTAATTGATATAATGAAATATCAAACTGAAACGGTGGTTGACTATTAGCTGGCTTTGCACCATTTTGCACTAACAATTTGGTATGTCGAGCATGATTTCGAATTTCGAGGCTGTTCACACAAGTATTAGTGCGGTTAGTTTAACGGAAACGCAAATGCGTCATTTGTGTAAAGACTTTACGCGGTTTATGGCAGCTATTGTGCTTAAAAACAAATGAACGCTGTTGTTACTTTACTGTGTTTACCTAAAACGATCACAATCCTGATTTTGGGTTCTCTCGTATGCACATCATTCGTTGAATCTGCCGAGCGTTATCCCAACTATGTTGGAGTCGGCTTCCAGTCTAACCGGATGTAGCTAAATACCATTATTTTACATGGAGCGACTGAATATCTGACCTCCACAACCCAGTTACTGGGTAACACGATACCCCGTCTTCTTCTGACTACTCGTAACAACTGTCAAAGATCTATAAATGAGCTGGGACCAACGGATTAACGTGTTTTCCAAGGCACGGAGGGGTCTCGATATATAATGGATGGTCACCCATTTACGAAATTTGGTGGAATCGCGCCTTAAAGATCACAATCCTGTTTTTGGGTATTCTCCAAAGTATTTAATTCCAAGCACGAGCAAAATTTATCGCTTCATAAAATTATATCCGCGAATTTGAATAATTCATGATGCCATACCATAAATCTCATATTGTATGTTAAAGGGATTAATATGCTTGACTTTCAGATTATATTCTGACTGAATGTTCCTTCATATTTGTAACAGCCAGGATGAAACTTATTAGCATGTCGATCAGGAATTCATTAACTTGTAGTAAATTGAGCCTGCAATTGACATCACCTTGTAATGACGTCATATATAAATTAACCGTCATTACAAGGACTGTGAGTATAACGTTATTAATGAAAGGTAAACCACTTTCAATACAAGTCCGCCCTTTACGCAGGGCCGGCTTTATTAAACCAAGCTACCTCATATACATGGCTGTGAATGGTTCAATCGCGCGTCTATAGCCAAATTCAGGGTTCAATAAACACCCTAATTTTACCAAAATTTTGCACTGGATTATTTTTGTGAGGAAAATATCCAAATAATTAAAATTAATGAATTAATTAACTTTTTGGTTAATTTTAATAATAAAATAATAATCATCATACAATATACTTACAAACTATATTAGTAAAACATAAGTAGTAATAGGGTTGTGTACTGGGTAAAAAAAAACGAAAACTGTTTAGTCCGTCAATCAGATAATAAAAAAATATTAGACACGTATTTTTTGCTTTATCATATTAATACAAAATTACTTAGATAAAACACATTAAACTTGGGGAGTGGGGGCTCGTTACGTCACAGCTACGTATAAAATCTACTGAGAAGTGACGTCATGCCTCATTTGAACTCAATGTATCGCCGTGTTTAAGCAAGTACTTGCAACCTAATGAATGAAACGTTAGTATCTATAGTTAGCTATCGATATGTAGATAATCACACATACAGTCCACTTAAATGATTTGTCAAGTTAGTTGAAATAAAATATTCACGACGAACACACGTCTATTTTTTTCTAAAAGTCCTCTTAACCAAAATACAACCTTATTGCTTTAAACATATGGTCCTAAATCGAACCGGATTCAAGTCATCGACCGACCCACGTGCGAGCGAGCGCCGTGAGTGAGAACAATAGCATTCCTGAGCGATAAGGTTTTTTCTGTGAAGTGGTTAAGAACTAATTAGTGAATACGAATAAATAGACTTTATTACGTGCTATGAACTTATAAAACGCATAATTACAGTGAACTTACTTGCATATTGTGATAATTGTGTTTCTTGTGGTGCGGAACAAAATATATTATAACAATGGAGAATCAGATTATGTATCAGAATGAGCTTCTGGAAAACTTAAAGAAGACCGAAAAAAACTATAAAAAATCGCCGAAAGACAGAATAAAACGACCTTATTTGGAAACAAGGTTGGATTTATTAGAGGAACTTTGGAAGGAGTTCAAGGAGGGTCACAAGCGTATTATTATGAAAGTTTCTGATGACGAAAAAAAAGATCCCTACTTTAAGCAAGATATTTACGAGGTATTTGAAGAAACATACATAAACTACAAATCAACGTTAAGAGAAACTCTTCAGCCTTTTATAGAAGAATCAAAATTTCAACCTGCGTTATCTCAATCCTCTTCAATTAACGCTGTGCAAGATTTCAAGAATCCAGGAATTAGGTTGCCCAATATTCAGATACCCACATTCACTGGAAAGTACGAGGAGTGGCAACCATACTACGACCTGTTCCGTACTCTGATTCACGACAATGAACATTTATCACGTGTACAGAAGCTGCATTACCTAAAAAGCAATTTATCGGGAGAACCTGAGGTACTGTTACGTAACTTTTCTATAACAGATGCAAATTATGATGAGGCCTGGAACCAATTAATAAAACGTTACAATAATACGAGGTTCAACAGCAACGCAATTATGAAGATGTTATTTACGCAAAAACCTGTGCAGACGGAGTCGGCTAGTTTAATTAAACAACTAGTAGACACAACTTCGACTTGTTTGAAGGCGTTGAAGAACATGGGTATGCAGACTGATACCTGGGATATAGTAACTACCTACTTAGTTGTATCGAAGTTAGATTCTGAATCTATAAAGTTATGGGAACAACAAATTAGTGTAACATGTAATAACGGCATACCTACTTGGTCGGAGTTAAGAGATTTTTTAGAAGCAAGGTTCAGAGCTTTAGAAATGATAGAAAGTACTAAAGTGAAAACGGTGCAATCCAACCCAGTAGCTAAACCAAAGGTTTTCCATTCAAATGTTACCAGCAGCGATGAAAAAAGGCCCGAAGCAAAATGTGCTTTGTGTAGTGATGACCACTACATCTATTCCTGCAAGAAGTTTGGAGATAAGTCTCCAAATGAAAGACAAGAATTTGTACAGACGAACAAGTTATGCTTCAATTGCTTGGCGCCTACACACTCCGTGAGCAAGTGTCGACAGTCATCGTGTTGTAGAAAGTGTGGACGGCGGCATCACACCCTTCTGCATTTCGAGAGAGGACAGCAGAACGAGAAACCGAAGGAAGATGAAACTTCAACTACAGGTATAGCGAACGACAAATCGACAGGTACGTCTATTTCTGTATCTAATGAGGAGCATATTGTAACCAACTTTTCTAGCGAACATATACAATCAAACAGTGTCCTATTAGCTACTGCTAATGTGTTAGTAGATAGTAGGAATGGTTGCAAATACGTTGTGAGAGCTTTGTTAGACCAAGGGTCACAAGCTTCGTTTGTTACAGAGGCAACAGTACAATTATTGAATCTTAATCGCAAATCAGTGAGTGGTTGGGTATCAGGTGTGGGAGAGAGGCAAACGAGAATCAAACACAGGGTTACACTTTGCGTCAAATCATGTCACAATCCCAATACGTCAGTGCGAGTAGAGGCATATGTATTGCGTTCACTAACAACAATGCTACCTACCACTAATCTAGGTATTCCTGAGTGGTCAGAGTTAAGAGACTTGGAGCTGGCTGACCCAGGATTTGGAACACCAGGGAGGATAGACGTTCTCCTTGGAGCTGAGGTGTACAGCGACGTCTTGTTAGAAGGCGTTATCAAGCATCCTGTAAGTAACCTATTAGCACAAAACACAATTCTAGGTTGGGTTCTATCAGGAAGGATGTCACGAGAATGCATTTTAGCAGAGAAGAACTTCACTAGCCTGCATGTTCAGCTTAAAGAAGATGAGATGCTTAAGTTATTTTGGGAGTTAGAAAACGAGCCAAACACCATACAAAAGAGATTGTCAAAAGAAGAAGAAAGATGTGAAGAGTATTACGAGGCTACAACGATCAGAGACAAGGAAGGAAGATACGTGGTAAGATTGCCATTCAAAAACAATAACTTAGAAGGTCAAGCTTATGGATTAAGGGAAATAGCTGCTAAAAGGTTTGAGTTCCTAGAGAAGAAATTCGCAAAAAATGGTAAGTTTCATGAAGAATACAGTAAGGTAATGAAGGAATACATTAATCTGAATCACATGATTGAAGTGGAGTCTGCAGATATTAATAATTCCAAAGCGATATATTTACCTCACCATGGAGTAGTAAGAGAAGATAAAGATACGACGAAACTTCGGGTGGTTTTTGACGCTTCATGTAAGGGCATCAATCATGTTTCCTTGAACGACAATTTGCTTGTGGGTCCTAAGCTGCAACAGGACTTGCGCCACATACTGATGAGATGGAGGACACACAGAATTTGTATTACGGCAGATATTATAAAAATGTATAGAATGGTGCGTGTAGCAGAGGACGACACAGACTATCAAAGGTTATTATGGAGACCAACAACAACTGAGCAAATTAAACATTACAAACTAGTGAGATTGACCTTTGGTACCGCATGTGCACCATACCTTGCAGTAAAATCATTACAGAGATTGGCGGATGATGAGAAATCAACACATCCAGCTGCTGCTAAACTAACAAAAACAGATTACTATATGGACGATCTATTGTCAGGATGTGATACAGAAAATGAAGCTGTTAGTATGTATAATGACATGAACAAACTAATGAACTTAGGCGGCTTCGAGTTACAAAAATGGAGTAGTAATAATGAGAACGTGTTAAAATATATGGGTATGAATAAAAGAAATGATCATGAACTGCCTCTTAAGGTCAATAGTTTCGTTAAAGTACTAGGAGTTAATTGGAATCGAGGCGCTGACAGTTTTGTATATTCCCTCAACTTACCAGAAACAAAAGAACCGATGACCAAACGACGTGTTCTTTCTGATGTTGCTAAATTGTATGATCCACTAGGGTGGATAGCTCCTGTTGTTGTCATAGCAAAAATGATGATACAAAAATTATGGAAAATAGGACTAGGATGGGACGATACTATAAGTGGAGAGCTACTAGCAGAATGGTTACACTTCAGAGAAAATTTAGCTCACATTAAAAATGTTTCTGTACCAAGGTGGTTACAATGTTCCCACACATCTACAATAGAGTTGCACGTCTTCGCAGACGCTTCGCAAGCAGCATATGGAGCAGCAGTGTATATTCGAGTAATAGAGGGAGACAGAGTCTATGTTAATTTAATATCAGCGAAAACAAAGGTTGCTCCTATTGAGAAACAATTATCTATTCCGAGGTTGGAACTCTGTGGTGCTACACTAGCAGCCAAACTGATTTTTGAGACAGCGCAAGTAATGAACATAGCCAAAGAAAATTTATACGCATGGACAGATTCGACCATAGTTCTAGCTTGGTTAAAGGGTGGAGCGAGTCGATGGAACACATTCGTCAGCAATCGAGTCTCTGAGATATTGAACATTCTAGATTATGAGCAATGGGGTCATGTGACTACAGACACAAACCCGGCTGATTGCGCCTCAAGAGGTTTACATGCCTCGCAGTTGATAAATAACTTACTGTGGTGGAATGGTCCAGCTTGGTTGTCTGCACTAGACCTAAACATGAATTTAGTTGATGTCGAGGATACACAAGAAGAGGAGAAAGCCAGAGTTTTCACTAATTTATTAAATACTGAAGAGGAATTAATTTGGACTAAGTTTTCTAATTTACAGAAAATGTTGAGAGTAATTTCATACTGTAGGAGATGGTTAAATTTAAAGTTAAATAAATACAAAGTTAAATATAATACAAAATTTATTACACCACAAGAAATAAATGAAACTCTTAATAATTGCATTAAACAAATTCAAGGTATAGAATTTAATCAAGAAATAAAGCAGTTAAAATCTCAGGGCGGTGTTCTCAAAAGGAGCAAACTACGCAATCTTTGTCCCATTATAGATGATAATGGTATTTTAAGAGTTGGCGGACGTATTCAACAGTCGCAAGCTGCGTATGACACAAGGCATCCTATAATTTTACCTGCTAAGAGCCATCTTAGTAGACTAATAATTAAAGAAGCCCATCAGAACACAATGCATGGTGGACCACAAGTAATGCTAAATTACTTGAGGTCGAAGTACTGGATACTACGAGCTAAGGATCAAGCAAAAGGATATTACCGAGAATGTACAACTTGTATTAGATATGCAAAAAACAATGCGGTACAGTTGATGGGCCAACTACCAGAGGTACGAGTAAAACCCAGTAGACCTTTCAGGTCAGCTGGTGTAGATTATGCAGGACCCATCAATATCAGATTTTCACCAGGCAGAGGAGCCAAATCTTATAAGGGCTATATTTGTCTCTTCATTTGCATGGCAACACGTGCTGTACACCTGGAAGCTGTCACAGACCTGACTTCTAAGGGATTCATCGCTGCTTTCAGGCGCTTTACAGCCAGACGAGGACATTGTCAGGAACTTTTCAGTGACAATGGCACAAATTTTGTGGGAGCAGACAAGCAGCTAAGAGATATGTTTGCTAAAGCCAAGTCTTCTATTCCTAGTGAGATAGCAGAGTTGTTGACTTTAGAACGTACTACATGGCATTTTATCCCTCCACATGCGCCTAATTTTGGGGGTTTGTGGGAGGCTGGGGTACGTAGTACAAAAACACATCTCACAAAAGTAATTGGAAATAGTACACTCACCTACGAGGAACTTACCACTGTGTTAGCACAGATTGAATCTTGTTTAAACTCGCGACCTATTTCGGTTTTAAGTGATGACCCCAATGACCCTCTTCCCCTGACACCAGGTCACTTTCTGGTTGGCGAACCTTTATTAAACCTATCAGATGAGAATTATACATCTTGTAAACTTATCACTAATCTTGAACGATGGAGGTTAGTCCAGAAAATGGTCAACGATTTCTGGAAAAGATGGTACAAAGAATATCTTGTTAATCTTAATAAAATATATAAATGGAACACAAAACAACTTGAGCCAGAAATCGATGACATAGTTATCCTAAAGGATGATAATATTCCACCTAGTAAGTGGATATTAGGAAGAGTAATTCAAAAACATGTTGGTCCCGATAATCTTACTCGAGTTGTATCAATTAGATGTAAGAACAGTGTTTTAAAACGTCCTGTGAATAAAATATGTATCTTAACTAAATAAACTTAAGATTAGTGCTAACTACTCTTTATAAAACTAAATAACATAGTGTGTACCTAATTATTAAAACTAACTACTTATAACTCAGAAAGATAAAAACTTGTAACTTACCGTGAAACTTGTGTCCATTACCTATTTATGATGATGTTTTAAAATAATGTTTGCAAAATGTTATGTGAATTTGGTACTTACCTTTTACTAATAAATTCTTGATTGACTAGTTTAAAAAAAAAAACATTAAATAAGTGACTTGCCAAGACAGCCGTGTTAAGTATGATTCCGGCCCTCTCATAAATGTAGGCATTAAATTGTGAACCTTACCTTTGTAGTGATATTATCATGTTATAGTGTTGTTAAATTTATGTTATCGCCTCAAGATGTCATAATTAAGTGTTACTTTAAAATTGTAGTTGTATACCTATAATTTTGTAAATTCATATTAAAGAACTGCGTTCTTTGGGGGGCGGAATGTTTAAGCAAGTACTTGCAACCTAATGAATGAAACGTTAGTATCTATAGTTAGCTATCGATATGTAGATAATCACACATACAGTCCACTTAAATGATTTGTCAAGTTAGTTGAAATAAAATATTCACGACGAACACACGTCTATTTTTTTTCAACTAACTTGACAAATCATTTAAGTGGACTGTATGTGTGATTATCTACATATCGATAGCTAACTATAGATACTAACGTTTCATTCATTAGGTTGCAAGTACTTGCTTAAACATTCCGCCCCCCAAAGAACGCAGTTCTTTAATATGAATTTACAAAATTATAGGTATACAACTACAATTTTGTAAATTCATATTAAAGAACTGCGTTCTTTGGGGGGCGGAATGTTTAAGCAAGTACTTGCAACCTAATGAATGAAACGTTAGTATCTATAGTTAGCTATCGATATGTAGATAATCACACATACAGTCCACTTAAATGATTTGTCAAGTTAGTTGAAAAAAAATAGACGTGTGTTCGTCGTGAATATTTTATTTCTAAAAGTCCTCTTAACCAAAATACAACCTTATTGCTTTAAACAGCCGTAATGTTTTGATTACGTAAAAAAGGAAAAAATACGTGTCCATTATTTTTTAATAATCTACATGACGGACAAAAAATATTTTTTTAGTCATCATCCCTATTATAATTTATTACTTTGCTCCTTATAAACTACGGGCAAATAATATTGACTGGTTGAATATGGTTTAGCAAACGTTCTACGCTGCTTCACCAATTGAGTGTAGGCGTAGCGGAAGAGCTACGAGCTACGACTACGGAATATTTAGGCCGAGATAAACAGTCGCCGCTAAAGTTACTGACAGCGATTAGTGGAGGTTTAATCGACAGTTGCGGTTCACTACAGGCATGGAATATAAATCGGCTAATCTTAGTATGAAACCCATTTAAGTGACTTTATAAGAACGAAATTTCGCAAATTTTATATTCTGGAAATTTTAAGAAATTGTTAATGAAAAGTGTTTTCAACTAATTATGTCTGTTTATTACTTATTGTTAATTGTTACATTATTTTATCTATACTATACTAATATTATATAAAGCTGAAGAGTTTGTTTGTTTGTTTGTTTGTTTGAACGCGCTAATCGCAGGAACTAGTGGTTGGAATTGAAAAATTATTTTTGTGTTGGTTAGTCCATTTATCGAGGAATATTATAGGCTATATAATATCACGCTACGACCAATAGGAGTGGAGCATAAATGAAAAATGTTACAAAAACGGGAAAAAATATTCCTTTTTGAGAGCTTCCGTTGCGTGCGCTGCGTAAACGGTTTAAGTTACGCAAATATAATGTATGATGGAATTGTTTCTCTTTAAAAGTTCTAAAAAAAAGACCGCGACAGCATATGTCTATCTTTTAAGATTGACTCACTATAACCTTTTTTATGGTAATCAATTTTATTCGAAATTAATGCATTATTTGCGGAGGAGTTTTATCAACATAATATTAATCCTTATCCAAATAAATATGTTATTAATCACAAGTATTTAAATGTAAACAAAATTGTCCTTGACATCACTTGATTTCAATCAACATTTAGGAAATATCATAATTTTAAAATAACTCCGTATCAAAATAAGTAGTAAATTCATTACTTAAATCACTCTCTCTCTTTAGGTGACGCAGACGAATTTGCGCGGTTCAGCTATATTATAAAGCTATACAGTACAGTATAAAGTAGAGTTTGTTTGTTTGGTTGAACGCGCTAATCTCAGGAACTAGATACTGGTTCGAATAGAGAAATTATTTTAGTGTTGGATAGCCCATTTATCGAGGAAGGCTATATAACATCACGTTAGATCTTTAGTTCCGTGTGGTGCTGGACGTAAAGAATTGCTCCATCCCATTTCCTACCGTGGGTGTCGTAAAAGGCGACTAAGGGATTTACTAGAGAATGGGCAGCAGCGTTCTCTATTTATTTTTAACACCATACTGCGATCGCCAACCCGCCTGCCAAGCGTGGCGATTATGGCAAACCCCCCCAATTGGGGGAGGCCTATGTCCAGCAGTGGACGTCTTTCGGCTGAAATGATGATGATGATGATGATGAGATCCTTATGAGCCAAGCGAAAAGAACAAAAGTCAGAAAGAACGCTAAGCGATAACGAAGTTATAGCGCGGGCGAGCGACGGGATGAGACGCGATGGGTGGCCCGAAATTTCACGCGGACGAAGTCGCGGGCAGAAGCTAGTACTTGATAAAAATAATTTCATAGATAAATGGACATTTCGATGTCGTTAGCGTAAATACAGGGTGGCGATTTAATCACCTGCATCCGTCAAGGGGGTGATTCTACCTTGTCATACTGAACAACTTTCGCTATGAAACTCATACTCGAGTCGGGGAAATTCCTATACAATAGTGGACTATTTCGATGCATCATTAATTATTTTTAATTGGTTTTCAGGAATCGGATATTAGTTTCATTGCGAAAGTTATTCAATACGACAGGTAAAATCCTCTCCTTGACGGACGCAAATCACTCAATACAGGGTGACGATTTAATGGTTTACGTTAAGCCGTTGGTCCCAGCTGTAATTCGTAGATCTTTGACAGTTGTTACGAGTAGTCAGAAGCCCAAAAGTCTTGACAACCAGTCTTACCACGGGATATCGTGTTACCCAGTAACTGGGTTGCGGAGGTCAGATATTCAGTCGCTAGATGTCAAATAATGGTATTTAGCTGCATCCAGTTAGACTGGAAGCCGACTCCAACATAGTGGAGATAAGAATAGGCAGATTCAGTGAATGATGTGCATACTTGAGAACCTAAAATCAGGATTGTGATCGTTTTAGGTAAACACAGTAAAGTAACAACAGCGTTCATTTGTTTTTAAGCACAATAGCTGCGATAAACCGCGTAAAGTCTTTACACAAATGACGCATTTGCATTTCCGTTAACACTAACCGCACTAATACTCGTGTGAACAGCCTCGAAATTCGTTAAACCACGTTCGACATACGAAATTGTTAGTGCAAAATGGTGCAAATCCAGCACAAATAGTCAACTACCGTTTCAGTTTGATATTTCATTATATCAATTAGGCTCTCGTGTTTAGAGAGCGACTAGCCACCAGAAGGGTCGTCGGCATAGAAACTCTGCATCTGTCTTGTTACCTAAATTGGCTAGTTAGTACTTACTACTTCCATAACGCAGTCGAATTTACAATTTAACGCAGGAGCTAATTTTAGCCGTGGTATAGTGGCCAGCACATCAAGCTACACGAAACTGTCAAATTTCTTCAAACGATTTTAAACTTAATCATTAAGTTCAAAATCAAACGAGAAAATTTGTCACTGGTGCCGTTTCCCTTGTTCACAAACTAAACTAAATTTAAGTTCAGTGCATCTTTTTCTTTCTATTTGATTAAGAAAAGGACAGAAGATAAATTTTAGTTTAGTCCTGTCAAATAAATCAGCGCCTGTCACTACTCCATACAAGTTTAGACGTGATTAAAAACTTGCCGACTAAAATGACGTCAATTTACGTCAAGCGCTGATTAATTTGACAGGACTTAACTAAAATTTATCTTCTGTCCTTTTCTTAACGAAATAGAAAGAAAAAGATGCACTGAACTTAAATTTAGTTTAGTTTGTGAACAAGGGAATCGGCACCAGTTTGTGGTAACTTGATGTGCTGGCCACCGTACAACGCAACATAAAGCTGAACCCTCATTCTGTTTTTCTTTAAGTCCGAGATAATTTTGTGCCATTACGTAAATGCGTTCTGTTTCTCTGTTAATTTGCATAATAAATGCAATTTCTTTGTCAGCGATTTAAGTTCCCTTGTGAGTGTGACCCACGATTCCGTCAGTTCCGTTATTTTGTAGTTGGTCACTGGCAGTATTTCTTTACGGAGTTTTGAAAACGATATCATATTATAATGGAATCGTTCATATCGGATGCAGATCTTCGCTGGGGAGTAGGTATATATAATTTACGTCATTGAGCGTACAGAGAGTTGAGAAATATCAGATACATTATACTTCCATGATTTATGTTAATACAAGCCGATATAAGAGCGGTAGGTTAACAAGTTAGGAGATACTTTAGTCACATAAGCAAGTTCCTACCTAGCTACTATAATTTCGCTGAGAATTAGGTACATTAGCCACGTTTAATTACTAATTAACGCGAGAGATGACTTCGTAGCGCAACCGCAAATCAACATACTTTTACGCGGGCAAACGTGCAGGACATTCGTTGGTACAACCGCATTATTTTAGGACTAGGTACAACTTACTCATACTAGATTAGATGGAGTACCGTTGGTTTTCCCACACACCGTAGAGCAAACAAGCGGCGTAAAAATATGTTCAGTCTTCATCCCCTTGGTGAGCTGTAACCAGTGAACGTAAATAAAGCATGGAAGCATTCCTAGCTCTAGAAAATGACCCAATGCAGATTGCGCTGCGGTAGGCGGGGCTTACCGATTGCGCTGCACACGTGTCTAGTTCGGCCGCAGTCGGCAACAGCGGCGGTCAACTAATTATTAACCGGTTTTTGCGTGTTAAATATTTTAAAATGCCTTCTTGTGCAGTGAAGTGGTGTATTAATCAATCACATTTGCATAAAAAGAATATTGGAATTCGTTTTCACGTGTAAGTACATTGCTATTTATTATATTTCTATTAAAAAATAAGTCGGTTGTCTTCTATGAGGACGGCATTATGCAAAACATACTAATTAATATCATAGGTACATAAAAGTTCCTATATTTTCTTTTAGATTTCCACAAGATCAAACACGAAGAGAACTGTGGACGAAAGCTGTTCGTTGGGAAAGACAAGAAAGTGAATGGACCCCAAATAAAAGTACAAGGATATGCTCGGTTCATTTTAGAGATGACGATTTTTATGTGTCAAAAAAAGGATACACGAAGCTTAACCCAAAAGCTATTCCAATTTGTACGGTAAGATTGATTATTATTTGTTATTAGTTTAAAAGGTTATTAAATAATACTTGTAATAATATTACACCTCGTGTTTAAAAAAGTTTAATGCTTCTAGCATTAAACTTTTTTACCTACATACTTTTGATTTCAGATGGTGTTTTTTATTAAAAAACCAGTTCAATCGACTCCGTTAGAAACGTTGCAGTCGATTCTAACACCCGAAACAGTTAATGCCAAGGAACCGTTAACTGTAAAAGAAAATGATATTGAAATACTCAATCCTGACATTTCCTCCAAATCACGAAAACGTCACTTGGTAGGTTAACATAATTAATAGCCATCTAGGAATCTTAACTCTTATAAAAATAAACGGGGTGTAAGGGGGAGCACACAACAACATGATTCCCCATATGTCAACCTCACCTGGGCGCGGTACACCCTGCCACTGACAGACGAGGCGCTGGCGACCGACCGATGGCGGTATAACCATCCAACAAGCCAACCTAAATTCTCCAGAACGATGACGGGCAGCAGCGTCATCGCTGCAAAAAGATTGGCTCTACGGTCACCAACGCGCTTGCCCAGCGTGGTGACTACGGGCATGAAAAACCTCCCATGAAAAAAGTGCAAAAACAACGGCCCCCAGTTCCCGGTGGTCCCGCTATTCCTGGTCAAGATAGCGGTCACGGTAACGGCGGGACGGGGGGTGCGAAGAATCGCCGGGTGATGACGGAATAATGACAGAGCTCCTTAAAGCGGCCCAGTCCTGAGAGAGCTAGCGAGTCTCTTCAATTCCGTCATCCAAGAGGGTACCACGCCTGAGGCGTGGAGCAGAGATGCGGTGGTTCTGTTCTTCAAAAAAGGTGACAAAACCTTGATGAAGAACTATGGACCCTTCTGAGCCACGTTTACAAGCTGTTCTTGAGGGTCGTCACGAACCAACTCGCCAGGAGACTTAACGAGTTCCAGCCACCAGAACAAGCCGGTTTTCGAAAAGGCTTCAGTACCGTAGACCACATCCATACTGTTCGGCAAATTGTACAGAAGTCCGAGGAGTACAACCAGCCGCTTTGTATGGTATTTGTGGACTACGAGAAAGCCTTCGACTCCGTCGAAATATGGGCAGTTCTGGCCTCTCTTCAACGATGTCGAATTGACTGGCGCTATATCGAGGTGTTGAGATGTTTGTATGACGCTGCCACGATGACTGTCCAGATCCAGGACAAGGGAACCAGCCCCATCCAACTGCTCAGAGGGGTGAGACAGGGGGATGTGATATCCCCGAAAGTTTTCACCAATGCGTTGGAGGTCGTCTTTAAGACTCTGGACTGGACTGGACAGGGAATCAACATAAACGGCGAGTACATCTCACACCTTCGCTTTGCCGATGACATCGTCATAATGGCAGAGACACTGGAACAGTTAGACCAGATGCTGCACAGCCTAAATGGAGCCTCTCGGCGGGTTGGCCTCGGCATGAACTTGGACAAGACGAAAGTCATGTACAATTCCCACGTCCTGCCGAGTCCAATCCACATCGAAGGGTCGCTTCTCGAAGTTGTGAAGGAATATGTCTACCTAGGGCAAGTCATCCAGGTCGGTAGACACAACTTTGAGAAAGAAGTCGACAGGAAGATCCGGTTGGGCTGGGCAGCGTTTGGAAAATTCCGTCATGTCTTTTCGTCACCTATACCGCAATGTTTGAAGACTAAGGTCTTCAAACAGTGCGTCCTGCCCGTTATGACATACGGTGCCGAAACGTGGACACTGACAGTCGGGCTGGTCCACAAATTTAAAGTCGCTCAGCGCGCTATGGAGCGGGCTATGCTCGGAGTTTCTTTGAAGGATAAAATCAGAAATGAAATTATCCGGAAGAGAACCGGAGTTACCGACATAGCTTGCAGAGTAAGCAAGCTGAAATGGCAGTGGGCTGGCCATATTTGTCGAAGGACCGATGGCCGGTGGAGCAGACGAGTCCTGGAGTGGAGACCGCGTATTGGCAAGCGTACTGTGGGACGCCCCCCAGCTAGATGGACCGACGACCTCAAAAAGGTGGCTGGGATAGACTGGAAGCGGAAGGCGGAGGACAGGGTGTTGTGGCGAGCATGGGAGAGGCTTATGTTCAGCAGTGGACTGCGATAGGTTGAGTTGATTGATTGATAAAAATAAATATTTAAATTTTTATTTTGTAAAAATTTGCTTGTTTTTATCTTTTAGGTCGCCTGTCCAAGCTGTGGGTGTGAATTCGGTGTACCAGTTAATTCTGCGGCAGAAGATCTCGAGAGATTGATACAGTTATCGCCATCAACTGATTCTAAAGTTCTTGATACTCGATGCGGTACCCCTTTAAATATTCTGTCTTCTGACATTCAGTCGGCTCTAAATACCCCAAAAACGCATAGGCTTAAAAAATTGATTCGGAGAAAGACATTACTTTCTGAAAAAAGGTTATCTAAAATAAGAAACTTAAAGCGACGAAACAAAAGATTGTTAAAAAAATGCATATCACTAAAAGACGTAACCACAGCTCTAAAGAAGAATAAGATTGTAGACACCAATGCTGAAACCTCTCTTACTGAAATTTCGGGCGATATATTTACAATGCTGAAAAAAAAACAGAAGCAGAACGCAAAGGGAAAGAGGGCTGTAGTTAAATTCACACAAGCGGTCAAAAAATTTGCCCTGACTATTACTCACCGTCTGGTTACAAGTACGTCCGTAGACAATTTCAATTATGCTTGCCTCATCCCTCAACATTGTCGAAATGGTATCAGGCGATTGATGCAAATCCTGGCTTTACTGAGGAAGCTTTTAGAGCACTGCGCTCTAAATTTGCCCAAAGTGAAAAAAGGTTTGCTTGCCTTATGGTCGATGAAATGGCCATAAGGCAACAAAAAATTTTCAATGGTAAAGACATCGATGGCCTTGTGACGTTTGGACCTATAGATGAAATAGCTACGCAAGTATACGTTTTAATGTTGGTGGCATTAAATGACGCATTCAAGCTGCCATTGGGTTATTTTTTCATTAGTGGAATGACTGCAGAGCAACGAGCTAACATTATTAAAATGTGTCTCAGAAAATGTTATGAAGTTGGTGCAGACGTTGTAAGCCTGACCTTTGACGGGTGTGCCGCTAACCTGGCTACTGCGAAGTTGCTTGGGTGTAATTTCGAGAATACAACTGACTTGAAAACATATTTTACTCACCCAGCAAACGGTAGACATGTAGTGGTATTTCTCGACCCCTGTCATATGGTGAAACTAGTGAGAAATACGTTCGAAGCGAAAAAAGGTTTTGTTGATGAAAATGGACACTCTGTACAGTGGCGCTTTCTGCAAGAGTTAAAAAAAGTGCAAATTATTTGACTTTGACTTTGACTTTGAAATACTTTTGTAATTATTGACGTTCAAAAGTGCCTTTTACGTGCCTATTTGAAATAAATGATTTGACTTTGACTTTACGTAAAAAAAAAACTGAATAATAGATATTAATGTATACCTAAGTTGTGAATAATAATAAATTAAAAATGACCACATCCTTTTTTATTTACCTTGTAATTTTTAAGCTTACATTTATGTTAATAGGTACGTATTACTCCCTAAATACCATTTCATCATTATGATTATCACGATTAATTATTTACGTTGCACCTTGTTACATAAAACATCCCGAGCGATGAATGGTGGCGCAGTGGCGTCGTAGAAATGTCGTTAGCGGCCTATTCGTTATATAGTAATTTAAACTCATTTTTTTAGGAAATAAGGTCGTTTTTTAACTGTGCATCTTGAGTGGTAATACACTTTTGGCGAATCAGCTACTGCGTTCCCATATGTCAGTTTGTTTGGGATTTTGTGTCAATATGTCCGCTTAGTTTCCTTGAAGCAATGCTTCCATGCTTTATTTACGTTCACTGGCTGTAACTTACTACGCCTGTAATTGGATGCCTATTACTCTTATTAAGGTTACTTTGTGAGACGAGACGAGACCGTTCACCAAGGGCGTCGCCAGCCGATGACCCGGAGAGGGGGGGGAGGGGAGGGATAATGGAGGATGGGACAAGTGCACACATGAAGCTTTACACTTGTAGCACAGAATAAAAAACCGAGCAGAAGGAAAGCTTCCTGACAGAGATCAAAATTATTACCTACTTTCATAGGCCTGTCACTCAGTCAGGACGTACGGACATGGCGAAACTATAAGGTTCCCTTCCTTGTTTTACTATTTCACGAATAGAAAAGGTCAAACGGAATCTTACTAAACGGCCTACTAACCCAATTTAGTACACACGGCTACATATCAAGCTATACATTTCCATAAAAGCTGGTCTCTCATTGTAAGGAAATCCTATACAATGCGAGATCAGCTTATACTGAAAATGTATAGCTTGATATGTAGCCGTGTGTACCTACAGCCCTACTAAAACAAAAATACGTAACGAAAAAAATACGGCGGTAAACCAAAATAACAAAATAATCATAATAATAATAATGATTATTATTAATATGGGAAAACCTTATCGCTATTTCAGTTATTTTGGATTATAAATTACCTGACTCGTAACTAAATACTTGTGTAATTAGAATTAAAAAAAAAAAAATTGGAATAATTAGTTTGTTACGAATAAGATTATGTAATAATCACAGGTTAAATGTGTTAAATGTTCATGCGGCGACATATACATATAGATAGATAGATAGATAGAATACTCTTTATTATGTACACCATAAAAATTACAGATATAAATGTAGAACTGTTACATATATTTGGAATTGTCTCATTACTAGCTTTTATTTGATACCAATATTATTGTTCTTTTTTTAAACTTCCCTTCCCTTTTTTGTATTTGCAGATGCAATATATAAATACCGTATATCCTATGTCACTTCCACAATTAAGACGAATCTAACGACACCTCATATTTTAAAATCCATCAAGCCGTTTAGGCTACAGAGCGTACCTAAGAAATAGACATACATACATATGTATGTGGCGGCATCTACAACGCCACATGCGAACTACGCATCAAATACCTTACGTCACAAATCCTGCATCGCGCAATAAGAGTTTACCGCGCGACTAGCATATATACAACATCCCGACATAACCGCCGGGTAGTTGTTGTTGGCATCTTCCCTTTTCAATAGAGTATGAGTGAACTTTACACCCTGTTCCTCATACCTCTATTGGTATAGGTAAAATATATAAATGTATAGATAATTACCTGACAAGATCCTTTGGATATAATAAAAAAAAAGAAATCTCCTTGGTTTTCCAACCATTATTTCTACAGTACAATAGTTTGGCATATTTAAAAACAATATAAGAATAGCTTAACGTCCACGTCGTCGTATCGCTGCGCAGTCACCCTTAACTATTGTCGCACACCGAGCTGGCTCAAACCGGTTTTCACCCGAGCGGGCGCCGGCGCTCGCCCCCCGCGCCTTGTCGGTGACAGGTCACTCTCACATAGCTGTGCGCGTATTAGTGCTTCCGCGCACGGCGTCAGTATGAAGCTTTCTATTTGCACGATTTTTAATCATGTGCTTGTAGTGCGAGTGATTAAATCGCCAGTGCCCTGTATTGAATTTTGTTTTTGTTTTCACACTCACTCTTTATCTCAAATTATCTCACTCTCTTTCTCACTCTCTCTAACTCACACTCTCATTCTCTCGCACTATCTCACTCTCACTCTATGTCACTCTCACTCTCTCTCGCACTTTCACACTCTCCATCTCACTCTCTTTCTCACTCTCTCGCTGTCTCGCTCTCTCTTTCTTACTCTCTATCTCAATCTCTTTCCCTCTCTCTCTCTCTCTCTCTCTCTCTCTCCCCCCCCTCTATCTCAGTCTCTCGCACTGTTTCTCGGTCTCACTCTCCCTCTCTATCTCAGTCTCTTGCACTGTCTCTCAGTCTCACTCTCATTCTCATTCTCAGTCTCTCTCGCATTCTCACTCTCTCAATCCCACTCTCACTTTCTTTTTCTGTCTCTCGCACCCTTCATCTCTCCCACTCTCATACTCTCTTACTCTCACTTTATCTCATTCTCATTCTCTTTCTCTCTCTCACTCTCTCACATTCTCTCGAGAATGAGAAAGATAGTTCTTTCTCAGTCTGTCGCACTCTCTCTCTGTCTCACTCTCATTCTCTTTCTCACTCTCATCCTCTTTCTCACTCTCTCTTTCTCACTCTCACTCTCATTCTCCCGCACTCTCCCTATCTCTATCTCACTCTCACTCTTTCTCACTCTCACTCCCATTCCCAGTCTTTCGCCCTGTCTCTCTCACTCTTACTCTCTTTCTCACTCTCTTTCTCACTCTCTATCTACACAGTTAAAAACGCAAAAAAAACGCTATTACTATTAACGCTACAATCGCTATTACACACACAGTTTTATAGGAATCCTGATTAACAGTTGATTTTCCATTTTTAAACAAAATTTAAATAGTGAAATTCACTAAAAAGAATCAATAACAATCCAAAAGAGTTAAAATAATAATCCACAATTGCGGCGATACTCTAAAACGTACTTGATCCCTACACAAATGGCAAAGAGAATCCTGTCGGCACAACTTTATGAAATACGTGTGTGGTCTGAGCCAGATAACATTGAACTCATTGGGCTTTTGTAATACGATATTCAAAACGACCAATGCACGACTCCATTTAAAAGTTAATCAACTGAACTCTTTGACAAATACTTTAGTAATTTTATGCTGAAATTACGTGGTTTATTTTAAAGTGTAAAACATAAAAGTAGTATTCAATGGGCACCCTTAATGTATGCCTTTCACTCAAAGTGAATCAATTTGGTTGAATCGTGTATTGTTGTTGTTGTTGTTATCGTGTTTTGTTATAGTAAATAGTATAATTCTTCATTTCTTCTAAATGAAACGAAGTTGACGACAAGATACGTTGCTACCTGAAATATCGCACCTAGCGCGATGCCATAACCTCGCTAAAGGAATTACTTTAATCTTAAATCGTCAGGCAAATTCTCAGTGTATAAAGTACGAAATCAATAATTACCAGACTAGATTATCCTCTAATAAAAGTAACTCTCATCCATTATGAACAAATAAATCACAACAGAAACATACCAGAACCTTTAACGAAGGTTAATAAAAACAAAATGATTGGATGTTATCGGAAGCCGCAAGCCAACGACAAAGCCTTAAACCCAATAAATCAATTCTGGGAAGCTTTCTTGGAAGGTTATGGGCAATATAAAAAGTTCCGACACCGGAAATGGTTATTATAGCTAGGGATGTGGGTATTGGCGATCCTATTGGCTGAGTGACAAAGCCGATACCATACATTTTATTACAGCAAAAATAGCCTGACATGTTTTTCTTCCGTTTCTTAAATAAGTTATGATACCTACAGCAGAGAACCTTTTCATTTTGTTTCGAATAATTTAGTTAAGAACAGCTGACTTTTCGCTTCCATTGCGTAACGCTAATTGAATGTAAAGGTCATAGGGCAACTTAGTATGGAACCTATACCCACGACCTACAGAAAAAAAATAGGGTAGGATGTTTTGAAAAACGTCTCTAGAGTACGAATATATATGTATGTCGCATTAACGCAGATAATGGAAAAGAACCCAAAAACTAAAAAAAAAAAAAAAAAAATATTAAGGTTAATAGATACGGCGGTATGAGGAACAGGATTGTTTGTTCACTCATCCTCCATAGAAAAGGGAGGATCCTCCGACCAGACAGGTGTTGTGTCTGATGGGCTGGCCGGACTGCCCAACGGTTGATGTCGGGATGTTGATATGCTCATCGCGCGGTAAACTCTGATTGCGCGATAAAGGATTTGTGTAACATCAGGTCTTTGATGCGTAGTTGGTATGTGGCGTTGTAGATGCCGCCAAATAGTTATAACAAGGCTTAAAATTGTTTTTTTTTTTTGCTTACTTTTTTTTTGTCTGAACTTTTGATGCAAGGTTTTAAATTTTTGTTTTGTTCCTTCTGAATGCCTTTTCATAACAGTTATTTCTGCGTTCATTGCCGCATCGCAAAAGAAAACAGCTTTGTACTGACCCTTGGGATGTTGCTGAAGCCATGGAGAATAATCTTTATTAGTTAGCCACTCGTTTTTGTTCGAAATTGTTTTATCTACACATTTATAGATTACAATTTTCACTGAATACCTATTTTTTTATCATCTTTTACATTTTATTCCCATGGTTTAAAAAATAAATAACTATACAAAATTAAGTGTGGGTTTAAAACTAATTTGGTTTGTGTATGGAAAACTTTCGTTAACTGGGTCAGATTTTGCCCAATGACCTTTTATTCAAAATCCCTAGAGCATTAAGTACCTAGCAATAATTGTTAAAACGGAAGATATCTTGTCGTAAATGTGATTCAACAGCATTTTCCGCCTCGTTTACCCACTGTGAAATTATTCCTAATACATCTAACGAGAGTAAATTGCAAATATTTGCAGGCTAGAAACCTGATTAAGATCCTTTGATCCTCGCTCTACTCCTTGCACGTATAAGTACATAAAACAAAAGACCCCGCATACAAATTCCACGTGATTCAGTTCATTTGTGAAATCCACAACTTCGACGCAATTTATAAAATTAAATGAACAAATAATTATTATCACTTAGCTGAAACAGCCAACACCCGCGCTTGTACCTAAGTACCAACAACAGATATAAATATATGTATCTAGATAACGCAAGAGAAACTTCTTCGCGTGCCAAAAATCACACCAGCTTACGATCAAAAATCATAAGCCGCCACTTTCGCGCTCTGTCCTGTGTACTGCTGGCTGGGTAAACGTGAGCGAGAGCGCGAGCTTGTGACGTCATAGTAGGTAATCAAAAAATGGCACGCTTGGTTTTCATACAGTTCGTGATACTTGCGTTATCTAGGTATATCTATATCTGTGGTACCAACCAATAGAAAGACAAAAAAACGGCGAAGTCCTTTATATTCTGAATACACACTGTGGGTCCTAACAAATCCTGTTTTACATACGAGTGCCTATTTAGTTACGCTTGTGGGTGCATTAACACTTTCAATGCCAAAAACCCAGCATATGGGTCTAAAAATAATTCTATCGCGTGCCCAAAACCCGCATCCGAGTCGTCGCTGTAGGTAGCTATTGATGACTTCTGTACATGACGCGTCGTGGGCATGTACAGAAGTCATCAATAGCTACCTACAGCGACGACTCGGATGCGGGTTTTGGGCACGCGATAGAATTATTTTTAGACCCATATGCTGGGTTTTTGGCATTGAAAGTGTTAACAGACCCACTTTATCACTTGAGTTCAGAGCTTTGGGAATCGTCGTTTTGCCGACATATGTAGAGCTTCATGTACCTTATGTTCCGCTTTTCCGCCACTATACGCACACTGTATAAAAATGAACATCATATTTTGGGACATTTTCCTTAAAGCTTCTTTTCTCGAGATGAACAATTAATCTCCGGCGTAACAAAATGTCGATTTTTTATAGCTCTTTGCGAGTAGGTTCCCAGAATTGATTTATTGAACTTTAAGACATAATAAATGCGGCTTCTGACTCAAGAAAAACAGTTTGTCTTTACAAAGAAGGTACAAATAAAAGTCCTTTTAATAAGATGGGCCTTAGAAAAATAGAGATGTATCTCTAAGCGCAGACATACCTAATGAAAGGCACCGTTTTACTTCGTTCTTATATTCGTTTATAACCCGAAGTCTCTAATTCAGATAATTTATGTAAACAAAGTAATGTCAAGAAATGTCTCTGTCAAAATGACAGGACAGTGGTGCAAAACATTTTATATATTTTTTTTTTTTTGGAAATAATCAACTATGAAATTAAAGTGAATTAATTATAAGAACTATGCAAACAGAATACCGTTGCCAAACAATGTTTTATGTAGTGTGTCGGAGACACGGCCTTTGATCGTCATAATCACCCCTTTTAACTCCACTGCTAGACGTAGGCCTCCCAAAATCGATTTCCACTCGAAACAGTTTACAGCCGTTTTCATCCAAATTGGGCTAGATATGCTACATACAATATTAATCTATGAATGAGAGTTATAAGTGTTGTTGAAGATGTAAAAATTGTGAAAATGTTTGGATCTCCTGCATTGTTACCAGTATCATAAAATATTTTATACCAGAAAATCTCCTTTTTTTAATAACTTTGTTTTAAACCGAAAATTTATAAAAATTATTACGGTATGATCATTGTTTAATTATTATTTCTTAAATTCAGTACTTAAAAGAAAATGGAACCTTTTTTTTCGCCATTTTATGTGAATTACCATTACGAAGATATTTTTTTGATATGTTATCCCCTTTGTTTACATAAATTATCTGAATTTGAGACTTTGGGTTATAGTTAGAGGTAATACCTACTTATATTTTTTGTTATTTTAGTAGCTAGTCGGAAAAAAAACGTTAGATCTACGTCCTCCCTTGACTGAAGAGCCATTTGTGTGTCGTGATTGTTTGGTTCGTTATATCCGTTGGTCATTTCCTTTTTTGTGTGTAGCTTTATCCTTTAAGCCCGGATTGAATGAGCTGCCAAGGTACAATGCCAATGTATTATTGACATGCACGCTTACTACTGTTTATTTATTTAGATTTATATATACTTTACTATACATTAGATTACACATTACCAAAGAAAACAAAAATGTATAAAATATACAATGAGCGGCCCTATCGCATACTTCGATCTCTTCCAGGCAATATATATGGCTTATACTTGTTTATTTTTATTTTTTATTGAAATGGAAATAAATAAAAAATTGTAATCTTTTTTTACGCGAAATATTTTAAGAAACTGGTGTCGACTTCTCCTATCCGTCTCTGAGAAAAAAAAATGACGATCCTAAGTCTCGAGGTGTCTGTTATCGACTAGATATCTCGCTGATTAATATTATTCTGCGGAGCACTACAAACAAGGTATCGGTGCCGTCTTATATCCCCAGGGCACGACGCTCCGTTGACTAGGTAATCCCATTATTAGGTACCCTCTCTGCTGCTCCGCCTGCAAATAGCAGATGTGTTACCCACGATAAAAATAACACCAGCTGCCCTAGATACGTAATCCAGTGTATTCACACCCTATTTTTTATTCAGTCTTTATACGTGTAATAAACACAGGGTTTTATGTTCATTAAGCGGCGAGGATTTTTCTTAACCAGTGAATATATCGTAATTTATTGAAACACTTTCCCCAGCTAAGCAATGAAATGTAGTAGGTAATACGAGACTATTCAACGGTTTGTTACACTGTAAAACTCAGTGGAGCACGAAACAAATTAATAATAGGCCTATGTTCTAAAAAATGTGTGCGTGTGCTACTTATGTACGATAGGTACCTACGATTGGAAAATGAATACCTAAAGGTTTTCGTCTTGTGAAAAACTTTAGTATGAACACATAATTATATCACGTACAAAAGCCGCCGCCGCGTGCCGTGTGTGTGCCTTTTGATATTTTCTAAGAAAAGAAAACTTTTCGAATGATGCCAAACAAGTTTTCATTATTGTCTCAATTCAATAGGTAGGTAAAGACAATTAAATTATTGTAATTAAGCTTATTAGAATTAAGATATTACGAGCTAATTTAACTTTCCCTAAAAATATAGTCCCTATCGAGAAAGTGGAATGTAAATCTTTAAATATATAAAAGAAGAAACTGACTGACTGACTGACATATCAACGCACAGTCCATACCGCTGGGTCTAGAGATTCCAAATTTGGCACGTAGGTTCCTTATGAGGTCTAGGGGTGCTCTAAGAAAGGATTTTTGGAAATTCCACCCCTAAGGGGGTAAAATAAGTAGGGGATGAGAGTTTGTATGAAAAATCTTATTCATTTGGTTGATTAATTTGAAACTTGGCACAAATACTTGCCTAAGTAAGTAATAACATTTTTCATTATTAGTTTTTCAAAACTAATAAGGGGGATTGTGGGGTGTCAAAATTTGTATGTAGAAATTTAAACGCGCGGTTCGACAACTTGAAACTCAGTAGAAATACTTACGGCCAATAATAAAGAATAACATGTATCAGGGTTTTTCAAAACGTAGAGTTTAACCTAACGGGGTGAAAAGGGGTAGTCAATTTTACAGAAGAGGATTTTTCTGGACAAAATCCGATTCAACTAGGGAAGTATTGACATCCACGCGAGCAAAGCCGCGGGCAGCAGCTAGTACCTACGTCATAAAAGAGAATAGTCAAACAGACAAGCATTAAACCCCGAAACGATTTATAATACTGAAATTCTTCCTCGAGTCGGAATCTTTCTGTGAGCTTAATCAGCTGAGCTTTACCTGATACGTTGTTTAATTCCCGTATTCATTTTAAAACAAAGTTGAGCAACATCAAATGTTTCTGAAAACAATGTTACACAACTTTGTTTCCTGATTCCTGTTTCACGAATACGATTCCTACAACACACAAAATGAAACAATGTTTTGCAAAGAGCAACTTTAGTTTCCCAATTAATATGGGGATTAACTTTACTAAGTTGAAAATTAAATCACGGTGTAAATACTGAACACACGTTACGTTTTGCTTTACATTGTATTGGATCCTACGTAATACTAACTTATAACTTGGATATTATTCCAGTGCTGAAAATCGGCATCAGTTCTAGGAACACAAAAATATTATAATATTCCAATGTACTTAAGCTAAATAGGTAGATATGTCTAAAACTCATTGATTCATTTAAGAATTCAATTAATTGGCAACGCCGCCGGAGCATTCAGACTAAAGGAGGACATTGACGTCCTTGAGCAGCACCTTTGTCCGTTATTAAGTTAAATTGAATGAAGGTTAGGGATATATAAAGCAGCATATTTCTCGTAGTGAGCAGTATCCCTGTACCTGATTATACCCAGAAGGTCCTACCTACACTCCTACCCATAAAGCTTTTGATATTTTTTTAAGGAAAGAGATTCAATGAAAAACATGTAAAAGTCTCAAATTCAGATAATTTATGTAAACAAAGGGGATAACATATCAAAAAAATATCTTCATAATGGTAATTCACATAAAATGGCGAAAAAAGAGGTTTCATTTTCTTTTAAGAACTGATTTTAAGAAATAATAATTAAAAAATAATCATACCGTAATTATTTTTATAAATTTTCGGTTTTTAACGAAGTTATTAAAAAAAGGAGATTTTCTGGAATAAAATTATTTATGATACTGGTAACAATGCAGGAGATACAAACATTTTCAAATTTTTTACATCTTCAACATCACTAATATTACAACTCTCATTCAAAGGATCATATTGTAAGTAGCATATCTAGCCACATTTTGGATGAAAACAGCTGTAAACTGTTTCAAGTGGAAATCGATTTTGGGAGGCCTACAAGAGCTGATTATGACGATCATATGCCGTGTCTCCGACATACTACACAAAACATTGTTTGGCAAAAGTATTTTGTTTGCATAGTTCTTATAATTAATTCACTTTCATTTTAGCGATGACTATTTACAAAAAAAATATACGATAAAATGTTTTGCACCACTGTCCTGTCATTTTGACAGTGACATTTGTTGACATTACTTTGTTTACATAAATTATCTGAATTAGAGACTTTGGGTATACATAGGTACGCAGCAAGAAAAAAGTAGGCAAAACATTCCGCACGTACCTACGTAAAGGCTTGTACAGACTAGTGCGTTATCGCGGGCGCGACGCGATACTAGTAGCACAATTTCTTTGTCGGTGTCTGTCGCGCCCGCGATATCACGCGTGTCTGTACGAGCCTTAATGGTGTGAGGTCGTGTCAAAATGCACAACAGAGGGAAACGTACAATGTTATTAATCAAAACAAAATCTCTAGAAGGGAACAGGTTTTTGCCATCTCGTATTAGGTACTCATAGATGGTAGATATAACATTACGCTTTCCATGGGTGGAGCTGGCAGGCAGGGATTGCCTAAATCTTTTACTAAGGGGACATGAGAGCCAGCAAAGAGCCGTATATAAAAAAAGGGAAGATATATTAATGTTTAATTTTTTCGCACCCAGCGAATCTATTTTGTTTAATGATAAAAACAAAACTCAAAAATATAGGTACATTTACCTACTCAGTTTACTTGATGTATTTAATAATAATAATGAAAGACGACCCGAATAAAATTTCAGCAAAAACAAATTGAAATGAACGCTTATTTGCATAGTAATTGCCCACATTATCAAGACCCAGACTAGAGGCGCTTGAGAGTAGGTAGGTACCTAAATAATTTCCATTGTTACGCAATAGATGTAGACGGTCTCATTAGTCGGCTCACAATGTAACCTTAATAAGATTAATAGGCATCCACTTACAGGCTTAGTAAGACTGTATTTGAACATATTTTTGAGCTTCTTGTTTGCTCTACTGTGTGTAGAAAAATCCACGGTAGAGATCGTCTATTTCAAAATAGCACGCCCCTCCACTGCTTGTCGCATAGTTGCATACATAATTATTTCTAATGTTTGTATAATAATATAAATGTTAGTAACGGGCGTGCAGTTTTAAATAAAACGATCTCTACCGCATCTAATCTTGTATGATTAAGTTGTACCTAGTCCTAAAATAAAGTTGTTGAACCAACGAATATCCTGCACGTTTTCCCACGTAATAGTAAGTTCATTTGCGGTTGTGTTACGAAGAGCAGTCTCTCGTGTTAGTTAGTAATTAATTGTGGCTAATGTACCTAAATCTCAGCGAAATTATAGTACTTGCTTATGTGACTAAAGTATCTGCTAACTTGTTAACCTACCGCTCTTACATCGGCTTGTATTAACATAAATCATAGAAGTATAAGTATCTGATATTTCTCGGCACTGTAAGCTCAAATGACGTAGGAAATTATATACCTACTCCCCAGAGAGGTTCCGCATCCGATATGAACGGATTTAATTATAATATCGGTTTCAAAACTCCGCAAAGAAACACTACCAGCGACGGACTAAAAAATAACGGAACTTGACGGAATCGTGGCTTTCAATACCGGTATTCTGGGATCCCGTAATACCGTGATTACGGATTTTATTTTGGCTAATTTCAATACCGGTATTGACGCCCCAATACCGTGATTACGGTATTACAAACATTCGATATGAACTTATTCTCACACTTGTTTTCACCAGCGCAAGCGTCCCACTGTATCTTTAGCTCACCCTCCCGCGCCCCGCCTGAGACAATACCAGAAATCAAGCTGTACTTATGTCGTTTTTTATTGCAAAATTATAAGAATGTTACTAAAAATGAACACCAAATGATTACTAGCTAATTAAGCTATACTTACATTTCTACAAATAATTATGCCTACCGAAATAATAATGATGACTTATGCTGATTTTTACATGAGACATGATGACATTTAGATAATAATAAGTTTTTTATTTTTTCTTTCTTTACAAAGTCTATGTGAAAGGCCTTCCTGCAAAAAGACTACATTTGTTGTGGATTGTCTATGCTTCATTATGATTAAAGCAGTTGTCATCCAGACTTATCTTTTATTACACAACATGGTGACAGCGGTGAAAATTTTATTCGATTTAAATGGTTTTAGTCGATAATAAAACACGTTGTGAACTTTAAAATCGTCAGGGACGGTTTAAGATCGCTATGGAACACGCGCGACCACCAACAGAATTGTGTTTGGAGGGCAGCTCCGTCAGCCGGGCTGACGCATGGCGGCGTTGGAGGTCGCAATTTATGTTATTTTTAAAAGCATCGGGGGTGCAAAAAGAAGAAACTGGTATTCAAGCCAGCTTAATGATAAATTTAATCGGACCAGAGGGGTTTGAAGTCTTTGAGACATTTTCTTTTGACAAGGAAAGCGATAAGGATGATGTCAATCTATTGCTTATGAAATTTGATGAATATTTTGGAGTCAAACAGAATATAACCTTAGCAAGGTATAATTTTTTTACAAGGGGTCAGGAAGTAGGAGAATCCATAGATCAGTATGTTACGGCATTGCGATTACTGAGCAAATATTGTAACTTCAGAAATTTGGAAGAGGAGTTGATTCGCGATCGTATTGTTTGTGGGATACAGAGTACTGGAGCACGAGATCGTTTATTGAGAGCAGAGGACCTGACGTTGGAAAAAGCTATTAAAATTGTCCAGGTTGACCAAATTTCAATAGATAATCGACGTTTACTGGAGACGCGTGGTGCTGGTACTTCAGGATTGGTGCAGGTAGATGCTGTTGGTGTGCGCGGTGTACGCGGCCGCGGTGGGCGCGGCAGCTGGCGCGGCAGCGGACGTCGACCAGGGCGCGGTGTGGCCAGTGTTACTGCTAGATCCAACACAGCGCGAAGATTTAATTCAAGCGAGATCGGAAATTGTCTCAGGTGCGGAGGTCAATGCAATGATCCCAGTCTATGTCCGGCTATTTCTGTGCAGTGTTATCTGTGCGAAAATCATGGACATTTTGCTAGAATGTGTAAGTTGAAAAAAGGAGTTAAGAAAATGTACGATCTAGGTTTAACTGAAGCAAAAGGCAATGAAGAAGATGATTGTGAGTCATTTTTTGTATCAGTTTTGTATAATGTCTCAGAGATTAACTCCTCGTCGGAGCATTGGTATGAAACACTCCAAGGGGAGTGTGGTTCCGAAAAATTTAAATTAGATACGGGTGCAGACATTAATGTTTTATCTTATAATCGATTTTTATTATTAGGCTATGACAGTAGGTTAATTACTGGCAAGCAAGGTATTAGATTGCAATCTTATAGTGGTGATTTTATTCCTATAAAAGGTATTTGCAATTTAAAATGGTGGTATAAGGGTGTTTTGTATGAATTAAAATTTGCAATTGCGGTTAGTTATTGTCAGAGTGTGCTTGGGTTGCAAGCTTGTTTAACTTTAGGATTAGTTAAAAGAATACATAATATAAATCTTACAGATTATCAAGATTTGTTTAATGGGTTAGGCTGTTTGCCAGGTGAATATCACATTGTGGTAGACAAAACTGTGATGCCGGTGATTTGTGCAACTCGTAAGGTACCATTAGGAGTTCGCGATAAGTTACAGGATGAGTTAAACAGAATGATTGAGTTAGGTGTCATTAGAAAAGTGAATAATCCAACTCCATGGGTGAATTCATTAGTGATTGTTGCTAAAAAAAAATGGACAGTTGCGTATATGTTTAGACCCGAGGCCGCTTAATAAGGCGATACAGCGTGCACATTTTCAACTACCAACAATAAATGAATTGGCTACTAAGTTTCACGGTGCTAAGTATTTTTCAGTTTTAGATGCATTTTCAGGATTTTGGTCGGTAAAACTGGATAATGCAAGTGCAGACTTATGTACATTCAGTACACCATTTGGGCGATATCAATATTTGCGTTTGCCATTTGGTCTTAATTGTGCACCTGAAGTGTTTCATGCGAAAATCAAGCAATTACTTGAAGGTCTAGAGGGGGTAGATTCATTTATCGACGATATCATTTGTTGGGGAAGGACTAAAGACGAACATGATCTGCGTTTGAAAGAGTTGTTAAACAGGGCAAGAGAAATTAATTTGAAATTCAACAAAGATAAATGTCGTATATGTGTTGAGGAAGTAACTTATTTGGGTCATATTTTTAACAAAGATGGAATGAAAATGGATTCTGAGAAAGTAAGAGCGATATATAATATGCCAGAACCTACTGATCGGAAAAGCTTAGAAAGGTTTTTAGGGGCTGTAAATTATCTTTCTAAATTTATACCTAACTATTCAGAGCATATTTTTCCACTGACTAGATTATTAAAAAAAGATATGACTTGGTGTTGGGAAGTTGGTCATAAAGACGCATTCAATCAACTTAAAGAATTGATATGTAATGCACCAGTTCTATCTTTGTACAATGTTAGTAGTCCGGTGGTGTTGTCAGTGGACGCGAGCAGTGTGGCACTGGGCGCTGTGCTCATGCAAGAAGGTCGTCCAGTAGAGTATGCGTCACGCACGCTCAGTGACACACAACAAAGATACGCACAAATAGAAAAGGAAATGTTGGCAATTGTATTCGCTTGTGAAAAGTTTCATCAGTACATTTATGGAAAAAGTAGTGTGGTCGTTGAATCAGACCATAAACCCCTGGAAAACATTTTTAGAAAATCTTTAGACTCGGTTCCAGCTCGCTTGCAGCGAATGATGTTGAAAGTTCAAGCTTATGAGTTGGTGGTCACTTATAAGCCCGGGAAGTATATGTATATTCCTGATACATTGTCGCGGGCACCTCTTCCGGATTTGTATGACGATAAAATTAGCAGGGCTATACTATGTCAAATTAAAATGGTAGTTAATAATGTACCGATGTCGCAGAATAAGTTTACTCTCGTCAAGCGGGAAACTAATAAGGATGAGTGTTTAAAATTATTGCTAAAATATATTTTTCAAGGGTGGCCTGATAAGTTTAAAATACACAATGATTTAAGATACTATTGGTCTATAAGAGATGAACTGTACTGTGTAGATGGTGTAATATTTAAAGATAAACAGGTTTTGATACCACATTCTATGCGCAGGGATATGTTAAAACTTGTTCATGAAGGGCATTTAGGGATTGATCGTTGTAAGAGACGTGCTCGAGAAGTAATATTTTGGCCGGGTATGACAAGAGATATTGAGGCATATGTGAGAAGATGTACAACATGTCAGGAAACAGCAAACAAACCGTGTAGAGAACCTATGATTCCGGTAGCTATACCAGAATTGCCATGGAATAAAATTGGAACAGATATATTTGAGTATGGAAAGCAAAGCTATTTAATATTAATTGATTATTATTCTGGTTTCATTGAGGTTGCATATTTGAGAGACACTTCGTCAAACTCAGTAATATGTATCATGAAAGAAAATTTTGCACGGTATGGTATACCGGATACGGTCATCAGTGACAATGGTCCACAATATATTTGTCGTAATTTTGTTAAATTTGCTTTAGAATGGGGTTTTAAACATGTCACTTCATCTCCGTATTATGCTCAATCTAATGGTAAGAGCGAAAGAGCAGTTCAAACCATTAAAAATATATTGAAAAAATCATTAGACAGTAAATCTGATTTTTATTTAAATTTGCTAAGTTATAGGAATACACCGCGGGAAAACTTGAATTCTCCTGCACAATTATTGATGGGCCGGCGTTTAAATTGTAGACTACCAGTCCATCCAGATTTATTAAAACAAACAAATTGTGATATTGATAACTTACAACATCAAAAAATATTGCAAAAACAAATAAAAATTAAAAATTTATATGATCAACATTGTAAACTGCTACCTGAGTTGAATGTGGGCGACGAAGTTGTAATGTTAGGAAATACAAATAAAAGAAGTCGTGCCAAAATAATAGGAAAAGCGTCGACTCCACGTTCCTATATAGTTAAAAACAAAAAAGGTATTTATCGCCGTAATCGCCGACATTTGTTAGGACCTGTAAAGGATCCTGCAGACAATATTTTGTCTGATAGGGATGATGATTATTTTTCGGGGGATGATAGGGATGATGATTATATGCCAGGCACCAAATTAAATGTATCATCATTGTACTCTCCACCTCATACCCGTAGTAAGATTTAACAATTTGTATAAGTATTTTTATAATGTAGAAGTAATAATTCATTTTAAGTTTGTTTATTATTATTCTGTTATCTTATTTAAGGGAAAGGTGTTGTGGATTGTCTATGCTTCATTATGATTAAAGCAGTTGTCATCCAGACTTATCTTTTATTACACAACAACATTAAGTTTTGATTATGTTCCTAATTCCTAGTCCTACCTAAATAATCAACTAATACTAAATTGTTATATACATAAGAGAGCTATGTATAAAATAACTTATATTTTATTATTTAAAAAAAATAAGAAAAATAAAGACTGATTTGACAATAAAAACACGTATTTTAATGGTTATATTAATGTCCTAATTGAACTTGGGTTCAATACCGGTATTGATACCGTGATCACAGTATTGACTTTTCCAATAACGGTATTGATACCGGTATTGAAAAAATCCGGAATTTGAAAGCCCTAGTTACAAGTGAACTTAAATCGTTGACAAAGAAATCGCATTTATTATGCAAACAGAGAAACAGAACGCATTTACGTAATGGCACAAAAACTCTCTCAGAGTTAAAGAAAAACTGAATGAGGCTAAATGATGTTCAGCTTAGTGTAGCGTTGCACCTACTACGTTATATTGTAAATTCGACTGGGCTACGGAGTCAGAGGGTAACAGGAAACAAGACAGATGTAGGGTTTCTATGTCGTCGAGCCATCTGGCGGCTGGTCTAAATTGATCGCTTTCAAAATACGAGTACTTAATTGATAATCTTGAAATATCAAGCTGAAACGGTAGTTGACTATTAGCTGACTTTTCACCACTTTCCACTAACAATTTGGTATGTCGAGCGAGGTTTCGAATTTCGAGACTGTTCACACGAGTATTAGTGCGGTTAGTGTTAACGGAAATGCAAATACCCAAGTCGACATTTTTGTGAAGACTGTTGTTACTTTACTGTGTTTACTTAAAAACGATCACAATCCTGTTTTTGGGTAACTACCAAAGTATTTAATTCCAAACATGAGCAAAATTTATCGCTTCATAAAATTATATCCACGAATTTGAATAATTCATGATGCCATAACATAAAATAATCTCATATTGTATGTTAAAGGGATTAATATGCCCGACATTCAGATTATATTCTGACTGGATTTTCCTTCATATTGTAAAAGCCAGGATGAAACTAATTAACACCTCGGTCACGAATTCATTAACTTGTAAATGGAGCCTACAATTAATATCGGCTTATAATGACGTCATGACGTCATTACAGGGACAGTGTAAACCACTTTCAATACAAGTCCGTCCTTTACGCAGGGCCGGTAGCTTTATTAAACCAAGTAACCTCATAAACATGGCTTAGAATGGGTCAATCGCGCGCCTATTACCAATTTCAGGGTTCATCTTACACCCTCATTTTTACCAAAGTTTGCACTGGATCCTTTTTGCGAGTAAAATATGGTAGAAAGTTATTACTTACTCTTCTTTATAAAGTACGGGCTAATAATATTGACTGGTTGAATATAGCGTAGCAGTTTCGCATTACTCTACTACGCCAGTAGAACTTAGGCATAGAAAACTACGACTACGGAATATTTTGGCCGAAATAAATAGTCGCCGCTAAAGTTACTAACAGCGATTAGTGGAAGTTTAATCGACAGTTGCCATTTACTATAGACATGGAATATAAATCGGCTAAGCTTAGTTTCAAACCCATTTAAGTGACTATAAGACAATTAAATTACGCAAATTGAAAGTTCTGGAAACAGGGCTTGTTAACGTTACCAAATAACAAAATAATAACGGTTACGTAACGTTAAATTTCAATGTTATACCTTACTAACGTGACAAAAATGTAACTTTACTTGATAACATTACCAGTAATATAACGCTAATTAACATTAACGAATATACGATAACTACTTAACGTTAATTTAGCTACGTTGCCGTTCTGTAGGTAAGAATCAGGCAGATTCTGGCAACGTTTTGATCGGCACAGCATCAGCGAGGCGCGAGGTCGGGCTCCCGCCGCGCCGCGCGCCTAGGCCCCACTACTTACATCTCACCCGTTTAAAATAACGATAAAATTAACGTTAAGATAGATACAATTAACGTTAATAAAGATTAACGATAAAATGTATCATAAATAACGTTAGATCGATTACCTTTATTTGTTTAATAATAACGTTAACTCTGTCAATAAAAGGTAATGTTATGAAAAAAATACCGGTATTTAAAGCCCTGTCTGGAAATATAAAGAGAAATAAAAAGAGTTTTCAATAACTAATTATGTCTGTTTATTACTTAATTATTGTTATTTGTTACATTATTTTATACTTGATTAAAATAATTTCTTAGATAAATGATAGGACACTTCGATGTTGTTAGCGTAAATACAGGGTGGCGATTTAGTCACCTGCATGAGTCAAGGGGGTAATTCTACCTGTCATACTAAACAACTTTCGCTATGAAACTCTTATCAGACTCGGGGAAAAAAGAACAAATTCCTATACAACGGTAGACTTTCGATGCATATACAGGGTTATTAGTAATAATCTAAAAAAAAAAATTGCAGGACTGAGGCAGGATTGGAGGCTGTATTCCTGAAATAAAAATGATTTGATTTTGTATTACTAACATCATAAACAACAACTTTTGTTCTATGAATTTTTACAAAACATGATACTTTTACCAAAACCAAAACTTTCAAGATTTCGTAGTATAGAGCTACCATTTACCGGGTAATATGTCTTTTATTGACTTGAATGTGCCCTGGCGGCTGAGAGTATGTCATGCTCACTCAAATGTCTCGCTGGTGGTGGCGTGTGTGTTGGATCATTAAGTTCCCTTCAAAATGGTTGAGCTAAATGGTGCTGATCCATGCGTCATGTTCGTGAACGGGCGCCGTCAGTTGGGACTGGTCATCTCTTAGCTGCCACGGCTTATTTAAATTTTTGAATTGTTTTTATTACGGACGCTACTAACGTGAACGACTTTCTACATTGTTCTCACATGTATAACTTCAACATGAATGATGTAACATATTTTGTAACAATATTTTGTTTTAAAAGAGTGTCCGTGGAGTTTCTTGCCCGTTCTTCTCCATAGGAACCTACTATGCTTTGGAATGGGCTACTAGCTTCATCTTTCTGACTGACCGACTCCTTGAGAATTCAAAAGTGCCTATAATTGGTTTATTTGAAATAAATGCTTTGAGTTTGAGTTTTCGTCTTTCTATACATTGAAATTACAGCGTTGAATTTAAATATTAATATTTTTGTATGAGAAGTCTGTTGAATTAAAATCTGATAAATTATTAAAAGTCATACAACAAAAGTTGTTGTTTATGATGTTAGTAATATAGTCCTGAGCGGTAGTTAGTGTTTTACCAAGAACCCTGTGAGCAAATTTTGACAAATTAAACTTAAACGTGTTTTATTTTACACCTATTTCTTATTTTGACATGTCTTAGGACAAAAAATAAATAAGTTATCGTTAACGAAAGATGTTTATTTTGAAACTGATGGTATAATGGATAATCGTCGCGCAACGCGCCGGCGGCGCGGTCAGTGAAACGGAACGCAGTCGTAGGTACTACCTATCAGCTGTGCGCACGCCCATTAATATTATTATGAATAGATTGTATCCATATTTTGCTGATTAAAAGTGGACCAAAAAAAAAAGTATAGAACAAATAATGGAAATTTGTTCCATTAATCTGATACTGAACCACCAAAAAAAAATTGCGCACTGTTTAAAAACTTATCCTGTATATATTTTTTTACTTTATTTCATAGCGAAATGTGTTTAGTATAACAAACAGGTAGAATCACCCGCTTGACGGATGCAGGTAACTAAATCGCCAACCTGTATTAAATAACATTTTGTTTGTGTTTTCCGATTTATAACGGAAATAAATGCACTTGATCTTAAAAATATCCGATTGTTTGAGTTTCGTACAGTTTCACCTCGTCTTTCTTCAATGCCAGTTCGGGTCTGAAACGGACAATTAACATGACATTTACACAACATTAGAATGAGTGAATGAATGAAATTCACCGACCACAGCGTGGTTTGACCAAACTCGATTACTCGAATGAACCCAAAGATTCACACTAGCCCCTGGAGACTCATGTTTCATGAGGCTACAGAGACCATTACATATCAAGGAGTAGACCGGGGGGCGCGAACATGGTAGGGAAGACGTGCCCATAGGATATGGAAGGATTATTAGAGCCGTACCGGATATACATCCTTGACAATTAACATCAGAATAACAAATATATTTTAAATTCTCGATGATTTTACCAGTGCAATTTAAATAAACTTACAATGTCAACTCCACAGTCTGTTGTTGAACTGAAACAAAGACAAAATGTTGAAACATTTTCACATTTCATGGCGCACAAAATTTGTGTTCGTTGAAACAAGTTTTCCATTTATGAAATGGCTGAACAATCATGAATGGCAAGAGAACTTTACGAAATAAGTGAGTGATCTGAACTCTCGCTTTTGTAATACGAGATTAAAATTTAAATTCAAAACGACCAATGAACGTTTCGATTTAAAAGTTAATCAACTGTAATCTCTAGTAAATATTTAAGTAATTTTATGCTGAACATGGTTTATTTTAGCGTGTTAAACTGTTAACATATAAGTAAAGGAGGCGCGCACATTAAGGGTGACCAATGTCACCCTTAATGTGCGCGCCTTTCAATCAAAGAAAAAAACGGTGAAGGAAAACGTGAGGAAACCGGTATGCCTGAGATTTTTTCGACGGCACGTAAAGCCATGTCAGAGGCCCACGGGCGGCATAAAAACTCTGATACCGGGTTAGTCAATAACCACACGAAAAATAAAATCTAAGAAAATCAACTTGGTAGCACCGTGTTTTGTTGCTACATAGTAACGGATGTTTTTTTTTAGAGGCGGAGAACTTTAAATTGAAATAAAACACAGGTAAATGTTTTTAATATCCATTAAATTAGCTTTATTTGACAGATGATTTTATGACATTAATGTTTGAATATGATTTTGGGCATGTGGCCGCCTAAACTTAACTTTTTTATTGGCTTAATTCACTACAGGAAACATTTGACGAACGACTAATTTCACGAAATCTGGCAACCTGGTTCGTGCGATTTAACATCACTACATTATTTTGTCTGAGGATATGTAAAGTTGCATATCTACGCCGATAAACTGGTAACAATTGATCACTTTGATGCAAACATTCGACGCATAATTGCCGAAATACAGCCTGATTTACTGCGAAGAGTGTGTGAAAATTTGACCTCCAGATTACGCCAACCATATTCAAATATTAATGCCATAAAATTATCTATCAGATAAACTCAATTTCATGGATATTAAAATCATTTTTCTGTGTTTTATTTCAGTTTACAGTTCTCCGCCTCTAAAATAAACACCCTTTACATGTAAGTAGTAAATAAATAACACATTTTCTCTGTATGTGTAGAAGTTTTGAATGAAACGAAGTTAACGACTATATACGTTGTCTGGCTACCTGAAATATCATACTCTCGCTAGAGGAATTCGTTCTTAAATCGTGAGATAATGTTTCCAAGAGTATGCAGTCAGAAGTCACTAATGACTGACTAGACAGAAGACTAGAACATTCTCTAGCTAGTAAAAATAAACTCTCATCCATTAAGAAGAACTAGAACACGTTACTAATGAATATAAATGTATCGTAACAAATTATAGTTAATCGATATCTGTCAGTCGCTTAGAACCCTATTAATGTATAAATGATATTCCACAAGCGACACCCAACCCGCGGTTCGGTGAGCTTTTCAGTGCGGTCCACCGAACTTTTGAGTAAGGCCCGTATATATTTCCAAAAATTCCAAGTACCTACTGTCTATGGGCGTACGTATGATCTTTTTTATCTTTACTCTGGGTATGCTTTCGCCTACCTTAGTTATCATTATTGGCAAGGTAGCGTATTTAATTTTACCACCGTTTTTCGCATCAAAATCACATGGCCCGTAAAAAAAACAAAATCAATTTCACAAACCATAAACTAAAAAACAAATATCGGCCAAAAGAGACCCTCCTATTCAAAGTTCATTTATTTACGTTACACGTCGGTGTTTGGGTCACAGAAATTTATATGTGTACCAAATTTCAACTTAATCGGTCCAGTAGATTCGGAGTAAATCTGCTGTGACAGACGGACAGACAGACAGACACATGAGTGATCATTTAAAAGTTCCGTTTTTTTCCTTTTGAGGTACGGAACCCTAAAGAGAGAAAAAGTTTCCCAACATACATTCTACGATTTCGAATCAAATGAATTTGTATTGTAAGCAGTGAACTTTGGGTCAAACTTTTTTTTATCGATGTTCTTTATCGCTCGTTATACTCTGCACATTTGAAAAAAGTTTTTCTCATTCGCCAAGTGTGCAAAATGAAAGGAACTCCGTTCCAACTGGGTGTCCCACGACACCTCTCGGCTGTTTTTTTGTGTTATTTTTGCAATCGACACGCTAAATAGAAGAATCAAAAGATCATCCACTCACCAATCTGCTGCGGCTGTATCATACCGACATCGGGGAAGTACAGCGTATGGTTAGTTATAAACTCCTTCGGCTGGTCGATGTACGTGTTCTGTGCTACGGGCACCTGTGTGATGGTCATCTCCTGCGCGCTCCACTTGTCCATCTCGTTCTCCTGCAGTTTCTGAAGTCTCTCTACTTGCTTGTAAGTTGGCTCGCCACCGATGTAGTCGCGTTTCATACGATTGTGGTTCCGTATTTCGTGTTTTCGCAGGTCTGACCTGGAGATAGGATTTGGTTTTTAAATGTTCGATAATAATGCTGTTGTAGCGTAGCTACTTCTTTAAATTATAATTCATTTTTATTTATTTTTTTATTATTCTTTAATTTATTTATTTAAATTATAAGGTATATTTAGTAAGTACAAGTATGCTATTAGATATTTTTTATGTAGCTTTGTGGAATGCAGACAGATCACCTATCTCTTTCACACTCGCGGACTTCGCGGGAGTTAGTCGTGAACCGTCACTGGACGCAAGCGCATGTCGCTCTCGCTCGTACTGGTAAATATTCAACAAGACGTAATAGTGCACATATAAACTTTTATCTAGTGCTTATCGAAGACTTGTACCTAGCCGTGCTATATAGTTTTATCTGTCCTATGAATCTTGTAACTTCTAGACAATACATTTCTTCCTTTCCGTAAGTTGTTGTGTTTGCTTATTAACTGCATCCCTTAACCGCTTCAAGGTGACCCCTACTGGATCCAACTCATTTTACATAATACATGTATTTACCATCGACTCGGAAACAAGATCATCATCTGCCTAGCTTTTTCCCAATTATGTTAGGGTTGGCTTCCAATCTAACCAGATGCAGCTGAATACCAGTATTTTACATGGAGCGACTGCCTATCAGACCTCCACAACCCAGTTACTGGGTAACATGATACCTCTTGGTAAGACTGGAGGTAAGAATAGTTCTTCTCCTTGGGGTTGGAAAGGATTTATCCTACTTAGATAAACGAAATCCCACTAGATTAACCTTTTGACTGCCACAGTCATGTATAGATGACAAACCAAAACGTGCCCAGCACGCCACGGTCACGACTACATGACTTTTATACGTAAATCTGTAAACAAAGCTCATAAAACAACATTGTTTTTTTGTTTCTTTTGTTAATTATGTTCTTTGACTCATCCTAATTTATATTAGTAGAACTTCTTTCCTTATATTTCATCTATATTAACATAAGATGACAAAAACTCGAAAGGTTGAATTCATATCTTGGCGCCGAGGGCACTTTTGGCACGTTTTTGCTTTTTTGACGTGACGGTCAAAAGGTTGAAGCTTTAATATGTCCATTATTTATTTCCACAAATATGGTTTTGTCCATCCGATGTCCTATAAGCTTACTGATCTTGCTGACTTACTAATTTACTAATCTTTTTACGTTTTTAGGTATATTTTCTCGTACAGCTTCATGGCGACACGAGAGAAGTGAACAAAGAACGAAGAGATTATAAATTATCAGGAGCATAGGAAACGCCGCACTAATAATATTATACTCCAACTGCCTGGCGGTATCTTATTCATTAAGTCGTATTCATAGCCGTCTTTTATTAAATTTTCTGCTCCGGGTTTCAAAATATAAGCCTTTATGCCAAAATTCTTAGCTAGGGACTACTAGCGAGAATAATATCGTCGCCTTAGAGTGAAAACAAAAACCATGTGCGAAAAAGGCAACTTTACAGGAGGAAGTTAAAACTGCGCCCTGTAAAATTTTATTACCATAGCTTCTTCAAGTATGTGTCTTTTAGTGTGCAATATTCAAACTCGTCATAGATATATGACGTCATAGATCTCGTCATAGATAGCTGCACAGGTTGCAAAACTTTTTTGTGTGAAACTAGGACGCGCGTTGCAAGGTTTTCTTTCCAAAAACGTTATAAAATAAAAATTATCAAAATTGCATTCCCGAGGTTTTCACTCTAAGGCGACGATATTTGATTACGAATAGACCCACCTGTTTCTTTTACAACAATAATTGTTAACATTTTAAAAGTAAGTATGGAGTTTCTTGCTCATTTTCTCCATACGTAACTACTTTTTGGAAGGAGCAACTAATCAATTCTATTTTTTTGTAAATTTTGACGTTCAAAAGTGCCTTTTATGTGCCTATTTGAAATAAATCTATACTAATATATAAAGCTGAAGAGTTTCTTTGTTTGAACGCGCTAATCTCAGGAACTACTGGTTGGAATTGAAAAATTCTTTTTGTGTTGGATAGTCCATTTATTGAGGAATATTATAGACTATATAACATCACGCTACAACCAAAAGGAGCGTAGCATAAATGAAAAATGTTGCAAAAACGGGAAAAATTATTCCTTTTTGAGAGCTTCCGTTGCGTGCGCTGCGTAAATGGTTTAAGTTACGTAAATATCATGTATGATGGAATTGTTCCTCTTTAAATTTTCAAAAAAAAAAGTTCGCGACAGAATATGTCTATCTTTTAAGATTGACTCACTATGACCTTTTTTATGGTAATCAAATTTGTTCGAAATTAATGCATTATTTGCGAAGGAGTTTTCATAAACATGGTATTAATCCTTATCCAAATAAATACGTTATTCATCACAAGTATTTAATTTTGAGCAAAGTTGCCCTTACATCATTTAATTTCAATGAATATCTTAGGAGATATAACTGTTTTATAATAACTCCGCAGCAAAATAATGATCAATTCTGCGAGGTAGTCAATTCTAAAGTTGAAGAGTTAGTTTTTAGGGTTCCGTACCCAAAGGGTAAAATGGGACCCTATTACTAAAACTCCGCTGTCCGTCTGTCCGTCTGTCACCAGGCTGTATCTCATGAACCGTGATAGTTAAACAGTTGAAATTTTCACATATGATGTATTTCTGTTGCCGCTATAACAACAAATACTAAAAAACAGAAAAAAAAAAATTTGGGGGGCTCCCATACAACGGACATGATTTTTTCGCCGTTTTTTTGCTCCGGCCGCGTGGATGTCGGTTATCGCGTAAAAAAGTAGCCTATGTCCTTCTCTATATCCCAGGTCGATCGGTTCAGCGGTTTAGGCGTGAAAACGTAACATACTGACAGATAGACAAACAGACATACAGACAGAGCTACTTTCACATTTATAATATTAGTATGGATAGCTTTTGCCCGCGGCTCCGCCCGCGTGGATGTCGGTTATCGCGTAAAAAAGTAGCCTAAGTCCTTCTCCATATCCCAGGCTATATCTTTGCCAAATTTCATGACGATCGGTTCAGCAGTTTAGGCGTGAAAACGTAACATACAGACAGACAGACTGACAAATAGACAGACAGATAGAGTTACTTTCACATAATAATATTAGTATAATATTAGTAAGGATAAGGATTTGTATGGATGGTACGGAACTCTTCGTGCGCGAGTCCGACTCACACACGGCCGGTTTTTCGTTTTTTGAACGCGCTAATCTCTGGAACTGCGAGTTGCATTTGAAAAAATCTTTTTGCAATTTACAGCCCAATTCTTGAGGAAGAATTACATTCCTATTAACTAGAACACTATTTTTTTTTAATGAAAGTTTATGCGAAAACGAAGTAAAAGCACGGGCAGGCAATGTTTTGCGACGGGGTGGGTCGGGGGAACAAGAAATTTAACGCGGACGAAGTCGCGGGCAGAAGCTAGTCATCGATAAACAGGGAGAGTTGTTGATATTTGATGTCAAAAAAAGAAAATATTTATAATTTAGCTCTACCAAAGTTTAACTTATCATAGTAATCTCGTATAAAATAACTGAACAAAAGGTATAAAGACTTGGGACTTTGTTGTCGTTTAAGTACTAAAGCACAAGAACAAAGTGACTTATGGTGTTACTCTAATGCACGTCTTCAATTTAGACAAAACCACAGAGCAGTCTGATGGAAGAACGTGATTTTAAAGTTGGCAAAGTGACTAAGTGGGATTAATACCATTTCGAACGTCCTTTTAATACATTAGCTAGAAATAAACGTGAAATTTACTGTTATATAAGGTTGGGGAAAAAGTCTTTTCGCATTATAGTATGTATGAACTTGTAATAAAATCTCTTTGGCTATACTATTTGTATCTGGCTGGTTTTGGTATCATTGAAAGTTTAAATTTTAAAGAACATAATTCCAAATTCAAATTAGGAAAATGTGTGATTTTTATTTGTTTTTCGTACTGTCAAGATGAGTGAATCTAATGAAGAAATTCGATACATTTTAAAATTTTACTACAAAAAAGGTAAAAATGAAACGCAAGCCGCGAAAAAAATTTGCGATGTTTATGGACCTAGTGCAGTGTCTGTGAGAGTAGCACAAATTTTGATGTCAAAGATGCACGTCGCTCTGGTCGCCCTATTACGGATAAAATGGATGCCATTTTTGAAAAAGTGGAACAAGATCGGCATATCAGTAGTTACGACGTAGCTGAAGAACTGGGAATTGACCACAAAACAGTTTTGGCACTTTGAACAAAACTGGGTACACAAAAAAGCTCGATATTTGGGTACCTCACGAGCTCACTGAAAGAAACCTAATGAACCGTGTACTCATTTGTGATTCTTTATTACGACGTAATGAAACCGAACCATTTTTGAAGAAGCTGATAACTGGTGATGAAAAGTAGATCACGTACGACAAGAACGTGCGAAAAAGGTCGTTGTCAAAGGCCGGTCAGGCTTCACAGACTGTGGCGAAACCCGGGTTAACTCGCAACAAGGTGATGCTGTGTGTGTGGTGGGATTGGAAGGGCATTATTCATTATGAGCTGTTACCACCAGGCAGGACCATCGATTCTGAACTCTACTGCGAACAACTGATGAGATTAAAGCAAGAAGTTGAGAGAAAGCGGCCGGAATTAATCAACAGAAGGGGTGTGGTTTTTCATCATGATAACGCTAGACCTCACACATCTTTAGCCACTCAGCAAAAATTAAGAGAGTTTGGTTGGGAGGTGTTAATGCATCCGCCGTATAGTCCTGACCTTGCAACTTCAGATTTCCACCTGTTTCGGTCTCTTCAGAATTCTTTAGGCAGTGTCAGGTCAACATCACGAGAGGACTGCCAAAACCACTTGTCGCTGTATTTTGATCAGAAGTCCCAAAATTTCTATAGCAATGGAATCATGTCCCTACCTACAAGATGGCAAAAATTATCGAACAAAATGGTACCTATGTAGTATGTACATACTATAGTTAAATGTAAATAAACTATACTAAAAAATGTTTTGAATTTTCTTAAAAAATGCGAAGAAACTTTTTTCCCAACCTATTATATGCATTTAGTAAAAAGCCGTTATTTTAACATTACAAACAGACACTTATTTTTTTTATTTTTTTTTATATAGATTATAGTGTGCGTGTGTAATAAATTTTAACATAATGCACACTTTGACGCATGACTTTGTTTACGTACTGAGAGCGAATGCGCACTTTGATGCGACCATAGCTGTGTTTCTATACTAAATTCAAGTTCTTATGGGCCGAATGCGGCCAGCTGAATCATGGTAATGTTCGCATCATTGCGCGTTCGCTCATTCACACGTCCAATAAGGGTTGAAAAGTGATTGTAGTTAGATAGGTACCTGCCTACCAATCTCTTTTGTTGAGTGTACAATGTGTACATGTGGGTACATTTAAGTACATGTGGGTATACAGGATAAGTTTTTAACCAGAGCGCAATTTTTTTTTGGTGGTTCAGTATCAGTAATAGAACACATTTCCATAATTTGTTCAATGCTTTTTTTTTAGTCCTACTTGAAATCAGCAAAATATGGATACAATCTATTCGTAATATTATCAATGGGCGAGCGCACAGCTGATACGTACCTACTACTGCGTTCCGCTTCACTGACCGCGCCGCCGGCGTGTTGCGCGACGAGTATCCATTATACCAGTTTCAAAATAAACATTTTTCGTTGACGATAACTTCTTTTTGTACTAAGACATATCAAAATAAGAAATAGGTGTATAATAAAACACGTTTAAGTGTAATTTGTTAAAATTTGCGCCCTGATTAAAAACTTTTCCTGTATGTGGGTACTCACTTATAACAGAAGTCACGTCCGCAGTAGTTACACGTGTGTTTGATGTTCATGTGAGTGGCCTCGTGGTGCTCCCGCAGCGCCGTGTTCGTGCGGAACGCTTTCTCGCACAGGACACACTAAGGACAAATTATTGTTAAATGTTATTTTACGTGTCATTAATTATCATGTAGAACAACCTAGATCAGCCTTAAAACAAACGAACCGAATCGTTCAACGATTTACCGTTCGTGATTTGTATCATCCATTAATTACCTCTCGATTGAGGTTTTCTTAGTGCAAAATGCATGACTTAAGCTGTCTACACACCTAAGCCCATACTAAGGCCCGCCGGCACGAACCAGCGGGTTAATGCTTTAGAAGTTGCAAGATCGTTAAATCAGGCCTTGCCCGCACTGGGTCCGCGTGGTGAATTATGGCCCACTCCCTCTCACAGAGAGGAGGCCTGTGTCCCAGCAGTGGGAACATTATAGGCTGGTTATGTATTATGTGTTACAACTAATACTTACTTTAAAAGCCTTGGCCTGATGCGTGAGCTTATGTTTGTTGAGATTGGACGGGTTGACGAAGGTGGCGGGACACTGCGCACACTTGTACGGCTTCTCACCAGTATGAGTCCGCATGTGCATGACCAGGTAGTACTTGTGTTTGCACTTGTAGGGGCACAGGTCGCAGAAGAAGTTGAATGTGTTAGTGTGGACCAGCCTGTATACAGAGTTCAAGATTTGGTTAGTTAAAGACTTCTTATAGAATAGAATAAACTTTATTTCCAAATTTAGAATTTACGCAAAATCGATTTAATACAATGACAATATTGTTTTTTTTTTTTTTTCACCTAAAGCACGGAGTTGTAAATGGGTTTTTAGCTATCGTTTGAGTACTACCGAGCTAGTGCTGTAACGCCACAGATAATTATTTACTAATCGGATAAGTGCGTTTTTTTAATCTCATCAAAGACACTTCCATAATGCTGGAGACATAATGCCAAATTCCACTTTTTTTAATAGTCTGAATTGTCCTTGGTCCCAAAATGAACTAAAAATTTACCTTAAATTGTCTGTGGTCCCTCCCGGAACCAAACGAAAAAGACCCTGACTGGCGTTCTATTATTGCGGATTCTCACTGAACTAATGTATATTTCACTATGCCAATAGTACTTTCTAATTCCATACTAACTAAACTACAATTTGACATACGACAACACTATGATCAGTCTGAACATTATTTTGTGTTTTGTTTTTTTTAAGGCTCTTCCGCCTCGAGCGCAATGATCTAGTGTTGGGTAGGACAAGCAATTTTGATGAGATTGTATGAGTAACTCATTCAGCTTGGTGAGGTAGTACATTGTACCACTTCAAATGAGGTGGGACAATATAACATTAATAGGACAATGTAACATCAATGGGATATTGTCCCAAAAATGTGACATTGTCCCAATAATGTCAGATTGTCCCACCTTATTTGAACTACTAACACAAAAGACATACGAGGCTTTGAGCTGAGCTTAGAAATATGAGGGATAGGGAAAATATCATATTACTGAGTAATGCATGACTACAACAAACGCATCGTAGTTTAGACGGATGACGAATAAAATTTGTGTCTCAAATTAAATAAACAGCGTACGACATGAAATATTTCTTTTTAATAGTTAATCAAGAAAAAAATTACTAATTGTAATTTAAAAATAGCAACATTGCCACTTTTTTACCGCCGAGTCTGTTACGTCTCTCGGTGATAACCTGACCAGACTTCGAAAAAAATTATTTCCGAAGGAACACTCGTAGCAGATATGCACAGTCGTTTTTTAGCCACTTCATATAACCTACATTAATAAGGTCTACTCTCCCGCCCGCACACATTCGTTCGTCCAGCCGCGCTGTCCCGCTCACTTGAAGTGAACCAACGAAACGAGTCAAGACCTCCCTTGTTCGCCAGCTAGAAGTGCGACTGCGACAGAATATAGGACGACATTCGAATTCGATCGACAACGACAATTCTTGCACTCGCTCGCTCACCTCACGTCAGCATTGTCAGGCCTCACTCACCTCACCACACTCACTCACTTGTCAGTTCGAGATTCATTCATTTGTATGTCACAGTGAAGCGGTACAAAATTTTATTTTGAGGTGTTGGGACATTCAATCGTTTTGTATGGGACATTTGAGGTGCCTCTTGTATGTCCTACCCAACACTACAATGATCAACTTCGCACACATGTATCATAATGAAGGATAACAAATTATTCTGATGTTTTGACAAGTTACTTTTTCAATGTCTACCGTTCCTTCGCTAGACAAAGGTCGCCCTCCATCTTCTACACATCTCTCTAAGTCGTGACTTTTCTGGCCAATTTGTCAACAACGCATGCAAGTCATTACGCCAGCATTTCCTAAGCTAACCACGAAGATGTTACATACAAGACTTTAGAGAACCCACAGTATGACAACCCTGAACCATCTGTGTGATGCATTCAACAAATATGACTCAAAGAGCTATTTAAATGGAAAATAGAAATACTTAGTAATGTACTTATTAGATGCAGAATAAAATCTCGGCACATTAATTCAAAAACATACTATACTTATGTGATGTACGATCCCATCATTGAGGGAAGTTTTTCTATGTTATCACGGAATGAGAACATTAGGGAGTTGTGCACTTTGTGATTGGTGTTATTTATTACCTGAGGTGGGCTAGACATCAAAATGACTTTAAATCATCCCGCCCTAAAATGGATTATGTATTAAGAGATATTGAGAATTACTTTTTAAGAATGTCAATAAAAACATTATATCTGTTTTTTTTTTGTATCATCAGACCCGACCCTCGATACGAAGTGCGATAAGTAGGACTATTAGGACGTTTGAGCCTTAATCCAAATGGGTATAGCGTGTATGGGGCGTACTAGTACAAGTGGGTGGAAAATAACTTTTACATACTGCGCCTGAAGAAAAAATAAAGCAATATATTTATGTTAGCCACTGATATTGAATACAAAAATTACCTACATATTTTTATTAGACTTAATATAACAAAATAACTGGGATATGGATATATACTCGTTCGTGTCAGGCATGGGTAAATTTTGTATGGGCAGTGACCATTGTTTTTTTTTTTTTACAATATAAAATTTTATTGCTGCACATAAATAAACATATTATAAGTAATAGCTAAAAAAAAAATTTTTTTTTGTTTAAGTTCAGCTACGTGAATGATGTAAGGTAGATCAAGCGAAATACAGCTCTTTCGTGGCCAACAATATTTCGAGTTATGTTAGTGTGCTTACTTTATGACAATTAAAAATTAGTTTACAAAATCAGTTTAAATCAGTGAAAGTTTATGCGAAAATGAAGTAAAATCACGGACAGGCAATGTGTTGCGACGGGGTGGGTCGGGGGAACAAGAAATTTAACGCGGACGAAGTCGCGGGCAGAAGCTAGTGTGGTATAATATTGAAATCAAATTATTTTAATCTACAAAATAAGGGTATGTTTGGTTTTTTTCTATCGAGCGAACTTTATCCAATTATGTAACGAGTACCTACAGAAAGGTCTCAAAAGCAACATATAATTTTTTCACGTGTTTCATCATTACCGTTTTTAAATAAAATTACATTAAAATTACATTTCCTAGAGGTTAACTTGAAGAACCTCGCCTTATGCATTAAAAAAGTATACTTACATATGGTTCTTCAGTCTAGCAATGATGGGGAACTCTTTTCCACAAGTGGGGCACTGATGGGGCACACTCTGTTTGTGTATGTGTCGCATGTGCTGTGCGATGCTCAGCACTAGTTGGCCACAGACATCGCACGCGCGACGCATGCATTGCCGCTCGCGCCGGTGGGCCATCAGCTTTTCCTAAACAATATTAAAGATTAATTAAAATAAATATAAAACTGATGGTGGGCCACCTTACTTCAAAATACTAACATTTGTGTTTAATCACAATAAATAAATAAAAATTAAAACTTCATGGTATGAAAGGGTAAAAACATGGAATATTTTTTTTATATAATAATAAAAAACAATACTCTTTACTGGGCTTATATCTTGAGAACCACATATCTTTGTTATGTGATTTTTAGGGTTCCGTAGTCAACAAGAACCCTTATAGTTTCGCCATGTCCGTCTGTCTGTCTGTCCGCGGCTTAGCTCAGAGACTCTTAGTACTATACTCCATTTATAATAGCATTAGACAGAAGTTAAAAAAGGTTATTTTTGATGCACACTTTATAACAAAAGTACAATAAACTTGTTATAGTTACGATTGACGCCAAATCGATTAAAATGAATTTATATATCAGCTATCACACTTAATTGTAATCATTTAAAAAAACGACCATATGAAATTAAGTAGGTTTCATTTAGATATATTATTTCATTCCAATTTAAAATTACAGTGCCTATGCTAAAAACCTAAAAGAAGCAGGAGTCAACAATACTGCAACGCTTTTTGTTTCACTATAATCCTACCAAATCTAAAATATTACTTAATCCCTTCATAAGCTGTGACAGCCGGGGATTTCTAATTTTACTGGTTTATGTCGTCTGTGAAATTGACTTGACAATGTTCTAAGATTGTCATGTATGTCATTTACTTGTGAATACTTTGTTTGTTATTGTTTAATTTTCGTGATTTTGTTGTTATTTATTAAAATAATAAATAATATTTAGTTATTTCTTTATTATTGTATTGTTATCAGTGTTGTCATTGGGTTGTTTTTACAAAACGTTACTTTTTCTTTGAGCTATGAGTGATCCCGGTGCGGGACCGAGTGGCTTACAACATATAAGTGCTGAGTCTGACCAAAGCCAACGACGAAAAAAACGTGGTCCAAAAGTTGACTCCGACGAAATAATAATGTCTCCCAAAAAAAAGAGAACGCTGCGTGCTGTAGAAAAACAACCTGTGATAAATATTTTTAAGCTATTGGAGTCCTGGCCTGCAGATACTTCTCATTATAGGACTGAGATGATAAACAAAATCGCAGAAGTTGCCGGTAAGGATGATTCATAAAATTATTACCATAAAAATATTTGAAACTAACATGCATTGTGATAAAATGTATTATATTTAAAAACTCCGCACATGATTTTATTATTTACAGGCGTATCTCGGGCTACTCTGTCCAATATTCTCAAAGAGTACAACATAAAAAGTCGCCTGCAATCTCCCCCTCCCCAACAGAAGCACATGAAACGTGATGATTTTGATGACATCACATTTAGTGGAATATGCAGGAAAATTCATTCCTTCTTCTTTAATAATGAGTTGCCCACCTTGGAAAAGATGCTGGAAGCAGTTAACAGTGACGAGTCTCTGCCAGATTTTAAAAAAAGCAGTGTGTATAAAATAATTAAATAAACATTAAAATTCACATAAATCAAACGGAGCAGAAAAAGTGCACTCATAGAAGTCATAGACAAGCAGGAGATCGTCCTTTGGAGACTAAAATATCTTCATGAAATAAAAAGGCTAAGGAATAAAGGAAGGAAAATATATTATTATTTAGATGACACTTGGCTAAATGAAGGTACAGTGCTTCTAAATTTCTTAACAGCTATTTATGCACTAAGCAGTGTATGACCTCTTGCATTCAATAACATTATAATTAACTATACAGTTAAACATAATTTCATAAAATTGGTTCGTGAAATGAATGTAATCATACAAACAGGTCACACGAAAAGCCTAATATGGCATGAAACTAATAATAAGTCTTCAAAAGAAGCACATTGGGAAGGTCTATCTGGTGGTTTAAAAAATCCAACTTATAATCGGTCATACTGGTATGCATTTTATGGACTGTCCTCGCCATAAAAAATGAACACCCCATTGTTGTTGACTATTAATTAAGTAATACATATTATATTGTATTATGAATTAACGCATGCAAAGCGAACTTTTAAAGTTATAATTTTTGTTATAGTATTTATCTATGAACTATTTCCAGCAGTGAAATTATATAGGGGGTACGGAATAATTGACTTGTATTAATTTTATTTCACAGAGTTTGTGAAGGGTTTTTAATGGATGCTGCATTAATATTTGATGCAAAGAAAGGTGATGAAGATGACCACTCCGAAATGGACGCCTTCAACTTTAATAATAATAATAATTTATTTATTTAAACTTCAAGACACAATCATCTGTGTAGCCCTGACTCTTGTACTAGGATTTCCTGTTTCATAAGAGCCAGACCTCTCAATTTACAGGAAATATGTTATAGAAGCGCGATAGACAAAAGTGAAAATGGTTCAAGTTAATTTTGACAAAAATTGAGAGTGGCGCTGTAATTGTTATGGACAATGCGCTATACCCCTCAAGGACATTGGAGAAGCTGCCAACCACAGCTACACGAAAGGCAGATATACAGGAATGGTTTAAAAGCAAAAATATTCCTTTTGAGGAAAAAGATCTTAGGGCAACTTTATTAGAAAAAGCAAAAATACAAAGACATTTATACCAAAAGTTTGTTGTAGATGCCATGTTGATGATAGCCATCTGGCTAGAGAGAAGGGTATTTCAGTATTGCGCCTCCCACCCTACCACTGCGAGTTCAACCCTATAGAATTAATATGGGCTCAAATGATGGGGTATGTGGCTCAACATAACAAAACGTTCAAATTAGACAAGGAGAAACAATTACTCCCACAAGATCTGGATAGTATTACGCTAGAACGATGGCAGTCTTGCGTTGCTCATGCAATTAAAGAAGAGGAAAAGTTAAAGCATAATGGATGATGTGGTAGAAAGATTTATTATTAGGTAACGTCGGTGAAACTTCTTCATCTTTATTCTCTGATGATAGTGACTAAATTATATGATGAAGACGAAGAAGTTACACCAACTATTGTGTGTTGAAAATTGTTGTTTTAAATAAAATATTGTAAAAAAAAAGACTTTTATTTCCTTTAATCTTAATTAAATTTAAATCATCACGACGTAATCGTTTGTTTCATTCATTCGTTTCGTTGTAAGTAATGTGTGATGAAGATGTTATTACGACCTATTTATCAAAGTTATGTTAAAACATTTTTAGTTTAATTGTTTAAACTTTTAACTTTGAATAAAATGTTTCGCACTCCTGCTTCTACGAGCCTCTTTTTTCTAATGTTATAGTAAATGAAGTATAGATAGTTATAATTTGGCATGTACGAGTATATACCGGATGACTTTTTTTACCGTCTCGTAAAAATTTGGGTATACTAGGTGAACGGAGTAGAAGCCTATGGCATAGTTTTTATTATTTTTTCTTTAACCTAGAAAGAAATTGATCTATGGATAAATACCACATATTTGAAGTAAACTTATCATACTATAACAATAAACACAGAAATTTAACAAAAAACATAATTCAATAAATAAATACGATAAATAATATTTAAATTTAAATCATACGCACCCAAATATCAGTATTTTTATCTTTTATTTTAGTTTTATTTCTGAAAAAAAAAAAAAAAATTGCTATGCCATAGGCTTCTACTCCGTTCACCTAGTATACCCAATTTTTTTCGAGACGGTAAAAAAAGTCATCCGGTATACATCACGCCGACAAAGTGGTAGAAGAAAATCTATTTCTTTTTTTTTTTGTGTTTCTACTGCACTTTTCCCCTACACGGAAAGTGCAAATTTTTGTTACAGTCAAATGTCCCCCCCCCCTGCCAGCTAAATGGTTGTACTTGGATACGTGAAAAAAATCACAGCAGTAGATCCCTTTAACTTCGTTATATATATAACGAAGTTAAAGGGACAACTATCAGCTAAGTAGGCTTTACAAGTTACCGAGTAATTATCGACCAACTTATATTTACAGTTGAAAAACATGTTCTCCTTTAGATTCCGTATGGAAGAACATGTTTTTCAACTACAGTGTTAAGTTTGTTCTTGGGATAAATTAATACCAACTACGGAATCCTTCATTGTACGTGGTCCGACACGCACTTGGCCGGTTTTTAATTCTTAGATATAATATTATCTGGATAGGTTTTGGTATAGACTTATAATTTTATTCCACATTCGCAACCAGCGTGCGTGTATGACCATATAGAGGTATGAGGAACAGGGTGTAAAGTTCACTCATACTCTATAGTAAAGGGAGGATCCTCCGACCAGACGGGAATTGTGTCTGGTGGGCAACTGCCCGACGGTTGATGTTGTACATATATATGCCAGTCGCGCGGTAAATCTGATTGCGCGATGCAGGATTTGTGACGTCAGGTCTTTGATGGGTAGTTCGCATGTGGCGTTGTAGATGCCGCCACAACCATAAATCAAGCAAAAGGAGTATGTAAGAATTGTTGCAGGTGGCGTTCTGTAGACCCCCATGGGCAAAAGGCATGAGTTTTCCACACTGGCACAGCTATTATTACAATAAAATACAAACCTTATTTGGGAATGTTAAATCACAAGGTGAACATTTGAACTGTTTCTCTTTAGGTGATTTCTTTTGTTGCAGTCTTTCTCTCCTCATCTGTTCCTTAGCTTTCTTTTCTTCAAGCTTCATCCTTTTCTGTCTGATCTCATGCAGTATCAGTTGGAAGTCATGCTTGGAATATGGATATGATGGTGTGATTGGATTTCCTGGAAAGAAAAAAGTATTTTTGTGTAGGTATATTGTTTATCCCAAAATATTCTTTTAAGCAATGGTTGCAACTTCAAGCAACAGGGCCTTGATACATAATTTAAATGAAGTATTAACCGCTTTAAAATCATTTTATTGATTAAAACTCTTTTACTGGATTATTAATTGAATCTTATTGTCATCATCATCATCATTTCAGCCGGAAGACGTCCACTGCTGGACATAGGCCTCCCCCAAGCACCGCCACTTCGACCGGTTCTGTGCTTCCCGCATCCAGTGGATTCCTGCGGCTTTCATAAGGTCATCGGTCCACCTTGTGGGAGGCCTTCCAACGCTACGCCTTCCGGTACGCGGTCGCCACTCCAGAACCTTTCGGCCCCAACGGCCATCTGTTCTGCGCGCAATGTGCCCTGCCCATTTCCAATTAAGTTTGGCAATTCTTCGAGCTATGTCGGTTACCTTGGTTCTCCTGCGGATCTCTTCATTTCTGATTCGATCACATAGGGAAACTCCAAGCATAGCCCTCTCCATTGCCCTTTGGGTGACTTTTAGCCTTCTGCATGAGAATCTTATTGTGTCGTGAAATATCTAAATATTTAAAGAAAGCAACTGTAATCTCTAAAAGTCTGCGGGGTAATTACGTAACACACTATCAGTAGCAATAGGTGTCTTTTTGACAGTTCATCAACATTCATTGCGTTATTCACGTTGTTGAGCGGACACATTTTCGAACATAAATATGAAGCAATGGATTATCAATATGCTTCAAAATACGGTTGTACGGTGTTACACAATTAGGGTACTGAATAGTAAAGTTAAAGCTTTACCTATTGGGTTCAGTATTTTCTTGAAGTTCTTATCAGAGGCCTCACAAGTTCTTTTAAAATTTAGTGCTACTTTGAGATTTTCCAAACAATCAGTACAGATGAATTTGGGAAGAGAATCATGAACTTCTATCTGTAAAAGATCAAAGTGATTTATTATTATAACTAAGCAGACAGAGGTGTACCTGTAGAATACCCACATTTCACATGTTTAAGTCGAAAGCTTGAGGGTAGCTCGCGAAATGCATATTTTCTTACGTTTTTTAGAACTTACATGGCAGTATCCGGTTGTATGCTGTTCTAAATATGATCCGGCGTCGTACCTAACAAATATTTATTGATATAAATACTACTATTATAAACTAGCTTCTGCCCGTGACTTCGTTCTCGTGGATGTCGTAAAAAACCTCAATATACTAAACTACCAGCCACATTTTATAGTTTTGGTAGTTTTGGTCACAGCAGTCAAAATATACGGAGTCAGGACTGGTGTGACGCGGGAGCAAGCGACCAAGCGACGTACAGTTCGATGTTCTATGACAAAGGGTTTGGTTTCCACACTTAGTCCTTCAGGTGGACCATTGTAAATGGACCATGGCGACCATCAGTGGTTATTCCAACCAGCCCACCTCCCTCCAGAAGTTAATTACGTCTCCCGGTCTGTTAAAACATCTGAGAAAGATCTAGGTGCCCTGAGGTTTTCTGTTCTAATGTGGGTGACGCCTGTGCATTCAAAGAGCACATGCGCAACGGTTTTCTCAGCCTCCATGCAAGCCCTGCCGGATTTTCCGTTACGCCTATTGTGTGGAAGTGTTTGTTTAGCGAGCAGTGTCTAGTTATGGTCCCCGTCACCAAGCACAAGCCGGTCCTGTGCAGGGGTAATAAACGCCTGGTTAGCCTGTAATCCTACTGATATACTGTGATTGTTACCTGTTATAGTTGCCTTGTGAATAAATAAATAAAACCATACTTGTTACGGTCGCGAATCTTACTTTAATCAACATACAACCTGACACTGACCTGCAAAACGTAAGAAAATTTGAATTTCGCGGGCTACATTAGAGCATCCACCTTAAGTCCCATGTAATTGGTGGCGAGCCAATTGTCACTAAACCGGCACAAATCTAGACCTAACCAGATCCAGACCTCTGCCCAACCCTTCACAGAAACAAGGTGTAATGTTTTATTATATTTATGTTATTATAACTAGCCATTACTGATGCTTATAGTTCATGACAAACTTGTCAGCATATAGGAATCTGTGTAGAATAGCTATAACATTTTAGCAGATTTTTTTTTTTATAAAAGAAAAGTTAATGCATTGTTTGTAAACATTTTTGGCTTTAGGTAAAAGTTTTGAAATGTTTGTAAACAATAGTAAGTACAGTTGTTTACACTGCCGTGCTAACGAAGAATGCAATAACTCGATTTTGTCGCTTCCGAGAGTTGTATTTTTGATTACTGAATTTGTTATGAAGTTTTGTTATTGCATTCTTGCTTACTGAAAAACCGAGTTCCTGAAGGATCAATAAAAAGTTGCTTAGAGAGAGTTATTAGATTTCGATTTGCTGACTCCAAATATATGACTCGACGAATATATTACTCAAAATCTTCCAAAATCGAGTTATTGCATTCTTCGTTAGCACGGCAGTACAAACATACTGAAAATGCATAACTTGATTATTTTTTGTGACTATCTAACAGAGTAATTTTATTTTCATCTAGATGCTGCCTGAGGCTTCCTCAGCATGGCTTTTTCTAAAATAAAAGTAGCCTTATTGATTTCTTATAACATCAGCTATCTGCCAGTGAAAGTCCCATCAAAATCGACCCAGCTGTATCAGAGATTAGCAAGAACAGACAGAATGAAAAAAACAATTTTTTTTTATAAAGTAGCATATTTGCTTTAGTAAAAAGCTGTTATATTGGCATTACAAACACTTCAGTTTTATTTATTTCCATAGATTAACACATTGACTGCCTCTGGGGCCTAAGTCTACTAATTTACAAACGTTGCAATGGTCTCTTCATTGTGATTATTTGACAGTGTTTGTATGGCAAATCTGTCAAAAACTCACAATGAAGAAACCATTGCAACGTTTGTACATTAGTAGACTTGGCCCCCAGTATTTATGTCTTAACCTAAGAACTACCACATCAAACACATAAGAGTATTGTTCATAACAGAAACAGTCAGCACATTCATAGATATAACAAAACTTTTTGCAACTCACTGTAATATTAGAAATACTCCGAATGGCACTCATAATATCATAGCCATCTATTTGATCACTCAGAGGATTACAGGCACTCCTGGCACACACCCTGCATATCATCTCTTTAGACAAATGCAGCATTTTCTTACTGTAATCAAAACAATAAAATCCTAGGTTAGGGGATTAGTTATACTGTATGCATACATCCACAGAAAGATTACAAAGAAGGAAACGGTTTCAATGCTGTGAGACAATAAACCAAAGGCAGAGGCTTATCATAAACGTAGAGTTACTTACTTGCTCTCCAATATCAGGCTGGGCCAAGGATCATCACGAATGCTTGCCTCATTTTCAACACGCGAGCTACACGGATATTTCAATTTATTCATCTTCGACAGCATCTTCTTCGTTAAATAGACTGCCATCCTGTAGTCATTTATTTTCACACGATTACTCCTTTAAATTGTACATTATTTACCAATAATTATTTCTCTTGTCTTGACACAGTTGTGAGTTGACACTGACAGACAAACAAATAAGTGTGACCGTTTTCAAACACCACTAAACTACTAGATGTAACTTACTTTTCTACTGAAATCTACTAACGTTTTGGAAAATCCTACTGAAATTGTACTGACGTAGTTTGTGGTTTAAATCATGGAAGATAAAAAACTATTTTTCTTTTCCATGGTTTAAATTCACTTATATTGATAATTTTTGATGAGACAGAAATGAAACACAAGTTAATATTATCAAGTTTTATTAATATGTAAATTATTAGATATACACACGTATATAGATACTTAATAAATTATTCATCATTGTCATGTTTCGATTTTTTTATTAATTTAACCATATTATTTTCTGGTTGGAAATTCGTACAATTACCGCCGTTATCAATTAAACCTTGTTTTACATGTAAAAGCTATGATACATGAGTGTTTAAAAACCTATTGCGCTGCTCTGTTTTCACCAAATTTACTTGTGAAAATATACGCTCACAAGAGGCGTTAGATACCGGCAAACACATCATCGCTTTTGCAAATCTACAAAGATTATCATATTTCAATTTATTGTTAATGTCTGTCAATCTATGTACATTTGACCAAAATTTGTCAGTGTCAACCGAAACAGTTGATTGACTGGATGACGCTAACAAATTTTGAACGCTACTATCGAATTTTAACTGACGATACTCCTCGTCAATTATTTGTTGATCATTAACATTGGTAATCAAATTAGGAAAACGTTCTGTCAAAGGAAATAAGCTTGTAAATTGTTCATATGCTGCAATTTGAGGATCCAAAAACTTTAAATGTTGAAACATTGGTTGTTCCAAAGGCAATCTTTTTTTAAGCTGCAGGCACAATTCGATTAAAAATGATCTACACCTTTTTATATAGTCTTGAATTTTTTGAGCGAGATCCCTGCCCATATGTGAAATTAATTTTGCCACCTTGACACCCTAGATATATTTGATTAATTCAAGAAAATTTATCTCACTTCTAGGATCAATGGTTTCTACTGTTGTTGAGGTAATATAACCAGCTTTCATATAACAGCTAAGTAAAGATTTGTACATGTCGACCATATCCTTAGACAACCGATGAACGGCGCAATATGCCGATTGGTAAATCGTATTAAATTTATTTATTATTGGTAACACATAATCCAGAAACAAAAAATATAACTTAGTTACATTATCATCAAAATTCGTTTGCAAAAATTCGGCATTTAGATTACGATCCAATAGATATTGATGATGAAAATATAATTTTAATGCGTCCCACTGTTCAATAATACGGTTAACACAAGCACGTAAAGAAAGCCATCTTATCTCGTAATGACGCAATATATTGTGATTATCAGATCCGACAGTCTTGAAATTCTATAAACTCTCGCTGTCGTTTACTGCTGTGACTGAAATAATTGTAAACATCTTTAACAACCTGCTCAATATTTCGAGGCAGTTCTTTACATGCATAGCTTACTGCTAAGGCAACTGAGTGACAGACACATTTGACAAAAACGCAGTGAGGATTAACAGCTTCTATTTTTGACACCACACTACGGTTAGTACCTACCAAAGATTACATTTGTTGTATCGGCGGCAAATCCAAGTACATCAGCAATATTCAAGTTTATCTTTTTTAACCCATTTTAAATATTTACATGTGACATGTTATCGGACTCATCTTTATGCCGAACCGCCGCCGCGCCGCGCTCCGCGCCGTTGCAAGCTTACTCTTGGAATTGATTTCCATCAAATGCCATCAATCCCAATCTCAAGCTAACACGAACTCGAAACAGTTTCAATTCCAATCGGTAAATCCCGGTTAAGTTCAAAATCGAACAAGAAAATTTGACAGATTGTGGTAAATTGATGTTGGCCACCGTACAATAAATTCAAAGGAATCTTGTGGCAAGCGCTTGCGATGCGTCCAACTGTTTTTGCGTGTGTTGAGGTTTGTAACTTGTGGCGAGTTCCAATACTTTTCAAATAATTTTTAGTCTCTGGATAAGTCACTCACTGTCAAGAAATGAATGACACTGACATAATGACATGAATGCAGATAATTCACTTTCAGTCCGTGTTTTTCTTCAGAACATGTCAGATATTTCAGCATAAAAGAAGGATGGCTTTATATAATTAATAAGAGTGTAAGGACATTAGTATTATGAAAGTCTGCGCTATATAAAAAAACATAACATCCATGCAAACATAATATCCTAGATAATTTATAATTCTCTTCTCTCTCTTGACTGATTGTTGTTTTGTAAAAAGCTCAACTCGGTAAAAACATTACAAAACCATCTAAATATGACTTCCCTTTTATTACTCAAGTCTATGTTGTTTGCTAACGCTCTCCAAAAGAGTAAAAAGAAGAAGAAGAGCAAGATCAAGAAAACGTACGTATACTTTCCTATTAGACAATATTATAATGTTATAACTGTTTGTTTCTGTTTCATCTTAACTTCGTGCCGAGTACAACCTGGGATTACATTCAAAATTACTGAAAGGAACAACTTCATCAAATGGTGTTCTCTGCCTTACTTTTAGCTTTCTTTTTTAAACTTGGGTTTCGTTTCATTTCCAGTCCCAAAATTAAGAAAATAGCAAGCCTATGTATGTGTAGAATATGCAACGACGAACCAGGAGACATACCAATATTCAACAATTTTGTACAACCCAATATCCCTGAAGAGATAAAGAACTTTTCAGGCATAACTGTAAGTTTTTAAATACTATCTGACTATTTGGATCAGACTCTGAAAAAAATACAAACGCTTTGTACTAATGTATAAAAGAATTATGAAAACATCATCATCAACATGAATTTCTGTTTGGAAAATTACCCATTAAATATATTTTCTGTTTTCAGTTAAACAATGCAGACAATTTATCAAAACATATGTGTCAAAGCTGCCTGGATCTTTTAAATGGATGTATAATGTTCAGAGAAATGTGTCAGAGGACTAACAAACTACTTATAGAAATATCTATTAAGAAAGGTATGGAGTTAGAAATTCTTGTGTTCTATATATATCATTACGCATGTGCTGGTACAGCAGATTCAAAATGATTTACTACTGCACACAGAATGCCATGAGATTTTTAAATTTTTGGCTCAATTGGCCCCTTACCTATGCTTGTAAAAAATCCAGCTTCTGAAGAGTAGCATAAAATACCTATGTCAGAAATCTGAAAAGTTTTTTAAAAGCTTTCAAATTGTCAATACAATTTCTTATAATGTAACCATCTACTTCATACCCCAAATTAAAACATTGCAATACAAGTTACACATAGGTAACAAACAAAAACAAAAACAAGGTAGAAAACAAGGGGGAAAGCTTTGGCCAGCAGTAGCACAGTACAGGTAGACAAAAAAAAAAAAATACAATAAAAGATGGATCTGTCAAACTAATGTTCTTATATAATTATTAGTAAATGAACATTTATATTTTTTTGTAAATGAACATTTATAATTATTTGTAAATGAACATTTATAATTTTTTGTAAATGAACATTTATAATTTTTTGTAAATGAACATTTATAATTATTTGTAAATGAACATTTATAATTATTTTTAAATGAATATTTATAATGATTAATAATAATAATTTATTTATTTTAAAAAAAGTGTGTACATACAGTTTGTTACAAATAAAATAAGATTTAACAATTTAGGGAAAAATCGTAAAGAGAGTAACAAAATAATTGAATCTGGCGTCCTAGCTAGGTTACATGGTAACCTGTAACAAGGTTCGCCCGCCCAGGTTCCCAAAGGAGTACAAAATTATAATAGAGACTGCTTAGGACTATAAGGTACAAATGTATGTTAACTTAAACTAAGTGTGTGAAGTGTTAGTATGTATGTGTGTTATTTGTAAATGGATGTTTGTAATTATTTCATTTTACAATTTATAAAAACAAATAGTACAATTTTGGGGAGAAAAGGGAAGCTTAGACTCAACACTGGGTGGAACAAGACTACCAGTGATGATGATGACTGCAATTTTAAACAGTTCTTAAATATTTGAGAAATAAATGTTATTTCTTTCACAGAATATACTCAAGACTGTCATAATTATGAAGAGGTTCATGATGCTGATGATGCCAAAGCTGATAGTGAAGACTCTTACAACATTCCTTCACCAGAATTTACTATGGACAACTCTGAACTTCTCTCTCTTTGGGGGTGCTCAAATTGTGGTGAAGAATTCCATGTTATGGTGAGTCTCTAAATTTTCCCGTGTATCTACTTATTTTCAATAAACTAAAATACAAATAAGTACCTAAGACTATTTCTCGTAATGTCTTAAGTAACTAAAAGCTACCATAAAAATACTACTATTAATACACTGAGTTAATGCATGCTCCATGAGAAATAAGTTTTAAAACAGTAACCATCAAATTATGTTTTATGCAGGGTTGAGATGGTTTAAATCACCTGATTAATAAAATCAGAGATTTAAATCGCAATCAAAATAAAATGATATTTTAAAAAAAATCGTCGATTTTGATCTTTTTTAATGCAACAAAATCAACCAAAAAGTGTCAAGGTACTTCCCCAACAAAAAACTACGGCGCACACATACGTGCAATGCTATGTTTATCTAGACAGTTCGGGTATTCCCCGAAATATAAACAAGTTACTTGATTCGCCCGGTCATTAGTGATTGCTTAGTGAAAGCGTGAATACAACAAAATAGATGGAAGAAAAAAAGATGCTGTATGGGTTTATTTTGACGAAAAAAAGTCTGCTTGCGGAAAGTTTGTTATTTTTCTAATAATAACCGACTTCCAAATGAAAAAAAGATTGTAATATGATTTTTATCAACCCTGGTTTTATGTATAAACCACACTACCCGCTGGTAGTGTGGTTTATACATAAAACTATTGACTACAAAAGCAAAACCATCAAATCATATATATTTTTTTTTTTGTTTAATTGTCTTTAGATAACAATACTTATCACATCTGCGGAGTTTCGCTCACTAATTTAGTTTGACCCTGTATTTTCGGTAGGCCACCTACAGCAGGCATGTTATCAAGTGCAATGCCCAATCAACAGACGCGCCAAAACCATCAGGGGAAGTAACTAAGAGGAAGTTCCTGTGTGACATCTGTGGAAAGACTGCATATTCGAATGCTAGTCTTCTTGTTCATAGGTAGGTATTATGACGTATTTATTGTTAATTAGCTGCAGCCCACGGCTTCGCCCGCGTGACTTTTTCTAAAAGAAAGGTAGCATAAGTTACTACTTATAACATCAGCTATCTACCAGTGAAAGTCCCTTCAATATCGGCCCGGCCGTTTCGGAGATTAGCCGGAACAAACAGACACGGACAAAAAAAATTTTTTTTTTTCTTGTATTTACTGTATATACTTTCATATGAATTTAGTAAAGAACTTTTATTTTGACATTACAAGCAGACACTTCAATTGTATTTATTTGTTCTTATATTTATATATAACTAGCTTTTTCGCGCGGCTCCGCCCGCGTGGATGTCGGTTATCGCGTAAAAAAGTATCCTATGTCCTTCTCCATATCCCACGCTATATTTCTGCCAAATTTCATGACGATCGGTTCTGCTCTTTAGGCGTGAAAACGTAACATACAGACAGACAGACGAGAGTTACTTTCACATTTATAGTATTACTAGCTTTTGCCCGCGGCTCCGCCCGCGTGGATGTCGGTTATCGCGTAAAAAAGTAGCCTATGTCCTTCTCCATATCCCAGGCTATATCTCTGCCAAATTTCATGACGATCGGTTCAGCGGTTTAGGCGTGAAACCGTAACATACAGAGAGACAGACAGATAGACAGAGTTACTTTCACATTTATAATATTAGTATGGATTAGCTGCAGCCCGCGGCTTCGCCCACGTGGCTTTTTCTATAAGAAAGGTAGCCTAAGTTACTCCTTATAACAACAGCTATCTGCCAGTGAAAGTGCCTCTAAAATCGGCCCGGCCGTTTAGGAGATTAGCCGTAACAAACAGACAGACAGACAAAAAAAAAAGTTCTTTTTGTTGTTATTACTTTTATTATACTTTCATATGACTTTAGTAAAAAACTATTATTTTGAAATTACAAGCAGACGCTTCAGTTGTATTTATGTGTGATCCGACCGCGTGGATGTCGGTTATCGCGTAAAAAAGTAGCCTATGTCCTTTTCCATATCCCAGGCTATAATTATCTCTGGCAAATTTCATGACGATCGGTTCTGCTGTTTAGGCGTGAAAACGTAACATAAAGACAGACAGAGTTACTTTCGCATCTATAATATTAGTATAGATATTGTTTATAGTTAAGGTATATCCTTATATTTTAATAAAATTTATCCCCCAATAGTTCAAAACTATTTATTTATTTAAGTAAAGTATTAAATAAATAAATAAATAAATGAATAGTTCAAAGTAAAAAAAAAAAAAAACACAATAATAATTAAATACTTTGTAATTTTTTGTTCATTATATTATATTATATATTTTATTAAGTAATAAACAAATATCAGGTGATATTTGTTTATTACTTAATAAAAAATATTCAGGTTTCTTTTCGTTAAATTTTTTAATTGATATTTTTAATCTTTAGTGCTATGAATAGTCTACTAAACGGACCGCGACAATTATATAATTTTTTAAATCCCATTTCATTTTGACCCCCAATGAAACTAATTGGTGATCCCTGCTATAAGTGTTCCGTTTTTTTATTCGGACGTACGGAACGGAGATTCGAAGGACGGTTTATTCATTATTATTATTATTTTGGATTCGCCTTTCCTGTACCATAGCTGAGGACCACTCCCTCATGTGCCTTGTGGTGTCAGGTGCCGTGTGGTGCGGGGTGCCGTGTGGTTCCGGACGTAAAGAATAGCACCACCCCAATTCCTCCCGTGGGTGTCGTAAAAGGCGACTAAGGGACTTACTAGAGAATGGGCAGCAGCGTTCTCTATGCATTTTTAACACCATACTGCGATCGCCAACCCGCCTGACAAGCGTGGCGATAATGGCAAACACCCCCAACTGGGGGAGGCTTATGTCCAGCAGTGGACGTCTTTCGGCTAAAATGATGATGATGATTCCCTCCTAATTTCCCATCTTGCAATCCGGAGAAGTCATCCGTATTATTTATATCTATAAAGAGTTTTCTTTACAGGGCTATCCACGAAAATGTGTTTCCTTTCAAATGCGACGTTTGTCCGTACCAAGGTCGAACAATGGATCTTCTGAAGGTGCACAAGAGATCTCACCTGGTTGATAAACCATTTAAATGTACACAATGTCCTAAGGCAACTACTACGTCCAGTAATCTTGCTAAGCATATGCGGCATGTGCATAGTACGACGAGACCGTTTAAGGTATTACCTGAATTTTCGCTGTCTTTCCAAAATTCACCTATTTAGCTATCATAGAAAATGCATCAGGCTAACAATAATAACAAATGGACGTAGTTGAACGAAAAGGATTAAGTCCGCCTATGTACCACTATTGTACATGAAGTTTAAATAAATAAATAAATAAATAAATAATACATACAAACAAGGGCAGATCCAGGATTTTTTTCTGGGAGGGGTACAAGGGGCGGACGGGCAAAAAAATCAACAATAACTGTATCATACTTCAAGTTTATTTTTACAAGTTCAAGTATGTATAGGAAGTACCGCTCTCGCAATCGCTGGTTATCATCTTTCATTTGCAAGTGCGTGAAAGGGATGCAACGAACAAAATTCGCAATTCCAGCCAGAAATAGGCAAGAATTTCGCTCATTCGGGGCACGCTCTTTAATCCGTCCTTACATACAAAGTCACAAAAGTGACTAAAGAGAGAGTGTTCTAAAGTGACTTTGTATGGATTGGATCGTTTTCATTTAGAGATATTGACGTTTGAAGTGTGTACGTTACCCCAGCAGGAAAGTGTCTCCTAGAGTGATATGAGTGGAACGTACAATTAGTGCGTAATCTGATGTAAATGTGCGCCAACTAAAAAAAAAATTTTTTCTTTTTTTTCTTTTTTCAGTGTACTTATTGTGACAAGGCTTTCTCGTACCAGCATGATATGAAAAGGCATGTTAAAGATATACATTTAAGGCAAGGCACTGTGGAATGTGATATCTGCCATAAGAAGTTTAATACTAAGTAAGTATTTCTTGTAAGCCAAAATGAAATTACCATGTATGTGTATTCATATATTATATTATACTAGCGTTTGCCCGCGGCTTCGCTCGCCTTGACGTCAGAAATTATCCCACAGGAACGTAGTACCGGGAAAAAAGTATCATGTGTTAATATCCAGGTTATAAACTATCTGTGTGCCAATTTTTATCTAAATTCGTTCAAACACGAAAAAACAAACATACAAACTTTCACATTTATAATATTACTAGCTTCCGCCCGCGGCTTCGCTCGCGAGGTTTGTCGATAAAAACTATCCTATGTCCTTCCCCGGTATGCAATCTATCTCTCTGCCAAATTTTATAGAAATCCGTTCAGTGTTTTTAGGCGTGAAAAGGTACCATACAGAAAGACAGACAGAGTTACTTTCAAATTTATAATATTACTAGCTTTTGCCTGCGGCTTCGCTCGCGTTAATTAGGTATTTAAATAAAATAAACTTTACACACTAAAGCTTCTGTAATAATATAATTCAATCACGATTCGAAATACACGTGGCGCCATCTATCATCATAAGAACGTTATTGTTGTTTTCCTCGGGAACAGTACTTTTGTTCGGGTTGAAAGGTACCCTATGTCCGTTTCTGTGCACCTGACAACGTATATGCAAAATTTCAGGATGATCGGTTCAGTGGTTTAGGCGTGAAAAGGTTACAAAAAAACAAACTTATTTTCGCATTTATAATATTAGGATTAGTATGGGTTAATAGAATGTTTATGCATGTCATTGTCTTATTTCAGGAAAATTTTACAAGGTCACCGATGGAAAATCCACAAGATTAAAGGCGAGAGACAAGGACGCCTGCCGTCGTACTTACAATGTCAAGAGATAGGACAAAATAATGAGAACAATATTAATGAGAATGACAACACGAATAACTGTGAACACAATTATTAATATGTAGGTACCTACTTACATAATCCTTAGGTTGGATATCCAGCCTACAAGTCAAGACATTATCATCATCTGTACCAGTACCTATTTTACATAGAGCGACTGCCGATCTGATCTCCACAACCCAGTTACTGGGTACGATACCCCTTGGTAAGACTGGTTGTCAGACTTTCGGGCTTCTGACGACCCGTAAAGACTGTCAAAGATCCACAAATTACAGCCGGGACCAATGGCTTAACGTGCTTTCCGAGGTACTGAGGGGTCTTGGTATGTAAAAATGGTCACCCATCCACAGACCAACCGCGGCAAGCGTAGCTTACCCTGATCGATCGACCCGAGCAGCTGTTATAACTTAGCCACAAGTCCCTAGCCTATAGTCAAGACTAGGAGTGGGCGTTGCGACGACGAACCGTTTTCAAATACCGTTTTGTGTTCCCCGACGATGAAACCGCTTAACGTCCCGGGTTCAAACAGTCTTCGTTGCACAAACCAGTCTTCGAATTATTTTTTATTTTACGTTTATGAAAATGCAGTCTAGAACGCAATGAGTCAACTATCTCATCCGTCGCGTCGTCGTTCCGCGTTCGTTTACAAAACAGCCCTTACAATAGAAATTGAACTTTATGTCAATGAAATACAGTCGATAATGTAGGTATTTCCTTACCTACCAGTTGTCAATGCTATCGTTCGTGATGCGACGATCAAACCCGTTGATAGTTGTAAGAAACTGCAACTATATCACTCGACGAAAACGCAATTCTATTTCATGTTGGATAAGTTTCGTCCTTTAAGCCGTCTTCAAACCAGTTCAACGACGACCGTTTTTTGCAACCGTTTTCGTCGTCGGGAAAACGGTTGCGTTTCGTCCGTCAAAAATTCGACCACGACACACCACTAGTCAAGACAAACCCCCAAAATATCGGATCTGGGAATCGTTTTTATTACGCCATAATTTTGTATATGTAATTTGACTGAACATTTTGTAGATAAGATCTGGCTTCAATTATGTGCCAGCATTTCTGGCTTTCGTGGTTTGCAACAAAACCCCAAAAATATCGGCTCCGGCAACTTATCGTATTACGGGATAATTTTGTGTACCTTTGTAATTTGACTGAATATTTTATAGATAATATGATCTGGCTTCAAATATCCGCCAGCATTTGTGGCAAACTAGGTATTCCTTTTCATATTGTGTTAGATTGTTGTGCCCGACAATCCATGTAAACTTTGTAACTATTAATAAGATCTTGTACACACGACTACATGTCAAGCTATTTATTTCCAGTATATGCTGATCTCTTATTATACGGAAATCCTATACAATGCGAGACCATTCATCCATATAATGAGAGATCAGCTTATACTGGAAATTTATAGCTTGATATGTAGCCGTGTATACAGTGGCCAGCACATCAGGCTACACGAAACTGTCAAATTTCACCAAACGATTTTAAACTTTAAAAAGTTGATGATTAAGTTCAAAACCGAACGAGAAAATTTGAGATTGTGGTAACTTGATGTGTTGGCCACCGTACACACATGAGATATGCAATAAAGATTTTAATTTCAAACGTGGTGGCGATGCCACAGGATTAGCATCTAGTATAGTAAACAGTATTTAAAGAGAGTGAGAGAGAAGTAACGCTACTGCCGTGTTCTGTAAAAATCTCACCGTGACTTAGGTGAAGTGAGCTTGAAGTAAGCTGACAATGGTGTCACTCCCTAGCATGGGGTGGATAGATAGCTAGCTTCACCAAATTTTTCATAATGTTTTTATTATTTTTACGTCACACCTGGCCATAATGTGAGTTTCACCGCACGCTACGCGTACAGTACCTAAAACTCGCATTGTGGCCAGGTGAAGACGTAAAATTGTGTACTCACCACGGGCAGTAAAAAAGAAAGTCATCTATCGCATATTTACAACCCTCGCCTGCGGCTCGGGTCACAAATACCTGCGATTTCGGGCTTTCTTTATTTTACAGCCCTTGGTAACTAATGTACTATAACAGAATAGATCGGTTGATCTGAATAGCTACTATTGGAAATAGAGCTCTCTACTAGGGCTTTCAACACGGGAATCCGGGTCCCGAAAATTTCGAGATTTTCGACGATTTTTTGTTATTTTCGAGACTAGACTAAAATTTCGGTCTCGGGAATAACGAGACTCTTGAGACTTATCAATGGTTTAGGGAAATACCTAAACCATTGTTACAATTACTTAATATTATCCACATATCCCCCACCAACGTAAAAGCAGAGAGAGCTTTTTCTAATGTTACTTTTGTAATAAATTCAGGTCCTCTGTCTGAAACTACATTAAACGTCCTTTGTTTCTTTCGTGTCCACTATAAAAATGATACAACTCTCGTAAATAATTTTTGATTTTATCATTTGAGTTTGTAACTGTTTGCTTGATAAAGTACTTGATTATAATATCTTGTTTTGACTGCTTAAAAGCCTAGCCTATAAATATGAAACCTACTTTTGAAATAGTGTGGAATGTCTCGTTTTTCCCGGGAATTGCGAGACCGCATCGAGTGTCGTTTTTTTTTTTATCCGGGACTGAAAACCCTACTCTCTACTCTTTGTTGTGTCCATTAGAACCAGTATGTAGCAAAACGCACGTCTTTTTAGTTTAGAACAAGAATAGCTGGTGCCGTTTATGTAACGAAGCTAACAATTCATTGTTCCGTTGCAAAAAAGGGATGGCGCTATTCGTCTTGTATAGCTTCATCTCATTTGCGCACAGGAGCAATGATAGCTTTAAACTTCACTTTAGGAGCCCTAGTTTATATCAAACTACCGTTTGTCACAGAGCTCATTCGACTCTCTTTGTTTTGCTATGTAATGTGGTAGAAAATATTTGGAGGCTTTTTAGGGCACTACTTGTGCAGTATAGAACAAATGAGTGATTAATTTATGACACAGCGATTCTCGATTTGGTTATGATGTCTAAATGAACACATTATATAACCCAAAGTCTCAAATTCAGATAATTTATGTAAACAAAGGGGATAACATATCAAAAAAATATCTTCGTGATGGTAATTCACATAAAATGGCGAAAAAAAAGGTTCCATTTTCTTTTAAGTACTGAATTTAAGAAATAATGATTAAAAAATAATCATACCGTAATTGTTTTTATGAATTTTCGGTTTAAAACAAAGTTATTAAAAAAAGGAGATTTTACGGTATAAAATATTTTATGATACTGGTAACAATGCAGGAGATCCAAACATTTTCACATTTTTTACATCTTCAACAACACTTATAATACAACTCTCATTCATAGATTCATATTGTATGTAGCATATCTAGCCACATTTTGGATGAAAACGGCTGTAAACTGCTTCAAGTGGAAATCGATTTTGGGAGGCCTACGTCTAGCAGTGGACTTAAAAGGGCTGATTATGACGATCATAGGCCGCGTCTCCGACACACTACATAAAACATTGTTTGGCAACGGTATTTTGTTTGCATAGTTCTTATAATTAATTCACTTTAATTTCATAGATGATTATTTACAAAAAAAATATATGATAAAATGTTTTGCACCGCTGTCCTGTCATTTTGACAGTGACGTTTCTTGACATTACTTTGTTTACATAAATTATCTGAATTATAGACTTTGGGATAGTTACTATCAGCGGGGTAATGTCGTAACACACAGTAGTACTGGGCAATGCTGGATTAAGCAAGCGTGGGGCCCGTAGCAAATACTATCGAGGGGCCCTTGATCTGCTATGGGTTCTCAATTATAAAGTGGTAAAAAAAAACAAGAATTTTGTATTTGGAATTTTATGTGGTCTTTGGGATTTTACATCTGGTCTCACAAGCACTTTACCACTAGCGCGATACATGTTTTATAGGAAATTGAACGTTTTATAGAAAAGGTATCATATAATTCTTCGATAAATTCAGTTTTTCAAAAGATATTCGAAATTAAAGTTGGACATACCCTAAGTTGTATTTCTTTCATATGCGTGGGCTGGTTTGGATACGCGGGGCCCGTAGCAATTGCAACTCTTGCTACGTGGTTAATCCGGCACTGGTAATGGGTTTCAATTTGACATTTCAACACATTCATTGCGTTATTAACGTTGTTAGAAATATCCTTCAAAATTATTCAGATTGTTATTGATAGTGCGTTACGCAATTAGGATGCTGGGCCCGTTCACATGATGGTGATGATCGGCACGATATTTTTAAAAGTAAAAAATTGGGATCACACGTCAACATCCCACTGTCCATACGGTTAAAAACATACGCAGTATGAAACTGCCATGTGATCCCAAAATTTAATATCGTAGTTAGGTACTCATCCTCAACGTGTGTATGGGGCCTTAAGTCTGTCCTTAGAGTGATAAACTTAATTTATGATGTAAGAATATACCCTATCGGTACTTTTAAAGTATTATTTTACTGTAGAATAGATTTTATTTTATTTATACCTACAAATTTATAATAATTTATGAATATTATGTACTTTAAAGACGAGTTATTATTAGATAGTACATATGATTGCAGAATGTAGGTAATTGAGATAATTACAATGTTAATAATTTATGTATCTTCTTTTTATAAAATACATAATACTTTATTATATTAATAATGATAATTTATTTGTGCTGTTATACCTTTTCTATCTGCAATTGCCGTTGGTATCATAAGGGCAATAATATAATAAAAGTGATTAGGGATTTTTTTTTTTGTTGCAAGGGGCGTCGCCGTTTAACACTGTTATAGACAGAACAGCAAGGAAGAGAAGCAGACTTGTTACAAAATTTTTCTTAATTGTGGTTTTACAAAATGAGTAATATTACCGTTGTAATAGTAGCAGTTCTGTCGTGTTTTCTACTGTGTGTCGCGTTTGATCTACCTAAAGATGGGTGTCAATCAGAACTAAATATCAACAACAACCACTACAATATGACGAATACGTACCATGTCGGCGATGCGTATCCCACTGATGCCCATTATGATGTTTATGGCAACCTATTCTATGTGGAATCTGGACGAAACGACAATGGATACTACTTTAACACTAACGTTATAAAATTCAAAACTGCTGTTCCTCAGAAAATAGCAGGTAAGTTTTTATTTTTCAAATAGCTTAAACCGACTAGGAGAGGTATTTTTTGCAAATGCTTACAATACTATTATTATATATACATATAATAAAATACTAGCGAAGTCAAAACTGTACGGTGGCCAGCACATCCAAATTACTACAGTCAAATCTCGTTCGATTTTGAACTTAATATTAACATTTTAAAGTTTAAAATCGTTTAGAGGAATTTGAATTTAGTGTAGCTTGATGTGCTGGCCACTTGTACATAAAAATGTACAAATAAATGTATTTTCTTTCTTGTATTTACATTGAATATTTTTGAAAAAAAAAAAAAAAAAACTTATTGTTACGAGGTCAGGGATCGATTCTAATGCCGAAAATAGTTTTTAAATTTTTTGTCTGTTTGTTTGAATTTATATTCTAGCATCACGCATTCTGCCCGATAGATTCTGTTCAATTTTTGTATAGATATTCCCTTTAAGTCTGGTCAGCCTGTAGGCTGTAGGTATTATAACGCTATTTGCTATGGGAGATCAGCGATATTGCATTATGTTTGTAGGTATTCCCTCTATAGCTTACAACAAATTGTAACAAAAAGACAATTTAAAAGTAATGCACTAAAAATAACGAAACAAGATTGAGAGTAGAAAATAAAAATAAAATAAACTTTAAACAAAGTAAACTCTACTTCGGTTTAACAGACGGGACGGAGTTTAGTTGCAAGCGGAACCCATAAATTTTCTTTCGGTTTATAATTTGCAATTGGGTCCCGCCTGCTATTCAATGTAGCGGCCGGTCTATATGTCGTGGTCCGATCGTAGAAATGGCCATATCTTGATCTGTCTGGCAGGCGCCAGACGGCCATTTCATGATTTGGCCAGTTATATCAAAATCAAAATATTTTATTTCACATAAACCTACATGGGCACTTATGAAACGTCAGAAGCTAGGTGCACGGTTCCAATTAGTTGTTTCCTATGGAAAAGAGCCGGCAAGAAACTCCACGGTTACTCTTTAAAAAATAATTGGCTTTACAATATTATTTATTTAATAATATTGTATGGGAGGACAGTGTAGGCCTTTCAACAATTACCAGGTACTTAACAAAATAGAAAAGTGCCAACAAATCTACACTCTACTAGGCCTACAACTTTCTCACATTCACAAAATAGAAAATAATCTAAGTATATAAAATATTAATGACATGATTGCAATTACAACTACAGTAACATATCTGAATAAATATCATATATCACGATGCACCTAATCGAAAGTCAGGCGGGAAGCAATGGGAAATTGCTACTGAAGACTACGGAGTCGACCTCAGGACAAGCTGCTTCTAACAATACCGACGGACAACTGTACGTCGCTTGCTCCCGCGTCATCAGTTCTGAGTCTGTATATTTTGACTGCTGAGACCAAAACTACAAACGTAGTATAATGGGAACTTTTATAAAAATAACATAACATCACGCCTGTATTCCCCGAAGGGTTACGCAGAGGTGTACCATACACCTACATTTCCCATTTTAAGTCCCATATAATAGGGGGCGAGCCTATTGCCATTAACCGATCACAAATCCAGACTACGAACTGCTACTGAGAAATTCCAGATGGAAAACCCAAAAACTGTCTGACCCAGGACTCGAACCCAGGACCTCATCCTCAACGGTAGCGCTTGCGCCCACCAGACCGAGGCAGTTTTTTACTAAAAAAATGTGGCTGTTATTATACATTGTGGTGTCTTACGACTTCCACGCGAAGTCGCGGGCAGAAGCTAGTCCTAACTAATATTATAAATGCGAAAGTAAGTTTGTTTGTTTGTTACCTTTTCACGCCTAAACCACTGAACCGATCATCCTGAAATTTTGCTTATACGTTTTCATGTGTATAGAAACGGACATAGGGTAACTTTCATCCTGAAAAAAAGTACTGTTCCCGAGGAAAACAGCAATAACATTCTTATAATAATAGATGGCGCCACGTGTCTTTCGAATCATGATTGAATATTGTCCTATTCTAAATTAACGCGAGCGAAGCCGCGGGCAAAGGCTAGTACTTAATATTTAAAAATCTAAATAAAAGTAATCTAATCCCCATCCCACAATAGATTACAAGCTGCTCCTGAAGGAGCAAAAGAGTAGGTACTCATACTAGTTACATATGCGGCGCATATAATATTCAAGTACCACGTTTGTATACCCCGGAGGGATAAGCAGAGGTGTATGGTGTACATTTCGCAAGTTTTCGTATAAATCCCATAGAGGGCGACCTACTAACCGGCCGCATATCCAAGACTCCGGCTATCTTTTTAAATTACCTAAATGTAATGAACATAATTATGTAGAACCTAGCAAAGATACCGGAATGAGACGATCGTGACTAGGTACTGTTTCGTTCGTTTTCCCATAGTCTTGCTAATAGGGTGTACGTGACCGAAATCATGCTTATTTTATTTGTCATAGGTTTACCAGAAGACATCAGTTACTCTATTGCCGTCGATAAAAACGAGAAGATAGTCTATTTTGGCACAGGAAAAGGAATCTTTAAGTACAATTACGAGAGTCACGATGCCACCCCTGTCTCGAGCAGTACTTTTAAGCTGGACATGATATTTGTAGACAAGGACAGCAATAAATATGTTGCCGAGAGCAATGACGGTGTCGAAGAATTGTACTTGCTAGATGGGGAAATGAAGAAAATACGTTTCAATAGTCTTGATGCATTGAACGAATTGACTATTGATGACAAAAACAATTTCTATTACATCAAAGATGAAAAATTATTCGTATTGAAATCTTCCCTTTCATCGCCAATTTGTATTGGTAACGTCACCTATGATGGTATGGCGCAAATCGCGGTCCACAATAATAACGTATTTGTAGCTAGTGACGACTTGATATATTTCCATGAAAATGATACGGGAAATCTAAAATTAGTCGACAATGCTCCTGAAAACATAACAGCAATAGCTTTTGATACCACTGGGGATTTTATACTTGGTGTTCGCGGCAAAATTTTGAAATATAAGAAAAATGAGTGCCACTTCAGAAAGCCCCAAGTAATCAATGATGATTATTAAAATACTTATGTGTAGAAAACTTTGTCTAATAATTAAAAAGGTACTTGTACTTCTTTGGGCGGAAAATAAAATTTAACATTTTCATTTCAAACTTTTATTTTAATAATAAAAATAAATTACATAGGTACCTTATTTCGTACAGCCCACAATATCCAAGCAGTAACTAAGTACTTAGTAGGCACTGTTTATTTTACCAATAAATGTAGTCACTGTATAGGTGAATTTTTCAAGTGGGCGTGTGTGGCCATATCCGGAACTAAGTAATATAAATATAATAAAATCATCATCATCATCATTTCAGCCGAAAGACGTACACTGCTGGACATAGGCCTCCCCCAAAAGGGGGGGATTTGCCATAATCGCCACGCTTGGCAGGCGGATTGGCGATCGCAGTATGGTGTAAAAATGCATAGAGAATGCTGCTGCCCATTCTCTAGTAAGTCCCTCAGTTGCCTTTTACCACACCCAAGGGAGGAAATGGGGTAGTGCTATTCTTTACGTCCGGCACCACACGAAACAAACGAAAAATACTCAGGAGTAATGGAACTAATTTGGATAATCATTAAAATTGCAACATTGGCTTTTGAAGAATCAACAGAATTTGATCCTTGTATGCAACATCATTGGCTGGTGAAATAATACAGGATGTGGGGGACATTTTTATATTTCACCGGGTAGGACATTTATAATAGAAAATCTAATGATGCAGTTACAGTTTTTATCAAAATCAGCTTTAGATTATTTTTCGCAATATCTTACAGTTGGGATTTGACCACTCACGCACACTTGAAAAAATCAGCCTGTACCTATATAGATAAATCAAATTGAATATGAAAATAATAAAACAATATTGTAATACCTACATCGTATACATGAAATCACACCACAGAAAAAAAATGACCATAATAGGTCCATCCTCATACACAATGGAAATGTGAGGTCTGATTTTAATATGTTTAAACCTACAACAACAAAAAAAAGCACACATTAAAGCTAAAACTGACAAAACAAATAAGTTAATAAATCTTACAGTTTGGAGTGCACTGGTGTTTGCAATCAACCTAATTTTAGTTTCTGATAGCACAAATTACAACTACAATAATATCATAAAAATACTGCTTATTTTATGGTTTACAAGCACAATAAATTCTTGATTAGTAAGAATTAGCAAAAGATTAATTTGTTCGTGTTTAAGATGGATCTTAAAAATCTTCCATACTGTTTTAAGTCCACACTTTGCACATTATTATTACTACATTCTTATCATATTGATTAATAGCTAGAAATAATTGATCAGTTTTATCCAATTAGGTATTTTCAATGCGGAAGTATACTTTGAGATATCATTGGGAATGTAATTGGCTGAGCCTGAGAGTTGGTCAATGCCATTGGTTGACTAGTGCTGGAAATGGTAATTTGCTGGGTGGATGTTTGATGTACGAGCTGTTGAGCCGAGGGGACAAGCTGCTGCTGTGCTGATTGCTGGGCAGCTAGTTGCTGAGCCGACTGCTGTGCTACCATCTGTTGAGCAGACTGTTGTGCAGCAGCGGCCAGTTGTTGCGCCGACTGTTGGGCTGCAGCCGCCAAATGCTGGGCAGACTGTTGGGCTGCTAAGTGCTGAGCAGATTGCTGTGCAGCCAAGTGTTGAGCTGATTGTTGTGCAGCCAAGTGTTGAGCTGATTGTTGGGCAGCCAAGTGTTGCGCAGATTGCTGCGCCGCCAAATGTTGTGCTGACTGCTGAACAGCTAAGTGCTGTGCAGATTGCTGAACAGCTAAATGTTGTGCTGACTGTTGAGCAGCCATATGTTGTGCAGACTGTTGGGCTGCCAAGTGCTGTGCCGATTGTTGGGCTGCCAAATGTTGTGCAGACTGCTGAGCAGCTAAATGTTGAGCTGATTGTTGCGCAAGATGCTGGGCAGATTGCTGAGCAGCTAAATGTTGAACTGATTGCTGAGCTGCATACTGATTTGCTTGATGTTGAGATGCTAGTTGTGGTTGTAATGCTGATTGCTGGACAAGTTGTTGGACAGCTGTTTGAGATGCATTGCTCATAAGCTGCTGTGCAGGCTGTGCTAAGGTTAGCTGTGCTGGAACTGCTACAACAGTTTGTCCTCCACCCATCAGTGTGCCTGAGTCACTAACTTGCATCAATTGTTGGGCACCAGCACTTGTGACTATGAGGGCACCCGAGTTACCCATAAGCTGTTGAGTTGTGCTTACTGTTAGTATTTGTGGAGCAGGCGTTAATAGTTGAGCACGAGAAGCAGCAGGAGCCAAAGCCAGATTTGGTGTTGCTGCTGCAGGAACTAATGCTGGGAGAGTACCAGCGAGGCTCACTACCGGTGTGACACTAACAGTTGCCATCGATACAGGTGCTGAGGTGCCATGTCTTGAAGTTATCACACAGGGTTGCCCAGTTCTCATTGCAGCTGTTTGTTCTAGTAAAAATTCATTCATAGAAGTTAACTGAACATTCTTTTCAGTCAAATCACCTACTTTTTTCAGTAATACACTTATATTATCATGAAGTAATTTTATTTTATGATCCAAAACTTCACAATTTGAGCATAAATTGGATGTTTGTAAAACCTGTTTATCTAAACCATTTTCTTCAAATGCAAACCTTCTCAATTTTGCTTCTGGAGGAGAATCATCATCTCTAATTGGCGGTGGTGGGCGATTGTAATGTGGTGGTGGTGGTGGCATATTAAGTACTGAAACAATCTCATTACCACTTATATCAGGTGGGTGAATATATTGACAGTCTTGATTAGAACAGGCATTGAGTGCATAGGCTTGGCAGACTGGGGTGTTCCGCGTATTACGTGGAAAGATGCCTGTGGCATAGAAATTATCTTCGTCTTCTACTGTGCTGTGTATGAATTTACAGTTTGGTCTATAGCAGCCTTTGTTTTGAAAATCATGGCAAAATCGAAACAGCTCCTTTAGACACGATTTTGGAGGTATCACATGAATGAAGCGACAGTTTTCTCGTGTGCAACAACCGCGAATGTAATCTCTGCAATAACAGTTAGCGGCCGGAACCGACTTTTCGCCGGCATCATTGGCGCTCATTGCACCGTTCACGATTAACGTTACGACCATTATTTATAATATTAAAAGGTATAAAAATCACATGTTCCTATTGTTTGCGCTTCTTGTTCAAGACAACTATCAAAATTAAAGTTGACCGTTACCTTTTATCCAGAAACGTATATTTTCTGGGCATTATTCTCGCATAAACAATTATCTTCAATTCTAAATTGTATGCGTTTCAATGCAATATTTATTTTAACTTCAAACAAATCATTCTGTCAATTTGTGTATTTATTTAAAAGTACAATACGAATTTCTGTCTCACTGACATGAGCTCGAGCAGTAGCATTCCATTCGTTCCAAATAGGGAGGGACTTTGTTTTGCTCGCTTCCATCCAAACGGAATGAATGAGAAATGAGATATAAAAAATAAAAAAATCATTTATTTCAGGCAAGTTTTTTACACATTCACCCATAGTATTAGAAAAATTAATTGAATGAAAAATTAAATAGATATTGAATTAAATTATATTGAATTAAATTAAACTAAATTATTATTATTGTATTATACATCAATTAATTAATTCGTTTTCTTATAAATGTCAGGTAGGTTTAAATTCAAACAGTCATAATAAGATAAAATACTTAGTAGTCACGTAAATGGTGCGAAATACAGTAGTCACAATGTCGTTTTTACACTTAATCAGTCTCAGGTGAAATGATGCTTTAAGCCTACGTAATACAGCATAAAAATCGTCGACCCTGCTTTCGGCAAACATACCAGACGCACTACACCGCCAGCAACGAATGAATGAATACAATAATTTGTGGTAACTTAATGTGCTGGCTGGCCACCGTACTTCTAGCACTTAGATAAATGATAGGTCTCGCTGCGAGACCAATCATTTATCTATGTTCTAGCAATTTATTAACGCATTATTTTAGTGGGGCTCGACAAAAATTATTAAACAAACCAAAATAAAATCTAGAAAACGTTACTCTGTGACATTGTATTATTTGTTGGGGGTCTTTTTTAGCGGACTACGGCAAAGCTTAAAAGGATGGATTGATTTTTTTTTACTATTAGCATCCCGACTCAGGAGGATAATAAGTTGTCATTGCGAACTTACTACCTCTTGAAACTTGATTGCAATATGAGCCCGCAACAGCGAAGCAAGCTAGAAAAAAATATTACATCCAGACTTGGCTAAGTTAAGTCTTCATTCGAGAGCTTGCGAAGTGAGGTCGAAAATTGGAGCATTCTGGATCGGGACAGATTAAGCTTTCATTGTGATTTTACTAAGAGAATGAGCTTGAAAATATTGGCCCGCGCCTATAGCCTTTGTAAGCCATACACAAATTACGTAATTTTTTATATTTTCATTTGGATCTATCCATGGGCATTTCAGGTTTTGGATAATATTTTAAGAATGTTTGCTTAATTATGTACAGACGCCAGCACATCAAGCTACTACAATCTGTCAAATTTCTTTAATAGATTTTCAACTTTATCACTACAGTATAAAGTTCAAGGTTGATTGCGAAAATTTGACACTTTCGGGTAACTTGACCTGTTGGCGTCTGTACACTTCGCTCGCCTCTCGCCTTTAGCTCAGTATATGTATTCTGTGCTTTAGCTGACCGCAACTTTGAAAGTTTGAACAAACTAGACCGAAACGACCGAACGAAATCGAAATTACGATTCCGTTCGTTCGATTCGAAACACAAAAACATGGCGGCGATTCTGCTGTTCAATGAGTAGTAAACAGAAACACTGCGGTGGATGTGTTTTGACTTTTACGAGTACCTACTAAGTATGTTAAAAGTGTTAAGGATTAATGAATACTACTTTAAATAAAACAAGAAAAATCTTTTATCACAAAATGAGGTAAGTTAGTATCTGGACTACGATAGGAAAATATTCCATTGTATCCCACGTTGCATTAATGTTTCTGTTTATTTTGTGTAATACATATAAATATTTTTAGGTAACGTCGAAAAGAAGAATGTTTAAGCAACAATTATCGCCCCGGACAGTCCACCCTTACCAAACGACAGTTGTGCCTAGGAGTGAACAGCAATTTGCATCGGCTGCGCAACAAAGGGCGAAGTACCCGTGGGCGGAAGATATTAACACTCCAGTTTATCAAGTTGCAGGAACCGACAGCTCTACATCCGACAATGCGTACCATGTATGTCCATGCCTGTAGTGCTATTCTGTAAAAATCTCACAGTAAAAACATAGGTGAAGTGAGTTTGAAATGAGCTGTAATTCCACCTGATGCTTGGGAGAGACTGACACTATTGACAGCTCACTCCACGCTCACTTCACCTACGTTTTCTCTGTGAGATGTTTACAGAATAGCACTGCTGATCATTTTTGTGTATAAAATCAGCCTAGAATTTTCCCACTGCTGAAACACAGGCCTCCTCTTTCTGTGAGACAGAGTGGGCCGTAATCCACCACGCTGGTCCAGTGCGAGTTGGTGGATGTCACATGTCTTCGAATTTTTGGTTCTTGGACATGCTGGTTTCGTCAAAGTCAAATAATTTATTTCAAATAGGCATAGAAAAGGCACTTTTGATCGTCAAAATTTACAAAAATAATTAATTAATTGATTCTACTCGTAGTTGCCCCTTCCAAAATGTAGTTACGTAGGGAGAAGAATGGGCAAGAAACTCCATACGTACTCTTTTAAAATGTTTGCAATATTTGTATACAGTAATTATTAATTATATGTGAAGACAATGCGCTTACCTAGAATAAAATTACTATACCACAATAGGTAAAAAGAATGAAAAGTGAAGCGATGACAGACAAATTAATTATGCGTTAGATGCATGGTGCTCACATATTTACAAACATTGTAAAAGTAGATGATTTCCCTAAAATTTTAACATTTAATAATCTACGTCAGTGTGTGAGTTAAAGTATATTAATCACAAAAAAAAATGAATGTCATAAAAATTATACAATTAAATTAGCAACCAATTTGATTTTGTCTAGATTCTAAATAAATTGTCCTATGGAGCAGGACCAGCGTGTTTCCAAGCATTCTTATCTTGGATATAATCCTCTAATTTGTAATATGCTGATGGTCATGATGTTGATGGTCGTGACGTCATGATGTTTTCCTTCACAGTTGAGAGCGGTGGAGATGAATTAATTTGTACACAAAGTAAAAAGCCTGCTTGGGTTCGAACCCACGATCTACAACTCGTAAGTCGCGGCCATTACCACTGAGCCACCACTGCTCCCAGTTTTCGTGTACAAAATTCTAAAATAACTAATCTCTTGCAAATACATTGAAATAGGCCTGATTTTGTATTAGTCCAATTTATTTTTAAACATGTTTGTTCAATGTAAGCCTTACATTTCAGATGCCTCATTACTACAATGGGACTGTGAGAGATTATGGGCCACCTTCACCAGTGTATCAGTCACCCTATGGTGGAGGAACTTGGCGCAATTACAAGAAAGTAGAGAAAGTTCCTACACATCGCCCACTAACAGAAGCATACTCATTTCCACAATGTGCTTCTGCCTTTTCTCTGCCATTATGTGATGTGGGGCTTCGTACGCAGGCTGTGAACCGCTCCCCTGTGCCACCTGTACCATCCATCAGCCCTGAAGTACCTATAATAGGTGCCTGTGGTGGGCATTGCCCAGGATTTGAATATGTTTGCTATTATATTTTACAGGTATGATGATAGTGATTAATTTATCTTGTTAATAAGCCATATCATTGCAGCTATGTAATAACAGCCGAACAGGTCTTTTGAATATCCACGAATGGGTGACCAAGATAGTTATACCAAGACACCTCTGTGCTTTGGAAAGCAAGTTAAGCCGTTGGTCCCGGCTGTCATTTGTGGATCTTTGACAGTTGTTACAGGTCGTCAGAAGCCCGAAAGTTTGACAACCAGTCTTACCAAGGGGTATCATGTAATGGTTGTGGAGGTCAGATAGGTAGTTGCTCCATGTAAAATGCATCTGGTTAGACTGGACGCAGTCCCCAACATAGTTGGGAAAAGGCTAGGCAGATGATGATAAACCATGTCCTTATCACATAAATCTATAAACAAACACTGCTGCCTTGCTAAAACCCAGTAGTCAATCAGTCTAGCAGCATTATCATAAAGAATGCTGTTGTAGGCGCAAGTAAACACCCAGGGCTGGAGAGATATGCTTGGTATATTAAATTATGACTCATTTTGAGTTTAATGCATTTGCTCAATAATCTGCACAAGTACCTCGTATAAAATAAAATAAGTACACATATTAAATTGTCTTGCAATCAGCATAAAAATTATGTTAATTTTATAACTTTATTTTATAGCTGTGCCTTATCTTTCAGGTTATTTTTGTAGTAGGTATATTGACCGGAATATCACTATGCATTGCTGGAATTGTATTAAGGCGCACAAATCGTAATGGAGATCTTGGTGTATTAGTGTATATAGGTAAGTTATGAATATCTTTAAGAGGGTGCTAACCGGTCCACTAGTGCCACCCCTTTAAAAAATATTATCTTGTGACTGAGAAGGAATTATGAAAAACGGCTCAATCAGCAACCTCGGTAAGTGTATCTAGAATTTTCTAATACCTTTTATAAAGTTTCACATTGAGACACGAAGCAACAAAATACGATCTAGCTAGAGGAATGTGGCCGCTTTTCTTTAGATCGAATTTTGTTGCTTCGTGTATTCGTGTCTCAATACGAAACTTTATAAAAGGTATTAGAAAATTCTAGACACACTTACCGTGGTTGCTGATTGAGCCGTTTTTCATAATTCCTTCTCAGTCACGAGATCTTAAACAATTTGTATGTGTTGAATCTCTGTACATTTTCCCAAAGTAAAGCATTATTTAATAACAGTAACTCAGCATCCTACTGCAGTAGAGCAAATTTTGTTTGTCTCAGAGATTCCAGGTTTTCATACAGTAACTTTCATCCATCTGTCTAGCACAATACTTATTTATTTTTACTTATTACACAGGATGCTTGTCTTCTTGCGTGTGCGGCGTATTGCTTGGAGTCCAGTGCTGCGTCCGTCGCGAGATTAGACAGAGGAAACTGCGTGCCAATATGCATATACCAATGCAATCAATTCAGGTAATAGTGGTAAGATTTAAGATTTTCGTATTATTTCTTCCATCGACATGCTAGGAGGAGGAATGGCAACATGCACTTCTCCAAAAATAAACTTATTTAATATTTATTTGAAGTAAAACATCGTGAGGATACCTAAACTTATAGTAAAACTAGCTTCTGCCCGCGAATTCGTCCGCGTGAAATTTCGGCCCATCCATCGCGTCGCATCCCGTCGCTCGCCCGCGCTATAACTTCGTTATCGCTTAACGTTCTTTCTGACTTTTGTTCTTTTCGCTTGGCTCCTAAGGATCGTAGCGTGATGTTATATAGCCTATAGACTTCCTCGATAAATGGACTATCCAACAAAATAAGAATTTTTCAATTGCAACCAGTAGTTCCTGAGAATAGCGCGTTCAAACAAACAAACAAACAAACAAACTCTTCAGCTTTATAATATTAGTATAGATAAGTCTCAAATCGCCAACCCGTCTTGAGCAAGCGTGGTGATCAATAGTAATGCCTTTTCTGTATGAGAAGACGCCTTTGCCCTGCAGTGGGACAATAATAGGCTGTTATTATTATTATATTTATTAAATAATGAACGTTTGTTGAAAATCGAAATTAATTTCTGTTTTAATTACTCTAGCCCTTACCCCGTGTCCTAACCGAAAGCGACCGACGAACGATTATGCGATCGACGCCGTCTTTTATATAAATTATGACGTCGATCACTTTCGGTTATACACGGCCTGAGAATTAATTAAATAGCAATATATATCATGACCAGCAGGTTTATTGTTGTGTATATGATAAGTTTATTTTTTGTTTCAGGAACCACCTGCCCAAGCTTGCCCATTATTGACGTCCACATTACCTCATAGTCAAATATATAGGTAATTTAACAATATACTTTTAAGGAATTTTATTTTTCTATTTAAATTATTTTCTTTTTGATCAACAGTTTTATAAGAACTAAAACTATTAACAGCCCTTATTCATAGAAATCTTAATTTATACGGAATGGGTTTTTTTTTTAACCTCACCTAGAGGGAAAGTGCGCTAAATACTGGAAATACTCAAAGGAAACATTCCTTTATTTAAAAAAAAGAAAAAATATGCTTTTAAAGATTTTCGAAAATTCCCTTTCCTCTGGTATTGAACCGGCAAAATCCGACAAAATAACATCCTGTACTTTTATGACAGCAATCAATAGCGTCAGTCAATCATAAGGATCAAATCTCTCTAACAAACATGATAAATTAAATGAAAGGATAACCGTAAAATCTTAACTTATAAATTCAATGGTACAAGATAAAGCACTTTCACTCAAAGGTCCATCAGATTAGTTATGCTATTAGTATTGGAAAAGGTTAAAGCTAGATCGATTTCTGTTTGAAGACATTCTAACCTATCCGATAGGGTGCAAAACATTTCGAGCTCACTATGCTCACTCTCACATTCTTCAGCTTTTCTGCATAAGTCGACAAAGTAACTTAGGGGGGTAGTAATTTTAAAAGGAAGGGTGGCGCATATGTTAACATTTTGAGAACCCCTGCCTTATAGGATCACTCGTGTGATCCACTACCAAGCAACCAACCAACCTGGTGCCGTATTATGACGTTTTAATGCCACCACGATTTCAGTGCAAGAGAGAGATGGAGCTATACATGACCGCTAGCACCATCCCTGTTTCGGTGTGGAATCGTAATGGCATTTATACTTCATAATAAGGCCACAGGTCAACCTCTCAGGGGGCCAAGTCTACTAATGTACAAACGTTGTAATGGTCTCTTCATTGTGAGTTTTTGACAGATTTGCCATACAAACACTGTCAAATACTCACAATGGCGAGACCATTGCAACGTTTGTAAATTAGTAGACTTAGGCCCCAGGACTATATTACTAACATCATAACAACTTTTCTTCTATGACTTTTAATTATTCATCAGACAGATTTTCATACAAAAATAAAAATATTTAAATTCTACGCTCTAAATGGACGTGTAATCTACGCGCAGCAAAACAAACTGCAGTGTCTTACGAGTGACAGTGCACGGGAGGCGTAGGTAGTACAACAAAATACAGTATGGAAGTGTATTAGATAGAACAACGAAATCTTGAAGGTTTGTTTTTGGTAATTGTATTATGTTTTGTAAAAAGTCATTGAACAGAAGTTGTTAGTAACACAGTCCTGCAAGGGTGTATAGAACTCTTGTGCATAATTTCATGCTTCTAGTGATTAAGGCTGTCAGTGGTGCCGATTCCCTTGTTCATAAACTAAACTTAATTTAAGTTCAGTGCATCTTTTTCTTTTTATTTCATTAAGAAAAGGACAGAAGATAAATTTTAGTTTAGTCCTGTCAAATTAATCAGCGCCTGTCACTACTCCATACAAGTTTAGACGTGATTAAAAACTTGCCGACTAAAATTACGTCAATTTACGTTAAGCGCTGATTAATTTATCTTTTTTTTTTTGCAGGCCCACTGTAAATATATGTGCTGAAGAAGATGTGACCGGAGTTCCTTGGTGGCGTCGAAATAACAGAGACTGACTAGGTTTAAGTTCATATACACATTTGTATTTAATTATAATTTTGATTACTAAAGGATATACAAATAATACCACGATGTTGTTAAATTTACAATAAAATGTGAATTGATATACTAATTTCCTTGATATTGTTTTAATTATTTGTAGGCCTGAAGTAGATTTCACACCGTATGTTTCCTGGCTACGTTTTGTTGATCAATTTGGGATACAGAACATGCTGTCCGCAAAATTTTGGATAGATATGGTGACAGTCTCCTTGCATAACCAAGAGTAAGCACCCTTTCCACTTATTCTTTACCATACAGCCTTTGGAATTCAATGCTACTTGAAGTAGCGAAGTGTGAACGTGAAGTAACGGTCCTAGGTGCGTAGATTCGATAAGCATTTTTTACGGAAACAGTAAAACAAGTCTAGATATCGAAAACAACTAAGTATAAGAAAATTAACCAAATAATGTATCATCTATTCCAATAAAACAATAATTTTCAAGTATATCTGTATTCAGTATTCATCCAAACATTTGACATTGATAAGTACATCATTAAAAAATACAAAACATTAATGTACGAAAAGTACCTGCAAATTAACATAGCTACTGCAAGCAATGTCAAGGAAACTCGGTCGTAAAATCAAGAATTCTATGAATGTTTTCTGTTGATGTGATTATGATCGCTAATTAGTAGGCTTGCGTAACATGTACAATCAAATTCCTTTATAAGTAATAAAACCTTCCAATACGGCTGTGAGTAGGTACAAGAAATAATATTTGCACCGAATTTAAAAAAATATATATATAGGTATTATCAAAATTCCTGATATGCAAAAAATAAGTAACGAAATAGATACATCAAATTACTAAATATCTAGGTAGAGAATCTCTAAAACATTCATGGAAATAATCGCAAACAAAAATCAATATTCGGGGAGTTTTTCACTATCGAAATTCAGCACTGTATTACGAATACTTTAGTTCAATTTAGACACTTATGTATCAAAATAAACATGGAAACGATAGTGAAAAACTTAACAAGTACTTAATACTAGGTTCCTTCAAAGACTTGCATCAATAGATACTTAATTTTTTTACACGAATTGTATATTTTTAGCAACAAAACTGTGATGTAGAATATTGCAAGTTGAAGATCGGATTCAATCTACCTTTAAAGAGAGCTCAAAATAAATTAATATCATATTGTATTTTAGAATTAAACACATTATTTAAATGCTATGCATTCCGTCCTGTCTGAGAATGCATTCTAGGACAATCTTATATCTACCCCACATGGCCGACACACTTACATCTAAGGACGGTCAAATAAAATAAAATGGACTAAACAATAATACCCTATGTGTGATGTAAAGGAGACGACAATAATTATAGGCGATTTTATTCGATAAATGATGTGGCAATTTATTAATCTTGTGGTGGTACGGATTCTGTTTCAACAACTATAAATATAGGGGGAGGAAAATCGAGCACACAGAGGAAAGTACCTCAAATATTCAAGGTTCTTCCCTCCTTGTGGCGTTCGAAGCCTCCAAAATACTCAGCGCAAGCAACCCCGTTTTACTGCCAGGGCCCGCGTTCGCCTATCTCATATTACTACTTACAAATATCTAGCATAATTCCAAACCTGCATTATTATCGTTTGAGTCTGTTTATTACTAAAACGTCTTAAGTATTTTGACCAATCATGGAATTTGTGACTTTAAAATCTGTAAGTGATTTAAAAATAAGAGCAAATAGTGCCCTGTATTCTTAGCTGTACAAAGTCTTAGGCGGCATTATAACCAAAAGCGATCGTCGCGATCTTTCGTGTGAATATGATATACTCGCGCGATCAATCAAGTCGCATATGTACCTACTACAATTTTTCAGGTAAACGATTGCGTAATCGCTTATTCGCTTGACGATAACTTTCGGTTAGGACGCAGGGTAAAGCACACAGGTTTTTGAATAGCAGATTTTTTTATTAGATTATTTTCTTGGAAAATGTATTTGCATCATATAAAAATAATTTAATGCTATAAATAATAACACAATTCAAAAGTTGCCAATCAATAATGTTCAGACATTTCCAAGATAAAAATTATCAACTACTCCTACAATATCATACTGCAAACAGATTTTCACGCTCAAATCATTACTTAGTACCTAATAATTATAAGGACAACACACACGAAAAAAAAAAAAAGGATAAAAACGCTCGGAAAAAAAGAACTACATAATTGAAAAACTGAAAACGAATCATTATTATGTATCGGAAAATTTTAAGTACAAGAAGTCGATAGGACCAGACTTTGCAAGCTTTGATACGCCCAATTTCTCAAGCAAAAGAACAGAATTCATAGAAAATAACAATAAATAGAAACCGTACAGACAGTTAGAGAGCCGTATATCAAAAATAAGAATTGGTTGAGCTACATTATTATATTTATGCAAATCAAAGGGCTTACAATATAAATATCTAAATCGTAAACCGAATTTCTACAAGTAGTTCTACAAATCGGACTAAGTGTTATTATTATTCTGAAATATATAACACTAATTTAGAGATTGTTTAGATTCCGTTCGGAATAATTTCAAACGTTAATACTTAGGAATTTTAAATTAATGTCTTTGTAATAATATTCAATATCTTAAAATGTAACAAATATATATTCACATTACACTTACTTTCATAAATCCGGACAATAATTTGGCCTCTTGTCTTTTACTTATTATTCATAAAAAATAAGGGCTTACTTCATCAAAGCTTCATACAATATTGCAAAATAGAGTTAATATTATAATTTATCGGCATTTGCCGATATAATGACGTGTAGTACTTATACATTTAAATGCATGTGATTATAATGTGAGATTATATTAAATCTGAACACTTCAAAGAATACTTAGTAAACATCTCATAACTATTAGTGATCTCATAAATAAAAGACACATTTACATACATTGTATGTAATTATAAAAAAAGTTGCTTGTAATGTAAGTACCTACATGACCTAAGTTCTATTCTTTCCGGACAAAGGTCAGGGTTTGTGGTGGTCTTTGTAATAATTATGACTAATTCTTTCATGCTAATTCATCTGTAGGTCCTAAGTTATGAACATTACAAGTAAACGTTACCATAGTGATGTTATAGCCTTTTGATAATATTCAAAACAGCCAATTACTTAGAAACTAAATACAATCGCGAAAGTATAATTAAGACAAAATTAAAATGTCAAAATGATCGAAACGTGAATTAAAGTGCACCATAAATAAATCAGATAGATATCACACAACAAGCACACATTATTTGCGAATAACAGATATTATTGGCTAAAGTGTTTTATTGTAAAGTACTTCTTTACTTTGTACCAAAATGCAACCTTAAAATATGGATTATGGACACGAGACTTGACGAGATGGAGCGGCGTTGAAGATACATTACTGTTAGTCACGATTAAAAGCCTATACATTGCGATGAAATATCATAAAAATAAATTCTATGTTACTTATGCTTAGCCACGTATTAGTAACGTATCTCTAACACCGTTCATTACACAATAGGGGGACATTAGGACTAGCCTAAGCTCGTAAGAATAATCTCGTTGTATCATTAAATGATCGTATTTACGCGACGGACGGCCTGCCATCCAGCATCTTATCGCTTTCCTCCGCGCTGCTCAGGCTGAAAGAACAAAATATTGTCATGTATAGTAACGGTGAAGCGTACAAGTTTAACAAATCGTTTGGTCACGCACGAGTCGGCTATAGTTTCCAGTACAAATAGTCGGTGTGATCAGTCTCGTTACGGCCTAGGTTCGTGAGGTAAACAAATGAAGACAATGGCGACGCAAGATAACGCGGATCGGTAACAAAAGACACGCGAGGTGCTCATATAATTTTAGTAAACATCTTATTATGTTCGGCTGCAAATTAATATCTTTATGGAGTAAAACTGACACTGACTGCAAGCAAACCAGTGACATAGGGATTACTCATTATTTTGACACACTTGAAATTCTAGGATGTTTTAAAAATTTAAATCAAAATGGTTGGTCGTTTTTATTCAATAGCCGGGATTTCCGACTCAAACCATTTATTTCAATTAAACCATATACAGGCACTTTTGAATTGTCGAAGAGACGGTCAGTTATTCAGAAAGTTGAAGCTATATATGTAGATGCCCCATTCCAAAACGTAGATCTCTATGGAGAAGAACGGGCAAGAAACTCCAAGGACACACTTTTAAATCAAGATATTACAAAATCCTGGGTACATTATTCTTGTTGCTTCTATATGTGAGACAATGAAAAAAAAATATATAGAAAAAGTCGGGTTATTTACACCATTTATAACTCAACAACGGTTTGACCAATAATTATAATTTGTTGGATTTGTCTCCGCCCCGAATAGCAGAATTACTATAAAAACATGCGAAAAATTCAAGAAAATAAAAAAAAATAAGTAGAAAATTCACTTTCTCATTCATTTTGTACCTGAGAACGGTATTTTTGATGATAATTATCTCGAGAACTGATTGGGGAACGGGGGAACAAGAAATTTCGGACGCAGAACAAGAAATTAACGCGGACGAAGTCGCAGGCAGAAGCTAGTTTAAATATATTATTCATATATTTAAAACAATAAGTGACTAACCGAGATGATGAGTCACGATTTCGAAATATATAATTGCATTTTAGATACTACGCAACACACAGTTACACAGACAAAAGACCACCGGTGTCCGTGTTACAACAATAAACTCGTACCCATTATTGTTGCATTAGCATCACGACACGACCCTAACGAGTCTGCTAACTCCTGTTATGGGATGACTCAATACTCCGTGTCGATTCTCCCATAGATTCGAGTACTTTTAAAGAGTTGCAATATTTATTGTTCATTTCAATTAATATGTCAATTAAATAGATGATTTATACCATGCTGACCCAAGTTTTATTTAGATTGGCACTCATGCATCCACGAGTGAAGTAGGTAACAAGCACCATTAAAACTAAAAATAAGTTTTGGATGAGAGTCACGCGAAACGAGGTGATCAGCACGGAGTTTAGATCCGCGGCGCTATCCTCTACTAATTAATAGAATGCGAAGATGTGTTGCCAAAACATCGAACGTACCGCGAGCAAACATTCATTTGGACGATATTTGTACAACAGGATTTTATTTCCAGCATTATATACAACATTCAAAAATCCCTGAAATATACCTAAGTCGATGTAGGTAGAACCCCATTAACCACACTATATGTAAGAGGTTCCTCTAATACGGTTAAGTTATACAGAGCTGATGGCTAATATTGGTGGGATAACCATCCAACTAGCCAGCTTACAATATACGAGTACGTGCAGACGCAGTAAAATCACTGCTGGTGTTGCAGCAAGTAGTAGTCTCATCACCAACCCTGATTATAGTGCAACTTAGTGACCACGTGAACCGAAAATGTGAAATAATAAAAGTTACAATATTTCTCACCAGTCCTTGTTGTCCATGAGATTGCGCATCTCGTCATCAGGCGCGGGCGGGGCGTCGCGCACTGGCGCGTATTGCGCAGCCACCAGAGGATCCGTCGAAGGGTTCAGAGCTGTGAGGGCCGCAGCTCCACTTGCTGGGGCTTCCTTGCCGTTGCCCCATCTCGATGAATACGACGAAATACCTAATACTGCGGGAAAAAAACGTAGTTTTACTTCTAGAGTTCAAAGTCACTGGAAAAACCTGTCAATCTTATGAGAGCGTACTACGGTCCACTAGCGCCACTCCTTTAAAAAAATATTATCTCGTGACTGAGAAGGAATTATGAAAAACGGCTCAATCAACTATATTGATCGATCGATGAGACATGAAGCAACAAAATTCGATCTAAAGAAAAGCGGCCACATTCCTCTAGATCGTATTTTGTTGCTTTGTGTCACAATATGAAACGTTATGCAAGGTATTAGAAAATTCTAGACACACTGAGGTTCCTTATTGAGCCGTTTTCCATAATTCCTTCTCAGTCACGAGATAACATTTTTTTTAAAGGAGTGGCGCTAGTGGACCTTTGTACGTCCTCTAAAAAGTGATGTGAGGCCATTGATGTATTAAAAGCGTAGATACGGGACTTAGTAACAGCGCCTGGTCCTATCAAAGTGAGAGATTGCCCCTAGTTGGCACTCAGTCGCGCCCGGGATATCGTTGATCAAACAGCTCCATAATTACAGTTTTTTTGTGATAAATACGCATCAAAATGACTTCTTGTGCAGCTAAACAGTGTTTTAATAATACAAGAAAGAAAAATAAGACTAGGGATTACTTAATACCACTCGTAAGTACAGCCAAAAATGCAAATTTGTTGAAAGTTATAATAATATTCGTTTGCTTCGCCATGTTTGTTCTGCCACATGCAATGTCATTCATAATCGTAAACATTCGGCCAACATTCGGCAGCTAACGCGATTTCGCTCGCACGACAGCGACGTCTCATAACTCTGTTCTTGTCCATCGGTAACTGTAGGTTTGCGACTGTGATCACACTGATCACAGATGTGTGAGTTTTGGTGCATGTAATCGTGCGCCGAACCCAAGTTTACTGATTGCGATGTTAGCGCGTAACATATCTTCCTCCTTTTAATATATCAATGTGTGAGGCCCTAGTGTGAGTTTCTTTTAACCATCTCGATTTTACGCATCGAGCGCGTTCGGCGCTCCGATTGGCCTCCGATTGGCCCTTCACCAATCGGAGTGCTGAACGCACTCGATGCGTAAATTCGTGATGGTTAAAATAAACTCACACTAGGGCCTCAGATGTGTAAAGGCAACTGGTAAACGTATACTTCGAATACAAATTTATTCAATCGAAATAATGGTACCGCTACACTACACAGCCAGTTACCTTGAGTATTCGCTACACCCATAATATTGTCACATGATGCGGAATGTATCTAATATTAGCTATACAACAGCCTATATGTTCAGAGCATCAGTGGAAACTTGAGTAATTATTATGTATGCTGAAATCCACATAATATGTAGAAGCATTGCAGCTCAGTTTATCACTGAATAATGTATAAGATTCGGGGATTGTGCTTTACATCAACCGTTTTGTACTAAGTATGACATCAGCACCGAGTCTGATCAAATAAATAAAACAAGTTTTAAAAATTAATTAATTGTTCAAGTTCGTTCATTAACGAATTAAATCACCTTGTGTCGTCAGTAAACATCATTTTCTATGCAAAATTTACAGCCAAAATGCTGAATATCTCATTACATATTATAAGGTTGCTTTAAATCTTGTCATACACGTGAGCTTGAGAATCATTGTCAGTGCTGATGAACAAGCTCACGTGTTTTTTAGAATGTAAAATTACGAAAATATCTTAAAATTTTAATTTTAAGATCCAAATCAATACCTATTTGTTTGGATTTGTTTTATTTCTTTAACAGATGGGGAGATACCTAGTGAGTTAACGACATACGCCATGAATATCTTTTTTGATTTGAATGAATGAATGAATTCTTTTACCGTAGTTTCATCAAACTGAAATATTGTAGTTTTTTTGCAAAATGGAGTAGGGTGCGATTTTATCCTGTAAAGTGTTCACAAATTCCTCTATAAACAAATAGTTGTTTGCATAGTGCAGTAATGACTATGAAGAGTCAGAGTTTAGGAAGAATATCCATGAAAACGCTTGGATATAAAACAAATAAACCCCTTGTTAAGGTGACTTAACCATAAAGTCGATATAATCGTGTTTCTCATCTTTAAATGCACCTTATCTATTGTTACGTAAAGGTCAGTAGAGGCTTGGTCAGTTGTTAGATTATGTGACTGGCCAGAAAAATTTACGGTTCACTTGTAGAATAAATTCTACGAAGCTGAGCAAAAATGAATTCCGGAAAGCTGTTTCTTATTGCAGTTTTTCGGAATTGCTTTTTGACCATTGTCTATTCCATTTCAGACAGGTTTCCCCAGCAATCTTTATCGAGGGCAAATCCGCCAATGATAATTTTTTGATGGACTCTGCGTCAAGACATCCCAAAGAAACACTGATACGTAATGACCAAGACAAATTATCTCGACACAAAAATTTTTTTTGAAATGCATTTGTAATGAGTGTAATGACCAAGAGGTTAACGTTATTTTCCTAGAATAATGCTCAAAGTTTAAAAGGCATTTATAATATAGGCCAGAAATAGAAAATTAGAAGATTTTCACTTAGTATTCTTTATGGCCGTTATTTTAATATTAGCAGTCTTTAGAATCACAAACAGGTGCATGCATCCTTACTCCAAACCTGTAGAATAATCAAGTTTCAGGCTTAGCGGTTAGACAGCTCATAGGCCCCGAATATAGAATAGGCCTTTTTATACCAAAGCTGTGTGCCTAGCACAACGAACCCCTTGAGATAGGGGTTCTTTCTTCGTGCTTACATCGCACCAACCAGCCGCTGCCGGCTGACCTACGGTGGACGCCTCTACAGCGTCCGTCGAGTGCCTTACCGCACAATACTACCTGGGCCTTGAGGGCCGTCCCGTCCTTGCCTGGTGGCCTCTACAGCCACTACCTACACCAAGGGCGGCGAGCGCCGTTTTCTACCTGGTTAACTGCCGCTGCGGTGCCAGTCGGATGGTCCAGCCCAGGACAGTACCTACTTCTCCCTTCTAAATACTCATCAGTGAAAGAACTCTTAAGATAGAACCTACACCCTGAATCTGTGCTGATTTAATAAACGTGATTTAAGTGGTATCTGTCTTATTCATTTCCTTACCACTAAACCCACTACGTCACAGTGGCTAAATCGTTAGTTCGTAAGCCTATTAGTTAGGCTTACGAACTAACGATTAAGATTTCTCTACGCGAAGCACTTAACGTGCCTGGCTGTTTAGAATAAGAAATTACTAAATAAAGGATCATAGTTAATATACTTACGGCCGGCTACCATTCCTAAGCATATTAAGACGCTGCCTGCAACCAGTTCGCCGACGCCATTTTCGAAACTATGGGGGTCCGGTTCAGCTGCATTGGAGAATTTCACGCCTCCCACGATAATCAGCACCGTACCTGATAACAAAATATTATGATGTTTCATTGAGAAAAACATAGTGAGGGGAATTACCACCTAAATATTCAGAAATTCATGGAAAAAAAAAAATCGTCCAAGTGCTTTTCGGACCACGCACAATGAAGGGTTCCATAGTTCGGATGAATTTATCCCAAGAACAAACATTAACACTATTTGAATAAAAAATGTTCCCCCATACAATCCAACTGCAAATTAATGTAGTACGCACAATATTGAGTGATTTTCTATGTTATTTTAAGATCATAGACTTCTTATAAGTTTTCCTGTATAAGCAAAGAACAATTTTCTGTATTTATTTCAAAATTTGGGGATTTTTTTTTAAATTTATTATGGACCGGGTGTCCATAATAAATAATAAATGTTTATTTACTCAAAAACAAGGCCTTGTAGTACACGTTAAAAAAATAAAAAAGTTTTAGCTTAGGATTGGTTATAACCATAAATATTGAAGTGTGACTACACCTAGTTTTAGCCGAATGCAATCGGTTACACCTAGTTCTAACCGTGAATTAATAGGCTACACCTAAGTTTAACCAACTACTACCGGCCACACCTAATTGTAGCCGGCTAAAACTAGGTGTAGCCACACTTCGGGTTTTAGCCGTAACAACTATGTTAAGTATTAAAGCTGAACCGAACCAAGAACATTTTTAAATAACCAGACCAACTAGAGTTAAACGTAAAATTTCTCACCTGCAGCAACATTTCATGCTCAATAGGTAGATAATTTATACAGACAAACCACAAACCCAACGCAGTTATATTTGACGAGTGAGTTTACGATTCCCAAGCCGCTGTCATTATTGCAAGCTTTTAGTTTATTAACATTAAATAATTCGAGCCAAATAAAACTACGCTTTTGGCATGTTAAATCAATAAAAGCGCATCCATTTTTAAATTGGCGTTTAGTTCGTCGTGTATACTACGTTTTCATTTGTGTACTTTAGGTAGGTACTTAGTAAAAATAGAGCCTCGTCATTTTATTAGAAAACTCGCGTGACTAAAGGTCGCGATTACAAATTGTCTGACAAAACAAAAGTTTCAAACAATCGTTGCCAAAATCTGGACACACAAAAGCTGCTGTCGGGACAAAACAGGATTTTGACTACTAAGTAGGTACATTATTATTACAAGATGGTAAATTAGTATTGTACAGACGCCAGCACATCAAGCTACTACAATCTGTCAAATTTCTTTAATAGATTTTCAACTTTATCACTACAGTATAAGGTTCAAGGTTGATTGCGAAAATTTGACAGTTTCGGGTAGCTTGACCTGCTGGCGTCTGTGTAACTCTGTACATAACATCAATCCAAGAATAGTCCACTCCGGATTTCCTTCCTTTGTCGTGGGTGCTATAAGACGCTAAGTTAGGTGTTATCAGTAGAAACGTTACTGCATCTCTTTCTATCCACATGCAATAGGTACAGTCAACAACCGCACATCAGTGGTTTTCATCCCGTGGCGATTTTATTTCGCGCACTTGATTTGCACTTTTAGCGCCGTGAGTTGAAAATCCAACAACAGTGTTTTTTTTCGCGCTGGGATGCACTCTATTAGATTCTGAATGTTCGGCTCATTACCGAGAGTTGCAAATTCAGTACGCGATAAAACCCCGCCGCGATATTTTTACGCCCGCCCGTGGAAACTAGGGGCTAACTAATAACTAACGCGGAATGCACCCTTACTGCTACGATATAAAGGCGCTGCCAATGTCAAATTGTTACTACTGTTGTGCGGCTGACTGTAAAATAGCACATTAGCGTTTAAATTTTGAAATCTTAAAGTACAACCAAATAATTATGGCATAGTTATCGAAAGGGCTACCTACATCAAATTACAGGCTTCTGAGAGTACGAATTACATCCAGAATAAATCCCAATGAAGGCTCCCACACACTGGCGCGATATCGCGGCCGCGACAATGGTCGCGCTGCCTGTCGGGCCCGCGTTGTTAAAATATGCATTTACGCATCTCATGTTATGATCGCTCCATCTGTTATTCAGCAGTTATTCGCGAACGAAATTGACGCGAGCAATGTATCGACACATCTGAACCACACTTTTAAAACCAGTTTTCTGATATTACGAGTATCAATAGAATCGTTAGGTCAACGTACTTGTGATATCTCTTGTAAGTCATGCTATGAATCACTGTATATCTACTCTATGCTAATTGCAATACATTACCTGAGAGGTTAAGATAAATGAGGTCACCCCATTATTTTAACCGTGTAAGTTAGTAGTTGGATTCTTCTTTCGAAGAGTTAAAATAGAGGGGCTTAAGGAAAGAAAGAAAGAAAGAACAACGTTTATTTGGTCACAGCTCGTGAAACACAAAATACAAAAAAAAAAAAGTTTAATAAAAAATGTTATAAAAAAATAGCTGTGTGCCTCACGGCTGGGCCAAAAAGGTTCATTTCAGCATTAATGCCAGACAGATGCTGTCTGACGCTGGTTTTCTAATGAACCTGTAGGGACAAGTGACGGGGAGTACAAACAGTTTCAACATACCTAATACATAATTTTTATACTTATCTATCTATACTAATATTATAAAGCTGAAGTGTTTGTTTGTTTGTTTGTTTGAACGCGCTAATCTCAGGAACTACTGGTTGGAATTGAAAAATTATTTTTGTGTTGGATAGTCCATTTATTCAGAAATATTATAGGCTATATAACATTACGCTACAACTAATAGGAGCGGAGCATAAATGTAAAATGTTGCAAAAACGGGAAAAAATATTCCTTTTTGAGAGCTTCTGTTGCGTGCGCTGCGTAAACGATTTAAGTTACGCAAATGTCATGTATGATGGAATTGTTCCTCTTTAAATGTTCTAAAAAAAAGTCCGCGACAGCATATGTCTATCTTTTAAGATTGACTCACTAAAACCTTTTTTGATAATCAAATTTGTTCGAAATTAATGCATTATTTGCGAAGGAGTTTTCATAAACATGGTATTAATCCTTATCCAAATAAATACCTTATTCATCACAAGTATTTAATTTTGAACAAAGTTGCCCTTACATCATTTAATTTCAATGAATATCTTAGGAGATATAACTGTTTTATAATAACTCCGCAGCAAAATAATGATCAACTCTGCGAGGTAGTCTATTCTAAAGCTGAAGATTTAGTTTTTAGGGTTCCGTACCCAAAGGGTAAAATGGGACCCTATCACTAAAACTCCGCTGTCCGTCTGTCTGTCTGTCTGTCTGTCCGTCTGTCACCAGGCTGTATCTCATGAATCGTGATAGTTAGACAGTTGAAATTTTCACAGATGATGTATTTCTGTTGCCGCTATAACAACAAATAAAAAAATAATAAAAAAAACATACTAAGAAACAGAAAAATAAATATATTTAAGGGGGCTCCCATACAACGGACATGATTTTTTTGCCGTTTTTTTTTTTGCTCCGCCCGCGTGGATGTCGGTTATCGCGTAAAAAAGTAGCCTATATCCTTCTCTATATCCCAGGCTATATTCCTGCCAAATTTCATGTCGATCGGGTCAGCGGTTTAGGCGTGAAAACGTAACGTACAGACAGACAGACAGACAGAGTTACTTTCACATTTATAATATTAGTAAGGATTTGTATGGATGGTACGGAACCCTTCGTGCGCGAGTCTGACTCGCACTTGGCCGGTTTTTTGTTTTTTGAACGCGCTAATCTCTGGAACTGCGAGTTGGATTTGAAAAATCTTTTTGCATTTTACAGCCCAATTCTTGAGGAAGAATAACATTCCGATTAACTAGGAAACAATTTTTTTTAATGAAAGTTTATGCGAAAATGTAGTAAAATCACGGGAAGGCAATGTGTTGCGACGGGGTGGGTCGGGGGAACAAGAAATTTAACGCGGACGAAGTCGCGGGCAGAAGCTAGTAAATAAATAAATAGGTACATAACTAAACAAGTAATCAAATCTAATAACAAAAAAAAAGGCTTAAGGCTAAAAGTAATAACAGCTGCACGGGTCGATTTATCAGGTTAAGCTACGCTTGCCGTGGTTGGTCCGTGGATAGGTGACCATCTTTACATACCAAGACCCCTCCCTGTCTCGGAAAGCACGTTAAGCCGTTGGTCCTAGCTATCATTCGTGGATCTTTAGAAAGAAGAAAGAAAGAAGAAAGAAAAAGTATTTATTGGGACTCATACAGGAAGTTCACATTTTAAACTAAACACACTCATAGTAACACAAATAAAAACAAAAGTAAAATGAAAACAAAACCTGTACGAGGCCAAAAGGCTCCTATCTCAGCATGATGCTGCGACATTTAAAAATAAGTGTCGCAGCGCTGGTATTCCGATAGGGCCCGCTGTGATGTCACGGACAGATACAGAAATAAAAGTAAAATAAAAAATAGATGTGTAAAATAACATTAAAAAAAATTATTAAAGTATATATATATATATTTAAAATAAAAATCATTGTAATCCGCGTCAGCACCCGACGTAACAACAGTTACTTATCTATGCTTTTAGTGTCTGTGGCATTGCTTTGACAAGTAAAGAGACGCAGGCGCTGGCATTGCGGGTCTCCGGCTAAAATGTATAAAATAAAAAACTTTACGACTGTTTAATTCTACAGTTTATCACTATCAGTGAATAACGCCATAAAAGGTGCTCTGTGGTCTCTGAGTATATTTATGTTCTGTGTCTGTGGTAGTCAGTTAACAGCAAAGATATGAGTGGTATGAAATATTCAAGTTTCACCAATGAATCGAAAAATACAAAACTGTTGTGCTTGTTCTGATGTTCAGTGTTCAGTGATCGTGTGTGTGAGCAATCGCTGCCAAACGAACGCCACCATCGACAGCTGCGTGCAGATCAAGGGTACGTTCACAGTGTGGTATCTTTTTGAAGCTTTAGTAAGTGCTGTTTAAATTTTATACTGAATGTACCAACTGTCTTTATAGCACGAAAAGGAGGTGGCAAGTCGTTCCAGCATCGAGAGGCAGCGAATTTGAAACAACCACGGAATGCAGCAGTTCTGTGCGAAGACGCTAACATGAGGTATGAAGATGCTCTAGTTTTAATCTTGTTAACATCGCGCGACCAAGACAGTTTCTTATATAAATAATCTGGTTTCTTTGTGAGAATAGTGCCAAAGAGTAGCGTAGCCAAGTGAAGCCTTCTGCGTGCTGACATTCTCATCAAATTACCTTTGTTTAAAAACGGAGTGATGTGGGATCGTGGTGGGACATTGTAGCAGAATCTTGCACAAGCATTCTGAACCCGCTGGATGAGTTTTTCGCTTCTACCGAGAATGCAAGCCCCATACACAGTGTCAGCATAGTTCAGCTTGGATAGGACAAGTGACTCACACAGCATGACACGCATATCCACACTTATGTAGGGACGGACACGATACAAAAGCTTGAGTCGGTAGAAGCAGTTTCGCACCGCCTCCAGTATATGAGTTTCGAAATGCAGCTGCCCATCAAATACTACCCCAAGATTACGAGCTTCCAGAACCCTTTCCACACCACAACCATCAATCCGGAGGTCCAGGTTGCAAGCAAGCATTTTGTTCAGGAAATCTCTAGATCCCATCACAAGATACTTGGACTTATTTGGGTTCAGGACCAAGGAGTTTCTTCTGGACCAAGCAGAGATCCTTTCCAAATCCTCATTTATTCTTTTTATAGTTTCAGCAGAATCCTGTGAGCGAAAGGAGAGGTACAACTGCAAATCATCAGCGTAAAGGTGAAACCTGGTGTTAATCAGACAGTTGACGATGTCAGCACTGTACAGGATGAAAAGAAGCGGGCCTAAGATCGATCCCTGCGGTACGCCCCTGTCTACGCGCTTTGGACCAGAGGACATAGTATCTCCACTGTCACATGTCACCTGGACAAACTGTGATCGATTGCTAAGGTAACTCTCAAACCATTTAACTGATTCGACATCACACCCATAGTAAGACAGCTTGGAAAGAAGAAGTGAAGTATTAATAGAGTCGAAAGCACGTGAAAAATCTAGTAGGACAAGCAGGGTTCCCATGCCCCGGTCTCTAGCTTCAAGAATGTTACCGACTACATCCAGCAGTGCTGTCGCTGTACTGTGGCCCCTGCGAAATCCAGATTGTGCCAGAGGCAAAATACTATGGAGTTCGAGGTATGCCCTAAGCTGGTCAGAGACAACCCTTTCTAAAATCTTAGACAGACAAGGTAGAAGGCTTATCGGACGGAGGTCTTTCACGCTAGTGGGGTTAGGTACTTTTGGGATTGGTCTAACTATTGCCATTTTCCACAGATCAGGGAAAGAAGAGGTGACTATGGATCGATTGATGATAGCTGTGATAACTGCGAGTGTACGAGGAAGTGTCAACATCAGCATCTCCAGAGAAATATGGTCTGAGCCCTGCGCATTGGACTTAAGACCACGCAAAATCTTCAGCACCACATCCTGCTGGACAGGCTCAAGACGGAAATGACTGTTATTGTGTCTATGGTGTTCAAAATAACTCAAATCAGCAGTAGTGACCTTACCACTGCCTGGTACATCCAAAAAGTGTTGATTTATAGATTCAGGGTTGTTATAGAAATGTGGCAGACTATGCTCTGGTTTTTTTGAGGTGGCTATAGTTGATTTAATATGACTCCATAACTTTTTAGGTTGTTTAATATTATTATTAATATATGTTTTAAAATATGCACACTTCTCATTATCAAAAGCAGCTCTAACAAGGTATTTTAACTCTTTGTAGGATTTAATATGATGTTCGGATTTTGTGGTTTTGGACTTCAGATGACATTTGTCACGCAGCCTCATCATTTCCCTAACAGTGTCTGTTATCCAGGGATAAGTTTTCTCTTTAATTAAGATTTTTTTAAGGGGAGCATGCAAATCAAAAAGTGTCAAAAGGTATTGATTAAACATTGCAACCATGGAGTTCACATCTTCCAGACTTTCAATATGTTCCCAGTCCATTTTATTGAGGTCGTCACTAAAAAAATCGGGGAGGATGTCTTTAAGCGGCCTGTATGTAACCCAGTGAGGGGAAGGCTTCTCTAATTTAAAATTGATTTCAACAGATATAATTGCGTGGTGACCGAGCTCCGGTATGTGTGATACAGAGACCCCACATACACGGGCATCGGTGCACACAACATCAATTAGAGTTTCACTATGATCTGTGAAATGGGTTGGTTCAGTAACAATTTGTGTTAGTTTGCAGCAATGTATAAAATTGTTCAGTAGCTTTGATTTGTTATCAGTTTGGTTTAAAACATTAATATTGAAGTCGCCAAGCAAGACAACCTTGTCCGCGATCTTTGAGAGTCATTCTTCGCTTTGCTTCGTCAGAAGTCCGAAAATTTGAGAACCAGCCTTAAGGTGAAACTAGTCGATACTTTTTCCATACAAATTTCGGGGGGGGGGGAGGGGGGTATTACTCCACTGTTTGGTATTGTACATCCAAAGTTAAACATGATATCGTTTTATTATAAATTTTGTCTGTACGGAAGCAGAATATTAAAATAAAAAGCCATTAAAAAGTTATGACCCAACAAAGATTCGTTTTTCCTGCTAATTTTAACGCAACTTTGGGCGTAAATAAGTAATAAAAGAAGTGTAAAATTTCCAAAACAAAGTCCGCTCCGACAAAGCTCAATTATCGAAGATTTCAATAAACTTTATTTGTAATTGATTTATCCAGTAGTTTTTTCATAAAACTCAACCTTTCAAAGGACTTTACGTAATTTTTTACGCGCGCGGTTTACTATGAATTATCGTGAATTTCACTCAACACACGATGACGGACACGATGCTAGGTGAGACAGAATGCTTTTTGGCCACGCCCACCAGTGAGTTCGAGCCCGCGACTAGTTGGCTCTTAACAAGGGGTATCGAATTACCCAGAAACTGGTTGAGTAGGTCAGTTAGGCAGTCGCTCCATATAAAATACTGGTATTCAGCTGCATTTGGTTAGACTGGAAGCCGACCTCAATATAGTTGGGAAAAGGCTAGACATAATATATGATGATGTTATTTTAAGATACCTAACAGTAGCTAGAAATAGGATTACGTATATTATACTTGTTTATAAAAACTAGCTACGAAGATAATATATTATTAATTTATTCAATTCACAATACATTTACAATAAAACATCCTTTATAATATCACGGAAGGAAAAAGCTGTGCATCTGATGCTGCGGCTGCAACAGTTCTGAAAACAAAGATCTATGAAACTCACGTCCACATAATTATTTTATTAAGCTCAACTCATAAACAATACAACATACATAAGTATAACACGCATGTATAAATACGAATCGATAGACGAAACCATGGACGAAACTGACACAGATAGGAATATCAACGTACGAATGATACGACCGCATCTCGCGGCTGCAACCGCACCTGGGACTTGCGCAAAACGGGAAACATGAGACCCATAGTAGGTATGGCTTTGCAATAATGTACAGTTTCGTACAAAATTGCGAGTCTGCATCTGCAATATTGAATACATCTGAAATGGGTAGTAAATGAAAACGAAGAAATTCAAGACTTCTGGACGAGATTAGAATTCTAATTCGGAAATTCAACATCTGTTGCTTTCTCGTTAATTCATATGTATGAATTAATGTAAAAAGATATTGGTAAAAATTGGAGCTGATAAAATAAAGATAAAACAACCATAATATACTATCTGGTGTACATCTATCTTACTTCTTGCTATGTAGGTGCCCCCGAGGCCATAAAAGATTGTACACTCCTATAAAAACAGGTGGTTTAGTTACGCCACTCAAGCGATAATGTTTTAAACATAAGGCCAGCAAATTTAGTATAATTCAGCTATGTTAAAAGTATAATGTTATTAAAGCATCGAATAAAGAACAGATTCACCTTGACAACTTGCTGTTTGCCGGACGTGGATCATTTACTAGTATAGAGTTAATCATAGACCTGACGAGAGGCTAGTTGAAAACTTGACCGTTTTGGTACTTAAATGAAAATCCTTACTATAATGAAAACTCTGCCTGTTTGACACATTTTAGCATCCAAATTAAAATCCAGCAGCCTACGCTGAACTGCCCAGCCGACTAAAAATTAATATTATAGAATTTTAATTGAAACGGTCATTCTAACTTTACAAAATATGCACCTTTATATTTATGGCATACAGGGTACGATCAAATTTTCTCGTTCGATTTTGAACTTAATCATCAATATCTAAAGTTTAAAATCTTTTGGAGAAATTTTTCAGTTTCGTGTAGCTTGATGTGCTGGCCACTGTAAATCGACTTTCCCAATGATTCAAGCATTTTTTGGATTTCCCCCAATTCCCTTACGCGGGAAACGATGAAGCACGATATGTGTCAAATAAATTAATTTGTGGAAAAAGGAAAGGGATCCGTTTGCCCAGCAGTGGGATATAACGGGCTAAATGGCAGAAACCATAGATATAAGAAAATGGTAGAAACTATAGAACGCCACCTGCAACGCTCCTTACATACTCCTTTTCCTGCGTTTACGTTCATACATCTGAGGCCCTAGTGTGAGTTTCTTTTAATCATCACGATTTTCGACGCATCGACCGCGATCAGCACTTCGATTGGTAAAGGGCCAATCGGAGCGCCGAACGCAGTCAATGCGTACAGTCGAGAAGGTTAAAATAAATGTACACTAGGGCCTCAGGTCATACACGCACGCCGATTGCGAGTGTTACGCACCTGACCTATCTGAAGAAAATCACCAATTAGGTCACTATTATGTTCTCCTAGCTAGGGCGTCCTCTCCCAGCATTTTTCCACTCACATCTGCCTTGTATTAGTCGCCTTTCATTCATCCTCTCAACATGACCATATAAGCATACTCTTTGAAATTTTTGTCATTATGTCTTCTAAAACAAACCATTTTTCAGACACGCGCAAACTCACGCCACACAATACGAGTATGCTTCGCAAGCAACGCATTTCCCGTGGCATTTCCATAGCATTTATTCTACTTTTACGCATAGAAACGGTATCAAAAATTAACGTTGGATAAGTAAATTAAAATGTTCTGACACTAGGTCAGCTGAATTAGACTATACAGATGATTCGATTGTGACAAGACTGAAAAGTCAAGGTAATTATAATAGCAGAATCGACAAGTTTTATATTGAATGATGATAACCGATCTCCGCGGGTTCAGACGATACTGTTTCTTCGCAGTATCGCCACTTACGTAAAAGGTGGCATGATTTAGGAGTATGGAATATGAAAACACCACCTTTGCACTAACTCTAGCGAAGTAACCCAGTACAGAACAGTGAAAAAAATATAAATAGCTAAAACGAATGCCCAGCAACAGGTCATTTATACTTATGGAAAATGGACCAAATTAATTAGGTTTCATTTCCTTTATTAATAATGCAGTTCCTGTAGTTATGCTAATTAGAATAATTAATGTTAACGGGTACATCGTCATTGGTTCACAGTGGTACACTAACGTAGATTATTTTGCTCCTTTCTAGGCAATTTCAAAAATTCTAGCGCGAGAGAAAATACTGTCTCGGTGTTTATTTAGCGTCTCGAAGGATTTCTTTGTTTAAACTTCGGCACACTTAAGGGTCAACGACATTTCCTTTTACTGCAAAACGTTACCTTGTACCTGAACCAAAGGTTGCTTGAACCAACGGACAAAACCAAATTGAGGGCGAATTAACATTATAGTACGAGAGAAACTTGTAGTGTTTCCGTAAGTTACTCGTTTTCATAACTTATGATGAAGTGATAATGTATTCGTGTGGGTGTGATTCAACAGTCAAATGCATTAGTAATCTCTGAATGCACATCTGAGTAACTTATTGAAAGTTTACAAACACGAACTTTATAACCAGTTGCCTGCTTTCACACATTTTAATGACGACATTAATTACTTTATTTGTTGAATACTTTTGAATAAAGGAAACTTTCCTTATTAAGGCTGCAGTCTCGCAAAATTCACTCGCGGTGAGTTATTTGCGCAACTTTGTATTTTTTTTTAAAACAAATTAAAGAAATAACATGAAATATTATTATTGCACAGAAATCAACATAATATAAGTAATAGCTAGTAATTTTTTTTAGTACATTGAGGTGGATTATGTTAGGTAAATCAAGCGTTGAACACAGCTCTTTCTGCCCAACAACACTTCGAGGTATATTTGTGCTCCTACTTTAGGGTAATTAAGAATTATTTACAAAATCTGTTCAGCGCATAATCATTTGAACATTCTCGTCTTCAAAATGCGCTGATTAGTTTTTTCTAATTATCTTTCATTTTCTTATTTTGGAGGTCATAAAGTCGTCAATATTCTCTGTTTTTATCTCTTAATAAACGGTTTGTTTCTTATATAAAATGAATCGTATATATGTAATAATTAAATTATTTTAATGCCAAGAGTACAACGAAACAAATACTAAAAAAAATTGCACCTAAATCACCTTATTCTAACAATAATAACAATCTCAAAATACCCAAAAAGATACTCGGCGCGTGGACTCACCGCATGCGATTCTTACATTGTGCACTAGAACATTTTTAGGTCTTTTGAGATTATTATTATTGTCAGAGTAAGGTGATTTTGGTTTTTTTTTTTTGTATTTGCTTTATTGAACCTTTGGCATCAAAATAATCTAATTATTACATACATATGATGCAAGGTTATTATGAAACAAACCGTTTATTAAGAGATAAAAACAGAGAATCTTGATGACCTCCAAAATTAGAAAATAAAAGATAATTAGAAAAAACTAATCAGCGCATTTTGAAGACGAGAATGTTCGGCTAATTATGCGCTGAACAGATTTTGAAAATAATTCTTAATTACCCTAAAGTAGGAGCACAAACATACCTCGAAATGTTGTTGGGCAGAAAGAGCTGTGTGCAACGCTTGATTTACCTAACATAATCCACCTCAATGTACTAAAAAAAAATTATTAGCTATTACTTATATTATGTTAATTTATGTGAAATAATAATATTTCATGTTATTTCTTTAATTTGTTTAAAAAAAAAAATACAAAGGTGCACAAATAACTTACCGCGAGTGAATTTTGCGAGACTGCAGCCTTAAGGTACCTAATAAAGTAATAATCAAAAAAAGACGTGTGGCACTCGGGGACTGCCGCGGTAAAGCTATTGCATAGCATTTTGTATCAACTTATGCAATTATATTTATTTATTTATTTTATTTATGCAGTATTTCTTTTTCTTTGATATTAATTCAAGTTACACTTTTTGAGCGTGGTGACCGATAAGAAAGTAAAGTCAATCCATAATCGGCCCAGAACTTTGGAGAACCGTTTAAAAGTGGTTTTTATAAGCTATGAAGAACGTTAATGTTTAATGTTAATTCTAGCTAGGAGAATCATAAACACGAGTAAAATTATTGATTTATAAATAAATTGCTCACATACCTCAACAACCTTTCAAAAACTTTTGAATTACGATGCCTGCCATCTAGTGGATAAAACCGACAACAAAACACAACTGAGACCACCAACAGAGCAACGCTTGTCTCAATTACGACTCACAAGCCACGCCAATGTCACCTCTATTTAGTTAGTTCGCGATTACTAGATGGCGTTGCGTTGCGCGGTAAATCCACCACAGAGTTTCGTAGAGTCGTACAATACGTCTAATCGCACGCACACAACGCCGTGTCGAAGACTGCCGAACTGAAACGACGTTAGACGATGCACGGCCTTCAAGCCACACCTCCGTGCCCGTCGGAGTGGGGAGCGTGAGGTTTTTTCGTTATGGAATTTCTGGATTCGGTCCCCGCGCTCAAGGCCCGCGATAGAAGCTATGCAATAGCTTAAAAAAGAATCATGAACAACATGAATGATTTTTAACTGCTCCCAAGTAACGATGTTTATTTAGAATTTTTTTATTTTTTTTATTTTACATACTTCCTTGACATAATCTTTTCATTATTTGACATTATTTACCTACAAATCGAATTCCAATTCTTTATTAGTGGCTTTTGTGGACATGATATTTATTCAGATATGTTACTGTAGTTGTAATTGCAATCATGTCATTAATATTTTATATACTTAGATTATTTTATATTTTGTGAATGTGAGAACGTTGTAGGCCTAGTAGAGTGTAGATTTGTTGGCGGTTTTCTATTTTGTTAAGTACCTGGTAATTGTTGAAAGGCCTACACTGTCCTCCCATACCTATGATCACTGTTATTTAATAATATTGTAAAGCCAATTATTTTTAAAAGAGTAACCGTGGAGTTTCTTGCCGGCTCTTCTCCATAGGAAACGACTAACTCGAACCGTGCACCTAGCTTCTGACGTTTCATAAGTGCCCATGTAGGTTTATGTGAAATAAAATATTTTGATTTTGATTTTTTTTTGAAGGATGACATGCATAGCTAAAACGGGGTTAAATAAATTCTGAGACGCCTAGATAACGAAACGTATGGCAGAAGACACATTGCCGGTTGCGGCGGATTCAAATACATTGAGAAACCAAGAAGAAGAGGGATTCAAGAGGGTGATGATGAGGAAGGAGCATCAAAGGATGTTTTTCTTTTTCTTTTCTTTTTTTAGTATAAACAACTTCATTGAAAGTTTGTTGAATTTTGACATTATTACTAGGTATATATTCGTAACCTTGTTATGTGCTAACTTGACCAAAACGTGCTTGATGACGTAAACACGCGAGTTGGTATCATATTATACATTATATTTATAAATTAAATTAGCAATTGTTGCCCAGGTTAGAAATATAGATTAAATTATGCATAATGTAGATGCAAAAACTTCCAATAATTACGAGTAACTTAATGTTGTAGTGACCAGTGTTGGAGATTTGTTACAGCGTGGGTCGACATCCTACGGAACTAAACAGGTGGACGGTAGCGAATGGACTCTACGTTAGAGGAATTACTCGTATAAATAAGGGAATCGAAGGTTCTTATTGCTTAACATCACGTCATCAACGCAGACTTCTAAATAAAGTACGTTAACTTAAGGATTTGAAGATGCTAAAACATGAAACTTAGCCATGACGTAACCATGCACTTATTCAATAGGAAATAGTCCGACACGAATCGAAGCGTTCAGCAGAGAACCGGTTTCGATCGACGTTCTACTACGCCCGGAGTGTTGCGAAAATGGGCCACAGCAGCGGAAGGAGTAGGTTAAGGCAGTGGGCAGCTAACACATTAGTGATTCATTAGAACTCGGCGGCTTTCACCCGCTATGGAACTAGAACAATAAACACCCGCGCGGTAATCTATAGATACTTAGAAACAATTTCATATTCCATTTGCATTGTGCACCCACTGACACAATCCAGTTTATGCCGCCAACGGTTCATGCTCAATCCTCAAAAAACATTCCTATAAAAAACACATTCGAAATGATTTCGAGAGGGCTCTACAGTAATTACTATGGTAAGTTTCATAAGTATTGGTGCCACTGTCGTCGGGCTCTTAAGTATAAAAAGATCAAACGATATGTAATTTCAGCGTTTCAAAACATTTCCTAGCCATTACCTATTAACATTGAAGCTTAAAACGTGTCTATAAAAAGTTTTATTGTTAGAAGATCTTCAATGTCGATACAATATTACGACAGCGGGCTCGTGTTTCGCCCACGGGCGAGGAAAGTAATGACTTTCCTTCGTTCCACGTTTAAGTTATGAACGCTGTATTGTGTTGCACTCGTTGGCTGAACTTTTCTCAATTCGTAACTACTCACTATAAAACCTTTTTTGTTGAATTACTTGACGCAATCTCAACTTTCATACGCCCCACAATATTATTATAATGGTGGAAAAGAATTCTAATAGCTCTTAAGTAGCAAAGCGTGAGTGTAACACTTTTTAACCGACTTCAAAGAAGGAGGAGATTCTATGTTAGTCTGTATGTTTTTAAAAATAATTTTATATATTAATATTATATTCATCAATTGTCTTAAAATATTTTCGTCAAATGTCGACCGATTTTGGAAATATTTTTTCCATGTAGTACCTACAGGAAGCTTGCGCGGTGGTCTTATATATTTTTTTATTAACTTTGCTTGGGTAGTTTTTGAGTTAGCCTAAATAATGTGTACTTTTTCTTTTCCCACTTAGTCTATGTGGATGATGTTATAATAACATCCTGATATTATTATTTACATAGCAGGTAGTGGTATTTGAATTTGTGTGGGGTAGGTACCACAACTAAAAAGTGAAAAATTTAAATTTAAAATAAAAAAACCGTCTTGCAAAAAATACACTCCAAAGTGAAAGAAATTCGGTGTCTTTGGTTTTGTATTTTCGATTTTTGCCACCGACTTTTTATAAAGTGTTGGATGATGAGCTGATGAGTGATGACTCAAGTCCAAAAACTGCGATAGATTTTGATACGGACTTTGATTTTAATGTAAATTCATATACTCAGCTACAACGATCTCTTTGCCATACATGGGATGTGTGTGGCGTGTACAAGGACTAAAGTGGAAGTGAATAAAGCACCTATTACGGAAACGTCATGGCAGTCGAGCCTCAGTGGAGTTTGTCGACCTTCGTTCGCAATGCCTGTTCCATTAAACAACACAGCCTTCGGATTCTACTAGACCTGTAATTTGTACGCGCTTTAATAGTAACTTGTAGAATTTGATGAATGATGGGCGTTCTCCTAAACAAATATAGGAGTATTTTAGATACGGATGAATGTCATAGAATTTACTAGTAAAAAATTTAAACGTGCTGTTAAGTTTTCCTAGACGAGCCCTAGCACAGAGGAATAATTCTTTTAATATTAATCTTCTAACACCCAACCCCATGCCTCACGAAGTCACGCTCACGAAATCGATAACAATGTGGTCATAAAAAATGCAATCAAACAATGTCATTGCTTGGAAAGAGCAGGCAAATTGAATAATTCAAAGTGCTGTCTACATTTTCGCTTTCTATGGTTCGTCGTGATCAGATCACGGCGCACGCAGCCACCGGATGAGTCACCGTCACCGGCGACCGGCGCAAGCGCCGTGCACACCGGACACCCGATACCTTTTACGAGTACCACCGCTCATTGTGTACGATACGCAATCGACTCAACTTATCGATGCTACTCGTGCTACCGTGAGTGCGCCACTTGAATTATAAAAACCCTCCCTCACACGACGTTCTTTCATATTTTAAAGTGCGAACAGCTCTAACAAGTCTGGTTTTTAGGTATCCTCAGTGCTTGCTAGTTAGTACCTAACTAGCTCGATTACTCATTAAGTAACTATAAAATATTATTGTCATTTTAATGAAGTATGTATGTATGTATAATTATTTTATCATTAATGAAAAAAGTTATTGTGTAAATGAATAATAACATCGACGAAGCACAAACTCGTGTCAAGTAAGACTGAACCACAAGACTTTAATGATCCCTGTGTAGAGCCTCTATTAACTTGATTGACTAACAGGTTTCTGGTGCCAGTTTATCTGGACTTGTCCTGGTCGAGGCCTGTTTATCAGGACAAGTTCTGGGAATGCCTGGAAGTATTAAGTTCTCGACTGCTTCCAATAAATTCCATGCTCATAATACGAAATTTAAAAATAGACCATGCTTTGGGAATTCGCAATGTTTTTTTTTGCTCTAACCCATACAGCCCCACGTCTGGGCAAAAGCCGCCCCCTAGTTTTTCCAGGAACTCTTTTCCGACATAAAATATGAACTACTATTTCAACAGATAGTGTCAATATCCAGCACAAGATGATGGACGTCATAACTTATGATTTAGCGACCCATGGTATAGCGCGGGGCGACTGCCGCCTTTCCAGATGGCAGTCCGCGGTTTTTGCGGCAACCAGTTTTGGCAGAATGACGTAATCAGGCTACAGGTGGATGCTGTTGACCGTTTTACACACAGCGGGACAGGTCGACCGACACCAAACGTAAACGTAGCGAGAAGTGGCAAAGAGGAACACATGAGCAGTTCGCACCATAGCCATAGCCCATACAATTATTATTTTATGCTAGCCGTTAATTGTAACTCGTCAGATCAAGGTGCGAATAAAGAATACTAATCATGTGAATAGTGTTATATCTGCGTACAGTCCACCTATGGCTTCTTTGCGCCTTTTATAAAGTACTGTTATATTATACGGAAATTGTCCGTCACTCAAATAGTAAGGAGGAAATAAAAGCTGTTGTAGTAATAGTGGTCGTGACAATACATATTAGTACGTGAGTACCTATGGAATAGTTACGACTCTCGAATAAATAACTAAGCAGGTGAGTAGGTACTAGCGGAAGTAGATTTCATTATGAACGGTAATAATTTACTACAAGTCAGAATGAGAAGGCCATCATTCATTTTAGAGAATTATGATGTGACGACGTTGTTGGGTAAAGCGCAGGGCCGTCTTTAACCTATAGGTTCTATAACAGATAGCGAACTGTTTTGTTAAAACAGGCGAAAAGAGTAAATAAGTAAGCAAAATTCTAGATTCATTCAACTGTTAGTTTTATTCCTTTTTTTGTCATATAAAATTAATAATATTACCTATTTATGTATAACATAATCTGGAAAAGTTACTTTTAACATTCACAGGTTAAGGTTCCATGTCTATGTCTGTGGTCCATGTTGATTGAAGAGGTACCCAGGTACCCTTCTAGTTTTGAGATAAGCAAAATCATCAATTACTTCTTCAAATGATGTCTTTAAGCATATCATTGTCTTTTATGTCTATGGTCATCAGCGACATTTAAATTCATTGTACCTATTTATTCATCGGCAGTAATCAGGGTCTGGCAGGACCCAGGATCGCGGGGCCCTGGGCACTTGCCCAGAGTGCCCACTGGAAAAGAGAGGCCCGGTAAAGCGCGTAATACACATGCCTGTAACTGGCACAAAAATAAGCAAGTAGCTCTGGCATGCGAGCTACTTGCTTATTTTTGATTATTTTTGTCATAACAACTTGTGATTAGTATTATTGGCGTGCAAGCTACTCGCATACTTTTGTGCAAGTTACAGGCATGTGTATTTCCTGTAAAACGGCGCGGGCGATCCAAGAAACGATCGTCGTAAGTTCGTAAGTATTTTAAGCATAGGACGATTTCCACTAGAAGTGGTAGGTGACGACGATACTGCTGTTTTACATAGTAATGCGCATGACAAATGAATGACATGTGAATGACAAAAAGGTATAATTAGTTAAGTGGTATGGCAAAAGGTTTGACTGAATGAATGGTAGCAAGTAATGATTGCAAGACCAGAATACTTTATGCTATGCATGTCCCAGATGGGTTCAATCCAAGCCAAGGTCTATTCAGTAATTCAGTACAAAGAAATTCCTAAAGAATTGAAACAAAAAAAAAAAAACAAAAAAACAGATTCTTGGGACTAGTACTTACCTAGCTTGAATCAATTTGTTAATGTATTTTTAATCTTGCTATTGGATATTTAAAAACCTGACCACAGGTGTAAAAGTTAATGAATTCCATATTAAAGAAGTTTGATTTTATACATTAAACTGCTAGGTATCAATAATTCAAAGGTAAATTACACAAAAAAACTGAAGTTTAAGTAAGAAGATACAGAACAGTGGTTGAGTCACTATATTAATTAATTGCATTTAGCATGGTTGTTATAGCAATACATTGGAAGATCAATCTTTATTGATGGTGATGAAAAATTATTAACAATTAGTCACAGTTACAACAACAAATGTTTTATCAGCAGCAGTTTTTAGGGTTCTGTAGTAAACAAGGAACCATTATAGTTTCGCCATGTCCGTCTGTCTGTCTGTCCGCGGCTTAGGTCAGACTCTTAGTACTACAACGCTGTAATTTGATATGGGTATACATACTAATCATGCCAAAAGGTTAAAATAAAATCTTGAAAAATTTTTTTTTAGGGTATCTCCCCTACACGTAAAGTGGCTGGGGACGATTTTTTTTTCTCGTCTATCCCGTTGTATGGGTTGTCGTTGCAAAGGCCGTTCAAAAATATTGTGGGTCTGTGAAAACCATTTTTCGGTTTAGGGATCTGTACGGTCTACGTACATGGTTTTAAAATATGTATTTTTGATGTAATAAGTTAGTTAGTAGGCTCGCGTATTTGCACTTTGATCGCGACCTACATTTGGCAGTGCATTGTCATACGGCGGAGCCTAGATGATGCATTTTGTACATATTTTAATTAGTGTTCAATTAGACGTGGTTTGAGTCGGACAACTTGCATTTTTATTTAGATTCATCCCGTTGAGCATTCAATGACATTTTACATTTGCATTGACATTAATTATGTTAGGGATGCATCCTACAGGATCCTTTTGCGTAATATTAAGCTTTAAAGAGCAAATTTTTGTTAGAGTCAAGTGTGTTCCCCCCTGTCAGCAAAATGATTGTATTTGGATATGTTAAAAAAATCACAGCAGTAGTAATATATAACAAGGTTCAAAGGAAAACTATCCCAGCTAAGTAGGCTTTACAAGTAACCGAGTTAAAGTCACATTTGCAACTACAAGTTAAGATTGTTCTTGGGATAGATTCATCCCAACTATGGAACCCTTCATTGTGCGTGGTCGACACGCACTTGGCCGGTTTTTTAATTAAACCTGAGAATTTATCATCTGATAGCTAAGTTACGATTAGTAAAGCGTGTTGGGTTATATTGATAAGTACATAAAGTTCCTAAGGTTGTTCTTGTTTGTCAAGGGGTTCCCGTCCTGATAAGACATAAATAAAAGGGAACATTAGTAATACATGAACATGATAAAAGCTTTCCAATTCATGATAACCATGGCAGTAAGAGATAAGGATCAATACATTAGAATGTTATCAGATAAAAAGAACAGATTAACTTCAAAATACATCATTTTTCTTCCTGAAATCTGTTTTAGACAAAAAGTGATATTGATTGTTCTAATGAGCCCAATGATTGTTAGGGTTCCATACCCAAAGGGTGCAAAAAGGAACCCTATTACAAAGCCTACGTGGTCCGTCCGTCTGTCTGTTAGCAGGCTGTATCTCATGAACCGTAATAGGTAGGGAGACAGTTGCAATTTTCAGAGATTGTGTATGTCTATAACAAAAAATCAAAATAAATTTAAAAATTAAAGGGGTTCCCCATACAAGAAACGTGCTGTTTTCGGCGACTTTTGCTAAATATTGTATGATGGTATGGAAGTATGGAACTTGCCCTTTGTGGGCAAGTCAGACTCTCACTTAGCCGTTTTTTTATTTATTGAATAGGTACATGATGTTCTTGGTAATAGAAATAATATAATAATGAAGATATCAGCTGATACCTAATCAATGTTTACACCTGAAAATATTTTTGTTTTAAATAATTTTATAACAGTGAATAAACTGTAGTCAAATTTTTTTTAAGTAAATCTGGCCTTTTTTTTAATTTACCATTGTTATCTAAAAGGAACCTTATAATTGGATTCCCATTAGAAACACGAAAATGTAGGTTTAATTAATTATTTTAATAGATGGAATTATTATAAAAAGATAAAATGAAACATTTCATTTCATTCTCAGCATTTTATCGGCAACGCAAACGCGGAATTTTCGCAAATCACATAAAAGTTCTTGGAAAATAAAACACTACAACAATGATGAATGAGCGATCAAGTAGTAGGTACCCATGAAGTGAGTTTGCTATTAAAAACAAAACACTGTCCCACAAATTATGTTACGAACTTATGAAATACGCTTCAGGTGTTGCAGTTTTATGCAATCATATGATTCAGATTGCGTTTCATCAACAAGCCTACAACAAAACAATTATTCTTAATCATACTAGTGCAAATGTTTTTTCTTACCGATAATGAATAACGTGCTGCCCGCCAAACATAATCCAACACGCATGCATACTGCCCGGTTCCAGCTAGAAGCCATACGCCGAGAAAAATAGCTCATGGGGCAGTTCCAGCGCTGATCCGTAGGCTGCTGTTCATAGGTCACTGTGGTAGGCTGATACACCGCACTCGTAGGCATTTTGAAAGAAATCAAGTCACAACCCAAACAAAGACTTCGTTATTATAATAACTATAGAAGCACTTCACAGGATTACACGCAGAGCAACGGAGCAAGCAATAAGTAGTACTTAAGCAAGTAAACACAACAGACTACTCAATAACGAGCGTGGTGGATGCGTGAGCAACGATTTATTTATGTGGATTAGTGTTGTTACATAGTCAATCAACGGGCCGCGCGAGGCTCGCATTAAAGTCGATAATATCATTCCAACTCCGAGGCCGACACATGCTTCCTATCACATTGATCGATAATTATGAAATATTAGTAAACACAATAACATGGTTAAAATTATTTTGAGATAAAGATAGGAAAATAAATGCAATTATTTCAGGATTTTTAAACTTTTATTCTCATCTTTCTTACTTAACAACAACTAAAAATATTTATATTCTGTGACCATTCATTCATTCTTTGACATACGGCGGCAAAAATGAAAATGCGGACAGCAGAGTTCTAAGATGTTTGTTGTAGGATAAAAAACACATTTTTGAAGACTATACTGCACATGTTTAGGTGAACTGACAACTTATGCATCCTCACTGAAATAATATTGTAAATAGTCCACTGTATACACTGCTATATACTGACCGCTAAGAATAGAATATGAGAAACGCAGCAGGCTAGGTGGAAGGATGACCTTAGTAAAGCTGGTAATAGATGAATGAAAGCATTGAATGAAAGTGGCTAAGATAGAGTCCAGTGACTTACTGTTCAGCAAAAGATTAAGATTGGCGACAGCGTGTCCGAGACTACCGCCCTCTCTGAGTTTAATGTTCTGTGCTACCGCCGGACCATAAACGCCAATCGCTTCCATAATTGGTAAATAATTAGTACTCAATTGGTACTAATTTGTACTCGAACAACAAAATTGGTACTTTACTAAAGGCGGTCGAACGATTAATTTTATCTTTCAGGGTACTAATTTTCTATGTAGGTTTGAGGAAATCGACAAGCTCCTTAACCTTGGAATCAATATTCAAAGTCGTGGTCCTGCTGAACGTGCGCCCGAAAGTTATCATCGTTGATTTCTCGGTGTGTTTCAGTTGTTTTTTTTTTTTTACGAAATAAATCACATCATGGGTACTAATTATTTGTATACTTAGAATAGCTGTAGCTCCCTTTTTCGGCGCTCATGGTGGTCCTGATGAAGAGAGCTTGGCTAGCGCCGGATCACCTTCTAAGTCGATTTTCTCGAAAACTACTAAGGTTCGAAGTTTGTTTTTCGAGTACTAATTAGTGCCAATTGAGTTATTACCAAATATGGAAGCGATTGGCGTTGGTGGTCGGGCGGTAGTCACGGACACGGCGACAGCGTATCAATCACCATTGGATAATGACCGATACTGTTATTCATGTATCGCAGTCAGGTGTGTTCGAATATTCTCTACAGCTACAAGAAATGAAAATCGGAATATTTTGCAAAAATAATGTAATAGTTATAATTTTAAATATTCATTATCACTAATAAATAGTTTTATATCACTAGACAGTCGCTGCTTTATAATTAGAGTCATTTATTTTAACAGGTAAAGGCACTGATCCTTCTTATAAACACTATAATATAATTCTAGGCATATCAAGCAACAGTCACGTCAGTTATCCAGATTAGTAACTGCATACTCAATATTTAAAAATATTATCATTATGGAATTGAGTGTCTATTTTCAGCAAAAAACTTTAATAGAAGAGACGTGACTCCCACTCGGAATATCATATTTGATCGAAATTTATAAACACAAGTAAATGTTTGCCAAAACATAGATAATACAAACATGATTATATAATGTCGTTTTCGAGTTATTATCCTTAAAATATAAGATTATTATCATACACATTTCATATAAATCGGAAGTTACGTGTTTGAAGTCGAATAAAACGGAATATTCAGTCATAAATAATAAAATCATTCACTTACGTTTTGACATCGAAAATACAATACTTATGTTTATATAATAACATAATAAGGCACCAAAGCATGAGCATTCGCCTTTACATAATTTCGAAAATCAAAGGAATTACAATGCTAAAGTACACGTGTATAATGTCAGCATACTTTTTCATTTGTACTGATTTATTAAAATTATATACAAATATATTCTACAAAAATATTTGAAATACCTAATTCATTATCATCTATTTTGTACATGCAAAATAGAACTTATGTTATTATGCAGTTATATTTATAATTCCACTTAGATACGAAAACTAATGTTGTAACATTGCTATTGGTTTATTTAAATTATTCAACTTGAAAAAATACGGAAGCCCAATAAATATTCGCTTCACTGGAAATATTGGTGTAAATAAATAGATCATACGTTCTGATGACTAAATTAAGAAAAGTAAATAAACAACATAGATTTGAGCGTTATTATAGCTAGGCATAAAGCGATTAAATGTGCATAAATTCCTCTTATGTGCAACCAACACCTCTTCAAAGGTTCACTCATTCTTGTAATAGTTGGTTTGTAGGTAAATACAAACGTTTTTAGCAGCAGAAGACAAAGAAGAAGGCCTAAACTAAGTATGTTAGTGCTTTTAAATAAATGAGTTCTATCCTTGGCCTGGCTTTATATCATAATGATTTCGTTTGAAAAAACATTCAATTGTCTTCAATGCAGCTCCTTGGCAAAACAATTTTGTCATGACATCTCATCCAAAAATTCCTCAGTCTCATTATAACTGTCTTTATTTCATACAATCCAGACTAGTTTCTTTAGTATTCACAATTTGCAGCAATATTTACACCGTACAATCACAATCCTCCGAAATACATAAAATTCTGAAAGGCGACAGATTTTAAAATGAACACATTTTGAATTAAATTCTTAAATATCCTTGTTTTATATCATATAGTAAGCAAGACCCACGTATTAATAATATCGGTATCATTCGACGGCAAAGCCGGCCGTTTCGAGCACCGCCTGTTTGAGTTTATCGTGGAGTTTCTCCTTACTCGGGTACGGAGGTAAGTCGAGACGATTGAAACAAGTGTGGGCTTTCGGGAGCGAGTCGGGAGATGCGTCCGCTACGAGGTGCAGCGTGAAGAGCCGCGGAGCCGCCGCGCCCGTCGAGCCCTGCAGCGCGCGGAAGCCTGCTAGAGGAACGCGTCGGGATCCGGTGACGAATTGTAACAGCCTAGCTCGCATTTCCGCGTCGAAGTGTTCGACGATCTCCCAGAACCAGCCGACGATGGGCGCGTCGGGCGCGACGTGCTTGAGGCGCGTGTGGCGGCGCCAGTCGGCCGGGTCCAGGTCGGCGCGGCCGGCCAGCAGCGGCGGCAGGTCGCGCGGCTGCAGCGGCCGCAGCAGCTGCGGCGGCACCAGCTCGGCAAGGCCGCGCGCCAGCGCCAGCCACTGGCGTTCGGCGCCGCGCGTGAAGCGGTGCGCCACGTACAGGCGCACGTACTCGCGCTTATTGGCGTCCGTCACGGCCTCGTTGGCGCCGCCCGGCCGCAGCTCCACGCTGCGGACCGCGCCGAATGACGAGCATTCTACTGAGAAAGTAGTGTCTATCACGCCAGCAATGCTGTTTTCCCTGGAACCATAACAAAATGGATTAGTATACATCTTAACTATAATAATATCATAATGATGTAATAATACCTTCATATTATTGCAAAGGTCGGGAAATAGGCAATTGCAGGTCGAGTATTAGTATGAAGGCCGAGCCGAAGGAGAGTACTTCACTAATACGAGACAGGCAATTGCCATTTCCGCCGAGGCATATATATAATGCTTTTCTCAAAAAAACGCAGGGAAATAAGACATACTTTCATGTATTTTTCTTTTGACTTCTCTGGAAGCAGGTTTTCAATTGCCAATTTGGCTTCTGATCTTAAATCTGGTGGAGTACAATCAATCTCCATTTTACTCTCTGAACCATGGGAATTCATTTTAATTAAATTTATATTGTAAATAACAAATCAAGACGAATTTTCAGCTTTGCCGCCAATTTTCTATTTGTCTTCTGTGCCGAAAGGCAAACGCATTTATGGCTAGCCACGTGAACGCAATTTGTGATAAGCAAAGAGACGTACTTTGGTATGCCAAGAATGATAAGAGATCCAATCAAAGAGTATTTATTAACCCCAGAACGCCATTTCATACAACATTCCTGGAGCGTTGTAATGTTCCAAATTCAAAAAACGCTCCTGCAATGGATTTGATTTTCTTTGTCCTTAAATTCGATACTTCGCGTGTTCTTTTTTCGAAAATAATGTCAATTTTTCCATGCATGTTTGAGAGAAGTTTTTTGTCGTTTGTTGTTAACATAATCTCTAGAAGCACTGATCCGATTACGAAAATTCTATCACTGATAAAAAGCTACACTAATGCTGCGTGGCAGTGTGTTTTATGGTAAAACAAAAAATCACTATATATGTAAATACAGTCTAAAATATAGCCATGTTATTTAATTTCCAGTGTACTAACAGCATCCAGGACAACGAGCGATGTAGTTCAGGGTCCACGTCACGAATATCACGGAGTGTGATCGGTCGCCCGAGCAACTGTTTGTAGAATGGCGCGGTGAACGCCGCGTCGAGCTGATGACCATGGAACAATGCAACGCCGAGAATGCGGCCCGCGAAGTGGAAGTACGAAAGATGTTCAGGATTTACCTGCGCAAAAGAAAATGTTATGAAAAAAAAAAAAAAAAATATTACATAATCTGATTCCTGGAAGTTTTTGAAGTGAAAACTTCTTTAACTGCGTTGAGCGATTTTCGGTTGGGTTAGAGTCACCGAAATGCGCGACATGCTCAAACGTGTTGCGCCAGACTCAGTTATTCCAAAATTTTGAGTTTTCACTTCTGCCGGCAGTCCTTATGACTGCCTATTATTTTTTTAATGATTTTAATGGTCCACGGATAATAGATAATTATTTTAGTGTTAATTAAATTACTGGAAGATGTGTGCTGTTTACTACTTTCTTTGCAGTTTAGATATCCTTACTAGTAATATTATAAATGCGAAAGAAACGTATGTATGTGTGTCTTCTCTTACTTTTCACACCTTAATGGCTGAACGGGTTTCGATGCAATTGACACAGAGGTAGACAAAGACGTTCCCGTGAGATAATTCCCAACTCAACGCGGGCGAAACCGTGGGTAAAAGGTAGTTCAAAATAAATGATGTTTTACAATTAGACAATCCTTACCCCAGAATCAGCATTAATCTGCAGCGCGTAGCGATCGTCGCCTGCGTTCGCGTACTGGAACAGTCCGTAGTGCGGGTTGAACAGTTCCCTGCCCAACAGATGGAGCCACTCGCGCGCCACTCCTCCATAATCCAACCCCTCCTCGCCCCGGAACTTTACCAGCAAACGTTTTCGCAGCTCCTTGCCTCGTAACTTCATTACGAGCCGGTACGATTCTTCAAGTATTTCGTTACGGGTCACCTGGAAAGTTTCATTTGTTTTCATTTGGGTGTTAGTGAACAATGAGTAAGTGAAACGAAAATGTCGAGAAGTTAACATGAGAATGTTAAAGAATTAACCTTTTGACCTCTTTGCACCGAGGGCACTTTTTTGCTTTTTTTAACGTGGCGGTCAAAAGGTTAAACCGTGTTTTGAATGGTATGGGTGCCGATGTAGTTACAAGAACAAGAGACATTTCGGCATTGTTCAGCGATGCCCCTGGTAATGCACATGTGCATAGTCGGCGGCTACTACTAACATCGGTTCGCATGCCATCCAAAAAAAAAAAAGTCACAATATCACAAGCACCTATCTGAGATCAGCTTGTTTGAGTACAACATTCATTCGACAGTGAGAAAATTGGAAACTGCACACCACAGTTTTTCATAACTTGTAACTTTTTAATGATTAATTTTTCTTTGGAATACTGGAGTTTCGGCTTATTACTGTGTATAAATTTGGAAAGTGCGTTTTATTTGTGCAGAATAAACAAATGTTTTACTTTTTTTAAATATAGGAACCCACCTCTATCCTACAATGTCCAGTCTGAGGCTGCAGTGCTTGCAGCTCTGCCCTCAACACCCTTGCCTTGGCCGCCAAGTCTCGTTTGTATTTAGGAAGCGCGTCTGAGTCGAGCGGCTCTGCGACCGGCGCGGGCGCAGCTACTGCCGGCTGTGACTGTGGTACTGCGGGGTCGGGTTGAGGCTGGAAATGAGATTGCGATGTTAGATCATAGGCAGTTTGTAACAGGAAGCACGATTATTTTGTAAATCTGCTGTTGAACCTCATGTTAGTTGTTGTGAACTCACTTAACTTACAGATTTTATTGTAAAGGATACGGCAGAAGGCTACTTAAAACGAAGAAGCCTAACACAACTAGCAAGTCAAAGTAATAGTAGTCTTGTTAAGTGGTCTACAAAGTGCGGTCGTGCTAAGGGCTGCCCAGCAGGGCGGTGGCACTTTGTCACATCCATACTAATATTATAAATGTGAAAGTAACTCTGTCTGTCTGTCTGTCTGTCTCTCTGTCTGTCTGTATGTTACAATTTCACGCCTAAACCGCTGAACCGATCGTCATGAAATTTGGCAGAGATATAGCCTGGGATATGGAAATGGACATAGGCTACTTTTTTACGCGATAATCGACATCTACGCGGGCGGAGCCGCGGGCAAAAGCTACTGTGGATGTAAAGAACAAGTTGGGCAGACAGCGCCAACCTGGGGGCTAAGCTACGTGGTCCTATTATTATGATCCATGAAGCCTGGTGACCTTGTGAAAGCCACAGGAATCCGCTGGATGCGGGAAGCACGGAACCGGTCAAGGTGGCGGTGCTTGGGGGAGGCCTATGTCCAGCAGTGGACGTCTTTCGGCTGAAATGATGATGATGATGAAGAAACCTGGTCGTCCAGAGGGCGCGTGTCTCATCTCCCAGCCGGGTGGCAGCGATGGCACAGAGACGGTTTTAAAACAAAAGGAATCCAAGAACACTCACAAGTCTAGCCGACAGCGCCAGCCTGGGGTCAGTGAACTGCGTGGTCCGATTATTATGGTCCACGAAGTATGGTCGTCCCGAGGGCGCGTGTCTCATCTCCCAGCCGGGCGGCAGAGGGCCGGCGGCTGCGGCGCAGTGACGCAGGTGCTGCGGCACGCGCGGGTCGTGCCACGTCGAGGCGCCCGTGCCGGAGTTGTAGAAGTAAACCTGACCTTGGGCAGTGGTGCGCATCTCTGGAATGTAGAAATGGAAATGTTATGTATTTATACAGACAAGAAGAAAGGAACAGAAAAATACGTACAAAGAAAAATATTAAAAATAATAATAATATTAAAAAAATATATATATAAGTAATATAATAATAAAAATAATTAGAAAAAATATTATTTCAACATCGTTACTTTATCTTATTATTCTCATATAGATAATTTTATTTTGCTTTGTTTGATCTCACGCTGATGGCAATGTATATTTTTAAATGTTTTATTTTGATTTATTTGTTTTTTTAAATTACTGATTGGGCCTGCTCTTGACCTTGATCTCGTCTGATGGAAAGTGATGGATGAGGTCTATTATAATTGATATTTTGTATGAATTATTTTGTGTATTTTGTCTATGGGCCTACTAATATGGGAAAATAAACCAACTATTATGTTATAAGTATTTTAACGTTTATATAATTTATGTTGATAAAGTAAGATCGCGTACATATTTCAATCGCCACAGACTGGGTACATTACCTCCTGGCCTACCGAAAATCTATTCACCAATTATTCAATGAAAAAGATTCCAATTGTACTGACCTGGGAACCAGTCTTAAGACCTCATACTTGGCAGCCGCACTTATGACAACTAGGCTAATGAGGCGGTAACAATGTGTCGTTATACTATAACATTGTTAGGTTGTCGTGGTATGTACTGAATACAAATTAATGTTTTAATGAATACTTTACTACATAATACGTCCTTCATGAAATCATGTATAGCATGCGGCAATGCTCAGACGATTGACAAAGAAAAGTCAAAGTCTTCTGTTCACACGGGTATTTTTTTGGGTTCCGTACGTCCGAATGAAAAAACGGAACTCTTATATTATACGAGTAGGATCAATAGTGTTGGCTGTCTGTCCATCTGTCATAGCCATTTTGCTGCGGATCTATTGGACCGATTAAGTTGAAATTTGGTAAACATATTAATTTCTGTGACCCAAACACGGACCCAAATTCTGAATATGGGAGGCAAATAAGAAAATTAAAAAAAAGTTTACAAATTGTACCGTGAGATATCAAATGAAAGGGCTTATTGTGAGTGTCCCAAATATTGTTTTATATTATTTTAAAATAAATAGTTTTAAAGCTATTTAAGAAAATAGATGAAAATTTACTAGTACACCCCTTATCTCCGAAACTAAAGACCCAAAAAAAAAAATACTCAGAAAGTAATTTTATACTTATAGATTACAAGAACACCTATAAGAAGTCTATGGACTTAAAGTAACATTGTAAATCTCTCAATATTGTGCATACAAAGTTACATCAGTTGGAATGTATAAGAGAATATGTTTTTCAACTACAATGTTAAGCTTGTTCTTGGGATAAATTCATCCCAACTACGGAACTCTTTATTGTGTGGGGTCCGACATGCACTTTGCCGGTTTTAATGTTCTATGCTTTCCCACTGCTCGGCAAAGGTCTTCCCCATAATATTCCACATATCTTTTGTAAAAGGATAATACTAACAAAATAGGCTGAAACAACCTCTTTTTTGTTGTGAATTTTTAAGAGGGCGTAGAACGGTCCACTAGTGCCACTTCTTTAAAAAAATATTATCTCGTGACTGAGAAGGAATTATGATAAACGGCTCAATAAGGAACCTCGGTAAGTGTGTCTAGAATTTTCTAATACCTTTGAGACACGAAGCAACAAAATACGATCTAAAGGAATCTGGCCGCTTTTCTTTAGATCGAATTTGTGTGTAACCTTTTTACGCCTTAACGGCTGAACATAGTTGAATGAAATTTGGCACTTTAACCTGGGTTAGGATATAGGATACTTTAATATTACGATAGTACGTTCCCGTAGGATCATTTCTGACCTAAAATAAATAAATATACGCGCGCGCACACACAAGGGAGTCGAGGGCGGTGGCGTAGAGGGGACATCACGGAATGACAGTGTCATGTCGTTTGCCGTCACGGCATACGAGTCAGTTTTACTGCCAAGGCGCGCTAATAGATATTTCTCTAATCTTTTTTATGTTTTTTTTTTAGATAATTGGATGTCATCAAATCACTGATCTTGATCTTTTTATATTAATTTGATTTTAGTTTTTCCTTTTTATTTGTTTTATTGTATTATTAATTATTTTGTAATTGAATGTGGATTATTATTGTGCTGAATTTGTTATTTTTATTATCATTGACATGTTTGTTATATTTGGATGGTACTGTTTTATTTTACAAAATTTCTACACAATGTATATTGTTCCGAAATAAATGACTTATGACTTATCAAAAATTCAACAATAATCATAACACATCTTTCTTACCGTAGCCGGGCGGTAAGTCAGTAGCAGCAATAGGCGTGGTGGGCGTGGTTGCAGCGGGCGGGTTGCCGGCGGGCGATCCCGCGGGCGGAGTTGCCGCCGTCGAGACGCGCGACCGCGCCGCTGTCTGCGGCTGAGGCTCTGGTCTACAACAAACAGATAAATTTTAAATTGAAAAGGACTCTATCTATAAATTTTTTGCTTACATTTCTTAAGCAACTGATACATCTACACCTACCTACTGTCAACATTGTTATTAATTTGTATTATAAACGAAAATTTGTAATTGGCCTTATTTCTACTAAAAGCTGTAACGGTCCTTTGTGAGCTGTAAGTTTTCCTAATAAAAGATACAGTCAAGCAATGGATACTTCAAATTTTGCTGGAAACATTGACTTCAAATTTCGACCATAATTATGGTCAGTGAACGAGCACAAACTCTGTTTACCATGAATCAATGAAAATAACAATAGGACTGGCCTTGGATCGTTGTGTCAACTAAATAGGTTTTTATTAGAGTTCTAACTTTTTTGTTTAGGGACTGACATTGAATCAATTATCTATTATCTATAGTCAAACAAATTGAAGTCTGTTTGTAATGTCAAAATAACAGCTTTTACTAAATGCATATGAAAGTAGGGGGTACATAATTATGTATAACAGAAATGTTATTTTTTTTTTGTTTGTGTGTCTGTTTGTTTCGGGTAATCTTCTAAACGGCTGGACCGATTTTGACGGGACTTTCACTAGCAGATAGCTGATGTAATAAGGGGTAACTAACTACAACGCAGAATTTCGTGGGCTACCCTGACGCATCCCCCTTAACATGGACGTACTATCAGTGAAAACACAGAACACAAAATGAATACAAACCTCAAAGATATGGAAGTGGCATGACTGACGTCTGAGTCGGAGGATGGTGATACTGGTGACGAGGGCGACGAGGGCGACGCCGGGGAGGCGGGGGTGGAGGGGGTGGCGGCCGGCGGCGGGGACGACGGCGGGGACGAGCCCGCCGGCGACGCGGGCGCGGCGCCCGCCCACGTCGGCCGCTCCCACTGGGTGCGGCGGGACGCGTGGTTGACGTAGTAAGCTCTACAATGGTGAATTTCGTGTTTTTTGAGTTTTATTACCCACACAAGTGAGCCTGATGGGATCAGCAAAAATTAAGAAGTTCCATTCAATATTTCACCCCTATTTAAATATCAAATAGTCTTTGTCTTCAGGGGATGGATTTTATAAAATTCTTCCGTAGTGCTCACTTTTTTTTATATAGGGAACTCTTGTGCAAAAATTGCATGCTTTTGGACCCAGCGGTTTACACTATGCTTTGTCTGTCAGTGGATGTATAAATTTATGAATTTGAGATTGCTATTTAGTATTTATTAAAAATCTTAAATCTATCTGAGCTCTATTGATGTGGGAATATGTTATTATGCGGATTTACTCGTAAACCTGAGACGATTTTGTAAGAACGTTGCGCGTATTGACAATCTAGATGAGCGCATTCACATGCTTAGGTCTGGATGAGGTAGAAAACAAAACATGAATTACAAAAACCGTGTTGGCCTGCAACTAGACGTAAACTACCCCTTCAGCGTGGTGATGAGTTCTGTAAAACCCGAGCACTTAAGACAACCCTTCACCGTTCACAAACGCATAATATAAAACTATAATGACCTTCCGCTAGATGTAAACCGCTCCTCCCAGTGTTGTGGCAGAGGGTTCCTCGTCCCATTCTGAGCGGGCGGCGGGTCACGTGGGTCACGGGGCGTGCGCACATCGCCGGCCGGGCCCACCACTGCCAGGGGTGATCCCTCGCCGGCCGCGGTCGCTGGCTCACCGCGCGCCGCGTCTCGGGACACTAGTGACACAATCACTTGTCCTCGAACGCCTAATGTCTCGCCTGAACCCTCCTCGCATAGCTCCAGGCATTGGTCTGTATGAAACATAATAATTTTTAGCATAATAGTCAATAATAATCCACATTCTCTTTTTGAACATTTTACAGTACTATATACGCCTATTATAGTACTGTAAAATAAAATTAAGTACGATAAAATTTTAAGAGTCCAAAAATTATGACAATAAAAATCTTCTTCATTTAAAAAACTAAGTTACAAGGTCATTGAAAGGAACCAAGAGGTAACATTGAATTCCGCAATTTGATTCACAATCTCTTTTTTACAGGAAATTACGTAAAGTGGACAAAACTAATTTACTTTGCAATAAAAAGTTTTTATCACTTCTGCTTACAATGAGGAAGAAAATATTTGATTTCTATTGTTCTGTACATTAGTAACCAACAGTTTCAAACTGAATATGTGACTCAATATTGAACTACATATTTTGGGCCATATTTGGATGGAACATGATACTCAAGATCGCACATTTATTAGTATCATGAACACCAGTGACCTGAAACAATGAACCAAAACAGAACATTTGAACTTACATCCCGTGTCCTTCAATTTGTGTACAGTAGACGGCTGAATTCGAATACATCCAAGGAATCCTGAATTTTGTCTCTTGTGGACTTTGCGTTGATTCCATACACTGTAAATCAAATCATTCACTATTATACTGCAAAATAAAACCATAGATGCTTAGATCTCATTCTTCACAGGTCTTAATTCATTATCTCTCTTTTTGCATCAATAAAAGACTGCTTCTCTTTATTAATACCCTATTTTATAATGAATTTCAAAAGACACACATCTCTTATTAAGGAAGGATTTGAAAAAACAATTGTTTTCAAAGGAAATTGTTTTACTTTTCATAGTTTTTGCTGTGCATTTTTCACATACTGCATTCTAGATGTTGTGATATTTGTGGTGGGGGCATGTATGATGAAATATATTGTAATCCTTTTTGTCTGAGTGATGACCAGCATAGACATTATCCTACTAATATTGTAAATGTGAAAGTTTGTATGTTTGTTACTCAATTTCGCAAAAACGGCTGAATGAATTTGAATGAAATTAAATTTCCACACAGTTTATAACCTGGATTAACTCATAGGATACTTTTTATTCCGGTAAACGCAAACAAAGTCGCGGGTGAGCTAGTTAACAATATACCTAACTATTTTGGAGTGGGTTTCTAATCCTTGTTGAAAATCCAAACAAACATACAAGCAAGGTTTTAAAACATTCAAATCTAGGTTTAACAAAGAAGAAAAGAAAGAATGTTTTTTTTGCACAAAAATATCAAGAAACACTTTGGTGTTCTGTTTGTGGTGCTCCAAACAATTCAATCAATTATTTCATTCATCCCCCTCCCGCGCCCACACACACTACCCCCACACATAAACCTAGTGTTTTAAAATTCAGCACCCCGGGCCTGTAGGATTTTCCGCCCCATAAATTAACGGAAAAAGAGCAAAACATTTAATAATAAAATAAAATCCAGTAGCTCAATCCATATCTATACTGTCTCCCTATGCCTACTAGCCCCGAACTTCCGAGTCGCGACGCCCGACAGAGTCCGACGGACGCCGGTGCGCCTCTCAGTAATACGATTGCCCCGCGTCTTGATGTCTATCAAACTTACAACCAAATGAGTTGTAGTTTTTGTTAATTAGGTAGCCTTTTTTTTATTTTTTCTGGCATAATAAGTCAAAAAAGCTGAGCTAGGTGCGGCTTGCGCCGTCCCTCGCAGCCTGCCGCCCCGGGCCATGGCCCTTTTGGCCCTAGGGTAAATACGCCCCTGCATAAACCTTACTCACTCATAGATACACATTCATATCTACTAAACATACCTACTTACACCAAGCACCAATAACTGATACCAATTTCTTTTTAATTTTTTAATTTATTTTTAAACTTAAAAGCCTATGCTTTTAGAAATGCTTACCACACCAAATAATGTACACAAAAATTAAAATGTAAGCATTACCCAAGGGATGGAGACATGGTGTCCTGAAATAAAGACCTCACGTCTAGTTTAGGCACCAGTCTCCCACAGTATAATTATTGTTGTACCTCTATAGCAACACATTTTTACTGTCTTTTTTAATTATAGTCAATTAGTGAGGCACAATTTACTATCTTATGGTCAGCTTACTTCCTCAATTCTACGTTTATGATGCTGAAGTGGTGAAAGTACAACTTTAGCATGAAAATAATAATTATGCTTGTCATCAGTTCCTGCATTCACGTAAATTGAGATTCACTGTGGCATTCTCACTGATACTTTCACTTTAATATGATCTGATGTGCAATCTCAAATATCATTGATAAGAATCATTTGAGATAAGCAATGAAACTGTATATAGGTCAACTTACCACAAGATAGTATTTGAACATTGCACAGATACAGTCAGACAATAAGAATAATAATTTTAATCAAATATAATGTAGTCATAAGACTGTATTGTTAAACTTTGTAATACATTTTGCATATTATTATTTCATAGAGATAAACTACTCCACCAACCAATATAATACTTAATCAAGGAATGTATGTCATTTAATTCTGAGCAAGTAAATACAAAAACATTTCATACCTAATTAAGGACAACATCAAGCTCTTAATCGCTTGAGGACTCATCAACACATATAAATTATGTAGAGTAACTATCAAACTTACCTAATTGTAATGCCGTCTCCTTTGGTTAGGTACAGATCGTAGTGTGTATTCCACTTGGGATCGAGGGTTGCTTTCACAGTATTAGTAGAATACACCTGTCCACTGCCATCTACAGAGATTTTTGCAAAGGGGTCTGGCAAACCTATAATAATTAAGTAATGATCATTAATGTGTTATGGCAGCGTCTTTATGAGTCCAAACATAGTTGGAATAGGCTGAAAACGCGACTCAGCTCTTGCAGAGTTATTGTTTTCGTCTATATTCAACGCAGGTCGTATGACTCTCACCTTGAAGATACACTCTGCTCAATTTTGAATTAATCATAATAATCATACAAAGTGAAATAGTACTTACGAAAAAGGTCCCTCCTGACCAAATTCCTTGCACATAGAACTAAAAACAAAATAAATAAGCGAGTTAATTACAAAGAATGTTAAACTTAGTCGAAGCAAAATATTCACACCAAATAGCGGAAATGGTTGGATAACAGGGCACTCACTAGTTAAACGTATTTTTTGGGCACCGTATTTACGATTGGACACGGGAGTGGACATTTTTTAATACTATGGAATAATCATCTGGATTAAATAATTTTTAAAAAGATTTCATACGATTTTCACATAAACTTTCAACCACCATTTTTATTTCGTTGAATGAAATGATTTTGCTTTTTTCACGTACGTAAATAAAAAATCTGGCAGGGAGCTATGTCCTTTCAGTCAAGTGGAACTTGGAAGTAATGCATTTCTCATGAATATTCTCGATAACCTTACTGATGTACCGTAAACATTCCGAAAGGTGTCGTGTCTCTGCTGCTTCGGATGAATCAAATTCATTCATTTCATTCCTTTTGTTTACTTTGTCAACAACGTATCAAGGTAAGGAGTATAGTGTTCTGTGGGTCAATAACTCGAAAACAACAAACAAGGTTTGTACCTTTGTATCTTTCCTTTGTACTTTTATTATACATTTTATTAAAATGAATTCAATGTTTTAATCTGCTTTCAAATAGTAGAACGCTGTCCAGAGATACAGGCATACAATCTGTGAACTAAACAAGAATATTTCCATTCGCGGAGGCAATTGATTAGAAAATGCGGCATTTTCAAAACTATTTATTTGTTTGATGTGAGTAGATAATTTAAAGATGCATTTATTCGTGAAGTGATGTAGCGCTCAAGATCAAACTTTGATGATTCAAAAACGTAGAATCTAATTTAGTTCATATACCACTTTATTAAAGCAATTTTTCTCTCATTATCTCTTCTGAAACTTTGGAAAAGTAGTGTTAAACCAAGAAACTTCTGTTTTTGGCTGTTCAGAACAGCATCGATGTAAAAATCTGATACGTTTTCTTTTATTTCTGCTTAAAAAAAAAATATATATTTAAGCACTTTTCCAAAAAGTCACTGATAAAACAGAAGGAAAGATATCAAAGATATCAACTATTTAAAAAAAAAAAAAAAAAAAGGTAATTTCATCATCTTTCGCTAGCACCGCTAATTATATGTAGGTAGCTAATTAACATATCAATTTAATTTATGAGTGGTTGTTGTTATCATTAACAACTAGGTAGGTACTAATAACAACATAGTTATCGTAGTCCTACTAAAGTCTATCTTGTTCAATAATGTCATATGCTGCTAGCTAGCTTGTTTATACACAAGAATACTCATATACAGTGGCCACTGTGGCCAGCACATCAAACTTGTTGATGATTAAGTTCAAATTCGAACTAGAAAATTTGACAGTTTGTGGTAACTTGATTTGCTGGCCACTGTACATAATCTTGTGTGTCAATACCTATACCTACTAACATTGATAACGAATGTCAAATTGATAATAACGCGTGACTAAACTGTCCTACATTATTGTATTCAGAGCTTATTCAGAATTTATCAAGCACACACAGTAAGCGGAAGATGTCAGAAATACCTCTAAATCGAGTTTTGAAAATGACCCCAATTATAATCGTGCACGGCGGAGCTGGCGATATTACCCAAAGTCGGGTAAAAGGCAAGTTAGACGGCTCGAAGACTTCAGTAAGAGCAGGATACGAGATCCTGAAGAGTGGAGGCAGCGCCTTGGATGCGGTGGAAGCTGCTGTTGTCTCTATGGAGAAAGATGAAAACTTCAATGCTGGTATTTTTTGTTTCTAATGTTTTGCTGTAATATTTGTTTTATTGTTTACCAATTATTTAGCGGATTTTTGCACATCTAGCTCGTGCCTGGTCTGCTAGACACCTTCGTCTTTTCGCGTGTCAACAACTCAAAAAGCTCAAATTTTCAAATCACTTAGTGATCGACTGTCACTAAGAAGTGATTTGAAAATTTGAATTTCATCGAAGTCAAAGTCATATTCTATGTTTATTTGAACTTGAATTCAAGCTTACCTATGAATCCTAGCATTTCAATGAGTTCTATTAACACATTCAGGTTATGGATCAGTTTTAACTCTGCGAGGAGAAGTCGAAATGGAAGCAAGCATCATGCGTGGTCAGGACCTGAATGTGGGTGGAGTTACACTGGTCAAGGAGTTTCTTCATCCTATAAGCATTGCTCATAAAGTTCTTACAGACTCACCACATTCCCTTTTGGGAGGGGAAGGCGCTAAAATATTTGCTTTAGAAAAGGTAAAATAAGTTCTTGGGCCTTACATAGCCGAATAACTAACGTAACTTTTCGATACCAACTTTTTTTATATTTGTAGGGGTTTAAACCAATTCCGCCAGAATCCTTGATAAGTGAAAATGCTAAGAAAGCCTTGGAGGACTTCTTGAAACATGAAGATTTTGGAAGAACAGAAATAGGACCTAAAGATGAGGTAAGATGAGGTAGTTATTAAATTGTTATAACAATTTAATAAAGACATTAATGAAAATTTATTACGAGGGTATTTAAATACCCTCGTAATAAATTTTCATTGATGTCTATGACCCAAAATAATTTCAAGGGTGGAGTGGGGACAGTTGGTGCTGTAGCCATTGATTCTCAAGGTCACGTAGCAGCCGCCACCAGTACGGGTGGTATGAGTGGAAAAGCTGTTGGCAGGATCGGGGATACGCCACAAATTGGTAGCGGAACTTATGCCGATGATCTTATTGGCGGTGTCTCCACTACAGGTATGCACATCATGGTCAAATATATTTATTGTACCAAATAAATGAATTTCAGAGGAACATTTAACAATTAAGTTGCATAATATTGCAGGTCATGGGGAGTCTATTCTGAAGTATTGTTTGGCTCACAGTATTATTAAGCTTATGGAGTGTGGCACAGATGCAAACACGGCTACAACCATTGCAGTAAAAGGTAGGTTGGCTAATCTTGTCCTTCTCATATGCCTTGTCCACACTAAGTAGCGAAATACGCTATTGGAAACGAGATCTTGTCCTAAAGAAAATATTAGAACATTGCGGACTTCCTATGTTTTATGTTACGAAACTGAATATGAGAATTCGACTCTAATCCGTATGTTTGTATAGGAATGACTTCTCGGCTGAGAAATACTGCGGGAGCGATAACCTTATCAAAAGATGGTGACGTTGGCGTTCACTTCAGTTCGAAAAGAATGTCCTGGGCTTACGTCAAAGAAGGTCAAATATTTTACGGCATCGAGCCAGGCGAAATTCTTCAAGAGGAATATCAGCCAAAGAACTGTTAAAATGAGACAGCTTTAATCATACATTTATGTATAGACTGAAAGAAGACATAAAGAGTAATCACATAATTTTATTTGGAGTAGGGTATTCAGATAATATATTTTATGATAATAATATTATTATATCACAATTATAAATAGATGTATACAATACAAAATGAACGGCTGTGTGTTATTCAATTAGGCTCGTATTACAGAACGTCACTCAATACTCAAGCATTACATAGAACTAGATTCAAGCCATTTGATTGGTTGAAACTAGTTTTAAGTAATGCTTGAGTATTGAGTGACGTTCTGTAATACGGGCCTTAGCTTGTAATCACCATTGTTCTGCTCTGCCGTATCAATGTTCGTACTTTCTTATTACCTAGCTACACGAAATTGTCAAATTTCTCCAAACGATTTTAAACTTTGAATTGTTGATTTATTTTCAAAATTTGTTAATTAAAGTTGGTTGATTAAAATTCAATATCGAACGAGAAAAATTGACAGTTTCAGGTAACTTGATATGCTGGCCTCCGTACCTAACCTTGTATTAAATTTTACGGATGTGACATATATAAAACAAAAAATTGATTATTAATTAATCGATTGTTTTGCCAAGCAATAAAGTCGATAAAAAATAATCGATTTTAGTAATAAAAATAATCGATTATTTACTTTTATTTATATTTAGAGTTTTAAATTGTTGTGTTTTATTGTAATCATTAAAACTGAGCTTAGTGGCCACTATTTTCCGTTTTAATGATTACAATAAAACATAACAATTTAAAACTACTGTTTGTAGTAATAATAACGTATAGTCTTGTGAAGCACAACTTAACGTGCTTCTTTTCTGCATTTTCATTCTAAAATAAAAGAAATCACCGAAAAAACAATGAGGGCGCCACTGTGCGCTCGGCGCAGTTTAACATTGTCGTTGAATAAGTTTTTTTTTCCCGATACATTCTAACTGCAAATACAGTGCAATTCGGAACGCGGCCTATGTGAATTAAATGACACTTGACACTGACAGTAGTGTTATGATATTGCGAATGGGAGATTTCATTCTAATTTTCTTTTAAACATTTAATTAAGTATTATTCTACGTGAGACAATTTTTATACTAAGTAGAAAGTAAAACGAAATATGTTGTTTAACGGCAATATGCCAATAAGGTTCAAGCCGTTAGAGTTTAATTGTTTCAACTGGATATACAGTGTCGCACCATGTTTTCCTGTGAATGCCTGTAAAGTTAACGTTATAAATGATCCTAGAAAGTTCTACGATACCCTCTGCGAGAGATTTCAAAACGCTAACAGGAGAATATCTATAGCTAGTCTATACTTAGGAACTGGATCTATGGAAAATAAACTTTTAGATATTACAAAAAAGAACTTGGAAGACAAGAAATGTTTGAATTTCAAAGTTCTTTTAGATTTTCAGCGCGGTACGCGGGGTCAGGTGAACTCAGTGACTCAGTTACGAGACTTTGTAAATGATGTACCTAACCAGTGTTCAGTCAGTTTGTATCAGACACCCAGATTACATGGTTCTTGGTCGAAAGCCTTACCTTCTCGTTATAACGAGCTCGTAGGACTACAGCATATGAAGCTGTACATAGCAGATGACTCGGTGTTGCTGAGTGGTGCCAATTATTCTAATGACTACTTCCGACAAAGGCAGGATCGCTATATTGAGATTGTGGATGCAGACCTGGCAAATTTTTATAGTGAACTCATAGGTATGACGACTGTAAGTTATTAGTATCTGTTTTTTTATTTGAGATATTATTGTTTAAACTGCATTATTTATGTGGAGTGTATTCGTTGCCTTTGTTTGCCTTGTTAGTCTAGTGGTTGCAAGCGCTACTGCCGAGTTAGCTGATATCAGTGGTTCTGGGTTCGATTCCCAGGTCGGGCTAAGTGTTATTGGGCTTTTCCATCTGGAATTTCTCAGTATCAGCCCGGTGTGTGGAATTTGTGCCTGATAGTAGCAATAGGCTCGCCTCCTATTACATTGGACTTAAATATAACTGACGAAATGTGGGTGCAATTTGGGAACACCTCTGCCTAACCATTAGGGGTAACAAGGCGTGATGTTATGTTATGTTATATTTATTATTATTAATTAATTTGGTAAATACTTTGAGTGTGCTTCATTGAGACACCCACCAATTTTAACATTTTGCATTTTAGATGAAGTAAGCAACTTCAGTAAGCATTGTTCAAAGAATGGAATAGAGGAAAGAAAGTATGCTTCAAAAGAGTTGTTCATCCAAGATATGAGGAAGAAGGTCAATGATTTTATGGTAAGATGGCAGGGGCAACAGATGTCCAAACTGACCTCTTTAGAGGCTTCTGATGGTATGTTTTATTTTTAACATTTACATATTATACTGGCCGTACTGTGAGGTGTTTATGATATATTCAAGTCTGTAACTATTACGGTAACCCCGAATATTGCATGTGAGTGAAGTTAAAAACGAACTCAAAATGAAAAAAGTTATTTTGTAATACATTGCACATCAGAAACAAGAGAGTCATAACACATTTATCTGCTAAAAAAAGTCATAATTATAGTGTGAGAGATGGCATTTAATACCCTTTTTCCTTTACCTCTTACAGCATAAATTGTGTGAAATCAAAGTAAAAAAAAAAAAAAAATATTAACTCCCCAAAAATAAATTTATTGTGTGTGACACAATGAATGTATTTTTTTACTCTTGTTGCCAATGTGCGATATATTACACAACTAACATGAACATTAAATCACTGTCTATTCAGGTTATCACATTATGTCATGACATTAATCCTGAAAATATGTAATTACAGCAACTACTAAAGACACCTGGGTATTCCCTCTCATTCAAATGGGAGAGTATGGCATCACTCAAGATGAACAGGTCACCAAGAATTTTTTAGCCTCAGTTCCAGAAGGTTCCATCATCCAGCTAGCCACTGGCTACTTCAACCTTACTGATGAGTATGCTAAGACTTTATTGAATGACTGCAAGGCAAATATTAGCTTACTGATGGCACACCCAAATGTGAGTACAATAATCTTTTTAGGATTCCATACCTCAAAAGGAAAAAAATGGAACCCTTATAGAATCACTTGTGTGTCTGTCCATGTCCAGCAGTGAATTGGAGAGTTGAATTTATTAAACATGAGTTAACTTTTTTCTTGAAATCAGTCAGTGATTGTAGTAAGTTTTTAGAAGCTATTATTATCTTTTATATTTTTCAGGCAAATGGGTTTTTGGGTGCCTCAGGTCCCGCTGGTGGGATTCCGCATGCCTACTCATTCATTGCAAGAAAGTGAGTGAATAAACACAATTTTTTTTCATGCTAATGCGCCACATCCTCAGTATAACCCTAGCTAGAAGGTGGGGAAGGGTTGGTGATTGTCTCCCACAATCACCAACCTTTCAAGGCACTATAAAACCTGGAATTTTGGTGAGAAAAATCTATTAGCGCGCCGTGGCGGTAAATCGACTTGTATGACGTGACGGCAAACGGCATGACGCTCTCTTATGAAGTGATGCCCCAAAGTCTATATTAAAAATATTTATTTACCATGTATTTATTTATATATCAATAATAAAAATAATAAGAAAAATATATTATTTTTTTCTCCTTATTTATTTATTTATTGGTTTTCTTTAATTATACATTCTTTCAATATCCATCAATTTCGATGTTTCACATATACATAATTATGCGTTTGGCGTCGTTAAACCGGCCAACTTTAAAAAAAATCTAATTTGGTTAAATGTGTTTTGAATATTCTTGACCATGAAAATGTTATATTATTTATATAGGTTCTGGCAAAGAGTTATGGACTACGGACAAATTAACAGAGTGGAAATGTTGGAGTACGAGCGCCCTGGGTGGACATTCCATGCCAAAGGACTATGGTAAAGGTTATTTTTTATTTATTATTATGCAACGCTCAATCTAATGTAGGATCGTCACACAGTGGGTTCTTGAAGACGGGCGATGTCACCGAGGCAGGCCTAAGAAATGCTGGCGTGACAATTTGGACTCATTTATGACCGATTGGCCGGAGAACGCACAACACAAAGAAAATGGAAGAATAACGGGGCCTTTGCCCAGCAGTGGGAAATGGATAACTTAAAAAAAAAAGAAAAAATAATCATTGTGGTAATTATAATGTGTAAACAATTCGATTTACAGGTATTACCCACCTGGCTGTGGAGTGCCATGGGCCACTATAGTAGGCTCGGCGAACTTAGGCGAACGCTCCGTTAGACGTGATCTTGAAGCGCAAGCAGCTATTTTCACTGTTTCGCCTGAATTGCAGGTAAGAGATTGACTTATTATTATAAATTTCTAGCAGTCCTATGACTCTGTTGGGTTGCCAACCTCTTGCTCGTACACTTCTCAGTGCCGTTACTGCAAAATATTTAAAGTGTAAACTTACTTCTTTATAAACGTTTTTTGAATTTATTCAAGTGGGTGCTGTTGAGAAATAACTTTGAAAAACAACTGACGAATTATAATACACTGGATAGCAAATAAACCGGGCCACCCGCTACCTTGGAACTCTGATTCGATTTTCCCAAAAAGTATAAAACTTACAACTCACATTGTAATCAAGGAACAAACAATGCTAATGATTTGCTCTGCTTTGACTAGAGTTTGCGATTAGCGTTCTTTTTTTCTAAAATGAGGGTAGTTGGTAGTTCTTTAGTTTTTGTCCATCGTTTGCTCAGACCCGTGTATTTTTGCTGCTTTTTTCGGTCAATAATTGATATGACACCTCAGGCAGCAGCTTAAGCTATAGCTCTACTTCAAGTAGGAGGTGCGCAACGTGAGGACCTCGAAGACTTTGAATCAGCAGATCTTCGGTGCAACGAGTTTACAGGCGATTCCTAGAGACTAGAGCATTCGATCGCTGTCCAGGTACGGGCAGACCTAGGGCTACATCAGCAGCAGATGATCGTTTTATTGGATAAAAAATGAATGAATGTTCTACCGCCTCAACGTAGTTCAAGTCCAACAAAGTCTGCGTGACGAACGCCAAGTGGTCATAAGTTCAGATACCGTCAGAAGGAGACTTGCTGAACGGAACCTGACTCCAAAGAGAGCTGCAATAGGCCCAGCATTAACGGTAGCCCACCATCCAGCACGACTTGAATTTGCTCGAGAGCATAGGGATTGGACGTTAGAGCAGTGGGATAATGTACTCTTCACTGATGAGACCAGGGTGAGTCTACATGGAAGTGATCGACGTCAGAGAGTATATCGTCGCCCTGGAGAACTTTATTCTCAGTGTTGCATCGAGGAAACTGTTGCTTATGGAGGAGGATCTGTAATGATCTGGGGCGGCATCTCATTAACCGCACATACAGCATTAGTTAGAATTGAACCAACAAAGGGCCGTTCACGTGAATTGACTTCTCATCGCTACATTACTGAAATCCTCGCAGACCATGTGGTACCTTACGCAGGATATATCGGGCAGAATATGCAGCTAATTCATCATAATGCACGGCCGCATGTTGCTCATGTGGTGACCCAGTATCTACGCGATGTCGGCATTCATACGATGGACTGGCCAGCTCGAAACCCGCCGGATTTGAATCCGATAGAACACATGGGATGAGCTGAAACGTCGGGTTCGAGCCCGGGTACCTGTTCCAACAAGGCTTCCCGAGCTGCGAATCGCAATTGAAGAGGAGTTGAATGCAATTCCTCAAGATTTGGATCGGTCGATGAATACGAGGATGCTGGCAGTTATCCGAACAAGGGGAGGGAATACTGAATAATGACCCAAAACTTTAAAAAAAGTTTTCTTTGTTTCTGGCTTGTTTTTTTTTTTTTTAATTTTTGATTACTAACGATTAACACGACTGGAAAAAGACTCTTCTTTGTAAAATCCTTAATAAATTTATTAATCCCATTAACTTTTATCATCATGAAATGCACTTTCTGTAGGTATAACTTTGATAGTTGTAAGTTTTATACTTTTTGAGAAAATCGAATCGGAGTTCCAAGGTAGCGGGTGGCTCAATTTATTTTTGTTCAGTTTAGTTTGGCACAATTTTTTCAGTGAATTAGGTTTTTTTTTTGTAGTATTCACTATACTGATTCAAATAGAGCTGCCCTTTATTTATTCTTTGTTTTTTCTAGCGCAAATTACATGAAGAGTCGCAGCAGTTGCACAAGTTTGCATCGGAGTGTAGTAGTGAACTGCAGAACAGGGCGACGCCTCTATGGATACGAGCAACAGTTGGTCTATTTAGAACGTACTTTTAAATAATGTCAGGGTACGGTAGGCCTGCGAATAGGCGTCCCGCGACATGTTTCCGCAAATCTCTGGCATTTAAAAAAATATACACCGTGGCATTTTAGTCGTCTTACAAAGACAGCCCACTCCATGTATGCAATGACTACTAATCATTCATGTAAAAAGAATTTTTTTTTTGACAATTTTTTTATATATTTTTTTATTAATTATGACGCATGACATAGTTTAAAACACCCTGTTACGAGTGCAGTCCGAGCCTTGTAATACAAGGGCGCCGCAGAATGGATTTAGATTAAGTTTAAGTTGCAATAGTCTTACTATTGCAACTTAATCTAAATTTTTGCGTTAGGGTGAATGAACTCTGATAAAGATGTCGCCGATCCATTCCGCGGCGCCCTTATAACACAAGGCTCGGACTGCACTCGTAACAGTGTGTTTTAAACTATGTCATGCGACATAATTAATAAAAAGAAAAAATTCAAATGCAAAAAAAAAAAAAAAGAAAAAAAAAACTACGTGATTGATTAGTAGTCATTGGATACATGAAGTGGGCTGTCTTTGTAAGACGACTAAAATGCCACGGTGTATATACAATGTGTAACTGAATCAATGCCCACTATGAAAGTAGTTTGTTCTGAATCGTTTACTGAATTAATTTAATATCAAATATAGGTCATTTTTTAACTCCGTGATTTACATTCACACTACCACTTTACAGTCAAAACATACCAAAATGGACCAAAGTGCGCTACGCTGGACCCTTATACGTGTTGGATTGCGTGCGTGTGTAATTTGTAATGTGACCACAATTTTCTCTCACAATCAGTATAACATTTCAAATTTAATAAATAAACAATGTTTTATACATAATAATAAAAATTCTGTGTATGTATTATGATTACAACATAATATTAATTGGGGTGTTTGGTGGTGTGTTAATTCCGTGACATGTTGTATAGTACATATACGTATGAATACAAATAAAATTTGATTATATTATGTAGTATTGTATAAGGACACGAATATTATTCCCAGTGCAGGGTACTTATTCGGGTTTAAAAAGCCATGTCATCATCACAATCTGTAAGATTGTTATTTTATTATTAGTCTATTACTGCGAAAAAATTCTTTCAGTTTTTTTTTTTTTTTGTGATAATAATACAGCTTGTTGAGAACTGTTCAAGTAGTCAGTTGTGATTAAGATCCTTACTCATTCCCTGCCCAGTTCAAAAATACATGTTTACTTGTAAGCCATAAATTGTTTAGCAAATAAACGTACATACTTAGTGCCGTATTACAGAACGTCACTCAATACTCAAGCATTACTTAAAACTAGTTTCAATCAATCAAATGGCTTGAATCTAGTTTTAAGTAATGCTTGAGTATTGAGTGACGTTCTGTAATACAGGCCTTAGATTTGGTATCGCTAGACGGGTCGGGCATGAACAGGAGTCATCTATTGCTACGTATAGCGACGACTCGGATGCAGGTTGTGGGCACTTGAATGAATAATTTTTCGACCCATATCCAGCATATGGGTCGAAAAATAATTCGTTGTGCTTGGCATTAAAAGGGTCCCGTAATTTTACGGGATATTTTAAATTGGCAGTTCTACGAAATTATAATAAGCAGGGAATAATGCTACAGTTACTTAATGGAGAGTATCCAAGACGAATTTATTTTTACGTGAATATTGTTATTGCTAATACTTTTCTGTTCCATTTGTTGAATTAAGCAGCTTTTAATGTTTTTACCATTTCAATCAGTATTATTTATTTTAGGCTGCTACTCTGGCCTCAAAGTAGATGCACCATTGATACTTTTATATTGAAGAAATAGGTACCAAAGCATAGTTAGTTTGTAATGTAGTTAATAATGTTGAAAAAAATTGATGGTTGAAATGATTTGTTATGTTTCTAACATGTTACAATTTGCTGAAAGGTATAATGAAGTTTTTTTTAATTAAAATCTTGTTTTATTGTTATTTATTAAAAAGTCGCTTTAATTTTGCCTACAAAATAAAACCAAATAAGTTTTTTTAATAATTCTCAATTATATTCACTCTTATTTTCATTTATATAATCACATAATCATAATTATTCCGATTCACACTTAAAATAATTTTAAAATAAATTAAACGAGAAAATATTCTGCAATAATTAATACAAAACTCAGTCGTTTCCTGACATTTGATTAGAATTAAAAGTATACGATCAAATTTACAATAATAGGAATCAGGCACATTATTAATAATAAAACTATTTACCTACTAGTGAGTAGCAAGACAACTTGATAATCGTTGGATCATACAATAGGAAACAGGACGAATGCGAGTGACGAATGGAAATGGACGAAATCACAATAAACAATATTATTTGTTATAATAATATATCAGCAAATAATTGTACCATAAAAAAAAAACTCACTTTTGAGCATATAATCATTTCTGATTAAAATAATCATTGCAATTGAGCAATTTACACAAATACTTAAATAACAATAATTATTCACGTTAGAATCAGTTACTGAGGCATACTTATAGTATTTGTTTAACAGTGAGCAATTTAGTTAAAAATCTATATGTAATCATATTCAAACAAATTTGAAACGAGAGAGCAAGGAAACTTCCACTACTCGAGCATGGATGCCATTTATCCTAATCTTTGGTGTGCTGGCATAACTACGCTGAGGCCTTTACTAAATGTAGCGCGGTTTTAAAGAAGCTATTGTTGATATTGTGAATAAATTATGTGACACTTCATTTAGTAAAGCCGATCAGTCCACACGGGAACATTAAACTGTTGCTTCGCGGTAACGCCTTCAATCTATACACTACGGACGCTGATAGTAGGTACAAAAATAGTTCACCTATTCAATATAATTAAGACTACTTAACAATTAAGTATCGCGAGGAGGTCATTGTAAAAAAAATGGACAAAATAATCTCAATGAACATAAGAAATGACTCGATAGGCACAATACGAAACGTATATACTGACATTCAGGTATCGGGACCTCCTCGTATTATAATACTACTTATAGCAAATCACACTAAGGTAAATTGACTAGGCGTGTTGTGAGTGGTGCGCACTGTCCGCGAACGTAGGCTTTGACGTCGAAAATAATAAACGGACGTACAAGTAAGACGGTTGTGTGTCGAAAGCCTAAGGTCTGTGGGTGGTGCGAGGCCGCGTGTGACGTCAGAAGCCGGCGTCGGGCGGCGGGTCGGGCGGCATGTAGTGCAGCTCGTCCACGGGCGCGCTGAACACGTTGTACAGCACCGCGAACAGCGTGCAGGCGGCGTACGCGCCCAGCGCCGCCCACCACAGCAGGCGCTCCCACAGGCGCTGCTGCGCGTGCTTCAGCACTAGCAGGCCGATGGTCAGCCCGGCCAGCGCGCCCGCCACGTGCGCCGCGTACGACACGGGCGGCGCTTCCTGTGCCGACAAGCCACTGCGTTAACGTTGGATTCAATCATACTTGGCGAAGGCTAGACTATGGTACAGTTTGCGCATTTTAGCATGGTAATAGCGGTCATTTTACAGATTCTAGAACGAAAACAGAAAGTCCTATAAAAGGGCGCTCACCGGTCTACTAGCACCACTCCTTTAAAAACATATTATCTCGTGACTGAGAAGGAATTATGAAAAATGGCGAATCAGCAACATCGGTAAGTGTGTCTAGAATTTTCTAATACCTTTTATAAAATTTCATATTGAGACACGAAGCAACAAAATACGATCTAAAGGAATGTGACCGCTTTTCGATCGAATTTTTTGTTACAGAGGTTACAGATTGAGCCGTTTTTCATAATTCCTTCTCAGTCACGAGATAATATTTTTTTTAAAGGAGTGGCGTTAGTAGACTGGTGATCGCCCTCTTAAGACTGCGCCGAGTGCACAGTGGCGCCCTCATCGTTATTTCGGTGATTTATTTTAGAATGAAAATGCAGAAAATAAGCTCGTCAAGTTGTGCTTCACAAGACTACGTTATTATTACTACAAACAGTAGTTTTAAATTTTTATGTTTTATTGTAATCATTAAAACGGAGCTTAGTGGCCACTATTTTCCGTTTTAATGATTAAAAATTTTTTTTTGTCGATCATGTAGATTATTAAAAAAATATTGGACACGTATTTTTTCTTTTTTTAACTAACCAAAACATTACGGCAATACACTGAGTTCAAATGTGGCATGAAGTCACTTCTCAGTAGATTTTATACGTAGCTGTGACGTAATGAGCCCCCACTCCCCAAGTTTAATGTGTTTTATCTAAGTCATTTTTTATTAATATGATAAAGCAAAAAATACGTGTTTAATATTTTTTTGTTATCTGATTGACGGACTAAACAGTTTTTCTTTTTTTTTTAACTCAGGACACCCCTATTATACCTGTATCTGTACCTTGTAGTAGTTTAATATAAACTATATTTACCTTTGTATACCTAGCGTGTACAGCGAAGCCCACATCACAGGACGCGACCGCAAGCGCGGCGACCAGTCGCACGGCTCCATAGCGCATGGTATGGAAGTTCAGTAGAGCGTTCGCGAGGTGAGCGGCTAAGAGCGCGTACACACCGCCCGAGGCGCCGGCCAGGCAGACATCCGGGTCTAAAACCGACGCTGCAAGGGAGCCGCCTAACACGCCGGCCAGATACACCGCTGCGCACCGAACCGCTCCATGCACCATCTCTAGCGGTAGACCCACCTGGATTTAGAAATAATAACGATTTAGATTTTATTGCTGTGTTACAGATGTTTACGAGTCTTGGCGACCGTCGCGTTGCGACAATCGTTAATAGTAAGCTCAAGGTGGGTGTATTTTCGTACAGACAATAATGTTGTATAAGATTACTATTAACTGCAAACGTCTAGCTGTAAGTGAATTGTACCATCGCGGACACTCCCGTCTCACCACCACTAGCTAATTTTTGCTTGCACTTAAAAAATAGAAGCGCTCTCTAGCCCGTAATATAATAATACTTCGTCCGAAAAATTCACAAAAGGAGTACCTACACGTGATACGTCACTATCCTGCGCAGTGCAGATTGCAACTAATTGCTTTATTGCTTTCCTAATACCTAGGCTAAAACTTAAAGGGGACGTGGCTCGGCGCTGCCGTAGGATTTACGCGAAAAAATAGTTAAGTGATCAGGCGGAAAAGGGCCGTGATAGTAGGTACATGAGCAGAGATTCCTCTTATAGCTCCAGAAAGGCTCGTACAGACTAGTGCGATATCGCGGGCGCGACGCGGCACTAGAAGCACAATTTGACGGCACGGTTGGCGCAGTGGTTAAGCGATTGACTGCTGCGCTGCGTGTCGCAGGTTCGATTCCCGCACGGAACAAATATTTGTATGATCTACAAGTAGTTGTTCCGGGTCTGGCTGTTTGTGTATGTGAGTTTAAATGTTTGTAAACGCACCCAGGATACAGGAGAAATCCTAGTGTGGGGCAACGTTTTTTAAAAGAAGAAGAAGAAGAATTTCTTTGTCGCTGCCTGTCGCGCCCGCGTTATCGCGCGAGTCTGTACGAGCCTTAAAGAAGTTGAATCGGGCCTTGAGGACCACCAGCTAAGATTTCCAAGCCAATTATTTTTTTATAAATGTCAATGTGAAGTCAAACACAGGTCAGGTTGTGATGTGACACGTGAAGAAATCTGGACTTGTTAATATAAGTCTTAAATCATCACCCGTCTTGAGCAAGCGTGATGATCAATGCCATTGTCCAGCAGTGGGACAATAATAGCTGGCTGGTATTATGATTAATGTGAAGTACTCTCACTTACCGCGAGTTGGACTAGCAGATTGAAAGCAAGGTGCAGCCATCCGGCATGCACGACGCTGTAGGTGAGGAACCGCCACAGTTCGCGGCGCCGGTCGGAACGGTATACGAGCGGCGAATCCACCGGGACCGGCCCGGCCGCCGCCGCCACGCCACCCGAACCCCACGCGTACCACGCGAACACGCCCAGCTGAGAACAAACAACATGATGGTACGTGTAAAAGAGCTTTCATGGAAAATATAGTAAGGAGATCGGCATGTCCTAGAACCAAAACTAACTTAACAGACAGCTGTGCTGTTGGGGAGTTTGTTGTGCCACTTCTTCCCAGCTAAAATACTAGGAGGTGGTGAAGGATTCTCACCACGTCCTAGACGGTGTTTATGGGGACTGTCCTATGTAATTTTGACGTTCAAAAGTGCTGATTCTCCGCCTAATTTGAATAAATTACTTTTGATTTTGAAAACTCGAAGGTATTGTGACATCCACCAACCAGTACTGGGCCCGCGTGGTGGATAACGGTATACTTTACGGCCCTCTCTCACTGAGGAATCCTGCGTCCCAGCGGTAGGAACAGTATAGGCAGATACTTCGAGTAAAAGAGCTTATACGCATCCAGGAGGTAAGACATGTAGGATGCGAAAACCAGAGGACCGAGTATAGCCATCAAAGCAGTGTTTAATTCGCTTCACTCTTTGATTTGACGTCTGTGATAGAGAGTGGATTCAGTTTTCAATTTCATTTAATTAGCTTACACAAAGTTTTATTTATTAGGGCGGTATAGTTTCCGAGTGCTTCATGTACTGTCATTTAAAGATGTACTTACCTATTTCGGTATTTAGTACCTAACATTAGGAATGATTTATTACCGCGTACAGACAGTTGTTTTCGAAATAAGTAGGTACCTATACTATACGACTCAATAAATCATGTGCAACAATTATTTATGAATAATGTTTAGTACTTGGAGTTGGACCAAAAAACACTGGTTCAAGTAATTTCAACTGTGAAAAATGGGAGCTGTAAAATTCACAAAACCAGCAAATTCGAATCCAGTTAGAATTATGACTATTTATTGTAAATGAATTTAATATTCTGTAGGTACTAAATATTATAGTAATGATTCTTTACCGACAAACCAAAATAAGGATAAATAAATAAATAAATAATTAATTAATTAAGTGTAATTGTAATTTGCGTAAATAGTGACGTTTTCTAACGTTATTCTTGAGGGGAAAACCGTTAGCGCGAAAGCTGCGTTCGCTATAGTAGAGCATCGCTTGCGAGCGTGCGCCTGCGCCTTGCGGGCTGCGGTGAATCAACGTGTGACGAGCAGTGAGCAGTGTGAGCACCGCCGACCGATTGTTATGATTCACGTAAACCGCTTGTTTGCACGGATGTGAAATCCGCTATTATAATTTTTAATTAACCGAAGTAACTAGAGCGGGGATTGAAGCGGCACTAGGCACGTAGAAAGTGATGACTTTGTACGCCTCCGGTACCGTGGTCATACGAAAGATTTATGTCCAATTGCTAGTGGTTGCATAAAATCGATGTTTCACTATCATAATACCCGTTGGATACAAACGATGAACTTATTCGGCCAGCAGCCCTACATAATATATTATGATTTAAGCAAAACATGAGTATTTACCTCTAGTAGCGTGACACAGATGATGAAGAAGGGCGGGGGGCAGCAAGTATACCTCTCCTGGTAGTACTTGCGATCCCGCTCCTCCGGGAGCATCTCCATCGCTACTAAGTGCACCATTCTGGAAAAAATACACTACGATATTGAGGAATATACATACAACTGATGACTTAGATAAGATAGAGTAGAGATGGTTCTTTCTACTTTATTGTAAATGTTTCAGCTGATTTAGCTTACAAGGATAATATGATTGATGTAGGTTTTGAGCAAGAACATTGATGTACCTTATACTTCTGATATTATGGTTCTACGCCGTTTAAATCCATGATCAAGAGAGGAGTAAAAGAACAATCTGCATATCGTACAGCATTCCTATTCAGAGGATTCCAAACTAGTCTAAGACAAAGACGATAGTAACTCATATTGTTTGATACTGAAGTTTACCTGTATTTTTCAATGATGAAATAAACTTTACATTCCTATTTCAAAACGGTATAGCATTGGAAGCAATCAATCAATTCGCTTTCACTATATTCTCGATCTTTATAAAAGCAATTTATTAACGGTTTTATTGTATGAAAGCACACCACATGTCAACGTGACACGACAAGTGAACATAAAAATATTTTTAGCGACGGCAATCGATACACCGACTATTATTTCAGTGGAAATAAAGAAAATATTACACTACATAATTTACTTTAACTGTAATTTTGATTAAGATAACATAAAGTTACATTTTACTGGAAATTTACAAGTTTTACATCGATAAAGAATTTATGTTTTCTGGAAGATGACAGACGAGTCACGGCATACTCGATTTATTTGAAAATTGTTTTGAAACGGTTATACTCGGTTAATAGAGGGTAGTAAATGTGTTTACGCTTTATGTAATGAACGGTGTTCGGTATTTGTTGTGTTTGGAACATTACACGGGAGTATTTTCCTGTTCTATCATCGTGCGGTAATTGGCATTAAGTACATAAATACAGCGCTAATGGCTGGTATGTTTACCTGGCGAATAACGTGGGATCCTCGAGGAGTAGATGGAAGTCGTTCTCGGAGCTGACCTCACGGTCGCGTTGGTGTACTGCGCATCTATAGCTGCGTGTGCGCTTGCCGCTCATCTGGAACAAACATAAACTTCATTAAAATATTTGTGAGTAAGTGGTTACATCTTCTTCTTTTTTCTATATATATAAAATGGTAAACTGACTGACTGACTGCGTGATATATCAACACACAACCCAAACCGCTGGTCCTAGAGACATGAAACTTGGAGGGTGTGTTCTTTGTGAAGAGTAAGTATCCACTAAGAAAGGATATTCGGGAATTCCACCCCTAAAGGGGTAAAATAGGGGATGGAAGTTTAGATGAAAGTCCGTCAGTTTTGGAGTAAGGATCTTTAAATTTTGTGTTTAGGCTGACGATTGAAAATTAATTTATATGTGTCTCAGCGTTTTTGATAATTCCACCCCCGAATGGTTAAAAAGGGGGGACGAAGTTGAAAAGTCCTTAATTGTCGAAGAAAAATCACTAAATTTACTATCTAGGCTTATGGTTGGAAGCTAACGCAACGATGTTGTAAGAATTTCAACCCACATGGGTCTAAAAAGGGGATGAAGTTTTGTATTGAAGTTGTTTGGTAGTACTTTTCCGTCGGATATTTTTCTACTTCCACGCGGGCGAAACCGCGGGCAAAAGCTAGTTACAAATATAACATTGATCAATCTGCTGTTAAAGACTTGATCAAATGACATCTTGCTCATAACTTGATTTTGTGACACTTGGTTCATTCAGTTGCGCGTAAATGAAGCTACGTCTGCTAAGGGCCGGTTGTTTCAAACAGTTCGTTAACGTAACATACGTACGTCAAATAATAACGATTACGTATCATGTTTAACGTTCGTTAAATACAAAGCGTTGTTTCACTGCATAAAAACCGATCGTCAAAGTTCAAATTTAAAAGAATAAAATGACGTTAACCAGTGGGTATGACACCTGTTAATGTAATCGTAATTTTTTAACGAACGTCAAGGGCATAATTTTGTGAAACAACGGTTTGACAATAGGTAGCGCCATTTTTGATGTATACGCGTGCGTCAAGTGGACGTGAAACAACCCGCCCTAAGTCTTGCTCGACTTTCCGTCTATAATCTATTGTTTTAGTTTAATTTAACCCCCGTATAAAATTTAATCCGTTCTCGGAAAGACAATAAAACATAACGCGTGTTTCACTTGTACAGTCACAGTCAGTTAATTCCCTGACGTAGTAATTTTGTTAAGGCCAAATGTTCACTGCACCAGATTTACTGTGTATGAAAGTGGATCAATACGGAAAATATGTGGAAGTCTTTAAGTACCTATGTGTCGCTTAAAATAAGTAGCTGGGACTAAACTAATGTTGCATCAGCCAAGATATGCTCATCGTCACCATCATTCTCCTGCCCTTCATCATTTCAGCCGAAAGACGTCCACTACTGGACATAAGCCTCCCCAAATTGGGGGGGGGGTTTTCCATAATCGCTACGCTTGGCAGGCAGTATGGTGTTAAAAATGCATAGAGAACGCTGCTGCCCATTCTCTAGTAAGTCCCTTAGTCGCCTTTTACGAACACCCACAGGGAGAAATAGGGTTCCTGTTCTTATCCCAGTTTATTTGGTGTCGGAGCAACTTGACTTTTTCTTCCCCACTTCTCTATTAACCGTCATCTCGCTAGTCACTCCCTTTCTAGCCATATCATCTTTCCCACAGTTCATCCATCGTTTCTTTGGCCTTCTCCTACTCGTACGGCTATCCACATTCATACTCAATTACTTAAAACCTTCCTAACGACATTTCCCTCATTGCTCCGCATCACAGTCATGCCCATACCATGAAAACCTATTTCCACACACCTTTTCAATCACCAGTGTCACTTTCAGACTTCCTCTTATATACTCACTAGCTTTCGCTCGCGGTTTCGCTCGAGCTTAAATAAAAAAATAAAAAAAAACTCTTAACACACTACTAGAGTTTCTATAATAATATAATTCAATCATGATTCGGAAGTCACGTGGCGCCATCTATTATCATAATAACGTTATTGCTGTTTTCCTTGGGAACAGCACTTTTTTCGGGATGAAAGGTACCCTATGTCCGTTTCTGTACACCTGACAACGTGTATACAAAATTTCAGAATGATCGGTTCAGTGGTTTAGGCGTGAACAGGTAACAAACAAACTGACAAACTTACTTTCGCATTTATAATAGGATTTCTTATTCTATCCATTCGTTTAACACCACACATCCCTCTTAGCATTCTCGTCTCAGCTGCATTGCCTTTCATTCATCCCTTTTGTGGTCCAACATTCTGATCCATACAAGACAGCAGGTCGTAACATCTTACCGTTGTTATATAAATTTTCCCCTTAACTTTAAGTCCCCTTAAAGTTAAGTGAACTTAAGGGGAGTCCACCAACCAAGATATTATGCTATGCGGATTTATTCAAGCTTCTAATTAATTCTCTACGCGACTGTGGCGTAGCCCTTCATACCACCAGCTCCTTTCTATTCAGCAGTAGAACACTACCCGGATTAGACTGAAAGGCCTGTGTTGGTGCAATTTCAATGAGGCTTATGCCCAGAAGCGGACTGCTACAGGCAAGTAGATTGATTGATTCAAAAGTTCAAGGAAATCACTTCTGCTTATCCCTATCTCCGAGGTATCGGCACATTGCTGATAATAAAAATTTAATTTCACAGTTATTCGGTGATCATTAAACTCCAATAAAAAATTAAGACCAAGGAAATGTCAAATGCAGGAAATTATAAATGTGACGTACAATAAAACAAACGGTGAGAACTTCCACTTTAGAGAGGCGAGGGTGTATTTATGTGTCGCGGCTTTGGCGGCTGGCATGCGGCCAGCGCTTATCGACCCCGGTGCCAACCCCCCCAAACAACCGCCCTTGACACGTGCTTTTACATTTCAATGTTTGAACTAACTTACACTTAGGTTCAGACATTTCTCTGTTCCTAAGAAAGAAATAGGAGAAATTTTGTATAAAGCAAGGCAGCTTATGAGTTTGAAGTTTTTTTTTGGTCACTCTGGTCGCTTTCGGTAGGTAGGTACCTACTATGGGAATGGACGGGTAGTGATTTTGGATTGATGACCTAGCTTTATAGATACGTTCTCTCATTTTATTATTTAATTGCTTAGATGGCTTGGATCAGCTAATTTGTTTTTGAATGCGTGCAATGTGTAGATATTGCACTTGCATGTCACCTACAACTTACTTCGATATATAACAATGTTGTCGCGTCTAAATCATTGAAATGATTAATATTTTGCAGGATCTCTGACGAAAAGTTGTTTCAGATTTTGATAAGTATCTATATCCAAAGTCTCAAAATCACATAAAATGGCGAAAAAAGAGGTTTCATTTTCTTTTAAGTACTGATTTTAAGAAATAATAATTAAAAAATAATCATACCGGAATTATTTTTATAAATTTTCGGTTTTGAACAAAGTTATTAAAAAAATGAGATTTTCTGGTATAAAATAATTAAAATTAAAATTATTAAATATTTTATGATACTGGTAACAATGCAGGAGATCCAAAAATGTTCAAATTTTTTACATCTTCAACAACACTAATATTACAACTCTCATTCATAGATTCATATTGTATGTAGCATAACTAGCCACATTTTGGATGAAAACGGCTGTAAACTATTTCGAGTGGAAATCGATTTTGGGAGGCCTACATCTAGCACTGGACTTAAAAGGGCTGATTATGACGATCATATGCTATCCGACATTCACAAATCATTGTTTGGCAACGGTATTTTGTTTGCATAGTTCTTATAATTAATTCACTTCAATTTTAGCGAGGACTATTTACAAAAAAAAAAATATGATAAAATGTTTTGTACCACTGTCCTGTCATTTTGACAGTGACATTTCTTGACATTACTTTGTTTACATAAATTATCTGAATTAGAGACTTTAGGTTATAAGTTTCAGTCACCACCACGACCAACAGTGGGGGAGAGTTTTGGTAGTTATATAGTTTTACTTAAAGAGCTATAGTGCTACATTATGCCGATGGAATACTATAAGAAAGCTACAGGAATTCGGTGTATCTATCCTCTCGTTGCATACCTTCCACCTTCCCACGTTAAGCTTCCTATATACGTGCTTTGAATGTAAAGCGATGTGAATAAATCGAGTTTGGTGTTTTAATAGAAGATGGCTGAAGATGTAATGCGGAACGTGAGGTGCAGCCGCGGCACTCCGCACTCGGCGCTGCCGCCATGCCGCACGGGTGGGCGGTGGTCCGGTGAACGACTGGTCGCGATACCAGACAGCCGCATTGTCTCCGCAGTCGTTCAACTCAGTTTCCCACGAGACTGCGAAATGTCCAATGCCAAAACCCAAATACAAATAGCCTAGACGCGTCGCAGACACAGCTAAATCTGTCTCGGCAACAGCGACCGAGTTAATTTAGAAGACTGCGTGTAAGATTGTCCGCAGTCATTGTCATGGTAGCGTTACGGTTGTAAACTCGTCATGCCGATTTAATAGTATCCATAAAATGTGTTATTTAGAGTAGGTAAGCCAGCTTAGCTGCCGAGAAGAACGCAAAGCGTAAGAAGTCATAGAATACATAAGCAATACGGGCTAAGTAATGTCAGTCAAAATAGTTTGACAAATAATTAATGTCGGACTAACTAATCTTGATCTTCCATCGTAAGTTTACTCAAGTGTAGATAGATAACAACAACATAATTATGTATGTAGTTATTACTATTGTTTACAGTACCTACTTTTTAAACTACAACATAGTAATATTGTAGTTTGGCGGCAACTTGGGCGCCAGTGGGCGCACTGGCGATGGCGGAGCGGCACGGCGGCGTGGGCGCCGCGTGACTCACGCCGACATCCGACACGTCCGATCCGTATCCGGAACCACTAACTAGGCACCTATTGCCGTTGCCAGTCAAACGAGCGCACGAGCCTACGCGACACAACAGTCATTTCAATAACCCACATTACCATATACATGACTAATTATATTAATATTGTCAAGAAAACAAAAATTACTTCGTATGTCCTCACATTTAAGTCCGGAGAAGTGCAGGTTACTCAATATTATTTCGGTACTTATTATTGTTGTTTTTTTTTTTTGTTTCGGAGATAACTTTACAATATTCTGATTGCTAAGTTTAACTAGTTTTAACTTATTTTAAGCTCATTCATAAGGAGCAAAGTTGCAGATTTATTAGACGGCGACTTATGGACACCTACGCTGCATAGAATTATTACGGCTTTATGAATGGAAGTATAATTGATTTTCTTGTGTAGTTCATTCACTCGTATTATTCATATATGCTTTATAAATATTTATAATTTTATTTATGTCACGAATAAAAATGTTCTTCTAATGTTGCAATTGATGGCATCTAATTTCCAAACACATAGGTCTGGATGCGTTTTATTTTTTATTATGGGGTTAATTTAATTATTTATTGTAATATTATTAATTAATCATTTAAAGGAAATATGTAACCAGTCTGGTGTACACACGGCTACATATCAAGCTATTAATTCCAGTGTAAGCTAATTTCGTATTGTATAGGAATTCCATACAATGAGAGGTCAGCTTATACTGGAAATATATAGCTCGATATGTAGCCGTGTGTACCAAAAGAATTTACCAAATTAAATTCCCATACTTCATTTTCAAACTGAAAATACATTAATACAAATTGCCTTTCAATAGTAACGTAGGCACTAGGCGTAGGCGTAGGATTTAAATATAAAATAAAATTCTTAATATAAAAGTACCCAAAGTGTAAGTATACTCAAATACCTACCATTTCAAATAAAGTTCTCGAGAAGCAAATAACGACTTTTTTCTTTAATTGAATCCGCGTTATTAGATGGAGGGATTTTTATCTAAATCTAGCATATTCATGTAAGATTTGGTATGGTAGAGCGATGTGCCGGGCACGTGAACTCTGGGAGCGTTCCCACGCACCCACCTCCGCACCATTATGTTCTAATCTCTTGTAGTCTCTTTCCATTATTACGAAGCCGTGAAAGTACGCTATTCGTTTTGCAAGTGGGAAGGGTAATAAATTCACATTGCGGAATTCGACTCCGAAGAAAGACTGTAAAAAATATTAATTAAATGAAGGAAAGCTTTTAAATAACTTGTCCTGATTATTTACCTGACCCACACGTGTTCTTAAATATTATTGGTATGTGGTATAAGAGTAACGTAAATTGGTTCTAGCGGTGACTGGCACCATGCCCGGTGCGCCTACCCGCGATTTCCTGTCGGAACTTCCGGCGGCGGCCACAGTACTTAAAACTTTTGGTGTGGTTTGAATAAATTGATCGATTTATAAAATCTCATTAACTCGATTAACATTAACATGTGAGAAACTTATAATATAACTGAAGTACTGTAGGATAATAACAATACTTATGTCTTATAATGTTTTGTATCGGTTTGCGCCCTTGAACACACGGTGCGACGCACTCACTTATCCTGGTCGCAACATGTTCATACACGTCACTGCTAACCTACTCTTTGGTACTTATTGACTATTATTAAACTACATCAATTTTTTTTCTTTGGACTTCAGCAGGTTGAAATTAGAACACGGTAGGTATACAATATGTCACATGTACCTGAAATGCTCCAAATTTCTACAAAAAAACAAGAGATTAGGGGGTTTATTTATAAACGCTGCTTAAAGTAATGATTAGCGACTGTTTAATAACCATACATTTTTGACGTTTGAACGTCACTTAATTTTAAGCAACGTTTATGAATAAACCCCTTAGTTGCAAAGATACACACCGTAGAGAAAATTACGTAATCATAATAATCTATCACATAATACAAATCTGGTAATTCAACTATGTAAATTAAAATGATGAAATCAATCTGACAGTGACTCAGAAGAGTCTATGATGTAGAAATGTATAACGACGTGTTCCAACGTTTAAAAAGTTGAGGCATTAAGATTTATTAGTTCATGTTATCAGGATGAAAATTTATGTTACAGTCGAAGTATTCTAACCTACTTAACGTTAATTTCGCCAAATCTGAGACACTACATACGTTTGGTTAACATATTACTCCACAGTAACACTTGGTTTCGCAATTTGATTAATTCTTCAGTGTCCTATATATTTCTTGCTTCTAATTTTATTACATAGACCCTAATGTCTGGCGGTCTCGTCTAATTAAGAATTTTATTTATGTAGATCAGGTTGTTGGCGTCGTTGGCGAATCCTTACACGTCATGATTGTGATCAAAGCAAAAGTATTAAATATATTGAAACAATATTACGTTGAAAGTTACATTTAGGTTGTCTATTTTTATTTTGTTTTTTTTTTTTTTGTTTATGTCTTGATAACTTAGAAGGTACCTATCAAGTTAAAAACGAACTGAAATAAACTTCTTTTAGAATGATGTTATTTATTATGATGTTAAATTGTAGTATTTCTTTCAATGCCAATGAATTCAATTAAGTTGAGAAAATAAAATAAGTGTTAACGTACAATTTTCGCCTCATATTAACTGTAAAGATTAATATGATTTTAAAATTAATACTTTATAACTTTTGAGTAACAATTTTCTAACATTCATGGATATCAATTCAATTTCTTTTGTAGCTTTTCTATTTATCCGGAAATCGTGCGACACTGATCATTTCGAATGAATTGTAACGGAGAAATGTAATTTCTGATCACGATTCTGGAAAAGGCTAATTTTGGTAATAAAATTAAATCGTAACTAGTAAGTACCTAAAGTCCTAAATAGTATCATATTACCATATTCAAATCTAAATACTTGATAATTATGTCTTATACATTTTGTGAATTTGGGAAAGTTTTCCACATATCTAATCTAATTTGTAAGGTACAAAGCTACACTGAGCTAGTATGTCATTTATCATTTATTTTTACAAACAAGTAATATACCTAGTACTAATTAAAAACGATGTTGTTAATCGCAACTGTTTTATAGCTCACGTCGCACCCACTGTGCGTAGGTAGACTACTACCTACGGTGTCTACTGCCAAATTTATTTGTATAATATCAAATACAGAACTTAGTACTTAACAGTATTATATGTATGTAAAAATAAACGCTTGTCATTTTCTTTCTACGCTAGATTTTTACTTAGAATTAATCATATAAAGCAAGTTGCAGGTAGATTACAGAAGACTTTTAAAATGTTACTTACACATGACGTAAACTTACACATATACACTCAATATTGTCAGTGATAAGATAATTAACTAAAGTCTGAATAAAAACGAATAAGCTAGGTATTTTAAACAATTAATATTTTCGTTATCCTACTTAAAATAAACTTATGTTACTTTTACATTACATGTTTATGTTATTAAAAAAGGTGTTTTGAAGTTAGAAAGATCAAGGCGTGTTAGTCGAAGTATGTTGTCATTTGTCATCTAGCAAAAATTGAACTAAAATTAATAAAATAATTTAACGAAATGAGAGTTATAAAGTAATTCAATATTCATAAATGTAGCTTACGATGAGAGATGATAATTTTCAGAGAACATCATAGTAATTAAGTTATCTACTTCAAATCTGTTTTACTTTATCAATTAATGTAAACATAACCTATAAATGCTAATTTTTACCGGTTAAATAATTAATTAATTATGTAAGTAGTATTTTATAACTATTAATTAAAATGTTATTTAATGTTAATGAACATTAATAGTTCGATAATAATAACAATTCTAGAGGACTTACCCATCATTTTCCTGAAGTGTGTATTCCCACTTCAAAACTATTATTTACTTCTTAAAATAAATAAAAAATGCGTTCACGACACTAAAAGTCACAAAGTTTGTATGCGTGAGGTAGTTAATTGTTTATTTTGTTAAGTTTTCGTATACGTTTCCTAAGACGCGTGCGGAATCAGCTGTGCTGAGAGCGCAGAGCGGCACGAACTACTCTCAACAGCGCTCCTTTCAGACTGACGTTTCGTTCCGTAGTTGCGTTTCGTTTTCGTCCGGTTGTCGAATGCACGGGTTTTTTTTTTGCGGTTTGGGCTGAGTGGTGGCTAGGTAGATATGTACTGCATTGTTGTATTTCTAAAGGGGTGGTTCTATTTCCGATCGGAATAGATATATTTTTATAACTGTCCTAGTTTTTTATTTTTGCATTGTTCGTTCCGGAATTACTTTTAACTCAAATAATAATTAAGATTTATTGTATGTAAGACTTCTTGGTAGGTTTCCCATCATTTGGAAAGACCTAGATGTCTACATTAATTATATCTACAGTAGGCTGTAGTTCGTACTGTAACCAAACCTCTTTAACACCACCAAAAATACCTAACTGAACTACCTATACAAAAGTTAGGCGGCAATAAGGCGGCAACTTTTCGAACCGCCTAAGGCTCTCGCAGACAGTCGCGACGCGCCGGTGCAACGCGATTCTGGTAGAAAAAAATCCATGAAGTTTTCATAGAAATTGTTCTACTAGAGTCGGGTCGCGCTGTGGCGTCGCGTCTGTCTGAAGAAGCCTTTATTCGTCCAGTTAGTTGTTTAGGTATTTCTTTGATTAAATTACTATATCTTTATGATTTGCCTTAATTAGGCATTATACGGGTATAGATAGGTACCTACTTAATTAGGAGCAGCCAAGTAGGACGTTACTGGAATGGGTTACTCGTCCACTAAATACAGAAACAATTTAGGTACAGACACCAGCACATCAAGCTACTACAGTCTGTCAAAATTCTTTAATAGATTTTCAACTTAATCACTACAGTATAAGGTTCATTGCGAAAATTTGACAGTTTCGGGTAGCTTGACCTGCTGGCGTCTGTACCTAGAGGTGCCTATTACTTCCATGATAAAAATACCATATTAGGTACCTACTTTTAAGAAAACCCTTGATTAAGTTTTGGGTTTGATAACGTGACGTTATCGTTATCATGCACACATACACACACACATGCCCAAAGAATATCTTGCAAAACCTGTACCTTAGAAAATGAGAGATTCCTAAACATAACAAAAAAAAAAAAAAGATTAATAATGTGCAGGGATACTTAATATAAAAACAAACGGGATCCCTTTTGTTTTATAGCTATCGCTTAAAGCTCCCCTGCACACCTGCTGACCAAATGCCAGAAGTGATAACAATTACTTGCTATGCCTTTAATCTACTAGATTTTTATTATTTTATGCATCTTTACTAGTTAATCTTATGCAGATGTGCACCTTCCACAATGACTAATTGTAGTGCTTTGGAAAATATTTATATACGAAACTGTTAATAAGTTGGATGTATTTTATCAATTCTTAGGCGTTTAAAAAGTTTACTGCAATACTTAAACAAACATGAGTAAAAAATAAAAATGACTGCTTTTTGTCTATACTAACCTCCTTACTAATAAACGTTGTATAGCGTCTGTATAGTTACACAACGCTTTGTCTTCTTCTTTCGAAAGTCAAATTACTGACGAGTGAAAGAGAGAAATCGGTGTGTAACTATACAGACGCTATACAACGTTTATTAGTAAGGAGGTAATATTATAAATGTAAAAGTTCTCTCTGTCTGTTACGTTTTCACGCCTAAACTGCTGAACCGATCGTCATGAAATTTGGCAGAGATATAGCCTGGGATATGGAGAAGGACATAGGGTGGGTAATTTTTACGCGATAACTGACATCCACACGGGCGGAGCTGCGGGCAAAAGCTAGTAATATAATATTTTAATATCAGTCTGTAGCCATGTAACTAACTTAAATAAATAAACTAGGTAGGTACCCATTAAAAAGGAAATAAAATCGCAACAGGTCACAACTGAAGATAAGGCCTAAACAAATCGACACCTTAACATATATTAAAAAAAAAAAAAAAACTAAGCAGATGGTTCTCCCAAGTTCCGAATGACATTTCACGCTCATTGGGTTCGACCTGAAACTTTTCGGTCTCGCTACGTCAACACATGGGCTGTTGTCGATACGTACAACAATGACAGGTGGACGTCAGTCGTCACTACGTCATCGGCAGAGGGATCTGCTAATTTGCCCAATATTTATTCGCAAGATGCCGCCGACACAAATCGAGGGTCATTATAGTGGACCATTTGGCGTTGAGCGGCACCTTTGATCATTCTTTTGCTTACTAATAAGCTAATAGATTATAATATATTTTATTTACTTAGAAACTGATCTGTGTTTGTATTGTATGATAGAGGATTTGTATGTGATTACAGATTGGAGACCTACCTAGGTTTTCGATGTGAAACATGTATTGGCGCGCCTTGGCAGTTAAAACGACTCGTATGCCGTGACGGTAAACGGCATGACGCTGTCATGCCGTGATGACGCCTGTACGCCTCTTTACTCCATATTTCGTTATAGGTTTTATTAATTATGAATTCTAATATTAATTTTTGTATACATAGGTACATAAACTCACGCTTTTTTCCCATGGGGGTAGGCAGATACTATAGAACGCCACCTGCTACGTCCCTAACATACTCCTTTTGCTTCGTTTAAGTTCATATAGGTCATACACGTACGCCGGTAGCGAGTACTACGCACTAGACCTTTTTGAAGAACGTCACCAATTAGGTCATTGTCTATGTCCTCCTAGGACGTCCCCGGCGTTTCCACTCACATCTGCCTTGTAGATACCTACCTTTTTTTAGTTGCCTTTCATTCATCCTCTCAACATGACCAAACCATGACTATATTTTTACGTAAGTAAATAATTATTTTCATAAAGGGTATAAGTGTAAATAAGCTCTAAAATTATTTATTTACCTGAATTAAGTATTTACTAAGAGAGTACTTAATTCAGATTAAGTAGGTACCTATGTCCTGTACAAAATTCATAATTACCTATGTAACATAAGAAGATAGCAAGCGCAAGCGAAGGTAAAGGCTCCCACACACTGGTGCGATATCGCGGGCGCGACAAGGGTCGTGCTGCCTGTCGCGACTGCGATATCGCGCCAGTCTGCACGAGCCTTAAAACGGGGCAATGATCTACTGTCTACTATATAAAAAGTTTTTTTTTTTTTTAAATAACGTTGCCCCACACTAGGAATTTCTCCTGTATCGCGGGTGCGTTTACAAACATTTAAACTCACATACACAAACAGCCAGACAAGTTAAAGTTAGACAGTTCAGCTATAAAGCATATACCTAATGTCAAAAAAATTGATGATAGTTAATTATATTCATTTGTACGAAACAAAGGGTAGTTGCAGGTAGGTACCAAGTGTCATAAAACGTACATCAAGTTCGCATTAAGGGTCACCCCAAGTTTAAAGTTTTCTCGTCATATTGCCTAACGACCCTGGCATATGGTGAGCCAGCCATGACCGCGGCTGTTGTGTTATCAAAAATTTGTTAATTCCACTCAAAACAGCCAGTCATCCCGGCTGCTACCTACGATGCTTTATCCCTCGCATAGTGAAACCAGTCCCTATCCCTAGCCATTGTAAAAAAAACCTTTGCGTAATTGGCAGAATAAAAAATAAACATGTCAAAACTTCTAATTCCAATTTTGAATTTTCACACTTGCGTGCCAAGAAAAATAAATCTCAACGTGTGATGTAACTGATGCAACAGATTTTGATTTCCTATTTGAAATGTTCCTTTTCTGTATGTTTGTTTAGTAATGTACACGACGAAAGTTTTGTGTAAGTTTAATGCACAGATATTAAAAACATGAGGTACGGTCTGTAAGAAACCTATTTCTTAATATTGTGCAACGTTTTTTTTTCCCAATATGCAACGTTTTCCAATGCCTGCCTTCAGTAGCAATAACGTTTTCATTGATAATGTTATAACTAGGACGATGTTGAACATCTGTGTTTGAACTGTTTAACTGAGTCCAACTGGATTCGGTTAGCGAAAGCGCAGGTGTTTTACAAACGCAAACGGCCAATATTTAAAGAGGATATCAGGGGAATAGCCACCATCGTTCATATTACCGCCGTCTCATAATTTGGACAAATCGATTTAGATCGAGCGGCGCGTTTGTTCCATGATTTAGTAGCACCGATAAATTGGGCCTTCCACAGCGATCCATGACCGATACACTGCGTATGCGCACGTAATGTGGATGTTGAAGCGGTTACCAATTACAAGGACTTGAAAGTAAACGATCCGTAATTTCGTTCATTCAATCTGGCGCAGTCAATTATTAAAGTCATCCCAGAACATAATATACGTAGGCACTCATGCAATGCATAGCTTGAACGTTGGAGCTGTTTTAAAATTAAAATTAATCAAAATCAGAGCGAAAAGGCTTATAGGTGACGAATTAACGTTGGGCCTAGGTCTTCTACAGACTGTACTTCGGAGAGTGTGAGCAGGAGCTCCACGACCTGATCCCACCATCGCCCTTTTATTACCGGACTACCAAGCGTACTGCAGGGTACCATGCGTACTTCGTTGATATCCCGATCAGTCGTACTCAGCGCTTCTCCTCCACATTCATTATGCGCACAGCCAAAGTGTGTGGAAATCTCTGCCGGCGTCTGTTCCCTTCCACATATAATCAGTCTGCCTTTAAAGCAAGAGTGAACAGGCATTTTCTGGGCACGCTCGTTCCATTATAGACCTCATCAGTCGCGGCGAGATCGAGGTCAAGAGCAGGGGCCTTACTCCCGAAAACGATTCGAGTTTGATTTTGATTCCGATTCGAACTCGCTTCTGGGGCCTTACTCCCGACAGCATCGAGTTCTGAATCAATCGAATTGGGTTCGAATTAAATGCCGAGCCATACTCTTGAATCCAACACTAGCGCACGATCGTGCGGTGGTTCGAAGCGAAACTAACTTCGGTCAGTTTTAGGTTTTAAATCGAGTTAGGATTCGATCGAAATCGAATCGGAATCAAAATCAAACTCGAATCGTTTTCGGGAGTAAGGCCCCAGGCCCAATCAGTAATAAAATAAAAAATGGAGCGGATAATGATTCTGGACAGAAGGGAACTCCTTACAACAATAAACGAAGAAGTTAGGTTTTCTCTATTCGCTATCGATCGCCATACCTCCAAGCCAAGCATCGATGATAATTTGATTCTCTATCAAGAGACAATACATTACTTAAATGTTCCTGGATATGACTGTCAACTATACAGTCAGATCTATTCACAATGTAGACAACATGCAAAAAACAGTATAATTTTATCTTTCATTACTCCCAACGATACAATGATCATTATCAAAGTCTGCCAAATTGTTTATTATTGTACCTACTGAATTGTTTAGCACATAACCTGCAGTAGGTAAAGTGATTCAGTTAATTGTATTTTTGGTTCTGATTCAGCGCTTCTGTATCTAGGGCCCGTTACTCCGTTCCTCACCGTAATTTAATTGCATTTCCTAGAACCAAAATCAGAACAGTTTACGAAATCACTGTTTCGTTGGTTTCGACTCATTGAATCATAATCTGCTTTTATATCATCAGTGTAATAATTGACTAATTCCGAGGTAGTAAGATTGACATAGAGATGTTTCGGCGGCGCCAAATGCCGTGATTCACTTACGTAGGTGATTCATTAGTATTACACGATGTTACACACGTCCAGCGCGCATCGTCGTGAGTCAAAAGTGCATGTTGTCTATGATTATATAATAGTATATGCGCGTGTGAGTGACCGACCTTGTAAACATCGCTGAAAAATGTGTGCTGTATTCTTGAACAGCTGGGTTTCGGCTCGCATTAGGTGACTCGCATGTGTTCCTTAGATCAGCTGTAGTTTTTTTTCATTGCTATTCGTGTTGTGACTAGTTTAGATTTTGTTTATTTCAAGGAAATTGTGTTTTATTTTTGCTTGAGGTTAGTCATGTTCGTGTATTAATTAACACGAGAGCTCCCATGACTTTATATTATACAAATGCAAAAAAAATCTTATTACAAATGATTCGTGAGTTAAATAGTTAATAGGGGTTGAGTATGTGCGTGACCTGGCCTAGTTGTGCTCAAATATTTTATAGCGGCAGTATATATTTCCATTAGGACTTCTACAGGGCGTTAGCCTGATGGCATTACCCTACTTTACTGACAATGCGGACACTTAAAAAATGTGGGCGTTTCGGTTTTATGCTTTACTTTATTAATGCAATTGCTCGAAGTATTTAATTCCGCGAATATGTGGCAAATTAACATTTATGTATTTTAAGCGTCACTGTAGGCGCTTTATTCCTAATCTTATGTTGAGTTGCACGAAACCAACATTAGTTTAACGGAGACTTTAAATTCATGCCATCCCTTACATTTTGTATTAAAAAGAAAGTGACAGCATCAATTTAAAGTCTCCGTTAAACTAATGGTGGTTTCGTGAAACTCACCCTAAGTCTTTCACTTGCGGTATTGATTTAATCATCCCATCAACTTACCAATTTTTTTTATTCGGGTTCCATAGTCAACAAGGAACCCTTATAGTTTCGCCATGTCCGCCTGTCTGTCTGTCTGTCCGCGGCTTAGCTCAGAGACCCTTAGTACTAGAAAGCTGTAATTTGGCATGAGTGGAGTAGGTATACATTATATTAATCACGCTAACAAAGTGGTAAAATAAAATTGGATAGGCAGCTCGAAAGTATTACGGGTCTGTGAAAATCATTTTTCGACTCAGCGATCCGTTTACGTAATATTAAGCTTTGAAGTGCTAAATTTTGTTAGAGTCAAGTCCCCCCCCCCGTCTACTAAATGGTTATAGTTGGATATGTGAACCAAACTCACAGCTGTAGTAAGTATATATAACGAAGTTAAAAGGAAAACTATCACAACTAAGTAGGCTTCTCAGTTACCGAGTAATAGTCGATCAACTTACATTTACAGTTGAAAAACATGTTCTAAGAACATGTTTTTCAACTACAATGTTAAGTTTGTTCTTGGGATAAATTCATACCAACTACGGAACCCTTCATTGTGCGTGGTCCGACATGCACTTGGCCGGTTTTTTTATTAGCCGTTATTGTCCCACTACTGGGCAAAGGTAAAGTAAAGGCATTCCTACTTACGTATATTTTATGAATAAAATGACTATTTGTTTCTAATGCTATGTTTGTCCAGCAAGCAACACATACCTGCTTGTTCCTAATTTAACCATCGCAATACAGTGTGAGTCTTTTATAATGTGCACATATCGAAATGAGGGAATCTATGCTTAATTTTATCTACGGAAAAAATACAAAAAAAAAAAACTTAATTTTATTTTTTATTTCTTAAGGAATTTTAATTTTTTAATTTTAATTTCAAAATTTCTCAATAAGACAAGAGTAAATAATGATGAAAAAAAAAAAAACTGATTTTTGACATCAAAAATAAAATAAAATATTTAGATTTTTTTTATATTTTTGCCGTAGATAAAATTAAGCATAGATTCCCTCATTTCGATATGTGCACATTATAAACACTGACACTGTATATGCATTTTTATTGAGGTGCTGCTAGAAGGAAAGTTTGAGAACAACATGCCTGGAAGAGAGCTACCATCAAAGTGCAATGTTCTCGACACGCAACCGGTCAGAAACCTGGCACGATATGATACGAGTGGTCATAACGCCATCGTTCTGTTTTCCAAAAACAAAATTTGCATTCGAAATTGGAACGCGAATGGCACGAGCGCCTCGGGCGGCGCGCTACCGAGCGCACAATGCATGCGCTCACGCTGATTTTTTGCAATTTTCATAATTCCACATTACCTTCATTTGGGAAGTTAAATTAGTTCTGTATGGTAAAAAATAAACTAGAACTGCATGCAACGCTACAATCAAAGGAAATGAGCATTTATTCGGAATTGTTATTGTAGTAACTACCTACCGTTGTTTCGGCTTTACCTTTATAGGTAATTTTTTATAGACTTTAATAAAGGAGTTCTTTTTTAGGGTTCCGTAGCCATATGGCAAAAAACGGAAACCTTATGGATTCGTCATGTCTGTCTGTCTGTCCGTCCGTATGTCACAGCCACTTTTTTCCGAAACTATAAGAACTATACTGTTGAAACTTGGTAAGTAGATGTATTCTGTGAACCGCATTAAGATTTTCACACAAAAATAGAAAAAAAAAAACAATAAATTCTGGGGGTTCCCCATAGTTAGAACTGACACTCAAACTTTTTTTCATCAAAACCATACGTGTAGGGTATCTATGGATAGGTCTTCAAAAATGATATTGAGGTTACTGATATTTTTTTTTTCTAAACTGAATAGTTTGCGCGAGAGACACTTCCAAAGTGGTAAAATGTGTGTGTCCCCCTGTAACTTCTAAAATAAGAGAATGATAAAACTAAAAAAAAATATGATGTACATTACCATGTAAACTTCCACCGAAAATTGGTTTGAACGAGATCTAGTAAGTAGTTTTTTTTTTAATACGTCATAAATCGTAAACCGCGCTTGCTGCTACGGAACCCTTCATGGATTCCGACTCGCACTTGGCCGCTTTTTTATTTTGAAAGTCTGTGGTTTTATTGTAAAGAAGTTTTTAAAGTTTCAGCACATACAATTTTATGATGGAGTAATTGATATTTAAAATATTTTTCCGGAGAGGACTTAACTTTTCTTTAGCGGTGACTTAAATTATAAGCAAGAAGATTAATATAGCTCCGTTTAGTGGGCTGTCCCCTTAGGGTAGGTCGTCGTTGGCGTAAAAATCATTAACAGGCAGTTTATCGAAGTTTGCGTGTGGTCGCTCCGAGCAACGTTAGTGTCAACTTTAAAATAACAAATGTTTGTCGTATTTCAGAGCTGGATTTCATAAATTATTTCTATTTTCAGATGTTTAGTAGGTATGCTATTTTATTAAAGCTTGAGTTTAAATATGACGGCTGTCAAAAATAACTTGCAAAATGCAAGCAATTTGTATGAAACCCAAACCTACGAAACTTTACCTTCGCTGTTCGAATTTTGGAAACATTCCAAAAGACCAATAGAAATACAAAACATTAATGTGAATCATTGGATAGTTAGGAACTTTTGGATTTGAATTGACTTTTGGTTATTTTTACTTACTTTGAAGCTCAAGTCCCTCATAATATGTCTATCTAAATTGTGACATCTTATTTATTAGAATGCCTTATACACGTATAAGGGAATTTTGAAGGCAGAGCTGATCAAAGTGTCTTAACATAAAATATGAATTGAAAGTATAGGTACCTAAATAAATTGTGTAGAGATGGAGATCCATGGCAATTGGTTGTACCTACAAATTCACTTTAGTAGACTCTGGTCTGGCGGACAGTACCTATTAAGTATAATAAGACACTAACTTAACCAAATGGGGTAAAGAAGTGCAGAAGCGATCAATTTTTACGCTTTGGAGTGTCGATAGTCAGTAGTCGATGGGCAAGTATGTATAACGAGGCAATTTGTATCAATGCGCAGATCAGCGGTCATAAGAGATTTCAAAGCCGCCGCCGCACCTGCTTATCCGTAAATATCGCTTAATAGCACTTCCATTCAAATACTGAACAAACAATTTAAGGCTTTACCTTGCTAATTTTAGCGCACATTTTTGATTAAATCCGTTAGTGGCATAAAAGACGTTTTGAAATAAAGATCATAATTTTCAGTGGCAAACCGCGGAATGTGCGGCGCGCGCGGCAGTTACAGTGCAGCTTAAGAAAACTATTTTTTTATGAAAGTTATGCAACAGAGGGCGGGTTACACACTGAACAATGTCTATAAAGTTCAATGTTTTGTTAACGGACCAATAAGAATTATTATCATGATGACTAAAAAAATAGGAATGCAAAACTTGAATTACTTGTATTTCAGAATGCCTGTTGGTAACATAGCAAACTGTACCTAGATGAAAGAACTATTAATAACAGTTTATATTACTCTAGCCACCCGCCCCCGCTTCGCACTGTTTTTAAAACTTGATTAAACATTGAGATTTCTTTATTACTTACGAGTATAAGTAAAGTGCAAGTGTGTTTATCTATACACATAAACCTTCAGGAACAATTCTCAAAATTATGAAAACAGCATCCAAATCCGTTGCGTAGTTTAATAGAGCAACGCGGTCACATATACCTAGACCCCTCCGTGCCTCGGAAAGTAAGTTAAGGGTTCTACAAACAGGCGCGACATAATGGCACCAACTGTCGTGTGACGAGCGGTGCTTTTGTGTCGCGTCCGTGTCGCGACTGTTTGAAGGAGCCTTTATGCTGTTGGTCCCGGCTGTCATTCGTGGATCTTAGACAGCAGTTACGGGTCATCAGAAGCCCGAAAGTCTGACAACCAGTCTTATTAAGGGGTATCGTATCACTCAGTAACCGGTTATTTGAGGTCTGCAGTCACTCCAGCATGTAAAATGCCAAATGTATTCAGCTACATACGGTTAGACTGGAAGCCAACCCCAATATAGTTGGGAAAAGGCTAGGCAAATAATGGTGCCGAATCCCTTGTTCACAAACTAGCACCATCCTATTTCCTCCCGTGGGTGTCGTAAAACTAAGCGACTAAGGGACTTACTAGAGAATGGGCAGCAGCGTTCTCTATAATGCGTTTTTAGCACCATAGTGCGATCACCAACCCGCCTGCCAAGCGTGGCGATTATGGCAAACCCCCCCAATAGGGGGAGGCTTATGTCTAGCAGTGGACGTCTTTCGGCTGAAATGATGATGATGATGAACAATAACGAAAACATGGTCAGCAAGACGACCAGGCACCAGTAAAGGCTCGTACAGACGCGCGCGATATCGCGGTCGCGACAGGCACCGACAAAGAAATTCTGCTACTAGTGTCGCGTCGCGCCCGCGATATCGCACTAGTCTGCACGAGCCATAAAGCGCCTGTCAAGGTTCGAACCTATGATCTACAACTTGTAAGTCGCAGGCGTTACAACTGGGCCACGTCTGCTCTTAAGAGGCCGTGCACGAAATCGACTGATTTTGATCAATTTTGTTCATTGGTTGTGAGAAAGAGAAAAATAATTTAAACAAAATTATTTGAGATTTGAAAAGTCGTGTTCTTTGTTTTGCATGTGGCTGAAAGGGATTTTTCAAATAAATTAAGTATTCACGGTAAATCACTAATATTTGCAACAAGTTTTCCGAAAAATGACGCGAGACTGACATTTGATCATCATTCTACAAGAAACTACTTTTGATTTTGAACATTAAAAAATATCATTAACATCATTATATGCTCTTCTTGCATGTGGCGGAACCACTTTTTTCAACTTCAATACAAAATATAGCAGAAAAATTATATTGATAAAACCTTTTTTTGTTTTAAACCTCGTCAGTAATATATATTTTTCCTATTATTTAGCAAATCATATCAAAAAATTTAAAAATCACAAATTAGTCTTCAGCTATCCTTGAAATATAATCAAAATTTTATTTAATGATTATACAATATCTTCATTAAGTAAATCCATGGCGAAATAAACTATATTTTGGAGAGCACAAAAATGATGAAACTATTAAAAGCTGCTGTGACTGACACGAATGGTTTAGCACCATGAAAACTGTACTTTTATAGTTACACAGACTTAATGTTTCGATTATTTCAAGTTTTCTCACAATTAGATAAGAAATTGCCAAAAGAGAGTTTTTTTCGTGCACGGACCCTTAACATCTCAACATCTAAGCAGCATAGATTAATCTAGTTCAGTGTGTTTAGTCAGCAGTGGGGCATCCATAACACGGAATTGTTCCCAGTCACAATAGACCAGACGCGACCGTTTACATTACCAGTACCACTCAACCACTGACGACCCGATGATTGGCTGCTTTCAATAGACAATGACATGTGTCTCACTATTCATAAACACGATTGTTACAGAAAGAGATTCGGAATTTGTTTTTGTTTTTCTCGTGTAAATGATTTCCAAAAAAGACTTTGAATGCGATGTGTGTGTCATGCAGTTTAGTCTGTTCTTCGATGTTTATGTATCGCTTTATCTTCTAAACTATAACAAATCTAACTCAGACTTCACATTTTTCACCTTAATTACGATAATGTTTACGTGTGTTAATAACTACTTAAACTAGTTTTATATTATTAGTTTAGTCCTGTCAAATTAATCAGCGCCTGTCACTACTCCATACAAGTTTAGACGTGATTAAAAACTTGCCTACTAAAATTAAAATTACGTCAATTTACGTGAAGCGCTGATTAATTTGACAGGACTAAACTTTTATTTATCTTCTGTCCTTTTCTTAATGAAATAGAAAGAAAAAGATGCACTGAACTTAAATTTTGTTTAGTTTGTGAAAAAGGGAATCGGCACCATTATCTGTGCTATAAATAAGTTTACACCATCCTTGTTGTAAACTTATTTACATCTTAATATGTATACCCAAAGTCTCAAATTCTGATAATTTATGTAAACAAAGGGGATAACATAGTAAAAAAATATCTTCGTAATGGTAATTCACATAAAATTGCGAAAAAAGAGGTTCCTTTTTCTTTTAAATACTGATTTTAAGAAATTATAATTAAAAAATTATTATAAAAAATATTAGTTATTAATAAAAGGAGATTTTCTGGTAGAAAATATTTTATGATACTGGTAATAATGCAGGAGATAAAAACATTTTTAAATTTTGTACAACTTCAACAACACTAATATTACAACTCTCATACATAGATTCATATTGTAAGTAGCATATCTAGCCACATTTTGGATGAAAGCGGCTGTAAACTGTTTCGATTTGAAATCGTTTTTGGGAGGCCTACGTCTAGCACTGGGCTTAAAAGAGCTGATTATAACGATCATATACCGTGTCTCTGACACACTACACAAAACATTGTTTGGCAACGATATTTTGTTTGCATAGTTCTTATAATTAATTCACTTTAATTTTATCGATGATTATTTATGAAAACATTTAATGATAAAATGTTTTGCACCACTGTCCTGTCATTTTGACAGTGACATTTCTTAACATTACTTTGTTTACATAAATTATCTGAATTAGAGACTTTGGGTATAGTACATACTAATTCCATGGTTTACACATTATTTGTAATGACAACTCTATATATAAAACTGTGCCGTATGCCAAATTATAAAAAAAAACGAGTTCATTAAGGCTCCTAAAAACAGGCGTGACACGCGACGCGACACAAAGGCACCGCGTGTCGCGTGACGAGCGGAGCCTGTGTCGCGTCGCATGATACGCCTGTTTGTAGGAACCTTTAAGAGTCAGTCAGTAGGCATGTGTTTCGTTCTAAAACGGCATTAAAAACAATTTGTGTATAAATAAAATGGAAAGTGATGTAACAAAGAGCTTTTTATTTTGTTATATATACGTTAGATAGTATCGCAAAGTGTGTCTCGGGTACAACAAAAGGTCTTTTATAAAGAATATTGTTTAAAAATGTGTCGTCAAATTGGTTTTAGGATGAGAGCATATTAAACATTAAAAAAATAGCGATTTTGTAAATCTATATATATTCACGCATTAGAAAGCGTGAATTTATAGTTCTATAGAATTTTTTGGGTAGTTCAACGTTAGACTTTTTAGACAAGCAGCTATGAGGTTTTTTTAAACAGTCAAGGTTTATTTATATAAAGGCTTACCAACTAAATACATATACAGCATTCACCCACAATCTTTTTCATAATTATATGTAGATCTCGCATATAACTAAATTATAGGAAAACACGGCACTTTTAATTAAAAGTGTTTGTAGATTATACAAAAGAAATATGTTTTAATTTTTTTTATTGACTTGCAAAATAGTATTTATAAATATATAGTATTTATAATAGAAGGTATTTTTATTATCTAAAGATAATAAAACAATTAAAAAAAAAACTATTTGGTTTTAATATAACCTGAATATAAAGCCGACGCGCGACGCCCGGGACGCGAAGCCGCGCGTAGCATCGCGTAGCCGTCCGTAGCTGCGCTTAGCCACGTGGAGGCATGAGTATTTAACTAATTAAGGCACTACCCTGAGCAAAACGCGTTTTTCAGAGGCTATTAACTCGTTAATTAAGATAAATAAACTACATCTAAAAACACATTATTAATGTACGATATCGTATCATCACATTGCACGTTCATATTTATTTTAATGTGTTGAAATTACATTTGAAAACTCTGTGTAAAAAAGTACTAAAATTATTGATTGCATGCATCTTTTGCTAAAGTTGACGTTCCATTAATTTGAGAGTTAAACTATGGATAGATAATTTAAAAATGTTAATAATTCACGTTTTATTGAATTTAAAAGATCACTTTTCCTTTTTTATTAAAATAATTCCAAAAATTGTGTGAATTCGGCGTACGCAGGGAGCGGGACAGAGCGTCCCCGCTGTGACGGGATAGAGAAGGACCGAACGCTCACGCTAGGGGATCGCCTTAAACAATTACGTACCTACTTTAATGAAATTAAATATGCTTCACCTACCTTTAAATTGTGCCGAGCCAAAATTTTGTTAAAAGATCGAGTTTTTTTCTACAAATAAATCGCTAGTCACGACCCCAAAGTCGTAGCTTTAGAAATTGGTTTCTCTATGCAAATGCGTATCTCGTGCCCGCGACAGGTGACGTGCGGCACCCTTAATTGTTTTTTGTAATAATATTCAAATATTATGACGTTTTTTCTTTGAGTTTTTGTGTTAGTCTCTGGCGCGGGTGGCGTACCAGGTGGTCCAGAAAAAAAATTCTATTTCTTTCGCCGTAACAGCCGTTGCTAAGCTTAGGCTGATACAGTTATCGATATCATTTCTGTATTGAGATAATTCACTATAATCGGTATTATCTTTATTTTCCATCCATTCATTTGTGATAATCTATTTTCTTGAAAATGGAAATGTTTTTCTCGTGAAATCCTCACAGGAAAATTCTGTTGACATCGCAATATTTGAATAGAGTTGATGAAACTTCTTTGTCAACAAAAATGATTTGCTGATTGTTGTTACGTTCTCCATGAAAAACAAGAAAATTGCCAAAACAGGACAATTTGATAATTTATTGAATAGAGACTATTTCCAAACTCCGAAATTAGGTATGACTTTACAGAACTTTCATGTTATTTATTTAAATGTAACGTAGGTATTTTTGATAAATATGCTACAAAGGAACACAAAACAGAAAAAAGTAATAAAAAATTAGGTTCGTCGATTTCGCCAACAGCTGTTGTTTATTGCCTAAAAAACTGATGATCTTTACGAAGATAAAAACTTACAAGTGTTCCGGGTTAAATAAAAAAAAATTATATGCTGAACAAGTAAGTATTAATTAAAACTATGCTCAAAAAATTTCAAGTTTCTTTAAGTAATATGAAACTGTGACGCAATCCAACAAAAAATAATTTCGTGTAACATTGATTTATGTTTATAACTACAAATTATCTGCTAAATAAGGTGACAAGCGCCATAAATTAAGAAATAAGAATGCGTGACGTTCAGAACGGAAGCAGAGCATTAATTTATTCAAATCTGTTTGATTAGGATCCATGTTAATGCGGACTGTTATTCTTACAATTTTATCGTCGGATCGTCGAAGAAGTTGAAAAGGCTTCGGGAGGCGTTTGGCGCTTGGCGTGTGCGCTTGGCGTGCAGCCCTCGGCGCTTGCGCACCTGCCGTACAATTATCCGGTCATTAGTCGGCACGGAACCCGCAGAGACCCGAAATTAGTGTGTGCAACTCTAAAACCCCTACAATATGTTATCGAATAGGATGTAGGGAAAAAAGGAAATTGCTTTGTTGATTTTAAGCTTATTTCCTAAAGTTTCTAACATTTTTGAGAATACTAGCGTCTTTGTTGAAAAGTGCGACGTTTAGAGACCCATGGTTGGTGCAGACGGTGATCACTGAGTTCAAAATGTTCACTCACCTGAACCGTGCAAATAGCAAGGCTTTTGGCCAGCAGACCATCATAATGCGTGGTCAAAAGCTGTGACTGAAAGTACTTTAGATTGCGAAGTTACGAAGTATTTATTTGGGGTATAAAAATTGATTTTTATCTTATAATTGCAGGTCTGGTGTTGAATCCTTCATTAGGGGCGTGCTGCGGCGGGCGGGGTGGTGGGGGTGGCGGGGTCCGGGGTCGTATAAGTGTGAGGACACAATGGGCGCCCCCCGCGGTATTGTGCGCTAATGTATGCGCGTGCGGTGTCGCCGACAGCGGCCGCGGAGCCACAACACAAACATTTCAACGCATCTAATTTATTGTCGTGTTGCACCGAGCCGCGGCACGCAAAAAATATTGTATTTAAGGTGCAGTGCTGCTACGGTAAAAGCCGCAACCCTTTTTAGTATTTATTTGTACTGGATTTGATAAATGATTTTCTTCATTCAACGCAAAACCAAGGACCAAACGATCAGACTGATCCACCAAGCCATAACCTGAGTATTGGATACAGACTTGGTAAGATTAACCTCTAATATGTTCTCTCCAAAAGCTATCGCTTGTTATACCTATTAACTTTCTGGACATGCCAGTTCTGTTTTATTACAAAACTAGGTATGTACTACTTACTATCCAACTGTTGAATTTTATCTCGGGGCCTGCAAAAAAAAACCCCTAAATTATGATGTTTCTTTTTTCAAGTCTTATAATATTTTTATTATCAAAAAAATAATGTCTCGTGTGTCTCCACAATAGAACGAGGTCTTAAACAAAATTGAATATAAAATCTCGACGAAGGATGACTCAGTCGTTGAGAGCAATTTTGAATATTATAATATGTAAACTAGTTGTTGTTCGGTGGAGTTGTCTGTTCTGCCTCTATACAATTAGTGACATTTATTAGTACAACGATTGTGTACGGGCGGGGAGGTGACATTCTGTATAATTCATTGTATCGCATTCGTAACAAGGCATTTATAAATTACAATTAGGTATCGGCAGGAGAATACGGACACAGTCGTTACGGCCTTTCAGAAGCCCGAAAGTCTGGTGCTATAGAACATCGATATCAGTATAGTATTGCAGGGATACAAAAGCGGATTGCAAGGTCAGATGGCAGTATTTTCATCCAGAAGTCCACAACTCCACATGACATAATTGTCTTATAACTTTCAGCAGCACTTGATAAATATTTTTTTTACCTAAGTACCTATCGTTGGTTTATACGACTACAAGTTGGACGTAGTTTAGCAGAAAGGACTCAAACCACATTATGGTCAAAAATGAGTTGTATATACCAAAGAGGTCCTAACGGTATGGGTTGGTTCCCATCATTTCAAAATCTACCTTATCTTTGTAGTGTCACGGATCTTTTTTGCTGTTCACTCAGCAAAAAAGAACCAACCATTAAGACCTCTTCAACTAATTTTTGACCATAATGTGGGGTGAGTCCTTTTTGCTAAACTACGTTCAATTATGAGTCGAATACTGATGTTCAATAAAAAAAATGAGGTATCACAGGTATAATCACAGGCCACAGGGGAAAATCTCCTAGCATTTTAGCCTTTAAAGATGGCTATCACAATCATTTTATGGTCGAATTCAATTATGCAATAAAACGATTAGAGGGGATTCCCATAAACATTACCTAGTTACGTCGTGGTAATAATGGTTACAACTGATTTGTCAAGCTGCTCAAACGGCCTTCTAAACTAGACTGTATGCTAAACAATGACTTACAGCGGCAAATAATTAATTTAACAACAAATTATTACTTTCAGTTGATCTGTCAATGTTCCTGGTTTACTAGCTAGAGACAGTTTGTAAGCAAAATAAACGCGAATATTTCCCGTGTCCTGGTAGTCACAATGACACATTCTAAAAACAGTTACTTGGCAATTTCATATTATTCCCTTGAGTTCCCGTAGTGAACATACGGCCACCCAGCACTGGGAGATGCACCTTCGACTGTGCTCTTCAATTGGTAGCTGGCAAAAACTGCATTTGCATAGTGCTCGATGCTTGCCGCGATAGTGGCCACCGCGAGTTCTACCTTGCGGCGTAGATCTACGAAAACATGGATATGATTGTTTGTTTCTTGCTTCTAGCGGCAATTTCATACTCTGTTATGGTGAGTCTGTATGTTATAACTGTTATAAAACCGGCCATTGTGTCACCCTATGTAACATTACATAATATTGTAGTTTTTATTTTTACGGTGTATATATTAAAGAGTTTTCTATCTAAGTTGCTACTATTTTTTTTGCGTTTTGGACCAACAACATATAGAATTAATCATTTACTGCAACAATTAAATCATTCCTGCTGTTTCAGCTTTCATGAAATTATGTTGGTAGGTAGGAGCAGTAAAATAAGATTTCTATTGATTGTTTTACGATAATATCAGATGATTTTATTATAATCTGGAGGTTTTTCTTTAATTACCTGTCTTTATATTTTTTGTTAAAAGCATATCCGTCCGTTTACTATGGCCATGAAAATCGGCAGAAAACCTAAAAAGGCACAATGTAAGGACTCAGCAACACCTAACTTATTTTTTCCTTCACATGTATTATGACTACAGATCGGATATTCAGATGCATATTCACTTATACCCAAAGTCTCTAATTCAGATCATTTATGTAAACAAAGTAATGTCAAGAAGTGTCACTGTCAAAATGACAGGACAGTGGTGCAAAATATTTTATCATATTTTTTTTTGTTGTAAATAATCATCTATGAAATTAAAGTGAATTAATTATAAGAACTATGCAAACAAAATACCGTTGCCAAACAATGTATTATGTAGTGTGTCGGAGACACCGCCTATGATCGTTATAATCAGCCCTTTTAAGTCCACTGCTAGACGTAGGCCTCCCAAAATCGATTTAAACTCGAAACTGTTTACAGCCGTTTTCATCTAAAATGTGGCTAGATATGCTGCGACATACAATATGAATCTACGAATGAGAGTTGTAATATTAGTGTTGTTGAAGATGTAAAAAATGTGAAAATGTTTGGATCCCCTGCATTGTTACCAGTATCATAAAATATTTGATACTAGAAAATCTCCTTTTTTTAATAACGTTATTTAAAACCGAAAATTTATAAAAATAATTACGGTACGATTATTTTTAATTATTATTTCTTAAATTCAGAACCTCTTAAAAGAAAATGGAACCTTTTTTCACCATTTTATGTGAATTACCATTACGAAGATATTTTTTTGATATGTTATCCCCTTTGTTTACATAAATTATTTGAATTTGAGACTTTGGGTATACCTAAAGTTAAATTTTGGCTATGAAAGTATGGAAGCGGCTTTAAAAAAATTTTTTTTTGCAAAAAAAAAAAAAACCCGAGATGCCAGGAACACCGGGAATGCATAACTAGTCGGGTGTATAGTAGTAAAGCGATTTCTAAAGAATTATTTATTTGAAAAAAAAAAATAAACAACCCGGGGTTTTTGGATTGCATAACTATTCAGATGCATATTTATTTAAGCTTAATGTTTAACCACTGATTCAAATATGTGTTTGTAGAATGTAAGAGGAGGGGTGAAAAAACATATTAGTCAGAAAAAAAAAAACAAATATTGATGATTCCGGAATCGCAGGATTTTTACGATCGTTACAAAAGTGCATTCCATTTAAGCTAACTTTTGAAATTAAGTAAATATACATCCGATTCTATAATTAGAAATATAAATTTGTCGATCGCGGAACCGCGGGATTTTTTCTATACACAAGCGCATTCCATATTAGCCAACATCTCAACTTTAGGTAAATATGCATCTGAATATCCGATCTCTAATTATGACATAACACATAACAGTCCTATTTGAGTAAGCTCTCAAATCACAGAGTACGCTCAGTGGTATCGTAGATTCTGGTGGCCAGTGACAAATGTCGATGCCACCCACTGCACGCACGACCCCGATGCTACGGCGGTACCGAGACGTTCCAATAAATACAACACACAAATATATCTACCTTTTATTTCGTTCAATCCCTTCAATGTGGAATTACCTACTTTAGATTTGAAGTTTTAGAATTACATTCGTAAATCCTGGGCTGTTTTCTGGACTTTCTATGTATATCTGATTAGGTACCTACATTCTTTATTGCTTAGGTAAGTACTCTGCAAATGCTACACAGGTAATTAACGGATAAATCATTTGAATATGAAGAGCATTTGAAGGTCGGTCATCAAAACGTCAAACTTTAATGTTTGCTGGTTAATTACTTACGCTAAAACACTGGAACATTGTGCATCGTAAAAGTGATAAATGCATCGTAAGCTCCTTCAAACTGAAACAAACTCGATTAAAATCAAGCTTACGTATTATTTCTGACCCACTTAAAATTCTTGTTATAAATGTTAAGCAAATTCCGATATAATGCTTTTTATTGCGATACTTAATTGGCCGGCACGTGTAAATTAGAGGATAATATAAAAATGTTAGAGGATCAGAGGACGTCCGAGGATCTTGACTTTAATCTTTATAAGGATTAAGGTCGGCCGGCAAAAACTTCAGATAATAGAGGTGACTGATTCTGTGTAGGTTTAAATTTGTTTCACTCCCATAACTCGTCGTGTCTCTATGTGGATTTAGGAGTCTAGTGTGTCAGATCAAGATACTTATTTTGGGATCTGTCTAAAATTACCATAGGTATTAGGTATGTAATATTTTTTCCTCGCGTATCTGAGTCGAAGACACATTTCGGGTCGTTGAGCCAACTAAGTTTTTCTCCCTAACTTTGTCAATCAAGGCAGATATTGCAGATTTGCACTAATGTATGTACCTTGTGTGAATGTCCAGTGCGACATTGAAGAACATACCTCTCTGCTTTTAAATCATATACATAATATGTATAGCTATACTAAACATAAGGGCCTGTACGTACGTATGTGTATGTACAGAATCAAACATCACGGCGGAGGTATCCTCGGACCATTATCGGGCCACATTCCTCGAGTCAAATTATTTATTTTGTGCGGGGCGTGAGTTACCGGCCGGTCCGCCCCTTCGTTACTATGTTAATTCCTGCTACCTACAGATCTGCTCTTCATTCTAATGTATCAACAAAGCCTTTGGAATGTTATTTAAAGTAGGTGTTCTAGTTTTTTGGAATTTATGATTGTTGATTTTCCCATGCGGAAGATTGTCATTGTGATATGACTATATCGGTATAAAGGAGATTTACCTACATAACAGTAGTGTCTATGTTATAATCCAGTACATCATATCAAGACGTTCGTCATTATAAGAAAATCAGAGACTAATTTCCCTTGTGTCACAAAACGTCTGAACAATTCAATAGAAACATAACATTCGAAATAAAAAGGTTTAGTGGACAATGTAATTGGTTATTAAAAAGCGCATATATCACGGTCGCGAGGGCCGGGGCACACCGAGCGGGTCGCGTGGGAGACACACGACGTGATTTGTGTGGAATCGCCGCGCGCGCTCGACCACGCCCCTTCATTAACATGCTAATGCCGATTCTGGAGCAGGGATCGGGATGCTCTCACTGGGTCACCGGCGTTACTGGATTATCTCCTTTGGGAGTTACAGAAATTTTTAGAAGGATGCATGCATTACATACACGCACCATCAGATTACAAGAAGCTACTGAGGAATCAGAATGAGCGAAGTTGTGTGTGTTAAATGTTACTCGTATGTACCATAACTAGTACTATTGTTTGCAAAAAGGGTACAGTGCATACCGTTTGAAAAAAAAAAAAAAACTGCCTTGATATCTGGTTTGGAAAAGCTTTAAGCGTTGTGTGATACAAGACGTTGTTTGCCAAATAAAAAACGGGGTTGATTGTTAGTAAGAGTGCAGGTGAATATATCGAGTGAATGGTTCAGGCTGGCGCATGCGTGTGGCCGGCGTGAGGCGCGGGCGCATCGACGACAATGCGTGGTGTGGTAATGTATGCGCGCCAGGGAGGTCCCGCGCTGTGTCGTGGGAAGACGTTATCCTCGCGATCTGCCTCTCCTACATATACTTTTAAAACCCTTATATGTACCAAATGTGAGTACCTACATACATTCTCAGGGCCTCAAGTCTGCTATTACAATAGTGTCAGAATAATCATAATAATAATAATATTTTTATTGACATAAAAGTATGTTACATTTATATGGAAACCCTGACTCCTGCGCTAGGTGTAACCTGTATTACAGGAATCAGTGTCTTCTCCCAGTAGTTTTCCACAGATATTATGCAATAAAATTTAAAGAATTTTAAATTATACAATTTCTGCTCCATGCGTATGTGTGAGGGTGGGTTTGTATCCATGGAATGGTCTATCATTGATTTCATAAGAGTAATTGTTGATTTTGACAAGTTTGGTAATCTACTAATATAATGGCGTCATTATGACTTTCCAATGGTCAGCCACTGACACTCCATTGAATGAATTGGTAATCTCGTACATAATGACAAATGAAACTTCCTACTAAACTTCCAACTTCTCACTACTTCAGATTGCTTATAACACTAATAAATAATATGTAAAAATATATATAATTGATATCTGGCATGAATAAATATTCAAAATGCCATTGTAATACAATTCTATTACGAGACCATTGACCGACCAATAATCGACCATTATGAATTTAGCAGATTACGAACTTTTAGCAAAATGATAATGGGATCGTGTTGGAGTGACGAATTTATAAAAATAGCAGACTTGGGCCCCTGGACGTATTTTACACTCGCTTTGATTTGTATGAAGATCAGTTCAAATACCTAACATTTTTGTATTCCAAGACTAAAATATTTTTTTATTGTATTTAATCGCGAATGAAAATAGAACAAAATTATTTATTCTGCTCATATTTTTGTAAATATGTGTACGTGTAACATTTTCCATCGTCTACGCGCTACGTTCGTAGCGAGGGCTCGTAGCGGGCGGTTTGCGTGGCGCCGCCGAACGTCGCTCGGAGAATTTGCATAAACTTTTTGTATTCGGTAATAATGTGGTGCGTATTTTAATTGGGCGCGATTAAATCTTAATAAATCGGTCGGTGTTCCCACACGCGTCCGTCGGGCAGACTTGGCCGCTCGCAATTACGCTGGCGGCGTGTGTTGTAATTTGGCGACGGCCGCGGGCGAAACTCAGAAATTGCGCTCAGTTTCAGCAGTGCACCTTTGCAGACTAAAACACTAGGGCATCGCGTGCGGCGCGCGTCAGACAAGCGCCCGCGCCGCCCGCCGACCGCAAGCCGCGGCCACTTGAATGCACTCCCCAATTACGAATCGTAAACGCGACTAAATGAATGATACCCGCCTGCAATTATTACCGGCTTATTTTTACTCGACACTTGCAAAGGCCTACGTTAAAGAATGCTCATTATATTTTTTTTAACATTTCAGATCAAAGGGAGCACGGAATTTACATCAAATCCGATGTATGAACTAAAAATGTCAATATTATAAATGTGAAAGTAACTCTTGTCTGTCTGTTACGTTTTGACGCCTAAACCGCTGAGCCGATCGTTATAAAATTTGACAGAGATGTAGCCTGGGATATGGAAAAGGACATAGGCTAGGCTTTTTCACGCGATAACTGACATACACGCGGGCGGATCCGCGGGCAAAAGCTAAAAAAAAAAAACAAATAATTTCAATGCATTATTTAGATTTTTATCGTCGTAGAATCGGTGGTAGGATAAAGGTAGGTGTGCAATGCATGTGATGGTGTGTCTACTGACAAGTAGTGACAACATCACAATCATTGCATAGTTGATAGTATGATCATGAGTGCTCATGCTCATACTATCAACTGTAGACAATTATGAATTATACCGCAAAATTACAGTCGTTTAGTGTCCTATTGTAATGCAATACCACAATACATTATTGTAGCTTGTTTACAATGGGATCTCAAATAGTGTTTTTCTGATCTCAACCTTAACAATCACATATTGCAAAAGTACAAGGTATCTACCAAGTCCATATACAACTATTGCCTAATCATGTTCAGCACCTGTTTCTATTAATTTATTAATATTTTTATGTTGAGAGCTGTTACGTTAAGCACCGGCTAATTATCTGGGTTACCCGGAGAGCTTATTTCGGCACATAAACCAGCGTCCGTCCAAAACTAATTTATATTGGAATGTGATATATGTGCGGGCGGCGAGTGGCCTGGGGGCACGCGCTCGGGCGGTTTTAATCACCTTAACCCTAACTTAACTGCTGTTAAAACACTACCGAAACGAAGAAGGCGAAGCCGTACCGCCGACGCAGGCGCCACGGCTGCGCCCGTCCGAGCCCATTATCTCCACTTGCGACCACTCACCAGCCTCATCTTCGTCTTTCCCGCCGGATATTACGCATTCAATACTTTTTGTACCTACATTGCATATCTAATCTATTATCTTATACTATCTGAAATCGATTAAAAGGGAAGTATTGATCGATCAGAATTGTCATTGGTATCGATGAGAATCGATTTGGTGATTCCCGTGACAGGTTTTTTGCGCGATGTCCCGCGATGACGAGACGGTCACGGCTGACGTGTCAATGAGTCTGATTCTCACACTGGCGGCGCCGGCGCCGGCGCTATGGTATGGGTTACGAATTTACGATCAAAGATTTGTTCAGATAGCAGCAGGTTATTATTATGAATCCATAAAAGCTTTGTTATAATGACGATGAGAAGAGGAGGTTCAAAGTTACTTGTACAATAGAATTAACATTTGATCGAAAACAGAGATAGGTACTGCTCTAGAATCAAGCTTGCAATTAGCAACTTTTACATCAAGTAGGTGTATAATACCTACTCAATCAATCAATCTCTCAATCTAAATCTTTGTCATTTACTCAGTCACATTTAAAAACTTAAACTTAACATCAAAAGCGGCAGTATTTCATAAACATTTCAGCATTATAAGGTATGCATATTACACTTAAGCACAAGCCATTGGCTGCAAAGTGTAGCAACAAACCACAGGTGGAAGTAATAGCGTGGTTCGTGTAGACGCGACTTAACCTGTTCGTGAGAATACTTGCGGTTTCCGACTCGGAAGCACAATGCCGGTCGATTATACCAGAGCTGGTAGAACGCCGACAAGCGACGCGCGCGACTGTTACATGTCATGTCAGTACGGAGAATGGAACAGACCTTAATTGTCTATAGGCAGTGGTGGAAGGTAAATAGTTTAAGAGTAGAAGCAGGGTTAAAAATGTCTGTGTAAATTGCGTAGATGGTTGTAATAATTGCTATGATTGGGAGGGAAGCGTATTATTGACCTTTGGCCACTGATTGAAAGTCGCTTTTTGATTGATTTATACTTGTGAATATTACACACCTGCTACTTACGTTTCATTCTTTAACAAAATTTAAAAGTTTAGTTAGACAGGGTTGCGTGGATTTGTGTTCAAGGGTATTATGAAGAATTCCAAGTAAAATCTATCGATCGATACGTTACCGTGCGATATTCAAACATGATAGCCATCGACGCGTAGCAATTTCAGGTAATTCGGCGGTTTATTAATGCTTGAATTTTCCTCTTACTGAGCGCAAGACCTGAGGTCTTATTAACTAAATATAATAGGTAGGTACTAATTAATCTTTAAGCACAAGAACAGACGAACTGGTTGTAAGAAATTCTAAAACCTATTCAGTGATCGATTCTGAACTTAGTTTCAGGACTTTCGTTTTTTCCCTTTTGTGGACAAACGGATAAATACTAGGCCATTTATATCCACAAAAGAGAAAAAATAGATTGGTGTGATTTAGTAATTGCCACTAAACTGGCTCCTACTTCAAAATTCAATACAATTAAATTCTAAATGCCCCTCTCTCCTTTTTCAATTTCAATCTTTTCGCATCTCAAATCGGTAAGATTAAAATACCAGACCTTATTTATAACTCTTAAACGAGGATAAAGGCGTGAGCGGCACGTTTATTGCCTACAAGACATCGGCTTCACATTATAAAAAAATACTAGCTGATGCCGATGATGTCTGTCTGTCTGTATGTTACCGATCGTCATTAAATTTGGCAGAGACATAGCCTGGGATATGGAGAAGGGCATAGGCTTTTTTACGCGATAACCGACATCCACGCGGGCGGAGCCGCGGGCAAAAGCTAGTACTCTATAGTAAAGGAGGATCCTCCGACCAGACGGGTAATGTGTCTGGTGAGCAACTGCCCAACGGTTGATGTCGGGATATTGTATATATGCTAGTCGCGCGGTAAACTCTGATAGCGCGATGCAGGATTTGTAACGTCAGGTCTTTGATGCGTAGTTCGCATGTGGCATTGTTGATACCGCCACAATTTTAAAGTTACAAACAGACACTTAATTTTTTATTTTTTTTTTGTAATATGTGTAGACGAGTTCGTGGATAAGTAATAACAGCCGCACGGGTCGATTCATCAGGTTAAGCTACGCTTGCCGGGGTTGGTCCGTGGATGGGTGTGATGGTTTTGTTAAGTATGTAACAAATACTTTATTTAAATGCACAACAGTGTTCCAATTTCCGTTTTAGATTTTTTAAATTAATACTTGATAAAAAAAAAATAACCTTAAAACTGACAATAGGTACTTTATTTAATACGATTTTATAATGTAATGCGAAATCACTTATTAATTGATTGCACTGATTCGTATTTCCGTTAAGTCATCAGCCATTATGACGTTTGTTTTAGTCTGTGGCCTTTTTTTTTATTTGTCAGCGCTATCATAGATGTGTAGATAATAGATTCGATCAGTATTTTGGGTAATCATTTAAACAATAGCGTCTCATGTGTTAAGTTTATTTTTTGTCGAAAGAAAAATACTGATTTCCCTGAAAATCAAAATCCAAATATTTTATTTCACTTAAACCTACATGGGCACTTATGAAACGTCAGAAGCTAGGGGCACGGTTCTAATCGGTCGTTTCCTATGGAGAAGAACCGGCAAGACACTCCACACTTTGCAATGGAAACTGTAGCACCTACCTAATTTATTACTAACACCAACTTCTGCCTTAATGAAGTATCTTACACTGATCCCGATAAACACGTTAATTATTCGCTCAATAAGCAAACAACATAAAACTTGAGCATGAAATGTAAGATTTCCTATAAATCTTAGGAAATAACAGTGTTCCTGACATTGCTAATTAAACAACCGCTTAGAAAAAAGTGTGCCATGAATAAACCAATTGAGCATGAAACTATTTTTTGTTTCAGTGTTAATCTTTTTTAATCTCATGCATAGTTAATTCCAATTTATTAGAAATAAAATTATGTTGTTCGTTTATTAAATTACGGTACTTGTAAATTAAATGACTTTTAGGTGCTTTTCCACAATATCTAAAATCTAAATATTTTTTTTCACATAAACCTACATGGGCACTTATGAAACGTCAGAAGCTAGGTGCATGGTTCCAATTAGTCGTTTCCTATGGAGAAGAGCCGGTAAGAAACTCCACGGTTACTCTTTTAAAAATAATTGGATTTACAATATTATCAAATAACAGTGTTAATAGGTATGGGAGGACAGTGTAGGCCTTTTAACAATTACCAGGTACTTAACAAAATAGAAAAATGCCAACAAATCTACACTCTACTAGGCCTACAGTAATAAAATTTTATATTCTTGTCTTATTACCCCTCACTGTGGCCAAGACACCTTTAGCCATTTCTGATAAGTCTCGTAAGTCTGAGGAACTGGCAGTGAGTGTACCCGTCCCGAACCTGGAAATCCTATCTACTGTCCGTCTGTAACCTTAGGTCGCATAGTGCAGATATCCTGAACTTATTTATATATGAATTTATCACATACTATGTATATGATAGGCTAGGGCTGTAGGGCTATAGTTGTAAGTACTGTAAAGCTTGTAGTTATTAGTAGGTTCCTTTAAGGCGAGGTTCTTCAAGTTAACCTCTAGGAAATGTAATTTTATGTCATTTTATTTAGAAACGGTAGTGATTAAACACGTGAAAAAATTATATGTTGCTTTTGAGACCTTTTTGTAGGTACGTCGGGTACTCGTTATATAATTAGATAAAGTTCACTCGATAGAAAAAAAATCCAAACATACCCTTATTTTGTAGATTAAAATAATTTTATTTCAATATTATTTATTTATTTATTTATTTTTTATTTTTTTATTTAATTTTAAAGAAAGCTTACAGACTAATAACAACATTGAATATCCTGATTATGTTTTGAAATTTGCTAATTACAAGCTTCCACAAGTTTAAATCTACTTAGTTACGCGTTATTTGCGTTGACCAGTTACAGCGAATTGACTAACAGATTATACAAACATATATATAAACATATTAGGTATGTCGAGACAATATAATTATTAGGTATGTCAAGTCGTGCAATATCAAAATCGGAATTAAAAGTTATATACGGTTGTCGTTACCAAAATACTCCTTGTTTAAAATCTTTCTAATTTTATGTGCGCTGGTGCAAAATAAATCAATTTCCAGGTGTGATGGTAAACTGTTGAAAGCTATAACACTACGTATGCAGAAGGCGTTGCGCCTGTACTTAGTCGATGTGAATGGTACATGGAGTAGCGGCCGTTTTCTTAGGTTGTTTAGATTAGTGCGAAGAAGTATTTTGCTGAGCAGTTCGGGACAATCGACGGAGCCGTTTGCGATACTCACTAAAAAACAGATATCACTGATATTACGTCTCAGTTCCAACGGTAAGAAATGATATCGCTTACAACGGTGTTCATAGTCGACTGACAATTGCCCAGCCTTGAAGTCCAAGTACCGCAAAAATTTCCTTTGAACAGACTCAATACGAGATTTGTAGATCTCATAATGAGGGTTCCATACATGAGAAACATACTCAAGGTGGCTACGCACTAGAGAACAGTAAAGAACCTTTAATGGTTTTAGAGAACGAAAGCTAGAACAAGCTCAAATAATGAAGCCCAAGGCTTTGAACGCCTTGTTGACAACTGTTTCTACATGATCATCAAAAAGCAGCTTGCTGTCGCGTACCACGCCAAGATCCCTGATACTAGTTTCTTTACTTATGTAAGTACCATCCAGTGTATACCCTGGGCCAATGATAGATTTCCGGCGAGTGAATATTACGTGAAAACATTTGGATACATTTAGTTGTAGTTTGTTGGCTTTGCAATATTGTACGAATCTGTCAAGGTCTGACTGAAGTAGCTCGGTATCAGATAATGTGCGTATGGATTTTAGGACCTTCATGTCATCAGCATATAACAGAATATGTGAGTTTCTAAAGCAGTTTTTTATGTCCAAAATAAATATTGTAAACAATAACGGTCCCAGGATTGAGCCTTGGGGCACTCCTGATGGGACAGATTTCCATCCCGACGTGTATCCACGCAAAACTACAGCCTGTGTTCGATTATCTATGTATGACGAAAACCATCGGAATAGATCACCGTGAATTCCTGCGTAAAATAGCTTCTGAAGAAGCACCCGATGATCTATACGGTCAAAACATTTACTGTAATCCGTGAATATCGCGTCGACCTGACATCGTTCTTCCATCCCAGTGGTTATAATTTCATTGGATAGTATCAGGTTGGAGGCAGTTGACCGTTTTCTGAGGAAACAATGTTGTTCGTCGCCGAAATGGCGTTGCATAGCTGAGTAAACTTCAGTGTGTACTACTCGTTCAAGAACTTTAGAGAAAAGACACAATTTAGATATGGGGCGGTAGTTTTCTATTTTAGATTTATCCCCCTTTTTAAAAATCGGTGTAATAAATGCCGATTTCCAAATCTTCGGGACAATACCCTCTCTAAGCGACCGCTCAAACAGCACACAGATTGGCGCCACCAGGCTCTTCGCACAATTAATTATAAAAATGGGGGGTATCAAATCTGGCCCACCAGATTTAGATGGGTCCAAACCTTTAAGCAGCTTGAGTACCGTCTCCGGACATACGCTGACTGTACTCAGGTTCACCGAGCTAGCAGAATGCATGTCTATATTAACATCCAGATCGTTAGATTCTGAGTCAGGTTCTTGGAAGGTAGACCGGAAGTAAGAGGAAAAAAGCTCAGTGATACCCTCACCAGTGTCCGCGGACGAGTCCATGTAGTGTAATACGTTAGGTAATGTATTACCACTTCTTTTGCCCTTGATATACGACCAGAAACATTTAGGGTTTTTGGCGATTGAGGATTCAATTTTTTCCATATAAGCATCAAAACAAACCGCCTCTAATTCCTTAGCTCGGTTTCGCAAGAGGGAAAAGGAGTGGTAATCGGATAAGTTGCCGTAATTTTTGTATTTGTTATGATATTTGTGTTTTTCTTTTAGTATTTTTATCAAAGCACTAGTGTACCAGGGGAAGTGTGTCGATTTCCTTAGAGGTTTAACGGGAATGTACAAGTCCCTGAGCTCGTATAGCTTGGTATAGAAAAAGCTAAGGGCTTGGTCCAGGGATCCAGCAGACAATAACATATTCCAGTCCATAAGATCTAGTGCAGACGTAATTGCATCGTAATCGCCTCGATGAAATATGTATTTAGTACTAGGTTTCTCAATGAGCTTATGAACTTCAACGAAATCAGCGTTAATAATCAACGGTTTGTGGTGTACATCAACAGGCACCGCCAGGGGATCACCACAATCATTCAATTTTATTGCGCTATTTGAGAAAACAAGATCCAATAATCTACCGTTGACGTTACGCTCACCATTAAACTGGGACAAGTTACACGCATTTATTGTGTCAAAGAAATCCAAAACACACCGAACGGACACATTCTCAGGATATAATCCAGCACCATCGTCAGACTGCTGCCATTCCACATCGCCGCCGAAGTTAAAATCGCCTGTTATTATAAATGTATCTAAAGGGTGGGCGGACACTAAGTTGTTAAATTTATGGTGGAAGTTTTGTAATTGAGTTAAATATGAGTTACCAATATTTTCTTTGCACAAATACAAGCCACAGATATTGATGTTGTAACTTACCGCTGGTCTAGATCGCTTCAGGACAATGGATACCCATATATCCTCGGCGGCGGTACGCCAGTCACATCTTTCCACAACGGTCAGGTTATTCCTCACCGCGATCAACACTCCACCACCCCGTGTCTGTGCCGTTCGACAGTAATCCCGGTCCCGCCTCCAGACAAGATATCGTCCATCAAACAACTCACTGTTACTAATAATATCCACTAACCATGTTTCCGTAAATATAATAACATCATATGAACTCATGCAAACGTTACGATATAAGGCGTTTGTTTTTGAGCGCAGACCACGCACGTTCTGATAGTATATATTAAGCATTTTTAAGCTTAACAGCATTATACCACATTATGTATTGAAAATCACATCAAAATAAACGTCTATGATGATGTAATGTCCGTCGGGTTTAACATTGTTAATATCGTAAAACATATAATTTTCAACCCAAAATTAACGGAATTCACGGCACAATTTATCGCGCCCAGCTGCCACCTCTAGAACAAAAATGTATGCTCGAAGAACCTCGCCTTAAGGCGACGATAACCGACTTGATAATTTTATACTAAAGATGTCACACGTCACCAAAAATATATGTTAAATTAGAGCATCTTCTTAATAACTTAATATGTGAATATTTTAGATTATGATTATATAATAAAGTGAAATTAATTTGTAAAGTTATGTCTAACGCGGATAAAAAAACTGAGAATCACGCGAAATCTATCAAGCGTATTTTTCTCAAAACTCAAACTCAAAACTCAAACTCAAAGCATTTATTTCAAATAAACCAATTACAGGCACTTTTGAATTGTCAAGGGGTCGGTCAGTCAGAATGATGAAGCTAGTTGCTCATTCCAAAGCGTAGTACCTACTACGCTTTGGAAGGGGCAACTAGCTTCATCTTTCCGTCTGAGTGTCCGTGGAGTTTCTTGTCCGTTCTTCTCCATAGGAACCTTCCTATGGAGAAGAACGGACAAGAAACTCCACGGACACTCTTTTAAAATAAAATATTGTTACAAAATATGGGTTACATCATTCATGTTGAAGTTATACATGTGATAACAATGTAGAAAGACGTGCACGTTAGATTCAAAAATTAAAATAACCCGTGGCAGCTAAGACATGACCAGTCCCAACTGACGGCGCCCGTTCACGAACATGACGCATGGAACAGCACCATTTAGCTCAACCATTTTGAAGGGAACTTAATGATCCAATACACACGCCACCACCAGTGAAACCTTCCTTACCTACCTTTTTTAAGATAATTTAATTATTGATCTTTTAGATTCGTGTTTTATTAAAATACCTTTTGTTTTATGTATAATAAATTAATAATGCGTCTTATTTGGGACAGCGCTTCTGGATGGGCGAGTTCTATTAATGGCTGGACGTACGACGCGTTGCGTGAGCTCAGTACAGAACACGCAAGCTAACTACTCAAGGTCACTGGCATATATCTGGGCCTTAAGTGGCGTTTGTTTAGGGTGAATATACATTTTTTTCTTTAATAAAAAATCTCGCTTAACATTTAGCCAAATCAATAACTAGTCGAAAATTAGACGAACGCAGTTAAACTCTTTTTCGGTTTCATCCGTGGTCACTGTGACGGACTACCAAACAAGACAGCCGCTTAATGTGATCATTCTATAAAAATCCCACGTAACACAAAGTAAGACATGAGAATTCATTACTTGATTAGATGGCCCCAAAACCACTAGCGGCGCGAAATCAAATGATATTCGCAATAGGATTGTTTAGCCTAGCCTAGGCGACGCTCGGTCAACACTCGACGTCGTATATGGGTCGGCCGAGTTTGCTCGCCCCCGCCGTAACGGGCCATCATATCCGAAATCTTTAACGCGATTTGTGTATTGTTTATATATGATTGGTGTTTTATTTGTGCGTGCCAATGACCTTTCTGGTTAGGATTTGGAAAGCTCGCTAAAACCAAAGCTTAGTTCGTCACGTCTCATTTGATGTTCAAGGATCTTCAAAATGTGTAATTGAATTTTGGGTATCTTAGATTAAACATTATTTGTTGACATAATAGATACTATAAATAGGAAAATTTTAGCCTTTTCCCAACTATGACGGGGTCAGCTTCCAGTCTAACCACATGCAGCTGAATACCAGTATTTTACATGGAACGACTGCCTATCTGACCTCCACAACCAAGTTACTGGGCAATACGATACCCCTTAGTAAGACTGGTTATCAGACTTTCCGGCTTCTGACGACCCGTAACGACTGTCAAAGATTCAAGTTTGACAACCGGCGAGACATGGAGGGGCTTGGTATATTAAGATGGTCACCCATCCACGGCCCAACCGTGGCAAGCGTAGCTTAACCTGATCGATCGACCCGTGCGGCTGTTATTAATTAACCACAAGCCCCTCAAAAATAAAAATTGATTAAGAAATCTTCATAAACATTTTAAGAAAGCAATAAATGGTCAGCCAGATTCGAAAGAGTAGATACAACTTCACAAAAAGTAGGGACCTAGTAGAGACAGTATAGTGTACATTTTTGTTTATTTCATGTTAGCTGCGCCCCTCGGTTTCACCCGCGTTATTTTCGATTTCTTGGTTTATAGGCAAAATTTTGCTACTTTGGGTTACATTATTGCAATTTTCTTAAGAACCTCTATTTTTTTTTTAATAAAAAAAAAATATATTTAGTATTGTTGTGTTTGTTGGCAGAAGCCATAGTCCTTCCATAGTTTTAGGTAACCAGCTCATTTTAACCACCCAAAACCTATAGTACAATATCTTTGTTTCCATTCCATATCTTGCAATAGTCCTACACCAACAGGGGGTTGTCCTTGGGTGCACTTGCATAGTGCGTACAGGGATAATCATCGGTTAGTCCTTTCATTAAAAGCGTCTAACCGGCCTCTGCGAGTTGGCTTCGGCCCCTCGTACGCCTTCCAAAGTCCCGGGAACCCAGGGTCCCGATATATGCCAGAGAGAAAAGAAAAATTAGCTTTCTATTGGTGAAAAATGGTAAAAAATAGTAGTTTCGCAGCTTATTCGGTACAAATAAACAAACAAACAAAACAATCTTTACTCTTTATAATACCTATTAGTATAGAAAATTACGTTTGTATTCAGAATCAATCAACTGAACAAATCAATTGTTTGTTTGGCGCTACCTCAAAGTTAGAACTTACCTACTAACATTGATTTAGGAGCTTACTTTAGGTTTTCTTTCGCTTTTCAGTTAATTTTTTCGTCGAATTACTTTTTTGTTTACAATTTTTTTTTTGTCGGTGACAATTTATTTAATTAAGATTTTTCTATTGTTTCTTTTGTTAAAAAAGCTTTAGTTACCTGCTCAATTAAATGCTCAAAATCTATTAATAATATCTTTTGTCTGCGAATACGAGCAAGAGGAATAAAATGAAGTGTATTTATAGCGTCGGCCTGTATTCGTGACGGCAGGACGGGTGTCCCTTCGCGAACTGCGTATGAATGGGATCGTCTCCTCTCCCGGAATAACGGGGCTCCTGTTGGAGACACAAGCGTGTATAGGTAGGTACCCATAACTGAAATAACTCGGTTTACTGTGGAACAGAACTGGCGAAAAGTGCATGCACTATAGGTACTCTCTGCCTAACTCTTCTGGGAATTCAGGCGTGATGTTATTTTTTGTCTTATATAGTGTGGATTAGTGATAAAATTATGTGTTTGGAGCTACTATAGCAACGTAATGTAACCGACTTCCCAAAAAGGAGGAGCTTCTCAATTCGGTTGTATTTTTCTTTTTTTGTTATGTTTGTTACTTCAGAACTCCGTCGTTAATGAACCGATTTTGTTTTTTTTTTTTTTTTTTGTAAGGATATACTTCCAGATTGGTCTAATTTTTTTCAAAATCCAGTTCTGATGATGGGATCCATGATGAATTGAGGGACGTCCTCAAATTTTATAGGCAAACATATACCTAACGATTTTTATGTTTTCATCGACAACTCAAGTATTTGCATTCAGAAAGTACGAGTATCATTTGGTGAAGTTGAACTGATGAAGAAGACCACTGATGGCCACCGGAACTCCTCAATGATAAGTATTTCACAGGTGGCGATAAGATATCTATCTCGATTAAGATAGTTAAGTGACTATGAAGCAAATTTAAATAAATAATCCTGATGAAAATGGTACCATCGAACTGATCTGAAGATGAAGCCAGAAGGTATACACCGGAACTCCGTAATAAAACAATGTACCTATCCTAGCCATGTTTGGGCTTATTGGAATTGTCATGAGATGTACTCGGATATAAATGGTTTTTAACCAATTTTTATTAACTATGCTTGAGTAGTTTTTGACTTAGCTTCGATAATACGTATTTAATCCACTTCGTATATCTTGTGTCACTGTTGTTTATGCGGTGCAGCAAGTAGTGGTAAACGAATTGTTGTGGGGTAGGTATCATAACTAAAAAGTGAAAAATAAACCCACATCCAAAAAAAAAAAACATTAAAAAGTGAAAAATTACTTTAGTTTCGGAAGTCCTTGATTCTGTATTTTCGTTTTTTTGCCACCGACTGGAAGTCGGTTGTTTTATTGTTAAAAAGTTTAATATCTAGAGATGAAATTGAAAAGTGTTCTAAACACAGTTTTGCTTTTCTGCCGTACCCGAGGCATATAAAAGTCATATTTTTTTTATCTATCAAAATATGATATCATACCATAAATTATATTTGATGAGACTCTTTTAATCGATTTAGACTGAACGATTATCTTCTCATTATACTACTACTAAACATTGAATATTTTAACTTCTGTCAGTTTTATTTATTTTTTATTCAAATATATGAGTCTTTTGATATACAAATATTTTATTTGTTATTAGGATGTGTAAGGATGATGCCGAGGGCGTGGTAGCCTGATGTCATCATGAATACCTACTCAGCTTTCATATTTCGTAAGTCTGGAAAAAATGTGCTTTATTTTACATAAAACGTGAATACTAAAATCGACTAAATGACCAAAAGATTCACATAAAAGTTCAAATGAGAAATTAATGAACAAATTCGTCTTTCCTTCAGTTTGAACATCAAATAAGCTCAATAATGTAAGTTTACATATAATTACGTTGATAGCATCGTTTCCAGTCCACTGTATCATGTATCGATATCTAGTGTAGTTGCGAATTGTCACCGGGCCGGCGCAGGCGCAGGCGAGCGGTGGAGGTACGATCCGCGGCAGGTGTGCCCTTGCACCTGTGCTCGATTGTTGCATTCCTCGCTCGAACCTCCGCCCGCCGACTGATCACTCCTGATTATCTACTCGGATTCTTCTTCAATCAACAAACACTTTAGTTTATAAACGAGCTTGTACCTGCCTGCTGGACAGTAAGCCGTGTTTCAGAATGTAGTGGACGTAGGATCTATGTTTCATATTGCTGCAATTAAAAGCTAGGCGTAAGTAGTGTCGCTGTTGCTGGAAGCTTTGGTTAATTATTCTGAATAATGTTAGAAGTTTTCATAGTTAACCTGTTCAATAGCTAAAGTCACACATAGCAAAAAAAATAAAGAAATATTAGTTCGTCCACGACCTTTTGACCGCCACGGTCGGGTATAGCCGACAAATGAAAACGTGCACAACACGCCACCGGCGGCTAATGCCGACAAGAAAAGAAGGAAATAGGGTCAAATTAAATAAAAGAATGATGTTACGAGTAATAGTTTATTTAAAAAATAGGGGACGGAAAGCAATGATTAATTAGTTATCGATGAGATTTTGGCCGATGCGTTTACGCTCTGGCGGTCAAAGGGTTAATGATAGCTACTTATGACGTGCAAACAAGGTGCTGGTTTAACTTGATCCGTGTTTTATAAGAAAACCCTGTGAAGTTAGACACGTAAAGCAAATCTGTATCATTCATATCGTAAAATGAATTCAATTGAAGTCAGAATTTGCGCATTGTGTGAATAAAGAAGCTTCGTAAGTTTTATTTTCGGAGTCTTTCCGTCTAATGTTGTCTTTACCATAAATCATTCGATACGTTCAGCTCTAAAACATTGTAAAGAATAACAATAATAGTAATAACCCCACCGCCGTAATCTCTACGTTGACGTCGTGGTGGGGCATGCGCGCTCCAAACTCTAGGTTTGTGCCGGTAGAGTTTATTTTACCGGAACACGTCTAGAGTGAGGAGCCAGACCAAGAGAGATACAGAAATCCGCAGGGCAGCGTTCGGCAGTAGAGTCCCGGCGGACCCTATCTCCCGGGAGAAGTCATGTTCCTCATTTGGCTGGCTGGAGTAAACACTGACGAGGAACTGTGCTCCCACCTCGTTCTTGCCTTTATTGGCCGGCTTGAGTGGAGAATCGCAGGGACAAACGTGCTCGGAGGAAGGAAGTATTCCAGTAAGTGCTGGTAGGGATCTTGATCATCTTCCGGGCTCTGGGATTGTTCTGATAGCCGTGGAATACCTCTCCAGTCCTCAAGCACCTCCGGATATGTTGCCCCCTTGTTGCTTAGGCACTAAGTGCTAGCGACCGTTTCCGGGTGCCCATTGTTGAGTGTGCAAGTCACCTCCTGCCATTTTATCCGTGTACAATAAAACATTGATCAGGCAGGGGCCATTAGTCCTTCCATAGTTTTAGGTAACCAGTCCATTTTAATCACCCAAAACCGGTAGTCTAATATCTTTGATTCCATATCCTGCAATAGTCCTACACCAACCGGTTGTCCTTGGGTGCACTTACATAGTGCGACAGGGATATAATCGTTGGTTAGTCCCTCATTGCATTAAAAGCGTCTAACGGGCCTCTGCGAATTGGCTTCGGCCCCTCGTACGCCTTCCAAAGGCCCGGGACTCCAGGATCCCGGGAAATGTCAAAGAAATAATAATAATAATAACATCAAGATTAAAGAATACTTTCATTTGTTTTTCAAAGACCTTTCCCACACTTTATTGTGTGAATGCTAGTTATTCATCATTAGGCCAGTCAATAATTCGCCATGTATAAAGGACCTGCCCGTCATGAATGGAGACGCTAATATAGAAATGGTCGGCATAGTAAAGTTATACGTCACAGATAGTTGGCGCCGACGCGCGACGGACGCACGGGCGAACGTCGCTCCTTGAATACCGATGGCCGTAGTTCCGACACTCGTCAAATTAATAATTCTACAACCGGTGCTTCGGACACATTAAATCGTCACTCAAAATATACTCCCTCCCTTTCCATCTATATTATTATAAATAGAGACAGGACATAAAAATTGAGTATGTAAAGTTCTCGGGCCGTAGCAAACACAAGTACTACTGTTCGTTCCGGCTCGTAAATTTCGAGCTATTTATGCAACACATAGGTAAACGCCGACAGTGTTCCCTTTTGGATAGAACAAAGATATAATCGCATGTAGAGATTCGCACGGTAGAGTTCTGGTGCAGTGATTTTCACGCATGCCCTAGTAAATCCAATTTATCTGTGAATGAATGTAGCGCTCAGTTTGTTTGGCTGACACACATAAATAGAATAAGCAGTGCTTGGGGTATTTAATGAGTTTTCCCGAGAACAGCAAGTTTGAATGTCCTTTTGGATTCGTAAATAGCAATTTGGAACAGTTGCGTTGGGTTGGACTGGATTGATGCTTTTGGAAACAGCAAAGTCAGTCTTTCACAGAAGAATAATAATTAAATGCTACCGCATAGCTTCACATAAGCCTGATCAGACAGTTTTTTAAGAGCTCTAAAACCAGATCAGGAAAATGGAACAATTTTCTTCCAAAATCGATGTGGACCTCGATCCTATTACAATATTTAATCGATTCTCAATTCGCATGAATCCATGGCTACGAAATCGCCTTGGCAGGTATTTCCTCAGTACAGTGAGTCTATTGTGCAAGTGTAGGGAGGCAGTGGCACGCGGGACAGGCCCGCCTGTTTGACGTTCCCAGGCGATAGCTGCTATCTCTTGCAAACACCTCTTGTTTGAGCCACGGCCGACACTACCTTACCATGCTGCAAGTTACTGTTGCAAGAATTTATCTTCAACCTTATGTAAATTAACATTAGGGTGTATATACGTTTCAGCAGACGCATAGTTATGTTTGCAAAGTTAAGCTAAGTATATTTTAGACTGTAGCCTTCTTCGGCCAGACACGCGACTTATCTATTGAAATTTTCAAGTGAAGTCGCGCGTCACTCACTGTTTGTGTTTGTATATCGACAAGTGTCACTGTTGTGTTTCGATATCTTTTTGTAACTATGTAGTTCCAATATAGATAATGATAAGACCATCAAAAGTTTTTCAACAATCATCGCCTTGCTGTGTACTTATTCGTATTTTGCAACCAAGACAAAGGATTTTTGCTGGTTGCAGTACTTTTCAAGTATGATTCTAGAAAGAGCGAACGTAAGTAAGTTGTGTTTCAGTTGCTTTCATAGATTAGATCATTTTCTATCACTCCTCTGGGCTTCACCGTTTTTTCAAGACGGCAAAGATTCGGAATAGTCACTGCATAGCTCATTATTTCTGATTATTCCGTTATAGCACATTCTTATGTGACATTATTTATTCCAAGCTTACAGCTAATTTAAGTGATGGTAAGCGTTGGACACCGCATTCCAGAGCACAAACAGCTCGGTTTACTACTAACAAGGAATGGCTGGTAGAAATAATTCTGTAATTATTTAGTTAGCACCTGCTTGGAGGCATCTGCGAGGCCGCGGAATAGGTCAGGAGGCCGGCCCGCTAGCGCACGCGCCTCTTCAAGGCCCAATGGTTCAGCTGCTTAGTAAGTACTAGTTTTATATTGCTTTATTGGACATTTTAGCACTTGATGTAAATTGGAGATAAGAACAGCCGCTGATGAAACCGCGTTAGCAACTTTGTTTGAAGAACGGAATAATTCAGCAAGAGATATCTATCTACTCGTTGAACGACCAGAAAGTTCATGACGCATAGGTACTAATCTCTTGAAACAAGTGGAACACAGCCCACAAACTAATAGAAGTTTATTTAAATTGAATCTAGAGCAGAATACACACACAGTTAAATAGGGAAGGTAGCTTGCGTATGTTCTCGAACACATCCGCCCTGTTACCCTTACGGTGGAAATTTATGCACCTATTACGTAGACGTAGTCCAGAATTAGTTCAAACAATTCGCAACACGAGGGGCTCGGTCGCACTTGCGTAGACGCCACTAGGGATACCGTTTATTGTGAGTTATATGTTAGACATTCTGCTTTAAACGCCTCGGTTCGATTTCAACTGCTTAGACGACATTAATCGCGAGTTATTCTTGTATTTTAGAGCAACTGTACGCCCAAGCTGTGGAAATAAATTTATCAAATATTGGAGGAACTTCCTTTGCAAAAGATGAGAAAAGACGATCGTGACTTTTTATTGGATCAGACATTTGACACTACGATAGTCTGCTGAAATACTATAAAATACTAGATGGATTTGTTTCTTTTCGATCCATCGATTCCATTTAAAAAGAGCACAATTTTTTTGGGTTTGGTTACTATTTCGGTGCTTTTTAACACGATAAAGTTACATACATGGTAACCCTTTTCGCAAATCCTTTACGACGGGTTGGGTGCGTCTAAATCTGTCGACATCCGCGTCGCCCGACGATCTTGTCACAATGTTCTCTTTGCTTTCGCCAGCGTCGCGACGCTCAACCAATCTCGCACTTGGGAACATTAGGACGTCCACGAGTAATGATAGACTCGAGGTGCAAACAAGCTGCTGGTTTAACTTGATCCGTGTTTTATAATAAAACCCTGTGAAGTTAGACACGTAAACCAAATGTGTATCATTCATATCGTGAAATGAATTAAAGGTCAGAATTCGCGCATTGTGAGAATGAAGAAGCTTCTTAAGTTTTATTTTCGGAGTCTTTCCGCCTAATGTTGTCTTTACCATAAATATTCGACACGTTCAGCTCTAAAACATTGTTATTGCATTTAAATGTGAAATGTTGTTTGTTATTCATTCGATTGTTTGTTTGGGTCGTGATTTTATTGCGCTTCGCGCCATTGTAGGCCATTCGCGGATAATTATAAACGATTCGCTGGTCGCGCTTGATTTCAGTAATTGAATGAAAGGTTATAAAAATACGACTGGTTTTTTAAAGCTGTTTAAAAAACCCTAGTTAAATTGTAGGTATGTGTTTGAATTTTTTTCTTATTTTGAACTCAATACAATTAAAATTGAAATTAAAGCCTAGGTATCTTGCTGGTTTTCAGTCTGGCTTATAAAGCAGAGTCAGTCATGTGTGACTGCAAGCACAGTTTATTGAGTGTAAAGTTTTACAGAGAAAGGGTTCCATAGCATATCTGCATTTATAAACCAAAATAAAACATTATGTTTTAGCTGAAACATCAAAATTAATGACTTCAGAGCTCAATCTTCACGTAGCGATCTTTTATTGCTGAAAAACATTAAATAGCTTTATCATCGTATACGACGTCGCGACGGTACGGTACCGACAGTTCGTGTCTCAGACATTTCGAGGCGGATTCATTTTCATACGTAATCCATTTTACAGTAACATTGCGGGCAGTTGAAAGTTGGCGTGTGTCACGCCACGATGCGGCACAAGCTTGTCAAATTAGCGCAGGGCGGGACCACTGGCCAGTGGCCATTGCACCTTGATTGATGACATAACGCGTATAGCAAAATGCTATTAGGCTAGTCTGAGCCACAGACGGGCCAGGTACTTAGTTCGATACATTGCGGTTTGGATCGGTTGGTTTGCAATTTAATGAAAACTTAGTGGGAATTTTGTTACGAAACTTTGGCTACGAATCACCAAGAAATAATATCTATCTCTACCTATAATGATCGAATTTTAAACCTATTACTTAATCTATAATACATACAATACAAATAAATAAATAAAATTGAAGTGTGTTTGTGATGTCAAAATAACAACTTATTACTAAATGTATAGTTATGAAAGTATTAGTATACAGGGTTATTGGAAAAACACCAACAACCTCTTAAGAGGTCATTGTACTCATCATTATTAACAACTTTTACTATGGGACCAAACCTGATCTCGAAAAAAAATCAGTTTTTACCCACATTTATGTTCGTATAACTCGTGAACTCGTCAAAATGTAGGGAACGGCTAATATTTTTTCGCGATTTCAGATTTGGTCCCATAGTAAAAGTTGTTCATAATGATGAGTACAATGACCTCTTAAGAGGTTGTTGGGGTTTTTCCAATAACCCTGTATACGGTACTTATAACAAAAAAACTATTTTAATTATTTTCTCTGGCTGTCTGTAGCGGCTAAACTCCGAAACGGCTGGACCGATTTGGACGGGATTTTCACTGGCAGATGATAAGGAGTAGGAGTAACTTAGGCTCACGCGGGCGAAGCCGCGTGCAGCAGCTAGTAGACAATATTAACCGAATCGAATAACAGAAAGCATGTCACGAACTAATAAATTTTTACAAAATGCTGTAAAAACTTGCTACATTTACTCTGAAAATATTCTTCATTTCATAATATGAATCTTCTTGAGTCGACATGCATTAATTACGCTGTATGTTGTTCAAAAGTCTTGTCCCACTTAAAATGGAAAGCTCCTCAAGGCTACCGCACCAAATGACTTTATTTCAGGAAATGCCGAGCATGCCAGCCGAGTGCCGCATGCTGCATGCTGCATCTTGATTGAGAAACGTTCTCAACCAAACGGTAAGGAGGTTTCATTCGCTGTTACGTCACAATGACTAGCTTCCAGACAGCTATGATGGATCGACCCGTAGAGATATGTATCAGGAAAGCAGAAACACGTAGGTATACAAGGTAAGTATCTCGTGGGTGTTACAATAGTCTCAAATTACATTTGTATCATTGCGAAAACGATTGCAACTTTTATTAGTCTTGAGATAATTATGTGAAATCTTTTGTGAAGAGTTGAACAACAACACATTTTTTTTTTTTTTCATTCTTTATATGGGGGGTGTGTTTATACGTAAATCTATCGTAAACTGTGCCGAAAAGCTCTTTTCAAGTCTCAATATTGATGACGGCTGACAACTTATACTTATCAACTCCTAATTCCTATGTATATGACTATAAAAAGATTTAAGGATTTCATATAACATTAACCTAAAACTAATTTTGGGCAGTCATTATTTTTCTCGAATGGCAACTTACCATAAAGAAGGCGATTTCAAACCCACGTAGACAAGTTTTAAAACTTATACGCGATATATTACATGTCTGTTTCACGATGTATTAGTGAATTGGTGTTATAATTATCTGAATGGTTCTTATTGTAAGTTCAAGTACAAGGAAGGCTGCGTTTAGTTCGACCGTGCATCGGCTGGAGGTCGCAGTTCCCATGCGTCCTACGCAATGGCACGTAATTATCGTAAGATTGCGCCACACCGATCCCGCATTGTTCGACGTAATGTCTCCTCTAAATCAGAGCTTCTCAGTGCATCATGTGTGTACTCGGCCTATTGTCGCGCTTAGTTCACACGCACTCACTAAAATGCTCCCACGGATCCGTTTGACACTATGTTTCGTTTCAACGCTTGTCCGATCTGGAGAAACACTTCCTTGGTACATAAATGTTATAATTATCGCAAGAGCCTAACATTTTATTTTTTTGTTTAAAGACTAAAATGAATATGATAAAGCCTATTTGGTCCTGTACACTTTTAAAAACATAAGTTTAGTTTTCTTTTCCAAACAAAGAATAGAAAGTTGACTCTGTGTGATTTGTGTTCTTTATGCATAATAAAATATTAATTCAGGTGGCAAAACTCCAGGCAAAGTTTGCAAACAAGCTTTCTTTTTTCGCCAAAATCTCTCTAAGGCAATGCGTTGGCGGTAATTTTCGTTTTTACCCAAAGATCATATGACTAAATTTTTTAGTAATTCTGGTAAACGGTAAAATTTGTGGGACTACGCACTTTGATGCTCACAAGTGGTTGAATATATACGTTTAAGGGATCTCATAAACGTTAACTGTTCAAACCCACATGCATTACGTAATTACAAAGAGTAGTAATTTCATTATGATCATTAAAATTAAAACAATAAAGCGTAACAGTAACAAAATAATGTTTAGAAAGCGTAACGGCTGCTATCTATACGAACAGCCGTAGTGTGTGGAGTTGTAGAGCTATGTAATTACCAACACACTCACTCGTTAAACTTACAGACAGAATTAGCCAAAATGTAACTAAAACATTTATTTGGAAATTGTCGACAGTTTGGCGATCTTAAATGAAGAATATTACTAGAGTTAAAAGAAAATAGGTATACCTGAAGTCTCTAATTCAAATAATTTATGTAAACAAAGTAATGTCAAGAAATATCACTGTCAAAATGACAGGACAGTGGTGCAAAACATTTTATCATTAAATGTTTTTGTAAATAATCATCGATAAAATTAAAGTGAATTATTATAGGAACTATGCAAACAAAATACCGTTGCCAAACAATGTTTTTTGTAGTGTGTCGGAGACAAGGTATATGATAGTCATAATCAGCCCTTTTAAGCCCAGTGCTAGACGTAGGCGTCCCAAAATCGATTTCCAATCGAAACAGTTTACAGCCGTTTTCGTCCAAAATGTGGCTAGATATGCTACTTACAATATGAATCTATTTATGAGAGTTGTAATATTAGTGTTGTTGAAGATTAAAAAATGTGAAAATGTTTGGAACTCCTGCATTGTTACCAGTATCATAAAATATTTTATACCAGAAAATCTCCTTTTATTAATAACTTTGTTTAAAACCGAAAATTTGTAAAAATAATTATGGTACGATTATTTTTTTATTATTATTTCTTAAAATCAGTACTTAAAAGAAAACAGAACCTCTTTTTTTGCAATTTTATGTGAATTACCATTACGAAGATATTTTTTTGTTGTGTTATCCCCGTTGTTTACATAAATTATCTGAATTTGAGACTTTGAGTATAGGTCCAGTCATATAGTGTTCGTACTACGTGCTGTCTTCTAAACTCCACAGTGACGCACAAGTAAAATACTAAGTACTGGGCTGATTACACCAATGAAACTGAACGCGATCAGCGCATCTAAGCCGCATTTAGGAGCCGCCAGTGTCAACATTGTTGGAGAATATTTGATACTAACAGCTCTTGATCGCAGTTTAGATGTGCTGGTTACGTTTATTTACCTAATTGGTGGAATTTGGCATTTAGTACAAGACCAAAAAACTTCACCGATTTCCAAGACAGAGCCACTCAAATATTCAATTAAGGTATACACTGAAACTAGTTTTCCAATTAGTTTTCACACTCTGCGGAAATAAACTCAATGAAACTGTTCTAATTTTTTTTTAAAGTATGTTGTGTGGGTGTTCATCTTTCATACGCATGAGGCGCTCGCGAACTCTGCGGGTATGTGAGAATAAAAACTGGGCAGTATCGAGAGGACACCGGAGGCGAGGTGGTGTGGACCGCTTCTTGTCGCATCTCACTTATTAATGTGGCCGTTCCTACAACAAGCTCGTGTTGGCATGCTTCCTTTATGACAGGAATCCTGCACGTTTTTATGAATATTGAATTATGAAACAATATTTTTTCCAAAACCGGTTATTGTTATTTCATTTGAAAAAAGCCCTACACGTCCATCTCGTTCGAGATAATCTGACGCTTTAAAAGAAAAACTATGATTTATCTGTTAAAAGCGGAAACTAGCTGAAGTTAAACTAACGATGTAACCAACGTTTTCACGATTTAACTCCGACTGTTTATCGCGCTGACATAATTGATAAAATAACGAGATGGCATCGTGAATAATTCATCGATAAGTCGCAAAGATGTGGTTGGTTCTGTGACGTTAGTGGTCGCACGCGTCCGTCCGGTCCGCGCAGGCGCAGGTGGACATAATGCCCATACGCATTCAGTGCGCGCAATACATCGGACATACCGGTGTTTTTTACTTTACATAAATAATTATGAATGTACCGGATTTACGACATTATTAAACGTCAAACGGTACCCGAAATACCGAACACGTAAAAAGCAGGCCGTGAACAATCGGATAAAAGTAGAATATTATAAATTTTCATTCTTATAAGGTGTGTAATACGAAATCAAAGTAAAAGAAACAAAAATATAAATTATATGAACAATGTGGGATATTCGTTTCTTTCAATCAACGTTCAATTGTGCTGAACTAATTATGTCAAAAAACAATATGGCACTAGAAACGTGGCATATAATTGTATCGCAGTATTGTAATGTTGACGTTTTGTATAAAACTTTCTGTAGCAGACTCCCACGTTTTCTTTTATCGGAAGCTTTCTCTGTCAGATAAGAACGAATTGACAATAATAGCGCATAATCGAAGAAAGTTTACGTTTTAGTTACCAAACAGTTTACAAAATGCTGTAAACACGATGTTTTCCGTATCTTTTGTGTAAGTGAGCAATTTGTTAGTAATATTAGACGATTTAACCTCTTCCTTTCTTATGTAATACTAATACTATAAATCGAGATATATGTATACGAGTATGATAGTAGCTTACAGTGGCGAAAGCACCATTTAACACAATTCCTACCGGCTTCCCTTTCGGAAATTTGCGACGCAATTACGAATAGAATATTTTTTTGCTAATTCGCATGAAGCTCATAATAGAAAAGTAGATCAAAATAGGAATTTAGTTAAATGTTTTATTGACATACAAGAAGTAGCCTATCGAGTAAATTTTGTATAGAAACGATTTTTTTTTGCTCCGTCTTACTTCTATCATAAAATCATCCTTCGCCCCTGGTAGCTTATATAGTCTTCTCCAGAGCAGAGACATGCAAAGAGTACATTAACTAGGTGGCCGGACGTACCGCTAAAATTAAACTTTCCCAAAGGTTGCAGAGTGAAAAGGACATTTGCTCTACATAAAGCCGCTACAAGAAACTCGCCACGTCTCAGGCGAAGAAAGGGTGCTCATTATATTTTCATTATGCGCTCATTAGTAAGCACACAACCACTTCCTTTGAGAAAATGGACGTTGCGAATAGGCCGGGAAAATGACGGGAAAAGTTATCAAACCAGCCGGGAAAAGTCGAGAAAACTCATGGTCTATTTCACTATCTCCTGATCATTTCCGGTTTACTTATTTGGCAGATAATTTCAAACAAATTTTGTACTAAGTATTTTTTAATCTATACAAATAAATAAAGTTGAAGTGTTTGTTTGTAATGTCAAAATAACAGCTTTTACCAAATTCGTATGAAAGTATATACCGTACTTACAACAACAAAAAAAAAAAAAACACTAACATTTTGTCTGTCTGTCTGTTTGTTCCGGGTAATCTCCGAAACGGCTGAACCGATTTTGACGGAACTTCATTTTTTTTTAATGGTGATCACACTAGGAATTCATTGGCAGATATCTGATGTTATAAGGAGTAACTTAGGCATATTTTTTTTAAACAACACAGGAGAAGTCGCGTGCAGCAGCTAGTATAATTATAAGTTATTTATCTGTCTGGAGAAACTGGCCCTAATACCTAATTTAATCTAACTTAAACAATTGAATATCAATTTTCTTCCAGACCTACCACGATGACAAAGCTAATACTCTTCGAACAGATTGCTCGGTAATTTAAATAAGTTCGACATTCATTTGTTTCGTTAGACTCATTACGTGTTTTATGTTTATGTGGTAATATAAGAAGCCCGCATAGCTAATCAAGTCGACTTCCCTTCTATCGCTTATCCGCAATATTTATGTGACCACCATAGCAATTAAGTAGTCGTAACAACAGACCCATTGAGATTATTTCCAAATTACTTCAATTACACTACAAATATTATTTTTATAGGCTTATTATAACAGGAATGCGAAAATTGAAAAGTGATAAAATAATGTGTTCAAACATTTATTTACTGAAGGATATTAAAATAGAAAATTGCTTGACTTTGCCTTATTGAAATCAACGATATTGTACTTCCAAGTAAAAATATTTGCGATCTTGTTACAAAATAATAAAATATGGATTTGTCACTGTAGGTATACTATTTAGGGTTTCCTACCACATTTACGTTCAAAAGCCAGACGAATGTTCGTGTTTTAATTAACCTCATTATTTTTCAATAAATAAAACCAACAACATTATTATAACTTATGTTTTATCAGCACATAGGGTAGGCACAGGCGCTAGGCGGGGCGGTCGCCACGAGGCACTGACCGCGACGACACGCATTTTTCTCATTTTCCCTGTACATTATATTTCGTCGATGGAAAATACAACGTGTAATAAAGAGTCGTTTCAACATGCAAGACCTTATTTCAGGTCATGACGCCATTAATTATGGAAATTCCCATTAGGCTTCATGTGGCTTTCGAACATTTTATTTTGTTAAAACATTTTAACCTCTTAGGTTAACATTTTTCTCATATTGTGACGTGAAATATAAACTTGTAAAAATGTAAAATTTTGAAATGATTTATTTCTTAATTATTATATTTGCATTGTTAGATTTAGTACCTAATTTAAGTTAAGTGTGTTTATTTATTTATTTGGTACACCATTAGAAAAAATAAAATAAAAAAAAGTACTAGTACGTATGCCTATTATAGGTGTATACAGCATTCACCACAAAACAACATCTTAATTAACTAAAAATAATAATAATAATAATAACAAAACAACATCTTAATTAACTAAAAATAATAATAATAATTTACCGGAACATTTCTAGGGTGAGGATCCAGACCAAGAGAGATACAGAAACCCGCAGGGCAGCATGTGGCGAGCTGTTGGGTAGTTGCGACCCCACGGACCCTATCTCCCGGGAGAAGTCATGTTCCTCATCTCTAGCTTGCCTTTATTGGCCGGCTGGAGTGAACACTGACGAGGAACTGAGCTCCCACCTCATTCTTGCCTTTATTGGCCGGCTTGAGTGGAGATTCGCAAGAGCAAACGTGCTCGGAGGAAGGAAGTATTCCAGTAAGTGCTTGTAGGGATCTTGACCATCTTCCGGGCTCTGGGATTGTTCTGAGAGCCGTGGAATACCTCTCCACTCCTCGAGTACCTCAGGACATGTTGCCCCCTTGTCGCTACGTCACCATGTGCTAGCGACCGTTTTCGGGGGCCCATTATTGAGTGTGCAAGTCACCCCCTGCCATTTTATCCGTCTATAATAAAACATTGATCAGGCAGGGGCCATAGTCCTTCCATAGTTTAAGTAACCAGTCCATTTTAACCACCCAAAACCTATAGTTCAGTATTTTTGTTTCCATATCCTGCAATAGTCCTATACCAACCGGGGGATGTCCTTGGGTGCACTTGCATAGTGCGTACAGGGATAATCGTCGGTTGGTGCCTCATTTCATTACAAGCGTGTAACGGGCCTCTGCGAGTTGGCTTCGGCCCCTCGTACGCCTTTTAAAGGCCCGGGACCCCAGGATCCCGAGATATGTTAAAAACATAAAAATAATAATAATAATAATTTATTTCAGACTTACGTCCATAAATTTGTTAGTTTGTTAATTAAAAAATACAATTAGAATTAGAAAACAAAATTAAAATAAGTGGATATTTGAGTTATACTAAATAAAATTATTTAAATGAAATCACGAAAGGTGGAAGGTGAAAAAGGTAATAATGATATCTAAGATTAAATATGATTAAAAATGAACATGAATTTACAAAAAATCAATAAGTGTACGTTAGTTTATGCACTCCCGTATATCAGAGACACATCTTCTAAACTTGTTAAGTGATACACCGTGTGTTGTGTAGGTAATAAGCCGAAACATTATTCTAAATAAGTTCTTCATACATTTTTTCATGAACTTTTTACGGAATGAGGTCAGCAATCTGCAATCGGCAGCAACATATAAAATACAACCCCTATTGATTGATAGTAATAATTCTCCTTAGTCACGAACGATAACCGAAAATAAAGCACAAATACGACATCATAGCCCATTTAACGAAAACTGACTGAAGGAAGAAATATCAGTGATCGACATCGTATCAATAGAAAGGTTGAAAAGTATACGATTCGCTCCCCCTCGCTAGACATGCTACGCTTGTATCGGATTGCAATAAATTCGGGAGGGTAAAAAGCTATGGGGTAGCCGCCGCCGCCGCCGCTGTCGCGACTAACGTCTTCCGCCTTTGATGGGCTTCATTTGGGTAGTCGGCACTTCAAACTTACGAGGAAATACGATGTTTTTGAGTTAGTTTTTCTTTTACACGGTTCCGGATCTGTGAACTGTTTTAGTTGAGAAAATAATAGATCTAAAAAGGTGACGCTCTTTAGAGCATTCTGTACCACCTTCTACACGTACAGCCTGTGGGAGAAGTATTCGCGAGCATCGTAAGGAGCCGTTCGTGTCCAATTTAATAATGTGTTCAGAAAACTGATGGGGTTGCCATGACGTTGCAGTGCATCAGGGATGTTTGCGGAAACGCGTATGGATTGTTTTTACACTATAATGCGCAAGCGCGCTGCATCAATGGTGGCACGAGTCATGGCCAGCCCCAACAGGGTTCTGAAAATGATAGCGGACAGAGTGGAGTCCTTATGTAGTTCACTGTTGTCAGTTACATGTGTCACCGTATTGTGTTGTTTACTAACACATAGTTGTAAGAACATTGTTACTAACCCTTTATGAGTCTTGGCCAAAATAAAGTATTTTTGATTAATTTTTTAGATTTTGAAAGCTGAATTCAAAGTACCTTTATAATTCCAAAAATTGTGTGGTTCTTTCCTCAAAACACCATTTCAGACACCGATCTACATGGTCCTCATATGATCTGACCAAGATTATGTCTGGACTTTAAAAGAGACTTTGACCCCTGAGTTTGTTTCTCCATTTCTTCTCAGGGGTAGTCAGATAGGAAATGTCGACTTCACCTAGCTTATTTTTATTTTTTTATATGACGTGTAAAAGAGATTCTGATATCCAATTTACAGAATAAACGATTTCATTTCATTTCATTTCTCAATTCAGAAATCCAGGAAAGTTCAGAAGATCAAGAGGGAGATGAAGATTCTTAAAGAAACACGATTTCGATTTATTTTCACGAACGAGCTACACTAAGAACACCAAGAGGTTATTATCGTCGAATTTATATCAACGATCATCGCGCCACAAACATACGACAAAAAATATCAAAACAAGATAACATTTACATAGTGATGATGCCTACCATTCTATCTACCGCGGCGCCGGCGCCACTCTGTCTGAGTAATTCATGTTTGATTGCTACAGCCTTTATTTTTGTTAATAAACAAAAACTTGGCTTCTGACCACGGCCTGAATATATTTACCATTTGTTCTCATCTCATGCATAAAACATAGTAGGGAAGTAATCGAGACGCTTACGCTAGACAGCAAATAAGGGTTAAGAACAATAGCATGACTATATTTCAGGGAAATGGATCGCCCCTAAAACTTGCAAGTTGGGAGAAAAAAAAAATATCACGAAAATAGGTTGTGCCAAACGTGCGTAGTAGTGTTGTTAGAGCAGAGTGATAGGCGATATTATCTCATAAATATACTTTATCTACTTTTTATCTAGGACGCGCGAATGATCTATGTTGTTGAGACATGTCAGGCTCGGTGGCGCCGTCCTGTTTTTTTTCCCAAAACTATCAACTTACTTTGCTATTCTGTATTGTATACGCTATTTTTTGCAAGTGAATAATGATACAAGTTCCGAAACTTGACACGGACACCTTGAAGAGGCAACATCGCTATTATTTAACCTCCTAACTTGTTCTCGTTTTCGAACCTCCGAAAATAGAATTGTTATAAGATTTAACCTAATTTCAGAGCAACTAAATGACATTGGGTGATTCAACTTAAATAGAGATTCTAAATGTGGGCTGAAAAATAAGGGTTTAGACTCCCTATTACGTATTAAACGCAAAAGGTCTGCTATGAATGCGACACGACCAATTAAATGCCATTACATCGTACGATTGTGTCCGAACTATTGTGCTACTAAAATTTGGGGCGATTTTGGCTCGATTACGTGTACCGTGTAATCACCTGAAGCAACGCAGCAATTATTCGAATCAGAATAACATTTCCGCTTTACTACTTACTCGTAAATACATATTCAGTACGATTGTGTCTTTATTAACGGAATGACGAGAGCTTTTAGAAGATTATCTACTCAAAATGTGATATTTAGGCTGTTCAATGGTAGCTATGGGTCTTCGTTGTAGCGTTGCGTAGCGGAGTTTGGAATTAATTAAATTGAAACTTTGAAGGTAATTATGGCGTTTGGTCATCCATACTAATATTAAAAATGTGAAAGTAACTCTGTCTGTCTTTCTGTCTGTCTGTATGTTACGTTTTCACGCCTAAACCGCTGAACCGATAGTCATGAAATTTGGCAGAGATATAGCCTGGGATACGGAGAAGGACATAGGCTACTTTTTTACGCAATAACCGACATCTACGCGGGCGGAGGCGCGGGCAAAAGCTAGTGTATTAATATTGCTGAGTTATTGAGAATACGATAATAGGGATGTAGAATGTACTAATAAAAGATGACTTAAACTTTCAAAACTGCTAGATATTTGGAAGAATCAATCATGTTAGTCTACTTATGTTTCATTAATATTAGCTACTAATGCATAATCTTCTAATGACAATGCATGATACTGCAGGAATATCAATATCAGTCCATAAAACGTTACAGTTCATTTCCCATAGCGTAACCGAATCAGTGAAGGACGATGAAAATCCAATATGCCACATTTACTCCACATTTATTCCACGAAAGGCGGGGTACGGCCACAATCGAAGTAATGGCAACTCGTGCCAAGTATTTACTCTAATGCCGGTAATAAAAATAATTGCCACATACTGTAGCTTCAATGTATGGCGCAGAATCCTCCGCCCCTGTAGACGAATTCAATTCGCGAATTGTTTTTCCTAATGAACCTTGCGAACTCCCCTTCCGGCAGGTACATTATTTAGTCCGGAACCCCATTCCCAGGGTAGTGTGTATTTATGACCGCTGCGTCATGGGGTTTCACCATAAGTGTGGTGCGACTTAGTGAACTTTACGATATCGACGCCATGGGGCACGTTAAAAGCTAGTAATAAAATTATTTGATTGTTTCCTCTACTGATACCTAGGAAATTATTTGTTGTATTGTCGCTATCAGTTACTGTGATCAAAGTGTAATCAGAACTTTGCTATCAGAGGCCCAAGTATGAGTTCCTTTTAAGCATCTATATTTTACGCATCGAGCGCGTTCGGCGTTCCGATTAGCCCTTCACCAATCCAATCGGGCTTATTCCACAAATCCCCCCTGAAAATCCCTCTTAGGAGGAAAAGTGGAATCTATAAAAAACAGTTTAGAATTCACCCCTGAATTCACACCTCATAACATCACTTGCGGGGCGGCTAAGCTAGGTCGCTTATGCTGTTAGCAAGATAAGACAGTTAACATGTAGAAACCGCGCGTTTGGTATATTTTAGCTACTTCCACAGCATTATGTCGTATGGCATTTTACTGTGGGGTCGGTCTGCTGACATTGAAACCACTTTTATTTTGCAAAAGAGAGCTGTCGGAGCCATTTATAATCGACGTCGCCGTGAATCTCTCAAGGAACTTTTTAAAAGGATTAATATTATGACGGTACTTAGCCAATTCATTTATGAAAAAAAAAAATATGTATGGAAGACAAAAATTACATCTTTTTAATAAAAATGACAGACATAATTTGAATACTAGAAATAAACATAAAATAGATCAATAATTTTTCAGATTATCTAAAGTAAGCATACATCTTCTATGGGGTACTGTGTTAAATTTTACAAAAAAATACCTTGTGATATAATGCAATTACATGAAAGAAAATTTGAAACTCATATTAAAAGTACACTTTGTAAACAAGCACATTACAAATTAGGGGATAATATCCAAGATAAGAATGCATGGAAACATGCTGGTTCTGCTCCATAGGACAATCTAGTCTAGACCATGATCACGGACGGCACGGTTGACGCAGTGGTTATATAAGCGATTGACTGCTGCGCTGCGTGTTGCTGTTTCGATTCCCGCACGGAACAAATAATTTGTACCTATGACCTACAAGTAGTTCCGGGTCTGGCTGTTTGTGTATGTAAGTTTAAATGTTTGTAAAGAGAGAAACGCACCCACAATACAGGAGAAATTCCTAGTGTGAGGCAACGTTTTAATAAGAAAAAGAAAAGAAAAGATAAATCAAACTGGTTGCTAATTTAATTGTATTATTTATTTGACATTGATTTTACATTATGTGATTACTTTAGGAAAATAAAGTAATTATTTTAGGAAAATCGTATATTTTTACTATTTTGTAAATATGTATCTATCACATATTTAATTAATTTATCTGTCAGTGCTTAATTTTTAATTCTTTTTCCTGTTAGTATAGTAATTTATTTCTAGGTGCACCGTCTTCACATACAATTATATCTTAATATATAAAACAAAGTCGAGATATTTACACCATTTATAACTCAAGAACGGCTGGACAGATTTTTATGTTCTTGGATTTGTTGGATTTGTCTCCGCCCCGAATAGCAGAATAACTATTAAAACATGATAAAAATTCGCGAAAAAAAAAAATATGTAGAAAATGCACTTTCACATACATTTTGTACAGAACGGCTTTTTTGATGATATCTCGAGAACGGATTGGGGAATGATAAGAAATTTCACGCAGACAAAGTCGCGGGCAGACGATAGTAATTAATATATATAAAATAATTTAAAAAAAATTAAATGAGTTACGGTGGAGTTTCTTGCCCGTTTTTCTCCATCTAAAACTACCTTTTGGAAGGGGCGATTAGAATCAATTCATTTTTTTTGGTGCCTTTTATGTGCCTATTTGAAATAGACTTTGAATTTACGTTGAAGTAGTTCAGACGCAGCGTAGCAGCATCGTAGAGGCCGCGTAGTAGTTGCATTGACGTAGCGCGCGGTGCGATGTAGTAACAGACCGTAGAGGCTGCGTAGCGGAAGCGTTGGCGTAGCGCAGACGCAACGTAGCAGCACCGTAGAAGCTGCGTAGCAGGTGCATTGCCCATTTGATATAGCGTCGGCGCGGCGTAGTTACAGAGTGTAGAGGCCACGTAGCAGAAGCGTTGGTGTAGCGCAGACGCAGCGTAGTTGTAATTGTTTCGATACGAACATTAAAAAAATCTATTCCTACAAGGAAACACTACTGTTGACTTGTTTTCTTAAATAAAATGAAATAATTAAGAAAACAAAGGAAGTTAAATAAAAAGTTATGGAAGAATACATTGAGGAAGTTTCGGTTAACTTACAGACATGTTTATTTTGCTAAAACTTTATTTTCAAGCAATTTAGTTACGATTTTACACTTCCGTACGTGTATTTTTATGTCGCACCAATGCCACAGCTGAGATACCCTTAAAATTATTTTTACAATTCAAATAACAAAACTTTCACTATAATTATAAAATCTCTACCAAGATGTGACCCTAAGAGGTTTACATTCATTATTTTGCAAAGGTTGGTTACAAATGTTTGTTCGAACATCGACACATGTTAAATCTGTGCGCGCCGTGGGTGCCCGAACACCTTTCCTATTGGTAAATTAGCAGTGTAGTAGCACATGTCTCAGAAAAAATACATTAGCAGCCGGCTAATGCCCCCGATTGATGGCACACCCCTTAAGGGATGGGCGCTACGTGAACTTTAAGAGGTTATTTGTGAAATAAGATATTTTTAGAATTTTAATTATTCAAGGCAATGCAAGGCCTTTGGCCAGCAGTGAGACATCAATGGTTAGAAAATAAAAATATAGGAAATTCAAATACTTTAAAAGTAATACGGTTATTTAAACATTTCCAAGGGCTCAAAAATCATCGAAGACAAAATACAGAGATTGGAAACTTGAAAACAATTTCATGGGTTTACTGAAATCGAGCTTTCTTAAATATCTAACGTTGCGTCATGATCCCGATGTCTCTTCATCGATTACTTTAAAGATTAACCTCCTTACTAATAAACGTTGTATAGCGTCTGTATAGTTACACACCGATTTCTCTCTTTCACTCGTCAGTATTTTGACTTTCGATAGAAGAAGACAAAGCGTTGTGTAACTATACAGACGCTATACAACGTTTATTAGTAAGGAGGTTAGTAAACAACAGTACAGTCGCCAGCACATCATGTTACTACAAACTGTCAGATTTTCTCATTCGATTTTGAACTTAACAAACCATTAAAGTTTAAAGTCGTTTGGAGAAATTTGACAGTTTCGTGTATCCTGATGTGCTGGCAATTGTACCCACTAAGAAAGATTTAATTCTACGTTAGTGAAAACCTATTTTGGACATAAACTATAAAGAAAAAAGCGGCCAATTGCGAGTCGGACTCGCCCATGAAGGGTTCCGTAGCAGCAAGCGTGGTTTACGATTTATGACGTATTAAAAAAAAAACTACTTACTAGATCTCGTTCAAACCAATTTTCGGTGGAAGTTTACATGGTAATGTACATCATATATTTTTTTTTAGTTTTGTCATTCTCTTATTTTAGAAGTTACAGGACACACATTTTACCACTTTGGTCCAATCCAAAGTGGTAAAATGTGTGTCCTGTAACTTCTGTGTCTCTCGCGCAACCTATTCAGTATAAAAAAAAATGATATTAGAAACCTCAATATCATTTTTGAAGACCTATCCATAGATACCCCACACGTATGGGTATGATGAAAAAAAAAATGAGTTTCAGTTCTAACTATGGGGAACCCCCAAAATTTATAGTTTTTTTTTTTCTATTTTTTTGTGAAAATCTTAATGCGGTTCACAGAATACATCTACTTACCAAGTTTCAATAGTATAGTTCTTATAGTTTCGGAAAAAAGTGGCTGTGAAATACGGACGGACAGACAGACAGACATGACGAATCCATAAGGGTTCCGTTTTTTGCCATTTGGCTACGGAACCCTAAAAATGGTGGCGTAAAGTTGATATTCGGGCACACGTGTGTTAAATATAATTGAATGGTAACTTTACAAGTAAAGACACCTTGCCCAACAGATGTTAGAGATTTGGCCCAAATACTGATGGATTGGCTTTGTCAGCCGCCACCGTTAAATATGAATAATATGATCGATACGGAACAAGTTTCGGTTTTATAATAGTCGCCAAGAATTGAAGTAATATATGAAAAGCTTTTTAATTTTTGTATAATCATTTAGGGGTTTATTTATAAACGCTGCTTGAAGTTAAGTACTGATTAGCGACTGTTTAACCATACATTTTTGACGTTTGAACGTCACTTAACTTTAAGCAACGTTTATGAATAAACCCCTTAGTATTAAGTATAAGTTTTTAAACTGTCATGGTCACTAATATTATTATTAACATAAACGGGATATTTACCATGTAAACATGGTAAATATCCCGTTTATGTTAATAATAGTATTGAGTATTAATTAAATGATTAATAATAATAAATAATAATAATAATATTTATTGCTTTGTATTAATTTAATGTTTTGTGATGTCGTATCTCTAATAAAATAAATAATTTATAATATTATTTTTATTTATAACTTTTTTTATAATTTTTTATTTTTATTTTTATTCCTTATTTAATATCTCATTGTATGCTGCACCGGTCGAAGTTATCACGTCAACCAACGCCGGCTGTCTCTGCAAACCAGAGCTAGGGCTCTGTCTCGCATAGGGTCGCAGCATTATGCTGAGCGATGGCCGTTTTGCGTGGATTAAACGCATGTTTTCCCCCAACTTGTTCTTTATTGTGTTTGGGTTCTTTTTTTGCGTCATGTTTACCGCAAAAAAAGTCTTTCCTTTATTTTCTTTCTTTTTTGCAGCAGCTTTTGGAACTTAAATTGTGTTGCTTTTGTTAGATAATTTATAATTGTTATGACGCGGGTTTGTCTTAAAACTGATATAGCTGCTTTCAGACTACGCTATAATATAATAGCATATAGTATATAGCTCATACTCGTAGTACAACAATATCGCGCACCATACATTCCAATAATATATAGTACAGTACAGTGTGAACGTGTCCATAACAAGGTATGGTGCGCGATATTGTTGTGCTATGAGCTATATATTATATGCTATTATATTATAGCGCAGTCTGAAAGCAGCTTAATGTTGGAACGACGACTTTTATGTTTAAGGTTTGCAAAAAAAATTACGCATCAGATTTTTTTATCAAATGGCATCAATTTTTTTACACTAATCAAATCAATTAAAATTGTTATTTTTTTAGAACAGCGACAGGAGGCATCGTATGAAAACTAACTCACTCGATGCACTACCAACAAATAATTGATTACAGGGCTCTTTCCGTTGAGGAGCTATCGTTGTTATCACTATACAAGATTAGGCTGCCCATTCAATAGAACCTAAAGAGCCTCTTAACCTTAAAGAGCAACTTCACAACACCCAAGGGACAAACAGAGATATGTAGCTCCCGTATTAAAAACCATTACATGCCAGATAAAGCTGCTTGTATAAACTCGATAACGTTTTTATATCGCAAATTGATATCATCCCTTACAAATTAGGGACAGAGTCGATGCAACAGCTGATAACGAAGTAACTGAATAAGTGAATAGATAACTTAATCTGTTATTCCTGCTACCGTGAACAAGATAAGTTGGAGATAAGGTGGTTTCGCCAGGCGCTAACGCGTGTTGGGACAATAGGATTACAAAAGAGCACAATAGATCATGGCTGTAAAAGAGAGTAATCTCGTTTTACACAAGTTTGTAACAAACGTTGCTGTAATAAGATTACACGGTGCTTCTTGTAATTAATGTGTTATTACTTGCCGGTGGAATTGGAGATGCGTACATACCTGTAACAAAAGGAAATGGTTTAGTCGTTATTGTGTGATAGGTATTTATGCAATAAATATAATATACTAATATGTATACTGAAATTCACAATGAATTGTTATTTATGGATCATGTATGAGATGATAACAGTCTACTGTAAGGTAACAAATCCCTTTCATGAAAATAATATAGGATACTTGATGCTGCCCTCTTCTTCGCACGCGTGACTTTTCCTAAAATAAAGTCAATGGCTTACTCCTTATCGGAACAAACAGACAGATAGACAGACAGACCGACATGCGACAGACAGATAGACAAAAATGTTTTTTTTTTTTTTGTTATTTAAAGTTCCACATATATTTTCATACAATACTCAACTCAATACTCAATATATTTATTGCTTCCACATGTGAACTTAGGTGGTAGGTTTTACAAAGATATGATCATTGTGGACCCTGTGGGGCACAGGAAAAGTAGGAGAGAGGAAGAGGGGCTTTTATTTGACTACTTAGTTGTTATAGTAATAATATTAAATAGGTATTGTGATTGTGACATATAACATGTTCTTTAAAATTTGTCATTTAAGTATTCATTGATATTGTAATAGCATATAGATAATAGAAATTGTTTAAATTTATTTATGAATGTATAAAGTTTTTGTTCTTCTTTAATTTTTCTAGTAATTTATTATATACACCGTGGCATTTTAGTCGTCTTACAAAGACAGCCCACTTCATGTATCCAATGACTACTAATCATACCTGTAAAAAAAAAAATTATTTTGAACAATAGTTTTTTTTTTTTTTTTAATAATTATGACGCATGACATAGTTTAAAACACACTGTTACGAGTGCAGTCCGAGCCTTGTGTTACAAGGGTGCCGCGGAATGGAGCGGTGACATCTTTATCAGAGTTCATTCATCCTAACGCAAAAATGTGTTTCTGACTATTGCAACTTAAACTTAATCTAAATCCATTCTGCGGCACCCTTGTATCACAAGGCTCGGACTGCACTCGTAACAGGGTGTTTTAAACTATGTCATGCGTCATAATTAATAAAAAATAATAAAAAAAAACGAATGTTCAAAAAAAAATTTTTTTTTTACATGAATAATTAGTAGTCATTGGATACATGAAGTGGGCTGTCTTTGTAAGACGACTAAAATGCCACGGTGTATATTAATTGACATGACTAGTCTAGCTTAGCTTAGATCCTGGTAAGTTTAACCTATTTTTATGGCGCAGTGTGTATCTTGACTGTATATTTTCTCTTGTCGTGTAAAAGTGTTGGTATTTATGAACGAATTTGCATATTTCTAGAATTTATAGGCAGGCTAGGGTAGTATCTGCATTTAGTAAATAGCTGTTATTTTAACATTAGATATTATATTGCCGACGATGTTTCTTTATTATTTAAAACGCCCGCGAATGTTGACCATCTAGCTATTGAAAAAACTTTCACAGAGACTCAGCAATGGTTAAACGAACATAATTTAGAAATAAACTTAGCTAAAACTAAAATATGCCAATTCAGAACTTACCAGAGAACCCCTCTAAATCTAAATATATTAACGCAAAAACTAAAGTTAGAAGAAACAAGCGAATTTACACTTTTAGGCCTAACATTAGACTCAAATCTAAATTGGAAGAAACATATAGAAAGTACAAGAGCAAAATTGTCCCAATTTATTTATGCACTAAGCATACTGAAACGTAATACAGACTATAGAACCGCCTTATCTGCCTATTATGCGTACGCCTACTCCTGGCTTAATTATGGTATTATTCTGTGGGGAGAAAGTACTGACTTTTTAGACCTCTTCATTCAGCAAAAGAAATGTATCAGAATATTAATGAACATACACCAACGAGAGAGTTGTAGGCCACACTTTAAAAAACAACAAATTCTCACATTACCAGCAATATATATACTGCAAAGTTGTATTTTCGTTAGGAAAAATAGGCACCTATTCAAATCTAATATCGAGGTAAATGAAAACTATAACCGACGTAACAAGAATAGACTAATATTACCCATCACAAACTTAAAAGTTATCGGGAAGAGCCCATATTCAAGACTATCTAATATATTTAATAAATTACCGGAAAGTTTCAAATCCTTACCAAATGACTCAATTTTCTCGAAACAGTTAAAATCTCTGTTAATAAAGAAAGGCTACTATACCATTGAAGAATTTAAAGATGACAAATTGTGAATAAATTGACTTTGTAATAATGCATGACGTAAATGTGAAATAAACTACTAATAAACTGAAATGAAAATAATGCTTAATCTTAAATAAATGATTGATTAATATTTAGTATAATATAATGTAATGAATAATTTTAATAATTAGAATCAGTAACATATTATGTAATACAATAAATTGATAGGAAACATTTGCAGTGCCCTTACAGGGTGCATGTCTTAATACTGTGTCATGAAATTTCAATGCATGCCTACTAACCAGTGTTTAACATGTAAGCAAATAAATAAATAAATAAATAAATATTAGATAGATGTATGTTATATATTAGATAGTCATGTTACTAAGTAAGTATTCTAATAAAAAAAGATATTCTTTACCTAGTTAAAATAATGACATGTCATAATTTACTCAAGGATACGTAAAAATAAACTATAACCAAAATATGATGCGATAAAAAAGTCAATAAAGCTCACATGATACACTTTCATTCATGTTTACTACGATATAAACATACTTAAGAGTTACGATGTGCGTGTTTAGATAAAAATAACATCAACATATTGGTGCAGTTAGCTTCTACCTACGGACCATTCTACCTACGGGTACGACGCGGCTTATCTCGACGATACAATATTTCAACGCTTGCCTACCAGATGTACACATTACTCGCTTTTTCGGATGTTTTCTCTCAAAAACGTTGTTATCGATATGTTACATCCGTAAATAAAGTCTGTTTTTTATGCGGCTTTTTTGAATAAGAAAGTTTTTCTTAGAGATCGCCTCGATGTTTGTCTAATACACCTTATCTAAGAGCTAAAAGACGCATTCAATACTGTGAAGTAGAACTTTTTTTTTATTCATTCTCATTCATCATTTCAGCCGAAAGACGTCCACTGCAGGACATAGGCCTCCCCCAATTGGGGGGGTTTACCATAATCGCCACGCTTGGCAGGCGGGTTGGCGATCGCAGTATGGTGTTAAAAATGCATAAAGAATGCTGCTGCCCATTCTCTAGCTAGTAAGTCTCTTAGTCGCCTTTTACGACACCCACGGGAGGAAATGGGGTGGTGCTATTCTTTACGTCTGGCACCACACGGCACAATAATTGTGTAGTTTTTAAAATTACGTAGTTCCTATTTGGGGCGATACGATACAAGAGGTGCGATGATACAATATTTCAGTACAAAAATGTGTAAGTGTGCATAATATTTCCATAGAATAATGCAACGACTCTCGAGCAGATGTATTTAAGAAAGCCGATATCAACAATTAACAGCGATAGCAATGTTTGAGCAGCGGAAGCAGGTTGGCGGAAGAAGGTATTTGGGCGCGTGGCTTTTTGCGGCTCCCGCGATGAGCGAGGGGCGCGACAGATGGAAAGGCGCTCTGAAGGTAATCGAATTACTTTTTACTGACATATGCACTTCGCAGCCGAGGGGTTAACTTCAAGTGATTCAGCATAAAAACCTTTTGATGGGGCTACTTTTGGCTTCCCTTTACTTGCGAATGGGTTCTGTCAAGAAAGTTTTGTTTAGGAAACCAATTAAACCATTTCCATGTAATAAGTATGCGTTCATGATGAGAAAAACTCACTCACCTAATCGTGTGGAGTGTGGAGTTGTGGAAGACCTACATCATTTATTGATGGGCTGTGTTCGATATGAATCTGATAGAAATGATGTGTTTGGGGCCTTGAAGTTGAACCGACTTGACTTAGGTACATTTCATAGAATTCTTTCTCAACCAAATTGTGATGATGCGAAGAGTCTGTTCGGGTTCATGGCTCAAATGTGCATTAGCAACATACATGTTATTATTATATGTTTAGGGTATGACTGTCATACACATTGCGGTTATAAATGTCCCTAATTAAAAGAGAAAAAAAAAACATCATTCGTTCTTTTTTTAATGGAGGTTTACTAGCTATAAAATGACTAAAATTATTTAGTACAAATACGGAATGAAAACTTCTCTGCTTTGCTGACAAAGAGCTGAAATCAGGTTAAGTGTCAATTAAAAATCGCCGCAAACTCTACACGGAGGAAACCACTTAATGTCTAGCTTGCGTTAGTGATACTTCCTGCAGTCGGCAGGAGAGTTCATAAATCGTGGAGCTTTATTAAATTTCCTTTTGTCGCGAACACGCGAGTTTAATGATGCCCGACGGCTACAAGGGTTATTTGTCATCGACCAAAAAAGTTCACGCTTCTTATGCTTTTAGAAAAAAAGCATTACGAGGGGCATCTGTCAATGTTTCCGTTTAGACTTAAAACAATCAAGTACAAACTAATGCAACAAACATGAATATTTTTTATTAATGTTTATTTTTAAGCACGCGACACTTCTTCCTTGTGTCCCGAAATTAAAAATCCCTTATGCAATCAACTGTCCCATGAGATTCTTTTTTCTAATCCAGGTGATAAATTGACGGAAGCTCTTGGTATCTCCCCTACAGCCTAACTAAAAATAAGGACGACGCCTTGCATTTTTTATTTCATATTTCATAATCTAAATATAACTAAAACAGTAAGTAAAAACACCATGCAAATGAATTCAGTATGAGCCACATTACGAGGGTGTAGTTGTATAGTAATAAGCAAGCACAAAAAGTCTGTCGTTAGGCAAACGTAACAATAACTTAAGTAGATCTTGATTTCGTGTATTTTAATATATTTTATAATGGTTGGTAACCTATTATTAAAATCATATTGGAGTCCGTCAATATTCTAAAATATACCTGTTAAAGATAGATTCCTAACTTAGACTAAGTTTGTGAAGCCGGAAAACGCAGTATAGATCCAAGGTGGAAGACGTTAAGATGATTTTTCATTGACAAAAAATAAGTCCTTCTATAACAATCCACGCTGTCTAGAGCAAGTCTAGGCATGAAGGCTTTGAAAGCCCTCGACCCCTTATTTATAGTTCGTAGCCACAATAAGCATAGAATCCAATCTTATTTTATAGAGTAATTATTCTAGCCTCATTGAACTGGACGTCTGTACAGTACGGTAAACAAAGCGGAAATGACCTATTAGATAGCAGCTGGTATGGCGGCGGCGCACGCGCAGCTGCCGCCCGAATTTCGCCGAGAGATCGCGAAACGCGCGCCTTCCGTTTCCGGCCGATTGTACTTGCGCGTTCTTTAAGTGTCCTTTGGGGTGGACATGGATTGACGTGCATTTGCTGTTGCCATACGGCATGTGTGTACATTCATTCACCACAATTAGGGGAGTGGTAATCCAATGTTTTTCATTGTTGTTGACGTGATATAGGTAACAACAACAACTGAGTGTAGGGCACATAATGAACTTGAAGTAAGTAGTAGTATAATTATGTAGTTCTGATGAGTGGATGAAGATTCTCCAAATAATGATAGAGTAACCCGAAGATACGAATTATGTACAAAATGTTCGGTACAAACTGTAATTAATACTTCAAAGCATGCAAGTACTGGTACTGGCACATCCAAGTAGTTGTATGGAGGACAGGTTTAAGCAGCAGTGTCGAGTGACATTGTGGCAACAAGCTACTTGCTCCACAGTGCGCGAGCCACGGTGACTTGCCGCCATTGTCTGGTAGCGAACTAGTTGTGCCTCCACCGTGACTTTAAGACTTGTTTACATTTGTAGAGCTTTGATCATAGAGGTTCCAATATTCCCAGGTACCAACACCTTTTGCAGCGTCGTTTGAAGTTAGGACTTATTATTAGTCAATGAAAAATCATCTTAACGTCTTCCACCTTGGATCTATACTGCGTTTTCCGGCTTCACAAACTTAGTCTAAGTTAGGAATCTATCTTTAACAGGTATATTTTAGAATATTGACGGACTCCAATATGATTTTAATAATAGGTTACCAACCATTATAAAATATATTAAAATACACGAAATCAAGATCTACTTAAGTTATTATAAGTATTCTTAGCAATGCAAGTGTGTCCATGTGAACTAAACTTAAGTTCAACGACGATACTTAGAGTGGGCACGCGCGTTAATTTGAATTGTGTAGGTGCTTCATCATCCCAGTAATGGCCGGACTACTACTATTATATTTTCAACATTGTTATCGAAGCGTTAAATAGTATAATGTTCAGAATGCTCTCGAGCAGGTGGACTCAAAAATCCACAGTTAATGTTTTTGATATTTTTACTTTCATTCACTCAGTTTTCCAATTATTATAATCAGTCTTTTCTCTGTCCAGTACTGAGCACTTTATTTTTTGTGGTCAAGTGGGCAGTTCTATTTTCGCCTTTTGGGACTTCATTACTTCACTTCACAGAAGTGATCTATTTTATAGTTACTTGACTATAAATTGATTAGGTATGCGCCAGCGACGGAAAGGTAAAAACTGCATTCCTTCGTCTTGAAACTAAAAAGGGCATGAAATCTGTAAACCCGGCGCATTAACGTGCCCTTTTTCAGAAACAAAATGTACAAAATATTTAACACAATTGAGCTTATTTCATAGACTGGCCGTTCATAAAATATATTGTTTTAATTTGGTGACTTTAACATTGGAGTTGAATTGCTTTTCATAATCAACTCCATTTTATTCTAGAATCATTTCTACAGGCAGACTACATGTGTTATTTTTTGGAATTACTTATAATATTTTTTTGAATCCATGTCATGGCCTGTCCTTGCAACCCAAATTCTTTGTGTTTGTGGTTAAAAGAAATCATACCAGTTAATCCTAGATGTGGCGGTGTGAAAGCTGCGGCGCACGTGCGTACGAGCACCTGCCGTCATACCGACGCGGCACCACCCCTGAGCCGTCTGGCCTGAGGGGTGACGTGTATAAACTAGTCCAAAAAGATCTCTTTTTTTCAGTGCCGTGGTATGCAAATATGTCACATAGTTAAAGCTATAGTTCGTTGTAGGCAGATATTCTTACCTGAAATCGCATAATAGATACTTTAGTTACTTTACGATACTTTTCTATAACATCACCTAGTTGCTTTTAATTGTCATTTTCTCTAGAAATCTTCATAAGAAAACCGAAATATTCAGATGAAAATCCATACTAATATTATAAATGTGAAAGTAACTCTGTCTGTCTGTCTGTCTGTCTGTATGTTACGTTTTCACGCCTAAACCGCTGAACCGATCGTCATGAAATTTGGCAGAGATATAGCCTGGGATATGGAGAAGGACATAGGCTACTTTTTTTACGCGATAACCGACAAACACGCGGGCGGAGCCGCGGGCAAAAGCTAGTCAACTATAAATCTTTCTGTGAGTTATTCATTAGTAATGACAACTCGAGCGATTATCAAGATTACCTACTAATTGGAATTGTTTAAGCAATAGTAAACAAATTATAATAATTATGTAAAGATACAATAACTATTACAGTGAACATGTAATTACTTTAAAAGACCGTTTCAACTAATGCTCTACATAAACTTAAACAAACACATTTCCGTATAGATAAGTTAAAGAACAGACTCGAATAATGTTTGAGGACACCAACCATTTTGCTCAATCGCTTACGCAACCGATTAAAGACTTTTTACGCCCGTTTAAGCAGTTGTCAAAGACCAATTAGCATTTATCGGACTTCCCTTTTCATGTTGAAGCGTCATTAAATTAGTATACTTAAATGTATTGGGTACTGAGTATAAAATGGTAATACAAATTAAAATATTTGTTAAACTGAGATAGCTTATGAATTTACGAGTAAGTTTACATTGCACTGTGGCCTGCGGCGTATAGCTCAGCCAATGCTTGCTGCCGATATGTGTTAGCTAGACTGGTCAACCTCCTATGTCATCATCATCATAAGCCTATAGCAGTCCACTGCTGGACATAGGCCTCTCCAATTACACGCCATTCAGCTCGATTCTCGGCAACTCTCATTCAGCTGCTACCAGCCACCCTGCGAAGATCGTCGCTCCACCTAGCCTGAGGGCGTCCTACCTTACGTTTGCCGATTCGCGGTCTCCACTCAAGAACACGTCTACCCCAACGGTCATCGGTTCTACGGTAGAACCAACCGTAGAAAAAAGGTAAGACTTCGTCTAAGACAACCATGGCTTAAATGGTTCTAAATTGTCTGTACTATCTTCGCCTTAAAGCTTTGCACCCATCTTCCAATCGCCCTGTATAATTTAATATACCACGTATGGTGCATGACGCAGCTCATCGCTAAGCATCGGGAAGCGCATAGTGCACGGGACGCACTTAGAGGGCTCATTGCGAGGTAAATGTATTTAATAACGAGGGTGGAGGACAATAGCGGGGCGGAAGTTCGCGTGTGTCCGCCGGATGTCGGCCCACCATCGATCATACAGTAAGTACCGAGCTGCAGTGCGACACAACTTCAACTTAAATCAAATCAGTTTGTTTTTTTTTTTAGTTTCATATTGAGATACGAAACTTTATAAACGTACAAATTAATCAGCGCTTGACGTCATCATCATCATTTCAGCCGAAAGACGTCCACTGCTGAACATATAGGTCTTCCCCAATTGGGGGAGGGACGGGGGGGGGGGATTGTCTACTAAAATTACGTCAATTTGCGCTTGACGTAAATTGACGTAATTTTAGTAGGCAAGTTTTTAATCACGTCTAAACTTGTATGGAGTAGTGACATGCGCTGGTTAATTTGACAGGACTAAACTAAAATTTATCTTCCGTCCTTTTCTTAATGAAATAGAAATGAAAAGATGCACTGAACTTAAATTTAGTTTAGGTTGTGAACATAAGGGAATCGGCACCAGTCTCTGATTAGTCTTGGATCATTTTTCATTTAAAAAAAAAAGAGTATTATATTTCAAAGGTTTATGGTTATTCTTTGACTCTCCTATTTTCTTTAAACAGGAAGTATCACAGGGAAGTCAAATCCCAAAAAAGCCTTTCCCACGGGTTGCACCGAGCTAACAATTGCTTTATTTCACCCAAAAATAATTACGTGCCTGTATGCAAGTTCTACGGCTTAATGTCTTACACCAGCCAATATATATTCATTGTTTATGACACCTTTTGTGTAAGGCCGCCTACTCAATAAAATGTAAAATTTGGTCTGTCGTGTGCCTTCTTTGTACTGGCACGTAGGACACCTCCGAAGTCCGGGATAATGTTGGTTTAGAGCAAAATTCTCACGTTCCGTATCCATTGTAAACACTAAATACCGGGATACCCGTTACGTCTCGTTTACTGCGCTTATTGTTCTATTATATGAGCTTGTGAAATGTAAACAGGCGTTGAAAAGATAAATGAAACTATTTTAAATAAAATAACTAGTTTTTGCCCGCGGTTTCGCCCGCGTCATCATTCATCATCACTTCAGCCGAAAGACGTCCACTGCTGGACATAGTCCTCCCCCAAGCACCACCACCTCGACCGGTTTTGTGCTTCCCGCATCCAGCGGATTCCTGCGGCTTTCATAAGTTTGCTTTTGCTTGCCCGCGTGGCGGTCGGAAATTATCCCACGGAAACGTACCACCCGTAACGCGCTAGCTAGTAAAGCTCCCAGTCTCAGACAGCATGTCGATCCTACAAGCGCTTAGCAGTCACACAGTTGACTCTGGGTTAATATAAGAGTGCCACCAGCGCCTCAACCAGGTGGATAGCTTCAACAACATAACCATTCAATGGATCAAAGGACACAGCGGTTCGCTAGGCAACGATGCAGCCGATGAGCTTGCCAGAAGGGGGTCGAGCATGGCACCAGTGGATCCTGAACCCTTCGTACATCTCCCCTTCGGGTACTTACGCACTCTGGTATGGAAACGCACCAGGGACCAACATCACAAACTATGGTCAGACCAAGGTGACTGCAGGCAGGCTAAGGTAGCTCTCCCCACAATTGATGACCGCTTCACGAAACAGATTCTCCGACTAACGAAACAACAGCTGCGTACAGTTACAGCAGCTATAACTGGCAATGGGTCATTTAATAAACACCTTTTTGTCATAGGAGTCACAGACAGTTCACTGTGCAGGGCCTGCATGGAGGACGACGAGACAGCAGCTCATGTGCTGCTAAACTGCCCGGTGGTCGCCACATAAGTACAGGGCCAAGTACTTCGGTAACCAAGTACAGTAACACCAAGGCGTTGCTGGCCTTCTTTGAGGAGCTGGGATGGATCGAATAATCGAATTCCCATCCGTACGCAAAATACGCGAATTGTCGTGGAGTTGCGGACACCAGCCCGTATTACCTATTAAGCTCCCAGTCGGCATGATTTTTTCCGACATCTTCAACAATCATCGTCATATTTTAGCCAATTTACACGAAACCTTAATGAATTATACAATTGAACCTTCCTCATGAATCACTCCGTCCATTGGTGAAAACCGTATGAAAATCCGTTCGGTAGTTTTTGAGTTTATCGCGTTCAGACAGCCAGATGTCGTGTTTGTTTTATAATAAACTAGCTTCTGCCTGCGACTTCGTCCGCATCTTGACCATTCTTGTTCCTGTTCCCCAATCCGTTCTCGAGATATTATCGAAAAAGTCATTCCGTACAAAATGTATGAGACAGTGAATTTTCTGCATTTTTTTTTTCGTGAATTTTTCGCCTCTTTTAATAGTTATTCTACTATTCAGGGCGGAGACAAATCCAACAAATTCAAGATCATAAAATCGATCCAGCCGTTCTTGAGTTATAAATGGTGTAAATAACCCGATGGAATAACTCTAGGGATTTCTAGAGAAAAAAATTGCAGGTCCGGACTATGTTATTACTATACTTCGTTTGAAATAACATTAGACATTTAAATAAACCTTTTTTACAGTCCGTTCAACCGATTTTGAGTTCTATTGCGCTGGTGGCATGACAAATGGCAGCTGCAGTAAACATGGTTAGTATTGTAACCATTTTTTTGCTTTTAATGCCATCCTTATGGCTAAGGAATAGAAATCAAAATCGGTTGAATGGGCTGTTAAAAAGATTCCTATTTCAAATGGAGTATAGTATAGTATAGTATAACGGGCTGGTGTCCGCAACTCCACGTACAAACGCGTATTTTACGTACGAGTCGGAAAATCGATCTTTCCACCCCAACTCTTCAAGGGAGGCCAGCAACGCCTTGTTGTTACTGAAGATCTCACGGATGGTACCTGGGTTTCCAAAGTAAAGTTACTTACTAAGTTACTACTACTACTTACATGATAATATTAAAAGCCTGACAAAAACTTTCTCAATTGAAGCAGACTCAGAAAACCTCGGACAATAAGATACCATTGTCATCTAATCCAAACTGTTATCAAAACAGTTATGACTATATTACCGACTTGTTACCTTTATCGTAATTACCAGCTCTTAGCTAATAAAGTCCACAAAAAATCACTAAGATCCGATGTCATTGTACCTGCTGTAGTAATGAATGAATGAATTCATTCTGCAGCTACCCGCGCATCTCGTAGTTACCTCACGTACAAGACGACCGGTTGCCTTTTCAATTCGTCCAACAATATTGATGCCATAGAGCAAACCTTGAGGTTTATAGACACGTCTATTTATTGCGGAAATGTCAATTCATTGTTCTAACGTTAGATCTACTTGCGTGAATATTTAAATGAGTTTAATTTGTGCGTCGTAGGAGGTTCTGTTTTTATACTTTAGCTGAAATTAAATTTCAAGTTTGTGGTTACAGAATGTCGAACTGAAGACAATATTTTCATCCAAATCAGCACCAATTTATTGACCGTATGTCGTTCTCACAAATAGCAGAAATGTATTTCATAAGTATATTAATCCAATACGTAAAGCAAAGCATTTTATGAAACTTGACCAAGATTTCGTTCAGCTTAGCCAAAAGTCATGAAGTTAAGCCAGAAAAAGTAACGAAGCCATGATTAATCATCATCGTCATTAATCTAGTCAATTCAGTTTTCAATTATGACGACTTTTTTTCCAGACTTTAATATATAAGCTTGATTTGATAAAACTTAGTGAATTATTTCGTCGGTACCTACTATCACGGTGATATATGTAGACGCTTAATAATTTCATGAACAATTTTCTCGCCATTGTTCTTTAATAGCAAATATTCGCTAAGTGTACACATTTTCCTTTCCTTTTACGTAACACGGGTAGCGTGTCTGCAGCCTATTCTATGGCACAGGTGCATTGCGGCATAGTGCTCCTACTCGCGGCGCATCGGCGACGTCATTCATGTCCGTCCTCCTTGCCTTCCGGTATGCAGCGCGTTTCCATTCACCCGCTCACCGATCGTGATTCATTCATACTCTCTAAAAATCGAATTATGACGGAACTTGAACTACGCTAGTGAATCACTTTCAAAGGAAATTCCAATGATGTTTCTAATTAATTATAATGCATGTTGCGTTTAGACGTAGTACCTATATATTCTTTCTACAAACGTGTACTTGCAAGCATGGGAACGTGCCAAAATGTGGGAACCGCTGATTACTCTTCGAAATTAACAATTTTGAATATAGACACCGAATCGAAATCGATTCTATTTGAGTTTTCGGCTGGGTAACCAACAGCCAACATTAGTTAACACTGAAGAAAAACTGTTTTACCACAACGATTTTTGGAATCTTTTTTCCTTTTAGATCTAATTCTTGACTCAATAAAAACTTTATAAGTTATGCTTATTAGTGTTTACAGGTTTTTGTCGTGAGCTAAACGACTGCAACTTTAGGGTCGATTTACAAATTTCGTTTTGTTCTATCTGCTATAACATTCAGGTTTAATTAAATGTATTTAAAAATATCAGTAACTTACGTTAGTGATTACAATATTATTATAGCGGAGGTTAAAGAAACAATCAAATCAAGAGGCCTATAGTTAGTTATCTCTGTTGTTATCGGCACTTCGGTAGTGTGAAACAATTTGTAACACTTGCGCACTCAGCGAGTCAGCGCACGCGCCGCTGTCGACATTATTATTGTTTTGGTGCCTCGCGCCCTTTGTCAAGAACCGGCGACCGTTCAGAGTGCATCCGTAATGTCAACCTTGTGTACATAATTTATGTCATCTACGGAAATCATGCGAGTTACATCGCATTGTTGTAGGTTTTCATTCAATTCTTCCATGTCTGTTCATTGTATGAACTTATGAACCTATGTTCAGCATGTGTCTATACGGGTTATGATGAAGTAGCAGAGATTCTGTTAGTTTTCTCAAAGAGTTTTAACTCAAAATAGGCGCCAGGCAAATTGTGTAACGTATTTGTTCAATTCATTAGAAGGCTAGGCTGTAGAATTACAAAGAACTGTCCGTCCACTAAGTGGTAATTATTTTTTCAATAAGAACGGTTTGTGGGAAGCCTGCAAATGTTTGCTGTTCTCATGTTAGTGCTCCACATTTCGCACTCACTGTTCACACAATAGTAACCTTGCATCAAATTGTGCTGGAAATCTTACAGCAACGTTCAGCATTGCATTTAACACGATTATCATTTTTTTGTTAGCAATTTCGACACGCAATCATAAAGGCTTCTACAAACAGGCGCGACACGCGACGCGACACAATGAGACCGCTTGTCGCGCGGCAGGGCGTGTCTTTGTGTCGCGTCGTGTGTCGCGCCTGTTTGTAGGAGCCTTATGATGTATTCCACATTGTAGCATTACCTATTTTTTTTTTCTAAAAAAAAAAAAAACGTCCTAGCCACTACACAACCTACTGATCCGTAGGTGCCATTTTTGGAATTAAATTTTAAATAATAAACCATTCCACTAATGGCACCTGTGAAAAATATCGATAGGTGGAAAAAACGATGTGGAATACATCAGATGCCATTCACTCAAGTGCCGTTTAAGCGGGTGCCCAATGTGGAATATGTCAATCATAATCAGCGAAATCTTAACTCTAAATTAAATCAATAGGTATTTAACTTTTTGTTGCTTGCTTAGGCTTAGGAGTATCTGTCTGTCGCCTTGACCTAACTCACATGATATAGGTAAACTTCACGATGGTCTCTGAAAATCATTAAATAGTTTTACGTGAGAAGACTTTGTTGGAAACATTCCTGAAAATCCTGTGCACTGATGGTGCTAATCGTCCTGAAAATATTTACAATATTCTTTCAAAAAGACGACCGGGTCCATCTCATCCATTACGATTTATACCGAAGCTAGCAAAACATGTTTGAAGGCCGATACTAATTTTTTGTCATACATTCTGTTTTTTTGGCACTTATTTTATGTTTTAAAAGGCTTTATTTTCTTGAACCTCTACATTGTCTGTACACAAAACAGCGTGGTTTATGATAACTTATCTGTCCACTTAACAAGCAAAAGCATTATTGCAATATTTATTACCTAGCTATGTACCTGTTAAATATGTATTTATGTAAGTTAGGCAGTTTTGGTCTCGTTACTTATTCCATTAAAAGTTGTTTTGATGCTGAAATCTAACAAGTTGGATCATTTACAATTTACATTGACGCGTGGGGAGCAGAATAATATAGCAATTACTCACGTTTGATTATAAAATAAAATGATATAATGGGCTGAGGTATTCTTGTTGCATAACCAAGTGTGGGAAAATTTACTGTAGTTAGTCGGAAAGGTATGGAGAGTGTGTTGTTTCATTATTTGCAATTTGCACCACGTGCTCGGTTGCTACTTCACACCAACCTCCCATTTCTGCTGAACTATGGAGTTTCTTGTCGGCTCTTCTCCATAGGAAACGACGAATTGGAACCGTGCACCTAGCTTCTGACGTTTCATAAGTGCCCATGTAGGTTTATCTGGTTTATGTGAAATAAAATATTTTGATTTAATTTAATTTATTATATTTGAACCTTTCATTATCTGCAGGCAGAGAACGCGAAGGTTCTTACCGAGACGTGCGACCATTGTAAATCGGTTAATTTTGATATTTTATGGACATTTTGATTCACCTTTTAATTAAAATGTTAAAAAACTTAACATATACGTAAGAGCAATAAGAAAATGTCAAGGTAGTCGAAATCTAGTCGCATCGCAACGTTACATAGAACTGTTGTAATTTCGGGATTAATCTGTGGACGGACGAGCGATCGCATTAATATTTTTTCTCCTAACCTACAGTGGCTACTATTGAGTCACTCAAACAATTACTACCTAATGATTCGCAAAATATACAAAAAGTTCCATCAACATCTATGATTTTGAACTTGAGGTGAATCATGTCAATCGGGAATGACTCAGCCCTGGGAATACCTAATTATCCAGGTGTCTAAACTTTTCACTAACTTTAAACTTTATTGCAAGTGAAGAAACATACATTGATGACACTGTATAAGTTCATACAAGCATGCCTAGCTAATAAACACTATGTTATTGTGATTCTATGAAAGTTGGACGTCGTCGTTGCCTATCCGATTTGCAGTTTTTCGGCTCTCCTTTGTTCCCGCACATAAGCAAACGGTTTTATTACATCACGTCTTAATTATCTTTTGTTTGAGCCGCGTATTGTTAATTTGTTCATTGACCAACTTCTTGCTTCCATTTAATGAATACTCCGATGAGATGAAAAAGTTATTAAACAGTCTTCTGCTTTAATAATTATTTGAATTTAAATTGCTTGGGAGAATTGATACCATTGTTTGTATTTCAAACTGGCTGATCCGATAGATGTTGTTCTGTCCAATTTTCAATAATTTATACAAAAATCCCATACAAAAAAACTGACCAAGTGCGTGTCAGACCACGCACAATAAGGGTTCCGTAGTTGCATTACAAGAACAAACTTAATATTGTGGTTGAAAAACACGTTCTCACATACTATCCAAGTGCAAAATTAAGTTTGTATGCACAATATTGAGAGATTTACCAAGTTTTCCAAAATTTTGGGCTCATAAATTTTAGAGATAAGGCTCAATTTTCATCTATTTTATAAAATAACTTTAAAAGTACCTTTTTTTTATTATAAAACGAAAACTGAAATGCTTACAATAACCCTTTCTTTTGATATAAATTTCACATGTTAAAGACTGCAAAATTAAAAAAAAAACTTATTTATCAAAATTCAATATTTACGGTACAGGTCCGTGTTCGCATTGCATTGCAGTTCGATTCGGCTGTGACAGACGGACAGACAGACAAACAGACAGACAGACACACGAGTGATTCTATAAGGGTTCCGTATTTTCTTTGGACGTACGGAATCCTAAAAGAGAACGTTTCCGTTTGTAATTTTTACAATTTTTCTTTCCACGAAAATCAAAGGACTAAGTATACCAAAAATTATAAAACAAAAAATTGCCAAATCGGTCCAGTCCAGGTTCTCAATTAATGTGCTAACCAACGAACAGCATTTCATTTTTATTTATACAGATAGATTATGATAAAAAAATAAAAATCATACCTTTGGTAAAATGAACATGATACGGTGATGGATATTAGAGAAAGTGATACGAAGGGCTTAATATTTAAGTATGAGCCCAATGAAATTGAGTAGATGATGTCGTACAGGTCACCGAACACTGTTCAAACATCATCCTAGTTGGAGAGGGTGTGATCTGTAAGCGAGCCCTCTCTTACGTTACCACGGTCCGTGGGAATCACCGCACACTAAATTATTAACAAAAATATTGACCCGCTGGCTACTTAAGGGATTTGACCACTAGTTGTTTGCGCTGGCAGTTTGCCGCTCCCAACAAATACGGGCAGCGGCGACGTGTCGACGACTGCTTTACAAAGTTTATGGGAAAAGTTGGAGAGCCGTGAGTCGGGCAGGGTCAATATTTTGTGTTTGATTTCTATGAGAACTGACGTAACCTTTGAGATGATCGCCGAACTTTGTGAGTGATGGGAAACTTTGATCGTGGATCGTCAAAGAGGTATCGTGTAAAATAATTTTCAAATTGTTTTTCCGATTAAGGGGGTGTGATCTGACAGAGACCGCGCTTACTAGTTTTTTGAATTCATGGGAACCAAAAAACAGTGTTTTAAAATTCTGAAAAAAATAAATAAAAGATATATCTTTGTTAAGGATCTGGCGGGCATGCAATCGCTATTAATAACATGATTAGATTAAAATTGCTGGATAGAAAAAAATCCCCAAGTTACCCCTTTTCGTAATGTTTAATCAATCTCATAGTAACAAAACAGACATTTTTTTCTTACTTTTTATATAAATGAAAAGGTAGTCAGATTGTTTAGCATAATTCGCTGAGTTTATCTGGATAAAATTATTAAAATAATTACTATGTTTAAATACCTACCAATTGCGCGAGGCAACCACTCGCGACTTCGCGAGCCTACATCTGACGGCTTGAGCACCGGACCATTACGCCTTAAGTTAACATCTTGACTTAAGTTAACATTAACTTAAGTTAACATCTTCCTTGTCTATGAATTGTAGAGCGAAGATCTACAATCAGATTTAAATCTCCTAATTACAGTTTCATTCAGCGAATTCTCAGCCTCATAGGCCTGAGTCAATTCTTCCAGTTCTCAGTAAGGTGTTTGAAAAGTTGATACTCAATCAAATGTTACGTCACTTTAATAAAAACTCCATCTTTCATGAACAACAGTATGGTTTCACCAAGGGGCGTTGTACAACTGACGCCGGTGTCACCCTAATAAAGAACATTTTTAACGCTTGGGAAGAAGCACAAGATGCCATTGGAATCTTTTGCGACCTCTCCAAGGCGTTCGATTGCGTAAACCATGAGACACTTCTGCTGAAACTGGAGCACTACGGAATTAAGAATACCGCTCTTGATTTACTTAGATCATACCTGACGGATAGGAAGGTTAAAGTTCAGGTAAACGGCGTAAACTCATTAGGGTCTGAAATGAAAATGGGCGTTCCTCAAGGTTCGATATTGGGTCCATTCCTCTTTTTAGTTTACATTAACGATTTACCCCAATTACTTCAAAATCAACCGCAGATGGTGTTATTTCCAGATGACACATCATTGATTTTTAAAATAGATCGACGGTCACAAAAACTTGACGACGTGAATAACTCTATTCTTCAGGTCCAAAATTGGTTTACTGTAAATAATTTGGTACTAAATAATAAAAAAACCAAATGCATTCGATTTAAGTTACCTAATGTTAGAAGTAGCGAATGTGACATCATATTGAACGGAGAAAAACTGGAATTTATTAATCAAACGGTTTTCCTAGGAATCACGCTAGATGAGAAATTACAATGGGGACCTCATATAACATCTCTTGCGGGGCGGCTAAGCTCGGCCGCGTATGCTGTTCGAAAGATAAGACAGTTAACAGATATAGAAACCGCGCGTTTAGTTTATTTTAGCTACTTCCATAGCATTATGTCGTATGGCATTTTACTGTGGGGTCGGGCTGCCGACATTGAATCCATTTTTATTTTACAAAAGAGGGCTGTCAGAGCCATTTATAATCTACATCGCCGCGAATCTCTTAGAGAACTATTTAAAACGATTAATATAATGACGGTACCTTGCCAATTCATTTATGAAAATATTATGTATGTAAGAAAAAATCTACATATTTTTAATAAAATCAGTGATAGGCATAATTTTAATACTAGAAATAAAGATAAAATAGATCAACCATTTTTCAGATTATCTAAGGTACATACATCTTTTATGGGGTACTGTGTTAAATGTTACAATAAAATACCTTCTGATATATTACAATTAAATGAAAGAAAATTTAAAAGTCATATTAAAAGTACACTTTGTAAACAAGCATATTACAAATTAGAGGATTATATCCAAGATAAGAATGCTTGGAAACATGCTGGTCCTGCTCCATAGGACAATTTAGAGTCTAGACAAAATCAAACTGGTTGCTAATTTAACTGTATAATTTATAATTTTTATGATATTAATTTTATTTTCTGTGATTAATATTTTAACTCACACACTGACTTATTATATGTTGTTTTTATTTTTTTGGGAAATCATATACAATGTTTGTAAATATGTGAGCACCATGTACCTATCGCATTTATTAATTTTTCTGTTATTACTTCACTTTTCATTCTTTTTACCAATTGTGGTAAGTAATTTTGATGATTTTTTTTATATTTTTTATTTTTTTTATTCTAGGTACATAGTCTTCACCTACAAATATTAATTAATGTATACAAACTATTGTTAACACTTTAAAAGAGTAAGTATGGAGTTTATTGCCCATTCTTCTCCATACATAACTACATTTTGGAAGGCGCAACTAGAATCAATTAACTATTCATGTAATTTTTGACGTTCAAAAGTGCATCTTCGTGCCTATTTGAAATAAATTATTTGACTTTGACTTTGACTTTGACATCACAGTCCAAATATTAACAAAAACTACGAGTACAACACATTCCTCTATTATTTCAGAACGATTTGAATGTTTGATTGCATTTGCCCTAATTGTTAGTTACGCACGATCGGACATAGGTGCCGTGGATCTAGTTCAGATCGATCAACTGTGCAGTCCGTTACAGTTGTGTCGATTCGAAATTATCCAGTCGACGGGGTAAACAAAACATTGGACAAGACAATAACATGCATTGTAGAGAGCTGCTGATGCTGTGTGCTGATGATATTGACCTCTAAATATAGAATAGTGTAATCGATAGTGGCTGTGAATGATTCAATTTGAATTAATAGTGTCATTATTTCCAAATATTAATAAGATTTGTAGTGATTTTAAATACTATTGAAAGTATGTAATTGCCTCAATTGACTTTTTTATCAGCGTAGTCATGAAGTTTAAAAGTATCTCAATTGACTCTTACAGGTTTTTTCTAATGGAAACATGATGTTTCGCCGTCGTCTTGTGCAAATAGTTAGTTCTCTTCGAGCCTCGGAATCTAAAGGTTGTCTTCAAGAAGTCTCAAGTCTCCTAATTAAGTAGTTTGTTAAATATTACTATATACCAAGTTTCTGTGCTAGAATACAAATACAGAAATGTCGTACTGAAAAGGTAGTTCATTTCAATAGTTAGTTGCGTATGTTTACTTGGCAGAAAACTAGTACGTTCGATCCACTAGACAGATTACACTACCTCGGGATTTCATGATGGTGTTTGACAAAGTTCTGATTCCGAAGTAAGAGTTCCGACCAGCTCAGATGTTCTAATTTAAACTTAAATAATTAAAGTTAGCATTGTTCCCAATCAATAATAATTAAGACAGAAACAATCACTATATTTAATTCGGTTTAAACAGTTACCCACTTCAGTTTACAGTACCTTTCTACATAATGCGACACCCGCGGAGATTCTCAGCAGTAACGAGCGCGCGGCATCTAATCCGCGCTCGCTAATCCATTCATTAACAACCGAGCTAATTGGGCTAGTTCACGTGGGCCCGTCACCGTGGCCGACTCTGAAAATCACTGCACTTGTTTAAAAAAACGCGGAAAAGCGGCCCCCACTCGTTACCGACGTAATTTGATGGGAAACTCGTCAGTTTGCTGTTTTACGGTTCCCAACTGAATTTGCGGTATGCCCCAGCAAATTGTATTCATTTTTTGCGGCACAGCGGATTCGCTAGGTTTCCCTAATTAAGAAGCTAACTGTTTACCAATAAATATTCTACATAATTGGTACAGTTACATTGAATTGTAAAATTCTTGAGAGACATCGACCGGAATGATGATGTTCCAAGAATTTTTCTACGTGATAATAGAAAACATATATTCTTATGTAATTAGTTTGTTTTTACGTATTGTAAATCAATGTATGTAGACCGCGATTGCCTACTTTTATCAGTGATTGATTACCGTAATTACTTGCTGTACCTAAGGTCGTCAAAAACGTTACTAAGGTACTGAAATAAATCTCGAAAGATTCTCGCTCTAACTAAAGAGTTTGAAATAAATTGGAATAGGTAAAGATTATTCTATTGATATATTTAAATGGCAGGAAGACAACTCCACAACATCCAACGTGAGAAGGTCCTATACTATAACCATTACAAATTCAAGTTATCCTCTTTTCTTGGAAAATGCGCGTCATTTTGCGCATACAAAATGTGTTTTCATGGTTGTAGATGGCGGCAAGCGACAGCGTGTGTCAGACGGCGTAGCTATGACTACTGCGGCCAATCATTCAATTGATCGAGGCGGGACACCGCGCCGCGGGATTGCCTCATTATCCAATAAAACACACGGCGCCCGATCTCGGCTGCTTTCAATAATGCCACAGATGAGGTAGAAGGTCAGATGTTAACAGTTTCCTTTTTACAATTGCCTGATCTATGATGGTCTGGACTGGATATTTATTTGTGACTGGGTTTTTTCGCAAGACCTGCATACTTACCTGTCAGTTGTTACATTGAATTAAACTGTCGTCAGAGAAATTCTTGGTATTTTAAAAATTATAATACACAAGCCGACCGGTAATTACTTCACGGTATACGTCACGAACACAATTCTCCATAACGTAGCCAATTTCTCACTGACGTCAACCATCAAGGCCGGACACCAATAAAGGCATAACGAAGAACGATCTAACATTAACGTTCCCATACAAAATCGAATGGTCATAAAAGTTGGTAAATAATATTGACAGCTCTGTTTTATAATGTGAATGTTTTGTGGCGCCGCCGCGACGCTGCCGACATAAACACCACAATTACTCGATATAATTCGATAGCCGGGGTCGAATCATGTGATGATCGGAGGTATCGATTTCGCACCTGAGCAAAGGCTTCTTCGGCAAATTAGTGATCGCTAATTTTGAAAGATTTGGTTCAGTCTTTTTTTGTAAGTAACTCGTACTGTTACAACAATTTACAATCAGTAGATTATTACAGTAACTTTTTTTGTTTTGACGTTTCCCTAACTAGGTTTAACAAAACTTTACTTTGCGTAGCAAAATTTTCGTCTCATTTTAATTCAGCCCAGTTTACTATGCCAAATAGAATTTAACTACATATGTACTAAAATACAGCGGAGACAACTTCCCAGAATTTGTGCTGGTATTTAAGTCTTCTGTAGAGTCCAAATATTTCTGTCTGCAAAATGTAGAACTTAGCACAGTAACGTCGTTTGCATTTTCTCTTAAACCTGTAACATTTATACCTCTAACGCTGTTATTTGAAAATATTATAAAAGCCAATTATTTTTAAAAGAGCAACCGTGGAGATTCTTGCCGGCTCTTCTCCATAGGAAACGACCAATTGGAACCGTGCACCTAGCTTCTGTGTGCTCATGGTAGGTTTATGTGAAATATGATACTTTGATTTTAATTTATGCTTTTGCACGCCACAAATTTTGCAGAAGATGAATGTCTTCAGTCATTTGCACTTTAAGATACTAATAGAGGAATGCGATTGTTTTTGCATCGTTTTCACTCGAACTTTAAATAAATATTGCATTCCAGTACTTTTGGGCAAAGAATTTGCAACTGAATGACCACACTGAAAAAAATAATTAGTCGAACTAATTAAGTTACTTCAAAAATAACTCAACTTTTGTTATAAGGGAATAAACTTTGCTTAAATTTAACGAAACGATTTTGTAGTGTGCAAAATAGGGTTTTTGTAACAGATAACATCTAGTTCGCAAGTCACAATTTTTGTGTAAACAGTAACCAAGTTTTTGCTAAACATTTCTTTCAGTGCAGGGAGATTACTAATATTATTATTATATTTTTATATGTTTACATATCTCGGGACCCAGGGGTCCCGGACCTTTGGAAGGCGTACGAGGGGCGAAGCCAACTCGTAGAGGCTTAGACGCTTTTTAATTAAATGAGGCACCAACCGACGATTATCCCTGTACGCCCTATGCAAGTGGTGCACCCAAGGGCAACCCCCGGTTGGTGTAGGACTATTGCAGGATATGGAAATAACGCTATTGGACTATGGGTTTGGGTGTTTAAAATGGACTGGTTACTTAAAACTATGGAAAGACTATGGCCCCTGCCTGATCAATGTTTTATTGTACACGGATAAAATGACAGGGGGTGACTTGCACACTCAATAATGGGCCCCCGGAAACGGTCGCTAGCACTTAGTGCTGGAGCAACAAGGGGGTAACATATCCTGAGGTGCTTGAGGACTGGAGTGGTATTCCACGACTATCAGAACAATCCCAGAGCCCGGAAGATGGTCAAGATCCCTACCAGCACTTATTGGAATACTTCCTTCCTCTGAGCACGTTTGCTCTTGCAATTCTCCACTCAAGTCGGCCAATAAAGGCAAACATGAGGTGGGAGCTCAGTTCCTCGTCATTGTTGACTCCAGCTGGCCAATAAAGGCAAGAAAGAAATGAGGAACGTGATTTCTCCCGGGAGATAGGGTCCGTGGGGTCGCCACTGCCCAACAGCTGTTCCGGCAAAGTAAACACTACCGCACAGACCTAGAGTTCGGAGCGCGCAAGCCCCACCACGACGTCAACGTAGAGATACGGCGGTGGGTGGTTATTATTATTAACCACCAATTACCAATTACTATTGCACTTTGTCAGGTGCCACTTTGTCCACAACGGGGAAATTCTTGACCTTCATCTCACCTGATGGTAAGTGATGATAAATAAGGCCGCAGGTGGAAGCGAGCTTCATCCGGAATCCTCAACCCCAGAGGACTGGCTATCTTACCTCTTACTGCCGAAACACAGAGAATGCTGTTAACATTGTTGTTATGGCGACAGACTTAGATAAGATGGTGGTAGCTAGCCAGGCGGACTTAAGAAAAGCCCTACAACTAACCAAACCGAGCAGAAAGATTTTTTTCCGCTGGGAATCGAACCTGGGACCCCTGGGTCTGAGACAGGTGATCTTACTAGACCACAGAGGCGGTTAAGACAGTTTTTTATATTTGCCCTCTTTTAATTGCTTTCATTTAACGCAAAGAAAACACACTTACACAGTTACTAAATCAAAACCACTGAACAATTTATACAACAGTTGTTTCAAAAGTACGAAAGCCTTTCTTTAGCAATGTGCACATAGTGGTTTAATCCCCGTTCAGTAGCTATAAGTACCAAGTGCAGTGGTGTATATCGCATGTCGTCAGCCGGGACATCCGAAGCATTTCCTCATTGTCGCACGCGCACGCGCCGACGGTTTCTTTTTGTCTTAACTGTGCAAGTATTAACATTGATGAGCATCATGATTCGCTTCCTGTATACTCACAAACTTTGAGTTGTCTTTTTTAGCTGGATGTAGATGACATTCTTTACAATTTACAATAGGTACTATTCAATGTAGAGTTTGTAGTTTGTATTTTGTAATCCGTGTTTTATTTTGGTATTATTTGGGAAATAACCAAAACCAAGTTGTAGTGTAAATGCATGCAGGATCCGTTTTTACAGCTGTGAACGTCGTGCGAGAGATTTGATGATGACAATTATTTAGCAAGGTCTGTGTCATATAGAAAAGGATCTGTAAGGATGATCTCAATAGGAAAATCACAATAATATATACTCCCGGGTAGTCCGATGGCGTCAGAAATTGCCTGTAAATCAATTTGACCACTGGTCGATAAACGCTTACGAAGAACATATTATACGAGTTTACTAATGTATTGTGATATCATTCCAAGTGTTACTGCGTAGGATTCGTCATCTCAATTGCGAGCCCAGTACCGCCGCTACTCAGTACTCTCATTACCTGCATCCTGCCTTCAATTCCCGCCTGCTTACTAGATCCCATCTAACACTGACCCACATTCCACGAACAACGATAATCAGGTCGATAGTCAATTAAAAAGCATCCACCGTATTGATCCAGTTCCTGCATTGTTACCGAACCTATACAAATAATGTCTATTCCTCCAACTGGTAGCAATAGGACGCTCTCAAACCAATAATCCATATTTTTTCCAAGCGATATAACCTTATTTGTCGAGTCGGATCGGCATCTCTAAATACAGGGGACACAATGTAAAGCTTTTTGTGCAGTCCCACTGAATCAATTTTGCGTTTTTTGTTCGCGGATTTCGGAAGCCGCAGGTAAGAGGGCCTAGATCCGGGTCCGTCTTTGTGTTTCGCTATTCTTGTGATTTACTAATATTTACAAATTCGCAATTTGGGAAGCAATAACTGTCAGAACGCATCAGCTGCGTCACTCGACCAATTGGGTTACACACAACGAGCTCCACTTTACATGATGTGTACATTATTTACGCTGTTTACAGTTTGTGTAGAAGTGCAGGGCACTTTTTATTGCTTGCATCAAATAAAAGATAATAATAAAATCGAAATAATAAAATACCGACTGCTCTTGGGTGCATTCTTCAGTATCGTATTGTGTTTCTGCTCCTTAAGTCCTTTCATGTTGAACACATCACTTGGTAACTATAGCAATCTTGCCATTTAAAAATGGCAATGAATATAATTGTGTAATTGTGTATTTTCGTGATCCATTGCTAACGATTCGAAAGGGTTAGCTGCATGAAATTTACTTGACCGTAAAAGATTTTTAACAATAGAAGTTTACTTTACCGTTCGTAATTCGTTCATCATTACGAATTATTGGTGTATTCCCACTGTCCCCACCGCCCGTGTCCCCATTAATGGTCACATCAAATGGCGAAACTAATGGTTCCATTTTCTTTTAAGTACATACTGATTTTAGAAATAATAATAAAAAAATCTGTACTTAAAAGAAAATGCATTCCATTTGTTCCATTTTATTTTAAGTACTGATTTTAGAAATAATAATTAAAAAAAATAGTATTTAAAAGAAAATGGACGTTTTTTTCCGCCATTTTATGTGAAATATAATATGCATACCATTAATGGGGACACGGGCGGTACTGTGGGGACACGGGCGGTACTGTAGGGACCGCCGGAATACATCGAATTATTCCCAGGTTAACGTCAGATTACTATTGTTCACTTATATATAATTGATGTCAAAACTTAAATCCATATGTATACTCGTAGTTGAATGATTAACTTCAATAACTTGTTGTTAAATCTTGAAAAATCGGTTAATTGCATGACAAAAAAATTATAGTATAGGGACATGTTTGCTGTCCTAGGGAACTTGAACAGGTTGACGCTGATGCTTACAATGGCTCAATAAAAAAACGATAGAGTGCAAGACTAGACGAATAATATTATTATTCGTCTAATCTATTCCACATAATAACCCTTTAAAGCAAGAGTGAACAGGCATCTTCTGGGCACACTCGTTCCATCATAGGCCTCATCCATCGCTTTCCATCAGGCGAGGCGAGGTCAAGAGCAGGCCCATTCAGTAATAAAAAAATAAAAATAAAAACTAGTTTCTATAAACTAGATAACAATATGTGCATGTTCATCAAATAAAGTCAAGACACCTCACCTTAATAGCATTTACGTAGGAACCGTAAAATCTACATCTTTTTTACAGTTTCTACAAAACGGAACATAGACCAGTGCGAATTTAACAAGATTAAAAAACTGGAAACAAACAGTGGTGGGGTGTCACCAAGCATGACCGCTGCGTGGAAGAAGTCGACCGCTCGCTCGGCATGTGGCGGAACTAATAAGGCCCATTAACATTTACCGTAGTGTACCGTAAAACCGCGCAGCACTGAAACACGCATGCTACGCAATCGTTATGCAGATTCTGATGTTACTAATGTGGGCAAAGTGCGATTATTTCTATCTGGCCAGTGCTAAATTGCTAATCAAGCGTGGCGGCATTGAGAAATCCTTGCTAGTTTAGTGTGGAATCTTTGTTTGTTTGAATTTAGTAGCCACGAGCAAACGCTCGTGTCTAGGAACATTGCCATTCGGAAACCTACCGTTTCCCACTACTCATTTTTGGCGGATAAATTAAATTGACATAAATATTTCTCATCATCATCATTTCAGCCGAAAGACGTCCACTGCTGGACATAGACCTCCCCCAAAAGAGGGGGAATTTGCCATAATCGCCACGCTTGGCAGACGGGTTGGCGATCGCAGTATGTTGTTAAAAATTTAGAGAACGCTGCTGTCCATTTTCTAGTAAGTCTCTTAGGGTCAGCGCAGACAGAACGGAGCGCAGCGGAGAGGATTTTATTAACGAACCTGAAAATAAACTTGAAAATTATTACAATAAAGTGCATAAATGCTTGAACCTGACAAAAAATGCTTGCGCGTCCTCGTCGCGGGAATCATACGTGATCCGTAAAGAAAATGCCCGAGCTCGCGCGGGGATTATTCCTCTCTGTCTACGCTGACCCTTAGTCGCCTTTTACGACACCCACGGTGCTATTCTTTTCGTCCGGCACCACACGGAACATAACAACAACAAATATTTCTAAACTTAACGAATTACTCAATATATACATCAAATTGGGAAGATAATTAGGATTAAGACATTAACTTAACACTTAGAGTCAGTAACCCAAAGTTAACTGTAAAATGAATTCTCATCTACCCATTGTTATAGCATGAATGAAAATAAATGAATTTGCATAAATGTTTTCATAGATGGATTAAAATCTAAATTGCTTTTGATTATGTTATTTACGTTAATGTGAGAAATGGCTCATCATAATTGTAGATTGTTAGCAGTTATTACAACGACTTGCAAGCCCGCCCAGTTGAGTTTCGTACACTGGAATAAATATTTAGCCTAACTACGTCGGCTATTTCAGGAATAATCAAAGTTTGACAAGACTTTATAAAAGTTAACTTGATTTATATAGAAATAGAAAACAACCTTTTGGTTTTGGTCACTTTTTTGTGTTACACGTTGACGACAGTTTAGTTATGTATAAGTAAAAATTTATTGCAGTGTAGCAGGTTCTACCGCGCTCTACCTCAAAATATTGCATATGGATGATACCGCGGCACCTCTTGTCGTCGTCGCACTAAATCATATTCACATTACGCACCACCTACCGCACAATATAAATCACAAAAACGTTGATGACGTTCAATTATCACTCCACATTGTTTGTTGATAGGCCGCTCGCCGCTCGCCGCTCGTCTCTGCGACGACGAGACGTAACGGTGGTAATGTTTACTTTGTCTTTTGCGGCACGCTCCCTATAATCCCAAATAACAAATTATGAAATGGATGAAAAACTCAGGTTAAGCTGTCGGTGATTCCTAAACATAATGTTTGATTGTGCTCTAATGACAAGGCGCGGACTCCAAGCCACCTTTTGTGTAAAGCCGACCGAGATTACTAATGGAGCGAAACAAAAAAGCGTTTATTTTTAATGTCGTAAAGTCGAAAGTGTAGTCAATCCGAGATTGCTGTTAGTGTTTCGACTAAGGAGGTCCTGGTAATTGAGCAATCATCTACTCTAGTCCGTTGCGGTAAGCGACGCATCGAAAATAAATGAAATTTATTATTTGTTTTGTTTGTTCCTAAACCATGTTATGTTTAAATATCGTGAGGAAATTAGTTTACTTCCTTGTGTGGTACAAGAGAGCATTTTGGTTCAATAACAGTTTGATGTGGAGCTAGTAATGAACTTTAATGTAGAGCATTAGAAATTTAGACTAAAAAACTGCTTATAATATTTTATTATAATGGGAAAACCGCTGGACTGTAGCGTTTTCCATATTACACTAAGCGTTTCCCCCAACCCTCATCTATTAGAGTGTATGATTAGGTATGCAGTCATTCGCGAACGCACGATCATCCATCATCATTCATGATATGGCGCGTTTCGCATCTGACGTCTGGACCTTTATAGGCCAAACGAGGAAAATATTACTGTAGGATAATAAAGTCAATTTAGATAAGAAGCTGATTGTTTAGAAGATAAATCTTTCTTCGATTGCTATAATACAAGAAGAAATAATGTACACGAATACCTGTTCAGCAGCAAGACAATAAATAAAGCAAATCTACCAAAACAATCAACTTTGATTGCGCACTGATCGCAGCGACTATAGAAAGTAAGTAGGGCTCACTCGTAAGCATTGTAATTGTCTCAAAAAAAAATTATTATTGATAATTGATTCAGCTATTTAACCGGCCCCCAACATAGAAGCACGTGGGATGACGTGAATGGGCAGTCATTGATCGCGTCTGTGATTGCCGGCGCCGGCCACGGAGTTGCGCGGGCGCCGCGTATTGTACAACGTAGCACCTAGTTTGGCTTAACGCTTCTAATGATGTCGTATAAAATTTTATGACTATTGCAAAACGAATTGAGGATGTTTTTATGGGATTGGTGTGATTTAGTTTTCTGTAGATAATGTGTGATGCCTATGAAGATAAAAACTTAAAAAGGCTTGGTCCTTATACGTAGTAGATAACAATTTGTTAAACATAGCATAAAGTTGACTGCGGCATATTTGGCAACTTTAGTTAGTTACAAAATTGACTATTATGTTTGACATAAGTGATGGTGAACTAATAGGTGTGTTTACTAATGATACGAGACAGGATGTAGGCAGCGCAGCGTGAGTCTGAGGGGCAATAGCACGACCTTGCGAATGTCGCCGGACAACACGCGGATTTGACTCACGCCGAGGCACGCTATGATTCATGCCATAATTATTTTTTTAGAACACATCACCGGCTATCCCTCCATTTGTATAAATTAAGCAACACACCTAAGCAACGATACATTACAAACAGTCTTAAAAATATCCCTTCCGAAGATACCCAATCAAACATCAAAAGAAAGAGTCAAACCGCTCGTAACTAATTTAAACACCCGATCCACAGGATTAACGCCAGGAAATCTGACAACAGGATACGTCAATTTAAACTAGTCGATACTGAGAACTAATATGCCAAAGTGCACCTTCGATCTCATTCGATATTGTTCTTTGCTGCGAGGGCTTTACATTAGACGTTGTAGCTTTCTTTTTGAGGAAGAAACGTAGTTCTGTTAGATGAAACAAACTCGGTATGTGATACTGTGCATGTTTTAGTGAAGCCATTAGTACGTAGTGCATTGAAGTGGCAGGACGTGAGCGAGTAACAAAGGAGCTCGTCTAAACAGGCCATTAATAAGGAGGCGGCTCGCGGGATCCGCCCGGGACTTCCGCTGCATTCCGAGAACCGCTATCCCGGGACAAGACAGGAATAGCACCGGTGATACTCCGCTCAACATATAAATGGCAATCAACGCAACATACCGCACTTGATATTAACTCCGAGTGAAAGCTAAGTGCACTTGATACATGAAAATTTCACAAATCGTTAAGAAACTTAACAGCTTTTATCTAGTCAAGCACCGACAATTTTCAAAAGCAGGATATATGGCAATTGTATATAAAAACTTCTGTCAAGTACATATTTGTACAATTATCAAGCGACGGTCATAAATTTTGCCAAAATGATCGTAAACATATTTGGAATTGTCGAAATTCCGTCTTATAAGAACCTTTTGAAAGAAACACAATTGTTTTGTACAAAACATTGTTAAAGCGCGGCGGATCAAAACGTAAAGAATAATAAATAAATGTGAGGGCTCAGAGACACCTTTATTATAGAAATGGGTGGAAGGTGGCAATCTCTGAGATCTTGCTGTGTGTTTACTGTGCATCATCACGTTTTACAAAAGGAGACAATTTATTCGAAACGTGAGAAAGAAAGAGACGCAAACGTCGGCATGGACCACCTTGTTAGTAATAATCGGTTTACGGGCCTTGTCAAAAATTAACTTATTATAAATTATAAATGGAGCTTAGCGGAGGTGGCGGCACGACTGTTTATCGATATATTTTTGCTATTATTTATAAAATGAACTCCAATACCTAAACTAAGCATCTATCTACAAAGCTTTTGTGAGTTTGGCGGACTTAACATTTTTAATGTTCAAAAGTTGATCTACTTTGTTATAGCTTGTTATTGATTGTAAATAAGTAACTTTGTCCACATGAAAGCTTTGAAGTATCAGTAATTCAAAGCTTTTATGTTATCCAGCAGCATTAATTCAAAAGCTTATTTAGATTATTTTCCAGCTTCTATATTATCTTATCGATAAGCGCTTCGGCTCCTCCCTAGAGGTGCTACCTGCCACTGATTTTGTGATTTATCAGCACGGGGCGAGAGCTTTTGCATTGCATGCTGATGCACCATGAATAAGTTGTTTAACCTCTTTTACCTTCAATCCGGACAGGGAATATTAAAATCTATTAACAGGGAAATTTTGAGTTATTACCGGAATTGTGTTGTGTATCTGTGTACGTAATCGATCACACCTTTCCGCACGACTTTTACAATCGATTTTTTGTCGGAAGACGTGACCGAAATACGGATAGCGTTCGATAATTCGGTATCGGATTATTTGTAAATAATCGATAGAATTGTTGATCGCTACCGATCCGAAGCGTTACATCTGTCTCCACCTGCCGTCACGACGCGCCGCGCGCCGGTAGATCACATCGGTTGACCGATGACGAATCGATTTCGTAACGTTGACGACTTTATCGGAATTGTGTCGACACACCGATTAGCTTGATACACGAATTTATTATACGTCGATCCCGTAGATATTTTTCCCAAGCAACTGAGTACCTACCTAAGGTTTGTGAACTTAATTTGGAACGCATTACGTAGGTACAAAGTGTAATCGCGGTATTCCCGCTACGCCGCCGTAGCGCTGGCTTTTAGCTACCGGATGTCCTTGTGTATTTCCGCATGAAAATCCAAACTTGCAAGATAAATGTAAACGGTAACTGGTATTTATGAGTTATTTATTTATAGTGTATGCATAAATTAATCTGATTATAAATGCATTCTAACAATAAAACATTTCGTGATTAATCAATTCTGATGTGTAAGGACATAAAAAGAGAAACATCAATAAATGAGTGTCCATAACGAGTGGTAGTTCTATATTTACTTATGTCCATTATGATATATCATGTATGGGCCACCGAGGACGCCACAGGACGTTCGGCCAGATTTTATTAAGATGTACCACTTTGCCGAGCCCGCGTACAACCTGCCAAATGTATTCCTGATATAACAGTCCCCCAAGCTAATTTCATCAGTATTACATTAATAATAGAGATAATAATAGCATGAAAATTGTGTTTCATTTGTGAGATATGTGGTGCTTTTGGTGTATGTGACAAAACAACCGCATTAAAGGTGTCTGATTCGAAACAATCATAAGTAACTGAAAAGAAAAGTGTGTTTTATGTGGACGGTGTATGGTTTGAAATTGTGTTGTTAGTTAGTGAGTTTGGTGTAATTTTTCACGTAAGTGGGAGTGCGGAGCCGCGGGGGCGCCGACAAAGCTCCGGACCCCCGGGGGGCGGCCACCGCTTCCAACTGCGTGTGCGCATACCACACTGTGATTTGATAATAACATGACACATTTGGAATTACTGCTCCTATATGTTTATATTACTGGAAAATTATGTTCTCATAAAATATTTGACGTTTACATTTTCTCTTTAATCTACATGTAGGCTTGTCTAAACTAATAGCATGACTAGGTGCTGGAAAATACTTTACATCCAGTTGTAATTGAGAACTTCTTATGAGGCAGTCGTGTTGTTTACTTTAACACGAAACTTTAAGCTCAAATAAAATAAAGTTTAATAAGTACAGACGCCAGCACATCAAGCTACTACAATCTGTCAAATTTCTTTAATACATTTTCAACTTTATCACTACAGTATAAGGTTCAAGGTTGATTTCGAAAATTTGACAGTTTCGGGTAGCTTGACCTGCTGGCGTCTGTACCTATCAATCATGAAAATAAAAAGGCAATAAATTACGTTATGGCCAAAAAACTTATTGAATTACCTACTGCCTACTATACCCAAAGTCTCAAATTCAGATAATTTATGTAAACAAAGGGGATAACATAACAAAAAAATATCTTCGTAATGGTAATTCACACAAAATGGCGAAAAAAAGGTTCCATTTTTATTAAGTACTGAATTTAAGAAATAATAATTAAAAAAGAATCATACCGTAATTATTTTTATGAATTTTCGGTTTTAAACAAAGTTATTAAAAAGAAGAGATTTTCTGGTATAAAATATTTTATGATACTGGCAACAATGCAGGAGATCCAAACATTTTCACATTTTTTTCATCTTCAACAACACTAATATTACAACTCTCATTCATAGATTCATATTGTATGTAGCATATCTAGCCACATTTTGGATGAAAACGGCTGTAAACTGTTTCTAGTGGAATTTGATTTTGTGAGACCTACGTCTAGCAGTGGACTTAAAAGGGCTGATTATGACGATCATAGGCCGTGTCTCCGACACACTCCATAAAACATTGTTTGGCAACAGTATTTTGTTTGAATAGATGTTATAATTAATTCACTTTAATTTCATAGACGATTATTTACAAAAATCAAAATAGTGATAAAATGTTTTGCACCACTGTTCTGTCATTTTGACAGTGACATTTCTTGACTTTACTTTGTTTACATAAATTATCCGAATTAGAGACTTTGGGTATAAGTAATTTAAATTCGGAGAAGTGTATTTGCTACAAAAATAAATGATTATAATGAAAAATATTTCCTTATGAAACCATAAAAAGGTAAAACACCCCAAACAATAACGGCAAAGGGTGTATTTCTAATCTTGATTTTTCGCTGCTATATCAGATTCTAGTTAATCAATAAAAATATGGAGTACGTATAGTTTGAACGGGTCGGCGGGGTCAGTGGGGTCAGGGCGGTGCGGAGTGGCGCGACCGCGTAGGATCGCGTTTTGGCCGCGCCCGCCCACGTCCACATAACCTATTGTCTGCCCACGCGCCGACGAGACGACCACGAGACGTGATGTCACGTTATCAACTACAGATATGTGTGTAATTAACGTGAATACATTTGGGTTGTTAGATTGCTAAACATGTAACGGAGACGCCAATCAAACGTCTGCTTTAGTAGAATTACTTTTATCGGTATCGAAATGGATGTCAGAAAATCGCGATTTGTATTTTTTTAAGTTACTTTTGCAAGATGTGTAAAAAAGAACAATAAACGTAAGCCACACACATTTATACAAAATTCAATTCCGGAATATCATCCTCTAAGTAAAATAATCTTCATAATCCTTCAGGTATTAAAGGATTAGGGTGCCAACGGACCTTGCGCGGTATTCAACAAGTAGTTTCCAAAATACTATTATAATATTCTTTTACAAATGTGTCACAAAAGAGTCTATTCCTTTAGCTGCTAATGTAAGGTAAACAGCACATTAGCGGACTGTAACAATTGATTATAGTGTCCGTACCGCCGCCTACGCCGTGTGGCTTATTTCTGTCATTTTCTCGGTAACACGGGAAAGAAACGACTTGTGTGGCAAGGATCGCACGCACTCAGCTTAGTTCCGTTTAGGTGTGAAATAAAAGTTTATTTTATAAAACATTACGCCTTTGTTGGTGGGGTTTTATTGTGTTAAACACGGCTATATAAATATTTTTTAAATAATTGAATCATCATCTGTAGATATCTGCCTGAAACAGTCATTTGAAAGTTTACTACTAAACTTGTATCGAAATTATACTTAATGCAATTTTATTAAAAAGATCCACAATAACTTAGTCTTAGAACAAAGGCTAATAGTGAGCAATAAAGAAGAAAGGCAAGTTGGTTTGGTCCGTGGGCGTGAGAAAGCCGCGCGGGCGGGGGCCAAGTCGACCCGCGTCGCTAATGTTCTAGTCAAATACGCACGGCGCTCTACTGCTAGTATGTCAGACTGTGGCTGTTCACTCCTCCTAGACAAATAAACACTACATCGTTAGTACCTAGTTAATTTAGGATTTAAATGTTTGATGAAAAACAGTAAACACCTTACCAGAATCATAAGATTGCACACAGAACAAAAGTCGCAACCTCCTGTTTATTTTTGTCCAGTTAAGACTTAACCTATTGGAACATCAATCAATCAGCGTATAGCAGTCCACATTTGGGTATAAGTTGACTTCCCCCAAGTTGTTTAAAAAGTATCTCTGACTGAAATTGGGTAAAAGACAAAATCAAATAACTTATATGAACGTCAAAATTTACAAAAAAATTGTATTGATTCTATAGATGCCCCTTCCAAAAAGTAGTTACGTATGGAGAAGAATGGGCAAGAAACTCCACACTTACTCTTTTAAAATATGAACAATATTTTGCATCCATTAATTATCCATACTAATATACTAATAATATATATTATAATCCATACTAATATTATAAATGTGAAAGTAACTCTGTCTGTCTTTCTGTCTGTATGTTACGTTTTCACGCCTAAACCGCTGAACCGATCGTCATGAAATTTGGCAGAGATATAGCCTGGGATATGGAGACGGACATAGGCTACTTTTTTATGCGACAACCGACATCCACGCGGGCGGAGCCGCGGGCAAAAGCTAGTAATATTATAAATGTGAAAGTAGCTCTGTCTGTCTGTCTGTATGTTACGTTTTCACGCCTAAACCGCTGAACCGATCGTCATGAAATTTGGCAGAGATATAGCCTGGGATATGGAGAAGGACATAGGCTACTTTTTTACGCGATAACCGACACCCACGCGGGCGGAGCCGCGGGCAAAAGATAGCATAATTATAATTGTGAAGTCGATGTACCTACCTAGAATAAAATTACTATACCACAATGTAAAAAGAATGAAAATTGAAGTAATGACAGATAAATTATTAATGAAGTGATAGATACATGGTGCTCATATTACAAACATTGTAAAAGTCGATGATTTTCCTAAAATAAAAAAAAATAAACTGTTATTCTATTAATCTTAAACTAATTAAATACATGTAGTGATAAGCAAACGGCTAACGGGAAACTGGACGTTATTTATACTATGTGAACTAAAAGTACAATAAGAAAACATATTTAATTCAGTTTTGCTGTTAATCCGACTTGAAAAATCTCGTGAGAACTGAAGTAGAGGCAAGAGGTGTGACGGAGTGGAGGCTCTCGACTCATGTGATCCTTATCAGCTCTCTCTACTCTCACGTCGCCGCAGTGACTAATTGCGCTCGCTCACCCACCGTGAAATTATACCATTTAAATACATATATTTCAAAACAATAATCTAAAACTTTGATAAATTAAAAATAAATTGCCACTTTAGAATTTAATAACGACGACATTAATTTTTATGCAAGCGAAGTTGTTTGCGCTTCACATGGTAATGGCATCTGCACTTTATTTTTATCGCATACTTACTTGGATACAACCTATCTCCATGCTTACTAAGAAAGGATATATTCTTCGATCAATAATAGGATATATTATAAATAATTCTAGTAGGAAATGTTTGCAAACAACTGTGGCAAATAACTACCTTTCCTCATTATTTCCTAATGCAGTAACAACATCTCATCGGACATTTCTTGTAGGTCGGGGTTCGATTCCGCTGCTCCTTTTAATCGCAGCTCCATGAGAACGGCAGTTAATTAGTACTAAAGCCGCCACCTGTGTTATTATCTGGACGTCAAACATATGGTAACGCCAGCATTAGGGGCGTTTACCCTATATTTGTATGTGCATAGCTTTGAATGATAATTCGCGTTCATGTGCGTTCCCACTCATAAGTTAATGCATGCGTTCTTGTGTAATGATCTAATGATGCTATGCTTTCCTATTTTCTTTTTTAATCAAACAATATTTAATTTGTTCCGTTCTTACATTCATGTGTGTTTGTGTACACCTTGAAATCCATTATTAACTCTTATTTATTTTGATTTGTTTACAGCTAATTTCGCGAACAATACAGGTCTGCCCGTGATTGTCCACGGCGATGATCGGCGACTGTCTGCGTACAATAGCCCGGGGCCACATGACGAATCCAATTAACAGCACTAACATATTCCGTCGGACGGACAGTATTTATGTTTCCTCACAGTCGCACTGTAAATATTTAGTCCGGGAGGCGTCTGGCATCGCCCTCGCCTTATCTCTTCATCGGGCGCGTGAACCATTTCATGGACAACATTGAATGCGCCTGCAGCGCCGACAACGTACAGGATACAGGTTTGTAAATACTGATTAGAAAGTGGCACCTAAACGAGCGGTCCTTGAAAACTTCGTTACGCAGATAATCAGGAAGTTTATTTAGTGGAGCGTGGATGTTAGATAGTAGACACGTGGCGTGGTATCATAGCGGAGATAGCGCAGTAAATCAAGTATCGGAGCGCGCGCGTCGTGATCGCGCAGAGTCGCGTGCGCGTGGGCATCGACAGGTGATGTCGGTCGATTATCTGCTAATTTATACGCGCCGCTCAACTTCTGTTCTCTCATATAATATTATTCATTTCGACACAACGCAAACGAGCTCGCTAAATATAGAGAGCGGCATTCCATGGACAACGCGCCTTGTTCTCGGGTAACTGTCCAATTGTTTTATTATCTTTTTTCGATTACAATTTCTTATTTTAAATGTCAGTTGTTCGCGGCGGGGCAGGATGGCGGGCTCCTATTTGGAGCAGTGTTTGTTGTTACCGTGCTGATGTCACCGTGCCATGCCATCATCATGGAGGGGCCCGTTTTGGAATCTTTACGATCGACACCTCCACATATTTGCAACAGTTCATTCACCGACGCGAATATGAATGTCATTGTCAACTTACATTTATCTATTCGTGATCTGATGAGCATATCCGTGTTTTAATGACTTCTTCATTTAGATTGACATAAATGGATGATATATTTACGTAGGCTTTACCTATCGTTACATTGCAATGCAGGTTAAATAGGTACAACAACAAACATGAATACTAATAAGAATAATAACAACAACAAAAACAAACAAACACATTCATCTCTCATTCCATGAGTCTACATTTGAACATTTTGATTGGTATACACGGTGGAAGAGACTACTACTGCTAAATACCCATGTTTCTTTTCAGGTTAAACAGGTCAGCAAGAACTGAATAACAGTAGAAAACATGAACAATAAACATAATATGGGGTTAAAAAGTGAAAGAGAACCACTTTATATTATAACGGACACAATTCAAGATTATCGATTAAAAAACAAACAAATTAAATTGAATATGTAGGTAAAAAATGAGGCGGAACACTTGAATAGGAACATGAAAGCTTTATTACATTACAAATACAAGTTTTCGTTACACGGAATGAAATTAGAAAATTATTAGGTAACTGTTGTGCCCCTATTTTTTGCAAGGAAGCGACGCTTGAAGGTAAAGCTAAGATTTTTTTAGAAATTCTTAGCAAATTTCAAATTGGAAACGCTTCTTTTTAGAAATGACTGTAATAATAAGATTACAACCAAACAACATTAGGTACTTACCTATATCTTTTCAAATATTTCTTGTCACCACCAAGGCAAGTTGATATATACTTTTAAATTTTAACGAAGTCGATCCAGAATGCAATTAATGAAAAGCTGGAAAATGAAATTTTTTCAGCATCAGGGTACCAAATACTGAACATTTTGGTCTGAAAATGAACATATAACTATGGAACATGATATTTATCTACTGTACATTAATCATTTTGGCTTTTCCGGCTATGACCGCATGCGTACATAAACAATATTTTATAGTCTAAATAGCATAGCTTTATGGACTTATGATATCATCACCTGTGTTGTTATGTAACCTTATCGAAGCCATTGTTAAATAATTTGTAGGCCGTCAGAAAGGATGCCTCCTGCCAATTAATATCTTGATTTGAAAACGTTTTGTAATGGTTCTATTTCATCGGTTCGAAGCGTTAAATTTAGATGTTTGATTCATCCCTTTTATTAGTTATCTACGTAAACAAACCTATCGACAGGGCACAGGTGCGTGTGAACTTGCCGCGCGTGAAATTACTGTAAATTTGCTTCGGTGTGGTCTTAAAAAAAATACTAGAACGATTACACGATCCATCAACCCCCACGGCCGATTCACTACGGTGACCTCCGTGCGTCATCATCATTTGTCCCTCCCGGGGACATTAGCCCTCAGAGGGATGGAAGTTTTTGTACACTTTTAGAAGAAAAGTTAATTTAGAGTAGTAAGTAATTCGGTTGATGACTGGAAATTAAATGGCAAAACAACGCGAAGGAGAAACAACACGGCAGGTAAATGATGAGATGGATAAATAAAATCAATGCATTTGATAGACAAAATCAAAACAAACCAGTTTACTTGAATGGACGAGTCGAAATCACTAGAATACCTTTCATTGTGCACATGCGAAACAATAGGATAATTATATAGAAATTAATGCCCTGATCGATGTCAAAGAATTGTCGTTAAATGTTTCTCAATGGTCAGCTCAAATGCGATTGGAACGAGCAAGAATTTTCATTTCAGTAAGTAAGACATTAATTACAAAGGAGCAATAAAAATGCCAGCGTTGAATGGATGTTTGCTTTCTTGTTGGTAATGTTTATATTCCCGAAAAATCTTCCGATCAAATGTTCGATAACTGCAAAATCAGCAATGACATCACCTTGCTCGTACCTTCATTTCTGTATGTTTACTTAAATTTAGGAGTGGACGGTATAAAGTCACACATCCACATTATAAATGAAGGGTTCGAAAAGCATTACATCAAGGGTGGGATCAAAGTGTGGCGGCCGGCAGGCGGCGTGGTCCGGCGGGCGCGGGCGCCAAGATCGCAACGATATCGTCGCTAGAACAGTAATCGTCAATAAAATCTCAATTTAGATGGCACCGATACCGTGTGAGTTACGGACGGACAGTCAGACCGAACACGAAAACTTACTCGACGATGGAATGTGCCCGTGACAGGACCCGCTAACGAATTAGGTACTCACAAGTTTTTTCTTTGACACGTCTAATTTAATTTATTTTTTATCGTATTTATACTTAATGACTGAGGAAAATGAGCAAATATTTTCGCAGGTGATGCATGGGTTTTGTTATTGTTACCCCTTCTTCAATATGATGAAGTGAGGATGTGTGCGGTGGGCCCCTGGACGAGGGTCTGGTGCTGCGGTGCCTTACCCAGCTGACCAGCAGGTCGCGCTGCGCCACCTCGGATTAATGACGGCTTGACGCCGACAGCGGCACGCCTACGCCTATTTATAACAGTCCTTTTTGTCTTTTTGCTCCCACCCCACTGGCCAGTCACAGATAAGAACGACGTCAAAGTGGGCATTTAAAAATAAATTTGTCGAAAGTGATAAATGATGGATATAACTTTTATTATTTCAAATTAAATTAACGATCCGATCGGAACGTCTACCTTTTCTCACATTAGAGGGATCTTATCTGGAATGATTGCTTCCATTACCTTGGAGAACGGACACGTTGTTTTGTAGGTAAGGGAAGATAAAGAGATTAATGCGTAAAGCAATTAATTTTGATTGAGGTGTGTTTTATTAAGTAATTGTTTTTGTTCCCAATGTGGATTTGAAACGCACCATGAAGTTCTGATTTGTTTATGGTAGTGTTTTTTCAGCAGTGTATTGTTTAAGTTATAGGCGTTTTATCTAAGAACTAACAAAGCTATAATATAATGTATCAGATATAGTAGATTTCTTCCATAGTTTTGTCACATACTTATAATAATTTCACGGTATTAGGGGTGGCAAAAGAATGTTAAAAGTTAAAATGAAACGTTATAAGTGTTTTGGAACTATGTTTGCCGTATGGCTCGTTCCCACAGTGAGCTTTAATACATTTTCCATGTTCCAGTTAGCGCCCCATAAATTGATTAAGGGTCAGCGGCGACTCACAAAAGTTTTTTGTGACGCAAGAGTCAAGAACTCAAGACAGGTAATACATAACTGCTGCCATTCTAGGACTCGCTGTGATGTTGAACACGCATATCACAACATCGATAATATTAGAATGATCAAGATTTTAAGGGATAGAAAGTTTGTGTTAGCGATATTAATATTTAATACTGTTTGGTGGTAAATCAACATAACGGAGTGAACTAATTTCCTGTCAGGAAATTGCTGTAGGGTGGGAGTACGATTTCCCTAAAAGCTTCTGTTCCAGTCACCAGGGTTACATCAATCATTCGCGTTCGCCAACGTGAAAACATTTTCATAACAAAGGAGTAACCAGCTTTTAAAAATGTTCCAATCGATCTATTGTGCCTCATTTGTATTGTGGCTCGGCACTTTCTTTAAATGTTCTATACTTGGTTATATACCAAATAAATTTTGCCTGGAATTCGAACAGACAATGATGAAAAAGCAACTCAACTTTTTTGCTGAATCTTACTTATTGGTATACTTCTACATTGGTGTTTTGGTCTAAAGAAGAATGTTTGATGGATTTTGGCGGTTGGCGCAGTGGTTAAGCGATTGACTGCTGCGGTGCGTGTCGCGGGTTCGATTCCTGCACGGCACAAATATTTGTATGACCTACAAGTAGTTGTTCCGGGTCTGGCTGTTAGTGTATGTGAGTTTAAATGTTTGTAAACGCACCCACAATACAGGAGAAATAGCTAGTGTGGGGCAATGTTTAAAAAAAATAGTTTCGCCATGTACATATGTCCGTCTGCCTGTCTGCTCGCGGCTTATCTCAAAGACTCTTAGTACTAGAAAGCTGTAATTTGGTATGGGTACACATATTTATCACGTCGACAAAGTGGTAAAATAAAATCTTGTTTTTTTTTTTTTTGTTCGTAAAGTGGGGATAATATTATTTTTCTCGTCTATCCCATGATGTGGGATATCTTTGGATAGGCCGTACAAAAATATTGCGGGTTTGTGGAAGCTATTTTTCGATTTAGGGATCCGTTAGCGTAATATTAAGCTTTGAAGTGCAAATGTAGAGTCAAGTGTCCCCTCCCTGCCAGTCAAATGGTTGTACTTGGTTACGTGAATAAAATCACAGCAGTAGTATATATAAATACAAAAAAAAATAACTTATGCAAAAAATAACTTTTTGAGGAGAAGTGTATTAATTTTAATTATTTGGTTTCATTTATTTTGTTTTTAATATAAACTTAAAAGAACACGTTAGGATATAACTAGAGATCGGATAATCGGATGCATATTTACCTAAAGTAAATTTTTCCTATGAAAGTATGGAAGCAGCTTCTTAAAATATATTTTTTGTAAGAAAATATCCCGTGATGTAAGGAATACCGGCAATGCATAACTAGTCGGGTGTATAGGATGGAAGCGACTTCTAAAATATGAATTATTAAAAAATAAAAAAATACCCGGGATTCTTGGATTGCATAACTATTCAGATGCATATTTATTTAAAATTATTTTAACCCCCTATGCAAATATGTGTATGTAGGGTGTAAGAGTAGGGGTGGTGTGTGATAGTTAAAATAAAAATAAAATACCGGAACCGCGGGATTTATTCGATACAAAAGCGCTTTCCATAATAGCAAACATCTCAACTTTAGGTGAATATGCATCTGAATATCCGATATCTAGATATAACCTATCCATCTTCCCTAAATTAGGAAGTGTCATATAGGATAGGATATTAAAGTTCAAAATACTTTTCCTGAAAAAGTTACTTTTTGCATAAGTGATAGTGTTGTACCGGGGATGCGATATGTTGTTTACCTATTAAAAACGAGTTTATAGTAATAGAAATAGGACTCGTAATAGTCCATTTATTTGTCAGAATATTGTTACAGAGTTGTTACATAATTTTTTTAAAGATCATAATATTCTGCCGTTTCCGGCGTACAAATACATTATCAGGGTTTTGGTTAGATTATTAGATATAACATTGAATTAAATAAAATAGGATAAAATTCAAATGGCAAATGAGTCAAATATTAAGAATGGAAATGTCAAAAATATTAAATTATGTCAAAGAGATAATAAGTATTGGATAATATTTTTGTGTTCACCAAAAATCTTAAGGTACATCTATGTATGCATTTCTAAAATTTTATTCTTGCTCGAAAAATACTGATCGTGCACCAAATATTAAAGGTTAGGTTAGGTTAGGTTATATTTTGGTGCACATTCAGTATATTTGGTGGAACACAGGCAAAATTAGGTAAATGAAATGGGAGTACTTTTAAATAAAATTGAAGTACTTTTAAATACCATCCATAAGTATTTAAGTCAACTTTTCATTCATAAAATCATCAGTCGAGTAGTAGCATTTAGTTAAGAGATAATTGATAATTTACATTTAAATGTCCTAAAGTCAAGAGTTTTAAAACAATCTGGTATTTTATTATAAACTTGGGTCGCCATACAGAATACATTGTTAGCAAATAGTTGATTATTTCGTCTAGGTACACGAAGCATGTGAACTTTGCAGCTCGGTTTGGATACAAGATCATTATGCAATTGAAATTCATTCTTATTTTGCTATACAAATATCAAAAATATCTATATATATATATATCTAAAAATATCAATAAAAATAAAAATATATATAAAATAAATATATAATAATAAAAATATCAAATATCTAAAAATATCTATATATATATATCTATAGCTGGGAGTGGTAGTATATTTTTTTTTTTTTAATAATGTAACACAGCTGAGAGAAGTTGTAACTACAAATAACATAGAGAGGTCCTTTTCTACACTGCGTCGTGTTAAAACATGGCTGAGATCAACGATGACTGAAAACCGTTTGGACGGCCTATGCATGCTCAGTGTACACCGAACCATGGTACAAAAAACTAAGGATACAATTGAATCTGAGGTGTTGAAACGGAAACGGACGTTTTGTGAAGAACCTCGTCGACTACTTTTTTTGTAAAATAAATTCACTGATTGATATTTGGTTTTTCATTTTTAACGTAACCTGATACGAGCCGATACAAAAAGAAAAATATCAAAATTGGACCAGTGGTCGTCTTCAGCGTCAAGCAAAAACTTACACGCGACATACAGAAAGACATTTCACGTTATAATAGACAGAAAAAAGTTGGAAAAGGCTAAAATATTTCGCTTTTGTGTTATGAATGCAAGTTATTTGGAACGTCCGTCCATTCAGAGTTTTTAATCCCAGAATAACTTCCTTTCATCTGCTAGACATCCGGCCACCAGAGGAGTTGATGACATACTTGAAGTCTGCTGAGAAATGAGCCGCCAGCCGGAAGGAATAGTGAACGTGAAGAATACCTGAAACGCATTCTAAGCAGGGCTTTAAATACCGGTAAATTTTCATAACGTTACCTTGTATTGACAGAGTTAACGTTATTATTAAAATAACGGCAATCGATTTAACGTTATATAAGCGACTATTAATTTTATCGTTATTTTAAACGGGTGAGGTGCAAGTAGTGGGGCCTGATGCATGCGGCGCGGCGGGAGCCCGCCCTCGCTCGCCGTGCTGATCAAAACGTTGCCTGAATCTGCCTGATTCTTACCCACAGTACTAGTGTTGGTTAATATATCATAAAGCAAAATAAAGCACCGTGCTTATCATACATATCGTAAAGCAAATGCTATCGTGGCTCTCACTTGTTGCTATTTGCTTATTTGCTTTACATCGCACTCTCTGTATCTGTCAGTCGCACATCGCAAAATCGCAAGCGCAAGTTGCAAAGCAGGGGCCCGCGGCGCGGCGGGCGGCCAGTCGTCGCAATCTTGCGATTGCTATTGCTATCGGTCGTGTGCTTAATCGTTCTACGCATCGCGTGTGAATTCGCGATCTCGGGCGGCTCACGTAATATAATGTTATTTTGTTTCGTGTTTTTTTTGTTTACAACACTTGAAATACTAACATACTTATTTTTATAATAACACTTAATCAATTATAGACAGTCCTAAGCCTGGAAAGTATGAAGGAAAGTTCATTGGTTTTTTGTTTACTGTTCTGTTTTATCGTAATAAATTCAGCGCGATGTAATATTTTTATAAAGCAGACTTGCTTTATCCGCGCCCGCCCGTTTGGCCGTAACAAATACCTACGCATATAAAAAGCATGCTTTAATAAAGCATATAAAATAACTTGCTTAAAATATAAAGCATAAAGCATTAAGCACGTGATTGCGATATAACAACTTTGAACACCACTACACAGGACGGCAACGTAGCTAAATTAACGTTAGTTATTGTATTTTTGTTAACGTTAATTAAAGTTATATTACTGGTAATATTATCAAGTAACGTTACATTTTTGTAACGTTAGTAGGTATAGCATTGAAATTTAACGATACGTAACGGTTACTATTTTGTTATTTGGTAACGTTAACAAGCCCTGATTCTAAGTATGGCAACTTCTTTAATAGTCGGCTAGTGAAGAGAGAGCTATAGCGACCCCAGCGTAGGGTTGCCATAGAAGCATAAGGCGAGGTTCTTCGAGCGTGCATTTTTGTTCTAGAGGTGGCAGCTGAGCGCAAGTAAATTGTGCCGTGAATTTCGTAATTTTGGGTTGAAAATTATATGTTTTACGATATTAACAATGTTAAACCCGACGGACATTACATCATCATAGAGGTTTATTTTGATGTGATTTTCAATACATAATGTGGTATAATATTGAAATAAAATGATTTTAATCTACAAATTAAGGGTATATTATTTTTGATATTGTTTGGATTTTTTTTCTATCAAGTGAACTTTATCCAATTATGTAATGAGTACCCGTCGTACCTACGACGAAGAAAGAAGAAGAAAGGTCTCAAAAGCAACATATAATTTTTTCACGTGTTTAATCATTACCGTTTCTAAATAAAATGACATTAAAATTACGTTTCCTAGAGGTTAACTTGAAGAACCTCGCCTTAAGTGCTGACCGGGACATTAGCAGTAAGTGACTGAAAATAACCAAGCAAAAGAAAAAAAAAAAACATTTATTACCATTTAATTTTTCAATCGTATAAAAAATATGAAAAAAGGGTCTGTTTTGTAGCCATGAGATTGATTCAGCATTACGAAAAGGGGTAAATTTGTGATTTTTTTCTATCGAGAAAAGTGACTGCATATCCGCCAGATCCATAAATAACACATATTTTTTCAGAATTTTATACTACTGTTTTTTAGGTTTCCCATGGATTATACAAACTAGTAATCGCGGTCTCTGTCGGATCATATCGCCTTAAATTGAACGGGCTTTTTTGTAGATTAACCGGGACGATCGGGACAGAAGTTCTAGACCGGTGACATGTCCCGGTGTACTGGGACGGATGGCAACCCTACCCTAGCGACGTGATATGCTGAATCGAATTTTTGATATTTCTAACGGAGCGCAGGGCGTGCGTCTCGCCAGTCGCTTACATACCTCCGCCTTGCCACGTCATATCATACTATATTGTGGAACAAGAATAAACAATTAATATACCCAGTACAACTTAATTAAATAAACTCATTTATTAGGACCTATAACAATACACGCCCAACAGAGCTTTTCTAGATTCTTTAAAAAATAACATGTTTAATCATTTCAAGTTTTCCATTTATTTATACCTACATTGCCTCGTCGGTCTAGTGGTTGCAAGCGCTATTGCTGAGCATGCCGAGGTCCTGGGTTCGATTCAAAGGGCCGGCGAAAGTGTTATTACGTTTTTCTACCTGGAATTTTTCAAAAGCAGCCCGCGGAGTCTGGATGTGTGCCCAGTTGATGGTAATAGGCTCGCCCCCTATTACATGGGACTTAACCGTAACTGGCTAAAAGTGGGTGTACAGACCTGAGCACCAGCATGTATACACTTAGCAAAATTCAAAAGCGAGTCAGAAGCAATTATTCTTATTGAAAATTGCTTTTGAATTTTGCTAAGTGTATACATATTGGTGCTCGTGACTGTACTACAGGATAAGTTTTTAAACAGTGCGCAAATTTTTGTTGGTGGCTCAGTATCAGTAATAGTTTCCATTATTTGTTCAATCCTTTTTTTTTGGTCGTACTTGAAATCAGCAAAATATGGATACAATCTATTCGTAATAATATCAATGGTCGAGCGCACAGCTGATAGATACCTACTACTGCGTTCTGCTTCACTGACCACGCCACGCCGCGGCGCGTTGCGCGACGAGTATCCATTATAACAGTTTCAAAATAAACATCTTTCGTTAACGATAACTTAATATTTTTGTACTAAGACATCAAAATAAGAAATAGGTGTATAATAAATCACGTTTAAGTTTTATTTGTCAAAATTAGCCCACTGATTAAAACCTTTTCTTGTATAGGTCCCTCTGCCTAACCCTTCGGGGAATACAGGCGTGATGTTATGTTCTGACAAATTTTTTCTTGTTATACTTATCAACAAGATTGGAAAACCAATGCAATAGGTATGGTGTTTTGTATGTTATACACATCGGTGGACACAATACACAGTGATTTTTAATTCTACTAACTACGAAATAGCAAAAATAAAAACATCTGTTTCATACATTTTCATCGGGTAAATATCGCATTTTTGTATGAAACATCTGATATTTTTTTCGATATTTCGTAGTTGGTCTCGTTGAAAGTTGTTTATAATCATGAGTACTTTCACCTTCTCAAAGGTTCACAGTGAATTAAAAAACACCGTGTATATCACCGAGTACGATATCTTGCCGCAATGAAGTCAGCCAGTAATTTAGGCCGGGAGTTTTGGTAGGTTCGAACAAAAAAGCGCGAGGTGACAATATAAATAACAATTTGGCCCACCCCGTTCGAATGTGGTTCGCTCGGATTAGCATAAGAATGCCGCATCATGCACGCCCACGACCCTACACTGTCCCTCGTTGTCTGTTTATACGTCGAATTTAATTTTGATTTACGATCCTCACAATTGTAAGTAAAACAGTTTTCGATGAAATGAATATAAAAAGCGGCAACGCCAACTGTGCCAGCTATGACTGTATCATATGTTTTCTCGTTCTGCTAGGCATAAACTATCATAACAATACCAATAATGGAATAACAGAGAGGAGAAAATAATGATTATAATTTATAGATAGAGAAGAAAATACATTTAAACCAGTGACTGAATACCGATATAATTTGGATATATGATACCAAAATATCGCTATAAATACCGGTATTTGGGTATACATACATATAATACCGTTTTTTTTTTTTTTGAGTTTTTGCCATTTGCAGTTCAGCGTCAGGTTGTATCTTGATCAAAATATGATTCGCGACTGAAGAATCATCAATAAAGATTCTGTGACGTCACATTGTAGCCTGATATCAGTACTGAGTATCGATATAATTATCGATATTTTATACTGATTCTCAAATTACTGATTTAAGATACGAGTATTTATGCCAGATGTCGATACTGTTATCGGTATTTTCTTTAAAATATCGGTATTCTTCGAATATTGATATCGGTCCCTGATATATATATATATATTGTTTATGTAGATGTTAAACACAGCAAACGAATGTTGGAGAAACAAAAGGAAACCAATTTTCTCGCGTAAGGTGGTAAAGCTTCTCTTACTTAAGGATAGTCTGTAAACGACTGAGCTTTTGCAATTTTTACAAATGGTTCTACAGTTCTTATTGGTGATACCTGAGGTCCTAGTGTGAGTTTATTTTAACCATCTCGACTTTACGCATCGAGTGCGTTCGGCGTTCCGATTGGCCGCCGAATGGCCCTTCACCAATCGGAGTGCTGAACGCGCTCGATGCGTAAATTCGAGATGGATAAAATAAACTCACACTAGGGCCTCTGCTATACTATAGGTACCTTCATACGCTATGGCGAACGTTTATTAACGTACACTCACATCAGTTCAGCACTATTGTATACAGTCGCTAGTCGCCAGCACATCAGGGGGCCAAGTCTACTAATGTACAAACGTTGCAATGGTCTCTTCATTGTGAGTTTTTGACAGATTTGCCATACAAACACTGTCAAATACTCACAATGGCGAGACCATTGCAACGTTTGTAAATTAGTAGACTAAGGCCCCAGGTTATACGAAACTGTCAAATTTCTCCAAACGATTTTATACCTTAAAATAAGTTAGGTAGTTAAGTTATAGTTAAGTTCAAAATCGAATGAGAAAATTTGACAGTTTGTGGTAGCCAAAGTTCTAGGCCCGAAAAACCTGATAGTTCTAAGGTTAAATGATTCTCCTGTTGAATTTGCGGTAACCCGTTTAAATAAAAAAACGAATATTTGTGCAGAGTTAAAGGTAGTCAAATAAGAAAGGCTTACCCCTTCTTTGTTATCCGTATTCTATCATTAAAACTCCTATTTTGCAATCTCCAGCTTAGATCCATTTTAATTATCTACCTATTGTCCAAATATTTTTGACTACTAAGGGCTGATTTCACCAATGAAACAGGGGCCTAAGTCTACTAATTTACAAACATTGCAATGGTCTCGCCATTGTGAGTATTTGACAGTGTTTGTATGGCAAATCTGTCAAAAACTCACAATGAAGAGACCATTGCAACGTTTGTACATTAGTAGACTTGGCCCCCTGAACACGATCAATGCATCTAAACCGCGCTCAAGAGGTGTCAGTGTCATCATTGCTGTGAAATATTGACACTAACAGCTGTTGACACCGGCAACGTTTAGAAGTGCTGATAACGTTCAGTTTCATTGGTGAAATTCGTCCTAAATGATAATTTCACCAATGAAACTAAACGCGTTCAGCTCATCTAAACTGCGGTCAAGAACTGTCAGTGTCAATATTCCACAGACAATAATGATACTGATAGTCCTTAAACGTGGTTTAAGTGCTTATCGCGTTCAGTTGTGAAATTTGCTCTGAGTTGACAAAAATGTTTGTTTGCAATAACACCTAGTGACAAATGTGTTTTTTTACTGCGATTATTTTAATCTGAACGTTCCCTTAATCTTTCAATTCCAACATCCTTTGATTTCATTTAAATCCCTTTTAAATAACTTAATAAAAGAGGTCTGGGAATATAATTTACGATCGACATTAGGACGAATTAAAGTGCTTCTTAAGATTCCTTTATGCAAATATTGTTAAAAATATCGCTTACCTCCGCCGATTAAATTAATTGAGGTAATACTCGCTTTTGGCATGTTCGAGTATTAATTTGATAAATGAGGGTTAATCAGATCATCTACCTAATTATTTTAGACAGCTCATAAACAAAATCGTCGGGCGTTCCGTTTAATTAATGCTTATCTCGGAGATTCGCTCGTAAATCGAGCATGATGATTCAAAAGTACCTTTGTATATTTATAGATGGAAGGAATACCTTGAAAGATTGTCTAGAACAAAAAGATCAACGGTTGATCCTACCTAGAAGATGTCAACAAAAAATATAGAGTTACACTTAAGGCAATGAATTGGCTAGAAGTTAACTGTGTCTAATTTATTTTAAAAGAACATTTATGTAAGTATTTATACACTTTTGTAACAACCGCTTAACAATATATTAATTTAAACAATTATTTATCTTCAACCTTCCAAAAGCGCTAAGATCTAATCTAAATAAATAAAATAATAAACGACGGTGCTCAGTGTTAATACGCATTTAAGATAATATATTTAACCATACAAAATAAATGTCCACCTAATAAATCGTGCCGGACCTTATCGACTTTCGAGACGCGACAGTAAGGACTCGATAAGGATGTGGGTCCATTCGGTATGAGGGTTTCGTGTCTCTTAACATTTTGGTTTACGTTAAGTTTCCTTTTACCTTTGTACGGTGGAACTTCTTTGGTGTCGAATTTGGTGTTAGTGACTCGTGTAGGTTTGGGACAGGCGCGAGCTGAGCGTAATCGGCGTTGCATCTTAATTTAGTTGTCTTGTATTGTGGGAGGCGGCGGCGAGCGCGTTGTGGGACATAACCTAACCCACTGCGGAGGTAAAGGACGACGTGCCCGACTGACGCATATATCCCTATATTTATTACACACTTGTATAAAACGAATGATTTTATTGGCTTAATTGGGATCAAAGGTTCTGTAGATGAGTAGATCACTGCAGGATCACAAGCTGTTTGAATTATAAACAGAAGTATTTATTGTTGAGGTAGAAAAACACTTACCACATTGACGAACTCTTGAAATGTAATAGCGTTGCTCGTTGCACTCTGTGCTTTATCCAGGAGAATCTGGAACGAAAAGTAGCCAGTCTCAAAATGTTAGCCAGGGTACGTCCCTGTAAAGTTAAGTTGAAAGGAAAGACTTTTTCACTCCTCTTGCTCAAAAAGATCGTCATTGTGGCATACCAGAGCAGCGAAGCAAAATAGCATTTCTTCCTCTAGGGGAAAAAGTTTATTTTTATTTTTTTTCTGTCAAAGACAATGAGCCTACAAAAACGAAAAAGTTGAATAATCATGAATAAAGATTCGACTGTTTCATAAAAAAGAACAACATTTTATTTTTGAAAATGGAACTAAAATCGGCGATCTCTTTTTGGTAGAATGTATGCAATGCATTGCGGCTACAGAAGAAATAAAAAAAAAAGACATTGGCGCAAATTCTTTAGAATTTTCCTCTAATTTGCAAATTGAATTAGTGGCCGTAATTTATTTTTAATATTGTATTGGATTATTTTATTTTGTCGCAATCGTATTGAAAAGTAGAGTGTAACACACGGCGCTAAAAACCCATTATAACTCGGTTTCTATTTACTCCCTAGCTACAGCTCGGGAGTAAAACTACCTCGTATAAATGGGACATTTATAGCCCCTTGTAAAACAATCTACTATTCTGAAAGAAGATTGTCATTAGAAGATAGTTTCGAAGCTTCAGGAAGAAAATTCAGGTAGAAATTCGACTAATAACTCCTAAAGAAAGTTTCAAGTGTGATGTTGAAGATACTTACCTCACGCTTATGAGGTGGAACCTGTGCTATAAAATCTGGATTTTGAAGGGTTTGTAAGAAATCTGGCCATGGGATCTCACCGAAACCCTCTGGGTCGAACTGCAACAAAAGAAGTCAATGAAGAATTAAAGAATCCTCATAAATAATCTAGAATTTTACTGAGGCAAAGCTCTTTCAGGAAGCATCATAAAAGACTTTAGTAACTTTTCGTATTTTGGATTGCATTTTAATAACAAAAACTAAATATAGGAACAAGGAAATAAGCCTAAAGATGAAAGCAACAGGTAGAGGTAGAGGTGTGACTTCGTAAAAACAGTGGATGCGCTCATTAATTTAATCCCGTCCCGATACGGTCACGTAGCGGAGCCCTTGATTATGATTTCACAGTGGCACCCCGAACGTCATAACACGTCAGCCGCACTTCACACATGTGCCTTCAGTTGTATTTTCATATGTTTCCCAAAACAGTGGCACAAAAAATAAGAAGCGCCCCTATCTCGAGTATCGCACATCTCAATGTGTCCTACGTGACGACTCACCGTTTGATCCGTGCGCCACCGCCTCTTTTATCTACTTATAAAACATTTTATATCCCGCTTCTGTACATTTTAATCAGTCAAAAACAAAGAGTATTCTTTGAAATTTGTTTCCGTATCCTAAACGACAGTTTTTATGAAATATGCGGGCTTTAACTCTTACCTTTATGTGGCAGAGTTGCCACTTTTACGAGCTTGTAAAATAATTATTGTCATTTCATATGCATAGAGATAACAGTACTTGCCAGTTTTTACCGTTCATAAATAAGAAAATTAATTTAACTATGTATATTGTGGTGTTGGTTAAGTGAGTGCAGCAAGTATTCCTATTGCCAGCAACTTCGTCCGCTTAGATTTAGCTACCACTTTTGGGAAAGAATTTTTACGTGTTTCATATTTTATTACCAAAGCCCTAAAATAAAAACTTTAAGGCTCACGCAGACGGAGAAATTGATCTGCTAGAGTCGCGTCTCGAGAGCCTTTACTGTCCTAACAAAAAAAAAAAAAAAAAAAAAACATTCGGAATTTACTTTCGCACAAACTTTCATCCCTTAGTTTAACTTCTTAGAGATACAAATCCTAAAAATCCTTTAGTGCAAAGGCACTAGTGTCCAAGTTTCTTGTTTCCATGTGCTTTGTAATCCTAAATCAGCTTCTTTGACTAGAATAAATGAATTCAAAGATAATAAAATAATCTTTCTGTTTACTAACACAACAGGTAGCAAAATAAGTTGTAAAGATATCGCACGTGGCATCAACCTGTCTCGCTGTCAACTTAATAAAATATTACGGTTCAACCACAACACATCTCGTCAATGCTATGAGGTTGTTTCATGTTCTTCCTTGTTTTGAAAATACAGAGCCAATTAAATTATTAAAAAAAAAAAAACCACTGCTCCTTACACTTTGACGAACTATGCGAACTGTTAAACAGTTGTTTTTTTTTTGCGATTTCAGGTTTGGTCCCATAGTGAAAGTTTTCATAATGATGAGTATAATGGGCATCCTCTTACCCCTTAAGAGGATGCCCATGAATTCAATTTCCCCCTGTATAGCATAACATAAATATGGCATATAAAAGCTTTACAAAACACAAAAAAAAACTTGGATACTCACTCTATCAAATAAGAGGCGCCATTTCTGGAAAAAAAAAACAGAAGACGTTAATTAAGAAATGATGAGTGAAATACAAAATTGATTGGAGATGTTTTAAGGCTGTTTTCAACCTAAATGAGCGTGAACCTCTGTATAATTAAAACATTATATCAATACCATTAGTTTCATTCAAACAAAACAATGAGGTCCCACACATGTATTAACCGTGCATTAACCTTAAATCTAACTGTAACTTAATTAAATAAATTGCCGGGTTAAAGGCAAAATCGACTATCTGCGTTTTTAGTTTTTCACTTTAAATAAGTACAGAATACACAATTAGCTGACCCCCCCTTGCATAAATGGTTGAGATTTTTTTACTAACAAATCGTACGATTTTAATTTTTTTTCTAGTTTTGGGTAGATTTCGTATAGGTACGAGTATTTAAATTAAATTAAGAATTATAAAATTCTATCGATCCGTATTCAAAAAAATCTCAACCATTTATGCAAGGGGGGGTCAGCTAATTGTGTATACTGACTGTACCATTCGAATCGGCATTTGATTCTTTATCTAATGGTAAAACCAACTAAACCGCAGGACTTACTGTTCCTGAGTTACTGAATGTAACAACCGATTATAAAATAATCGGTTTAATCAAACCGGTCAAACCGGGTTAATCGGTTTCAGCAGATAGTCGGTTTTGCCTTTAACCCGGCGAAATATTCTTCTGATGACGTAAACTGCTATTGTTTTAAGGTAAGTTAATGTTTGACAGATTTCCTAAACTTACATCATGCATCAACTCCCGCCGTATTTCCGCCTCGTCCAACTCCGAGCCGAGGTCCGTGTGATCCGTGTCGTAGAGGGGTTCTGCTGCCCGGGATATGGAGCCGAGGGAGTCCCGGGCTGAGGCAAGCGATCCGGTGACGGTGGGCAGCACCCCGGCCTCGATCCCGGACTCCATGGAGGTGTTAGTCGAGAGGATAGTGGCGGCGGGCGGCGCGCGAACGTCGCCGCCTGCGCCACTGCCCACCCACACAGACATGCTGCTTGCAACACCATCCACACTACTGCACTTGCCCCCTATTACAACAACTCCTTCGATACCATACTAAACTGCGTAGTCAACTGTTTCGTTAGTCAAACTACAAATTGTATATTCGTAAAAAAATTCTTTGGACAGATATTGGGACCGAAACTGTATGTGCTGGACGCTTTTAATTTTGGACTTTGGAATTTTATGGAAGGAAATAAGTGAATAACAACAAGTAACTAGATTCTATGCTTGGAAGATTATAAGGCACGTTGTTTGATATCTTTCGCCTTGATCGATGCACCTGAAACAAAGGAATACCCACATAATCCTCAACTCGATCATACTAACTCAAGATGTGGACCTGTTCACTGACAAACTGAACATAATTATATCTGCGGCAAATGTCCACCTCACACACTGTCATACAAGTTAACTGATATCTACGTAACTAGACTAAGCCGTACTCATTGTAAGTTAGTAGTAATTTTTTTTTTACATCCAACTGTGAGTACCTTTTCCTTCATCTCACCTGATGGTAAGTGATGATAAGGCCGAAGATGGAAGCGAGCTTCAACCGGAATCCTCAACCACAGAGGAACTGGCTATCCTACTTCTATATCTAACTGCCGAAACACAACAATTGCTGTTAACATTGTTGTTTTGGCGACAGACTTAGATAAGATGGTGGTAGCTAGCCAGGCGGACTTAGAACAAGCTCTACCACCAACCAAACCGAGCAGACATTTTTGCCCCCGCTGGGAATCGAACCCAGGCCCTCTGTACCTGAGACAGGTGGTTTTACCACTAGACCACAGAGGCGGTTGAAAAATATATTATTATGTTATCAACAAAACTTTAACTTTACGCGTATATTACGAAAATGTAACTTGTTTGTAGACGCTTTAGGATGACCTGTTAAGTCTACAAAATGTTTAATAAATAAGATTAAAAATCATTAATCGCACATCCGGAGACACAATAGGTAAGTTTGAAAAAAAAATTGTACAGTGGCCAGCACACAAAGCTACACGAAACTGTCAAATTTCTCCAAACGATTTTTAAACTTTAAAATGTTTGTGATTAAGTTCAAAATCGAACGAGATAATTTGAGAGTTTGTGGTAACTTGATGTGCTGGCCACCGCCACCGTGTCTACTTCTTTAGATTTCTAACAGCTTTCCGCCCTCTAGCGGATGATTCTTGCAGTTACAAATGCGGCGTTTTCACTCCAAACGAGAATAATTATAGGAATAATTTGGTATATTTCAGTCAGTACTTTTTTTTTGCAGTCGTGTCAATGTTGCTTCGGATGTGCGTATATTATTGGTATGATTTAGGTTAGAATACGTATACCAAGGTTGTTTATCTAGGTAGTTATAGAATTGAGGTAGGTAGGCACTTTATGTCGACCCTCACCCTAACTTTTATTTATCTAAACAAATCGTACTTGACCTCGTTAAAAACAATAGCCTATCGTTATATTTTAGCCTTGGGATTTCTGATTTCGAAAAGCTTTTATGATTTTTAACGACTTTATCCGTCCCTAGGTAATAAAACCTAAATTCCCTCTTATTTTGCTGGCAGTGGTATTAAAAACGGGTATTTTTTCGTGGTCCTGATTTTTTGTCCTACCAGTAGGTCTACGAGGGTATGTTATTGCTGTTGGTCCTACTGAAGTTTTGAAACCAAAATATTATACCTCCTGTAGGTACAAAGAAATTAGATTAGGTGTGGGGGTATCTCAGTTTCAGTCGTCATACTGCCTTCTCTTTATATCTTAGAAGGCATTTTGTATGTTTGCAAAAACTTAGGACTTTTCAAAATAAGAAGCGAGTAATAATAATTCTTTACAGGAGGTACATTTTAGTTTAAAACTTTAGTAGGACCAACAGCAATAACATACCCTCGTGGACCTACTGGTAGAACAAAATAGTAGGACCACGAGAAAATACCCTTCAAAACGACCTTTTTAAGTAACTAATTTAGCCGGTCAGGTGCTGAACTGTACGGAAACAGCAGTTCACAAAAAGCGGTACAAAGATCAAAGAACATCTCTGTTTTATAAGGTATCTTACTACCATAAAATATCCAAGCTTCACTACAGCTTTCCACATCTGGTGAAGTGGTGATTAGGTACCTACCTATATACGCTGGTGGAAGTGATAGACTGGAAGTTTGTAAAATCTGAAAAACTAGATATCCCTAGATACCTACTAGGATATTATCTGACACGTAAAGTCAATTCACAGACTAGTAAATAGACTTCATGTGGTTAGGTAGGGTAGAGTTCGTACCTTCAACTAATAAACCATAATTAACTAAACTAAATTTAAGTTCAGTGCATCTTTTTCTTTCTATTTCATTAAGAAAAGGACAGAAGATACATTTTAATTTAGTCCTGTCAAATTAATCAGCGCCTGTCATTACTCCATACAAGTATAGACGTGATTAAAAATTTGCCTACTAAAATTACGTCAATTTACGTTAAGCGCTGATTAATTTGACAGGACTAAACTAAAATTTATCTTCTGTCCTTTTCTTAATGAAATAGAAAGAAAAAGATGCACTGAACTTAAATTTAGTTTAGTTTGTGAACGAGGGAATCGGTACCATTATAATCATTAACTACCCGAAAAAATCTTCTTTTTACTCAATAGAAGAGTCTAGATATATAGCTTATTTAAAAAATGCACACTGTCTACAAAATGCAAGCTTAATACGTCTGGTGCAATTTACGACACAAAATCAAATTTTCTGAGCACCAAGATAGCCAATCAGCTGAGGGAGGGAAACGTGAGCAGAACGCTGCGGGCCAGAGGGCTTCAACCCTCTTGACGTTGCCATGACAACGGGCCGCAATTTCATACCCCGCTTAACACTAGGCTTATTTGCCGAACACGTGTTTTGTTAAGAATTCCCTGAATTACCTAGTTTTTAAACGTTCAGTTTAGAATTTAATTTATTAATCAATTTAAAAAGAATTATCGAATATTAAAATGTTGACAATATACCTACCTCGCATGGAGTTATGTTTACCCACACGCATTTAATGATTTTATTAAAATTAATTTAGCTCTACCTTCATTTTCCATGTACCTATTTACGGCAGTTCAACGTTTTATCTCATTCTGACCATAATGATTAACAAAAAACAAAAAACAAGCTTTATAAGACAACACTTTTAATCAAATAGATACATAAATAAAAAAACGATCGTTTGTTTTCCCCTAATCAACATAACCAAAATCGTTCACTTACCTTTATCTTTCCTAATCGTTCACGCCACTATCATAAGGGGTACTTTACACGTGGCTCCATTTCCAAAATATCACATATTATTATGTTTCGTGTCAAGAACACATTAGACTTCCAAACGCGGTGGACATTTAGTTATATGTCAAAACACTTCGTATGCCAGTGAAAGTGAGAATGGCGTCCAGATTTCAGCGCATGCGTGCTGCTTAGAATCACAAGAGGGTGCTTGCCATGAAATATGTATGGTTGGTCTCTTTCAAATGCTGCGTTGAACCGCAAGTGTGAGCGGTTTTGGTACCATAATTATCATACGTCTAGAGATTGTGTCATTTAAGAAGTTCAGATACTGCCTTCCTTCCAGCTATCCTTATGATAAGTTTAGCAATTGATGATATATCTATACTAAAAAGTACGGTAGCTAAAAAGTTCGTTTGTTTGTTTGTTTGGTTGAACGCGCTAATCTCAGAAACTACTGGTTCGAATTGAAAAATTCTATTAGTGTTGGATAGCCCATTTATCGAGGAATGCTATATAACATTACACTACGATCCTTAACAGCCGAGCAAAAAGATAAAAGTCAGAAAGAACTCTAAGCGAAAACGAAGTAATAGCACGGGCGGGCGACGGGATGCCACGCGGTAGGTCGGGCTCCGAAATAACAATAATACTCGGACGAAGTCGCGGGCAAAAGCTAGTACAATATATACCTAGATAATAATAATATAATGGGTCAAACACAGCCTACAGTTAAAAAATTGTAGTTTAGTATTACTTTATGCAAGTTTCATAATGGTGCCGATTCCCTTGTTCACAAACTAAACTAAATTTAAGTTCAGTGCATCTTTTTCTTTTTATTTCATTAGGAAAAGGCAGAAGATAAATTTTAGTTTAGTCCTGTCAAATTAATCAGCGTTTGACGTAAATTTACGTAATTTTAGTAGGCATGTTTTTAATCACGTCTAAACTTTTATGGAGTAGTAACAGGTGCTGATTAATTTGACAGGACTAAACTAAAATTTATCATCTGTCCTTTTCATAATGAAATAGATTGAAAAAGATGCACTGAACTTAAATTTAGTTTAGTTTGTGAACAAGGGAATCGGCACCAATATGGACCTTTTATGCGAGTATGCAATTTCCACCTAGGAGGTGGTTTGATTTCTATTCTCGTATAGACAATAATGTAGAAAATCCAGTATAGGTCATTAACCAGGGTTTTAGCGCAATCTCCACAACAAAGTTCAAAATGAGTGTAGAAGAGAATTAGGACTTTTGGAAGACTTTCTAAGTAGTAATTAACTTACGATTTTTAGTAACCCGGATCACCCGTATCTATTATACCTAATAGTAGTTTGATAAAAATCTGAGGACTTGACTATTGCTAATTTGCTTTTCAAAAAGGATTTGCGCCTGCATGTTTTTAAGGAGCAAGTAATACTAGTGCAATCATTTCAATATCATGGAAGGCGCTTAGAGATTGAATAATATTACTCATCGTTTTAGGTTTTTAGTAAATTGTTGTTAATTTGCATGCATTAAATGGTTTTCTTTAACAACTTTAGAAAAATTGCATTAATACTTTTTTTGTAATTTTTTGGTTACGTTAATTTTTCATTTCTTTTTCGTTGGCAACTCTATTTAAAACGTCAAAATATTTGGTTTCGTCGTGGATATCGCATCGCAGTGAAAATTATGTAAGAAAAACAAAAATAAAGCGAGATTCCGTGTTTAAAAAGCGATTTTTCGTGATTCGTTACATTATTATGCCTACTGGGCGTGCTGCTCTGTTGTTGCGGCGTCTCTCGACGGGTGATAATAGGCTAAAAAGTCTAAATTTGAATCAAAATACTTCGAAGGAACCGCTCATTGCTAACCCGGTGTGCAGTCCCAGGGACTTGAGCTTGCCAAGAAGGTATACTATATTTTAGATGTTTAATTTATCATTATTTTATTAATTTTCTATTATAATTCATACTCTGCCCGGCTGAATTCTTTACATTTTATCCGAAAATGTAATACCTACTGTTAGATGACCTTGTTTTTGTTTACATGTCATGTTTACGACGATTGAAAGAGAAGGGAACCATTGTCGATAATGCATTAATAATTAGGGTTTGTGAACTTTTTTGCTTATCTAATAGGTTCATGGATTAGTTAGGTGTATGTTTACACTTTTATGTAATTGGTGAATTATGAATAAATTACCTACTATGATTTTTATAAATGTCTGTAAGCATGATAAGCTTATTTTGGGCTCTGTATTGGGATTGAAAGGCACATTTTGTAACTAATACTGGGATCCCTTTGATAAAGAGTGGTTCATAGAGTCATCAAAATTAGCTGACCAAGAATGATTTTAAAATACTTAAGGCTCCACTGTACTTTAAACCCTGCATGTGAGAAGTTTCAGTTTTTTTTAATGTTGGGTTCATGTAAAACGCTTTTGCAAAATGTCACACTGCACAAAATTTCAAGTATCATAAGCGCAAACGCATGTTATTCTTCCAGTCAATGCAAATAAACCTTTAATTAGCAAAAAACTAAGTTTGTTGTTATAATAAATGATAAGCAAGTTCCTTGAATTCCTTATTTTATCAAATTGTCACACAATTATTATTAATTTTTTTTTTATAAAGCTGAGTCCTATCGTTATCTACTTATCACTGTGAGACAGTCAAATTACTATTTATAAAATATAAAAAAGATTATATTATACTTTTTTTTTATAACACTGCCCCACACTAGGAATTTCTCCTGTATCGTGGGTGCATTTACAAACATTTAAACTCACATACACTAACAGCCAGACCCGGAACAACTACTTGTAGGTCATACAAATATTTGTTCCGTGCGCAGCAGTCAATCGCTTAACCACTGCGCCAACCGTGCCGTCAATACTTACATACGTACGTCAATACTTGGCCTCCATGCAGGCCGTGCACAGCGGACTGTCTGTGACTTCTATGACAAAGATGTGTTTATTAAATGACCCATGGCCAGTTATAGCTGCTGTAACTGTACGCAGCTGTTGTTTCGTTAGTCCGAGAACCTGTTTCGTGAGGTGGCCATCAATTGTGGGGAGAGCTTCCTTAGCCTCTGATCTGAAATCCTTACAATAAGCCCTTTCATTTGTTATGTCACATGGTACGGTTTGCAAATAATTGCCCAAAGTGACCCCCATGTTCAAAATTCATTTATTTACATTACACATCCATGTTTGGGTCACAGAAGTTCAACTGTGTACCAAATTTCAACTTAATCGGCCCAATAGATTCGGAGCAAATTGGCTGTGACAGACAGACAGACACAAGAGTGATCCTCTATGGGTTCCGTTTATTCCTTTTGAGGTACGGAACGCTAAAAACTTAATTTATAATTTCTATGAAGAAAACCACAATACCTCATAAATGTGGTTATAAGCATACTAAGCAGTTACAACTGGAAAATGGGGGCCGACTGACAAAGATATGTTGCCTTACCTTCAAAGCCTTTGCAAAAAAAGTAAAAAAAATGTTGTTCCTAGTTATACTCCTATAAAATTCTTGCAGATTATCAACATTTGGACCAAATAATATAACAGTCCCACCACTCACAAGGAGTTTTAGTGACAATAAGATTATAATGGCAACTCCTAATACTGATACTCCACCAACAGAACAACCAAAGCATACCAATCGTTTAATCTCTGAGAAATCTCCTTATTTACTTCAACATGCTCACAACCCTGTGCAATGGTACCCATGGTGTCAAGAAGCCATTGACAAGGCTAAGAAGGAAAACAAACTTATATTCCTATCAGTAGGATATTCCACATGCCATTGGTGCCATGTCATGGAGAAAGAATCGTTTGAAAGTGAGGATGTAGCGAAAATAATGAATGAACACTACATCAACATCAAAGTAGATCGAGAAGAAAGACCTGATATTGATCGTGTTTACATGTTATTCATACTGGCGACGAGTGGCGGTGGCGGATGGCCCATGTCAGTTTTCCTTACACCAGACTTACGCCCTGTTACTGGCGGAACATACTTTCCTCCTGGGGACCGCTGGGGAAGGCCAGGGTTCAAAACAATTCTACTTTCGTTAGCCAATAAATGGAAATCCAATCATGAACAGTTCTTGGAAGCAAGTCTCAATATCATGGAAGCACTGCAAAAAATATCCTTAGTAGACTCAGACAGTTCTAATTCTGTTCCTGGAGAAGCAACCTGGGAAAAATGTATTCGTAGATATATGACTAATTATGAACCAGAATTTGGTGGATTTGGTGCAGCACCGAAATTTCCACAGGCTTCCATTTTTAATTTTCTTTTCCATTATTATGCTCGTGACAAAAACAATGTAGAAGGTAAAAAATGCCTGGATATGTGTCTGTACACTTTGACTAAAATCGCTAAAGGTGGTATTCACGATCACATATCAAGCGGTTTTGCACGATACTCAGTCGATAATGCCTGGCATGTGCCTCATTTCGAAAAGATGCTTTATGATCAAGCACAGTTAACCGTTGCTTATACGGACGCTTTCCTCGCGACAAAAGATGATTTTTACGCCGAAGTTGTTCGAGATATCATAAAATATGTGAACAGAGATCTGAGACACGAGTCTGGCGGATTTTATAGTGCTGAAGATGCTGACTCATACCCAGAGTTCGGAGCTGCTCATAAGAAAGAGGGAGCGTTTTGCACTTGGGAATACAAGGAACTTAAGTCTCTACTGAAAGATAAGAAAATTAATTCCGTATCGTATTTGGACGTTTTCTGCGACTACTTCAGTGTTGAAGAGGATGGAAATATTTCTCCTGAAAGTGACCCTCACGGAGAACTTACAAATCAAAACGTATTGATTATTTATGGTAGTAAGCAGGACACAGCTCAAAAATATGAACTGTCCATGGAGCAATTCAATCAAGTCATAGCCGAATGTGTTGAGATATTGTATGATGTACGCCAGAAGCGGCCTCGTCCGCATTTGGACACCAAAATGCTTTGCTCTTGGAATGGCTTGATGATAGCTGGCTTGGCACAAGCTGGCCAAGGGCTGGGAGAGAAGCAATTCGTTGAGGATGCGATCAAAACAGCAGAGTTCATACAAAAACATTTGTATGATGAATCAGCCAAGATATTATTACATTCTTGCTATAGAGCTGAAGATGGAACCATCGCCCAAACGTATGTTGACACCTTTTAATAATAATATTTCGCAACATAAAATTCGTATAAATCAGTAGGTATTTATTAACTTTTACAGTGCCAAACCGATTAAGGGCTTCCTAGACGACTACGCGTTCTTGATCAAAGGCTTGCTCGACTTGTACGAGGCGTCTCTGGACTACCGCTGGTTGAAGTGGGCGCGCGACTTGCAACAGAAACAGAACGAACTGTTCTGGGACACCGACAACGGTGGTTATTACACCTGTTCCATGGATGATGCCAGTGTGGTGCTGCGACTTAAAGAAGGTAAGGTTTTATTACGGAAAAAATATTTGGGAATATCGGGCTTGTTATTTTCAGGTTCACATAATAAGACATAATATTTTTTTCTTTCAACTACGTAGTATAATGTTATCATTAATCACTACGAAACCGATCACAAAGGACGTATTTTGCTTAGAACCAAAACAGTGCAGAAATGTTATATGAAATCAGTCTCATGGTTGCACAGTTTTTCATTAATGCACTGTTTGTTATTTTTTATTTAGATATAAATTTACCAAAGAGGTTTAATGTCTCCCATTAAGTTTAATATAAAATGTATGTATTAGATCAAAAAAATACTGGCTGAAAATAAAAATCGGCTGAATAAAACCGACTTGGTGAAAAACTTTGTTTTCATTAATTTGAGTTTTTCTTTTAGTAGGTATATTTTATCACGGTAGGTAGATTGGTAGTTGAAAGAAAAGTAGATTACGCACCTTGCTAAAGTGAGTAATTAATGCACTCGTGTTAATTTAGTGCCCTCGCATGTGCTTGGGCACCAACATAACACTCGTTCATTAATAACTCACTTTACGCTCGATGCAACAATCTACTATGCCGTGTGTCTGATGGGAAAATAAGACGAACTTCCGTACAAACTTTCATCCCCTATTGAGACCGTTTAGGTGATTATTTTTCCAAAAAGCCTCACTCTTGTGCAAAATTTCATGTTTCTAGACCAGTGGCGTAGCTAGTCATAAAGGGGCCCTTGTTGGGAGCCCTTTTCACCAGACTACGGCGAAACTCCAAAGGAAGGGATTATTGTTTACAAAATAGCGTACTAACATGACAGGTTAAGTTTCCATTGTAATTTTACTAAGAGAATGTAAGACCAAGCGAGGTGAGTTAGAAAATTTGAGTCTCCATTAAACTAATGCTGGTTTCGTGCAACTCATTTTCATTTTTTCATTTTTGCTCATTTTGAGAAGCACGAAACCAGCATTAGTTTAATGGAGACTTTAAATTCATGCCATCCCTTACATTTTGTATAAAAAAAAAAGTGACAGCATCAATTTAAAGTCTCCGTTAAACTAATGGTGGTTTCGTGCAACTCACCCTTAAACTCATAGTTAAGCTGTCGTTGCTACACTACTAAGAAAATGCAAGAGCGAGCGAAGCGAGCTCTAAAGTTGGAGCATCCTGACTGGGATACTAATTAAAGCTGTCATTGTGATTTTAATAAAATAATTCTAGAGCAAGCGAAGCAAGCTCGAAAGTAGAGCATCCTGACTTTGGTAGTTTAGATTTTCTGTGTGATTTAACTAAATGCAAGTCTTTTTAAGCTATAAATAAATTACGTTAACTTTCATATTTTCAGCTCTTATCAATAAGATTTTTTGGATAATATTTAACGAATCTTTGCTCCTGTAGCTCGGGGGCCCGGGCCCCGTGTCATTGATGACTGATACGGCGGTAGCTACGCCCCTGTTCTAGACCCAGCGCCGGGCCAGTATCATTGATATGGCTGATACTGATGGCGGTAGCTACTGTTCTAGACCTAGCGGTGTAGGCTGTGCGTTAACTACTTCATTCAACATTATTCTAAACTTGCTACACAAGAATTCAACCGAAAGTTAACTAAAACAACAAAGTTCTTCATTTCAGCGTTTATGTATCTTCCATTCCATAAAAAAAAATCTTTAAAAACTGCCTAAATATAAATAGTAAGTAATATACTAGTTTACAAATTGTATACTAACATTTTATGTTACATTTTTATTTCAGATCAAGATGGCGCCGAACCATCAGGCAACAGCGTCGCCGGTCACAACTTGCAGCGCCTCGCGGCATACGCAGATAAAGGCGCAGCGCCCGAGGGCGGCGACCAAGAGAGAGAGATGGCCAAGAAACTCCTGAAGGCCTTCTCTAAGAGGCTCAACGATGCCCCCACTTCGCTCCCTGAGATGATGTCCGCGCTCATGTTCTATAATGATTCTCCTACTCAGGTTCGTGGGTCATGACGTGTTCAATTTAAACTACGTTCAAAACTTATGTGATCTTGGAAAAATAACTTTAAAGCCTTATAATAAAGTTTTAAGATGACATTTTCAATAGCAATTCTAAAATCAACTTAATTTATGCAAGTTAAAGGTGATATTTGTTTAAATGAACATGTGTACCGATTTGCGTATAGGAAACAGGAATTTGAGTAGGGTATTGTTGGCTAGTTTGTTAGGCAACAGCAAGTCATCAAGTAAGTAAGTCTAGTCAAGTTTTTGATGTTTCAAACTAGTTGGATTTGTATTCGTAATAGCGGGAATCGGGCCTAAGTTTACCAATGGAAATTCACTGACCAATGGGGTAAAGGCCGCTATGTACATATTTATTATCATAACACATTCGATATTGATGATTATCGCCTTAATTTTGAGCCAATTGCTATCCCAGGTGAACCTTAAAAACGGCCGGTAAACGGCGAAGTTGGCTTTTTCCCGCAGTCGTGAGTCACACTACTTTTAAAACATTTCAGTTTGTTTGTATTTTGTGTTTCACAAACTTCTATCAGGTGCTGATAGCGGGCGGCTGCTCGGACCCGCGCACGCTGGAGCTGGTGCGCGTGGTGCGCTCGCGCCTGCTGCCGGGCCGCGTGCTGGCCGTGGCCGACCCCGCCGCCGAGTCGCCCGCCGGTATGTCCGACATACGTGAGTTTATCTCATGACTAGCTGACCCGACAGATGTTGTCCTGTCAAAATTTCAATCATTCGTACAAAAATCCTATCGAAAAAACGCTTTTAAATTGTTTCTTTCCTTTAAAGCTTTAATCGACATTAAAAAAAACTGCAAAATCGGTCCAGCCGTTCTCAAGTGATGCGCTTACCAACAAACAGCATTTAATTTTTATTTAAAGATCAAGGCTGTATTTTATTTTATTATTGTTATTTAAAAATAAAACTAGTGAAAAAAAAAATAACTTTGACCTTCAATATTTTCGTAACCAGAAGGTTCCCGGAAATGATCCTAAACAAAAAAAACTTTGACCTTCAATATTTTCGTAACCAGAAGGTTCCCGGAAATGATCCTAAACAAAAAAAATATCACAATTAATGGAAGAACTAGTGACTCTCTGCTTCATCAAGCATCTTTTTACGCCCGTTTTAAGGGTAGAACATGCTTAAAACTTCCAAGGTGGTTCGAAATTGAAAGCTCATAGCGGCACTGCGTATTAGTAGTGATTGGTCACTCAGGTGCCAACGTTCCTAAGCAGATAATGTCATCTGGCAACATCCAATGACGTTCACCACCACCGTCATGGGTGGGTCGAGTCGTAGACCGCGTTCTATATAAAAGCGATCGTAGCGCGATTACGCGATCGTTGTGTTCATATGTCACTTTTTGTTCGGAAAACCGGAAAGCGCCCTCTGTCGGCGCGACCACGCGTTCAGATTCACCGAACAAAAAGTGACATATGAACGCGACCATCGCGTAAACCCGCGGCGATTGCTTTTGAATAGGATGCGGGGGTATACCTACTAGAGTACTACAAGTAGGAATACTAAGGCCGCTTTCCGAATTGGCTATAATCGCTCACAGCGCTCACATCGTCTCACATGCGTTCCGATTTAGATATTACGATTATGACAGCCGAGGACTGTCAACAACTCGGAACGCTCGTGAACGCGCTCACGGTGCTCACGCAATGTCAAAACGATATTAGAGTATTTCTCTGTGTATACACCAAAAATTTGTTCTTCTTAGGTTAGGTAGCAACTGTAGCCAGAAGAACAATTTTGAAAATGCCACGTTTGATACGATGCGACTCAAAACAAAACAGCACAACTGTCATTTTTGACAGCGCTCACGGCGATATTAGTAAAAGGCATGGTCGGCGTTATCGCAAGATGGTGAATGTCATGACGTCATGTATGACGTTTCATGGGACATCGTTATCGCGCTCACGCTAATTCGGTACGGGTTTTAGCACGCGAATATCGATATTATCGCAACTCGGAACGCAGGGTAAGATATTGTGGCGCCTGAATGACATTGACAAGGGACGTTGTTCAGTGGCGTATTTTAAGAGCCTGTAGGGTTTACCTTTACATAAATTAACGGAAAAAGAGCAAAACGTTGAATAAAAAATAAAATCCAGTAGCACAATCCATATTTATACTGTGTCCCTACTAGCCCCGAACTTCCGAGTCGTGACGCGCGACACAGTCCGACGGACATACCGCCACCGCCGCCCCGGCGCGCCTTTCAGTAATATGATTGCCCCGCGTCTTGATGTCTATCAAACTTACAACCAAATTAGTTGTAGTTTTTGTTAATTATACTCCATTTATAATAGCATTAGACAGAAGTTAAAAAAGGTTATTTTTGATGCACACTTTATAACAAAAGTACAATAAACTTGTTATAGTTACGATTAACGCCAAATCGATTAAAATGAATTTATATATCAGCTATCACACTTAATTGTAATCATTTAAAAAAACAACCATATGAAATTAAGTAGCTTTCATTTAGATATATTATTTCATTCCAAATTAAAATTACAGTGCCTATGCTAAAAACCTAAAAGAAGCAGGAGTCAACAATACTGCAACGCATTTTGTTTCACTATAATCCTACCAAATCTAAAATATTACTTAATCCCTTCATAAGCTGTGACAGCCGGGGATTTCTAATTTTACTGGTTTATGTCGTCTGTGAAATTGACTTGACAATGTTCTAAGATTGTCATGTATGTCATTTACTTGTGAATACTTTGTTTGTTATTGTTTAATTTTCGTGATTTTGTTGTTATTTATTAAAATAATAAATAATATTTAGTTATTTCTTTATTATTGTATTGTTATCAGTGTTGTCATTGGGTTGTTTGTACAAAACGTTACTTTTTTTTTGAGCTATGAGTGATCCCGGTGCGGGACCGAGTGGCTTATAACATATAAGTGCTGAGTCTGACCAAAGCCAACGGCGAAAAAAACGTGGTCTAAAAGTTGCCTCCGACGAAATAATAATGTCTCCCAAAAAAAAGAGAACGCTGCGTTCTGTAAAAAACAACCTGTGATAAATATTTTTAAGCAATTGGAGTCCTGGCCTGCAGATACTCCTCATTATAGGACTGAGATGATAAACAAAATCGCAGAAGTTGCCGGTAAGGATGATTCATAAAATTATTACTATAAAAATATTTGAAACTAACATGCATTGTGATGACATGAAAATCATGTGCGGAGTTTCTAAAATATAATACATTTTTATTATATTTTAGAAACTCCGCACATGATTTTATTATTTACAGGCGTATCTCGGGCTACTCTGTCCAATATTCTCAAAGAGTACAACATAAAAAGTCGCCTGCAATCTCCCCCTCCCCAACAGAAGCACATGAAACGTGATGATTTTGATGACATCACATTTAGTGGAATATGCAGGAAAATTCATTCCTTCTTCTTTAATAATGAGTTGCCCACCTTGGAAAAGATGCTGGAAGCAGTTAACAGTGACGAGTCTCTGCCAGATTTTAAAAAAAGCAGTCTGTATAAAATAATTAAATAAACATTAAAGTTCACATAAATCAAACGGAGCAGAAAAAGTGCACTCATAGAAGTCATAGACAAGCAGGAGATCGTCCTTTGGAGACTAAAATATCTTCATGAAATAAAAAGGCTAAGGAATAAAGGAAGGAAAATATATTATTATTTAGATGACACTTGGCTAAATGAAGGTACAGTGCTTCTAAATTTCTTAACAGCTATTTATGCACTAAGCAGTGTATGACCTCTTGCATTCAATAACATTATAATTAATTATACAGTTAAACATAATTTCATAAAATTGGTTCGTGAAATGAATGGTATTTATATTAATAACCTTTTATCATACAAACAGGTCACACGAAAAGCCTAATATGGCATGACACTAATAATAAGTCTTCAAAAGAAGCACATTGGGAAGGTCTATATGCTGGTTTAAAAAATCCAACTTATAATCGGTCATACTGGTATGTATTTTATGGACTGTCCTCGCCATAAAAAAATGAACACCCCATTGTTATTGACTATTAATTAAGTAATACATATTATATTGTATTATGAATTAACGCATGCAAAGCGAACTTTTAAAGTTATAAATTTTGTTATAGTATTTATTTATGAACTATTTCCAGCAGTGAAATTATATAGGGGGTACGGAATAATTGACTTGTATTAATTTTATTTCACAGGGTTTGTGAAGGGTTTTTAATGGATGCTGCGTTAATATTTGATGCAAAGAAAGGTGATGAAGATGACCACTCCGAAATGGACGCCTTCAACTTTAATAATAATAATAATTTATTTATTTACACTTCAAGACACAATCATCTGTGTAGCCCTGACTCTTGTACTAGGATTTCCTGTTTCATAAGAGCCAGACCTCTCAATTTACAGGGAATATGTTATAGAAGCGCAATAGACAAAAGTGAAAATGGTTCAAGTTAATTTTGTCGAAAATTGAGAGTGGCGCTGTAATTGTTATGGACAATGCGCTATACCACTCAAGGACATTGGAGAAGCTGCCAACCACAGCTACACGAAAGGCAGATATACAGGAATGGTTTAAAAGCAAAAATATTCCTTTTGAGGAAAAAGATCTTAGGGCAACTTTATTAGAAAAAGCAAAAATACAAAGACATTTATACCAAAAGTTTGTTGTAGATGCCATGTTGATGATAGCCATCTGGCTAGAGAGAAGGGAATTTCAGTATTGCGCCTCCCACCCTACCACTGCGAGTTCAACCCTATAGAATTAATATGGGCTCAAATGATGGGGTATGTGGCTCAACATAACAAAACGTTCAAATTAGACAAGGAGAAACAATTACTCCCACAAGATCTGGATAGTATTACGCTAGAACGATGGCAGTCTTGCGTTGCTCATGCAATTAAAGAAGAGGAAAAGTTAAAGCATAATGGATGATGTGGTAGAAAGATTTATTATTAGGTAACGTCGGTGAAACTTCTTCATCTTTATTCTCTGATGATACTCGTAGTGACTAAATTATATGATGAAGACGAAGAAGTTACACCAACTATTGTGTGTTGAAAGTTGTTGTTTTAAATAAAATATTGTAAAAAAAAAAGACTTTTATTTCCTTTAATCTTAATTAAATTTAAATCATCACGACGTAATCGTTTGTTTCATTCATTCGTTTCGTTGTAAGTAATGTGTGATGAAGATGTTATTACGACCTATTTATCAAAGTTATGTTAAAACATTTTTAGTTTAATTGTTTAAACTTTTAACTTTGAATAAAATGTTTCGCACTCCTGCTTCTACGAGCCTCTTTTTTCTAATGTTATAGTAAATGAAGTATAGGTAGTTATAAGTCAAAAAAGCTGAGCGATGTGCGGCTTGCGCCGCCCCTCGCAGCCTGCCGCCCCGGGCCATGGCCCTTTTGGCCCTAGGGTAAATACGACCCTGACGTTGTTGATAAACACTTTAAAATTGTGTCACATAAATTGATTTTGCAAAACAAGATGCAAAACGCGGCGTAAGTTCCGATTTTAGCCACGCACCACAATAACCCTATAGCGTTGTACACAGTAATATTATTACTTTTAAAATGGTTTTAACGTTTAATGGGGTATTGTTTCCAGTGCTGAGCCGCATCAGGTCTGTGGGCGATGTGCCCACAGCATATGTGTGCCGTCGCTACGCCTGCTCGCTGCCCGTCACTGACGTCAAGCAGCTAGAGAACCTACTCGACGAGGCGCCCGCCGCGCCCTCTATGAAGAACAAATGAACTATATGGAAAATCATATTGTTCTGTATAATATACCCATTCACTATATTACTCATCAACTATTTAATCACCACGTATTCAAAAATATAATTCATGTAATGTAAAAGTTGTCAGAAGATATTGTGTGCACCAAAAAAGCCAGCAAAGGATGCTTATATTGAATGGGGATGTTATAAAACAATATCGATGGACATTTCATAAAATCTAAGGTGATAATTGCAGCGAAATGGTTTTAGTGTAACTCTGCTACTTACAAAGTCATACTAACATTACCATCGGAAGCTTATTAACCTAGTCATCATGTAACAGTTACGGCAGTGGCGTCATCATAGTTATTAGTTGTTGAACTCACGTTTTTAGAGTCTCATGACAATAGTTTTAGTCATTATAGTAATCTCTCCCTTTAGTAGACTCGTCACATAAAAATATCGAAAGTATACTTTTCATCACTAACAGTATATCACATTGTAGTTTGATGTAGTGTGACTGACACTGGCATGGCCACCATTAGGGATTTTAATTTTGATAACACAAAAATTCAGTCGAAATTTGTCGCCAAATATCAGAATTTGTCGGTCACTGGTTCAAAAACTGTAATGGTTTATAGGTGGCCGATCTGGAGACCATCTCCCCAGCTTGGCCACATTTATATCTCAAAAACTAGGGCACCTAGCGAAGATTTGTGTCTTCCCAAATTTAGTCGCTAATTAGTCGAAATTTGTAGCAAAATATCAGAATCTGTCAGTTACTGTTTCAAAAGTTATAAGCGTTTCTAGGTGGCCGACCTGGAGAGAATCTCCCCAGCTTGGCCACATTTATATCTCAAACACTAGGGCACCTAGCGAAGACCAAAAACCATTATAACTTTTGAACCAGTGACCGACAAATTCTGATATTTGGCGACTTATTAGCGTCAAAATTTTTGTGTTATCAAAATTAAAATCCCTGATGGTGGCCATGCCCGTGTCAGTCACACTTTGATGTAGTGTCTATATTTATAGGATTTAAAAATATGTGGTGTTTGTTGTAAAAGCAATTTTAATAAAAAGGATAGAAAACTCGAATAAGGGATCGGAATTGTTTAGTCTGATGTATGTGATAGTGTTATTTTGTCTGAAAGTTGATACAATATTTTATAGGCAGCAAAATAATTTGTAGCTCTAATAGATGCTAGGAGCTTTCATATAAATATCATAAAGTATCGGTTATATTATTTGTGTAGTTACATAGTCACTTATGCTTGCTAATTTATGATCGGTGATGTATTCGTTCGTTGTTATAATTATTTATTGACAAAAAAAAAAGTATTGTCGTCGCTAGAAGCAAAATTTTTTTTGTGATAATTTTATGTAATAAATGCTGTTATGAAATCTTGAGATTTTATTTCGTGTATTCCCGTTGTTTCCTCAGACTTCGTCCACCTAGTGAGACGAACGAGAATTCGTAATTTACTTTTCCCATCGTCCCTCTGATTTTGTCGGTGGGACGAACGGGTTTTTTTTTCGTGACCCTTTGGTCCCACCAAATAATGTCGAGACTGGTTGTTTAAGACTGCGCCGATCGCACAGTGGCGCCATCATCGTTTGTTTGGTGATTTATTTTAGAATGAAAATGCACAAAATAAGCACGTTAAGTTGTGCTCCACAACACAGAAACTAGTGGCCACTAAGTTCCGTTTTAATGATTACAATAAAACATAACAATTTAAAACAACTGTTTGTAGTAATAATAACGTATAGTGTTGTGGAGCACAACTTAACGTGCTTATTTTGTGCATTGTCATTCTAAAATAAAAGAAATCACCAAACAAACGATGAGGGCGCCACTGCGCACTCGGCGCAGTCCTAATAGCATAAATTAATACGACATGAGACAAAATAGTATTAACTATGTAGGCTATCTAGTTATATTTATAACAAAAATGGACTTACATCAGGTAGTATTCCACAGAATTCGTGTAGAATTACTATTACATTAACACCTGTGCTGTTTCATTGTTTTGTCACACCACTAACTATATAAAAGTACTCTGTGCCACTAAGTCACAGACTTATTTAAGAGGGCGTACAACGGCCCACTAGCGCCACTCCTTTAAAAAAATAATGGTGCCTATTCCCTTGTTCACAAACTAAACTAAATTTAAGTTCAGTGCATCTTTTTCTTTCTATTTCATTAAGAAAAGGACAGAAGATAAATTTTAGTTTAGTCCTGTCAAATCAATCACCGCTTGACGTAATTTTAGTCGGCAAGTTTTTAATCACGTCTAAACTTATAAGGAGTAGTGACAGGCGCTGATTAATTTGACAGGACTAAACTAAAATTTATCTTCTGTCCTTTTCTTAATGAAATGGAAAGAAAAAGATGCACTGAACTTAAATTTAGTTTAGTTTGTAAACAAGGGAATCGGCACCATTATCTCGTGACTGAGAAGGAATGATGAAAAACGGCTCGACCTAAAGAAAAGCGGCCACATTCCTCTAGATCGTATTTTGTTGCTTCGTGTCTCAATATGAAACATTATATAAGGTATTACAAAATTCTAGACACCCTTACCGAGGTTCCTTATTGACCCGTTTTTCATAATTTCTTCTCAGTCACGAGATAATATTTTCTGAAAGGATTGGCGCTAGTGGACCGTTGTACGCCCACTTAAGGATACTAGTAAAAAAATATATATATATAAAATTAATAAATAAATAAATTATTTATTAATTTATTTTAGAGGGAGAGAATGTCAGGTAAACCAATACGGTTCACGCAAATGAAACAATATTATCGGCACTCTTTTGTTAAGTAGCGGCATCGCTGGCGCATCTCGCCCGAGATATAGGTAAGTAATACATATTTATACAGAACAATTTATTTTGTAAAATAATTATTAAATTCAACTAACTAATTTGAAAAGTAAACTGCAAAACAACGATATCCATTTCATGCATAATATTTAGTGGGACGAATGGCACCCATCTAAGAACATATTCCCATTCGTCCCCCTAAAATCCCGAGTGGGACGATCGGGAACAAATTTAATGTTATTTTTGTAAATTCCCGTTCGTCCCACTAGGTGGATGAAGTCGGGGGGACGAACGGGAATACACATTTCATTTAAAAAAAAAAAAATCGTTATTTTATTGGACGAAGTATATTGATGAAGTGGACCCAACATTGCTAGAAGTCTATGATTTATGGTCAACCGCGGGCCAGTCGTAACACTTGAACCAAGAAAACGACCTTACTGCTACGATATAAAGTAATATTCTACTTCTATACAGTAATATTCTACATATAATATATATGTATGTATGTTTGTTTTATATAGTTATAGTTTAATTTTAAGTGTTTTAATTTAAATTTTTCTTGTTTAACTTTTCTACACACTGTGTCTATATTTCTTATCCAACTTTCCTCTCGCAGGTCTGCTGGAAGAAATTTCTTTTGAAATAAGCAGTACCTTTGTGCTCTTTTATGTTAATATATTGTCCTGTCAACTATTTTGTGTGTACATAAATAAATAAATAAAGGCACTGTCAATGTCAAATGGTTATGATAGCCGTGCGGTTTACTGTAACACCTAGAAAATAGCCCATTTTAATATATATTATGCTTGTTTCAGCTAACTCATTTCAGCCGAAAGACGTCCCAGTGCTGGACATAGGCCACCTCCAAGCACCGCCACTTCGACCGGTTCTGTGCTTCTCGCATCCAGCAGATTCCTGCGGTCTTCCAAAAGGTCATTCGTCTACCTTGTGGGAGGCCTTCCAAAGCTATGTCTTCCGGTAAGCGGTCGCCACTCCAGAACCTTTCGGCCATCTGTTCTGCAAGCAATGCGCACTGCCACTTAAGGTTGGCAATTCTTCGGGCTACATTGGTTCTCCTGCGGATTTCTTCATTTCTGATTCGATCACGTTGGGAAACTCCCTGCATAACCCTCGAATCTCCATTGCCCTTTGGGTGACTTATTCTAATGAGGCCCATTGTGAGCGACCACGTTTCAGTGCCATAGAGGTCACCACTGGCAATACGCACTGGTCGAAGACTTATCTTGAGACACTGCGGTATGTGAGACGAGAAGATATGGCGTAGCTTGCCGAACGCTGCCCAGCCGAGTCGGATTCGGCTACAATTGAAGTTGGAGCTACCTAACTGGACAGTTTGTCCTAAGTAAACATAATCGTCCACAACTTCCGAGCGTAGTCTCACATGGGCATTTGACATGACCTTTTTTGTGTCCATGTTCATTTTGAGACTCACTTTTTCGGAAGCTCTAAGATGAAGCTGTCATCGAGCATTGTAATGAGGTCCATGACTACTATAACGTCTCTTTGCCCCACAGCTTGCTGCAGAAGGATAGGGTTCGAGGTCTGTTCCTGGAGTCGGACTGACATAGTAGCATTTTCGTATAGACAGGTCAGAACCACGATGTACCGACAGTCAATCTGGCACTGTTGAAGAGACTGCAGTACAACTTCAAAAGCTTTCTCGTAGATCACAAACGCCAAGCAGGCAGGCAGGTTTTACTCTTCGGTCTTCTGTATAACCTGCCGCAGCGTATGTATGTGTTAAAAGCCTTTACGGAATCCGGCTCGTTCAGAAGGCTGGAAGGTGGGACCACACCAAAATCTATTAGGTATAGGTGTTGCTTCAGGAATAATTTCAACCTCCTAACTGGAGTTACAATTACAGTTCCTCCAGTTACTGGAGGTTGCCGGTAGTTATAAACTATTCCAGATTAGAGACATTAGTAATCCTGTCCAAATTTCAAAAATTCAAACAAAATTCGAAAATGCACTTTTAAATCCCGAATTTTCCCGGCAGCTTTCAGATTTCTCTTTTCGTAAAAATCTGACACATTCGAACAAACATTATAATTTACAATCTTTAAAAAAAGATTCGAATTTTATTAGGTACTTCAGTCCTGAAAATCGGTTGGGAAACGGACAAATAATCTAGAAAATTAAATACATAACTTTCTTGCATTTCTTTTTTATTTATTTTACAGATATTAGAGATAGGTAGTTCATACATTATGTGTACGACGCCATATAGATGTTACAGTAAAGATAATTACTTGAACATACATTAGAAGCATTTTTGCTCTAATATGCATTAGACACCAATTATTTATGTATATATAGGAGTTCGGTAGGTATCATGTGGGACATCAAACAAGTGTATAGAAACTGATTAATTACATCAAGATCGATTGATTTATTTGTTCATACATTTAGATCGATTACATTTACATCTACTCTGAAAAAAACATATTAATTTGCAATAATTATGTTATTTACTTAAAATAATTACATTAAAGACGAAAGACAAAATATTATTGTTATGTTCAGAAATCCCGCAATCACACATCAATCATATTAATAGTATAAACAAGTTTCATAATTTTGATTTAAGCATAAGTACCTGTATTTTTTTTTTATCGAGTGGTATGAAATACATATTCAATTGAATTACAAGTAAAAAATCATATAACAGTGACATTGTGTCTATCACATCATTACCATAATAATTATGGACTTCATATTTCAGATACTTGTTTAGGCTCGGATCCATATCCTAAATTAATATTAAATGCAAATAAAACTGTTTCGCGATACTAGCAAATGATGAGAAAACTTCCTTAATTATAACACTTTACTAGTTATGGTCCTATGGGCTATAAAAGGAATGCATCTATGTTAGAGAAGAAACTATACTTTGTTTGTAGTGTTATCTACTACAATGTTGAGACACGTTATGAAGGTTTTTCGTCATTTGCTAGTACTCCCAAGCAATAGATTAAAACAAACAAAATTATACCTACTTTCAGAAATGTAAATCCATACAACTAACTACGTATAATACAAGTCATAAATATTAAATATCACATTAAGCTAATGTCAGTCCAGTCATAGGTTACGAACTACTTTATTCCACCTAAGAATACACATGAGCGATTAAAAAAAAAAAAAACACTCCACACATGTTGTTACATGTGTTGAAAATTGTTAACCTATAGTTTTATAAATAATAACATTCAATGTAATTTTACGTGCTATAAAATAGGATACAACACGTCTCCAGGGGGCCAAGTCTACTAATGTACAAACGTTGCAATGGTCTCTTCATTGCGAGTTTTTGACAGATTTGCCATACAAACACTGTCAAATACTCACAATGGCGAGACCATTCTGACACTATTGTAATAGCAGACTTGAGGCCCAGAGCTTTATGTTTATATTACCCGTGGGGGGCGATAGATCGGTGGTATTATTACTGCCTTCATAAGTTCATATCTCCCGAATAGGTTACGCTCATGTATATTTAGCCTTACACAAAATACAAGCAACATAAACACATCGTAATTTCTGTTTCCAAACATTTCTTAACGGGCTCTAGTGAAATGCAAATAAGAGATAAACAGCGAGGTAGATTGAAATGTTTGTTCCGTGCACCAATGGAATAATATTTTAAATGATTTCATACACACACAAACACAAAATTATCGTTTACTAGGAATGATACGCAAACAGCGTTTATTGTTATAATTCATAGTCATAGTAATATTTTCCTTATACAATTGATAAAAGTATTTTTTAAAGAATAATATCGACGCTTGAAAGGCAATATTGACCAAAGGACATGTTGGCAACTTTACACTAGAGCATTTTAAAGATTTTTTTTCCAATAAAAAAAAACCTATAAAATGCTTTTTTTTTGTATACCTACTCTACTAGAGTATATACAAAAAAAATATAAAATACTCCATTTTAAAGTTATTTTTTTTTTTTTAAGTTCTTTAAGATGCTCTAGTGTAAAATTGCCAACATATAGTTTGGTCAATATTGCCTTTCAAGCGTCGATATGTAAGTTTAAAAGGATAAAAGCGCTTAAAGATTTCTTGTTTGTATTGTGACGAGTGAGCAGTGGTAAAGGCCCCGACTTATTACGAGTATGTAGGTCGTGGGTCCCCAGTCCCAGTCAAGCGCATTACTTTGTGTAATTTATTTAATCACAAAGAGCAGTGGCTCTCAAAACGGTGAAGGAAAACATCGTGAGGAAACCGTCATGTCCTAGAACCAAAAATTCGAAGACATGTGACATCTACCAACCCGCATTGGACCCGCGTGATGGATTATGATGGCCCACTTCCTCTCCAAGAGAGGAGGCCCGTGTCCCAGCAGTGGGAACATTATAGGCTGATGATTATGTTGTTTGTGACGAGTAGTACTTAGAACATCCTTGACAAATACTAACTCATAACACATCATATTATAGGGCCAAATAAAAATTTGTATTTGTTTGACGGGGTCCGCCAGGTCCGGTGCCTGCCAGTGTTGCGGGTTTGTCTGAAAGGGATACCGCGGCCCTGGCACTCAGGCAACTGAAGGAACACGGGTGAGTTTTAGTCAGTAAAAGTCTGGCACGCCCACCCGCTCCGCCAATTCAAAAATCCAACGCTCCGCAAATCCAACCAAAAAAAAAAAAAGGGTCAAATATTTTTTTTTAGCTAAAGTTAACTTTCAATAGTAAGGCCCGTATTACAGAACGTCATTCAATACTCTATTCACCTCAATACTATAAAGAGTATTGAGTGACGTTCTGTAATTAAATACGGGACTAAGGCCCGTATTACAGAACGTCACTCAAGACTATTACTTAAAACTAGTTTCAACCAATCAAATGGCTTGAATCTAGTTTTAAGTAATTGAGTATTGAGTGACGTCCTGTAATACGGGCCTAAGGCCCGTATTACAGAACCTCACTCAAAACTCAAGCATTACTTAAAATTCGTTTAAAGCCATTTGATTGGTTGAAACTAGTTTTAAGTAATGTTTGAATCTTGAGTAAGCTTCTGTAATACGGGCCTAAGAGTCCAAAACTAAAGTCAAACTTACCGAGTGAAGGTAATGATAATAAATAGCCTGTTTATAGCTCAATAAAGCACACGTTAACATTAAAGTAGAGAAGTCTTCCAAAGTTTTATGTATAGTGATAGATAATAATGTTTTCAACAATTTCGCGTACATTACTATTGACATTGTTTATGCTAATATTACATTAAAGCTTAAGACTAACAAATTCGTGAATGATTCCGAAGAAAACATCGAACATGATGATCATTGAGACATCTTTCAAACATCTACACTAATATCACGAGGGGAGATGACTTATATTTTATTTTGTTTCAAAACAAAACCTTATCCTTTTTGTATACATAGTACATACATATAGGAAATCTAAGAGACGTGATGCGTTCGCATCCGATACAAAGTAATGACTGAATATTTTATAAAAAGATTTACTTGAATCGCTTTATGAAGCGTCGCAGTCATACTCCAGAACAGTCTTGTGATAGAAGAGCAAATACCTGAAAAAGAAAAGAGATTGCTTACAACTGGGAAATATAACAGAATGGTAACAAAAATCGCGATAAGGAAAATTGCAAGTGGTGGTCACGCACGACCATCGATTTAAAATACCCTAGATACACCGTCAACGCTTGAAATGTGTCTCGATACAACTGTGCTTAAATTACTTCTAAGCACAGTTGCGCTCTCAGTAACGCGCGCTTCGTTATCAGGTGAACATGCCAAAGTGCTCCGTAAAAAAGTGCAAAAATAATACTTTAACCACGTTGAAAAGGGATGGCATATCGTATTTTCGGTAAGTACTAGATAATAGTTTTATAATGTAGTGAATTTGTGGCAAAATACGCCTTCAAACTCATTAAAAACATTTTTTTTTTAATTAATTTCATTACGTCTCTTTATTTGACGCTAAGCAGTTGGCTTTTCCCTCGCGCAGTACTTGTATTAAGTGGAAAGGGGATGGAAGATGTATGAAGTGGAACATAGTCAAATATTAAATGAATAGAGTCGCTTATTGTTTTTTTTTTCTGCGGTATGTCAATAATATGGAATTAATTTTGAATAACTATAGCCGGTCCGGAGATGGGCAAAATTTATTTGAAAGGTAATTGGTGTTTTTTATATTATAGTTAAATAATATTATGTTTTTATTTATTATTCCAGATTTCCTAAAAATGAAATTGAAAGGGAAAAATGGCGAAAAATTATAGCTAATGAGAGGAGTGAAGATTTTTTTAAGCCAAATGATTCTAGTGTGGTTTGCTCTTGTCACTTCTCAGAAAATGACATGTATTATACGAAGAAAGGCTTTCGGAAAGTAAAGAAAGGGGTTATTCCATGTATTGCAATAAGTTTTTACATAAAATATTGTGACTACTGAGTAAATTCTTCATCTTTTTAAATTTTCTTAATAAATAAAATAAAAATAAGTTAATTTTAACCACCTCAACCTGTTTTATTTTAAGCATCTATACCCAAAGCCTCTAATTCTGATAATTTATGTAAACAAAGTAATGTCAAGAAATGTCACTGTCAAAATGACAGGACAGTGGTACAAAACATTTTATCATAATTTTTTTCTCTGAAATTAGAGTGAATTAATTATAAGAACTATGCAAACAAAATACCGTTGCCAAACAATGTTTTATGTAGTGTGTTGGAGACACGGCGGCACGGCCTATGATCGTCATAATCAGCCCTTTTAAGTCCACTGCTAGACGTTACGTAGGCCTCCCAAAATCAATTTCTACTCGAAACAGTTTACAGCCGCTTTCATCCAAAATGTGGCTAGATATGCTACATACAATATGAATCTATGAATGAGAGTTGTAATATTAGTGTTGTTGAAGATGTAAAAAATGTGAAAAGGTTTGGATCTCTTGCATTGTTACCAGTATCATAAAATATTTTATACCAGAAAATCTTATTTTAATAACTTTGATTAAAGCCGAAAATTTATAAAAATAATTACGGTATGATTATTTTTTAATTATTACCTATTTCTTAAATTCAGTACTTAAAAGAAAATGGCACCTTTTTTTTTCGCCATTTTATGTGAGTTACCATTACGAAAATATTTTTTTTATATGTTATCCCCTTTGTTTACATAAATTATCTGAATTTGAGACTTTGGGTAGTTAGTACTGAGTAAACATTTTTTACGATTGTCACGCGGCGTAAACTGAATTTGACTTAATAAGCATTTGCTTAAGGAATAGTATCGTTTAAAATTATCTTACCTACAGCTGAGAGCAATAAAATTTTACGACTTGCGCGATGGTCTAATTTTGTAATGTCATAACCGCCCATCGCGCGCACTCGAAACCACACCTTAATTCCATTCACATAAGGTTGTATTTAAGGAAAAATTAAATGTTCTTAAGTACATTATGTGTTTTAGATTTGCCTTAGTAGACGCACACACTTGTAACTTAGCGATGGGACACTTTTGCGACATGGATTTGTAGGTGATAGTGTATCTAGGGTATTCTAAATCGATGCGCACGACACGTAAAACGCTTTATGTAGTAAGCGAGATGAATCATTCTTATACTGATCGCAATTCCTCTCTAAACTTTGCTGTTGTCTGTCTATCCAGCGCATTTCCCAAGTTTTTTTTGTAATACCTATTTTATTGCATGTAAAGCCTCGTATTCATGGTAAACATTTGTTTAGCAACGTGGTTGCATAAACATGTTGCAGAGTTGCTGTCAACATATTGCGGGCAACACTTGTGTTGCGGAGTTGATCACGCCATGTTGCGGAGTTGACGCCCGGCGAGCGAAAACCTGAGTTTATCAACAAATGTTAACGTGTGTGGACGTGTTTGCAACTGTTTATAAACATGGCGGTAGTGTGGAGCAACGATAAAATTATGCTATTAATAGAATTATGTCAATCAAAAGCGTTAATATGGGATTCTTCTATCAAAGAATACAAGGATAGAAACAAAAAGAACGATGCGTTTCAGTTTTTTTTTTTTCTTTATAGTTTTTCACCCACCATCTTTTTAACAACAACACTACTTCCTCGGGCAACATTTTAACGCAGACTAGCGTGTGTGGACACCTATATTGATTTAAACAAAGTTTCCAGCAGCATTCTCGCCGTTCATCAACAACGTTAGTCAACTGTTGCTAAACAACCATGAATACGAGGCTTTATTTGCATCTTGTGTGATATTTGTTATTTTGTCAACATACCCTTCGCTATCCAAAACCTCACGCAACGAAGCGCGAGTGATCATGTGGTCATCACACTTGAACCAGCTGCCCTTCATCTGGCGCACGTAGGCGGTGTAGTGACCGGCGTCCAGCGAGCCCACGTGGTTCACCACAGCGAACAGTGAGTAGCGGTTGTCTTCGCACACGCCCTCAGGAGCGTTGTTGTTGTCAGCACCAACGTCTACCGCACGGCGGTGGGAAGACATGAACGGAGTCATGTCTATCTCAGCAGGAAACGACACGAAGGCGTTGATTTTCCTATCAATCTGCGAAGAGTGTTCGAAACGCTTCAGGTGAAAACTGGCCACAATGGGTAACGTTTCTAGAGTCAGCTGTTTGGTGGACTCGCGGTAAGCTCGGCAATTTGAACACTTGATCTTTGCAGCGGATCCCAGATGCTCGGCGCGCGTGAAGCGCTCGAGGCAGGCGGCGAGCGAGCCCGGCCCGGCCACGTCGAGGCTAATGTCCCAGAATGGGTCAATGGTGGTGGACACTCCGTGGCATGAAGTGCACACCACGTCGCTCTGAAGACCACCTGTAAATATTTGGTCGATGATGCAATTGCAGCGACCGTTTTCCTTTTTCTCGCCATTTTCGTCCACACCGTTCATGCAGTGTCTGGAAATCAATAACAAAGATGTAAAATAAATTCATTCTATAAAAAAGTAAGAACACGATAGCATCTTAAAATGACAGCTTATTATGCTATACACCTACCTGTGCAGCACGTCAAGGGTTGCTATGAAAAATTCATGAGCATCCTGTTGTTCATAGCCAGCTAAATGACGTGCATGCGTCCATATCAGATGCAGGAGGCGATGCAGAGTTAGAGGTGTCTTTGCACCGGAGTAGAACTCCTAGAGAAAAAAAATAAAAAATAAACAAAAATTCACTATCGCATAAGAAAAAAGTATGATTCAAAGTAAAGCTTGATATTGATTTCCCGGTGTGTGTGGCTATAAATAAATGCACCACTTGGAAACACAGCTTTATTAAACGCAGAAAGTTCTCAGAAAGGGGTGGTTTCCAAATAGCGTTCCGTAAACCAATTTACACGAAACCAGCACGTGTATTGTGAATTTATTTCACCCAAACTTACCTGAAAGAGTTTAGAAACCTCACAAACGAGGCATTTTCCCGACCCTTGTGCTTTGCATTTGTGCTTCTCTCCCAGGAAATAGTCGCGCAGTAGCGGAGTGTGGATCAATGTCTGAAAAATCATAGTCCTTTTTTTAAGTCCCATACCTATTCTAGATCGCTCAGAAGAGCGTCGTCTCTAGCATAGAAATATATATCTATGGTCTCTAGAATACGGCGTAGTTCTTTTTCGGATTTCGTAATGGAATAAAAAACCTTTTTTTAAGCCATAATATTTATGTACAATAGGTTTCACAGTAACTTATAGACGTGGACTAGGACACAAGTGTATCAGATGGCCTTGCGGTGAATTTGTTGAGGCACAAGAGGTACCACATATTCTTTCACAGGTCCTTCACCAATTATTGACAGCTTTTGCACGATGATTATCAGCAGATGACGTTCAAAAGTGCATCTTCGTGCCTATTTGAAATAAATTATTTGACTTTGACTTTGACTTAGATGTTCAGAAGATAATATTACAGATTTTTGTTATTTATAAGAGTAGGAACACGATACGGAGATTATTGCGGACTAGAGCCAGCTGCTACCCGCGGCTTTAGCCGCGTGGCTTATTTCTAAAGTAGTAGTAGTAACTCCTTATAACATCAGCTATCTGCCAGTGAAAGTTCCGTCAAAATCGGTCCAGCCGTTTCCGAGATCAGCCGGAACAAACATACAGATTTTTTTGTAATAGTATTTTTTTGTTGTAAGTACCATTTACACTTCAATTTTATTTATTAAATATGTATAGATTTATAGATATTTTAGTTGAGTGTTGTCAATCTATTTATAGGCGGCAAACGCACAAAATATTACATTTTCCTGTGTCATTGTGTTATAGGTAACAGGCATTGTCTAATTTATTCACGACGCAAAATCACGCTTGGCTCACTGATCGATGATTGTTAGGACCGTCCAACGGCTACCCCTACCTCTTTCTTAGGTACACAGTAGAGTCAAATTATCACGTAAATTAGAAGCAAACAATACAATCGGCGATTCACGCTTTACTCCCTTTAAAGCCATAAACTTAAAACAAGACATTAAAGCTTCATAAAGATTATACAGAGTCCATCAGAATATCAGATATTCACTTAACCAAGAAGATCAATAAAAAAAACTCTACAAGGAAAAAACGAGATGCATTTTGCTCCATATGTGTACTGAGAACTGTGCATTATAAATTTGATACCTACGTTGTTTCCGATCACGTTTCTAGAAGAGGAAATATTAATCCCTTGTGAGGGGCAAGTGGCGATTGTAGCTAACCATGTATATTGCTAGGTATCTCATGACTGGTGTCTTTCAAAACTAGTTGATACTGAATTTAAATGGATCACTATCTACAAAACTACTTTTTCTGAAAACAAACCAAAACTACACTTTTTTTTTAACGTTGCCCCACACTAGGAATTTCTCCCAACATTTGACGGCGGGTTCGAACCCGCGCGCCAACCAACAAATGTCAAAAATTCAATACGTTTTTTGCAATTTGCAAGTCAGTATCAGGTTGTATGTTGATCTAAATATGATTCGCGACCGTAACAAATATGTATTTACAGAACTAAGAAAAACTAAGAAAATTTGAATTTCGCGGTATACCTTAGCGCTTTCCCCTTAAGTCCCATGTAGCACGCGAGCGTATTGCCATCAACCGGAATTCTGATACTGAGAAATTCCAGATGGAAAACCCAATAACATATTTCCCGACCCGGAAATCGAACCCAGGGCCTCGTGCTCAGCAGTAGCACTTACTATCACTTGACCAAGGAAGTAGTCTTTATTACTCCACACTATAATGATAATTATATTAAAGTAGTTGTACTGACCTGCACAATGCAGTTCATGAAGCAAGTGGAGCCTAGATTCTGCAGTCCTCGCAGTCCGATGGTGGTGTGAGGGCTGATAAGACGTCTCTTGCGCAGGCGCCGCAGCGCCATCGCTTCGTTGCTATTCGGCAGCCATGGCATGAATGGCACGCTGATGCCAAGGGATCTGGTAGAGAATAAGAGAAGGCAATAAGTCAAGCATCCTCAAAACAAAAATATGATAGTTTATTTCAGATACTGTAACAGTTATCAAATTTTAATGTTTCATTCTTTATCTCATGTCTGAATAACGTAAACATATTGAGTCATAAATAAAAATAAGAAAAATATTTTCCCTAATATAATATTCCAAACAGTAAGTAACACAATGATAAGGGTACGTACTTAGCTTCTTTGAGTCTGTGAGTCACACCAATCTCCGTAAGTTCTCGATCATATATGTAATCTTGGCACTGAGCGCAATAGATGTTCCCATAACTAAGGTCCACATACAGGAAGTGCTTTTTGGTCTTTGAATGGTCTTGAATGTGGCCCGCATAGCATGCAAAATAGATGCAATGCAGGCAGGAGTGCATGCGAGGGCCAGGCAGGCCACAAGTGAAGCACAGGCATGATGTTGCCTGAAATATATGTAGGCATTGTTGTGGGTGTTTTCACCTAAAATACAGTGTTTAAGAACTTAAAATATTAGTATTACATGTTTGTAACTCCAACATACTAAATGCTGGAGTGTTTGTAATATTAATATTTTAACGCAGGTCAATATTAACAGAGGTTAACTTGAAGGCATAAGATTGGCAAATAACCTGTGTTAACGACTGCTGGCAACACCAAATAGACATACACCGGGTATGACGTATCATGCAGTGATTGTTATGTATCACTTCAGAAGTTGTATTAGGAAATACTCTTTAATTGATTTGATTATTTTACATTTACGTTTAAATAGTTAATTCAATATTAGATACAACTTCCAATAATTACTTGATTGAACTTTGACTAAAATTTTAAAAGTATACGTAGGGTAGAACATAATTGTGACAGCTAGTAGGTACAACACCCGCGTCGGCAACGCGGGTCCATCATCCGTAAAGCCGTGATGAGGCTGACCAAATGAGGGGCACATTTTAATGGGTCACCGCGACCCATCCGCGGACAGGGAGCTACGCTCCGGCTCCGCAGGCCACGCCCCCTTGCGGGGGCGTAGCGACATCCAACTGTAACAGCTAGTCTTGAAAAATGATTCGCTAAGAACAAGACTCTGTTCAAATTATACTGCTGTGTTAAAAGTATTCAAAAAATTTATTCAGCCTAACTCCTGCTTCGTTACACCTGTTTCAGATTGAAGGTGGAATTTCTATTAAAATGTGCATAATATAACTTTAGTTGAATCACATAACTATTTTATTTTAAATAAAAATATATGCCCCTTATAATCTTTTGCCCTACAGTCCCTATAAAGACATGTTATTTTATATGTTATGTATTAGGTATAATTATAATGAGTTTTTTACAATACAGTGATACTTAAGAACAGTACCTACTCAATTACCATTTTGATGATATTTGATCTATCTCCCTTTATCCCTGAATCCATAAACAACATATAAATATAATAATAATTTTAAAGTTAAAGTAAACAACACTCCTTTTGGCTTAGCCGAAGTCTGTTACGTAATAAAATAAATTAAGTGTATTTAGAAAGTACCCAACTATTGAATATAAAGTGTAGCAGGTACAGTAATCTTGTATTTTCTACAGCAGTATAATAATGAACAAGTCGATTTGACTGTTCAGTCAAAGTTTGTTATCTAAATGATAAAAAATCAAATTTTTCATGTTTGGTTGTTTATATTTATTTTGGTTTTTATAAATAGATGTTTACATTACAAGATGTTCTCAATAAGATTTCCTTTTGTGTTCATAAAATATAATGTTCTAAGTATTTGATTGATATTTATTGACTGCAAATATGTACCTACCAATCATAGCTGTGATTGAATCACGCGGACGAAGACAATGCAATGCTACCAAACAGCTGTTATGAGGTCAAAGATCACTAATCAGCTGGTCATAAATTAATATCGGCCAGAGAGTCCAAATATGTTTCCAGTTTCATCGAAAGAAAATACTACGTAATCCATAAGTAACGCCAAGCGATGTGATAAAAATCAATGTACAACTATTTGCGTCGCGTAAAAAGGTCATAAACGCACAAGGTAATTCGCTGTAGCTGCGTTACGTGAAATCTTACCTTGTATCTCCTTGCTTCGTAAGATGTGCATGACACAAAAAAAGCATGCACGATTTTATAAGGGTTTGTACCCTTTGCAGCCTTAAAATTATTCAGGTGTATACATCCATTGTCATTCATTATTTGGCTTGGGAAATACACCGGGTAGGCAAATTATGTCTACTTCAGATGCCACAAAATTAAAATAAAAGCATTTTATTGTACTCAAACACAAACACAATTTTTTTGATGTTATTTAAAAAGTAACTTTAAGAAAGATGTCTCCAGATTGTCAGTTCTACAAATATTTGTAATAAATATACAGATTGAAATACAGCAATGGATGGGGGCGTGTTCTTCGTTTTCGTAAAATACGCAACAACGCAACTCCAAGCGCAGCTGACTATTGTGATTAAAGCGAAGAACCTATTTGTAACAGCCCTCGAGCTCACAGCTCCGTCTGTCTATGTGTATTTATTGGTTAATAAATATTACAAGGTAAAAATTTAACACTTTAGCCAATGAAAAGAGGCAGCGCGTCGACATTGATAAATCGCATGTTTCAAGCAGTTAGAAGTCTGTTCTTAGCTCAAAGATAGTCCATTTACAGATTATTTACAACAACAAAAAAAAAATGATATTCTCGGCAGCTCAAAAACAATGAGAATGCTCAAAGAGGGGTTGCATCGGCAGTAAGCCTTGTACAGTGGCCAGCATATCAAGCTACACGAAACTGTCAAAGGACAATGGGCGAATTTGGTCCAAATGTCCACCACTGACGAGACCTATGTAAGTAAATAGTCCGCTAAATATAGAGTAACTTTCATTATGGAAGCAAAAAAAAATATGCTGTCAGTAAAAAGTTATAACAAAACAAAAAAAAAATATTTTTTCATTGATTTTATCATTCAATTACTTTTCAATTCGTCACCACCACGCGATCAGGGTTTTGAACGATAGCACGATTTTTTGTCTCTTTTGCACCTGGAGAACTATGCGTTTGAACGCTTCGTGGAAAAAAGGCGCCCCCGACGTAACCGTTTTCTATGTGATCCAGGTAGGCGGCTTGTCGCCCGCGCCACTGAGAAAGTAAAAGATTTATACCTTGCAGTCGTTCGTTTGTTTGCTCTCGGTGCGTACTGTGCGTTTGTTTTTGGATATATATTTTTCTATGACCTTGGCATATCATATCGGACTTTCTGTGATTCTCAATTTATGTGACCTTGGCTATCTCCTATCGGACTTTCAGTGATTCTCAATTTATGTGACCTTGGCTATCTCCTATCGGACTTTCAGTGATTCTCAATTTATGTGACCTTGGCTATCTCATTTCGGATTTTCTGTGACTTCGTCAAAATGCAAGTTGAAAGAAGAAACTGCATATGTTGTAATTATTCATTATTACGAAGAAGATATCATCAGTTACTTCAACCATTTTTGGATAACCACCCGGGAACCGCTGAACATATTCAAGGACTTCTGGCGCCTCGGCAGGTTAGCATACATACACATTATTTTTCATTTTTGATACAACACGAATCTTCGAGGTTTTAGAGGTGTTTCCGAATATGAACTGTGAAGTGCAAGTCACAGTGAACAATCGTACACCCTCGTTTTAATTAAATCTGGTCGTTATAATTAAAAAAATCAAACCATTATTTTAAAAGTTTTTACTTCATACATCTTTTTTCATCCCACAATGTTTACAATAACATGACTCATACGCGATAAGGCGACCGACCGAGTGCCGAGCGCGGGCGGGAGGGGGAGACATAAGAACAAGCGCCACTTCAGTAAAGAAAGAGCCGCCATAAACTTTACCTTACCTAACTTGCTACGAGACGCGGCATCTAGAAACATTATTTCATATAGTCCAGTAACCGTCAATTAGTCTCGTACGGAAGATGGGCTGTAATGCGCGCTTTTTTTACATCGACCGGCTACCGTTCGATGAACAGCTGAGGGGGGCGAGGTGTCAGTTAATACGTCTCAAATGTAGGTATACGTGGTGTGTTCCTGGTTTTTATTAATCTCAGCATTTTTATTTGTTACAGTTAAACCTAAACGGTGAAGAGTATATCTGCCGCAATTGTTGGTTGAGGGTGCAGTATGCAGTTAATCGCGGTGGGGATCAAGGGGGTCAAAATCCGCGAGTCGGAAGACCTGCTGAAGGCGTTTTCGAAACACCAGAATTTGCTAGGTCACCAAACACATCCAACGCTTGCATTTTTTTTGAATGTGTCAATGAGAGTAGATGTCGCATACCGGAGTCAATCAAGCTTGATCTTTTGGTGCATTCAAACTTTTATATACCACCAAACGCAAGAGTTTGTAGAGAACACTTGGACTTGAATGACTGGTATCGTTTAGTTAATGCTCCAACCTCGTCCCACGAGTTTACAGGAGCATTATTTGTAGATATGATGAAATTATTGCAAACTTACATTCAAAATAATCCAAATACAATGGATTTTGAAAATGTGAGGTCGATGGACTCGAAAATACTGCACTATCGTGTGGGCTTGACGTATGGCGAATTTGAGCAGAAAATAAGAGAAACTCCATCTTTGGCACATGAAGAGCATCATCCCAATACTGCTCTTGCCATTTATTTGATGAAGCTTCGCACGGGAGAGAGCAATGAAAGACTGAGCGTTCTGTTTAGAATGAGTCTACGTTCGCTTGAGCGTAAAATGACCGTCACGCGAACGTGTCTGTTACGTGATTTCGTACCACAGCATCTGGGGCTTAACCATATTTCAAGAAATGAAATTTTAGAAAGAAATCGAATCCTACCAAACGGCATTTATGGAAACCCAGCTGTGGCTATTCAGCTATTATTGTAATAGACGGTACATATATATATATATTCAAAAATCAAGCAACTTTCTATTTCAACGGGAAACATATAGCTTGCACAAATATAGCAACCTTTTGAAGCCGTTTCTTTTAGTGTGTAGTGATGGCCACATCATAGATGTCACTGGCCCCCATGCAGCCACAACATCCGATGCTGTAATAATGCGAGGCTTAATAGCAGAGAATGAAGACAACGCTTTTCATTATTTGTTCAATCAAGGCGACGTATTTATTTGTGACCGTGGCTTCAGGGACGTAATGGCAGAAATTGAGTTACGTGGATATGAGGCGCATATGCCTATAAGTGTACGGTGCGGCGAAGACCAATTATCAACACTTGAAGCGAACAAGAATCGGCAAGTCACACTTTGCCGCTGGGTCGTCGAAATCGTAAACGGCCGCTTCAAACGCGACTTTAAGCTGTTCCGGCAGGATTTTTTTAATCGGGCCTTGCACCACATGATGGACGACTTTCGAGTAGCTGCATCTCTCATCAATGCTTTTCATTTAATAATTCAGGACAGCAGGCATGTTCAAGAATTCTTGCGAATTATGAGGGAAAGGCTGCATGAACCCAATCGTCTGGGTGCTTATGTTACAGAAAAAAACTTAAACAGACGGCGGGCGATGTTTCGCAGTGTTGAAGCTGATGTTATCGGAGCAGAAGAGTTCCCAATTTTAACTAATGAAGATTTGGAGTTGTTTGCGCTTGGTACATACCAAATAAAGGTTGCGCGTAGTTATTATAGCGAGCATATACGCAATGGCGTATACCATATTGAAGCAGCAAGAGAAGATGCTTTAAATGACCTTGCAGACTTTGGCACCGAACGCGACAATGCAATGATGGTTCGTGCAAGGATTCAGTCCAGACACGCACGTGCAAGAACGTATTATACTTATATAGTGGCACACATCAACCTAAATGGACGAGAAGCAATTTCCAATTACTATTGTTCCTGTCTTTCTGGGATGCGAACTTTAGGTTGCTGTGCACACGTAATGCTAATTGTTTGGTATTTTGGATGGGCGAGACACCAACCTACAATAAGGCTCCCATCTGCAGATCTTGATAATATTATTATAGACGAAAATATACAAGTCTAAATAATATTATAACGGTGACCGCTGTAGTCCGTAATCGGCCACGATATAGTAATTGGCCACTCATAACAAAAGAGGTTTTATGAACTAAAACGAAAATACAATAGACACAGGAATATTTTTGTCCTTTTCATTCATGAACTTGCTTGGTTCTACCTCTTTTATTATAAGTGTCCAATTACTATAGCAGTCACCGTTATAATTATCTTCACACTTGATTATTTTATTATCTTGTACTAGTGTGTGTGTAGTGTAATAAATATGTGAATTATGAATAAAAATAAGTCTTAAACCATGTTTTTTTTAAACAAAATACACAGCATGACGCAAACGAGTCTTAGTCTCACGTCTTAGTTTTAGATGTAGCTATTTGCGTGCATAAATATCGAAAAAAATCAAAATAAAAGAAAATGAATGACAAAAAAAAACTACAAAAAAAAAAAAATCTTTTCGCAATAACTTTTTTCTGACATCATTTTTTTTTTGGTTACTTCTTAAAAGTTGATCTATATTGAGTGGACTATTCAGCTATATAGGTCTCGTTGGTGGTGGAAATTTGGACCGAGCCCCATATATTTTTGCCCAATCTCCTTTCTCTAAAAGATTTTAAACTGTAAAACATTGATAATTAAGTTCAAAATTGAACGAGAAAATTTGACAGATTGTGGTAACTTGATGTGCTGCCCACCGTACAAAGACCGGTTATCTACCACTATTTCTAAACATAGTTATTTAAATAGAAATAAACTGTCACTGATATGAGTGACGGAGGCGACAGCGTCTTTCGTCAAGTCAAAACCCAAAAATCTAAAACTCTAAAAGATGGATTATTTTTCTGTCTAAACCAGAGATATCACTATGGTCCAATCGAGGATCAAAAACAGATGGACAAGAATATTAATTGTCAATATTTTCTGTCAGTTTGAAAGATTGGCGTGGCGTAGGTTTATGCAATACAATCGCTGTGGTGGCGCTATAGTGTAGTAAATAAATATGGCGGCTACTCAGTTCACAACGATGTAAACTTTTGTTTACTGTTTTCTAAATATTTTGAGACATGATAAGTGAATTTGAAAACTTGTCCCTTGGAGGAAACAATGCTGCGAGTAATCATGGTGATCCGTTCACTCATACCGGTAATTAGGATCCATTTCTATTGTAGACGTAGAACAAGTTGTTTTCCAATTATAACATGACCTCAATGGCTAGGTTTTTATTACTGGTGGATATATATGGTTACTGTACCGTTGTTTTCAGAGTTGACACCTGAGCAGCAAAAAACTTTGATAGATATAAGGCGTCGAAAAACAGAATTGCTGTTGGAAATTCAGGTGAGTGAAACATCGAATTACTTGGCTTCACTGCCTGGCAATCTGATAATTTTATCAACTCTATTATGAATAAGCAACACTCAGACATTACTTAGATCCTTATCAGTATGTAAGTCATAATGTTAAAGATACGTGTAGGATTCTAATACATCCTGTACATATGAAAGGATTGCCACAATATCTTGTTGTTTTTATCCTAAACAATGTTGTTATGTTATGACTTTATGACTCAGTGTTCTGAAATAAAAATATTTATAGACAGTAGTTCTTAGTGTCTTCAAGCTCATTTGACAAGGTTATCTGTTGTATTCTCAATTTAAGTGTGTGTTAAAACATAAATAGCCAACCCTATGACAACTCTCTGCCCATGATTTTAACAGCTGTTTATACACTATCAATCTTTATGATTTATTATTAATGTCAGAAATGCATTAGGAAATGAACAACGAGACTGACCATTATCAGATCATAACTTATATGAAATTAAATGTAATCATCATTCTCACTGTTTACTGTGAACTAGATGATACAAGATTTTACTATAAAACATGTGTTTTTATATAAATACTAAATACATAATTATGATGGCATATTTGTCACACACACACATTCACACACACACATCACATCACACATACACACACATATGCTCACATTCTTGCTTGCTCATGTTAGTGCAACCATACATTTTTTGAGGGAAAAATTTTCAACTTTATACAGAACCAGGTTAAAGTAATCATGACTTGTAGATGTTGCAATAAAGTAATATCTGTAAGTACTTTTTTTATTTTATGTATAATTTTATTTGTGTAAGAAAATGTACAAAAAATCGACCATTCATAGTTCAAAGTCAAAGTTAAATCATTTATTTCAAATAGGCACGTAAAAGGCACTTTTGTACATCAAAAATTACTAAAATAGTTAATTGATTCTAGTTGACCCTTCCAAAAGGTATTTATGGAGAAGAATAGGCAAGAAACTCCATACTTACTCTTTTAAAATGTTAACAATACTTTGTATACATTAATTAATAATTATAGGTGAAGACGATGTATCTAGAATAAAAATTACTATACCGCAATAGGTAAAAGAATGAAAAGTTAAGTAATGACAGACAAATTAATAAATGCGATAGATACATGGTGCTCACATATTTACAAACATTGTGTATGATTTTCCTAAAAATTTAACATAATAAGTCAGTGTGTGAGTTACAAGTATATTAATCACAGAAAATAAAATTAATATCATAAAAATTATAAATGCTTGCATGATCTGTACAATGCCTCTGATGCCGCAATAATCATGGCCACCTACTGGGCCCAAACAGTATAATATTAAACAAGATAGATGTATCATCAAAACCAAAAGAAGAAGATGATCTATGCTTTATTATTTAAGCTGTTATGCTGGATTTTTGAGAAGGGGCAGTAACAAGGGTAAGGGTACATTAACCGTCGTAGCTACAGGAAAACGGTCTTGGGAGACTGTCCTTATTTTATTGAGAAAATTTGATCCACATTTCAAAAAAAAAAAAAAACAGCAAGAAAATGGGCCAAGTTCACAAAAACTTTTTTTGATGCCAATCGATCCTGTTTCTTATAAGGATCAAAAAATCTATGGGACCAACTCAGGTTTGAGTGCTAGAAAACTCAGAAATCTCAAAAAACATTTCCCATACATTTAGTTAGAAATGAGACTCCCAATTTACTTTTTAGTAAGTATAGATAGACTGGCTGCTACATTAAAAACTGGCCGAAAAACAACAGAAATAAAATAAACTTTGGATTTCGAACGAAAACGCGTTATAATTTTATTCGCTTTGAAAACAGAGTTTGTTGCGTGTGATTTCGATAATTCTGAAAAAAAAAAAAAAAAATCTTTAACAACGTTTAGTGTTATGCGAAAAGTTTTTTTGCGATTTCTGACTTTTCTACTACTCAAACCTCAGTTCCTCCGATAGATTTTTTTGTTTCTTATAAGAAACCAAAGGGATTCATTCGGATTCGTTAGTTCATAGCAATGCACTAATTGACAAAACGAAATTGATTCAAATTACGATTTCGTTACGTACGCAATTAGCACCATAATTGCGTAAAAACAGCTGAAAATATTTTTACTGTTTAATTATTATGTAACCTTTGATTTTATACCTGATGTTAAAAACGTTTTTTTTATTTATTAATGAAAATCATGAAAATGCAGTTGTTTTCATGTTGATTTCTTTTAATTTCCTATACTGACCTGTTTATAAAGCAGGTATTGCAGGGGCAGAAAAAAAGTGGTCTAGGAGTTGTTACTTTTTCATAAAATAATTTCACCTGCACGCCCTAAATGCGTACGTATCGCAATCGTAATTTTACTTGCAACGCCAATCCCTTTCATTTCGGAAATTCTACAATAGTCATTGCTACGAACTTATGAAGCCGAATGAAACCGATAGGGTATTACGATTAACGTGTTGCTTTAAGTTCCGAAGTTTTAATTAAGATGTTAATAGATAATTCGCTTCTACACATGACATATTAAAAATTGATACTTTAATTATATAAGGACTTAGGGGTTGTGTGTGTGTCTGTGCGGCCACGTTGTTCTTCTTTTAACTACCTACGCAAAGGATTTTCACCATCATTTAGAGAATTTATTCCGAAAGGTTTACGTGTATAATAATAAGTTTATTTCACTCTCAAAGTACAAGAAAAACTTAATCTATGTACAGTACAATTTAATAAATTTGATGGTTGTACAGCAGCACATAATTGATGATCTACCAACTCCCAAACTAAGTCAAGCTTGTATTTAAGGAGTTAGTGGTTCTTAGAATGCATGACTTACATAGACACAACCTTGTAGCCTACTATAGGAGTTGACTTCCGATCCTTTTACATAAATTAAATTAAAATTTCGAAACATACAATGAGAAATAAATTATAGCATCTACATTATCTAAAACTACAAATTAGAATCGAAAAGAAAATTAAATTAAAAGGAAAGATAAATATATACCTTCGCATCGACAAAAATTTTATGTTTTACTATTTTTATACTTGAAAGCATCTCAGTTTGAGTATAATCTAAAGATTGCAACCAATTACTTATTTTATGTTTAACCTCGTGTTTAGTTATGCTGTAAATGTTGATGGTTTTGTTGACTGCACTATACAGTCTTGAGCTTACTGCGTCAAATTGCCTACTAGCGGAAGCTGTTCTGCAAGGTACACCAGGGCAAACAACTGCACCGGAGCGTTTTGTTTTGGTTTTGTCATCCAGTGGTAGTAAGTAGCGAATGCCTACGAAGTAATGTTTTAAAAATATATAATTGTCTCACTGTCATGACCTGACATTCGGCATATAGTTTGGCAGTTGCGTAAATCCGTGGTTTAAAGTGTATCATCTTTAAAATTGCCCTTTGCGCTCTTTCCAGCACAAGAGAGTTTTATAGGTTCCACCCCATACTATATGCAATAAATTAACACTGACTGACATAGAGCAGTGTATAGACCATATAAATCGTTGAAGCGTCAGCACTGTGTCTCAGATTCTTAAAAATGTATATTAGTTTTCTGATGCGACCAGTGAGAGCTTCAATTTGTGGTCGCCAGTCGAGTCGTTCGTCTAGTAAGACCCCAAGATATTTAATATTGCTCACTTGTGACAATGACAAGCAGATACAGTCCGCTGGCACTGGAAACGGTTTTTTTTTTAAATCTATATTAAGGGTTAGCAAGTCGTTAGAAAGCCATTGCATTACGACTAGCAGTCCATTTTCGGCATGTTTTTTGGCAGAAATCCAGTCTTCTCCGTGTGATAAAAGAGCTGTGTCATCTGCATAAGTTAATATGTCACAATTCGGAATTTTAAGGTTACATAGATCATTGATATAGATTAGAAACATAGTTGGTCCCAAGATACTCCCCTGGGGAACCCCATAATTAATAGGTTCTTCATCACTCACCCGTACCGATACAAACAGACAGCGTCCGATCCGACAAGTAATCTTTAAAAATGCTTAATGTTAGTCCACGTATGCCGATGCTCTCCCATTTTAGAGATAAGAATGGGAATTGAGATTTGAGACCGTGTCAAACGCTTTCGACAAATCTAGGAAGAATCCAAAATATTTCCGCTTTTTATCTAGTAATCTTATTGCCTTACTACTAAAGCTTACAACCGCATCTTCGGTTGATAGACGACTTCTAAATCCATATTGATTGCTTGAGATGATATTATTTTTGTCCAAATAATTAGTCAAGCAACCATTTAAGATACGTTCTAGAATCTTTGATAGTGCGCTTAGCACAGAGATAGTAGGTAGATAGGTCTGTAGTTTTCCACACGGTCCCTCTTCTCACTCTTAAATACCTGTGTAATTTTTGCTCTTTTAAAAGCTCTGGGGAATACGCCCGTGGCAATTGCTAAATTACATACGTGAGTAATAGGTGGAACTAAGGCTATTCGCGAAAGTTTAATAACATGTATAATACATAGTCTGGCCATAAATTCTGCCCTACCTTTAAAAATAAAAATCGAATATTTCATAAATTAAGTGACTTAAGGTCATGGCACACTATACCGGCACTGCAACGGCACTGCTTCAACCCAGCAATTAACTTGTCATTCAAATTGGATCATTAAATCGTGTGTCGTATATTTCATAATTTCAACATGAAAAAAGCCAACGGCGGGCAGTCAGCGCGCTTGTCGCTACCATACAACTCGACTCGCAGCCCGCGCGCTAGAAGCGAGCAGACCGCGTGCTTATTGCGCTCCGACTCCGAGTTGCAATGTAAACCGAGATATTATGAAAACGTGCAAGTCCTAGGCGTGTTCAATCATAAATGCCATAAATATCAATTGTGTTCGCGGTGTCAGCAAGCTTGCAGCTCGCGGCCAGCGCGGGGACTGCGAGCTTGCACTTCGCGGACGACGCGTAATTAGCGCGCTGGCGGCTAGCCGTATCTTAAATTCGAGGCGACGACGCAGCGACGGTGTGCGGCAGCTGTGCAATTGCGGTGCCGAAATAATGTGTCATGACCTTTATGATACTCATTTGTTTCATTATGATATAAATAGGCTTTGGTCTACTATGAAAACTTTACTTGGTCTTATCAATCCCAGGTAACAATATAGAGTGGGGTGTCAAAGTGAATCGTGTCGCAGTAATAGTGCTACACATATGTAACAAAACGCCAGTCGAAATTTTCAACCTGTTAAAGTGGCTCGGTATTACAAGTAAGTTCGTCTATCGTACTATCAAAAGATTCACCGAGAGGTTTTGTCTTCTTTCGATGACAGACCTAGGAGCGGCCGCCCGTGTGTTTCAAGGACGCCATCAGCGATCAAAGCCGTTGGTGAGCGAATTCGCCGAAATTCTCTCCGCAAACAGCAAATCATGGCCAGTGAAAATTCCAGCTAGGACCATGTCACGCATCATTAAACAAGACCTAAAACTTGGTGCTTATCGACGAAGTACTGGATATCGCTTGACGGCTGCTTTACGCAGCATCAGAGTCACCAGCGCAAAGAAGTTGTGGCAGCAGCACCCAAAAAAACGCTTATCGACAAATTTCTTTTTACGGATGAGAAAATCTTCACCGTAGAGGAAAAATTCAACCGCCAAAATGACAAGGTCTATGCGCACAGCTCTCAAGAAGCTTCTGAAACGGTTGCTAAGGTAGAAACAGGCCATTACCCGACCTCAGTCATGGTTTAGTGGGGCGTGTTGTACGAAGAAGTCACTAAGCTTCATTTTTGTCAACAAGGAGTAAAAACCAAAGCAGCTAACTACCAGACTGATATTTTGGAGCTTGTGGTTAAGCCATTGACCCAAACGCTATTTTCCAATATGTATTGGATATTTTAACAGGACTCTGCACCGGCACACAAAGCTCGAACCACGCAGCGTTGGCTAAAGGACAATTTACCCGATTTGATTGCCTTCGAAGATTGGCCCTCTGGAAGTCCCGACCTCAACGCATTGAACTACCGACCATGGGATGTGTTAGAGGAGAAAGCCTGCTTGAAGCCTCATCGTAATATTGAGTCATTGAAGCGTGATTTGGTGGCAGCAGCAACATAAGATAGAAACAGTGCGTGCGGCGATAGAGAGTGGCAAGATAGATTGAAGAAGTGTGTCAAAGAAAAGGGAGGCCACTTTGAGCCTGCTTTATTGTATTTTTTACCAAAGTTTATTGTCACTTTTATTCGTACAATTATATTTTACCAACTCAGTTACATCGTGTAACGAAATGACGAACCTGTTAAAAACTTACACTTTTTTGGCAGATTTGTCGTTACGTTTTTATTAATTTTTGGGATTTAATCCTGCCTCAAGCAGTTTATAAAAAAAAAACTGAATATTTGCTATCAATTTATCGTTTATGTTTTGTTCAATTTTCTGTACCTAGTTTCTGTGTTTTGGTTTTAACTCCGCAATGCGGTCAAATTAACACAATGAATGGGCCTACTGAAAAAAAAAAAAAATACAAAATGAACAATTTTGTTGTTGTATGAATCATGTATGTTAGTTCTATTACCGTAAAAGGTTTTCGGTCTTTTTTGCGCACATGTAAGAGCACCTATCTATTCCCTAACCATTTCATTCAATACGGCCATGCGTACTGGTCTGACGTAAGCCGTCAATGCTTGGGTTGGGCTTACTACACAGAGCCTGGTTGGTAGTAAGGCAGTGCGAGGCGGGCCGCGACGCGGGCGTGACGTGTCGCCCTCCGTCGGTTTATTTATTTATATATTGACACTATCACTTTTGTCTCTTAGTGTTGTGGTAAAAATATAGTTCTGTTTAAAAAAAAATTGTGAATTGTTACTTTATTCTGTGCGTTTTTTATTCATAACTTTCGAGTTTGTATAGTGAAATCACCCGTAAGTTTGATAAGTGATAAGGCGGATAAGTGGAAATTGCTATGACTACGTCGTCGGACACCGGGAGTTTTGTTATTATATTCCTTGATTTATGCCATTGTGTTTTTAGGATGGTCTTTATATACAATATTCTAGCTAATGTTGTATCCGTAGCAAAGCACGAAGCATTAAGTCTTTGAAATATGTTAAATATTTGCCATAGCGTCACCGTCGTTGTTTACTTTTAAATTCCTTAACCTAGTTAACCTTCATTGATATTTATCTCCACGTAGTAAATAAATAATGCTATAAGTTCATGTATTTCAAATTATCTATGTAAAAACAAGATATTTGCAATGCAGTTTATGTACTTGCTAGAATTGTTAAAATTCCAATGATGTAGGTAGAGGAGTAAAACACGTGCGTCAGCTCAGACGTATCCTCACTCCATTTTGATTTGGACAATTTTGTGAGCTACGGTCATTTCAACAACATGTCCAATATTTTCAGCTTGTATCTTTAGCACACTAAGGTGTTGCACACTAAGGTGTTCTTTGTTTTGTTAAAGAACACAGTCTATATTTGTTTCGTTAGAGAACACAGGTCATAATAGATTAATTCACTTCGCGTCATTGCGATGCACTGTTATGTTGAACTCTATCATATATAATCTATTTTATAAGGAATTTAGCAATTGATACTTTGTCATTTAACATATGTGGCCATGCTAATTATTTCACTGTACAAATTCCGCATTGATACATATTGGCTTTAAAAAAAAACTTGATTCTCATTTTTTTAAGTATCCGAAATTCCGAATGAAAGCTTGTTTTGAGGCGAGGCGCGATATTTATTTATTCGAACTGGACAATGTTCGCGATGGATTTATCATATTTCCTTTACCGCTTCCGCAGCGTGGCTGCAGGCTTCGATAACAGCGCCGTCTGTGTCCACAATATTGCTATGATACTTGCCATCCTTTTGCTTGTGGATAATGCCTACTTAGATTTAAAAAAAAAATATTGTTCACTCTGTGGACTAACGTGAGCTACAAGACAGCTGTTTTGAAATATGCAAATTAGGTAACAGGGAGATTTGATACTGATAAAGATTATCTCAGTACCTAGATTGTTGCGATGTATCCAAATTTGAAATATCTATTAAAAGTTGTGGGTAGTTAAGACTTAAAATTTGAAGGGCGTAATGACCTTATTATTATGAAATCTGTGTTTGCTTTAGAAATATAAATTGTTTGTGACGTCGGCCTTGTGACAGACGTGCAGAAAGATAATGCGAAGTGGTATCTATGTATGTAGATATATGTAATTGTCACGGTGCCAAAGACCGGTGGCGCCCGCAACTATCTTCAGTTTAGTGCGTTCTTTAGAGAGAGGTGTATGGCGCGCGATGTGTTTTCATGTTCGCCTGCTGTGCGGCGCGCTGTGGTGGCCACTGCTGGTGCGATGCGCCCGCGCAACCCGCACCTACGACGACGACTATGATCAGGTGTGTCATCGTTGCCGCTTACTGTGCACTTCACAAACATACTCCTTTGTTGTGTAGCTTCACTTCTTTTTTGGCAAGTACTTGAATGTTGGTAGCAATACATATGTCCGGCGACGCGCAGTCATCCACTTTTCCACTTTATTTGCTTATTTAAAACTCCGCAATTTATTTTAAAATGTGTTGTGGGCTTAATAGGTATCCTGTGCCTGCTAGCTTCCTAATATTGGTGTTCGTGTGGTCAAGTCCCGCGGTGAGTGAGAGTGTAATGTGCGTGGTGCGTTGGCACTTGTGAAGTAATGTTCATCAAGGCCGGGCCGGCAGCGGCCGAACCGGAGCGCCGAGGATCTGTCTCCAATTGGTTCTCATCTTTAAGACGCGGTGGCGGGCGACGTAAACGTGAGGAAACTGCCGTGCCCTCAGGTTACGGTTCGCTGGGCAGGCGAAAGGATGGCTCGCAGCCACGGGGCAAGACCCGCTCCGCCTGGGACCTGACAACCGTCACTAGGCTGGTCTGTATCTTATCTTCGATCGTATTTACGTTAAAAGTCATCATGTGATGAGATGACACACTGCACTGGAGACCGCATTTGGCTGGTATCCAAATGCGCTGGATCGATGACACTCTTTGCGTCTGCGTGTGAAATGATGACTAAACAATATTTATTCCTCATTATGGAGAAATATCGCCTAATATAGTATTACTCTCGTTTATTTACTTTATAATATAATTAGGGTATTACACAAACTTGCTAATGTTTTATTTACAGTGTGTTGTTTCATAAATTGTATTACTTTATGCGCAAAACAACAAAGTTGTTTTTGGTTTTATCGATAGCACATGTGTTTCACGAGTGGTATCGTTCGATAACGATAAACATTTCTACAAAGCAGGGCAAGCGGCATGAAAGTATTTTGTCAAATTCCGCATGATTCATTGCAACTTATCTATGAATGACTATAATGTGTACAGAGAATACGTTTCCCCAAACAAAACAATAGTATGATTCATCATTCATTTTGAACTTAATGTAATACTCTGATTAAATACAAATAACCAGGGCCTCAAGTCTGCTATTACAATAGTGCCAGAATGGTCTCGCCATTGTGAATATTTGACAGTGTTTGTATGGCAAATCTGTCAAAAACTCACAATGAAGAGACCATTGCAACGTTTGAACATTAGTAGACTTGGCCCCCTGTAATAGGGCATGCTCTTGGCGTTGTCCTCATAGTTAACGACGTACATTACAGACAGATACATCTGTTAGGTACTATGAATGTATGATTTGATTGAGCTATCGTCTTCGATCAACAATCGTTTTTATTACATTGTTTAAGTTGGAACTTGCAACTACAGAATACAAATCTTAATATATAAAACAAAGTCGGGTTATTTAAATCATTTATAAGTATAACTCAACAACGGCTGGACCGATTTTTATGATCTTGGATTTGTTGGATTTGTCTGCGCCCAGAATAGCAGAATAACTATTAAAGCATGCGAAAAATTCACTTTCTCATACATTTCTTACAGAACGGCTTTTTTGATGATATTTCGATAACAGACTGGGGAACGGTGGAACAAGAAATTTCACGCGGACGAAGTTAGGCCAGAAGCTATAATAATTTAGATTTTAAATTACCTATATTATACATATTAGTTCCTCTCTCATTATTTTTATTGCGTAAAATTTTAATCACAATCTCTTTAATGTGGACAGTTAAACGATATACATTTTGTTGAACTATTTGAAACTATTTGTCGGTGGACATATTTTTTCACACAAATAATTGAAGCAAAGGATAGTACCGTGCTGTCACGTAAAAAAAAAAAAAACGAAAAAAAAAAATAATGAAAAACGGTCGAGTGTGTAACGCATTTAGGGTGCAGAGTCTTGACAAGTCGCAATCGCTTTAAAAATGTTTCGTATTTCTACGACTTTCAACAGGGTTGACATAATATGCTTTTCGGTAGGTTATGCCAGTCCCGAACATTTCGGCTTTTCCATCATCGCTGATAGAATGTCTCTTTGCCCTCAGCAAGGTAATTGTGTTACACACTTACAATGGCAATGCCTTTCATTTTGACAGTTAAACAACATTCGTTGCGTTATTTACGTTGTTGAGCATACGAATTTTTTCAAACATGTAGCAATGGATTAACAATTTTCATATTAATCATTCGGATTGGGATTGAAAGTGTGTTACGGAATTAGGATGCACAGGTGCGGACGTTACAATAACTGCGCCGTGTCTATTGTTTTTTACCCGTGTATTAAAAAAAAAAATATTGGCCCGAACACATTTTTTTTTTCTAGACTATGGTGTATTTAAATTAATGTAGCAAAGTGCTACATTTTCTCTTTCAGTTACATAGAAACAAACTCAGAATGCTTAAAGTAGAGCATAGCTATTGTTTGAATTGCGTGTTTACCAGTGAGTTAGATTCTATGGACACAGTAAATAGCCACACTGAACACGTTCTTTTTGTATTCTGTTGCTTAAACACACTTATCACATGTTTTTAGGATTTTTCAAAAGACTAATGTTATCTCGATGTACAATATATTTCGCAACTAACTATTTACACTAGGTACTAATTAAATGACTAACAAACTAAATATATAAAAACAAAAAAAAATACTAAGAAAAAATATTAAATCTCGATGTTAAATTGGACGTAGTTAAACGAAAAGGATCCAATCCACACAAAGTCCTTTTAGAGATATTGATGTTTTAAGTTTAAAAGATATAACATATTTTGTATTTCCGTGCATGTGGGCTGGTTCTGAGGTTGATCAAAATGATAAACTTTTGTTTTTTGCTTGGATCTATTTTACTTGCCGATAGTATTGATATTTAGACTCAATTTGGTACACTCAACTCATTGTTGACCAGGTTGTGTTTTGGATCCTTTTCGTTTAACTACGTCCAATTATTTGACGGATTGAAAGTTAATAAATTTTTGCGTGAATTTAGGTATTTATAAAAATATGTAAATCTTTAGATACTTAAACGAATTCACAGAAAGCGAACCTGATGCAAGCATCTGGCACGTGACCACATGAAACTACAATATGTGGAAAGAACACTTAAAATTCAAACCTATGAAGAACGCAATGGCGATCAATGTGGCGTCGTATCTGCATCTGCAATTGTGTAACGCCATCGCAATTGCATTATTCAGAAGAAATTTTCAAACATCAAAGCAATTGCAAGGGAACACTAAACTTAATTTTGTATCTTATGATTTTTATGAAATGATAAACTTTTTGGTAGCAGCAGAATCCTTATTTTTTTTAGGATATTTTTGTGTTCACCAAAAATCTTAAGGTACATCTATGTATGCATTTCTAAAATTTTATTCTTCCCCGAAAAATACTGATCGTGCACCAAATATTAAAGGTTAGGTTAGGTTATATTTTGGTGCACATTCAGTATATTTGGTGGAACACAGGCAAAATTAGGTAAATGAAATGGGAGTACTTTTAAATAAAATTGAAGTACTTTTAAATACCATCCTTTTTTTTAGTACAATCAAGTTTTTTTTTAAATTAATTTTCACGTATCTGAAATTTAATCGTGCACCGTTGTTTAAGTAACACAAAGCATTTGATATTATTATCTCCGCGACGATAATCGATCAAAACGTGGCTGCACACGTCTGTAGGTACACAAAATCTGTTATCCGTATTTGAAAATCTATTATCAAATAACCGTCGCTCCTGTGGAACGTTTATCAATGTGACATCACTAAGCAAACGATTCCAGTATGTTTGCCTAACAATGTTTGTACGACCTACTAGTTCGCATGTGTGCCTGAGAACAATGGACATATGGCGCCTGTATCGAATACCCCTCGTGTCTACTACGTTTTACGATCTGACCTCTCCACGCAGGTGTAAATTAGCTTTTAACTTCCCTTTGTGGTCTAAATTGAAAAAGTTATCAGGCAATTTTCTCTTGTTCCAAATGTTATTTAAATTAGGGATGCATCCGATACCGATACCGATGCCGATATATCGGCGATACTCGAAGTTTGCCGATATATTGGCATCGGCGATATTTTTATGGCCGATTCAACGATACTTTTCTCATCAATGTTAATTTTAATTACTGAAACTATTAACTAATCTCAACCTGTCTATAGTTTTAAACGGTTTTATTTAGTTTTTCATGTTATTTGTTTTTTTTTTTAATATTAATTAAAAAAATAACCTTACTTGTGTTTTATATATTTTACCTTCATTTTTGAATTCAATAAGCGTATCGGTATCGCCGATATTTTTATAAGAGCATCGGTATCGGTGTCGTATCTGCAAAAAGGTGTATCGAGGCATCCCTAATTTAAATACATTTTAAACTTGAGTCAGTTTAAACACATTGATTAAATATCAGAATTCCCATATAACTGCGATGCTTCAACTGCTAATCCAAAGAGATTAAATTTTTTGTAGCTTCCTGCAATGGCTTTGAACCAGCGGTGTAATTGCATTACACACTTACAACGTCAATGCCTTTCATTTTGACACGTATTTTTCAAACATACCAAGCAATGAGTTACCAAATTGAAAGGCAATTGGGGTGCAGCTTTACGAGTATTCTGGCCGAGAATTTATTACAAGTTGGGTTTTCTGGCAAATTTATTATTTTTCCATGTACGAGTTCGAGTGTTTTTACATACTGTCTACATTGTGTGTCTAACCTACTATTATTCAGCGAATTCATCGATATTTACATCGTGAACGGCCATTATTGACATTCGCGTCGTCACTTAATGCAAATGTCTCTTTTGTTCAAGCAACGGTTTGGTTTTGCTGCTCCACTGCCTTGAGCTTTGCATGATGGTATTTCCTCAACGGTCACTTAGCTTGACTCACAGTATAAATCATCACTTGAATATGGGACCTTTTGAATACAAATGTATAGATACAACTGAAGAGCTGGCATTATGTTGTAGAAAGTACAGAAAATTCTTTCATCGGAGCAAGCTGCTTTAAGGCTCCTGCAGACAGGTGCGACGCGACTATAGGTAGAAAAATTTCTATGAAAACTTCATGGAAATTGTTCTAACAGAATCGCGTCGCGACGCCGCGTCGGAGCTTTTATGCTTTCATGTTGTTCTAGTGGTTTTAGTATAATATTGCTGTCAATTATACATTTTATTTGGTTATACTGTTTTATTCTCTATAGAAATTCTTGAAGATTCACTTACAGTGCAATTAAATTGCAATTAAGTGCATTAAATTGTTGTGTTTAAATAATACTCGTAAATTGCAGATCCGGAGGCTGCGATAATTATTACATTTATAACTTTTACCTTCGCACCAAACCAAGTGCTTCTATAAAATTACGTCATATTTAGATATTGCATTTTCGCTGGTTCTGTTGCCGATTGTTACATTTTGTTTCACACGGTATTTCAATTTGGAACAAATTATATTACGTATAGTGACGTATTCACCTGCCGTGACTCGTTCAAATAAAAAACTGTATAAAGATCCGGCCATGCATGACACACTATTTGTTTCTATACGATACCGTCCGCACTGCATCGAGCTGGTTTAGAATATGAATTTAGCTTTTTTATAACATCTAGTGAACATCATTAATGATTTTTTTCTACAAGTATTCTAGGAATAAAAGACTTTAGAATGACTCTGGTCTCGGTACAGTGTTTGTTATTTGAAGTTAGATCTATGTCCATTTGTGAATCTTTATAGTCCTCAACTGGTTCCTCGCCTTAGAAAAGATATGACGATTACTTAATGAATGTAAAGTATTTCGAAAGTACGTATTGATTAAATTTTTAACATAACTATACTTAACGGTTTTACGGTTAACGGTTTCGAGGAGAGCTAGGATATTCATATTCAGGGTTATAATTGGAGTTCAAATCTCCGAAGGTTTTTTCCTATTTCATCGTAGATAAGTGTTATATTATAGCTATTTCGAAACGGAACATATTTTCCATAATTTTGTTTACCAAGATCGATTTATTTGTATTGAAAATACCGTCCTTTTTATTTATAACTATCGACGGAGTCGTTTGTCAAATCTTGGCCTACCACTGCGGTAAAAAGACTTCGTCATTGTCAACCATTACTGTCGGGCTGACCGTAGACCCTTAAATTCGGTCAGGACATTCATTAATACTAGTCACTCCCAGGCAGTTAGTTATATGCCAGGTAGTTATATGTATAGAAACTATTATTTGTAACGAAAGCGTGCACGTACCCAGGGAAATAGAAAATACATTAGCATTGTGAATATGTTGACAAAGGAAATCTCAGCGAAATAAAAATGTCTCGTGCAATGTAAAGCTTTGTCTCCGCAGTTTCCTTCGAATGTCGACTGCTAAATTCCTAGTGATTCAAAACATAGTTTTGCTACATTGTTAAGGTCAAACACAATTGTCGAACTTCTTGAAAATGTTATGCAAACAACGTTTTGCCAATTTATAGTACTTCCTAGTAAGTACAATTGGCATGTTTGCGTGGAATTAAGATGACCTTTTCAGTCCTTACGTCATGAAGCGATAATGATGTTTATTAGGTACCATGCGTGACATCGCCGACATGCCTCACACATTCACACAAGTTTGTCAATTTTCTCGCGATCCAATTCCTTGCTCTGTTTAAATAATCATTGAGTCATATTCTCGTCTATTAACAACTTCATTAGTTGTTAATAGGCAGATGACAATGAGCCTGTTTGATTAAATATTTAATAATAAGTACATTGAATATTTAATAAAAGAAGTACAGTGTTACGCGTCATTACTAATTTACGTCATAATCTCTAATCAATTTGATAAGTTGTGATTAGCGTAATTAAAAATTACGTACTAAAATCATATCATTGATATCTATAAAATAGAAAAAACAAATGTTTGCTCGCCGACATTGTTTGCAATAAGATTTTGTGTTATTGACCTTAATTTGTTAACGGAAAACCACTCATCTACTGCCATCTAAGAGTATCAACGTGAGCTGAATATTGACCGGTATCTTTTGAAGGGGATAGCGTTCCTGGAATCGCGTACAAAATGGGACGGAGAGGGGTGCCTTGACCTTGCCGGGGGTGGCGGGGGGCAAGGGCCCGAGAACTGCACGCACGCGGTCACTGACTCGCCAGACTAGTTTTGCTTGCATTGCTAATCATCAAAGGGACAGGGATCCTATGATTTCAAAAGAAATACATATTTGAAATGTTTTTGTATTTGGACTATGTACTATAGAGCTACCATTTACCGGGTAATATATTATATCTTTTATTGACTTGAATGTGCCTTAGCGGCTGAGAGTATGTCATGCTCACTCAAATGTCTTGCTGGTGGTGGCGTGTGTGTTGGATCATTAAGTTCCCTTCAAAATGGTTGAGCTAAATGGTGCTGGTCCATGCGTCATGTTCGTGAACGGGCGCCGTTAATTGGGACTGGTCACCTCTTAGCTGCCACGGCTTATTTTAATTTTTGAATTGTTTTTATTACGGACGCTTCTAACTTGCACGTCTTTCTACATTGTTCTTACATGTATAACTTCAACATGAATGATGTAACCCATATTTTGTAACAATATTTTGTTTTTAAAGAGTGTCCGTGGAGTTTCTTGCCCGTTCTTCTCCATAGGAACCTACTACGCTTTGGAATGGGCAACTAGACCGACCCCTTGACGATTCAAAAGTGCCTGTAATTGGTTTATTTGAAATAAATGCTTTGAGTTTGTCCATTTTTTATCCTTTGTTGACGCTTCATGAAAAAGAGTGCAAAAACTTTGTATCATCCGCCAGCCAGTTTGTTGGCAACAACTTGGTCGGTCTTGTTTTTATTCGTAAACAACTTCAGCCTCTGCACTATTAGATGTATAGTTTTTGACATCAGATATTTGTTCTACAGCTAAGCTATGCTAGATTTGAAATTAATTGTACAAATATTTTGCGTTGCAGTGGTTTTTAGAATGATTCATAATATAATTTACCTGTAGGTACAAAACTTTACATTTACCTTGTTTTGTAATGAAAATATACATATTATTTATTTATTTTATTTATTTATTTATTTATTTATTATGGCACTCCAACGACTACTTAACAAAAAACATTAACAGAGAGCATATCATATTATGTAGTAGAGTATGTTTTACATGGTCGGTATGCACATGTTCCAGAAATCTGTTTCCATTACCTTAATGTAATCCACTTTAGTCCAATTTACTTTGTTAAGTTAATCAAATGGCACAATTTATTTAACACACCGCTGTTGCCGTAAAAACATGGCAATTATCATAGTTCTAACAATGATAGGAACTCTGATAACGATACTATTACGTGTTTTACAATACCTACTAAGATTCGTATATAAACAACACACGTTACTACAATAGTAATTCAAATTCGCTTTATTTTTAAACAGTAATTATCTCTGTTTTTGACAAACGCTGTACAATGATTTGTGTGTGCTGTTTTAGTAAAACGTTTTATTATTTATATCAAAACTATTTTCAGAAACGGTCCTCTTAAAGAATCTAAGTTAGAATTAAAAAACAACTGTAAGTATCGATGACCTTTAGATATAGAGTACCTAATTAATAATAAACATTACAGTTCCTGAAAATTTTTAATACAAAAAAAAAGCTATTTGGTAAAAAAACCGACGAGTAACGGTCAAAATGCATTTTTAGTTTTGCAAATGCACGACCGACACGCGGTCAACACATGTTGAGGGCTCTTTGGACTTTTTGCGAACTGACTCATCATATTGAGGTCGTTTTCTCCATGCCCAGTGTTCAACAGTAATCTTCATCATTGTAACTTTTAAAGAAACATAGCGTTGTAAGTGATTTCTTATGTAGCCATTACAGTAAACATTAAAGGAACTGGTCTAGTAAGCTAATGCCTCCTTAAGTGCTATCATCTTGTTTCGTGAAACACTAATCAATACGGACATCCCACGAACGTAACAGCGAAGAATTACGTAAACATGTTTGTGCTAACTTTGGGAACACACGTATGTAACACATTCGGATTAATGTTCCCTATAAATCCAGTTCCATATTGATATTAATTGTAGGGGTGTTATGTTATAAAACTCACAATGTATTTCTGGCGTCGACATACATTTTATTATAATATCCCCGCTAGAAGCGTCTACCCCCTGGTTGTTTAATTTAATTAATATCTTAATGACTAATATAAACAGTTCTCTGAACTGGTATGGATAATATTAAAGCCACGTGTGAAATAAAATTAACATTGTGATTCCGTTTGACTAACGTTAAAAGTAAGCCATATTTCAAAGGCCATCAAATAAATAAGGTTTTATTTGATGGAATGGAATGGAATTAGACGCCGATCTCAAATAAATTGTTCGTTCTCAATTTATTTGAGATCGGCGTCTAATTAGGCTAAGCTATTGAAGTGTTTTTTTTTTCTCCATTTTTTCTACAATCGTCTGTTTACCCATAATTAGATGTGGTCTGGGGTGGATTATTTTTGATTGCCATTCCAGTGAATAGCACCATCTACATGTGGGAACACATGCTGAGAGTTGTGATTTTCGGCCTAATAGCCATGAGAAGTACTTAAATTGTATGTTTGCTTCTGCTCTCTTGGCTTTAATGTGGTTTGCCCATGTCAATCGTCTATCTAGGAGCAAGCCTAGGTATTTCACCGTGGTGCTGGTTTGCAGGGTTCCTCGTTCCATGCAAACAAGTGCGCAATCCCCCTTTCTGAGTGAGAATGTGACATGCGTGGACTTTGTAACGCTGGGCTTGATTCTCCATTTTTGAAGCCACACGTCGATTTTTGCTGTGCCTGCAGTTTAGTGGATGCCTTTACGGGGTCGGTATCGCTTGCGAGACACGCAGTATCGTCTGCATAGGTCACTGTAACTACATCTGCAATCTCAGGCAGGTCTGCCATATATAAGTACAGGGCCTAGCATTGATCCTTGTGGTACTGAGGCTTTAATTTGATGAAGCTTTGAGAATTCTTCTTCATATATCAGTTGAAAACATGTTTCTTGCAGGTATGATTTTAGAATCATGTAAAATGAGTTTGTAAACAGAGTTTTAAGCTTGTATAGAATTCCCACATGCCATACTTCGTCTAATGCTTGCTGGATATCTATGAATACGGCAGAACAGTATTCTTATTTTTTTTTCTCGAGGGATTGCCTGATTTTGTGAACTACTCTGTGCACTTGTTATACTGTAGCATGTTTCCCCGGGAATCCAAATTGGTGATCTGGGATTATCTTATTCTCATCCAAAACTGCTTTTAGTCTGAACAACAGTATTTTTTCAAACAGCTTTTACAGAACTGGGAGTAAGCTCAATAGAAGTGTTTGATAAACTATACTAAACTAGCTTTTGCCCGCGGCTCCGCCCGCGTGGATGTCTGTTATCGCGCAAAAAAGTTAGCCTATGTCCGTCTCCATATCCCAGACTATATCTCTGCCAAATTTCATGACGATCGGTTCAGCGGTTTAGGCGTGAAAACGTAACATACAGACAGACAGAGCTACTTTCACATTTATAATATTAGTATGGATATGCATTTATTTTGAACATCTGTGACGTGTGTTATGCACTGTCTTGTGCTCCACTAGAAGTCACATCAACTTTTTCCTACAAGTAGGTACGTTCCCGAGAATACTTTCTATACGCAACCATTTTAAGAACGATTGAAAGAACCAGACACTCGTTCACAGGCTTGCCATAAAATCTATCTTAGAAATAGAGTAACCACAAATCAGTTGTTTGTTATACAAACACTGCGGTGCAGTGGTTAATTCCATCGTAAATCTGTAATACTTCAGTCCGTATACAGGATTAAATTGGGTATAAAACTGCTTGATTTATCTTTATTAACACAAAATTTTATATACGAGACGAGTATACAGACCTGCATGTTCCTAATGCGTTTTTACGTCGTATCTGGTGGCTGGAGTGTGCTGCTGGTAATATCGGCAAATTACTTTCATGTCACAAACCACCAGTGCCTCGGCCGTATTTATGAGAGATTGACTTTTATTTTTTGTAAACGTCTCTAGTGTTACGTTTATTGGAAAATTGGAAGCCAAATTGACAATAAGTAGGTTTTATGGAGCTGCGCAGCTCTAGATATTTTTACGTTTATCATAATATCGGAACGGTGCATTTTGTTGGCAGAGCTCGAAACTGTTCAAGATTGATATCTTAAATACTCTACTACTTGTTAGTACCCAATCAAATACAATAACGTGTAATTATTACTGATTGACTGTTGACCTCTTTATGAGTAGTCGCGCACCCTTATTAATGAACCTATTTCCCTCAGTTGACTATTACTTACTGTGTATGGATGGTTCATCATTATAATAGTTAGGTACTCATAGTTTTTGTAAAAGTTAACGTTGATAATTCTACGAAACAATCAAGTTTTTATTATTATTATTAAATTATGTTCTTTCAGCGGTTAAGTGGTTACAGACTAGACTAACATTTGAAATATTATTTCGTAAGCTGTCACTGATGCGAAACGAAAGCAAGCCACTCGAAATGTCGTCTTTTTAGGGGCGAGTTACACTTGCAATGTTCCCATGGGGTGCTATAATGTGGCGTTAAAGCCCCGCTAAACACGTAATCGCCCTTATTCCGAAAAAATACCGCCTGTCTGATATATTTTTGTTAAGGGACCATTTTTTATATCTTCGCCTTTTTGCTGGCTTCAGTTTTTGCTGAAAATTCTTCAGTGCCAAGTCCTTGACCGTACTTCATTTGTCGTAACTCATACTGATACATAACCCAACACGAAGTCTGAACATTTTTGTGTAGCCAATTTTTCTCTATACATATTGTCATGTTATGAGTTTCATGATTCATTTTCTTTCATGATTACTTAAGTAAAATGTACACATATTGCTTTCCCATTATTTCCAAACTACGCAATTATAAATAGTTTTGTCAAAACATCGTAGTTGTAATTATAGCGGAATGTCTGCATTGTAACAGTTACGCTAAGCTGTGTCGTGTGTGCGGAGGTGTAACACATGTTTCATGTCAATGTTCTATTTTGTTTGTACTTTGACCTTGTCTTTTCCTTGCTCTTGAAATACTACACTTCAAATTTAAGCTATATTGTTTGTGTAATTGATGATGCTTTTGGCGTTTACCAGTTTTGCTTGGAATGCGTGGGAGTTGATTTATGCGGATGTGCTGGGAATTTTTGCGCCTTGAATATGTACAACAGATCCCTTAGATTAAATTGCCGAGTCTAAATATTAATTATACTGAACTCTTAATTTCCCATGTTTGATTTCAATATTGTTAATTTCAACCTGTAATTTGATCTTTGGATTTTAACGTGTTCACATAAAATTAAGCTGGTTAACTTTAGTAGTAAACTATAAAGATACTCGTAAACCAATTAAATCAGGACGTTAAGCTCTCCAGAGTTCAACATTCACGGTCACGGCCAACGTAAAAATGAAGATGGTTATAGTTATTCAACATGTGCCCTGCCATATGGCTTCTTTATCATATTTATCTCTCTCTTGAAAGAAAAGGAACGACCGAAGGAACTAAACAAAATTATCTGTTCACCCTCCTCTCATATTCGTATTTTTGTTTTTAAATACTGCTGTTCTGTCTGTTTTATTTCCTGAATATGCATACAAGTGCATACAATTTAATGAAGATGAACCTCCATGATAGGTATTCCAATTTGTTTTCCTCATTCCTTATTGCCGACGAATGGTTTTAATAATAAAATCTAGACGAAGATTATGATGTGTGTCTGATGTTATGAGATTATTGAACTGAGACGTACAGCCCAAGTTCGCAAGAGCAATGTAAAATGAATGCGCGTGAGCTTGGTGTGAGCGTCAATTGTATTCTTATAATTAACTGTGTTGAAACCCAAAGCATCGTGAAACTAGAACAGTTAGCTTCGCAGACAAAGATTACATTAATTAGTGGTTTCCAGTTACATAAGAGAGCTCAAACAAATCCATTTTTAAATTCATGCAATAGTGATAGTAATTTTCGATAGCAGTTAGAAGAAAAAGTTAGAATGTTATGTTCATTAATCTATCAAATAAGTATTTAATTATTGATGCAGTATAAATAAAAGAAATCGTGTTTACATAAATCACTCGTTAACCACCTATGTGTGGAGGATGTGAAATCCTGCTTAACGGCCAATTGCGTAAAATATTGTAAGATTAGAAATTCCAATTAAGTTTCAGACATGTTTCAGTGTTTGTTTTTGTTATATAACAAATTAATTATCTATTCAATTCAAACGGGTGTTGTATAAAGATTAAGATACCATGTGAATGTGAACTCTACATGACGACTTTAATCGCTGTACAGGTCAAAAGGGAAAATGCGTTAGGCATGTAAATTACCATGTATCATTTACTGCTAACCTCCGTCCGTGGGACATTAAAACTGAAGATAGAAATGTATAATTTAAACTTCTTACATTGACATAGCGTTTTAAAATTCTGTCTCTATAAAATAATTGATATTCGTGAGCTGTCGTCATTGTTGTCGGAGTTTTGAGGGGTATTTTTTGATTAGCGTTTCAAATCCCATCGTAGATCGATGTCAACGGCGGCGGCGATAAATTTTGTGGGGGCGTTGGCCGTCGGTAGGGCTTGCATGTTCCACGGACCACCGCTCCCATACTAACTGTCTCATTAGATCCCTTTGCGAATATTTTTTGCTCATACTCCTGATTGACCCTTGTTCGTTATCGAAGTATAATGGCGACGGACATAGCAGTTGTTTTATTTGTAGGCAGACGCGCATGTTCGTTTAATTGAAATTAATTTGTGTCTTCTTTTATTTGTGTTAGCATAAAGTCGTTGTGAATTCCAAGCAACGCATTTTACCCACACATTAATCATTACAACAGTTGATTCATGTCCAGTTATATAAAACTCACATGTGTTAAATAATGCCTCTGGTGTATTGATAGCATTCAGTTAATTACTACGACATTTTAATAATTATACAGGGTCGATTTTTGAGATGGGGCGGCATAAGGGGCAGGTAGTACGTTAACCATTATAGCTGAAGGAAAACGGTCTTAGGAAGTCTATCCTTATTTTCTAGAGACATTTTGATCCACACGAATGGGGAACAGAATTTCTCAAAAAATTTGGACAGTCTCCTGAAACCGTTTTTCTGTAACTACAACAGATACGGTACCTACCCTTACTGCCCCGTCTTAAAAATCCATCCTGTATACCGTTTTATATATATTACATATTGACATTACTAAATATTATATACAATATGACATGAATATTTACTTTGAAAAGTATTACATAAATTACTTTAGTTATTGTAAATGTTAGCACTATGTGGGTCATTTGTTTCTTTTTAGATTATCGTTTTTTTCTTTCTCACTTAGTTTTAATGATGGTCTTACATTTTGAGTACTATAAGGTCTACCCAAATGTCCTCTCTTTGGATAGTACGTCCAGTCTTTGAGCTCCTTAAATCCTGAGTACTGCACTGACTGGACGGTCCACTCAAAATTGTGTGGTTCTTTCCTCAAAAGATCATTTCAGACACGGATTTACATGGTCGTCACATGATCTGACCAAGATTATGTCTGGACTTTAAAAGCGACTTTGACCCCTGAGTTTGTTTTGCCATTTTTTCTCAGGAGTTGTCAGATTGGAAATGTCGACTACATCTAGCTTATTAAAGTTTTTTTTTTTTTATGACGTGTATATGTGATTCCGATATCCTATTTACAGAATAAACGATTTCATTTCATTTCACTGATTATTTTCTGATAAAGATCTAAAACTCCCCATAATCATAAAACAATACCTAAATACAATAGCTGAACTGGACAAAGTATTTATTGAAAAAACGGACATCAAGCGGTTTCGCTGGCAAAGTAGTTAAATCACTAATGTCTCTGCGTTCTTCCCTTTTTGGCTGTTGGCCAGATTTACAAGCGGCCTTAATTTACGCGCGGATTGTTGGAGCCTGTGCGAAACGAAAATCTTTGGAAGTTGTTCGGCAGTGACGCTCGCTCCGTGACCGCAGGCCGGAAATATGAACCCATTGTGCAGCTTCGTCTTTTTGTAACCCGGGCCTGAGCACCCCAATGTGCTGCACTTACATCGCATGTTTTTGTTTGTTATTGTTATCACTTGCAGCAGCATTTTGTTACATTCCAGTTTTGAATTACTGTTATAATATGAACGCAATACGATGATAATTAAATAAGCAGGAAATGCTAAACTTTTGTGCTACTCGATTTTATCGAAATAACGGGTTCCCGTAACTCTAAAAACATCCGTCTGAAATTATGATAGCGGGTTTTTATGACTAATCGATGTTGGTAAATCCCACCCAATGTTTTTTGCGTCATCACTCCAATATTAACGAATTTTTATTCTTTTTCAGGTAAGCATTCTTTTACGTCACGCTTCAAGGTGATGGGGTAAGAAAGAAATAATAAGATCCGGGCGGACTTTAAACGAATTGAACTTGAAATTGTCGGAATCTTGCCGAGTTAACGTTACTTTCCACGTGTGACGCTCAATATCTGTGCGACTGCGGGTGAGTGTGTGGGTCAAGAATGCGGTGCTTGGGACTGGAGGTCGTTTAGGTCAATACGTCATCGCATCACCGATCAAATCACTGCAAACTGTAACTAGGTAACACCGAATGTGCAGCGTCGATAGACGTGTCTTGACGGCTCTTGTCTAAACAACTATTCAGAATGTTGGATATAATAAATCACAATACAATAAATGTTTTTGTAGGTACTACATAGTTGTCATTCAGATAAAAATCTTTTTTTTTTTACATCTATAATCAGCTGGCGTTCGCCCATGATACCCGCCACCTTTCTTGGAAAGAATGAATGCCAGTCGCAAGCAAATTAAGTGTAATGTGTAAATGTAATGTAATTCTATAGTTGCCAGTACTGCCCGCTGAGTCACTTGCGTAGACAACACAATCTATGTTTCAACAGATGGAAAATAATATTTTCTAAAATGAGAACTTCTAACAGGACTTGTGCGAAGTTGGTTCGCTTCAATGCGTTGTTTTAGAAGATAATTAGCAGCAAGATGTGGGCGGAAAAGAATAAATAAATGTAGGTATTGAGTTTATTTTGCGCCGAATACTAAATTAAATTTACACATTCTGGACAGGTTCACAGGTATGTAAATACATACCTGTGTATAAATTTAGAACCTAAAGATAAAACATTTTTGGTGGAGTGATCGTATGGATAGAGTTTTCACAATCATGATTACAAGTGAACCTAGAAGGGAGGCAAAGGGCAAAGTACCCTTTCGTTTGTGCGTGAATCACTTTAATATTTTTACATGTACTTATTTTAACTCACAGGAAATACGCTCGCTGGGTATTTATAACAACTAAGTAGTGTAGAAACCGTATATGGAATCTTTATTAAAAATTCTCGCCTCATGGGCTATTAACCGTGGCTGTGGTTCGGTTATTTTTAATCCGGTTCAATTCTTTTACTTTACCCTTACTTCGTGTGACACATTGATGGTATTTGATTCCTAATTGCAGCTATGTTTTTGAGCATAAAAAATCTTACATTGATGACCTGTTTATTTGAGGAAAACTTTAAAATTTCTCATTTTAAGCTTTTATATTTCCTTAAACTAAGTACCTATATTGAATAGCGTACATGTCACAGTTCACGGAGAATTATTTCATTTGGTTGTAAACGTGACAAATTAAATGTCCCAGTTACAGTCATCTTTGACCTAATATTTTAAGCAATAGGTACCTGTTACATAATACATAAAATATTATAAATGTGAAAGTAACTCTGTCTGTCCGTCTGTCTGTCTATTACGTTTTCACGCCTAAACCGCTGAACCGATCATCTTGAAATTGCAGAGATATAGCCTGGGATATGGGGAAGAACATATTAGGCAACTTTTTTACGCGATAACCGAAATCCACGCGGGCGGAGCCGCGGGATAAAGCTATATTAAATACATTTATTGTGTCGGAGATTAGCCGGAACAAACGGAAAGACAGACCGATAAACAAAAATTTAAAAAATATATATTGTTGTAAGTACCGTATATACTTTGATATGCATTTAGTAAAAAGTGTTGTTTAATATTTTGACATTACAAACAGACACTTATTTTATTTATTTATTTGTATAGATTTAGTTTCGTCACAAATTCATAACAGCCAATTCTGATCATGAAAACCACAAAACCGAGCAATGACTTACCGCTGTCTCCATGTTAATCGATTTAACTGTCATGGTACCCGCACCTAAGTCTATTAACTGTATACGTACAACGAAGGCATACTATCTCATTGCATTAAACTAATGTAACAATCACTTATACAAAGTCTGTGACATGTTGTTATTCACTTCACCGGCCACACCTGAAGGTCGCGTTCCACGTAGCCGCATTCAACTGATGTCATTTTACGTTAGAACATTCTTATGTCATTACCACATCAAGCGCTTAAAACTGGAAATAATAAAGATTTAGATGAAACTTCTATCACAGCTTCTACTGTTAAAGATTTCCTTAGATAGCAATATTTCCATAGATGGCAAATGAACGTGATTACATCAATGAAGGATTTGAAATCAAAACGCAGTTCTTTGGTGATCGTTCTATTTGTATTTCAGTCACTGTAGCTATCTAGCTATACTTCGTTTGAAATAACATTAGACATTTAAATAAACACTTTTACAGTCCGTTCAACCGATTTTGAGTTCTATTGCGCTGGTGGCATGACAAATGGTAGCTGCAGTAAACAGTTGGTATTGTAACCTCTTTTTTCTTTCAATGCCATCCTTATGCATACGGAATACAAGTCAAAATCCGTTGAACGGACTGTAAAAAAAGTTTTTTTTTAATATCTAATCTTATTTCAAATTGAGTATAGATGCGACGACGTCGGTTCTTTGAAGTATGTGTCGCGTTTTATTATAGACACCCCGATCGGAGTACTTTCCGCTGTTTCATGAAAACTGAAAGATACAATGCATAGTTCTATGATTTCCGGAGTTTAAGTTATTTTTATCACGAACGTAACGAGGTAAAGTCAAAAGGCTACCAAAATAAGGACAATTTTAAGAAACTATTCGTGATTTAATTAAGTCACGAGAAAGTCAAGTTTGTCTGTAAACAAAGTTTCTACGTGGCGGAAGAGATTGCAAAAGTTATTACGGACAGAATCTCGCGTAAAATCGTATGGTCCTCTCTCAGCCAAGTTCTTAATTAAGTTTCGCCACTATTTCAAGGGAGTACAAAAGTCCAGTATAATAATGATATGAACTTAGTGTATGGATGTGAATGGTAGGTAGTGTATGAATAAGATGAAGAAGATAAGAAGATGTTTTTATATTTAAGTTGTGCGTATCAAGTAGATAGATAGAGAGATATAATACTCTTTATTGCACACCATAAAAATTACAGCTTTTTATGTAGACATTTTACAAGGGGTGACACAATGGCGTCTTATTACTAAAAGCGATCTTTGGATGGAGCCAAGTACGTAAAGTTTTGGTAAGGACAAGTATACTTTGATTAGTATCGATTTGAAGATATCACTAATGGATGAATTGAACTGGAACGAGATTGAATTATAACAAAATCGAAGATATGTAATTAACATAACATACATTGTGTTACACGATTGCACAATATACGTGAAAAAATGAGCAAAGTCTGCGTTAACTGGAGCGGTTCGTGCAAATTCACTGTCTGCATGAATAATATCATAATAAAGTATTTGAAACTGGTTATAAAATACCGGCTAACTCAGCGATACATAGGAATCTTAAAATAAATGCTATAGTTATTATGAACTGATACGTATTAGGTAATACTAAATCACTTCTGCACTAACCAATAATTAAAACGTTGGACACGAAAAACTATAGAAATCGCACTTACATTTCGTGTCAATGATAAGTTGGCAGTAATTAATTACTTTCACAACGCCAGTTCTAGTCTACCGGGTTGTTTAGCGTCGATACTAATAATGTATAGAAAAATTATGTTCTACTAATTTCGCGATACATTGTTGAGGTTCAGTAACTTATGTGGAAACTAGCAATTTATCGTTTCCATCGATTACATTATATAGCCCATTGTTAACCATAGTATCCTTGAAAGTATTTTAGAGAAGTTTAAGTTGATCCTCCTTTCGCCTCTGCGGCTGCGTTCAGCTTGTTCAATATTGCTCTTGGCCCAGTTTTCGATAGATTTGTAATGAAATATGCATGAATGTAATTTATTAATGCATTGATATTAAATCTTTATAAGTAAGGATACTTGGTGACGATATACGATATCTAAGTATTGGATATGTGAGACGATATTTTGGATGTTGAAATCAAATCAATGCATGCAGCGTCACAAGAATTTTGTATACAATTACATAATCTTATTGCGGTTCAAGGAACGCTTAGTCTTCCCGCGAAAGATCACAGTTCATTCAAAAATGGAAACTCCAATAATAGTTGAGCTGGCAGACAATGCTGGATGGTAAATATCACTGGGCCACCCACTAAAAGTACCGAAAATACACCTAGTTGGAACCCTTCCCGGTTGCTTTTGGGATGCAAACATAAGTGGAAGAATAATTTTCCATCGATGATAAAGCTTCAGAATCCTAATAGTAGTTTTCATTAAGCACTTAATGAAAACGACTGCTAGGGATGTAATTCAAAGTTCAAGTGCCTAGAAATTCCACTTTGAAGCTCGCGGCAAAGCCTTCGTGATTTAAAAATTTGTATTCAAATTCGTAGAGCTTGATCTCTTCAATATTATGAGTGCTTTTGATGTTTCACCAAAGGTATAGAAAATATAATAAATTAATTCTTCCATATGGCAAAAATTGGAATGCTTAAATTATTTTTACAATCACAGCCAAGGGCCTAATAAGTAGATGGGTTTCAACGATGCTGCTTCCAATTGAACTTTTTAATATTCCTTGACCTAATGTTCATTACTTGATTTGTTGATGAAACTATTTTTCTGCAAACAGTCTTGGCTAGTTATTTGTTTACCCAATGTCTTCGTAGATGTAACCCTGAGCGTGAATTGAATTAATTTAGCATCGGTCTGATATTAACGGAACTCTAGTTCTCCAGTTGGTATGGGTGTGAAGGTCGTTCTAGCAGTACGTCTGCGTGCAATGACAATAGTATAATTTGTTGCTGCGGTTGGGAATACTGCCAGCAACTGTTCACATTACGTTCTCAGGCGATTCACCTCAGCGCGCGTGCAGTTTAAACCGGTCCAATCTAATGCGGCGTAGTAAAACTAAATATTACTAAATTATGATTGATACATTAAAATACCATTAGCAAACCTCTGGTAATATACCTCTCCTAATCATGTTCAATCATTTCGATAATTTGTGAGTTCTGATGTCTCCAATACTAATCTTTTCTCGTTAGCGTATTATCAAAATCTTATTTGCATAGCTAATAAATATTATGAGAAAACGCCTGCGCCCTAATAATGTAGGCTATATATTTATAGCTCGGCATACATTAGCCACGCCATTAACCAATGGACCGTGTCGTTAAGGGCTAAGTATTGACCTGAAAGCTATTGTTAGAAACGTTAACTCTGCAATTTAAACTGACAGCTTTATATTTAAAACGTCGTGTGGTTTACTTCTCTCTGACCTGAACTTATTTAGTTTATTTACTTAGTACGTTTGTAGACAGTCTGTGCAAACGTATCTTCTCAAAATATACTGACTAAGAGTTTGCCTGTCAAAGACTTCTCAGAATTATTGTATCTCCTGTATGTATTTTCGTCCATCTTCAAGGTATTTTTGTTTATTTTCTGAGTCACTGGACTCTTAGTTTATTTATAAATTAAATTTAATGTCCCTTAAAAAGCTTTCAATATTTTTAGAACCTTTTAACTAAATTTTGTAGCCAATAATGTGTTGTTCCGACCGCACCTTACTTAGGTTTATTTTTGTCGTTACCCTTAAAAGATAATATTTTAGTCGGGACGCGGAAGCAAAGTTTGTAAATATGCATCCACCCCAGCGGTTCACTTGTCGAGGGTAGGTACTGTTTGTTTGAGTCACGTGGCACCGAGCGCCTGCGTAACTCAACCCACAGTCAACCTAATCCGGCTTATGGAGTTATGGTGAACTTTACCTTTTAAACAACACTTGTGTGGCTAATTACCAACATTCTGTCAGAAGCCTTTCTTTTTAAAATGCCATGCGATTTCAACGTTAACTTTGGCGCAAATGTTTAATTAATCACTTCTCTGAACTAACATTTTCATATTTTTTACGCTTGTATTCGTAAACCTTTTCCTATATTATGCCATCGTAAACAAGACTTCTAGACTAAGAAAAAATACGTGTCTAGAATATTGCCAATCAAAAGATAACACCAAATCGATCTCTCTACGAAATTGGAGTCAAACAGCGTCGGGAAAGTGAATTAATAGGGGAAAGTCTCTAAGGATTCGCGTGCTCGCTTTCGTTACGTGCCGCCAATGTCACGTGAAGGATCCGAACTGTACCTCCGACATATAACTAAGAATAAACACAATGATACAAAAGTCCATAATTAAATAACAACACCTATACGTATAAAAGGCATAAAAGCAATTGATGAAATTGCAAATAGACCTTTGCAGTTTGAATTACATGATTGCTCGCTGCATGGTTACTTGATTTAAATTTATAGTCCACTCTCAATAGATTTCATCAAGATGATTGCACAAATAATACAATTCGAACCGTTTGCGAAGTGGTGATTTTATGTGACTAATACGCAGTTCTTGTGGTACACTTGTTTTTCCTTATTCCTGACACAATTTTATACTTATTGTAAATATTAACTAGGTACCTACTTGAAATTATTTTACATGGCGCAACTCTTTGCCTCTTCTTTGGTACTTACGTTAATTAAGTCATGGGGAATATTTTTGGTGTAGTTATGCCCCCGATTTCCTCACGTAAACATATACATTCTACGCTTCTAACTCTGCGTGATTTATTAAAAATGTCTACTTTAGGAGCGGTGTTTAATTTCATAAAATGTTACTTAAAGTTCATTGATTTGTTTTACTAATTAACTATAAATAGTTTGTAACACGAGGAACTAATCCCATATGTGCTTCTCATTTGTCGAGATGTATTTTAAACATTGAGTAATTAGTCACATGTGGAAACTCACATCATATTCATGAACAACGCGTAACAACCAAACTCAAAATATTCCCCTGATTTAGAAATACTTAATTTATTGCTCAATCTTTGGGTTAAATATCAATAGATTCAAAAGCTATACAGGATTGATTTATCAATGTCGGATACCCGATCGATGTGGGCCCTTTTCACAGACTCCCATTGATCACAGTTGTTAAATTGTGTTTCAATCATGCTACGTCGCTTCATATTGACGAACTAAATATTCGTTATTCAAGACCACTTCAGATGAATTTGTTCCATTTGTACAATCCAACTAATGGTTAATGAAATCGCATTTTAAAAGCAAATCATTCGATACGCCTTTTGTGGAATCGTAGCGTGATGTCGTCTTTAGATGGTTACATTATTAGATGTTTAAAAATCATAGAAAGTTAATCTGTGACTAAATAAATGTTATATAATACCGTGGACCGGGGTCACACTTTCGCAGAGTTCAATTGTTTATAATAACGGATATGGCTCACTCTGACTATTATTACCAAAATGGTTATATTTATCTCTTCATGTGACTGTGACTAAATCAGTTTATATAACCTTTGAACATGAAATAGAATGTTCAAATTATCCATACTAACATTATAAATGTGAAAGTAAGTCTGTATGTCTGTCTGTCATGTTTTCACGCCTAAACCGCTGAACCGATCGTCATGAAATTTGGCAGAGATATAGCCTGGGATATGGAGAAGGATATAGACTAGGTTGTACGCGATAACCGACATCCACGCGGGCAAAAGCTAGTTATAAATAAATTACCTACTAACATTTGAAGTAGCACCATACAAAAGGTAGAGAGTAGAGATTAGGCAGTAGAGTTATTAACAGTTTTTATTTCAAGACAGAAAACCAAAACGTTAATTTTTTTAAAGGCACATCGAATTTACTAATAGTTAAATTAAATTGCCGTCAAAACAATAGTTACTCGATTTAGTTTTGAATCATATCCATTACAATGAAACGTATGCACACATATGGATTTGCCTTCATAAAGCGTCATTTTATGACGTGCGTATTTAAAGTCAGACCACGTGTTGTCGCTATTTCTTCACAATTGCTGTAACACTAGGGTATTCGTGTCCCCAGCTATTTATATACGGCGCGAGACTTAATCGCCATCCATTACGGGCTCAGCTCACATCGCATCCAAATGAGCAGACGCAGTAACAAATCTTCGTGATCACGATGTCATGTGGAGTTCGGCATACAATTTAGGGCTTCGCATCTTCTCATAGAAACACTATAACAAACGATTTCTATTGAATTAGACCGATATCCGTTCAATACGTCTGGACGCTAATGCTTTTGATCGAATGCCCGTCTGTAATTAGTATTTGCTGGCAACGCTGGGGATACTCGGTCTTTTCTATTAGTACGATTATCTAAAAACGTCACAGTCTAGAACAGGAATCCATCCAATAAAGTACAAACACATTATGTATATAGGTACTTACTAAGTGAATATGAATGTAAAAATAACTATTAAAATAAAATTGGCAATCTGAAATGAACAGGTGTTAATGTGCCATGTAACCCGTAGCGAATTTCACTTTTGATGATATGGTGATATCGGTGAAAGGTTCATTTGTAAATAGGCGAGTCTATCTTGGCGAAAATGAATAAGAGGTAGTGTTGCGATATGGATTAGTAGTAAAAGCGGTTATTCTCACCAAAATATAATTAATTTCATAAGTACACAAACATTTTTGAATGATCTATCATTCAATCATCAATATCTTGCCGTCGAAATACTGCGTGTGATGAATCAATGATCCAACCGACATGTCGGTTTTTACACGCAGTATTTACCATCAATGCAAAATGGTGATCTCAAAATAATTATTTAATAAAACATCTGGTTATCAGTATCTGTCACTTCCTTTGGGCAACAGCAATTCCTACTCAGAATCTCCAATTTTCAATTATTATTGTGTCGCATAAATTGGGATGAATCACGACACGATACGTGCGGTGTCATTGTTTGGTTAGGTTACTTGTTTGTGATTTATCCTTATAAAAAACAGAACTTTCATTAATCCAGCCAGGGGCCCTATTATGAACTCTTATTTCCAGGCAGTTTACAGCGTAAACAGAACTGCCTTGCAATTTCGTATTATGTGCGACGAATATGAACTGTTTGAGTTCCTGGAAAGTGACTTTTCTGATCAAAATAACGAATCAATGAACCAAAGCAGACGACTTCGTGATCAAATTAAAGGCTCCTACAAAACAGGCGCGATACGCGACGCGACACAAAGGCACCGCTCGTCGCGCGACACGCGGTTCCTTTGTGTCGCGTCGCGTGTCGCGCCTGTACTCAAGAGCCTTAATGCGTTCGACATGGATGATGTGCAATTCATTGAACAATATCAACTTAATCAAGTGAGGAGTTGGAGACGACTTCGTGATCAAATTAAAGGCTCCTACAAACAGGCGCGACACGCGACGCGACACAAAGGCATTGCTCGTCGCGTGACACGCGGTTTCTTTGCGTCGCGTCGCGTGTCGCGCCTGTATATAAGAGCCTTAATGCGTTCGACATGGATGATGTGCAATTCATTCAACAGTATCAACTAAATCAAGTGAGGACTTGGAGACGACTTCGTGATCAAATTAAAGGCTCCGACAAACAGGGCGCGACACGCGACGCGACACAAAGGCACAGCTCGTCGCGCGACACGCGGTTCCTTTGTGTCGCGTCGCGTGTCGCCTGTATATAAGAGCCTTAATGCGTTCGACATGGATGATGTGCCATTCATTGAACGATATCAACTTAAACAAGTGAGGAGTTGAGACATGTCAGGGACTGTCATACAAAATTCACGGATTTACCGTATACAACTTTAAAATATCATATCTAAGAACTTTCTTACACTGAATAGGAAAATACTCAAAAACTGAATAGGAAAATACTCAAAAACGAGCTTACGTCATATTTTGTTTATACCCCGAAAATTCTTACGAATGGAAGTATAAAACAAACAATAAGATAGTGTTCATATTAGTTTGTGAAACAATGAAACAATACTCTTCCATGTGGTCGAATTCCCCGCTGACCTTCAAGTGGAGTTCGTTCGGAAACCTAATCTCGCGTGACAATTTACAAACTCAAAAAATTATAATATGAATGAATTATATAGGTAGCATAATATAGTGCGTTCGTATTTTCACCTAATTTTATACTAAAGTAACTAGATTAATATAAATTGCTTATTTTTACCACAAAATATGTGATTAAATAAAATCGTAACTTACCGATAAATATTTTATTGTGTTTCTGAACGTTACGGCAAAGAATTACAAGCCAGCCATAGACAAACTACCCAGCGTGAAGTCGGTTAGAATTAGGAATGTCGTAATACGAAATTTAACCAGCCAGTGAAATGAATTGCCTGGAACTTGGCTAGTTTTTTTAAAGTTCGTAATAGGCCCCCTGCAGAAGGAAGACTCGTTATTTTGAAGTTGAATCTAAATAATGTTTATTTTCGGACTATTGAATAGAGAAAAACGATCTCCAAAAAAATGTTCACCTCCATCATCGTGAACGTTTGATATAGTCGTCATAGAAGTTCACTCTCAACTCCCAAATGCCTTTCATACAAAATGCGGCTTTAGTGCATCCGGCTTTTTCCTACTTGTAGGAATTCAGTCACCTGCTACATTCGCAGGGCAAAAACCCGTCTAGACGGCATTAAGCCAGAGTGTGGGGCTGGGCCTACACTTGGAAACACTATACATGAGAATCAAACGATTGTCAATCTCAGTATTTTACCCCTTAGAAGCATTCTGTTATAAATGTACCAACTAAGGGTTACATCTACATAAGCTTGCCTGAAAATAACCTGGCAGGTGACCTTTGTTTGAGGCTAGAATACTGATTTATCCTGGTTGTTGGTTTAGGAATGCTCATCGACTTCTAAAGCTAATGTATATTGCAATTCTATAAACGTCGTCAGCAGGTTATTGTTTACTTCATTTTTCCATTGTCCGAGGTTCAATACGCTCTATTTGTTCTAATATCCGAACTTTGACCTCGTAGCCATGTATATTTTAACATTCATAAGCTTTTGTTTTGCGTGAATGACTAGGTACTCATTATATATAACAAACATTTTAAGCTAATTAGCTTAAAATAATAATTACGGCAGCACCACATCACAATTTTGATAGTCAAGAGCTCTCGGTGTAATTATGGTAGGCGCATCAAGCACTACAGACAATTATCAGATAATTTCATAATATAATTTGTAAGTAACCATTAGTAGATTAATGGTGTCTAAGGGTTAAGCGAGCACACTGGCTAAACCATACTTTAGTAAAGTTAAGTACTTTTTCGAAATTTAGCTCTCTGTGAGTTTATTTCATCGTCTAGACAAGGAAGGCCGGTATCACGTCTCTTAGGGGAATAGGTAGCGGACCGCAAATAATTTTAGCGTTGTCAGACCGTGGCGACGAGCGGCCATTGTGTGCTTATTTGAGCTTCTATTACGGCGTATTCACTGGTCCTCTTGGACCCTGCGGCCTACGCCTGCCTATTGATAAGTCCTTTGTTGTTACTTTTATTAGATATCGGGATATCTGATAAGTTACCTCTAGTGAAATGATGAAAACTAGGAGTGGGCGTTGCGACGACGAACCGTTTTCAAAGACCGTTTTGTGTTCTGCGACGATAAAACCGTTTTTCGTCCTGGGTTCAAACAGTCTTCGTTGCACAAACCAGTCTTCGAATTATTTAGTGCGATTTTATATTTTACGTCTATGAAAATACAGTCGAGAACGCAATGAGTCAACTATCTCGGCGTCGCGTCGTCGTTCCGCGTTCGTTTACAAAACAGTCCTTACAATAGAAAGTGAACTTTATGTCAATGAAATACAGTCGATAATGCCTTACCTTAGCTTACCTTAGCTTAGCTTGCCTACCAGTAAGTCAATGTTGTCGTTCGTGATGCGACGATCAAACCCGTTGATAGTTGTAAGAAATTGCAACTATTTCACTCGACAAAAACGCAATTCTATTTCATGTTGGATAAGTTTCATCGTCCGTCGTCCGTCTTCAAACCAGTTGCAACGAGGACCTTTTTTTGCAACCGTTTTCGTCGTCGGGAAAACGGTTGAGTTTCGTCCGTCAAAAATTCGACAACGACCCGCCACTAATGAAAACCGGTCAATGCTCTTGAGATTTTGAAAATTTTATTTCCGTATCCCCTGAAATTTTCAAAGAACTCAATCATGACGAGAATTTTACGGGATTTGGAATGCTGCTCTAGTGTTGATGCCTTACTGTTGATAATTGCTGGAACAATGCAGTCACAGTAAAAACAATAGGTCGGAATCATAACAGAAACCGTAATAATACGGATGCAAACTGTAGGTTACTTTTAATCATAGACGCGTCAGTAAGACCTTGCATAATCAGCCTTTAATGTTCCCACTGCTTGGACATAGGCCTCCTCTCTTCGAGAGGAACTGGGCTGTAATCTACCACGCGGGCCCAGTGCGGGTTGAGAGATGTCACATACCTTCGAATTTTTTGTTCTAGGACATACTAGTTTCCTCATGATGTTTTCCTTCACCATTTTGAGAGCAGTGGTGATGAAATTATTTACACAAAGTAAAGCGCCTGTCTGAGGTCTCACGGCCTAAAAATCGTAAGTCGGGGCCGTTACCACTGGGCCTCAAGTCTGCTATTACAATAGTGTCAGAATGGTCTCGCCATTGTGAGTATTTGACAGTGTTTGTATGGCAAATCTGTCAAAAACTCACAATGAAGAGACCATTCTGACACTATTGTAATAGCAGACTTGAGGCCCTGGACTACCACTGCTCCGAGTAAAGCTGCTTTCAGACTACTCTATAATATAATAGCATATAGTATATAGCTCATAGCACAACAATATCGCGCACCATACATTCCAATAATATATAGTACAGTACAGTGTGAACGTGTCCATAACAATGTATGGTGCGCGATATTGTTGTGCTATGAGCTATATACTATATGCTATTATAATATAGCGTAGTCTGAAAGCAGCTTAAGACCTTGTATTAAAATTTATTGTCTCGATTATTGCTAATATAATGTTCGTCAATACATAAAGAAATATTGATTCACATAAAAATTCTATACATAGAACGGAACGTGCATGCAGACGGCATAATTCAAGGTCATAGAAAACAAAATATCAAGCACTATACATCTAAATTGCATGCTCACGACAACAAAGCAGTTCCCCGAAAGGGACAGGGTTGTACAGCAAAATAACCATGCAAACGCGAAAAACTAACGAAACTGGCTACCTACTTTCGGTCATTGTTCCCTGTTCGTTTGTCTTTGTGATTTTCAACTGGGCTTGCGTTTGTTCTAGCTCGTGGAGGTAATAAGTAGCTGGTTATTATTCCTTTGCATTTTGTAATTAATCCTGATAGTGAGCTGCAAGAGTTCATTTGTGTGACATTCTGAACAAACTAAAAAATACTTTTTTGTAGGACATGATATTACTTAAAGTGATTATCCTCTTCTAATTTAATTGAATTATTACCCAAATAGCTTGTTGGCAAAATTTTCGGCCAAATCTATGCATACAATCTCCACGAAAACATACAGGAACTCATGAAATCCGGAACTTTCATCTTGTCACCACATTCTGGGGATGACGTTTCTATGATTAACTTCGAAAGCCAATTTAGAAATTTGTAGTATTAGGGTAAAGGATAGCAGTGGTTTTGATAATTTTAAACGGTAATCAACAACATGTATAAATAAATAATAATAATAGTTATGAAATATTGTGTCCTCCAAAAGGTAGTCCAGACTTCGAGAAACAAAGCAAGTGTAACATTTGACTGGATGTAAAAAAGATTTCAAGGAAAACACCTCGACTCTCGAATTGATATTGTACAGTAAAATGAAAGGAGTAAGGATAATGACGCGTGTAATATGCAAATAACGTCAGAAGGCCTCGTATTTGCGATATGAGCGGGCTCGTATTCTGAATCTAACACCACGCTGCGCTTGCGGCTGCAACGTAGAATGCGCTGCGTCTTGCGGTTCGCCTTGTGGTCGCCGGTCGCCACTCACGCCCGCCACTGACACCAAAGTAATTATTTAATACATGATCTGCAATAGGAATGCCGATGGAATTGAAAGCCTCAGTCGGATCTGTTGCCTGACCTCAAAACGGATTTAAAAAAACTGCGAATTGCGTCCATTCTGTATTTATTTTAATTGGAAGGATCTTGAATTAAAATTTTAGGTTCATACAGAAATTATTTATTTATTATAGATATTCTCAAACATAAAGCAATATCTGAAGATTTGGTCGCCGTAACTACTCAAATTTAGTAGAGTAGGTATAGAGTAGTCTTGCGCATAATAATTCGTGACCTGGAGAGCTCAATGTAGTTCGCAGCTCCTTAGCGAACTAGGTCGTTCTTTTAGTTCGTCAGCTCCCGTCTCGAACCAGAGAAAGGTAGAATAGAGATAGGAAAATATCTAAATGGTGTATGAAATTGGTGTACCTACACCTCAATGAACCTTAATTTTCTTTGTTACAGCAACTCAAAGATGAGCTCGGTGAAGTGGTCGCGGAGCTGGAGGCTCTGGATGGGCAGGAGGAGTGTAAGCAAAACAGTAAAGCCAAGCAGATGAGTATAGGGAGGAAGAAATTCAACATGGACCCCAAGAAAGGTGAGCAAAAAAACAAACATACGTTCTAGAGAGTCTGACAAGCCCGTTTGATTAAGGGCCGTAGCATAGCCCGTAATACCTGCTCCGTGTGTCTCACAAAAACTAGCAGCATAGCCGTTCGTTTCAATTACTGGAATAGAGAAAGTATCGAAGTAGGTTTTTTTACATGAACAACGATTCTGGCCTTTCTTTAGTATAAATCGGTCACATTGGGTTGGGACGTGTTTTCTCATATAGCTCCTATATGTATACAATGTGTGGATATATACGTTTACGTATTTAAGAGCTCGTGAAATGAAATAACTGTCTCGCTGAAGAATTCCATACAATCTGACGACAAATTCGGCGCCGCGGATTTATTAAAAACATTTTAACTATTCTGTCGCCTTTATTTATGTGCTTACTTATACATAAGCAGTAAAATACATGAGGTCTGGTAAAGGACAAAGATCTACTATAGTAAAAGAAGTTTAAAATTTAAATAAGAGAACAGTATAAGACTCTGGTATAGCGAAACACTTAACGGTCCAGACACTTTTATTGTATGTGTTGGCTAGGCATTTTTATAAGTTAGACAATATCGACCATGCATTATATTTTTTGGCTCAACATCAAGGTTTCAGAATCCCCAATGCAGATAATTTTGCCTTGCTTAATGTTATGGGATTGGGCTACTGGGTTAAATTAGCGATTTGGGAATATTATGCTGGAATTAAAACATGAAGCAATTAAGAGGCTTTTAATGTGGTTCTTATCATTAAAATAATGACGATAAAAGGAGTAGAATACTTGGTACAATGCTATTCGATGCGGCAGGTGCGGTGTTCCCACGGCTGGTCGGACGACATATTCTGCAAATTGTTCTATTCCTGCACTTTTACACCTGTCCAACGGACAACTCCCGAGTTTAATAGATTACTATCGTAAATTAAATAAATGTCGTGCGGCATATAACAACAGCATTTTAATTGTCTTTGTTTGTCCTTGCTGACTGCTTGACTTGCTAACCCTCTTCTGATTTTTTGTGATCACACAGTTATTTTGAATGAGTAAATGCTAATTACTAAAAAGTTGTATATGTTTGCAGTAATTATGATAATTTAGACACGTATTTCATTAGTTGCTAGTTATATCGAGCGCATATTGTCCTTGAAAAATCCATTATAGCACGTTCTATACCCAAAGTCTCTAATTCAGATAATTTATGTAAACAAAGTAATGTCAAGAAATGTCACTGTCAAAATGACAGGACAGTGGTGCAAAACATTTTATCATATTTTTTTTTTTTCTAAATAATCATCTATGAAATTAAAGTGAATTAATTATTAGAACTATGCAAACAAAAAACTGTTGCCAAACAATGTTTTATGTAGTGTGTCGGAGACACGGCCTATGATCGTCATAATCAGCCCTTTTAAGTCCACTGCTAGACGTAGGCCTCCCAAAATCGATTTTCACTCGAAACAGATTACAGCCGTTTTCATCCAAAATGTGGCTATATATGCTACATACAATATGAATCTATGAATGAGAGTTGTAATATTAGTGTTGTTGAAGATGTAAAAAATGTGAAAATGTTTGGATCCCCTGGATTGTTACCAGTATCATAAAATATTTTATACCAGTAAATGTCCTTTTTTTAATAACTTTGTTTAGAACCGATAATTTATAAAAATAATTACGGTATGATTATTTATTAATTATTATTTCTTAAATTCAGTATTTAAAAGAAAATGGAACCTATTTTTCGCCATTTTATGTGAATTACCATTACGAAGATATTTTTTTGATATGTTATCCCCTTTGTTTACATAAATTATCTGAATTTGAGACTGGTATAGTTTAAAATAGTTTCGTCGCTTCGATATCTTCCACTACGTACATTTGTATCGGAACTAATCGCATCTTCCGCTATCTCATATTTAAAAAGTATATTCTTCAAAAAAAATGTTTTCCCGTTATATTTTTATAACCTCATACCAAAATGGCGACCTTGATCCGCTTTAATCTTGGCAGGGTGAATGTTTGTTCAGCTAATCGATATCCAAACAAGAACCTTTTTATAACTGGCGTGTTGCTTTCCAATTTTCTTCGTTTTTTATCAGTGAGAAAATCTTCCAGTAATGTCACTGAAAGATTTAAAGATTTCGAAGAGTATGACTGAAGAGTTCAGTTCTTTCTACTTAATGCAAGTTTAAGTTACGCCTCATTGCGTTCTCATGATCATGTCTAGTAAACTCCATCACTTAGATATGCTACAACGTTAGATGTAATCGGTAACAGTAGTCGCCATACTGTAATTAACTCTGGTAGGTGGACTTGATATAGGTTAGTTTTCTGCAAGTAACGGTACAAATTACCGCGATCAAGAACGCTTTCGATATGGTAATAAATCATCTGCCCGCATTAGAGGGAAATGAAGAGTTTTTACAAGAACATGTACTGGCTTGGCTTTAACTCACCCAGCATTTTTGAATAATGCGGGCTCTAGCTGATTCTTTTTTCGTTTCTCGCTTGTAAGATACTTCAGCCAGTGTTCCAGTACTAATTAGGTCATGTTGACAGTAACAACTAGCTTCACGAGAGGTTAGATGTAAGGCACGAGGTCTTCTGAATGCATGCTCCAAGCTCGGCAGACGCTCGAGCACTCCTATTCTCGAGAGCAGGCGTAATGGGATGTAGTCGTATACAGCACCTGGTTGCACAACTTCCTAATGACGTCATTTTGTGAATAGGGACACGACTTTATACGACAGCCATTATCCTTTTTCCGAATAATGAATTAACTGTAGTAAAAGGCTCAATCAAACCTTATCGTATTTTTCATAATTTGCTGTTTTGGAATGCAATTGCGATGAGATGATGAAAATCTTCATTACCTGCATTTTAATGAAATGAAATCATTTATTCTGTAAATAGGATATCGGAATCACTTTTACACGTCATATTAAAAATAATAATAAGCTAGATGGAGTCCACATTTCCTATCTGACTACCCCTGAGAAAAAATGGCGTAAACAACTCAGGGGTCAGTCTCTTTTAAAGTCCAGAAATAATCTTGGTTAGATCATGTGAGGATCATGTAGATCCGTGTCTGAAATGGTCTTTTGAGGAAAGAACCACACAAATTTGGTGTACCTGTCCAGTCAGTGCAAGCATTTGTCGGTAATCGTGTAGCTCAACTCAGGATTTAAGGAGCTCAACGACTTGGACGAACAATACCAAAGAAAGGACAATTGGGTAGGCTGCATAAAGTACTCAAAATATCAGACCATCATTAAAACTAAGTGAGAAAAAAAAAAACTAAAAAAAAACAAATGAGGGTAACATAACGCTCACATTCACAATAATTATAGTAATTTATGTAATACTTTTCAAAGTCATTAATTTCATTTATAATATTTAGTAAAGTCAATATGTTTATAAAACGGTATATAATTATTAAAATGTCAAGTTTTTACGGTTTTATCACAAGGCTTAGAAGAGCGAGCAACTCAATCCTAAGCTTTTTTGTCTTCTAAATAATCAGAAATATCATAGTACCCTGTTTTACAAAGTTTGGTTTTAATTCAGCTTTTAAATCGTTTAATGGGTAACTTTCGAATGTCAATGGGAAGTTAGTTGTAAAAGCATATACAGTGACCCATGAACGCTCCACGAACAAACAAAACAAATTACAATAGTTGGTACATAACAACTTAATATTTTGTTTAATTTAAAATCTATATTATCAGGAACAAGTGCAATACCGTTTTTTTTTTATTATTCAAACCATTTTGTGGCCGGTCACCGGCTTTACGTGGTAATATTATTTCTGCGCGGTAAGCTGGCTTCGCATCAGGATTAGCCATGCTGGATTATGGCGGCGACATTACGGTAAAGGGTAATCGCTCTTTCAGAATCATAAATATGGTCACTATTTGTAGAAAAACTTAATAGCTTTATAATAGTGCTTCCACACAACCTACGTGATTAGATGGAGAAGTAACAGCAATAAAACCAGGCAAATTGGAAAGATCATCAAGAGATATAAGTAGATAACAAAATAAGTATCTGATGATTACCAAACGCGGAATCTGCAAAATATCTGCAGGAACAATAACTCGGCATTAATTGCAAATGAATGGATTTACTAAGTAATATGTCTCAATATTTTCTTCCAACTCCAAGAATCCGTAGCTGGCCGTTAGTAGAATTCGTGGTAATATTAGTCAGTGTTGCACAGTTAAGTAACATTCTTGAAAGTGTAACGACAGTGGAAATGTAGGGTCTAAACAGGGTGGATTTTTGAAACGGGGTGGCAAGGTCAGGTACCTTAACCGTTGTAGCAACAGGAAAACGGTCTTAGGTAAGTGTCCATAACTTTTTGAGAAATTTTGATTTGCATTCACAGAATTTGAAAAAAAAAAAACTGTCTGCAATATAATTATTAGCTTAGCATTTAAATGATCAAAGATGATGATGATGATGGTTGATGATGGTCATTTATATTTCAATTCAATATGTTGATGACTTTACTGATAATTGGATTCACGTCCAATCTGTGATCGGGTTAAATCTGGTAAGATACCTGCGCATAGGGAATCCGTCGGTATCGATAGTTCGGGTCTGACTCTTGACCTAAATTGTGCCATTTGTAGATTCAAAAAGTCGGTGCATGTCCATGATTTTTCATGATTGGTCACCTGAAATCTAAATTGCTTCATTACGACAGAAAAAAAGAAAGCAACATAGACAATCAATAAACATGGACTGAAAATACCTGACGCTATTAAATATTGATTTGACTGTGAAGCAACAACTGTTACGGACGAAACAACAGACATGATTGTCCTCAGTAATTGCATAACTCTAGCCCTATTCATCGCATATAATTATGCATTCATAATTCAAATTACGTAAAATACGTGACTCCAATGGCTTCTTTCCCTCGGGAAATAATTCAACGTGCTTTCATTGTTCCCAACGACTTGACTGTCCAGCGTTTCTTTCTCGTATATACTTTTCCTGTTTGGTTCGTATCGTTAGCATACAAACTGAATGGACTTTAGACTACTGAAAGACTACAGAAGACTGTCGGGCATATATTATCATTAATCATGTTGTTTATCAGCATAATCGCTTGGTTACTTGGTTACGTATAGGCTGCGTCAATTCGACTATCCGTGTCATTGCAGAATTTCCATAACAAGTTCTGCGACTGAAATCTGAAACACTTGATGAATTATGTAAAATTCAACCGATAAAGTCAGTCGTTGGGAAATGTAATTACTAGTTCAACGAATAAAGCTTGAAAAAATCAGCGAGGCGTGAAGCAGGTCTTACGTGATCTAACTTTTATTTAATTTTGGCCTTCATTCGGAAAATGTTTTTTCTATTTATATAGTCTTCAATATTTTTTGTGATCTTTGAAATTGTACTTCAAGTGGTACAATATATTCCCACACAAGAGCGCCATCTCAGCTATTTCCAATTACATTCAAAGTTTGCTGAATCAAAATATCGATCTGGTTTCGTATTTTCGCAGACGCCAGTGCGCTATCGCTAACAAGCTTGTTATTGTTGCGAGCGTCACACGGTTGCTCCGATTCTCGCTCACTTAGCACCAACGATCCGTCATGCTGCTATCTGCAATTTTACATGCCGCAAGATGGAAGCCCCAGTCGACACCGAGATTTATAAAACAACCAAAGTGCACACTCTCCCGACATACGCGATACGGGAGATAAATTGCTCATATATTTTATCGTCTGTTAAACCGACTAACGTATAGGGTATAAACATTTTCGATGGAGAAAAATCTTTGTAACAACATCACACTGGTTGATAAATCTTTGTTATAGGTAGGGTTTCCTTGGCTATCAGTAAAATAATACTTCGTTTTTGTGTATAACTTTTGGCATTTACTCATAAGCGGAGCCTGAAATTCACAAACCCACGCATATTATCCCCATTGAAGCTCCTGGCTCAGTGTGGGGGAGGATGACGTCACTTAGACGCAGACCATTAGGATTTTGTACGCAGCACCATCGTGACGCATTTCAATTATATAGCGCATTGGTTTGGCTTTAATGTTGATAGTTGTGACCGAAATATTAATTAGGATCTTGTCTTGTCTTATCTCTCTCTATCTTGAACCCGTATCAACACAATGCTTAGTCTAGGTCTCCTTTATTGCATGCCATTCTTCCCGGTCTTGGGTCTCTTGCATTCAAATCTGGTTTTGTCTATGTAGGAATAAAGTTTCAATATTACTCTAAGCTACGTTTCCCTCTAGCAGCTTATATTTCTTTGCAATTTCTTTAGTATCCATCATGGTTTATGCAGTCATTCAAACTGGCTGGTACAAATGCTTAGCTTTGTATTGAAAGGTCGGTATTTAGCGTTCGTATAGCGGGCATTGTTTGAATGGAAGTTGCATTCCATTGCTCCTACGATTGCAGCTCTAAATGGGTGCAGGCACGGTCACCGCTCGCTTTCACGACGCACAGTGGAACGAATGTATGGGAGCGGTTGGACGTAGACATGTCCGAAAAAAAAGAGTAAAATTATGCCAAACTAATGATGCCATCTTATTCGATTACTTAATGCCTTCATAACTTGTGGTGATGAATTTCTTCATAACTCCCATATTTCGGGAGTAATTTGAGAAAATGTGAAATTTTACTATGAAAATGAGTGTATCGAGCTCTCTCCCTCCTGATTCCGGGCTTGTTTCAAGTAGCGGTCTCTAATATCATAATGCTAATACTAAGAGCTATATTTAATACTAAGACACATAGTGCGCCAAATGTGCACTTTCTGGGATAAAGAGTGATGTTTATTTTATAACACAATTTTTTTATTTTTTGTTTATTTTGTTGATTAAAACCGTTTTTCTAAAGGTTTACCTTATTACAATAACATTTCTGAGCAGCCAATTAGAGAAGATATAAGCTAATTAGGATATATAATTAGGGACTTAAGGTTTACATATAAAACTGATGCACTAATGATTACTGATAAGAACATTGCTATTATTTAATTACTAAATGGCTCTTAATACACTAATTTAGCATGCATCATTTACTAATTATCACAATAACTAATTACCTTGCAATATTTAACAAAGGATACCTGGGATACCTGGATTTTATATAAATAGGTCACTATTAGTAACTTTAAAATCAGTGTTGATTTACACCTCGTTGTATCCAAGCTAATCTCGCAATGTATTTTCCAAATTTTAATACAAATCTTGATATTCACGTTGCTTTATGCGCACGCGCACATAAAGATTTACGCGACTTTAACTATTTGTTCAGTGTTTTAAAAGATAACAGTTGTGTTCAGTTATGTGAAAGTGCTGAAACAAGTTTAAAAGACTGGTGTCGTCGATTTTGCTACCGCATTTATGCAAAATGGACACAGTCTGGAAGAAGCACAGATAAGTTTCGGAAGAAACATGAGATTTGGCTACAGGCTGCAATTCAATGGCCGGAATTACAGAATGAAAATATGGAACCTTCTACAGAAAATATAAGTGACGTCATCGAGCCCATAATTTCTCCTGCTAAATCTGATGCTTCAACTTGTACACATCCTAGTCCTCGTAAATCTTTTGAGGACCTTAGTAACCGGCAAAAAAGAAGACGCACTGAAGATAGTCTTTCATGCAGCAGTAGCAGCGCTGAAATTATGTTTTCGGCCGAAAGGGCGCTTCAAAAGGCAGGACAAAGCGATACAGCTTATGTTATGAAATACTTGACGGAGAATCCAGAAGAGGCCTCAAAAATCAAAGCCTTCATTGAAGGTAAATCAATTCAGGTACGGGAAATATCCCCTTTGAAGGCATTGGCTCTTTATGTATCGATGAACTTATCGAAATGGCGCTATAACACTCTTCGGGATTTCAACACTCAAGAAGGAGCTCTTCAATACCCGAGTTACTACATGTTGGTTAAAGAAAAAATTAAGTGCTATCCGGCCAAAGAAGATCTCACAGTTACAGAGAGCTCTGCAAAAATCAAATTACAAGCCTTGATGGATTTAACCTCAAGAAGACTTATTAGGTCGTTAGAAACCCCTGTTGATCCCAATCAACAGCTCGTATTGACCAGCAAATGGGGTTTTGACGGATCATCTAGCCAAAGCATTTATCATCAAAGGACGAGTGAAGATGAGCAAATCGATCTTGCTAGTAATTTTATGATTAGTCTTGTACCACTGCGGCTCGTCTCAAAAGGTGTAACAATTTGGGAAAACGAGCGACCATCTTCCACTTCATTTTGCCGGCCAATATTGTTTAAGTTTATAAAGGAAACCAAAGAAAATGTGCAGAGAGAGATGGCTGAAATCGAAGCAGAGATTGAAGCCTTAACTCCATCCACCATCACTGATGGAATTAGTGTCAAACACCAACTGCTGTTGACAATGATTGATGGTAAAATTCATTCCATTATATCCAATACAGCAGCTTCAGTGTGTGACATATGCAAGGCTTGTCCTAAAGAAATGAATAATTTAGAGTTAATCAAAGATAAACACGCAAACGAGGACATGTATAAATATAGCTTAAGCACCCTTCACGCTTGGATTCGCTCAATGGAATGCTTATTACACATTTCCTACAAATTAGACATAAAATCATGGCAAGTAAGGGGTGATATAGCAAAAAGGCAAGTTGAGGACAGGAAGAAAAGAGTTCAAGAGGCTGTAAGAAGAGAAACGGGCTTACTTCTCGATGTTGTGAAACAAGGCAGTGGATCCACCAACAATGGCAACTCGGCAAGGAGATTTTTTGAAAACTACACTAAATCTGCTGAACTGACCGGAATAGATGCTATGCTTTTAAGAAAAATCTGTGTGATCTTGCAGTGTATTTCATCAGGAGAGAAGATCAACGTAACTAAATTCCGAGAGTTCTGCTTTGATACTGCTAAGCTTTACGTGGAGTTATACCCATGGTATTATATGCCTTCTTCACTTCATAAAATTTTAATGCATGGGCCAGACATAGTTCAGAACATGTCAATTGTGCCCATTGGTTTTCTATCCGAAGAGGCATCTGAGGCTAGAAATAAAGATTTTATAAAATATAGAGAGGGGCATTCTCGAAAGCATAGCAGTATCTCATGCAATGAAGATATTATGCACAATCTTTTACTGTCTTCTGATCCACTTGTTACAAGTATCCGTCCAAAAGGAAATAAGTTTGTAAAAAAATCTTCTTTTAAGGAATTTTATGAGCTTACGGATTCTGAGAAAAGTGATATCGAATTTGTTAACATAAATGATTTAGCGGACATCGATTCTGAATTTGAATTAATTGATGATGATGATGATGACGAAGATAATTAAATGATGTTATTGTTTTAAAATGTGTAACTTAGTAAATTAGAGCTTACATCTTAATTATTTATTGTACTTTTAATGAAACTAGGTAATTTATTATCAACTTACTTAAAAGTCATACTCTCATCAGTTCTTGTGAATATTTTTGTTAATATATATTTCTGTATATATATAATATATTTATAGACCTCTTAATAAGTCTGTCTGCGGTTTAAAGTAAATACAAATGGGGAAAAAACGTTTTTTTTTTTAAATTTTCATTTCCTTTTATCCCAGAAAGTGCACATTTGGCGCACTATGTGTCTTAGTATTAAATATAGCTCTTAGTAATAGCATTACGATATTAGAGACCGCTACTTGAAACAAGCCCGGAATCAGGAGGGAGAGAGCTCGATACACTCATTTTCATAGTAAAATTTCACATTTTCTCAAATTACTCCCGAAATATGGGAGTTATGAAGAAATTCATCACCACAATTTATGAAGGCATTAAGTAATCGAATAAGATGGCATCATTAGTTTGTCATAATTTTACTCTTATTTTTCGGACATGTCTACGTCCAACCGCTCCCATACATTCGTTCCACTGTGCGACGGTTTGTATATCGCCGCCATGAACCACTCGTCTATGCTTTCTATAAGCTTCACCTTAAAGATGGGACATTCGAAATGGAATTTAAATTAATAAGTATTTTATAATTCACCAAACAAGGATGTTTCGATATGAATGACGCTCGTATAAATTGAGGAAGGAAAATTGTGAACCTACGTTTGACATTGTTTAAAAACCGAGTTTTGAACGTTTTTGTAATTTAGCTGACACATGTACGCCCTCTCAATGGCGATTTATAATATGTATTTATCGGTAGGGTTAGGTAGAAAGCCTTGTTGGCAAATAAAGATGCTCTTGTGCATTGCGTAGTAGTTTTAGGCTTTTCTTTGTCACAGTACACACATGATCTGAATTTGAAGTTTGTAAAAGTATGTGCTTTAATTTTCTCTTTGTACACCTGTGCCAAGTGACAATGCCTGGGCGAATAAAGTTCTCACTATTTTACTAATACATTATTTTGTTCACTATGCTAACTGTCGTAACATGTACCAATTTCTTTTTAGGTATCGAATACCTGTACGAGAACGGTCTACTGCAGAGGACGCCCGAAGATGTAGCGCAATTTCTTCACAAAGGCGAAGGTCTAAGTAAGACGGCGATAGGCGACTACCTCGGCGAACGTTCAGAATTCAATGAGGCGGTGCTCAAAGCATTCGTTGAATTACACGACTTTACGGACCTAATACTAGTTCAAGCACTCAGGTGAGTTAAAGAAAAGTCTCTTTAAGTAGCCAGTGATACATAAGTCTTCTATAATCAGAAAATCATTTTGATATACAGAAGTCTTTAATGAAATATGAACGAGGTCTACGCCCCTTACCTAGCTGGCAAGCGTAGCCTTTGCTTGGAAATTGGATCAAATATTTCGATTCCATTTCAGACTAGTTCAGGCACTCAGGCGAGTTGAAGAAAGTCTCTAAATATCAGCTCAAGTAGATTTAAGGTAGCCGGTAATACATGAGTCTTCTTTAATCAGAAAATCATTTTGATATACAGAAATCTTTAGTGAAATATGAACGAGGTTTACGCCCGTTACCTGGCTGAAAAACGAAGCCTTTGCTTGGAAATTGGAACAAATATTTCGATTCCATTTCAGGCGAACATTATTTTGCAAACTGGAATAGTTTACGTTTCAAGTTTATCTAGGTAATGCATAACTGAAAGCCAATGTTTCGATGAAATCGTTATAGTAAACTGCAATACTTGCAAACTGCAATACTGTACCGTGTGGTGCCGGACGTAAAGAATAGCACCACCCCATTTCTTCTCGTTTGTGTCATAAAAGGCGACTAAGGGACTTACTAGAGAATGGGCAGCAGCGTTCTCTATGCATTTTTAATACGATACTGCGATCGCAAACCCGCCTGCCATGCGTGGCGATTATGGCAAACCCCCCCATTTGGGGGAGGCTTATGTCCAGCAGTGGACGTCTTTCGGCTGAAATGATGATGATGATGAAACTGCAATAAGAGTAGGTACAAACGTGTGACGTTAATGTAAAACTGAAACATAACCATCAATCTGCCTAGCCTTTTCCCAACTATGTTGTGGTCAGCTTCCAGTCTGACCGGCTGCAGCTGAATACCAGTATTTTACATGGAGCGACTGCCTGTTTGACCTCCACAAAGCCAGTAACAATACGATACCCCTTGGTAAGACTGGTTGTCAAACTTTCGAGCTTCTGACGACCCGTAATCAGATGACTGTCTGGGACCAATGGCTTAATGTGCTTTCTGAGGCACGGAGAGTCTTGGTATGTAAAGATGGTCACCCATCGACGGACCAACCCCGGCAATCGTAGCTTACCTCGATGGATCGATTGTTATTACTTAGCCACGAGCTCTTCTAACTGAAATAACAATGACTACCTAAACCTGAAACAGGGAGTTGTAATCTAATCTCTTTTTAATATGTAGGTACCTACAGTAATTAATTTGTTGCGCTTGTTTCCTCCCAATTTGTAGGCAAACAAAAATATTACGAGTTATTTTCCGAGAAAACAAATGTCTTTAATTAAAAAATAATTTTACATTTCAAACAAGTAAACAAAGTCAAAACAACAACATTTTTTTGTTGATAATTACCAAAATACTCTACGTATATAAGGTGTATCTATTCAAACACGAAATATTTTAAGAGATACACCTGTGTAGGTGGTAAAGAAGCCACGAAAACGATTTTTTTTTAATCTGAGTATATTATAAAAAAAATAAAACTTGATATGATGATTAATTATCAAAAGGCACCGCGCTCGTGCCGTAAAAGGTTTTTTTGCAAAATATGTCAAGCAATTTTAAAATTATAATAATTGTGTAAAAATAAAAAAACAATTCGATTAAAAAAAAAAAAACGTTGCTATGGCTTTTTTACCAACTATAGATGTTTCTCTTAAAATATTTCGTGTATGAATAGATACACCTTATATAATCTGTATAAATTTTCCTTGTTCTAACATATACCCTAGTAGCATTTTTGTTGGCGTTTGGTTGGGCCACATACCTCTGAAGGTGGCCCAACTTAATGCCAACGGAAAATGCTACTAGGGTAACAGCAGAATAAAAATAAAAAAAACCTAAACATATCGGGGAATTCCTAAAACCACCATGCCCCCAATGTTTCAATTAATTATTTATACTTAACTAGAACTAAAGTGTTCTGGTTATATGAAAGCTTTCCGTGTATCTTATTTGAATACATTTAAACAAGCTGCAAACAGATTAGTTACTTTTTGTCGAATAAAACAAATAAACTACTGAGGCATCTGCAGACTCGTCTTCTCTTGGCATTCGGAAATGTTTCACTTGGCAGACATACCATTTTGCACTAAGGTCATTCACACTATTCTCTTACTAGCTTGCAGAAAAATTACGACTATGTCCCTATTATATATAGAAAGTTTAAAAACGAGACTTCTTATAGAGAGCTATGTAGTTTCGCTCGTGGGGTAATAGACCGATACTTAAGTGTTTGTGTTATCTATTACAGACAATTCTTGTGGAGTTTCCGTCTACCGGGCGAGGCGCAGAAGATCGATCGTATGATGGAGTGTTTCGCTCAGAGATATTGCCAACTAAACCCGGACATCTTCACCAACGCCGACACATGTTACGTGCTAAGTTTTGCGATAATAATGTTGAATACTTCCCTTCACAACCCCAGTGTCAAAGACAAGCCTTTGCCGGAACAGTTTGTGGCGATGAACCGGGGGATCAACAACGGTGGAGATCTACCTCAGGAGTTACTTTTGGTGAGTAGTTTAGTACGAGCATGTTTATTAAACCTTGCCTCTTTCTCTCGGCTTTGTAACTGGCAGTTCACACAACAGATTGTCATCTGGTGTTTACTAATATGCTTTGATTGAATGTGAATGCTGGGAGATTCTCGTGTAACAATAACTATAACAAAATGACAGTGCTGCAGCAGTTTGATTACAAATAAAGTGTTGCTATAATCCATACTAATATTATAAATGTGAAAGTAACTCTGTCTGTCTGTCTGTATGTTACGTTTTCACGCCTAAACCGCTGAACCGCTCGTCATGAAATTTGGCAGAGATATAGCCTGGGATATGGAGAAGGACATAGGCTACTTTTTTACGAGATATCCGACATCCACGCGGGCGGAGCCGCGGGCAAAAGCTAGTCTAATATATTTTTATTAGACCATTCTACAAGGTTCATCTCGTTCCGCATTTGTATGGGATGGAATTTAATCTTTTCCATCCCCTAAACGGAGTGTCTCTAGCTTCTCCGCCTACGTTACTTTTACTGACGTCATTGTAGTACAATTAGCGCTTCGTGTTAGGTAAAGGCATCATTTAGGTCGCCTCTGCGTGCCTTTATTTAATATAGTTGACCAGCATGCGAGGTTAACGTCATACATTTTGTTTTACAGTTTTTTTTTCTATGTGCTAAAAGGTATACCACCAATTTTTATATACCCTTTCTATAAAGGCTCTCACAGACAGCCGCGACGCGACTTTAGTAGAACAATTTTTATAAAATTTAATGGAAATTGTTCTACCAAAATCGCGTTGCACCGTAGCGTCGCGCCTGTCTATGGGAGCCTTAAACTTAAACTTATTACTTATTTGAAGGCTCCTACAAACAGACGCGACTCGCGACGCGAGACTTAAACACCGCTCGTCGCGCTACAAGCGGTGCCTTTATGTCGCGTTGCGTGTCGCGCCTGTTTGTAAGAGCCTTTAAACCATGTAGGTGTAGGTACCTCTTATAAATATTATTTACTGCTTTGTTACGGTTAAAATTACAGCTGCGGAAACCATTGTTTTGTGACAAAATTATACGCCATAGTCATTCATATGAATGATGTCAAATTAATGTTTTAGTCATAGACATTATATTATTCTTCGTAGCCGCATATCGACGGTGACTGCCAATACCTCCTAACTTATATTTTTCTAGAATTCACTTTTTTATCATTTTGAACTTAAAAGCGTTATTCGCATGTTTTAGTGAAATCTTCTAAGTGTATTTTTAGTTACTAAACTATATGTGGTAATACCTCCAACTAAACCAAGGTGCCTATTTCATGGCATTACCTCTATGCATGCATCCTCATTCAGTTTGTGTACATTTTTGACTTTGTCAGTTAGGTGTTATTGGCACTTCACCGTCGATATAATAAATTAAATTGTATTTAAGTCCATAGCCTGTATATAAAACCTACATACAAAAACATTTAAATGGATGTAATTTTTCTAACTTCGTTTCAATGCTACACAATGTGCAATTGCGCATTATTTTAATGCGAATTTATGATTCGTATAGTTTAGTTTCTACATATTCATGAAGGTATCTACCAACAATGCGTATCGCTAAAGACCACTGGGAAATGATGTTTCCTGATTGCCATGTCATAAAAACAGTTGACTAATCGAAATCACGCCGCAATCGCATACTTTTTAATATCCTTTCCCGTTGCGTACAGCAATATATCGTTAAGTAAATAATAAATAATTCAACAGATAAATGTTTACTTGTATTGATGGCAACACTAAGTCGACATCGCTCGGAACCACATTGACATAATGCAGTAAAGGCTCGTACAGACTGGTGCGATATCGCGGGCGCGACGCGACACTATTAGCACAATTTCTTTGTCGGTGCCTGTCGCGCCCGCGATATCGCGTGTGTCTGTACGAGCCTTAAGGGCCTATACTACCTCAAATGGCTTAGCATGATCCTCCGTTATGTCGAAAATACTGCAGCATTAAATTTGAAATAAATATATGGTGAAGTTGAGGATTAATGTTAAGTACTATGTTAGCCGAAAACACGATTCCATAAAATTTTCTCGATAGAAAAAATAATCCAAAGTTACCTACAAACCGAACAATAAACCGCTGGTATTAAAAAAATACTTCAAATTAGATAACGAAACTTTGCATATTAATTGAACTAACTATAAAGCAGGTCTTATGTTATTTACTTTTTTTAAATGACCATTATTTTCACCGTAAAAACGAAATTACCTAAACTATCGGCGCCTTGGAGCGTTTTCCCTGCCGCTCTGTCTCGCTTGCTCGCGTGACCGGTAGCAATAGTGTGCGAGCGAGATACAGAGTGAGGTGGCGCTGAGGTTGTATAGACTCTTAATACGTTTCGCAGTGTTAACATTGTATTTGAAACGTATAAAATTCACATTACAACTATGTTTCCTTATATTTTTTACCAACACAGGTCACGGGCGTCTTGTTTTGCTCGTGTCTATAAATAATTCATAATAATTAGTTTTCTAAACAATCACGATAAACCACTATCTGTATGGTAATAACCCGAGTTGACGTAAATAACATTGTAAACAATCTGAAATCATTAGCGGTGTTATCTGTGAAGTAACTGTGCGATAAATATCAGTATCTTAATGTCACAGTTGAATGTGAGTTTCTGTTTAAACTGGTGGTTTTATGTCCATCAACGAACGGTAAAAGTATTTAAATGTGCGTCTTTAAATGGGTGTTTTAATGTGTTTATTTTTGTGTCTATTATCTCCTAAATAGACTAACTTATTTTGGTTCACACATAAAGTGATGTTTACAGTGTTAACTTAGTAATATAATTTATTGAGTTTCTTTTTATGTGTTTTTCCAGTCGCTGTACGAGTCAATAAAAACGGAGCCATTCAAAATACCGGAGGACGACGGCAACGATCTCATGCATACCTTCTTCAACCCAGACAAAGAGGGATGGCTGTGGAAACAGGGAGGAAGGTAAGCATCCTATTTTACTTCTCTCTTTGCACAGTTTAAATGACTGTACAAACCGTTTTATGCAAACATAAATGTTTTTAACCCAAGAGTCAACAACCTGTCAGATTTGGCACGACTGCGATCTTTAACCCTCCACACTCACTTCAGACGTGGATTTGACAGCTGATCTGTTTTAACTCACCTCGCATTCAAGATTTTTTGAGATTTTTTCGGTTGGAAACGGAAAAAACCAGCGCGGAGATGTGTGATCTCACGTTACATTTTCTTTTTCCTAACAAATGTCATTGAGATTAATGATTTCAAGTGCCTACGTTTTCATTATTATTATGTAACATTGCGAAATCTACAGAAGGAAATATAATTTCGAGTATCATCTGTAAGTGATGGTGGTCATTGAAATTTATGTGGGAAATTCCATTTACCTCTTGTTTTTGATAAATCCGTACCTATAATGATTATAAAATTAATTGAGATTAGAATATGTGTGTAGTATTTTACGTAGCGTGTTGCTATGGATTTTTAGCTCGTTAAAACGTGATATGGTATGGTAATAAGTATTAAAATTACCACGTGCTCATTATTCTACATCATTAAATACACGCGAGAAACCTGAAGTCACATGGGCGTGAGGATCACGCCAATAATATACATGAATAGGCAAGTAATGCTCAGCATGCTTCCTTTTATGTGAGTTGGTTAGAAATAATAATCTGCAACTAAGATTCTGATTGCATCGCTGGATGTCAAAGCCAAGTGTCCATTGAACTCTTAAATATCAAGTTCTGCCATAAACGAAAAGTTAGACAAATGTTGGCACCAAAATGGCACCTTTTTTTGCAAAGGTTTCGGCTCAATGTGTGTTATTTATCCTTCTTTTTTTGGCGTCTTAATGTTAATCGTAAACAAGCATTATGCGATGACATCACATAAGGTATGATTTCATACCTTTGATCTTCGATACATGACATAACACGATTTGCGATATTTTCAATCTTCAGTAGACATTAGTTCAGTATTAGTTTTATACTCAAAAACTCTATTCGATAATGTGGCTACTAAGATTGAACTCGACAAAATCGATTCAACATAACAATACATCAGAATCTATACAAAACTGTGAAAAAACCAAATAGGTTCGGTGCTCCATAGAGTGGATCTATTCAGAACTAAACCTATTTGTTTTTTTTTTTGTCTATTGTATAGCATCTACCTGGCAACTTACACTCGTTTTTTGTAACTTACAGATACAAGTCGTGGAAGAGACGGTGGTTTATACTCAACGACAACTGCCTGTACTACTTCGAATACACGACGGACAAAGAACCCAGGGGCATCATTCCATTAGAGAATATTTCTGTAAGTATACGTAAAGGTTTATTTTGTCGGTAAGACGTAAAGATATATCGTTTATATTGCAATCTGCAACCGGTGCTTAGCACGGTTTTAACGACTTGAAAAAACTTGAATAATAATTATGTAAGTTTAGTATAAATATATTAAGGCACTCCTGGAACACGTTGAGTAGCCGAAATATATCACATATAAAATATATAAATAAACCATAACTTAAAACACCGTACACCATACCACACCACACACCTCATCACACACATCACACACACCACACCACACCACACTACACCACACCACAACACAACACATCACACCACACCACACCACACCACACCACACCACACTACACTACACCACACTATGACACTATACACTACATCACATGCACTAACTGAGAATAAGCTTCACAAGTTTTATTCTTACAATTAATCATTCAAATTGCAACTTCACATGGATTCTTATTTTTATTTTGTTAAGATTAAAATTTGAATTTATTTAATTATTTGATTTTTTTATTTAATTTTATTTGTTTTAATTTATTTAAATTTAAGCTAAATACAGAAAAATGTACTTACATTGCATGGTTACCCTTAAATGTACGATAATGAAATGTGCGAAAGAGCGGAGCCTTCTAATACAGGCATTGTTTGCCTAAAAGGAGGCTCCAAACACGTTTAAATGTAAAATGTAATTTTCTATTTGTCACAATAAACTATTTTGTATTTTTGTATTTGTATTAAGGCTGAAGCGCCAGGGCAGCCCATGAAATTCAAATTTTCATAAGTTTTTTTTGCTATTTATAGTTCAGTATCAGGTTGTATGTTGATCTGAATGATTCGCGACTGTATAGAGTTTGAAGTTTGATGTCGGGACGTTGTTGTATATATTTGTCGCAGACATATTGTATAACACGCGGTATTACAATTAGGCGCGCCCGAAAAACGTCGCTGTTTTAAAATGCAGCTACCTCACGTTGACCTGAATCGTAGTGGCGATACATTCTACAAAGCGGCGTTCAACGTTTAGCTTTATTGTCAGCAAGAAGAAATGTTCCTGATTTGTTTTAACCTAACCTAACCCATTTTGTCAGGGTGCCTGGATGTTGAAATGATAAAAATTTAACGACTTGCCAATTTGCCAATGACCGTGAGCGTTTGTGAACGGACGAAGCTGTTTGTATTGTTGTTGTGACACCGTTGTCGATTGCGACGCAATTTTTGTTGTTATGATCATGAGGCGCGTGTCAGATTTCAAAGCGACGTATCGAAGATGCACCCGATTGTATGTGGGCGCCATGTTACTAAGCCGCCTTGACGAACGCGAATTGCTCATACAATGCGGCGTACTTTATTTCAGCCGAATTGAAATCCGGCTGAACGAAAGGTAGCCGCATTTCAAAACAGCGATGTTTTTCAATTGGGCTTGCCAATTTGTAATACGGCGTGTTATACGATAAGGCTGTGACATTATATACCAGTCGCGTGGTAAACTCTGATTGCGCGATGCAGGGTTCGTGTGACGTCAGGTCCTTGATGTGTAGTTCGCATGTGACGTTGTAGATGTCGCCACAACTGTAACAAATTTGTATAAATAGAATGTAATAATTAAAATCTTCAATACAACTCTCTAATTTCTTAATACCCTATTGAATGACTATTTCATGAAATCTTGACATTTGAGAACTAAACTAATTTAAGGAGTTGTATTACTGATTCTAATGATTATAATTATGTAAATACATATTTGTTACTGTCGCAAATCATGCTTTAATGAACATAAACCCAGACAATGAACTGAAGATTACAAAAACCGTAAGAAAATTTGAATTTCGCGGGCTACATCAGCGCTTCCCCCTTAGACACAAACTTTCCGGAATAAATTCTCTAAATGATGATGGTAAAACCGCATTAGAATCCGATGCGCAGTTTGGAAGTAAAACGTGGCCATACAGACACAAAAACGCAACTTTTTAAGTCGTAAGTCATTCATCATTTCAGCCGAAAGACGTCCACTGCTGGACATATGCCTCGTAGTCATTCATACAGTCTTGTGATTTAAATGAATTTATTGTCTATTGTCCGTCTCAGTATTGATGCGGACCAAGTATACATAATTATTTATTGAAGTCGTCATACATGCTTAGTCAACTTTTGATGAGGAATAATAATACGACGAGTATATTTTAAAACGATTTTTTTAATCATTTTAAAATATACTCGTCGTATTATTCAGATCGGATAGAACTAATGATTTAATTATTATTATTTATATAAATACTTTATTGTACACCACAGAAATACATAACAAAAAGAAATCAAACACTATAAAGGCTCGTACAGACTCGCGCAATATCGCGGGCGCGACAGTCAGCGACAAAGAAATTGTGTTACTAGTGTCACGTCGCGCCCGCGATATCGCGCGAGTCTGTACGAGCCTTGAAATATACATCAGGCGGCCTTATCGCTTTTTGCGGTCTCTTCCAGGCAACCTTGGAATGGACAGGGATTTTCCCGGACATATAATGGGGCTGTCGTTAGACATGCAATAAATTAAATTAGATACAAATATATATATACTCGTACATATCCTAAATAATAGATACATACATAAATACATACAAAATATATAAGCAGCGAAAATAAATGAAGACTATAGATAATTAGAGTTACAAAAACAATATCACAACAACAAGTAATGTTCCTTCACGAGTCTTAAACGCAAGTAACGGCCACGCGCGTTTTATTTGAACTGGCAATGCATTCCATAAACGAGCGGCCTGGACAGTAAAGGATTTGTCCAGGAAAGTTGTGGAACCAACTTTTAATAACTAGATGTTTCTTCGTCAAGCTAAACAAGATAATCGAGTTCAATTGACTTCTCGAAGTACTTGTTATGTTATCTAGAGTAGATAAATATTATGCTTAACGCTTTAAACAAATCTACTATGATGGTTTTGTAATCATTCGGCGAAGAAAGACAACCTCTTTCAATGTTTTAATAACAAGCAGCTATCTCGCTCGCTCGCTCATGTTCTCTGAAATCCTACTATGCGGGGTAGTTGCGTAACATCAGTAGGAATGGGTTTCATTTTGGCAGTTCTACAACATTCATTGCATTATTTACGTTGTTAAGCAGACAACTTTTTCGAACATATGAAGCAATGTGCAGTTTTGTTTATACAGGATAAGTTTTTAACTAGTGCCTAAATTTTTGCGGTTCAGTATCAGTAAGAATACATTTCCATTATTTGTTCAATACTTTTTTTGTTGGTCCTACCTGAAATCAGCAAAATATGGATACAATCTATTCGTAATAGTATCAATGAGCGAGCGCACAGCTGATAGGTACCTACTACTGCGTTCCGCTTCACTGACCGCGCCGCCAGCGCGTTGCGCGACGAGTATCCATTATACCAGTTTCAAAATAAACATCTTTCCTTAACGATAACTTAATTTTTTTGTACTAAGACATATCAAAATAAGAAATAGTCAAAATTTGCGCACTGACTACAAAACTTTTCCTATATTTTAAAGTTTTTGCTTGAGTATACTTTTCGATGTATTTTCTTTTTCCGGTATATTGGCGTGTGCAAGTGCTATCTATGACAAATAATTTAATTAACTGTTTTGTGTAGTTCCGTGTGGTGCCGGACGTAAAGAATAGCACCATCCTATTTCCTCCCATGGGTGTCGTAAAAGGCGACTAAGGGAATTACTAGAGAATGGGCAGCAGCGTTCTCTATGCATTTTTAACACCATACTGCAATCGCCAACTCGCCTGCCAAGTGTGGCGATTATGGCAAACCCCCCTAATTGGGAGGCTTATGTCCAGCAGTGGACGTCTTTCGGCTGAAATTATGAACTGTTCTGTGTCTCGTAATATTAACAGACAGCTGTGCTGCTGAGGAGTTTGTTGCGCCACTTCTTCCTAACTAGAGCACTAGGAAGTGGTGAAGGGCGGGCGTTTTGGGGGACTGTCTTATGTTATTTTGATGGTCGAAAAGTCATGATTCTCAGCCTAATTTGAATAAATGACTTTTGATTTGATTTTATTTGAATTGTTTAGCATTATCCTTCAAAATCATTCAGATTGTGATAGATAGTTCTCTTTCGCAATTAGGGTGCTGAACAGATTTGATTAGGAATCTAGTTAGCTGCAGCCTCTAGCCGGAAAATCTAGCAAAGTATAGCTTAGTCACCAATATCGAATCGCCAACGACAATAATTGCGGAAAGGATCTTGAAGTATGCATGGGAATTGGCACCCCCTGTGGGGTACGAACCTCAGCTTAGGGCAGAGTCGGAGGGAGGACAGCAAGGGACAGGTGGTGGCTGGATCAGTTCAGGGTTTTGGTTATTATAAGGGGAATTTAAAGCTACACGCTCAGCTACGGCGCGGTCTGGCGCTTCGTTGAGCAAGGAGCAATCAAATCTCTTGACCTGAGGTTTTATAATAGATTAAACTGAAAAGCCTTTCAGCATCTGGCGCTAAGTATGTCAAGGGGTGCAGTACCTGAATAAATAAGGCATTTGTCGATATCGATAACAATGTTGTATGGAGATTGGAGGTACTCTGATCACCAATATTTACCAATCATGTTGATAAGGACAATATGTCGTCACTGACGTTTATTATGGCTGTGTTTTAGGTTTTTTTACAGATGCATAAAGAGAATAGCCAATTCTTGCAGTGAGGCAATGTTAATTCAAACCCGTATTAACTGAATACCGGTGCTTGCATGGGATATTTACGAAGATATCATGAAAAACATCTTTATTGTAGGGACATTTAAAAACGAAATTATGACGAGAAAAGTAATTTTACGTATCAATACAAAAGTGTTTTGCGTATTTGTACTATATCTGTTACTGTAAAATTTGAGTGTTACGATTATCGACTTATTCCTTGTGGGCGTCGATATACCTTGCATGTTTTTAGAGATGATCCTGAATGGAAATGGGTTAATTTAATTTTAGGGAACTTTTAAAGTATACGGCTATTTTAACGATACAGGCGTGATAAACTAGATTAATCTTTTGTTAGGTTCTGATCTTTTGACACAGACCAACTAAAATATCCAATGTGTTTGTTTCCAGGTGAGGCCAGCGAGCGATAGACAACGACCTCATTGCTTGGAGTTATACGCGAGCGGTGGCGCTGATCTCATAAAGGCGTGCAAGACTGACTCCGAGGGGAAAGTCGTTGAAGGAAAACACACTGTATACAGGTAAATGACATTTTATTAACAATCATATTTCACAATTGTGACATATTATAAACCAGCAAATAATGAGACTCAATAAAAATCTATTGTACGAGGTTCTCTGGGTTGGTGGGTCGTTGTAAAATAGTTGATTTGGAATATTGCTATCGCCACCTATTTCTGCTTTGCTTTAAATTTTGAAGAGCCATTTTATTACAAAACTAGGTTCTTCCCGCGGATTCACCCGCGTGTCTTAAAAAAAAATAAAAGCCTAAGTTACTCCTTATAACATTAGCTATCAGCCAGTGAATGTCCTGTTAAAATCGGTTCAGACGTTTCGGAGATTAGCCAGTTATTTTGGACTTTACAAACAGGCACGTCAATTTTATTTATTTGTATAGAAGAGTTCTCTTTAGATTAAAGTTTAAACCTTCGAGCCAGCTATTGTACTTTGAACTTTTTTTTTGTTTATAAAACAGACTTCACAACTTAAAAAAACAAAATTGAGAACATCTCGGTCCTAAAATCAGTTTTTGTATTAAGAACTTAACGATACTCTGAATAAAGTTCAGAATATAATAACTGGCTCGAAAGTTTGGGCAGAAAAGTTAGAAACTTAGGACTCGTTTTGTTATGAGACGGTTTTTGTCCTGGTGAAAGACAAGTCAGAGTTTTGAACTTGATACTGAATAGGAAATGCAATTCGGATTCTCCCGAAAACAAGAAATAATGTCCAATATCACTACGCAAGGCAAGCCGGTTTAATGATACTGAGGCTTAATGACGTTTTGTAACTTAACCTTACCTAAAAACCTGAGTTATTTAGGCCAATGGATGTGAAGAATGTGTGATAAAAACCTAAAGTCGGTCTTTATAGCATCACAGTTTCTGGATGGAAGAATCTTGAATGCATTTGTTTTGGGGATACTGGTGTATTCCGGCTAGGTTTAACAATAAAAATACTTAAAAAAATCTTTTATTTCGGACTCATTAATATAGTTCACTTGGTTAGTATACACGCATCTTAGAAACTAGTGTTAGTATTTATATCTACCAGAAAAACAAAAAACTACTAATTACTACGCCAAAGTATCCAATCGTCATAATCGTAGAACAGAGATGGATTCGACATTTATGGTGAACTCTGCCGCGCGTGCAATAAGAGCAGTAAGTATAATTTTTGTCAAAATTGAGTCAAACATAGATTCGGAATCAGTGCAATGAGCTGATTCCGAATCAATGCTCAACTAAATTTGGACAAAAATTATACTTACTTAAACTAACTGCTGTTATTGCATGCGCGACAGAGTTTAACATAAATGTCAGATCCGTCTGTTCTACGATTATGACGCAATGTCCCAGCATGGGGCAGGCGCGTACCCTGCTCATAATGGAAGCGCAACGCTTGCGTATGACTTTATTTATTTATTTCTGCACGCGCGGTGATACCTGCAGATTAATTTTTTATGTTATCTAATAATATTTTTTTATATATCTAGTTGTATAGTTGGATTATATTCTGAGTACTGTTTGTTTTATTTTCTTTAGTTGCCTATTTTATGTTCAATTCTTTAAACCGGACTTGGTTTCCGTATGTCTTTTTCGGGTAACCACTGAAAATCAGCGCTGTGCTGTGGGTACCTCATAGCACAGCATCATGCTGAGTGGAAGCCTTCTTGTCACGGTCATGACGTGCAGCTGCCGACTATTTTGGTTTTGTACTCGTGATTATAATGTAGATCTATTTTGTTTTATTTTTCTGTTTACCTACCTACTCGAGTTACTTATCTTTTTGTATGCACGTGTTTCTGTAACAAATAAATCTATTCTTTCTTTCTGATGGCGTGAAAGCCATCTATTCTCATTTCTGCGAACATGCCGAATAATAAGTAGTGTTTCATTGTGCGAGTATGACTAGATGTATGAACGTAAACGAAGCAAAATGAGTATGTAAGGAGCGTAGCAGGTGGCGTTCTATAGATTCTGCCTACCCCCATGTGAGTTTATATATGTACTAGCTTCTGCCAGCGACTTCGTTCGCGTGGAAGTCATAAAGATATACAATATACTAAAATAACAGCCTCATTTAAAAAAAAAACCCTCTGTCACCGTGGCCGTAGTCCTACTTGAAATCAGCAAAATATGGATATAATCTATTCGTAATAATATCTATGGGTGAGCGCACAGCTAATAGGTATCTACTACTGCGTTCCGTTTCACTGACCACACCGCCGGCGCGTTGCGCGACGAGTATCCATTATACCAGTTTCAAAATAAACATCTTTCGTTAGCGATAACTTATTTTTTTTGTATTAAGACATCAAAATAAGAAATAGGTGTATAATAAAACACGTTTAACTTTTCCTGTATAAAGACATGCCAGTTGTACGAAATAAGTATTTTAACGTTATTGTATGTTTCTTTTCAGAATGTCGGCAGCTACAGTGGAGGAGCGAGACGAATGGATCGAGTGCCTCCGCCGCTCCATCAGTCACAACCCATTCTACGACATGTTAGCGCAGCGTAAGAAGAAGGCACAACACAACGTGCACTCCGCACACTAGTCCACCACGCCACACACGACTCACGACCGCGAGTTACGTGCCAGTGCAACTACCGAGTGTACATACCTCTTGAACCTAACAATCTCTTTGTTTGTTTGTCAATTGGTATTGTGATGTGCCAGACTGATCCAAGATCTCTCTGAAGAACAGTGTTCGCAAAACAGTTATGATAAAACACAGATACACAAATAACTATCAACAATAAGTGCAATTCAAACGACATCAAGCCACCTCAGTAAACGAGCCTTAATTTTAAAATGTGGTTTTTACAACTTCTGCCCAATAATACGAGTAAACATAAGCAATGTTTGTTTTAGGGGTATAGCCTGTTACTAACGAAGTCGTATTTCCTTAACTCTTAATATTGACATTAATCATAATTTATTGTAGAGAATATAGTAGAATTTTATAATTACAGTGTACCTAAAGAGTTATAGAGCGAAATATGCATGACGAGTGATATGTAATGCGTCTGATATAATGTCTATATCAACATTGATGGCGAAGTAAGTTTTTATTTATCGTGTTATTTTGTGTCAAAATCATATGTGAGCTTAACCCCGAAGTAACGTCCGTCAAAAGTCACCTAATGACTTGACAATAGCTATTAGTCATAACTCCAATTAATATGTGATATTTAGCCATGATAACGACGCAAGGAATGTATTGTGTTGTACATATCGAAACACAATAATTACGCATCATTTCATGGCTGTTGGTCCATGTATATAAACGAAGGAAAGACTGAAAATTGTGCTTTTTAAACATCGCCTATTTGAAAATGGAACTTGTAGTCGCGTGCATATTAATTTAACTTTCAAATTTCCACTGTAGTCTTAAAAAAAAAAAAAAAAAAATGTAGAAGTCCGTATCACGTCCGCACATACGTAAAGAGTAAACTCGCACATCGATGCAAAATACAATGAAATTAATAAGGACGTGACTAAAATGAAATGAATGTCTTGAACTGCAACTTGATGAAAATACATTTGAGTTCCTGTTGTGAGATTAGTTACGATTGTTATTATGAGCGAGTACTGCCAAAATTGGAATGGATTATTAAAGGGATATTTATCAGTTGTTGGCATTGTTTTAATGTTAGGCAGGTTATTTTTCCAGCGTCGCTTCTCAAGACAATAAGTTTATGAAATCAGCAAATGTTTTGCTGATCTTTAGCCTAATAAAACCGTGGCGGAATTGTATTACATAAAAGTATTACTTTGATAATGTTGTAATGTAACATATGTGAAGAAAATGTAAAGTAATACATGTATAAATAGTATAATTAGCCTAACTTAGTGTTTGATGGCCATCGGTATTACTTCAAATGGGAATGTAAATATGGCTTGATGACAGGAGATAAGCGAGGCATAACAACCAATTTTTGAAAAACTATAATGGAAAGAGAAGTCTCGGCATGAATCTACAAAGCGAATCGGTTTTATTTATGTTTTAGTCAATAAATGAAATACAGGTTATGCTTGTCATCAATAAAACTCATCATGTCCGCCCATAAAAATATACAGGGTGATTGGTAAAACACTCATCATCATCATCATTTCAGCCGAAAGACGTCCACTGCTGGACATAGGCCTCCCCCAAGCACCGCCACCTCGACCGGTTCCGTGCTTCCCGCATCCAGCGGATTCCTGCGGCTTTCACAAGGTCATCAGTCCACTTTGTAGGCCTTCCTACGCTACGTCTTCCGGTACGCGGCCGCCACTCCAGATCCTTTCGGCCCCAACGGCTATCTGTTCTGCGAGCAAGGTGCCCTGCCCATTGCCACTTAAGTTTGGCAATTCTTCGAGCTATGTCGGTTACCTTGGTTCTCCTGCGGATCTCTTCATTTCCGATTCGGTCACGTAGGGTAAAACACTAACTTTTAATAATTCGTCAAATTTTGATGTATCATATTTTCGTACAAAAATAAAAATATTTAAATTCAACGCTCTAAATAGTACGAACTCAATGCGTAGCAAAACAAACTGTCGTGTCTAGTACAGATACAGTTTTAGATAGAACAACGAAATCTTGAAGGTTTGTATGTTTTGTTAAAAGATAAAGAACAAAAGTTGTTGTTTATGATGGTAGTAATAGTCCTACAAGGTAACCAATAACCCTGTATAAAAACAGTAGGTATCAAACTCATTAGAAAAGTCGCCTTTTACGTGGCCTAATATCATCAACATGTCATTAGATATAGTATTTCAGAAGTTGGATGTTATGTTGCCATTAGTATAATTATTTTTAATTGGTCAACAAAATTTTAGTTTAACATTCCTTTTCTTAAATCTAAATCTCAAAAAAATGCGAGGAAATTTCTTAGTTTTCATTAGCATTTTATATATATTCTTATGTTTTTCTTATCATTAATATCATTATGCTCTGTAAATAATTTCAAATAATATTCGATTTAAATTTTTTCTTTATTTTAATCCTATTAATTTCAATTAATTCATATCTCGATTTATTTATGTTAAAAAGTCAATAGATTTTAAAAGATCTTGTGAGGATTATTTAAAGAGGTCTCGGAGAGAATATACGTTGGTATAATTCGTCATACTAATTTTAAACGGTACAACGGCCATACTTTAATATTGGAACAATCGGTCATTTCAACGCCTTGTATAATCAGTGCAGATGAATGTTACAAAAGCTTTAAATATGCAATGTTGGACAGGCGTTATTATTATTTAATTTTTAACAATCAACCTACAAAAAAGTATGGCTGTTTTACTTCAAATATTTACTATTTATGCAAAAATTATTGGTTTTGGAGAAATAATTTTTATATTTTTTTATTATTAATAATTTATATGTCGCAACTATGTAGTAATGATATTAGGGGAGGTAAATATTCTGTTTTGTAATTATTGTTTATGGAATGGTGCCTAGAATTGATCTGCAACTAGTTAAGCTTACTATAGTAGTATTAGTGTACCTACGTATAGTGCGCTGTAAATTCGCTTTAGAAACGTTAATTTATCAATGTAATGTTTTATATGACAGCGGATATGTGCATAATAATGGTGTTGTAAATAGTTTTGTAAGAAAATGGATATACATAAAATATGTTTATTTACTACTTGGTTTTTATTTTGGTAAAAATGTTCTATTCAAATAACCTCATTAGTTGTGGGCAATTGGACGGTAAAAACATGGTTGTCAGCTCAACCTATTATAATAATAATAAAAAAAATATTTTCATACCAGGGTCTCATAGAAACAACAAAACATGCCAAATAATTGAAAATTACAATTCTAATATATATTAAAATACAAATTGAAAACAGAGCTGAAAAAAAAATGGAATTGGAAATCAATAAATTTATAGGTATGAGGAACAGGGTGTAAAGTTAACTCATACTCTATAGTAAAGGGAGGATCCTCCGACCAGACGGGTGTTGTGTCTGGTGGGCAACTGCGCAACGGTTGATGTCGGGATGTTGTATATATGCTAGTCGCGCGGTAAACTCTGATAGCGCGATGCAGGATTTGTGACGTCAGGTCTTTGATGCGTAGTTCGCATGTGGCGTTGCGTTGTTGATACCGCCACATTACTCCCCTCCGGAGGTCGATAGTGGGCTGAGTCAGTGTATAGTGTATAGTTCACGGTGAGTCGGAACTGTCTGCGGTGATTCCCCAGTGAGTCAGGGTGGCGCTGCGTTTTGGATCCAGCGAGTCGGACGTCGTACAGCGCCGGGTTGAGGCTGACTGCTGGCGTCGACCAGGAGAGCGTTGAAGGACCGTTTGTGGACCGGCCGAAAGTGCAGTGTGCTGTTCCAAGGTTGCTAATGAGGCTGAGGGTGATGACCAGGTATGCGTGTTCGCTGCATGCTGGTGGTCAGGTTACCCGTTGAAGACGTGGGTGCTGGCTGGCTGTGTGACTCGCCGCTCGAAAGCTTGAGGAAGTGATGGATGACGTCACGCTGAAGTAGTTGCACGAACGCTGCGCTAATAAAGAAAAAAAATATTCAGAATAAAGTGAACAAATTTAAGTAAAATTATAATAACCATCAAAATCAAAATTAAAAAAAAAATGCAAAGTAATCATCAGGCTTATTATAATTGTACCAATCGTGCTTGACTACCTTGATCGCGGATAAGGAAAACGTAGTAAAAACAAGTTTACTACAAAGACATAAGTATGTGTTCATTGCAGCTCCAGTCCCGGCGCACGATAGTGATCATAATTAAATGAGGAGTCGTCATAGCTGTACACGATTACGATAAATGCTTATCGTTCTTCCATGCGAATTGCAATAACCAAAGAACTAGTTACATGTACTTTCCTGAACACTTGTTTAATTCGACCGACCATGACGCGTCCGCCTTCCTTTTCCGCTGGTGAAACGTGCGTTGCGCAAAGTAATGCTGAAATTATGATATTATGCACCTAACGCTATCGAGACCTATCGTACTATTTTACACATGCAATCATCATATATCAATGGTAAATATTACGAAATAGTTTAATATTGGTGCCGATTCCCTTGTTCACAAAATAATCTAAAGTTCAGTGCGTCTTTTTCTTTCTATTTCATTAGAAAAGGACAGAAGATAAATTTTAGTTTAGTCCTGTCCAATTAATCAGCGCCTGTCACTACTCCATACAAGTTTAGACGTGATTAAAAACTTTCCTACTAAAATTACGTCAATTTACGTCGAGCGCTGATTAATTTGACAGGACTAAACTAAAATTTATCTTCTTTTCTTTTCATAATGAAATAGGTAGAAAGGAAAAGATGCACTGAACTTTTAGTTTAGTTTGTAAACAAGGAGAAACGGCACCATTAGCTGATTTGCATACGTACCTACGAGTACATTGCGTGTTGGTCTCCCTAATTATGTAGGTACTAATATATTCTCAAAGATGGAGTCGAGATTAGGTAAGTGCTAGGCGCGGATGATCGATGACGTGCTTTCGTATTTTGATAGTGAAGGATATGGAATAAGTTATGGGAACCTGTCTTTACATGTGTTTCGTTGTTAGTTCAATTAAAGGTAGGTAGGTACTTTAATGAATTGGTAAATTACACAGAAGTTTCTGGATTATCTCATTCTGCTGAATCTTCTGGCCTAAGGGGTACCACATTGTTGTCAAGCATACCTACCTATTTCATAACTTATGCTCGTAGCATATAAAACAGGTAAGGTAGGTACAGTCAACTGCCCATCAGTGGTAACACTCGCACTACGAAAATGGCCCTTACTGCTACAACGTAAAGGCGCTGCTAATTTCGAATGGTTACCAGTGAGGTGCGATTGAATGTACTGCACATTACCTCACATAAATCGGATTTTGTATTACTGATTCTAATGATTGTAGTTCTGTAAATACATATTTTTTACGGTCGCGTATCATATTTAGATACATAAAACCTGATACTGTCTTGCAAATTGCAAAAAACGTAAGAAAATTTGAATATCGGGGGCTACCTTTGTGGCGGTGTATCAACAACGCCACATACGAACTACGCATCAAAGACCTAACGTCACAAATCTTGCATCGCGCAATCAGAGTTTACCGCGCGACTAGCATACCTAACTTTATACAACATCCCGACTTCAATCGTCGGGCAGTTGCCCACCAGACACGACACCCGTCTGGTCGGAGGATCCTCCGTTTACTATAGAGTATGAGTGAACTTTACTTTCACGCTTCCCCTCAATAAGTATTATTAAATCAGAGCAACTCACATTGCAGATTGCGGACAAACTTCACTAGGTTTCAATTTAATTTATGAAAGTACCTAGACACCATAACCTAACCATTTTATTGGTATCGACCGTGTTATTTCTTGGCATTACAATATTTAGATACGATAACGAGGAGAGGAGTAAATGAGCAAGCCTAGTTTCTTTTCCCCCTGCAGCGCTACCCGCACAGCACTTTTCATCCTCAGATGGTACAATATATATTAGTATGCCCATCTGCCCATGATGCTCGTTGACAACAGTTGTCCATCATCAAGCTGGTTCTTTGGTCAAAATACTTCTGATTTGTTGAGCAGCATAGCATAGGTATAGTCTAATCATAATCAGCATATAAGTGTTCCCACTGCTGGGACACTGACCTCTGTGAGAGGCCCAGTATAGCATCTTTGGATAATGTCTATAATTTTTGCTCGTCTTAGCCTTTGATCGCAGTGGAAATAATAATTTATGAAATGCGCTGAATTATAATAGGCTGAGCTTAGGCTTCATGTAGTGCGCTGCGTTGCGTTGCGTTGCGTCGTCGCACGCGACGTTTCAACCGATCGACGGACGAGAGAGAGACGAAGCGAGGGGAGGGTGATGCACTGAATTGCACTGTACTGTCGGAGCTCCGGCCGGTGCGACGACGGACAGCCGGACAGTGGGACAGTGATCCACTGCTAGAGGGGCAAACTAGACGTGATAGGCTGAAGCCTCATTAATGCGTTGCGACGATGCACGACGTCGCAATGCAAGAAGGCGACGAATTAATTAAGAGGCCTCTGCCTTAGCGATCAGTATTCAAATAAATACGCAGCGGGGTAATTGCATAACACAGATAAAATGACAATTGATCAATGACAATGGGTTTCATATTGACAGTTAACCCACGTCCATTGCGTTATTTACATTGTTGAACAGACGAATTTTTCAAACCTATGAAGCTATGGTTTACCTTCAAAACTCGGATTGTGATTCAAACTGCAATTAGGGTGGGGTGGAATTATTTAACAATTCATAAACAAACAATGCATTGGTATCAACCCTTAAATTTCATACCCATAAACATAGGTAGGCACATAAGTAGGTATCAATAGCTCCAAAATTCCAAATGAGGTCTGCTCGAGTCAATTGTGCGATTTCAATCACTCACGTAACAATTGCTTTGTAATTCGTTTGTCGCTGAACTTACATTGGCGAGCACATTTAGGCTAGTCACGTTTGACGATTTATATTGGTACCTGCTCAAATATTAATGAGGACGATTATGTTTTGATTTGATTGTGATTTAACTTCTACTAGATTTATGCTGGTCGTTCGTAGTGATCGATTGTTAATTGGTTCTAAGAATGCTGTTGTAGTAGATACCTAACGCCAAGCGCACATTACAGCCATAACGGGCCGCTCCGCAACACATTTTCTTACAAAAATTGCGGTGCGGCCCACCTGTTGTGTGCGTTGGTTCATAGAAAATGCACGAAAGTGATGAAGGAGGATTTTTGCAATACGTTGCATTACGGCGTGGCCCGCCCCTATCTGCGCTAGCCTTTATGGTTAGCTGTTACGATAAGCTTAGCCACAACAAGTCAACAACACTGATGACTGGTCCTTAGTAGCAATTAAAGACAGTATTGAAAGGAGAGTGGGTACCTAAGGTGACCTATTGCCCTGTGGGACTCTACAGGCTTTTTGTACCTACATTTTGCGGCGGTTAGTATAATGTATTATATTGTTTAGGTTTTTTTATTTTATTTTTATTACTGATTGGTCCTGCGCTTGACCTCGATCTTGCCCGATGGAAAGCGATGGATGACGTCTATAATGGAACGAGCGTTCCCAGAAGATGCCTGTTCACTCTTACTTTAAAGATAGACAGGTTTTATGTGAAAGGGAACACAGACGCTGGCAGAGAGTTTCACACTTTGGCTGTGTGCATAATAAATGTAGAGAAGCGCTGAGTACGACTGGACGGGATATGAACCAAGTACGCATCTGCAGTACGTCTGGTAGTCATCAGGTAATAAAAGGGCGATGGTGAGATCGGGTCGTGGAGCTCTTGTGCATAGTCTGTAGAAGACCGACAGGCAAGCAACATTACGCTGTTGAGCAAGGCTGTGAAGCCAAGACACCAACGGTTCGTCGCCTATAAGCCTTTTCGCTCTGCGTTCGAGTCAAGTGCAGCAAGTTGGTGCAGCAGATTAGGTAAAGTCCCTTTTATAGTTCTAATAAAAGGGACTTTACCTAATATGTATGTGACTTTCAATTATTTATATAGCGGTAAAATCATTAGTAAGGTAAAGTCAAATTGTCTATTAAGGCGAGGTTCTTCAAGTTAACCTCTAGGAAATGTAATTTTATGTCATTTTATTTAGAAACGGTAATGATTAATCATTACGTCGGATACTCGTTACATAATTGGATAAAAAAGTTCGCTCGATAGAAAAAAAATCCAAACATACCCTTATTTTGTAGATTAAAATAATTTTATTTCAATATTATACCACACTATGTATTGAAAATTACATCAAAATAAACGTCTACGATGATTTAATGTCCGTCGGGTTTAACATTGTTAATATCGTAAAAAATATAATTTTCAACCCAAAATTAACTAAATTTACGGCACAATTGACTTGCGCCCAGCTGCCACCTCTAGAACAAAAATGCACACTCGAAGAACCTCGCCTTAACTTAATTTGTCTGTATATTAGAATGATTTCAAATCACAATACGTAGGGGGTCAACTTGCTTAGCAGTTAATATTTCCCTGATGGTTCAAAACACGGTACATTTGTAGCTGTTGTTACTAACATGTAATTTCACACAAAGCAAAAACAACAAAAAACATCGATTGCACGGTAAATTGTCAACACTTGTGTCTTCAAGCTTTCACTGCTGATCATGGCAATTTTCCGCCTCACTTTCCTTGCCCAAGTTTATAAAAACAACAGAAAACCACTTATAGAAACTGAATTGTTATGTATTTATATTCTTCGACTGGAAAACTGGCATTCTTCGAATGGTATAGTTCACCTATGTAGGCACCACTTCTGTCTGTAAGTATATGAAGCATAGAACTCATATCTATATTATGAAGTTTAAATTAAAAAAATCTATAAGGTAGCACTAGTAGTATATTATGCAATTAGTGAATAAAGGACGGATTTAAAGCGAGGGCCATAGAAGAATCACGAGCGTAGCGAGTGATTCTAGTGTTAGAATCCTGAGCGACGCGAGTGATTCATCGCCCTTGATATAAATAAGTTTTATTCAAGAGTTGCATACTATACTTTATACCATGACTACGAGAAAAATAAAGATTTAAGCGAAAATTGACATTTAATGAAGCAAAAAGGAAGGTAAAATTAATTAAAATGGACATTAGAATTGGAACAATTACTAAAATTAAGAGTAATATTCTTATTATTATGTCGTTCATTAAATTTTTTATTCATATAAAATACATTTTAAAATTTCTTAAAAAATATAAAAAATCATTAAAACATATCACACATCGCACAATACACATTTAAAATTAACAAAATGTACAATGTAAATGTTAGTTTTAAATGCTCATTTTTTTTTTTACTGTTTGTATTTCTTGTGCGTGTGCCAAATAAAATATTTTTCTTTCTTTCTTTCTTTCTATATAAAAAATAGTGGTCCGCCGGTGTCCGGAGGAGGGTCCAAGCTAATGGTGGTTAGGGCTGTAGAGACAGGAACCTCCTCACAATGCGAGACGTATCATGGAGTATTGTCTTCTGAATCAGGCCCTTGATCCAACCGCAAGCCTCGAGAGATGTTGATCGACGCTTTCGGCCATAAGGCCGTTAGCTGAGTTCACATTCCACATGTCAACAACCTCGTGTGCTAAGTCAAGATACTTTATTTGTTTCTGTTTTTCAGCTGTCACGAGGTTCTCGTCATATAGAATGGTAACATCAACTATCATTGCGCGGCGCGCTAATCGATCTATCACCACTATGTTTATCAGGCATATTGGCGACAATAGTCCCGTCTGTAATGATAGACCGACCCCAGTACAACATGATTCTTATTATTATTAGGATGGTCAACTTGTGAAGCGATATTTATTTCCTGCCGATGGTCAGAACTTTCTGCTGGAGGAAACTTTGGGGTATCTTTGTAAGTTAAGGGGCGAGTCCATGGGTCTTCAGGTTTCTTCATGTTTATGCTGCTTGCTATCTGAAGGCTGTATTTCGATTTATTTTCGATAGAATCTTCGATATACCACGGTAGTAGACTTCCATATGCCATGTCGTTTTAATTCTGTCATATCTGCACCAATGTTCGCTAATAACGTCGCAGAGGACATCTCGGGATTTGGTAGCTCCAAAAATGATGCAATTTCTTTTGGCATGGAACCAATTTTATTTATTCCAATCGGTTTTTTTTTTTTTGTATATTTATTTTTAGAATAGAACAAAAAGAATCTACTGTTGTTTGCATTCGGAGGACGAAAATTTTGATACTATACGATTTTCATGTCGGATTACGAAGGTTCGGTCGCTTTTCATTTTTATCTCCCTTAAAGCAACCAGTAAAGCAGTGTCAGAGATCGTTTGCACATCATCCACTGTCACTTTAACAATTTGAACGACAGGCTCCAGTAATGCCCAGAATCAACGCAACCTGTAAACAAAAATTGAAAATCTGTTACAAAATTGATGTTGATAGGTTTACAATTATAAATCGTTCTAAACTACTTTCAAGACACTAAACATTTGTTCAAGATTACTTACTTTTACTGCCAGAAATTGCTCAAAATGTTGAACGCTTTTTGAATGAAGCGCCAGTTCATTTCAAAAGCGTTCAACATTTTGAGCGATACAAACCAGGGATTTTTTCCGTTTGTAGCCTTCTGATAGTCAAGGGAGTCAAGTGTCCCCCTCTCCCTGCCAGCTAAATAATTGTATTTGGATACGTGAAAAAATTCACAACAGTAGTATATACTAGCTTCTGCCCGCGACTTCGTTCGCGTGGAAGTCGTAACACGACACAATATACTAAAATACCAGCCACATTTTAATAAAACTTCCTTGAATACTCGTACTACGTTTGTAGTTTTGGCGACAGCAGTCAAAATATACAGAGAGTCAGGACTGTAACGCGAGAGCAAGCAACGTAGAGTTCCATGTTCTATGGTAATGGGTTTGGTTTCCGCACTTAGTCCTTCAGGTCGACCATTGTACATGGGCCATGGCGGCTATTAGTGGTTATTCCAATCAGCCTACCTTCCTCTAGAAGATAATTACGTCTCCCGGACTGTTTAGAATATCTGTGAAAGATCTGGGTGCCCCGAGGGTTTCTGTTCTAATCTGGGTGACGCCTGTGCATTCAAAGAGCACATGCACGACGGTTTTCTCGGCCTCCATGCAAGCCCTGCACAGAGGATTGTCCGATATTGTGTGGAAGTGTTGGTTTAGCTAGCAGTATCCCGTGATGGTTCCCGTCACCAGTTGCAGGCCGGTCCTGTCCAGGAGTAATAACCGCCTGGTTAGTCTACCATCTAAGAATGGCATAGCCTCCCTGGACTGTCTGCAGGTCGGTGTCGAGGTCCACCAGCTCTTTTCTAGTGAATTATTGAAGGCTAGTGTTCCTGGATATACACTAATGGCACAACATTGATACATTGAATGTTTCTCATTGTCATTCTTACAGATTATTCCTGACGAACAGCTATCACTATTATAATATAACAGTACATTGTAAATGATAACACACGGGAAGTCAAGTATAAGTTCCCTCTTTGAAGAGTGGCTAGAGAGGCGCCACGGCGTCCTCACCTTCCGCCTGACGCAGGTCCTCACCGGACACGGTTGTTTCGGGAGACTCTTGTTTAGGATAAGGCGGGAGGAAACGCCCGAGTGTTACCACTGTGTGGATCGCCCGGAGGACACGGTAGAGCATACGGTGAAGGCCTGCCCGGCTTGGGTAGAGCACCACCGTGTCCTCACGGAGGTGATCGGTGGCGACGATCTCTCGCGTCCGGTCCTGGTCCAGGCCATAGTACGGAGCGAGAGTGCATGGGAGGCCGTCACCTCCTTCTGCGAAGCAGTAATGCACGCGAAGGAGGAGGGGGAACGCGTGAGGGAGAGAGGGGTGGAATGGTATTTTTTTTGGTCAAAAGTCGAAAACAATCAATCTGCGTAGCCTTTTCCCAACTATGTTGGGGTCGGCTTCCAGTCTAACCGGATGCAGCTGAATACCAGTATTTTACATGGAGCGACTGCCTATGTGACCTCCACAACCCATTATCTGGGTAACAAGATACCCTTGGTAAGATTGGCTGTCAGACCAAAAGTCTGTCAGACTTTTGGGCTTCTGACGACCCGTAACGACTGTCAAAGATCCACGAATGACAGCCGGGACCAACGGCTTAACGTGCTTTCCGAGACACGGAGGAGTCTCGGTATATAAGGATGGTCACCCATCCACGGACCAACCCCGACAAGCGTAGCTTAACCTGACGGATCGATCCGTGCGGCTGTTATTACTTAGCCACGAGCTCCTCAAAAGTCGCAAAAAATGCGGCCTAAAAAAAATGTGAGAATGTGCAAATAGCGCTCTTTCATACGATACCCCACATGCCCTAGTACGAGTAGCCCGACTTCGAATTTTAAAACCCCCGTTAAATCCTAGACGCAAAAAAAAAATCTTTTTTATTTGCAAAGTAGTTGGGCAAACGTCATCTCAAACTATTCCAAATTTCAATTTGATAGCTTTAGTAGTTCTTGTGATATCCAGCTGTGACAGACAGACGGACAGACAGACTGAGTTGCACCATAAGGGTTCCTTTTTACGGAACTTTTGGTACGGAACCCTAAAAAGAAGCACAAAAAATATAAATTCTTTGAAATCGAAATCAGATTTGCATTGCTTTGTTGAAAGTTGATTGAAATAGCGTAATATCTCATAATTGACTATCAACCCAGCGAAGTAGGTACTACTTCGCGGGGTGGAATAATTCGACTGTTGTCATCTCAGTAGGTATCATTCTTAAGAACTGTATGGGAAAAGTTTTTTTCGATTTCTAACTTTTCTAGTACTCAAACCTCAGTTGGTCCTATAAAGTTTTTTGATCCTCGTAAGAAACAGGATCGATTGGCATCAAAAATTGGTTGTCTGTAAAGTTGGTTTACGGACGATAGTTTAACGTGACAACGTCATAACAAAACATTGATGCGGCGCAAGCGTACAGTGAGCGTAACGGGACAATGATCGTAACGGGACAATGATCGTAACGGGACAATGAGTCATCCTTTTTCGTGCATGCAGCCGGCGTTCATCGATTTATTAGACGTCACGTCAAAAACTTTTTGTGAAAATTTCCCATTTTCTTGTTGACTGTACATTTTTTTCAAAATCTGTTAATGCAGATCAATTTTTTTCTAAAAGTTAAAGATAGTCTTTTAAGACCATTTTCTTGTAGCGACCACGGTTAAAGTACCTGCCCTTATGGACCCATCTCAAAACAATGCTATACTGCTCATCTCCCATAGCAATCATCAAACATCTATGCAAAATTTGAACAAAATCGGTCTGGTAGTTTATGCGTTTACCTGGAACATACATTCAGACAAACATACAAAAATTAAAAAAAAAAAAATTTCGGCATCAGAATCGCTCCCAGACCTCGTGGCAATAACTTTTTTTCAAAAATATTCAATGTACAGTTTTGACTTCGCTACGATTTTATTATATGTATATAGATATAGATATATAGATAACGATGTTAAAAGGAAAACTATCACAGCTAAGTAGGTTTTAAAAGTTACCGAGTAATAGTCGACCAACTTACATTTACATTTTAGACTTACATATTATATGTAGGTACATTTAGAGTACCAAGAACAAACTTAACATTGTAGTTGAAAAACATGTTCTTCAACATATTTTTCATCTACAATATTAAGTTTGTTCTAGGGATAAATTCATCCCTCCTACGGAACCCTTCATTGTGCGTGGTCCGACACGCACTTGGCCTGCCTTTTTAGCGGGGGAATGGTAGAAAATAAGTACTAACCGAACTGGGAATCGAAACTAGGTCTCTAAATTCTAATAAACCACGTTCCACGGGAGTCTAGTCCGTTTCTAATATAACGCTACGCTATCGGTCAACACTCCTGTCTGACCTGCTAGGTACCTACCTAATACGATTTATTGTATTATACATGATTTAAATAAAATAGATCATTGTATTTACTTTAATAGGGGGCGTATTCTTACCGCCAATAGTAGATTTAATATCGCCAATTTCATGACATAGTAGTAATCATAATTCACGATTATTTATGCTCAATCTTAGCCGAATGGATGCGCAAGAGTCGACGGTTTACGACGTACTTCAGAACAAAAGAGCTATTAACGCTATCAGCGTTAACTATGGATCAATGCACCGCTGATCTTTGTGAGCTAGTAATGATGAATAATAAGAAATCGAATATATTAGTACGTAACGTCGATAATGTATTATGGTGGGTACACATACTACACATAATATGTATGTGAAACATAACATGAAATGTAACATAGGTAAGTTGCAACGAACATGTCGTCCAAATACAGTGTGTATCAAAAATGTGTGGTTATATTTAAGGGACACTCAGACTCAGACTCATCAAACTGTACAACTGTTTCATTTTTTTAAAAATAATCAGTTGTCCCATAAATTTGGGTCGAATAGGTATTTAAGTTTTATATGGGACAGCTTATTATTTCCTCCCATACCTATTATCACTGTTATTTAATAATATTGTAAAGCCAATTATTTTTAAAAGAGTAACCGTGGAGTTTCTTGCCGGCTCTTCTCCATAGGAAACGACTAACTCGAACCGTGCACCTAGCTTCTGACGTTTCATAAGTGCCCATGTAGGTTTATGTGAAATAAAATATTTTCATTTTGATTTGATTGATTTTTTCGCGATTACGATATTGGCCCCATGGAGAAAGTAAATTAACCCTTAAAAAAACCCATACATTTCTGATCTTCTTTTCGTGTCGACGGTACCCAGTTATTATATTGTTTGAAAGAAGTGCATGAAAGGAGCCTCCCCGAGCGGCATTAAGATAAGTCCTATTGCGATTCAAAACGCCCGGCGCACCCTGGACAGCCAGCACTCGGTAACGCAGAGTCTGGGTGACTAATCCTTTCACCACGATGGTAAACCCAAACGGTTCTCTTCATAGCCTCGACCAACCCTTCACATTTCTGATACACGCTGTATATGCAATGCAACATGAAATGTAATACAACAACTATGTGAATTCGATTCAATGTGTGTTACATTTCATTTTGCATAAAATTGGACGGCATGTTCGTTTCAACGTACCTATATTACGTTTCACATATCGCACATCGGGAACAAGAGAGTCACAACACAAAAAAATACGAGGTTTTGGGTCAAAAATATAATAGAACATTGCATAGTCTTCTTAAATATATGTTTTTTTATTACTGTTTGGGCCTGCTTTTGATCTCGCCTGCGGGAAAGCGATGGATGAGGTCTATGATGGAACGAGCGTACCCAGATGATGCCTGTTCACTCTTGCCTCGGGCCTCGCGCCTCACAGCCGAAAATAAATTTTAAATAGTATGGAAAATCCAAAAGTACACGCCACAAGGTTTTATTTATAATAAATAAATTAGAATTAATTCTCAACTTAAAGATATTCCACTATTCGGCGCACGAAATGAATGTGAATGAAATAATCGATATTTCTGATAAACTACTTATATTATGTTATAAAATTAATTAATTAAAACATCTCATCTCTATCTTTTCTGATCATTTGTTTATATTTAGTCTGGCAACATTAGTTGGCGTTAAGCTGCTATCGCGGGGAGTCCCCGGTCAGAGACGAGGCATAGCTCCGGACTTCCCCTTATTAGAAAGCCAATTAAAGTACCTATCGCATGTAGACGCAGTCTCGCTTTTTTATTTTATATTCCCTTCTTCTTGCACCATAAGAGGGCCTCGCGAAATGTACCTTGCCCACATTAAGTTTAGGTCTTGCGCCGTCATTGCGGGTTTATATATCATTATATTAAGTTCTCCGATGTCCAGTTACATTTTTCACTCAGAAAATAGTATGGAAATATAGGTAATAATAAAAAAAATGTGATTTCCCACAAACCGCTTTAATTGTGTTGTGAAACTCTCGTTGCCGATGTGCGATATGTCGACCCACCTTTAGATAAATTAGTTACAGTTAATTAAAATGTTTAAATGAAAAGTAAGCAAATTATCACTATGTTGTTTCCGTTATAATTGTTATTCACAACTTATGTGGTTGTGAGTCAAAGTGATAAATTTATTAATAGGCGCTATCGAAATAGTGCTAATATTATGCTTACTGCACTTACTTTTATGGAAGAATTGTATTGTAATAATTATTATTGCTATTAGTTAATGAGTCAATGGTTCAGTCTGTTGTTTTTTTTTAGAAAATATAGCTCCGTACCTACTAGGGCTTTCAGTCTCGCTGTCCGAGTCACGGGAAAATAAAACGAGACTCGATGTGGTCTCGAAATTCCCGGGAAAAACTAGACTTTCGAGACTATTTAAATAGTAGGTTTCATACTTATAGGCTAGGCTTTTAGGCAGTCAAAACAAGATATTTCAATCAAGTAACATATGTACAATAACAAACTCAAATCATAAAATCAAAAATTATTTATGGGTTTTTTTATTTTTATACAAAGGGCGTTTGATGTAGTCTCAGACAGAGGACCTGAATTTATTACAATAGTCATCCGCGTTAGAAAAAGCTCTCTGCTTCGACGCTAGTGGGGGGATAGATATTAAGTAATTGTAACAATGGTTTAAGTATTTCCCTTAACCATATTGGGCAAGTCTCGAAAGTCTCGTTATTCCCGAGACTGAAAATATCAGTCTCGAGTCTCGAAAATACCAAAAAATCATCGAGACTCTCGAAATTTTCGAGATCGAGATTCCCGGGATGAAAGCCCTAGTACCTACATATACAGGGTTACTGGTAAAACACTAACAACCTTGCAGGACTGTATTAGTAACATCATAAACAACAACTTTTGTTTTATGACTTTTTACAAAACATAATATATAGATATTTATGAAAAAACAAACCTTCATGATTTCGTTGTTCTATCTAACACATTTCAATTCTGTATTTTTTTTTTACCTATCTACGCCTCCCGTGCACTGTCACCCGTAAGAAACTGCAGTTCGTTTTGCTACGCATAGAGTTCGTAATATTTAGAGCGTTGAATTTAAGCGTGCGGTAAAACTCACATTATAGCCAGGTGTGACGTAATAGTTATTTATGCAACTGTTTTATAATAAGGGGTGTTAAAACAAGAATGTGGATTTATCATTAATGTGATAATAGTATCACATGAGTGTTTTAATACCTAATTATGTAAAGTTGTATACAAGACTTCATCTACACCCATTTTATCTACTCTTAGATATTTTCCAATTCATGAAATCTTGGTACGCCTTTTCATATTGTTTTCTCGAGTTTTCTCGTAATAATTGGTTAGAAAAGTCCTTTGCTGCATTAGAAATATCTGGTGGTGTGTTATCAAAGTTTGTATCACTCATTTTTGTAAACAAAAAACTTATAGATTTTGGCAATACTAATGTCGGACAAAAATGGCGGGATGCGACGTGAACTCGAATAACCTAAAAGTTTTTTAATGAAATTACGGCGCTGTAGTAAAACGCGCGTGCATGTCAATGTTCTTTTTTTTGAAATTCATAAATCAGGATATGGACCTCATTTTTGCAATAAAATTACTTTCAGAATTTTTTGATTTGTGGCCCTTTTGTATTCAGTGAACGAAAAGTGGCTGTTAGATGAGCAAGGAAGGGATCGAATACGCAAAGGAGTTGCATAATGAAATTTAGTACAACATCCTCACACACACACACCTTCACTTACACACACCCACACTTACACACACCCACACTCACACTCCCACTGCACTCTGCACCACACCTACCAAGATACAAAGTTTGCATGGCTTTTGTTTCTTTATTTCTTCTTGCATTTTTAATTTTTACCTTATTCCAAAGCTAGATAAATTGTACCTATGTCACAGTTAAGTCTGGAACAATCTGTTTCTTATGTTTAGACGGGCGTTGATAGCTGCGACACAGTTTTTAACTTTTGTAGCTATCACCGTTTCTATTGTAATTAAGTCAATTTGTTGTTGTTCCAAAATAAAAACTTTTACTTTAAAACAAAAAAAAAATATAACCCTTGTTTGGATGATATTTATTATGGTTACTATGACACCGGTTGTTTTAATGTTGGCAATAAGCTAACTGTTTCAGAAACTTTTATAGAGGATTTATAGCATGGGTGTAGATAAAATATTTTTATTTTTGTATGAAAATCTGATAAATAAAATCTGATGAATTATTAAAAGTCGTAGAACAAAAGTTGTTGTTTATGATGTTAGTAAGTCCTGAGAGGCTGTTAGTGTTTTAACAATGATCCTGTAATCTGTATATTCAACTAGTTTTTGCCCGCGGCTCCGCCCGCTTGGATGTCGGTTATCGCGTATAAAAGTAGCCCATGTCCTTCTCCATATCCCAGGCTATATATCTGCTAAATTACTTAAACTATCTCGATTTTACGCATCAACTGCGTTCGGCGCTTCGATTGGCTCTTCACCCATCGGAGTGCTAAACGCGGTCGATGCGTAAAGTCGAGATGGTTAAAATAAACTCACACTAGGACCTCTGATGCAAATATTGGTTATGTATTCCCAATGGAAGTAGTTGATGATTCTTAATCCTGCCACAGATTAATACAGATGGGACACTCCGCAGTTTAGATGTGCAGCTACAAGTACGCGGCGGGCCCATCTTACTGGGCGAATTCAGTAGGACTGACGCGCGCCGTCAGTATAAGAGTTACGCGATAGAAAGAGAGGCAAGTAGGCAACTTGCAGGTGAATATAACTGTAGGTAATAATAAGCGTTGTGCGACCTGAATCACACTTTATTGTGTCGTAACAAGAGTCGCTTTTTATTTAAATGATTTTGCGGAGTGTCCCATCTGTATTAATCTGTGATCCTTTTCAAAAATTGATGAAAATACCGTTGTCAGTATTGGTGGGTAGTTACTAAATAAAGATAGTGTACTTCGTCGATTCAGCCGAATGACGTCCACTGCTGGACATAAGCCTCCCTCAATTGGGGGGGTTTGTTTGCCATAATCGCCACGCTTGGCAGGCGGGTTGGCGATCACAATAAGGTGTTAAAAATGCATAGAGAACGCTGCTGCCCATTCTCTAATAAGTCCCTTAGTCGCCTTTTACGACACCCACGGGAGGAAATGGGGTGGTGCTATTCTTTACGTCCGGCACCACACGGCACGTGTACTTACATATAATAAAATTACTCCTTATTCCCATATAGGAATCGTCGGTTCCCTATGGCTACGTACGAGGAACCGACGCTACTGCGACGACATGCTACGATCCGTAGGTAGGTATAACCCGTTGCTTTTCCAATTTATAAAGGCTCCTACAACAGGCGCGACACGCGACGTGACTCGAAGGCACCGCTCGTCGCGCGTCGCGCCTGTTTGTAGCAGCCTTAAATCACACAATCATCGTACGTTTTGACGTTCAAAAGTGCCTTTTATAATTATGCCTATTTGAAATAAATGACTTGACTTTGACTTTGGAAATTAAATTGGAATTGATAACATTACCATTATGCCGTAATCCCTGCTCCACATCGGAACTTCAATCATGTCGACGTTAGTGTGTCAAGGTCTGCTAAGATAGCAAATATCTTCACAAGGTGTATAAATGGTGAGCTGTTAGCACTCTGCTGACATGTCTCATGAACCGGTTTAGCCATTCATCACTAGGGTACGCATGTTTTGTAAAGTTTCCGAGAGACATACCGATGGGGCAAGAACAGATGGCACGGTTTGTGTGATCTTACATAATGTAGTTGAGAGATTCTTAGCGATTAATAAATAAAAAATTAATTATAATTTTAATTCTTAGTGATTTTATTATCAACTGTCTTGTTGCTGTGAGGTTGTTGTATTGGAAAGATAAGAAAATCCAAGGCAGAGAGCAGGATAAGTAATCAACAAATAATAACGGTAATGGTAATGGTGGAATAATAATGGTGTCCACTTTATCTACTTTAATATTATTTGTTAATTTATTTAAACACAATATATCTTACATAATCTAGTTTTAAAGTAATAAACCTATTGTCGTCTTTCTTTTTAAATGTTCGATGTAAATTTATGGCCTGAAACACAGATTTTAAAAACCCTAGATCAGGCAGGTCTACATTATAGTTAGAATAAAATGTTCCTCGATTGTAATTAATCTAAACCATAATTTTACTCTATACGTGTTTTTTTTTTTAATAATACTTATTCATAATCCTGAAATAATGTTATTCAGTTATTAGCAAAGTGTTCACGTATTTGTTTAGTACCTATCATTCATCACAATCATAACTCATCATTTTAGATCAGACTTTGCTGTTGTTCATAGAAACGATTTGAATGGTTAAATGTAAATTAATAAGAATTTTAGGAAATGTCAAGTAGCTTGATTGTAGATATATTGCAACAAATCTATCGTTCTCAGAAGTTATTAAAAATATTTGGAAATTTACCTATATTCTCACGCGGCTTCTTCATACATTTTGCAATGGTTGGAAAAACTAATTGTGAATTGGATACACTTGACATTTGAACCGGTTGTTTTTAACGTATACATTCAGAAGCAAATCATATTTATGTAGTAGTTTCTCATCACATCGCCGCCTTACAACGAAAACCAATTAAATCGAAATTTTGACGAAAATTACTTATGGATGCCAAAGTACCTACTTAAAATTTTGTGTTCTTTCGTCTGCGAAAACCCATTAATCGCTATGTCTTGTAGTTTCGCTGCTAGCTAATAAGATAACCGATTATTTCAAGCATTTCCAAGGTTTGTTTTCAAATACAAAACATTAAGCAGGGGCCTAACTCTACTAATTTAGTCTCGCGATTGTGAGTATTTGACAGTATTTGTATGGCAAATCTGTCAAAAACTCACAATGAAGAGACCATTGCAACGTTTGTACATTAGTAGACTTGACCCCCTGATTATGTGACAGTTATTGGAAATTTCATTACAAAGCAATAACTTTTTTAAATCTCAATAGACATGTTTAAATAGAACATTTATCAATGTACTGATGCTATGAAGTAATATTAACAATATAATACTACAAAGGATATTTTCAGCCCCATAAACTTTGTAATCGCGATATCTCTGTTTGCACTTTTAATGATTTAATTGTTTTTCGTTGTAGGGCGGCGACATATACAAAATGGTCTCAAGACTATTCTGAGATAGTCTTGAGACCATTTTGCATATGTCGCCTGTTAATATTACTTAGCCTAGTTTATATTGACGGATCCCGAAAACCGCTGCTAAATTTTTTAATCGTAAGCCAGCATTGTTATCCCAGCAGGATGCAGCATTCATTCTAGTAAATGTAGGTAGGTAACATAAACCCTCAGTTTGTTTACTACACCCTTGGGATGTGGGGGAGGAGATTATTTGTAGACGAGAGCACAAAGCTACTTCCCTAGTTTTATGCTGAAATAATAATTTCCGAGAAATTTGCAACTTGGTGAAACCTCTTGACTGATTACAAGTTGTACCTATATAATTCTGGTGCTAATAAGTACTAGTTGTTTTCTATTCTCTACAGAAATGAAGCTCTATTACCCTTCAATACATCCAGTATGTTTTTGATTGAATTGTAGCGTAAAATTAATTCGGTACGCAGATGAAACGAAGCATTGTTACCCCACTCACAATGCAATGTGATGTCAATAGAGACTCAATAGTCAATAATATCAATACACGTTTGTTTGGATAAAGCCGCTGCAACTTATTGTTTAAAATACCATTATTTTGTTCATTATAATTACTTGAATATGAGATACTGTCTGTCCGCTTTTCAAATAGGCGTACACGCGGCAGGTGCACAATCTATCAAACATTATGAAACAATACCTGTAGAAGAATGATAACAGGGAACTTCGACAGACATCACTGACATACTTAGTGATGTCTGTCGAATTTCGTTTGGAGCAGGAGAGTCCTTGGATGCGATCACGAATCAACAAGCGTAGCTTGGGACGCCCTCCAGATTGATGAAACGACTACCGCGGCTGGGACAGACTGCATGGCTGACTGGAAGGTACAGAGCTCGGTGTTACCTATGTCAAATAGTGGATTGCGATAGGCTAAGAATAGATGGCTAAAGATATCATCTTTGAAGGGTCCCCGAAAAGATCAATTGCATTTGCCAACAATTTTTATTTTAGTAATATTGTCAATCGTTCCAATTACCTTTGGTAGACAATCAATTTGCGCATGCATAAGCATAAGCATAATCTGCCTATAATGTTTACACTGCTGGGTCACAGGCCGCCTCTCTATGAGAGGGCGGCGTCCTAAGACCGTTTTCCTGTAGCTACAACGGTTAATGTACCTGCCCTTACTGCCCCATCTCAAAAATCCACCCTGTATATACTAATTCCGTGATTTTTTCACATAACCAACAATAACTATTAAGTACCAAAAGAAAAGGCGCTGGTTCGTGGTAGTAGGAAACAAAAGATATATTTGTCAAAGGGTAAAAACCAAAAGGTATAAGCGAAAACATAGACAAAAGGTATAAAAAGGTAAAAATATCAAAAAGAGCTCAGTACAGACTTGCACAATAACCATTTATCTGGTAGGGGACACACACACACTTGACTTTAACAAAAAATTCCACTTTAAAGTTTAATAATACGCAAACGGATTCCTGAATCCAAAAATGGTTTTCAAACCGCCTACTCAACGATAGGTACCTACCCCACACCATGGGATAAAAAGAAAAAAATATCATCCCCACTTTACATGTAGGGGAGGTACGCTAAAAAAATATATTTCAAGATTGTATTTTACCACTTTCTCGACGTGATTAATAATAATAATAATAACCCCACCGCCGTATCTCTACGTTGACGTCGTGGTGGGGCTTGCGCGCTCCGAACTTTAGGTCTGTGCCGGTAGAGTTTACTTTCCCGGAACATGTCTAGGGTGAGGAGCCAGACCAAGAGAGATACAGAAACCCGCAGGGCAGCAAGTGGCGAGCTGTTGGGCAGTTGCGATCCCACGGACCCTATCTCCTGGGAGAAGTCATGTTCCTCACCTCTGGCTTGCCTTTATTGGCCGGCTGGAGTGAACACTGACGAGGAACTGAGCTCCCACCTCATTCTTGCCTTTATTGGCCGGCTTGAGTGGAGATTCGCAAGAGCAAACGTGCTCGGAGGAAGGAAGTATTCCAGTAACTGCTTGTAGGGACCTTGACCATCTTCCGGGCTCTGGGATTGTTCTGAGAGCCTTGGAATACCTCTCCACTCCTCGAGCACCTCAGGACATGTTGCCCCCTTGTCGCTACGTCACTATGTGCTAGCGACCGTTTTCGGGGGCCCATTATTGAGTGTGCAAGTCACCCCCTGCCATTTTATCCGTGTATATTAAAACATTGATCAGGCAGGGGCCATAGTTTTTGGTAACCAGTCCATTTTAACCACCCAAACCCATAGACCAATATCTTTGGTTCCATATCCTGCAATAGTCCTACAACAACCGGGGGTTGTCCTTGGGTGCACTTGCATAGTGGGTACAGGGATAATCGTCGGTTGGTGCCTCATTTAATTAAAAAGCGTTTAACGGGCCTCTGCGAGTTGGCTTCGGCTCCTCGTACGCCTTCCAAAGGTCCGGGACCCCAGGGTCCCGAGATATGTAAATATATAAAAATAAAAATAATAATAATAATAATAATGTTTTATTGCAGGCAAAAATACCCATATACAAAAATTTAATAGAATAATAATTAAAAACAGTGAAAAAATACATTATAATTAGAACATAGAGGTACCCATGCCAAATTACAGTTTTCTAGTATACAAAGATTCTCTGAGCGGAGCCGCGGACAGACGGACATGGCGAAACTATAAAAGTTTCTTGTTGACTAAGAAACCCTAGAAAGTATATTCCCAATAAAATAATTTAACCTACTATGATATCTTTTTGATTCTTCTAGTTACGAGCACATTATAAAAAAGATTGCACTTGAAATTATATTATAATATGTTTCAACACAGTTCTTGTTTCCATTAACGTTTTTCTGAATAAACGGCACTTTCGATCGTATAATAATCTTGTTTCATAATAGAAACTTTTAAAAGTGTTTAGTGAAGGACGAAACTAGTAACATTGATAACGACTCCAATTTAACTAAAGAACGTTAATTTATAATTATTAGACAAAGTTTACAAATCAGCATTACTTACTTACAAGTTTGTCTCTAGCAGTTATTTTTTTTACGACTCATGGATGACTGAAACAAACTTCTGAAGAAAAATTGCAGTTTTAAGAGAGTAGAGAAAGAGAAGATTGTTGTAGTTGTTTTGATCTCTAAAAGATTTTTGTATTGTTTAACAACAGTATTCAGATAATTTTAAGGAATCCCTTTCTTTGTTGATCATCATCATTTCAGCCAAAAGACGTCCACTGCTGGACATAGGCCTCCCCCAAAAGGGGGGGAATTGGCAATAATCGACACGCTTGGCTGGTGGGTTAGCGATCGCAGTATGGTGTTAAAAATGCATAGAGAACGCTGCTGCCCATTCTCTAGTAAGTCCCTTAGTCGCCTTTTATGACACCCACGGGAGGTGCTATTCTATGGTTCTAATGGGGTGGTGCTATTCTTTACGTCCGGCACCACACGGTACAGTATTGCAGTTTGCAGGTATTGCAGTTTACTTTAACTCGATTTCATCGAAACACTGGCATTTTAGTTATGCATTACCTAGATAAACTTGAAACAAAAAAAGCAAAATAATATTCGGTACCGTGTGGCGACACCACACGGTACCTTGTTGATATTACATAAATTATAATGTTAGCTATTTATTTAGCTATTTTTGTGTCTGCTTGGCGGATAGTATGTGTTAGGTTCAGTGTGACTACATATAAAAACAGTTATGTGATAACCTTGAAAAGGTTATCACATAACGCCGATTAGTTACTACGTCTTTATCAAGTGCACGACGGCGACGTTACACCGCTGTACATACCTTGTCGATGTCGATTACTCCCGATAACAATGATATTTAGGTATGTAGAACACTAATTAGGTCGCTTACTATGTAACTAGTAATAGAGCACTTTAACATCGTCGTCGTGAGGTAGATCAACTCTGTGAAAGATTGACTATACCCAAAGTCTCAAATTCAGATAATTTATGTAAACAAAGGGGATCACATAGCAAAAAAATGTCTTCGTAATGGTAATTCACATAAAATGGCGAAAAAGGAGGTTTCATTTTCTTTTAAGTACTGATTTTAAGAAATAATAATTAAAAAATAATCATACCGTAATTGTTTTTATAAATTTTCGGTTTTAAATAAAGTTATTAAAAAAAGGAGATTTTCTGGTATAAAATATTTTATGATACTGGTAATAATGCAGGCGATACAAACATTTTCAATTTTTTTACATCTTCAACAACACTAATATTACAACTCTCATTCAAAGATTCATAATGTAAGTAGCGTATCTGTCCACATTTTGGATGAAAACGGCTCTAAACTGTTTCGAGTGGAAATCGATTTGGAAGGCCTACGTCTAGCACTGGACTTAAAAGGGCTGATCATGACTATCATATGCCGTGTCTCCGACATACTACACAACACATGGTTTGGCAACGGTATTTTGTTTGCATAGTTCTTATAATTAATTCACTTTAATTTTAGCGATAACTATTTACAAAAAAAAAAATGAGAAAATGTTTTGTACCACTGTCCTGTCATTTTGACAGTGACATTTCTTGACATTACTTTGTTTACATAAATTATCTGAATTAGAGACTTTGGGTATAGGTTTAGGTTAGGTTAGGCAAATAACTAACGTGTGAGATTATCTACTTGAGTCATAACTTAATTTTGTCTACAGTTCTCGTACATTAAAAAAAATCGGTCAAGAGTGAGTCGGGTTCGTGCACCGAAGGTTCCGTACCATCCGTCAAAAAATTACATTAGTTCTACTATCGGTCAAGAGATGGCGCTGACCTAAAACTGTAATATTAGAAAAGTGTGCTAGTTAGAGAAATTGTGTTATTTTTCCTGTAATCTACAATCTTCTATCACATAGAATAATTTCAGATTTTTCTCAATGCAAACTTCGGAGATAAGGGGGGAACGAATATTTTTTTAATATTTTTCGTCAAAAGTTAAAAAATATGCGGCCTAAAAAAAAATTTAAAATGTTTGAGAATGTGCAAATTGCGCTCTTTCAGGATATCCCACATGCCCTAGTGGCTTCAAATTTCAATCCCTGTTGCTAAAAAAGAAAACTTTCTTATTTGCAAAATAGTTGGGCAAACGTCATCTAAAACTATTCCAAATTTCAAGTTGATAGCATCAGTAGTTCATGAGATATCCAGTAGACTGAGTCGCACCATAAGGGTTCCTTTTTACCATTCTTGTACGGAACCCTAAAAAGTTGTCTGTTTGCCAATTCTGGGGGTTACTGTAGATTTCCCTCTGCTGGACATAGGCCTCTCCCAGGCTACGCCAGATCATCCTGTCCTCCGCCTTCCGCATCCAGTCTGCCCCAACCACCTTTTTAAGGTCATCGGTCCAGCTGGGCGGCATCCCACGCTAGCCGATGCGTGTTCTCCACTCCATTCCACGTTTGCCCCACCGGCTGTCGGTCCTTCGACAATCATGGCCAGCCCACTGTCACTTCAGCTTGCTTACTCTGCAAGCTATGTTTATTAATTAGTAATATGTTGGTTAGTTAATTTTTCCGGATAATTGAATTACTGATTTTATCCTTCAAAGAAACTCCAAGAGTAACCCGCTCCATAGCGCGCTGAGCGACTCCAAATTTGTGAACCAGCCTGACTGTCATTGGAGGTCCATATTCCGGAAAAATACCGTTTATGGGCTGAAATGATATCGAAAATTGTTGACTAATCAAATGGAAGCATGCCGCCACTTTTACAATACTAATTCACACAATAACAGAAAATAATTAATTAAACACAGATATAAAGAATAAAAGTTATAGTTAGGAATCACCTTATTTAGAATATCAGTTCTCTTTACCAATATAGACGAAGAAATCAGCTACACCTCGAAACGTCTGGATTTTTATTGGAACAGCTGTGTTCATCCATGGTATAAATTAGGTACATAATACTCATAATTTAACAATGACTCATATGCATGGCTAATATCAACTGCGACACTGTGTGAATGTTAATTAGGGAGATGTCTAACATAGAAGATAACATAAATATTTTATGTAAATATGTATGTTGGTTTCCATGCTAAATTGTATCTGCCATCTGTTTTAGGGGAACAAACGACATTGCTGACGGTTGTGAAGAAATTTGGCGATAAAGTGTGTTCTTTGCAGTATCACACTAATCACACTATCACACTAATATTATAAAGGCGAAAGTTTGTGAGTGTGTGTGTATGTTTGTCACTTCTTCACGCTCAAACCGCTGGAAGAAAATGTTGTATGTAGGTAGCTGACACTCTGGATTAACATATAGGCTACTTTTTATCCCGATATCACACTAATAAAAAAATTTAATATTATAAAGTCGTAAGTTTGTGAGTGTGTGTGTATGTTTATCACTTCTTCACGCTCAAACGGCTGGACCAATTTTGATAAAATATTGTATGGAGGTAGCTGACACTCTTGATTAACATATAGGTTACTTTTTATCCCGATATTCCCACGGGATCGACACTTATGCGGATGAAACCGATCCAGCCTGTCCCTTGCTGTCCTCACCCAGCGACGCCCTAAGCCGAGGTTCGAACCCCACAGGGGAGACCCCCTGTGGGGTTCCTTAGCGAGTAGTCGCTTAGTTTTTAAGTTTTTTTGCCCTGACTGGAGGCCTTAATTTATTGAGGCATCCAAAGGTAGGTAAGTCCGGCTAACAGACGAAAACCTCCTAGGTTGACCTGCGAGATGTCATAGATAAAAAAAAAAATTGGAAATAATTTTTGCTTTCTCTGAGATTGGTTAATTTATGACTTTTCTTGGAAGTTTTTTTTTTTTTAATTTGTTGTTATATTAAGGAGAGAGATTGCTTGGAAGTTTGTAGCGCCACCTGTTTTTTCCAGCACTAGGAAATGGCGATGGCGTTTTGTGGGACAGTAAAAGGGCTGATTCTGAGCCTAGTATGAATATAAATGACTTTTGATTTTGATTTTATAGTTTAAAATCTTTCATATTTCTCTATCCTTTTGACCAACCGGTATGAAACACATTAATCTGTTCTTGATTGCTGCTTATATTTAGGTAATCTGTTTAGTGCCTCGTGTTTATCACGTTGCTAAACAGTTTATATTCAAGATAAGAATAGCCTCAACAACAATAATTTACTTGTACAGTCAACAAACGCAATAAATAATAAGTGTCCAGTACAGTCTCTATCTCCAACGTTCTTTAAGTTTTGTGTGTACTGAGAGGAGTTAGAGGTCAAGCCTTTGAAAAGTGTTGTTTGATTGGGTCCAATGCCCAATGTTTAAAAAGTTATTCCTATTAATTTTGCTATACCCCTTTGAGGAATAAAGGTTTCAGCAGACAGGCGCAACGCACTAGCGCGTTGCGACTCTAGTACAATAATTTCTAAGAAAACTTCATGGAAATTGTTCTACCAGAATTGCGTCGCACCGTCTAGTCTGCCTTAAAGCTGTTATGTTTGTTGCGTTGACAATGAATATTGTTGTAAAGATGTCTGTTTTTCTTGCACACCAATCTGTTTTGTTGACTGTACACATTCAGTAGTATCAATGTTTTCGCAAGCGATGAGGTCACATTTTTTCTTTAGTTATATTAGTGTAATAAACGGTTGTCATGGTTTCGATTCCGAGGTTTCACGCTTCACGGTTGCCGACTTCCAATGTTAAGTGGTTAGCAGACAGTTTAGTACTCAGACACGACTGAATGACGATTTAGTATTGTGCATAATGGCCGAACACACGATCTGTCACCACTTACTAATGTAGTCACACTACAATATGTTTGAGATCATCATAATGTATACAGAGAATTATGGATTTTCCGAGTTTTGTATGATCTTGTAGGTACACACGGCTAATACATATTAAGCTATATATATCCAGTATAAGCTGATCTCACATTGTATAGGATTTCTGTGCAATGGGAGGTCAGCTTATATTGGCAATAATAGCTTGATATGTAGCCGTGTGTACTTAATGAGAGATAATTATTCTATGTATACTTTAAGTGTTATACAGAGTTAATTTATACTTTTATTAGACTTTTATTACATTTTCTATTGACAGGTACACGTGTACCTGTCAATAGAAAATGTGCAATAGGAGATTTATGTACCTATGTGTTTACTCGCATACTGTAGAGGTGTGATAAGCTATTGTGCTCCGTTTGTGTAAAAAAAAAAAAAACGTCGAAAGTCGATAAAATCAAATATCGATTTGTAATTTAGAGATAAAGAATAATTATTAAATTAAAAACAGCCGAATAGTTAATTTGTTTCTAAAATACGCAACTGTCAAAGTGTTACTCGGCCAGTAATTATAATTGAGTAATATGCACACGTAAAAGTTAATTAAACTTCCTCTATCTAACATCCTTACATAACACTTTATAATAATATCAAACAATGATTACGACACAGTTAAAATTTTAAACGGTTGCCATTAAAACTATTTTTTTTTTCACATTCAATGTGTTTTGCAATTGCTCAACTCATACATAAATAATGAGAAAAATTAAATAGTACTGTTATTGAATGTAGCATTTATGTCTCCACGGAGAAAAGTTTTTTAAAAGAAACAAAACTGATGAATATCAAACAACTTTATACGTATAACACAAAAAAAAAAAAATAGGGGATAGAACCATTCACATAAATGTAACATTTACCCAATCTCAAATATGTAACTTTGTCGACCCAGCTTACAAAAAATTATGCTAAAAAGAATATCACCTATTGCTAGCACAAATTTGTAATCATTTCCCATCCTATACAGAAAATGTAAGCTGTTTCAGGAGTTTTAAATCAAAACTATCAAATTATATAATTGAAACCACTCAATACTAACAATGTTACTAGTCTACGAGTTGAGAATAAAACCGTTGAACGAACGAATAAAAAATAATTGTAAGCCTGTTATTGTATTGTATCGGTGACCATTACTTAGAATAAGTTTATTACATTATTACATATTACATACATGTAATTTTATGTTCTCATGTACATAAGTGGGTCCTTCTTCGATATATAATAAAAACACATACATAATGATATAAACTTACCGAAAAAAAGATATTCCTTCCAAAATCTTGATGTTACGGTGGTTATTTACACAATTTTTGAACGCGCACTGCGGTATTTTGACGTCTTAACGTTGGCTATGTTTGGACGATACTAATTTAAAATAAGACCACAAAAGTATTTGTGCTCTTATTTTCCGGGCCGTTTTTGAAGCGCTTATCGGGAATCTAGTGCTATTATTGATCGAAGGGGTCCTTTTTCTTTTTTGAGAATAAAGTATTTAAAATCTAAGATATGTTGACGATGATTCATGGCAGAGACATTTCGCATTGTAAATCTTCTGTATCACAGTGACTCACAAAGTTACCTCAAGCAAATAACAATTGCACCATCCCTTTAATTGCTTAAGCAGATAAACTGTAGTCCGAATGCTTTTCCTGTATTTTCCAAGCCACCTTACGCTTAACAGTCTACATGTATTTAACTACATATATTAAAAAGGTAGATAGTGTAAAAACATTTATTTTTATTAATAGAAAACATGCAAGTCATAAATGTGTTGTGTGGAAGCGAAGATGTTTTTTTACCCACTTCGCGACATGTTTATGTAGGGCAAACAGTTCCAGTACACATCAGTACTATTTGTGTAACAACTAAGAATGGTTTCAAGAACTGAAATATATTGATTTTCCCTCATATTATGGCAAAGTTATGGCGTGCGGTAACCAAGCGTGCTACTGCACAATTTAGTGACCATTTTACAGTCAAGATTGGGTGTAGTAAAAAGAATACCCCTGAAATTGCTAATAAATGGAGCCCCTTTGTGCTTTTCTTTGGAATTGCTATGTAATTATTTGTATGCTGACTCAGAACATTCTTTAGAACAACCTTTGATTCAGCACCTGCATCAAAATTTACAGAGTTCATTGGACTGCATTTTCTGCGATCATTAAAAGCAGCCTGTGGGTCTCATACACGCGCAGTCAGTATAACGCCTTGCGTGTGCAATGTGTCTTATAATGTATTCAGTGTGCTGATGAGGCTACCCTGATTCTGCAGCGCGTTAGGGATGTTCGCCAAGTCGCAAGTAGACTGTTTCTATTCTACTATGTAGAAACGATGCACATCCCTGGTGCGCAGGGTTTGGGCTAGCTCCACCGGTATCCTGAGGGTATTTGTGCAGAGGTTTGACTGTCAGTACTTGAACCATTGCTGTATGGTCCACATACTCGTACAGAGCAATCGAATTATGTAATATCGTCACCTTAGTGGTGAAGAGAGCTAGGCCACACTTTTGACCTAATTGAGTTATGAACATAAGTACTCGATAAGTACGTAAGTACATAAGTACTCCATACTCGTCGTTAGACGGAGATTCTAGTGGTGAAGAGATCTAAGTGATAGCTCAACTAGAGGTTTGGTTTTTCATTCAGACGTGAAAGGAGTTAAATGAAACTAGGAACAAAAAATCAAGTGGTGAATTTTTGATTTATCTTTATCTTGGAACTAGTTTAGTGTGGAATAGCTCCCTTCACTACTTAGGCGACGATATGTGGTCTTTTTAATTGTGTTTTTTTATATTTTTCTTTTAGTGCCTATTCCTTTTTTGGCTGAAATAAACTTAAAAAAGAAAAAAAAGACGGAATAACTGAAGTACAGACTTATCACGATATCTACTACTTATCTAGATTATTGATCTTTAAACCGTATAGCTGATATAGAAAACACTACTTTTTTTTACCATGTATGCGAGTTAACCATAGCACTGCAGCTAGTTTAATTAGGTACAATAATAAAAAATAATTATTTATAATTAGCTTCACCTTGATATTTCTAAATAGAAACGGTTTTAGTATGCATGTGGACGTATTGTGTAGTTGTTTAGAGGGTCATATACCCACCTGCTTGTTTCAATATAAAGATCTTTGTTTGTCATGCGCTATAAAAGTAAAGTAAAAGTGAAGCCACTGTTTCTACGGTCAGCAAAAACAATGCTTTACAAAAAAAGTGCCTGAGAATTTCACATCTCTAACAATCTCTTTTGTAAAATGACCCGAGTAATTATTACTTTTTACACGGTTTTGCTGAGAGCAGGTTATAGTTTCTGTTCATTATCTATAGCATGCGCTGCACGCAATGATCAGTGGTCATCGCAGTGGCATTCATGGAATCTATTTTTAAATCTTTAATACTAGAAAATCGTTAAGTTAATTTTTCTGTAAGTTAGTTTTTTTCTTCTATTGACAATAAATATTTTCTAATAAATACCACAGTTAATTGAAACACTGCAATTGCTAATTCCAGCAGTTGCAGCTACTAGATTATGTTTCAGCTTTTCGTTTTATTTACATCACGTGGGCTTTAAGTCCATCATATACATATCCGATAGGTCGTGGTGGAGCATAACCTCCTCCGTTTTTTCGTCGGTTATAAATGAAAGGTTAGCGGACTGTATAACAAGTATAATGAATATAAATAAAAAGGAAATTAATATAGCAACGGTCGTTAAATATATGTAAACAAGAGAGGTATTAAAACGCGCAAGCGACCTATGGATGGCTACACCACTGCGAATACCTGCAGTATTGTCTCTCCTTCTACTTTTTGATCCATCCAAAGGTTGTCTGTAAAGATCGCTTTTAGCGATAAGACCGCCCATTGTGACACCCTATGTAACAGTTCTACATTTATATCTGTAATTTTTATGGTGTACATAATAAAGAGTATTCTGTTCTATTCTATTCTAAGTCCCAAGGGAATCTTTTATTGAGTTTAGAGGTACCTAACGTGTTATATCGTGATATTTTTTGTGCTAGGTTATGTAATAATTGCCAGACCATGTTTTATTATGGCTTTAAAGAACAGTGACCAAATTTCATTATCATTGGTACAGTCTTGATACAAATGAATAACGAATAGGTCGTGAAAGAATAGTAAGATAAAATTATCGGAAGCTGGGATTGAATTGTGCCGACAAAACAAGATTAAATTAACTATCCAATATTACAATTCCTCAAAAAATACCAGTCTTAATGCAAATGTCTTTGCTGATCATACAAGGCAGGTATCGCTAGAGTTGCAAACAAATGACCATTTCCTAACAAAAATAATCAGCTCTACAGTAGATGTCTTTGCTGTATATAAAGCAGATACCACCAGAGTCGCAAATAAATGAACCTTAGGAAAATACCAGCCCTACTGCAAATGTCTTTGCTGACCATACAAGGCAGGTACTAGCAGAGCCGCAGCAGGTGAATTATAGCACGTTTACTCGTATATCGCGGCGAAGACGGTCACGCAATACCACGCCGTTTAACTCAAAACACTTTATTTTCACCCACCTATGATATAATGTGTGTTATTATACTGCTAACTGCGAAACCGTGAAATGGAACTGACGGAATGACGGCTATATTCTTTTATGTAACTTATCAACTCAGCGTTTCGCAGTCCACGGATGGACATAGGCCACAACATTATGTCCTCTACCTTCCGCATCCAGTCTGTCCCAGCTACCATTTTGAGGTCGTCGGTCCATCTTGCTGGGGGGTGTCCCATACTACGCTTGCCGATTACGCGGTCTCCACTCCAGGACTCGTCTGCACCACCGGCCATCGGTCCTTCGTCAAACATGGCCAGCCCACTGCCACATCAGCTTGCCTACTTTGCAAGCTATGTCGGTAATTCCGGTTCTTTTTCGGATAATTTCATTGCTGTTTTTATCTTTCAAAGAAAATCCGAGCGTAGCCCTCTCCATAGCGCGTTGAGCGACTCAAATTTGTGGATCAGCCCGACTGTCAGTGTCCACGTTTCGGCACTTTATGTCATAACGGGCAGGACGCACTGGTTGAAGACCTTAGTCTTCAAACATTAGGCGACGAAAAGACTTGACGGAGTTTTCCAAACGCTGCCAAGCCCAACTGGATCCTCCTGTTGGCTTCTTTCTCAAAGTTTGTCTAATTTCATTCCTTCAGTTCCGGATAATTTCATTCCTGATTTTATCCTTCAAATAAATTATTACTATTACTTATGTAACCTAAGATACCTTAAGTTCTTCTAAAACGAGTTAAACTCTTCTTGCATTCTATTGAACTATGTGTACCTATGTTTCGAATCTCTTAGCTGGAACCAATTGAAACGAACATTTTTATTTACGTTTGGGAACAATAAAAAAAAAAAAAAAAAAAAAAAGTTGCCCCCACACTAGGAATTTCTCCTATATTATGGGTGCGTTTACAAACATTTAAACTCACATACACAAACAGCCAGACCTGCAGATCATTGACTGACGGTGAAGGAAAGCACCGTGAATAAATCTGGACTTTTAATTTTAGACTGAAGTCACCAACTCGCAATGTACCAGCGTGGTGTTAACAAGGTCTGACTTCTTAGTAATAGGTACCAGTTTTATTATCTATGTACGTAAGACCGAAACATAATTCGAAACATAATATCATTCTTCATCTGAGAGAGTGAAAGGTTACAATTTTTTTTTTTTTGTGAATCTATATCTACTAACCGTTTGGAATTAATTTGTAAACTAACTAAACGTTGGTAATCTTATAACGAATGTATCATATCGACGGTGAAGTGCCAATACCTCCTAACTAACATTTTTCTAGAATTCACTTGTTTATCATTTTGAATTTAAAGGCAGCATTTGCAGGTTTTAGTGAAATCTCTTAAGTGTATTTTTTGTTGCTAAACTATATGTGGAAATACCTCCAACTAAACCAACGTGCCTATTTTATGGCATTACCGCCATGCATGTATCCTCATTCAGTTTGTGTACATTTTTGACTTTTTCAGTTAGGAGTTATTGGCACTCACCGTCGATATATGAAAGGACTTAAGAATTTAAAAAAAATATAAGTTTAATGTTGAAGAAGGAAAGCATCAAGTGGTCGAAGAATATAAACCTCTTTTTAAACTTAAGGAAAATGTTTAAAAAGAGTATTCTAACACGTGGCGTATGTAACACGTGCTTAAAAAGGCGTCAGTGTAGCAGCACGATGTGCACTGACCGACCCAGACGACCCCACTACTCTCCTCTAGGAGAGTCGTAGGGAAGCTAGTACAGTTCGCAAAAGAATACATAATACACGATCGTCATTCCGACCTCGCCGCCGAGGCCCCGCGCGAAATCCCCGACTAAAGAATAGTCCTCCCCGACCCTTGACTGTGAGTGAAGCGCCAGCACGCGTTTTAGCTGAGCAACCCGTAGCTTTAAATCCCCCGGATAATAATCATAACTCTGATTTTATCCAGCCACCGACGGTCCCTTGCCACCCTCCCTCCGACGCTGCCCTAAGCCGAGGTTCGTACCCCACAGGGGGTGCCCTTAGCGTGCAGTCGTTTAGTTTATAAGTTTTTACGCCCTGGCTGGAGGCATTAAGTTTCGTTAGGAGCTTAAGGCAATCACAGGAAAGTCCGGTTAAAGCGTCGAAACCCCTCGTGGTTACACTCCGAGATGCCGTAGTTAAAAAAAAAAAGCACGACGTTTGGATCTACATACATACATGAATTCATGCCTTCTTCTCATGGGGGTAGGCAGAAACTATAGAACGCCACCTGCTACGCTTCTTAGATACTCCTTTTGCTTCGTTTACATTCGTACATCTCGCACCTTTGGGAACAAAGCGTCACTTCTGCAAGATTTTACAAAAACAACTTAAATATCCGCGATAATCGACTTTATACACACAGCATGCTTGTCCGTGAAGAATTAATCAATTTAAGACTTAGAATCGCCCTAAGAGTCTAAAACAGTGGAGTTATAAAAAAAAATGGTAAAAAAATGCTCTTCCTGTATGTTGGAAAATATGCAGAAATGACCCTTTGTTCCCAAAGGTGCGATCTGGTCATACACGTACGCCGGTTGCAAGTGCTACGCACCTGAGCTTTCTGAAGAACATCACCAATTAGGTCACTATATGTCTCTTAGGGCGTCCCCTTCCTCCGTTTCCAATCAAATCTGCCTTGTAAATACCTTTTGTTAGTCCCCTTTCATTCACCCTCTCAACATGACCAAACCATCTAAGCAAACCTTTTAAATTTTTGTCACTACATCTTCTTTTAAACCTCACCTTTGCCTTATCATATAAATTTTCAGCCTATCATTCATAGTCACGCCACACATGCTTCGCAAGGAACGAATATCCATATGTTTGGGTGTTGAAATTCTGTGCCTGGTTATTGTAATTTGGCTCATCACCTTTTTCGTGAGTAAACTATACACCTCTGCTCACTTCTTGATGTTTATGTTGTGGGAATGGTAGGGCAAATACAATCCTGCATTATAACTCTATAAAACTATATTTTTTAAATAAATAAGATGAATTAAAAAAAAAAAAAAACAAGTCTTGGCTCATCTTGGTTCTGCCAAATAAAAAACAAATTACAAATTCTCCAACTATTCCAAAATCAAATTAATAAAGCATCCTACTCGCTACCGTTTGTATACACACTCACCGACAAAAATAAAGCTTACTACTCATTTCCTTTTTTTACAGAACTTTAAAAATAATACACGGCAACAGTTTATAAGTCCAAATATAATAGGGATGACGACAAAAAATTTTTTTTGTCCGTCATGTAGATAATTAAAAAATATTGGACACGTATTTTTTCTTTTTTACGTAATCAAAACATTACGGCGATACATTGAGTACAAATGTGGCATGACGTCACTTCTCATTAGATTTTATACTGAGCTATGACGTAACGAGCCCCCACTCCCCAAGTTTAATGTGTTTTATCTAAGTAATTTTGTATTAATATGATAAAGCAAAAAATACGTGTCTAGTATTTTTTTATTATCTGATTGACGGACTAAACAATTTTTTATTTTTTTTTACCCAGGACACATTCCTATTAGAGAAACTATAACAAAATAATACATATTTGATGCTATGCCACGTGTAACAGTGAAATTATACAAACAGTAATAACATGGTTGACTAATCCCACTCTTTCCGAGTACCTTCATTTGTTTACCGAGTCCCTACTTACCTTCTTTATTACTTTACTCTGTTTACATACGGATGCTTGCCACAAATTGAATACTTTAATACGTTTAATGGTTTATTTAGAGTGTTTGCGCGTGGCTTCTTGTCTAGGGTTGGCCACCTTTTTTTTTACAATTAAAGTACGGTGGCCAGCACATCAAGTTACCACAAACTGTCAAATTATCTCGTTCCATTTTAACCCATTCGCTGCCCAGCACTTAATTATTAATACGTAAAGTTCAAAATCATTTGGAAAAATTTGACAGTTTCGTGTAGCTTGATGTGCTGGCCACTGTACATTGGTTATTATAGGTAAGAAAAAAAAAGTACATAGTATCAAAATAAAGTACCTACCTATAACTAAAGAGTATTCTTGTCCATGATTTACTATAGCATAAATCTATAAAACTTTAAATCTTATTCTTATTGCACTCAAACCGCTTCGCACAAAACAAACAAGAAATTGTGACAACGAATGACACTGACATTGTTGACATTTGAGGTTAGGTTGCGTTCAGAAATTGTTAAAAACGAGTGCTTAAGTGATGTGGCGCTGGCGAGTCGCGACATCGATTCAGCACCAATCGATATATTACGTTTAACGAAAACATACTTACGACTAAACTTTTCAAAACCTCAAAGAAATCAAATCATGCGAAATAAAGTATTTTCGTGTATTTTATTATTCTCATAAATAATAGAGTACGATTACCTGAAATAATGTACAATACTTTATTATAAAGTACGGGTGGCAACCCTATTCTTGTCGTCAACATAACTTCTTATTAAATATTAACAACATTTGGAGTCAATGGGCAGAAAATGTCAAAATGGTGGAAGGAATAAAGAGTTGATTTACGGTTTTCAAGCTTTTGTTATTAAATTCAGTCAGCCAACATTGTTTTACTCAAAATAATTGTTTTTCATGACGGATCTGTAACTCTCCGTAGTAGTTAATATTAAAGCAGGTTTTTAAATAAAATATTTAATATAATAAAAAAATATTTATTAAAAAAAAAAAGTGTGTACATACAGTCTGTTACAAATAAAATATGATTTAACAATTTAGGGAAAAATCGTATAATTGAATCTGGCGTCCTAGCTAGGTTACATGGTAACCTGTATTAAGGTTAATTATTTTATTTATGTGGGATATCTTGAAAAATATCGTAGTTACGACATCTACGAACGTAGCACACCTGCTACGAGCTACGAAGTGTGCCTGCTCGTAGCAAGCGTGCTACGAACAGCTACAACAGGATAACATTCTATTTTCAATTTATCCAGACTAATAATTGAATCCCCGCCTGCCAAGCGTACCCTTTTTGGGGAGACCTATGTCCAGCGTTGCACGTCTATCGGCTGAAATGATGATGATGATGAATATTATAAAAATGAAAGTAACTCTGTCTGTCTGTTACGTTTCACGCTTAAGCCGCTGAACCGCTCGCCATTAAATTTGGCAGAGATTTAGCCTGGGATATGGAGAAGGACATAGGCTACTTTTTTATGCGATAACCGACATCCACGCGGGCGGAGCCGCGGGCAAAAGCTAGTAGATAATAAATGTAACTGTTACACTGTGACACCCTGTTACATCGTCCGTCACAAGCTCTTTCCTTTTCTCGCATAGGTGTAACACCATAGTTAGAAAGAGAAGTACCTCCGTGTATTATAACTGTGCAGCTGTGGTAACAGAGAACACACAATAGTTTGTTCCCACATAGGAAAAGAACTCTGTCTGTGTTTCGTTTTCACGCCTAAACCGCTGAACCGCTCGCCATGAAATTTGGCAGAAATATAGCCTGGTATATGGAGAAGGACATAGGTTTTTTTACGCGATAACCGACATCCTCGTAAAAGCTAGTGGTGAAATAAACGGAACGAGTTTTTTTTTTTTCAATTCGTTAGAGTTTTTATTACCACGTTATTTTTTCTGATGTAAGATTTAAAAATAAACTACATCGAAAAATCGCCAACAATGGCCAGCAGACACCATAAAATTGATAAAAAAGTATCGAAACAAAAAGGTGAAAGTTCCATAAAAACATACCACATTACTGACATTATGTTTGGTAATACAACACAATAACAGTTTCAAAGTAGCTGACTGTGGTTCAATGACCACACATTTAGCAATAGCAATATTTTCGTATCGGACATCTTACGTAATTTTGAATGAAAGGGTTTAGTTTCGTCTGAAAACACATTTCAAGTATTTTATTTAAATGATCTAATTAGTTTTAATGTAGTTTATTCTAATGTTGTAATGGATATAACTGGTTAACATTTTAAAAGAGTAAGTATGGAGTTTCTTTCCCATTCTTCTCCATACATAACTACCTTTTGGAAGGGGCAACTAGAATCAATTAATTATTTTTGTAATTTTTGACATTCAAAAGGGCTTTTTATGTGCCTATTTGAACACACACACACGAAACGACACGGCGACACGGTTGGCGCAGTGGTTAAGCGATTGACTGCTGAGCTGCGTGTCGCGGGTTCCATTCCCGCACGGAACAAATATTTGTATGACTTACAAGTAGTTGTTCCGGGTCTGGCTGTTTGTGTATGTGAGTTTAAATGTTTGTAAACACACCCACGATACAGGAGAGTCGGGAACCGTTCTGAAAAATTTAATAAAAACATGTTTAATGATTTGATTTTGACTTTGAATTGATAGAATTGTAAGTATTTCACATTTGTATATTGGGACTTGGTGCCTTAGTAAATTAATACGAAACAGAAAATAAAAGATCCAGTTGGTTAAATAATTTAATGTGTACCTACTGCTTCCATTGCCATTACATTGTTGAATATTTAAATTGTTTATATACCAACTGTTATAATATGGAAGAATATTTAATTAAAGTTAGGCAACGGGCACACTGTTCAGTAATGTTCAATCCTATAGCATATGTGTTGTTCCAAGTAGAGAGGGGCGATTGTTACTGATTCCAATAATCGAATGGTTTGATACTACTAATATTAACATTCGAATACAAAAACAATCGATCGCTAGTTCGCAAATTCGAATGAAACCACTAGTTCATTCATTCACTTTGCACTGACCGACCCAGACGACCCCACTACTCTCCTCCAGGAGAGTCGTAGGGAAACTAGTACAGTTCGCAAAATAAGAGCACACAATACACGATCGTCATTCCGACCTCGCCGCCGAGGCCCCGCGCGAAATCCCCGACTAACGAATAGTCCTCCCCGACCCTTGACTGTAAGTGAAGCGCCAGCACGCGTTTTAGCTGAGCAGCATGTAATCCAAACTCCCCACGATAATAATCAAATGGTTTTATCCAGCCACCGTCGGTCCCTTGCCACCCTCCCTCCGACTCAGCTGCCCTAAGCCGAGGTTCGTACCCCACAGGGGGTGCCCTTAGCGAGCAGCAGTCGTTTAGTTTATAGTTTTTACGCCCTGGCTGGAGGCATTAAGTTTCGTTAGGAGCTTAAGGCAGCCACAGGAAAGTCCGGTTAAAGTTTCGGAACCTTAGTGGTTACACTCTGAGATGCCCTATTAAAAAAAAAAATAATAATAATAATAATCACTTTGCAAACTACGAATATTCAAATACAAACTAGTAATGTTCGTCGATGGTTTGATGATTCAATTTGCCACGCGAAATTGAGTATTTTTTCTCAGTACCTACATAGAGTTTACTTTTAGATGAGGTTACGGATATTCGAATATATAAACTAGTATTAATGAAATTTGAATCGGAAGGAATGAGACGACGCAATACATTCTTATTTACTTCTCGCGAGTTGTAAGGTTATTCGAATAATTTGAATGACAATCGAATTATTCGAATAATGTCATTCACAGTCGCCCATCTTTAGTTCCTAGTCAGGTTTGAGAGTCTGTGACGATCAGTGGGTTCGATTGGCAAGTAGAGCAAAGTATTACCTATCAATCGCAGCTTGAACACTATAATAACAGCATGTATCAGAAAGGTGTGGTCATATCTGAGGCGTCTAATTTCAAACCCCGCTAAAACGATTTTTCTGGATATTGAGTTATTGATGAGTTTTAAATTCAATAAAATGTAATCGCACTCCTTGGTGCACGACACATTTACACAAGTCTCCATTGGTCCGCCATACTATTCGTAAGGTCACTTGGTGCAAAAGCAAGCGCTGTGATTGGTTGTTTTCGTTGTAGAGGAATTTGAATTTTACCCATGCCATTTTTAGTGTATTTTGTTACCATGCATAAGGTTGGAGGCTCAATTTAGTACTGTTAGAGAGGGATTTGTTTGGAAATGAGTTTGTCACTTAGTACAGAATTGAGAAAACTTTCAAAAGAGAGATTAAGGTCGGTTTCAAAGTAAAATCGTTTTAGCGAGGTTTGCAATTAGACGCCTCATTTAAGGGTGTGGTACAGATCAAACTGAACAACTTAGGGTATAAACAAGAGGCAGCCATAAGGACTGCCGACGGAAGTGAAAACTCAAAACTTTGGAATAACTGACAGTCTGGCGTAAGACGTCACGAGCATGTCGCACATTTTGGTAACGCGAACTCATAAGTTTATCGCTTACCAAAAATCGCTCAACGCGGCTAAAGAAGTGTTCACTTCAAAAACTTTTTTACAAGAAATACAACCGACTTCCAAAAAAAAAACACTACCAAGTCAAAATAATTTATGCCTTGGAAGTTAGGTCGGCCTTTGGTGCGTGGGATGCAACATGTGTCGATACCCTTGCGCCATCCCATCTTCCTAGCACGGCGGGCTGTGCCGGGGCGGCTGCTGCGGGTGCGGAAAACCTCAAACGGCGCAAATATAACAACCTTATTGGGAGTTATATGTTTGAGCCCTTTGGGGTTGAAACACTAGGACCGTGGGGTCCGAGTGCCCACATGGTATTTCGAGCCCATCTCTAAGCGGTTGGTCGACTCTTCACGTGACCAGAAGGCTGGCCTATTTCTTGGCCAAAGCATCAGCATTGCCATACAACGTGGCAATGCTGCCAGCCTTTTGGGCACTTTTCCTGTTGACAGCGATGCGGACGAAATTTTTGATGCCCTTTGATTCTAGTCAAAAATTACTTTAATTTCGGAAGTCGGTGGCAAAAATCGAAAATACAAAACCGAAGATACCAAAGTATTATTTTCACTTTTTAGCTGACTTACCTACCCACACAAATTCGCATATCACTACTTGCTGTGTAAACAACAGTGACAGGAAGTTTTATCAACATACACAAAGTTGAAGTTAACTCAAAAACTACCAATGCAAACTTAATAAAATTCACATGAAAACACCGCGCGAGCTGCTAAGAAACAAAAAAAAAAGGATTTTCAATGTTGGTCCACAATTTATTGATGAAAATATCGATTAACATACATAAAAAAAATACAAGCAGACGGACATAGCACCTCCTCCTTTTTTGAAGTAATTTAAAAATTTATATAGCATATTATGGAGACATGGTGGAGCGGGCTATGCCTAAAATCAGGAATGAAATTATTCGGAAGAGAACTGGAGTTACCGACATAGCTTGCAGAGTAAGCAAGCTGAAGTGGCAGTGGGCTGGCCATGTTTGTCGAAGGACCGATGGCCGGTGGAGCAGACGAGTCCTGGAGTGGAGACCGGGTATCGGCAAGCGTAGTATGGGACGCCCCCCAGCTAGATGGACCGACGACCTCAAAAAGGTGGCTGGGATAGACTGGATGCGGAAGCATGGGAGAGGCCTATGTTTAGCAGTGGACTGCGATAGGCTGACTTGATTGATAGCATATTATAGCTTCATTAAACCAGAAAATGCCTCGACACCAAGCTACGTTGACAAGAAACGAGGTCGTTCACATGAGGTGCCAATGATTATTCTCTTTTATTACTTGATTTATCGCTGTCAATTTTTTATTGCCCGCAGTTAACATTTTCACTCGTCCGAAGATTCCACTAATAACAAGTGAAGTGTAACGTGATCTGTGTAACATATCAAGGTTTCACTTTCGTATCTATACTAATATTATAAAGCTGAAGAGCTTGTTTGTTTGTTTGAACGCGCTAATCTCAGGAACTACTGGTTGGAATTGAAAAAATATTTTTGTCATCACGCTACAACTAATAGGAGCGGAGCATAAATGAAAAATGTCAAAAAATATTCCTATTTGAGAGCTTCCGTTGCGTGCGCTGCGTAAACGATTTAAGTTACGCAAATATCATGTATGATGGAATTTTTCCTCTTTAAAAGTTCTAAAAAAAAGTCCGCGACAGCATATTATGTCTATCTTTAAAGATTGACTCACTATAACCTTTTTTATGGTAGGTAATCAAATTTGTTCGAAATTAATTATTATTAGCGACGGAGTTTTATCAACATAATAATAATCCTTATCCAAATAAATATGTTATTAATCACAAGTATTTAAATGTAAACAGAATTGTCATTGACATCACTTGATTTCAATCAACATCTTAGGAGCCCATTTGTCGAAGAAGGCTATATTAGGCTATATAACATCACGCTATGATCCTTGGAGCCAAACGAAAAGAACAAAAATCAGAAAGAACTCTAAGCGATAACGAAGTTATAGCGCGGACAATGTCGCGGGCAGAAGTTAGTTGGTTTATACGAGAAAGACGCCATGTTGTGTGGCGTCACTGATAACTCAATCATTACGAATACTTTGTATTTATTTTCTCTTAAAAGTACAATAGCACTATAATAGTTTGATGTTATAATACAATTATATCTTCATAAACAGAAAAATAAATATTATTTTTTATAGCTATTGTAGTTTTATGTAACGATTCAGCAATCATTATGTTATGTCTGTATTGTTTATTATAATTAGGTATACGATAACATTTGAATTGTTGTTTAGTCTTGTTATTTTAATTGTTTAAGAAACTCTATAAGCTACCTACTTATTTAAGGCGAGGTTCTTCGAGCGTGCATTTTTGTTCTAGAGGTGGTAGCTGGGCGCGAGTAAATTGTGCCGTGAATTTCGTTAATTTTGGGGTGAAAATTATATGTTTACGTATTTAATAATTACCGTTTCTAAATAAAATGACATTAAAATTACATTTCCTAGAGGTTAACTTGAAGAACTTCGCCTTAAAGAAATCGTTTTGGCATGACGATTCCCGTCGGCACATGTGTTTTTCGGCAAATAGATGGGTTTCTATGGAAACATTTAATTTGGCATAGCAATGTATTAACTCAGCCTAACTGCTGGACGCGGAGAAGTCTATCCTCTCTCAAGCTGCTGCCTGCCAGGGTTGCGGATTTGTCTGAAAGGGATACCGTGGCCCTGGCATACAGCCAACTGAAGGAACTGAATACGGGTGGGTTTTAGTCAATAAAAGTCTGACACGCCCTCCTGCTCCGCTCACAGCCGGAGAAGTTATATGATGATTTTCCACCCAAAAAAAAGGCAGCGCCACAACACCTTGTCCTCCTTCCGCATCCAGTCTGTCCCAGCCCCCTTTTTAAGGTCGTCGGTGGCTTTTTAAGCTGGGGGGCGTCCCACACTCGGTCCTCCGTTGAACATGGCCTGCTCACTGCCACTTCAGCTTGCTTACTTTGCAAGCTATGTCGGTAACTCTAGTTCTTTTCCGGATAAGAACCCACACGTTTTACCACTTTGGAAGTGTCTCTCGCGCAAACTATTCAGTTTAGAAAAAAATGATATTAGAAACCTCAATATCATTTTTGAAGACCTATCCATAGATACCCCACACGTATGGGATTGATGGAAAAAAAAATGAGTTTCAGTTCTAAGTGTGGGGAACCCACGAAATTTATTGTTTTTTTTTTTCTATTTTGTGTGAAAATTTTAATGCGGTTCATAGAATACATCTACTTACCAAGTTTCACAATATAGTTCTTATAGTTTCGTAAAAAACTGGCTGTGACATACGGACGGACAGACAGACAGACATGACGAATCCATAAGGGTTCCGTTTTTTTTGTTTGTTGTTATTTTTTGTTCCTAATTGCTGTTTCTGACTCAAAGTCAAAGTCAAATCATTTATTTCAAATAGGCAAGATAGGCGAAGATGCACTTTTGAACGTCAAAAATTACATGAATAGTTAATTGATTCTAGTTGCGCCTTCCAAAAGGTAGTTATGTATGGAGAAGAATGGGCAAGAAACTCCATACTTACTCTTTTAAAATGTTAACAATAGTTTGTATACATTAATTAATAATTATAGGTCAAGACGATGTACCTAGAATAAAAATAAAAATTACTTACCACAATTGGTAAAAAGAATGAAAAGTGAAGTAATAAAAGAAAAATTAATAAATGCGATACATGGTGCTCACATATTTACAAACATTGTATATGATTATCCAAAAAAAATTCAACATAAATAATAAGTCAGTGTGTGAGTTAAATTTATATTAATCATAGAAAATAAAATTAATATCATAAAAATTATAAATTATACAGTTAAATTAGCAACCAGTTTGATTTTGTCTAGACTCTAAATTGTCCTATGGGGCAGGACCAGCATGTTTCCAAGCATTCTTATCTTGGATATAATCCTCTAATTTGTAATATGCTTGTTTACAAAGTGTGCTTTTTATATGAGTTTTAAATTTTCTTTCATAAAATTGTAATATGACTGTACCTACTAATCAAATATTTGAAACATATTCTTATTAAGTACAACAATTTCCGGTTAGCCTGGAAGCTGACCCCAACATAGTTGTAAAAAGCGAGGCAGATTAATTCTTCTTACAACGTTAAAACAGTTGAAGCATGTAATTTTATCCTCACTTTAAATTACATCGAGGTTGCTTGATAGATGGCATGGGCATTCATTATATATTTTATCAGTAGGGACAAAAAATATAACAATTATATGACATTGAAATAACAATAGTATCGGTTCAAACAGGTTTTTATACAAATTATTATCATGGCGTCGCGTCAAGGTAATGAGGATGCTTGATGTGGAACAATGCACTCTTGCCCACCTATTTATCTATACTAATGTTATAAAGAGGGAAGATTTTTTTAGTTTGTTTGACTCGGCGTGATTAATATGTTCACCTATACCAATTTACAGCTTTCTATATAGTATTAAGAGTCTCTGAGATAAGCCGCGGACAGACAGACAGACATGGCAACTATAAGGGTTCCTTGTTTACTATGGAACTCTAAAAAAATATATTATACTAGCTTTTGCCCACGGCTCCGCCCGAGTGGATGTTGGTTATCGCGTAAAAAAGTAGCCTATGTCCTTCTCCATATCCCAGGCTATATCTCTGCCAATTTTTAAGACGGTCGGCTCAGCGGTTTAGGCGTGAAAACGTAACATACAGACAGACATACAGAGTTACTTTCACATTTATATAATACTAGCTTTTGCCCACGGCTCCGTCCGCTTGGATGTCGGTTATCGCGTAAATAAGTAGCCTATGTCCTTCTCCATATCCCAGGCTATATCTCTGCCAAATTTCATGACGATCGGTTCAGCGGTTTAGGCGTGAAAACGTAACATACAGACAGACAGACAGACAGACAGATAGACAGACAGAGTTACTTTCACATTTTATAATATTAGTATGGATTTTGCTTTTCCTAATACAATTATGTTGAGGAAAACCTAAATACCAAAAAATATAAAGTAAGAACAATTAACATTAATTTATACTGTTGGTTAAAGTAAAAAAAAATATTTTTTTTTAATGGTATTTAATTAGCATGATTTATAATGAAACATATTAGCTACTAACCACATTGTATTTTTATTACAGCTTTATTAGGTTATAAGTTTGATAAACGTGCATGCATACACACATCAAAAAAAGTTTGCGATCACTTTGAAAAATCGTTTTTTTTTGTTAGGTACGGTAGATTAATTATGATTCGGCTCGCTTGACTTAAACCCAATAGAGCACGCGTGGGATGCTCTTAAGCGAGCTATTTGGAACCGTCTCAGCCATGTCCCCAGACAATGCCAGAGCTCAGGGAAGCCGCTTTTCAAGAATGGGACAGGTTATATTGAATATAAACCTTTTATTAATAAATTTTTGTTTAAAGGTTAAACTGTCTTTTTCTTTGTATCCTGTTACAATTACATTATATTTTTAATTTTATTTAATGAAAACACACAACAAAGATATTTTCTTGATAAAGTTCAATTAAAAAAATCATATCAGCTTATGCTAGTGATCACAAACTTTTTTTGTTGTGTGTGTCTCGTTTATCAAACTTATATGAAACTCTAATTCCTAGATGTTTTCCAACAATAAAGTTAATAAATTTACACTGATTGATGAAGTAATGACGGATGAAGGCTCTTGAATAAACAATGATCCTCTTAGCCGAGACGAAATGTTCGCGCAAAAACAGTTAAAACTAATTATGGACTTGTCTGACTAAGCAAGTCGGAGATTTACAAATTTTACGGGTACGTATATCATTGTGTGACATCCGGCATTGAGAAGGAAACATCACCTTAAAAGCAACGTCACACAAAAAGTACCTAAGACAAAAGGCGACCTTATGTCATACAGGCTGTTAGCAAAATAATGATGGTTTCATGAGTCTTAACGGCCCAAACCGAATGGCCCTCGGAATTCGATAATTCAAGCGAACTATATAGTGCTCAAAACGGTGAAGAAAAACATCGTGGGGCCAAGCCGGCATGTTCTAAAAACAAAAATTCGAAATGAAATTAAATTTGAAATGAAATGAAATGTAATTTGAAATTAAATCAAATGAAATTTATTTGCAAGAATTGTAGTACATTAAAGATGGTCAGGTTTTTTTAAAGTTTCTAAAACAATTCGCTAAAACTAGCATGCAAAATTATTGATTAGGTACATGAATTAAATAAATGAAGCTAATAAAATAAAATTGTTACATAAATCATAGTTATTAAATTTAAATGTCAAGTATTTGTCAAATTGTAATAGTAACATGTCAGTGTCTATCTTTAAAGTCTAAATACTCCTTCACAGAATAGAATGATTTTTCTATAGGCCATTTGAATAACGCTGTTTTAAATCGAAGACATGTTACATCTACCAACCCGCACTGGGCGGAGTGGTGGATTACGGCCCACTCCTTCTCACAAAGAGGAGGCCCTGTCCCAGCAGTGAGAACACTATACGCTGATTATCTATACATATAATAAAATAGTAGTTTAAACTATAGTAACATAATTGCCCGTTTCAGTAACTCTAGGCGACACCTAAACAAATGCCTAAATAAAAATCCAATAGCGCGCTTTACATTTAGGTGTTGCCTAGTGCTAGTTTTACGGTTTAAGACATTTATTTCTCAAAAGATTACATTAATCACATACAGAGAAAATACAAGTTTTTACTGTATTTAGGTGAAAGCGTCAGGATAACCCACGAAATTCAAATGTTCTTATGTTTTTAGCTATTTGGAGGCTGACCTCCAAAGTCCGGTTAAGCAGTAGACAACCCTCTAGGTTGAAATGCGAGATATAACATAAATAGCATCTCGCAGTTCAATCTAGGGGGATGTCTACTGCTTAACCGGACTTTCCTGTGGGTGCCTCAATAAATTAAGACCTCCAGCCAGGGCATAAAACTTAAAAACTATGCGACTACGTTAAGGGCACCTCGGCTTAGGGCATATAACTTTCTGATATCTATGGCTTAGGGCGTCGCTGCGGGAGGACAGCAAGGGACGGGCTGGATCGGATTATTATTATTTAGGGACGAATTTAAAGCTACAGGCTCAGTGGCATGGGCTGGCTCGAGCAAGGGTCGGGGCGGGGATGGACAGGGGCATCGCAACGGCGCCGACAGGGCCCGTTGCGACATCCCTGTCCATCCTCTCGATAAGACGGATGTCGGGAGATGTGCTTTCTAACTATGCTAGTGGAGGGATTACTCTCCTGGAGGAGAGTGATAGCGTCATCGGGGATGGCGGGCTACCTTAGCGCTTCCCCCTTAACTTATAGTTTTTCTTTCATCATCTGCCTAGCTTTTTCCCAAATATGATGGGGTGTTCTTTCAGTGTTATCGGATGTATATTTTTTTAAATGGAGCGACTGCCTGTCTGATCGCCACATCCCAGTAAGTGAGTAACAAGAAACCACTTGGTACTACCAGGGTTATCGTATTACGCGCCCTGTCCTTTCCCTATCAAATATCAAGTACAAATTCTATTTCTTTATCAACTCTCTTAGAACACAGTTTGCCTCCACACTAACAACTGAAGAAAGATGTTCACAAATACATAATCCCTTAATGTATTTACATAGATGACGAGTGTAGACTAAATAGAACAATGAAAGTAAAATGAGTCGCTCATTGTTTGTTCGATAAACAATGCTAAGATCAGCAGAGTCAATACAATGCCTCAGAAATCTTTACAGCGACTATAAACATAATTAAACAAAATACATGAATGCTCTAATTTTTTAAATATTTTATGTAGGTATACGTGTTACATAATTTTTTGGCTCTACATCGTCGTCTATGTTTTATTTTTCCAGAGGTGAATTCAGTTTCTTGTATTTGTTTTGCTCTTAAAAAAGTAGGTAGGTCAACAAAAAAAGGCAAATAAAAGTTGTACTCTTTAATTATTTAAATGTCTTTGATATATCTCGGGACCCTGGGGTCCCGGATCTTTGGAAGGTGTACGAGGGGCCGAAGCCAACTCGCAGAGGCCCGTTCGACATTTTTAATCAAATGAGGCACCAACCGACGATTATCCGTGTATACACTGTGCAAGTGCTCCCAAGGAAAACCCCCGGTTAGTGCAGGACAATTGTAGAACATGGAGAAAAAACATTTGGGCTATGGGATTGGGTGGCTATAGTGAATTGGTTGTCTAAAACTATGGAAGGACTATGTCCCCTGCCTGATCATGATCAATGTTATGTAATGAACGGATAAAAATAATGGTGACTACACTGAAAAAAATGTTTACTTAAGTATACATATCCAAACTTTCGTCAACATGTAACACAAAAAAGTGACCACATAACTTTATGCAACATGTAACCAAAACCAAAAAGCTGTTTTGTATTTTATATACTAATCACTTTTATTAAATCAAGTTAACTTATATAAAGTCTTGTCAAATTTTATTCCTGAAATAGCCGAACTAGTTAGGCTAAATATTTCTTTCAGTGTAATATTATTATTATTATTTGAAAGACAAAGAAAACTCTTGTTTCCTTTACCCTATACTGCGGAGTATGTTGTGTAGAAAAACGTGATAACCAACATTTTTCCTTTGCTACGCCGTAGCCTCTACAACAGGATGTTAAAACCATGTAACTGCTTACAAGTGTAGGTAAGTAGTACTACGAGTTCTTGACATCTTGTAATTACCTACACATATATTATAATTATTATGCTTATTTATACCAACATAAATGCTTGAAGTCATATAACTAACATTGGAGACACTTAGGTTTCTGCGCAGAAAACTGTTTCTTCTCAATGATGTATCGTATTATATATAGACACGTTATCAACAAACATCTCGGCGCTTAAAAACGGCGAAAATACTAGATAACTACTTATACGCGTAAAGAAAGGGAAAGAAAATATGACACCGTACGGCGGAATGCCTGTTGCTAGAGGGAGATAAATAAACATCTTCAGTTACGTCACAGGATAAGTAATAGTAAAATTACATGCTCATTGGTCGAGCGCATGAGTGACGTAGCTATCAGAGGCATATGGGGAAAAAAGGACACTCGATTTTCTAGAGTTAATAAAATAATTTATAATTGTACCGTGTTACCTACTTTACGAATAAAGTAATACCAATATTATATCTTTTAAATGTTAATGGTGTATTCCGCAACAGTAATTATTGTTACATATTAAATTTAAAAATAAAACAAAATATCTTTATAAACATAAAAAAGCCTTTATTTAATCATGTAAAAAATATTAACATATTGATAGACAATCAAACACTATGGTAATCGAAGTCATATATTATCGACTTATGTTGTAGATACATATTTTTAAATTCCTTCAAACAAACTTAATTTATTTCTTTTTTGCCTCTTATAATTTGATTCAGAGCTTTTGTGTGCGAAATGTAGGCGAACATTAATAAATTTCTCAATGACCGCGCGAATAAGCTGCACTCTGTGATCAAATGTGGGATGTTGCTCTAAAGAATGTTGATGTAAAGAACAAAATACGTCATTGCAGCTGATAAACGACTTTAAAATACGGTTTTTTAAAATTTGGATATCTTTGTGATCGGGAAGGATAATGTGACCCATTTCTTTAATGTGGTTTTTAATTATAGATTCTGACTTCAGACAGATTCGGAACACATCCTCACTCGGGAAACATAGTCCACCCATATTTTTTAAAATAATCAGTTTGTGAAACCACAATTTGTTATTACAATACAGACTATCGGTGCATGTCGAACATTTCAATACTGAAGCCAGTTTTCTGGATACCCATCCTGAAATATAACCGAAAATCTGCTCAGTGGTTTTTTTAACGCCTTCTTGATTTAACATTGTCGAAAACACTTCGACATTTGTGTTAATATCATCTTCTACAGCAGTTGCATTTATTAACTGAGAGTCATTCTCGATCGAGTCAATCTCCTCATCCATATTTCTTCTACTTACTGTAGAATTAATGTTGTGAACTGCAGACGAACACGTTAATACAGTTATGTCTTCTAACGGTAGGCAGTTTCCTAAAAACGAAGATTTCATTTCAAGGTGTTGAAGGATTTTTTTGAAAATTCCCTTGAACTGAATAACGTTTGGATTATTGTTATAACCTCCATGTCGCCGGATAGCACCGAACAACATTTCAATGTGATCTTGGGACAACCTGTAAGTTGCGATATATTGCAAACGTTGTCCTTCGACCAACGTTGTGTATAGATGCTTTAAACTTTCTATACAAATAAGGAAGCCCAAAAAGCCTGTTTTATTTTTAGATTCCACAATTTTTTTCTTAATTATTTTTATTGTGATTCGTTTACGAACCTCGCGTCTATACTTAATAAAAATATAAAGATTTAATATATATTGTTTTGCTTTTTCTAGAAAAGCTATGATGTTATTGGCGTTTTTTAGAGAAAGCGGTTTTTTCATGCCGTACAAATCGGATGATTTGGAGTTAAAAACATCAAATAAATGATTAAAATTTTCTATAAAATCTACCGTTCCTTTAGTGTCCACGAAAAGAGAAGACGTTAAAATCTCATCACACAATTTGAGAGCATTTGCAACACTCATGCTCATGAGTTGTGTTGCCAATTTGACTTTCATCACTTCATTTCTAAAATAAATGTGACGAGGGGTGATTTTGTTAGCAAAATTAAGTCCAACATTTTTTTGAAGCTTAACTAAATTTTCTAATAACTGCCAGCGAATCTTCCTTCCACTCCCGTCAAAAAATTGTCTTTTAGATTCAAATGAATTTCTTACTAATTTAATCATGTGACAAGGGTCAAACATAATTGCAACATCTAAATCACATTCAGGGTGTTTGAATGTTGTTTTTAGGTGTGATGGTTGTTTGAGATCACAACCTAATAAATTAGCTGCATTTATATTAGATGCACAGCCATCAAATGTTATGGCTACAATGTCAACTCCCACACGGTAGCATTCACTAATACATGTTTTCAGTAAATTTGCCCGAGTTTCAGCCGACAGTCCGTTAACAAGAAAATATGCTACCGGGATTTTCCAACTTTCGTTCATACAGACTAATATAAAAACATATGCCTGAGTCGCTATTTCACACGATTTTGCTGATCCAGCACCAAAGTCTACGACACCTACAGTCTTTTTTCCTGTCCACGTAGTTTGGTGACGAAGAGCCATCTCGTCTGCAATTAAGGTGCACAATATTCGCTGGCCACTATGTTTATACTTCTTTTCTAAAACATCTAATGCTTGTTTATTAAACCCAGGATCACCTGAGCTGTTTTCGTACCATTTCCCTATGACACGAGGATGTGGTAAAGATCCATTAAATATCTGTCTTACATATTTGTAGGCAGCTACGGAATAATAGTGCAAGGTGACAGCAAATTTTCTTAACGCTGGCGTATATTTTTGACGATAGCCCTTAATTTTGCTCTTTTGAGCCAGTCTATTTATAAATTCTACTGCTTCGGCTTTAAGATTCAGTTCATTGATCTGGTCAATAGTAAAAAAATTTTTTTTTTGGAGCTCAGAAACTAATTGTTTTAAGTTATTGCATTTTTCTTTTAGCCTTTTACTTTTTCTTACTAAATTATAATTTTTAAACTGTAACTTGCGTTTTTCTAAGGAAAGTTTACTAATCTTTTTCTTCAAAATAGCTTTCCTTGGTGTTTCAAAAATTGAACCTTCTTCCGACACTTGAACATGTTCCAAACTCGTCGGTGATGAAATAATATTTTGTGCTTCTTGCTAAAAAAAAAATATATATAAAACAATCCGGTTATTTCACAAAAACCAATACTTTTAAATAATGTGTTTAAAAATGACGTATAATTTTACCATAATTATAGGAACTGCAGTTTTTTTTATTCTTCGATAATTTTTTTTCGTCACATAAATATCGTCAGCTGAGAAATGCTTTGAGCAAACTTTAGTATAGGGAGTTGGTAGCCAATCGTTTTCACGTCTTTGAACCCTTATCATTTTAAGCCACTTTTCTTTTATCAGCCCATCTGTAGGCAATCTAAAATGAAACGGAAAACAATAATGTATATTCATAACATAACAAGTGCATATTATATTCAAACAATATTATAAATTCTAACAACAAAAAAAAACTTGTGTATTAGTGTCTCAACCTCCCCTAACGTCACGTGACTACTAACTTCATGCGCCGGCCGCCATTAGACGCAGCGTCGTACAAAATAAAATAAAATAATGTAGTTTTGCAAACTTACGCGTGAAATGACACATTTTTGTCTTTAACTTTTGGGGTATAATTTGTACATCCTCTGAAAACACACGACGGCATGTTTTCTTTATATTTTGCACAGGTTTTCACACACGATATAAATTAAAAACAAACGTAGCGTCGCGCGACAGGTTGGTGCGTGACTGAGCGCAATGTGGCCAATTGGCTTCATTTCATGTTGCCATTTTAGAGTGCGGACAACGTATCTATTTCTTCTGGAGATTTCTGTTAATATTTTATGACGTGTGCTTTTGGTCTTAACGAAGCAATTTAGGTATTAGGTTTAGGTTTAAAGAAACTTTACTCTCAATAAAGATAAACACACATCAAAAAAAGTTTGCGATCACTTTGAAAAATCGGAATCTTTTTTGTTAGGTATGGTAGATTATATATTATTATGATTCGGCTCGCCTGACTTAAACCCAATAGAGCACGCGTGGGATGCTCTTAAGCGAGCTGTTTGGAACTGTCAGCCATGTCCCCAGACAGTGCCAGAGCTCAAGGAAACCGCTATTCATGAATGGGACAGGTTACCCCAAGAAATGCTGGATAACTTGATTCTCAGCGTGCCCAAGAGGATCACCGCATGTGTTCGAGCCAGGGCAGGAGTTGTATTATATTGAATATAAACCTTTTGTTAATGAATTGTTGATAAGTTTGGTTAAACAGTCTTTTTCTTTCCATATTTCTGTTACAATTACATTATGATTAATACTCGATTTTTTTGTATATTTTTTTTTATTCAAACGGTATTTCTATTTAAAGAAAATACACAATAAAGATTTTTTCTTGATAAAAATTATATCAGCTTATGCTAGTGATCACAAACTTTTTGATGTGTGTATGTCACTTACTTGAAAACAATATCTACTGAAACATACATAAATTACTCAAAGTTCGTCGTCATCAATTACACAATGCTAGAACATACATAAATCACACAAACTTTGTCGTTATCAGACAACTTGATATTCAATGCCTTCATTTCTCCAGAAGTGATCAATCCGTTTGATTATTTATTAGACATCCATCTCAATACACGATGCGCAGAAGAAAAATGAGGCACTTATGCTGCCCTGGTAATTGTAAATGCGGTTCAGAGAAAAACGTAAAAGTCAAATTTTCATGCAAGTACTGTATTTATATCGTTATAAAAAAAACCTATTTCCAGTAAATTATTTTAATTATTCCAGTAATTATTAATTAATGTATACAAACTATTGTTAACATTTAAAAAGATTAAGTATGGAGTTTCTTGACCATTCTTCTTCATACATAACTACCTTTTAGAAGGGGCAACTAGAATCAATTAACTATTTATGTAATTTTTGACGTTCAAAAGTGCATTTTACACGCCTATTTGAAATAAATGATTTGACTTTAACTTTGACTGCTCCAATTAATTAATTATTCGACTTTATAGGTTCGCACCTCTTCCTAACCCTTCGGGGATTATAGGCGCAATGTTATGTTATATTGCTGAATTTGAGTGCAATTGCAAATAAGGTTAAGCCTAGGATGTAAAATGTCGGCAAGAACTAATAAAAACTGAGAGAAACTGTCGCGTCTAATAAATTATAATGGATGGACATATGTATCATCAGGGGGCCAAGTCTACTAATGTACAAACGTTGCAATGGTCTCTTCATTGTGAGTTTTTGACAGATTTGCCATACAAACACTGTCAAATACTCACAATGGCAAGACCATTGCAACGTTTGTAAATTAGTTGACTTATAGGCCCCTGATCAGTGGTAATTTACGTCTATCACATCGTAGTAATTAATTGTATTACAGACATTGATCGGAATTAGCCTATTACATACAATGTATGTAGCTGAGGTCTTCGAACTTTTTATTTATCAATGTTATTAAAAATAAATCGACCCAAAGTTATCTATTTAGTATAGATAACTTTGGGTCGATTTACTAAAAAGAGGTTAAATTTGTTTGTAAGTTTGTATGTAGGGGGGGGTAGGGGGGTAGGGGGTAGTCGGATTGATAGACCAATTCTTGAGAAAGCTTATAGGCTATTTAACATCACGCTGTGAATCTAAGAAACCGAGCAAAAAAAAAAGTCTGAATAAACGCTAAGTGAAAACAAAATACTATCGCGGGCGAGCTATGGGTCGGGGGTACAAAAAAATTCACGTCAACGAAGTCGCGGGTAGAAGATAAATCGACATTCACATAAGTAGCGACAATTTATGTTTTTAACATTATATTGTTTAACGGTACCTAGTGACAGGTTGTGTTTATACACACACACGCACACACACACTTCAACCATAGATATACTCACGCCTTCTTACCATAGGGGTAGGCAGAAACTAAAGAACGCCACCTGCTACGATCCTTACATAGGTACTTAGTTTGTGTTTATGTTTCTTTTTAAATAATATAGAAGATCGTCGTAAGATTTAGAACTAATTTTGTCTGTTAGGAAGTATTCCCGTTTGAGTACCTTTGCATCTAGCACCAAAGGTATTCCTATTCCCATTTACGAATACCTTTGGTGCTAAATTCATAGGTGCTCAAACGGGAATACTTCGTTCATCATCATCATCATCATTTCAGCCGAAAGACGTCCACAGCTGGACATAGGCCTCCCCCAAGCACCACCAAATCGACCGGTTCTGTGCTTCCCGTATCCAGCGGATTCCTGCGGCTTTCTCCACCTTGTGAAAGGCCTTCCTACGCTATACATCTTCCGATACGCGGTCGCCACTCCAGAACCTTTCGGCCCCAATGGCTATCTGTTTTGCGAGGAATGTGCCCTGCCCATGAATTACGACTTAAGTTTGGCAATTCTTCGAGCTGTCGGTTACCTTGGTTCTCCTGCGGATCTCTTCATTTCTGATTCGATCACGTAGGGAAATTCCAAGCATAGCCCTCCCCATTGCCCTTTGGGTGACTTTTAGCCTTCTAATAAGGCCCATCACTGGTAACAAGCACTGGTCAAAGACTTTCGTCTTGAGACACTGCGGTATGTGGGACGAGAAGATATTGCGTAGATTCCCGAACGCTGATAATACTTCGTTAAAATGACGCAAATGCATAAAGATAAGGTTTTATTATAAAGTTATGTAGGTATGCAGCCGGCACGGTGCACTGGACATAGAGGTACTACGATAATAATTTTCTTTCCCCGGCGACGACTTGGACGTTATTTTTCTTTTAAGTCTTTCTTTATTGCTAGCACTTTAGCATTTCCACAATAACATTTCAAACTCAAATGTCGTAGTTGTGCCCCAATTTTGCAGTTTCAGCCATACGACCTTACCTTTCCTGCTAACACAGCTTGTGAGAAAAAGTTCAGTACTATTGGAAGCGTTTTTGCACAGTACATTATTGCAAAGGCCGTGAAATAGGCAATTGCAGGTCGAAATACGAGACAGGCAATTGCCATTTCTGCCGAGGCATATATGGTGCTTTTCTCAAAAGAATGCAGGGAAATAAAACTTACTTTTTATATTTTACATTTATTATGTATGTAAATAACAAATCAAGACTAATTTTCAGCTTTGCCGCCAATTTTCTATATATCATCTGTGCCAAAAGGCAAACGCATTTATGGCTATGCAGCCACGTGAACGCAATTTGTACTAAGCAAAGAGACTTACTTTGGTATGCCAAGAATGATAAAAGAGATCCAATCAAAGCAGCACGCCACGCCATTTCATACAACATTGCTGGGCCTCAAGTCTGCTATTACAATAGTGTCAGAATGGTCTCTTCATTGTGAGTTTTTGACAGATTTGCCATACAAACACTGTCAAATACTCATAATGGCGAGACCATTCTGACACTGTTGTAATAGCAGACTTGAGGCCCTGGAGCGTTGTAATGTTCCAAATTCAAGAAACGCTCCTGCAATGGATTTGATTCGATACTTCGCGTGTTCTTTTTTCGAAAATAATGAAAACATTTCCATGCATGTTTGAGAAAAGTTTATTACGTCATCACTTCATCAGACTAAGCTTTGAAGAACAGTTTCTTGTTACCTACCTAGAATCATTATCTGCCTAGCTAGCCTATTCCCAGCTATATTGGAGTCGGCTTCCAGTATGACCGGATACAGCTAAATACCAGTATTGTTACCTACCTACATTAAGCCATGCCAACACAAAACTCTCCTTCTATTATTTAGCCAAAGCAAACCGTTAAAATATTTCAGTCCCACGTACAAAGAAGCCATTCAGATAAACTTAGTTAACTATTTAAAAACATCAATAACAGTTCCTTTAATATTAGTAAACATTAAACATTGTTATTGCTCGTTCGCGTTCAAGGAAATCTTACATAATTCATGTCTTCATGAACTACTCGTTGGTTCGCTCATTGATTATGGTAAGGAAAACAAACGGAGATCGTCATCGGGGGCTTAGATTTAAAGTATTCATGATTGGTACCGGTTCGAACTCATGGAAAATGCGTTTTATGCAAAAATGCTGCGTAGTAGTGAAACTTGTTTTTTAAGACAATCTTAACCTTTAGTAGGTACTTACCTAACTTTATATTAAACATTTTGTATTTTGTATGTGGCCTGTGTATCTACCTTAAGATGAAACTAGTCGATACTTTTTCCATACAAATTTCGGTAGGGTATTACTCCACTGTTTGACATTTTAAATCCAAAGTTAAACATGATCGTTTTGTCTTATTATTAATTTTGTCTGTACGGAAGCAGAATATTAAAATAAAAAGCCATTAAAAAGTTATGACCCAACAAAGATTCGTTTTTCCTGCTAATTTTAATGCAAGTTTGGGCGTAAATAAGTAATAAAAGAAGTGTAAAATCTCGAAAACAAAGTCCACCCCGACAAAGCTCAATTATCGAAGATTTCAATAAACTTTATTTGTAATTGATTTATCCAGTAGCTTTTTCATAAAACTCAACCTTCCAAAGGCCTTTTCGTATTTTTTTACGCGCGCGTTTTTCTATGAATTATCGTGCATTTCACTCAACACACGATGACGGACACGATGCTAGGTGAGACAGCGTGCTTTTTGGCCACGACCACCAGTGAGTTCGAGCCCGCGACTAGTTGGCTCTTAAATGCCGGGCAGCGGGCTGGGCATTATAGGTAGGTACTGCAGTTGTTTTGTCTACATTCAGGTATGCGCATTAATAAATGTCTTATCGCTAACAGCGATTTCTACCTAACAAACAACCTCTAGACAAATGTGTAGGTCAAAATTGTAACCTGTTCTTGACCATAGTTTACTTACCGTTTTGGTTTGTCCACAGATGTAACAACATAAAGTCTATGTTATTTCCACGAACGACGAACGAATATCATGTTTGGGTCATTCTCAGGACACTCATTATTTGGTTGACTTCGGTGGCAATTTTTTTTTTACATTTAGGCATTGCTAACATGAAATATCAAATCTACAGTACTACTAATATGTTTTAAATTAACTCTAGATTTGATATTTCATGTTAGTTATGCCTAAATGTAAAAAAAAAATTGCCACCGAAGTCAACCAAATAATGAGTTTCCTGAGAATTACCCGTTTAAGCTTGTGTTAATTTATGTGATTTTAGAATAACTGTAATAGGCTTTTTTTTTAAGTTTCCTCAAACTAGGAATTTCTCCTGTATTATGGGTGCGTTTACAAATATTTAAACTCAAATACACAAACAGCCAGACCCCGAATAACTACTTGTAGGTAGGTCATACAAATATTTCGAAACATGCAAAAAGTCGTAACATGTTTTTTAGTAAAATGAGATTTTAGTACTATAATGTAATATTATATAGGTAAATACTACACATTCTTAAAAACGATATTTTCATATTTATACTAAAAACTGAGTTTCTAACCCGCTAATAGACTTATCATATTATGTTTTGCGGCTGATCAACACAAAGATGACGTTAAAAATCTCTCTTCTGAAAAATCACAAATTTTAACATACGACCTTATGCGCTGGAGGTTTCGATTTGTTCCGTGCGGTAATCGAACCCGCGACACGCGGCGCAGCAGTCAATCGCTTAATCACTGCGCTAACCGTGCCGTCGGTACCTACGTACTATTAAAAAGTAAAAATATTGTTTGAAGTTGTATTTCACCTACATAAATACAACTTCAAACATTTGTATTACTTTTTTAATAGTACATTATGATACAAGTGTGCTGTGTAATGATCAATGCACACGCGTTCCATACGACGTTTTTCAACACACTTGCGAGGAAAAAACAGACTTGATGTAAAAACTTATGCTACAATAACGTAATTATAGAGATGATACATTTAGATTTATAAAGTTCAACTGACCTTTGTTGCCAGGTACTGATTAACCGGACGCCTTTTTTGACAACTGTTCAACGTCGGTTGGTGACAATACTTTAGATTTCGTATTTTTGATAGTAACTTATAACAACACAACGAAAACGTTAACATAACAAATATTTATGGAAAATGGCGCGCTGGTTTTGTATTTTTTTTCCGCGCGCCCCGCTTGCGTTGCTCGCGCAGGTGTAAATAGAGGCACTGGAAAACCGCTAAACAGCCTTTATAAAAAAAAAAAATGTTTAGTCTGATCGTAGTTTAGTTAGTATGGAATTAGAAAGTACTATTGGCATAGTGAAATATAAATTAGTTCAGTGAGAATCCGCAATAATAGAACGTCAGTCAGGATCTTTTCCGTTTGGTTCCGGGAGGGACCACGGACAATTTAAGGTAGGAGTGAGGCGTATATATCGTAACAGCTAAGTACAACAGGTATCACAAGATACCAGGCTGTAACTGTGACAAATAAACTGAAAAAAAAAAAGCTTCTGTTCCACGACGAGATAACAAAATCCATCCAGTCACAAGCTTTTGTCTATTCATGCTTATGACAGTTACCTTAGTTAGAATATCCATACTAATATTATAAATGTGAAAGTGACTCTGTCTGTCTGTCTATCTGTCTGTCTATCTGTCTGTCTGTCTGTCTGTTTGTATGTTACGTTTTCATGCCTAAACCGCTAAACCGATCGTCATGAAATTTTGCAGAGATATAGCCTGGGATATGGAGAAGGACATAGGCTACTTTTTTACGCGATAACCGAAATCCACGCGGGCGGAGCCGCGGGCAAAAGCTAGTAAATAATAAATGTAACTGTTACACTGTGACACCCTGTTACATCGTCCGTCACAAGCTCTTTCCTTTACTCGCATAGGTGTAACACCATAGTTAGAAAGAGAAGTACCTCCGTGTATTATAATTGTGCAGCTGTGGTAATAGAGAACACACAATAGTTTGTTCCCACATAGTATGAAATAACAGCCTGCTATTTTGTAACATGTTTTTGGAACTGTTAAATACGTGGAACAGAAACAGGCGGAACAGATATGGGATTTTACCTGTGACAACCCACTCCTGATTTAAGTTATATAAATTTTAGTTAATTTTGGGACCAAAGACAAAACAGACTATTTAAAAAAAAAAGTGAACGCGCGGATTCCTTTTATTTATTTATTATTTATTCATTTATTTATTTATTTATACAATTTTAAGAAAGCTTACAGACTAATACACGTAAATGGTAACGAAGTAGTAAACATCTGACAATTGCTAATTACAAGCATGAAGGCATGAAGTTTCTTTAACGTGATTTAAAAAAATAAAGCGTAAGTTTTCGACTAGTAAACAGTTATCTGTGGCGTTACAGCACTCGTATGGTAACGTAAAGTAAAAAGCACGCATTTTTAATACACAGCATTATGGACATAAAAGCGGTTCAATAAGAGCCACTTTACGAGCAAGTGTGTTGAAAAGTATTTTTTCCAAAAACACATAGGTATTATATTTGTTTACATGTTTGGAAACTAAATTGCGATCGCATTATAAGATGTAATATATCTTAGCAGAATTACAATTAAATATTTATGTTCTATCTATCTAACACTAACAATTTTCAACTGTGCAACTGTCAAGTCGGTACCTACCTTAAATCCATTCGACCTTCATGCTTAAAGGGACGTCACCTGACTAATGGTGCGATCAAATGCTTGTATAGTCGCTTAGCTAAAGCCTTCTAATTGACACGCCACATAAATCCGTATAAACGATGTTTGTTTTACTTTAGTTTCTGCGTTTTACCTGCTGTATTATAAACGACGTTCCAATACATCACTACTCGTAAATTCATTATGAAAATTGACAGCCTAAGTCAATTTGCCGTGTATTAGCAATTTCATACAATTATATTATAATTCGACTAACAAAAGGTTTACAAGGCAGATGTGAGTGGAAACACCGGGACGCTCTTGTAGGACATATAGTGACCTAATTGGTGATGTTCTTCAGAAAGGTCAAACAGGTCAAACAGGCGCAACACAAAGGTACAGCTCATCGCGAAACGAGCGGTACCTTTGTGTCGCGTCGCGTGTCGCGCCTCTTTGTAGGAGCCTTAAACCTAAAGAGCGTAGCGTGGCATTCTATAGTTTCTGCCTACACCCATTAGGAATAAGTATGCATGTATCAAATAATTCCAGTTGTGGGTTGAATTTATGTTTAAAAACTATTTAAATTGGTAGTCAATTTACTCAATAATTTAATCAAGTATCTTGACTTGGCTCGCGAGGTTGTCGACATGTGGGATGTGGACTCAGCGATCATTGTGCCGATAGTCGTATCAGCCAATGGCTTAATTGCCAAGAGCCTCAACCAACACCTAAAGAGGCTCTCGTTGGGCGGCTGGATCAAGGGCTTGATTCAGAAAGCGGTACTTCTGGACACGGCTCGCATTGTTAGGAGGTTCCTCTCTCTGGAGCCCTGACCGCCGGTAGCTTGGACCCTGTTCCCGATACCGGTGGGCTACTATTTTTTATATTTTTAAATGTTTTTATATTTTTTATATTCTAATATTTAAAAATATAATTTATATGTATTTATTTGAATAAAGGAAATAATAATAAGTACTTTATTTCTCTCAAAAAGGTACAATTTTGATTAATAGCATAAGTTACATTTTCCGGTATATCCTTTGTGAGAGCTGGAGTCTATACTGGGTTCGGGACCTGTATGACAGATCTCCTAGAAAATAAACTCACATAGAATTTCCATTAAGTACTTCACAGGGAGACAACACCGAAAATAATCTAAGCACTATGTTTTTTGCATGTACCTACCTCTTTTATTTAACTCAATGTTTAAAGCCAGCAAAAAGTTTAACTAAATACTTAAAAGATATTCTTTGTTTAGGAAACGTTTCGCTTAGTATAAAAACTCTATTCATTTTTTTTTCTTTCGACGGTTCTAATTGAATCCGCGTTGTGCAAACTCAAGTGCAACTGACTTTTTTCTAATTGGTTAAGAGGCCGTGCACGAAATCGACTGATTTTGATCAATTTTGTTCATTGTTTGTGAGAAAGGGAAAAATAATTTAAACAAAATTTTTTGAGATTTGAAAAGTCGTGTTCTTTGTTTTGCATGTGGCTGAAAGGGATTTTTCAAATAAATTAAGTATTCACGGTAAATCATTAACATTTGCAACAAGTTTTCCGAAAAATGACGCGAGACTGACATTTGATCATCATTCTACAAGAAACTACTTTTGATTTTGAACATTAAAAAATATCATCAACATCATTATATGGTCTACTTGCATGTGGCGAAACCACTCTTTTCAACTTCCATACAAAATATAGCAGAAAAATAATATTGAAAAAAACCTTTTTTTGTTTTAAACCTCGTCAGTAATATAGATTTTTCCTATTATTTAGCAAATCATATCAAGAAATTTAAAAATCACAATTTAGTCTTCAGCTATTCTTGAAATATAATCAATATTTTATTTAATGATTATACAATATCTTCATTAAGTAAATCAATGGCGAAATAAACTATATTTTGGAGAGCACAAAAATTATGAAACTATTAAAAGCTGCTGTGACTGACACGAATGGTTTAGCACCATGAAAACTGTGCTTTTATAGTTACACAGACTTAATGTTTCGATTATTTCAAGTTTTCTCACAATTAGATAAGAAATTGCCAAAAGAGAGTTTTACCGGATGCAGCTGAATACCAGTATTTTACATGGAGCGACTGCCTATCTGACCTCCACAACCCAGTAACTGGGTAATACGATACCCCTTGGAAAGACTGGCTGTCAGACTTTTGGGCTTCTGACGACCCATAACGCCTGTCAAAGATCCACGAATGACAGCCGGGACCAACGGCTTAACGTGCTTTCCGAGGCACGGAAGAGTCTCGGTATGTAAAGATGGTCACCCATCCACGGAATATGAATATTTTATATTATGTTTATTTATTTATTTATTTATTTATGTACACACAAAATACTTCACAGGGCAATATGTATATTAACATAGAAGAGCACAGAGGTACAGCTTATTTCAAAAGAAATTTCTTCCAGCAGACACGCGAGAGGAAAGTTGGATAAGAAATGTAGACACAGTGGTTTATTCCGTTCTAATACCAAAAACTAATACCACTATGTATGTTTTTCAACAAATTTGATGAAACAAATATCAGTGGTATTAGTTTTTGGTATTAGAACGGAATAAACCGTGTGTAGAAATGTTTATATTACATAGTGACATTTTGTAAAGTTATGTCTAACGCCGATAAAAAACTGAGAATCACGCAAAATCGATAAAGCGTATTTTTCTGAAACCTTCACCTTTTTAAAGGTAATATAATTATTGATCTTTTAGTATACGTGTTTTATTAAAATACCTTTAGTTTAATGTATAATAAATTAATAATGCGTCTTATTTGGGACAGCGCTCCTGGGTGGGCGAGTCCTATTACTGACTGGATGTACGATGCGTTGTGTAAGCTCAGTAATAGGAGAGATTTTGTTTTACTTTGTCGGCGTGATTAATTTGTATATTCATACCAAATTACAGCTTCCTGTACTAAGAGTTTCTGAGTTATGCCGCGGACAGACAGACAGACAGACGGACATGGTGAAACTATAACGATAAGGGTTCTTTGTTTACTACGGAATCCTAAAAATTGGTTTTTTGTTATAAATACCACAGATATAGATAGACCTAGATAACGCAAGTATCGCGAACTGTATGAAAACCAAGCGTGCCATTATTTTACTACCTACTATGACGTCACAAGCTAGCGCTCTCGCTCACGTTTACCCAGCACACAGAACACACAACTGAGCACCTGAGCAACTGAGCTCGGTTCTGTGTACACAGAACTGAGCGCGAAAGTGGCGGCTTACGATTTTTGTACGTAAGCTGGTGCGATTTTTGGCACGCGAAGTAGTTGCTCTTGCGTTATCTAGGTGTATCTATATCTGTGATAAATACCGTATTTATTTTCATGTGCATTAAGTAAAAAGTTGTTGTTTTGACATTACAAACAGACACCTTAATGTTATTTATTTTTGTGTATAGATGTATAGAAAACATCTGAATGATTTCTTGTTATGAGATCGAAACCAGTTTTCCTCTAAAAACAACATGGGTTTTTTGAGATGCTGTTAACTAAGTGTAGGTTTTAATTTTGCATTTTGTTTTTATGTAACAACAAGATAAAATGAAGACGGTAAAACAGACAAATGCTCATATTTTAGTAAACATTTGACACCTAAGAGTATTTTATAGGCATACCTACGTGTTACATCGTAAACAGTTAATTCCATATAATATGTACCTGCACTACCTACACAAGACTGTTTTACGTTTTATTACATAGTTCGTACCACCAAAGGTCTAAATATCCATTATTTATTCCACCTGACCTACTATTCTATTTTCCCCACAAAAACTTTTACTCATTTGTTTATCGGTTGCGTTTTGCCTTTTTCTTAGTACACACGGCTACACATCAAGCTGTACATTTCACACATAAGCTGATCTCTCATTAAATGGAAATCCTATACAATACGAGATCAGCTTATACTGGAAATGTATAGCTTGATGTGTAGCCGTGTGTACCTAATTTAAGCCTCTATTCCATAGGCGCGTTATAATATCGGTCGACAATATCGGATGCGTTATTGCGATATCTATTTCAGTACATTTTGTATCAGATGTGACATCTTTCGCGTGGAAATCGTAAGATATACAATATACTAAAATAACAGCCACATTTTTATGAAACTCCCTCGGCCCCCGACCCACCGCATCGCATCGGATCGCCGCCCGCGCTATTACTTCGTTGTTGCTGAACGTTCGTTTTGCTCGGTTTCTAAGGGTCGTGGCGTGATGTTTAATTCCTCAAGAACTGGGCTATCAAATGCAAAAAGACGTTTTCAAATCCGACTGGTAGTTCCAGAGATTAGCTTTATTATTAGTATAGATTAGTGTGCATTTAATTTTGCCCGCCACAGTCTTAGAACTGCGCAGTATGTTAGTAATTGTGTTCGGCTTATCTATGACGTGTGAATATCTTAATTTGGTACATTTATGGATAATAAGCACGCTAGTAAAGCTCCCTTTTGTTAAAGGCTTCATGTTCCATGACTAAGCGATAGTTTGATATGGTTATCCATACTCATATTATAAATGTGAAAGTAACTTCTGTCTGTCTGTATATTACGTTTTCACGCCTAAACCGCTGAACCGATCGTCATGAAATTTGGCAGAGATATAGCCTGGGATATGGAGAAGGACATAGGCTACTTTTTTACGCGATAACCGATATCTACGCGGGCGGAGCCGCGGGCAAAAGCTAGTTTGATTATAAAGCGTTACTACCATCTGATTTGGTTTGGATGTTGATGCCAAGTTATAGACTAACATACCTATACTCCATTTACTATAGCATTAGACAAATAACGGCTAAATAACGACAGTGTAATATTGTTGAAATTACTGCACTTTAGAGTTTTTTTTTTAAATCTAAATGGTAAATAGATTACAGCGCTTTGTATTTATCGTGAAATAACGGAGTTTATTTAGTTTGCTTCTTTCAGAATATGGACACCTTTTTTTTTGGGTGGGCAATATTATCAAATAACTTCTTCCGCTCTGGGCGTGTCAGACTTTTACTGACTAAAACCCAGCGTGTTCCTTCAGTTGCCAGTGTGCCAGGGCCACGGTATCCCTTTCGGACAAACCCGCAACCCTGGCATGGCAGGCATCGATCCTAGCGGATCCCGTCAGTGCGTGCTGACATCTCTTTGAGGCGCGCGTGAAACACAACGCGCCGTCGACCCGGGCCTGGTTCTTACCGGACGGTGAGCTGCCCAAAGCTCGCCGTCCGCTCGCGCCTACGGTGGCTGGAAATCGGTTACTGATTCCCGCCGCCCAGGGCGTCTCCTGCGGCGACTAGGGGCGTGAGGGTGCACAGACTGCCGCTCCCTCACGCGTTCCGCCTCCTCCTTCGCGAGCATTACTACTTCGCAGACGGAGGTGACTGCCTCCCATGCAATCTCGCTCCGGACCATGGCCTGGACTAGGGCCGGACGCGAGAGATCGCCTCCGTGAGGACACGGCGGTGCTCAGCCCAAGCCGGGCAGACCTCCACCGTATGCTGCACCGTGTCCTCCGGGCGATTCGTACAGTGGTAACACCCGGGCGTTTCCTCCCGCCTAATCCGAAACAACCGTGTCCGTTGAGGACTTGTGTCAGGCGAAAGGTGAGGACGCCGTGGCGCCTCTCTAGCCACTCCTCAAAGAGGGGACTTATCGCCACAATTTTGGCGTGCGTGAATATGGACACCTGAAAGACTTTTAGTGGACGTGTAAATCTATTTCTTGTACAAAATACTTCGATGCAAAATTGATTATCCCCAATTACTGAGCAAGTTCCAGTTTAGGGCTTTATCTATTATTCCTCGTGCTCCTATTACCCCCTTGCACTCCCACTTCGTAGAACAGTACTCGGCTCAAGCTCTATCGCCACTTTGTAAATTGTTAAACAGCTACAGAGATCTTGTTGACGAGCACTCTGATTAATTTAGCAAGTTCCACAGAATAACTGTTAGCAATGTTTAAATTTTTATCTCTTTTATCTGTATGTTTTGTATGTTCTATTTTTAAAATTTCAAGATCTCACGTAATTTTTAATTCGTTTCTTTTTTTTTTAATACTTTGTTTTAATTTTATAGTATAGTGCTTGCGGTGCTAACCTATAATTAATTGTTACAATAGCCTTAGATTTCCATTTCATTTGTTTTTGAACTTCGTTCCCTGAGAGAGACCATGGTTGAGCGGACTGATTTGACTTTGAGTCTTGTCTCCCAATGGGGTGACGACAATCTGGTCTCTTTTAATGCCACCAAAACACAGGCGTGTCTCTTTACCGCTAAAAGGAGTCGTTTTGATCAAACTCCTACTTTTCGGGGTACATCTGTTCCTGTAACTGATCGGCTCGAGCTCCTAGGCATGGAGTTGACATCTGGTCTCAACTTCGGCTCCACCATCGAGTGCAAAGCTCAAACTGCGGCCAAGAAACTGGGCGTCCTAAATAGGGTGAAGCGATACTTTACGCCTGGACAGCTTTTAACCCTTTACAAAGCACAAGTCCGTTCCTGCATGGAGTATTGCGGCCACCTTTGGGATGGCTCAGCAAAGTACCAACTTGCTGCGCTTGACTCGGTGGATCGCAGAGCTAAGAGGCTTATTGGCGACGTAAAACTGGTGGATGCCAAGCTTCACAGCTTGGCTCATCGCCGCAAGGTTGCCTGCTTGTCGGTCTTCTACAGATTGTACTTTGGAGAATGTGCCCATGAACTCCACGACCTCATTCCACCGGCCCCCTTCTACCATCGGACATCTAGACGCACTGCAAGTTACCACCCCTACCTAGTTGATATTCCACCAACTCGCACTAAGCGTTTTCAAACGTCTTTTATAATGCGCGCAGCAAAGGAGTGGAACTCTCTGCCTGCGTCTGTGTTTCCGAACGCATACAACCCTAATCTATTCAAAGTGAGAGTGAACAGGCTTCTTCTGGGTAAGCTCACTCCATCGTAGACTTTGTCTCTGTCATCCAGACCTAGACTAAAGTCAAGAGCAAACTCATAGTAGAATAAAAAAAAAAATTAAAAAAAAAGATTTTTGTCAAACATTAATTTTAACAGTGTAAACAATTTTTGGTTGGCTATTAAAGAAAAATTCAATAAAATATTATATAAAATGCGGCTTCGCAAAGTTCGAACATACGAGTATGAAACATACGGACGGAACTTTCATTGGTAGATAGCTGATATTATAAGGAGTAAGTTAGGCTACTTTTATTTTAGAATAAAGACACGCGGGCAAAGCCGCGGGCACTAGCACAATTGCACTAACATAATTGTATACTACGTGTTCCTGTAGTACTTTAATTTGCGGAACTAGCGATACCAGCCATTACCTATAAATTAATTGCCCGTAGAACATCCAAGTTGTTACAGACGAAAAATAAATAATGCATTGGTTTTACTTAGATACGTAAAACTTGTGCAATCAACTGCCGGTTATTATGTATCCGTTCGTAAGTATTATTTAAGTGGTAAACTACTGTATTCGTGTAAGAAAACTGGTTTTTAAAGGCTCCTCGCATCACAAAGGCATCGCTCAGTGGCGGATTTACCAGCAGGCTGAGTAGGCTGGAGCCTAGGGCGGCAGATTTTGGGGGGCGGCAAATATGGCCCATTTTTTTTTCTTACAGATGTAAATTAATAAATACCTAAACATTGTTATAAATACGACGATGGTCCATTAATCATAAAGTTGCAATTTCTTTTTTTTTTTTTTTTTATTTAACATGATTGTGAACTAGGGTATCAAATTGTAGAAGTCAGTAGGGACGGCAAAATTTGAATAGCCTACTGGCGACAAATGTGTAAATCTGCCACTGGCATCACTCGTCGCGCGACGAGCGGTGCCGTTGTGTCGCTTCGCGTGTCGCGCCTGCTTGTAGGAGCCTTAATTCCAAAGAAAAACGAGTCGTAATCGATATTTACCACTGGTTTTACGAGATGTTAGAGACAAAGGTCTTTGATTAAAGGAAACCATTTAAAGAGGTAATATCCTTGATTTATTTATTATTCGAATTACGGAAGGCAGCCCTTATTGCAAACCAAGTGGTTTTATATTAGATAATTAAGCTTTGACCTACATACACACTTTTAGAATTATATTAAGTTTCATTCGGAGTTTCAATTTTGTTCATATAACCATGGCCCGTGTGGTGCCGGTCGGAAATGGGGTGGGTGTAGCACCACCCCATTTCCTCCCGTGGGTGTCGTAAAAGGCGACTAAGGGACTTACTAGAGAATGGGCAGCAGTGTTCTCTATGCATTTTTAACACCATACTGCGATCGCCAACCCGCCTGCCAAGCGTGGCGATTATGGCAAACCCCTCCTTTGCTTGGGGGAGGCCTATGTCTAGCAGTGGACGTCTTTCGGCTGAAATGATGATGATGATGATGACATATAAACAATCTTAAGTTATACCCACCTAAGAACTAAGAAGTTTTTATTTGAGTAATAATCAAACCATCAAACGTAAAACTTTGGCGAGTTTAGAAAGTAACATCTCTGTGTTATAATTTTTAACAAAAAAAAAAAAAAAATACACTGGGTGATTTAGATGTAGAAACAATATAAAAGCTATCTCAAAAAATAAAAGTAAAACGGTTAAATATAAAATTATAAGTCTTTACGTCATTATTTTAACCACGCTTGGCCAGTAAAGTTGTCACTTTTTATAAAACAATCAAACAGTTTGGATTTAATACTTAAATAACTTTGTCCGTGATGTATTATAATAATTATTACTAACAGACCGATGAAGTTGCAAGGTTACATTTTTTTTTAAAATACATTACCTAATCTTTGCTCCAGGTACAACTGAACCAGAGTCTGTTCCTTAAATTTTATTTTAATTTTGCTTCTAATTATTCTGTCTTTATCCATCCTTCTATCCTTCAGTTGTCATTAATTATAAGTTTTCCTTAAGTATATAATATGAAGAAATCTTGTGAACAATACTAATTCAGCAGTAAATAAAATCTAATGAGTTAATATAAATACAGGGAAAAGTTCTTGCATTCAATAGCATCACAGGTAGGTACAAAGATGACACATCCGTAAGATATAATATCATCGATATAATTGTATTGTTGATGTCATCATCTTTACTTACATATTAAGTATATATTAACCGCGTTTTTCTTCTAAACTACGCAAGGGAGTTTGACGAGGTTTTCGACATCATTAAGAGAAATTATTCCGACATATGTATGTTTATAATATATTAAATAGCTAGGCTTCTGCCCACGACTTCGTCAGCGTCAAATTTCTTGTTCCCCCTTTCCCCAATCCGTTCTCGAGATATCATCAAAAAAGTCGTTCAGTAGGTACAAAATGTATGAGAAAGTGAATTTTCTACATAATTTTTGAAGTGAAAACTTCTTTAGGCGCGTTGAGCACTTTTTGGGTGAACAAAAATCATGGAACTCGCGTCATCGTCACCGAACGCTTTCCATGAGCTATATGTATAATGTGTACATATGTGTACTTTTTGGGTGAACAAAAATCATGGAACTCGCGTTATCGTCACCGAACGCTCGAAATTAATAATCTAATAGCTTGACGATACAATTCACAAGTTACTTAGTTTTCACTTCTATCGGTAGTCCCCAAAGACTGCCCCGTTTTATATTTTTCGCGAATTTTTCGCATGTTTTAATAGTTATTCTGCTATTCGAGGTGGAGACAAATCCAACAAATCCAAGATTAAAAAAATCGGTCCAGCCGGTCTTGAGTTATAATAAATGGTGTTAATAACCCGACTTTGTTTTATATATTAAGTTATATAATAAATAAATATTTTTAATAATTTTCTTTTTTTTCGCGCCCGCCTACCAGAAGACATAACGATGGAAGGTCTCCCATAAGGTGGACCGATGACCTTGTGAAGGCCGCAGGAATCCAAGACATGCGGGAAGTACAGAAACAACTTCAAAAAAAAAAAAAAAACAAAAAAGTGAAAAATAACTGTTATTTCGGAAGTCGGTGGCAAAAAAAGAAAATACAGAACCAAAGACACCGACTTCAGAAATTAAAGTTATTTTTCACTTTTTTGTGTTTTTTTTTTGGAAGCCAATTTTTTTTTTTTTTTGTAAAAAATGTTTTTATTATATATTGGCACCTTGTTTTTATAATATTCATGTAATTTTTTATCGTTTAAGTTAGCTCTGCGTGTTTTGCTATGTCTTTTGTGTACACTGAATAAATGTTTTGTCTATCTATCTAAGTAATCCTCCAATCATATTTTTCAACCGTGCAAAATGTTGGGCCTATTCATTCGATCCACATTCCTACACGTACCAAATATCTACCTACGTAGAGTTTCATCCCTAGAATTGGAATAGTTGGTGTCTCTCGGCTTATTTGAATTTGCTGGATGGATAGGAGGAATTTAAGAGCAGTGGTGGCCCAGAGATAGCGGCCGCTTTACTTTGTGTAAATTATTCATTACCAATGCTCTCAAAATGGTGAAGGAAAATATCGTAAGGAAACCAGCATGTCCTAGAACCAAAAATTCGAAGACATGTGACATCCACTAACCCGTACTGGGTCCGCGTGTTGGAATACGGCCCACTCATTCCCTCTAACTGAGAGGAGGCCTGTGTCCCAACATTATAGGCTGATTATGCTATAGAAGGAATTTGGCTAGACGCGGAGATGACCAATGGAATGGTATGAATCATAAATCATAATCTTGTAGTATATTTTATATCGAGGGACTAAACGAAGCCATAATATATCAGAGGTGGTTTAACTCCCGAGCGTGCGAGGGAGTCAATGAAACCGAGGGTATATTAAGTTGGCGTTTAGTCTCGAGGTGCAAACTGTACTTTTCACTTTGAGTACGAGAAAAATAGTCAATTTAGTACAAAAACATTTAATAAATATTACTTAATAAAATAAAAATCTCTACATGTCTTTTGATCTTTGCTCGACGTCAAACTCTTCACTGTCACTGGTGGTCACTGGATATTCTTAATAAATTTATTTAAAACCGAACAAATTTACACTCGACAAAAATTCTGAAATTTTCGCGGTCAGTTTTTTGTTCTAAACCAGTCACAGATTAACAATTTAAAATACATGGCGCCACCTTCTTTGCGGAAAAACCATGAAACTAAAACTTTCAACATTTTCGCAATGAAGATGGTCCACACTCCACAGATAATAGTATATTTACTGGCTGTTTGAGTTTGTCTATGTCACATGAAGGAAATTAAAAAACTAATTACTTTTCACTCCCTAGAGACTAAAGTGGTCACTTTAGTCCCGCTTCGTAGGGCTATATTGGCGTACTTTTAGAGCATGTGAAGTGAAAAATCATTTATTTCACTAGAGATCTGGTACAATGGGTGTTACAAGAAAGTAGTGCTTTACACATCTCACCTATATGAGGCATGCGAAAATTTACTATTAGATACAGTAAAAATAGAATAAAAAAGATCACAAATACAATAGATCATCATCATCATCATTTCAGCAGAAAGACGTCCACTGCTGGACATAGGCCTCCCCTAAGCACCGCCATCCGCCACCGCATCCAGCGAATTTCACAAGGTCATCGGTCTACCTTGTGGGAGGCCTTCCCACGCTACGTCTTCCGGTACACGGCACACAATGGGCCTTATTAGAAGGCTAAAATTCACCCAAAGGGCAATGGAGAGGGCTATGCTCGGAGTTTCTCTATGTGATCGAATCAACAATAACAACTGTTTTATATATTTCTATGTGTACAAGATTTGTAAGGCCCGGAATAAAGTTATCCTGGGAATAACTTCGGACAAACAGACAGACGGACATAGCGAAACTATAAGGGTTCCTTGTTGACTACAGAACCCTAAATCATTTGTGTAACAGATATATGAACACAATCCGGCATTGCATATGTAAGCAGGCACACCCTTTATGCGTGGAGACTTTTATTTAGGTTTTAAGTTTTGTTTACTTTTTATTTTTTTAAATGTTTTTTTTTACTTGAGTATAGTTCTCATTGTATTTTCACCAGAATATACAATGAAAACTATACTCAAGCAAAAAAAAAACCAATATTTGGTATGCAAAGTAATTAACATTACGAAAGGGGGGAATTACATAATGTTGGGGGATTACATCGCTGATAAAAATGCTTGGCTGAATGCTGGTCCTGCTCCACAACCTCAACTAGTTGATTAACATTTGACAATCATGTTGGAGCTGCTGAAGAGTGTAAGACTATCTTTGCATTGTATAAACTCAATCTCCTTTGTATTATATAAATGCATAGCACAGGTGTGAGTCCTATGTACTATAGAGCTACCATTGACCGGGTAATATGTCTTTCATTGACTTGAATGTGCCCTGGCGGTTGAGAGTATGTCATGCTCACTTAAAGGTCTCGCTGATGGCGGCGTGTGTGTTGGATCATTTAGCTCCCTTCAAAATGGTTGAGCTGAATGGTGCTAATCCATGCGTCATGTTCGTGAACGGGCGCCGTCAGTTGGGACTGGTCATCTCTTAGCTGCCACGGGTTATTTTATGTTATTTTGTTTCTATTTGTTGTACCTGCGCTTGACGCTTTTAACGTGTAAGTTTTTATTATTTTTATTTTTACATCGTTCTCACTTTTAGTTATAAATGCAACATTATAGATGTAACGAATACTTTTGTAACAATTTAATTTAAAAGAGTGTCCATGGAGTTTCTTGCCCGTTCTTCTCCATAGGTACCTACGCTTTGGAATGGGAATGTAGCTTAATTTATCTTACTGACCGACTGCTTGACAATTCAAAAGTGCCTGTAAATGGTTTAATTGAAATAAATGATTTGAGTTTGAGTTTGAGTAAAGACAGAACAGTAAATAAATTTATTTTGCCCTATGTCAGCTAACATACGCCAATATTGGTATTTTGCCCTATGTCAGCTAACATACGCCAATATTGGTATATTGGCGTATGTTAGCTGACATAGGGCAAAATAAATTTATTTACTGTTCTGTCTTTCGTAATGTTAATTACTTTGCATACCAAATATTGTTTAGAATCAAGATTTTATATATGAACAGACAGTTGTGCTGCTGGGGAGTTTGTTGCGCTACTTCTTCGTCCCAGCTAAAGCACTAGGAAGTGGTGAAGGGTGAGCGTTTTGCGGGATTGTCTTATGTAATTTCATTTTGACGCTCGATAAGTGCTGATTCTTAGCCTAATTTGAATAAATGACTTTTGAATTTTGAATTAAAAATGGGCATGCTCTTGTCGTCTTTCACTCCTGGTGGAAAGCGATGGGTCTACGATGGAGCGAACTTACCACAAAGCTTGCCCAGAACATGTCTGTTCACCACTAATTGTAGGCCTAGTAGACTGTAGATTTCCTGACCATTTTCTATTTTTTAAGTACCTGGTAATTGATGAAAGGCCTACACCTTTCTCCCATACCTATTAAGAACGTTGTCACCGGTCCACTAGCGCTACTGCTAAAAACATATTATCTCGTGACTGAGAAGGAATTATGAAAAATGGCTCAATCAACTATATCGGTAAGTGTGTCTTTTATAATGCGCACAGCAAAGGAGTGGAACTCTCTGCCTGCGTCTGTGTTTCCGAACGCATACAACCCTAATCTATTCAAAGTGAGAGTGAACAGGCTTCTTCTGGGTAAGCTCACTCCATCGTAGACTTTGTCTCTGTCATCCAGACCTAGACTAAAGTCAAGAGCAAACTCATAGTAGAATAAAAAAAAAAAGTGTGTCTAGAATTTTCTAATACATTTTATAAAGTTTCATATTGAGACACGAAGCAACAAAAATCGATCTAAATAAAAACGGACACATTCATCTAGATCGTATTTTGTTGCTTCGTGTCCTAATATGAAACTTTATAAAAGGTATTAAAAATTCTAGAAACACTTGCCGATATAGTTGATTGAGCCGTTTTTTATAATTCCTTCTCAGTCACGAGATAATATGTTTTTAAAGGAGTGGCGCTAGTGGACCGGTGACAACCTTCTTAACACTGTTATTTGAAAATATTGTAAAAGCCAATTATTTTTAAAAGAGTAACCGTGGAGTTTCTTACCAGCTCTTCTCCATAGGAAATTACCAATTGGAACCGTGCACCTAGCTCCTGAAGTTTCATAAGTGCTCATGTAGGTTCATGTGAAATAAAATATTTTGATCTGATTTGATTTGACACTGTTGTAGGTACAAAAATTATCAACCTGTTTTTTCTGAACCGACAGTTATAATATTGAATATAATGTTTGAATAGAACACTACACGGAACCGATCAGATTGCTACAGAAGCTATGGGATTGAATATCTAATTCCTCTATGGCGTCACCTTTGCTTTTTATATCTATGACAAATAACAAACACCCAGGTAGGTACGCTTTACATTAATTTATTTATTTATAAAGGCTTACCAACTAAATACATACTTTGTCATAATAGGGATGATAACAAAAAAAAATTTTTTGTGTGTCGTGTAGATTATTAAAAAATATTGGACACGTATTTTTTATTTTCTGACGTATCAAAACATTACGGCGATACATTGACTTCAAATGTGGCATGACGTCACTTCTCAGTAGATTTTTTACGTAGCTGTGACGTAACGAGCCCCCATTCCCCAAGTTAATGTGTTTTATCTAAGTCATTTTTTATTAATATGATAAAGCAAAAAATACATGTCTAATATTTTTTTGTTATCTGATTGACCGACTAAACATTTTATCTTCTTTTTTTTTTACCCCGGACACATCCCTATTATAGATCTCGCATGTGTTTAAAAATAAATAAGTCTTGACACATAATTATAGTATTCATAGACCTCATCCATTGCTTTACATCAGTAGAGACGGAGGTTAAGAGTTGGCCAATATCGAATAAAAACTTTAATATTTTCACTTCAGTAGCTCAAACATGTAGGTTTTGCTGCCTGAAATCAGTGAGCAAAATGCGATTTTGCTCACTGAGTGAGACAAAGTAACTTCAAATTGTATTTTTTTTTTTTTTTTTTTTTTTTTCTGAAATCCGCAAATGTCTTATTCAGCCTTGGGTTAATCATACAATTCAAAACATTCACACTATCTCTTTCCCGCCATTAGAAAGAAAGAGAGACAAAGATCAGCCCTTTCGAAGTATCAATTTTGAATTCGACCTCAAAGACAAACACGTTCGGAATTTCGTACTAACTAAAGGAATTTTGCAAAAAGATAATTATGTCTTTTAATGTAATTTATTGAATTTTTAACTTATTGTTGTATTTAAACGAAAATAAGTATTTTCTGCAAATAAAACTGATGTTTAACCTGTAAATATTTATTATCTCCTAAAGAGTTCTTGCGGTTTGTTCCCACTAGTTCTACTGAACAGTTCTACGGTAGAAATAATGTTTTTTTTTTTTCTCACTAGCACTACGATATTAGGTATAACAAAATAGTAGAACTATTGGGATTCTCTATTCCCTCTATTCCCACTTGTTCTACTGAACAGTTCCACGGTAGAACTAATGGGAGTTTTTGTTTTGTTCTCACTAGTACTACGATATACTATATTACAAAATAGTACAACTAGTGGGAGTCTCTATTTCCCACTTGTTCTACCTGTTCCATCGTTAGAACTAATGGGATATCGCTGCTGAAGTGAAAAGTTATGTGTGTTACACGAGAGCAAAGTTTTTTGCATCTCGTGCCTATGAATCCCTCGCCACACTCAGGATTCAACTTTAGAATCACTCGCTACGCTCGTGATTCAATCGTTGAATCCTTCACTTGCTCAGGATTCAAAATCAGCACTCGCAGCAAAAAACGACTTTGCTCTCTTGTTGCACAAATAACTATTTCCAAGTAGTTAGTCAAGCCTCAAGGAAAGATTTAGCTACAATAATAAAACTAAGATGCTCATGACTCAGATTCTTTGTGACATCTCACTACATCTGTAACTTGTTCTCCTTGTCAATTATAATTTGTTTGTTCGTTGTATTTGAATTGGAAACAGTAACGTGTAACACAATATAAAAGCAACACAACAAAGAGTCGAGGAAGCAGCTGGACCTGATCGGAGCCAACATGCCGGCGAAGTCGTGAAATGATGCCCTCCCATAATTAAATATAACCCGTCTCTCCACTATTCCTTTGCCTACTCAAGGATGCATATCCGGTACGACTCTAATAATCCCTCCATATCCTATGGGCACGTCTTCCCTACCATTATCGTGCCCCCCGGTCTACTCTTGGATATGTAATGGTCACTGTAGCACCATGAAACATGAGGCTCCAGGTGCTAGTGCGAATCTTTGGGTTCATTCGAGTAATCGAGTCTGGTTTAACCACGCTAGGGTCGGTGCATTTCATTCATTCATTCGTTGGTGACATATGGCACTGAAACGTGGTCGCTATGCTTGGAATTTCCCCACGTGATCGAATCAGAAATGAAGAGATCCGCAGGAGAACCAAGGTAACCGACATAGCTCGAAGAATTGCCAGGGCACCTTGCGCGCAGAACAGATGGCCGTTGGGGCCGAAAGGTTCCGGTGTGGCGACAACGTACCGGAAGACGTAGTGTTGGAAAGCCTCCCACAAGGTGGACCGATGACCTTATGAAAACCGCAGGAATCCGCTGGATGCGGGAAGCACAAAACCGGTCGAGGTGGCGGTGCTTGGGGGAGGCCTATGTCCAGCAGTGGACGTCTTTTGGCTGAAATGATGATGATGATGCATAAGTAGTAATCTATGGTGATTTCTAAAATCTGAGAAGTTGATAAACAAAAATTCTATTCGTTTTGTTTTTGCGAAATGCTATCCCGATATCAACCTGGCCTAGAAAGTAAATAATATAAGTAAAAAACATTTTTTTTTTAAATTAAAGGAAGTAAAATATTCTTATTAAAAGTTCTAGGAAGAAGTTTTGAGTAAACAACAGGAAAACACCTTGACTCTTCTGTTTTATGCAGCCGTGGCCTAGCCGACCAGGAAGTGCATTCAGGGCAGAAGTTCTAACCTACCATAAACTACTTGCAGAACCTTAGTAGGTTGGTACTGTTCTTGCATTCAAATATGTATATTTTATGTTGTTTTTTCCTACTAGGAAACGAAGATGGTCATGCAATATTTAAATAAAACAGACTCAGGTGAATGAATAGTGATTAATCATACAGGGTTATTTTAAATTGGCTAGCTAAACTCCGGTGTCGATATCTAAACATAATAAAACAGAAAAAAACCGGCCAAGTGCGTGTAGGTAAGACACAATGAAGGGTTCCGAGGTTTAGATGAATTATTATTTACACACAAAAACAAGTTCTCCCATACATTCCAACTGCAAATGTAAGTTTGTACGCACAATGTTGAGAGATTTACCACGTTATTTCAAGACCATAGATTTCTTATAGGTTTTTCTGTAATCTATAATAAAAGAAGTATTTTTTATTTTTTATTTTTTTTATTTTAGTGTCAGTAGTAGTTTTGGAGAATAAAGGGATAATGGTAAATTTTCCTCTATTTTCTAAAATATCTTTAAAAGTTTATTTTAAAATCACACAGAAATTCATATGTACTCGTATACCACATTTCGACTTAATCGGGCCAGTATATTCGCAGTATAAAATCGTGTGTGACAGACGGACAGATAGACAGACAGACAGATAGACAGACGGACAGACATACACACGAGTGATCCTATGAGGGTTCCATTTTGTCTTTTTGAGGTACGGAACCCTAAAAACCTGTTTTTTTTTTTTGTGTAAACTTCCCAGACGTGCTGACGCTACCCAGCCTAGTATAATATTTAAACACGAAAAAAAAAATAAGAAACAGTTTCTCTCAACTCATACTTAAAGTAACAACACTAACAACGGTCGTTGTCCTTCCAAAAAACAACATCATATCTTTTTATTTTATCGTGTTTAGATATAAATCGATACCCGTCGCGTCTTCGAAGTTTAGCTAGCCAATTTGAAATAACCCTGTTTTAAAGACCCCATAGAAAATGAACTACTTATCTACCTATTCCGTGATAAAGGCTCCTACAGACTCGCGCGATATCGCGGGCGCGACAGACACCGACAAAGAAATTGTGCTACTAGTGTCGCGTCGCGCCCGCGATACGCACTAGTTTGTACGAGCCTTAATCTGTATCAAATCGCAGAGACTGTCGAAAATGAAAACAATCTAAATATAAACCATAAAACAATAACAAAAACCAGCGAAACAAACAAATATGGAAAAAAATACCTATTCCATGATTAATTCGTTGATGTTTTTGTCATTCGTCGCGAATGAACATGTTTTGCTGAGACACAAAGTCTCATCCGCTATCGCTTTTTTTTTTTTTTTTAGGTATTAGGTTTGATTACTTGTTTAGTTGGGTATTTTTTTTTTTTTAGATTATTTGCAATCAGTCCTCGGACTATAAGCGAATTCGCTGCATGTCAAATGGCGTTGTGGTGGAGCAGCCAGTGCTGCGCCTCCCATTTAAGGGCCTATACTACCTCAAATGGCTTAGCATGATCCTCCGTTATGTCGAAAATACTGCAGCATTAATTTTGAAATAAATATATGGTAAAGTTGAGGATTAATGTTAAGTACTATGTTAGCCGAAAACACGATTCCACAAAATTTTCTCGATAGAAAAAAAAATCCAAAGTTACCTCCAAACTGAACAATAAACCGCTGGTATTCAAAAAATACTTTAAATTAGATAATGAAACTTTGCATATTAACTGAACTAACTATAAAGCAGGTCTTATGTTATTTACTTTTATTAAATGACCATTATTTTCACCATAAAACGAAATTACCTAAACTATCGGCGCCTTGGAGCCTTTTCCCTGCCGCCCTGTCTCGCTTGCTCGCGTGACCGGTAGCAATAGTGTGCGAGCGAGATACAGAGTGAGGTGGGGCTGAGGTAGTATAGACTCTTATAGAAGGTGGTTCCTTTTCAGCCTTTTTACCACCGCTGTCGGGTTTAACAGTTCAGTAACTAGTGGGTTTGGATGCATGGTTAGGCGTGCCTTGTGTTGTGTTTTGTACCGCTCGATTTCAGAGTTTACTGAGGGCATTTGTAGATAGTCGTGCATTTCGTCGTTCCTAACAAACCAAGGTGCATTTGCTATTGATCTTAGGATGCCATTTTGGACTCTTTGTAGGCAGAGTATGTTGGTTTTACTGGCAACGCCCCACAATTGGATCCCGTAGATTATATTGGTTTAAGGACCGAGTTGTAGATGAGGAGTTTGTTGTCTACAGAGAGCACAGAGTTTCTTCCCATGAGCCAATACAGGTTGCGGAACTTATGGTTTATCTCGTCCCTTTTGTTTTTAATGTGATGCTTCCATGTTAGGCGCCTATTTATTTATTTATATAAAAATTATGTATTAGGTATGTAGAAGCAGTTTGTACTCCCCGTCACTTGTCGCTACAGGTTCATTAGAAAACCAGCGTCAGACAGCATCTGTCTGGCATGAATGCTGAAATGAACCTTTTTGGCGCAGCTGTGAGGGACACATTTTTTTTTCACTTTTTATTTTGTTTGTATTTCGTGTTTCATTTATTTATTTAAGGAAAAACAAACAGTAGCACAATAAGAAACAGTCATAATATCTTAAATATTACAATTTAAACAATTATGCTACCCACATACGTTCTCCACAGATTACTATTTAAAGTATTTAAAAACTAGCTAGTAACACAGGTACAATACCAACACAACAAATATTATTCCAGAACTCATAACTGGATTTATAAATTTATGAAAGAAAAAAACAAAAGAAAAAGTAAATTTGTGTGCGTACATTATTAATCATTACGTCATTATACATTACTTTGCTGATCCTTTAGGGTTGCTTGGATTTGCTTCTTAAATGCATTTTTACTAAGAAAAAGAATGTCGATTGAACTAAACTCATTGTTATATGTCTCAACCAAACGATGTAGTGGTGAACGCAAGCCAGCGTTGGATTTACAGAGGCGAATAGCAAATAGTCGTCGAGTACGCACCTCACGTACATGAACTGTTTCACATTGAAAAAAAAAAAGTTGTTGCTACAATCAAGATTTTATTTAGATTGACTAAGTAACTTGTTTGCATCTGAGCCTATCAATCACAATGATCACAGCTACTACTTTTATTTGATTGAGATTTGAAACGGGATCTTTTTATTTCTATTTCATTAAGAAAATGACAGAAGAAAAGTTTTAGTTCAGATTGCAAACATACAACATACAAACTAAAAATAAAATATTTATACTCTAAACCTACACGAAAAAAAAGAAAAAGAAAAAAAAGGGGAAAGTGCTCATTGGGCATCAAAAAATTCTTCCGCATCGCCGTCAGTGGAGAAAGTGCCCAAAAGGCTGGCAGCGTTGCCACGTTGGATGGCAACGCTGATTCTTTGACCTAAAAATAGGCCAGACCTCTGGTCACGTGAAGAGTCGACCAGCCGCTTGGCGATGTCCCGATATACACGATGAGCACTCGGACCCCACGGACCTAATGTTTCAACCCCAAACGGCTCAAAAATATAACTCCCTATAAGGTTGTTATATTTGCGCCGTTTGAGGTTTTCTGCACCTGCAGCAGCCGCCCCAGCACAACCCGCCGTGCTAGGAAGATGGGATGGCGCGAGGGTGTCGACACAGGTTGCATCCCACACCAAAGGCCTACCCAACTTCCAAGGCATTATGGTCATTCCGTCTGGCCTCTTCCCATCGTCACGTGCCAAGCCACTGGGTTCTAAAACAGCAGGCACCCCGGCGGTGACAAGAGCCCGACGGATAATGTCATTAATACTGGCGTGTCGTGCTAACCGACCAGCGCTCTTGCTGCAGGATAAGCCATGGTGTCCGAGGCGGTCGACTGCTTCACCGCACTGACAGCGATGTGGAGCCACGCAAGGAGCGCCCAGACGCAGACTTGTAGCGAGCCGGAAAGTGGTGTCACCCAGCATAGTGCCTATGTTGGGTGACGGTAGTGCCTGAAGCCAAAGGCCCGACTCCCATTCTCCCACAGCCAGCAGGCGTGCACGCTCAGCAGTATTGGTGGACGTATTAATGAGGTTATTCCGTACCAACCTGCAGAGCGGCTCATCCCACTGTCTCTGGGAAGACGGGTTTTCGGGCTGTACCGTATTCGGACAAGCCACTTTCCAGGCGTTCACTGCATCAGTCAAACACGGCACTTCAGAGTCAACCTGAGAAGGGGCTAAAATTCTTGTGGTTAACTTTTCGGTGCTGTGGACCGAGGACAGGAACGCCGGTAAGCTTAAACTAGAAATTTTGCGGACGCCGAGCCCACCAAACCGAATGGGTAGTGTAGCTTGCAGCCAGGCACGGTCGTCCAATGCCACATTTAAAATAGATGTAAGAGTACTTCTAATAATTTGATCGATTTTGTCTAAAAGGTGTGGCTTCTTCCATAGAGAGGAAGAGCGGAGAAAATACATAAAATTTGGACCGAAACAGCAGTATCTGATGAGGGTGAATGCCGAATGTAAATTAATTTTAGAAAGTCTATCCGAAATATCATTAAAATGTTTAATTTTTTCGTCAACGAAAGGTGAAAAACTGTCTTCTAAAATTGGGGAACCTAGGAGGTGTAGTGAACTTTTTTCCAATACTTTGATATCTGGGGCTATTTTATTGAATTTCTGTAAAATGGATTGGCTGTCATTATTGTCACAAATGTAGATTTCACATTTTGAATAGTTGAGATCAAGGCCGATGGAATGGAACTGCTGCTTTAGGAATTGGAGATCTTTGAGAACAGTATCTACGTCACCTCCTAGAATCCCATCATCTAAATACCACACATTAAATTTTGAATTTAGTTGCTGTATGATGGGGTGGATAGCCAAACTGAAAATGACTGGCCCGAGAGGATCACCTTGTTGGCATCCGACTGCAGATTCCAAAACGTTTTCTCTATAAAGTAATTTGGATGGGTGCCTGTAGCATTGCCACAAAAAACCATAAATTTCCGGTAACTCTTTTTTTACTTCAGCCAACAAAGTGTCCCTGTTAACGGAGTTGAAGGCATTCCTAACGTCAACCTTGAGGATGATCTCACCTTTACCGGAATTTAAAAAACTGGAAAGGGCATGTACGGCAGCCTCGCAGCCCCCTTTGGATCCAAAGCCAAGCTGGAGGGGCTGGAACTTGTTAGTTAAAATTTCGCCGTACAATTTGCAGCATATTTTGGCTGCCGTACGCCTGTAGGTGCACCCAACGGCAATGGGACGAATGCCGCCGTCTCTCTTGCGCAGGGCACATAAGTTAGCCCCGTACAAGACATCGACGACGGCATCATTCACACCGCCGTTGAGCATCAAGTTAATTAGAACCGCAAGCTCCTTCAAAAGTGACTCACTAGCTTCCCCGGCGCCTGAGCTCAATAAGTCTTTTAAATGTTGAGGAGTCAGGCCGTCGAGACCGCCGGCGGAGCCACTTCGGAAGGAGCTCACAGCTGCAATGAGCTGGGGGGCAGTGATGTTAAAAGAATTTGAATCTGGACCGAGAGGGAGAGGGGGGTCGGGGAAGGTGAGACCTACCGCAGGCGCTGGATGTTTACTCTCCAGAGCTGAAATAGTTTCTGGAGAGTAGGGTGCCACCACATCGCTACTGAAAAGTAGCCTGGCCGCTCCCCTGATGTCACCTTCACTTAATTTGTATTCTACATGTGAACATAAGCCTCTTGGTGAAAGGTTATTGGAAACAGGTAATTTTGGATCTAAAATAAGGGTCGAATTAAAACAGTTATCTTTAATTTGGTTTGTTAATGTTTTTTTAGTTGCCAAATTTTTTTGTACATGTAGAATCCTATAAGGGAAGGTAAGTAATTGCTCCCAGGCACTTTGAGAGTTCTCCTGGGTCGCAAGACGGAGACACTGCGCTAAACACAGCGCAACAGACCGTCTTGCGCCCCGGGGAACTCTCTTTAATACTGGGGTAGATTTTTTTAATTTTGCCAATGTTTTCCACAAACTGTAAACTGGAGTTGTTGATGTTGAAGATGTGGCTGGGGGGCACAAAGGTACACTATGAGGTTTATGAACCTTACCATAGTGTATCTGTAGCCCCCGTGCGCCTTTAAAGAAGCGTGGCTGGGAGCAATGGGGACATCTCACCTGGACATCGAGCGATGTGGCAGGTTGACTGGCACTATTATCGGCATCGCTACAGCCGGCATTTAACATAGATATTTAAATACACTTACCTAATAGAAAAATAAATATGAAAGTAACACAAAAAACACTTAAATAACTATTTACACGTATAAAAAATTCACTAAACAAAAAAGATGTAACTAAAATTGTCATTTCCCTTGTGACAGCAGCTTGACGGCTGCGGCGCACTGACGCACACGCGCGGGCCTAGGGCGCTGCGGCGCCGCGCGTGCAGATTGCCTTCTTTTTCTTTTCTCTATGTCTGCTCCGCTTAGCAACGTGCCAGCTACCTCTCAGTTTTAACGATGGTCCTTGTAGTTTCAGTAACTTATGCGGCCTACCCAAATGTACGTTCTTTGGTTTTGTTCGTCCAATATAATAGCTCCTTATGTTTTGTTACTGAACAATGCGTGCACTGACTGGACAGGTCCACTCAATATGTGTGGTTCTTCTTTCTTCAAGAGACCATTTCAGATACCAATCTACATTGTCTTCATATGAACATAATCAAGATTATGTCTGAATTTGTTTATGTAGGCCTTTCTTCTCTTTCTTTCCTTTAAAGAAAGAGAAGAAAGTAAATAATAATAATGTTATTATGCATGTTTATTGATCTGCCAACACCGTCTAAGATAAGCGGCGTGCGTGAAGCTTCAACCGGCCGAAATGCAGCGCTGACTGTGACACCTCCTTTGTGGATGGCGGCCGCAAGGAATAGAAAAATATAAATAAAAAGAAGAAAAACAAATGATGTAAAAGAAAACTGTCAATATAATTTTTTTTTCCTATGAATCGCTTGTAATTTTGCTTAATATTATTAAAGTTTAAATATAAAGTAATGTGATTCATTTTCTATTTATCACACACACTCGTCGCATAAATTATACGAGTTAGTATAAAGGGAACGCTAAGCAGGCCTCTGTCGAAGGAGTTTATGAGGTTTAGCGAGGCGCCCGAACATATTGGTTACCAATATGTTCGGGCGCCTCGCTAAACCTTCCCTTTTCTTTATTAAATCCGACATCTTAGGCTCACTCATTTTAGGGAAAAATAAGAAGAAGAGTACTTACTGTAAACCTTCCGTATTGCACGGATGCCACCGGTGCCACGTACCACGGCTCGCGAGTTTACGGCTCACAGCTATCGGGCTCCACTTACCGGCTAGGTACCGCAACTCAACAACTGGAATTACAACACGAAATTAACACAAAACGATTGATATAGGATGGGGAATTGGGTAGGGAATTCAGCCCTGCCACTCCTCTAATCTTCTTGATCAATAAGTTTTTAACGCCGAGTGAATTTTCTTCGTGAACTCGTATATTTATGCGACGAATGTTCGAAGATTCTTGAATCCACTACAGGCAGAACTGGAACTGTTCTTGATTTGGCTCAGATGGACCAATATTAACGGGATCTTGATTGGAGTTATCACAAAACCTATTTGCAGCAATCAAGTCAAAACATAGTTGTTTCAACCAAGATTATTAGATTAAAGTTTCAATGATCTTTATTGAAGTAATCAAAATGCTTGATTGACACAACTAACTTACTTTGTTACAGTTAACATTTTTTTTAACTTGTCTCTTTTTTAACTCTTCTACAATGATGCAATGTGGGTAATCGAGAAACTTGTTTGAGCGTTCAATCATTTGAACTAGTATTGCTGCAATCATGTCGTGATGATCAACTTAACTAGGATTTTTATTAATCTAAACAAGATATCGTCAATCAAGATAAAAAGTCACTTGATTGGAGTGCTTTTTTTTTTAGTGCACGAACTGTGACCAAATAAACTTTATCATTTCTTTCTTTCTTTCATTCAATTATATATAGTTAAGACATGCTGTCTGTAATTTGTGGGAACCGCCTGAACCCTGTCCCTGTTCCCCCAGACACTGATACTGTTTTATTGAAAAGGAAGTGATTATTTGGAATCCAGTTTCCTTCAATAAAACACTTTGAATCTCCACATCCCTGCATCCCTTACTGAAACATCACTAGTTGTTTTATATATTTTTTAAACCGAACCAGGTGCTTGACGAAATCTATCCTTTAGGGGCGTTACGGTAGCCCGCGAAATTCAAATTTTCTCACGACTTTTGCAATTTGCAGGCTACCCCCTTAACTCTTAAAAAGTCTATTCCTACATTAGCATATAAAACGTACATTATGTAGAACAGCACGTGAATGACATTAAATGTTAAAAACGTTTCAATTACGATGTACGGCGCATCTCTGAGTTAATATGGTTATAGAGGTCATGATGAATTATATGTTATGTAACCACAATTTGTATGGCATTGTGCCTCATTACCTCGAGAGCTTGTCAACACGACAATTATGTTCCTACTATTCAATTAACTCGTTGATTTGATGATAATTAGGCTACTACTTACTAAAATGTTTAAATATCATTTAATTTTCATTGCCAAACATTAGCGTAATGGTAGGTAGTGTAGGTGAATACTACGTTGTTTGTTAAAATGTTTGTATGTATTTGTTTTTGCAGGGAATTTGGAGAGTTCTATCAGATAATGTAAAAAAAAAAAACTGTCAGGTCTACTTATTCCTAACAAATAAAAAAGGTTAAAGTAGACTGAACTATTTAATGAATTTGAAGGTAAAAAATACAATAACTAGAATTACAATTATGAAGACCTACCTAACACGCACTCTCAAGGCAAGAAGGAGGAAGATATGATTTATATTACTTGAAAGTCACTCCCAGCTCCGCGTCAGGAAAGCTCCGCAATCTAGTAGATAGGGCAGCTCCGAGGAACAGGAGTCAAGGCAGCTCCGAAGAAAGGATGTTAGCGCAGTCTCCGCAGTGTCGAGAAGGATATTCCAAAGAAATGTAGGGACGCGTCAGAGCGTAGGCGTCGGCGACCCCAACACTGTTAACTTTACAGTTCCAACTTGATAGTTCTCAAGGAATCAGGCAGAAGAACCTCCGCAATGGAGAGATTCACTATCAGAACCCAGACGTAAAACTGATAAAAATTTATAAATAAAATATAAAGGACATCGTCGGAAATGGCCCTAGGACCAACAAACATCTGACCTACATAATAATTATAAATATATTTTATTAGACTAATTGTGAATATCTGTATGAAACGGACATTCTGCGTTCTATAATGAACAATTAAAAGAGCGACTATTGACATCACATAAAATAAACTGCCATATTTGACAATTAGATTAGACATGACAATTAATGATGTCCAATCTTTCAATAACATGACTAACATACATGAGGTAATATGACTTCCTACGTAAGTATAAATAAATAAAATCAAAAAAACATTAGGATAAAGTCGTTTGAAGTTAAATAAATAAGTACTTATTTATCTACCTACCTATTTTAATACAAAAAGTAGAATATTTACCAAATACCTAATAGGTACTTAGGTAAGTACTTAAATGGTTTTCTGATTCTCTTAGCTTAATTAACCACATACAGGCAATAGAAATAACAGTGACATGCATTTATTAGCATGTATTTCGAAGTATTGAAAGGATTGTTTCTTACTAAATATAACCTCAAAATCTTTGTTTTCTTTTGAAAAAAAAAAAAAAAAAAATCTGCAAGTTGTCCGTCATTAAACTTTGTCTTCATGGGCATATACTTGTAATTTAGAACACGCAAAGTAATTTTCCTTTGCTGTTGGTTCTGGGACGAACGATGTATGGATGCAGAACAATCTCCTTTAAATATATTATCTGTAGATATTCTGATTAAAATCTTGGTAAGTCCGTAAAAGTCAGCCAGTGCCTTTGAAGATATACAGTGTGGTCACCGGCGTCCGACCCATTAAGACTAAGCAATATCCTTTTCCCTTTTGCTTTTTTTTTTACTAGCTTTTGCCCACGGCTCTGCCCGCGTGGATGTCAGTTATCGCGTTAAAAAGTAGCCTATGTAGTTCTCCATATCCCAGACTATATCTATGCCAAATTTCATGACGGTCGGTTTAGCGGTTTAGGCGTGAAAACGTAACACAGACAGAGCTACTTTCACATTTATAATATTAGCATGGATTTTATCGACAAATCCACCATAATTAGGCATTTAGCCCCTACTGTTTTGAAATGACGGCTGTTTTTGAAACGTAAAAAGTGTGAAAAAGTTTGGTTAATATTTTTAACTTTTTAATTGTTCTAAAAACAACTAGACTGTTAACATACCGTTTATAAATTTTTAAATGCACTAAGATATTACTTAAAAAAAAAAAAAAAACAACGCGAAAAAGGCATTTTGCATTTATTTATTTTTGTAATTTATTTTTATTTTTTTTACGTACAACTGGTTAGCTCTTGGCCTTCATCTCACCTGATGTTAAGTGATGATAAGGCCGAAGATGGAAGCGAGCTTCTCCCAGAATCCTCAACCACAGAGGAACTGGCTATCTTACCTCTAACTGCCGAAACACAACAAATGCTGTTAACATTGTTGTGCAAAGCAACAAGCAACATGCAAAGGTAAAGCAATATGATCAATTTTATCGACAAATCCAACATAATACTCGTATAAGGCTATTATGGTGAATTTGTCGATATTGCTTCGCCTTAACGGGTCGGACACCGGTGACCAGACACACTGTAGTATTTAAACATAGAAATGCCTTCTAAGTAATAAGAAAACTACACTTTAACTGTTTTTAACTTTTGGGTTTAAACTCTGGCTACTCTACCACTCGAAGAACTGAAATATCATAGGCGTGATCGAGAAGTAGAATTCAACTGTTTTTTTTTTTTAATATAGTTTGACAATCGACGGTATTTGTTCTAAAAATATGCTTAACTAGTCGTCCTTTATGCGGAAATAAACTACTAAACTATCGATTTCGAATTAATATCGACATGATTCAATCGCTCATGCCATAGATTATTCAACTCATGTGGACATGCAATCGAGTTCGGTGAAATCATTACGCCTATATTTGTAGTTGGATAATAATTAAAAGAAATAATTAATTATGAAGTCGATCTAGAAACAGTTCTTCGAATTACTTATCGAACTTTCATTGATAGCAGACGAGTACTTTCTATATTAATCCTCTAAGCAAAGTGTACGGTGTCCAGCACATCAAGCTTCACTAATCTGTCTTTCTCCAAACGATTTTAATATTTAAAATGTTGATGATTAAGTTCAAAATCGAACGAGAAAATTTGGTAACTCGATGCGGTGGCCACCATAAAAAAGCGGCCAAGTGCGAGTCGGACTCGCCCATGAAGGGTTCCGTTGCAGCAAGCGCGGTTTACGATTTATGACGTATTAAAAAATAACTACTTACTAGATCTCGTTCAAATCAATTTTCGGTGGAAGTTTACATAGTAATGTACATCATATAATTTTTTTTTTAGTTTTATCATTCTCTTATTTTAGAAGTTACAGGGGGGACATATTTTACCACTTTGGAAGTGTCTCTCGCGCAAACTATTCAGTTTAGAAAAAAAATATATTAGAAACCTAAATATCATTTTTGAAGACCTATCCATAGATACCGTACCACACGTATGGGTTTGATGAAAAAAATTTTTTTTTATTTTTCTCCAGCAATGATTTATTTCTTCTATGTTTGTGAGAAAATCTTAATGCGGTTCACAGAATACATCTACTTACCAAGTTTCAACAGTATAGTTCTTATAGTTTCGGAAAAAAGTGGCTGTGACATACGGACGGACAGACAGACAGACGATGAATCCATAAGGGTTCCGTTTTTTGCCATTTGGCTACGGAACCCTAAAAATGTTTGGTGAAAATCAGCCAGTCTCGGTTCCGGATCGAATCGAAACTAGTTTAAATAGTTGACACCACGTCACTTCGATCTCGGTGCAAGGCTGACGGTAATTATCGATGGTCATCGTTCAATAACACGCTAACAGCCCACATGCACGCACAGAACAACACTTCATACCTTTTATTTTTATTTGCATAATACACTACCTTTAGAAAGTGTTCAAACTTGTCACAAAGTTTGACAGTTTTCTATTACGCATTCGAAGTTTGAAAGCGTTCTTTCATATTCCACTAGTTGAATTTAAAACTTGGGAATGAACATTTTCATAGAATAAAGGCTCCTCCAAACAAGCGCGACATGCGACGCGACACAAAGGCACCGCTCATCGCGCGACACATGTGCATTTAGGTCGCGTCGCGTGTCGCGCCTGTTTGTAGGAGCCTTAAAAAGTTAAGAACCAACGTCATTTACAAAAGACAAAGGAGCATGAAGAACTTGTGATGAATCTTAAATCTTTATGTTTTCTTAATGCACAATGTGGCACTAGGAAAAACACAGCTTAAATGATGTTAAATGCGTAGTTTTATTATTATTGAATATGGAAAACAAAACGCGACATGACTATAATCCGTTCACTGAGAGAATGCTTTTTTGACACCTGTCAGTTTCATACAAACGAATACGAATCTAAACTATAATAGTTCCACATCTTGTACAACTGAAAGACATCAAAAAAGCATTCTCTCGGTGGACGGAATATAAAATGAAAACTTAGGCCGTAAAAGTTGACCTTTTTGTGCAGTAGAGGTCGCATTATACAACTTATAGGTACGGCCATTTTTTTTTAGGTGGGAAATTATCAAATAGGTAACTTCTCCCGCTCCGGGCGGAGCGGCACGTGTCAGACTTTTACTGACTAAAAACCCACCCGTGTTCCTTCAGTCAGTACTTTCGACTACGATTACCACTTAATTATTGTGTATTTTTTGGAATTCGTTGAATCGAATTTGGCATTTTAAATATTTATTCTCGAAATAATTTTCTCTTTTGCACTGCAACATGAATGCATTATCCATTTATTATTGTTGAACGTTTAATAACAGATAACACAGTGTTGAATGTTTGTTTGTTTCATGAATGACTCTTGAAACTAAGTATTTTGTAGCCATTAAATGTCTTTCATTCAATAAAATTGCATAGAAATGGTGTAATTTTTTCAAAAGAATCTTTCATTTTTCATGTACCTTTAGTTAGTGCTCATTAAATAAATAAGAAGCCTGCATTCATCTGTCTGGCCTTTTCCCAACTATGTTGGGGTCAGCTTCCAGTCTAACCGGAGGCAGCTGAATACCAGTATTTTACATGGAGCGACTGCCTATCTGACCTCCAAAACCCAGTTAATGGGTAATAGCGATACCCCTTGGTAAGACTATAGTTAAATAAGATGACGTAAAAACAGGGAAAAAAACTTCCTTTATAAGCTATGGATTTTATATAATCTATTCATACACGAAATATTTTAAGAGAAACATATATACTCGTAGGTGGTAAAAAAGCCATAGCAGCGAAAAAATATTTTTATCTAAGTGTTTTATATTTTTACATAATTATTATAATTTTAAAATTGCTTGAGACATTTTGCAACAAAACCTTAACTTAATTTTTTTTTTTAATTCTACGATTGACCCGCCCGGACGTGGCGACGGTGGTGGCACGAGCGCGGTGCTTTTCGATAATTAATCATCATAATAAGTAATTATAAATTATTTTATTTTTAAATAATATAACAGGTTTTAAAAAAAATCGTTTCCATGGCTTCTTTACCAACTATGGTGTAGCTCCTAAAATATTTACCAATATGTGGCCAGCACATCAACTGTCAAATTTTCTCGTTCGATTTTGAACTTAATCATCAACATTTTAAAGTTTAAAATCGTCTGGAGAAATTTAACAGTTTCATGTAGCTTGATGTGCTGGCTACCGTACATCGTGATTACCCATTTAGTGGATTGTTCAATTTTTGTAACGAAAAATAGAACAACCTAACAAATAGGTACCTAATCACGATACTATTTATTTATTTTATTTTATTTTGTTTCTATTTTTTGTACCTACTCTGGACGTTTTTAACGTGTAAGTTTTTATTATTTGAATTTTTACATCGTTCTCACATTTAGTTATAAATTCAACATTATAGATGTAACGAATACTTTTGTAACAATTTAATTTAAAAGAGTGTCCATGGAGTTTCTTGCCCGTTCTTCTCCATAGGTACCTACGCTTTGGAATGGGCATGTAGCTTCATTTTTCTTACTGACCGACTCCTTGACAATTCAAAAGTGCCTGTAAATGGTTTAATTGAAATAAATGATTTGAGTTTGATACTTTTATAAAATCCATGAGTTATTTATCACAATTGGACGTAGTTAAGCAGAAAGGACTCAACCCACATTGTGGTCAAGGATGAGTTGTATATACAAAAGAGGTCCTAACGGTTGGTTCTCTCATTCAGCAAAAAATATCCGTGACACTACAAAGATAAGGTTGATTTTTTAATGATGGGAACCAACCCACATATAGCTGGGCACCTTCCGTTAACTGTTAGGACCTCTTTGGTATATACAACTCATCCCTGACCACAATGTGGGTTGAGTCCTTTCTGCTTAACTACGTCCAATTATGCCATTACATGAAGATGAAAGAAGCATGAAAGTAGAATAAATGCTGTGGAAATGCGTTCCTTGCGAAGCATGTGTGGCGTGACTGTGAATGATAGGTTGAAAAATGATGGGGTTAAGGCAACGGTGTGGTTTAATAGAAGATGTTATGTCATTACGTCAACGCCGGCTGTCGCTGAAAACCAGCGCTGGGGCTTTGTCTTGCATAGGGTTGCAGCATAATGCTGAGCGATAGCCGTTTTGCGTGGATGTGACGCATTTTTCCCCCATAGTTCTCAAATTATTATTTTTTGTGTTTATGTTCTTTATTGCTTCATGTTTACCGCAAATAAACGTTTTTCTTTCTTTCTTTCTATGTAGTGACAAAAATTGAAAAGAGTATGCTTAGACGGTTTGGTCATGTTGAGAGGATGAATGAAGGCGACTAACAAAAAGTATTTACAAGGCAGATGTGAGTGGAAACGCCTGGAGGGACGCCCTAGGAGAACATATCTTGACCTAATTGGTGATGTTCTTCAGAAAGGTCAGGTGCGTAGCACTCGCAACCGGCGTGCCTATATGACCAGATGTATGAATGTAAACGAAGCAAAAGGCGTAAGTAAAGAGCGTAGCAGATGGCTTTCTATAGTTTCTACCTACCCTTACGGGAAGAAGACGGGAGTTTATGTATGTATGTCATGTATGAAGATATGGAACAAGTGACTTCAAGTGTTTAGTTAATTAATGGTTTGCAATGCTCATCTACAATGGACTTAGATACTTAGGTATGTGCGCAGGTATGTCCATCATTAAATGTACATAAATTTTCCGATAATGGTCTTATTTTATGTCCATCGTTTGCGGCGAACAGTAAATTTTTCCATTGATCTTGGAGCCCGGTTTGCGAAGTCACACCTCGAGTATTTATTGATTATACCACAGCTCATGATGTTTAAATATCGTACATATTAGTATAATATATGATTATGTTGTGTTGTGATGGAAAAATATGGCCGTGTGTTTTATTTGTAGAGGCCATTCAGGTATATTTTTAGAAGGTTGGGCAGCATTCATGGATGTACCAGAAACGTCATACCTTTAGTACATAGTCTGCTACGAAATTGTCTTGTTTGTTTGTAGTTATTGGTAGTTTTTTTTTTTTGTTGGCATTATCACATTTTTTGCGTTAAAGTCATGATACATCTCTATCTAGAAGAAAGAAAGAAAAATTGTTTATTCTGCACAAACAAGACGCACTTTACAAGAAAAATAGACAAAACACACATACTAATACAAAATAACAAAAAGGCTCGTATTCAAAACCTTAAATGAAACAAAAAAAAAGTTTTACAGTTGTCCATTGCTTGTTAAGTACAAGTACCTACATATTTGGCTTAGGTGTTGCATTTTTCAAACGAACACAACTAGTTCAAAAAGAACATGAAATTTTTGACAGCTATTAATAGTAGATTGTTATACAAGGGGCTAAAATTACCCATTTATACGAGGTAGTTTTACTCCCGAGCTTTAGCGAGGGAGTAAATAGAAACCGAGTTATAATGGGTTTTTAGCGCCGTGTGTTAAACTCTACTTTTTACTACGATTGCGAGAGAATAAAATAATCCAATATAATATTAAAAATAAATTACGGCCACTAATTCAATTTGCAAATTAGAGGAAAATTCTAAAGAATTCGCGCCAATGTCTTTTTTTTAATTTCTTCTGTAGCCGCAACGCATTGCATGCATTCTACCAAAGTGATCGCCGATTTTAGTTCCATTTTCAAAAATAAAATGTTTTTCTTTTTTATGAAAAAAGTTGAGTCTTTGTTCATGATTATTCTACTTATGACTAAAGACTTTTTCTTTTTGTAGGCTCGTTGTCATTTGACAGCCGACAATAACGAAAAAAAAAAAAAAACTTTTCCCCCTAGAGGAATAAATGCTATTTTAAGCAAGAGGAGTGAAAAATAATTATATTATGACGTAGTATTGGCACGAAAGTATGTACCAAATACTGTTGTAGACAAAGTACGAGTAAGTATGAGGTAAACAATGTTTATAAGGTACGATACAAAACTTTATTTTGTAAACTTAACACGTTCAGGCAATAAATTAGAGGAGTCTTCAGCAGGTGCTCTATAATATGCTCCGAGCTTTGTATGCAAAGTAAATACCTTGAGAATCGATCTTAACTATATGTCTCTTTACCACAATATAAATACTGTGCCTTTACTGTATTGTATTATAGTCTATTGTGACTTGTAAAGTAGACGTTTACGTAGGTAGCGTATGCCCAGTTTATTAAGTATTCGATAGTACTACACTATATCCGATATCTTGATGTTAAGGCCACGATAACCGACTTTTCATGATTTTATACTGAAGATCACGTCTAAAAGAGTAGTGTTAATGATTAGGAAAAAAATATATGTTAAATGAGAGCATTTTGTTAGTATGTGAATAATTTTGATTATGTTTATATTACATAGTGAAATTAATTTGTAAATTTAGTTCTAACGCGAATAAAAATCAGAGAATCATACAAAATGTATCAAGCGCATTTTCCTGAAACCTTCACATTTTTAAACAAAATTTAATTATTGATCTTTTAGTATACACGTATACTAAAAGATCAATAATTAAATTGTCTTTTGTTTTATAAATAATAAATTAATAATGCGTCTTATTTGGGACAGCGCTCCTGGATGGGCGAATCCAATCACTGGCTGGACGTACGACGCGTTGCGTGAGCTTAGAGAACACGCAAGCTAACTCTAACTCAAGGTAACTGGCATATATCTGCGTCTTAAGGAAGAGCTTTATCCAATCAAGAGCTATTGAGAGTTTATCTGAAGACCTCAGAAACTGAACATTTACGATATTAAGCTATATCATTCTGTGCCCTTGATTGATTATATTTTACCCTTTGAGATTTTCAGGAAAGTTATAAGTAGTTAGATTTACAAATAGGTACCTCATTACTGCGTTCTACCTTTAAAAATGTATGGTTGTAACTGCAGTTGGATAGTTTCAACACAATTTTTTACTTTACTCAACTAGGTAATGGAATAAATAACCTCGCAATGTAGAGACATTGCGTGATTGTTGTTCATTTTGTATTTTTTCTGCAATGTTTGGCAATTATTCTCTGTACTAGATTGTTGAATCCTTAGCTGTAGATATAAAATAAGTTTTTAACAACAATTTTAGGCATCTATTAACACTAGTTTGAAAGATAATCTAAGTTTGAAAGACATCGGAAATCTGTAGCTAATCGCGACTCTTGAGCAACAAGTGGTTAAAACTGATTAGCTGAATAGGTACCTGATTACTTAAATGCAAGAATGTCATTCACCTTAATTGATTTAATATGCAATAAATTACACTTGCAGTTTAATATATTTTTATACTCATTCTATATTCGTAAGGTTGAGCTCCTTGTTTTCAAGGCAGCCTTGCCAACATTAATAAGATTCCTCAGTGACATCAAGTTAGCAGTTTAACGCTACAAGCACGATCAGTATTCGCATGCAAATAAAAAGAACAAACAACATAATATGATAAACACGTTTATTCATAGTCACACACAGCCGCATCCACCCAACAAACATTCGTACAGATTAGTTACAATAATGTATATTACACAGAGATTAGGTACCTTAAAAAGATCTTATCTAGATCTACCGAATACTACACGTGCCAATCTCAGAGATATTGAGATATTAGTCGTTTGCACATTACTGGTCTTGTATTTATACTCCTATGTATTACAAAGTTATAAATAAATATTGTGCTGAGATGCACCTTATAGAAATAGTTGGAATGTTTATTGTTGAGCCGAGCCACGGCGTTTGGCAACACGTCCCCGACCTTTCGTTTTGAATCGACATGACTCGTCTTCGGCACGACCCCTTCTAGAAAGGTCATTGTTGATCGTTCTATGGTATTCTATACCTATGTATAAACTATTCTAGAATTATATAATTATATAAAGCATTTTTACATGCGCATATCACTGGTTGGACCACGAGGTCAAGGTAACTTAAATATTTTTGGTAATGTTACGCATCAGTCCGAGCGTCGCAAAATGACAAGCACTAGTATTGGTCACGGTCAACTGCGGACCGCAACCGATCAGTTGCGAGGACTAGGCGAGCAGGTGCGCCAGCGCCAGCAGCGCCAGCGAGCAGGCGAGCGCGGGCGCTGCCGCCGCGCTCTGCGGCGCCACCGTCGGATCCACCAGGTCCTCGCTGAATACGTAACTCTTCGAACCAGTGTGCGACTTCAAAATCCTGTAGTTAACTTCATTCAGGTTCACCTGATTTTTCACGAAGTTGTACAGCCTGTTTATGACCACGTACACGTTCCCCTTGCTATCGAATGTGAATCGATCAACCCACTGAATGTAGTTGGGATCACGAGCGATGGTCCGTTGGCCAACGCGGAAGTCGACGGTGGTGTTCCATTCCGCAATTGTCGAATTTCCGATTAAGCCGTAGAAAAGAACCCCATTTGAATCCATCTTCATGCCGTCTGTCTGTGAGGCTTTGTTCCCGAGGTCAACGACGTAGGGACGCAGGGCACCGTTACCTTCCTGAGCGAGTGATTCGTTTTGCAGCACTGATGCGTTTAAGGCGTACAGGTTGTAACTGGACAACGGGGAATAGTACACTTTTCTATCAACTTTGCCTTCTTCATTTCGATACTGGGGTCCGAGGGCGATGCCATCAATGTTAACAGGAAGGTTGACCGTGGTGCCGTTGATGCGGAAAAATGTGGCCTCGGCGACTGAAGTCATTGATTGAGTATCTCGAATTTTCCACGATTTTTTGTCACGGCGGCGGAAAACTATAATGCCTGGATCGACAGCACTATTGTCCGTTATATACGCATAATCACCATCCCGATTGTCCACCACAAGATCATTCAAATAAGTAGTGTTAGGATTCACTGAGTCCGATGGGAACGGAATGCGTTCCATTTCATTTTTGCCGTTCTTGAGGTCGATGAGCACAAGCGACGGAGGGCACTTGGGGTCCGGGTTTTGGGTGAGAGTGCCGACACGGCCGTTATCCAAGATCCACATAATACCATTTTTATCAATTTCTATGTTTTGAACAAATTGCAAAGCGTTGCAATCTCCAACAGCGTTCTGGCTCCAGCTAGGAAACGGGCGCAGCTTGGGTGCAGTGTCCGTCGGCGTCACCGGAACGGTTGCCAGGGTGGCCGGCACTCCGTCCAGCATCCTCGGCATCGTCAGGAACAAATCGTCTTGGTAGAAGTTTATGCCAGAGATTAGAACGTTTTGGGGGATGTATCGGCTTGTATTGAGGGAGGCCTCGCGGTCTTCCGGGGATTTCCATTCGAAATCTATAGCGTTCCATTCGTATATGACTCGAAACTGTTCGCGTCTTGGCGCGGGTGATCGCGGATAGGTATCGTTTTGCGCGGGTGGTCGCGGGTAGGTGTCGTTTTGCGCGGCCGCGGTTGCGACGGCGGCGAAGAGCAGCAGCGCTAACATCGTCGATGGGTACGCGGCGTACGTGTGGCGCGAGCGACGCGGCCGGAGAGACTGACGGCGTACCCACTCTACCGCCGACACTTCTGTAGTTCTGTGCAGAACTGAGCCTCACGAGCCACGAGTCACGCGTGACCACACCGCGGACGTCACCCTAACATACCAATCGAACCCAAAACGACTTATCTCCAAACAAACTTTATTAAGACGGTGGACGTAAACAAAAACACACGATTTATTTTTGTTAACTTACCGCGGTGGCGTCAAGATATAAATGTAGATGTGGCTCGGAAGGGGTGCGCCAAGGTCACAAATCTCGCCCCCCGGCTAGACGGAGGGTCCGTCGTCTGTTAGATGTGTTGTTAACGGTTCAGATAATCGATTCATTCGGAAGTGTACATAGGTACGAGTGTGTATAAGCAGAGTTCGTTACACTTGTAAAATATGAAATCGATTCTGTAACGGAAATAATAGTATATATCTAAACGATCATGCTGATTACCGAAGCTCGGCCTTGCGTTTGACTCAAATAATACATTATATTGATAGGTTTGGTAATATAAAGTGAAATTGAAAATGTTAATAAGGTTATGGTATTAAGATTCAATGCTGCGAACATTAAAATGCTTACAAATATACGGTATATCGATATGTTAAAGAAGTAGGGCGAAAGCGACGACATTATTTAATAAGATTAAAAACATGGTATGCTGATTAGCTAAGAAGTAGGTTATAAGTATTTTTCGATAACACTACCTACGTACGTCAATTAACACTTCAATGGATCAGCGAAAGTGCTAAGATAAGAGAGTAAGCGCTCAATACTTATTAAATTAATGAGATACATGAGTACCTATCTACCTTGATATACCGGATGACTTTTTTTACCGTCTCGAAAAAAATTGGGTATACTAGGTGAACGGAGTAGAAGCCTATGGCATAGCAATTTTTTTTTTTTTTTTTCAGAAATAAAACTAAAATAAAAGATAAAAATGTTGAAATTTGGGTGCGTATGATTTAAATTTAAATATTATTTATCGTATTTATTTATTGAATTATGTTTTTTGTTAAATTTCTGTGTTTATTGTTATAGTATGATAAGTTTACTTCAAATGTGTGGTATTTATCCATAGATCAATTTCTTTCTAGGTTAAAGAAAAAATAATAAAAACTATGCCATAGGCTTCTACTCCGTTCACCTAGTATACCCAAATTTTTACGAGACGGTAAAAAATGTCATCCGGTATATGTACTTTATTATCATTTTCACTAACGAACAGAAACCTGTTTATTTCTTTGTCGTGCATAATAACTGTTTTGGAAATCCAGTAGATAGAATTATAATTAAACTTAGATTTTGAGATCACACTTGCGTTTACGATTTCACTAATACTAATAAAGGCGATGAGTGCATCGATGCGCACAATATTGGCTTCGCAGCGATCAGACGTAAGCGTTCCGCGTCGCTGCTGTCGGTCCGGGGCAGCTGGAACAGTCTCCTGAATGTCATTATGGGGAAATTTGATTTGTCCAATCCACATGTTTACTAACAAAGTTATTATGTTTAATGTTAACTAACAATTATAGATTTTCCAAAATAAAATAATCATCATTACCATCATTTCAGCCGAAAGACGTCCACTGCTGGACATAAGCCTCCCCCAATTGAGGGGGGGTTTGCCATAATCGCCACGCTTGATAGGCGGGTTGGCGATCGCAGTATGGTGTTAAAAATGCATAGAGAACGCTGCTACCCATTCTCTAGTAAGTCCCTTAGTCGCCTTTTACGACACCCACGGGTGGAAACGGGGTGGTGCTATTCTTTAAGTAAGGCACCACACGGTTATTATTATTAACGAACCTTTTAAGCAGTAACTGCATATTCACTACTTTTTGTAAACTTACAGTACGAGTATCGTATACCAATGGTAGTTAAAGTAGCTCTGGCCTTCCCATGGCCATACCTAAGCTAATTCCAGTCTCCCAACCAGAAAATACCTTTAATTTCATGATCAAAGGTAGGCAACAAGAAATTCGATTTACTTAAATATTAACCTGTCACTCAAATAGAAGTGGATAGATAATAGAGTTAACTGTTCAAACCGCAAGGGATTTAAAAGGGGCTGACTTTATGTATTAGGTACTTAGTGAAGCAGAATAGTTATTTGTATTAGAATGTTTCTGTATTTCAATGTGATTATTTGCTCACCATTGGTAGTATAGAAGTATGAGGAACAGGGTGAAAGTTCACTCATCTAGAGAAAAGGGCCAAAGGGCCAAAGGGAAAGGGCGTCGACCAGCAGGGCCGGATTTAAAGGCGACCTGGGGCAACCGAGAAGTGGAGGCCACGATTTTTTTTTGGAAAAGACGAAATGAAATATTAGTTTTCAATCTCTACATATCCATACTAATATTATAAATGTGAAAGTAACTCTGTCTGTCTGTCTGTCTGTATGTTACGTTTTCACGCCTAAACCGCTGAACCGATCGTCATGAAATTTGGCAGAGAACCCTGGGATACGGAGAAGGACATAGGCTACTTTTTTAAGCGATATAACCGACATCCACGCGGGCGGTGCCGCGGGCAAAAGCTAGTAATATAATAAAGCTGAAGAGTTTGTTTGTTTGAACACGCTAATCTCTGGAACTACCAGTCGGAACTGAAAATTTATTTTTGCGTTTGGTAGCCCCATTCTTGATGAAGGATTTAAACGTCAAGCTACGACCCTTAGGAGCCGATCAAAAGGAAAAAGTCAGAAAGTCTTTTTTCTTTTTGATGGGATCAAAGGATGGTTTTTTTTTAATGTAAAAGCAATCAAATTGTGGGGGCCCCCTTCTTTGTGGAGGCCCAGGGCCAGAGCCCCTGTTGCCCTGCCCTAAATCCGACCCTGCCGACCAGACGGGTGTTGTGTCTGGTGGGTTACTGCCCGACGGTTGTTTTTTTTTTTTATAATGGCTTCTCGCAATTCAACCTAGGTGGTTGTCGTCTGCTTAACCGGACTTGTGCCCGACGGTTGACGTCAGGATGTTGTGTATATACAAGTCGCGCGGTAAACTCTGATTGCGCGATGCAGGATTTGTGTGACGTCAGGTCTTTGATTCGTAGTTCGCATGTGACGCGCGTCCTCAGAACATACCAAAGTTTCTTCACAATCTGATCAATGGTTTAGGAACGCATAGAGGACAAACATATATATTTTTTTTAAATATGGCATCGCGTTGTGACTTTCGGGCTTCTGACGACCCGTAACAACTGTCTATCCACGAATGACAGCCGGGACCAACGGCTTAGCTTGCTTTCCGAGGCACAGAGGAGTCTTGGTATGTAAAGATGATCACCCATCCACGGACCAACCCCAGCAAGCGTAGCTTAACCTGATGGATCGACCGGTGCGGCTATTATTACTTAGCCACGAGCTACTCTCCTACGAGCTCCTCTATCTTCAGTATTATTTGGAAATTAATCAAAACATCAATACCGAAGGGTCGTATTTGTTATTTTGTACGTAACAAGTTTCCGGGTCGAACATTGTAACAGACACGCACACTTCGTGTTCCGGGAATTACGTGTCTCCCCTTTTTCGACACAATACGTGCTCCACACTTGTATAGCTATTATTACTTTTTAATTGTATTTTAGCCATACAATTCGAACTGGCCGGAGAGGGGAAGCAGAGAGGGCGAGATTCGTTTGAACCCAGTATCGACTGCTCTAATTTAAATCCCTTGGGTGTTAACCGAATTGTTTCTAGGGTTATGTAGTTAAACAAGGAACCCTTATCACCGTCTGTCCATCTATCTGTCTGGCTGTCTAAAATAAAAAGAGTAATGTACTACTACTAACTTTCGAAGCCTTGCATTGCATATTATGTAGCCTAACCTATCTATCTGTGTATGTATATGCTACATATATCGGGGTATATACATAACATTTGGAATATCCTCCTGTTTACACATATTTTCTTTTGATACTTCAGACCCTTTTGTTTTTCGATTATCCTGCAACTCATTCAATTTCATGTTGTTGTCAAGTTATAATATAATAATTTATTATTATGTATGTGTTGTCTATCATATGAAGTACTCATATTAACATGAAGAGTGGCTTTTTGTTAATTTGGATTATTTATTTAATTGTGATCTCTAACTAATAGTTACCCTGATACTACTGTTACTAATAGATACCCTGTGTCGCAGGATCCAGTCTCACTCATAAATTATCTGTCGAAAGAGACTGGATCCTGCGACACAGAGTATCCTAGTACAGGATCCAATGTCATACCTAAATATAGTAATACTTGTTTTTCTAAACAAGTGTTACAAAAGTTTTATTGATTACTATCAATAAAACTTTTTATTATTTTATTATTATTATTCGTTTTCAGGGAAACAGCGAGCTTCTCAACTTATTTGAAACTATGTTAAAAGAAGGATACCTACTTTTGTTTTGAAATATGGATTGGCCGAACCACGACGACGACGTGACGGTGACGTGACGTGCAGTCACGAAATGATTCCGACAGGACAAAGTTCTAACGACTAAATATTCCCAAGCTTATTAAGGCGACGATAACCGACTTTTAATAATTTTATACTGAACATCACGTCTAAAAGAGTAGTGTTAATGATTTGGAAAAAATATATGTTAAATTAGAGCATTTTCTTAAAGACTTAATATATGAATATTTTAGATTATGTTTATATTACATACTGAAATTAATTTGTAAAGTTATGTCTAACGCGGATAAAAAACTGAGAATCACGCAAAATCTATCAAGCGTATTTTTTTTAAACCTTCACCTTTTTAAATATATTTTAATTATTGATCTTTTAGTATACGTGTTTTATTAAAATACCTTTCGTTTTATATATAATAAATTAATAATGCATCTTATTTGGTACAGGGCTCCTGAAAAGGCGAGTCCTATTTCTGGCTGGACATACGACGCGTTGCGTGAGCTCAGTACAGAACACGCAAGCTAACCACTCAAGGTCACTGGCATATATCTGGGCCTTAAATGAGTCAAACAGGAAGGAGGGCGCTTCCTGAGTCATTGTAACAATCAATATAAAATACATTATATTGCAATATTATACTTTTCAGTTACTGGGATTGAGTCATTACAGTGAATCCTTGTTACATTTTGTCATAAGTTTTTCCAGTATAATATGCAGTACCGTCATAGTCTGGGTAAGTAGGTACTTATTTATGACTATTGTGAAACGTAAAACGTGATGATGAGAAATGAGGAAATAATAATAAAATATAAGCCCTTTTAGACTTTAGACTAGACTATACATTTTCGCGTCGTGGAAGCATATTGGATTCACGCTAGGTAAAATAGGACTTACGTATATTTGTGGGAATCGGAACGCATCCCCAAGTAAGAAATGACGCGAAAAATTATGTAGCGGAAATTCTGAGGGATCAGCAGTAGATCGTATGCTTGGCGAATTAAAATTTTTGTATTATTATTTTTATATGACCCGTAGTATAGGATACACAAACAAGAGTTTTGTTTTGTTATTTTTAGTTTTTTGTTGTATAATAATTTTGCCCTGATTACAGTTACGTTTGCCTTCAGTTTGTAAATATCTAATTTGTAATCTGTGGAAAATGTAGTGGGTACCACGTGGGACCAACCCTAAAATATCGAAAATAAAAAAAAATCTGCTGTTCCCTAAATTTATGTTCGCATAACTTGTCAAAATATAGGGAACAGAAGTGTTTTTTTTTTGGTATTTCAGTTTTGGTCCCATAATGAAAGTTGTTCATAATGATGAGTACAATGACCCCTTAAGAGGATGCCCATGAATTCAATTTCATCCTGCATTATCAGATATTCTAAAAGTATTGTATGATAATTATAATGCATGTGGGATTATACTTACTGTGATCAAAGTCTAAGGTTATAGGACGTGCCAATGTATGAATCATCATTAGAGACGCATAGGTATGGTAACTAGCTACGCAACTTGAACCTCATCATCATCATTTCAGCTGAAAGACGTCTACTGCTGGACATAGGACTCCCCCAAAAGGGGAGGAATTCGCCATAATCGCCTTGCTTGGCAGGCGGGTTGGCGATCGCAGTATGGTGTTGAAAATGCATAGAGAACGCTGCTGCCCTTTTTCTAGTAAGTCCCTTAGTCGCCTTTTACGTCCGGCACCACACGGTACAACTTGAACCTAAAGTTGAGCAAAAACGTAAGGTATATCGTTTGCCTTAACATAAACTTCAAGTCGTTGGTGCGGTGTGGGTTCCAACTCATTAGTTACCTAGAAACTTTCATGAGAGAAGAGTTTTGGCTGACAGGTGTGGCGTACCGACGTTTTCGTGGAAGGTTACGTGACACCACGCAGCACAACACGAAGCCGACACAGTCATCACTTCGTGTACCTACAATAATTTTGTGTTATTATAATTAAAATATGTATGTTTATAGTGACCTAATTGGTGATGTTCTTCAGAAAGGTCAGGTGCGTAGCACTCGCAACCGGCATGCATGTATGTCCAGATGTATGAATGTAAACGAAGCAAAAGGAGCATGTAAGGAGCGTAGCAGGTGGCGCTCTATAGTTTCTGCCTACCCCCATGGGAAAATGCGTTACTTTATGTATGTATGTATGTTTAGGTTAAGGTATTTATCTATGGGCCTGCGTCGCCTGAAATAAATGGATAATTATTATTTTAAAATATCTGTAACATATCTCGGGACCCTGGGGTCCCAGACCTTTGGAAGGCGTACGAAGGGCCGAAGCCAACTCGCAAAGGCCCCTAAGACAATTTTAAATGATTAGGAGGCACCAACCGACGATTATCCCTGTATGCACAATGCAAGTGCAACCAAGGACAACCCATGTTTGGTGCAAGACTATTGTAAGATATGGAAACAAAGATATTGGATTATGGGTTTGAGTGGCTAAAGTGGACTGGTAACCTAGAACTATGGAAAGACTATGGCCCCTGCCTGACCAATGTTTTATGTACAATACACAGATAACTGTAGTGACTTGCACTGGGGTGACTTGCACTCTCAATAATGGGCCCCCGAAAACGGTCGCTAGCACAAAGTGTAGTTTGCGACAAGGAGGCAACATGTCCTGGACGTGCTTATGAGGAGTGGAGTGGTATTTTACGGCTATCAGGACAATCCCTAAAGTACGGTCAATATCCCTACCAGCATCTTACTGAAATACTTCCTTCCTCCGAGCACGTTGCTCTTGCGAATCTCCACTCAAGCCGGCCAATAAACGCAAGAATGAGATGGGAGCTGTGTTCCTCATCAGTGTTCAGTCTGGTCGGTCAAAGGCAAGCCAGAGATGAGGAACAAGACTTCTCCCAGGTGGTACGGTCCGTGGGGTCGCTACTGCCCAACAGCTCGCCACATGCTGCCTTGCAGGTTTCTGTATCTCTATTGGTCTGGCTCCTCGCCGTAGACCTCTTCCGACAAAGCAAACTACTGGCACTGACCTAGAGTTCGGAGCGCGCAAGTCACACCACCACCTACTTTGTTATAGGCATAACAAAGTAGGTACCTGCTTACCTGCTCAACCAGGACATGGCAACGCTACTTGGAGGCCCAAGTAGCGTTGCCATGTCCTGGTTGAGAGCTATGTCGGAGTTAGGGTGACGGCTGTGCCAGTGTTATAATAAGCACATAAGACATTTTAACTTAGCCTCTGCGACGCCCAGCACATGCAACGTCCCTTGTATTGTGGATAGGCGTTGGTAAACATTTAGGTACCATTAGGTAGGCCGTGGCGTTTGAAAACGGACTAGCAATCGCAAACTTAGGGAAGATAGGGTTGACCTATTTACTTTCCGGCTTCTCTTTTGACCATAGCATGAGCCAATCCCGCATATTACTAACAGAGAAAGAAGAAGTAAGAACCAAGAAGGATTTGTTTACAGTGGGTAGGTTATGTACGGTGGCCAGAACATCAAGTTACCACAAACTGTCAAATTTTCTCGTTCGATTTTGAACTTAATCATCAACATTTTAGAGTTCAAAATCTTTTGGAGAAAGTCAGTTTGTGGTAACTTGATGTGCTGGCCTCCGTACATAACCTACCCACTGTATACAAATAGCTTGATGTGCTGGCCACTGTACCTAATAAAAGTTTCAAGTTTTACACCATAACACAGATAACAGTAAACATTGTTTCTTTACATCTAAGTATGTTCACCTACACGGAATGCTTAATAGCAGTCATCAATAATGACTAAGCCGATGACAAATGTGCGATATTCTAAATTCAAAGAGTTTCTGACATCTCTGTGACTAAGGTTCTGCCGTATAATGAGGCGCAGGAGTTGACTAATGAATAGCTAAGTATAGATCACTGTAACATATTTGTATGTAAAAAGCGTCGGAAATTATCCCACGTCAACGTAGGTGTAACCGGGATAAATATATCCGTGTCATCATGATTCATCATTTCAGCCGAAATACGTCCACTACTGGACATAAGCCTCCCCCAATTGGAGGGGTTAGCCATAATCGCCATGCTTGGCAGGCGGGTTGTCGATCGCAATATGGTGTTAAAAATTCATAGAGAACGCTGCTGCCCATTTTCTAGTAAGTCCCTTGGTCGCCTTTTACGACACCCACCGGAGGAAATTGGGAATATCCGTGTGTAAAATCATAAATCGTAAAAGGTAACAGAAGACAGCCAGGGTTACTTTCGCATTTATAAGAATTGACATAACTCGGAACCCTAGGGGACCCAGGGGTCCCGGACCTTTGGAAGGCTTACCTACGAGGGCCGAAGCCAACTCGCAGAGGCCCGTTAGATGTTTTTAATTAAATGAAACACCAACCGACGATTATCCCTGTATGCACTATGCAAGTTCACCCAATAACGAAATCGGTTGGTGTAGAGGTATAATTGCAGGATATGAACAAAAAGATATTGGAGTAGTTACCAAAAACTATGGTAGGATTATAACCCCTGCCTGCAGTGTTTTATTGTATACACGGATAAGATACATAAAATAAATATAAATAAAATATATTAATGATTGAATACTTCCCCCCGACCCTTGAACCCGCCCGCGCGGAGCAAGTAGTTTTAAACACCGCCCCTAATAATAATAACAATCAATTGCAACAAATCCCCTCTTGTTCAGTAATCAGTAGCGCCCTAAGCCTAGGTTTGAGTCCCACTACGGGACACCCTTAGCTGTGCTTCTTAACTTTTGTTAACTGGCGAGAGGCCCTTCTGGCCCCGCAAACGCAAGGTTTTAGGTAAGTGCAATAGGTCCGCATAAAAAAATAAAAGAAATCTTATCCATAATAAATATTATTATTATGGATTAGTATTGAAGGATAGGTATTGGTGCCTTATGCATTTTTAAATTATTTTCTCCTCATACATTCTGGCTTTGGATTGTCGTTGGATATTTTACTAGCGAAAGGGGTCTTACATGACCAGAAAATAAATATAAATTATTTAAATAAAACAAAGGATCTGAGAAGTGAGAATCATGAGGTTTGGCTGACTAGGAATCTAGGATCTAAGTCGTATTTTGCTCGATTGTTTTTTTTTTTCCAACCTTTTATAATGAGTTAGTGGTAATGCATAAGGTAGTAGGAAATGTACGGAGGCCAGAACATCAATCTACACGAAAATCGAATGAGAAAATCTGATAGTTTGTGGTAACTTGATGTGCTGGCGACTATATTTGATCCTCGGCTTTTTCTTGCAGTGCTGCCACCTATCAGTAAAGTATTGAGTTGTTAGTACTGCCCTCTAGTGGGCAGTAGTGTTACTATTAATCAAGCGCTTCAGTTGTTTGGTAGCTTAGTACTTGATATTTTTAACAGATGTCAGTATTTTAATTTAACGTGCTTTACATTCAGAATTAAACAAATGTTTTTTTTTAAATAAAAATAGCATAACTGAGATAAAATTAAAGAAATGATTAAATCGAACATTTTAATAATATTTATTTTAAATACTATTACTATTCGTTTAAAAACTAGTATTTCAACTCATCACTCACATCCCGTATGGTCTAGTGGCTAGGATACCTGGCTTTCACCCAGGAGGCTCGGGTTCGATTCCCGGTACGGGAAAGTACCTTTTTGGGGATTTTTGCAAAGTTTTTTGCTACATTGTATACAATCAGAAGAACCATTTTATTAAAATATTTCACTGATCACCGGCGCATAAGAACTAGACTTGTAGAACATATCGATGTGTCGCTACGTCGATATCGCCTTTCTCGATAAATGGGCTGTCCAATACTAAAATATTTTTTCTATTCGTCCCAGTCGTTCCTGAAATTAGCGCGTTCAGCCAAACAAACAAAAAAACAAACTCTTCAGCTTTTTATTATTAGTATAGATTCCACTTCCAGTCCTTTGCAATCTGAAACATAAAAAAAGCTTCTGTTGATGTTTTTTTCTGCAGGCTGTACGAGTTGTCTTAACCAAAATATTGAATCGCTGTCGTGCGTATTGCAGTAATAATCGAGCAGGCGAATTATTAAGTACTTTACACAAGTGCATATTAAGTGCTTTACTGCCTCATTGGTCTGTGATCGCAGGCGCGACTGCTGAGCGTATGGTCTTGGGTTCGATTCCCAGGTCAGGCAGTGTTATTGGGTTTTTCCATCTGGAATTTCTCAGCAGCATCTCAGAGTTTGGATTTGTGCCCGTTTGATGGCTATAGGCTCACCCCCTATTACATGGGACTTAAACATAACTTGGCGAAATTTAGGTTTACTATAGGTTAAACCTCTGCCCAAACTTTCGTAGAATACTAACGTGATGTTATGTTATGTTTTGCTACTTTACATAGACACTTGATGGTTTTTCTGAATTTATAACCCTTCCGTCTAAGCCAGAGTCGACTTCTATATTCATGCTGCGGAAGTCCCAAAAACTTGTAGTGAAAAGGAAAATTCCTGAAATCTGATATCAAGCCACGCGTGTAAGACGCGGGTGCGCGAATGCTCCGAATACCGGCCATATCTCCCGGGTCCCCGACTCAGACCCGGTAGGAACCGTGAGGTTTTCGTCAGTGGATTGCGACATTACCTACACTCCGTTCTTCCCAGACGCAAAAAAAACGGTTTAGACGTGCATATGACTGCTGCAACACCATACAGACAGAAAGGAGAATGTTGATTTTTAGGAGAATGTTAAGATCTTGTGTAAACTGGCCCGCTTTCCAGTTGCATCGGGGAATAAATAATATAATAAATATTCATCAGCTTTGAAATTAAGGAAAATTGGAAACTAATAAACATTCTTGTAGTTAGACCAAATCACCAAATACATTTTGGAAAATATACAGGATCTAGGCATGAAAGACAGCGGAAACAAAAGCCGATTGATTATTCATCACAATACATTTATTTATCCATATTATATAATTATTATATATATCCATACTAATATTATAAATGTGAAAGTAACTCTGTCTGTCTGTCTATCTGTCTGTCTGTCTGTCTGTCTGTCTGTCTGTATGTTACGTTTTCACGCTTAAACCGCTGAACCGATCGTCATGAAATTTGGCAGAGATATAGCCTGGGATATGGAGAAGGACATAGGCGACTTTTTTACGCGATAACCGACATCCATGCGGGCGGAGCCGCGGGCAAAAGCTAGTATATCCATACTTGCATACTAATATTAAAAATGTGAAAGTAACTCTGTCTTTCTGTCTGTCTGTATGTTACGTTTTCACGCCTAAACCGCTGAACCGATCGGCATGAAATTTGGCAAAGATATAGCCTGGGCTATGTAGATGGACATAGGCTACTTTTTTTACGCGATAACCAACATATACGCGGGCGGAGCCGCGGGCAAAAGCTAGTTCATATAAAGTTAACTAAAACGGTACAACACCAATTAAATTAATTAACACAGAAACATTATTTTTAATTATTTTTTTTGTACTCCTACCTATAAAATTTAATTAAAACTTACACGCAACCCTTGCATACTTTCTCTCACAGAACACCAGACAAATACGCATAATTTTACTCCATTCACCGCAAACATTACATTTAGGGTTAGCAGTCAGAAGGCCGTTGAGCATCTTCAAATTACGACATACTGGGGTTCAGCTCCGGCCGGCGACAGTTTTGGATGACGGTTGCGCAAACAGGTTGAGCCGCGGCGGCGTTGACTCAGATGGTGTCCGATGTATTTTTCGGGCACAAATAGTCGGCAGAAAAGGCCTTGGAGCTCTGGGCAGTCTATACATCTTAAGGTTTTACTACCGTAAGCTGATCAAAGCCTCTTCTCACCTCCAACGAGTTAAGGGTCAACATCCCTAAAAGCTGATTGGTAGGGTGCCTATAGGGAAAGAAATTGTATATTCTTTGGAAGAGGCAACTTAGGAAGGTTTTCTGTACCTTTTTCAAGCATCAGTGTTTGGGTCGCGGTATAGGGGTGCCAAACACAGGCACTGGACTCGAGTATGCTTTGAACCAGAGTGGTATACAAGAGCCTTATAACATCTGTTTTGCGGAAGTCACGAGCATTTCGCAAATTAAATCCCGGCGCCTGAAAGATTCCTTCGCAAAGAAGACAGCGGTCGAATGTCACACCCAAGTCTTTTATGTTGGTGACACAAGTAATTGCTTCACCACCCAAACTGTAGTCATAGTGGATTTGTTACAACCCTCTACCGTACGTCATGACGTAGCACTTGTTAGTATTGAAAAACAGCTTGTTCACGATGCTCCACTCAAAGACGGCGTCAATATCTCTTTGTAGGAGTTTGCAATTTCTATCTATTCTGACGTGTTTTTTTTTTAAACTAGGGCGTCTCAGAGTTAACCTTGAGAGGTTGAGACTATCCTGTGGTTGCCTTAAGCTCCTAACGAAACTTAATGCTTCCAGCCAGGGCGTAAAAACTTATTAACTAAACGACTGCGCGCTAAGGGCACCCTCAGTGGGGTACGAACCTCGGCTTAGGGCAGAGTCGGAGGGAGGATGGCAAGGGGCCGACGGTGGCTGAATAAAATCAGGGTTATGATTATTATCGGGGGAATTTTAAAGCTACAGGCTCAGCTATCTCAGCTATAGCGCGTGCTGGCGCTTCGCTTACGGGCAAGGGTCGGGGAGGACTATTTAGTCGGGGATTTCGCGATGGGCCTCGGCAGCGAGGTAGGAATGACGGTCGTGTATTGTGCATTCTTCGAAATGTACTTACTCGTTTCCCTATTGCTCTCGTGGAGGAGAGTTATGGGGTCGTCTGGGTCGGTCAGTGATTCTGATGTGTGCGACAAGCCGTCGGCACACAGAATAGAAGGCATTTGGCAAACTTAACATTTGCTATGAGATCATATTATGATCAGGAACAGAGGCGGCCCCAACACTGACCCCTGACTCACGCTCGAGCGTGTGTTATAAGGCTTGGACTCAAACTGCTTGCGATCTCGCAGGCAGTCGGAAAAGACATAAATCCAATACATCGCAATACACAGCAAAAGGATAAATTACAGACAAAGCAATGAAGGAAACACATGTTGATTATTTAAAATAAAACAACATGGTGGCTTTAGCCTTCCGAACAGAAAATTCCATAAGGAAATAAAATGTTATGATGTTTTTATGACCACATATAGAACAACAATAATTCGAATCAAAACAATGGCTGATGATAAAAATAATTTCATCATATTGAATGGTTTTGTTTGAAATTGCGCAGATTTAAGACTTCGGAGGTAATATTATAATTAAATATGTCCAGTTTATCTTGATACGTGGTGAAATATGGGACTAAATTCAAATGTTCTGAAATTAACATAATGTTGATCTGTCTTAGCAATCAGCGGCGCCATGATGTATCAAGATATACTGGTCATCCTGTTTGTTTATTGTAAGCGGGGGGCGCGTTCAGATGTGTGTGTATAAAATTATATTTTCATCGCAATCAGTTTCGTTCCACGTAAATATAATTATTGGGTTGAACGGCTTTCCCAGTTATTCACTGTTTTCTTTCAGTATTTTCCGTAGTGTAGGTAGTAGTTTTAAAAACTTAGGCATTAAAACACAGTTTCCCTGTAATTCTCTTCCAACAAAAGTTTTATAATAGTAGATAGTATTAGTTATTAGTTATTTCATTATATCCAACCTAGTTATCGTAAAGTGTTTACCGACCCAGTTTGCGTTCTGAATTTCAGTCTTCCAAGTTAAAAATAAGAATGAGTTTTTCTAGAAAACATCAAAGTAAACAATACCTGTTTATTTATCACTCCAGTGCTGTTTCTCCATATTGTTTCAATAACTTTAGAAATACCTTGTGCCCTAGATCTTTCGGTAACATTGAATAAACACATGAAATCGTTGCCATTTCGTAAATCATAACAACGGTGGTTGCACCGTGAATTAATTATAATCACTAATATCATTTACGCTTATGGTTGGAAGTGAATGTTGGGTGTGGCAAAAGAAGCATGAAAGTAGAATAAATGCTGTGGAAATGCGTTCCTTGCGAAGCATGTGTAGCGTGACTGTGAATGAAAGGTTGAAAAATGATGTGATAAGCCAACGGTGTGGTTTAAAAGAAGATGTAGTGACAAAAATTGAAAAGAGTATGCTTAGATGGTTTGGTCGTGTTGAGAGGATGAATGAAAGGCGACTTACAAAAGGTATTTACAAGGTAGATTTGATTGGAAACACCGGGAGGGGACGCCCTAGGAGAACATATAGTGACATAATTGGTGATGTTTTTCAGAAAGGTCAGGTGCGTAGCACTCGCAACCGGCGTGCATGTATGACCAGATGTATGAATGTAAACGAAGCAAAAAGAGTATGTAAGGAGCGTAGCAGGTGGCGCTCTATAGTTTCTGCCTACTCCATGGGAAAAAGGAGTGAGTTTATATACGTACTAATATTATTTAACTAAAATATTAGTTCCTCTCACATTATACAGGGTTATTATTGGTAAAACACTAACAACCTCTCAGGATTATATTACTAACATCATAAACAACAACTTTTGTTCTATAAAATAATATAATAATACCAGCCTATAACTGTCCCACTGCTGGGCAAAGGCCTCTTCTCATACAGAGAAGGCACGAGCATTGATCACCACGCTTGCTCAAGACGGGTTGGCGATTTCAGACTTATATTAACTATAAGTCCAGGGCCTCAAGTTTGTATGGCAAATCTGTCAAAAACTCACAATGTAGAGACCATTCTGACACTATTGTAATAGCAGACTTGAGGCCCTGGTTTCCTCACGATGTTTTTCCTTCACCGATGTCAGTAATGTCCAAGATAAACTCAGAAAGTACATATGAATTGAAAAAGTCACAATGGTACTTGCCCAGATTTGAACCCACAACCTCATGCATGAGAGGCGAGGCCTTAACCAACGGGCCATCATGACACCTTTGTTCTATAACTTTTAATAATTCAATAGATTTAAATTCTTTCATACAGAAATAAAAATATTTAAATATACGCAAAGAGCCTTCAAAGTCCTGCGCGTACAATATAATAATGGATTTAGGATGTTGATGGGGCTTCCGCGCTATTGCAGCGCTTCGCAGATGTTCGCAGAAGCCCGTGTTGACGATTTTCATGCCCTTATGAGGAAGAGAACAGCGTCAATATTGGGTAGGTTGCGCGGAAACTCCAACAGGGCACTTCTGGGCACGATCGTTCCATCATAGACCTCATCCATCACACGAGATCGAGGTCTAGAGCAGGCCCAATCAGTAATAAAAAATAAAAAAACTAACTTGTTTGTACTTACCTACCATGGGCGCCCGCGCCGGCAGGTTTATATTCAGGCGGGTTGTATCTTCTATGATAATAATAATATATACTTATAGATTTTTTTTAATTATTATCATTATTTTATTAATTTTCTGGTTTTCGTTCGTAAAAATAAAAAAACTTTTCATACATTCATCGAAATAGTCTGTCTACTGTTGTATAGATTTTTTTCACGATTCTGGTAGAATTTCATAGCGAAATTTGTTTACTATAACGAGTAGAATGACTCCCTTAAAGGATGCAGGTGACTAAATAGCCACCCTGTATTTATAGATTGAGAAGGTATATTAGGCGTTTTTGGATATTTTTTTATATCTGAATGTTTTTATACAAATATTTCATTTTAAAGCCAGAGGGGTGCAAGTTGCACCCTCTTGAACCCCCGTCCTGGCGCCCATGGTACCTAAATTGTACGGATATTCAAAACTTTCAGTAAACTGCTACATTTTCAAAGAAAAGCTGAGTTCTGGATAAAGCGGCTATCCTAATGTTTCTTTATGATCGCCAAAAATATCAGCTTTTCTTCAAGATGTTTGAATTCTCTAACATTGTTTTGTTTAGCTGCCATTTTCCAAACTCTCCCGTCACGAGAGTAGTAAATATAACTCGGTTTATTGTTGATCTTTAAAACAAACAATATGCTCCTATTTTTGGAAGGAATCACATGCAATTTGGGATGGTAAATATCCTAATTATAGAGATGCATTCATGGATTTATAAAGAAACACTAAGCAATTAATATTGTTCGTATCAAACCAAGCGCTTTGTTTGAGGTTTGTTTGAACTTTGGAACAAACAAAGATTTGCCGAAGATACATACGTTGCTGTGTTTATTTGTCCTTGTCCAGCAATCAATGGTAGCGTTAGCAAAAACACGCGGGTCTTTGCACATTGTTTGTTTCTGTAGCAACATTTTGTTTTTTATTGAAACTTGGATGATTTACGCGGAAAAAATGGAATTGGGAGTCGAACGTAACACTTTACGCGCGGTCTGCATGAGCAGGCGGCGTGGATCAACGCGTAATTGGCAAGCTGAGGTGCGGCGCGACGGCGCGGCGGCGACACGACACCACGGTAATCATTACCGTGCGGATAATCTTCTAAAAAATTATTAAATCTGTTTGTCCGGGAAACTTTATTATTTGATATAATGATAATAATAACGCACAGCAATAAACCATTGCCTATTTTATACACACTGAAAAAAATAATTTGCCGGACTAATTAAGTTACTTCAAAAATAACTCAACTTTTGTTATAAGGGAATAAACTTTGCTTAAATTTAACAAAACGATTTTGTAGTGTGCAAAATAGGGTTTTGTAACAGATAACATCTAGTTCGCAAGTCACAATTTTTGTGTAAACAGTAACCAAGTTTTTGCTAAACATTTCTTTCAGTGCAGTCCACTATTTTATTGCTCCACGTGTTAACATTGGTAGTGCGCGCGTAGTCAACAAGGAACCCTTATAGCTTCGCCATGCCCGTCTGTCTGTCTGTCTGTCCGTGGCTTAGCTCAGAGACTTAGTACTAGAAAGCTGTAATTTGACTCATTTACAAACACAAATATGTCTCTGTCTAATGCCCAACACTGTTTTCGGCCGGTTCGCTCTGTAAATTCGAATCTACTGATTCATGTACTACATTATGTATCCAGTGGGTTGGACATCGGTACGCAGGTTGAAACTCTGTATTTCGATTTCCGGAAAGCACTCGACAGAGTTGACAAAGATGTGCTCTTGACAAAGCTGGGGGCCATCGGTTTTTCGTCCGATCTCCTTCACTTCTTTTCCAACTACCTGCGGGACCGCAAGCAGTTTGTCAGACTTGCTTCGAGTCCAAACCTTATAACACACGCTCGAGCGTGAGTCAGGGATCAGTCTTGGGGCCGCCTCTGTTCCTGACCATAATCAATGATCTCATAGCAAATGTTAAGTTTGCCGAATGCCTTTTACATGCCGACGACCTAAAGCTTGTTGCACACATCAGAACAGATGAAGATTGCAAACTCCTACAAAGGGATATTGACGCCGTCTTGCAGTGGAGCATTGTGAACAAGCTATTTTTACGTACGGTAGAGGGTTGCGACCAATCAATTATGACTATATAGTTTGGGTTGAGGACAAATTACTCGTGTCACCAATATAAAAGACTTGGGTGTCACTTTCGACCGCTGTCTTACTTTTAGAGATCACGTTTATACCCTTGCGAAGGAATCTTTCAGGCGCCTGGGATTTCTAGTTCTAAGTTAATAGGAAAACTATCACAGAAATGTAGGCTTTACAAGATAACGAGTAATAGTCAACCAACTTATATTTGCAGTTGGAATGTATGGGAGAACATGTTTTTCAAAGGCATTGTTAAGTTTGTTCTTGGGATAAATTCATCCCAATTACGGAAACCTTCATTGTGCGTGGTCCTACACGAATTTGGCCGGTTTAAAATATGGTTAAGGCTTGGCGTTCATCGTCAACGAAAAAGCAAAAAAAAACCGTTATTTCAATCAATGTTTTTGCCTGAACTTAGACAGTTTATTGCAAAGTGTAATTTAAAGAGGCCTGTAGGGTGGGGGAAGCCTTTTTGATCATCTAAAGGGTGGGTTTATAATTTTGTGCGAAAATCTTGATGGAATTCTCAAAAAGCGATAAATCCATTCTTGCACTGTTATAATTTATGTAGTTGTCATAATAAGTCTCATCTCACAAATCATTAAGGCTCCTCCAAACAGGCGCGAAACGCGACGCGAGTGACGCGACACAAAGACACCGCTCGTAGCGCGCCGAGCGGTTCATTGGGTCGCGTCGCGTGTCGCGCCTGTTTGTAGGAGCCTTTATTGTACCGCTAAATGAGATAGGTGTACATAGTATAGGGCAGTAACCATCCACGAGACCATGATATAGTTTACTCCCAGAATAGCGTGATTCTGTTGTGAAGGTTATTATAAATATAATTGAATCATTTTGTACACAATAATAATAACGATAAAGCCAACTATTTAAGTAATCTCAGGTCATAATTAAAACACGTCTGCAGCTACTTATATTTAAGAGATAAATAAAGACACCTCTATGCATGTAATAGTGTAATTACACACATCAAAAAAAGTTTCCGATCACTTTGAAAAATCGATATTTTTTTACGGTAGATTATATTATGATTTATTCTTCTTTTTAGATTCTTTATTTTAAAATATAGATTTAGAATATAAAACAATTCAAGCTAGAAGAAGATAGAGCTAGTTAGAGCTGTTTGGAACCGTCAGCCACGTCCTCAGACAGTGCCAGAGTTCAGGGAAGCCCCTATTCAAGAATGGGACAGGCTACCCCAAGAAACGCTGGGTTACTTGATTCTCAGCATGCCCAGGAGGATCACCGCATGTGTTCGAGCCAGGGGAGGAATTATATTATATTGAATATAAACCTTTTATTAATAAATTGTTGTTTAAGTTTGGTTAAACAGTATTTTTCTTTCTATCAAATTTCTGTTACAATTACATTATGATTATGATTAATTACTCTATTTTTTTTATAAAATAAAAAAAAATGTTTTATTTTTAATTTCAAACAGGGTATTTCTATTGAAAGAAAACACACAACAAAGATTTTTTCTTGATAAAGTTCAATTTAAAAAATTATATCAGCTTAAGCTAGTGATCACAAACTTTTTTTGATGTGTGTATGTAGGAATGTCTAGTGGACTCAGTTTAATGACGAGTAATGTTGGTGTATAGCAAAAAAAAATCGCTACTTAACTCATAAATATATTTTTTTTTAATATCCGAGCCGGTCTTTACCTACTACTTGACTGAAATCTTTACTTTCTCATAGTGACTACTATTATTTTTGCCTTGTGTGGGATAACCCATCCCACATAATATTAGTAAAACACACCTTCCAATGAAGCAAGCAATAAGAATAAGCAAGCTGAAGTGGTAATGGGCCGGCCATATTAGCCGTAGAACCGATGACCGTTGAGGTAGACGTGTTCTTGAGTGGAGACCGCGAATCGGCAAACGTGAGGTAGGACGCCTTCAGGTTAGGTGGAGCGACGATCTTCGCAGGGTGTCTGGGTAGCAGCTGGATGAGAGTTGCCGAGAATCGAGCTGAATGGTGTGCAATTGGAGAGGCCTATGTTCAGCAGTGGACTGCTATAGGCTGATAATGATGATGATGACACCTTCCAATACACCTTACAATGCTTACACTAAAACACAGTATGTCAGTATGCCAGTGTGTAGTGTGTTTTGGTGATGCTTTGGTCAAACCCTCCCAAAATAAAAAAAAACATGTGTTCCTCAAAATCTACATAATTTTTTTTTATCACCACTCTTTAAAATTCATTAAGAAAAAAAAATTGAGGAAAATATCAAATAATAGTGAACTTATGTTGCATTTGTAAGTTTTTATCGAGAATCAAAGGTAACTACGAGAGTAACTATTGAATAATATTTTGATGGAAAAGTTATTAATAAAAATATTTTATTTACATGAGTCAAAAGAATGACGCATGGCGGTTATATTTTTTTTGTTGTTGAAGTAATGTCGGTCGATTTCTGGGACAGCTCCGTATAAAGAAAAGGATAATAAATGTATTATTGAAATCCTTAGAACGGCCTTTCCTTTGGTGTCCCCTTTAACACTAACAGATCAAGTATGTCTTGTAACTTCACATTGGTAAATAAGTATTATTTTAATATGCAAAATAAAAATCAAAAGTCATTTATTCAAATTAGGCTGAGAATCATCACTTCGAACGTCAAAATTACATAAGACAGTACGCCAATACGCCCGCCCTTCACCACTTCCTAGTTGCTTTAGCTGAGAAAAAATGGCGCAACAAACTCCCCAGCAGCATGTTCAGTTAGATAAAATTGATTCTATACAATAGTAGGTATGCAAAGTACCTAATTAACATAACGAGAAACAGAACAGTAAATTTAATCACTTGCCATAATATGTCAGCTAGCACACGCCAATATATATATCTAAAACAGAACGAATAGATACACCTTATATATTAGTTAACGATTTCGGGAAAATCCGATTATTTTCGGACTGTCGAAAGCTCTGACAGAAGATTCCTGTAGAAAGGCGCGACGCGACGCCCGAACGGTGCGACGCGACGCCCGAACGGTGCGACGCTATTCTATTAGAACAATTTCCATGAAGTTTTCATTCTGGGGGAGCCTACAGTCGTTACGGACTTAGATAACTGGATTAAGTATTTAATTAGGTTATTGTTTTTTTACGTGGTGGATTATGGCCCGTTCTTTCTCATAGAGTTGATGTGCACCAATTGGCCACCACAAGGCTGTTTGTGTCATCATCATCATCATCATCATCAGCCTATAGCAGTCCACTGCTGGACATAGACCTCTCCAATTGCACGCCATTCAGCTCGATTCTCGGCAACTCTCATCCAGCTGCTACCAGCCACCCTGCGAAGATCGTCGCTTCACCTAGCCTAAGGACGTCCTACCTTACGTTTGCCGATTTGCGGTCTCCACTCAAGAACACGTCTACCCCAACAGTCATCGGTTCTACGGCTAATATGGCCGACCCATTGCCACTTCAGCTTGCTTATTTTGTGAGCTATGTCGACAACTTTGGTTCTCCGCCGGATCACCTCGTTCCGGATTCGATCCCTCAGAGAAACTCCAAGCCCGTTTGTGTATTTGAGTTTAAATGTTTGTAAACGCACCCACAATACAGGAGAAATTACTAATGTGGAGCAACGTTTAAAAAAAAAAAATACTTCAAAATTGTATTTATTTACATGAACCCAGAACTGATTTAGCATTTCGGAGAAAGGAAGGATCACCTGTAGAAATAAAAGACACCTGAACATCGTTCAGTCTTTTTAAATTGTTTAGGTACTGCAATAATATGCGAAACTAAAATAAACTTCATAAACAAACTAAAACTTCAAAGCGTCTAAAAGTAACAACAATATAGCAATATGTATTTGTGCCATATCTCATCATTTTTACTGTGGTTTGGAAGAAATTAACTATTAAATTTCAGAATGTGCAAAAAACAATGTTTTACAATGTTTTAAACAATTATTTATTTTATTCATTTTAAGAAAACTTACAGCTAATACATTCGAGTAGTCATAGGTAATATGTAGAAGGCCAATTACAAGTTTCCACTTATATAAACTTATGTGTAAAATTGATACCACGGTACAAACAGCGTGAGAGTTAAACATAGAAACAACTGAAGAGAATAAACAAAAATAAGATAAATTACACAACAAAGTTACACTTCAAAGAAAAAGTTACTTAATATTTTTTTTTTTTTGACACTATTTGTGAATAAATCAAGCTCAACATCCCGGCACACCTTATTAAACATTCGACATGCTCTCAAAATATATGTATTTTGCCTATAGATAGTTCTCACAATAAGTATATGAAGGAGGTGAGGTCTCCGAAGAAACACAGATGGTACACGAAGTCCAATCTTGGCCACCAGCTCAGGGACGTCAGTAGACCCGTTCATTATACTAGATAAGAAAACAAGATTTGCAGTTTTTCTTCGCTCGTGTAAAGGAAGGACTAGTATAGTTAGGAAGATAAGTATTTGAACGATATTGAGTGTACCTTAAAAATCGCCTTTGTATACTTTCAAGGCGATTGATATAAACATTGTAATTTGGATTCCAAATTTGAGAAGCATATTCGAGATGCCTATGGTTATGTGACTAGGAAACGCTCTCCTATCTTTTGGACTCTTATGAGATAAACTCTTTAGTTTGATCCTGTTTTTGATATAACCAGCGACCCAGTTACAAAAACAGAACGCTTATAAAAGCTGATAGTAACAAAGAAGTAATAAACCTCTTTCAAATACAATCAACCCATTTATTTATAGTCTTATTATAATTATACCTAAAGGCAGTAAAATAATTAATGTCAGCTAAAATTAGCCATTTTATTGTTTATATCGCGAGAAGTAATTATCTACCACAAGGTTGTACTAAGTAGATAGTGGTAATCCAATACTTAATACTAAGTAAGTTAAGTTTCGCAGAACTGTTTCTCGTTCTCACATTATTTTACCGAAGGAGTACTGATGGTTATTGGTTCGAATTCGATCTAAATTCTCAATAAAACGTGCATTCGTATGCTTGACGGAGCGCGCAGTGGCGTCCAAACAGTAGTTTTACATTGGTGCCGATTCCCTTGTTCACAAACTAAACTAAATTTAAGTTCAGTGCATCTTTTTTTTTCTATTTCATTAAGAAAAGGACAGAAGATAAATTTTTGTATAGTCCTGTCAAATTAATCAGCGCCTGTCACTACACCTTATAAGTTTAGACGTGATTAAAAACTTGCCGACTAAAATTACGTCAATTTACGTCAAGCGCTGATTAATTGGACAGGACTAGACTAAAATTTGTCTTCTGTCTTTTTCTTAATGAAATAGAAAGAAAAAGATGCACTGAACTTAAATTAATAACGTATAGTCTTGTGGAGTATAACGTAACATGCTTATTTTCTGCATTTTCATTCTAAAATAAAAGAAATCACCAAACAAACGTTGAGGGCACTCGGTACCCTTCTAACAACTCACGAAGAACCTTAATTAGTGTTAAACTCTTTTGGGAATTATGTGTGTGGTGGAAGTATCGTGAATTCTTAAGGGGGAGCTCTTTTAGTTATTTTCTACTTATATTTTTTAGAGAAACTTAGTTGGACCACTGCACATTAGAGCTAAATGAGCTTCATTATTATATACTCCATCTATACATATAATAAAATCGTAGCGAAGTCAAAACTGTACATTGAACATATGTGAAAAAAAAAAAAAAAATGTAGTTGCCACGAGGTGTGGGAACGATTCTGATGCCGAAAATGTATAGTTTTTAGAATTTTAGTCCGTTTGTCTGTTTGTCTGAATGTATGTTCCAGCATCACGCAAAAACTACCGGACAGATTTTGTTCAAATTTTACATAGATATTCCTTATAGGTCTGGTCAAAATACTAGGTATAAATTATCACGTAATTTGCTATGGGTGAAGAGCATTATTGTATTATGTTTTGAGATGGGTCAATAAGGGCAGGTACCTTAACCGTGGTCGCTACAAGAAAATGGTCTTAAGAGACTACTCTTAACTTTTAGGAAAAAAAATATCTGCATTCACAGATTTTGAAAACAAAAATGTATAGTCAGCAAGAAATTGAACAATTTTCACAAAAAATGTTTTTTGATGTCAATCGATCCTGTTTCTTTCGAGGATCAAAAAACTCTATTGGACTAACTAGGTTTGAGTACTAGAAAAGTCTGAAATCGAAAACAGTTTTCCCATATAGTTCGTAGGTGAGAATGAAACTGAGATGACTGAGATGAGAACGAACACAATGTATCAGTGTATGACAAAAGTCGAATTATTCCATTACTACTTCGCTGGGTTGAACGGGAATTTGAAATAACATCAGACATTTAAAAAAACCTTTTTTACATTCCGTTCAACCGATTTTGACTTCGATTCCGTAGGCGTAAGGATGGCATTAAAAGCAAAAAAGTGTTTACAATACCAACTGTTTACTGTAGTTGCCATTTGTCATGACATCAACGCAATAGAAGTCAAAATCGGCTGAACGGGATGTAAAAAGGTTTAATCAAATGTCTAATCTTATTTCAAATGGACTATAGGTTATATCGAGCTATTTTGGTTGTAAAATACACAGGAACTATCAATAGCGTCTCGGTAGAGATGAAAATATTGACGCTGGCAAACTTGACTTCCCCTTTGATATGTCCTAAATCTAAATATTATTGTACTAGAAGCAGATATATTTTTTTTTAGTAAATCAGACAGAAGCAGGGCCCCCAGGCTATAAGTTTCTCATCTGCAGTAGTGAAGTTATTCTTGAATTTCTATGGTAACTAGGTTCATAAATAATGCTTCGTGCAAATAATGCTCTGATTTCTAAACACTGGCGCTACAGCTTGCTAGAATTCCTAAGTATACACACTAATCTAAATTCCAACCTAACTGCTCGTTGCGGGGTGGACGGACTTGACCAGAATTTTTTGCCTCGCTTTTAAGTATCGAAAAGCGTGAAAGGAATCGTTTGGCGCCATTTGAATTTGCCCGAAGCGTGTATTGGAAACGCCAGTTAGATAATTCCTATGAAACGGGCCACGAGTCTTCCATCATCGCACCTCGTCGTATTTATTTTTTAACGTCCGCGAATATACAAGTGTAGTGGGTTTAGCGGCATTCAGCCAGTCACCGCTCAGACAACACACGGTAGACATTCGCGCCGCGCGCAAGCGAACAGTTTTCCCGCCGCAAATTGAAAAGCGCACGTTCTAAATTCAAAGTTCCTCACCAGCTGTTGGTAGCTTTTGAAATAATGCCTAAAAAGAAATAAATTTCTAGTTTATGCTTTAATTATTACCTGGATCACGTGTAAACTGTGACTTTACGAACCACATGCTTACAGTGTCTGTGTTATCGCGTACAAAAAGTCTGTGATATTATTTTGCTGTGAAACTTTTAGTTTTAAAAACTCTGTGGGTCAAAACTTTTTTAATTTGACATTTCCGGTTTCGTGAAACGTTTTTCGCGAAACAATAAACCAAAAAATTCTTTATGATAGGTCCATATATGAAGGTGAGTGTTTAAATGTTTTGTAATTTATTTTTATTATGTGTGTAATTGTCAATTGTTCAAGGCTTGTGACGAGGTCTCTGAAACATTTGTGTTTCATGTACAATACTGTACAAACTGTTGTTGTCCGTCAAAAACAAACAAGCGACTCATTGAAATGTTTGAATATCACATTAGAGACAACACTATTTAGGATACCTACTTCAATGTGTTAATTGAGTCGGTGGTTCCCTAAAATGACAGAACTTTGTCGACGTTATTTATAGTAGGGAGAATTTTCGCGAAAACGAAGGCAGAACGAACGAAAGTTTTCACTCGAAAACCTCAATTCTTAAGAACACATCACGAGAATGACGAGGTCTTCGTAGTATTCAAGTGCTTAATATTTAAACAACTGCAATGAACACGTTAATCATAACCTCAAACTTGTTTCATATTTGTGATTGTTATACATTTATTCAATGAAAATGACGGCATTGAACGTTATTGCAACGTTTACTGATAAACTATGACTTTAGGTAGATATCGACATTGCACTGAGGAAAGAAAATAATATTTTATCTGTATTATATCTTTTAGAAGTGAATCGCTTCAGTCTATTACGATTTTATAAACACTTTTAGAATCAGGAAATGATTCATTCTTTACAAGAGTGAACTATAGTTTTAATAAGTTCATGTAGGTACGTAACGTAGTTTACGTTTTGTTATAATTTTATGTTTCTTGCACAATTACTAATAGAGATTATTCATAGATTTTCACGAGACAGAAAATTGAATTTGTCCCGAAACAGCTGATTCTGCTGTTGTTATTGTTCACGTTTGTAACTATGCATTCTGCACAGAACTCATTCTCGTTTATTTTAACTATTTTTAACAAAATATTTAAATAATTTTAATTATTATTGAAACCGTTAGCTTTGTTATTTACCGTGCTTTGATAACATTCTTCAGTAGGTCTTAAAGATTAAGGTATTTTTAAATGACTAAGTATGTGAATCTTCGATCAATAATATTGATCGAAGATGTGAACTGGATTTCTAAGCTTCTTGCATAACGTAGTTACCTACCTACTTAGTATCAAGGTTTAAATAATTTATTTCTCATAATTACTTAGCTCACTTCAAATGAGATACAAAGTGCTTACATATAACCGTAGCGTCCTGTTGACTGACCTAACTTGTATGATAAACCTTTGATCTAGATATCTGCTGGGTAGTGGTACGCAGGCATGTTGGTTCTAGATTGTTATGGAAGATAGCATAGGTGTTATCTCTTGGCCTATTTTGATTTCATATTGTAACTGATAAAAAGAGATCGTTAGCATATTTGCTAAAATAACTGAAATATGAATATTATACGGTAAAGCTGCTTTCAGACTACGCTATAATATAATAGCATATAGTATATAGCTCATAGCACAACAATATCGCGCACCATACATTGTTATGGACACGTTCACACTGTACTGTACTATACAATTATTGGAATGTATGGTGCGCGATATTGTTGTGCTATGAGCTATATACTATATGCTATTATAGCGTAGTCTGAAATCAGCTTTACTTTCTGGTGATTTCGTATGGGGGTAAAAAATTAGGAAAATGTAGAATAGTTGCTATTTTGGTAGGTACCTATACCTATACGGTATGTATCAGAAAGGTGTGGTCATATGTAAGGGTTTGGTACTTACACACCATCGAACTGAACAACTTTTTTCATGGGTCCAAAATCATAATCGCGACAAAAATAATCTGCGGCCCATAAATTTGGGTCGAGGAGGTATTGAAGTTTTGTATGGAAATGGGACAGTTGATAATTTTTTCGCGATTAGGTATGATGTTGGTTCGATTGAGAAAGTTATTCAGTTTGATTTAATTATTTATTTGTTTATCCTTCCACTGGAACGCCCATGCAGCAATTGCACCAACGGAGCAAAATATAACTTCATGTGCTGCTATCCGTCCATCCTGTGCGCGATGGACATTGAACGGGCGGCAATGGATCTCGCACGCTCACGTAGCGTCAAGATACTTCTCCATAGTTCTATAACTCCATCCATATTGCGCACGTTCTTTGCGATTGTTTGAGACTCAATGATATTTTTTAAATAAATTAAAATGGAAAAAAGCGGAACGTTTTGATGGTCAGTACCAGTCTGTACCACACCTGTCTCATACAACATACATGCTGTTTACTGAAATTGTAGTTCAGTTGTGTTGAGTATCTGTTTAACACATACGAGTAATAATATTGTAGAAAAACTAGTAAAAAAGTATTGTTCTAGTCTTTACAGCTGTACCTGTAAAGACTAGGAAAATACTTTGAATTATGGAAGGGGTCATGTTTCATGTTTTTCTGATCATAGAAATATGTAATTTCTTTAATAAAGAAATCTTCGTTTACAAGAGGTAAATACCCGTAAATTTTAAAAGAGAACCATTCTCAACACTTATTATATAATGAGAGCCATAAGGCTTCTACAAAACAGGCGCGACACCGACGCGACACAAAGGCACCGAGAGTCGCGCGACGAGCGGTGCCTTTGTGTCGCGTCGCGTGTCGCGCCTGTTTGTAGGAGCCTTTATTGAATACGTGTTGATAAGAATTTAAATAGGTAGATGCCTAAATATTCAAATAAATAAAAGAATGAGACATGATTTAAAAATAAAATGGTCATTTTACAAATCACTGTTCGAAGTAAATGACCCACCTATAGCGTCATGGCACTCATGGCATTTACTTTTAAACTATCTGTCGAGTTTCATCACGATTTTATGTAAAAAATAAATCAACCCGAATGTCAAAGATATTTTTTGAGATGAGAATCACTAAGAAAAAGTATTATAAGACACCGGTTTTTTGTATAAGGTATGAATCATCGAATCATTATATCAAATTTCGTAGAGTTGACCGTTGTATTCGTCTATGTACCCATTCGCTATATACAATGGGCCGTTTATTTTTATGGCCTTAAAATATATTCCATGGGAAAATCGTCATTATTTTCTGTACGCTAAAGATGGGAATGGAATCCAAGGTTTTGGATACAAGATAATATAGGTACTTGGTAGTCCCCTCGCATGTTCAAAAGACCTTTGCAGCATTATTGCAATTGTTGTAGCTTGCATCGAAATACGTCAATATTGCTGAATCAGGAAATTATATGCGTGGAATTTAAGTTCATCATCATCTTCCTGCCCTTGTCCCATGTTACTTGGGGTCGGCGCAATACGTTTTCTTTTTCCATTCCCAACCGTCACTCTATCATTCACTCCCTTCTCTTTCATATCATTCTTCACACAATCCATTCATATTTTTCTGGGCCTTCCTCTCCCTCTCCATCCATCCACATTTATCTTCATCACTCTTCTCGTCACATGCGTTTCCTCCCTCCTCATCACATGCCCATACCATGCCAAACGACGTCCTTTCAACTTTTCTGTCACCTGCGCCACTTTCAAACTTCCCCTTATATACTCATTTCTGACTTTATCCATTCTCGTCATTCCACACAATTAAAGCGAAAATTAAGTTCATATAGCAGATAATTTGGAAGTGGGAATACTAAATGTACCATTATTTACAGTGCCAGTACTTACAATATGTATTACATGTTGAACGCACCTACCACTTACTCATCGACCTATACCAGGGTTAGAAAAAAACCTTTTTTTTTAATTTTATAAAACAAACCGTTCTAAATGTTTTAAAGAAGATTTTTTTTTGCGATTTTTCCAATTTATTATCAACACAAATTGATCAGGCCTAATGTACTCGTAATATTCATGTCTAGACTATTTAAAAATTAAACTACTGACACATTTACAAAAATCGATCAGAATAACATACTAGTTATAGTTTGTTAGTCTTAGCTAACTATTTTACTATCTAAACTGTGATCAATTGATCATACTTTTTTTTTTTGTAATCAATTTAAGCACTGAACCACTTACATACAACCAGGGTCTACTAATTTACAAACGTTGCAATGGTCTCGCCATTGTGAGTATTTGACAGCGTTTGTATGGCAAATCTGTCAAAAACTCACAATGAAGAGACCATTGCAACGTTTGTACATTAGTAGACTTGGCCCCCTGTACGTTCCGCATTAATTGCGAATTCCGATGTTCGTTCTTAGACGGTAAATTACCTTACCTAAAAGTATACTTAAATAAGAGAAGTCCCCAAAATAATTGCGGGCATTAATATAGATTATTAATTATATATCTAACCTATTTAATTTCTTTTTGAGCAATTTCAAGTCCTAAACATTTATAACTTTTCATTTATTTCCATTCATTTGCTATTAAAATTTGATTTAAAATCATGTTTTTTTTCTTAATGTTTGAAACATTGTTAAAAAACTTGTTTTAAACTGTTATTTTAAACACAATAAAAAACATTGTTTTATTTCAAACTCTTTCAAACATTGTTTAAAATACGTGTTTTAAAACAAATTGTTTATTTTATGACATCCCTGACCTATACGTACTGGATATATGTTTTTATTACTTTATAGCTCTTAATTCACGAGATTTTAATCCAAAACAGAATTAATTGATTTCAAACTACAAATCGCTGCTTTGTATGAATACCCGCACAAACCAAAATTTAGAAAATACTGGTTTATAAGTTTACTAGCTTTTGCCCGCGGCTCCGCCCGCGTGGATGTCGGTTATATCACATAAAAAAGTAGCCTATGTCCTTCTCCGTATCCCAGGCTATATCTCTGCTAAATTTCATGACGATCGGTTCAGCGGTTTAGGCGTGAAAACGTAACATACAGACAGACAGACAGAGTTACTTTCACATTTATAATATTAGTATGGATTAGTATGGATAACACAGCCAAATGCAAAATAGTTCTTATTTAATTAAACATTGATTAATGCCCTTTCGATTTATACATTCTATTTATTCTTCTATTGATCAAATACATGAAAGTTATGACAGTAAATATTTTGTTTAATTTTCAAATAGCTACCCTGTAAAATGTGTGTTATTGCATTGTGCGGTTATTCATGCAAAGCAGCGAAATCTTAATTTTCTTAGAATTCGCACTACGTTACCAAATCATTATTAGAAAAACATAGCAAGTAAAGCTATTTGGACTAGACTTTGTTCTGTATGTATTTATTGTTTTTCAAGCATATTTGAAAAAGCAAACACAAATGTGCAATGATAATCAAATACTTAGTTTCTGTACACAGACCAAACTGCAAACACATTAGATCAAGTGGAACTCAAACGTAGACTTCAGCATATCAACTTGTTGTAAAGTTTTTAGTAGATTTTACAACAAGCAAACATTTTTTTTTAAAGTAATTCTTGGTAGAAATAACACCCTGCTTTGGGTAATAAGAGAGAGAAGAGGTATTCTTTTAACGCTATGACTACGTAGAGCTGACAAAATTATGAAATTTGTTGATTATTCCGCCTACAAACCAAACTTGAGATCCATTTTTTTTTTTTTTTTATCAAGGGTATCTCATAGTTAACCATGAGACAACCTCTCATGGTTAACTATGAGATACCCTACCCCCAGACTCTTTAACCGTACTTTCCTGTGGTTGCCTTAAGCTCCTAACGAAACTTAATGCCTCCAGCCAGGGCGTAAAAACTTATAAACTAAACGACTGCGCGCTAAGGGCACCCCCTGTGGGGTACTAACTTCGGCTTAGGGCAGAGTCGGAGGGACGACGGCAAGGGACCGCCACCGCCGGTGGCTGGATAAAATCAGAGCTATGATTATTATCGGGGGAATAACTGAGTTCCACATAGAACAGTTACAGATATACCTACTTATTGCATTGCTGAAATAATTTGTCTCGTATGTTTTTCATAAATTGGTTAGTACTTAATGACGTATTGTTATTTAGTTTCCATTGTCGAACTCAACATTCGGTATCGAGTTCAATTGCCACATTAGTTACATTATATTCAGAATAATTCCTTTAAAATTTATTCAACCATGTCCAAACTTGTCTATAAATCTTCAGACAATTGTGTCATGTGATGCTGAAGCTATGAATCAACATAAGTTTGACGGACAAGTAGTCAAGTACGTAAAGTTTCAATACTTTCAATTGTTCCACAATTAGCTACGATTGCAACATTACGACTCTTTGTCGCCATGATTTAAAAAAAAAAGGATAAGCGTTTGATTACGTAATTTCAGCCTCTAGTTCCCTAGCAATAAGGTTGAAATTCTTATAAATATTCAGCATTTCAACAAGTCTCGCTGTGTCACTCGTAACACTTATTTGTATCACGCTTTGCATACTTCAGTATCTCGTTCCGTACAGTAATGGCCAGCTAATCACTTGTGACATAATGCCAGTGTTTTTCGTTGACATAACACAGTAATCACTACATATTATAAAACAAAGTCCTCCGCCGCGTCTGTCTGTCTGTCTGTCTGTCTGTCTGTCTGTCTGTTCGCGATAAACTCAAATACTACTGCACCGATTCTCATGCTGTTTTCACCAATGGATAGCTTGGTTCTCGAGGAAGGTTTTAGTATATAATTTGTTATGTTTTTGTATGCATTTTTGTATGAATTAACGATATTTGTTGGAGGTGTCGGAAAAAAATAAGCCGTCTGGGAGCTTTCAACGAAAACGCTGTCTAAACCCTTTGAGATATAACAAAATAATGTATGGTGGAATTCTGTGCGTCCTGTGAAAACTGATACATCTCGAAAATGTCAACTTTACAATATAGTAGTTTTTGTGTGTAAAAAATTATAAAATTTTGTTAGGATAATAATTTTACAAAAATAGTGACATTATTTGTATTTAGTGTCGTATTGTTTACAACCTATTATGTTCCAGCTCAAAAGGCGTTACTGCAGGAAGAGATATTTAAAAAAAGCTATATGTTGTATCAAAACACACCAAATGAATGATCGTGTATGATTCTAAATGAGTTGTATCGCTTAACACTTTGTGTGAAGCTTTGGTGAAAGGTGATATTGTTGCATTGTCAGGTAGTTTTATACGAAACTAAATCAACTCCTGTTCAAAGCTGTCAAACAAACGAGTAATATTTTTCAGTCAGCAGAAGCACTGTAAACACAAAACTCGTATTCTTCAAAACTTAATGTTGTCTTCATTATATTTTTTCATTATAAAGTTTTGTTTAAAAAAAAAACGTGTAAGTAACGTAATAAATATATGTGAATAATGATATGACTTGAGATACATCTTAAAACACAATTATTTATTTCATAACTTGAATATTGTGAACGATACATGTCAATATGTATTTATTTACACAAAAATATTTATCAAAATACGCCATTTCGTCTTAGATGTACCATACGATCTTGAAAACTAATAGACGTATCAAAATGTTAATTAGACAGAATAATAGAGCATTTTTTTCTGATGAAGGTGCAACAATAATATCACATTCGATATAAGTTGACTTATATCACTTTTCACAGGACGCACAGAATTGTGTATCATACACTATACACTACATATTATAAAACAAAGTCCTCCGCCGCGTCTGTCTGTCTGTCTGTCTGTCTGTCTGTCTGTCTGTTCGCGATAAACTCAAATACTACTGCACCGATTCTCATGCTGTTTTCACCAATGGATAGCTTGGTTCTCGAGGAAGGTTTTAGTATATAATTTGTTATGTTTTTGTATGCATTTTTGTATGAATTAACGATATTTGTTGGAGGTGTCGGAAAAAAATAAGCCGTCTGGGAGCTTTCAACGAAAACGCTGTCTAAACCCTTTGAGATATATGGTGGAATTGTGTATCATAAAAAGGTCTTCAAAAAAGTCCGCGATGGCATATGTCTATCTCTTAAGGATAACATACTATATCCATTTTATTGACTTTTTGTAGGTATTTGTTTACCGAATTTTACTCTTGGAAATACGATTACGATAACAATACGCTATAATATCAGTAGCTATTAGCCAAATTATGTTCGTAGATAAATAAGCTAGCTACTTACGTGTATTTCAAACAGTATACAAGAATATTTATCATAAAAACATTACTAAACACGGCGGCCTTATGATCAAAATTTGTGCATTCCAAAACTTTCGTTACTTTTTCACTGACATATTTATCACTTTTCGATAAACTAACACTCAATACGAAATCTACACTTATTTCTCAGTAATTCTGTATAAGATTCTTCTAAGATTAAACCGTTTTCTCATTACTTTACGCACGTATAATCTTGATGAATGTTTACATTAAGCATCGCGTCACACCGCCACACGACCACAGAGTATAGACGTATTTTGTTTTCTTTTTTCGTTCGTTTAGTGGTGTTCCCGCTAAAATGTCAACCGGTCAATTATTAGTCGATTAATCGAATTCTACATCCAGATCGTGTTGCAAGTACAAAATAAATGTCTAATATTTCGTCCAATTGCGAACGTGACCCTGAGAAAAGTTAGTACTTACGTGAATTATTCTAAAATTATTATTTGTGTCGCAATTTTATTTCGTGTTGTATTTGGTACAATTGATTGCTTTAAGAATTTGAGTGAAATTTCGTATTTTGATTTTGTGTTTGTTATCTTTAGGTAAAGACTCATTCACGTTCAGAACATAAGTACTTTTACTATATTAAATCATTTGTTTCGGTTTCTATTCACATAGTGTTCATGAAGAAACCATAAAACCATAGTTATTATTGTGAAATGTTAAAAGTTTGATGTCAAGCTCGATAGATGGCGTTGACGTCGAAATAGATCTCGCTATGGTTTCGTTACCGCGATTTGGTTGGGGTCTCGCAATTTTAATTAAAAATACCAGCTTAGATCAGTACACAATTGTGGTTTTATTTTCAACCCTATTAGTGTGCACATTAGTTCGATAGTTCAACTCATTACCAGCTCGGTAATAAACACATAGTGAGTCACATTAAAATTAATATTAAGTTAGAATTTTGAGATATAGCCTGGGATATGGAGAGGGTAGTACATAGGGTACTTTTTTATGCGATAACCGACATCCACGCGGGCGAAGCCGCGGGCAAAAGCTAGTTTAAATATAAAAGCAATGGCGATTGCCGATGCCCCTGAACCGCAAATTAACTTTATTTGAAACTGTGCCGCCCACGGTTCAGTTGGAGTAGGAAGCTTTAATAATAGCCATGATTATCATTATTTCGACACTCATTGGTAGTCGCTGTAATATGCTGGGAATATACTCTCTAATGATGATGATGATACTCTGTTGAATTGTTAAAAAAATTAGGTACAAACTGCGAACGTTAATGCAGTTTTCATTTGAACAGCTACCAAAAGCAGTTCAAATGAAAACTCACAAATTGCTTAGCTAATATTCAAAAGATCAGTGGATTTTTACCTCTGTTTAATTATGTATACCTACGTATGTATCGTGATTAATAGGTATTCTTGTAATTCAAAAAGGTATGTTAGGTGCTGCAGGTATGAAATCGCATCAATGAACATCATGGTCGTTCAAGGTTGTTCAAAGTAGCAATTAATACCTAGGCGATGATTAATTTCAGACTGGATGGCTCACACGTGGCACATATGGAATGGTACGTCTTGCTACGGTTATTAAAACTATAGCCGTTTAATTAACAGACGACATGTTAGCTATGTAGCTAGTTAGGTACCTACCTACCTATTAGATCTTGTCATTTTTAAGCAGTTTTTATTGAAAATAAGTATATTAATAGAACCCAATACATTCTAATAATGACAACTAATCTTATGAAACAATAAATCGACATTTTATTGCCTAATAGGTACTTAAGAATGACTATAGGTAACCGCAAAGTTGGAAGGGACATAATATGTACATACGTACCGCTTTAAAGCTTCTACAAACAGGCGCGACACGCGACGTGACACAAAGACACCGCGTGCCGCGCGATGAGTAGTCTCTTTGTGTCGCATCGCGTGTCGCGCCTATTTGGAGGAGCCTTTAGTATGACTTATAATAAGGAAACATTTGCTTCATAACACCATAGTAGGTACTTGTTGCTATGCTAAAAAATAAATTCAACATTTTCGAGACCAAATAAAACAAAATTGAAGTGTCTGTTTGCAATGACATAATTACAGCTTTTTACTAAATGCATAATATGAAAACTAGTTTATACGGTACTTATAACAAAAAACATTTTTTTTTTTAAATTATTTTTCTGTTTGTTTCGGCTAATTTCCGAAGTGTCTGAACCGATTTTGACGGGAGTTTCACTGGCAGATAGCTTATACTGTAGGGAGTAAATTATGCTACTGTTATTTTAGAACAAGACACGCGGGCGATGCCACGGGCAGTAGCTAGTGCAAAATATAAATGGTGCTTACGATTGCCGTCATCGTTTACCATGAATTTATTTAACGTGACCTAACATACGGTACTTGTAACACAGTTGTACACACGGCTACAAATCAAGCTATACATTTCCAGTATAAGCAGATCTCGCATTGTATTGGATTTCCGTACAATGAGAGGTCAGCTTATACTAGAAATGTATAGCTTGATTTGTAGCCGTGCGTACATATTAATAACCGTACCTAAAGTTTATATTTAATTCATTTATTGATTAAGTGTGACGCCGAAAGAGTCCATCGATCGCCTGACGCAATCCGATAATAAAAACAATACAAGTCTGGAAAAAACCTGTCTGGTCGAACCATTAAGATTTCGCTAAAGACTGTGTGTAAAAGGCTAAAATTCATAGAACTATGTTGAAAGATAAACATCTTATCATTATTAAAGACGAGATAAATTATGCACAGGAGAGCATCACAATGCTAGAGCTGTTACAAAACCTAAGCTACTTTTAAACTGAGCCAATATGTGGGTGTCGGTTGGAATTATATTTTATTTAAAAATTTCGCAGTTCTCCTTTTTTACTATTTCACTCACCACAGTTTTATTAATATGACAATGACGATTCTCAGCCAAGTCAATATTCATGCATGTTTGAAAAGTTCGCCTGCTACGCAATGAATGTGGCTGAACAGTCAAAATGAAAGGAATTGCGATCAATTGTCATTTATGTGTGTTAAGCAATTACCCAACAGGATGAGAACATTCTCCATGAGCCCTAATAGTGCTAAAATATAAAAGTTCAGGCAATATAAAAAGCAAGACTTAATTTTAAAAGACAGCCTGCCGAAAATAACTCGTAAGTACAGAAACCACGTGCAGTGTCATAGGTCAAAATTCGTTATGGATCATAATAATCTAAATTCACACAAGTGTTATTAAACTACGAATACCTATCAACATTGATAAGTAAAAATTTTCCTCTGCCATTGGTTGCTTTATCGAAGGGCACTCATGTTTAACTTTTTCCTCGCTTATTAGTTTAAAAACTTGCGGTTTATACCCGCGGGGTAATTGCGTAACACACTTACAGTAGTAATGGCTTTTATTTTGACAGTTCAACAACATTCATTGCGTTATTTGCGTTGTCGTGCCGACAATTTTTTCGAACATATGAAGCAATGGTTTAGCAATATCCTTCAAAATCATTCAGATTGTGATTGAATGTGTGTCACACAATTAGGGTCGAGTTTCCACGATAATAAATCATTATTTCCCGCGTAAGATACGATTCTGAGATTTATAGGCAACATTTTGCTACTTTGGGTTACATTATTGCAATTTTCTTAAGAATCTGTTTTTTTTTTTTTTAATAAATTATTCCCTATATTACTTCGTCATAATTTAACTTTCTATTCGTGAGAAAAAATGGTTAAAATCGGTCAAGTACTTTCGGAGCTTATTCGATACAAACAAGCAACAAACAAACAAATCTTTCCTCTTTATAATATTAATATAGATATACAAAACATGGTAAGAAAAAGTTTTGTTTCGTCCACGCCGAACGATTATCATTTTCTGTATGTTTCAGTCAGATTTCCTCTGATTCCTGTTGCAGGGTTATTTTGATGATAACACAGACTTTTTTCATACATTATTTGTCATTTTTCTTCATTCTACAATGTAACGGCACAATTTTAGTCTTATTGTAATTTCACTGGTCGAATTCAGTGACATTAAATATCCCTGACACACCTATGCTCTTTTTCGCTCAATTACTTCTGCACTTGGCTGTTTCTCTGCCATGCAGTAGATACAATCGTTCAATCACAACGGGCGTTTCAATTAATGTCTATTGCTATTGTTGGTATGTACAATTAACTAGATATGCTTGGCAATTCACAAGCACTCGAACATTTGACCTTACGTCTATTTCATTCGACCATTCATACACAGTTATACTACAGAGTCCGGAGGAATCAATCACGTTCAAATTGACTCTGATAACAATATCTTTGGGTTCATTTTGTATGTTTACATGCGTCAGAGATTAACGCGTTTGTACACAATGACTGCTCTAAATGATGTTGATAACAGCAGACATAGGCTAACTGGATGATTGAGATAAATAATTTATTACTGTAAAGGAGTTTGCTGATTTTTCGATCGACATTTATTGATTTCGTTCGTTTCATCGCTTAATAAATTCGATTTCTCAATGTCCATTAAATTTTCTACAGTTCCACTACTCTCACGCTACCGCAACTACTGTTCAGTTTCACCTTTTAAATATTTATTACGATAAAAGTAACTTCGTTACTTTCAAATATTTCGAATTTCACTTTGTTTACGAACTAACTAGACATATTTAAATAGAGTCACCAGACCGTAAAATTGGTCAAATTTTTACTGTGTTACCCCGTTTTTCATGTACTCGAAAGAAGTTACGTAAACAAGAAGTTAGTAACGGTTAAAAACTTAGATAATAGCTAGAAAGTATGTATAGTTTTATACAGGGTTCGCCGATATATATCAGCGGATATATATCACGATATATATCAATTGATTTTTCCTGTCTTCTAAACTAAAAATTTTGGAGATTAATGTTTACCCTGGCAACACGTAGCGTAAAACTACAATTTAGAATAATTTACTTTTTACTTTTTTATGATCACGAATTATTATTAAAATTAGTTGACTTATCTCACAAACAAATGAAGATTGTTATAATAATAGGTACTTGATTTTTTAAGTGTTCATTAAAAAATTTTTTTCTCAAATAAACACTAATACGTACTACTAGTACGTATTTTTCTGTTCCTTTCTTCTTGTCTGTTTATATGTGTGTACGTAAATTGTTAAATAAATAAATAAATAATATTCTATTGTTACTTTTTTAAAATAAAAAATGTAGTAATTTGACACTTATATTATTTTACAAATTCCTTTCACATTTTGAAGTGTTTAATCCCCTTATACAGAATGAAATTCGCTTCTTTTTCTTGGCCTGGATATATATCCGATAAAACGGATTTTTGATATTTATAAAAATCTGATTTTTTCGAACCCTGGTTTTATATGAATTTGATTTAACACACTACAATCGACTTTCAATTTTGACTTTATAAACAGAGAGCCCATAAATACGTAGAAATATATAATCAAACAACGATGTTGTTACATAAAAGCGTGCTTAGCAACCAATGATATGAGATAAAGACACGTCCAGCAACAATAATCTTCGTAAAGGTGCCCATCACTTATTTAAAACCGGTTGGCAGTCAGACTATACGTGAACAGTGATGCAAGTAATCTGAATACTTATATGAACCTACTACAATTATGATTTATAAGGTCTTTGTCATCGGCAAGTGACACCCTAGCAACAACTGAAGCAATGCCAGTAAGTTCTAGTTTGTAAACTTCTCGTATTAATGCAAGTCTGCATTAAAACGGTCAATAATGTTTCCCATGGCTGGAAGAACAAAATTGCTGCAATCAATAACATTTAATTTCTTAATTGCATTTTCAATATCAATGAGATTTCCAACGTTAGGAATGTTGACGAATAGTATCCAAATCGGATGAGTTATAAGGTTATTAATTTTCATATATTAAGTTACATAACTACTCATAAGTCTCTACTTTGTGGGTAATTTAGAAGTCGTAAATATAGTAGGTCTACTCTTGTATTAGATTCCAAAGTGTCATGTTGTTTGATATACAAAATAACCGTTGTAAATGCCCTAATTGTTTTAGTGATTAGTGAATCAATTATTCAATTATGAATGAGTCTTTGCCACTTTATCGTGAACCAGATAATTCTTGGGCCAACGGTCCGTATGTGTTCGTGGAACGAATTCACGAATTTGCGGAAATAACCTTATTCCTGAGAACAGAGAGGAGAGAGTGAAATTGCACTAATAATATAATAAAGTTCGTTGGCTTCCGTGTTCATGGACTGGATACTGTAGTGGACAGAAATCATGTTCCAAGAACTGGCAGAAATTAAAGAAATTTTCCTTTGATTAAGGTCGCAAACGAAATACGTCAGTTTCCAAGTATAACTTCCGGCTTTTCTGCCAACATATCTCTTTTACCAAAATAATAGTTGAATGATCTTATATTATGGTGATTGATATACAGATGACAAGCGTCATTGGACGTGTTTTATGTTGTGTATCATTAAATTCCGTGCCAGAGCAAATTAGTGTCTAACATGAAATTAATTCGCAGGACATTCATAAATATTATTTGTGTTGTTAACGATCAACTAATTTTCTTGAAAACTCTCCTTCGTCGTGAGTACTCGTGAGTTAACTAAAATAATAGCATCAAAGTAAAAATAATTGGTGACGTAACGGTTATTGCTATATTTTTAACGCTTTGTCGTAAATTTTGACTGTCTATAGGTGATGATATTTTATCAGCACATAAAACTATTTTATGAGTCATAAAAAATTTAGCCTCTACTAATATGAGAAGTGTTGGTTTAATAGTTTAGTGCATTTCCTTTCCAGTTAAGTAACTTTGTATACCAATTCTTTTGTCAAAATACACAGTTTATTTCTTCAAGTTTCTTGTCCTAGCTATTGTGTTCGGTACATTTCTTTCTACTAAGATTTCTGAATTGATTCGTGGTTTAATTTTTGGGTCAAATATTGGCCATAAAACTTTTATTGCAAATAAAATCACTTTGTTATTGATGGAGACCCCGAAAATACTGAAATAGCATCACGTTGTGACCACCGTTATTCGTTACAAATTCTGTTTAAAGCTCCTTTGATTTCGATGTTGGTTTGACCGTATTCCAACCATCATATAAATGTATGAATAGGAATCCATTATTTACATGAATAGCGAGTTTTAATTTTTTTTAACCGCCTTTCCAAAAATGAGGAGGTTCTCAATTTGATTGTATTTTTTTTTTAAATAGTAATGTGACCCACTCGAGAGAACCGAATTGGCAATTTAGGTTACCCACGTAGTGACTTAGTGAGTGACAGTCGCTTATTTGTTTCGTACTACTAAATATGTGAAAGTGTACCGTTTTTTGATCCAAATAAACATTGACTGAACTTGTCACTAGCGTCACAAAACATCTTGTTAAAAGCACATGACTGGACAAATTGGACGATGCTAACTTTGAGAGTGGCTAATTTGAACAGACGGAATTGAAACTATGATTAAATATTATGTCGCTGATGAATGATTGTAACATTACACCCGGACATTTTTATTTATACAAAGATCACATTTTAATTTTGTTATGAGCTTCAAGCGTATTTTGGTTTATTACTGTCACAGTAGCCAGAGCTTCTACTTCAGTGAAATAAGTCTTTGCAGAAAATCTTATAAGTAATATTATATTTAGTGATGCAACGAATACGAATATTGGTATTCGCCGAATAGTAGACGAATACTAATACGAATATTTAAAAATTTACATGTTTGTACGCAAATCTAATTACTGGCAGACTTGGAAAACGTGCGTCGTTGGCACGTAAAAATACGACTTGTGCAAGGGCCTTAACCGCAACGACGACGCCGACTGCTGATCCACTGGCCTTTTGGCGAGAAGATGTCCATTTTCGAAGACTGAAAAACTCGCCCAAAAATATTTTTCATTGAAGCCATGTACAGTCGCATCGGAAAGACTTTTTTCAACGGCTGGGAACATCCAGACTGAAAAAAGAAATCGCCTAAAACCAGAAAATCTACAAATTTTATGTTTTTTAATTAAAAAAATGGCTATTGTAAATTTTAATTATTAGAAAAATAGAAATTCATCAAATAAATTAGTCTTTTATTACCATGGCGAGATATTCGTATTCGTATTCGTATTCGCCGAATAGTAGGTTGGATATTCGTATTCGTATTCGTATTTGTAAAAGTAGTATTCGTTGCATCACTAATTATATTATGTAATCGAAATATATAAAACATAGTAGGTTTAGTTACCATTTATAACTCAAGAACGGCTGGACCGATTTTTATGATATTTGATTTGTTGGATTTGTCTCCACCTCGAGTCCCAGAATAACTATTAAATCATGCGACAAATTCACGAAAAAAAAAAAAAATACTATCCGAATCAGATTCTAGCTGAAGAAAAAATATTAAATGTTTCCGAAAATTGGAACTTCGGGAACACTGAAAGTGTAGTTTTTATTGGAATTTAGTATGAATTATTGAAATTTTGACAGAAAAACGTCTGTCGGCTTAACTAGTACCTATTTATATCCATACTCCATACTAATATTATAAATGTAAAAGTAACTCTGTCTGTCTGTCTATCTTTATGTTACGTTTTTACGCCTAAACCGCTGAACCGATCGTCATGAAATTTGGCAGAGATATAACCTGTGATATGGAGAAGGACATAGGTTACTTTTTTACGCGATAACCGACATGCACGCGGGCGGAGCCGCGGGCAAAAGCTAGTAATATATATCTTATTTATTCTTACTCTTAGTCATTCAACTTATAAGAACATCTTTAATGCGGTTTCTTTTTGCATTAGCATTAATTTAAACAACGGGGACGTCTCAAGAATAAGTTTTTCTTTTGTTTTATTCTATGAAGGCCAATGAGAGTTAATGACATAATTATTTCTTCGAAATTCGTCCCATGGATTGTGGATATTAAAAACAAAACAATAACACCTCCGTTTGGTTTTGACAATTGTCTTTCCTAATAAAATTCAATTATTAATGAACTTGAAAAACGTATTTATGACAATTGTTTATAACGACGCGTGACCATAGATAGTGCTGATTAGCACGCCTCGTGTTCATAATACTATTGTACTGAGTAATCTGGATCTCTATGCAGATAGCTATGTAAATACTGCAGTTATAGCAGCCTTAATTGCATCCTTATGCCTCATCATTACCTGACTAGAGGTGAACAAAGACTTATTAATACAGACATGTGATGGGTGTAGTGTCGTGGAGCTCCTTGCTCATAAGATTAAACCTTTTCGGTCTTGTTACAAAATAAGATTTTTTTTAGACATGGTTTAATTGAAACCTTAGAGCCTGTGCTTGTAATAAGACCATAACTATTATCGAAAAAGGTTTGTATTTTCGGGCTCAGGTTAGATCTCTTGTGATCAGTAGCGTAGCTAGTCCTAAATCCGACTGCGGCGAAGCTCCAAAAGAGGGAAGGTAGTTTGTAGCATGACCGAAATGAGCTCGAAAATTGGAGAAGCTGATTTCGATAGGTTAGAATTTCTGTGTCATTTTAATAAATGAATGCGAGAGCTTGAGAATTGGGCCGCACCTGGGGGGCCCTGTAGCTTGGGGGCCCCGTATCATTGATACCCCCTTCTTGTAATAAGACTGTTAGTTAATTGGATATCAATTCTTAATTCGAAATGCAACGCATTGGTGCCGATTCCCTTGTTCACAAACGAAACTAAATTTAAGTTCAGTGCATCTTTTTCTTTCTAATTCATTAAGAAAAGGACAGAAGATAAATTTTAGTTTAGTCCTGTCAAATTAATCAGCGCCTGTCACTACTCCTTACAAGTTTAGACGTGATTAAAAACTTGCCGACTAAAATTACGTCAATTTACGTCAAGCGCTGATTAATTTGACAGGATTAAACTAAAATTTTTCTTCTGTCCTTTTCTTAATGAAATAGAAAGAAAAAGATGCACTGAACTTAAATTTAGTTTCGTTTGTGAACAAGGGAATCGGCACCATTGTCTAATTCTCTTACCGAAACTAACAGTTAACATGACAGAACGATACAGAGTAGAAAATAACTAAGCTGTTGATTAATAGGCTTAAAATAATTATTTTAATTGTCTATGGCTAGACGTGGTCATTAACGAATACCATTACAATTACTTAAGCTAATAAGTGTTAGTCTGGGTAGACTATTTGTAGACTTGCTTCCAATTTTCATACATCAGCTTATAGAATGGGTTCGGAGAACATTAATAGTTGCACGTGACGTCCATATTATAACGCTTAAGGCGAGGTTCTTCGAGCGTGCATTTTTGTTTTAGAGGGGGCAGCTGGGCGCGAGTAAATTGTGCCGTGAATTTCGTTAATTTTGGGTTGAAAATTATATGTTTTACGATATTAACAATGTTAAACCAGACGGACATTACATCATCATAGACGTTTATTTTGATGTGATTTTCAATACATAATGTGGTATAATATTGAAATAAAATGATTTTAATCTACAAAATAAGGGTATGTTTGGTTTTTTTTTCTATCGAGCGAACTTTATCCAATTAGGTAACGAGTACCTACCCGACGTATCTACAGAAAGGTCTCAAAAGCAACATATAATTTTTTCACGTGTTTAATCATTACCGTTTCTGAATAAAATGACATTAAAATTACATTTCCTAGAGGTTAACTTGAAGAACCTCGCCTTATAGAAAATGTAGCACGTTAGTGTATAGAATAGGAATACTAATACAAGGACTGACTGATTCATAACTTTTTCATTACTTCCCTTTGGCTTCGGCGTAGACTTAATTATCATACAGCATATCATTATGAGGCTGGATTCTAGTTCATGAGTGATCTGATAAGCTTTAGTACAATAATGTGGGTGGTCACAAATCATTGGTCTTATAACATGGGATGAAGAGTTGATGAGCTGATTTATTCACGCTATCATTCAAAATGTTCAAGAAACGTTGGAAATGTTTGAGTTCGGTAAGAGTTAATTTAATCGCTGTTACGTATTAAAACGTTTTGAAATTAACTACTTAGTGAATGCAGCGAAATCAATTAACGGACCTTTGTAATATCAATTAAAGTGTATTTGACGGCACGGTTGGCGCAGTGGTTAAGCGATTGCCTGCTACGCTTCGTGTCGCGGGTTCGATTTCCGGACGGAACAAATATTTGTATGACAAGTAGTTTTTCTTGGTCTGGCTATATGTGTATGTGAGTTTAAATGTTTGTAAACGCACCCACAATACAGGAGAAATTCTTAGTGTGACGCAACGTTTAAAAAAAAAGTGGTATTCGAGTCGCTTACAAAATTCCACGAAGTCATGATCCAAGAATGCCTACTTAAGGCGCTATGATCGGGCTCGATCCGGCTGAAGTAGGCTCGCGGAGTCGCGAGTGGTTGCCTCGCGCATTTAGTAGGTATTTAAACATAGTAATTATTTTAATCATTTATTTATTTATATACACACAAAATACTTGACAGGACAATATATTAACATAGAAGAGCACAAAGGTACTGCTTATTTCAAAAGAAATTTCTTCCAGCAGACTCGCGAGAGGACAGTTGGATAAGAAATGTAGACACAGTATGTAGAAAAGTTAAACAAGAAAAACTTAAATTAAAACACTTAAAACAAAACTATAACTATATAAAATAAACATACATACAAATACATACACATATAAATATCACCTATAATATACATACATATATATTATAATGTAGAATATTACTGTATAGAAGAGAGGTAATGCTCTTTGACTTGCTTTTTAAAGAGAAATAAAGTTTTAGAATCATTTTATCAAGACAAACTCAGCGAATTGTGCTAAACAATCTTACTACCTTTTCATTTAAATAAAAAACAAAAAAAGTCTGTTTTTTAGCTATGAGATTGATTAAACGGTTACGAAAAGAACTTTGGGATTTTTTTCTATCCAGCAAAGTCGATCTAATCGTGTTACTAAAAGCAATTACATGTTTGCCAAATCCTTAAATAAGATATATTTTATTTTCAGAATTTTATAACACTGATTTTAATGTTTCCAATGGATTAAAAAAAAAAAAACTAGTTAGCGCGGTCTCTGTCGAATCATAGCGCCTTAAGATATATATTTTTTAACAAATGTAAAAAGTGCATATCATAGAAAAAAAAAAAATACCCGTCAATTATTTGACCATAAAAGCAGGTCCTTGTTAATCCATATTTCAATTGAACAAGTTTTTAGCGACACCCATAAAGGTAGTGTTGTATAGTGGCCAGCACATCAAGCTACCCGAAACTGTCAAGTTTTTCCAAACGATTTTAAACTTTAAAATGTTTTCGATTAAGTTCAAAATCGAATTTTTCAGTTTGTGGTAACTTGATGTGCTGACCAGGGGGCCAAGTCTACTAATGTACAAACGTTGCAATGGTCTCTTCATTGTGAGTTTTTGACAGATTTGCCATACAAACACTGTCAAATACTCACAATGGCGAGACCATTCTGACACTATTGTAATAGCAGACTTGAGGCCCAGGGCCATCGTACATTGTATTTTATAGAAGCAACACGAAGAGTTAAATTCTTACTCTAAATTATGTTACTTCGAACCAGTCCTGTTCGTGTAGGGTAGGATCTGATAATAAATAACAACCAAGATAAGATCTACGCATTGTTCCAAGTTCTCACCGGCGCCATTTATCACTCTTGTTATGTGATAAAGTTTTAGCTGTCAAGTTTTTGCACCGATTAGTTATGTTATTATTACGTTACTATTATACCACTGGTGACTGCCTCGTTGGTCTTGTGTCCGTAATCGCTACTGCTCAGGTCCTGGGTTCGAATCCCAGGTTGGGCAAAGTGTTATTGGGGTTTTTCATCTGGAATTTCTCAGTAGTAGCCCGGAGTCTGGATTTGTGCCCGGTTGACGGTAATCAGCTGGCCCCCACATGGGACTTCAACACAACTGGGCCTCAAGTCTGCTATTACAATAGTGTCAGAATGGTCTCGCCATTTTGAGTATTTGACAGTGTTTGTATGGCAAATCTGTCAAAAACTCACAATGAAGAGATCATTCTGACACTATTGTAATAGCAGACTTGAGGCCCAGTTCGGGCCATTTCCGAATTTTCTCGAAGTTATTGAAATACGGGACGTGTAGCAATACAGGACGCCATGGTCAAATACAGTGACAGTCCCGTATATACGGAACGTATAGCAACCCTATGGGTACATCTCTGCTGGATCCTTCGGGGAATACAGGCGTTATGTTATGTTTACTATAGGTAGGTATATAAACTGTGATCTTATTTGCATAGTTTATTGCGAAACATTAGAACTGGAAACTTCACCGTAGTTCATTTTGCAATCGAATTTTGACACCAGGCAGTCAAAATACTGATGTATTAAGGCTTGTAAAAACTAGTGCGATATCGCGGGCGGGACGCGACACTAGTAGCACAATTTCTTTATCGGTGCCTGTCGCGGCCGTGATATCGCACGAGTCTGTACGAGCCTTTATCCGATACCTGCGTTTAATGCTTAGTGTTAGTGACTTCATTTCGAAAAATGCTTCAAGAGTTCACGTGAACCACATTTCAATATAAAAGCTTTAGTCCGGAAGAACATTAATCAGGCAGTATCGGCGAAATTTTTGGAAGATCAAAGAGCTGGCTTGTATTTCGGCCAATACTTGGACGTTATATGTCAGAATACATCAGTGATATCAGGGCAGTGGTATCAGTCCATGATTCAGCGTGTGACTGGAGCATTGACCCACATTCGTGTACCGCGGGACACTTGGCAGTCGCTTCGGTTTAAAATACGATCAGCCGCTATGTCGTTGGGTAGAACGAGCCACAGCCCACTAGTGTAGGGTTACTCTAAATTTGAATTATCATCCGGTGATACGCAAAACGAACATATTTCATTGGTTTCAACTACCTACAGTTCTGCTCTATTAATTTTTGTCGTACGTGTTAAATCTTCCTAGTTTATTTTAAACACCTCTATAAATTATTGTCCTAGACGTTACATAACGTTTCTAAACATACTACCGCGAGTCGTACAACTACTATAGTTGCCAACGTAAAAATGTTCCGTTATGCATAAATTCACATTAATTGGTCGCCGGTACCGCCATATTGTTTCTTGAAATAATTCATGTTAATGTAATTCTGCATACAAAATGAATTTTTTCTACGTATGGCTCGAAATCACTATTCTTTTTATTTATTTAAAAAGAGACAAATTCGACGTCATCCCATTACTCACATTTACTCAACATCTTATTACTTTTAATGCATTGTCTTTTTACAAGGAATTTCTGAAAAGACAAATTGTTTCTTCTCTTTTATGTAATAGCTGACATGCTTTTTAATCAAACAATAAAATTAATTTATATAGTCAATTTACGTAGATATTACAGTATAAGCTATACCATCAGGGTTTTTGCTCATTATAACCTATCTCTTTGTAGTAAGTATTCATAAACAAAATGATTAATTCTATAAATACAGAACACCTGCAAACTGTATTTCCACATTGCTTCAGTCCATACTCTGTATTAAAAGAAGATCTACACAAAAATACGAGCGGCAGAATTGCAACTCGTGTTCCACTTTCTCTACTTACATATTAAACTACGCATTAGGGACATGTTTCACTTTCGCGAAAATCTCGAGCAATAAGAGCAATTAAATTATGCTTAACTTCACAGCACATTCCATATACCCTGGGCTTGTTACGGAGAGAAAATCATAATGATAATGACCTTAATTTTTTTTGGCCACAGACCATTGAGCATTTGTGATTTTTGCTGAAACTTGAGATTTACTTTTTTCGGTCCATATTACCATTCAGTATGTCTTCGTATGTGATTGACTTTTAAATACATCACAAAAAATAAATATTCAAGTTCTCTGGTGGCAAAAAGTCTGTACTACTAACGATATTGTTTGTTTCATTCAATACAAAACACACGACAGAGTCTAAATAGGAACAGTCCGGAACACATTATCCATAATTTAAGTCTATTATAATGAATTTGCTATCATACTATAGAAATCATTTGATTGAACCGGGCCTCAGCACGCGAAATCAAATTGCTGCGCACTTTTATAATACACTTGATTGCGAAATTGAGGCAGATAACCATACAATTATGTGCCAACTTTCTCGCCGTCTCTTACACTCATAATTTGTTATCGTAAAAAATACTTTCATGGATAAAAAATACTCTCGAACACGAATTACAACAAGTTACGTGAAAATTTCTAAGTCAATTAGCATTTCAGCTTCAAATGTCGTTGACGTAATTGACAGTTAGTCCACCTGAAAGTCTGTGTACCTTTTAATTAAGACTAGCTCCGCTTGTTTACTTTTCTCTGGCTAACGAGGAACGGCAGCTTTCTCTTCAAACAATAACACAATATTGCTAAAGAACACTATTTAGAAAGGCATCTTCTGTTGTTTTAGCAGCATTTCTGCAAATCAGTTGCAGTCAGTTACTCGAAAGCGTTTTAATGTCCGTCATACATTCTGTTTATTGCATATAATTCCATATATACGGATTTCAGTAAAAGTAAAAGTTGATAGACATTTTTATGAAAGTATTTTTAGTTTCTCTCTTTTGAATGGATCAGCCTGCATTTTTCACATTTACATTCTACATGTGTTTCATGTGTTAGCGCGTGGGCTATGATTTTTCGGTATGCATTTTTTTTTTTTGGGTGATTATAATAACAATATTTTATTGACACAAAAAATATTAACATTACAACAACCATATTGCGGAAATGCGAAAATTGTAGGCTATAATGATAATAATACATACATTCAGCATCTGCAGCCGAACTAAGTGAAAAACCTGTATCTCGCCATACAGCGCCATACCTCTCTGACTAGAAAAATGTTTAGCCAACATTTAATTTTTTTTTCTCAATTCTTACTGAATATTATATATATAAATTAACATACAGCTTAAAGTATAAAAAACAAACTAAAATAGAGAAATTTCATACACTTAAATGAGTTGTAGAGTGTGGACGGTAGTGAGTAAGTCGATGTGAGTGTGGGTGAGTGAGTACGTGGGTGTGCGTAAGTGTGGATGTGTGTGTGTGATAATAAATGTTGAGATTGAGAAGATAGTATAAAGCATTTCTGTTTGAGATGTAAAATTGCTCAATTCAATCGCATGAACACTTTCTTTTTCTTTTGTTCCAGTGTCAACATTTCTACCCCAAACATTATGATTTACAAATGGATATTATGATACGAGTGAAGTGCTGTCAAGAAACTAAAAACCCAAAGTGACGAAGTGCCCTGTAGGTGTCTGTTGTGCTACCGTTCCGTTGCCTTCCCCTTACCTATTAATGCTCAATATGTCTGACAAGACCTCGTCGTCGGTCGGCCCGAGAAGTTTCGAGACGATCTCGGAGGAGGACCTCACTGCTTCGCCCTGGGAGAAACTGTTGGGAGAGGTGAACACTGCTGTTCCTACGATAATAAAGACTAATGCGTCATGTACAACCATCTGTCGAAGCGGCGAAGAGGTTTCTGCGAACCCTCAAGCCGAGAAGGATTTGGAGGGAAACAAGTTGAAACGATCCAAGAGCCTTAATCAGCGAAGAAATAGCAGCGGCCTTCTCAGCTCCATCCCGAGGCAGCTGAGGAACTCATTCTCATTGCGCGGAGTTCAGAGCGAACCTTCCAGTGTCAAGGACGTACCCACGACCAGGAATGACAGCTCTCTCAATCTTCTTCTTAGGTGAGTCTTAGTTTCATATTGAAAATTTTATTACAGACGATCCTTGTGATAAAACGGATTTATATTCAAGGCCCAATTGATTAATAATTGTTTTGTTAAAGGAAAGGATTGATTTATGTATAGGTGCTTTGCAAGTTGACGTCATGCGCGACGATTGCAAAGAACAAACAGCTGACTTTTAATAAAAAGGGGAAATACTAAATGCACAATGTTTTCGATGACGCAAGAAATTTTTCATCTATGTCAACGTTTTTCCAATAACGGCAAACATTAAAATTGAAAGGATGGCAAGTCAAGTAGAAACATACATCTACGTAAACAGCATAGCTTTCGAGACCTCTCTGTCCGCTTTCATAAAATAACTATGTTTGTTAGTATCGTCGACTGACTCAATTGAGTTTCTGGGTTCGATTCGGGAAAAGTGTTATTGGCTTTTTTCTTCTTAGTAGCACCCCGGAGCCTGGATTCGTGCCCGATGGATGGCAATAGGCTCGCGCCCCCAATAGGAGGCTGTGGGAAATAACACGAGACAAACATAACTGGCGAAATGAATGAATGTAGGTACTATCACCTCTGCCTAAGCCTTCGGGGAAAATAGACGTGAAGTTGTTATGTAGTCATCGCAGTCCCGTTCAGTATAAAATTGATATTCTCAAACGATGCACGAATGACTTTTACCAAGTGCCCTTGAGCCTGCAGTTTATAATATATTGTCACGTGCCGTTGGACTCCATGGAGGAATTTTCATTAGAAAACACATGGGAGGTCAAGAACAAACGGCGCCTCATGACCACAAGGCTTCGTCTGCCTGAGGCAGACGAAGCCTTGTCTCCCCCCTTACCACCTCATCGCTATAATTACCATCAAGTAGAACCATTCCACATAATTGCAGCCTTCATGGTCTGAAATACGTGAGGCTTCGCAGTGACTGGTCCTAGAGATGCAACTTGACCTATTGTCTGTCGCTGTCTACGCTATTTTAAGGAAAATCGATTCGCTAAGACAATGTCAGGGTCTAATTAGTGCAGTAGATAAAGGTTTTTTAATTGAAAACTCAATGGCGATTGAAATTGAGAGAGCCGTTGAAGAAGTAATTTTTCAATTTTACGAACTAGGCACTTTATTTTTCGCTCGTAACAGCCTGTCAATATATCAATAAATTTACATCACACATGATCAATATTATGAGGCTATAAAACACTGTGTAATTTGATAGTTGTACATTTGCAAGTCCATAATGAAACGTCATAAATGTCAAGAATGGGTTTTCCGTTTATAAATGTTCATCAGTTCCTAATAAAAAGATTTTTACCGATAACTTTCTCATATGCAAATAAATTACAAAGGAAGCGGACGTCCTTATTTAAATACGAATTGCAGGAAACAAGGCGCCCGTGGTAGACAGCGAGCCTAAAACAATGCTCCTTGCAGAAAACAATGAATAGACTGAACGATTGGATGGAAGTAGCAATTCAGGGCCATCCGTTTAGCGCAATCCGTGTCCTCTTATTTTTATCTCCTTGTTATGAGTTGTGAATACAAATGACTTTTCAATTGATTTAGGGTCGTCACCGTCACTCGTCGGAAACAAGCGCATAAAATGTATTAACAATATTAACATACGAATTACGTGAGGTCCATTTTGGAATGGGTGTATTAGGTAGATACCGAAGATTTATGACCGCTAAGTGTAGTTATTTGTTATTATTTTTATTGGTCTTCGACCACCCACTCTGAATAAATCAGATAAATTATGTGTAGTATTCAAACTAACAAGAATGGAATCTCTTTGATTTGTTATAAAATGTTGTTATGGAAAAATACGTTCACATTTTAGTGTTCATTCATTTGAGTGGTGATGCTGATTTGTTTACAGAGGCCCTAGTGTGAGTTTCTTTTTACCATCTCGATTTTACGCATCGAGCGCGTTCGGCGCTCCGAATGGCCTCCGATTGGCCCTTCACCAATCGGAGTGCTGAACGCGCTCGATTCGTAAATTCGAGATGATTAAAATAAACTCACACTAGGGCCTCAGGTAGGTCACCTGACCTACCTGAGTGTGAGTTTATTTTCGATTACCTAATCGAACATGGTGTAAATTGGATATTTGACTATGTACTACTAATTTTTCTTTCTTTTTTTCTACCAAAAATATACATGAATTAATACTCATTTTAAAGATGTTACTTAATAAGAGAAATAATTTTAAAAAATCGAAAAAAAAAAAAAAGTGTAGTGGAGAAGTTACAAGCTTTTTAAATTATTCTTCTATCCTTGTCACGCAAAATAATCATTGTACTGAATGGAGCGAAGTTATATTATGGCGTTCCTGTGTTGTGACGTCAAACCTAAGAATTGTTGTCTCTGTCTAGCATAGATTTTAAAACGCATACAAGTTCGCAATTTTTTGAGTTATAAAAAAAAACTGATGCTTAATTTTTTTTCTTTGTTTAGAAAAATCTAATTTTAAAATACATTTTTTTTTTTACTGAAATCGCCAATTTATTTGTAACTTTAAAGTGACCCAATAATTATAAGCAATGCTTATCTATCAATGTTCAAACATCGCGCTATATCTTATCGATGTCATCATTATCTTCAGTCCGTATTGGCTTGTCCTACTGGCTGCTCTGTATGATAGCCTCCCTTCCCCATGAGGCAATCTCTTTTGATGATGCTACATGTCAAGCTAGTAGTCAGTTATTTATTATAGACGCATGATTTCCCATCGGCATCGTGACCCTGGAATAGTACTTTTCTGTGGCAACAAAAACTTATGAACGCAAATAACTTTGATGGATTTGATGTAGGTAACAGTTAAAAACGGTGCTTCGTTCGTTTTTTGCTAACATTTATTTTACTTTTAGGCCACTGCCCCTAGCTAGAGTCACCAAAAAACGAATATACTCCGATCACATTTATTGGAATTGCCTTTCAGAGGGGACCATATAATTTAGATTTAAGATGATCAATAGATTGCATAAATTGGTGAGGTTTTTGCAGTACCCAGTTCCATTAATTTATTGGAGGGTCCTCAGTTTAATGTGCTATGTATTGGTATGTATGCATGCCCTATATTTAAAAGGTGATAAAAGATAAAAGTCCGGAGCTGATACAGTTACGTTATTAGGCACAATACGTAACTGTGCTTATCAACTGATAGCTGGGTCATGAACAGTAGGTCAACGCCCCTAAACAATAAGAATGAGTTTTCTGACATTGAGCCCATTATAAATACCTATTTTTGAAAACATTTGGTCTCAGAAATATGTTATTTACGTTCAAAGTTATGAACTATGCATCGGTCTATTTAAATAAAGTAATTTCATCTAGATTATGGCAGTTAACTCTCTTTGAAAATGATTTACAGCCCCGACGAACATAAATTGTACCAGCGTGTGCCTTTTCGCATTTTATTGGCACACTTCAGAATTATAGCATTTACATAGTTCAGAAAGCTTTGATCCAGAATATTTACTAAATAATAAATAATAAAAAAAACTTGGATTCACAGCACGATTATACTAAGAACGTCGCGAGGCCATTCACTTCCATCGAGGTGTTCACACTTCTACGTGTTGGCGTATTGGTATGATGACTGTGAGGGTTTGTGTGTGTATTGGTGCCAATATTTGCACTCTCCAACATTCGGCTCACTTCCTGGCATGCCTTATCACCGACAGACCCGACCTGGATACGGATTTCTATGCACGGTTTACAGCAAGAACTATTTGCTCTGTTTAACTTATGGTTCGAATTGAACATTGGAAATAGAAAACGCGAGGGATGTTGACTTTCAAAAACTTTATGCTGAAGACGTCAAAATATTTTGAACGGTTTTAACTTCAAACGAAGTAGGGCGAAAAAACTAATTGAAATTTTATAGCTTCTTTTTTGAAGAATTGTGAATACACATAACTTTACATAAACACCAAAACATCTGATGATCTGACCGGAATTCGCAGTGCTGAACTCGGCAACACTTTCGCTCATACTGTTTTTCTTGGGTTAAATGTCGAAATATCCTGGCAAACGCACTAAAAACAGCTGATGACGCGATAATTACGAAACACTGACGTACCATGCGGTGTCACCTGTACAAACAAGGTTACAAGAACCTCTTAGTAACTTTGTTGTATACAAATACATACATAAATACTCTGTTGTACAGTATTTCTGGGAAAATTCAGTGTGAAATGAAAGACTTTGTATTTGAATGGGTGCAAAGTAGGTACCTAAGTTAAGTAGAATAATTTGAATAACGTGTCTGATTATGATTTACTTGGAACAGTTCGCTTAAAGGAATTGTTGTTTTATTTTCCTTGGGTGTTTAAGATAACAACTAGCCAGTCAAATCAAATAATGCAACAATGTTTTGTAAGACGGATGTGCTTGATGAAGGGCTTGTGGCCCAGTAATAACCACCCACAGGGGTCGAAAGATCTGGTTAAGCTACGCTTGCCGCGGTTTGTCCGTGGATCGGTGACCACCTTTACATACTGAGACAAAGCACGTTAAGCCGTTGGTCCCGGCTGTCATTCGTGGATCTTTGACAGTCGTTACGGGTCGTCAGAAGCCCGGAAGTCCGTAAACCAGTCTTACCAATGGGTATCGTATTACCCAGTAACTGGGTTGTGGAGGTCAGATAGGCAGTCGCTCTATGTAAAATACTGGTATTCAGCTGCATGCGGTTAGACTGGAAGCCGACCCCAATATATACGGGTAAAGGTTGCAGTTGGGTACGCAGATGAGGTTTTTCTAGATTTTAGTGGGTAAAGTTCTCAATGTGGCATTAAAACGAGTGTCATTCTGATTTTCGACAGTTTATTATTTCGACACGGTCCCAATTTCGAAAAACAATAGTTCGACTACTCATTGCTTCGACAGAACATATATTCGACAAGAGTTAGTCCGACAAAACATACTTCCACAACGCAAACCTTCGAAAAACACTACTTCAACAGAAGCCTCGTTATGCATTTGTTCGGCGGATCTCTATTTCGACGGAACATACCTTCGACGTAATACTGCTCTGAAATGTGGCAATAATAATTGAATTTCGCTTTATGGTTTTAGGTACAAAATCAAAACATAATTAATAATCAATATTATGTTTTAAATTATAACCAGTAACAAATCTTTGTACAGTTATATTTTTGAACGGCCTATACAACAATACCCCACACTGGGATAGCTGCGGACAGCTTAGCAATGAGACCATTAGTACTAGAAAGCTGTAATATGGCATGAGTATACTATACATATTAATCACTCCGACAAAGTGGAAAACTAAAATATTTAAATACATTTTTTTTAGGGTACCTCCCCTACACGTAATGTGCAGGAATGATATTTTTTTCTCGTCTATCCCGTGGCCGGCATCAAGTTACCACGAACTATCAAATTTTCTCGTTCGATTTTGAACTTAATCATTAACATTTTAAAGTTTAAAATCGTTTGGAGAAATTTGACAGTTTCGTGAAGCTTGATGTGCTGGCCACTGTACATAATAAAGAGTATTATCTTATTATTATTAACTATCTGACGATAGAAGAACTCAATTTAAAAAATAAAGGCATACAACAGCAACTAAAATACTGCCAAAACTGTATTCATTTTTCCCCGAAAGTTATTAAATGACCATCACGCAAAGAGTACTCGTAAATAAAAGCGTTTGTTTTCCGGAAAAAGGAGACTGCATGCGCAGTATACAAAACGTTTGAAGAAGATTTCAAATAGCAACTCAATGAAAGCGGTACAATACTAGGGACTAGTATACCGCTTTCAATGAGTTGCTTGGAACATCGCGCGACACTTGCGACATGGTAGACAGTACTAATTTGCAAAACTAAATACAGGCAAAAAGAATTTATTGTGCAATTGCAAGTTGTAAACAACAGGTAGAGAAAATCAGTACCAATTAGATTTTCACTAAGCATTTACTCATGCTGGACATAACCCTTTGGCAAAAAACCTACCTGTAGAGGAAACCCTAACAGTTTTCCGCATTGGATTTGCATTTATAAACGATCGATCTCCGAATCAAAGCCTCCTTTACTTGCAGTACACTTGAGCTCCACTTGACTTACCGGTATATTTTCCTTATGATCTGACATCAACGACGCGTCTATCAATATAACAGGGTTTCTTTGAAACTGTCATATTAATAATTAATATTTGTGTACATAGTACCTACGTATATTATCTGTACAAGGAAGTCATTGTTTTACCTGTTCGTATTCATTTTTCAACACTTCGAATGGAATAGTCATTGGATAGGGAAAATATACTTTGTGCAGACACTAATATATTCTATTAAACTTCATAACATCCACGAGCAAAATAAGAATGTCTGCGAAAAGTCTATCGGAAAAACTAAACTAAATACAAAGTCGATGAAAGTTATTGAAAACGTGCATTAAAATTTGCTCTATGTCAAACACTTCGTTAAGGTGAAAACAAAAAACAGCATTAGGCACATCGATCACTAATTACTTTATTAGTGATCGAGGATTAGGCACGAATTTGTTTATAGTAAAGATAAATAAGAGAACTTAACGTTTCCATTTGCGTAAATAGTTTTGAGTAATTCCTTTAGACTTGAGCCCAATAACCCAACACGATTGCTATGACGTAAAAATCATTGGAACTTTACTTGCGTGGAATGATTAAAAACAAATGTTCGTGATACTAGAATGACGTCATCATGATTGATTCAATATGGTAATGATTCGTTATAAAACAGAAGACTGAATAAAAACAGAGAATGATTTCAATAGATACCTAATAACTAATGAAGCAGATCTATTTCAGAGGAACTATAAAACATAATTATGTAGATATGATATGAAACTAGTGACGCTGGTATTTCTGGCAATTTTTTTCCACATTTGTTATTGAAGAGTCTGAAGTTTCCCGATAAATACGCAAAGATATTCAATTCTATAATATACTTGCAGGAGCACAATGCACCGTTATTTTGTTAAATGGGACCGGAATCCCAAACGGTGTTACCGAGACTCGCATAGGCGCCACTCGCAGCAGATATGGATAGAGTATGCATATTTAGAAAGAGTTGGAATCGAGTCTAAAGAGAGCAATAGTACAGGTTAAGAGCCCGGTAACCCGTTTCCCTCATTACTTTTACAACTAGCACAAGATGATAAGAAACCCGATAAAACTCTTGGATTTTCCCTAATTTCTCAAGATAATATGATATTATTTCAAAGGAATTTGATAATTTATAAGTAGTAGGTCACGTAAAGGATTTTTCTAATATTAAAGAAGTTAATGACTCAATATGTGTGCTAGGTAACGGCTGGAATGACCAACTGTCGAATTTGAATTAGATTTCTTGTTGTCTAGGTTTTGATTTATTGGCTTTGAATATTATAGTCTGCAAAATTATTCATATATCCAACATTTATTTTTATTTTGACATGATAGATTACAATGGAAATACTTTCATTGTTATTTCGTTTATGACCACAATTTGTATTCGTTATGAAAGGACCGCTTTCTCAATTTATTATTTGTACCTATATGTACTCAGTACTGAACACATTATGTATGATCACGTTCAAGTACATCATCAACGCTACTTTCACAAGCAGTAAACTATTACGATCATTCATTTATTTCTTGTTCAATTGGTTTTTATTAAAAACCGTTTTCATTGCTTTCTACAGTTTTAGAGATGTTTCATTCGTATTCTTTGCAGCTGACAGAACCTGCTTTTAATTTATTATTTTCTTTAATACTACACAATGAGTTATTTTTCATCTAGTGTATTATCTTACATAGTGCTTCTCCAGGGAGCTATAATCTTGCATTAAGTAGTTTGTATATTCAGTAGTTATTTCCAGAGCACGAGTGGGTTAAGACATCTATTAAAATATTTTTCAACAAGTCTGTCTTTTAACTCCAGAATAGCTTAAAATTAATGACTGTTTACTTAGTCTGTCATTAAAAGTACGATGAACAACAAGACAAAACGATATGAATTAATCCATAATGGCATCCATGCATTTGTTAGGGACGTATGTTTCGTGCCTATTATAGGGAGGTAGGTATTTTAGTAGTAAGGTTATAATGAATGAAGAGAATTTCTGTAAATTAACATCATTAATCTTCACTACTCACCAGGAAATTATGAATTTTCCCAAATTACTTCGCACCGCATTGAATCGTTTTTATCTGAATAACCTTTTTTTTTTGTCACAAACATCATGAGTTCTTACTCATTATAATGAATCATTATCTATCTACACTAACTAGCCGTTGACTACTTATTTAGTCGCGAAGTTGTTACAGGTGTAGACACGAAATCTCGCGTCCGGCCCTGGTCCAGGCCATGGTCCGGAGCGAGAGTGCATGGGAGGCAGTCACCTCCTTCTGCGAAGCAGTAATGCACGCGAAGGAGGAGGCGGAACGCGTGAGGGAGCGGCCTTCTGTGCGCCCTCACGCCCCTAGTCACCTCAGGGGAAGCCCTGCAGGCTTAGACAAAATACATCCGTACGTTTTTCCGCACACGCTGCAGACTAAACGTTAGCGTTAGTAAAATGGTAGACAAAATAGCAAGCTCACGCCAGACGCTTATTCCGCAGCATGGGAAGGAACACGGGTGGGTTTTAGTCAGTAAAAGTCTGACACGCCCTCCCGCTGCGCCCACAGCGGGAGAAGTTATTTGATAATTTCCCACCCAAAAAAAAAAAGGTGTATACTCGAACATATGTAGAAGGAAACACAGAAGGAAAATTTCTAGGAGTAGGCAATACAGAAATATAAGTACCTACCTTGTTTTAAAAATAGCATCTTAAAATATTGTACATTGTACTCACGATTTTCTTCTATAAATCGTGCTGTGTAATCGTAGATCAGTGTTGGTGCATGTTTCTTTGTTAATGTTAGTAATAACTGATCGATGAATCATTACTAGGAAAATAATAATGATTGCGCCTTTGATTATTATAAATCTTGAGCAGGTACGTCAATGTAGTCATGATCAGGGGATCAAGTTACTGTAGTCCTGACTTAATTATATTTAATAGTACTAATAACTTCTTATATGGCGATGGCGCCTATCTAGACATACATTCATGGATTATTTTGTTATAATTGCTAACTTAGTAAATATGAGGTGGTAATACGTAATTGATGGTCCTAGTATACGATGCTATTGTATAAGAAGCAATACAATAGCATCGTATACTAGGACCATCACACAACAACAGCCAAGGCGAATATTTTTGGGGTTGTCTTTTAAGGGCTATATTTCACCGGGACACCATGGCGACGCAACCAGTCGCCGCTACGAGTACCAACAAAATGTATACAGCTCTATAGAGAGTTACTCACCTGGTGTCCGTTTGGTTGCGCAACCAATTTGGCGGCGCGACCAGCTCGGACGCGTGCACAGAATGTTACTGGTCGCGCCGCCACGCTGGTCGTGCCACAACTTTCCTTCAGGACTGACTGATTTTCTTAATTGTGTCTTGTTTCAACAAATCATTTTCACACAAATTCAGTTACTCATCAAAGGACCTCACAGACATCCTCATATAACTAAACACTTATCCGGGTATCTTCTTAGATCGTCCCGTCCTTCGATCGAGATCGTCCGGATTGTCCTTTCTTACAGCGATCGGCTAAATAAGGATGAACCCACCACTGTTTCTTTTTTCTCTTGAAATCTCTTTTCCTAACATACGGCAGTAGTGCTATCTCTTCGAGGTCCATTTTGATACTGTATCAGTGTTGTGCGGCGACTCTGGTCTCTGTATGGTGTCTACTTTGGTAGCTTATGGAAACCACGATGGCGCGACTGGTTGCGCCGCCATGGTGTCCCAGTGAAATATAGTCCTAAGTTTCTAAATTTCAAAAAGTAATCAAAACACGAAAGAAAACCAAACCAAAAACTAAATCTTATTTAGGTTAGGAACAGTAAAATTGCATGTTAGCGTTTCTATTTGCAGACAACAAGTAGCTCTTCTGTCTGTGCTGAGGCGATGGTTAGTAAATATTTAAGTATAATTTTTTTACAGCAAAAATAATTTAATTTATAGAAACTTAGTATTCTATTTAATCTATTGTACAGAAATGGGCCTAAGAATGTAAAAAATCTTTCCATAAAGACATGTTTTGAGGTAATATTAGATGTGCACACTATAATCACACTCGAAATTTCGAATGATAAAAAACGGCTCAATAAGGAACGTCGGTAAGTGAGTCTAGAATTTTCATATTGAGACACGAAGCAACAAAATACGATCTACAAGAATGTGGTCGCTTTTCTTTAGATCGAATTTTGTTGCTTCGTGTTTCAATATGAAACGTTATAAAAGGTATCAGAAAATTCTAGACACACTTACCGAGGTTCATTATTGAGCCGTTTTTCAGAATTCCTTCTCAGTCACGAGATAATATTCTTTTTAAAGAGTGGCGCTACGCTGTAGGCTCTCTTAAGGATCGACGAAGGCAAACAATGGATTGATAAGCCGAGAAGGCTGTTATGCAAAAGCCTTTTCATTACCGTTACATAATGATATCCATAATTAAAATATAAAGTATAATAAAAAGAGGGAGGTGACGTGTTTATACTGGAAATAACTGTTACTAATAATTATATTGTGTAACCAGTGCGTCATGCCGGTGAATTCGTTCCGTGTTAACAGGGACATTGGTACCTAACAAATCTACATACAGCAAGTACATATAGATTAACATGAACAGTAACCGATACCGCAATGAAGTACACAAAGTTGCTGTCATTTCACACCATAGACAACCTTAGTTAAGTTTAAGTTTCTTCAAAGAAAATCATTAATAATGGTAAGACAATGATAAAATATAATAGGAAGCAAAAGTAACAAAAACATGATAAATTGCAAGTAATTAATTTTAATAAAGCTCCTATTATTATAAATATACCGCATAAATTGGAAATAAATAGCTCATTATTTAAAATTAAAACACATGAGTTGAGCTTAACAACTTGCTTAAAAAGAAAAGTTCGTTATTAATCAATCTTACATATAGAGAACCAGTTAAATTACAGGTTAGGTACCTTAAATTTTTTTAGAACTTGGATTTATATTATAGATATCAGAATAAGAATGAGTCATAAGTATTGCGATTACAACGAGACTCGAGACGTTGACCTTCTTGAGATTCAATGAATTTTGACTCCATGAGGCTTTTTCTAAATTTAGACTTACCTGGAAAAGGTTCACAGCAAGAGGAAAAAGATCGTCTTAAAAAAAAACTGACTATGTTCCTGTAATATTTGATAGCAAAACAAACTATGTAGGTAAGTATCAAACAACAAAGTTACTGAAGACAAACCAAAGAAATAATTGAATATCGAATTTGGTCGGTCTTTATTTGATTGATTTATTATCAAACTTTGTTAGAAATACAATAATTTCGGTTGCGAAACATTCATCTGTGCCATTGTTGGAAATTAATGTTTCCTACTCAACGATCATGCAGCTGTCATCATTGCATTGTACGGTAATCATAATTGTACGAACTTTCAAATAATGGTGCAGTATCATTGTTAAATTGCTCATTAACATAGCCCTCATATTTCTGTAGTAATTGGAAAATATGTCGTTTATCATGTAGTAATCATCTGGTCCATTCTGTGAGTCAACTCGGGATATGAGTTATTGTATTAGGCACATGTGGGCGATGGCCTAGCAATCAAGCCCTACTGAGGCGACTGCGAGATTTGTGAACTTTGAACATAATACGTTAGTAACCACGTGGTCATTGGTGACACTCAATGTACTTACATTGACATTGCTTAGATTACTGGCAATGAAGAATAAACGTGCGCGGGATTTATCATAGTTCCAGAAAAAATTGGTCACGTTTGCTCAAAGTTTTTGATAACAATGCCATCTATCAGGGAGTAGCAGAATCTTCACAATCTCTAGTTGTTTGGCCAACGTAAAACGATAGTGAGTTTAGAACAGCTATTTCCGACTGACGTGTCACCAGACGGGCTGACTTGGCAACGGTTCCCGGCTGTATTTCATTGAGAACGAAGTTCAAATAGTCTAATGTCAGATCAGTGGCTAACATAGCTGGTAGATATACATTAAATTGCGTAGCTACTGGAATTTTCCTAGGCGAAAGTGTGAAAGAAGAAAATATTTATTTTTTATTATTCTTAGGACCAATATGATGTCACATAGCACTGACAAATATACAACTAGTTAGAAATAGAAAGCAGAAAATTCAACCTGCAGTAAGAAAAAACTCCCGTTTTATTAATTTTAGTGATCATGAAGGGTTTGTGGCAGTCAAAGTCAAATTATTTATTTCAAATAGGCACGTAAAAGGTACTTTTGAACGTCAAAAATTACAAAAATAGTTAAATAGTTCTACTTGCCCCTTCCAAAAGGTAGTTATGTATAGAGAAGAAAGGGCAAGAAACTCCATATTTACTCTTTTAAAATGTTAACAATAGTTTGTATAAATTAATTACTAATTATACGTGAAGACGATGTACCTAGAATAAAAATTACTAGACCACAATTGTGGTCTAGTATTAATTGGTAAAAAGAATGAAAAGTGACGTTATAACAGACAAATTAATAAATGCGATAGATACATGGTGCTCACATATTTACAAACATTGTAGGTATATGGTTTTTCTAAAAATTTAACATATAATAAGTCAGTGTGTGAGTTAAAGTATATTAATCACAGAAAATAAAATTAATATCATAAAAATATTATAAATTATACAGTTAAATTAGCAACCAGTTTGATTTTGTCTAGACTCTAAATTGTCCTATGGAGCAGGTCCAGCATGTTTCCAAGCATTCTTCTTGGATATAATCCTCTAATTTGTAATATGCTTTGTTTACAAAGTGTGATTTTAATATGAGTTTTAAATTTTCTTTCATTTAATTGTAGTATGGTTAAGTAATAATAGCCGTACGGGTCGATCGATCAGGGTAAGCTACGCTTGCAGCGGTTGGTCCGTAGATGGGTGATCTTTACTTAGCAGGTATGTAAAGACCCCTACGTGGCTTGGAATCCCGGCTGCATGTCATTCGTGGATCTTTGAGAGTCGTTACGGGTAGTTAGGAGCCGGAATTTGACAACCAGTCATACTTACTGGTATCGTGTTACCCAATAAGTGGGTTGTGGAGATCAGATAGCCATGTAAAGTGGTAGCTGCATCCAGTAAGACTGGAAGCCGACCCTAACATAGTCCGGAAATGGCTAGGCAAATCATCAGCTGCAAAACTATACACGCTTAGTGATAGTGTCTATTCAAAATCTCGTGTTTCTGCATACATTTTGATACGCAAGGAAAATATATCTTTGGGATCGAGTTACGTTTAAGATTAGATCATAGTACCTAGTAGGTACCTACCATTGGTTTTCTGAATCTGATTCAGACTCATATTCTCGGATACTATTTCTCTAATCTAGTTGCAATAAAGATAATACAAATTGATGAATGTATTAAAGATCACTTCAAAGAAACTGAAATAGGTAACTATTCTCTATTTTATATCAATGGGTGCGTTGCGATGCGTACTACCCATCCACGTCACAAGTAATGCATACTATTACAGCATAGGCTGTTTAACAGTTTTAAATGTCGACACAATTTGAATGTGGGTGTTCGTTGTACTATACGGTGACGTCATTCGTCACGACGTATTTGCCCAAACAGACACGATGCTCTACGTAAGAAATAAACCGTGAAACTGGTTATAAAACGTACCTAATGACTTCAACGGTATTAACGGGGAAAATATTCTGAACTTTGGTCATGATGGTTTTGGCACAGTTTTTGATGACGTAAACATAATAAGCGAATCCAAGCAAGTGACTGTTCTAATACGCTGATGCGACACGACAGCGGCATTCTAGTTAAATACGCTCCAGTACGCGGAATTATTAATTTGTTGTCGTAGACAAACTCCTTTGATAACATTGTTTGCGTTTGCAAATGTCAGGGAGGCATAAGTTCATGTACTTCACTAGTCAAGTAAACAGTAAACACCTACGTATATTACTTTACTGTGCATTCAATGTAGAAAAGTAAAAAGCAAGCTTTATCTTTATTTGAACAAAATTCAATGAAGTAGTGTAGGTTATTTCAAATGTTATCGACCTCTACGAGTATATATTGAACTATAAATTGAATCGAAAAAATTTAATCTCACTACTGTTATCAACACAGTTTTATTTATTTTTTTATTAGATTTATTTTATCCCTTACATTTCGTTTTTTTTTGTGTTGTGTACTTATTTATTTATTTTTTAGTAATGTTAATTTTGTACTTAAATAAGTTTAGTATTGTTAGGTGTAAGGGCCGCCTTTTGCGGTGAAAGCCTCTTCCAAACCGTTCCAGGTGGCTCTGTCCTTTGCCCGTCTGGGCATAAGGCTCCGGCTATATGTATGATGTCGTCACTCCATCTTTTAGGAGGTCTACCCTTCCTTCTTTTTTTATATATTGGGTACCAATTAGAAATAATTTATGCTAAACACATACCTAACTTTAAATCGACCAATGTGTTTCGTTTCACGTTGCTTTACAATTCACTAAAAGACAAATAAACGTAAACATTCGCACGCTATCCTTCAACATTTGGCATCAGTGAAAATAACGCGTGAACTGACGGATGCTAAGGCCATTCCAGTTTCAGTGTCATTGCAGCTACATTAATACCTACTATAAAACGGAACGACACCTGTTTTTATGTACCTTCTTATAGATATAAGTGCGCAGGAGGTGACCGTCTGCTTCGGGTAACGAACTTCGAAACCACACTAAGGTCGAATATTACTCCTTAACACATGATTCAAACATCGATTATAATCTGTTGGTAATAACTGCGAGTTCCGCTTGTCACAAATACATTTAAATTCTCCACAGCCGTTAGTTATGCTGTATAATGTACCGTGCAATTTATGTCGCGGCCACCGTAAAGTGGAACAGCAGCAGCTGGATAACCATAAATATGTTCATTTAATAGGCAATATTTCGCAATAATCTAAATATCGTTCACTTAGATATCTTGCCAATATGATAGCTATCTGGCTTCTTGGCTTGCTTCTTGAAACAACTAGTAATTATTCATCGGCTAACAAAAATAAATAGAAGAAATGGCGTCGGTAAGATGGCCGATGGGTTATTCTCGGCCTCGTTTCATGGAAGATGCACTAATTTACTACTATGCGATGAGTGATGGGTCCTTTGGCATTTGTTATGGTATTGTAGGCCAACTGCCAGCTCAAGGGTCACACAGTTTACTCACTTCCGCTATGTGAATAGTTTCTAAACATAGTTACGTTTGTAGTGTACCTACAGTCAGTTGTAGCAATTAGTTGACCCCCTTTTGCATAAATGGTTGAGATTTTTTAGAATACGAATCGATAGAATTTTATACTTCTTTATTTTATTTAATCAACTTGCTGCGCTTGACTCAGTTGCACGCAGAGCTAAGAGGTTCATTGGCGACGTAAAACTGGTGGATGCCAAGCTTCACAGCTTGGTTCATCGCCGCAAGGTTGCCTGCTTGTCGGTCTTCTACAGATTGTACTTCGGCGAGTGTGCCCATGAACTCCACAACCTCATTCCACCGGCCCCCTTCTACCATCGGACATCTAGATGCACTGCAAGTTACCACCCCTACCTAGTTGATATTGCATCAACTCGCACTATTAAGCGTTTTCAAACGTCTTTTATAATGCGCACAGCAAAGGAGTGGAACTCTCTGCCTGCGTCTGTGTTTCCGAACGCATAAAAGCCTAATGAATTCAAAGTGAGAATGAACAGGCTTCTTCTGGGTAAGTTCACTCCATCGTCGACTTTTTCTCTGCCACCTCTGACCAAGACTAGAGTCAAGAGCAAACCCAAGGTAAAAAAAAAAAAAAATACCTATACGAAACTACCCAGAACTAGAAAAATATGAGAATCATACGATTTGTTAGTTAAAAAAAAAAAAAAAAAAACATTTGAGCAAAGGGAGGTCAGCTAATTGCTATAACTGACTGTACTGTATACATTGTATGTATTATTGTACACAGTAATCGTATACAGAATGAACAGTGTACAGTAGTGTACAGTGGGCTAAAGCCCAAAACGGTGGTCGGATCAAATATCTCAGCAACTGGAGGTACCTATCAGAGCCGCACTCCATCAGGCCACCGATCGTAACAGATGGAGATAGACCTTTGACAATTTGAAAAGGGGTCACGATTCTCTGCAGTCGAGAGAGCGATTGAGAAGAAAAAGAATAGTAGGATATTATTATTATTGATGCCGATTGAAATAAATCAGGAGTAATACCTTCTCTTCTACCAAATCAAATAAAAAAAATCAAATCAAATCAGTTCATTGCAAACCAACCAATTTGTAATCTAATACTTTTTCGAGTCTTATAAATACAAATATTTTGATATCCTGTCCCCTTACCTCCCTTAGAGGTATGCTTGCCAACTAATGAATGAATAGTATCAAAATAGTCTCCTTTATAATAAAAAGCAGATAGAGCTACGACTTCATAGGATATGTATAATTTGTGGACTCAAAAACTCCCTGTGCATATATAATTCAATTATATTATAATTATTTATTTATTTGCATAATGTACACTTAGTTAGGCTAAAACTTAAGAGGACATGACCCGGTTAGGGCGCAGCAAGTATTATTACAATTAATTATACTTATGTAGGTTAAATACGTATATAATTATCAAGTTAACATTAAATTGCATACCTATTATATATCAATATCACAACATTCATTATTACTAGGTACTAATACGTAACAATACTACTTTCTAACATTTATTAGGTTCTAGAGGTTCTAGAGCACAGAATCAGAGTTATTCGAATACAGATAGAACACAGTAAATGTTCACTTTTGCCATAACAAACCTAATTGTTTTAAAACGACACCTATAATTAGTAACCATTATCCGCCCTGATTGTTAATAACTAACCCAACAGAAGGTGAAGTGTTGGCCTTAAATGATACGAACATAAATAAACATTTGTTTTATGACCCAGTGGCGATATTAAACAGTTCTCAAGTTCGCAGATAATAAAAAAAAAATGTTTGTTGCATTCTATAAATGCTTTACACACATGTGTTGGAGATCACCTTTTAAGCAAGGAGATGCTTGTGAGGTGACTTCGCTCTTCCACTTAATAATGGGTATGCAATAAGTACCTATCAAAAATAAAATAAAAGCATAAAATTAAAATAAAAAAGAAAATACAAAAAGAAACGCACTTGTGTGATGTACGCTAGTGAGTTTTTGAGTGAGTGTGGTGGTGTGAGGGAGTGTGTGTGTAAATGAAAAATGATTTTATTTCTGTAAGTAGGTTTTTACAAACACTTTTACACGTCAATCATATTTTAAAACTAGATGAGGTCGCCGTTTCGTATCTGACTACTCTAAGAAGAAAGGCCGAAACAAACTCAGAGGTCAGTCTCTTTTAAAGTCCAGACATAATCTTGGTCAAGTCATGTGAAGACCATGTAGATTGGTGTCTGAAATGGTCTTTTGAAGAAAGAACCACACAGATTGAGTGGACCTGTCCATTCAGTGCACGCATTTGTCAGTAATCGTGCAGCTCAACTCAGAACATAAGGAGCTCAACGATTCGACGAACAATACCAAAGAAAGGACATTTGGGCAGGCCGCATAAATTACTCAAACTGCCATACCATGATTAGGAAAAAAAAAAATGTGTATTAGTGTGACTGTGGAATTGTGTATATGAGTTAATTTATATAGTTTTAGGTTTAGGTTTAGGTTAGCCCTGCGACACTGATAAAAGCTAGTCAAGTACGTAAAAGGTTTTATTGCGAAAATGCGGAACCATCCTTCTATTAATGGAGTCAACAATGGAAGATATTCATTCGAAGATAATAGTGAAGAAAATTCTATCATGATGTAATTTTTCTATTCTGTGATATTATTTTCCTGTATCATCTCATGATAGAAGAAAATAGATAGTTTCGTCATGTTGAAAGGATGAATGAAAGGCGACTAACAAAAGGTATATTTACAAGGCTGATGTGAGTGGAAACGCCGGGAGGGGACGCCCATCATTTATCATCATCGTTTCAGCCGAAAGACGTCCACTGCTGGACATACACCTCGCCCAAAAAAAGGGGGGAATTTGCCATAATCGCCACGCTTGGCAGGCGGGTTGGCGATCACAGTATGTTGTTAAAATGCATAGAAAGCACTGCTGCCCATTCTCTAGTAAGTCCCTTAGTCGCCTTTTACGACACCCACAGGAGGAAATGGGGTGGGGCTATTCTTTACGTCCGACGCCCTAGGAGAACATAATTATAGTAACCTAATTGGTGATGTTCTTCAAAAAGGTCGGGTGTGTAGCACTCGCAACACGGCGTACATGGATGATCAGATGTATGAATGTAAACGAAGCAAAAGGAGCATGTCATGAGCGTAGCAGGAAGCGTAGTTTCTGCCTACCCCTATGGAAAGAAGGCATGAGTTTATGTATCATCTCATAGATTTCTTTGTCAGTGTCGCCAGGAGATGAAGCGCAGTATCTTCACGTTTCTTAAAGTCATTTAACAATCTGCTTTCACCGGCCTTTCAACCAATGACCAATTTCCTTTCAAGCGATCCTGGAAAGGATAAATAGAACTGTTGGCCCATTTTAATAATAATAATACCATTTATTTCAGGCAACACAGGCCCATAGAAACATACCTTAACCTAAACATACATATTTTAATATAAAACTTGTGTTAGTACTTCACTTAGCACTAGCAGCACTTTGTACTGTCTTGTGGAACTTGTCCGCGGAAGCGACGGAACACCACGTCCTGCGGCCAAAAGTCTTCTTCCATGACGATGGGCAGATACAGATTCGATGATGACATGCTATTTGAACCATCCCAACGCTTTACACACAAATAAAAGTACAAAGAAGCAGAACAGACGTGCTATAGGGTATTTTCTTTTGTATCGTGGAAGGTCACAATAAATCAGTATGTCGAATGGCGTCATTAAAATACCTAAGGATAATGCTCTGCGATAAATGTCAATATTAAATCCATGAAGGCTAACTACAGGTCACGTTTTAATCGTTTGTCCTGTTATCGAAGGGACTTGGCTACAAAACAATGTATTAACCCACTAGCAGATAAGTAGGTGTTTTGACGAACAAAGTGACTATTGTCGTGTTAAGACAAGTGCCACAGATTTAGTACAATTTTTGTATCAGAGCCGCGACAAAATTAGTAACACAATGCCTTGTCTCCATTACATGGAACGTGGTTCTTCATATCAACCGCAGCACGTGTTTGTCACGTGTTTAGGATAGACATGAATCTAATATCAATTAAATTATATTCTTTAAAAGGAGGAGTAATATTTTGACAACAGTAGACACTACTACTAAAGAAGGGCATCGATAGCGTAAAATATGCCATTATCACCAAGTTTGTAAACTGATTGGTAAAGAATGACATTGAAATAAAGTCCCACAGGAAGATAAAATAACTTATTCTCTGCAGGAAACAGAATGACCTAATATTCCACCAAATATATACAGCTGTTAGAATACAATACATGTTACTTATACAATTTTTTTTTTAAATTAAAATGTTCCGTTGTATGTCTGGCCGTTCCAGACAGTATTGTAATCTACGGTTTTAGATCCATGCATCGTAAGGACCATATGACGACGATTGTGACGTAAATTGTTGACATCAGTCATTAAGTACGTACATTCGGTACAAATTGGTAGAATGGGTTCATAATCGGATTTGTATATAAATCCTAATAACCAAGTATGCGATGACACCAAACGAGTTTAGAAGGTGAAATGCCTTACTCAGTGCTGATTGTCTTTTAGTACCTACTAATTATGTTTTCAAAAAACATAAGCTCCTTATTGAAGTGTCATATACCTACATATAACACTTTTACAGTTGGTCATTCGCCTGCCTTTTAATACAGAAAGATCTTTTGGCAATATAAAAGATGTGTCCAATCATCCCATTAAAAAGTCTTTAAGTCCCATATTCAAAATAACCGCAGGCAAACTACTGACGTTAATGACGTAATTCCTAAACATACGAGTATGCATGCTGGTCATGACATAATCCCTTCGTCGCCTCTTAACACCCAGTAGGCAATCTATTCGCAGACCACCGTCGTAGACTCGCAGTATACGTGACGTCGTCATCCCGCGTCACTGATCCCTTTCTATGGTGTGCGGCCATGGGTGCTAATTTTACGTTCTAATTGACGCCTTCCAGCTTTGTATAAGTTCATCGTAATTTATACGTATTGTAAACTTGAAGGTAAACAGGACACTGAAAAATCTAAGTCCCGACAATGTCTTAAACTTGTTTCTATAATATATATTCAATATTTTTGAGAATACTGGAAGATTTCAATCACAACACGAGATTGCTAACGACTATTTTCTAACGCTAAATGCATTAACTGCTTGTAAATGTAGACCAAGCGCATAAACTTTGCGGATTTAATGTTATTGCAACAGTTGACGGGTCTATAAACATTCCCGTTATTACATTACTCTAATGAAAATACGCACGAGAAAATATTACACATTCGCTAGTCACGAAAAAAACTTTTAACGTTCCCCAAACAATGATTCATCATATAGCATTAAATCTTACTCAAGTTTGACGATCAACAAATATATTGCTTTCGAAGTCAAAAAAGTCTTCAATCAACGTCCATAGTAAATTAATCCTCAAGAACAGACTTTAATTTCGTTCACTGGAAACGCGGAGTCCAAATATTTATCTGAAGATCATTCGTAAATCTTAATAAGCACCCTTCAGAAAACGTGATCCATGAAGAACACGTGCAGATGAAATCAAGTAGATTTTTTGAGAAAAAAATAGGCAAGAAGACGTCGCGACGCGCCACGGCGCCACTGGCTACGTTGGCACGGGACGCCTGTATATTGTTTGTTTGTGAACATCTTCGCATCTGTTTCATTAAACATCCGTGCGTTTCAGTATTGGACCAATTCTCATCGCAACCGGTGCGAGTGAAAAGTTCCTTGCACGTACGAGACACGCAGTTTTCCTTACGTCGCCATTTTTATATATCCCATCATTTTGTTATTGTTTCGAAATGACGTCGTTGACGATGTTGCGGAAAATCGTGGTTTTGTTGTTCGATATCAAAGAAGTGTTTAGTGAATCCCTCATCAACGTTCTGCTGAAAGATAGAGTGGAGAAAATTGTGTAATTAAGTGACGAAATATCGAAGTTTAACAGTTCCAAAGAAAGTATTCGACTGTGTGATAATAATTTAAGGTTAATATAATAGTCCAGGTACGCTGGTCTAGTGTTTGAATTCGATTACGATAGTTCTACTAGTGAGTTTACAAGGAGTGTTTTAGAGTTATTTTTGAACGTCGGAGAGTTTATTTTCTATTAATTTAATAAAACCAAAAGTGAATTCCATACTTTTTAGAATGTCAGGGTTAAAGAGATGTGTAAGTCAAGTGTCAATGCTATTGACTGGAAAGCCGATAAACTCATCGGAATCAGCATGGAGCGAAGAATTGCAAAAGTAAGTGTGTTGTAGTTAGCAATATAATTCTGCGTCGTAGTGGTTAAACAAAAAAAGGGAAGCGGCCTCTACGATCATAGAAAGGTGTTCAAATATTTGGCAACAAATGATTCGCTAATTCATTGCTCCCGAAAGTTTCTTGGAATACCTTGGCGACGAATAATGTTTTACAGACGACGCTGATTGTGTATCAAACATTGAACTCAGATAAACCTTTAGTTTACTTTTAACCGATTGAAAAACTCCAACCATTGATCCATGATCTTAAACGATATTCACATGTAGTTTAATATTTTGTATAATAGTATCAGTAGGTATCTTTTGTATTGTCTTGGACAATGTAACAGTCGCAGCCAATTTTAATGAGTGTTATTTTGTGATGAATAAATTGGTGTCTGGCAATCAGAAAATAAAAAATAGGAGCTGGCACTGAAAACTGAATCGGAATACAGAATATCTTGACATCAAAAATATCCATTCAAGTGATCATGTCGTTAAATCTTCTCCGATGAAACATGTTTTCTCGTCTGGATAATCCAATCCAGGCGACCTTCACATCGCTTGATGTCATCCGTTCGCAAAGTGGGCGTCCACACGACTTCACATACTCACGCCGGCCAACACTCTTTAATTTAAAGGGTTAACGTTTTATAATATTATAAAAAAACTAGCCTGTAACTTTTGCTTAAAAAAGATTTACACATACACCTAAAACTTCTAGAAATAAAGACATTTAACAAAATTATTGACGTACCATTAGCAGTTACTTAAGATTTTAAACATAGCAGAGACAATGTTAGTGGGAGTGTATTTTTAACAGATGATCTAAGTATTTATTCGGTTGTGTCATTGTTAGCTTTCCATTCAGACACAAAAGTCTACATAGGCGCCCACATTCAAAGTGAAACCTAGTTCTTAGAAATAACTAAGATCAACCCACGCCTTTTAACATAAAAATATGTTATTTCTAGTTAATGTTGCCTTTAATAACATCTAAGCCACACGATTTTCGTGTCCTGCGGTTTACCTTAATAGATTTCTTATAAATTGTTAATCGATTGTGAAAATCGACAATTTGCCATGAATATTATATAATTAAATTCGTTTGAATAAGTAGTTGATCGGCAAGACCACCGTAATCGGTACATTTAGCCGCGTCATTAATCAATTATACGGTAATTATAATATCATAAACAGCCTTAAATGGCGTTTACTTGCGCATTATATGTGTCAAAACTTGGTTCAAAGTTATAGGATTACTAATTTTAACTCTTATTTTAGTAATATCCACTTAGTTGACGCCCATATGATGTCAGATTTGTACTAGCATTTGAATGTTATATGATTACTGCCAATGAAAACGTATAAGAATCTCGTTTTAGGTTCCCGATCTCGTGGCATGCTCTCGTGGAAACAAGTTTTAATGTTATTGGACGGATTCTTCCTAAAATCTATATTGATTCAAATGCCTGTAACGTGTAGTTGAAGAATACAGTAAGAATGAGTAATATTACAGATACAGGCGTCAGGTAAAGATGGCATTAATTTCGAAATGCCTTGTGTGCCTCATGTAATTAAAATCATAATGGTGTTGAAAGAAATTATTTTACGCTGTCTGCAGTGTCTGCGGTAATGGGGACGCATCCAGACGACGATGTAATAATACATTTTCAAGGTGGTCTTTAATAATGTAAATGCGATGTGTCATAATTTGGTTTACGTTAAAAGATAGCATTAGCAAACACTTTTATGAACCAATGTCGTCTTAACCAATGTAATCTTTTAATATCTTCTGATATATAACAAACTTAACGCAGCACCAAAATGTTTACCTGCACTTATGTCAATTCATTGTTAAAGTCTTGTGCTAATCTGTTACTTGGTCATATATTTTCCATTGCAAATAGGCTTTCGGTCTTAACTTGGTCAATACCAATAATAGTAACTGTACCTAGCTCTGATAATGGTTTCCTCTTTAAAATAACGACTATATGTAAACAAGATCTCTTGGCCTAAATAACGACATGAATTTTTAATCAAAGTATTACTTTTTTTATTTTTACCAAGTACGGTGGCCAGCACATCAAGTTACCACAATATGTCAAATTTTCTCGTTCGATTTTGACTTAATCATCAACATTTGAAAGTTTAAAATCGTTAGGAAAAACTTGACGGTTTCGTGTAGCTTGATGTACTGGCCACTGTAGTACATGTAAATAGTTTAAAAAAATACAAGTAATTATATATGTTTAGATAATTATATTCAAACACAATACATAATACTTTTTAATCACCACACAAAAAAAAAAATGTAGAGACAGAAACAAGGAAGAAAATTGAAAGTATAAAATAAAAAAATTGATGGTATTTGTAAAACCGTCAAGACTGTCAGAGGTAGATTCCATGTTTCGTGAGTAAATATAATAATAAATGTTACAATTTTTTGTGAATTTATTTATGAATCTACCAATGTCTATAGCACACTCGTAGACAATACGACGAAGATACAGACAGCCATCTAATGTTTTTATTAATCGGCTTTATTCACTTAGGCATTCCTTCAAACTGCTTGGAATTTGATTCGGCAGTTATAACTTTAATAAATTTGAAGTTTTAGTTTGCTACATTCATACGTTAGATTTAAAATTCTTAAAAATAATTTGTTTGAGTTATTCAATTAAGCATTGCTATGCAATTAAGTATTCGGGACTCATTTTGCATGATATACAGCTTCAGTTTCTTTTTTAAAAGAAACTAATGTGTTATCTGATTTTATCTCTTCGTTGAACTGGTTCTTTCCCAGCGTATCATTAGTACGTTCAAATAGATAACCGGAATAGTATCTTCCAATTACCTCGATATATTCACATCGTGCAAAAACTGAATCGTTAAGCTAAGTATTATAGATGTGATGTATGGCAAGCATCTATGGTTCTCAGAGTAGCACTTATTCTTTGTATTGTATGAATATGTATAATTAATCTTACACGTGAGTACATTATAAAAAATCGTGAGAAAACGAGTTTGTTATTATTATTTATGTGTTTTTTATGATTATGAAGTCGTTAGGTTAAGACCAATTCCGTTATAACAAAAACAGTGGATAATGGTCTTAATGACGAAACAGGGGTAGCTGAATTTGTTTACGATATCGTTGTTTTGCCGAAGCAAACTAATGTAAATATAATTCTGTTTAACAAAAAATAATAAACATCTTTGGTTTTTAACCCTTTTTACAGCCTTTGTAAATTATATGTGCCTTTGTAAATGTTATGATAAGTGTAGCTGAAACAGAAAGAGAAACACATTTATATGAACTTTGTCACGCTAGAATAGAATAGAATAGAATACTCTTTATTATGTACACCATAAAAATTACAGATATAAATGTAGAACTGTTACCACAGTACCTATTTTACAAGCTTCTGTTTCGCTTTTACCTTAAGGCGGCTCGAGCCGACTGAAATAGGCTCGCGAAGTCGCGATCTGTTGCCTCACGCATTTGGTAGGTATTTAAACATAAACGTAATTATTTTAATCATTTTATCAAGACAAACTCAGCGAATTGTGCTACACAATCTTATTACCTTTTCATTTATACAAAAAAACTAACTTTTTCTCGCGGCTCCACCTGCGTGGATGTCGGTTATCGCGTAAAAAAGTAGGCTATGTTCTTCTCCATATCCCAGGCTATTATAAATAATTAATTATTTATTATTAACTCCGCCAAATTTCATGACGATCGGTTCAGCGGTTTAGGCGTGAAAACGTGACACACAGACAGAGTTACTTTCACATTCATAATATTAAATATTAGTATAGATAATAATTAAAAAAAACCTCTGTTTTGTAGCTATGAGTATTTGTATTAAACATTACGAAAAAGGGGTAACTTTGGGATTTTTTTCTATGCAGCAAAGTCAATCTGTTCGTGTTATTAAAAGCGATTGCAAGTCCTCCAGATCCTTAATGATATATATTTTTTTCATAATTTTATAACACCTTTTTATGTTTCCCGTGGATTCAAAAAACTTGTAAGCGCGATCTTTGTGGGATTATACCGCCTTAATTCAGAGCACACATAAAACAAATGAATTTTAGCACTTGCAAAGATAAAAGCTTGATTTTACACAAAAGCTTTTAAAAGATTATTGAGAGTGCTTACTTTATAGTGAGTGGTATTGTGACGGTCAGGACAAGTGATAAAAAATCTATCTCGAGTGGTGCGTAGGCCAGTGGGCAGTGAGTCCCATAAAATCAGCCGTATTCATTATCTTGATGATATATCTATGAAAATAAGTGGCAGGCTTATGGTGACACTATCAAATGGAGTATATTAATGTAGGTACTACTACACTCTGCATCCTGAGTATTCCTGAGTGACATGGATTGATTCATTTACGTTTTGTTTAACCTTCCCTTCATACATCAGTGTTGAATAATTTTCATTTGTTTAATGAATTTCAATTTTATTAAAATGCGTAGACTGTCAATCAGGTGATGATTTAATTTGAATCAGAGTGCTTGAATGCGCTATTATGAAAACATTTGTGAATAGTTGTTATTGTTTCTGGATAGTGTTTGATTTGTGACATAAACTTTATACTTGATTCATTTAATTTACTTTATAAAATAGTGAACCATGTTGATAGAAAATACAGTAAAATGATCAATAGTAAAATAATAGTAGTAGGAACTGCAGTAGGCGCCTCGTAAAAAATAATAAAAATCCTTATAAGCAGAATGTAGACAACATTAACGTTGATTAAAATTGCAATAGAAATATGACATGATAATAGTATGTGAGCAATTATAACTTAATATTCTCTACACTTCCAGGTATATTTACATTAATATTATTTCTTTCACGTGCGTATTACTGGAAATACCATAACTTGTTATTACATGTCAGTTCATATGGACAATTATAAAATCGATCAAACAGAAGCAATTTGCATAATTAATATTGCACTTAATGTAATCTAAACAATGTACCTAGCTACCTTATGCATGGACTTCCACAAAAAGGAATCATCTAATAACTCTCATAATAAAACGTAATAGAGGGCAATCAAATAACAGAAAAACTATCGCAAGCTCTAGAGTATTTGCAGTAAATACTCGTAGTTATAGAACATTCAATTTGATTCCAAAACAATTAAGGTAATTTTGTGATCAACGCCACAATCTAGTATCCCAAAAAATCAAGGACAAGGGTACAATGATTCCCACTTGATGGAGATTAATGTCATTAACGTAAAAACCGCAATCAAACCAACCATAACTCATCTGTATGTTTATCCAATATTGACATATCATTAATTTGCAATCATCATTATGAATAAGGAATACCATACATTATAATAGGTTAGATATAATTAACAGTTGATTAGATTTCGTAGAAATTCTTTTTAATTTGGCAAAAAATCTGTATCATTCACACTTCATTGAAGTGTTAGGGACGAAATTTTTACTATAAAAACATGTGTCAAAGAGATTAAAACGTTTTTCTTTTCTTTATTTCCAGATACCGTCAAGCCCGTTACGCAGCGAGACGCGTCCGAAAACGCGTCATCTTCAAACACGGTGACTGCAACGTCGTCCAATGGAACGTGGCCAAGCGCAGGCGCCGATACCTTCAGGACATCTTCACCACCCTCGTGGACGCGCAGTGGCGCTGGACGCTGCTCGTGTTCGCGCTCTCTTTCATTCTCTCCTGGCTACTGTTTGCTCTCATCTGGTGGCTCATAATCTTTACCCACGGAGACCTCACCCCTCCCCCGCCAAACGAAAACGTTACATTCATTCCCTGTCTCAACAACGTCAATACCTTCACCGGGTGCTTCCTCTTCTCCGTGGAAACACAACACACCATCGGCTATGGCTCCAGAACAACTAATGAGGAATGCCCCGAGGCTATCTTCGTCATGTGCTTACAGAGTATTGTGGGCGTCTTCATCCAGGCTTTCATGGTAAGATTTACCTTTGTATATTTTTTTCCTCTCCCATATTTCACTCGTTTAATTAGTAAAACAAACACGTGCCACGATGGATACTGTCAAAACAAATACCGTTTACTGGCAACAAATCTTAATAACACTGAACTACACTGCTATAAAAATAACGACCTATTTTTATGTTGTAATGCTGGCTTATATTTTATTTAAACAAATATCTAATCAGACTTTTATACAAAGTGTTAATAAAAGGGTTTTGAGATCATCAAACTCTAAAAAACCATCCGGCTCTAAAGCTAATATGATAATTTAATATTGAAATAAACTTGGAATCGAGCCAAATGTATTAACGTAACGTACTATACGATCCAGCCAGATGTTCTCTTAAAAATCATTACAAAATTAAAAGGTGGCTTTTATCATAAGGTGGCTGTTAACTACAGCATCATATTTAAGACCAATCCACGCCTCACGAATATGTTTGTGTCAGTGTATCTGTATAAAATTGAAAATACGTAATCTTCAGGAAGTACTCTATGAAGGCGACCAAAACACACAAGTCTTTAACATGTGGTTTTTCGCTCGCCGAACATTGCATCAATGCTGTTCTAATTTTAGGTTGGAATCGTGTTCGCAAAGATGTCTAGACCTAAAAAGCGAGCCCAAACCCTGCTCTACTCCAAGAACGCTGTCATTTGCTTGCGCGACGGCCAACTGTGTCTGATGTTCCGTGTCGGAGACATGAGGAAATCACATATTGTTGAAGCGCATATAAGAGCACAAATAATCCGCCGCAAGGTATATTATTTCGCCAAAATCGGAGACTGGTTAGTGATTGGGGACTTCAGTCAGCACGCCTAGTTACGTCTAACCCGAGTTCACACTGACTCCTCTCTCTAACTTGCGGGGTGTCGAACTCTGGATACAAACACTCCAGACATATAAGTCCATAATGTGCTCTTCAGACTTCGATTCCCCAAGTTTTGGAATACGAATTTCAGAACTTTTCTCTCTTGTCCATAGGTGGGTCTTATATTCGCGAAGCTGGCGCGTTCAAAAAAGCGTAACACCACACTCCTGTTCTCGCGAAACGCGGTTATATGTCTGAGGGACGGGGAATATTGCCTTCTATTCCGTGTTGGAGATATCCGCAAGTCGCACATACTGGAGGCGCACGTGCGCGCCCAGCTTATAAGGAAAAAGGTAACACTTAATACTTCCAATACGCTATTTGTAAAATGCATTAAGTGTTGCAACAAATTAATTATTTGAGCGTTTATTTTCGCCTTCGTTTGCTATCTTATATGACCCATCTATGGACGATACAGCATGATTTAATTTTAATTTTGCTTTATTACACGTTTAACTGCTATTTGTATCATTTACCTGCACATTGCATAACTTAGGTTTCTATTTAAATTATATATTTTTACATCGATGAGTACCTGCTCGAATTGACATTGAATAAATATTTATCGGAACTAGAGTATTTGCTCTTCCCATTAGCATGCATTTGTTTATGCTATTCTATTACTGTTCCATATGTACCTATTCGATTCAAATGTTTTTAACTCAATTCATATTTTAACTCGGCAAACAAATGATTAGTACTTAATTTAGATTAGGTACGTCAGTTAAAAATAATTGCCAATTAATTATTATTTATTATTAATTATGGTTAACAGAAACACAACTAACTACCTATAGTTTATACGTGGTTACTAGAATATATCTACGTACGTAATATATATATTTAGCTTATTATGCGACATTTTTACCTGCTGGAACAAATCAAAATGTTTTGAAACACTGACTCATAAAGTCGAACCGTCGATTCAGGCAGCTACGGCTTTGTATTAAATAAAGTAAAAATTGACTTGTTTGTAACTATCTCTCAAAATATAAATATAATGAGAATATAAAGCATGTAAAATATCAGCAAAGAAATACTTTCATTTCCATGCCAACTGTGCTGGGAATTGAAGACAAATTTAGTGAGTGAACTTTTTTAATTATACGAGTACTAAGTTAAACAACCAAAAATTATGAAGCTTACTTGTAGATTACCTCGAATAAGTATTATTGTCATTTCAGAATTTAATAATTATAATGCAATTTTTTAAAGTCCGAAATGATAATAATTATTGTTGAGATAAAATATCCAACGACAAATCGTGTAATATCTAAGTCCGAATGACATAGAATCTGCTGCTTTTATATACAATTTTGCTTTTAACATTTTGCCTAAAATATTATATTGCAAAAATAACGTAACGCCATTAAAAATATTGTAAAATTACTAAAAAAAGAGGGCACCGTTTTTGCAACATAACATCATGAGCGATTAGTTATGATTATGACTTGAGTTATATGCATAACGAAAGCACGAAACATAAATTTTTAATGTAACAATTGTTTCAAAATACCAAGTTATTAATATCTACCTACTGTAGAAAATTGTACCTGACCTGTTTGGTGCTTACGTGATGCCAAAGAGGAATAAAAGAAAAATAAACTAATAAAATGTTAATTTCCAAAACATAGATTACTAGAGAGGGTGAAGTCCTGCCATTCTACCAGCAAGAGTTGAAGGTTGGAGCGGATGGAGAGGAAGATAGACTGATGTTCATATGGCCGATGACCATCGTGCACAAGATCAACGAGAAGTCGCCGCTGTACAACCTCTCCGCGTCAGACATGTTGAGGGAGAGATTTGAGATCGTTGTAATGCTGGGTAAGTTGATAAGTTTAGACAAATTTCTTGAGCGTTAATAATTTCGTACTTCTTTTATTGCCGATGTTCCAACTATGAATTAATCAGCATTCCAAAAACCTTACGTTTTACGTAACATTCTCCCTTTACCTTCCGCGAAATGCAGACGTGTTCTATTATCCCATGCTTATAAAATTCTTCTTTATCTCCTTCTCATGTGTTGCTGTTGAAGGAAAGTCGAAGTTTTAGACAGCCCAATTGCTACACGTGGAGGCTATTTTAATGTACCCCACTATGAATGAAACAGAAATCAAATGCCATACATTTCTAAAAGAGTACCGGAAATTATTGCAAATATTTAGTATGTAGGTACTATATAACTTCTTAATAGAGTTTACGTACGTAGACTGTGAGCTATTTATCTACTGATTTTGATTGTCAAGTGTATGATATAGTGCTCTTGAACGGTGGAGCAAGCCAACATCCTATACGAGAATATTGCAATGTGTCTAATACCCGTCAACACTAGATAATTTTAGATGAAACCTATCCGAACAAAGGTTTAATAAATAATGTTCTTCCTAACAACACAAACAATAATAAAACTACAGTGTAAGATTAGACAGCAACAACCGATATTTCTAAAACATTTTAAAATTCTCAAGAAACAATTAGAATTTAAAAATAGTTCCATCACCACGCGAATATTTTGACACTTTTTTATACAGTCTGGCTGCAGTAGATTCTATTAAACATCAAAGGCTGTTATCGTTTCATAGAATGTATCTACACGTTATGACCACATGCTCTTGGCACTTCCTTGACAGAAGTTTTGGTAGATTGCCCTGAACTTTACACATGATACTTATTTATGATTTAATTTATTACAATAATTGTAAGGTATATTTTGATGTTCAGTGATACTAATGTGAAGAAAGATAGCATCATTATCATTCGTACAATAATGTAGATGAAGGAGAAGATTTGTGTAATTTTGTCTGTAGTCAAGTCAATATTTCCATCCACTTTATATGGAATATTGTTTGAATGTTCTGAAGAGAAGATAGGAATAAACTTAGCATAAATAAAAACTTTCTATGTTAAACTGAATTCCCCATTAGTAACACAATCTGTAGAAAGGCTCCTAAGGACAGTGAGTCATGCCTCTATTAAGAAATATATCCGATTTCAACGTGCGTTTCGTGTCACAGAAATAGACACGGAATTATTGAACTAAAAACCATAATATCTAATCGTGTTTATTCACCATCTACAAAAAGCTGCATATCCTTGTTTGGTATTATTTAATTGTATAAATAAACTTCATATAGCTGTTTTATAATATAGTCCGTCAATTACGCGATAACTACACGTGACCACCATAAATATATTATTATCATTAACATCACTGCCAAATCATATTACCAATATAATCGGCCTTCAGATTACATGTGATTTTGGTAGGTGTTAGGAATCCCAATCTACCAAATACACATCGAGGCTTTAATTTCTAGAAGTCTCAAAAACCCGAGCTCATAGTAATCGGCAGATATATAATATTTATCATGAATTTATGACTGCATTGAGGAGAGCTTATGTCTTGTTCTGTCTGAGTTCTTCCGGGTCTTCAATTGGAAACGTGTAACGAATTATGGCAGCAGGATATATAACATCTTCAATTATTTGCCTGTAAAGGTTGAAAAATATCACCACTTGTGGAGCTATTTATTTATTTAGGTTAGCCAACAATTGTTTACACAATATATTTTTTTAATAATTTTCATAACAGTACATTTATAAGTGCAACAATTACAGTCTAACACAACTTGCACCATTTATGGTTTTCATAATATTATATTATACAATATTGCAAAGCCAAAAAGGATATTTAGAAATTAAAGTTATTCAATGATTTTTGGAAATCCATTCGTAACAATAATAATAACCAAAATTTCATTCTTAATAATAAAGAAAAAAAAAAAAGAAAACACATTGACATTAATAAATTAAAATTTACATTAACATTCAGTAGCGAAATCATTGATTGTGAGTAAAGTGCTCAATATTTATTTAATAAAAAATTCTAAGCTGTCAAGATCACTGCATTTATACAGTCGTGGAATCGGTGAGTTAGCACCCAGGACCGTTCAGCGCAACGGTGGGTATAGTGGTGTGATAGGATTTCGCGGATATCGGGCTAGGGCACGAAACTTTAGGAGACTCTGTAAGTTTGGGCAATCAAATTTATTTCGAAGCAACATAGAGAAACAAGGCATCAATAGCTTCTGTTCGAGTTGATAACGAGTGTATTTTGAAATATTTGAGACGAGCATTATATGAGAGCAGCTGTTTACTTTTCCGTCTAGAAAAAGCAAATCAATTGCTTCTTTGTTACTTACATTTTATTTATTTTGTAATCAAGTTAACACATCATCTTCTTACCCTTGTCCCATGATTCTTGGAGTCGGCGCAGCACAGATTTTTCTTCCATTCTCCCCTGTCAGCCATCACTCTATAATTCATTTATTTTTGTTTAATTCATCCCTCACACAATTCATCCATCTTTTCTTTGGTTTAACTCTCCCTCTCCATCCATCAACATTTATATTCATTACTCTTTTAGTCATATGCGTTATATCCACCCTCAATGCATACCCATACCAAGACAAAATAAACCCTTTCAATGTTTCCGTAACTGGTGCTACTTTCAAACTTAGTCAACGTTTACTGATGATTTGCAATTTGTATTATTTCAGAGGGCGTGATAGAGTCGACGGGTATGACCACTCAGGCGCGCAGCAGTTTCTTGCCATCTGAGATCCTGTGGGGCCACCGGTTCGAGACCATGGTCACGTTCAGGAAGGATACTGGTGAATATGAGGTGTGTTTCTCTTATTATTCCTTTATTATCTTTATTATTCTTAATTTTATCATGGAATATGGAAATGATATTAGAATTTGGTTCGATTCTTCGTGGGGCACCATCACGGTCATTTTCCCCGCGGAGACTTTTAATTATAATGATGCAAAAAAAAAGTTTGTGTTCTAAAATTATCTAAGTAATTGACATAAGTAAACCATACTTAAGACTCTGATGAAATCAATCTAGATGTTTTGACCCATGACCATACAGGAATCGCTGTGGATACAAAAACAATCAGGGCTGTGAATGTAAAAAAAATCCAGCTCCAATATCAAACAACAGCGGTAGCTATGTCTACAAGTAATGTTTATTTACTCTTGCAATGTTTATTCAGTTTTAGAAAATATTTACTCATAAGGAAAACCACGGCTAAACAGATACATATTGTAGAATAATAATATATAGTATATATAATTAAAACTTATAATATTATTATAGTAAAACAAATTAAGTACATAGTTAATGGCGCCGCGAATTGGATTACTGATTAACTGCTTACATGTTTGAAATAGTTATTATTAATGATATACATTGTAGTGTATAAATGTCTGCGGATATAATTGCATTAATACGTAATTATTGCATCAATTGTTACGTAGATTATTAAATCAATTCACTACCTGGAACAACCTTTGTAAATATACTATACGCGTCATACAACGCCATAACTACTCATTCCTTAGTAATTGCATCAGTATACTTATTACTCGAATATATTTAGAAAACTATGAAATATTATGTAGGATACAAAACAATTACACGGCTAAAGGGAAAGCTTAGGTGTTTTAAATATGGTGTAATTGTAATAACTAAAAACCTCTTAAAAGATCATTGTACTCATAGTTTTGAACAAATTTTACTAAAGGACGAACACTGAAATTGTAAAAAAAAATCTGCTGTTCCATGCATTTTATCGAGTTACAGCATCTGATTTTATGTCGCGTTTGTCCTATAATAAAAGTAGTTCAAAATTATGAGTACAAAAACCTCTAAATAGGTTTTCAATTATTACAGGTACACCTAGTATAGGCAAAGCATTCATGGCTTTCTTACTTGCGTTTAAGCTGTCTTAACTTTAAGCAACATTTATTAGAAAGGACAAACCTTTTACGTATTATCACGTATTACAAATTACCTTTTCTTAACATTGCCAAAAACCGGAAATATATAAGCCAGATTCACCATGAAATGGTAAAATTAAACAATTATCCGATTATTTACTTCCGAGGTTATCGACATACAACAATAGCTGGAAACGATAATATTTTGATATTCTTGTGACCTTATTTTCAATATTTGCTTGTGCTGCCAGCCGAACAAAAAATATGAAAAGAAATCAATTCTACGTATTTAATTTTTAGTCCATCAGCTTTGATGATAAAAAAAAATGTGATTGTGTAAAAAAATAGGTTGTTTATTTTTCAAATCAAAATCAAATCAAAAATATGTATTTGCTAGAATAAGGTACATAAGGTGTTACAGTAAATTTGTTTTAGCATATCCTGCCATAACATGGCATGCAAATGTATTTACAATCAGCGATGTCAATTATTCTAAATTACAGATTCTATTGATTTGTCTTCTAAATACATAGTCCTTACTGGTATAATATCTTTATCTTTTAATCAATCAATCAAATGACTGTTGATAGATAAAAATTAATATTCAATATTCCAGTGTTTTCACAGTTGTATCGTAATCGGTGTTTGTATAGATATTATTCATGGTTTCAGACAAAAGTTGCGTGTTTAGCAAAACTCTAGAAGAACGTCACAAGATTTTCTGGGTTTTATTCGTTTAAATTAATTTGGAAAAGCTATTTTTAAGCTGTTTTTATAATGACTGAGCGTGATTCCGCTAAAGTCATGCTCATGCTATCACTGAACAAAACCCCAAAAAATTCGCATCGGTAACACTAAAATGTACCTCTAGTAAAAAAAAAAAACTACAGAAAACCGTTGATTATCTAGTAGATACATATGTACCCTATATGAAAAATCGATCTATACATTAATGTTTAAAAAATACTGTTAAGGCAATTTCACAAAGCCAAGGCTAAAACAAAAAATAATATTGACGTTATTCTACGAGTTTTGTAACATTTATTTTTGTTAATACTCACTGTAGTGTAGAACTAATTATTAACCTACCTACTACAATTATAATTCCTAAGGCATACCTACTAACTTACAGTGCGACATAAAAGAGTAGAAATTAAATGAGGGCGCCACTTTCTATACTGTCACATTTTTGACGTAAAATGCTTAAACATGGCAACAATTTAGTATGGAATTTTTTTTAGTTCCATACTTAATTTCTACTCTTTATGGCCAAGCTGTACACATACGAAACATATTATGAGTATACCTATAATACGTACCTAATGCTGATTTATTGTGGCTTTTTCTTTTTAGATATTTTTTGTGTTTTTCCTTAAGAATTGAAAATGTTATCATTAAAAACCTACCCAACACAAGGGCAAACTATTAGGGCCTTACAAATAAACATGGAATAAAGTTATCCTAGGAACAACTTCGGTATAACCATACATTTTTTGACGTTTATACCTAGCATAACATTATTCCGTGTTTATTTGTATTAGGGTTAAAGTATACTTGCATAGGACAAATCCCCAACCTAGTTCGCAATATTTTTTATTATAATTAAAATATGTTATTTTTCTTGCTTTCCAGGTTGATTACACCAGATTCAACAACACGTATGAAGTGGACACTCCTCTGTGTTCTTCGAAGCAATTAGATGAGTTAAGAGCTACAGTTTCGACCTCACAAAAATTAGGTATGGATCATTATTATCAAACAAATGTCTTTGAAAGTTCATTGCCAAATGAATAAAAATTTAAACCAGCTTTGCGATTAGTTGTCATGCAACGTTTTATGTTATTATTAAAAAATTTGCTACAAAAATATCAAAACGGGTTGAAGTGGACCTCTTTTTTAATAAGTTGCATATATTTTTTGACCTTATATTACAACTGTTTACTTATTAAGCATCTTTAGATATACACATAATTATAACGTTTTAAAAGTTCTTCATCGTACATGAGCTGGTAAGCAAAATTTTGACGCATTACTTTTCCAGATCGTATGCTAGGCACCATCCCGAAGACGTTCTCCGCTGACACTCTAGACCTCAGCTCCGTCGACTCCATATCCTTAGATGAACACATTGAAATCAAGATTCCCGAAGCAAGAGCCAGAGAGAACAGATTAATGGCCCAAAACAACTTCGTTCATCATATCAATGAGAAATCAAGAAATCCAAGCCACACGCACTTAGCTGTTGAAAATGGCCTAGAGCAACAGCAACATAGAAATCATAATCCGACGGAGTACAAACATCCTCCAGAAGTGAAGGAACACATGCATAGAAGCCATAGTCACGCTAGTATGAAGAAGGTTCATGGACTGACCCCGAATGGCATCGGCCATGCGGGCAACGGTCACCATGAGCATAGGCATGATGAGCATAATAAAATAAAAAAGTGAGTGTCCTCAGATTGTTTTACATATTTTAATTTTAGATTAATCAATTTATACAAGAACAGATTGGAGGCTGAACCCTAAACTAAAAATTTTGGGCATCTTGGGGGTCGGAATTGCGACATGGTGATTATAACATAATAGACATAAACTAAACAAGAATCAATCAAAATAAAACACATACAATATACATTTTCATCAGCTTTAGACCAAACAAAGCAAAATAAAATCTAAAGTAGTAAGAATAACAACATACTGTAATTGCGAGTTTTTGCATTTGCTATGTTGCAACTATTTAGATTCCGATGCAAAGCGCAAAAAAATTTTTTTGCTGTTCACCAATGTCATATTTTGCACTATGTTTGCGCGTGCTACACACTTGTTCGACTTGGCATGATACGCACAGCCGGTCGGCAATAGTAGATTGTTGCATCTAGCGCAAAGTGAGTTATTAATGCACGAGTGTTATGTTGGTGCCCGAGCGCAGGCGAGGAACACGAGTGCATTAATTACTCACTTTAGCAAGGTGCGTAATCTACTTTTCATTCAACTACCAATCTACCTACCGTGATAAAATATACCTAGGTACTCAAAATAAAATATTTATCCCGCGAGCGGCAAAAGGTTATTAATAATTTCATTTGCAGCTGTTTTTATACTTTCTGGAGTTGAATTCATATCGCCATCGCTAACTATATCCATTATTTAAAACTTTTCTTGCTAAATATGAAGTATCAAAATTTTACAATCGTACAAAATACGCGCCATTCGTTTTTTTTTTTTTTTTTTCACCATTTCGGTTTTATTCAGCCGATTTTTATTGTCAGCCAGTATCTTTTTGATCTAATGCATACATTTTATATTAAACTTAATGGGAGACATTAAACCTCTGTGGTAAATTTACATCTAAATAAAAAATAAAAAACAGTGCAACCATGAGATTTCATATAACATTTCTACACTGTTTTGGTTCTAAGCAAAAAATACGTCCTTTGTGATCGGTTTTGTAGTGAAAGAAAAATATATATTCGATACTGCCGCCCGGCAGCAAGTGTGTAGTATGCCAGCACGCCTACCCATGATGGGTATGAGTTATACATTCGTTTGAATGCTCTCTTCAGTGTCTTCAACCTCATTCGTCATTCGTTCCAGATCCCCAAGTGAGACCCACATAGCAAGCAAGCAGCCAGTGATCCCCATCCTGGTGACGTCACCGGCGCCGGAGCCCGCCTGACGCGCGCCCGCCGGGCCGTGACCGCCGCGCCTGCGGAAGCCGCACGTCACCTTCTCGCCCCACACCGAGAGCATCGAGAATATACAACAACTTATTGATGAAGATTAGGAGATCCATGGTAGAAAATATCTGGTAGAAAATGGCTAATGGTAGAAAATGGTAAATGGTAGAAAAGTTAACAGAGAAGATTTTCACTATTTAGAAACGTATGCTAAAATAATGCACAATATTTTAAGTGATTCTTAGAAAATTGAAGTTCGGGTCTCACCTGCACATATCGAACTCGACGAAGAAGCAAAAAAGCGCTTTCTAATGCAATTTTCAAAGTATTTCGTAAAAGACTAATCAAAATTTATCGTCTTCGTATTACCAGTGTTCAAAATTACTTAAAAAATATAAGGTTATTCAAAAATTTGTTGATGGTCAATAATAGTAGTGCCAAATATTTAAAGTATTTATTGCTTTTGAGGTACTTATTCGTATACAAAGTTATTTTACAATCATTAGTACTTAGTGCTAAAATAATAACTAAGGCTTCTCAAACGTGTGTGCCAAGACCTTAAAATTAGACAGATATATTTTATAACAGACAACAATTTTCTCTTTTATCGTCTTCTTCATCAAACATCGATGTACCAGATAGGGTTGTATTTAGACCAAGTATTTATTTAGATAATTTAGTGGACGTAGAGCGGAGACTAAACTTATAGAAGTTATATGACATGAAGCTTTAAAATCTTTAGTTAGTCATGTCTCCGCAGTTCGTGAGTAATATTACGAAAACGTAGGAGTTTCACTTATTCTGTCGACAGTCAAACTAGAGATGGAATTAGAGTTATTTTTAAGAAATATTTATATTTCCAATGACGAATTTAATTAAAAATTTTGATACTTAAACGGACCCCTGTTCAGATTAAAATGATTGTCCAGTTTACCACTGTGTGACCAAATTCCAAAGAGAATGTTATTAAAGAAATTCTAGCTTGTGCTTTCGGATTAAATCCAAAAAACTATTGCAAAATAATATTCTTAAATATTTAATTGTATCCAGCTACCTACGTAACGAGTTGTGAATGTACAAGTAGCTTACTATCTAACGCTTTTTATACATAAAAATATCGTACAAAGTACTGTTATGTGTACAACAAATATGTGATATATTTGGATACTTAAATTATTCGGACAAAAGTACTTAGAACTTGGCTGTGCACTGCCGTGCGCGGTTCTCTTTGTTATCGACACATTTTCCTCGTGTAACTAGAATAGCTAATTTAAATTATAAGTGTTAGTACTACTAATGCTTGCAATATGTACTGACTATAATATTTAAATATTATAAAAAGATAATAACAATTCTATTATTAAAGTGTTATACACGAATCATAGTATTATTGTATCGTTCATTGAGATGTTATGAAATTCAGGGGCCTAGAGTGGCGCGGGCGCCGCTGCCTTTTTCAATAAATTAGCCCAAAGCTTTGTCTTTTCCTGATAGAATATATCAGATCAAACAAAACAATACAGTTGCTAGTTTATACGATACACGAGTTTTATTTCCCCCTCTCTACCTCTTCCCAATAATTAGTATTGGCATATTGCAATATTTTCCTATTGAAATATTTCTGAAGATCGGAATCATGCACTACTGGCGTGATAGCAGTAATGCATAGATAACTCTAAAATGTTTGCAGAGTATTATACATCGCTACTCGACAATAGAGGGCGCGGTATTCAAGCATGCACTACTGGCGTGATACCAATAATGCATAGATAACCCTGAAATATTTACAGCGCTATTGAACAATAGATGGCGCTGTATTCAATTTACTTTCATCATTTATTGGCACTGAGACAATAGTAGTTTTATTATCTTGATCACTATCATAATAGCATACATAATAAGAACTTTAAAAACACCAATTAAAAAAAAAGTACACAGATAAATGATTTTACATTAAATCAAACATTTCCACAATAGGAACAATATTTAAACTTACATAGTAGGTTACCTACTTGGATATGACTACAGTCTAGATGTTTCCTATACTCCATTTATTATAACATTAGACAAATAACTGTTCTCACCCTTTCGTTATTTCTATGTAAACGTTTAATAAACTCCGTTATTTCACGATAAATACTGTAATCTATTAACCATTACATAAAAAAAATTACTAAAGTGCAGTAATTTCAACAATATTACACAATAACTGTCGTTATTTGTCTAATGCTATAGTAAATGGAGGATAGATGGCGCTTACCAGCTACTGTACCTACTACTTTTAAAAGCTCCTATATTCACTGACATTATTGTCGATACTAATACTGCTACATTTGCAAAATTTTGCACATACATGCATAACAGCATGTGGAATATCGGACATTCTCATCTCATTGGAGATAAGCAGAGATTGATCGATCGAACACTGGGTCGATTTGGCATAGATACGAAATTACACATTACTCAATACAGTTACATTTCACACTTTATCTTTAATTTTCTTGCTGCGCCTGTTTCTTGTTTCATCTTCGCTTGACGATGAAGACTCTTCTGTGGGACTACTGAAATAGTTAGTAGGGTATTTGATGGAAGATGGTCGTCGTGTAAGACTGGCCCGTCGTATAGCATCAGCTACTAGCCGGTCCGCCATATTGGCGAGAGGCGAACTTGCGGCTAGAGACGGCAAGATGGCAGAGTTGATAGATTCCCGAAGAGTTACTTCACCAGGTAATGGAGAACTGGCTGTCATGTAACCTGAAACGGAGAATAAGAATTCATTTAAAACATTGGTAAAATAATTAGGTCCGATTCAATGAAAAAGTTTTACATGCATAGACAGAAATGCATAGCAAATGTATAGTAAAAAAAATTAAGACAGCATGCCAAAGGTAAAGTTTGAATGCACCCAGAATTTGTGATAATACTGAGCCAAGAGAAGTCTATTTGATGTTCAGTAGTGAAACATTATTACAAGGATAAAATGCAGTAATAACATAGATGTTGTCACGTTTATTGTGTCGAAAATGTCACATTTCCTTGAATAGATAAAATTGAATTCGTCACATGCTAAGCATAAAAGGGAATTATGAGCAGATATTGAAGGTGCTCCCAGAATCTTATCAAATAGTCCAAAATCCTTGAGTCAAAGATAGGAAGAGACAATTGGTAGACGGATTACCTGGGACCGCTTTTTCTTAGCTTAGGTTGGTACTGTAGAGGTTCATCATCCTGACCACTAATTAATACTGGCAGCTTGGTAAATTTAAATATTTAAACAAGAATAAAGAAAATAGAGAAGACAATTGGAATGATGTATTGTCAGAGGCTCAGACTTGATTTACCTTGCGAAGAAATATGTATTAAATATTAAAAGTTATTACAATATAAAATTTATATCCTAAAAGATATATTTATTTAATAGTGTAGCACGTCCCGCACACTACAGTACCTATAATGTAAACAATCTTTTGTATATTTTTCTTAAAGGGGGGAAATAAGTTTGTAATTGTGAAAATTAACTGTTTTACGTATGGGATCCAGAGTTCATTTTAACTAACTTTTGTGACAAAAGAATAAATACTATTACCTATATTTTAAACTCTGAATAACTAGGGAAAACAAATTATATCCCAAGCACTTTTATTGTTACCGAGTTCTATTTTTCATTCCGATTAACCATTCTGCGGGCGGGGTATTTGTGTAACACACTATCAGTAGGAACGGGTTTCATTTTGACAGTTCAAAAACATTCATTGCGTTATTTAAGTTGTAGTACGGCAACTTTTTCGAACATACGAAGCAATGGATTGGCAATATGCTTCAAAATCATTCAGATTGCGATTGATATAGAGTGTTACGCAATTAGGGTGCTGATTAGTAGAGATGGGCCCGAATATTCGTTTTATATTCGGTATTCGGCTTATTAGACAGGTTAACCGAATATTCGTATTAGGCCGAACATTCGGCTATATCGCCGAGTGTTCGGCAAAGTGGTACTCAAAGTTTTTACTGTATTAAGCTGTGTATGATTTATCATGAGTTGAGTGTTATATGTATTATTTTTATTAGGTAAGTAATTGACAGTGCAGCTTTATGTTTTTGTCGACACTGTAGCTTTATTTCCAATAACAGTAGATAAAGACAAAATATATGTATGCAGCTGTTTTGGGCGAAGTTTAACTCCTTACTAGGTTACGCAATAACAACATCTGGAACAGCGGGGGTAGCGGGCGGGAAAGTCCGGCGCCAATCCGCGCTTTGCGTGAATAAGTTCAGACCTGTATATTGTTCACATAAGGGAATCAATTATGCCGAATATTCGTATTCGGTGATACCCATGTTCGGCCCATCCCTACTGATTAGGTTAATGCCAAATTGCTAATCCAAAGTGTTCATAGTATCGTAGGTATATCAGTAGTGTAACATATTATTTTTAGACTCATAAGTTTCTTGCCAGCTCTTCTCCATAGGAAACGACTAACTCGAACCGTGCACCTAGCTTCTGACGTTTCATAAGTGCCCATGTAGGTTTATGTGAAATAAAATATTTTGATTTTGATTTTGATTTTTTTTCTAGATAGGTTCTTGACTCATAAAAATGATTACCTATAAATCAAGAAATAAGCTCAATGTAAGCTTTTCCACTGAAAGTTTGGTGCGTAACTCGTTGATTAGATATATCAATAGATACTTAAATATATATATAGGTACTTATGTCATGTTTGAGTGTCTGCTCTAATAGGATCTACCTACCAGCCCATTCATGATTGTTACATTTGTGCCTTTAATTACCAATTAGAGCATGTGATTCAAGTGTTCTGACTTCGTGTGTTTTCAATGTTCCAATGAAATAATAGCATTTTACTCGCATTTAGATACTACGTCTGTATCAGTGTACCTATTATCATATTGTTGATTTCCTGTACCTAAGCAGTAGGTCTTTAGAATCTTTCATGGAAATTCGGCAGTAATACAACCATAGTCTAGGAAACTTACTTAAAAGGAGGCTAAAGTGATCAAGTGAATTAAGAATGATTTCCACCAAACGGCTCGTATTGCATCGGATCGGAAAGGATACGAACGGATGCGGCGACAGCCGATCGCGTCCGGCAGGACGTCGACGCATACGATCGGCTCCGTACCGTCACTTTCGGACGTATCCGTTTCTGCACCTAGTCAAATAGTTTCATTTCTACCGTGTTGACGTGTGACAACAGCCGAAAGGATCCGATCGGATACGACGACAGGCGAGCGGAGCCTATCGCGCGTCATCGCGCATATCTACTTTCTTGGCTACGATCGCGTGTTGCGGAAGACGCCCGCGATCACGCTGCTGTGCGCGGCTTGTTAATATAGACTTTAAATACTGTGTACATGATTTAATATCGTTTAAAGATTGTAAAATCCGTTCCGATCTGATGCGATGCGAGCCGTTTGGTGGAAATCATCCTTTAGTGGCAAGATTTACTTTGTCATAACACTACTATGTAAATATGTAACCTTGTAGGTAAAAGCGATCACAAAACTTATCAAATCAAGAAGATGTTGGAAACTGTCAGAAGGACTATTCGTGCTGCGACTTATTTATTTCGTGCAATTATCCGTTTTCTAGTGTAAGTAGGGACATATTATATTTCAAGGACAGACTTTACCTGGACAACAGTAAGGTTCGACGTCACAGTTTGCTGACATCACAACATAATTTCAACGCACAAACATACAGATAAGCAGACGATAATCTTTTCTAAAACGACACTCGACAAACACAGTGAACCTTCAAACTTAATCTTCTATCACCCTATGCGTAATCATAAATCGTTGAAAAGTCGGTGTGAAAGGAAAACTGGGTGATAAGGTATATTTTGGTCTAAAATTATGTTGAAGACTTGATTGAGATTATTTTATTCATAGAAGTGATGGAGAACTGGCATATCAACAAATATTTTATTTATTTATTTAAACTTCATGTACAATAGTGGTACACACGGCCACAAATCAAGCTATACATTTCCAGTTTAGGCTGATCTCGCATTGTACGGAAATCCTATACAATGCGAGATCCGCTTATACTGGAAATGTATAGCTTGATTTGTGGCCGTTGTGTACATAGGCGGACTTAATGCCACAAGGCATTCTCTACCAGTCAACCTTTGGGTTAAATATAAAAACAGTGCTTGGATACAAAAATAATGTCTCAAATACTAACTTCTTGATTACGAGAATTTATATACTTTTATTGATACTAATACACATATACAAATAAAATAAACTAATAGATATTTTAACAAATACCACCCAATAATAATTACTGTGACTAGACTACTAATTGAGAGTTATTTAGTCTGACTTATATAGTGGTTAAGAACTTTTCTTTTAAAAGTAAATTTGCTTTCAGCTTTTTTAATGCCAAAAGGTAGCGCGTTCCACAGCTTTATAGTAGAGATAGCGTAAGAATTTGACATAAAACCGGTACGGTATGAAGGAATTTGGAGAAGTATATTCTTGGAAGCTCGAAGGTTACGACTATGAGAACTGCCCAACACTTTGAAATAACTTTTTAGATAATATTTTCTCCAGATGTGGCTTAAGGATTTAAACCATGTAGTATAAAAGCAGAGGCTATACGACTATAGTTGTAAGAGAAAACAGTTGGGTTGGTCAGGTGAAGTACCTACCTATACCTAAAGTCTCTAATTCAGATAATGTATGTAAACAAAGTAATGTCAAGAAATGTCACTGTCAAAATGACAGGACAGTGGTACAAAAAAAACATTTAATCATATATTTTTTTTCTTTTTGTAAATAGTCATCGCTAAAATTAAAGTGAATTAATTATAAGAACTATGCAAACAAAATACCGTTGCCAAACAATGTTTTGTGTAGTATGTCGGAGACACGGCATATGATCGTCATAATCAGCCCTTTTAAGTCAAGTGCTAGACGTAGCCCTCCCAAAATCGATTTCCACGCGAAACAGTTTACAGCCGTTTTCATCCAAAATGTGGCTAGTTGTGCTACTTACAATATGAATCTATTAATGAGAATTGTATTATTAGTGTTGATGAAGATGCAAAAAACATGAAAATGTTTGGATCTTCTGCATTGTTACCAGTATCATAAAATATTTTATACCAAAAAATCTCCTTTTTTAATAACTTTTGTTTAAAACCGAAAATTACGGTATGATTATTTTTAAATTATTATTTCTTAAAATCAGTACTTAAAAGAAAATTAATCCTCTTTTTTCGCCATTTTATGTGAATTACCATTACGAAGATATTTTTTTGTTATGTTATCCCCTTTGTTTACATAAATTATCTGAATTTGAGACTTTGGGTATAAGTGGTGTAACCCACCTTGTGAGATATCTATCTTTCTTCGATAAACTGAGCTGAAATAACGCAGCTTTATGTAGCTATGGCATCAACCATCGATTTATCGATTGGAAGGAAAAGGGATTTCTTAATTCAACCGGGCAGTATAAGGTACTCCCAAGTCAAGGCAAGTCATTTGTCTTTACATTGCGTTTAAACAAGACAGTTTGCACAGAGCGCTAGAATTTATAAGGTATCATAAATCAAACACAAATCAACGTCACAACATAAATAATTATTCATTCATTATTTACATAAAACAACACAGAACGTGACAAAACATGCGTATAGTTTGTAACTATCTTATACTTAGATATATATTGAACAACGATTTACAATATCTTTCTTTACACAGCTATACTCCATTTGAAATAAGATTAGACATTTCAAAAAACCTTTTTACAGTCCGTTCAACCGATTTTGACTTCTATACCGTATGCATAAGGATGGCATTAAAAGCAAAAAAGTGGTAACAATACCAACTATTTACTGCAGCTGCCATTTGTCATGCCACCAACGCAATAAAAGTCAAAATCGGTTGAACGGACTGTAAAATGGGTTTATTTAATTGTCTATGTATTATGTTATATGATCTCCTTTTCACGATGCTCTTTCAACAGCAGCATGGCTGAAAGATGCGTTCTACTATCAAAAAGGTTCGTGTAATAGGGCCCTAACTATCACATTGTAGCTACATTTTGAAGCAGTGAATTACATTTTAAACTTACAACTAATTTAATAATTATAATTGCACTTTTTTTCAGCTGGAATGTTTTAATTAAAGACGAAAGCACAACCTGTGAGAACTCTACTGTTATAATTTTGTTTATTTTATCTTAAAGCTGACTAGTGGCACTGGGTTATTTGTAATAGTAAATTACTTACCAAGGGCTGTAAAAGAAAGAAAGCCCGAAATCGCAGGTACTTGTGACCCAAGCCGTAGGCGAGGGTTGTAAATATGCGATAGAGGGCTTTCTTTTTCCGTGGTGAGTACACAATTTTACGTCTTCACCTGGCCACAATGCGAGTTTTACTGTACGCGTAGCTTGCGGTAAAACTCACATTATGGCCAGGTGTGACGTAAAACATTATAAACGACTACTTAACAGCATTAATCCTTTACCAGATCTTTGATATCATGATTCTAGATCATACTTATTATACAAAACATAACAATCTCTTATATTATAATACCCTACATCATTTTCTTGATAGACTAAATCAGATCATAACATCGTAACACTTATAATCGAGTCCTAATTTCATAGACCAAACATTGTCTGCTTTCAGGCATATCCACAATCCTACCATACCAAATACTTAATTTTAATCAACTCTTAGACATAAAAATACTCCCGAACAAAAATTTCGTTTCTCGATTGATTTCGACGGTGATTGATACATAATAGGCTACCTCGTTTAGCAAGACATTCCACGCTTCGAAATTCAAACGTAACACTCTAACGTCGTATCTTCGGGGTTATTACGTATCTCAACAGGATTTCTTGATTTTTCCTTTAAATAATAGCTATGTTTAACTTAATTATAGGGTGACGGTAAAGTCACCGTCGGTCTGCTCGGCTTTTGGCTCGTGTTGCTCGCGTTCAGGCATCTTCAGCATCAGGTGGTGGTCCCCGCTCTCTGTGCGACATCACAAACACAGGCACAGTTACATACACATACATAAAAACATACTCTAGTGTGCTGTAGGACATACTAGTGCAGACATTTATGTATAAGTAAGATTAGGTAGGCACCTATGTATAGAAAACAGAGCTCAGTCTTTTTTATCAGAGAAATGAATTAAGATTAGACAGTCTCTTTTACTCAGTCCTCTTAGAAGATTCTATGTGAAAGTTTTAGTTCGGTATCATTATTTCATATTTTAGGAGTTATATGCTTATTTATATGTTCTAGGACAGATTGACTTCGTAGATATATTATTACGCATCTTTTCATCCTGTTAATAAATAAATCAATATTTTCCTAAAATATTTTACACTTAACCTAGTTAAAAATTGTACGAAAATACACCAGACAAGGTAAGTTCCTTTTAAGGTCAGGCATGAATGTTTTTGTTGATAAGACACGCAAACAGAGACATGAACATCGTATCAATCTTTGCACATCATCATAGTAACAATTTTACACTAAATTAGTAGGTAACGAAGATTTTATGAAGATCTTTAGTTACATATATTTTTGTTAGTCACAATAGAAATAGTTTACAAATATGATTAATAATAAAAATAAGAAGACAATAATGAATTATTAGAAGAGAGATATAAATATTAGAGAGTGCAGTGACATATTCTATTAGTAAAGTGTATGATCAATGTATTCCTAGGTACTTTTATAAATAACGGTTTTACCAAACCGCAGGAATTAAGAAGCAATATCCTGAATACCTATTAATTACATAGATAATGTCATAAATGAGTACATAGTGATGTCAAACAAGACCGCAGCTTTGGAGTGGATGACACAAAAAATAAATAATTACTTGTTCAACGACGCATCTCGTTCACAGAAATGTTAAGTGCAATGTAACACTACAAATAACTGACTAATAAAACCGTTAAAAAAGAAATAAAATTGAAAATGGAACCATTAAAATAACGATGGCGGCCATCTTGCCATTGCCATGATTCAAATTGTTCGTTCCAAATGACAGGCGACCGTTAAACCGATCGTCTTAAATGATCGACAAAACAAATGTATCCTGTATCAAAAAGGGGCAACAAATTGGCAAAATGGTACATCCTGCTGAGATTTGATAATATTGTTCCGACGGGTAACGGTCTTGGTGATGGGTGTAGGTAAATCAAAGGAGACCCGAAGACCTTCGCACAAATTAATAACAGTTATGCTGACAGTGGCGACAATGCTAAGGGGCAATGAATTGTTCATGTTATTGCTTCCGACATAGAGGCTCAATATTGTCAAGACTTTATAGACAGGTACCTACCTATTTATCAATCTAGCAATTTAGGGTTAACGGTAAAAAAAAAAAAATGTTTTGTCTATTATGTAGATTATTAAAAAATATTGGACACGTATTTTTTCTTTTTTTACGTAATCAAAACATTACGGCGATACATTGAGTACAAATGTTGCATGACGTCACTTCTCAGTAGATTTTATACTGAGCTGTGACGTAACAAGCCTCCACTCCCCAAGTTTAATGTGTTTTATCTAAGTCATTTTTTATTAATATGATAAAGCAAAAAATACGTGTCTAATATTTTTTTATTATCTGATTGACGGACTAAACAGTTTTTCTTTTTTTTTTTACCCAGTACACATCCCTATATTGTCGATTATGTGATGTAAAAACCTCTATGAAGGTATAATTACGCGTGTTCTTGTCTCGTCAAGATTTGTAAATAATATTCTAAAACTTAGTGTAGGCTTTGAAATATATTTACCAAACTAATAATGAACCCACTCAGTATTTGTACGTGATTCATAAAGCTTCCCATTGAGCGCTTATTGACAATTAGTTATTCCTATTAAATGACGAATAATGACGTCAATATGCAAATTATGGGGTTAGAGCACCTATTTAAAAGTTTATTAGCGTTATGTGTGAGCACACAATTGCGTTAAAACACGTACGAAGCAAGTAATTTAAGTAAATGATACTCAGAATAAATGTTCACACGTTAAGTCCTAACTAGTAACTTGTGATCTTATTTGCTGTTGCTAATTAAAATAACTACCTTCGTGCAGGTTACGCAGGCGTTAATATAAAGTATTAAAATACACTGCTTTTTCTCCTTTTTCAAGCATACTTTTGACATAGCTTAACTTTGGGCTCTGGAATATCTCTCAACACACACACACACACACACACACAGCTGACCCGACAGACTTCGTTCTGTCAAAAGCTATAGTATAAACTTACCCTACCCTACCTACCTACCTACCTACCTACCTACCTGCCTACCTAAAACTTAAAAAAAAAAGATAGTAGCCGATTCTCAGACCTACTGAATATGCATATAAAATTTCATAAAAATCGGTCAAGCCGTCTCGGAGAAGTATGGTACTAACATTGTGACACGAGAATTTTATATACGAGTATATAAGATAATAAATATTAACTTTGCCCCACGCTAGGAATTTCTCCTGTATTGTGGGTGCGTTTACTAACCAAACCCGGAACAACTACTTGTAAGTGATACAAATATTTGTTCCGTGTGGGAATCGAACTCGCGACAAGCAGCGCGCAGTAAATCGCTTAACCACTGCGCCAATCTTGCTGTAATCTTTCCTACACTGACGCATAAAATGCTCATGCACATAAATTAGATGAAGCTGAAACATACATTCATCGACCTGTCACATGTCTCAATAAATACAGTCATATACTTATTCATACCTGAAGTAAACTTATATACAAATGTCAGTAAGTCGTATTACATACATACAAGATGTTAGCTACCTAGGCACCTATGTGATACGCACACAGTGTTTCAATATATCTCTATTGTGTCTAGATATGTGACACGCTTCATAAGAGATCACGAGAACTCACGAGGCATGAATAATAACTTTATTAGAATAATATCATTTAAATAAATTCACTTTTGCAGGAAGTACACATTGTGGACTGAATTGCCTGAAAACTTTTGCGTTATTTCAAAATCATTGATGCAAAATCTAAGCGAATATGTTTTGTATCGGTTATGTTTTCTTGGAATATAAAAATATCTACGAAAATATATCTACGATATGAGACTTGGTAACCAATTTATGTCCTCGATGTTTTCATTTTCATATATTGTTTATACCTTGCTACTATGAATGAATCAGGAAGAAACTGAAGACATGAAATGAATAAAAAAAAAAAAATTACAAAAATGTCAGTAAATGGATCTAGAAAATTATGTAGTATGCAATCAAACCCTTTTAATAATAAATTAGACATTATCTTGAGAAGACGAGAGCTGTTTGTTGACCCTAGATAAACAATAATATTGCAAATATATCATATCTCACATTATATCACGCGGAACGGAAATATTGTAAGTACAAGAAACTTGTATATAGATATGCAGGTACTATTTGCTTTACTTATGTACCAACTTACTGTATGATTTATTGCAATTATTGTTTAAATATTAACTACATTATGTAGGTCGAATTCTTTGTTGCCAAACAAAGAACGGTGCTTACAATGATTTATAATAGAGATGATACAGGAACATACTTTTTAACACATTATTATTATAAGAATATCTATTCGTTTAATAGTTGCAAAAATGTATGTTCATTAGAGGACTTGTGAAAACCCTAACTAAAATATAAATCTTATCCTAAAAAAGAATCCTCTACACTAAAACATGAATGAATATGCATTATCTCTAAATTTTCCTGTCATTTAAGAACAAAGAGAAGCGTTAGTTTACATGGGGCACATATACCCAGCGACCACCACCAAATCCAACGCCAGATTTAAGTCGAAAAAGGAACTCACCGATCGATCTACGATCGCCCTGACTGCCGTAGAACTCGTCCAGCTCCTTGGCGGAGCACAGCGGCGTGTCCACCTGCACAGTATCCTCAAACTTGGAGTAGTCCACCTCGTACCCCTGACGCTCACGGTTGTACGTCACCAACGGGACAAACCTGTGTCCCCACATTATTTCACTAGTCGTATAACTGGAGCGAGCCTGAGTCGTCTGACCCGTAGATTCTATCGTTCCCTCCAAAATAACCACAATTTCGAATCGCTCTTGCAACACATCGGCCGCAGACACTCCGTAGAACGGACTGTCGGCATTTATCTTATGCACCATCGTTATCGGCCAAATGAAGAACAAGTTACTGTCACAGCCATCTGCGTTTAACTCCAGTTCCGTCTGGTAATGAGATAGTACTTCACCTTCCTTAGTAGTTCTAGATCGTATCAGCTGAGCCCGCACACTGGCTCCTATAATATGTGACTTCCTCAAGTCGCCCACTCTGAACATTAAGCTCAGCTCACCGTCTCTCTGGCACACGACGCAATACTTAGAGAACAGAAGCGTCTGCGTTCTGTGTTTGGGGCGCGTCATCTTTGCGAACACTATGCCGACCATAAAGGCTTGAATCATCACACCCACAATACTTTGTAAACACATAATAAATATTGCTTCAGGGCATTCCTCCGTCGTCGTACGCGAACCATAACCGATCGTGTGCTGTGTCTCAATACTGAACAGGAAGCACGAGGTGAAGTCGTAAATGTTGAACACGCACGGTTTCCAGTTAGATCCTTCTTGCATGGGCGGTAGATGGTCCAACTCTAAGTCTCCGTGTGTGAATGATATCAACCACCAGATCAATGCGAATCCGAGCCAGGACAAGATGAAGGAGAGTGTAAATACTAGCAGTGTCCATCTCCATTGTGCGTCCACGAGGGTCGTGAACATATCCTGCAGAAATCTCAGCCGCCGCTGCGAGATCTTTGACTTGAGGATGTTGCACTCTCCATTTTTGAGAATTGCTCGTCGCCTTGTCCTCCTTGTTGCACCATGTCTGTGAGATCGGCTCCTAAAACCAAACACGATCACATTTATATGTTTATTTACGTTACAGTTCAATGAGTCTAGTTATCTATCTACCCGCTACAGTTCTGGAAGTGTGAATGTCTAGTTCACACTTGCATCGCCGCGGTAAGACGGCTACGACCTTCATCAATGTTAATATCGGTAATATGCCACTAACATAGAGAATAGGCTTTCTAATTAACATAAACGTTTCTAATAATCACGACATTAAACAAAAAGAGGACATTTGGACGCATATAAACGGACAAAAGCGACACAGTACGGGATGGTATCTGTCGGAGACGGCACGGGGTGGCGGACGTCGACGAACCTCTTGCTGCCTGTAGTAGGGTAGTAGACGCCGGGCGAGAGGTTGCCGTTGGCCGGCACGGGCTTCACTTTTAGCCACTCGTCGGGCAGCAGCTGCGACTCCTCACGGCAGGCGGGGGACTCCGGGTCGACGTGCATGGCTGGGCGGCTGGCGTGCGTTCGACTCACTGGCAGCGGACCGTGTGCGCCACCATCCCTCAGTGGGCAGCCTCCTGAAGCATCGCGCGCGATAATGTCTCGGTCACGACTGACTCTCTCGTGCCCGCCCGCACAAACGACGCGCTAAACGTTGTATAATTGTATCGCGAGATTCTATATCGGAAATTATCAGCTCGCTACGGAAAACAAATTTTTGTTAGTGCCTGCGTTGACGTTATCAGACCTACAGGGTGATATCTTGATCCAAGAAATTGCTACTTGTCTGAGTGCACAGCTACAACTCTTAACAAAATATCAAAATAATGAATTTGAAATTGTTCGCGCGTTTTTGACTGTCTCAGCTTCAGTAACTCTGATATCTAGAACCTTACTAGCATTGCATTTCCTTTTATATATTGTGACAGTTTATGATATAAGATTACGAGATTGTGACATAAAATAATGAATTCCAAACAGAGCGCAAGCCACTGACAGTGGTTATTAGCGTCATTAGAGATGCGCCGGCGACCAGTTAATATTTACTGTTAATAATAATTATTTATGTCCATTTGTTCGTTACTCGTTTGCATGGTCACCACATTATTTAATATTTTATTTCAATATTTTCGATCGGTTAATGTTGCATGGGTAAACTAAGGACACAATAACAAGTGCTTTATATGCATTAGTTAACATCTATTGGATTGTCTTATTTTAAGACTTTTCTAAAGATCTTAAGAACTTATTTCCCGTGCAATGCATTGTCCCTGCATTGTATACAAGAACTGTATATAAAACGATTCCGAACCCTTTTAATCCACCGACTCTTTGTAATTGTTGGTGACAAGACAAGTTTCTGATACTAATATGAAATATCAATCTAGAGTTAATTTAAAACATATTAGTAGTACTCTAGATTTGATATTTCATATTAGTTATGCCTAAATGTAAAAAAAAAATTGCCACCGAAGTCAACCAAATAATGAGTGTCCTGAGAATGACCCATCTATATGCGGACAATAACTACCAAGTCGTCATGCAATTTCTTCCATTTATCAGGAGTATAAGACTGTGACCCAGTTTCGATATCGGCCAAAGGATTTAGATTGCCTTTACTTTCTGACACTTCAAGTATGTTCGCAGCAAAATTGCGTTGAAAAAAAAAAATTGTTTAATATGACAATTTTTTTAATTAACACGGTGAAACAATAAAGACCTTATACTTTCCACACCTGTTTGAAGTTAAGGTACTTTCATTCTTGTGCGAATAAACAAAAAATGCATGCACTGACTGGACAGGTCCACTCAATCTGTGTAGTTCTTTCATCAAAAGACACCAGACACCAGTCTACATGCCCTTCACATGATCTGACCAAGATTATGTCTCGACTTTAAAAGAGACTGTGACCTCTGAGTTTGTTTCGGCCTTTCTTCTAGAGTAGTCAGATAGGAAACTCCGACCTCATCTAGTTAGGGTTCCGTAGTCAGCAAAACCCTTATAGTTTCACCATGTCCGTCTGTCTGTCTGTCTGTCTGTCCGCGGCTTAGCTCAGACACCCTTAGTACTATATATATTATATATATAAAGGTGTATCTATTCATACACGAAATATTTTAAGAGGAACATGTACTTATAGGTGGTAGAAAAGCCATAGAGACGAAAAAAATTTTTTTTTTCTAATTGTTTTATATTTTTACATAATTATTATAATTTAAAATTGCTTGAGACATTTTGCAAAGTTGCATTTTCCAAAATTTTACTTATTCTATGAATGACTCGCCCGGGCGCAGCGACGGTGGCGGCGCGAGCGCGGTGAATTTTGATAATTAATCATCATATCAAGTAATTCTAAATTATTTAATTTTTTAAATAATAAACTCAGATTTTTTTAAAAATCGTTTCCATGGCTTCTTTACCACCAGTAGGTGTATCTCTTAAAATATTTCGTGTTTGAATAGACACACCCTATATATATTTTTAAGGGTACCTCCACTTTTTTTTTTGGGTTGGAAATTATCAAATAACTTCTCCCGCTCTGGGTGGAGCGGGAGGGCGTGTCAGACTTTAACTGACTAAAACCCACGCGTGTTCCTTCAGTTGCCTGTGTGCCAGGGCCACGGTATCCCTTTCGGACAAACCCGCAACCCTGGCAGGCACCGGTCCTAGCGGACCCCGTCAGTGCGTGCTGACATCTCTTTGAGGCGCGCGTGGAACACAACGCACCATCGACCCGGGCCTGGTCCTACACTTCTTTTTTTGCTCGTCTATCCTATGGTGTGGGGTATCGTTGGATAGGCCGTTCAAAAATATCGCGGGTTTATGAAAACCATTTTTCGATTCAGGTGTTACAGTCAAATGTCCCCCCTGCCAGCTAAATGGCTGTACTTGGATATGTGAAAAAATTCACAGCAGTATTATGTATAACGAAGTTAAAAGGAAAATTATCACAGCTAAGTAGGCTTTACAAGTTACCGAGTAATAGTCGACTAACTTACATTTACAGTTGAAAAACATGTTCTCCCATACATTCCGTATGGAAGAACATGTTTTTCAACTACAATGTTAATTTTGATCTTGGGATAAATTCATACCAACTACGGAACCCTTCATTGTTCGTGGTCCGACACGCACTTGGCCGGTTTTTTTTTTAATATGATTGACGTGTATAAGTGTTTGTACAAACCTACTTGCAGAAATAAAATCATTTAATAAATGAAAATTGGTAATTTAGATTTAATGCCGACCTAATTAAGTGAATTTTCTGGGAATCCATTTCAATTTGTTTATTTATCAAAATTCCATTTCAATAATTTGTCAGTGATAGGTTAATTCAGGTTGTGCATCTTCAGGTTCAGGAAGAGTCATAATACTATAGTTCTACTGAACTCATAAAACATCAGAATCATAAAACACGTTTCAGGTTTGTATATCTGCTAAACTTTATCTTACTTCCCCAGATTGCGATCGAAATTCAAATAATTATTCTGATTAAATGCTAACTAATATTGGCATGAAACGATGTAATCTTATTCCAATAAACAGTACTTATTTCGATAAATGATTACATTGAAATAAAATTACGTGTAAGTAAACAAACCAAAGATTCATCATAATATCCGGTAAGAGCTATAAACCTATTAATCTTTATTTTTTTCTTTCTTTCTATAGGTACACGTTATCCTTGCTTATGAAAACTAAGCATACAATTTAAGTTAGTATCCATATCCATACTAATATTATAAATTTGAAAGTAATTCTGTCTGTCTATCTGTCTGTCTGTATGTTACGTTTTCACGCCTAAACCGCTGAACCGATCGTCATGAAATTTGGCAGAGATATAGCCTAGGATATGGAGAAGGACATAGGCTACTTTTTTACGCGATAACCGACCTCCACGCGGGCGGAGCCGCGGGCAAAAGCTAGTTCGTTATATACTATTAAAATACCGTAGCTAACTAAACTACCCCTAATAAGGCAGACCCCGTAGCACCCGTGAGTGCTACGGGGTCTAAAGCGCTACGAACGCCTACGCCGTAGAGGCTCCGCTTCAATCTAATTGGTCAATATTGTTTTTAGATCAATTCAACCAAGATCGATTTACCGTTATTTAAAAACTCCTTTATTTCAGAAAACAAAAAGTATATAAATGTAAAAAAAAGAACGAAAAAGTCATCGAAAAAAGTAAACGCTACAAGGTTTTTATTCCCCGCCCCGATCCTTGTTGGCGACCCCGCCGAGCCTGTACCGTTAAATTCGTCCCCTAATAAACATAATCCGATCCAGGCCATCCCTTGCATGTCGTCTCCCAGCGACGCCCTAAGCCGACGTCCGTACCCCACAGGGAGTGCCCTTAGCGTGAAGTCACTTAGTTTATAAGTTTTTTGCCCTGGCTGGAGGCCAGAACCAACAACCCATGTCAATTTCATTCAGGCGCTAAAATATTCTTAGAGTACATAGTCCATACAAATAATCTGAAAGAACGATGAAAATTTTCGATTTTGGAACGTCCTGTATTTGAAAATAAGATGGCGCGCACCCCAGCCTTTTCATTAACTAATTTGACAGCGCGCAAATTGTTAGTTGCTAATGCGCATCTTTTCCAAACACTAATTCGTTGTTCTCGATCATTTCCCGATTCAAGGCCATGGATCTGTGAACTACTTATTAAAAGCTTGTTATAGTGGAGATGAGTTTTATTATTTTGCATTTATCTACATTTTTTATTTAGTTATTATGAAAATATAAGTTTGAAAACCGTAGTTCTAAATATAAATATAAAGATAAAAATATTTTTATTTGTCGAAACCATGCGTATACATGCAAATTTAGTATGCAGGATGTCACACTATTATTATTTGGTACGTACATGTTTCACCGGTAAGGCAGGTAATTTATAAAATTTATACTAAACTAAATTACAAAATAAAAAATAAATTACTAAAGGCACTTCAATCCAAATACATAATAGTAAAATTAATGAATTATAAAATGTCACAAAAAGCTATTAAAAAAAAGTTTTTTTTTTTTTTTTTTTTCAATAAGTGTCACTCAAAAAGTCATGTATATTATAAACACTTGTCTGTTAATAAATCTCGAATCTTTTTTTTAAACAAACTCTTGAACTACGGATGTTATGTTCGATAGCTAATTGGCACTTCGATTACTACGTATATGTTTCTCTCTGGAGTCTGTAAAAAGCTTATCAACAGCATTTCAGTATACCGGTGATCTAATAAGTTTTCTACGAAGTAACATAGTAACTATGCTGACAATTGATTCTTGTTAAATTCCATCATTCATTGATATTGTTCTTGTTACATTGTTACATTTTAAGGTTTTTAATTACTTACAATAATTATTTAACTTAATTTGATTCCTAATTGTATTTTTATTGATTTATTTGATTGTATTGTTATTAATTTATTTGATATTAGTATTATTAACTCATTCATTTTATTTTATTATTATTTTTATGACTATAATCATGAATAGCAAACTATGTATGTAAGTGCTGTGCACACCTTTAAGTGACAAGTTCGCTGAATATGTGAGTTATATATAGATATATGCTCTCTGTTAATGTTTTTTGTTAACTAGTCATTGGAGTGCCATAATTAATAAATAAATAATTATATCCTTCTCCATATTTTCCAACCAACCCAGCCCTTAAGTGAAAACCCAGCCCACATTATGTCACAAGATTCAAATACATAATTTTATCGCAATTATCACATTTTGCATACAAATCCGCATCATTGGTGACAGTCCCGCTTATTTACAACGTGATTTTAAGTAGAATTAATTCACACCCCGCCTCCGTGTAAATATAGTTCTACACGACACATTATTGTGTTGTAAATAACGCGACAAATTAATCGTGATACAGAAATAAACACCTATGTAGGTGACATTTGGTTATTTTTCCGTACCTATGCTTTGTTGTGTCGACTCGTTGCTAGCTGTAAGGGGCGCCACTCCTCCATAATTTAATTATCACTGTTAATTTCGGATCTTACGTAGTTGGAGCGTGACAGTGGATGTACCAACGATTTAATTTGAACGTTGTGCTTTTTAAACTCAGTAGAACATCTGATGCGGTGAGTTTCAAGAAATGACAAAGAAAAGCCACAAGAAAAATTTGACTGTGATGTTTCATTTTCAAATGTATTTTTCGGTTATGGAAATCAAACGTTATTTAATACCATTACTATCTTTAAAAATTACATTATTTACCTAGCATTGGTGCAAAGTTTCAAGTTTCTAAACCGAAGGAATGAAATTTTGCATAGAAACTGTATTCCCCGTTTCACGTTGATCTTTAAAAAATCTTTTAAATATAAAAAGCCTTTAAGATGTTTTAAAACAACATTTTGTGAGTTATTCGCTTCTAACGTCGTATTTCGAACTTCCTCTACAAACTTCAACACCTCCTCCACTTAAAGCGTTGTTTTGGAAAATCCTCTCTTAATACACCTCACGTTTTAAACTACAAGCGGCCAGTCATAAAAAAGTAAGTTGGAAGACTCATTTCCTCAGAAATGTATGGATGGGAAAAGTCTGTTGGTTCACTAAAGTTTTTTGATCCATATAAGAAACACGTTCGATTGGCACCAAACAAAGTTTTTGTGAAAATGTTCCTACTAACCTGTACTGGTTTTTGAAAATCTGTGAATTGGGATCAAAATTTCTCAAAAAAAAAAATATATGTCGCATGAAATACAGTGTTGCTGACTGAAGTACTTTCAGTCGGTGCGCTATGACGGAGTCTAAGGACCTACGGGCGAGGGCGCGGGAAACAACAGGAGCGCCAGTCACCCTTCAGCCCTAGGAACTATCACACGTTCATGAGACGCGTGCGCACATTAATCTTCCAAAGTTTTTATTATTTTATTTCTCGAATTATTATTATTGGACAATATTAATTAGGACATTCGTTATTAAATGTGATTTGTGTTACCATAGAAACTAAGTGTTCATAAACTAAGTGTAAAAAGCTGTTATCATCTTTAATTGCCTGAGATCCACAAAGTGCCCACAACAATGTCAGAGGACGGAAGCATGACCCCTCCTCGCTGTCCTGAACCGACATCAGAAGTGGGATCACCTCGGGCAACTAGAAATATGAGAGGTGTCACTGATGAAGATACGAAATGGAGATTACTATTTGAAATGCAGAACAAGCAAATGGAAAGTCTGATTAAAACACTGAAGAGCCCAAATGTGAGTAATAATTTAGCCTTGCCTGAATTTAACCCCGAAAAACAAGATTCGGATGCTTTATCTTGGTGTTCAACTACGGAATTATGTTTTGGTGATAACCCAATAGAAGGCAGTCAACTTATTGTTGTGATCAGTAAGGCCTTGAAGGGATCCGCATCTACCTGGCTATCACAAATATCCTACCCAGGAATAACATGGACCGAATTTAAAGAACTATTTAAAGCGAGATATGTGAGTACCGAGACTATAGCGGCCACACTCATAAATCTAAAAAACAACAAACCGAGCGATAACGAAAGCTTAGCCGCATACTCGAGCCGTTTGGTGACGTCATTAATGAATAGTTGGAAGAATGCAACTTTAGAACAAGTGGCTTTGTCGACTGTACTTACACACGTATCGCAATTTGATACTCGAGTACAAAGGCTTGCTTTTACAACCGAAATCACATCACGACAGAAATTACAACAAGAGTTGCAAGCGTTATCGTATTTGAAACGAAAAGTGAACAGAGAGCAAGATTCAAACAATGTACCTGAAAAACGTCATAGGACACAGCCAAGTTTAATGAAATGTTTTCACTGCGGAAAATCCGGACATAAACAATCAGAATGCCGTGCAAAAAGAGAAATGAACAAAAGAAGCAACCTAAAATCAACAAACACTGCATCAACAAAGTCGGACCAGAAACATCCACCATCCAGCTCCATAGTCTGCTACAAATGTGGCGAGTCAGGTCACATTTCCACCCGGTGCCCCAGCGCCAGCAGCAGCAACAGTGGCGGCGCAGGTGCCCGCGGCGGCAGTGGTGCGAATCAGAGCGAGCGGCGAGTCAACGTGTGTGTAGTCGAACCGCCTACGGGAATACTGAAGCATAATGGTAAGGGTTTTATGTTTCACTATGATTCAGGTGCTGAATGTTCGTTGATTAAAGAAAGCATTGCTAGAAAGTTCAGTGGTAAACGAATAAACGAAGTTGTTTATTTAAAAGGCATTGGGCCAGAGAGAGCAGTCAGCACCCTACAAATTCTATGTAAAATTGAAATAAATGACCACGTAATGGAAATTTTGTTACATGTTTTGCCTGACGTTAATATGCGAAGTAATATCATGATAGGTCGTGAGATTTTAAGTAACGGTTTCTGTGTGACCATGAGTGCTACGGAGTTTGTTTTATCGAAAGATATTGTTGTAAATACATGTAGTGTACATGAAGTTAAGGTACCTAATCGTGATTTTAATTGCATTAACACCGACATTTTACCGGGCAGTAAACCCGATCTTGTAAACATTTTAGATAGTTATTCTGATTATTTCATCGATGGTTTTCCCGTCACCCGTGTCAATACAGGCGAATTAGAAATAAGATTGATCGATCCGAGTCGTACAGTGCAGCGACGACCGTATAGGTTATCTCAGGACCAACGAAAAATCATGCGTGAGCGGGTTGATGAACTATTGCATGCAGGAATAATCAGGTCCAGTAATTCGCCGTTTGCTAGTCCTGCGCTTTTAGTGAAGAAACATGACGGGTCTGATCGCATGTGTATAGACTATAGAGAGTTAAATAATAATACTATTGCGGATCGCTACCCGTTGCCATTAATATCTGACCAGGTTTCTAGGCTTCATGGAGCTAATTATTTCACAAAGTTAGATTGCGCAAGTGGCTTTCATTTAATTCCAGTTCAGAAAGAGTCAATCGAGCGTACTGCATTTATAACGCCAGATGGGCAGTACGAGTATCTTACTATGCCATTCGGTTTACGTAATGCCATCTCTGTTTTTCAACGAGCGATTATTAATGCTCTAGGCAACCTCGCACATACGTATGCAGTAGTATACGTTGATGACATTTTAATCCTATCGGAAACCGTAGAACAAGGGCTAGAGAGGCTCCGTACTGTTCTAGACGTACTGACAAAAGCAGGATTTTCACTGAATCTGAAGAAGTGTTCCTTTCTTAAAACACAAATCGAGTTCCTAGGCTATGAAGTAAAAGCTGGTCAAATTCAACCCAACCGACGTAAAATTGAAGCTTTAACTACTTTACCTCCACCACACACAACAACGAAACTGAGACAGTTTATAGGCCTGGCATCATACTTTCGCCAGTTTATACCTGGATTTTCGCGACTAATGGCACCCCTGCATAAAATGACATCGCAAAAATGCACACTTATCTGGAAAACGTATCACGAAGAAATTCGTCAAAAAATTATTTCTATACTGACTAAAGAGCCTGTCCTCATGATATTCGATCCTCAGTACCCAGTCGAGTTACATACCGATGCGAGTGCTGAAGGTTATGGCGGGATTCTTTTTCATATTGTAGATGGCAAACCATGCGTCATTGCATACTATAGCAAGCGAACATCGCCAGCTGAATCACGATACCACTCATACGAGTTAGAAACACTTGCCGTCGTCAACGCAGTTAAGCATTTCCGTCAATACCTACACGGTAAAAAGTTTACCGTAGTAACCGACTGTAATTCTCTTAAGTGCTCTCTTAAAAAGGTTGATTTAACGCCAAGGGTGCACAGATGGTGGGCTTATCTTCAATCATTTGACTTCGACGTAAAATACAACAGTGGTAAGTGTATGGCTCATGCCGATTTCTTTTCACGAAACCCACTTAGAAATACACTTGACTCAGTCCCACGTCAATCAGAAATTAGAGTAGAGCAAAAACGTGTAGACTTAGCAGAGCTTTCAAATAACTGGCTTTACGCAGAACAGCAACGTGATTCAGAAATTTTAAAAATCATATCTGATTTAAATAATTCTCAGTTGGATGAAAATTTAACTAGTTCATACGAAGTCCGATCTAAAATTTTACACCGTAAAATTCAGAGAAAGGGCCGGACAAAATGTCTTCCAATTGTACCTAGGTCTTTAAAATGGTCAGTAGTAAATAATATTCACGAATCTTTAATTCACCTTGGATATGATAAAACTTTAGAAAAATTGTACGATTATTACTGGTTCGATGGAATGGCTCGTTTTGTGAAAAAATTCATTGAAAATTGCATAACATGCAAAGTTGCAAAACCTCATTCGGGTAAAGTTCAAGCGGAACTTCATCCCATTCCAAAAGTGCCTATTCCCTGGCATACCATTCACATAGACGCAACAGGAAAGCTAAGCGGAAAGAATGACAAGAAAGAGTACGTTTTTGTTTTAATAGACGCATTTACAAAGTTCGTCCTTTTGTTCCATACTACCAATATTGACAGTAAAAGTAGTATCAGAGCGGTTAAAAACAGCGTAGCCCTTTTTGGTTCTCCAACGCGAATTATAGCGGACCAAGGACGTTGTTTCGCGAGTAAAGATTTTAAAGAGTTTTGTGAAAGTAAAAACATCGAACTTCATCTTATCGCTACGGGATCATCGCGTGCAAACGGACAAGTAGAGCGTGTGATGGGTGTGTTAAAACCTATGCTGACAGCAATAGAGACTAACAAAGATCGGTCATGGCAAGACGCTCTAGGAGAAATTCAGCTTGCAATTAACTGTACAGTCAATCGAACTACTAAATCTAGTCCCTTAGAACTTATGGTCGGCAAAGTAACGCGTCCATTGTCCCTGATGGCAGATGATCAGGAGACTGCGGTTGATATTTCCGAGGTTAGGAATGAGGCAGTGAATAGAATAAAACGCGCTGCTGAATATGAAAAGCAAAGATTTGATTCTACTAAGGCAAAACTTAACAAATTTTCTTTAGGTGATTTTGTTTAAATTGTTTGATAATGCAACTTGAAATCGTTGTATTATGTTATCGAATTCTGTGACGCTATGGTGATTCCTAATGTGGAAATGTTGAACTTGAGTTTGAGTCTGAATAAGTATCTCATTTGTGGCAGGATTGCCGAGCGTGAGAGATGTACTGTGCTCTGTGCAATATTGTTTCAGAATGAACACACGAGGTCGTGTGTCGCACAGGATGGCCGTGTCGCATGAAATACAGTGTTGCTGACTGAAGTACTTTCAGTCGGTGCGCTATGACGGAGTCTAAGGACCTACGGGCGAGGGCGCGGGAAACAACAGGAGCGCCAGTCACCCTTCAGCCCTAGGAACTGTCACACGTTCATGAGACGCGTGCGCACATTAATCTTCCAAAGTTTTTATTATTTTATTTCTCGAATTATTATTATTGGACAATATTAATTAGGACATTCGTTATTAAATGTGATTTGTGTTACCATAGAAACTAAGTGTTCATAAACTAAGTGTAAAAAGCTGTTATCATCTTTAATTGCCTGAGATCCACAAAGTGCCCACAACAATGTCAGAGGACGGAAGCATGACCCCTCCTCGCTGTCCTGAACCGACATATATATATATATAAGAACAGTCTCCTAAGACCGTTTTTCTGTAACTACAACGGTATTTACATTATTTACCTACAAATCGAATTCCAATTCTTTATTAGTGGCTTTTGTGGACATGGTATTTATTCAGATATGTTATTGTAGTTGTAATTGCAATCATGTCATTAATATTATACAGGATGGAAAAAAAAGACCGTGGTTGGAGGAAAAGTACCCTTAATATTGATGATGGCAAATTTTACTGAAAGGAAACATTCCTTTATTTTCAAAAATTATTAAAACTGCGTTTAAAGATTTTTTTTTAAATCACCTGCTTGAGCCGCGAATAGAACCGGCGAAATGTGAAAAAAAAAATATCCTGTATTTTATGATACCAATCGAAAGAGTTATTCATAAGGATCAATTCCTTTTAAACAACATAGTATCTTAAATGAAAGAAAGACGATAAAAAACTCGATATAAAAGGCGACACGTAGCGAATTCAGTCAGAATACATCTGTGCATACGTGAAAGTGGGTCTCATTTTGAGCAATTCATAAGTGAACTATTTTCTTTAGATAGTGAGTAAGTTTTACAATAAAATAAAAAATATTTCATGTTATTAATATTTTATATAGGTACTTAGATTATTTTCTATTTTGTGAATGTGAGAACGTTGTAGGCCTAGTAGAGTGTAGATTTGATTTTGTTAAGTACCTGGTAATTGTTGAAAGGCCTACACTGTCCTCCCATACCTATTATCACAGTTATTAATAATATTGTAAAGCCAATTATTTTTAAAAGAGTAACCGTGGAGTTTCTTGCCGGCTCTTCTCCATAGGAAACGACTAATTGGAACCGTGCACCTAGCTTCTGACGTTTCATAAGTGCCCATGTAGGTTTATGTGAAATAAAATATATTGATTTTGGTTTTTGAATGGTACCTATCATTGCTGCCCCGTCTCGAAAATCTACCCTGCAATTCAATCAAGGCAGATTATAAAGTTGCCTTTTGGAAGTTCATAGAATAGAATAGAATTTCTCTTTATTCGAGTATCCATGACTCAAAAGCTGTTAGTAAAACTTATGACTATGTTAGTAAGCACTGATAAAACAAAAAAACACAACAAATAACGGTGGATCACTGCTGCGAGAACCCATGAGTAATTGCACAGCAGCGACCCACATAGACACAGTCCAGGCGACTGGCAATCATGCTTAAGATACTGTTGGTGCTGCCGCACACCCTGCGCACCAGGGAAGCGCACCTTTTACGCATTGTTGCGTAAGAACAATCCACATGCGCATCTGTGAACATCCCCGATGCACTACAGAAGCGGGGCAGCCCCACCAGCACCCTAAACGCGTTATTATACTGAATACGGAGAGCACTGTACTATCTTTGCGTACACCTAGCCCACAGGCTGCACGTGTAAAATGAAGTACAGTACACTCGAAAGAGCGTGATCTTGACTGGAAGTGAGCATCGTGCAAACATAGAGTTTGTTGCCCGTGGTATTATCAGTATTACTACCAGTAGTACTACTGGTAGTAATACTGGTGGTAAAAAATCTCGTAGTATTACCAAGCGATCCAGTAGTACCACGGGAAGTTTTTTTTTACCCGTGGTACTACTGGTAGTCCACATTTCATAGTTTACACAAAAACCTAACCTAACCTATTTCACCCAGTTCAAAATGACGAATCATACAATCTGCCGCAGAAATGTTTTTACCATTGTCTAATTATCCACTCGCAGGCAAATTGTATTATTCGTCATTTTGAACTGAGTGAAATAGGTTAGGTTAGGTTAAAACTGTGACCAACCGCGCGCGAGCCAAGCGAGCGTAGCGAGCGGTGCCGCAGGAGCGGCCGGCGAGCTCTACTTCCAAGTTTCTCGCAGAAATGTTTTTACCATTGTCTAATTATCCGTGTTTTCGCAATATCCATAGGGTTTTCGTGGAGTAAACTATGAAATGCGGACCACCCGTAGTACCACGGGTAACTGGATCGCTTGGTAGTAACTATGGGTTTTTTTTTAACCTGTGGTACAACTGGTAGTAATACTGGTAGTAGTACGACGGGCAACGGGCAACAAACATAGCTCTTAATTTTTGAACTTTCTTCAACGAACTCTTATCAGATTTTTCTTACTTCCAGATCACAATGAAATAAATTGCCTGGAAGTGTCGCGTGCTATCAAGCCGATTGCTGAACACCCCTGCAGTTAGTTGGCACTTCAACACGGTAACGGGCAATCATGCACTTGAATATGTAAGCGCGTGCTCATGCGCATGTCACATATAGGATAGGTGTTAGACATTATTTGATGATACCTCGCTATATTGTTTTATTTTATAATATAGGTGTCCTTAGCTATTCTTCAGTGAGTCTTCGGATCATCTTGTTGTAATTTTGTTGTTTGTCTATTTTATAAATTAGAATCTTTTAAAACAAAAACATTAATTGCTTTATTTTGAGAATTAAGTGAAAACTATGTAGATTTTTTTAAGTTAATGGGTGAGGTTCTTCGAGCGTGCATTTTTGTTCTTGAGGTGGCAGCGGGGCGCGAGTAAATTGTGCCGTGAACTTCGGTAATTTTGGGTTGAAAATTATATGTTTTAGGATACGATTAACAAACATAATAAATGTATATTTAACTAAGCAAATTGACTAGCTACCCCCATCATGACCTATGCGAGTCCTGTCTTTGCACACGCCAAACCCCATCACATCCATAAGATGCAAACCCTACAGAATCGAGTCTTACGTAAAATCACGGGAGCCCCCTGGTTCGTTCGTAACACTAACCTCCACGTTGAACTCAAAATCCCCACGATAGCCCAATTCATGAAGCGCACTTCAAAGCGCTTCTTCGATTCAGCAGCCACTCATCGCAACGCTCTAGTTGTGAAGGCCGCAAGTTGTCCCCTCTAATATTAGTTCGACCCGCCGTCCAAGGCATGCACTGACCGACCCAGACTCCTCTACTCTCCTCCAGGAGAGTCGTAGGGAAACTAGTACAGTTCGCAAAATAAGAATACACAATACAAGATCGTCATTCCGACCTCGCCGCCGAGGCCCCGCGTGAAATCCCTGACTAACGAATAGTCCTCCCCGACCCTTGACTGTAAGTGAAGCGCCAGCACGCGCTTTAGCTGAGCAGCATGTAATCCAAACTCCCCACGATAATAATCAAAACACTGATTTTATCCAGCCACCGTCGGTCCCTTGCTACCCTCCCTCCGACGCTGCCCTAAGCCGAGGTTCGTACCCCACAGGGGGTGCCCTTAGCGAGCAGCAGTCGTTTAGTTTATAGTTTTTACGCCCTGGCTGGAGCCATTTAGTTTCGTTAGGAGCTTACGGCAGCCACAGGAAAGTCCGGTTAAAGAGTCGGAACCTTAGTGGTTACACTCTGAGATGCCTTAGATTAAAAAAAAAAAAACTAGCTACCAACTTAAATTGTCAGTATAATCAAAATACAACTGTCATTCTTTGACAGTTGTATGTAATGGTTATAACACGGAAAATTGACGTAGGGTGTCAATTTTATTAACACTTAACTTCCCTGACTGTACACCTATCCGAGTAAAAAAGGTCCTGGCAAAATTCATCGTTCCCACTTCCTACTTCGGTTTACCAACCCTACCTAGCTTGGCAATAGGTAGCCCTACATGCACACACAACTCAACAATGGATGTGATTGGTCGCACGAGGCACTCACCAATGCACTTCTTATATGATCACTTAAATTGTGCACAACATCGCCCGGGACTCTACGCCCACGACAATTGTTTCCGGGATTAAAAGTACCTACCCTATGTAGGCACCGATCTCTGTTTGCAGTTAAACTTTACTTTGACTGATTGTCAATAAATGAATAAGTATTTAAATGCACTTTTGAAGAATTAAATGTTAAACCTCATCTTTTCCTCAAAGGATCTGTCAGATAGAGGCGTATGTTATGGTTGTTTCTGTAGACATGGTGTTTGCTCGTCATCCCAGTTTTTTCGTGACTGAGGACTTAGCTTGCCATTATACTTTCTAGAATGCCTATATTAGACAATGCAATGCGAAGTCTTTGCTACTGAAAAGATTTCCTAAGTTTAAAAGGGGATACAGCTGCCCATCTATTTTGTACTAGCTGCGCCCCGCGGTTTCACCCGCATATGTCTCGATTCCGTCAGAATATCGGGATAAAAAATAACCTATGTGTTAATCCAGATTATAAACTATCGGTGTGCCAAATTTCATCCAAATCCATTCAGTAGTTTTTGCGTGAAAGAGTAACAAAAATCCATACATATGTACATACATACATACTCACAAACTTTCGCGTTTATAATATTAGTAGGAGGTAAGATAATCCGATCCAGCATGTCCCTTGCTGCCCTCCCCCAGCGACTCCCTAAGCCGAGGTCCGTACCCCACAGGGGGTGCTCTTAGCGTGTAATAGTCACTTAGTTTATAAGTTTTTTGCCCTGGCTGGAAGCCTTAATTTATTGCTGAGGCAAACACAGGAAAGTCCGGTTAAGCAGACGACAAGCTCATAGGTTGACCTGCGACATGCCATTTATTAAAATTAAAACAAACCATCCATTTTGTAATTTCATCAAGTTTATTTGCATTTAACTCATCTATATTCCATTTACTATAGCATTAAACAAATAACGGCTAAATAAAGACAGTTATTGTGTAATATTGTTGACATTACTGCACTTTAGAGTTATTTTTTTAATGTAAATGGTAAATAGATTACAGTGCTTTGTATTTATCGTGAAATAACGGAGTTTATTAAATGTTTACATCGAAATAACGAAAGGGTGAGAACAGTTATTTGTCTAATCCATACTAATATTATAAATGTGAAATTAACTCTGTCTGTTTGTCTGTCTGTCTGTCTGTATGTTACGTTTTCATGCCTAAACCACTGAACCGATCGTTATGAAATTTGGCAGAGATATATTCTGGGATATGGTCAAAGTCAAAGTCAAAGTCAAATCATTTATTTCAAATAGGCACGAAGATGCACTTTTGAACGTCAAAAATTACATGAATAGTTAATAGATTCTAGTTGCGCCTTCCAAAATGTAGTTATGTATGGAGAAGAATGGGCAAGAAACTCCATACTTACTCTTTTAAAATGTTAACAATAGTTTGTATACATTAATTAATATTTATAGGTGAAGACGATATACATAGAATTAAAAAAAAAAATATATATATATATATATATATATATATGGAGAAGGACATAGGCTACTTTTTTACGCGATAACCGACATCCACGCGGGTGGAGACGCGGGCAGAAGCTAGTGTTATAATAAATGGAGTATAGCGAAATGTGAGTGTACAATCCTCTGCCTTACCCGAGGAATACAGGCTTATGTTATGTGTGTTATTTGCATGTTGGCTCCTAATCAAGAAGAGACGGGGGGCCTACACTTATCCCGGAATTAAATCGCTAAGTCAATCATAATGTTACGTAGTTTATTATCTATTTACCAGGCACATAATATGTCTCTCTATTTACTTTCACTCTACGCTAATTGCAGTAATCTGTTACTGCAAACTCGTAAATCTTATTATTTAAGACAAAATTTTAATGTTTTGATGTGGCGTATTTAATTTCGCTTTTATTTCTACGGATTTGTTTCTAATATCTTTATTAGTTGTTACTTTAGACTTTTCTTCGTAGTAATCCATTAATTCTTAGTGTTTAGGGAAGAAATGGACAGAAAATCATCTGAAACTTTAGAGAGCAGTATGAAATAAAAGAAATAATGGTGCCGATTCCCTTGTTCACAAACTAAACTAAATTTAAGTTCAGTGCATCATTTTCTTTCTATTTCATTAAGAATAGGGCATAAGATAAATTTTAGTTTAGTCCTGTCAAAATAATCAGCGCCTGTCACTACTCCATACAAGTTTAGACGTGTCTAAAAACTTGCCGACTAAAATTACGTCAATTTAAGTCAAACGCTGATTAATTTGACAGGACTAAACTAAAATTTATCTTCTGTCCTTTTCTTAATGAAATAGAAAGAAAAAGATGCACTGAACTTAAATTTAGTTTATTTTGTGAATAAGGGAATCGGCACCACTAACTTACAACTAAAACCTTTGATAGTTTTTTTTTTATTCGGGGTAATAGTTTTCATACAATTGTTTTAGTTGAGGTTCCAAATTCAAATCACATTATGCATCAGCGGTTCATAACGAAATCCTGTACAATATTAATGCCCGACTAGAGCCTAGAACTTTAATATCTTATTTTAGATTAGGTTTGCATGACATATAATTTGACCAATAGCGAGCAAGTGGTTTGAAAAAAAAAGAAGAAGGTTTTTTACTATTGTCGGAAGCTCAATTCAAATGTTACGATATCTTACTACGGTCCTGTCTCCTGGTATAAGGAGGAACACCGTGGTCCGTGGAGTTTTATCCGGTAGTCCTTGATATCCCTTGGAAGGGGCTTGTGGCTAAGTAATAACAGCCGCACGGGTCGATCGATCAGGTTAAGCTACGCTTGCCGCGGTTGGTTTGTGGATGGAATCTTTACATATCAAGACCCCTCTATGCCTCGAAAAGCACGTTAAGCCGTTGGTTCCGGCTGTCATTCGTGGATCTTTGAGTTGTTACGGGTCGTCAGAAGCTCGAAAGCCTGACAGCCCGTCATACCAAGAAGTATCGTATTACCCAGTAACTGGGTTGTGGGGATCAGATAAGCAGTCGCTCCATGTAAAATACCGGTATTCAGCTGCATCTGGTTAGACTGGAAGCCAAACCCAACACAGTTGGGAAAAGGCTATATCAAAAAAGGCGGTATCTACAACGCCACATGCGAACTACGCATCAAGACCTGACGTCACAAATCCTGCATCGCGCAATCAGAGTTTATCGCGCGACTAGCAAATATACAACATCCCGTCTAGGGCTTCCATTACGTAATTACGTAATTACGCAATTACGTAATTACGGACAGATTTTAGAAATCTCACAAATACGTAACTGAAGAGCTGCAGTCCGTAATAACGTAACTATAGGATAATATTAATTAATTTAGGTACCCATTTATTTAGTTCTATAGTTTCTGCCTACTCCATGGGAAAAAGGCATGGGTTTATCTGTGTATTTACAATTTACCTTAATTTAGTTAACCTACGACTTACATTATGACAACACCAAAACCCTTTCTGTGGGTATCCCCCGAATTCCCGGGGTTTATTTTATAACTTCCAATTTGAGTCCGCAAGATTTAATTTCTTAGTCGTACAGAATAGAGTTCATTGTTGAATCGGGAAACGAAGGGAATCCCCGTTGGTTGTGGATAGTTCGGTACGTAACACAATCAAAGTTTATAAGTGTTTCGCAAGTATTTGATCTACCTCGTAGATAATAAAGTTTAATATTGTGGATTGAGCAAGCTAAGGGAACTCCCTACATTTTTCTTTACTTTCGTGAATTTAGAAACAATATCAATACTCGGTACTCAGTCGTCTTACGTACACCTGCGAGATACTGTCCTGCCTGGTCTAAGCTTTTTTTATTGACTTTTGTGATTTTGTGTATGTGCCGCAAAGTTTGACGCTTGGTTTTCAGAAGCTTTTCATTACAAGTTTCTAAGTAGATATCACCATACACGAGTAGAGATACTTCAACGAAAATGTAAGTACCTATTTTAACATTACTTTACTTGTCTACTTACTTTGTTTCTAGGGTATTGTGTGAGAGTTTATACATATAATTTAGTAGTTGATTTTATATTGTTGACGGCACGGTTGGCGCAGTAGTTGAGTGATTGGCTGCTGCGCTGCGGGTCACGGGTTCGATTCCCGTACGGAACAAATATTTGTATGACCTACAGATAGGTGTTCCGGGTCTGGGTGTCTTGTGTATGTTAGTTTACATGATTGTGAGTGCACCCACGATACAGCAGTAATTCCTAGTGTGGTGCGACGTTTAAAAAAAAAAAAAAATATGTGCGATTTTATTTTATTGTTGCTTGTTAGATGTCTGTGCAAATAGACATTGATTATGAGTTCACGGTACGTATGTAAATGTATCCCGTTTTAAGTGTAGTGCCTAACTATAGATGCTATTTATATGTATTACCTAACTATTAAATTATGAAATATTTATATATTGTTTTAGGTCTGCAGTAAAGAAGACTATTTATAAGGAGTTTTTGAACAAACGCACACAATCAGCTATATGGGAACACTTTTTGAGGGCTGAAAATGGGCAAAGTGTCCAATGTAAACATTGTCAAAAAAATTTGAAGACTCCTGGTGGTGCTACTGGAGCACTACATACACATATGCGTGCTAAACATATTGGCGAGATGTCACAAGAGCAAGATGCGCAAAGGGCAAGTACTTCATCGTGCTTTCAAGCAAGAAAAAGTTTAGAACCTCCATCGAAGAAAACTAAACTAACGGATTACTTTTCCACTGAGTATTCCTTGGACGTTATAGTGACTAGAATGGCAGCATTGGATGGCATCCCATTAAGCAAATTTTGTACTTCTGAAGATCTGAGGTATGTTTTCAAAAAATCTGGCTATGATCTACCGAAATCTCCTTCAACTATTACCAAAATTGTCCTGGAACAGAGTTGTGCCATAAAAAAACAATTAATAAATCAGTTTAAAGATATGAAGTCCCAAAAAAAACGGTTTACTATAACGTTTGATGAATGGACCTCTACCTGGAACCGGAGGTATATGAATATAAATATTCATAATAAAGACCTAGAACCAGCTAAATATAAAAATTTAGGACTAGTAAGGATAAAGGGTTCAATGCCAGCTCACGTTGGAACTGTACTGTTAGAAAATCATCTAAATGACTTTTATTTGAAACTTGAAGATATAATTGCATTCACAACGGACGGAGCCAGTGTTATGGTTAAAATGGGCAAAAATTTTGATGGTCACCATCAGTTGTGTTTTGCTCACGGAATACAACTTGCAGTGCTGGACGTATTATATAAGACACGGAAAAGTACAACTACTGAACCAGAACTAGAAGATGAAGCTTCAGATACTGACACTGAAGAAATTGAAGAAAACGATGGCGGACTTTTCATAGAAGTACCTAGAGTTCTAGAACCAGAGTTTCTGTACAAAGATATTATAGTAAAAGTAAGAAAACTTGTTAAATCATTCAAAAAATCACCACTGAAGACCGATTTGTTGCAAAAATATTCTTTACAAGAGCATGGTAAAAGCCTCGATCTTATACTAGACTGCAAAACGCGATGGAACAGCTTATCAGATATGGTTGGACGATTTCTGAAATTGAAATCAAGTTTATTTAAGGCTTTATTAGACTTAAAATCAAATATAAGTTTCACAGACACAGAAATACAAGATCTACATAACATTCATCATAGTTTAGATATAATAAAAACTACAGTGATGGCATTGTGTCGCCGTGACTCGAATTTGTTAGCAGCAGATGCTGCGCTTCAGTTTATGTTAAATAAGCTTGATGCTCAGTCCAATGGGCTCAGTGACAAGCTTGCTGTATCCCTTAGAAAAAGAATAAAAGAAAGGCGAACAAATGTGTCTGGTGTCTTGCAGTATTTGCATAATAATGAAGAATATTATAAAACCGAAGAAACAGAAACTTTTACAAAACCGACGTCGGATTATATTAGAACATATGTTGCAAACTTATTAGAAAGGCTCAAATTTACACCGCCTACAAGTACACAAATGAGTTTAGATTCCGAAGCAGATGACAATGATGCTAATGATGGTTGTGGCGACGAGTTGACTGTTGCACAGCAACTAGAAAAAGAAATACAGAAAACTATGTCTGCAGTAAACAAATCTGGAGTAAACACAGATCTTGAATCCATCATCAGAGTTGAAATGTGTATCTACGATAGCACTGGCGGCGGTCGTGAAGTTTTCCTAACAGCAGCTTATAATTATTTACTATGTATAATGCCTACTAGTGTTGAAGCAGAACGGGCATTTTCTTCTGCCGGCTATCTTTGTTCTAAACTAAGAAGTTCCCTTGGTGACAGAACATTGCATTCGTTATCATTTATGAGATCATATTATCAAGAACAAAGATTGGAAAAATAACCATATTTTATATTGTTTCTTACTTTTAAACCATTTGTGCGTGGTACATGTTTTGTTTGAATTGTTGATTGAGTTTAGTCAAAATCAAAATCGTCAATCAAATCAAAATATTACATTTTGATTTGATTGACGATTTTGATTTTGAGTTTAATTTTAAAATTATCATTTTAATCTGTAATTTACTTTTAATTCCTTAATATTATAATTTTTTTCATTTGAAGTTGTTTGATTTTTTACTTCTAAAATACGTAATAAGCCCAGAATTTATCGTGCTTTAAAAAATCAAAACAGTTAAGTACGTAATTACGTAGTTACGTAATTGAAGCATCAAAATGCGTAACTAGTTACGTAATTAGCAAATCCGTAATTTTGGAAGCACTAATCCCGTCTGATTCGCGGATCCTCCCTTTTCCATAGAGTGTGAGTGAACTTTACACCCTGTTCCACATTCCTCTATACTGGTGACCCCCGAACATGGACATTAGCGCAGCCTTCGTGCAACTACCTCAGCGTGACGTCATCATCAGCACTTCCTCAAGCTTTCGAGTGGCGAGTCACAAAGCTAGCCAGCACCCACGGCTTCAACGGTCATCCTGACCACCAGCATGCAGCGAACGCGCATACCTGGTCATAACCCTCAGCCTCATTAGCAACCTGGGCCCAGCATACTGCACTTTCGACCGGTCCACAAGCAGAGCCCTTCAACCCTCTCCTGGTTGACGCCAGCAGTCAGCCTCAACCCGGTGCTGTACTACATCCGACTCACTGGAGCATAACGCAGCGCCACCCCGACTCACTGGGGAATCTCTGCAGACAGTTCCGACTCAACGTGAACTATGCGGCATCCGGTTCCGACTCACTGGAACCACTCAGTTGCCCACCAGACACAACACCCGTCTGGTTGGAGGATCCTCCCTTTTTCATAGAGTATGAGTAAACTTTATACCCTGTTCCTCAACCTCTATAGGCTAGACAGATTATGATGCCTTGATATCCGTCCGTTCCTCCCATACGAATCTCATGATAGGATTTCCCCACAATTATCAGACCACACCCATATTGACGTCACAAGTTTGAACAAAGACGAACAACGAATTAACTAATCATTCCGTTTTATTTAATGTTAATTACTTAGTTAGTTCAACAGTGTTAATTCTAGGATTACCTACATTAAATAATGTTGCAACAGTTGTGTTTTTTTTATGATTTATTGTCGTTTATCCAACGGCAACGTCCTGGTGACACTGACATTGTGTCGTAATGTTCGCGGAGTCATAAAATTAAATTACGAGCTTTAAAAGCTTTTCTTCGTATCTTGCTTCGCGGTTAATCATTTCATTACGTGAGAAGATTTACTATAACAAAATATTATTATTTAGAGCCATTTCTTGCCTAAAGGTTTTCCATCAGTAAAAATGTAGATACGAGTATAGCAAGATAACCTATCAAATCCAGTCTTTGCTAAAGACATGTGGTTGCCTTCTAAACTTTGAAAGAAAACTGTGATTTTGCATGAGTTCTTCCATGTTTTGCTCATGCGGAAAATGGCTCTCCACTCGACTGCACAACCATTACCAATTCAACCATAGATATTGCTTATTTCTCTTTAAAATCTCTTATATGCAGCATTAAGAGGCTTATATTATATTTAAGAGTATGTCCACTAGAAGACATACAGTAAACAAACCGCATTTTACATTATAATTATCCTCTGTTTAACCGACTTCAAAAAAGGAGGAGGTTCTCAGTTCATTGGAATCTTTTTTTTAAATGTACGTTCCCCGATTATTCGAAAACGGCTGGACCGATTTGAAAAATTCTTCTTTTGTTTGAAAGGGTATACTTTCCAGGTGGTCCCATTTTCATCAGGTCAAGATCTGCTGATGGGATCCTGGATAAATCGAAGGAACTGTTCAAACGTTATAGACACACTTAAAGCGATTTGGGTATTTTCTATAGTAACTCGTGCATTTTCTCTCGAAAAGTTCCATTTGGTGAAGTGAAACTAATGACGAAGGCCACCTGAACTACTCAATAATAAGTATTTCACGGGTTGCGATTCGATTACTTTAATATGGTTGCTAAGCAATTTATGCTCGTCACAATGCGAATGGTGAAATTGAGCTGATGGTGAAATACCAGGAGAACTCCTCAACAATTAACGTCCCTGCATCGGGAAAAGCAATATTTTGTAAAAGGCGATGAGCAAGTTGCTATTAGGTTTGGGTTTGGTTTTTTTTATTATTAACTTAGATAAATTATAAACATACCAACTAAAAAGCGACTAAATAAAAAAAAATATACTGCAATGTGAAAAATAACTTTAATTTCGGAAGTCGTGGCAAAAATCTAAACCACAGATCCAAAGGCACCGACTTCCGAAATTAAAGTTATTTTTCACTTTGTAATGTTTTTTTTTTTTTTTTGAAGTTGGTTTTCTTTCAGTTAAAAAGTTTTTATTTGAGTGACAACTGACATTATCTAACTAGATATACAAAAAAGGTTTTCTACTTAGTTGCACAGTGCGCTAACTGGTAAAAAAACAGTTTATCTTGTCAGTTTGATCTTGACTCAAAACAGGTTCTTTTCAGTAAATTACCAATTTGTCTATGAGACTGTTTTGTTGCAAGTGTGTGCGCCATCATTGTTTTCAAGCGATAGTCTGTGTATTAGACAGTCTTGACTCGGTCTGCGCACAGTTTAGACCATCGGCTACGACGCTACTCAAAATGAACGTGATATAAATTACAAACTCAAGTCACCAATAGTAGCCAAAATTACCAATAATAGAGTAGCCAAAATTGCACAGCACTAGTATTTTTAATGGTGGTCCGTAGGTACCTACACGACGCGACTAACTCAATATTTTATCTCAAAAAGCGACGCGCGTTTGACTTGTGGTAACCAAGTGTACAAACACGCTGTAAAGGTGTGCGTGAAGACGAGTAGCGTCAGCACATAACTCACACATAAACACACACACACTTCCAACTGCGCCCGTACCTCGGACGGTACCGAGAGCTCCTGCGCTTACACACACATTCACAGAACGTTTGTTAGCTTGGTTACCACAAGTAAAGCGCGCGTCATTTCGTGGCATAAAAATACTGTAAAGGCGCCCGCGATATCGCACTAGTCTGTACGAGTACAGACTAGTGCGATATCGCGGGCGCGACGCGACACTAGTAGCATAATTTCTTTGTCGCTGCCTGTCGCGCCCGCGATATCGCGTGTGTCTGTACGAGCCTTAACGCGTTATTTACTAGTTTAGCATTGGTTGTGACGTGTACAGACCGCCATTGAAATACGAGTACTATATAGTGCTATGACATTCTGACTATATTCATTGATGATTTGACTTTGTTACTAATTTTGTAACTGGTTACTTTTGAGTAGCATCTTGGACCTTGGCCGTAGCCTTAGACGTGCGTCAATCTTTGTTTTCTATCAGTATAATGTACTCTGATATCATCACCTACTAAGTGTCTGACCGCGCATGTGCATAATGTGTTGGCCTTATGTCTCTATGACATTGGTTACGGTCTATCTTTCATACTTTCTCTATGACGCATTTACGGAAGATCAATCGCCATAGATCAGTCGACCTCTGGGTGTTAGGCTTTACGGTATCTACCTATTTCAAAAACTTAGGACATCTTCGTATGATCCTTAACAACGTTACTTCTGCCGATCCTGTAGATCATGTTATTTACATCAGTCTTTCAATAATATTATTGTTAGCCGACCATCTATAAAATGCCATTTGGCTACGAAAACATAGCATGGTAAATTAGTTGTTAAATTGTCGATCAGACTAAAAAAAAACCATGGTGTGCACAAATATTGCTAAAGCTTGATTAAACAGCTAATCATTGAGGTACACCCTTTCGCCAAACAAACAGAGACTTGATACGAAGTTGAAGTAAATTTTTCTTCCCACTTCAACCTATGTACTTCAACCTACCTACTTTAAATAACTAATACTATCTACTAGTTCAGCGGTGGAAAGGTTTCTAGACGTCATTAATCAAGATTATCTAGACACGTACCAGTGTTTGCAGATTTCGCTGGATTTTAGAAGATTAACCTATCATCCGTAGGCTTTTCGCTGTCTACGCGTTTATTTGAAAACCTTGGATGTGTTGAAAGTGACCGAAAGATTTATATGTATTTTACTGTATATGTAAGTATCGATGTTCGATCAATAATTGATCGAAGATATCGATAAATTTTTGGTTTCGAATAGCAGAAAGAGGCCGATGATTTTCTCAAATGAATATTAAAACCTTTTTACTGGATATTAATAAAATCACACCCTAGCACTGGCTAAATTTTGTAAAAATATTTTTTAAACGCCATTAAGTTTTATTTTTAATTAAATTTTTCTTCTGACAAATATGGGTTTCTGTTATTTATTTAAACCAAACCACTAGCCAGTAGCCAGTATTTACTTAAACTATAGTTGGTAAAATCTCTTTAGGATCATTCAGTGTTATTTATTATAATAAGGCTTTAATTAAAATAAAATAAAAGTTTTTTTGTCAGGGACTTTCTTTCAAACCTTTAATAAAATTAAAGAATGCAGAACATTATGGATCTTTTTGACTTTTAAAAGAAATAAGGAAAGTAAAAATTAGTTAGATTTTTTAATGACTTGAATAAAACCAAATGATACATTATGATAAGTTATAATTTGAAAACACAGGTGGGTTAGTGCCGATAAAGTTAAATACCAATAAGTAAGTAGGTAAGACCTTTGATAAAAAATAAATTCACTTTTAAAATTACCTAATCCTGTTTATAATTTGAAAATATTGATGGTTGGTGGGTATTAATTAACAATGATGATATTAATTCATTTTGTCTTACAGTCATAGAATCAGTATGTAGTTTTATTGTTTACAGGTACAATTTATTTGCAGAGTTCCCTACTTTTATCAACTACCTGCATTGCGCAAATTTTGACAATTAAACTTAAACGTGTTTTATTATACACCTATTTCTTATTTTCATATACAAAAAAATGAAGTTATCGTTAACTAAAGATGTTTATTTTGAAACTGGTATAATGGATACTCGTCGCACAACGCGCCGGCGCGGCTGCGGCAGCGCGGTCAGTGAAGCGGAACGCAGTAGTAGGTACCTATCAGCTGTGCGCACGCCCATTGATATTATTATGAATAGATTGTATCCATATTTTGCTGATTTCAAGTGGACCAAAAATAAAAGTATTGAACAATTAATGGAAATGTGTTCTGTTACTGATACTGAACCACCAAATAAAATTTGCGCACTGGTTAAACACTTATATAATATCTTACTTATGACGTGCATGATAAATAGTTTATTGCACTTTAGTCATTATAAAGTAGCTGTTGAATTTATAAGTAGTCGTTTAGATATCGATATAGGTACTTCTAATTAAGTTCTTTTCTACTATTGTTACTTAGATTATTATTTATAGACAATGAGGCCTTTATATTATACCTAACGTAATTTGACAGACAAGAAAACTATAGTCCTTTCACAGTTGTTTTACTTCTGCCAGCAGCAACCCAACAGCAACCAATAAATATTAATTAAAAACATAACTGACTAAGGTAGGTAAGTCTGAAGTCTAAAAAGAAGAACGAAAAAAATACTTATAAAAATTTTATCATCACCATTTCAGCCGAAAGACGTCCACTGCTGGACATAGGCCTGCCCCAAAGGGGGGATTTGCCATAATCGCCACGCTTGGCAGGCGGGTTGGCGATCGCTGCTGCCCATTCGCCTTTACGACACCCACGGGAGGAAATGGGGTGGTGCTATTCTTTACGTCTGGCATCACACGGTACAAAAATATCAATTACGCTTAATTTTGACTTTGACCGTTTAAATGTTTGTTTTAATGACTGCGCAAGAGTGTTTTGAATTTCGTCAGGGAACCAAAGAACACATCCAAATCAGGAAGTTTTGAGTTGAGTTCGTTGTATTGTTCTTTCGTTGTATTACACATCCTAGATAATGGTGAATGTATCCCAATGTTACGATTTCAAAGTAAAGATATAGGCTGACTTTAAAGTCTGCGATTGCGGGATTTGAAACCCAAAATATAACTTGACTGCTCGATAGGTCTAGTCTACTAGATAGAAGCGGGACTGCTAGGTAAGCGTTCAGTCTAAGTTTCGTTTTTCAGGTTGGTCAAAGTGTTGTTAAGTTTTCCAATAAGAATTTCTCAATAGCAGCTAGGAGTCTAATCGGTCTGTTTGTTCCGGCTAATCACCGCAACGGCTGGACCGATGTTGACGGGACTTTCAATGGCAGATAACTGATCTTATAAGGAGTAATAAGGCTTTTATTTTAGAAAAAGCCACGCGGGCAAAGCCGCGGGTAGCAGTTAGTACGTAAAAAACCACGTGGTGACCAATTTTTTAATGATGAACAAATATGACACTTCTTCATTGTCAACAACATTGGGCAATTAGCAAAGACTTAAGATATTAACTCCGAATTGATAAAAGAAAGAGAGATAATGGTGACAAATAGGTCAAGTACAACCTCGAATTATACTTTTACAGTCCTGCGAGTCATGCCTAATGAAATATTGTTTGTCTTCAAATGATTACTAATGATTTTCATTTGTTTTGAGTCACTCATATTTGCCTAAGTCGCACATAGGCACCAATTTACAAATGAAGCGGATATTGCGTAAACTCTTTTTTTTTAAGTTTTTTATTTATGTTTCAGTTTACCAAAATTAAACACAAAAATATTCCATACTAATATTAAATATGTGAACGTAACTGTCTGTCTGTTACGTTTTCACGCCTAAACCGTTGAACCGATCTTCATGAAATTTGGCAGAGATATAGCCTGGAATATGTATAAAGGCGTATGTAGGGGGTGGGGGGGAGCGTGCCCAGCCCAAAATGGTCTGTTGCCCAGTGGTGGGCGGAGCCGCGGGCAAAAGGTAGTCAAATATATTGGATAAAAGAAAAACACAGTACCTAATGTATTTGTAGGAGTAACGTATGGACAATCTTTTATTACCCTTATGATCTTATCCAAAGTTGTGTATTATGTTAGTTATAAAGCTTTTGAATGTAAGTATTCTGTTATATTCCTCTAAACCGCTTATATCTCCACTTTAAAAAAAATCAACGATGCCTACCATGGATGTATGGGCAAGTTATCTTTTGATGCCCCCGGAGGCCTTTTTCACGGATTTTACACTGATAGGCCTACTATTATCAACGAAATTACATACTTAAATCTACTATGTAGTAACATACCTTTAAAATAATGTAAGTACTAAAATGTAACACTTAATTTAACACTGAAAATCTCTAAGAACACTGTTTACGACGCCGACGCATTTTACACTTGAACTTTACCGCACTGACAACATGTTTTAAAACACAAAAATTACATATAAAATATTGGAATCAATTATTTCAGTACGACACAAAGCAGTCGCAAATACACACGCGAATAACTCATTCCACAAAACTATTTCGATAAGTCAGGTTTTTATCTTTGTGATTAGATATCGGCGACTCAAGGATTGATTCACGGCATACAAATTGTTGTACAAACAGCTGAATTAACGGCGTACTTGATAATAATTGCAATTAATGACAATATAAAGTGATTAATGACCGTTTATAAAGTCTCCGTTGACCTAAAGAACTTCATGTGTAAGGCTATATTGACACCTATCGCTTTTGATATAATGAAGTTGTCATTATAGGAGAGGATGTTGACGAAGAAATTGGTTATTCGTATTCTTGGTCTGGGCCTCAAGTCTGCTATTACAATAGTGTCAGAATGGTCTATCATTGATTTCATAATTGTAGATTTTGACAAGTTTGGTAATCTACTAATATAATGTCGTCATTATGACTTTCCAATGGTCAGCCACTGACACTCCATTGAAAATCAAAAGAATTGGTAATCTCGTACATAATGACAAATGAAACTTCCTACTAAATTTCCAACTTCCTACTACTTCAGATTGCTTATAACACTAATAAATAATATGTAAAAATATATATAAATGAAATCTGCCATGAATAAATGTTCAAAATGCCATTGTAATACAATTCTATTACGAGACCATTGTCCGACCAATGATCGGCCATTATGAATTTAGCAGATTATGAACTTTTAGCAAAATGACAATGGGATCGTGTTTGAGTGACGAATTTATAAAAATAGCAGACTTGGGCCTCTGGTTCAATGTATTTATTTTCTATGAGAATCCTTAGGACCAAGGAGGTGGTCACAAAATTGAAAGGTCTGAACCTAAACTAAGGTAAAATTATCCTCCTTGCCTGCAGAGGTTATTCAAAAGGCTTATTGCTTATGAACGAAATTATCAATAGACAATAAATTTTATCAGTGAGGCGGAGAAGTAAAAGTTATCTAAGCAGATTGTTACATAATAAACCGACCTAACGTCAAACATAAACGTCAACAAATACTTTCTGGAATATTCTTTTACAATTTTCTTTTGAACAACAACTTTTCTCTTCTTACTATCATTTCAGCAAGCTCGAACGGCTTTCTTATTATCTATGGGACTATAAAATGGCAAGATACTGTGGTTTTCATACGGAGGTCACACTGAAAGTTTTTAGAATAGGTAAGTAAGAAAAGCAACCGATGAAAAATGTATTTAAATTTGTGTAATAAATTCATTATGCAATTTTTTTTCACAAATTGGCGGGAATTTAATATGTGTCTATCGTGCGTCGAAATGGAATTGGCTAGAGAAAATTTTCGATTATTAATTATTACGACTTTCGTTGCGGTCTTACTCAACAACAATGTTACGATAGACTTCGATTAGCATTTTATGACGAAGCACCATCCCGTGCCACTGTTTACCACTGGTTTATTTAGTGGAACCATACTCACTGATGATTCGCGAGAAGGACGTCCTACCACGGCGACTATTGAAGATAACCTGAGTGCAAACAATAATTTACCTGCAAGTATCCTGTCGGTACACAGTGCTTTGTCCAATCGAGCTGGCATACGTAGGTATTCTGTGAAGGCTGCTCGACGGGTATATCTGTGGTGGCCTCAGGAACCCACTTCCACCCAGACCTATTCCAAGCATAGGGCTATCAACCACCGAGCTGTCGAAAGCACTTGTTTCGTCTGTCTCTTCCTCAATAACTCCAGGCTTATAGAATATTTTTCCGGCTGATAGCCCTTGCTTAGTTTTCTCATCATATTCTTCTTCGTTCCGAGATTGCATTTCATAAGACGAAGCCGCTTGCGTCATTGTTATAAGGTTAACAATTGTCACAAAATTGTCCTCACGTATTTTCTAATGGCAGGCATTTTAGTTAATGCGTCCTCAGACTTCATCATGGGTTTTGTTTTAATGTGTTGTTGTTTCTTCGACATTTGTGGAAGTGCCTGGAAAATAAACATTGATTTATGTTACTAATTAACATATTTTCAAAATTGATACCTCAAAACGTACTGGTTTGCCTACGTGTACAAGTAGTAAGTAGAATTTGTTATGACGTATTATACCAAAGATCTAAGAAAATTCTATTTCAACCTTGATAAGCCTGATTTATAATTTCCCGTACGTTCATAGTAAACAGATCTAATAATACATAGGGTTATCCAAATAAAACTCTCCTAGATCTGATCGGCGTCTAAAACTCGAGAGTTCACAAGTGTCATGTCAAATTCAATTAGCCCAGCATCTGCGTTCTTAATTACTTGTTTAATACTACGAATACTATGATGTAACATACAAAGCGTAATGTAGCCGAGTCTAGCCGTATTGCATAATAGCGTTAGGGGAAAAAAGCAAAATATAATTTAAAATTCGGCGCGAATTGGTAAATGAAGTTGAATGAAAACATTGACACTACTGCCATCTGTTATCGAGTAGCAGAACTTATCAGTACTTACAACTTTCGAGTTTTTTTTATTGGATTTAAATTACGATTTTGAGATCCTACATTTAAATTAAAGTATTGCTTTTATATGCAAACCACACAAAACCAAAGATTGTGTCTATCCTTATTTTTAAAAGGTACCTAGTTTCCTCGTTTTCTTGACGAGGACATATTCAAAAGAAAATCGCAATCATGCTCATAGTCGCGCCTACACTTAACCTAATAACAACCCATTACAAAAATGGTTTTCGTGAAAACTGTCGTTACTGGAATGTTTCCATAACGGTAAAGTGAGGGAAATTAATTATTAAGCAAATTGACTACCAACTTAAATTGTCCACTTATCTAAATCACAACCGTCATTCGTCGACAGTTGTATGAAATGGCTATAACTCGGAAAATAGACGTAGTAGGGTGTTAATTTGCTTAAGAATGCGTTTTCCTGACTGTACATTGACATGTTTCGTCCTTGTCGACACGGCATATCAAGTTATACATTTCCAGTATAAGCTCTTCTTGCTGATTTCCGTACAATGAGAGGTCAGCTTATACTGGAAATGTATAGCTTGATATGTATATAGCCGTGTGTATCCATAAGGATGTAGTCGATCTTTATACTTTACAGTTTACACAGTAAGTGCTGATGAGTAGTGTCGGATGTTCTCCTCCCACAGGACCTGCACTTATTGCGGAAAACCTTGTAGAATTAAATTCCGCGTTTATCGTGTTCCTTGTGAGAAGGAAGGAGGAATTGATAATGATGTTTCTTTTATTAGTTCACGCGAAGTTGTTAGAATGAGTTTGGAATCTTTTTTATATTGAGGATGCTGTTACCTGTGGGCAGAATTTATCTTAAGAATTGTTCATAGCAACTGTATGTCATCCATTTTGGTAATAGCTGTTACGGAAGGTCCACTTAGCACATCCCAGGAAAGCTTAGTTAAAGTGTTTTCTAAAAACTTCCACTCCTTAATTTAAAATACTTAGGTATTTATTTATTTATTTAAACTTCATGTACAATAGTGATACATAGGCGGACTTAATGCCACAAGGCATTCTCTTCCAGTCAACCTTTGGGTTAAATATAAAAATATAGTGATAGGGTACAAAAATAATGTCTAAAATACTAACTTGTAGATTACGAGAATTTATATAGTTTTATGATACTAATACACATATACAAATAAAATAAACTAATAGATATTTTAACAAATACCACCTAATAACAATTAGTATGACTAGACTATTATCTAAGACTATTTAGTCGTAGAGAATTATAGGTATTATAGGTAAGCAAATGATAACTCCGCGGAATTTTGTTGATATGCCATTTCCTGATTTAATTGAGCACCGTCTATTTGTTCTTCATACACACAGCGCTAACCTTTACAAATGTGATGACTCATTTAAAGACATTTAAAGTTTAAAGTTCGAACGTCCCAAGACCTGACATCTCACAGTAATGCTGGGGCTACATTAGCGCTCGAATATTCGTGTCGTGTTGGCGCAATAAAAACATCGTGTACGGGGATACGCGATGTTCTTGTCTACATTTCAGCAGTCAACGTGTTCCCTGTTTTGCGGCCGACGTAGGTCAAAGTCTGGACTACAACTGAACTGGCACACAAGCGAAGCGAATATTGTCGCGACAAAACCCTTTAATGCGCGCCAGTTTACCAACAGTATTGCGATAAGTATTCGTCATCGCCCAAATATTACGCGATGCGACGAACTGCTCGGCCACACTTGTCGTGATAACGCGAATATTCGCCGTATCTCGCTAATGTAGCACCAGCATGAGACATACAAAAAATAGCCAAGATAATCAAAAGCAGACAATTCATTTAGAGCTGTACAAGGTTCTTTTAGGCGCGCCGCCAAAATCGGAAGTAGGTAACTTGTTTTCTCAATACAATTTCGCAAAAAAAGTTCACAAATGACATGTCATTTAAGCGCCAAAAGATCCTTGTATGTTTAAAGTTCGAACGTCCCAAAGACCCGACATGTCACAGTGCGACATAAAATGGCCAATCAAAAGCGGCCAGTCCGTTTAAACACATTCTGCGAAACGTATACCTGCCATGTCCATTGGTGAAGGTCGGTCTCAATTACCGGTGTCTGTTCGGTAATTAATAAAGTACCCTGCCCGTGCCTTGTTTCATTTAAGCCCTTATCGAACAGTTTGTGAGTTCTAACCAGTGTAGCTTACTATGTATTGTTATCTACTAGATGCAAGGAGGTTAGAAATTAGGTTCCTTGGGATCGAAGTGGTGACATTACCAAATCTGAAGAGTCTCAGCTGACAATTGTCATACTTTAATGTAGTAAATAGGTACCTCTATCTCTTTAAGACGTATATTATACAGGGTGGATTTTTGAGATAGGGCATTAAGGATAGGTACTTACGTTAATCGTTGTAGCTACAAGAAAACGGTCTTATGAGACTGTCCATAACTTTTGAAGAAATTTAGATCCGCATTCACAGATTTTGGGAAAAAATACAGTCAGTGTGTAAATGGGCCCAAAACTTTTTCCTATAAGGATCAGAATTTATTGGCTCAAATGAGACAAGGCAACTAGACTCCCAACTTTCTTTTTTATGATGGGTAGACTGGTCACCACAATGAAGACTGGCCGAAAAAGAACAGAAAAAAAAACTTCGATTTTAGAACGAATACGCGTTATTACTCGTATTTTTTTTGCTTTTAGAACCGAATTTAGATAGTTTGTTACTTGTGATAAAAAAAAAAACAAACTCTTCAGCTTTATTTTTAGCATATAAATACACATAAGGTGTATCACGAAATATTTTAAAGGAAACATCTATAGGTAGTAAAAAAGCCGTAGCACCGATTTTTGTATTTTAAAATTGCTTGAGAAATTTTACAAAAAACACCTTGGTTTACTTATTTTTTTACTTATTTTATTACTTCGTTTACTTACACGAACGCCGCGACGGTGGCGACATGAGCGCGGTGAATTTTTATAATTAATCATCATAATAATTATCAAGTAATTTTAAATAATATTTTCAGATTAAAAAAAAAAAACATTTCCATGGATACATACCACCTATAGGTGTATCTCTTAAAATATTTCGTGTTTGAATAGATACACCCTATATACGTACTGCCGCACTAACGAAAAATGCTATAACTCGATTTTGCCGCTTCCGAGAATTGTATTTTTGATTATTGAATTTGTTATGAAGTTTTAGTTATTGCATTCTTGCTTACTTACTGAAAAACCAAGTTCCTGAAGGATCAATAAAAAGTTGCTTAGAGAGAGTTAATATTATAGATTTCGATTCGCTGACTCCAAATATATAACTCAACGAATATATGTATAACTCAAATTAAGTTATTGCATTCTTCGTTAGCGCGGCAGTATAGATATATCAAGTTTTTCCAGAGCAATGATGACACTGTAGCCTTGAGCACAGTTTAGATGTTCTGCTAGGTAATTGCGTAATACACTTACAGAAGCAATGCCTTTCATTTTGACATTTCAACAATATTCCCTGCGTTATTTACGTATTTGAGCAGACGCATTTTTCAAACTTAAAAAGCAACGGATTAGCAATTTCCTTCAAAATCTTTCAGATTGTAATTGAAAAAGTGTTACGCAATCTAGGACGTTTAGTTTTATTGGTGAAATTCGCCCTTAGGTAAGACATAAAAAGTCGGGAGGTTACTTGTACACACGGCCACAAATCAAGCTATACATGTCCAGTATAATCTGACCTCTCATTGTACGGAAATCCTATACAATGCGAGATCAGCCTAAACTGGAAATGTATAGTTTGATTTGTGGCCGTGTGTACTAATAAAAGCCTTATAGTTAGGAGAAAATGATTTTATTATTTTGACGGAATATCGTTTGGAAGAATGCTGAATTCTGAAATCCGTGGAAATGCAGTATCCCTTATCCTTATAAGTACACATACCATACATACTAAATAACAATTTTCCGTCTTCATATTACTCTTATGTCTAGTTCTCTTGGCAAATGCACAAGTATGGCCAGGTTATTAAGTAAGGTCCATGTGAAAATACAACCATATTGAGGTTAATCACGTCGTAAAATTATTATGAGGTCCTTTATAATGGCGATGTCAGCTGACTGCAGCAATGTATGACTAGATAGAATTTTGATAAGACCTTTAAATGAAGGTAGGTAATGAATGATACAGTCAGTATAATTGCTTCTTTAGGGCCTAAATAAAAGTACCTAGGTAAGCGGAAAAGTAGATATTTGGGAGTAGATTTTTTGGGATCATACACTGAAAAAAATATTTAGCCTAACTACTTCGGCTATTTCAGGAATAATCAAAGTTTGACAAGACTTTATAAAAGTTAACTTGATTTAATAAAAGTGATACACAACAGCCAGCACAGGTTTTGGTTACATGTTGCATAAAGTTATGTGGTCACTTTTTTGTGTTACATGTTGACGAAAGTTTGGTTATGTATAAGTAAACATTTTTTTTTCAGTGTAGAAAAAAATAAATAAACAAAAGTATATATTAACCACAGGAAAGACGCACACAAATACCTACAAATAACAGTCATATCCGTCAAAACGGTCATTGGTCCGCATATTACAAACAACACATGCTATGACTGCTTTGAGCATGGTTGAAGCACACAGCGCTGAGCATCCGATAGAGTTCGGTTACTAACATAAGAGGCACATTGATCCGCTGATCGATCTGATGAGATAGAAGCGATCACAGAAAATACCCTGAATGTGATTGACGCAAACGACAAAATAAATGAACAGTGAACAAGAGGCCGAGCATAGGTTTGGACTGGAGATAATGATTCACTGTTTGCCCTCTTACAAACTCAATAATAAAATGACAAACGTTGACGCCCACGTCATCCTGGAATGCGAGGCCGTGGCTCCACAACGTGAAGAAATCCTCGGAACAGTGAGGTCGCTCCGTGAAGCCTGTGAAGCTCCCAGGAAGCTTCTGTGCTTTTGGGCGGAGCTAGGCTGGCTCTGTTAGCCAGAATCCCCACGCACAACGGACCAAATGGGAGTCTATGTGCGGAAAAGGGAGCCCCATCATCATCATCATCACTCCTGATAGAAAAACCTAAACCAGTTTAGGAATGTTGGTTTAGATTTCCCGTTTCATTAAGTTTGGGTCTCGCCCAGCAGACTTTACACAACCAGTCATCGTTTAAACTATCTCAGCCGACATCACGAGGATCTAAACATAATGATCCATATGTATCACTTAACGGTAATAGTCCGTAATAACAAAATGGGTTGAACTAAACTGGGTTCCTTCACACGCCACGTACGATAAATGATGGAATTGCATTTCATTGTGCTCTAATAATGAACATTATCTATGTGCCATCCATTATGCTTGTTCAGCTGATCTTTTATTTAATAACAGGAAATTATGACAGCTATGACAAGAGAAAGCGTTATTGTTATGATATATGGAATATATGTATTTGTTTTGTAGTTGGTAAATTGGGTCACCTGTATGTTTTATTTTTACCATGGCACAATTTTTTTTTTTTTTTGTTGGCAATATATCAAGTAATTCTCCTGCTGTGGGCGGAGCGGGAGGGCGTGTCAGACTTTTACTGACTAAAACCCACCCGTGTTCCTTCAGTTGCCTGTGTGCCAGGGCCGCGCCCTTTCGGACAAACCCACAACCCTGGCAGGCACCAGTCCTGGCGGACCCCGTCAGTGCATACTGACATCTCTTTGAGGCGCTCGTGGAAGACAACGCGCCGTCGACCCGGGCCTGCTGCCCATAGCTCGCATTAAAATATCACTAGTATCTTTACCACAGATTGATGGTCTAAGAAACGGCTCCCATACACTCCGGAAGGCTAGGTTAGATCCATAGAACTATGGTTAGATCTAAAGGGGATAAATGTGGCTAGGGTGGGAGTGAAAACTCTCGTCATTCCCGGGTAGTCCTTAATCCATGGTTGAAATTGAAAACTTGAAATCATGAATTAAAGGCTACTGTTTTTAGGGATTCAGTTCTGGGCATTGGTTCTGGGTGAGCATTGTTTTCACCTGGAGATTTTTGGAATTTGAGCTTTTGTTTTCTGGATGTTGAGGAATAGGGAATATGCACGTAATTCAAAACTTATTCATTTTTTAAATATACATTGTGTGTTTGAATCAAGAAACAAATTCCTATATATATTTTTTTTTAATGCATTACTTATTCTACAATTCGTTATTTAATTAAGCGTTTTTTTTTTTTTATGGAACGCAACGCAAACTCAAAACGCGTTGTTTTCGACGATGCCGGAAGTGACGTAAAAAACTATGTGAATAAAAATGTATTCTTTGCATTGTGCTTCAAATCTCACTAAGTTTAAACACATACTAAGTTAGTGTAAGTGCGGTTTCTGCTTGAATAAAGCACAAAAAATTATTTTATTTATATGATTTGGGGCTTGAAAATAGATGTACCTAAACAATACAGTATCGTGGTAAATGACGTCACATCATGACCTCGAAAGAAATGGACGCGACGTTTGAACTGTAATAGAAAATTGTTCGACTTTCGTATTACTATTTTTTGTTTTTATTTATACTTTTTTTTTGGGTGCGAAATTATTAAATAACTTCTCCCGCTGTGGGCGGAGCGGGAGGGCGTGTCAGACTTTTACTACTAAAACCCACTCGCGATCCTTCAGTTGCCTGTGTGCCAGGGCCGCGGTATCCCTTTCGGACAAACCCGCAACCCTGGCAGGCACCGGTCCTGGCGGACCCCGTCAGTGCGTGCTGACATCTATTTGAGGCGCGCGTGGAACACAACGCGCCATCGAATGTTATTTTTTGATGATGATGAATTGGCAAACACATACTTGGTTGGGTGGCTCGCTGCAGCCCTAAGGCTAGTAAAACGTTCCTTCACACATAAAATAAAGCCGCTTCAATCAAATGTGTCAAGAAATCCAGTAAATTAACGATCCGTCTGAACCTTTACGTCTGAACTCTACATATAAATGCGCTTGCATAATAAATGTCAGTAAAATCATTCATTTAGCAAGCACTTGTCAACTTCAAAGTGGGCTGTTTAAGTCTGCGAATTAAGTAACCTTATAACTATTTGTAATTTGTACTTGGACAGTGGAGTAGTGGTGCAGGTGCATGTCCTCTCACTGTATGTATTATGTTTAAAACTCTATAGAAATTCGAGGTTATATCATAAATTTATATTGAGGATAAAATATATAAACGTTAACGTATACAGTTTAAAATTTTATGCTGTTTGCACAGGTTGACGGAAACTAGTATTTGTTAGTACCTACTTGTATAGGATATTTGTATTGTTCAATCGGTTTTTCCTCGTTCGATAATCTTGTTAATAAAGAATGCAAAGATATATAAAGATGTACAAAGATACAAAGATGTATAAAGGTTAATCTAATCCCATATATTAATCAACATATTTTATCATGATGCAGCTGCGTAATATTATGTTATTAAAGGCAAATTTTTAATAGTTTGTTAGTTAATTTAAATGTATTTTCATTTAAATTAACTAACAAACTATTAAAAATATATGTATCCATACTAATATTATAAATTTGAAAGTAACTCTGTTTGTCTGTCTTTCTGTCTGTCTGTCTCTCTGTATATTACGTTTTCGCACCTAAACCGCTGAACCAATCGTCATGAAATTTGGCAGAGATATAGCCTGGGATATGGAGAAGTACATAGGCTACTTTTTACGCGATAACCAACATCCACACGGGCGGAGCCACGGGCAAAACTAGTAATAAATAAATATAATATAACTATTAAATACATTACGTTAACTTTAGTTTTAATCTATATAGATGACCAGAAAGCAACATCGAACCTACCAACAAATTTATAATTTTAGGAGATAGCAATATCATAAGTCCTTCAGTAAAACAGCTAGTACTCGTAACAAAGTGGCCGATTTGCAGACAGGAAGCCTATATTGGGACATGTCTATTAAAGTAATTGACATACAGATAGCATGAGTTAGTCAATCCCTGATTTGATTAGGCCCTTCGCCAAACGTCATAGAGAGATTGTGATAAAAGGTTTTTTTATTAATGGCGCAAGAAGCCACTGTGGCGGTATCAACAACGCCACATGCGAACTACGCATCAAAGACGCATCGCGCTATCAGAGTTTGATCAACCGTTGGGCAGTTGCCCACCAGACACGACACCCGTCTGGTCGGAGGATCCTCCCTTTACTATAGAGTATGAGTGAACTTTACACCCTGTTCCTCATACCTCTAAACCACTATATGTATTGGAATAGAGAAGGCTCATCTTGGACAGGTACCTCAGAGAATAATATATTTAAGGCGGTATGACCTGACAGAGACCGCGCTTACAAGTTTTTTTAAATCCATGGGAAAAATAAAAAACAGTGCAATGAAAAAAAAAATATTAAAAAAAAAAACTCTGTTTAGTCACGCAATCCCTTTTAATATAATAACACGATTAGATGATTTTTTCTGGATAGAAAAAATCCCAAACAAAGTTACCCCCTTTTTGTAATGTTTTAATTAATGTCATAGCTACAAAACAGACGTAATTTTTTTATGAAAAAGCTGCTCATACAGGAAAATCTACGCCACTGTATTTAGGGTCCATGTAGATGTTTCTGTTTCTGGGACAAACAATCAACTACAACATTTCTCCTAATCACTTCTTACTAGGAGAAATGTAGTAGTTGATTGGCTGTACTATGTGATGATTACGGCAATATTAAATCTTCTTGGATGACAATGTACTAACTATGACACAACAATAAGTAGCAACTAAACTTGCACGATCTCCTAGTTCTACCACACCGGCTCAGCCCACGAATTAATAAGGGGCCATCCACAAACTACATCAATCGTGATTTTTGGTGCCCCCACCGTCCTTGTCACAGGTGGATGACTGACCACCTGCGACAAGGACGGTATGTGACGTCATATCGTCGACCGTAGGTTCAATTGACGTCAGGGACAAAATACCCAAAATGAGTTGGGTATACAGTTTTGTTCAGAAGTTTTCGCTCTTTCGAATTGTGTATATGAAAAAATTCTAACATAAGAAAAATGTCCCTTACCCAACTGATTTTTTGGATCCAAATTTCGAATCAGCCACAAAATAAACTATAAAACTATGTAAACTACTATGTTAGAAAGTGGATGTAAACTACATTTATATATAGATATTGATAGCCACTTTATTAGCAAGCTGTGTGTCAGAATGGTAACTAGTAGTTTACTATATATGAAAGTCCCTATGAATATGGTGTTAGGGAAAGGATTTTATAAAGAAAAGCACAGAAAGACAAGACTAGGCTTTTATTTCAATTAGGCTTGTCAAAGTAATGTTATTTGAGAAAGCTAGTTGTCCGTTCCAAAACTAGGTCTTCGTGGAGAAGAACGGCAAGAAACTCCACGGAAACTTGGTTTAAAGTATTTTATCAACACATTTTTACATTAGCATAATATACTTTGTTACAACATAAATCTCTAGGATCATTTCTCAAAGATAGAAACTTTACCTACCTACCTATCGCAGGTATGCTGGAAGAGATTTCATTAGAAATAAGCATCACCTTTGTACGTATTTTTCTGTTCCTTTCTTCTTGTCTGTTTATATGTGTGTACATAAATTGTTAAATAAAATAAATAAATAATATAGTAACTTGAAATGGTATAATTACCGCCGCCAATCGAATCAAATAAGGTAAGATAAAGCAAGGTAGGTAACGATTTTCAAATTTAAGATATACGTACGCCAAAAGTGTGTACTTAATTTTATGTCTACAATCCCTTTACACTGTATTTCTTTTCATACATTTTTTAACAAGTCCTTTACACAATTTTTCCACTATTTTTGATCCAACGTAGAGGTTAATTTAATCTAAGGGACGGGACTACAAGATACTTGGTCAGTAAAGGACATTACTAACAAAATACGTTGGTGTAAGAGACGTCTATTTTCTTAAATAGATAAATTATTTTAAATAAATGTTACACAGGTAGATAGAGCACTAAAATACAAGATTATGTGTCAAATCAGATCCGAAAAAGGTTAATAACAAAAAAGTTATGGGTGATTTAGTCCGAAAAAAAACTTTGTTGGCCTCTCCTGAATAATCGTATTTTGTCCCTTACCTCAATTGAATCTACGGTCGACGATATATTTTGAAATGTTAAATTGAACCTTGATATAATTGGTAACATTTTAAAGTTTTTTTTTGTACTTTATATTTATAAATATGACGTCACGGAGCTTATGACTCGTCCCGCCCCTTGTCACACGATGTCACACTTTATTGACCCTCTCCCTCCCCCTCAACGTGTGACGTAACATTTATACTAACTTATGGATGGCCCCTAAAGACCACGTGATTCAACGAGCGGCGTGTGCCTGACATCTCACCTACATGCTCCACTTATTTACGCTAATCATACGCTGTGTTAATGTCACTGTATTATTTACAATTTTGCTTTTATTTCCTGTGGGAGTTAAGGAGTTTTGTTTAATAATGTAACCGAATTCACCAAATCATCATCATCATTTCAGCCGAAAGACGTCCACTGCTGGATATAGGCTTCCCCAAATTGGGGGGGTTTGCCATAATCTCCACGCTTGGCAGGCGGGTTGGCGATCGCAGTATGGTATTGAAAAAAAAATCATCTTAAAGAACGCTGCTGCCCATTCTCTAGTAAGAAATAGTTATAGGGAATCAAAAAACCCTTTCTTCTCATCACATCATCTGCCTCCTTTCTCATTCCACATCCTCCATCTTTTCACAACAATGTAAGGATTGGCTGCCAGTCTAACCCGATGCACACTTTTTTATACATTTACCAATATAATTATTATTATTTTAAAAATGTCATGTTTCACATTTTTGACATATCTCGGGACCCTAGGGTCTCCAAGGTCGAAGCTAACTTGCAGAGGCCCGTTAGACAATTTGAGGAGAAAACAGTCATAAGGACTGCCGATAGAAGTGAAAACACAAAACTTTGGAATAACTGTTCTTTTGTACATATAGCTCATGGAAAGCGTTCAGTGACGATGACGCGAGTTCCTTGATTTTTGTTCACCCAAAAAGTACACATCTACACACAGTATACATATAATATAGCTCATGGAAAGCGTTCGGTGACGATCGCGAACCCATAAGTTTTTCCCCTACCAAAAATCGCTCAACGCGCCTAAAGAAGTTTTCACTTCAAAAAATGATGAGGAGGCATTAACCGACGATTATCCCTGTATGCACAATGCAAGTGCACCCAAGGACAACCCCCGCTTGGTGCAGTACTATTGCAGGATAAGGAAACAAAGATATCGCCGGGTTAAAGGCAAAACCGACTATCTGCCGAAACCGATTAACCCCGTTTGACCGTTTTGATGAAACCGATTATATTATAATCGGTTTTTACATTCGGTAACTCAGGAACAGTAAGTCCTGCGGTTTAGTTGGTTTTACCATTAGATAAAGAATCAAATGCCGATTCGAATGATACTTATTTAAAGTGAAAAACTAAAAACGCAGATAGACAGTTTTGCCTTTAACCCGGCGATATTGGATTATGGTTTTCGGTTGCTAAAGTGGACTGATTACCTAGAACTATGGAAAGACAAATGCCCCTGCCTGACCAATGTTTTATAAATAATACACAGATAATATTATTACTATTTTAAGACTATTATGTGGGAGTCGCTTATAAATTATGTATTAACTAGCTTCTGCCCGCGACTTCGTTCGCGTGGAAGTCGTAACACGACACAATATACTAAAATACCAGCCACATTTTAATCAAACTTCCTTGAATACTACGTTTGTAGTTTTGGTCACAGCAGTCAAAATATACAGAGAGTCAGGACTGGTAACGCGAGAGCAAGCGACGTACAGTTCCATGTTCTATAGTAAAGGGTTTGGTTTCCGCACTTAGTCCTTCAGGTCGACCATTGTACATGGGCCATGGCGGCCATCAGTGGTTATTCCAATCAGCCCACCTCCCTCTAGAAGATAATTACATCTCCCGGTATGTTTAGAACATCTGTGAAAGATGTGGGTGCCCCGAAGGTTTCTGTTCTAATCTGGGTGATGCCTGTGCATTCAAAGAGCACATGCACGACGTTTTCCTCAGCCTCCATGCAAGCCCTGCACAGAGGATTGTCCGATATTGTGTGGAAGTGTTGGTTTAGCGAGCAGTGTCCCGTGATGGTCCCCGTCATCAGGCGCAGGCCGGTCCTGTCCAGGAGTAATAACCGCCTGGTTAGCCTACCATCTAAGAATGGCATAGCCTCCCTGGACTGTCTGCAGGTCGGTGTCGAGGTCCACCAGCTTTTTTATAGTGAATTATTGAAGGCCTGTGTTCCTGGATATACACTAATGGCACAACACTGATACCTACATTGAATGTTTCTCATTGTCATTCTTACAGATTATTCCTGGCGAACAGCTATCACTAATATAATATAACAGTACATTGTAATTGTTAATACTCGGGCAGTCAAGTATAAGTCCCCTCTTTGAGGAGTGGCTAGAGAGGCGCCACGGCGTCCTCACCTTCTGTCTGACGCAGGTCCTCACCGGACACGGTTGTTTCGGGAGGTTCCTGTTTAGGATAAGGCGGGAGGAAACGCCCGGCTGTTATCACTGTGTGGATCGCTCGGAGGACTCGGTAGAGCATACGGTGGACGCCGGCCCGGCTTGGGTAGAGCACCGCCATGTCCTCACGGAGGCGATCGGTGGCGACGATCTCTCGCGTCCGGTCCTGGTCCAGGCCATAGTACGGAGCGAGAGTGCATGGGAGGCCGTCACTTCCTTCTGCGAAGCAGTAATGTGCGCGAAGGAGGAGGCGGAACGCGTGAGGGAGAGAGGTGGGAATGGTATTTTTTTTTTGTCAAAAGTCGTAAACGATGCGGCCTAAAAATGTTTGAGAAAGTGCAAATAGCGCTCTTTCATACGATACCCCACATGCCCTAGTAGCCTGATCCTAGATGCAAAAAAAAAAATCTTTCTTATTTGCAAAATAGTTGGGCAAACTTCATCTAAAACTATTCCAAATTTCAATTTGATAGCTTTAGTAGTTCTTGAGATATCCAGCTTAGACAGACAGACGGACAAACAGACTGAGTTGCACCATAAGGGTTCCTTTTTACCATTTTGGTACGAACCCTAAAAAGAAGTACAAAAAATATCAATTCCTTGAAATCAAAATCAGATTTGCATTGCTTTGTTGAAAGTTGACTGAAATAGCGTAATATTATATGTCATAATTGACTGTTTAGATCCATAAGGTATGATAATCATTTAATATTGAATCTGTAACTATCTGCTCTATTCGTTTCCTATTCAACCCAGCGAAGTAGTATTGGAATAATTCTTCGACTGTTGTCATCTCAGTATCATTCCTACGAACTGTATGGGAAAAGTTTTTTTTTCGTTTTCTGACTTTTCTAGTACTCAAACCTCAGTTGGTCCTATAAAGTTTTTTAATCCTCGTAAGAAACAGGATCGATTGGCATCAAAAAACTTTTTTGTGAAAATTGCCCATTTTCTTGCTGACTGTACATTTTTTTCAAAGTCTGTGAATGCAGATCAATTTTTTTCTAAAAGTTAAGGATAGTCTCTTAAGACCATTTTCTTGTAGCGACCACGGTTAAGGTACCTGCCCTTATGGACCCATCTCAAAACATAATGCAATACTGCTCATCCCCCATAGCAAATAGCGTGATAATTTATACGTAGTAATTTGACCAGACCTATAGGGAATATCTATACAAAATTTGAACAAAATCTGTCCGGTAGTTTTTGCGTTTAGCTGGAACATACAGCCCAGACCTCGTAGCAATAACTTTTTTTCAAAAATATTCAATGTACAGTTTTGAATTCGCTACGATTTTATTATATGTATAGATGTTTCACTGTAATTTTTTTTGTTTTACCAATTTAACAGAATATTCATGTTGTTCCTTTAAAGGACATAAAATATAAAGGTAGTGGCTTCATTTGAGTATTAAAACAAACAGGTAAAATATTCTCAATATGTGCAATAGACTTGAAAATTGCAATGCACTCATACGTAAAAATACTAGGTATTTCTACGTATGAGTGCATTGCAACTCAGTGTATTTGCACGAGACATTTACGTCAGTACCTATTATTAGGGTATATTGCAGCTTAAGCAGATATCGAGAATTTTATTGCCTTTTTTGGGTTCCGTAGTCAACAAGGAACCCTTATCGTTTCGCCATGTCGCTCTGTCTCTCTATCCGCGACTTATATGCTGTAATTTGGCATGGGTATAAATATTAATCACGCTGACAAAGTAATAAATTAAAATCTAGAAAAAAAAAAAAACTAGGGTAAGTTTTTGCACATAAAGTGGGGATAATATATTTTTTTCTCTGTTCCTTGGTGTAGAGTATCGTTGGATACGCCGTTCATAAATACTGCGGGTCTGTGAAAACCATTTTTCATTTCTATAAAATACTAAACTATTTTTTAAGAGTCAAGTGTCCCCCTGCCAGTTAAATGGTTGTTTATGGATACATGAAAAAAATCGTGGCAATGGTATGTAGGGATATCGACGCGAAACCGGTTACCGTGGATTCATGATTCTGGACCCCCCAAAAAAAAAAATCTGCATTTTCCTACAAAAGTAAAAATGTCGATCAAAATGTATGGGACAGCAATTTTTTATTTTTTATTAACGTATAAAGATTTCAATGCAGATGGGTCCAGAATCATGGACTGAATTCATGGTAACGGATTCGCATCGACGTCCCTGCCACCCTGTATATAACGAAGTTAAAAGGAAAACTATCACAGCTAAGTAGGCTTTACAAGTTATTATTTATTATTTATGTTATTCATTAACACATATATTTGTTTTAACAGGTAATACCCAAGCTAACAAAAGTACTCATCAAGTGATAACTGTCCAGTCCCAAGGAATGAGTCTGGGTAGAAGCCCAAGTTACACAGTGGACAACAACGAGTAAACAAGTAATAGTCGACCAACTTATATTTGCAGTTACTTTCGATTTTTTCTATAGATATAAATTAGAGAAAAATCTATAAGAAGTCTATAGTTTAAAATAACATGGTAAATCTCGCAATATTGTGCGAACAAATACTTACATTTGCAGTTGGAAAGTATTGGAGAACATGTTTTTCAACTACAATGTTATTTATCTATTTATGTACACACAAAATACTTGACAGGACAATAAATTAACATAGAAGAGCACAAATGTACTGCTTATTTCAAAAGAAATTTCTTCCAGCAGACCTGCGAGAGGAATGTTGGATAAGAAATGTAGACACAGTGTGTAGAAAAGTTAAACAAGAAAATTTAAATTAAAACAAAACTATAACTATATAAAATAAACATACATACAAATACATACACATATAAATATTACCAATAATATACATACATATATATTATATGTAGAATATTACTGTATAGAAGAGAGGTAATGCTCTTTGACTTGCTTTTTAAAGAGATATAAAGTTTTAGAATCTCGATTGTTAAGTTTGATCTTGGGATAAATTCATCCAAATTATTCTGTAATTCCTATCATTGTGCGTGGTACGACACGCACTTGGGCGGTTTTATTTAATTTAATCAGAAATATAGCTTGTCAAAAAGAATATTATTGTCAATAAAATGCATAGGTACAGGTAAATGAAGAACCGGTTCATGTTCTATTTTTAGTAGAACAGCAGAGGGAGCATAATAAAAACTTAAAATTGGAGCTATATGGAAACTCGTTCCGTCGAGAACTTACCTGTGGCATAGTGTACAAATGGCTCTATTTGGCACTAATCTCAATACGAATATAAATCAAAGGAATTCGACACAGACTTTCTTTTTTAGTGATGCCTTTCGACTTACGTGGTCTGAATGGAAACTCAACCAATAATCACTACATATTATAAAACAAAGTCCTCCACCGGGTCTGTCTGTCTGTCTGTTCGCGATAAACTCAAAAACTGCTGCACCGATTTTCATGCTGTTTTCACCAATGGATAGCGTGGTTCTCGAGGAAGGTTTTAGTATATAATTTGTTAAGTTTTTGTATACATTAAGGATATTTGTTGGGGTTGAAAAAAAAAAAATGTGGCTGGTATTTTAGTATATTGTGGTTTCTTACGACTTCCACGCGAACGAAGTCGCGGGAAAATGCTAGTCTATACTAATAAGCTGAAGAGTTTTTTTGTTTGTTTGAACGCGCTAATCTCAGGAACTGCTGGTTAAAATTGCTGGTGTTGGATAGTCCATTTATTGAGAAAAGTTATAGGCTATATAACATCACGCTATGACCAATAGGAGCAGACCATAAATGAAAAATGTTGCAAAAACCGGAAAAAATATTCCTTTTTGAGAGCTTCCGTTGCGTGCGCTGCGTAAATGGTTAAAGTTGCGCAACAATCATGTATGACGGAATTGTTCCTCTTAAAAAGTTCTAGAAAAAAGTCCTTAATGGCATATGTCTATCTTTTAAGGTTGGCTCACTATAACTTTTTTAATAGTAATCTTTGTTATAAAATAATGCATTATAATTAAGGTGTTTTCATAAACATGGTATTAATCCTTATCCAAATAATAATAATGTAAGAAAACTGAAGTTTGTTTGTTTGTATGTTTGAACGCGCTAATCTCAGGAACTACCAATCGGATTTGAAAAATTATTTTTGTATTTGATCGCCCAATTCTTGAGAAAGGCTTTAGGCTATATTTAACATGACGCTAGGACTCTTAGGAGCCAAGCAAAAAGTAAGAAAGAACACTAAGCGAAAACGAAGTAATAGTGTGGGCAGGCGATGCGATGCAATGGGGTGGGCCGTGGGTACAAGAAGTTTCAAGTGGACGAAGTCGCGGGCAGAAGCTAGTAAATTATAATTATGTTCAGTAGCTTAACTCTTAGTTTCTAAATTTGATCAATACTTAATATCGTAGGTGAATACACAGTTAATAAATTCTCTGTATCTTTGTAAGACATACTCTGGAGAGCTTCCTTGAGAATTCTCTTACAATTTATGTAGTTCAGGGAGAAAATGTTTGCTTTCAAGTTTAGTCTATTATAGAGGATGCGGATGTCTATTAGACAATTCGTAATCGATAAAAGCCTCAGATAGCCACAAAAAAGATCGTTATACTGGCAAACGAGATTAAAGACTGAAAGATGACGGAAGACAATGAGATGTAAATGGCCATTGAATTAGGTGAAGCATCACTAGTCCAGATGAACTGAACACCCGTTTGTGTTGCTAATTTTTGTCATAAACCTTATAATAATAATAATAAAACCAGCCTAATGCAAACTTGGTAGACACTAACTAAACAAGACCCTGATCCTGAATCCCGATGAAGGTTGCTTGCAATATAAATATTTTCATAGAATAAATTATGATGTAAATGTCATTAATCAAAATTATGCCAAATCGCAAGTACTCTATTTGTTTGATTATGCTAATGTATCTACACTAATTTGAACTTGACTAAGATTCTTATTGAATACCTCATGAACTTATAAATGCTTTGAAAGAATTAATGGATATACAGATAAGACTTTTCTTTTGTAGCTTGGAAGGGTATTTGGTTATTCAATCGAGAATCGAGGACTTCAAGAAGTTTCAAAGTACATCAGCTGTTCAAAACATTGAGTAAAGTCGTGATCATCCATCAGGCATCAGCTGTTGTCAAAGCATAGAACTACTCAATAATTTTACGTTGTTATACTATTTAAAATTCAAATGAAACTAGCATAGCAATCACGACAAAACCTGATATTCTGGGCTTTTAATAAAAATATTATGCTAAAACCACCTTGAAAATGCGCAACATTTGATCGAATATATCCTCTTTGTATACAAATTTTGTGTGACGTATGGCGCTAAAACCTGTTGGCATCGTTATTTTGTTCCTGATAAGTAATTTAATTTTACTTAGGTAGGTGCGAAACCGTAATTTTATAACACCGACGATATGTTAAGTACAATAGTAGAATACCATTTTAGATTGAATAGCGATAGTATTAATGTATCAACTTTGTTTATCTTGTGTTAGATCTGAAACTAACCTCTAACCATCGTTTCGAACCGTGAAAATGGGAAATTCATCAAACATTCGGCAGGTAAGATTAAAATTCCTACATGATTTATTATTCCAGATCACTCCAGCGCCCCAATATTATTCCTTTTCTGTCTAGAAACGTAAAGTTTCATCAAAAACATTCGTGTCTCAGAAACTTACCGCGTTTATTAAACTCGAACATTTTCAGAGCTTTTCCTTACACTTGCAACTTTCACAAATACTATCACATACGCTGGCAACATCGATATTTTCGGGGCGGGGTTACGTTAGGGTTGTCACTGGTACGCTATGCGTGTGCGCATCGTACGCCGGGAGAGCGTGAACTGGCCTGCCAGCAGCATGTATAGCATACCTCGTCGGTACCTATTCCAATTGTGAACCGCGATTATTTAACTGTCCACGCGTTCGGAAACAATTGACTGCGTTTGCTTTTAGACTATGTAGATAAGATTCTGCATGTCCAGTTTTGTTTTTCATTGTTGCCTTTTATACTATTGGCGTGAGCTAGCCCATTTTTGAGAGTAATTTAAAGTTTGTTAAGGGTTGCTACTGCTGCTAGTATAATGTAGGTACTTTGAATCTCGTTTTAAAAACAAAGGTCAGCATAAGTTTCTCTGCTGACCTACGTTTAAACGATATTCAACTGTCTTCTTGGGAAATGTGCCATTCCACTGCTCTGCGGCCAAGTTGGGAACTACCCGCTACTCAAACTTACCATTTTCCACTTACTGGCAACCTGGTGGTTCATAACATGTATGCGATAATTCTGATACTTAATTTAGATTTTTACGAAAATCAATCTCCGCTTTAGAGGTAGAAAGGCGTATTTTACGACAACTACTAGAAAGTACGAAATCCATACTTTGAACACATATGTACATACTTAGTTCATTGGACCAGCTGTAGTTCTAGATAAACAACCTGCTCTTACTTGTTGCAATAGTAGCAGCCATTATAGTTGACACACGCCCCCGAAAATTGTGCAAGTCGCACCTATTTTCTATTGTTATCCGACATTCTAACGCTATACGACGAATTGTCGACGTTGTTCTTCGACTACGACATGTCTCATTTGTCGCCTGTCTCTCCGTCAATCATTCATACAAAATCCAACATAACATGACCTACCATTTTCGCATAATCAGTTGTTACTTACTGAACTTCCGTGAGGTCTTAATAAAATGGCTAGTTTTTTTCGTAATGGTAACAACAAAGATGGATGCACTGCAGTTTGTAAGTAGCGTGTGAATAATGGGGACAATTTGTATCGATGTCCATTTAGGTTTTAATTACGAAATTCACTTGTTTTGTTGATAATGATTTAACAGCACGGAGACTTGTTAAGTTGTCAATTAGTACGATAATTATGTTTTAAACCCTTAAGCTATCAGTTAAATTGAGATTAAGTTCTTCCGAGAAACAGAACAGCTTCATTGATTGTTCTTTTGCTTATTTTATTACGTTGAGACTTTCTTATGTCTCTCATTATTGTTAAAATCATAAGAAAAACCTCTCAATGAGAGGAGACCAGTACCCCAACAGTGGGAATGTTTACGCTGAATATGCTTATTTTATGTATAAGAAAAACCACGCCAATTTTTCAATTTAAAATGACGCCATTTTTTTATATCTTCTTCTATAAACGGTGGTTAACACTTTTAGAAGCTTCGAAGCTTCTTTGTAAGATAAAAACAACGGCAAGTAAGTAAACGGCGGTTACTGTCAATTGCAGTACTTTAACTAAAGCTTCCATGTCTATACTCTTTGTCATGTTAGTGGGCCAGTACAGTTGAGAGCAAAAATACAGATTGGCGAACAAAGAGAGATGGTTATTGGCGATCAAGGCGAGTAGATGGGCTTTTGTTTGGCTATCAAGACGCAACACACGTTACGACTGCAATAGATAATATCTAGGTAGGCGGGCTTTGCGTCGGCTAAGCTGTATTTGCCTATTATGATTGTGTTATATTTAGAAGGGCGTATAACGCTCCACAAGCGCGACTCCTTTAAAAAAATATTATCTCGTGACTGAGAAAGAATTATGAAAAGTGGCTCATTAAGGAACCTCGGTGAGTGTGTCTAGAATTTTCTAATACCTTTTATAACGTTTCATATTGAGACACGAAGCAACAAAATTCGATCTAAAGTAAAACGGCCACATTACATCGAATTTTGTTGCTTCGTGTCTCAATATGAAACTTTATAAAAGGTATTAGAAAATTCTAGACACACTGATGGAACACACTATGGAATCCGAGGAAATATTTTGAATCTTTTGGAGTCATATCTGGATAACAGCAGTGCTATTCTCTAACCATCTCACCGTGAAAACTTAGGTGAAGTGAGCGTGGAGTGATCTGTCAATAGTGTCAATCCCAAGCATCGCGTGGGATTAAACGTAACTTCAAGCTCACTTCAACTAAGTTTTCACCGTGAGATTTTTTCAGAATTGCCAGTGCACAGAAATATCACAACTCTGTCCAAAAAGTAATTTATTAACAATTTACACATCTCAGCCAAGACCTATAAAATACGGGGTACCTTAAGGTAGCGTGCTAGGGCCGCTACTTTTTTTAAATATATATCAATGATCTCCCAAAATACATATGTATTTCAAATATGGTTCTTTTTGCCGATGGCAGTACAGCTGTTGTAAAATGTACTAATCCTGTCTATTACGAGAATGATAATTAATGATTGTCTTAGTAAAATTATTAACTGGCTTAATAGCAATAACTTAGTAATTAATTTAAACAAAACAACAGTAATGCACTTTCATCAAAGGTGTAAAAAACCTTCATTTCACGTTACATATGAAAAGTACGAAATAGAAGATACAAACAAGGCAATTTTTTTAGGTATAACGATTTATAGCAAATTAACATGGAAGCCCTATATCGAGGAAATTTGTCTAAAATTAAATAAACCTGCATATGCACTGTTTCATCTGTCAAAAAAAAAAAATTAATACACATCTCACGGATTGGTTGCATCGGTTCTGAGGCTTGGTGTTATTTTTTGGGGGCAATCTCAGTAGATTGATTGATTGTTTATTAAATTTTTTTTTTTTTTTTTTTTTCTCTTTCAGTAAAGAGAGACTGTTTTTAAAGCACAAAAGCGATGTATTCGATCCGTGTGTGGCTTAAAAACTATCGAAACTTGTGCTCCTCATTTCAAATCTTTAAAATTACTATGCCAGCTATGTACATCTACGAGACTGCTTTGTTTGTTACTCTTAATTTACACATTTTTCAAAAATAATCCGATGTAAAAAAGACTCCAATGTGTTCTCAATACATAAATCAATTGTACGGCATAAAATGCAGAGCCGCCTTGATGAAAAACAGTTTTTTTGGCAATGGCTTCGAAAATTTATAATAAAATACCCGATAATATAAAAAAATGCCCCTATTAAAGTTTAAGAAAGCTCACCTCGCTATTAATTGAAAAATGTTATTATACTGTTCCAGATCTAATAAATGATAGTTTTTTATATTTTTTTGTTTATTTTTGTTTTGTTTTATTGTTAGTTTTATTTAGTTATTAGGTATTTCCCCCATCTACTTCCTCACACAATCATCAAACTTTTCACTATTTACTTTCTCACTCTCACATTTGTAACCCCACTTGACACAGTCCACTGGCACGGCTGCCACAATAGAATCATATAAGCGTACCTTATAGCCGGGTACTGCCCCCTAAGATACAGGCCTAGCCTAGTTTAGGGGACAGGGTTGAACCTATTGTACTTATCTACCTAATGCTAAAGTAAGATCTTTAATCTGTACAGTGCAATGTACTTGAAACTTTGTGGTAATAAACAATTTATTATTTTAGTTTTTAATTTAAATTTACTTAATATTTGTACGCCTTCACGGCAAAACGTAGCACCCAAATATGTTAACGTAACGCCTTTATGTAAATACCTATGTTTTACAAATACATTATTGAGTCTGATTTTTTTCGAAAGGTTTGTTAAAGTATTAGGTACAGTGGTCAGGACATCAAGCTACATGAAACTGTCAAATTTCTCCAAACGATTTTAAACTTTAAAATGTTGACGATTAAGTTCAAAATCGAACTTGGTGACCTTACCCAAAGCAATGGCAATGAAGGCGATTCAATTTGAGAGTTTAGAGAAAAGTGATATTATTTAGTGGCGAATATTGGGAAATTATCAAAAACACACAAAACTGTGATCCCAAAAGGTTAGTTAACCTAAATTTGGGGATCACAATATTAATAAATAAAACTAAAAAGCCAGAATCATAATGTTTGTTTTTCTCTTTTCAGTTGTTTTTGCAGTCGGGTTTCTTGGTTTTTTTAATAATTTGCTTTTTTGTTATAAGTAGGTACCGTATATACATTTGTTATAAAGCTGATATTTTGATATTACAAACAGACTTTTAAATTTTATTTATGTTGTAGATGTATATATAGGTACAGCCAAAGGACATTAATAATTCTTCAGCGTCCGTTTAACAATAGCCGCTAAGTACTCATCGATTAAGTAGATTCATAATTATTATCATTTTGATAACACCTGTTTATGCCGTATTGATATGTTCATTGTTCAGTACAATGCGTTAGACGTGACAACGAATGATTAGACCTTTGTTAAACCGTTAGAAGATAAATTGCTTATAGCCAAGAGATTATGTTAACATAGCAATCAAAGACTTATTGGCTATACGAATAAGTATTTCATATACAGATATGGAAACAAACAACTCCACACGGCTACATATCAAGCAATAAATTTCCAGTATAACCTGATCTCGCATTGTATAGAATTTCCGGAAAATGAGAGGTGAGCTTATACTGGAAATGTAAAGCTTCATATGTAGCCGCCGTCGTCATCATCATGATTTCAGCCGAAAGACGTCCACTTCTGGACATAGGCCTCCCCCAAGCACCCCCACCTCAACCGGTTCTGTGCTTCCCGCATCCAGCGGATTCCTGCACCTTCACCAGGTCATCGGTCCACCTTGTGGGAGGCCTTCCAACGCAATGTCTTCCGGTACGCGGTCGCCACTCCAGAATCTTCGGCCCCATCGGCCATCTGTTCTGCGAGCAATGCTGTGTTGTAGCCGTGCAGTACCTATAACTCTTATATTTCCCACAAATCCAATTTGCTTCTGTTCTCTTTTAGGGTAAAATTTTGAAGTCTTCACTTAGGTGGGTACCGAAAAACTTCGTTATATTAAGAATTAGCTTTTGCCCGCAGCTCCGCCCGCGTGGATGTTGGGTATCGCTTAAAAAAGTAGCCTATGTTCTTCTCCATATTCCAGACTACATCTCTACCAAATTTCATATGGATCGGTAAAACACGTAACAGACAGACAGAGTTACTTTCATATTTATAATATTAGTATGCATTTCCGTGTAAAATAGGAACCTGCGTATAAATAAGTCTATGTGTATTCTGTTGCTATGTAGTTTTCAGACAAGGAGTCATAAAAGTTTGAAATGCATGAGAGTTACCTACTCTTTCTGTTGTACCATTTCTCTTTGTAGCTTAGACCTTAAAGATGAAGAAAGGGAGAAGGATTTCCTCCCAGCATTTGCTGGGAGGAAGTCCTTCTCCCTTTCTTGATTTGGTCTAAGTACTGGTATTTACCAGTACTTAGACCAAATCACGAGCGACTTCAATTACAATATTTTGTCATATCTTCACATCACACTTGTTTCTACGCTCCCAGGGTGCGAACTAAACAATCAACATAAATCGTTGATGACTCTTCGTAATACGTGTAACATCCTCAGCAGGTCGAGTCAGTCAACATGACAAATGGATGACAGCTCGGCGTTCAAGAGCACGCCGATTATCGAATTACGTTCCCCGCGTGTCGCGTTGCTCTTTCCTCTGTCATGGCCACTGCTCTTTCCGCCTCCAGAGAGTTGCCAGATGTATGGTATTAAAAAAACCTGTAAATCGTTTCTGACTAAAGTATTTCCTGTTTGGTAGCATTAAAAGGTATGAAAGCATTGATATATTAAAAGGAGGAAGATATGTTACGCGCTAACATCGCAATCAGTAAACCTGGGCTCGGCGCACGACTACATCCACCAAAACTCACACATCTATGATCAATGTGATCACAGTCGCAAACCTACAGTTACCGATAGACAAGAACAGAGTTATGAGACGTCGCTGGCGTACGAGCGAAATCGCGTTAGCTGCCGAATGTTGGCCGAATGTTTACGATTATGAATGACATTGCATGTGGTAGAACAAACATGGCGAAGCAACCATTAAATATTATTATAACTTTCAACAAATTAGCATTTTTGGCTGTACTTACCAGTGGTAAGCAATCCCGTGTGTCTTATTTTTCTTTCTTGTATTTTTAAAACACTGTTTAGCTGCACAAGATTTTGTCATTTTGATGCGTATTTATCACACAAAAACTGTAATTATGGAGCTGTTTGATCAACGATATCCCGTGCGCGACTGAGTGCCAACTAAGGGCCATCTCTCAGTTTGATAGGACCAGGCGCTGTTACTAAGCGCGCTGTTACGCTTTTAATATATCAATTTATGAAAGGGAGAAGTTTAAAAGTCTGTCTAAAGTTGAAATTGTTGTTTGCGTTCTCACATAAATACTTAGCCGCCAAAATTTATAATCCCTTGTTCTCCATCGTATCAGCTTAAAATCTTCTGGATAATCGTTGTTGTAACCTTATGATGTCCATTCTAATTACCAGATTCGGAAGACGCATTTGTATTAGCAGCATGTTGTTAAGCTAGCGATAAGAATATTTCTGCCCATTCTCTTGACATGCCCCATGTATTACCTACCTTTTTCACAAACATCGTCTCTTCTAGTCCATGTAAGCTTTTAGCTTAAACCACCACAATATAATAATGTACAATAATAGAAATTATTCCCACACTGGCAACACTTCGTCCGGGATGAATATTGCATCCTGCCGACCATGACAAAACGACCAGGATGGTGCCATGGAAGTGCCAGGAATTAGAGAATATCTACAACATTGAGGGTTGATGTAATTATATTATTTTATGAGGTCCCCACTCCACTGTAGGTGGTCTAATTTATACTCTCCAATTTTAAGGTGGGTAGGTAAGTGCCAAGCAGAAGAGGAGAGGAGAGGATGTAAGAGCAGTGGTGACCCTATTATTAAAGCTTTTATTTTAATCCAAAGAACCTTTACTTACCTTTAAAAAAAGTTCCAGTCTTTCCTCAAGATCCTCGAAGTGATTCAAGCTTCAAGATCAGGCTTGAAAACGTTTGCATCGATTCGTTATCCATGTCGCCTGATACAACAGTTGAACGCATCCGCAGGTTTGTGTTTTGAGGAAAAACACAACTAAATTAAGACATTTGGTTTTTAACCGGCGACTTAATTAGGTGTTAATTACGAAAGTCACAATCCAAATCATTTTGAAGGATACTGCTAATCCGAAAATTCGAAAATTTCGTCTGCACAACATCATAAATAACGCAATGAATGTTGTTGAACTGTCAAATTGAAACCCATTGCTACTGCTATGGATGATTTCCACCAAACGGCTCGCATCGCATCGGATAGGAAAGGATACGAACGGATGCGGCGACAGCCGATCGCGTCCGGCAGGATGTCGACACATACGATCGGCTCCGTACCGTCGCTTGCGAACGTATCCGTTTCTATTTCTGCGAAAAATAGTCAAATAGTTTCATTCCTACCGTGTTGACATGTAAAGACAGCCGAAAGGATCCGATCGGATACGACGACAGGCGAACGGAGCCGATCGCGCGTCGCAACATACTTTCGGCTACGATCGCGTGACGCGGAAGACGCCCGCGGTCAAACAGCAGTGCGCGGCTTGGTAATATAGACTTTAAATACTGTGTACACGATTTACTATCGTTTAAAGATTGTAAAATCCATTCCAATCCGATGCGGTGCGATCCGTTTGGTGAAAATCATCATTTTGTATTTTATGCATTACCCCGCTGGTTTTATTTTTCACTAGCTCCTGCCCGCGACTTCGTCCGCGTGAAATTTCTTTGTCCCCCGACCCACCCCGTCACTTCGCATTACATGCTCGCGCTCTTACTTCGTTTTCGCTTAGCTTTTCAGACACTATTTTTTGCTCGGTTCCTAGGTCCTAACGTGATGTTAAATAGCCTATAGGCTTCCTCAAGAATTGTGCTATCAAACACAAAAAGATATTTTCAAATCCAACTGGTAGTTACAGAGATTAGCGCGTTCAAACTAACTAAAAAAATCTCTTCAGCTTTAGTATAGATTTACTCGCTATAGACTACCTCGCAAAAGGGCTTATTCCACTAATCCCCCCTAAGAGAATCCCCCTCAGTGGAGAAAACTGAACCCTAATGTAAAAAAAATCACTTTCAGAGGGATCTTGGAATAAGTTTTTTTTTCAATTCTAGTTTTCTCCCATAAGCGGTATTATCAGGGGTGTATTTAGACTGTTTTTTATAGATTCCACTTTTCCTCATAAGGGGGATTTTCAGGGGGGATTAGACACACGCCAGTATATACTCAAGCAAAAAACTAAAATTGTCAACAAAACTTAATACCTGTAAATAAAAGTCTCCAGGCATGCTAAAATGATACCAATCGCCAATCGAAAAACATGGTTAAATTATGCCAATCGTTTTAATTTCACACTTTACATTCAAACTACTATGGTTACCTATATAGGCATTGTTCACATTTTTAGGTGACCGGGGCTGACCATTCATAGTCTAATAATTAGACTGGGATCACCCATTATATAGATTGGGGGTCCGTTTAAAAAAAAAAATGATTATCGCGGTCCCGTTCAGTAGACGATTACTATAGCAACCAAGACAAATATTATGTTATGAACAAAAATAACAAACATATAACATTTTTACTTTGAACCATGACTGAAGTCTGGAGTAAAGTTGGTGCAAGCTTAAACTCAAAAATTTAATTTAACTTATGGTCCACACAAAATCGGTCGGGCGGCCGTGGCGGTCCGGATGGTAGCTCCCTAGTCTTATCTCATTACTGTGTTCATTATATCAGGTAAGGTTCAGAACCTTCAACTTACCAACGTCTTTAAAATAAAGACCCATCCCTGGCAGCTGGCTTACTCTATCAATCACTATGGAATACAACAAACTTTCACAAAGTATTTTAACTACTGACTACTAGATGTCGCTAGAAGGTATGGCAACATCTATTAGTGGATAGTATATAACTTAAAACTTTGCTCTGCTTGGCAAACGGATATAACTGGGGTGCCTACACCTCTGCCTTGAGAAAATAATAATAAACTTGTACCTACCCATCAGCATTGCCAGATGTCCCGATTTTGGCGGGACGTTCCGATTGTTTGCCCAAAATAAAAACTCCCGGATATCTAGATATTTCGTAAGTAATGTATTACTTATTATATTTTCCTCTGAAGACAGCCTTACACTACAGGGTAACCCAGAGATTTAAATTGTTGTTATTAGTAGGTATTTATAGTAAAATACCTAACGTATTTGCATTTAAATACAAATAAAAAAAAACCACTGATATAGGTAGGTACTTATAATTTTTTTATGTCCCGCTTTCGACGAAGGAATCTTTCAAAATTCCGCTTTGACCGAAAAAAAATCTGGCAACGCTGCTGCTACCCATGCACCCACTTAAAGTTATTCAAGGGGTAGGAATAGATGGTTTAGGATTAGGAACTTTGACTTAGGTACCTACCTACCTACTTATAAATTCCTTCTCTCCTGTCATTACATAATAAAAGTAGCTGCTGACCAAATGTATGAACGGAAGAGTATACCTATGCTGAGTATGAATATCGTGGGTGTTCGTTTCTGCCTAGCCGCATAGGAAAACGGTGTAAGTTTGCACTGGTGCATGTACATTATAATCATGTACGTAGTTAGCACACACTGTCATAATAATATTAGATAAATGGAACATTCAATCAAATAATGCGAGCCTACGACGTCAGTCACACAAGCTGTAAACTTTTACGTGCGATCTTGAGAACATCTCTCATGTTTTATCTTTTTATTCAAATATACGCAAAGGTACTTATGCGGAAGGATTTATATATCAGTTACTGCTCAGACAAGAGAGTAATCACATCATAATAATGAGATAAATAATCATTTTACGGTTTCTATATATTTTTTTTAAAGTTATTGAAAATGGATTTTCCCGAAAAAGAGAAACTAATTAACGGATACCCTTGTAAGTTAGAACAAGTTGAAAACGGAACAGAAGCCAATTTAAATAAGCGTCGACTTTGCAAGTAAGTGAAACACAGTATCAATATTTACGTATTTAATATTGATACCTTCATAAATCAAACTTTTTCCATGGTCCCGTTACAGGAACAGTCAAAAACGAAAATCAGGAAGAAGAAAAGTTGGTCGTGTCGTTTTTAAAACAGGACAATTTAACTTAGAGAAGTGGAAAAAGTCCAAATATCACGTGTTCCCCGACATTATACAAGCCTTCATCGACGCACAGTGGAGATGGACACTCTTCTACTGCATCCTTACCTACATCATCATTTGGCTAGCGTTTACAGGTATATGGTGGGTTATCTTAGAGCTGCACGGTGACTTTGAACCAGAACATATGCCACACGTTAAAAACTCTTCCGACTGGGTTCCTTGTGTGAAAGAAATCTACAGTTTCACATCTTTATTCCTCTTCAGCATTGAAATCCACACGACAATCGGTTACGGAACTAGAACGATCACCCTCGAGTGTCCTTCTGCTATGTTCACAATGTGCATCGAGAGCATTATCGGGACTATCACTCAATCCTTTATCGTTGGCATTGTATTCGCCAAATTGACTAGACCGAAAAATCGAGCCCAAACGCTCTTATTTTCAAAGAACGCCATCGTCAACCAAAGAGATCGTAATTTACGATTGATATTTAGAGTCGGGAATACCAGGAAATCAAGGATCATAGCGAGCAACGTTCAAGCTTATTTGATCAGGCACAGCCCCATCGATGTGATGGATGACCAAATAAAACTAGATCTTTCCATGGATTCCAGTGAGAATATTTCATTTATGTTCCCAGTTTCTGCTGTGCACACAATAGATGAGAACAGTCCATTTTTCTCAATGTCTGCTTCTGACATATTGAAGGCAGATATGGAAATTTTGGTAGTATTTGAAGGCACTATAGAATCAACTGGACAGCCTGTACAAGTGAAGTCAAGTTACACCACCCAAGAAATTCTATGGGGTCATCGTTTTATGGATATGGTCGAGTATCGGAAAGATAAACATGGTTTTGTGATCGATTATTCCAAGTTTGACGAAACATATTCTGTTAATACACCACTATGTTCAGCTGAACGATTAAATATTTTCTATAGAAATAATTTGAGAAAATTAAAAATTAATGTTTCTTGAGAAGTTTTTCCTTTCGTCTTATCTTGTCTTTTGTAAATGCGGATTTAATAGCACGATTATTTGTCTAAGTTCCATTAAATCATGATACAATGTCCTCATTGCCCTCATGTCACGTTCTAATGCTGTCACCATTAACTTTGTCACTGCTAGCTGAGCTCTACTCATCCGCAAGTCTGCGTCAAATTTTAAAAGCAGTTTTTTGTTCAGTTCATGTTGTTCCTTTATGTATTTTTTCACGTATTCAGTCATTGTCTTCGATATTTTTGCTCACTTATCACAGTTATCACAAACACTCTCCACATTTACACGGCCAAATAAATCCAATTAAACTCCAGAATAAATAAAACGTTGAATCTGTTTACAAAACAAAAAAACAAAACTGTCGTAATGTTTAAAAATAAGTAAACTCATGCCTTCTCAGTTCTTAGTACTAGTAGTATGAATTTGTTACCTAAGGTGTGTCAACTTGTGATAAGATTTCAGAATTGCATGATACAAAACGTATAAAACTAATATGTTCCAAGGTGATTCATACATTCTCATATTTTATATCAGTTAGCTCAGTTAACTCTGCTTTTTCTGTAGGTTATTGATTGTTAAACGTATTAGGAATTCTATACAAGACTGCATAAGTTTTTTATTAGATAAAACATCAGCAACACCAAATTCTTTAAAAGTTTCATCATGGTTATATGTTTTTTCATGATACAATTCATATAACCTCTGCCTACTTTTGTAAATACCTGGTGTTGCCCAATCACTAAATATAGCAACATCATCTTCCGAACAAGTTTGGCAGATGTTCATGTTCGTAAAAGGGTAGGTCTGTATAGTTAGGTACCCTCCACCCCGGAGCTGGTGAAACAGACGGTTGGAGTTTGAACGCGAACGAAGTCGCGGACAACAATAAATAGTTTGACAACAGGAAGCTTCGTTCGTAGGTCGCTATAGTTATTAGGTAGAATTCAAAAGATTAAAAATAAAAATAAATCAAATCAAAAATAGGAACCTAGGTTTTCTTTTGAACATTCATACATAAATAAGAAATTGATTTTCTAGCATCCCCCGTCAGGCAGGTATGCTAGAAAAAGCTAGGGTAACTGGGTGTTACCCCGACAGGTAACTTGCCTGCCTGGGGCCCCTAGGCTGGCTGGGCCCACAGGCCGGGGCCTTGCAGGCCTAGGCGAAAATACATAATTGTGTAAAATAAAGCCATTGCTCACGTGACACTGAGCGAGAATCAGAGCGTGACATGACTTCCAGACGTTTGTTTCTCAAGTTAGTATCAGTTTATAATGTCAAAATAACAGTTTTTTACTAAATACCTACATATTTGCATATTATAGTTTATACGGTACTTATAAAAAACTATAGTTTTTTTTTTTGTCTTTCTGTTTGTTCCGGATAGACCGATTTTAACGGGACTTTCACTGGCAGATAGCCAACTAACTAAAAATATAAAAGTAACTTAGGCTAACTACAAAAAATCCATGCGGGAAAAGGCGCTGGCAGGAGCTAGTTGTAAATAAGTAGAATAAAACTTTATGTGTCAAACATAAAGTTTATTTTGCATTGCCAATAGACGTAAATAGACGTCTTGAAAGGAGGAATACTGATTGGTAGTGTGTCCCTGTCGCACAATGTAGCAGTGTTCATTATTATCTAATAAATTATTAGTATTCAGTCATACTTATTGTGTAGGCACATAAAAAATTTGGAAATGGAAATCGTCTACCTACGGCTGCCAAAGTAAACATTAACACAAATAATTATTTGGCTGCTTTGAATATGGTTTTTTAATATTTAAAAACGTTGGTAAGTACCGAATATTACAATATTCCGACAGAAGTTAGCGTGCGAGAAACACTAAAAAACTCGCAGATTTTACATATTTACAGAGTGAAATAAATGACGTCACTCGAGCCGCCATCGCCATGCCAGAAAGCCCCAGCTAAGAAAATAATTAATTCAAATTAGTTCTCTATTTAGCATTAACAGAACTAATTTATCGGTCTGTCTGTCTGTCTGTTTGTTACCTTTTCACCCCATAGCGGCTGAACGGATGGCACATAAATGTACTTAGGTAGACCATGAGCTGGGTTACGACATCTATCTATGTTAGTTACTTTTTATTCCGTTCATTCCGATGGGATAATTTCCGACATCTACGCGGGCAAAGCCGCGGCCAAAAGCTATTAACAAAATAACAAATATGTTGTACACTTTTGGAAGTGCACAAAGTTCAAAAATATTAATAATTGCTGAACCGGTTTTTGTGTACCGTGCGGAACGATTACCACAAGGTAAGATGACAAATGGTAGCTCAAGAAAAATCCTTACTCCGCTCCGAATAAAACAAAATTGTGAACTAAACCAGTATTTTAAACCTAAGGTGCTCTGTGAACTAAACCATTGATAGCGCTATTCTGTCAGGATTCCGGTCTCAAGTAACAACGCCATCTATCGAGATATGAAGCAAACGAGGTGGGTTAACTAACAACGCCGTCTATCGAGATTCGTAGCCAATTGGGGGTGCCATTCTGAAGAAAAAACAGAACTTACAAAACTTCATAAAATTATTTAAATTAAATTACCTGGCGGAACTTCACAAACGTTCAGTTTTGAGGAAAACTTACCACAAAAAACTTTCATCTAGCCTACTAGAATCGTCCAATTTAAAAAAAAAAAGTGTGCGGTCGCTGTCAGGAACAAAATTCCAATACGCGATTCTTGTTCTTGCACGCACACACACACTAGTATACAGGTTGTTAAAGAAATTGCGTGCCCTAACTCCAGGGTGAGTTCAGTATCGTTAAAGGAACCCGTATAAAAATAAAAAATAAATACCTCTAAAAAAGTTAAAAACAAAAACGAAAATTATCATAAGATCAACATAATGTAGTACCTACTAATTAAATAGCAATCGTTTAGAATTGATTAAAAAATTGCTATAAATAAGTATTTATTTTGTTTAAATGCTAATAATAATAATTTATATTTTACCTACTATCGAACGCAATGAAATAATTATGTACCTACGCCCGAACACTTCGATAACGCCGGGTGAAGGATACTCGTAGGAACGTAAATTACAATTCCAAGTATTTCTTCTTCCTACTTTAGTTAGCGTGCTTATTTCCTTCAAAATTAAAGCATATAAACAAAATTATTTTAATTCTACACGATTGCTATTTTAAGTTAGTAGGTAGGTACTAAATTAGGTTAATCTTGCAATTTTTTTTTTCCCGGATTCCTTTATCGATATTGAACCTACCCCTAAGATATGGCACGCAATTTCTTTAACATGACGTAGACTCCCAAGATATATCTAGCATTTTTAGAATGTGGCCATTTTTAAAGTTTAGAATAAACCTTAGGCTTAAAAGTCATGTCCCAAACTTTACCTATGTACTATGATACTACACCTATTATTTTACTAACTTAGCATAGACAGAACGTAGTAGGTAGATTCAAATCTGTAATCAATGATCCTGGGGCCTAAGTCTACTAATTTACAAACGTTGTAATGGTCTCGCCATTGTGAGTATTTGACAGTGTTTGTATGGCAAATCTGTCAAAAACTCACAATGAAGAGACCATTGCAACGTTTGTACATTAGTAGACTTGGCCCCCTGTCTATTGAAATTACAAAAAAAATAAAACCAAACGTTATCAGCTAACATTGCCAGCATTCAATAATTATGATTATTTTTCTATAGCAGCCCTATCATCGAATGACGTTCATTGTTGCCAACCTACAGAATAAAAAATAATAAATGACAAAATTGTGCTGTCATTTTTCTGTCCATCGAATCAATCACTGTTGATTTTCTAAAACAAAAGTTTATTATTGCGTTTCATAGGAAAAGATGTTTCGAGCTAATAATTTTGATAAGTTGCTTGGTGAGTAACAAAAATGTAATTTGCTTTGTTTCGCATCATCGCGTACGTCCACAACAAAAATTACAACTTCGTTGTCACAATATTTTACTGAGCAGTTTTCTCTGATTTGCATTTAGCTTTCTTTATTTTTCTTCCGAAATAGAAATATAATTACGGTATACTTTGCGGATATGACTCACAAGGTTTTACAGAAACATACATATCATATTATCAACCTATGCTGATTACCATTTTAAAATGGTGAAATAATTTGTTCTAGATAAAGCTACAAGTAATCTACGCCTGGATCCCGATTGGCCGACTATCCTACAAATATGTGATTTGATTAGACAGAATGATTGTTCGTAAGTAATTTTATGACTAACATCATAAATATTTAGAAAAGGTCAAAACATTATTTACCTAATTAAGTCTTATCATGAATGACCCCTAAATTCCTGGTAGAAACCTATAAGCACTTATTTCAATTTGTAAAACTTTTCATTACAATATTGTCTTTAAATAATCGCATCTGATCTGATTCTGATCCGCTGTGTGATTTCTCAGAATATGTTTTTATGATAACTAATCAGTTATTGACACTATTTTGTATACAAATTACAGATATACTGCATTACTTATTTTGCTCATTATAAATTACATTTACTGGTGTATTCCCACTGTCCCCATCGCCCGGGTCCCCTTTAATGGTAATTTCACATAAAATGGCAAAAAAAGGTTCCATTTCACTTTTGTACAGATTTTTTTATTATTAATTTATTATTTCTAAAATCAGTACTTAAAAGAAAATGGAACCATTTTTTTTCGCGTTTTTATGTGAATTACCATTAATGGGGACACAGTCAAAGGGGACAGTGGGAATACACCCATTTACTAGATGAAAAAAAAAAATAAGATACTACTTAAGTCTATCAAACATTTGAGAGGCTTAGATTCGATATAAACAATTAAGTAGAAATATGTCCATATGTGTGTCCAATAGTATCCTATGTCACACAGCTCAATAGCAGAGTGAAAATTGTTGATCAATGGAGCTAAACTATTATGAGTAATAATACTGTAATTAATACTAACCACCTGTATGAGTATATTATGGATTGTAATGCAATAAAGATTGAGAGGTGAATTGAATTGAATTGAGATCATAATAAGAATAGGTCTCACAATGAAAGCAGTCATACTGACTGCATTAAGTTGATATCACATTGTATACAACACCTACCTTATGTGACTCATCTGAAGTGAGTTTGTCAGCTACTTGGTGCTAAAACGTCACAGTATGATCTTGCATGCAATATATTTATTTATTTATTTTATTAAAACTTTATGCACAAGTAAAAAAATAATGTACAAAGGCGGACTTAATGCCTGAGGCCTTTTCTACCAGTCAACCTTAGGGTGATGCAGAGATAAAACATGGCAGGTGCAACATAAGGGAAAGATAACTCGAAAAAGGAAAAAAATAAATATATACTAATACATAGATACATACATATATATAAGCAAAATAAACAGTGTCAAGAGAAATAACGATTGGTAGGGGAGAAAAGGAATCAGGGCTGGGATGTTACCGGCCAAACCCGATTTCAGGCCAAACTAGTTTGCCCTAGGCCAAAACGGTTTATCCTACGCGTGTCAGGATATACTAGTTTAGCCCAGGACAATCTAGTTTGGCCTAAGTACTTAAAGCTTAACTAGTTTGGCCTAGGCAAACTGATTGAATCGTGTTGTGACTTGGCAATTTTTGAAGCTGTATTAATTTTATTTTTGGATATTGTTATTTTGGATCCATCGTCTAGTATTCATGTTGATCAGTTAGAATGGAGAAAGCGGTTATTAAAATAAATGTTTGCAAGGTGAAAATATGAAATCTTCTTTGACAGGATAAATACTTAGATCTTATCCTACAAAGAGGCTGAGGCTTTGTCACTTGCAACGATTCAATCAGTTTGGCCTAGACCAAACTAGTTAAGCCTAAAGTATTCAGGCCAAACTAGATTATCCTAGGCTAAACTAGTAAATCCTGACACGTGTAGGATAAACTGGTTTGGTCTAGGACAAACTAGTTTGGCTTGAAATCGGGTTTGGCCGGTAACATATACATACATAAACTCCCGCCTTCTTCCCGTGGAGGGAGGCAGAAACTACAGAACGGCAGCTGCTATGCTCCTTACATACTCCAATTTCTAAATAATATGTAAAAAAAAATAATGATTGTTACTTGTGCCTGGTTGATGGCACTAGGCTCGGCCCCCTATCGTCGTCTAAGAGTGAAAACTTCGGGAATGCAATTTTGGTAATTTTTTATTTATTATATTTTTCGAAAGAAAACCTTGCAACGCACGTCCTAGTTTCACACAAAAAAAGTTTTGCAACCTGTAACGCCATCTATGACGAGTTTGAATATTGCTTACTAAAAGATACATATTTGAAGAAGCTGTGGTAATATTTCACAGGGCGCAGTGTTTCCTTCCTCCTGTAAAGTTGCCTTTTTCGCATATACGAGGTTTTCACTCTAAGGCGACGCTATTACATGGGACTTAAACGTATATCTGGCAAAATGTGGGTGTACTATGGTACACTTCTGCTTAACCCTTTGGGGGAAAACAGGTGTTATGTATGTAATGTTATAATTAATGCTTGTTACAGACCAAAATATGCAGTTACAGCAGTCAAAAAGAAACTGTACTCCTCAAACCCGCACCAGGCTATGTTTGCTCTGCTCACCCTTGAGAGTATTGTCAAAAATTGTGGTAAGCTAGTATTTATTTACTGCAGTCATTTTTATCTGTATGTTAAATAATAATTAAACAATGCTAGAACTTATTAATGTGCATAAATTAATATTGTCATTGTTAACTGCACAAATTCTCATTATAATGACCAAAGTTGGTCAGTTCTTAGTAATAACATTTTAATTATTATGTAAATAAGTTCACAAAATGAACTGAATATGCAATTAAGATAACACAAAAATGAAAATGAGGTCATTATCTTCAGAGTAGTGATGCAAGGAATACGAATAAGACTATTCGTATATTCGCCGAATACCATCAAATTGCCGGATATTTGTATTCGCCGAATACTTTCATGACATTCGTAATTAGTGACTGCCTAGAAACCCCATAAAGATATTGCGTTGTCTCATCTTTTGTGTACATCCACAGATGGTCAGCAATTCTATTCTATTCTAGTTTTTATTATGGCAAGCAAAGCCGATGTCGACTATTCTGCCAATGTCTAAAGTGAATTGGAAATCAAGTGTGAATTGTATTAAAAAAAAAAAAAACAAAAAAAAAAAACAAATATCTACGACGATACGGTTGAACTTAATGGTCAGCAATTGTGGCGACCTTTTAGTTTTTGTTTGTAGCTAAGTTGGTAGGAGAGGGCACGTATTTAGCTGTAGCTAAATATTTATTATTGCTTAGCGTCTTTAATTTCCTTTCACCTTCTTTGACTTATAAGGGCGTGCAGCTATAATAGAATCAGGTATTCGTTTACGGTGAATAGTACAATCGGTATTCGTATTCGTAAAAGTAGTATTCGTTGCATCACTACTTCAGAATTAAAAATCATTTATAATTAATATCAGTACATTGACATGGAATTCCCATCAATGACTAGATAGGTGAGAGGCTGGCCCCATTCTCTGTTTCATGAATTAAGGGATTGACGTTAGGTAGAAACAATATTTTTGCTACAGGTATTCAGTAGGTAAAGCTAATGCATGGAGGCTCTAATAGGATTCTTGCCAGTTAGGAAGTTCAAATTGAGCAGTGAATTTCCAGAATTATTTATAATATAATATAATATAACAAGATATATCACACTACAATATAACCCAATTTCCTAAATAATCTTTAGGTAATTCATTTAAACATACATTTAGAACATTTTATTGTACTTTAAAATATTTATGTTTTGTTAGGGCCTAAGTACACGGCGCTTTTATAAGCGCGTTCGACATAAGGCGTGTCAACGGTCGGCGCATTTTCAGCCTTGAAATATCAGCACTATTTGCATTTGCAGCAGTAAACGGGTGTCGCCGGCGTGTAAAATAAACGCCGTGTGTAAAGGCCCTTACACAACCACCTCTTTTCTTTTATACTAGTGCCGATTCCCTTGTTCACAAACTAAACTAAATTTAAGTTCAGTGCATATTTTTATTTCTATTTCATTAAGAAAATTTATCTTCTGTCCTTTACAGAAGATAAATTTTACTTTAGTTCTATTAAATTAATCAGCGCTTGACGTAATTTTAGTCGGCAAGTTCACGTCATCACGTCTAAACCTCAGATTTGCTTAGTCTGAGGTCTAAACTTGTATGGAGTAGTGACAGGCGCTGCAATTTTTAATTAATTATTATATCTTGATCGACACCATTGTCATTAATTAAAAATGTTTTAAAAACAAGTACTTATTTTAAAAATCCCTATACATTTTCTGAACTATTTCTTTTCATAGGCAGGAAAAGCGTCTAGTTAATGATAATATTATACTTAACTCATATATCATGGAATCTGATACCACCAATATTGCCAATACTCTGTTGACATACTACCTCATTACCAGGTATGGTTTCACATATTAAATAATCTATTATCGTATCAGGTTCTGGAGTCCATGATGAAGTGACATCTAAAGCATTTTGTGAAATGCTCCGTGACCTGGTGAAGACCACACAGCATGACAACCTTCGCAGCAAGATCCTCGAACTGATACAAGCTTGGGCCTTTGCATTCCGAAACTCACCCAAATACAGATCAGTTCAGGTAATACTAGAATAATCTTAAAGTTGTTATTGAATAGGAGAAAGAAAGAAACAGGGCATTTTTGGCGAAACTTCATAGCCTTGATGGGTGTCTATCTCCTTCATGCCCATGTACCACAAAATAGCTTTATAATGGATGGATAACAGAATTAGCATAGTCTTAAAGTTGTCTAAAATTGGGCATTATAAACCGCTGTACAGCTCTTATAATGCTAATTTGGGCCCCAAATTATACAGACTTACGTATTAGAATGGCATTTTAGCGGCATTATATTGGTTGTCTACCGGAATGATAAACGCATTGTAATGGGCTGTGAAAACAGGTTAAAGGAGTGCGCATAACTTAAATGCGGCTCTTAAACAGCTTGTACCATTACAAAGGCAAAATAAAAACATTTTCAAATGTTATTTTGAATTTCTGTAAGTTTAATAAAATCTTGTGTAAAAAAGATCCAATATGGTGTGTGATACTTTCAACAAAAAAATATAATTGCTACGGGGTAGTAATTAAAATCTTGTGTTTTATGATCAGTTTACTGTGAAAGTATGTATATATTTGCATCAAATATTTCATGCGCCTTCGAATTAAAGAGCTATTTATCACAAAAATACTATAAAAAGATGTGGTATTCTAAAAAAAAATATGCTCTTACGAAGAAATCTTTAGTTTTAGTCATTAAGATACCTGTCTTGTACCGGCCGGTCAATTCCATAGGTTGAAGTCTTTTTTAAAGCATTATTTACCATAAAATTAAATTTTATATATTATCGAAATAGAAAGCAAAATGGCGTAAGCATAATTAAAAACTGTAGGCATTTGCTACATTCCTTGTAATTCTTTTGGCTTGGTAAAAGCATTAAAAAGTATTTTAAAATATGTTCAGGCTGTAAAAGAGCTTAATTAGAGCAGCGTTCATAGAGTTTTTAATACATATTTTAAAACATTTTAGGGTTCGGTATAAACGTTTTAAGATTTGGTAAAACCTCTGCAGCAACATAGGTAGTATTTAAATACTCTCTTAATACTTTTCGTTTCGCACCACCACTTCTTTTAATACTTTTCCAGTGTTTTCGGTTCATTATGAACGAACTGTAAGAAACTGGCTATTGGCTGGATTTGATGACGGTATACGACTTATTGCTTGGTAAAATTCTTCTCATCATAAAGGCTATAAAATATTATGATGAAATGCTTTTAAACAGCTGGCATTAAAACAGCACCAATTTACACTGTTAAACAGTTGTCACCCATGCAAAAGGTCGTTATAAAACATGGAGCAATTTTAAAGAATTTTAAAATGCTATGTAATAGCCTAAGCCGTAATTAATGCTTACATACGGCTTACACTTTTGTATAATGCTTATAGCTGTATTAGAAGCTGTACAGAGGCATAAATGATATCTAAAATAAAATCTTTAGCTGCACAAAAGATTGAAAAAGAGGATTATATAGCTTTAGGAACTACAAAGCTAATAAAATGCTACTATACAGAAGCAAGACATTGCTAAAACCCTTCAAATTCTCTAATGAAGCTAGAAGAAAATTTCTGGTCACCACTTTTTCCATTATATCGATTTTGTGTTACTTGGGTGGGTTCCCACCCGGTGGCGAGCGTTCCCCTTGGGGGGTATCGAGTGACTGATGGGGCTCAGCGATTCCAAAAATCTCTACAAATAAATAAAATTTAAGTTTCTGTTTTTAATATCCAAATGACAGCGTTTTTGACGGGAATTTCACTGGCATTAGGATCCTTTTATTTTATAAAAAGCCATGCGGGCGAAGCCGCGGCCAACAGTTAGTAAACAATATAATATATTTAATCAATTTTATTTTAGAAAAGGATAAAGGCTAGATTCCAAAACCCATCTGTAAAATGAGGAAACTACGGTAGCCCGCGAAGTTCTAATTTTTTACGATTTTTTTTAAATTTTAGTCCAGTATCAGGGGGCCAAGTCTACTAATGTACAAACGTTGCAATGGTCTCTTCATTGTGAGTTTTTGACAGATTTGCCATACAAACACTGTCAGAGACCATTGCAACGTTTGTAAATTAGTAGACTTAGGCCCCTGGTTGTTTGTTGATCAAAATATGACTTGCGACCGTAACATATATCGCTGCTTTGCATGAATAACCGCACAATCCAAAAACCCACATTTTACAGGGTAGCTAATTGAAAATTAAACAAAAATTTACTATCATAACTTTTCATGTATTTGATCAATAGAACTTATAAACCAGTATTTTCTAAATTTTGGTTTGTGCGGGTATTCATGCAATTAATAAATTATGAATTATGACCATTACAATCATTAATATAACTCTCTAAGTAAAAATTACCTTATTGAATGTCTATTTCATGAAATCGTGACATTTTAGGTCTACAATAAATTTCCTCACGTCATAATATTATTAAAGTAAACAGGTGATGATGGGGTCAACGCCCCCGTGCCGCGCCTCGTTACTTGATTTATTAATCTGTTTTTGTGGAGTTTCACTAGTTAATTTAATAAAAGGGTCTTGTATATTCACCGCCGTGGTATGCTAGAGGATTAATTTCAAAACAGTGCATCCACCAGTATTCATACCTTTTCAATGTCATAGGTACTTTTTATCAACGTAGCAGACCATGGACTGACCCATGGTAAAGGTAAAGATACTCTTTGCCTCTTTTTTTATAAATAATCTTCAACTTACCCTGCTTGCATCGTTGTTTATTTATTAGTAGGTAAATACACTAATAAATAACATAAATTATTCCGATCTGTCCCCCAGATCGAAAAAAAAGTTTGATCTGTCCCACTGTTAGCAACGAGGGGACAGTTTTTTTTTTTTTTTTTTTCAAATCGAAAATCTTAGCAGTACAAAAATTATTCTCAAACTAAATAATTTTCTAAACATGCAGAAAATCAAATAAGAAACTGCCACCTGTGAAAGTTTAATAAAATAAATGTAAATTGTCACAGTTCATTGAACGTTTTCGTGTCCCATCCAAGGTTAAACACCACGTTCTTTGCAATATTGATCTAGCCATACCTTTAATTAAATTATGTCGGGCTTTCATGTCATTGCCACATTCGTATTGTAGTGTACTGTAAAATGTAAACTACTTAAATCTGTTATTCTGTTCCTAACTTTACAATAAACATACTTACAGAAGAGGAACTGACGCCCATGCACGTAAGCGCTCATTTAATTCAATCTAATCAGCTGGTCTGCACTCGGCTGTAGAAATAATTGTTCTGTTTACAGTACGGGTCACATGTCAATGTCCTGTGGAGAGATTTTATTTATATTTATGTATTGCCCAGATTGCCCTTCTTTATATACCTACTATCCTTATTTTGTAATACGTACATATATCATGGTACAGTAGTGTTCATAAATTCATAAGTGAATTCAATAAAACAATGCAATGTTTACCTTGTAAGTAATGATTTTTTTTTTATCAAATACCGTAAGTACTTTGCTTAATAATAAAACAATGCTATGTTTACCTAATTATTTTAATGAAATACTTTACTCATTCAAAACAGCCGCTTTTCAACCAGTTTCCATACGGGCGCACATGCCATATATCTATAGAAAGGTATCTCTGTTGTGTACATACCTAGATGTATAGCTATACATAGCGGCATTCGCAGGTATACCTAGGTATACCTGCGAATGCCGCGTCACATGTTATCAGTCAGACGCAGTATGAATCATAGTCTCGCGAAACAACATAAACAGTTAGGTAGCAACTCTTTTGTGCTAGCTATCGACGTTTCTTTTCTAAGCTTCTGTGATAAACGTTTTTTGAATAAAGGAAAATGGTTAAATATTGTATAAACCAAGTGACTGTCAGTCAGTAGTGAGTTATTTCTGTCATAATAATTGTTTCCAATGTGATTCTGCTTAGTCATAGTGAAGTTTTTACTGTGTTTCATATAAATGTTTTTTTGTGAATAGGACACTGTGAACATTTTGAAGGCTGAGTGTTACAAGTTTCCTCCTCTCAAGGAGTCTGACGCTATGTTCTCTGCTGATACCGCCCCGGAGTGGGCAGATGGAGAAGTTTGCCACAGGTATGTTATTATACAACCGTTTTATAAAGTTATCCGCTTCATAAGCCTATTTTAGCTAGCAAACCAACCTTCATATTGTAATAACTAATAACACAAGTGGAATAATAATGATGAATAATTTCCTAAAGTTACCAAAAAAATAAATATATTACATAAACAATTTACAAATGCTTGGTTTGAACGACAGGTGTTTCACTTTGTGTAAATTATTTCATCACTCAAAATGGTGAAGGAAAACATTGTGATGAAACTGGCATAATTATACTAGAACCAAAAATTTTAAGACATGTGACATCTACCAATCCTCTGGGTGGTGGATTACAGCCAACTCCCTCTCACAGAGAGAAGGCCAGTCCCAGCAGTGATAACATTATAGGCTAAATAAGCTAAATGTTGTCCAGTAGGTAAAGTAACAATTCAGTTTGTTAGTTTTCCTTAAGTCACTGCTGTTAACCTTAATTTTCCTATAGGACAGATTCAAGGCTTTGTAGTCGACAGAAGAAAGAAAATACGTTTATTTGCGGTAAACATGACGCAAAAAAAAGAATATAAACACAAAAGAGCGTCACATCCACGCAAAACGGCTATCGCTCAGCATTATGCTGCGACCCTATGCAAGACAGAGCCCCAGCGCCAGCGTTTTCAGCGACAGCCGGACAGCACATCAGGCTACACGGTACTGTCAAATTTCTCCAAACGATTTTACACTTTAAAATGTTGATGGTTAATTTCAAAATCGAATGAGAAAATCTGACAGTTTGTGGTAACTTAATGTGCTGGAGACTGTACCTTGAAACAGCTCATTCCACTAGGTAGTTATATTTTTTTTTACGTAAGTATTTCTTTTGTCGTATGTCAGATGTCGCGTGGCATTTTCGTTGATGGTGCGGCGACATCACTGTCGCGCTTGCGGTCAAGTTTTCTGCCAGCAGTGTAGTGCCAAGCAATCTACCTTGCCCAAGTTTGGAATTGAAAAGGAGGTAAGGTATCAATTATTGTGTAACTTGGACCATATGCAGTGTACCTAGAATTTGTACCTAAGTTGGACATAGTTAAACGAAAGGGATCCAATCCACAACCTGGTCAAAAATTTGTTAAGTGTACCAAACTGCTTTAACGACTGCTTTATCTACGAAAAAAACAACAGTTTATCATTTTGATCAACCTCAGAACCAGCACACACGCACGGAAATATAAAATACTAGCTTTTACCCGCGGCTCCGCCCGCGTGGATGTCGGTTATCGCATAAAAAAGTAGCCTATGTCCTTCTCCATATCCCATATATATCTCTGCCAATTTTCATGACGATCGGTTCAGCGGTTTAGGCGTGAAAACGTAACATACAGACAGACAGAGTTACTTTCACATTTATAATATTAGTATGGATGTTATATCTTCTAAACTTCAAACCTTTTCGTTTAACTACGTCCAGTTGTTTGTAATTAAATTATACATGAGCATTCATGGTTTGTCATGTTACCCAGTTACTGGGGTGTAGGGGTCAGATAGGCAGTTGCAGCATAAAAGAACTGGTATTCAACTGCATCTGGTTAGACTGAAAGCCGACCCAACATAGTTGGAGACTAGGCAGATGATGAATAGAAAGGATTCAACCCACATTGTGGTCAGGGATTAGTTGTATATACCAAAGAGGTCCTAACGGTTGGTTCTTTCACTCAGCAAAAAATATCTGTGACTACAAAGAGAAGGTTGCAATCCACATGTAGTCTTCCATTAACCATTAGGACCTCTTTGGTATATACAATTCATCCCGAACACAATGTGGGTTGAGTCCTTTCTGCTTAACTACATCCAATTAATGGTTTGTCAACATTTTACTGTACAAATACTTTACTGTGTAGGAGTCCCTTCAAAACATCAATCCAGCTGTTGCGCTGCAAGTGTAGACCAGCCCTATACTACATTTCTGTCAGCATATTTCAATAGGAGCTTGTTAACAGGTGCGTGTGTGCGATGCTTGCTTTGACAAAGTGAGCCGGCCCCCACCATCGTCTACAAAGCTGGAGATTGTAGATACCGCCAGTGACTATGGACCTACTACACAGCCACAGGTTAGTTTTATTACATTTATCATAACACAAAGCTATGATAAGTGTTATTGTGATATTATACAAGATTGTGATTGTGAATTTAAAAATAGCACCATTATATTCGTTATTCTGCAAACATAACATTTTGTTTTGTATGCTTTTAGAAAGTTGTGTTTAACTTTATATGTTTCATCATAACTACTTTAAAATGCACATACAATAATTACATTCATAACTACAACAATAATAATGTTGTACAATTTTGGGTTTAAGAGTATATAGTATATTACATTTGTTTAAAAAAAAAAAAAAACTATTTGCACTTATAAATACTTTATTCGTAAACTAAATGGAATAATAACACTACCCGTCGTAAGAATCACCCGGCATTTCACCACCAGGTACCAACATTGCAATATTGTTACCATTCAAAAGGATTTGGTCTAGTTTGGTTATTTTTCTTCCCTCTGGCGTTGATTCATACTCTGTGACGTCATCCAGAAGCATGTTTACGAAGTCATCGAATCCTTGTAAGGTTCCAACCATTTCTTTGTCGTTTTTCATGATGATATGGATCCGAGAGCCTATGCACTTGTCCACAAGTTCAAGAGGCAACAACGTGTTAGGATTGGGTAGTGAAGCTTGCGCCATTTTTAAGGTGTAACGTGGTTAAACAAAAATAAACTACGTTTCTAATCGAATATCCAGAAAACAAATTACAAAACTATTATTTTTTTGATTCACGGAAAAACACATTCACGCTACTTTTTATTCTAGTTTGACATAAGCGGTTTCGTTCGGAAATGTGCTCATGAAAGTGCGCTTCTTTAAAAAGAAAATAGGTTCCTTTTAGATTTAATTTTCAATTATCAGTGCGATAATTTGTTTATATGCTGTATAATTCGCAATTTTTAATACGGTTTTTTCGTATAAAAAAATTGTGAATTAAACAGCATTCATGAATAACATCATAGTGTACGTTTTACTGTACCGGTTTTTTCGTCAAGTTTCCGAACGGTCGCAACAGTTACCACATCTTAAAAATAGAATCGGTGAAAGGGTAATTGTAGTTACGGGTAGGGTAAATCAGTGCTACGCGTCAATAAAAAAAAAAATGGCCATTCTTTTCTTCCTAATATAAAATGCTTATAATTAATTACTTAGTTCAAGTTAGTCATTTAATTTAGTACCAAGTGCGAATATGGTTAATTATCCGCTCTATACTCTGATTTTTTTTGGCAAACTGGAATATCCGATTTTTTTACGTCAATGACTTTTAACAACTTGTGTAACAATATTGTTACCGAGCTTTGGTTTTGGCACTACTTCTTGATAATAAACTGACATTCAAGTTCATTGTTATTATATTTAAAAAACAATAATTATATATTTTTTTTGCTGATTACGGGTTAACGGGAATTTGTGTATGGCAATACTAAACGTCAAGTTTGAACTTGAAGGTTTGTTCTCGCATTTGAAAATAACGAATCTAAAACGAATTAAGTTGTTTTGTTTTGTGTGGATCACAATTTTGTGGAAAAAATGGCTAAAAATGTGACGAACTTTCGCGGTGAAATTTATTACACTCCAAACGGCAAATTGCATATCAAGGATGAGCCTGTAACTCCTATTGAAGAGGATTTCGGCGATCACAATGAATTGGATTACTCGTTCGAACATGAGTTTGGTCATATGAGGAAATCTATGTCTATGAACGACATAGCTGCGCTCCGAGAGGATCAATACCACAGACATCGCAAGCCATCCGGAGCTCCACTAGAGTTCTCAAGAACTAGGTTTGTGTCAATGGCCGAATATATTTACCATTTCCAAAGAGATACTCCTGGTCGTTTCCATACGAAGCGACCGCAGACATTCCGTTCTCAAAGACCTAATGGACCATCAGGTCTTACTGTACCTCAGTCACCTATGCTGCGATCTAAGACACGCTCGAGACCGTCACATATTTTATCTCAGAAAGAGAGAGAAGAAATGGAGCTAGAAGAAATCAGGAAACATAAAATTAAAGCAAATCCTGTTCCAAAGTCTGTAATAGAAGGAACGAAAAACCTTCCTGAAGTGCCAAAGAAGCCCATAACCATTCCAGAGCCTTTCAAGCTAACAGAAATTCAAAAGAAATCAGCACAATCATCTGATAGTAATCATCAATTTAAGGCTCGGCCAGCCCCTAAACACATACTTGAGAAGCCTCACATACCAGTTAAACCTCCAGTACATGTTACCAAACCCATTAGCCCAAAATTCCGCTACAAAAGAACAAACTCTGCTGATCAAATTAGAAATGATAACCTGCTTTTAATGAAACCTCAAAACAAACCTAAAGAGGAACATCATCCTAGAATGGGTCCACTTAAACCTGAGCCATTTTCATTTGAAAAAAGGGATGAAGACTTGAAGCGTCGAAGAGAAGAAAGAATCAAGCGTCAAATTGAGGAGGAACGCAAACAGGCTACCTTGTTTAAAGCACAACCTGTCCCTGGAGCAGTTAAGAAACGCATGCACTGCACTGCCCCTAAAGGGGGCTCATCTTCAACTACATCATCTTCAGAAAACAAAGAGAATGTTAAGTTTGAAGCTAAGCCACCAGTAGTACTTTACAAACAACCATTTAAACCTGTACTGTCAGTGCATCAAATTAAAGCTGCTCCATTTGAGCTCACAACAGAGAAGCGTGCGGCTGAAAGAGACAGGTTTGATAAACAATTGAAAGAAAAGGAAGAGGAACAAGAAAGAATTAGACTGTTGAAGCAAAAAGAACAAGCAGAAGCTGAGGAAAAAACAAGGGCTCAGTTGAGAGCAAAGTTAATACATCATGCTAAACCAGTCCCTAAAGCTGGAACCACACCATTTGTTCCAGAAAGATCTGTTGCCCCCCTCACTGTGCCACAAACACCTCAGTTTGTTAGACGCCTTAAACAAAATGAATAATATATTATCTATCCAATGTATTTTCAATTTCAAACTTGAAGGAATACTTTAACTCTCTGTTCAGATATTCCTTACAACTAACTGATTGTTTTGAATTTAGATTACTATTTCATTATTGTACTGACATTGTAATTTTTATTGATAATGACATAGTGTTAGCACATTTTTAATTTTCTCATTAGGGTTTAGATGTTAATTAAATTAATATTTTCCTAGATGATAATTATTTGGAAATGAATAATATACTATCTATACAATGTATTTTCAATTTCAAACTTGAAGGAATACTTGTTAACTCTGTTCAGATATTCCTTACAACTGACTGCTATCATGTTTTGAATTTATAATACTATTTCATTAATGTACTGACATTGTAATTTTATTGATAATGAGTATATTGACATAATAATATTATGACATTTTTAATTTTCACATTAGGGTTTAGATGTTATTTAAATTGTTATTTTCCTATATGATTATTTGGTAGATTTTTCTGTATAATAAACAATACTTTTAACTCTAAATATTGTTTTATTTGACTTGGTCTAACCTCAATGTAGTGATACTGATTACTACCAAGATAACATCAATTTAGTTCAATTAAGTATGTGTCTGAGTCACATGTAATTGGACATTCTTTTTATCATCACGCTTTTACAACCTTAAGATAATATAGAGAGATAGAGAAGCATGGTTTTATTTATTTTCTTTTTATGAGAGTCTTATGTCCAGCAGTGGACGTCTTTCGACTGAATGAGCAGCAATGAGTACTCGTATTTTAGTATTCATATAAAACGGGAAATATAAAATGCCTCCTGTATTTCTTGTCAGGGTAGGCAGATGTGTAAAGTGTACCACATTTTGCTAGTTACAAGTCCCATGCATACTATAACAATATAATGTAATTGCTATTGACTTTTCATCAAGAAAAGATAATGTAATGGTACATTCACTTTTTCTTGTCACCCACAGAAATGTACTTACTAGATTATTAACGAGCGAGTATTTACCGTTCTTGATAAGTTCATGTATTTCTCATGATAAGTGAATTGTATTCTTTTTAAGAAATAAATGATAAATGTCTTAAACCATAATGTATTGTATAGGCAAAGCTTTACTAGTGGCTATTTAATTTAAATTCTTGCTAAATGCGTAATGGTAGGAAGGTACCTACTCATATTTATCATCCCTCATCTTATATATTTTATGTAAATACTTTACTTGAAGACTCCTACATACAAGATAAAGAGAACATTACCAAGGCCATGAAGACATTTCTTAATTCTAACATCTTCATGTTTGTTTTAGATAAACTTTACTAAACTAAACTATTTATAGGCAAAACGCACTGGAGGAAAGACTGCAGAAGAATTACAAGAGGAAGAAGAATTGCAGTTGGCGCTTGCTCTCAGCCAGTCAGAGGCGGAACAGAAAGAAAAGGAACGCAAGTCGCGCCATCACATCGCGCCTGATCCTGTACCGCACCATCCTACTTGTGATTATATGCTGTGACCATTATAAACCTAACTAGCTTCCGCCTAAGCCTTCGCCCGCGTGGAGGTCGGATGTTATCTTACGGGAACGTACTCATCATCATCAGCCTAGCTTTTTCCCAACTATGTTGGGGTCGGCTTCCAGTCTTACCGGATGCAGTTGAATACCAATCCTATCCGACCTCCACAACCCAGTTACTAGGTAGTATAATACCCCTTGGTAAGACTGGATGTCATACTTCCCGGCTTTGACAAAGATTAAGCTCGCCTTGTCGACATGGCAAGGCATTCCATAATCGTACTGCTTGAACTGTAAAAGATGTGTCATAAAAGCTAGGAGAACGCATCGGTCTTCTTGCAAATGATTGCGCTGTTTAACATTGTATGTTGATCAAAATTAAATACTCGGCAATTATATAAAAATAATTACTAAATTATAATAATTTAAAACATCAATATAGCTCTCGGAAAATATCTTTGATGGAAATAAGACTATTTCGACAAAATATGACGATTTGCAGTAAATATAAGTTTTAAACCCTATATTCCAGTGTCTCCGACGCCATCGTCCGTGAGTGCTTCCCCGGAGCACAGCACCCAAGCCAATTCGGAGCTGTCGCGGTACCTGGACCGCAACTACTGGGAGCAGCGGATATCGCGCGACAACACCGTGGCGCCCACCGCGCCCGCGCCTGCCTCGCACGCTTCTGATGTTACTGAGGTATTCAGGAATTCCTCCTCACCCTATATTATGATTAAACAGAAGCACTGATGATATCGGTTATCGCGTAAAAAAGCCCATGTCCTTCTCGATATCCCGGGCTATAATTATATCTACCAAATTTTATGACGATCGGTTCAGCGGTTTAAGCGTGAAAACGTAACAGACAGACAGACAGAGTTACTTTCACATTTATAATATTATATTGGATTTCGGATTACGCGTCATAAATAATTTAATTTACTGTCATACTAACTATCGTACCTCAATGTGACTTCATGCATAAAGAAAAACTGTCCAATAATGTTTGCAGGAATTCCCGAAGCCTTCTACTACGAAGGTTCAAGATGACGACGCCGAGGACAAAGAAATTGACGAATTCGTGGAGTCACTGAAATCTCAAGTTGAAATATTTGTTAACAGAATGAAGAGCAACTCTTCACGGTATGACAGTAATTATTTAAAACCAGACAATATTATACCCCATTTCCTCCCGTGAGTGTCGTAAAAGGCGACTACTACTACTAGAGAATGGGCAGCAGCGTTCTCTATGCATTTTTGACCTGCTCGTCAGCCTGCAAAGCGTGGCGATTATGGCACAACCCCCCAATTGGGGGGGGCCTATGTCCAGCAGTGGACGTTTTTCGGCTAAATGATGAATGATGAGAACATTATAAATACTTTGATTTCCAGCATTACATATGTAAGTGGGCACGCCCTTTATACCTGGAGTCTTTTATTTAGGTATTAAGTTTGTTTACATTTTTTGTTTCTTGCTTGAGTACAGTTTTCATTGTATTTGGTATATTGACGTGTGTTAGCTGACATATGTCAAATAATTAAATTTACGTCACACCTGGCTATAATGTGAGTTTTACCGCACCCTACAGTAAAACTCGCATTGTGGCCAGGTGAAGACGTAAAATTGTGTACTCACCACGGGCAGTAAAAAAGAAAGCCCTTTACAACCCTCGCTGCGGCTCGGGTCACAAATACCTGCGATTTCGGGCTTTCTTTTACAGCTCTTGGTAAGTAATGTACTATTACTGTTCTGTGTCTCGTAATGTTAATTAATTTGCATACAATACCTATTATTGTATAGAATCAAGTTTATCTAACTGAACAGATAGCTGTGCTGCTTAGGAGTTTATTGCGCCAATTCTTCCCAGCTAAAGCACTAGGAAATGGTGAAGGGTGGGCGTTTTGGGGGACTGTCTTATGCAATTTTGACGTTCGAAAAGTGCTGATTCTCAGACTAATTTGAATAAATGACTTTTGATTTGATTTTGTTGGAGCTGTATGATCATTGATTACTTTCAATTTCCGCAGAGGACGTTCCATCGCTAATGATACATCTGTTCAGACCCTATTCATGAACATCACAGCCATGCATTCCCGTCTGCTACGCTACATTCAGCAACAAGATGACAAGCGAGTCTATTTAGAGAGTTTGCAGGTAAGCATACCAACCTTTTTATAACGTCAAAAAGAAACACGTTCTAAATAAAATTTACATCCTTTAAGCCCAGAATCTTGGGTTAAGCCTAATTTACACATTGCGATTTATAATTATTGTTACAATGCTGTGCTTTACATGTAACCCATGAACAAAGTGTTTTTATTAATTAGTAGACTAAGAAAGTGCTACAGAATTGAGTAAAAGTGCAAATTGACACTGTTCTTAGTTATAATGTAATCTATCACGTAAAACAATAAGTTAAGAGTTAAATTGCTTATTAGTCTTTTAGGCTAGATTGTAATAAATCATGTTTCAAACTCGTGTCATTAAAAACCCTCGTCTTCGGCTCGGGCTTGTTAATGACAGCTCGTTTGCAACAACCTACTTTCCACCCTTGTATCACAATGTACTAAACCTTTTGACCGCCGCGTCAAAAACAAAAACCAGTTCTCATAGTCGTAACCTACGAGCTTCCAAGAATCTACTTCTCCAAATTCCTTCACACCGTACCGGTTTTATGTCAAATTCTTACGCTATCTCTACTATAAAGCTCTGGAACGCGCTACCTTTTGGCATTAAAAAAGCTGAAAACAAATTTACTTTTAAAAGAAAAGTTCGTAACCACTACTTAAGTCAGACTAAATAACTCTCAAATGATAGTCTAGTCATAGTAATTATTATTAGGTGGTATTTGTTAAAATATCTATTAGTTTATTTTATTTGTATATGTGTATTAGTATCAATAAAACTATATAAATTCTCTTAATCAAGAAGTTAGTATTTTTGTCATTATTTTTGTACCCTACCACTGTTGACTGGTAGAGAATGCCTTGTGGCATTAAGTCCGCCTATGTACCACTATTGTACATGAAGTTTAAATAAATAAATAAATAAAAACGTGCCCTCGGCGCCAAGATACGAATTCATCCTTTCGAGTTTTTGTGATCTTATGCTAATATATTTAGATCAAATGTAAAGAAATAAGTTCAACTAATATAAATTAGGATGAGTCAAGGAACATAATTAGCAAAAGAAAAAAAAAAAAAAAAAACAATGTTGTTTTATGAGCTTTATTTACAGATTTACATATAAAAGTCTGTCATGTAGTCGTGACCGTGGCATGCTGGGCGCATTTTGGTTTGTCATCTATACATGACTGTGGCGGTCATAAGGTTAAAAGTTAAGTTTTTTTTTTTACATATCGTCGCCTTAGAGTGAAAACCACGTATATGCGAAAAGGGCAACTTTACAGGAGGAAGAGAAAAGTGCTCCTTGTAAAATTTTAGTACCACAGCTTCTTCATATATGTGTATTTAAGTGTGCAATATTCAAACTCGTCATAGGTGGGGTTACAGTTTGCAAAACTTTTTTTGTGTGAAACTGCAAGTCAACAAGTCCGATCCTGCATGGAGTATCGCAGCCACCTTTGGGATGGCTCAGCTAAGTACCAACTTGCGGCGCTTGACTCGGTGGAACACAGAACTAAGAGGCTCATTGGCGACGTAAAACTGGTGGATGCCAAGCTTCATAGCTTGGCTCATCGCCGCAAGGTTGCCTGCTCATTCCACCGGCCCCTTCTACCATCGGACATCTAGACGCACTGCAAGATACTACCCCTACCTAGTTGATATTCCAACAACTCGCACTAAGCGTTTTCAAACGTCTTTTATAATGCGCACAGCAAAGGAGTGGAACTCTGCCTGCGTCTGTGTTTCCGAACGCATACAAGCCTAATCAATTCAAAGTTAGAGTGATCAGGCTTCTTCTGGGTAAGCTCACTCCATCGTCGACTTTGTCTCTGTCACCTCTGACCTAGACTAGAGTCAAGAGCAAACCCATCGTAAAATAAAAAACTAGGACGTAACGAGGTTTTCTTTAAAAAAATGTATTAAAATAAAAATGAACAAAATTGCATTCCCTCGGTATTGACTCTAAGGCGACGGTATATGATGTTATGCAAGCCTACAATGAAAGCTCGTTTTCCAGGACAAAGTAACTCAGATCCGCGACAGCCGCGCGGCGTTGGACACGCTGCGCGCCGAGCACGCGGCGCGCCTCGCGGCCGCCGCCGAGGCCGCCGAGCGCCAGCGGCAGATGCAGATGGCCGCCAAGCTGCAGGCCATGCGGAAGAAGAAGCACGAGTACCTGCAGTACCAGCGGCAGCTGGCTTTACAAAGAGTTCAGGTACATAACACATCTCATTTCTATGAAAGTATTTAAAAAAAAACTTTTTAAGGGTTCCCTACCTCAAAAAGAGGAACCCTTATATAATCAAACGTGTGTCTCTGTCTGCCTGTCCGCCTGTCCGTCCGACACAGCCGATTTGCTCCGAATCTACTGAACTAATTATGTTGAAATTCGGTACACACAAATTTCTGTGACCCTAACATGGACGTGTTACATAAATAAATGAATTTTGAATATGGGGATCACTTTTGGGGGCAAATGAGTTTTTTTTTTTCTAACTGTACCGTGTGACATATCAAATGAAAGGACTTGTTAGGTGAAATTCAACTTTTTTGTTTTTATTATTGTAAATTAAGTAGTTTTAAAAGTTAGAAAATTGATGAAAATTGACAATATTACACACTTTATGACAAAATTGACCTTATCTCAGAAATTGCTGAAACTAAAATTTTGAAAATAATGCAGATAATTCTATACTTATAGGCCGATAAGACCTTCCATTGTGTCACCCCTTGCATACAAACTTACATTTGTAGTTGTAATGTATGGGGAACATGTTTTTCAACTACAATGTTAAGTTTGTACTTGGGATAAATTCATCCCACCTACGGAACCCTTCATTGTTCGTGGTCCGACACGCACTTGGTCGGTTTTTTCTAATTGTAACATCTTTTCAGGAACAAGAAAGAGAAATGCAGATGAGACAAGAACAACAGAAGCATCAATACTTGATGAATGCCAACAATTTTTATATGCCCGGCGTTTCCATGCAACAGTACCAGGGTGGTTATGCGAGCCAGCCTATTTACGCGAACACACAGTTTCATCATCAACAGATGATGGCTCAGGCAGCACAAGCCACTACCGATAGCAATGTGCCAGTGCCTGTGCCGGGCCAAGCCCAAATGTCCACAGCAAACATGCCACCAATGAACATGAATCCGATGGGAACTATTCAGTCTATGCCCCAGCTGACAAACACGTTCCCTGCGTTGTCGCCGCCTGCCGGAGCTATCAACCAGCCTCCCGTCAGTGCCCAGCCGTCCATGAACCAGTCCAACCTACGACCCAATCTAGCTCAACAATTACCGCCACTTCAGCAACAAATGATGCTACAGCAAATGCATCAGATGCGCATGCCAGTACAAGCTGGCATGCATCAAATTGTGCCACAGACTATTGCCAATGGCATGCCGGGACCAAACATTCCACAACAGAATGGACAAAATCCACAGTTACCAAAGCAGAATTTTCCAAACCAGCCTCAACAGCAACCTAATGCTATGATGCCTCAAATGTCTGTTGGCCAACCAAATATAGGTCAGCAAAATATGAGTCAACAATTAATGAATACCAATCCAATGCTTGGACTACAAATGCAGAGCATGAGAATGCCTCTGATGCAAGGCAACCAACCAAATACTAATCAACAAGTTCCAGTTTCTGGATATCAGAACATGAATATTCCTAACCAAGTCAATACTCAACAACCAGGATCGCAAGCTCCAAATATGCAAATACAGTCACAAATGCAAATGCCTGGACAAGTGATGCCCATGCAGGGACAGCAAATGATGCAAGGACAAACTATGCCTGGACAGCCTCAAGGCATACAGATGAACAATAATATACCACAAACAGGCCAAAATATACCGCCTCAGGGACATCAGGTTCCCCAAACCCAAGGCCAACAGATGCCACCGCAACAACATCTTCATCAGTCGCAGATGCCACAAATGCCTATACCTAGCCAGGGAATGCAGCAACCAGGCCAACAAATGATGATGCAAGGGCAACAAATTCAACATCCAAGTCAAATGATTAACCAAGGTCAAACACCACAGAGTCAAGTACCGCAAGTTCCTTTGCCGCTTGGTCAATTACCTCCTGGTCCACAGCAAATGAATCAAGGACAGATGCCCACTAGTCTCCAAGGTCAACAAATGATTCAAGGACAACAGCCTGTAAATCAAAGTCAGATGCAGATTGGTCATCAGATGCAAATGGCACCTGTTCAGCAGATGCAGCAAGGCCCTCCAATTCAAGGGCAAATGCCCCAGCAAATGGGAATGCCTCAACAACAAATGCAACAGCAAATACAGCAAGTGCAACCTGGGCAACAAAACATACCAGGACAACAGAAAATGCAGCAGCCGAACGTGCCGTCAGGACAGTTACCACCCGGTACCAACCAACAGGCGCAGTCACCCGGCAAGCCTGAACAAAACAATAACACTGCGGAACTAATAAGTTTCGATTGAGAATTACAGTTCCAATATTGAGAGATCTCTGCAAATGAATGACTGGAAATAATAATACTTGTTCTAATATTACGTAATATTAAACTATATGCAATAATTATTATGCACTTAGATATCGTGCTATGTTGTGAGTTTTAAAACCAAAATATTGTCATGTATAGATAAATTTGAGATTTTATAGAAGATAATATTGAATGCCTTTACTTATAAATGTTGTAAATGTGAGATGATGTGTAAAATTTATAGTCCATTACTATTAACAAGGGTTCTGAAGGAGAGGCCCCAGCATTTTTTCATTTTGAAAAATAAAATAATATTGTTGTAACTTTTATAAGTAAAGCAGTTCTCAAGCTTTTTAATTATCACAAAATAGTTAACAATTATTTATATTACCGTTAAGATAGTTTCAGATCAAAATTTAGCAGCAAATATGACACAATCATACGAATTAAAATATAATCTATCCCATTGAATCATTTGCTGTAGTTGATAGATTCCTTTTAGTTAGAAAAGCCTTGTAATCTATGTAAATGCAAATATGTATAAACTATTCGACGTTCGTAAACCGTAGTTTATTTAGATATTAATATAAATGAGAAATTCTAATATTTTATGTTTAATTATCTTCATTGATGTGGTAATTGTTTTGTTATAATATTTTAAGTTATATGATGTATAATACGACGTACCAATAAAAACAAGAAAATATAATTATGTTGTATTTATTTAATAAACCTTATCAATCAACATCGGCCTTACATGCGACACTGGCATGGCCACCATCAGGGATTTTGATTTTGATAACAAAAAATTTGTCTCAAATGTCAGAATTTGTCGGTCACTGGTTCAAAAGTTGGTTTGTAGGTGGCCGATCTGGAATCGGCATTAATTAATCAGGATCTCAGCTTGGCCACATTTATATCTCAAAAACTAGGGCACCTAGCAAAGATCTGTTTTCTTCCAAATTTTGTCGCTAATTAGTCGCATTTTTCGCCAAGTCACAGATTTGCCCTATTTGAATGTGCCCTAGTTTTTCAGATATAAATGTGGCCAAGCTGGGGAGATTCCCAGTGGTGTAGCTAGTCTTAAAGGGGGCATGTATCGAAACTGTTGGAGGCCCTCTTTACCCGACTGTGGCGTAACTCAAAAGCAGGGTAGGTAGTTTTCTTTGCGATTGTATGAAAATGAAATGAGCTCGCAAATTGAAGCACCCTGATTTCGATAGGTTAGAATTTCTGTGTGATTTTACTAAATGAATGTTTAGGGATATAGCAACACGTGTGTTCTCGGTAATCCCTACTTCGTGTACCTACTGCCTCTTCTGGATTGGGGTTCTGGAGTCAATGAAAATCGGAATCCGTTTACCGAATATATTTCGCATGATCCCAGATAGAACCGTTCGCCTGGACCAGTGCGCAGTAACTGGTTGTTCCAAAGCATACATCACGCGCGCATACAATTTGCTAACCTTGCACTCTGCTTTACATACATGTGTCCCTTCAAATGCAAGAGCTTGAGAATTGGGCCGTGCCTGGGGGGCCCCGTATCATTGATACGGCTGATACCGCGGTAGTTACGCCCCTGGGAGATTCTCTCGGTCGGCCACCTAGAAAGGCTTACCTAAAACTTTTGAACCAGTGACCGACAGATTCTGATATTCGGTGATTTAGATTTCCATAAGTTCTATCGTCGCGGAGAAATTGTCCATCATCTGCTCAGCGCCTGATGGTTTTTCTGCCGGATCTGGCTGTCCTGCCTCGCGAATGTTCAGAGGGTTGTCACCGGTCCACTAGCGCCACTCCTTTAAAACATATTATCTCGTGACTGAGAAGGAATTATGAAAAACGGCTCAATCAACTATATCGGTAAGTGTGTCTAGAGTTTTCTAATAGGTACCTTTTTTAAAGTTTCATACTGAGACACGAAGCAACAAAATTCGATCTAAATAAAAACGGCCACATTCCTCTAGATCGTATTTTGTTGCTCTTAAGCGCGAGGCACGCAGCGGGGTATGCTGCAGCATTTTTTCATACTTTGGGACACACCACAAAATAGAGAGCTAAAACCAGCTAAGATAAACGAACTACCTGAAATATGTGGGGAAGTGCCTCAAATCTAATGTGTACTCGTCGCCTCTCTTGCTCCAGCCCGTGTCAAGCTAAGTTAATCCTTAGGCTGCCTTTCTACCAGAGATCAAGGCAAAGCTGTTTCCTTGATTAATCTACGGCACCAAATGATTTTTGATGATATTGCTTTGATTGAATAGGGTCCTGAAAAGATGGAGATTTCTAACGTATAATGATCATCCCGATCATTATACGTTAGAAATCTCCATCTTTACCACACCGTGATGTCCAGTGATGTCGTAAATTTAGCATAACTTTAGTCATCGCCTAGTGATGGTTGGTGATATGTTTTACGCATTACATCTTAGTATTATGTGAAAAAGGGCAAGAATGTATTAAACAATTTGCTACGTTCTTAGTGGTACGGTATTCAGTATTCGGCTGTAAGGTATTCAGAGTCGATTGATATGATGATGCTGATCAACAGACTAATCGAGAATGTCTTCTTTTATTTTTGATGTTTTATTGAACGCATCAATAAAAATGGCGGGAAACGTAAATTTAATTCAGCTGTTTTCTGATTGTCAATTTGTCAGCGTGTGTCAAATATTTAAATTGTCAAATGTCAATAAAAAACTAAAACTTTGCCGGTAGATTTTGTTGATCCGATTTTTCTAAATAATTTATTTTGTTTGACTGGGTGTTATATTAAATACTCAGCGTAATGGAGGATGACAACCAAGATGGGCCATTTACCGTTTGGCAAATGTTTAATGCACCGACTATGGTGCTTTTTAACAACTTGGAGCATGCAGCTGATGGTTTGGATAGACTACTAACTTCAATTCTGAAGTTATCAGGGTATGGCTAAAGAAATATTGTTCACCTACATAATTTTAACTTAAATCTTTATATTCTTCTATCAGTACGGTCAACTGTGGCATCTTTACTTTTCATGAGCAACTTTACCCATGAGTAGGTACTGTACTTAAATATCTCTATTACTAAAATTCTGTTGCCACCGTTTAGTATCCAAGCGATACAAAAGTAGAAAAATCTTTTATTTGTTACAGATTTTTAGTAATTGAGAGATATTTAAGTACAGTACTCATAGGTAAAGTTGCTCATGGAAAGTAAAGATGCCACAGTTGACAGTATGCAAAAAGCAACAGTGTTTTATTTACCGTCTCAATGATTGTGATGGGGTTTGGTTACAGAGACTTCTCCGAAGTGTTAGTCCCCCGGGCTGGTTCGTCCAAATTCCCAGACTCGTATTATCATGCATTCAATACATGGCTTGTTGGCAGATTATTTTATGTGTGGTCTGTGGAGGAGTTGAGCAGGTAATTGTAACATTTATTAGAATGCATATAACAAGAGCATGCATAATGTTTGCATTCTTATCATTTTATATGTATACAGTACAATGTTTGCTAGCTTAGAAATCTAAAGGGACGGCCCTTTAGCAGACACTATACTTTTAGCATTTGGCACTTTATGATATAAGTTAACTTTATTTTCAGGATACATGCAACAAGCAAGGATGCTCAACTGAAAATTTTAAACATACTGTGTATAAATGCTGCATCTTTTTATAACAGTTTACATTCTGAATATGTTTCCATATTAACAAAGTTAGTCCATTATTACAAAGAGAATCCAAATGACCAGTCCAGAGGACTTTTACTAGAAAACTTTAAATCTGAACAAATTGAAATTCCTAATGTACAACTCAATTTAGAACCTATTTATGTAAATGTTAAAGATATGGAAACATGCAAAACATTGATAGATTTAACATTGCAGCTTCTTGCAGAGAGTTTACCAGCAAATTCTATTTATATTAATAAACACAAAACAGAGTATTGTAAGTTGTTTAATGAAATTCTATACATGCTTGAACATTACAGTGTAGATTTAAAATTTACCTCACTAAAGTTTTTCATTACTTTGATAAGTAATTATAAACAAATAGGCATATGCACATTCCACCAATGTTTCCCATCCATTTATCTTGACTTACTTTATTCTATAGAAGCCACATTGAAGTCATTAAATGTATACCATGAAAAAGGTGAAATTGATGCAATGTATTTGGATGGTTTTAATAAACTGATGTGCACTTTCATGAAAATTAATAAAGAAAATCCAGAAAGAGAAAACAAAGAAATTCTTTTGAATATTTCTACTATTATTCTAAAGACAAAGAGCAATAAAATATTTAATAATGATTTAAAATTGGAATGCTTGTCTTTGAGTAAAAACTTTGATTTTCCAAGAGATTTAATAGATGTCTCGAATATGGATGCAAATGAAATAGATGTGTTGAAAGAGAACTACTGCAAAAATATATTGGCACATATAAGATCAGAGTTGCAAAGAAATAGCCTCATTGATTTAAAAGGAAGTTGGTATTTCAAGCAAGTATTGAATGTAATAAAGTCAGTAAAAAGCTGTGAAGATAATAAAATAGATATATTTTTAATAAGTTACCATTTGAAGAGATGTTTGTCTTGCTTGGGTATATTGCAAAAAGTTGCTATAAAATGTGCAAAGCTGCATGACAAAAGCGAAATAGTAATGTTGTTAAAGGAAGACATCCATATAATTTGGGGATCATTACTGAAGCTTATTGGATATAATAAGAGCATTATTCTAGGAGACAGTAACTGCACCAGATTATTCATGGATATAATGCTGAGTACAGTAATCCTCTATCAAACTCCATCAAGGGATGATAGTAACAGAATTCTTCAACTATTATGTTTACAAAGTTCACCACAGTTTTCTGAACATAGTTTGGGGTACAGTGATAACATAAAATCAATAATCTTAAAGTATATGACAATCATTAAACTTGTTATAAAAGTAAAACCAAGTGATTCATGGGACAGAATAATTTCTAATTTGGTTAATGGTTTCCTCAAAAATAAAACTACCAATATGTATAAAGAAGTAAGTGTCTTTCAGAAGCATGACTTCAGCAAACAATAATGTAATATACCTTTACGTCACACCTGGCCAAAATGTGAGTTTTACCGCACGCTACGCGTACAGTAAAACTCGCATTGTGGCCAGGTGAAGACGTAAAATTGTGTACTCACCACGGGCAGTAAAAAAGAAAGCCCTCTATCGCATGTTTACAACCCTCGCCTGCAGCTCTGGTCACAAATACCTGCGATTTCGGGCTTTCTTTCCTTTACAACCCTTGGTAAGTAATGTATTATTATGAGAATGAGCAAATAATCAATTTTATTAATATTTTTTTCAGATTATACCATTGTGTCCACTTTTGATGTTGAATAAAGTATTATCTGCAAGTAAGCTTATAGGAGACTTGCTAATGCCAGCCTTTCTGACGAAAGACAGTGATATTCAGAAAGAAGTTGCTTCAATCTTACCCGCTATTGCCTGTATGTCACTGGGAACCTATGAATTCTTCATCAGTATACCAAAATCCTGTTTTGGACAGTCCATATTCTCAAACAATGCTGTAGATCTGTTACTAATATGTTCTAAATGCCATCATTTAGATAAAAATCGATACTCGGAAGATTTTTTAACAACAGTCAATCAAAATAAAGTTGAGGTATATTCAGAGAGTAACACTTATACTCCTAGTCAACATTCCACTATTACAAGCTTGAAGAGTTTATTTGCAAAGTTCTTGAACTGGAAGCAGTATGCAGAGTTGGAAAGCAGTGGCTACTGGAACCTGTTTGCTAGACTCTGTCATCACTATTATGTGCTTAATTATGGAGTTCCTGCAGATCTTTTAAATGAAGATAACAGTCAACATGTGCTCAAGTCTTTCAAACCGTTCATTGATGATAATTCCGTGAGTATTTAATGCAACGTTGTTGTAAACATAACAATTTTTGTAACTTGTATTTTGTAAATTAATTTTTTTCCAGGTTGAAGAAGATTCTGAATGGAATTCCCATAAGGATTCAGCTTTTAGTTTATGTGTAAATGTGCTTGTCCAGTCCACTAGAGCCAGTTTAGAGAACAATGACAACACAGAACAGACCAATACACTGAATCTTATAAAGGACTTTGGATTGTGTTCCAATGAAAAAGTTATTTTGCCAGTAACAAAGCTTTTCGTTTATTTTATAATGCATCCACAGTGCTCTCTTGGACCGAAAGCTGTGGTCAGTCTAAGAGATGTTTGCGAGCTCCATGGGTACACACCTAATCAAGTCTACCATCGGTATAAGAAGGATTACTGCAAACTTTTCGTTGAATGTAGCTTGTACAGTGGTAAAGACTTTGCTATATCACTTCTTAAAGTTGTCAGGGCGTTTGGCTTCGTTGGATACAGAGATTTCATTTCAAAGGATGTGCATCACTTCTTACCATACCTGATGCCTTACTCTGTAACCATAAAGGAAGTTCCTTCAATGATTGAAGAAATCGCATCCCTAGTGCAGTGCTCAGTTTCAGACTTCTTGATCGAAAGATTCCCCCATATTTACGTTCATGTTTATTTGAACGAGTCGAAGGAAGTTGAGAAGAAATGCCTTGATATTATTGGAAAGCTGACAAAGACCTCTGTATTGAACTTGATAAAAAGACATTTTCGAGTGATATTGACAGAATTTCTGCTACAGTATTGCTGTGATTCGGAAAAAGTGTTGAATGCTTGCCGGTATCTGGCTTGCCACGACCCTGATGTGTCGACACCTACTGGAAGCATGACTATGAGCACATCGCAAATAGCGGACTTTTTGAACCCAAAGTTTTTAGGTGTCCTGGCATATTTTGATCACAAATTGGTAAACTCCAAAGTGGCACTGTCGGTGAAACGAAAAGCATTGAAAAGCTTTCCTGATATAATGCAATTGATGGGAGACAAATATTTGACGCCTCTGAGGTTTAAGGTCTTAGCTACTTTGAGATCTGCTCTACAATTAGCGAAAGAATTTCCAAAGATATTAGCAGAGGCTTGGGGCGCGTTCATTCATAACATCGATACGATATCTCTAGGACCTCTCATGTCCAATTTGGCGGTTTCACTTTTGCAACAATTGGACTACGCGCCTCAAGAAATAAATAAAATATTCCAGTACCTTGTTTTGAACAATGAGAATTTGTTGAGCTCTCATATCTCAGACCTTTTTTTCTTAGAAGATACAAAGATATCTGATAAAATAAAGATGGTTATAAAGAGGCATGTTAGGAGAACCCAGCCTGATGGGTTCTTGGACAAGATCAAGTGGTACTTACAGCATTTGAACCATGACATACCCAGTATAAAGGCGTATGCGTTTTCCCACTTGGACAAGTTATTAAAAAGTGATAGATCTGAGATACATAAGGCGATATTTGGTGGGAAAAACATAGATCCTGTAATAGTGGAGCTCATAGATTCTTTGCTATTAGGTGAGTATTTTAGTTTCTTAAGTTTATAGGACCATTCCTTATGCTACCTTATAATATGGCTTGATTTAAAGTTTGATTTTACATATTTCTGGTTTGGACTGAAGTAACACCATGCTATCCTTATAGCTGTTTTCTGCGAATAGTTGCCTTTTCTGAGTTCATCTTTAACTAATGAATTTATTAAAATTTTACGCACAAGTAAAAAAAAATCCGTACAAGGGCGGATTTAATGCCTGAGGCATTTTCTACCAGTCAGCCTTAGGGTGATGCAGATACAAAACATGGCTGGTGCAACATAAAAGATAAATAGCTCGAAAATAACGATTAAATACAAGAGTACAAGAGTTACAGCTACATTAGCTATACGTAACCGAGCACGGTCTCTATGCCGGGACGCTTTTATTTAGGTATTAAGTTCTGTTTACGTTTTTATATTTCATTTCTCCTTGAGTAAAGCTTTCGCTGCTCTCTGATTTCTGCTTTCGTTTTTGCGCTTTTGCTGTACCGTGTGGTGCCGAAGGTAAATAATAGCACCACCCCATTTCTTCCCGTGGGTGTCGTAAAAGGCAACTAAGGGACTTACTAGAGAATGGGCAGCAGCATTTTCTATGCACTTTTAACACCATACTGCGATCGCCAACCCGCCTGCCAAGCGTGGCGATTATGGCAAACCCCCCAATTGGGGGAGGCTTATGTCTAGCAGTGGACGTCTTTCGGCTGAAATGATGAGGATGATAGCTTTCGATGTTTTTGTTGGTATATTGGCGACATGCGTGTGCTAGCTGACATATGACAAATAATTTAATTTAATGTTTTGTGTTTTCTAATGTATTTTTATTTGCATACTATTGTATAGAATCAAGTTTTTCTAACTAAACAGACAGCTGTGCTGCTGGGGAGTTCATTGCGCCACTTCTTCCAGCTAAAGCACTAGGCGGGCGTTTTGAGGGACAGTTTAATGTAATTTCGACGTTCGAAAAGTGCTGATTCTCAGCGTAGTTTCAATAAATGACTTTTGTTTTGATTTGATAAGAATAAACACCAATGTTCACCTACAATTGTTTCCTAGGTTGCAAAGACCCTGACTCCAAAGTAAGTCTCTCAAGCGGAGCGTGCCTCGGTCAGCTAGGCGCTATCGAAGCGGGCCACCTGCCTCGTCAGTACGTACAGCCCGATAGATCGCCCTTCGCTTTCTCTATAGGAGACGACTGCTTCGCTGCTACTGCGTTAGTTGAACTGTCTCGGGCGTTCCAGTATGAGAAGGATACTATGGCAAGTAAAATTAAATTATACATTTATTATGACTACGAGTATATCACTAAACTGCAGAAGTCTCCTACCAAATAGAAACGTTCCCAGTTGTTCCGTCTTCCGCATTCACTCTGTCCCAGCCGCCTTTTGTGGATCATCAGATCATCGGTCCATCTAGCTGAGGGCGTTCCATGCTATGTTGACTGTTTTCTACTCGAGGAGTCATATTTTCCAAAGGCAATCACGCATTTGTACTACGAAGACGACAATATGGCAATAAATTAAACTGCTTATATTCAATGCCGTCTGCGTACAAAAATTCAATCAAATATATATGTTACCGGCCAAACCCGATTTCAGGCCAAACTAGTTTGTCCTAGGCCAAACCGGTTTATCCTATTTTGGTTAACACCCCGACTCAGAGTACTTCGACTCGGATAGGTTAGGTTAGAAGCCCCGCCTTAGCCTTCGTGGTTATTTTTTTTTTAAACCACACAGATATAGGAACCCCGCGAAGCGGGGCTCCATCGACCTATCTTAGCGCAGGTGGAGTTTGGCCTAGGCTATACTGGTTTGTCCTATCGCGTGTAGGGAGGGTTTGGCCTAGGACAAACTAGTTTGGCCTGAAATCGGGTTTGGCCGTTAACATATACATTAGGTCATACCTAGTCAAAGATTGGCAAAATTCATAGTTGGGCTGACTATGAATTTTACACGGAAATATCTGTATTTATATTTGTTACACTGTTTTTGGAACAATAAATAAATAATAATAATTATTATCACTACTAATGAGTTTGTTAAGAAATCACTTTTTTAATTTCGATGCTAGGATATTTTTTTTTCTAAAATACTCTTATGCATTAGTATTGCCAGTGTTTTCATTAATTATCGTATTATTGTCTCCACATTGTATGTCGGTTACTCTTGTTTTTATCCGTCAAAGGAACTTTGAGTTTATCTCACTCCTTTTGACTTTGTAGAATGTCAATGCCTACTGTACAGCATCGACATCGTAAATAATCCGCAATCATTTGATTTATTTCAGAATATGGATTGTTATGCTTTAACAATTCAAGAGATATTGAAAATTTACGACATATCACCAAGTGGCAGTAAGAAAGATGTGTGGGGGAGCTTTCCTGAGCACATGCATCAAATCATGCATCCTCTGCTAAGCTCCAGGTACGTTCAGCAACTGTATTTTCTTGTTGATATTTCTCTGTCTTTTTTTAGATCACAAATGAATTTATCTTGTAAAAATACACTTTGAGTTAAATTATATTTTTTGACTTCTAGGTACACTTTGGCGTATCCCTCTCAACCGAAGAAAGCACATCCTTTATTTGGGTCCACTTACGCTACTACGTTTTTAGAATGGGCACACAAGTAAGTTCTTTTATTCATACATTTTTAGGTTTCCGTACCCGAAGGGTGCCAAACGGAACCCTATTATTAAGCGTCCGCTATCCGTCCGTCCGTTTGCTTGTCAATCAGCGGGCTGTATCACATGAACCGTAATAGTGAGACAGTTGAAATTTTCACAGATTGTGGATTTTTATTGCCGCTATAACAACATTATAATAAAAATAAAATAAAGTAGAAAAATTACAAGAAACGTTTTTTTTCGGCGTTTTTTTGCTAAATATTGTAGGGTGGTACGGAACCCTTCGTGTGCGAGTCCAACTCGCACTTGACCGGTTTTATTATATTTATACATTTAAATAAAATATTCCAACGTCTTTTCCATATTGTATTTTTAGCTGGGCAGGCCAACTGATTCCACTGATAGGATCGGAAAGCATTCGGGAACTCTTGCGAACAGTTCACCCGAGTATGCGGCGTGACGTCAGAACTCTGTTTCTCTTTCTACCCTACGTGTTGTTGCATGCTGTCAAGTCCAAGAACAATTCACAGTACATACACGAAGAAATTTTGGCTGTCATAGGTATGATCTCAATTCATAGTCATTCAATACCAAAATAACACTGGCTTTTAGTTTTTATTTCTCGCGAAGCACGGTTGTTACGAGTAGACTAAACATTGAGATTTAATGATTAAATGCAAGTTTATTATACACATTAATCTTCCGGAATAAATTCCCTAAATGATGGTGAAAACCAGATCAAAATCCATTGCGAAGTTTAGAAGAACAACGTGGTCACAGAGACAGACACGAAAAGCGACTTTAATCTACAAATAAATAAAATTTAAGTGTCAGTTTGTAATGTCATAATAACAGCTTTTTACTAAATGCATATAAAAGTATGTACTGGACTTATCACAAAAAAAAAAAAAAAAAAAATATTTTTGTCTGTCTGTTTGTACCGGCTGATCTCCGAAACGGCTGGACCGATTTTGACGGAATTTTCACTGGCAGATAGCTGATGCTATAAGGAGAAACTTAGCAGCTATATTATAATATGTATCGATTACCAAAAATGAACTGCTATACAGACCATCTGATAGTTGGACATTTTGCTACATGGACATTTTGCTAATTAGACTTACTGCTCATTAAACGTTTCACGTGTAGACCTTCTGATCAGGAGGGAATTAATTGTTGATTATTAATTTCAGGTCTAGAGAACTTTGAAATGGAAAATGCAGTGGCAGTAGAAAGAAGTAGATACAAAATGCTGCGACACATTAGAATGACTCCTAGCATCAACTCAGTGCAAACTGAAGAAGGCAACCAGGTAATAAGGCATTAATACAATACAATAATGCTTTCAGGGTGTTGATGGGGTTGCCGCGCTACTGCAGTGCTTCCGGTATGTTCGCAGAAGTGAGAATAGATGGCTTTTATGCCATCATGCATGTTAAAGTCGCTCAGCGCGCTATGTAGCGGGTTATGCTCGGAGTTTCTTTAAAGGATAAAATCAGGAATGAAATTATCCGGAAGAGAACCGTAGTTACCGACATAGCTTGCATAGTAAGCAAGCTGAAGTGGCAGTGGGCTGGCCATGTTTTTCGGAGGACCAATGGCCGGTGGAGCAGACGAGTCAAGGAGTGGAGACCGCGTATCAGCAAGCGTAGTGTGGGACCCCAGCTAGATGGACCGACGACTTCAAAAAGGTGGCTGGCACTGACTGGATGCATAAGGCGGAGCACAGGGTGTTTTGGCGCAGCATGGGAGAGGCCTATGTTCAGCATTGGACTGCGATAAGCTGAGTTGATTGACGCCATTAAGCGCAAGCGTTACGCTTCCATTATATGCGCAGGGTACGCTCCAGCCCCATGCTGGGACATTGAATACGCCTACATGCCGCTGTGGCGTAGTAATTAATAGTTTGTGTTGTTTTTCTGTTAGATGTAAGTACTAACACTAGTTTCTAAGTCGTGTGTATACTAACCAAGTGGACTATACCTATGGGTCCGAAATAAAAGATTTTTATTTAAATATTTTATTTATTAATTAGTTGGGTTAAGTACTACGAATTTGAACCTTATAGTCAGGTAGCCTAGGTTTTAGGCCATGAACTGCGTTAAGCGGACGTCCTCGGGGTTTCCGCGGGGAGGCGGGCCCCGCCTCCGTGCGATGTAATCCGTTGCAGGGTCCGCCAGCGCCAGTTTACTGGGTGTCATTCTTTTTTGCTGGTCGTCGTTTTGCTACGAAATAATATATTACGTTCTCCATCGACAGGACTGTACAGTACAACTATTTTCTTAATGTCCCTCTGCAAACTTCGTGTTTCGTTAGCCTTAAATTTTTTTTGGTGGTTCAGTATCAGTAATAGAACACATTTCCATTAGATAGATAGATAGAATACTCTTTTTTATGTACACCATAAAAATTACAGATATAAATGTAGAACTGTTACATAGGGTGTCACAATGGGCGGTCTTATCGCCATTATTAGTTCAATACTTTTATTTTTTGGTTCACTTGAAATTAGAGGCGAGCGCACAGCTGGTTGGTACCTACTACTGCGTTCCGCTTCACTGACCACAGCGCCGGCCCGTTGCGCAACGAGTAGGTATCCATTATATACCAGTTTCAAAATAAACATCTTTCGTTAACGATAACTTATTTTTTTTGTACTAAGACATATCAAAATAAGAAATAGGTGTATAATAAAACACGTTTAAGTTTAATTTGTCAAAATTTGCGCACTGATTAAAAACTTTTCCTATATAGAGTTGTTAATACTCTTTTAACTTAATGTAATTTATTTAAAAAATGGGAGGAAAGCTGCTAATCACGAAGTTTGCCGAGGGACATTAAGAAAAAAGTTGTACTGTATATATGCACACTGTTAAAATTTAACTACGGGTAATGAATTGCTATGGGTACCCGTGAGGGGGTCCCTCGCCTTCCTACGGAACCCACCCGCGTTTCCACGCGCGTAGACATGCAACGGGGGTCCGTCGCGGGCGCTCGCTTAATGCAGTTTCAGGCCATAGAGTTACCAAACCCTTAAGACTGAAGTAGGTTTGATATTAACTTTCAGAGCAAATGCAGTAAAACAATTTACACCTTACTGGACTTCTTGAACAGATGGCTTCTGGAGTGGTGTCACTCAAAGCAGCGTCCAACGGAAAATGACAACTACAAGTAAGTACTAAAGTTTGTGTGTGTTTGTGTCTTGGACTCGTCTCTTCAACACAGAATCCTATTTTGTGGTCTATACTGTTATTTGGGTTCTTAATGTTTGTATTATATTCTTGAACAGTAAAGATTTTTTTCTATTAAGTCGGACATGTGCTACGGTTTGACCCGTAGTATCTCTAAGTAGTCTGTGGTTTGACCCGACCTGCCATAAAACTTCTGAAGCACGTCACTACTCTTGAGACTTTTGACGTGACAACGTCTAATAAATCGATGAACGCCGGCTGCATACACGAAAAAGGATGACTCATTGTCCCGTTGCGCTCATTGTACGCTTGCGCCGCATCAATGTTTTATTATGACGTTGTCACGTTAAACTATCGTCCGTAAACCAACTTTACAGACAACCAATTTTTTTATAATTTAACTAGCTCTTGCCAGCGGTTTCGCTCGCGTGAGTATCGGAATATATCCCACGGGAACGTACTACCAGGATAAAAATGTCCTATGTGTTAATGCTGGCTATAAACTATATGTGTGGCTGCCTTTCATCCAAATCCGTTTAGCTGTTTTTGCGTGATTTAGTAACAAAAACATCCAAACATACAAACTTTCACATTTATAATATATGTAGGATTTTTAAAGACAGTTATGCTTTCTGTCATTCAAATAGCCTGTATTATTATGCATCTTTATTTTAATTTTATTCATAATCATTCATAATATTATTTATTCATTCATTTGTAGAGCAATATCATCATTCTTGGACAAATTCGACAAGTTAACGATTGCCCGTGGGAACTTCGTTTGCGGCGAGTTAGAACGGGCACTCCAGTACATAGAGTTGTACATGGATGAGAGAAAGGACAAGATGCAGGAACAACTGCCGTTCTTAGCCGAGATATACGCCTTGTTGGACGAACCGGATTCTGTGGCTGGTAAGAAATGTGATATGTTTTTATTTTAAAATAGCTATTCCACTAGGGCTCCAGTCGCATTAGAAAAAATCCATAAAAAACTAGTTGCTGCCCGCAGCATCGCCTGCGTGACTTTTTCTAAAATAAAAGTACCTAAGTGAATGTTACTCCTTATAACATCAGCTATCTGTTGCTATAAGGCAGTGTTTTTCAACGTGTGGGTCGCGACCCCCTAGGGAGTCGCCGAGCCTCTTTAAGGGGGTCGCCGTTACTTTAAAATTTAAAGCTTATAAATATAAAATCATATTAGTTCAAAATGTTATATTTGTTAACAAAAAAATATATTAAAGGCTTAGGTTAACACACATCAACAAATACCTAGTAATCACATGATTTATTAATGTGAAGTTTAACAAACGCACCCATTCGCTTTATTGTGATGGTTGCGCCTGTTTCTCGTTAACCAATTTTTTTTTACACATACGGGTAATTCGTTCTCTAAATTTCGGCGATTTCTGTTTGCCTTTTAATTGAACCATCGATGAAAACCGTTATCTCGCACAAGTAGGAGGTTCCAAATGGAATCAAACACTTCGAAGCTTCTGGGGTTAATTGTGGGTATTCTGTTTTTCTGCTTAACCAAAAAGTAATCAAAGTGACAGACTTGAATTCCAAGTTAGAAACCGAGGGTAGGAGGTCGCGAAATATTTTGCCATACTACCCTTAGTATGGCAAAATATTTCGCGCAAAATATTTTACCTTTTTCATAGTGTAGCCCCCTGGCTACACTATGAAAAAGGTTGAAAAACACTGCTGTAAGGAGTGAAAGTCCCGTCAAGACCGGTCTTGCTGTTTCAGAGCTGTTATAAGTACCGTTTATATTTTCATTATGCATTTAGTATGAAGCTGTTATTTTGACATTACAAACAGACACTTAAATTTTATTTATTTGTATAGATCAACTGAAAAGGCTGTAAGAATCTCGACTTTAAGAGGCTACCGAGCGCACAGTGGCGCTCTCATCGTTTGTTCGGTGATATCTTTTATTTTAGAATGAAAATGCAGAAAATAAGCTCGTCAAGTTGTGCTTCACAAGACTATACTTTATTATTACTACAAACAGTAGTTTTAAATTGTTATGTTTTATTGTAATCATTAAAACGGAGCTTAGTGGCCACTATTTTCCGTTAATGCCATAGGCATTTTCTACCAGTCAACCTTTGGGTGATGCAGAGACAAACAGTAGTAGGTGCAATAGCGAGAATTGAGGAATAAATATTCATTTAAATATAAAGTTATACATATACCTATAAAAAATTATATATATATATATAGAAGGTGTATCTATTCATACACGAAATATTTTAAGAGAAACATCTAAAGGTGGTAAAAAAAGCCATAGCAGCGAAAACATTTATTTTATCTAAGTGTTTTTATTTTTACATAATTATTATAATTTTAAAATTGCTTGAGACATTTTGCAGAAAAACCTTACTTATTATATGAATGCCCTGCCCGGACGCGAGGACGGTGGCGGCGCGAGAGCGGTGCCTTTTGATAATTAATCATCTTAACAAGTTTTTTTTTTTTTTTAATCATATTCTTAGATAAAAAAAAAGTTTCCTTGGCTTTTTTACCACCAGGTGTGTCTCTTAAAACATTTCGTGTTTGAATAGATACACCCTATATATATTTTAATTATTATAATAACTCTATAAATACAGACTTGTTACGGTTACGAATCATATTCAGATCAACATACAACCTGATACCGTCCTACAAATTGCAAAAACGTAAGAAAATTTGAATTTTCCGGGCTATCTTGGCGTTTTCGCCTTCAGCACACTACACTAGCACAGATAGGGAGACATTCTGTAATGTTGTAATGAGTAATATTCGTGTTACTCCAAGCTGATGCTAGCTTTTTCATTCCTGTACACTTTCAGTACAGTCCTTGCAATTCACGAGTGTCATGTCATTGTAATAAGGTATAAATTTCAATGATTAACGGCAGTTCGCGAAATGTAATAACTGTACAGAAGAAGAGGCGGTAAATGTGGCATTATCGAAGCTATTACGTCATATTTTCAGGTATTCTGTCAATGAAGAGGTCTGAACCATCACTGAAAGAGTTGATATTGGCTCAAGTAGTGACTGGAAGGCTGCAAGACGCTGCACTTTGCTACGAAAGATTAGCGCAGGAAGGCCAATTAGACAGACACAGTTTGCAAGTAAGTTCTTGTAGTTTTGAGATTAAATCATGTCATTGATTCTATTAAGACATGTTGATATGAAGTTGTTGAAGGAGTACATTACTGACTCCCGTTCTGAAGGGTAATAATCATTTTACGAGTAAGGTACATTTAAATGATAAAACTGATTTGAATTCAACTTGTTTATTGATAATTACATAAATAATCGACCCGCGGCGAATGAGTCTTTTTGATGTTACCCAAAACAGTGCTATGCGACTACTAATCACTAACTAAAATCTGTATATTTTATTCATTCGCTGCTCGTCGATGTCAGCATAAAATTGATACAATTGATATGTACGGGTTTGCTCGTACAATCATAATTAATTATTTATTTATTTATTTATTTATTCGGGTAACTAAGGCCCACAAAGTGTTAGTAATTGTTTAAAAAACTGTATCAGTAAAGATGAGAAACACAAAACTATTTAAAACTCTTGGCGTAATTACAGGTACCTAAGACATTTCAGCTTGCAATACACTTGCGGTGCCTCTGGTATAGCAGATATCCATATACGACGCGGCGGTGACAATATTATGTCCGTTACTCCAGCAAGTAAATCTCTTCTAGCACGAATTGAGTTCAACGAATAACTAGAACGTAATCTGTTGTAAATGTGCCCCAAATAAAACAATTAGATTCGTTTAAACCGGTCATTCGTATAAAATCTGCCTGCTGGAACAACGTTACTCCAGGAGGATTAGTTTTTTCGTTTTTTTTCCCATATCGAAAGTACTTATAATATTTTATTTGGCGCACCTATGCAGCAGATTACGTTCTAACTATTCGTTGAACTCAATTCATTCTAGAAGAGATTTCCTTGCTGGAGTAACGGACACGTTACAATTTACCATCAAGTGGACTGCTTGTTTGGCACCTCATAACAATAAAACAAACACTGCCTTCTTGTTTCATGTTGTTCATTCATTATTCATTTTCCTTAGACAAAGACTCCACATGGAATGCTAACCCCAAAAAATTACATCAATTATTATAAACTTTCAGGGCATGATAGACTGTTATCTTGGTCTGGACCAGCCATTCACCGCGTATCGGTTACTGAGCGAACATGAAGATGAAGACGGTATGATGGAGTTGTCAGCTGAACCGTTATGGCGGCTGGGACGGTTCGATGATTTGGATGAGCTTTGCAAGAAACCTGTTGTAAGTAAATACAATCAAACACATTTTTTTAAATAGAGATTTATTTGATAATAATAGCTTGCTACAAAAACAATTATCAGTTGAAACAAGTATAAAAGGAGATGGCGCAATATACTAGACTCTTCAAAATATTGGCGGCAGACAGATTGCAAGAAATAAGGAATAGTGGAAGGAGGAAAAGTAAGTCATTGCTCTGCAGTAGATTAAAAGTTTATAAAAAAATCAAGGTGTGGCTGTGTCGTGGACACGGCCGTGTGTTTACGTGAATACGTGTACGTCTGCAGATGTACTGGCACCGTAGTTTATCCGCTTGGACGCCTTCATTCTTTTACGTTCCCGGCACCGCTTCACGTTGCCATATGGTATTTTATGGGTATCCCTGGATTGCTCTTGAGAAGTCATTTCCAACCGTATACGATCACTATATTTTAATTTGGCTTTTAAACGAGCATAGGCCGATATTACATTATTTATTTTAATTTACTTTTACTTCATATAATATATATTTACTATAACTATTTCAAACTTATGTTTTATATACATAATCAATAGATCTTGACGAGAGCTGACGATTGAAACTCAAACGAACATCGTAGCTTCTCCGAGAAAGAATTTATACTAAACAAAAATTATGTGACCCAGCGAAACGACCTCAAAATAGCACCGCTTGCCCCTCCGCCGCGCGCGATGTGTCATAGTCCTCAACGTTACGAATTCTTTGATCTTTTAGCTATAGAGTAGTGTAATTAAATTTTGGATGTAGATGATAAATATATAGCTACAACACCAAATTGTGTCCCCGATTTTGTTATCATCAGTTTTCTGAATTGCCTACCAATATAGAAGCAAATTTAAAGACGTATTTACGTCAAAAAACTTGCTACGCCAAACGATCTTATTTGTTGAAGTATCTACCTTTTAAAAACTTATATTTGCCAAAAAAGAACTAAAAGCTGCTTATGATATTATGTTCTTATGTATTAAGTAATTAACGTTATCTTTAGCCACCTTCAAACGAAAACTGGGGTCTTCTTATGGGCCGTACTTTGCTCGCATACCGTCAACAAGACCACGCTGCGTTCCTAATCTCCTGCAAAGACACCACAAGTAGACTACTTGCTCAAATGGATGGCGAGAGCAAAGGAGAGAACGCTTTGAGGAGCGGCTATCAAAGTGTGCTCGGACTTCATATTATTACGGAAACTAGTCACGCTGAGGAGGTGCTGCACAGGTATGTTATTTATATTTAAATACAATGCTTCGCTTGGTTTTTACGACTTGACAAAACATCGAGATTTCATTATTGTATGAAAGTTTGAATATTAATGTTTTATACAAAAACCTTGCAGAATACTTTGTTGGGTAATTTAGTAGAACAATGGGGTCATACAGACAGACACGAAAAGCAACTTCAAGTATATAGATGAGCTTTCTGAGGTCAAATTGGTTTTTGCATGTGAGATAAGAACATACCTGTATAAACATAAAAGTACTAATCGCTACCGTATCGATAATGGCACTTGTTCGATAACCTGATTTCTGAACCGAAGGACTGGCAAAACGCTATTCACAGATCCATGTGGAATGTACAAAATGATAGTAAATAGATAACTGTGGTAGAAAATTTAAATTGGTATTTAAATAATTTTGATTGGGTATTTCATTAAATGTAACTATATAATATAGGTACATCGAGTAACTATTAACAAAAAAAAAAGCAACAGTAAACAATGATTTTATTAAAATGAAATTCTACAAAAAAAAAAAAACAATACCAAGTAGTTTATGTACGCTGTGAAATGGGTGTGGGTATTTTATCAGTATATAACATTTACTATTTCTTGCTATTTGTTCATTTTCATGTTATAAAGCGTAATTGACAATACATTATGCAAAAAAGAGTGTTTTGGAGCAGCGGCTGATGCTCATTGCATTCATGAAGACCTTGCCCGGGACCGTGCCTTAGGAACGGAGCACCCCGCACATAAAAAATCTGCTAGACTAACCATGTAATAATAGAATCACGCCATCAAAATAGAATCACGTAGTCCATCTAGCCAAATAATTTAAATCAAAGTTTAGAACGAATTTAAGACCGTGTACGAATGTAACCATCTAAATTCAAATTACGAATGTAACCATCTAAATGCAAATTAAAAATAAAATCTTTTCTCGTCTGATGCTCTAAAAGTACGTCTTTATGTTATGTTGTTGTAGGTGACATAAAATCGCTTTTTATGTTCTAGTGCATAAAGTTTTTTTTTTTTCGTAAGATTAAGATAATCAGGCCCAATAGTATGGCCCACATGCACAATAAAACGTCACAAATTAAAAAGTCGTTTTTTAATTTCATTTGCTTTAATTTATATCTCTTCCGTGTTTTCTATCGTTAATTTAATCAAACCAGATAAAATATTTGTTTTAATTATTTAAAAACGCAAAGAAAGGTTTTTATGACTTGGCAGTCGTAATAATTATTATATAGTTCACATGGACCCTGTCGGCCACAAGAATTTAATCAATATGAGTAGTAGCATTGTTCAAAATAAGTAAAGTAAATAATAGAAATTACAATATTGTTATCATTAAAAAATGAAATAAAATTACAATAAATAATATCACATTTAATTATGTGATATACGTCTTTACAAATTTCTATGCAACGGTCAAAACAGTAATAAAACTTTACATACATTATCTATATGTTTATGTACTTACTTCAGATAGTGCCTAAATTTGTTTGTTTTTTAACAATATTTTTTGTTCGATATAACTTCCGACAGCAAATACCTGTCGGAAGATAAATTCTTTGTCTTCATACCGTATTTTGAACTATCGCAATTGTTCGGTTACGGATTGAATAGCGTTTAGAGGACATCGTCGATAACATTGACGTTAGATACGGCACGAAACCGTATCGTATCTTTGTGAATAGCTATTATGCTGAACAAATTCGAGGGTGTAGATAAAATTTAATCTATTGATTTTAAGAACCGTAAATTCATTTTCAAATACAAACCGAATATTTAAATGAAGATATATATGTATCTGTATATATGTATTTGTATATATGTATTTAAAAAAAAAAGTGGCAGTGGTGGCCTAGTGGTAACGGCCCCGAATTACGTGTAGGTCGTGGGTTCGAATCCAGGCAGGCACATTACTTTGTGTAATTTTTTAAAACGGTGAAGGAAGACATCGTGAGGAAACATTGTGTCCTAGAACCAGAAATCCGAAGACTTGTGACATTCCCAACCTGCATTGGGCCCGCGTGGGGGATTACGGTCCACTCCCTCTCACAGAGAGGAGGCCCCTGTCCCAGCAGTGGGAACGGATTATGCTATAATTATGTATCTATGACATTTCTGTAGATTAAAAGATCTAAGAGATGGCGATCGTCAAAGTACAGAGATGGTCAACCAGTTACTGGACGAATGGAGACGGCGTCTATCCGTCGTACAATCCGACGTTAGAACTATAGAGCCGCTGCTACGACTCAGGAGGATATTGCTGCAACAAACACAGGTATAGTTATCATTTGCCTAGCCTTTTCCCAACTAAGTTGTGGTCAGTTTCCAGTCTAACCGAATGCAGCTGAATACCAGTATTTTACTTGGAGCGACTGCCTATCTGACCTCCACAATCCAGTTACCGGGTAATACGATACCCCTTGGTACAGTAACCGGCATGAGTCGTGAGCACAAACTGACACCTACGTAGGAGTACATTTTTGGGTCTCTTTGGTGGAATGAAGAAGCCGAGGGGCGCCGAGCTGCATGCGATTGGTTTGTCAGTCGATACTCGTCGTCAATTGGACTCTCACGTGTCATTAGGCTACTGAACTCTTTCGTGCAATTTTAATAGGCACTTTTGAACGTCAAAATTTACACAGATATAAAACTGATTCTAGTTGCGCCTTCCAAAAGGTAGTTTCGCATGGACAAGAATGGGCAAGAAACTCCACCGTTACTCATTATTACAACATTACAGTACCAAAGTAAAATTTCAAGTACTACTAATATTTTAATTAGTTAAGTTAGTTAGTTAGTTAGTGAAGTACCTATCAATAATTTTCGTAAAAACGGTACTGAATAAATTTGGCCGAAAGTGTACATGCGCGAGCTTGCCCCCACTACTGCCCATCTGTGCTCACGACTCGTGCCGGTTATTATAAGACTGGCTCTCAGACTTTCGGGCTTCTGACGACCCGTAACGACTCAAAGATCCACGAATCGAAGCCAGGACCAACGGCTTAACGTGCTTTCCGAAGTACGGAGTAGTGTTGGTTAATATATCATAAAGCAAAATAAAGCACCGTGCTTATCATTCATATCATAAAGCAAATGCTATCGTAGCTCTCACTTGTTGCTATTTGCTTATTTGCTTTACATCGCACTCTCTGTCTCTGTCCGTCGCACATCGCAAAATCGCAAGCGCAAGTTGCAAAGCAGGGGCCAGCGGCGCGGCGGGCGGCCAGTCGTCGCAATATTGCGATTACTATTGCTATCGGTCGTGTGCTTAATCGTTCTACGCACCGCGTGCGAATTCGCGATCTCGGGCGGCTCACGTAATATAATGTTATTTTATTTCGTGCTTTGTTTTGTGTACACACGGCTACACGTGGAATTCTGGAAATGTATAGCTTGATATGTGGCCGTGTGTCCGTAAATACTTGAAATACCAACATACTTATTTTTATAATAACACTTAATCAATTATAGACAGTCCTAAGCCTGGAAAGTATGAAGGAAAGTTCATTTGTTTTTTTTTTTTACTGTTCCGTTTTATCGTAATAAATTCAGTGCGATGTAATATTTTTATAAAGCATACTTGCTTTATTCGCGCCCGCCCGTTTGGCCGTAACAAATACCTACGCATATAAAAAGCATGCTTTAATAAAGCATATAAAATAACTTGCTTAAAATATAAAGCATAAAGCATTAAGCAAGTGATTGCCATATAGCAACTTTGAACACCACTAGTACGGAGGGGTCTTGGTTTGTAAAAATTGTCACCCATCCAAGGACCAACCGCGGCAAGCGTAGCTTAACCTGATCGATCGACCCGTGCGACTGTTATTACTTAGCCACAAGCCCCTCGACCAAACACAGGTGTAGTTATACACCGTGACATTTTAATCGTCTTACGAGTATAACGAGAGCCCACTTCATGTATCCAATGACTACTAACCATTCATAAAAAAAAAAGATTATTTAAATAATATATATATTTTTTTATTAATTATGATTAGAGATCGAATAATCGGATGCATATTTACCTAAAGTTAATTATTAGCTATGAAAGTATGGAAGCACCTTCTTAAAATATATTTTTTGTAAGAAAATATCCCGTCAGGAATACCGGCAATGCATAACTAGTCGGGTGTATAGGATGGAAGCGACTTCTAAAATATTATTTATAAAAATAAAAAAAATACCCGGGATTCTTGGATTGCATAACTATTCAGATGCATATTTATTTAAAATTATTTTAACTCCCTATGCAAATATGTGTATGTACGGTGTAAGAGTAGAGGTGGTGTGTGTTAGTTAAAATAAAAATAAAACACCGGAACCGCGGGATTTATTCGATACAAAAGCGCTTTCCATAATAGCAAACCTCTCAACTTTAGGTGAATATGCATCCGAATATCCGATCTCTAATTATGATGCATGACGTATTTTGAAATACCCTGTTACGAGCGCAGTTCGAGCCTTGTGTTCCAAGGGTAGCACGGAATGGAGCGACGACATCTTTATCAGAGTTCATTCAACCCTAACGCAAAAATGTGTTTCTTACTATTGCAACTTAAACTTAATCTAAATCTTTTTTTTTTTATCGCGCCTAGATGTATATTATTTTATGTCGGATACATTGAGTGGACCACTTTTGTAAGACGACTTAAATGTCACGGTGTATATGATAAAGAATTAAGGTCGTAGCACATTTATCAAATCGGAAAAGGATCGTAACCGTATCGCCTTTCGCGTCGCCGTCAAACAGTCGTCAACCTTACGTAAGCACGTAACCAAAGCGGATCAGAAGCTCCGATACGTCGACTCGGCTAAGGCTAGGCGACGCCGCGCTTACGGCTCGCCAGCCGCTGGTTGACGGCTAGTCATTGATTCTATGTCACACCTCTTGTATGGGGACGATCCACTGTGCGCGGGAGGGGCGTGGACGAAGAGACGTAAGCTAGGGTACGGAGAGCCGTAAGCTAGGCTACGGAGAACCGTAAGCGCGGGAACTGCAAGTCGACCACGCACCGCACCGCGGTTGTGAGCTTGTCCCGAGGCGAGGCGATTACGTTACGATTCCGATTAGTGTGCGTTGTAGTAGGGAGTTTCATACAAATAATACTGAACGGCTCGAGTTGATACGGTGACGATCCCTTTCCGATTTGATACGTGTGCTACGACCTTTAAAGTGAATGATTGGATATTTTGCTCAGATATTCAGCATTTTGACTTCATCTATCTCTTAAATGATAAAATTGGCTTATTATATTATACCGGTATTCTAACTTTATACCTACGTGTGATTTTAGCAACTTCTAGAGCCGACACATCCTCTAACAGCGAGTCGATTGAAAGCATGCATCGGAGACCTTTGGTTACAAAGCGCGAAGCATGCCAGGAAAGCTGGAATATTCCAACAGGTAAGAAACAAATCATCATAATTCAGCCAAAAGACGTCCAGATTTTTTTTTTCTATGAATATAATTGATATTATTAGTATTATATTAGTAGTATTATATTAGTAGTATTTCAATTGGCGTATTAGTTAAAATATACGCGTTACTTGGCCATAACAATAAAATACACCCTGTTCTAATTGAAATTGTTACTAGTTTAGTTATTATTATAAATCTATATATTTTATTTTTATTTGTATGTACATACATGCTATGTTCAGCTAGAATCACATATTTCTGTGGAAAATTTTACTTACCCGATTTATTAAATCACACAGGGGGACGTCAATACGTCATTCCTAAAGGTTGTTGCTGAAAATCAGCGCTTTGATGGTAGGTTCGTCCGAAGTCACAGCATTTTGCTGAGCAACGACCTATTCTTGTACAGATGCGACGCACGGCTTAATTTTCTTGTTACTGTTGTTTGTTTGTTACAAAAGTAGTTATTTTCCACTCTGTAATCGGCATAATGTTTTTGTTTAGATCGTTTGTTTGTTGACATTTTTGTCAGTGACGCAACACAGTGTAACAATGTAAATTGTCTTTGGTCCCTGGTCCTGACATCAAGCAATGGACTAAATTGTCAAACTTTTATACTTGCTTGAATAAGAGGCTTTTGGCTACTTCAATGTATGTATTTTATAATTTTATTATGTGCGTTTTGTTTGTGCAGAATAAACAATTATTCTTTCTTTTCTTTCTTTCTTCTTTAAATAATGTTAATTTTGTATTAGCAAAGAAACGCAAATATTTTTGATAATACGCCATGTGTTATACATACATACATAAACTCACGCCTTGTTCCCATGGGGGTAGCGGAAACTAACGCCACCTGCTATATATATTTATATATTAACAAGCGTAGTAGAACTTTAGACCGGTTTTCAGTTTGGTCACTAATCTATCATACGTCGCTAGCGTGGATTAAACAGCAGTGGCTTTATTTTAGGACCGCAGAGCCCTGTTCTGGTTGGTTTGATACTATTAAATTAAATAGTAATATCAACCAACACCATAATATGTCTAAAGTATGCATAATAAGCCTATAATGTTCCCGATGCCGGGACACAGGCCTCCTCTCTTCGAGAGGGCGTAGGCTGTAATTTACCACGCGGGCCCAGTGCGGTTTGTTTTGGTTGTAGGTCATGCCGGTTTGCTCACGATGTTTTCCTTAACCGTTTTGAGAGCAGTGGTGATTATTTTATTTACACAAAGTAAAACGCCTACCTGGGTTCTAACCCACGACCGGCAACTCATAAGTCGGGGCCGTTACCACTCTCCTGGGCCAGCACTGCTCTAAAGTATACCAGTCCCTACCAGTCGTTATTTCTCCTGACACTGTTTATTTTGCTTATACGAGTATTTATGTATGTATGTATGTATGAGTTTATATTTATTTATCCTTTTTCGAGTTATCTATCCCTTATGTTGCACCTGCCATGTTTTGTCTCTGCATCACCCTAAGGTTGACTAGTAGAAAATGCCTCAGGCATTAAGTCCGCCTTTGTACAGTATTTTTTTACTTGTGCATAAAGTTTTAATCCATACTAATATTATAAATTCGAAAGTAACTCTGTCTGTCTGTCTGTCTGTATGTTACGTTTTCACGCCTAAACCGCTGAACCGATCGTCATGAAATTTGGCAGTGATATAGCCTGGGATATGGAGACGGACATAGGCTACTTTTTTACGTGATAACCGACATCCACGCGGGCGAAGCCGCGGGCAAAAGCTAGTAAATAAATAAAAGTATAAACACTGCTTTCTCCTTTCAGTCCTACATGTACGTTCTCAATGCGGAAGAATACCAGCCGGAGGAGTTGTTCATAGAGAAGTCTAAGATGTACTGGGCGCGTGGTCAGCACGAACATGCGTTTACTACGTTACGACGGGGTTTAGATGATACCTATCCTATGTTGGAACAACTCAATAATGATCAGAGGTTTGTAAAGTAGTCGATTGTGGCCAAGTTACAACCTGTAAGGATTCAGTAATGAATTGCTACTTTTCAAAGAGAAGCAAAAATATATAAATAAGGGAGCTATGGTGATGTTTACTTTTGTTTTGTTTTTAATAGTAGCAACGCATAGTCGACTTCGTAACGGCTTTACCCACTCACGTGTCCGACTCCTGCGCGTCGCGCTGAGTCTGTCCACCATTTATTATCGCCGCGCGGCGGGTTGTCGGGTTTCATAAACACGGCTTTTAAACAAAAAGTTTTGCTGAACTGATAGTGGTAGTAAACTAATGACTGTTTCCTCAAGTGCACAGACCAGGCTACATAACACAACTTGTTTTCTAGCTATAAATGACTTTTTTTTTGTAATAGGCAAATTTTTGTTTATGTTTATTTAATACGCCAATTTATTTAAATAAATAATATAATTCAAAATCTAAAGCGATAACATTATGTTTTTTTTAAACAAAAGAAAAAAAAGGCAAATTCAGTCTGAATCAAATGACATCATAATAGTAACCATTTTTCATACAAAGTTTTGAAATAGAAACAAATAACTCGGTACAAACCGCCCACCCGCGGCGAGCCCCAACGTGCCGCCACTTCAACTACTATACAATATTTTGTTACGCCCATATCGACCAACGCCACCTAATGAAAATATCAGGAATTTCAACGGCTTTCTGTCAATACAAGGACGAAAGCTGCAGCTGCATTAAAAAAATCTCAAAAAATTAAACAGAGGGTGCGTTGCATGCAAAAAATTCAAGTCCACTGTCGTGGCGTTGGCCATTTCAACGTTCTCGCTCAGCGCCAGTAGATTGGATTGGACACGTGAGTGATTACACACTTAAGCGCAGGCTACACTGGGAACGAAGCTTAGTTCGTTTAGCTTTGCTCATGTAGCAACCAACAATTTCAGTTGCACTTCATAAAACACCAAGGTCTATTTTTGCTTAAAGACCAATGTGACGGTTAGATAGCTTCAATCTTAGTGAAGTTTCAATTTACTGGCATTTTTGTCAGAAATGGTACCACTGTTTACTCAAAATTATAATAATTCCCTTGATTTTGCAATGCTGTTTTCAGAAAAATATGTGCCAAAGCAAAATTACTAATAGCCAAGTATAATGATGAAACCACAAATGTTGACGTTGATGTCAATATTGGATATTACAAAGAGTCTGTAGAAGTGTTCAAACAGTGGGAGAAGAGTTTGGTAAGTTTTTATTGCTATTATTTCTAAAAATAATAATATCAAGTGCAATGTCCTTGGTTGATTAGTATGGACAGACTTTCAGGCATCCAAAGTTATTGAATAAAAGCTATTTAAAGTAACCTAAAAGCTAACCCGAGTATCTAGAGAGTGTTTTTAACCGAAGTTCGTCTATTCCATAGGGATTTTTGATTGAACACTGAAGGAATTCTCTTAAAAATATAACTTTTCCGAATTAATTACAATTGAGAGTTTATCTGAGAACTCAAAACCTCGCAGCAGTCTGGCCCAGGAGGTCTTAGCCAATCAACATTGGCTGAATTTTCAACACAAACCCGTTTTCTACAACTCCGTTTTCTTATAATTTGGAAACAAGTTTTAAGAAAACGGAGGGTACTTTAAACATTACTGTCACTGTCAGTCATCATCATTCCACTGCTTGGTAATACCCCATGTAACCCACTGCCCCACGAACCCACGGCCCCGCGAACCCACGGCCACACGAGCCCACGGCCACACGAGCCCACGGCTTACTTCTTCTTAGCGTGCTCAACTTTAGAGCGGTCTCTTCCGAGAAAGGGTCGTTATCGTTATCACAGGGTACTCGTACGAGTACCCTGTGATAACGATAACCTTTATTATTGTAAGAATATTGAAAAAACTCAAGATTATCATAATTTACTTATCCCAGGTATGCCTAGGAGCTTACTATGAAAAAGTGAGTTGTGGTGAAGGCACCAGTACTAGCACAATGTGGTCGCGACGTCTGTATGCACTGAACAGCTACGGCAAGGCGCTGCAGTACGGACACAAGTATCTGTACCAAAGCATGCCGCGGATGCTGTCTATATGGTATGTTGTACGAGTATATGTATATCAGTAACATACTCTTAAGAGGGCGTTCTGTGATGTGTAACATCTTTCCTCTCGCTTTCTGTGGGAGTGATTTCGTGAAAAGGGACGGAAGTGTGTAACAGGAATCCGGGGAAGCGCGCGCGGTGGCTCTACCACCGCGCGCGCTTATTGGTCAAATTGGTCTTCAGATGGGATGGTGGACCTTTTTTTATTTTTTATTTTTAAATGTGCGTCGAACAAAAATTTGGTTTTACCACCTATAAATGAAAATCCAAGATGGCGGCTGCGAAAATTTTAAAATTTTCCATCATGGGTGTCGTTCGTGCCGCCATCGTGGATTTTCATTTTGACCTCACTAACAGTGAGGTCAAAATGAAAATCCAAGATGGCGGCTGCGAAAATTTTCAACTTTTTCATTATAGGTGTCGTTTTCATGGTTTATCATATCAATCGTTACGAAAACTCATTTCTAATAATACCAGATTTATTTTTTCAGGATATAATTTTAATGTTTGTTATTACCAAGGTGAGAGATTCGTATTTAATTTAAGACTTACATTTCAGGTTGGACGTAGAAGTAACTTCAACAGACACAAGCGCCCACTCAGTGCTAGCACAAATGACGGAGATCATCAAGACTTACTCGGAGAGATTGCCGCTATATTTGTACCTCACGGCTTTCTCTCAGATCGTATCGAGAATTTGCCATCCAGTGAAAGAGGTTACTTAATTTAAACTATGAACGTGGATAACTGCTAGTGCTAGAATGATTTACATAATTAGTATTAGCTCACACTGACTTCTTAAACGCATTTTTTTTTTTAAATCTTCTTTTACAATATTTGTAAATATGGAGCTCAGAACGGTATAGCGAATCACTCTTCGCCGATGGTACGGTTCGCCGAAATCACTCTTAGTCGACGGTTGATTCCACGAATAAATCCATCGCCGATAGAACTATTCGCCGAAAACACGCTTATAGGCTGATTGTGTAAGTAACCTTTACCTTCCAGGTATACCTTCAACTAAAAGCCATAATAGTGAAACTAATAATGGCGTACCCCCAACACACTCTATGGATGATGATGAGCGTCATCAAGTCCAGCTATGCACAACGTATCAAACGCTGTGCCGATGTATTCGCAGACCCTAGGCTCAAGGAACCGCGCATGTTGAAGCTAATCAGTGACTTTACACAACTCGCTGAGAAGTTGATCGAACTGTGTAATAAGCCGATAGCTGGGAGTTCTTCGGTAAGTTGTAAACAAATCAAATACACTCCCGAACTCTTAAATCGATCCACCGGGCATTTTTATGTTTACGAGCATAGGTCTAAAACATCAAAATGATGATTAGTCAAAGAAAAAGTTTTTATGCAGTATACTGACCATCATTTCGGTATCACCATTGATCCAAATTTGAATTTGAAAAAGAGAAGAAAATCGGAGTTTGGTCGCTCTTAAAGAAGCAACAAGCTCTGATCGTATTCCGTCCACCGAGAGAATGATTTTCTGACACATGTCAGTTTCATACAAACGAATATGTGTTTTACAAATTTAAACTTTATTAGTTCCAAATTTTGTACAACTGACAGGTGTCAGAAACGCATTCTCTCGGTGGACGGAATATAGAGCATCTGTAACTCAATAGTTATTTCGTTATTAGTTTTGTTTTGCGTAAAAGAGTATCGAAATTGTTTTTCGTCTACAGTTTGCACGCGAACAATTGCATTGGACGCAACGTCAATGGAGCTAGGTTCTTTTTACAGATGAAATGAGTCCAAAGCATTGATATATGGTCCAAAGGCATGCTTCGTTTGTCCTTCCTGATAAGAGCGTTACCACCCAAGGCGGCGAAACATGATATTTTATTGGAGATATCTTGATATTTATCAAGATATCACCTTATATAACATGTTTCGCCGCCTTGGGTGGTATAAAACTAATGTAGTATCTAGTATCTTTTCAATAAAAGTACGAGTAATTAATTAATTTACTTCAGACACAGTGATCCACATTTTTGTTAGTTTACTTAGTAATTATGTTAGTAACCAAAGATTGAAATACACACTATAATCATACTATTATAACTAAAATTAAATAGCAGAAGTAGGTACATTACTCGCATAAATAAAATCACAATAATCTTAAAATTCATTAAAATGTTTAAAATCATCAATATTATTTAAAATAAAGAAATCCATTAAAATTTTTGAACCCATTAAATTCACAATAAAAGTAAAAAGAAAGAAAAAAAAAAATAAAGAAAAAAGAGTAAAATTAAAAGAAGTATGATACGATTTTTAGGATACCATATCGGACACTGGTACTGTAAAAATATTTTGATTTTGTGAACTTACCTATTGCCATAAAATTCAAGATGATGATGAGAAATGTGATGATGTGAAATTCTTAGTTGTCATCGGTATACATTTTCGATAACTACTCGAAATAGTGATGATGTTATTCTTCAACAAATCAGCTCAAAATGTCCGAGTGTCTGGGCCGCCATAAAGACTGCTGCCATCTGCAGGGAGTTCACTAAAGCTGCGTATTAAAGAAACGGTAGAAATCATGTACTTATTTGCTTATAATTTAGGTATATTGGAAGATGGATAAGATTAGATGAATGGATGGATCGAGTACATGTGTAGGTAGAGAGTTAGGTATTTCTCAGTTTATTCGTGTTGTTTGTATAAAGTTCCCAAACATGCTAACGTGTAGCTCTTAATGTTGATCTATGGCGAAACCAAGTTGTCGGAATGTCCGTACTGTTTGGATTATCATGATGGTGTCAAATCAAACATAATGGGTAATGCACGTTTTTGAGACGCCTTATTTTGGAGTATAGCGTAATATGGGTTTATTATGATGTAAATTTAGAATATAATTTTTTTTTTTTATATTTTCTACTAAATATGTGTTCCATCTAAGTTCGGTTCAGCAAAGATACCACGACGATACGGACTACTTTGACGAGTTTCATTCAACTTATAATGCTTGCTCAACTCATACCCCCCTTTACAAAGCATGGGGCGTGCCCCATCATCGTTATTTGCTTGGTTTTTACCTTGGAACAAAGACTCAGATCAGAATATGCCAAGCTTTATCTTCTCCTTGGGTGTCATCAAACTTATACCTACCGAAAATCATTCATCTTTCAACTGATGAAGTCACCATGGACCATCAATTTTATAGCTTCATTTCTTTCTTCACAGTCCACAACAGTATCAACTCTAGTCAGATCGTTACCCCGGCTTCTGGCTGGCGATAACTTCAGCCACGTAATGATGCCATTCCAAGAGTTCTGTAAAATTGTGCTACCATCCAAGGCGGCACGGCAAGAGCGCATAGACTTCAACATACCCACTGAACCAACGGTGTATATCGCTGGCATTGAAGAGAACATCAGTATACTGCCTTCTTTACAGAAGCCTAGGAAGGTTACTTTGAAAGGTAATTTTATGTCATTTATAGGATATTCCTTAAATCTTACTACTTTTTTTAGACATGCTGAGGTCCACTGTTGTACACTTGTAAAGTCAACGGCACATCAGTAGTAACAATTTGACATTAACAGCGCCTTTAAGTCGTAGTGGTAAGGGTGGTTTTCGTTTTGCAAGTGTTACTATTGATGTACAGGGGTTTGTACATTACCTGTGATATTAGTTACCATCCTATGTTGCACAGGGCTCTTGGATTGCCTTTTAACGGGCCTAATCCCAAAACTTATAGGTCTTTTCATTTGTGAAAAGAAAAACCTGACTATAGAATAGAATACTTTTTGTTATGCATAATGGCAGTGCAATGTACATGTATTTTTTTTTCACTTTGTCTATAAAATACAGTTATATTAACCTAAGAAAAGTATTGATGGTTCAATTCAAGTACTGCATTTTGCTTGATAAAATTATTAAACTCCAACAATTTTCTACTACAGTTCAAACGTCCGCTTCTGTCGCGGTCATGATGTGACCTCATTTACCACGAAACTGCTTTGTTTACATTGTTTTTTAGCCCCAAATTATATAAATTAGGTACATTATTTTTTGTGCTTTATTCAAGCTAAAATCGCACTTAGTTACCTCAGTGAGATTTTAAGCACTTTGCAAAGAGTAGATTTTTATTCACATAGTTTTTTCGTTACTTCCGACCAGGGGCGTAGCTATCGTCGTATCAGCCGTATCAATTATACGGGGCCCCCAAGCTACAGGGGCCCCCCGTATTCTTTTATTAAAATCCAATGACAGCTTAACCTAGTATCCCAGTCAGGATACTCCAACTTTCGAGCTCGCTCCGCTCGTACTTGCATTTTCTTAGTAGAATCGCAACGACAGCTCAACCTAGTATCCGAGTCAGAGTGCTCAAATTTTCTGACTCACTTCGCTCGCTCTTGCATTGTCTTATTGTTAGTAAAATTACAATGGAAACTTAACCCGCCGTGTCAGTACGCTATTTTGTAAACAAAAATCCCTTCCTTAGGAGTTTCGCCGCAGTTGGGTAAAAAGGTCCCCCAACAAGGGGACCTTTTTTAAAATCAAAATCAAAATATTTTATTTCACATAAACCTACATGAGCACTTATGAAACGTCAGAAGCTAGGTGCACGGTTCCAATTAGTCGTTTCCTATGGAGAAGAGCCGGCAAGAAACTCCACGGTTACTCTTTTAAAAATAATTGGATTTACAATATTATTCAATAACAGTGATAATAGGTATGGGAGGACAGTGTAGCCTTTCAACAATTACCAGATACTTAACAAAATAGAAAACCGCCAACAAATCTACACCCTACTAGGCCTACAACGTTCTCACATTCACAAAATATAAAATAATCTAAGTATATAAAATATTAATGACATGATTGCTCAAATTTACTTTTCGATACAGGGCCCCTTTATGACTAGCTACGCCACAGCTTCCGACATTGTCGAAGACGACGCGTTATGAGTATGCGTTCCGTTTCGTAAAATGTAAAATAAAATGGATTTTTTTTCTTGACCTACACAATGTATATTAAGAAATTGGTAAAGTTTTGAATTACGTGCATATTAATCTATACTATTTTCTTTGAGGTTCCGACGGCAAATCCTACATAATAATGCTGAAACCTCGCGACGATCTGCGCAAGGACTACCGTCTGATGGAGTTCAACGGAGTCGTAAACCGTTTCCTACAAGACGCGCCCGAGACTCGGCGCAGGCGACTGTACATACGTACTTATAGTGTGCTGCCTTTGAACGAGGAGTGTGGACTCATAGAGTGGGTGCCCAATCTGGTTGGATTGAGGCCGATATTGATGCACATTTATAAGCAGAAAGGTAAAAAAAAAAATTTGGTACTTCCAAATAAAATAAAAAACAAAAAAGTGAAAAATTACTTTAATTTCGGAAGTCGGTGTCTTTGGTGCTGTATTTTTTTTTGCCACCGACTTGCGTAATAAAAGTAATTTTTAACTTTTTTGTATTTTTTTTGGTAGTCGGTTGTTTTTTTGTAAATAAGTTTTTATTTTTCACTTTTTTGCTGTGGGTCCTATCCCACAACAATCCGTATACCCCTACTTGCTATATAAACCATAGTGACAGGAAGTTTTATAACATTATCAACATACACCTTTTTTTTTTGTTGGGGAAATTATCAAATAACTTCTCCCGCTCTGGGCGGAGCGGGAGGGCCTGTCAGACTTTTACTGACTAAAACCCACCCGTGTTCCTTCAGTTGCCTGTGTACTAGGGCCACGGTATCCCTTTCGGACAAACCCGCAACCCTGGCAATCAACATACACCTAGTGGATTAGATACGTATTATCGGAGCTAACAAAATTACCCAAGCAAAACTAATAAAATTGATATGGGACCACTGCGCAAGCTTCCTATAAAAATCGATTCACAAACAAATAAGTTATGCCCGAACCGAATTGAGAACCTCCTCCTTTTTATGAAGTCGGTTTAAAAGAGTAAGAAGGATATATGAATTAATCTTTAGATTTGTTTGTCATAGCTAGCGAAAACAAGACACAAAAATAAATAAAAACCCGTCAGTTCTGCAAAAGAGAAGAAGAATATATGAAAGTTCCTTTCCTTTGCAAACTAAGTACAGAGCAAAAAAAATATTAAAGAGTTTTTGGCCCATTTATAAGATTATCTATATTTATCTAAGGTATTCACACGAGCAATCGCGAGTTGAAAGAGATGATGTGCGCGAACAAAGACCCAGTGGAAAAGAAGAGGCGTATTTATGAACAACAACTACTTCCGCGTCATCCGCCTGTCTTTCAAGAGTGGTTCCGAAGAGTGTTCTCTGATCCTTATGGATGGTAAATATATATCAATACTATATTGATTTGATCCCTGTTCAATTCAAGAGTTTACGCTTTGTTTTTAGAACACTTGATTTCTAAAACAAGTAACACAGGCTCACACTCCTAAATTAGGAAAATATATCTGTATTGTTTGCAGATATAGATGCAGATATGTTTATTCGTTCGTTACCCGTGGTCCCTCCCGTAGTCCCTGGAAGGTACCACGGGTAATTTTGTTACCCATGGTCCCTATGAGTAATATAATTAAAATGGTAGTCCCTCCCGAACTCCCTGGAAGGCACCGCCCGCATCCCTCTGAAAAATACAATGTTGCCGAATTAAAATTGATGAATATATTTGTAACATACTTAGAAGAAGTTGTTCAACGGAAACCTTGTAGCGTCATCTCTTTAGTCTTATTTAATAGCATAAATTCTAAGTTATTTATATTATTTAATTACGAATAATGCCTTTGACTGTATTATGACTTAACGTAGGTACAATTTTAATTCGGCAGCATTGTATTTCTCGTAAGGACCACGGGTATAAAAATAACCCGTGGTACCTTCCAGGGATTACGGGAGGGACCACGGGTAAGGAACGTGTTTATTTTTTCCGCGTGGGAATTGAACAACCTCTGGTGTAAAAGACAATCGGTCGGTCAGGCAGTCAATTCGCATAAGTTTCGTTATGCGATTTGACTGACCGACCCGCTAATTCTCCCTGTTAACTCTAGAAAGTTTAAAATGATTTTAGCCATATTCCGGGTTTTCTTCAGTATTTATTAATCCCGCAGGTATCAAGCAAGATCAGCTTACATCAGAACAACTGCTGTTATGTCAATGGTTGGATATATTTTGGGTAAGTTTTTTTAAATTAACTTCATACACTATACAGGGTGAAATTGAATTCATAGGCATCCTTTTAAAGGGTCATTATACTCATAATTATGAAGAATTTTCACTATGGGACCAAACTTGAAATCGCGAAAAAAAAATCAGATGATCTCTATATTTATGTTTGCATAGCTCGTCAAAGTGTAGGGAGCAGCTGAGTTTTTTTTTCGCGTTTTCAGGTTTGGTCCCATAGTGAAAGTTGTTCATAATGATGAGTATAATGACCTCTTAAAAGGATGCCCATGAATTCAATTTCACCCTGTATAGCTAATTTGTCTAAAATTCATATTACTCGATTGGGTAGGCGTTAAAAGTTTCATAACTCGGGCGTTCCACGGCCAATATCCCAGGCTAATGGAGGCTAACCGAGTAGGTGGAGAACTACCTCCAGATCCTAATATTATAGACTCCTTTCTTATTTGTCTTTAACTAATTAATTTTCCACCAGGTCTAGGCGACCGACACGGCGAGAACATATCCTTCGACTCTACGAATGGCGACACGGTACACGTAGACTTCAACTGTTTGTTCAACAAGGGCGAGGCGTTCGAATGGCCGGAACGAGTCCCCTTCCGCCTCACACATAACATGGAAGCAGCTATGGGACCTCTCAGACATGAGGGGATGTTTAGGTAAGAACTACTCACACTATGGATCAGTGCAGGCAGACCAGCAAAAGGCTTGAGCATGTTCTTTGCCGTCAAATTTCAAAATACATTTTCCTCGCACGCTATTTTGAACTTTATTTTAATTGTGTTAAAGTTCAGATGCTCGTGCCGTTCTCTGCTTTGTCTGCACTGACCCTTAAACGTAGTATAATTACACACAAAGTAATTGATAAAGCCATTTTCCACATCTGTGTCAATTGGCGGTATATAGGTGTATGTACAGGGACAGTCTTAATAAGGTATAAGATGCTTATGGAATTAAGTAAAAAGCCGAAACGCAGTCAAAGTATCAGAAACGACTGTCAAAAATCTAAAAGAAAACTTATTGCGTGTTCACCAATAGCATCGGTGCTATACTTTTCCAGTATAAGCTGATCTCTTCAATCCACTCAGCCTATTGTAGTCCACTGCTGAACATAGGCCTCTCCCATGCTGCGCCACAACACCCTGTCCTCCGCCTTCCGCAGATGTCCAGCTAGATGGACCGACGACCTCAAAAAGGTGGCTGGGACAGACTGGAGCTGATCACTTATTGTACGGAAATCCTATACAATGCGAGATCAGCTTATGCTGGAAATGTAGGTATAGCTTGAGCAGCGTGTACCAACATAACTTGAATATCCGACTGTCAATCCAATCTTTATGTAGTTTTTACTTTCCAGCCTTTTTGTTACGACGATACAACGAAAAATCTTAGTGATGTAACCTTTTCTGTTATTTTTGACTAGCTAAAGAGATACATAATTATGTAAATCTAAACATATAAATACAATTGAAGTGTCTGTTTGTTTGTTTGTTCCGACTAATCATCTCTGATATGGCTGGACCAATTTTGACGGGACTTTGATGTGATGATAAGGAGTAACTAAGGATACATTGATTTTAGAAAAAGCCACGCGGGCGATGCCGCGTACATGCTAGTGTATAATACAATTAGATGTTTCCTAGTATGCCCTTGGTAACAGACTATTTCGAATCGTGGCGACAAAAATATGACAACTATAAGTTATCTACTAATTGCACCTGTTTAATTAAAAATCTAGATAATGAACTGTTTTATTTTAGGTGCTTATTGTGATTTTGATCGACAGTGATTATTATCTTCTAATATAACAATCTAGTATAATCTATACTAATATTATAAAGAGGTAAAATTTGTTTGTAAGTTTGTATGTTGGGGTTAATCTTTGGAACTTACCAGTCGATAGAAATATATTTTTTTGCATTTGATAGCTTAATTCTTGGGGAAGGTTATTTAACATCACGCTGTGACCCTTAGGAGCCGAGTAAACAGAAACAAGTCATAAAAAAGGCTAAGTGAAAACAAAATAATACACGGTCGGGGAACAAGAAATTTCACGCGAACGAAGTCACGGGCTAGTAATGTATAAACTAATATGATTGATAGTAATTTTTAGGCGGTTTTTTTCATGAATATCATGGTCATGTATGATTATTTCATTCATATTATTATTATTCGTAAGGGCTCGCATGCTTTCAAGGTGTAAAAGAACTGTACTAGGTAAACTGAAGCATCACAATGATGCCAATTGTTCATCAACTAACGATTTGTACATACCTTTAATATTAAATGTGTTGTGAAATAAAAACCCCAATATTAAACCACACGAGCGATTACCCTCCAATGAAAAGTAATTAATACTGAAATAACAATTTCCAACGCGCGATGCTCCATTGTTTTCCGTAACTTGTTTGCGAAAATGTTTAAATTTTTCAAGAAAATGTTTTTATCAGAGTACTAATTAATCTATACAAATAATAGTACATTGTGATACAAGGGTGGGAAGTAGGTGACTCGTGTCACTAAAAACTTACGCCTTCGGCTCGGGCTTGTTAATGACAGCTCGTTTGCATTAACCTACACACCCGTGTATCACACGACGTTTTTCAATACAGTTGTGGGAAATAGTAAAAAACAAATAAAAAAAATGATCACTTTATCACACAAATTAAAATTTTCACCAAATATCTATTCGATTTTTGACAAATTATGATGTGAAAATAATTAAATTAAAACTGGTAATTAAATGTATTAAACAACCATTTAAAAGACTTTTGAGAATTCAATGCGTACGGACTCATTCATTTTTCCTCGTAAAAAATCTATCCTATTTTATTCTATGTAGGAAAACTCCTTGCTACTAAACTTTTTAAATTGACTTATAAATTTAAAACTAAACTGCAAAACAAAATGATCGAGCTCGTAAACAAAAGTCACGACCGCGTAACAGAAAGATGCCTATGCAATAGTACATTATGATATAAGTGCGGTAAGTTGAAAATTACAGCCGAGGCGATATTGCTAGCCCGAGCCGTAGGTGAGGGCTACAAGAAAGCAGAGGCTGTAATTATCAAATCGCACGTATGTCATACGACGTTTTATAACATATTTGCGAGGAAATAAATAAAACTCGGACTTTCTTAAACGAATAAATCTTTAATCACTTGTTAAAGCAGTTAGAAAAATTTGTAAAATTGATTATTACGTTGCCAGTTGGCATTTTTAATGTTGTCAAGTTATTATTATTAGTTACAATTTCACCAGTCTCTCTCTCACTCTCTTGAGTGAAAGTAGGAGAAACGAGACCACAGAGTTCTGCAGTCAGTGGCGCTGCCTCTTGAGACTTCTGGCGGTTTCGAATGAATAAATTCATCATTCCTTGACGAAATTTTCAAATAAAAACAATACAGCGAAAAGAAAAAGCGCGCGGAATAATTTGTACTTGTTCACAAATTAGCGATGCGCGCGCATCAGCGTTTTTTTTTTTTTAAGGAAAAGGCACGAAAACAGCCAGTATTACTAATAAAGTAAATTAATATATTTTTTTGTTTTTGTTATAGATAAATGGTTGTAATTTATTGTCAAAATTAATCAAATTAAAGAATTAAATGTTTATTTTTTATATTTTATCTAAGAAAGTTAATTTTATTCATAAAATGTTGATCACTTTTCTGTCATAAAAACTATTTGCTAAGATTTTAAAAAGTACCGTTTGTTTTAGACGGAGCATCTTGATCAACCGTACGTTTTACCTTATTCTAGAGAAACTCGTGCGTTTTACATTACAATAACGCACATGTCCGTAATGACATACGTTACGATATTGAAATTGGTGAAATAAGAGACCCTTTACGAGCAAATGTGTTATAATAGTACATTATGATACAAGTGTGCTGTGTTGGTCATCGCACTGGAGGCGGTATTATTCGCGCGAGTCGCAGACGAGCGCGATAAGGGAGCCGAGTGTGTAATGATCAATGCACACGCGTTCCATACGACGTTTTTCAACACACTTGCGAGGAAAAAAAACAGACTTCTTGTAAAAACTTATGCTACAATAACGTAATTATAGAGATGATACATTTAGATTTATAAAGTTCAACTGACCTTTGTTGCCAGGTACTGACTATCCGGACGTTTTTTTTTAACAACTGTTCAACGTCGGTTGGGAACAACACTTTAGATTTCGTATTTTTGATAGTAACTTTAACAACACTAAGAAAACGTTAACAAAACAAATATTTATGGAAAATGGCGCGCTGGTTTTGTATTTTTTTTTCCGCGCGCCCCGCTTGCGATGCGCCCGCAGGTGTAAATAGAGGCACTGGAAAACCGCTAAACAGCCTTTATAAAAAAAAATGTTTAGTCTGATCGTAGTTTAGTGAGTATGGAATTAGAAAGTACTATTTATTGGCATAGTGAAATATACATTAGTTCAGTGAGAATCCGCAATAATAGAACGTCAGTCAGGATCTTTTCCGTTTGGTTCCGGGAGGGACCACGGACAATTTAAGGTAGGAGTGAGGCGTATATATCGTAACAGCTAAATACAACAGGTATCACAAGATACCAGACTGTAACTGTGGCAAATAAACTGAAAAAAAAAAAAAGCTTCTGTTCCACGACGAGATAACAGAATCCATCCAGTCACAAGCTTTTGTCTATTCATGCTTATGACAGTTACCTTAGTTAGAATATAGATAATAAATGTTACTGTTACACTGTGACACCACACCGTCTCGCATAGGTGTAACACCATAGTTAGAAAGAGAAATACCTCCGTGTATTATAACTGTGCAGCTGTGGTAACAGAGAACACACAATAGTTTGTTCCCACATAGTATGAAATAACAGCCTGCTATTTTGTAACATGTTTTTGGAAATGTTAATTACGTGGAACAGAAACAGGCGGAACAGATATGGGATTTTACCTGTTACAACCCACTCCTGATTTAAGAAAAAAATATTGTTAATTTTGGGACCAAAGACAATTCAGACTATTTAAAAAAAAAAAGTGAACGCGCGGATTCCTTTTGGCATGAATTTCTTTGACGAGATAAAAAAAAAAAAGCGCAAGTTTTCGACTAGTAAACAGTTATCTGTGGCGTTACAGCACTCGTATGGTAACGTAAAGTGAAAAGCACGCGTTTTTAATACACTGCTTTATGGACATAAAAGCGGTTCAATAAGAGCCACTTTACGAGCAAGTGTGTTGAAAAATGTGTTACAAATGTAAGTGGTAATATAGTAAATAAATAAATAAAATATTTGATTTTCGAATCATAATTATAGCCTCTGTAAGTACGCCATGTTTAACAACTGTATTGAAAATAAAATTGAAATGTCTGTTTGTAATGTCAAAACAACAGATTTTTACTAAATGCATATGAAAGTATATACCTGCGGTACTTACATATTGTCTGTCCGTCTTTCTCCAAAACGGCTGGACCGATTTTGACGGGACTCACTGGTAGATAGCTGATGTTATAAAGAGTAACTGAGGCTAGTTTTATTTTAGAAAAAGCCACGCGGGCGAAGCCGCGACCAGCAGCTAGTTTATTTATTCATAAAATCAATTAGTAAAAGCAGATAAAAATAAATATAAGTTGTTATGGGTACATATTTGAATGTCGAAAATTAAAATACCTACGGGTAAAATGTCAATGTTCTAAACATCAAAATTTTTAATATAGATTGTATCAAAATATCGAAAATTGTTTTATCTAAACTTAAAATGTGATGTGTGTGAATGTGATTAAAATGCCAAGTGATTAAAATATCGAATGATTAAAAATGTCGATATAGCCATTATACCTAAGTTCAAAATGTCAACATTTAATAAATTGCTATTAGTCATTAGTCTGTCCACTGCAAACGTTTAACGTATTGTTTAGCGAATATTATCATGTCGGAACACGGATTAGAAGTTTTCAAGACTCAAAAAGTTAGATTTAAGGACTCGTTCCACTAAAATCCCCTAGACCAGTCCCCCGATGCCCTATGCTGGGGATTCACTAAGTACTAATAAGTTATTCCTTTATAGTCCCTTCTAAATAAAAATTCCGCTTACAAAATAACAATGAGTAATGCATAGGTATCATTTAAAATCTGCACACAGAGGGGATAACAATGATGTATATTAACTTTTCTAAAATAAGTTAGATGTTAAAAAAAAAAGTACCAAAAGCGTTGAAGATTTTGGCCAGGTTGACCAGTGCAGCGTCTCGATGGCATAGTTGGAATCGTGTTCACCTAGCTAGATAGTGAAAGACGTGGGTTCGAGCCCCACCTAAGGTTTTCGATTTTTTTCAACGTTTAACTTCTTTGGGCCTTACAAATAACACGGAATAAAGTTATCTTAACAATAACTTACTTCATTGAGTGCTGTGTAGTCCCCTAGGGGACTGGTCTAGGGGATTTTAGTGGAACGAGTGCATTTGGTTAGACTGGAAGCCGACCGCGACATAGTTGGGAAAAGGCCAGGTAGATAATGATGAGATTGACTCACAACTTTACGCGGTTTGTATCTGTCAAGTTTGAGATTAAACGGCGTGGGTTACTTTTTTTGCTATAATGAATCAATTTTCGTATCAAGCAGGCGTAAGAAGGGATTATAAAGGAATAGCACTTATTTGTACTTCGAGAGTCCCCAGCATAGGGCATCGTAGTGGAACACTGAGTGCTGTGTAGGCCCCTGGGGGACTGGTCTAGGGGATTTTAGTGGAACGAGCGGATTTAAGGTGCAACTAAATGTTATGCTTATACGAAAGATCGAAAGAGCCATGACAAAATATATTGAGATTGGGTTAGGTTAGGTAAGAACCGTGACCAACCGCGTGCGAGCCGAGCGAGCGAAACCAGCGGTGCCGCGGTGAGTGCTACATACAAGTTGGTCCAGTTACTTGGCTATGTAGTATTTTTGACAGCCGGTAGCATTTCAGTCCCTACTTCCGGCGGCTGGCTTTCGATGTCACTTTATAGATAATTAGATTTTAGATATATTGGACGTAGGTTATCTAATTATTCGACAATGGTACCGATTCCCTTGTTCACAAACTAAACTAAATATAAGTTCAGTGCATCCTTTTCTTTCTATTTCATTAAGAAAAGGACAGAAGATAAATTTTAGTTTAGTCCTGTCAAATTAATCAGCGCCTGTCACTACTCCATACAAGCGCTTGACGTAAATTGACGTAATTATAGTCGGCAAGTTTTTAATCACGTCTAAACTTGTATGGAGTAGTGACAGGCGCTGATTAATTTGACAGGACTAAACTAAAATGTATCTTCTGTCCTTTTCTAATGAAATAGAAAGAGAAAGATGCACTGAACTTAAATTTAGTTTAGTTTGTGAACAAGGGAATCGGCACCAATATAAAATTACGTTATTTTAATTTTCGGTTTTATGGTCGTTCGATATTTAAGTTTTCGATGTTTTTTAAATTTCAACGTTCAAATATGTACCCGTTGTTATGTTTATGATAGTCACCATAGATAAGGTTTTGATTTCTTGTCACAGTCATTGCATCTAAAAATTGCCGACACTATAAATACAATAATCATATAATTATGTAGTTCTCACGAAATTGCGCACACAATTATGTATATTAGCTACGTTAATGCGGAAGAGTCAAATAGGTTTTTAATAAAGTTTTAATTTTATAGGAATTCCATTTTACATTAGAGTTCTGAATAGGACCATTACTGCACAGAATCCAAACAGATTTATTTTATTACTAAACACCTATGGTCTCCCATTGCAGGGCAAATGTAGTCTCTTACTGACTTCTCTCTGCCTTCTAAAGACCTTCTAAAGACCAGTTCTTATTGAAGGAGTCCAGCTCATCCCATTTCAAAAATAATAAAAAGTAATGGTTTTCATTTCCATAAATTCTTTAGGAAAAGTTGCGAAGCAGTGATGCGAGCTCTCCGTGCTCAAACCGCAGCACTGATGTCTGTGATCGAGCCGTTTGTGTACGATCCCTTGGTGTCGTGGGGACGCGTTCGACCTGTGGATTGTGGCGAGCGAACCAATGAGCAGGCGTTACAACATCTACTGCATATCAAGCAACGGCTTAATGGGATGGTAAGGGTATTTTAAGCATTTTAAGGGCCCTATATCTGAAATCCTGGGGCCTATTTAATATATCCGACAGGCGACAGGTGACAATCTGACATACATTTTCTGCTTTAATGACACATTTTCACGACAGGTCTTGTTTAACCTGTCGAGAGAATGTGTCAATTTTGACAGTTTTTGACAATTTGTCGCATTGTAATTTAATTTATATTAAATAGGGTCAAAAAACCCGATCATAATATATAAGGTGTATCTATCAACTCATACAATATTTTAAGAGAAATATCTATAGGTGGTAAAAAAGCCATAGCAGCGATTTTTTTTTAATTATGTGTTTTTATTTTAATATAATTATTATAATTTTAAAATTGCTTGAATGAATGACCCGCACGGACGCGGCACGAGCGCGGTGACTTTTGATAATTAATCATCATATCAAGTACCTAATTATAAATGATTAAATTTTTTAAATTATATACTAAAATAAAAAATCATTTCCGTGGCTTCTTTACCACCTACAGGCGTATCTCTTAAAATATTTCGTGTTTGAATAGATACACCTTACATACTTGTTATTTTTTTTTATTAAACTTTTGTATGTTTTCCCCTGGAGACGATGCTATGCTGCGATGATCGAGTTCGAAAGACAGCATGTATTTAATGAAATCTGTATAAAGGCACATATAATATTACAAATAGTTAAGAAGGCTCGTAATGCCGCAGTGGCATCAGTCTATACGAATATTCGTTTGAAAAAAAAAAAACAATATTTATCGATTGACGAATAGCGTCATTATTTCGAGTACGTGGTCGAACTCAAAGACCGTGTTTAATTTACCAGTGTCGTGCATCTATTGTTTTCACTTATAATACAATTATTAAATCTGACATAAAATTCGAAAATACTGTATTGTTTCTTTTAAATAAGTGTATGAGACGGTTAGTAACCGACTTTAAAATTATTTCCTTTTTAAGGTGAGAACAAAGAACAAGCAGCTATCACTGTCCTTGTCACCTGAAGGTCAAGTGGAACATCTCATAGTGGAAGCGACCAGCATTCACAATCTTTGCCAAATGTATATCGGATGGGGGCCATTCTTATAAAGATTATTACTATATAAGCTACAAGGTCTAGTTGATGCATTTCACAAGCATCAGTCAAAATTTACACCTTATGTTAACGACGTAAAAGTCACAAGACGCTCGCTGATTTGCAACGACTATACCAATAATGTGCCTCAATTAACTGTGATTATTAAAGTTATAAGCTTTACATATTTTATAAGAGTAGCCAAATGTTAGTTACAGTACCACTGTAAATAAATAAATGTTTAATTTCTTATATATTTTGTATGATTTATTCTTACCTTCTGCATGCCTCTTGATGATGTGGTGATGTTTATTTCTGTACCGACACCGCATCAGCTCTGACGAAAAATGAAGGAGTGAGGTGAGTCTACCTACAAATCCAACGCCACACAGCGCTTTAGTGTTATTCTCTTGTTATAATTTTATTATTATCGTAAATGTGGACCTAGCCTATTGAGATTGTTAAGAAATCTATGTGTGCCGAACCATAACACTAATACAATGTAACTTAAATGTTATGAAGAATTAGCACAGAGAGAAAAAAACATTGTTAGACTTTACATAAATTATGGAAACTAATTAGTGTATCAGCAGTACATGACGTAAACAAACGAGAACAAAAAAAAAAAAAAACAATGTCTGAAAAAAAAAATACAATATGCATTGTTTTAATATTGTCAAATCCAAAAATATTCAACTAAATCTACATGAAAACATTCCTACACTCTTGAAGTTATAGATATTGGTGCCGATTCCCTTGTACACAAACTAAACTAAATTTAAGTTCAGTGCATCCTTTTCTTTCTATTTCATTAAGAAAAAGACATAAGATAAATTTCAGTTTAGTCCTGTCAAAATAATCAGCGCCTGTCACTACTTCATACAAGTTTAGACGTGATTAAAAACTTGCCGACTAAAATTACGTCAAGCGCTGATTAATTTGACAGAACTAAACTAAAATTTATCTTCTGTCCTTTTCTTAATGAAATAGAAAGAAAAAGATGCAGTGAACTTACATTTAGTTTAGTTTGTGAACAAGGGAATCGGCACCAATATCGCACTGCCTGCCTGCCTAGCCTTTTCCCAACTATGTTGGCTTCCAGTCTAACCGGATGCAGCTGAATACCAGTATTTTACATGGAGCGACTGCCTATCTGACCACCACAACCCAGTAACTGGGTAACACGATACCCCTTGGTAAGACTGGTTGTCAGACTTTTTGGGCTTCTGACGACCCTTAACGACTGTCATAGATCCACGAATGACAGCCGGGACCAACGGCTTAACGTGCTTTCCGAGGCACGGAGGAGTCTCGGTATGTAAAGATGGTCACCCATCCACTGACCAACCCCGGCAAGCGTAGCTTAACCTGACGGATCGACCCGTGCGGCTGTTATTACTTAGCCACGAGCTCCTCAATATCGCACTGCATAGGCACTGAAATGCTTCTGCTACTACACATTTTAATTTAAGCCATTTTCGCCGCAAATACATAAATAAACACAGTCATGTTTCTTGCCTAAACACCTACTTCCGAGTTGAGTAATGAGTTTTCCAACGGCAGATAGGTAAATCACTAGGCAGGTGCGACAAATAAAGAGTATTGTTCATTGCCTATTGTGGTACATTCTCAGTTGATTTAATATCTGGCGATGACTTTTTCTTTGCGAGTGACAAAGCAAATTACTTATTTATTTCGCGGCCACTACGACCTTGTTTTGTTTCCTATATTTATTGCTCCTATTATTTTATGATCATGACTGTAAAATTATAAATCTAATTGGCCAGCGATACACGAATCTAGTAAAGTCTAGATTCGATTTAAGAAAATATAATTAAGGTGGAAGCGCTAAGGTAGCCCGCGAAATTATATATTAAGAATATTAGAATTTCGCGGGCTACGTTTTTTAGGTCAGTGGCAGGTTGAATGTTGATGACCTTTCTTATTACAAGAAAGTATTTACAGAATTATAATCATTAAAATCAGTAATACAATTCATTAAGTTAGTCATTAGACTAAATTAATGAATAGTAATTACTGAAAAAATTGTATTACTGAAAATCAGTAATACAATTAATTAAATTAGTCATTAGACTAACTTAATTAATTGTATTACTGATTTATTGTTATAATATATTTAACGCTCCTATTTTTTTAAGATCATGGCTGTAAAATTATAAATCTAATTGGAAATGTGTTCCTTGCGAAGCATGTATGGCGTGACTGGAATGATAGGTTGAAAAATGATGTGATAAGGCAAAGGTGTGGTTTAAAACAAGATGTAGTGACAAAAAATTAAAAGATGGTTTGGTCATGTTGAGAGGATGAATGAAAGGCGACTTACATAAGGTATTTACAAGGCAGATGTGAGTGGAAACGCCGGGAGGGGACGCCCTAGGAGAACATATAGTGACCAAATTGGTGATGTTTTTCAGAAAGGTCAACGGCGTGCATGTATGACCAGGTGTATCCGTGTATGAATATAAACGAAGCAAAATGAGTATGTACCTAAGGAGCGTAGCAGGTGGCGCCCTATAGTTTCTGCCTACCCCCATGTGAAGGAGGCGTGAGTTTATGTAATGTAATCGGCCAGCGATACAAGAATCTAGTAAAGTCTGGATTTAATTTGAGAAAAGATAATTAAGGTGGAAGGGGTAAGGTAGCCCGCGAAATTCTAATAACTTACGTTTTGACATTTCGTCGTTGCGACTTTAAGACCTTTTATGTGTAAAATTCAACTTATGATAAAATCGAGATTTTAAGCACCAACATTTTATTAGGAAGCACATTGTAGATCTTGTAATTGGTAAAGAAATGACGATTAAATCGTCGTATATACATGAGAGTTTTTGCATTCGATAGAGCTTCAAAATGTGAAAAAGGCTGGCGTAAAAAAGTTATTTTGCCAAAAGTGACACATAAGAGGTCTTAAAGTCGCAACGACGATTTGCAGGTCAGTGGCCGGTTGTATGTTGATGATCGTAACAAGTAAGTATTTACAGAATTATAATCATAAACGGTAATTGAATTAATTAAGTTAGTCATTAGACTAACTAAATGAATTGTATTACTGATTTTAAGAAATCTTGACTTTGAGGATTACCTCAAATGTCAAGATTTCATGAAATAGAAATATATTATTGTATGAAATTAGAGAGTTGTATTGATGATTTTTTATATGTGATTATAATTCTACAAATACAGATTTGTTACCGTCGCGAATCATATTCAGATCAACAATACATCCTGACACTGAACTGCAAATTGCAAAAAACTTAAGAAAATTTGAAAGTCGCGGGCTATCCTGACGCTTTCGCCAACCGTGTTCTTCACATTTACAAATCAAATCTAACACAGGAAGTAGTACTTAAAAAGGCTTCGTTACAAAACTATTTGTAATTTCATTTAATGAAATTTAATTGAGCTATGCAGTAAAAAAGGGTCTTAATTTGACCTATGTTGCCGCATAATGCAATTAAAATGATAAATCCAGATAAATCTATCAAATGCTATTTGTATTTCATTTGCACGTACGAGAAGAACCCGAGAGTTAGCGAAGAAGACGTTGTCAATTTTGATAAAGAGGCATGCATAACGGGTGATTTACGTCAAGGTATTTGAACATCTGGTTGAAGTTTATGTATATCGTCCGGAACACGGTGTATAGTATCTCTGTGGTATTAACGTTACTGTTATAAACAATGGGTAGGTATCAAAACCTACCCATCATCATCTTCCTGCCCTTGTCCCATGTTACTTGGTGTCGGCGCAACATGTTTTCTTTTTCATTCCCGCTGTCAACCTTCACTCTATCATTCACTCCCTTCTCTTTCATATCATTCTTCACACAATCCATCCATATTTTTTTGGGCCTTCCTCTCCCTCTCCATCCATCCACATTTATCTTCATCACTCTCCTCGTCACATGCGTTTCCTCCCTCCTCATCACATGCCCATACCATGCCAAACGACGTCCTTTCAACTTTTCTGTCACCGGCGCCACTTTCAAACTTCCCCTTATATACTCATTTCTGACTTTATCCATTCTCGTCACTCCACATCCATCTCAACATTCTCATCTCCGCTACATGAAATCTTTTTTCATCCGTCCTCTTCACGGCCCAGCATTACGATCCATACAATACGACAGGCCTTATCACAGACTTGTAGATTTTCACTTTTAACTTAAGGGGCATCCGTGGGTCGCAAGTTGTTCCTGTGACCAGTCGCCATTTCATCCATCCCGAGTTGATCCGGTGCGTTACGTCGCGGTCTACTTCACCATCCCCTTGGACAAGCGACCCGAGGTACCGAAAGTCGGAGCAGATCGGTAAGGGCGTTCCGGCGAGAGCTATGGGCACAGAACTGGACAGACCGCCAAAATCACATAACAGGTACTCTGTTTTGGTCCGACTCAGTCTCAGGCCAACGGCCTCCAGTCTTTCCCACCACACCTCCAATCTGCTCTGAACCTCTAAGCCGCTCTCGGCAACCAGTACAATGTCATCGGCGAATAGCATATCTCTTCCTCTTCTTGGATATCCGACGTAAGAGCGTCTATAACCACCACGAAGAGGTAAGGGCTGAGTGCCGACCGCTGGTGCAAGCCGACAGCCACGTTGAAGTTGCCAGTTGTTATCAAAACCTACCCATTGTTTCAATAATTGTTTCAATAAATGAAAATATCAGGAATTAATCATACCGTAATGTTTCCGCGTGAACGGGGATCACGTTATATTCAAAACATTGTTGCCTAGGTATAAATTCTGTTGGTGTAATTTCTGTTTGTCTGGTTGTACACCAAAGAAAAATAATTGATATTATGAATAATAAAAAAGTAATACACATGCTGATTTTGACGTCATCATCTTTTCATAAATTAAATAGGTAGGTATATGAAGCTTCCTTAGAGAAGGTAAATAAACTTTTGTTCTTTGCACCTGTTTCATGATTATTATCCATACTTAATATTATAAATGCGAAAGTAACTCTGTCTGTATGTATGTTACGTTTTCACGCCTAAACCGCTAACCGATCGTCATGAAATTTGGCAGAGATATAGCCTGGGATATGGAGAAGGACATAGGCTACTTTTTACGCGATGACCGACATCCACGCGGGCGGAGCCGCGGGCAAAAGCTAGTTTCCTATGTATTGTAAAAATTCATAGAAAAAAAGTTGTCGTTTGTGATGTTAGTGATACAGTCCTGCAAGGTTTTTAGTGTAATAACCCAATATTGTGTGTTCCAATAACCCTGTATATATAAATAGCAAAAGTAAGTAACATGTTTTACGTACTTATGTATGTATTTATTGTATATATGTAAATACTAGCTTTTGCCCGCGGCTCCGCCCGCGTGTATGTCGGTTATCGCGTAAAAAAGTAGCCTATGTCTTTCTCCATATCCCAGGCTATATCTCTGCCAAATTTCATGACGATCGGTTCAGCGGTTTAGGCGTGAAAACGTAACATACAGACAGACAGACAGTTACTTTTACATTTATAATATTAAGTATGGATTTAAGATGTGCATAATTGAGAGTATTCTATCTTCTATCTATTTATTATAGGTACCTATCTTACATAGGTGGACTGTAGGTACCTCTAGCTATCAAATTAATGTTATTTGCAGTTAATTATGAAGGTGTTGTGTCGAGACTCCCTTTCGATCATCTTCAGATAAGTAGGTACCTAGATACAACGAGATGGCTAGTAATTATATGCCCGGTGTGGATCAAAGCAGCGAAATAATTTCGCTATACATTTATGCAGTAGGTAGGCACGTATTTGTGCGAAGCAATCTAATCGCTGATAGCTGAACGGATGATAAATATTCGAGCTCGTTCATTGTGAATTCTTCACGCGTTTTGGGTGACCCTTCCCTATAGGATTGTCCTCAACGCTTTGTGGATCATTTATTTTTGTCATCCTTTATAACATCTCGATACCGATACATAAATAAAATATTTTCTAGCCATCGCACTATTTTTGGCTTTGACAGAAGCAACATATTTGCTTTAAAGAGTATAAATATTTAAGAAACATTATTGATATATTATGTAAGGGTTGAACATGTAATAATGTAGCCATGTACTTACACAAAGATGAGCTAATGGTGCCGATTCCCTTGTTCACAAACTAAACTAAATTTAAGTTCAGTGCATCATTTTCTTTCTATTTCATTAAGAAAAGGACAGAAGATAAATTTTTGTTTAGTCCTGTCAAATTAATCAGCGCCTGTCAATACTCCATACTCGTATAAGTTTAGACGTGATTAAAAACTTGCCTACTAAAATTACGTCAATTTACGTCAAGCGCTGATTAATTTGACAGGACTAAACTAAAATTTGTCTTCTGTCTGTTCTGTTTTGACGTTCAAAAGTGCATCTTCGTGCCTATTTGAAATAAATGATTTGACTTTGACTTTGACTTTTTGTCCCTTTCTTAATGAAATAGAAAGAAAAAGATGCACTGAACTTAAATTTAGTTTAGTTTGTAAACAAGGGAATCGGCACCATTGTAAGCCCCCACCAATCTGAAAAGCATAGAAGTCTTCTCTTTACCTACTCTTGGGAGATTATATTAAAAAAATATATGGAAGGCCGACCTATTATTTTAAAAGGGAAATAAGAAGGGAGAGTAGGTACACATCAAACAACTCTTTGTATTAGCTTCATGTTTTATGGAAACATTTTACCTCGGTCCGGTCGACCTAGTATCGTTTAGCGCTGCGCGTGTAGGTAGCTCGGTTGACAGGCAATATCCGGATGATCCATTGTTCACCTCATTGCGGATTCTGAACGGCGATGCGGTCTGGCCTCTCTCATTCAGCGCTGGCTTCAGTGCCGAGGAAATAAGAAAAACTGCAAATAAGAGAAACGCATTTTAGATTGAGCCGGTTAGAATAACAGAGGTTAAAATCCATTTGTAGAGAATTTCTATAACTCGTAAACTGATCGGGGTCCGGTCAAGCGAATGTGGACCCTTTTTTTTTCGCTATTCGATAAAAACTGTGGGTTGCGTGACGCAAATATTGGTTCGTTATATGCCCACGGAGACATGGAAATCATGATACTTATTTGCCCTTTTGGGATAATGTTTGAATTCCATTAAGTCTGCTTGGAAGTTTTTGGAACTGCCGGGATAAAAATGACAACATATAAGAACGTAATCTAAGGTAAGTAGATAATACGATATTGGGAATGTTTTGAGAGTCATACTTGCTGATCCAGTTAATTGAGCTAATAGGTACCTATTTGTTTATGTATATTTATTTTCGAAAGTTATTTCACTTTACATCGTCGAAGCCTTGTCTTCAAGAGCTTAGTATCGGTTAGCGGTACCTACCTTGCAGATTACTTGCGGCATTTTTTTTTTTTGAGTGGAAATCCTCCTGGATGACCTCCGTCTGGGAAGAACGAAAGGTTATGTCGGACTCCTACCGACTAAAGTTCCACTGTTCCTTCTAGTACGCTTATAAACGCAGAAAAATACGCTTGATAAATGTTGCGTGATTCTCAGTTTTTTATCCGCGTTAGACATAATTTTACAAATTAATTTCACTATGTAATATAAACATAATCTAAAATATTAATATATTAAGTATAAAATAAAGTCGGGTTATTTACACACTCAAGAACGGCTGGACCGATTTTTATGATCCTGGAATTGTTGGATTTGTCTCCGCCCCGAATAGCAGAATAACTATTAAAATACGCGAAAATTCAAGAATAAAAAACATCACTTTCTCATACATTTTGTATAGAACGGTTTTTTTATGATATCTCGAGAACGGATTGGGGGACGGTGGTAGGTACACACGGCTACACATCAAGCTTAACATTTCCAGCATAAGCTGAGCTGATCTCACATTGTATAAGATTTCCGTATAGTGAGAGATCAGCTTATTCTGGAAATGTATAGCTTGATATGTAGCCATGTGTACAAGAAATTTCACGCGGACGAAGTCGCGGGCAGAAGCTAGTATATTTTTTTTTTCCAAATCATTATCTCGTTTAGACGTGATCTTCAGTATAAAATCATATCGTCGCCTTAAAACTAGTTTCAACCAATCAAATGGCTTGAATTTAGTTTTAAGAGCGCTGTCACCGGTCCACTAGCCTTTAAAAAACATAATGGTGCCGATTCCCTTGTTCACAAACTAAACAAAATTTAAGTTCGGTGCATCTTTTTCTTTCTATTTCATTAAGAAAAGGACAGAAGAAAATTTTTAGTTTAGTCCTGTCAAATTAATCAGCGCCTGCCCCTACTCCATACAAGTTTAGACGTGATTAAAAACTTGCCAACTAAAATTACGTCAATTTACGTCAAGCGCTGATTAATTTGACAGTACTAAACTAAAATTTATCTTCTGTCCTTTTCTTAATGAAATAGAAAGAAAAAGATGCACTGAACTTACATTTAGTTTAGTTTGTGAACAAGGGAATCGGCACCAATATCTCGTGACTGAGAAGGAATTATGAAAAACGACTCAATCAACTATATCGGTAAGTGTGTCTAGAATTTTCTAATACCTTTTATAAAGTTTCATATTGAAACACGAAGCAACAAAATACGATCTAGAGCCGCTATGAGCCGCCGTATTGAGCCGTTTTTCATAATTCCTCAGTCACGAGATAATATGTTTACCAGTGACAACCCTCTTAAGTAATGCTTGAGTATTGAGTGACGTTCTGTGTAATACGGGGCTGAGACAGTTTAGCCGAGCATGAGCGTGGCCACAATAATATTGTGCGTTTCATATTCTTACCCAGCCTATTACAATAAGTTCTACCTACACACATCAAAAAAAGTTTGTGATCACTAGCATAAGCTGATATAATTTTTTAAATTGAACTTTATCAAGAAAAATTCTTTGTTGTGTGTTTTCTTTAAATAGAAATACCCTGTTTGAAATTAAAAAAATAAAATATTTTTTATAATATAAATTGAGTAATTAATCATAATTTAATTGTAACAGAAATTTGATAGAAAGAAAAAGACTGTTTAACCAAATTTAAACAACAAATTATTAATAAAAGGTTTACATTCAATATAATATAACTCCTCCCCTGGCTCGAACACATGCGGTGATCCTCCTGGGCATGCTGAGAATCAAATTATCCAGCGTTTCTTGGGGTAACCTGTCCCTTTCTTGAATAGCGGCTTCCTTGAGCTCTGGCACTGTCTGGGGACGTGGCTGACGGTTTCAAATAGCTCGCTTAAGAGCATCCCACGCCTGCTCTATTGGGTTTAAGTCAGGCGAGCAGAATCTTATTATAATCTACCGTACCAATAAAAAAAAACGATTTTTCAGAGTGATCGCAATTTTTTTTTGGATGTGTGTACATATCTAGGTAGGTACCTATGTACAATAATGCTTGCATGTTAGCATGTAGGCAGGTGCCTACATGCAAACATGCAAGCAGTATTGTAGAGAACCATATAGGTAGGTACACAGGAATTGTCTCCTATTTTACGTTGAGACAGTTGTATGCAAGTGTTAGGCTACCTGAACCGGGATCGATGCAGGAGCTTTAATTAAATAATAGTGCAGGTGGTACAGACAGCAACTAAAGTAGGTTAGCACTATCCAGAGTTTCAGAAGAGATTTATGTATGAAAATTTGCTCATTATACTTTGAATATTAGTATATCTACCTAGGCATCAGGTATGGGATATTTCAAACAATCAAGGCTCCCGCAGACAGGCACGACGCGACACTGTAGTAGAACTGTAGAACAATTTCTATGAAAACTTCATGCAATGGGGATTGTTTTATCAGAATCGCGTCGCACCGTCGCGTCGCACCTGTCTGCGGAAGCTTACATTAGACTCAATATTCCGAAATGATTAAATAGGTACTTTTTTGACGATAACTTAGGGTCAGCTCACATCGAGACGCGACGCGACGCTGAACGCACACTTTAAAAGAGCGACTCAAAAAAAAAACTTTATTTTCTACACGAAAAGATACACATTTCATTGTGAGAATTCAGAATACGTTGCACCATGCAGCGCTGCGCCTCGTGATGCCTCGCAGCGTAGCGCGATGCATCAGGACGCAGCGGTGATCGCCGGTACGCGCGGCGTGCAAGAGCGGTGCTGCACCTTACGAAGTCGCGCGACGCCGCGAGTCGCAGCCGAGGCTGCCGTGGCGACTTGTCTCTACTATTTCCGTCCAGACTTCATGTAGAATTGATGCAGTTCGGTTGAGTGCTCGAGTGAAATTATAATGATAGACTGGGATCTTGTTATAATCGGACTTCTTGCAGAAGAGGAATAGGAAGAAGAATACAAAAATATAATATAAAAAGAAGACATCACACAGGAATATTTGGGTGCATAATTTATATATAATGTAGACACGTTACGCTTCGCCGCGCAGCGAGGCGTCGTGTTGCCAAAGATCTTACGATGCGCCTTGCGACGTTGCGATGCGTCTCGCGGCGGCGCGCGGCGCAGCGCGAAATCACTGGTCTCTTCCAGTATCGTCGCCTCGCGTCGCGTCTCGGTGTGTACTGACCCTTAGGGAAAACATTTTCAATGATTGTGTAGAATATATTATTATACCTATGGGTATATCCATGAATCGTAAAAACGAGATGAGTAAAAAAGGTAAGTTAAAGTGTGTAGTTTTTAGGGTTCCGTACCGTACCCAAAGGGTAAAACGGGACCCTATTATTAAGACTCCGCAGTCCGTCTGTCAGTCTGTCCGTCTGTCACCAGGCTGTATCTCATGAACCGTGATAGTTAGACAGTTGAAATTTTCACAGATGATGTATTTCTGTTGCCGCTATAACAACAAATACAAAAAAAAAAACTGAATAAAATAAATATTTAAGGGGGCTCCCATACAACAAACGTGATTTCTTTGCTCGTTTTTTTAGATAGTGGTACGGAACCCTTCGTGCGCGAGTCCGACTCGCCGGTTTTTTTTATCGACGTGTTTGTTGTAAAGTAATGGTTGGGGAAGTACCTACCTGATTGCTCTTCATAATAGTCATTATGTTTAGGTATCTACAAACAAAAAAAACAATAGGATTTTATCAAGGTGAAGATCTTGCTTGTTGAGTCATCGACTCATCACTTGATTTAGCATAACAAATAATTATAACAATTGATGGTGCGGGTACTTGGGTAAGTCAGAGCTGCAAACCCATTGCTACTATAAGTGTGGTACGCAATTACCCCGCAGGTACATTTAATATCAGGTGCACTGTAATTACCTACGTAAGGACATGCTTGGCTTGCTAAGAAATAGGTAGGTAGGTACTAGGAGCATCAAAGCTTTCCCGAATACAGAAACTTATACAATAGATTCAGCAGAACAAGTACCTACTTACCTACTTACCAGAGCCAGGTAAACTGCCTCGAAAATACCGAGTTTGGATAAATGGAAACTCATTTTGAGCAAATTAGGATACTTTTCGTTAGCGAACAATATTTTTCGTAGGACGGAGCTGAAAAGAGCTGTTTTGTAAAACAGCTAGCGGTTATGTAAAACAGCTAGCGGTTATGTAAAACAGCGGATTCGACAATCCATCTGCGACATGTACATCTTTTTGAGGCTGACTAGACTATGCCATTGATTTTTGCATAAGTGGGATTTGATTCGACTGGATGTTACTGACTGGAGCAATACGTAGGTATTAACTACTTAAGACAAGAGTAAGTATGGGCCGAGACTTCTGGGTACCTACTATCTTTAGCAGTTTGCAGAAATAAAAGCAATAGTCTTGCGGGCACGCAGTTGCCTGAACCACTCGTTTGTTGCGCGGTCCTACAGCACCCTTGACAGAAAGGCAGTTGTTTGTCACGCGATCCTACAGGACCAGGCGTTCCTTAATCGACGCCTGTGATTGGTTGAAATGGTTTCAAATAAATATTTTTTGGTTTGTTCTACAAATGTTTCTTTCTTATCAAAATCTATAATTAATTTGTTTGAACGCGCTAATATCAGGAACTTCTGGTTGGAATAGATTTTTTTTTTCTGTGTTGGATAGTCCATTTATCGAGGAAGGTTATAAGTTATATAATATCACGCTACTATCAATAGGAGCGGAGCATAAATGAAAAATGTTGCAAAAACGGGAAAAAATATTCCTTTTTGAGAGCTTCCGTTGCGTGCGTTGCGTAAACGGTTTAAGATACGCAAATATCATGTATGATGGAATTGTTCCTAAAAAAAATATTAATAATTTTGATATTTAAAAAAATATGGTTGGTAGGTATCTCACATACAACACAAAAATCAAAAAGGTTGTCTGTAAAAGATCGCTTTTAGCGATAAGACCGCCCATTGTGACACCCTATGTAACAGTTCTACATTTATATCTGTAATTTTTGTGGTGTACATAATAAAGAGTATTCTATCTTCGATCTATCTAAAAATTAACTTTAAAACATGATTATAATATTTTTATTGCCTCCACGGGCTCTTCTCACAGCTGCCAGGCGATTGGGCATGCTGTTTAAGTATTAGGTTTCTTTTACGATGTTTGATGCGGGATATTGGTCCATTCTTTCACTAACGCATGTTTCAGGTCTTGAAGTGTAGCTGGGGCGGGGTTTCGATTTCTTACACATTCCCCAACTCGTCCCAAGCGTATTCAATTGGATTCAGTTCCGGGCTTCTTGCGGGCTCGTCCATACGATTGATGCCAACGTCTTGAAAATACTCATTTACAATTGAGCTGTAAGTGGCCTGGCGTTGTCATGCATGAATATTGAATTTTCACTAATAAATGTGGGAAAAAATATCTGAAATTCTCACAATAAGCCCTTTCATTTGATGAACTTGTTTTTCATTTTCTAATTTGCTCCAAAATACATTTTATAGTTTATCCATTGCTTTACTCCATTTACTATATAGCATTAGACAAATAACGGCTAAATAACGACAGTTATTGTGTAATATTGTTGAAATTTTAGAGTTATTTTTTTAATGTAAATGGTAAATAGATTACAGTGCTTTGTATTTATCGTGAAATAACGGAGTTTATTAAACGTTTACATCGAAATAACGAAAGGGTGAGAACAGTTATTTGTCTAATGTATGGAGTATAGACGGGAACAACTGCCGAGAAACTGTCATACAGTTTAGCAGACTTTATGTATGTTAGTTATTGTTAATGCAGATTTTGAATAAATAAATTGAATAAAAAAAATACATAAAACACCGGTTTCAACGCGGTGCATTAGTTTGCGCGACAACGTCAAAACGTGGCAAAAAAGGGCGGGTGCGCGCCGGCCGCGAAACAAACGAGTGGTTAAACGTCCTAAGTTTGACTCCTAGGCAAATTGTGGCGGTGTTGTTTTAGTTCACAAAGTGGTAAGACTACCACCACCTATAAGAGTTTGTTGTTTAATAAAATAACTGAAGTGAAAAGTTTATAAGGGAAAACCACACAAAGTAAGTTCAAAGTCAAAAGTTTATATGGAAAACGAAAGAAGCCTTGCTTGAAACAAAAAGTGTTATTTCTTTTTATAGTAACTTTACTTAAGAGGGTTTTCACCGGTCCACTAGCGACACTCCTTTAAAAACATATTATCTCGTGACTTAGAAGGAATTATGAAAAACGGCTCAATAAACTATATCGGTAAGTGTGTCTAGAATTTTCTAATGCCTTTTTTTAAGTTTCATATTGAGACACGAAGCAACAAAATTCGATCTAAATAAAAACGGCCACATTCCTCTAGATCGTGTTTTGTTGCTTCGTGTCTCAATATGAAATTTTATAGAAGGTATTAGAAAATTCTAGACACACTTACCGATATAGTTGATTGAGCAGTTTTTCATAATTTCTTCTCAATTTTAAAGGACTGGCGCTAGTGGACCGGTGACAACGCTCTTAAGTCACGTTTTTCCTCAAACTTTTTGCCGAACGTAAAGTGTTTATACTATTACTCAGTAACGAAATTTGGCAGAGATATAGCCCAGGATATGGAGAAGGACATAGGCTACTTTTTTACGCGATAACCGACATGTACGCGGGCGGAGCCGCGGGTAAAAGCTAGTAATATTCATAATATTTCATACATTGCCTGGACGCCTCAGGTATTCTATACATTGCCTAGGTACTAGAATACCTGAATTATACAGATTACCAGTAACATATGCAAAATTTCATCTTAGTCGGTTGAGGATAACTGCTTTAAAATGCAGTTGCAAGATTTGACCCGAACATCAAACAAAGCTTCATACATACAAACATTGCAAGTTAAAAATAAGCTTGTAAAAATTGATGGCCAGCTACAAAAAGCAAACCAATAGGTTTAAACTGCGGAGGTCACGCTGCGGTAGGTAGGTACACTGAAATAAATGTTTGCATTACTGTAACAAAATTTGGTTACTGTTTACACAAAAATTGTGACTTGCGAACTATATGTTATCTGTTACAAAACCCTGTTTTGCACCCTACAAAATCGTTTTGTTTAATTTAAGCAAAGTTTATTTCCTTATAACTAAAGTTTTGTTATTTTTGAAGTAACTTAATTAGTTCGGCTAATCATTTCTTTCAGTGTATCTAAAAACTATGAAGTGATTGTTTGATTGACTGCTGTCTAATAGCCAAATGGTTGTTAATTGGGGAATCCCTATGACGATAGCGAAACTACATTTTGTACAAAGTTCATATTTGTCTATCAATTTTAACGGTAGTTTTGTTTCAATTACACGAGTTGAAAAGCTGCAAAACACGTGTGAACTCGTCACTCACACGTGCCAAGTCTGCCTTTCGTGTTCGCACTTTACGCTTATTAGGGTTCAGAGTCAACAAGCAATCCTTATACATAGTTTCGCCATGTCCGTCCGTCTGTATTTCTGTCCACGGCTTAACTCAGAGACTCTTATGCCCAAATACTCAAACGTTACTTAACTTTAAGACGTTCTTATAAGTGTTTCTGTCACTATAAAACAGTTTAAAGTGACAGAGACAGCATTAGACTTAACGGCGACTTAAAATTGAATTGCGTTTGAGTATTCAGCAGTTAGTACTAGAGAGTAGTAATTTGGTGTGGGTATAAATATTAATCAGGCCGAACAAGTGGTAAAATAAAATCTTGAAACATTTTTTTTTGGGTACCTCCCCTACACGTAAAGTGGGGATGATTTTTAGTATAATATCGTTGGTTAGGTCGTTCAAAATTATTGGGGGTTTGTGAAAACAATTTTTCGATTCAGGGATCCGTTTGCGTAATAATAAGCTGCTAAGTGCTAATTTTTGTTAGAGTCAAGTGCCCCCTCCCCCGCCAGCTACGCATTTGGCCGGTTGTATTATCCTTAGTGGTAGCTCAGAGGGTTTTTCAGCAAGCACATTCAGCATGAAATCTTTATGACTTCTTTTGAATTTAAGAAACCTCGTCAGATATTAGACCTTTTTTGAAATCTGACAGCGGGCTTCTGAAACTTTTCAAATAGTTCTCTCATCACGTCCCATCTACTCACCTATCAAGTTGTCGTACTGAATATGCTTGCTGAAAAACCCTCTGAGCGGGCCCACCAGTGTTTCAGTAATGGGTCAGTTTTGCTGAAGTCCAAAACAGTTCTAAATACATATATCCAATAATAAATTGTATTTTTACATCAGAGTGGCTACGTAGGTAGGCGTACCTACTACGTACCCACGGCTACATATCAAGCTATAAATTTTCAATATAAGCTGATCTCGCATTGTATTGGATTTCCGTACAATGAGAGGTCCGCTTATAGGTACTGGAAATGTATAGCTTGATATGTAGCCGTGTGTTCATATAACGATTATTTGTCTAAATGATTCTCATCATGGCTGTTCTGGCGGCTACATCAAAATAGTTAACACTTCCGTATTAGTTACGTATCAAAATACAAATACTAGGAACTTATATAGGTACAATGAAGTAAAGAAGCGAATGAAGCGGCCTTGATGAAAACCCGAGAGATATGAACACTTATGTAGGTAATGGTCTGTCAGAGGTGATTAGTGCTTGAAGATTTTAAAGAAAATAATCATTGTGTAAATTAATTGCATTTGACGTCAGTCGTCGACGAGGCGAGCGATATGCGTCGGTCTGCGGGTTAGTGCGGATAGGCACACTGCTTCAAAGATCAAATAGTAGCTTATTATGATATCTCATCACAAAACCCTCGCATAATTTACAAATCTGACGATTTGGTACTACATACCATTTGGTACGACGTACGTATTATTATCTGGCAGCAAACATTTTCATAGAGACAGTGTATCGTATGCTAAAGGGAAAAAAAACCTAAACCCTATTGCAGACAAACTAAATTGGACTGTCAAGTTAAGATATATTTTATTCCTTACGAGGTAACTCGGCTTATTTTATTTTAATATAACTATTTAAAAAATAGTACATTATTGTAAAGGCCGTGAAATAGGCAATTGCAGGTCGAGTATGAGTTTCAAGGCCGAGCCGTAGGCGAGGACTTTACTAATACAAGACAGGCAATTGCCATTTCCGCCGAGGCATATAGTTTTTTTTCTCAAAAGAATGCAGGGAAATTAAACATATTATTTTTCTCTTTTTTCTAAATCATAAAATTTTCATATACTTTCATCTATTTTTCTTTTGACTTCGCTGGAAGCAGGATTTCCATTACCAATTTGGCTTCTGATCTTAAATCTGGTGGAGTAGGTACATTTATATTTATTAAGTATGTAAATAAATCAAGACGAATTTTCAGCTTTGCCGCCAATTTTCTATTTATCATCTGTTCCGAAAGGCAAACGCATTTATGGCTATACAGCTACATGAACGCAATTTGTGCTAAGCAAAGAGACTCTTTTGGTATGCCAATAATGATAAAAGAGTTCCAAATGTTCCCAATTCAAAAAAATGCTCCTGCAATGTATTGATTTTCTTTGTTAGTAAATTCGATATTTGTTCGTGTTCTTTTTTCGAAAATAATGACAAAATTTCCCTGCATGTTCGAGAAAAGAAACTTTATTTATGAAAAAACATACCGGTAGTCCTTAGTCTAAAATGAGGTACCTATAATTTATGAAGACAGTCCAAATAGATCTTAAGCACTGAACTAACACTCTTTGAAATTCAATGAGGAAGACACTTCTCATACCAACCTACGTAGGTATAGCCGACTAACTTTTCGCGACTGGTTTTCAGACTTTGTGCTCTGGAAAACCGAACTTTTTCGTGGAACTGCAACTTTCAAGCATTCTTCTACAGACACACCCTGTTACAAAACAGCTGAGGATAGGTAAATATACCATACTAGCGTTCCGCCCCTGCTTCACACGGTTTTTACGACTTGCAAAAACATCGAGATTTATTTATTTATTTAACAATTTATGTACACACATATAAACAGAAAAGAAGAAAGGAACAGAAAAATACGTACAAAGGTGATGCTTATTTCTAATGAAATCTCTTCCAGCATACCTGTATATTCTTCTCTCCTCTCTCTCTCTTCTTCTCTTGTTTTTCTTCTTCTTTTTCTCTTCTTTTCTTCTGTGTATTGTTCTGTATTATATGTAAGTTTAATATTGTATTATTGTTGTTGTATATGTGTTTTTGTTTTGTTTGTTGACGTCGTGGAGTACATCAGGATGACGACCAAGAAAGTCGAGAAGTTGGAGTCGCGCCATTAGATTAACTTCAAATCTTTTGTGATGCGGGTTCCGACTCCACCTGGACACTTTCATGAAGGACGTATTTTGTCCGGTGTGTATTGGCGTTTTCGCGGAAGGCTACATAACACTACAAATCAGCGCAAAGCGTTGCTCACGTAGTAACTAAATTTTATTGTGATGATTTTATTATGTATTAGTTGATTATTTTGAAAGATTATTTTGGTTATATAGTCTATGGGCCTTAGTTGCCAGAAAATAAAGTAATTATTATAATTTTTTAGTCTTTGATATTTCTTGGGACCCTGGAGCCTGGACCTCTGGAGCCTGGCGTATGAGAGATCGAAGCCAACACGCAGAGGCCCATTAGATGTTTTAAATTAAATGAGGCGCCAACCGATGATTATCCCTGCATGCAATATGCACGTCCATTCAAGGACAACCCTTGGTTGGTGCAGGACTATTGCAGAACATGGAAACAAAACATATTGGGCTTTGGGTTCGGGGGTGGATAGGTGACCTTGAACTATGGAAGGACTATGTCACCTACCTGATCAATGTTATGAAATATACATAAATGGCATGGGGTAACTTGCACACTCAATAATAGGTCCCCAGAAACTGTCGCTAGCACATAGTGACGTAGCGACAAGGAGGCAACATGTCCTGAGGTGTTTGAGGAGTGGAGAGATATTTTACGGCTATCAGAACAATCCCAGAGCCCGAAAGATAGTCAAGATTCCTACCAGCATCTTACTGGAATACTTCCTTCCTGCGGGCACATTTGCTCTTGCGAATCTCCACTCAAGCCGGCCAATAAGGCAAGAATGAGGTGGTAGCTCAGTTCCTCGTCAGTGTTCACTCCAGCCGGCACTTAAAGGCAAGCCATAGGTGAGGAACAAGACTTCTACCGGGAGATAGGGTTCGTGGGGTCGCTACTGCCCAACAGCTCGCGACATGCGGGCCCTGCCAACCCTGCGGGTTTATGTGTTTCTCTTGGTCTGGCTCCTCACCTAGACTTCGTTCTTTATAATGATGGTGAAACCCACATCAAAATCCGTTGCGTAGTTAGAAGGACAACGGTGTCACACAGACAGACACAAAAACAAAATTTAATTTATAATATGTATATAAATATAGATATAAATGTGTGAAGTCTAAGCAATAAAATAATACCATTCAAAAATAGATTCGTTTCATCGAAGGAAAAACTTCGTAGAAATCTAATTTACAGTATAAAAGGTTTCGTTATTTGACCGCGAAACAAATGAATTGCAACACAATCACAGTTCGATTGATAGTGCCTTACTGAATATAACCTCTATCTTAATAAATACCTAATTGACTTTGAAATAAATTGATCTTTACTTCCTTATAACTGTAGGTACAGACGTATTTTATCTTTAGATATAGAAATGTAGGTTCCTACCGTGTTTGGTTTACCGTGTGGTAAACGGACATAAAGAATAGCACCACCCTATTTCTTCCCGTTGCTTGGTGTCATAAAAGGCGACTAAGGGACGTAGTAGAGAGTGGGCAGCAGCGTTCTCTATGTATTTCTAATACCATACTAGTCTACGATCGCCAACCCGCCTGCCAAGCGAGGCGATTATGGCAAACTCCCTATGATATGATATGATATGGGTCTTTAGGGGAGGTCTATGTCCAGCAGTGGACGTCTTTCGGCTGCAATGATAAATGATAATGAGGGTGCTACCGGTAAGGAAGCAATTCAAATTACAAATATTTTCGCGACATTTGGCTATGGGTGCTACAACAACGTAGCCCGCGACCGATCCTTTCGACAGACAAAATAAAGTTTTTCTTTAGATTGTACATGTAGGTATGTTGAAAATTCAGAGGAGTGACTTTCTAAATAATTATCTCATGAGTGTTGATGAGTTGCAGTAATATAACAAATCAAGGTCGTCAGTAATACTCATAAATAAACGTGTTTATTTTCTATGATGACGAGAGTGTCCACAAGGGATTTCCACAACTGAAAACTATCAGCAATATTAATAAATATGGCATCTATTCATTTCTAGCTACTGTATTGAATTACTTAATAAGATCACGTAAAGTATTAATTATAATTAGCACATTATTTGGTGATCAATCTTTTTATGACGCCTTAATTTTGTCACTACGTTAAGTGGAATCACAAACCGTAACAAGGAAATTAACTCATTGCGAGATTGTTGTCAGTCTGCCATCAGGCAGTTTGAATAACGTCGTTGTCGAATGCGCTGGTTAAAAAAGTTCGCGACGCATGCGCGGTTGCCGTTAAAAAGGCGGGAAAACTTTGTTTACATGTAGATTTATTTTGTATCTGTAGTGTGAAATTCGTGTTAGGAATTTCAATATTTGGAATATTTATTTGGAAAATGGAGTGGAGATTTTAGTGGAGTTCTGTGATATTATTTTATTAATATTAATGAAATATTGTTGTTGTTGCATTTAACATAAATTATTCAACGGTGAGTACATAAGATTATGCAGTTCCGTTTCACCTTGTCCTTGCCGTTTCTCTGATAAGACATAAATAGGAAAATTAACGGAAGTTTTAATTTGTTGGCTTAGGTCGAAGTTCAGAGTGATCATTGTTTTTAAATAACATTGATATAATCTCGAATAAGAGGGAGCATCTTACTTACTTAACGATGAAGATGCTTGATACATATAAATATCTAATGTTTTACCGTGTGATTAATCTACATAAAAGGAAAATAAAAAAAACAATTAAAGAACATTTTAATATTCGTGATTTTTTTTATGTTTTTGATAACCTAGAATTTATTTTAATTATAGTTAAAGCAAACTAACTTCAGGTTCTCGTAATGATTTTATTGACTAGTAAACTTACGTACTTACCTAAATAAAAATAAATTCTTAGATATTCCTTGAATTTTTAAGCGGGAAGAATAATTCATTGCATGTTTAGTAACAACTTATTCTGTAAGTGAAAATAACATTGACAAAGATATTATTATGTCGAGCTGCTCTACGAACTAACACACTACGCCGCTACGAACCTACGCTCTACGCCGCTACGAACCAACGCACTACGCCGCTACGAACCTACGCACTACGCCGCTACGAACCTACGCACTACGCCGCTGTGAATTGTAGCAGCGTAGATGGTGTATATTTACAAGGGGTTACGGGGAAATTGTATAAAACATGCATTAAAATGTTGTATAATGCATTCGTTTTGATCATTTACATGTTGAGATGGTTACACGCACGTTTTCACAATCAGAGAAATAGGAAACTCACTAAGTAGGTACTTACCTATGGGCAATTTATTGTTTTGAGTAAAGTCATTTGAAGTTAAAAACTAATTTACCATTGATGTAACTGTGAAGTTTAATTCTTTTTTTTGTGTGAGTAAAAACCCCTATAGTAAGCAAGGATAACAATTAGTAAAAGGCGCTAATAGCGAACATCTCTGTTTTTCATGTAAATCGTAAGCACGAGGACTGTCATATAATTGTCACCAACATTAATGTAACTGTTAACTTTAACAGTTCTGTAGATACTGCGTGCTTTTATGTGTCAACTCATAGGAACGAATACACAAAGTACCGCGTGTTGCCACTTTTAATAATCCGTAATTTTTTGTTGTACGGCTAGAGTTGTTTTGTAAATACTCCTTAATTTTTAGGGTTCTGTACCCAAAGGGTACCAACATGACCCTATTACTAAGGCTACGCTGTCTGTCAGTCCATCTGTCATAGGGCTGTATCTTTTGAACCGTAATTAATAGGTAGACGCTTGTAATTAATTTTCACAGAGTGGTTACTACTATGGCTTCAAAAATATATAAAAAAAAAAAAAGTTAAAGATACAAGGGGGTCCCGATACAAGAAACGTGTTTTTTACGGCGTTGTTTATTACTAAAGTATTTAGTAATAATTAGGACGGATTCGTTTTACGCCAGATTCGCGTTAAGTCAGATTCGCGTTAGGTCAGATTCACGTTAAATGATAAATGATTTTATTTCTATAAGTAGGTTTTTACAAACACTTTTACACGTCAATCATATTTTAAAACTAGATGAGGTCGGCATTTCGTATCTGACTACTCTGACAAGAAAGACCGAAACAAACTCAGAGGTCACAGTCTCTTTTAAAGTCCAGACATAATCTTGGTCAAATCATGTGAAGACCATGTAGACTGGTGTCTGAAATGGTCTTTTGAAGAAAGAACCACACAGATTGAGTGGACCTGTCCATTCAGTGCACGCATTTGTCAGTAATCGTGCAGCTCAAGTCAGAACATAGGGAGCTCAACGATTCGACGAACAATACCAAAGAAAGGACATTTGGGCAGGCCGCATAAATTACTCAAACTGCCATACCATGATCAGGAAAAAAAAAATATACTGAGAAGAAAAAAATAAAAATAAACAAAGACCCACATAGTCTTCACATTCACAATAATTAAAATAATAACATTATACTTCACAAGTAAATATTCGCTTAGGTCAGATTCGCTTAAAGACAGAATATGTACAGACCGCAACATAAAGTTCCTTTGTTCGCATAAGGACAGATTGAGATTCGGTTTACGCCAAATTATTACACCATAAAAAATGTCAACAATGCGTTACAAGGACAAATTTCAACTTTAGAATGTTTACAGCATTTAGCGAATTTGGTTTATATAGAAAAAAAAATTGGATTAAAAATTAGTACCTACAGGGAATTTATCTTTGGTTAATATCGATGTTTGTAAGGTTTTTTTTATGTTCTCTGATGTGTCGTATTAATGAATAAAATTATTTTTCATCCGACTGTACTTCTGTCTTTAAGCGAATCTGTCAATAAGCGAATCTGACCTAACGCGAATCTGGCGTAAAGCGAATCTGTCTTTATGCTAAAAAATGTTTCAAACAAGTCATCAAGAATAACGTTGGCAGCGACTCTATTCAAAGTATTGAGCAACGAGATCAATCAATCGTACTTAGATACGAATATTTGGCATTGTTATGAATTACTAATTTACTCAAACTACTATTTCAATAGAGTTTCCTAACCTTTTTCAACCCCTAGGAAATCAAGCGCAAATAGCAATGACCCCTTAATAAAAAAACAGCAATAAATTACGAGCAATGGCTCGAAATTTATAGCTGTTTTTTTAGTTATAGTGCTAAAATAAATGTATTTTAGCACTATAACTCCTGCAATCCTACAAATCCCACAAAAATATTGTTATAAATGCGTACCATACATGCGATTCTTCACGTGAAGGTTTGTGTTCCTTTTTTGCAACTAAATTAATTATATTACACACACACACCCACAAACACTATTGAATTGGAAATTCCTGTAATGATAGTGATGATGAGTTAATAAATAAATACATATTTGGGTTGATATTGATGACAAAGTTGTATTCTCAAATTAGTTTCCACTTGTAATCTGTTTTTGTATTTGTTTTTAAGTATATTATAAAAGAGTAGAAAATGCCTTTTCTCACAGTTCTGTGGTTAGGAAAAGCAGTAAATGTTTCAGTGCTTCATCTGATATTTCCTTATAATCTGTCTTTACATTCACCCAGAACATGACAATGAGGATTCTTTAAAATTAAGTTTCAAAGGTGAATCTCAATTTTTATTAATTGGTTTTCTTGCGCCATTGTCAAGCCAGTAATATCAGTAACATCAGCGTTGAAAGGTTGAAAGTGTCAACGTTTCAAAATTAAATAGTAGTAGAAAAAGTTAAATTCTTATCGATTTAATAATTCGACTAATATTGTGTTCTCTATGGTAGTAATGTTTGTAAATGGCCGTCAACCGACGGTAGTCTCACTTTTTGTTCGAGCGTGGTGACGAGAGGAACTTAACGAACGGTTGACTCGTTTATATGTGCTACAATTTATAAATTAAAATAATTTACATTTAAATAGGATAATATTTTTGTGTTCACCAAAAATCTTATTCTTCCCCGAAAAATACTGATCGTGCACCAAATATTAAAGGTTAGGTTAGGTTAGGTTAGGTATTTTGGTGCACATTCAGTATATTTGGTGGAACACAGGCAAAATTAGGTAAATGAAATGGGAATAAATTGAAGTACTTTTAAATACCATCCATTTAAATATACCTGTTCTAAAACATTTAACTTGGTTTTTATTTTAAAGTTCAGAAGTGGTATTTATTCGCGTCAACCGCACGGTCTAAGGTAAAATTGGTTGCAGATTACGGGTGAGTTCTAACTGCTTTTAATTACTAGATTGATCAACGTATTAACGCTGACCAACCTATGTTGACACTTATTGTTATTGCATTATTATGTTGTATATCTTAAATACCAAGCGATCGGTTTAATAACAGCTATGCAGATTATTGAGGAGTATCGTTATTTTATCAAAATGTAATACTTAATTAATTTAGTTGAATATTATGTCCTTTAAATAATCCGTTCGCTTGGAATTATGTGTGTTCATTATGTGTTTGCTTGTTCTCATTAGATAGATAGATAAAATACTCTTTATTATGTACACCATAAAAATTACAGATATAAATGTAGAACTGTTACATAGGGTGTCACAATGGGCGGTCTTATCGCTAAAAGCGATCTTTTACAGACAACCTTTGGATGGATCAAAAAGTAGAAGGAGAGACAATACTGCAGGTATTTAGTGGTGTACCACTTACATATATACAATAAATACATATACACAAAGCATATAGATACTTATCCATATAAATATATATATATATATATACACACACAATAATAAACATGATACAAGAGCAAGGAACTTTAAGTAATGATGATGTTACACTATAGTAGGTTCACCACAATAGGTAGATAGAAAACTATAATTTTGTTCATGGATTTGTCATTTTACCATCTTACCCTCACGGCGGGCTGTAGTATACGGGTACCTACCGGCGATTGACCTACTTTTTTTAAATTGAAATCTAACTAAACTAGTGCACCTATCTACATTGTTATTGAGTTTTTTAATTAGCTTTTAAGTTCGGTTGAGTAACTCTTGACATAGCAAAAGTTGATTTTTAATAATCAACGTTACTTAGAGTAATTAAATACCCACCTTTCATTTTTATATTTAGATGTTCATAAAACAATGGTTTTGATATTCCCCGTTAACGTTAATTAAGTTTTCAAACTCTGCTTATTTAGCTATTTATACGAGAACAATCTTGGAATTTGTGTACTTTTAAATACTGGTATTCAATTGCATCCGGTTAGACTGAAAGCCGACCATAGTTGGAAAAAGGCAGATACATTTATTTTCTTTTTTTTACCCATTTAACTACACGAGTATATTAGATACTAAACTGAACCTGTTTGTTAAATGCAATAAGTAAGTAAACATTGCATTCATGTTAAATACCATTTACAGTGATTGAATATTGTCTTTCCTTTTACTTTACTACCCTCACATCCTTGTTGATCTGAAATGGGTACCCCTTCCCCTGCTAGATCAAGATCACGGTCACGGTCTCGTAGTAAACATAGAAATTCGTCTGTGCAGAGCAGACACTCTCGTTTAAACGATAATAGACGTAGGTCTCGTAAACAAAGCCACAACACAAGGAAACGGCATAGCATTCGAAAATACGATTCGAGTAGCTCTTCAGGGTCTCCCTTGTTTTACCGAAAAGAAATTGCCAAATTATCACTTCCCAAACAAATTTTCGCATAATTTCATTTGCCAAATTATTACTTAACAAAAATCTATTCACAAAAAACTGTAACGCAAACGTAATGTTTGGCAAATGAACGTTTAAACTATAACTTGTTTACCAACTAGTACTTTTAACATTTTTTATTTAGTCAAATATTTCAGTTGGATTAACAATTTTTACGCAAAATCAAATAAGTTAAATATTTAGTATAGTCAGTAAATACGTAATTAACCTAATCTAAATAGGTAACCTACTAAAAACATTTTTTCTATTAATGCAAGTTGTTTCTGACACTCGCCGGCCGCTGCCGCGGCACCGCTCGCTTCGCTCGCTCGGCTCGTGCGTAGGAGGTCACATTTTTACCCTAACCTAACCATCTTTTTTTTTTTAATAATTAACCTTCTCTAACTTCTTCCATAAATAAACTAATATCAAGTAACCATAAATTTGACTTGTTTCAGACAAATTCAAGCACAAAAACTTACAAAGAAGTACGCAAAAGACATCAAATTTAACCAACAAGTCAAATGTTTATTGGTCATTTAATTTCACCAAACGTTTATTGTCTGAAGATTGTTTGCTGTAATAAATCATTTGATTAAAGACCAAATGCCATATTGACATTATACTTGGTAATATTTTGCCAAGTAAAAATTTGACCAAATGAAAATGTGCGTACTAAAATTATTCCAAATATTACATTGGTATAAAAAAAGGTTGCTAAAATTTGTTTGGGTAATGAAAATTTGGCAAAATCTTTTCGGCAAAACGGCAGGATTCCAGCTCTTCAACTACGTCATCGAGCTCCAGTGACTCATCTTCGACTAGATTCAAACGTCAAATATGTGAACGAAAATTAAGCGAACCTTTAAGCAACCGTTCTGAGACGTCTGTCTTAGAGAAGTTAGTAGTTGCTCTTAACGATCGCAATAACACCGGGTCTCTTGGTGGATCTGGTCTCCATGCCTCTCAAAACGTTATATCTGAATTTGACCCTCAGGCTAAAACACAGACAATGAAACATTGGTTAGCGAAAGTCAATGAATCAGCGGAGGTGTATAGCTGGTCGGAAGGACAAACTATATTCTACGCTTTACCTAAGCTTTCAGGTCTTGCTAAACGGTGGTATAATGGTCTGACCAGCGTAAGGTATTCATGGGCTGAGTGGCAAACAAAACTTATAGCTGCTTTTCCTTGTGAACATAATTATGGTGAACTTCTTTCTGAAATATTGGCTAGACGGTCTAGGCGAAATGAATTCCTGGAAGAATATTATTATGATAAAATTATGTTAGTAAATAGATGCGAAATTAGGGGTCAGCAGGCAGTAGACTGTCTTACTTATGGTATCTACGATAACAATATTCGAATGAACGTCCAGGGTGCTAGTTATCATAATCCAGAAGACGTTTTAAAATACTTTCGGAATATATCTTCTAAAATAAATAATTTTCCTAGACAGGTTACGCCTAACGTGCTTGTTAGTGAGGACCCGGTAACCCCGGTGCCACTAAGGCAACAAACTCACAGTCAAGGCTGTAGCTCCTTGTGTGGGCAAGCGACGTGCTGCTTTGAGGCCGTAGCTCCTTGTGTGGGCAAGCGGTGGGCAGATTTTATACTTCAACGCTGTAGCTCCTTGTGTGGGCAAGCGACGTGCTGCTTTGAGGCCGTAGCTCCTTGTGTGGGCAAGCAGTGGGCAGATGTTACACTTTAAGACTGTAGCTCCTTGTGTGGGCAAGCGACGTGCTGCTTTGAGGCCGTAGCTCCTTGTGTGGGCAAGCGGTGGGCAAATGTTATACTTCAAGGCTGTAGCTCCTTGTGTGGGCAAGCGACGTGCTGCTTTGAGGCCGTAGCTCCTTGTGTGGGCAAGCGGTGGGCAGATGTTATACTTCAAGGCTGTAGCTCCTTGTGTGGGCAAGCGACGTGCTGCTTTGAGGCCGTAGCTCCTTGTGTGGGCAAGCGGTGGGCAGATGTTTCACTTCAAGGCTGTAGCTCCGTGTTTGGGCAAGCGTCATGCTGTTTTGAGGCCGTAGCTCCTTGTGTAGGCAAGCAGTGGGCAGATGTCACACTTCAAGGCTGTAGTAGCTCCTCGTGTGGGTAAGCGACGTGCTGCTTTCAGGCCGTAGCTCCTTGTGTGGGCAACCGGTGAGCAGATGTAACACTTCAAGGCTGTAGCCCCTCGTGTGGGCCAGCGATGTGCTGCTGTGAGGCCGTAGCTCCTTGTGTGGCCAAGCGGTGGGCAGATGTTATACTTCGAGGCTGTAGCTCCTTGTTTGGGCAAGCGACGTGCTGCTTTGAGGCCGTAGCTCCTTGTGTGGGCAAGCGGTGGGCAGATGTTACACTTCAAGGCTGTAGCTCCGTGTTTGGGCAAGCGTCATGCTGTTTTGAGGCCGTAGCTCCTTGTGTGGGCAAGCAGTGGGCAGATGTCACACTTCAAGGCTGTAGCTCCTCGTGTGGGTAAGCGACGTGCTGCTTTCAGGCCGTAGCTCCTTGTGTGGGCAACCGGTGAGCAGATGTAACACTTCAAGGCTGTAGCCCCTCGTGTGGGCCAGCGATGTGCTGCTGTGAGGCTGTAGCTCCTTGTATGTGCAAGCGGTGGGCAGTTGTTACACTTCAAGGCTGTAGCTCCTTGTGTGGGCAAGCGGGTTATCGCTTTGAGGCAGTAGCTCTGTGCGTGGGAAATCGGTGAGCAGATCTGGAATTGTTAGACTGTAACTCCTTGTGTGGGCTTATAGTGCACGATTTTGAGGGCAAATCTACGTGTGAGGGCGATAGGCAACTTGGCCTCGTCATCTCTGGCAGAAGCGACTCGTACATCTTGCGGAGAAATTACTGAAGGCTGTCGAACCTCGTGGCGAAATGTTAACTTAGGAAGAGAATCTGGTGGGTTCTGATGTTAAGACTTCTGATGTTTACCTTGCCCTCCAACTCGATTGGATTACGTAACCCCTTTTATTGGACATCGGCCCTGTGAATACGACGTGGAAGCAACAGTTCATGGATTGCAACAATAACGAAGCTTAATAATAATGTAGCAGAAATATCCAGTGAATTTGATTTAATTGTTCTTTAGTTCTAGCAAAACTTTATATTTTCTCTCTCCATTCTTTTTATATATATATATTCTATGTGTAATTGTTGAATAATGTAACTAAGAGCAATGTGGTCATTCCTCTGATGTAGGATGGCCGAAGCAAAAGTTTTACGCAAAGTAATGTTTTTTTAAATCAAATAGTAAATTCTCTAAGTGAACATCAAATTTTTGGTAATTTTTCTGCAATATCCTAAGTAAATTGTATCTGAGTTATGCCATCCATAAAGTACTAGTTTTTGTTTACCTATACATATACTATCAAATAAGTTTATGCTTTGTTTATGTTTATTTTTGTCTGGGACAGACACTTTTTCCAGGATGGCAGACTGTTAACGTTTCAAAATTAAATAGTAGTAGAAAAAGTTAAATTCTTATCGATTTAATAATTCGACTAATATTGTGTTCTCTATGGTAGTAATGTTTGTAAATGGCCGTCAACCGACGGTAGTCTCACTTTTTGTTCGAGCGTGGTGACGAGAGGAACTTAACGAACGGTTGACTCGTTTATATGTGCTACAATTTATAAATTAAAATAATTTACATTTAAATATACCTGTTCTAAAACATTTAACTTGGTTTTTATTTTAAAAAAGGGTCTGATATCCAATTTTTATTTTTGTCGGGTACCGGAAAATAATTCCGAAACGAAGACCTCAAAGCGCGGAGGTGCCTGCGGACCACCATATATACACTCGCGGACTTCCAGGGGTCCGCAGACCACAGGTTAAGAAGCGCTGTGTATACTCAGTTTTCAGTACTCAACTAGGTACCGTAATAGTACTGTGACTGTACTAAATAATGGTTAAATGATAAAAAAAAAATATATATATATATATACCACAGGATTCATTTTCAGGTAAGAAGAATAATTGTCCCGAGAAAGATGAATTTTCTAACACTAAATTTCGAATATTAAAGTTGGTCCAATAGAGAAATTCGTAACACTTACACACAATCTATGTACACATACATAAATTCACGCTTTCTTCCCATGGGGGTAGGTAGAAACTATAGAACGCCACCTGCTACGCTCCTTACATACTTCTTTTGCTTCGTTTATGTTCATACATCTGGTCATACACGCACGCCGGTAGCGAGTACTACGCATCTGACCTTTCTGAAGAACATCACCAATTAGGTCACTATTATGTCCTCCTAGGGAGCCCCTCCCGGCGTTTCCACTCACATCTGCCTTGTAGATATCTTTTGTTAGTCGACTTTCATTCATCCTCTCAACATGCCCAAACCATCTAAGCATACTCTTTAATTTTTTTGTCAATTAATCTTCTTTTATTAACTACATGTTTAAGATCTTAATTATTAGTATTTAAGTATATATTAACATAATTAACTAACAATTGCACTATTCATAAAACTTATGTCAAATATTTGTTAAGAAATCAGTTGTCCTAATAGTAATTGTAAGAACTCATGTCGCCTGTGATACAGGTTTAACCTAGTACAGGCATCATACTTTGTAATACCTACATTATTTCTAAGATTTATACTGTATATTTCCAAATTGTATTTATGAATAAATTTTATTATTATTATATTATTATTATTATTTTAAGCCGCACCGTTGCCTTATCACATAGTTTTTCAGCCTATCATTCATAGTCACGCCACACATGCTTCGCAAGGAACGCATTTCCACAGCATATACGTGTAGCTATATAATAAAAATGAATTGCTTTTCGTTGGTAAGCGCTTGAGACCGGTTGGACCAACTTGACTATATTGTTTTAAAATGTTCGTAATAGTCCGAATGTATACGGAAAGAAAAATTGGAAAAAAATGCCGATAAAATTGGGAATTATGGGAATTTTGTATGAATGGTTGAAATTTGGACTGGACAACGACTGTCGCGTCATTTAATAAAGTCTGAAAAAAAAAAAAAAAAAAAGAATAGAAAACCTGAGATTGTTCAAGTAGTCCATTATAAAGACATTGTCAAAACATTATGATATCAAATCTAGATCTGATCTGATTGCGATTAATTAATATTCTTACTTTTCATACCTTTGTCAGTAATTGAAACTGATTGTACACAGCAAGTCAGTAGAGTTGAATATTTAATCTCAGTGATTTTTTTGTGATTTACTTGTTAATATGAGAAAGCGTTTTAGACCTAGACGATGCTTGTAAGTTTATTTGATATTTTTTGAGCCCCATATATTAAAATGACCATAAATGTAATGCACTATACTCTTTCTTAGGAACTTCGTAGATATTTAATGGATTTTGAATTCTGTTTTGACAAAATGTCAAACATACTCAGAGAAATGTATATTGCAATAAGGTTATTAAATAAATTTATTAATATATGATACATACTATAATTATGTTACGTTCATTCAGTGATGTTATCTTTGTTGCAGCTCAAGAATGAAGATACCGAATCCGAAGAGATTTATTTGCGGTCTTTTTCCCATACTGGAATGGTCGAGGACTTACGACGCAGCCGCAGGGGTAGGGGACTTAATAGCCGGTATCACTATCGCACTGACATTGGTACCGCAGTCGATTGCGTACGCCTCACTTGCCGGACTTGAACCTCAGGTACTGTATCTAGTACAGTTGACAAAATTTACGCTTGATTAGCAGTGGTATCAATCGTTCTACATGGATGGACATGTAGTATCTACGTCAAAGGCCTTGACCAAGGTGATGGCCGGATTTATGGAGGGAAACAATGTTTATACGTTTGATTAACGTTCCTATCTATCTATGTAGGTGTTCAGTAAACTGTATGTCGTCCGAACTAGGTAGTAAATGTGCAATGTCATACAGTTGAACTAAAGGAATATGATGTTTAATTTGGATCATTGTACGTTCATTTCTTGGGGAAAATGTCTTAGTGTTAATTTTTCCTAAGATATTTTTACTGTGGCCTTAATTGTTAACGACCTATCCGGAAGATAGCGATCCGGCCTTTTTCAATGTCACGGTAAGAAAACATCGCGAGAATAGTTCTGTTTGCAACGAACATTGTGAGGCGTAAGTTTGTCGTTTGATATTTGTGCCAATTAGTATACAAACAAACATTGGATGGAATGTAACATGAATTTCAGTACATTTTGATTTTAGTTAGTTAAACACGATCATGGCGTTACTTATTGGATTGAAACTACGCTCCGAAAGAAATCAAACCAATTGCAAACAAAAATCATTTCATCATAATAAGTGTTAGCATCGTAGCTTACATAAAAATGCATTAAGAAAGTAAAAGCGATTTGATTAGACCGCATTGTGACCGCTAAAATGTTTCTGAGTTCACGCGTCATTGATTACCGATTCAAACGTTACACTAGAAGGCATTCACTGCGCTAACGCATACGAGTACTATGATGGCCCTTTATTTATTGATAGCATCCGCTGTTTTATACTGCAGCCATTGGCCAACTTATTGTCATTTCGGTAAAGGCACACAATAGAGGCTACAAAGATAAACGTACATTTGTTAATGTAGTTGTAATGACAATCATCTAATTTGGTTTAAATAAGTTTTCATTTTTATACAATATATATTTAAAAAAAAAGACGTGTGGCACTCGGGGACTGCCGCGGTAAAGCTATTGCATAGCATTTTGTATCTCTTTGATATTATTTTTTTTTTTTTTTTTCGTTACGGAATTTCTGGATTCGGTCCCCGCGCTCAAGGCCCGCGATAGAAGCTATGCAATAGCTTAAAAACAAAATAAATAAGTGCTGAACGTCGTAAAAGTGTATAACTACGTAAACAAAGTCAAATACTATTCAAATATAAGCATAATAACAACTTTAAAATAGACGAAAGTGTTGAACCTAAAGTAATTTTAAATAAAAAAAGAGTGACAAACTGTTTTGACAGCGAAAAAATTCCATGTACATGAGTCATTTCCAACCGTCTAGTCAAGTTTAAAAATTGTTCAACTGGAATGGTATCAACTATTTGGCAAGCTTTAATTAAGTCGTTGTAGCCTTGCGGTGCAACAGGGGAACTGAATGTACTCGTAATCGACTGGTCGAGAGTTCAAACCCTACTATCAACAATCACTTTTTGTGAAGATCATAATTTTATAAACTAATATTTATAAGAATAAAATACGCAGTACACAGAAAAAAGAACTGCCAGAAATTATTAGATCACTAGAGGGTACTGGTGTAGTAAAACCGTCGGAGTGGGGAGCGTGAGGTTTTTTCGTTACGGAATTTCTGGATTCGGTCCCCGCGCTCAAGGCCCGCGATAGAAGCTATGCAATAGCTTAAAAACTTTTATATACTTAGATTTTTCTCTATTTTGTGCATGTGATAACATTATAGGCCTAGTAGACTGTAGATTTCTTGACCATTTTCTATTTTGTTAAGTACCTGGTACTTGTTGAAAGGCTTACACTGCCTCCTATACCTATTAACACTGTTATTTGAAAATATTGTAAAAGCCAATTATTATTTTGAAAGTGTAACCGTGGAGTTTCTTGCCGGCTCTTCTCCATAGGAAACGACACCAATTGGAACCGTGTACCTAGTTTCTTATATTTCATAAGTGCCCATGTAGGTTTATGTGAAATATTTTTTATTTTTTTATTTTGAAACGTAAAAGTTATCGAACAGTGAGTGAATCCATACTAATCCATACTAATATTATAAATGTGAAAGTAACTCTGTCTGTCTGTCTGTCGGTCTGTCTGTCTGTCTGTCTGTATGTTACGTTTTCACGCCTAAACCGCTAAACCGATCGTCATGAAATTTGGCAGAGATATAGTCTGGGATATGGAGAAGGACATAGGCTACTTTTTTACGCGATAACCGACATCCACGCGGGCGGAGCCGTGGGCAAAAGCTAGTAGTTTATAATGCGAAACAAAGTTATACAAATGGTTCATTTAAGTTGGCTTTAACTACTAGATTTAAAATGAAGACTCCTACAAACAAGCGCGACACAAAGGCACCGCGTGTCGCATGACGAGCGTTGCCTTTGTGTCGCGTCCCTTGTCGCAGAACCTGGTTGTAGAACCCTTTAGTATAAATTAATAACAGCAAACAGGATCTTATGGGGCATCTCTTAATACTATGTAGAAAAAAAAAGAAGCACATCAATGAGTGTTTGACATTTTGGATTTCAACAATTATTTATTCATAACTAGCTTTTGCCAGCGGCTCCGCCCGCGTGGATGTCGGTTATCGCGTAAAAAAGTAGCCTTTGTCCTTCTCCATATCCCAGGCTATATCTCTGCCAAATCTCATGACGATCGGTTCAGTGGTTTAGGCGTGAAAACGTAACATACAGACAGACAGACAGACAGAGTTACTTTCACATTTATAATATTATTTATTTATTTATTATTTATAATTATTTATAATATTAGTATGGATTAAATGTTACTGTTTCTTCCAACAAAATTAAAACCGAATTTGGAGGAATTCTAAAACTCAAGATTATAGTTTGAATTTGTTATGCAGGTGGTGTCAACGTGAATCTTAATCTTAAAATTATACATGCAAGGGGCGCGGGCTGCTAGTGGATATTAATATTTAAATTCCAAGCTGTGGTTTCATAGTGAGCGAGTTTATGTCTAGGTTTAAGGCGCTATGAACCGACACAGACCGCGTTTACTAGTTTTTTGAATCATGGGAAACATAAAAACAATGTCATAAAACTCTGAAAAAACGATATATCTTATTCAAGAATCTGGCGGACATGCAATCGCTTTGAACAACACGACAAGATTAACTTTGCTGGATAGAAAAAAAAATCCCAAAGTTACCCCTTTTCGTAACGTTTAATCAATCTCATAGCTACAAAACTGACGTTTTTAGGGTTTCGTACAAAAATGGTAAAAAGGAACCCTTATGGTGTGACTCAGTCTATCTGTCCGTCTGTCACAGCTGGATATCTCAAGAATGACTAATGCTCTCAACTTGAAATTTGGAATAGTTTTTCGAACTATTTTGCAAATAAGAAAGAAAAATTATTTTTTTCTCGCAACATGGACTTTACTGGGGTCTTATAAATTCGAATTGGGGCCTACTAGGGCATGTGGGGTATCATATGAAAGAGCGCTATTTGCACATTCTCAAACATTTTTTTTTAGGCCGCATAGTTTTCGACTTTAGACGAAAAATTTAATTTAAAAAAAAAATACACCGTTCCCCCCCTTATCTCCGAAGTTTGCATAGAGAAAAATCTGAAATTATTCGATGTGATATAAATTTATGTAAAGATTACAGGAAAAATAAAAAGATGTCTTTAAATAGCACACTTTTTCTAATATTGCAGTTTAAGGTCAGTGCCATCTCTTGACTGATACTGGAACAAATGTAATTTTTCATGATGAATTTTGTTGGTACGGAACCCTCGGTGACAGGTTTTTTCTTATTTTTTATATAAATAAAAAGGTAGTAAGATTGTTTAGCATAATTCACTGAGTTTGTCTTGATAAAATGATTAAAATTATTACAATGCGCGTGGCAACTACTCGCCACTTTGCGAGCCTACATCAGTCGGCTCACGCGCGGATCATAGCGCCATAGTCATGTTTCATTCAATGAGAGCGACTTCACTTCGACAGTTTTGTCTGTCAAATTATTTCTTTATGTGTACCTACTTACACAACATAATACGTGTAATCGCAGCGAATATAAAAGTTTTGTTATTATATACGCCTGTAGGAAGTGGATACTTCGCCTACCTAGTCAATTCCCTGAAGTAATCTTCTGTACGCTTCAGAGATTAATTACGACGTGAAATGAGTAGGTATCTCGTAATTTATTATTATGATTCACAGAAACGTGTATATTATTGTACTTAAATATTTATAAAAAAAATATAGGTATGTACATACATACATACATAAATAAACTCACGCCTTTTTCCCATGGGGTTAGGCAGAAACTATAGAGCGACACCTGCTACGCTCCTTACATCTCCTTTTGCTTCGTTTACATTCATACATCTGGTCATACATGCACGCCGGTTGCGAGTGCTACGCACCAGACCTTTCTGAAGAACATCACCAATTAGGTCACTATTTATATTCTCCTTCTTCACTATATGTACCTAAATATTATAAAATAATCAGATACAATATTGGGGAAAAATCTTTAAGAAACATTTGCTTTATTAAATTGAAAGTTTATTCGTTCAGATTAATAATAATAATATTTTATTTGCCTACCACAATGTGTACCCATTATTACCTAGTAACTAACCTTGAACATTTACCTTATTTATCAGGAAATTAATTTATTAGTGATAGACGTGTGACCTACACAATACATCGTTCCTTAAATACAAAAGTCACACATAAAAAAAAATATCAAAAATGTTTTTTTTTTGCATAAAATTCATCTTAAACGATGAAACTTTAATGTTTCGCTAAAACAGCCGTCGTTTTATGATCAAAAACACCCATACACGCGCACACGTTAGTTTTGTTTTGTACCGTTTCTGTAACCGAGTTCCGCGCAAAAGTACCATATTGTCAGTTGTCAACAGTCATTTGGCATTCAGTCATTTTTTCCAGAGTCCATTCGAGGTATGGTTAAGATTGCTTTATTGAAAAATAGGCTTTTTAATTACGCATCTTTTGATACAAAAAAAGTCCACGTAATACACATAGTTTATACAAAAATCATAAAATAATCCAAATTATTTTTGCAAATGCCGCTCCTGCATAATTTGCTTATTTTGACTTGTGGTGCTTTTGTATTTAAGGAGCGACATGTAGGCAAACATCCCTTTCTGAAACAAAATAAATTTGACGTTAACAAAAGTTTTTCATAACTTATAATCATTGGGGTATGCTCATCCATCTCTATGAATTATCTGAGATGAAAGATGTGTCGCCCATTTTTCATAATACATAACATGTATTTGAAGAACACAGTAGCTACGCTACGAGTATCTATTTACCTTTTTTTTTATAATCAAACAATGAGGTTCTTTTTGGGGTACTTATGTGTACACTGCGTCATAATGACGAAGAGAACCTGCTGCGCAGCTTTGTTGATTTTGAACTTGTGTATTTTTTACTGGGGTAGGTACGTATTTGATTACTCTGTATGCATGTAGGTTACCTATAATAGTCAATCGATTGTCATTTAAAATATTTGGTTAAACATGTCTTGCTTGTTTAATAAAATGGACAATGCTGTGTATAATCTTGATGAAACAAGAAATGTCATTTGTACCTACAGAATGAGAAATATATCCGTAGCAACGATCGATGCCATTTTATATAAACAATCTTATAACCGTACGTATCGTCGGCGATTTATATTTGAAGATGCGCAAATCAAGATTTTGTGATTTTGCTCAGAATCTTGCTATCTGTTGAATAACCGTTTTTGATCGAATTTTCGATGGGATGCCATCTTTTATATGTGACTCCGTTCAACCTATTGGCTTGTCTATCTTTGACTGCAATACTGAAAACTGTATTCTTATCCTTAGCATCACTTTTACTATCTTTGAACTGCTTTACACCAAATTTTCCTGTGTAAAAATTATGATTATAAAAATAAATTCAATTTAATTCAAAAATCAATAAAAATAAAATAAAATATATAAATAATAATAAAATAATATATATATAATATTTAATTCAATTGATTTTAATTCAATTAAAATGGATTGAGGTTAAACAACCAGCTCTAGATATTGGGGTTTATTCATAAACGATGCTTAAAGTTAAGTGACGTTCAAACGTCAAAAATGTATGGTTAAACAGTCGCTAATCATTCCTTAACTTTAAGCAGCGTTTATAAATAAACCCCTAAATTAGAGTAACCATTGTTATGTTAGCAGACGCGATTTCCACAGATTAATTATGTTTATTTTCAAGGGTTGTCTTTAAAAGATCGCTTTTAGCGATAATACCGCCCATTGTGCCACCCCTTGTAAAATTTCTAGATTAATGTCTGTAATTTGTATGGTGGACATAATAAAGAGTATTCTGTACTATTCTATTCTATTTTAATCCGATTAATAATTCGTCATTTATTTTTCAGTATGGCCTGTACTCGTCTTTCATGGGCCCATTCATGTACGCCATTATGGGTACCACTCCACAGGTGAACCTCGGGCCGTCGGCGTTGATATCTCTCCTCACATTTACATACACAAATGGTACCAATCCTGACTTCGCCATACTTCTGTGTTTCATGGCTGGTATCGTTCAACTTGTGGCCGGTGTAGCACAACTTGGTAAGAGCTCTTGTGTTGTTTATTTCTTAAGATACTCAATATTAGCATGCTTTAAGGACTGTTGTTGAAATGCAGATTAATGTGTCCCGGACAATTACTGTCGTGGCAGAAAGCACCGCTTACTGGCTGTTCCAACTTGCCGTACTGTTGCACACTCCAAGTCACCTATTCCTCGGACATTAGCCGCTATTAACGCTCTCCTGAACTCAAACACAGATTTTGATATGTTTGTGAATGAATGGAAGATGATACTGTCGGAATGTTTGAATTTTTGTGAGAAGAATGCACGACTGTGTTAAATAAATTATAATAATACGAGTATATGATTAAATAGTGTAATTGGCTTCAGCCGTTCTGTTTAAAATAAATAAATGTGTACATAATAGAGTTGAATATCCACAAATAATTATTTTTCTCTATATCTAGAATTCTAGAATACGAATGTGAAATGAGACGCCAGTAAAAACTAAAAGTTGATAATTTTGATTAATAAATCATTTTCTGGAGAATGAATAAAATCATTGGCTATCATTATCTTGATGAATACTATAAGATATAAACTATAACTTTGGAGAAAATGTTTACTGCTTAATCAATCAAAATGTATCCTTTAATTCTAGGGTTTTTAGTGGAATTCATATCAATGCCAGTGGTATCAGGGTTCACGTCAGCCGCAGCGCTAACGATAGCGTCGTCACAAGTCAAAGGGCTGCTCGGTCTGCGGTACAGCGCAGATACGTTTGTGTCCACCTGGGAGCACTTCTTCAAGCATGTGAAGGAGACGCGCCTGGCAGACAGCATGCTTAGCCTGGGGTGTTGTGTCTTGCTCACAGGAATGAAGGTTAGTACTTAATGTTATGTTTATTACAAACACACAAGAACCGATTTCACCAATGCCAGATTTGTTTATCCGAGGAATAATTTTGAAGTCTTGACAGTTTTCCATACAAAAAACTGGAAAATCTCAATTTTAATCCACGGATAAACGTTATCTGACGTTGGGTTTGGTCAGACCTATGACTATGTAGGGATGTAAAAATGAAAATTCACCACTTTAACACGTATAATAATTTAATGATATTTTTTTTATCGATCAAAAACATATAAAAAGTATTAGGAAGTAAAAAACCTTCCCTTCTGGGACAGTCGGATAAATATGATCGAAACAGTTGCTGAACCGATAATTTGGCCTAAATGAAGAGAGATTACGAGATACCTATAGGTACATCCGATGGTAAATCTTAGTCACGCATTTGGTTTTATATCGAAATGAAAAGGCTTAAGCACAGTATAACAAACTATTAGATTAAAATCTAATTTCAAATAAAAGATAAACAAACTATTCAACATGACATGAAATTACAAATAAAATAACAACAAATTGCTGAAACAATCCTTCCAACCGCGGACTTTTATAAATGTTAGCCTTTTTTAGGCAGAAAACAAATATTTTATTACTTGTAGGTAGTAGTTGTAACGCGAAAGCTAACATTTGTAGACGGTCGCCTAACTAAATGTATCTTGTGTTACCCAACAACATGTTTACAAGGCTCTGTCGTGTCAGTTAGAAAGTTTTTTGTGATCTAGATCTATTGATTGAAAAGGTCTGTAGACCTTTTTATGGATGTTTCTTTTTCTGCGTATGTTTGACAAAGACGGGTGCAGAAGTATTGCTTTTTCCGATCATGAGTTAATATCAAAGTGATTAATGTTATTTTTTCTTCTCACGTGCCCCTCAGCGAACTGATGACGGAGATTTGCTAGATTGCAACGTACCGTAGAGATATAACTGGCAACCCAGGGTGCGCTAGATGTACTTTACAAAAGAGGGCTGGCAGAGCCATTTATAATCTACATCGCCGCGAATCTCTTAGAGAACTATTTAAAACGATTAATATTATGACGGTACCTTGCCAATTCATTTATGAAAATATTATGTATGTAAGAAAAAATCTACATCTTTTTAATAAAATCAGTGATAGGCATAATTTTAATACTAGAAATAAAGATAAAATAGATCAACCATTTTTCAGATTATCTAAGGTACATACATCTTTTATGGGGTACTGTGTTAAATGTTACAATAAAATACCTTCTGATATATTACAATTAAATGAAAGAAAATTTAAAACTCATATTAGAAGCACACTTTGTAAACAAGCATATTACAAATTAGAGGATTATATCCAAGATAAGAATGCTTGGAAACATGCTGGTCCTGCTCCATAGGACAATTTAGAGTCTAGACAAAATCAAACTGGTATAATTTATATTTTTTATGATATTAATTTTATTTTTTGTGATTAATATTTTAACTCACACACTGACTTATTACATGTTGTTTTTTTTTTTTTTTGGGAAATCATATACAATGTTTGTAAATATGTGAGCACCATGTACCTATCGCATTTATTATTTTTTCTGTTATTTATTACTTCACTTTTCATTATTTTTACCAATTGTGGTAAGTAATTTTGATGAATTTTTTTATATTTTTTATTTTTTTATTCTAGGTACATCGTCTTCACCTATAAATATTAATTAATGTATACTAACTATTGTTAACATTTTAAAAGAGTAAGTATGGAGTTTCTTGCCCATTCTTCTCCATACATAACTACATTTTGGAAGGCGCAACTAGAATCAATTAACTATTCATGTAATTTTTGACGTTCAAAAGTGCATCTTCGTGCCTATTTGAAATAAATGATTTGACTTTTGACTTTGACTTTACTCATACGCACATAAATACCTACCGGCAAACTCACAGCCTCTTTTGGATCACCATTATAAATTAATAACTCAATAAGACAGGCTAGATTAAATGGCCTATACTTAAATTAGACTTCATTAACACTCATTTTGAATTTTCTCAATAACCTGAATATTTAAGAAGTAATAATTCAGCTCCTAATACTTTAAGCTGATAAAGCTTATAATTCAAGTATTATAAATTCCCAACTAAGTCCTGAATGCCTACTAATACATAGTTCGGAACATATATTATGAGACATTACGTGAGCATACTTACTTACGACAAGTAGGACTGTTTATTTGCTAATTTCGTCGATAATTCAATACGACACGTTCCGAGCGACGCGACCGAGGAGCGCCCGACGACGAAGCCGCAACTTGGCAAACTCCGTTACAAAGTAAATACTAAGTCTGATTGTCGTCTCAGCACATACACGGTTTACTAGAAACAGAATCGGGATAGCATCCTTTGTTATTGGTTATTTGATCTGTTGGATATAGCTACAGAATATTAATCGTCTTCAATTTAAGGGAGATTATTTCTTGCACCAGTGAAAATCAATGCTATAAAAGTTATACAGAGTGTATTGGACCTTGACGTGAAAATAGTTACCTTGAATTCACCAGTTGATTCGAAACCCCCCGAATAGAAATTCTGCGTCGGTTCATCATCATCATCATCATCATCATCATTTCAGCCGAAAGACGTCCACTGCTGGACATAGGCCTCACTTCGACCGGTTCTGTGCTTTCCGCATCCAGTGGATTCCTGCGGCTTTCACAAGGTCATCGGTCCACCTTGACGGAGGCCTTCCCACGCTCGTCTTCCGGTACGCGGTCGTCATTCCAGAACCTTTCGGCCCCAATGCTTCTGCGAGGGATGCCCATTGCCACTTAAGCTTGGCAATTCTTCGAGCTATGTCGGATAACTTGGTTATCCTGCGAATCTCTTCATTTCTGATTCGATCACGTAGGAAAACTCCAAGCATAGCCCTCTCCATTTTTCGATTGTTTATAATCTTGCTAGATACATATATTATAAATCAACGATATTCATAATCATACTGTGAAATATATAGAAAATAACTTCATATATGTCCGTTCTACGCCACGTACTACGAACTATCGCACGTAGCACTCACCCGATACTAATAAAGACAATATTTTTATATTTATTAGGCAATCTTATATATAAAATTCTCGTGTCACAATGTTAGTTACCATACTCCTCCGAAACAGCTTGACCGATTTTTATGAAATTTTATATGCATATTCAGTAGATCTGAGAATCGGCTACTATCTATTTTTTTCAAGTTTTAGGTTGGTAGGTAGGGTAGGGTAGGGTAGGGTAGGGTAGGTAGGTAGGTAGGTAGGTACCTACCTACTACCTTACCTACCTACCTAGGTAGGTAAGTAGGTAGGGTAGTGTAGGGTAGGGTAGGGTTGGCTAGGTAGGTAGGTAGGGTAGGGTAGGGTAAGGTAGGTAGGTAGGTAGGTAGGTAGGTAGGTAGGTAGGTAGGGTAGGTAGGGTAGGACAGGGTAGGGTAGGGTAGAGTAGTGGAGTTTATACTATAGCTTTTGACAGAACGAAGTCTGTCGGGTCAGCTAGTATTTATTTATTTATGGTAATATACAAAGCTGTTACTAACATAGTAGCAATAATATCATTGTTTACTTATGTGTGGCTATTATTTACTCCTTTATGTCGATACAAATATCTAGAAATAATAATATCTTGATAACAGTAGGAAAATCTGCCGAGAGTATTTGCATAAGAATTAACAACAACTTGTTTGACACAGTTATAATGAACAAAACTACACGTGAATATGTTGACTATGCCCCTGGTCTTGTTCTGTACCAATCGGCTGTCTACAGATAGAATAAACTACTACTACTGCTACTATATACACTAGACTAGATTACGAGGGCTGCACTAAAAGTATCGGGAATGGAATATTTCCACTGTTCCTGTCATATTAAAATCTTTTTAATTGAAAACTCCTTGGTTTTAAAAATCGAATACCATTTATTTATTTAAAAAAAGATTCTCGGTCTTGTCACAAGGTTTTGTCAAACTTGTTTAGTCGTTGAGAAAATGGAATTGACTCGAGAAAATTCAAGAGCGATGATTTATTATGACTTTCGAAGTGGTTTAACACAAAAACAGTGTGTTAACCGGATGATTTCTGCATTTGGTGATGAAGCCCCATCCAAAACCACAATTTATCGCTGGTTTGCTGAATTTCAACGTGGACGTGTCAAGCTCAGTGATGATCCCCGTCAAGGTCGTCCAAAAACTGCAGTCACCCAAGAAAACGTTGATGCTGTGCGTAAGCTGATTGAGGAAGATCGACATGTGACATACCGCGAAATTCAGGCAACTTTAAACATTGGCATGAGTCAAATACAAATAATCTTGCATGAACAATTAGGTGTAAAAAAGTTGTTTTCCCGATGGATACCGCATTCGCTCTGTGAAGAGCAAAAAGCTGCTCGCGTTACTTGGTGCGTCAGAACTCTCGAAAGATTCTACACAGGATCCTCAAATGCTGTATACAACATTGTACCACATACCTGAAGAAGCTGTGGACGCCTACAAAACGGCAATTTTGGAGACCCCAACTTCCGAATGGAATGGTTGCTTCAATGATTGGTTCCATCGTATGGAAAAATGTGTCAAATTTCGCGGACAATACTTCGAAAAGCAATAAATACATTTTTAAATAGTAATGTTGTGTCTCTTCCTTGATTCCCGAAATTTTCAGTGCCGCCCTCGTATTCTGTCAACTATCAAACTCAAACTCAAAGTATACGAGTATATTTCTTTTACCTTGTGGAATGCAAATAAATGAATATGAATATGAATATGAATTAAACCATATTACAGGCACTTTTGAATTGTCAAGAGGTCGGTCAGTCAGAAAGATGAAGCTAGTTGCCCATTCCAAAGCCTAGTAGATTCCTATGGAGAAGAACGGGCAAGAAACTCCACGGACACTCTTTCAAAACAAAATATTGTTACAAAATATTGATAACATCATTCATGTTAAATTATACAGAATGGAAGACGTGCACTTTGGAAGAGTCCGTAATATAAAAAAAGTATATACTTATTGGAATCAGAAGGGTTTGTAAAATGATACTCAATTGTTGCAGAAAGTAATTCTCTTTTATTCGTTAAATATCCTGCCTTACATTAATATTTTGGGTCTTACAATTAGTTACTATACTACACACACAAAATATTCAATCAACCAATAGGAAAACACTAGTTTACTTTATTATTAAAACTTAAAATTAACGTTCCGCGATGTACTGGGCACCCATCTCACTCTTGCACGCGCGCGCCGTATAGCGCCGTCTGTACGCACACTATAAATATTAACGTCGCTGGCGCAGGTCGTCAGTACGCCTCCGCTTCCGAAGCCGGCATGTCGTCTGTTAGCGCGGCGAATGTTTACAACGGGTGCTGTCGTAAGTATGTGGATACGTGAGTCCCACATCACTCCCCTCTAAGTGAAGCGTACCACAGGCTTCACAACTCTGCCGGATCTGGTGGTGTAGGGTTGAGTAGGTCCTTTATCTTGGTGGTGATCTTTATCTTCACCCGGCTCGTTGTACATGTAGGCCGGTTTAAGTCTATTCAATGATATTACTGATGTGCGTAACGGTAACTTGATTTTGTAGAACTTGTCGTAGCGCTTGATAACTTCATACGGCCCATCGTACGGCGGTGTTAGCGGCGATCGTACTGTGTCGTTCCGCACGAAAACATGTGTGCACGTAGCGAGGTCCTTGTGTATGAATGGCTCAGTATGACTGTTGTTCGAGCGCGGCACACTTCTGACCGATGCCATTGTCTCCATTAGACGACGTACGTAGTCGCTTTCATTGATATTTGTTTTTGTTGACACGATGAAGTCTGATGGCAGGCGTAGTGTCGTTCCGTAGGTCATCATTGCCGGACTGAGATTATTGTTACGCAATGCCGTGCGCAGTCCCAATAGCACAGCGGGTAGCTCTTCTGTCCACTGATTGGTCGTACCGCGAGCCATTAATGCTGCCTTTAGTGTCCGATGCCATCTTTCGATCTGGCCATTTGATTGCGGATGATATGCCGTAGTGCGTATTCGTGTTATGCCGAATTTCTTCATTAGCGATTGGAAAAGCAGGGACTCAAATTGACGGCCTTGATCCGTTGATATTCGCAGCGGGCATCCAAATCTTGCTATCCAATTCTCGTATAGGGCTTTTGCGACCTTTTCAGCGGTAATATCGAGCACCGGAACAGCTTCGGGCCACTTCGTGCAACGGTCAATGATGGTCACGCAGTAACGGCAATCATTTGATATTTTAAGAGGGCCGACGATGTCCATATGTATATGTTCAAAGCGTTCTGATGGTGGGAACTCGCTCAGTGGAGTTACGACGTGGCGATGTACTTTAGCTCGCTGGCAATCGATGCACGCTCTGGACCAATTGCTGACATCTCTATTCATGTTCGGCCAAAAGAACTTTGAAGTCACCTGCTTCCGTGTCGTTCTGACACCGGGATGACATAAATCATGTTGTGCTTTGAATGCCACAAAACGATATGTATTCGGTAGATATGGTCGGGGTGACCCAGTCGAAGTTTCGCACGTAATTGGTCGGCTTATTCCAGGCATCGTGACGTCAGTAAACTTCAAGTTTGATTGGTTCTTCAATTGTTTCAGCACGGGATCGCTTGCCTGCTCGCTCGCTAACTTAACGTAGTCGATCATGGTAGGGCATTGTATATCTTCTATGCGTGACAGGGCATCGGCAACTGTATTGTCTTCTCCTTGAACATACTTAATGCCGGTGCAGAACTGACTGATGAAATGCAACTGTCGCTCTCGACGAGGTGTGTCACTGCTACTTGCTGGGCGTGTCAGTGCGTGAGCAAGTGGTTTGTGGTCTGTATATACCGTCACGTCGCCTCCTTCAATAAGCGTTCGAAAATGCTTCACAGCTGTATAAATCGCTAATAGCTCGCGATCGTATACACTGTAGCGTCGCTGCGTCATACTCATCGCTTTTGAGAAATAAGCGAGAGGTTTCCACGTGCTATCAATTTTCTGTTGTAGTACAGCGCCAAGGCTGTAGTCTGAAGCGTCTGTCATTATGGCGAGGGCGCAGCCGGGTACTGGATGCGTTAGTTCAGTAGCTTCTAAAATGCTTTGGCGGCACTTTTCAAAAGCTATTTCTGCTGCCGGGTTCCACTCGATGGGTGTCTTGTCATTGCGCTTCCGGTTGTGTAAAAACTTGTTGAGTTCAGACTGTGATTCGGCTTGACGGGGTAAGCAGCTGCGATAAAAGTTCAGCATGCCTAGGAAGCGTCGCAACTCGACGACAGTATTTGGTTTCGGGTACTTTGATATGACTTCTGTTCGCTCTTCCGTGGGCTTGATGCCGTTTGTTGACACCTCGTAGCCAAGAAAATTGATTTTTTCCTTGCCAAACTCGCACTTTTCTACCTTCAACATGACGCCATACTCCTTGAGACGATCCAGCACTTGACGTAAGAGAAGCTTGTGATCGTCTTCACTTGGCGAGAAGAGTAAAATATCGTCGATGTAGCAAAAACAATTGTCTACGCCCCGTAGTACTTGGTGCATAAATCTTTGGAAAGTTTGGCTAGCGTTCCGTAAACCAAATGTCATGCATTTGAATTCAAACAGCCCAAATGGTGTTGTAATTGCTGTTTTCTGGGCGTCATCTTCATTTATTGGTATCCAGTAGTACGCCATTTTGAGATCAAGTTTTGAAAATATCTTCATGTTTTGCAGCTGGTATGTGAAGTCTTGTATGCGGGGTATCGGGTATCGGTCGGGTTGAGTGACTGCGTTTAGCCTACGATAGTCACCGCAAACCCGTAGTCCTCCATCCTTCTTTTTTACAACATGAAGTGGGCTCGCCCATGGGCTCTTAGAAGGTCTGCAAATACCCATCTCCAGCATGTGATCAAACTCTTCTTTTGCAGCCTTGTATTTATCAGGCGGAAGCGGGCGGGGTCGGGCGAAGAGTGGGGGGCTTGTAGTTTCTATGTGGTGAACGACGTCGTGTCTTGATGGTTCCTTCAGGGACATTGGTCGTAGAACCTCTGGATATTGCTTCAAGATTTCGTAGTAATCTTGATCGGAGCTAATGACATGTACTGTTTCTTCGCCGCTTGTTATTTCAAACGCATCGATCGATAAGTCCGTCACGTTGTCGATGAGCTTTTTCCTGTGGAGATCTACCAACAATTTGAAGTGACGTAGAAAGTCGGCTCCCAGGATAGAAGTTTTAACATCAGCCACGACGAACTGCCATAGGAAACTGCGACGAAGACCAAGATTCAGCCTGAGCGTCTTTTCACCATAGGTATTTATGGGCGTATTGTTTGCCGCATATAACCTGTATGCGCTGGCAGTCTTTATTCTTCTTTTGCTTGTGGCGGCTAACACCGAGATATCAGCGCCTGTGTCCACAAGAAAACGTTCTCTGGTATCACGATCGAAAACACAAAGGCGGTTGGTAGTACACGGGACACCGACGTCCGCCACCGTCGATGTCGGAGCTAGTTTAACGACGGCTCAGTCTTCTTCCTTCTACAACACGGTGATTCGCAACGCTTTGCCTTGTCCCCATAACGGTAGTGGAATCTGCACTCCCACGAAGGATCGCCGGGTCTGATTGAAGCCTTGTTCCCTTGACGCGACCGTGATTGTGAACGCGACCGGGAACGAAACGGGCGTCTGTAGCGATGAGCTGAGCGTCCGCGTAGCTCGGCCACTTCTAGGCATAGCTTCTCCATTTGTTTCGACAGTACTTCTAATTGAGTGGACATCACGGGATCTTGTGACGATGTGGTTACAGCTGCGATTGTCGATGTTGGGGGCTCCGAATACTCTGCCATCTTGTCGGCCATTGCGGCGAGTGTGTCGAGTGACGATTCTGTGTTGATCGATAGTACGACGCGTACTTGTGTGGGTAGGTGGTTGAGCCACTCAATCTTCAAACCTTCGTCCGTGATCATGCCGCTTCCAAGTTCTCGCATCTTGCGTAACAACTGAGTTGGTTTCTGGTCACCAAGTTCCAGGCCGCTGATGAGCTTTTGAAAATTCTTTACGTCGGATTTGTCATACACCGTTAGCAGACGATTCTTCACAGCTCCGTATTTTTCCGTGGCTGGCGGATTGTACAAAATATCCGTGATATGCTGTAGATCGGTGGATTGCAACTGCTGTAACACATATCTGTATTTCTGATCATCCGAAGTCTTCAAAGGGTCCACGACGGCTTCAAATTGAATAAACCAGGCTCGTGGAATTTCTCGCCAAAACGGCAACATTCTTGACTGGATGGAAACTGCAGCCAAGTCGACTTCTGGCTTCATTACTTTGCTTGATTCGCCTAAGTTTTCTTGCGACATTATCACGTCGGGGTCACCAATATTGGAATCAGAAGGGTTTGTAAAATGATACTCAATTGTTGCAGAAAGTAATTCTCTTTTATTCGTTAAATATCCTGCCTTACATTAATATTTTGGGTCTTACAATTAGTTACTATACTACACACACAAAATATTCAATCAACCAATAGGAAAACACTAGTTTACTTTATTATTAAAACTTAAAATTAACGTTCCGCGATGTACTGGGCACCCATCTCACTCTTGCACGCGCGCGCCGTATAGCGCCGTCTGTACGCACACTATAAATATTAACGTCGCTGGCGCAGGTCGTCAGTACGCCTCCGCTTCCGAGGCCGGCATGTCGTCTGTTAGCGCGGCGAATGTTTACAACGGGTGCTGTCGTAAGTATGTGGATACGTGAGTCCCACATACTCGTATATAAAAAAAAAAAACAATAGCCGTGGCAGCTAAGAGACGACCAGTCCCAACTAACAGCGCCCGTTCACGAAAATGACGCATGGATCAGCATCTAGCTCAACCATTTTGAAGGGAACGTAATGATCCAACACACACGCCACCACCAGCGAGACATTTGAGTGAGCATGACATACTCTCAGCCGCCAGGGCAAATTCAAGTCAATGAAAGACATATTACCCGGTAAATGGTAGCTCTATATTACATAGTACTCACACCTGTGCTATGCAATTAATGAAAAGTAGACAGGACAGTAACAAGTTGGATAGATGTACAAACGGTTCAGGCTATATTCTTTTTCTCTCACAGTCTTACTAAAAGTCTCACTTCGTTAGATGCATTATCGTGTTTGCTTCTACATAGTTTACTTATCGTGTCTGTCTGTGTGACCGGCTAGATCTTCTAAACTACTACTACTACACAATGGATTTAGATACGGTTTTCAACATCATTTGGATCAATTATTCCGGAAAGAATGTTTAACTAAGATGTAGCACAGAAATCTCCATCATCTCCATCATGTTTTCACACGAAATGTAAAAATGGAAATGTTGCGAAACGGGGGCTGGTCGCTAGTCTATTTATAAGTCACTAGCTTCTGCCCGCGGCTTCGCCCGCGTGGATGTCGGTTATCGAATAAAAAAGTACCCTATGTCCTTCTCCATATCCCAGGCTATATCTCAAAATCCTAACTTAATATTAATTTTAATGTGATTCACTATGTGAATAGAAACCGAAACAAATGATTTAATATAATAAAAGTACTTATGTTCTGAACGTGAATGAGTCTTTACCTTAAGTAGTTGTTCCGAATCTGGCTGTTTGTGTATGTGAGTTTAAATGTTTGTAAACGCACCCACGATACAGGAGAAATCCTAGTGTGGGGCAACGTTTAAAAAAAAAAGATAACAACCACAAAATCAAAATACGAAATTTCACTCAAATTCTTAAAGCAATCAATTGTTCCAAATTACAATACGAAATAGAAGTGCGACCCAAATAATAATTTTAAAATAATTCACGTAAGTACCATACAATGTGAAAACAAAACGAAATCCTCCGAAATGTCGCATGATACACCGTTTGTGCTGATAAAACGCTCGAAATATCTAATGAACACCATTGGTGCATAACTTTTCTCAAGGTCACGTTCGCAATTGGACGAAATATGTGACATTTATTTTGTACTTGCAACACGATCTGGCTGTAGAATTCGATTAATCGACTAATACTTGACCGGTTGACATTTTAGTGGAAACACCACTAAACGAACGAAAAAAAAAAAGAAAACAAAATACGTCTGTACTCTGTGGTCGTGTGGCAGTGTGGCGCGCGATGCATATATTGTAAACATTCATCAGGGTTATACGTGCGTAAAGTAATGGATTCAATGAGAAAACGGTTTAATGTTAGAAGAATCTTATACAGAATTACTGAGAAATAAGTGTAGATTTCGTATTGAGTGTTAGTTTATCGAAAATTGATAAATATGTCAGTGAAAAAGTAACGAAAGTTTTGTAATGCACAAATTTTAGTCATATGGCCGCCGTGTTTAGTAATGTTTTTATGATAAATATTCTTGTATACTGTTTGAAATACACATAAATAGCTAGCTACTCTACGGACATAATTTGGCTAATAGCTACTGATATTATAGCTTATTGTTATCGTAATCGTATTTCCAAGAGTAAAATTCGGCAAACAAATACCTACAAAAGTCAATAAAATGGATATAGTATGTTATCCTTAAGAGATAGACATATGTCAACGCGGACTTTTTTGAAGACCTTTATAAGATACATAATTCCACTATACATTATTTTGTTATATCTCAAAGGGTTTAGACAGCGTTTTCGTTGAAAGCTCCCAGACGGCTTATTTTTTTCCGACACCTCCAACAAATATCGTTAATTCATACAGAAATGCATACAAAAAGTTAACAAATTATATACTAAAACCTTCCTCGAGAACCAAGCTATCCATTGGTGAAAACAGCATGAGAATCGGTGTAGTAGTTTTTGAGTTTATCGCGAACAGACAGACAGACAGACAGACGCGGCGGAGGACTTTGTTTTATAATATGTAGTGATGCACAAATTTTGGTCATATGGCCGCCGTGTTTAGTAATGTTTTTATGATAAATATTCTTGTATACTGTTTGAAATACACATAAGTAGCTAGCTACTCTACGGACATAATTTGGCTAATAGCTACCTGATATTATAGCTTATTGTTATCGTAATCGTATTTCCAAGAGTAAAATTCGGCAAACAAATACCTACAAAAGTCAACATATGTCAACGCGGACTTTTTTGAAGACCTTTATAAGATACATAATTCCACTATACATTATTTTGTTATATCTCAAAGGGTTTAGACAGCGTTTTCGTTGAAAGCTCCCAGACGGCTTATTTTTTTCCGACACCTCCAACAAATATCGTTAATTCATACAGAAATGCATACAAAAAGTTAACAAATTATATACTAAAACCTTCCTCGAGAACCAAGCTATCCATTGGTGAAAACAGCATGAGAATCGGTGTAGTAGTTTTGAGTTTATCGCGAACAGACAGACAGACAGACAGACAGACAGACGCGGCGGAGGACTTTGTTTTATAATATGTAGTGATGCACAAATTTTAGTCACATGACCGCCGTGTTTAGTAATGTTTTTATGATAAATATTCTTGTATACTGTTTGAAATACACATAAGTAGCTAGCTACTCTACGGACATAATTTGGCTAATAGCTACCTGATATTATAGCTTATTGTTATCGTAATCGTATTTCCAAGAGTAAAATTCGGCAAACAAATACCTACAAAAGTCAATAAAATGGATATAGTAGTCCTTAAGAGATAGACATATGTCAACGCGGACTTTTTTGAAGACCTTTATAAGATACATAATTCCACTATACATTATTTTGTTATATCTCAAAGGGTTTAGACAGCGTTTTCGGTTAAGCTCCCAGACGGCTTATTTTTTTCCGACACCTCCAACAAATATCGTTAATTTATACAGAAATGCATACAAAAAGTTAACAAATTATATACTAAAACCTTCCTCGAGAACCAAGCTATCCATTGGTGAAAACAGCATGAGAATCGGTGTAGTAGTTTTTGAGTTTATCGCGAACAGACAGACAGACTGACAGACAGACGCGGCGGAGGACTTTGTTTTATAATATGTAGTGACAATGATAGTGACTATAGGTATTCATTCGCTTTAACATTCTCAGTGAATCTGTTTACAACAAAAATAATTGTATAGTATTTGAATAACTACTATCGATAGTTAGTCGCTTTCCCTATAACTTGTCAAGGCCAGACAAAGTTGCGATATACGACGAGATAAAGTGACAATAGACATATTATCTAATTGAACGCTGGAAGGAATGTCCAAATTAAAATAGGCAGCTAGAAATTGTATGGCTTTGGTTGGTGTGATGTAAGAAATACCACAATGTTAACCAGAATGTGTTCTACATAGGTATATCTGTTTATAAAGTATCTATTTCTCGTAGGCAATTTAATTGATTTCTCCAACACCTTGCTCCTTGAAATTCATTTTGGTGTGTCATTTCGGCGCAAGTAGAGAGAAATATTTTACTTGATAGGTATTTTCCAAATATATGTGCTATAAAAATAGATGAAGGATCCCTGCACGTCACTTCGACGTTAAGCTTTTTTTTTATCTATTCGCAGTAGAAAAAAATTGGTTGTCTGTAAAGTTGGTTTACGGACGATATTTTAACGTGACAATGTCGTAACAAAACATTGATGCGGCGCAAGCGTACAATGAGCGTAACGGGACAATGAGCGTAACGGGATAATTAGCGTAACGGGACAATGTGTCATCCTTTTTCGTGCATGCAGCCGGCGTTCATCGATTTATTAGACGTTGTCACGTCAAAGAAACCTTTTTTTTTTCTAGCCGCGCTAATTCTGAGAGAATCGTCTGAAGGTCATCGTAGTAGGTAGCCTGGCAGATTCATTCGTGCAAATAAAACCAATAAACTTTTATCATAGTTAATCACGAAAAAGGCCGACATTTATTTTATTATTTTGGGCGAAAGAGAAACTTCTCCGGAAGATGGACCAACGGCTGATTAAATTCCCTTCTAACTTTGCACTAACTCACCTAAGTCAACCTATTAACAACAAGGGAACTATTAAATCCATGATACGACTACACAAGTTGTATCATAACTCACTGTTGCGCATTTAAAGGAGTTCATAAATAAATCAATTATTCGAAGCTGATCGAATTCGAATCAAATTATATCAAAGTCAGATGCAAACATGATTTATTCAAGCTTGGTTGTAACTTACGTACACAGCCAAAATCTTCTATCGACTGAGATTAATACATAATTTACTTTAGACATACTCCGACCGATGAACCTAAAGTTTACTTTGGAACTAATTTTCACAGCTGCCAGAGATTACTCCATAGTAGGTAATCTTGTAACATAGTTTGGGATATAAAATAGAGCTTCAATATTAGGCCTCTCCTTTAGGTAATCGATATATCTTACTTAAATTATATGTCTACATCACGCGATCGGATTAAATTTGGGAATAATATTATGTTATGTTACCTGCATACATCATCATTCATCATTTCAGCCGAAAGACGTCCACTGCTGGACATAGGCCTTCCCCAAGCACCGCCACTTCGACCGGTTCTGTGCTTCCCGCATCCAGCGGATTCCTGCGGCTTTCATAAAGTCATCGGTCTGGTCGGTCGTCGGTCGGTTTGGAGGCCTTCCAACGCTACGTCTTCCGGTACGCGGTCGCCACTCCAGAACTTTTCGGCCCCAACGGCCATCTGTTCTGCGCGCAATGTGCCCTGCCCATTGCCATTTAAGTTTGGCAATTCCTCGAGCTATGTCGGTTACCTTGGTTCTCCTGCGGATCTCTTCATTTCTGATTCCTACCTGCATACATAATACTATCCAAATTATATTATGAATCAGGTATGGTCCTGTAAAGCCAAGGTCGTTACAAAACCAATTACCTATTGAATTCTTAGAGTTGAACTGGAAACTAGACAATTTCATTACCATTTGTCTTAACATTCTTAATCAGTTCAAAAACATCTTTACGACTGTAATAATTATGAAAATATATTCCGTTTCTTAAAACTTGTAAGTGCAGAAGAATCCTGAAGTCGGAATGATTTTAAATATGAAATGAATTTCTGTAAGGAATGGTGAGGTTATAGAATAATAATTTTGTTTAAATATTAGGGACATAATATTATAATAGAAAGGTATAAACCTGAGTATTGTGTCAGATGTTTGGAATCTTTTTGTTCTACAGGTCTAAGTTTTCTAACTTCATGTCCCGTTGAGGTTTAATTGTTTCTGTATAATTCAGAGGTAGTGTGTAGTTATGTATAAATGTAGTACTGAATGATAACTCTGGTACCGTGAATGGTAAGACTAGATATGAGAAATGTATTTTTCGGGTTTTTAGAAGAGTTTTCCTTCTAATTTCAGGCTTTAAAAGACATCAAAATAAAGGATAAAGCAGCGGACGAGAAGGGTTGCCGTAAAGCGAAAATAATGAAGAAAGTGTTGTGGCTCTCCGGCGTGGCTCGAAATGCCGTGGTCGTGTGTCTGGCGTCGGTGATAGCGTTTTTCTTGCACGAAGATAAAAACGACCCTTTCCTTCTCACTGGTAAGATTCTTTTACCTATTATGATAAAGAGAACTAAAAGAACGCACAATCTATACTAATATTATAAAGCTGAAGAGATTGTTTGTTTGAACACGCTAATCTCAGGAACTACTGGTTTGAATTGGAAAATTCTTTTTGTATTGGATAGTCCATTTATCGAGGAATATTATAAGCTATATAACACCACGTTATAATTAATAGGAGCGGAGCATAAATGAAAAATGTTGCAAAAACGGGAATAAAAAATATTCCTTTTTGAAAGCTTCCGTTGCGTGCGCTGCGTAAACGGTTTAAGTTACGCAAATATCATGTATGGTGGAATTGTTCCTCTTTAAAAGTTATAAAATAAAGTCCGCGACAGCATATTTATTTATTTATTATTTATTAAAACTTTACGCACAAATGAAAAAATACTGTACAAAGGCGGACTTAATGCCTCAGGCATTTTCTACCAGTCAACCTTAGGGTGATGCAGAGACAACTTGGCATATGTCTGTCTTTTAAGATTGACTTGACCTTTTTTTATGGTAATCAAATTTGTTCGAAATTAATGCATTATTTGCAAAGGAGTTTTATCAACATAATATTAATCCTTATCCAAATAAATATTATGTTATTAATTACAAGTATTTAAATGCAATAAATGTATACAAAATTGTCCTTGAAATCACTTGATTTCAATCAACATCTTAGGAGATATCATAATTTTAAAATAACTCCGTAACAAAATAAGTAGAAAATTTATTATTTAAACCACTTTCTCTCTTAGGTGACGCAGACGAAGTTGCGCGGGTCAGCTATATGTATATTATAAAGCTGAAGAGTTTGTTTGTTTGGTTGAACGCGCTAATCTCAGGAACTAGATACTGGTTCGAATAGAAAAAATATTTTAGTGTTGGATAGCCCATTTATCGAGGAAGGCTTATAGGCTATATAACATCACGCTATGATCCTTAGGAGCCAAGCGAAAAGAAAAAAAGTCAGTAAGAACGCTAAGCGATAACGAAGTTATAGCGCGAGCGAGCGACGGGATGAGCAGGCAGGAGCTAGTACAATATACAATCGCATTTGAATTATTCTGCTGTCATCACAAAGGACTAATCCAAATCATGGCACGTGTAGGCAGGACAGGACGAATTTCGTCGTAGACGAGAACCTCAAATTACTCTGCATTCCTTGACTATGCTGTTTTTTTTTTGTCTTCACCTTCCCATATAATGCACAGAGATTTTAGGAACTATAAGTGTAAACTTTGGGCTATATTCCTATGTACTACTAGTTAACTGTAAATTCAGGTAGTTCGGTATGGCTCGTAATAAAAGTTAGTTCAGTACTTTTTTCTTCTTAGTTGGTTCCAAAGTTGGCGCATTCGTACGGCCAATGCCTTCGCGACCTTGGCCTTTCAACAGCAAAATAAATGCAGCGATTGCCGTCAGGCCTAGTTTTGCAATTAATTGACATCCAGAAACAGGGCATTTTTATGTTTTTGTTTTATTTTAGGATTCCGTACGTCCGAATAAAAAAAGGAACTCTTATAGGATCACTCGTGTGTCTGTTTGTCCGTCTGTCACAGCCTATTTGCTCCGAATCTACTGGACCGATTAAGTTAAAATTAGGTAAACATTTGATTTTGACTGTGACCCAAATGCGGACGTGTAATGTAAATAAAAGTGTTTTGAATATGAGGGTCAGTTTTAGTGGCCAAAATAGAAAATTAAAAAAAAAATACCTTTGCAAACTGTACCGTGTGACATATCAAATGAAAGGACTTATTGCAAGGATTTTACAGATATTTTTTTATCATTTTAAAATAAATACTTATAAAGTTATTTAAGAAAATAGATGAAAATTGACCATTGGTCGTTATCATCGAAGCTAAAAAAAGCGGATATTAAAAAAATGAAAAAAATAAAAAAAAAATCTTTACTTACCTATAGATTGCAGGAAAACCTATAAGAAATCTATCTCTCAATATAGTGCGTACAAACTTACATTTGTAGTTGGAATGTATGGGAGAACTTGTTTTTCAACTACAATATTAAGTTTGTTCTTGGGATAAATTCATCCCAACTACGGAACCCTTCATTGTGCATGGTGCGACACGCACTTGACCGGTTTTTGTTCTTGAGATAAACCGGGCGCCCTTGAATTGTAGAAATATTGCAGGAAGGTAGTTATATTAAGAACGGTTTGAGTTATTTATTCATCTTTTTTTACTGTGTCAGCCAGTGACTAGGTATTAAGGAAACGTTAAATGTACTAATGGATTTTCCCGGAAGAGCTATAACTACTATACTCTGTCCACTGAGAGAATGCTTTTTTGACACCTGTCAGTTTCATACAAACTCATACGTGTTTTACAAATTTAAACGATATTAAAATAAATAAATAAAATAAAATAAATTTTATTCAGGAAAACCCAATATTACAAAAAATAAAATAAAATTTCACAATAGATACAAATTAAATTTCAATGAAACTAAAATTAATCAATGAGTATGTCTAGGTACAAATTAAAAAGGTCACAGAATAAAAATAAAAATAAATTGTCAATGAAATTAAAGTAACTATTGTATCTATGGAAGTACTCTACCCATCTAACAATGTGGCGTTAGTGTGCCATTAAAAAAAGCGGCCAAGTGCGAGTCGGACTCGCCCATGAAGGGTTCCGTAGCAGCAAGCGCGATTTACAATTTATGACGTATTAAAAAAAAACTACTTACTAGATCTCGTTCAAACCAATTTTCGGTGGAAGTTTACATGGTAATGTACATCATATATTTTTTTTTGTTTTATCCTTCTCTTATTTTAGAAGTTACAGGGGGACGACGACACACATTTTACCACTTTGGAAGTGTCTCTCTCGCAAACTATTCAGTTTAGAAAAAAAATATATTAGAAACCTCAATATCATTTTTGAAGACCTATCCATAGATATCCCACAGGTATGGGTTTGAAGAAAAAAAAAATTGAGTTTCAGTTCTAAGTATCCCCCAAAATTTATTGTTTTTTTCTATTTTTGAGTGAAAATCCTAATGCGGTTCATAGAATACATCTACTTTCCAAGTTTCAATAGTATAGTTCTTATAGTTTCGGAAAAGAGAGGCTGTGACATACGGACGGACAGACAGACAGACAGATATGACGAATCCTTATGGGTTCCGTTTTTTGCCATTTAGCTACGGAATCATAAAAATGCACCAGTTACCCATACATTTCAGGCAAAGCCCTTTAACACTGGTTTCGCCACGCTTTTAAAAGTGCATATTTTTTGCTTGTTCTTTATGACTATCCACAATTAGTTTTCTATATTTTCCAGGTAACATAACGGCTGGATTGCCGCAAGTTCGTCCGCCTGCATTTCACACGACTTTAGGCAACACTACATATACGGCTGGCGATATGTTTTCGCATCTCGGTTCTGGATTGGCTGTTGTTCCTCTTGTGGCTATACTGTCCAACGTTGCCATTGCTAAGGCTTTTGGTAAGTCGAATCTAAATTTAATAAAATAGCATACATTTTTGCTTTAAATATGCTTTTATATGTTTTACAATCTTTTTTTATTTTTTTTTACGACTCGCACTAAGCGCTTTCAAACGTCTTTTATAATGCGCACAGCAAAGGAGTCGAACTCTCTGCCTGCGTCTGTGTTTCCAAACGCATACAATCCTAATGAATTCAAAGTTAGAGTGAACAGGCTTCTTCTGGGTAAGCTCACTCCATCGTCGACTTTGTCTCTGTCACCGCTGACCTAGACTAGAGTCAAGAGCAAACCCATCGTAGAATAATATATAAATAAAAAAATTGTTCGGTACCCAGGTCGGGCAGTGTTATTGGGTTTTTTCTATCTGGAATTTATCTGTAGCAGCCCGGAGTCTGGATTTGTGCCCGGTCGATGGCAATAGGCTCGCTCCCTATTACATGGGACTTAAACACAACTGGTGAAATGTGGGTCAAACTCAAAACTCAAACTCAAATTATTTACATTAATCACTTACAGGCACTTTTGAATTGTCAAGGAGTCGGTCAGTAAGAAAAAATGAAGCTAAATGCCCATTCTAAAGCGTAGGTACCTATGGAGAAGAACGGGCAAGAAACTCCATGGACACTCTTTTAAATTAAATTGTTACAAAAGTAGTCGTTACATCTATAATGTTGAATTTATAACTAAATGTGAGAACGACGTAAAAAAAAAAATATACACGTTAAAAACGTCCAGAGTAGGTACAACAAATAGAAACAAAAAAATAATAATACCCCGTGGCAGCTAAGAGATGACCAGTCCCAACTGACGGCGCCCGTTCACGAACATGACGCATGGATTAGCACCATTCAGCTCAACCACTTTGAAGGGAGCTAAATGATCCAACACACACGCCACCACTGTGTACTGGTATACCTCTGCCTAACCCTTCGGGGAAACAAGGCGTGATATTTTGTATGTTTTACAATATAAACTGTAGAGCAATCAAGAACGCAGTAACCGCTTTTCCGAACGTAGAACCTACGAGCACCTACATTTAATTTTGCGAAAGATGTGAATATTTTTGCTAAAGCTGAGAAAAAAAAAAAAAGTTTTAGGGACGATAATTTTACGTGATAACATCATATTATGACGTTATCACGTAAAATTATCGTCCGTAAACCAAACATTGCGTCACAAGTCGAACGCTTAGCCCGATCGTGCCTCTCTATCGCTTGTTCTGCGCTTTCGCTTGCACACTCGGCTCAGGCGGAACGTGACAATGAGTCATGCTTTTTCGTGCGTGAAGTCGGCATTCATCGATTTATAAGACGAAATCACGTCAAAAGTATTAGGGTGTCTTATATTTTCACTTTTAGAATAAGAAAGAAAGAATCACGTTTATTTGGTCACAGTTCGTGAAACACAAAATAAAAAGTGAAAATAATGTTAACAAAAAATGTTATAGGTAATAAAAGAATGCCGTAATTACTTACGAACCGACTGTAGTCTTTCTTACGCCAAGGGATTACGACAATGGATATTATACAAGCACTTAACTTCAATAGAAAATAACGGCAACAACCTACGAGTATGTCTAATTAGTAAATACGCACGTCATGCCTGCGTCAAAGAGGCGTATTTTTAGGGTTCCGTAGTCAACAAGGAACCCTTATAGTTTCGCTATGTCCGTCTGTCTGTCTGTCCATTTTTCTGTCCGCGGCTTTGCTCAGAGCCTCTTAGTACTTCTCTTCTTCTTCGCTTCGCTCTCAACAAAGCGGTCGTGGTCACAATGAGCTTTGTCCAATCGTAGGTGTTGTCGTAACTCGCCTCACGATCTCCCTCCATCTGATTCTGTTAGATGACAGTCTGTTCAGTCTCTTAGTACTTGAAAGCTGTAATTTGGTATGGCTATACCATATAAGTCACGCCGATAAAGTGGTAAAATAAAATCTTGAAATAAAATTTTTGGGGTACCTCCCCTACACGTAAAGTGGGGATGATCGTTTTTTTCCTCGTCTACCCGATGGTGTGAAAATTCACAGCAGTAGTATATACATATGTATATAACGAAGTTAAAAGGAAAACTGTCACAGTTAAGTAGACTTTACAAGTTACCGAGTAATTTATAGTCGACCAACTTACATTTGCAGTTGAAAAACATTTTGTTTGGGAGAACATGTTTTTCAACTACAATGTTAAGTTTGTTCTTGGGATCAATTCATTCCTTCTACGGAACCCTTCATTGCACGTGGTCCGACACGCGCTTGGCCGTTTTTTTACACTCTCATTTCGTCGAAGACAGTGAATCCAATGGAGTTTTAAGGCTCCTACAAACAGGCACGACACGCGACGCGGCACAAAGGCACCGCGTGTCGCGCGACGATCGGTGCCTTTGTGTCGCGTCGTGTGTCGCACCTGTTTGTAGGAGCCTTTATGTAACTCCATAAATACAAAATAGTAGGCATCGTGATAATAGGTAGAATGACGGCAAACACGCCAGACTCGCTAGAGCGAAAGCAATACCTAATGAATTTTCGTTCCCCGTCGTGTCTCTAAGGTGATAATTAAATACCAATGTTGTCGTTTTGCGTTGTTCTACTGTTATTTGTGTTTTCGATCCGAGTACGTTTATTCGCTCCGTTGCGTTTTCATTGTCACCTGGACATTCCAATTTCCCACACCAATAAACCGCCAAATATTTACTTTTATTTCAAGTTTCCTTAACTAGAGATTTATGTTTAATTAATTTAGTGAGAAAAGTACTGGCTAATGTTTCAGAGGGATTTTTATGAATTTAGATGTTTTTCCGTTGTCAACAAGGAACCCTTATAGTTTCGTCATGTCGGCGGTTTAGCTCAGAGACTCTTAATACTATACTCCGTTTACTATAGCATTAGACAAATAACGGCTAAATAACGACAGTTATTGTGTAATATTGTTAAAATTACTGCACTTTAGAGTTATTTTTTTAATGTAAATGGTAAATAGATTACAGCGCTTTGTATTTATCGTGAAATAACGGAGTTTATTAAACGTTTACATCGAAATAATGAAAGGGTGAGAACAGTTATTTGTCTATATAGTAAATGGAGTATAGAAAGGTGTAATTTGGCATGGGTATACATAATCACGCCGACCAAGTGGCGGAATAAAACCATGTGTTTTTTTATAAACAAAGGAGGTACTCTTGCACGTGAAGTGGGCATGATATTTTTTTTTTCTCGTCTATCCCATGGTGTGTGGTGTCGTTGAATAGGCTGTTAAAAAATATTGCGGATCAATAAAAACCAATTTTAGGGTTCCGTAGTCAACAAGGAATCCTTATAGGTTCGCCATGTTTGTCTGTCTGTCTGCGGCTTAGCTCAGAGACTCTTAGTATTTATAGATAGTTAGTTAATCTCTTAGTTTTTATAATTTGGCATGGGTGTACATATTAATTACGCAGACAAAGTAGTAAAATAAAATCTTGAAATATTTTCTTTTTAAGGGTTCTCTTACACGTAAAGTGGGGATAATATTTTTATCTCGTCTATCTCATGGGTATCATTGGATAGGCCGTTCAAAAATATTGCGGGTTTGTGAAAACCATTATTCGATTCAGGGATCCGTTTGCGTAACATTAAGCTTTAAAGTGCAAATTTTTGTTAGAGGCCCCTCTCCCCCCGCCAGCTAAATGGTTGTATTTGGATATGCGAAAAAATCACAGTAGTAGTATTTATAACGAAGTTAAAAGGATTTTTTTTTTATTCTAGGTACATCGTCTTCACCTATGATTATTGATTAATGTATACAAACTATTGTTAACATTTTAAAAGAGTAAGTATGGAGGTTCTTGCCCATTCTTCTCCATACATAACTACCTTTTGGAAGGCGCAACTAGAATCAATTAACTATTCATGTAATTTTTGACGTTCAAAAGTGCATCTTCGTGCCTATTTGAAATAAATGATTTGACTTTGACTTTGAAACTACACCACAGCTAAGTAGGCTTTACAAATGAACTGGAGCCTAAGTCTACTAATTTATAAACGTTGCAATGGTCTCGCCATTGTGAGTAAAGTAATGAAAATGTTTTGATTCAAGCAATGTCTACAAAATGCACTGCGTCTTTCTATAGTCACAATACCAGGGCCTCAAGTCTGCTATTACAATAGTGTCAGAATGGTCTCGCCATTGTGAGTATTTGACAGTGTTTGTATGGCAAATCTGTCAAAAACTCACAATGAAGAGACCATTGCAACGTTTGTACATTAGTAGACTTGGCCCCCTGTTACAATGTTAAGTTTATTCTTCGGATCAATTCATCCCAGTTACGGAACCCTTCATTTTGCGTGCACACGCACTTGGCCGTTTTTTATAATACAATATTTTGCACACAATAAGGTGTAAAAATGTAAGCACCTCCGGCTCATTTTGTAATTTCAATGCTCCTTTTAATTTTATTAAAATATTTAAATTCTTTGACCCAGTCCAATAGTATTTACTTCAAGCAAATACATTTCAGTAATTCGATAATACAAGCCATGAAGCGTTTAAATCCTTACAGTGAACATAAACATTGTTGCATACGTTTGCTGTACGGTTTTAACAAAAAGGATGTCCATCGATTGACGTCAGTTAAGCCAATGTGAAATTTATTCAAAAATCCATGCAATTTCAACTGCCAAGCAAAAATTTACGCGAGCTTGTTTACCGTGACGTTTCGTTTTTACTAGTCCGATGGAGACTGAGCTGACAGATTTACCAACATTGCAATATGAATATGATTCAAGTCAATACGAGTATTTGCAGATTTTAACGTGTTACTAGAATTCTAGGAATGCGTGTTACTTGTTTATGGTATCTATTTTGTTAGTGTTAAAAGCTGGGGTCCAAGTCTGCTATTTTTATAAATTCGTCACTCCAACACGATCCCATTGTCATTTTGCTAAAAGTTCGTAATCTGCTAAATTCATAATGGCCGATCATTGGTCGGTCAATGGTGTCGTAATAGAATTGTATTACAATGGCATTTTGAACATTTATTCATGCCAGACTTCATGTATATATATTTTTATATATTATTTATTAGTGTTATAGGCAATCTGAAGAGTAGGAAGTTGGAAGTTTAGTAGGAAGTTTCATTTGTCATTATGTACGAGATTACCAATTCTTTCAATGGAGTGTTAGTGGCTGACCATTGGAAAGTCATAATGACGCCATTATATTAGTAGATTACCAAACTTGTCAAAATCAACAATTATGAAATCAATGATAGACCATTCTGACACTATTGTAATAGCAGACTTGAGGCCCTGGATATTTGGTTGGGTGATTTTAGATTCTCGTTTTTATTTAACAATTTATTTTCGGTTTTAAAATTAAATAACATACGTCATCATAATCAATTAAGAGACCGTATCTAAACGTCTTACATGTGCTCTGGGGGCCAAGTCTACTAATGTACAAACGTTGCAATGGTCTCTTCATTGTGAGTTTTTGACAGATTTGCCATACAAACACTGTCAAATACTCAAAATGGCGAGACCATTCTGACACTATTGTAATAGCAGACTTGAGGCCCTGGTATTGTGACTATAGAAAGACGCAGTGCATTTCGTAGACATTGCTTGAATCAAAACATTTTCATTACTTACTAGCTGCGAGCTGCCGCGTGGCTTTTTCTTTTAAAACTAAGTTAATCCTTATATCATTAGCTATCTGCCAGTGAAAGTCTCGTCCGAATCAGTCCAGCCGTTTCGGAGATTAGCCAGAACAAACACACAAAAAAAATTAAAAACTGTGTTTTTTGTTATAAGTACCTACTGTACTCGTAACTATAAACATACTTTCATATACATTTAGTAAAAAGCTTTCATTTTGACATTACAAACAGACACTTCAATTTTATTTATTTGTATAGATTAGTTAAGTGCGTTTGAATTAATTTTCGTTCTAAAACCTTTTAGAATAAACTATAATGTTTTAGAACGGAAAATTCAATGTTGCTTGCTAGAAAGTAGAAACAGCTTTCAAGCACGGTTTAAAACTTTAAAGTACTATCAACATCAATTTAACATGAGTTTGATAAGTTTTGATATGTTTTATTACTTTGACTCTTTAAATTAGTTTAAAGATAGTAATAGATTGGTACCGCCCGCGTCTGGCCGATAGCACTAACCACTGAAAATAAATAAGTGGAGAATATTGTAAATCAACTTTAGTGAACTTGTTCCAGAACTAGTGCTCAAAATTGGATGAGCTAATCGAGTTTGCTACCTTAAATTACAAACTTGACTTGTTTATGATAACAATTACTGAATATATGCTCGCACGGTGAAAATTATACGTACCGAGGTGTTATTGGATTAGCGTTGTCAGCTTATAAGCACGACTCCTTAGGTGAACCCTAATGTCGCGACATTGTGACTTGTTTACGATAGCTTACACAAATGTTTTATAATTTATTCCATCCCTTGGGAAACAATTAATTTTTATTATTATTACTGTTGAATATGAGAGATATGAATGGAAGATGCTATTGTGAAATATTTTAACATCAGTGGCTAAATTATTTGTTTCTTTAACTTCAACAATTGTTGACGTGTATGGACGCGTTCGCATCGAGGTTATATACATCTCATCAAATTCAGGAGATAGTGCCGCACCCACCACCTTTTTAGGGTTCCGTAGTCAACAAGGAACATTCATAGTTAAGCCATGCCCGTCTGTCTGTCTGTCCGCGGCTTAGCTCAGAGACTCTTAGTACTAGGAAGCTGTAATTTGGCACGAGTATACATATTAAACGCCGACAAAGTGGTAAAATAAAATCTAAGGTACCTCCCCGACACGTAAAGTAGGGATGATATTTTTTTCTCGTCTATCCCCTGGTGTGGGATATCGTTGGATAGACCGTTCAAAAATATTGGGTGTTTATGAAATCCATTTTTCGATTCAGGGATCCGTTTGCGTAATATTAAGCTTTAAAGTGCTAAATTTTGTTACAGTCAAGTGTCCCCCCTATCAACTAAATAGTTGTAGTTGGCTATGTGAAAAAATTCACAGCAGTGTTATATAATTATAATGAAGTTAAAAGGAAAACTGTGTGGTGCTGGATGTAAATAGCACCACCCCATTTCCTCCCGTGGGTGTCGTAAAAGGCGACTAAGGGACTTACTAGAGAATGGGCAGCAGCGTTCTCTATGCATTTTTAACACCATACTGCGATCGCCAACCCGCCTGCCAAGCGTGGCGATTATGGCAAACCCCCCAATTGGGGGAGGCCTATGTCCAGAAGTGGACGTCTTTCGGCTGAAATGATGAATGATGATGAAATGGAAAACTATCACAGCTAACTTAAATTTGCAGTTGAGAATATGTTTTTCAACTACAACATTGAGTTTGTTTTTGTGATCAATTCATACCAACTACGGAACCCTTCTTTGTGCGTGGTCCGACACGCACTTGGCCGGTTATACCGTTAGAATAAAATGTTCCTTGATTGTAATTAATCTATACCCAAAGTCTCTAATTCAGATAATTTATGTAAACAAAGTAATGTCAAGAAATGTCACTGTCAAAATGACAGGACAGTGGTACAAAACATTTTATCATATTTCTTTTTGTAAATAGTCATCGCTTAAATTAAAGTGAATTAATTTTAAGAACTATGCAAACAAAATACCGTTGCCAAACAATGTTTTGTGTAGCATGTCTCCGACATGCTACACAAAAAAATATGATCGTCATAATCAGACCTTTTAAGTCCAGTGCTAGACGTAGGCCTCCCAAAATCGATTTCCACTCGAAACAGTTTACAGCCGTTTTCATCCAAAATGTGGCTAGATATGCTACTTAAATATGAATCTATTTATGAGAGTTGTAATATTAGTGTTGTTGAAGATGTTAAAAATTTGAAAATGTTTGGATCTCCTGCAATGTTACCAGTATCATAAAATATTTTATACCAGAAAATGTCCTTTTTTAATAACTTGTTTAAAACCGAAAATTTATAAAAATAATTACGGTATGATTATTTTTTAATTATTATTTCTTAAAATCAGTACTCAAAAGAAAATGAAACCTCTTTTTTCGCCATTTTATGTGAATTACCATTACAAAGATAATTGTTTGCTATGTTATCCCCTTTGTTTACATAAATTATCTGAATTTGAGACTTTGGGTAAATCATAATTTTACTTTATACTTGAATAAATTATATTTTATTTTATTTATTTTTAATAAAAAATTACTTACATAAAACACATTTAACTTGGGGAGTGGGGGCTCTTTACCGACGTCATAGCTACGTATAAAATCTACTCGCCGTAATATTTTGATTACGTAAAAAAAGAAAAAATACGTGTCCAATATTTTTTAATAATCTACACGACGGACAAAAAATATTTTTTTAGTCATCATCCCTATTCATCACAATAATATACAGTGACACGATGATTGCGCCATTAAAACAAGTCCCGATGGTTTAAAAAAGTTGCTATTTCGTTCATATTTCAGCTAAAGGGAAAACTGTGGACGCGACACAAGAGATTGTAGCTTTGGGCGTGTGCAACATAGTCAGCGCTTTCTTCCAGTCCATACCAGTGAACGGCTCGTTTTCAAGAAGCGCTGTAAGCGATGCCTCTGGAGTCAGGACGCCCGGCTCTGGAATCTACACGGGTATGTACTTAGTTCGTCGAATTTTGCTAAATGTGGTATTTGTTAGAATAGCATTTTACTCAAATATTATTTTGTAAAAGATTACGTCTTGTTTGAAAGGATAAACGTGTTCAATGTAATGTACATTTATTACATAGATCTGATGTAGATTCTGTTAGGATTATTGGGGATTCATGTAGTAATTAAGCTGGTTTATATGTCTGATTTATTGGGTTTCGGTACGTTCTTATGCTATGATTAATTCCCATTGTAATAGAGATCTAACTAAAGCCTACAACTTTATTTACATACTAGCTACTGCCCATGGCTTCATCCGCGTGGCTTTTTCTAAAATAAAAGTATACAGTAACTCCTTATAACATCAGCTATCAGTGAAAGTCCCATCAGAATCTGTTCAGCCGTTTTGGAGATTAGCCGGAACAAACAGACAGACCAACCGAAAGAGACAAAATAAAAATAATAAAAGTTTTTTGTGATAAGTACCGTATATATATATACTTTCATACGTATCTATTTGACATAACAAACAGATACTTCAATTTTATTTATTTGTGTTTACATTATGAAAAACTAGCTTTTTCTCGCGGCTTCACCCGCGTGGAGATCGGAAATTGTCCCACGGAAACGTTCTACCTGTATAAAAAATAACCTATGTCCTAATGGTTTATCCATGTGCCCATACAAATTCGTTCAGCCGTTTTAGCGTGAACGTGTAACAAACACACTTTCGCTTTTATAATACTTTACTCCATTTACTAGCATTAGGCAAATAACGGCTAAATAACGACAGTTATTGTGTAATATTGTTGAAATTACTGCACTTTAGAGTTATTTTTTTAATGTAAATGGTAAATAGATTACAGTGCTTTGTATTTATCGTGAAATAACGCAGTTTATTAAACGTTTACATCGAAATAACGAAAGGGTGAGAACAGTTATTTGTCTAATATTATAATAAATGGAGTACCACCTGTAACCACCTGTCTCAGATCCAGAGGTCCCGGGTTCGATTCCCAGCGGGGGCAAAAATTTCTGCTCGGTTTGGTTGGTGGTAGGGCTTGTTCTAAGTCCGCCTGGCTAGCTACCACCATCTTATCTAAGTCTGTCGCCAAACAACAATGTTAACAACATTTGTTGTGTTTCGGCAGTTAGAGGTAAGATAGCCAGTTCCTCTGTGGTTGAGGATTCCGGGTGAAGCTCGCTTCCATCTTCGGCCTTATCATCACTTACCATCAGGTGAGATGAAGGCCAAGAGGTTCCCCGTTGAGTGTAAAAAAAAAAAAAAAAAAAGGAGTATAGCTGCGCCAAATTTCATCCAAATCCGTTTTGCCATTTTGTCGTGTGGTCTCTCTGTGTCGAGTGCAACGAGACCAATCATTTATCTAAGCATCCATCCTTCCTCACAAACTTTCACATTTAGATATAATATTATTAATTTGTAGGATAGGATAGGATTCGTTAGGATTAATGGTAAATTAACGCGTATGCTGAAAGGTTAACAACACTATGTGCGTTATCTACAAACGTTACTTAGCACATAATTTTTCTGGCCTTGATAGTTATTTATTTATTTTAATTTCGCACACAATAAGGTAAAAAGGCGGACTTAATGCCTCAGACATTTTCTATCAGGTTCTCAAGTCTGCTATTACAATAGTGTTAGAATGGTCTATCATTGATTTCATAATTGTTGATTTTGACAAGTTTGGTAATCTACTAATTTAATGGCGTCATTATGACTTTCCAATGGTCAGCCACTGACACTCCATTGAAAGAATTGGTATAATCTCGTACATAATGACAAATTAAACTTCCTACTAAACTTCCAACTTCCTACTACTTCAGATTGCTTATAACACTAATAAATAATATGTAAAAATATATATAAATGAAATCTGGCATGAATAGATGTTCAAAATGCCATTTTAATACAATTCTATTACGAGACCATTGACCGACCAATGATCGACCATTATGAATTTAGCAGATTACGAACTTTTTGCAAAATGACAATGGGATCGTGTTGGAGTGATGAATTTATAAAAATAGCAGACTTGGGCCCCAGTCCACCCCTTGCCATTATCGCATAACTGCCATACTACAAGTGCAAGTAGAGACGGAAACATTTTGAAGCACGAGCTAAGTAACATTATAGATCTCGGCCTGATTCCCGAACTATTATGGAGTAATTAATGTCAATCGAAGGACATAGTAAAGTCCGCGATAGGCTCGTTTTATTTAAGACTGCAATTTATTACTCGCTGTAAATCAATAGCTTTAAATAATGGCGTCTACAAATTGATCTCTTGCTGCCAGAAATATACTAAGGCCCTAACAGAATACCAGCGCTGTGACACTTATTTCTAAACGTCGCAGCATCTTGCTGAGATAGGAGCCCTTTGGCATCGTACAGGACCTTGTTTGTTTTTATTTAATTAATTAAAATAATTTATTCTCTACCTTTTATTTTCTTTTTACATAATTTTCTTGTTTATACTTTAATCATTGTGGGGTTTATTTATAAACGCTACTTAAAGTTAAGTAATGATTAGCGACTGTTTAACCATACATTTTTGACGTTTGAACGTCACTTAACTTTAAGCAACGTTTATGAATAAACCCCTGTGTGTTTAGTTGATTGTGTGATCTTCCTGTGCGAGTCAAAATACAAAAAAAAAAAAAAAAACTTTCTTTCTTTTAAATAAAGAATGTTAAGTGACGTTAGTTTTTCTTGTTCGATATGTAGTTTCGAGTAAAAGAAAATAAACAAGTAATAAACTCAGCATCAATCTTGTTTCCTCGATCTCTGTCTATTTACGACTTTCTTTGTTTCAATTTATTTTGTGACAATTTGTTAGCAGTTAACTTTGTTATGCTTTGTCGAGATCTTCGGCACTTATCATCGTGACTGTTCCTTCCTGTGTTTGGTGACCTCTAGTCTACTTGCGACACAGTTTTAAGGGGCCGTGCACGAAATCGACTGCTTTTGATCAATTTTGTTCATTGTTTGTGAGAAAGAGAAAAATAATTTAAACAAAATTATTTGTGATTTGAAAAGTCGTGTTCTTTGTTTTGCATGTGGCTGAAAGGGATTTTTCAAATAAATTAAGTATTCACGGTAAATCACTAATATTCGCAACAAGTTTTCCGAAAAATGACGCGTGACTGACATTTGATCATCATTCTACAAGAAACTACTTTTGATTTTGAACATTAAAAATATATCATCAACATCATTATATGGTCTCCTTGCATGTGGCCGAACCTCTTTTTTCAACTTCCATACAAAATATAGCAGAAAAATAATATTGAAAAAACCTTTTTTTCAGTAATATATTTTTTCCTATTATTTAGCAAATCATATCAAGAAATTTAAAAATCACAAATTAGTCTTCAGCTATCGTTGAAATATAATCAAAATTTTATTTAATGTTTATACAATATCTTCATTATGTAAATCAACGGCGAAATGAACTATATGCTGGAGAGCACAAAAATGATGAAACTATTAACATCTGCTGTGACTGACACAAATGGTTTAACACCGTGAAAACTGTACTTTTATAGTAACACAGACTTAATGTTTCGATTATTTCAAGTTTTAATAATTAGATAAGAAATTGACAAAAGAGAGTTTTTTTCGTGCACGGAGCCTTAAGTGCAATAGTCAACTTTGATTTTCTGTAAACATCATATAAATTGCTCCATACTACATTTTCCTCTGGTTTTACAGTAAATTTGGAGTGAGAAACAAACTTTAGTCGTAATAGTCTAGGTAGAATTGTAATTTCATGCATCGTGCGCGCGAACGTCCACGTTCGTCAGTGATTGCATTAGGTCCTGATATGATAGAAGCGAGTCTGCCTTTATCGAGCAGTTCCGTCGAGTTATAATTGAACATTTTCTATCAGAAAATCTTAATTACCCTGTTCGCCCTAACTAACGAAACGAGGACCGCAGGAATGGGATTACAAAGTAGTTCATTCTAGATCAATGAGGCGGTTTTATAGCTATGCCAGAAATGCTTTTAATGAAACTTTCAAAATATAATGTTGTTATAATCTTAGGTTACTTACTTTCATCTTAAATTTTCCTGGCTGTCTACTTAGAATACTAAAAAGCTATGTTAAAATGGACTAATAGAAATAATCAGTGGACTAAGAGATATAAAGATGAGATTTTATTGGCAATTTTTCAGTTCTTTCTCGCTGCCGTCGTCTTAGCGTTAGAGCTAAGATAACACTTGGTTTATCGTTACCATTTTATATTACAACCATATATTGTTACCATTTTACATGGCGTATATTATGATTGTGGTTGTAATCGTATTGTAATTTAATGTTCTTTACTATGTTTGTTTATGAATCTTTGTTTTAGACATTTTCCCTTATGTCGGTACTCGGTGTCTCTGTTCCAACAGTCTACAGTTTACTATTTAAGTTTATCCTACTAGACTAGTTGGACTAATAAGCATAAAACATAGACGATGAAACTAAAATCGTTGCTCTGAATATTGACTCGTCACTCGTGTAAAGCAACGTCTACTGAGCGTTCAAAAAGTTTTGCACGTCATCCAACGAGTTTAAACACTATGTCATGGTAAAAAGCTGTACTTTAGTATCAACACTAGTTGTATATCGTACATTTAGGGGTTTATTTATAAACGCTGCTTAAAGTTAAGTAATGATTAGCGACTGTTTAACCATACATTTTTGACGTTTGAACGTCACTTAACTTTAAGCAACGTTTATGAATAAACCCTTTAGTTTTTAAACGCATTGCCATAATTTTGAGTCAGCAAACTCTTTGAGCGTAGCTTTAACTGATATGCTACTTCGCGAACATATAGTATGTTTTCGGCATACTGTAGGTAAGCAAATTAAAAACCAAACTTGACTATTCAAAATAGAAGAAGTTTAATGCTGAACCTTTTATTACAAGTGTTTGTTATCTTATTAGAACCCGTGAACTTATTTTATTCTTACTTTTCAAAGATGTCCCCCAAATGAGACTATTCTTTCTTTGTTTTTCGTGATATAAATAATAACATACAGGATGGAAGAAATTTTAAGGGCCCTGGAGGGGAACTACCTTAAATCCTTTAGTAAGCTCGTTTTACTGAAAGGAAACATTCCTTTATTTTTTTAAAGAAACAAAACTGCATTCAAAGCTCTTCTAAAATTCGCTTTTCTCACCTGGGAATCGAACTAGCTAAAAATTCAAAAAAAAAATAAACCATCGCTATTTTATTATACGAATCGGTAGGATTATTGTTTAGGATAAAATTTGTCTAATAAAAATGTGGTCTTTGAAATAAAAAAAAGTAAAAACTAATATTTATTTTATTTTATCTCTAAAATCAAATTGTGTAATTTTATGACTAAATTTGTGTAACCGGAACGAGGGGGATCATTTCGAGCAACTTATCAGTTAAATTATTAAGATTTTCTTCTCTTCTTAATATCCGTCTTCGTTAAAAAAATGTTTAATTTTTATGTGTTCTTCGTATTTTATTAGATAAATTTTATCCTGAACAATAATCTTACTGATTCGTGTAATAAAATAGCGAGGGTTTATTTTTTTTATTTTTTTGTTGGGTCGATTTCCGGGTGAGACAAGCGAATTTTAGAAGATCTTTGAATGCAGTTTTGTTTCTTTAAAAAAATAAAGGAATGTTTCCTTTCAGTAAAATGAGCTAACTAAAGGATTTAACGTAGTAGTGGCCCTCCAGGGCCCTTAAATTTTTTCCACACTGTATAGTGTAACAACTAAGAAATCAAATAAAAGCCCTCTTCCGCTCTCCTACTTTTGCTGTGCCCGACAGGATCACAAATGATCAAATCTTTGTAAAACTTACCACCTACGTGGAAGCAGCAAATATATTGAGTATCCTAAATCCAGCATCGGACCACCCCCGCCCCGCCGAGGTCAAAGGTCGTGTGTCGCATTATGTCAACCTGCAAACTTGCTCTGTTTCGACTTTACATTATTCAGGGTGTTCCCAATGAATATTTACTCGCCCCAATTGAATCTCAATAGAGTTTTGTTAGTCCGACATTAACATTGCGGCTTGGATTATTTGGGGAATCGGAGTAATCTCGACTTGGGTAAATAGGTCTTTTTTGGGTGTTTTTACTAGGTTTGTCAGTCAAGAAAACATCTTAGTTTTCTTAAAACAGACATTCTTATCTTAAAAAAATATACGAGTATATTAGATATCTTGACCTGATTTTGACCAAATTTTGACTCAATTTTTTCGATAGGCTTTTAAAGACCAGAACGTTGTGATAAATGTTGATGCAACAATAATTTAATATCTATCCAGCAAAATGTTAACGTTTGCAGAACGCGAAATAGAATATACACAATAAAATATTACGTCATGAATTAGCTTATTTAAATACAAACAAAGACCAAAATTACTCACAAATATAAATGTTTCTCTAATCGGTTGAATAATTAAGAGATTACAAGAGAGATCCAATAAATGATGCATATTATCGTTAACTATAATGGTTCTAAAATCGCTTCACAGAAATCCTTCGAGTCTTCGTCGAATCTAGAACAACTCCGCGTGATTTGTGGCTTGTCTCATGTTTGCGAAATCCCGGCTTTTAATCTTAGGATTAGTTTTAACAGAAATGGGGTGTTTGAAGTAAGACAAATGTAAATCCTGGGACATAAATCATTTTTACCATGTGCGACAACAGCGCGGAGTTATGTAGTGGGTACTTCATAAATCTAAAAGTTTGCATCGTAGTTTACTGTCACAGCCAAGTTTCCGTGGTTTTACAATTTCAAATATACGTCTGAAATATCAGGAGGCTCCCTTTATATGTCTGTCAGGTGGATTTGTGGCTCCATTGTGTTGAATGCACTCACCGTTTTGGCGATTTATGCCGATACTTATGATTTCGATTTGAAGCTTTTACTTTGGTTTATGTCATGACTGGTTGAATTGTATTATCATGCCATTGTAGACTGTACAAAGTCAAATCGTAGCAGAAGTATTTTCCTTTTATTCATATTTGCAATTAACTTGTTTTGAAGTGTCACCGGGGACTGGAAAATTATGGGGAAATGGTATGGGCATGTGATGCGGAGGAGTGAGTGTCGTGAGGAAAGTTTTGAGTATAAATGTATCCACATTCCATCCACATCCATCCCCTACTCTAGCCAGAGCAGGGCTAGAGTAGGGGATGATCTAAGAAACGGTGGATGGACTGTGTCAAAGATGTTATGGCTAAAAATGGGGTGACTAATGAGATCACGATTAATAGAAGAGTATGGAAGAAAAAATTGGTTGTCTGTAAAGTTGGTTTACGGACGATAGTTTAACGTGACAACGTCATAACAAAACATTGATGCGGCGCAAGCGTACAATGAGCGCAACGGGACAATGAGTCATCCTTTTTCGTGTATGCAGCCGGCGTTCATAGATTTATTAGACGTTGTCACATCAAAAGATAGGTATGTTGCGCCGAACCAAATTAATTGGGATAAGTGTTGGAAAATGACGTTGAATTAACTTGTTTTAATTTTTGTATTGCCGACTTATTTTTACTTACTCGGAATTATTTTTACCTCCGCACCACTGACTATCTGCAGTATTGTCTCTCCTTCTACTTTTAATCCATCCAAAGGTTGTCTGTAAAATATCGCTTTTAGCGATAAGACCGCCCATTGTGACACCCTATGTAACAGTTCTACATTTATATCTGTAATTTTTATGGTGTACATAATAAAGAGTATTCTATTCTATTCTATTCTAAAACATTAATAAATAATATGCAATAAATGCATGCTATTGCTATCTATCTATGCAATAAATGTTGTCCATTTGTTTATTCTGATTAATTGCCTTTTACAATTCAATTCAATTTATTTAATAAAGTAACAACGACTCATTTGTTAGTAAAAAAACTTATAAACATCCTCAACAGAAATCCTGTACAATACATTCAGCGGCAGTACTATCCGACGCATCACAGCGGCTGCACCATTCCAGGGGAAATGGCGCAGCAGCGATTCAAGTACGAACAGTCCAGCCTGCTCGAAATTAGAGACAGGATACTGTTGTTACTGCCCATACCCCACGCAACAGGGATCCACATGTGCGTCCGCGAACATCCCTGATGCGCTGCAGTAGCGGGGTAGCCTCAACAGCACCCTGAACGCATTGTTGTATTGCATGCGGAGGGCACTGTACGATTTTTGAGTATATCTAGACCACAGGCTGCTCGTGTAAAACTTAGTGCAGTACGCTCTGAAAAGAGTAATTTTAACGCTTACTGCGTATTTTTGCTACTAATGCACTTTTTCAGTAACATTAAGTCCAGGCAAATTAAATGCTCGAAACAATGATCATCAATGGCCTATTTATCTTACTAGAACTATTTGTATGTAAAGTACCAAACCGAGACGTTATTCTCATTCAGTGTCGCATCTCTTGATTATAATCGTAATAATAGTTCTGCAATTAACGTTCGTGTTAATCTCTCAATAGATCCTGTATTAATTGGCGTACTATACAGGTGTGTTGAAATAGGGATGCTTGTACTTGGTAGCCGTGAATTATTGATATTAATTGTTACAACCATTTGTGGTGTTGTTTAATAGGTACCTATGTTTTAGTCCCGAAGACCAATTCCCGTAATTAAAAACGTTCAAAATCAATATTATATTCAAGTCGCAATATCATCTCAGCGACAATTTGTCAAAAATGTCAAAAAAACTTGACAAAAATGTAGGAAAACTAGAGGTATAATTGATAGTTTGAGACATCAGACTGAACGTTCTTAAAATTACGGGAAATGCCCCTTTGATATGTTCTTTGACATAATAATTGACTGTTTCCAGTAATAGAGATCATAACAAAAGACGAACGCAGTATGCTTGATAGAACTGTATTGAATCAGTGATTCAATACAGTTCACTTTGTATGATTGAATTCCTTTGATGCGCGGCTAGTTTGATGCAGTTTCCCCGTAACTTTGATAATACGAGATTCTAGGTAATGCACGTGCCTTTACTCCCAGATAACTCGTGCAGAAGTTATCGTTATGGTTAAAATATGTAATAACTCACGTCGACTTTTTGGCTCACAAGACTGCTGAAAATATGTCATTGCTTTCACGAGATTTATATAAACGTTACGAGTTTACTTAATATATCGTCGCCTTAGTAGTGAAGGCAGCCAGTTCACACTAAACTGGTTCTAAGATAAAGATAAATCAAAAATTCACCACTTGATTTTTTGTTCCTAGTTTCATTTAACTCCTTTCACGTCTGAATGCAAAACTCTAGTTGAGCTATCACTTAGATCTCTTCATCACTAGAATCTCCGTTTAACGACGAGTATGGTGGTGTTCACAACTCAATTCGGTCAAAAGTGTGGCTTAGCTCTCTTCACCACTAATGCGACGATATTGTCAATCAAAGGGTTTCTATTCCTATACCTGTTTTTTTAAAGGGAAATTAGCTGTCCTTCGGACAATTTTGAAGGGTTACCCCTTCCAATCGTTGTTAGAAAAAGTTTTAAGGCTTTCAGATCTCTTTATTTTCATATAATATTTCTAACGTCTGCGTAGATACTGTTCACAGTGGTAACAGCCGTGGCTTACGAGTTGTAGGTTCGAAACAAGATAGGCGCTTTATTTTGTGTAAATTTTTTCATCACTACTGCTCTCAAAACGGTGAAGGAAAACATTGTGTGGAAACCGGCCTTTATGATCATGCTGACTAGAAATCAAAACATCTATGCCAAGTATTGCCTAAACCTTATATTGACTAGGAAGCACAATGCCCACCTTGCAATATGTCTATACAGTATTTGAATTAAACCTTATTCTGAGAGTGGAAGAAATGTAGGTAAACCCACAAGCAACTTGGAAGTAGCGTTCGCCGGCTGCTGCCGCGGCACCGCTCGCTTCGCTCACTCGGCTCACGCGTGGTTGGTCATAGTTCTAACCATACCTAACCTATTTCACCCAGTTCAAAATGACGAATCATACCTAAAATCTGCCGCAGAAATATTCACTATTGTCTAAATATCTAGTCGCAGGCAGATTTTATGATTCATCATTTTGTTCTCCAGGCGATTTACTACTTAGAAATTATTGGAATTTAGGCATTTTGCTTGTTAAACATTTTGATCTGTAGGCGATTTACAGCTTAGGCAATTTGCTGTGTAGACATACATTTTAGGCATTTTGCTTATTAGACGAATTGAAAGTTAGACACTCTGATCATACGGCGAAACCGGTATGTCCTAGAAACGAAAAATTCGAAGACATGTGACATGTGCCAACCTGCGCTGGACCCGCGTGGTGGATTACGGCCCACTCCCCAGCAGTATCCTAGCAGTGGGAAAATTATAATCTTAAATCTGATTATGCTACGTAGATAATCATATAATATTTTTGATTGTTAAAATTGATATGTATTGTTCAAACATAATGGGTTATCTACCAGTTCAAGAATGTATTAAATGATACCTAACATATTATTTCAATATACAGGTATAATAGTGATACTGACGCTAGTATTACTGACGCCATATTTCTTCTTTATCCCGCGTGCCGCCCTCGCATCGGTCATTGTATGCGCTGTCCTGCAAATGGTCGATTATGGCATCGTCAAGAAACTCTGGAAAACTAGCAGTGAGTATAAAATAATACTTTTATTTTTGCAAGCTTGAAATTTTTAGCCTTGTCATCTTTCACGCCTCTTGGCCAATAGAGGATTGTATTATCTAAGTAAGCAACACACAACAATATCGAACAAAACTCGTAAGTAATGATGAAGACCATTATCTAAATCCATTGTGTTGTTTAGAAGATCTAAGCAGTCACACAGACACATACGAAAAGCGACTTTGTTTTATGCTATGTTTAGATTTGACTTTGGTTTTGTGTTATAAAATATGTCGTACTTTAAACGTTAAAACAATATCTAAGGCCGTGAAAAGATAATTTCACACAACGTCTTTCAAGGTGCAACACTTAAGAAACGTTTGGAATAATTTGAATTGGAGGAAAATCTAATATTTACCTACTACCGTATTCCATTAAATTCCATTTTCATATTCATTCAGTTACTTGGGCGACCCCTTGTAATCCCACTGAAGATTATAATGTTATTCCGCTTGGTGGTAGACAAAGTTCAAGAGTTGCCAAGTTTCACTCATTGTCGCCCGTGTTATTTCGTGTCTCTTTTTCCTCATTCCGGAGGTATTAGAAAAATACTTGTGAAGTTAGTAAACTTTGCTAAGTGTGATGGTGGATGGGTGCCGATAAGATTGGAATATTTAATGGGGTCCCTAGATAGTCAAACTATGCTTGTCAAGCATCCGCATTCATTTCTCGTCAAGCATTCCAATTAAATATCATTTTTCATCGAGCATTATCAAGCACGTAGTTTGGTTGTTAAGCACATCAAGCTTCGTTCTAAACGGTCAAAATTGCTATTTACGGAGCTTAGTGGCCACTATTTTTCGTTTTAATGATTACAATAAAACATAACAATTTAAAACTACTGTTTGTAGAAATAATAACGTATAGTCTTGTGAAGCACAACTTGACGAGCTTATTTTCTGCATTTTCATTCTAAAATAAAAGAAATCACCGAAATAATGATGAGGGCGCCACTGTGTGCTCGGCGTAGTGTTAAGTCCATTTTTGTACGTTTTTTTTTAACTTGTGCATTAAGTTTTAATACTTAGATAAATGTGCGCATTGAAAAACATAAAGCGCTTTTCCGCCAGTCTCACTTTCCCGACGTCAGATTAGCCTACCCAGCTTTCCTGACACGTTTCGCCCAAATAACTCAATTTTCCTTTATGATAACGAAGACAAAGAAGTATCAGTTTAATGAATGCTTTGGGGGTATTGTTACTAATACCTAAACTTAGCCTACGTCTAACCGCGAATTTGTACACGGCACACGTATTTAACCTAGGAAGCTGCTTACAAAATTATGAACTGATGGAATTGCGTTCATTAAGATTCCGTCAGCGGTACTGAAAAGAAGTTTTTAATATAGGAGTATGCGTAAATTCGTTGTCACGCCTACAGGCATATTAAGCTGTTTTAATTAAAATGTGGGCTCAAATGAATAAACTCATGTATGTTGTTAATGATATTGTGTTGCAAAGGATGGAATGTTATTTTGAGTAAGCTTTTCGGTTCTAAGCCCTTCTTCCAGCAGAAACCACATTATTATTGTATGTTTATGCTGGAGGTCTGGATCTCATATCCTAGTACTCATCAGCGTTACATATAAAAATTATGCCATTTTTAATCTTATTCTCAGGGCTGGGTCACATTGTAGACACTTGTCAGCTTTTTGGTTGAATGTTACGTTATTTGCTTAGAGCAAATAACGTAATATTGAGATATTTAAATCTTTGTAGCACAAAGCAGTGTACTTAAATATAATAGTTTAGTTTAAATTGAGCACGTATTACAATATTAGTTGGGCCTTTCTTGGAAATATTTCCACAGCTTTTCTGTTAAATATTTTTAATTATCTCTAGCTTGAGATATATTTAAATGAAACCTTTTGTGTCATAAAGAAATAATACAGTAGGATCGTTTACATTGAGCACAAAGTAGCCAAGTGGATCGCACAATTTCAGCTAGGTTTTTTTTGGAACGATTTCCACTATTTAACCAAATTATTTTATACTGAATATTGTTTATTATTTTTAAATATATATGAAAAAGAGTACATAGCGTTAGGACCTACATATAATAATAATAAATACTTTTATTGCCATATCTAAATTATTTATTTGCAAATGTTGTTAGTAGTTTTATTTATTTTCTAGATGTTAGTCCAGATAAGTTATTTTGTAGGATATGGTCCCTTCCTCAAGTGAAGGCCTCCTCCCACTTCTTCATTGTGTCTATATCTTTGCCAATAGTCTGCCAGTCTTTCCCATCTAGTATGTCATGAGCCCACCTTCTTTTCGGCCTGCCTACTCTTTTTTGTCCTGTTGGTCCCTTCCGTAGCGTTATTATGAATGTCCACCTGCTGTCTGTATAGTGTGTTATATGACCAGACCATTGTTATTTCAGTTTTAGGGTTTGCGTGAGTGCATCAGTTATCTTGGTTTCCACATATCATTATACATCTCTATTTATAGTTACTTTTCAATACAGTTGTTAAACTTGGCGTACTTTAGAGGCTATAATTATGATTCGAGAAGTAAATCTTTTGCATAGGCATCTTTTTGTTACGCGGTCGTGACTTTTTTTACGAGCTCGATCATTACATTTGCAGTTGAGTTTTTTTAATACTTAAGTCAATTTAAAAAGTTTAGTAGCAAGGCGTTTTCATACATAGAATAAAATGGGATAGATTTAAAATTAGATTAGATTATTAGATTTTATTTTAGTATTTTTTTTTGTTTTTTAGTATTTTTTTTATGGGATAGGAAAAATGAATGAGTCCGTACGTCTTAGCATTGAATTCTCAAGTCTTTTAAATGGTTGCTTAATATATTTAATTACCAGTTTTAATTTAATTATTTTCACATCAACATTTGTCAAAAATCGAATAGGCTGTATGTATAGGCTGTTTGCGTTGTAAAAAAAAAATATCGCGTTGCAAAAACGCGTCATTTTCTGAAAATTTTAATTTTTTGTGTGATATATTGATTATTTTTTAAATTTGTTTTTTACTATTTCCCACAACTGTATTGAAAAACGTCGTGTGATACACGGGTGTGTAGGTTATTGCAAACTCGTGTCATTAAAAACCCTCGCCTTCGGCTCGGGCTTGTTAATAATAGATCGTTTGCAATAACCTACTTTCCACCCTTGTATCACAATGTAATATTCTCTCGCATCACGATACGAATACCATTAGAACATGCCATGTGGTGGTGAAAACATCAGCCAATCAGCATAGGCGCAGTCGTGGATGCTATTTTAATGCCGACTTTAAACCCAAAACCTTAGATAAGTATAAGAGATAAATCTGGCAAAACAATATGCTCGCAGGAATGGACATCATCCCTTTGCTGGGCACATTCCTGTGCTGTCTGTTCCTGGGCATTGAGATCGGTCTGTGCTGCGGCGTGGGCATCGACGCGCTGCTGCTGCTGTACTACCACTCGCGGCCTCCGCTAGACGTACAGTATGTTGATGTAAGTATATAATATACTGGCAACACAGCCTATCGTAGTCCACTGTTGGACATAGGCCTCTCCCAGGCTGCGCCAAAACACCTTGCCCACCGCCTTCCGCATCCAGTCTCTTCCAGCCACCTTTTTAAGTTCGTCGGTCCGTCTATCTTTACGTTTTCCGATACGCGGTCTCCACTCCAGGTTGAGCCCCTGGAGTGGAGACCCTGGTTAGAGATTTATAATGTTACTTAGCTCGTGCTTTGACATGTTCCCGTCTCTACTTGCACTTGTAGTTTGGCAGTTATGCGACAATGGCAAGGGGTGGACTGGGGCCCAAGTCTGCTATTTTTATAAATTCGTCACTCCAACATGATCCCATTGTCATTTTGCTTAAAGTTCGTAATCTGCTAAATTCATAATGGTCGATCATTGATCAGTCAATAGTCTCGTAATAGAATTGTATTACAATGGCATTTTGAACATTTATTCATGCCAGATTTCATTTATATATATTTTTACATATTATTTATTAGTGTTATAAGCAATCTGAAGTAGTAGGAAGTTGGAAGTTTAGTAGGAAGTTTGATTTGTCATTATGTACGAGATTACCAATTCTTTCAATGGAGTGTCAGTAGCTGACCATTGGAAAGTCATAATGACGCCATTATATTAGTAGATTACCAAACTTGTCAAAATCAACAATTATGAAATCAATGATAGACCATTCTGACACTATTGTAATAGCAGACTTGAGGCCCTGGTCTCGTCTGCTCCATCGGTCCTTCGACAAACATGGCCAGCCCCCTGCCACTTTAGCTTACTGACTCTGCAAGCTATGTCGGCAACTCCGGTTCTTTTCCGGATAATATCATTTCTGATCTTATCATTCAAAAAACTCCGAATATAGCCCGCTCCATAGCGCGCTGAGCGACCTTGAATTTGTGGACCAGCCCGATTGTTAGTGTCCACGTTTCGGTGCCGTATGACAAAACGGGCAGGACGCACTGGTTGAAGACATTAGTATTCAAATACTACGGGATTGTTGAAGAGAAAACTTGACGAAGGAGTATTAACTGCTGAACAAACATTTGTAAATTTAACTGGATGTTTAGCATGTAGAATAAGAATCATCTGCTGGACACAGGCCTCCCCCAATTGGGGGCGTTTGCCATAATCGCCACGCTTGGTAGGCGGGTTGGCGATTGCAGTATGGTGTTAAAAAAAATGCATAGAGAACGCTGCTGCCCATTCTCTAGTAAATCCCTTAGTCGCATTTTACGACACCCATAGGAGGAAATGGGAGTGGTGCTATTCTTTACGTCCGGAACTACACGGAACGCAGAAAATATAGGTGTTACCAATTGTAAAAGTTGGTGGTTAAATGTACAGTCCATATTTTGCCTTTTTAGGGCATGCACATTAATTTTACATTAATATCTTATAGGTACTTGTTTAAAAGAACTGGAGATGTAACGACACATGCCGTGAGTGGACACGTTTTGCTGCGTATCGAGATGGTACTGATTTGCGGCTAACCACAAATGAAATTCCATTCGTCAGCAAGCGACAAATTCACTGCATTAATTACTAAATTAGAAGTTTGCCACTCAAATTCACTATTATCATCATTCAGCCGAAAGGTGTGCTGGACAAAGGCCTTCTACAAACACTTACACAAATTAGTAAAATCTTCTATTTCCTGAACAAAACTAAAGCGTTTGAACTTAGTTTTGGTGTGAAAAGGCATCTCCGTAAATAACGTGCAACTTTGCAGTAAGTTTGAATAAAATTCTATCAAATGTGAGTCAAGCATGCATACTGAAAGTTTCCTCTCTGCTTCCTATGTTACGTGTGTAAATGTTAAGCTAGTCTATAGAAATTTAAAGCAGGTACCTAATTTAGTTACGTTGTGTATTTACTGAAATGTGCTTTAATGGGTTCAGCTTTGATGAAAATACTTTGTCTGTTTTACTGTACAGGAAAAGAGTTTATAAAAGACAAAGACGAAGATAATTTCTCTAACAATAACGCATCGATTTTGCAAATTAGATTTTCTCATTTTTTTGATAACGTCGCAAGTGTTCACAACTTCACATTATTATAGTCCGTCGCACCATTAAGGTACAGCTGGTCTAGTCTGTGAAAATCTGACCGTGAAAACTTATGTGAAGTGAGTGCAAAGTGAGCCGTCAATCTCTAGACTCCTTAGCATCAGGTAGGATGACAGTCCATTTAACGCTCACTTTACCTATATTTTTAATGTGAGATTTTTACAGAATCGACCAGCAGGTTGCTTTTACATAATTCACAGGCACTATTATTTGCCCGCCACCCTATTACTAGGTGGCGCATAAGTAATCACTTGATTTTCTAAGGCTATAAGAGTTTTGGAAATAAGAAAAATCTTTCTGGTTATTGTTATATTCTTTATTCGGACTTATAATTTTTTCACGGCACATCTTTTAATGTTTCACCACTCAGTGTTTCTTTACGCTCTAAAGAGCGTCTACTGATGCCCAATTGCGTATACAGGGTGAAATTGAATACATGGGCATCCTCTCAAGGGGTCATTATACTCATCATTATGAACAACTTTCACTAGGGGACCAACCCTGAAATCTCGAAAAAATTAAAAATATCTGCTGTGCCCTACATTTTGACAAGCTATGCGAACATAAATTAGGGAACTGCTGTTTTTTTTTCCAAGTTTTTAGGGTTGGTCCCATACTGAAAGTTTTTCATAATGATGAGTATAATGACCCCTTAAAAGGATGTCCATGAATTCAGTTTCACCCTGTATAGCACGTCGACTGGTTAATGTTTTTAGGTCGACTTGGACACTTGCACAGCAGCGATATTCTTTGCAGAAACTGCTCCGGGCGCGACCATGCCTAACACTACTTCGTGTTGAGCCAGTCTCCATAAGACGAGTGGCTAAACGCCGCAATATTTGCGCAGTTGGTGTTGCACGACCACGAAATTGACGACGAAATTCACGTTGGGTTAACACCGCTGATCGATCGTTGGTTAAAAACAATGAGACAATTATTCCGCGTTCTTGTAGATTATAGCGCACCATGATTTTACGATGTGTATTTTACATTAATTGCGTACTTAAAAAATGTCAAAATTGCAATGACTAATCATTCCATTTTCAAAAATTAGAGCAGCTTCCAGAGAGTTGATAACTTATACGCCAACTAGTTATAATAAGTTGTTAGAGCCGCCTAAAATATTAAAACTTGGTAGAAGGATTTTTTTAAATTAATCTATCTATCTATATATCTCGAATTTTCTCTTAGTACCGACACAAATAAAAGCGGTGAGACGTCGCAACGCAAAACTTCGAACATTTCCTTGAGAGACTCTTCGGGTGACATAACCAATTTTTGCGATGTGGCCGACATCTCAACGCTTTTATGAGTATCGTATATACAAGGTGAAAAAAAAAAAAGACCGTGGTTGGAGGAAAATTACCCTTAATATTGATGATGGCAAATTTCACTGAAAGGAAACATTCCTTTATTTTCAAAAATAATTAAAACTGCACTTAAAGATTAAAAAAAAAATCACCTGCTTGAGCCGGGAATAGAACTGATGAAATGTGAAAAAAAAAACATCCTGTATTTTATGATACCAACCGAAAGAGTCATTCATAAGGATCAATTCCTTTTAAACAACATAGTATCTTAAATGAAAGAAAGACGATAAAAAACTCGATATAAAAGGCGACACGTAGCGAATTCAGTCGAAGAATACGTGTACCTACGTTTAACAAAAAAAAAAAAAAAAAAATTTTCTCGGTTTTCTTTAATTTAAGATCTATGTTATTTCAAAGGAATTGATCCTTATGAATGACTGTTTCGGTTGGTATCATAAAATACAGTAAATACATTTTTCACATTTCATCAGTTCTATTCCCGGCGGAAGCAGGTGATTTTTCAAAAATCTTTAAATGCAGTTTTAATTATTTCCCAGCGCAAGCAGGTGATTTTCAAAAATCTTTTAATGCAGTTTTAATAAAGGAATCATTCCTTTCAGTAAAATTTGCCATCATCATGGGTACTTTTCCTCCAACTACGGTCTTTTTTTTCTACCCTGTATATTGCCTTAACACAAAAGCCAAAGTTTTAATTTACACTACTTATTTATTTCCAACAGAACGGCTCCCTCCCGCCACACTACGCGATCCACCCAGTAGGTGGACTTCACTTCGCGGGCGCCGAGCGCGTTCGGAACAAACTCTTCATGCTACAGCAAAAAGCTACACCCACTGTTAAATCAGTCACCACAATACATACGATAACCAATGTCCCAGAGACTGAAACTCCTAGAAGTGGTCAATGGAACGTGCCCAGTACGAACGGAGCGGCCACGTCTGTTCCTCATAGTAACAGGAGAAAAAATGACGTCGAATCTAGTGGCGTTAAGTCTGCGGACTTACTTGTGGTCTACTGTGACGCGTTATACAGATTGGACTACACTTTTGTACAGGTACGCCTTTTATATTATATTTCAAACTTTAATAAGAATACAGTTACTTTATGTTTTACCAGCACTTGAACGAAAATGGTTTAAAGTTACCAAAAGTTACAGACACTGTTTATAGAGAGACACTTCCTCCCCACAAGAAGTATCTATAGTTTGTTCCAAAAATATCCTGTAAAAGTGTAAACAAACCGTGTTTCGATTTAATTCTTACGCAATCACTCATTAAAGAGAATTAGTTATACATGTTTCTGTATTTGTAAGGTTTCATTATATCTCACCACTTTTAAAACAATTATTGTTTGTAATATAATAATAATATTATATAATAATTGTAAATTGAGGTTATAAAATTACCCGCAATTGTCAAATGAAAAACGTCTTTAGGATGATTTAAAATTAGAATTTCGGGGGTATTTAAATAATCAAATCAGAGCACTCAATTTGTAAGTGGTAGGTACTATAGTTTTGACTGTACCGTGCCTTAGGAATGCGTGGCTCACGGGGGGTGGGAAGCCGTGAGCGTTGACGATTGAGCGTTCTGCACTGCCCTCCCGTGAGCCACGCACATACCTAAGGCGCGGTACAGCGTTTTCGGTCAAACTATACAAATTGACATGCGCAGGTAAATTTTCCGATCCATTTGTTTACATTTTCATCAGATACTTTTGGAATTTACCATACCTGTTTCTGCATAAAGCTTGCAGACAAGTCACTTTAAATAGTTTTCTTATACACTCTTCAAACCTCTCACATTACACCGGTACATCAATCGGCGCAATGCGATTGCTGAATCCACGTTTCACATATTGGTAACTACGTGTGGTAAATCAAGATTTCCATATTCTACCTATTAATATAATATTATAATCGATTTCTCGTTATACATGTTTAGTATACTCCATTATAGGGTAGAGCGAAGGAAAATTGATTTGCGTTGGCGTGAACCTACGTACCTTTTATTATTACATAGTTATTTCGTTGTTATAGAAACATCAGCCAACGTTAGGCAATCTTTTAATCCTTCAAATAGTGTTACTTACCTAACTATTAATTCGAGAATATTCTTACTAAAGGATGATTTTCACCAAACGGCTCGCAATCGAATCGGATCGGTACGGATTTTCCAATCTTTAAACGATATTAAATCGTGTACAAAGTATTTAAAGTCTATATTACCAAGCCGCGCACAGCAGCTTGACCGCGGGCGTCTTCCGCGACACATGATGGTAGCCGAAAGTATGCTGCGACGCGCGATCGGCTCCGTTCGACTGTCGTCGTATCCGATCGAATCCATTCGGCTGTCGTTTTTTCTTAAAATCATAAATCCAAATTTTTACATCTCAGCTTGATGGACATTTAAAAATAAGTGTCGCAGTGCTGGTATTCTGAGAGGGCCCGGCCCGGCTGTGACGTCACGGGCAGATACGGAAATACGTAAATAATTATCAATAAAATAGATGTAATTAGGTATGTAAAATGTTAACAAATAAAAATAAAATATTCATTTAATCTGCGTGTCAGTACCCGACGTAACCTCATTTTTTGTCTGTGACTTAAGTCTTGGTTTTTGGAGACATCGCCAAGCGGTTGGTCGACACTTCTCGTGACCAGAAGGCTGGCCTATTTCTTGGCCAAAGAATCAGCATTGCCATACAACGTGGCAATGCTGCCAGCCTTTTGGGCACTTTTCCTGTTGACAGCGATGCGGATGAATTTTTTGATGCCCTTTGATTCTTTCCCCTCCCATATTTTTATATATTTGTACGTATTATTATTACTTAAAAATTAATTAATGTTAATAAATAAAACATACATAAAAAAAAAAAAAAAAAAAAAATACTCAATACTTAACGCTCCAACAGTACTTAAATCTTGGTCTACGCCATCCAATCATCCTCCCCAACCCTTGCTTCCTCCCCGACCCTTGCTCGTAAGCGAAGCGCCAGCCCGCGCTATAGCTGAGCCTGTAGAAAGAAGAAAGAAAGAAAGACAATACGTTTATTTGCGGCAAACATGACGCAGAGAAAGAACACAAACACGAAAATAACAAGTTTGGGGAAAATATGCGCCACATCCACGCAAAACGGCTTAAAATTCTGCTGATAATAATCATAACCCTGATTTTATCCAGCCACTGTCGGTCCCTTGCCATCCTCCCTCCGACTCTGCCCTAAGCCGAGGTTCGTACCCCACAGGGGGTGCCCTTAGCGCGCAGTCGTTTAGTTTATAAGTTTTTGCGCCCTGGCTGGAGGCTTTAAGTTTTTAGGAGCTTAAGGCAACCACAGGAAAGACCGGTTAAAGAATCTCAACCTCTAAAGTTTAAATCAGATATAGCGAAAAAAAAAAAACCATCCAAATCATCTGAGCATGGGTTGCCCTCGACTTTTTCGGTCATCCGGCTTACTATAGTAACGTTTGGTTGCTCTGTTCTCGTCCATTCTTGCGCAGTATCCTGCCCATCGAAGACGTCCTATTTTATAATGGTTTTAATTACATGAAGCTCGTCGTACGTACAATGTTAAGTATGACGACATTAATTTAAATAAATTACATCATTAGTCCACATAAGCCACAAATGTACCCTTTTAGCGTGTGTTAGCAAAACATGTTAGTAGTAACGATCACATTATGTTCAGTGTCGGGTCACTGGCTAGGCTAGGCGTCATTTAACCATTCATTAGGGGCAAATGGGTAGCTTATGTTTTGCTGCTAATGGTCATTCACTAACATTAGATTTTTTAGGGTGCCTCAAAAGGAAAAAACGGAACCCTTATTGGATCACTCGTCTGTCTGTCCGTCTGTCACAGCCAATTTGCTTCGATTCTAATGGACCGATTAAGTTGAAATTTTGTAAACATAATTATGAATTTCTGTGACCCAAACACGGACGTGTAACATTTTGAATACGGGGTCGCTTTTGGGATGCAAATAAGGAAAAAAAAATGTATTGTGAGACATTAAACGAAAGGGTTTACTGTGAGTTTTTTTTTTAATAAATCGTTTTGAAAGTTAATTTAAAAAAATAGGCGAAAATTGACCATACTTTATCTCCGAAACTACTGAGCCTAAAATCTTGAAAAAAAAAAAAAAAATATAATATTGTTCTATACTTATAGATTACAGACAAACCTATTTTATATGATGTATTTGGTCTTGAAATAACATATTAACTCTCTTAATATTGTGCGTACAAACTTACATTTGCAGTTGGAATGTGTGCGAGAACATGTTTTTCAGTTGGAATTTGTGCGAGAACATGTTTTTCAGCTACAATGTTAAGTTTGTTCTTAAGATAATTCTTTCTCTTCTTTCTTCTTCCCAACTACGGAACCTTTCTTCGTGCGCGGTTCGACACGCACTTGGCCGGTTTTTCTATTATACTTAGCTGCTAACAACATCTTTTGTCATCATTGTGATCTGTTTTATGCATGATATCATTTAAACATCTCCAAAGGACAGTACACGTAAATGTAAAGAGGTTCCCAAAGATATTCAACCAACTTAGCCTATCGCAGTCCATTGCTGGACATAGGCTTCTCCCAGGCTGCGCCACAACACCCTGTCCTCCGCCTTATGCATCCAGTCTGTCCCAGCCACCTTTTTTAGGTCTTCGCTCCATCTAGCTGGGGGCGTGTCCCACACTACGCTTGCCGATACGCGACGCCACTCCAGGACTCGCCTGCTCCGCCGGCCATCGGTCCTTCGAGAAACACGACCAGCCCAGTGCCATTTCAGCTTGTTTACTCTGCAACCTATGTCAGTAACTCCAGTTCTTTTCCGGATAACTTCGTTTCTGATTTTATCCTTCAAAGAAACTCGCGAGTATAGCCCGCTCCATAGCGCGTTGAGTGACTTTGAATTTGTGGACCAGTCCGACTATAAGTGTCCACGTTTCGGCACCGTATGTCATATCGGGTAGGATGCACTGGTCGAAGACCTTAGTCTTTAAATATTGCGGATAGAACGTGAAGTGATTCCCAATACAATAAGTAGGTACCTACAGATTATTATCGATTGTCTGCTAGGGAGCTTGTTGCGCCACTTCTTCCCAGCTAAAGCACCTGGATGTGGTAAACAGTTCTAGGGGTTTTAGGGGACTGTCTTATGTAATTTTCACGTTCAAAAAGTGCTGATTTTCATCCTTGTTTGAATAAATAACTTTTGATTTGATTTTATTAAGTTTTGTATCAGCTCGAGTAAAATGTCTTCTCAAAATAAAGACAAAGATTGATGCCTGATTCTTAGTTATAATCACTCTCACGTAGATTCGATAAGGTAAACGCGGGTAAAGTCGACAGTGACACAGAAGTCGTCAAATTATCTAAAATGATCTTTTTATACTTAACATTAAACTGGCCGATTTTTATGGCAACATATTTTTGGTTACATATTGCACAATTAAAATAACAACACTGAGTTTTGAATGTAATGGTGTCTGAAATATTTAACTTGAAAAGTGTGTCGCACAATTTTTTTTTTGTACCTATATGTCATTATGCTTATATAGCTATAATTAATAGTAGCTTTTTTTAACAGTTTATTTTTCTTAAAAGGACATTATATTACTTAGGAGCAAACAACTTCCGCGTCGCGTAATAAGAGCGGAAAAGCAAATTATTATGATTGTACATATTAATTGTGTTTACTTTTAATTAATGTACAGGCCTTTGGCTGTTGCTTGTCGAACGAATAAATAGTTATATTGCATTAACTGTAATTTACTTTAGACAAGGCACGTGGCTTGATTATTTTGAAAGTCTAATTTTCGTAAAGGAATCTGTTATGGACACTTTGACAGTAAATGCCCTTTTAACTGTGAACGTGTGCCTGTGTCTGTGTTTTGGACAGTTTTAAGGTCAAACTTTAGAATCAATTTAGCTAAAAAGTTATGGTACCTACTTAGGTACCATAACTTTTTAGACAAAGATGTAAGTTTTCATCTCAGAAAACTATAATGTTAGGAATTGGACGGAACATGGTGCTCTGCACTAATAATAATGTTTTTTATTATATTAAAAAAAAAATTGTCTTTAAAAAAAAAAAAAGAATTTGTATGTTTATAGTGTAATAAACGACATACTAATTATCAAAATCAAAAGTAATTCATTCAAGTTAGGCTGAGAATCAGCACTTTTCGAACGTCAAAATTACATAGGACAGTCCCCCCAAAACGCCCGCACTTCACGCCTTGCTAGTGCTTTAGCTGAGAAGAAGTGGCGGAATAAACTCCCAGCAGCACAGCTGTCTGTTCAGTTAGAAAAACTTGATTCTGTACAATAATATGCAAAATAATTTACACAACACAAAACATTAAATTAAATTATTTGCTATATGTCATTTGGCACGCTAATATACCAACAAAAAACATCGAAAACTGTACTCAAGCAGAAATAAAAAATAAAAACGTACAGAACCTAATAAAAGCCTACAGGCATAAAGGGCCTACATGGTAAAATAAATAAACAGTTAATTTTTAGTAACTACGCATGTACCGGAGATGAGAATGTTGAGATGGATGTTTGGAGTGACGAAAATGTGAGTGGCGCCGGTGACAGAAAAGTTGAAAGGAAGTCGTTTGGCATGGTATGGGCATGTGATGAGGAGGGAGGAAACGCATGTGACGAAAAGATGAATATAAATGTGGATGGATGGAGAGGGAGAGGAAGGCCACAGAAAAGATGGATGGATTATGTGAGAAATTATATGAAAGAGAAGGAAGTGAATGATAGCGTGACGGTTGACAGGGGAGAATGGAAAAAGAAAACGTGTTGCGCCGACCCCAAGTATCATGGGACAAGGGCAGGAAGATGATGATGAATAACAAAACCATGGTCAGCAAGATGACCTGTCACCACAAGCAGCAGTATGAATGGAACAGTTCGGATGTTTGTTACTCGAATCATGTCGAAAGGGTTACTTATACCCAAAGTCTCAAATTCAGATAATTTATGTAAACAAAGGGGATAACATAACAAAAGAATATCTTCGTAATGGTAATTCACATGAAATTGCGAAAAAAGAGGTTCTATTTTCTTTTAAATACTCATTTTAAGAAATAATAATTAAAAAATAATCATACCGTAATTATTTTTATAAATTTTCGGAATAAAAGGAGATTTTTTGATATAAAATATTTTATGATACTGGAGCAATGCAGGAGATCCAAACATTAAAAAAAAAAACCATCTTTAACAACACTAATATTACAACTCTCATAAATAGATTCATATTGTAAGTAGCATATCTAGCCACATTTTGGATAATAACGGCTGTAAATGGTTTCGATTGGAAATCGATTTTGGGACGCCTACGTCTAGCACTGGGCTTAAAAGGGCTGATTATGACTATCATATACCGTGTCTCCGACACACTACAAAAAACATTGTTTGGCAACGGTATTTTGTTTGCATTGTTCTTATAATTAATTCACTTTAATTTTATCGATGATTATTTACAAAAACATTTAAGGATAAAATGTTTTGCACCACTGTCTTGTCATTTTGACAGTGACATTTCTTGACATTACTTTGTTTACATAAATTATTTGAATTAGAGACTGGGTATAGTTAACACAAAGGTATTTAGAATTAATCTAAGTAGTACATTCCCTAGGGATCACAAAGTCCACGTGTAAAGAGACCGTACGTAAAATGAAGGAAAAGAAAATAAATAAGTACGTGTAAAACTATGAAATACTTATCCAAAGTCTTTAGGGTAAATGTTTATGAGACCCATTCCGATCGACGCCATATAAAAATTGTTTTGGAAGGGATATGTGAACCCTGCCCGGCTCGCTGACGATATTACATGTCTATCGTGGGTGGTCAAGCGGATGTTCCATATTCTATTTTCGGGAGTGTTATCACGAAATTATCGTTTCCGGCACAGACTTCAGTCGAACGAAACTTTTGCGAAATCACGTAACTTCAAGTATTCTTGTTAAAAACTGAACAAAACTTAAACAAGTTTTGTAATTGGAAGCGTAATGAATGACGTAACATTAAAGGCTTCACAAAAAATTAATTGATGTTTGTTAAAAAAGACACCGATTTTAAAAGAAAATTGTGTTTTGCCAAATTGTCAAAATTTACTCCGAAGATACAAAGAATGATCCTAAAAGGTTAGTAAAAAAAATTACATTAGTTTTCTTCATTTTAACCGGAACCGCCACTGAGTCTACGTAGTTATTTTTTTTCTAGTAAATCAAAAGCAACTTATCAGAAAATCAATCGGAAATACGAACATCAGTTTTAGGAAAACACAAAATGTTTTTCGTGTACCTAAATTGGAATTATCAGTACCCTTTGTGAAAGAAAATAGGGAATAAAAAGGGTCGGTATCACGTACTTACATACGTAGGCAGGTAATACGGACTTTTTCATGTTATAAAGTTGATCCAAAAAGTAGTATTCTGAGAAACGTGAAGTCACATTTGCCTATAAACTATTTACTTGTTCTTCAAATAACATTATGCTTCAAGAGTTAGATAGGTACAGTCACGATTATAAATATATTACTATAGACACTCGCCGATAATATCTGACTTCATGATTCAAACATCAATATCTGTCGTCAAAATGGCGACTACAAAACTATCTGACGAGACAAGGATTTCCAAAATATAGGATGCTGCATCGGCTGCAAAAATATGTGTCATATTTTTAACAGAACACATTCTTCTGAATTTAACTAAGTAGCCACACCTTTTTGAAGCCGATGTAGCATCCTATGTTGTATAAAGATCGTTTTGGTGATCCTTTCATTTGAGCTGCCCATAAATATAAGAAAGAAGGAGCTGCCACTTGTATATCCTCTAGGCTTCCACACATTATCACATTATATTTGCCGTCATTTTTACGACAGATATTAATGTATGAATCATGAAATCAGATATTATTGCCGAGCTGTTCACAGTAATATACTTATTTATAATCGTGACTGTACATTGTTCGCATCACTGTGGAACCAAACTGATCTTTTATTAATTCTCTGTTCACACAGCAGCTTCCGATCACGTTTAGATACGTAGCCTAAGTAGTAAAAACCTAGAAGCTGTTATGATCTGCTTGATGAATAATGATGACTATGAAATATATAATCAAAACGAACATCTTTCAACATTGCATTGAATTATAAAAATATAATTATCAATATAACGACTTATTAGTATAATCTATACCTATGTATAAAAATCAATTGCCGTGCGTTAGTCTCGCAAAAACTTGAAAATGGGTCCATCGATTGTGATGAAACTTTGGTAAGTTGTTGTGTGCGCATCGGAGAAGGTTCGTAATAAAACAAAACAAAAATGCATTGCAACGCATTAGCTAGTTACTCAAAATAGATTGCCATCGACACAATAAGAAGCAGATAAATCATTGATGTTGTTATTAATGCAGTTAAGGCAAATATCCCTAAAGAACTTGGTCACATAAAATCACAAAAGATACCTATCTAACTAAACTAGGGTATATAAAATTAGCATCAATTTAATATTCCACTAACCGCAAACCACAACGTCAAATCACATGCAATGTTGATGTGGTGACCGCAGCGCGAGTTAAAACGTGCAATAGGCGCGCAACTTGCAACGAATATAATTAATATTAATTGTTAACCATTCGTAGGCAATTATTTATGTAACATAACATTTCACGCCTGTATTCCCCGAAGGGTTAGGCAGAGGTGTACCTATAATAAATAATAATTATTATTATTAACACGAACGGGATATATACCATGTTTACTATTTGATTAGGAACTTCAACCGGGATGATGGGTTTCAACTGTCGAGAGCCTGGAATCCAGTGGTTCAGCTGTGTAAAAACCGAAGAAGTGCCGAAAAAAGTTCACGTGCAGACACAGTGAGTTTCGTGTGTCGGGAACAGAATCGAGTTGTGAGTGACAGTGGTAGCGGTACTGAGCGCAAAAAACGAACAAGAAACAGGGTAGACCGTTTTGTCTGCTCATAAACACCCTCCCGCAATTACTTCAGTTTATCCGTGATCATGGTGCTTGCAACAGTGCCGAAATATCGGGAACTCATATCAAATAGTAAACATGGTCAATATCCCGTTTGTGTTAATAATAATGTTAGTGACCATGACAGTTTAATAACTAATAATAATAATAATAAAAATGTTTATTAGTATACTTAAAAACATACACAAGTACATAAGGATTAAAGAAATGATGTACAATAGAGTCGCATTAAAGGGCGAACTGATGCCTCCTAAACTAGGCCAAAAGCCTGTGTTTTAGGAGCCAATTTTCCTCCAGATATAATGGCAACAACTGGTATTGAGTGTCATGCAAGTACTTATAAGAAACAACAACATAAATTATAAAAAATAGTGGCTTAATTTAAATACAGTATTAGTTCTAATATGAGACAATAGTAATAATATTCTCAGTTTCGTCATACGTTAACTTCTACAACCAATTTGTGTTTGATTTTAACTTCACAGCACAGCGCGGAGCACAAAATCTTGTCTCAAAGTCAATACATCTGCTTCTGAATAAATTTGATTGGTCGAAAAGTCCCTGCGCTTATAGTTCTCCCGCATTTCGTCAGTTATGTTTAAGTCCCATGTAATAGGGGGCGAGCCTAGTGCCATAAACCAGGCACAAATCCAGACTCCGGGCTGCTACTGAGAAATTCCTAATGGGAAAACCCAATAACACTTTGCTCGACCCAGGAATTGAACCCAGGACCTCATGCGCAGTAGTCACGCTTGAGACCACTAGACCATCCGAGGCAGTCAATAGAGTAATTATTCATCTTTTGGATATTAAACCCGTTGTTCACGCGAAAGCTTTGAAGTGCTTGTTTTCATTCAATTTTGTTCTGGCTGAAGTCGATGTTATCCAAAAGTACGTGGCGCGGTGTTGTATCCGTTGTGTATGTATGTGCATAATTTAATTTCATAATTTTATGTACAAAGTTGTAACAACTTTTATGGATGTTACTTGTTGGTCGGTGATGTTTTATAGGGTCATTATGCTTGTATCGCTGGTGTACGCTGGATTGATTAAAAGTAAAACTGCTCGAAACGAGGAGAGTTACTTACTGTTCATATTATGAGGTTGATAAAAATAGTTCCACTTTTAGCAGTATCAGAGGAAAATGTCGTGAGGTAAGTCTGAAGTATTTATTTATTTAAAGCATACACCAAAAATACATGTTATTTTACATTTTATAGTGTAGTCTTAATTAAAGGCTGCCACGGCATGCATTAAAACATAGTAGTAGGAAATGCAGTTAAAAAACAATTACAAAACATTTAGAAAACATATTTTACTTATTTAAATAGATTTATTTATGTAAGTGAAAAAGATAATAGAAAATACAACAAAAAAAAAAAAAAAAAAAACGTTTTTACCATTGCCACTCGAAAAAGCGTTTCATTCATCGAACATTTCATTCATCGATAACAGTGAATAAAACGCTCTTTTACTCACTAAGTGAATAAAGACTTAATTACGTATTTCAATTAATTTTTACAGGCACTTTTGAATTGTCAAAGTGTTAGAAAGTTAGTCAGAAAGTTGAAGCTTGTTGATCATTCCAATACGTAGATCTCTATGGAGAAGAACGGACATGAAACTCTAAGGACACTCTTTTAAACCAAGATATTACAAAATCCTGGGTACATTTACTTGTTGCGCCGACCTTAAATAAATTGGGATATGAGCAAGAGAATGATGACGGAAATACTATAAAGAAAGGGGTACCTACTATTTATTTGAGAAAAACTTTAATCCTTGGGACTTCCCAAGGATTAAAGATTTTCTCAAATTCTTTCTAAGGATTAGAGAATAGAGCGACGAAATATTTGAAAGCTGTTTCATATTATTACGAGTATAAAGATTGGTAGTACTCGTACTTGCTTTTGCCCGCGGCTTCGCAAGCGTGGATGTCGGAAATTATCCCATGGGAACATACTACTGGAATAACAAGTTGTATCATTTGTCCTAACCTAGGTCATGGTCTACCGATGTGCCAAATTTCATCCAAATCCATTTAGCTAATTTAGCGTTAAAGTGAAATTTCACTTTCGCATTTATAATATTAGGATAATCATCATCTTCTGGCCCTTGTGCCATGTTACTGTCATTTATCATAATACTAAATGACGCGGTTAAAATTACCTATAAAATTTATCTTTTTTTATTTAGGGTAACTTAATTATGTTACATTTTCTGATCAATATTGTAATAAGGTTGTTGTTATTAGATCACTAGCTTTTGCCCGCGGGTTCGCCCGCGTGGATGTCGGGACAAATCCAGCGGGAACGTACTACCGGGATTGAAAGTACTCTATGACCGGGATTAAAAATATTTTTGAGTAATTCAAAACCTTAATATTCAAGGCACGCAGTAAATGCTCCCGTAAAAACTTAATTACCCCTCATGACTATTTGGGATCAATTCTAAAAACCCCATATACTCGTAATCCTTTTTTTTTTTCTATCAAAAGAATGAGCACCTTTTGAGGGGATGTCTTGAAAAACGAATTATGAAAAAATTTGTGTCTTATTTAAGTACGTATTTGTGCTTAGTTATATAAAGAGAACCTCTGTGCAAAATTTCAGCTTTCTAGGTCCAAGGGTTTGGGCTGGGCATTGATGAGTAAGTCAGTCAATCAAGATTTCGCTTTTTATTTATATAGATTACGTTGTGTTAGTTTCCAACCATAAGCCGAAATATTAATGATTTTAACTTAAAAAAGGAACTTTGTTTTTTTTAAATTATCCCCTTTTCACCCCCTAGGGTTGAAATTCTAACAACACCGTTAGGTTTCAACCATAAGCCTAGATAGTAAGTGATTTTTCTTCGAAAATTAAGGACTTTTCAACTTCATCTCCCTTTTTAGCCCTTTGGGGGTAGAATTATCAAAAACGCTGAGATACCTATGAATTAATTTTCAATCGTCAGCCTAAACACAAAATTTTAAGATCCTAACTTCAAAACTGACGGACTTTCATATAAACTTCTATCCCCTATTTTACCCCTTTAGGGGTTGAATTTCGAAAAATCCTTCCTTATTCCTTGTCTACGTTATAAAGAAAACCTCTGCGCAAAATTTCAGCTTTCTAGGTCCAAGGGTTTGGGCTGGGCGTTGATGAGTCAGTCAGTCAGTCAGTCAATCAGTCAGTCAGTCAGGACTTCTCTTTTTATTAATATATAGAAGATTTTATCTTAAAAAGGAACTATAATAAAAAAAAAATCGTCCCCCTTTTCACCAAACCTTCCTTATTCCTTGTCTACATTATAAAGAGAACCTCTGTGCAAAATTTCAGCTTTCTAGGTCCAAGGGTTTGGGCTGGGCGTTGATAAGTCAGTCAGTCAGTCAGGACTTCTCTTTTTATTTATATAGATTATTGTTAAATTTTTTTAGGTTTTTGATCTATCTTCAACTGATCGACGCACGTGTCTACGCAGAAATCGCCAATTTTAGTCAAAAAACCTGCTTAAAATTATGAACATTGTAACGATTTTTAGCTCTGATTTAAAAACTATTAAAGATAACTGTCATTGTATGTTTAATTATTATGTATTTAAGTGTTAGCAAGCAGATAATAATATAAAAAATATTTCATGCTATATTTTTTTTTATACATTTCCAAAGTTGTATAGCGCAGATATCTTACCTTACTGAAAATATTATTATTAAAATAAACGGGATATTTCCCATGTTTATTAATTGTTTTGAGTTCCCGATACTTCGGCGCTGTTGCAAGCACCATGATCACGGATAAACTGAAGACCAAAAAAATAAATAATTAAAGAATAATATTAGTGACCATGACAGTTTAAAAACTTACCGAAAATGGTTGACACTTGCATAGGGGCCATAAAGGGTCATTTGGTTGCAAATATCTTCTGCTACATCCCCTTAATGAATTGCCGACATATTACCAAAGACCCTATATATATGTAGAATATGTGAAGCTCAAACTCAAAGCATTTATTTCAAATAAACCAATTACAGGCACTTTTGAATTGTCAAGGGGTCGGTCAGTCAGAAAGATGAAGCTAGTTGCCCATTCCAAAGCGTAGTAGGTTGCTATGGAAAAGAACGGACAAGAAACTCCATGGACACTCTTTTAAAACAAAATATTGTTACAAAATATGGGTTACATCATTCATGTTGAAGTTATACATGTGAGAACAATGTAGAAAGACGTGCACGTAGACCCTGTATATGTGATATTCAATATAATTATTACCTATACAGAAAAGTGCTTTTTACAATAAAGAAATTATCAGTAAAATATTCCATCTATAGAAGGGTGAAAGCATTGAATATTCATCATAATAAGCGGGTCCTGGGAAAATCTCATTATTGCATTTTATATGTTAATATTTTCTTAGCGTTAGTTTACATAGGGATTTTATTCAGTAAGCCATTAGCTTTATGAAGACAGAATACAAGATTACCTACCTGCATTAACTATTTATGGATTTAATTAAAAACATGTGAGCTTGTTATAATAATATTTGAGATTTCGTATGAGTTTGTTAATAAAAGATAAATATTCGTAGGTAGTGCACGCTAAAATAATAAGAATTTTATTGTATTTTTGGGTTTGGGTCTTTATCAAACTTTATAAACCCGCAGTTGTACGTAGGTCACCTCTCAACGTGATAATTATATTAAGATTGTGTTGAATGGATGAATAATCGCGAATTCGTGATTTAATACTGAACGACTGGGATCTGAGAATACTATTTTATTACATACAGTTATTATCCTCAGTTGGAAACAAAGTCCGCAACTCCACGTCAAAGCACGTAAGTATTTTGCGTACGGAAAAAACAAAGTATTCGGTGTTTTTATTTGTTTTAATGTTTCCGTCTTTTTTAATAATCTAAAATATCTTTGTACTAGCTACTTTTAATAAGCTGACAATTCAATTTTAAATAATTCATACAAAATTCCCTTAGAAAAAGCACTTTCAGTTTTTCAAATCTGTCCAGCCGTTCTGAAGTCATGCGCTTACCAACGAACAGCATTTCATGTTTGTGATACACATAGAGAGAAGACTAACTGACCCAACAGACGTCTTGTCAATACGCATATCTATAATAAGATAAACAAGGCGCTACTGATTAACCCATTCTAAAAATGAAATTAAAAAGAAAATAATCACCTGGCTACAAACATTGGATTACATACAGACTGAAAAATCAATAGAATATAAACCCTGCAATTGCCAGGTCCCATTATAAACATGCACACTCTCGCACGCTCACATATACACACACATGGATACACCCCCAACCTCACACATACGCATCAAGCAGGAATTGTATAATTTAAAATTCTTTAAATTTTATTGCATAATATCTGTGTAAAGCTACTGGGAGAAGACACTGATTCCTGTAACACAGGTTACACCTAGCGCAGGAGTCAGGATTTCCATATAAATGTCGTCATATAAGTGTCAAACTTTTATGTCAATAAAAATATTATTATTATTGTTATAATAAATACAACCATCCCATAGAAAAAAGGACGTTAAGTTTTACCCGAGTTAGACATTTTTCTTTCCATAAAAGCTTGATTCGGACTATTACGAACATTTTAAAATAAAAATAACTAAATCGGTCCAGCGGTTCTCAAGTGATGCGCTTACCAACGAACAGCATTTCGTTAGGGCTATCTGTCCGGGGGTCACCATGTTTTTAATTAGTTATCTACAACTAATGGGTATATTTATAACTTCATTTTAACTTTATCCGACGCATTGGAGATTCTTATGAATGGGCTCAATCGGGACTTTATAATGAAACTAGTGGACTGTATTAAAATAGGTGTAATGCCACAATTAACATAACCGACGTATAGAATAAAGCCTATTCTAGACAGATGTAATCCAGCGTACAAACCAAGGTGACCTTGGTGGGACGCGGACGGAAACACGCGCCCGTAATCCAAGGACGTTGAAGGTCAAATCAAAATTTGGATTACATCCTTCGTCTAGATGGATGGCAACGGGCAAGGTCACCTTTGTTGGGACCCTGGATTACATCCGTCTAGAATAGGCTTAATAGTACAGAGAAATGCCCGTAGTGTCGCGCGTCTGTGAGCAGAGTGGTATGGAGGGCGCGCAGCGGTCGTCGGTGTCGTATCCCCAGTTCGGTTCCCAACCCCGCGCTCCTTCCCCGCGGTCAATCACGCGCATACGTGACGCGCCGATACGTATATCACCAACTTCATTGAAGTGGATATTTTCGCGCTTATACACTTTAGGCGAACTGTCCACGGACGCGTCATTTGACGAATGCATGCAACCTACAAATGACGATAGGCATATTTTGCATATTTGCTATGTCCACGCTGCTTCATGCAATCGTCAATCACGCTACAAAACATCTCAGTTTTCTTTCAACTAGCATCGAGAAAGCACGTTTTTCGTTGTGAAAATGTCAAGTGATGATGATGAAGTGATTATAGCATACAACTTTATTAGAAGACGACGAAACAGGCGAAGAAAGTACTGGTACTCGAAACGTAAAAAAAAAGTAAAGTACCTACTCGAATTGGTCGAGTAGTGACATGCTGCAGCGCGCACCGCATGACGAACGCATGACGAGAGGCTGACGCGACGTTGCCGCTCCGTGGACACAGTTTTGATTTTTTCTACGCAAGATGCAAGCATTCGTCTTGCAATCGTCAATTGACTAAAGCGTGCGCATGATGTGCGGTTTACGTGGATAATAGGCCGGTTCAACAAGATGGCTATTGAATCTTTAAAATAGCCATGTTATCACTATTATTACAAACATTTACGAGTACTTCTTACTTTTCTGTAAAATCAACGCACGCATTAAACTTATCTTATAAACCATTATTTCGCGGACATTGGTGTGGGTTACACGTTTCATCATCAGCCTATAGCTGTCCACTGCTGGACATAGGCCTCTCCAATTGCACGCCATTCAGCTCGATTCTCGGTAACTCTCATCCAGCTGCCACCAACCCCTGCGAAGATCGTCGCTCCACCTACGCCTGAGGGCGTCCTACCTTACGTTTGCCGATTCGCGGTCTCCGATCAAGAACACACGTTTACCTAGTTTGTAATTTATTCTGTCACACTTAAATGGTAATGTGTAACTGTCTTATGTCCGAATAAAGTAAAAAATAAATAAAAAGTATAAATATAATTATACGTTTTGTTTCAGAGTATGAAAATGTTAGTGCTGGACTGGTCTCGGACGGGTCGTGTTATATGGTGCAACGCGCGGCAGTCGGTCAGAGATCAACTGAGTGGCGTCATGACTGAGCCCATCTTCTGTGACAGTACTCAGCTGAGATCCTTCCTCAGAGGTAAGTAATACTAGTTATAACTATTTCTACTAGTTACTTAAGTATTTTCACTGAGATAGGTAGGTATTCCGTTAGTTAAATAGTTATAACTAAGTTTGTTATGACTATCTAAGTACAGTACAACTATTTTCTTAATTGACTTCTAAGTCGATTGAGAGCGCCCATTCTGCACCAAGTGCAAAGGGCAACTGACAGAAATTCGACCTTAGTGGTCGAATTTCGAAACACGAAGTTTGCCGAGGGACATTAAGAAAATAGTTGTACTGTACTATCAGCGCTGGAGAAGCGCTTACGGTACCGTAAAAACACTTGGTTGTGATATAACTCGAATAATTATTTGGATCTTTGAATATTTTTACATTATTATAGAATTCAATAGAATATATTTATTGTAAAACATGAGTATACATCAAATAATATGTGCGAGGTCTTAAAATAACAGGTAGATTTGCATGTTTTGCCATTTATGGCGTACAAAACAACATTTTTTATTTAGAATAAACCATAAAAATTTGAGTCTACACAACAAACTAGGATTAACTTAATTAATAATAACTTAATCCTAATGTTAATTATATTTTATTTTATCTTATAATATGCGCTCGTCAGCTCCGTGAGCTGACTCACTGATCTTTTCTTCCATTGTTAATAAAAATTAAATGTCGTCTCGTATATTTATGCCATCAACTTAAACTCAAGGAGGTTGCATACTAATTGCATGTCAGGTTACATCCTCTACAGTACCTACCGGGAAAATACTTCTTCTCATACAGAGGAAACGTATTAGGAACATAATTTAGTTGAAATAAGTCTGTATGACTGATTATGCAACGTTGACACTTCAATGTATCATCTTCTTCATAATAAATTAATCTTGTAATATGATTTAAATACTTAGGTAACTTTAATTTTAGCTTTACACAGTTTTCCCTTTTCAAAGAGACCAGTTTGCGGTAACTTTAAGAACTTACTAACTAACTTTTGGCTTTCAGATGATCATCTTTAAATGTAAGAAACTCCAAGATAAATAGAAATTGAAAATATAAAATATTTTACTGCCCAGGTAATACAGTAAGCAGATTCACCGATTAACACAAAGTTGACATGACATGAGTAGTTTGAAATATTACCTATGTTTTATAGAAACAAACGTTGCGCGATCCAATAAAACGCGCGCAATCGTTGCCTGTGTTTAAAAGACTCGTGAAGGAACTATACCTACTTGTTTGTTGTGATTTTGTTCCCGTTGTTAGCTGTAATAATCTATAGTCTTCATTTATTTTCTTTGCTTATATAGTTAGTATGTATATATCTATTATAATAGCATATGTCTGTGTATCCATTATAGGATTTTGTACTGTTATACTTTTTATTTGCACCAATGACAACCTCATTTTATGTCCAGAAATTCACTGTCCATGCCAAGGTTGCCTGGAAGAGATCGCAGTATGCGATAAGGCCGCCCATTGTATATTTTATTGTGTATAAGTTTTTCTTTTCTTTTGTAAAGGCTCGTACTCACTCGCGCGATATCGCGGGCGCGACAAGCACTGACAAAGAAATTGTGCTACTAGTGTCGCGTCGCGCCCGCGATATCGCATTAGTCTGTACGAGCCTTAATGTGTAATTTGATGTACAATAAAGTTTAGATATTCATACACGAAATATTTTAAGAGGAACATCTATAGGTGGTAAAAAAGCCATAGCAGCGATTTTTTTTTATCTAAGTGTTTTATATTTTTACATCCATACTAATAATAATTATAAATGTGAAAGTAACTCTGTCTGTCTGTCTGTCTGTCTGTATGTTAAGTTTTCACGCCTAAACCGCTAAACCGATCGTCATAAAATTTGGCAAAGATATAGCCTGGGATATGGAGAAGGACATAGGCTACTTTTTACGCGATAAACGACATCCACGCGGGCGGAGCCGCGGGCAAAAGCTAGTAATTATTATAATTTTAAAATTGCTTGAGACATTTTGCAAAGGAGTTGCATTTTCCAAAATTTTACCTATTCTGTGAATGACCCGCCCGGACGCGGCGACGGTGGTGGCACGAGCGCGGTGAATTTTGATAATTAATCATCATATCAAGTAATTTTAACATATAGGTATTTTTTTTTTAAATAATATACTCAGATTAAAAAAACCGGCCAAGTGCGTGTCGGACTACGCACAATGAAGGGTTCCATACTTGGAAAGATTTTATCCTAAGAACAAACTTAACATTGTAGTTGGTAAACATAATCTCCCATACATTCCAACTGCAAATGTAAGTTTGTACGCACAATATCGAGAGATTTCCCATGTAATTTTAAGACCATAGACTTCTTATAGATTTTCCTGTAATCTATAAGTATAGAACTATTTTATGTATTTTTTTCAAAATTTTAGGTTCAGTAGTTTCGGAGATAAGGGGGGGGGAATGGTCAATTTTCGCCTATTTTCACTAATAACTTTAAAACAATTTATTTTAAAATTATAAAAAAAAAATATTTGAGACCCTCATATGAAGCCCTTTCATTTGATATGTCACACGGTACAGTTTGCAAACTTTTTTTTAATTTTCTTGTTTGCACCCCAAAACTGACTTCAATATCTTTAATTTACTTATTTACGATTCACGTCCGTATTTGGGTTACTCAAATTGATATGTATACCAAATTTTAACTTATTCGGTCTATTACATAGATAAGGGGGGGGGAGGATGGTAAATTTTTGTCTATTTTCACTTATAACTTTAAAAAAGTATATTTTAAAATTATATAAAAAATATATTTGAGACTCTCACAGTAAGCCCTTTTATTTGATATGTCACACGGTACAGTTTACAAAACTTTTTTTTTAAATTTTCTTGTTTACCCCCCAAAACTGACCCTAATATTCTAAATTCATTTATTTACGGTTAATATCCGTATTTGGGTCACTCAAATTGATATGTATACCAAATTTCAACTTAATCGGTCCATTACATTCGGAGCAACTTAGCTGTGATAGAGGGACAGACAGACAGACAGACACACGAGTGATCCTATAAGGGTTCCGTTTTTTCCTTTGAGGTACGGAACCCTAAAAAAAAAATTCCATGGCTCTCTTTACCACCTATAGGTGTATCTTTTAAAATATTTCGTGTTTGAATAGATACACCCTATATAAATAAATAAATAAACGTAATTATTGATTTTGAATCCGATGTTCTATCCAATGAACCGTTTAAAATACTAAAATAGTTTAGCATTTCAATGGAACTTCCACTATTAATCAGTTACGCATGGGTTTCATCTAACAAATGAAACGTAGCGTTTCGAAATATTAATGTGTGGAACATAAAATGAAAGCGCTATGATATGGAATTGCTTTGATTAAGACTATGTGAAATGTTAACTAAGTATATTACAGGAATGTACAAATGGTTGTGCTTGATAACTTAAATCGAGTTTTCATCGTTCATAATTTGTAATAGTTTTTCTCGGAATGAAAATAAAGTCAAGGAAATTCATTTATAAATTGACACACTACATCATTAAAGACATTTCATACAACTGTCAGGGAAAGTCGGTTGACACTTGAATATACGGAGAATTTAAGTTGGTAGTCAATTTCTTAAACAAACTAACTGCACTAAACTGCCAACTGATTTACCTGGCTTTAAATAGGTACATATATTGCGTTCTATCAGAAGCCCAATTCTCGTACTTATTTCAAGACGCAATCTCATCTTAACGACAATCAATGTCAAAAACGTGTCAAAAAATGTGTGTAAATTGATTTTATTTTGGATTTATTGAAACTGAAATTAGAATACGAACGTTCTTAAAAATACGGGAATTGTCCCTGAGTGTTGTCAAAGTCCCGTCGTAATAGTTAGTGACAAAACTTATTGCATCAGTGTTATATGAGGTGACGAAAAGTTTAGGGTCACTTCTGTATCGGCACACAGAAGTGACCTTAAACTTTTCAATACTTGTATCGGAAGATTATGATCCTCCTCTAGCCCCTTTATCTTGATTTTCCTATTTATTGATTTTCATTGGTGCTGTCACGGTGTGTAAAATTAATGATGATTTTTCTTGCGCCAATGTCATCCTTCATGAAATTCTTATAATAAAGAAAGAAAGAAAGAAAGAAAAATATTTTATTTGGGTTTAAAAAAATAATTGAGATATTCTATTCACCCTAATAATTTCTGAACAAGTATCTATCTATCTATCTTTTAGCCTGTAATGTCTCACTGCTGGGCAAAGGCTTCTCTTTTCCGTTTAGACACACATCTGTCAATTGCTATTGCGAACCAATCCTTTCAAACAAGAAGTAACTATCTACAAAAGTTAAAAAATTGCGTGCATCATTGATGTATAAAAAAGGGAGATAATGCCCCGCTCTAATGTCACATAACAATATTGGACTAGAAACAATTATATGTAAACACACCCACACAACTACATTTCCCGATATCGTGCGCCATGCATCAACAACCGAAATAGAACATGATTAAATATGACGCAGGCTGTAGCGGGAACGAGATAGCAATAATTGTCACTGTTACGTACCCATAACTACTCACGAACAAATGGCGACCTAGAAATCAACATTATTCAGGAGAATTTTAAAGAAAATAAGGTTTGATGTTACGAGTGGAAAGTAATCCCGTGGAACTTGTTCTTGGTATGTGAATTATTTGTGCACATTTTGAAAACACAGGAATTGTTGCTGCTTATTTAGATGATTATGGTTATTTTTCTTAACGTGCTATACATGTGCTACACAAACGTCAGTTCGATTGTGACTAAGGTCAATTGCGCCGATCGGCATAATTTATGCAGTCCACGTCGAGGAGCGAGTACCTAATCTTCCTTTTTTATACATCAATGGTAAATTTGCATTAAAAAAATATCACAAAAAAGTGACACTCGCATGCCATAACATGAAACTTTTGAAAGCCCAATAAACATTTCTCATTACTTGGCAGTTGAACGTGACATATTGATAGTACAGTATGGTTTATTAAGCATTATTGGAATCACGCCAATCGGTGGTTTAATATGCAATCACAATAATTCGTTTGGCGGACAAATTATTTCGATTGCGTCCCGCAATATAGTGCGACATTCAATTTTCAATTTGCCATTATTGTTGCAGGTACGGAGGAAGCGCAGGCTACTAGTAACGACACGGCTTTTTAGTTTTTAATGTTTTTTATTGAGAAATTTTGAATGTTGTAAGTCGGGCTATGCGATCAAAATTAGAAAAAATAAAATGGTATTAAATTCGGTCATGAAGTCATGATAAAGCATCTTGTGTGTCAACGGGAGTAAAATATTAAGAAAATTCTATCTGGAGAATATTATTATGTTGTACTCAGAAAATCTTGAATTAATTTAGGGAATCCGTTAGTTTAGTGTTTGACCTTTAAATGCATTGGTGCCGATTCCCTTGTTCACAAACTAAACTAAATTTAAGTTCTGTGCATCTTTTTCTTTCTGTTTCATTAAGAAAAGGACAGAAGAAAAATTTTAGTTTAGTCCTGTCAAATCAATCAGCGCTTGACGTAAATTGACGTAATTTTATTAAGCAAGTTTTTAATCACGTCTAAACTTGTATGGAGTAGTGACAGGCGCTGATTAATTTGACAGGACTAAACTAAAATTTATCTTCTGTCCTTTTCATAATGAAATAGAAAGAAAAAGATGCACTGAACTTAAATTTAGTTTAGTTTGTGAACAAGGGAATCGGCACCATTGTCAACCTAATTATGATCTAAAAAAAAACTGAACTACTCAAGTTCAATATTTTGAAACTAAATTCATTGTTCATCAAAATATCGCTTTGTTTTAACTCTCTGAAGATATCTGATTGTTATATTTATAAGGACTATTTATGATTTTTGTAATGTTTACTTATGTAAACTGAAAATATGTATGTTCCCGAGAATAGATTCTTTTGATTATTTTATCGTATTTAGTATTAAAAGTGTTGAATGCAAACTGTGATTGACTTTACAATTTAGACGTAGCAATTTATTTATGGATGTTCATAAAAGTAAATAGATTAAGGCAATCTGTTATTAGAACCTAGCTTTTTAAAAACAGTAAAGAACTTTGTACATACTACTTTTTGTTTTTATTCACCTTAGATAAAAACACCTATAAAATAAAAAGAAGATAAGTACCTAGAAAATACTGGGTACACGAATACGCTGTCTTTTCTTTTTTTTTGTAAAGTCTAGGCACGAGTCGTAGAGTTGAATATACATAATCTCCACAATTTTTGGAGGCCATGGCAGCAGCTCACTAGCCAATCTCTTATGGCTACCAATTCAAGAGAAGTATAATTTTATTAACCTCTCAACTTAAAACCGGTAAGTGTATCGCACCCCCGGTGCAAGACTGTCACTTATGCAAAAAGTAACTTTTTCAGGAAAAGTATTTTAAACTTAAGTATCCTATCCTATACATATTTGATGGCACTTCCTGATTTACGGAAGATGAATAGGTTATATCCTGACGTGTTCTTGTAAGTTTATAATAAAATAAATGAAACCAAATAATTAAAATTAATACACTTCTCCTGAAGCATAAGTATTTTATAGTTTGCGTAAGTGACAGTGTTGCACCGGGGGTGCGGTATGTTCAGTCGCTCATGTACAAAAACGCCAAAGATGTAAATAGCAATGGTCGCTCGAAATTGTCTATGGTTTAGTGATGCGATAGTATGAATTTTAATTTCAGGTGCTATCGATGTTACAATAATACCTAAGGTCGGAAATGGAATGAGAGATAAAAAATGTAAACTAAGAAATGCCATTGTCAAAGTGACGTTTCAGGGGTAGTCAACATTTTCCTAGTCATTCTAATTATTTGATTTTATTGTATTTCGCGCTTTTGAAAGCACGCTGAAGCGGTGTGTCAAAATGAAACCAATTATAGCCTAAGGTCCCGTTGTAAACTAATGAAAATAAAAGATTTCTATTATTTTGAACAAGTTGCTCATGTTTATTTATTTGATATAATTTACATTTCAATTGTTAACGCACATATTTAAAAATTAAACAGTTTTCACCACATAACATTACAAGACTCTCTTAGAAAGAAAAACCTTGTATATATAGAAAATAATAAATTTAAGTCAAAATGTTTAGAGACATCTGCCTTATTGCCAGTATAATTAGTAACTATTTAGTAATCTGTGGTATAATCAAAATAATTTGCACGATTTTATTTCACAGTTATATTTTATTCTTGGATCGTAGTTTACGTCACTTTACAGCTGAAAACTGTGTGCAATATTATATTTTACTTGTTAAAGATATGCCTATAATTTTAACATAAGTATATTATAATACTTTTCGAGAAATTACACAATTGTGGTTATTATTTTAAATTGGCAACACCTTGGTTTACATTTTTGATCTCGAATTCCATTTTTAGGTGTAATTATGTATAAGTATATCATAGACGGGGGTACCGTGTGTATGCCGTCCATGACTAATTTCCGATGTAATTCTTCGTTAGTGGTAGGTATAGGTGTTGAATTTCAATCACACATCAAAGCATTTATTTTCACTAAAACAGTTACAGACACTTTTGAATTATCATTTATCAAGCAGTCATTCAGTTTGAGTTAGGTAATAAGTGACTCTAGTAATTACCCATTCCAAGATGTAGGTACCAATTTTGGAGAAGAACGGGCCAGAAACCACATGGACACACTTTTAAATCTTAACTTTATGTTACACAGGTTTTATCAATATCAATTTTAATCCTTTATAGCACAACTTTTCTTTACGATCCGTTATGACGCCATTTCTGCGTCGCTATCTTATTGGGCGGAAACACACACTTTAACCATATTTAAGGGATATTACTTAATTAGCTGAATAAAGTTTGCAAATAATACAAAGATGCTTATCAGTTAATTCTTTTATAATTAAATAACGCCAATTCACAAATACAATATAAGAATTAAAGTTAAATTAGAAGCTTTATAACTTTCTACAACTTCATTGCTACTATTTGACACAACTTCCTGTAATTTTATGAATTAAATCAAACAACAAGTCGGTATTCATTAGTAAATTGTTTTGTAAAATCGTCTTATTACTTTATAGTTTGTATTCTAACCTCCTTACTAATAAACGTTGTATAGCGTCTGTATAGTTACACACCAATTTCTCTCTTTCACTCGACAGTAATTTGACTTTCGATAGAAGAAGACAAAGCGTTGTGTAACTATACAGACACTATACAACGTTTATTAGTAAGGAGGTAAGATTGAAACTTTTTTAGTTCTCGTATTAAATTATTACATTCATGAAAATCACAAACCGCGCCATTTTCGGCACGTTCAGTAGAGCAGTGTCATAAACAAATTTATTTTGTCAAATTACCAATTGTCAATATGACTAAAAACCCAAAGACTATAAAATAAATGTACCCTTTTAATTTTAGCTACAGTTTTAATGAAAACATCAAAACTAATGTAATAATTCATCTCAATACAATACTAGGTATTTCTAGTTCACAAAGACACCAATAGATGGCGCCGATCTTAGAAGCAGGCACACGTTGTTTGTAACAAACTCCTGCAGAGGGCGTAATAAAGCAAGATTATAACAAATTGGAATAATTCGTTTGTTACGAATAAGATTATAGAGACACATATAGTGGATTAAATTATTAGAATTTTCACAATTTATTTCGTTTTTATTATGAAAACATAACTCCTGAGTGGCAGTTTTATTAATAGAACACCCTGCTAGAAAAAAAAAAAAATGTTTGAAAAGAAAATTGCAAAATTTCCACACAAAGGCTTCATTTTCACTCTGCTATTGTAATATATCTAACCTATTTTTTCCAGACGCTAAAATAGTCATCCGGTATAGGTACACTATGAACAAATAGCGATACGGTTTTGATATTTGTTTAGGGATACCTAATCTTAACCCTTGTGAGAAAGGGCATCAAAATCTGACATAGCAATTTTGAAAAAAATACAGTCAAGTGCAAACGCGTAGCAATACCCAAACACAATATTGCTACGCGTTTGCACTAACTTATTCGCGCTGTTCGTCCGTTCGACATTCCGTATCATTATTAAAATAGTTGATGAATAGGAATAAAAAAAATAAAAAAAAGCAATTAGTTTTCATATTTTCTACTGTGAAATTAACAAGCATAGCAATTTGTTAATGAGATTGATTAACGAATTGCTATGCTTGTTAAATATTTTAAACAAATAAATTAAATAGAAGTGTCTGTTTGTAATGTCAAAATAACAGATTTTTACTAAATACATGTGAAAGTACACACGGTACATCCATACTAATATTATAAATGTGAAAGTAACTCTGTTTGTCTATCTGTCTGTCTGTCTGTATGTTACGGTTTCACGTCTGAACCACTGAACCGATCGTCATGAAATTTGGCAGAGATATAGCCTGGGATATAGAGAAGGACATAGGCTACTATTTTACGCGATAACCGACATTCACGCGGGCGAAGCCGCGGGCAAAAGCTAGTATAAAATAAAAATAATGAATCTTTATTTTTTTTGTCTCTCGTGTATGTTTGTTTGGTTCCATCTAATCTCATAAATATCCTACACATCAGACATGTACATTCCCATCTCACACAAATAAGAGGACCTGCATGCAAATTGCAAATACTATACAAACTTATTTCTTTTTCTTTGTATATTTTTTTCTTTCTCTTATACCTAAGAAAAGTATACACATTATAGATTGTTAAAATGATTATGTACAAGACAGTAACGTAATATTAATGGCTATTATAATATGTGTAATACTCGAGGGATTTGGCGCTGATAGCCGAAATACAGGCTCTGCCTAGTTCGGCTACAGATGAGCACACCTAAAATTACCTAAATTAGCATGTTAAAATACTTTGTAATTTATGTCTAAGTTTTCTTTAAATAAACATTATTATTTTTTCTTTTTATGTTTTGACATATCTCGGGACCCTTGGGTCTCGGGCCTTTGGAAGGCGTACGAGGTGCCGAAGTCAACTCGCAGAGGCCCCTTAAACGCTTTTAATGAAATGAAGTACTAACCGACGGTTATCCCTGTACGCACTATGCAAGTGCACCCAAGGACAACCCCCGGTTGGTTTAGGACTATTGCAGAATATGGAAACAAAAATATTGGACTATAGAGTTTGGGTACTTAAAATTGACTGATTACCTAAAACTATGGAAGGACTATGGCCCCTGCATGATCAATGTTTTATTATACACGGATAAAATGGCAGGGGGTGACTTGCACACTCATTAATGGGCCACCGGGAACGGTTGCTAGCACTTAGTGTCGTAGCAACAAGGGAGCAACATATCCTGAGGTGCTTGAGGACTGGAGAGGTATTCCAAGACTATCAGAACAATCCCAGAGCCCGGAAGATGGTCAAGATCCCTACCAACACTTACTGGAATACTTCCTACTTCCGAGTACGTTTGCTCTTACGGATCTCCACTCAAGCTGGCCAATAAAGGCAAGAATAAGGTGGGAGCTCAGTTACTCGTCAGTGTTCACTCCAGCCGGCCAATAAAGGCAAGCCAGAGATGAGGAACATGACTTCTCCCGAGAGATAAGGTCCGTGGGATCACCACTGCTCAACAGCTCGCCAGATGCTGCCCCGCGGGTTTCAGTATCTCTCTTGGTCTGGCTCCTCACCCTAGACATGTTCCAGCAAAGTAAACTCTACCGGCACAGACCTAGAGTTCGGAGCGCGCAAGCTCCACCACGACGTCAACGTAGAGATACGGTGGTGGAGATTATTATTATTATTAATCTCCAAAATGACTGGACTGATTTTGACGGGACTTTCACTGGCAGATAGTTGATGTTTAAGGACTAACTTAGCTACTTTTATTTTAGAAAAAAGCCACGTGGGCGAAGCCGCAGGCAGCAGCTTGTAAAATATAATTAGGTACCACACAAAATCAATTTCATATCGACATGCTACCAAACACTATAAATGTCAACATTCAAGTTATGCGTGATAGTGTTGCTGAAGAACTTTATAACCATGAAAGCCGGTATTATATATTTTGGTATTTTATTCGCTTTCGTAGCCTGCGTGTACGGTGAAGAAAAGATATTTTACGATGTGACTGACGCACCCAAATTGTATGTGCAATATAAGAAAGATTACAGTAAAACTCATATAGATGATTTGGATCTGCTCGTCCATTATGAAGCTTTTAAAAAATCTTTGGTGCTAATAAACCAGTCGAATCATGATAGCACTACTGCGACATTCGGCCTCAACAAATTCACTGACTATACGCCAGAAGAACAAAAAAAAATGTTTGGACTTGGTCCGTAAGTATCTTTTAAGGAGATCTATTATTTACATCTATATCTATAGAAATACTTAAATAAAATTGTAGTGTCTGTTTGTAATGTCAAAATAACTGCTTATTACTAAATGCATATGAATGTATATACGGTTCTTATAGCAAAAACACTTTATTTTTTATTTTTATCTATCTCTTTATGTCTGTCTGTCTATCTGTTTGTTCTGACTAATATCCGAAACAGTTGGACCGATTTTGACGGGACTTTCACTGGCAGATAGTTTTTTTTTATAATATGATCTTTGCCCCACTCTAGGAATTTCTCCTGTATTGTGGGTGCGTTTACAAACATTTAAACTCACATATACAAACAGCCAGACCCAGAACAACTACTTGTAGGCCATATAAATATTTGTTCCGTGCAGGAATCGAACCCGCGACACTCAGCGCCGCAGTCAATCGCTTAACCACTGCGCCAACCGTGCCGTCGTAGTTGATATTAGAAGGAGTAACTTGGCTACTTTTATTTTAAAGAAAACTACGTGAGCGGATCTTTGGGCGCCAGCTAGTTGATACAAACATTTTGATTATGTTAGTAATGTATGTTGAAAAATACGTATATTTTCTATATTGCGCCGGTGTTTTGTGTTTTTAATGACTGAAACGGTGGTATAGGACCTATAGGTACCATCTGCCACATTAGCAGAAGGCAATTAAACAATTATTTAAAAAAATATTTTCTTTCAGGATAAACCGCCGTTAAATAGACTTCTACAATCATCAATCACTTTGCCGGTGACGCCTGTATAAGATAACTATGGAACCTAAAAGCCACTTTCAAAGTTTTACGATTTCTACTCTTCATATTAAAAAAATGTTTTAACGGTAAAATAAAATTTTCTTGCATATACTATTTTTTCTTTATGTTTCACACACACCTAAATATTCCAATGCAGCGGTGACTCCACATAATATATCTGTAGAGTAATTCTGTAAAAATCTCACGGTGAAAACTAAGGTGAAGTGAGCTTGAAGTGACGTGTAATTCCACCTGCCATTACAACGAAAACAGTAAGTATAATAATAAACTACAAAAAGAAGACAAGTCAAAACGTTCTAAGATATATAAAAAAAAAAAAAAAAAAAAAAACTCAACCCAGCTTGTAACGTATTGATTGCAGAAACACTTTTTATACCTAATAAGAAACATACTTTCTTAAACAGTATACTTATTTATTTTATTATTACGCAGAGATACGACATAATTATATTTTCAGTACCTTTGTACTGAAATTTCTAAATTTCTTAAGAAATAAGCAGTACCTTTGTACTGCTTATTTCTTAAGAAATTTCTTCCAGCAGAGCTGCGAAAGGACAAATGACAAAGAAATGTAGACAATAGTGGGAGAGAACAAGAAGAGATAAATATGAATATGCGAAGTCTTAAACTAAAATATTAAATGTAACATAATTATACGTATTAAATAAAGCTAAAATGTATAAATACATATAGATACATAAAATACTCACAGTTGAGAGGAAAGGTAATGCTAATTTACTCGATATTTGAATAGAGACACAGTTTTTAAATCGCGAATGCTAGGCGGAAGCGAGTTCCACAATCTTTCAGCATGGACAGAGAAGGAATAAGAATAGTAGCTAGTTTTATGAGGATGAGATTTAAGGAGGGAAAAAACCTTAAATCTAAATCTAACGTGTGATCTACACGGTGCGTCGCTAGGACGAGTATATGAAAAACGCTCACGTTGGTAGGAAGGATATGACGGGTTGTGAAAATGCGAGTGTTCCTGCGACGGCGGATTGGGAGCCACTTGAGTTCCTTGCGAAGGTGAGAAACATGGTCATACTTTCGAAGACCGAAAACAAAGCGAAACTGCAAAACTTGCTTATTGATTTTCTTTGCATGCCATCTTATACAATCTGATTATTATTTAAATCCAAGTAAACTTTGAGTTCAGTGGGAGATGCGGGAGTATCAGGAAAAGGCTAAGGCAATCATTGACTTGATAGACACAAAACATAATGTATCTGTACGTAATATAAACTTATATTTTTAGTTTCTGATGTAAGTAAATTAACGAGGAAGATGAAAAATGCAGCGCCTACATTTTCAGTTACGATATACTTCAGTACAGCGTTGACCATTCCTACTTTAGAAAATTTATAAATAACATTAAAAATATTCGTTAATAATACAAACACAGTTTCATTGAAACGCTGGTCCTATAGCCTCTTTAGATAGCCAACCAATTATGTCGCGATTTTGAAAGTGAATTTTGGAATCCTTCAGTGCTATAGTATCGGATAGCAACTGCTTGCTACCCAAGAAACAACAGGGGTCAATAACAAAGGCAATAAGGATGCTGTAGTGACACATTAGGAAGGTTTCATAAAACCAAGGACTGAATTATTCTAGGCTGACGATGGACTGACACATAATAAACAGATTAAATGTCGTAAGGTGCAGGAGCGTAACTAGGTAATCGTATAGTGTTTTACTTTTAAGGTTTGGAAAAAGTAACTACAAGCGTAGATGATAGTGATGTACATAGTATCTATATAGTGCACTCACATATAAATATTAGTATTACGTCTAAGTTATGTAAAAATGAAAAGTTAGAAGAGAGATGACGAGTTATGTAAAGAGGAAAACAAAAATATATATAAGTAATGCAATCTCGATCGATGCGGTCGAGATCTGAGGTTTTTCGAGAGTAAAACACATTATTTAAAAAGTAGGTGTCTCTTCATCTCGAAAATGAGATCTTGCCTGATTTACGGGCGAGATCTCGAATTGCCAATCTCCAGCTTAGCACATGAGATATAGATTTGCAATCTCACACACACTCATACACTTAAGTATTGCCACATATTACTTTCGCATACTTAGCTTCAAACCAGAAAAAAAAAATGACAATCCAAGCTTTGTTGCAGTATATAAGGTAAGAACTCATTTTATTTACAGATAGTTGGAAAGTAATGACAAGCTTTATTCTCGTAATTTTATTGATATCTATTTATTAAAGTAAGAAAATCCCAGATAAATAAAAAAGTATGCATAACTCATGCACCGTATTACGTAAACATCACAATCAAAATTACTATCTCTATTATATATTGTATCTCTCTCTAGCCATGCATTTCGGGGTGCCACAAGGTAGCTATTGGGCCCACTTTATAACCAGATGTACCTACCTACGTACGATTTATGGGGAAGCTGCTGTCCTTTTGTGTTACCAACGTCAAAGATATGAAACCTGCTTTGAAAGAATCATCAGTTAGACCTCACAGTGTACCTGTAGAGCAGGATGCAATTGCCAAGCCTCGGTATAATTGCTACTTGAAATGATTTTTAAAGGAATGTTAAATGCTCGTCTGTTACGATCCGAAAGGTCGAAATAATTGGGCTTATATTGTTGAGCAATTTGTCGTTTCATTAATCGGTAAACGATAAATGTTAGTTTACTCCCGTCAAACTGCGAGACTGGGTTGTAAGTTTGTAAGTGCGTACATACGTTAAACCTTGTTATGCCAAATTAGCATAAACAAACAAGCCTATTACACAAGCAGTAAATCATTATTTGTACCTATACACTTTATAAACGTATTCGACTTCGCAAGGACTTTATTGAAACGGACACAGACACACTTATCTACCTATGTGTTTATTATTCTAGCGTATGGCACTCGTGGTTTGCAGCTGAAAATTAGCATCGACACTCTTGTGTTCTCATCTGACATTATGCTGAGCTGAGGCCTTTTTGGCATTATAATCATTGGTTTCTGTTTTTTTATAGTTATAAGGTGTATTTTTTGCTGTAATACCTATAAACGCTTTTTTCCTTCTTTCTTCTTTATTTCTTTCTAGTAAATGTCTGTATTTATTTAGTTTAGTTACGATAAACGAGTTTAGAAAACATGAACTAAAAACACTTACAATTAAACCGATTTTTTTTTACTAAGTTCAGTCACAAGTTTATGGGGACTTGATACTGAATATTATGATTTGAATAAAGCACCAGAGATGTTCAGGATGTTTGTGATGGACTGCAATAAAGTATATAAAAATGTCACCGATTTGTTGATGCACTATGAAGTCTTCAAGAGAAATTTTTGGAATCCATAAACGAATACACCAGGCTAAATAAAGGCTTCTTGAAGATTTATATGGATGATGAATACGCTGATATGACACCAGGAGAACTGCAGGCAATACAAGATAATCAAAAGTAAGTAGGTACTTGTTTGCTTTTAGTTTGGTGTAAAAATTGATATATTGTGCAGATTGTGTGAAGAGGCTTGTTTCCATTCGATATTTTGTATTAATGATAGACGTGGTGGATCTGCTTTTAACCAACTGTAACATCGAATTACGGTAAAAAAAAAATATCACACTGACTTACGATGATGGTGAGAAATTCGTCAAGGCAAGATGAATATCACATTAACATTCTGAAATGACCAACAAACATGCAGTGTGAAAGTGTCTTGAACATCGTTACTTCTTTGTGTGAGATGTCAAATTAACCTACAACAGGACAATTTGTAGCTCTTTTCTCAAGTTTCTATTTTTGTAATATGCATTACCTTTATTTCAGCTCCGAATATCAAGATGATTACATGATCGAGACCAGTGTCTCATAAAAAATAAAATAGGTACAGTAAGAATATTTCGATAACACGATGTGTTTTACACATGAAACTATGCGGTGACGTAACAATAATTATTCTTATAATAGTTTCAAGAAGTTGGGATGCAAAACAATGTAAACATAGAGCTAAGAAGACGATGTCTGTTGAAGTAATTATTACCTTTGAGTTCATTTTATATAGGTGCTGTTGTATTGTATCTTCCTCAAGGAAAAAATATTGGTTAATTATGAATATTACACTATCCATTATTTTGTATTGTTTGTTATTTTACCATATTCTGTAGTACTGCGAATTATATTAATGAATTATAATGAAGTTACTGAAAGTATTGCCAATAAACCTCGAACTGGTAAAAGAGCATCGCACAACGACTGTAGATGTAACTGCCCCGCATGACGTGAACTTTGTGAAAGCCGAGAAACATAAGGAAAACATAATGCCTTGACTTTGCTCCTAAGGCTCAGTGATTATAGTGCGGCTAGTCATTACATCCATGACGAATTGATAATGTTTAAAGGAAATAAAACTATATTTAAGATTCTTCACACCCATAAATATTAATATTTTAATACAATCAGATTTGTTGCGGGCATAAACGTCACCTTAGATAATTATTTAGTCATAGTCTTTATGGTCAGCGAGAAGCCTGGAAAAGCCTATATAAGAGAAATTATAATCAAGTGTCAACAAATAGCAGCTGTGCTAACAAAGAAACAGGTTTTCAATTGAAGATGCGTTCCGCCAGTGTAGTGTTGATGTTTGTAGTGGTCGTGGTCGCAATGGCGACAGCATTTCCTAATAACGGAAAAGTATATTATAACTTGAAAGATGCCCCAGCCTTGTTCGAGCAGTTCATAAAGGACTACAACAGGCAGTACAGGAATACTGCGGACAAATACGTACATTTCCAGGCCTTTGTCGTGACTTTGGCAGAGATCAACAGGCTGAATGCCGAGAGCACTCATGCTACTTTCGGTATCAATAAATTCGCTGATTACACCGAAGAAGAGAAGAAGAACATGTTTGGATTGAAATATAATAGTGAGTGAATTTTTTTTTTAAAGTTCATACTAAAATGGCCTCATTGCCTCGGTGGTCACAATCAATCGCAATCTGAATGATTTTGAAACATATTGGTAAACTATTGCTTCATATCGACGGTGAAGTGCCAATACCTCCTAATTTACATTTAGAATTCACTTTTTTATCATTTTGAACTTAAATGCGTTATTTGCATGTTTTAGTGAAATCTCCTAAACTATATGTGGAAATACCTCCAACTAAACCAAGGTGCCTATTTCATGGCATTACCTCCATGCATGCATCCTCATTCAGTTGATGTACATGTTTGACTTTGTCAGTTAGGTGTTATTGGCACTTCACCGTCGATATGTTTGAAAAATTTGTCTGCTCAACAACGAAAATAACCCAATGAATATTGTTGAAAAGAAACCGATTACTACTTTTAGTGTATTATGCAATTAGGCCTCTGGTTGACGGCAATAAGCTAGCGAGCCCGTATTACATGAGACTTAAACATAACTGTCGAATTGTACTGCGTAACCCGTCAGGGAAACAGGGGGCCAAGTCTACTAATGTACAAACGTTGCAATGGTCTCTTCATTGTGAGTTTTTGACAGATTTGCCAAAAACTCACAATGAAGAGACCATTCTGACACTATTGTAATAGCAGACTTGAGGCCTTGGTGTGATGTACGTGTGTAATGTGTCATAATAGTAACCTCTTTAAATGCTTTCCTTGTTTCAGATATGTAACATCATTTTGCTGTGAGTGTGATTCTGATTAGTCAAGTGTATAAAAATGTAACATTCCGAATAAACTTTATAATTATAAGTATTGTTTTTGTACTATTATAAATTGGTAATAAATGTAGACTGAATGTACTTTTCTTTTGCCTTTCTTGATTTACCCCCTCTATTGATTTGTTCTAAATGCTTAAGAGAGAGACAGATTTTGCTGTCAGTTTTCGCACACCTATTTTCCTACCGTCTAATGGGATGATGCATGGAATTGTCAAGTGAGGGGAGATTATAAACTTCGTGGAAACCTATCTATCAAAAACATACAAACAGGCGCGACACGCGACGCGACACAAAGACATCGCGTGCCGTGCGATGAGCGGTCTCTTCGTGTAGCCATTGAGTTACCACTTGAGCCGTATGTGGGCGGGCATTATCATGCATAAGCACCAAATCTTGACCCATTGCAACCGGTGTGGTCGGACTACAGGTCTACTAGCATATCATGGTGGTATTTTGCAGCCGTTAAGTTGCCATGTATGTTGTTGTATGTATATAAGTTGTGTAACGAGGTCTGTTCTTCCGCCTAGGCGTATTCCCGCATATATCATGATTGTTCCACCTTGATATGGATGGACTTCCTGGGGATTTCACAGGCGGCTATCACATTCTGTAGAGCAATTCTGTAAAAATCGCACGGTGAAAACTTATGTGAAGTGCGCTTGAAGTGACGTGTAATTCCACCTGATGCTTGAGATTGACACTGCTGACAGCTCACTTCACGCTCACTTCACCTAAGTTTTCACGGTGAGATGGTTACAGAATAGCACTGCAGGTGTCCACCAAACACGTAATCTTCGTGTACGTGGATGGGATTCATCTGAAAATAAAACCCTAGACCATTGGAGATTTATCTAAGTCAAATGTTCGTTTGCGCATTCTTATCTTTATCCGCGATTGCCTCCTCGCAGGGCTGGAATCCGAAGTGGTCTACGAGCATTATGATTGACTTCATGCAGTCTCCTCCTGACAGTATGAACGCTAATAAGGACCTGGTGTTCCGATTATAACTTCAAAACGAATTACCTAGTCGCAACGTTAGGTTATCTTTTCGCCGTAATTTGTAAAAATCTGTCTTGTCGGCGGTTAACCGAATATTCCCAGTGTGCCGCTCAGCTACCTCGGCAGTGTCCCGGTAGCGAGAACACAATCTTGATATGACGGTTTGACTGGTGCCAAAGGCATCAGCAACATTGCACTGACTCGTGCCCGCTTCCAGCATGCCCATAGTGCTCAACAAGTCTTCTCTGGTTAAATGTCGGCCGGCCTTCCATGTTATAGAAAAAAAACACTATTTATGTAATTAACAAACGTGCGAAAATCAGTAACCTACATCTATAACGCACTTGGAAGAAAATTTATCGTTGTAAAGTTAGTTCTTAATTCAATTCTGCCGCCTCCCTCATTATTTTTTTTTTAAATCCGAATTTAGAATACAGAAAATAAATGTGCCAGTACTTTTAAAGTTATGCTTATAAACGTGAAATATCCCTAGACAGTGTTGATGTGTAGTTGGCAATTTGGCATTGCTGTTCTTTCTTTTGGATCTGAATTACTGGAACAATAGAGAAAAAAATATGTAATAATATGTCAAAAATATTGCTTTCATTGCTTACATTTTTAGCCAACGGAAATACCTACTTACAGGTAAAGGTTATATTAAGGTTATATTTGTACTGATTTCCGATTGCCAGGTAGACAATATCAGGGACAAAAGAAAAAAAAAATTGTTTAAATAATTATCATCATTTCAGCCGAAAAACGTCCACTGCTGGACATAAGCCTCCCCTAATTGGGGGGGTTTGCCATAATCAACACGCTTGGCAGGCGGGTTGGCGATCGCAATATGGTGCTAAAAATGCATAGAGAACGCTGCTGCCCATTCTCTAGTAGGTAAATTAAGTTAAAATAATACAATCTTTAATAGGTAAGTAAATACGTACGGTTTTGAGTCATTCTCAGGTACATAACATATGGGGAGACCAGCTTACAGTGATACAAAACAGTTTTTCTGAAAACTCTCACCAAGGGCTTTCCGAAATAGGTACTTACCAAAAATATAAGAAATAAGGAGATATGCCCGGCAGCAAAAAAATGTATAGAAACCCGATGTCTCCAGTCTGTTCCTTCCACTCGCCACAACTTCACATGCAGTTCAGTAAAAGCAATAGATACGAAGTCGCGCACACACTCGCAATATATAAATCGCAACTTACTACACAGTCGATTATAAACCTTATCGCATCAAACACAACGCGCATTTGATATTAATTTCAACTTGATACCTTCACACGTTCATGAGAAAAAGGGTATTGACAGACAGACGGACGGACAACGAAGTGTTCCTATAAGGGATCCCTTTTTCCTTTTGAAAAAATCTGCGGCCTGACAGTTCCGTCTCGCCGACACCTTATATTAATTTGCAGTTGACAAATAACTTTTGATGAGTGGAGAGTGGACCAATTTGAATGCAGTGATGCTTTTTAGGGTTCCGTATTCAACAAGGAACCCTTATAGTTTCGCTATGTCCGTTTGTTTGTCTGTCCACGGTTTAGCTCAGACTCTTAGGCCTGTGTTCACCAACATTCAAACCACCGGTTAGGTATTTAAACAGTTGGTTTATGTCAAATTTCCTATGAAATGTTGAGTAAACAACTGATTAAATATCTAAACAGTTGATTTAAATGTTGGTGAACACAGGCCTTAGTACTAGAAAGCTGTAATTTGGTATGGGTATAATATATAGGTATACTAGCTTTTGGCCGCGGCTCCGCCCGCGTGGATGTCAGTTATCGCGTAAAAAAGTAGCCTATGTCCATCTCCATATCCTAGGCTATATCTCTGCCAAATTTCATGACGATCGGTTCAGCGGTTTAGCCGTGAAAACGTAACATACAGACAGACAGACAGACAGACAGATAGACAGACAGACAGTGTTACTTTCACATTTATAATATTAGTATGGATTAATACCTATATTTTGTAGGTGTTTAGGTTTATTAACTGGCTAACCTTTCGGGGAAACAAGGCGTGATGTTATGTTACATTAATCACGCCAACAAAGTGGTAAAATAAAATCTTGAAATATATATTTGTTTAGGGTAGGTACACACGGCCACAAATTAAGCTATACATTTCCAGTTTAGGCTGATCTCGCATTGTATAGGATTTCCGTACAATGAGCGGTCAGCTTATACTGGAATAGTATAGCTTGATTTGTGGCGTGTGTACCTCCGATACACGTAATGTGGGGATGATATTTTTTTCTTTCTCGTCTATCCCGTGGTGTGTGGGTATCATTGGATAGGCAGTTAAAAATATATTTTTTTGATTCAGGGATCCGGTTGCGTAATATTAAGTTTGAAAGTGCTCATTTTTGTTAGAGTAAAGTGTGTGTATCCCTGCCAGCTAAATTCACAGCAGTAGTATGTACAGACGCCAGCACATCAAGTTACTACAATCTGTCAAATTTCTTTAATAGATTTTCAACTTTATCTCTACAGTATAAGGTTCAAGGTTGATTGCGAAAATTTTACAGTTTCGGGTAGCTTGACCTGCTGGCGTCTGTACACACGGCTACATATCAAGCTATACATTTTCAGTTTAAGCGGATCTCGCATTGTATAGGATTTCCGTACAGTGAGAGGTCAGCTTATACTGGAAATGTATAGCTTGATATGTAGCCGTGTGCATATATAACAAAGTTAAAAGGAAAATTATCACAGCTAAGTAGACTTCTCAAGTTACCGAGTAATAGTCGACCACTTACATTTGACAATGAAAAACATGTTCTCCCTTATAACTACAATTTTAAGTTTGTACTTGGGATAAATACATTCCAAATACGGAACCCTTCATTGCGCGTGGTCCGATACGCACTTGACCGGTCATTTTTTAGTTGACTTTGCCGTTGATAAAATGTTCTCCCATACATTGTTCTACATCAGGGTCGATGCTCTAACTGCAAACGTAAGTTTGTAATCGCATAAATTAATACTTTTATATGATTTATATAACTTATTGGTTATATCACATAAAAAATTAGTTACCTAATTAGTATAAACAATTTTTATTATTCACTATTTAAAAACAGTATTTTACGTTAGTATCGTTTTATATAATGTAATGCTTAGCGTAAATAAAATTTATAACAGGCAACACCGCACGGCGGAGGAAAAAAATCAACCGAATCATCCCATCCCACCCGTACAAATAGGCATAATACAAATTCCGTACTGCTCACACTTGTTGTAGTCATAAACGTCAGCATAGATAATAATTATTATTACCTATTAAGTCATACTGGACCTATATAGGCGATATTGAACTAAAGTGTCCACAAACAGCAGCTGTGCTAACAAAGGAACAAGTTTCCTATCGCGTTAGAGATGCGTTCCGTCAGTGTAGTGTTGATACTTGCAGTGGTCGCAATGGCGAGCGCGGCTCCTACTTCAGACAAACAATATTACGACGTGGCCAACGCGAAATCTTTGTTTGAGGACTTCATAAAGGATAACAACAGGATTTACAAAGATGACGCGGATAAAGAAGCTCATTACCATGCCTTTGTCGCGAGTTTGGAAAAGATCAATAAGCTGAATGCCGAGAGTACTAGTGCTACTTACGGCATCAATAAATTCGCTGATTACACCGAAGTTGAGAGGAAGAACATGTTTGGATTAGGCAGTAAGTAACATTTTGAAAATTCATATAATATAAACTTCGTTTCCACAGAAATATTGACATACTCTGACACAACATTTTATTTTGTTAATGACGTCATTTTTATGATTCTTCATTATGCACCGTATCACAGTAATCTAGAGTTGATATTTGTCTGTGCATATACGATAACAAAGACGGAATTGATTACATTATTATCCGGAAACCATTAGTTTTGCAACTCGTTATAAAGGTTTTTAACTAAAATTATAAGCCTGAGCTAAAAACTAACCTCGATAGAAATGATTGCTTGACATTTTGTACAAAGAGGTCAACTCTTATATTTTAATCAAGCAGCGGTTTTGGAATCTGGTCTTTTAATCCAATAAATTTTTTTTATTAAAATTATTCAAAAAGCATTGTAAAATGATGTGGATTCTGAAAATCAGGGTTAGGTATTATTATTAAGATTATATGTATGGTTTCTTTTCTGGAATTATAATGATTGTGTAAAAATAGGTATTATTTTAATAACTTGGGCATTTTTATATATGTAGCAATATCTATCAATAATGAGCTCACGTGATTTTTTGTTTTATGTTTCATTTACAATTATTGTAATAATGTTAAAATATCCTTTCATTCTTTACAGAATTGGAGAACTAAATTCGCTAGAAGTGTGATAACTTGACAAGTAACGCGTAAAAAAAGTGTAATTTCGAATAAAATTAGTATATTAAGTACCTACCTATTGTTTTTGTACTCTTCTAAATTGGTATTAAATGTAAAGATTTATACTAGCATTTGTTTATTTCCCTACCCAAATAAACAGTAATAAATCTATCTAAATGTTCATAATTAATAAAAATTAAATGCTGTTCGTTGGTAAGCGCATCACTTGAGAGCGGCTGGACCGATTTGGATAATTTTTGTTTTAAAATGTTCGTGATAGTCCGAATTGGGTTTTTTTTTAAAGTTTCTATGGTTTGGATATTTTTCAAATTAGGGAATTTTTCTATGGGATTTTTGTAAGAATGATTGAAAATTCGGCAGGACAACGTCTGTAGGGCGAGCTAGTAAGAATAATTAAAATAGAAGTATTATTAATAGCTGATAACAGTTTACAAAAAATCTGAAATTATTACCATTTTAATATTTACCTAAGATACCTGGGTCGAATATGGCCAGCCGATAAATATGGTCACATACCATTATTTCTAAAACGCAACACTTAATAAAACGAACGAACGGTACACGACCGCGGCCGAGCCACGTATCCGAACGGCGCATCCACCATCCCTCTCGCACAGACGCCATCGCCATTGGCTCAAATTTCATCGAAGTGGTGGGACACAGTTCTGCCGTTAATAAAAAATCCTAGTAAGTTCGGTCCTATATTTCTTTTAGCTTTCGATTTTATTGTTTTCTTAATTACGTTGCCATGCTGTGCGGCAATTGTATTTTGATATTTCTTTGTGTATTTCTCAAAATACTAATGTGTTTATGATTCGTGTGAACATAGTGACATAAAATGGCGTGACGCTGGGCAGACCTCCAACGTATGCTTATTAGGGTTGCCAATTTTTATAGTATTTTCGAAGCCATTGCCTGTTAAAATATAGTAGATGGCGAACTGGGAAGAAAACTGAACTTAAAATATTAGGTATGTTTAAAAAACATTTTTATTCTTAAAATGCATATTTTTTGCTACTATCAACATTATTAGCAGGTTTTTAATTTTAATTATTAATGTCTCGTAACAATTTTTACACTCCAAATTAAGAATACAAAATACCATTTCTTCAGCTTTTATGAGATTAATACTGACTCTACTGCGATCATATCGCCATTTGTATAAAAAAAAAAAAAAATGTAGTTTCGCCTACTATATTTTTTCTTTAAAAATATAGTATTTAGGCCAATAATATAGCAGGATACTATATTATATAGTAGGGTTGGCAACCCTACGTATGCTCTACCGTGTCCTCTGGGCGATCCACACAGTGGTAACACCCGGGCGTTTCCTCCCGCCTTATCCTGTACAGGAACCTCCCGAAACCATCGTGTCCGGTGAGGACCTGCATCAGGCGGAAGGTGAGGACGCCGTGGTGCCTCTCTAGCCACTCCTCAAAGAAGGGACCGTTATAATGTGATAACGGTCTTAGAAGACTTTTGTTAACTTTTTGAGACATTTCGATCCACATTCACAGATTTTTAAACCAAAAATATGGTTAAACAGGGAATTGGCAGTTTTCACAAAAACTTTTTGATGCCAATCGATCCTGTTTCTTATAATTATTTAAAAACTCTGATGGACCAACTGAGGTTTGAGTAGGTACTAGGAAAGTCAGAAATACCAAACAACTTTCAGACAACAGTCTTCTAAACACCGTTTTCTTGTAGTGACAAGTGACCTATTATTAACACTACCCACCAATGACAACCAATGTGCCGGAAAGGGGGTTACGTGGGTGAGGTAAATTAGACGCCCGTACTTTGTCAACATAAAAAACATATTTTATCAAGAAATTACGGATGGGGGTGGATAAGTTTATGGTCACAAGATTCCCTCAATTCCTTTGGGAGTAGCGCAGTACTCTCCTGGCTCAGCTGGTGTGACAATGACCGCAGTGGGTGTGCCACGCTGCAGACGCCAGGAGTGGTGACGGTCGGCAGATGGTCTTGCCTGACCCGTAGGGTGCTTGTTGCGGCTACGCGGGTAAATAGGTACCCAGCGCGGATCCCGATGTTGCTCGGCTAAACCGGCAAGTGGCACAGCGCTCGGATTCCAATGATATCATTGGTCACCTATGATTGACTCGTCTCAAAAATCCACCCTGTATACATATAGGTACCTATGTTACACGGTTTTGGTACAGGGACATCTGACACCGGATATTCTTCATGATAAACCTCTTCTACCTAGGTTTCTTCTCGAAGGCCCTCTTTCTGGCTTTACATGGACCTGATTGTGAACGGACGGCGTAGACAGACAGTCAGTTGTTATCGAAGCCATCAGAATTGTCAGTGGCAGCAACCCAACAGCAACCTTATTGTAGCTGTAATAAAGACCATTGTGATTTTGACGGTGATGCAAAATCAGAGGAAAAAAAAAAAACACTAAACTGTGAAAGGACTGTAGTATGCTACTCTATGTCAAGTCATTACTACATGGATGAGGTCAATCAATCAATCAACTCAGCCTATCGCAGTCCATTGCTGGACATAGGCTTCTCCTACTGTAGGAGAAGCCTATGTCTAGCAGTGGACTGCGTTGTGTAACACAACGCCACAACTCTTTGTCCTCCTTCCACATCCAGTCAGTACCGGAGTAACCCAGCGTGGGGCCTGTAGCAAATTCTACTAAAGGGCCCTTGGTAGAACTTGGATTGTTTTTTGGTTATTAAGTTTAGGAAATAAAATAAAATAGTATATTTACAAATTGTTTTTATCAATATAACATAAGTCGAGTCAGCGTTTATAAAAAACTGAGACGTTATTTTCCTCCTGTTCCTTAACTCTCAAAACATTTAGACTTATAACTATGTACTTTCTTCAAACAAATACTGATACATTTTTCGTGAGTGAGAGAGTTGTATTGATGATTTTAATGATTATAATTCTGTAAATACATATTTATTACGATTGCGAATCATATTATGATTAACATACAACCTAACAATGTCCTGCTAATTTAAAACAAAAGGATTTCTTAGTATCCCGCCTCGTAGAGATTAAATTTCTTGTACGTCCAAGCGCACTGCGCGAGGTCCCCCAAAGCACGGGGCCTGCAGCATTTTCTACATCTGCAACGTGGCTAATCCGGCCCTGCATCCAGTCTGTCCAAGCCGCCTTTTTAAGGTCATCAGCCCACACTATGCTTGCCGGTACGCGGTCTCCACTTCAGGACTCGTCTGCTCCACCGACCATCGGTCCGACAAACATGGCCAGCTCACTGCCATTTCAGCTTGAAGAGGAAGAGATGCGGTGGTTTATTCTTGAACTCCACCAAAAAGATACCAAGGTACTATAATAAATAACAAAGTTGAATGTTCCGGCTATGTTCCGTACCCATAAAGCAAAACAAACTTGTCTAAATTAACGTCGTGAAGACAGGAGGGTTATTCTAGAGCAGGGGTGGGCAAACTTTTTACATCAGGGGCCAGAAAAGTGAAGGGAATTCAGGAGTCCTGGATAAAAAAAGTTGCATTTTGTTTTGTTGCAATTTATCGTAGGAATTTTCGAAGGCTAAGGTGCCAGGCTAGCACCACACACCGTGAAAATAATCGTGGAGCACACCAGCGCAATTATTTTATCTTACAGTAATTCGAATGTGGTTAAGTTTAGTTAATAAAGTTTACAATGATGTGTCAGGTTGTGTATGTGTGTGCATCATCAATAATTTCTGAGAGCAATACACTCTCATGTCAAAATTACCGTTCAGGGTCAAAATATCCAATTCTCAAAATGTCCAAATCCCAAAATGTCCAATCCTCAAAATGTCCAATTCACAAAATGTCCAACTCCCAAAATGTCCAATTCTCAAAATGTTCAACTCCCTAAATGTCTAATCTTTGGGAATGTGGTTTTGAGAACGTGGTGTTCAATAACTCATCAAAGCGCTTTTTTATACTTAGGACAAAACAATAAATACAAAATACTGAAAGAATCAAAATATGTTTTATTTATAAGTAACAATTTAAGACCAGATAAGATCACATCATATACACGAAATCCCTATTTTTGTCATAATGTAATATAAGAAAATACAATAATCAGTTACTTATTAATAAAACATATTTTGATTCTTTCAGTATTTTGGAAATTGGACATTTTGAGGATTGGACATTTTGGGATTTGGACATTTTGACACCGTTGGACATTTTGAGAATTGGACATTTTGATCTTGAACGAAAATGACGTTGGCGGGCCGGATTTAAAACCCTTTGCGGGCCGGAGTTGGCCCGCTGGGTGTAGTTTGCCCATCCCTGTTCTAGAGCTAGGCACAAAATATTTAAAAAAAATCTAAGGGAAAATTTTATATTTTGCGAATAAGCAGGACTGAAAGGCCTAGACAAAAAAGGTAACATTCATACCTATTACGTACTTGTAGTAAGAAATAGTAAATTACGTGAGCTGTTTTTGTTTTGGAACAAGCTATGTCCACGACGTTTCTCGCGTGAAGAGCCATTAGGTTTATATTGAAAAACCGAAAACGAAATCTCGTAAGATTTTGTTGTGTTGAAAATAAATATTATATTGGAGACGGATAAGCACCTCGCTTTAATCTAATGACATTCTAATTATATTGTTCTAATCATTATCATGCAATCTCAGTACACTACCTACCTATAGCGCGCCATGCTTAACTTAACTGTTACTAATTGCCACAGCTGTTAAACCTAGTCATGAATAGGTAACATCGATCAGGGACATAATCGATTATTTCATTAAGTTATGTGTTAATAGTCAATTTATTTCTGACTAGCTGTGTGTGATATCGGGATAAAAAGTATCCTATGTGCTAATCCAGGTTATAATTATTTATCAATTTTAACTTTTATTTTTACTAATGTTATCGATTTATTTTCAAATTTTTTGTTGATCATTTTTAATCCTATTTTCATTTACATTAATTTTTATCTCTGTAAACTTTGCCGATGTTAATATTTTCTATGAATTTACTTAATGTACTGAATTTTTAATTTATCAATTATTACATTTTTTATTGAATTCTTACCAATTTTTTAAAGTCAAAGTCAAATCATTTATTTCAAATAGGCACGAAGATGCACTTTTGAACGTCAAAAATTACATGAATAGTTAATTGATTCTAGTTGCGCCTTCCAAAAGGTAGTTATATATGGAGAAGAATGGGCAAGAAACTCCATACTTACTCTTTTAAAATGTTAATAATAGTTTGTATACATTAATTAATAATTATACGTGAAGACGATGTACCTGGAATAAAAATTACTTACCACAATTGGTAAAAAGAATGAAAAGTGAAGTGATGACAGAAAAATTAATAAATGCGATAGGGACATGGTGCTCACATATTTACAAACATTGTATATGATTTTCCAAAAAAAAAAAAAAAACTAAACATATAATAAGTCAGTGTGTGAGTTAAATTTATATTAATCACAGAAAATAAAATTAATATCATAAAAATTATAAATATTATATATTATATAAATATTTTTTATCCAATTCTTATCAATGTTATAATGTCGAAGATTATTCAATTTCAGCTTTACCAATTTTTCAATCATAAATTTTTAGGGTACCGTAGTAAACAAGGAACCCTTATAGTTTCGCCATGTCCGTCTGTCTGTCTGTCCGTTTGCGGTTTAGCTTGGAGAATCTTAGTACTAGAAAGCTGTAATTTGGGATGGGTATTAATTACGCCGACAATGTAGTAAAATAAAATATTGAAAAATGCTTGAGTTAATCAGAAAATCAAAAAAGCAGCGTTCTCTATGCATTATACTGCGATCGCCAACCCGCCTGCCAAGCGTGGCGATTATGGCAAACCCGCTCCCAATTGGGGGAGAACTATGTCCAGCAGTGGACGTCTATCGGCTGAAATGATGATGATGATGATAAATCAGAAAATATATTATACAATATTTTAGGGAAAACTGTAGGTATATTTTGTGAAAAAGCAAGACGAAAGGCTTGAACAAAAAAGGTAGCATCCCTTTTATGAATTTGTTGTAAGAAGTAGGAAATTGCGTAAGGTTTTTTGGTTTGGGTACAAGTTGTGACCGCAACTTTGCTCGCGTGAAAAGCTGTTAGTTTTATGTTTAGCAAAACTAAATCTCTTTCGATTTTTTGGTTGAATATTGATGATGAATTTTATTGAAGATTAGCTGTTGCCCGCGGCTTCACCCGCATGGCTTTTTCTTTTACTCCTTATAACATCAGCTATGTGCCAGTGCAAGTCCCGTCAAAATCGGTCCTATCGTTTCGGAGATTGGCTGGAAAAACCAGACGCAGAGAATTTTTTTTTTTTTTTTATAAGTATCGTATATACTTTCATATACATTTAGTATAAAGCTGTTATTTTGACATTACAAACAGATACTTCAATTTTATTTATTTTTATGGATACAGAAGTACCAATAATTTACGAACAAAATAATACCATTATAAGTGTTAAAATGAAGTCAGAAACTAAACGGTTGTCAGAATTCCTTATACCGTTCCTTGGATACGCATCTATCTATTACCAATTTGTAGTTACACGCTTGCAGAGGCCCGCGGGAATACTGCTAAAGAACTCGTCTTCATTCATATAAACTAGTACCTATACTATCTTATTTCTTACAAACTCTGTTGCTCCTTTATATTTTACATAAATCTTCGTTGTAACTTTAAGACCTCTTATGTGTCAGTTTTGGCAAAATCGCTTTTTTACGCCAGTGGGGGTATCAACAACGCCACATGCGAACTACGCATCAAAGACCTGACGTCACAAATCCTGCATCGCGCTATCAGAGTTTACCGCGCGACTAGCATATATACAACATCCCGACATCAACCGTCGGGCAGTTGCCCACCAGACACAACACCCGTCTGGTTGGAGGATCCTCCCTTTACTATAGAGTACACCCTGTTCCTTTTTAACATTTTGAAGCTCTATCGAATACAAAATATCTCATGTGTATACGACGATTTAACCGTCATTTCTTTACCAATTTCAAGATCTACAATGTGCTTCCTAATAAAATGTTGGGGCTTCAAATATCGAATTTCTAAAAAGTTGAATTTTACACAAGAGGTCTTTAAGTCGCAACGACGATATTCCAAATTACATGAAGTTGTAAAAGAAACTGACCAAGTGCGTGTCGGACCACGCACAATGAAGGGTTCCGTAGTTGGGATGAATTATCCCAAGAACAAACTTGACATTGTAGTTATAAACATGTTCCCCCTTACATTCCATTTGCAAATGTAAGTTTTTACGCACAATATTGAGTGGTTTACCATTTTATTTAAGAAGCATATTTGTGTTTGTGCTTTACATAGACTTCTATCACATAGAATAATTTCAGATTTTGCTCCATGCAAACTTCGGAGATAAGGAGAACGGTATTTTTTTTTTATATTTCGTCAAAAGTCGAAAACTATGCGGCCTAAAAAAGAAAATGTTTGTGAATGTGCAAATAACCCTAAAAACCGAAGAAAAATTGTAGGCCATGAATAATGTAAAATAGCAATCATGTAGTTTTATTGAGCATTAATCATTAGTTATTGCATTTTGCTTATCTATGTATGAGTAAGGTTAGGTGCCTACAGTTGATAACTTGTTTTTGCTGTAGGTACCTAATTGTTGTTGTGTACCTACCTACTAATTAAGTATAAATGTTGTTAGTCTTGGTGACTAACAACTAGGGTTTTCAATACCGGTATTCCGGGATCCCGTAATACCGTCATCACGGATTTTATTTTGACCTTTTACAATACCGTGTGATTACGGTGTTACAAACATTAGATCTGAAAATTATGTAATCTTATTCTCACACTAGTTTTCACCAGCCAGCGCAAGCGTCCCGCTGTTATCTTAAGCTTACCCTCTCGCGCCCCGCCTGAGATAATTCCCGAAATCGAGCTGTACTTATGTCGTTTTTGTTATTGTCAGTCAGTTTCGCAAAGGCGACGGGATAACGTGTGACTGTGACGTTGTAATCTACTAGCGCGTATTTTTGCTAGTTTAATAAGATTACCGTCGCTGCTGCCTCTTCGTGTCTTACCCAAAAAGTTTTCATTATGTTCCTAATTCCTAGTCCTACCTAAATAATCAAACAACACCAAATTTTTATATAAGAGAGCTATATATAAAACGTATTAACCCTTAAATTGGCAGTGTACTCCACCAAAGTCATAAACTTTGAAAAAGTCGATTGTAGTACGAATATTAAAAAAAATACTATTTATTATTATTTTTAGTTTGCAATAATTGTATATTTTGGTATAAAAAATATTAGGATGTAGTAACTTCAAAAATTATCCGTCAAATTCAAAATGTTTTCGAAGCGGTCAGATGTCTCTGCGTCACAGGTTAGTTTTTTAAGATTTTCTATACTTTTTTGGGTGAGACTTGTGGTTATTAGGCTTTACATTGCATAGTGACTTTATAAATAATATCAATCATTCGTAATTTTATGTGTAAATTACGTAATCGCAATTTTGTAAGTTAGAAACTTTGTGTGTACTCCGTGAACACCGTTGCCAAGTACATAGTAAAGAACGCAAAATAGACTTCGGTATACACGAAGCACATTGCCAAGTACACAAAGAAATGCAAACAGGCTTTTTTTTTTGTTTGTGTTGATATAAAATAACATCGGTGGAGGTGTGGATTGTATATCATACAGCAAATTTTTTCTTTTTCTGTAGTGCTTGAACCTGACACGATCGCATAAAATTTTAGCTTTGATTACGAAAAAAAATTCATGTTCCGATGAAAGTTCTAGTTCGGATGACGAATCACATTTCCTTCCACCATCTTCACCTAAGCTCAGCTCTGACCCACCTTCATTAGACTCTTCATTTGAAAGACTGAACATTCTGGAAGACGACCACAACGACTCTGATAACGTATTTGACTGTAACATTGATGATGTACCACTAACAACAACGCTCCAAGAGATTTTTCCGTCTCCGTCAACTAATAATTACAATGCCATACCAACATTGAATTCAATACAATCATTACCCACTCCATCCGTAGAACTTCTGCAGCCACCAGTTCCTAGTATTTCAAAAGCTTCGCCTTTGCCGATCACTAGATCTAAACGCAAGAAACCTTCAGTAGTAGTAAAAAAAGTTAAGAAAACTAAATTACCATTGATCTACAGCTGGAAAAAAACTTATTTACTGCTACTGAAGGTTTCTTGCGTTTAGATCTAATGATCGGCAAAGGCGAAGCTTTTGACATGCTAGGAACTGGTGACTGCAGAAGTTCTACGGATGGAGTGGGTAATAATTGTATTGATGCAGATGCAGGAATACACGAGCTTCATAAAATACAAAACGAAACGGTATTGGAATACTTTCGCCGTTTTTTTTCATCGGACATCATTTCAGATATTATTCACAACACAACCTTTTATTCGGTTCAACAACATGGCAAATTTCTTGCAATTGAAATGTTAATGGGTGTGTTTACATGCCATACATTCATACATTGATTACTGGGCAAGAAAAACCCTATATCCTCTATCAACTGATGAAATACCCCTAAAACGTGACCAACAAATGCGCCGCAATATTCACTTTGTGGATAATAGCATAGAGGACTCAGATCGCTATTACAAAATACCTACGCCCTGTTATAGAGAAGATAAGACAAATAATAATTGCTTGAAGATATGTAGAGGAAGGGCAGTACTCAATAGATGAGATGATGATCCCATATAAAGGCACGAAAGCTGGGAAAAGGAGGCAGTACATAAAGAACAAGCCAAAAATGCGCAGTGCAATAGTGCATTTGTGTTTTGTGGTAGAAGAAACTAATAAAATAAATTGCTTGTGGAAATTTCACACCCAATGAATATTGTTCAATACGAATTATTATTAATAAAGTAAAGATTTAAATAAGATGTATTTTATTGATATCTTGGCACCGTGCTCCACGTAGTACAAACATAAGAAGACATACTATACACTACAGTTGGCAATGTACTCCCCGGAGTACATAGATTTTCTCGAAAACTGTAAAAAGTAGATTTTTTTTATAATTTTTTTCAGACTTCTGGGATCATAATAAACCATAAAATAGCAAAAAAACATTACATTTTAGAAATAAATTCATTTGCCAATTTAAGGGTTAATTTTATTATTTTCAATAAATAAGAACAGTAAAGACAGATTTGAAAATAAAAAAACAAGTATTTTATTGGTTTTATTAATGTCCTAAATGAACTTGCGTTCAATAGCGGATTACCGGTATTGATACCGGGATCACGGTATTGACTTCCAATACCGGTATTGATATTGAAAAAATCCGGTATTTGAAAGCCCTACTAACAACAACTTCGTCTTTGTGACTAGTCTTTGTGATTCTTACATTAATTTAGAATCCACAAGTGTAACACTTCTGTACAAACGAGCATGGCTTCTAATCATGAGGACTTCTTTACCGATTTCAAACGAAGTGTAGTCTTTTATATTACATATTTTTGCTCAAGGTGAAAGCACCAGAAAATCGAAATTGAAATTATCTTATGTTCTTTGCAATTTGCTGGTCCGTATTAGGTTGTATGTTGATTAAAATATGATTCGCGACTGTATCAAATATATACATATTTGCAGAAAGTCGTACCGATCTGTCTAAGACCGAGTAACCCTATTGAATGACTATTTCATGAAATCATTACATTTGAGGACAATTCTAACTTAAGGAGTTGTATTGTTGATTCTTATGATTTTAATTCTGTAAATACATACTTGTTACGGTCGCAAATCATATTTTTATGAACTTACAACCTGCCACTGCACTTGCAATAGCGCTTCCCCCTTAATTTAGAATCAATAAGCGTGCACTTCTGTATATTGCCAATGCAATATACAGAAGTGCCATGCTCAATGAAGTGCAATGCGAGCCATGCTCGTTATCAATGATAACGAGCATGGCTTCTAATCTTGAGGACTTCTTTACCGATTTCAAACGAAGTGTAGTCTTTTACATTACCTACATATTTTTGCTCAAGGTGAAAGCACCAATAGGTACTTACTGTCTAAGACCAAGTAACCCTATTGAATGACTATTTCATGAAATCATTACATTTGAGAGCAATTCTAACTTATGGAATTGTATTGCTGATTCTAATGATTTTAATTCTGTAAATACATACTTTTTACGGTCGTAAATCATATTTTGATGAACGTAAAACCTGCCACTGCCCCTGCACCTGCAAATTGCAAAAAAACGTAAGAATATTTTAATTTAGCGGGCTACCTTAGCGCTTCCCCCTTAATTTAGAATCAACAAGAGTGTGCACTTCTGGATATTGCATTGATAACGAACATGGCTTCTAATCTTGAGGACTTCTTTACCGATTTCAAACGAAGTGTACTCTTTTACATTACATATTTTTGCTCAAGGTGAAAGCATAAATACTTACTGTCTAAGACCAAGTAACCCTATTGAATGACTATTTCATGAAATCATTACATTTGAGAGCAATTCTAACTTATGGAGTTGTATTGCTGATTCTAATGATTTTAATTCTGTAAATACATACTTGTTACGGTCGTAAATCATATTTTGATGAACGTAAAACCTGCCACTGCTCCTGCACCTGCAAATTGCAAAAAACGTAAGAATATTTGAATTTAGCGGACTACCTTAGCGCTTCCCCCTTAATTTAGAATCAACAAGTGTGCACTTCTGTATATTGCATTGATAACGAGCATGGCTTTTAATCTTGAGGACTTCTTTACCGATTTCAAACGAAGTGTACTCAAGATAAAAAAATCCCAGTAGTCCCATAATGGAACTAGAGAATGCTCTAGTTCCATTATGGGACTACTGGGATTTTTTTATCTTGATTCTAGATTCTGAACTACTGGGATACGGTGAAGTTCTTTCACAGTAGGTACATTTTTGCTTAATGTGTAGGTAAATAAGCTATAAGATTTTTTTTTAATTATCAAGACACATATAGAGATACAGGTGTCAAGGTGGTAATAAAGTGGTCATCTAGCTAGGCTTGCCAACCGTCCCGCGAGAGCTTCCCGTTTCTAGAGCTGGCTAGGCTGGACGCCAATTGTCCCGTTTTATCGTCCCTACGCCTAAACCTTCGGACAGAAGTTGTAGTGATTACAATTATGTTTTATTCGATTTCCTTATTGTTTCAACTTTTGTTATGTTGTAAGTCTTGTACTCAGTGTCGGATTAAGCAAGCGCGGGGCCCTTTTGTATTCTATCGAGGGGCCCTTGATCTGCTATGGATTCGGAAGCATAAAGTGTATAAAGCGGTAAATAAAATCAAGACACGTTTATTTGCCATCTATAAGTTACAGTTTTGTTGGTTTTTAATAATACAGTAGATTACTATAGGCCCTGTTGGGCTCTGACAAGTACAAAAAGCCAGAGATGAAATTGCCCCGACAATTTATTTTAAACTTTGGAATTTTATATCTGGTCTGACAAGCACTTTACCACAGATTAATACATGTTTTTATAACAAATTGAACGTTCTATAAAAAAGGTCTCTTATATTTTTTCGATAAGTTTTTTTTTTTTCAAAAGTTATTCGAGGCTAAATTTGGACATATGTACCTAAATTGTCAGTTTTTCTTTAAACTTCGGCATAATTATTATTGTTTAGATAAAACAAAAACATCTCCGGATTTGGATACGCGGGGCCCCCTTTTGCGCGGGGCCCGTAGCAATTGCTACTCTTGCTACGTAGTTAATCCGGAACTGCTTTTACTTGTATGCCAAAGTAAAACATTCAATAAAACCATTTAAAATTATTTCTAAATGTATTTTTCGCCTCCCTATACTTTGACAGCTGAATCCCGCTTTTTTGCCATGTCCCGCACTTTGATTGCCAAAGTCCCGGTAAATTCATGCATTAAGGTTGGAAAGCCTACATAGTATAAAATCTCAAAAAGAGAGTACGTTCGGATAAAGAGAAACTGTCAAGTGTTAACGCCAAGAAACATTGAAGGTTTCGATTTATTTCTTATATTACACCAAAAAGTAATGTTTCCGTCGAATATACAACGTAAGCCATAAAAATAACAACCAAGGACGTAGTTGATTGTTGAAAAACAAAATGCTACGTTTTATTTGAGCCGGCAACTGTACGCGGGGTAAATTGAAACGCGGGTTGGGGGACAGGAATTGGCAAGTTTGAGCACCACGCTGAACCATTCCGGGGATTTGTCGGACCCTCGTAAAATGCTCTTCGGAAACGGGCGGAGTTCCCGGAGGTTTATCTTATTTTGAAAAGCCTCCGCACGGAAAGATGACGCGGCGGTTAAGTGAGAGCCCGGCGATCATTCGAAATGCGTTATGGAAAATTCTAGTGATGTGAGCACTCTATTAAGTCCTTCGTAGGTCATTAATGGTTTCTGTCTGACACGGTTATTGACGGAGACTTGATTCTATATTTAAAAAAAAATGGGTAATGAACCTTACTCGGAGGAACTAAATCTTAATCCTTTTCTACGGAACACCATAATGAAGAATTAGGTTGAGTTTGGTCTTGATCTGGAGAGAGATGAGAAAAACTTGGCTTCTCATCGTAATAATATCTTCGAGGAAATAAACGGGCTTCAAAATACTAAGCATTTTTGTATTAACCTAATTGTTACTTAGGTAAACTCTATCCGCCTTATTCATAAACGCGGAACAAAGTTATACTCTGAATAACTTCGTTTTTTTTTTTAAAACTTTGCCCCACACTAGGAATTTCTCCTGTATTGTGGGTGCCTTTACAAACATTATACTCACATACACAAACAGCCAGACCCGGAACAACTACTTGTAGGTCATACAAATATTTGTTCCGTGCGAGAATCGAACCCGCGACACGCAGCGCAGCAGTCAATCGCTCGATAACCATACATTTTTGACGTTTATACCTAATATCACTTTATTCCGCGTTTATAAGTAAGGCGGTATTAGTTTAAGAACCTCAAAGAGTACATACGGTAACTACTATGCACCTAAAACAACAATCTATGACTGTTGTCAATTTCTTAACTATCTAGTGTTGTAGTTTCGAGAATTTTATTTTCCGAGTACTGTTTCACAATACATTTGGGAAATGGGATTTGGCAGTGCGTCTCGACGTAATGACGGCTTGCCATGTGACATTGCTCCGAACAGAACCTCTTTCCTTTGTTTCTATTTCTATTGTAGAACAGAAACGTCGAAAACCTGATAATACTTAGCTATTATTAAACAACATTACAGTATGGGTCGGTGCTTACACAAATTGGCTTCCCTCTGTGTATGTCATTTAGATATAAATTGCTGCGTAAATAACGTTGTAATTTGATGTTGACGGGAGATTTAAGAAATGTAAATGAAAATTGAGAGAAAACTTTGAATGTTTTTTTTTTCCTCAACTCTCTTGGCTTTCATCTCACCTGATGGTAAGTGATGATAAGGCCGAAGGTGGAACAGAGCTTCAGCCGGAATCCTCATCCACAAAGGAACTGGCTATAATAAATTGCCGAAACACAATAATGCTGTTAACATTGTTATTGCAACAGACTTAGATAAGATGGTGGTTGCTAGCCAGGCGGACTTGGAACAAGCCCTACCACCAACCAAACCGAGCAGAAAACGGGACTTTTGGATCTGAGATAGGTGGTCTTAGTACTAGACCACAGAGGTGGTAAGAGGTGGCGGAGGTACGCAAAATAAAATATTCTAAGTCTGTGATCTCAAAAGCGTAAACAAAAATGAGGTACGTTTTCTAGCTTTGCCCTTATAAATATACCAGTGACGATGATTTAGGCAAAATCATTTAACGACATTTTCTCATTTTGAACTCCACTCAAATACTGTTTTTTCAACAAAAAATCTTAGCTATAATAAACATGGGACATTCAATGTCCGCATGTAGCATCCATTGCAGCTAAAGATGCTGCGGGTGATATCGGAGTTCGCATGCGGGACAAATCTTTGTCACTGGGACTTTGGTCCTAGAGTCCCAAAATACAACGTTGTAAAGTCAGGAAAATTTATTGTTAAACAAATTAACAAACAACTTAAATGGTCCGTATATTCAAATCAGAACTGTTGTTCATTGACACTTGTATGAAATGGTTATAACACGGCAGATTGACGTAGGGTGGCGATTAGCTTATTTTTTTTTTTTGAAATGTCATTGTCATATTATTATTATTAATTTATTTACTAAGGCACCAAGTCCCAATATACAAATCACAAATACATAAAAATCATTAATTCATTACATCATTAAAATAAAATACAATAAAATTCAATAAATCATAAAAATATAAATAAAATAATTTCATTACAAAATTTAACACAAAAAAAAAAAACTATTACGTCGGTTTAATGGGCTGCCTCGTTGGTCTAGTGATCGCAGGCGTTAGTGCTGAGCATGAGATTCTGGGTTCGAGTCCCGGGTCAGGCAGTTTTATTTTTCTATCTGGAATTACTCAGTAGCAGCCCGGAGTCACTGACACTGACATTATACGGAAAAGAACCGGAGTAACCGAAAGAGCTTGCAGAGTAAGCAAGATAAAGTGGCAGTGGGCTGGCTATGTTTGTCGAAGGACCTATGGCAGGTGGAGCAGAGGAGTCCTGGAGTGGAGACCGCGTATCGGCAAGCGTAGTGTGGGACTCCTTCCAGCTAGAAGGATCGACGACCTTAAAAAGGTGGCTGGGATAGACTAGATGCGGAAGGCGGGGGACAGAGTGTTGTGGCGCAGCCTGGGAGAAGCCTATGTCCAACAATGGATTGCGATAGGATGAGTTGATAGCCCGGAGTCTGCGGTTGATGGCAAATGGCTCGCCCCCTATTAAATGAGAATTAAACCATATCTATTCATTATCTAATGCGCCAGTGCCATGATAAATTATTAAGTAACCAACAATATATAAATGTACTCTGTGGTAACCAATACGTCAAAACGTCAAACAAATTGTTATGACAGCTGCATGCACAGATTACATCGCACGAGTTGTTCAGTCTTTACTGACGGAACGGAATGTAGCCATTTTAAATATTATATTGTATTTTTTTTCTTATTTTGTTATTATTATCTCTATATAAGGTGTATCTATACATACACGAAATATTTTAAAGGAAACATCTTTATGTGGTAAACAAGCCATAGCAACGAAAAACATGTTTTTATCTAAGTGTTTTATATAGAGAAGCTCGTGGCTAAGTAATAACAGCCTCACGGGTCGATCCGACAGGTTAAGCTACCCTTTTGCGGGGTTGGTCCGTGGATGGGTGACCATCTTTACATACCAAGACTCCTCCGTGCCTCGGAAAGCACGTTAAGCCGTTGGTCCCGGCTGTCATTCGTGGATTTTTGACAGTCGTTACGGGTCGTCAGAAGCCCAAGTCTGACAGCCAGTGTTACCAAGGGGTATCGTGTTACCCAGTTACTGGGTTGTGGAGGTCAGATAGGCAGTCGCTCCATGTAAAATACTGGTATTCAGCTGCATCCGGTTAGACTGGAAGTCGACCCCTACATAGTTGGGAAAAGGCTAGGCAGATTGATCTAAGTGTTTTATATTTTTACATAATTATTATAATTTTAAAATTGCATGAGAAGTTTTGCAAAAAAAAAAACCTTTATTTACGTATTCTATGAATGACCCGCCCGGACGCGGCGACGGTGATGTCGCGACGGTGGCGCCACGCGCGCGGTGAAATTTGATAATTAATCATCATATCAAGTAATTTTAATATATTTTTTTTTAAATAATACACAGATTTAAAAAAAAAATCGTTTCCATGGCTTCTTTACCGCCTATAAGGTGTATCTCTTAAAATATTTCGTGTTTGAATAGATACACCCTACATAATGTCGCTGAAAACCAGCGCTAGGGCTCTGTCTCGCATAGGGTCGCAGCATTATGCTGAGCGATGGCCGTTATGCGTGGATGTGACGCATATTTTCCCCCAACTTTCTTTTTGTGTTTGTGTTCTTTTTTTGCGCAAATAAACGTATTTTCTTTCTTCTTTCTTCTAAACATAACTGGCGAAATGTTAGTGTACTTTAGGTACACATCTGTCTGACCTTTCGGGGAATCCAGGCATGATGTTATGCTATGTTAAACCCTGACTGTAAATTCAGAGTTCCTATTACTAAGCTTCACGCATCATTGTCACGGGTAGCTAGCGGGGACGTGTTCTCCTAACGAGGGTAGAACAGCGATCTCCAAGTCATGTAGAGCAGTACATTCGGCCGCGGGGTTGGCTTGTTCAAGTGCGATCCATGTTACTGAGTAGCCTTTGTGTTACCGTCAAATGTAGCGCATGTACTGTAATGTGTATATGGGCGCCAAACCATTATTTGATTTTAATAGATACTAAGCTTGTTTTGATTATTTTGTATACGGTGGTCAGTACATCAAGTTAATTAACTGTCAATTTTTTTCGTTCGATTTTGAACTTAATATTCAACGTTTAAAGTTTAAAATCGTTTGGAGAAATGTGACAGTTTCGTGTGGCTTGATGTGCTGGCCACTGTACCTACTTCATCTGACTTCCATGTTATTTATTGAATTAATATTTGTATTTGTTCAGTTTTTATTTTGATCTATTTAAAACATTGCGGTTTCCGGTTGAATTTGTAAATGGTTTCTATTTTGTTACCTCCTTTTGATTTATTTAAAATATAGTGGTTTCCGGTTGACTTTATATTAAGTTTCAATGTTGGTATTCAGGATTTATCTAGACATATCCGCTTGAGTTATTTAAAATGTGATGTTAATAAGGAATTATTTTGAACTAACCGCTTGATTTATACAAATTCTATTTCGCGGCAAACGTTTGGCGGTTATTTTGACATTACAAACAGACACTTCGATTTTATTTATTTGTATAGATATAGATAATAAGGTGCACATTTTTTAAATGAAACATTGCTAAGACTTGCAAATACCTACTTGTTAAACAATGTTCATAAATAAATAAGTTATGTCATGCCAACGTAAAACCAGATAATAAAACATGTTTTAATGTTTGTAAAGGCGATATATGGCTTATGTAACCAATAAATCATGATTTGTATGCAAATAGAACAACGTACGTACATATGTGTTAAAAAGACCTTGAAAATTGTAATTAATTAATTAGTTCTTGGTATTTTGTTTCCGAGTTACATAAAGTAGGTACACAGTTGAATAACAAGGTAAAAACTGTAACTTTTAAGGTTTCATTTTCTAAAAAACTGAACTGAAACCGTTTAACAGTTTTTTAAGTTTTGAGCCATTTGGGGTCGAAACGCTCGGGTCATGGGGCCCGAGTACGTGTCTCCTTTTTAATTAAGGAAATTTCTCGCCGACTGGTCGATACTTCACGTGACGAGAGGGCTGACTCGTTCTTTGGCCAAAGAATTAGCTTTGCCATTCAACGTGGCAATGCTGTCAGTCTTTTGTTCACGTTTGCGGATGACATGCGATGCGGAAGATTAGGTACTCCGACGCAAGTGTCCTTAAGTTTTTTGTATTTATTTGTATAAGTATTTAGTTTGTTGCCATTTAATTTAGTAACTAGTGTAAATAGTTGCATCATTTGTATACAAAGTATTTTTTTTTAATATCGCATAACTTTAGGGTATGAATGAGACCATATCAAAGAATCAACTGGTATATGAATTATTTTTCAATTATATATTTTTTTGTTTTCATTTTTCATACAAAATAATTCGACAGTCACGATTATTAATGTAAAACACCCTTACGTGAAATATGACAAAGTCGCATTTTCTTAGCTTTAAATATGAATGATTGGTTTAAATGAAAAGTAATTACTCGTATTTATCAATGAAACTTAGATACCTACACACATCGAGGGTCTCAGTTTCATCAGTTTGGCAACGTCGCAAAAGAAACAATTCGTCAGACGGGTGACAACTTTTGACCTAAATTAATATGATTGATGGTAATTATTTTCGAAACTATGCATTTTTGGACCACATATTCTAGGACTTTTTGTATTATTTTTGCTTATAGAATATAACCCTAGAGTTATGGAATATAAAAAAACCGGCAAAGTGCGTGTCGGACCACGCACAATGAAGGGTTCCGTAGTTGGGATGAATTTATCCCAAGAACAAAATTAACATGTAGTTGAAAAACATGTTTTCCTATACAGAATGTATGAGAGAACATTTTTTTCAACTGTAAATGTAAGTTGGTCCCCAATTACTCGGTAAATTGTAAAGCCTACTTAGCTGTGATAGTTTTCCTTTTAATTTCGTTATATATAGGTACTACTGCCGTGACATTTGAATTTCTAACTACAACCGTTTAGTTGGTAGAAGGGCACTTGACTCTAACGAAAATTGGTACTTTAAAGCTTGATAAGTCACGAACGGTTTACTTAATCAAAAAACGGTCTTCCCAAACCCCTAATATTTTTGTAAGACCTATTCAACGATATCCCACACTATGGGAAGGACGAAAAAAAATGTATCATCCCCACTTTACATGTAGGAGAGGTACCCTAAATAATTGTTTTATTCAAAATTTTATTTTACCACTTTTTCGGCGTCATTAACGTGTATACTCATGTTAAATTACAACTTTCTAGTACAGTCAGTATACACAATTAGCTGACCTTGCATAAATGGTTGAGATTTTTTTGAATACGGATCGATAATATTTTATAATTCTTAATTTAATTTAAATACCTATACGAAATCTACCCAAAACTAGAAAAAAAAATTAAAATCGTACGATTTATTAGTAAAAAAATCTCAACCATTTATGCAAGGGGGGGGTCAGCTAATTGTGTATACTGACTGTACCAATAGTTTTTGAGCTAAACCGCGGACAGACAGACAGACGGACACGGCGAAACTATAAGGGTTCCTTGTTGACTACGGAATCCTAAAAAAACACGTTGTATAACTGAAACCTAATTATAAAACTACATGAAGCAAAGTCAATTCACAACTATCGTACTTTAACAAAACTCATAAAGTTCTACGAAATTAGAAAACTACCACATACAGCACACGAGTAAGTACGTCACAACTCGCAGGTTGGCAACGTTTGTCGAGATCGAGTCGTGCAGACGTGCAGTCTGGCTATAATGAAGACGCCGTTTAATTAACTTCAGAGATGCCACGGCCCACGAACTTGGGCGTTTGCTGAAGAAATAATAATGAGCTGACAGCCGCCACGCTTCACTGCACGCTAAGTGTGAAAACTGTGAACTACTCTTATTTTCTTGTAAGGAATTAATGGAATTTTTGGCCTGACGCTCGCAGATTTTTTATTTTTTGATGTGATACATCTATTGGTACACACCAATAGATGTATCACATCAAAAAATAAAAAATTGGCAGTAAAACCGAATCGTATGCCGTGACGGCATCACGGTATGACGCCGTCATGCCGTGATGGCCTCTCTAGGCCATCGCTTTCAACTCCCTTGTGTGTGGGCGCGCGTGTACTATACACTTCTTTATTTTACTCAATATTTCGTTAGAGGTTAATTATGAAGTCTAATATTAACATTGATGTTTCACATCAGCTGGGCGTTCCGTGACATTATCTCTATACGTTCATTTAAATAAACCTTTTTTAGAGTCCGTTCAACCGATTTTGACTCCTATTCCGTAGGCATAAGGATGGCATTAAAAGAAAGAAAAAAAAAAGTGGTTACAATATCATCTGTTTACTGCAGCTGTCGTTTAACGTGCCACCAAAGCAATAGAAGTCAAAATCAGTTGAACGAACTGTAAAAAGGTTTACTTGTTTATATATTTAAAAAAATATATATATAAAAAAAATCCGGATGACAGCGATGCGGACGAGTACTTCGACGCCTAAGTGTCCTTTTGTTTTTCTTTGTATTTTTTTTTTACCTTTGGGTGGAGCAGAGACAAACAGTGGTAGGTGCAATTATGAAAATTGGAGGAATAATTGTATACGAGTACATAATGGTATATCCTTAGATATAACTATACATAAAATATAATATATACCTAAAGAACAAATAAATACATATAAATACACGAATATACTAAAACTAATAATAATTTAATACTTAGTATATATAGATGCTAAACTTATATTTTAATATTAAAAAAGGCCTCAATAAAAAAAAATAAAAAAAATTGAATGACAAATCGCACTCTAATTTCCTTAACGTCACTAAACAAAATATACACATTTTCAGTACAAGCGTTTAAAGTTTTGATTATTTTGGAAAGGGTATAAATAAAAGTAGAGTAATTATGTCGGTCATATCTTTTGTTATTCTAGTGTATTAAAGCCAGTGTTTTTGGAAAAAATAGGGAATAGTTCATAGTTAGTTTTATCATATTAGTTTAGATGTCAAAATTGATAATTTTTGTTTAATGACGTTAAGGAAATTAATGTGCAAAATCTTATTTCAAATGGAGTGTACACGTACCTGTGTAAAGAAATTGCACGTTGGCTTTGGAAATGAGTGACAGTTTCTCCTTCTAGTTTCTGTTCAATAAATTTTCAGGTAAGTGTTATATATAAGGTGTACGGGACATCGACGCGTAAACTGTTACTATGAGTTCAGTACATGATTCTAGACCCACCAGCGTTGAACTTTCATAGGTTATTAAAACAATGAAACAGCTGTTCCATACATTTTGATAGTGTACATATTACACTTTTATATAGTTAGAGCATGCTATACGTCTGTGGTACCTACTTGCCCGAACCATGATAAATTCGTGTAGGTACGTTGGTAGGGGAAGGGACCCGAATTTGGATACTTTATGAAATTTAGGGAAAACATATATTAAGCGTAACCATAGATAAATAATAATAAAAAATGAGTACATAATCTGAGTGGTTCCATATATATAATAATACTATATGTACATTAAATGAATTAGACAAGGACAGTGTTAAATTATACACAAAATTATATAATTCTATTTAATAAAAAAATCAGGTTTAAACCAAGTAGGTTCCTAATATCGGATATTCAATAATACCTCAATATCGGATATCAGATGTTAGGTACCCTAAATAACACAGTAAACTCAAAGATAAAAAAAAAAAAATCTCTTCAAAATAAATACAAAATGAAGTTCTTACAAGAAGACATAACGTCATAAAAAACTTACTTTTTCAAAATTATCTTTAAAACCACGCTATATATAATATTTTGTCGTGACAGAAATGAAACATACTATTACATCACTTTTGCCACCATTTTGACAGAAAAGTCTAAGAAAGCGCTGGAGTGCTTCCATCTTAGTTTGTATTAATAGTAACTGGGCTGCTTGACAGATGATGTAACTTTGTATAAGTAGAAGATATTGGTATATCCGAAATTAGGCAACCACCCGATATTCAGGTCCCTTCCCCTATGTTGTTTTCCTGCTTGTTTCCAAGCAGCCTGCCATAAATACCTTCTAAGTCGAAGATAATTAAAGCCTTTTAATTAAGGTGAGCTTAATAACCTATAAGTACCTACCTACCTCTAATATTAATAAACATACAGTGAGAGTAAAGTTACAAAACATAATCAAACGGCGCGTTTGTTCTCTTTGTTATGGCTTCATTATAACATTATTATTTACAAATTACATCACTGATAACACGGTCTAATTAAGCTTAAAATCTTACGTGTAATATGTTTCGAAGTAACAACGCGTTTATAAACGGGTTGTTCGTTCCGTTCATAAGGCTTGTTCGTCAACTGGCGCACGCGCGATATTATTCGGAAATTGCAAACTCGCGAGCAGCCGCGAGTTTCACACTCGCCAGTTGACCGTGTTATCACTGTTATCAGTGATGTAATTAGTAAATAAAAATAATTATGTTAATTATTGAAGGAAGGAGTTTGAGAATTAGCTTCTTAAGGCGAGGTTTTTCGAGAGTGCATTTTTATTCTAGAGGTGGCAGCTGGGCGCGAGTAAATTGTGCTGTGAATTTCGTTAATTTTGAGTTGAAAATTATATGTTTTACGATATTAACAATGTTAAGCCAAACGGACATTACCTCAATATCGACGTTTATTTTGATGTGATTTTCAATACATAATGTGGTATAATATTGAAATAAAATGACTTTAATCTACAAAATAAGGGTATGTTTGGATTTTTTTCTATCGAGTGAACTTTATCCAATTATGTAACGAGTACCCGATGTATCTACAGAAAGATCTCAGAAACAACATATAATTTTATCACGTGTTTAATCATTACCGTTTCGAAATAAAACGACATTAAAATTACATTTCCTAGAGGTTAACTTGAAGAACCTCGCCTTAAACAAATAAGCACCCAGCCTTCGGAGTTAAAAGCAGAGGCATGCCAATGCAGCAATGTGACTATCATAGTCTTATAAAATCCGTGTTTGTACTCATGAAGAAGGAACAGTGGGTTTTTAGTCGGTAGGAGTCCGACATAACTCTCCGTTCTTCACCAACGGAGGGTATTCATGAGAATTTCCCCACGGAAAACAAGATAAGAATGCTTGGAAACATGTTGGTTCTGCTTCATAGGACAATTTAAGGCTCGCGCAGACTGGCGCGACATCGCGGGCGCGACAGGCAGTGCGACCCTTGTCGTGCCCGCGATATCGCGCTAGTGTGTGGGAGCCATTAGAGTCTACTCAAAATCAAACTGGTTGCTAATTTAATTGTATAATTTTTATGGTATTCATTTTATTTTCTGTAATTAATATACAAGTGCAAAGAAAAAAAAAAATTGTTTAAGGAGAGAGATAGTGTTTTTTTATCATAATTTAAAGAAATTACAAAGATTGCGCACCCCTTATCGACACGGGGAAGGGATTCAATAACCATAGATACTGCTTGAACTGTAAAAGATTTATCATCGACACTGGGCCTCAAGTCTGCTATTACAATAGTGTCAGAATGATCTCTTCATTGTGAGTTTTTGACAGATTTGCCATACAAACACTGTCAAATACTCACAATGGCGAGACCATTCTGACACTATTGTAATAGCAGACTTGAGGCCCTGTATTGTGGGTGCGTTTACAAACAACAATTAAATTCAAAATCGAACGACTAACTATGTAGGGGTTGGCTTCTAGTCTAACCGAATTCTGCTGAATACCAGTATTGTACTCAGTGGCGTAGCTAGGTAACCAAAGGCCCTGGGGCAAAAAATTAACTAGGGCCCCAACTAAACTATTTAAAATCGTTTGTTCCGTATTCGTCGTGTTCCAAATTCAGGGGATTTAGTTTCCCGCAAGTTCAAACAAAGGTGTTCGAGACTTGATGGGAATTCCCCTGTATTTTTTCAAATAGTTAAGTTGTCGTTATTACGAGTAAAGTCGCCATTATTACGAGTAAAGTCGCGTTCCTGGAATCAGATTTTTTTATATTCCGAATGTGGGAGAAATTTTCATTAGTTCAATTTATAGTTTGTAAGTCAGAGTACGAGGGGCCCCCTGAGTTTTGGGGCCCCGGGGTACTGCCCCGTCTAGCCCTCCGGTAGATACACGAAGCAAAATGAGTATGTAAGGAGCGTAGCAGGTGGCGCTCTATAGTTTCTGCCTACCCCAACGGGGAAAAGGCGTGACTTTATGTATGTACTTGCTTTTGTTCGCGGCTCCGCCCGCGTGGATGTCGTTTATCGTGTAAAAAAGTAGCCTATGTCCTTCTCTATATCCCAGACTATATCTCTGCCAAATTTCATGACGATCGGTTCAGCGGTTTAGGCGTGAAAACGTAACATACAGACAGACAGACAGACAGATAGACAGACAGAGTTACTTTCACATTTATAATATTAGTATGGATATACTTGTAGCTTGGTTTATGAATTAAATTTAAATTGAAGAAAAAATTGGTATGATTGTTTATATTTGCTACATCCTAAGCCTTTTTAGCACTAACAAGAAACCTATGATAGTTCTAAATCTTAATATATAAAACAAAGTCGGGTTATTTATACCATTCATAACTCAAGAACGGCTGGACTGATTTTTATGATTTTGGGTTCGTTGGATTTGTTTCCGACCCGAATAGCAGAATAACTACTATAACACGGGAAAAATTCACGAAAAAAAAATATATATATGTAGAAAATTCACTTTCTCATACATTTTGCATAGAACGGCGTTTTTGATGATATCTCGAGAACGGTTTAGGGAACGGGGAACAAGAAATTTCACGCGGACTAAGTCGCGGGCAGAAGCTAGTTCCTTTGATAGTTTAGTTACGACTCTATTACTAACGTTGTGTTTTTAAAATTTCCCTGTTGGACATTGGCCTTTTTAGCATAGTATCTTTTGAGACATTGTCGTTACACTTACGCCCTTTTAGCACACCTAAATATATCACTTTTTCAATAATTTGGCACAAAAAAGTACTGTGGCCCTTTTAGCACCAAGCCAGATGTTTACAATTACAATCCACTGTTATATTATTAAGGTGTTCGTCAGGATTAATCTGTAAGAATGCAAAATTCAATATATCAGTGTTGTGCCATTAGTGTATATGCAGGAACGTAGGCTTTTATAAATTCATAAAAAATTAAAGACTTCGCAAACAATAGAAAATTGCTACTGAAGGCTGCGGGTGTCCTTATCACGAGCTACTTTACACATGTACAACTGAACGTCGCTTGATCCTGCGTCACCAGTCCTGACTCTCTGTATATTTTGGCTGCTGAGACCAAAACTACAAACGTAGTATTCAGGGAAGTTTAAAAAAAAATGTAGCTGGTATATATGGCTGTATTTTGTGCCTTTCGACTTCCACGTGAAGGAAGTCCCAGGTAGCTATACTCCATTTATTATAACATTAGACAAATAACTGTTCTCACCCTTTCGTTATTTCGATGTAAACGTTTCATAAACTCCGTTATTTCACGATAAATACAAAGCACGCTAATCTATTTAACATTTACATTAAAAAAAATACTATAAAGTGCAGTAATTTCAACAATATTACACAATAACTGTCGTTATTTAGCCGTTATTTATCTCATGCTATAGTGAATGGAGTATAGTTTTATATAAATGAGTAATAATAATTTGTTTTTTGAACGCGGTTTTCCTGTTATGTTAAGTTGTCACAAATGACAATTTTTCACTGTTAAGTGGACATCAACCGAGGTTATCGTTGTGTAAATACTTAACATGAATCATAAACATTGGTACTTTGGTACTATTCATTTCTAGTAATTCCACAACGATAACCCCGTTTGATGACTGCCATAACAGTAAAAGATAGTCATTTGTGTAAACATATTTTTAAGTGGAGTTGCATAAATGACGGCACGGTTGGCGCAGTGGTTAAGCGATTGACTGATGCGCTGCGTGTCGCGGGTTCGATCCCCGCACGGAACAAATATTTGTATGATCTGACAAGTAGTTGTTTCGGGTCTGGCTGTTTGTGTATGTGAGTTTAAATGTTTGTAAAACGCACCCACGCTACAGGAGAAATTCCTAGTGTGGGGCACAGTTAAAAAAAAAAAAACATGAACATGCGAATTCTTTAGTCTTAGCATGCTAATTGCTATTGCTATGCTATTTGCTAATAATTAAGATCGATGAATAAACTCAAACTCAAATCATTTATTTCAATTAAACCATTTACAGGCACTTTTGAATTGTCAAGGAGTCGGTCAGGAAGAAAAATGAAGCTACATTCCCATTTCAAAGCGTAGGTACCTATGGAGAAGAACAGGCAAGAAACTCCATGGACACTCTTTTAAATTAAATTTTTACAAAAGTATTCGTTACATCTATAATGTTGAATTTATAACTAAAGGTGAGAACGATGTAAAAATAAAAATAATAAAAACTTACACGTTAAAAGCGTCAAGCGTAGGTACAACAAATAGAAACAAAATAAAATAAAATAAAATAACCCGTGGCAGCTAAGAGATGACCAGTCCCAACTGACGGCGCCCGTTCATGAACATGACTCATGGATTAGCACCATTCAGCTCAACCATTTTGAAGGGAGCTAAATGATCCAACACACACGCCACCATCAGCGAGAAATTTAAGTGAGCATGACATACTCTCATAAATATAATAATAATTAAGTAATTATGTGAATTTTGTTAATATGCGAATTAACAAGCGCGTTCGCCTTAGGAAGTCTCCTAGCGTGCAGTTAGTTACTCACCGATAACGTTTGATTTGTGCACTAGTAGGTACACTAAACATGCGATTTTTTTTTTTTTTTACTATAGGTGACAGAGACAAAGTCGACGATGGAGTGAGCTTACCCAGAAGGAGCCTGTTCACTCTCACTTTGAATAGATTAGGGTTGTATGCGTTCGGAAACACAGACGCAGGCAGAGAGTTCCACTCATTTGCTGTGCGCATTATAAAAGACATTTGAAAACGCTTAGTGCGAGTTGGTAGAATATCAACTAGGTAGGGGTGGTATCTTGCAGTGCGTCTAGATGTCCGATGGTAGAAGGGGACCGGTGGAATTAGGTCGTGGAGTTCATGGGCTCACTTGCCGCAGTACAATCTGTAGAAGACCGATAAGCAGGCAACCTTGCGGCGATGAGCCAAGCTGTGAAGGTTGGCATCCACCAGTTTTACGTCGCCAATGAGCCTCTTAGCTCTGCGTTATTTTCTCTGCTCTCGTTTATTTTTCGTTTCGTTATTAAGATAATGATCATATAATTCAATATTTTTAACAATTTAAAACCTTTTATTGTTACGTATGATAACTATGAAGTGCGAAGGAATGAATTAACAGTTTACAGAATTACGCAACTACATTTAATTTGCTAAATGAGCATTCGAATGCTAACAATGAATGCGAATGCTAATTAATCCATCACTAGTACACCCACATTTATCCAGTTATGTTTAAGTCCCATGTAATAGGGGGTGAGCCTCTAGCCATCAACCGGGTACAAATCCAAACTCCGGGCTGCTACTGAGAAATTCCTAATGGAAAAATAGACTAAAACTTTGCCCGAGCTGGGAATCGAAACCAGGACCGCTGCCTAACCCTTCGGGGATAACAAGCGTAATGATATGTTTTAGTTTAAGTAGGTATTTTATTACAGAAATCTGATAATTCTTTGCAAAGTGAATTCTTTACTAAATATTTTCAAACTTTAATAAAACCGAGTGAAGTAGTCTCAAGTATTTTCTTTCTACGTAACTGATATCTTATCCAAAACCACTACTGTCTGCTTTAATTAAGGACAAGAACTTTAATGAGGATTATCTTAGCCAAAAAACCTTTGCTAAATATTCAAACATTTCAAGAAATTCCGCTGAGGAGCTGATAGTGTTGCCAAAAGTTCGTCGCTGTTAAAACTTTATGATAATTAGTGAGTCGCTGGAGCTAATTCAAAGATCAAGCCGCAGATAGGAGTTTCTCGCCAGATGTAATATTGTAGCCTCGTGTAACACTTGAGAATCTCCACAATTGTAACTGAACAAATAAGTTTCAAACTAATTGTAGGTTCTCTGGAACCGCGTTTAGTTTTAGTCAATATAATCGTGATATGTACTGGGTTAGTTGACACTAAACATTCTTATTAAACTAAGAAACTTTTCTAATTTAAGGTTTAGTTGACACTACACTTAACAGAGATACCAAGTTTGCTTTTATCAAATTGCTGTTCTACAATGTTATATTCCGTCCACTGAGAGAATGCTTTTTTTGACATCTGTCAGTTTCATACAAACGATTATGTGTTTTACGAATTGAAACTTAGTTCCAAATCTTGTACAACTGACAGGTGTCAAAAGGCATTCTCTCGGTGGACGGAATATAATGACATTCCTACATTGCCAACATTATGTGAATAACTTCGTCAAGCGTAATTTTTCCACGATTACGCTGCCACTAAATCTTCGGAACTCGTTAATCGAAGTTTCTGCAAGTACTTGGTGGCTGACGCCAACTGCCTTTGGCACAGCCCCGCCTCTGCGCGACGCCAATTTAAATGATAAAACTCAGATCCCTCAAAGGATAAAATTCAGATTATTCCGCCCGAAACTAAATTAAAAATCTCTTTTTCAAAAAAGCGAGGCCAACCATTTCACCTAGATACACTCGACCTTTATGAGCTAAACATTTTTAATTAGGAAACGGTATTTGCTTCAATAAACACTCATTTAGATTTAGATTTTGAGAGAGTTTGTTTAAATCAAAGCATAACGTATAAAATAATTTAACTGTACTGAAATGTCGGATATTACCGCTTCATCCACTTCAATCGTATGAGTAATTAGTTAGATAAAACATTAATAATTAATTAATGTATAAGTATATATAATGGTAAGCTTAAGTGGTTACCAATTCGCCTTCGCCGGAATGCTCATATTCTTTCCCTTTTGTATAATGTGCTCTTTTCCCCTTCCACCCCTCTCTATCTTAAAAAACGTTTCCAGTTTCTTTGCGATTCCCACTCGAAATTTTTTAAGGTCATCAGATAACTTGAAGCTTAAAATACCCATGCATTCCACAACTTTCCTTGACAAATCCTTTACTGTCCAGGCCGCTCGTTTGTGGAATGCATTGCCAGATACAATAAAACGCGCGCAATCGCTGCCTATGTTTAAAAGACTCGTGAAGGAACATTACTTGTTGTTGTGATTTTGTTCTCGTTGTTTACTGTAATAATCTAGTCTTCATTTGTTTTATTTGCTTATTTAGTTACTATGTATGTATCTATGTATCTATTATATATCTGTGTATCTATTATATATCTGTGTATCTATTATAGGATATTGTACTGTTATACTTTTTATATTTGCACCAATGACAACCCCATTTTATGTCCATAAATTCACTGTCCATGCCAAGGTTGCCTGGAGGAGATCGCAGTATGCGATAAGGCCGCCCATTGTATATTTTATAGTGTATAAGTTTTCTTTTCTTTTGTAATGTGTAATCTGATGTACAATAAAGTACTCGTATATATAAATAAATAAATAATGTATAATCTGTTTTCCATTCTTATCTCTTTCTCATGTTACTGTGATGACAGTACTTTTTGTTATGGATGGTCTACATACAGCTTTGTGTTTTTTTTGCCGTTTTGTAATTAATATTATGAGTCTGTTTTCCATTCTGATATTAATTTTGTTATCTCTCTTTCTCATTTTACTGTGATGACAGTACTTTTTAGGGTTTCGTAGTCAACAAGGAACACTTATAGTTTTAGCATGTCCGTCTGCCGGTCCGCGGCTTACTCTTAGTGCCAGAAAGCTGTAATTTGGTATGGGTATACATAATAATCAAGCCAACAAAGTGGTAAAATAAAATCTTGAAATATATGTCGGCTCAGGATAGCGAGGAGAGGTCATGCTTCATTCCTCTGACATTGTTGTGGGCACTTTGTGGATTTCAGGCAATTAAAAGATGATAACAGCTTATTACACTTAGTTTCTATGGTGACACAAATCACAATTAACAACTTATTGTCTAATAATAATAATAAGAGAAATAAAATAATTAAACTTTGGAAGAATAATGTGCGCACGCGTCTCATGAACGTGTGACAGTTCCTAGGGCTGAAGGGTGACTGGCGTCCTGTTGTTTCCCGCGCCCTCGCCCGTCGGTCCTTAGACTCCGTCATAGCGCACCGACTGAAAGTACTTCAGTCAGCAACACTGTTTTTTTTTTTTTTTTTTTTTTTAATGACATCTCAGAGTGTAACCACGAGGGGCTCGGACTCTTTAACCGGACTATCCTGTGGTGCCTGAAGCTCCTAACGGATTTTAAGGCCTCCAGCCAGGGCAGCAACACTGTATTTCATGCGACATATATATATTTTTTAGGGTACCTGCCCTACGCGTAAAGTGGGGATGATATTTTTTAATCTCGTCTATTCCATGTTGTGGGAGGGATATCGTTGGATAGGCAGTTAAAAAATATCGACGGTTTGTGAAAAACATTTTTCGATTCAGGTATCCGTTGGCGAAATATTAAGCTTGAAATTGCAAATTTTTATTAGAGTCAAGTGTCAGATTTTGGATATGTAAAAAAAAAGGCAGTAGTCCTTCCTACTATATATATATATATATAAACAATATTATAAACACGAAAGTTTGTGAGGATGGATGGATGGATGGATGTTTGTTACTCCTTGACGCAAAAATTACGGAGCAGATTTCGATGAAACTTCACAGTAATATAGCTTATATATCAGAATAACACATAGGCTACAATTTATAAAGATTTTGTGTGACTTGGCCAAAATATAACGATAAGTATCAAGTAAGTCGGAAAAAATTCAGCCCTCTGAGAGCTATCTTGGCGTGCGCTGCCTAAACCGTTAGAGTTACACGAAGATAATGTACTATATACATATAATGAAGTTAAAAGGAAAACTATCACAGAAAAGTAGGGTTTACAAGATAACGAGTAATAGTCAACCAACTTACATTTGCAGTTGAAATGTATGGGAGAACATGTTTTTCAACTACATGGTTAAGTTTGTTCTTGGGATATATTCATCCCGACTACCCTTCATTGTGCGTGGTCCGACACGCACTTGGCCGGTTTTGTTAGGAATGGTCTCGGTTTACATATAGCTTTGTCTTTTTTGGCCGTTTTGTTAATAAAGGTAAGCCACCAGGGCTAGAGAAATGATAAAGGGAATATTTTAAAAGTCACAGCAAATGGATTTCAATGTAGGGGTTGATTCAATATGTATTGGACCCGTTGCAAAAGTGCATGTAACGTAAATTGTAGGTATTAAGGTGGATGGATGAATGAAGAAAATAATTTTCGTTTTCAGGTTCAAAGTTTTTTTAATCTGTACAGTATCTACTGTGAAAGCATATTTTTATCTATGGTAGAGAATGCCTAAGGCATTAAGTCCGCCTTTGTACGGTGCCAGGCACGTCAAGTTACCACAACTGTCAAATTTTCTCGTTCGATTTTAAAACTTAATCTGCAACATTTTAAAATCGTTTGAAGAAATGTGACAGTTTCGTGTAGCTTGATGTGCTGGCCACTGTACCTTATTTTGTGCGAGAAGTTTAAATTTATCTATCTATATCTATATCTATACATATAATAAATCTGTAGACGAGGAGTTTTTTGTTTGTTTGAACGCGCTAATCTCAGGAACTACCGGTTGGAATAGAAAAATTATTTTTGTGTTGGATAGTCCATTTATTGAGGAAGGTTATAGGCTATATACCGTTACGCTACGACTAATAGGAGTGGAGCATAAATGAAAAATGTTGCAAAAACGGGAAAAAATATTCTTTTTTGAGAGCTTCCGTTGCGTGCGCTGCGGAAACGGTTTAAGTTACGCAAATATCATGTCCGCGACAGCATATGTCTATCTTTTAAGATTGACTCACTATAACCTTTTTTATGGTAATCAAATAAATAAATAATATTATTCATATATTATTATAACAACAATGTCAACATTTATTGTGTTTCGGCAGTTAGAGTTAAGATACCAAGTTCCTCTGTGGTTGAGGATTCCGGGTGAAGCTCGCTTCTACCTTCGGCCTTATCATCACTTACCATCAGGTCTGGTGGTGTGAGCTTCCGTGTTGAGTATTAAAAAATAAAACAACTCCATACAAAAGATTTATTTTTCCAGTTTACTTATCAAAATGTATTAATTCATTCATCTTATTCAAATCCATACAAAAGCGAGCTCAAACTTCAAAATCTACATGTGTTCTTGGCACCTTCATTTCAATAGTTCTATTCATGCCACTATAACGTCTGTAAAACTCTTGAATTCAAATGTTACTGTTTTCAGAATAAGTTCACGTAGAATTTTAAAATTCATACAGACAGTCGAATGCACGAGTATATAAAGTATGTATTGATCTAGGTACATAGGTACTCTACGCGCATGGAGTTTTAAAACCTCGTTTTGCGGCAGAGGTAGTTAAGGAACCCCTTTATAAAAACCAGCCAAGTGCGAGTTGGACTCGCGCACCAAAGGTTCCGTACAAATTTTGGTTTTATTAAACCAAATATTTACGGTTTTCAGATTTCTTTCGTTTACATGTGCTGTAAAGGATTGTTTTTTTTGCCAAATTTGATGATTCTAGGTCAAAGGGAAGTACCCTATAGGTTGTAATTCCCTCGTGAAATAGCAAAATATGCGACATAAACGGTCATATTTATTTATCGTGTTGACTTACCTACAAGTTTGATTTTTCGACAGCTGAAAGAAACCGTAGACCCCAAGTATTTGATATAAATTTCAACTGGTTACCTCTACGCGTTGCTTAGGAAAAAGGGTCTTGATAGACAGACAGACAGACAGACGGATAAACGGACAACAAAGTGATCTTTTAAGGGTTCCTTTTTGCCTTTTGAAGTACGGAATCCTAGAAAGATGGATCCGACACGCTTCAACCAGATAAACGCAAAAAGTTAGAAGTACTTACTAAGGTTTTTCTCGATTTATCTTGAAAAGTTGATGTGTCTATTTGAAATATGGACTTCGTTTTAAAGTTATCGTTTTGTATCGTAGTTTTAAAATATAGTGATAATGGTGCCGATTTCCTTGTTCACAAACTAAACTAAATTTAAGTTCAGTGCATCTTGTTCTTTCTATTTCATTAAGAAAAGGACAGAAGATAAATTTTAGTTTAGTCCTGTCAAATTAATCAGCGCCTGCCACTACATACAAGTTTGGACGTGATTAAAAACTTGCCGACTAAAATTACGTCAATTTACGTCAAGCGCTGATTAATTTGACAGGACTGAACTAAAATTTATCTTCTGTCCTTTTCTTAATGAAATAGAAAAGAAAAGATGCACTGAACTTAAATTTAGTTTAGTTTGTGAACAAGGGAATCGGTACCATTGTTGATTTTAATTGAACCAGTGGTTGTAATTTTTTTTTAAATTAAATTACTTATACTGAAATGTTTACTTCCTACTGTCAGTACTGTGTGTGTGATATATAAAAATAATTCATATTCTTCGTCGTCTTCATGTGAGAAGATGTCTGCCGGATAAAAAATTCGTTTAAGGGAAAAGCCGTAAAGATAATCATGGATAAGTATAAGCTAGCATAAGTATAAAACATAATCAGTGTATACCGTTTCTAATGCTGGGACACCAGTCTCCTCTCTGTGAGAGAGAGTGAGTAACCCACCACGCGGTTCCAGTGCTGGATCTCTATCATCAGCGATCACTAATGAAACATGGTGTCAAAAAATAATGTTATTACTTTTGGCCTTATTATCGTAGCCTCCATGAAAGGCCATTTTCAGCAGTGCACGAATTTGGGTTACTATGATATTTGATCTTATTTTAGTACATCGCTGTACTTCTTGTCAGTTAGTTGCTACTTTAAGCGCTGATGTTAGGCGCTTTGGGTCGGTTGGTTACTTTAGGCCCTGACTAGTCAGCCTCGCTACTGCATTCCTGGCAAGTTAATTATTTCTATGTACTATATGGGGGACATCCGAATCGGCACACTTTGAAAATAAAATAATTCGACGGCACGGTTAGCGCAGTGGTTAAGCGATTGACTGCTACGCTGCGGTCGGCTCGATTACCGCACGGAACACATATTTGTATGACCTATAAGTAGAAGTTTCGGGTCTGGCTATTTGTGTATGTGACTTTAAATGTTTGTAAATGCACCCGACGTGCACGTCTTTCTACATTGTTCTCACATGTATAACTTCAACATGAATGATGTAACCCATATTTTGTAACAATATTTTGTTTTAAAAGAGTGTCCATGGAGTTTCTTGTCCGTTCTTCTCCATAGGAACCTACTACGCTTTGAAATAGGCAACTAGCTTCATCTTTCTGATTGACCGACCCCTTGACAATTCAAAAGTGCCTGTAATTGGTTTATTTGAAATAAATGCTTTGAGTTTGAGTTTTTGAGTTTGACCCACAAGACAGAAGAAATTCCTAATGTTAAAAAAAGGTATATTTTTTGCTGTAATGCCAATAAACGAATTTTTTTTTTTTTTATTCTGCAAATAAATAAATCTTTGTTTCATTTATTCATCGTGAGCTATTGTTCTTGTGCATTTGTACTGACAACGAGAGTAGCATATTACCTAATATATTAAGGGACTTTATCAATACTTCACCAGCGTGTATTTTGTATACAAAATGTAGTTATTTTAAACCAATAGATCAGCAATACAATTACCATAATCAAACATTTGATGTTAATTGCGCAGTAGATGTTGTGCAATGAATTAACCGTCAAATAGCCATAATTGGTGTTTCATTAATTGGTCATAAATTGTACAGGTGATTATTATTATTATTTATGATTGTGTTACATAGGTGAAGTCAGACATTGATTTTATCGTTTAATTCTTTATGTTAAGTATCGAAAAGAAATTAAAAAGAATTATCAATACCTACGAGTGTGATCGATTTAGTATTGACTATCAATCAGTATTTCCAAAAAACTCATAAAGACCAGAGCTCACTTAAAATGAGTTGACATCTATGCAAATAAATGAAATTGAATTGTCTATTTCATCGTTGCAACTTTAAGACCTCTTATGTGTAAAATTCAGCTTTAGGAGAAAATCGATATTTTAAGCACGAACATTGTAATAGGAAGCACAATATTTTAGATCTTGAAATTGGTAAAGAAATGATGATTACATCGTCGTATACACATGAGATATTTTGTATTCGATAGAGCTTCAAAATGTGAAAAAGGCTGGCGTAAAAAAGTGATTTTGCCAAAAGTGACACATAAGAGGTCTTAAAGTCCCGACGACGATTTGTAATGTCAAAATAACGGCTAGGGTATTATTACAAAACAATTTTTGACGTGATAACGTCTTAAGGCTCGTACAGACTAGTGCGATATCGCGGGCGCGACGCAAAATTTCTTCGTCGGTGCTCGTCGCGCCTGCGATATCGCGCGAGTCTGTACGAGGCTTTATCAATCGATGAACGCCGGCTGCACGTACGAAAAAGCATGACTCATTGTCACGTTCCGCCTGAGCCGAGTGTGCAAGCGAGAGCGCGGAACAAGCGATAGAGAGGTACGATCGGCCTAAGCGTTCGGCTTGTGTTACGTTATCACGTAAAATTATCGTCCGTCAACCGACTTTACAGACAACCAATTTATTTTTTAATTATTTCACTTTCCGACTATTAGTTCCGGTTAATCTCCAAAACGGCTGGACTGATTTTGACGGGACTTTCTCTGGTAAACAGCTGATGTTATAAGGAGTAATTAGGCTTCATTTATTTAGAAAAATCCACGCGTGCGAAGCCGCAGGCGGTAGCTAGTTACTATTAAAGTGTAACAGATTAGTGTAAGATGAAATAATAATAATAATAAGTTTAAAATCAAGTATCTTGACTTGGCTCACGAAGTTGTCGACATGTGGGATGTGGACTCAGCGATCATCGTGCCGATAGTCGTATCAGCCAATGGCTTAATTGCCAAGAGTCTCGACCCACACCTAAGGAGGCTCTCGTTGGGCAGCTGGATCAAGGGTTTGATTCAGAGGGCGGTACTACTGGACATAGCTCGCATTGTTAGGAGGTTTCTCTCTCTGGAGCCCTCACCGCCGGTAGCTTGTACCCTGATCCCGATACCGGTGGACTACAATTTTTAATATTTCTAAATGTTTTTATATTTTTTATATTCTAATATTTAAAAATATAATTTATGTGTATATTAATGAAACAAAGGAAATAATAATAAGTTTATTTATGCTTCAGTTTACAAAAAAGGGTTTAGTGTGAAAGGGTCAAGTGTTAAGTGAAATAGAACACGTTCCCTTTACTAATCTTATACTTTTGTGATTCAGTTAAATAATTAAAGGTCATTATTTCAAGAACTGCAATGCAAATGTCAGTAACTGAACGAGTCCCGCATCGGGAATGGCTTTGGGAGCATTAACAGCGAGTGAATTACAAATTGTTCTTCCGTCACATATATTCAATTTGTCACACGCATTTATCTTACCTTTGGTTTTTCGGAGGATTTATGTAATTGTTCAATGGAAAACTATTTATAGTGTAACGGATACAGGTACTGGCGTTATTTAAGTAGCAATCTATCTATTGATTGATAAATATTGTTTGGTCTAGTGTAACAAGCGCAACTGTTAACATTAGTAAACCAACTAGGATGCATGTCACTCTTCTTCAAAGTCAAGATGTATTAGGTCTTTACTTAAGAAATTGCCGTTTTTCATGAAATAAGTTCTCTTTATTTTTAATTTTTAGTCAAAGTAATTACCCATGCAATCAATGCATTTTTGTCAACGTAGTGGTAGCTTATTGATGCCCTTTTTGAAAAAGTCTGGATGGGAGGCAACAAATTCTTCAAAGGCATTTTGAGCTGCCTCTCGGTTATTGAACTTTTCCCCGCCAGGAAGTTATACAAATTCTGGAAAAAGTAGAAGTCTGTAGGGGTAAGGTCTGGTGAGTACGGTGGATAACAGAGAACTTCTAACCCCAGCTCTTGTAACTTGGAGACTGTCTGCTGTGCAGTATGAGGTCGCGCGTTGTCGTGCAGGAGTTGCGGAACCGAACGATTGACCAAAGCTGGTTGGAGATGTGCGAGCTTCTATACCATTATGTTCAGTTCTTCACAGTACACATCTGCAATAATGCTCATCCCGTTTGGTAAGAAGCTGTGATGAATGACACCGGCGCTAGACCACCAAACAGTGACCATCACTTTTTTAGGGGTCAGTTTTCGTTTGGGACATTGTTTAGGTGCTGAACCAGGATGTAACCAACTTGCTGAGCGCTTGCGATTGTCGAACAGAATCCATTTTTCGTCGCAAGTTACAATGCGATTCAATATGCCTTCGTTTGTGTGCCTGTTGAGAAGTGCAAGGCTCAACTCGACGTGTGCTTCGCGCTGGCGATCATTCAATTCGTGGGGCACTCATTTGTCAAGCTTTTTTACCCTGCCTATTCGACGCAAATGGACCAATATTGTTTTGATGCTAACATCGAAAACTGCTGCTAATTCAGCTGTAGATTGAAAATCATCAGCGATAATTCGTCATTGTCGACTAAAGTTTTCGGTCGACCACGGGGTTTATTTCTTAGGTCGAAATTTCCAGAACGGAAGCGGGCAAACCAATAACGGGTGGTGCGATACTGCGATCGTTAGTAGTGTTCGCTCCGTATACGTCGTTGATGTTGCATGCCGCTTCTGCCGCTTTGCTGCCACGACGGTACTCATACTCCATAATCAGTCGAATTTTTAACGTATCCATGATGACGAAAAACGTACAAATGCGATGAAAACAGGACACTAACCATTAAACAAATGACTAATTTCAAAAAAGAATTCCATGTTTAAAAAATAAAAATAATTAGAACTTAGAATTCTTAGCGACAAAAGAAAAAATTGGACTTAAAATAGCCAGTACGGCAATTTCATAGGTAAAGCCTATTATTACTTACGTATTTACAAAACCTCATTCGGTATTTTACACCGATCTCAACAAAACCAACGCTGGAAGTGCCATGCAAATAACACGTTGGGCTAAAAGATCTAAATATTGCACGAACTGTAACAGGTTGCCGGTCCATCGGAGTACATCGAAACAATCCGTTTCCAACTGACGCTCACTACTTCCGCAGCTTTGTAAAGTAATTGATACATCTGTGTTTATTTTTTCCTGGATTGGTGCAAGATCAATGTTATGTTTCATGGAATTAATGATGTAAGAAACTTATTAGCAAAATAAATTACTACAGTCTGTGAATTTGGTGCTATAAGGGTGCTGTACTTCACGGTTTAAAATACATATGCATAATTCAGCGTAATATCTACATTAGTAGGTACACAATGTAATACAGAAACAAGTTTGATTCCTACCTACATAAATACTCTGCTCGTGAAACCCAGCACGAAGAATCAGCAGCCCGAAGCAATTCAATAATTATTCCGCGAATAGTTTATAGTTTAATTAACAGATGATGTTATTAAATCGTATTAACCAAACAATTATTCCCTTTACATTTCAAATACCCAGCTAAATTATATGTACGAGAGTGAATTCGAATATAAATTCTATTTGCTAAAACTCTCTACACATAATGATGACGCGTTTGTACCAACAAAGGAGGCATTCAAATAGGTTTGGATTGAAGCATAATTCGGATCAGTGTCAGACCTTACAAATAGAAGGCGGGTGGAACAATTCACACACATCATAAGAAGATGTAGAAGGTACAGGTTCGAGCATTCATTTTAACACGCGTAGTCTTTGGACTAGCTTCATTCAGAAAGCTTTTAATGCTCTTCACGTTCAGTACAACAATGCATTCAGGATGCTGTTGGGGCTGCCTCGCTTCTACATATACTCGTAGTGCCTTGGGTATGTTCGCGGCTTCGCTGCGATCAGACGCAAGTAAGTAGCATCTCTATTGCACAGAGTGCGTGCTAGCTCCAACAGTCTCCAGGGTATCATTGCAAACAAACTAGATCTTGCACTATTTAAGTTAGCTACATGTGCCTGTTTATAAATGTGTTGTGTTAGTCTTAATTATTTTTTGTAAAAATGTTTTGTAAATGCTATTAATATTAACGTAGTTTTTAAGTAAATTGTTACTAACGCTACGGGTCCATGTTACTCGTAAATAAATGTTTTTCTATGTTACATTAACGCAAGATTCAAAAGCGATTTTCCTCTTAAGTTTAACATAAATTTTATTTATTTATTTAACCATTTATGTACACACATATAAACAGACAAGAAGAAAGGAACAGAAAAATACGTACAAAGGTGATGCTTATTTCTAATGAAATCTCTTCCAGCATACCTGCGATAGGAAAGTAGATATAGAGATGTAGACAACGTGTGTGAGTGTAGAAGAAAGAATTTTCTGGTTTTACGAACATAGTATTTTTGACACCATACTACACACATCAAAAAAATCGGTTTTGAACTTTTGAACGATTTTTACTATTGTCATATATTTATATTTCTTTTATAAATAACTAGCTTCTGCCCGCGACTTCGTCCGCGTTAAATTTCTTGTTCCCCCGACCCACCCCGTCGCAACACATTGCCTGCCCGTGATTTTACTTCATTTTCGCATAAACTTTCATTTAAAAAAATTGTGTCCTAGTTAATAGGAATGTTATTCTTCCTCAAGAATTGGGCTGTAAAATGCAAAAAGATTTTTTCAAATCCAACTCGCAGTTCCAGAGATTAGCGCGTTCAAAAAACAAAAAACCGGCCAAGTGCGAGTCGGACTCGCGCACGAAGGGTTTCGTACCATCCATACAAATCCTTACTAATATTATAAATGTGAAAGTAACTCTGTCTGTCTGTCTGTATGTAACGTTTTCACGCCTAAACCGCTGAGATACCGCCGATAGACCGCCTGGGATATAGAGAAGGACATAGGCTACTTTTTTACGCGATAACCGACATCCACGCGGGCGGGGCAAAAAAAACGGCAAAAAAAATCATGTCCGTTGTATGGGAGCCCCCCTTAAATATTTTTTTTTTCTGTTTTTTAGTATTTGTTGTTATAGCGGCAACATAAATACATCATCTGTGAAAATTTCAACTGTCTAACTATCACGGTTCATGAGATACAGCCTGGTGACAGACGGACAGACAGACAGACAGACAGACGGACAGCGGAGTTTTAGTAATAGGGTCCCATTTTACCCTTTGGGTACGGAACCCTAAAAACTAACTCTTCAACTTTAGAATAGACTACCTCGCAGAGTTGATCATTATTTTGCTGCGGAGTTATTATAAAACAGTTATATCTCCTAAGATATTCATTGAAATTAAATGATGTAAGGGCAACTTTGTTCAAAATTAAATACTTGTGATGAATAACGTATTTATTTGGATAAGGATTAATACCATGTTTATGAAAACTCCTTCGCAAATAATGCATTAATTTCGAACAAATTTGATTACCATAAAAAAGGTTATAGCGAGTTAATCTTAAAAGATAGACATATGCTGTCGCGGACTTTTTTTTAGAACATTTAAAGAGGAACAATTCCATCATACATGATATTTGCGTAACTTAAACCGTTTACGCAGCGCACGCAACGGAAGCTCTCAAAAAGGAATATTTTTTCCCGTTTTTGCAACATTTTTCATTTATGCTCCGCTCCTATTGGTCGTAGCGTGATGTTATATAGCCTATAACATTCCTCAATAAATTGACTATCCAACACAAAAAGAATTTTTCAATTCCAACCAGTAGTTCCTGAGATTAGCGCGTTCAAACAAACAAACAAACTCTTCAGCTTTATATATTAGTATAGATAGATAACTAAGCATTTTTTGATGCATTAGTGACTAAAGGCTCGTACAGACTCGCGCGATATCGCGGCCGCGACAGGCGCCGAACAAGGAAATTGTGCTACTAGTGTCGCGTCGCGCCCGCGATATCGCACGAGTCTGTACGAGCCTTAAAGCAACAAAATCCTTCATTCAATTGTTCATACAATAATTAACAATATGTGTACCGTAACATACGTACTTAGTATAAAATAAAGTTAAAACGAAATTAAACTTTTTATGTTTTACAAAATTAAATAACGAACTTTTTTTTAATTATCTGTTAATTTAATACAAAGTGTGACCGCCTCTGTTGTATAAAACTTGTCGGCAACGATTTTTCATTGAATTTATAAGATTGTTTATCTGATCCTGCGGCAATCGCTACCAATGGAATTTAACAAGTTTTTCAGTTGTTCGTTTGTCGACACTCCGTCTAGGTTCTCTAGAACATGTCTCTGGAGCATGTTGCATGCGTGATCGATGGGATTGAGGTCTAGCGATTGTGCAGGCCACGGCAATACCCGGATGTTTTCCATTGTCAAGTTACTCTCTGGTCCTACGAGCTATTTGCGAACGCGCGTTGTCATGCATCAGCGTGAAATCTGAGCCAAGACTTAATACCCGCCCAGACCATCACTGTGGAGCCACTGTAAGGGTGCACTTCCTGGACATATCTCAGCCGTTCACCTACTAGAGCATGTGCTATCATATGAAAGAGCGCTATTTGCATATTTATTTTTTAGGCCGCATAGTTTTCGACTTTTCACGAAAAATGTAAAAAAAAATACCGTTCCCCCTTATCTCCGAAGTTGCATAGAGAAAAATCTGAAATTATTCTATGTGACAGAAGTTTACGTAAAGGTTACAGGAAAAATAAAACAATGTCTATAAATAGCCCACTTTTTCTAATATTCCAGTTTTAGGTCAGCGCCATCTCTTGACCGATAGTAGAACTAATGTAGTATTTTCTGATGATACCCTCGGTGCGTGAGTCCGACTCGCTCTAGACTGGTTTTATTTTATTATTATACTTTTGTTCCAATATTCACGTGTTTAAAGAATTTGTAAACTAACGTTTCTTTCTTCTTGTTAGTAAGTTAGACGATTTTCTGAAAATATAATGCAAAAAGAACTAGGACTAACCTATACTACATTTAAAATATGATTTGATATTTAAAAATAACTTTTTTTCAGTCCGCTCAACCAATTTTCACTTCTATTCCGTAGGCATAAGGATGGCATTAAAAGCAAAAGGTGGTTACAATACCAACTGTTTACTGCAGCAGCCAGTTGTTATGCCACCAACGCATTAGAAGTCAAAATCTGTTAAACAGACTGTAAAAAAGGTTTTTTTAAATGTCTAATCCTGACACCTCTCGTTCGTGGAATGCATTGCCAGATCCAATAAAACGCGTACAATCATTACCTGTATTTAAAAGACTCGGGAAGGAACATTACTTGTCGTTGTGATTTTGTTCTCGTTGTTAGCTGTAATAATCAATAGTCTTCATTTATTTTCTTTGCTTATATACATAGTTAGTATGTATGTATCTATGTATCTATTATATAGCATATATCTGTGTATCTATTATAGGATATTGTACTATTATACTTTTTATTTGCACCAATGACAAACCCATTTTATGTTCAGAAATTCACTGTCCATGCCAAGGTTGCCTGGAAGAGATCGCAGTATGCGATAAGGCTGCCCATTGTATAATTTTTGTAGTGTATAAGTTTTTCTTTTCCTTTGTAATGTGTAATTTGATGTACAATAAAGTATATATTTATAAATACATAAATAATCTTATTTCAAATGGAGTATAGTTCTATTTGCATTATGTTTTCAGAAAATTCTGTTCCGTAGTATAATTACCTATATTCGAAGACAGAACTTTTTTGTTGTTGAACGAAACATCGATCTACTTATAAATCACACAAACAAATCTCTTAAGCCATAAGAGGTTTGTTTGTTCTATGAAAGAAATATTTTTTTCCTTTTAATTCTCAGGAGATCAATACATCTACTATCGGAGTAAACCTTCTTTTACATATTTTCATGATCTCCGTCACGCCAACACCTATGAAAGGCTGGATCTTTGCCAGTGGGAACCGCGCTGTTTGAAGTACCGACGTGCATTTACTAGATTTATTAGATAAGATTTATATTGAAAAGTGTACGTATCTCCTTCTTTCTTGTATTCCCAGGCATATTGCCAGGGTTTGGTTTGCTTAGAAGAATTGGGGAGCTCGTTAGATATTGTAACCTTCAAATTCTGTCTCTGCAGTACCCCTGTTTCCAGTCTAACGTGAAAAGCAGTAAGGTACCATTTTTTTTTTTAAATAAACCGCTCTTCATCGTCATCATGTAAAAATTATCTATTTAATGTAGCCATGACGTGCCAACAAACAATCTTGACTTAGTGATTACTGAGGAAAAAACCGGCCAAGTGTGTGTCGGATCACACACAATGAAGGGTTCCGTAGTTGGGATGAATTTATCCCAAGAATAAACTTAACATTGTAGTTGGAAAACAAGTTCTCCCATACATTCCAACTGCAAATGTAAGTTTGTACGCACAATATTCAGTGTTTACCATGTTATATTAATACCATAGACTTCTTATAGGTTCTCTTGTAATCTATAAGTAAAGAACTATTTTCTGTAATTTTTTTCAAAATTTTAGGATCAGTAGTTTTAGTGTCAAGGTTGCCTGGAAGAGATCGCAGCATGCGATAAGGCCGTCCATTGTATATTTTATAGTGTATAAGTTTTTATTTTCTTTTATAATGTGTAATCTGATGTACAATAAAGTATATATAGGGTAACCCGAAATATTTTAAGAGATATACCTATAGGTGGTAAAGAAGCCACGGAAACGATTTTTTTTTTAAAATCTGAGAATGTTATTTAAAAAATTCAATTATTTAAAATTACTTGATAATTATGATGGTTAATTATCAAAACTCACCGCGCTCGTGCCGCCACCGTCGCCGCGTCCGGGCGGGTCATTCATAGAATAAGTAAAATTTTGGAAAATGCAACTCCTTTGCAAAATTTCTCAAGCAATTTTAAAACTATAATAATTATGTAAAAATATAAAACACTTAGATAAAAAAAATCGCTGCTATGGCTTTTTTACCACCTTATGTTTCTCTTAAAGTATTTTGTGAATGAATAGATACACCATATATATATAAATAAATAAATACATCAGTAGTTTCAGAGATAAGGGGAGGAATGGTCAATTTTCATCAATTTTCTTAAATAACTTTAAAAGTATTCGTTTTAAAATATAATAACTGAAATCCTTACAATAAGCCCTTTCAGGGACAGATTACATACGAAGTCAAGACAGACCGAAAACAACACACTTAAAATTATCTACACAAGGTACCGAAATTTCTGCAACCGCCTACTAAAGAAAGTTAAAACATCGTACGAAAAGAACTTATTGCAAGCTGCAGGCACTAATAACAAAAAAATATGGAATGCAATAAAAACAATACCAAACACTAAAAAGACCAAAAATACCGCGATTGAATTAATTAATACATCGAACGCAAGGGAAAAGTAAATGATATCTTTGTCAGTGTAGGCAAAGACTTGGCTGATAGTACTACAAACTGTGCAAATCCGGAGCATCTTCATTTAGCAACTGAAAACACAAAGCCCTGTCTAAAATCTCTCGCCTTAATGGACACAGATGAGGCGGAGGTAGAGAGTTTGATCATGGGTCTGAAAAATATCTGTTTCGTTGGTCTGGACTCCATACCAAATAGCCTTCTTAAAGAGAATAAACACATACCTGTGCCCCTTTTAACACATATTTTTAATACTTGTTTATCACAAGGTGTTTTTCCTACAGTCCTAAAAAAGTCAGTAGTGCACCCGATACATAAATCCGGAGATAAAGACTGCATCTCCAACTATAGGCCTATTTCTATATCTCCAAGCTCCTGGAACGCATCCTCAATAAAAGACACGTAAAATACCTAGAAGCTAGTAATCATCTTTCTAAAAATCAATTTGGCTTCCGAGCTGGCAAGTCGACTAATGATGCGGCCCAAGAGCTTGTTGATTATGTAGTGGGAAATTTGGATGCGGGTAGAAAGACTGTGGGGATTTTCGTGGATTTGGCCAAAGCTTTCGACACGGTCTCTGTGCCATTGCTTTTACAGAAACTGGAACGAATAGGCGTTAGAGGAAACCAACTCAAAATATTTAAAGACTATCACTCAAATCGCACACAATGTGTGAAAATAGGTGATAACACAAGCAGTGACTTACCTGTCTCTTTCGGTGTCCCCCAGGGTAGTATTTTGGGTCCAAGCCTATTTCTCATCTATTTAAATGACCTTTGTGAGCTAAATCTTGATGGAGGTAAAATAATATCGTACGCGGACGATACAGTGCTTCTGTTTTCTGCTGATACTTGGGAAATTGTGTATAGGAGTGCACAGCATGGATTTAATATAGTAAGCCACTGGCTGCAAAAAAATATTAACTAATATGCGTAACTGTAATCTCCCACCTCCAACTCTATCCATAATAGCACACAATTGCTGTAATAATGTAAGCTGTTCTTGCCCTGCCATAATTAAAACCAATAAAGTTAAATATTTAGGAATAATTATTGACAATAATCTATCTTTTCGACCTCACATAGACATGGTTACTTCTAGGGTAAGAAAACTAATATTTGTTTTCAAAAATCTAAGACATGCAGCTGAACCTAAATTAATTAAGCAAGTGTACCTAGCGCTTGGTCAATCAGTGTTGCAGTATTGTATTTCTGTATGGGGAGGCACGTCCAAAACTATACTCAAACCTGTAGAAGTTGCACAAAGAGCTATACTCAAGATCAGCACCTTCCGGCCCTATCTGTTCCCAACGTACCTTTTGTACCAGTCTTGTAAAGTCCTCACTGTCCGGCAGCTCTTTCTCCTGCACGCAGTATTGAGACACCATGCTAATACAAAGTATGACAAGTCTTCTTATTTGGCTAAGCGCAGACGAAAAGTCATTACATACAATGATCTTCCGACCTTTAAATACCCATACGTTCGCAAGTACTTTTGTTGCCAAGGCCCTTGTCTGTATGAAAGACTTAATAAGATTGTAAATATATACCCCTTAAATAGGAACAAATGTAAACTTACGGTAGAAGACTACATTCGTAAGCTAAACTACAATGAGACCGAAAACCTGTTGTCTATAGTTAAGTAGCTTATAAATAATACTCACCCTCCTACACACATCCACTCATTTACACTCTACTCACCGGAGGCCATCACTATACAACTAATTTAAGATTGTTGTCCTACATTTGTCATTTCCTTTAGTTTTAATATTATTTTATTAAATCTCTTTGATAGACAGACAGACACACGAGTGATCCTATAAGGGTTCCGTTTTTTCTTTTCGAGGTACGGAACCCTAAAAATACTTTCACAATAATAGGTAGACAGTCAGATACTCGTAATGCAATAGCTTAGTCGTCCATGTCTTTGTTTGTTAAAAAGTACCTCTAGTACTTCCAATAAATATTGACAGTTGGTACTTTTAAATTTCGGAGTGCCGGTAAAATCTCGTGTATTAAGTTAAAAAAAATCCGGTAGAATAATCTAATTTATTTTTAGCCATTTTCAGATAAACATGAAAACTCCATCCAGGTGAGTATTGTTGTTGTATTCACAACTTTTATTCAGAACAAAATATTAACGTACGTAATAGCTTCCTTTATTGTGAAAGTATGTGTTTAGGGGAAGCTAAGATCTTACTTTATACGGCTGTTATGACTACAGTTGTTTTTCATTCCTCGATTCTTTCCATTATTTTGTTTTTTTTTTTTTGCATTCTGGGTATTTGTTTTAGCATGCATAGTCGACCACTGCTGGGACACAAGCCTCCTCTCTTCGAGAGGGAATGGGCTGTTATCATACCACGCAGGCCCAGTGTGGGTTGGTAGATGTCACGTGTCTTTCAACTTTTGGTTCTAGAACATACCGGTTTCCTCACGATGTTTTTCCTCCCCGTTTTGAGACCAGTGATGACGAATTTACGCAAAGTAAAGCGCCTTTCTGGGTTCAAACCCATGACCCGTAATTCATAAGTCGGGGCACCACTGATCTCTCTGCTTTAGCATGAGTGGTTGACAATGTTGTTTCCAGCTGTAATTTGAGATATTTTGAGCGTACTTTTTAGTGTCTGAATAGGGATGTTTACAGTGCGACATAAAATAGGAGAAATTAAATAAAATGGAACTAAAAAATTTCCATTCTAAATTGTTGCAATGTGTAAGCATTTACGTCAAAAAATGTGAGTTACGTAGAAAGTGGCGCCCTCATTTATTTTCTACTATTTTATGTCACAATGTACAAAAAAAAAATATCCATCATGTAGTTTATAAAAAAAAATTGGACACGTATATTTTATTTTTTTACGTAATCAATAAATTAAGGCGATACATTGAGTTCAAATGTGGCATGACGTCACTCTGTGCTAGATTTTATACGTAGTTTGTTGGAATTGTGATGTGACGAGCCCCCACTCTCCAACTTTAATGTGTTTTTAAGCTATTGCATAGCTTCTATCACGGGCCTTGAGCGCGGGGACCGAATCCAGAAATTCCGTAACGAAAAAACCTCACGCTCCCCACTCCGACGGTTTTACTACACCAGTACCCTCTAGTGATCTAATAATTTCTGGCAGTTCTTTTTTCTGTGTACTGCGTATTTTATTCTTATAAATATTAGTTTATAAAATTATGATCTTCACAAAAAGTGATTGTTGATAGTGGGGTTTGAACTCACGACCAGTCGATTACGAGTACATTCAGTTCCCCTGTTGCACCGCAAGGCTACAACGACTTAATTAAAGCTTGCCACATAGTTGATACCATTCCAGTTGAACAATTTTTAAACTTGACTAGACGGTTGGAAATGACTCAGTACATGGAATTTTTTCGCTGTCAAAACAGTTTGTCACTCTTTTTTTATTTAAAATTACTTTAGGTTCAACACTTTCGTCTATTTTAAAGTTGTTATTATGCTTATATTTGAATAGTATTTGACTTTGTTTACGTAGTTATACACTTTTACGACGTTCAGCACTTATTTATTTTGTTTTTAAGCTATTGCATAGCTTCTATCGCGGGCCTTGAGCGCGGGGACCGAATCCAGAAATTCCGTAACGAAAAAAAAAAAAAAATAATATCAAAGAAAAAGAAATACTGCATAAATAAAATAAATAAATAATTATAATTGCATAAGTTGATACAAAATGCTATGCAATAGCTTTACCGCGGCAGTCCCCGAGTGCCACACGTCTTTTTTATAAGTAATTTTTTTGTAATATGATAAAGCAAAAAATACATGTCTAATATTTTTTTATTATCTGACTGACGGACTAAACAGATTTTTAATTTTTTTACTTAGGAAACATTCCTATTCCAAAGCGAGGCTTTGGTTTCTTTGCTCACGAGATTAGCCAATTTTGTTGGTAACAGGTAAGATCCATGTAGCCACAGCTGAAATTAAAATTGTTTTACTCGTGTGATATTTTCTCAAAATAAAGGCAAAGAGTAGCCGCCTAGGTACATAAGTAAATACAAACAAGAATATTAATTTAGGGTGGAATCGGGGGGAGGTTAATTAAAACACTTTCCCGCAACTCCAAAGGGATTGTCTTCTAAGTATTTTTGGAACACAAAGCTTTAATAGATTCGATTATAAATTTAAATTTCAAGGCTTAGAAGAAAAAGTCGTGAATGGAGAAGAAACAGCCTTGGAATTATAATTATTCGTTTACCTCTCTACCCTGCTACCCGGTTACAATACAATTATAATAAAATTACAACCAATTACAATACAATTAAATTCCTAGGAAACAGGATTCAGACAGCAATAGCTGTCTGAATCCTGTCTGAATCCTAGGAATTTCATTCGTCTACGCTTTTAGTTTTTAGGGTTCCGGAGTCAACAAGGAACCTCTATAGTTTCACCATGTCCGTCTGTCTGTCTGTCCGCGGCTTAGCTCAGAGACTCTTAATACTAAAATGCTGTAATTTGGTATGGCTATACATATTAATTACGCCGAAAAACTTTAAATAAAATCTTTTTTTTAGAGTATCATTTTCTACACGTAAAGTAGGGATGATATTTTTTTTTATCGTCCATCTCATGGTGTTGGAGTATCATTGGATAGACTGTTCAAAAATATTACGGATTTGTGAAAACCATTTTTCGATTTAGGGATGCGTTTGCGTAATATTAAGCTTTAAAGTGCTAATTTTTGTTCCCCTTGCAAGCTAAATAGTACTAAAGTATTTGGGTATGTGAAAAAATTCACAGCAGTAGTATATATATAACGGAGTTAAAAGAATAGTATCATAGCTAAGTAGGCTTTACAAGTTACCGAGTAATAGTCGACCAACTTACATTTACAGTTGAAAAAAATTTTCTCCCATGCAACAATGTTAAGTTTGTTCTTGGGATAAATTTATCCCAACTACAAAACCCTTAATTGTGCGTGGTCCGACACGCACTTGGCCGGTTTTTATAATGAAAGCTTCACATAAAACAACAAAAAACATCAACATCAAAATTAGGAGTTCGGGATTGGAACTGTGCCAAATACGTGAGATGGATTGCGTACCTATTATGTCTTATTGAGACCTAATTATAATAATATGAGCAAATATTAATATGACAATTTGCTATCATCCTGGGAATACTAAATGCGGGGGGGACAATAAATTAGCCCTGTTTCTGATGCTTCAGCTGATCTTTATCATCCGTTTGTGTCACTGTGGTCTGGGGACTAAATGCTTGATTTAAAAACAGCAAAGGACACTTCCGTAATTAACTACAAAGTAATTTGCAAACCAGCGAAACTACCACCCGATTAAAGAGCACAATGTGAACATGTAAAAACTTTAATTATCTTACCGCTTCGCAAGCATGTCGTAACAATTTAAAAAAATAATTTGTTCGCGAATAATGTAAACAAGAAGCAGTAGAGATACACCACGCCGCACTTTATGCATTCATATGCGAATGTAACAGAAAAATCTCGGTTTAATATACATAATGTAGTCATATTTACATAAATACGTAGGAGTCCCGTCTTATCGTGGGGCATCGGACTCTCGAAACGCGCGCGACACGCGGGTTCGCTATGAAATCTGCATATATTTGCAGTTTTCTTGTTGTTATACACGATTTATGATGTGGAAAATTGTTTATTTATTGGTATTTTTTTTTGATCGCTTGTATATTTCAACGTTATAAAAATTTACTTCTCTGTCTGCGGCTTTATTTGAGAAAACTGTGGACACCAGAGATGAGTCGCTTGTTGTTATTTTCAGCAGAAAAATAGGGAATATCATGAATAGTGTATGTTATTGAACCAATTTTGAGAAATGAGGTGTTATCAAATATTGCGACACATTTGTTCTCCACTCTACTCAACATGGTATTATTTTTCAGTCTGGTTTTGAATTTGCCTTTTAAAAGCATACTAGCTTTATAGTTTGTCTTTTATTTCAAGATCTAGAAAACTGGAAATTTATTTTTGTGACCCAGTATAACTTTGAGTTCCACAATATCTCTTTCACTTAGCTTTCGTAATAATCCAGAGATCCTTATCTAAGTGACAGATAATTGAATTATACAGGTCTGCACAAAGGTTCTGGAACGAAAGCTCCTTTCATTTGTTCATAACGTGACATTACACGTACATTTTCTTAAACCTTCATAATGTTACCAGCGTTTGTGTAATAAAAGAATAATAAGGAACAGAGATGGGAGGTATGATGGTATTATGTCAGAGTTTCGGCGTTTAATCTACGCACTTAGGAGCATGATTGTGGGTAAGGCACTTTGCTTCTACACGCCAGGTAGTCGGGTCATCCTGTAGGAATGGTTACGTAACTAAGGTCACAATTCCGAGCCTGGATAGAATCATAGTAGTCGGTAGTGGCCGACGTAATTTTATTATAGGAGGGTACGTTTGAGCAATGAATGTAGTAGTTACATAATACGCTGAGCTCGTGAGAAAATGGTGTTGTATTGGATGTTGTAGCTAAATAGGTATAACGAATTTAGTAAGTGAAATCTTTAAAACGATTGTGCCCATAATCTATTAATATTATAATAAAATCGTAGCGAAGTCAAAACTGAACATTTAATATTTTTGAAAATAAGTAATTGCCACGAGGTCTGCGAACGATTCTGATGCCGAAAATATAGTTTTTAGAATTTTTGTCTGTTTGTCTGAATGCATGTTCCAGCATCACGCAAAAACTACCGGACCGATTTTGTTCAAATTTTGTATAGATATTTCCTATAGGTCTGGTCAAATTACTAGATATAAATTATCACGCTATTTGGGATGATAAAGAAATATCTTAATATAAACAGATAGTGAAAAAAGAAAAAAAAAGAAAAAAAGAAAAGAGATTACATATGTGTAACTCACGACGTTATCCATATCTTATAATTAATACGACATTATTGGTAAGGAACTATTTGCACACGAGTGAAACTTAAGGGGTAAAATCTGAAGAAAATACTTAAATGAAAAGAATAGAAAAAAAAAACTGTTTTTTTTTAAGCAATATTAAGGAAAGAAAATATCAAAACTACAGTTCTTGTTTTAAAAATCTCACTAATTAACTTTACCAACGAGCCTCTAAACTTATTAGAAGACAATGTACAGCGGCCAGTGTATTAAGCTACACGAAACTGTCAAATTTCTCCAAACGATTTTAAACTTTAAAATGTTGATGATTAAGTTCAAAATCGAACGAGAAAATTTGACAGTTTGTGGTACTTAATGTAATCGCGAACACAGAGTATTTTTTTTTGCTGTACGTCAAAGAAGTGCGCGAACTCCAGCGTTAGTGCGGCACCAGGGCCAGGAAACCGCAAAAAGCCGACTAGTTGCGCGGTAAACTCTGATTGCGCGATGCAGCATTTGTGTGACGTCAGGTCTTTGATACGTAATTCGCATGTGGATTTGTTCTCGGAACAACGTAGCTTAACTTATTAGTGTGTTGTGAGTGTTATCCATACTAATATTATAAATGTGAAAGTAACTCTGTCTGTCTGTCTGTCTGTCTGTATGTTACGTTTTTACGCCTAAACCGCTGAACCGATCGTCATGAAATTTGGCAGAGATATAGCCTGGGATACGGAGAAGGACATAGGCTACTTTTTTACGCGATATAACCGACATCCACGCGGGTGAAGCCGCGGGCAGAAGCTAGTGTTGTATATATGTTAGTGGCGCGGTAAACTCTGATAGCGCGATGCAGGAGTTGTGACGTCAGGTCTTTGGTGCGTAGTTCGCATGTGGCGTTGTTGATACCGCCACAAGATCAAAGCATTCATAATCTGTGGTTATAACACAAGTCATAGAGAAATATAGTTTCTAAGAAAAGGCGTCTAGACTTTAAGTTTAACAACGTTAAATGTCTTCAAAGTGTTAGAAAACATAATCAAATAAATGTTTTTTTTTTTACAATATAATAAGATTAAAAGATTCAATCTAAAACACAGCTTGTAATGTCAAGGCTCTTCAATCGAACACAACCGTAATAGCAAAACAATAGGAGGCTATTAATGTCCGTATTTTCACGTGAAATCAACGCTAAAGCAAACAATAGGTAATAATTTTGATGCTACATCAAAATTATTACCGAGAGACGTTACGAGTTGGTCTTACCTTAACAATAGAATTTACGATTTAATTGTCTTATGTAGAAGCAGATAACAATGACATTATGAGAAACGACAAAAGGTGAATACCTACTCAATTAAACGTTTTCCGTTAAATATTGATTGTTTTTGATGTATTCATTTTTATTTTCGACATTTAAATTTCTAACACTGTTTAACTTGAATATATTTGTTGTTTGATCAACGATATCGATCGTTGACGATGATGAGAATATTGATCATCAAATTCATCATGAAAATGATGAATTATAATTTTAAGATTATTAGCTTTTAATTATGTAAATATTATCCCAATTAAAATAAATCAGAATATATCATGATAATGATATCATAAATCTTTTATACATCATCATCATTTCAGCCGAAAGACGTACACTGCTGGACATAATGTAGGCCTCCCCGAAGCACCGCCACTTCGACCAGTTCTGTACTTCCCGCATTCAGCGGATTCCTGCGGCATGGGCCGAGTCTTTACAACATGTAGAATATATAATGAGTGTGCAATTCAACGGCTTATCCAATATTTTTTACAGGCCAGTGTTTGGCTTATCCTATTAACTTTTGATATCTAAGTAAAGGGCCCACCGCCACAACTTTTGGGATAAGTGAATGTCGATGCGTTATCTACATTGTAAAAATCTTGTCTGCCAAACCGTATGCTCATATGGCTTCATCGAGACTCGATCTACCTTTAAAATCAGAACGTGCAATGGAAATAGCTTAGCTTAGCTTCAGTAATAAATATGTATGGTTGTAGTATTTCCCAGGAAATACACATTCACTTAGAGCTTTATTAGGTACTGTCGTCGTCTTTTAGTTCAAAACTTGAAGTAGGTACGTACTCTTATTGCTACTTCTACGTACGAGTACGTACCCAATTCTAAGCTTTTATTTTTCTCCAATTACAGATGAGTATTACCTATATGATCTTCAATGAGTATTTTCCTTTCAAGACTTCGGAAGGTACGTTTATTCGTATAAAAATAAAAGATTTCGTTGACTTGATTTAACTTGAATAATAGGGTTGGATATAAAAAGAGCTTTTGATAGTTTTATAGAGTTTTAATGTAATTCGTTATTTACGGAAGCTATTTCAGAACATTTACAAAAGGTAAGTTTATAAATAAAACTGTGGTTTATTTAACTTAAGCTGCGATTTTAGTTTGTAATGTTATTTCTCTTTTATTTAATAGAAGGAAAGATATAAACTTTCGAATCAAAATACTTTTAATTTGTTGACAAAGAAAGTCAAAGCATTAGATTAATAACTTGTTAAATTGAAACAGAGGTGAGACTAATGAGAGTTCTATGAATAATTTTTAGCTAAATAGGCTACATGCTATGGTCTGATAAGTAGCAATAACATTTTCTGAGGATGCCATTATTTGCTAAATAGGCTACATGCTATGGTCTGATAAGTAGCAATAACATTTTCTGAGGATGCCATTATTTGCTAAATAGGCTACATGCTATGGTCTGATAAGTAGCAATAACATTTTCTGAGGATGCCACGTGGAACTTTCCACGCGGCATCCTCAGAAAATGACATTATTTGCTAAATAGGCTACATGCTATGGTCTGATAAGTAGCAATAACATTTTCTGAGGATGCCACGTGGAACTTTCCACGCGGCATCCTCAGAAAATGACATTGTTTGCTAAATAGGCTACATGCTATGGTCTGATAAGTGGCAATAAATTTTCTAAGGATGCCACGTGGAGGGTATCAGGATTGCTTTCTGCTTATACTAAACAATCAATTTTTTTAATTTACTTACGTAATAGGGTAATTGACTGAACCTTTTTTATTAGATTTTTCTAAACCTAGACAATAAAATAGAGCAACAGTAAAAAATTGTTTAAATATCTCAAAATTCGCGAAGTTGTATGCGTTTTAAAGTCTATGCTAGACCGAGACAGCAATGCTGCGATCTGATGTCACAACACAGGAACGCCATAGTAACTTCGAGCCATTCAGTAGTACAATGATCGTTTTGCGTGACAAGGATAGAAAAATTATTTCAAAAGCGTGTAACTGCTCCATTTTCCATCGATTTTATATTTTTCATATTTTTTCACAAATCGTGTTTTTTAGTAACATCTTTAAAATGAGTATCAATTTATTTATTATTTTTGGTAGAAGTCAAATACCCAATTGTACGGGCGTGAAGGCGGTGCTACATAAGTGCGTAGTGCAGACTTACTGGTCGTTCCTAGCTGGCCACCGATTTATTATTTTGTATTTATCTGATTATTTAATTTGATTAAGACTTGATGAAGGATGTCAAAAAGTTAGTTCTAACATTGTAAAAGCTTCACGGAATATTTATTTTTGTATCCAGTAATAGTAGATTATACAGCTAGGTAGTGCATAAAAAATCCATTTTACCCCGAGACGTATATATCTATCCGAGCCGCAGGTGAGGTGTAAAATGGATCGTTTATGCCCGAGTTATATACTCGTACACACTGCTTTTCACTTCGATTGCTATAGAAAATTATTACTTAATTTTCAACATGTATCATTCGACTTAGGTACGTCATACTGCCAAGTCATAAAAACGTTTATTTGCGTTTTTTTATAATAAAGACAACTATTTTATCTGGTTTTATTAAAATAACGGTAGAAAACACGGAAGTGATATAAATTAAAGCAAATGAAATAAAATGACGTTAATCTGCTACGTTTAATTATGCGTGTGGCTGTTGGGCCTGAATATCTTAGTTTTAGAAAAAAAAAACTTTATGCACTAGGGCATAAAAAGCGACTTCATGTCGCCTACGCACAACATAAAGACGAACTTTTAGAGCATGAGAAGTGAAGAAGCTATTTTATATTTATTTCCTATCGTTTATTGATTTCTGCACATGCTGTTGCCCTATAGAGAGAGCAATTGATATTCTATTTGCTCTCTCTACAGAAGTTGTTGCCTTTTCTCTAGTCTAATACCCTATTTTATTTGTCTTAGGTAGTAATCCAGTTAAAAAGGGCTTCTTTCAGCCTTTTTGTTCCGGCTCTATTTTATTCGGGATAACTTGAGTTCATCTTTCTGAGATATATTATTCATTTGAAAGGTTACGTAATTTAGGATTCACGAACTTAAAACCGATTGCAATCGATTCCTTGGTTCGGGAACTGAATGCGTGGTTAGAGTTTTACCATCTGATATACCTTAAGTTTTCTCGTAATCTCTCTTCACTCAGCTCAAATTATCGGTTTTGTCCATATTTACCCGACTGCCCCAGAAGGGTGGGTTATTTTTTACTAAATTTTTTATATTTGTCTGTTCGATTTTTGAAATAAGATTTTATTTACGTGTTAAAGAGGTGAATTTTCATTTTTATTTCGCTACTAATATAGGTACCTACTGCCTCCAAGTTTGGTGAACTAATTGTTAGCAGAATGATAATAATAATATATTAATTGCAATTTTGTACGCCAGAATGAAGACATTGAAGTTATTCATTAGACTTTAGAGTCCCAAAACCGTAGAGAATTCTCCCCTTTTCAGTCAGCATAAGAACTTCATGAAACAATTTGCATCATTTATTCCCCAATGGAAGTCAATAAATTTTCATAATTGTTTTTATAAGCAGCTAGAAGGAATGTTATAAGATATTTCGTTTATTATTTACAACCATTTTCAATGGGCTGACGCTACGGGTGTAAATCAGAAGGACGGAGGTACAACGGAGATTTATTACTTTTCTTTAGAGTCCCCAAGGAGGAATACAGGATACCATTCTATTACGTACTTTGTGATTGTGTATTTGTTTTCTCATTTGTTACAATTAGACAAGCTGGCAAGAAACAGGAGAGAGTTGTTGTGAAGTTTTGTACAATTAAACTTAGTTTGCTTCGGTGTGTAGAAGATTTAAACGTTGTTTTTGGAAACAGTAGATTTGGATTTAACATGAGATAACATGACGCTTAAAAAAGCAGTGGTGTAGGCCTGGTCCTTACCGGACGGCGAGCTGCCCATAGCTCGCTGTCCGCAAGCCCACGCCTCCGGTGGCCTGGAATCGGCTACCGATTCCCGCTGCTCAGGGCGTCTCCTGCGGCGACTAGGGGCGTGAGGGCGCCCAGACTGCCGCTCCCTCACGCGTTCGGCCTCCTCCTTCGCGAGCATTACTGCTTCGCAGAAGGAGGTGACTGCCTTCCATGCACTCTCGCTCCGGACCATGGCCTGGACCAGGGCCGGACGCGAGAGATCGCCGTCGCCGTTTGCCACCGTGAGAACATAGCGGTGCTACCTATGTGTATTGGAAACAGCGGACGTGTGATACACAACTTTACATAATCATTTTACTCAAAATCAAATACATAAGCTTTCCTTTAAACAAACGCAAACAAAGAACACCGACGCAATAACAGAACAAAAGTATCAAAACACCTTGTTCCCCACACCGATCGCTTATAACGTCTATTTACAAATCCATTTAGTCCAATATTCGCGAGAACAATATTTTCCGTTGTCAATTGTCACCATATACCGCGCCATATTATTGAATTATGACTATCTAAACACGGTACTATTGGAGAGCGAGACTATAAATTCGGGGGAGACTTGTTCCCGATAATTTATGTACTGAGAAACTTGGAAACGTCCCTACACAGACTTATTCATGTTCCCCCGAAGTTAATCACTTGACACAGCGGGGAATTCATAAACACGCTTAACGGAAATTGTCTTTATAATAAGGAATCAATAGGCTCGCTGATGAAACAGCGAACTCGCGGTTCGCTGTTTCATCTGCGTCTGATTTTCGAATATGTCATGGGTAGACAATCATGGTAGTTAAGAAGTAGTTTAAGTATTGGAAGTTTGTAGCAATCGCTTGCTTATCAAGCCTTTTGATTAAAGTTATTGTCAATAATTGTAGTGGAGGCGGTTGAGTTATCGAGTTTCTAAGAAACCAGTGACATGTTATTGACAATTGGGTAGTTTTAGGTCCTCAGCATCGCCGCGCGCTGGCGGCAGTGAACAAGGGATGCGGGGGCAGCGGGGAGTCAGACGGCAGAACAGCCGAGCTCGCAATGTTTTCACTTTTAGGGATTTCTCCCTTTTTTTGGGTAAAATGACCAACTATTCATGGCTTGGGGCTATTTTATTTTGACAGGGATTTAGGGATGTTTGGTGTAATATTGAACTTGAATTGGTAACCCTATTGTTTCTATAGCACCACCGATTTATTCAAGGGGATCGCCTCAAATTCGTACCTAATGAATGTAATCCGTCTAATTTTAGTTAATATTTATTATAATCATGCTCCCTGTTATAAACCAAGAAATTTTGAAGATTTTTTAGGGTAGTTTAGGAATAATTCATTATGAAATTGGGGAAAAACCAAAAACGTGAGTGGAAACAAGGCGAGCGCGGGCCCCCACGCCGCGACATTACGACCTATCGTCGCGATCAGTAACTTAAGAATTATGATAATAAAGTTTGTCATCATATTCATCATAATGCACATCATATTTTGAAGCTCCTAAGCGGACGACAGCCCTGTTAACTGTTATCTAGTGGTAAGACCACCTGTCTCAGATCTAGAGGTCCTGGGTTGGATCCGCAGCGAGGACAAATTTTGTGCTCGGTTTGGTAGGTGGTAGAGCTTGTTTTAAGTCCGCTTGGCTAGCTACCACCATCTTAGCTGGCTGTCGCCATAACCAGAATGTTAACAGCATTTGTTGTGTTTCAGCAGTTAGAGGTAAGATAACCAGTTCTTCTGTGGTTGAAGATTCCGGCTGAAGTTCGCTTCCACCTTCTGCCTTATTATCACTTACCGTCAGGTTAGATGAAGGCCGAGAGCATAACTGCAGTAGCGGCATTAGGGTAGGGCGCGGTTGGGCAACCGCCCAAGGGCGCCAGGCATGAAGGAGCGCCTCTTCATGTCTGGTTTCCCGTCTCATCCTTCCATTGAAAATATTTGACACTATACCTGTTTCCCTAGTAGCATTTTCCGTTGGCATTTAGTTGGGCCACCTTCAGAGGTATGTGGCCCAACCAAACGCCAACAAAAATGATACTAGGGAACAGTAACGAGTATAAAAAGGACTTTTTCTAAGTTTAAGCTGATACAAACCTATCTGCGATCGACAATATCTTAATCGAGTTAATTATTAGAGTATTTGTCAATCTTAAATGAAATTGCAGAGAACATAGACTTCGATGTCTTTATATGAGAGTTTGCCGATAGAAAGGCTTAAAAAGTATTTTTTTTAGAAAAAGTTATATTGAAATGAATGGTTCTTTAAATGGTTCGTGTAAATTGGAAAGTAGAAAGTGGGCGCCATAGAAACCTCGCCCAGGGCGCCGGTAATTCTAAAACCGGCACTGCATGACTGAGATAGATTTAAAAAAAAAAACCTTTCAAGTTTAGTTTCCCTCAGAAGACAATTCAATCGAAACATGAATTGCAGAAATTTCCTGAGCCAACGCTATAAATAAAGAACACAGCAGCAAAGCAATAAAATCTACTGCAACCAAAGACAATTCAGACTATTCTTAGATAGTTGTTTCAAGCAACCATCGAAGCAGAAAATAAACCGCATCAACTCTTTCTGTTTAGAGACCACTTAAATAATATTAAGTCAAGACACATCCAACATTGCCAGCCGGGCTTGTTAACGTTACCAAATAACAAAATAATAACCGTTACGTAACGTTAAATTTCAATGTTATACCTACTAACGTTACAAAAATTTAACGTTACTTGATAACATTACCAGTAATATAACGTCAATTAACATTAACAAAAATATGATAACTAACGTAATTTAGCTACGTTGCCGTTCTGTGGGTAAGAATCAGGCAGATTCAGACAACGTTTTGATCGGCATAGCATCAGAGAGGCGCGAGGGCGGGCTCCCGCCGCGCCGCACGCCTCAGGCCCCACTACTTATATCTCACCCGTTTATAATGACGATAAAATTAATAGTCGCATAAATAACGTTAAATCGATTAACGTTATTTTAATAATAACGTTAACTCTGTCAATACAAGGTAACGTTATGAAAATTTACTGGTATTTAAAGCCCTGATTGCCACAACAAACTTAATAGCCCTTTCTTCCCGGGGAAAAAAATAAACGGCGTCATCAAAAAGAGTGTTAAAACCTCTGTGTAATAATGAGCTGTCGGACTCCCCGCCGCCGTGGAATGATGCAAAACAGGCAAAATGTATTAGGTATAAAAATATAAAAGCGTGCCTTATTACAAAGATTTTTGCCCAATAGCTTCCTTCTACGTGGCTGCTCTTTATTAAAAAAAGCTGCTGTACAAAGTAACTAGTAATGAGGGCTTTAGTCAACGTTTCAGCGGGCTACCAGCTTGGTTAATGTAATTAAAAGTCCTGTTATTCTTATGTGCATGATGTGCTTTGACATGATTATCTGTTACTGATTCAGACACACTGCAATGGAAAAGTCGAAGGAGATCGTACAGGGTTTTTCAATAGAGACCGGGTATATTTGAATGGAAATAAAAACACTTTGATTGTTTACAATTAGATTATTAGGGTTCCTTACCTCAAAAGGAAAAGACGGAACTCTTATAGGGTCACTTCGTTGTCCGTCTGTCTGTCAGTCTTTCAAGACCCTTTTTCTCAGGAACGCGTGGAGATATCAAGTTGAAATTAATATCAAATACGTAGGTTTATGCTTTCTGAGAGCTCTAAAAAAATCAAGCTTCTAAGTCAACGCAATACAAAGATACAGCCATTTATGCGATATTCGCAAGTAAATCAAAACCTATAGGGTACTTCCCGTTGACCTAGAATCATGAAATTTAGCAAGAAGCAAGTTCTCATAACAAAAGTAAAGGAAAAAGTCCGAAAATTGTTAATTTTTAGTTTTATCACAAAAAAATCGTTTTTGCGTTTACAAATTTTTTGCAGAACTACGGAACCCTTCATTATGCGTGGTCCGACATGCACTTGGCCGTTTTTTTTTATGAATACTTACTTTATGGCATTATGTATGGAATACCATGTCATTTAAATGGCCACCGCGGCTTCGTATGGTAGCGTGAATACGAGAGGTCGAATTTTTCATCACTTTTGACATAATGGCACCTCTATCTCATTGATGACGCGTGTGATGTTACCGTCATACTTTTCATACAAACGCTCGTACGTGATTATGGCGTTGTAACAGATCTTTCTTTGAAAATTTGAATTAATTGGTATCATGGTAGCAAAAAAATTAAATTTGACGAAACAAATTCAGTATAAACCTCAAAAAGTCTGCTATTTTGCACAAATTTTACCTGAACTTTGGCCATTCATAATAAACAAAAATAATAATAAAAAACGTTTTTTTATTACCTTCAGTTGTACAAAAACACTTATCAAAACAATATATGAAAGAGTGTTTTCGATGAACTCAAACCAAGATAATATTTATCTTGTGTTTATCCTCGCCTATAATTTGACATTCAACATTTAACAGTAGCTCTAAGACGAGCACATTATATTATTATTAAGATAACTACTTACTAGTAAATGCATATAATATGATGTGGCCTATTAAAGTATCTATGTGGGGTATATGTATGTACTGAGAGATAAATATGGTGAAAACTTGTGTTTATGTAAGTCTGTATAAATATAATTATAAATATATGACTTTATGAACTATATTAGGTTAAGCGATTGATAGTAAATCTTCAGAATCTTCTTCTTCATAATGTACTCATAATGGACCATTATGCGTGGGCCGCTACGGCCCACGCACAATGGTCCATCTGAAGGACTTAAGTGCGGAAACCAAACCCTCTAACATAGAACATCCTACCTACTCATAAATTGTAAAAATAAAACATCTTCATAGAAACCTCGCACATCTAATGGAGATTTTAAATGACACACATTCATTTCACAAACTTGTAAGGCTTTTTGAAAAACACGTATTTTTTGGAACGAGTTTTATGAAATTTCCGCACACAATTTTTCGTTCAATGTTATCGCGTTCTCACTTGCCTGCAACGTTAACATTGCGCTGGATGATGCTTTTCAACCATGCTCGCGTTGACGACAGATGAACTGGTAAGGGCCCTCTTAAGTCTTCGACAGTCTTCGCTCGTTCGCATACACCAGTGTTTACGCATAACCGCACAAAAAATAATCAAGGAGCGTTAAATCACATGATTTTCGAGCCCATGTCTTGTCCCCGAATCTTGATATCATCATTAGGATCCATGGCACCTCCGTGCACAAGACTTAAACGAGGACATGCTGCGCCGACTCCGCGAAATGCAGATCGAGGATCTAGAGACCCCTGGTGACACCTACCTCGGATACGGACAGCACAACCCCCTCCTAACTAATACTAGACTAGGTGAAATCGATTATGTACCAAAAAAAGACAGGGGTCGGCTGCTCAGCAAGCGAACGACCGCTCCACGTCTCCATAAATTATAATTAGCTGTAAATAGGTTAGGGCAATATAGAAAAACATTATTAGTTTATATAAATTAATTCTGTACACACTAACAAGCTCACAGCACACACTACACGACACTTATATAGATCTCTTTCAGACAAACATAGGTAGACTGTAAGTAGCTGACACACCCACAGGCCGAATACACCACCGACCTGTGGACATAATGTAACATATAAACCAGGGAAATAAACATCTATTCTATTCTATTCTATTCTTGAGATCAGGGCCTCAAGTCTGCTATTACAATAGTGTCAGATTGATCTATCATTGATTTCATAATTGTTGATATTGACAAGTTTGGTAATCTACTAATATAATGGCGTCACTAAGACTTTCCGATGGTCAGCCACTGACACTCCATTGAAAGAATTGCTAATCTCGTACATAATGACAAATGAAACTTCCTATACTAAACTTCCAACTTCCTACTACTTCAGATTGCTTATAACATTAATAAATAATGTCTAATAATATAAATGAAATCTGGCATGAATAAATGTTCAAAATGCCATTGTAATACAATTATATTACGAGACCATTGACCGACCAATGATCGACCATTATGAATTTAGCAGATTACGAACTTTTAGCAAAATGACAATGATCGTCCATTGTCATTTTGCTTTGGAGTGACGAATTTATAAAAATAGACTTTGGCCCCTGGATCCCGTTGAATTTCTCTTTCAATAAATTGACAACGCGAAATGTTTGACGAATGGAACTGCCGTTTTGATAATACACTTTAATCGTTTCAACGCGCTGTTCAACTGTATAGCGACTCATCTTGAGAAATGCCAAACATTTAATGACTCATCCGTCAACTATTCGCGCCAATAGATAATCTAATATGGCCACCATCAGCTGTCAAAGATACCTTGCCCCTATTGAAAAACCCTGTAGAACTAATTCTACGATCCTCTTCCCGTTTGTCGAAAAATATAGGTAGGAATCTACTTTTTACGGTTCCGTAGCCAAATGGCAAAAAACGGAACCCTTATGGATTCATCATATCTGTCTGTCTGTCTGTCCGTCCATATGTCACAGCCACTTTTTTCCGAAACTATAAGAACTATACTGTTGAAACTTGGTAAGTAGATGTATTCTGTGAACCGCATTAAAATTTTCACACAGAAATAGAAAAAAAAAAACAATACATTTTGCGGTTCCGCATACATAGAACTGAAACTCAAAAAAAAAAAAAACATCAAACCCATACGTGTGGAGTATCTATGGATAGGTCTTCGAAAATGATATTGAGGTTTCTGATATCATTTTTTTCTAAACTAAATAGTTTGCGCGAGAGACACTTCCAAAGTGGTAAAATGTGTCTCCCCCTGTATCTAAAATAAGAGAATGATAAAACAAAAAAAGATGTATGATGTACATTACCATGTAAACTTCCACCGAAAATTGGTTTGAATGAGATCTACTTAGTAGTTTTTTTTAATACATCATATGTAAATCGTAAACCGCAATTTACCTTTTATTCAATCAACTTAGTTACAACGAACTACAAGAACTTTTATATTATGTTACTGCTACGGGACCCTTCATGGGCGAGTCTGACTCGAACTTGGCCGCTTTTTTCTTTTTTTTTTAATCTCTATTTATTTAACGGATTTTTGTACACATATATGTGACGATGTCAATCCCATCGTGCTTTTACAAATAACAACTTACTCCTAAACTAAGTTAACAACTCTAAGTCACACAAAACTTAATCTAATTTATTTTCCAAAAAAGTACATAATATTTTTGCTGCTTCAGAAGTAGGCTTGGCTAAGGTATCTACTTAAGCTCAGCCAATTGCAGTAATGCCTAATGTTTTTATCAAACGAAGATAACAGCTTACCATTAAAAAAAATCTACAACGATTTTTCGAATGTCATTATTTTTAATTAAACAAATTGATTTCGCGTCTGTACTCGGACGTTATCCGTCGGCTGGTCGTCATTAATCACTAGGTACATAATATATTGTTAGGCTCCTGAAGAGCCTCATCGGTTTTACGAACGGGGACATCAATTATTTTTCCTTTTTGAGATTGAGTTGCTAAGTACGCTTGAAACATCTCTATTTATTACTTTTAGGTTACAACACTATTAGATGTATGTAACGAGTACAAATAAGAAAAGAAAAAAAAGTATTGGTTGATGATTGATTACTAAAGTGATCATGATTATTATAGACTAGCTGCTGCCCGCGGCTTCGCTGATTACATTTTGATGTTTTGACGAAGAGACAACAATCTGGCGAGGTTCTTGAAGCGTGCATTCTTGTTCTTGGGTTGAAAATTATATGTTTTACGATATTAAACCTATCCGTTAAACCCGACGGACATTACATCATCATAGACGTTTATTTTGATGTGATTTTCAATACATACAGTAGTATAATATTGAAATAAAATGAGTTTTAATCTACAAAATAAGGGTATGTTTGGTATTTTTTTCTATCGAGCGAACTTTGTCCAATTATATAACGAGTACCCGAAGTACCTACAGAAAGGTCTCAAAAGCAACATATAATTTTCTCACGTGTTTAATCATTACCGTTTCTAAATAAAATGGTAAAACTACATTTCCTAGAGGTTAGCCCGCCTTATAAATTTATAGCCCGCGGCTTCGCGCTCGCTTCCCTTTTTTATAAAATTAAAGTAGCTTAATTTACTCCTTATGACATCAGATACTTGTGCTAGGTGGTTTACCTGTGTTACAAGAGCCAGTGCCCTCTGCCGGGAGGAAATAATTTAATTTTGTGCTGATCTCTACAGGGTTACTTGTATAATAATTCGACGTATATCCGTCAGGAGCTGATAGGGGTCGAAATGCAACAAATTAAACCCCCATATCCCCATGCCGCAAATGGTTAAGAAGATCGAATTCAATGATTACGATTCAGATTTATTATAGATTTAGGAAGGAAATAATCGGGTACGATAACGGCTAACCTGTGGTACCTAATTATGACCGCGATCCCGATTATTTGGTGCTAAACACGGTTATTTGATGAAATAAATCCAATTTTTATTTACAGAGCTTTCCTAAATTTGAGTAATTAATTAGTCTGTATCAGTGAGCAAAGGAATAATTAACTGTTTGTTCGTCATTCGACCGTTATAAGATTATTTAATTACTCGTTTTACATCATTTACCTTTAAAGGTCATTATAATTGAGATATCGTTTTAGGAATTATTTTGAGGTAGAAATACAGATCAAAGTTTATTTTACATTTTCTGTATACAAAACATAAAATAACAGTTGGTAACAGTCATTGGCTTATACAGTTGCCAATAACAGGTGAACCAACATTCTCAAATACAGTGATAACCTAAGGTACAAACGAAATTAATAAAAAGTAAGTGGTAAAAAACGATATATTTTATTTATTTATATTTATTCCAGACACACAGTCCATAAAAATTGTTATATACAAAGAAACTGTTAGTACGGTTGTTAGTAGTACACACAATTTTTTACAAACAATAAGATAAAATAAAATATAAAATATATAAAATATACGATGAAATAAGCTACAGAGGTTGCAAGAAACACCTACATACTAACACTTTGAATTTTTTGATGGTGTGGAATGCGTGCTTTGGAACCTTAAAATTTGGGCTTTAAAAATATTAATGGAGTCATGATATATGTCAACATCTGAAGTGGAATTTAAATCATTAAGTTCTCTTCAAAATGGTTGAGCTAAATGGTGCTGATCCATGCGTCATGTTCGTGAACGGGCGCCGTCAGTTGGGACTGGTCATCTCTTAGCTGCCATGGCTTATTTTAATTTTTGAATTCTTTTTATTACGGACGCTTCTAACGTGCACGTCTACATTGTTCTCAGATGTATAACTTCAACATGAATTATGTAACCCATATTTTGTATCAATATTTTGTTTTAAAAGAGTGTCCGTGGAGTTTCTTGCCCGTTCTTCTCCATAGGAACCTAATACGCTTTGGAATGGGCAACTAGCTTCATCTTTCTGACCGACCGACCCCTTGACAATTCAAAAGTGCCTATAATTGGTTTATTTGAAATAAATGCTTTGAGTTTGAGTTTGAGTTTGAGTTTGAGTTTGAAATAAGAATTTATCTCTTGGCTAAGCTTATTAAGAGGTGAGTTTACTCCTATATTTGTTCTGGATGCTTTAGTGGAGAATAAATGGGTAATGGGATATCTGGGTAAATTATAAAGTTATTATGAAATATGATAATTATAATAATAATATATATAATTTCCGTTCAAACAATTGGACTGTGGGGTCCAAGTGCTCATCGAGTATTTCGGGACATCGTCAAGCGGTTGGTCGATAGAGGGCCTATTTTTAGGCCAAAGAATCAGAATTACCATCCCACGAGGCAACGCTACCAGCTTTTTTAGGCATTTTTCCCAATGACAGAGATACGGACGAATTGTTTGATGTCCGATTAGCTCTCTTTTTTTCTTTCTCTCTTTATCTTTTCTATTTTTTATTCTCTCTTTATTTCTCTCTTTTTCTCTTTCTTTTTATTATCTTTTTTTGCCCTTTTTTGTATACATAATGTAAATATTTTAGTGTTAGATTGTATAATGTATTTTTTTAATAAAAAAAATGAATTATTTGCAATGTTTTTATTGAAGTGAAGGCACGTTGAGCGGTTCGCGTCACGGTTATGCTAATGTTAACAGTAAGTATATCTGTAGCTATGACGTGTTGCGATTTTGCTCGGATCATATTTGTGAAAACCAGACTGATGTTAATAATTGAATTAGCTAATTACATTAAAATTTTTGATACCTACTAGAATTCATTTAAAAGTTTAATCAATCAAAAATCAAAAAAAATATTTCACATAAACCTACAAGGGCACTTATGAAACGTCAGAAGCTAGGTGCAAGGGTCCAATTAGTTGTTTCCTATGGAGAAGAGCCGGCCAGAAACTCCACGGTTACTCTTTTAAAAATAATTGGCTTTACAATATTATCAAATAACAGTGATAATAGGTATGGGAGGACAGTGTAGGCCTTTAAACAATTACCAGGTACTTAACAAAATAGAAAAGTCCAACAAATCTACACTTTACTGGGCCTACAACGTTCTCACATTCACAGAATAGAAAATAATCTAAGTATATAAAAGATTAATGACATGATTGCAATTACAACTACAGAAACATATCTGAATAAATATCATGTCCACAAAAGCCTCTAATAAAGAATTGGAATTCGATTTGTAGGTAAATAATGTCAAATAATGAAAAGATTATGTCAAGGAAGTATGTAAAAAATAAAAAATAAACTATATAAACATCGTTAGTTGGGAGCAGTTAATAGACATTTACATAGTTATGTTGTTTATGAGGTACCAGGGAAGCCACATGTGCAGAAGGAATTATTGCCAAACTTCCTTGTCTTCAACGTAGTCTTTTATCTTATAATATGCTTTTTTGATAAGGACACGTTTGATGTGGGTTTTGAACTTTCCATCGCTAAGTTCTGTAACCGACTTTGGCAACTTGTTATAAAAGCGGATACTGTTTATAAGAAATTGACTTGCTAGTTTTAGTTAATGTGAATTTGGGTATCACAATTTCATGTTTACTACGTGAATTTATATTATGGAAATCGCTTCTTATTTTGAAAAGTCCTAAGTTTTTGCGAACATACAAAATACTTTCTAAGATGTAAAGAGAAGGCAAAGTTAGTATATCAATTTCTTTGAATTTATTTCTAAGGGAATCACGAGGACCCATTTTATAGATCGCGCGGATTGCTCTCTTTTGTAGAATGAAAATGGAATCTACTTCAGCTGCCGATCCCCACAGCAGAACGCCATAAGACATAATACTGTGGAAATAAGCAAAGTATACTAACCTAGCTGTGGCTATATCAGTTAATTGCCTTATTTTTCTTACTACATCTGCAGCTGAACTTAATCTACCTGAAAGAGCTCTAATGTGGGCGCCCCATTGCAATTTCGAATCTAAAGTAATTCCTAGAAATACAGTTTCCGTAAAAGCATCTAGTTTCTTGCCATCAAATTTTAAATTTAGACCCACTTGGGGTACATTTGGTAATGAGAACTTAAGACATTTAGTTTTATTCGCATTAAGTAAAAGATTATTAGCTGCGAACCATTTTGAAAGAACAGCCGGACTATCGTTGACATGTAAGACATCCGTGTCTTTTCTATCTATTTAAAAAATTTGAGATGTGTCAGCAGCAAATAGAATTATATCCGATAAGTTAGCCATCATGTAAGGAAACACTTTTATTTCATATTTTTAAGTTTTACTTGCGTCAACAGTCCACAAAACTGTCTTAAAAAATAATTGCTCATATTAAAAACAATTGTTAAAATTTTCAACATATTGTGTTGACAATATAAATTGGGCATTATTAATTGGATAACACGCAGAACACGTCATCATCATTCATTCATTCTAGCGTACACATACTCGTACTCACATGAACAATATGTACCTACACGTACACACTACACATACACATATCAAACATACCCAACTCATATAAATAACATACACAAAACACACATTCATTTGAATAAGCTAATGTAAAAATTAGTTATCTGTAATTCTCATTTGTGTCTCAAAATTATATAAATAGTAAATAGTAAATCCTGGCGTATTTTGTATGTACAGTCATCAGCAAATCAAGTTACCACAAACTATAAAATTTTGTCATTCAATTTTGAACTTAACCGTTAATATTCTGAAGTTTAAAATCGTTTGGAGAAATTTGACAGTGGAGTGTCCTAATACAGGCATTTATTCGCTTAAAAGGACACTTCTATCACTAGGTATGTAGTACAAAGCTTGTTAAAGAAAACAAACTATTTGTATTTTGTATGTACCTATTTATTCTGTTATTTCATTTGTTTTTACAAACAACAATTTTTCTGTTCGTGTGTTTTGTTTCATGTTATTAGGTAAACAGACGGTGAAAAAGCATTGGAAAAAACATGAATAATAATTATCATTTCCCTAATAATTCTTTAGTATGCACCATTCATATTTTACAATTTGCTAAAAGAAAAACTGCAGACAGCGTCCAGTAAATTCTGGAAAATAAAACATCCTATCCAAAACACTGTTTTACATCTTTGTTGCGATTTTCCTTCATAATTCATAATTAAGTAGGTTGCACACCCACGCGGGACTTTTTCCGAAGTCGGAAAACATTAAGCCCGGGTATGCATGGGCGGTTTTGCCCCGGGGCGATTTTATTTCGCGCACTTGATTTTAATCGAACTGCTTAGCGGCGAAAGGTAAAATTCCGATAGTGTGTTTTTCGTCGCGCTGGGATGCACTAAAACCTTCTAACTGATCTCTAAAGGCGGAAACGTTTGTTCAAGTAATGTATCATTCGAGGCGAGCTTGGATACAAAATGGCGATGGCATGTATATACAGAGTGGGTAAAAAATCGTGCATCAAACGAAACAGGGCGATAGTTGGGGTTATTTGCAGTAAAAAATATCTTTGAAACGAAAAAAATAATAATATATATATAATTACTGCAAATAACCCCAACTATCGCCCTGTTTCGTATGATCCACGATTTTTTACCTATCCTGTATATATAGACGCGGCGAACGTTCGCTTCAAGCGCATTCCATTACCACTACCACCAGCAGTTATACCAGCGCTGCGGTACTTATTTTAAATGTCGCAGCATCATGCTGAGATAGGAGTCTTTTGGCTTCGTACAGGACTCTTTTAATTTTTAATTTTCTTATTATACACTTTTATTTTTTAATCTTCCTGTGCGACTTACAATAAATACTTTTTCTTTCTTTCTTTTCTTTCTTGTTGCAAAACGGTGATAAGTACATTAAACGTAGCGAACGCTCGTTTCGAACACTTGACTCAAGCGTGCTCAATTTTGTATTCAGAATAGTGGACGTAGACGTTGTGAGTGCTTTATTAATTGTATATATGTAATTACTAGCTGACCCGACAGACTTCGTTCTGTCAAAAGCTATAGTATAAACTCCACTACTCTACCCTACCCTACCCTACCTACCTATCTACCTACCTACCTACCTACCCTACCTACCTACCTAAAACTTGAAAAAAAAATATAGTAGCCGATTGTCAGACCTACTGAACATGCATATAAAATTTCATAAAAATCGGTCAAGCCGTTTCGGAGGAGTATGGTAACTAACATTGTGACACGAGAATTGTATATATAAGAAGATGTAGTTATTGTTATTGGAAGAAGAAGAAAACAACAAAACGACTGCACTGATTTGCTTGTATACATGCGCTCGCAATGTTCGCATCGAGCGGCTCGCTGCATTGACTACTGTAACGCGTTACAATAACTCGATACATTACAAACAAACGGTACAAGCCAGTCTCCGCCTATATGCACATGTATGTGCATACCACTAATGGGGACACGGGCGTTGGGGATAACGGGAATACACCTCTGAAACGACTTTTCTACCACTTCCGACTTTTGAATAAAATATGAATGACGGTGGTTGACATATAAGGTGTATCTATTCATACACGAAATATTTTAAGAGGACCCTCTATATAGGTGGTAAAAAATCTATAGCAGCGAAAAAATTTTTTTTATCTATATGTTTTATATTTTTACATAATTATTATAATTTTAAAATTGCTTGAGGCATTTTGCAAAGGAGTTGCATTTTCCGAAATTTTACTTATTCTATGAATGACCCGTCCGGACGCGGCGACGGTGGTGGCACGATGCACGCGGTGAATTTTGATAATTAATCATCATATCAAGTAATTTAAAATTATTTAATTTTTTGAATAATATATTTATTTATTTATTTATATATACTTTATTGTACATCAGATTACACATTACAAAAGAAAAGAAAACTACTACACTATAAAATATACAATAGGCGGCCTTATCGCATAGTGCGATCTCTTCCAGGCAACCTTGGCATGGACAGTGAATTTATGGACATAAAATGTGGTTGTCATTGGTGCAAATATAAAAAGTATAACAGTACAATATCCTATAATAGATACACAGATATATAATAGATACATAGATACATACATACTAACTAAATAAGCAAATAAAACAAATGAAGACTAGATTATTACAGTAAACAACGAGAACAAAATCACAACAACAAGTAATGTTTCTTCACGAGTCTTTTAAACATAGGCAGCGATTGCGCGCGTTTTATTGTATCTGGCAATGCATTCCACAAACGAGCGGCCTGGATAAAACAGATATACACAGATTTAAAAAAAAAATCGGTTCCATGGCTTCTTTACCTTGCCTTTCTTTGCTTTTTTCTTTGTATCTCTTAAAATATTTCATGTTTGAATAGATACACCCTATATATTTTAGAGCACGCAAAACTTTTTAAGGGTAATTTACCTTTTTACAAATATACGATTCTTCACGTCCATATCTCGCTTATGTAAAAGCACAGGATGAAAATAACTAGCAACAAACAAGCACACACAACATTACCTACTAAACAAGTAAACAGTAGGTAATGTTTGTGTATCCCTGTTGGATCCTCAATGCTCGGCTCATCACCGAGGGTTGAAAATCCAGAGCGCGATAAATTCCGCCGCGATGTTTTTACGTCCGTGCGTGCGTACGTGGGCTAACCGTCGTCTAACCAATTTTACATACAGCAGCAGAAAAAAACTACATTTCAGAGATAGAGGAATCATGTTGTAAAATTAACCTAAAACGACATGATATGGTTGTTGTTGGAGAGCAAGAAAAGATTTTATTTTACCACTTGGTCGGCGTGAGCTTTCTAGTACTAAGTCTCTGAGCTAAACCGCGGATAGACAGATAGACATACAGACAGACAGATGGACATGGCGAAACTATAAGGGTTCCTTGTCTACTACGGAACCCTAAAAAATATAAAACAAAACTATTTAAACCAAATTACATGATTGCCATTACAACTACAGTAAAACAGATCTAACGCGTCCTAAAATCGTTAACGATATCGATAAATCTATTTATACAAATACAAATGCATAAATAAAATTGAAGTGTCTGTTAGTATTTTCATTAAAAAAAAAAACAGATATTTACTACATAAATGCATTTATAAGTACATACAGTACGTATTAAAAAAAAAAAACATTTTTGACATTTTTGTTTGTCTGCCGGTATGTTTGTTCCAGCTAATCTCCAAAACGGCTGCACCGATTTTGACGGGACTTTTACTGGCAGATAGTTGATGTTATAAGAAGTAACTTAAGCCACTTATATTTTAGAAAAAGCGACGTGGGTAGCAGCTATACTCCATTTATTATAACATTAGACAAATAATTGTTCTCACCCTTTCGTTATTTCGATGTAAACGTTTAATAAACTCCGTTATTGCACGATATATACAAAGCATTGTAATCTATTTACCATTTACATTAAAAAAATAACTCTAAAGTGCAGTGATTTCAACAATATTGTACAATAACTGTCGTTATTTGTCTAATGCTATATAGTAATAGGAGTATAGTGCCCATTGATGTATTAAAAGCGTAAATACGGGACTTAGTAACAGCGCCTGGTCCTATCAAACTGAGAGATGGCCCCTAGTTGGCACTCAGTCGCGCACGGGATATCGTTGATCAAACAGCTCCATACTTACAGTTTTTTTTTGTGATTAATACGCATCAAAATGACTTCTTGTGCAGCTAAACAGTGTTTTAATAATAAAAGAAAGAAAAATAGGACACACGGGATTACTTACCACTCGTAAGCACAGCCAAAAATGCTGATTTGTTGAAAGTTATAATAATATTTAATGTTTACTTCGCCATGTTTGTGCTACCACATGCAATGTCATTCATAATCGTAAACGTTCGGCCAACATTCGGCAGCTAACGCGATTTCGCTCGCACGACAGCGACGTCTCATAACTCTGTTATTGTCTATCTGTAACTGTAGGTTTGCGACTGTGATCACACTGATCACAGATGTGTGAGTTTTGGTGCATGTAGTCGAGCCCAGGTTTACTGATTGCGATGTTAGCGCGTAACATATCTTCCTCCTTTTAATATATCAATGATAGTACCAGATAATGTACAGAGCTCCGACAAAAAGTCTGTCGTCTGCAGCCTACCTTACACGCATTCATAAATCAAGTTGAACGAAAAGGTAGCCCTGATGTAAGATATCCACTTACAATAGCATTGTCATAGCACATTAAGTATAAGTATTATTTAGCAAATGTATTGCTGCCACCAATCTCTTTACAAGATTATGCGTTTGTATGAGAATTAAATATAAAATGGGACGCCGCTATGCTGCCGGCCTTTGCTAAGTGAATGATTTATACCCTTGCTTGTATTGTTAACATTTCTTTCTCTGTTTTTCCCTTCAATGCAGTATTTTTTTATTTTGAAAGAAAAAAGGATCTTTCTGAGTGATTACATTTTGATTAAATGTTGAGTGCTTTGTCTGGTGATTACCAATTTTTTTATGATTGAACAAGGAAACACTGTTATGATTACTTATAATAAATTAGCTATAGGACAGATAACATGGTGATTTTCAGGTGTAACAAGACAAGGCAGTAAGAAAACCATAGTATTCCCGCTGTTACCATCGCCCGTGTCCCCATTAATGGTAATTCACATAAAATGGCGTAAAAAAAAGTACCATTTTATTTAAGTACTGATTTTAGAAATAATAATAATAAAATCAATACGAAAGTAAAATGTAAGTAAAATGGAAACTTTTTTTATAGTTTACCTAACAAAAAAAAAAAAAAAAACCGGCCAAGTGTGTGTCGAACCACGCATAATGAAGGGTTCCGTAGTTGGGATGAATATATCCCAAGAACAAAATTAACATTGTAGTTGAAAAACATGTTCTCTCATACACTCCAACTGGAAATGTAAGTTTGTACAGACAATGTTGGGAGATTTGATATGTTATTTTAAGATTATTGACTTCTTATGGAGATAAGGGATTAAATAACTTTAAAACGATTGATTTTTAAATTATATAAAAATATACTTGAGACCCTCACAGTATCCAAGTCCTTTCATTTGATGTGTCGCACGGTAAAGTGAGAAAAACTTTTGTTGACTTGTTTGACCTATTTGTCTCCCAAAATAAGCCCAATAATCAAAATCATTTATTTACGTAACATGTTCGTGTTTGGGGCACAGATATTATTAATATGTGTACCACATTTCAACTTAATCGGTCCATTAGGTTCGCAGGAAATTGGCTGTGACTGAATTGGTTTTTTCATTCGGACAATTGGAACTCTAAAAATAGTAAAAATAACAATTTTTTTTTTGTGGCTAAAACCCACCCGTGTTTCCTTCAGTTGCTTGTGTGCCAGGGCCGCGGTATCCCTTTCGGACAAACCCGCAAAACTGGCACAAAAAAAAAAATCTGAAAGATGCACATCAAAAGTCGTGGACAGACAAACTTACTCACAAAGCCCTTATTAACAAAGAAACTACACGTAACATACCTACTCGTTACATTTAAGACCGACGAATACGAAGACGCGCGCAATCGCTGCCTGTGTTTAAAAGACTCGTGAAGGAACATTACTTGTTGTTGTGATTTTTTTCTCGTTGTTAGCTGTAATAATCTAGTCTTTATTTATTTTATTTGCTTATTTAGTTAGTATGTATGTATTTATGTATGTATCTATTATAGGATATTGTACTGTTATACTTTTTATTTTTGCACTAATGACAACCCTATTTTAAGTCCAGAAATTCTGTCCATGCCAAGGTTGCCTGGAAGAGATCGCAGTATGCGATAAGGCCGCCAATTGTATATTTTATAGTGTATAAGTTTTCTTTTCGTTTGTAATGTGTAATCTGATATTCAATAAAGTATATATAAATAAATAAATAAGACCGTTTTGTACAAAATAAACTCTAGTTTGTTAATTTGTTCAGGGGCTTACAGCCGTCACGGACTAATCATGACGGCGCCGTATCGACGTCACCCGTCTAGTAGCGGGATAAGCCGTCAGATTCACGGTCAACAAGGTTAATGAAAGTATGCGGTGGACGTGTATGGGCGGCAAAGTAATAGTGTCTGGACGCTACAGAACGTAAACTTAGATAGAATGTGTATTTGTAGAGGGTTCGGACGCCGAGGTAGGTCAAATTGATCCTACACTGCGATTGCTGGGGGCCAGCTCCATAACTTTCTCAGACTGAAATATAAACTAAAACAATAATACTGCTATATGAGGTGGAGGAAAGAAAAGAATGATCGAAAGAAAGTCGTAACCTACGAGCTTCCAAGAATCTACTTCTCCAAATTCCTTCACACCGTACCGGTTTTATGTCAAATTATGCTATCTCTACTATAAAGCGCGCTACCTTTTGGCATTAAAAAAGCTGAATTAAATTTACTTTTAATAGAAAAGTTCGTAACCACTACATAAGTCAGACTAAATAACTCTCAAATAATAGTCTAGTCATAGTAATTATTATTAGGTGGTATTTGTTAAAATATCTATTAGTTTATTTTATTTGTATATGTGTATTAGTATCAATAAAAGTGTAGAAATTGTCGTAATCAAGAAGTTAGTATTTTAGACATTATTTTTGTACCCTATAATGTAGGTATATATTATAGTAAATATGTATGTATATGTATTATAAGTTCATAACCATTTATGTATTTGTGTATCTATTTTAATTATCATAATTTTATTAATTATTGTATGTTTTTAATATTTTGTATTATTATTATCTCTGCTCAATCAGAGTACCTACCATTTTATCTCTTCACCACCCTTGGTTGACTGGTAGAGAATGCTTAAGGCATTAAGTCCATCTTTGTACCTTATTGTGTGCGAGAAGTTTAAACAAATTAAAAAAAAAAAAAAATGCGATTATTGGCATTGCAGTAAAATTTTAATAAAATATACAGGTAAACCTACATGTTGGAGTTACAGGTACTCTAAGGGATGCTGTAATGATCAATTGCTTCACAATTCTAATACATAATTTATGTTAGCCTTACTTCAGGGGGCTTTTTCTTGAGGACACATAAAACCTTCTGATTGATCCCAAAGGCCTGGAACGACTGATTCAGCCACTTCCGACTCATGAATAAAATATGAATGGCGTTGATTGACATACAGGGTGGTCCAAATAGCGACGTAATTTTTTTTTTCAATCCTCAGCTGGGTTGACTTTGATCTTCATCTGACCTGATGGTAAGTAATGATAAGGCCGAAGGTGGAAGCGAGCTTCACCCGGAATCTTCAACCACAGAAGAACAGCCTATTATAACTCTATCTGCCGAAACACAACAAATGCTGTTAACATCGTTGTTATGGCGACAAACTTAGAAACTATGGTAATTAGCCAGGCGGACTTAGATCAAGCCCTACCACCATCCAAAGTAAGCAGAAAATTTTGCCTCCGCTGGGAATCGAACCCGGGACCTCTGGGTATGAGACAGGTGGTCTTATACCCAGTCACCTGCCCACCTAGACAGAGGCGGTTTTTCGTTCTCAGGGGTATCATACATTTTTATTTGTAGTAGAAATTTCGACTATGTCACTCGAACGTAAATTCCTCCTTTTCGATAAAAAATGTTGTATCTTGAATTAATGATAGGATGATGATTATTTTATGTCTGAAAAAAATATTTCATAATAATGAAAGATGCAAAAAAAATATGTGAAAAAGCCATGCTTTTCACATTCTTTTTTTTTAAACGGTTCCCATAATATTTTCAAGAAATTTAAAAAATAATTATAATTCGATATCTATCAAGAACTACGGAACATACACGCGGTATTTTCGGTTACCCCTGGGCATAAAAAATCTATTTTTTTATGACGTCACTCACAACGCAAATCTTTTTAAAGGTAATTTACCTTTTTTACTAATAGATAATTCTTGACGTTCATATTATGATTATGTAATTACAGGATGAAAATAACTATACATACAAGCGATGCGATCTATAATATTCATATACATCAAACATTACCTACTAAATAGTAGGTAATGTTTGGTTATGAATATTATTAATCTTGCCCGCGGCTTGCCCGCATGGAGGTCGGAAATTATCCCTCGGGAACGTACTGTATAAAAGTATCTTATTATGTTAATCTAGGTTCTAAACTTATTTACGTGCCAAATTTCATCCAAATCCGTTCAGCCGTTTTTGCGTGAATCTTTCACATCTTATCTTCTTTATTATGTAAAACAAAGTCGGGTTATTTGCACCATTTATAACTCAAGAATGGCTGGACCGATTTTTATGATCTTTGATTTGTTGGATTTGTCTCTACCCCGAATAGCAGAATAACTATTAAATTCACGAACAAAAATTATGCAGAAAATTCGCTTTCTTATATATTTTGTATAAAACGGCTTTTTTTAATGAAATCTCGAGAACGGATTGGGGTACGGGGGGACAAGTCACGCGGACGAAGTCGCGGGCAAAAGCTAGTTTATAATATCTATTAGTAAGATGGGTATATGATGACATGTAAATTACATGTCATATTCATATCTCATAGAAATATAACATTCAGAATTGCTTTTGCATCGTAGACAAGAAAAGCGGCCATGTGCGAGTCGGACTCGACCATGAAGGGTTCCGTAGCAGCAAGCGCGGTTTACGATTTATGACGTATTAATAAAATTAATTAAAAAAACTGCTTACTAGATCTCGTTCAAACCAATTTTCGGTGGAAGTTTACATAGTAATGTACATCATATATTTTTTTTAGTTTTATAATTCTCTTATTTTAGAAGTTACAGGGGACACACACACACATTTTACCACTTTGGAAGTGTCTCTCGCGCAAACTATTCAGTTTAGAAAAAAATTATATTAGAAACCTCAATATCATTTTTGAAGACCTATCCATAGATACCCCACACGTATGAATTTGAAGTTTTTTTTTTTTAGTTTCAGTACTAAGTATGGGGTACCCCCAAAATGTATTGTTTTTTTTCTATTTTTGTGTGGAAATCTTAATGCGGTTCACAGAATACATCTACTTACCAAGTTTCAACAGTATAGTTCTTATAGTGTCAGAATAAAAGTGGCTGTGACATACGGACGGGCAGACAGACAGACAGACATGACGAACCCATAAGGGTTCCGTTTTTTGCCATTTGGCTACGGAACCCTAAAAAGAATATAATATAATATTAAAGCAATGACGTTATGACGATGACAAGTGGTGGGTTATATGTTATATTATTACTATTTCTTTACAACATGTAATAAAAATGGACGATACTAGTATTGTATTTTTGTTTATGTCAGTAATAACATTTTTATGTTAGCAAACTAGTGTTTATCGCCGTATTATTGTCTCTAAAATGATATATTTGGCCCAATTATTTAAGTACGAACATTATTTATTTAGTTCGGATTGGCTTTAATGAATTAAGTACTAGGCTGCTACCCGTGGCTTCGCCCGTATGTTTTTTTAATAAAATATATATATATGCCTCAGTTACTCTTTATAACATCAGCTATCTGCCGGTGAAAGTCCCGTCAAAATCGGTCCACCCGTTTCGGAGATTAGCCGGAACAGACAGACAAAAAATTTAAAAGGTGTTTTTTTTTTGTTCTAAGTACCGTTTATACTTTCGTATGCATTTAATAAAAAGCTGCTATTTTGACATTACAAACAGACACTTCATTTATATTTATTTGTATGTATAGATTTGCTGTTTGATATAACATCCACACCCACGCATCAAGCATGTATTGTATAGTTTAAAATTGTTTAAATCTTATTTAAGTGTAAAACTACTGGGAGAAGACACTGATTCCTGTAACTCAGGTTACCATCTAGCGCAGGAGTCAGGGTTTCCATATAAATGTAACATACTTTTATGTCAATAAAAAATATATTATTATTAACATACATCATAATATACTTAGTCGTGAATGAGCCAATTAATTAAATTTTACACACCAGGGGCCTAAGTCTACTAATTTACAAACGTTGCAATGGTCTCGCCATTGTGAGTATTTGACAGTGTTTGTATGGCAAATCTGTCAAAAACTCACAATGAAGAGACCATTGCAACGTTTGTACATTAGTAGACTTGGCCCCCTGTTTAGGTCTACACGGTTTAAAAACCATACAGGTTTTAAATTATCTATAGATACGGAACAGGACGTAATTATTGTATAACCGAGGGTGTCGCCAAGGGGGAGCAGGGAGGGCCCCCTCCTAGAGATTTAATGAAAACTTACAAAATTTTCATAATCGAGAAATTTCCAAAAAAACCATGGAAGATTATGTTTTAATTAAATAAAAAAAAAAAGGGTCTTGCTTGCACTTTATTATTAAAAGATTGTACTTTATTCCATTTTTCTAATAAATATAATAACTTGGTTTACAAATTTTATTTATTGTTCAGTTAAAGAGCTCGTGGTGTTTTAGGTACAAATTGGACTTTGTACCGTTTTTATTACAATTGTCGTAGAGGTAAGACTCGCAGTACAGCTTCATGTGCTCTTGACTGTACCTTCAATTCATACTTTTCCCCTCCTCCATATCAACTTGTCCCCCTCTGGGCCATCGGCTGGCGACGCCCTTGTGTATAACTTTAATATTCGATATACTCATTTAAGTTATATAATTACGTTCCTTATTAACGAGTTCCGTCCGTGTGTACAATCGAGTACATCCTAAAAAGACAAATTGGGAGCGTTGAACTACACATCAGAAGTTAATTAACTGACTACGATATGTTCAGGGCTTGATTATCAGGCTTATTTTTAGCTTTAATTTATTTATTCGAAGCGCTTTGTGCTGCCGGTAATTTAGTGTCATAGAAAAACATGACAGAATGGCAGTCCATCGGAAAAAATAACACATAGTAAAACAAAAGAATAACGTCAGCCTCTGTCTAATAAAGCAATAAATGTGTGGCCGAAGGCCACATAAATCAGAATCAGAATTGCATTTGTCTTTAAGAAGACGCTATGGCCATATGAGTAAAGAAACGGAACAGAAACAAAGCTTCATACAACCGCGCTATGATAAGTACACTACTACAAGCATGAGGCGCGTGTGTGCGTACCACTGGCGGCTTCGTCGCGTACGAAGAGAAACTGGTTTATACCGGCTCGGCCAGTTGAATTGCTTAGGGCTGCGCGTAACTGTCGCGCATCGTGTATGTTTATATTTTAGTAGCACATGAGTAAAGAATAATAGTGTTTTAATATAAAAAAAGTGTAAATATGGTTTACTGTACTGTGTGAATGAACAATAGTGGAAGGAATAAAACCATATCCTTTTCAATCACTGAACTTGATTATAATTTATTATCTTAAATTTATAGTAGATAATTAGGTACCTCATACCTGAAAATAGAAAGAAAACTCAAGCCATGCAGTGGTGCAAAAAAGTTTTAGTAAATGGTTTAGTGTTGTTTTAGTAAGTGACAGAATAGGTAACCTACATAATTCGTAAACGGTGCGTTCACACAAAAATAACTATTATTTCAGAACTTTTTTTTTCAATTCATGCCAGATGATTAGTGTATAGGATGTAAAATACCACTAAATACCTGCAGTATTGTCTCTCCTTCTACTTTTTGATCCATCCAAAGGTTGTCTGTAAAAGATCGCTTTTAGCGATAAGACCGCCCATTGTGACACCCTATGTAACAGTTCTACATTTATATCTGTAATTTTTATGGTGTACATAATAAAGAGTATTCTATTCTATTCTATTCTAATACATACGTAGGTAATACCTACCGACCTATTAGTGATTGAATAATTATGTTTTTAAACAGAGACACGTAAGTTAATTCAAGACCTGTTCATTTAGTTTTATCCTCCTGTGCCAACCCTACCAAAATAGGTGTCAATTTTGCACGCTCTTAAAAGCTTTGCTTCTGTTCCTTGCCTTTACTCTGTGCTACAGCTAAAGGAATTACTTTTTGAACTTGATTCATACAACTTGCAGTTTGCACGAGACTTTAAGAACCTGAAACGATCTGCCTTTTTGGCTCCACATTTTTACTATGCGAAAGGGAAATGTAAAAGCCATTCACTTCCGCCTTCGACTGTTCACCAAAAATCATCCAACTTCTGCAAAAAGTACTCGACTAAATACGTCTCTATGTACGGTGGTCAGCACATCAAGTTACCACAAACTGTCAAATATTCTCGTTTGATTTTGAACTTAATCATGAACATTTTAAAGTTTAAAATCGTTTGGAGAAATCTGACAGATCGTGTATCTTGATGTGCTGGCCACTGTACCTACTCAAAAGAATTTATAAAACCACATGAAAATATTTTGGACAGAACAAAAGCAACCTATTTCAAGCAACGCTTTGTCTTAAAGAACCCTTTCTGGAAAAAAATAAGGTTATTGTTCATTGTTACAGATTTATATTTTCCCTTTTATAAGAGCCGTTAACTCCGCTAGAGAAATTAAAAAATAACAATAACGATAGATACATACTTTCTGTTGGGTTGGAACACAAAGGGTCCCTGTAAATGCGTCCCATTTTGCAGTGGGAATTTTAATTAAAATTAAACGAGTTTGAGGTTTCGGGTTTGTGTCACCCGCTTTGGAGTTAAGTAGCGTTTGACGGGTTAGGGATTTTTTCACATAAATCCTTTAAATTTATGAGCAATCTTTTTATTTTTAACCATATCGTAATTTACGTTTTTTTTTCTCCAATTGGCTGAATTATAGTCAGTCAAATCTAAACATATAAAACAAATTCGGGGTAGTTACACTATTTATAAATTAAGAACGGCTGGACCGATTTGTATGACTTTTGATTTGTTGGATTTGTCTCCAAAACATGTGAAAAAAAAAAACAGTTTCTCATACATATTTTGTATGGAACGGCTTTTTTGATAATACTTTTGAACGTCAAAATGTTCAAGTATCTACATAGAATTGATTCTAGTTGACCCTTCCTAAATGTAGTATCGTATGGAGAAGAATGGGCAAGAAATTCCACCGTTACTCTTTTAAAATGTTTTACAGTATTTTGTAAACCTACATTAATTATGTGTGAAGACGATGTACCTAGAATATAATTCATCATCATCATCATTTCAGCCGAAAGACGTCCACTGCTGGACATAGGCCTCTCCCAAGCACCGCCGCCTCGACCGGTTCTGTGCTTCCCGCATCCAGCGGATTCCTGCGGCTTTCATAAGGTCATCGGTCTATCATCTATCAAAGAATATAATTACTATACCACAATTACTATACGGTAGTCATGAGACTGAATGCATTATGTAAATTTATGTATATAGAAAACGTTAAATGCATACATCATTAGGATTTTCCACATTACAGTAATTTCCAAGATACAAATCATAATAATTCTTTGTCCTATTTTAATGTATTAACCTAAACCTTATTCAATAGAACATAATACATATAACGTCTTCATTTATGTCTGAATATAAAGGACATTTTCCTCATCGATTCTGTATGTATTATACAACAAACGTCTTAGGCCCCTCGCCCACGGCGATTTTTTGTAGCGATGCTGTCGCGCGTTCGCATCGATACAGCCGCGATGCGGCCGCTAGCTGTGTACCCTCGCCCAAACCACGATTCACAGTCGCGATGCAAACGCGATACGGTCGCGCTTCTGTCGCGATGCAAACGCGATTCAGTAACGGCACAAAAATGCCACAGTTGCACTGATGCTCGGTTCTCCACTCACGCGCCACCCTCCCTCCGTTCTCTCCCCGATGTCGTCGCGATACTGTAGCGCGTTAGTAGCGCGTTGGCATCGCTTCTGTAGTGCGTTGCAAATGCGCCTAACGCGCGTTAGTAGCGAAAAAGTCGCTGTGGGCCAGGGGCCTTAGACTGTGAGTTAGTCATTAGTGCAAGGTTGTTAGATATTACGATTCATACATCGTACCTACATCGTAGTAGCTTTACAGAACACAAATAATTGTAATTATAAACTTCTTACAAATTCGTGAAATATTATTATAAGGGCAAATGTGTTATTTTTATGATAACACTTAATATACAGGGTCATTGGTAAAACAGTAACAACCTCTCAGGTCTATATTACTAACATCATTAAAAAATAAAATTTACTTTGACGTTGACTAAAAAAAAAAAATAATATATAAAATATATATATTTTTTTATAAATAAATAAAAAACAATTTTTGTTCTATGACTTTTAACAATTCATCAGATTTTAAAATAACATATTTTCAAAAATACAAAAATAATAATATTTAATTTCGACGCTCTAAATGTTACGAACTCTATGGGTACAAAACAAACCTCCGCGCAGCGCCTCCCGAACCCATCGCCCCGTCCCGTTGCCAGTGTGTGCAGCCCTGGCGAAACCCCTCCAAAGGGATTTCGCTAGCGTCACCGTGAGTGCCCCTGGCGCTCCTAGCATCAAGCCCATGCCAAAAAAGGCGCTGAATAGGGCTGATAATGATGATGGTTTCGTGACGATGCAAAGGAGGAAGCGCCGTTCGCGAACAAGCAAGAACCGCTGCGGCAAAGCTCCTCCGGAGCCCGAAGTGAGTCTGCGTGCCCCAAAGCCGAACACACCGGTGTACATCTCCCGCCTGCACGTACCACTAAGGCGGAGGACATCGTGGAGTACGTGCGCCAAAGGAAAACGTACACGCCGAGGGTGCAGTTACTGGTATCGCACCGGAACGTCAACACAAGGCGTTCATCGTGTGTGTTCTGAATCTGTATCTGCCCTTCGTCATGAAAGAAGACTTTTGGCCGTAGGACGTGGTGTTCCGTCGTTTCCGCGGACAGGTTCCACAGGACAGTACAAAGTGCAGCTAGTGCTAAGTGAAGTACTATTAACATATTCTTATGCCTTTTTATTAACACAAGTTTTTATATTACAATATGTACATATGTTTAGGTTAAGGTATTTTTCTATGGGCCTGTGTTGCCTGAAATAAATGGTAGTGTCATTCGGGGTAACCGTGCGCAGTGGGTAAGCGAGCGCACTGTGTATATCTCCGGAACGAGGTGCGGGGGAGGGGTGGTTCGTTTGGGTGAAATAAGGACCCCGGAGTGGCAAACTAGTTGTGACATGACATTGCGCCGCGTGACGTTGTATTTATTTCTTATCCGTAATTAACTGAATTCCTTAGTTTCATTGGTAATTTTTGGCATTTTGGAAACTCGTGTAGCGTCCAAGTTTTTGATCCTGTAATGGTAAATCATATTTTGCATGGTAATAAGCATATTCTAGTAGATTTGTGAAAAATAATATTGAGGCTATGTTCGTTGCCTAAACCTGTATCAACATTTATTTGTATTTTAGCTTCCTGGGGAAAGTGTGCGCGGGTAAGTGTGCGCATGCGTACACTAACCCGCGCATGAGCAAAATTTTAGATGGCATAATGTCTTAGTTGATTTGCTGATAAAATTATAATTACACCTGTTGAAGGTGCTTATGTATTTTGATTTTTTATGTTGCAGTGTTGATCATCATGCCGCGAACATATATTAGGAAAGAACCTAAACTAGCACCAGTGACAGAACAGTTTTATGCCAACATTCAATAATGAACAAGAGGAAGAGTTTGTCGTCCATTGCAAGAAAATGATGAACGATTTTTTGGACTGAATTAATTGTAGGATCTTCCAGAAAATATTGTCATCAAAATAATAAGTTTTGTAATTATTTGTGAGTTTTACTGAGGAATGTGTTTACTTACCCCATACGCGTTCACTTACCCCATAGGGATGCGCACAGTTACCCGCAATATGGGTCAAGTGAACGCATTTCGATATGTTCTCTTTAATTGTTTGTTGTTAAAATAATTACTTTAAATTTGTTTAATTTTTAATTTCCTTTTATAGACTAATAAATGCTCTTTTCAAAGATAAAGTTTTTATTTCTTTAGCTTTAATATTTAAGACACAGTATCGTATGAAAGGCAAAAGTTAAACTGTGTGTAGTGCAAAAGGCAGGGGCGACAGTGCACGAGAGGCGTACATAGGTGGGTACAACAAAATACAAATTAAAATGTGTGTCCACATATTACATGGGACTTAAACAGAACTGACGAAATGCGGGTGAACATACTATGGGTACAGCTCTGCCAAACCCTTTGGGAAATATAGGAGTGATATTAAGTTATATGTAGAACTCGGGATCTCAGATTTAAGAGAATAACGAGATAATCTTTTGGATCCAATATTTCCTACCATAGAAACACAATTCACTTGAACTGGACTACTAACAAGCTTTTAATGGAAATGAAAAAGTAATTATAGTTTCACACAAACTTACAAGCAATTAATTCACGCCTGGCACTTGCCTAATGGAAATGCATTCAAATTGAAGTTTTTAGAGCTGTTCAAAAACACGGTATTTCTATAACTCAGCTGAGTTTTTGTTAGCAAACTGATCCGTGGACTTTGTGAAGGATTTTAATGAAATTCGAGACCGTGTCGGGTCCCGTTCAGTGTCGTTTCAAAATTATTAAACTAAGTTAAAGTTTGAGTTGAAACTTGTGCGATGTTACATTTTAAAAAGTTGTGTGAAAAATGATTCTGTTGTACGGATAGATTTAAAGTTGAAATATTTTGCTCTATGTTTATTTGATGTTATGTTCTGTGTGAGGAAAGTTTTGTGTTACAAGTTACGTTGTTTATACCTGTATCTTAATTATTTAGAGTAGGTACCTACGCGTGTTGAAATAAAGTAGGTATATAAGGAATTTATGGTATAACAGAGTATTCAAAATATACTAGACATGACTGGGATTTACAGGGGTTTTTTGACGTGACAACGTCTAAAAACAAATATATAAATCGATGAACGCCGACTGCATGCACGAAAAAGGATGACTCATTGTCTCATTACGCTCATTGTCCCGTTACGCTCATTGTACGCTTGCGGCGCATCAATGTTTTGTTATGACGTTGTCACGTTAAATTGTCGTCCGTAAACCAACTTTACAGACAACCAATTTTTTTAAATGTGGAATAGCATCATTATCTTAAAGTTCAGCTGATTTTAGTTGTTTAACGTTTAATTATCTAAATAGTTATGCACTTAGGTAGGTATATTCTTGGTAATTAAGGTTCAGTAAAGTAGTATTTTTGCTTGCTCCTAAGTTTCCTCGCTTCTGTTGCCTTTGAGGCCTTTTAAGTAATAAATTACACTTGGTGTTCTGTAGTTTCTGCCTATCCCCATGGGAAGAAGGCGTGAAGGTATGTATGTATACAGGATAAGTTTTTAACCAGTGCGTAATTTTTTTTGGTGGTTCAGTATCAGTAATAGAACGCATTTCAATAATTTCTTCAATACTTTTGTTTTGGTCTACTTGAAATCAGCAAAATATGGATACAATCTATTCGTAATAATATCAATGGGTGAACGCATAGCTGATAAGTACGTACTACTGCGTTCGGCTTCAGTGACCGCGCCGTCAGCAAGTTGCGCGACGAGTATCCATTATACCAGTTTCAAAATAAACATCTTTAGTTAACGATAACTTTATTTTTTTATACTAAGACGTATCAAAATAAGAAATACGTGTATAATAAAACACGTTTAAGATTAACTGGTCAAAATTTACGCACTGATTAAAAACTTCCCCTGTATAAATAAATTAAACTTAGTATCACACCAGAGTAGCCACGCTGTTATACGGATATCAGTATTATTAATCTGGCACCTTTCTCACTTTTACGATTCACATGAAGGGACAATAAACTGACAGATTGATTTGCTCTCGTAAGTGTTACCATTCCGTTTTATTCTCGTGAAATTACCCGAAAGTTTGTCTCTATTCTTGGGTCCATAGATTTAGGTATTAGTATTACAGTATATAGGTACCTAATCTACTATACAGGGTTATTCGAAAAACACTAACAAACTTCCAGGACTGTATCACTAACATCATAAACAACAACTTTAGTTCTATGACTTTACACAAAACATAATACATTTACCAAAAACAAACCTTCAAGATTTCGTTGTTCTATACATTTAGAGCGTTGAATTTAAACATTTTTATTTTTGTATGAAAGTCTGATGAATTAAAATCTGATGAATAGGGATGTGTCCTGATTAAAAAACGAAGGAAAACTGTTAAGTCCATCGAGCAGATAATAAAAAAAATATTTGACACATATTTTTTGCTTTATCATATTAATAAAAAATGACTTAGATAAAACACATTAAACTTGGGGAGTGGGGGCTCGTTACGTCACAGCTCAGTATAAAATCTAGTGAGAAGTGACGTCATGCCACATTTGAACTCAATGTATCGACGTTATGTTTTGATTACGTAAGAAAATAAAAAAATACGTGTCTAATATTTTTTAATAATATACATTACGGACAAAACAAATTTTTTTTTAGTCATCATCCCTATTATTAAGTCATAGAACAAAAGCTGTTGTTTATGATGTTAGTATTATAGTCCTGAGAGGTTTACCAATGACCCTGTATAATGAAGATGAAAATGAAAATTATTGTGAGACGAGAATGCTTTTAAATATGAAATCTTATCTCCTTGTGCGAGTCCTAAATTCCACGTCACACCATTTTCTTAATTCCAAGTAGTGCTTATTACTTATTAATACAACGAAGTACCAATGATTAAATTTTGATGCTTTGACGAAGAGACAGCAATCTTATAAATTACTAGCTTCTGTCTGCGACTTCGTCCGCGTGAAATTTCTTGTTTATTTATTTAACAATTTATGTAGGTATACACATATAAACAGACAAGAAGAAAGGAACAGAAAAATACGTACAAAGGTGATACTTATTTCTAATTAAATCTCTACCAGCATTCCTGCGATAGGAAAGTTGTCGTGTTGTTGTTGTTGTGTTGTTGTTGTTGTGTGTTGTTGTTGTTGTTGTATTGTGTGTATGTGTTGGATTTTATTTCACATAAACCTTCATGGGCACCTATGAAACGTCAGAAGCTAGGTTCCAATTGATCGTTTTCTATGGAGAAAAGAGCCGGCAAGAAACTCTACGGTTACTTTTTTTTTAATAATTGGCATTTACAATATTTTCAAATAACTGTTAGTAGGTATGGGAGGGCAGTATGGTCTTTTAACAAGTACCAGGTACTTAACAAAATAGAAAACATTTAATATAACCATTTATCAGATTATCTAACGTAAGTAAGTACATCTTTTATGGGGTACTGTGTTAAATGTTACAACAAAATACCTTGTGATTTATTGCGAAAAATGAAAGAAAATTTAAAACTCATATTAAAAGTTCACTTTGTAAACAAGCTTATTACAAATTGGAGGATTATATCCAAGATAAGAAAGAATGCTTGGAAACTTGCTGGTCGTGCTCTGTAACGGAAAGCACCATAATTCGAGCTTAAAATTAATTATATATGTCGTCAAATCATTGAAATGTATCGATTGTTCCGTGAAAACTAATATTCTAATATAAATTGCTTAAATAGCTTTATATACTAACGAAAATGATCGATATCTCAGAACTGTAACGAGATAGCGTAATTTAAACACTGCCATTAGCTTAGTTGGAGCATTTACCCCCTAATTACCTATTTTATATAACAGTATATACCCCCGGGGTACCGATTAAAGTAAAATCCATTGTGTCGAAAAGTAAACAGTGTTATGTACCATTTTCATACTGCGTAGAACCACGTCTCCCGTACCCCTCCTACGTCTAAGGAGAGCTAACTGCGCAATACCCCGCAGACACCCGTTCCCCTTCAACACCCCCTCATCAGGTAGGAATGTTTGTAACTGGTGAGTTTCATTAAGTATACGACCAAGGGTTACCCGCAACTTGTGATCATGTGTAAAAACTATAAAGGGAACCCGAGCAAGTTGATTTTTGTAGTACATTGGTAGTACATCAGTAGCACATCAGTAGTACATCAAGTAAATCTCTCAATAACAATAATCTCTCCGTACGATTCAGTTGCTCTCCACATATATTCGAGAATTAGTCGCTCCGCGCTTAGATAGTTTTAATAAAGTCAGTTTAAGTTAGCCAATAATTTCAGTTTAAGGTAGTTTCTAGATATTCTATTAGTTCGTAAGTGCTGATTTATATATTGTGACTCTATTTTTGTTGACTGTAATTATCGTGTGTTATTTTATTGATTATACAAGTGTTTAATCTGACAGTGTGGTTTTCACTGGTTACGAGTAAGTGCGTTGGTAACCTTTCGACACCCCCGCCTACAACACCTGACTCCCCGAATATCTTACATTTTGGTCCTTACGAGCCGGATAAGGTTTACAAGTAACCATGAGTCAGAGGAGCACCATCACCACACGCAGCAGGCTGCGAAAGCTGGCTGAAGAGCAGAGCGCACGCAGAATTGATGACCCAGTATCGGACTCCGGGTTGCAGTCTGAAAGGGCACCGGGTTCACCGTCTGTCGCACCGACCATGGCGTCAACGTCTGCCCTCAACATCCCCCTGACGGGTGGTCGAGTAATCGACTACAGTGCTGGTAGTACGTCAGAGGGACCCCAGGGAGGACAGGCAGTAGCAAGAGGTCGCCATACGTCGCCGCGAAGCAGAACGTCATCAAAAGCTAGCCGCAAGAGCGTCGAGTATATAAGGAAACGCATAGAGTATGAAGCTGAAAAGGAGCTAGTACAGCTGAAAGAAAACCTTCTCAAGAAAAGGATGGAAGCTGATATTGCAGAGATAGAAGCAGCTGCCGAGAGTGACGACTCAAATACGGAAGCAGGGACGGCACAGCGCGTAGAGCAGTGGATAGACACAACGCCTCAGGTAACGCAACAACAAACAGTTTTGCACCAGTCAGGCCCAGTGTTGTGTCAATCGGATGCAGTGTTGTGTACCCCGTCAGCAGCGCGCGCGCCTACGGAAATGGCCGCGCCCCGTAACCCACCCGTGAGTCAAAGGCAGCTCAATGTAAGTACGCTTGAAAGTAATATAAATGTATACCGTGATAATGTGTCGCATGTAATAGGTCCGTCTGTGTCAGTACCGTTTTCGAATCTAACGGTACCTATGGCCCAGACGCATACGCCAGTGTCTCAGGATAGAGTAACGTTCCATTTACCTGACAGGTATCCCGTCTTTACCACCCCGGTCGCAAGTGTACCTCGAGTTTCGATACCCGAGTCGGATACACGGCGGCAGAAGAATTACGGGGCGGATGATAAAGAAAGACGAAAGGAAATGTCGGGCGATAGGGACAGCAAGATAGACAGATTGGCAGAGGCTATTACTAGTATGTCGCGACCGCGTCCGGTACCTAGACAGGCGTACGAGCTACCCCATTTTAGCGGTGACCCAGCTGAATGGATTTCTTATAAGAATATGTATTGGGACACAGCCGAACAGTATAATTTTAGAACGCATGAAAACTTAGCCCGGCTTAAGACGTCATTGCATGGCGACGCGAAGACCTCTGTTGAGGACCTACTGCGGTCAGGTACAGATCCTTCCGAAATAATGCGCGCACTAGATGAGGAGTTCGGTCATCCGACGTTAATATTACAAAGTGCACTCAAGAAAATTAGGGATCTACCTAGGATAACTGAGAGTGGCCGTGAGTTAAGGCGGTTCACGTCTACAATAAGGAATGTTGTGTCCCTACTTAAAAACATTAGAGCCGACGGGTATATAAATAATCCGCAATTAGTTAGTGAGATAGTTAACAAATTAACTCCAATACAGCGCGCGCAATACGGCGATTTTGCTATGGGTATAGATAGCTCACAGGGGGTGGACCTAAGAGTGTCACCGGACCTAGAATTAATGTCACACTTCTTAAAACATATAACTCGCTCGACTTCATATTACGTTCAAGCCAGTATGTACGAAGCTAGGTTGGGTCGTACACGGACCATTCGATAGTGCTAACGATGTTAGCGATCAGTCAGTAAATTTTGTGACAGTTCCCCTGCCTGATCTGCATGACCTAGTCAAAGCTCAGTTCGAGCTAGAAGCTATAGGTATTTCGCAAAACGCTCGTAAAAATAAAAATAATGAAAGAGCGTTAGAAATCCTAGATAATACTAGCCGCCGCGTACCTAATAGTTCACAATGGGAAGTAGGGCTATTATGGAAACATGATGATGTGGAATTGCCTAATAATTATAATCAGGCTGTCATGGTAATAGGGAAAGCGCGTGTAGCACCTCAAAAGGTGATATCTATCCCTAGGCTCGAGCTACAAGCGGCCTTGTTAGCCTGCCGACTAGCAGACACGGCCGAGAAAGAGCTAGGGCTATCTATAAAACGTAAATTTTACTGGACAGACAGTAAAACGGTTCTTAGATGGATAAACTCTGACGCCCATGAGTTTCAGAGATTCGTATCACATAGACTGGCCGAGATTGATAAATTATCGGACCGAGGCAATTGGCGCTGGGTGCCATCGGAGGATAACCCTGCTGACAGAGCGACCAGATTGTCTTGGCCCGATAACCATGCGGTGTGGCTTTCTGGCCCCCCTTTTCTATGTGATCCACAGGAGCGGTGGCCGGTGTGTCATGAGGCTGAAGCGGCGGAAGCGGACCTCGAGCGCATTCAGCGGGTCCACGCTACATCAGCGCCGATGGCGCCACTCCTTCTCTACGAACGCTATTCTTCGTGGACGCGCATACAGCGCGTTATGTCACGCGTGCTAATATTCATCGGCCGATGTCGTAAGCATCGGTCAACAGCAGAGCTACAGCGTCCCGACCTGGAAGAAGCTCACAACTGCCTTATGCGGTTGTGCCAAGAAGACAGCTTCCGGGATGAGCGGGCCGCCATACTAGAAGGCCTGCCCGTCCCCAACAACAGCAGCATCAAGGCCCTAGACCCGATGATAACCGAGGACGGCTTGCTTCGGGTGAGGGGACGCCTGAGTGCCTGCGAGGTGCTCACCTTCGGGGAAAGGCACCCGATAATATTAGAGGGACGCCACCCTCTAACGCGAAAGTTGATCGCATTTTACCATGGGATGGCTTTACACGCCAACCATGAGACCGTCGTCAACAACCTTCGTGAAAAGTACTGGATCACAAGGGTAAGAACCTCAGTAAAAGCGGTGGTTGCCCAGTGTCAATTATGTCGTGTTTCCAGAGCTAAACCAGCCCCGCCCAAGATGGGCGATCTTCCGCTGGCGAGAGTCGAGACCTCGCGACGAGCCTTCGTCCGAGTGGGCGTCGACTACTTCGGCCCGATGGAGGTAGCAATTGGGCGGCGCCGCGAAAAGCGGTGGGGTGCATTGTTCACCTGCCTCACCACACGCGCCGTCCACCTCGAGTTGGCCGCCTCATTGAGCGCCGACTCCGCCATACTAGCCTTGCGGCGCCTTATTGCGCGCCGCGGGCAACCAGCGCATCTGTACTCAGATCAGGGTACCAATTTCATTGGAGCCAACACCGAACTACGAGCAGCCCTGAAGGACCTTAACCACGGTCTAGTCAGGGCCGAAGCCATCAACCGAGGCATCGAGTGGCACTTCAATCCCCCGGCAGCCCCACACATGGGCGGCTGCTGGGAGCGCCTGGTGCGTTCTATAAAAAACGCACTCCGAAGCACGCTCAAGGAACGTGCTCCCCGAGAGGAGGTGTTGTATACCCTCCTCACCGAGGCCGAGCTGATTGTAAACAGCCGGCCTCTAACTTATGTCTACAACGACCACGACCAGCCTGTGGTCCTGACACCTAACCATCTACTCCTGGGCACTGCGTCCGGGAGTACTCCGTTCCTGCCGGGAGACTTCGAGGACGTCGATTCGCGCCGGCAATGGCGGCGCGTGAACGCGCTCGCCGACATGTTCTGGCGGCGCTGGCTACGAGAGTACCTCCCAACGCTGCAACGTCGTGACAAATGGATTAACAACGTACCCAATGTGCGGGTCAACGACGTAGTTGTGATTATAGACAATAATAAGGACAGGAATGTATGGACAAAAGGTGTAATTAAGAATGTATATTACGGCAATGACGGTATTGTTCGTGTAGTCGACATTAGGACGTTAAATGGGGTCCTGCGTCGGCCCGTAGCAAAGATTATCGTGCTTCCCACCGACCAAATATGATGTAACGCGGTAGAACCCTTTTACAGGGGGTGGAATGTAACGGAAAGCACCATAATTCGAGCTTAAAATTAATTATATATGTCGTCAAATCATTGAAATGTATCGATTGTTCCGTGAGAACTAATATTCTAATATAAATTGCTTAAATAGCTTTATATACTAACGAAAATGATCGATATCTCAGAACTGTAACGAGATAGCGTAATTTAAACACTGCCATTAGCTTAGTTGGAGCATTTACCCCCTAATTACCTATTTTATATAACAGTATATACCCCCGGGGTACCGATTAAAGTAAAATCCATTGTGTCGAAAAGTAAACAGTGTTATGTACCATTTTCATACTGCGTAGAACCACGTCTCCCGTACCCCTCCTACGTCTAAGGAGAGCTAACTGCGCAATACCCCGCAGATACCCGTTCCCCTTCAACACCCCCTCATCAGGTAGGAATGTTTGTAACTGGTGAGTTTCATTAAGTATACGACCAAGGGTTACCCGCAACTTGTGATCATGTGTAAAAACTATAAAGGGAACCCGAGCAAGTTGATTTTTGTAGTACATTGGTAGTACATCAGTAGCACATCAGTAGTACTGTAACGGAAAGCACCATAATTCGAGCTTAAAATGAATTATATATGTCGTCAAATCATTGAAATGTATCGATTGTTCCGTGGAGACGAATATTCTAATATAAATTGCTTAAATAGCATTATATACTGATGAAAATGATCGATATCTCAGAACTGTAAAGAGATAGCGTAATTTGAACACTGCCATTAGCTTAGTTGGAGCATTTACCCCCTAATTACCTATTTTATATAACAGTATATACCCCCGGGGTACCGATTAAAGTAAAATCCATTGTGTCGGAAAGTAAACAGTGTTATGTACCATTTTCATACTGCGTAGAACCACGTCTCCCGTACCCCTCCTACGTCTAAGGAGAGCTAACTGCGCAATACCCCGCAGACACCCGTTCCCCTTCAACACCCCCTCATCAGGTAGGAATGTTTGTAACTGGTGAGTTTCATTGAATATACGACCAAGAGTCACCCGCAACTTGTGATCATGGGTAAAACCTATAAAGGGAACCCGAGCAAGTTGATTTTTGTAGTACATTGATAGTTCAGCAGTAGTACATTGGTAGTACATCAGTAATACATCAAGTAAATCTCTCAATAGCAATAATCTCTCCGTACGATTCAGTTGCTCTCCACATATATTCGAGAATTAGTCGCTCCGCGCTTAGATAGTTTTAATAAAGTCAGTTTAAGTTAGCCAATAATTTCAGTTTAAGGTAGTTTCTAGATATTCTATTAGTTCGTAAGTGCTGATTTATATATTGTGACTCTATTTTTGTTGACTGTAATTATCGTGTGTTATTTTATTGATTATACAAGTGTTTAATCTGACAGTGTGGTTTTCACTGGTTACGAGTAAGTGCGTTGGTAACCTTTCGACACCCCCGCCTACAACACCTGACTCCCCGAATATCTTACATTTTGGTCCTTCGAGCCGGATAAGGTTTACAAGTAACCATGAGTCAGAGGAGCACCATCACCACACGCAGCAGGCTGCGAAAGCTGGCTGAAGAGCAGAGCGCACGCAGAATTGATGACCCAGTATCGGACTCCGGGTTGCAGTCTGAAAGGGCACCGGGTTCACCGTCTGTCGCACCGACCATGGCGTCAACGTCTGCCCTCAACATCCCCCTGACGGGTGGTCGAGTAATCGACTACAGTGCTGGAAGTACGTCAGAGGGACCCCAGGGAGGACAGGCAGTAGCAAGAGGTCGCCATACGTCGCCGCGAAGCAGAACGTCATCAAAAGCTAGCCGCAAGAGCGTCGAGTATATAAGGAAACGCATACAGTATGAAGCTGAAAAGGAGCTAGTACAGCTGAAAGAAAACCTTCTCGAGAAAAGGATGGAAGCTGATATTGCAGAGATAGAAGCAGCTGCCGAGAGTGACGACTCAAATACGGAAGCAGGGACGGCACAGCGCGTAGAGCAGTGGATAGACACAACGCCTCAGGTAACGCAACAACAAACAGTGTTGCACCAGTCAGGCCCAGTGTTGTGTCAATCGGATGCAGTGTTGTGTACCCCGTCAGCAGCGCGCGCGCCTACGGAAATGGCCGCGCCCCGTAACCCACCCGTGAGTCAAAGGCAGCTCAATGTAAGTACGCTTGAAAGTAATGTAAATGTATACCGTGATAATGTGTCGCATGTAATAGGTCCGTCTGTGTCAGTACCGTTTTCGAATCTAACGGTACCTATGGCCCAGACGCATACGCCAGTGTCTCAGGATAGAGTAACGTTCCATTTACCTGACAGGTATCCCGTCTTTACCACCCCGGTCGCAAGTGTACCTCGAGTTTCGATACCCGAGTCGGATACACGGCGGCAGAAGAATTACGGGGCGGATGATAAAGAAAGACGAAGGGAAATGTCGGGCGATAGGGACAGCAAGATAGACAGATTGGCAGAGGCTATTACTAGTATGTCGCGACCGCGTCCGGTACCTAGACAGGCGTACGAGCTACCCCATTTTAGCGGTGACCCAGCTGAATGGATTTCTTATAAGAATATGTATTGGGACACAGCCGAACAGTATAATTTCAGAACGCATGAAAACTTAGCCCGGCTTAAGACGTCATTGCATGGCGACGCGAAGACCTCAGTTGAGGACCTACTGCGGTCAGGTACAGATCCTTCCGAAATAATGCGCGCACTAGATGAGGAGTTCGGTCATCCGACGTTAATATTACAAAGTGCACTCAAGAAAATTAGGGATCTACCTAGGATAACTGAGAGTGGCCGTGAGTTAAGGCAGTTCACGTCTACAATAAGGAATGTTGTGTCCCTACTTAAAAACATTAGAGCCGACGGGTATATAAATAATCCGCAATTAGTTAGTGAGATAGTTAACAAATTAACTCCAATACAGCGCGCGCAATACGGCGATTTTGCTATGGGTATAGATAGCTCACAGGGGGTGGACCTAAGAGTGTCACCGGACCTAGAATTAATGTCACACTTCTTAAAACATTTAACTCGCTCGACTTCATATTACGTTCAAGCCAGTATGTTCGAAGCTAGTCCAGCCAAGCCACCTGTGAGGCAACAAAAGCAAGCCGCGCGCTCAAGTAATAATAAAGTACCGCCGGCTCAGCGGGTACATACGCATAGTGACGAGTCTAGTGTACCTAAAGAATGCCTAATTTGCAAAAAGGAACATGCCATTGAACACTGCGACGCATTCGGTAAATTAAGCGTGCAACAACGATGGGACACTATTAAAGAGAAAAATACATGTTTCAAATGTTTAGTTAGTAAACACCCTAAGAGGTTTTGCCGCGCCAAAAGGTGCGAGAAATGTGGCTACAGCCATCATATTTTATTGCATGCAGATAAACAGAATAAAGACAGCAATAAACCGAAGGCCGGCAAAACAGTTAGTGAAAAAACGGAAAGCGTCACTAACATAGGGGAATGGCGAGCTACGGCTCTATTAAAAATAATTCCAATTGGAATAACCAATGACAATGGAACGCATCATAAATGTTACGCGCTACTAGACGACGGGGCAACAGTATCACTGATCGACAGCGCTATAGCTTCAGACCTAGCGGGCCCCCGCATACCTCTTACATTAAAAACAGCGGGTGGCTACGGAGTCACTGATTTAACTTCGCGAGCGGTACAAGCACGGATCACAGGGCCAAACGGACAACAACATGAAATCAAATGCCGTACCATGGTCAACATGAATTTGCCAATACAAACTGTGTCCGCTGCTATGCTGAACGATAACGCTCACCTCCGGGGCTTGGGTTGCGTGGAGATGAGGGGCGCTAAGCCGATGTTGTTGCTTGGGCAGGATAACTGGCAGCTTTTGGTCAGTCAGGACATCCGACATGGACGATCCGGTAAACCAGTTGCCTCCCTCACGAAGCTAGGTTGGGTCGTACACGGACCATTCGATAGTGCTAACGATGTTAGCGATCAGTCAGTAAATTTTGTGACAGTTCCCCTGCCTGATCTGCATGACCTAGTCAAAGCTCAGTTCGAGCTAGAAGCTATAGGTATTTCGCAAAACGCTCGTAAAAATAAAAAGAATGACAGAGCGTTAGAAATCCTAGATAATACTAGCCGCCGCGTACCTAATAGTTCACAATGGGAAGTAGGGCTATTAAGGAAACATAATGATGTGGAATTGCTTAATAATTATAATCAGGCCGTCATGGTAATAGGGAAAGCGCGTGTAGCACCTCAAAAGGTGACATCTATCCCTAGGCTCGAGCTACAAGCGGCCTTGTTAGCCTGCCGACTAGCAGACACGGCCGAGAAAGAGCTAGGGCTATCTATAAAACGTAAATTTTACTGGACATACAGTAAAACGGTTCTTAGATGGATAATCTCTGACGCCCATGAGTTTCAGAGATTCGTATCACATAGACTAGCCGAGATTGATAAATTATCGGACCGAGGCAATTGGCGCTGGGTGCCATCGGAGGATAACCCTGCTGACAAAGCGACCAGATTGTCTTGGCCCGATAACCATGCGGTGTGGCTTTCTGGCCCCCCTTTTCTATGTGATCCACAGGAGCGGTGGCCGGTGTGTCATGAGGCTGAAGCGGCGGAAGCGGACCTCGAGCGCATTCAGCGGGTCCACGCTACATCAGCGCCGATGGCGCCACTCCTTCTCTACGAGCGCTATTCTTCGTGGACGCGCATACAGCGCGTTATGTCACGCGTGCTAATATTCATCGGCCGATGTCGTAAGCATCGGTCAACAGCAGAGCTACAGCGTCCCGACCTGGAAGAAGCTCACAACTGCCTTATGCGGTTGTGCCAAGAAGACAGCTTCCGGGATGAGCGGGCCGCCATACTAGAAGGCCTGCCCGTCCCCAACAACAGCAGCATCAAGGCCCTAGACCCGATGATAACCGAGGACGGCTTGCTTCGGGTGAGGGGACGCCTGAGTGCCTGCGAGGTGCTCACCTTCGGGGGAAGGCACCCGATAATATTAGAGGGACGCCACCCTCTAACGCGAAAGTTGATCGCATTTTACCATGGGATAGCTTTACACGCCAACCACGAGACCGTCGTCAACAACCTTCGTGAACAATACTGGATCACAAGGGTAAGAACCTCAGTAAAAGCGGTGGTTGCCCAGTGCCAATTATGTCGTGTTTCCAGAGCTAAACCAGCCCCGCCCAAGATGGGCGATCTTCCGCTGGCAAGAGTCGAGACCTCGCGACGAGCCTTCGTCCGAGTGGGCGTCGACTACTTCGGCCCGATGGAGGTAGCAATTGGGCGGCGCCGCGAAAAGCGGTGGGGTGCATTGTTCACCTGCCTCACCACACGCGCCGTCCACCTCGAGTTGGCCGCCTCATTGAGCGCCGACTCCGCCATACTAGCCTTGCGGCGCCTTATTGCGCGCCGCGGGCAACCAGCGCATCTGTACTCAGATCAGGGTACCAATTTCATTGGAGCCAACACCGAACTACGAGCAGCCCTGAAGGACCTTAACCACGGTCTAGTCAGGGCCGAAGCCATCAACCGAGGCATCGAGTGGCACTTCAATCCCCCGGCAGCCCCACACATGGGCGGCTGCTGGGAGCGCCTGGTGCGTTCCATAAAAAACGCACTCCGAAGCACGCTCAAGGAACGTGCTCCCCGAGAGGAGGTGTTGTATACCCTCCTCACCGAGGCCGAGCTGATTGTAAACAGCCGGCCTCTAACTTATGTCTACGACGACCACGACCAGCCTGTGGTCCTGACACCTAACCATCTACTCCTGGGCACTGCGTCCGGGAGTACTCCGTTCCTGCCGGGAGACTTCGAGGACGTCGATTCGCGCCGGCAATGGCGGCGCGTGAACGCGCTCGCCGACATGTTCTGGCGGCGCTGGCTACGAGAGTACCTCCCAACGCTGCAACGTCGTGACAAACGGACTAACAACGTACCCAATGTGCGGGTCAACGACGTGGTTGTGATTATAGACAATAATAAGGACAGGAATGTATGGACAAAAGGTGTAATTAAGAATGTGTATTACGGCAATGACGGTATTGTTCGTGTAGTCGACATTAGGACGTTAAATGGGGTCCTGCGTCGGCCCGTAGCAAAGATTATCGTGCTTCCCACCGACCAAATATGATGTAATGCGGTTGAACCCTTTTACAGGGGGTGGAATGTAACGGAAAGCACCATAATTCGAGCTTAAAATGAATTATATATGTCGTCAAATCATTGAAATGTATCGATTGTTCCGTGGAGACGAATATTCTAATATAAATTGCTTAAATAGCATTATATACTGATGAAAATGATCGATATCTCAGAACTGTAAAGAGATAGCGTAATTTGAACACTGCCATTAGCTTAGTTGGAGCATTTACCCCCTAATTACCTATTTTATATAACAGTATATACCCCCGGGGTACCGATTAAAGTAAAATCCATTGTGTCGGAAAGTAAACAGTGTTATGTACCATTTTCATACTGCGTAGAACCACGTCTCCCGTACCCCTCCTACGTCTAAGGAGAGCTAACTGCGCAATACCCCGCAGACACCCGTTCCCCTTCAACACCCCCTCATCAGGTAGGAATGTTTGTAACTGGTGAGTTTCATTGAATATACGACCAAGAGTCACCCGCAACTTGTGATCATGGGTAAAACCTATAAAGGGAACCCGAGCAAGTTGATTTTTGTAGTACATTGATAGTTCAGCAGTAGTACATTGGTAGTACATCAGTAATACATCAAGTAAATCTCTCAATAGCAATAATCTCTCCGTACGATTCAGTTGCTCTCCACATATATTCGAGAATTAGTCGCTCCGCGCTTAGATAGTTTTAATAAAGTCAGTTTAAGTTAGCCAATAATTTCAGTTTAAGGTAGTTTCTAGATATTCTATTAGTTCGTAAGTGCTGATTTATATATTGTGACTCTATTTTTGTTGACTGTAATTATCGTGTGTTATTTTATTGATTATACAAGTGTTTAATCTGACAGTGTGGTTTTCACTGGTTACGAGTAAGTGCGTTGGTAACCTTTCGACACCCCCGCCTACAACACCTGACTCCCCGAATATCTTACAAGTACATCAAGTAAATCTCTCAATAACAATAATCTCTCCGTACGATTCAGTTGCTCTCCACATATATTCGAGAATTAGTCGCTCCGCGCTTAGATAGTTTTAATAAAGTCAGTTTAAGTTAGCCAATAATTTCAGTTTAAGGTAGTTTCTAGATATTCTATTAGTTCGTAAGTGCTGATTTATATATTGTGACTCTATTTTTGTTGACTGTAATCATCGTGTGTTATTTTATTGATTATACAAGTGTTTAATCTGACAGTGTGGTTTTCACTGGTTACGAGTAAGTGCGTTGGTAACCTTTCGACACCCCCGCCTACAACACCTGACTCCCCGAATATCTTACATGCTCCATAGCACTATGTAGAGTCTAGAAAACATCAAACAGGTCGCTAATTTTATTGTATAATGTATTATTATTATAACATTAATTTTACACTATGTAATAAGTTTAACTCGCAAACTGATTTTTTATTTGTAAAACTTTTGATAAAATCATCTATTCTGACAATATTTGTAAATAAGTGAGCACTATGTATCTAATTATATTGTAAAACAGTTTAAAAGCGTACCTAACAGTGGAGTTTCTTGCCCATTCTTCAACGTATTCCACATTGGGTACCCGCTTAAACGGCACCTGAGTTATTGCAAATACGGCACCTATCGATATTTTTCTCAGGTGCCATTTGTGGAATAATTAATTATTTAAAAATGTATTCCACAAATAAGGTGCCATTTGTGGAATACATTTTTAAATAATTAATTATTTTATTAATGGATCAGTAGGTACTAGTGTTGGGACGTTAATTTGTTTTAGGACGTTAAAATCTAAAATTCGATTAAAATCAGTACAGAGTTTAATAACATGATAAAAATATAAATTCTTTATGTTTCTAATCATTTTAACATCTCAATCAGTTTCCTTAATCACGTGTATTGCAAAATCGGCTTTGAGTTACAATATAATTTAGAAGAAAATACATTTTAAGTTTATTTACGATTATTTCCCTTCTTAGTAAACTTTGTCATCTTAATGTTGTGTCTGACATACAATCAATAATTGGCACTTCTCTTGTAAAATCAGTCTTGAGTTATTTCTACATAAAAAATATAAAATACTTAAACATAGATTATGCGTCACAGGTATAATTTTTAAAGGTCTGCGCATAACTTACATGTGGCTAAATATTGTCAACGGCACTTTTTTTTTAAATCGGCCAAGTTCGTGTCAGACCTCGCACAATGAAGGGTTTCGTAAGTGGGATACTTTTATCCCAAGAACAAACTTAACATTGTAGTTGAAAAACATGTTCTAATACAGAATGCATAGGCGAGCATGTTTTCAACTGTAAATGTAAGTCGGTCGACTATTACTCGGTAACTTGTAAAGCCTTCTTAGCTGTGATAGTTTTCCTTTTAACTTCGTTATATACACTACTGCTGTGAATTTTTTCACGTATCCAAATACAACCAATTTGCTAGCAGGGGACGGGGGACACTCTTGACTCTAACAAAAATTAGCACTTTAAAGCTTAATATTACGCAAATGGATCCCTGAATCGAAAAATGACTCCTCAAAGAGAGGACTTATCGCCGCAATTATGGCGTGCCCAGCGCACGCCACAATTGCCATGAAATCGCGCCGGAGCTTAGCCCGAAGCTTAGCGCTGTGCCGTGATTTCTCGCGGCAGCGGAGTTACGCCCCGGCGCTTCTCCTCCTCGCGCCACTCCCATTAGTGCGCGAAGAATTTTGCCTCCAGATCCCATGGCGGCAATCCGGCAAGGAGGTTCGCCACCTCACCGGAGACCATGCGGCATCCCCGGATCAGCCTGATGGCCATGACCATTTTGGGACGCGATCAACCGGCGAGCTGGACGCCGCCTCAAGGAACGCGCCCACACCGAAGATTAAAGGTCATGGCACATGATACTGGCACCGCAATCGTACGGCTGCAGCACGGCGTCGCTTCGAATTTAGGCTACGGCTAGCCACCTGCGCGCTAACAACGCGCCGGCCGCGAGGTGCAAGCTCGCAGTTCACGCGCCGGCCGCGAGGTGCAAGCTCGCAGTCCGCGCGCTGGCCGCGAGGCGCAGGCTTGCTGTCACAGCGAACATAATTATTTGATGGCATTTGTGATTGAACATGCCTAGGACTTGCACGTTTTTATAATGTCTCGGTTTACATTCACTTTTTATTTTTTTATTTCACTTGTCTCGGAGTCTGCGCAGGGTAAGCACGCGGTCGGCGCGCTATATGCACGCGGTCCACTTGCTAGCTGCGCGCGAGCTGCGAGTCGAGTTGTATAGTAGCGGCAAACGTGCTGATTGCACGCCGTTGGCTTCTCATTTTGACATTATGAAATATATTTTAGGACACACGATTTAATGCTCTAATTTGAATGACAAGTTAATTGCTGGGTTGAAGCGGTGCCGGTATACTGTTCCATGATCTTAACACCTACATACAAACTCTCAAATTTTACCTCTTTTTTGCCATATTTTTACTATGTCACCAAATGCTAATAATAATATTTCCTGGTACCTATCTTATTGCTTTGTAAACGTACGCAGCATATCATAATGATACATCAACCAAGAATATCTATAGCAAATCTAACAAATCCTAGCGCTTACGGCTGGCAATAAAGCGAACTGTTCTAAAGATTGCACACGATTTAGACTTGATTTAGATTGAGAACTATTGAGTGAAATGCGAGTCCCAGTTAAATGTGAGGTAGGTATGAGGAGGCCATTGTAAGCCCGGTAACGGAGGCATCCGACCAAATTGTGCCGAATGTGGAGATAAGTGAAATTTATGTGTAATGATATCGACTCCTGGCCTTTATATCAGTATGTTTGCTTCGATGGCGCGACTAGATACGCCCTAATTTATGGCGGTTGACAATTTGTATTAAATTGACCAGATAATGTGAGAGTATATCATGTCAGTATTCCTATATTGGTGTACACTAGTTATAGGCTACGGGTTAATTAGAATTTCAAATATCTCTATTGTATGAATTTTATCGGCTATTGCTGGTTGTCATAAATATCATGTTTTAATAGTGCACAATGTATCGCGGTACTGTTGTTGTGTTTTATGTAAAGTTTTGCTAAATAGGTCAGTGGGATTTTACATAATTACATTTATTACTTTAACTACCTATTCATAGCTGGAACAGTATCATGAAACACTGCCTAATCTGAATTGAGGCATCTAATTGCAAACCCGGCTAAAACGATTTTTCTGGATATTGAGTTATTGATGAGTTTTAAATTCAATAAAATGTAATCGCACTGCTTGGTGCACGACACATTTACACAAGTCTCCATTGGTCCGCCATACTATTCGTAAGGTCACTTGGTGCAAAAGCAAGCGCTGTGATTGGTTGTTTTCGTTGTAGAGGAATTTGAATTTTACCCATGCCGTTGTTGGAGGCTCAATTTAGTACTATTAGAGAAGGATTTGCTCGGAAATGAGTTTGTCACTTAGTACAGAATTGAGAAAACTTTCAAAAGAGAGAATAAGGTCGGTTTCAAGGTAAAATAGTTTTAGCGGGGTTTGCAATTAGACGCCTCAATTATCACTTAACAAAATTTAGAACGTTTTTAAGAAAAAATTGCTTTAGCAAATCTCAACCTGAACTAATTCCATTGAACAAAAAACAGCACAAGAAATTTAAAACGTAAATTGAAGAATATTATAATATCTGTGTAGTCAATGAGTTTGGCGTGTAGCCAGCAATTACGACAGCTACCCTACACTCTACAGAACGAACTTACGCAACACTAAGTTTGTGCGAAACACAAATAAATGAACTTCACCCTATACAGGAGGAGCTATTCCTGTCTCCCTTGTGTGAATTAAAAGATTGTTATTCCGTGTTCCAGCCACCTGCTACACTTTATAAATCTCTCTAAATATTATTGCAAGTTTTATTACATAATAAACAGTGTATTTATGAATAAAATTAAGTTAAGTAATAACAGCCGCACGGGTTGATCCATCAGGTTAAGCTACGCTTGCCGGGGTTGGTCCATGGATGGGTGACCATCTTTACATACCGAGACTCCTCCGTGCCTCGGAAAGCATGTTAAACCGTTTGGTCCCGGCTGTCATTCGGGGATCTTTGACAGTCGTTACGGGTAGTCAGAAGCCTCAAAGTCTGAAAACCAGTCTCACCAAAGGGATATCGTGTTACCCAGTAACTGGGTTGCGGAGGTCAGATAGCTGTCGCTCCATGTAAAATACTGGTATTCAGCTGCATCCGGTTAGACTGGAAGTCGACCCCAACATAGTTGGGAAAAGGCTAGGCAGATTTTTTTATGAATAAAATTAAGTTATTAACAACGTAAATCTACATAGTTTTAAGAGCTTTTCATATTATGAGAATTTCTTGTAAGATCATGCTATGAAAATCTAAAACTACATTATTTAAAACTTAGTTAGTCTGCAAGGAAAATTAATTTCACATTCTACGAGTATTTCGGCTATTGCCCTGGTTTGGAATTGTGCCCGAAACGGGGCGACATACTCCACACCTATCTCATGTTAATACTGTCATCAGCGCGCGATTGTAGTAAGATAATACTCTTTCGTGGGAATTTGGTGTTATAACACTGACGAGTTACAACTTGTGCTAAAATATAACATTTAATGTCGAAATAGTAATTTAAAATAGTAAATACAAATATTTAGTCGTAATACTGCAAATAGAAAATAATTGAAATTTGACAATTTTTATGAGTAAATACCAAAATAACTGTAAATACCAAAAATCTAGTGTTTGGCTGAAAGAAAATAGTACTTTGATTTAAATTTAATAAAACAATCACGAAAAACCTCTATAAAAGCGACGTTGCCAGCCTGCGTGAACCCGGGATGAACGCTCTTAAGAATTAAGTATCTACAAAAAGTAAAAAAAAAATTGGTTGTCTGTAAAGTTGGTTTACGGACGATAGTTTAACGTGACAACGTCATAACAAAACATTGATGCGGCGCAAGCGTACAATGAGCGTAACGGGACAATAAGCGTAACGGGACAATGAGTGTAACGGGACAATGGGCGTAACGGGACAATTAGTCATCCTTTTTCGTGCATGCAGCCGGCGTTCATCGATTTATTAGACGTTGTCACGTTAAAAATAAGTGATGACATGTTATGGTTATTTATGTTTACTAATGTTTATTGCCTTTAATGCCTACATGTATTTTAAACCTAAAACGTAATTAAACCCAATATAATATTGTTGTCACACGTTGGTTCCAGCCCATCCGTCGGGTAACACCGTCGTTATGCGGTGTCTCGGTTAAGCCACTTGTTTTCATTTATGGCCAAATGGGCCTCATTACAGCATAGAGCGAAGTGCTGTACGCCATTACACCTTAAAACGAACATTACTCTTGGTTTCGTCTTCGCTCCGAACTTTTACTTTAGTACAACGTGGTAATTTGAATTTATTTTTCAATATTTGAATCTCTTTTGAGTTATTTATCTTTAGGGGGCTTACTGGTAATCGATAAATGAAATCTATTTTTTGGGAGAGTGTTGTTTCAATTCAAATAATTATGGATTGTTGTACTTTATCATAGCTAGCGATAAATGAGAGAATTGTCCTAAGAAAAAGTTTCGACTTAGCCGAGGCTAGCTGCAATGTAACGATGACCCCGAGATCATCATATGACTAAAATAAACGTGAGAGATAAACTATAACAATCATCTTCTTTTTCAGGAGGCTCCTTCTTCTTCTCTTTCCTTCTTTTTTAAAACGTTGCCCCACACTAGGAATTTCTCCTCCTCTCCCTTCCTTCCTTCTTTTCTTTCTTCTCTTCCTTGATACTACTACTAGTAGGTGGATTAAAAAACTAAAGTGGATTGCAAGTAGATAAGCATCATCAACTAACTGGCATCAGATGGCAGATGCTCCAATATGCGCAATACATAAAAAGCAAAAGCATGAACTCAAGCAACATTGTGTCATATGCGCTTACTAACGACCGCTCCCAAGCAGAGTGCCGTAAGAAAAAAGGGGGTATCTCGTTAAATCCATATCAGAATAACAATGTTCCCAAAACTACTGTAATACAACGCCCATACGCCAGCGCAGCGAGCAAAGGGCGCTGACCACCTTGTTTTCATTTCTTGACTCTCCCTCTTCCCCTAGTTATCTAGCCCCCCACTTTCAGTACATTTGCGCCAACCACAATAGAAATCTACGTTCATGGCCCAATCGTCTTCTTCAATGTCCCACTCACCGCACTGACTTCATTCACTCTTCCTTCTTCGTTCAGTCTATCTCGCTGTGGAACGCGTTCCCTCAGGAAATCAGGATGGCAACCAACCGATTATCCTTTAAAGTTAAAGTTCGCGAGCACATTCGTAAGAAGCTGGCAGTATCACAACAACGGTAATGTTATCTCATTGTTTGTCTTATTTGTTTTAGTATATTCGTGTATTTATGTGTATTTATTTGTTCTTATATTTATATATAATTAGGTATATATATCTTATTTATAGTTAAGGTATAGGTTTATCCTTATATTTTAATAAAATTTATTCCCCAATTTTCGTAACTGCACCTACCACTGTTTGTCTCTGCACCACCCAAAGGTTGACTGGTAGATAATGCCTATGGCATTAAGCCCGCCTCTGTACATTTGTGTGAGAAAGTGTTAAATAAATAATAAATAACTCAATACCAACGTTAAGGAAACTTCACACTTCTTCATCTAAGACTTCAATCGTTATTTCCTTCAAACTTTTCAGTTTGAAGTTGGTGCCCGTTGCGCCCAATGAAAAAAAAAAAAAAATACCGTTAAGAGTCATTTTAAATTCTCATTTGAATGTTTTGGTATAGTTGAAAGTAATAACTAAGAGAATCATTTCCTTTATCAGGAGGATCCTAGATGACTAATAGTGGACTCCAAAACTGGAAGTAGACTTGCATGTAAATAACATAATCAAGTTACTAGTAGCATCAGATGACAAATGCTCCAATATGCGTAGTACTGTAGCGGCATCTACAACGCCACATGTGAACTACGCATCAAAGACCTGACGTCACACAAATGCTGCATCGAGCAATCAGAGTTTGCCGCTTGACTAGCATAATTACAACATCCCGACATCAATTGTCGGGCCGTTGCCCACCAGACATGACACCCGCCTGGTCGGAGGATCCTCCGTTTTCAATAGAGGATTAGTGACTTTACACCGTGTTTCTCATACCTTTATAATACATACAAAGCCTAAATTCACAAAAGCATGGACGCAAGGAACATTGTATCGTATGCGTCACTAACGATCGCCTCCTTCGAAAAAAGGGGGTATCTCGTTCAGTCCATATCAGAATAACAATGTTCCCAAAACTTCTCGTACAACTCAATAACAACGTTAAGAGAACTTCACATTTCTTCATCTGAAACTTTAATGGTTATTTCCTTCGAATGTTTCAGTTTGAAGTTGGTGCCCGTTGTGCCCAATGAAAAGAAACCCATTATGGCACATTTTAAATTCTCATTTGGATGTTTTGGTGTAGCTGAAAGGTGTAGCCGCCTCACTGATTATGCTAACGATAATGTGATGCTACTGAATTAAGCTGTCGCGGTCCGCAAGTGTTATGGGGGTATAAATAAGGTATATTGTCTTTTGGGTTGTCTCTTCTGAAGTTATGTGGATAATGAGCTGGATTTTGCAATGTAGAAGGAGAATAAAGCTCCTACAAACAGACGCGACACGCGGCGCGACACAAAGGAACCGCTCGGCGCGCGACGAGCGGTCTCTTTGTCGGTTTTTCCGCTTCTTTCGATTCGTCGGTATACAACGTGTTTTTTTCATATCTAGGGTTATACATATATAACTCTAGGGTTATATTCTAGGAGTAAAAATAATACAAAAAGTCTAGATGATGTGGTCCAAAAATGCATAGTTTCGAAGATAATTATCATCAATTATATTAATTTAGGTCAAAAATTGTCACCCGTAAGACGAATTGATACTTTTGCGATATTGCCAAACTGATGAAACTGATGCCCTCGATGTGTGTAGGTATGTAAGTTTCATTGATAAATAAGAGTAATTCATTATCATTCAAACCAATCATTAATATTTAAAGCTAAGAAAATGCGACTTTGTCATATTTCACGTAAGGATGTTTTACATTAATAATCATGACAAGGGAATCGGCACCATTATAGAATTATTAAAAAATAAAAAATAAAACATATGCCAGTTGATTCTTTGATATGGTCTCATTCCTACCCTAGAGTTATGGACTATATATATATAAAAAAAAAACACTTTGTATAGTGTTTTTTCTTCTAAATATGTAGGGTGACTGCTATATTAATTGGCCACGCTATAGTAATTGGCTCCTCATAATAAAAGAGGTAGAAACAAGGTAACGCAAGCAAGATCATGAATGAAAAGGACAAAAATATTCCTATGTCTATTGTATTTACGTTTTAGTTCATAAAATGTTCATAAAACCTCTTTTGTTATGAGTGGCCAATTACAATAAGCAGTCACCCTACTTTTTTCTTTTTCATTTAACATGCGTTAATTTTCATACTCCGATGTCACTTCGTGGACAATAGTATGGGTTATGCGTTCTTCTACTGTAATTTATCTACTTTTTGTAAATGCTGTAATGTATAACTGTTTTTTGTACCAATTAATAAAATTAAATTTTTCATTTACAAAGAGCAGTGCATAATATTTATACTTTCTGTTTCTCATATGAAGTAAGATACCCATCACGTTTGTGAAGTTTCGCAAAATAATCATAAGAGTTTTAACAAAAACCATCATCTGCCTAGCGTTTTCCAAAGTACGTTGGGGTCGGCTTCCGGTCTAACCAGATATCTGTGTATCTATAGCTATATTATTATTTATTTATTAGGCTCTTCAACAAAAAAATCAATCTGCCTAGCCTTTTCCCAACTATGTTGGGGTCGGCTTCCAGTCTAACCGGATGCAGCTGAATACCAGTATTTTACATGGAGCGACTGCCTATCTGACCTCCACAACCCAGTAACTGGGTAACACGATACCCCTTGGTAAGACTGGCTGTCAGACTTTTGGGCTTCTGACGACTCGTAACGACTATCAAAGATCCACGAATGACAGCCGGGATCAACGGCTTAACGTGCTTTTCGAGGCATGGAGGAGTCTCGGTATGTAAAGGTGGTCACCCATCCATGGACCAACCCCGGCAAGCGTAGCTTAACCTGACGGATCGACCCGTGCGGCTGTTATTACTTAGCCACGAGCTCCTCCTCTTATTATGCTCTTCAACAATGAGTACACTATTGCTTTACAATTAGTACTTGCAAACTTAAGTATAAGCGCCTCATTACTTATAGAAAATCACAGCATGCACTACATTATGCGCAGATAATAACAGAAATAATTAGTTACTTAACGCTAAATTGATGAAAATAGATTTAATTAAATTAATCAATTATTGCAAATGTAAGTACTACGTAGTTTGCTTATCGTTGGGAACAAAATGTCTTGAAGTCATAAAAATGACCGATTACAGAATTAACAGCAGAAAATACCTATCCGTAACTTTGTAATAGTAGTCTAATTTCGCATTAAATTTCTGGTAACGATAAATCATAAACGCTCTAACAAGTCGTAAAATAAATAGACACAGTTATATTACGACTATACTCGGGTGTATACAAATTGTATGCAGATACGAAGTGAGATTAAAATGGAATAAACCTTTAAAACAGTGGGTCGTTTGCTTAAGCGTTATGTGCATTACCTGCACGCGCGGGCGTTTTCAACTAAATATTCAGCATAATACCTTAATGTTCCACTAAAACATGAACCAAACATAATAAAAATGGATTGTTCAAAGGCTTTTACCGTATCTACTACACTTAGTAAGTACAAACACTTGTTTTTAACTCCCAGCTGAGTAATCAATTAGTAAGTTAAAAGAAAATAAAAATATTAAAAGAACGGTTCGATCCAATGACGGGAAGTTTGAAAAAAGAACACCGAGATTGAAAACTGCAGAGAATATTTTTTGCAGCAATAAATCTAAGAGTTTAGTTGCTAGTTTGTTACTCAGTCATGCAGACACGGCTGCAGCGATTTCGATGAAACTTGGCACTGAAGTCAATCATAAACTATACTTGTTTAAAACTACTAGTATTCTTTACCGTAATATCTGCAGTAATGATAAAATTCTATTGCGAATGAAGCAAATACGATGCAATAACAAAAATAGGTACGTTTATATTTTAAAAGCAAATTGCTACTACTGATATTCTCTCACTTCTGTATTCCCCAAAAAGTTAAGCAGAGATGCACCCATAATACACCCACATTTCGCGAAATTCTAGATGGAAAACCCCAAAAACACTTTGGCTGACCCTGCAATCGAACCAAGGACCTCACGTTCAGCATTAGCGCTTGCAAGCACTAGACCAACTGAGTAATTCATTATTACTACAGTTTTTTCTAGGCCCAAGACTATTCAACATTTTTGATATTCCACCAACTCGCACTAAGCGTTTTCAAAATCTTTTATAATGCGCAAAGGAGTGGAACTCTCTGCCATGCGTCTGTGTTTCCGAACGCATACAAGCCTAATGAATTCAAAGTGAGAGTAAACAGGCTTCTTCTGGGTAAGCTCAATCCATCGTCAACTTTGTCTCTGTCAACTCTGACCTAGACTAGAGTCAAGAGCAAACCCATAGTAAAATAAAAAAAATAAAAGTTGCACATTTTATCAATGAAAAAAAGAGAGTGCAAACTGAATGTGATCAATTGGCTTCTATACCTGATCTATAATGAAACGGAAGAGTTGTTTAGCGTACTTACATAATTTCTTTGTATAATAAAATAAAAATCGTTTATTTGTTTTTGTTATTCACATACTTATTCACGTAAGTATAGTACGTTATTGTACTTGTTAAAATTCTATATCCTAAGTTTCTTTCTGGCAGATACACAAACATACACGAACACCCTTACACACCCACGTATGCACACACTCTCACGCACCCCTACACTCATCAGAACCCACCGTTTGTTTTTTTTTTCTCGTCCCCCGACGAGCGGGCATGCGTAATGCATTTCTCAGCGTCAAAAAAAATTAAAAAATAAGGCCTATTTGCATTGTAAACCATAATATTTTTTACCTGAAGGTGCAAATAAACGTATTTATTTTATTTTTTATTTATTAGAAAGTTATGTTCGCAACGATGCGTCACCAAATAGTGTTTTTGTGTTTTTTATAATAACTTAAATTCCAAGTGATGACAGTGATAGTTAAATATAAAGAAACTGTGGTGAAAAGTGTTTAGTACATAAAACCGTAAGTACGACCCTCACAAACCTCAACTAAGTGGGCTATATAGCTGTAATTTATAGTTTTTTAGTACGTCCAGGTAACCTAGACCGAGACCTAGCCCTGGTCCTAACTTTCATTGAGAAAGCCCATTTAATTGAGTTTGTATGTTGTGTTACTTTTAGTTTGGCCACTCGCCCTTTCAGGGCGCGTCACGCCCTGAAAAATATAGTTGTAACGTGTAAAATATCAAATTGTTGTAGGTCTATATACCAGCCTGAGGTATCTATAATTAGTTTGAAAATCGGTTCAGTAGTTTCCAAGAAAATCAGTTAGTAAAACAATGTTCCATAAAATAACGATAATTTTCCCATTTCCCCTGAAATAACCTTTCAGTGGAAACAGATATAGCTAATATAGATACCTCAGGAGACAGGGAATTTTATATGGAATCCAATGATATTGTTACGAGCTTGCGGTTCTTGACAATAAAAACTGCCGATTTAAAAACCAAAAATGACACTTTAATTAAAGAACACTGATAACAACTCAAACACACTAATTATAAAACATAAATGCACTACTGATCACTCTAAAGTCGCACTCGAATATCGCTTGTATCGTTTGAAGTTTCGACTGTGTCGGGTCGGTGTCCATAACGGCCTTATATAGTCCTTAGAAAGTTCCAGAACCTTCTGCTGTGGAAACATCTAGAATGTTCGAGTACATACCGGCCCCGACTGACCAGATGTCGAAGGTTCTAGAAAGTTCTAGCATCGAATTTCCTAGAAGAATCGCGAGTCTACTAGTTCTGCTACTTGATACTAGATGGCGCTAGTGGTCACTAGTTCTGCTATTCGATACTAGATGGCGCTAGTGGTACTTAAACTTGTCTCGAAGTACCAGGCATAATTGTTGCGCGTAAAAATATGTAACATGCCTTATGTATTCTTATATTTAATCTAGTCATCGGCAAGGTACTTATAATGTCTTAAAAGCTTCAATATAGTTCAAGTAGTGTTCCTGAAGAGTCCCGAAAATTGCTTCCTGAAGATTCATGAAGACTTGTGTTATTATTTAGGTACAACAATCCTTCGTCAGGGTGTCAAAATGTATTTCTTTTATCAGAGCGTCAAAACTCTTCCAGTCAAAAACATTGGTGCATAGAAGCTGCAGGTAGCCGTCCTGATGATATCTGGAACTATAGGTGCTGGGCGTCAGCGCCGCCTGGACTGGGATGCCTACTCTCATACTGGGATAAATCTGGATATGCATACAGTTCCCTATACACCCTTCACGTCCAGCGATCACGCCCGTCCGGCACAAGCTATAACCATTAAGCAAATAAAGCTTTATTTTCATAATAACGCTCCACAAAATCTCATTTGTGCAGATATTATTATTCAAAATGACAGAGCCCACGCATTTAATACTTTATTAAAAGCTAAAACAGTTCTCTAGCACCTCGTTTTTATTTAAATACGGGTAAATTAAGTTCATTTATATTTATTAGTGAAACAGAGATGATGTAAGCGTCAACTGTTTGTCACTTCCAGTAAGTTTTAGGAGTATCGTATTACTACCGTATTATAGGTAATAGTATTTCTTGGTTTATAAAATAGGCTAGATCCCTTTAAGCTATCTGAACAGAAGGTAAATGCGTGTAAAATGTTTGTGTTTGAGTACAAGGAGCAGTATCCATCTTTTTGTAATTAACAATATTCATTCCAACAGCTTTTTGCAAGGTAACGTATTAATTAAGGCTCCTTAAAACAGGCGCGACACGCGACGCGACACAAAGGAACCGTACAGCGAAAATTCTAAACACACTTACCGAGGTTGCTAATTGAGCCGTATTTCACAATTCCTTCTCAGTCACGAGATAATATGTTTTTAAAGGAGTGGTGCTAGTGGACCGGTGATAACCCTTTTAATCATTATAAAAGCGCAACCAAGTCCTGATCCTGCAAAATACACAATTACTATTACAACTATTTCAATTGCTCATGCTCAAAAGTAACTAACTACTTTAACTTCAACACTTGAAAGACAAACCACAACTTTTTAAGCGGTGAAGGGAGAGAAAATGAATAAAATATATATTTAAAAACAAAAAAAAAAAAAAAAACCTATTACACAGACATTCCAGTGTTCCCAGGCCGTTTCCTAACACTGCTGAATGATTATGTGGCTTGACATTTCCAGTAGCTTTGGCATCAATGTTTGTCACGCGATGTGTGACATCTTGTAGTTCACTGTCCGCACAACAGATGGCACTGCTTGCTGTAGCTTTGCTTTGATTAATGAATAACTGTGTGGGACTGTGGGTGAAGAGATTTTGACTATTTTATTTTTTACTAGGTGAGTTGTTGTTGGACAAGAAAATACTTTTGCAATGGTTAATATAATGGACTAAAATTTTGAGCAATCTGTAAGCCACCACTTTTGAAAATAAGTAACATACTACTACTACATACAACACACACTACTACATACTACATACTACTTGAGCCGTGTTCATCGAAAAAATATTCCTAATTATATCCTTAAATTCATGGGTCACATAAGTTGATTATACCATAGGAAACTATTTATGTAAAAAACAAAAAAAAAATACATTTGAGAGTTGCTACTAAGGTTTGAATTGTAAATAAAAACGCAAAATCTCTGCATTTGTTGGATTATTTTATTCAAGGACATGAAAAATACAAAATAATTGTTGTTATAATAAAATAAGATAATAAATAAATATTTGAATCATTTATTTTTAAGAAACATGGGTTGACTTGTGTGGGTTGGTACTTTTTCCTACACTCTTTTACCAACAAAAGCAAATATTGCTTTCGTTCTTCATTGGTTGTAATCAATTTATAAAATTCCTCCATTAACGCTTCAATGTCCGTTTAGCTTTAAGTTCATAACTTGTGTGGAGAAAATAAACGTTTTATATTATTATTATTAATGATTCACTAAACCATTTAAGCGGCCATATAACGCTTATTGTTAAAATTTGACAACTAGTAGCGTCCTCAATATCGTAACAAAAAATTAAAAGAAAAAAAATCTGTTTCATATTTAGATGTATAATTATAATCGAATGATAAAATGCCGTGGTGATAATTCAAAAGTCGAAAAATAAGGATCACCCTAATTCTATTGTCAGTAACTTAGAACCGGGCACCGTATGCCCAGAAACGCAGAACATTAATCCCGAAAAAAATCGAAAAACATTGAAATTTACAGACAAGAATTGCACTACTCCCAGGGCGCAAAGCTCCAATCCTAGTTATCTTTACATGTGCAAATAGAATTGACGCCTGGAGCTGGTCCAACGCGGTCCGGTTTATTGCCACCTAAATCTTTATTAGAGCTTTTTGATCTTAGTTCTAGAAGGTTCTACAAGGGTAGGTTACCTAGAAGATTTTTTGCATCCGATATAGGGGCTGTGTTTGAATCGACTTGGCAGGTTCGGATTGATTTCGTTTTGTATATTAAGTTAGTTTCGGTGTTTCGTGTCCTCACGAAGGCGATCGGCGGCGGTGATCTCTCGCGTCCGGCCCTAATCCAGGCCATGGTCCGGAGCGAGAGTGCATGGGAGGCAGTCACCTCTTTCTGCGAAGCAGTAATGCTCGTGAAGGAAAAGGTGGAACGCGTGAAGGAGCGGCAGTCTGTGCGCCCTCACGCCCGTAGCCGCCGCAGGAGACGCCCTGGGCGGCGGGAATCGGTAGCAGATTCCCGGCCACCGTAGGCGCGGGCTTGCAGACGGCAGCTTGCCGTCCAATAAAGACCAGGCCCGGGTCGACGGCGCGTTGTGTTCCACGCGCGCCTTTAAGAGATGTCAGCACGTACTGACGGGGTCCGCTAGGACCGGTGCCTGCCAGGGTTGCGGGTTTATCCGAAAGGGATACCGTAGCCGTGGCACACAGGCAATTGAAGGAACACGGGTGGGTTTTAGTCAGTAAGTCTCCGCCCAGAGCGGAGAAGTTATTTGATAATTTCCAACAAAAAAAAAAAAAAAAAATCGGTTCGGATTGATTTCGTTTTGTATATTAAGTTTTGTGTATCTTTAAATTTTTTGGGTCAAAGATAGAATTGAGAAGCAAACAGAAAGTCAAATTAATGTCAACTGCCACAATGATACGGACTCGCAGGTTTTGAACCCTCAAACTTCTTAAAACATTCAGATCAGGGAAGGATCATGGTCTTACAAACTATTTTCCTTACGCACAAGTTCAAAACAGCGACAATTCCATTCCGTCCCAATACCTCTATCGACCGTAAGCCCATCAGTGCTTACTGTAAGTGCATTTTAAAATAAAATTGGGCATGCGGAAATCCTTCCCTTTCATGTTTGCCTTCTTTCTCTTAAGAAAAGGTTCGTTACACATTAACTGAAACGGGTCGAACCCTTCTCGGGTCTTCTATTTTGCGAAAAAAATAAAAACAAAGGAAAAACGCATTGCATTGAGCTCCTCTTCGGTTTTATTCAAACGGTGTCCCATCACTTTGTACGGTGGCTAGCACATCAAGTTACCACAAACTGTCAAATTTTCTCGTTCGATTTTGAACTTGGTCATCAACATTATAAAGTTTAAAATCGTTTGGAGAAATCTGACAGTTTCGTGTAGCTTGATGTGCTGGCCACTGTACATGTTTAATAAAATGTCTTTGCGTCGAGTATCATTAGTGTCAGTTCCCTTTAAAATCATACTGTAGCTCTTGACAGTTTCATTCAAGTTATTCAAACAGCCAAGAATTTGATTCGGAGCTAGATACAATATTATTTAATAAGACTCATTACAGAGCTCAAGTTATTTAAATTACTATTCATAATGGGTACCTACACAATGAAAATAAAGGTTCATTTAAGGAGTGTTTTAATTAGCGAATTTGTTTTATTAAATTTAAGTAGGTACTTAATTAGTCCCTCGGTATTTCGATAGGTAACATTTACTTGTTGTTTTTTTTAATTAAATAATATTTTTAATCAACAACAGCTGATGTATGTGTTGCAGGCAATTTGTATAACTCCGTTTTTTTTACAAACGGCGTCGTCTGTTTAAAAACGCGCGGCGTTATACAAAATGCTTGTCCGTTTGTAAACGGACGGCGCGGCGCGCCGTTTGTAAAATGACGAATTATACAATTTGCCTGCCACATATGCATCATTAGATAGTTATACCTTGGTTATACATTGTCTCTTCTTGAAAAGAAGAAGCTAGGAACAATTTCAATTGAAATGGGTACTACCTACTCAATTTGTTAAGGTTAATCAATCAAGCTTGACTAACGAAGGGATACTGACTGAACTAACTTAATTAGTACAAATTCGTTGTGTGTGGTTTGACTTGTCTCTATTCCAAATTAAGCGTCTGTCTGTATGCTCGTTTCTTAAATACGTGAAGAAAATGTAGCACACGCATTTTCTGAAAGCCCCAAGCTTTTAGAAATCGGGTTATTTCAAACATCGTATTGTGTTTCGGAAAATTAAATTTAGGCTCATTTCAGCAAATTACGGAATGCTAAGAATCCATACATCTGTGACAGTGTAATTTTATTTGGTCGGAGTCAGTAGTAACTGGGAGAAGACGACTGTGTTATTTTATTTGGTCGGAGTCAGTAGTAGCTGCGAGAAGACAACTGTTTGTTTATTTGGGCGGAGTCAGTAGTAGCTGGGAGAAGACAACTGTTTGTTTATTTGGTCGGAGTCAGTAGTAGCTGGGAGAAGACGACTGTGTTATTTTATTTGGTCGGAGTCAGTAGTAGCTGGGAGAAGACAACTGTTTGTTTATTTGGTCGGAGTCAGTAGTAGCTGGGAGAAGACGACTGTGTTATTTTATTTGGTCGGAGTCAGTAGTAGCTGGGAGAAGACAACTGTTTGTTTATTTGGTCGGAGTCAGTAGTAGCTGGGAGAAGACGACTGTGTTATTTTATTTGGTCGGAGTCAGTAGTAGCTGCGAGAAGACAACTGCTTGTTTATTTAGTCGGAGTCAGTAGTAGCTGGGTGAGAACGACTGTGTTATTTTATTTGGTCGGAGTCAGTAGTAGCTGGGAGAAGACGACTGTGTTCTTTTATTTGGTCGGAGTCAGTAGTAGCTGGGAGAAGAAAAAAACCAACAGCTAGGGTAAGGGTTTCAAACAGAGCTATATTACATGTTGGTGTAACATAAGGCTCTGTTATTCTACGTTATTATATGATATAGAATACGCTCACTTCCAGGAATATCACAAGAGGTGACTAATGAACTGTGACGATACCCGAAACAGTATAATAGGGCAATGTTAAACCATCTTCATTAGTTCATTGTTCAGTCATAGAGATACTCAGGTACAAGGTAGGTACTTACGAGTACGTTTGTGTATAACTACGAGTATATTAGAGACGATACGCTCGACTTAAGTAATTATTCGCAATGTAGAATAATTTGTGTAAATTTTGAAGTGAAAACTTCTTTAGACGCGTTGAGCACTTTTTGGTAAGGGAAAAACTGATGGGTTCGCGATCGCCACCGAACACTTTCCATGAGCTATATGTATACTGTGTATTGTGTACTTTTTGGGTGAACAAAAATCATGGAACTCGCGTCATCGTCACCGAACGCTTTCCATAAGCTATATGTATAAAAGAACAGTTATTCCAAAGTTTTGTGTTTTCACTACTGTCGGCAGTCCTTATGACTGAAAAAAAAAAAAAAAAAAAATATGAGGTCCTGAGTTCAATTCCCGGGTCGGGTAAAAGTGTTATTGAAATTTTTCTATCTGGAATTTTTCAGTAACAGCCCGAAATCTGGATTTGTGCCCCGTTGATGGCAATAGGCTCGCCCCCTCCAACTCAAAGTATTTATTTCAAATAAAACAATTACAGGCACTTTTGAATTGTTGGGGTCGTTCAGTCAGAAAGATAAAGCTAGTTGCCCATTCCAAAGCGTAGGTTCCTATGGAGAAAAACGGGCAAGAAACCCCACGGACACTCTTTTAAAATAAAATATTGTTACAAAATATGGGTTACATCAAATATATAATATTGAAGTTATATATGTGAGAACAATGTAGAAAGACGTGCACGTTAGAAGCGTCCGTAATAACACCAATTCAAAAATTAAAATAAGCCGTGGCAGCTAATAATAGATGACCAGTCCCAACTGACGGCGCCCGTTCACGAACATGACGCATGGATCAACACCATCTAGCTCATCCATTTTGGAGGAAACTTAATGATCCAACAGACACGCCACCACCAGCGAGACATTTGAGTGAGCATGACGTACTCTCAGCGGCCAGGGCACATTCAAGTCAATAAAAGACATGTTCGGGTAATATGTCTTCGTAAATGGTAGCTCTATAATACATAGAACTCACATCTGTGCTATGCAATTATTATAATTCAAAGAGATTGAGTTTGTATAATGCAAAGATAGTCTTACAATCTTCAGCAGCTTCAAAAATATTATCAAATGCTAATCAATTAGTTTATGCGCCCTTATGGAGCAGGACCAGCATTGAGCCAAGCGTTTTTGTCAGCGATGTAATCCCCCAACTATGTATACTATACATATACTATACTAACTATACTACTATATGTTGGGCTGCATAGTGTGCCCCTATTGTAAAGAACTTAAACATAACTCGCAAAATGCGAGTATTCCACTGCCTTACTCTTCGGGGAATACAGCCGTGATGTTATAATAAGTTAATAATTAACAATTGTTTCTGTTCCAAATTTAAATGAATTGAATTCAAGGAACTGGCCTGTAGCCGATATCAAATTCAAAATTGGTTTAAAAACTTTTTTCTTTACTGAAAGATACATGGACAGTTGGTTTAAATATATTTCTCATCAAATTAAGGCTTAGTGTGGTATAAATATAAAATATATCTACTTTATGGAGGCGTGGAAGTGAGCATTAACGGAATATAATTATGAGGTCCAATAAAATCGGCGTTTGGTACACTTTACGACCGTCTCATAAACGGATTTAATTATCTTACTTGTGTGCTGACGTAATATAACGAAATTTATTACAGTCCCTGTTTACATACTCGTATTTATTATTTGTACATATTTGATGTACATAGATCTGTTTGCAGTGCTCAAATAAGCCTTTTATTGTATCCAGACTATTTCGTGATCTTTTGCCCCTTCTAGTAGGTACTGTAATATAACTAAATATAGGTATTTTCGAGACAGGCTTGTTTATGTTGCTTGTGTTATATAATACCTAACGTGTGTGTATGGCCGTACCTCCGGTTGTACGGTGGGTGTTTTAAAGTTAAACGATACCATCAGGTAATAGTGTTGTATCACTTAGCCTATGTCCTTCTCCATATCCCAGGCTATATCTCTGCCAAATTTCATGACGATCGGTTCAGCGGTTTAGGCGTGAAAAAGTAACATACAGACAGACAGACAGAGTTACTTTCACATTTATGATATTAGTATGGATAATTAATTATGTGTGCAATTGAAAAAACTTAAATCTTAACTACTCCAAACACTCACACACATCCTCACTCACACACACCTTCACTTACACACACCCACACTTACACACACCCACACGCACACTCCCACTCCACTCTGCACCACAACTACCAAGATACAAAGTTTGCGTGGCTTTTGTTTCTTTATTTCTTCTTGCATTTTTAATTTTTACCTTATTTCAAAGCTAGCTAAATTGTACCTATATCACAGTTAAGTCTGGAACAATGTGTTTCTATGTTTAGACGGGCGTTGATAGCTGTGACACAGTTTTTAACTTTTGTAGCTATCACCGTTTCTATTTTAATTATGTCAATTTGTTGTTGTTCCAAAAAAAAAAACAAAAAACAAAAAAAAAAAAAAAAAAAACTAATGCCCGACCCACAGCACTGCGATCACTTTATACAGTGGTATCGTTTAACTTTAAAACAGCCACCGTACCACCATAGGTACGAAAGAAAAAATCGTACTCGATCTAGAACCAAACATTAGAAAATATGAGACATCCACCAACCCACACTGTGCCCACGTGGTGGATACGGCCCACTCCCTCTCACAGGAAGGAGGTTTGTGTCCCAACAGTGGGAAAATTAAGGGCTGATTAATGCATACGCGTCCATACTCCAAGAACTCGGCATCAAACAGCGTCTATCAGCACTAGTAGTCTCGAATACTGAAGTTCTTTGGGCATGTCTAGAGACGGAATAATGACTCCATAGAGCGTCTAGTGGTGCAGGGTAGAGTAGAAGGTAATAGGCCACGCGGGAGGTCACCGATTAGGTGAACCGACCGAATTAAATCCGCAGTCGGTCGCCCTGTTAGTGAATGCGCCAGACAGTTATCTAACAGAACCAGATGGAGGGAAATCGTGAGGCGAGTTACGACAACACCTGCGATTGGACAAAGCTCATTGTGACCATGACCGCTCTGTCAAGAGCGAAGCGAAGAAGAAGAAGAAGAATGCTTATGCACCCAGATTATGTAACTTGTCTCAAAATTTATCCTTTTCTGCTGTACAAAAATAATACATTTGCTGACTAGGTCTTGGCAAAAAAGAAGTTTAATTAATAACACAATGTACCGTGTGGTGCCGAACGTAAAGAATAGCACTACTCAATTTCCTCCCGTGGGTGTCGTAAAAGGCGATTAAGAGACTTACTAGAGAATGGGCAGCAGCGATCTCTATGCATTTTTAACACCATACTGTGATCGCCAACTCGCCTGCCAAGCGTGGCGATTATGGCAAACCCCCCATTTGGGGGAGGCTTATGTCCAGCAGTTGACGTCTTTCGGCTGAAATGATGATGATGATGATGAATTAATAACAAGCAACTTAAAACTATGGGAGTGCCTCCGCTGCCGGCGCTGGCACCCAAAAATAACGCCGTTGGTAACCGGCGGTACACTGTTTGAAGAAGTTGGAATATTTTTAGAAGAAATTCTGTATTAGTTCATCTACATACGCTAATTTGGTGAGCCGGGAACTTGATTATTGCAATTTTGCATTTCTTTAAAATACAAAAAGTCGCGTGTATAGCAGGGGATGGAACTCACGCCTCTTAGCTCCACAGTCTCAGCTAATACCTCGCGGTTACTTAGTTGTTAGTGCAATTTGTTGAATTTAGTAGCTATATGGTTTCTACGAGTTTTAATTTATTTGTTTTAGTTTTTTTTATATTAACATTTTTTTTGATGTTTATACCATATTCGTCACAGTTGTTTTATAACTACAGTTTACGCACTTATTGTGACTAAACAGTAAATAACAATTGTTTCACATTTAAATTGGTATCCAAGCAATTAATAAGGTGTGGTCGACGGAGCGGGGCTTCTGCTTCTGAATGGCTAAAAAACATTGACCACAAAGGGGATTTATTCATTATTGATTTATTTATAAAGATACACCAACAGCTTCTGTATACAAAACATAAAATAACAGTAGGTAACAGTCATTGGCTTATACAGTTGCCAATAACAGGTGAACCAACATTCTCAAATACAGTGTTAACCTAACGTACAAACGTAATGAATAAGAATAAAGTGGTAAAAAACTATATAAACAGAAATATAAAATTACAAAAGAAATAAGCTACAGAGGTTGCAAGAAACACCTACATACTAACACTCTGATTTTTTTAATGGGAGGAGGGGTTTGCGTGATTTGGGACTTTAAAATTTGGGCTTGAAAAATACTTATGAATGGCGTCATGATATATGCCAACATTTGGAGTGGAATTTAAATAAGAATTCATCTCTCGGCTGAGCCTATTGCGAGGTGAGTTTACTCCTATATTTGTTCTAGATGCTTTAGTGGAGAATAAATGGGTAATGGGATATCTGGGTAAATTATAGGGGGACTTTAAGGCCAACTTGTTCAGTTAATTTATCGCAGTCCAATTTATTGTAAATGAAAAAAAAAAAAACATGAGATCCTGTACCAGTCGACGGTCGCGCAGAGTCATCATATTCTTGGATCTAAATTTCTCATTTCGCTCGCTCACTAGACCCCGTCATCGCCTTCAAACCTAACCTGTCCGAGTCGAGGTGCCCCAAATCCCGAGCTATCTTTGCTCGCTTTTGCGTCCTAAGTTCTTTTAGTAACTGTAGTAACAGCGGCGGCAGGCATATCAGCAAATTACGTAAGTAATAGCACGTAACTAAGTAAACATGGCAGTTCATACACACAACATATCGAGCAAATTAATAAAGCTAATATACAGGAACAGCGCGTCGCTCAGTGCCTGTGGTTTTAATTCAGGGGTTAATTAAACATTCTCTCTATAGAGCGCTTTCAAGGCGAATCCCGAATACATAATAGACGTACCGTTATCATAAGATTAATTTTCATGTCGAACTGTTTTTCACATGATGCCATAATGGGTTACGGATTATAATCAGTTTGATAGAACAAAGTCAATAACACTGCATGCCATTTCATGATTCGATTTATTTCAAAACTATCAAATTGACAATCGGTTCAAATAATTCTGTTTGAGTATTTATGTAAAATTCTAACATTATTCTATTCAATTCTATAGTCTTCATTCATTTTCGTTGCTTATATAGTAAGTATATATGTATATACGCACCCCCCGTGCAACACTGTCACTTATGACACAAACTATAAAATACTTATGCTTCAGGAGAAGTGTATTAATTTTAATTATTTGGTTTCATTTATTTTATATTAAACTTAAAAGAACACGTCAGGATATAACCTATTCATCTTCCCTAAATCAGGAAGTGCCATCAACTATGTATAGGATAGGATACTTAAGTTTAAAATACTTTTCCTGAAAAAGTTACTTTTAGCATAAGTGACAGTGTTGCACCGGGGGTGCGATATGTATATTTTATAGTATATTGTACTTTTATACTTTTTATTTGCATCAATGACAATCCCATTGTATGTCCAGAAAATCACTGTCCATGCTCGGTTTCCTGGAAGAGATCGCAAGCGATATAATAAGGCCGCCCTTTGTATATTTTGTTGTGTATAAGTTTTTCTTTTTATACTGTGTAATCTGGTGTACAATAAAGAATAAATAAATAAATATTAGGGTACGAGTTTGTTTTCAGTTTGGCCGTATTTACTTAATAAAGTTTTGGGACCTTATAAAGTAGGATTGGGTGACCATTCATAAACCCGACACCTATCGTTCATGAAAGGTCTGTCTTCCAATTTGTTACAACACACCAAACTAATCCCTTCTATACTTAATATTACGGATCATCCTGCCCTACTTTGAATATCTCTTGCAAGTATTCAAACAATACATATTTACAGAAATACTCTACTTGATAAATGTAACAACTCCACACATTTGCATACTAAAACGAGCGAAGCGTGTATAATAAAGAATAAAATATATGGAGCCAAGTTTTCGAGATGTCGAGCGACACGCGTGACATTAGCCTCACTCTGCTAATAAAGAAGAGAAAAAAAAAACACTAGGAATACGAGCAGTCAAACATTATACTCGGTAACATGACATATAAGAGTTGGGGAGTTAGAGTGAACTTCGCAATACATTTACTGAGGGGGCTAAGTTCGCAGCATTTGACCTCTTAGACGGCTCTCTCCGCCAAATAAAGCGATGTGTCGGAAAGCCTAGCTCCGTGCCTCTCACCCCGCGGGGGACCCATGAGGAAGTTTCTACCTAGCTTTAAAGTTAATTAAGTGTCGCTTCCCCACTCCTCCATGTTTTGTAAGATGTGTGGCACTCCGGATGGACTAGATTGGCAGTTTAGTTGCCTCCTCTTCGACTCAACTTTAACTTCTGCATAATTGTGTAAGCAGTACGTCTAAGCTGTCCAACTAAGAACACCATTTAACAAAGTAATTTTATCAACATTTTGAAACATTTATTACACTCATATAATTCGAATAGCTTATCTAATTCTCTTATAACAAAGTTTATGATTGTTACTAATCACTTTGACATTCTGTAAATTGTCTCGTTAGGAGTCAGAGCAGTATTCACACAAATATCAGTAGCTATACCCAAAGTCTCAAATTCAGATCATTTATGTAAACAAAGGGGATATCAAAAAAAATATCTTGGTAATGGTAATTCACATAAAATGGCGAAAAAAAGGTTCCATTTTCTTTTAAGTACTGAATTTAAGAAATAATAATTAAAAAATACTCATACCGTAATTATTTTTATAAATTTTCGGTTTTAAACAAAGATATTAAAAAAAGGAGATTTTCTGGTGTAAAATATTTTATGATACTGGTAACAATGCAGGAGATCCAAACATTTTCACATTTTTTACATCTTCAACAACACTAATATTACAACTTTCATTCATAGATTCATATTGCATTTAGCATATCTAGCCACATTTTGGATGACAACGGCTGTAAACTGTTTCGAGTGGAAATCGATTTTGGGAGGCCTACGTCTAGCAGTGGACTTAAAAGGGCTGACTATGACGATCATAGGCCGTGTCTCCGACACACTGTATAAAACATCGTTTGACAACGGTATTTTGTTTGCATAGTTCTTATAATTAATTCACTTTAATTTCATAGATGATTATTTACAAAAAAATAATAATGATAAAATGTTTAGTACCACTGTCCTGTCATTTTGACAGTGACATTTCTTGACATTAATTTGTTTACATAAATTATCTGAATTAGAGACTTTGGGTATAGGTTAATAATATTTACAAAAGTTTTTCATTTAATCTAGTTACGGCGTAGACGAAACCTAGTGTACCACTGGGAATAAAAAAGGTAAAGCCTTTTTTCGTGTATGACAGCTGACGAATAAATCGTCCAAATTGTGGCAACAATGAGCTCGGCCATAACCAGCTATTGTCTAGCCTGGCCTGTAAAAAATGAGACGTACAAACGCTAAAGGTGAAAAAGCGAGTAAATAAAGCATAACGGTCGAGTAAGAGGTGAAAAATCACTGACAAACCATACAAAAATCATTCAAGTTAACGACATACAACGATCCGCACTTCGGTCGCTCGTGACCTGTGACTCGTCCATTTTTCCTCCCCGGAGCGACAGCTAGGCCTCTGTGAAAACAAGCAAAAATGGAAGGGAAAAAGAAAAGCCAACCGCGCTCCACTGATATTGAAAACGAGAACAAGCACTCTGTGATTCTTTCCAACACAATAGTTTGTGTTAACTGAGCTTCAAGTAGACTCACGATACTCCATACCAGGTTACACACTGGAGCTCTTTGTCATGTGAGAATCGTTTTATTTTATTGATAGTTTGAACAGTGCTCAGGCATATTATTTGTGATTTTAATTCTCATTTGTTACGCCTTTCTTAGTATTTTCTTTATTTGATTTTGTTCGAATGAATAAAGTCAAATTCAAAGCTTTATCAAACCTACCTATACTCCATTCACTATAGCATTAGTATCTAAGTCTGTCGCCAAACAACAATGTTAACAACATTTGTTGTGTTTCAGCAGTTAGAGGTAAGATAGCCAGTTCCTCTGTGGTTGAGGATTCCGGGTGAAGCTCGCTTCCATCTTCGGCCTTATCATCACTTACCATCAGGTGAGATGAAGGCCAAGAGGTTCCCCGTTGTGTGTAAAAAAAATATATATATAACGGCTTAATAACGACAGTTATTGTGTAATATTGTTGAAATTACTGCACTTTAGAGTAATTTTTTTAATGTAAATGGTAAATAGATGACAGTGCTTTGTATTTATCGTGAAATAACGGAGTTTATTAAACGTTTACATCGAAATAACGAAAGGGTGAGAACAGTTATTTGTCTAATGATAAAATAAATGAAGTATACTACAACGAAATTTAAAATTTATTAAATACCGGCCAAATGCGTGTCAGACCACGCACAATGAGGGTTCCGTATTTGGAACGATTTTATCCCAAGAACAATCTTAACATTGTAGCTGAAATACATGTTCTCCCATACATCGATATACGTGACGGTCAATTCTGCAACTGCAAATGTTAGTTTGTTGACTATTATTCGTTATCTTGTAATTTTCACTTCATTGTATATATATTTAAAAAAAATCACGACTGTAGTATACTACTTACTGCCATGATTTTTTTCACATATCCAAAATTAATCATTTAGCTGGCAGGGGGGGTTGACTTTAACAAAAATTAGGACTTTAGAGCTTTTAATATTTTGCAAACAGTTCCATGAATCGAAAAATGGTTTTAAAAACCCGCAATATTTTTAAACGGCCTATCCAACAATACCCCACACCATGGAATAGACGAGAAAAAAAAATATCATACCCACTTTACGTTTACCTTAAAATTAATTTAAAAATTTAAGGTTTTATTTTACCACTTTGTCGGCGTGATTAAATGTACATCCATGCCATGGCACGGTTGGCGCAGTGGTTAAACGATTGGTGCTGCGCTGCGTGTCGCGGGTTCGATTCCCGCACGGAACAAATATTTGTATGACCTACAAGTAGTGGTTCCGTATTTGGCTGTTTGTGTATGTGAGATTAAATGTTTGTAAACGCACCCACAATACAGGAGAAATTCCACGTGTTGACTTTGACTTTGTGGGGCAATTTTCGTAATTGCATCTACCACTGTTTGTCTCTGCAGCACCCAAAGGTTGACTGGTAGAAAATGCCTATGGCATTAAGTCCGCCTCTGTACATTTGTGTGAGAAAGTATTAAATAAATAAATAAAGAATAACGGTAAAAAAATAAATAATGCGGACTTGGCAAAACTATAAGAGTTCCTTGTTTACTACCGAAACTTAAAAAGGAAAACCAAGTGATTAAATTAAGTATTTTTGTTTCGTATTCAAAATCCGGATTTCACATACCTCCTCACTGATTAATCGATCCTAATTAAACCAGAACAACCAAAAACATGTATTCTTTATTATCATTCGCACCCTTTTTCCCTTCGTGATGGAACACATTAAGACAATCGGGCTGAACATTTTTTCCGAGGGCACAACGTAGTAAGTACGCTTATTAGTGATACGGGTACGTAGGGTTATCTCGGGAAATCCGACATCTCCGCCGGATGCTGCCTCTGTCTGTGCCCTGATAAGTACCCCTACCGCGATACAAGTGAATAGATACGATTTTGGGTATTTCTGTGTTTGTTGGAGTTAGGCGGTATTTTGGCTCGGCACTTATAACAAGGTTGCTGAAATTGGGGTTAATTCGCTCGTTCTCATTTTACGATTGAATATTATAATAGAGAATTATTAAATTGTTAATACAAATTAATAATAGAGAAACGAACCTTTTTTTAAATTTTCCAAGGAGTTTTAAAAAGGAGTTTTAAAAAGGAGAAGAAAGAAAGAAAAAAAAAACTTTTATTTGCGGTAAACATGACGCACAAAAAGAACAAACACAAAAAAAAATATAAGTTAAGCTTGGAACAAAGGTTATTTCGCAATTAAATTAAGAACTAACAGGTGAAGGGTTCCGTAGGTGGGATGAATTTATCCCAAGAACAAAGTTAACATTATAGTTGAAAAACATGTGATTCCATACATTCCAACTGCAAATGAAAGTTTGTACACACAATATTGAAAGATTTATCATGTTATTTTAAGACCATACACTTCTTATAGGTTTTCCTGTAATCTGAGTATAGAACTATCTTCTGTATTTTCTACAACATTTTAGGCTCAGTAGTTTCGGAGAGAAGGGGAGAATAACTATAAAACTATAGATTTAAAAAAAATTTAGACTCACTGCAAGCCCTTTCATTTAGTATGTTAGTACAGTCGTTACAGTTTGCAAAACTTTTTATTTTATTTTATTTTCTTATTTATGTCCCAAAAGTTACGCGGTCGTCTGTGTTTTGGTCACAGAAATACATATGTGTACTTTTGAACTTAATCTGTCTTATATATTTAGAGTAAATTGGCTGTGACAAACGGACAGACAGACACACGAGTGACCCTATAAGGGTTCAGTTTTTTAATTCGGACGTACGAAACCCTAAAAACTTAAATAGATACAAAAACAATAAATTAATCAAACATCCAATTCATTATTTCGAAAACATTGAAAATTAAGTATTGTTTTACAATATTGTTGTTCTTAAAACAAATTAATTTCAATAACGAACAACTTGAAAAAGCGGCTACAAAAGTTATATTTAAGGGGCTTCATGAAACAATAGTTTGATTATTTAGTCTTAAGTTCGAAACGAAATTCAATGAAAATGAAGACATAAATTATAATAGTTTCATGGCGGCTCTAACGAGTCCGGATCGGAAAAATATTCTTAGATCTTAATTAGTAAAATTGAATACAAAGAATAAACTTTAATTAATATTAATATGAAAATTTATGTTTTGAAATTGTATTTAGAAATTGTGGAATGTTAAAAGAAAATGTCTTCGTACAAATTTTTATTGTAGAGGAATTTAAAAAGCCATTGAGCACGGTAACTTCATCCCTAGATTTTAGGTATATAAGGTGTATCTATTCATACACGAAATATTTTAAGAGAAAAAAAAAATCGTTTCTATGGCTTCTTTACCACTTATAGGTGTATCTTTTAAAATATTTAGTGTTTGAATAGATACACCCTATAATATTCTCACCTATAATTAAGTCGTAATATTAATTTTAAAAACCACCTGTAAATGACAATCTAGACAGAAATTAGTAAAATTTTTTGATAATATTGTCATAACTTACAGAGGCCTTCTATATGATCAAATTAACTATCGGATGGGACACCGTTACCAACAGCATCAGCGTCTTCAAGAATATCGATTACGTAATTAAAATAAATTCTGCTTCCTTTATATTTTATTTGGGAATACTCTCATAGGACATCAGACAAGAGTTACCCTACGAATTCTGCAAACTTCAAATTGGTATCAAAGATTCATCAAGGGGCTTTTTGTTTTTGAAGGGTTTCAAAGGAAGGCCCGAGTCAGATGATTACCAAGTCTATTGAATGTCAACCCTACGCAGCCGGGCAACAAGAATCTACTTCTCACTTTTGTTTCCGACACTTGATCATCGTAACTTCGGTTCTCCATAAATATTTTACTGACCAACTTTGCGAGACTGAATTGATTTTCTGTTTCATTTGATAGTCCAAATAACGCTGGTTGATGAAGCAATTTGGTGCGGGTAAATTACCAATGTAATCAGGGGTTAATAATTTAAATTTGCTAGTTAGTTACCTAGCCACTGTAATAATACTGACCGGTATTTGATATTCCTTATTGAGTTAGAAAATCTATACAAATAAATAAAATTGTAGTTAACTATACTCCATTTACTATAGCATTAGACAAATAACGGCTAAATAACGACAGTTATCGTGTAATATTGTTGAAATTAATGCACTTTAGAGTTATTTTTAAATGGTAAATCATTTGTAAATGGTAAATCGATTACAGTGCTTTCTATTTATCATGAAATAACGGAGTTTATTAAACGTTTACATCGAAATAACGAAAGGGCGAGAACAGTTATTTGTCTAATTTTATAATAAATGGAGTATAAATGCAATGAAAGTATATACGGTATTTATAACGAAGGGTTCCGGTTGTAACGAAATTATCCGAAGAACAAACTTAACACTGTAATTGAAAAACTCCTGAATCGAAAAATGGTTTTCACAGACCCGCAATATTTTGGAACGAACTAATCAACGATACCCCAAATCAAGGGATAGACGAGAGAAAAAAATATCATACCCACTTTACAGGTAGGGGAGGTACACTAAACAAAATTACAAAATTACGATTAATTATCATCATTTCAGCCGAAAGACGTACACTGCTGGACATAAGCCTCCCCCAATTGGGGGTTTTGCCATAATCGACACGCTTGGCAGGCGGGTTGGCGATCGCAGTATTGTGTTAAAAATGCATAGAGAACGCTGCTGGCCTTTTTTTTTTTTTTTTTTTTTTAAACGTTGCCCCACACTAGGAATTTCTCCTGTATCGTGGGTGCGTTTACAAACATTTAAACTCACATACTCAAACAGCCAGACCCGGAACAACTACTTGTAGATCGTACAAATATTTGTTCCGTGCGGGAATAGAACCCGCGACACGCAGCGCAGTAGTCAATCGCTTAGCCACTGCGCCACTCGTGCCGTCAAGTAAGTCTTTCTCTAGTAAGTCTCTTAGTCGACTTTTACGATACCCACGGGAGGAAATAGGGTGGTGCTATTCTTTACGTCCGGCACCACACAGTACGCACGATTAATTATATATTATTATTATTGCTATTTTGATTTTATGTATTTTTTTTTGTCTTCTACTCTTACACACGTTGTCTACATCTCTATATCTACTTTCCTATCGCAGGTATGCTGGAAGAGATTTCATTAGAAATAAGCATCAACTTTGTACGTATTTTTCTGTTCCTTTCTTGTCTGAGGGCCAAGTCTACTAATGTACAAACGTTGCAATTACCTCTTCATTGTGAGTTTTTGACAGATTTGCCATACAAACACTGTCAAATACTCACAATGGCGAGACCATTGCAACGTTTGTAAATTAGTAGACTTAGGCCCCTGTTTATATGTGTGTCCATAAATTGTTAAATAAATAAATAAATAATTACACGACTTTATTTTAACACTTTGTTGGCGTGATTAACATTATTTATATACCCATGCCAAATTACAGCCTTCTAATACTAAGAGTCTCTAAGCCAAGCCACGGACAGATAGACAAACGGACATGGCGAAACTATAAGGGTTCCTTGTTGACTACGGAACCCTAAAAAATCATTTATTTTTTTATTTTTGACGTCTCTCTGTCTATTTGTTCCGGCTAATTTCCGAAATGACTAGACCGATTTTGATAGGACTTTCACTGGCAGATAGCTGATATTATAAGTAGTAACTTTTATTTTAGAAAATGCCACGCGGGCGAAGCTGCGAGCAGCAGCTAGATAATATTATAAATCCGATATTTCTGTCTCTACAAAGAAAAAAAAAAAAAGTTGTTGCCACAATCAAGATTTTATTTAGATTGACTAAGTAACTTGTTTGCATCTGAGCCTATCAAGCACAATGATCACAGCTACTACTTTTATTTGATTGAGATTTGAAACGGGATCTTGATTGGAGTTATCACAAAACCTATTTGCAGCAATCAAGTCAAAACACAGTTGCTCTAACCAAGATTATTAGATTAAAGTTTCAATGATCTTTATTGAAGTAATCAAAATGCTTGATCGATACAACTAACTTACTTTGTTACAGTTAACGTTTCTTTAACTTGTCTCTTTTTTAACTCTTCTACAATGATATAAGTTTTTAAACTTGTTTGAGCGTTCAATCATTTGAACTAGTATTGCTGCAATCATGTCGTGATGATCAACTTAACTAAGATTTTGATTAATCTAAACAAGATATCGTCAATCAAGCTAAAAAGTCACTTGATTGGAGTGCATTTTTTTCAATGTACCTATTTATTATCTCGGCTTATATTATTAGACCTAGAACTGGTTTTCCTACTACGTATCAAGTATGCACCCAAAACGTTGCAGAAGACGATAGCATGTACAGAATGTATACTGTGTACATCTAATAAGGGTGCCATAATAAGTGAAAATGTATTATGTTTTCAATCATGAAATTGAAATTGAGTAGAATACATGAATTTCAATTTGCTTTCACGCATATGAAGACTTAATCCATTTATACAGACATTGTGAGGCTTGTCTTTTGTCTTGACGGGGGGATGTCGACGTCAGGTCTAGAAGCACGCGTCAGCTGACGTAGAATGGCATCATAGACAAAGCGGCGATTTGTTCAGTCCATACACACTGGCTTTGCGCCAGACACCCATTCTTTGAGCTTTACACCACTATTCCATTATCCTAATAGACGCTGGTATGGAGAGCGGATGCACGGCGCAGTTACAGGGTTAATGAATGTGCTCTCGTGGTATTATTTTACACTGAAACTAGGTTCTCGTTGCAATGCCTACTGTCGTTTCGCTCCCAAGTGATTTTCACGCCACATTCCGCTTTGTAACGACTTTTTTGGAAGTGTCCCCAAACATGTGAATCGACTTAGCGCGGGCCGTTTCTGTTTTTCGGGTTCCGTAGTCAACACAGAGAATCTTAGTACTAGAAAGCTGTAATTTGGCATGGGTATACATATTAATCACGCCGACAAAGTGGTAACATAAAATAATTAAATAATTTTTTTTAGGGTACCTGGGGCTACACGTAAAGCGGGAATGATATTTTTCGATTCAGGGATCCGTTTGCGTAATATTAAGCTTTAAAAAGCTAATTTTTGTTAGAGTCAAGTGTCCACCCCCTTTTTTTTTTGGGTGGGAAATTATCAAATAACTTCTCCCGCTCTGGGCGGAGCTAGGGCATGTCAGATTTTTACTGACTAAAACCCACCCGTGTTCCTTCAGTTGCCTGTGTGCCAGGGCCACGGTATCCCTTTCGGACAAACCCGCAACTCTGGCAGGCACCGGTCCTGGCAGACCCCGTCAGTGCGTGCTGACATCTCTTTGATGCGCGCGTGTCTATGTCCAGCAGTGGACGTCTTACGGCTGATATGATGATGATGATGAGTAGACCAACTTAAATTTGCAGTTGAAAAACATGAGAATATGTTTTTGAACTACAATGTTAAGTTTATTCTTAGTATAAAAACATCCCAACTACGGAACTCTTCATTTTGCGTGGTTCGACACCGACTTGGTCAGTTTTATTTTCTTTTGTTTTAACAGAGATTTGCTTTTGTTTTGAAAGCCTTATACGAAAATCGTTTTAGACGTGGTATTACGCAATGCTGTTAATAAGTAGAAGATCGCAGTTGTGTGCAAGTAGTGACAAGAACCTTGGGTCCCGAGCACCATAATAATCCATTTTCCTCTGGTTGACTCGTAGGACGTGCACGGCATGAGAAACTAAAATTTTCCTTGTTTTCCTTGATACACCAAATATTGGCATAAACTTAGTAATAAATGAATAGAAGATACGAGTAGGTAGGGGAAACTTTCGTAGGTATACGAAATTAACAAAATATCATACCTTCCCTTGAAATGGCAATGGGTAACTAGAATCAATTAACAATTTTTGTAATTTTTGACGTTCAAAAGTGCCTTCTAATAAAATAAATAAAATTCATTTAATTCAGTCAAATTTTCGTCTATATTTATTTATTTATTTATTTAAACTTCATGTACAATAGTGGTACATAGGCGGACTTAGGAATACTTTGTTAGTATTACATGCATTAACTTAAAACTATGGTAGTCATGACACGATCAATCAATGCGACTGAATAAATTATTGAAAATAAAATGGATATAAATAACTAAACGGAAAATAAAATTGAATTCTATAATTGAAAATAAATTTAAATGAAAATAAAATTTATATAAGTAAATTAAAATTGAATTGAACTAAATTAAAATTAAATTGAGATAAATAATTTGACTTTGACTTTGAAATAAAATCGAGGCCGACCAAGTGGGAAAACTAATTATCAATTATATTTTGTTATTATAATGTTTAAAATTAAATTCGCCGGTATTATAATGCTTTTAGAACGAATATTTTACAGGGGTATGAGGAACAGGGTGTAAAGTTTACTCATACTCTATGGTAAGGGAGGATCTTCCGACCAGACAGGTGTTGTGTGGTGAGCAATTGCCCGACGGTTGATCGGGATGTTGTATATTTATGCTAATCGCGCGGTAAACTCTGATTGCGCGATGCAGTATATGTGTGACGTCAGGTCTTTGATGCGTAGTCGCATGTAGCGTTGTAGATTCCGCTACACTCTAGAGAATAATGGATTTGAACAAATTATACAAAAATGTGTATTCCTGAAGTGTACTTATTTACTTTTACTCATCATTTTCATTTTCCTTTGTAGAAAGGTAGATTAGAAAAAAAGAGTAACTACCATTGAGATAGGATAAAGAAGGAAGATATGTTACGCGCTAACATCGCAATCAGTAAACCCTGGGCTCGGCGCACGACTACATGCACCAAAACTCACACATCTGTGATCAGTGTAATCATAGTCGCAAACCTACAGTTACCGATAGACAAGAACAGAGATAGGAGACGTCGCTGTCGTGCGAGCGAAATCGCGTTAGCCTGCCGAATGTTGGCCGAATGTTTACGATTATGAATGACATTGTATTCATAATCGTAAACATTCGGCCTTGGCGAAGCAAACATTAAATATAAAATATAACTTTCAACAAATTAGCATTTTTGGCTGTACTTGCGAGTGGTAAGTAATCCCGTGTGTCTTATTTTTCTTTCTTGTATTATTAAAACACTGTTTGGCTGCACAAGAAGTCATTTTGATGCGTTAATATCACAAAAAAAAAAAAAAAAACTGTAATTATGGAGCTGTTTGATCAACGATATCCCGTGCGCGACTGAGTGCCAACTACGGGCCATCCCTTAGTTTGATAGGACCAGGCGCTGTAACTAAGTCCCGTATCTACGCTTTTAATATATCAATGGTAACTACGTATTGAACATTTTTTGACACTATTATTATTACTTGCTTGCCACTCGTTGCGAGTCGATAAGACAGAACAAGGGGTGAGAAATAATGAGGTATTTTACGCTAATTATCTCGTCTCTAACCACTTTGCTGAGTAGATCATAGAAATATACGAATACTTACAAAAACTAACTAACGAAGAGACTGAATTGATACTACATAATTATACCACAGTGATTTTAACTACTTGACTCAAACACATACACTCTCACACTCACGCACACACATTATCATATCACACAAAGAGGACAGACACGCACTATCCAGATTTAATTTTTTTGCTTATTTTTTATTTCATTTGATATGATTTTGATCTTTTATTTTTGGCAAATTCTGAAAATATTGCCTTTAATATTATTTCATTGTATCGAATTAGTATGTTATTTATCTTAAAAATGATAACATCTCTACTTGATGGCTATTTTTAAATGTTTATGGTTTGGCGCTGATAGCTGAAATACAGGCTTTCGCCTAGTTTGGCTACAGATTTCTATTTCATTTGTAACAAGAAAATATAGCCTATAATATTTATACATAATTATGTATCATTGTAAAAAAATATTGATTTAAACTTATATTTATATCGATTTTAATTTATTTAATCTTGTAATTTATTATGGTGAGTTTAGCTTTAAAGAATGTATTTTTATCTAAATTATATATTACTTGTTTAAATTAATTAATTTTGTTATTATCTGCGCATAATGTATATGTGTGCATGCTGTGCTTTTCTATGTATATGTAATGAGGCGCTTTGATTTAAGTTTGCCATGTACAAATTGTAAAGTAATAGTGTAGGTACTCATTGTTGAAGAGCCTAATAAAAATAACAAAGAAAAAAAAAAATATATGTGATATAAAAATAATAAACAACAAATAAATAAATAAAGTATCTAGGTACTTAGCCAATTACTTAACACACAGGAGCGTGTAATAAGTCAGCAAAAATGTACATAAGTTTTGTAGAAAGCTGCATAATTATTTTTCATAAAAGTAAAATGAAAAACCTTTTACCTTACAAACACAAAAAACGCTTCTTTACTCAAAATAATTACCTTTTAACGGAAACATTTCCACTTATTTTAAATTTTTAAACGTCATTTTTCTTACGTTTGAGTTCGCATCTGGCCGTGTCTATCCGGCATAATGACGAAATGGTTAAAATATGAGCGTTCCCGCGGCGCCTCGGTTTCTGTTCCCTCAGTCCCCTTACAGAAATAAACGTTGTTCCATCAAGAAAATTTACTGACGGAAAGGGATGTCGTCACGACAAACGCGCCAAAAGAAAATTTTATTATAAACCGCGTTTTTCCTTTCTCACAATCTCACGTTATACATAGCAAGAGTTATTATCCCATAATATATTGAATAAAGAACTCCTTCATGCCTGTTGAGTTATTTGAGAAGGAAATTATTTTTTTATTTGGCAATGTGTTTGAATGTATTGTATTAAGGCGGCACTAACAATGTTAATGCCTTTTACGACAGAATATACGAGGGCCTCTTTGAAGACTAATGAGAGTGCTCGCGAATGAAAAAGACAAAGGAACTGTAAAAAGGAAGAGGAATGTCGATTTTTGTGTTCATAAATAAGCAGAATTAAATAAGAACAATCCTAACTATTATAAATGTGAAAGTAAGTTTGTCGGTTTGTTTGTTTTGTTTTTCACGCCTAAACCACTGAACCGATCATCCTGAAATTTTGCATATACGTTGTCAGGTATACAGAAACGGACATAGGGTACCTTTCATCCCGAATAAAGTGCTGTTCCTGAGGGAAACAGGAATATCGTTATTATGATAATAGATGGCGCTACGTGTCTTCCGAATCATGATTGAATTATATTATTATATAAACTTTAGTAGTGTGCTATGAGTTATTTTTTTTTATTTAAGCTCGAGCGAAGCCGCGGGCGAAAGCTAGTAGTTTATATAAATAGTTAATTGTTTTATTCACATACTTGTGTTTCGATATACAACATGTCCCCGAAACACCACTAAACATCCCAATTAGAATATTATATTACAATTTACGTAGTTTTAATCAACTTTGGGGAAAAAAAAATACCTGTATTAAAAATGACAGAAAACGATTTGGTTAAGGATTCTGAACAAACTACTTTCATAATGGGCATTAGTTCAGTTACACATTATATAACTAATTAAGTGCAGAAATACCGGAGATATACAACAAAAATAATATTAAACATTTTATTTCTCTTCCAAAAAGGTGCATTATAACATAACATCTGATAAATCCTTTGTGGGAGACTGGTATCTGCACTAGGAAAACCTGTCACACAGATTACCAGCAAACCCCCCCCCCCCCCAAAAAAAAACAGTGTTTGAGTATCAAATCTTACAAAAACAACAAAAAATATTTTAACCTTTGGTAGGAAAACACTCTAAACAAAAATAAAGGAAAAAAAGAATACTTTAAAAGATAATATATTGAAGATTGATGCAATGTGGTGTAGTGTGGTGTAGTGTGGCGCAGTGTGGTATTGTATAGTGTGGTGTGGTGTGGGTTTAGTGAGGTGTGATGTGCAGGCTGAAAACACATTTATCTTAAAACAATTGGGACGCTTTCAGTGCTATCATAATCAAGGTTCAGTAGAAAAATGAACATTTATATTCTTAAAATAGAAACTGCACCGTCCACGGGAACAGTCCAGTAATTGCCAGAGACTCGGAAAATGATTCCAACCTCACTCGGAAAGTGCAAAATGGAGCGAAACAATTAGTGAGACCGCAGAATACATCGTCATATCAGACTAACAAGCGCTTTACTCAGCGAAAACAGCGCATCACACCAAGTAATAAAGTCTTAAACATAAATCCAGCGTTATCTCCAGTGGCAAACGTATACGCACAGCACAGCTATGAAACGAACCCAATCTGCATAAATTTACAGTTGACCCTGTTATAATACTACACACAATTTATGTACACGACAAATTTGATGCCGTTTTGCTTCGCGAATGGTTTGAAATGATTCTGTACGTGAACTTCGTGCTCGTTGCCAAACTTGTTTACGCCGGATGAATTTTTATTGAAATCAACTGGCGTTTTTACGTAAATTGAGTACAGGCTTATTGAGTTGGCTTTCGACTTTGTCGATAATAAATTGTTGTAGCCTTTCATATGAAATAAATTAAAAATAAAAACTTCGCATTGTGCTCATACTCACATACTCGGCAGATTTGACGTTCCATTTTCAAATAACCTTTTCTATTTTTATTGTTGGATGTCACTATCTTTTATAAGGTTAAAAAAAAAAAAACTATTAATATTTCAGGCTAACAGATTTATTTTCCATTTCAAGATTTCTCTATTTAGAGCTTTTGTACCGTCAAACAGAGACAGGCCGAAGGAAAGGCAGCGAAAAAGCTCAGTCCACTTTCTTGAGCAATCTTTTTCGAAGAGTTACAAAGTGCCTGCCTCGAGATTAGTTATTCCGGTAATCATTAAAACGGAAAATAGTGGCCACTAAGCTCCGTTTTAATGATTACAATAAAACATAACAATTTAAAACTACTGTTTGTAGTAATAATAACGTATAGTCTTGTGAAGCACAACTTGACGAGCTTATTTTCTGCATTTTCATTCTAAAATAAAAGAAATCACCGAAATAACGATGAGGGCGCCATTGTGTACTCGGTAGCCTCTTAAACAAATAAAGAAACACTTTTGCTTGACTTGCACAGAGTCACACTACGAGGAAAGGGTTATCAATGTTTGTACATTGATAACCCTTTTCTCGTAGTCAACAAAACTACATTCGTCACTAATTGGCAACTTCGGAATCTTTAGACAATGTCCGAGACGATAACAATGTAGCACAATGCACACCTCAGACTAAGTATCCTGACTTAGTCTGAGACGCACACCAATATTTTTGTTTGTTTTTATTTTACCATTTTGTTGGCGTGATTAGGTAATATGTATACTCATACCAAATTACAGTTTTCTAGTACTTAGAGTCTCTGAGCTAAGCCGCGGACAGACAGATAAACGGACATGGCGAAACTATACTGCCGCACTGACGAAAAATGCAATAACTCGATTTTGCCGCTTCCGAGAATTGTATTTTTGATTATTGAATTTGTTATGACGTTTTAGTTAATGCATTCTTGCTTACTGAAAAACCGAGTTCCTGAAGGATCAATAAAAAGTTGCTTAGAAATGAAATGGAATGAAATGAAATGAAATCGTTTATTCTGTAAATATGATATCGGAATCACTTTTACACGTCATATAAAAAAATATAAAAACAAGCTTGGGGAAGTCGACATTTCCTATCTGACTATCCCTGAGAAGAAATGGCGAAACAAACTCAGGGGTCAAAGTCTCTTTTAAAGTCCAGACATAATCTTGGTCAGATCATGTGAGAACCATGTAGATCCGTGTCTGAAATGGTCTTTTGAGGAAAGAACCACACAATTTTGAGTTGAGAGAGAGTTTAGTACATTACTTATCAAGGGCTGTAACAGAAAGAAAGTCCGAAATCGCAGGTAATTGTGACCCGAGCCGCAGGCGAGGGTTTTAAATATGCGATAGAGGGCTTTCTTCTTTACTGCCCGTGGTGAGTACACAATTTTACGTCTTCACCTGGCCACAATGCGAGTTTTACTGTATGCGTAGCGTGCGGTAACACTCACATTATGGCCAGGTGTGACGTAAAATATATTTCGATTCGCTGACTCCAAATAACTCAACGAATATATGACTCAAAATCGTCCTAAATCGAGTTATTGCATTCTTCGCTAGCGCGGTAGTAAAAGGGTTCCTTGTTTACTACGGAACCTGTACGAGCTACGCTGTACATTGTACGTACACCTTTGTAGTAGTTTATACGTCACACTCATTTATGCAGATCAATATTGATAACTGTGCATTCCTCTAACATAGCATTTAAGTAGAACTATTGTGTAATTATATTCAGTAGCAATAAATCCATCAAGGGAAATCATTCGTCTACTCATTTACATAACATAACATAACATCGTACCTTACAAGTACGTTAACATAACAAGTGCATAACATTTTGACTGTTTGGCATTACACCCCAACAGAACCCTAAAAAGGGTTCAAACCGAGTGCGTTAACTTGGCCAAGACGAAAATGTCAAAACGTTGTTCCTCAGTACTAACATACACGTTTCCATTACTACAAGAATTACGAACATACGTATTTCAATAAACCCTGTACCCTATTATTTTGTTTCTGACTGTCCCAAAAATCTGTTAATAGATAACTAAGGTATACGGCCGGAATAAAATAAAAAGAGTTAGGGGGTCAGACCGGAATGACAAAGTTTATAGTGGATCAGACAGAAATTAAAACATAATAATAACCATCACGGGATCAGATCACGGGGATCCGACCGGAATAACTCCTCAAGATGGCATTATTGTCGAGTTCAATATATCTTATATCATCAATAAGTATTTCATTTGGTTCACGGTTAACGTTTTCTTACTTTTAATACTACGCGGAAAGAAAGCAGCCGAGCCACGTTTTCCCCTATTTGTTCATTTTTCCGGGCATACAAGGAGCCCGGAAAAATGAACAAAAACGGGAAATATTTTAAAATTGCAAATGAAGCCAGACCATTTATTTACATTTTAAATCTTAGTTCATTTGTTTTAACTATCTGCTGAGCATATTTAAGTTAACTGCTATAATAATAACATTAAAATTAATAACAATGTTTTGTTCAAATGTGTTCGTGCAAACGGTACTGTGCCAAATAAACGTATTTTTTTTTTTTAACTTTGTCACACACTAGGATTTTTTTCTGTATCGTGGATGCGTTTACAAACATTTAAACTCACTTACACATACAGCCAGACCCGGAACAACTACTTGTAGGTCATACAAATATTTGTTTCGTGCGGGAATCGAACCCGCGACACGCAGCGCAGCAGTCAATCACTTAAACACTCACCAACCGAGTCGTCAAAAATATATTTTTTAAATTAAATAAATAAATATTTATTTTATTGTTTAAATTTTAAACCGACGCACACCGTTGTAATTGCTTTTCTTTTATTTAGCATTTTACATACTCGTATTATACAGTCCACTAAATTTCATTTTGCTCCTCTACGACCTATCATCGCGATCATTGGTCTATTAACCTATAATCCATTTACTAACGGAGTTTATTAAACGTTTACATCGAAATAACGAAAGGGTGGGAACAGTTATTTATCTAATGTTATAATAAATGAAGTATAGATGACTAAAACAAATTACCTAAATGACTAATCTACATACATCATTCATCATCATAATTCCAGCCGAAAGAAGAATCTACATACATACAAAGCACAAAATCAAAAGTCATTTAAACAAACTATACTCCATTTATTATAACATTAGACAAATAACTGTTCTCACCCTTTCGTTATATCGATGTAAACGTTTAATAAACTCCGTTATTTCACGATAAATAGAAAGCACTGTAATCTACATACCACTTACATTATAAAAACAACTCTAAAGTGCAGTAATTTTAACAATATTACACAGTAACTGTCGTTATTTAGCCGTTATTTGTCTAATGCTACGAAATGGAAATTAATCTATTAAATGGAGTATAGGCTGAGAATTAGCATATTTTGAATGTCAAAATTATATAAGACAGTCCCCCAAAAATTCCTTCACCACGTCCTAGTGTTTTAGCTAGGAAGAAGAAATGACGCAACTAACTCCCCAGTAGCACAGCTGTCTGTTCAATTAGAAAAACTTGATTCTGTTCAATAGTATGCACACCTAAGCATAGCATAGTGGGAAAAGAACGGACAAAAGAAAAAAAAGAAAAAGAAAAGAAAAGAAAAATTATACTATTACGAATAATGCAATAGCTATTTTTCTCATACAATTTGTTTGGTTTCAATTTTATGCGCTAAAGGAATTAGCTGCTTCACTGGGTACAGTCGTTTGACTGTGATACTAATTTGAATACTCGGAATTTATTTGTCAAATTGAATGTTTGCAGTGCAATAATTTAGTTTTCAACGTCAGCTGCTACCATCAACATGGGTTTATGTTACTATGATGCATTTTCACGTTGTTATGACAGCACATAAAAACTCTACGGGTACTAAAATGTTCGTCCTATTTTTTCATGAACCGGTTATATTCACTACTTGTCCATCGATATTTTATTCAATTCGCATTTTAAAAGTACACGGAATGGTTACAAAAATATTGATGTTGACCACTTTTTTCTGTTAGTACAAATATTTTTAATAATTCATGCCTATTTTATAAACAAATATGAAAAGTTTAGATTAGAATTGAAAATATTAACATGTCGGAGACGAGTTGTATCCAGTACGCCAGCACCACCTAGTCGCATTCGATGGAGTTATTGGAGTTCGCGCCATCGATTCTTGACTAATCGGGACGCAAGTGCTGCCAAGCGGCGCATGACGGACTCTACAACATAACGCTCGACTGGCGGCAAGTGATCGCCGCACATTCGACAAGTGGAGTTCATCGGTGGCGGTCAAGCAGTGAAGACGTCTAGGAACTATTGCGCGTTCAGTATAGTTGTCGTGTACCAACATTAATTACTTTGCATACCCATTACTGTATATAATCAAGTTCTTCTAACTGAACAGACAGATGTGCTGCTGGGGAGTTTGTTCCACTACTTCTTCCCAGCTAAAGCACTAGGAAGTGGTGAAGGACCGGGCGTTTTGGTGGACTGTCTTATGTAATTTTGATTCTCAGCTTAGATTGAGTAAATGACTTTTGATTCTAATAACGGTTTTTCTATTGCGCAATAACCAACACTACCCACAGTACGCCCACAGTAGTTAAAATATGGCTGATGATAACGAGAGAAACCTTCCGTTCTCCGACAAACACACCAGCATTTCGAATTTCTGTATTTGTATTTATTTATTTATTGAAACTTCTCACACACGATAAGGTACAAAGGCAGATTTAATGCCTTATGCCTTGCCTACCAGTCAAACAATTTTTCTATAGTTATTTTTTGGAAGGCTAATCTTTAACCGAGTTACCAACATAACTTGCGGAGTAAAAAAACTGAAGTGGCAGTGGGCTGGCAATGTTTGTGGCCACCGATAGCAGGTGGAACAGACGAGTCCTGGAGTGGAGATCGCGTGTCGGCAAGCGTAGCGTGAGACGCCCTCTAGATGGACCGATGACCTGAAGAACGTGGCTGGGACAGACTGGATGCGGAAAGCAGATGACAGGGTTTTGTGGTGCAGCCCGGGAGAGGCCTATGTCTAGCAGTGGACCAAAGGCTGAGTTGATTGATTGAATAATTAACCCTCGGCATGCTTGGTAGGGTCTGACAGACCCACCTAGGCACATAAACCGTTGTAAATTTCTACGTTATCTAGATACTCAGAGTTCAGCAATACTCAGTTGACTACAAGCACCGCTGCAAACGGTACCACTTCCTTCCTCTGGAAACGAGACGTTATATTGGGGACGTGAGTTTACTGTTGGGTATCGCTAATGGCCACATTGACTGTCCTGAACTCGTTGTTAATCTGTCATTACGCACGAATCTGATGGAATTACGTCAACGGCCAATATTAAATGTACCTTTCGCAATCACTAATTATAGGTGGAATGTTTTCTCAATAAGAAGTGCACTTAGTTTCAATAGGCTTCCTATGGACCTTAATGTTGACTTATTCTGCATCAGTGTGGCGACCTTATGACGGCTTTTGGCACAGCTATTTTTCATGGATAATTAACTTATCTAATATTAACTAATTATATTAACTTGTATGTACTTTTTTTTTAATCGACATTTTCTTTCTTTATGTGGAGGCTTGTTATTAGCAATTTTTTAATATAACTTTCTTTATATCATTGGTTTTTTAGTTTGTATGCCTTCTTTAAAATAAAATAAATAAATAATAATAAATAAATAAATTTCTTTAACATTTGTTTTTTTTTTTGACTACTTAAAGCATTTCATAAAATAATGTAGTTGTTGTGAAAGAAAATTTTCAGATTATGAAATTGACGCCTGACATACGTTAGGCCTATATGTATTTGCGGAAGGTGTATTGTATTAGTAGTGGAGGGTAGGGAGAGGAGTGTACTTTACGCCTCTGCCTATGCTCTGAGGCTTCATTATTATATGATTATCCACTTTTAAGGACCATTTTCGGAATCTCATTTGTTTTGATAAGTATTTTAAGTTGTAAGACAAAAAAAAAATATATTTATTTGTTAAAAACGTCAGCTCAGATTAATTAGAGAAATAAATATTAACAGTGGTTAACTTATCATATTTTTTATTTTCACCCCATATGTACCCCACCCCTAGTAGTTACCATAATTTATCATAACTAGTACGAGATATAGTCATGTCAAAATCCGGGTCTGACAGACCCACCAGGCCCCGTGTAACATTTCACCACCAGGCATGCCGGGGGTTAAGACGAGGTTCTTCAAATTAACCTCTAGGAAATTTAATTTTAATGTCATTTTATTTAGAAACGGTAATGAATAAACACATGAAAAAATTATATGTTACTTTTGAGACCTTTCTGTAGGTACATCGGATACTCGTTATATAATTGGATAAAGTTCGCTCGATAGAAAATAAATCCATACATACCCTTATTTTGTAGATTAAAATCATTTTATTTCAATATTATACCACATTATGTATTGAAAACTACATCAAAATAAACGTCTACGATGATGTAATGTCCATCGGGTTTATTTATTTATTTATATATACTTTATTGTACATCAGATTAAACATTAAAAAAGAAAAGAAAACTTATACACTATAAAATATACAATGGGCGGCTTTATCGCATACTGCGGTCTCTTCCAGGCAACCTTGGCATGGACAGTGAATTTCTGGACATAAAATGGGGTTGTCATTGGTGCAAAAATAAAAAAGTAGAACAGTACAATATCCTATAATAGATACACAGATATATGCTATATAATAGATACATAGATACATACATACTAACTAAATAAGCAAATAAAACAAATGAAGAATATATTATTAATATTTTTAATATCGTAAAACATATAATTTTCAACCCAAAATTAAGTAAATTCACGGCACAATTTACTCGCGCCCAGTTGCCACATCTAGAACAAAAATGCACGCTCGAAGAACCTCGCCTTAAATATAAATCATGTTGAGTACATTCATTAAAGCAACAGCCTTTTTTGTAAAAAGTCTCAGAAAACAGTAATTATTAAAAAAATCGCATCTTACTTGTATTCCCTGGACGTAGAGATAAACGGCATTAACTTATAGTTTAGTTTCATTAGTTTCTTCGTTTTTCTATCATAAACAACCTTTCATCTTTAATAAACACGCCGCTTGTAAAGATTCTGAGGAAACAAGTTTAAGTAAGAGTGGAATTAAAACCTCATCTCAAAGAAAATTAAACCGCGAATAGTTAATGGGTCTTAACTCGATTTCGAAACGCTAACTTTGTCGAGAGCGAGTCGTTGGCTTCAATAAGATTCAAGCAAGTTTGGGAAAATTTGCTTCCTTTTAAAACGGTTCGCCATTTAACCATCGCGGAGAAAGCACTCAAAACAAAACTGGAGCGCTTTTATTTTTCACGAGATCCCTTTTGGATGGTTTGCTTGTAAAAAAAATAATTGTATTGTTATTGTTCGAGTTGGAGGACATTACACCTTTTGGTGTTTAAAATAAATTCGAAGAGAAAGGCAATTTGTTTACTTAAAATGTTACGATAGCTTTGATCTTTATGTAATAGCTATTTTTTATTTTGATTATGCTAATTATTGTTATCATGTTAATTACGAATTGTCCATAGACAACTGCAGTGCTATCAATTCGTCTTATACTTTTGTTCTTTACGTAAAAGCATTTTTTTGTTTATTTTGATAATGCTAATTATCGTTATCATACTAACTACGAATTGTCCATAGACAACTGCAGTGCTATCAATTCGTCTTTTATTTTTGTTCTTTACGTAACAGCATTTTTTTGTTTATTTTGATGATGCTAATTATCGTTACCCTGCTAACTACGAAGTGCCCATAGGCAACTGCTATCAATACGCCTTTTACTTAATTGTTCTTTATGTAACAGCTATGTTCTTTATGTAACAGCTATTTGTTTTGTTTATTTTGATAATGCTAATTATCGTTATCATGTTAACTATGAAGTGTCCACAGACAATCGCTATCAATACGCCTTTTATTTTAGTTGTTTATGTAACAGCTATTTATATTGTTTATTTTGATAATGCTAATTATCGTTATCATGTTAACTATGAAGTTTCAATAGACAATTGCAATCAATACTTCTGTTACTTTTGTATGCCACAGCCGATAATAAAGTTTTTGCTCCGCTCTAAAGAATAGTAGCTGGCTCTATTATTCTTTGGAGCGGAGCAAAAACTTTATATAATATAATATAACAATAACTTTAAAAATAAACAGAAGAAGTCCTCACAATCTTCACAAAGAGAACATCTCTGGATGATGCCAAAGTTACAAGATGGCGCCGACATACAAGTTGTTGTTCATTAGCATTGAGCGCACATTTAAATTAACATCTCTAATATTTTAATTAACTAGTGAAACTTCAGTTTTGTTATTCAAAAGTTCTGCATTCGCTCGTCGCTTTTTATCAAGCTCGTTCATTCAAAACGTCTTATATTAATATAAAAGTCACCCTATTAACATACATTCAAAAAGCAAATGCATTTAGAAACGGGAACCAAGAGGAATATTATTCTTAGCGTGGATTTCCAAGTGGCTTATATTTACGTAAGGAAAAGCATTTATGGCTTAAGGGCCATTTAATTAACGACGAATCGTCAAAGAAACCTCATGTGGTCTTAAAAGGATCACTTTATAATATGTTGAAGGATCGACTGTAGGAATTAAAAATACATTAATATAGCATAACATCACGCTTGTATTCCCTGAACGGTTAGGCAGAGATGCACCTGAATTACGCCGAAATTTTGCCAGTTATGTTTAAGTTCCAAGTAACAGGGGGCGAGCCTATTGTTATCAACCTGGTACAAATCCAGATACCGGGCTGCTACTGAGAAATTCCAGATGGAAAAACCCAATAACACTGCACGACCTGGGAATTGAACCCAGGGCTTCAAGCTCAGCTGTAGCGCTTGCGACTACTAGTCCAACGAGGCCGACCAAAAACACATTACTGTTGTGTCTTATGTCCATACTTTTACGTAAAGGCTCTCCGCAGCTATAACTGGCCACGAGTCAATAATAAACACCTCTTTGTCATAGAAGTCAGACAGTCCGCTGCGCAGGCTCATGATGGAAAAACCCAATAACACTGCACGACCTGGGAATTGAACCCAGGGCTTCAAGCTCAGCTGTAGCGCTTGCGACTACTAGTCCAACGAGGCCGACCAAAAACACATTACTGTTGTGTCTTATGTCCATACTTTTACGTAAAGGCTCTCCGCAGCTATAACTGGCCACGAGTCAATAATAAACACCTCTTTGTCATAGAAGTCAGACAGTCCGCTGCGCAGGGCCTGCATGGAGGACGACGAGACAGCAGCTCATGTGCTGCTAAACTGCTCGGTGGTCACCACATACAGGGCCAAGTACTTCGGTAATCCAGGTACCCGACGTGAGATTGTCAGTAACACCAAGGCGTTGCTGGCCTTCTTTGAGGAGCTGGGATGGATCGAATAATTTAATTCCCATCCGTACGCAAAATACGCGCATTGTCGTGGAGTTGCGAACACCAGCCCGTGTTACCAATAACTTCTTGACCATCGTAATAGAAAATGTGCTGAAAAGTCTGTTGTTATCAGTATATTTTGTATTATGACGGATAATATTGGATGGGTTATTGCGATATCATTCTATGATATTGCAGTAACGCATCCGATATTATCGACAAATAATAACGCGCCTGTGTGTGTGTGTGAGCCTGAATTAGGCGTGTTAATATCAACGTTTGAATTCTTTTAGCTGAAGAACGACAAAGAAATTAATATTATTGTTGGCTTTCTTAATAAGTGGCTTATAAGGATTTCTTGGAAAAACTTCAGTTACATTTCAGTTAATCTTCAGCTTAAGGAAAACGTTTTTGGTGTATTGGATCTTTGTTGCGCAGTTTAATGTTTTAGTAAACATTTATTTTTTATTTATTTTTTACGTATACAATTAAGACAAAATACTCTCACCCGAAGTTATGGGCAGAAGTGTAGAAGTGGGTACACCCACATTTTACCAGTTGCAGATGTTTATGTCTAATATTATAAAGAGTGAGACTAATATCTATAAGATAAAATGTGTTATAATATCCACCCCTATGTCCGAAATATAAATGCTTAGACCAGTTTTCATCCAACCTAACGTTATATGCCACAGACCACACCGCGATAAGCGTAATGACGTCATGCGTCACACTGCTTAAGGGGAAGCGCTAAGGTAGCCCGCGAAATTCAAATTTTCTTACGATTTTTGCAGTTTGCTCATTGTCTAGGTATAGGTACGTTGATTAAAGTATGATTCACGTCCATAACAAATATGTGTTTACAGAATTATAATCATTAGAATCAGTAATACTTACAACTCTTTAATATAATCCTAAAAGTCATGATTTTATGAAATAGTTATTCAATAGTATTGTATGAACTTAGAGAGTGGTATTGATGATTTTTATGATTGTATTGTTGTTGTTCTATAAATAAATGTTTGATACGGTCGCGAATCATATTTAGATCAACATACAACCCAATACTGACCTGCAAATCCCAAAAAACGTAAAGGTGCGTCCAGACCTGGCGAATGCGCCGCTCGCGAACCGCTTGTGAACAGCACGCGTGTTGGTCGCGTGCGGTTACCGCCTACATTTGGTGCGTCACTCTAGTGCAACCCTAGCAAGTCTCGAGTGGGGCGCGCGTGCAGCGCGCGCGCAGCTCATGCTCACATACGCGTGAACTAAGAGCCTCAGTTGTGAATTTGCTTCGCGCACCTCCTGCGCCGCTCAAGTACGGCGCGTAACTTGCAAGCGAGCGGTACGCGGACGGCGCAGGGGCTGCGTACGAACATGAAATGCACGCACGCAGCTCGCAAGGGGCTCGCGAGTGGCTCGCGAGCGGCGCATTCGCCAGGTCTGGACGCACTTTAGAAAATTTTAATTTCGCGGGCTATCCTGACGCTTTCACCTTAACTAGGATCTACAAATGCCAGGTAGTACGCCAATGTAGGGATACCACTTCCGATCTTATAAATAGAATAGTTCTGTCTCTCGTCCAACTGGCATCGAAAGGTCATCGCTATGAATATTTATGTTAAACAATTAATGTGCATTACCAGCCCTATGTCCGAAACATTAATGTTGACGTAAACGCGTAGACCAGTTTCGATCTAACCTAATGTGTGACTCCACAGACCACATCGCGATAAGCTTAATGACGTCATCCGCTACAAGGCTTAACTGGGATTTACAAACGCCAGGTAGGCAATGCAGGGATACCACTTCCGGTCTTATAAATAGTTCATTATCTCGTCCAACAGGCATGGAAAGGTCATCGCAATGAATATTTATGATACATGAAAGCGAGATATTTTGGCAGAGCCAACCAAGCGCCATTCATGAACGAGGTTCCGTTTATCGATCAGGATAATTATAGTTAATTTAAAAAACAAAGAGAACAAAGAGAATCAAAAATCGATTCTTCTACATAATGTCTGATTCTTATTTTGAATGTAGGCGTTATTGTTCTTGTATCTTTATTGAAAAAAGGGGGTTTTTATCCACACGTATACGCCAACCACATCGTACCTTACCAAATATTTAACACTAATTAAAGTTACTACAACGTAACAGAAGTGGAATCATTGACTAGGCATCATCTTCACCAGGCCACACAACCTCTTTGCAATCGTCAATCTAGGGTTTGTTAAAATGTTTTGCATTAGCCCAACGTCCAAAATGTTCAATTTAAATTCTCTGATCAATAATTCCCTTTCATTCTTGCTCTTAACACACTCCATCAACAAATGTTGCACATCTTCAAGTATGTTGCATATTTCACAATTAGGTGATGTGACCTTTCGCATTAGGAAAGAAAATTTTGCCGATGGATAGTGTCCAGAACGCAACCTTAGAGCTAAGTTAACATAACTTCTACTTAAACTTGTATCCTCAAACCAGGGCACTCCCGAAGGCTCATTCTGAATTACTTTGTACCAAATTCCTTTCTCCTGAGACTTTTCATCGAAGTAGTTCCTCCATCCGTCAAAACACGTCAGCCTAAACTTGGTGCAATATTCCCAGTAAACTGGAATGTATGGCTTTTCGCTACCCATTTCCAGTGCAAGCTTTGACAGAAATATTATAAGCTGACCCGACAGACTTCGTTCTGTCTAAAGCTATCTACTCTACCCTACCCTATCCTACCCTACCTACCCTACCCTACCCTACCCTACCTACCTACCTACCCTACCCTACCCTACCCTACCCTACCCTACCTACCTACCCTACCCTACCTACATACCTACCTACCCTGCCCTACCCTACCCTGCATTACCCCACCTACCTACCTATCTACCTACCCTACCCTAAAACTTAAAAAAAAAATGATAGTAGCCGATTCTCAGACCTACTGAATATGCATATAAAATTTCATAAAAATCGGTCAAGCCGTTTCGGAGGAGTATGGTTACTAACATTGTGACATGAGAATTTTATGTATAAGAAGATGGTGTAATTGGATTTTTCCGTCAGGAATTTTTCAGTCTGAACTAGTGATCGGTTGAGGGCAATTGCATAACAGCCTATAATGTTCCCTCTGCTAGGACACAGGTCTCCTGTCGATGAGAGGGAGTAGGCCGTTATCCACCACGGGGACCCAGTGCGGGTTAGTGCCGGTTTCCTCACGATGTTTTTCTTCACCGTCTTGAGAGCAGTGGTGATGAAATAATTTACAAAAAGTAAACCTACAACTCGTAAGTTGCACCTGTTGCCACTGAGCCACCACTGATCTACGCGATTGACGATTGGCAATTGGCTCGCCCACATTACATGGGACTTAAACAAAACTGTTGAAAGGTAGGTATGCTATAGGTACACCTCTGCCTAAGCCTTCGGGGAAAATGGACGTGGTTTTATGTTGCGTGTGGCGGCATCAACAACGTCACATACGAACTACGCATCAAAGACTTAACGTCGCACAAATCCTGAATCGCGCAATCAGAGTTTACCGCGCGACTGGCATATATACAACATCCCAACATCGAACAGTACCCACCAGACACAACACCCGTCTGGTCGGAGGATCCTCCCTTTTCCATAGACTATGAGTGAACTTTACACACTGTTCTTCATACCTATATAGTGTTATGTTAAACAAGCATTTGGAATCATCGTTGATAGTGCTATCAGTAAAGCTACACACAACCCAATCTACACAGAATTATATAATTATCTGCCTAGCCTTTTCCCAACTATGTTGGAGTTGGCTTCCAGTCTAATCAGATGCAGCTGAATACCAGCATTTTACACTTTTTTCACTACCTATCTGCCCTCCACAACCCAGCTACTGGGTAATACGATACCCCTTGGTAAGACTGGTTGTCAGACTTTCGGGCTTCTGACGACCCGTAATGACTGTCATTCATGTATCTTTGACAGTCAACAGACAACCGGGATTATAGCTTTCTAGTTCTAAGAGTCTCTGAGCTAAGCTGGGGACAGGCGGACGGACATGGCGAAATTATAAGGGTTCCTTGTTGACAACGGAACCCTAAAAAAATATAGAGTACTGTTTTTGCACCTTTTTAGTTTTTGGTTGGGAAATTATCTAATAACTTCTCCCGCTTTAGGCGGAGCGGGAGGGCGTATCAGACTTTTACTGACTAAAACCCACTCGTGTTCCTTCAGTTGCCTGTGTGCCAGGGCCACGGTATCCCTTTCGGTCAAACCCGCAACCCTGGTAGGCACCAGTCCTAGCGGACCCCGTCAGTGCGTGCTGACATCTCTTTGAGGCGCGCGTGGAACACAACGCACCGTTGAACCGGGCCTGGTCCTTACCGGACGGCGAACTGCCCGTAGCTCGCCATCCGCAAGCCCGCGCCTACGGTGGCCGGGAAGCGGGCCGATTCCCGCCGCTCAGGGCATCTCCTGCGGCGACTAGGGGCGTGAGGGCGCACAGACTGTCTAGGGCCGGATGCGAGAGATCGCCGCCGCCAATCGCCTCCGTGAGGACACGGCGGTGCTCAGCCCAAGCCGGGCAGACCTTCACCGTATGCTCCACCATATCCTCCGGGTGATCCACATAGTGGAACTGTTTTTGCACTTGGAGTCGAGATGTTAGTATGAATTTTAGATCATGACAACTTAATTTTATTCCACACCTTTTTAATCGCGATTAAAAATAGTTAGATTTTGTTAGAAAATCTAAATTTTTGGTGACAATCGTCAAATTCAGAATAGCGAAATTGCCATTTTCACTAAATTAATAACTCAGTGCCATCTTAGTGCTGTCAAACTAAAATATAGTTAAGTTGTGTCATTTTAGTCAATTTCAGAATGGGAAATCGTCGTTTGACAGGAATAAACAAAATTTTGGTGATTTTTTGTTTAGTTTAGAGAATTTTGTGACAAGAGAATCGGCACCAATGTTTCACATTTTCAACAAAACAAATATTGTAAGCTTACTGATTTTTTAAACCACAAAGCCAGATGGCATTCGGGGTGACCTCAACATTTGATAAGCATATTTACCCTGTCCATGGTCGCTGGAAAAAGCGGTTCAGAAATTTAATTTGCAAAAATAAAAAGCGAAATGAAACGTGTGATGTCATTGCAGACATATCAACGGGGACGTGGCTAAGCGAATGTGTGAAGTCAAAAACGAGTATGCAACTTTGATATTCGATTTGCATTTTTACATTTTCGACTGAAAACATTCTTCCCATGAGCGTTACTGGTGATAAAGAGAAATTGCAGGGAATGGGCAGCAAGCAGTGGACACTTTAATAATTAACTTATTGTTACGAGCTTGCGGTTCGTGACGATAAAAACTGCCGATTTAAAAACCGAAAATGACATTTTAATTAAACAACACTGGTATCAACTCAAACCCACTAATTACAAAACACAATTGTACTACAGATCACTCTAAAGTCGCACTTGAAGATCGCTTGTTCGCTTATTTGCTTCGACTGTGTCGGGTCGGGGTCCATACCGGCCTTATATAGACCTTAGAAAGTTCCAGAACCTTCTACTGTAGAAACATCTAGAATGTTCGAGTACATACCGGCCCCGACTGACCAGATGTCGAAAGTTCTAGCATCGAATTTTCTAGAAGAATCTCGAGTCTGCTAGTTCTGCTACACGATACTAGATGGCGCTAGTGGTCATCGGCCTGGTGGTTATTAATAAAAAAAAAAAATAATACAAGCATTTGTTGAACGTTTAAACATACCACACAAACCATCGCGGGTTTGACAGCGGTATGTCCAGACACGGGAACTCGGTGCCACTAAATATTAATTATAATATTAATGAACAAGTAGATAGGTACGGTGGCCAGCACATCACACTGAAAAAAATGTACTCTAATCAAGTGACTTTTTAGCTTGATTGACGAAATCTTGTTTAGTTTAATCAAAATCTTACCCTTAAAATGGCATCATTGTAGAAGAGTTAAAAAAGAGACAAGTTAAAAAAAAAAAACTGTAACAAAGTCAGTTGTGTCAATCAAGCATTTTGATTACTTCAATATAGATCATTGAAACTTTAATCTAATAATCTTGGTTGGAGCAACTATGTTTTGACTTGATTGCTGCAAATAGGTTTTGTGATAACTCCAATCAAGATCCCGTTTCTAATCTCAATCAAATAAAAGTAGTAGCTGTGATCATTGTGTTTGATAGGTTCAGATGCAAACAAGTTACTTAGCCAATCTAAATAAAATTATTGTGGCAACAACTTTTTTTTTCAGTGCAGGTTATACGAAACTGTCAAATTTCTCCAAACGATTCTAAACCTTCTAGTCAGCTAGCTTTTCAGTCTCATATCTAATCAACCTCAAAACATGAGTATCTACTAATAAACGTGTAGCTTTCTGTACTAGAGAAGAAAAAAATACGGTGGTAGGAAGCAAAGTTTCTGTCGGATACGGTACGCTACTATATATTACCAAAATCTAGAAACAAAAACTGGCAGGGAAGCCAGGCAAAAAAAAAAAAATACTCTATGTTAAGCTAATAAAAAGCAAGAACAAAAGTTAAAGTATTAATTCGACAAAGATGGAAGTTGTTTCTGTTGTTTTTTCCCGGTGTAGCAACAGTAATTTTATTTCCCTAACTATTTAGGGCGAACTGTTTAATGAGTTCTTCACGCTAAAAAGGAGCGTCCGTTTCGAGTCGCCCTCTCTCGCAATTTAAAACATTTAGTAAAATTGTATTACTTTTACACCCATTTTGTAAATACGTAGGTACGTCACTATAAAACCTTTATCAATCGAACACGTTTTATTGTTTAAAAAATATTCCATTTGTGTTAAAAACAAAGGAAATACGCGAAATTAAAATAAGAAGAATCGAGCAATCAGCTCCATCTATTGACGCTTTGGGAAAAAAGAAGAGTTTTAATTGAACGCCCAGTTCCTGTGTAAAAGCTTTTAGAGAAATAAAAATGAGAAAAATTAAATGCAAGCCGGTCTTTGCCGGGCGGTTTACACGCGGTACGCTCACAAAGCGGCACTTAGCTCGGCGCTTAGTGACCACCCTACAGGCCCTTAAAAAAAAACTACGGTCAATAGCGAAAAAGAAATTAGAGTTAACGACGACACTAAATGAGTACGTATGTTCTACGCTTAGAATTTTCTGGAACATTCGGTAATTGAAATTCTTGTACAGTTGTATCTTTTTTACAGGCTCGGTTTACAGCTTCTATTTTTATATTTCTACTTAAGATTTTGTTGGTTTAACAGTACTTTCAGCCTAAAGCCAGTCTGATAAACTTGTAAAATAAATGTTAAAATCTTTATAGCTTCTCAGCACCTCCGAAAAAAGTACCTAACGATAAAATAAGTTCTATATTTTTTGCGCAAACTTTTTAAGATAAAGTAGATGGCACCATTTTCGTTTCGCTAAAAAAAAATACTAAGTTTTCTTTAATAATTTGGTTAGCTAACCGTCTTCACTTAACAATATCCCAAAATGGAGATCTATTGTGCTGTGAAGAATGTATGTATGTGTGTGCATTGTGATGTATTGTGTTGTTGTGTGTTGTGTTGTGTGTGTTGTGTATGAATGTAAACGAAGCAAAAGTAGTATTTAAGGAGCGTAGCAGGTGGCGTTCTGTAGTTTCTGCCTCCATGGGAAGAAGGCGTGGTTTTATGTGTATTGTGCTGTATAGTGTTCATTTACTGGTGTACCGTAGAGTACGATTTGTGTTTGGTCGTAAATCCCATGCAAGTACTTTAACCGGTAGTTGCAGGTACTGGTCTTGGGCTTAAAACGTGTTGATTCACTATACGTTTATTTATTTATTTATTTATATATACTTTATTGTACATCAAATTACACATTACAAAAGAGAAGAAAAACTTATACACTACAAAATATACAATAGGAAATATACAATAGATAGTACATAGATACATACATACTAACTATGTATATAAGCAAAGACAATAAATGAAGACTATTTATTATTACAACTAACAACGAGAACAAAATCACAACGACAAGTAATGTTCCTTCACGAATATTTTAAACACAGGCAACGATTGCGCGCGGTTTATTGGATCTGGCAATGCATTCCACAAACGAATGTTACGTTATCCATTAATTCTAAGGCATATTCACGGTACATCACAATTGGCTTTTCATACCATCGAGATTGAATTTCTCAGTAACAACACAACCGATGGTACATTCATCGTCCTATTAAATTCATACCTCTACTGTTTACCTGAATCCATGTACGTGTTGGATAGAGGTATATATAACTACTTCAATTTGTATACCCGCATCTTTTGTCAATATTTCTCTGTGATTGATAGCCTTCCGCATTCCATTCACTTTGTGTAATGTATGTTACGTGTGTCGTAGCAACTGGGATCACAGCGGCCAGACAACGCAATCCCTATTTAATATATGATACTGCAAGATAGATAAGATGAAAAGGTGGAAGGACGATCTGCCAAAGGGCTGGCGAAGAACTGCTCTGGACAGGAATAATTGGAGGGAAGTAGAAGAGGCCTATGTCGCAAGACAGCTTGACCTGGTAGCCGATTGGTTTTAAGTTAATGTATTACTTGTTTATGTATTAAGAAGGTCAGAGTAAAATAAAGGCTATTTTTTATATAATTTTTTTTATTTACTGCAAGTATCGTGAATTATCCAATTTCAAATAGCATTTATTAGCAATCAAAATCAAAAGTCATTTATTCAAATAAGTCTGAGAATCAGCACTTTTCGAACGTCAAAATTACATAAGACAGTCCCCCAAAACACCCGCTTTTGACCACTTCCTAGTGCTTTAGCTGGAAAGAAGATTTGGCGCAACAAACTCTGCTGCAGCACATCTGTCTGTTCAATTAGAACTATCTTAGAACTTACAAATTGTTTAAGGTCTTATTAGGGGAACCCAAGCTTCAAGCTTTTTCAAGTGATCTTCCCATCTTTGAAATGGTCTTCTTCTTTTCTTCTTCTCTTTTCTGTGATATCATTCTGTTACGTCTCTGGCCTATCTTTCGTTTTTACTCCTGATGACATGACCTGTCCACTTTCATTTTACTTTTTTAATTGTGTAAGTCACGTTTGCTACGTCTGCGTCGTGAATTATTAATCATCATCTCATAGCACTCCACTGCTGGATATAGGCCTCTTCAATTGCACGCCGTTCAGCTCGATTCTTGGCGACTCTCATCCAGCTACAACCAGCCACCCTGCCAAGATCGTCGCTCCACCTAGCCTGAGGGCATCCTACCTTACGTTTGCCGATTCGCGGTCTCCACTCAAGAACATGCCTACCCCAACGGTCATCGGTTCTAAGGGTAATATGGCCGTGAATTAAAAACAAAAAAACAATTAATTAAAAATGTTTATTTCAATTAATAAGTACATTTACATACATGATTTGGAGATCTCCTTTTAACTATTACACTATGTGGATCTTTTGTTTTCTTTAAGATTTATCTCTTTTTTTTCCTCTTTCTCACGTAGTTTTAATGATGGTCTGGTATTTTGAGTACTTTATGCGACCTACCCAAATCTCCTTTCTTTGGTATAGTTCGTCGAGTCGTTGAGCTCCTTAAATCCTGAGTTGAGCTACACGTTTACTGACAAATGCTTGCACTGACTGGACAGGTCTACTCAAAATTGTGTGGTTCTTTCCTCAAAAGACCATTTCAGACACGGATCTACATGGTCCTCACATGATGTGACCAAGATTATGTCTGGACTTTAAAAAAGACTTTGACCCCTGAGTTTGTTTCAGATAGTAGTCAGATAGGAAATGTCGACTTCATCTAGTTTATTTTTATTTTTTTATATGACGTGTAAAACTGATTCCGATATCCTATTTACAAAATAAACGATTTCATTTAATTTCGTGGTAACACTCGGGCGTTTCCTCCCGCCTAATCCGAAACAGGAACCTCCCGAAACACCCGTGTTCGGTGAGGACCTGTGTCAGGCGGAAGGTGAGGACGCCGTGGCGCCTCTCTAGCCACTCTTCAAAGAGGGGACTTATCGCCACAATTGTGACGTACCTAAGCGCTTCCACCCTAACTTAATTCTAAATTCCAGACTGTCTGATCACCAAAGCAAGAGTGAAAGTTAACACTATTTTGTAAATCACAAATAAACATTTACAAAAAATCAACGAAAAAGCGATTAGTTAATGACATCTTAACGTCTAGCTAGGTGCCAATATTAGATTGTTTGTGTCGCTCGTTTAGCTAGTCAGTGGGGTAGAAATATACATTAAATTAATATTAGTACACATTAAAGCCACACATATAATTACATATGTAAAGTCGTGTTAACCTACGACTTGCTTTAAATATCACAGGTGACGTAGCAGGAAGACGGTTAGATGTCACAAAATGGCGGCTGTATATTGTCGCTAGAAAGAAGTGTACACTGTAAAATTTTAGGTACACTTCTTTGCAAGTATGTTGTTTATATTGAAAACTTTGATAACGTAGAATATAAGAGAAAACGTTTTTTACATGCCACGCGAACTTTTTTTTGGAGTTTGATAGACTCGCTTTTGACAACCATTTCACTGTATGGTAAGCAATGATGCGGTCGACGGTCGGTGCTACATGTTTGCCTAAAAAAAACCTATTCACCCAAGACTTAAAAATTTATAGGTTTAATATATTATTTTATTAAATTGTGAATAATTTAGCAAATTAATTATTAATTAAATGTATATTTAATACAAATTGTGTGCCAGAAATTAACACTAAACTGATAGCATTTCATTTGAGTTTTAGGCCGTTTGCCCACCGCCACCGTCAACGGGACATCAACTAGAAACGAGATTACTCGAACTGAACGTGACGTCCCAGTGACGGCAATCGTTTGTCTACTGCGACCAAACTCGGCGGTTCAGTATGTTATGATAGACAAAAGAAACAAAAGCCGGCTGAACGATACGACGGCAGTGTGCGGACAAGATCAAATATGTTTTATACAGCGGGGTCATTGGCTCTTTACAATCCCGGGCTGAATTTTAACGGTCGCACTAAACTACTCGAAAATTTGGGATCGAGATCCGAGCGCTCGGATGACGGACGTGAGGTGGACATGCGCCCATAGTAAATGTATGTAAGTGTCGCTACTTCGGCGCCATCATCACGTTCTCGTTGACATCCCTTGACGGTGGCGGTGGACAAACGGCCTCAGGCAACACATTAAATGAAATGTAACGATATACTTACATACAAAATTTATAATATAATAAAATTATTTTTGATACTGAATTCGCTCTTTCATTATAATTATTTTGTAGGTAATTTTAATAAAATATTATTGATATACCTCAATTGAATATCAATTAATCTGCATATTGACATTGAATAAATTTGTATGGTATTCATTTATCTACAGTATACTAAAAACGATCTGCTACACAGAATAAAAAAGGAAACGATACGAATTTAAAATAATAATAGATTTATTTTTCAGACTCTATGATCCATATATGGTTAGTACAATAGTGCTTAAAAACTATGTTAGTTCACACATAAACGCCTGTCCGCTATCACACTCAGGATGCTGTTGCTACTCATACGCACTCTGTGCAGTAGTGACGCCGCTTTCTTGCGTAAAATTGCCGCGAAACCATCTGTGCGTGCCACCATGAACATGGCGGACGCAATGCAAAATGGAGGGAGCCTCAGCAGCATCCTGAATGCGTTATTGTATTGGACCCGCAGAGCATTGACAGCCTGTTGCATATTGTATGCTATCCACAGGCTGCTGGAGTAAAACTACTGACAAAAGGATTTCAACAGCAAAATTTTTATCTCTCTTGTGCATCGGGCAAACCTGCGGGCCAGCATATTAGCCCTGACCGTCTGACCGTTCATTGATCGTGAATAAAAACGAAACAAACATTATGTTTATACAGCTGAGAATCCTTATAATCATTTGAATGCAATTATTTATAATGAAATTGATAGCCAGAATATATTGTTACTTCATTAAAATTTAAAATGTCGGACTATCAACTGAAGGCAAAGGCCTTCAGTAAGGCTTTCATAATTACCTACAGACGCGTTGCACAAGCATTTTTATAACATTTTCCTCAGTAATTTTCTCGTCCCTGTAATTTTGTTTATATTAAATTGTCACTTTTAATTAACAATTGGACGTAGTTTAGCAGAAGGGACTCACCCCACATTATGGTCCAAAAGGAGTTGTATTTACCAAAAGAGGTCCTAATGGTTGGTTCTTTTACTCAGCAAAAAAGATCTGTGATACTACAAAGTTAAGGTTGATTTTTTTATGATGGGAACCAACTCACATCAAGGTTTTCTTCCGTTAACCATTGGGACCTCTTTTTATAATGTGTGTTGAGTCCTTTCTGCTAAATTACGTCCAATTATTCTTCTGACATTGTATTAAATCTTCCATTAAAAAAACCCGAAATTTCAAGCCCATTGCCCAAGCCATTCACGAATCAGCGATACCTACTTACCTAGTTTTCAAGTTACCGATGGTCATGAGCTTAGAGAGTGAGAAACCTACTTAAAGTAGGAGTGCCAAAGAGTTCCTTAACCCAATTGCCTCAAGAGAACCCCATCTTTTATTTTCTTTTTTGAGAGCTTTCATTTATTAAATAAAGAGCAATGAAATTTCCTAAAATAAATACCTCGAAACCCCAACAAAGTAACATTATTAAGGAGAATACGTAGCATCGAATGGAGACGCTCATTTCGTACTTCGAGAATTCCAAATCGTTCGGTAAGCAAATAATTTATCAAAGTCATGTCAACTAAGAGCAGGCTTCCGTAGAAAGGAGAGAGAAACACCTTTTTAAGAAAGTTTTCTGGATCGATCCGTTTTATATATGTACAGGCATATACATAGTATGCCTATACATAGACATGTGATTGATGTGAGTGGTACATAAACATCGGTTGATTGATGAAAGTGGGTAAGTCAATCCGCAGAGGTGACCGTTTCTTGTACGTTTCTAATTTTACTGACACAGGCGTAAGGGGTCGGTGATGTATTGCTTACATTTCTAAGTACTTTTCAGTGTGTATTGGAGCAAGACCATAAGTCAATAATTCTGCTTACGTAATACATGAATGGCCCCCATTCAAATATTACGTATGCAGAATTTTAGTAAATAGCAGATTCGTTCGCAATGCGGCTGATGTTACTTCTCTGATGCCTTTATATCTCGATGGTATTCGCATTGACTATACCGAAACCGCCAAAGATCTAGGTGTAATTATTGACTGCAATCTTTCGTGGCGTGCTCAGGCCAATGAGGTCAGTCGAAAGGTACATTTCTCTTTTCATTCGCTGAAAAGCCTTCAAAGTCTCCTGCCCTTGAAGACTAAAATTACTTTGGCACAAACACTAATTCAGCCGATTATAGATTACGCCGAAACCTGCTACCTAGATGCTACTGAGGAGCTATTGAACAAGCTTGAGCGCTTGCAAAATTTCTGCATTCGCTTTGTTTTTGGTCTTTGAAAGTATGACCATGTTTCTCACCTTCGCAAGGAACTTAAGTGGCTCCCAATCCGCCTTCGTAGGAATACTCGGATTTTATGTCTCCTATTCAACATCTTACACAACCCGTCTTATCCTTCCTACTTACGTGAGCGTTTTTCATACGCCCGTCCTAGCGAAGCACCGTGTAGATCACACCTTAGATCCCTCCTTAAATCTCATCCTCATAAAACTAGCTACTATTCTTATTCCTTCTCTGTCCATGCTGTAAGATTATGGAACTCGCTTCCGCCTAGCATTCGCGATTTAAAAACTATATCTCTATTCAAACATCGAGTAAAAGAGCATTACCTTTCCTCTCAACTGTGAGTATTTTATGTATATATTTATAGATATATGTATTTATATTTTTGTAGCTTTTAAGTATATGTTATATTTAATATTTTATTTTAAGACTTCGCATATTCATATCATTCTATTCATGTTCTCACACACTATTGTCTACATTTCTTTTTCATTTCTCCTTTCGCAGGTCTGCTGGAAGAAATTTCTTAAGAAATAAGCAGTACCTTTGTACTGAAATTATAATTATGTCGTATCTCTATGTATTTAACTGTGTGTACATAAATAATAAAATAAATAAATAAATAATAAATTTGAGCCCCCACCTCCCCATTGTCAGCAAAAGTAAGCAAAGCTCATATCTAGAAACCCTCATGAGCCTAGAATGGAATTTATAGACTATAAACCTACCTTGTACCTACCTACGCCTCCCGTGATCTGTAACTCGTAAGACATGGCAGTTTGTTTTGCTACGCGTAGAGTTCGTAACATTTAGAGCGATTATCATACAAAAATAAAAATATTTAAATTCAATCCAAATATTTTTATTTTTGTATGAAAATCTGATAAATTAAAATCTGAATTATTAAAAGTGAGTTAGTTAGTGTTTTAACAATGACCCTGTATATGTGAATGAAAGTAAATATTACAATTAATTATAGTTAAATATTAAAAACACATAATCATCATCGTTATCATCATCATTTCAGCCGAAAGACTTCCACTGCTGGACATAGGCCTCCCCAAAGCAACGCCACTTCGACCGGTTCTGTGCTTCCTGCATCCAGCGGATTCCTGTGGCTTTGACAAGGTCCACTTTGTGGGAGGCCTTCCCACGCTACCCCCTGCTCATTGCCACTTAAGTTTGGCAATTCTTCGATCTATGTGAGTTACCTTGGTTCTCTTGCAGATCTCTTCATTTCTGATTCGATCACGTAGGGCAACTCCAAGCACTCATAGCCCTCTCCATTGCCCTTTGGGAGACTTTTAGCCTTCTAATAAGGCCCATTGTGAGCGACCTCGTTTCAGTGCCATAGGTCATCACTGGAAACACGCACTGGGCCTCAAGTCTGCTATTAAAATAGTGTCAGAATGGTCTCTTCATTGTGAGTTTTTGACAGATTTGCCATACAAACACTGTCAAATACTCACAATGGCGAGACCATTCTGACACTATTGTAATAGCAGACTTGAGGCCCTGGTTAAAGACTTTCGTCTTGTGACACTGCAGTAAGTAGGACGAGAAGATATCACATACACAAACAGTCTGACCCGGAACAACTACTTGTAAGTCATACAAATATTTGTTCTGTGCGGGAATCGAACCTGCGACACGCAGCGCCGCAGTGCGCACCAACCGTGTCGTCAAAGCGTTACCTATGTCTTGTCCATGTTCATTCCAAGATCCACTCTTTCGGAAGCTCTACTGAGGTCATCGAGCATTGTACTGAGGTCTTCCATAGTCTCAGCTATGACAACTATATCGTCGGCAAACCGAAGGTAAGTGAGTGTTTTTTACGTTGATCCATTATAATTAAGTTTGTTTGTTGCATGAAAGTAGAATAAATGCTGTGGAAATGCGTTCCTTGCGAAGCATGTGTGGCGTGACTATGAATGATAGACTGAAAAATGATGTGATAAGACAATGGTGTGGTTCAAAAAAGATGTAGTAGCAAAAATTTAAAAGAGTATGCTTAGACGGTTTGGTCATGTTGAGAGGATGAAAGAAAGGCGACTTACAAAAGGTATTTACAAGGCAGATGTGAGTGGAAACGTCGGGAGGGACGCCCTAGAAGAACACATAGTGACCTAATGGGTGATGTTCTTCAGAAAGGTCAGGTGCGCAGTACTCGCAACTGGCGTACGTGTATGGCCAGATGTATGACCAGATGTATGAATTTAGACGAAGCAAAAGGAGTATGTAAGGAGCGTAGCAAGTGGCGTTCTATCATTTCTGCCTACCCCCATGCATTGGGGAGGTGTATGAAGCACTTTGGGTGCTCCTACAGTCACACCCCAGAAAAATAATTCAGAAAGCTGAGGAGAGGTAAACCCCTCAGCGACTAGCACAACAACAACGATCACTCTCACCCCGTCCTGCGGGAGAGGGACGGGAATTAAAATTTTGGGGACCGAGAGAACAAACCCTAGAGCAATGGGCCATAAAACCTCAACACCGACACCTCGGCGCAGAGGCAACCACACGACGAATCGTCGGGCAGTTACCTGACACGACACTCATCTGATTGGAGGATACTCCTTTAGAGGTATGAGGAACAGGGTGTAAAGTTCACTCATACTCTATAGTAAAGGGAGGATCCTCCGACCAGACGGGTGTTGTGTCTGGTGGGCAACTGCTCAACGGTTGATATCAGGATGTTGTATATTATGCTAGTCACGCGGTAAACTCCGATAGCGCGATACAGGATTTGTGACGTCAGGTCTTTGATGCGTAGTTCACATGTAGCGTTGTTGATACTGCCACACTCCCTTTTCCAAGAAGGATGAGAGAACTTCATACTCTGTTCCTCATACCTCCATATAACAAAGAATATAAATAGGTATAAATATGGAAAATAAACTGACAGTGCATAATGCTCATTAATTTATTAATTTTTATTGAAATATTTTTTTGCCTCGTTTGTCTATTGGTCGCAGGCGCTACTGCTGAGCATGAGGTCCTGGGTTCGATTCCCAGGTCTTTTTCAGTAGCAGTCCGGAGTCTGGATTTGTGCCCAGCTGATGTCAATAGGTTCGCCCCCTATTACTCGTACATGGGGCTTAAACATAATTGGCGAAATGTGGGTGTACCTACAACGGGTACACCTCTGCCTCACCCTTCGGGGAAATAAGGCGTGATGTCATGTTATTTACAAATTCGTTTCAGATAACAAAATGTCAAGTGGAAAATAAAAATACGTTTTGAAACGCCATGAAAATTAACAATGCAAAAATTTTTAACGAAATATAAAACTTCCTTAACGAGGTAACGTAACACGCTGTTGAGGTATCTCCTCGTTTTATGGTTAACTAGCTTTTGCCTGCGGCTTCGCTCGCGTTTATTTAGAACTCGACAATCAATTCGGGTTGTACTCTGCTTGTAACTCTTAACACATTTAGAGTTATGAGGAACAGGGTGTAAAGTTCACTCATACTCTATAGTAAAGGGAGGATCCTCCGACCAGACGGGTATTGTGTCTGATGGGCAACTGCTCAACGGTCGATGTCGGGATGTTGTATATATGCTAGTCGCGCGGTAAACTCTGATAGCGCGATGCAGGATTTGTGACGTCAGGTCTTTGATGCGTAGTTCGCATGTGGCGTTGTTGATACCGCCACACACACTACTAAAGTTTCTATAATAATAATAATTCAATTAAGATTCGAAATCGAGATTGTTTTCCTCGGGAACAGTACTTTTTCTCGGGATGAAAGGTAACTTACGTCCGTTTCTGTATACCTGACAACGTATATGCAAAATTTCAGTTCGATCGGTTCAGTGGTTTAGGCGTGAAAAGGTAACAAACAAACTTACTTTCGCATTTATAATATGTATAAGTTAGGACTAACAGTGCCCGTAGTTTTATCTGAATGAAACGGCACATTTTAATGGCATGTAGAAAACAAAAAAAAATAAAAAAAACTGCTGGCTTAGGAATATTTTTTTTTCATTTGGAATTTTATTTGGTGTGATGCTTATTTGGTCAATGAATAATATCAACCTATTGCAGCCATGCTAGAGATATTTATAGCCTTTCTTAGTTGTGACACAGCACCCGGTTCTCCGCCTTTTGAATCTAGCCTACCCTTGACCGTTTCTCCAGACGATCTCTACTGACAGTCGTGCGTGTATGTGGTGTCCATTTATCTGTAGGAAGTCGTGTAAGTTCAAGCCAAACACAACAGTGAACGACACATACATTATGTCATCTAAAGTACGAGATAAGTTACCTTCCCAGAAAAAATATCCAAGATATTTTTCTCAATTATCCTGCAAAAAAACACGCAGAATCTCTCTCGTAACTTTCACAAGAGGCAAAAGAAACTCTCAATAAGTTTCCTCTGTATAGATAAACTCTTCTAACGATTTTATTATTATTAAGTAAGTTTTCTCAACCAGTAAAAGTTAATTAACTCGAAATTCATGGCGTGACCTGAAGTTGGGAGTAGGCGCTAAACCGTAGCTTTTTCATAGGATCTCGCTCGAAACTTTGTATCGCAAAATATCTCGGACGAATCATTTAAAGTAAATTTTGAAAACCGTAATGTTGGTGGAATATTTGGAGTAGCTAATTTCTCAACTTGGTTTATTGTGTTTGGTTTGGTTTTTACACTATAATTACTTACGAGTATAGTTTATGTGTTGTGTGTTTAGTTGGTATGGGTACCGTGTGGTACCGGACGTAAAGAATAGCACCACCCCATTTCCTCCCGTGGGTGTCGTAAAAGGCGACTAAGGTACTTACTAGAGAATGGGCAGCAGCGTTCTCTATGAATTTTTAACACCATACTGCGATCGCCAACCCACCTGTCAAGCGTGGGGATTATGGCAAATTCCCCTCTTTTTGGGAGAGGCCTATGTCCAGCAGTGGAAATATATGGCCTATGTTCCGTCTTTTGGCTGAAATGATAATGATGATAGTTTAGGGCCTTTTAAGGGTTTGTAAATTGTTGGTCGTAGGGCAATGGAGTGCGATTCTTTTGATTTTCTCATTCGAACGCATTCTCAGTAGGTGTTCAAGGATCCATAGGGGGGCCCATTTTTTGGAATCTCCTGCTTGACCCGCTCCTGAAACAGCTGGAGAGTAGAGGCGACTACTGCCAAGCATTTGCCGACGATGTGGTGTTGGTGTTTGACGGTAACACAGCGCAAGAAATCGGGGGACAAGTCAATGCCGCTCTTGAACATGTTCGGGCGTGGGGTGTCAGAAACCGGCTCAAATTCTACTAAGAATTACATATACCATCGATTATTGAATTTGGTAGCTTGATTGAGGGGTTTGTAGCTAAATAATAACAGCCGCACGGGTCAATCGATCAGGTTAAACTACGTTGTCGCGTTTGGTCCGTGGATGGGTGACCATCTTTACATACCAAGACCCGTCCGTGCCTCGGAAAACACCTTAAGCCGTTGGTCCCGGCTGTTATTTGTAGATCTTTGGCAGTTGTTACGGATCGTCAGAAGCCCGAAAGTCTGACAACCAGTATTACCAAGGGGTATCGTGTTACCCAATACCTAACTGGGTTGTGGAGGTCAGATAGGCAGTCGCTCCATGCAAAAATACTAGTATTCAGCTGCATCTGGTTGAACTGGAAGCTAACCCCAACATAGCTGGGAAAAGGCTAAGCTGATGATGATGATATTGAGTTTGGTAGCAGGTTATACGGATTTCAGATTTGTTGATATGTTATGATACCCGCCCGTCTCGATAAGGCGTGCTCAATCTTTGTCCACTTTTAAAATTCTGGTTAAAAATCACTTCCTCTCTCCTTAAACATCATCATTACTTAAGTTGCTCTTGTATCATGTTTGTTATTGTATTTATATATACGAGTATATATATAATAATATGTATAATTATCTATATGCTTTATGTATGTATGTATTTATTGTATATGTAAATGGTGCACCACTGACTACCTGCAGTATTGTCTCTCCTTCTTCTTTTTGATCCATCCAAAGGTTGTCTGTAAAAGATCGCTTTTAGCGATAAAACCGCCCATTGTGACGCCATAAGTAACAGTTCTACATTTATATCTGTAATTTTTATAGTGTACATAATAAAGAGTATTATATCTATCTATCTATGATACATACTTTTATACCGTGCAACGTAACACCATCCACTGCTTACTGTTACTGTTAGCTAGCATCATCTTACTGCTGGGCAAAGGCTGGAAGTCATGGAAAGAGCCCATGACTTCCAGCTATTTCTAATGGGGTAGGTAATAGGACTAATGTGGACCACTGGTCGTTTGTTTTGTCCAGCTTGTCCCGCGATCTTCTACGGGGTCTGCCGTGATGCGTTCTAGCTGTCTCAGGGTTCCACATAGTAATTATTTTGGCGGCAGACGTGGCAAGCCCAATTCCATTTTAAATTTGTGGCTTTTCGAGCAATGTCAGCAAAAAGTGTTTTGGAGAAAAAAAAAAAAAATCGTAGGAGTGAAAATACAAAACTTTGGAATAGCTGTTCGTTTATACATTATAAGCTCATGGTGACGATGACGCGAGTTCCATTATTTTTTGTACATCCAAAAAGTACACAGTATAAGTACATAATTATAGCTCATGGAAAGCGTTCGGTGACGATGACGTGAGTTTCATGATTTTTGTTCACCCAAAAAGTACACAATACACAGTATACATATAGCTCATGGAAAGCGTCCGGTAAAGATGACGCGAGTTCCATAATTTTTGTTCACCCAAAAAGTGCTCAACGCGCCTAAAGAAGTTTTCACTTCAAAAAAATAAATAAAAAACATACACTGATTACATTCACAAATAGCTAGTAGATAAATGGCGAATAAAAACAACTAAGAGCGACGGAAACTGCTGTAGAAAATACAACATTACTTAAAAAATAAAAAGGAAATATCTGGAGGAAACGGAAATTGCCCGCACCGAAAGATAAAACTCAGACAGGTAAAAAGGTATAATACAAAAGATCCCGTATTGTATTAAAATTAAAGATATCAATGGTACCCTGGGTTTCCAAAGGCGATGTAGGTATAATCTTGCTCAAAGTAGCTGATCGTTTTCCTTTTAATGTAAGTAGATGTATCTGTAGATACCCGCATGTGGTTAAGAGGGCGTTCACCGGTCAACTAGCGCAACTGCTTAAAACGGCTCAACAAGGAACCTCGGTAAGTGTGTCTAGAATTTTCTAATACCTTTTATAAAGTTTTTTTTTTTTTTTTATTTTGTTTTTAGGTTTTTGTTTTGTTTTTTTATTTTGTTTTAGTTTTGTGTTTTTTTTTTGTTACAGTTCTACATTTATATCTGTAATTTTTATGGTGTACATAATATAGAGTATTCTAGTATCTATCTATCTATAATTATTGATATACGAAGCGACAAAATACGAATAGAATCTATACCCAAAGTCTGAAATTCAGATAATTTATGTAAACAAAGGGGATAACATATCAAAAAAAAAAAAAATATCTTCGTAATGGTAATTGACATAAAAAGGCGAAAAAAACAAGGTTCCATTTTCTTTTAAGTACTGAATTTAAGAAATTATAATTAAAAAATAATCATACCGTAATTATTTTTATAAATTATCAGTTTTAAACAAAGTTATTAAAAAAAGGAGATTTTCTGGTATAAAATATTTTATGATACTGGTAACAATGCAGGAGATCCAAACATTTTCACATTTTTTACATCTTCAACAACACTAATATTACAACTCTCATTCATAGATTCATATTGTATGTAGCATAATTATCTAGCCACATTTTGGATGAAAACGGCTGTAAACTGTTTCGAGTGGAAATCGATTTTGGGAGGCCTACGTCTAGCAGTGGACTTAAAAGGGCTGATTATGACGATCATAGGCCGTGTCTCCGACACACTGTATAAAACATCGTTTTTCAACGGTATTTTGTTTGCATAGTTCTTATAATTAATTCAATTTAATTTCATAGATAATTATTTACAATAAATAATATGATAAAATGTTTTGCAACACTGTCCTGTCATTTTGACAGTGACATTTCTTGACAATACTTTGTTTACGTAAATTATCTGAATTAGAGACTTTGAGGTATAGATCGTATTTTGTCGCTCTCCCCGCGCCGCGTTCCGTCTCGTTCGTGCAACCACAGATTATCAATAATAGGCTGCGTTCCAATTTACGCCAAAATCGCTGATAGCGCTCGACTCACACTCCCGTTCCGAAACACCCGTTCTCTGATGAGCGCGAAATTTAAAATGGTTTACAATAAAGTAACTTCAGATTCTGATGGGCCAATGACAAAGGCCCAGCGGACCGCATGCGGCCCGCGGGCCGCAGGTTGAGTATAGCTGACCTAGAGGAATGTGGCCGCTTTTATTTAGATCAAATTTTGTTGAAACGTTATAAATGGTACTAGCTTTTGCCCGCGGCTCCGCCCGCGTGGATGTCGGGTAGCGCCTAATAAATTAGTCTATGTCCACAAGGACATAATATAACAAAAAATATATAGCGAAAGAACTATTAATGAGGCCACGGGCGATGGGGACAGCGGGAATCCATACTAATATTATAAATGTGAAAGTAACTCTGTCTGTCTGTCTGTCTGTATGTTACGTTTTCACGCGTAAACTGCTGAACCGATCATCATGAAATTTGGCAGAGATATAGCCTGGGATACGGAGAAGGACATAGGTTACTTTTTTATGTGATATAACCGACACCCACGCGGGCGGAGCCGCGGGCAAAAGCTAGTGTACCATAATTACCTACTATGTTACTCGCACTGCTTATAAACCATCATAAAAAAATGAACTTCATGGAAAAGTTACGGCTTAAGCACTTCTTGGCTGACGACACACTAGTTAAGAACGGATCTACGAGTATATCGTACGGTTTACAAAGCTTGTTTAAAAAATTATAAATTATATATGTATTTCAAGACCATTTAAGTGTATTGCCAGTGTTTTCTTTTACTGTCGTCCCCTCATGATATAAGAAAAAGGATTCTCTGCCTTTTCGCCGAAAATTGTTTGCCGGATTTTCACTTGCCGACTAACGTTTCGCAGAATTTTATTTCGGCGAATAATCATTTGTCAACTTATCATATAATTTTGTTTTATTTCCCAACCTCACAGTTACCAACTGTACGTTTGGTCTGCTTTTCATAATGACACTTTTTTAAATGCCATCTCTCAAATAGCAGAATGTTTTAGTTTGTTCCTTTTACAAAAGCGATTCGCTTCTGGTACATCGCCGGCTCGTACGTTTTTTGTCATACTCTAACCTAACCTAACCTATCTTAAATATTTTTATAGCTCTGCATTGCTGCCAATTTAAAGGTTTAATGTTATTTTGAGATTCTTAAATAAAAAATGTATGTAAAAATTACACTGACAAAATTTTACCTATTCGTCTAATAGTTGTGTGGCCTAGTGAAATGTTTGACAAATGATAAATGTCCCAAACGTTTTGTGTCTTTATATAATAATCAGATTAACAATAATTCTATCAAATGAAACGTTGTCATAGAAAAATTTGCTAATAGTTAGTTGTCAAAGTGAAACATCGGCGAAACGTTGGTTGGCAAGTGATAATCTGCCAAACAATTTTCGGCGAAAAGGCAGGATAGGTACCAAGAATAAGAGTTTATGTGAGAAATTTCAACATTACTTACAATTTATATGTTAAAAGTGGCATGTTATGCAAAATAACTGATGCACATTCCCCGTGAAATAATGTCTAAATAACTTGAATTGGGAATTGCAACAGTATGAATTGCACCTACAGTATGCAAACTACGTTGAATACACAGGCGAATTCAGGTTGTATATTCTTAACCGAGAACACAGGAACACAGTGTGATAATATTACAGAACCCGTATTGTTTTGCGAAATCTAAAATCATCGTTGAAACCAGTGGTTGAAACTCGTCTATAAACTGAAGCCAGATTTAAGTCAGAACTACATCACGGCACTGCGGCTTCTAAAAATGAAAATTCTACCAAGAAGCGAAAGATTCCATGTTTAGCAATTGCAAACTTTTTTATTTTTCCAAGTAAAGTTTTCATGCTCGGAATTGAAATTAGAATGGTGAGTTGGACTCTAAATAAGGTTTTTAGTGAAATTAAGAAAGTTTCTCTTAGACTGCAGTCGGTCGGGTTTGGATTGAAAATTCACTATTATTAAGGGGGAGGGATCGAGTGACGGGAATAAGTGCACGACTAGATCCTAATGACCAAGGACTCTACTTATCTTCTTCAATATCACAAGGTAGTAAATTGCCTATACAGAGGGCTATATCTATCGTTTATACAAATAAATAAAATTTCAGTGTTTGTTTGTAATGTCAAAATAACAGCTTTTTGATAAATGCATATGAAAGTATATACTTATAACAAAAAAACAATCTCTAAAATTTTTGTCTGTATTTCGGTTTGTCTGTCTGTTTGTTCCCGTTAGTCTCCGAAACGGCTGGACCGATTTTGACGCGACTTTTACTGGCAGATAGCTGATGCTATGAAAAGTAACTCCTTTAGTAAAAGCCACGCGGGCGAAGCCGCGGGCAGCGGATATAGTAGGACCACTTGAAAAAATCTTAAAAACTGACTTTTAAACAAAGTTACTGTAAAATTAAAAGCAGGTAGGTAAATCGGGATCCTGCCGTTTTGCCGAAAAGATTTTGCCAAAATTTCACTACCCAAACAAATTTTAGCAACCTTTTTTTATACCAATGCAATGTTTGGAATGATTTTAGTACGCATATTTTCATTTGGTCAAATTTTTACTTTGCAAAATATTACCAAATAAAATGTCATTATGGCATTTGGTCTTTAATCAAATGATTTATTACAGCAAACAATCTTCAGACAATAAACGTTTGGTGAAATTAAATGACCACTACACATTTGACTTGTTGGTAAAATTTGATGTCTTTTGCGTACTTCTTTGTAAGTTTTTGTGCTTGAATTTATCTGAAACAAGTCAAATTTATGGTTACTTGATATTAGTTATATATTAGAAATAATTTAAAAAAAAAAATGGTTAGGTTAGGTTAAAACTGTGACCTATACGCACGAGCCGAGCGAGCGGAGCGAGCGGTGCCGCGGCAGCGGCCGGCGAGTGCCAGAAACGACTTGCATTAATAGAAAAAAGGGATTGTTTTTAGTAGGTTACCCGGAACTGAACTATTTAGATTAGGTTAATTATTTATTTACTGACGATACTAAATATTTGACTTATTTGATTTTGCGTAAAAACTGTTATTCCAACTGAAATATTTGACTAAATTAAAAATGTTTAAAGTACTAGTTGGTAAACAAGTTATAGTTTAAACGTTCATTTGCCAAACATTAGGTTTGCGTTACAATTTTTTGTGAATAGATTTTTTGTTAAGTCATAATTTGGCAAATGAAATTATGCGAAAAATTTTTTGGGAAGTGAAAATTTGTCAAATTCCTTTCGGTCAAACAAGGGAGAGCCAGGTAAATCTATAGTATATACAGGGTGTGGCGTTTACGCCACACCCTGTATATACTATAGATTTACCTTCACTATTTATAGTGTTTCAACGTTAACGGGTCGATTCAGCTATCACATACCACAATTTAAACCACCTTTCGCACTCCAAGGCATATAGTTTACCAAAGATTCGAGTTGAATTTTGAAAGAAACATTTTTTTACTTTAGCAACTTTAAAATGACATTTAAAATGTTATATGTGCATGTATTCCACAGCAATAAACGAAACAAAAAAAAAAATATAAAATATAATGTCATTTATAAAAATTACACCCCAATTAGTGATGCAGGTTGTCCATTTTTCAAAAAAGCATAAAAAATATTTTATTCTGAGAACTATGGGAATAGTTATTTGTTATACAAGAGTGCAAAGTTGCTTCTTAACCGTCTGCTCAATTTTGGTGACCGAGCAAGCGAAGGATTCTAAAATTGAATCACTCGCTGCGCTCGTGATTCAAAAATTTGAATCCTGAGCGTTAGCGAGGGAATCAAAAGAGCACGAGGTGAAAAATCTTTGCACTCGAGTGCAACACGTAACTTTTCATCCCACCTCAGGGAGGAAATTACTAAATGCAAAAAAAAAAATACAATCACAAGATACGTTTATTTCAGTTTAGGTATTAACTACTACATTATGATAGGTAAGTATTACAGAATAATAATAATATTATTATTAACATAAGCGGGATATTTACCATGTTTATTCATTTTTCTGAGTTCCCGATATTTCGGCGCTGTTGCAAGCACCATGCGTTTAAATTATAACAAATAATACTTAGGAATAATTAAGAAAAATTTAAAGTAACGTTGCTACAGTTACATAAGTTGAGTGTAATATTTTTGTTAGGTACTCTAATGTTGGTGTTAGTGACTTGTGTACTGTTTTTCGGTAAACTATCTGTCATACTTAATAGTTGTACCGATTCAACGGATTCCCTTGGCGTAAATTTTGGTGAGAGAGGGCGATGGTTAGGTGTTTCGTAACGGCTCATTTTTGATGTAGAAGGGCCAGTCTAAGGATCTGACTGAGGCTCTTTCAGTGTAATGGCTCCTTTTTTTCCCGGCTCATACCCCTCCCGTCCCCCGACAAGAACCCTCCCGTCCGGGGACGGGAGGGGTATGTGGGACTCCCCGGTAGAACCGGTATACCACCAAAAAAACCCAGCGGTGTTCCCTCATCGCCGTCATGGGAAGGCCATGGGAAACTGGCACAGCCTTTACATCCGTGACCCTCCCGACGCGTGCCCGCCTAGCTGGCGGGCCCCGCATGATCCCAAGCTCAAGGGCTACGGGAATGGCCGGGAACACCTGGCCATTCCCGTCCGGAACTGGTGGAGGCCTCCGAAAGTTCAAGAAATGTTGCTATTTCTCGTAGAATACTACCAATTTTAAGCTATTTATGCTACGCTATGCATTCGCTATGCATGCCACGCTATGCATAAAAAGCTATGCATGCTACGCTATGCATGCTACGCTATGCATGCTACTCTATGCATGCTACACTATGCACGCTACTCTATGCATGCTACGCTATGCACGCTACTCTATGCATGCTACGCTATGCACGCTACGCTATGCATGCTACTCTATGCATGTTACTCTATGCATGCAACACTATTTATGCTACGCTATGCATGCTACGCTATGCATGCTACTCTATGCATTCAACGCTATGTATGCTACGCTATGTATACTACGCTATTTATGCTACGCTATGCATGCTATGTTATGCATGCTACGCTATGCACGCTACTCTATGCATGCTACTCTATGCATGCTACACTATGCACGCTACTCTATGCATGCTACGCTATGCACGCTACTCTATGCATGCTACGCTATGCATGCAACGCTATTTATGCAACGCTATGCATGCTACGCTATGCATGCTACTATATGCATTCAACGCTATGTATGCTACGCTATGTATACTACGCTATTTATGCTACGCTATGCATGCTATGTTATGCATACTTCGCTATGCATGCAGCGCTATGTATTCGCTATGCATGCTAAGCTATGCATGTAACGCAATTCATGCTATAATATGCACGCTACTCTATGCATGCTACGCTATGCATGCTACGCTATGCATGCAACGCTATTTATGCAACGCTATGCATGCTACGCTATGCATGCTACTATATGCATTCAACGCTATGTATGCTACGCTATGTATACTACGCTATTTATGCTACGCTATGCATGCTATGTTATGCATGCTACGCTATGCACGCTACTCTATGCATGCTACGCTATGCATGCAACGCAATGCATGCTACGCTATGCATGCTACTCTATGCATGCTACACTATGCACGCTACTCTATGCATACTACGCTATGCATGCAACGCTATGCATGCAACGCTATGCATAGTTCGTTATGCATGCAGCGCTATGTATTAGCTATGCATGCTAAGCTATACATGTAACGCAATTCATGCTATACTATGCATGCTACTCTATGCATGCTACGCTTTGCATGCTACTCTATGCATGCTACGCTATGCATGCTACGCTATGCATGCTACTCTATGTATGCTACGCTATGCACGCTACTCTATGCATGTTACTCTATGCATGCAACACTATTTATGCTACGCTATGCATGCTACGCTATGTATACTACGCTATTTATGCTACGCTATGCATGCTGTTATGCATGCTACGCTATGCACGCTACTCTATGCATGCTACGCTATGCATGCTACGCTATGTATACTACGCTATTTATGCTACGCTATGCATGCTGTTATGCATGCTACGCTATGCACGCTACTCTATGCATGCTACGCTATGCATGCAACGCTATGCATGCTACTCTATGCATGGTACTCTATGCATGCAACGCTATGTATGCTACGCTATGCATGATATGCTATGCATGCAACGCTATGCATTAGCTATGCATGCTAAGCTATGCATGCTAAGCTATGCATGCAACGCTATGCATGCAACGCTATGCATGCTACGCTATGCATGTTACTCTATGCATGCAACACTATTTATGCTACGCTATGCATGCTACGCTATGCATGCTACTCTATGCATTCAACGCTATGTATGCTACGCTATGTATACTACGCTATTTATGCTACGCTATGCATGCTATGTTATGCATGCTACGCTATGCACGCTACTCTATGCATGCTGCGCTATGCATGCAACGCTATGCATGCTACGCTATGCATGCTACGCTATGCATGTTACTCTATGCATGCTATACTATGCACGCTACTCTATGCATGCTACGCTATGCATGCTACGCTATGCATGCAACGCTAAGCATACTAAGCTATGCATGCTACGCTATGCATGCTAAGCTATGCATGCAACGCTATGCATGCTATGTTATGCATGCTACTCTATGCATGTTACTCTATGCATGCAACGCTATTTATGCTATGCATGCTACGCTTTGCATGCTACTCTGTGTATGTTACTCTATGCATGCAACGCTATTTATGCTACTCTTTGCATGCTACGCTTTGTATGCAACGCTATGCATGCCACTCTATGCATGCTACTCTATGCATTCAACGCTATGTATGCCACGCTATGCATGCAACGCTATGCATGCTACTCTATGCATGCTACTCTATGCATGCAACGCTATGTATGCTACGCTATGCATGATACGCTATGCATGCAACGCTATGCATTAGCTAAGCTATGCATGCTATGCTATGCATGCAACGCTATGTATTCGCTACGCATGCTAAGCTATGCATGCAACGCTATGAATGCTACGCTAAGCATGCTACGCTATGCACGCTACTCTATGCATGCTACGCTATGCATGCAACGCTATGCATACTTCGCTATGCATGCAGCGCTATGTATTAGCTATGCATGCTAAGCTATGCATGTAACGCAATTCATGCTATACTATGCATGCTACTCTATGCATGCTACGCTTTGCATGCTACTCTATGCATGCTACGCTATGCACGCTACTCTATGCATGCTACGCTATGCATGCAACGCTATGCATACTTCGCTATGCATGCAGCGCTATGTATTCGCTATGCATGCTAAGCTATGCATGTAACGCAATTCATGCTATACTATGCACGCTACTCTATGCATGCTACGCTATGCATGCTACGCTATGCACGCTACTCTATGCATTCAACGCTATGTATGCTACGCTATGTATACTACGCTATTTATGCTACGCTATGCATGCTATGTCATGCATGCTACGCTATGCACGCTACTCTATGCATGCTACGCTATGCATGCAACGCTATGCATACTTCGCTATGCATGCAGCGCTATGTATTCGCTATGCATGCTAAGCTATGCATGTAACGCAATTCATGCTATACTATGCATGCTACTGTATGTATGCTACGCTATGCATGCTACTCTATGCATGCTACGCTATGCATGCTACTCTTTGCATGCTACGCTATGCACGCTACTCTATGCATGCTACGCTATGCATGCAACGCTATGCATGCTAAGCTATGCATGCAACGCTATGCATGCAGCGCTATGTATTCGCTATGCATGCTAAGCTATGCATGTAACGCAATTCATGCTATACTATGCATGCTACTCTATGCATGCTACGCTATGCATGCTACTCTATGCATGCTACGCTACGCATGCTACGCTATGCATGCTACGCTATGTATGCTACTCTATGCATGCTAATCTATGCATGCTAATCTATGTATGCTATACTATGCACGCTACTCTATGCATGCTACGCTATGCATGCTACGCTATGCATGCAACGCTAAGCATACTAAGCTATGCATGCTACGCTATGCATGCTATGTTATGCATGCTACTCTATGCATGCTACGCTACGCATGCTACTCTATGCATGCTACGCTATGCATGCTACGCTATGAATGCTACGCTATGCATGCTACTCTATGCATGCTAATCTATGCATGCAAATCTATGCATGCTACTCTATGCATGCTATGTTATGCATGCTACTCTATGCAAGCTACGCTACGCATGCTACTCTATGCATGCTACGCTATGCATGCTACGCTATGAATGCTACGCTATGCATGCTATTCTATGCATGCTATTCTATGCATTCTGCTCTATACATGCAACGCTATGTATGCTACGCTATGCATGCTAAGCTATGCATGCTTCTGTATGCATTCAACGCTATTTATGTTACGCTATGTATGCTACTCTATGCACGCTACTCTATGCATGCTACCCTATGCATGCAACGCTAAGCATACTAAGCTATGCATGCTACGCTATGCATGCAACGCTAAGCATACTAAGCTATGCATGCAACGCTATGCATACTAAGCTATGCATGCAACGCTATGCATGCTACGCTATGCATGCTACGCTATGCATGCTACGCTGTGCATGCTACTCTATGCATTCAACGCTATGTATGTTACGCTATGTATGCTACTCTATGCATGCTAATCGATGCATGCCTCCCATTCCCTCTCACCCCGGACCATGGCTTGTATCAGGGCCGGGCGCGAGAGGTCGCCGCCGCTGCCGATACGAAAACACGACGGTGCTCCACCCAAGCAGGGCAGACCGCCACTGTATGCTCCACCGTGTCCTCGGGGCGATCATCGCAGTGGTGACACCCGGGCATTTCCTCCCGCCTGATAATGTGCAGGAACCTCCCGAAACATCCGTGTCCGGAGAGGACCTGCGTCAGACGGTAGGTGAGGACGTGAATATAAGTTGTATCGACCCCTTAACGTTGGACTCCTGTTTATGCTACAGCCTGTATATTTATATTTAATATTATAAAGAAAGAGCCAATTTTGTTTGTACGTCTAGGGTATTCTCCGGAACCGCAGCTTCTATTTGAGAAATTATTTCACTATTTGAAAGGTACATACATCATTTCAGGTGGATATAGGCTGTATGGAAAGGTATATATTACTAACAAAGAATTACTTAACAATACTAATGAAATACTATCTTGAATACATGCAAGTCTAGTATGTTTTGTTAGTTAACTGCTCAGAATTTTTGCACAACATGTCGTGAACAGAATACCGTCTTCACATGTAAATTGTACCGGTGCAAAGCCGGGGCAGGTCACTAGTAGTAGGTAAAGAGTCAAATTGTTTATGTGATAATTGTGTCATTAATACCTTAAGAACCAATTTAGAATCCAACATGGCTTGGTACGCGACGTTGTTGGGAAGAGGCCAGACGGAATGACCATAATGCCTTGGAAGTTGGGTAGGCCTTTGGTATGGGATGCAACCTGTGTCGACACCCTCACGCCAGCCCATCTTCCTAGCATGGCAGGTTGTGCTGGGGTGGCTGCTGCAGGTGCAGAATACCTCATACGGCGCCTAATAACCTTATAGGGAGTTATATGTTTGGGGTTGAAACACTAGGACTGTGGGGTCCGAGTGCTCATCGAGTATTCCGGGACATCGCCAAGCGGTCGCCTCTTAACGTGACCATAGGGATGGTCTATTTTTAGGCCAAAGAATCAGCATTTGGGCCAGGCTTTTGGGCACTATTCCCGCTGACAGCGATGCGGACGAATTTTTTGATGCCCAATGAGCTCTTTCCGGGGGGGGGGGAAGATTTTTGTGTACTTAATATAAATATTTAAGTCATCAAATTTTATATATTTTCTACGCTCTTCTCCGTTATGGAAACAACCACACCTGTTGGAAAAAATAGACCAAATTATTCGCAGCACACTTACATCCATTTTAAATGTGGCCTTAGACGACCGTGCCTGGTTGCAAGCCACACTACCCATCCGTTTCGGTGGCCTCGGCGTCCGCAAAATTAACAGTATTAGCTTACCGGCGTTCCTGTCCTCTGTCCACGGCACTGAAGAGTTGACCGGGAAAATTTTAGCCCCTTCCCTGATTGTCTCTGAAGTGCCGTGCTTGACCGATGCGGTGCATACCTGGAAAATGGCTTGCCCAGATACAGATCGGCCCGTGAATCCATCTTCCCAGAGACAGTGGGATGAGCCGCTCTGCAGGTTGGTACGGAATAATCTTATTAATACGTCCACCAATACTGCTGAGCGTGCCCGCCTGATGGCTGTGGGTGAGTGGGAGTCGGGCCTCTGGCTTCAGGCACTACCGTCACCCAACATAGGCACTATGCTGGGTGACACAACCTTCCGGCTTGCTACTTGTCTGCGTCTGGGCGCTCCTTGCGTGGCTCTGCATCGCTGCCAATGCGGCGAAGTTGTCGACTGCCTCGGACATCATGGCCTATCCTGCAGTAGGAGCGCAGGCCGAATTGCACGGCACGCCAGCATCAATGACATTATCCGTCGTGCTCTTGTCACCGCCGGGGTGCCAGCTGTTTTAGAACCCAATGGCTTGGCACGCGACGATGGGAAGAGACCGGACGGAATGACCATAATGCCTTGGAAGTTAGGTCGGCCTTTGGTGTGGGATGCAACCTGTGTCGACACCCTTGCGCCATCCCATCTTCCTAGCACGGCGGGCTGTGCTGGGTCGGCTGCTGCAGGTGCAGAAAACCTCAAACGGCGCAAATATAACAACCTTATTGGGAGCTATATGTTTGAGCCGTTTGGGGTTGAACTCTAGGACCATGGGGTCCGAGTGCCCACTTGGTTTTTCGAGACATCGCCAAGCGGTTGGTCGACACTTCTCGTGACCAGAAGGCTGGCCTATTTCTTGGCCAAAGAATCAGCATTGCCATACAACGTGGCAATGCTGCCAGCCTTTTGGGTACTTTTCCTGTTGACAGCGATGCGGATGAATTTTTTGATGCCCTTTGATCCTTTCCCCTCCCATATTTTTATATATTTGTACATATTATTATTACTTAAAAATTAATTAATGTTAATAAATACAATTTGACAGAGTCATCATCATCATCATTTCAGCCGAAAGACGTCCACTGCTGGACATAGGCCTCCCACAAGCACCGCCACTTCGACTGGTTCTGTGCTTCCCGCATCCAGCGGATTCCTGCGGCTATCATAAGGTCATTGGTCCACCTTGTGGGAGGCCTTCCAACGCTACGTCGTCCGGTACGCGGTCGCCACTCCAGAACCTTTCGGCCCCAACGGCCATCTGTTCTGCGCGCAATGTGCCCTGCCCCAATGGGCAAATCTTTTTTTTTATATTCAGTCTTACACTAAAATATTGCAATAGTGGATTGCTACTATTGCAATATTTTAGTGTAACGTACAATTTATATTTATTAAGTACCAATAATGATAAAGAGTGTAATAAAAAATGGTTGATTTTACACCATGGAAATAACGAATAACCTATTGATTATTATAAGCATTTCTATACAAGATAACTGTGCTATTAACCTACATAATATTGAGTAATTAATCAACCTCTCTTATAGTTATACATCAGTCAATTACACTTTTCGGAAGTCCACTTAAAAACACTGAGAGTGTTCGTTTCCCCTTTCATAGAGCCTTTGATATTCGAATACATGAGTAAATAATCACTAGAGACTTAGGGCCCTATCTCACTAGGACACCTCAGTGGCGGCGCAACCGCACTGCCAAACAATGTATTGTTTGAAAGAAAGAAACAAACGTATTTATTGTGTTCATTTATTAGTTCTTCAACAGAGGCTACATAATTAGATGCAAGTATACATAGAACGGGGACAAATACAAGTGTGCGCTTCCAATTATAGGAGACCATGTCGTTTACTTATGAAAATCACTTTTAACAGATATAACCGCCTCTGTGGTCTAGTGGTAAAACCACCTGTCTCAGATCCAGAGGTCCCGAGTTCGATTCCCAGCGGGGGCAAAAATATCTGCTCGGTTTGGTTGGTGGTAGGGCTTGTTCTAAGTCCGCCTGGCTAGCTACCACCATCTTATCTAAGTCTGTCGCCAAACAACAATGTTAACAGCATTTGTTGTGTTTCGGCAGTTAGAGGTAAGATAGCCAGTTCCTCTGTGGTTGAGGATTCCGGGTGAAGCTCGCTTCCATCTTCGGCCTTATCATCACTTACCATCAGGTGAGATGAAGGCCAAGAGCTTCCCACTTGTGTGTAAAAAAAAATGAAAAAAAAAAAAACATAAAAATGAAACAAAGTGAATTACATAAAAAATGTATATGAAAAAAAAAATACCATAAAAACCACATACAAAAATAATCAAATCTTACGACTTGGATACTGGCTGGTTGGACTTTTATTTACTTCTTTTTTTTTTGGTTGTTTTCGCAACTGATCGGATGCCTGGTGAGATACCCACCATAAAGCTGTTATATTGCTGGCAGTGCGACCATGGTAACCTAGTGAGATACAATTAAGCTTCGAATCTCCAGCAACTGCGTTATGTTACAGTATATATGCCATGTACAGAATTGCCTATTGAATAAAACTAATAACGCATTATGCGATCTAACACAGGCCAAACTACATCAAAGTCAAGTAAATAATAATAATAATAATTTATTTAATTCAGACATTTATAGGCCATAGATACACACATAAATTTTATACTATTTTAAACAGATAAAAACCCAAAAGAAAACTGTGATTAATAAAATTTCAATACTCTTTGCATTAAATGAATGAATGAAATGCACCGACCCCAGCGTGGTATAACCATACTCGATTACTCGAATGAACCCAAAGATTCACACCAGCCGGGCAGCCCCTGGAGCCTCATGTTTCATGGGACTAAAGTGGCCATTGCATATCAAGGAGTAGACCGGGGGGAAAATAATAATTAAAATTAAATTAAATTGAATAAAGAAATCAGAAATCATTTATTTGCAAAGAATGTACGTAACAAAAACATAAGTTTGATGGCGTATAAAAGGAAAAACAATTGGATCCAGTACATTCTACCGTAAGGCATGCAACATTAAGCACTATAATAGTATACAAATCTATCATAATCAATAAATGTCAGGTAATCAGTTTTTAATGTCATATTTTTATAAGTCAAGTTCACACCGGAAAAATAAAATAGTCATGCATGAATACAAAATAAGAATAATGCAAATTTAATAAATTGAAATATTTTTGGGCAATATCATAGGGTGTTATCCTTTAAAAACTCGCTGACGGCGTAATAAAATTTTTCAACTAGTAGTTTCGTTAATTTCTTTTTGAAAAAATGAGTTGTATAATTTTTAATGTCATTAGGTATTTTATTGTATATACTTGGTCCCATATGTCCCATATTGAGGAGCTCGTGGCTAAGTAATAACAGCCGCACGGGTCGGTCAGGTTAAGCTACGCTTGCCGGGGTTGGTCCGTGGATGGGTGATCATCTATACATACCGAGACTCCTCCGTGCCTCGGAAAGCACGTTAAGCCGTTGGTCCCGGCTGTCATTCGTGGATCTTTGACAGTCGTTACGGGTCGTCAGAAGCCCAAAAGTCTGACAGCCAGTCTTACCAAGGGGTATCGTGTTACCCAGTTACTGGGTTGTGGAGGTCAGATAGGCAGTCGCTCCATGTAAAATACTGGTATTCAGCTGCATCCGGTTAGACTGGAAGCCGACCCCAACATAGTTGGGAAAAGGCTAGGCAGATTGACTTGGTCCCATATGTAAAATATTCTTTCTTAATAATGCTGTTTTGAAACTGAGAAAGGATTTGTATTACTCGAACTTTGTTCCTGATAAATAATGATTGTTTTAGGAGTAAGTTCGCTTCAATCAAGGGTTCAAATTCTTGGGATATTTGTAACGCCGTTTTATAAGCTGTAAACGTTCAAAATATTTTATTTCACATAAACCTACATAGGCACTTATGAAACATCAGAAGCTAGGTACACGGTTCCAATTGGTCAATTCCTATGGAGAAGAGCTGGCACTCCACAGTTACACATTTAAAACATAATTCTTTTACAATATTTTCAAAGAACTGTTCTATCTAATCTAATATCTAATGTACAGTCTACTTACTAGGCCTATAACGTTTTCACATTCACGGAATAGAAACATAACTTCAGAGTACGGCTACTTGTGTCATCATTCAACATCATCATCATCATCATTCTCTTGCCCATATCCCAAATTATTTGGTATTGACGCAACAAGTCGTGATACCTGTGTATAAGGTTGAAAACATTAGCTACTTGAAAGAAAAGAAAAGAAAAATAAAATGTTTTATTTTTACAGAAATAAGTGCATATAAAAAGATAAGCTACTTGTTTATGTGAACGTGTCGGTGTCAAAATTTGTTCAACGTCATATACAGCAATGAAGAAGAGAAACCTTGGTCTCTGATGGGTATTTACTCAAGTGAATAAGTTCCCTTGGGACTCGGAACCACTCGTGAGTCCGCGGCTGTTTCCGTGGGATACGAAGGTAATGTGTTTACGAAGCATTACCGATGTAAATAGCACATTGTGTAAACTTTAAAGGTGCAGAAAAATAGATTTTTGTTTGTAATGTTGTTCTTTGTTTTAAGTAAGCGAAGACGTTTATTGAAGTGAAAACTTCTTTAGGCGCGTTGAGCACTTTTTGGGTGAACAAAAATCATGGAACTCGCCTTATCGTCGCCGAACGCTTCCCATGAGCTATATGTATACTGTGTATGTATGTCTACTTTTTGGGTGAATAAAAAATCATGGAACACGCGTCATCGTCACCGAACGCTTTCCATGAACAGTTATTCCTAAGTTTTGTGTTTTAACTTCTGTCGGCAATCCTTATGACTGGCAATTTTTTTTTCTTGTGTACTTATGCTGCTTTATTTCGTGTGCGTGTTGACAAAATTTAGGTAAGTTTTTCCGTTTGAGTAATTTTCAGATCTCTCTGTAATGGCTCATTTACAGTCGCGGCTCGCGGCTCGTCTCGCGGCTCGTCTCGTGTCTCGCGACACAGCTCGTTCGCTGGTCAATATAATCAATTTATGTTCACACTCTCGCGGCGCTTTCAGTTGTTTTCGAACCTTCGACTATGGAGGAAGTCAAGGTATTAGCGGCATCAACTCTTTCTTTGCTGAGCTTCTACTACTACGCAACTAATTTACAAACACAAACAGTAAAAAAACCAATGCATTGCATTCATAAAAATCTAATTCACACTACCTACTCACAACGTAACCGGCACGGCTAAACGTTTGTAATCGACTAACGACCGAACGCGTGTGTAAATACCACGCGCGCATCCCTCGCGAGCCCCTTTGACTCATGCCCAAAAAACTGCATCCGACGCGAGCACTCCGAATGGCGAGACGAGCTGCGAGGCGAGCCACGAGCGCACCGACACACGCGTCTCGTTGTTCGCCTCGCGGTTCGTCTCGCCGCTCGCACGAGAGTGTAAATGAGGTAGGTATCAGAGTTTCATTTACGCTTTTACAAAGTTACTACTATTTCTTGGTCAAAGAAGCAGCATTGCCTTACAAATTTGGCAATGTTCACTGTGATTAACATTGATTTTCGGAAAACCTGTAAGTGTAAGATTTTTTTTTCTATTTTTCCTGAAGTTATTAATACCCTAGGTCCCCGGAAATATCTTCATCATCATCATCATTTCAGCCGAAAGACGTCCACTGCTGGACATAAGCCTCCCCCAATTGGGGGGGTTTGCCATAATCGCCACGCTTGGCAGGCGGGTTAGCGATCGCAGTATGGTGTCAAAACTGCATAGAGAACGCTGCCGCTGCCCGGAAATATATATTTATTAAATTTTTCTATTCGGATCTCTGTCAAATTATGGGTTATTCACTCAGTGGAATATTACAAGTTGCGTGAGAAGATGAAACGCCAAACTTGTACCTACTTACAAACAGAAGTACACGTTGGTTAAAGTTTAGCTCCGTCGGTTGGAGTGCTCGTCTCATGCTCTGTCTACTTCCAGAAGGATTAAGGCGCACGATACATATGTATGTTTCTAAGTTGCGGTGAAACTGATAAGTTTGGAGACTTAGTATCTTGAAGGGACTCCAATTTTGAATAGTTCCGTTATGTGTTTTCTTATTAACAAATGCTTCTACAGAATTTGTTTCTATATTTGATATCCTAAGCTTGCATTAATAAAACCATTGAAGGTAATTATGAGGTAAGTATGCCTTACTTTTGTTTAATACTTACAGCTAACATAAACAGTGTTCTTAAACAATATGCATTTGAAGGCCATTTACAAGTTTCCACTGATACGAGTAAACACTTGAAACAAAAAAGACAACAAAAAAGGTCGGTACAAAATACCTATAACATAAAGCAGGAAGCAAAATAACACGATCGCTTAACACAAACTAAAAATCATTCAGACGCAAACAAATATTTTTCCGTAAAAAAGCTTTTCACCAACAACTGCATAAGCCGAGAAACACTGGTATTGAAAATGTCCAAATCATGTTCACCAGTTATTTTATTAAAACTTCTGTTCGCACTCGTGCGAGCAGAAGTACGATAGTAGTAGTAGTATGATACGAATTCTGCCTGTACGCAGACCCTTGTGCCTATTTGTTTTATCTGATATAAACCCCTGTTTGCTAGTATTTCATTGTTAACTTGAAAAATGAAAGTTTTATGTGAATGTTACAGTACCTAGTTGCAAATAGCTGAAAGAAACGGAAAATTGACTTCGATATTATTCATCATCAGCATCATTTCAACCGAAAGACGTCCACTGCTGGACATAGGCCTCCCACAAGCACCGCTACCTCGACCGGTTCTGTGCTTCCCGCATCCAGCGGATTCCTGCGGCTTTCATAAGGTCATCGGTCCACCTTGTGGGAGGCCATACAACGCTACGTCTTCCGGTTCGCGGTCGCCACTCCAGAACCTTTCAATATTATTAGGTACTCGAAAAGTTAGTCTTCAACATAATTACAATTAAAAAAAAAAAAACACGGGGCAGTCTTTGGGCACTGCCGATAGAAGTAAAAACTAAGTACATATATACACAGTCTACATATTGCTCATGGAAAGCGTTCGGTGACGATGACGCGAGTTCCATGATTTTTGTTCACCCAAAAAGTACACATACATACACAGTATACATATAGCTCATGGAAAGCGTTCGGTGACGATGACGCAAGTTCCATGATTTTTGTTCACCCAAAAAGTGCTCAACGCGCCTAAACAAGTTTACACTTCAAAAAAATTACTCTGTACCACATAAAAAATCTTACTCCCATGAAAATTAATTTATGTTTAAGCAACAAACATGGCAAGTTCGGGAAACTGCCAGCTAGTTACAAGTACACAATTTCGTACATAACAATAACAAAGTCGGAAACTTTAGTTTTTCAGTAACAACCGAACGAAGTAAAGCAATCACAGTAACACAAAACAAACTTACATTTTTAAAATTGCCATCCATATTATATTTGACGGTAGTTGCGAACTCCGGGAAATTATGTTATGTGTATGCATGATGTATATTTAAAGATATGCTATATATTTAAAGCTATAGGTGATATTTTTTGAAATTATGTTTTGTTACATATTTTGTTTAATTTAATAACTAACAATCCATTTGTTATTGCAACGGTACAGTTCCTATATATTAAGTTTGAGACGTATTGTTAAGCGTGCCAAGAGTGGTAACGAAGAAAAAAGAAGACTATTTATTGGATACTAGCTGCTGCCTGCAACTTCACCCGAGTAACTTTTTATAAAATAAAAGTAGCCTAAGTTACTCCTTCTAAAATCAACTATCAGCCAGTGAAAGTCCCGTCAAAATCGGTTCAGCCGTTTCAGATATTAGCCGGAACAAACAGACAGACAAAAAAAAATGTTGTTTTTTGTTATAAGCTCCATACATACTTTCTTATGCATTTAGTACAAAGCTGTTATTTTGAAATTACAAACAGACACTTAAATTTTTGGGGAGGCCTATGTCCAGCAGTGGACGTCTTTCGGCTGAAATGATGATGATGAATTTATTTTAAATAATGCCGCCTAGAAAAATTTGGCGTATTAGGCGTTTACGATATTTATTTATTATTAAATAGCTTCTGCCCGCGACTTCGTTCGCGTGGAAATCGTAAGACAACACGATCATTATACTAAAATACCAGCCACATTTTAATAAAACTTCCCTGAATACTACGTGTAGTGTATGTAGATATACTTATGATTTGTCTCGAGCGCATACGTCACAAGGTGCGGGCTGAGTGGGGGTCATTCTATGCCCAACCGCCAGCCTGCAAGCACGTGGTGGTGCGTAGGCGAGCCAAATACTATTTTAATATTGTATAGCTATACTAGCTACTACACTACGTTTGTAGTTTTGGTCATAGCACTCAAAATATACAGAGAGTCAGGACTGGTGACGCGAGAGCAAGCGACGTACAGTTCCATGTTCTATGGTAAAGGGTTTGGTTTCCGCACTTAGTCCTTCAGTGGACCATTATACATGTGCCATGGCGGCCATCAGTGGTTATATTGCTTACGTATAAACAATTATTATAACACAACTAACTATAACACTACGAATTATATAGGTACATAGGTAAAAAGGGACGGGAAATAATCATAGGGCATCAAACAACTCGTCCGCATCACTGTCAATAGAAAAAGTGCCCAAAAGGCTGGCAGCATTGCTACGTTGTATGGCAATGCTGATACTTTAGCCAAGAAATAGGCCAGTCCTCTGGTCAAGTGAAGAGTCGACCAACCGCTTTGCGATGTCTCGAAAAACTAAGTGGGCACTCAGACCCCCTGGCCGTAGTGTTTCAACAACAATATTTATTTTCAATACCTAATAACTTAAGTAGTCAAAATATCAGGATTTTATACTTTTTCTTATTTAAATCATGGTTCATTAATTAACGCCTAGGCCAAACCGCTGAGGCCCGTAACGTGATATTTAGTACATACCCTTGTCTTATATTTGGTGTAGGGATCAGTAAAGATTAGGTACCTACGTATCTTGAAATACTAGATGAACAGGGGTTTGTGGTTTTATTAAGATGTACCAAGGTACATCTTAACAACAATATCTTAATAACATCTTAATATCTTCTAGGTCAAGACCTAGGTACATAATTACTAACGTGAGGTGAAGGAGAACAATCGATTTGTCTAGCCTTTTCCCAACTACATACGTTGATTTTGGAGGCGGCTTCCAGTCTAACAGGTTATTATAATGAAAAGAATAAAAGAAAAAAGAAAAGAAAATACGTTTATTTGCGGTGAACATGACGCAAAGAAGGAACCAAACACGAAAAGAACAAGCTGGGGGAAAATATGCGTCACATCCACGCAAAATGGACATCGATAAGCATAATGCTGCGATCCTATGCGAGACAGAGCCTCAGCGCTGGTTATTAGCGACAGCCGGCGTTGACGTGATGACGTCAACCAGTTACAAAATAAAAAATAAAATAAGTACTATATTAAGTTTACATAAATATAATATTTAAAATGGCAACATTCCGTTCCATCGGCAACGATTCGGACGACGATGGCATAATGTAATCTGTGCGCGCAACTGTCATAACTATTTGTTTGACGTTTACCAGTTTTAACACGTAGCGACTGCCTATTTGACTTCCACAACCCAGGTACTAGGTATAATAACCGGCACCAGTCGTGTACACTTTCGGCTAGATAAAAATGACACGCGAGAGTCCAATAGACGACGAGTATCGACTGACAAACCAATCGCATGCAGCTCGGCGCCCCCCGGCTTCTTTATTCTGCCAAAGAGACCTAAAAATTTACTTCTGCGCAGGTGTCAGTTTGTGCTCACGACTCATGCCGGTTACTATATCACGATACACCTTGCTAAGACTGGTTGTCAGACTTTTGGGACGTCTCGTAACGACTGTCAAAGATTACGAATGACAGCAGGGACCAACGGCTTAACGTGCTTACCGAGCCACGGAGGGGTTTTTATATGTATTGATTAGTCACTCATCCACGAACCGAATACGGCAAGTTTAGGTTAACCTTTGATCGACCCATGCGGCTGTTATCATTTAGTCACGAGCCTCTCTGCTAAGGCAAAAGTGAACAAGAACGACGTTAGGAAAGGACTTCTAAATACATACATAGGTACCGAAGCCTGAAATCATTGAGCTAGCGTAGTAACCAATTCTCGACCCTTCTTTGTATAAGAACTCAGTTCTGAACACATGATATACCCAGCAGAAACCCCTGTTTTCGGAAATCGAAAAATACCAACCAAAACTCATTACCGTAAGAAATCCCATTTTACCTCTACTAAACAGTTCCTAGTACGAACGCGCTACGTAAACGTACCTAACATAAATTCGAACAATTTATGAATCTAAAATACAGGATACATCTTAAGAAGGTACCGAGCGCAGTGGCGCCCTCGTCGTTCGTTTGGTGATTTCTTTTATATTGATTATTTTCTGCATTTTCATTCTAAAATAAAAGAAATCATCAAACGAACGACGAGGGCGGCTCTGCGCGCTCGGTACCCTTGTAGCGGTATCAACAAACGCCACATGCGAACTACGCATCAAAGACCTGGCGTCACAAATCCTGCATCGCGCTATCAGAGTTTACCGCGCGACTAGCATAGATACAACATCCCGACATCAACCGTTGGGCAGTTGCCCACCAGACACAATATCCGTCTGGTCGGAGGATCCTTACACATTGACTGCCACCGCGGTCACCGGTGACCGCTAACAATAGTTTTTCTATTGTGTCAGTTGTCTGGCGGTCAAAGCCTTAAAGGATTTTGGTTAAAATTTTTGTGACAAGCACAATTTTATAAGTATCACCATAGATACTTAAGAATAAAGTCTTAAAACTAAGTAAATATTTTCTGCGAAAGGAGTATTTTCAATTTTAAAATCGTTCTAATTTATGTTACCTTAACGTAATCGTGCTAGGCCCACAGAACTGCGAAGTTTCATTCGAACTTTACTGTTTAAAAAGTTGGACATTATCTAAAAAGACAATACATCTCAAGCTAGATTAAAAAGCTGGTTGGTCCCGGGAGACGAAAGTAGTTAGGAATAAAACCGGACATAAATTCTGGTTGACTTTGATTAATAAAATAAGCGGGTATGGGATGGCTCCGTACCTAAGCTTTGGGGAATTTATTACTGTATGCAACGCGTTTGAGTATCCCGAAATTCGTGTGACGAAATAAATGTTTATTTATAGAAATTAAGTGCTTAGTTTGAATGTTGATTAATAGGTACGATTACATAACGTCCTGTTTATTTTTACTTTAATGTTTCATATAAAACTGTTGTCTATCAAAGTTTGTAGCTATAAGCTATAAACTATAGCGCTGTTCTTAGTCTTAATATTTAATTTATGTGTGGATCAAGGAGTGTACCCGGATCTAATGAAATACAGTAAAGTAATACTTCTACTTCTTTCGAGTACTTTGTCTGAATAAATAAATTATTATTATTAATTAATACCACTTTTGAAATTCGGGGACAGTAAAGACACACCAATAATAATAGATTTGAAAAGGTAATGGCTTAATCAAATGCTTAATCATTTTAACACCAATAAAATCTTACACGATCAACAGTATGGTTTTACTAAGGGACGTTGTACGACTGACGCCGGTGTCACCTTACTAAAATACATATTTACAGCGTGGAAAGGGGCCAAAAATGCCATAGGAATCTTTTGTGACCTCTCCAAGGCATTTGATTGCGTCGAAAACGAAACCTTACCCTTGAAACTTGAGCATTACAGACTTGGAAAACTTGCGCTCAGTTTAATAAAATCTTATTTAAATAATATACAACAGCAAGTTAAAATAAATGGCGTCGATTCACTCGGTTTAAAAATAAAAATGGGTGTTCTAAAAGGCTCGATATTGGGTCCTTTACTCTTTTTAGTTTATATTATTGATCTACCCAATTTGTTAAAAACCCAACCACAAATGGTGTTATTTGCTGACGATACATCCTTAATTTATAAGGTATCTAGATAGACGTGCTAAAAATTCTGACGACGTAAATAGCGCTCTAATGCAGGTCCAAAATTGGTTCACTGCTAATAATTTAGTATTAAATGGAAAAAAAAATAAACTAAGTGCATCAGATTTTCTTTACCAAATGACAAAAGTAGTAATTGTGAGATAGTATTGAATCAAGAGAAACTAGAAATCATCGATAAAACTGTTTTCTTGGGGATCACGCTCGACTCAAGGCTTCAATGGGGTCCTCATTTAACATCCCTTGCAGGGTGGCTAAGTTCAGCAGCATATGCTGTGAGATTTGATTGCTGTTGATTTACTGATGTAGATACCGCGAGGCTAGTCTATTTTAGTTACTTTCATAGTATTTTGTCGTATTGTATTTTAGTTTGGGAAAGGCAGTAGACATCGATTCTATTTTTATCCTGCAGAAAAGAGCCATCAGAGCCATATATGGCCCCCACAGGCACGATACCTTGTGGTAAGACTGGCTGTCAGACTTTCGGGCTTCTGACGACCCATAACAACTGTCAAAGATCTACAAATGACAGCTGGGACCAACGGTTTAACGTGTTTTCAGAGGCACGGAGGGGTTGATGATGATGATGATGATGATGATGATGGGGCTCCCTTTTCTGCACCTAGACTCCCATTTGGTCCGTTGTGCGTGGGGGTTCTGGCTAACAGAGCCAGCCTAGCTCCGCCCAAAAGCACAGAAGCTTCCTGGGAGCTTCACAGGCTTCACGGAGCGACCTCACTGTTCCGAGGATTTCTTCACGTTGTGGAGCCACGGTCTCGCATTCCAGGATGACGTGGGCGGCTGATTCCTCGGCGTCAAGGCACCTGCAAAGGGGGCTGTCTGTGGCGCCTATGTTAAAAAGATGTTTATTAAGGTGATTATGGCCCGTAATTGTACCTATTATTATTCTAAGGTTATTTCTACTTAAGCTGAGGAGTTTTTTTTGGGTAATCGCGGGTGTACCATTGGTAAAGCCAATTTTGACTGTCTACAGTCTGTTACCCGTGACCATCTGTTGTTATGGAGTTCGGTAGATCTTTGGCGAATCCACGCACGAAATTGAGAGAAAGACAGAGGGAGAAGTGGATACGGGCCTAGCACCTTCATATCAGAGCCTCTCTTCGCAAGTTCATCTGCAGCGTCATTGCCCAAGGATCCACTATGTCCTTTGATCCACTGGAGGGTAATTCGATTGAATATCGATAAACTCTCCAGAGCTAGATGGCACTCAAAAATTAGCGGAGGGGTTTTGGTATGGAAAGATGGTCATCCATCCTCGGATAAACCGCGGCAACAGTAGTTTAACCTGATCGATCGATCCGTGCGAATATTATACTTAGCCACAAGCCCCCCCCTCCATATACACGTACGTACAGTGGCCAGTACATCAAGTTACACGAAATTTTCAAATTTCTCCAAACAATTTTAAACTTTAAAATGTTGGTGGTTAAGTTCAAAATCGAACGAGAAAATTTGACAGTTTGTGGTAAATTGATGTGTTGGCCACCGTACACTTCATGTTTACTTTAGAAATCTGTAATTTCCTTCCGCATACCTGTGCCGTATCCGACATGAATTTAACATGAAATTTTCTTGGAAATCCGTATATACAAATGACAGAGTACTCTGTTGGGAGTCCACAATATCAATAAATAAATGGAAAATACATAGAGATGTATTTGCAATGTGCTGATTTAATTACCATCACAGCTATTTACTTTATGAAGAGAAGTGGAATATTACGACAAAGTTTTGTAGGTTTTATTCAGCATTTTACTACAGGGGGTAAAAAAGCGAGTAGTAAAATTATTGTAGCTAACTGGTGTACGCTTAGATATATTGTTTATTGATTATAGTGTCAGTCTCATCATCATCATCATCATTTCAGCCGAAAGACGTCCACAGCTGGACATAAGCCTCCCCCAATTGGGGGGGTTTGCCATAATCACCACGCTTGGCAGGCGGGTTGGCGATCGCAGTATGGTGTTAAAAGTGCATAGAGAACGCTGCTGCCCATTCTCTAGTCATTCCCATAATCGCCTTTTACGACACCCACGGGAGGAATTGGGGAAATGGGTGTCAGTCTCACTACAGTGTAAAATAATAGAAAATTATCCTCACTAATATTATAAATGCGAAAGTAAGTTTGTTTGTTTGTTACCTTTTCACGCCTAAACCACTGAACCGATCATCCTGAAATTTTGCATATACGTTGTCAGGTATACAGAAACGAACATAGGGTACCTTGCATCCCGAAAAAAAGTACTGCTCCCGAGGAAAACAACAATAATGTTCTTATGATAATAGAGGGCGCCACGTGTCTTTCGAATCATGATTGAATTATATTAGAAGGACATAGGCTACATTTCATCCTGGTTCGCAGACGAAGTCGCGGGCAACAGCTAGTAATTTATACTTTTATTTTTTTAACTGCCACAGGTAAAAAATTAAAAGTATAAGTTACAAGCTCTATTGCTGAGCATGAGATCCTTGTTCGAATCCCAAGTTTGGCAAAGTGTTATTGGGTTTCCACCAGCGGTTCTCAAGTGATGCGGTTACCAACGAACAGCATTTCATTTTTATTACCTACTAGCATTTTGCCCGCGACTTCGTCCGCGTGGATTTCGTACTTTCCTCTAAAAAAATTAACACCCCCTCCTTCCTCCTTTGAAAGGTTGTTTTCGCAAATTAATGCTTACGATATTTATCATTTATTTAGATAAATAAGTATTTGGGCCAATTTTTAAGTTTATAGATCTAAGGAATAAGATTTTTCAAATAAACTATGTCCTCCCTTTTTACCACGAAGTTTTATTAAAAAAGTGTTTGGTGTAGCCAAATACCATTGAATGACTTAAACATTATTTAAACCCATTTTCCAGTTTATAAAAGCGTGCAGTAAACTCCACCCCTTAAACTTTATTACCCATTTTCATCCCGTAAGGAGTTAATTTTTGATAAATCCGAAACACGTTCTTTTGATTTTTTTAAGTATTATTTAGTATTGAGTTTCGAGATAAACGCCTTCGTGAGGGGTTGTTTAAAAAAAACTAAACGTGACAGTCTTTATTATTTACTGAGGCAAATATTGCCAAGTCTTAAGTTTATGTATCAAAGAAATAAGATCTTTCACCTCGTTTCACTCCCACAGGGGTGGAATTTTGTAAAATTTCTTAAAATGTAATTTGTTAAAATTGATGTTTCAAATGTGTCTCAAAGATTATTTATACCAACTTTTGAGTTAACCAAGTCACACAGTAAAATAGTCCCCTTAATAATTTATTTACCACTTTTTGCCCCATTAGGGGTTAATTTTCGAAAAACCCAAAAAGTATTATCCTTTCTTTTCTGTCAAAAGTATTAATACTAAGTTACAACTTAATCGGAAAGCGCGTTAAAATTCATTAATACAAACTTTAACGCTATGTATTCGAAACAGTATAACATTTTTAGGTATCCAAGCAAAAGCTACGGTTGTAACCCGTTTGTGCGATACGTAAACGGAGCAACAATCTAATTGTTCCCGAGACCAAACACCGACAGAAATTTACCATAAATTGTTCCTAGAGACGCATAGGTACAAGTTTGTGGCAAGCATTTACAAAACAACCAACAAAGACGTTCCGACCAAACCGTTTGCGTTGTAAATAAACTGTTTCTAGTTTATTGGTAACCCTTAGGTGTTCAATGTAGCTGAGTGTCTGTCAATATTTGTCTTTTGCTTTGAATTTGAACTTTGTTTCGTTTTTCTTGTTTCCTAAAGCCAAAATTACATTACGAAATAAGTGACAGGAAATGACATAAAATTATATGGTTACTTACTGGAAACGAAATAGCACTCCTTGTATTTAATTAAGTATTTCAATTTTAACTGAATGTTTTTTTTTTCTTATTTGAACAGTCCTTCATTTTTTTCCTTCTTTTTTTTTTCTTCTATTTTTTCTTCGTTATAATAGCTGCTACCCGCAGCTTCGACTGCGTGGCTTTTCCTAAAATAAAAGCACTTTATTTTGTAAAGGTCTGGCTGGTTGGGCAATGCTTTTGGATTTGGATTTATGTTTTTGGCCGGGACTGTGACTTTTTGGTTCTTTTTTTAGCTAGTCTGTGTTGTTGTAATTAGATTTATTATATGCATAGGTGGAGGTCTGCCCGGCTTGGGTAGAGCACCGCCGTCTCTCGCGTGCGGCCCTGGTCCAAGACATGGTACGGAGCGAGAGTGCATGGGAGGCCGTCACCTCCTTCTGCGAAGCAGTAATGGTCGCGAAGGAGGAGGCGGAACGCATGAAGGAGAGGCAGTCTGTGCACCCTCACACCCCTAGTCATCGCAGGAGATGCCCTGGGCGGCGGGAATCAATTGGAAATTCCCAGTCACCGTAGGCACGGGAATGGGCAGCTCGCCGTCCGGTAAGAACCAGGCGCAGATCGACGGCGCGTTGTTTCACGTGCGCCTCAAAAAGGTGTCAGCATGAACTGACGGGGTCCACTAGGACCGATGCCTGCTAGGGTTGCGGGTTCGTCCGAAAGGGATACCGTGGCCCTGGCACACAGGCAACTGAAGGAACACGGGTGGGTTTTAGTCAGTAAAACTCTGACACGCCCTCCCGCTCCAAGAAGAAGTTATTTGATAATTTCCCGCCCAAAAAAAAGGATCTAAGTCGAAGATCGCCCATTGTGTCATCGTATCAATTTTCTATTTTTATATTATCATCATTCATCATTTCAGCCGAAAGACGTCCACTGCTGAACATAAGCCTCCCCCAATTGGGGGTGTTTGCCATGATCGCCACGCTTGGCAGGCAGGTTGGCGATCGCAGTATGGTGTTAAAAGTGAATAGAGAACGGTGCAGCCTGTTCTCTAGTAAATTCCTTAGTCGCCTTTTACGACACCCACGGGAGAAAATGGGATGGCGCTATTCTTTACGTCCGGCACCACACGGTACTTTTATATAATAATATGTAATTACAAACAGACACTTAAATTTTATTTATTTGTGTAGAAGATTGTACCCCTTTTTTACCCCATGACAGCCAAGGGATGAGTCCGAATTTTGAATTTTTTGTTACGTGCAGGGTCGCAGTCCAGGCAACTTTGGGAACCACTGTTGTAGTCATAATTAAACGATCACCACCAGAAAAGATTTCAGTAGTAAATCTTCATTACAAAAAATTTATCAGACGAAATAAAACAATGTAATTTTTTTTTTTTGGTATCCATTTTTACAATTATAAGCAACAGTTTTTGTTAATAAATTACGAACAGTAATTACAAATATTACACTTATATAACAATATTAAAATTGTATGCGACTGTTTAATTGTTCCGACACTAATTTAAATAATTCACAACACACACACACACAACACAACAAATACATAAATAAAGAACCAATAAATAAATTCTGATTCGGAAAACATATGATCCATCACAATACGAGGATACACTTTTATAGAACATTGTTAAAATCGATAGAAACTTGCAAGTAGAACAGCGGCCAAAAACGTGTCTATAAAACCATACGTTCTCCAATATTCTTTTAAAATAGGCAATATTTCAAATCATAATATGGTTCTCTTGGAAATATGGACGGAACATGTTTTAGGTTACCGATTTCGTAACTGTACTCTAAGGCAATCTGAATTCTTCATACAACGGGGCAGACTTGTGTCATTAAAAATAGAAATCTGCCTTGTGATGTTTTTACTTATATATAATTCAGGATACCGCAGAATGGCTGATTGACAGTGCGAAGCGTATACGCGAACAATGCTGGTAGTTCAAACGCTAGTGCCAGGAACATTTCCATTTCAAACTATTGACGTAAAACTAGCACGTTCATGTATTTTACGGACTATTTGCAGGTGGTACCAGAAACTTGAATAATTTGTCCGTAGGAATACGTAGAGAAACCAGAATAAACAAAACAATTGATCCCTTGCATATTGCCTGTATTAAAAATTCCTGAAAGTCTTTTTTACTTGACTCAATCTACTTTGATTGCAAGATCGAATCGCATGCCCCATTTTAATACGTAATAATATCTTCCATTTGGTTTAACAAGAAAGACGTAAAAAAAAAATACTCAATGCATTATCAGTTGAATTCATTAAAATTAAGACCAACCAATTGATATCCCATCGCGCCAATGCATCGGTATGGAGTATGGATCGAGTTTCAAAAACGTCAGGATCGCGCCACGTATAGTTATTAAATTTCAATTTTAAGCTTTATGCTTCTGGCCGATAAGAGGATTTTGATTCCCGCGTCCCGTTTTTGCGCATAAACGCAGGGCTGTTACTGGGTGATGGGTAAGGATTATTGGTACATTTTATTAATAAAATAAAACTTTTAACGAGGCACAGGTACTGCCTAAAGCAAAATAAGCCAATTTAATGGAAAACGTGTTCTTGGAAATTAGCAGCACCAGGTTGCACACTGGTTTCTAAAAATGTAAGCATACCTACTTATACCTACATATTATTATAATAAGAAATATTCAACGATTTATATTTTTAAATTTTTCAGTTTACCTACTTATTACTCCAACGAGCTTATTATATATTTTGGTACTTAGCCATTTGTCATTCAAATATTACAAAAGAAAACTCTTTCGTTGTTGGTAGTCATCAAACGTTTCTGATAGCTTGATCATTATAGTACCAAGAACTGACTCTAGAAGTAACGGCATTTTTTATTTTATTTTTATATTATAGATTACTAGCTTTTGCCCGCGGCTCCGCCCGCGTAGATGTCGGTTATCGCGTAAAAAAGTAGCCTATGCCCTTTTCCATATCCCAGGCTATATCTGTACCAAATTTCATGACGATCGGTTCAGCGGTTTAAAAAAACGTAACATACAGACAGACAGACAGACAAACAGACGGACAGACAGGCAGAGTTACTTTCACATTTATAATATTAGTATGGATTTTCTGGTATCCTGCCTTTTCGCCGAAAATTGATTGGCAGATTATCACTTGCCAACCAACGTTTCGGCTATGTTTCACTTTGACAACTAACGATTAGCAAATTTTTGTATGACAACATTTTATTTGGTAGAATTCTTGTTAAGTTGATTATTATAATGACACAAAACGTTTGGGACATTTATCATTTGTCAAACATTTCACTAGGCCACACAACTATTAGATGAAAAACGTTTTGATATTGTATTTTTTACATACATTTTTTATTTAAGAATCTCATAAATAACGTTAAACCTTTAAATTGGCAGCAATGCAGAGCCATATTACGATAGGTTAGGTTAGGTTAGAGTATGACAAACAACGCACGAGCCGAGCAAGCGAAGCGAGCGTGCCGCGGCAGCGGCCGGCGATGTGGCAGAAACGAATCGCTTTTGTAAAAGGAACAAACTAAAACATTCTGCTACTTGAAAGTTGGCATTTTAAAAAGTGTCATTATGAAAATCAGACCAAACGTACAGTTGGTAACTGTGAGGTTGGGAAATAAAAAAAAATTATATGATAAGTTGGCAAATGATTATTCCGCGAAATAAAATTCTGCGAAACGTTAGTTGGCAAGTGAAAATCTGGCAAACAACCTTATTTTCTATTTAGAGAACATGAGAACGTTGTAGGCCTATTAGACTGTATATTTGTTGACCATTTTCTGTTTTGTTAAGTACTTGTGGAAATCCTACACCTTCCACCCATACCTATTAACACTGTTATTTGAAAATATTGTAAAAGCCAATGATTTTTAAAAGAGTAACCGTGAAATTTATTACCGGCTCTTCTCCATTGGAAACGACCAATTGGAACCGTGCACCTAACTTCTGACGTTTTATTAGTGCCCATATAGGTTTATGTGAAATAAAATATTTTGATTTAGGTTTAGATTTTGTCGGCCGGACATTCAAATAGAGAAGCCATCTTAACTCACCAGATCTACGGAAAGCATTTTCCGAGCGTAACCTAATGCTTAGGGAAATCAGATTTTCAAACATGACATATTATGACTATACCGGCTGGAACCCATTCACTTCATTCAATGAGACATAGAGGACCATAGAGGACCTACCAATCTGTAATATCTCGCACACTGTTGTAATTTGACCTATGTTTACAAATAAAGCATTCTGATTCTGATTCTGAATGCCTAAGCTTGAGAGGAAAAATTGATGATTTAAAATCAGTTATCAACCAATCGTGTATTTGGAGAGATTTTGAATAGAACAGAATATAATAGAATGCTCTTTATTTTGGGTAAGTAATAGACGATATAACAACAAAATCTCTAATATTAACAACATATAACAACGGAACCTATAATTTTATTTAATATAGCGATTAGTTAATATAATGAACGATTGATATAATTTTAAAATAACGGATTTTTATAAGCATAACATACATTAAATATAACATCGTTTGACATAACATACATTAAATATAAAATCGTTTGACATACCACTCAAAAGATATAAAACTTATTTGGTCTAATATGATGAAAACGCCTAGTCGCCTACTTAAAAACTCTACTCTCGAGCTCAACAAAAGTTATTGTTAGTTGTCACTTAGTGTGTCTTTGTTTTATTCTTTGTAAGTTCTATCGTAGTTATAGGTAATAGTAACCTAAGTAGATACTAAAAATAACTAGTAACTGATTACCACCTGCGCTAAGATAGATCGGCGGAGCCCCGCTTTGCGGAGCTCCTATTTCTTGGTGGTTTAAAAAAAATTACCACGAAGGCTAAGGCGGCTAAGGCGGGAGCTCCGCTCCGCTTCGCTCCCGCCTTAGCCTTCTAACCTAACCTATCCGAGTCGGGATGTTAATCATTTTGACGTTTTTTATATATATTAAACGTTACACCTAATGATTTTCGATTAAATAAACAATATACATATTATACGTTAGATCAAATGATTTTCGATTACATAAACGTTATATCAAACAACGTTATACTAATTAAGTTTTAGAATAAATAAATGTTATATGTAAAGAAATTATATCAACAGTTGGTATATCTCACGTTGATTATATCTTATGAACGATATTAAAATGAAATTAGACCAAATGAGTTTATACGTTATGAGACGCACCCCTTTATTTTGCACAGTCTTTATTTCTCTTTATTCTGGGTTGTGGAGGTCAGAGAGTCGCTCCATGTGAAATACTGGTATTCAGCTGTATCCGGTTAGACTGGAAGCTGACCGCAACATAGAAGGGAGGCCGGCAGAAGGCTAGGCAGATTTATATATATATTTTTATTTAAACGTTGCCACTCACTAGGAATGTCTTCTGTGTTGTGGGTGCGTTTACAATCATTTGATGATGATGAAGCTCTTTAGTATGCACACCATACAAAAACGAACGAACTACTTTGTTTTCGTCATTGTTGACAAAATGGGCGGTCTTAGGCTTAAGAGCGCATACATTGGTCCACTAGCGCCACTCCTTTAAAAAAATATTATCTCGATCGTGACTGAGAAGGAATTATGAAAAACGGCTCAATCAACTATATCGGTAAGTGTGTCTAGAATTTTCTAATACCTTTTATAAAGTTTCATATTGAGACACGAAGCAACAAAATACGATCTAGAGGAATGTGGCCGTTTTTATTTAGATCGAATTTTGTTGCTACGTATCTCAATATGAAACTTAAAAAAAAAAAATATTAGAAAATTCTAGACACATCATCAATCATCATTCAATTCGTGGGGCACCCATTTGTCAAGCTTTTTTACCTTGTCAATTCGACGCAAATGGACCAATATTGTTTTGATGCTGACATCGAAAGCTGCTGTTAATTCAGCTGTAGACTGAGAATCATCAGCTTCCACATTCGCCTTTAATTCGTCATTGGTGCCGATTCCCTTGTTCACAAACTAAGCAAAATTTAAGTTCAGTGCATCTTTTTCTTTCTATTTAATTAAGAAAAGGACAGAAGATAAATTTTAGTTTAGTCCTGTCAAATTAATCATCGCCTGTCACTACTCCATATAAGTTTAGACGTGATTAAAAACTTGCCAACTAAAATTACGTCAATTTACGTCAAGCGCTGATTAATTTGACAGGACTAAACTAAAATTTATCTTCTGTCCTTGTCTTAATGAAATAGAAAGAAAGAGATGCACTGAACTTAAATTTAGTTAAGTTTGTGAACAAGGGAATCGGCACCATTGTCGACTAAAGTTTTCGGTCGACCACGAGGTTCATTTCTTAGGTCGAAATTTCTAGAATGGAAGCGGGCAAACCAATAACGGGTGGTTTGATCGTTAGTAGTGTTCGCTCCGTATACGTCGTTGATGACGCGTGCCGCTTCCGACGGTACTCATACTCCATAATCACTCGAATTTTTAACGTATCCATGATGACGATAAACGTACAAATGCGATGAAAACAGAACGCTAACCATTAAAAAAATGACTAATTTTGAACAAAAAAATCCATATTTAAAAAATAAAATACATTTGAATTTAGAATTCTTAACGAAAAAATCAAAAATTGGACTTGAAATAGCCAGTATGGTAGAACGGTTATTTCATAGGTAAAAACTTTTTACACATGGCCATAAAACTTAACTTATATACTACATAGGTAAATATACTCTGATAATCAGAACAAAACACTTGCGACTATATACATAAAAATCTAATATAGGTACCTACTTACATTTAAAATAAAAACAGGACAATAACAAAATTTGTATTATAAAACTAAATAAATCTAATATTTAGTTCATTTAGGGCCGATTTTTCAATCCTCAGATAAAGAATCGAATAGCGTTTATTCTCTAGATAGCATGATTCTGTATTTTTCAATAGCCACATATCCAGTATCTGACGAATAACGCCTGTAACTGAGAAATAAAGTTAACTGTCCCTTGAAGCATCAGTTAGTAGCTTATTATAGATAATAAACAATGTTTTGACGTTGTTTTTGTTTGAGGTTATATTCCATCTGTTCCATACAAATCCTGTCTGTGTAGAGTCATCTTTGTCTTTTTTACTTTCTTAGGCTCTCGTAGGTACTTTAATTTTAATGTTTTGGCCGTACGTACTACAGATTCACTCGATGAGTCGATGCAGCATTGAAAGTGTTTATAATTCTATTCCAAGTATCATCTTTTTCTCCGTTGTTCACAGCGTCGCGTCATCGGTTTATTTATTTTAAATTTCTGACCGATATTTGTTCACTAATTCTGACGGTAAGCACAAAAGAACAAAAAACAAGTGTCAAATATATTCTGTCAAATATATTCTTCCGGTAAAAGTTAATCAAAATATTGTTAAAATGTCTATTCTTGTCTAACACATTGAATACTGTATCTGTGCATATCTCTTGCACATTGATAGTGTGAAGTTGGTTAGCAAAGACCCCAGATAAATTTATACACTAGGTAGCTATTCGACGATTTAACTGAGGATTGAAAAATCGGCCCTTAATCTACGTCCTAGGCTTATAATAAATAAAAAAATAACAACACAGAACAGGCAAAAAAGGCTACCAAAAAGTTACAATCCCGACCAAAAACATAACTCCAAATCCAAAAACATTGCTAACCAGCCAGACCTTTACAAAAAAAAAGTGTTAAACACATAACACATAATTTAGCACGTTGCCCGTATTTGTAAACTCCGGAACTTAGTGAGCCACATGTCGTCAGTAAGGTCGTAATATTATAAATTGGCGCCGTAATTTCGAGGCAGCCCTGTGCCACATCTGCTCGGCAAAGCGTAAAAACGGTCGTCCTACACCCGGTACGGATTACTGTGTCAATGTAAACAAGATCAGTAGAAATATTTTTCATACGAGCGACGTAAATGGCAGTCGTTCCATCATTTCGCTTCATCTCATACGGGATCCTAACATTTATTTCATCTCATTGTTTTGCCGTTGTTTGGTAGAGAACGCTTTTTCCCTCCTTTTTAGGGTTCAATAGTCAACAAGGAACCCTTATATTTTCGCCATATTCGTCTGTCTGTCTGTCTGTCTGTCTGTGCGCGGTTTAGCTCAGAGACTCTTAGTACTAGAAAGCTGTAATTTTACAACACATAATAATCACGTCGACAAAGTGGTAAAATAAAATCATAAAATATTTATTTTTTGGGTACCTCCCCTACACGTAAAAAAGGGATGGTCTTTTTTTTTCTCGTCTATCCCATTGCGTGGGATATAGTTGGATAGGCAGTTCAAAAATATTGCGGGTATATAAAAACTATATATTTTTCAATTCAGGGATCCAGTTGCGTAATATTAAGCTTTATACTGCAAATTTTTTAGAGTCAAGTATCCTTCCCCCTTGCCAGCTAAACGGTTGTTTTTGGATATGTGAAAAAATTCACGGCAGTAGTATACAGGAAAAAAAATTAACCAGTGCGCAAATTTTTTTAGTGGTTCTGTATTAATAGAACACATTTCCATTATTTGTTCAATACTTCTTTTTTGTCCGACTTGTTATCGGCAAAATATGGACACAATCTATTTGTAATAATATCAATGGGCGCGTGCGCCAGCCGGAGCGGGCGCACAGCTGATTATGTAGTACCTACACCTGCGTTCCGGTTCACTGCACGCGGCTTGTATCCAATAAACTAGCTTCAAAATAAGCATCTTTCGTTAGCGATAACTAAATTTTTTTGTACAAAAAGACATATCAAAATAAGAAATAGGTGTTTAATAAAACTCTTTTAAGTTTTATTTGTCAAAATGTGTGCACTTTGCCTTTATATAACAGAGTTAAAAGAAAAACTATCACGCCTAAGTAGTCATTACAAGATAACGAGTAATAGTCAACCAACCTTCATTTGCATTTGGGATGTATGGGAGAACATGTATTTCATCGATGTTAAGTTTGTTCTTGGGATAAATTCATCCCAACTATGGAACCTTTCATTATGACTGTTCCGAAATGCATTTGGCCGGTTTTTTTGTTCTTAGTTCTTTCCAGAAGGTTCTTTGCGTGAATTTTGAATTTATTGTGAATTTTGAATTTGGTCAATAAAAGTTGCAGTCCATTCGTTGGTTCGTTGTGTCCTCGGTTTTCTGTTTATTGCCCCAGTGATGTTTCAATTTGTAAATACTTTTTCATTCCTGTTAATACAGTGAACACTATAGTCCGATTCACTCAATTAAGTTTAACAGCATGTATCGAAAGAGTTATGCAACGCGATTTTTTCTGTTTCTCTTTTAGTTTAACACCTTTTTATTGTTTGTTCCGGGAGGATTTAACATTTCAGCATGTTATTGCCTTATTTAGTATCGGTCATCTTAGTATGATATACTGAATTCACCCTAACAGTCTGCGGCGGGCTGTCCCTTACACCCTGTATAATAATTTTACAATTCGAATAATTTAATGATTCATCATAGCATTTGAATCTGATTCCAATAATCCTCCTATATAATATGTAGTATCTATTTATTATAAAAAATGTGAAAGTTTAGATGTTTGGATGTTTGTTACTCAATCACGCAAAAACGGCTAAACGGATTTGGATGAAAGTTGGCACACAGATAGTTTTATAACTTGGTATAACACATAGGACACTTTTCCCGTGGTATAATTTCCGCACTCCAAGAGGGCGAAGCCGCGGGAAAAGGCTAGTTCCAAGTAAAAAAGTACGTACCTACTCCAATTAAGTAAGTATTTCGAACAACGAGAGATCGCTTTAATAGCAAAAAGCATTTTAAACAATCGCCAACGAAAACGTTTGTGCGAACATTGTAAAAAGGTAATTAGCTTCTGTTGCCAATTACTGAGCTAATTTTAATTGTGCTAAAGAGGCACTTAATTGATTATTACGAAGCGCCGTTAATTAACATGTCGTCTCCATGTTCAGATTGCCTTGGTTTAATTACGTCAGCTTTTTTCGAGGTTTTGCGAGCGCGGTAAAAAGTGATGCCCTAGAGGTCTATTTACGAGTATCTGTACGTCGATCAAATGCAGGCTGGTCAGGATTCTCGTTAAAGTACTGAGGGCAATTTGTATTTTTCGTTTTTAGGGTTCCGTAGTCAACAAGGAACCCTTATAGTTTCGCCATGTCTGTCTGTCTGTCTGTCCGCGGCTTAGCTCCGAGACTCTTATTATTTCACGCCGACAGTGTTAGAAAAAAATCTTAAAAAAAAAAACCTTGCACGTAAAGTGGGGATGATATTTTTTTCTCGTCTATACCATGGAGTGGGGTTGGTCAAGTGTTGGCTTGCCAGCTGAATGGTTGTTAATGGATATGTGAAAAAAAATCACATCCGAACACGAAGAACAGACGACGAGGACGAAGTTAAAAGGAAAAACTATCACAGCTAAGTATGCGTTTTACGTTCTATGTTAGAAGGTTTGGTTTCCGCACTTAGTCCTTCAGACGGACCATTGTGCGTGGGCCATGGCGGCCATCGGTGGTTATTCCAACCAGCCCACCTCCTTCCAGATGTTAATCACGTCTCCCAGTCTGTCCAGAATATCCGTGAAGGATCTGGTTGCCCCGAGGGTTTCTGTTATCTGGGTGACGCCTGTGCCTTCGAAGAGCACGTGCGCAACGGTTTCCTCCACCTCCATGCAGGCCCTGCACAGTGGGCTGTCCGTTATCCCTATTGTGTGAAAATGTTTGTTTAGCGAGCAGTGTCCCGTGATGGTCCCTGTCACCAGGCGCAGACTATTCCTCTCCAGGTGCAATAACCACCTGGTCAGCCTACCATCTAAGGATGGCATAGCCTCTATGGACTGCATGCAGCCCGGTGTCGAGGTCCACCAGTTTTCCGCTTGTGTGTGAGTGAACTCCTGTAGCCACCTGCGTAGTTGTTTGAGGGGAATGGTATGATAGGCTCGGGACCACAGACTGCATGCTGGATGCTCTCCTTGCTAGTTCGTCAGCTGCGTCGTTACCCAGAGATGCGCTGTGTCCTTTTATCCATTACAGTGTCACTGTGTTGGAGTTGAGTACCGTTGCTCGTTCTACTGTATTGTGACATTCTTGTATCAATTTCGAGGTAATATATTTTTTCCTTAAGGATTAGAGAACTGAAGCACTGTCGGAGAGTATACGTATATGGGTGTCCGTAACTCTCCTGGCTTCTATGGCGTACGCCGCTTGTATGACGCCCACACACTCCGCCTGGTTGACGGTGTTGAACATTCCCAGCGGGCTGGATATATATTTATATTAAGGTCGCGTGAGAAAACTCCGACCCCGGTTCCGGGGTCGGTCTTTGATGCGTCGGTGTATACTCTCATTTCTTTCGGCCCGGAGTAGTCACATCGTTCTTCTGTGAGCCAATCAATCTGCCTAGCCTTTTCCCAACTATGTTGGGGTCGGCTTCCAGTCTTAACCGGATGCAGCTGAATACCAGTATTTTACATGGAGCGACTGCCTATCTGACCTCCACAACCCAGTAACTGGGTAACACGATACCCCTTGGAAAGACTGGTTATCAGACTTTTTTTTGGGCTTCTGACGAACCGTAACGACTGTCAAAGTTCCACGAATGACAGCCTCCAGCGCCAGATCGTTCTTTTGCGAGTATAATGTTGTAATGCTTTTAAAAATAGTAAGCTAAGTAGGCCGAGTAATACTCGACCAACTTATATTTGCAGTTAAAAAAACATGTTCTCCCATACGTTCCGTATGGAAGAACATGTTTTTGAACTACAATGTTAAGTTTTTGTTTCTTGGGATAAATTCATACCAACTATAGGAACCCTTTATTGTGCGTGGTCCGACACGCAGTTGGTCGGTTTTTTATTTAGTATCTATTTTGATCAGACAAACGTAGGAACCTGATGACCAATTTTAGTCTGTGCTAAATGAATGTATTTTCTTTCTTTCTTTCAGTCTTCATAATTAAAAACGTTCAAAATCTAGTCGCAATCTCATCTCAGGAACAAAAACTTTTAACCAAAAAATATTAATGTTAAAAACTGGTCAAAGATGTATGAAAATTAGAAGTATTTTTGACCGACTAGACTGAGATTTGAATGCAAACATTATTAACTGATTCATTTATGGAAATTCCCACCGCTATGGTAAAGAAAAAGCTGACAAGTTGGTTATTATTTGCTTTTGTGACATTGCCGAATTTATGGAATATTGTAAAACTCCAAGATGACATGTACTTAATTTTGAAATTGATTTTGAAGTAACGATTACCTATTTACAATAATATTAATTCATATTGGACTTACTGTAAATCAAAAATCTTAAAATATATTTTACTTCGTTTTTTTTATTCTTTCCCGTCCCTTTTTAGGGTTCCGTAGCCAAATGGCAAAAAACGGAACCCTTATGGATTCGTCATGTCTGTCTGTCTGTCCGTATGTCACAGCCACTTTTTTCCGAAACTGTAAGAATTACACTGTTGAAACTTGGTAAGTAGATGTATTATATGAACCGCATTAAGATTATCACACAAAAATAGAAAAAAACAATACATTTTGGAGGTTCCCCATACTTAGAACTGAAACTTAATTTTTTTTTCATCAAACCCGTACGTGTGGGGTATCTATGGATAGGTCTTCAAAAATGATATTGAGGTTACTATTTTTTTTTTCTAAGCTGAATAGTTTGCGCGAGAGACACTTCCAAAGTGGTAAAATGTGTGTCCCCCTCCTGTAACTTCTAAAATAAGAGAATGTTAAACCAAAAAAAAAAATACATGATGTACATTAACCATGTAAACTTCCACCGAAAATTGGTTTGAACGAGATTTAGTTAGTAGTTTTTTTTAATACGTCATAAATCGTAAACCGCGCTTGCTGATACGGAACCTTTCATGGGCGAGTCCGACTCGCACTTGGCCGCTTTTTTTAAATTATATTATTATTAAGACTTTTAAATTTTGCTTAGTTAAGAATGACTTTGAATATTTGTACAAAATAAAACATGTAATAAAAGTTCAAATATTTGCTAATTAAAACAATTGGTAGTAAATACGCGTTTACATATCAATGGTTTATTAAATTACGCTATCAAATAACAGCTTTAGTATCAGTAGGTATATATACCTATTTATCGATGATTCTTTACTTCGAAATACACATTCAATATTGCAGGTATTCACATATTTCTGCTTTCGTTACGATTTTATATGTGATTCCTACAGAAACTAAAACAAAAATTTCATGCATTTTTACTCACATCGATTTTCGTAATAAAAATAAAAATAGCCAATTCCGTTCGCGAAAATAAAATAAAATAATGTATTCTGCAAATAGGATATTTAATCCACACGTCAGTTTTTTACAAGCAATTTTGGGTCGACATTTCCTATCGGGTAGCTCTGAGAAGAAATCCCGAAACTCAGGCTCTGCCTAAGCTGTCACATTATATTAGAACTGGTACCTTGAGTAATCCGGAAACTGGGACCGCGGTCCCAGTTTGACAACGGTCCCAGTTGCGTGACTATTCCTATGTCCATATGGGATGTAGATGTGATTACGGAGCGTCGTAGCACTGCATTGATAACAGTAACTAAAACCGCACGGATCGCATGACCTATATGTATTAGCTGATCAATGCGGTCAAGATGGTTCTAATGTACAAATGTAGATACTTACTCGTAGTTACAGAGATATGCACACTAAAAAAATACACTCCAATCAAGTGACTTTTTAGCTTGATTGACGATATCTTGTTTAGATTAATCAAAATCTTAGTTGATCATCACGACATGATTGCAACAATACTAGTTCAAATGATTGAACGCTTAAACAAGTTTATCGATTACCCTTAACATGAGATCATTGTAGAAGAGTTAAAAAAGAGACAAGTAAAAAAAAAATTAAGTCAGTTAGTGGTGTCAATCAAGCATTTTGATTACTTCAATAAAGATCATTGAAACTTTAATCTAATAGTCTTGGTTGGAGCAACTATGTTTTGACTTGATTGCTGCAAATAGTTTTTGTGATAACTCCAATCAAGATACCGTTTCGAATCTCAATCAAATAAAAGTAGTAGCTGTGATCATTGTGCTTGATAGGCTCAGATGCAAACAAATTACTTAGTCAATCTAAACAAAATCTTGATTGTGACAACTACTTTTTTTGTTTCAGTGAAAAATGTAACTTAGTAACGAGATGATAGTATTCATGGTATCTGAAACTTGTAAGTAGGTACCTATATTACTGTTATATAATAACTGCTTCGTTGGTTTCGTAGTCACAAGCGCGACTACTGAGCGTGGGGTCCTTGGTCCAATTCCCACGTCGGGCAAAGTGATATTGGGTTTTTCCATTAGGAATTTCTCAGTAACAGCTCGGAGTTTGGAAATTGGCGGTGTGATACCCCCGTGCTTCGGGAAGCACGTCAAGCTGTTGGTCTTGCGTCTGATTTCTCTCTGGTCGTGTCGAATTGCCGTCCCATGTGACTATGAGAGTGCATCTGTGTCTGCGAAAACTCTTGTGCACTTATCTCGGTTGAGATTCAAAATTTCAAATAAGATACATAAGTAAGTTATTATATTATTGACAAAGGAACCAGTCAGGTGATACTGGGCCTAATTGACCATGGTGCGCTGGAGTTAGATACATTTCTGTATTGCCATTATTCGTGGCTACCATCTAGGATAACTATAGATAATCTAATCTATACAGGATAAGTCTTTGACTTAGGATGATTTTTTGCGGTGGTTCAGTATCAGTAATAGAATACATTTCCATTATTTGTTCAATCCTTTTTTTTTGGTCCTACTTGAAATCAGCAAAATATAGATACAATCTATTCATAATAATATCAATGGGCGAGCGCACAGCTGATAGGTACCTACCTATTACTGCGTTCTACTTCACTGACCGCGCCGCTCTGGTGCGTTGCGCGACGAGTATCCATTATAACAGTTTCAAAATAAACATCTTTCGTTAACGATAACTTAATTTTTTTGTACTAAGACATATCAAAATAAGAAATAGGTGTATAATAAAACACGTTTAAGTTTAATTTGTCAAAATTTGCGCACTGATCACAAACTTTTCCTGTATATAATATATTGTATTTATTATTATTATATACATATTTTAACGCCACGCATCAGTACTATAACGAACAAGAAAAGAAAAACTTCACTCTAAAATAATAACATAATCTTATCATTCTTCAAAACGATAACAAAATTTTTCGTGTCAAATAATTCCATTAAATTAAACCTTTGGCCAGGCTTCACCCTAACTTGACGGACATCGTCAAATTAGATCAACAGTCAGCCGGAGTGCGAAAACACACCGCGTTCCACCCACCCTGTTTTGTGTTTTTTAGCAGCCTGTACTGGCTCCACAATTTTCCTATGAATATCGCCAGCATTATCTGGGATACAGATATACATATTCATAGCCTAGATATTTTTTCGATCATTTGGTTTTTGGTGAGAAAAATGGAAGGTAATTCAGTGTCGTTACATTTTTGTTACATATTTTTGTTATCTGCTTTTATAAATAGGTTTGTCACAATATAACATGCCTGTATTCCCTGAAGGTTGAGGCAGAGGTGTTCTTATAATACATCCACATTTCGCCAGTTATGTTTAAGTCCCATGTAATAAGGAGCGAGCCTATTGCCATAAACATGGCACAAATCCAGACTTCGGGCGAGAAATAGGTTTCCCAAACTTATCTGATAGGTTTCTCGGAATTATTAGGAAGTCTGGGTCTAAAGAACAGGAGTACAACTTAAATTATTGTCATTCACGTTCTACGGTATTATTATGGCAAGTCTTTGATTTTCCGCGGACCATCCTACCTCTGACCTCTCCAAGCCTTAGGGAAACCAATTACCACTTTTGTTAGAGCAGAAAGTAGACGTTGTTTAACTTTGTAACGTAATAACATAATACCGTTATTTTTCTTCACTATTTTCCCTGTTCCTATTATATCATGAGGAGTTATCCTCTTTACTTTAGAGTACGGCAATTTATTATTTAGTTTTACCATGAAATATTTAGGGATCTGTTCAGAACAGAACGAGTTATCAAAAAAAAAAAAAAACAAACATGAATAGTTACTTAGAATTTCTAAGAAAGCATTGGGGGTGTGTCATGTCAACGCGACCTTAAAAGGTATTGCGTAGGCGACTGATACATGATTGGTTGTCACATCTCGACGCGAACTCCGAAAACGCGACCATATATGGTATTGCCCAGGCGACACACACCCTCATTGGCTAAAATTTTGATCACCGCTGCCCTCGTTTTTTTTTTTTTTTTATCTCGGGCATCTTAGAGTGTAACCACTAAGGTTCCGACTCTTTAACCGGACTTTCCTGTAGCTGCCTTAAGCTCCTAACGAAACTTAATGCCTCCAGCCAGGGCGTACAAACTATAAACTAAACGACTGCTGCTCGCTAAGGGCACCCCCTGTAGGGTACGAACCTCGGCTTAGGGCAGCTGAGTCGGAGGGAGGGTGGCAAGGGACCGATGGCTGGATAAAATCAGTGTTTTGATTATTATCGTGGGGAGTTTGGATTACATGCTGCTCAGCTAAAACGCGTGCTGGCGCTTCACTTACAGTCAATGGTCGGGGAGGACTATTCGTTAGTCGGGGATTTCGCGCGGGGCCTCGGCGGCTAGGTCGGAATGACGAGCCGCTGACCTCGCCTCATTATTTGTTTAAATACGTCTGCACGGCACGGGAGCGGACAGTTTTTTGGTTCCTGTTTCCAATTCTCATGTATAACTAAAATAACGTGTGTCCTTCGTAATAAAATTGTGCTGTACCTAGTGTAATACAGATTGTAATAGTTAAACTAAAGTTCTAGTATTTGCCTGTGTGTGATCTTACTCGATAACTTAATTTACTTTATTTAAATTATAGACCAAAGTTATTACCAAACCAAGTGTCTCATTTCACACTCAATACACAATGAACCACTATGTACCACCACGCACCACCATGTAACCACTATGCACTATGTACCTCCTGACACTCGGGCTCGTACAGGATCTATCTAAAATATTTTTAGGTAGACCTCTAAAATATTTTTAAGTAGACCCTCCAATTAGTCTGAAGATTATTAGCATTTAACAGCAGGCGCGTGTCAAGAGTTCTTAAAAGAAATTAGATCGCCTCGCATTTATACTGATTTCCTGCGGGAGCCTTAAAGTTTTTCTAGGATAATAATGTAATTTAATCCTGTCTCGAGCAAGTTTATTCTGCCACTTAACATTCTTCTATTAGTTCCATAATTTTTTCTTTGTGGGGTTTATTATTGTACTAGTAGTCTTGTTCCTTATTTAGCTTAGTCAACAAGGAACCCTTATATAGGTAGTTTCGCCATATCCGTCTGTCTGTCTGTCCGCGGCTTAGCTCAGAGACTCTTAGTTGGCATGGGTATACATATTAATCACACCGACAAAGTGGTAAAATTAAATCTCGTTTTTAGTGTACCTTCCGTTTACGTAAAGTGGGGATGATATTTGGTTTCTCGTCTATCCCATGGTGTCTCATATCGTTGGATTGGCTGTTCAAAATTAATGGTTTGGTTTGTGGTAATCATTTTTCGATTCAGGGATCCGGTTTTAAAGTGCAAATTTTTGTTGAAGTCAAGTGTCCCCACCCCAGCCAGCTAAATGGTTGTTTTTGGATATGTGAAAAAAAAAATCAGGGCAGTAGTATATATAATGAAGTTAATAGGAAAACTATCACAGAAAAGCAGGCTTTACAAGATAACGAGTAAAAGTCAACCAACTTACATTTGCAGTTGGAATGTATGGGAGAACATGTATTTCAACTACAATGTTAAGTTTGTTCTTGGGATAAATTCGCCCTAACTACGGAACTCTTCATTGTGCGTGGTCTGACACACATTTGGCCGGTTTATTGCTCTTAGATTTTTTTTTTGTCAAGGTATAACTAAAGTGGATTCCGTTATCCACCCAACTGATGTATAAGTTCAAAAGTAGGTAAATTATCTACTTACATTAAGGCTCCTAGAAAAAGAAGCAACACGCGACACAATGACACTGCGTGTCGCGTGACGAGCGGTGCTTCTGTGTCGTGTCGCGTGTCATGCCTGTTTGTAGGAGCCTATATACAACATCCAGTGTGCCCATGAACTCCACGACCTCATTCCACCGGCCCCCTTCTACCATCAGACATCTAGACGCACTGCAAGTTACCACCCATACCTGGTTGATATTCCACCAACTCGCACTAAGCGTTTTCAAACGTCTTTTATCTATAATGCGCACAGCAAAAAACACATACAACCCTAATCTATTCAAAGTGAGAGTGAACAGGCTTCTTCTGGGTAAGCTCACTCCATCGTCGACTTTGTCTCTGTCACCCAGACCTAGACTAGAGTCAAGAGCAAACCCATAGTAAAATAAAAAAATAAAAATAAAAACATCTACATGTCTTATATGTAAAACTTATATGCTCATAACATTACATCATCATTGTAGACAAGAAAGCATCCATGAGCAATTTAATATGTAACACAACCTTGTATTCTGGCCAGTAACTAAGTAGTACTACTGTGGAAACTCCCTCATGTACCAAACAAATTATGTTGCTCTAGCCAAAAATACTTTTAAAGAATATATGAGAAAACTCCAACACGGTCCGTTTATCATGTTGTCTACACAGAATTTAAGGTGAAGCAAATGAAGAAGTAGCAAACATACGTTGTTCAAACAATCTTACCTATTTTAAAATGTTTATTCAGCGGCAAAACGTTGGTACCCACCGTTAGTAACACGAGGAGAAAAATAACATCGTTAAAAATGCTACATATTACCATTTTTATTAGAAAATATACTTACGGGGTATATACGAGATAGGATACCGCGAATAAATTGCATGACTTTCACGACGGCATTTGTCACCCTTAGACCCTTGGCACTTCTGAAATTGTGCTCATATTGTAAGGGCTAATCCTCTACGAGAATTCATCAGCTTCTAACGTTGCCCCTTATCGGGCCGACCCTCGCTTTCAACATCCATCCACATTATTTTTTGTCACACTATAAGTTTATAACAGAGTTAAAGTGTCTCTGGCTAACTATGTAATAAAATTTCCCTACTTTGACAATAACTTTTCCTTAAAATATAGGCGCGTGCATGCTTTATGCCTTGTTTGTTTGTTTGTAAACTCTATGGTTTCTTTTTGTTGTGTTTTGTACGAAAATACATACGTGTGAACAGAAACTACCACACATTGGTACAGTGTGCTGATTTGTTCTTGTATTTTGTTTACCCTTTGCTGGCAGGGCTTATTTTTAATATTTGATTTTATATTTTGAATTGTTTTATTAGTTTTTACATTGTCTCACATATAGATGCAACAAGAATTATAATAATGTACCCAGGATTTTGTAATATCTTGATTTAAAAGAGTGTCCTTGGAGCTTCTTGCCCGTTCTTCTCCATAGTGATCTACGTATTGGAAGCTTCATCTAGCTTCAACTTTCTGACTAACTGACCGTCTCTTTGACAATTCAAAAGTGCCAGTAAATGGTTTAATTGAAATAAATGCTTTGAGTTTCAAACAACCCTAAAATAGTGACGCTCTAAAATACATTCAATTTAGTAATTTGTTAATTTCTAAATAGGTAACTCGTGAAATGATAAAATAATGTTTTGTTGATAATTAATAACAAAACCGCCGTCGAATAACAAAGTAGCCGACTTTAATTTAATTTGATATACGATATTTACTATTCAAATATTGTGTTAAGGGGAAAGCAATTATTAGTAATGTTTAAACAAAATATTATTAGCAAATTGGCATACTAACAATTAATTCTGAAAAGCTGGCATTTCTACGAAAGTGACTTGATATTGTTGTTTTAATAATAGGGGGTCCCTTACGTAGGTATCGTGAACATAAGTAATTAAGTTCAGTTCAATCATAAGGTACAAAAGTATTTTATTGATCGATGGTTGATGTTCTATCACAGTTAATTAAAGGCTTAAATTGTGTTTTTTTTTTCTGTAAGTAGGTTTATATACAAACAGTTTTACATGTCAATCATAAATAAAAATTAAAAATTAAAAAAATAACTAGATGAGAATAGAATAGAATACTCTTTATTATGTACACCATAAAAATTACAGGTATAAATGAGATCGGTGTTTAAAGAAGGAAGGCCGAAGCAAAGTCTCTTTTAAAGTTCAGACATAATCTTGGTCACATCATGTGAAGACATGTACAGTCGCGGAATGAAAAGGTTGACCAGTTTTAAAATAAATTCATTTACGCGTTGCACTTACATGTTACCTTTTTAAACTGTGTAACAGACGAGAGAGAGTGTTGTATTGAAAATTATGTTTAACTGATTGACAACAAAGTTCAAATTTACTTAGGCGAATGATCCTTGACTATATTAAGTTGAACTAAAACCTTTTTATTAGTTTGATCTTGCCATTACGTTGTGTAAAGTTTCATAAATCTTATGATTACATCCTCTTCGCTTTTAATGATTCAAACTATAAATGTGAAGTTCCTATCAATGTCATCATTGCTATTTCTTGTATTCGTGTTAATATTTTACAATGCCGAGAAATTTAAATATTCAAGAAAGAGCAGCTATTATTGATCAACACGAAGATCTACACTATCAGTGAAATATCGCGAAACCTAAATTTAACCAGGTATACTGTGATTCTGGATTTGAAGATACGCTGAAGAAGGTGAACTGATTGATCATCGTCATGATTCTGGTCGCTGCCCCTTCCTTAGTTCTGCACAAAGAGCCGACATGAGGCGAGAATATGAAGATAACGGTTTTGTGTCAAACAATTATCGACATATTTTCACAGAATTGATTGTTTTGTTGAAATATATTTTACTAGCATTAAATTCGTTTGATTTCTGTGAACACGGGTATACACCAGTGATTTAAGGTAGCACGGCAAGTTTTACTCGTTCCTAAGTCAATTAAATTATTGTAGCGTTCTTAAAATATTAACAATATAAAAAAATATAAAAAATCCTATAAAAATTATAATTTACTTTTCAAAACTTAGCTTCTAATTTTAACATTAAAGATTAGATTGTAATCTACGCAATATATGATATTAGATTTAGATTTACACATACTTATGATTTTCAATGTTCAGCTCGCAAAACCAAAGTTCGATATTGTGTGGTCCTCTTTTCTGCTTCTTGAAATAACTGAGGAATGAATGAGACAAATAGTTTTTTTTTTTTAATTTTAACTCTCCTTTCCAAAATGCAAAGAGGTCAATTCTCATAGTGGACGTATCTATCTGTGGGCCATGTAGTGAAATGACATTCATTATGACGGAATGTATCATACTCGGTCGATAAAGCAGATACTGATTACTTATACTGAGCAAGCAAAAACAGATCTTAAGGTGATCAACCTTTTCATTCCGCGACTGTACATGTGTCTGAAATGGTCTTTTGATGAAAGAACCACACATATTGAGTGGACCTGTCCAGTCAGTGCACGCATTTGTCAAAATGACAATATCATAAATCAAGTGTTACCATAATTTTTACTTCTCTTTTTATCATGTATTTAATAATTATTTTAATCGTAAAATTAATAATGAATATATTAGTTTAATGAAATTCTACTATTTTGCTATTTTAATTAAGTATGAATTTTTGTTTGTTTGTCTTACAGTAAATTCAAACGATGTATGTTTATTGCATAAAATCCAGAACCTACTGATTGGGAGAAGACACTGGGTCCTGTAACACAGGTGTTTTACCTAGCGCAGGAGTCAGGGCTTTCACTTTGTTTGTACACATTTTTTATGCCAATAAAGAATTATTATTATTATTATAGTAATCGTGCAGCTTAACTCAGACCTTAAGGGCCTCAACGACTCGACGAACAATACCAAAGACAGGAGAGTTGTTGTCGTTGGTTGTAAAAAAAAAAAAATAACAACATTTATTTCAAGTCCTTGATCCATATTAAAAATAAAAACAATACACAATTTTGTACATTTTATATGTAAGTAATGAAGCTAATTAAATTACGTAATAATATAAGTAGGTAACCTACGCTATCTCTACTATAAAGCTCTGGAACGCGCTACCTTTTGGCATTAAAAAAGCTGAAAACCAATTTACTTTTAAAAGAAAAGGTAGTAACCACTACATAAGTCGGACTAAATAACTCTCTACGACTAAATAGTCTTAAATAATAGTCTAGTCATAGTAATTATTATTAGGTGGTATTTGTTAAAATATTGATTAGTTTATTTTATTTGTATATGTGTATTAGTATCAATAAAACTATATAAATTCTCGTAATCAAGAAGTTAGTATTTTAGACATTATTTTTGTACCCTATCACTGTTTTTATATTTAACCCAAAGGTTGACTGGTAGAGAATGCCTTGTGGCATTAAATCCGCCTATGTACCACTATTGTACATGAAGTTTAAATAAATAAATAATAATAATTCAAATCAATTAATGTCAAAAGCACAAAGCTAAATAAATTTAATTAAATAGGACAATTAATTAAATTATGTCAGAAGCAAATAATTATGATAATGTTAAAATATGAAGGATAATATTTAAGTATGATAGACTTTATACGAACTAACAACTAGTAATACCAGCACCCTAATTTTGTAACACACTTTAATAGAGGTATGAGGAACAGGGTGTAAAGTCCACTCATCCTATAATGAAAAGGGAGGATCCTCCGACCAGACGGGTGTTGTGTCTGGTGGGCAACTGCCCGACGGTTGACGTCGGGATGTTGTATATATGTATGCTAGTCGTGCGGTAAACTCTGATGGCGCGATGCAGGATTTGTGACGTCAGGTTTTTGATGCATAGTTCGCATGTAGCGTTGTAGACTCCACACTCACAATCCGAAACGTTTTGAAGGAAATTGGTAATTAATTGCTTCATGAATATTTGAAAAATTAATCTGCTCATTAACGAAAATAACGCAATGACTGATGTTGAATTGTCAAAATGAAGGGCATTTCCATTTTAAAGGTCGTAGCACACATGTTAACTCGGAAAGGAATCGTCACCGTATCGCCTTTCAACTCGCCGCCAAACAGGCGTCAACCTAACGTAAGCACGTAACCAAAGCGGACCAGCAGCTCCGATACGTCGACTCGGCTACAGCTAGGTGACGCCGCGCTTACGGCTTGCCAACCGCTAGTTGATCTGGCTGGCACCAGATTAGTTTGAAACCGAACGCGGGAGGGGTGAAAGGGGCAAGGACGGACGAAGAGATGCAAGCGCGGCGACGGAGAGGCGTAAGCGCGGGGCGACGAGCCGTAAGCGCGGGGACCAATGGTTGATCACGTGCCACACTGCGGTTCGTGAGCTTGTCCCGAGGCGAATCGTTTACGTTACGATTCCGATTAGTGTGCTTTTCAGTAGGGAGTTACATGCAAAGAATACTAAACGGCTTGAGTTGATACGGTTGCGATCCGTTTCCGAGTTGATATATGTGCTATGACCTTAGGTAAGTGTGGTTTGCAACTACTCCGGTATTTTCATGAGAGCAACCCAAATGTCATCCTGAAAACTCAACTCATAATAATTGAATTATTACGAAAAAAGAGTCTTTCGTAAAGTATAATAGCCCAATAAATTATACAGTCCACTGCCCTTTTCGTACCGCCAACATTATCAACTGCCCATTCCACGTTTTTAATCAACACCAAGAATCCAAATTCAAGTTTCTAAATCCTCGTTAATATGCTATCCATTACTGGGTAGCGACTAAAGTTTGCATTAGCATTAGCATTATCGCGGCAGTGGACTCGTAAAAAGCAAAGTTATCAAAGGCGAATGCTCTCACTCGGAAGTTAATGAGTCGACAGTGCGGTAATGTCGGAACGTAGGCATTTATTTTCATAGAACGTTTTGTACTACAGTTTCTTTGTGGTTTTGCTTCTTATTTTCGTGGTATTTTTTGTTTGTTAGATACCTTTCTTTTCTATTCTTCTTCTTTTTAAAAAAACGTTGCCCCACACTAGGAATTTCTCCTATAGTGAGGGTACGTTTACAAACATTTAAAGTCACATACACAAACAGCCAGACCCGGAACAACTACTTGTAGGTCATACAAATATTTGTTCCGTGCGGGAATCGAACCCGCGACACGCAGCGTAGCAGTCAATCGCTTAACCACTGCGCCAACCGTCTACCTACTACTTTTTAACAATACCTATCAGTGTTCAGTTTGATTAATTTGTTAATTGCATACCTACAAATGACTCCTGATTAAATCAACTCCAAAATATTTCAAGTCATCAGTCTGATTGAGTCTTTTCTTGGAAACTTCTACACTGATTTCCGTGCAGTTATCGCTAATATTTCTTTTCAAATATCCTTCAATAAAACACTCCAAAAACGCCTGCCGACTCGTTATATTTTTATGGAAAACAGATCGCACCCCTTCCTCACATAATTCCAAAGAACACAGACTGACAATACATTCTATTCCCATAGAATATACACATATTTATGATGCACTTACCACCGCTGTAAAAACATAATCTCAATTTCTTTCGACATTTTTAACGTACAAGGATTTCTTTTATGTAAATAAGAAAGGCTGGTAACCCAAGAACGTGTGTAATGTCGTTGTGGTGCTTTATATTATTATTTCTAAGATGGCGGAAATAAAAATGGGTGCGAATAAAGATAAGCTCCGTTAACTGTGTACATTACACGTCTATTAAAATTTAAGTGGATGTGCCACTGGAATAAAATTATGTTGGTTGAGGAAATGACTACGTTATTTTGTTTGTGTGAAAAAAGGGACGATGCATTAGGTTTTTGTCACAAAAGATTTCAAAAAAACATGCCAACCAGCAAGGTACGTGGCGGGCCTGACTGTTAATGGCGGAGTTACTTAAGTATCAAGTTATTACCATACGGAATGGCACTACGAGAAGGTACTGTGGTTTCTTGGTTTAGTTTAGGTTAGATATGTTATTTTTTTAATTTATTTTTTATTTATCATTTATACAAAAGAACACAGGATTACATATTAAATAGCAACCAAAAACCATAAGGTTTAAACTTGTGCTATCATGAGTCTATCTTAATATCTAAATATACAATAAATCATTTTATATGTACGCGTTATTGCCGATATAATTAACATTTTTAGTTCACTAAACACAAAAAAAATAAACACTGTTTCCAATATTACTGCGTTAGGCGAGCTATCTCTGCGGCTGCTCAGACAAGACTGTGATTACGATGCATTGCCCCGCACTCCCTCTACCGCGGAACCCCCACCACAGCACGCAGCAACTTATTTATTTAAACATCAAGGCTACTACTCTACGGAAATTTAGCAAAGAAAATACCTGTTACTACACAGCTCTACAAACAAATATAACTTCGGAAATTGAAGTTATACCTCGCCCATCCATGGTCATCTCACACCGACAACGGGTTTAGAGGTGATTATAAAAGTTTATTACAGGTTGACCGACGAAGAGTGACATTCAAGAACAACACGTGCCGAGGGTAGACATGCGTTGATTGATGATTCACCTAAACTGACATGTGATTAAAGCTTTCAACACACCAAAAGCTTTGCACCATCGTGTTTCATAATATCCCCTTGTACACACATCAAAAAAAGTTTGCGATCACTTTGAAAAATCGTCCTTTTTTTGTTATACTCCATTTACTATAGCATTAGACAAATAACGGCTTCATAACGACAGTTATGGTGTAATATTGTTGAAATTACTGCACTTTAGTATTATTTCTTTAATTTAAATGGTGAATAGATTACAGTGCTTTATATTTATCGTGAAATAACGGAGTTTATTAAACGTTTACATCGAAATAACGAAAGGGTGAGAACAGTTATTTGTCTAATGTTATAGCAAATGGAGCATAGGTACGGTTGATTTTATTATGATTCGGCTCGCCTGACTTAAACCCAATAGAGCACGCGTGGGATGCTCTTAAGCGAGCTGTTTGGAACCGTCAGCCACGTCCCCAGACAGTGCCAGAGCTCAAGGAAGCTGCTATTCAAGAATAGGACAGGTTACCCCAAGAAATGCTGGATAACTTTATTGTCAGCATGCCCAGGAGGATCACCGCATGTGTTCGAGCCAGGGGAGGAGTTATATTATATTGAATATAAACCTTTTATTAATAAATTGTTGTTTAAGTTTGGTTAAACAGTCTTTTCTTTCTATCACATTTCTGTTACAATTACATTATGATTAATTACTCAATTTTTTTTTTATTAACAATAAAAAATAGTTTTATTTTTTTAAATTCAAACAGGGTATTTTTATTTAAAGAAAACACACAACAAGTAATTTTTCTTGATAAAGTTCAATTTAAAAAATTATATCAGCTTATGCTAGTGATCACAAACTTTTTTTGATGTGTGTACACAATGTGCCTGTCTTTGATTTCGCTCACGACCCGAGTTTGGTGTGAGCGAGGCTTGTTATGGAAGGTCTATTTATAGCCCGAGCCACTGCAAAATTAAGCAATCATTTGTTTTATTCATGTATTGTTTTTTTTATTTACAAGGTGGACCGATGACCTTATGAAAGCCGCAGGAATCCGCTGGATGCGGGAAGCACGGAGCCGGTCGAGGGGGCGGTGCTTGGGGGAGGCCTATGTCCAGCAGTGGACGTCTTTCGGCTGAAATGATGATGATGATGATGATGTATTGTTTTACCAAACATGTACGCATGAATATTTTTTTTGTTTATGCAGAATTAAAAATATGGAACGAAGTCTTGTTGTCTGTCTGCTGTAACTTCAAGGCGTCAGCCTAAAAAATCTTGACGGGGATTGGAGGATTATTATCTTTTTAAATGTTTATAATTCTTCTGTACGTCTTTATGTCACTGAACTCCTCCTAAAGTTCGATTCCTACCTAGAGAAATAGATTTTTCGAAAATCTAATCTTTAGTCTAAGTTTTACTTTTCATCAAAATAGGCGCTGTTACTCTTTTAAGTATTTTTCACTATTTCTTATATGTTCGGATTTGCCCATCCATGCTAATTTGAAACATTCACTCTGTATATATAGACGAATTGATATCTTCCTTCTTATAGAAGTCGGTTAATATTTTTTTTATCTCTTGATCTTTCATTTAATCTAGTTAACTCGCAGCACAAGCAGAAGTGTTAAGGCTTATTTAACCAAACTCACTAAAACGAAATATCACTAATAATAAGGTTCGATATCAGTAACGATATCGATTATCGAGTGCAAAGGTTCATAGTTATACTAAAACCTTGAATAGAAAAGTGTTACAACGTAAACAATGCGTTAGTTTAAGAGGCTACCGAGCGCACAGTGGCGCCCTCGTCGTTTGTTCGGTGATATCTTTTATTTTATAATGAAAATGCAGAAAATAAGTTCGTCAAGTTGTGCTTCACAAGACTATACGTTATTATTACTACAAACAGTAGTTTTAAATTGTTATGTTTTATTGTAATCATTAAAACGGAGCTTCGTTTTAATGATTACAATAAAACATAACAATTTAAAACTACTGTTTGTAGTAATAATAACGTATAGTCTTGTGAAGCACAACTTGACGAGCTTATTTTCTACATTTTCATTCTAAAATCAAAGAAATCACCGAAATAACGACGAGGGCGCCACTGTGCACTCGGCGCAGTCTTAATGTTTTCGATAATTTGAGTAATTGTGCTTTTTCATCTTTGCCAGCTTTATCAAACAATTGACGGGCCATTCTGAATATTTTTATAAATGTTGAAAGTTAACGAACTTTCGGTTTTAAAAACATCGTCATTTAATGGTCTATTCAACGGAATAGCCCATTAAATGACGATGTTTTTCAAATAATTTGCTTGCTTAGTGACATAGTAAAATTTTGAAATAATCATCCCTGTTTAACTGTTTTACTTCGACGATGTTCTAATTTCGCCATTGAACTTTTAATCATTATTCTCAAGTATTTGCTATTTCCAAATGTTTGAAGACCAACAAGTCTTAACAAAAGAGTCAGCTTCAAATTCAAATAGCAATCAAAAATATTAGATTCGTTGATTTAGAGATAAATACAAAATTATGACCACTTTTGGGTACTTTCCTTAATCAATTAAATTTTGTTATATTTGTCGAAAGGCTTCATTAACCCGTCAGATATTTATATATTCACTACCAGGAAATTACACTATTGCAGAGAATAACTTTAATTTGCCCAGATTTTTGCCCAGAAGTCGTCAGATTTAGAGAAAGCCCACACGTCAGGCCACATCCGTTCATACGAAAATCAAAGGCAAAAATCAAAAATATAAGGATCACGTAATTTTTGTCAATTTTAGAACTCTGAAAGTGGATCCCTGACCATGGGGCTCATATCTGAAACTTTTCAATTATTCTTTAGGTAGTGCTTTACTCCCAACGTGTGAAGGTCAAGCATTTCTCTCGACCTTAAATTCTGCTGCTTCTATCATATACTCGTATATATCGGAGAACGGAAGGTTTCTCTCGTTATCATCAGCCATATTTTAAACTACTGTGGACGTACTGTGGGTAGTGTAGGTTATTGCGCAATAGAAAAACCGAATTAAACTCAAAAGTCAATTACTCAATCTAAGCTGAGAATCAAAATTACATAAGACAGTCCCCCAAAAAGCCCATCCCTTCACCACTTCCTAGTGCTTTAGCTGGAAAGAAGAAGTAGCGGAAGAAACTCCCCAGCAGCACATCTGTCTGTTTAGTTAGAAGAACTTGATTGTATACTGTAATGGGTATGCAAAGTAATTAATGTAGGAACCCGACACAACTATACCGAACGCGCAACAGTTTATAGACGTCTTCACTGCTTGACCGCCACCGATGAACTTCACTTGTCCTCTGTGAGGCGATCACTTGCAGCCGGTCGAACGTTATGTTGTAGACTCTGTCATGCGCCGCTAAACAGCACTGGCGTCCCGATTAGTCAAGAGTCGATGGCGCGAACTTCAATTACTCCATCGAACGCGACTAGATGGCGCTGGCGTACCGGATACAACTCGTCTCATTGCACTTTCAGGGTAATATGAGTTCACGTATGTATATCAAGAGGAACACTTTTTTTGTAATATAAGATACTCCTAAAAACATAAATTTGACATAACATAAAGAAAAAGCTAATATTTTTTTTTTCCGTAGACGTCGGTTTGTCTGTATGTATGAATCCATGTATGTGGTCACGATAACGCCCGAAAAACTTAACTTATCGAATCCATTTTTTTTTCATAGGCTTCAGTATCCTCATAAACTAAGGCCTATTGAAAATCACAGTCTAATTAATAAATAATAAATAAATAAATAAAATTTATTCAAAAATATAAAGTATACAGTTAAATACAGTTTTCTTATATCTATCTCAAGTTCACTCATTATTTGTGCCTGAACTAGGTAATCCTGTGTTTCAGGCGATTGGAAGTACATTAATTGATTAAATAATCACATAAAATTAATATTATTGGTACATATGAAAAAGGTGTATAAAATTATAGACTCTTAACTTAGCTAAATAATTAAAAAAACAAAATAACCATAATACAAATAATATTTACTTTAGCACTAGTAATAATTTCTCTGTATCTTCATAGGACATAGTTTGAAGAGTTTCCTTAAGGATTTTCTTGCAGTTACTATGATTTAAGGAGTAGATGTTTCCCTTTTCATTTAGCCTGTTGTAGAGTTGCGGTCCGAGGTACATATAAAATTTGGCTGTGAAAGCATGTTTTGTACTTTTTTGAGGGCAAACTATATCTTTCCGTCTCTTTTTAGTAAATTCAGTGCTGTATGGAAGTGATGAGTGTTGTTTTAGTACAGTGCTCATTATAAATAACTGTCGAACTGTTAGTACTTCACAAGATTTATACAGGAGGTTAGTGGGGAAAAGGAAAGGGCGGCAAGTAGCGATTTTGAGAATAGCCCTTTGAGCTCTTTCAATGGTCAATAACAAAGTTTTATTCGCCCCACCCCATGAAGTAATACAGTAAGTCAAAATTGACTGACAAAGAGCAAAGTATACTTGCCTAATTATTTTTGGATTTGCAATAAATCGTAGCTTTTTGAATATATATATCAGCTTACGAATTCTATTATTTAGAGCTTCCATATATTGTTTGAAGGAAAGGGTTTCATCTATTATTATACCTAGGTATTTTAGTTTATCTGTCTTTTTAATATTGGGACACTTACACTGGCTATCTGCAGGAACTGGGCAATAATGAGCATGCAACGTTGAGGGGATATGCGATATTTGCTTGCGCATCGAAAACTTAATGTAATGTGTCTTTTCTGCATTTAGAGTTAGTGAGTTATTGTGAAGCCATTTATTTACAATATTGAATCCGTGTTGCGCAAGATTGTAGACTTCATTTTCTGAGTCAGCCGAAAAAAGTAGAGCAGTGTCGTCAGCGTAAGTTATAATAGTGCCATGCTCTAGCTTTAGATTGCAAAGGTCATTTATGTAAATCAAAAACAGAGTGGGCCCTAAAATACTTCCTTGGGGAACACCAAAATATGTGTTTTTTTGAACAGCACTGAGAACATTGCCAATCTTTACGCACTGGGTGCGATCTTCTAAATAACTTTTGAAAATTTTCAGCTGGGTGCCTCTTACACCCATGATCTCAAGCTTGCGCAACAGAATTGGAATGGAAACTGTGTCAAACGCTTTGGCAAGGTCAAGGAAAATTCCTACTGTGTGGTTACCCTTGTCAAGTTCTTGCACTAGATAATCAGTCAGATGGTGTACCGCATCGGAAGTTGAAACCTTTGGCCTAAACCCAAACTGCCGTTCAGACAGAATTGATCTATCTTCCAAATATTTCAACAACCGTTTGTTTATAATTTTTTCCAATATTTTTGACATAGAAGGTAATAGAGAAATAGGTCTATAATTTGTCACTTGCTCTTTGCTGCCTGATTTATATACAGGGACAATAACAGCTTTTTTGAGACACTCAGGAAAATGACCTGAAGATAAACAAATACGGAAAATATAGGTCAGTGGTCGTACCAAAATGTCCTTGAATTTTTTAATAATTTTATTCGATATTTTATCCCAGCCAACTGCACAGTCTTCTTTCAAAGACATAATTATATTTTCTACCTCAGTCTCGTCAGTATCTAGCAGCACAAAGGATGTTAAAGCAGTGTTGCATGTTAAAAGAGTGCTCGTTGGGTTTTGGGATTGACCCAGATTTTTTTCTGCTAGACACTTTCCAACATTAATAAAGAAATCATTTGCTATGTTAGCGGATTCCAGCGGTGACGAGTGTGCTTGTAATAAACCTGAAGATGACTCATATTTTTTCGTGGTATACGTTGCGTCTTTAATATATTTCCAGATCTTTTTACTATTTGTTCCAGCCTTTTCCAATGCCACTTTGTCGTAGTTCCTTTTAATTTTTTTAAGTAGATCATTACAAAAATTTCGATACCTTTTATACGAAAGTTGCAATACTGCATTGTCTGGATTAGATTTAGCTTTCATATGCAGTTTATCCCTATTTTTCATACAGCGAATAAGACCTGATGTGATCCATGGTTTAAGGTTGTGATTTTTGTTGCTCAACTGCGTTACGACTGTGTTTTTCTGAATTGCATTTTGTAAGTTTTCAATTACATACAACATGCAAAACTGCGGGTCAGCAGAATTATAGACTGGATCAAAATTGATGACGCGTAAATCTTCTTCAAGTTTATTTATATTCAGTTTTGAAATTTTGCGAGTGTCTTGTTTAGGTAATTTACAATTTAGGGTTAGTAGGACAGCATTGTGATCGGTTATTGTTGAGTTAACAACAAGTGCAAGTGAAGGGAAATTCGATTTTAGCATAATATGATCCAAACAGGAACCACTGTGATGAGTAGGAAAGCTGTGTGCTGGGAGTAGGCCATGAAAGGCGCATATGTTGAGGTAGTCCTGAGCAGGCGCATCAGCGCTTCCTGGTAGAATATTGATATTAATATCTCCTATTACAACCGTGTTTTTGATGGATGACAGTGTTTGCAAGGTTTCATTCAGAGATTCAGTAAAAATGCTAGTATTTTTAAAAGACGGAGGTCGATACAATGCTAATATCGCAAATTCTAATCCAATTTTAACTAACAATCTGTTACAGTCGTGCATGTCAGGTTCCTGAACAGAGACATTGAGATGATCTCTTGCATAAACTATCACCCCATCGTTTTGGTTGTAATTTATAGTACTTCTATACATATTATATCCCGGGATTAGTGGGATGCTATACTGTTTAGCAAGCCAGCATTCGGTTAAAACAATAACGTCACAGTTTATGTTTAGCCGTTGTTGAAATGTACTAAAGCTATCAAAATTCTTAAAAACACTGCGAATATTTTGTGTTAATATGGTAAGCGGAGTTTTGTAGTCGGATAGATATTGTTTGCAGTTTTCAGTTTCACAAACTTTGCATTCGGATACAGTGAAATTATCTAAATCATTAATCAAACTATTTATCATAATGGTAGTTAAAAATAAAAATAAAAAAAAGGTCAGAAAAATAACTTATTAACGGCGCTCTTAGGCGCCTACATAATCTACAGAGTTGATGTACCTTTTTTCAGCCATTATTTTCGCGGGGCATTCAGCAGCGCCTGTGTTATGTTTGTCTGGCTTTTTAAAATGCAAGCAAGTAGCGCATATTGGTTCGTCAGCCTTTTTTGGACATTCTTTTACTGAGTGACCTTGATCACCACAGTGGCCGCAGGTATACGATGTCTGTCGACATGACTTGGCCGCATGTCCATACTGCTGACACTTATAACATCGAGTGACCAAAGTAAAGTCTCTCACAGGGCATGATGACCAATTTACAAAAACTCGGTCTTGTGATATCAGGGCTTTGCGTATGACTGCAGGTACTTCAACTATGTAATTACAGGACTCAGTGTCTTTCTTACCTGACTTGTGACTTAATTTAATTGAACTCAAAAACGCCTCAAGGCTGTAGTCCTGAAGTTTCTCGGCTATATTTTGCTCGTACAAACAGGTAAAAACCTCATTTTCCTGCATGGATGTTGGTACTCCTATTATCACCACCCTAGGCTTCCTTTTATGGGGCTCGTCGACTGTTAGGCCTGACTTGGTTAGCTGCACCGATTGTCTCAGCTTCTCGATGTCGTCCTTTGTCTCGGTGCTGATGATTACACCGCCGTTCTTTGTCTTGCGCAGACCTCTCACATGGAGCTTCATTTGTTCGGGGTTGATAATTTTTTGGACAAGAGTTTTGGTCTCATCGCTGGTCTTCAACTTGTCACTCGGATAGATGGCCACCGAACTGACATAACTCGGCTGAATAAAATTATTGGCACCTTTCTTTACCATGTCAGCAAAGGAAGATCCCTGGGCAGGTTTCGTCGAATCTTCGATACTTAGCTTAAGGTTCTGCAGCTGCTGCGAAAGATCGAGTTGGTTTTCGAGAGTTCTGATTTTGTAGTGCGATTGGAGAACTTTTGCTTTGACGGACTGGTACATGACGGCCATCTGCGAGGTCCCGTGTCCAACCTTCCGGCATAGGCTACTGATGCGCGTTTTCTGCTCCACATTCAACTTTCCATCAGCTGCTATAGTGCACACCTCCTTCAGGCTCTGTTCGATAATCGCCATCCAGTTCTGAATTTCTGACGTCGAGATCACTTCAGGGGCATCATTTCTTTGGGTAGGCGCTTGAGGAGTAGAAGTGGGTACGGGCACAGGTGTAGACGGTGGGGATCGAACGCATCTACTACTCCGGTTGAATGGACTATCCTCCATCGTGAAGCTGGTTATTTTGTTTCTGTTAAACACCAGTCATTTCTATTAACACACCTTACACAAATCCAATAAAATGGTATGCGTTGTTATTGGCTATACGGTAAAACTAGGTCACAATTTCGCAATTGATTATTTGTTTATTGTAATAATTGCTCGATACGTCTGTTCACTACGACCGGCCAAAAAAACTACCCTATAATTCAATGTAGTTTAATTATAACTACGACAAATAGGCGTGTGTGGTCGACTATGTAACTGACTAAACTATACTGACTAAGTAGTTTTTATTTTTAATAAATAATACGAGCGTTATGAGAAAAAAAAAAATACAATCTGTGTTCTCTTAACATACCCCACCTACTCAGCTTCCAACGTTTCGCCCTGCATAAATGGTTGCTCTCCTTCCACTAGTATAATTACATACAGACTAGATGACCCAGTGAACTTTGGACCACGTAAGACAAAATTTGATATTTTCGATTTTTTGGCTGTTTCTTTGACTTTTTCCTTATTTTCTATTTTCCTTAACCATTCCAGTACTAAGACGAACAAAACAAAAAACGGTCGACCCATTTTCGAGTTCTTGCCAGACTAACGCAAGGCAATTGATTTTAAAAAATACAGGGCGTCCCACAACTTTGCCTCATGGAGGAAAAGTACCTTTTACACATGTCACAATACATGTACTCTGACGTAAGAATTAACCTAGCGTGTACTTAGTGTAGGTACTAAGTTGCTACACACAACTGCTAAATTGTGAACGTAAGCATAAAAGCAACATCATGAATTTTTGCGAGCATATTCTAAAGGTTAAAATCAGTAAAAGCTAAAGCCGTTATACGTAGGAACTAATACAAACTTTAAAACTGACGTGCTAAAGAAAAACATGGACCTTCACACCTAGTTTGGAAGAAAACTATGCAATGCCTGCAAACCTAACGAGATACGACGTCGCTTTTAGAGATAGTTCCAGAGGTTGTAGCGGACTTAAGAAATGACGTTATTATTTACGTAGATTGCCTGGTTGTAAAGCGCATTGTCTACAATGGAAAGCGAAATAAGGTGCAAGTGAATAAAATGTACCAAAATATTTTTCTTTGTTTCATTTTCAAATGGCTGTTTGTAAGTTTTTAAATGATTTTGTTTATGGCTTTTTGTCTAACATTCTTTTTACATTTTTCACTGTTTCAGTAGATAGGTACCTACAGGAATAAAACCGCTTTTTATTAATATACTGGGTCAAATTAAATTAGCTAGCTAAACTCCGTAGATGTGATGGAAACACAAATTACATCGATAAAACAAGACCGCTGTTATTGTAGTTACCTGATGTAAGAGTTGACAAAGACCAACACTGATTTTTTACCGATATTTCAAGTCATTCTCAATCACATCAAATCATTTTGTTTTTTGTTATATCATGTTTAAGTAAGAGTTGACAAAATACAATCCATACTAATATTATAAATGTGAAAGTAACTCTGACTGTCTGTCTGTCTGTATGTTACGTTTTCACGCCTAAACCGCTGAACCGATCGTCATGAAATTTGGCAGAGATATAGCCTGGGATACGGAGAAGGACATAGGCTACTTTTTTACGCGATATAACCGGAATCCACGCGGGCGAAGCCGCGGGCAGAAGCTAGTATAATATAATGTATGAAGTTTAAACATAAACCAACACTGATTTTTTACCGATATTTCAAGTCATTCTCAATCACATTAAATCATTTTGTTTTTTGTTATAATTATCATGTTTAGATATCGATACCATCACGTCTGCGGTGTTTCACTAGCTAATTTAATTTGACCCTATACAGGATAGATTTTTGAGATGGGGCAGTAAGAGTACTTTAACTGTTGTAGCTACACGAAAAGGATTTGAGGAGACTGTCCTTAACTTTTAGAGACATTTTAACCAGCATTCACAGATTTTGAAAAAAAAAAAAAATGTACTTTCAGCAAACGGGCCTTTTTCCCAAGAACTTTTTTCGATGCCAATAGATCCTGTTTCTTGTGTGGATCAACAAGCTCTATAAGACCAATTGAGGTTTGAGTACTAGAAAAGTCAGAAATCGTAAAAGGTCAAGGACAGTCTCCTAAGTTCGTTTTCCTATAGCTACAATGGTTGGCCCTTACTGCCCGATCTCAAAAATCCTTCTTGTATATTAGTCACCGCGAGAGGTCTGCGTCCATTTCAGACCAATCAGTCCAAATTTTCTCATGATGTTTTCATTCACCGCTAGTACATAAGAACTTGAAAAGCCGGATATACAAACCAAAACTTCGTTCACAACCAATCTTCAGTTGACCGTTTCTCAGAACTAAAACTTCCGTGTATTAAACTGGCTTTGACAGAAACCTTTTTAATTAGAATTGAATAAGTTCCTTTGCTTAATAAACTCTCCAGTACAAACATGAAATATTTTGAAGAGATTCCAGTTACATAATATTTGTTAAATAATTCCTTAAGGCGCAGATATATGCCAGTGTCCTTGAGTAGTTAGCTTGCGTGTTTTGTACTGAGCTGACGCAATGCGTCGTTCCTCCAGTCAGTAATAGAACTCGCCCATGCAGGAGCGCTGTCCAAATATGACGCATTATTAATTTATTATACATAAAACAAAAGGTATTTTAATAAAACACGTATACTAAAAGATCAATATTTAAATTATCTTAAAAAACCGGCCAAGTGCATGTTGTACCACGGACAAGAAAGGGTTCCGTAGGTGGGATGAATTTATCCCAAGAACAAACTTATCATTGTAGTTGAAAAACATGTTCTCCCATACAAAATAAATATGGGAGAGTATGTTTTTCAACTGTAAATGTAAGTTTATTTGTAAGTTTGTTGGTCGACTATTACTCGGTAACTTGTAAAGCCTACTTAGCTGTGATAGTTTCCCTTTTAACTTCGTTATTTACACTACTGTTGTGAATTTTTTCACGTATCCAAATATAACCATTTAGCTGGCAGGGGGGGAGACACTTGACTCTAACAAAAATTAGCACTTTAAAGCTTAATATTACACAAACGGATCCCTGAATCCAAAAATGGTTTTGACAAACTCGTAATATTGTTGAACGGCCTATCCAACGATACTCCACATCATGGGATAGACGAGAAAAAAAATATCATCCCCACTACTACTACTTTGTATGTGAGTGTTAAAAAAACATATTTACAGATTTTATTTTACCACTTTACACGTATTGGTGTGATTAATATGTGTACCCATACCAAATTATAGCTTTCTAGTACTAAGAGTCTCTGAGCTGAGCCGCGAACAGACAGACAAACAGACAGATGGACATGGCGAAACTATAAGGGTTCTTTGTTTACTACGGAACCCACTAAAGGTGAAGGTTTCAGAAAAATACGCCTGATAGATAATTTCACTACGTAATATAAATAATAATCTAAAATATTCACATATAAAGTTATTAAGAAAATGCTCTAATTTAACATATATTTTTCCAAATCATTAACATTACTCGTTCAGACGTGATTTTCAGTATAAAATCATTAAAAGTCGGATATCGTTGCCTTAATACCGCGGTATCTGGCTCCAAATTAACGTAGCAAAAGCGGAGATAGTACGCAGAAATTTCCATACATATACCTTCAATTTCTTGGTAAACCTTAGATACTACACCCCTAAATACTACATCTCGACGATGTACGAGTATTTTCGCCTTGAACAGAATGCTCTGTTCTGTATTCGTAGTAATTTCTACAACGTACCTTGCTCCAGCTATGTTTGTATTGTTGGTAATAGTAATTTTTGCTCTAGAATCCATTTATGTTATTTAATACTAAGCAAGTATATATATGTTTTGGTTATGCCTATCGATTTTTTTTACATAAAGTTTATACATTCTTACAGTAGATTAAAAAAAAAATGATTACTAGCTGTTGCCCGCGAATTTGTTTGCGTGTATTTTATTGTTCATAATTTTTAGGGTTCCGTATACAAGGAACCCTTATAGTTTCGCCATGTTCGTCTGTCTGTCCGTCTGTCTGTCTGTCTGTCTGTCTGTCTGCTTAGCTTAGAGACTCTTAGTACGAGAAAGCTGTAATTTGGCATGGGTATACATATAACGCCGACAAAGTGGTAAATTAAAATCTTGTCTTTTTTTTTAGGGTAAGTACCTACACGTAAACTCCTACACGTTAAGTGGGGTGATTTTTTTTCACGTCTATACTATGGTGTGGCGTATAGTTGAGTAGGTCGTTCAAAAATATTGCGGGTTTGTGAAAACCATTTTTCGATCCAGGACTCCATTTGCGTAATATTATGCTTTAAATTTCTTAGAGTTAAGTGTCCATAGTATTTGGATATGCGAAAAAATTAACAGCAGTTAAGTTAAAAGGAAAACTATCACAGCTACAAGCTTTACAAGTTACCGAGTAATAGTCGACCAACTTACATTTGCGGTTGAAAAACATGTTTATGTTTAAGTTTATATTTAGGATTCATTTATTCCAACCATTCCTTCATTGTGCGTGGTCCGACATGCACTTGGCCGGTTTTAAATCCCATTTCACCATTAAAAGACCCAGGATGAAAAGTAGCCAATATCCTCATCCAAATCCCGGGCTTGCTATCTGCCTGCCGGGGTTGCGGGTTTGTCAGAAACGGATACCGTGGCCCTGGCACACAGGCAACTGAAGGAATATGGGTGGCTTTTAGTCAGTAAGTCTAACACGCCCTCCCGGCTCCACCCAGAGCGGGAAAAGTTTTTTGATAATTTACCACCCAAAAAAAAGGACAGAGTTTTTACCCGACTGTGGCGAAGCCATAAAAGAAGGAGTTTGTGTTTGACCTGTATTTATGTATATTATATCCTTTTCTATGTTCCCTCGTAACTACTAAATGGCTGAAGCAATTTTGATGAATGATATGTCATCAGATTCGTCTTTATTGCGCGAGTGTCACTGCGTAGAAACCCAACTGCGTAAAAAGGCGATTATGGCAAACCCCCCAATTGGGGGAGGCCTATGTCCAGCAGTGGACGTCTTTCGGCTGAATTGATTATAATTATTAATTAGAAAGCACGTTCAGCAGATGAAGTTGATTACAGCTTTGTTAACAAAAGGCAAAAGAAAAACAGTGTTTATTTTCACTTATAATTCTAAAAGTAATACTCACCTAAAGACTCTTATTCACCACACAATTCCCAAATAACAAGAAACATTTGCAATATAATACGAATCAAAAGGTAGGTAAGAATCCAATACAAAGTTTCCGAGGCAGTTTCACCCCGCATCTTTCATGTCCTCGACTGGAAGCGAGCGCTCATCGACAAAACGATAGATTGCGTCTTCCCGTCTATTGATTTTCGAAAGGTAAGGGAGTTTCTAATATTTAGCGATCTTTGTTCGGACAACGAACTGTGTAAGGATTGACCACGAAATGGGATCGGTCTTGGCTTTTTCTTTGGTTCAGAATGTTGTGGTTTCGTTTTGAATTTCAGTCCATATTATTGTTTTATTTTTTGTATTTATCAAATCAAATCAAAGTAAATAAACATATTTTATTTCACATAAACCTACATGGGCACTTATGAACCGTCAGAAGCTAGGTGCACAGTTCCAATTCGTCGTTTCCTATGGAGAAGAACCGGCAAGAAACTCCACGGCTACTTTTATTAAAATTATTGACTTTTACTATATTTTGAAATAACACTGTTAAGATGAAACTAGTCGATACTTTTTCCATACAAATAATTTCGGGGGGGGGGGGGGTATTACTCCACTGTTTGACATTGTACGTCCAAAGTTAAACATGATATCGTTTTGTCTTATTATTATCTTTGTTTGTACGGAAGTAGAATATTTTAAATAAAAAGCCATTAAAAAGATATGAGCCAGCAAAGATTCATTTTTCCTGCTAATTTTAAAGCAACTTTGGGCGTAAATAAGTAATAAAAGAAGTGTAAAATCTCCAAAACAAAGTCCGCTACGACAAAGCTCAATTATTGAAGATTTCAATAAACTTTTATTGAAATCTTGTATTTTTTTTTTTTTGTTTTTGTTTTTATATATATAGTTTGTTAGTCTTTTAGTTCTAGTGTATATAGCCTGTGTACTTATCCAAATAAATACGTTATATTCGTTTCTTTAAAATAAACTTTATTTGTAATTGATTTATCCAGATTTTTTTTCATAAAACAACCTTCCAAAGGACTTTTCGTAATTTTTTACGCGCGCGGTTTTCTATGAATTATCGTGCGTTTCACTCAACACACGATGACGGACACGATCCTAGCTGAGACAGCGTGCTTTTTGGCCACGCCCGCCAGTGAGTTCGAGCCCACGACTAGTTGGCCCTTAATAGGTATGGGAGGGCAGTGTAGGCCTTTCAACAAGTACCAGGTACTTAACAAAATAACCATTAAATTTTTAATAAACTTTGGGTTTATGGCTAAGTAATAACAGCCGCATGAGCCAATCGATCACGTTAAGCTATGCTTGCCGCGGTTGGTCCGTGGATGGGTGACCAACTTTACATACCGAGACCCCACCATGCCTCTATACGCGATTTATTAAAATAGTGTATGTCTTAACAAGTCAGTAAAGTAAGGCAAGCATTAACTTGCCTACGAGTATAATAAATATTTTGATGAGCCTTATTTCTTCTGGACCTAATGTTCTGTAGTACTCGTAGCTTACACTCAGTGAGCAAATATACTAATCGATCTTTCGAAATGGGAGAAGAGACCTTTGTCTGACAACAAGAAGTATTCCCGTTTGAGCACCTACGCATTGAGCAGCAAAGGTATTCTCAAATGGGAATACCTTTGGTTTAAAAAAAAAAAATGGTGCTTAAACGGGAATACTCCGACAACAACTGCTAATAATCTTCATTTTTTATTCTTACTTGTATTCTGAATATGATACAAGAATATAAAATCTTTTCAGACATTTTATTTTGACCTAATTAAACCTTTATAACTCGAGAACTTTCCAAGAATAATGATATCGGTTTCCGTCTCGGCCTCTGATTTTAATCTCGGCCACGACCGATCCCCTTGAACCTTAGGTAAGACATGTAAGTCGGTTCCCGGGATACTCTTTAGATAACGAGCGAAGTTCCACCTAAAGATCTTGTAAATGTTCCTTCGCCGCAACCAGAATTCGTAATTCAACTTCCATTTTGCAAGGACCCATAAAAATAATGTTTTATACAAGACGGTGATAAGCTTCGACCTCCGCTAAGTTGTTTATTGCTATCAGCTCGTTGGTTTATTAACATGTTCGTGAATGGGAAACAAAGATTAGAAACATGTGCTAGAAATCTATACCTTCGGAAAAAATATTCAGATTCAGAATATAGGTTTATTGTGTTCTTTTTAGGGTTCTGTAGCTAACAAGACAATCTTGTAGTTTCGCCATATACGCGGCTTAGCTCAGAGACTATTAGTACTAGAAAGCTGTATTTTGGTATGGATATACATATTAATGATGCCGACAAAGTGGTAAAAAAAAACATTTTGTAGGGTACCTTCCTTGACCGTAAAGTGGAGATGATTTTTTTTTCTCATCTATCCCTTGGTGTGGGTTATCGTTGGATAGGCCGTTCAAAAATATTGAGGGTCTGTGAAAACCATTTTTTCAGAGATCCGATTGCGTAATATTAAGCTTTAATGCGAATTTTTGTTAGAGTCCGGTATGTGTCTGCCAGCTAAATGGTTGTTTTTGGATATGTGAAAAAAATCACGACTGTAATATACTATGTGTATAACGAAGTTAAAAGGAAAATTATCACAGGAAAGTAGGCTTTACAACCGACTTACAAGCCGGTTTTTTTAAATTATTTGTGTATGTTCAATTTACAAATAATGTTGATTTGGCCTTATTAAAATTGCTAAAGGAGATTGTTCTGCATCCATACACCGTTCGCCCCAGAACCAACAGCAAAGGAAAATTACTTTGCGTGTTCTAAATTACAAGTATATGCCCATGAAGACAAAGTTTAATGACGGACAACTTGCAGAAAGGATTTATTTCAAAATAAAATAAAGATTTTGAGGTTATATTAAGTAAGAAACAATCCTTTCAATACTTCCAAATTAGCATTCTAATAAATGCATGTCACTGTTATTTCTATTGCCAGTATGTGATTAGTTAAGCTAAGGGAATCAGAAAAACATTTAAGTACTTACCTAAGTACCTATTAGGTATTTGGTAAATCTTCTAGTTTTTGTATTAAAATAGGTAGGTAGGTAAATAAGTACTTATTTATTTAACTTCAATGTAAACCAATTTATCCTAATATTTTTTTGATTTTATTTATTTATGCTTAGGTAGGAAGTCATAATTATTACCTCATAGTTAGTCTTGCTAATGAAAGATTGGACATCACTAATTGTCATGTTTAATCTAATTGTCAAAGATGGCGGCATATTTTATGTGATGTCGATAGTCGCTCTTTTAATTGTTCATTATGGAACGCAGAATGTCCGTATAATACAGATATTCGCAATTATTCTAATAAAATATATTTATAATTATTATGTAGGTCAGATTTTTGTTGGTCCTGGGGCCATTTCCGACGATGTCCTTTATATCATTTACGACAAATGTTTATTTAAAAATAGTTCACGGTTCAAAGTAAAGTTATTTAAAAACTAACGTAAACATTTCAAGCGAAGCGAAATGCAGCACCTTCATTAGAATTCAAACAATCTTCCACCTTAACATTCAACTTACATACATTTAAACACGTAGAAGCACAGTCTCCGTATATTTAGTAAAGTCAACAGTTCCTAGCGCTCTGTTAAAAGAGAAAACGTGAGGCAACGTAACGAGGAGTCGAACCGAACACAGAGAGGTAAGTGTCCTCCCAGATACAAGAAAAGGGAGGTACTCACAGGCCATTAACTGGTCACTAGTCACACTGACCCGCCAAAACTGCACTTACAGAGCTGTTTCAGCGTCCCGTAAAACCTAATGTCTTTCAAAAGGTATTTGGCTCGGCATTTTTGGCGATATGCGAATTTGATTGGAATTTTGTTCGAAGGACTTTTGCTGCGGGGATCGTTACTGAGACGATTCTTTGAACATTGAAGCGATAGCATGTAGGTGAAGCGTTTTATGTATTTGAGATTAGGGGGATTTATGTTTAATGAGATAATGCGTTTATATTGCGAAGAAAGACATTTCTGGCAATGGGCCCAATGTAGAGACTGAAAAATAATAGTCAAAATATAGGTGTACTATAGTTTTTTTTTTTTGTTTTTTTTTGTTTTTCATTTATTTACCATTTAAAAATTAATTACTAAGTGTTTTAGATAAAATAAAGGAAAGGTAATAAGTTAATATAGGTTTTATCTGGTTGCTAATTGAATTGTAAAATTTATAATTCTTATGATATTAATTTTTATTTTCTGTGATTAATACACTTTAATAGGAAACTCATAAAACACATTTATAATATAGGTGTACTATAGTTTTTTTTTTTTAGATACACTTCTGCCCAATCCTTCGGGGTAACAAGGCGTGATGTTATGTTTAAAGACATTTATATTCCATTTGAAATAACATTAGACATAAAAAAAAAGCAATTTATAGTCCGTTCAACCGATGTTGACTTTATTACGTAGGCATAAGGATGTAATTAAAAGCAAAAAAGCGGTTACAATGCCAACTGTTTACTGCAGATGCCATTTGTCATGCCACCAAAGCTTAAAAAAAAAAGGTTTACTTAAATCTTACGATTATGATTTGGATGTGTTCTTTGGTTCCTTGCCGAAATTCATAACACTCTTGCGCAGTTATTGAAACAGATATTTGAATGGTAAAAGTCAAAATTAAGCGTAATTAATTGATATTTGTGTTAGTAATTTTTTTTTCCTTCTTCTTTTTAGACCTATTAGACTTAGACCTTAGTCAAAGCTGTTTTGATTTTCAATTCTTTTTTTTTATAAGATGTTGCTATAATTAAGTATGTGAATGTCGTGTATTCCTGTAATTGGTCTATACATCAGAACTTAGGCTTATTCCACAAATCCCCCCTGAAAAATCCCCATTAGGAGGAAAAGTGTGGAATATAAAAAAAACAGTCTAGAATTCACCCCTGCTTATTTCACTAATCCCCCAAAAAATCCCCCTCAGTGGGGAAAACTGAACCCTAATGTAAAAAAATCACTTTCAGGGGGTCTTGGAATAAGTTTTTTTTTTTCAATTCTAGTTTTCCCCCCTAAGCGGGATTACCAGGGGTGAATTCTAGACTGTTTTTTATAGATTCCACTTTTCCTCCTAAGGGGGATTTTCAGTTGGGATTTGTGGAATAAGCCCAGAACTTATACCTATAAATTTTATTATTTAATATAAAATGTATATAAAGCGCTACAGTTTATACTTTTGCGGCTATCATCGTTCTACTTGTTGTATTTAGTCTTGTGTTATTGTTTCGTAATAAAATTTTCACTTCTCATGCTCTAAAAGTTCGCCTTTATGTCGTGCGTAGGCGACATAAAGTCGCTTTTTATGCTCTAGAGCATAAAGTAAAATCTTCGTCGAAGATCAAGGCAATCGGTCCAACAGCCACACGAACAACTTCAACTTCATAGAATAACCTCTTTATTTTAATTCGTTTCGTTAGTATTCTAAGAAAGCAAGGCAAGGATACCAACAGCCTAAGTACCTACACAAGAAAGTTTCATGAAATAAACTTATATTTTTTATTTTGTCCATTTATTATTTTACATGTTGCGGTTTCATTTCCTCGCAATCGAAGTAAAAAGTAGAGTGTACAACTCGTCCATAAAACCCATTTTACGCTCTATATCTATTCCCGCTCGCAAGCTCGCTCGGATGGATAAACGTCTCGCGTAAAATGATGCGTTTTATGCACTTGCTGTACAATCTACTATTTAAACTTTTTATATACTGTTGGCGTACCTATTTTAAGTAAATAAATTAGAAACCAAAAATACTACAGAGAAATATTAGCAATGCTTATAAATCGTGCGGTTTGAATTTCATATTACACTATTTTCGAAGGCGTATTCCGGTCACAGTCGAGTAAGTTCAGTCTCTTTACGACGATACATTTATATCCATTTATTTGGCGAATATCCCTCGCTGTGAGCCACCAACGACGGAACAAACGGATGGGTACGTTTCTATTGCCTTTGAGATATTTCATTGACTTTTACAAATGCGAATGCCTGAGTGTCATTGGGATCGAATCTTGGTGTGGAATAAATTGCGTCCATAACATTGAATTCGCCCTTTTGTAGGGATATGTTAAAGCGAATGGGAGCGATGTTCCTGACCGTCCACGAGTTTTATTGTTCAGTTATAGGTACTTACACGTTTATTTTTTTTAGGTTTATAATACTGGGAACAAAACAGATTAGGTACTACTATTTATCCTTTTATTAGCTAGACAAAATCAAACTGGTTGCTAATGGAATTGTATAATTTATAATTCTTATGATATTAATTTTATTTTCTGTGATGAGGATTGGATACCTTTTTTGTAGTAAAAATATAATATTTCACATTTATTGATTAGGACATACATTATTTACATTATAATAAAAGTTACAGTCAAACACCTAGTCAAATAACCCGCCCCTAACTGTTCCCGGCGCAAAAGTGCCCATAACGCTTGGTGCATTGCCATGTTGGATGGCAATGGCTAACCTTTGCACCAAGAACGAGCTGGAGCGGGAGTCACCCGTTTGATTCATCATCATCATTTCAGCTGAAAGACGTCCACTGCTGGACATAGGCCTCCCCCAAGCACCGCCACCTCGACCGGTTTTGTGCTTCCCGCATCCAGCGGATTCCTGCGGCTTTCATAAGGTCATCGGTCCACCTTGTGGGAGGCCTTCCAACGCTACGTCTTCCGGTACCCGTTTGATTGATATACTTTAACTCACACACTGACTATATATGTAAATTTTTTAGGAAAATCATCTACTTTTACAATGTTTGTAAAAATAAATATGTGAGCGCCATGTATCTATTGCATAATTAATTTGTCTGTCATTACTTCACTTTTCATTATTTCTACCTATTGTGGTAGGTATAGTAATTTTATTCTAGGTAGATCGTCTTCACATATACCTATAATTATTTATTAATGTATACAAAATATTGTTAACATTTTAAAAGAGTAAGTATTGGAGTTTCTTGCTCATTCTTCTCCATACGTTATTACCTTTTAGCAGGGGCAACTAGAATCAATTAATTATTTTTGTAATTTTTAAGTTCAAAAGTGCTTTTTATGTGACTACAAGCTTCTGTCTGCGACTTCGTCCGCGTGGAATTTATTGTTCCCCCGCTCCCCAAACTGTTCTCGAGATAAAATCAAAAAAGCCGTTCTTTACAAAATGTATAAGAGTGAATTTTTCGCATGTTTTAATAGTTATTCTGCTATTCGGGGCGACGACAAATCCAATAAATTCAAGATCATAAAAATTGGTCCAGCTGTTCTTGAGTAATAAATGGTGTAAATAACCCAACTATGTTTTATATATTAAGATTTGACTTTGACTTTGAGAAGCTCGTGGCTCAGTAACAACAGCCGCACGGGTCGATCCGTCAGGTTAAGCTACGCTTGCCGGGGTTGGTCCGTGGATGGGTGACCATCTTTACATACCGAGACTCCTCCGTGCCTCGGAAGGCACGTTAAGCCGTTGGTCCTGGCTGTCATTCGTAGATCTTTGACAGTTGTTACGGGTCGTCAGAAGCCCAAAAGTCTGACAGCCAGTCTTACCAAGGGGTATAGTGTTACCCAGTTACTGGGTTGCGGAGGTCAGATAGGCAGTCGCTCCATGTAAAATACTGGTATTCAGTTGCATCCGGTTAGACTGGAAGCCGACCCCATCATAGTTGGGAAAAGGCTAGGCAGATTAATTAATTCGACTTTGACTTTGACTTTGCAAACCAAGGTGTTTTCATGCAAACAAAAAGGCATATGGGCGTGCCACTTTCACTGTTAAATTCAAATTTAAACCTAAATGCTAGTCCAGAATCTCGATATATATATTAAAATGCCAAGTAATCCCGTGGTTTTGTGGGCGTGTGCAGGTCACCCGCAGCCGACCAGCAGTTCCGCGACAAGGAAAGGGTCGACCTACGGAACCGTAGGCGTGTTATCATGGCAATTATGACATCCCAAAAGAAACTCCCCACATTCAGCTGTAGTTTTTACGACTGCCCCAACTCTTCATGATGACATTCGCAGATAAGGACCGGAGATTGTGTTTTTATTGAAATTTCACGCATACACCACAATTTATCCGAGGCTATGCGACACAATCTCATTGCAGCAGTAACTGAATCATAGCATATTGGCAATTTTTTCTTAAGATTTTTTAATGGGCAATGGAGATTTTTTTTGTTATGCCGGTAATTTTGTTATATCCTGCGTTACCTATCAGTTCAGAATCGGACACTAGCTTTGTGTTCCAACTAAAACGTGCTCCTGAACTTTATAAAGACTTCGCAAAAAGATATCACAGAACATTTAAAAGTGAGTACGAATACAATGAAAGGTATCTCAATTTTGTACAGACTTTGAGATACATTAATAGTATAAATTCTCAATCTGAAACACAGCAAAAGGTTTTACCGAATCAGTATGCTGATTATTCTGACGACGAGAGAAAAGCGTATTTAAGACAACATCATAAGCACATAGATCCTGAACTGAAAACTATACTACGAATGGACGACGAACATGAGTAAGTACTATTTTTTAAACTGCTTCAAGTCTTCTTTTATTCATAATGTTTTCAGTTTAAGAGCGCATACATCGGTACACTAGCGCCACTCCTTAAAAAAAAAAATATATCTCATGACTGAGAAGGAATTATGAAAAACGGCTCAACAGCGACCTCGGTAAGTGTCTATAGAATGTTCTCATACATTTTATAAAGTTTCATATTGAGATACGAAGCAACAAAAAACTTTTTAACAAAAAAACAACCGACTTTCAAAAAAAAAAAAAATAAACACTAAAAAGTGAAAAATAACTTTAATTTCGGAAGTCGGTGTCATTGGTTCTGTATTTTCGTTTTATGCCACCGACTTCCGAAAAAAAGTTATTTTTCACTTTTTAGTTATGATACCTATCCCACAACAATTCGATTACCACTACTGGCTACACCGCATAAAAAACAGTGACACAAGATACCTTTACGAAGTGGATTAAATACGTAGGTATTATCAAAGCTAACTCAAAAACTACCCAAGTAAAGTTAATAAAAATCGATTAATAACCATTTATAGCCCAAATGCATCTCATGAAAATTCCAATAAGCCCAAACGCGGCTAGGATACATTATTTTATCACGGAGTTCCGGTGCACACCTTCCGGCTACATCTTCAGATCAGTTCGATGGTACCATTTTCATGAGAATTATTTATTTAAATTTACTTTATAGTTGCTTAACTACCTTAATCGAAATATCTTATCGCCACCCGTGAAATACTTATCATTGAGGAGTTCCGTTGGCCATTTGTGGTCTTCTTCATCAGTTCCACTTCATCAAATGATACGAACTGAATGCAAATGCTTGAGTTGTTGATGAAAATACAAAAATCGTTATATGTTTGCCTGTAAAATTTGAGGAGTTCCCTCAATTCCTCATGGATCCCATAATCAAAACTGGATTTAAAAAAAAAAGTTGGACCAATCTGGAAGTATATCCTTTCAAGTAAAAAAAGAATTTTCCAAATCGGTTCATAAACGACGGAGCTCTGGGGAAACAAACATTAAAAAATAAATAAAATAAAAACCTCTTCCTTTTTGGAAAGTCGGTTAAAAATTCAGTCTAAAGAAAAACGCCCACATTCCTCTAGATCGTATTTTGTTGCTTCGTGTCTCAATATGAAACTTTATAAAAGGTATTAGAACATTCTAGACACACCGAGGTCGCTGTTGAGCCGTTTTTCATCATTCCTTCTCAGTCACGAGATAATATTTTTTTAAAGAAGTTGTGCTAGTAGACTCTTGTACGCCCTCTTATTAAGTGAAAATAATGTGATGTTATCAGTTATTAAGTACATTAGCAGTGATAGCCTAGTGGTGTGACCGTCGGACGGCCAAGTCTTGATCTTGTCTTGGTCTTGAGTTCGAACCCATGGCACGCATCTCTGACTTTTCGGATTCATGTGCGTCTTGTATAATTATCACTTGCTTAAAAAAACGGTGAAGGAAAACATGATGAGGAAACATGGTCCACCACAATCAGAAATGCCTGAGAGTTATTTCTCGACGGCATGTGTAGCCAAGTCAGAAGCCCATGAGCGGTATAAAAACTCTGATACCATGTCAGTCACTAACCACACGAAAAGAAGAAGAAATGCATCCTTTGTTATTGTTATTCAAATACAATTGCATCATAGCCATCCATTATTGCGCCATGATAAATTGTTACGTCAAAACGTCAAACAAATTGTTATGACAACTGCATGCACAGATTATATTAATCCAGCGTCGCAAGAGTTGTTCAGTCAGTCGTTACCGACGGCATGGAATGTTTCCATTTTAAATATGATATTTATTTTAAACTTTTAGAAGAATTGTATTTATTTTATTTCTTATTTTGTTATTTTTGTCTCATTATTTATGCTGCACCGGGTGACGTCATCACGTCAGCGCCGGCTGTCGCTGAAAACCAGCGCTGGGGCTCTGTCTCGCATAGGGTCGCAGCATTATGCTGAGCGATGACCGTTTTGCGTGGATGTGACGCATGTTTTCCCCCAACTTGTTATTTTCGTGTTTGTGTTCTTTCTCTGCGTCATGTTTGCCGCAAATAAACGTATTTTCTTTCTTTTTTTCTTTTAAGAAGAAGTTACCAAGTAGATTTTTTTAGGTTTGGCAGTGTAATATATTGATATAAGGAAAGAAAGAAACAAGAAAGAAAGAAAGAAATTTTATTTGCTCGAACATGTGTATACATACAGAATTAAAATAAATACGTGCATGCAAGATCTTGAAATAAGAGTGGCTCGTGACATGTCTGCCATTTCTCATGGCGTGCAAATATATTTGTACAATTATTAATAATAAATTAATGATTTTTAACTATTACACTTATACATATTATATTATTATTCTTATATTTACATTATCCAATTATTTATTAATTATTTTCCTTGTCCAATATTACAGATTACAATTATCACAATAACGATTTATATCAATTTTTATAGGAATTCACTTATAATAAAGGTATATTTAAGTTCTTCACTACTACCTGACCATAGCTACTATACCTAATCTTAGTTATACTTATTTATTTGTTTAAGGAACATATTCTATTAATAAGGAAGCCTTTAATTTATTTCAGGAGAAATGATAGAAACGAGTTGCGGTCAGGACCGCGCCGGCCAGAACAAAAAAGAAATGGATATGACAAACGCACATACGGAAAAAACATCAATTGGTAGCAGGTTAATAAAATAAAGAAAAGAATCTTCTCTAAGCAAAAAAAAAATCTGGTACGAAATAAATGATTTCCTCAATACTCAATTCTTTATTGCATTCCATATGTATGACATATATGGTATAACAAAGTAAAATATCAATATAGACCCTGTCAGGTACAATAAAATTAGGAGAGAAGGAAAGGTCTAAGTAGCAATTCAAGCAATTCAATATTATTATTAATTATTAGATGTGTGTATAATTATGTCCTATACAGGGTGGAAAAAAAAGACCGTGGTTGGTGGAAAAGTACCCATAATATTGATGATGGCAAATTTTACTGAAAGGAAACATTCCTTTATTTTCAAAAATAATTAAAACTGCATTTAAAGATTTTTTAATAATCACCTGCTTGAGCCGGGAATAGAACCGGTGAAATGTGAAAAAAAAAAAACTTCCTGTATTTTATGATACCAACCGAAAAAGTCATTCATAAGGATGAATTCCTTTGAAATAACATAAGTAGTATCTTAAATTAAAGAAAGACCAAGAAAAATATTTTCTTTTTTGTTGTAAAACTTACTCACTATCTAAAGAAAATAGTTCACTTAACTTATGAATTGCTCAAAATGAGACCCACTTTCACGTATGCACAGACGTATTTATCGACTGAATTCGCTACGTGTCGCCTTTTATATCGAGTTTTTTATCGTATTTTTTTCATTTAAGATACTATGTTGTTTAAAAGGAATTGATCCTTATGAATGACTCTTTCGATTGGTACCATAAAATACAGGATGTTTTTTTTTTCACATTTCACCAGTTCTATTCCCGGCTCAAGCAGCAGATTTTTCAAAAATCTTTAAATGCAGTTTTAATTATTATCGAAAATAAAGGAATGTTTCCTTTCAGTAAAATTTGCCATCATCAATATTATGGGTACTTTTCCTCCAACCACGGTCTTTTTTTTCCATCCTGTATATACACACTTAAATTACCTAAACACTGCATGCTGAGCCAAGCTTGAAGGGGCCAAATAATTGACTGGGATATTGGGACTGAAACAGAACTGTTCTATTCCTACCAAATTGTTCGGATTTCCGGCTTGATGAGAGTTCTCCCAAAGGGTTAAGCTAGTTTTGAACTTTATGTTTGTATTCAAGCGGGGAAGTTGTCATAAATATTGGAGCCTCTCCCTGTTTAACTGCGCTGAACAACATCAAACTGCTTTGTTGACGCAAAAGTTGGGCAGCTCAATATCCTGCTCCTCGTAAAGTGAGCGATTATGAGCCCCCAAGTAATTGTTTACGTTAATTGCACGTTATTTCTTTCTCGCTCCAACAAACTCATAGTTCTTAATTGTTTAATTAAGGTGAATGGTTCAACCTTACCCTAGATGGGAATTAAATTGATTCAGTTTTAAAAATCGAATTCCTGAACGTATTCCACCATACTGGAAAAGCAGTCGTATTCGAGGTGGAGACGATAATACGACATTAAAATAAATAGCTTATATTCAATGCTGTTCCCCGTCTGTAGTATAAAAATTCAATCAAATATATACAATAGTTTAGTTACTGTTAGCAAAATCCATAGTCGGTCCATCACTATTACTTAGTTTTTTTTTACAAATTTTTTTTCGATGCTAGGATTTATTTGATTATCCCAAGGTACTCATAGGCATAGATAGTGTTGCCCGTGTTATCATTTACTGTCGTATATCTCCACATTGTATAAAAAAAAAGTTTCTGTTATCATTTTACGCAGCCTTCGAATTTTAAATTTGTGGAATCATAAAGGTAATATATCGGAATGTGGAGCACAAGAATTTAATAAAAATATCATATTCACAGGAATAAATGCTCGAATATAATATAATATCGGAAGTATTCGAAAAGCGTGGCATCAAAAACTTCCAAAGCATTCTTTTGTTCTATTTGAAATGGAGAAACATAATCCGTGTAGGATGGGTTGTCTACGGAATGTCTTTGTGAATGGTCACGCCACAGATTTAGCAGACCTAAAGCTGTCTTTGTAAAGATAGCTAAATATTTTCAATACAGTCTGTTAAATTAAGTGTGTAAAATTATTATTGCTTCATTTTACCGGTCAAAGGGATTGTCGGAAAGCCTGAAAGCAACGCCCCAATATTTGTGTAAAAATAAAACTCATAAAAACATTTTACAAAAAACAATTGCCTGTGCATTTTCGTGTGTCATGAGATATTTCACGCTTCAGTGAGTTACGCTGTAAAACCGTGTACGTACTTACGAATAGAATTACGTTGCAAGATAAGTAATAGCGTTCGCATGTGCTTACTACCAAGGAACATCGAGATCTAAATCCAATTGAATTAGTATTCCAAGGATTTTCGCACATTTACATACCTTTGACGAACATTGAATATTGTGTTCGATGATTGCTCTCCGTTTGTATACAACTCGGTAACAGCGTACGACTCGCACATGCGTACAATTTGAACATCAGAGACATTGTCTGGACTCGGCTTAATAAAACTACCAGACGTTTATTGATCACAGTTCATTTTTTTTTATTGCTGGAGTGCTGACTTTTTGGCCAAAAAAAGTTACAGAAAACTACATACGTCATATTAGTACTTCAACTTTTAATACAAATTACTCGTTGGCTTTAAATACGTGTGATCTAAATCCAATTGAATTAGTATTCCAAGAATTTTCGCACATTTACATATCTTTGACAAACATTGAATATTGTGTTCGATAATTGCGATCTCCGTTTGTATACAAGTCGTTAACAGCGTACAGTTGCACACTCCTCCCCGACCCTTGACTGTAAGTGAAGCGCCAGCACGCGTTTTAGCTGAGCAGCATGTAATCAAACTCCCCACGATAATAATCAAAACACTGATTTTATCCAGCCACCGTCGGTCCCTTGCCACCCTCCCTCCGACTCAGCTGCCCTAAGCCGAGGTTCGTACCCCACAGGGGGTGCCCTTAGCGAGCAGTCGTTTAGTTTATAGTTTTTACGCCCTGGCTGGAGGCATTAAGTTTCGTTAGGAGCTTAATTAAGGCAGCCACAGAAAAGTCCGGTTAAAGAGTCGGAACCTTAGTGGTTACACTCTGAGATGCCGTAGATAAAAAAAAAAAAACAGTTGCACATGCGTACAATTTAAACATCAGAGACATTGTCTGGACCCGGCTTAATAAAACTTCCAGACGTTTATTTATCACAGTAATTTTTTTTTTTCTGGATTGCTGACTTTTTTTGCCAAAAAAAGTAAAACTACATACGTCATATTACTACTTCAACTTTTAACCAAAATTACTCGTTTGGCTTTAAATATGTGTACAACAACTTTCAGCCGTATCCGAGCCCGGGTTTTATACCACACGCAAACTTTAAAGTAGCGAAAATAGGTAATAAGTGGGGATAAGTATTCAAATTTTATGCTTAAGGGGCATACGCTATTATAGCCTGCGAAATTAAAATTTTCTTATAATAATAATCATTTTATTTCAGAAACATCCATACATTTTTTAGTAAACATATAACCTTGATAACTATGTTAGTAAACATGCAGGTTGAACTAATAACGGACGAGTGGGCCATCAAATTTCCCTGCAATGGCATTCAGGAGACTGTTCGAGCTGACCCTCTGCAGCAACGACGCGGCACGCTTACGTCTGATCGCTGCGAAGCCATCAGTGTACGCATCAGCAAACATTCCCGAGGCACTGCAGAAGCATGGCAGCCCCAGCAACATCCTGTATGCATTGTTGTATTGAACTAAAAAAAATGCTGGATTGTGTCAGGTAGTATGTTCATTAAAATATGATTCGCCGTAACAAATATGGCTTTACTGAATTATAATCATTAGAATCAGCAATACAACTCCTTAAGGCAACGATAACCGACTTTTAATGATTTTATACTGAAGATCACGTCTAAACGTATAACGTATAGCTAACGTAGGTTCGTCTGAAGTCACAGCATTTTGCTGAGCAACGACCTGTTCTTGCACAGATGCGACGCACGGCTTAATTGTTCTTGTTATTGTGGTTTGTTTGTTACAAAAGTAGTTATTTTCCACTCTGTAATCGGCATTTTGTTTTTGTTTTGATTGTTTGTTTGTTTGTTGACATTTTTGCCAGTGACGCAACACAGTGTAACAATGTAAATTGTCTTTGGTCCCTGGTCCTGACATCAAGCAATGAACTAAATTGTCAAACTTTTATTGCTTGAATAAGAGGCTTTGGGCTACTTAAATGTGTGTATTTTCTAATTTTATTTTCTGTTATTTACGTTTTGTTTGTGGATAATAAACCATTTTTCTTTCTTTCTTTTTCTTTACTTACCTGCAAATTGCAAAAAAACCGTAAGAAAATTTGAATTTTGCGATCTACCCTGACGGTTTCGCCTTAAACGTTCCAGTTTCCTACCATCTACGTGCACCAGCTACTCGATAGCCGTTCGGTAACCATCACTGTCTATAGAACGTGACTTTTTCCGTGGGAAGACAAAAGCAGCCCCCGATGCATTTTTCACCGGAATAGATTTTATGCGAGGAAAAATTGCAAATTTCTACAGCGCACCGACACGCGCGGTGGTACCGTGACTTGAGGAATATTCGATAGTTGATTGCTCCGCTCATTTTATAACATGTGAGATTGCGATCGGTTATTGAGATTTAAGATTTATATGTAAGTAGGTGTTATTGTTTTGGTTATATGTTTTCAGATTGGAAGTATTTAATCTTTTTATCTACCTACTTTCCTGTAGCAGGTATGCTGGTAAAGGTTTCTTTAGAAATAAGCATCACCTTTACATATTTTTCGTTTCCTTTCTTTTTGTCTGTTTGTATGTGTGTACATTAAGTGTTAAATAATAAATGTGGCGTATTTTGTCATGAAGGATTGTCTCTGTCATTAATCAATTTCATATATAATCTAATAATTATATTTGTAATAGTTTAATTAATGAATAATGTAAGAAATATTTTAATTAAGTATAATAGATATTTGCACACCTGTTCAGGTAGGATATGTTTTAAAGAACTTTTGATGTGTGTGTCACCTCATGTACCCATATTCAAGCAAATAAATGATTTGATTTGATTTGTTCGTGGTGGGCACATCCTTTTTAGGGTTACTAGAGAATGGGCAGCAGCGTTCTCTATGCATTTTTTACACCATACTGCGATCGCCAACCCGCCTGCCAAGCGTGGCGATTTTGGCGAATCCCCTAATTGGGGGAGGCCTATATTCAGCGTCTTTCGGCTGAAATGATGATATTATATAAATCATTATTATATAAAATATATAGCCTGGGATATGGAGAAGGACATAGGCTACTTTTTTATGCGATAACCGATATTTTCCACGCGGGTTGAGCCGCGGGCAAAAGCTAGTGTTTTATAATTACACATTCCATAGTACCTACACACGGCTACATATCAAGCTATAATTTTCCAGTATACGCTGATCTCGCATTGTATAGGATTTCCGTACAATGAGAGGACAGCTTACCCTAGTAGCATTTTTTTGGCGTTTGGTTGGGCCACATACCTCTGAAGTTGGCCCAACTAAATGCCAACGGAAAATGCTACTAGGGTATACTGGAAATGTATAGCTGTATATGTAGCCGTGTATACCTAAAGATATCATTTCTGTCATCATCATTACAATCAGCCAATAATGTTCCCACTGCTGGGACACAGGACTCCTCTGTGTGGGAGTGGGCCGTAATCCACCACGCGGGCTCAGTGTGGGTTGGTAAATGTCACATGTTTTCGAATTTTTGGTTTTAGGACATGCCGGTTTCCTCACGATGCTTTCCTTCACCGTTTTGAGAGTAGTGGTGATGAAATAATTCACACAAAGTTCAGCGCCTGCCTTCGAGCCCACGACTCGTAAGTCGGGGTCACTGAGCCACTACTGCCCTTTAATAATAATAATAATAACCCCACCGCCGTATCTCTCTCTTCGAGTGCCACCAGCGCCTCAACCAGGTGGGTAGCTTCAACAACATAACCATTCAATGGATCAAAGGACACAGCGGTTCGCTAGGCAACGATGCAGCCGATGAGCTTGCCAGAAGGGAGTCGAGCATGGCACCAGTGGGTCCTGAACCCTTCGTACCACTCCCCTTCGAGTGCTTACGCACTCTGGTAAGGAAACGCACCAGGGACCAACATCACAAACTATGGTCGGACCAAGGTGAGTGCAGGCAGGCTAAGGAAGCTCTCCCCACAATTGATGGCCGCCTCACGAAACAGATTCTCCGACTAACGAAACAACAGCTGCGTACAGTTACAGCAGCTATAACTGGCCATGGGTCATTTAATAAACACCTCTTTGTCATAGGAGTCATAGACAGTCCGCTATGCAGGGCCTGCATGGACGGCGACGAGACAGCAGCTCATGTGCTGCTAAACTGCCCGGTGGTCGCCACATACAGGGCCAAGTACTTCGGTAACCCAGGTACCCTACGTGAGATTGTCAGTAACACCAAGGCGTTGCTGGCCTTTTTTGAGGAGCTGGGATGGATCGAATAATCGAATTCCCATCCGTATGCAAAATACGCGCATTGTCGTGGAGTTGCAGACACCAGCCCGTATTACCTATTACCATTACCGCCGTATCTCTACGTTGACGTCGTGGTGGGGCTTTCGTGCTCCGAACGCTAGGTCTGTGCCGGTAGAGTTTACTTTACCGGTACATGTCTAGGGTGAGGAGTCAGACCAAGAGAGATACAGAAACTCGCAGGGCAGCATGTGGCGAGCTGTTGGGCAATTGTGACCCCACGGATCATATCTTCCGGGTGAAATCATGTTCCTCATCTCTGGCTTTCCTTTATTGGCCGGCTGGAGTCAACACTGACGAGGAACTGAGCTCCCACCTTATTCTTGCCTTTATTGACCGGCTTGAGTAGAGATTCGCAAGAGCAAACGTGCTCGGAGGAAGGAAGTATTCCAGTAAGTGCTTGTGGAGATCTTGACCATCTTCCGGGCTCTGGGATTGTTCTGAAAGCCGTGGAATACCTCTACACTCTTCGAGCACCTCAGGATATTTATGTTGCTTCCTTGTCGCTACGTCACTATGTGCTAGCAATCGTTTTCGGGGGCCCATTATTGAGTGTGCAAGTCACCCCCTGCCATTTTATCCGTGTATAATAAAACATTGATCATGCAGGGGCCATAGTCCTTCCATAGTTTTAGGTAACCAGTCCATTTTAACCACCCAAACCCATAATCCAATATTTTTGTTTCCATATCCTGCAAAAGTCCTACACCAACCGGGGGTTGTCCTTGGGTGCACTTGCATAGTGCGTACAGGGATAATCGTCGCTTGGTGCCTCATTTAGTTAAAAACCCCTCCACGGTCGAGGGTAATTAAGCGAAATTGGATATTTAGGTCCGGAAAAGCCACGCGGAATATTCCGCGGCACCGCCGCGTTTCAAAAAAACTAAAATATCTCGGTTTTTGGTACGGGAGCTACATATAACCCCTCCACGGTCGAGGGTAATTAAGCGAAATTGGATATTTAGGTCCGGAAAAGCCATGCGGAATATTCCGCGGCACCGCCGCGTTTCAAAAAAACTAAAATATCTCGGTTTTTTGGTACGGGAGCTACATATAACCCCTCCACGGTCGAGGGTAATTAAGCGAAATTGGATATTTAGGTCCGGAAAAGCCACGCGGAATATTCCGCGGCACCGCCGCGTTTCAAAAAAACGAAAATATCTCGGTTTTTTGGTACGGGAGCTACATATAACCCCTCCACGGTCGAGGGTAATTAAGCGAAATTGGATATTTAGGTCCGGAAAAGCCATGCGGAATATTCCGCGGCACCACCGCCGCGTTTCAAAAAAACTAAAATATCTCGGTTTTTTGGTACGGGAGCTACATATAACCCCTCCACGGTCGAGGGTAATTAAGCGAAATTGGATATTTAGGTCCGGAAAAGCCGCGCGGAATTTTCCGCGGCACCGCCGCGTTTAAAAAAAAAAAAATATCTCGGTTTTTTGGTACGGGAGCTACATGTAACGGGCCTCTGCGAGTTGGCTTCGGCCCCTCGTACGCCTTCTAAAGGTCCGGGAACCCCAGGGTCCCTAGATATGTAAATATATAAAAATAATAACAATAATTTATTTATTTGTATCGAATGCAGGTGTTACAATAATAGTGTTAGTTTCAGATATATTCTCAGTACATTCTGCCTGTTGGCAACTTACAAATAATCTAGAAACTAGATACTTAAATTCAAAATGAGATCATGAATCTGCTAAGTCTAAAATTATTTACATTATAAATGAGATAAAGTGAAGCAAATATTACAATTTATTCATTTATAAAATCGGTAACAGAGTAATAACATTTATCTGTCAGCAACAACGACAGGAGTTTCTTGAATTTTATTAAGGGCTGATCCTTCATACAATTTGGCAATTTGTTAAATATTATAATAGGTGCCATACCTATCATGTTTTTTTTTAAGCAAAGCAGTGTTATACTCGTATCTACGAGTACCAGTACACAATAGACTCTGACATTTTGATCTCATGGCAGTAGTTCGCATCCTCGTATAATTTAATAATTTAAATACTTTAATTTAATCATTTCTATACTAAACCAAAAATAGAATTACCCACGTTAACTGTTAAATCAGCTTTGGTACCTAATCTTATTATAACAAAGGCTAAATTAATTTCAGATTTCTAGAAAAATTTGTTGTGAAAAAATTCCAGGTATATTTTTATTGCAAAAATAAAAAGATTATCTTTTACTGTTGAAAACATATTGTTATTTTACCTAATCCAATGTTAACCTTGCCTGAAAAAACCGGCCAAGTGCGCGTCTGACTATGCGCAATTAAGTATTCCGTAGTTGGGATGAATTTATCCCAGGAACAAATGTAACATTGTACTTGAAAAACATGTTCTCACATACATTCCAACTGCAAATGTTAGTATTTGTTCGCACAATATTGAGAGATTTACCATGTTATTTTTAGACCATACACTTCTCATAGATTTTCCTCTAATCTATATCGACAGAACTATTATCTGTATTTTTTTTTCAAAATGTTAGAAGTTTTGGAGTTAAGGCGGAAAAATTTTCAATTTTCATTTATTTTCTTAAAGAACTTTAAATCTCATCATCATCATCATTTCAGCCAAAAGACGTCCACTGCTAGACATAAGCCTCCCCCAAGCACCGCCACCTCGACCGGTTTTGTGCTTCCCGCATCCAGCGGATTCCTGCGGCTTTCATAAGGTCATCGGTCCACCTTGTGGGAGGCCTTCCAACGCTATGTCTTCCGGTACGCGGTCGCCACTCCAGAACCTTTCGGCCCCAACGGCCATCTGTTCTGCGCGCAATGTACCCTGCCCATTGCCACTTAAGTTTGGCAATTCTTCGAGCTATGTCGGTTACCTTGGTTCTCCTGCGGATCTCTTCATTTTTGATTCGATCACGTAGGGAAACTCCAAGCATAGCCTATAACCTTCCTCAAGAATTGGGCTATCAAATGCAAAACGAATTTTCAGAATCCGTCCAGTAGTTTCAAAGTCATAGGTAGATACATACTTTGTGTTTTATAAATACATCGATAACCATAAAAATCATCAATACGATTCTCTAAGTTCATATTAGCCTGCTGAATGACTATTTCATGAAATTATGACATTTGAGGCCAATTCTAACGAAAGGGTTGTATTGTAAGCCAATCAAATTAGATTTTTTCGAAGAATTAATTTTCAACAAGCTGGAAATCTTTTTAGTACCTTGATTTAATCCTAAATACGTGTAATCTGAGTTTGCGCAATCCCAGGAGGTGTGCATAAACTTTTGGAGCGAAATTTTTGCTCTTTTTTCAGTTTTTTTGCTAGTAGTTCGAAAACGGTACGTTCGACGGAAAATGTCATTCCGTTCAATATTAAAGAAGGTTACAATTTGCGTCGAATGAACATCTAAAACTTCAAATTCGGTTCAGTGGTACAGCCGAAATCAAAAGTTAGAAACCGAGAACCGAGAAGACTGGCTCCCAAAAGTTTTGCACACCTCCTGGGATTGCGCAAACTCGGATTACATGCATTTAGGACCAAATGAAGGTATTAAAATGATTTCATATGCTGGAAATCATTTTAATACCTTCATTTGGAAATTAATTCCTAAAAACGCTTTTTGTGGATCTAATTTAATTGGCCTATTGCTGATTCTAATGATTATAATTCTGTAAAGCCATGTTTATTACGGTCACGAATCATATTTTAAGTAACTTATAATTTGAAACAGACCTACAAATTGCAAAAAACGTAAGAAAATTTGAATTTCGCGGGCTTCCTTAGCGTATCCCCTTATTCCAGACTGTTTCAAGATGTGTATACATTTTGAAATACCTGTAATGTGTATGTGTGTTCCACAGGAGAATCAAGGTAACCGACATAAATCGAAGAATTGCCAAACTTAAGTGGCAATGGGCCGGGCACATTACGCGCAGAACAGATGGCCGTTAGGGCTGAAAGGTTCTGGAGTGGGGACCGCGTACCGGAAGACGTAGCGTTGGAAGGCCTCCCACAAGGTGGACCGACGACATTATGAAAGCCATATGAATCCGCTGGATGCGGGAAGCACAGAACCGGTCGAAGTGGCGGTGCTTGGGGGAGGCCTATGTCCAGCCCCCCCCGATGGGTTCCCGCATTGTCGAGGCGGGGAGGCTCAGTAGCCGTAGCTTGGACAACCACGGTGATGCTAAGAGGAACCCGAAGAGGGGCCGCTCGTCAGGGCTTTTGCAGATAAGCCGACGACGTAGCGGCCTCAAGTAGGTTGCGTTGCCACTTTGGCGACATCGCAACTGAGGCGTGCCGCGATGTGGTATGGGAGGCATCGCGGCTGAGGGTTGGAGGCCGCGGTGGGAGGGGGCGCGGCGGTGGTGCGCCGAAAACTGGTAGGCGGCGGGGCCACTGATCTGACCCGTCGCAGGGGGACCAAGGGCGCCTAGACACGGGGTCGTCTGGCGCCCCTGTGCTGGTTTGGTCCCTGGGGTGGTCACGGCGCGCAGTGTGTTCTGGAGCGCCGGTAATGGGGGTTACTCCCCAGAGGAGGGTCCGGTGACGGACGGCCGCGGCGGGTTCGCGGATGATTTCAAGTTCCCGTGTTCCCGCCATAAGCGGCAGAGGAGGACACCATGGAGTTTTAGTGGGTTGGGGCCCTACATAACTGCACTGCCTCCCCGTGGTAGTGTAGTATGCATGCGCATTTCTCCACGAAAAAAAAAAAGCCTATGTCCAGCAGTTGGCCGTCTTTCGACTGAAAAGATGATGATGATGATAATGTGTATAATGATCCCATTTATACTCGTAACGAACGAAAATAAATATACACCGTGTTCTACAATAATATTTTTATTATTTTCTTTACTCAGTCAATTTCGATACTGCGACGAGAGTTATTGGAAATTTAACCCTGTATACCACACCGGTATTTGCTCGCAGTCATGTTGGTATGAAAGCGGTTTACCGCTGTTAATCAACGTCCATCAGAGAATATTGTATGTAAGTATAAATGTACCGACTGTACACGACTATGACTGTAAGCTTTTGAGTTTTATTCCGGTTTTTCATGTGAAAATTTATCGTCCAGAATAATTTTGTTTGTGGTGAAGTCCTACGTATTTCTTTAATCTTCTTTGTAACGACATTGCAATGCAAACACCATAGCTTCACGCAACATAAAGCATCAGGAAGATATCACTTGACATTTTGAGTTTCTGTCAACAGCTTTTCGAAGCGAATAAATATAGATACAAATTATACAGAATCATAATATGTAATGGTATAATTCAAGTTCAATCATATAGATCCAGTAATATAGGAAGTATAAATATCATAATTGGTTGAATTGATATTACAGATCTCTGTGGCAGCTCAACAAAGCACTTAAAACAATCAATTAACACGCCATAACACTGCGCACACCACAACGACAGCATATCGTTCACGCGATAATTATAATTAAAATTAAATTAATTCCACGGAAACATTTTCCGATAATCTCGCGTTGAACCATAAAACGATTTTAAAGCGCAATTTCGACTCAATTCATTTGCAATGAGTGTTCAGTAAAGTTCAATGTTGTATGAATGAATACGTCGACAACTCGACATGGTGTATAAAGAGGTATGGTGTTTCACAAAGAGGAATTTCTCTCGGTCCACATTAGCAGCGGTTTCCTGGAGCATCGAATAAATGTGGGCAATTTGCGAGAACGTTTATCACCTAAAGAAAAGTTCTGGCGACGTCTGTAACTGCCGTAATTCCGCGCCGAAATTCGAGGGTTAATCACGCTGGCCATACATCAACGCTGTATTTAATACGTGCAACTTTGTTTGGAACTTAGTTCACACCCGTCCGTAGGCTATTGTGTGATGTTTTTATAGCTAGATATTATTTTGAGATCGCCATTGTTTGGAATAAATTATGGCCACTAGGCACAAATAAATTGGAAATTCGGAGCGGTCTGTTAAAATATTTTGTATTGGATATCGTTTCATCATGCATGTTTTGATGTATAGTCCTCGATTATGGTTTGAACCCTCGAACATTTATGTAGCGCTACTGTCATCATACGTCACTATTGGTCGGACACAGGAGCACAATAGAATCACGAAATATCACAGTGATGTTAAAATGAGAACACGGGGCAGTGAGGTCGGGAAAAATGTTAAGATAAGCAAAACGTCCCATCTCCGTTTTGTTTGTTACAAACCATACTTAACCTATACCGCATCGAAAACATTAACTAAGTAACAAGTCCGGTTTTAAGTCCAACACTAACTTGACGAACTCTAAATTCAGCTTTAAATTCAAGAAACAGAGCACTTTAGTTGCTTAGTCCCCAGTACTATGTTGCGGCTGGTTGGGTTAAGTGTTCCAGGGTTAACTTGGGTTACAAGTTTGAAAGGTGATTAAACAAGAAGCATCAACATGTTTGTTGGTAAACTGTGTACATCAGTCGTTTTTATTACGTACCGAGTGGACGTCGAGCGGTCAAAGTGCTGCTATCCACAGCGTGGGGCTGTGTCCTAGTTTATGTTCGGGTCTGTCTCTCAGTATAGTTATTTTAAGTAGAATGAAACATAATTATTTGAAGGTAACAATAGGCAAGTAATGAAATTGCAGAGATAATTAAAATTGCCATAATATTTATTTCGCAGGCAGATTGGTTAGGGTTATGAAATGGGTTAGGTTAGAACTTCACAGTTCTAACCTAATCCATTTGGTCGGAAAGACAACCGCGCGTGAGCCGAGCGAGCGGTGTCACTATAGCGGCCGGTGAGCATTTTAAGAAATAGATTTAAATTTTGCCTTAGGCATTTTGCATAATCGCGAGCGTTAGTAAACGGACGGCGCCGTTTGTAAAATGGCGAATTATACAATCTGCCTGCGAGATATACAGTAAAAGTTTTTAATCGTGTTTTATTGTACACCTATTTCTTATTTTGATATGTCTTAGTACAAAAAAAATAAGTTATCGTTAACGAAAGATGTTTATTTTGAAACTGGTATAATGGATAGTCGTCGCGCAACGCGCCGGCGGCGGCGGCGCGGTCAGTGAAGCGAAATGCAGTAGTAGGTACCTATCAGCTGTGCGCTCGCCCATTGATATTATTATGAATATAATGTATCCATATTTTGCTGATTTCTAGTAGGACCAAAACAAAAAATGGAAATGTGTTCTATTTCGGATACTGAACCACCAAAAAAATTTGCGCACTGGTTAAAAACTTATCCTGTATATCCGCATACCATCTTAGCCAGGTTCAGGAGGAGCACGATCTGCTTGAAGAGACTGGTAAAAAACGCTAGCACTGTATAAGCTCTTACTGGATATTTAATAATTTTGAATGTAAGTTTATCTAGAGCGAATTTTATCGCATTTTTTTAGAGATATAATTTTCCTATTTTCGCCTGTAGGTACTCGTACATGGTTATCTTGCTGAAATGCATCACGGACAAAATTAATGCGACGGATAATTGGCGATTTCATTATGAGGTAATTTTTTTTTTTAAGTGAAATATTCTTTAGGCGCGTTGAGCGTTTTTTGCTAGGGGAAAAACTTATGGGTTCGCGATCGTCACCGAACGCGTTCCATGAGCTATATGTCAACTATGTATATATGTGTAATTTTCGGGTGAACAAAAATCATGGAACTCGCGTCATCATCACCGAACGCTTTCCATGAGCTATATGTATAAAAGAACAGTTATTCCAAAATTTTGTGTTTTCACTTCTGTCGGCAGTCCTTATGACTGCCAATTTTTTTTTTTAAGATTCTGCTGCCCATTTCATTTAAATTATATTCCTGTCCTAAATTTTTTAAAAGGAAAGACTTTCTATTATTTTCATCCTCATAATAAATACTATACATAACATGAGGCTGTATAGTATTGGACTAAACGTGAGTTGTACCTTTTCAATCTGCCTGGCCTTTTCCTAACTATGTTGGGGTCAGCGTCCAGTCTAACCGAATGCAGCTGAGTACTAGTATTTTACATGGAGGGCTGCCTATCTGACCTCAGACTTGACTTGGTTGGCTATCAACCGGTAATGTACCGAAGCCAAGAGCATGGCAAGCATTGCCATATAACGTGGCAATGCTGCCATTGCCATGTTGTATGGCAATGCTTAGCCTCTGGCTAAGGTAAACATGTAGAATACTGTACACAGCAACAAGATTCTGTAACATTTCTCATCACTCTGTATTCTCAATGAATCTGGTTATAACTTAATTCAAAGCAACTATAGATGTTTATTACGCATTAATAATGTTAGAGAGATTCCTTTGTGTTTAATCACAGCAGAGTACACTCATCTCTCATAATGAATTTGTATAGAAACGATATTATTATAATATTAACTGTTACCTATAAATATTTCAAGCCTCTAATCATTATAATCTGTGGACTGAGGATTTTTGGATAATATTTATGACGGGGACTTCCCAAATCCATTATATTTATTTTTGGACATAAATCCTGATGTTATCGTTTTTTTTTTCAAACCTTTCACAAGATTTATCAAAACCTTCATATATGACATAATTGAGATTAGGTTTCTCACAGCGTGCTGGCAATATAAAAGATTCTAGATTTCCTCACGATTTTCTTTCCATCGTAAATCAACTGTGTCTTAGATATACTTGGGAGCTATATTATGATATCGAGAAAGTCACATTGGTACGTGAAATGAATCCGTAAAGCTGCCTGAATGCCTGAAGATGAATGAATCTACAAACCTTCGGGCCACCAGGATTCTCGAAGACAATCTATTCAATAAAATATTAACTGAATTATTTCCAAAGCAATCACATTACTTTTTACGTCTAATCAATATTCTCCTATAGTTAAGGAAAATGTGAGGAGAAAGCCTGCAAAAAATTTAATGAATCTTTGATTGTTAAAATAGCGATGACGGTTCACAGGTAGAGGAACTTCATTATTATGGACATTTTTGAAATGTTGAGTGCTAATTCAACACCTTATCCTCATTACAGACGAGAAATATCGAAGAAATTCCAAGTATTGAGTGAAAAAACTGTCAAGTATCTCATCTGTTTTCCAATTATTATAGGAGAAAATATTTGTAACCTACACAACGGTACTAACCTACACGGTTCAGTACTGTGAGATTGATTCAAGCTACCGATATGAAGCTTAAATCGACAGTGGAAGTATTTATGACCGCGTAACAAAGTACAACCTGACGTTTCGCTGACACTGCGTTCATCTTGGCGCAGCTAGAAAATTTACAATATTTCCTCTGGAAAATCAATTTTCGCCGATAGAGTGTTACCCGTGAGCTCGTGTCTTCTCATCTGTGAAAAAAGTCACGTATTATGCACGTTGAACGGCTTCTAAAAGAATAATAGCCTCATAAGATTGGTGATCGTGATCACACGACGTAAAGTACGCCTAAACGTAAACAAGTCGTGTTTAGGACAGGTAAAAAAAACCACAAACCTGTCCAATCGTTATTCCAATCGTTTTCATGTTCGTGTTAATTTGCAGAGATCATTTTTTTTTTTTGATCACCAAAGGGATTTTGATTACGGTTGGACATTCGCAATTATAGGCCCAGTTCTGCAAAGCTCAATAATTATGATGACGTCACTGGTTGCGCGATCCCTTTACGAGCTGATTCGACCGGTTTCTCATTTGCGTTATAAAATACAGAGATTTATGTGGTGCTATTATTTGGCAATACATTTTTAGGCGTCGAATCGTTTTGCGGCGGATACCGTGCACCGATATTTCAACAATAAATCATCCGTGGTTTGAGTTTGATGGTATTTGAAAAGGGACGTAAACATATAAAATCAGTCGTATACAAGTTCGTTCAGATGAAAAAATGGAAGTCAATACGGGCGTGGACATTACGTTGAACGAAAATATTGATACAAAGTTTGGTTTGCGACAGGCGACTATAAGTTTTGTTATCTGATTAGTTGGCTATTAGTTGTGACATCGCCTACATTGTCATGTTTGTCGGACAAGTTTCGTTAGTTTTATTGACACTTTATCTGTTGTAATTCAGCTTTTATTGTTAGTGTGATAAAGGAAATTCGTTCGTTCTTGACCCACATAAGAAACGTTGAGTGTTTCAGGATGATTAAAATTGTCTTTGGCTGAAGGCACTTTTATCACCGTATATACACAGACACACCTCTGTAAATATTCGTTTATTTTGACAATCAAAGATAAACGTTCCGTTTTTAGGGTTCCGTAGAAACCCTTATAGTTTCGCTTTGCTGTCTGTCTGTCTGTCCACGGTTTAGCTCAGAGACCCTTAGTACTATAAAGCTTGGTATGGGTATACATATTAATCACACCGACGAAGTGGTAAAATAAAATCTTGAAAAATATATTTTTAGGGTAAAAAAAATATCATCCTTACTTTACGCGTAGGGGACACGTAAAGTAAGGATGATAAAAAAAAAATTGTCTTCTTTCCCCATGGTGTAGGGTATCCTTAAATAGGCCGCTCAAAAATATTGCGGGTTTGTCGAAACTATTTTTCGATTCATAGATCCGTTTGCGTAATATTAAACTTTAAAGTGCAAATTTTTTTTACAGTCAAGTGTCCCCGCTGCCAGATAAATGGTTGTATTTGAATATGTGATAAAACTCACAGCAGTAGCATATATAACGAAGTTAAAAGGAAAACTATCACAGTTAAGTAGGAAAAAGAAAGAAAAGAAAGAAAAATGCGTTTATTGGCATTACAGCAAAAAAAGACGTGCGGCACTCGGGAACTGCCGCGGTAAAGCTATTGCATAGCATTTTGTATCAACTTATGCAATTATAATTATTTATTTATTTTATTTATGCAGTATTTCTTTTTCTTTGATATTAATTTTTTTTTTTCGTTACGGAATTTCTGGATTCGGTCCCCGCGCTCAAGGCCCGCGATAGAAGCTATGCAATAGCTTAAAAACAAAATAAATAAGTGCTGAACGTCGTAAAAGTGTATAACTACGTAAACAAAGTCAAATACTATTCAAATATAAGCATAATAACAACTTTAAAATAGACGAAAGTGTTGAACCTAAAGTAATTTTAAATAAAAAAAGAGTGACAAACTGTTTTGACAGCGAAAAAATTCCATGTACATGAGTCATTTCCAACCGTCTAGTCAAGTTTAAAAATTGTTCAACTGGAATGGTATCAACTATTTGGCAAGCTTTAATTAAGTCATTGTAGCCTTGCGGTGCAACAGGGGAACTGAATGTACTAGTAATCGACTGGTCGTGAGTTTAAACCCCACTATCAACAATCACTTTTTGTGAAGATCATAATTTTATAAACTAATATTTATAAGAATAATATACGCAGTACACAGAAAAAAGAACTGCCAGAAATTATTAGATCACTAGAGGGTACTGGTGTAGTAAAACCGTCGGAGTGGGGATCGTGAGGTTTTTTCGTTACGGAATTTCTGGATTCGGTCCCCGCGCTCAAGGCCCGCGATAGAAGCTATGCAATAGCCTAAAAATATAACTTAAAACTATAAAAAACAGAGTAATAACAAGTTACCGAGTAACAGTCGATCAACTTACATTTACAGTTGAAAAACTTGTTGTTCCATTCATTCAGTATGGAAGAACATGTTTTTCAACTACAATGTTAAGTTTGTTCTTGGGATTAATTCATGCCAACTACGGAACCCTTCATTGTGCGTGGTTCGACACGCACTTGCCCGGCTTTTTTAAGTTTTAATAATACACTTTCACTGCGTAGTGGTGTAACCGTCGGACTGCCAAGTCATAGTACGTCCCAGACGTTACAGACATTAATTAATCTATTATTCGTGTTCTGATGCTATCTACTAACTTATTAAATACTTGTAAATAAGATAAGAAATTACTAATAATTAAAAGATAAGATAAATGTAATTGATTTGATAAGAAATTACATACTAAACTATTCAAATTACAAATAAGCATTTCCTAATCGTTGATCAACTTTGGGTTTTCTTGACTCCATAACTTATCTAATTTATAGTGCTTTAAAATCAAAACAAATACTATAAGTAGATAACGATAAGGTGGAAAATGGGCGGAAGGAATGGCGTCTTTAAAAAAACGGGGTGTGGCACGTCATAGTCGAGTTCGAACTCAAGGCACCTCTGGCTTTTCGATTAATGTGCGTATTGTAAAATTATCACTCTCTTAAAAACCGGTGAAGGAAAACATCGTGAGGGCCTGAGAGATAATTCTCAACAGCGTGTGAAGCCAAGTCAGAAGCCCATGGGCAGCATAAAACTAACTACTACTAACCACACGAAAATAAGAAGAAGACTGAACCGTTATCGATTCCAGTACAGTTAAAAATGAATAGGTACGCAAGGCTCCAAATCAAGCTATAATTTCCAGTATAAGCTGACCTCTCATTGAACAGAAATCCTATACTATGCGAGATCAGCCTAAACTGGAACGTTATAGCTTGATTTGTAGCCGTGTGTACTTACATAATACATTCACAAAGTGTTGCAGAAAGTAAAAATTTAACAATTAATAAAGTTTTTATAATCTTCTTAGTTTTATAATTTAGAAACATTGTAAAATACCAAAAAATACACGCAATTTTATAGCTTTTACTTGCACCGTTATGAAATGATAAAATTTCGTCCACTACGTCGTCCTAACGATGGGAAAATTTTAATCGCAAGGACGCAACGAGATTACTGCTGGGCCTAACGCATTAAAGTTCAACCCCTGAATATTGTATTAGATCAAAGGGCCCAAATTAAATTCGTGCCCTCACTATTGATAGCATAGATCTTCCTTATGAATATTATGTATGCATAAATTCGATTATACCGGCTTTGATGTACTTATGCACAATTTTGTAACGTATACTCTGTTTGGAATCGAGAAATTTTATCTTTGATCTTGTTATGGATTGTTTTTGTAACTTTGGTCGGGTAAAAGCTTAAAAGGTACATTTAAGTTTTAGTAAAAGCTTCCATTTAAGATGTTACTGATGTAGGTAGGTACTAATAAAATTTACATTACCGTATGGTGCCGGACGTAAAGAATAGCATCACCCTATTTCTTCCCGTGGGTGTCGTATAAGAGGCGACTAAGGGACTTACTAGAGAATGGGCAGCACCGTTCTCTATGCATTTTTAACACCATACTGCGATTGCCAACCTGCCTGCCAAGCGTGGCGATTATGGCAAACCCCCCCCAATTGGGGGAAGCTTATGTCCAGCAGTGTAATAATAATAATTATACAACGTTTTATATACATACCTAATTATTGACATTATTAAATATTATATACAAAATGACATGAATATTTACTTTGAAAAGTATTACATATATTACTTTAATTATTGTGAATGTGAGCACTATGTGGGTCATTTGTTTTCTTTAAGATTATCTCTTTTTTCCTCTTTCTCAAGTAGTTTTAATGATGGTCTGGTTTTTTGAGTACTTTATGCGGCCTACCCAAATGTCCTTTCTTTGGTATTGTTCGTCGAGTCGTTGAGCTCCTTAAATCCTGAGTTGAGCTACACGTTTACTGACAAATGCTTGCACTGACTGGACAGGTCCACTCAAAATTGTGTGGTTCTTTCCTCAAAAGACCATTTCAGACACGGATCTACATGGTCCTCACATGATCTGACCAAGATTATGTCTGGACTTTAAAAGAGACTTTGACCCCTGAGTTTGTTTCGCCATTTCTTCTCAGGGATAGTCAGATAGGAAATGTCGACTTCCTCAAGCTTGTTTTTATATTTCTTATATGACGTGTAAAAGTGATTCCGATATCCTATTTACAGAATAAACGATTTCATTTCATTTCATTTCATTTCATTTCAGTGGACGTCTTTCGGCTGAAATGATGATGATGATGACATTACTTCTATAAATGTAAATAAAATCATCAAAAAATCAATTTATCATTGTAAATTTTGTTAGTTTTAAATGCTCATTTTCTTTTTTACTGTTTGTATTTCTTGTGCATGTCCCAAACAATTTTTTCTTCTTTTTCTCTCTTTCTTTATATAAAAAGAGCGACTGTAATTGTTACGTGTCTGTACATTTTTCATAACCATTATTAACCCGTCGAACGCTGTTTCAGCACACCGCAAACTGCACACTTTCTGTACGAACGTGAAATTCTCTTATACGCATGAACCTACTAAGTTAATATTGACACTGACTTACGGTGAAGGAAAACATGGAGAGAAAACCTAACCTTACTGAACTAAAAAGGCCATCAGCCATCAGCAAGCGCAGTAACCCAAAGCTCGTCACTCAATATCTGACAATTTACATGATTATACATAGTTATCCTACCGTGGAACTACATATAACATAACGCCTTGTTCACCGAAGGGTTGGGCTGAGGTGTACAGCTCTCTACAAGAGTAAAAAACGTATACTAAAAGATCTATAGTTAAATTATCTTTAAAAAGGTGAAGGTTTCAGAAAAATACGCTTGCTACATTTTGCGTGATTCGCAGTCTTTTATCCGTGTTAGACATAATTACAAATTAATTTCACTATGTATTATAAACATAATCTAAAATATTCACATATTAAGTTATTAAGAAAATGCTCTAATTTAATGTATATTTTTTTCAAATCATTAACACCACTCGTTTAGACGTGATCTTCAGTATAAAATAATTAAAAGTCGGTTATTGTTATACCTTAAGGTGCGGATATATGCCAGTGACCTTGAGTGATTAGCTTCCGTGTTCTGTACTGAGTTCACGCAATGCGTCTTACGTCCAGCCAGTAATTGGACTCGCACATCCAGGAGCGCTGTCCCAAATAAGATGTATTATTAATTTATAATACATAAAACAAAAGGTATTTTAATAAAACACGTAGGTATACTAAAAGATCAATAATTAAATTATCTTTAAAAAGGTGAAGGTTTTCAGAAAAATACGCTTGAGTGATTTTGCGTGATTTGCAGTTTTTTATCCGCGTTAGACATAACTTTACAAATTAATTTCACAATGTAATATAAACACAATCTAAAATATTCATACATTAAGTTGTTAAGAAAATGCTCTAATTTAACATATATTTTTTCAAAATCATTAACACTACTCGTTTAGACGTGATCTTCAGTATAAAAACATTATAATTCGGTTAGCGTCGCCTTAAGTCGACGATAACCGACGTAACGATGTAAAAGGCGAGCCTGTTGCCATCAACCAGGCACCATCTCGAATCCGGGCTGCTACTGAGCAATTCCAGAAAGAAAAACCCAATAACACTTTGCTCGACCTGGGAATCGAACCCAGGACCTCATGCTCAGTAGTAGCGCTTGAGACCACTAAACCAACGACGCAGTGGAACTACTACAAGTTTAATTAATTATATATTAGTTCTGGCACCAGTCTAAATTCTTTCCAATCTAGACTTTCCGTATATATTTTTATTCATGCACAAGTATATCGGTATGCAAATATTTGGATACGGGCCAGACATTGTTTACAATAGTAATATTTAGGTTTAGCAGATGCGAAAATCTCTTGTTACCAAGAAATCTTTTCGTTATTTATATTTTACAGTGATATATATTTTCCAAGAAGGACGGTGGTAGATCTGTGAAGTCAGTGATAAATAAAGCCTCGTTCCAAATGCTCAATAGGACCTCTAAGGCCATATTATTTTGCGCCAGCTTTACTGAACCATGATACGATCCCAACGGTTGTAATTTCACGTCTGGGATGTTCCTTTTCTCTTTTTGTTTGTAATGTAAATTTTCCTCATTCCGTTGAGAACTCTCGGAATCTCCCTTTGTATCGATACAATGTCAGATAACAAGAGATTTAATGAAGACGACTGTTTGCCACTTATAACCGTGGAGAATTTCAGTCCATCTGTTTCATGCTGAATTAGATAACACACATCGAGATGCTAATATTTGTTTTTGTGATTAACGTTTCTTTTGTTATTCGACTTTTGTACTTTCAACCAACGTTTGTTAGATCAAGTGAATCTGTGAGACCAAATCGATTAGCTATGAAATTGGTCGGAAAAATTATCGGATATTGCATGCCTGCCTGTTAAGACTGTTTATAAACAACAATGCAGCAAAAAGATATGAATTGTAAAATGTTACGAGTATTCTTTATGATCACTGCGTTTATTAATATTGTTCTGTTATTTAATTTTGTAGGCGCCGGTGAGAAAAATAGTACACCGTTGCCGGCATTATTCAATCAGATGGGATTATTTCAACGGTTCAAGGAAAACTATAACAGGCTGTATCCAGATCCGAAAAGTGAACAACAAGGGTTTAATAATTTTGCTAATAATTTGGCTGAAGTAAATAAGCTAAATAAACAACATCCAGGTCAAATCGTTGCTTACCAGCTGAACCGATACGCAGATCTGAATCCTGAAGAAATAAATGAACGTTTTGGAATACAAATAAAACCATGTAAGTTGTTTTTTGGGTTTCATGGGCTCCAGGGTTCCAGGCCGGGTCGGTAGGGAAAAAGGAACCCTTATAGGATCACTTTGTTGTCCGTCTGTCTGCCTATCTGTCAAGACCCTTTTCTCAGGAACGCGTAAAGGTATCAAGTTGAAATTTCTATCAGAAAGAAAGAAAGAAAAATAGGTTTATTTGTCACAAAAACACGTGCGTACAAAAAGATAATTAACTCGATTAGGTACGTAATAATAGAATTATGTTGTAATCTCGAGCACAAAAACGAAAATAATCGGCAGAGACAATTTTGTTTTTTTTTTTACTTTTTTCAATTCATGACTGTGACAAGAATGCTTCCAATCAGCATGATGCTGTGCTTTGAGGGACCCACAGCACAGCGCTGATTTTCAGTGGTCACCCGATCAAATACTCGAGTCTATGACCAGTGCGTTCAGCTGTGAAAACTTGTAAGTCAACGCGATCAAAAGATATTATGACCGTTTCTGTCGCATATTTTGGGATTTCATAATGAAATAAAAACCTATAGAGTACTTCCCGTTGATATAGAATAATGAAATTTGGCAAGCAACAATGTCTTACAGTACCTATAACGGTAACAATCTGAAAACCGTAAATATGTAGTTTAATAACAAAAGAAAGCAAAACCCAAAAGTTTGTACGGAATCCTCGGTGCGCGAGTCTAAATCGCACTTGGCCGGTTTTTATTTGAGTCTATATCTTTATTATTACCTAGTTTAGAGCCATTAAAGACACACCTCAAGTGGCGAACTGGTTCCGTGTTTGGTCAATAGTTTTCTTGATACGGAACCAATTGCGTGACTCCAACTCAAACCTCGTCAGTTTTAGTTTTGTTTGGCTACGATTGTTCTCAGTCATGGTTTTCATATTTCTTTGGACACAAACCTCGAGCTTAAACCATTCCTAATTAAACCATATTCTATTCCAAACTGCAGATGATAACATGGAGCATGGAAACAAAGCAGCAATAAAGAGGGAACAAAGACATACATTTCTAGAAGACATGCATCTTTATGATCTAAACGAAGTTGATGATTTGTATAAAGTCTGGATAAAAAAATGGGGAAAAGCTAATTTTACCAAAAAATTTGAAAATATGGCCCATTATTATAGGTTTGTTAAAACTGTAGTCGAAACGAATAACAAGAAATTTGCGGGCCAAGATGTATCGCTTGGTAAAGACGCAGATGCGGTTCGGGAACCCAATCAATATTTCTACGGATAATTTAAAAGAAGACTGTTTTATTCTAAACCACACGAATCTGTTGTTCCAAAAGTTAAGGGAACCTGATTGTATTCCAGATACAATAACAATATTACATTATTGCAAAGGCCGTGAAATAGGCAATTGCAGGTCGAGTATGATTTTGAAGGCCGAGCCGTAGGCGAGGATTTCACTAATACGAGACAGGCAATTGCCATTTCCGCCGAGGCATATATAGTGTTTTTCTCAAAAGTATGCAGGGAACTAAAACATACTTTTTATATTATACATTTAATTTAATTCATATTAAAAGTTACATTATTCATATTGGGGCTATTACTAAAAGAACATGTTATTCACTCTCTGAACCGTTGGAACTCATTTTAATTATTAAATCATATTTATTAAGTATGTAAATAAAAAATCAAGACGAATTTTCTGCTTTGCCGCCAATTTTCTATTCAAACATGATTCAAACGCATTTATGGCTATACTGCCATAAGCAATTTGTGCTAAGCAAAGAGACTGACTTTGGTATGCCAAGAACGATAAAAGAGATTCAATCAAAGAGTATTTAATAACCCCAGCACGCCGTTTCATACAACATTGCTGGAGCGTTGTAATGTTCCAAATTCAAAAAACGCTCCTGCAATGGATTTGATTTTCTTTGTCCGTAAATTCGATACTTCGCGTGTTCTTTTTTCGAAAATAATGACAATATTTTCATGCATGTTTGAGAAAATTACTTTGCCACTGACCAGCTGGTCGAAGGTTGTGTTCAAGCAATGTTTCAACGAACATTCCATTGAATATTTGATGAACAGAGATTTGATCAGCGGGGTTATTGCGTTTCTATTATTCTATATCAGTGGGTTTCATTTTGATAGTTCGACAATATTCATTGCGTTATTTAAGTTGTTGAGCGGACAAATTTTTCAAACATATGAAGCAATGGATTAGCAATATTCTTCAAAATCATTCAGATTGTGACTGATAGAGAATTACGCAATTAGAGTGTGGCGGCATCTACAACACCATATGCGAACTACACATCAAAGACCTGACGTCACAAATTCTGCATCGCACAATCAGAGTTTACCGCGCGACTAGCACATATACAACATTCCGACATCAACCGTCGGGCAGTTGCCCACCAGACACAAACACCCGTCTGGTCGGAGGATCCTCCCTTTACTGTAGAGTAAGAGTGAACTTTACACCCTGTTCCTGATACCTCTAAAAAACTAAGACTAAAACCATGGCTCTGTAGGCAAAGATTCCGTTTGTGAATACAGAGTACTCGTAGTTACCCACACAACCATAGTGTCTACAACCACAGCTACTACACTCAGCGGTATCAGCTAACAAACGTCATGAGACCATCCCATAGAGTAAAAGGTAAGCAAACTTAAGAGTAGGACCCACAACATCAGCCGTCCGAAATAACGATGAGGGCGCCACTGTGCGCTCGGTAGCCTCTTAATTAATGTAGGTGTAATCCATCATCTCGCACGCTTACCAGAATAATTATTTATTTACGTTAGGCACATATATGTACACAGTCAAATTTAATTCGTTTAAAACCTCTTATGGGATCATTGTACTCATCATTATGAATAACTTTTATTATGGGACCAAACCTGAAATCGCGAAAAAAAAAATTTGCTGTTCCCTACATTTATGTTCGCATAAGACAGGCAAAATGTAGGGAACAGCAGATTTTTTTTTCGCGATTTCTGGTTTGGTCCCATAATAAAAGTTATTATATTATATTATTATTTTTCTAATAAACTTAGCCTATTTTACAATGGTTTTAGCCACACAACGAAAACCTCTCAGGGTTTATCTGTGTGTTGGCGAGCCGTTCAAAAAGTTTATACAAAAATGTTAATTACTACAATGATACATATAATGCTTTTATACTGATGATAATAATCTAAAGCTACATCAATACATAGGAGGAATTTTGTGTAAGAAAACGTTTAGATTTGTACTTATAACTTTTCGAACTTGTTTTGTATAACGTTTGCAAGTCTTCAGGTAATTTATTAAGAAAAAAATGTACTAAATATTCTGCAACCCTCATCCCGTACACATTATTGAATTTTGGTAGGATGTATTTATTTTTAAGTGGTAATATTCTCAGAAAATCAGGTCTTGTTTTTTCGGTTAGCAGCTCAGGTCTACTGACTTCCGCGAGAGTACAAAAAATAACTTTACTGAATACATTCATGACATTACAGTATTTAAAGAGATCGTCATCACTGTATTTGAATTTCTTGTTTAAATGTTTTGGTGTTATTACTTTTAATATTATTAGTTGTAACTTATAAATATCATTCAGGTATGTATGATAAGTTCTCCCATAGCTGCTGAGTCCGTAGTTGATAACCGAGTCTGCTAGGGCCATTTATAATATTCTAAGGGTTTTGTAAGGCAGTTTATATTTAAGTATGCTAAGCTTACCTAGAATAGACCTCAGTTTGTTGCATATGTAATATTTGTGCGGTCCCCAACAGAATCAGCTATCAACCATTAAACCAATATACATGTGTTTATCAACTACTTCTAATAACGGGCATTTGCAACTCTTTGGCGAGATAAGTAGGCAAGTGTGTTCATGTGCTGTAACTGTAGGTATAGTGGAGCATTTATTGTGTGATGAATGTATGTGAATAATTTTTGTTTTTGTTCTCTCATGAGGTTTTAAACGAATTAAATTTGATTGTGTATAGTTTATTTTTCTTTGCAATGTTTTAAATTCGTTTGGCGCTAAACGCGTTTAGTGATTTTTGTTGCAAAGCAGACTAAAGATAAGATTTCTATTACCTCTACGACTATTCATGCTTTTATCCAGCTTTAGCTCTAAATTAAACTCCACTCGTCCCAACAATCATAAACAAGATATTTATGTTTGAAACTTTAAATCGTCCTACTGTAGCGTAGTATAACGCATAACAGCACGTTTCACTTTAAGCTGTCTGAAATGGAAACAAGGAAGTAACATACGATATGTCTGCCCCTATTTTCTCAGTCCGCGGATTTAAAGGAGTATGCGACTGAACACGGGTACCGTTATGCGGACTTTTTAGAGGAACGACGCCGCGTAAACAAAGATTATATTGTTCTGTGTTTTTCTTGCAATTTGTTACTTTAAGTGTTAGCGGGAAGACTAGTGTTCTAATTGTATGTTGTGTCAACGTTGCTGCTAACTTTACTTCTATCGTTATTAAAGTTATAATACATTTGTAATATGATATAGGTCCCTGGTCGGACCTGCCCATTGTGACTTGTATTGTATGTCGTAGGATGATTTGATGATTAGAATTTTCGCGAAAACCCTAGGGATATTGCGAAGACACGGATAGTTAGACAATATGTCATATGTATGTGTGTATATGTGTTGCATGTGTGTGTTATGTAGGTGTTGTAATTGTGATCTAAGATATAAATAATTGTCTGACTGAATTTAAAAAACTGCCTTTCACAATGAAGCATTATAAATCTGACGTTATTATGAAAATGGCGAGATTTTAGAAAACGTTTAGTTATTTAGACCAGCAGTGGTAATTATTTATTTACTAGCTATTGCTTGCGATTTCGTCTGCGATCCAGTATAAAATGTAGCCTATACATATCTTTCTAATATAAAATACACGTGGCGCCATCTATAAGAATTTAATTGTTGTTTTCCTCGGGAACAGTACTTTTTTTTCGAGATGAAAGGTACCTTATGTCCGTTTCTATACACCTGACAATGTATATGAAAAATTTCAAGATGATCAGTTCAGTGGCTTAGGCGTGAAAAGGTAACAAACAAACTTACTTTCGCGTTATAATATTAAGTTAGGATTTCGGAGAATCTCCATATAAATTGTATTATATGGAGAGATGTGTTAGTAACAAAATTGTACCTAAAACTATGTTAACTATACCTAACTGATGCCTATGGCTGTCCTTATCCACTGATTTTGGAAAAGACAGTCAAAACGGGCAGCAATATCATTTAGGATGCTGTTGCTGCTGCTTCATAGACGCTGCAGTATGGAGTGTGCTTTTTTGCGCATGATGGCTTGAAAGCCATGCGTACGCGCTTCGGCAAACATACCAGTCGCGCTCTAGCGCTACGGCAGCTCCAACAGCATTCTAAAAGCGTTATTATACTGGGTGCGCAGGGCTCTTTAGATGTTTCACCCACAGGCAATTTGAGTAGAACGAGTGGCAGAACGCCTTAAGGCTCCTACTGCGCGATACCCGACGCGATACAAAGGCACTATGTGTCGTACGACGAGCGGTGCTTTTGTGTCGTGTCGCGTGTCGCGCCTGTTTGTAGGAGCCTTTGAAGAGTTTTCCTCGTTGGTGGAACGTGAAAACCTGAGAGCGAGGATGTTGCCTCTCATCACCAAAGCCCTGCACCTGCGCTCCCTCTCTATGTCCTCGTCATCCTTAAGTAATGTACTCAAATGTTTATACATATATAGGTTTAGTAATTCTAACCGACTGGATAAATGAGCATAGTGTGAACTAAGCTCCCTGACTCTAAGATAAGCAGCTGATATAATGTTATCAGTGACATAAAATACGAAGGCAAAACAATTAACGAGAATGAAATGGCTAAAACCAGCCAATAGCAAAATGATTCGGTAACAATAACATTTTGAATTAATTTGGTGGTTTTCCAACCACCGCTTATTGTCCGATATTCAACTTTTTATTATTTGGAGGGTACTTACATAGTCAATTTATTACTCAATACTTTATTGCATTCCACAATGTATATGCATGTCGGAGAACGGAAGGTTTCTCTCGTTGGCATCAGCCATATTTTAACTACTGTGGGCGTACTGTGGGTAGTTTTGGTTATTGCGCAATAGGGAAACCGAATTAAACTCAAAAGTCATTTACTCAATCTAAGCTGAGAAACAAAATAACATAAGACAGTTCCCCAAAACGCCCATCCCTTCACCACTTCCTAGTGCTTTAGCTGGGAAGAAGAAGTAGAGGAACAAACTCCCCAGCAGCACATCTGTCTGTTCAGTTAGAAGAACTTGATTCTATACAGTAATGGGTATGCAAAGTAATTAATGTAGGAACACGAAACAACTATACCGAATGCGCAACAGTTTCTAAACGTCTTCACTGCTTGACCGCCACCGATGAACTTCACTTGTCCTCTGTGCGGCGGACACTTGTCGCCGGTCGAACGTTATGTTGTAGACTCTGCCATGCGCCGCTAGGCAGCGCCAGCGTCGCGATTAGTCAAGAACCGATGGCGCGAATCCACCAACTCTATCGAACGCCAACAGATGGTGTTGGCGTCCTGGATACAACTCGTCTCAGACATGCACAATTGCACATTAGCTAAAGACCAATTTTGGGCCCTGTCGCACACAGGACAGCAAAAGAAAGATAGTAGGTACAAATAAAGACTTATCGTTTATCTTACAATCTAAAAATTGGCTGCAGTCATAAGGACTGCCGACAGAATTGAAAACTCAAAACTTTGGAATAACTGACAGTCTGGCGCTACACGGCACGAGCATGTCGTGCATTTCGGTGACGCGAACCCATAACTTTTAATCAAAAATCGCTCAGCGCGGTTGAAGAAGTCTTCACTTCAAAAAATAAAAAAATGTGTTGCCTATTATATCGTCGACTGAAGCTGTGCGTGCCTGACCGGTACGCGTGGAGGCGGCGGCGATCGCCACTGCTGGCCATGCCTGCTGCCAAAACCAACCTACTGTCAAGAACACCCCTCACCCGCACAATAGGTGTATTTAACGAAGTGCATGAGAGAATTGACATATTTTCGTGCAATCTGAGTGAATTCGCAAGAGTTTTGTTGAATTTTGTTAGTTATATTTTAAATGTTAATATTCTGTGTTATGTCTGATTTTGTATTTTAGAGTTAAGTGTTGCTTTCTTTTTTTAAAGTTAATTTTTAATTTTTTGTAAACCACTATTGTATTGGGGTCATCCTGTAAAGATAGTGTGTGTAACTGCTGAATACTCAAACGCAATTCAATTTTAAGTCGCCATTAAGTCTAATGCTGTCTCTGTCACTTTAAACTGTTTTGTAGCGACAGAAACACTTATAAGAACGTCTTAAAGTTAAGTAACATAAGTGTAATAAATAAATATGAGTTTTAGGAATTTATAATCTAAATATTCGTTATTACAATTCCACTATCAGTATGTGTCCGTAGATCGCAAAGTGGTTTGTAAAAGTCGTTAAAAACAACGGTTTTCTAGGTATGGAAGCTAGGGCCAAAGCATTAAGGGATTTAGTGACGTTAAAATCGCATAAAAGTGACATAAAATTTTTAAGTGTCGGGATGCTGTAAAACCCAGTCTAGGTCAACGTCTGGTTGGTGAAATCTGTAATGTAATACCGTGAAATAAAATACGACGAGTAACATCAGTTATTTATCACATTATAATGTAGGTAGTATACCTACTACCCCACTAGGTACCCCTAGACCGTACATTATCTACATAGGTTGGTACCTATGTAGATAATGGTCTAGGTATCCAGTGGCGAAGCTATAATTTTTATTAGAGAGAAGCCGAAGGTTTTTCTATCAATTCACATAAACTCTAGAAAACATTAAAATGAATTACCTCAATTTTTTAATTTAATTTCACCCAAAGGTTGACTGGTAGAAAATGCCTATGGCATTAAGTCCGCCTCTGTACATTTGTGTGCTGTAATAAATAATAAATGAAAAAATAGTTACAGGGACTCACGGGTTTTTAATAAGCCCATACTGACCCACATATGTAAGTGAACTACCACTGTATGAACATAATCTAGCATTGCATATGTAAATGGGCACGCTCTTTATGCCTAGAGACTTTTATGTAGGTACTAGCTGCGGCCCGCGGCTTAGCCCGCGTTGAACAAACAGACAGACAAAATTAAAAAAAATATATATAAGTACCGTATATACTTTCAGTACAACCTATGTAATGTATTTAAATTGATAATAAATTATCGATCTTTTTATGATATAAAATTCCGCAGTACATTAATTTGATCTATCTCGTAAGGTTTAGCCAGCGTGCAGCGTTTACGATTTAAGCGTACAAAAATATATTTTTCGGCTTTTCTGTACTATAATATTATATGTACACACGGCTACATATCAAGCTATACAAACCCAGTGTACGCTGGTCTCGGTTGTATAGGATTTACGTACAATGAGAGATAAAAGAAAGAAAAGAAAAGAAAGAAAGAAAGAAAGAAAAAACGTTTATTTGCGGTAAACATGATGCAGAAAAAAGAACACAACACAAAAAAAAAAACAAGTTGGGGGTATATATGCGTCACATCCACGCAAAACGGCTATCGCTCAGCATAATGCTGCGACCCTATGCGAGACAGAGCCCCAGCGCTGGTTTTCAGCGACAGCCGCCGTTGACGTGATGACGAGACAGATCATCTTATACTGAAATGTAGCCGTGTGTACGTATTATACATATAAAGTTTCCTCTTGAATCACTCTATCTATTGCTGAAAATTGCATTAAAATTCGTTGAGGAGTTTAAAAGATTTAAGCGTACAGACAGCGGAAGCGATTAATTAAAGATTAAGGTTCGTTTACATTTAGTTTTTGACGTGACAACGTCTAATAAATCGATGAACGCTGGCTGCATGCACGAAAATGTCCCGTTACGCTTATTGTCCCGTTACGCTCATTGTACGCTTGCGCCGCATCTATGTTTTGTTATGACGTTGTCACGTTAAACTATCGTCCGTAAACCAACTTTACAGACAACTGATTTGTTTTGCTTGAGTATAGTTTTCATTGTATTTGTTGGTTGAGCCTATTCAATGGTCATTGAATAGGCTCAATCGGGACTTAATAATAAAAGAGAAGTGGACTGTATTTTAATAGGTGTAATACCACAATTAACAATGGTTAACTTAAGGAAAAGTTTATAGAAATGCCCGTAGTGGCGCGCGTCTGTGAGCTGAGTAGAGTGTAGGACGCGCAGCAGGCGTCGTGTAACGGGTTCGTTACCCCGACCCTGCGCGCCTTCCCCGCGGTCAATCACGCGCATATGTTGTGCGCCGACAATTTGTATAACCTGGAGAGGGGCAGAATCCTAACACAAGCAAAATAATTGCTTAAAAGGATTCTTCCTGTTGTAATTAGAATAAGTTAACTAAGATGATGCAATAAACATTTTTATTGACGTGACAACGTCTAATAAATCGATGAACGCCGGCTGCATGCACGAAAAAGGATGACTCATTGTCCCATTACGCTGATTGTCCCGTTACGCCCATTGTCCCGTTACGCTCATTGTCCCGTTGCGCTCATTGCCCTGTTATGCTCATTGTCCCGTTACGCTTATTGTACGCTTGCGCCGCATCAATGTTTTGTTATGACTTTATGACGCTGTCACGTTAAACTATCGTCCGTAAACCAACTTTACAGACAACCAATTTTTTGACGTGACAACGTCTAATAAATCGATGAATGCCGGCTGCATGCACGAAAAAGGATGACTCATTGTCTCGTTACGCTCATTGTTCCGTTACGCTCATTGTCCCGTTACGATCAATGATCAATGTTTTGTTATGACGTTGTCACGTTAAACTATCGTCCGTAAACCAACTTTACAGACAATCAATTTTTTTATTTTAAATTATGTAGATATAAGTTAAATGTAAATGCATATGGGTGCAATGAATATGCGTGCCCAATCTGGTCCCCCCAATATATTATTTATAAGAACCAAATAGAACGGGTTCAAAGAAAATTCATTAAACACCTTAACTATCGCCTCCGTAAACGATGGCCGATGAAAATAGTTGTCGAACACATGGCCAGCTAACACTCGTTGAAAGGCGCCAAGTTATCGATATGTGTTTGCTTTATGACATACCTAATGGACGCCTCGATTGCCTGGAGTTAGTCGTACAGGTAACTTTTAACACTCCCTACGGCACACTCGTCACACTACGATGCTTCGCGTGCCTCCGCACTCGACTAATTACGCCAGAAATTGTGTATTGACCCGTATTGCTCGAATTTATAACACAGATTTCTCTCAAATGCATTTATTTAACTGTAACTAATAATTAATAAACCTACAGTCAAAGAACAAATAATAAACACCTTAAACGAAGGCAAATGACAAACTACTAATCTCTTTATATTTAAACTTTTTTTTTAATTTAAAATTTTGAGTTATCTATAAGTAAGATTGGTATCGAAAATTGCATCTTTTGAATTTAAATCTTTCTTGGTAGTTCGTTCGCATGTTTTATGGGTCTCCTTTCTTTCGTCGAAAAGAAATTGCCAAATTATCACTTCCCAAACAATTTTCCGCATATTTTCATTTGCCAAATTATTACTTAGCAAAAAATCATTTCACAAATCATTGTAACGCAAACCTAATGTTTGGCAAGTGAACGTTTAAACAATAACTTGTTTACTAACTAGTAATTTTACCAATTTTTATGTAGTCAAATATTTCAGTTGGAATAACTCATTTTACGCAAAATAAAATTTGCCAAAACGTTTTATTACAAGGGTGTTTTTTCCACTTGGGACAAATTCTAAACAGGTAATATAATTGTTAATATTAATATTAACTATTCTGGTAGTATTTTTTTTTTAAATAGTAGCATTAAAAAAAAAAAAAAAAACTCGTGTAACTAGTTTAGTTTCGGGTAGCCTGTTTTTTTCCATTTTTTTTTTTATAAATGACATTATCCTTGATAATATTCTGCCAAGTAAAAATTTTACCAAATGAAAATGTGCATATGAGATCATGCATGATCTGCATGTGCATCATTCTTCGATCAATAATATTGATCGAAGGCATCATTCCAAACATTGCATTAGTATAAAAAAAGGTTGCTAAAATTTGTTTGGGTAGTGAAATTTTGGTAAAATCTTTTCGGCAAAAGGGCAGGATCCCATGTTTTATACTTATCCTAGTAATACATAGGCTCTGTAACATACACATATATCGCTTTTGGTTGCCTAAATAAAGATGGTGAAAACCATATTAAAATCCTTTGCGCATAATATGAAAAACAACGCGGTAATTCTGCAATCTACATGGTCTTCACATGATCTGACCAAGATTATGTTTGGACTTTAAAAGAGACTGTGACCGTTGAGTTTGTTTCGGCCTTTCTTCTCAGACTACTCAGATAGGAAACCGACCTCATCTAGTTTTAAAAATATGATTGACGTGAAAAAGTGTTTATATAAAAAAAAAAAAACCGAATGTTAGTATGTAGATGTTTCTTGCAACCTCTGTAGCTTATATTTCTTTTGTAATTTTATATTTATGTTATACAGCGTGTTACGGAAAGGGTATATCTATACAAACAGGGTGAAGAGTGTATCTGGTTCAGAATCTCTGTACAAAATTTCAGCTCAAAAGCACTAACTAGAAAATGCTTAATATTTGTTTTATTTCGATAGTTTATTAAATTTAAATCATAACAAACGTGTTACCGCCGTTTCTTTGTGTGTAGTTTATTTACACCGATCAGCTGACTTGGTCTAGTGATGTGTAGAATTCAATTGGGTCATCACTGTATTTGAGAATGTTGGTTCACCCGTTATTGGCAACTGTATAAGCTCATGACTGTTACCTACTGTTATTTGATATTTTGTATACAGAAACTGTTGGTGTACTTTTATAAATAAATAAATACATACAGAAATAAAATCATTTGCCATTATTTATTCATATATACTTTATTGTACATCAGATTACACATTACAAAAGAAACGAGAAACTTATACACTATAAAATATACAATTTTTTTTTTTTATACTTTATTAAAAAGAACTAGGTTCTTAATAATTAATTACAATCTAGCCTTTAAGACTAATAAGCAATTTTAATCTAACTTAACTTTTTACGTGATAATTATTTTAAAACTTTGAATAGTGTTTGTTGCACTTTACACAAGTCCGTTACACTTTCTTAGAGTCTGATAGTTATAATAATAAAAACACTTTTGAACATAAAATATACAATGAAATTATAATTATATATTTTTTTGTTTGTATATAAAATATACAAACAAAAAAATATATAATTATTATTTATAGGTAGATAGAGATGACTGACTGACTGTTCTACATTGATCACAGAACTCCAAAAAGCATATAGCAAGGAGTAATGTTTGATCCTATTCAAGTGAGTGCTGGATTGAAAGCTTACACTGAGCGTTATTCTGCCACTACGGAATTTCTCTTGGGATGAATCTATGTCGAAATAGATGGCTTGAGCAACGTACTAACGTCGTTACGTTTGCTAGTGTTTTGTTCAGTTCAGGCGAAATATCTAACGTTCGTGCTTCGGATTCTTATGGCTGCTGAATACTGTATGTAAGCGTTGGTTTTTTACTGTGATTCAAAAGAAAATCGTTGTTTGTCATTGATTTAAAAGTCTTTTTGGTTACACGTTTTCAAGAGTTTTAATTTTTGTTTTTTATTCCACGATGGGTTTGCTCTTGACTCTAGTCACAAAACAAACAAACAAACAAACAACAAACAAAGAAAACAGACAAAGTCGACGATGGAGTGAGCTCACCCAGAAGAAGCCTGTTCACTCTCACTTTGAATTCATTAGGCTTGTATGCGTTCGGAAACACAGACGTAGGCAGAGAGTTCCACTCCTTTGCTGTGTGCATTATAAAAGACGTTTGAAAACGCTTAGTGCGAGTTGGAGGAATATCAACTAGGTAGGGGTGGTAACTTGCAGTGCGTCTAGATGTCTGATGGTAGAAGGGGGCCGGTGGAATGAGGTTGTGGAGTTCATAGGTACACTCGCCGAAGACCGGCCTACAATCTGTAGAAGACCGACAAGCATGCAACCTTGCGGCGATGAGCCGAGAGTGATGCCAAAGGTATGGTCAAAGTTTTAGGGAAGCGGGAAAACCTAGTGAATATTGTTGAATCCGTTACCAGTAGTGTATGTGCTATTTTATATCTATAACCCATCATTATAGTTTACTTAAGAGGCTACCGAGCGCACAGTGGCGCCCTCATCGTTTGTTCGGTGATATCTTTTATTTTAGAATGAAAATGCAGAAAATAAGCACGTTAAGTTGTGCTTCACAAGACTATACGCTATTATTATTACAAACAGTAGTTTTAAATTGTTATGTTTTATTGTAATCATTAAAACGGAAAATAGTGGCCACTAAGCTCCCTTTTAATGATTACAATAAAACATAACAATTTAAAACTACTGTTTGTAGTAATAATAACGTATAGTCTTGTGAAGCACAACTTGACGAGCTTATTTTCTGCATTTTCATTCTAAAATAAAATATATCACCGAACAAACGATGAGGGCGCCACTGCGCGCTCAGCGCAGTCATAATTATTCAAACATTTTGTTGAGGACTAGCTGATGCCCGCGGCTTCGCTCACGTGGCTTTTTCAAAAATAAAACTTAGTTACTCCTTATAACATCAGCTATCTGTCAGTGTAAGTCACGTCCAAATCGGGCCAGCCGTTTCGGAGATTAGGCGCAACAAACAAGGACAGAAAAAATAAAAACCGTATTTTTTTGTTTTTTGTTATAAGTAACATATAATTATACTTTTATAAATATGTATTTAGTAAAAAAACTGTTATTTTGACTTTGCAACAGACACTTCAATTTGCAAAATGCGCTTCATGAATTAGGCTATCGTAGGGATTGGTTCCGAACGAACCAGGGGGCTCCCGTGATTTTACGGAGAAAACGGTTTTGGAGGGTCTGCATCTTATGGATGAGATAGGGTTTTGCGTGTGCAAAGACTGGACTCGCATAGGTCATGATCGAGGGGATACACGTGGTGTAAATGCGCAATTTGCACCTGAGTGACAATTTGCTGTTTGCATTTAAAACGGATTGGACCCTATAGAGAACGAAAGTGGCGCGAAAAAAAAAGGTGCGTTTATCCTACTTTATATTACACTAGCGGAATCCGCCAGCGGCTTCGCCGGCGTGATATCTTTATAAATTATAGCCTATGTTATTCAGTGATAACATGTATAGCATTCTACTGGTGAAAGATTTTGAGGGTTCCGTATATAGTCAACAAAGAACCCTTATAGTTTCGCCATGTTCGTTTTTCTGTCTGTATGTCTGTCCGTCTGTCCGCGGCTTAGCTCAGAGTCTCTTAGTACTAAAAAGCTATAATTTGATATGTATACATATTAATCACGCCAACGAGACGAGAAAAAAAATATCATCCCCACTTTACCCTAAAAAAAATATTATACCACTTTGGTAACATTTTTTTTTTCTTCTTTCCTGTGGTGTGGGGTATCGTTGGATAGGTATCGTTCAAAAATATTCAATACCATTTTTCGACTCAGGGATCCATTTGCGCAATATTAGGCTTTTATAGTGCAAACTTTTGTAAGAGTCAAGTGTCCCCCCCCTGCCAGCTAAATGGTTGTATTTGGATATGTGAAAAAAATCACAGCAATAGTATATACAACGAAGTTAAAAGGAATACTATCACAGCTAAGTAGGCTTTACAAGTTACCGAGTAATAGTCGACCAGCTTACATTTGCAGTTGAAAGACTCGTTCTCCCATACATTCATGTTCATGTTCAGTTTGTTCATGGGATAAATACATCCCAACTATGGAACCCTTCATTGTACGTGGTCCGACACGCACTTGGCCGGTTTTTGAATTTGCGCAGTAGTTTTTGAGTTTATACATTACAAACAAATATACCAACATATAATATTAGTATAGAAGTGTAGATTATAAATGTGGAAGTTTGGATGTTTGTTACTCAATCTCGCAAAAACGGTTGAACAGATTTGGATAAAATTTGGCGCACAGATTGACCATGACCTGGGTAACCAGGTCAAGGTCAATCTGTGTGCCAAATTTTACACATAGTTTGTATTTATTTTTAGATCATTTATTTATTTTTAGATATAATAGTTTGATTGTAGTGTGTATTTCAATCTTTGGTTACTAACATAATTCTTAAGTATACTAACAAAAATGTGGATCACTGTGTCTGAATTAAATAAATAAATTAAAGGAGATGTTTCATTTTCGGTCATAAAGTGTACCGCAACGAAAAAAGAGGAAAAAAATCCATGAAAGGAGGAAAAATATTCTTTCCTGAATATTCTCCTGATTACTTCGGCACAAAAAATAATAAGTCTTTCAAATTATTGCCATATTATATTGATCATGGCGTCTTCTTACTTGCATACTGCTTCGGTCAGAAATCATGTTACATTAAAACATATTAATATCAAGTACATGCTAATTATAAAAATATGAAAGGCATGTATTACAGCTGTGCTATTAAGATAAGATAGTAAGATAGCTATCTTACACAACTTTTATTTTTTTTATAAGAAAGTGTGAATCGTCGTTTAAAAACAAAATAATCTCCTTTTGTGGATTGTAGATTTGTAAGTACTTCTGGACGAAAAATTCAAACATATTGTTTGTGTTGCTATTTGACATCACATCTGGGCCTCAAGTCTGCTATTACAATAGTGTCAGAATGTTCTCTTCATTGTGAGTTTTTGACAGATTTGCCATACAAACACTGTCAAATACTCACAATGGCGAGACCATTCTGACACTATTGTAATAGCAGACTTGAGGCCCTGGGGCCTAAGTCTACTAATTTACAAACGTTGCAATGGTCTCGCCATTGTGAGTATTTGACAGTATTTAAGGCAAATCTGTCAAAAACTCACAATGAAGAGACCATTGCAACGTTTGTACATTAGTAGACTTGGCCCCTTGTTCGTCGAATCGTTGAGCTCCTTATGTTCTGAGTTGAGCTGCACGATTACTGACAAATGCGTGCACTGAATGGACAGGTCCACTCAATCTGTGTGGTTCTTTCTTCAAAAGACTAGGCATGGGCGTTGAATCAACGAACGGTTTAAATAGACGGTCTACGTTCAATCAACGCTTCAACGGTCTACCGTTCATTCGTAAACTAGTCGAATCCATAGACGACTAAACTGAGAGTCCACGGCGTTCTTAACTACTGGACAACGCGACGACGACGCCTAAACGTATCCGGTTAATACAAGTTCATGCGTTCGTTGAAATAATATCGTCAGACAAAGCAATTTAAACCTTAAGTATATAACGTTGGAGTATATATTTGTTGTATTTTTAACTAGACTTGTTAGAGTGAGAAGAAAGAGCATTCTGATACTGTGTGAAAGAGCACGTCGATGGACCTGTCTAAACGATGTAGTGCAGGATGAACGGGTTTAAAATTGTTTGCAGTTTTGTTTATTGAAATTAGTGTGCATGCATACGTGTGTCGCGAGGTCAAGGCCAAGTGAGTTGTGAATGTGAAAAATCTTTGTTAGTCATTGTAACGTCGTAGCAACATCTGTTCCTTGCGAACGGATGTTTTCAAAAACAGGTCTCATAATAAACGAAAGGCGAACGAGGCTAACGACTAGCAAAGTGGAGCAAATTATGTTCCTAAATGTAAGTTCATCGGAAGAGAGATTTAAAGGATTTTAAATTTATTCATAAATAATTTAAATGATTCTTCTGTACATACAAATAAAAAATAAAACATTTAAAAAAGCATTTTTTTTTAAATTAATATACCGATGTAAAAACATTAAAAAAAAAATGTAAATAATTCGAAATGTACATAAAATCAGTTGATTTTGTAAATACGCCCGAAATACGATAGTATTAAAATCTGTTCAAAACGTATTCAGCCAGTGGGCCAGTCCTAAGCCTGGAAAAGTATGAAGGGAAGATCAAATTACTTGATTGAACATTTTTAATTTTACTGAGCAGTTCAAGACATAACTGTCAAATAGTGCGTAAAACTAGTCTCTATAATATAAAGACAGCTTCGTTACGTCGCGCCCGTAGCTAAGTAGTAGACTAGACACCGCGCTTAGCCGACTGAATCGAACGCCTGCCGACTGCCGTTGTCGCGTCGACTAGTCGACGAATTCAACTAGTTGATCGACTAGTCGATGGACTGTAGAGGACGGTCTAGTTTCGTTGACCAAAAATGCGTCGACGACCCATCTCTACAAAAGACCATTTCAGACACCAGTCTACATGGTCTTCACATGATTTGACCAAGATCATGTCTGGACTTTAAAAGAGACTGTGACCTCTGAGTTTGTTTCGGTCTTTCTTCTTAGGGTAGTCAGATACGAAATGCCGACCTCATCTAGTTTTAAAATATGATTGACGTGTAAAGTGTTTGTAAAAACCTACTTACAGAAATAAAATCATTTATCATATAATGGTTTTTGTGATTTCTGCTCGTTTTTGGAATTGACTTTGGCTTTGTTTAACGGTACTTGAATTCAGATACTACGATTTGGATTTATCTGCTTATTGAAAATCTTCTGTTTTTACTCACAGGTACAAGAATGAATTTCGTTATACCCTGAAATAGTTCAAAAGATTTGTTGGTGTCTTGGTGGACCCAGTTTTGTCTAATGTCTTAAACATAAATAAAATCGAAAACAACAATCACAGTTTTGACAATTCTTGGATACGTAAACGTCATCTCTCAAACCTGTCATGACTGGCTGTCAATGTCGTAAGTTCGTAACTGTCATGACAAACTTCAAACATTTTAAGTCTAAGAAATATTAGTTATTATAAAGAAAAACAGTCTTTACTGTATTCAGGGGTCCGTTCCCCATGTTCTGTAAAGCGTACATGTTATGGCCGGAGTCCCATACAAAAATGAAACGTCTCCTTTAAATTTTTTATTCTAAATGGCAGAAGAAGTCGCGGGTAACAGCTAGTGTAATATAAATTCAACATAGACATTGAAGAACGCGAGAAATAATTAAAGTGGAATGGAGGCAAACAAAATTGGATTATTTAATAAACATAAGTAAATAATGTTCATGACCCTAGGGAAAATAACTTTTTATAAGCAATTTCAATTTACAGATTGAAATAGATAATAATTTAATATTTCTAGGCTAGAAATATTAAATTATTATCTATTTCTTCGATACCTACCTATAAAAATTTTACATTTATTCAAAACGAAGTCCACTGACCGACCCAGACGACCCCACCACTCTCATCCAGGAGAGTCGTAGGGAAACCAGTACAGCTCGTAGAGTATACACAAATATACGATCCAAATTCCGACCTCGCTTTAGAGGTCCCGCGCGAAACCCACCCCGACCTACTATTATTATCGTCAATAATAATAATAGCCCTCCCCATCCCTTGACGCTTAACGATGTGCCAGCATGTGGTTTAGCTGAGCCTGTAATTCAAACTCCCCATGACAATAATCAGAACCCTGATGCTATCCAGCCACCGTCGGTCCCTTGCCACCCTCCCTCCGACACTGCCCTAAGCCGAGGTTCGAACCCCACCTGGGGTGCCCTTAGCGAGCAGTCGTCTAGTTTATAAGTAGCTTTTAGTAAAAACTCCCCTATTTTAGGAGCTTGCGGCACCACAGGATAGCCAGGTTAAGGAGCAGGAACCCCCAGTGGTTATAACTCCGAGATGCCATGCACAAAAAACAAAAACAAAACGAAGTCAGAGTATGTGTTAAAGATTTTATTAGCATATGAATATTCTCCTAGTATGAAGCCAAACCTATTTACTGCCATGGAAGTCACAGAAACACAAAAGCGTCAGGATCAATAATATAGAAATTTATGGCGTCATCTTCCCGTAGAAAAGCACTTAAACTGCCTCAAGTGGCATTGTTATTATATACGAGATTTTCCAACTGAAGTGTGTCGAATAATTTGGTCGTATGTGTACGCACAGTGGGGGGTAATAAAACAACACAGTGCAAAGGGATGCCCGATTTCGATACGTCTAGTTAGGTACGGTTTAGCCCAGGATTTTGGGCTTTACCCGCTCGAATATATACAGCAATGACTTTTTTTTCGCTCTCCATTTCAAAACAGCGAAGAGCGCTCTTGCGATAGTGTTTCCAAGAGGAATTTGGTAGATATGGGATTTGCAAAGCGTTACATTTCTTTTAGTTGACATTTGATTTTTTGGGCTCGGAGTGTAAACATGGATGTGATAATTGATTCCTATTTTTCACATAAAGTCAGGTTGAATGATCAATGTAGAAAGTTTTATAGCTTTTTCAATTGAGGAGGTTAGGAAAAATGAGAATTACTTTTGAATTGATACTGAAAATATCAACAAGTTATCACTTTTTGTAACAAACTTAACATTTAATTTTTTTATTACTATTATTTTAACACGTTTTGATGCGAAAATATGCCAAGGGTCGATATAAACCAAGGTGTAGGTGTTAACGCCATCTATTGGCGCAAGGATGATAACACGTGGCACCCTCTAGCGTGCCACGTGTTATCATCCTTGTTTGGCGTTGACGGAAGCTCGGCGACAGAGGAAGGAGCAAGAGCGGCGAACGGGGAGCGCTGATTGGTCGTCGCTGACGAAGTTTCTAGAACAATCGATTCCTTCGTTCCACGGATCAATAGTTCGAAACAAGAAAAGATGGTAGTCGGTTCACGATCATAATTTTATTCTTTTTTATTAAAAACTATATGTAAATTCGAAAATAAACGATTACAACATTAACAAGAATTAAAGACAATTCACTAAAGAAGCCTGACCCTCAAAACCCACAACAGTAGGGTAGAATAAAATAAAAAATAAAAATATATGGGAAAATATCGAATTATCACTTTTTGTTCCTAACCTCCTCAATTATGTACTTTGGTGAAAATGATTTGATAGGAAAGAAAATAATGTAGCTTCAACAATAATTAACTTCTGCGAAAATATATTTCAGAATTCCTACATATTTTGGCAATCCTGAAATATATTTTCGTAGAAGTTAACTATTATTTCGAACTGTATAGTAGTTACCTACTGACTGTCCATGTATTTCGATTACAAAGTTTTGCGTAGGTTACGTCAGAACTTAAATCGAACCCGATAAATGCCAAAAGCTTCCTCGAACTGCCTCACGAATCCTTTGATAGCCGATACCTATGGGCGCAGCCTTCATACAAACCGATCCCTATCGGCTTCCCTTCGGAACAACCACTCTTCTTAGTGTCTACTATTGTATATATGGTGTATATATATTTGCCACAGTAACTGTGTGTGTAACTACATCACATTACAGATATTTAATACTAGTTTAACACATCATAACTTCAGAAGCGTGTACCGTGTGATGCCGGACGTAAAGAATAGCACCACCCCATTTCCTCCCGTGGGTGTCGTAAAAGGTGACTAAAGGATTTACTAGAGAATGGGCAGCAGCGTTCTCTACGCATTTTAACACCATACTGCGATCGTCAACCCGCCTGCCAAGCGTGGCGATTATAGCAAACCCCCCCAATTGGGTGAGGCCTATGTTCAGCAGTGGACGTCTTTCGGCTAAAATGATGATGATGAACTTCAGAAGACTAAAAACATTAAAATGCCTTTTTTATCTAAACAAAGAAAAGCATTATCATCAGATTTTTGTATGGGTAGGTTTTTTAGAAATAAAACTATAATCGGTACTTAATATTATCGTTTTATATCTGTAAAACATTGATAATTCTGTTTGTGCAGTGATAGCGTCTCTTTGGTTCTGTTACTTGACCATAAAGGGGTATCGTTATAATAGGTTGCGAAAAAGTTTATTCGCATTTTTTAAGAAATTTCAAAACATTTTTAATATAGTTTATTTACATTTAACTATAGTATGTAGGTACCATTTTGTTCGATAACTTTTCGCCATCTTGTAGGTACGGTCATGATCCCATTGCTATAGAAATTTTGGGACTTCTGATCAAAATACCGCGACAAGTGGTTTTGGCACTCCTCTCGTGATGTTAACCTGACACTGCCTAAAGAATTCTGAAGAGAGCGAAACAGGTGGAAATCTGAAGGTGCAAGGTTAGGACTATACGGCGGATGCATTAACACCTCCCAGTCAAACTCTCTTAATTTTTGCTTAGTGGCTAAAGATGTGTGAGGTCTAGCGTTATCATGATGAAAAACGACACCCCTTCTGTTGATTAATTCCGGCCGCTTTCTCTCAAATCTCATCAGTTGTTCGCAGTAGAGTTCAGAATCGATGGTCCTGCCTGGTGGTAACAGCTCATAATGAATAATGCCCTTCCGATCCCACCACACACACAGCACCACCTTGTTGCGGGTTAACCCGGGTTTCGCCACAGTCTGTGAAGCCTGACCGGCCTTTGATCACGACCTTTTTCGCACGTTCTTGTCGTACGTGATCCATCACCAGTTATCAGCTTCTTCAAAAATGGTTCGGTTTCATTACGTCGTAATAAAGAATCACAAATGAGTACACGGTTCATTAGGTTTCTTTCAGTGAGCTCGTGAGGTACCCAAATATCAAACTTTTTTGTGTACCCAGTTTTTTTCAAATGTGCCAAAACAGTTTTGTGGTCAATTCCCAGTTCTTCAGCTACGTCGTAACTACTGATATGCCGATCTTGCTCCACTTTTTCAAAAATGGCATCTATTTTATCCGTAATAGGGCGACCAGAGCGACGTGCATCTATGACATCAAAATTTCCGGATTGCACACGCTTAAACCAAATTTGTGCTACTCTCACAGACACTGCTACTGTCCATAAACATCGCAAATTTTTTTCGCGGCTTGCGTTGCCTTTTTACCTTTTTTGTAGAAAACTTTAAAATGTATCGAATTTCTTCACTAGATTCACTCATCTTGACAATACGAAAAACAAATGAAAATCACACATTTTCCTAATTTGAATTTGGAATTATGTTCTTTAAAATGTAAACTTTCAATGATACCAAAACCAGCCAGATACAAATAGTATAGCCAAAGAGATTTTATTACAAATTCATACATACTATAATGCGAAAAGACTTTTTCCCCAACCTAATATTAAGAAAAGTCATCATCATTTCAGCCGAAAGACGTCCACTGCTGGACATAGGCCTCTCCCAATTGGGGTGGTTTGCCATAATTGCCAGGCTTGGCAGGCTGGTTGGCGATCGCAGTAAGGTGTTAAAAAATGCATAAAGAATGCTGCTGTCCATTCTCTCGTATTAAGTCCCTTAGTCGCCTTTTACAACACCCACGGCAGGAAATAGGGTGGTGCTATTCTTTACGTGCAGCACTACACGGCACGCTTTAATGAAGGAACGCAGTCTTCTTGGGAAGCATGATAATCAACAAAGTCACAAGAATATACTAACTGGAAGCGTATCTGTTTGCTACGATGGCGTAATTTCGATACATTTTTTTCTTCGGCTGCCCTCTAATGATATATTATGACAGAACGTGCACCATAACCCCAGCCCTTCGGAAACCACTTGATAATATCATTAATTTGCGGAGTCTATGATACGCTCCCTAGCCCGAGCATCTAACAAAATGGTATAGTCATCGTTATCATGTCACTATCGACAATTTTTTTCATCTTTAGCGTATTGCCATCGACAAATTTTGAATTGAGTTTGTAATAGCGCCTTATGTAGCGAATTATAGTGATGTAAACTTGTCTTTTAAACCAAATTCAAAAAGCCTCTTTAAAGATCTTCGCCAATTTTTGGATGATTATATTTTTGTTGGAAGAGTGTTCTCTAGATGTGGTCTCGTTTAAAGTAGAATGGGCACCGAACTATGAGTTTTGCCCTGAAGCCAGAAGATATATAAAAATAGAAATTTATTTTCAAGGGGAACTTATCTATTAACATGAGTTTTGACAATTGTTTGTCAGTTCACAGTTAATGACCTAAATAGATGACTACTTGGGCATCAAAGTTAAGGAATTTTCTTGGTGCCTAATAGCCAATGGAAAGAGTTTTTCAAGGGGAACCTTTCCTACTAACACGACTTTTTTCATTTGTTAGTCAGTTCACAGTTAATGACCTAAATAGGTGACTTGGCCACCGGAGTTTAAGAATTTTCTTGGCACCCAATAGGGTTAATGGCTATAAAGTAATGGGTATAGTGTAGTGTATAAGGGGAACATATTTTGTCACTAAAACGACTATTTAAAATATTTATAAAAATATTGTATAGCTGTCTAGAAAAGTTTTACCAAAAAATACGTGTCTAATATTTTTTTATTATCTGACTGACGGACTAAACAGTTTTTCTTTTTTTTTTACCCAGGAAACATCCCTTTTGTTTCAAATAACAAATGATAAATGACTTTATTTGTGTAAGTAGGTTTTTAAAAACACTTTTAAACGTCAATCATATTTTAAAACTAGATGAGGTCGGCGTTTCGTATCTGACTACTCTGAGAAGAAAGGCCGAAACAAACTCAGAGTTCACAGTCTCTTTTAAAGTCCAGACATAATCTTGGTCAAATCATGTGAAGACCATGTAGATTCGTGTCTGAAAGGGTCTTCTGAAGAAAGAACCACACAGATTGAGTGGACCTGTCCATTCAGTGCACGCATTTCACAGTAATCGTGCAGCTCAAATCAAAACATAAGGAGCTCAACGATTCGACGAACAATACCAAAGAAAGGACATCTGAGCAGGCCGTATAAATTACATAAACTTCAATATTCGAAAAAAAAAAAAAAAAACAGAGAAGAAAAAAAAAATAAACAAAAACCCACATAGTCTTCAGATTCACAATAATTAAAATAATAAAATTATACTTTACAAGTAAATATTCATGTCAATGTGTAGCAATCACAATAAAAAAAAGTTTCAATACGAGTATGTAAAATTCGGAGCAGCACAATTCCAAGCCTTTTTGTCCTCAATATAATCTTTAATGGTATAAAAGGCTTTCTGGCACAACTTACGTTTAATGAATGATTTGAATTTATTAATGCTTCGATCTTGAACGTGGCTTGGAAGTTTATTATAAAAGCGTATACATTGACATCTGAACGAACCACCTATTTAACGGTATCAATAGCCTTCATTGTCCGTGATCCGACACGCACTTGGCCGGTTTTTTGGTGTTTAAGATCGAGTTTTACGAACACTGTGTTTCAAAAACACGTTCCTGTAACGACTTTCAGATCCATTTTTTTTACCGTCACGATAGATACTGATTACAAGATAGTCTATCCCAGCCTTTTCCCAACTACTGGGGTCGGCTTCCGTGGATGGATGGAGAGGGAGAGGAACGATAAAAAAATATGGATGGATTGTGTGAAGAATGATATGAAAGAGAAGGGAGTGAATGATAGAGTGACGGTTGACGGGGGGGAATGGAAGAAGAAAACGTGTTGCGCCGACCCCAAGTAACATGGGACAAGGGCAGGAAGATGATGTTGGGTTCAGCTTCCGGTCTAACCAAATGCAGCTGAATACCAGTATTTTACATGGAGCGACTGCCTATCTGACCTCCACAATCCAGTTACTGGGTAATACGATACCCCTTGGTATGACTGGTTGTCAGACTTTCGGGCTTCTGACGACCCGTTATAACTGTCAAAGATCCACGAATGACAGCCGGGATCAACGGTTTAATGTCCTTTCCAAGGCACGGAGGACTCTTGGTATGTAAAGACGGTCACCCATCCACGGACCAACCCTAGCAAGCGTAGCTTAACCTGATGAATCGACCCTTCTAACTGTTATTACTTAGCCCCGAGCAGCTCACTGATTACAAGACAGTGTTAAGTATAATTAAATACTGTTAACTGTACATACTAGTTCGAGTAACTGTTTCCTCATAAAACTTAATTTTAAAACATTATGGGCCAGCGCTTCCCTTTTATGACGCATCGGTAAGTGCCTCTATAATATTTTATGTACCTACGCCCCAACGCTAACGCTATATCTTTTGATGGCATCGAGACTATTCAGTTTGATCTGCAGGAAGGCAATAAGATGTGGCTTTTAGATGGAATATGAAAGCCATTTTAGGGTTAAACTTCAGTAACATTGCAAAATTTTGGTCGCATAGCGTCTCTTTTCGCGGTGGTGTCATAAACAACGAGTAAATGTCTCATGACAGAGAATAGACAAAAGTACGAGAGCACGAGGTTCTCTACGAGAACAACAAAAAATCAATCTGCCTAGCCTTTTCCCAACTAAGTTTGGGGTCGGCTTCCAGTCTAACCGGATGCAGCTGAATACCAGTATTTTACATGGAGCGACTGCCTATCTGACCCCCACAACCAGTAACTGGGTAACACGATACCCCTTGGTAAGACTGGCTGTCAGACTTTTGGGCTTCTGACGACCCGTAACGATTGTCAAAGATCCACGAATGACAGAGAACAATTTGTTTTTTACATTGATATCACCATTCCGGCCTTTATGATCATGCTGACTAGAAATCAAAACGTCTATGCCAAGTATTGCCTAAACTTTATATTGACTAGGAAGCACAATGCCTACCTTGCAATATGTCTATACAGTATTTGAACTAACACTTATTCTGACTATGAACCAAAATGCGTTCCTTGCAATATGTCTATTATTTTAGGAGAAGAAAGGGAGTACCGTTTCTGGCACTCGCCGGCCGCTGCCGCGGTACGCTCGCTACGCTCGGCTCGTGCGTTGTGTGGTCACAGTTCTAACCTAACCAACCTAGGTACAGTTCAGAGGCCCTAGTGTGAGTTTATTTTAACCATCTCGACTACTTAGAAATTATAGCATTTTAGGCATTTTGCTTGATAAACATTTTGATCTCTAGGCGATTTACAACGGCTTAGGCAATTTGCAATTTGCGTAGACAAATTGAAAGTTAGACACTCTGATCATAAAGTCATTCCGGAATCACCAAATACGTTAGTAATGTCTATGGTACTAACAAAACCGTTATCATCCCTGGGGATGAAATCACACGAACCAGTGTGCCACAAAATAGCATGTACATAGGTATGGCAAACCTATGTAGGAGTGAGAAATGTTTTCTTAAACTCTCCTCTAATTAAATCAATAGGTAGGGATGATGACTAAAACAAAAAAAAAAATTGTTCGTCATGTAGATTATTAAAAATATTGTATAATATAAATTTATTAAAAATAATATTTTTTCTTTTTTTTATGTAATCAAAACATTACGGCGATACATTGAGTTCAAGTGTGGCATGACGTTACTGCTCGCTAGATTTTATATGCGTAGCTGTGACGTAACGAGCCCCCTCTCCCCAAATTTAATGTTTTTTATATAAGTATTTTTTTATTAATATGATAAAACAAAAATAATGTATCTAATATTTTTTTATTATCTGATTAACGGACTCAAGTTTTTTTTTTTAAGTGAAAACTTCTTTAGGAGCTTTGAGCACTTTTTGGTAGGGGATAAACTTATGGGTTCGCGAATGTCACCGAACGCTTTCCATGAGCTATACATATGTATATTGTGTATATATGATTGCGTACTTTTTGGGTGTAAAAAATCATGGAACTCGCGTCATCGTCACCGAACGCTTTCCATGAGCTATACCTATGTATAAAAGAACAGTTATTTCAAAGTTTTGTGTTTTCACTTCTGTCAACAGTCCTTATGACTGCCAATTTTTTTACCCAGGACGCATCCCTATTACAGCTTCAATAAGCGGACTTCCGAAATACTACTTCTTGTCGTTGTCATAATATATCAATGTAGTAAGAGTGCAAACGGTGAAGGAAAACATCCTAGAAACAAAAATTCGAAGATATGTGAAATCTACCATCCCGCACTAGGGCCGCGTGGTAGTTTACAGCTCTCGAAGAAAAGAGGCTGATTATACTTATGCTTAAAAGTGCAATTTACAATAACCCTATTTTTGTAAAAAATTGTTTAATAATTAAGCTTGCAAGGTGCTAAGCTTATAAACGTAAGTATTGTTGTGCGCCACAATTAATGCCTGGTACCACTAGCGCCATCTAGTTTCAAGTAGCAGAAATAGTAGAGTCAAGCTTCTAGAAAGTTCGATGCTAGAACTTTCTAGAACTATCGACATCTGGTCAGTCAAGGCCGGTATGTACTCGAACATTCTAGATGTTTCTACAGTAGAAGGTTCTGGAACTATCTAAGGACTATATAAGGCCGGTATGGACCCCGCACCACCCGCTACCATCCCGCACTAGGGCCGCGTGGTAGTTTACAGCTCTCGAAGAAAAGAGGCTGATTATACTTATGCTTAAAAGTGCAATTTACAATAACCCTATTTTTGTAAAAATTAGTTTAATAATTAAGCTTTCAAGGTGCTAAGCATAGGTGATAGGCATTGATTGTGGCGCGCAACAATACTTACGTTTATAAAAACCACTAGCGCCATCTAGTTTCAAGTAGCAGAAATAGTAGAGTCAAGCTTCTAGAAAGTTCGATGCTAGAACTTTCTAGAACTATCGACATCTGGTCAGTCGGGGCCGGTATGTACTCGAACATTCTAGATGTTTCTACAGTAGAAGGTTCTGGAACTATTTAAGGACTATATAAGGCTGGTATGGACCCCGACCCGACATTCAAAAACAAGCGATCAAGCGACAAGTAAACTTCAAACGATACAAGCGATCTTCAAATGCGACTTTAGAGTGATCAGTAGTGCAGTTGTGTTTTATAATTAGTGGGTTTGAGTTGTTATCACTGTTGTTTAATTAAAGTGTAATTTTTAGTTATTAAATCGGCAGTTTTTATTGTCACGAACCGCAAGCTCGTAATAGTATTTTACATTAATTGTTTCGGTATCCTGCCTTCCTCTCAATAAACTTAACTTTTTAAAGTAATCCACAGACAATTCGTATCCAATCAGCCCATGCACCTGACTTTACGACGTATAAAAAGCAGTCGTACAGGTGTAATACTGCATGTATCGCCTTCATTTAGAGACCAGGGCACTTGACGTTTTACGGGCACTAACATTCGTATAAAGTGTACTCATATAACCGGACCGTTCTCTGCGAGCGCCATATCCAGCACGGCTAAATCCAACCCCTTCACGTGAAGTTAAAACAAACTTTTTGTGATTTGAAGTCAGCTTTCAGGTAGTTTTGTTAGGTTAGTTTTTAAAAGAATGTTGATTTTATCATATTTTGAAAGGCATAAAGTAGGTAGTAAGTACTAATATTACATACGTATATAAACACTCGCTTTATTCCCATGGGGGTAGGCAGAAACTATAGAACGCCACCTGCTACGCTCCTTACATACCTACTCCTTTTTCTTCGTTTACATTCATACATCTGGTCATACACGCACGCAGGTTGGAAACAAAATATCATAATGTAGTTTACTTACATGTGATAAAGCTGGTCTTTTGTCCCCTTTGATTTACAACAATTAGCTGAATTGTTGTAAATCGATGGGGGCGAAAGACCAGATATATGTCATATCATAAAATCCTGTATCAAATATTTAAAAAGTCGTGGTGTCGTGAGATACTCGGTTGAAACGAAGTTCCATAGGCTGTATATTATGTATTAATACAGAGCTCTAGTTTTTTGCTCTCTGGCTCTGTATTAAAACACAAAAACACAATTGACACTGACTTTTGAATTGAATTGACACTTGAAACTGACTTTTTCTATCATTACATAACGATTTCTGCCAGATTACTCTTACCGCAAGCCGCGTTAAAGAACTTCGGTCCAAAAATAAATTGGTTATACGTTAAAGAACCTAACACCACTTGGTTTTCTAACTAAATAATTAACGCTTGTTTCTCACGTCAGCACGATGTACGAGAATATCTCGAGCCATGGTGAAAAGATTAACTAGTAGCAAGGGGTTAACCGACCGTTTTCCTGACAGCGCTCCAATGAAGAACTATTCACATTTTCTAGTGATTGACAATCGGCGAACAGCGGCCGGCCTGTAGTCGCTGACCTACAGCAAATACCGGATAAAACCGGAATGCAATCGATAGAATGGGATTACTGGTATTCGATACAGTTGTTTGGCTGCTATTTACTGTAACAACAACCCGATATTTTGTTTTCAATCACTTTTGTGTCTAAACAGAATTGGACGGAAAAAATCATTGGTATCATACCTGTTATGAAATAATTAAATCACGTTGATTTTGTTAACAGTGGATTTTATTTTTCGTACTTTGATTGTCTTTAAAACTTATAGGTACCTTCACCTACAATGGGCCTTTTACTTTGTGGATTAAACAATATAGGATTTCCATAGATTATAGATTTGGTGTGGCACGAAGTAAATTCCAAGTTTTCTGTGTATCTCACTCTATTTTCGAAACTCCATCTGTTTCAAGAACAACCAAATATACACGTAAAATAAAACATATACAAAAACCAATGTTTTGTGACGTAGGAAATGCCACTATTACGCCGCCGACGCGTAATGTACGCAAACTTTACGAGGGCCGCGAGGCGAAAAATATGACGTAGGACGAATAAATTACTTTTTCTCTTGTCGAATGTTTGTTCCAAGTTTTCGAACAATTTTTTTATCTTTTTCCGAATTGTTTACTTTAGTCGTTGCAGGGAAAATATTGTAGTTTGATAGCTTGCCACTCGCATGTATTGGTCTTTTTACAGACGATTGATGTTGAAGTTTTAGAATCATGTTGTTAAAGAAATGTTTTCGATGTCATAAATAAGCGTACGTATTTTTTGTGTGTCATGTCTTATTTGGTTGCAATATTTTAACCCCCGACGGAAGTAAGTTTAACGTTTGTATCTGTGTATCTGTCTGCGCCATCGTAGCTACCAAATAGCTACACCGATTTATGTCGTTAAGATTAAGGTAATATTTTGGTCCAAGCGTCGTCGTGCCGGGGGATGGCTAATGAAAACGCCAAACAGACAAGACTTATAGCTAGCAATAATTAATGTATGCTTTTGTAGTAAGGATAGCTGTGATAATTTCTTAAATTGATTAGCCATCCCCCGAAGCGACGACGCTTGGACCAAAAGATTACCTTCAACTTATATTAAACTTAAAGAGCTAATATATACAGGGTGGCAGGGACATATCGACATACGATGTATCGACGTCGATGATCGGGGATACATCTACGCGAAACCGGTTACCATGGATTCAGTACTTGATTCTGGATCCCCCTGCGTTAAAATATTTCGTCGGTTATTTAAAAAAAAACAGCTATTTCCTACAACAGTGCAATGCCTACGTGGTCAAAATATATGGGCCTGCCATATATATTTTTTTAAATTACCGTCATCATGTATTATTTTTTACTTTTTAGAAATTTTTGCTTGTGTCGGGGTTTTAAATTTTTTTAAATTGAATTTTTATTAGTATTTTACATTGCATGAGTTAAGAATATGCGCATAAGGAAGTTAATCTAACCAGCTAAGGCCAAAAGTTCGTCCTCCCTTACCAATCTCATACTTTTCTTTGACAGTGTGGCGGTATCAACAACGCCACATGCGAACCACGCATCAAAGACCTGACGTCACAATTCCTGCATCGCGGTATCAGAGTTTACCGCGCGACTAGCATATATACAACATCCCGACATCAACCGTTGGGCAGTTGTATTTATGCCTTTTCTATAGATTATGAGTGAACTTTACGCCCTGTTCCTCATACCTCTAAAACAGAAATGTATGCATATTAACATCTAATATAAGCAGTCAGTCAAATATATGAGTTCTTTACAACCCTTATGTTTACAAAAACCCACAAGGATATAATAAAATTATAATAAGAATTTCTATGTAAAAATCCAAGTGATAAGGGTTTGACAGTCAAATTTCTATCAGATAATGGTATGAAAAAGTGACATGGCCAGACGTAGGAAGTGATTATAGTTTAAAGAAAATTACATTTTCAAAAATATTGTGATCTCTTTATTATAATGCTATGATTTTATACTTATACTAGCTTCTGCCCGCGACTTCGTCCGCGTGAAATATCTTGTACCCTGGCCCACCCCGTCGCATCGCATCGCCTGCCCGCGCTATTACTTGCTTAGTGTTAGTTGCTTTCGCTTAGTATTCTTTTTTTACTTTTTGCTGGGCTCCTAAGAGTCCTAGCGTCATGTTAAATAGCTTTAAGCCTTTCTCAAAAAATGGGCTAGCAAATGCAAAAAAAATCTAATCCGACTGGTAGTTCCTGAGGTTAGCTCGTTCATACAAACAAACAAAGCAAACTTCAGTTTTATTACATTATTATTAGTTGGCTAAGGAATAATACCATGTTTATCAAAACAGCTTCGCAAATAATGCGATGCGATGTGATGCTGTATTATATTTTTTTTAAATAAAAAATATGCAATTTTTTACCATTAAAAATGCATTTTGGCTACCATTAAAAAAGTTACAGTGAGCCAATCTTAAAAGATAGACATATACTATCCAGGTCTTTTTTTTTTTGAACTTTTTAAGAGGAACATTTCCGTCATACACGATTGTTGCCCGTTTACGCAGCGCACGCAACGGAAGTTCTCAAAAGGAATACATTTTCCCCGTTTTTGCAACATTTTTTATTGATGCTTCTCTCCTATTGGTCGTAGCGTGATGTTATATAACCTATAGCCTTCCTCGATAAATGGGCTATCCAACACTATTTTTTCTATTCGAACCAGTAGTTCCTGAGATTAGCGCGTTCAACCAAATAAACAAACAAACAAACTCTTCAGCGTTATAATATTAATATAGATTTCGCTTTTGTTATATTTTGAGCTCACCATGAGCTATATAGAGAGAGAATGCGAAGAATGGGTGAGATACTTTTATTCTAGACTTTCTTACTTTGACACAATGATGATATCATTTAAGTGTCTCTTCTGTTAAGTGACGTTAAATGATATATCATTTGTAAATTTTCTAAAAAAATACTGTTACCCTTAAAAAAAAAAATATTAAAACTATATGATGCCAGTTTTTTCCAGTCCAGTTTACTCTGAAAAGAAACACCGAAACCAACTTTTTACATTAATTACATTATAATGGTGAGATCATTATGAGGACCATGTAGGTTAATGTCTGAGATGGTCTCTTGAGGACAGCACTACATTGGTTTGAATGAACCTATCCAGTGCAAGAATGTGAGTGTGCTATACAGAGCAAGAATGTGTCAGTTATTGTGTAGCTCATCTCAGAAACTAAGGAGCTCAACGATCCGATGACGATACCAAAGTAAGGACATCAGATGATGTATTCTGTAAAAATCTTACCGTGAAAACTTAGGTGGAGTGAGCTGTCTTTCTCTGATGCTATGGATTAACACTATTGAGAGCTCACTTCAAGCTCACTTCACGGATATTTTCACGGTTAGATTTTTGCAGAATAGCATTACTGGATAGGCTGCATGAAGTATTCAAACTGCCAGACACTCATGAAATCTACATAGTTCTGTTAAAGGCTTATCCTTTATGTCAACATTACCTACACTGGCATTAACAGCAAAAAATAAAGTTAAAAACTAAAACCCAACTACGACTGAAACGTCAACTAAAAAGGTATAAACAAGATATCATGACAAAGTAACATCGGTTTTCGGAGTCACAAGTAATTTATTTATTTATTTAAACTTCATGTACAATAGTGGTACATAAGCGGACTTAATGCTACAAGGCATTCTCTACCAGCCAACAATTGGGTTAAATATAAAAACAGTGATAGGGTACAAAAATAATGTCTAAAATACTATACTCCATTTATAATAGCATTAGACAGAAGTTAAAAAAGGTTATTTTTGATGCACACTTTAGAACAAAAGTACAATAAACTTGTTATAGTTACGATTGACGCCAAATCGATTAAAATGAATTTATATATCAGCTATCACACTTAATTGTAATCATTTAAAAAAACAACCATATGAAATTAAGTGGCTTTCATTTAGATATATTATTTCATTCCAATTTAAAATTACAGTGCCTATGCTAAAAACCTAAAAGAAGCAGGAGTCAACAATACTGCAACGCTTTTTCTTTCACTATAATCTTACCAAATCTAAAATGTTACTTAATCCCTTCATAAGCTGTGACAGCCGGGGATTTCTAATTTTACTGGTTTATGTCGTCTGTGAAATTGACTTGACAATGTTCTAAGATTGTCATGTATGTCATTTACTTGTGAATACTTTGTTTGTTATTGTTTAATTTTCGTGATTTTGTTGTTATTTATTAAAATAATAAATAATATTTAGTTATTTCTTTGTTATTGTATTGTTATCAGTGTTGTCATTGGGTTGTTTGTACAAAACGTTACTTTTTTTTGAGCTATGAGTGATCCCGGTGCGGGACCGAGTGGCTTACAACATATAAGTGCTGAGTCTGACCAAAGCCAACGGCGAAAAAAACGTGGTCCAAAAGTTGACTCCGACGAAATAACAATGTCTCCCAAAAAAAAGAGAACGCTGCGTGCTGTAGAAAAACAACCTGTGATAAATATTTTTAAGCAATTGGAGTCCTGGCCTGCAGATACTCCTCATTATAAGACTGAGATGATAAACAAAATCGCAGAAGTTGCCGGTAAGGATGATTCATAAAATTATTACTATAAAAATATTTGAAACTAACATGCATTGTGATAAAATGTATTATATTTTAGAAACTCCGCACATGATTTTATTATTTACAGGCGTATCTCGGGCTACTCTGTCCAATATTCTCAAAGAGTACAACATAAAAAGTCGCCTGCAATCTCCCCCTCCCCAACAGAAGCACATGAAACGTGATGATTTTGATGACATCACATTTAGTGGAATATGCAGGAAAATTCATTCCTTCTTCTTTAATAATGAGTTGCCCACCTTGGACAAGATGCTGGAAGCAGTTAACAGTGACGAGTCTCTGCCAGATTTTAAAAAAAGCAGTCTGTATAAAATAATTAAATAAACATTAAAGTTCACATAAATCAAACGGAGCAGAAAAAGTGCACTCATAGAAGTCATAGACAAGCAGGAGATCGTCCTTTGGAGACTAAAATATCTTCATGAAATAAAAAGGCTAAGGAGTAAAGGAAGGAAAATATATTATTATTTAGATGACACTTGGCTAAATGAAGGTACAGTGCTTCTAAATTTCTTAACAGCTATTTATGCACTAAGCAGTGTATGACCTCTTGCATTCAATAACATTATAATTAATTATACAGTTAAACATAATTTCATAAAATTGGTTCGTGAAATGAATGGTATTTATATTAATAACCTTTTATCATACAAACAGGTCACACGAAAAGCCTAATATGGCGTGACACTAATAAAAAGTCTTCAAAAGAAGCACATTGGGAAGGTCTATCTGCTCGTTTAAAAAATCCAACTTATAATCGGTCATACTGGTATGTATTTTATGGACTGTCCTCGCCATAAAAAAATGAACAACCCATTGTTATTGACTATTAATTAAGTAATACATATTATATTGTATTATGAATTAACGCATGCAAAGCGAACTTTTAAAGTTATAAATTTTGTTATAGTATTTGTCTATGACCTATTTCCAGCAGTGAAATTATATAGGAGGTACGGAATAATTGACTTGTATTAATTTTATTTCACAGGGTTTGTGAAGGGTTTATAATGGATGCTGCATTAATATTTGATGCAAAGAAAGGTGATGAAGATGACCACTCCGAAATGGACGCCTTCAACTTTAATAAATAATAGTAATAATTTATTTATTTACACTCCAAGACACAATCATCTGTGTAGCCCTGACTCTTGTACTAGGATTTCCTGTTTCATAAGAGCCAGACCTCTCAATTTACAGGGAATATGTTATAGAAGCGCGATAGACAAAAGTGAAAATGGTTCAAGTTAATTTTGTCAAAAATTGAGAGTGGCGCTGTAATTGTTATGGACAATGCGCTATACCACTCAAGGACATTGGAGAAGCTGCCAACCACAGCTACACGAAAGGCAGATATACAGGAATGGTTTAAAAGCAAAAATATTCCTTTTGAGGAAAAAGATCTTAGGGCAACTTTATTAGAAAAAGCAAAAATACAAAGACATTTATACCAAAAGTTTGTTGTAGATGAGATGGCTAGAGAGAAGGGTATTTCAGTATTGCGCCTCCCACCCTACCACTGCGAGTTCAACCCTATAAAATTAATATGAGCTCAAATGATGGGGTATGTGGCTCAACATAACAAAACGTTCAAATTAGACAAGGAGAAACAATTACTCCCACAAGATCTGGATAGTATTGCGCTAGAACGATGGCAGTCTTGCGTTGCTCATGCAATTAAAGAAGAGGAAAAGTTAAAGCATAATGGATGATGTGGTAGAAAGATTTATTATTAGGTAACGTCGGTGAAACTTCTTCATCTTTATTCTCTGATGATGGTGACTAAATTATATGATGAAGACGAAGAAGTTACACCAACTATTGTGTGTTGAAAGTTGTTGTTTTAAATAAAATATTGTAAAAAAAAAGACTTTTATTTCCTTTAATCTTAATTAAATTTAAATCATCACGACGTAATCGTTTGTTTCATTCATTCGTTTTGTTGTAAATAATGTGTGATGAAGATGTTATTACGACCAATTTATCAAAGTTATGTTAAAACATTTTTAGTTTAATTGTTTAAACTTTTAACTTTGAATAAAATGTTTCGCACTCCTGCTTCTACGAGCCTCTTTTTTCTAATGCTATAGTAAATGGAGTATAACTTCTTGATTACGAGAATTCATATAGTTTTATTGATACTAATACACATATACAAATAAAATAAATTAATAGATATTTTGACAAATACCACCTAATAATAATTACTATGACTGGACTATTATCCGACTTAAGTAGTGGTTACGAGCTTTTCTTTTAAAAGTAAATTTGTTTTCAGCTTTTTTAATGCCAAAAGGTAGCGCGTTCCAGAGCTTTATAGTAGAGATAGCGTGAGAATTTGACATAAAACCGGTACGGTGTGAAGGAATTTGGAGAAGTAGATTCTTGGAAGCTCGTAGGTTACGACTATGAGAACTGCCCAACACTTTGAAATAATTCTTTAGATAATCGGGAGCACATGGATCGTTCATAATCGTGAAGAGCAAGCAGAGAGATCTGACGCACCTCCTGAGTCGGATAGGCAACCATTTAAGCTCAGAACGGGAGGAAGAAATATAATCGTATTTACGAAGGCCAAAAACAAACCGAATACAATTTTTGAGAAGTCGATCCAATTTATTTAGAAGCTCTTAGGAAATATAAGAACAACAAACATCAGCATAGTCTATAATAGGAAGCACAAGTGACTGGACCAAGGTGAGTTTGGTGCTAGATGGGAGGAAATGCTTGAATCTATAGAGAGACCGCAGTGAGAACGATACTTTCTGGCTCACCTGAGCCACGTGTTTATTCCAACTCAAAATGCCGTCAATGTACAGACCCAAGTCCTTTACGTGAGGTGAAAGAGAGATAACGGAGTTCTCGTACATCAGTAGCATAAGTTGACTAGCGTTCACATTCCTCAAATAGTACGAACTACCAATGAGGATGGCCTGACATTTCCCGACATTAACAGAAACCCCAAATTTGCCAGACCATTCTTCGATAGTTCGCAGATCAGCATTGAGTAATCTGTATACGTTCTATATTATTTTAGTAATTACGGTTTTAGTTTTTAACTTTCTTGTTTATTTTAATAATTTTGGGGTAAGGGATCATTGAGGTTACTAAATTAATGGAATTTTATACCTATAATTTGTTAAGCAGACTATAAAACATTTTAAAAGGGTTTTTAGTGTTATTGAAAACAGTCTGAGTGAAAAGTTATTGTTGTATTCTTATTTGGGATTTATGTATGAAATCAATAGCGATAACCAATATATTATCAGAAATTACTCTATAAAACCTTTCATTTGATACCAAACACGCAATATTTTTTCTTTTTTTTTTTTTTTAACTTAAGTGTGTGCCGAGCGCGCAGTCGCGGAGCTTAGTGGCCACTATTTTCCATTTTAAGAATAACAATAAATCTTAACAATGTAAGACTACGGTTTGTTTTTTTTTACGTACAACGGGGAAGCTCTTGGCCTTCATCACACAAGATGGTAAGTGATGATAAGGCCGAAGATGGAAGCGAGCTTCACCCGGAATCCTCAACCACAGAGGAACTGGCTACCTTACCTCTAGCTGCCGAAACACAACAAATGCTGTTAAAATTGTTGTTTTGGCGACAGACTTAGATAAGATGGTGGTAACTAGCCAGGCGGACTTAGAACAAGCCCTACCACCAACCAAACCGAGCAGTAATTTTTACCTCCGCTGGGAATCGAACCCGGGACCTCTGGATCTGAGACAGGTGGTTTTACCACTAGACCACAGAGGCGGTTCATTGTAATCATAAAAAGGTATAGTCTGGTAGAGCTCACGAAACGATGAGGTAGCCACTGCGCGAACTCTTAAGAGCGCTATCGCGGGTCCACTAGCACCACTCCTTTAAAAAAGATTATCTCGTGACTGAGAAGGAATTATGAAAAACAGCTCAATCAGCTGCCTCGGTAAGTATGTCTAGAATTTTCTAATACCTTTTATAAAGTTTCATATTGAGACACGAAGCAATAAAATTCGATAAAACAATAAAACTTTATAAAAGGTATTAGAAAATTCTAGACACACTTACCGAGGCAGCTGGTAGAGCAGTTTTCCATAATTCCTTCTCAGTCACGAGATAATCTTTTTTCAAAGGAGTGGCGCTAGTGGACCAGCGATAGCGCTCTTAACAACAGCTATAAGCCGCCATGTTGGATTTTATGTCACGTCACCCTATAACCCGCGAAACTACATGACGTTTCCAACGAGACCTCGTATGTCAAAATATAACGATTAGTTTAGGAATTATGAAGGAACAGATGAACATATATACATAAATATATAGCCTGTAACAATCACAACCCTCCTTTGACTCGACCATTAGCTCAGGGGCCCAATTTTTATAAATTCGTCACTCCAACACGGTCCCATTGTTATTTAGCTAAAAGTTCGTAATCTGCTAAATTCATAATGGTCGATCATTGGTTGGTCAATGGTCTCGTAATAGAATTATATTAAAATGGTATTTTGAATATTTATTCATGCCAGATTTCATTTTTATATATTTTTACATATTATTTATTAGTGTTATAAGCAATCTTAAGTAGTAGGAAGTTGGAAGTTTAGTAGGAAGTTTCATTTGTCATTTTGTACGAGATTACCAATTCTTTCAATGGAGTGTCAGTGGCTGACCATTGGAAAGTCATAATGATGCCATTATATTAGTAGATTACCATACTTGTCAAAATTAACAATTATGAAATCAATGTTAGGCCATTCTGACACTATTGTAATAGCAGACTTGAAGCCCAGCTTTCTAGCTTATCGACTAACACCGTATTTCACTATATTGAAGATGGATTCCCTTCGCATCGTCAGTGTGGTGGTTAACTTATATGTATGTTGTTATTAAATTCGACAGAGTTTAAGTTATACACGAAAACTGCTGCGTTATTGCGCATTGAAAATTCGGACAACATTTATTGTATACGAATTCAATAACATTTTTATCATCATCGCATTATTTCAGTCCGTAAACGTAACTACTGAAAATGAACCTCATGAGCCTGATATAAATGGTCGCGGGAGAATTCTGACAGATTGGCGATTGCAATTTAACTGAAGGATGACAACAATATTAAAAAAAATCGCTGATTGGGCTGATCTCGCCTGATGGAAAGCAATGGATGAGGTCTATGATGGAACGAGCGTACCCAGAAGATGCCTGTTCACTCTTGCTTCGAAGGTAGATGGGTTATATGTGGAAGGGAACACAGACGCTGACAGAGAGTTCCACACTTTGGCTGTGCATATAATAAATAACCAGACTATACAAAGCGACAAAAATAAAAACTATTTTAAATACTCGTAACGAAGTATATCTGGAAATCGATTTGAATGAAAAATAGCATCCCTGATGTCGCGGGTTCGCGGCAGCACCAACAGTATTCTCAGTGTGTTCGCAGATCGCTGGGATTCCCCGATGTGGCGTAACTCCACGCTGAATTTTAATTTTAATTATTTGTTTGTGTGTCTGTACTAACACTAGATGTTAAGTAAAATTGTTACCAACCATAAGGACTAAATTGTCTGAAATCAAAATATTCTATTCTATTCTAATACGACTAAAAAGCAACTACCGTGGCCAAAGTTGAAAGCTAAACCCGTCTTTTATGAGCACCCCAAAATTTTAAAATACCTCATTACTTCTTGTAATTTTGAAAGCTAAGCAATCTTCAATAACGAGTTAAATACTTACTAATAAAATATTCCAGGCACACAGCCTTAACAATCTTCCGGTATGCATTAATTTATCAAATAGAGACCTGGCATTACAACTTTTCACTTAACGATTTCATCAAAACAAACTGGATCTCATTTTATCAATTGTCAAAGTTTTAAAACTTAATCCACTTAAGGGCCCTTAAAGGGGAGTGCACAGTGCGCATGACGCTGCCCTAGCGGGAAACACCAAGGACATTAGGCGGACAGCCTTCGAACCGGGAGCACGCCTGAGTTCCCCGTGCCATTCAAATATGGAATACGCGCGCGAACGGTGGTGTAAGCCAAATGTAAACTTACAAAACTAACTCGAAAAATTTGAACATCTATAAAAATTGTGTCTAGAATTTTGACCAGGAAAATGGAAAAAGTGCTACTGTGTGTTTGTTGTATTTAAAGATACGCTAAACAGTGTGAATTTATATGGTATGATGTGACTGAGTTTTGTTTTATTTTACTGTGAATTTAGACCATTAAGTTATGTAATTATGAGATATTCTGATTACGTAAAAATGAAGTTCTTGGCGTTCATTGCGTTGTGTGGTGAGTAGAGAAGTGAATATTTTTTTAAACACTTTTATTGTTAGTTATATATTACAGTGTTTTTAATGATGAAAATGGTCATAAATTCAGATAATTTTACAAAATATTAAATTAAATCTAAGAAAATAATCGAAAAAAAAAAGGATTCAAAAAAATAAATTAAATGTAACACGAAACCCAGCTATGTCCCAAGATAATGTTTGCAACACATTTTTTCTGGCCGCCACTATAAACTACCCCTAAGTTATCATAATTATCCACCCACCTAAACCCTAGCCCATTGCCAATAACGTGGCGTGAGATTTATGATTATACCCACAATAAACGACCCAAAGTTTTAGTAGGGGTCCCGATGCCCGGCTGCTAACCCGCCGTCAATACTACCCATATTTACTATTATAAAATATTTCTAAAATACACCCCTTTTGGACGTAAATCAACCAACGGAATAGTCCACACTCAGGGAACATGAAAGGTTAAAGGTTGGTCTCGTTAGTGTGTGTAGCGTAAAGGGTACTGAACAGATTTGGGCTTTGAATTCCTCGTTTTCGGACGGAGTTTGGAATCAGTGGTCGGGTCAAAAGGACTATTGAAATTAAAAGTCGGGAACGGAAGAAACGTATTTGTGGTTGTGGTGGAGTTGCAATTATAATTTCGTAGTACTTGAGGATGTTTTGGTTTCTCTGTTCATTTTAGCTTAGTACTTTTAGTAAATCCTAAAAAAAAAAAAAAAAAAACTTATACGTTCTTATTATCGGTATAGGAATACACTTTCCATAGTGTTATCCTGAAAATATACCTGTACCTCAGACGTATACAACATTATGTGATGAAACCAAAATATTACAGGAGAGGCAAAATTGCGCGGAGTGAAACTTCGAATGCACATGTTTGCTTTCTAATACTGTTGAGTTCAACAGTATTTTTTATTATTATTAGATGAATCTTATCGTCATTTGAGGTCCTATCCCCATTAGACGTTAGTGGATTTAATGTCAAATACGATTGGATATTTGTTTTCATAGATGTCATAGGACTTAATGTCGTATACCAATAAGTAAAACTGGTTCTAGCGATTTTAATGGTGCAAGAAACATATTTTCGAAAAAAGTGGAGTTAATATTGTATAGCTCTAAGGTACAGATATGTTTTGTTTGATATTCATCGTGTAGGTATGAAGTCGTCGTTATTGACACTCGATTTTTGTATAATTCCATGAGATCCTTTGTAACAGTAGTCTGATAACAACATATCAGTAGTACCCAACTACTGATATATCAGACTTCCACATCAATAAACTGTATTGCTTATGCTACAGTAATAATTGTGATTATAGTCACCTATTGTTCATCATTTGTACACACGGCTACATATCAAGCTATACAAATCCAGTTTACGCTGGTCTCGCATTGTATAAGATTTTCATACAATGAGAGATCAGCTTATACTGGAAATGTATAGCTTGATATGTAGCCGTGTGTACAATACTGTTGAAAATTGTATTTTTGTTTTAGAATTATGATAAACACATCATAATTTTAATACAAAAATACATTTTGATTATTACCAATTATAAAACTGCAAGAATATTCTGTGTTCCATTAACTAATTATGTCATAATACCTATTTATCAAAGCCAAAAAGTAAGAAGCGCAAGTCAGTTGATAATTAAGTGTAGGATGTCGCGAATTCGCTTTGTCATCGTCCGAGGACAAAGTTATGAGATTATACATCAAAGTTATACATAATAATAATCCCTAGAGAGCTTCATATAGGCTGTCTCGAGGGATTCGGAAATAAATGAAGCAACTTAATACCGTTGAAAAGATACACGTGTCCGTAGTCCCTATAAGCTTAGAAAAACTCTTGCCTTCAATATTTTCTCTACTTATATTATTTATTTATTTAAACTTCATGTACAATAGGGATACATAGGCGGGCTTAATGCCACAAGGCATTCTCTACCAGTCGATCTTTGGGTTAAATATAAAAACATAGTGATAGGGTACAAAAATAATGTCTAAAATAATAACTTCTAGATTACGAAAATTTATATATTTTTATGATACTAATACACATATAAAAATAAAATAAACTAATAGATATTTTAACAAATACCACCTAATAATAATTAGTATGACTAGACTATTATTTAAGACTATTTAGTCGTAGAGAATTATTTAGTCTGACTTATGTAGTGGTTACGAACTTTTTTTTTTTCTTTTCTTTTCTTTTTATTATTTGTATATTATTTATAAGTTACCTAAATTTATTCTCTTTACAGCTGTTTGCTATTTAGAACCGTTATGACATTTTAAGAAGGCACAAAATCGTAACTTTAACAGTGATCGTTTTACTTTTTTGTTGGAATAATATAAACTAATATTATAAAGAGGTGAAATTTGTTTGTAAGTTTTTTTGTAGGGGGTAATCTCTGAAACTACTAAACGGATTCTGAAAATTCTTGTTGTATTTCATAGCCTAATTCCTGGAGAAGGTTATAGGCGATTTAACATCACGCTGCTACCCTAAGGAGCAAGGCAAAAAGAAAAAAAGTCAGAAAGAACGCTATGTGATAAATAAGTAATAGCGCGGGTGGGCAAAGGGATGTGACGCGGAGTGTAGGCGGCCAATTTTTTTTCCCCGGACAGAAGCTGGTCTTTAATATATGCGTTAAACAAATCGAAACTCATTGTTAGGGTTTCGTAACCAAATGGCAAAAAACGGAACCCTTATAGATTCGTCATGTCTGTCTGTCGGTCCGTCCATATGGCACAGCCATTTTTTTCCGAAACTATAAGAACCATACTGTTGAAACTTGGTAAGTAGATGTATTCTGTGAACCGCATTAAGATTTTCATACAAAAAGAGAAAAAAAAAATAAAAAAATTGGGGGTTCACCACACTTAGAACTGAAACTCAAAACTTTTTTCATCAAACCCATACGTGTGGGATATCTATGGATAGGTCTTCAAAAATGATATTGAGGTTTCTAATATAATTTTTTTCTAAACTGAATAGTTTGCGCGAGAGACACATCCAAAGCGGTAAAATGTGTGTCCCCCCAGTAACTTCTAAAATAAGAGAATGATAAACTAAACAAAAAAAATATGATGTACATTACCATGTAAACTTCCACCGAAAATTAGTTTGAACGAGATCTAGTAAGTAGTTTTTTTTTTTAATTTTGCATAAATCGTAATCCGCGCTTGCTGCTACGGAACCCTTCATGGGCGAGTCCGACTCGCACTTGGCCGCTTTTATTTCTAAATGGGGGGTCCCATTTAGAAATAAAAGCGGCCAAGTGTGAGTCTCGAGTCATCTTTATACGTAAAAAATGGAATAGACATCTCCCTTTCAAAATTGAAGTAGACTTAGAGTGAAAAAGCCTGCCTTTACTGATATATTACAAAACCATAGAGTTGTTTATTCCTATAAAATTTATACACATATTTTCAATCATCAGTGCTAGTAAAACTCCCAGAGCAATTTCTTCTACAATTAGATTAATGGACCACAATTGTGGAGACGTCAGATTTTATTCAACTCAACGTGATGCAATATGTTAGATTGCATTGTTGTTCTTCAACGTTGTGCTTCCTTGCAATTTGTTCGATTGTAAGCTTTTGTATTTAAGTATTTGATTTGAACACTTTTTTTTTAAGTCTTATAGTTTAAATGAAACCTTATAAATCTTAGATCAAGTGGAAACATTTTGTTTATCCGACCAACAGAAAAACATGATGAGATTATGAGTGACATTTTCGGGCTGTATACTGTCAGATGACACATTACGACTTTCACAATCAATATCCAAGTGATTGTATAAAAAGTTGAAGATGTAATTAATGAAAACCTGAGATTTCTGATAATAACTGAATGGTAGTTAATTCTTATTCTTAACGATTATTTTAATAGGGATGATGACTAAAATGCCCGGTTTCTGAGGAACTTTTAACGGTGGTTTATCTATTCAATAGCGCTATTGGTTCGTTAACTTGTGAATGTGCGTTTCCGAACACCGCAATGTAAGATAAACTCCGTTTAAACTTCAGTTAACTTAACTGACCAATGTTCGCCGTTTATCGGTTCCATAACTTTACGCTTCATTTCATAGCCATCTACATCAACTTTTAGGTTAAATGTGTATTATTAAATTAAATTGCCAGTAAAAGCTAAATATTAAAGTTAATTAAAGGAGAAAACAATAAGTGTTCGCATAATTAATTATTAGCAGCTCATCCGAGTCTGATTTGGAAACACTGGAGTTTATTTTCAATATATCAGTACACAGAAACTTAAGTTATCGATTACGTTAAATTCTTTAGCCACTTCGATAAGAAGCATCTTCTCTCTTTCAGTAAAATTTTTACTGCGTTTTCCAGATTCCATTACATGTTATTTTATAAAAGAATGGAAAAAAATAAATGGAATAGAAAGCACAAACGATTGGAAAGATAAACAGACTTTTAACTTAAAATCAAACGGCAAAGCAAAAATAATACCACATGAAACACAATCATGATATTTATTCAGATATGTTACTGTAGTTGTAATTGCAATCATGTCATTCAACTTCTATATACTTAGATTACTTTCTATTTTTTGAATGTGAGAACGTTGTAGGCCTAGTAGAGTGTAAATTTGTTTGCACTTTTATATTTTGTTAAGTACCTGGTAGTTATTGAAAGGCCTACAGTGTCCTCCCATACCTATTATCACTGTTATTTGATAATATTGTAAAGCCAATTATTTTTAAAAGAGTAGGTAACCGTGGAGTTTCTTGCCGGCTCTTCTCCATAGGAAACGACTAATTGGAACCGTGCACCTAGCTTCTGACGTTTCATAAGTGCCCATGTACTGTAGGTTTATGTGAAATAAAATATTTTGATTTTGATTTTGACACGGTAGCCTTTAAGGGTCTATCGTAATAATATATTATGACATTAACCTGCTACATATATTGGGGTTGGCATCCAGTCTAACCAGGTGTAACTGAATACCAGTATTTTACATGGAGCAGTTCCCTATCAAACCTGCAACAACCCAGTTACTAGGTAACACGATACTCAAACACTTTATGATCAGAGTGTCTAACTTTCAATTCGTCTAAGAAGCAAAATGCTTAAAATTAATGTCTACACAGCAAATTGCCTAATCTGTTGTAAATCGGCTAGAGATCAAAATGTTTAACAAGCAAAATTTGTGCCATCCCCCTTCTAACTTCGGACATCTAGACGCATTGCAAGTTACCACCCCCTACCTAGTTGATATTCCACCAACTCGCACTAAGCGTTTTCAAACGTCTTTTACGAGTATAATGCGCACAGAAAAGAAGTGGAACTCTCTGCCTGCGTCTGTGTTTCCGAACGCATACAACCCTAATCTATTGAAAGTGAGAGTGAACAGGCATCTGCTGTGTAAGCTCACTCCATCGTAGACTTTGTCTCTGTCACCCAGACCTAAAGTCAAGAGCAAACACAGAGTATAAAAAAAAATGTAATAATTTCTAAGTAGTCGAGATGGTTAAAATAAACTCACACTAGGGCCTTTGAACTGTAGGTTAGGTTAGGTTAGAACTGTGACAACACAACGCAAGAAACGGTACTGCCTTTCTTCTCCTAAAATAATAGACATATTGCAAGGTAGGCATTTTGGTTCATAGTCAAAATAAGGTTTAGTTGAAATACTGTATAGACATTTTGCAAGGTAGGCATTGTGCTTCCTAGTCAATATAAGGTTTAGGCAATACTTGGCATAGACGTTTTGATTTCTAGTCAGCATGATCATAAAGGAATCAAACTACTCCATACTGGAATACAAACTTCTGGGCTTCTGACTACCCGTTACAACTGTCAAAGATCTACAAATGACAGCCGGGACCAACAACTTAACGTGTTTTCCGAGGCACGGAGGGGTATTGGTATGTAATGTAGTGAGACCAACCCGTAATGGATGGTCACCCATCCACGGAATGACCTCAGCAAGCATTGCTTTACCTTGAACACCGACCCATGCAGCTGTTATTATTTAGCCACGAGCGAATACTACTGTGCAGTACGAAATACCTTCTGTAAGGAACTTTTCAGTATAAAACACTTTCAGAATTAATATTCTTCTGCATTATTGCGTAAGTCTTAAGACTCGTAGACTGTTTTTCTCTCGACATTTTGTAATTCAGCATGAAAATATGCAATGAAGAATGTTACAGAGCGTGTAATAAGGGAAGCTGTATTTTTATGGAGACTCTGACCTCTGCTTTCAGAATGGAGCTTCATTTTTCGGTCCATTTTTAGAGCTCCGTTTTTAAAACTCGCTTTTACGAACGATGATTTTAGCACCGACTTTTCTTTATGTACCTTCCTACTACCAGTTTGACTTACAAAACTTTTCTTTATTTTTTTATTTTTTTGAATACATAATTTCTTATTTTTCCATGGCTATCGTGATGGGGTAGGCAGAAGAAGTGCAATGATGTTTTGATTCATGGCATTTGAGCAATTATTTAGTATAATTAATTACTAATTAATTATTAGCTGTTATTATTTAGCCACGAGCGAATACTATTGTGTAGTATGAAATATGTTATGTAAGGAACTTTCAGTATAAAACACTTTCAGAATTAATATTATTTTGTAGTTAAAAGAATTTCCCAATTCGAATTGGTTTTGATGTGGGACGCATGTGAATACTTCGACCGTCAATATTTTCAAATAATTGTATTTTTTTTTTCCAAATAAGGTTGTGTTTCCAATTAATTTAAATTGTTTCTGTACGTAAAGTTCGGAATGAAAGGGTTTTTGTGAGTTTTGAAAAGTTTGTTTGTTGAATTGTTTAATCAAGCTCATATCAGTATGAGTTTTTATTAAATTAATGTAGATAGTATAGATGTTATGAATTTGTAAAAATTATACAATGAGGGTAACATAAAAAATCCACACTTCGAAATAATCTATAAGTATCGATATTGAAACTTTTTCTTTTTAAACGAAATGTTACCAACTGTATAAATTAATCATGGAATAATCTTATTTTTTATATTTATAATTTTGGTACAATCTAATTATAGCAGTGTAAAAAATATAAATCTTAATAAATGTTACCAGTTTAATACACTAATGTTTTAATCTAGTACATAAAATATCAAATTATAAACTTCATAAAATGTTTATTTTCTTTCATTTTAAAATTATTATTTATTAAATTTTAAATTGTGCCCCCCCTTGCTTCTTCTCAATTTTATTTAAATACCTATACTAAATCTACAGAAAACTAGAAAAATATGTAAATCATTCATCCATTTGAGCAAAGGGGGGTCAGCTAATTGTAATATCTGACTGTAAATGACCCTGTTATGTTATTTATATTATATTGCAGGAAGTATTATAACAATTAACTTATAACTACTCGTATATAGGTAAGAATCCATTTCCAATTAATGACGATAACTATGACTAACTCTACAAAAACTCCTAAGTTCGCCAGTACTACGGACCCCTTCTTAATTTTTGCTGGTTTTAAACAAAGGGTGTTGCCATGTTCAGACAGTTACCATATGTCGCTTCCCTTGTTCCCGGATCAATGCAGTTGACCCTCTTTTATGAATAACGGATAATGTTTACGGTTAGAATTGTCAATGTCATCGCTTTTTCGTCGTTACCTAGGGGTGTAAACAATGTAGTTTAATTTATAAACACAAATAACTTTTGTTTTAGCCTTCGTAACTAATTTAATCTGCGAGGGGCTCGTGGCTAAATAGGCGATTGGCTAAATAATAACAGCTGCACGCACCGGTGGATCGATGGTTATGCTACGCGTACCGAGGTTGGTCCGTGGATGGGACCATCCATTACATATCGAGACTCCTCCGTGCCTCGTAAAGCATATAAGGCGAGGATAACCGACTTCTAATGATTTTATACTGAAGATTACGTCTAAACGAGTAACGTTAATGATTTGGAAAAAATATATTTTAAATTAAAGCATTTTCTTAATAACTTAATATATGAATAATTTAGATTATGTTTATTTTACATGGTGAAATTAATTTGTAAAGTTATGTCCAACGCGGATAACAAACTGAGAATCACGCAAAATCTATCACGCGTATTTTTCTGAAACCTTCACCTTTTTAAAGATAATCTAATTATTGATCTTTTATTATACGTGTTTTATTAAAATACCTTTTGTTTTATATATAATAAATTAATAATGCATTTTATTTGGGACAGTGCTCCTGGATGGGCGAGTCCTATTACTGGCTGGACGTTCGACGCGTTGCGTGAGCTCAGTACAGAACACGCAGGTAAAATAATGGTATTCAGCTGCAGTTATATTGGTAGTCTGGGGTGGGTTACTAGTCTAACTGGATACGGCTGAATACACATAGTTGGTATGGTAAAATGCTAGGCCGATGATGATGACGTAATTTTTACTTTAGCTTTCATGACTAATTGAGTCCGCGATGATCTATTATCTACGGAAGGCTAGTTGATTGATGGTAGACAGCTCAATCAAGCACGACTTGAAGTACCTATACCTACCTGGTAGCGAGCCAACACCATTGCTCTTGGATTTAAGTTACCTACGTGTTTGATTGATTGTTACAAGCTAATGGAAACAGATCATTTACTGTTTTTTTTTACCTTTTTAGCGTCATAAAAGTAAAAACGTGTCCTTGGCGCCAATATACGAATTCATCCTTTCGAGTTTTTGTTATCTTATGTTAATATAGATGAAATATAAAGAAAGATGTTCTACTAATATAAATTAGGATGAATCAAGGAACATAATTAGCAAAATAAATTAAAAAAAATTGTTTTATGGGCTTTATTTTCAGATTTACGTATAGAAGTCTGTTATGTAATCGTGACCGTGGCGTGCTGAGCACATTTTGGTTTGTTATCTTTAAATGACTGTAGCAGTTAAAAGGTTAATAATGTAAATACATAATAAATTTGTTTTGCATTATATTATGTTGTTATCGTTAAAAAAAAAAACTGTATCGCGAGTGGAATTATTTTAATCATTATCACTTCAACAACACATGACATTTTGGTTTGTTATCTTTAAATGACTGTGGCGGTTAAAAGGTTAATAATGTAAATACATAATAATTTTTTTTTGCATTATATTATGTTGTTAACGTTAAAAAAAAAAAACTGCGTCGCGAGTGGAATTATTTTAATCATACATTACCAACATTCAATCAGACATTATCAACTTCTACTATCGCGAGAACTGCCTCGCGCGACATTTCTATAAGCACTGACTAGTGTGGCCTGCAAAATGTTCCGCGACGTATGTCTCGGGACGTTCCACGTAGTTGCTGAGGGACATGTTCCGTAACATGTTGCTCCATTTGTCCTTTAGTGTATCCAAGGTTTAACTTTCATTAATTTTGTGCCTTGAAAACATCATCTTGATGATAGGCTTTACCTATCACAGTCCACTTTAGAACATTAAACTCCTGGATGCCGTTTTAGAAACAATGTTTCAAAGAGTCGATCGGACAGAATGTCAAGATATACAAGATGGAGATGTTTTCTCCATCTTGTATATCTTGACATTCTGTAATACAACAGTAAATTTAACTGCGTATATTTTATGCCGTTCCCAGTCTGTATACGAAAATTCAGTCAAATAATGTTTTTTTTTTTCAACATTTTATTTTACCACTTTGTCGTCGTGATTACCATACTCATACCCATGCCAAATCACAACTTTCTTGTACTAAGAGGCTCTGAGTTAAGTCACAAACAGACAGACAGACGGACATGGCGAAACTATATGGGTTCTTTGTTAACTATAGAACCCTAAAAACAAACAAACTTATTTAAAAAAATCCTGTACGGGGTCAAAAAGGCTCCTATCTCAGCATAATGCTGCGATAGTGAAAAAATAAATACCATCATGGAACGAAACTCGAACTTGTACCTAGCTACTAATGTAGGTACCTAATTCGTGTTAATATTTCAACACTACATTAGAACGAGATTTAATAGAGTAGAAGTTACCACTAAGTTAATTATTTAAGGGCTGATTCATATAAGTTTGGCAAATTTATAGTGTACATATGTAGGTATGTATGTGAGTCGTAACACGTAACTTTACTGCGGGCAGACTTCTGTTTTGACGTTTATTAAACTAAATGTGTATGACTATTAATAATTATTACTTTTATATTAATCATTATGTTAGCGACTGCATACCATGAAAACACACGTGTTTGACTGAGTCGGTCAGATCAGTGTTTGAATTTTTTGGTAGACCAAGATAGTCAGGACGTTTGGAAGCCTTAAGACGTAAACATATGCCAGTGACCTTGAGTGGTTAGCTTGCATATTCTGTACTGAGCTCACGCAATGCGTCGTACTTCCAGCCAGTAATAGGACTCGCCCATCCAGGGCCTCAAGTCTGCTATTACAATAGTATCAGAATGGTCTATCCATTGTGAGTTTTTGACAGATTTGCCATACAAACACTGTCAAATACAATGGCGAGACCATTCTGACACTATTGTAATATCAGACTTGAGGCCCAGGAGCGCTGTCCCGTAGCCCGAGCGCTGTGTGTAATGGTGAAGATTTCAGAAAGATACGCTTGATAGATTTTGCGTGATTCTCAGTTTTTTATCCGTGTTAGACATAACTGTACAAATTAATTTCACTATGTAATATAAACATAATCTAAAACATTCATATATTAAGTTATTAAGAAAATGCTCTAATGTAACATAATCAAATTTTCAAAATCCTTAACACTACTCGTTTAGACGTGATCTTCAGTATAAAATCATTAAAAGTCGGCTATCCTCGTCTTAACGGGTTGATAGTTTGCACCATTCAGAGCATTTTGAGCCATACATGTTTTAGACGAAGTACATTTTTTTTCATCTGGTATTTTTTGTTAATTGCCAACAGTGCCCCAGTGAAAGCTGCTATGTTATTTGACCGTCAGTTGGGACTGGTCATCTCTTAGCTGCCATGGCTTATTTTAATTTATTTAAATTTTTTAATTGTTTTTATTACGGACGCTTCTAACGTGAACTTCTTACTACATTGTTCTCACATGTATAACTTCAACATGAATGATGTATCCCATATTTTGTAACAATATTTTGTTTTAAAAGAGTGTCCGTGGAGTTTCTTGTCCGTTCTTCTCCATAGGAACCTACTACGCTTTGGAATGGGCAACTAGCTTCATATTTTTAACTGACCGACCCCTTGACAATTCAAAAGTGCCTGTAATTGGTTTATTTGAAATAAATGCTTTGAGTTTGAGTTTGAGTTATTTTTTTATTTTTTTGGCTTATCTGATGTGCATATTATCAAAAAAAAAAAAAAAAAACAAGTTGCAAGCATGTGATAATGAAAAAAATAAAAATAATACTCGACACTTTTGGAGTAGCAGAATACTTTTAAAATTTGAAAAATAAAATAGCCTCAATCGTTTAAACCTTTCTAAAAAAATCCTCAAATTCCAAGCGGTGTCAACTATCACCCCCGTAAGACCTAGCTTCCAAACACTCTGTATAAATGTTTTTTACAGCCGGTGTACAGTAATCTTGATATAATTTATTTTAACGAGAGAATAGCTTCCTACTTATTAATTAATAAAAACTTGGAGGCCCTTACGAATTCTCTTACAAAGAGCACTTTGTTTGGTAATTATTGTAGCTACATCCGTTTCACGAAATATCAAGCACCATCGTTACAGAAGCATAACTAAGCACACTTAACATATTTGAAAACCTTCTCCAAAAATAGAATTCTCAAAGAGCAAAGCAAACGTAACTCTGAGAAGCATAAAAAGGTTTTGCCTTAAAGCGAGGCAGCTCTCCGTCCGATATTTGGAGCAGCGTAAAGCCATCGGAAAACTACCGCGGCATACTTACAATGTGTATGTGTATCGTGTATGCTTCGACATATCAAATTGTGTGGACAAAACATACCCAGTCAAGTGAATAATAACAACACAAATAGAACAAAAAGAAAACAGTCGGTATCAGTTAAATTGGGCATAATTCATCATGGCTCCAAAGTCTTTGGGGTTTCCGGACGGATTAGATGTAAGAGGGTTATTGTGGACGTAATTACAAAGGCGTGGTATTTTAATCCCGTCAAAGCCTGGAACTTGAAACAACATCCGCTGACAAGTTCGTTAACGTCTTAAATTAATTTTCATTTAAAATTTGTCAATTGGCGACGAAATTAAACGAAGTTTGTCGTTCCTTGACAACCGGGATGGCTGGCTCGCGGCCAGGCGTTATTTTATACGGAACTTTATTCTTTGTCTACGTGGACTCGGAAACATGCTTGTGAATGCAACTACAGTGAAAATATAATAAATTTTAAGTTACTGACATACTACCGAAGCGTCGAATTCACGGAAATCCAATTAAAATTTAAATAGAACCCTTATCGTCTAGCATAAATTAATTAAAATCTACGATTTATCGCTATTATCATTGAATTATATACAATATTCCATTTGAAATGGAGCAGGAAAAAGTTGAAACATATACAGCTTGCCTGTGCCTGTTTTTATGTTAGGGCCTTATTCGATGGGACTGCGGGCGGCGAAATTGGGGCTGTGTCGTCGGTCGAGCAGTCAGGTTAAAAAAAGTGGTACGCAGTATTACATGCGTGCCTTTAATGGGAGGGTGATGGATGGAAGTGCGGCCGTGTGGTATCGGCCGCACTTGGTGATGGAGCTCGCTAGGTATGGCGGGCTGATACCAGACGGAGGTGCGGTGAATGTTCAAATATCTCCTGGCTTATGTTACTAGAAGGAACAGTGGGGTTTTAATCGGTAGGAGTCCGACATTACCCTCCGTTCTTCCCAGACGGAGCGTATCCAAGAGGACTTCAACACAGAAAAAAAAAAATGTCCTTATTCGTATGGACGTTGTTGGTACGTTACAGACGGCCGTTTAATGAAACAGGTATTTGATTATGAGCGCTTTTTTTTTTAACTTACATCGGGTAAGCTCTTGGCCTTCATCTCACCTGATGGTAAGTGATGATAAGGCCGAAGATGGAAGCGAGCTTCACCCGGAATCCTCAACCACAGAGGAACTGGCTATCTTACCTCTAACTGTCGAAACACAACAAATGCTGTTAACATTGTTGTTTTGGCGACAGACTCAGATAAGATGATGGTAGCTAGCCAGGCGGACTACCACCAACCAAAGCGAGTAGAAATTTTTGCCCCCGCTGGGAATCGAACCCGGGACCTCTGGGATCAAGATCAGATAAGCAGATTTCGTAAAAAAAAAAACATCGTATTTTTTTATAAATAACCGGATACTCATTGACAGAGGGTGGCCGCTACCCGGCGATTGCATGGGAAATTGTTAATTCTATTGGAGCGAAACACATAGGAAGCGTAGCACCGCGCACGCTGCGACTTGGCACCCTTCCAGTCAACGATTGTGCTTTACTATGGCGATTATTTTTACTGGTGCACTATTCAAACTGCTTCGGAATACGACTGAATAGACACGAAAGAATTTTCGTGTGCAACGACCGACTGTAATGACCGTTTATTCTTTGAAACACGCTCGCTGGAAATCCGTAAATAGGTATAAAGTACCCGTGCGACGTTCAAGTTACCCTTTTGAAATGTTTACAATTGTTATTTTACGAGCGGCTGGGCGAAAAAAATATTCGAAATTCGTGGTCTTCAAAGATTTATTTTCGGGGAATTGGGGATTAAATTTGCATTTCCGTGACCTATTGAATAATATTTATAGCTACCTATTTTAAGGTCTTTTTTATTATGATTTGTTTATATTAAATAGTTATACTTATGGTTTTTAAATATGGGTTCGTGGGTGAAAAGTTCTTTGGATGAAAAGTTAATGGTTTAAAGATAATTTTGACCAACGGTTCATTGACCAATCGACTGTTGGGAAACCGTTTCAGTTCCTTTGTAAATGTGCAGGATCAGGTTTGTTCGTCTAAATGAAGTGATTTGTGTAGTTTTAACAGTGTATTTTTATAGAGTTCTTTTCGTTTTAACAGATATTCGCTTGACTTTTGGCAGTTCGAAAAAGAAGAAAGCATTTTTAAGTTTTGATGGAGGATCTAATGAAAAAATAGATCGAATACTCGTATGTTGCCGCCTCCAAGTCTCTTGCAGATGGCGTAAATTACTTGAACTATTTAAATAATAAATGGCGTTTTGCAGGTATCGTTTATTTGTAAGTCCTCCCCATAATTACCTTCTAGAGTTTTTAGACACTTATTAAGACCGTCTTTTCGTTGTCTTGGTAACAAACTTACCAGTTGAGTTTCCAATACAAAATTCCATAAACCGATCTGCCCCATATTTGAGGTTGTTTACAAAATTTTATAACACGTGTTTCATTGTTTTGATAAGTATTTTGTCCAAATTTCAAGTTGATACACGCATGGAAAACGATTTTGCATTTAAACTCTGTTTCCCAATATGTAAGTGGTTTGTCATGAAGTAATAACCCAATCATGTAGGCTATAATACAGCCACTACGATGGTTCAGCCAAATAGCAGCTTGACGCATTAGCCTGGATGGAACATTGTGCCAAGCGGCTCATTGAAGATAAATCCTTGCTAGAAGCCAAATTAGATAGCCTCAAATGCTAGCATAAAGTTGGTCGCCGCCGGTATCTCGTAGCACAAATTTTGGAGAGCTTGTGCCATTCATTATCGCTTTTCAACGTCCATGTTCAAGAACGGCGGGGTAACTGCATAACACGCATTAAATGGCAATCAATCGCAACGCCTTTCAATTTGATGTCCATTGCTTCATAGGTCTGAAAATTTATTCTACTCAACAATGTAAACAACGTAATGTACGTAGCTGATCTGTCATAATGAAAGGCTTTTTGCTTATTGCGATAGATTGTCATCTTCTGCTAGTTACCCCTACGACATCAATCATGTCAGCGAGGTAATTGCGTACCACACATTAAAAAAAAAATGGCACAATGAAAAAATGATATGAACTGCCTTTGCTGCGGCTTCGCCCACGTGGAGGTTGAAAATTTTCCCACGGGAACGTGAAGTACTACCGGGATAAAAAATATCCAAATCAAATCAAATCAAAGTATTTTTTTTCACTTATACCTACATGGGCACTTATGAAACGTCAGAAGCTAGGGGCACGGTTCCAATTGGTCGTTTCCTATGGAGAAGAGCCGGCAAGAAAACTCCAACTCTTTAAAAAAAATTGCTTTTACAATATTTTTAAATAACAGTGTTAATAGGTATGGGAGGACAGTGTAGGCTTTACAACAAGGAACTGAACAGAATAGAAAATGGTCATTAAACCAACAGTCCACTAGGCCTGCAACGTTCTCACATTCACAAAAAAGAAAATAATTTATATAAAAAAAAAAAACCTTTTTATTTCCAATGACATGATTGCCATTACAACCTGATGACCTGATCCTATGTTTTAACCCAGGTCATGGTCTACCCGTGTGCCAAATTTTAACGAAATTATTTGTCAGAATGGATGCATGATGCCTTTCGGTTTAAGTTTTTTTTTAACACATTGCATCTCAGAGTTAACCTTGAGAGGTTGATGCCCATTTTCACCAACGATCCCTAAATTTTAAGTAACCCTTAAGCTAATTTAGGTAACACTTAACGCAAGTTTTATTTTCACCGACGTTTAAGGGACACCTAAACTCTTAAGGGATCCTTTATATTTAAGGGCCCGAATGTTCAGCCTCTAACCGATCCCTAGCCTAAAGGTTAGTTTCAAGTTGTTTGACAGGTTGCGTGTTCTTGAATATTTGTTATAATGGAACGAGGCGAAATTCACCTATTAATAGATCTATTACATAGGTGAATTTCGCCTCGTTAGTGCTTCCATCCGTTTTTTTTTTAATTTAAAATTATGTCTCTGTGGTCCAAAAGCAATTTTACCAGCTTTTCCTTGTCCTCAGCAGTAAAATTCTGACCACGTTTTCTTTTCTTAGCCATTATAAAGGGAGTTTTATTTTTAAAAGTGAAAAAACTTAAAAAAATAAAACAACCGAGTTAAAAAAAAACACTAAAAAGTGAAAAATAACTTTGATTTCGGAAGTCGGTGGCAAAAACAACGAATTCCGAAGTTAAAGTTATTTTTCACTTTTTAGTCGTTTTTTTTTAACTCAGTTGCTTATATTTTTTTTTTTTTTTGTTAAAAAGTTTTTTCGCTTTTTAGTTTTGGTAATGTTGGTAACAATGTTGGTTTCTCAATGTTGAAATAATGTTTTATAACGTAGTTGTTGTTAAAACATGTTCCTAATGTAAAATATTTTAATTTTGTTCTGAATTATTGTAAAAACTTAACTTAAAAATGTTATCGGTAAAAGTACGGTTATTGAAATAACTATGACAAAAAAAATCTGTCACTTAACTAAGTAGTCCCTATTTAGGTGTCCCTTAGCGTGGTAAAAATTTATTATGGTTCGGGATGCATTTAAGGGATACATTAGCCTAAGGGATTCTTACCAAGAGGGTATAGTTTAGGAGAGGTTGGTGAAAATGGGCATGAGACTCATTAACCGGACTTTCCTGTGGTTGCCTTAAGCTCCTAATGAAACTTAATACCTCCAGTCAGGGCGTAAAAACTTATAAACTAAACGACTGCGCGCTAAGGGCACCCCCTGTGGGGTACGAACCTCGGCTTAGGGCAGAGTCGGAAGGAGGATGGCAAGGCACCGACGGTGGCTGGATAAAATCAGGGTTATGATTATTATCGGGGGAATTTAAAGCTACAGGCTCAGCTATAGCGCGTGCTGGCGCTTCGCTTACGGGCAAGGGTCGGGGAGGACTATTTAGTCGGGGATTTCGCGATGGGCCTCGGCGGCGAGGTCGGAATGACGGTCGTGTATTGTGCAATCTCTTTCGAAGTGTACTCGTTTCCCTACTACTCTCCTGTAGGAGAGTTATGGGTTCATCTGGGTCAGTCAGTGCATGCCGTAGATGGCGAGTCATACAGATACGAGAGGGGGTATAATTGGCGACCTTAACAACTAGAATGTTGCGGTGAGTGGCTGCAGAATCAAAGAAATGCTTTGAAATGCGCTTCATGAATTGAGCTATAGTAGGGATTTTGAGGTCTAAATGCAGTCTTCCGTTTCAAACGAACCAGGGGGCTCCCGTGATCTACGGAGGAAATAGTTCTGGAGGGTCTGCATCTTATGGATGAGATAGGGTTTAGCGTGTGCAAAGGACTAGGCTCGCGTAGGTCACGATTGGGGGTTTTACATTTTTTACATGATAATAAGTAGTAAATACCAAATATTTTCCTTTCTAATTTTGCTACGTGTCTACGTAGCAAAATTAGAAAGGAAAATATTAACGAACGAACGTTGAACGTGTCTACGTTCAATACAATATTGCACTGAGAGTACTGCTGCGGCTGCCGTGGCGTTGTAGTGCGTCAGGGATGTTTGCGGATAACAACATTGACGGTTTTGCTGCCATTATTAGAAAAAGATGCGCGGCAGAACCAACAGTATTCTGTGTACCTGTACAGTTCTGTGGGATTCTAATTGCTTGGAACGCTGAATTTTAATCGTTCGTTAATATGTGTCTGCACTAACACTAGATGTTAAGTGAAATTGTAACTAACCCTATGGACTTTTTCTGAAATATAAGTATTCTATTCTATTTCAAAAAATTCTTAAACTGACCTGAAAAAATCTTTCATCTTTCACTGTTACATACCACCTAGCAACATGCCGTAACGACTGAGGGAGTATTTTTTTTTTCAAATTGGGTTTCAGTGGGATGAAATTTTAACCGATTTTTTACACATTTGAGCTCATTTTCTCTGAAGGGAAGATTGTACAAGGTTTTAGTACCGTGCGTGTTTCTGTTTTTTATTTACAAAATTCAAAGCCCAAAACTCGGATTTCAAGGGACTTTGATTTGGTCACGTAGCGAGGTCGTGTAACAATTTCACAAAATTTTAAGTATAAAATACTCAAATGTTATTAGAAAAATGCCCAATTGACTTATTCCGATCCGCTAGGTATTTTCGTCTTTTTAATTTATTTTTAACTATTAAATAAAACATAAGTTTATTTTTAAAACCACCTCAGCCTTACTTTAAAACTTTTCCTAAAATTCATTCTAATTACAAAATCCAACCAAAATAATAAGAAAAACAAGAATCAGCGTGTACCTACATGAAACATTTAACAATATGAAAACATTATGAATGAACAGATTTTTCCAGAATAACCTTTTTATTCTCAACGGCCACGGGGTTACATAACGCAGAACAAGAGAATACTGTACAAATGAAGTATCTATAGGAAAACAATTACGACTCAGCGGGCAGGGACAGATGGTTACATAAAATATCTTATAAATTATAATGTTGTGTCACGATGGGGTTCTATTGCGTAGGAAAAAGGATATGATTATCCTATCCCAATTTGAATACATTCACTTTCAACTCAATATAAGGAATGAATTTTTTAAAGTTTTTAAGCAGTTACTTAGTACTTGTCCACGTAAAACGTAACACTAAAGAAATAAAATAAACAAGTATTCATGAACGAAGGCTACAATAATACAGTATTTTTATCTCAAGACGCGCACTTTACTTGTGGTTACGAAGTGTACAAATATACGCTGTGAATGGGTGTGTAAGAGCAGGACAATAGCGAAGTCGGTGTTTGTGTGCGTGTGTGTGTTATGTGCTGATGCTACTCGTCGTCACGCACACATTCACAGCGTATACTTGGTGACCACAAGTAAAGTGTGTGTCGCTTCGTGAGATAAAGCTTATGAACGAAGAAAATACTGTGTTAAATGAACAGGAAAATATTGGATGTTAATAATCCCTACTAATTACCGTTGTTGTTAACTGTTATTTGCATTAAACATAATTTTCAGAAACCTCTCGGTATAAAATCAAATCAAATTTTAACTCCGTAGGATAAGAGGAAGTGGTTTTAATTCAGCTTGCAAGATTTGACCCATACATACTAAATAACTAACATAATCACTATCACTATCACTATCATCACTACATATTATAAAACAAAGTCCTCCGCCGCGTCTGTCTGTCTGTCTGTCTGTCTGTCTGTCTGTTCGCGATAAACTCAAAAACTACTGCACCGATTCTCATGCTGTTTTCACCAATGGATAGCTTGGTTCTCTAGGAAGGTTTTAGTATATAATTTGTTAAGTTTTTGTATGCATTTTTGTATGAATTGACGATATTTGTTGGAGGTGTCGGAAAAAAATAAGCCGTCTGGGAGCTTTCAACGAAAACGCTGTCTAAACCCTTTGAGATATAACAAAACAATATATGGTGGAATTATGTACTTTATAAAGGTCTTCAAAAAAGTCCGCGATGGCATATGTCTATCTCTTAAGGATAACATACTATATCCATTTTATTGTCTTTTTGTAGGTATTTGTTTGCCGAATTTTACTCTTGGAAATACGATTACGATAACAATACGCTATAATATCAGTAGCTATTAGCCAAATTATGTTCGTAGATAAATAAGCTAGCTACTTATGTGTATTTCAAACAGTATACAAGAATATTTATCATAAAAACATGACTAAACACGGCGGCCTTATGATCAAAATTTGTGCATTTCAAAACTTTTGTTACTTTTTCACTGACATATTTATCACTTTTCGATAAACTAACACTCAATACGAAATCTACACTTATTTCTCAGTAATTCTGTGTAAGATTCTTCTAAGATTAAACCGTTTTCTTATTGAATCCATTACTTTACGCACGTATAACCTTGATGAATGTTTACATTAAGCACCGCGCCAAACCGCCACACGACCACAGAGTACAGACGTATTTTCTTTTCTTTTTTTTTCGTTCGTTTAGTGGTGTTCCCGCTAAAATGTCAACCGGTCAAGTATTAGTCGATTAATCGAATTCTACAGCCAGATCATGTTGCAAGTACAAAATAAATGTCAAATATTTCGTTCAATTGCGAACGTGACCCTGAGAAAAGTTATGCACCAATGATGTTCATTAAATATTTCGAGCGTTTTATCAGCACAAACGGTGTATCATGCGACATTTCGGAGGATTTCATTTTGTTTTCACATTGTTGGTACTTACGTGAATTATTTTAAAATTATTATTTGTGTCGCACTTTTATTTCGTGTTGTAATTTGGTACAATTGATTGCTTTAAGAATTTGAGTGAAATTTCGTATTTTGATTTTGTGTTTGTTATCTTTAGGTAAAGACTCATTCACGTTCAGAACATAAGTACTTTTATTATATTAAATCATTTGTTTCGGTTTCTATTCACATAGTGAATCACATTAAAATTATTATTACGTTAGAATTTTGAGATATAGCCTGGGATATGGAGAAGGACATAGGGTACTTTTTTATGCGATAACCGACATCCACGCGGGCGAAGCCGCGGGCAAAAGCTAGTAACAAGATAAAATAGAGACAATAGTTTTTGCTTTTCCACATAGATACCTATTTATAAGACTCTAAACAAGACACAGATTAAAAAAATAGTCAATGTTAACGCCAAAATAAAAAGAAAAAATATACAGGCCCATCGAAAAACTCGTAGCCTCGTTCTTTTGTTTTGTCCCATACATGGTTGGCACGTACTTAGCTCTGGATCGTTACGTCATCACAACAAAGACTGGGATGGCAACAGAGTACCATCGAGCAAGCTTTTTGGTATACAGCTACACGACAGCTAACGACACCGAACTAACTTGCAACTACTTTGTGTAAAAAAAAGCGTTCAATGTCGCTAGAAGTCAGTTACTTTACATCATTATCTTAAGTATGCCAGCTTAAAAACTTTAATAGTACATTACTTACCAAGGGCTGTAAAAGAATGAAATCCTGAAATCGCAGGTATTAGTGACCCGAGCTGCAGGCGAGGGTTGTAAATATGCGATAGAGGGCTTTCTTTTTTACTGCCCGTGGTGAGTACACAATTTTACGTCGTCACCTGGCCATAATGCGAGTTTTACCGCGTAGCGTGCGGTAAAACTCACATTATGGCCAGGTGTGACGTAAAAGTTATTAAGTACTCATTAAGGTACATGTCCTATCGCATTGACAGCGACGAGGAAGCGATAAATGATTTTCTCTGTCAAGAGACGTACAAAAGATTAAGTAAAGTGTAAGTAAAAGAGATATACATAATAGTTGATCGCATGCTGTTCACACCGCCAGCGAGTACTCGGTTGTTGCAGCGACAAGAGCTATCAAAGAGAGAACTCGCAAAGCGACGCTCGCTTGGTGCGCAGAACAATTATTGCTGAAAGACTCATTGCCGTCGCACATGTTGCTCGGAAACTCGTTTTTATTTGCAAGCTCTACTTGCTTCTCGTTAATCGCCGGCGGTGGGAGGTGATAGAATATTTTAAAAGAATATTTTTGCCTGTATACCAAACAATTTGTTCAACTGTACAGCTTTGTGGGCAAAAACCAACAATGATGGATCGTGTTTGCGACACAATAATCTTATGTATACATACTTACTTTTGCTAGAAATGTATTGTTATTATGCTATATCGTCGTGCAACCTTCAAAATAGGATAAGCTGCTGCGAAAGAGAAACAATTTGTTTTCTTCAGATAAATGGGCGATGTTGGTAAAACCATTGTGTTTCTTTGCTTGCCGATGTGACAGAGATATTTCAGTTATTCATATAAACATGACTTTTATGAACACTCTATAAATATAGCGTGTCCTTGTCATTTTCGCGTCACTGAAATGAGAGGGCAGTAGACAAAATAACATCCTTTAGACCTGCTCCCTATTTGCGTCACTCAATCACAATCTGAATGACTTTGAATGATATTGCTAATCCATTGCTTCATATGTTCGAAAAATTTGTCAGTTCAACAACGTAAATAACGCAACGAATGTTGTTGAATTGTCAAAATTATACCCATTGCTACTGTGTGTGATGCAATTACCCGGCCGTATTAGACTCCTTTATGTATTTTATCGACAAGGGGTGTAATAATTATGAGAAGTACGTGTGAGCTACGAAAGATTGTCATCGGGTATTTTTCAACATCATTAAAGTGGGAATCACAACTTAAGCCGAGGTTCTTCGAGCGTGCATTTTTGTTCTAGAGGTGGCAGCTGGGCGCGAGTAAATTGTGCCGTGAATTTCGTTAATTTAAGGTTGAAAATTATATGTTTTACGATATTAATAATGTTAAATCTGACGGACATTACGTCATCATAGACGTTTATTTCGATGTGATTTTCAATACATAATGTGGTATAATATTAAAATAAAATGATTTTAATCTATAAAATAAGGATATGTTTGGTTTTTTTTTCTTCTATTGAGCGAACTTTATACAATTATGTAACGAGTACCCGACGTACCGACAAAAAGGTCTCACAAGCATCATATATTTTTTTCACGTGTTTAATCATTACCGTTTCTAAATAAAATGACATTAAAATTACATTTTCTAGAGGTTAACTTGAAGAACCTCGCCTTAAGACGCAGATATATGCTAGTGATCTTGAGTGGTTAGCTTGCGTGTTCTGTACTGAGCTCACGCAACGCGTCGTACGTCCAGCCTGTAATAGGACTCGCCCATCCAGGAGCACTGTCCCAAATAAGACGCATTAGTAATTTTACGTCACACCTGGCCATAATGTAAGTTTTACCGCACGCTACGCGTACAGTAAAACTCGCATTGTGGCCAGGTGAAGACAAAATTGTGTACTCACCACGGGCAGTAAAAAAGAAAGCCCTCTATCGCATATTTATAACCCTCGCCTGCGGCTTGGGTCACAAATACCTGCGATTTCAGGCTTTCTTTCTTTTACAGCCCTTGGTAAGTAATGTATACATACATAATAAAACTCGTATACTATAACGTTGTGGACGTTGGGCCGTTATTTAAGACGCAGATATATGCCAGTGACCTTGAATGGTTAGCTTGCATGTTCTGTACTCAGCTCATGCAACGTGTCATACGTCCAGCCAGTAATAGGACTTGCCCATCCAGGAGCACTGTCCCAAATAAGACGCATTATTAATTTATTATACATAAATTATCTTTAAAATGGTGAAGGTTTCAGAAAAATAGGCTCGATAGATTTTGCATGATTCTTAGTTTTTTATCCGCATTAGACATAATTTTACAATATTATATAAACATAATCTAAAATATTCATATATGAAATTATTAAAAACATGCTCTAATTTAACATATATTTTTTGTAAATCATTAATGCCACTAGTTTAGACGTGATCTTTAGTATAAAATCATTAAAACTCGGCTATCGTTGCCTTAATAATAAAAGAAAATACCTCTTTATTGTATCTCATATAAATGTCACTCCCAACTCTTGATGTCAACAGCAGACGGATATTGTGCTAATGTTGTCGTACAATGTTGCTGTCGCAAGGTTTCATCACATATCCATAGAAATATTAGAAAGAGGTATACACGTGGAAAGACTTAAAATCAAAACATTTTAAAACATTGTAAAAAAAAAAAAAAAAAACATTATTTATATCCTCACTTAAAACTTTCAAAGTAAATTAATCACAGCGGAAAGATAAAACATAAACACCAAAGTAACAAATTGTTAACGATAAAATACAGAAGACAGATGTTTCTGAGATGTAATCCTAAAACTACGGTTAGTCCCACGGGTCGAGAGAGGAATGAAACTTCGGACCTAAAATTAAATTAATTAGTTCCTTACATATCCCGTTTCCTCTCTTGTGTTTATATACCGAAAGTATTTCAAATTATGTTCTCAGGAAATACTTGTTCATTTTTGTTATTGATCAAACGTGAAGCTTTTTATGAACCAATTCAATTAATAATTCTGAGGGAGATTTTCGGAATCACTACCTTTCTTCAAACGAATTCATGCTCGCAGAATACTGCTATGAGCAAAACAAAAATGCGCTGATATCTGTCTCCTTGATACTATCCTTTATTCGACTACTACGACGCAGAGGAAAAGAGGGTGTGGCTAATTCATTGCCCACGATGACGCTATGGTTGCTTCTGATTTCGTAATAGCATGGAAAATGTGGGAATAGTCCATGCTAATCAAGTAACATACTTTCAACACAGTCCGAAGGATTTTCAATTCAAGATAAAGCTAAACGTTTTTGGAAGTGAAAACTTCTGCGCGTTGAGCAGTTTTTGGGTGGACAAAAATAATGAAACTCGCGTCATCCCCACAGAATGCTTTCCATTAGCTCTATTATATGTATACGGTGTATGTATGTGTACTTTTTGGGTGAACAAAAATCATGGAACTCGCGTCATCGTCACCGAACGCTTTCCATGAGCTATATGTATAAAAGAATAGTTATTCCAAAGTTTTGTGTTTTCACTTCTGTAGCATAAGGACTGCTACAGAAGTGAAAACACAAAACTTTTTTGACTACCGATTTTTTTTGTTCTTTTTTTTTTGCCTCACTTATTTGAAAAATGTCAGAAAGTGAAGAAGAGTTAGTGGAGGGAAGTGTGGTTCAGAAAGGTCAGGTGCGGAACACTCGCAATAGGCCTGCGTGTATGATCAGATTTATGAACGTAAATGAAGCAAAAGGAGTATCTAAGGAACGTAGCAGGTGGCGTTCTATAGTTTCTCACATGGGAAGAAGGCGTGCGTATGTATATTTGAAAAATGCAAATGCTCGACAGCGTGAATAACCCAATGAATGTTGTTGAATTATCAAAATGAATGGCATTGCCATTGTAAGTGAATAAGTTACGCTATTACCCCCAGATCAGTCAAGTTGTAGTGGAACTGCCCTGAGTACCCTGGACGTAGGTACCGCTACTCGTATAAACTGTTCCATACGGGGTAAAGTCTCAATGAGGGGTTCGAATCCACATAGTTTGCTAACAAATTACCACATCCTTCCCACTTAATATCTTTATAATTGTCGTGCTGACATGAAAATTAAGATGAAACATGGACATAGTATTGGCTGTACCCCAAAAACATTTTTTATGGTAACTATTTGGCAGCCCAGCGGGTTATAATGACCAGTTGATGCTCTACTTGTATGCGGGAGAGGCAGCCTCTCTGATAGGTAAAATGTCTATTGGGAATACAATCAGTATTGGAAGTGCTGATATCATCATTCTACTGCCCTTATCTCAATTTTTTTATTTTTTATTAATACCGTATACTAAAATATCAACAATTACATTATCCTTAAAATGGTGAAGGTTTCAGAAAAATACGCTCGATAGATTTTGCGTGATTCTCAGTTTTTTATCTGCGTTAGACATAACTTTACAAATTAATTTCACTATGTAATATAAACATAATCAAAAATATTCATATATTAAATTATTAAAAAAATGCACTAACTTAACAAATATTTTTTCCAAATCATTAACACTAATCGTTTAGACGTGATCTTCGGTATAAAATCATTAACAGGTGGTTATCGTCGCCTTAAGAGAAGAATCAAGTTTGAAAGTTCCTTTGCAATCGAAATACGCTGAAATTATTATGGCGTATGCCAAAATGTCTGTCCGTGCATCACAGTGATATAGAATTCTTCGATGCAGGTTTACCTTAGAATTTTTAGAAAATGAAAAATAATATGTGCAGTGTAAAATAGAATTGCATAATATAGCTTATAGTAATTTCGGATCATAATCTAGATGTGATAGATTGTTCTGGTTCTTCCTTGATTGCCTTATTTGTATTGTTGAGCTATATGTAATTCTATTTTACACTGCACATATTATTATTAATTTTCTAAAAATTCTAAGGCAAAGTTGCTTCAAAGTTGCTTATTCTTCTGAATTTAGAAAATAATATGAGTATTAGAATTCAGGAGATCGTGTTGCCGGTATTCAATACACTATTACATTTTATAGTGCAGTTCCGTTATTTGGAATTTAACCGCGTTATATACTGGACATGGTTATGCGAGGTTTCTGTTAACACAGGAGAGCTTCCGATATCGATATTCGCGCTATGGCGAGTTTCATTTTGTGCCCTGAAAATCGCACGTACAATACGTTTTTGCAGCAGATACGTGCTTCGTTGACCAGTGTTAGAAATGATATAAACTTATAACACAATCTAGATATATGCTGTGGTTATTAAGAGCGAGTGGCAAGCGTATCTTCTCGTTTCGTCTGTTATCCCATATTTCGGGTCGGCGCAGCATGTCTTCTTCTACCTTATTATTATTTATCTATTATTGTTATCTATTATTATTATCTATTATTATTATTATCTATTATTATTTATTTATCTATTTATCCACTAACTGGAATGCCCTACAGCAATTATATACCAATGGAGCAAAAAATTACTTCATGTACGGTTTAAGACATTTAGGGCCAATAGAAGTCAAAATCGGTTGAACGGACTATAAAATAGGTTTATCTATGTCTAATCTTATTTCAAATGGAGTCTAAATCTTGTTGATTGGGTACAGATTATTTTGTAAAAGTTTTACTTATTGGAGACTTTCTGCAACCGACTTCCGTTGTTGTAAATAACGTCTCCGGCTATTGAACGGAAGTCGATTGCAAACTTGATTAAAATCTTTTATATAAAATTCTCGTGTCACAATGTTAGTTACCATACTCCTCCGAAACGGCTTGACCGATTTTTATGAAATTTTATATGCATGTTCAGTAGGTCTGAGAATCGGCTACTATCTATATTTTTTTTAAGTTTTAGTTAGGTAGGTAGGATAGGGTAGGGTAGGTAGAGTAGGGTAGGGGTAGGTAGGTAGGTAGGTAGGGTAAGGTATGGTAGGTAGGTAGGGTAGGTAGGGTAGTGTAGGGTAGAGTAGTGGAGTTTATACTATAGCTTTTGACAGAACGAAGTCAGCTAGTAATATTTAATATTTTATTTTCGGAAGTTGCTTGGAAAGCCACCTATTTGCAGTTTTTAGATGTAGAAAGGTATAAAAGCAAATGTCAGTGCATTTTAGAGTAAGTTCCGTGTAGAATAAAGTGCTATAATGTTACACTGCTTGTTTTGCTTGGCCCACTTCGTTCTGGTTTCTTATTTTTTATTAGACTGATCGGTCTAGTAGGTGTTCAAACGTGACTACATGCTTGTTATTGTGGAAAAATGAAGCAACCATTACCCAATTGAGAGTAAAGATTTCTTGATTCATGGAATTAAATACAGGGTGCACAGCCCTCCGCAGACGTGGGGTGAATTCAGTTCATCATACTAAGATGACCGGTACATGAAATTATTTCAGGAACGTTATGGGAATCCAATAAACACGCAATGTATCGTTACCGTGGAAAAATGCACGTAGCGTACGGCAGCGCAGCGAGCCTTCGGCAGCCCTCCCCGCTGCGGGGCGCGGTGAGTTGAACAGCTGATTTCGGGCGTCGTTCGTTAGAGTATTTCAACATCCATTGCTGTTTTTTTTTTAGCTGTTTTATTTACATATATGGAGTGCTGCGTACATATAATGTAATTTTACATGTTTAAATATGGAATGGTAACTGAAAAAATAGTAAAAAAAATGAAAAAAATTCCTGAGAAAATTTCCAGTGGAATATGATTCAAAATAAGGAGCTGAATACACACTGTAGTTTTATTCACAAGTTGTTCCTCTTTTACCAATATGTTTGCATTGTTGAGTTTCCATATCCCATAAATCTTCTCCACATCACCGTAGCTTGCAAAATTGATAGTTTTCTCATCAGATATTTTAGTTTATACTATACACATACATAGAGGGTCGTGTTTGGTTGGATACAATAACATGATCCGGAACGTGTCACGAATATACACAGTGTGAGAATGATGTGAGGAAATAAGCTACCATACTTGTTACATTAATATACAGAACACTGAATGTTATTTTGAGTTTGCTTCTTGGTTTTCAGCTAGGTTAAAATGACAGGATGTTTTCTTTGGATTTTGTTTCATAACATTTTAGTAACTGACTGTTCAGTTATTTGTGACTGAAAATATTAACTCCTTTTTTTTATAAAATAAAATACTAGCTACTGCCCGCGGCTTCGCCCGCGTGGCTTTTTCTAAAATAACAGTAGCCAAAGTTCCTTCTTATAACATCAGCCATCTGCCAGGGAAAGCCCCGTCAAAATCGGTCTAGCCGTTTCGGAGATTAGCCGAAACAAACAGACAGACAGACAATTTTTTTTTTATTAAACTTTCTGTTTATACTTTCATATGCATTTAATAAAAAGCTGGTATTTTGAAATTACGAACAGCAGACGTTTAAATTGTATTTATTTGTATAGATAATGCGGGTACAATTTTCTTCTTATTTCATTTAAGTAGATCGTTTTGAATCAAAACATTTGCGGGTTACTTGCTAATTAGCTTCATTACTTATGGTATTATGGACCGATTTATTCAAATTATTAGCACCCTATGACCACGAGATCACTAATAAAAGAAAAATACAATAATAATAAAAGAATGATATAATAATAAAATAATATATACGGGGAAAAATATAATGCCGCGTACATTGCAATAAGTTTGTTAACGTTTCTAGTTCAGACCAAATTATTGGTTTGAGGTTTTCTGGTTTTGATGAAATTGGTTATTTTGGTACCTAACTAAATGAAATAAAGATATTTTTTAAATGTTAAAACATATAATTTTATATGATTTTGAAGGGAGATGATAAACAAAATTGGCATTACGCTTTATTTTAATATTTTTTCGTTTTGGCTGAAAGCTACGATCGAGGCACCTATTTTGAACTAAGAGAATGCCATGCCAAATACCGAGATATGTTTCACTAAACTGTAGATATATAGCGTTGGATTTCCATTATTTGCATTCCGTATGGAGGCGGCAATGCAAAGTCGATATGCGTCTTCAAACGATGTGGTTTATGTAGAAATGGTTTGAAGAGCTCGGAACTGAAATGCATTTAACAATATTGGTTTGTACTACGTTCCATACTTTCATAGAATGGCATTATTAGGTAACCTTACTACGAGAAGTTGGGATTTGTGATTTTCGGTGCCCGTAACTTTTTAGTTATGATTAAATCTTATCAAAAGTTACGTCTACTGAAAGTCAGATTAAGCGAAAAGTTTCAGTTTTAATGAAAACGGAAAGTTTTGTCAAAAATATCTGATTTCCTACTAACCAGAAATCCAAAATGCCAATAGGTTGGTAATGTTCACCGATACATAATCCTACTTCCTACTAATCCATACTAATATTATAAATGTGAAAGTAACTCTGTCTGTCTGTCTGTCTATCTGTCTGTCTGTCTGTATGTTACGTTTTCACACCTAAACCGCTGAACCGATCGTCATGAAATTTGGCAGAGATATAGCCTGGGATATGGAGAAGGACATATACTACTTTTTTACGCGATAACCGACATCCACGCGGGCGGAGCCGCGGGAAAAGTTAGTAATATTATAAATATGAAAGTTTGTGAAGGTGGATGGATGTTTGTTACACAATCACGCAAAAATTGCCAAACGGTTTTGGATAAAATTTGGTACACAAATATTCTATAATCTGGATTAACACATTTTATCCTGATATTCCCACGGGATCGAGACTTTTGCGGGTGAAACAGCAGGGCGTTGCTAGTTACCTATATTTATGCAAATTACAAAAAAAATACGCTTCGTACAACGCTTAAGTTAACAGGAACAAAAGATAATAAGTAGGGTACGGACCAGCGTAGTAAAAACCTATTAATATTAATGGACTATCTGCGCCAAGGTCTGACTAAAGTTATCAGCTTGGGACGCTTCTAGTGACGTAATCACCATTCTAGTTCAATGCTCTGGTGATCACACACATGAGGTTTTGCGGTGAACTGTACTGTAATGAGGAGAGATTATGAAGTTGTAGTTGTAGTGTGTAGTAAAGTGGGTATCATTTATTTTTTGACCACGTATCTATGAAAAATTAAATTTTATAATCCCATTGTTGACTTACTGTGTTCTATAGTACTTATAAAATTGAATGTTACTTAACCACCACTGAGGTTATAACCCTACATACAATCCAGCATTACTTATGTAAGCGGGCACGCCCTTTATGCCAGGAGACTTTCATTTAGGTTTTTTTTTTGCTTGAGATAGTTTTTCACTATATTTGCTGGTATATTGGCGTGTGCTAGCTGACATATGGCAAATAATTTAATTTACTTTTCTGTGTCTCGTAATGTTAATTACTTTGCATGCCTATTGTATAGAATCAAGTTTATCTAACTGAACAGACAGATGTGCTGCTGGGGAGTTTGTTCCGCTACTTCTTCTTCCCAGCTAAAGCACTAGAAAGTGGTGAAGGGCGGGCGTTTTGGGAGACTGTCTTATGTAATTTTGACGTTCGAAAAGTGATGATTCTCAGCCTAATTTGAATAAATGACTTCTGATTTTGAATTTTTTGATTTCATATAGATATGGATTATGTCCGATATAAATAAATGTTTATTACTACTATTATAACGCTAATAAGAGGGATTTAACTAGGCTAAGATTTACATAATACCTAAGTACTATAAAAGGCTCATTTTTGGAACAATCTCTATTAATCTATACTAATATTATAAAGCTGAAGAGTTTGTTTGTTTGGTTGAATTGAAAAAATATTTTATAGTTGGATACCCCATTTATAGTGGAAGGCTTCCTCAATAAATGGGCTATCCAACTCTAAAATATTTTTTCTATTGGAACAAGTAGTTCCTGTGATTAGCGCGTTCAACCAAACAAACAAACATACTCTTCAGCATTATAATATTAGTACCTATAGATAAAACTGAAGTTTGTTTATTTGTTTGTATGAACGCGCTAATTTCTGGAACTACTATTCGGATTTATTTTTTTACTTTTTATTTGTTAGCCCAATTCTTGAAGAAGGCTTTTAGGGTATTTAACATAACGCTAGGATGCTTAATAGCCGAGCAAAAAGCAAGAAAGGATACTAAGCAAAAACGGGGTAGGAACTAACGCGGGCAGGTAATGCGATGTGACGGGGTGGGTCGGGTGTACAAGAAATTTCACGCGGACGAAGTCGCAAGAAGAAGCTACTAAAATATGAATCATGTGTTGGTTCGGAACCGAGAGTCGGGCTACGGACGAGGCACGTATGCATAACGCTACTTAAATATAAGGACGAGTAGGTTTACATGAGCTCTGGTCGTGCTCATGTTTGATTGTATGCGGTTACAATAATGGTCCACTCTTGTCTTGAACACGATTCAACGTAAGCTCGAGACTAGTCAAGTATGAGCCCACTTTAATTCATTTAATTAAACATACAGCTTGGTTCTCCTGCGGATTTCTAAACAACCGACGAGGCCGACGGTCTAAGTCTAAGGTAACCCACATAACTCGAAGAATTGTCCAACTTAAGTGGCAACGGGCAGGGCACATTGCTCGCAGAATAGATGGCCGTTGGGGCGGAAAGAAAGACGTAGCGTGGGAAGGCCTCCCACAAGGTGGACCGATGACCTTGTGAAATCCGCAGGAATCCGCTGGATGCGGGAAGCACAGACCCGAAGTGGCGGTGCTTTGAAGAAGGCCTATGTCCAGCAGTGGACGTTTTTCGGCTGAAATGATGATGATGATGAATTAAACATTGTTCTAAAATTACTTATTATTTGACACATACATGACTTGTACGTCGGTTGTTTTGTATTTGCTCCCATTTCTGTTAAACTAGAGTTTTATGTTTTATTTCAATTACATAAGAGCTAAAACCAAGTGAAGGAATAAAATGTTATATAACCAACGAAACCCGTGTCTGTATTTTTGTCTGCCAAAATTATTCGGTAATTTTCTTGGACATCCAGGATACGCAGGAACATTATCTAATAATTCAGTCCAATGTCTTGTCATACTTAGTGTGCTATTCGAAGAAAAGAACATGGTGACAGTTACTTGAATGTCTGGCTGTCAGACATTCAAGTAATTTCATAAGTGGTTATATTATATTTTCGGGAAAATAAACAAAAAAAAAAGAGAACACTATCGGGCAGAGAAACAAAAGTAAACCAGTTTTATGTTTTTAAAACAAAAGGCAATCCAATTAACAAGTTGACATAGTTTTTAGTTCTATTGTTTTGCAGTTGCTCTAAATTTTAGGTAGCAACGGTTTGGAGTTAAGTTTTCCAAGTAAAGTGGTTCCGTCATTTAATATAGTACCTTTATGAAAACCTGTCATTTTCACTAGTATTTGACGTTATATACATAACATCACTTATAGTACACAAGGCTACATAACAAGCTATACATTTATAGGATTATAGTCCACTAGCTTTTGCCCGCAGCTCCGCCCGCGTGGATGTCGGTTATCGCGTTAAAAAGTAGCCTATATCCTTCTCCATATCCCAGGTTATATCTCTGCCAAATTTCATGACGATCGGTTCAGCGGTTTAGGCGTGAAATCGTAACATACAGACAGACAGACAGACAGACAGAGTTACTTTCACATTTATAATATTAGTATGGATAAAATACTTAGTTGTCAAGCATAACAAAAATATAAAATTTTGATAAAATAAAAAATAAAAAATGTTGTTTGTTGTTGACCAAATTAAAAAGTGGGTAAAACCGTTAGTACATTTTAGACGAAAATTACCTTCGAGCAGCTATTTTAAGGCGAAAGCACCGGGGAAGCCTGCGTAATTTAAATTTCACGTTTTTTGTAATTTTTAAGTCATGTGCTGGTCAAACTATGATTCGCGGAACATAGTTTGACCAACATACGATCTAACTTGGATAAACCGTAAGAAAAAATCAAATTTCGGAGGTTGTGGTTTCTGTTCTGTATAACAAATATAAAGTAATTATTGGATTTGGAATTTTTATACATAACTAGCTGACCCGACAGACTTCGTTCTGTCATAACTATAGTATAAACTCCACTACTCTACCCTACCCTACCCTACCTACCTACCTACCTACCTACGTACCCTACCCTACGCTACCCTACCCTTCCTACCTACCCTACCCTACCTACCTACCTACCCTACCCTACCCTACCTACCTACCTACCCTACCCTACCCTACCTACCTACCTACCTACCCTACCCTACGCTACCCTACCCTACCTACCTACCCTACCCTACCCTACCCTACCTACCTACCTACCCTACCTTACCCTACCCTACCTACCTACCTACCTACCCTACCCTACCCTACCCTACCCTACCCTATCTACCTACCTACCTACCCTACCCTACCCAAATTTTTCGTAAAAAACATAAAAAAAAAAACAAAACGTTGCTATAAACCTCACGGAGCCCGAGACCTTTCCAACGAATGCAAAACCGTGGAAATCGTTCTGGAGTTATAGCGTCAGGAAGGAAAACCCGACTTATTTTTATATAGTAGATTATATTATTAACGATGAAATTCTCTTTTTATTATTTTCTCCAATAGATAATTAACCTTTTTGAGAATTCGGTATTTATAGAATCGGCCGTTTTGCGAATTAGTCGTTTGTAGAATTAGAAATTTTGAGAATTAGTCAAACTCAAACTCAAATCATTTATTTCAATTAAACCATTTACAGGCACTTTTGAATTGTCAAGGAGTCGGTCAGTAAGAAAAATGAAGCTACATTCCCATTCCAAAGCGTAGGTACCTATGGAGAAGAACGGGCAAGAAACTCCATGGACACTCTTTTAAATTAAATTGTTACAAAAGTATTCGTTACATCTTTATTGTTGAATTTATAACTAAAAGTGAGAACGATGTAAAAATAAAAATAATAAAAACTTACACGTCAAAAGCGTCAAGCGTAGGTACAACAAATAGAAACAAAATAAAATAAAATAACCCGTGTCAACTAAGAGATGACCAGTGTAGTGCATTAAAGACTTGGTTGCCATTTTGAGGATTTGGCATTCTGCACCTAAATCATTTCTAGTATACTCGTAGGTTCTCTATTATTCGGAAATCTTATACAATGCCAGCCAGATCAGCTTATTTTTTGTCATCATCCCTATTGAACCGTGCACCTAGCTTCTGACGTTCCATGTGGCCATGTAGGTTTATGTGAAATAAAATATTTTGATTTGATTTGATTTACTCCTACGGTGTAGGCAGATAAACCATATTTTTTTTTTTTAAACTTTGCCCCTCTCTAGGAATTTCTCCTATAGTGAGGGTGCGTTTACAATCATTTAAACTCACATACACAAACAGCCAGACCCGGAACAACTACTTGTAGATCATACAAATCTTTGTTCCGTGCGGGAATCGAACCCGCGACACGCAGCGCAGCAGTCAATCGCTTAACCACTGCGCCAACCGTGCCGTCAAAACCACCAACCATAACCAACTATGACACTGATTTTCCATAGTGCACATTTAATTTCTTAAATAGTATCGCTTAATAAACCTATAATAACCTATTATCAGTCTATTGAATTAGAGTGAAGTAATAAATATAAGATCTTCCAGTTATTTATTATTTATTTTATTTTGATATAATATGGTATTTTTTTTTATTTTCTTTTTTATCTAGGGCATCTCAGAGTGTAACCACTAAGGTTCCGACTCTTTAACCGGACTTTCCTGTGGCTGCCTTAAGCTCCTAACGAAACTTAATGCCTCCAGCCAGGGCGTAAAAACTATAAACTAAACGACTGCTGCTCGCTAAGGGCACCCCCTGTGGGGTACGAACCTCGGCTTAGGGCAGCTGAGTCGGAGGGAGGGTGGCAAGGGACCGACGCTGGCTGGATAAAACCATTTGATTATTATCGTGGGGAGTTTGGATTACATGCTGCTCAGCTAAAACGCGTGCTGGCGCTTCACTTACAGTCAAGGGTCGGGGAGGACTATTCGTTAGTCGGGGATATCGTCGGAATGACGATCGTGTATTGTGTGCTCTTATTTTGCGAACTGTACTAGTTTCCCTACGACTCTCCTGGGGGAGAGTAGTGGGGTCGTCTGGGTCGGTCAGTGCATGCCTTGGACAGCGGGTCGAACTAATTTTTGAGGGGACATAACTTGCGGCCTTCACAACTAGAGCGTTGCGATGAGTGGCTGCTGAATCAAAGAAGCGCTTTGAATGGTAACTACCTACCTAACTTATAAACTTAGCCCCACAATACCATTGCAATGGTTTCACTGTGGGGTCAGGGAGTCTCAAGACAATAATACTTAAACACACATATAATAAATATTTTTTATTTTTATTTCACTCCTTATGTCTGCCGGTAGACTATTCGTTTCTTTAGGGTTCTGTCACCAAAGTAATCGGTGTCTCTGGGTACATTGAATCTGTCAGCAGCAGATCGTGTGTTATGGTTGTTGAATACGTTACTTAAGCTATACTCTCGGGTACCATGGTGGTTTAGTTTTTTTTTTTTTAGTTAACAGTATCAGGTCAATCTTAAGTGTTCGATAGATTCACAAATAACGATACTGTTTCAAACAGGTCTTACAAAGTCAACATCGTCATATCTTCCCATACGGTACATTATCCCTAACATTAAGGTCAGGATATCGCTACTAGAAACGATATACCTAGCCCTTAACTCCTCAACCTTACCTATTCAACTTGTATAGAAGATTAATTAAACTATTAATCCCGGAAAGTGTAGCTTACGCCTTAATCGGTAGCCAATGAAACCGAGGCATTCTTTGGATCCAGTACTTTGGATACGTCGATCTATTACTGGAAGGTTCCCGATCTTTCCGTCCATTACATCGCAGTAATTACTTGGGACCGTGTAAAATACAGCTTTTGCTACCTTTGACGAGTCCGATCACACATGATCGTAGGAATTGGCAATTTACACTAATGGAACGATGTGCGTAGTTAGACAACTGTTAGTAATTCGTGTTGTTTATACTGAAATAGGTTATGTGTAACTAATCCCTGGCTGGAGGAATTAAGTTTTTAGGAGCTTAAGGCAACCACAGGAAAGTCCGGTTAAAGAGTAGCAACACCTCGTGGTTAAACAAAAAAAAATGGTTATTTTTTTTTAAATCTAATAATGTAATTAGAGGTTTGGTGTATATAAATTGGTTAGTTATTAAATTCTGATATCACTGAAAATATGTTCCATAGTAAACAAGGAACCCCAAAAAACCCCGGCGGCTCTGACAGCAAATGGTTGTATTGTGATATGTGAAAAAAATCACAGCGGTAGTATTTTTTTATTCTACTATGAGTTTGCTCACAAAGTCTACGATGGAGTGAGCTTACCCAGAAGAAGCCTGTTCATTCTCACTTTGAATAGATTAGGGTTGTATGCGTTCGGAAACACAGACGCAGGCAGAGAGTTCCACTCCTTTGCTGTGCGCATTATAAAAGACGTTTGAAAACGCTTAGTGCGAGTTGGTGGAATATCAACTAGGTAGGGGTGGTAACTTGCAGTGCGTCTAGATGTCCGATGGTAGAAGGGGGCCGGTGGAATGAGGTCGTGGAGTTCATGGGCACACTTTCCGAAGTACAATCTGTAGAAGACCGACAAGCAGGCAACCTTGCGGCGATGAGCCAAGCTGCGAAGCTTGGCATCCACCAGTTTTACGTCGCCAATGAGCCTCTTAGCTCTGCGTTCCACCGAGTCAAGCGCAGCAAGTTGGTACTTTGCTGAGCCATCCCAAAGGTGGCTGCAATACTCCATGCAGGAACGGACTTGTGCTTTGTAAAGGGTTAAAAGCTGTCCAGGCGTAAAGTATCGCTTCACCCTATTTAGGACGCCCAGTTTCTTGGCCGCAGTTTGAGCTTTGCACTCGATGGTGGAGCCGAAGTTGTGACCAGATGTCAACAAGACCAGACCAGACCAGATCAGACCAGACCAGACCAGATGTCATGTAATGAAGTTAAAAGGAAAACTGTCACAGCTAAGTAGGCTTTACAAGTTACCGAGTAAATAGTCAACCAACTTAAATTTGCAGTTGAAAAACATGTTCTCCCATACATTCTGTATAGGACAACATGTTTTATAACTACAATGTTAAGTTTGTTCTTTAGATAAATTCATCTCAACTACGAAACCCTTCATTATGCATGGTCCGACACGCACTTGGCCGGTTTTTTAATGTTTAAATGCGATGCGGATGTAATGTGCCTTTATCAGCTGAAACTTTTGAACATTTAAAGTTTATTTCAAAGCATCTTAATCTCATGAGTCATCTTTCCGCCATATTAATCTTCCTGTGACGTCATACTTTAGATTCAAACAAAGAACACTATCCATCAAGACGAATCAAACGACACCACATTTGTAGAAGTCAGATTCACACTTTCATATCGTTTTTCTCGGACAGGATTGAGCTCATTTCTCTTATTTCAGTATGAATATTATTATTATTGTATAATATATTATAAGTACGGTTTTTTTTAATAAGGCAGTCTTTATTATTCTAATACCAGCTTATTATTTCCCACTGCAGGGCAAAAGCCTCTTCTCATGAAGAGAAGGTATGTGCATTGGTCATCACTCCTAGTCACTCATACACTACTATTATATTAAAAAAATGTGATTCATTCCAGTCCTTTTAGAGCAAAAAGCAAAGCACAGTACAAAGGGAATCCATTCCAAAAATCGTGTCGAAATTTATTGTTTCGATTCGATACCCATCTCTTTCCAATTCATTTTGGACCCAAATATGAATGTATAGTTTTCACCAGCACTCTCCAATTTACCGTTGAATTTACTTTATCAAAGCGTGTACGAATTTGTTATGTACTCACTTTGATAATGAAGTAATGTGAATTCAGCTTTCAATCGACGTGAAATTAAACTTGAGCCGTAGAAATTTAGCAATGGATTGTACTTTAAAGAGCGATCGCCATCATGGCCGCCCATCCTTTGGGCTCGGTGTCCACCAAAGCGAAGACGAGAGTAAAGTGCGGGCAGAGAGCAGCAGTGAAGTGGGCATCGCGATTCCACTCTAAAGGCAGACACTTGATGGCAGATTATCTGTTTTCTGGAACAAAATTGCCTGAAGAAAAGGAGTTTTCTTTTCTCTTCACTTGGATCGCATTTACTGAAACTACACGAGATGTGAAAAGTATCAAATCCTGTAAGTTATTTTCGTTGGTATATTTGATTTGCTGATTATTGTCGTCTTCATTCGATCACGATTATTTCAGATAGTTTTATAATACAAGTCCACTGTTGAACTGTAAGATAGCACTATCATTTTCTTCTCGGTAATATAACAAAAACTACACATCTTCTCTATACCAACAAAATTACATAGCTGGCTTCACTGTACTTCCTTTCTACAGCATGCATGAAAGAAACGCGTAATTGGAACCCAAAAGGTACCTCGACATCTAAAGGTGCCTACAGACGTCTCAATTTCACACCCAACCTGCGCAATTAATTGTGTAACGGATCATTGGACGCAGCATCTCGATACCTATATGGACCCAACGGACGCGGACGTCCCGCCTTAAATCGATTCGAGCAGCCTCACGGACTCGATTTCAAATCGAGACGTTTGAAAGCACTCTTAGTCGTAGATGCTGCATTATTTATTTCTATAGCTAAAATGTACTAGGTATACAGAGAGCTGCTTGGTTTATTTTTCCGAAAATGTATTTCACGTTCCTTTGAACATGGAAAAAATAGGTCAGTATGTAATATTTCCGCGAAGTAATTAGCGATATCATAACAACACAATACATATTATTATCAAGTGTTTGTGTCTCTTGTCCTTGGTTCGTCGAAGGGAGACACACAAGGACAATATGAACGTAATGATCTGACAGTTAGACGCTGGCTGAAAGCCAGAATCGGCGACAATACTCCTATATTTCCCCTGTCGATAACACTAGATGTAACCGTTTTTTTTTTTTTTATTAAACTATACCGTTTGGCATAGAATCTGGTTGCGGAGTGACGGTGATCCGATTTCTCGTTTTTGTTTTGCACTGCGTTTCATATTGTTCCGTAGAACACAATTTTATACAGTTTTGCATGAGAAATATACAATGGTGCCGATTCCCTTGTTCACAAACTAAACTAAATTTAGGTTCAGTGAATTTTTTTCTTTCTATTTCATTAAGAAAAGGACAGAAGATAAATTTTAGTTTAGTCCTGTCAAATTAATCAGCGCCTGTCACTACTCCATACAAGTTTAGACGTGATTAAAAACTTACCTACTAAAATTACGTCAATTTACGTCAAGCGCTGATAAATTTGACAGGATTATACTAAAACTTATCTTCTGTCCTTTACTTAATGAAATAGAAAGAAAAAAATGCACTGAACTTAAGTTTAGTTTAGTTTGTGAACAAGGGAATCGGCACCAATGTCTAACTGAATTCGCACGTTTCCGCACATTATGAAAGTAGTTTGTTCAGAATCGTTTACTGAATCGGTTTCTATCATTTTTAATACAGGTATTTTTTTTATCCCATTAATAATTAAAACTACGTAAATTACAGTACACACACTTCCATTGTACATAAAGTAAAAATCAAAATGGACGAAGTACGCTACGCTACGCCACGCTACGCTAGACTCTTATACGTGTGCAACTATGTGCGTGCGTAGATTTCTAATGTGACCACAAGTTTCTCCCACAGTCAGTATAACTAATTGAATATATAAAGAATATTTTATACATAGTAATAAAAATTCAGTGTATGTGTTATGGTTATAACATAATGTTCTAATTGGGGTGTTTGCACTGAAATAAAAAAAGTAGTTGCCACAATCAAGATTTTGTTTAGATTGACTAAGTAACTTGTTTGCATCTGAGCCTATCTAACACAATGATCACAGCTACTACTTTTATTTGATTGAGATTTGAAACGGGATCTTGATTGGAGTTATCACAAAACCTATTTGCAGCAATCAAGTCAAAACATAGTTGCTACCAAGATTATCTGATGAAAGTTTCAATGATCTTTATCGAAGTAATGAAAATGCTTGATTGACACATCTAACTTTCTTTGTTACAGTTAACATTTTTTTTACTTGTCTCTTTTTTAACTCTTCTACAATGATGTCATGTTAAGGGTAATCGAGAAACTTGTTTGAGCGTTCAATCATTTGAATAACTAGTATTGCTGCAATCATGTCGTGATGATCAACTTAACTAAGATTTTGATTAACCTAAACAAGATATCGTCAATCAAGCAATTTTTTTTTTTTTACTTGTTGTATTTGTGTTTTAGATTTAACAGCCATGTATAGTACAACTATTAGAAAACTAATAATTTTGCATGCAAGAGAAGCTGTGGCGGCATCAACAACGTCACATGCGAACTACGCATCAACGACCTGACGTCACACAAATCCTGCATCACGCAATCAGAGTTTACCGCGCGACTGGCATATATACAACATTCCGACATCAACCGTCGGGCAGTTGCCCACCAGACACAATACCCGTCTGGTCGGAGGATCCTCCCTTTTCCATAGACTATGAGTGAACTTTACACAATAGTGTCATGTTCGTGAACGGGCGCCGTCATTTGGGACTGGTCATCTCTTAGCAGCCTCGGGTTCATCATCATCATTTGAAAGATGTCCACTGTTGGATATAGGCCACCCCCAAGTGTTAAAAAATGCATAGAGAACGCTGCTACCCATTCTCTAGTAAGTCCCTTAGTCGCCTTTTACGACACCCACGGGAGGAAATGGGGTGGTGCTATTCTTTACGTGCAGCACCACACGGCACCTCCTCGGCCTCGGATTATTTTAATTATTTTATTTTTGAATTGTTATTTTGTTTTGTTTATATTTGTTGTACCTACTCTGGACGCTTTTAACGTGTAAGTTTTTATTTTTACATCGTTCTCACATTTAGTTATAAATTCAACATTAACAATTTAATTTAAAAGAGTGTCCATGGAGTTTCTTGCCCGTTCTCCTCCATAGGTACCTACTACGCTTTGGAATGGGCATGTAGCTTCATTTTTCTTACTGACCGACTCCTTGACAATTCAAAAGTACCTGTAAATGGTTTAATTGAAATAAATGATTTGAGTTTGAGTTTGAGTTTGACACTGGTCCTCATACGTCTATAAAGCCTGTAGTCCTAGTATATTTTATGTTACGACTATGGAAAGTAACAATGGCTTTTAAAGCTATTATGATCATGGAACAGTTACTTATTGCTTATATTATTTACGTGATGGCATCAGATTCCATATTATTCTATGGTAATAACTCACACCATTCATCTATCTAAGTGAAAAACAACATGTCATTAATTAAGAGGTGTTTGCTAAGTAATGATAATGATCATGTTTTCCATCCATTCATTACTCGTACGTTACTACCGCTATTTTTGCCTTCGATTTTCGGGTGACTCGTGGTAGTTTGATATCATTTTATTATGGAAGCAAGAATCACTGTTTGGTATATTTTTATATTTTACCACATTCAAGTTGAGATAACTACTTGTTTTGATATCTGATTATTTAAAATGTCATGGTCACTGCAGCTTTAACAGGACTTGTTGAAAACAATAATATGTGATTATTGTTTTCAACAAGTCCTGTAAAAGCCTTAACTTATCAAAAACGTAATGTCGTATATAAAATAAAACATGACATGTATCATACATGTATAGACGTTGTTAAAAACATGTTTTTTAGGGTTCCGTACCTTAAAAGGAAAAAACGGAACCCTTATAGGATCACTTCGTTGTCCGTCTGTCTGTCAGTCTGTCAAGACTCTTTTTCTCAGGAACGCGTGGAGATATCAAGTTGAAATTAATACCGAATACGAAAGTTTATGCTCTCTTAGAGCTCTGAAAAAATCAAGCTTCTAAATCAACGCAATAAAAAGATACAGCCATTTGTGCGACAATTTGTGTGAATCAATCGATAGCCGATGTTAAAGTGCGCGGTACACGGGCAACTAAAATTGCTCAATCCTGGTCAATTCTTGTCAAATATGACTACATCCAGCAATTTAGGGCGATGGCAACATGTAGTAACCTGTTGCCAGAGATACGGCCTCATAATACCAGGAAATATGGAGCAGCTTAAAAAACTAGGCAATACAAGTCAATACACCGACGACACACTTGTCCTGCACTGTACGTAGAAAGAAAGAAAATGGCGGCAGGGGCGGTGGCGGCGCACTCCCCCGCTATGATCACCGCCGGCCGGTTCCTCTTGTAAAAACGAGACGTAGTTATACCACAGGTTATACGTTCAAACGTGATAGAAAGAAAAATGACTAAAAATTTCCAAACCGATTGGATGTTCGGCTCATATCATGGTGACATTGACAAATGTGAAATATATGGAGCAATTAGAAGCAATATTCCCGAAACAATTGTTGCTCCAGATTGTGTTGCCGAGCAATAATTGCTCAAAAAATTGCCCATGTAAGAGCACCTTTATAAGGAGTACCTTAGGCTACTTTTATTTTTGAAAAAGCCATGCGGGCGAAGCCGCGGGCAGCAGCTAGTTTCCAATAAATTATGTGATGCTTAGCTTAGCATACGTCATGCATATCATGTCATAAAAAGAAAACATATGTTTCCATAACAAGATTAGTATTAAACAGATTTCTAATAGCATCATCCTGCATTGGCAGCACTAGAAGCGGCACACGGGAAGCAATAGGAGTGCATTAGCCAGCTTAATGCTTATCTTATCGTACGTAAGTGGCATAAGGAAGTGGGTCACTGGCTGCACTACCCCTTACGGTGATTAGTGCTGCGTGGCAATGGGCTGTCGATACTGTAATGACATCTTAAAGAGAACGATTATATCGATAGTTGCTGTCAGTGTTATCTTATGACGGTTACAAATCGTCGTAAAATAACACTGACAGCAACAGATTTTTGTAGTGAAAACTTCTTTAGTCGCGCTGAGCAATTTTTGGTAGGAGAAAAACTTATGGGTTCGCAATCGTCACCGAACGCTTTCCATGAGCTATATGTATACTGTGTATATATGTGTACTTTTTGGGTGAACAAAAATCATGGAACTCGCGTCATCGTCACCGAACGCTTTCCATGATCTATATGTATACTATGTATGTATGTGTACTTTTTGGGTGAACAAAAATACAAATTCCTACACAACAGTAGACAATTTCAATGAATGTATGAAAAGCTCTTTGAAATGAAAACTTCTTTAGCCGCGTTGAGCGATTTTAGCTAGGGGGAAAACTTATGGATTCGCGTCACCGAAATGAATTACATGCTCGTGACTAGTAGCGCCAGACTGTCACTTATTCCAAAGTTTTGAGTTTCCACTTCTGTCGGCAGTCCTATGACTACCTATTTTTTTTTAATCCTAAACGGGTAAGCTCTTGGCTTTCATCTCACCTGAAGGTAAGTGATGATCAGGCTGAAGGTGGAAGCGAGCTTCACCCGGAATTCTTAACCATAGAGGAACTGGCTGTCTTACCTCTTACTGCCGAAACACAACAAATGCTGTTATAGCGACCGACTTAGATAATATGGTGGTAGCTAGCCAGGCGGACTTAGAACAAGCTCTACCACTAACCAAACCGAGCAGATAAATTTTGCCTTTTTAAAATTTTTAGACAGGTGGTCTTACCACTAGAATACAGGGGCTGTTAATGATTTCCGGACGGTTATCGATGCGCTGCGTAGTTTTCTTAACCATTATGAATTCGCAGTGAAAATAATTATTGACTAACTCATAGTTAGAGAACAAGAATTTGTGTAACCATGCTTTTATAATATGTAATAGTGTAGTACTTAGCTTAGGGTAAGGAAGTGAGATTATTCCTGAGGTAGCCCACAAACCTGAGGTGGCCCGCAAAGGCGGATGGCACTAGCCGGGGATCGTGGAAGGTGCACAAGTTCCCATGATCCCCGGTCCAAGTGTGGGTAGGGAACACCGGAGTTGTTTTTAGTCCTGTAAGAGTCTAATAGACCCGTCCACACGCCCCTGGGTGGAGGACATCCATGAGGATTATCCAGCCCGGAACAAAAACAAAGGGTAGGGTGGGGGTTGAGTTTTTCCTTCTGGAATTTGTCAGAAGCCGCAGTAAACCGGAGTTTGGATTTGTGCCCGGTTGATGGCAATGTGCTCGCCCTTCATTATCGATGGTTGATAAGTTTAATGAGTCAACTGTATTCCAATAATACTTAGACAATTAATATAACTTTTTTTTAACACAGGTAGATAGTAAATGTTTTTTTTTTTATATCCTAAAAAGTACAATTGCCGGTTAATTGACTCAGTATACTTAGGGCCCATCGATATATTGGACATAAAACATAACTGGCGAAATGTGGGTGTACTATACCTCTACCTAACCCTTCGGGAAAAACAGACATGATGTTATGTTATGTTATATTGGCTAAGGGTATAACATAACATAATGTAACGTAATTATTATGACTATAACAGTTACCATTACGTTATTATTATGAAAGTAAATTCAATAGATCCTTCTGACATATTTTCTCAAAGTTAGAATTGGTTAGAGCAACAGAATGTTCTAGACTTTCAGGCGAACACTCCTCTACTAGGAACCGTTTAAACTTTTGAATATTCTGATTTCGACTTGTAACAGTTTTAGACAGTTTGTGATACTAGTTTCTAGGGTACAGGTCAGATGGCATACAGTACTACATGCAAGCCATAAGGGTGGCCGTGCGGTCGTGGGATCAACCGCACTTGGTGATGGGGCCCGCTAGGCATGACGGGCTGATACCAGTCGGAGGAGCGGCGAATGTACCAAGTAGTAAAATTCTCCTATAGTCATCGACTTATAGGATTAAACGTCATAGAGAAACCTAATAGACGCTTTGACTAAGATCAAGGGTCTTACAACAACAGCTTATAAGACGATTTACGCTAAAAGTACTTACGATCTTATTACTAGTTTTATAAACGTTTACAGGATTACTTTATACTAGATTCCTACTAGAACTTGCAGTCTTATAAGCGCATGTTATGAAACTAATTAGCAAAGTTTCGCTTTTGATCCTATAAACGCATTTAATAAGATTGTTTACTCTTGTTTATACGTCTGGTTTCTTTCTTCTATATAAAATGCACTTATAAACGTTTTAGACATAGCTGATATAGGTCAAGGATATTATAGCATTGATTTGTCTTAGTCGTGACTTCTACTGGATTGCTAGCACCAAACTAGTATGTCCTCTGAATGTTATAGGTAAGATTCTACTTTTAAGTGTCCTACATTTGCTATTACTAGAGAACCTTAAAACTTAAATATGGTGGTGAAGTTGGTATGTCTTGTAGTAGTCTTAACTTTGACTAAATTGTATTATAAAAGTTGTAATAATGCAATATTATGGCACGTGATCCAGATCCTATGGCGGCTTAAGTATTTGTTAATTACTATCGAATAAACAAATAATAAATATGTGTAGCTATGAATGGACATGAAGATATTTTTATTATCATAGAACACTTTATCAATAAAATTAATTTCGCAAGTTGAGTAGGCATTCTTTACATATCAGTCAAAAGATAAAAATTACCTATTTTATGCTATATATATGTATTATTGTGGATTACTTTGAAAATATTACATTTTTCTTAAGACACCAGCATGTCACCGTTACAAAAGCAATAATGAACGAATGCTCTAGTAATGGCATCACTCTGATGCCTGTTGGATCAATTACACCAGTAAGAGCCCCAATTCTGATAATTATAAAATCAAATTGCAATTTAACGGACTGTATCAAAACGACCATAGGGCGTAATAGTCATGTAAACTGCGCCCAAATGCGGTTCTACAAATGTTTATATGAAAGAAAGAAAGAAAAATATGTTTATTTGTCACAGAAACACGTGCATACAAAAAGATAATTAACTTGAGTAGGTGGTGTACAGAAAAATAAAAAAAAACAAAATAGATCTACATTCCAATCACGAGCACAAAAAAAATAGTCGGCAGCTGCACGTCATGACTGTGACAAGAAGGCTTCCACTCAGCATGATGCTGTGCTATGAGGGACCCACAGCACAGCGCTGATTTTCAGTGGTTACCCGGAAAAGACATACGGAAACCAAGTCAGGTTTAAAGAAATTAACATAAATAGGCAACTAGATAAAATAAAACAAACAGTACTCAGAATATAATCTAACTATACAACCAGACTTCTAAAGCAATAAAAAATACATGCTCCTAGAATATTTACATGATCATAATATTTTGCTACTTGGTATCTCCCGGGGCTCCGACTCATGGAGAAGAAACAGTGGGGTTTTAGTCGGTAGGAGTCCGACATGACCGTCCGTTCTTTCCGGATGGAGGGTATCCATCAGGAATTCCCAAAGGAAAAAAAATAAGTGTACAGGTCAGGACCTAGTTTAGTGGTGATAATCAAAACCTTTACCACTACACTATTTTTGATCTGTATGTCCGTTAGAAGTCGTAGTTGCACCTAGACAGAGGTCTTAGGAAACTTTAATAATAGCTATTACTACTTTGAAAAGACGTCAATAGTTAAAGGTTCTCTACTAAAGGTTTTTAGAGGTATGAGGAACAGGGTGTAAAGTTCACTCATACTCTATAGTAAAGGGAGGATCCTCCGACCAGACGGGTATTGTGTCTGGTGGGCAACTGCCCAACGGTTGATGTCGGGATGTTGTATATATGCTAGTCGCGCGGTAAACTCTGATAGCGCGATGCAGGATTTGTGACGTCAGGTCTTTGATACGTAGTTCGCATGTGGCGTTGTTGATACCGCCACAGGTTAAACACAAACAAATAAATACCTACTCATTATATTGTTGTGAATAGTAACAAATAATTAATTGGTTTATGTAAATTAGCATGGTATCGGTTTACATAGGTGTCGATAATTATGTATATTTAATTTATTCCGGGCACAAAAACGGGCGGTAAATTATTAATTACTGTACTATAAGTAATTGATAGTTGTGTTTTGCAAGCTTTTTGATGCCTTTGCCTCAAATCATTTCAGACGCCACGTTATTTTAATCCATACTAATATTATAAATGTGAAAGTAACTCTGTCTGTCTGTCTGTCTGTATGTTACCTTTTCACGCCTAAACCGCAGAACCGATCGTCATGAAATTTGGCAGAGATATAGCCTGGGATATGGAGACGGATATAGGCTACTTTATTACGCGATAACCGACATCTACCTGGGCGGAGCCGCGGGCAAAAGCTAGTAAAATATAAATTTTACAATATATTTATTATTTAAAAAATTAAGATGGTACCAACTCTCTGAACCCACTAGATATTTTTATCTATCTGTATGTTAATAGTAAACTAAAGATAGATAAACAAATTTTGTACACACACACATAGGAGCATGACCGAGCACAATCAATGTTTGTGATTGTTTTCTATTAGTGTAAAAAAAAAAGTCTTCATAGGTTTTCTTACACAGTTAAGAAATAAGTTTTGATCACAACGTATTAGTGATTTAACAATTTTCCATATGAATCATTATACGTCTTGTGCCTTACGACAGAGAAAATGATGATAGTAACGAAATCCTGCAGAAAATGCGAAAACCAAAGAATACTGTTTGAAAGTCAGCCTGCCTAGCTTTTTCCCAACGATGTTGGGGACAGCTTCGAGTTTAACCAATGCTAATGACTGTCAAGGATCTACGAACGACTTCAGCTGGGACCAACTGCTTTACCGTTCGACCACCGTTTAGCCATACGGCTAAACGGTGTTCCTTTGGGCGAGTGGAATAATTTAAGTACCTAGGCCACTTGGTAACCACTGACCTTAAAGAGAATGCTGATATTGAAAGGAAACGGAGCGCTCGGTCCGTGCGAGCGAATATGTTGGCCCGCAGGTTTGCACGTTGTACTGCAGACGTAAAGGTGACGCTCTTTTGAACATTCTGTACCACCTTCTACACGTACGGCCTATGGGAGAAGTATACGCAAGCATCGTATGGAGCCCTTCGTGTCCAATTTAATAACGCGTTCAGAAAACTGCCATGGCGTTGCAGTGCATCAGGGCTGTTTGCGGAGGCGCGCGTGGATTGTTTTTATACTATAATGCGCAAACGTGCTGCATCAATGGTGGCATGAGTCATGGCTAGCCCCAACAGGGTTCTGAAAATGGTAGCGGACAGAGTGGATTGTCCTTATATAGTTCACTGTTGTCAGTTACATGTGTCACCGTATTGTGTTGTTTACTAACACGTAGTTGTAAGAACATTGTTACTAACCCTGTATGAGTCTTGGCTCGAAATATTTTGATTTGATTTGATTAACATGCTTCCTGACGCACGGAGGGGTTTCGGAATGTAGTAGATGGTCACCCATCCACGGCCCGTGCTCAGCAAGCGTTGCTTAACCATGAAGTTCAACCCGTGCGGCTGGTATTAACTAGCAACGAGCCCTTCATTTGAAAGTAACAACGTATAAAACTATTCAGTTGCGAAAAAAGTTAACTAGTATCATACGCCATACCATTTGAATATGGCTATTAATTTGTTCACGTACTGCCAAAATATTGGGCGTTGGGTTCGTGACATGCGAGAATTTTTAACGATTTACATAGTGCGTTTGTGCTAGGTCGCTCCGTTTTAATTTTTACCGTGGAAAAAGTAACGTTATTTTCGAACCTTATTGCATTTTTTGTCAATTGTTTCGTAGCTAAATAATAACAGCGACACGGGTTGATCGAAGGTTAAGCTACTCTTGCCACGGTCGATTCGTGGATGGGTGACCATCCATTACATATTAAGAACCCTCCGTGCCTCGGAAAGCACGTTAAGCCCGGCGGCCATTTGTTGATCTCAGACAGTCGATACGGGTATTTAGAAGCCCAAAAGTTAGACAACCAGCCTTACGTACAGTAAGACTGGGAGCCAAACCACACATAGCTAGGCAGATTGTCCTGAGATGTAGGTAGGTAGATAGTTACTGGCAGTTGAGTAATATTTTTCGTTATTTCTGCTGAGTAGCCATTTTAGATAGATAGAATACTCTTTATTGCACACCATAAAAATTAAAGATTTATATGTAGAAATTTACCGTGTGGTGCGACTAAAGGACTTACTAGAGAATGGGCAGCAGCGTTCTCTATGCATTTTTAACACCATACTGCGATCGCCAACCCGCCTGACAAGCGTGGCGATTATGGCAAACCCCCCCAATTGGGTGAGGCCTATGACCAGCAGTGGACGTCTTTCGGCTGAAATGATGAATGATGATGTAGAAATTTTACAAGGGGTGACACATTGGGCAGTCTTATCGATAAAAGCGATCTTTTAAAAACAACCTTTGGATGGATTAAGCGGGAAGGGGAGACAATACTGCAGGTACTCTTTGGTGTACCATTTACATACATACATAAAACAAGTTATGCTTATCTACATAAATATGTACAATATTAATCATGAAGCAAATGCAACTACGAAACAAACAAAAAACAAAAAATGTGAATGTGTATGTGTGAGGGGAGGGTGTGAGGGTGTGTGTGTGTGTGTGTGTTATTTAATTTTTAAGTAAGATTTACCGAATTCAAAAATAAAGTAAAAGGAACGAGTTTTACTCAAATGTAGCTACTACCAACATATATTTCAGCGTGAAAGACCTCGTCTGGGATTAGTAAACATAATAACTTACTCGGTGCTGAGTCGAATCGTCTTCGGATTCGTACGAATCCGAAGACGATTCGACTTCAACAAGTTACAAGTTATACTTGTAGTAGCTAAGATAAACTTTTTCAAGATTTAGAAAAACTCAACTCAATTTAGTGTCCACAGGACACCCTTGTTTTTTACTATCTAATAAGTGCTAGTCATTCCCAAACATTTGTTTGACAGCCTCTTTCGTCTAGTGGTCGCAAGCGTAACCCTAGTAGCATTTTCTGTTGGCATTTAGTTGGGCCAACTTCAGAGGTATGTGGCCCAACCAAACGCCAACAAAAATACTACTAGGGAACTGCTAAGTATGAGGTCCTCGATTCCAAGTTCGAGCAAAGTGTTCAAATCAAATCAAATCAAAATCGTTTATTGCTATCCATAATGTACAATTACAGGTGGTAAATAATGAAATAATAACAGAAACAATTATGGACCCTGTCGGGCACAGCAAATTTTTAAATAAGTAGAGAGAGGAAGAGCGCTTTATTAATTTCCTTGTTTTCTGTTAGAAATATTTTTTTAGGGTTTTTCCATCAGGAATTTCTCAATGACAACATAGAGTCTGGATTTGTGCCCGGTTGATGGCAATAGGCCATAAACATGGAATTAAACATGACTGTCGAACTATGGGCGTACTTTATGTAGGTAAACCTCTGTCTAAACCTATAAATATTAAGAAAGAAAAAGTATTTATTGTGACTCGCACAGGAAGATCACAAACTAAACAGTATTGTTTCTCCTTCACCCGTTGTTTCACCCCTTGTCAAATTTTATACATACAAGTCTGTAATTTTTATGGTGTGCAATAAAGAGTAATCTATCTATCTAAACACACAATTGTAGAAGTATAAAAAATAAAATTATATAATAAGAAAATAAATAAATTAATACAGAGTCCTGTACGAGGCCAAAAGGCCTATCTCAGCATGATGCTGTGAGTGAGTGAGTGTCCAAGTTTCGGCTCCGTACGTCATCACATGCAGGACGCCCTGATTTAAGACCTTGGTCTTTAGGCTCACATTAGCCGATACATTTTTATAAATTGTTTTGTTAGAAGTAGGTACCGTATTTACTTTTATAAGCATTTAGTGAAACGCTGTTGTTTTAAGTTTTTGACAATACAAACAGACACTTCAATTATATTTATGGGTACTTCTACGAGTTCGTGCAAATTTGTTATTTGTAGTCATAAAAAAAAATAAAAATAACTTTGAGTGTGTGCTTTCTATCAGAACGAAATATAATAGTATTAAACTATAGCCATACGGTAACGTAAATTGCTATTTCCAATGGGTTTAATAAATATTTTACAAAAATATGCTAAAAATCATCTACCTTCAGTGTCCGTTCGTGAGTATTGCCGAATAGGTGTTTCAATTTTAATGCTGCGTTACTACAATCAATTACTAAGTGAATAAATATTATTACATACATTACAAAGAATCTGTAGTCATGTTTTTCACAAACTTAAACTGGATAATTAATTTGAAAAGAAAAAAAAAACTTTTGTCACACAAAATTGATCATTACCAGCGGCAAAATTTGAAAGTACAAAATATCTGTGTATGTTACTCTGTGGTTTTATTCCCCTCGCCCCGCATTTCACTCGCCAGCCAGTTGAGCCACAGGCACGGGAGAGGAAGGCTGCGCGTTTGGGTTGGAGAATTATAGAACATTGAATACTCGAAATTTTACTTTGTCACGAAATATTTGTCTTTACCGTCGCCTAAATTGTGGGGTAAGTAATAAGATTTTATTTATGTTTGATCTTTAAAAAGGAAGCTCACTAGGATTATTAATGTTCTTGTTGGTTTGATAATTGTCGTATTTACGGATATAGGGTTACAGACTAAAATGTCCTAAAATGTCATTACCCTCAGCATCATCACCTTCTTTTACCTTCAGCTTTGAAACTGAAGGTAATGATCCTAAACGGAAGGTAGTGATGAAATTATAAAAAAAAAATATTTACTTTTTAAATCTTAATTTTAAAGCTCTGAGTAGGTACTTAAATCGTTTCAATTACGCGGTCCGTTAATTTATCTTTATCCAGATCTTCTTTATCAAGTACTTGGCACATTAATTGCTATTCGGAGCTTTAAAATATTATATACCAGCATTCCTAAGATAAATCTAACCCAAGACACAGCACAGAAAATGTGTATAATTAGTATTTTTTTTTGGAAATAAACGAATAAAATGTACAGTCAGCTGCAGAGAAATCTCACCCCCTAGCAATGTATTTAGTCATTGCTAGGGGGTGAGATTTATCTGCAGCTGACCGTACACAATTTGCGGTGTCGTGGGTTGGATTTTTCTTAAGAACACTGGTGTTATCATATTTATGGATATTATCGTGTACTTTTTTTAATAAGCACATACTTTATGACTTCTATAGAAAAAAAAAAAATATATATATATTTATAAAGGTCACGGCAGAGGGAACTTAAAGTAAGCTTAGTATTCTTTAGTTAAATAGATAATTAAATACAGTGTTTTATTTACAGGAATAAGAATCATGGCGAAACTGAAGGCGAAGAATAAGAAAACTACCGAGGAAAAGTTAGCTCAACAAAGACTTCATAAAAGACAAAAGTATGAAGAAATAAAAAAAGATCCAGAAAAATATGCTGCTCCAAAAGGAAAAGAAAGGTTACGATATTTGAAACGCAAAGAACAGATTAAAATAAAGTCAGTTAAAGACTTAACGCCACGGCAACAAAGACAGAAAAGAAAATAATGCAGAGAAAATCGTCAACGATACATAGAAAAGAAGAAAAAAGAAAAAGCAATAGAGCAAATGCTTGTTGATAATTCTCCACCTACCAGTGATGATGAAACAATAGATCGTCAAGTGCCTCAAGTTAGTGAAGTTGACCCACTGGAGGGACCAACAACTTCTCAGATCGAAGTCAAAAAGAATAAAGGAGATCAATTTAATAAAAAATGTGAAAACTGCGTTAAAAGAATAAAAACAATACGGCGCATTCGTTATATTTATACTAAAAGAATTGGAATATTGATAAAAGAAATTCAGAAGGAACAAAATGAGAAGAGAGAGCTGAAAAAAATGATAGGCTTAGGAGAGAGAATATAAAAGCTAAAAAAGAAAATCCATCAACTGAACAGAAAATTGAAAATTTATTGGATAAAATATATAAAGGCAAAAAAGAAGAAGTGAAAAAGAAGTTGATATTTGGTGAAGTTATTTTTAAACAGCTGAAAGAAGGGTTCAAAACTCTAAGAAAAACAGATAAACGTAAATTCAGTGATGTTATTGTAAAAGACAAAGAAAGTTTCAAAAAACACAGAATAACGACAGCAATAATGCCATTTACATTGAGAAATAAAAAACAAGTACATGAAGATCAGGAGAATTGAATAAAACGAGAAATAGAAGAGTTCTTTGATGAAGATAGTAATATAGTCTTCCCTGTTGTCATTACCTTCACTATCAAAGTCATTACCAGTTCGAAAAAAAAATTAAAACCCTTATAACTTCTAAGTTTATGTGTGCAATTGGCTATTAATTGGTAAAATTATAAAGAATTATGCATATTTTAGAAATAAAGTTCTAGTTTTGAAGTAAAAAAAAATCTCTTATTTTCGCCAAGTTTGCACGACATGGAAGAATTACCCTTATTTGCATAGATAATAATATCGAATCAATTGAAGCATTACAGCCTAAATTATGATTATTAAAAATAAGTGCCGCAGCGCTGGTATTCTGATAAGGCCCGCTGTGATGTCGCGGGCAGATACAGAAATACATAAATCATTATCAATAAAATACATATTATTATCGTGTAAAATATTAGCAAATAAAATATTCATTTAATCCGCGCGTCAGTACCCGATGTAACCTCATTACTTGTATATTACAGGTGTGTTATGTTATGTTAGTAAAACTTAATTCGGGTGACCATTGAAAATCAGCACTGTACTGTGGATCCCTCATAATAATAATAATAATACCATTCATTTCAGGCAACACACGCTCATAGAAAAATACCTTAACCTAAACATACATATTTTAATACAAAACTTGAGTAAATAAAAGGCTTAAGATTATGTTAGTACCACTTCACTTTGCATTAGCTGCACTGCTGTCCCGTGGAACTTGTCCGCGGAAGCGACGGAACACCACGTCCTGCGGCCAAAAGTCTTCTTCCATGACGCAGCATATTCATAGTGCAGTATCATGCTGAGTGGAAGCATTCTTGTTACAGTTATGACGCAGCTGCCGACTATTTTCGGTTTTGTTCTCATGATGGTAATGTAGATCTATTTTGTTCTATTTTTCTGTCTACCTACCTACCGTGTTTCTGTGACAAATAAACCTATTTTTCTTTCATTATTACTTTTTTCTTAATTCGGTGTCTACAGAGCATCTGCTGTTGTTAATATCCAATTAGTGCCCTAGCCGCTTTTAATAACTCTTATTAGTGCCCCAAAAATTTATTTTTCTTTTAATATTCTGGTTGAAAATCACTTCCTCTCTCCTTAAACATCATCATTACTTAAAATTCCTTGCTCTTGTATCATGTTTATTATTGCATAATAAACATGATACGATTTATAATTGGATAAGTATCTATATGCTTCATGTATGTATTTATTGTTTATGTAAATGGTACACCACTGACTACCTGCAGTATTGTCTCTCCTTCTACTTTTGATCCATCCAAAGGTTGTCTGTAAAAGATCGCTTTTAGCGATAATACCGCCTATTGTGACACCCTATGTAACAGTTCTACATTTATATCTGTAATTTTTATGGTGTACATAATAAAGAGTATTCTATCTATTTATCTATCTGTAAGTTTGTTGAGTCTGCTTTAAAAGAAAGACAGAAAAAAAAGAAGGAAAGAAAAAAACGTTTATTTGCGGTAAACATGACGCAATAAAGAACATAAACACAAAACAAAAATAAGAAAACTATGGGGGAAAAATGGGTCACATCCACGTAAAACGGCTTTCGCTCAGCATTATGCTGCGACCCTATGCAAGACAGAGTCCCAGCGCTGGTTTTCAGCGACAGCCGGCGTTGACATAATGACGTCGTCCGGTGCAGCAAACAATTATTAAGACGCTGTACCAGCACAGCGTACTTAAAGAAAATTTATATAATTTAATTCAATTTAAAATGTGATAGAATATAAAAAGAATATAAGAAAAAAAAAAGAAAAAGGAATTATACATGCTATATGAGAATATCATCCACAACAAAAAAAAAATGGTTTTAAATGGTACCGAACGCTTGACTTGAATGTACCTGCCTGGCTGAGAGTATGTCATGCTCACTTAAATGTCTCGCTGGTGGTGGCGAGTGTGTTGGATCATTAAGTTCCCTTCAAGATGGTTGAGCTAAATGGTGCTGATCCATGCGTCATGTTCGTGAACGGGCGCCGTCAGTTGGGACTGGTCATCTCTTAGCTGCCACGGATTATTCTAATTATTGAATTGTTTCTATTACGGACGCTTCTAACGTGCATGTCTTTCTACATTGTTCTCACATGTATAACTTCAACATGAATGATGTAACCCATATTTTGTCACAATATTTTGTTTTAAAAGAGTGTCCGTGGAGTTTCTTGTCCGTTCTTCTGCATAGGAACCTACTACGCTTTGGAATGGGCAACTAATAGCTTCATCTTTCTGACTGACCGACCCCTTGACTATTCAAAAGTGCCTGTAATTGGTTTATTTAAAATAGTTTGATAGCGACTCGATAACGGTGAATATACCACCACACCTACAATTCCATTAAACCCAATTACAACTTCGCACACATGAAACCCCAATACATATTAAACAACTGCAAAACAGTGCTAATAAATAAAGGATAATTTAAAAACTAATTAGGTTAATACCAGAGCGTATGGTATTGGTATTAATGTATTACATGTAGGTTTGTTCTAGTTGTCGCGAAATTAGATTATCGGCAAAGTCCCAAAGGAGAAGGCGTTGGGGATGTTTACACGCGAACTGGACAATAACTTTTCTAGTAAACTTGATCGCACCTTTATATTACGTCACTCAGAGGCGTTATACCATGCAATAATAATTGTATGAAAAGGATAACATAAATATAACGTTTACATTATACAGGGTAAGTTTTTAACCAGTGCGCAATTTTTTTTTAGTAGTTCAGTATCAGCAATAGAACACATTTTCATTATTTGTTCAATACTTTTTTTTTGGTCCACTTGAAATCCGCAAAACATGGATACAATCTATTCATAATAATATCAATGGGCGAGCGCACAGCTGATAAGTACCTACTACTGCGTTCCGCTTCATTGACCGCGCCGCCGGCACGTTGCGCGACGAGTATCCATTATACCAGTTCCAAAATAAAAATCTTTCGTTAACGATAACTTAATTTTTTTGTACTAAGACATATCAAAACAAGAAATAGGTGTTTAATAAAATACGTTTTAGTTTAATTTGTCAAAATTTGCGCACTGATTAAATACTTTTCTTGTATATCATTGGTCAGGCAGGGGCTATAGTTCTTCCATAGTTCTAGGTTAACCAGTCCACTTTAGCCACCCAAACCCATATTCCAATATTTTTGTTTTCATACTTTACGATAGTCGTACACCAACTGGGGGATGTCCTTGAGTGCACTTGCATATTGGATACAAAGATAATCGTCGGTTGGTGCCTCGTTTAATTGAAAGCGTCTAACGGGCCTCTGCGAGTTGGTTCCGGCCCCACGTAAGCCTTCCTAAGGTCTGGGACCCCAGGTTCTGAAAATATATCAAAGACAATATAATAACAAAGTATAAAACATATATTCATTCATCATTTAGATACTAACTACACAAAGCGAGCTTAATTCAAAGTTGAGTTTTCTATCAGAAAACCTGAAGCTGTCCTTTATATAGGTGGACAGTGCTATTTAATCGTTACATTACAAAAGTCAATTAATTTGCAAAATAAATTAAAAAAAAAAAAATATTACGTTACTCTTTGAATTATTGGAATAACTCAATATCAAGTTATTCTTTAAATTACTTCTTGGTAAAATTAATTTTCGTTAAATTAAAAATTCTCTTAATCGTATAAAACGTTCAAAGCGTATTAGGGAATTAATTTATGAAACACTTTATTGTACACCAATGATTATTTTAGAATTTGTAATGGTGTATTCGATTAATTCTTATATTCCATGCGTTGTCTTAATGAACGTTTGCTTTCCATCATTAACACACATGTCATGGTAATTGTATTCACTTCCTGTCTAAACCATGTGACTATGTACATAATTATTTGAATGTTTCTATACACAGTTGATCGTTTTAAGCCGCGATCATAATCTCCAGATAACCTTTGTAAAGGGAGAAAAATTTCAAAATCGAAAAAAGAAAATGATTATTTCAAATTACAAGCCAGGTCTAATAACAATCTTCAATATTTTCAATCCTCATCACCCGCAAATCGATTTATTATTTTGACAACCTCATCTCGGTAATGTGAAAATAAAATTTGTCAAATAAACCCTTGGGGCGTGACAATGTTTCAACGCAAATTCCAAGCGACGCGTCGGGTATTAATAATAATACAAATGGCTATATTAATTGTTGTCTCAGTGGATTAATAAAAACGTTAGTTAGTGAAACAATTATTTCAATGAATATTCAGTAGGAGCGAGTTTACTGAGACCTTTTGATATTTTGAATGCCAGCGTCGCGTCAGTCGGGGCGTCAATACGAAGCTCACAGCAAAGCAACTTAAGCAAATTACTTAGTTGGGACCCTCCTCCATAATTATTATTCAACCTTTATCCGACGCAAATCGAGTAAATTTGTTCCGAAATTACTTTTATTAAAAGCATTTCTTTCCCTTCGTCGAACCAAAGTGCTAAAGTAGAGTAAATGGACTGGAATTTCCGTTTCAGGAATAAATTATATGAGAATATTATAGTAAATAACTCTTTAAAGACGATAAATGAATATCCGTGAGACTCAAGTTTTTTCGGCAACGAAAAGGTTAGCTAAAACATTGTTATAACATTTTCGTAGAATGAAAGCTTTTGATCTTGGGCAGGATCGGTTGTATTACCTACTTACCTAAGCAACGTATCGACGTATATACATCAAAAAAAGTTTGCGATCACTTTGAAAAATAGAAATCTTTTTTGTTAGGTACGGTATATTATATTATGATTCAGCTCGCCTGAATTAAACCCAATAGAGCACGCGTGGGATGCTCTTAAGCGAGCTGTTTGGAACCGTCAGCCACGTCCCCAGACAGTGCCAGAGCTCAGGAAAGCCGCTATTCAAGAATGGGACAGGTTACCCCAAGAAATGCTGGATAACTTTATTCTCAGCATGCCCAGGAGGATCACGGCATGTGTTCGAGTCAGGGGAGGAGTTATATTAAATTGAATATAAACCTTTTATTAATAAATTGTTGTTTAAGTTTGGTTAAACAGTCTTTTTCTTTCTATAAAATTTCTGTTACAATTACATTATGATTAATTACTCAATATTTTTTTATAAAATAGTTTATTTTTTTAATTTCAAACAAGGTATTTCTATTTAAAGAAAACACACAACAAAGAATTTTTCTTGATAAAGTTCAATTTAAAAAGTTAGGTATATCAGTTTATGCTAGTGATCACAAACTTTTTTTGATGTGTGTATATTTGCTTCTATACAAAGGCATGAAATTATCTACCTACACATTGCTAGGTAGGTACATATAAAAGATTTATATCCTACAACATTATTATTATTTTAATAAAGTCAAATCCAGCTTTCTGTAATTAAACTATGTAGCTTAACAGATTATTAAATGCTTATTCACATTTTGGTTGTTATTTATGTTCACCGGGATTTTCAGAAACGTACGTTAGCATAATTTTATTTAACTTTGCCAGACCTGACATAGATTCCGTGTATAAACATTAACTATGACTGGTTTACGTATTTCAAAACATTTTAATTTGTTCGGCTTAAAAAGTGTAAATTAAAATTGAAGTTTATTTTTATAAATAATATTTACATTTTACGGATAATGTTACTGGTGTTCCCATCACAATTAGCTAAATCCATTCTTTAGAAAGCTCTTATCTGATCATATTAGAACTGTGAAATCCCTTCGACATAGATATCAATACTTTAGGTCTTATCTTAGATAAAATAGACCCGTAAAACTTTGAGGAAATCATTATAGTGGAAGTGTAATTATCACTAGAGTTGGAAACTTTTCGGATTCACTCGAAAATTCAACGCTAAGTAACTGTTGATAGATTTTAATTTTGAATGGCAATCAAATGGTGCTTTTAATTCGTCTTTTGTTTATACCTAACTGGCGGCTTGCCCCTGCTTTGCACGGTTTTTGTGACATGACAAAACATCAAGATATCTTTATTCATCATCATCATCATCATTTCAGCCGAAAGACGTCCACTGCTGGACATAGGCCTTCCCCAAGCACCACCACCTCGACCGCTTCTGTGCTTCCCGCATCCAGCGGATTCCTGCGGCTTTCATAAGGTCATCGGTCCACCTTGTGGGAGGCCTTCCAACACTACCTCTTCCGGTACGCGGTCGCCACTCCAGAACCTTTCGGCTCCAACGGCCATCTGTTCTAAGCGCAATGTGCCCTGCCCATTGCCACTTAAGTTTGGCAATTCTTCGAGCTATGTCGGTTACCTTGGTTCTCCTGCGGATCTCTTCATTTCTGATTCGATCACGTAGGGAAATTCCAAGCATAGCCCTCTCCATTGCTCTTTGGGTGACTTTTAGCCTTCTAATAAGGCCCATTGTGAGCGACCACGTTTCTGTGCCATAAGTCATCACTGGCAACACGCACTGGTCAAAGACTTTCGTCTTGAGACACTGCGGTCTCAAGACGAAATCGGATCTTTATTATTCCTAAGTTTTATATTCATATATATGATATACCTATAAACCATCCGGAATGGCCTGTCTAGACTTTTCACAACTGTTGGAATGTTGGAATTCTCAAAATAATGGTGAACACCCCATCAAAATACATTGCTCAGTTTCGAAGAACAACGTGGTCACACAGATATACCTACACGAAAAGCGACTATCATTTTTATAATTAGCTGATCAGACCGACGTTTTCCTGTCCAGTTTTCAATAATTCTTACAAAAATCTCATAGAAAAAAGGAAGTTAATTTTTCCCAAATTTGAAAATTTTCCGGGAATCTTTTCCAATTTTTCTTTCCAAAAAAACCAAATTCGGACTATGACAAAACTTTGAAACACAAAATTGCCAAACCGGTCTAGCCGTGAATAAGTGATGTGCTTACCAACGAACAGCATTTCATTTTTATTTTTATAGATAAATCTAATGATATTTTTATTTAATTTTTTCTATTTTTTGACGTTTCGTGACATTCTTTTATTTAACTATTATTATTATATTTACATAATGTAAAAGCTAATAATGTTAAAATAATAATAGGTAATACTAAGTACAAGTATATAAAAAAGGGAGAGGAAAAAATCAAAGGTGGTGATGATGATGACCCACAATACAGGAGAAATTCAGTCAGCATCGCTGTCCACAGGAAAAGTAGATTTTATTTTATATGGAACTATCCTTATGGTACGAGCAGATATGTACGTTTTTCATCTTCATAGAGATACACTTATCGTTAAAACGTATAATAGCAGTATTTTTTAGAGCTTTGGCTATTAGCTAGTCTAAAATTAATTATAGAGCAAAGTCAGTTATATCAAAGGGACAATTGGAAAAATGTTTTTGTTTTCGAGTGTAACTGATTAAATTGGTCTGCTTCTAACTTGGTGTTCTTAGAAAATTGAATGGCGATACGGCTACTAATAAAATTCTGTGTACCGAAACGAAATTGAAAAGGATATTGACTAAAATTAACTTTTAGTGAAACGGATATTATTTACTTGGTATAAGATACCTAATAGATACCATCGAAGTTATATCCGTCTTCTCTCAGTTTGACAACTTTCCTATTGGTTCTGTCAATAGTTTACAGTACTAACTTAATAATATTACTGTTAGTAACATTTTGACCTTAAACATTTACTTCGAAAAATAAATTTGTTTAAATCAACTTAAAGTTCCAAGAAAACTCGTTATTCGATCCGAAAATCTAATAAACATTTCACTAGAGAATTTATTTTAAATGTTCAACGTAATTTTTGCGAGAACATCGCACTCATTTTTGGTACTCCACGTCACGTACACATAAAAATCGCTTACATAAATCGATGTAAAGCGCTTTACTTAATAACACACGCTACATTAAGCAAGGTCGTCATGCTTAACGCGGGAGGCTTCATCAACAGAATATCTAAGCTTACGCCTTAATCGACAGCGTTAGAAAGTATACATTATTGCCTACATTTATTTTCGGTAATGAAGAAAAGCAAACCTTTTTGGACGGTCAGGGAAATCAATTGTTTAATAATTGGCACTCTAAGTCAATCTGCCGTGTTCTAGCAATTTCATACAACTATCAAAGAATGACAATTGTGATTTGATAATAACGAAAGTGCATCAGGTATGTTTGTACAAGCACACGTAGATGGCTTCCACGCTATCGTTAGACAAAAATCTGCCTCTTTGCTCTGCAGAGTGCGGTGCAGCTCCAACTCCATCCTTAAGACTATAGCGGGGAGTTGCGAGTCTCCTTTATCAGATGATGTTGTTCGAAGGTGTATGTATGTCGAACAACAGCCTTTTTACCAAATAGATAATAAGTTTACTAACATAGGTATAAGTTATCTTTATCTACACCCATGCTACAAATCCTCTATAAAAGTTTCTGAAACAGTTAGCTTATTGCCAACATTAAAACAACCGGTGTCATAGTAATTATAATATCATCCAAACGAGTGTTATAATGTTGTACTAAATTTCATCATGCATCTCCTTTGCGTTTTCGATCCCTTCCTTACTCATCAAATAGCCACATTTATGAATTTATAAAAAAAATAACATTGTCATGCACGCACGTTTTACTACCACAGCGCCGTAATTAAAAAGAAAAACTTATAGGTTATTCGAGTTTACGTCGCATCCCGCTTTTTCTTTTTATTTTTTATCGATATTAGTATTGCAAAAATGTTTAAGTTTGTTGTTTATAAAATGAGTGATACAATCTTTGATAACACACCAACAGATATTTCTAATGCAGCAGTGGACATTTCCAACCAATTATTACCAGAAAAGTAAAAAAAAACAAAATGAAAAGGCGTACCAAGATTTCATAAATTGGAAAATATCAAAGAGTAGATAACATGGGTGTAGATAAAGTCTTATATGCAACTGTACATAATTAGGTATTAAAAAACTCATGTGATACTATTATCACACGAGGCGAAATTCGTGTTTTAATACCCCTTATTATACCACAGTTGCATAAATAACTATTTTGTTTATTAACCTACATGTTGCTTATCCGAAATAAAAATTATTTTATTTTTATTTTATTTTTAACGTTTAATAACTGCGGACAATTTAAGTTGTTATAAGGTGTTAATAGTGTGTTAAACCAATGCAAGTTTTTATTGGTTTTTGATGTATACCTGATGAAGTCACTCACAAATGTTTATCATACATAAATAAGTAGCTTAATTTTAGTTTATAGTACCTATTTGTTTTTATTATTTTAAAATTACTTTTACTGTTTTTTTTTTCTATTATATATTTTTCACGAGTTTCAGTACGTAGAATGTTCGTTTTTATCTCCATTTTTTATGTAACTTAGTTTGGAAGGCGCTGGTGTCTGTGATACAATGATTTTTTTCATTAGTACAGGCACCAACGATACACTTTTTTCTGTAATGTTCATTTTTATTATTTAGCTGAAAATTTGTTTTCTGAACTATATATATGTGTTTTTCCGAAATAAAAAAAATATTATTATTATTATTAATAATGTCATTCATAAAGTTCAGAAAAATAATCGCACATTGATGATCGTCATTGAATGATATTTCCATTTTCTTTTTCATGGCTTGCTTTTCACCATCCTTTTTCTAATTTTGTTCCTATTTAATATGACACTTGCCTATTTTCACCATCCACCATATTCGGTTAGAAGGGACCAAAAGTTTGCGGTCTCTGCCAACCGAGTAGTGTACTGTCCCTTCACATAAAGTTGTATCGTGTACCTAAAACGGGTCAAGCTTTTTACTACGTTGGCAGAAAAAAACGCAAAAGGCAATGGACGCAATCTCCACATGCTGACTTTATACAATTACGTTTTTTCGGCTTCGCCGTCCAGCCATCTGTAGGTTGTAGTCCAATTTAATTTACAGCCGATGTTGACAAATTTTAGAGGATTTTGTTTCCATACAAAATGAAAAAAGAACTCTATACATGATACATGATGTTGCGTAAACCTTTCATTTCATGAGCAAACGAATTATTTTAGATAATAGATAACATTTGAATGGTATCAATTTTCCTTTTAAAGCAAAGTAGGTACAACTAGCAAGTGTCTACACACTTGCTAGTTATACCTACTTTGCTTTGAGTGTAATATTATGTTATGTATATATATAGTAATTCTAATTGTATGTATTAAAATTAACGAACTGCCTCCGCTTTTCACGACTTTTACTACTTCACAAAACATCGAGAATTCTTGATTATATTCAAGTTTAATATTATTGTAAGTATTTATTTCTGAATAATATTTACATAATTTAAAAGCTGATTGATAGTCTGAAAATAATATGTACAAATTTTTATAAAGAGGAGGGGAAAGAATCAAAGGGCATCAAAAAATTCGTCCTCATTGCTGTCAACAGGAAATATGCCCAAAATGGTGGCAGCATTGCCACGTTGTATGGCAATGCTGATTCTTTGGCCAAGAAATAGGCCAGCCTTCTGGTCATGTGAAGAGTCGACCAAACGCTTCGCGATGTCTCAAATAACTTAATGGGCACTTGGACCCCATGGTCCTAGAATAATGTATAGTATTTTTTTTTTATTTTGTAATTAATATACACATAAACCTTCGGAAATAAATGTTCTAAATAATGGTGAAAATGTCATAAAAACTCGCTGCAAGCAAACTTCTTAGTTTAGAAGAACAACGCAGTTACACAGATAGACAACTAATAAAACTTATATTAAAAACAAGAATAAAAATACAGTGATAATAAAATATAAAAAAATGCCCGTACGAGGTTTTTTTTTAAATGGCATCTCGAAGTTGACCTTAAGAGGTCGTGACTCCTTAACTGGACTTTCCTGTGGCTGCCTTAAGCGAACTTAAAACCTCCCGCTAGGGCATAAAAAACTAAACGACTGCACGCTAAGGGCACCCCCTGTGGGGTACGAACCTTGGCTTAGGGCAGCGTCGGGGGAAGGACAGCAAGGGACGGGCTGGATTAAATCAGGGTTATTATTAATAGGGGAATTTAAAGCTACAGGCTCATCTGCTGGAACTTCATCGAGCAAGGGTCGGGGGACCTGTGCGAAGCCAAAAAGGCTCCTATTTCAGCATAATGCTGCGATATTTAAAAAATAAATACCGTTGCGCTGGTATTCTGATAGGGCCCGAAGTAATGCCACGGATACCTACGGACATTTATATGTCCCACAAGGATTAAAAAATATAAAACAATAAAATATAAATAATATGTATATATAGATGAATTTTTTAAGGCCTATCAGCTAGGCTCACAAGATAGATGGAGAGTTGCTAGCGTCCTATAATACTCTAATTTGTTTAGCAGTGTCACTGTTGACGATGCTACGTTGCCTGCTCAGTTGCAGGAAAGAAATAAAATACGTGGACTAGATAACAATTCGGTGTAATACAGGTACACAATAATTTTGAACCTAAATTAAAAATTATGCCTTTGTCGTCGTAAGATTTCAAGTGAAGACGCTCGGAGTGGGAGACCGCGCGAGCGCCGATCCTGAAGCTGCGGCCCGCGCGCCCCTCCAGCCACCGCGCGCCTCTATCCAGTTGTAGTAGGCATACCGTGCACAGACAGTCGCTAGCCCTAGAAACGGAACCCGACGGCAAAATCATAAAGTCAAAGTCAAAGTCAAATCGTTTATTTCAAATAGGCGCATAAAAGGCACTTTCGAACGTCAACATTTACAAAATAATTAATAGATTCTAGTTGCCCCTTCCAAAAGGTAGTTACGTATGGAGAAGAATGAACAAGAAACTCCATATTTACTATTTTAAAATGTTAACAATATTTTGTATACATTAATTATTAATTATATGTGAAGACGATGTACTTACCTAGAATAAAATCACTATACCGTAATAGGTAAAAATAATTAAAAGTTAAGCAATGAAAGACAAACTAATTATGCAATAGATACATGGTGCTCACATATTTACAAACATTGTAAAAGTAGATGAGTTCCCTAAAGTTTTAACATTTAATAACCTACGTCAGTGTGTGAGATAAAGTATATTAATCACAGAAAATAAAATTAATATCATAAAAACTGTACCGGCTTATTTCGGCGTCTCTCTTTGCCATGTACCAACCACAATCCAAAAACTGGTTTTATACATTATTCGAGCATTGCCTAACGCATGTATCCAGGGCTATAGACGCAGCTTCCACACACCAATGAGGCTATTCCATGGTACTAGCCAGCCTCTAATGTTTATAGCCTACATAAGCAAAATGTGTTTCTAAAGCGGTGTTCACACATGTATATCACCAAGTCTGCGATAACCACAAGCGGTAATCTACTTGCAGTTGCAAGCACATGCTCTTGGAGTAAACTGCTTCAATACACTACCGTAAGTACCGTTCAAGTTTAGCCTCTTAAGGCAACTAAGTCAGAGCGGACGTACTTGTGTGAAGTTTTGATATATGGGTATAGATAGATAGATAGAATACTCTTTATTATGTACACCATAAAAATTACAGATATAAATGTAGAACTGTTACATAGGGTGTCACAATGGGCGGTCTTATCGCTAAAAGCGATCTTTTACAGACAACCTTTGGAGGGATCAAAAAGTAGAAGGAGAAACAATACTGCAGGTAGTCAGTGGTGTACCATTAACATATATACAATAAATACATACATACATAAAGCATATAGATACTTATCCATATAAATATATATATATATATATATATATATATATATATATATATATATATATATATATATATATATAATAATAAACATGTATTTTTTTTGTATAGAGGTGTTATGCATTTTACGGGTTAATTTATTTAGTAAGACAAGTTTCCGTTGGAGATTTTTGAAGTGAAGTTTCTTTAGGCGCGTTGAGCACATTTTGGGTGAACAAAAAACATGGAACTCGCGACATCGTCACCGAACGCTTTCTATGAGCTATACGTATACTGTGTATATATGTGTACTTTTTGGGTGAACAGAAATCATGGAACTCGCGTCATCGTCACCGTACGCTTTCCATGAGCTATAAGTATACTGTGTATATATGTGTACTTTTTGGGTGAACAGAAATCATGGAACTCGCGTCATCGTCACCGAACGCTTTCCATGAGCTATAAGTATACTGTGTATATATGTGTACTTTTTGGGTGAACAGAAATCATGGAACTCGCGTCATCGTCACCGAACGCTTTCCATGAGCTATAAGTATACTGTGTATATATGTGTACTTTTTGGGTGAACAAAAATCATGGAACTTGCGTCATCGTCACCGAACGCTTTAGTTACTTAGTTTCCACTTCTATCGCTATTTCTATTCTTCTGTCCCCAAAGACTGCCCCGCATGTTTTTTTTTTTTCATTCAGGGGCCATTGTGAGTTTTTAACCGATTGTCCATAAAAAAAATTGTCAAAAACTCTCACAATGGCGGGAAATGTTTGTAAATTAGTACCCTAATACAAATAAACACGGAATAAAGGTATGCTTGGTATAAACGTCAAAAAACGTATGGTTATACCTAAGTTGTTCCTAGGATAACTTTCTTCCGTGTTTATTTGTAAGGCCCGTAGACTTTTGGCCCCCAGATCTATTAGTCCAATTACAGGAAATATAATATAAGAAAGATAATAGTAATATTAAATTTCATTAAAAAAAAAAACAAGTCTGTATCACATTCGCAACTATCTTAGATTATTAAAACACTAGCTTTTGCCCGCTACTCCACCCGCGTGGATGTCGGTTATCGCGTAAAAAAGTAGCCTATGTCCTTCTCCATATCCCAGGTTATATCTCTGCCAAATTTCATGACGATCGGTTCAGCGGTTTAGGCGTGAAAACGTAACATACAGACAGACAGAGTTACTTTCACATTTATAATATTAGTATGGATAGTGGCTTTTGGCAAAGCCTCGTAAATCCATAGATATCATAAATCTTATCATGTCCATTAGGAAAACTTAATGGTAGACTAACCACTAAGTTTAGGATAAATTGCATGCACCCGACTTCCATCCTCCCGCGATGGTTTTAGTCAGCTTAATTTGATAAATGAGAGTCAAGGAGAGGACACTTATACTCGTACCATACCCTTGTATAAAGAAGTGATATCAGAGAACAAAATGTACAATATCTATGGTCTTAGCAGACTAGACTTGGGTAGCTCTCGAGCGAGTGATAGAAAAGAGCTAGTTCTTTTCGATTGACTTCGCTCTCGCTCGCTCAATAACTCATTCAGACTCACTAGTTCAATAAGTAAGTACTTCAGTCGGTCTCGGCAGATGTCTCACCGAGTGAGACACCGAAGTCACCAACCAAACGGCTCGCTTCGGAATATTTCGGATCGCATCATTAGCTCTAGCAACAATAGAATAGCTTTCCGGCACAATACGTCATTGTAAACTTATCATATGACATAATGTCAAGTAAAGTCATAATAAAAACAAACAGTATTACTTAGTACCTTATCGGTTGTTTTGACGAAATGGCATGAATGTAAAGTATCTATAGTATTTACTGTATTTTTCAAAGATCTCTTGACTATTGAGCGAGTCGAGCCATCTCCACCGACGCGCGTGTGCCTGAGTCAAATGAGTTAACAGTCGGCGTCTGAGGACTGAGTCACTGAGCCGAGCTAGTGTGCTAGAAGTGAGCTAGAATAGCTCTTTAGAGTGAAAGAGCTAATCACTCTTTTTCTTTTCATTGAGCTATATCGCCCTTGTCTATAGCAGACGATGTATAGATAATTTGACGATTTTATAACTTTTTAACTATTAAATTTTCTTTCGAATACTGGGGTTTTGCCTTTAAAACATTCAAGGACATTGAACGAGACACAATAGAAGTTTTATTGTTATGAAATTTATATCAATTCCGTGATTTATATCGTTAATTTAATAAAACCAGATAAAATAGTTGTCTTTATTATTAAAAAAACGCAAAAAACGTTTTTATGACTTGGCAGTATGAAGTAGGTACCCAAGTCGAATGACACATATTGAAAATTAAAAAAATACTGTTATATACTTTATGCCTGTTTCATTTTGTTGCAATCAAGTGAAAAGCAGAGTGTATAACTCGGGCATGAACGAGCCATTTTATCCCTCGACTTAACCATCCACACTTGCCTGCGGCTTGGGTAGATATATATGACTCAGGGTAAAACGGCTTCTTTTATGCTCTAGCTGTACCTACCACTGTACAATCTACTATTATAGTTGGCAAAAAATTGCCTGCTTGTACATTTTGCAGCATAACGAAAACTAGGTATTCAATATATTTTTCAATTCTCATGCTCTAAAAGTTCGTCTTTATGTCGTGCGTAGGCGACATAAAGTCACTTTTTATGCTCTAGAGCATAAAGTAAAATCTTCGTCGAAGACCAAGGCAATCGGTCCAACAGCCACACGAACAACTTCAACTTCATAGAATAACCTCTTTATTTTAATTCGTTTCGTTAGTATTCTAAGAACAAGGCAAGGATATACCAACAGCCAAAGTACACAATAAAAATTCTAGAAATAAACTTATATTTTTTATTACGTCCATTTATTATTTTTTAAATTAGTTTTTTATGTAAGTTAATCAATATATTTAAAATATAAGTTATCATAGATATAGAAACAAAATGTTTTTATAACTGAGCAGTATGTAACGACCTAAGTCAGGTGTTATGTCACGTTCCAACTGAAAAAATAAAATAAAGAAAAAACTAAAAAGTTATTGGCGGAAAACATAATTATTTTTCTATTTTAATTAAATTTATAATATTTACATGTTGCTGTTTCATTTCCTCGCAATCGAAGTGAAACTCGTCCATAAAACCCATATTACACTCTCGTTTTATGCACTTGATGTACAATCTGCTATTGTTACCAATACATAGTCGTATAATGTCATCGTCTATTTACTTTAACTCGACATGAAAATTAAATAAGAAGACATTAGAAAAAGCTAGATATTATTCTTTGAAAGTCAGTTGAAATTATATTAGAAATAGTCAGACATTACTTCTTGCAGGACTGTTGAAAGGCTAAAATAACATTTTTAAAAGAGCTTCAACTTTCCTTCGTCGGCTTTCACACAAATTACACGGACGTTATGTTTACAAGGACGGACGGCCCTCAAACATTTGCCCTTGTGTTTACCATGTTTGTCTCGCGAACATTTTGTAAACAGTTTATAGTGTTTCCCTTTTAATGTTTATGTTGGATTAAAAATAATGTAGTTTGGTATAGAATAGTTTGAATATAAGTACCGAGAGAAAATCTAATGAAAATTATTTCTTGAAGTTACAGATAAAAATGTAGGAAGAATATTTGAGTCGCTTAACTTCAAACTCGGGTAAATCCACTTTACTCTCTTGGGAGATTTAAAAAAAAAAGTGATAACAGTCTTAATTCCATGAATTAAAAGGCGGTTTTTTATTTCTTATGTCAACAGTACTGAAGGTAACGACCCTATAAAGCAAATTTAGTATTATAATCATACTTTCAAAAATGTAAAATTAAGATTGGATTTACCTTCATTTGATCTAATGGAATGCAATTTATCTATCTTGAAAAAACTCAGTGTGGATTTTTTATTAGGCCGCTTGCGGGCATTGCTCGGTGTAACTATTTTAATGGCATCATCCATGGGAACTGTCTATGATTAAAAAGAAACAATAAAAAACCGGAGCGTACGGTGATAATGTCGCAGAGTTGACGACGACTGACCGCCATGTTGAACAAACGCGGTTAGCTGATTGGCTCTCATGGACTCTGCATTTGAATAAAACTGTCTCATGGATCTATCGGAATTAGATAAAATTTTATGATTTTTATGGTTATTTTCTCAAGAACTCTGCGGATTTATATAAAACTGATAAAATTGTTTTAAAGGTCTGTTTTTGGCCTTTAATTTGGTACCAAAACCTCCAAAATTCTCAAAATTGGATTTACCCGAGTTTGAAGTTAAGCGACACATTTATGTACCTACATAATATGACTAAAGAGAGATTCTATTTTATTTTGCTGTGAAAGTGAATTTTCTGTGAAAAAATGTTTTTAGCGACTTGCAGTGGCCTATGTGGAAAGCTCTCAATCGATTGCGTACCCAGGTAGGCCGCTGCAAACACAATATAGCGAAGTGGGGGATTACTGTCCCATCCAACACCTAGTGCGAGTGCGGTGTTTCTGATCAGACCATGTGTCCACTTGCTGGAGTGTCCTATGTGCCCGTTCACTTGCACTAAAGAAGACCTAATGAACACCACTGATGCCGCAATCAACTTGGCCACCTATTGGGCTCAAACAATATAATAACTGGGTACCATAGACACGAAAAGAAGAAGCGACAACAAAGAACTACGCGCAAATGTGAATGTTATAATAACTTTCAACTGAACCACATTGCAGCAAAGCATTATAGTCTATCTAGTTTAGTAAAAATATGTGGGCACAATGAAATGGCATGTGCAATTTATACAATTAATCATTTTAATATCAACGGCAGCAAGAACAGCCTTTTGTTTCATAATTAATGAAGTTGACATTCCTGTTACAATAAAAAAAAAATAACAATAGCTTTTATTATTAATTAATGCAGTGTTGTTCAACGTGTGGGTCGCGACCCCCTGGGGTTCGCGAAGCTTCTATAGCAGAGTTGCAAAAAGTTGGGAAAGCTACTGCAGTAAAAAAAAAAAGTATACAGTGTTTCAATAATACAAGTCTCTGTTCTTGTCTATCGGTAACTGTAGGTTTGTGACTGAACTGAACTGTGATGTGTGAGTTTTGGTGCATGTAGTCGTGCGCCGAGCCCAGGTTTACTGATTTCGGCTTATTCCACTAATCCCCCCTGAGATAATCCCCCTCAGTGGAAAAAACTGAACCCTAATGTAAGAAAAACACTTTCAGGGGATCTTGGAATAAGTTATTTTTTGTTTTTTCAATTCTAGTTTTTTCCCCTTAGCGGGATTATCAGGGGTGAATTTTAGTCTGTTTTCAGATTCCACTTTTCCTCCTAAGGGGGATTTTCAGGGGGGATTTGTGGAATAAGCCCTGATTTCGATGTTAGCGCGTAACATTATCTTCCTCCTTTTAATATATCAATGGTTGGATTGAATATTTGTCACAAAATAAAATAAAACATGAAACAAAGCAACGGGTAGGTCGCGAAATATTTCTTCGTACTAATGGGGCCGTGTCATGAAAAAGGTTGAAAAACACTGAATTAATGTGTTCCACCATATTAACGCTGTAGCACATCTACGCCGTAGCACCACCTACGCCGTAGCGCGTAATCGTAGCAATTTCTACGAATTAACCGTATGAGTAAATAAATTGTTACGCTCATATCGGCTTTACATTATTTAATTCCAGTCTTCATTTTATTTTAATTTATACTCGTAGACAATGTTTATTTGTTTTTCATCATAATTATTATTTTAATATTAAATATTAAAACAGTAATGTGAATTAATATATCGAAGGAATAAAAGGATACTCTTATGAACACATAACAATTACACGAATACAATAAATTCTGTTGAAATCAGTTTGGGACCAGTTTTTATTTTATTTTCGTAGAATAATACTTCAGTGCTTTTTTAGGGTTCCGTAACAAAATGGTAAAAAGGAACCTTTATGGTGCGACTCAGTCTGTTTGTTCGTCTGTCACAGATGGATATCTCAAGAACTACTAATGCTATTAACTTGACATTTGGAATAGTTTAAGATGACATTTGCCCAACTAATTTGCATTTTTTTCTTTTTTGCAACAGCGTCGGTACGGGGGTCTTAAAAATTCGAAGTGGGGTTACTAGAGCATGTGAGGTATCATATTAAAGGGCGCTATTTGCACATTCTCAAACATTTTTCTTTTTTTTATGGCCGCAACTATTGACGAAAAAAAAAAATGCATTCGCCCCTTATCTCCGAAGTTTGCATAGAGAATAAACCTGAAATTATTCTATGTGGTAGAAATTTATGTAAAGATTACAGGAAAAATAAAACAATGTCTCTAAATAGCACACTTTTTCTAATAGGTATTGCAGTTTTAGGTCAGCGCGGTCTCTTGACCGATAGTGGAACGAATGTAATTTTTTTTTGATTATTTTGGATGGTACGGAACCCTCGGTGCGCGAGTCCGACTCGCTCTTGACCGGTTTTTGTTTTATACAGAGAGAGTATAGGAGAAATTTCAAAATTAAAATTCCAAATAATGTTGTTATACTCGCAAGTACTTAAGTAGGTCGTCCTTTAGAGAATTTGGATGGATGGAATGTCACTTTGTACGTTTTGTATTATATTTATATGTTTCTACAATGACTTTCGACTTTCTTTTCAGTAGCTTATGACAGTTTCATACACTTTTGACTTTTCCATCATCGTTATTGCTGATGGAATGTCACTATGTTGCCCTCAGGTTGATATTCATAAGAACTTTAAGAATAAACAAAAACACACACCGCGCTATCCAACTGAAACTAAAATCAATACATGTGTTGTCTCATTTGACATTAAACGTTGCGTAGATAATTCACATTTATATGTTTCTACAATGACTTTCGACTTTATTTTCGGTAGCTTATGACAGTCTCATACACTTTTGACTTTTCCATAATCGTTATCGCTGATGGAATGTCACTATGTTGCCTTCAGGTTGATATTCATAAGAACTTTATGAATAAACAAAAACACACACCGCGCTACCCAACTGGAACTAAAAACAATACATGTGTTGTCTCATTTATCATTAAACGTTGCGTAGATAATTCACATGTGTTACAGCACGTGTAGTGTCACTTAAAATATGGGCCACATGTTTAATTTTATGCAAATTTTCTATGCCAAATGTTAGCGCTTTTTGGTGTCAGAAGTCTAAATGAATGTTGTGCTATTTCTTCGCTTTGACGTTTGGAAGGTTGTTTCCGAGAAGTAATATTTAGGTAATTTATGAGTTAATTATTAGCCTAAAATATGAAAAGCGAGACATTATATGGTAGCGAGACATAGTGTCGAGATATTACGTATCTGTGATATTCTAGATCGCGAGGTGAACACGAGCATTGTTTAAATATGATATTTTCGGATCGTATAGATGTCAATAGGTCATTGATAAGACGACATCTATAGAAAAGCGGTGTACCCTTGGAATAATAACGTACCCGAATATAGTACGATTCATATAAAAAAAAAAATTGATATATATTTACATGGGCACTTAAGAAACGTCAGAATCTAGGTTCCAACTGATCGTTTCCAATAGAAAAGAGCTGCTCCAAAGTAGAAAAAAAAATACCATGTTTTCAATTTACAGTGTTTTTAGTAGAGATCGGATATTCGGATGCATATTTACCTAAAGTTAATTTTTAGCTATGAAAGTATGGAAGCGGATTCTTAAAACATTTTTATAGTAAAAAAAACCGTGTTGCCAGGAACAACGGGAATGCATAACTAGTCGAGTGTGTAATAATTAAGCCACTTCTAAAAAAATGTTTATTAAATAAAAAACTCGGGGTTCTTGGATTGCATAACTATTCTGATGCATTTCTATTTAGAATTGGGACTTTTACCAGCATTTGAAAGTAAGTAAATATGCCAGAAACATATATCAGAAACCTAAACTTGTAGATCCCAGAATCGCGGGATTTTTTCGATACAAAAGCGCATTCCATATTAGCCAACATCTCAACTTTAGGTGAATATGCATCCGAATATCCGATCTCTAGTTATTAGTTATGAGAGGACGGTGTGAGCCTGTCAAAAAGTATTTAACAAGATAAATTTATTAAGAGCGAGCACTGCGCACTTAATGGAAACTTATTTGTTTAATTTTTTCATGGCAAAGGGAGCCATGAAAAAAATTAAACAAATTTAATCATATTAAGTTAAATTACAGTTTTAATAAACTATGCATCAAGTAACCATTAAAAGTTTATAATTATTAAAGCAATATATACCTTGGATAACCAAAACTCTCAAAACAAAACTTTGTATGCTTTATAACTTTATTAGTTAAGAGTCTATACTACCTCAGCCCCACCTCACTCTGTATCTCGCTCGCACACTATTGTTACCGGTCACGCGAGCAAGCGAGACAGGGCAGCAGGGAAAAGGCTCCAAGGCGCCGATAGTTTAGTTAATTTCGTTTTACGGTGAAAATAATGGTCATTTAAAAAAAGTAAATAACATAAGACCTGCTTTATAGTTAGTTCAGTTAATATGCAAAGTTTCACTATCTAATTTAAAGTATTTTTTGAATACCAGCGGTTTATTGTTCGGTTTGGAGGTAACTTCGGATTTTTTTTCTATCGAGAAAATTTTATGGAATCGTGTTTTCGGCTAACATAGTACTTAACATTAATCCTCAACTTTACCATATATTTATTTAAAAATTAATGCTGCAGTATTTTCGACAAAACGGAGGATCATGCTAAGCCATTTGAGGTAGTATAGGCCGGAAAGTGCTGAAAATCATTTTTGATTCGTTTGAAACGCTACCCGAACATTAGACGGCTTCAGACTTTTTAGCACGAACCAAAAAACGAGGACGCATTTGGTTCCACGTTTGAATTTCGAACCTGTCATAGCCATTAATGTCGATAGGCCGGTACGGCAAAGGTAAACTTTCATTCACCCAATACTGCCAACCTACGCTGAGTAAACATAGGTAGTGATTGAGTTTGTTTCTCCTCTGTATGAAAAAAGCAATTCCTTAAAGTTGAACATATTTACCGGTCCATTGTAGGCTGGTATTATGTAGATACATATATTAATTTTTATCATCCTTGGGATGATCTCAATTAATAATTTGTTAGCATTAGGACAGATTCGCTTTACGCCAGATTCGCGTTAGGTCAGATTCGCTTAAAGACAGAATATGTACAGACCGCAACATAAAGTTCCTTTGTTCGCATACGGACAGATTCGGCTTACGCCAGATTATTACACCATAAAAATTTTCAACAATGCGTAACAAGGAAAAGTAATGAATTTAAAATGTCAACTTTAGAATGTTTAAAACATTTAGCGAATTTGGTTAATATAGAAAAAAATTAGGATTAAAAATTAGTACAGGGAATTCATTTTTGGTTAATATCGATGTCTGTAAGGTTTAAATTTTTTTATTTTCTCTCATGTGTCGTATTATTGAATAAAATTATTTTTCATCCGACTGTACTTCTCTGTCTTTAAGCGAATCTGTCAATAAGCGAATCTGACCTAACGCGAATCTGGCATACAGCGAATCTGTCCTTATGCTAACAAATGATCCCTATTAGTGAGGTTGACTTTTTGCGCAATTACAACGTAAAAGTCATCCACGTTCGTTTCGGCAAAATCGAGGTGGTCGCACCAGAATCCTAAAGGCATTGTTATATTGTAATCTCAGAGCATGTGTATTGTTGGTCTATAGGCCGCTGGTGTTAAAGCTTTGGCAGTAAGCTCTGAACAAAGTTATCTTTACCCGTGCTATACAGCTCGCAAACCTATGTACTAATATATTAGCGCGCACCGACAATGCTATCCGCTCTCTCTCAATGTCTGCGTCAGCATGCAGGGTTTCGGTTACAACATGCCCTAAATATCTAAACCGCGAGACCCAACTCAAAGATACCCCGTTGAGGTACAATAGTGGTGTATGCTCAGGTTGTTAATATTACTTCTCATGAGCATACACTCACTCTTTCAAACGTTGTACTTTAAGCCGTAACCCTCAGCGTAGGCCTCACAGATACTTAATAGCTTCCTTAGCCCTCCGACAGATGGACTCAGCAACACCATGTCGTCCGCGTAACTGATGTCACTGACGCAAACTTTATAGCTCGAAGGACCAATGTTTGGCCTTGTACTCGGCATGTAGGCGTAACGCTTCGTGGCTCAAGCGGCTTGATCGCGACCCGGTCGACGTGGCAACAACTTCACTATGCGGGATCGTAGTGACACACGTCGTATTCCCTTCATCAGGTCATTGCTCGGCTCCAGCAAGGGCTTTGCTCCGTATGACGATGCCAGTAACTTTTCGATTCATTTTGGTCCTTTGTATATGTAACTTCCGACATAGCTGTTGTTGAGCTCGCGTTTCACCTGATTGACATACAGATTTATAAGTCTTGGAGAGGTTAGTCCCACATGCCTCACTCCACACTTAAGTGAATATTCTTCAGAATATGCGTTTCCCCACTTGACAAAGTTTATATGAAAAGCAAGTAAGATAAAATTTACAAAACAAACCATTTGGAAAATATACGTCACATTCGCGCAAATCGGCCGTCGTAAAGCATAAAGGCGCTCCTCAGGTGTCACGGCGGGCGTGGCATAGCATGGCAAAGGATTTTCGTAACCGAAAATGATTTTGAATCTTATTTTCATACCTTTAGCACTCACATTCCTTTGATGTCGTCACAAGAGGATTTGAGTATACCGCGAGAAGCTGGGGTATGCCGTGGAAGGCTTCGGTATGCCGTGCCTTTGCCGTGCCATGCCGCATCGAGCCGCCCATTAAGACCCAGCCTTAATGTTGTGACACGCACAAGAAAAGCCACAACGACGGTTTCTGCGACAGCCGAGCTATCGAAAGTCTATTGATGTCAGACATGAGTTAATCTTCCTTCTCTTTCTTCCACAGCAATAACATCAGCACACGACATATCGCAGCTAAAGGTGCCGCTGTACGCGGACCCCCGGCGGGCTGCCGAGCTCAGCTGCCATTTCAAAATGGATGAACAGAAGCTCCATTCTGTCAAGTGGTACCGGGACACTAACGAGATATTCAGATATAATCCCACACAGCAGGTGCGTTTGCTTTTTTCTCCGTTCCGTTTTTGCGGGATGGTGGCGCTTGTTTAATTTCTGCGAATGTTTTCTTTGTATAAAATGGTGGCTGTAGTTTTGTCAACGATTTTCATTGTCCTCATGGTGTATTCATTATTTAAATTATAATGTTGTGAAGAATTACACGATGTTTTGGTAGTATTCAAGTCATGAATGTTATTGTTTAAATAACGCTAGAACGCGTATTGTCCAATGTACTAAAGAGTCATCAATGATCATATTATAATAATCAGTATACATTTGAAAAATCACATAGAAATAACAAGCATAACGTCCGTTGTATCCTTATCCAATTGCATGTGATCACGATACGACACTGCATAACTTTATTTACGTGTTATGTATGACATGTAAATACATCATTATAGCTGTATTTTTAGCCAATTTTCTGGTTTTGTATTTATTTGTTCAATACCGAATATAAATAGCCTATGAATTTAATTTGTCATTAAATGTGAATATTTGTTAATAATTACCACAGTTAATTGGATCACTGCAATGAGGGCTACCGTTTTTGTGCTCACCAGTTGGCGCCACTGTCGAGTAAGGTCCTGAAATGTAGCTGCTAAAGTTAGTTACTACGGGCGTGAAAATAAAGTTCACATTTAAATCATATTTAATACTTTAAAACCGTATCGTAAAAATATCGAGCATGCCGCAGTGTTGCGCAGTCCCGTTTTGTTCAGAAAAAAGGAGGACATAAGTTTCCGAAGGATGAAAATGTCTCAAAGCACTGACATTAATTGACCCGTAACTCTTTGCCATAGATAATCTCAGGTATTGCAAAATAATCACAACACTAATCTACTTTGAAATAAACCCGCGAAGTCCACCCACAAACAGTGACATTTGACATTTTGGAGACCTCACACTACACTAGCGCCTCTAGCGGAGAATTCATACGCGATTGCTTATTCCAGCAGTTTAAACTACTATAGTTTTGTTCAGCTTTTCCTTGTTATTAACTTCACGTGGGCTTAAGTCCTTAGGGTATATTTTAATGAGTTTAAAGGTACCTAACGTGTATCGTGATATTTTTTATGCCAGGAAATGTAATCATTGCCAGACCACGTTTTATTATGGCTTTACCGACTAGTGAGCAAACTTCATTATCATTGGTGCAGTCTTGATACAAATGAATAACGGATAGGTCGTAGATGAATAGTAAGATAAAATTATCGGATGCTGGGATTTAACTATGCCAAAAAAACAAGAAGCATTCGAACTCGATGTCGGCTGTCGGAAAGACATAATTTGCATCGAGCACGTAGCACACAATAAGAACACAGTATTAAATTAAAATAAGATATCATATCAATAAAGAAGAAAAGAAAGCAAAGAGATATTTCCTTACTGAGTAAGTATGGGAAGTAATACAAAGTAAGACACTTTACTTCCTCTGTTAATCCGGAAAAAAATATATAAAAGCCGTTTACTGTGCTCTAAAATACGTTTTATTATTCCATAGCAGTCGTTTATTTATCCCCAGAAGATACTAAACGTATTTTGATTTCCCACGGCAATCTTAAACTCGCGCATGTACCTTGCAAAGTAAACAGTAACTTTGGAAGGTAGTTCTTCTCGTCTTATTTTACTGTAGAGAATTTATATTATGACGGTAAATGTAATGACCCAAATGATACCTACTTAACTACAATAATACCATTTCAGTTATGTGCTTTGGGAATCGACGTAGCATAGCATAATATAATGTTCCCACTGCTTTGACACAAGCCTCTTCTCGGTGAGAGAGAGTGGGCCATAATTCACCACACGGGCAGATGTCACATATCTTCGAATTTTTGGTTCTAGGACATGCGCGATCGACGGCAATTGACGTGTTTCCTCTTTAAGGCACACATATCAACTCGGAAACGGATTGTAACCGTATCAACTCAAGCCGTTTAGTATTCTTTGCATGAAACTCCCTACTGAAAAGCACACTAATCGTAATCGTACTACCTTTATTAGTAACAGTTAAATACCAATGCCTGGCCGTCACGTCTCATCGTCTATTACTCTAAACGCTCTTATATAAGTGCGACCCGCACGCGACACAAAGACACCGCTAGTCGCGCGACACGCAGTGCCTTTGTGTCGCGTCGCGTGTCGCGCCTGTTTGTAGGAGCTTTAATATCCACTTCCTAACGGGGCAAAATGGTGATGATGACTTTTTATCTGTTTAATACAGGAAACGTTTTTAATCAGTTCGCAAATTTTGACAAATTAAACTTAAGTGTGTTTTATTATAAACCTATTTCTTATTTTGATATGTCTTAGTACAAAAAAATGAAGTTATCTTTAACGAAAGATGTTTATTTTGAAACTGGTATAATGGATACTCGACGCGAAACGCGCAGGCGGCGGTGCGGTCAGTTAAGCGGTACGCAGTAGTAGGTACCTATCAGCTGTGCGCTCGCCCATTGATATTATTACGAGTAGATTGTATCCATATTTTGCTGATTTCAAGTGGACCAAAAAAAAAGTATTGAACAAATAATGGAAATGTGTTCTATTACTGATACCGAACCACAAAAAAAAAAAAAATATATTACTCGCACTGGTTAAAAACTTATCCTGTTTAATATTGACTGCCTCATTGGTCTAGTAGTCGCAAGTGTTACTGCTGAGGCATGAGGTCCCGGGTTCGATTCCCAGGTCGAGCAGTGTTATTGAATTTTCCATCAGGAATTTCTCAGTAGCAGCCTGGAGTCTGGATTTGTTCCTGGTCGATGGCAATAGGCTCGCCACCTATTACATGGTACTTAAACATAACTGGCGAAATGTGAGTGTACACTTCTACCCAACCCTTCGGGGAAACAAGGCGTGATGTTATGTGAATGTAAACGAAAACGATTTTGTTACTCGTCGTGTTAAATAGCATGAGTAGGCACGCAGATGAGATGCAGACGTGTATACACAAAAATTTATGAATAAATACAAGTGATTAAATTTCTTGTTCCACCATCCCACCATATCGCATCACAACGCCCGCCCGCGCTTGTTACATTGTTGTAATTTTCTTAAGGATCTCAAATTTGTTTGAAAATAAATTATAGCGCATGTTACTTCCTGATATTTTTGCTTTCTATTGGTGAAAAAATTGTTAAAATTGGTCCAGTAGTTTTGGAGCTTATTCGATAGAAACAAAAAAAAAAAACTGTTATTATATATTTTCTTTTCATTAATATTAGTATAGGTAGCAATATACTAGACTGTCTTCAATTGATGAACTCAATCTATAGAAGTTCATTACTGATCATAAACATGGCTAAAGTTGGCCACTTAATACAGTTACCGAATTTAGTCAAGATATACCTACATACGTTGTTAGCTGGGGGTACGTAGTTACCTACCTTCGTCTAAAGTTACGCATGTCTGGGTTCCTATGATTTCGGTGGTACTTGCTTTGCGCTCTGTAGTTTTGCCGCAACTAGTAAAGCCTTACTAGTTCGACTACACCTAAGGACCTCGTACCTAACAGGGTTGTCATTTCGAAAAATAAAAACATAATTTTTATTCTATGCGAATTGACTAAAACAATTGATTTAACCCATTAGGGACTGAGTTTTTTTTTTTTTAATGTATTACTTTATGTATGGGTTTCATAATATCCAGATAACACGATTAGGAAAAAAAAAATATACAAAAGCTCCGAATTTTGAGTTTTGGACTGTTGCCATATGGCAACGCTAGGACAAAAGGAGTTTAAAAAGTCGATTTCTCTTATTTTAGATTTATAAGGAACTTGTGCATTTTTAACGATATTTTTATTTATTTAGTTGAATTTATGAAAATTTAGCTAGTAAAGGGGGGGAGGGCACTTTACTCTATCAAAAATTTGCATTTTAAAGCGTAACTCTTCATATTGGGCGGAACTAATGGAGATAACCGAGAAAAAAAAAAAAACATTCCACTTTACGTAGGTATAGGGAAGGTACATAAAAAAATAAAAAAATACAACTGACGGCGTGATTAATATGTACACCCTTACCAAATTACAGCTTTCTAGTACTAAGAGTCTGTAAGCTAAAACGTGGACAGACAGACAGACAGACGCACAGACAGACGGACAAGGCGGAACCCTAAAATCGACGCCATGTCCATAGTTTTTTATAAATATAATTTGGAAACGAAATCGACTACTTGCCATATGGCAACGCTAGTCTCTAATGGGGTATGGTAATATAATATATTAGTGGTACTTCTATGAGGCCATTTCGAAAGACAAACTGTTTAAAAAAGAGTGCATTGAACGTTGATATTGTTACGAGCTTGCGGTTTGTGACAATAAAAACTGCCGATTTAAAAACCAAAAATGACACTTTAATTAAACAACACTGATAACAACTCAAACACACTAATTATAAGACACAAATGCACTACTGATCACTCTAAAGTCGCACTCAAATATCGCTTGTACCGTTTGAAGTTTTGACTGTGTTGGGTCGCGGTGCATACCGGCCTTATATAGTCCTTAGATCGTTCCAGAACCTCCTACTGTAGAAACATCTAGAATGTTCGAGTACATACCGGCCCCGACTGACAATATGTCGAAAGTTCTAGAAAGTTCTAGCATCGAATTCTCTAGAAGAATCTTGAGTCTACTAGTTCTGCTACTCGATACTAGATGGCGCTAGTGGTACTTAAACTTGTCTCGATGTACGAGGCATTAATTGTGGCGCGTAACAATATTAAACAAATTAATTTACAGTAGGTTATTATAATAAATAGAAAAATCTTTTCAAAAAACATTTTAGAACCAGAATCAAAGGCTTACTAAGGTAACACCCATTTTTCCACTAAAATTGTACTTTGAAGGCTCATTTCGAATCGACACCATTACCCTGTTTCATTTAGGAATTCGTGGTAAAATTGTACATTCAACATGGAAACAAAAGTGCTACATTCAATATGAAATGCGTTGTTATCACCAGATGTTCCAGTTATCGATACAATCAGTTTTCGGGGAAAATGGAAGCCGATCCAATAGAAAATACGAATAGAAAGTTGCTGTATATAGATAAAGCTATTGAGAAGTCAAAATAGGCCACTGTTATGTAATCTTTTTTTGTAATAATACCGCGTAATCTGTGCAAGCGAAGAATAGTGAAAGTTTTTGCAAACATTTTGAAGTAGTGTGTTTATAGGTGCTCCTCCTAAACGGGCTATACTTTCCCGGCAATGTGTGGCGGTAGTATTGGCAACTAGCCGGTAGCTCGGCCATCTCGAAAACATTTTATACAGCTTATGGCTGAACAATCTATGACTGGGCCATATACTGCAATATATCTGCAACTGTGGCAATGTTGCCGGCCAATGTGTTGCAGCCCCATATTGCAGTAAATATTGCCCGTTTACACAATTAAAATAAAATAAAAGACCCTTACAAAGCAATATATTTACATACATTTGTATTTTTTTGATATTCTGATTCCTAAAAAGTCATAAACTTGTCAATACTAATGTTTAGAACAAATAACACAATATATATATTGTGTTATTTGTTCTAAACATTAGTATACCTACATGTGTACCTATGTGTAGGTATACCTACTTGAATTAAACAGGAATTCTGACTATCCATCCATACTTATATTGTAAATTCGAAAGTAACTCTGTCTGTCTGTCTGTCTGTATGTTAAGTTTTCACGCCTAAACCGCTGAACTGATCGTCATGAAATTTGGCAGAGATATAGCCTGGGATACGGAGAAGGACATATGCTACTTTTTTACACGATAATCGACATCCACGCGGGCGGAGCCGCGGACAAAAGTTAGTTCCCCATAATACGATCCAATACAATGACAGCGTAGCATCTAGTAGCGTCGCGCGATGCAAGATTTCTCTAGAAATATTGAATTAATGGCCTTGCATTTTCACATTTTCTTCCTACATACGATGATGCAAAATATCGCCATTAAAACAAATGAATGACACATATCTCATTGTCCACAGCCTTCAATCCGTCTCTTCAACATATCAGACGTGATGGTGCAAGGCGGTGAATGTCAGCCGGACTACTGCGTGGTCAGAGTCATGCCTCCCCCCATCTCGACGAGAGCTGCCTACACCTGCGAGGTCTCGACCGAAGGCCCGAGGTTTCAGATAGCAAGAAAGACGAAACATATGACTGTTGTTGGTGAGATTAGACTTGTTTTAAACGATTCACACTTGACGGAAAACGTCGGAACGCAACGGAAATTGACATCTACACGTATGCGTTTTAAGGTTCATATTCGCATGACAATTAAAAGAGTCAGACGTTTATAGAATATGGAAATATGAGCCATAATTATTGACCGAGAGCATCCGCTTATGTGAGCGAGAATGTGTTCCGGTAATGGATGCGCATGGATTATCCGATGGCGGTCGCAGCCGCAATACACGAGTCTCTTTCTACGTTTTTGTCAGTTTTCGATGTGCCCCACGCCCTTCGTTAAGTGTGAATCATACTTTAGAAAGCTTTAGGGGAAAATCGTTGTAGATTAGTCAATTAGTCATATTTGTTGGTTGTTACTGTATTGAAACCTGTATATTCAAACTCAGTGTGTGTTTTATACACATAGGTTTCCTTCCTAATGAAGGCCGCATCTCGGCTCTTTTTAACTTTTTTGGATTAAAAATGGCGACATCTGCGGGAAGGCGTTATCTATGTATACAGGATATATCTATTCAAACACGAAATATTTTAACGATTTTTTTTTAAATCTGAGTAAATTAAAGAAAAAAAAAACTTGATATGATGATTGATTATCAAAATTCACCGCGCTCGTGCCGCCACCGTCACCGCATCCAGGCGGGTCATTCATAGAATTAGTAAAATTTTGGAAAATGCAACTTCTTTGCAAAATGTCTCAAGCAATTTCAAAATTATAATTTTTATGTAAAAATATAAAACACTTAGTTAAAAAAAATTTTTTTGCTGCTATGGCTTTTTTAGCACTTATAGGTGTATCACTTAAAATATTTCGTGTTTGAATAGATACACCCTATATACCCCTGGTTTGTGCAACACCGCTAATTCAATGCCACCAATTATCAAATCCTTTGATTGGGTGTTTGCTGGTATGGACAGATTTCACAGCATAGTTTCTGATCTAATCAAAGACTTGGCCAAGCTTTCAGGTAACTCGATCAGTATTTCTTGTGCAGGCTGTCAGAACAGGCACAGCCATGTTATACGACCTCCTTTATGCATACAACGCATTAGGTATCCAGGTTGCACAGAAAGCTCTATAAGCCGATACTATGGGTACAGACTGCGATAGTCAATCAAACGTGCCTAGAGTACGCTATGCTTAATTAAGTACGAGTGACATCATCTGACTGCTTGGTGCATTGTTTGCCTTAGCATGTAATTTGAACCTTTTTTGAAACTAGAAGAGGTTTTCTTTGCGAAAATTGTCTTTTATAATAGTCCAAGGAGAATGGAGAATCCGTAAAGGTGTTTTAAAATAGAAATTACCCTTTTCAAAAGTGAAACGATTAATTTCTATAGTGTTCTAAGTGTGAATAACAAAATTATTAAACAGAATTCAGTCAATTATTGATAGAAAATTTTTACCGGCAACGTATTTTTCATACTGCTACTTATTCAACTATTATTTATGTATTTATTTTATACTGGTTTTTTGTTTTAAATAATTATTCTTCTACAGTAAAAAATATATAAAATATTTATGTACAGGTGTTTCCTTTGTTTCATATTGAGAGAACTCTAAAAATATTTTTTAACACCCAAATAATTCAAGTTCCATCCATTTAACTGTCAAATAAAAATATTATACGGCCCTTTAATAATGATGATGAACGATTTATTTACACTGGCTTGTTGTTTTTAAAAACAAAATACGGATGATGTTGAAGGGAAACCAAAAACAAGTTTCCATTCTGAAAGTAGCTGTATGTTTGTTTTTCTTTACCGCGGTTTTGTGTTCTGATTCTTGCGAGCAAACTGTGCTGGTTGAGTTTGCTCGAAAGGAACTGAAATTGTAAAAGGTGTTTTATGCAGTGTGAGTTTTTGAAGTAGACTTCAGGACGAAATGTGTAACTATAAGAACAAAGTGGTTAAAGAAGCCATGAGCTTGATTTTAGGTGAAAATATAACTGCATTTAGGTAAATTTTATAAAAAGCACCTGCTCTTCTGTGATGCTGATTATACTCGTGACTATAACCTATACAGGGTTGCAAGGACATTGACGCGCAACTTGCTACCATAGATTCAGAACATGATTCTGGTCGACAATGCGTTGAAATTTTTTATCGTTTTTTTTTAATCAGCTGTTTCCTATAAAGTGCAATACCTACGCGGTCAAAATGTATGGAACAGCAATTTTTTTAACACTTTCATGGACAGAGAGATGAAGATGATATTCCGAAAATGACAATAATGTCTATAGCCGGACTGCTTATTGACTTGACACTAGAAACATTTTAGTGAGTGCGATATGACACTGGATCACGGCACGGAAAAAAATACGCCGCTTGCCGTGATGTCAGTGAAAGTATTAAATAACCGACGAATATTTTAACGCATTGGGGTCCAAAATCATGAACTGAGTCCATGGTAACAGGTTGTGCGTCAATGTCCCTGCCACTCTGTATAATTTAATGACTATCAACCACACGGAATAAAAACATTACCAAAATATATCTCCTAAAATATTTTGGTACCAAAGCATCCAAGAGGCATTAGTGTAAAATCAACGAGACGGTCACGGAATAATCTCATTATTTTATTATCTCCTGGTACGAAACATTAACCAGTAGCTGATACCATATGAAGTTATTTGGGTTCAGTAATATCTATACTACTATAATAAAGAGAGAAAGAGAATTTTGTGACTTTGTGTATATGTGGAGGGTCACAGGAACAAATTGCGACCCACGGATTCGAGTTAAAAGGCAAAATTTACAAGTCCGGGTAAGGCCTGTCGTACTGTATGGATTTGAATGCTGGGCCGTGAAGAAGACGGATGAAAAAAGACTGCATGCAACGGAGATGAGAATGTTGAGATGGATGAGTGACGAAAATGGATAAAGTCAGAAATGAGTATATAAGGGGAAGTTTGCAAGTGGCGCCGATGACAGAAAAGTTGAAAGGAAGTCGTTTGTCTTGGTATGGGCATGTGATGAGGAGGGCGAAAACGCATGTGACGGAGAGAATGATGAATATAAGTGTTGACGAATGGAGAGGGAGAGGAAGGCTAAAGAAAAGATGGATGGGTTATGTGAGGAATGATATAAAAGAGAAGGGAGTGAATGATAGCTTGACGGTTGACTGGGGAGAATGGAATATGAAAACGTGTTGTGCCGATCCCAAGTAACATGGGACAAGGGCAGGAAGATGATGATGTGTATATGTAAAGGGTAATCTCTGGAACCATAGCTCCGATTTGAAAAATTCTTAATGGCAAACAATTAAAGGTTAGATGAGAGAGGAGAATCGTCCGTCGCGGTGGAGTCCGAGGAAGTGAGTAGTTATCGGGCCAAGCCATGTCGCCCACGACGCCGCGATCAGCATGACGTGTTGATCATGCAGCCTGCTCATTCATGCAGACCACGCGCAAAGTGTTGAGTTCGATTCGCAACATGCTGCCCGGGTTGAAGTGAAGACATGAAAAATCTGGAAGGGGGCAATGAATGTATGCCTTGATTTCACCTTAGTGACTCCTGTCACTGCCAGAACCACTGAGAACTCTTTTGAATATGGCTTGCTGACAAAGCGCTTCACGCGTATAATATTACCAGCAGAGACCTGGGGATGAGAGTAGAATTAAGTAGCTGTCCAATGGAAACAGAAGGAGTGATAGTGGAAAAGTTGAAGGGTTTTGAGGGAAGACGAATAAAAGGATGGGAGTTTAAACTAGCTTTAATTTGAGTGAGGCAGGGAGCCATTCTCATAACTAGCAAGCAATCAATGATAAAGTATGAATAGGAGATTATACATAAGGAATTAGAAAGCGGTAGTGTACCTTTTAAGTAGTGAAATTATGTTCCAAATCGTTATTCGTTAATCGTATTCCTTGAAATACTATCTTAATTCATGCAAGCCTAGTACTTTTTGTAGGGTTACCCATCTTCCCATGAAAAAATTTAACCCGTGCGAGTAGCTAGTTATAGATAGATTTTGTGAAAGTGTCGTCAGAAATGTGTGTAATGTAAGATGGCATAATTAAGTTCTATGTAAATAAATTCATGTAGAAGGCGTGTAGGCGTACCATTAACGAGGCATAAATTGTCCATCTAGAATTATCAAATGGAAAAGCCCAATAACATTTTATGACTATGTTGTTATGTCAATATTACCTATATTATTAGCCACTTAAATGGAGAAACGATCATAAATGTGGTTGTTAATGTTAAGTCTGAATTCCAATATAGGTATAGAAAGGTTTTCTAGCTATACAATGATAGAGTAATGGAAGTATTTAGACCACATTCTTTGCTCATCTCTTTGAGAATTAACAGCGCGATAATTACAATCATATTTAGCTAATATTAGTATTCTAAATTTCATTAGATTATTCAAATTAATACGATATGAAACCTTACCTTTGAAAATCAGCAAACTGATACCGAATTTGCCTCAGGAACTCTAATTTGCACATTTTCTGCTAAGTGTCCTTTATTAGAATCGAAGATACTACTCTATTAGTTTACTGTTAAGCAAAGTTATCCAACAAAAGGGACACAGTTTTTCTTTTTATTTTCCAGCTTTTTTTTTGCTAAAGTAAAAAAGAAATACTGTGTCATCCGGACAGATGGACAGATAGATAGCCAGACAGACGGACGTGACGAAATTATACCAAAGTCGGTTACAGAACTTAGCGATGGAAAGTTCAAAACTCACATCAAACGTGCCCTTATCACAAAAGCATATTCATTGCAGACAAGGAAGTTTGGCAATAATTCCTTCCACACATATGGCTTCCCTGGTACCTCATTAACGGCATAACTATGTAAATGTCTAACTGCTCCCAAATTACAATGTATTTTATTTATTTTTTTACATACTTCTTTTTTACATAATCTTTTCATTAAGGCTCGTACAGACTCAAGCGATATCGCGGGCGCGACAGGCATCGACAAAGAAAATGTGCTACTAGTGTCGCGTCGCGCCCGCGATATCGCACTAGTCTGTACGAGCCCTAATGACATAATATATACCTACAATTCTAATTTCAATTATATATTAGTGGCTTTTGTGGACAGGATATTTATTTAGATTTGTTACAGTTCTAATGGCAATCATTTCGTCTGGTTTACATAGGTTTTTATTTTTCTTTTATATACATTATTTTATATTTTGTGAATGTGAGAACGTTGTAGGCCTAGACTGTAGATTTGTTTAAAATTTAGTACCTGGTACTTGATCTCTCATACCTATTAACACTATAGTTTGAAAACATTATAAAAGCCAATTATTATTTATAAAAGAGTAACCGTGGAGTTTCTTCCCGGTTCTTCTCCATAGGAAACTAACATTTGGATCCGTGCACCTTCTGACGTTTGATAAGTGCCCACGTAGGTTTATGTGAAATAAAGTATTTTGATTTTACAAGGGTTCCGTTGTTTTCCATTTGGCCACGGAATCCTAAAACAGACATAAAGTAGGTTATATGTAATACTATTTTTCAGTTATGCCTCAGGAAGCTTTCATTTGAAATCCTACACCGTGACCTTTCTTTCATACCCTCTACTTTCTATTGTCCTAATTTTTATACTTTCCTGCTATAAATGGGCTTGTCAAGAAAGGTTACTGTGCCTCATTTGGTACGACAGAAAGTTTCTAAAATAAGTCTCTTTATTAGACACTGAAGAGAATTAATTAGTGTTCATTACTGAATCTATACAATACAAATAAATAAAACTGAAGTGTCTGTTTGTAATGGAAAAATAACAGCTTTTACTAAATGCATAATTATAGTAAGTATTATGGTACATAAAATAAAAACATTTTTTAAGATTTTTGTCTGTCTATTTACATATATCTCCGAAACGGCTGGACCGATTTTGACGGCGCTTTCACTGGCAGATAGCTGATTTTTTCAAAGGAATAACTTTTAATTTTAGAATAAGCCACGCCGTCGGAGCCGCGGGCCACAGTAAAAAATATAGCGCAAAAAAAAAAGCTCTTAGCGGTAAAAAAGAAAATGACTGCATCATTAATATTGATCTAAGAAAAAAAAAATGCCATTCATTAGGACTGCCGACAGAAATGAAACCTCAAAACTTTGGAATAACTGACATTTTGACGCAACACGAGCATGTCGCGCATTTCGGTGACGTGTGACGCGAACCCATAAGTTTTATCCCTACCGAAAATCGCTGAACGCGGCTAAAGAAATTTACACTTAAAAAAAAAACAATTGTTAAGATTTTTGTCTGTCTGTCTATTTATTCCGGCATATCTCCGAAACGGCTGGACCGATTTTGACGGCGCATTCACTGGCAGATAGCTGATTTTTTCAAAGGAATAAATTATAATTTTAGAATAAGCCACGCTGTCGGAGCCGTGGGAAACAGTAAACAAATTTACCTATGAAAAAAAAAAATAATGGCATTCGTTAGGACTGCCGACAGAAATGAAACCTCAAAACTTTGGAATAACTGACATTTTGACGCAACACGAGCATGTCGCGCATTTCGGTGACGTGTGACGCGAACCCATAAATAAGTTTTACCCTACCGAAAATCGCTGAACGCGGCTAAAGAAATTTTCACTTAAAAAAAAAAATCCTATTTACACATTATAACATTATTTCTAAAGTACCTGCTAGACTAGACACACTTGATACTCTTAAGTCCTTTTGTCAGAAGATTTATTTTATTTCCAAGTACACATACTAGTTCATTGTCACTAAGTAGCTTATTCGACAGTCCCCAAGCTCCCACACACTTACACATACCTACTTCATTCAGATACAAAGGGAAAGGGATCTGATTAACTTTGCAATGTGAGTCTCATACATTATCTCTAGAACCCAAAGAAAACCCAAAAACACAATAAATGTTCCTATTTCAAAGTTAACCACAAAATGATAGAAAAATTAAGTTGTAACGTTTAAAATGCACATTATGCCATCGTGAAATAACTCGTTTCAGGCTGAGGGCACATCGATGACATTAACAGCATCTAGCACGAGCTTTAGTTAATAGCCATACCACGCTCGCCTCTAAAACCACAAGTTTTATAGGCGCAATTATCTGAACAGCACAAACCGCCAGCCGCCGACATCAATATGGCCTCAGCATAACAACCTCAACTCGACAATTCGAATTTAAGGCTTTTAATTAAGTTCAGCATGCCCGTCTACGATTCCAAAGGACTTTGTGATACTCGATTCCCCTTGGCAATCGCTGTATTTGGTTAGTGTAAGTTTGTAATGAAGTTATGACACCTAGATGTTGAGTTGTGCGATGTATTCAAATCTATTTTGTGTTCAGCTATGCCACAGGCGGATCCCGTGATAATCGGGGCACCGAAAGTGTTGAAGCCCGGGGAGCAAGTGTTCCTGAACTGCACGTCCGATTTCTCTCTGCCACCGTCGGATATTAATTGGTACATCGACGAGGAGCTACAAAAGGTTCGTACACAACACAGCCTTTGCTATCAATTTGCTTAATTTGATCGTGATTGGGTTTACGGATAGAAATCCACTCATAAAGGGCGATCGCAATTGCAATGCAATTTTAGATTCATTAATAGTTTCGTCGAACTAAACCCCCCATCGGATCTGACCCAATGGTGTTTTGATGGCTATTATCACTTTTGCAACTTACTGACAAATTCATTTGCTTGGGTTGTTACAATGTGTTTTTATTGGTGAAACTTGCGTTTCATACTTACAAACTACATTGTCGAGTATTCTTAGTGAAGGGTTTTGACATTCTTTCTTTTACCTATTATTTTAAGATGACTTTGTATCGATTTAAAATCATTTGTTTAACAAAAGTCTTGTTCTTGTTCTTATTCTGCCTGTGTTATTTTTTGCGTTTGTGTTTTTCTTTGCGTCTTGTTTTACCCGCATTTTCTTTCTTTCTTGATAAACTTAATACTTTGTATACTTAAGCTTTAGGTACAGTCAGTAACTTCAATAAGCTGACCTCACTTTACTTCAAATGGTTGAGGTTTTTTTGAAGAGAAAACTTTTTTGGGCGCGTTGAGCACTTTGTGGGTGAAAAATAATCATGGAACTCGCGTCATCGTCACCGAACGCTTTCCATGAGCTATATGTATACTGTAAATGTATGTGTACTTTTTAGGTGAACAAAAATCATGGAACTCGCTTCATCGTCACCGAACGCTTTCCATGAGCTATACCTATGGTTATAAGAACATTTATTCCGAAGTTTTGTGTTTTCACTTCTGTCGGCAGTTCGGCCAATTTTTTAGTAAAAAATTGTGTGATTTTCATATTTTTCTAGTTTTCGGTAGATTTCGTATGGTATTTAATAGTACATTACTTACCAAGGGCTGTAAAAGAAAGAAAGCCCGAATTCGCAGGTATTTGTGTTGGTAATATGCGATAAATGGCTTTCTTTTTTACTGCCCGTGGTGAGTACACAATTACAAAACGTCTTCACCTGCCCACAATGCGAGTTTTACTGTACGCGTAGCGTGCGGTAAAACTCACATTATGACCAGGTGTGACGTAAATAAAATTAAGAAATTATAAAATTCTATCGATTCGTATTTACAGTAACTGAGTGTACAAGTCAACAATGTTTCATATGTTCAGAAACTCTTCGACGTCTTTATGGAGAACATAATTCTATTGTCAAGATGAAATTTTACATTGTCACAGTATGTCTATTGTTGTACTGACAATACACTGTGTATATTGTAAGTCCGGAGAGAATAGGTATGTTCGATGTCATGTCACACAGGAATCCAATTTGAGAGGATTATGCTCGTCAAGAGAAGTTTCAGAATAATAAGATGTCCTGTCAACTTTGTATAGCTATCTTATTGACTTAAAAAAGGTTTTTTTTGGGATGGGAATACCTACTTATTTTGAGTTAGCATTGATAATAAAATTCTTAAGGCTCTTTTTGAGATTGTTATTATTGTCAGAGTAAGGTGATTTAGGTGCCATTTTTTTTGTATTTGATTTATTGAACTCTTGGCATTAAAACAATCTAATTATTACATACATACGATGCATTGTTATTATGAAACAAACCTTTTATTAAGAGATAAAAACAGATAATTTTGATGACATTGCGACTAGAGATAGGCAAAACAGTGCGTTTTAAAGTGATGTAATATGACATTACATTTCGTACTGAGGAATGCATTACATCATGACTCCAAACATGACGCGATATGACGCGCCACACGACATGGCTATTGTAATGAAATGCTCATTCTCAGTGACAATCGTTAAATGCAATGCCCCCTTGCTGCGCCGGAATGTACCTACCTAAACTTGCTTTTGTTATCATATTCATAAAGTCGATTTTACTTCATACTTAACCGGATCTACGGAATAATTCAATCAAAAGGGCATTCCAGGCTTAGGACTAGCAATAAACATAGATTGCAATATTGAATAACCGATTTTTTAATACGCCAATTTTCATAGTCTTGGTCAGACTATAAAAATTGGCGTATTTAAAACTCGTTTTTCTATAGAATGAGTGTTTTTAAAAAAATAAAAAAATCAAAATCAAAATATATTATTTCACATAAACCTACATGGGCACTTATGAAACGTCAGAAGCTAGGTGCACGGTTCCAATTAGTCGTTTCATGGAGAAGAGCCGGCAAGAAACTCCACGGTTACTGTTTTAAAAATAATATATATATTTTAAAATACCTAACAGCTTTTCTAAAGGCTCCCCACACACTGGCGTGATATCGCAGGCGCGAGAAGCGTCGCGCTGCCTGTCGCGCCCGCGATATCGCCCCAGTCTGCGCGAGCCTTTAAAATGTCACCCAACACCTTAATAATGAATAATTACACAATATTTAAACATGCAAAATAACAAAACACTCAACATTTGTGTCTGGTTACTGTTTTGCATCGTGGCTTTACATTGGTGTATTCCCGCTGTTCCCATCGCCCGTTCCCCATTAATGGTAATTCTCATAAAAAGGCGAAAAAAAGGTTCCAATTTCTTTTAATTTAAAAAATCAGTTCATTTTTTAAATTATAAGTATTGTTTTTTTAATCGTTATTTCTCAAATCAGTACTTAAAAGAAAATGGAACCTTTTTTTCACCTTTTTATGTGAATTGCCATTAATGGGGAACGGGCAATGGGAACAGCGGGAATACACCGTTACATTATTTGACCAAGCATAACTGTCATAGTGTTATGAAGTGCGAGACCGAAAGTAATGAATTCATGACATCACGTAGTACTGTACTAGGTAGACCGCGGCATGGACTTATAATACGAACTTACCGAGATAATAAGAACACCGAATAGCTCACCGCGCGTCATGTTTGAGTGTCATGTGCCATGCTTGATTTGGTCGAGTCATGTGTAATGCTAATACGCGGTCGGGTTATATGACGCGCAATGCAACAATTGCATTACTTACACAAGTCTAATTTTGACCTCCGAATTAAGAAAATGAAAGTTAATTAGAAAAAACTAATCAGCGCGTTTTGAATTCAAGAATGCTCACCTAATTATGCGCTGAACAGATTTTGTAAATTAATTCTTTATTACCATAAAGTAAGCGCACAAACATAACTCGAAATATTATTGGGCGGAAAGAGCTGTATTTAACGCTTGATTTACCTAACATAATCCATCTTACATTACACATATTATGTTTATTTATGTGCAATAATAATATTTCATGTTATTTCATTTTTTTATTTTTTTTTTAAATGCCAGTCGTCTTTGTGGACTGCCGATAGAAGTGAAAACTAAGTAACTTTTGAATTGTATCGTCGAGCTATTAGATTATTAATTTCGAGCGTTCGGTGACGATGACGCGAGTTCCATGATTTTTGTTCACCCAAATAGTACACATGTATACACAGTAAACATATAGCTCATGGAAAGTGTTCGGTGACGATGACGCGAGCTCTATGATTTTTGTTCATCCAAAAAGTACACATATATACACATAAACAGTATACATATAGCTCATGGAAAGCGTTCGGTGACGATGACGCGGGTTCCATGATTTTTGTTCATCCAAAAAGTACACATATATAACATTATTTTTAGTATATGCAAAACCTGAATATAGTTAACTAACTATATTCAGGTTTTATTCGGTGACGATGACGCGGGTTCCATGATTTTTGTTCATCCAAAAAGTACACATATATAACATTATTTTTAGTATATGCAAAACCTGAATATAGTTAGTTAACTATATTCAGGTTTTGCATATACTAAAAATAATGTATTTAACATTATTTTTAGTATATGCAAAACCTGAATATAGTTATATTTAGGTTTTGCATATACTAAAAATAATGTATTTAACATTATTTTTAGTATATGCAAGACCTGAATATAGTTAGTTAACTATATTCAGATTTTGCATATACTAAAAATAATGTTATATATGTGTACTTTTTGGATGAACAAAAATCATGGAACCCGCGTCATCGTCACCGAACGCTTTCCATGAGCTATATGTATACTGTTTATGTGTATATATGTGTACTTTTTGGATGAACAAAAATCATAGAGCTCGCGTCATCGTCACCGAACACTTTCCATGAGCTATATGTTTACTGTGTATATATGTGTACTATTTGGGTGAACAAAAATCATGGAACTCGCGTCATCGTCACCGAACGCTCGAAATTAATAATCTAATAGCTCGACGATTCTGAACTCAGAATGAGTAACTGAATTGATGCCAATAGTTTTTACACCATGTTATATTTTTTCCCAAAAATATTTAAAAAAGGTTACAAGTTGGACACCGAGCGACACTAAGTACCTATCCGCACTTGACCATTACGACAAAGTCCAAAGCCTGCAAGTGTGATGGAAAATGTTATCATCAGTTAATTACATTACAATCGTCGTACGGTTAGGTACCTACTACCAAATTAATATTATTATTGATGAACGCAAGGCGCGGGCGGCGCGGGTGCGCCGCGTGGTGAGCATGTTTTTGTATGGACAACCAGGTAACATAACAAGCTTATAACTTTGTTATTTTTCATGACACAGTTTTTATATTTTGTACATAAATTCTTTACATAAAAATACTAGACACGTGTTTCGGGTTTCGCATAAACTAAAACTAATGTTGTATACACAGTATACATATAGCTCATGGAAAGCGTTCGGTGACGATCGCGAACCCATAAGCTTTTCCCCTACCAAAAACCGCTCAATGCGTCTAAAAAAGTTTTTCACTTCAAAGAAAAATATACAAAGTTGCGCAAATAGTTCGCCGCAAGTGAATTTTGCAAGACTGCAGCCTTATGTATCTTAATCTTTGTTGTTTTAGCGGCGAAGCTGTTTCATATTTAATAACTCCCTGTTTAATGAATGTACAACGTCACGGTTTCGAAAATATCTTTATAATTAAATCACGACCTTTCCACTGTTATTCACATTCTTATAACGCTCGGATTTAATTTAGTAAACGACCTACATATTTTCAATTGCTCTTTGCAGAACTCTCCTGATTTGTAAATAGTCCTCGGTGTCAATAATTTTGGTTCACGAAGGCTGAAAGAAGATTAGGTACTCGTAATATGAATTCATAGATTTCATAAGAAAAAATTTGAATGCGAACTACTTTTTATGATTACTTTCATATTTGGTTTCTTCAATTATAATTTCTTCGGATCGAATTCTATGTCTTTGAAAGATTGAAATACCTATTTGGTTTTCATGATATTTTATTAGACTAGTTATTACTACAGATTCAATTTAAATATAGATTACTTTGTCCCTGTTGTATGGGGATTGTTTTTGTTATAAGTATAGGTTAGTCAAATTTCAACTTTCTGTGAGTTTATTAGGGATATTGCGTATTTTTTTTTGTCCGTCTTTTAGATTATTAAAAAAATATTAAACGTATTTTTCTTTTATTACGTAATCAAAATTAAGGGATACCTTGAGTTCAAATGTGGCATGACGTCATTCTGTGCTAGATTTTATATGTAGTTTGATTGAATTGTTACGTAACGAGCCCCCACTTCCCAACTTTAATGTGTTTTGTCTAAGTATTTAAAAAAAATTAATATGATAAAGCAAAAATTATGATTTTAATATTTTTTTACGTCACACCTGGCCATAATGTGGGTTTTACCGCACGCTACGCGTACAGTAAAACTCGCATTGTGGCCAGGTGAAGACGTAAAATTGTGTACTCACCACGGGCAGTAAAAAAGAAAGCCCTCTATCGCATATTTACAACCCCCAATACCTGCGATTTCGTGCTTTCTTTCTTTTACAGCCCTTGGTAAGTAATGTACTATTATTATCTGACTGACGGACTAAACAGATTGTTTTTCTTTTTTTACCCAGGAAACATCCCTATTGCTAGTAGAGAGTGACTACGTCCACAAATAGAAAGACAGACAAACTCATAAAGGTATCTGGTGCCGAGACGATAAGGGAATCAATAGGAAAGACATAAATTATTAGGAATAGAGGTCGTTCAGGTGATAATTAATAATTTATTTTTATCCAAACCAAAAAAAGCGTTGTTTCCCAAAATTATGCCCTTAACGTTCGTTAAAAAATATCGATTACAGTAACCGGTTTCATACCCACTGGTTAACGTCATTTTATTCTTTTACATTCAAACTTTGACGATCGGTTTTTTATGCAGTGAAACAACGCTTTGTATTTAACGAACGTTAAACATCATAAATGTAATCGTTATTATTTGACGTACGTATGTTACGTTAACCAACTGTTTGAAACAACCGGCCCTTATTCAAATACATTAATCTTAACAATTTACCACACAATTTAATAACCATTTATAATATGGAAATTAATTATTTATATAAGACAAAATTTATAAAAAAATAATTAAGGTAAAGCGTAATTTGAGTAACAAAACAATAATCAGTGAATCAATAACATTACTTATATAACGAGTGGTCTTACACATGCTTATTTATTAATTAAAACTTTAACACAAGTAAAAAAAAAAATACTGTACAAAGGCGGACAATGTGGCGCGGGCGGTAACAATAATAATAAACTCTTTATTTCAGAATAAAATTCCATAACTGAATAAAGTGGTGGTAATGCCTATGGCATTTTTACCAGTCAACTTAAGGGTGATGCAGAGACAAAGACGGCAGGTGCAACATAGGCGATAAATAACTCGAAAAATAATAAATACTAATACATACATACATACGTATACACCGTGGCATTTAAGTCGTCTTATAAAGACAGCCCACTTCATATATCCAATGACTACTAATCATTCAAAATTATTGAATGAATAATAGTATAATAATTATTGTAAAAAAAAATGTTTTTTTGAACATGTTTTTTATATTTTATTGTTAATTATGACGCATGACATAGTTTAAAACACCCTGTTACGAGTGCAGCCCGAGCCTTGTGAAACAAGGGCGCCGCAGAATGGATTTAGATTAAGTTTAAGTTGCAATAGTAAGAAACACATTTTTGCGTTAGGGTGAATGAACTCTGATAAAGATGTCGCCGCTCCATTCCGCGGCGCCCTTGTAACACAAGGCTCGAACTGCACTCGTAACAGGGTGTTTTAAAATATTTCATGCGTTATAATTAATAAAAAATAAAAAATAAACAAATGTTAAAAATAAAATAAAAATTACATAAATGATTAGTATTCATTGGATACATGAAGTGTATAGTGATGATAGTCATAATAGTCTTTGTAAGATGCCACGATGTATACAGTACAAGCTTTGTCAGTGGAAATAACGATACTTATGTACCATCAACCTAAAATAAAGCTAAAATCTTAACAAAACAATATAATTTACTGGATTATTTCCTCTTAAGCCAACTCCAAATACGTCTGTTAATAATATAATAATGCAGGTGGTTTATTCTTGCATATTATTATGACTTCCCACTTTACGGACCTCCTTTGTATGAAGTGGACCTGCATTGTTTGCCATTACGTTGGCTCATTGTTAAGCGACTCTAAGCAGCCGAGGTACTCTTTAAATCTTCGCTAATGGCCTTTTAAAACGGCCAGTATATTTCGCCGAAATGCTCTTCCTTTATTCCCACCAGTAAAACCTTAAAATGTTTATAATTAGATTTCGGGAAATTTAAGGATGCTGGCTGTTCGATTCTTTTTGTGTGTTGTCGAATAAAAATGTATTCGATTTTTAAGTTTTTTGTATGCCCAGTTTTCGCTTTGGCTCGATAGAGCTCGGCCGATCACGAATTTGACTGATTGTACTCTTTTAAACTTCAATACGACACGTATTACCTAGTAGAAATATTTATGGTACGACTCAATGATATTATATAAATAAAGAGGTAGATATGGCACTAGCGCGCGCAAATTGTTGCAGACAAATTCAGACAATTGTTTTAATTTGATTTAGTCGGCTAATAGCAGTGAGCGAAACGAAGCGTGTCCGCGGCGGGCGTGACAATAATAGGTATATCTAAAATGCCAAGTGGTGTGTTAAGAAAGTGTAAAAACGATGGTTCCAAGATAAATAAGAGTCAAAGAATTTCATACCATAAAGGCTCGCGCAGACTGGCGCGATATCGCGGGCACGATATGGGTTGCGCTGCCTGTCGCGCCCGCGATATCACGCCAGTCTGCACAAGCCTTAATTTGTAACTACAACGCAACAATATCTGAACGCCGCTCAATATGAACGTAGCGTATGTTTCCTTTATAATATCATTGGTACGAATAGTATAATAATAGGATGATATTATGTTCTAAGAATATCTTTACTTTTTTAGTTGGTATGATTTTTTCTAACTACTTTATCAATGTTATTTTCGTACGTTTTTCCATAAAATATGGACAAAATTAAACGTAAACCAGCCACAACGTCGTTCCTAGGTTCTAATTAAAAAGCTATGAATCAATTAACTTGAAAACCTGGTTCATTATTCTGAGTAAAAAATAGCAAACTAATATTAGTGATCGTTATTTTCCTGTGCAGTTTTTCTCTTTGATAGATAATATTGTGAATAGTAGCATTTTCACAACTATGTTGGGGTCAGGTTCCAGTTTAACCAGATGCAGCTGAATACCAGTATTTCACATGGAGCGACTGCCTATCTGACCTCCACAACCCAGTTACTGGTAACCCTTTGGTAAGACTGTCAGCTTTCGGGTTTCTGACGACACGTAACAACTGTCAAAGATCCACGAATGACAGCCGGGACCAACGGCTTAACGTGGACTTTACGTAGTTCCCATATATTTTGTCTGCTGTATCTACCCACCCATAAAGGGTAATAAAGCCTTCAAGAAATAAAAGGTTCCATCTTTACAAATAAATCAAATTGAAGTGTCTGTTTGTAATATCAAAATAAGAGCTTTTTACTACATATGAAAGTATATACGGTACATATAACAAAAAAAAAAAATTGTTTATCTGTTTATTACGGCTAATCTCCGAAACGGCTGGACCAATTTTGACGGGACGATTCCCACTGATTTTGACTGGCAGATAGCTGATGCTGCAAGGAGTTTAATAGGCTACTTTAATTTTAGAAAAAGCCACGCTTGCGAAGCCGCGGGCCGCAGCTAGTCTATACTAATATAATAAACTAGCTTTTGCCCGCGGCTTCGCCCGCGTGGATGTCGGTTATCGCATAAAAAAGTACCGTATGTACTTCTCCATATTCCAGGCTATCTCTCAAATTTCTAACTTATTATTAATTTTAAAGTGATTCACTATGTGAATAGAAACCGAAACAAATGACAATCATTTAATATAATAAAAGTACTTATGTTCTGAACGTCGTATGAGTCTTTACCTAAAGATAACAAACATAAAACCAAAATACGAAATTTCACTCAAATTCTTAAAGCAATCAATTTTACAAAATTACAACACGAAATAAAAATGCGACACTAATATTCATTTTAAAATAATTCACGGAAGTACCAACAATGTGAAAACAAAACGAATTAACCTCCGAAATGTCGCATGATACACCGTTTGTGCTGAGATATCGTTCGAAATGTCTAATGAACACCTTTTGGTGCATAACTTTTCTAAGGGTCACGTTCGCAATTGGACGAAATATTTGACATTTATCTTGTACTTGCAACACAATCTGGCTGTAGAATTCGATTAATCGAATAATACTTGACCGGTATTAATACATTTTAGCGGGAACACCACTAAAAACAAAAAAAAAAAAACAAAATAATGTCTTTGGTCGTGTGGCGGTGTGGCGCAATGCATAATGTAAACAAACATTCATCAAGGTTATACGTGCGTAAAGTAATGGATTCAATGAGAAAACAGTTTAATCATAGAAGAATCTCATAGAGGAATAAGTGTAGATTTCGTATTAAGTGTTAGTTTAACGAAAAGTGATAAATATGTCAGTGAAAAAGTAACGAAAGTTTTGGAATGCACAAATTTTGATCATTTGGCCGCCGTGTTTAGTAATGTTTTTATGATAAATATTCTTGTATACTGTTTGAAATACACGTAAGTAGCTAGCTTATTTATCTACGAACATAATTTGGCTAATTACTTCTGATATTATTGCGTATTGTTATCGTAATCGTGTTTCCAAGAGTAAAATTCGGCAAACAAATACCTACAAAAAGATAATAAAATGGATATAGTATGTTATCCTTATTAGATAGACATATGCCATCGGGGACTTTTTTGAAGATCTTTATAAGATACATAATTCCACCATACATTATTTTGTTATATCTCAAAGGGTTTAGACAGCGTTTTCGTTGAAAGCTCCTAGACGGCGTATTTTTTTCCGACACCTCCAACCAATATCGTTAATTTATACAAAAATGTATACAAAAACTTAACAAATTATATACTTAAACCTTCCTCGAAAACCACGCTATCCATTGGTGAAAACAGCATGAGAATCGGTGCAGCAGTTTTTGAGTTTATCGCGAACAGACAGACAGACAGACAGACAGACGCGGCGGAGGTATGTAGTGATAGTGATACGAAAGTAACTCTGTCTATGTGGGTCTTTCTGTTACATTTTTGCCCTTAAACGGCTGAACGGAGTTTGATGCAGGTAGACCTGGATTAGATATAGGATACTATTTATCCCTAGCACATTCCCGTAGGATAATTACCAACCTCCACGTAAACAAATCCACGGGCAAAAGCTATAAAAGTTATAGCTAAAAGTTATTTTATAAATATTAGAGCAAAAATGTAACAAATCGAGATTTTAGGTACCTAATCATTCACATAGGTGTAACATATTTTTGATAAATGTATCCCATTCATCTCAATAATAAAAGGCGACGGGGCCTGACAAATTCAATGTTCCCGTAGCTGGGTTTTAGGTTTTACATTTAAATCATTTTTAGGCCTCAATGTTGGGATAAAAAACTGATAATATAATAACTCGGTTTTCTGTCTCTCTGTCCTAATCACTGGATTTTAGAAAAAATATAGGATTCATGAAAATAGTTCTGGTTTCTAAAATATTTAAATTTATTTTTTTATCAGTTCCCTTCATCGATCCTACTTAACCCATGTTTTCAAAGGAATAAATGATTCGATTTTTTCCGCATTTAACTGTAGTGTAATGAAAGATAAGTCTGGATGACAACTGTTTTAATGTCGTAATCAAACATAGACAATACGTAATTACGCAACACCTTCCACTTCATCATCATCATCATCATCATTTCAGCCGAAAGACGTCCACTGTTGGACATAGGCCTCCCCCAAAAGGGGGATAGAGAACGCTGCTGCCCATTCTCTAGTAAGTATGGAGTTTCTTGCCCATTCTTCTCCATAAATAACTACCTTTTGGAAGGCGCAACTAGAATCAATTAACTATTCATGTAATTTTTGACGTCCAAAAGTGCATCTTCGTGCATATTTGAAATAAATGATTTGACTTTGACTTTGACTAACATAAATAGTTTTTTTTTTTTGCTAGGGCATCTCAGAGTTTACCATGAGAGGTTGAGACTCTTTAACCGGACTTTCCTGTGCATGCCTTAAGGTCCTAACGAAACTTAATGCCTCCAGCCAGGGCGTAAAAACTATAAACTAAACGACTGCGCACTAAGGGCACCCCCTGTGGGGTACGAACCTCGGCTTAGGGCAGAGTCGGAGGGAAACATAAATAGTTAGTCCTACATTATAAAAATACGTATACACATTAAAATTACGGGTATGAGGTGGCGAGTAAAATGACGATAGGTATATTTATTTTGGTGCCCGGTACATAATCATCAATATCATCCCCCGAAAAATACTTATTACCAATATTAGACAAAATATTGTCTGCAGGATCCTAGATAAATATATAGGTTTATTTATTTGCATAGAATTTAGGTAATTAGGTTCCGTGTGGTGCCGGACGTAAAGAATAGCACTACCCCATTTCCTCCCTTGGGTGTTGTAAAAGGCGACTGAGGAAATCTCGTACAGAATATGCAACAGCGTTCTCTATGCATTTTTACACCATACTGCGATCGCCAACCCGCCTGCCAGGCGTGGCGATTATGGCAAATCCCCCCTTTTGGGGGAGGCCTATGTCCAGAAGTGGACGTCTTTCGGCTGAAATGATGATGAATGATGTAGGTAATTAATACAATTAGGTGTTACAATATTTTGAATCCTTGTACATTCTGCCTCATGGCATGCAAATTATTTTATTAACTTATACTACAATTATATTTACTTAAAGCTATTTAATTACTTAATAATTATAATATGAACATTGCAAATTAAAGAGTCTTGTCATTAAAAAAATCGGATACAGAGTAATAGTATTTTTCAATTAGTTTTTTTTGTTTTTAATAATTTTTAAATCATCCTAAAGGTAATGTAATGTCTTGTTTAATCATTTTTGGTACATGGTTATAAATAAGAGGAGCCATGCACATAGCACTCTTTCTCAATAAAAATCAATCTGCCTAGCCTTTCCCAACTATGTTGGGGTCGGCTTCCAGTCTAACCGGATGCAGCTGAATACCAGTGTTTTACATGGAGCGACTGCCTATCTGACCTTCACAACCCAGTAACTGGGTAACACGATACCCCTTGGTAAGACTGGCTGTCAGACTTTTGGGGTTCTGACGATCCGTAACGACTGTCAAAGATCTACGAATGACAGCCGGGATGAACGGCTTAACGTGCTTTCCGAGGCATGGAGGAGTCTCGGTATGTAAAGATGGTCACCCATCCAACGGGATGGGATCAACCCCGGCAAGCGTAGCTTAACCTGACGAATCGACCCGTGCGGCTGTTATTACTTAGCCACAAGCTCCTCAACACTCTTTCTCAATAATGCAGTGCTATATACACTTATGCATAACAATTTTATTTTTTTGAGTATGGGAAATCATCACATGACCCCTCCCGCTCTGGGTGGAGCGGAAGGGAGTGTCAGACTCTTACTGACTAAAACCCACCCTTTTTCCTTCCCTGGCCCTTTATATTCTGGGGCAGTGGTACCCCTTTCGGACAATCCCGCTGAACTTATGCATAACTTGTCTTCGTATTGAGTTCTTAAACTTTACGGGAATAAGTGATCATTTGTTTTAACAAAAATGTCTAACAAAAATCCTTTACAGGTCTTATCAAATGTTGACGTTCCACAACAATAGGGAAACGATAAATTATATCAAAAATGTCTTTAAAACTTCAATAATAGACCTATCAGTGCTGCTGTCAAACAACTTACCACCTTCTATAAAATGTTTTTTAAAACGGAACCCTTGAATTGAAAAAAAAAAATATCTAAACTATCTCACACCGTGAAATGATAAAAACATAAAATCGAATATTTTATGTAAAAGTAAATCATAACGTATTCAATATAGGGAAATCGGTTTTACACTGTTTTTATTTTTCAAATGTCAGCTATAGTGAAACTGGTGAAACAGTTTTACAATTCTAATATTGGGCTTTTCGATTTATAAACAGAACCTTTTTTTTACTTCCATAAAATGTGTTAAGAGTAGTAATGCATACATACATAAATAAACTCACACTTTCTTTCCATGGGGGTAGGCAGAAACTATAGAGCGCCACCTGCTCCGCTCCTTACATACTCCTTTTTTTTATAAATGGCATCTCAGTGTTAACCACGAGGGTTTGAGACTATTTAACCGGACTATCCTGTGGTTGCCTTAAGCTCCTAACAGAACTTAATGCCTCCAGCCAGGGCGTAAAAACTTATAAACTAAATGACTGCACGCTAAGGGCTCCCCCTGTGGGGTACGAGCCTCGGCATAGGGCAGCGTCGGAGGGAGGATGGCAAGGGACCGTCGGTATCTGGATAAAATCAGGGTTATGATTATTATCAGGGGGATTTAAAGCTACAGGCTAAGCTATAGCGCGTGCTGGCGCTTCGCTTACGAGCAAGGGTCGGGGAGAACTATTTAGTCGGGGATTTACGTACTCCTTTTGTTTGGTTTACATTCATACGAGTATATCTGGTCATACATGCACGCCGGTTGCGTGTGCTAAGCACCTGAAAAAAAAGAGTAGTAATAAAATAATGCCAAATGAGTAGTTACTTAATTGAACATCAACAAAAACATGTCTTGAAAGTTACATGCTTAGCTACATCAGTTTTCCTTTCGAAACCTCTCAGAAATATTGCTCGAGATATCGTTACCTATTAATCATAACCATAACTAATATACTGAGTCAAGCGTAAGGATGATAAAAAGTCGAATTTTTGTGGTTCTGTTTCTAATTGGATAGACTTTTAATTAATAATAGATTGTTATACAAAGGATGAATGGGACTTAAGTAGGCACGAGATGGTTTTGCGCATGAGCGTAGCGAGGGCGTCAATGGTTCGAGTGCCTAAATAGATTCTTTCACCCAAGGTAAACACTCTGCTTTTCATTTCGAATATGAGGAAAGTAAATAAAATCCTAATTACTTAAACTTAAACAGATACATGTATCTAAATCTGATGAACTCATTTCATACAAAATCTGTATGAGTAAATAATTAGTACTCGACAAAACAACTGAAGATCGAATTGCCGTTTTCCCGCCCTTTTTTTTGTTTATTTTTCTGTATTCTACCAGCCAGTATTTTTTACCATAGATGATGGTAAATTTTTAGCTCAAATCTATGTAAATTAAATAATAATTTTGTGAAAAGTCAAATATTACTTATTCTATATCTATTATAATATTAATTATTATCTTAATATTACTATTATTATTGGTTATTATTTTATTGTAATCATGTTTCAAAATTGTTGATAATATTTTTTTAATACAATATTACGACGCGATTTAACAGAATGGCTGTATAAAAAAAATGGAACATGGCATTCATTGTTTTTTTAAAAATTGACAGCAGGGAAAATCGTTTTCCAGAGACGAAAAGTACAATTTTCATCTCTCTGGTCAGGTAATTTCAGGCGTACTTTCCAAGTACGAGAAATAAAAAGATGTAAGATCACCATTATTCTCCTGCCCTTATCCGAATTATTTTGGGCGCAATATGTATTTTCTCCCATATTTCCCTATTAGTCTTCATCTCGATAGCCACACTCAAGATATTAAAAAAGTATTTTTTTACTATAAGCGACCGTGCTTCTTCATGCATTAGCGACTTTTACATATGTACGTATTTTATTTCCGTGAGTGTGTATTCTCTTCTCTTATATTGAGAGCGACTAAAAGGCATTTCCCGCGATAATTTACATCAAATGCATTCGTATTTCACCTGGAATTTGTTTTCAGCTTAATAAGAGGCAGTTTCTATCAGCAGTCACAGGAAATTAGACAGAATAGAATTTACCATTAACCTCGTGGATTCTTCACCTAGGTAGGTACGTTTCATTTGTTAAATAGATAGTAGGGATTCGTTCTAGTTTCGTTTTTTGAATTTTCTATTGAATAAACTTGAACCGAAATGAACATAGGTAATTATGTTTTTGAATAATAGTCAAGCAGGCCAGCTCAGTGTATTTCCCGAAAGAGCTCCAACAGAAAGAGCTACTACTACTTGTGTATCTATTTTATTTGTTATATTTTTAATATTTTTATTATTATTATTATCTCCTCTTGAATAGAGCACTTGCCATCTTATTTCTTCACTACCCTTGGTTGACTAGTAGAGAATGCCTATGGCATTAAGTCCGCCTTTGTACCTTATTGTGTGTGAGAAGTTTAAATAAATAAATAAATAAGAGCTGCTCTACTGCTGAAGACATATGGAGGTATTACTACTACAAGGTTGAGAGCAAAACGTCATCATCACGTTGTCATTTATCAATAACACTATATTAATATCACTATATTGATAAATTACAGCATTTTGCGCGTTTTGCGTTTTAATAAAAATAAACTCTTCGTTTATTTCATAAAGTAATTTAAAAAGCTAAATAATAATAATAATAATAACCCCACCGCCGTATCTCTACGTTGACGTCGTGGTGGGGCTTGCGCGCTCCGAACTCTAGGTCTGTGCCGGTAGAGTTTACTTTCCCGGAACATGTCTAGGGTGAGGAGCCAGACCAAGAGAGATACAGAAACCCGCAGGGCAGCATGTGGCGAGCTGTTGGGCAGTTGCGACCCCACGGACCCTATCTCCCGGGAGAAGTCATGTTCCTCATCTCTGGCTTGCCTTCATTGGCCGGCTGGAGTGAACACTGACGAGGAACTGAGCTCCCACCTCATTCTTGCCTTTATTGGCTGGCTTGAGTGGAGATTCGCAAGAGCAAACGTGCTCGGAGGAAGGAAGTATTCCAGTAAGTGCTTGTAGGGATCTTGACCATCTTCCGGGCTCTGGGATTGTTCTGAGAGCCTTGGAATACCTCTCCACTCCTCAAGCACCTCAGGACATGTTGCCCCCTTGTCGCTACGTCACTATGTGCTAGCGACCGTTTTCGGGGGCCCATTATTGAGTGTGCAAGTCACCCCCTGCCATTTTATCCGTGTATAATAAAACATTGATCAGGCAGGGGCCATATTCCTCCCATAGTTTTTGGTAACCAGTCCATTTTAACCACCCAAACCCATAGTCCAATATCTTTGTTTTCCATATCCTGCAATAGTCCTACACCAACCGGGGGTTGTCCTTGGGTGCACTTGCTTAGTGCGTACAGGGATAATCGTCGGTTGGTGCCTCATTTAATTAAAAAGCGTCTAACGGGCCTCTGCGAGTTGGCTTCGGCCCCTCGTACGCCTTCCAAAGGTCCGGGACCCCAGGGTCCCGAGATATGTAGACATATACAAATAATAATAATGGGATGTGGTCTTAGCGATCATTGTGCCGATAGTTGTATAGTCAATGGCTTAATTGCCAAGAGCCTCGACCAACACCTAAGGAGGCTCTCATTGGGCAGCTGGATCAAGGGTTTGATTCAGAGAGCGGTACTACTGGACTTGCCTCGCATTGTTAGGAGGTACCTCTCTCTGGAGACCTAACCGCCGGTAGCTTGGACCCTGTTCCTGATACCGATGGGCTACTATTTTTTATTATTTTAAATGTTTTATATTTTTTATATTCTAACATTTAATAATATAATTTATATGGATGTATTGAAATAAAGGAAATAATAATAATAATATTTACATGTATATGAAAAAAGAGAGGAAATAATCGTCAAAAATTCGTCCGCATCGCTGTCAGGGAAAGTGCCCAAAAGGCTGGCAGCATTGCCACGTTTTATGGCAATGGCAATTCTTTGGCCAAAAAATAGGCCGGCCCTCTGGTCACGTGAAGAGTCGACTAAACGCTTGGCGATGTCTCGAAAAACTAAGTAGGCACTCGGACCCCATGGCCCTAGTGTTTCAAACCCAAATGGCTCAAACATATAAATCCCAATAAGATGGATTATTTGCGTCGTCTATGGTTTTCCGCACCTGCAGCAGCCGCCCCAGCACAGTCCGCTATACTAGGAAGATGGGATGGTGTAAGACATTTCAACCTACACCAAAGGCCTACCTATCTTCCATGGTATTAAGGTCATTCCGTCTGGTCTCTTCCCATCGTCGCGTGCCAAGTGCCAATTGGGTTCTAAAACAGCTGGCACCCGTCCACCACTGAACTCTTAGTTAGTTTTTCATTATACTTAATCATTGATCTTATATTGATTGGTATCCACCATTAACACTATAAAACGAAATATCCAATTGTTTTCTTATTAACATTGTGTCTTGCCTGGACTTTATTTACGTGGGTCACTGTTATGCCGTCTCTCATAATAATAATTATAATATAATAACGTTTATTTGGACTCAATAAAATATAGCCTAATACAGTTATATTCCTAAGAACTAGGATACAAATAATGTGAGTAGACGGCTAAAACTATGTGAACTCCTGACTTCCAAACTAGGTAAAAAATCTGTATCTTGGAAATCAGTGCTCAGTCTCATGGGATGTCACAATGGTGACCTAACGTTATTGATTGTTAATCTTATTGTTTTCCTTGTTTTTGTTTAGTGTCTGTGCTTACTAACATAGCCAAGTTTTACTAACATTCTTGTTGAGTCTTGGTTACTCCAATAAAACAAATTCTATTCTATTCTATTAATCATCTAAAATACGAGCTGGTAGCCTCGTTGTGCTGTCAATCTCTTGACACTGTACTAAAACACATTACTTTTTCAGTGATACATGTCATTTTATTGTGGTCATAATGCTTACAAATAGCTGTCCCTAAAACCATGTAATTATTTTTTTACGACATTATTTTGTAAATTGCTTTAAACAAACTTTATCATTAAACTGATATTTCGCTACATATTAATTAAATTGTGTTCGGCCATCGCTTCAATTAAATTATAATCTGGGCGTATGGTAGCCGAATAGATTGCAGTAGGGTATTATTTCATTAGTTTAACAATACTGCTATCCACTAATTTAGGATAATCCATTAGAATCCAGTCGACTTAAAAGCGACTTATCTCATGTAATCAGTAGTGCGTTACTAGTAGTAATCATTGCTTCCAAGTTTTGGATCGTTGTGGTATAGTTCAATTAAGGAATGACTCAAAGGAGGGTATTACATAGAGTGCGTGAGCTCCAGCGATTTCTTCAGAAACTTATTCAGGGTGCTTAGGGAGAAAACATACCAAAAATCCTAACGTCTAGGAGGCGAGGCGGAGGGAGGGGGACAAAGGTCTCAATTTTAGGTTTTTCGCCAATATCTCAAAAATGGTGCATTGTAGCGAAAAGTGCCAAGTTACAACACCGAGTATCTCATCGTGGGAAAACTGAGTATCAGGGCTTCCCTCCATTTATCAATCAAGCGTGGTACGAAAATAGGGCAAAAAACGAAGAAGAGGAAAAGTTGAGGATTGTTGCTTAAGCTGCGGAAATTTTACGGCAAGATATTCATAGTCAAGTGTACAGCACAGACACATACCCACCTTGCGATAATTTCTTAAAGAATCCAAGTAAACTGCCTGAATCCCTAAATGCTGAAATGTTCTGCTGCGTGCCTTTTTTGCCAAGGAAAATGCTTCAATGGCGTGTCTTCTAGCGAGGAAGACGATGAAGATGATTTAGAGCCCTCTCAGCAAGAACCACTCACCACTGAGAAGAGCGAAGAAGAAGATACCACAGAAAAAGAACATTTGCCAGGATCCTCACGACCTAAGGGGATAAAAATATGGTTCACAGAATTGGAATTAGAAACGAATATTAAAAAATTGGAATTAAAAATGAAACCTTTGAAAGTTTTTACTTTCCCAGAGCGTGTAGTTCGACGTTAAAACATTTTTCGCTATAATGCACCATTTTTGAGATATTGGCGAAAAACCTAAAATTGAGAACTTTGTCCCGCCGCGCCGCCTCGCGTCCTATACGTCAGGACTTTTAGTATGTTTTCTCCTTAAGCACCCTGAATAAGTTTCTGAAGAAATCGCTTAGGTTCTCGCTCACGCACTCTACAACTGCTTTATTAATTGAACTAGTAGTAGAATCCATGATGATCGATGAGTATGTCGAAATTTTTCATAAGCGAAATAGGTAATCTATATTGTCTTGGAAGTCTTCGTTTCCAAAAAACCTACGATACAACTAAATTTTTACTAACCTACTTGTCTTTCCTTCTGATGATACAATCATCAGAAGGAAAGACAAGTAGGTGTCCTAACTTTATCCTGGAATGTTCTGATTGCCATGCATTGTTATTTTGTTGTTGCACTTCTTTTATCGTTAGTGGAGGAAGTTGTCCTGGATTCCTCCGATTCCAAGAAATTGTCGCAGGGCTAACCTAAACCTAGACCTAAACCTAATCTTAAACCTAAAACTTATACCTATATCCAGGTAAATGAAATTGATTCATACAAAATGTACAACCACACTTTTATACACACTCACGCAGACACTCTCTCACACTATTACACAGACTCTCGCACACACACTAAAACCCATTTGCATACATCGCACAAGTGCGCCCCTTTTCGTATTTTCCTTTCTTTTATTTTATTATTTTGTTTTCAATTGCAGACACTATATAATTGTTAGGTGCAAGAGCGGTGTCACCTAACACAAGCATCTTCTTGCTTAAGAGCCAACTAGTCGCGGGCTTGAACTTACTGGTGGGCGTGGCCAAAAAGCACGCTGACTCACCTAGCATCGTGTCCGTCATCGTGTGTTGAGTGAAATGCACGATAATTCATAGTCAACCGCGGGCGCAAAAAATTACGAAAAGTTCTTTGGAAGGTTGAGTTTTATGAAAAAACTGCTAGATAATCAATTACAAATAAAGTTCATTGAAATTGTCGATAATTGAGCTTTGTCAGAGCGGACTTTTTATTTACACCCAAAGTTGCGTTAAAATTAGCAGGAAAAACGAATCTTTGTTGGCTCATAACTTTTTAATGGCTTTTTATTTTAATATTCTGCTTGCGTATAGACAAAATTAATAATAAGACAAAACGATATCATGTTTAACTTTAGATGTACAATGTCAAACAGTGGAGTAATACCCCTCCGAAATTTGTACGGAAAAAGTATCGACTAGTTTCATCTTAAAAGGTGATCTCCAAATCACGCATGTTAACGCTTTATGTAATTCAAATAAACATTTTGATTTGATTTGTTTATTAGAGAAGGTTATCAGGATTGCCAACAGCAGTCTAATGTATTTCTACACGTCTGTGGAACTATTATTGTAATGATTACCATTAGAAGTTTCCTGAAAATACTTAACCAACAAACTTCTTTACAGCCCGAAGCCTGGCAGAAGACTGAGATAACGGGCAACCAGCCCGGCGGGCTACGTCGCTCGTGGCGTGTTCTACGCGTGCGCGTGCCCCCCACCGCCAGCGGGTCGATGCGCGTGCGATGCGAGTCTATACTGCTAGTGGAGCCCCCTGTAGTGAGGGACGCGAACACTATCATCACTATACACTCGCGCACGCAGCTCTCTAAATATGTGTCTAATAATAGTGGTAAGTTACGTTCATTTTAAACTAGATTATATCTCTCTGCAAAAAAAATTAGCCTGCCAAGTATAGTAGTGTGTGTGTGTGAGAGGGTGTGTGTGTGTGTGTAGTAGTGTGTAGTAGTGGGGCAAAGCCCAGAATACGTCAGACGTTTTTAAATATCATCGCATCCGAAGGCTCTTGTAATACAACCCTTAATCACCCCTTCTTATTTTAAATAAAAACTAGTTCAGAAGTAAAACATAACTGTGGGTACAGATATTTATTTATAGTGAGGAAGTTCTTTTGGCAGGGTATACAGGAACCTCGGTAAAGTTAAACCCACATTGCTAGGACTTTCAAAAAAGTTCGTATAATGGACAGAAAGTTACGCTTAAATCAGATATCCTGAAAATTTACGATTCAATAAAAATCTAGACTTTTATGTAACATTTTTTAATCAAAAGTTTGTGGCTATAATGTACAGTCAACATCAAAAGTGAACGATGATTACAAAAAGTTTTTGTTATTTTTGTAGTAAAATAAATTTGATTAAACTTTTCAGCAAGGTTAAGTATTACACCTTTTTGTTATCAATAACACACAATAAATAAAAACATTAAAAAAGTGAAAAATAACTCTAATTTCGTAAGTCGGTGGCAAAAAACGAAAATACAGAACTAAAGAGAGACTTCTGAAATTAAAGTTATTTTTCACTTTTTAGAAGTAAAATAAGTACTTATTTATTTACATAACTTAAAAAGCTAACAGTCTTAGAATAATAATAATATGTACAAGTCTATAAAAAAGGAGGAGAATAATCGTAGGGCATCAAAAAGTGCACAAAAGGCTGGCAGCATTGCCACGTTGTATGGCAATGCTGATTCTTTGGCCAAAAATTAGGTCAGCCCTCTGGTCACATGAAGAGTCGACGAACCGCTTGGCGGTATCTCGAAAAACTAAGTGGGAACTGGGAGCTCATGGGCCTACCGTTTCAACCCCAAAATGTTAGAACATAAACAATGTTTTTTTTTATATATCCCATAACTCTAGGGTATGAATGAGACCATATCAAAGAATCAACTGGCATATAAATAATTTTTCAATTATCATTTTTTTTTCATACAAAATATTTCGACAGACACGATTAGGTATCATGGCTGGTTGTTTCAAACGGTTGGTTAACGTAACATACGTACGTCAAATAATATCGATTACATAATGATGTTTAACGTTCGTTAATACAAAAAGCGTTGTTTCACTGCATAAAAAACCGATTGTCAAAGTTCAAATGTAAAAGGATAAAATGACGTTAACCAGTGGGTATGACACCAGTTACTGTAATTGTTATTTTTTAACGAACTTGAAGGGCATAATTTTGTGAAATAACGCTTTTTTTTGGTTCGACGATAGTTAGCGCCATTTATGACGTATACGCGTGCGTTAAGTGGATGTGAAACAAACCGCCCTGAATGTAAAACATCCTTACGTGAAATATGAATGATTGGTTTGAATGAAAATGAATTACTCGTATTTATCAATGCAACTTAGATACCTACACACATCGTTGGCCTCAGTTTCATCAGTTTGGCAATATCGCAAAAGTAACAGTTCGTCTTACGGGTGACAATTTTTGACCTAAATTAATATGATTGATGATAATTATCTTAGAAACTATGCATTTTTGGACCACATATTCTAGGACTTTTTGTATTATTTTTACTTATAGAATGTAACCCTAGAGTCACAGTTATAGAAATATATAGGCTACATGGCACGGTATAGGGTTTCTGTACAATGAAAGGTCAGTTTATAATGGAAATGATTATCTTGTTAAGTAGCCTTATGTACAGTACATTGCTACATATGTAACATGCGATTGTATATGTTTTCACCGCAAGGGATTCAAGCAATAAGTACATTAACGATATAATTTCATTTAAGTCATTAAACATTTACACGAAAATAATGCAATTAATTAAATTATTTTAAGCTACGCTTGAACTATGCAAGCGTCATGTATGTGTAATATTTGATCTGTGGTTTCACACACGTTTTACATACGTGAATGTTGAATTAAATCTGCAAACGGCTGGTTTACACTTCCAGTGACCCGAGTGTTGGCTTCTACCTTGGTCAGAGACATTGCCATAAAACGTGGCAATGCCGCTAGTCTCTTGGGTACATTACCAGTTGACAGCGATGCGGAGGATTTTATTTACGCTATATTAGCTTTAGTTAAATTAGGACATTATATTTTCATTTTTATACCGTTATTTTTATGTACAGTTAATTTTAATCTATTATATATGTTATGGACCAGGTGATTATTCAGGGCATTGTTAATAATGTACGAGCATTATGAATAATGTCTAGCTCTATCGGGCTAAGTGATTAATTACTATCTTAACTTCATTATTAATCACATTGCACGGTCATTATTATATTGCTACATGACAATTGGGCAATTTCATAATAGATGTTCTAACCTAACCTAACCCAAATGATTCACCAACAATAGAGGGGATCTGGCGGTCGTTTAACCCAAAGGATTGTTCGAAATCTTGTCAAACGACAATAATAATAAAAAAATAGTAATTAAATATGTTTGTATTACTCTGCCCAAAAGGTGAGAATAATAAGGTGATAATGCCCGGTCAATTTGATTATTTGAATAATTATTATCAAATTGCACGCTCATATCTTTTATAATGACCGGGCATTATGTATAATGCCCAATATAACCAAGTGATAACACTTGGTCCATAACATATACATAATAATAAATTTGAAGTGTCTGATTGTAATTTGGTAATGTCAAAATAACAGCTTTTACTAAATGCATAATGCAAGTTTATACGGTACCTACTTATAACCGCGGGACCGATTTAGATGGAACTTTAATTGGCAGATAGCTAATGTTATAAGGAGTAACTTAGTGTACTTTTATTTAAGAAAAGTCAGGCGGGCGAAGCGGCGGAGCAGCTGGGGCCTTACTCCCGAAAACGATTCGAGCTTGATTTTGATTCCGATTCGAACTCGCTTCTGGGGCCTTACTCCCGACAGCATCGAGTTCTGAATCAATCGAATTGGGTTCGAATTAAATGCCGATCCATACTCTTGAATCCAACACTAGCGCACGATCGTGCGGTGGTTCGAAGCCAAACTAACTTCGGTCAGTTTTAAGTTTTAAATCGAGTTCGGATCAGAAACGAAATCGAATCAAAATCAAACTCGAATCGTTTTCGGGAGTAAGGCCCCTGGTTTTGAATAAAAACATTACTATTTAAATAATTTTATTCATAATTTTACTATAATAATTGCTTTTGTATTGTTACAGGTACAAAAGTGGTCAATACAGGCGTGTTAATAGCAACAATTGTATTACTGACTTATAATGAAATATCAAGGTTGTCGAGCTTATGAGATTCGGTGTGAAATATTGTTTGGTGATATTAGTTTTAAGTGTAGATAATATCGGGAACGGCCTGTATTAACATACAAAAAAATGTAACTATGTATACACACGAAAACAGGTTTTGTTTGTACCTAAATAAGCTCAGCAATAAGCTCCACTAGTACCTATAATGTATCAAAACTGAAAGATAATGCAGATAATTCCAGAAATTGATTGATTTTTTCGTAAGAGACTGATCTCTATTCACTTCATGAAGGTTTTATGTGTTAAAACTTTCATAAAGTGAATAAAAAGTATGACTTTATTTTTAGGAGAGACAATCAAATCAAACTGATTTATTAATGTATTGTGTTCAAAACAATGTTTAAATAAAAAAGATTTCTAAAATGCCATTGAATCTTAAATAAAAATTAGTAGAAACCAATATTATTTATGAGAAAAAAAAAAAAAACAGTGAGCTTTCGAAAATTAACAAAGATAAAAGAAGAAGTCGCTAAAGTTGGCTAGAATAAGAACACAGTAGAAAAATCTAAAAAGAAATAAAAAGTAAATAATATTATACCCATAGACCTCATTCATGATGTATCGCGGAAGAATAATTATTTTTTTGTACGTTTCTGAAACGGTAATGAAATCATCAAAAATGTATAAAGTGAATTTGTTGATAAGTTGATAGATACTTAAATATAAAATTAACGTTAGTTGTGAAACAAATGTTGTTTTTATTAAATAGATACTTATTTAACACCAAAAAGAGAAAGCCAGATAAATTACGTTGACCAAGGGCTCAGGAACACTAATAAAACAGTAGTAGTTCCATTTCAAAATAAACTATTATCTTATGGCCATATACTCCATTTGAAATAACTATAATTCGACATTTAAAAAACCTTTTTACCGTCCGTTCAACCGATTTTGACTTCTATTCCGGAGGCATAAGGATGGCTGGGCACGCCACAATTGTGGCGATAAGTCCCCTCTTTGAGGAGTGGCTAGAGAGGCGCCACGGCGTCCTCACCTTTCGCCTGACACAGGTCCTCACTGGACACGGGTGTTTCGGGAGGTTCCTGTTTCGGATTAGGCGGGAGGAAACGCCCGGGTGTTACCACTGTGTGGATCGCCCGGAGGACACGGTGGAGCATACGGTGGAGGTCTGCCAGGCTTGGGCAGAGCACCGCCGTGTCCTCACGGAGGCGATTGGCGGCGGCGATCTCTCGCGTCCGGCCCTGGTCCAGGCCATGGTCCGGAGCGAGAGTGCATGGGAAGCAGTCACCTCCTTCTGCGAAGTAGTAATGCTCGCGAAGGAGGAGGCGGAACGCGTGAGGGAGCGGCAGTCTATGCGCCCTCACACCCCTAGTCGCCGCAGGAGACGCCCTGGGCGGCGGGAATCGGTAGCCGATTCCCGGCCACCGTAGGCGCGGGCTTGCGGACGGCGAGCTATGGGCAGTTCGCCGTCCGGTAAGGACCAGGCCCGGGTCGATGGCGCGTTGTGTTCCACGCGCGCCTCAAAGAGATGTCAGCACGCACTGACGGGGTCTGCCAGGACCGGTGCCTGCCAGGGTTGCGGGTTTGTCCGAAAGGGATACCGTGGCCCTGGCACACAGGCAACTGAAGGAACACGGGTGGGTTTTAGTCAGTAAAAGTCTGACACGCCCTCCCGCTCCGCCCAGAGCGGGAGAAGTTATTTGATAATTTCCCACCCAAAAAAAAAAAAAAAAAAGGCATAAGGATGGCATTAAAAGCAAAAAATTGGTTACAATACCAACTGTTTACTGCAGCTGCCATTAGTAATGCCCCTAACGCAATATAACATAAAATCGGTTGAACGAACTGTAAAAAAGGTTTATTTAAATGTTATTTTAAATGGAGTATAGTTGGATCCAATTTGTAATATTGTACACAAAATATTATACAAGTGAAGATCGATAACTACCTGAGTCCGAAAGCTGGGTACACATCAGTAATTATTTTTGATTTCCGACGCGAAAATGAGACGTTTTACAAGTCTGTAGCCTCTGATGGAAAATACTCGAAAGCGTCTAAAAATGTTTTTTTTTTTTTATTGATGTTGACCCGTTCTTACATCAAACTCGTTTTTTGAAATCTGTCCAGACCCTTCACAATTTATTTTGCTTAAAAAAAAATCACTTTTCAAGCTTCTTGGTGAGTTAATGAGTTTCACATAAAAAAGTATAATTAATAGTTTTAATAAATAGTCGTTAATCTATGGCTGTGTTTTCACTTAAGGTAACGTCAATTCTTTGCACGTCATCATCTTTTTAAATATAAATGTACAGTGACACGAAATTGTTGTTTTTGTTCTAATTTTTTATTATTTTTATTATTGTATTTAATGTAAATTTTAACTGGGATACGTAAATAAAGTTATGATACAAATTGTATGTTTGGTGTTTTCTTCTAATTCACTATTAGTTAATTCAACTTACATGAAAAAATTATTAGAACGCATATATATTTTTTTTTGATTTATCTCAGAGTTGACCTTTTGAGATCGTGACTCCTGAACCGGACTTTCCTGTGGTTGCCTTAAGCTCCTAAAAACTTAAAGCCTCCAGCATTTTTTTTTAAATATTTTGTGAATGTGAGAACGTTGTAGGCCTAGTTGAGTGTAGATTTGTTGGCGGTTTTCTATTTTGTTAAGTACCTGGTAATTGTTGAAAGGCCTACACTGTCCTCCCATACCTATTATCACTGTTATTTAATAATATTGTAAAGCCAATTATTTTTAAAAGAGTAACCGTGGAGTTTCTTGCCGGCTCTTCTCCATAGGAAACGACTAACTCGAACCGTGCACCTAGCTTCTGACGTTTCATAAGTGCCCATGTAGGTTTATGTGAAATAAAATATTTTGATTTTGATTTTGATTAAACTTATAAACTAAATGACTGCGCGCTAAGGGCACCCCCTGTGGGGTACAAACCTCGGCTTAGGGCAGAGTCGGAGGGAGGACAGCAAGGGACAGCTGGTGGCTGGATCAGTTCAGGGTTTTGATTATTAATAGGGGAATTTAAAGCTACACGCTCAGCTACGGCGCAGGCGGGCGCATCGACGAGCAAGGGTCGGGGGGACTGTTAAGTCGGGGATTTCGCGAGGGGCCTCGGCAGCGAGGTCGGAATGACGTTCGTATTTTGTGTTTTCGAGCTGCACTGGTGGCCCTACTACTCTCCTGGTCGTCTGGGTCGGTCAGTGTAGAACGTATTCTCACATTTTTTCATTTAGGAAGACGACATTATTCAACCAATCAGTTGCCACTGAGTCAATTGGGTAGATTAGATACCCTAGATTTTTTTATTTAGACAATCTAAGTCACACAATTATAATTGTAGGTGACGTAACTGCCAACAGTTAATTTTATTAGTCTATAGTATTTTTATGTCTCGAAGCGACGCGCGTTTTACTTGTGGTCACCATATGTACCAACACGCTGTGAATGTGTGTGTGAAGACGAGTAGCGTCAGTACACGCTCACGCAAACACACACATCCGACTTCGCCTTTATCTCGGACGGTACCGAGAGCTCCTGCGCTTACACACAGCTTATACACAGCATGTTTGTACGCTTGGTAACCACAAGTAAAGCACGCGTCGCTTCTTGAAATAAAAATACCGTACTTAAGCACCGTTACCCAGTAAGAGTTAACAGAACGTTGAAGTGCAAGTTAAAAACAAGTTAATAACTCTTGGGACAGTTAACTGACCTGTTAACAAACGTTCCAACTTGTTCCTAGCTATGTTAATTCGTTTGTAATTTTAAATCGTATGATGTATAAATAAGTACTCGTAAAACAACCCCTCCCGGGTTTTAGAGTCCATGAATTTATGTATGAAATATCCAATGAAAATTATTATTAGCCTTATTTTTTATTCATAGCTAAGTTAACTGTGATTTTAGTCTAGACGTCTGTTTTTAATAGTTAAAAAGCTTATATGGACAGTTAAATGAGTGTGTAGCAATTAATATAAGTACTGGTTAGATAAGCACGTTTTCATGGAATTTAATATTTGTTATTCAAATCCTTGGAAAAACTAAACGTACAGTAGGTATTTTAATTTAATCGTGTCTGGACGTAACTAAATCACCTTTAGTAAGTTAAAAAAAATCACTAATTTAGTTTGAGATAACATATTATGCACGTTGTTGGTCGTGGTTGGTGGTTGCTGTTTTAACAATAACTTTTATTTCAGTTGTTTATTAATACTAGTTCAAAAACAATAAGGCTGATTTTAGAGGCACGCTGACCATCGGCGCTGACAGCCCAGCGCGTAGCTCGTCAGCGCTGAGGTTCAGCTCGAGACGTTTCAGTATCGTTCTGATCTCTGTGGAGTACAGACGCACAAAAATGCGAAATGCGTCATGACTGTTTACGCTGACGGCGTCCGCTCGGCTCGACACTAGACTAAAACGCTCACTGAAGACAGAGGCGCGCGTGCGGCGGTCAGCACCGACGGCTACGCAGCGCCGACGCGCGACGCGTACGGCCGCTGACCCGTCAGCGCGGATAGCTACGCGTTATAAAACACTTCCTAGAAGTTCATATGTTTCGGTTGTCAGCGCCGACGGTCAGCGTGACTCTTAAACGAGCCTAAAAATTTAGAACTCAACTCAGTATTCTAGAATGAAATAAGAGGCACTGGCGCACTACCTAACTCTTACCCCGTTGGTTTCGTGGTTCGTGCTGAGTTTGGGGTCCTGGGTTCAATTCCCGGGATGGGCAAAGTGTTATTGAGTTAAGAAGTTGGCGGTGTGATACCCCCGTGACTCGAAAAGCACGATAAGCCGTTGGCTCTGCGCCTGAACTCTCTCCGGTTGTGTCGGATTGTCGTCCCACGGACTATGAGAGTGAGCACCTATGTCCACGCACACACTTGTGCACTATATCTCCCGCGCCGAAGGCTGGTCTCCGCTGAGATTGGTCGCCATGGCCGAAATTCAGTCTGGAGGACTTTTTTTACCTTAACTCACTAAAGTTCTAAGCACGATATTATGAGCCTTCAAACGGAAGTTATTATAATGAGAAATATAATAGTACATTACTTACCAAGGGCTGTAAAAGAAAGAAAGCCCGAAATCGCAAGTATTTGTGACCCGAGCCGCAGGCGAGGGTTGTAAATTTGCGATAGAGGGTCACAATGCGAGTTTTACTGTACGCGTAGCGTGCGGTAAAACTCACATTATGGCCAGGTGTGACGTAAAGTTAATGTTAAACTAAATAAATACATTTTAAAATATTAAACCATAGCAGTATAATATATAAGTAGTGGCTATGTACGTAAGGTGGTTCATTGTTATGAAAAAGAGCGCCTCTCGCCATCAAACGTAAAAGTTTCGCGAGTTTAGAATGAAGTAACACCTCTCTATTATAATTTCTTAAAATAATAACAATAAAAAGAAAAAAACCTAATTGATATGGTACACAGAACGAGTTTTTCCACGATCGAATCGAATCGTTACAGGACTTAGAATCGGAGTTAGTACCATGAGGCCCGTTGTACACGGCACGGGTTCTTTATGGTACTTCGCGCTAGCCACATCATAAAATAATCGTTTGAGCTTGTTTATGATATGGCAAGCCAGCGGACGGCGCCGGGTCTGTCAACAAGCTTCCATAGTAATCCATGCAACACCGGCTACAGGGCCTACACACAGTGAATTAACCGTAGTTTATTCACGAAAAAAAACCGTGTGTGTACAACGGGCCTGAAATTGTATTATTAATTATACGTATATTTTGCAGTTGTTTTTTACGTGGTCGTTCTCAATAGGCCTTATTAGAAGGCTAAAAGTTACCCAAAGAGCAATGGACAGGGCTATGCTTGGAGTTCCCCTGGAAACCACTGGGCTTAAGGCTGAAATACACATCCATTCTAATATTATAAATATGAAAGTAACTCTGTTTGTCTGTTACATTTTCAAGCCTAAACCGCGGAACCGATGCTCATGAAATTTGTCAGAGATATAGCCTGGGATATGGAGAAGGACAAATGCTACTTCTTTTACGCGATAACCAACAACCACGCGGGCGGAGCCGCGGGCAAAAACTAATAGTATTATAAAGCATGCTTGTTTGCTGAAATATGATCATACTCTTTTCGTATACACATGCTATTTCTGTACTTCTAGGTAGCATCTGGTCAAAATTATCATGCTTTTGTGCCACCATATAGCATGTATATTCCAAGCTTAACGTGAAAAGGAGCAAACAGTCAAAGAGTCAGAATTACTAGCGAATTACGCATTTATAATATTAGAAATTAGAATGGAAGTATGGATACTAGTTGTTGCCTTCTTCGCTGTATATAATCGGATTAGATTATCTGGGTGAATGGAAAAAGGGGTGGATTTATGAAGGTATGTATTTAACAAAAAAAAAAAAAACTACCTTCACTCACGTCATGATAGTTATTTTATAACATATAATTTCCAGTGAAACGCACGATTTCGAAGCAATCTAGGTATGTCACGTACAATTGAACATGTCCCATGCGACGTTAATCCACACCATCCAATTATCAAGTAGTATTCCCGAAAGGATAAGGTATAGATATTGTAGTTAATAGCTCATCTGCAGTTCGATTTATTCTTGTTCCATCTGATCTACGACAATGTCTATAGGTATTTCATATTCATACTGAAATAAGAGAAATGAGCTCAATCCTGTCTGAGAAAAAACGATGTGAAAAGTGTGAATCTGACTTCTACAAATGTGGTGTCGTTTGATTCGTCCTGATGAATAGTGTTCTTTGTTTGTGTTTGTGCTTGGGTGTTTGTGTGTTTGTGCATGTGTGTTTGTGTGTATTTGTGCATGCTTGTTTGTGTGTTTGTGCATGCGTGTTTGTGCGTGTTTTTGCATGGGTATTTGTGCGTGTTGGTGTTCGTACATGCATGTTTGTCTGTTTGGGCATGGGTGTTTGTGTGTATTCTTGCATAGGTGTTTGTGTGTTTATGAATGGGTGTTTGTGCGTGTTTTTGCATGAGTGTTTGTAGTATTTGTTTGTTTGTGTAAATGTTTGTGAATGTACACAATTTTATAATGTATAATGTGTAAAGTTTGTATTGTATGTTTGTGTATGGTGTGTGTTTGTGCATGGGTATTTGTGTGTATTTGTGTATGTGTGTTTGTGTGTATTTGTGCTTGTGTGTTTGTGTGTATTTGTGCATGCTTGTTTGTGTGTTTGTGCATGCATGTTTGTGCGTGTTTTTGCATGGGTATTTGTGCGTGTTTGTGTGTTTGTGCATGCATGTAGTCTGTTTGCGCAAGGGTATTTGTGTGTATTTGTGCATGCGTATTTGTGTTTGTGCATAGATGTTTGTGGGTATTTGTGCATGGGTGTTTGTATGTATTTGTGCATGCGTGTTTGTGTATTAGTGCATCGGTGTTTGTATGTATTTGTGCATGGGTGTTTGTGTGTGCTTACGCATGGATGTTTGTGTGTGTTTGTACATGGGTGTTTGTGTGTATTTGTGCATGCGTGTTTGTGTATTTGTGCATCGGTGTTTGTATGTATTTGTGCATGGGTATTTGTGTGTGCTTACGCATGGGTGTTTGTGAGTGTTTGTACATGGATGTTTGTGTGTATTTGTGCATCGGTGTTTGTATGTATTTGGGCATGGGTGTTTGTGTGTGCTTACGCATGGGTGTTTGTGTGTGTTTGTGCATGCGTGTTTGTGTATTTGTGCATCGGTGTTTGTATGTATTTTTGCATGGGTGTTTGTGTGTGCTTACGCATGGGTGAATGTGTGTGTTTGTACATGGGTGTTAGTGTGTATTTGTGCATAGGTGTTTGTGGGTATTTTTGCATGGGTGATTGTATGTATTTGTGCATGCGTGTTTGTGTATTTGTGCATCGGCGTTTTATGTATTTGTGCATGGGTATTTGTGTGTGCTTACGCATCGGTGTTTGTGTGTTTGTGCATGCTTGTTTGGTGTTGTGCATGTGTGTTTGTGTGTATTTGTGCATGGGTGTTTGTATGTAATTGTGCATGCGTGTTTGTGTATTTAAGCATCGGTGTTTGTATGTGTTTGTGCACGGGTGTATGTGTGTGCTTACGCATGGGTGTTTGTGTGTGTTTGTGCATGCGTATTTGTGTATGGGAGTTTGTGTGTATTCGTGCATGAGTGTTTGTGTGTTTGTGCTTGGGTGTTTGTGAGTATTTGTGCATGGGTGTTTGTAGTATTTGTTTGTTTGTGTAAGTGTTTGTGAATGTACAAAAATTTATAATGTATAATGTGTAATGTTTGTAGTTTATGTTTGTGTATGGTGTGCGCAAACAGACTACATGCATGCACAAACACACAAACACGCACAAATACCCATGCAAAAACACGCACAAACATGCATGCACAAACACACAAACAAGCATGCACAAATACACACAAACACACATGCACAAATACACACAAACACACATGCACTAACACACACAAATACCTATGCACAAACACACACCATACACAAACATACACTACAAACATTACACATTATACATTATAAAATTGTGTACATTCACAAACAGTTACACAAACAAACAAATACTACAAACAAACACCCACGCACAAATACTCACAAACGGCCAAGCACAAACACACAATCACTCATGCACAAACACGCACTAACACCCATGGATAAACACACAAACACATATGCACGAATACACACAAACACCCATGCACAAACACACACAAACACTCATGCATAAACACTTAAACACCTATACACAAATACACACAAATAACCTTGCGCAAACAGACAAACATGCATGTACAAACACACAAACAAGCATGCACAAATACACACAAACACATGCACAAACACACAAACAAGCATGCACAAACACACACAAACACACAAGCACAAATACACACAAACACACATGCTCAAATACACACAAATACCCATGCACAATTGCAATTTGTGCATGGGTATTTGTGTGTATTTGAGCATGTGTGTTTGTGTGTATTTGTGCATACGTGTTTGTGTATTAGTGCATCGGTGTTTGTATGTATTTTTGCATAGGTGTTTGTGGGTATTTGTGCATCGGTGTTTGTATGTATTTGGGCATGGGTGTTTGTATGTATTTGTGCATGCGTGTTTGTGTATTTGTGCATGGGTGTTTGTGTGTGCTTACGCTTGGGTGTTTGTGTGTGTTTGTGCATGCGTGTTTGTGTATTTGTGCATCGGTGTTTATATGTATTTGTGCATGGGTGTTTGTGTGTGCTTACGCATGGGTGTTTGTGTGTGTTTGTACATGGGTGTTTGTGTGTATTTGTGCATAGGTGTTTGTGGGTATTTGTGCATAGGTGCTTTAGTGTGTTTATGCATGGGTGTCCATGTGTTTGTCCTTGGGTGTTTGTGTGTTTGTGCTTGGGTGTTTGTGTGTTTGTGCATTTGTGTTTGTGTGTATTTGTGCATGCTTGTTTGTGTGTTTGTGCATGCGTGTTTGTTGTTGTTGTTTTTGCATGGGTATTTGTGCGTGTTGGTGTTCGTACATGCATGTTTGTCTGTTTGCGCATGGGTGTTTGTGTGTATTCGCGCATGGGTGTTTGTGCGTGTTTTTGCATGAGTGTTTGTAGTATTTGTTTGTTTGTGTAACTGTTTGTGAATGTACACAATTTTATAATGTATAATGTGTAAAGTTTGTATTGTATGTTTGTGTGTGGTGTGTGTTTGTGCATGGGTATTTGCGTGTATTTGTGCATGTGTGTTTGTGTGTATTTGTGCTTGTGTGTTTGTGTGTATTTGTGCATGCTTGTTTGTGTGTTTGTGCATGCATGTTTGTGCGTGTTTTTGCATGGGTATTTGTGCGTGTTTGTGTGTTTGTGCATGCATGTAGTCTGTTTGCGCAAGGGTATTTGTGTGTGTTTGTGCATGGGTATTTGTGTGTATTTGTGCATGCGTGTTTGTGTATTAGTGCATCGGTGTTTGTATGTATTTGTGCATGGGTGTTTGTGTGTGCTTACGCATCGGTGTTTGTATGTATTTGTGCATGGGTGTTTGTGTATTTGTGCATCGGTATTTGTATGTATTTGTGCATGGGTGTTTGTGTGTGCTTACGCATGGGTGTTTGTGTGTGTTCATACATGGGTGTTTGTGTGTATTTGTGTGCTTGTGCATAGATGTTTATGGGTATTTGTGCATGCGTGTTTGTGTATTTGTGCATCGGTGTTTGTATGTATTTGTGCATGGGTGTTTGTGTGTGCTTACGCATGGGTGTTTGTATGTTTTTGTGCATGGGTGTTTGTGTATTTGTGCATCGGTATTTGTATGTATTTGTGCATGGGTGTTTGTGTGTATTTGTGCATAGGTGTTTGTATGTATTTGTGCATGCGTGTTTGTTTATTTGTGCATCGGTGTTTGTATGTATTTGTGCATAGGTGTTTGTGTGTGCTTACGCATGTGTGTTTGTGTGTGTTTGTGCATGCGTATTAGTGTGTTTGTGCATAGATATTTGTGGGTATTTGTGCATGGGTGTTTGTATGTATGTATTTGTGCATGCGTGTTTGTGTATTTGTGCATCGGTGTTTGTATGTATTTGTGCATTTGTGTTTGTGTATTTGTGCATCGGTGTTTGTATATGTTTGTGCATGGGTGTTTGTGTGTGCTTACGCATGGGTGTTTGTGTGTGTTCGTAAATGGGTGTTTGTGTGTATTTGTGTGTTTGTGCATAGATGTTTGTGGGTATTTGTGCATGGGTGTTTGTATGTATGTATTTGTGCATGCGTGTTTGTGTATTAGTGCATAGGTGTTTCTGGGTATTTGTGCATCGGTGTTTGTATGTATTTGGGCATGGGTGTTTGTATGTATTTGTGCATGCGTGTTTGTGTATTTGTGCATCGGTGTTTGTATGTATTTGTGCATGGGTGTTTGTGTGTGCTTACGCATTTGTGTTTGTATGTTTTTGTGCATGGGTGTTTGTGTATTTGTGCATCGGTGTTTGTGTGTATTTGTGCATGGGTGTTTGTGTGTATTTGTGCATACGTGTTTGTGTATTTGTGCATCGGTGTTTGTATGTATTTGTGCATGGATTTTTGTGTGTACTTACGCATGGGTGTTTGTATGTGTTTGTACATGGGTGTTTGTGTGTATTTGTGCATGGGTGTTTGTAGTATTTGTTTGTTTGTGTAAGTGTTTGTGAATGTACACAAATTTATAATGTATAATATGTAATGTTTGTCGTGTATGTTTGTGTATGGTGTGTATTTGTGCATGGGTATTTGTGTGTATTTGTGCATGTGTGTTTGTGTGTATTTGTGCTTGTGTGTTTGTGTGTGTTTGTGCATGCTTGTTTGTGTGTTTGTGCATGGGTGTTTGTGTGTTTTCGTGCATAGGTGTTTGTGTGTTTATGCATGGGTTTTTGTGCGTGTTTGTGCATGAGTGTTTGTGTGTTTGTGCTTGGGTGTTTGTGAGTATTTGTGCATGGGTGTTTGTAGTATTTGTTTGTTTTAGTAACTGTTTGTGAATGTACACAATTTTATAATCTATAATGTGTAATGTTTGTAGTGTATGTTTGTGTATTGTGTGTGTTTGTGCATGGGTATTTGTGTGTATTAGTGCATATGTGTTTGTGTGTATTTGTACATGCGTATTTGTGTGTTTGTGCATAGATGTTTGTGGGTATTTGTGCATGGGTGTTTGTGCGTGCTTACGCATGGGTGTTTGTGTGTGTTTGTGCATGCGTGTTTGTGTATTTGTGCATCGGTGTTTGTATGTATTTGTGCATGGGTGTTTGTGTATTTGTACATGGGTGTTTGTGTGTATTTGTGCATAGGTGTTTGTGGGTATTTGTGCATCGGTGTTTGTGTGTATTTGTGCATAGGTGTTTGTGGGTATTTGTGCATCGGTGTTTGTATGTATTTGTGCATGGGTGTTTGTAGGTATTTGTGCATGCGTGTTTGTGTATTTGTGCATCGGTGTTTGTATGTATTTGTGCATGGGTGTTTGTGCGTGCTTACGCATGGGTGTTTGTGTGTGTTTGTGCATGCGTGTTTGTGTATTTGTGCATCGTTTTTTGTATGTATTTGTGCATGGGTGTTTGTGTATTTGTACATGGGTGTTTGTGTGTATTTGTGCATAGGTGTTTGTGGGTATTTGTGCATCGGTGTTTGTATGTATTTGTGCATGGGTATTTGTGTGTATTAGTGCATATGTGATTGTGTGTATTTGTGCATGTGTGTTTTTGTGTATTTTTACATGCGTATTTGTGTGTTTGTGCATAGATGTTTGTGGGTATTTGTGCATGGGTGTTTGTATGTATTTGTGCATGCGTGTTTGTGTATTTGTGCATCGGTGTTTTGTTAGTATTTGTGCATGGGTGTTTGTGCGTGCTTACGCATGGGTGTTTGTGTGTGTTTGTGCATGCGTGTTTGTGTATTTGTGCATCGGTGTTTGTATGTATTTGTGCATGGGTGTTTGTGTATTTGTACATGGGTGTTTGTGTGTATTTGTGCATAGGTGTTTGTGGGTATTTGTGCATCGGTGTTTGTATGTATTTGTGCATGGGTGTTTGTATGTATTTGTGCATGCGTGTTTGTGTATTTGTGCATCGGTGTTTGTATGTATTTGTGCATGGGTGTTTGTGTGTGCTTACGCATGGGTGTTTGTATGTATTTGTGCATGGGTGTTTGTGTATTTGTGCATCGGTATTTGTATGTATTTGTGCATGGGTGTTTGTGTGTGCTTACGCATGGGTGTTTGTGTGTGTTTGTGCATGCGTGTTTGTGTATTTGTGCATCGGTGTTTGTATGTATTTGTGCATGGGTGTTTGTGTATTTGTGCATCGGTATTTGTATGTATTTGTGCATGGGTGTTTGTGTGTGCTTACGCATGGGTGTTTGTGTGTGTTTGTGCATGCGTGTTTGTGTATTTGTGCATCGGTGTTTGTATGTATTTGTGCATGGGTGTTTGTGTGTATTTGTGCATAGATGTTTGTGGGTATTTGTGCATGGGTGTTTGTATGTATTTGGGCATGGGTGTTTGTATGTATTTGTGCATGCGTGTTTGTGTATTTGTGCATCGGTGTTTTTATGCATGGGTGTTTTTATGCATGGGTGTTTGTGTGTGCTTACGTATGGGTGTTTGTGTGTTTGTGCATGCTTGTTTATACACGGTTGATGTCGGGATGTTGTATGTATGCTAGTGGCGCGGTAAACTCTGATAGCGCGATGCAGGATTTGTGACGTCAGGTCTTTGATGCGTAGTTCGCATGTGGCGTTGTTGATACCGATACAACACTTTTTCACTTAGAGGTTAAAACTATTCTGGTAATCGGAAAAAACAACATTAAATATTCTCTGCAGTGAGGCTTTGTCGAAATATATTAAGGAGGTACTTATGTATTTTATTTTTAAAAGAAGTTTTTGTAATAGAATTATTTATATTTATATCGACTGGAAGGTTATTAAAAATAGATGAAACTAAAAACTTTCTACATCTTCGATCATAATAATTTTTACAAGCGGGCATTACAAATCTTTTCATATTATTGTTCCTTTCAGATCTTGTGCGTATTATATTGTTTTTAAATTTATCATTACAATACTGTTCTAAAGCTACTGACAACACAACCCTCTCATGAACCGGCAAAATTTTACATTCCAAAAATAAATCTTCGTAATCATTAGTATAGCAGATACCTACGGGCCGATCCCTTGGGACAAGCAAGCTAAATACCTAGGTGTGATCCTTGACCACAACTTCACCTTCAGCGAGAACATAAAAGCGGCTCGTTTGCGGCCGCTTTCGCTCTCGGAGGGCTTCATTTTATACTGGCCGCATGCAGCAAATTGTCACTTAAGTGCAATTTGCGCATCTCCACTGCGGTCATCCATCTCAATGACCTACGCATGCGTCATCTTCGTACACGCTAAGCCGCGACATCTCAATAGGATGCAGATCCTCCAGAACCGTTATCTTAGAAAGTGTAACCTTTCAAAAGAAACGGTTTTGGAGGGTCTCGTTCTATGTTCGTAATTTGAATCTACGTAATCTATCTCAAAATGCCGACCGTCCAGCAGTTCTTGAAACACCTCTCAAAGCGGTTCTTCAACTCTGCTATAAAGCACTCCAATCCCCTGATTGCGGTAGCCGCCCGATACACTCCCCTCCCGCATTAGTAAGATTCGCCGACCGAGGCATACGCTCTCCATTCCCGATGAAGCTACCACTATCTTCCAGAAGAGTAGTCCCTCAACAAGCACAGTTAGGAAACACACACCGAACCCGTCCTTCCGTTCTCGATGACGAGGTCCGCCGCGACAACCCCTTCCAACCCGCCTCGACTCAAGCTTGAGCCAGCCCGCGCCGCTAAGCCAGCGTTAAATTCATCTCCTAATAATCATAATCCGATCCAGCCCGTCCCATGCTGCCCTCCCGTACGTACTACACAGGAAGTGTCCTTAGCATGTAGTCGCTTAGTTTATAAGTTTTTTGCCCTGGCTGGAGGCCTTAATTTATTGAGGGACCTACCGGAAAGTCCGGTTAAGCTGACGACAACCTCCTTCTTTTTTTTTTTTGACGCTGAGAAATGCATTACGCATCCCCGCTCGTCGGGGGCCGCGACGGGGTATGTGGGACTCCCTGCCAAAATGGCAGTATACCCACTTAAACTCAGCGGAGTTCCCTCATCGCCTTGATGGGAGGGTCATGGGAAACCGGCACAGCCTTTACGTCCACAACCCTCCCGGCGCATGCCCGCCTAGCTGGCGGGCCCCGCATGCCCCTCCGCCTGGGGGCGATATGGGAATGACCGGGAACACCTGGCCATTCCCGTCCAACAGTGGTGGAGGCCTGTGCAATACAGGCAAGGGTGCCCCCGCATCCGTCGCCTGCTGGCCTCCACCTGGGACCCCGTGCCAGACGACCCCGCGTCCAGGCGCCTCTGGTCCCCCCGCGACGGGTCGGGTCAGTGGCCCCGCCGCCTACCACTTTTCGGCCGCAGAGGATAGGGAGAGCGGCCAACGCAATACCGACACTCCTCTTCCTCTGCGGCCCCACCGCGTCCGCCATTCAAAGGTGGCGACCCCGTCGAGGCCGCGGAAGGTAGGGAGAACGGCTCACCGCAATACCGGCACTCCTCTCCCGCCGCGGCCTCCCACACTCAGCCGCGATGCCGCCCATTCGACATCGCGGCCCGCCTCAGTTGCGATGTCGCAACGTCGGCGACGTCGGCGACGGCCGCTACGTCGTTGGCTTAGCCGCAAAAGCCCTGACGAGCAGCCCCCTCCTCGGGTTCCTCTTAGCTTCACCGTAGCCCTCCAAGCCACGGCTACTGAGCCCCCCCGCCTCGACAATGCGGGAACCCACCGGGGGGGTGACGACAACCTCCTAGGTTGACCTGCGAAAAGCCATTTATAAAAACAAAAATAAAAATGCAGATAATTACCGATTTAACTTTTTTAAAGATTACGGGTAGGCTCAAAAGTCGCCAGAGCTTTTTACGGTCTACGCCGGCTATCCAAGGCAAACCATCCTATAAGAGATGCAAGTTGTGGGAAGAAAAGCATCCACCACCTTCATCCATGACCTCGTCAAATCCCGGGAACATTTGCCGCCCGGGCGTGATCTGCAGTGGCCTACATGGAAAGTATCGATTGCGTACCCAGGTAGGCCGCTGCAAACACAATCTGTCGAAGTGGGGGATTACTGTCCCATCCAATACTCAGTGCGAGTGCGGGGTTTCTGATCAGACCATGTCCCACGTGCCTGTTCACTTGCACTAAAGAAGACCTATGAACGTCACTGATGCCGCAATTAACTTGGCCACCTATTGGATTCAAACAATATCATAACTGGGTACCATCGACACGAAAAGAAGACGAAGAGAACTTTTTAAATGATTATCATCACGCTATAGACCTTTATGGAGCTAAAGGTCAATCATGAAATATATAAGAACGGCTATTTTAAGTCCACTTTCAACAAAGCAAGTAGATAAGCGGTTCGGCGACTGCTTTGTCAACCTAAGTTCGATTCCCAACATTTGATATATTTTGTGCTTCTTTTTTTACATTTTGTAATATTATTATGTGATAGTTCCTTGAACGTACGCAGAAAAACATCGAGTTTAGGCCCAAATATCTATGGTTAGATGACTGAGCTGTTCGTCAGAAATAATCTGTAAGAATGTGACAGTCAGTGTATCAATGTTGTGACACTGATACACAAATACTAGCAAATACTATCTAACTACTACCCGTTTATTAATTCACTAATGACGAAAAACTCCGTAAGTAATGGGAAATTGCTACTGAAGCTTGCGGGTATTGACCTCAGAACGAGCTGCTTCTCACAAAGATAACTGTACGTGTCACTTGCTTCCGCATCACCAGTCTTGACTCTGTGGCGGTATCAACAACGCCACATGCGAACTACGCATCAAAGACCTGACGTCACAAATCCTGCATCGCGCTATCAGAGTTTACCGCGCGACTAGCATCCCGACATCAACCGTCGGGCAGTTGCCCACCAGACACAATACCCGTCTGGTCGGAGGATCCTCCCTTTACTATAGAGTATGAGTGAACTTTACACCCTATTCTTCATACCTCTAAAACTCTATACATTATAACTGCTGAGACCAAAACTACAAACGTAGTCAACAGGGAAGTTCTATAAAAATGTGGCGTTATTTAAGTATATTGAGGTGTTTTACGCCTTTCAAGCGAACGAAGTCACGGGCAAAAATTAGTTATAAATAAACTTACTGTGAAAATCACAAGAACGTTCCACCCAGTTTGAAAATAGAAGTCATCTTGCTGCCAGTCTCATTGGCGCTAACAAAAACGATTAAGATAATAAGAAACAGTTTCTTTATAATATTCATTTTGTTTATAGGCAACAGCGAAAAGTCAGATTCTACAAAGAAGCTTGACAGCCTTTATATTTTTCAACGTTTCAGTTTATCCTGAAAATAAAACTGTTCTAGACGTAAAATAATAATGAAAATGCTTAAAAAGATTTAGCCGTTTCATGGTTTAAACGGTTTCGGTCTTTCTTTTGATAGTAGAAGAGTGAAAAAATACAACGTTTTACATTAAATTTAGCGTACAGATTCTATCTTGAGTGAAGACGGGTCATGACAGTTACCTTGATGTAAGTTCTTAAAGCCTTAACGTAACCTAAATAGTTTTGGCCTAATGTCCCGGCGATATATAAATATTCTAACGTTCGTGACCAAAATTATTATTACTTAGTAGGAGTTAAAGATATCTTTAGGCAGTAATTAACATTTTGATTTTAACAGCTTGCATGACCAAATTCGGATCAATATGAAACTCATAAGACTTTTCCCCACCAACTCTCACAAGGAGCCAAGTCTACTATTACATGACTACTTCTAGGTTATTTGAAGATTTAGTTAAAATCTGTCGTCTGAAAAACCTAGCTTCACAGCATTACCATGTTTAGGTAGATAGGTTTTTTTTTTTGTGCTGGGGCATCTCAGAGTTAACCATGAGAGGTTGAGACTCTTTAACCGGTCTTTCCTGTGGTTGCCTTAAGCTCCTAAAAACTTAAAGCCTCCAGCCAGGGCGTAAAACCTTATAAACTAAACAACTGCGCGCTAAGGGCACTCCCTGTGGGGTACGAAACTCGGCTTAGGGCAGAGTCGGAGGGAGGATGGCAAGGGACCGACGGTGGCTGGATAAAATCAGGGTTATGATTATTATCGGGGGAATTTGAAGCTAAAGGCGATAGCGCGTGCTGGCGCTTCGCTTACGGGCAAGGGTCGGGGAGGAGTATTTAGTCCAGGGGTGGATAGGTTTTTTAAAATCTTTTATACAGATGCTTTTCTATTTTGTGAATGTGAGAACGTTGTAGGCCTAGTAGACTGATGGATTTGTTGGCCATTTACAATTTTGTTAAGTACCTGGTACTTGTTGAAAGGTTACCTTCCTCCCATACCTATTAACACTTACCTATAATTACCCTATAAATATTGTAAAAGCCAAAATAAAAATAAACGGTTACCGAAACCGTGTATTTTCTTGCCGGCTCTTCTCCATAGAAAACAAGCAATTGGAACCGTGCAACTAGCTTCTAACGTTTCAAAAGTACCCATGTAGTTTTATGTGAAATTTGATTTTGCCATTTTGATTTTCAGTCATTCATCGACGATTGCCACAGCTGAACTTTGCAGATCGAGTTCCCACATAAATGTTTCTTTAAGAAGATAGAATTATCGGCATCGCTCCGTAGAGTTTGCGATCCCATTGTTCCTCCATGAAGTATAAGTGAACAAAGTTGGTGTAAATTCTAGTTTTGTTCGCACCAACAAAATGTTCTCACAGGAACTGGCGGAAATTACTTGGTTTTTGTTGCGAGTTGAATTCACCCGTATTTGAAAAATTGGCTGAATTGGAAAAGGTACACCTAACAAGTCCTAACGTTAATTTCAACTGTGCTTATTGTACCACAATATAAATACTATGTCGACAAGGGACATTCAACCACGCGGATCCAGTGCGGGTTGTTAAATGTCACATGTCTTCGATTTTTTTAGTTCTAGGACATGCCGGTTTCCTTCACCGTTTTGAGAGCGGTGGTGATGAAATAATTCCATCATCATCATCATTTCAGCCGAACGACGTCCACTGCTGGACATAGGCCTCCCCCAATTGGGGGGTTTGCCATAATCGCCACGCTTGGCAGGCGGGTTGACGATCGCAGTATGGTGTTAAAAATGCATAGAGAACGCTGCTGCCCATTCTCTAGTAAAAGACGAAAATGGAATGGAATGGAATGGGAGGAAATGGAGTGGTGCTATTCTTTACGTCCGGCACCACGCGGAACAGAAATAATTTATACAAAGTAAAACGCCTATCAGTGTTCGAACCTACGACCTACAACACGTAAGTCGCGGCTGTTACCAATGTGCCACCACTGCTCAGGAGGACGGGACGGAGATTGAAGAAATTTTAAGAAGGCGGATAAACTGACCTTGATGCAAGGCACCTACTTAATAGGGTGATGGAGCCGACGAACTTACCCACTTACCCAAGCAGCAAAACGACTACCACCAGGTTAGCGACTGCCTATCTGACCTCCACAACCCAGCAACTGGGTTATACGACACCCTAGAAAAAAATGAAAAAGCGGCCAAGTGCGAGTCGGACTCGCCCGTGAAGGGTTCCGTAGCAGCAAGCGCGGTTTACGATTTATGACGTATTAAAAAAAAAAACTACTTACTAGATCTCGTTCAAACCAATTTTCGGTAGAAGTTTACATGGTAATGTATATCATATATATTTTTTAGTTTTATCATTCTCTTATTTTAGAAATTACGGGGGGGGACACATTATAGATAGATAGATAGATAGAATACTCTTTATTATGACCACTTTGGAAGTGTCTCTCGCGCAAACTATTCAGTTTAGAAAAAAGTGATACTAAAAACCTCAATATAATTTTTGAAGACCTATCCATAGATACCCCACATGTATGGGTTTGATGAAAAAAATTTTTTTTGACTTTCAGTTCCAAGTATGGGAATCACCAAATTTTTTTTTTTTTTTCATTTTTGTGTGAAAATCTGAATGCGGTTCACAGAATACATCTGCTTACCATGTTTCAAAAGTATAGTTCTTATAGTTTCGGAAAAAAGTGGCTGTGACATACGGACGGACAGACAGACAGACATGACGAATCCGTTTTCACCATTTGGCTACGGATCCCTAAAAAGAAGGACAAAATTAAATTTTCATTAGAATATTACATTAAAAATCATTAGGAAAATCAATATTAGGAAAATCATATACGGGGCATTTCACGTCAAGCGGACAACCAAACAAAAGTGAGGTCCCGAATTTTGTTTATACTCTGGTCAGTTATACTTCTAAAAGACGTGGATGTGTACACCCAATTTTTTTTTCGTATGATCATTTATTGCTGAGTTATGAGCATTTAAAAATTTACTAAGAATGAAGTCATAAATTTTTGGATACTTATTATCGTTATCAGCTAATTTGTAAAAAACACTAAAAAGTATTGTTTCTTATAGTAAAAAAGTTAAAGTTTTTAATTTTTTTGTCGAATTCTAAATTTGATTTTTTTTACGTATAGTAAACCGGAAGTGAAAATTTCAAATCGATGTTTAAGTAACTTCGACACTTTTTTTTTTAATTTTTTTTTAAATTGAATTAAAGCTTTAAATGTACTAATTCTTCACAAAAAAAATTAAAACGTGATCGCCAATAGTTTAAGACTTAGAGCACATAGAGTACATACACATAGCTATGAGCACTTTCTAAGCAATCGAGTTTATGTGCTAACATGCTGAAATACTACGCTTTTAATATTTTATTCCTTCATTCTAGCATGCAAAAATAGAAAATTAAACGATTTTTTAAAATAAAACGTAATTAACAATATAAATATACGCATTTGTTATAATAATGACAAGTTCATACAAAATAGTATTTCAAAAACTGTGATACGAAGGTGAAACACACCAGTAACGCCATCTCATAGCTACAAAAAGTGTCACTAACAAATACAATATTAATTGTCGTTACTTGCTAGAAAGAGACAGCTATATGACGCTGAACTGTCTCGGTAATGTGTAAAAATCCGTTATTTTTAGTTGAAACTTTGACTGCTTATCAACTGGACGCGTTACTATTTCCTAATTGTTTTTTAATATGGTTCCCTATGGTGATCGGTGTTTTAATCCGTTTCTCTTGACTCGTCATAAAAAAGGTGTGAAAATTAGAAAAATATCTAAAACATTAAGTGAAAAGTGGACAATTTCGCCTGATGTTTATGTGTGTGAGTCGTGCAGGAAACGGCTGTTACGTGAATCCCCTTCAGAGGCAAATATTATCCAGTCACAATCAAGTCAGGCATCAAGTGATTATTCACAACCTACCAAAGATGAAGCTTTCATTCCGGAAGACAAGTACCAACACATTGCAACGCAGACAGACTCATCAATGGAAAACGAAGAAATTTTGAATCAGCTCAAAGAAAAGTTCAATAATCCTTTCAACTAAAAATAACGGATTTTTACACATTACCGAGACAGTTCAGCGTCATATAGCTGTCTCTTTCTAGCAAGTAACGACAATTAATATTGTATTTGTTAGTGACACTTTTTGTAGCTATGAGATGGCGTTACTGGTGTGTTTCACCTTCGTATCACAGTTTTTGAAATACTATTTTGTATGAACTTGTCATTATTATAACAAATGCGTATATTTATATTGTTAATTACGTTTTATTTTAAAAAATCGTTTAATTTTCTATTTTTGCATGCTAGAATGAAGGAATAAAATATTAAAAGCGTAGTATTTCAGCATGTTAGCACATAAACTCGATTGCTTAGAAAGTGCTCATAGCTATGTGTATGTACTCTATGTGCTCTAAGTCTTAAACTATTGGCGATCACGTTTTAATTTTTTTTGTGAAGAATTAGTACATTTAAAGCTTTAATTCAAAATAAAAAAAATTAAAAAAAAAAGTGTTGAAGTTACTTAAACATCGATTTGAAATTTTCACTTCCGGTTTGCTATACGTAAAAAAAATCAAATTTAGAATTCAACAAAAAAATTAAAAACTTTAACTTTTTTACTAAAAGAAACAATACTTTCTAGTGTTTTTTACAAATTAGCTGATAACGATAATAAGTATCCAAAAATTTATGACTTCATTCTTAGTAAATTTTTAAAATCTCATAACTTAGCAATAAATGATCATACGAAAAAAATATTGGGTGTACACATCCACGTCTTTTAAAAGTATAACTGACCAGAGTATAAACAAAATTCGGGACCTCACTTTTTTTTGGTTGTCCGCTTGACGTGAAATGCCCCATACAATGTTTGTAAATATACCACCATACCACCACCGAATATCTATCGAATTTATTACTTTGTCTGTCATTACTTCACTTTTCATTATTTTTACCTATTGTGGTATAGTAATTTTTATTCTAGGTACATCGTCTTCACCGATAATTTAGTAATTAATGTATACAAACTATTGTTAACATTTTAAAAGAGTAAGTACCTATGGAGTTTCTTGCACATTCTTCTCCATACATAACAACCTTTTAGAAGGGGCAACTAGAACTTAGAAGAATTAACTATTTTTGTAATTTTTGACGTTCAAAAGTGCCTTTTATGTGCCTATTTGAAATAAATGATTTGACTTTGAGTTTGACTTAGAAAAAAAAAAAAAAAAACAATGAATCAATTAAAATGTTGCATCTGAAACAGGCCGAAAAACCAGCTACAGAATTGAATTTAAAAAAGAAAATATCTACATTCCAATTTTATTACCATTACTAGTCTAAACTAAAATGACAAAGCATCACGCTCATATCAAATAGTCAAATCACACTGATTGTGGGTTAGAAGCCTCCGAAATCAATTGCAGTCTAGTTAATCCGGCTGTAATTGCTACTCGTAGTCCGTAATCCCTACGAACCGTTAGTTTCATCCTGCGTTAGTTATTATGACCAGACGTTTTCATTGTCATCCATGACATTGATTTGACCGTGGGTTTTCAAGGGTTAACCCATCAGAGACTAGCGTTGCCATATGGCAACGTAAGTACTCGATTTAGTTTCCAAATTGTATATAAAAAATCAGCATTCTGAGCGCCATAGTCGGGAGGCATGACAGCCCGTTGGTGAGGTCACTAGTCACCTGTACACCGTTTTTGTTTTTAGTTATGTACTAACATAGGTTAAGAATATTGTTACTACCGTAATGGATCTTGGTTATCTGAATAAAAGTATTTATTATTTTATTATAAAAAACCTAGGGACTTAGCTATCCTTCGTTATTGAAATCCCATAGCGAGATATACCAGCCATTGAGAAGAAACAATCTGGGATCAGTGGTTTTTTTTTCTTGCTAGTGGTGCTGGATGTCATAAATTTTAAGTCCCTTTTTTTTCTTCGAATGGAAGTTCAGACACTACTCAGGTCCATATAAGACTAAATGGAAGTAGGTTTTTTAAGTTTATTTTACGTAACAAAGGCTTTTTTGGCTGTTGCCATATGGCAACGCTACGCCGATATAAGTACATTATTTCTTGAAGTTGTATGAATTTACGGATTTACTGTAAGGAGAGGTTAATGGTGGTTTATTCGATATTTGTAATAAACCTTCTGAAATGGCCGAGCAGACTGGTGAGGAGTATGGTGGCTTGATAATACTATCTTCTAACTTCCAAGTTGACAACTTCTTTCGGGTGCAAAATTAGTTCCTCAAAGTACAAATAAAAATTAAAACCGGCCAGGTGCGTGTCGGACCACGCACAATGAAGGGTTCCGTTGTTGGGATGAATTTATACCAAGAATAAACTTAACATTGTAGTTGAGAAACATGCTCTCCTTTACAGTTTGTATGGGGGAACATGTTTTTCAACTGCAAATTTAAGTTGGTCGACTATTACTCGTAAACTTGAAAAGCCTACTTAGCTGTGATAGTTTTCCTTTTAACTTCGTTATATAAAATATATTACTATCGTGAATTTTTTCACTTATGCAAAACTAAACGTTTAGCTGGCAGGGGGGGGGGGGCACTTGACTCTAACAAAATTAGCATTTTAAAGCCTAATATTTCAGAAACAGATCCTTTAATAGAAAAATGTTTTCACAAACCTGCAATATTCTTGAAAGACCCATCCGAAAATACCCCACACCATATGGTAGGCGAAAAAAAAAAATAATTACATCCCCACTTTACAGGAGGTACCCTAAATAATATTTTTTTTCATGATTTTATTTTACCACTTTGTCGGCGTGATTAATATGTATATGCATGCCAAATTATAGCTTTCTAGTACTAAGAGCGTCTGAGCTAAGCTGGGGTCGGACAGACGGACATACGGACAGACAGACGGATGGACGGACATGACGAAACTATAAGGGTTCCTTGTTGACTACGGAACCCTAAAAACGAAGAACACATACATAGAAGCGATCCAGGCCCTTCAACACGTAAGGGAAGTAAGATAACTTCCAAGTGGAGAAAGTCTAATATTCCTGACCTTCCTTCATCAGAAAGAAGGAGGGTCTGCTGCTGGGGAGTTTATTGCGCCACTTCTTCCCAGGTAAAGCACTACTAGGAAGTGGTGAAGGGGAGGTGTTTTGGGGGACTGTCTTATGAAATTTTGACGTCGAAAAAGATTCTCAACATAATTTGAATAAATGACTTTTGATTCTGGTAATTTTTGAAGAACTCTATAGTTCTACACTGAAAAAAATATTAAGTTTGGTTATGTATAAGTAAACATTTTTTTCAGTGTACGAAGATTGTATGTCCTATGTATGCCTCCAACGATGTATCTAAGAAACAATAAAAAGACGTGGTGGAGCAGACTGTACAACAGTATTGTGAGAGATTTAAGAAATGTTTAAAAGTTAAAGTTGATCTTTGTTTAAGTATTGAAAATTGAGATTCTAAGTAATTATATTATTAATCATTATTATTAGTAGTTTTCATAAATTCAAATAAATAAATATAAAAAATCTTTCGAAATGCTTAAGTTTCTTATTTTTTCTTGTTTCTAAAATAGGGGAAAAAAATACACTTTTTGTATCTGCTTCTTTTGGCCTAGCGTTGCCATATATTTATTATTTACACACAAAATACTTGACAGGACAATATATTAACATAGAAGCGCACAAAGGTACTGCTTATTTCAAAAGAAATTTCTTCCAGCAGACCTGCGAGAGGAAAGTTGAATAAGAAATGTAGACAGTGTGTAGAAAAGTTAAACAAGAAAGTTTAAATTAAAACACTTTATATAAAACTATAACTATATTAGATAAACATACTTATAAATAAATACACATATAAATATCACCTATAATATACATACATATAAATTATATGTAGAATATTACTGTATAGCAGAGAGGTACCTAATGCTCTTTGACTTGCTAATTAAAGAGAAATAAAGTTTTAAAATATTGAATGTTAGGGATATAGTAACAGTCAAAAACTCAAAATTGGGAGATTTCGATGATTTTTTATAATATTAGAATGGATTATGGTGTTTGTTCGTATTGCTTATTATGTATGAGTATTTGTGAGAAGGCTACGATTTTGCGACATTTTTTCATGATCTTGCAAACAAACAGGCCTATTCCCAATTCGGTGCTTACATTTTACTTGGAGGAACTCTCGCCTGAAGTCCACAACCCGATGACTGAGCGATACCAAAAAACTGGGCCAGCTGTTTGACTTTTAGACTTCTGACTACGTAGTCTGAAATCTTCGTATGATAACGGGTTTAATGTGCGCATCGAGACACCGAAGGCTTGGGCACAAATTACCTATTCACTGAGAAAAAACAAAATAAAACAACCAAAATTATGAGGATTGATTCGTTTATTTGCCTAGTCAATTTATATAATAGGTATTCGCCTGAAAATATTATTGTTTTTTTCTCTCTTATTTCCTTTAACAATAACTGTAACTTTGCTCCATTTATTAATAACGCTTTGTTCATGACGCGTCCCTACTTCTCCGGAGTTTTCTTCTCGATTCTGCGGAGATTTCGCTGACATGTTTTCTTCGGAGCTGCCCTGACGCCTGTTCTTCGGAGCTGCCCTGACTACTGAATTGCGGAGCTTTCCTGACGCGGAACTCGAAGTGCCTTCCAAGTATTATTAATCTAATCTTCCTCCTTCTTACATCCAGAGAGTGCATGTTAGGTAAGGTCCTTCTAATTTTAAATCTAATAACTGTATTTTTACCTTCCTCTAGAAAATTGAATTGAGCACGTGTCTCCCATTTTAACATGTATTTTCAATATTGAAAATCCATACATTACCGTATAACATAATTCACGAAGGTGTAATAACATGCAACATTAATAACCTCACGTTAGAAAACAAAACATTAGATATAATTAGTTCCTAAAAGCACTATCTAATATTAGTTTAATATTAGGTTATTGCGTGTAGAAAAAGATAATAATTATGATAAAGGTCAAATTAGTGTAATTATATTAATTCAACGGAATATTGTCTTTATATTTGACGATGACTTTCAAAAACAATATTTATTTATTGTGTTATACTAATATGTAATGTTATATTGCTCAGTTGGTTATTATTAGACTATTATAGATCCGGTATCAAACGGGGTGCGTGTATAACCAAATGTATGAACGCAAAACGAAGCAAAAGGAGTAAGGATGTAAGGATCGAAGGCGTTTTGTAGTTTCTGCCTATCCCCATGGGAAAAAGGTATGAATTTATGTATGGGTGTACCTATATGTATCTATACTAATATTATAAAGAGAAAAGTTTTTTTTTAATAAGCTCCGAAACTACTGGACCGATTTTAACAATTTTTCATCGTTAGAAAGCTAAATTATCAGGAAGTAACATAGACAATAAATAAATAAATATATAATATATATATAATAATATATAATACAAATAAATATTTGTATTATATATTATTATATTTATCCGTCATTGCTTCATTTTGAATAGTTTTTACCTGTTGTGGTATAGTAATTTTATTCTAGGTACATCGTCTTCACATCTATCTATACTAATATTATAAAGCTGAAGAGTTTGTTTGTTTGTTTGAATGCGCTAATCTCAGGAATTACTGGTTGGAATTGAAAAAATCTTTTTGTGTTGGATAATCCATTCATCGAGGAATATTAAAGGTTATATAACATTACGCTACAACCAATAGAAGCGGAGCATAAATGAAAAATGTTGCAAAAACGGGAAAAAATATTCATATTTATTTTAATATATATAATATATAATGAATGATGTAATAGATACTATATAATGTATAAAGCTGAAGAGTTTGTTTGTTTGTTTGTTTGTTTGAATGCGCTAATCTCAGGAAATACTGGTTGGAATTGAAAAAATCTTTTTGTGTTCGATAACCCATTATCGAGGAATATTATAGGCTATATAACATTACGCTACAACTAATAGAAGCGGAGCATAAATGAAAAATGTTGCAAAAACGGGAAAAAATATTGTTTTTTGAAAGCTTCCTTTGCGTGCGCTGCGTAAAGGGTTTAAGTTACGCAAATATCATGTATTATGGAATTGTTCCTCTTTAAAAGTTCTAAAAAAAAGTCCGCGACAGAATATGTCTATCTTTTAAGATTGACGCACCATAACCTTTTTTTATGGTAATCAAATTTGTTCGAAATTAATGCATTATTTGCTAAGGAGTTTTGTCAACATAATATTAATCCTTATCCAAAGAAATATGTTATTAATCACAAGTATTTAAATGTAAACAAAATTGTCCTTGACATCACTTGATTTCAATCAACATCTTAGGAGATAGCATAATTTTAAAATAATTTCGCATCAAAATAAGTGTATATACTATTTAACATCACGCTACGCCCCTAAGGAGCCGAGCAAAACGACAAAAAGTCGGAAAGAACGCTAAGCGAAAACGAAGTAATTGCGCGGACGGGCGATGCGATGCAACGGGGTCGGTTGTGGGCTGAAATTTTACGCGGACGAAGTCACGGAAGCTAGTGTAATGATATAATTGATGTATACAAAGTTTTAGGTGAAGTTTCTTCATTCTTTTCCATGCGAAACTACCTTTTGGAAGGGGCAACGAGAATCAATTTTATTTCCGTGTAAATGACGTTAAAAAGTGCCATTTGTGCACCTGTCCATACTAATATTATAAATGTGAAAGTAACTCTGTCTGTCTGTTACATTTTTACGCCTAAACCGATGAACCAATCGTCATAAAATTTGGCAAAGGTATAAGCCTGAGATATGGAGAAGGACATAGGCTACTTTTTATACCGCGATAACCGACATCCACGTGGGCGGAGCCGCGGGCAAAAGCTAGTTTGAAATAAATTCTTTGACTTTTATTACTTATTTTTGAGAGCTTAATGGAACTTAATGTACAACTAGATAAATTATGTCTTCACATCTATCCCGTCTACCTTTAAAGCAAGAGCGAACAGACATCTTCTGGGCAAGCTCGTTCCGTCATAGACTTCATCCATCGCTTTCCATCAGGCGAGATCTAAAATGAAAAATGGTTCGTCGTATAAACTACACCCATAAATGCAGCATACATTTCTTATCCTTAAAAACCTCTCAACATCAATTGTTTTAATCTGGAAACAACACAACGTTATTCCGCCAAGAAATCTTCTAAACGGCCTATACATTACGGAATCAAATTAAGTGTACATCTCGCTACAGTTTGTCGGCCGCTTGGATAAGGAAACGGTCCCCTGTGTACGGAACCTTGTACGGATTCCGTAGTGCTCTCCCTTAACATAGAACCGAATGTTCTCGACTAAACAGCTGTGTTATTTATAATGGGGCAAGAATTATATTACTACCTATTGATGTGTGTACGTAGGCTCAAAGAATTGTTATATTTTTTTTTCTTCAGAATTTGGTTAATCTAGACACTTTCACATAAACATTGCGTAAAAGTAGGTAGATCCATATCATCGTGGTCTTTGAATAGATAAAAAGTTCGAGTATCAAATACTGTTTAATTAAATTCTCTTTTATTTATTTATCCGCTTGACGCCTTCAGTAAAATATTAAATTTTCTGGAGACATTAAATTACAAACAATATTTCAAAGAATTTGAAATTATCACGTCTAAGAATTAATTAAAGTCATAATCACGATTTATTCCGTTCTAATACCACTGGTATTTATTTCAACACAGTTGCAAGAAATACCAGTGGTATTAGTTTTTGGTATTAGAACGGAATAAATCATATTAATATGCAAACCAACAGGATTGTGTAATGTTAAAACACTTTTTTCCCAATTTTAGAATTTGTGTGATCCTACTCAAAACATCGGAATCAATCACTTTATGCGTATCGGAGCGAATTTTTATGCGAGGAGAGATAAAACAGATACGTGATAATCGCACAGCAGTTCCAAATAAAAATAAAAGTCAAAACGCGTATCGCACAAAATAATACAACACGAATCGGCGATAAAGATAATTTATTCATACTGTGTAATTATTTTTCCGAAAAACACCCGTAGCTTTATGTTTACAGAGGGAACTAAAGGCTTTCGTGGAGGCTCATAATAACGCAAACGACTAACTCTCGAGGGGCGTCGAGTAATTTAGTCGTCGCCTCTCAGATCATATTATCCGTATTCCTAATACAAATGGCCCGCAGTTCCGTCGGGACGTGCCAAAATGGGTAAATTAAAACGAAGTATACTTCGCGTAGGAAATTTGGTGCGTGTAAAAAAAAAAACTGCTTCGTAGTTTGCTCTGGCGTGTATCCAGTCTGGCGGCTTGTCAACGAGCCCACACGATAGATTTTTATCAACTTCTTGTTAAGAGCGGCCAACCCGTCATACTTTTCATTCATGATTATGGTGTACGTGATTATGGTGTCAGAAACACATCTTTCAATGAAAATTTTGAACTAATTGGTATCATGTGCACTATATCTAGGTTTCTATGGCAGCAAAAAAATTCAGTGTAAGCCTCCAAAAATCTGCTTTTTGCACACATTATATCTGAAATTTGGCCGTTCATAATGTACTCATAAATTGTAAAAATAAAGAAAACATCTCCATAGAAACATCGCACATGTAATGGAGATTCTAAATGACACACATTTATTTCACAAACTTGTGAGGCTTTCTCAAAAACACGTATTTCCTGGAACAAGTTTTATGAAATTTCCACACACTATTTTTCGTTCAATGTTATAGCAACAGGCAAGTTAGAACTCACTTGCCTGTTAGCATTAACATTGCGCTGGATGAAACAACAAGCTTTTCAATCATGCTCGCGTTGACGATAGACGGACCGGGAAGGGCCCCCTTAAGGCGACGATTACCGACTTTTAATGATTTTATACTGAAAATCACGTATAAACGAGTAGTGTTAAATATTCGGAAAAATTTATGTTAAATTAGAGCATTATCTTAATAACTTAATATGTGAATATTTTAGATTATAGTTATATTAAATAGTGAAATTAATCTGTAAATTTATGTCTAACACGGATGAAAAACTGCGAATCACGCAAAATCTATCGAGCGTATTTTTCTGAAACCTTCACCTTTTTAAAGATAATTTAATTATTGATCTTTTAGTACGCGTGTTTTATTAAAATACCTTTTGTTTTATGTATAATCAATTAATAATGCGTCTTATTTGGGACAGCGCTCTTGGATGGGCGATTCCTATTACTAGCTGGACGTATGATGCGTTGCGTGAGCTCAGTACAGAACACGCAAGCTAACCAGTCAAGGTAACTGGAATATATTTGCGTCTTAAAGTGGCGAAATAAAAGGGTCATATTTGCCGCTGGGGAGACAGAAATTTTGCCTAATTTAGGTGCGCGGGTAAATGTGCACCTCGTAAAGGGAACAACCGAGTTAACGTGTAACATTTATGCGAATGTAATGCGATGCTAATTTCACCCCCGACAGGTGTTTTTAACACTTTTGACGGCTTTTACAAAGAAATTATTTTAGTACGGAGTTACTTCGACACGCGTGTCGTTCAAAGTTTTCGACAGCAAAATTGGAAGCTGAAAATATTTCTATGAGAAAAGAGTAGTTCCCATTCGTTTAGTAGGCTAAAAATGTTTTTAAGTCGTTGGAATGGAGCTCCAACTTTGCGGTTACGGGGATAAAATTATCTCAAAGTATGTTTTTGTTAAAGGACAATGTTTTTTCTTGACATTTTTTAATAACTACAGTTCATAATTTTTAGGGATACGTGACATATTTTTTTTAAACTTTGCCTCGCACTAGGAATTGTTCATGTATTGTGGGTGCGTTTACAAACATTTAAACTCACACAAACAGCCAGACCCGGAACAACTACGGTAATTTTTAGGTCATACAAATATTTGTTCCGTACAGGAATCGAACCCGCGTCACGCAGCGCAGCAGTCAATCGTTTAACCACTGCGCCAACCGTGCCGACATTCCAAACTGTATGTACTTTAGGTGTATTTTAGCTGGTATTTAGGTGTATTTTAGCTGGTTTTTAGGTGTATTTCCAACCTGTATGTACAGTCACGAGCACCAATATGTACCGATACACTTGGCAAAATTCAAAAGCAATTTTCTCGTGAATAACATCATTATTCACCATGAAACTTGCTTTTGAATTTCGGGAAGTGTATACATATTGGTGCTCGTGACTGTACCTATATTTTAGATGTATTCTGGCAGATATGACATAGTTTTTTAAAACAGATACTGGAGACTGGAGACTGGATACTGGTTTTTAAACTTAATACAGCTTCAAACAGTGTTACTTGGAATTCAGTGCAAACCCGTAATTCAAAAACTTATTCAAAATATCAAAATTGAATGCATTTACGAACTAATCACTAAATGTGAAGTGCTCAAACAGTTGTTTTTAAAGCACTTGCCTACTAGTCTGCAAAAATACTGTTCAAATGAATTACAAATACAGCGAAATTTTCGCAAATTTCGGTTGCCATAACTGCCGCTGAAAATATCGAGTGGAAAATCCCTAATTTGTGTCGCGCCCGACCACGAGCTTTTCCGTAACATTCTACAGTCACACCGCAAAAGAAATGGAACAATCATTATGGGGTATTTAAATTAACTTTTGCTTCGCTAGACGGGAAATTGGTTCAAGAAGAGACAGGGAAGTAAAATGTTCAAATATGTGCGAATACATGCCATCAAATTATTATCATCAAACTTCAACTCATTTATTTCAATTTATTACAGGCATTTTTGAATTGTCAAGGAGTCATTAAGTCAGAAATATGAAGCTAGTTGCCCATTCCAAAGCGTAGTAGGCAGGGACCGATATCGATACTCGAAGAATACCGATATTTTTAAGAAAATACCGATAACAGTATAGACATCTGGCATAAATGCTAATATTTTATATCAGTAATTTGAGCATCGATATAAAATATCGATAATTATATCGATACTCAGCACTGATATCAGGCTACAGTGTGACGTCACAGAATCTTTATTGATGATTCTTAAGTAAATACATTTTGTTACAGTCGCGAATCATATTTTGATCAAGATACAACCTGACGCTGATCTGCAAATTGCAAAAAACGCAAGATAATCTAATAATAACGGTATTATATCTATACCCAAATACCGGTATTTATAGCGATATTTAGGTATCATGTATCCAAATTTTATCGGTATTCAGTCCCTGGTAGGAGGTAGGCCTATGGAGAATCCCATTGAAATTCGAAACTTACCCATTAAACGATTTAAAAGCTGTATTAAAACCAAACTTTGCAAAAAAGGGTACTATAAAATTTCTGATTATTTAGAAGACAAAAAAGCTTGGGATTGAACTGTTCGCTCTGCTTAAAGCCTTTTGATTAAACCGTAAAACTTGACATTTTAATAATTATACAACGTTTTATATATATACCTAATTATTGACATTATTAAATATTATATACAAAATGACATGAATATTTACTTTGAAAAGTATTACATATATTACTTTAATTATTGTGAATGTGAGCACTATGTGGGTCATTTGTTTTCTTTAAGATTATCTCTTTTTCCTCTTTCTCAAGTAGTTTTAATGATGGTCTGGTATTTTGAGTACTTTATGCGGCCTACCCAAATGTCCTTTCTTTGGTATTGTTCGTCGAGTCGTTGAGCTCCTTAAATCCTGAGTTGAGCTACACGTTTAGTGACAAATGCTTGCACTGACTGGACAGGTCCACTCAAAATTGTATGGTTCTTTCCTCAAAAGACCATTTCAGACGCGGATCTACATGGTCCTCACATGATCTGACCAAGATTATGTCTGGACTTTAAAAGAGACTTTGACCCCTGAGTTTGTTTCGCCATTTCTTCTCAGGGATAGTCAGATAGGAAATGTCGACTTCCTCAAGCTTGTTTTTATATTTTTTATATGACGTGTAAAAGTGATTCCGATATCCTATTTACAGAATAAACGATTTCATTTCATTTCAGAAGAACGGGCAAGAAACTCTTTTAAATTAAATTGTTACAAAAATATTAACTACATTCTTAATGTTGAATTTATAACTATACTAGCTGATGCCCGTGGCTTCGCCCGCGTGGATGTCAGTTATTGCGACTAAAAGTAACCATGAAATTTTGATCTCGTTCCCGCAACCTCGTTCTCGTTCTCGTTCCCGGAACCTATTCCAGGAATAAAAGTAGCCTATGTCTTATTCCAAGCCTATCTATCCCTATATCAAATTTCAGCTAGAACCGTTCCAGACGGCTTATTTTTTTCCGACAGTTTTTCGCTGCTCTGTGTGTCTGTCTGCTGATGGAACAAATATGTGGGTAGGTGAGTAGCCTATTAGTGTTTCGGTTCGGGTTTTTGTGAGATTCCCGTCCATAAAGACAGACCCACATAACAGAGAAATCCTTGACATTATTATACTTCAATTGTGAAATTGGGCCACTGAATATGGTTACTTTATAATATTGCGTTGCTTATTTTAATATTGCTTCCACCCGTTCAAAGTAAGTTAGATCATAATTATCCTAAGAAGATTGTTTTCGTTATTCATGCAATAAAACAATTAAGAAGTGAGTATAAAAAACAAAGGTAAATAATATAATGTTTAAGTTTCGTTATATTTCGACATATTATAGTATAAACTGAGTACAAATTCACACAGTAGAGTAGGAGATCTGACATCCGTAATGATTATAGCATAAATAATAATAATACGTTTACATAGACTATTACTGTCACACTGGAGGGCAAAGGCCTCTTCTCATACAGAAAAGGCACGAGCATCGATCACCACGCTTGCTCAAGACGAGTGGGCGATTCCAGACTTATGTCTATTCAAATAAATAAAATTGAAGTGTCCGTTTGTAATGTCAAAATAACGGTTCTTATACTTTAGACCGAAACTCGAAATTCCGAATCACTGTATCTCGAATAATTACTATCTTGAATCACTCTTTCCATAATGAACACTATCCCGAATCAATCTATCCCGAATGAACGTTTAGAGGTATGAGGAACAGGGTTCACTCATACTCTGTATATAGTAAAGGGAGGATCCTCCGACCAGACGGGTATTAATTGTGTCTGGTGGGAAACTGCCCAACGGTTGATGTCGTGATTTTGTATATATGCTAGTCGCGCGGTAAACTCTGATAGCACTATGCAGGATTTGTGACGTCAGGTCTTTTGATGCGTAGTTCGCATGTGGCATTGTTGATACCGCTACAAACGCTATCACGAATCACTCTATCTTGAATGAACGGTATCCCGAATCACGCTATCCCAAATGAACGCTATCCCGAATCTCGCTACCCCAAATTACCGGTATCCCGAATCACGTTTTTCCGAATGAACGCTATCCCGAATAACGTTAGTCCGAAATCACGTTATCTCCAATGAACGCTATGTCTAAAACTATATTTAACCCTCAGTTAAAGCTATCCATAAAATAGTCCAAGAAAGTGAATGAATTAAAGGCAAATCTGTGAAATATAAAATCTAGTGATGATTTATCTCCGGGATTATCTTTATGCAGGCATTCGAAATTCAGTCTATAAAATCAATTATGATACCGATAAAAAAAAACTGTCCATGGTCCCAAAAGTCAGTATTTTTTGCTAATATTTCGTAAAATATCGGTTTAACGTCCACATGTTGTTGCAATGATTTTTTCACACAATATTTCTAATACCTGAATAAAGATAACCCCGGTGAAATTTCTTCACTAGGGTTTTTTTTCGCAGTAATTATCAAGTATTTTCCTGGGCTGAAAAATTTAATACTGTTTGTCAAATAAAATAGTCTGGTTCATAGGAAAGTGTTTATACGATACCAATTAAAAAAAAACTTTTTTTAATATTTGTCTGTCCGTTTTTCGGTCGTTCTATCTGACTGTCTGTCTGTTCCGACAAATCTCCGAAACGGCTAGACCGATTTTGACGGGACTTTAACTGGCAAATAGCTGATATTTATGCTGAATTGCTGATTTATGATGGAGTAACTTAGGCTTAACTTGTATTTTAGAAAAAAGCCACGCAGCCGAAGCCGCGCGCAGAAGCTAGTATCAAATATAAACTCAAAAAACATATGAACTGAAAAAGTCTGCACATTGGTCACAACCTCGTGCATGAGAGACGAGGTCTTTACCAATGGGCCATCACGACATTATTACATCCTTACGTATCATATTTTTGTAAATGTAATACAACCGTAAAAAAACACAAAACTTATGAAAAAAGACTAACGTAAATGTACAGGTGATAACAAAAGTGTTATGTTTTTATTTACAGCTCACCCTTGTTTTCCGTGTCGGAACGAGCGCGTACATCAAGTGACTGCTTAACACTAATTGCTGGCACTTTTTACAACAATATTACGATAGTGAGGTACAGTGCCACACAGCCAAAAGAATGTTGATAAGGTTTTGTTAATTATTTTTTTAGAATCTGTGAGTACTTTAATTATAGTTATATGGACATAATCTCATAGTAATAATTATAATGCGTTGGCACGTATTCGCATAGAAAAGCTAGCTTATTTTCGTCTTCTTAAATTTATCATAATTATTATTTATTTATTTAAACTTCATGTACATTAGTGGTACATAGGCGGACTTAATGCCACAAGGCATTCTCTACCAGTCAGCCTTTGGGTTAAATATAAAAATATAGTTATAGGGTACAAAAATAATGTCTAAAATACTAACTTCTTGATTACGAGAATTTATCTACTATTATTGATACTATTACACATATACAAATAAAATAAACTAACAGGTATTTTAACAAATACCACCTAATAATAATTACTATGACTAGACTATTATTTGAGAGTTATTTAGTCTGACTTATGTAGTGGTTACGAACATTTCTAATAAAAGGAAATTTGCTTTCAGCTTTTTTAATGCCAAAAGGTAGCACGTTCCAGAGCTTTATAGTAAAGATAGCGTATTATATGAGTAAAAGAGTCCGAAAATATGATAAGTCGATCTATTCTGTAAATTGCTCATTATGAAAACTCAGGTGAAGTGAGCTTGAAGTAAGTTATCATTCTACTTGATGCTATGTATTGACACTATCAATAGCTCACTTCACGTGATATTTTTCACGGTGATATTTTTACAAAATAGTCGGGCTAGTTTTATATGTTATGTGAACTTCAGCCTTCAAGTTTCATGCTTTTTAATTCCCACATTATCATGCTCCACTTTTTTCTCCGCAAGATTGTTTTAAGATAAGCAGAACTCCAAGCGAATTCACAACTAGTTTGTCAGCAAATGTTGAGCTTAAAGACCTCAGTGGGCCACGAGAGGAGGCAGTTTGTTAATCTATCGCCACACAGTCACCTACTGACCTACTTGCACCAGACTCTCACTTGTGCCGGATGATAAGCTGTTCTATTTTTCATTCCTAGATTAGCACGCTAATATTAAACGTTTGTTGAACTCGTGGAGCTTTGACTATCAAACGAGAATTTTTAAGAACATTCGCAAAACGTGTAAATTGTTTGTAATTATAACCTTATGCAAACATAATGTCAGCTTTGTGGGAGAGGATGGCCGGAATGGTTGAAATGCGAACAAAAATAATGGCAACCGAAAAAATTAAATAGGTCACTGGATATTGCGTTTTCTACCTCACTGTACATAATGCATGTCCCACTAACAGACCTCATCCATTTTTAAGTATGAGCATTTTAACGCTACTATACAGTTCCTATCTGAGAATTACAAATGAATAATTAAAATGACAGTTGCGTGGTTATTCGCTGGCATGCTTCGCAAGAATAGTACCGCGGCCGTGCGAGTTGTACGAATATGAGTTTTGCTACAACCATTATAAATGCCACAGTCCTGTATTCACAAAATGCGTCGAATAATATCCGAGGTTTTTATGCACGTTCCATTTTAAATTGGAATAAGCGAGATGAAAAGGAGAAAAAACATCGCGAAAGCAAATTACAGGAAGCGAAAGAAACTAAAATGCGGGACGGCTCGCTCGGGCTTGAACTATAAAATATTTGCATCCAAACGAGGCCAGAGCAACAATAAGATGGAAATGCAAAATCCTGGTACGATGCGATGCATACTGTCCGCTCACAGCTAATGGCCAACCGTATATTTTACTTGAAACTGAGACTTGGCTTAAAATTAGCTGTATTATGGTATGTAATTTAAATTATGCTCATTACACAGCATATGAAATGATATATGACGAACATTCTACTACGCTAGTACTAGTAAAGTTCCTGTAAGCTGTGACTTCAAGACTTTTTGGACGTGTTCCATTTTGGCCGGGTTTGTGTTCCGATACGGCAAACTCATTTTTTATTGATAAAAAAATAAGTTACTCTTTGAATTAAGTTTTGTTCTTCATGAATAAGTAACGATGTTAGTTTACGACATAATGTTACTGCACTGTTTTGTTACGTTTTTTACCCGACTGCCCCAGAAGGAAGGTAATGTTTTTCGAGAGTATGTATGTATGTATGTATGTTATGTCTATTTCTTTGAAATGAAATGAAATCGTTTATTCTGTAAATAGGATATCGGAATCACTTTTACACGTCATATAAAAAATATAAAAACAAGCTTGAGAAAGTCGACATTTCCTATCTGACTATCCCTGAGAAGAAATGGCGAAACAAACTCAGGGGTCAAAGTCTCTTTTAAAGTCCAGACATAATCTTGGTCAGATCATGTGAGGACCATGTAGATCTGTGTCTGAAATGGTCTTTTGAGGAAAGAACCACACAATTTTGAGTGGACCTGTCCAGTCAGTGCAAGCATTTGTCAGTAAACGTGTAGCTCAACTCAGGATTTAAGGAGCCTAAACGGCTTGATGTATTTTAACATTATGAGGTGTCGTTAGATTCGTCATAATTGTGGGAGTGACATAGGCTTTATAATATTATATACCCATTGCATCTACAAATACAATAACACAATTTTTTTTGGGCTGTCGTGTAAAAAAGGAAGGGAAGCTTTTTTTTTAAATAAATTACTAGAGTTCAATCAAATAAAAACTAGAATGAGACAATTCCAAATATAAGGAACCCGGCTGTAAAAACACCTGTCTGAAAAGAGAAAAACAGTAAAAAAAAAAACAAGCATTATAATTCTATAGATTAAAAAATCTATAGAATTATAATGCTTGATAATTTTCTCTTTTTGAGTTATGTTTTGGCAATCGGATTTTTTTATAATTTGCTTTTTATTTAATGTAATTTATGATTGCTGTGTTCGAGATAGTATTGTCCAAGTTTAGAGACACATGTATGTTCAACCGTGAGCAGTTGAGCAGTGGTAATATTATATACTGATTAGGCTATGTATGTTCAAGCCGTGGCTAAATTAACACACAAACACAAATTAATACATACATATCATGTACTTAAATTTGCATAAGATAGCTCCAAATCTAATTTAGTGGGGTAAGTTCATACACGAAATATTTTAAGAGGACCATTATTGGTGGTAAAAAAGCCATAATAGCGAAAAAAATATTTGATCTGTGTGTTTTATATTTTTACATAATTATTATAATTTTAAAATTGCTTGAGACATTTTGCAAAGGAGTTGCATTTTCCGCGGACGCGGCGACGGTGGCGGCACGAGCGCATTGAATTTTGATAATTAATCATCATATCAAGTAATTTTGAATTATTTAATTTTTTAAATTATATACTCAGATTAAAAAAAAAAATTGTTTCCATGGCTTCTTTACCACCTATAGGTGTATCTCTTAAAATATTTCGTGTTTGAATAGATACACCCTATATACAGTTACAAATACATTAAGTCAAACAAATTATAACAGCTCTTATCTCCTCCCGTCAATAAAGGCGTAAATTGGTAACCCACTCGTACCCATTAATGTAAATACTTAATACTTTATAAAATAATAAAATAATAACGGTTACGTAACGTTAAATTTCAATGTATACCTTACTAACGTTACAAAAATTTAACGTTACTTGATAACATTACCAGTAATATAACGCTAATTAACATTAACAAAAATACGATAACTAACGTTAATTTAGCTACGTTGCCGTTCTGTGGGTAAGAATCAGGCAGATTCAGGCAACGTTTTGATCGGCACGGAATCAGAGAGTCGCGAGGGCGGGCTTCCACCGCGCCGCACGCCACAGGCCCTACTACTTACATCTCACCCGTTAAAATAACGATAAAATGAATAGTCGCATAAAATACGTTAAATAAATTACCGTTATTTTAATAATAACGTTAACTCTGTCAATAAAAGGTAACGTTATGAAAATTTACCGGTATTTAAAACCCTGGTTCGGAGTATCGTCGTAAAGCCATGTACGCACTTTTGAGCGTGACGTTGCATGACACGTAACAACGTGGAAAAAATTGTTTGACAAACACGTTGACAGCTGCTTTTTTATGGAACTCGTTATTTATTTATGGACGATCTCCAGCAAAGTTGTTGTACGAATGAGAGACAACAAACAGCAATAATGGCAATGTTTGCATGTAACCATAAACTTCCTTTTTTTATCTACGTTTTCTCAGAGTTAACCTTGAGAGGTTGAGACTCTTTAACCGGACTTTCCTGTGGTTGCCTTAAGCTCCTAAAACTTAAAGCCTCTAGCCAGGGCGTAAAAACTTATAAACTAAACGACTGCGCGCTAAGGGCACCCCCTGTGGGGTACGAACCTCGGCTTAGGGCAGAGTCGGAGGGAGGATGGCAAGGGACCGACAGTGGCTGGATAAAGTCAGGGTTATGATTATTATCTGGGGGATTTAAAGCTACTGGCTCAGCTATAGCGCGGGCTGGTGCTTTGCTTACGGGCAAGGGTCGGGGAGCACTATTTAGTCGGGGATTTCGCGTTGTGCCTCGGCGGCGAGGTCGGAATGACGGTCGTGTATTGTGTATTCTCTTTCGAACTGTACTCGTTTCCCTACTGCTCTCCTGGAGGAGAGGTAGTCTGGGTCGATCATATCGAACATTAAGCCGCACACACGATTTAAAATACTGTTGTGTGTCAATGTTCGGTTTCATAATGGCCTTCCGTCAATGATATTATTATATAAATAAAGAGGTAGATATGGTACTAGTGCGCGCAAATTATTGCAGAAAAATTCAGACAATTGTTTTAATTTGATTTAGTTGGCTAATAGCAGCGAGCGAAGCGAAGCGTGTCCGTGGCGTGACAATAATATATCTAAAATGCTAAGTTGTGTGTTAGGTAAGTGTTAAAACTATGGTTCCAAGACAAATAAGAGTGAAGGAATTTCATAACAAAATTTGTAATAACAATTATAATTATTATTTCCTTTATTTCATCGATAAATATATAAATTACATTTTTAAATAAATGTGAATATAAAAATATAAAAACATTTAAATATTAAAAAAAATTGTGGCGCATCGGCATCGGGAACAGGGTCCAAGCTACCTGTGGTCAGGGCTCTAGAGAGAGGAACCTCCTAACTATGCGTGCCGTGTCTAGGAGTACTGCTTTCTGAATCAAGCCCTTGATCCAGCCGCTCCTGAAGTGTTGATCGAGACTCTCCGCTATTAGGCCATTTACCGTAATATGTATCGATACAATGATTGCAGAAAGAATGAAAAAAAAAGCATTTATTAATATTATTATTTATTCATAATCAAGTATGAGTCTTGTCTCATACTAATTATCAACGCAACAATATCTCAACGCCGCTCAATATGAACGTAGCGTATATTTCCTTTATAATATCATTGCCTTCCGTGGTGCCCAAATATACGTAATTCTTGAGCTAATTTACTTCCTCCATACGATCCAAAAATTCGTGATAGATATTTAAGTTCGTGACGTGGACGTTTAACAGTGCGTACTAGGCTTAACGTCCTTTTCAAAGGCTTTCACGCCGCTCAAGAATCTTGTAAAGTATTCGAATGGAAGACAGAAGAGTACAGCCGAATTTAATACAGCGAAGGTCTCTAGAGATGCAGAGTTCTCCCGTCACAGACTGATATTGTAAAACTTTTCTTCGACGTAATCTACATAAAAAATGAGCCGAGGGTTAGCGGTGACCCACTGGTAAATGAGAGCTTTTTGAACTGTTAATTTTGTTTGCATACGAAATGAAATCTGACATGAAAGTTATTTACGCCTCGATCTTAACGCGGTACTGTTTTGATGATAAACATTTATGTCTTTATTTTGCTTTGTTGTTTATTTCATAATCTGTTTCTGTGGAACTATATTTGGTTTTCCTTGAATGGAGTGGTTTAGAGGGGATTTGCAGAAGTCATTTATGTATCTCTTGGGCAATGCAAATCTCGAGAGATATTTTAGACTAAAATTGTTTCTTTTTTTTTCGTATCTTATTTATATTTTCAGCAAAGAGTTTATCATCAAAAAGTCAAAATCAAAATCAAAATATTTTATTTCACATAAACCTATAAGGGCACCTATGCAATGTCAGAAGCTAGGTGCATGGCTCCAATTGGTCGTTTCCTGTGGAAAAGAACCGGCAAGAAACTCCACGGTTACTCTTTTAAAAATAATAGTTTTTTTTACTTATTAACACTGTTATTTTCAAATAACAGTGTTAATAAGTATGGGAGGAAGGTGTAGGCCTTTCAACAATTACTAGATACTTAAAAAAATAGAAAATGGTCATCAAATCTACAGTCTACTAGGCCTTCAACAGTCTCACATTCACAAAATAGGATATAATCTATATAAACATAAAAAATATTATTCGGTGAATTAACTAAGAGAAAACATTATAAATAATTATTTTTTAAGTAATAATAATATATACAAGTATATAAAAAAGGGACAGGAAAGAATCACAGGGCATCAAAAAATTAGTCCGCATCGCTGTCAACAGGAAAAGTGCCCAAAAGGCTGGCAGCATTGCCACGTTGTATGGCAATACTGATTCTATCGCCAAGAAAAAATTAAAAATTGGTTTTCTGTAAAGTCGGTTTATGGACGATAATTTTACGTGATAACGTCATAAGAAAATATTGTGTCACAAGCCGAACGCTTAGGCCGATCGTGCCTCTCTATCTCTTGTTCCGCGCTCTCGCTTGCACACTCGGCTCAGGCGGAACGTGACAATAAGTCATGCTTTTTCGTGCGTGCAACCGACGTTCATCGATTTATAAGACAAATATTAAAAACAAATTAAAATCGATTTAAACCAAATGACATGGTTGCCACAACTACAGTTACAAATCTGAATAATTATCATGTCCACAAAAGCAACTAATACAGAGTTGAAATTAAAATTGTTCCGTTACTCCTGATCCATCCGTTTTTGTACCATGGTATAGTAAAGCTGCTGTGATCATTGTTATAAATGACTAGAAATATTACGTAAGATTAGGCAATGATTTGGCCACCAACGAAGGCCTTCCTGTATCATCATCAAACATAAAGTTACATTTAGACCATAATACATTGAGGGGCTTTTGGCTAAGTAATAAAAGCCGAACGTGTCGGTCAATCAGGTAAAGCTACGCTTGCCGCGGTTGGTCCGTGGATGGGTGATCGTCTATACATACCAAGACCCCTCCGTGCTTCGGAAAGCACGTTAAGCCATTGGTCCGGCTGTCATTCGTGGATCTTTGAAAGTCGTTACGGGTCGTCAGAAGGCTGGAAATCTGACAGCCAGTCTTACCAAGGGTTATCGTATTACCCAGTAGGTCCAGTTACCTACTGGGTAATACGATAACCCTTGGTAAGACTGGTTGTCAGATTTTGGTCTTACCAAGGGGTATCGTGTTACCTAGTTACTGGGCTGTAGAGGTCAGATAGGCAGTCGCTCCATGTAAAATACTGGTATTCAGTTACATCAGGTTAGACAAGAAGCTGACCATAACATAGTTCCGAAAAGGCTAGACAGATAATGATATAGGTACCAAAATTAAATAGTTTTTCAACACACTTGCTTGAAAAGTGGCTCATAATGAACCACTTTCAGGTTCATAATGCAGTGTATTAAAAACGCGTGCTTTTTACTTTACGTTACCGCGCTAGTACTGTAACGCCACGGATAACTATTTACTAGTCGGTTAATTGCGCTTTTTTTAATCTCATCAAAGAGACTTCCATAATGCTGAAGCCATAATGCCATATTTCACTTTTTTTTTAATAGTCTGAATTGTTCTTGGTCAAAATTAACTAAAAATTTACCTTAAATTGTCTGTGGTCCCTTCCGGAACTAAACGAAAAGCACCCTACTGGCGTTCTATTATTGCGGATTCTCACTTAAGTAAGTAATGTATATTTCTCTATGCCAATAGTACTTTCTAATTCCATACTAACTAAACTACAATTTGACATACGACAACACTATGATCAGTCTAAACATTTTATTTTAATTTTTTGTATAGACCCTTTAGCGGTTTTGCCAGTGCCTTTATTGACACCTGCACGCGCATCGCTAGCGCGGCGCACGGAAAAACAAAACCAGCGCCATTTTCCATAAAATTAATAACAATACAAGTCTGTTTTTTTCCTCGCAAGTGTGTTGAAAAACGTCGTATGAAACGCGTGTGCATTGATCATTACACTCTCGGCTTCCTTATCGGGCTCGCCTATGGCTCGCGCGAACAATATCGCCTCGAGCGCAATGATCAACATAGCACACACGTATCATAATGTACTATAAATAAATAAATAGTACATTACAGACCATAATATTATGTAAATAAAACTCCAGTGGAACATTCTACAAGCCATGTTTTGCTGGAGACTTCTATAATATTACTATCGTCTTTATGAAGTTATTTAATGAAGAAACACTACATATTTACATAGCACATGAACCTCGACTTTTATATTCGACTCCTACAAATTACACGGGACTCTCAGTCTTAAATTAGCATAAAAATAACGAGTTTGTTATTAAAAAGGATATTAGGTTTGAATTTATTCATGAGGCGTATTTTAGAGAGACTTCACGTGACATTAATTTATTTTTTCTGGATTAAAGAAGGTAGCTCTGCGACATATTATTCAGATTGATAGTAGTCAGCTAGATTATTTTGGATTTTGCTTTTCGTTCAGAGGAACTTTGAAAACGGTAGGTTAAGATACAATTTTTTTTTTTCAATTTCCAAATATTGCAAAAAAACTTTCTTGATAATAAATTTAATAAGTGTTATGTAAGTGTATTAATAAGTGTCTGTTTGTAAAGTCATTATAACAGCTTTTTACTAAATGCATATGAAAGTAAATAAGTTGTAACAAAAAAAAAAGTTTATAAATTTTTTGTCTGTCTGTCTGCTTGTTTCGACTAATCTCTAAAACGGCTAGACCAATTTTGACGGGACGTTCGCTAGCAGATGTTATAAGAACTAACTTAGGCTTTTATTTGAGAAAAATAATGTGGGCGAAGCCGTGGGCAGCAGCTAGTACATACATCAATTGTAACAAAGTCAAAACTGTAGGTACAATTAATATTTAAAAAAAGTACTTTTATTATTTAATTAATTTTCTTTCCCCAGGCAATCATCACAATCGATTCTATATTTAATATAGACACGTAAATTCACAAGATACTCTTTATTGCACTACATAAAAATTACAGATATTTAAGTAGAAAATTTGACAAGAGGTGACAATATAATGACTCTTTTACGGCTACGACTCAATTTGCATATGTCACAGGCAAAATGTATGATTCGTCATTTTACAAATGGCGCCGAGCGTTTAAAAACGCTCGCGGTTATACAAAATGCCTAAGGCCTGTGTTCACCAACATTTAAATCAACTGTTTAGATATTTAATCAGTTCTTTACTTAGGAAATTTGACATAAATCAACTGTTTAAATACCTAACCGGTGGTTTGAATGTTGGTGAACACAGGCCTAAGACAATTGGCAACTGATTAAATTTTTATAATTTCGACATCCAGGCACCTCGACCAAATGGGTTAGAAAATTCATTGAAATCGTTCATTCTGTAAATAGGAGTCGACATTTTCTATCTGACTATCCCTGAGAAGAAATGGCGAATCAAACTCAGGGGTCAAAGTCTTATTTAAAGTCCAGACATAATCTTGGTCAGATCATGTGAGGACCATGTAGATCCGTGTCTGAAATGGTCTTTTGAGGAAAGAACCACACAAAGAGTGGACCTATCCAGTCAGTGCAAGCATTTGTCAGTAATCTTGCAGCTCAACTCAGGATTTAAGGAGCTCAACGACTCGACGAACAATACCAAAGAAAGGACATTTGGGTAGGCCGTATAAAGTACTCAAAATGCCAGACCATCAATAAATCTAAGTGGGAAAGAAAAAAAGAAAATCTTAAAAGAAACAAATGACCCACATAGTGCTCATATTCACAGTAATCAAAGTAACTTTTCAACGTAAATATTCATGTCATTTTGTATATAATATTTAGCCATGTCAGTATGTATATGAAATGGTATATGAATTAAATTTTAAGTTTACGGTTTTATCACACGCTTAGCAGAGCGAGCAGCTCATGAATCCCAAGTTTTTTTGTCTTCTAAATAATCAGAAATGTTATAGTAAGTTTACAAAGTTAGTTTTAATACAGCTTTTAAATCGTTTAACGGGTAAGTTTCGAATGTCAATGGGAAGTTTGTTGTAAAAGCGTATACATTGACCCATGAACGAGTTGCCAACTCTATGGAGGCGAGTGCAATGTACAGCAAGATTGTGTTTATTCCTGGTATTCAGACTATGAATATCGGACGTTTTCTTAAAATTTGATATATTTTTGTGTACATACAAAAAGATCAGATTTTAAGATTTTTATAAAGGTTGGGCTAGAACTAGATATGACAAACCGCGCGTGAGCCGAGCGAGCGAAGCTAGCGGTACCGCGGGAGCGACCGAAATAGACTTTTTACCTTAGTGTTCGAACTGAGTGCACGCTCGACTCGAGCGTCCGGCGGGGCGACGCGTGCGGCGTTCATGTTAAACACAATACAATCCCTTGCGAGTGTCCTGAGTGGCGGCGAGCGGCGCGGCGAACAATCTTTTGCCGCTTGCACGCGATGCAAAACGCCCCGCCGCACGCCTTTTCACTCAGGCCGTACACTTAGGCATATGCATAACGGCGAGCGTTTGTAAACGGACGGCGACCGTTGGTAAAATGACGAATTATACAATATGCCTGAAACAGATATACAACATCCATTCCTCAGCCATCACTGTTATTATAACAAAACTTTTCATTACGGCAAAGACCTGCGATGCTTACATTTACACCGCTTTTCCATCTCCCTAAAACATTAACACCGTTTTCCTGCACAAAAGTTATGTGCAAACAGGCGTATGTGCACTTAATAGGTATGAGCAAGACAAGTTCGCAATAAGGCTAAAAGTTAAGGCCGCTAAAGTGGCGGTTACCCGGGTTGTTGTTAACAAAGTAATTCCGACTAACCGTATATGTCCGAAGTGAAGTTATGAGCAAGTTAGTGATCGGTTAACGTGTCCAAGCGACAGGTAATTGGGCCGTTAAGTTAGCTAAGATGATTCAATAGAATCACAGGTATGTATTTTTCATCGTAAATCTCCATAGTTAATAAAAAATACACTTATTAATTTAGCTGAAAAAGAATATAATTTTAAAACAGCATAAAAATGCTTCAAAACGAAACAAACTTATGTTAAAAATAAACAATCGCACTACACAAAAACTAACAAATCTATACAAAATATTATAAAGAGGAGAGATTTTCTTTGTTATAATTTTGTTATAAGGCTACATTTTATTTTTTTCAAAAAAAATAGAGTTCCTTAACAAAATTGCAATAGTGTAACCCAAAGTAGAAACTTACGCGGGTCAAACCGCGGGTGCAGCTATATAGTATTATACAGCGTGTTACGGAAAGGGTATATACATCAAAGGCACGGATTCTTTTGGTGATAACAAACTACAGGGCAATATTTTATTGAATTCTACACATCACTAGACGAAGTCAGCTGATCGGTGTCAATAAACTACACACAAAGAAACGGTGGTAACACTTTTGTTATGATTTAAATGTAATAAAATATCGAAATAAAAAAATATTAAGCATTTTCTAGTTAGTGCTTTTGAGCTGAAATTTTGTACAGAGATTCTGAACCAGATACACTCTTCACCCCGTTTGTATGGATATACCCTTTCCGTAACGCAAATACGCACAAAAAATAAAAATAAACTTAAATTAATAAAACAAAATAGCAACGACAAATTGCCAACATTCTAAAAACACAATTTTCAAAACAAAAACAACTACTAATGTAAACCTACCCTTACCAATTTACAAGGCAAAGAAAACTTTCTACTTAAACTTAACTACACATTAAGGCTGAGTAGCAAGCGAGGTAATTTCTTAGTAATTAACGAATGCACGGATTGTAGTGTAGTTGTAGTGTTCGTTCACTACAATTTGTAGTGAATCTTTTATTTAGCCTGATATGAGCGCCTTTTTGTTGCTAATTAAGTGCTGTTAAGGGAAATGCAATTTGACATCCTAATTTAATTGTAATCTTTTTTGACATCTTACTCTTTGATACTGTGACATTAATACTTTGACATCCTAAATGTGTTGTATTTACGATAATAATTTAACTGACCTCAAATTGTATTTTAAATTATGTACCTACCTAACATTTGTACGCCACAATTGGCAGAATGCCATTGACTAATCTTAAGACCCTATAATGTACCATATTCTGACAAATAAATGATTATTATTATTATTATTAAAATGAGCGGTATGTTGCAATGGGAGATAATTCTGTATGTATTTTTGTTTGATTGTACCTACAATCAAACAAAAATACATACTAAATTAGACAATCAACAGATACACCTGTATCTGTTGATTGTCTAATTTTGCCATTTATTGGCATTATAATACACACTTGTACTAGACTAATTTACTTACTAAATTGCACCATGTGATCACAAGTCTGTACGAGGATTAAGATAAATTTAACTTGTAAATGGCCCTCAAATGCATATTGTTTGAGAACACTATTTATGTTAGCTGTAAACCCGAATAGAATAAAATAAAATATCTCCACATTTGGGAGCAGCCTGGTTGAAAAATTATCGAATGGGTTGCAACTCTCAAAACGTCCGCCACTAAAGCAAAAAATGTTTACCTTAGACTACGTACTTTTTTAAACGTTGCCCCACACTAGGAATTTCTCCTGTATTGTGGGTGCGTTTACAAGCATTTAATCTCACATACACAAACAGCCAGACCCGGAACCACTACTTGTAGGCCATACAAATATTTGTTCCGTGCGGGAATCGAACCCGTGACACGTAGCGCAGCAGTCAATCACTTAACCACTGCGCCAACCGTGCCGTCTTCCTCGTACAATCGACAATTGATAGGTATGTCGACTTACAATCGTATCCAGACGCAGTTAGCTGAGAGCACCCACGCTTGGTTCTGCTTGATTCTGTGTGCCCGAGTCGCGATTCATCTTCTTGTAGTGTCTTAAGGTTTTGAAGAACACTATAGTCCATTTATTATAACATTAGAAAAATAACGGATAACACACTTTCGTTATTTCGATTTAACGTATATAATTATTTATATAATGCTGCCAGTCTTCTGGGCACCTTTCCGAGTGACAGCGATGCGGACGAGTACTTCGACGCGTATTAAGTGTCCTTTTGTTTTTCTTTGTATTTTTTTTTTCGTTTTTATATATATAGTTTGTTAGTGTTTTAATTTAGTATCTAGTGTAAATAGTTAGTTAAAAATGTATGAACTTATGACAGATTAAAGACTGACAAGTAATTCAATTGTCAACATTATTTATAGGTTAAATAATTTATATATTTTATATACTTATTGTATTTATACTTTTTTTTTTCTTGTTATTTTAAACTGCGTTATCACTGCGTATATGTTACAAGGAGTAACTTAGGCTACTTTTATTTTAGAAAAAGCCACGAAGGTGAAGACGCATGCAGGAACTGGTTTCACAACAATCAAAACCTATTTACCATTTACATACATTTAAAAATGACTTTAAAATGCTGCTCATTTCATCAATATTATACAATGGGTGTCGTTATTTGGCCATTACTTTTGTAGTGTTATATCCATACTAATATTATAAATGTGAAAGTAACTCTGTCTGTCTGTTACGTTTTCGCGCCTAAACCGCTGAACCGATCGCCGTGAAATTTGGCCGAGATATAGCCAGAGATATGGAGAAGGACATAGGGTACTTTTTACGCGATAACCGACATCCACGCGGGCGGAGCCACGGGCAAAAGTTAGCGTTGTAATAAATGAAGTATACACAGGTCATACATGCAAGTTTTGAAACTTGTTATTTTAATTTTATTACGAATTGCAAGTGTAGCATGCCGGCGAAAACTTTCTTCTACAGGCGCCATTGCAGATAGCGCGGGAACGCGGTTAATGAAGGCCCATGATTGAACAAGACGTATGAACGTTGTCGATAAATGGATCATCATCATCATCATCATTTCAGGCGAAAGACGTCCACTGTTGGACTTAGGCCTCCCACAAGCACCATTTTTTATTTATGCTTGTCATTTGGGGGGGGGGGGGGGGTTCGCCATAATCGCCACGCTTGGTAGGCGGGTTGGCGATCGCAGTATGATGTTAAAACAGCATAGAAAACGCTGCTGCCCATTCTCTAGTAAGTCCCTTAGTCGCCTTTTATGACACCCGCGGGAGGAAATGGGGTGTTGCTATTCTTTATGGCCGGCACCACACGGGCCTGATTGATGGATAGGTAATACGAATTACGATGACGAAAAACTGTCTGTCTTGGTTAGGTTTCATTGTAGATATGTATTAATTATTGAGTATGGTAGCCATACCATACCATTTTATTGAGCCTTGTTGTAGGTACAACAAAATTGTGTTTATTCCTAGTATTTATATTATGGATATCACTGTATTTTTTTTACAATTTTATATTTTTATAGGCATATAAAAGATTTTCAAAAAATGTACTGAGAAGACACAGACATTACATTAATCTTCTTAAAAATATTGAGTATGCATAGAGAATAAATACACGTATGTATCCTCTAGATACGTGTATTTATCCTCTATTAATATAGTACTGTATTTTTTTAACAATTTTATATTTTTATATGCCTATAAAAATATTAAATTGTTAAAAAAATACAGTGATATCCATAATATAAATACTAGGAATAAACACAATTTTGTTGTACCTACAACAAGGCTCAATAAAATGCGCTCGTTCAGATGTCAATGCATATTATACGCTGTTATAATAAACTGCCAAGCTACGTTCAAGATCTAAGCCGTAATAAATTCAAATCATGTTGTCCAAGAAAGCCTTTTATACCATTAAAAATTATATTGAGGTCAAAAAGGCTTCGGATTAAGCTGCTCCAATTTTTACACACTGAAACTTTTTTTTGTGATTATTTTATATACATTGACATGAATATTTGTAAATACTAATCCATACTAATATTATAAATGTGAAAGTAACTCTGTCTGTCTGTATGTATGTTACGTTTTCACGCCTAAACCGCTGAACCGATCGTCATGAAATTTGGCAGAGATATAGCCTGGGATATGGAGACGGACATAGGCTACTTTTTACGCGATAACCGACATCCACGCGGGCGGAGCCGCGGGCAAAAGCTAGTGAACTATAATGTTATTATTTTAATTATTGTGAATGTGAAGACTATGTGGGTCATTGTTTTTTGTTTTTGTTTTTCTCAGTTTGTTTTTAATCATGGTATGGCAGTTTGAGTAATTTATGCAGCCGACCCAATTGTCCTTTCTTTGGTATTGTTCGTCGAAGCGTTGAGCTAATGTTCTGAGTTGAGTTGCACTATTACTGACAAATGCGTGCACTGACAGGACAGGCCCACTCAATCTGTGTGGTTCTTTCCTCAAAAGACCATTTCAGACACCAATCTATACGGTCTTCACATGATTTGACCCAGATTCTGTCTGGACTTTAAAAGAGACTGTGACCTCTGAGTTTGTTTCGGTCTTTCGTCTTAGAGTAACCAGATACCTACGAAACGCCGACCTCATCTAGTTTTAAAATATGATCGACGTGTACAAGTGTTTGTACAACCTACTTACAGAAATAAAATCATTTATCATTCATCAATAATAGAAGTTTATGAAATTGTTACAGATCAGGGGACAGTTTCATACACCACTTCGTCTAAACTTATGCAAACAAATAACTACGATAGGGTGCCCAAATTAAATATTCCACCGCGGGGATAAGCTCCACAACACGCAAACAGCAACCGATCTGGGCCTCAAGTCTGCTATTACAATAGTGTCAGAATGGTCTCGCCATTGTGAGTATTTGACAGTGTTTGTATGGCAAATCTGTCAAAAACTCACAATGAAGAGACCATTCTGACACTATTGTAATAGCAGACTTGAGGCCCTGGGCCTCAAGTCTGCTATTACAATAGTGTCAGAATGGTCTCGCCATTGTGAGTATTTGACATTGTTTGTATGGCAAATCTGTCAAAAACTCACAATGAAGAGACCATTCTGACAATATTGTAATAGTAGACTTGAGGCCCAGGGCCTCAATTCTGCTATTTTACCACAAATTGCTATGTCGCAGACACGCGATTGATTTGCCAACGCCATTGATCTAAAAACGGTGTTCTACTAATTTTGATAAGAATGTCGTCAGCATATCGCTGGCACGTCGTCAGCATCGCATCAGCTTGGCTATAAACCACTATACGTACACTATTGTAAAAACATTATACAGGCAAAATTTACTGAATTCCTTCGTAAGTCTTAAAAAATAAAAACTTGGAAGTTTGATGTTTGACAGTGGTCTGACATCTTTCTTTGTTACCAAAGTTTCCGTTCCGTTTTATTATTTTCACTTCTCATGCTATAAAAGTTCATCTTTAAGGCGACATAAAATCGCTTTTCTTGTCCTAGTACATAAAGTATTTTTTTTATTTTTTATTAAGACTAAGATAATCAGGCCCAAAAGCCACACGCACAATAAAACATCGCAGATTAAAGTCGTTATTTTATTTCATTTGTGTTAATTTTAAAATCACTTCTGTGTTTTCTATCGTTAATTTATTAAAACCAGATAAAATTGTTTTCTTTTGGTATTTAAAAACGCAAAGAAACGTGTTTATGACTTTGCAGTATGAACTTCCCCCAAGTCGAATGACACATGTTAAAAATAAAAGATAAAAAAAACTTTTAAAAAGTTTCGTGGCGGGAATTTCTTCAATTTTTCAACATTTTTGAACAGTGAAAAGTGATTGTATGCCTGTTTGATTTTCTCACAATCGAAGTAAAAAGCAGTGTGTATAACTCGGGCATGAACGAGCCTCTCGTCCCGACGCCGTTCCTCCCTGCTGGCCAATTCTAAATATCTCCAACTTAAAATGTGATGCGGCATTCTTGTTATCACTTTTTTATTGGAGAATGTGAGAGAAAACGTATGGCTGCACAATTGATTCTCGATGGCCAATTTTGACAGATATCGACGATGCCAACGCTATCGGTACAAACGTCAAATAAGAGGAGAATACATATTTATGTTGCCGTGCTGGCGCTATTGTGACGCCATTAGTTAATAGAATTCCAAAATGTATCAAGAGCGGCTGGGTAGCCGCTATTCAACTTTCTTAACAGGAGCAGAATACCAAAAGTGTCATTTTATGCTATTGCCATGCTGACGACGTGCAATTGAACTACATGACATTTAGCAGAATTGAGGCCCAGCTGTTGCGATGACGCGCCGCCATTTTACGCGTTTCGGTTCACCGAACAAAACGCGACGATCGCGGCCTAAGCCATAATTTAATTGTGTAAGTAATTTAATTATTTTACTTGTCGCCGGCAACTTAAACCCATAAAATGAGAATTCATTGGTATACTTTAATAGCAAAAAAGTTATTTTAAAGCATTGCATTATTTTGTAAGGGAAAGTGTGTTTTGTTTTTTTTATTGGAGTTGCACAAAGTTTATCTTGAACGTACTATTTCTCATTTCATACAGGTAAAATAAGGGTAGCAATTAGATGTTTGCCCAGAAAAAAAAAAAACAAATACCCAACACTAAAAAAAAGGGTTATAAATTATATTTTCTCCGCTTAAACCGCAGTATATTTTTATCAATTAATTTTCGATTAGAACTTAATTTAAAGGAACGATTTTAAGAGCAAACAGCCTTTTAATACTTTTACTGAAGTACCTACTTCATAACCCAATTTAACTTGCACATTGCATATGACATATGAATGAAACTTCGACTTGGAAAGTTGACTTCAACTGCCAAGTTATTAAAAATTTAGCAGCAAAAATAAAAATAAGTTTGAAAAACACGTAGACTTATTTTTGTATGCTCGTTTTGCCATAAGAAATAATAAAAATAATAAGAAGACATGATAAAATTTTAATTGTAATTTTAATATTTAATTGTGATTTTAATTTTAATTGTGATGCTTATTTTAATTGTGTTAATGATTTTATAATTCTGTTTAATAGTACCTATGATCCAAAGTTGATTGAAGTAAATAAATAATAATAATACTAATAAATAATAATAAAAAAACCGGTCAAGTGCGTGTCGGACCACGCACAATGAAGGGTTCCGTAGTTGGTATGAATTTATCCCAAGAACAAACTTAACATCGTAGTTAAAAAACATGTTCTTCCATACGGAATGTATGGGAGAACATGTTTTTCAACTGTAAATGTAAGTTAGTTGACTATTACTCGGTAACTTATGACGCCTATTTGGCTGTGATAGTTTTTATTTTAACTTCGTTATATATGCTACTGCTGTGATTTTTTTACATATCCAAGTACAACCATTTAGCTGGGAGGGAGGGATACTTAACTCTAACAGAAATTAGCACTTTAAAGCCTTTATTTCCGAAACGGATCCCTTAATAGAAAAATTGTTTGCACAAACCCGCAATATTTTTAAAAGACCCATCCAACAATACCCCACACAATAGGGGAGGCATGTACAGGAGGTACCACAAATAATTATTTTTTCATGATTTTATTTTACCACTTTATCGGCGTGATTAATACGTATATCCAAGCCAAATTATAGCTTTCTAATACTAAGATTCTCTGAGCTAAGCTGGGGACAGATAGACGGACGGACATGGCAAAACTATAAGGGTTCCTTGTTGACTACGGAACCTTAAAAATGTAACACTCAATTTCGCAATAGCGGAAAGCATATAGCTTAAGCATAATCGACCTGTAATATTCCCACAGTTGGGACAATAATAGTATATTATGCATATCTATATTATGCAGGCCTCTTCTAATCGAGAGGGAGTGTGACTGTGTAATCTACCATGCTATGTATAACTTGCTTTTATTTTCGGTTCACAGCTGGTGTTGCAAACGGCGCACAGAGCATGATAATAGCCCCGCTAGCCATACGAAAGAAACTACCTACACCCAATAAATAAAAGGAAACCAATTCCTCCATTTTACGACTCCACTCGTCGACGACACGCTAAAAGCCGAAACCCAACAACCACAGACTTAATACAATTAGTCAGAACAAGAAGGTTTGGTCACTAACATTAGGGGGCACCACTCACGAAGGGAAAAACGGTCGGGTACGAATCATGGCCGAAGGAGGCCGCATTCAATTCAAAACATAGGCCGAAATACCGAATGCCAAAACTATTTCTCGGGGCCCGTTACGAGGAAACCATCCGGTTTGCGGGTGCGAACTCTACCTAATCTTAACTATTTGTGTGTAAAGTTGAAAGGCTTAATGTTTTTGGAATTCTTTTGGGTTGAACAGTTCATGAATAAAAGTAGCAACTTGTTTTTTGGAACGAAAATATTTGAACAAGTTTGCGTAGCTGTTAAATATTATGACTATACAAGCCTTATGCGAATTTTTGAGATTAAAAATCAATCTGCCTAGCCTTTTCCCAACTATGTTTTGGTCGGCTTCCAGTCTTACTGGATGCAGCTGAATACCAGTATTTTACATGGAGCGACTGCCTATCTGACCTCCACAACCAAGTAACTAGGTAACATGATACCCCTTGGTAAGACTGGCTGTCAGACATTTGGGCTTCTGACGACCCTTAACGACTGTCAAAGATCCACGAATAGACCGCCGGGACCAAAGGCTTAACGTGCTTTCCGAGGCACGGAGGAGTCTCGGTATGTAAAGATGGTCACCCATCCACGGACCAACCCCGGAAAGCGTAGCTTAACCTGACGGATCGACCCGTGCGGCTGTTATTACTTAGCCACGAGCTCCTACTTATGCGAATTTTTGAGATTGTTATATCTAAATTGAGTTTCTGCTATTCCACATCAGTTTTACTGGTAACGTGTTACGTTATTAGGATAAGCCTTAAGTCCATCTCCCAGTTTCGTAGGCCTAAATGTAGATAGTTTCGTTAACCAAAACAAATGGCATTCCATTGCTTTGCAAATATTCTGAAGGAAATTTAAACCTTCTTTCTTCTCGAAAACTACGCTTGTAATTAAAAGCCGGTGCTAGTTTAAAAGAAGAAAATGGAAACGTCACAGCATATATTCAAATTAAATTTCATTTCCTTTACTTTAATTCCAGCGAAGACTCATATAGACTCATATATAACTAACACTTAATTTTAAGGACAATGTTACTAATAACATTGTCCTTAAAATTAAGTGTTAGTTAACTACACGATACGATGGCACATGTAACTGATAGCAGTGTATTACATACGGGCAGTCCACTCTGTTAGCATTTTTTTTCAGAACCCTGTTACGGCCCGGCCACGGCATTGCGCGGCGGCGGCAGTGGCAGCGGTTTTCATAATTCATTGCGTGTGATCCCAACTAGCCACAGTGCGTTGCGCGTCTCGGCCGCGCAATAAATAGAAAAAACGCTTGCCGCGCCTCAATTCGCGCAATGTTGTGGCCTGGCTGTTAGGGCTGCCCATGACCGAGTCACCATCGATGCTGCGCGTTTGAGCATTATTGATTAAAAACAATCTACACGCGCCTCCACAAACAACCCTGATGCACTGCAATGCCATGGCAACCCCATCACTTTTCTGAACACGTTATTAAATTGGACACGAAGGGCTTCATACGACGTCCGCGAAGATTTCTGCCACAAGCTGCATGTGTAGAAGGTGGAACAGAATGCTCTAAAGAGCGTCACCTTTACACCTGCAATACAAAGTTCCTTTTCAAAGTCAGGATTCTCTTTAAGGTCAGTGGTGACCAAGTGACCTAGGTATTCAAATTGTTCCACTCGCTCAAGAGGATAAAAGTGTTTCAAACGAATGGAATGATGACTGCAATTCCAATTGTACCAGACAACTATTTCCATACCATTCTATTCTCATAAAAAGTTTTTGGTTGCCAGTTAATATCTATATTTCGTGCGCCGCTTTATAGGGCAATAAAAAAGTTTTATTTGTACACTGTCGTTTCGCCAAATTCGATTCAAATACACAAACGAAGCCGCGAGCTGTAACTAATCCTATAGTTTTATAGGAGGCATTCCTACTCCCTGAGGTACGAGTCTCTATAAATGGACGAAGGACGAAGACGATATTATTATGTACTTATGTACAAAGAGGTAAAAGCTATGTTTGACAGAAATACATGGTATTGTATGGTTGGCTTGAAAATTAACCTGCTTGAAAATCTATCTCAGGTAGCCATTTATGATCTATATGTCAGAGAAACGGTAGTTCTCTCGTTATCAGGAGCCATATTTTAAACTACTGTGTGCGTACTTTGAGTAGTGTTGGTTATTGCGCAATAGAAAAACCGAATTAAACTCAAAAGTCATTTACTCAACCTGAGAACCACATAAGACAGTCCCCCAAAACGCCCATCCCTTCACCATTTCCTAGTGCTTAGCTGGGAAGAAGAAGTAGTGGAACAAACTCCCCAGCAGCACATCCGTCTGTTCAGTTAGAAGAACTTGATTCTATACAGGAATGGGTATGCAAAGTAATTAATGTGGGTACACGAAACGACTACACCGAACGCGCAACAGTTTCTAGACGTATTCACTGCTTGACCGCCACCGACCAACTGCACTTGTCGAATGTGCGGCGATCACTTGCTACCGGTCGAACGTTATGTTGTAGACTCCGTCATGCGCAGTTAGGTAGCGCTGGCGTCCCGATTAGTCAAGAATCGATGCGATGGCGCGAACTCCACAAACTCCATCGAACGCCACTAGATGGCGCTAGCGTACAGGATACAACCCGTCTCTGATATATATTTATATTACTGAAACCACTAAGGAAACGACATAATTTTGAATAGTTTAAAGAAATGAGAACTTGTGGATTTCAAAACGATACCTAAGTATTAACTTTACGTTTACTAAATGTTAATTGTAAGTAACTACTCGTCCACAAGACTCGGCTAGGCAGCGTTCGGGAAGCTACGCAATATCTTCTCATCCCACATACCGCAGTGTCTCAAGACGAAAGTCCAAGACCAGTACGTGTGGCCAGTGATGACCTATGGCACAGAAACGTGGTCGCTCGCAATGGGCCTTATGAGAAGGCTAAAAGCCACCCAAAGGGCAATGGAGAGGGCTATGCTTGGAGTGTCCCTACGTGATTGAATCAGAAATGAAGAGATCCGCAGGAGAACCAAGGTAACCGACATAGCTCGAAGAATTTCCAAACTTAAGTGGCAATTGGCAGTGCACATTGCTCGCAGAATAGATGGCCATTGGGGCCGAAAGTTTCTGGAGTGGTGACCGCGTACCGGAAGACGTAGCGTAGGAAGGCCTCCCACAAGGTGGATTGATGACCTTGTGAAAGCCGCAGGAATCCGCTGGATGCGGGAAGCCCGGAATCGGTCGAGGTGACAGTGCTTGGGGGAGGCCTGTGTCCAGTAGTGGACGTCTTTCGGCTGAAGTGATGATGAATGATAAAACAATATTAAATTTCAATAATGTCAATGCCTGGTTGGTAAGTACCTACTCGTTCAATCCAAAATATTCATCATTCTCATGCCCTTATCCCAATTTATTAGGGGTCGACGCAACATGTCTTTTTCTTCCATACTTCTCTGTTACTCGTCATCTCGGTAGTCACTCCCTTTCTAGCCACACTTTCTAGTCATCTTTCAAACAGTCCATTAGGGCTTGTTAACGTTACCAAATAACAAAATAATAACCGTTTCGTAACGTTAAATTTCAATGTTATACCTTACTAACGTTACAAAAATTTTGCGTTACTTGATAACATTACCAGTAACGTTAACGTTAATTAACATTAACTAAAATACGATAACTAACGTTAATTTAGCCACGTTGCCGTTTTTTAGGTAAGAATCAGGCAGATTCAGGCAACGTTTTGATCGGCACGGCTTCAGCGAGGCGCGAGGGCGGGCTGCCGATTTTTCCGCGCCGCGCGCCTCAGTTCCCACTACTTACATCTCAACCGTTTTAAATAACGATAAAATAAAATGTAGCATAAATAACGTTAAATCGATTACCGTTATTTTATTATATAACGTTAACTCTGTCACTAAAAGGTAAAGTTATGAAAATTTACCGGTATTTAAAGCCCTGCAGCCCATCCATCGTTTCTTTGGTGTTCCCCTACTCGTATTGCCATCACATTTACTCAAAACTTACCTGACGACATTTTTTTTTTTACTATGGGTTTGCTCTTGACTTTGGTCTAGGTCCGGGTGACAGAGACAAAGTCTACGATGGAGTGAGCTTACCCAGAAGAAGCCTGCTCACTCTCACTTTGAATAGATTAGGGTTGTATGCGTTCGGAAACACAGACGCAGGCAGAGCAGGCAGGCAGGCATTTCCCTCATTCCTCCGCATCACTCGCCCATACCGTCACAACCAAAATATTTTGTAAAATATAACTATGTAGTACCTATCCCAGAAAATATGAACAGTGTCAAATGTGCTCGAATTCTGATAAATTCCTTTAAAAATAAGTGAGTTCACTTTCGAAAGATAGCTAGCTGAACTAGCGCTGCGCGAGACGCACCTTCTTTACAGTTTTATACTTTTTGGTGTATTTTTTACAGTGTTTATTTATATTTGGAATGTTATTTATTTTTGATACCTTTTGTTTTCTTTGATTAAACCAGTCTACCACCGAGCTTCACGGCGTTTACTTTACGTAGAACAGTCCCCTAGAAAATAGGAAAAGTCCAGTAAACCAGCAATGGAAAAATAGGCAGGGCGCCGTTTCCATAAATTCTTCGCCTACACTTTTGTTTAAGTGGGCAGTTCAGTGTCCCCAATCGATGTACAGTCAAGAAAATTAATTGTTAAGCAAATACTCACCCTACGCTAATGTTCCGTAGTATAGTTTTACATCCTCTCTCCTACTTTTGATGTGCCCGACAGAGTCCACAATGATTTTTTTGGCATTAAAAAAGCTGAAAGCAAATTTACTTTTAAAATAAAAGTTGGTAACCACTATTTAAGCCAGACTAAATAACTCTCATTTAGTAGTCGTCATAGTTATTATTATTAGGTGGTATTTGTTAAAATATATTAGTTTATTTCATTTGTATATGTGTACTAGCTTTTGCCCGCGGCTCCGCCCGCGTGGATGTCGGTTATCGCGTAAAAAAGTAGCCTATGTCCTTCTCCATATCCCAGGCTATATCTCTGTAAAATTTCATGACGATCGGTTCAGCGGTTTAGGCGTGAAAACGTAACATACAGACAGACAGACAGATAGACAGACAGAGAGTTACTTTCACATTTATAATATTAGTATGGATAGTATGGATTTAGTATCAATAAAAGTATATAAATTATCATAATCAAGAAGTTTGTATTTTAGACATTATTTTTGTACCCTATCACTATGTTTTTATATTTAACCCAAAGCTTGACTGGTAGAAATTGAGAGAATGCCTTGTGGCATTAAGTCCGCCTATGTACCACTATTGTTCATGAAGTTTAAATAAATAAATGATCATATTTTTTTTAAACCTACCACCTAAGTTCACATGTGGAAGCAATAAATATATTGAGTATTGAGTACATAACGGTCAAAGAGTGACTGTAGTGATGGAATATACGGACCGTTCAAGTTGGTAGTCAATTTGCTTAACAATTAATTTATCTGAATTTACCTACACTACACTCTAGCCATTGAACATTAATAGATACTTTATCTCCAATAGATCCTATTGATTGGCTCCAGTAGACCGCGAACAGCGACTATTGTGTCCTTCAGACGGCTACTTAAATGAGGTCGAAAGAAAAACAGTGCATGATATTATTTTATTCCATCCTGATCTTACCTAATGATGGGAGAGACTTATTAGTTTTACGTTAAAAATTGACGTTTTTTTAATCATAATTATGAGTTTTGTGAATTCGATTGTAGTTAAGTACCTAAGGAATGCATGACCTAAAATGATAATAAAAATGATATAATTTCTACAGCTTTAAAGCTTGTTCAGCGTAATGAATTGATTACTTAGCATAAAATCTGTCCTTTTTCGGAAATCAAAATGAGCAACCCTTACAAAATAGTTTTCTTCGGCCGATTCTTTCATCTCTTTGCAGTACTACACTCTGGTTTCGACTACGACTCTAAAAACCTGAAAAACAAAGATATAAAAAAGTATTAACTATTATTTACAGAAATTACATAAACTGATTCATACCATCGACAAAAAATTACGTATTCATGTCTACAAACATCTATTAAGAGCGTTTGTCCCGCACAGGCTGGCAATGTCGTATTTCAATGTCGTGATTATTTTATTAAATTTAAATCAATATTTTGATTTAAATAAAATTATATTTATTATAATAATATTATTATCTTCTAATTTTTTTTTGCCGACCACTAGATCGTTATATTTTATAATTATTTTTAATATTTGGTTTATAGTAAATATAAATATTTAGTCGAAATACTGAAAATAGAAAATAATTGACAATTTGTCAATTTTTATGAGTAAATACCAAAATAACTGTAAAAAAATAGCATACATACGTATAAATACCAAAGATCTAGCGCTTGGCTGAAAAAAAAAAATTGTACTTTGATTTTAATTTTATAAAATAATCACGAAAATGTTGTAGAAATGCGACGTTTCCAGCCCGCGACGGACGAACACTCTTAAACCAATTTAAAGCTCTGGATCTGGCTTGCACATAAAATCCAAAATCATAAAATATAAAAATAAAAATATAGGAACTTAAAATAATTAGTAAGTGGTTATCACGACACGTTCCATCAGGTGTAAACACACCATTATCCCAATAAAACCCCCAAACATGCACGAAGATAATCCTTTAATGATGAAAACGTGATAAATGGAGAAATAATTATTTCCTACGTGAAATAATAGGTGTTCAAATGCCGAACGCGTATAAAATCATAACAACGCCACAACTCCAATGTTCTCGAGTGGCCAACCATTTCGAATGTTCCATTCACTAAAATTAGATTTCACCGTTTGGAGGTAGTGTTTTCTCTCCAAACAAAGGGCTGTTACGGACGATACGATTAAATAAACATTGCTTTTGTATCTGTAGTAGCGATATTAAAAGCTGGATGACATTCTGTGTTGCTTATGTTTATGCAAAGTTTGCTTAGAATTCTATATTCCGGGAAAACGTCTGTAGATAGAAGTTTCGATTCAAATTGTGCACAAAATTTAGTGCTTGAAATATTTGAAACAGGTATGTTTCAGTGTTTTGATTTAATGAGAATGCGCTAAGGTATTGGCGTATTGGCGTTGGGTATTGGGTATTGGCGTGTGCTAGCTGACATATTATGGCAAATAATTTAATTTACTGTTCTGTGTCTCGTAATGTTAATTAATTTACAAACCTACTATTGTATAGAATCTAGTTTATCTAACTGAACAGACAGCTGTGCTGCTGGGGAGTTTGTTGCGCCACTTCTTCTTCCCAGCACTAAAGCACTAGGAAGTGGTGAGCGGGCGTTTTGCGGGACTGTCTTACGTCATTTTGACGTTCGAAAAGTGCTGATTCTCAGCCAAATTTTAATAAATGACTTGTAATGTTTATTTAACAATTTATGTACACACATAAACAGACAAGAAGAAAGGAACAGAAAAATACGTACAAAGGTGATGCTTATTTCTAATGAAATCTCTTCCAGCATACCTGCGATAGGAAAGTAGATATAGAGATCTAGACAACGTGTGTAAGTGTAGAAGAGAAAAACTAAATAAAAAAATATACATAAAATCAAAATAGCTATACACTAATATAATTACTTATAAACATACAATAAGAGAATATACTTACATACATACTTCTAAAATAAATATCACTCAAATATATACTTAGAACTACAATGTAGTGGAAAATAATAAATACATAATAATATGCAACTATGACGAAGTAGAAAGATAGTGATCCTTTACTCTTCTTTTAAAGGCTGCAACAGTTTGGCAGTCCCTAATGTCAGGTGGCAGTGAATTCCACAACCAAGCCGCGTGCACAGTGAATGAGTAGGAGTAGAAGTCGGATGAGTGGGGAGTCTAAGGAGATTTCTAAGATGCGACCTGCAAGGTGCATCCGAAGGACGATCGTAGGAAAAGCGTTGTCGCAGATAGGATGGCGTTTTAGGGTTGCGAAGGATGTTAAATAGCAGACACAATAATGTTGTAGCCAGCAAAATTCATTTTTTCTTACGTTTTTTGCAATTTGCTGGTCAATGTCAGGGATATGTTGATTAAAATATGATTCGCTACCGTAAAAAATATTTCTTTATCTACACCCATGCTATAAATCCTCTATAAAAGTTTCTGAAACAGTTAGCTTATTGCCAAGCCAACATTAAAACATCCGGTGTCATAGTAACGATAATATCATCCAAACGAGTGTTATAATGTTGTACTAAATTTCATTATGCAACTCCTTTGCGTTTTCGATCCCATCCTTACTCATCAAACAGCCACATTTATGAATTTCAAAAAAGAACATTGTCATGCACGCGCGTTTTACTACCACAGCGCCGTAATTAAAAAAAAAACTTATAGGTTATTCGAGTTCACGTCGCATCCCGCCATTTTTGTTCGATATTAGTATTGCAAAAATTTATAAGTTTGTTGTTTACAAAAATTAGTGACACAAGCTTTGATAACACACCACCAGATATTTCTAATGCAGCAAAAGACATTTCTAACCAATCATTACCAGAAAAGTCGAGAAAACAATATAAAAAAGCGTACCAAGATTTCATGAATTGGTAAATACGAGTATCAAAGAGTAGATAACATGAGTGTAGATAAAGTATTGTATGAAACTGTACATAATTAGGTAATAAAACACTCATTTGATACTATTATCACACAAGGCGAAATTCGTGTTTTAATACCCCTTATTAACAGTTGCATAAATAACTATTACAGAATTATTATCATATAAGAATCAGCAATATAGCTCCATAAGTTAGAATTGTCCTCAAATGTTATGATTTCATGAAATAGTCATTAAATAGGATAATATGAACTTAGAGATTTGTATAGATGATTTCTATGATTATAAATCCATAAATAAATATTTAATACAGCCGCGAATCATATTTAGATCAACATACAACCTGATACTTTCTGATGCTTTCGCCTTTACTTGTTTCATACATAATACTAGGAATTTGATCAAAATGTCATATTTTTTAGAATTGCTGTTTTTTTATCTTTGGCATTAGATAAAACTTCTAATAATCCATACTAATCCATACTAATATTATAAATGTGAAAGTAACTCTGTCTGTAGGTAGAACAGTGGCCATTAACACCAGATCCCCTCTATTGTTGGTGAATCATTTTGGGTTAGGTTAGAACAGTGACCATAACATAATGGTACACAATATCTAAAAGTCACTTTAATCGTCTGTACATTTTACTAATCGAAAAACCCATTTTCTGCAAACATTTACTTCCTTAAACTCTTAATCGAGGAACAGTCTCAACAATTTCATAAAGTAATTTTGATAAAGCTAAAAAATGTTGAATGAAAACGCTTCAACGCGGGAAAGTCCGAGTCAACGAGATAGTCCGGTTTATTCCAGTTGTTTTACTAACTTTTAATTCATGAAAATGGGACTCAAATAAGTTAATGTAATTGCAGTGCAAAACAAAAGCTTTCTAGGGCTTATTAAATAACTTTGCCCTTTTAGAGTAGTTAGGTCCTTCAAAGCAAAGTCAGCATAGGTGGGAAAAGACATGGAAAACATTTTTCATTTCATTAATTAGCTAACAAACATAATGGTTTTGTCATATTGCGCTTGAGGAAAAACTGAGAATCACGCAAAATCTATCAAGCGTATTTTTCTGGAACCTTCACCTTTTTAAAGATTATTTAATTATTGGGCTTTTAGTGTACGTGTTTTATTAAAATAACTTTTGTTTTATGTATAATAAATTAATAATGCGTCTTATTTGGGACAGCTCTCCTAGATGTGCGAGTCCTATTACTCCATCGACGGCGCGTTGCGTGAGCTCAGTACAGAACACGCAAACTAACCACTCAAGGCCACTGGCATATATTTGGGCCTTAAGTTATACATAACTTGGGAAATATGGGTTTACTAAACTAGGTACACGTCGATCTAAACCTACGGGGAAAACAGACGTGCTGTTATGTTATCCAAGTAGGTACGTTTTTAGAAGGTTTGCATGCCGATGATGCAAGACGTAAGAAGACTTCTCAAGTCATTATTTAGGTCAGCAAAGAATCGCGAATACCCTTCATATTGCAAATGTCTTTATGCAATAATAATTACTTTATAACAGAATTATGCAGAAGGAATTAATGCCAAACTTCCTTGTCTTTAGTCTTTAAACTTATAATATGTTTTTTCCACTATTGTTTAGCAGAAATTCAACAAAAACTTCCCTACTGTCAACTGTACACACGACTACATATCAAGGTATACATTTCCAGTACAAACTGACCTCTCATTGTACCGATATCCAACACAATGCGAGATCAGCTTATATTGGAAATATATAGCTTGGTATGTACGAAACCTACGCAACTCAGTCTCTCCGCAATTTCAACAAAAAGCCTATACATTTTATCCTATGTATTATACTAAGCTTACGCAACGTAAGCCCTATTACCAGATTGACTTGTACAGACTCCGTTTCAAACATTGTAAAAGAAGATCGGTTTTCAACTTAGTGTAAATAGTCCTTGAATAACGTATGAACCAAAACCAGCTTGTTGTTACGTAGAATTTACAATTTACTAGACAGGGCTGCGGGGATTTACTTGATGTGAGGTATCGTTTTAAATGATTCACTTAATAATCTAGTGTTTTCTGGGAATTTGGGTACTAGTAAGGCTTACAGTTGGATTAAGGTGAGCTATTATTACCCGCTGTTAAAACGAAAAACTACGCAAACAATGGGAAATTGTTACTGTAGCGGTATCAACAACGCCACATGCGAACTCCGCATCAAAGTCCTGACGTCACAAATCCTGCATCGCGCTATCAGAGTTTACCGCGCGACTAGCATATATACAACATCCCGACATCAACCGTTGGGCAGTTGCCCACCAGACACAACACCCGTCTGGTCGGAGGATCCTCCCTTTACTATAGAGTATGAGTGAACTTTACACCCTGTTCCTCATAACTCTAAACTACTGAAGGCTATATGACCTCACTACGAGCTGCTTCTACAACTATACGCCGTTTGCTCCCGCGTCACCAGTCCTGACTCTCATTATATTTTGGCTGCATAGACCAAAACTACAAACGTGGTATACTGGGAAGTTTATAAAAATGTGGCTGTTATTTTAGTATATTGTGATGTTTTACGACTTCCACACGAACGAAGTCGCAGGCAGAAGCTAGTATTAAATAAGAACCTACTGAACATTTAAAAATGCGAGTGACTTATAACCTAACGAGTTTATGAGGAAATATTACTCAAATACTAAAAATATTCAACGACGGCCGTCAAAGAATTTAAATCCAGAAATAAAATCCAGCTGGGAATAAGAATCTCCGATATAATAAGTAGGTCAATACTACTCAGAGTTCTTAAGGGGTAGGTCAATCAAGCTCGACTTTTAATTTAAATCTCTAGTAGTCTACAACTGTTAAGTCACTTAAGAGACAGCGCTGTTGGAAAAACATTGCGAAGTTAATCTGCATAAAAAATGAAGAGACAGCCCTTAAGTTTGCTGCCCGAATTTGAGAGGTTTTAATCCGCTTTGTCGATAAATGTTACAAAGTTATGTTTAGTTTTTTAACACTATACCCTTGCAATCTGAACAAGACTCTTTTTAACCGACTTCAAAAAGGAGGAGGTTATCAATGCGGAACTTTTTTTGTATTTCTTTTAAAAAACGTTGCCCCGCACTAGGAATTTCTCCTGTATCGTGGGTGCGTTTACAAACATTTAAACTCACATACACAAACAGCCAGACCCGGAACAACTAAAACTACTACTACTACTATTCTAATGTTTGCTACTGATCTCCTCAATAAACTTGACCGACTTCTTAATAACTGCATTCGATTTGTTTTCAATCTCCGCAAGTATGATCATGTATCCGCACATCGATCGCTTTTAAAGTGGTTGCCTATCCGGCAGCGCAGAGCGTTGTGGGCTTTGACAACCCTGTTTTCTCTCCTTCACAAACCCACTTCTCCTTCTTATCTGACTTCCCTTTGTCAATATTTATGCACTGCACACAGCAAGAATCTTCGGTCCGAGGATAATCGTCTTCTTCGTTGTCCTTCTCATCGCTCTGGTTTCATAAAATCCTGTTTCTTTGTCCAGGCGGTTTTCCTTTGGAATACGCTCCCTCAGAATATCAGGACGGTAACCAATCAGTTCACATTTAAAGTGAAAGCTCGAGAACACATACACAAGAAGTTGGCAGATTCGTCTCAGAATTAAGTTTTTGTAGGTTTTCTTGTTTAACTCTCATAACTTTTTATTTCTAGTTGTATGTATGTATATATGTATTTATTCTTATATCTTAGCTATAAATATCTTCTAAATTGTTTTTCTGTTATTGCACCTACTGTGTATTATCTCTGCATCACCCTAAGGTAGACTGGTAGATAATGCCCAAGGCATTAAGTCCGCCTTTGTAGTTTTTACTTGTGCATAAAGTTTTAATAAATAAATAAATAATGTATTTTCGGGAATAACTCGTCGTTTATGAACCGATTTGGAAAATTCTTTTTTTATTTGAAAGGATCAAAATCCAGTTCTGATGATGGGATCCATGAGGAATTGAGGGAACTCCTCATTTTTTTTTTAATTAATTATTTAATTTAGCTGGTATTTAATCCACCCTGTGTATGTTCATGATGTTATAAGATTTCCTGTCACTGTTGTGGTATACGAATTGGTGTGGGGTAGGTACCAGAACTGAAAGTGAAAAATAAAATACTTTTTCTCAGACTTACTTATTTCATCAGAAAACTACTTTCAAATGTTGGCTGTTGTTTTTCACCAACAAAATCACTGCAGATTTGAAAACAAACGCTTTTTACTCTGTTACTAAATAAAAATAGGAAACTACTCGATTTTCTTCGCTGTAGGTGATGTAATTACGATTATTGCTACAACTGTTACGTTGTCGTAGGAGATTACAAAGTAATTTTTCTTGAACTTCGCAGTGTATCAAATTAGATAAATAAATGTATTTTCTGTTTTTGAATGAGATCAGGACAATAAATACAAAAAGGTACGAGTATGTTTTAAGTTAATTAAAATAATTTATGACTTGTTTTAAAATCTATCAATAAAACGGATAATTTGCGGTGATAAAAAGCAAAACATTGCAATTTGACTGAAGTTACAAATTCCTTGTGGTCTCCCAGGAATTCGACTATCTGTTCCCTCACTCGAGAATTGTTAAGTATTTTTCAATACGGTTGTTAAACATGGCGTACTTTCAGAGGCTATAATTATGATTCGAAAATCAAATCTTTTGCATAGGCATCTTTCTGTTACGCGGTCGTGACTTTTGTTTACGAGCTCGATCATTTTGTTTTGCAGTTTAGTTTTAAAATGTCAATTTAAAAAGTTTAGTAGCAAGGAGTTTTCATACATAGAATAAAATGGGATAGAGTTTATACGAGGAAAAATTAATGAGTCCGTACGTCTTAGTATTGAATTCTCAAAAGTCTTTTAAATGGTCGTTTAATATATTTAATTACCAGTTTTAATTTAATTATTTTCACATCATAATTTGTCAAAAATCGAATAAGCTATATAGGCGGTTCTCGTCGTAAAAAAAGGCCAGTTGCAAAAACGCGCCATTTTAGTTTTTTACAATTTCCCACAACTGTATTGAAAAACGTCGTGTGATACACGGGTGTGTAAGTTTTGAAAACTCGTGTCATTAAAACCCTCGCCTTCGGCTCGGGCTTTTTAATGACAGCTCGTTTACAATAACCTACTTCCCACCCTTGTATCACAATGTACTACTATTCTTGTGTTGTAATCTCTTTTCGTTAAGATAAACGTTTTTTATATGAAACTTTTTTCCACGATTTGATCGACAAAAATGATCACGTTATTATTATATTTTTGGGTAATAAATAATTTGAACTGCCTTATTTGTTGTCATTTGGTGCCGCAAGCGCTCCTGCTGAGCATGAGATCCTGGGTTCGATTCCCGTGTCGGGCAAAGTGTTTTTGGGTTTTTCCATATCGAATTTCTCAGTAGCAGTCTGGAGTCTGGATTTGTGCCCGGTTGATAGCATTAGGTTCGCCCCCTATTACATGGAACTTGCCATGAAATATAACTGGCGAAATGTGGGTGTAGTACTGTATGTGCACCTCTGCCTCACTCTTTGAGGAATACAGGAATGATCTTATCTATACAAATAAATAAAATTGAAGTGTCTGTTTGTAATGTCAAAATACCAGTTTTTTACTAAATGCATATGAAAGTATACAAAAAGTACCAAAAAAAAATTGCGCACTGGTTAAAAACTTAGTTTTTAACCAGTGCGCAATTTTTTTTTGGTGGTTCAATATCAGTAATAGCTTAAATTTACGGACAAAGAAAATCAAATCCATTGCAGGAGCGTTTTTTTTTTTTTTAATTTGTAACATTACAACGCTCCAGCAATGTTGTATGAAACGGCGTGCTGGAGTTATTAATACACTTTGATTGGATCTCTTTTATCATTCTTGGCATACCAAAGTAAGTATCTTTGCTTAGCACAAATTGCGTTTGCCTTTAGGCACACATGACAAATAGAAAATTGGCGGCAAAGCTGAAAATTCATCTTGATTTGTTATTTACATACTTAATAAATATAAATTTAATTTCAGATTTAAGATCAGAAGCCAAATAAATTGGCAATGGAAAACCTGCTTCCAGCGAAGTCAAAAGAAAAATTCATGAAAGTATGTCTTATTTCCTGGCATTATTTTGAGAAAAGCACTATATAATATATGCCTCGGCGGAAATGGCAATTGCCTGTCACGTATTAGTGAAGTCCTCGCCTACGGCTCGGCGTTCAAACTCATACTCGACCTGCAATTGCCTATTTCCCGGCCTTTGCAATAATGTGGAACAAGGAGTGGAACTCTCTGCCTGCGTCTGTGTTTCCGAACGCATACAACCCTAATCTATTCAAAGTGAGAGTGAACAGGCTTCTTCTGGGTAAGCTCACTCCATCGTAGACTTTGTCTCTGTCATCCAGACCTAAAGTCAAGAGCAAACTCATAGCAGAATAAAAAAAAAAATGTACTATTTCTTTCAACTACGTCATAACGTTAACATTAATCACTACAAAACCGATCACAAAAGACGTATTTTTTGCTTAGAACCAAAACAGTGCAGAAATGTTATATGAAATCTCATGGTTAAACAGTTTTTCATTAATGCACTGTTTTTTATTTATATATAAATTTACCACAGAGCTTTAAGGTCTCCCATTAAGTTTAATATAAAATGTATGCATTAGATCAAAAAGATACTGACTTAAAAAAAAAATCTGCTGAATAAAACCGACTTGGTGAAAAAACGTTGTTTTCATTAACTTGAGTTTTTGTTTATTTTGAGTATGTATATTTTATCACGGTAGATAGATCGGTAATTGAAAGAAAAGTAGATTACGCACCTTGCTAAAGTGAGTAATTAATGCACTCGTGTTAATTTAGTGCCCTCGTATGCGCTCGGGCACCAACATAATACTCGTGCATTAATAACTCACTTTCCGCTCGATGCAACAATGTACTAGGTATTATTGCCCTTCCTCAAAAATAAATTTAGATTGTAAAAATCCAAGAATCTATCCACTAAAAATAAATTATTTATTAAAAACTTATTTAAAACGCCGCTTTGCGAACTGCATAATCTATTTATTGATTCAAAGGCAATTTGAATCTACGCCCGTAAGGTAGATATCGGAAAACGTCTACTATAAGAGGTTTAAGATGCAGTTTTCCAAGAATTTTATGCAAAATTGCCGTTTTATAAACGATTGCCCAGTTTTCAATGCATCGCTTTCTGTGAGGTAACCGGCATAGAGGGAACTTTGAATTTCTAATTTCATTCATAACTGCCTTTTTGACTGCCTTTTCATCTTAACGTTATGTTTCTGTAACGGAGTGGGTGGGTTTAAGCAGGATTAAACTGGAGTAGTGGTTAGAGCTGGTTTTAAAGGTAATTTATTTCAATCGGAGCATTAATTTGTTTTTTTTTTTTTTTTTGACGTGACAACGTCTAATAAATCGATGAACGCCGGCTGCATGCACGAAAAAGGATGATTCATTGTCCCGTTACGTTCATTGACCCGTTACGCTCATTGTCCCGTTACGCTCATTGTACGCTTGCGCCGCATCAATGTTTTGTTATGACTTTGTCACATTAAACTATCGTCCGTAAACCAACTTTACAGACAACCAATTTTTTTTTTGACTTGACAACGTCTAATAAATCGATGAACGCCGGCTGCATGCACGAAAAAGGATGATTCATGGTCCCGTTACCTTCATTGACCCGTTACGCTCATTGTCCCGCTACGCTCATTGTATGCTTGCGCCGCATCGATGTTTTGTTATGACATTGTCACGTTAAACTATCATCCGTAAACCAACTTTACAGACAACCAATTTTTTTGTCAAAAGCTAGGTGCTGCCCGAAGCTTCGAACGCGTAGCTTTTTCTAAAATTAAAGTAGCATAAGTTATTCCTTATATCATCAGCTATGTGCCAGAGAATGTCTCGTCAAAATCGGTTCAGCCGTTTCGGAGATCAGACGGAACAAACAGTCAGACAGACAGGCAGACAAAAATTTAAAAACAAATTGGAATAACTACCGTATATACTTTCGTATGGATGTAGTAAAAACCTGTTATTTTGAAATTAAAAAGACACTTCAATTTTATTTTATTGTATAGAAGATATGGTCGCGTTTGTTAAGAGGTTCTCTTCTCCAGAGCCTGGTTTGGGTCCTGACTCTAATCTCGTATTTCAATACTCAAATACTCAATACTCAAATCTTTATTGCATTCCACAATGTATAAGCTTAGGTGGTAAACATAAATTAAGAAACAATCGTGGACCCTGTCGGGCACAGCAAAAGAAACAGGAAGTAGAGAAGACGACTTATAATGCTATGACTTATATATCTATGACTTATATGCTAGAGCTACCACTGACCGGGTAATATGTCTTTCATTGACTTGAATGTGCCCTGGCGGCTGAGAGTATGTCATGCTCACTTAGATGTCTCGCTGATGGTGGCGTGTGTGTTGGATCATTTAGCTCCCTTCAAAATGGTTGAGCTGAATGGTGCTAATCCATGCGTCAAGTTCGTGAACGGGCGCCGTCAGTTGGGACTGGTCATCTCTTAGCTGCCACGGGTTATTTTATTTTATTTTATTTTGTTTCTATTTGTTGTACTCTGGACGCTTTTAACGTGTAAGTTTTTATTATTTTTATTTTTACATCGTTCTCACATCCATACTATATACTATACTATAAATATTATAAAAACGAAAGTAACTCGTGTCTGTCTGTCTGTCTGTATGTTACGTTTTCACGCCTAAACTGCTGAACCGATCGTCATGAAATTTGGCAGAGATATAGCCTGGGACATGGAGAAAGACATAGGCTACTTTTTTACGCGATAACCGACATCCACGCAGGCGGACCCGCGGAAAAAAGCTAGTTTAGTCATAAATTCAACATTATAGATGTAAAGAGTGTCCATGGAGTTTCTTGCCCGTTCTTCTCCATAGGTACCTACGCTTTGGTATGGGAATGTAGCTTCATTTTTCTATATGACCGACTCCTTGACAATTCAAAAGTGCCTGTAAATGGTTTAATTGAAATAAATGATTTGAGTTTGAGTTTGAGTTTAATCTAACATAATTTAAAATAATAATAAAAATAAAACATTTGTATTTTAATAGCATTTAAGGGATTTATCATTTAAATATTCGTTAACACTGTAATAGAATTTACTTATCAATAGGTTTTTAAACTTATTTGTAAAAAGATGGATTGTTTTTTCTTTTCTTATTGATTCGGGTAAGTTATTATATATATTTATAGACATAACCAGGCCTTTCTTTATTAAAAAGGAGATTTAATGTACCTATGTACAGTCAGTAACTGCAATTAGCTGACTCCCTTTTACTCAAATGGTTGAGGTTAATTTTACAACAAAAAAAAACGTGTATTTTCAATTGTTTTTTTTAGTTTTGGGTATATTTCGTATAGATATTTAAATAAAATTAAGAATTATAAAATTCTATCGATTCTTATTCAAAAAAATCTCAACCATTTATGCAAGGGAGCTCAGCTAATTACAGTAGCTAACTGTACTATGTGGTCTGCCAAATCTAAAGTTCCAATAAGGAATTAAAAATCAAAGAATGATGAATGGAGTAGGTACACAAACCATAGAGTTTCAAGCTGTACACTGCTCAAGCACGACTTTAATATTTCTACTCCGTTATTGCGGCACATAGCTCGAAGCAATACACATCTTATTGGAAACGCCCGGAATTTATTAATGCACTACACATTAAATTCTAAAAGTTTCAATAATGTTCTATTATGTACATTTTAAGATAACTTTAAGAGGTATTTTCCTGTTCTTGGCCCAATGCCAGGATCTCTTTTCGACTCAAATTTAGAGTGGCTGTCTACCAATGCGGAGACGAGCGGAACGAAAGGAGATGAAGGTACCTACCATACATATAAAATCACACAGAATTCTGAATTTTCGAGTCTAATATTTTATTTTTCTATAATACTGACCTGATTTACACTATAAAAACAGTTTTACACGGAGCAGTTTAAATGACATTCCATAAGTTGAAACAACAATAAAAATTGCACCGATTAAACAGTTTTTAGGGTTCCGTAGCCAAATGGCAAAAAACGGAACCCTTATGGATTCGTCATGTCTGTCTGTCTGTCCGTCCGTATGCCACAGCCACTTTTTTCCGAATCTATAAGAACTATACTGTTGAAACTTGGTAAGTAGATGTATTCTGTGAACCGCATTAAAGTTTTCACACAAAAATAGAAAAAAAAAACATTTGGTGGTTCCCCATACTTAGAACTGAAACTCAATGTATATTTTTTTTTCTTCATCAAACCCCTACATGTGGAGATCTATGGATAGGTCTTCAAAAATTATATTGAGGTTTCTATTTTTTTTTTTTTTCTAAACTGATTAGTTTGCGCGAGAGACACTTCCAAAGTGGTAAAATGTGTGTCGTCGTCCCCCCTGTAACTTCTAAAATAAGAGAATGATAAAACTAAAAAAAAATATGTGATGTATCTATTACCATGTAAACATCCACCGAAAATTGGTTTGAACGAGATATAGTAAGTAGTTTTTTTTTTTTTTAATACGTCATAAATCGTAAACCGCAATTTACCTTTCATTCAATCAACTCAAATATAAAAATAATAAAAAACATTTAATTTCATAAACATGTTTTTTAATTGTATTAAATCTGTAATAGGTTCCTAAGTAAATAATAAATATAATTCGAAGAACTTTTATATTATGTTACTTGCTGCTACGGTACCTTTCATGGGCGAGTCCGACTCGCACTTGGCCGCTTTTTTTGATGGAATTCAGTATTTGTGTCCTTAAGGCGACGATGACCGACTTTTAATGATATTTTACTGATAATCACGTCTAAACGAGTAGTTTTAATGATGTGGAAAAAATATAATATGTTAAATTAGAGCAGTTTCTTAATAATTATGTGAATATGACTGTTTGTAATACACAGTGAAATTAATTTGTAAAGTTGTCTCTAACGCGGATAAAAAACTGAGAATCACGCAAAATCTAGTGTGAAATCTAGTGTAAGTATCAAACGTATTTTCTGAAACCATCACCTTTTTTAAGATAATTTAACTATTGATATTTTAGTATACGTGTTTTATTAAAATATCTTTTGTTTTATAAACAATAAATTAATAATGCGTCTTATTTGGGACAGCGCTCCTGGATGGGCGAATCCTATTACTGGCTGCACGCACGACGCGTTGCGTGAGCTGTAGAACACGTAAGCCAAGGTCAAGCTCAAGGTCACTGGTATATATCTGGGCCTTAACTTTTAATTGTAAGGATGCCTCAGGCAACAAACTTGTATAATGTAATGGGGCTTTAAAAAGGTTTAAAATTGTCTATATCAGACAACGACCCTTCCGACGCAGACACTTTTGTTTGCTGTATTTCAAACATGACAATTCAATGTGAACACGCTGAAATACTGGGCTAAATAAAATACTCGTAAACCCAAATCTTTTCAACGATTTCTGAAGTGACAAGAGAAAATAAATAAGTTGTGTTATTACAACAGCTTGGATTTGCTTTGTTGTCCGAAGACGATCGCCAAATAATAATAAAGCTTTGTCATTTTTGTATCTCGTATTTAATTTATTTAATGTTAGAGTTTATTTAATTGAACATTATTAGGTTTTAGTTTTTTTATATATATTTTTTTTTTATAAACTTTTAAGGTGGAATTTGCTTACGGGCAACAGTCATTTTTTTCCAGACAATTAACAGATGTTCACGATATTCAATACTCTGAAAGTCAAAGTCAAATAATTTATTTCAAATAGGCACGAAGATGCACTTTTGAACGTCAAAAATTACATGAATAGTTAATTGATTCTAGTTGCGCCTTCCAAAATGTAGTTATGTATGGAGAAGAATGGGCAAGAAACTCCATACTTACTCTTTTAAAATGTTAACAATAGTTTGTATACATTAATTAATATTTATAGGTGAAGACGATGTACCTAGAATAAAAAAAATAATCAAAATTACTTACCACAATTGGTAAAAAGAATGAAAAGTGAAGTAATAACAGAAAAATTAATAAATGCGATAGGTACATGGTGCTCACATATTTACAAACATTGTATATGATTTCCCAAAAAAAAAAAAAAACAACATATAATAAGTCAGTGTGTGACTTAAAATATTAATCACAGAAAATAAAATTAATATCATAAAAATTATAAATTATACAGTTTAATTAGCAACCAGTTTGATTTTGTCTAGACTCTAAATTGTCCTATGGAGCAGGACCAGCATGTTTCCAAGCATTCTTATCTTGGATATAATCCTCTCTTTCCATCTAACTTTTTTTTTTAGTCAGACGAGAATAAATTAGTTCGGCGGCCTTAATCTGAAGTCACTCCGACTTTAACTGACCCATTTACAAGCCACTTTAATTAGAACACAAATCGAACCGATTCCTAGTACGAAAAATATAATTCTCTTTATTAACTTCGGTCCCGATAACACAAGGTTTTAAATTGCATTTCCTCGATGATATACGACGTTTCTTAGTGCAATGTAACAATTCTTTTTCAGCAACAAAGGGCCAAGAAAATGGAACGCTTATTTTACGTCGACCGCCGTCCAACCCACTGGTCAGATACAGTTTGGTTTTAAATGACTTTTAGAAGAATGTAGTTGTGTTTCGTTCTGTATTTGTTATGTGCTATTGCCAGTTGTAATTTGTCTTTTGGATTCCCGTAAAGAATAACGTTGTTACCAGTAAGTAGTATGTTGTGAGAAGGCGGTCTTTTTTGGAAAGTGAGTGCTCGGAAAATGTCTCGCTTGTCAAGAGAATGAGGTATGGATAGGTGAGAGTTTTTCGTTGATTTTCAAAGTATGACATAATGTAAAAGAGGGCGATATGGCTCGTAACAAATTCACATTTATTTAAAATTAAAATAAAACGGTCAGTGAAATACTGTTATTTATTCATTCGGAATATAAATGTGAGTAAATGTGAAAGTATATTATAAATGTAAAAGGCTGCATGTTTAGATGTTTGGGTGTTTGTTACTCAATCACGTAAAATTAGCTGAACGGATTTCGATTAAATTTGGCACACAGTTTGTAACGGAATTAGCACATAAATAAGATACTTTTTCATCCCGTTACGTACGTTCCCGTGGGATTATTTCCGACATGCACGCGGGCGAAGCAAAAGCTAGTATTTCATCATTATAGTAGCATATTATCCTCGATACCGTCATTTAGTATTGAAATTAAATTCGTATTTTTCTTTCCCCGTAATTAGTCTCTGTCAGTCGAGACCTGAGAGACCCCAGATTGTTTCTGTCGTGTATCTGACATGTATTTGTCCACTTACAAATGTGCCTATATCTGGGTGTTCTCATTTCCGGGTCAATATTTGTCAGGATAGCGAGAATATTGCGTGTGTCATAGAGAAAGGCTAGGAATAGTTCGTATTGCGCTAGATCCTGTAGAATATAATGCACCTTTATGTAAATATTTATCTTGATTTAGGTATACAAGTTCTGTCAATTGTGATGATAGATCTCTGCTTCTGTGTTTATCTCGGAAAGATTTTCGGTGATATAGATAACGACAGAATTGTATAGGAGTCAGACGTAAAAATATAATTATTATTATCTACTACTAATGTCAATGAAACCTTTTCGTACTGTTGATTCTACAACAATGACTTTTTCTTTTGAGAGCTTATTTGTACAGTATAGTTTTGTTTGGTTTATTTTAATATAGAACACAACCGTGAAGAACTTACGATTATTATCAAACTAACCTTATACAGGGTTATTTTAATCTGGCTAGCTACACTCCGCAGATGCAGCGGGTATCGATATCTAACCTAATCATCATGATTAATCTTGTATTCCAATATTCCTTATATTCCACACCAACATTCCACAAATACACAGGTCAGGGACGCGAAAGTTGAGAGGTGCGATGAATGACAACGCGGTAATGATGACCGCTTCCGCTAGTCCACGCCGACAAAATTGAGCCATTCACACACAACTTTATAGTGATGATAATATCTGCCGCGAACACTATATCCGGCTCGAAGGACCATTTTTATGTGGCGGACACTGGTAATAAAACCACATAAATAAGAACTTTAAAGTGGACTGTATTTAAATATAATATGCACGAAGTACATGAATAGAAAATTAGAAATAGCTATACGTGTTACACTGGCAGATTGCGAATGATGACTGACATAGTATGTCCATTCACTTGAACGGAACGAGTGAATTGAATGAATTGAGTGAATTTATGTATGCTTCATACAGACTCGTCATACCGCAAGTCATCATCTGCCTAGCTTTATCCCAACTATGTTGGGGTCAGCTTCCAGTCTAACCGGATGCAGCTGAATTGTACATGGAGCGACTACTTATCTGACCTCCACAACCCAGTTACTGGGTAATGCGATACCCCTTGGTAAGACTGGCTGTCAGACTTTTGGGCTTCTAATTATCCGTAACAATTGCCAAAGATCTACGAATGACAGCCGGGACCATCGGCTTAACTCTTCAAATGTCTCCATAGAACGAAATTGTTGGGGATAGAGAGTTCTAATTTCAAAATATACAGATCGTATTCTGACTTCTGATATGTGTTCTAGTGATCCCAGGCTTCAATATGAATGATGTTGCCATTGACTATTGTGATCAGCTGCCTCCCTCCCCCACCCCTATTAACATTGTTAATATACAGCTCAGTATTTCTTTTTTGCATGTACATGACATAATTAAAGAATTGGGTAGACATTTCTTTGTCATCTGCTTGTGATAAAGGTTGCCTTCTCATGTTTAGCACATGAGGTGATCGCGACATTTTGTGCTTTTCGATGCACGGAGGGGTCTCGGTGTGTAAAGATGGTCACCCATCCGTGGACCAACCGCGGTAAGCGTGGCTTAATCTGATCGATCGGCCCATGCAGGTCTTTTTACTAAACCACGAGCTCCGCGAGAGTGTATTATGGAATTAATTTCAACTTCAACACCTCTACTAAGCCAGGGTTTCCCCCATCGGATTCGTAGAAAGTTTGTAATTACATCTTTTCCATTAGCGGGCCGTGTTGGGGCCAGGATCACGAGATGTATGAGTGTAACTTGTTTAGAACGAACCGTGGTTTGTTCACTAATTACTCGTTGTGAATACGGTTCAATGGGAATTATGTAGGTATGCGGAAATTAAGGTACCTTTTGTGCAAAGTAATAATTTGAAAAGTTTTGATGTAAAGTGGTCTTGGTTTTGTTTGTTTCATTATGGATATGTTATTAACTTTGTATGTTTTAAATCAAGGAAAAGGCAGCAGCATTTTTCTGCTTAAACATAATCAGGAACTTTGATCTATTTCGTAATGCTAAACAGTAGTAATACCCTTATTTTTTTTTTTGTAATAACATATTTTCGAAAATTCGCTTGCCACACTCGGAAATCGAACTGGCCAAAACCCGAAAAAAATACATCCTGTAATTTTATGGCATCAATAAATAGGGTCAATCACAATGATGGAGTTTCTTGCCCATTCTTCTCCATGCGAAACTACCTTTTGAAAGGGGCAACTAGAATCAATTTTATTTCCGTGTAAATTTTGACGTTCAAATGTGCCAAATATGTGCCTATTTGAAATAAATGCTTTGACTTTGACTTTGATCAAATTTCTCTAAACCAAATGTAAAATTTCATGATCTTCCTTTTATTTTAGATGCCATATTATTTAGAAGAAATAAATGTATAATGATTGCCTTTCAATTGGTACAGTAAAATTACAGATTTTTTTTTTCACATATAGCATATTCGCTTCCCGGTTTAGACCAGCGATTATTTAAAATTCTATGAATGTAGTTCATATTGTTTTTAAAATGAAAAGGAAGTCTTCATTCAGTAAATTTTTCTATCTACAGTATTTGAGGTACTTTCCCTCCATGTGGCAAAGTCGTAGGACACCCTATAAATAAAACATTATTTATTTATTAAATTAGTTATACTGATTTTGGAAAAAAAAAAATGTTGTTTTTGGGTGGGAAATTATCAAATAAATTCTCCCGCTCTAGGCGGTGCGGAAGGGCATGTCAGACTCTTACGGACTAAAACCCACCCGTGTTCCTTCAGTTGCATGTGTGCCAGGGCCATGGTATCCCTTTCGGACAAACCCGCAACCCTGGTAGGTATCGGCCCTAGTGGACCCCGTCAGTTCTTGCTGACATCACTTTGAGGCACGCGTGGAACATAACGCGTCGTCGACCCGGGCCTGGGTCTTACCGGACGGCGAGCTGCCCATTTCTGGCCGTCCGTAAGCCGGCGCCTACGGTGGCCGGGAATCAGCTATAGACTCCCGACGCCCAAAGCGTCTCCTGCGGCGACTAGGGGCATGAGGGCGCACAGATTGCCTCTCCCTTACGCGTTCCGCTTCCTCCTTCGCGAGCATTACTGATTCGTAGAAGGAGGTGACGGCTTCCTATGCACTCTCGCAGACGCGAGAGATCGCCGCTACCCATTACTAATCTACACACCGCACTAGTCGCACACGTATCAGGATGTCCATTTCAACCACGCGGCCAACTCATAAAATTTGATGAAACTTTGCCACTTTCTTACTATACACCCCTCTTTTCCTGATAGGGTCTAGCAGCGTATTAGTTACTTTGTCCATTTTAGTTTAAGTGTGTCTGTCATTTACGTAGTTTCAATTATTTTTGGGATAAAGAAAAGTACTTTCATCAAATCAATCAATCATCTCAGCCTATCGCAGTCCACTGCTGAACATAGGCCTCTCCCATGCTGCGCCACAACACCCTGTCCTCCGCCTTCCGCATTCAGTCTATCCCAGCCACCTTTTTGAGGTCATCGGTCTATCTAGCTGGGGGGCGTCCCACACTACGCTTGCCGATACGCGGTCTCCACTCCAGGACTCGTCTGCAACACCGGCCAACGGTCTTTCGACAAATATGGCCAGCCCACTGCCACTTCAGCTTGCTTACTCTGCAAGCTATGTCGGTAACTCCGATTCTCTTCCGGATAATTTCATTCCTGATTTTATCCTTCAAAGAAACTCCGAGCATAGCCCGCTCCATAGCGCGCTGAGCGACTTTAAATTTGTAATTTGTTTTTAAGTACTTTCATATTGTTATATTGTATTGTATTAATTCAGTTACATTTTGTATATACGACATACTCGTATTTAAATCAAAAAGTTACAAAAAGTAATACTCAATTTATTTACAAACATTATAACAAATTACTTAATAAGTAACTATACAAAAAATAAAGTTAACCTCGTAATAAATCTAAAACCTGCGTCGATATTACGCTCATTTTCTTACGGGGAAGTTTCCGAAGACCAGTATAATAATATTCTAAAAGCTGTTTGATCTAAAACTTTGCAATTCAATTTCAGCTTTTGATTCTGAGATTGACAAGTTTTCGGGGTAGTATTTTTTTTTATGTTCTAAAAATACGTGTGATTATGCACTCTGCCGGGTAGCAAATGACAAAATGGGCCCTTTGCTCTGAAGTTAGCCACCAAAGTGTAAAAATACAAAGAGGGCAGGTGTGTGATTGGATTATTTTTCATAAGAAAATACTGGGTGTATTTTTCGAATATAAAATTTATATATTATAATTGATACGATTTTTGCAATAAATAGGATTTGTAGTTATTTAGATTTTTGGCTCTTTTGAATTTAAGCAACGAACTGACTTTCTGCATTTATGACCTATGGAAGGATCACCGAGCACCGCCACTTTGACCAATCTCAATATTTGACTTAAAAAATCTTGACGGTGCTCCAAAGACTGACTTTCAGCACTCACTACAACCACTAGTTCAACTAAAAGTGTTGATTATAAGCATTTCCTTTGCTGCTTCAAAAGAAGTCTACGTATAAGAAGTACCTACAGTCAGGGGAATTCATTGTTAATCAAATTGACACTCTACGTCAATTTGCCGTGTTACAGCAATTTCATACAATTGTCAAAGAATGACAGTGTGATCTGAATATACGGACCATTTTAGTTGGTAGTCAATTTGCTTAAGAGCGTTTATCCCGCGCGGGCTGGCAACGTCGCTTTCTAGAGGTTTTTGTGAATATTTTATTGAATTTAAAACAAAGTACAAATTTTTCAGCCAAGCACTAGGTCGTGGTATTTTATAATTATTTTTAACATTTACTTTATAGTAAATACAAATATTTAGTCGTAATACTGCAAATAGAAAATAATTGTAAATTTTTTAATTTTTATGAATAAATACCAAAATAACTGTAAAAAAAATAGCATTTTGAACATCAAAGATCTTGCTTGGCTGAAAAAAAAAACTTCGATTTAAATTTAATATAATAATCACGAAAATCCTCTAGAAATGCGACGTTGCCAGCCCGCGATGGATGAACGGTCTTAAGGATTATTTTCCCTGAGTTATACATTAGACATTATATTCTATATAATTTATTGTTGCTGGAGTCTACTTTTTGATGCGACTACATCAAAAAGTAGACTCCAGCAACAATAAATTAAATAGAATATAATGTAGCAACCTAATTTCGAATCTAATCAATTTCACGAAACTTTGAAACAAAATACAAACTTTTGCAATATCATTAAAGTTGGGGCCATTAACTAAGTTGTAATTACCGAATAATACAATCATGATATCTGTAATAGAAACAAAGTTAATTTTATATACTGTTGCGTGGGTTACTTTTACTATAGTCTACCAATAACAATGTAAATAATTGTCTTTGGTCTCTGGTACTGACATCAAGAAATGAAATAGATTGTCTAACTTTTATTGCTTGGATACGAGGCTTTTGGCTACTTGAATGTGTGTAAATTTTATAATTGTTAAGTGCATTTTGTTGGTGCAGAATAAACAATTTTTTTTTTTTAGTCTTTTCAATAAATCAATCAATATCTTTATTGTGGATCATAGGTAGGTACATAATACAGGTCTTAAAAAAAAATCATTGTGATCAGCTATGTCCCGCCCAGCATACAATAGAAACACACACACAATGAAGTACATAGAAATAACATTTACATTATTGTTACAAATTATTAAGATTTTACATCATCATTCATCATCATTTCAGCCGAAAGTCCACTGCCTCCCCCAATTAGGGGGTTTTGCCATAATCGCCACGCTTGGCAGGCGGGTTGGCGATCGCAGTCTTAAGGAAGCCACATGTGCAGAAGGAATTATGGCCAATCTTCCTTGTCTTCAACGTAGTCTTAATCTTATAATATGCTTTTCTGATAAGGATACGTTTGCTGTGGGTTTTGAACTTTCCATCGCTAAGTTCTGTAACTAACTTTGGCAACTTGTTATAAAAGCTGATATTGTTTATAAAAAATGACTTGCTTGTTTTAGTTAATCTTTATTTGGGTAACACAATTTTAACAAAGTAAAACAATCAGACAGACATAAAAATTTAAAATTGTTTTTTTTTTTTTTTTTCTCTATGTACCGTATGTCAATATACCATATCGACGGTTAAAAGGTACATAAAAGCGATTTTTTTTTTTTCGAAAATGAGTCGTGGTTGCTATCCTACTTAAAGTCTTATTTTAAGTAGGATGGCGTTCATGACTCAATTTCGAAAAAAATGTCGTTTTTAACCGCTTTTACCTTTTAACCGTCGATATGCATTTAGTAAAAGGCTGTTATTTAGAAATTACAGACAGTTCAATTTTATCACACTTTCAATCACAATCTGAATGATTTTGAAGGATATTGCTAATCCATTGCTTCGTACGAGTATGTTCGAAAAAGTCTGCTCAACAACTTAAATAACGAAATAAATGTTGTTGAACTGTCAAAATGAAAGCCATTGCTATTTTAAGTGTGTTTTGGACAGCCCCGTTGGTCTCGTGCTGGTTGAATGCTGAGCGTGGGGTCCTTTTTTTTTGGTTGGGAAATTATCAAATAACTTCTCCCGCTCTAGGCGGAGCGGGAGGGCGTGTCAGACTTTTACTGACTAAATCCCACCCATGTTCGTTCAGTTGCCTGCGTTTCAGGACCACGGTATCCCTTTCAGACAAACCCACAATCCTGGCAGGCGCATCCTGGCGGACCCCGTCAGTGCGTGCTGACATCTCTTTGAGGCGCGCGTGGAACACAATGCGCCGTCGACCCGGGCCTGGTCCTTACCGGACGTCGAGCTGCCCATAGCTCGCCGTCCGCAAGGCCGCGCCTACGGTGACCGGGAATCGGCTACCGATTCCCGCCGCCCAGGGCGTCTCCTGCGGTGACTAGGGACGTGAGGGCGTCAGACTACCGCTCTCTCACGCGTTCCGCCTCCTCCTTCGCGAGCATTACTGCTTCGCAGAAGGAGGCGACTGCCTCTCATGCACTCTCGCTTCGGAACATGGCCTGGACCAGGGCCGCACGCGAGAGATCGCCGCGGCCGATCGCCTCCGTGAGGACACGGCGGTGCTCTGCCCAAGCCGGGCGCACCTCCATCGTATGCTCCACCGTGTCCTCCGGGCGAGAGCGTAGGGTCCTAGTTTCGATTCCCGGGTGGTGCAGTGTTATTGGGTTTTCCATTAGGAATTTATTAGTAACCCTGGAGTTTGGAAGTTGGCGGTGTGATACCCCAGTGCCTCGGAAAGTACATTAAGCCGTTAGCCCTGCGCCTGATCTCGCTTCGGTCGTTTCAGATTGCCGTCCCATTGGAATATGAGAGTGAGGGAAGAGAGAGTGTACCTATGTCTGCGCGCACACTTGTGCACTCTCTCCCTTGCCGAAGGCTGGTCTCCGCTGAAATTGGTCGCCATGACCGAAATTCGGTCTGGAGGACTATTATTTAAGTGTGTGTACCGTGTGTTGCCGGACGTAAAGAATAGCACCACCCCATTTCCTCCCGTGGGTGTCGTAAAAGGCGACCAAGGGACTTAAGGCTCGTACAGACTCGCGCGATATCGCGGACGCGACAGGCACCGACAAAGAAATTGTGCTATGTCCAGCAGTGTACGTCTTTCGGCTGAAATGATGATGAATGATTTGCTACCCAATTACCCCGCCCTTTGGTTTCAGTCTCAATACGAGAATATCACAGAAGTTCAGTAGTTGGATAAAACTGATAAAAAAGTAGGTATATTATCAAAATTGATGATTAATATAATTTAACTCACACACTGAATTATTATATGTTAATTTTTTTGGAAAATCATATACAATGTTTGTAAATATGTGAGCACCTATCGCATTTATTAATTTATCTGTCATTACTTCACTTTTCATTCTTTTTACCAATTGTGGTAAGTATTTTTTATTTTTATTCTAGGTACATCGTCTTCACCTATAATTATTAATTAATGTATACAAACTATTGTTAACATTTTAAAAGAGTAAGTATGGAATTTCTTGCCCATTCTTCTCCATACATAACTACCTTTTGGAAGGGACAACTAGAATCAACTAACTATTTATGTAATTTTTGACGTTCAAAAGTGCATCTTACATGCCTATTTGAAATAAATGATTTGACCGTTCCATGTTCCATACAAAATTAATTTTCTTCATAAAATTTATTTTCGTGCATTTTTCGCAAGTTTTAATACTACTAGTTCTATATTCTGCTATTCGGGGCGGAGACAAATCCAACAAATCAAATATCGTAAAAATCGGTCGAGCCGTTCTTGAGCCGTTCTTGTAGTTTCGCATCTGGATAATTATGATGATACAAAATTACATAGCAGGCGTGACGCGTGAGCGTGTTACAATAACTCAGTACAAAACAGTGACACAGAAAGATAAAAACAAAACACATCACATTATTCCCTTTCCCCAACGAGAAAAACCCGGATAAAAATCTACCTACATTATGTAGGCACCTATAAGTTACACACAATAAAAATAACTGACTTCTCCAAGATTACTTTGTGTAAGTAAGTACCTCTATACATAAAATCCGTGTAAGTATTGTTAGGGACAAACAAAGAAGTTTCTCTTCTTATTATGTTAGTGAATAGGTGAACATACAAAAGAATTAACCTAACTGTGTTTATAACATAATCGTTAATTATGCTGTCTCGAAAATATAGAGAAAATAATTAATAGAATCATGAAAAACTATTTTCTTTTCACAATGATGAGCTAACGGAAATCTGTTGTTTCTTGTTTCTTCTTTTTCACTTTATGTAAGAGGTAAGTAATAAATTAATAAATGTATTTATTTATTTAAACTTCTCGCATAATCAAGTACAAAGGCGGACTGAATGCCTTAGGCCTTCTCTACCAGTCAACCAAGGGTGGTGAAGAGATAAGATGGCAGGTTACTCTGAGATTAATTCTAATTAATTAGGTAGGTATTAAACATTTTACGTAATAATTTTGAAGGGAGCTTTATAATATTCTTTATCATTTCTTTGTTTGTCCTGTATGTTAAGCTCCTTGTTCATGTTAAAGACACTTAGAAAAACTTTTGTTTGTGCGACGATATTGTTATTTGTTATGTAAGGCTGCAAAGTTGTGTTTTGGCGCGAGTACTTGTATTGAAACCTGAGCATGCGAAGCAATCTTGGATTGAACCACGAACAAAGCGAGTGGTTCGAATAGAATCCTGAGCGTAGCGAGGATTTCAAAGGTACGATACGCAGAATAACTTTGCTGCCGAGCGAAACACACAACTTTTCACCTCACTACAGCGAGGAAAATGCTAGGTGTAAGTGTTTGTTTTGATCGTGGCTTTTAGCATTGCGTAAATGCTCCAAAGTATGCTTGATTTCCTTGTTTTAGACAGTTCAATGAAGTATGATAGCATTATAATAGTCTCCGAAGTCGTTTTCCTGCCTTTAGAATGTCTCCATGCATTGAACAAATTGCAACAGCTTTTATGCTTTTCGCTCGATATTTCCGGAAGAAAACTTAATTCGGCATTATGTACCGGTTGCACTCTGCTGGTGTTAAATTTATATCTTCGTCGCTGCTGGATTCGCTCATATTTCATGATTTCTTACGATTTTATCAAAAAACTAACCCAAAATGATGGAAATTGAATTGAATGAAGAGAAGCAAATTTAAAAAAGTTTGACATGCAGTCGTCGTGCTTAATAGTGCGATTTTTCTAAAAATGAAGTTTTACAAACATTAAATAAGTATTGATGCATTTTCAGTGGACTGGCGTCATAGAAAATTATTAAATAGAAAGGTTCGAATTTTAAAAACTCTTTCCACGCCAGCTGATAAAATTAAAAGATTTTGAATGATAAACAGAATCGTACCGAGCTTGTGACATAACTTTTTTTTTCTCTTTTTTTTTTACGTAGGACATTTATTTACTTTTTACCTAAACCGACGGGAGCAAAAGCCACGGACGAAATCTTGTAGCGTGTGGATGTGAGTTTTTTCTACGAGCGCACCCTTGATTAAGGAGAAAACATTGGGTGTTTTCTCTGAAATCAAGGGCGCGTGTGTTAGTTCTTTTGTAAGTTCCAAGCTAAGCACTTCACGCTTCAGGAGAGTTGTTAAAATTGATTTTGAAAAAGGGTAGGTAAAACAGTATACCTCTGCAACCTGTACCAAATATTCCAAGACTATTCTAACACTTTCACATCATGCTGCAAAATATGATAAACAGTGACTAACTTACTAATTGAATTCACAACAAGCCATTTAACCGATGGGATTAATAATGAATAAATAATATAATAAAATTATTTATTTTTTATTATACTATATACTAGCACAGCGCACGCCTAAATTAATTTTATAGGCATAATTTTGCTACTTTGGGTTACATTATTGCAATTTTCTTAAGGATCCCTATTTTTTTTTTAAATTAATTATAGCCTATGTTACTTCCTGATAATTAAGCTTTCTATAAGGTGAAGAAGTGGTTAAAATCGGTCCAGTAATTTCGGAGCTTACTATGTACAAAAAAAAAAAATCTCTTTATAATAATAATAGTATTAGTATAGATTTATTAATTTTCAAACGGCAAAAATGAAGAAATTCCAACAATTTCGGTTTTGTGCTCGTAATTATAATGTAAATCTATTTTATTTTATTTTTCTGTTTACCTACCTACTCGAGTTATTTTCTTTTTTGTATGCACGTGTTTCTTTTGACAAATAAGCCTATTTTTCTTAATATTTTCTTTTTTTTCCATACAAACTGTTATCTCCTATTTAACCATTAAAGAAAAAATAAAATTAAGAAATAGTATTTATTGTGACTCGCACAGGAAGGTCACAACTAAACAAAAAAATACGTAAAATTGCAGACTGTTTATTCTTGTTGAAGATATCGAAATAGATATCGAAATATATTTAACTTATCCTGGTTAGAATTATTGAATAATAAAAAACCATTTTCGGACATGTCCTTTCATTTCTTATCATATTTCGGGACCCAGCGGTTCGACTGTGCGTTGTCTGTCAATAAAAATATTTTTATTAAGTAAAAGATCACACGCAATGTCAATATCAAAGAATTAGGTTCTTTTTACATCTCAGGCTCCAGACAGAATTCACTGGAAAAGTCAGACTTCTTTCAAAACCATGACGTAAATAAATAAAACAAAAATAACGTCGTACTAGGGTCCCTATAATTTTCTTATCCTAAATTTACGTTAAGTCTTGCCATGCAAACGACTGTAATCATTTACATTACGGATTAATTCACCAAATCCATCAAGTGATTGATTCACTAAGGAAGTTAATGGAGCAGAAAGATGCGGCACAATTAGCGAAGAGTCCCTGATTCATCAAAACAATTCGTTAGATGTTGGAGTCTTTGAGTTAGTTCGTTACAGCAAATAAATACAATTACCCGTTTACATAAAATCGGCTTATAATTTCTTAGAACTATAAATATTATTTAAACCAGGTTCTGCCCGTGAATTCGTTGGCGTGGACGTCGTAAGATACACAGTATACTAAAATAACAGCCACATTTTTATAAAACTCCTTCGGCTCCGGCCCACCGCGTCGCATCGCATCGCCCGCCCGCGCTATTACGTCGTTTTCACTTAGCGTTCCTTCTGACTTTTTTCTTTTTCCACGGCTACTTAGGGTCTTCAAATCCGATGGTATTTTCAGATAGCGCGTTCAAACAAACTCTTCAGCTATATTATATTACTATAGATATCATATTATTATACTCGTATTGTATCGTATCGTGAAATGTTGAAGCCATTATTTTTTCAGTGCAAGAAAGAGATGGAGTTATACAGGACGAATAGTGCCATCACTCTTTCTCGCAACGCAACAATGATGGCTTTTACAATACGGCTCCTGTACATTGACGTAAACCTGACAAAGGCGGACAGAATTTCTAAAGCCTTTATAAATGACAGGATTTTTGAAGAAGCGTGTTAGATCATCTATTTAGCGTTCCTAAGAATACAGCACAAAAAGTTCACAATATCTTATTGTAAGAGTCTGGAAAACCGGCCAAGTGCGTATTGGACCACGCACAATGAAGGGTTCCGTAGTTGGGATGAATTTATCCTAAGAAAAAACTTAACTTTGTAGTTGGAAAACATATTCTCCGATACAGAATATATGGAAGAATAATAGCTGTGATAATTTTCCTTTTAACTTCGGTATATGAACTACTGTTCTGATGTTTTTCATATATCCAAATACTACCATTTAGCTGGCAGGGGGGGGGGGGCACTTGACTTTAACAAAAATTATCACTTTAAAGCCTAATATTACGCAAACGGATCCCTGAATCGAACAAATGGTTTTAACAAACTCGCAATATTTTTGGACGGCCTATCCAACGTTACCCCACACCATGGAATACTTAGACGATAAAAAAAATTACAACCCCACTTTACGTGCTATTTGTAGGTGAGGAACCCTAAAAAAAATATTATTTCAAGATTTTATTTTACCACTTTGTCGGCGTGATTCATCATCATTCACCCATGCAAAATGACAGCTCTCTAGTACTAAGAGTCTCTGAGCTAAGCGGCGGACAGACGGATAGATAAACTGACATGGCGAAACTATAAGGATTCCTTATAGTTATAGTCCTTGTTGACTACGGAACCCTAAAACAGCTATGTCAAAAAAAGCAACATCATTACGCAATCATCATTCATCTCCGATTCCTTTAATCGAACAACAGTATCGAAAAAGGGGTGGATTTCTCATACTTAAGGTGCACTAAGCGATCGAGAGGCGTGAGTTATTTTTCAGCCATAAAAGTTCCTGGTAAATTAATTCAAATCATATTTTCATTAGATTTATTTTTTAAGGGTTGCGTAGACAAAGTGTGCCAACGGAACCCTATTACTAAGACTCCGCTGTCTGTCAGTCCGTCTGTCACAGAGGCCGCCTTCCGAATTGGCTAAAATCGCTCACAGCGCTCACATCGTCTCACATGCGTTCTGATTTAGATATTACGATTATGACAGCCGATGGCTGTCAACAATTCGGAACGCTCGTGAACTCGCTCACGGTGCTCACTCAATGTCAAAACGATATTAGAGTATTTCTCTGTGTATACACCAAAAATTTATTCTTATTAAGTTAGGTAGCAACTGTAGCTAGAAGAACAATTTTGAAAATGCCACGTTAGATACGATGCGACTCAAAACAGCACAACCGTCATTTTTGACAGCGCTGGCGGCGATATTAGTAAAAGTCATGGTCGGCGTTATCGCAAGATGGTGAATGTCATGACGTCATCTATGACGATTCACGGGACATCGTTATTGCGCTCACGCTAACTCGAAACAGGCTTTAGCACGCGAATATCGATATTATCGCAACTCGGAACGCAGGGAGAGTCTGGGTCTTTTGAACCGTAATAGATAGAAACAAAAATTTCCCCGATTGTGTACTATAAATATGGCCGCTATAATAACAGTAATAATTAAAATAAAATTAAGAAACGTGTTAATAAAAATAAAATAATAAAACCGGCCAAGTGCGAGTCGGACTTGCGCGCGAAGGGTTCCGTATCGATAATGAATGAAAGGTAAATTGCGGTGTACGATTTATGACGTATAAAAAAAAAAAAAGACGTGTGGCACTCGGGGACTGCCGCGGTAAAGCTATTGCATAGCATTTTGTATCAACTTATGCAATTATAATTATTTATTTATTTTATTTATGCAGTATTTCTTTTTCTTTGATATTATTTTTTTTTTTTTTCGTTACGGAATTTCTGGATACGGTCCCCGCGCTCAAGGCCCGCGATAGAAGCTATGCAATAGCTTAAAAACAAAATAAATAAGTGCTGAACGTCGTAAAAGTGTATAACTACGTAAACAAAGTCAAATACTATTCAAATATAAGCATAATAACAACTTTAAAATAGACGAAAGTGTTGAACCTAAAGTAATTTTAAATAAAAAAAGAGTGACAAACTGTTTTGACAGCGAAAAAATTCCATGTACATGAGTCATTTCCAACCGTCTAGTCAAGTTTAAAAATTGTTCAACTGGAATGGTATCAACTATTTGGCAAGCTTTAATTAAGTCATTGTAGCCTTGCGATGCAACAGGGGAACTGAATGTACTAGTAATCGACTGGTCGTGAGTTCAAACCCCACTATCAACAATCACTTTTTGTGAAGATCATAATTTTATAAACTAATATTTATAAGAATAATATACGCAGTACACAGAAAAAAGAACTGCCAGAAATTATTAGATCACTAGAGGGTACTGGTGTAGTAAAACCGTCGGAGTGGGGAGCGTGAGGTTTTTTCGTTACGGAATTTCTGGATTTGGTCCCCGTGCTCAAGGCCCGCGATAGAAGCTATGCAATAGCTTAACTACTTACTAGATCTCGATCAAACCAATTTTCGGTGGAATTTTACATGGTAATGTACATCATATATTTTTTTAGTTTTAATATTCTCTTATTTTAGAAGTTACACACATTTTACCACTTTGGAAGTGTCTCTCGCGCAAACTATTCAGTTTAGAAAAAAATTATATTAGTAACCATTTTTGAAGACCTATCCATAGATACCCCACATGTATGGGTTTGATGTTTCTTTTTTTTTGAGTTTCATTTCTAAGTATGGGGAACCCCCAAAATTTATTGTTTTTTTTTTTTCTATTTTTGTGTGATAATCTTAATGCGGTTCACAGAATACATCTACTTACCAAGTTTCAACAGTATAGTTCTCATAGTTTCGAAAAAAAGTGAATGTGACATACGAACGGACAGACAGACAGACATGACGAATCCATAAGGGTTACGTTTTTTGCCATTTGGCTACGGAACCCTAAAAACGCGTTAAATATTGTTGGGTGGTACGGAACCGCACCACCGCCGCTTTTTTGTTTAACACAAGAAGCGTGACATAAGCCGTCCTAAACCATTTACATAGATTTTCATATTTCTTTCTTGAACGTTTATTTGTACTGTCACACATTATCCTCATAAAGGGCACAGCGAATCACAGATGAGGAATGTTTAAAAATAATTTCTGTACATGTATCATACTTTTTCCTTAATACATCTTTGTTTATTTATTTATTTATCACATGGAAAACCAACAGCTATACATAAACAAAAAAAAAAATGGACTGGCATAAGTAACATAATGCCAATTATAGGTTTTCACGGCTAGCTATGGTGTAAAACAATAAGAGATCTTATACACGACAAGTTGTCAAGAAGCACACCAACCATTAAATCGGCACATCCAAATGTAAGGACTATCCTACAATAATAAAAAACAAGAACTAGAACCAATATTGATACTAAGAATTAATTTAGAAGAATTCAAGGTTCAGCCAATTGCGAACGCTTGATCCTTTGGTTGAAAACAAGTCAAAAGAGAACTGCTTACCTAAGTCATTAAAGTCTTTACTCGCTCGCACTAAATATGAGTTTTGCCTGTAGTTGGATGAAGAAAACGGAATAGCAATAGGTGGATTAAATGTAAGTAATCGCTGGGGAACATTAAAATACAACTTACGCAGTAGCTAGCGTAACAGTCCACTTCATTTGACATAACTTTGAGCAAAAATTATGGTGTTACTCTAATAACTAGAACAATTTGCAGTAAAGTATTGCGATAAGGGATGGAGTTAATAGATTAAATCAACTCGACTTGTTTTGTGCGACATGACTACCTATCGCCGAAATGTTGTATGCGTTAATGATGTCACCAACTCACTGACGCACAGGGTTGGGAAAAGTAGCCAAAATGTGCACAAAAGTATCGCTTTTCGCAGCGAAATCGCAGCGGGAAGCGTTAGTGTGCCAACGGCTTAAGAAACACCAATTTAATTTTAACACATAGCTTTTTAAAGTAGTTTTTTAGGTTCCGAATTTTAAAATGAAAAACGGAACCCCGAGGATCACTCGTGTGTCTGTCGGTCTGTCCGTCTGTCACAGCCGATTTGCTCCGAATCTACTAGGCCGATTAAGTTGTTTGGTACACATATGAACTTCTGTGACCCAAATACGGACGTGTAACGTAAATAAATTAATTTTGAATGGGGGTCACTTTTGAGGGGCAAACTGTACTGGTTAGGTTTTCTGTAAACTGTGTTATGTATTTAATATCAAATGAAAGGGCTGATTGTAAGGATTTCAGATATATCTGTCGGAGCACGGTACTGGAACTGTGGGTAGTGTTGGTTATTGCGCAATAGAAAAACCGAATTAAACTCAAAAGTCATTTACTCAACCTGAGAACCTTAAAGTTTACACAAGACAGTCCCCCAAAACGCCCATCCCTTCACCACTTCCTAGTGCTTTAGCTGGGAAGACGAAGTAGCGGAACAAACTCCCCAGCAGCACATCTGTCTGTTCAGTTAGAAGAACTTGATTCTATACAGTAATGGGTAAGCAAAGTAATTAATGTAGGAGCACGACACAACTATACCGAACGCGCAACAGTTTCTAGACGTCTTCAGTGCTTGACCGCCACCGATGAACTTCACTTGTCGAAATGTGCGGTGGACACTTGTCGCCGGTCGAACGTTATGTTGTAGACTCTGTCATGCGCCGCTAAACAGCACTGGCGTCCCGATTAGTCAAGACCCAATGACGCGAACTTCAATAACTTCATCGAACGCCATTAGATGGCGCTAGCGTACCGGATACAATCCGTCTCCGACATTATTTATTTTATTATATTAAAAGAAATACTTTTAAAGTTATTTAAGAAAATAGACTGATTATTCTCCCCCCCCCCCATTTCTCCGAAACTACGGATCTTAATTTTTTTAAACAAGTACATAAAATTGTTTTTTACTTATAGATAACAGAAAAACCTGTAAGAATTGTATGGTCTTAATATAAGATGGCAATATTGTGCGTAAAAACTTACATTTTCAGTTGGAATGTATGGGAGATCTTATTTTTCAACTACAATGATAAGTTTGCTCTTGGGATAAATTCATCCGTAACGTCGGGGTCACCAGTATAGAACACGACATTATGTTCACTCATACTCTATGGTAAAGGGAGGATCTTCCGACCAGACGGGTGTCGTGTCTGGTGGGCAACTGCCCGACGTTTGATGTCTTTTTTTTTTTTTATCTATGGCATCTCAGAGTGTAACCACTAAGGTTCCGACTCTTTAACCGGACTTTTTTGTGGCTGCCTTAAGCTCCTAACGAAACTTAATGTCTCCAGCCAGGGCGACGTTTGATCTCGGGATGTTGTACCTATATATGCTAGTCGCTCGGTAAACTCTGATTGCGCGATGCTGGATTTGTGTCGTCAGGCCTTTGATGCGTAGTTCGCATGTGGCGTTGTTGATACCGCCACACAACTATAGAACCCTTCGTTATTCGTGGTCCGACACGCACTTAGCCGGTTTTTTTTATAACATCTAGTTGTTATTTTAGTTTGGAGTTAGTTGCAGTGGCCTAGTTAGAGGGGGCTACAAATGGTGAGCAAGTCTTCGACATCATAATAATATAAACTAACTACTAATTTGTAGCCGGGCTCCTCCCGCTTACACCAAGTTGGAAGTGCGCTAACAACGCAAATTAAGACCGTTAACAGTCGAGTTCCTTAATTATATTATTGCGCATGGTTTTACTGCGCGGAGGAACTGCTCCTGGGTGCCTCGAACCATCTGGACGTTTGATATTACTAACCAAGTTTCTGTATGGTATTATATAACCTTAGTGCTAATCGAACGCGTTTGGTTTCCCGAGAACGTAATATGCTATTGCAGAAAGTAGGTGCAACTAAAATGATCAAGAGTTGGATTGGTGAACTCATTGATAGTTTTTATATGACTATGTTAAAAATTTACCTATAATACACTCGACAGCAATGAATTAGGGTCACATAAAACCACCACTAGGGTCACCTGAAAGTCTCGGAAACTAAGAGTGCTAGCTTAATAAAACAAATTGTGTAATAGACAAATGTTCCTTATGAAAGTAATAAAATGTATGTGTCACTTTGTATTATATTCATAAAAAAATACATAAACAAAAAAGTACTCAATCTCATCTTATAAAAAAAATACTAAAGCAACTTATATTTACCACTAAAATTTTCATGAGTTTTAGTATTTTGTATCATTGTATTGCTGTCGAGTGTATTATAGCGCAACTTTGATCTCTTGAAGCGTGATTGAGGAAGGATTCCGGTATCTCACACATCGTCCGAGCTCGTCCCAAACATGCTCGACTGGGTTGAAGTCCGGGCTGCGTGCTGGCCACTCCATACAGTTAATGTTCACCTTGTGAAAGTTGGCATTCAAAATTTCACCAGTATGAGGCCGGGCATTGTCATGCTTAGAGAATCATCCTCTTCCAAATTGACCATTAATAGACCAACGTATTCGTTTAGGATTTCTGCCACGTATCTTTTGCTAGTTATACTGCCGTTTTCTATAACTACCAGCTCTGTGCGACTCACTGTAGAAATTCTGGCCCATACAAGTATGGATCCACTGACCACTTTCTCTTAAATGCATGCTTGCTTGAATCGCTCCCCTGGTTTTCTATACACTCTTGTTCTTCCATTGTTCTTATACAGCATAAATCTTGATTCATCTGAGAACATAAGTCTTGACCAATCTTCAATACTTCAATATAAGTGGATCCGGGCATATGTTACGGTGCCCACGCTCCAATTTAGGGCCGTTTGCAGGTCGTAATGGTATTTGTTTGGAAATTGTAATTCGTAGTTATGAAATTGGATATGGTTTTAGGAAGCTAATAACTAAGAGAGGGATGCAAAGTATTTTGAAATACTTGAAGTTATATAAACTTGTGAGTACCCTTATGCTAGCATAACAGGTGTTTGGTCAGTCATTACTCACGCGATACTTTACATCTGCTCTCGAAGTACTCAGAGAAACACTTCCATAAAGTGACGCAAGTAGCTTTTCAGCGGCCTTGCGTCCGCATCATACTCTTTTGGAGACATGGTCCCTAGCAGATCTCTCGAACTGATAAACGTGACGAAGCGGCTTTCCCTGCGGCAACCGTGCGACCTTCCTTGTCTAGCAACGGGGCGAGTAGTCCCAGCTGCATTGCGTCGACATCATACACTTATGGAGACATGGTCCCTATCAGTCCTTGGACTGGATATCACTTTAACCCCTGGAAGTTCACCTTTGCACAACAAGCATATCTGCAAGACGCATGTTTATATCAGTCTGACCGAATTATTAATATATAATATAATACAACATTCAAGAATTACTAGTTAATAGAGTTGAGAAACGAAACTCAAGAATCATTGTTTAATAGAGTTTTTGGATTATCTCTCTAAAATGTCTAAAGACAGCCCCAAAGCGCCCGCAGTTCATTAGTTCCTTGTATTTAGGTTGGGGAGAAGTAGTGGCGCAACAAACTCCCCAGCAACACGTCTGATTCTGTTTAGTTACAAGAACTTTAATTACACTATCAGCCTAGGACAATTATTATAGTGAAAACTCACCCAATCGCTCCAATATACACACACATCTTACATTAAGTACTAAATTAGTCTAATCTGGGCTTTCACCCAACTATACTTAACTTAAGAACTCATACTCGCTATCTTGTGACCACTCAGACATGGTCTTTGGTATTCACCATATCTCTTAAATTAACTAGCCTAAACTAGGATGTCCGTATCCTATCGCGGTTCAAAACTGACTCCCCATACTCAATCTATCAGTCTCCTAAAAATTCCAAAAACCCCACGCGAGTTTGGTGTTTTTGCACACACATTCCCATGCCTTTGGTTTATGGCTGTTCCTGTACAATTTCACATTTGTTTTAAGGGTTCGTTTGGGTATTGCCTAGGCCCAACTTATGGTAACCAGATGTGCCACTAGCATTGTGAGTCGAAATTAGAAATCGGATATTTTACGCGTTTCTCAACCGATGACCTTTGGGGTAGACGTGTTCTTGAGTGAAGACCGCGAATCGGCAAACGTAAGGTAGGACGTCCTCAGGCTAGGTGGAGCGACGATCTTCGCAGGGTGGCTGGTAACAGCTGGATGAGAGTTGCCGAGAGTCGAGCTGAACGGCGTGCAATTGGAGATGCCTATGTGCAGCAGTGGACTGCTATAGGCTGATGATGATGATGATGATGACGCGTTTCTTTAGAATTTGTTGAATTATTGCATCCGACCTGTCTGATACTTATCCCTAGTTTGTTTCCCAGAAAGTCGTCTTATATGCTTTGTTTAGTGTTTCTTTTTTAATCGTTGACGTTCACAACTATATCTCTTATAATTATAAAAATAAATAAAGTATACAAATATGTAGTTACGATTCCATAGAAAACCGTTTATTATGCAATTGATACCGGTTTTTATCGAAAACCTTTGTGCTCCACATATGTCAGTCAGACGTCGAATTGTGATTCTGATATTTTATTTATAATATGACAATGTTATTGGATAAGACGTCCAGTATTGGACTCTGCCGCACCCAATATCCATAATTCTGTCCGATATTGCCTTAACTACCACGCTTGGCCCGATATTTTGTGGTACCTAATACTCATTTTCATTCAATGTAGTTCCATCGAGCAAAAAATATGAGCATAATAGTACGAATCATTTTTCTACGTTAAATTCACCAGTATATGAGGACAGAAGTAGTTATTATATTCATTCCAGTGTTTTTAAATTTAATTTTCCAAAGATTTTTGGTAAGGAAAATATGCTAAAAATAACTAACTTTAGTGTGTTACTACTGTTTATATGCTTAAGGCCAGGGCAGCTTTTTTATTTCAAATTGATAGATAATAATAATATAATATAGCCTTTATTTTTATAATAAAAAGAATATACAAGTGGATAACTAAAAACTACATTTCAAAAATATATACTTTAAAACAATGGACACTTTTTCTACTAGATTATAGCCCCTTTTTGGGTACAGGCCTCCTCTAATTTTCTCCAGATTTCCCTATTTTTAGTTTTTACTTTCCAGTCTTTTGTTGAATACATCTACCAAGGGTTCCGTGGGCGTCCTCTAGATTTCCTTCCTGTTACTATGTCGTGGTCCTGTATAATTTAAAATACGATACAATTAATTAAATCATCTAACGGGTGGCCAATTCAGACGTATACAACTTTTTTTAGCCCCCATTCTGATTTAAAGCCAAATTTTGCAGTTGTTTGATGTCTATTACTTAGTTAAAATGCGGCAAATCCGTTATGCACGTCTGTAAGACCTTGACTATCAGTAATTTTATCCTGAAATTCTTAAGCGAATTTAAAAACGATCTAATTTTTCTAACAAATCATTAAGACTAACCAATACCATTTCGATCATTGAGGATTTCGCGAAACGTCCTAACTATTTTATGTGGGGTTATCTAAAGGGACGTGTCGTGGTCAATCTGAAAACGAAAAACAGAATATTTGTGACTTTGTTAGTGGGATAACTAATAAAGTACGCGAAATATTTATAAAAAACACGATGAAAAGCAATAGCATTTTTAAGTGTAAAAAAGGAGGAGATTGGCTACCTGAATTACCGTTTAAAATTGCCAAGCCTAAATAAAATAATTATAGAAAAATATCGCCTAATTTTTGTTTGTAATAAAAATAATCTTAATTTAAAGTTGTATACTTCCAAATTGGCCACCCTGTATTTCACAATTGGCAATCGTATCGTTACTCGATAATTTCTCCCAGACAAGCTTTGGATATATCGGAATTGAATACCGTACCTACATTAATTTAGAAATCAAAAGTAGTCGTTGATGAAACTTTAACTCATATTTCCCATGGGTATACCTAAGTATACTAATATGCTAATATAATATGCTAAATGCTAAATTGCTAAATTGCTAAACTCTAATTTAGCACAGAAACACGGAACAATGCGCTTTAAGAGGACGCCTGACACATTTATCTGTCGCTGCTATTTACCTAGCCGACCAAGTTTTTGTAACGGATTGGTTTAATTCAACATTCCGGCTCGTCCCCTCCCTAGTTAGGGATGTCAAATACCGAGTTGGTACCGACAGTGTTGTAGTTTTTCTTCTCTCCAGAGCAAAATTGCTTGTGGAAAAACACTGGTATTTTTACGGGGAAGTATTAAATTTTTTCTAGCTTTTACTTTTGTAGGTATTAAAACATGGCAGCTCCGGTGCTACGTATTTTTATTACAGAAATTTGAAGGGGACCGCGACAATCTCGATTGAACAACCAAATATAAGACTGTGATCATTACCCTACTGAATTAAAAATAATTTGCTGCTGCGAGTGATCATATTACTACTTCCTCAAGAGGTAAGATTTTATAAAAGTATGAAAATAATTTAGAAATATAAATAATTTATTTGCTTATAATGTAAATTTTATGAATAATCACGATACATTTTACCTTACGGCATGCAAAACTTTACGGTAAGTGAATCTACACAAAAAATAATTTAACACATAACGCAATAATATGTATAGGTACAGAGAATATAAATTATAAAATAATATTATAATAATTAATTAATAAAAATAATAAAAAAAAAAAAAAAATATCATAATATTAAATAAATATATATATATGTCGGAGAAGGGTAGGTTTCTCTCATTATCATCAGCCATACTTCAACTACTGTGGGCGTACTGTGGGTAGTGTTGGTTATTGCGCAATAGAAAAACCGAATTAAACTCAAATCAAAAGTCATTTACTCAATGAGTTATACTCAAAGTCTCAAATTCAGATAATTTATGTAAACAACGGGGATAACACAACAAAAAATATCTTCGTAATGGTAATTCACATAAAATTGCAAAAAAAGAGGTTCTATTTTCTTTTAAGTACTGATTTTAAGAAATACTAATAAAAAAATAATCATACCGTAATTATTTTTATAAATTTTCGGTTTTAAACAAAGTTATTAATAAAAGGAGATTTTCTGGTATAAAATATTTTATGATACTGGTAACAATGCAGGAGATCCAAACATTTTCACATTTTTTAATCTTCAACAACACTAATATTACAACTCTCATAAATAGATTCATATTGTAAGTAGCATATCTAGCCACATTTTGGACGAAAACGGCTGTAAACTGTCTCGATTGGAAATCGATTTTGGGACGCCTACGTCTAGCACTGGGCTTAAAAGGGCTGATTATGACTATCATATACCGTGTCTCCGACACACTACAAAAAACATTGTTTGGCAACGGTATTTTGTTTGCATAGTTCTTATAATTAATTCACTTTAATTTTATCGATGATTATTTACAAAAAACATTTAATGATAAAATGTTTTGCACCACTGTCCTGTCATTTTGACAGTGACATTTCTTGACATTACTTTGTTTACATAAATTATCTGAATTAGAGACTTCAGGTATAGAAGTTTAAAGATTACATAAGACAGTCCCCCAAAACGCCCATCCCTTTACCACTTCCTAGTGCTTTAGCTGAGAAGAAGAAGTAGCAGAACAAACTCCCCAGCAGCACATCTGTCTGCTCAGTTAGAAGAACTTGATTCTATACAGTAATGGGTATACAAAGTAATTAATATTGGAACACGACACAACTATACCGGACGCGCAACAGTTCCTTGACGGCTTCACTGCTTGACCGCCACCGATGAAACTCCATCGAATGCAACTAGATGACGCTGGCGTACCGGTTACAACAGACTCGTCTCCGACATATATATAATGAATTAATAAAAATATATATAATATATAATTTTATAATTTATAATCTCTATACCTATACATATTATTACGTTATGTGTTAAATTATTTTTAACAAACCTATGACAACAAATTATTTTCAAGAATTTTGCCACTGAGGTTGTGTGGTTTGGCCATTAGTTGAGGGCTTCGCCCGCGTTGCTTTTTCTAAAATAAAAGTAGCCTAATTTACTCCTTATAATACCAGCTATCTGCCCGTGAATGTCCCGTCAAAATCGATTCAGCCGTTTTGGAGATTACCCGGTACGAACACACAGACAGACAGACATACAGACAAAAATGTTAAAAATTGATTGTTTGTGAAAGTTTATACGGTACTATAAGTACCTACCAATTATGAACTAAATACTTTCCTATATGTATAAGCATTTGGTAAAAAGCTGTTATTTTGACATTACAAAAGACAGTTAACTTTTATTTATTTGTATAGATTAGATTATCTGGCTGTATCCGTTGGTGAAAATGCATGACTTCAGTTTTTTGTAAGTTTATAACTAGATTATTTTTACTTAGCCAATTTATATTGTTTTTAGAGAACTATTTCTTTCTTTCTCGTATGCCATTTAAGCGACGCATTCAATTATGGCTGTACTGTCGTCCGTAATTAATATAATTGGTTGATGAATTTGGCGAGGTAGGTCATTAATATAAATTTAAAATAATAATGGCCTAAGGACGCTACCTTGCGGAACCCCATATTTAGTTACTCTACAATTGTATAAACATTTAAATTCGTTAGTTTTAGTACATAATTACTATCGATATTTATCTGTATAGTGGTATTGATTTCGATCCGTGAGGTAAGATTTGATTAGGTTGGGTTGAGTTTTGATTTGGTTGGTTACTTTGTTATGATTGTTTATTAGTAAAATGGCTGTCGTACTCATTAAAAAATTGACGATTAGAAAGAAAAAAGCGTTTATTGGCATTACAGCAAAAAATACACCTTAAAACTAAACAGAAAACAATGATTATAATGCCAAAAGGACCTCAGCTCAGCATAATGTCAGATGACAACATAAGATGTACCACCTGACGTTGATTTTCAGCTGCAACCCACGAGCGCCATACGCTAGATTTTTTTTTTTTTATTCTACGATGGGTTTGCTCTTGACTCTAGTCTAGGTCAGAGGTGACAGAGACAACGTTGACGATGGATTGAGCTTAACCAGACGAAGCCTATTCACTCTCACTTTGAATAGATTAGGGTTGTATGCGTTCGGAAACACAGACACAGGCAGAGAGTTTCAATCCTTTGCAAAACGCTTAGTGCGAGTTGGTGGAATATCAACTAGGTAGGGGTAGTAACTTGCAGTGCGTCTAGATGTCCGATGGTAGAAGGGGGTCGGTGGAATGAGGTCGTGGAGTTCATGGGCACACTCGCCGAAGTACAATCTGTAGAAGACCGACAAGCAGGAAATCTTGCGGCGAGAACGAACCATCAGTTTTACGTCGCCAATGAGCCTCTTAGCTCTGCGTTCCACCGAGTCAAGCGCAGCAAGTTGGTAATTAGCTGAGCCATCCCAAAGGTGGCTGCAATACTCCATGCAGGATTGGACTTGTGCTTTGTAAAGGGTTAAAAGCTGTCCATACGTAAAGTATCGCTTCACCCTATTTAGGACGCCCAGTTTCTTGGCTGCAGTTTAAGCTTTGTACTTGATGGTGGAGCCGAAGTTGAGAATTATAAAAACATAGGTAAGTGTGTCGTTTTAATACATAAATTAAAATAAATTAAAGTTGATATAAAAAGCTTATGCGAAGTCAAATAAAATGCTGTGATTAAATAAGACATTGTATTTAGTTTGAAGTGACAGTCCTGCACCATATATCCCATCGCCTTGCTTCGTTATTTGCGTGGTGGCTCTCATTACATTAAGTAACTTAACTATCTTAACTATCTTAAATTCATTATCTTGATTATATTAAACTTAAAGACTAAATTTAAACCGAGCACATTGTTGACAACCTCAACCATAACAAATCCACAGGTATGGTGCTGTTAGACATCGAAAAGGCTTTCGATACAGTTTGGCACGCGGGCTTAATCCACAAATTAATAATCAACCACGTCCCTTTAGCCCTTGTTAAGCTTCTCCAGTCATATTTGACTGAAAGAACCTTTTCTGTGGCTATTGGAAATCAAACATCCAAACAGAGACAACTCTTCGCCGGAGTACCACAAGGATCTATATTGGGACCGTACCTCTTTATTTTATATCTCAATGATATTCCGAAGCAAAGGCTAACGCATCTCGCTGTTTACGCTGATGACACTGCAACATACACCTCTTCTGACGACCAGGACCTAATCATTCAACGACTGCAACTTTCGCTTGATCTTCTCCTAGACTACTTCTCTAAATGGAAGCTTAAAGTGAATTCCACTAAAACGGAGATTATTATGTTCTCAAGAAAACGCTCACTTCCCTACCGCTCTGTTAAAATTGAAGGCTATGACGTTCCGTGGAAGAAATCAATTAAGTATTTGGGAACAACTTTAGATGATAAAGTTAGCTGGTTAAAAAATATAGAAGAACTTCGTTTCAAAGGAGTCAAGTCCCTTAACAGCTTAAAACCAATCCTTAATCGTAAATCTAACTTGAGCCCTCAAACTAAATTACGCATTTATGCCACACTGGTTCGTCCTTGTATGACATACGCTTCCCCTGTCTGGAGTAGTATTAGTGATACTAATTACAAAAAACTGCAGGTCATTCAGAACAAAGCACTCAAAATAGCATTCAACACACCTCTCTACACAAACCTTATACAACTACATAATGACATCAAGTTTCCACCTCTAAAGGATTTCATTCTGAAAGTATCCCGAAAATTCTACCTCTTCAATAATCCACGTCATCGTAATTCTCTGGTCTCACTCATTGGCAAGAGTAGATTAAACCGATTACCTTATTCCAGGACTTATAATAAGTACAAACTACCTCATCACCATTTCCTGGTGGATTAACGTTAGCTCACTTACCACCTGTCCAGTATTATTGCTGTCACCTAACTCACTAATTTGTATATTCAATTATGTATAAATTCCTAAACATATATTTAACCAATTATTCTTAATACTTTTTTTTTTTTATTGTAACAATTTCATAATTTCTAAATAATTAAAAATGGGGGCTTGGGTAACTTAAACATAAAAATGTGGGTCTGCAAACCCTACATAACAGTACAGTTATAAAATATCTTTTAAATTAGTAGTCACACTAACAATCATACATGTTGTATGTTAAAAGAGGTGATTTAGCCTATTTAACATTGCTCGAATTATGTTAGTTTACATTTAGAATAAGATCTTTTTGTTCACTTGTATAAACCTTTCTGTTAATAAAGACCTTTAAAAATCAATCAATCAATCAAAGACTAAATTAAAAAAAAAACATATTTGTGACATCTTTGTCTTAGAGCTGCTACCCACTACTTGCCTTGTTAATAGTGTTGTGCCTCAATTTATTTTCTAACGTCCTTCTTCCTACTAATATCCACCTATCCTTCCTACTATTATTATAATATAAATGTAAAAGTTTGTATGTTTGGATGTTTGTTATTCAATCACACAGATAGTTTATAAACTGGATTAACACATAGGGTACTCTAAATCTCAGTTGTATGTTTCTGCAGGATATTTTCCGACATCCACGCGGGTAAAGCCGCGGGCAAAAGCTAGTTACAACCCTAGGTACTCTATAAAGAACGAAACATACCAACCAAGTATAAAAATCCAACTACGTATAATCGAGTTCCCAGTGACAGCCCTACTCTGTAATTGTGTCCTATCGCCTCGCTTCGTTAATTTTGTGGTGGCTCTGATTACATAAACACAGTTAATATCATATTATATCAAAATCAAAGATCAAAATTAATACAAGGTAAAGAACGCCGGCTTACCTTTGCCATGTAGCTGTTCCCCATCACCACGCCTCCTAAATAGTGTTGTGCCTTAGTTCATTACAAACTTTTTTTTTTTCATCTTCACACGAAACAATTTTCTTGTTATTTTTTTTTCCAAAATTACAACTAATAAGTAAGCCAATGTACTTACCCAATTAAGAGAAAACAAACCAAGTATAAAAACCCAACTACGTATAATCGAGTTCAGAGTGACAGCCCTGCTCTGTAGTTGTGTCCCGTCGCCTCGCTTCGTTAATTGTGTGGTGGCTCTCATTACATTAACACAACTATTGTCTTGATTATTCTTGTTGACGAGCTTCCTGTCTATATATTGGCACACTATGTATGTACATATGTTGCCATCCTTTTATATAAATGTATTGTGCGTATATTTCGGCCATCTTTTGTCCGTGATAGAAAGCTTTGGTGGAATAAAGATTGGTTATAGATACTATAGATGTGAAAGTTTGCTATATATATTCACATGGAGATAGCGTAATGCTGTTGTTTCATTTTACGCCATCTCATAAATTGACACATAAAAGTTAGTTTTTGGTCATCCAAAAATAGAAGTATTCCCGTTTGGTCACCTATGAATAAGGATTCCCATTTGAGAATACCTTTGGTGCTTATTGCATAGGTGCTCAAACGGGAATACTCCAATTTATGTTGCACAAAATTTAATTTAATTTATTATAGTCACAAAAAGGCACCCAAAACCGGAATCTTACTCGAGACACTAAAAAATTAATTAGAACAGGCAACAATTCTAAACCAATCAACAACTAATCACCAAACAACCAAAATAGACGACCACTCATGTTTTACTTTTAATTAAACCTAGTTTGCTAATCCGTCGCAGATGCCAAAATCAACTAAGTTGATTTTAATCAAACACTCCGAGCTTGCCAGTATACCTTATAATAAAGTTTAATTGGAATAAAATTAATTCGCCAATCACGGTAAACTTTATGTTTCTTCTCCGTGGATGTTTTCGACAAACCCATTATCCTTTGAGAATGTTTTTGTTCCTAATTATTTTTGTCAACTTTTCCCTATTTTCCATATACAAACTCTGTCGCGGCTAAATCTGATAGAAAATTTTCCCAAGGATTTCCTTAACTAGTTTCGTAAATTGACTTCTCGTCTTGTCTGTCCTGACCACGTCTTTTCAAGCTATGTTACCATTTGTTATGTGGCCCTATAAAGGGCTTTCAAATAAAAGAAATCCCATCAAAAGTAAATTATAAGGTCATCCAATGACCGAAAATGGACGGAAATATCGTCAGAAAACCTCTCGCAGTAACAATAAAATATAATGGTGGATAATGTGCTGAGAACTGTAATAGTTACTACCGTCTCTCACGCTAAGCATGCACAATTCGCTTAAAATAAGTCTACTATGATGTGTGTTTAGCAAGTTATGTACATAGGTGTTAACTAGGTGTTTGTCAAGGAAACCGCCTACGCCGTAACTGTGGTTGGCAGCTACGTAAGCTACCAACATAGCTAGCATGTTTGTTACGCACAACCTCAAATTCTCTAATTTTAATCTCATAAATGGAAAATGGCTTATACCAGTGTTGCTAACACAAAACATGCAGATTTTTATCTTTGTTCCCGAACAAATCACAAATGCATTCTATATGGTAAGTCAACTGTCGTACCGGACATATTTGACAGGTTGGCTTAGGACGGACACACGATGGGACAAAGGAATATTGATATTGAGAGAATAAAGAATGAGAACATGGTTCCCTGTCTGACATAATACGGAAGGTCATTCAGATATTGGATATCATAATAGGAAAAAGGATATGCAGACGCAAATACAACCAACCAATGTTAGTTGGATGTTGTTAATTCTTATTATCTGAATCAAAGGACACGGGAATAAAAGATTTTGCAATAGTCAAAAGATATTTTTATTAAATCACTCACATTTTGTTTGGGAAAAGGAAGAGCAGTAAAATGACCCAAATTTAAGGCTGAAATGAATTAAAATAAAATTATTGGACGATCACGATTTTTTTGTTGAAAAAATATCATATGGCATCGGAATAGTCGTCCGTATGGATTGAGGAGCCATGTCTCATATTTAAACGCGGGTACTACTAATATTTAATAGTTAATTTGCCGATTTTGTAGGACCTACAAATGTCGCGGACCGATCCTGGTATTTGTAGTAAAACCCTTAAAAAGTAATGGGACGTTTAATTCAGACATCTGAATTAAAGAGCCCCCTTAAAACTCGAAAACAAGCCGACGGATATTTTTGAAATTTGATTTGATTGACTCAATCAAACCAAATTTTAAAAATATCCGTTTATGCGTAACGTGTACAAAAAAAATGAGTTTTCTACTGCTGAATTTGAGATAGCTACAATGCTTTAATTTATCATAAAAATATATAAATTTCACCGCGCTACGTTTCTCGGAAAGTAATAATTGGTTGATAATTTCCGAGAAAATGACATAATTTTTAGTAGAATTTAGTAGTCTATTAATATTCTAATTTGCATTATAAAAAGAACCGGTCAAGAGCGAGTCGAACTCGCGCACCGAGGGTTCCGTAACTTCAAAAATCATCAAACAAAAAATATCATTAGTTCCACTATCGGTCAAGAGATGGCGCTGACCTAAAACTACAATATTAGAAAAAGTGTGCTATTTAGAGACATCGTTTTATTTTTCCTGTAATCTTTATATAAACTTCTATAACACAGAATAATTTCAGATTTTTCTCTATGCAAACTTCGGAGAGAAGGGGGAACGGTATTTTTATTTACATTTTCATCAAAAGTCGAAAACCATGCGGCATAAAAAAAAATGTTTGAGAATGTGCAAATAGCGCTCTTTCATATGATACCACATGCTCTAGTAGCAAACACTTCGAATTTTTAAGAAACCGAAGAAAAGAAAATTTCAAGTTGATAGCATTAGTAGTTCTTAAGATATCCAGCTGTGACAGACAGACGGGCAGACTGAGTCTCACCATGACGGTTCCTTTTTACCATTTTGGTACGGAACCCTAATAAAATGGAACACTTTATAATTTCGGTAATACAACAAACACATTTTACGTAAACATCAATGTTAAAAATATTAACCAAAAAAGACGTATTTAACAGCTTACACTGCAAACTCCGCCATTAACCTAAATAAGCACATTAAATTCCCATGTAATCAATTTCCGTACTCTAAAATTATCACGAATGTACAAGGTAAAATACCATACAAATTATTTATGGTGCATTACAAATATCCATTCAACTATCTATTTGATTGGCTACTGTATATAAAGGGTCATTAATATTTGATTTTCAATTGTAACATTGTTTACCTCGGTGTCTGTGTGTCAATAATATAAATGCATTTCTGGTCTGTTTTGTGTCTATAATAATTATAAACGGATAAAACGACCCACAGGATCAATTGCCGTTTGAAATGTCATTGCTTAATTTCGGAGAGAATCGAACCGATAATTGTGTATTAAGGCTCGTACAGACTCGCGCGATATCGCGGGCGCGACAGACAGTGACAAAGAAATTGTGTCTAGTGTCGCGTCGCGCCCGCGATATCGCAGTAGTCTGTACGAGCCTTAACGATGGATTTCGGGAACGATTTGTTGCAAGGATTAAAAATTCTGTGTCGGTTTTACGAAGATTTCGAAAGGGCCATTTCTTAATCTTTATCGTCCTATCTCTCAGGATATTGAAAAAGATAAATAAATTCGTTTAAAAAAAAATCTAACATTTTGAACTCCTGTTTTCAATGCGATCACAAGTTTTTTTTTTTTTTTTAACCGGGAATCCAGTTACAGTGAAATTTCAGGTAGAAAACGTTGGTGTTGTATTCTTTTTTTAAACACTATCCATCCTTTCCAATGTATTCTGTAACCGAACATAGGTTTTGTCATTTTTTTTAGCTGCCAGATGCGTTAACGTTTCGTTTTTGAAATCTCGATTTTCGGTTTTGTATCTAACGACCCGACGCGTTTGTTCTGGCTAAAAAACTGTTTGTGTTTCCTTTTTTTTCTTTCAATATTTTTTTATTTTGTATTGCACTGATGTCAGTCATATTCTTTTTTTATTTAACGACTAACGTTTAAATTTTAAGCGTATTTCTTTTTCTTTGATAAACTATGTATTTTTTAAGAATAAATACTTCAAATAATATGTAAGCAAAATGTAATTCATTTTGCTTACATATTTGAAAAACTACAAATTATTTTGTAACTATTTTATATAACCATTTGACAAGTGTTTTGTTTAATGTATTACTTCAAAATAAATTATATATACTTACATATAAAGATAGTAAAGAGAGGAAAGATTAGTTACTTAGAAGATATTTCTCAATTCGCAGAAATTATGTGTCAAAGTAATATGAAATGAAAATGCCACCCACGGGCTTGAATTCGAACCAAATAACTATGCCAAAGTCAAAAGTCTTTATTTCAAATAGGCACATAAATGGCACTTTTGAACGTCAAAATTGCCTAATACATAATTATAATTTATGCCTCATTTCTAACTCGTTTTAATTGTGATTAGTACTCGTAGTACGAACATCAAACAAAGTTCAGCCACCGATATCGTACCTACCTTGATCGATAGATTTTGTGGTACTTATCTACCGATAGCAATTTTTTTTTTAAATAATTATATTATCGCAGGTGAATAAAGGAGATGTTTTGTGACGATGGTAGTCTTCCCCGCTATTTTTATATTGATTGAGCTCAGCATCAGGTGGCCACGTTGATTTCGGCATCAGTGGCATTATTTCAGTCATCCGAGGTGCAGGTGAAAGACCACTTATGACACTCCAGCAAGTGGGAGATGGTCTGATCGAAAAAAAGGCACTTACACTGCCTAAAAGTCACAGACTTTATGTATGCTAAAACTAAACTTTACCAATGACAATAAACTTCGCAAATATAGCTGTCTATAAAGCAGGCGATTCGTAGACCTCAAGTCAAGGTCGTTTTATCTAACGTTGTCAAAACACTGTTCTGTTGTCGATACTGTCTTGTACTCTTGTTGCGGTGTGTGCACCATATTTTTTTGGAAGTGACTCCGCTGCCAGCGCCGTTGCCGAATTGTCTGCCGGCGCTGTTAGTATTGTTATTAAGAGAACTTAGGATGCAAGAGCAAGCGAAGCGAGCTCGGGACTTCGAGCACCCCGACTCGGACAGATTAGGTTCGAAGGGGATAGCGGGGTCTAGTGAGCAAGCGAAACGAGCAAACGAAGACCCCGCCATCCCCTTCGTGGTTATTATTTTTTTTTTTTGTAACCATTCAGAAGTAGAAGCCCCGCAAAGTGGGGCTCCGTCAACCACGCCTTATTATTTTTGCTTGGATAACAATTTAAATGTGAAACTATTGTTATTTACTGTTCAATCATGATAAGTGCGTAAGCTGTAGTTATAAAATAACTGTGACGATTGTGGTATAAACATCTAAAAAAATCATATTAAAAAACAAACAAAAAGAAACTCGTTGAATCCATAAACTAAATTCAATAAGTTGCACTTACAGCTAAGTAACCGACAGGTATCAGCTGAGACTTCAGACCTAGGAGTTGTGAATTCACCCAACTTTTGTATTTAAACAAATTGCCTAATTGCTATTACACACAAATAAAGTTCCCGGCTCACCGAATTAAGCTGCTTTCAGACTACGCTATAATATAATAGCATATAAAACATAGCTCATAGCACAAAAATATCGCGCACCATACATTGTTATGGACACTAGGGTGTCCCTTAAATTTTAAGTTCGATATATTTTAACGCATACCTTCTTAAAACTTTCGTAATAATCCAATATTGTCTAGAAAAAAAAAAATTGCCCGTTTTATAAACGATAACCCGTGCCGACTTGCGATTTAAACTTTCTCCATACAAGTTGCACGGGTAATGCGCTGCGACCTGTAACTACGTGTTTAATTTGTCGTTTCATTCGTGATTTTTAAGACTGTAGTGCGCTATTGTTAATTGCATAAAGATATCGATCGAATTACGGACTGATAAATTTTTTTTTTCCTTATCGGAGTACCTAGCCTTCAAATAAATGGTGCAAAATTACCATCTACTCGACAAGTTCTCGCTGTGTTATTTTACAATATTCGCGAAGTCAAGCTGACTGTCAGCGAAAGTGCAAATCTTGTGATTAGAGAGCGCATTATATTTTGGGAAAAAGCAAGACTTCCCTCAAAGGTATTTCCGAACTGCGTGAAGAAACTTGTTGATTAATATCATGTTTGGAGAGAACTGCAAAAAAAAATTAAGAAAACTCAGGGACACGTTCAAGAACCGTGAAAATAATTTTAAAATTAACCTTGATAACTTATTTGATATTGCACATACTGATGCCTTTGAGAGAATGAAAATAGAGGAAGACAAAGTATTTTTAAGGAAACAGAGAGAGCCAGGTCGACCGGAATGCTTAGGTGGTGTGGAAAAAAATTGGCGGCGAAAGAAGAAAGAGTAATGCAAAGACGATTAGAAGAGGAGGAAAGGAATGTAAGACAAAAGAGAGTTTTTGGCTATTGAAAGAAATAAAGAAAAAGTATTTATTGGGACTCATACAGGAAGTTCACATTGCACATGCACATTACATCATCATTGTGTACATTGCATCTACTTCCAGCTCAAATAACTTTGAGTGTCCAGAAGATTTGGACGAAAAACAGATTTTGAATACTGAACTCAGCTTTCTAGACATTCCCTGCCCTAAAAAAAGTAAAAAAAGAGGTAGAAAGGATATTATAACGCCTAAACTTGTCGCAGTTTTAGATCGATGTCAGTTAAGCACAAGAGTCTCCGTTTACATTCTTCATGCGGTTTTGTAGAAGCGCTTGGTCTGAGCAGCGATCATTTATTATAAATCCTTAATTCAGCGAATTTGTACTCAGACGAGAATAACCAGGGCAGAAGCAATAAAAACTGACTTTCAAAACAAGGTACCTACCTGACGTAGTCATAGTCCTTTGGAATGGAAAACTATTACCCGGATTGGATGTACGAAGTTCAAAAGAAGAATGTTTGCCCCATTATTGCTTCATTTGACGATAGAGAACAGCTTCTTGCAGTAGCAAAACTAGAGAGTTCTTCTGGAAAACATCAAGCTAAAGCTCTTTGACTGGAACTTTCATAATAAAGTTCAAATAATCACTGCGATAAGCTTCAAATACTGGTCGTTTTAATTGAGCTTGCGCTGTTTTGAAACAGACATTAGAAAGAGAAGTTTTGCTTTTCGGTTGTCGTCATCATATTTATGAATTGGTCCTAAAAACAGTCTAATGAATTCCTAACTCAAAACCTTACTTATCACGGCCAAACCTTACTTATAAGAGCAAAAACAATTCTTATTGCGCTGTGCCCAGGAACATAGAAATTTGTATCCGGACTGTTAAAAAACTACACTACAGAGAAGTTACCCTGGCTGATTGTTATAATTTCATATTTTAAAATTAATATTAATGTTTACCTTATTTTATTTTACCTCTTATTCACCAAATTTGTTGCATTTATATTAGTTTTATAGCAGACCGAAATATTAGGACAAAACACGATTTTAAACAATGTTTGAAGCTCAGTCGGCACGGGTTGCGATCATGCTAGAAAGCTCAAATTTCATATATGAGTATGTTTTATCATTTATAAAAAGAATAGAGGCTATGCATAACGATAAAAAAATAAATTTAAAAAAATGTCATATAAGGGACACCCTAATGGACACGTTCACACTGTACTGCACTATACAGGGTGGAAAAAAAAGACCGTGGTTGGAGGAAAAGTACCTTTAATATTGATGATGGCAAATTTTACTGAAAGGAAACATTCCTTTATTTTCAAAAATAATTAAAACTGCATTTACAGATTGTTGAAAAATCACCTGCTTGAGCCGGGAATAGAACCGGTGAAATGTGAAAAAAAAAAACAATATTTTATGATACCAACCGAAAGAGTCATTCATAAGGATCAATTCCTTTAAAATAACATAGTATCATAAATTAAAGAAAGACCAAGAAAAATTTTTTTTGTTGTAAAACTTTCTATCTAAAGAAAATTGAGACCCACTTTCACGTATGCACAGACGTATTCTTCGACTGAATTTGCTACGTTTCGCCTTTTATAACGAGTTTTTTACCGTCTTTCTTTCATTTAAGATACTATGTTGTTTGAGAGGATCAATTCATAAGGATCAATTCCTTTTGAATTGATCCTTATGGATGACTCTTTCGGTTGGTATCATAAAATACACAATGTTTTTTTTTTCACATTTCACGGTTCTATTCCCGGCTCAAGCAGGTGATTTTAAAAATCTTTAAATGCAGTTTTAATTATTTTTGAAAATAAAGGAATGTTTCCTTTCAGTAAAATTTGCCATCATCAATATTAAGGGTACTTTTCCTCCAACCACGGTCTTTTTTTTCCACCCTGTATATTATTGGAATGTATGGTGCGCGATATTGTTGTGCTATGAGCTATGTACTATATGCTATTATATTATAGCGTAGTCTGAAAGCAGCTTTAGCATAAAGTAGGTGAACGAATACAGAATGTCTTCTAAAAATATCCCAACTTCTTCAAACATTGTACTGCCGGTTCTCAACGGCGTTATTTATGGGTGCCGGCAGTGGAGGCACTCCCTGTTTATTTTCATAGAGCGACTGTCTGAACGAAGAGAATCTTGTCTAGGTCTGCGTACGGCAAAATAATTGCATAGACCCAGAAATTACTAGAGGCACTGTTACCCCAAAGGCCAAACTAAGAAGATAGGTACTTATGTCAACTTTAGCCATCATCTACAAAAGGCAGATTTTTTTGTCTCTATTACTGAACCGAAAATTAGGTGTCTGTGCCAAAGTTCCGAAATTCAGCTTATCATGGTAGATATAGGGAGTTTTTCACGAATTTATTAGACCTTATCTGTATTATGAGTGAAATCGCCCGGTTTAATGGCAGCGGGCTCCGCCAGCCAACGGCTTTATTAAAAAATTTCGTTTATAATTATGGATACTGAGATACTTGCGCGCCCTTTTGCTGAAACAGAAAAACCTGTACCGTGCAACATTTAGAATTTAGATTATTTTTGCTAACACCACCTCCCTTGATATTATGCGCGTTCTTATGCGGACAGTATTTAAATATTTTGTACATACATCATCATCATCATCATCATTTCAGCCAAAAGACGACCACTGCTGGACATAGGCCTCCCCCAATAGGGGGGAATTTAAATCGCAGTATGGTATTCAAAATGCGTAGAGAACGCTGCTGCCCATTCTCTAGTAAGTCCCTTAGTTGCCATATATGACACCCACGGGAGGAAATGGGGTGGTGTTATTCTTTACGTCCGACACCACCCGGTACATACATACTTAGGTACATAGAAATGTTTGCATTACAAGCATTTGTACAAAATAAACACGAAGGTTTTTTAGTGTTGTTTATTGACTGCAGTATTTTCCTGCACAGCAAATGACTGAGACGGATAGACGCATATTTGATTTGGAACTGTGATTTTAACTCATTACAGTTCATACCGTTTGATAATGTGGCTTAGTATGTGTTGATACACATTATAGAGTATATTTGCCTTGCCAAAACGTTCACGAGTTTCATTATAGTCCCTCCGGGTAAACTAGAGTTTACAGAATCCCATACTAAACATTTATAAATTCAGAACAGCGGTAGTAACTCTGACATTTTAAATCTAAATACACTTTCAAATCTGGTGTTGTATTGTCATTGGGAAATTCTAAAGGCTGAGTCAACACTATTATAGTATTTATTCCTCGTTTTCCGTTTTTAGGCCATAAAGTGGGCAAAAGTAAAATGGAATGGAAGGAACACTACTATTTTGGATCATCATCATCATTTCAGCTGAAAGACGACCACTGCTGAGCATAAGCCTCCCCCAAGCACCGCCACTGCGACCGGTTCTGTGCTTCCCGCATCCAGCGAAATATAAAATAACTAAAAATAAATATTTATGCTCTTTATAAATAACTACGCAATATCTTCTCGTCCCATATACCGCAGTGTCTCAAGTCAGGTCTTTGACCAGTACGTGTTGCCAGTGATGACCTATGGCACTGAAACGTGGTCGCTCACAATGGGCGTTATTAGAAGGCAAAAAATCACCCAAAGGGCAATGGAGAGGGCTATGCTTGGAGTTTCTCTACGTGATCAAATCAGAAATAAAGAGACTCGCAAGAGAACCAAGGAAACAGACTAGCTCGAAGAATTGTCAAACTTAAGTGGCAATGGGTAGGGCCGCATATTGCTCGCAGAACAGTTGGCCATTGGGGCCGAAAGGTTTTGGAGTGATGACCGCGTACCGGAAGAGGTAGCGTTGGAGGGCTTCCCACAAGGTCGATCGATGAACTTGTGAAGGCCGCAGGAATCCGCAGGATGCGGAAAGCAAAGAATCGGTCCATTTTGGATGTCAATAACAAATGAAAGTGGTAGGTTTTTAAGGCCGGAAAAAACTAATTATTACTAAATAAAACTAAGAGTAATTACGTATACTGTACTCGTAAATAAAAAACAACAAGCAAAAATACCAAACACCAAACTAAATACCAGACATCACGAACTCAAACACGATTTTATCCAACGAATTCTCAAAAAGGCTTTTACGAAAACCTTTATTTTATTCTCTCAGCCATATTGTTTTCGGTACAAATAGCGTGTGACGGGCTGCGACTGACGAGATTGCAATTACATTTAGCCGAATTGGCATTTCATGTGCCCCTAACTATACAGTCAACACATTTGTAGGGAGAGATATCTCTTTGACGAATGATTATACCGATTTACATTTGTTGAAAACCGATTTCAGTGTCTGTTAGTTAGGGAATATCGATTTAAGACGTTTGTATAAACAAGAACAATAAGGAATAACTGGCGAATTTAGCATGCAACCTCCGCGTGTCTTTTGATGGCATAAATACGAGATAAACATTGATTTGAATTGAGAATAAGAAAAAAAGAAGGAGTCAGCTTAGCGGGCTGACAAGCATGTCAAAATGTAAGTATATAAAACAAAGTCGGGTTAGTTACATCATTTATAACTCAAGAACGGCTCGAACGATTTTTACGATATTTGATTTGTTGGATTTGTCTCCGCCCCGAATAGCAGAATATAGAACTAGTAGTATTAAAACATGCGAAAAATCCACGAAAATAAATATTATGAAGAAAATTAATTTTGTATGGAACGGATTTTTTTATGTCAAATTCAAAGTCAAATCATTTATTTCAAATAAGCACGTAAAATGCACTTTTGAACGTCAAAAATTAAAAAAATAGTTATTTGATTCTAGTTGCCCCTTCCAAAAGGTAGTTATGTATGGAGAAGAATGGGCAAGAAACTCCATACTTACACTTTTAAAATGTTAACAATAGTTTTTCTACATTAATTAATAATTATAGGTGAAGAAGATGTACCTAAAACAAAAATTACTTACCACAATTGGTAAAAAGCGTTTTATTTACTTCGGTACCGTTAGCTCGCCGAGAGCTAACATAATTGTAGACGCGACTTTTTTTGCGTTTTCAGGATAAAACGATTTGCACAACGCGATATATTGTGCGAAGACGAATAAAGGCGATACCCTAAAATATAAATGATTAAGCAAGAACTCTCGCATGCCAAGAAGAGTAGAGAACAAAGCTAATGGTTTTCATTATCATTGTATTATGAGCGTTGTGGAACAGCTCCCAAGATGCGTTTTTTCTCGGGCTGCGACGATGTAAACTGTTTATTACCGAGCTGGTAATGACTTGAACTATCGAACTAATGTGCACACTTATAAGGTTGAAAATAAAACCACAATTGTGTACTGTTTTTTTTTTTTTTTTTTTTATCTATGGTATCTCAGAGTGTAACCACTAAGGTTCTGACTCTTTAACCGGACTTTCCTGTGGTTGCCTTAAGCTCCTAACGAAACTTAATGCCTCCAGCCAGGGCGTAAAAACTATAAACTAAACGACTGCTGCTCGCTAAGGGCACCCCCTGTGGGGTACGAACCTCGGCTTAGGGCAGCTGAGTCGGAGGGAGGGTGGCAAGGGACCGACGGTGGCTGGATAAAATCAGTGTTTTGATTATTATCGTGGGGAGTTTGGATTACATGCTGCTCAGCTAAAACGCGTGCTGGCGCTTCACTTACAGTCAAGGGTCGGGGAAGGTTGAGTACTGATCTAAGCTGGTATATTTAATTAAAATTGCGAGACCCCAACCAAATCGCGGTAACGAAACCATAGCGAGATCTATTTCGACGTCAACGCCATCTATCGAGCTTGACATCAAACTTTTAACATTTTACAATAATAACTATGGTTTTATGGTTTCTTCATAAATATATAAACTTAGAAGAGTTTAGTACCTAGCTCGCCGAGAACTAATAGTATCTAAACCAAATCTCCAAATCACTACAAACTAAGTACATAATTAAACCAATCATTCCAAAGAATATTCGGGTATTATATACCGACATAAATAATTGAAGTACGCACTTTTTGTAACGGAAAGCACCATAATTCGAGCTTAAAATTAATTATATATGTCGTCAAATCATTGAAATGTATCGATTGTTCCGTGAAAACTAATATTCTAATATAAATTGCTTAAATAGCATTATATACTGATGAAAATGATCGATATCTCAGAACTGTAAAGAGATAGCGTAATTTGAACACTGCCATTAGCTTAGTTGGAGCATTTACCCCCTAATTACCTATTTTATATAACAGTATATACCCCCGGGGTACCGATTAAAGTAAAATCCATTGTGTCGAAAAGTAAACAGTGTTATGTACCATTTTCATACTGCGTAGAACCACGTCTCCCGTACCCCTCCTACGTCTAAGGAGAGCTAACTGCGCAATACCCCGCAGACACCCGTTCCCCTTCAACACCCCCTCATCAGGTAGGAATGTTTGTAACTGGTGAGTTTCATTGAATATACGACCAAGAGTCACCCGCAACTTGTGATCATGGGTAAAACCTATAAAGGGAACCCGAGCAAGTTGATTTTTGTAGTAAATTGGTAGTACATCGGTAGTACATCAGTAATACATCAAGTAAATCTCTCAATAGCAATAATCTCTCCGTACGATTCAGTTGCTCTCCACATATATTCGAGAATTAGTCGCTCCGCGCTTAGATAGTTTTAATAAAGTCAGTTTAAGTTAGCCAATAATTTCAGTTTAAGGTAGTTTCTAGATATTCTATTAGTTCGTAAGTGCTGATTTATATATTGTGACTCTATTTTTGTTGACTGTAATTATCGTGTGTTATTTTATTGATTATACAAGTGTTTAATCTGACAGTGTGGTTTTCACTGGTTACGAGTAAGTGCGTTGGTAACCTTTCGACACCCCCGCCTACAACACCTGACTCCCCGAATATCTTACATTTTGGTCCTTACGAGCCGGATAAGGTTTACAAGTAACCATGAGTCAGAGGAGCACCATCACCACACGCAGCAGGCTGCGAAAGCTGGCTGAAGAGCAGAGCGCACGCAGAATTGATGACCCAGTATCGGACTCCGGGTTGCAGTCTGAAAGGGCACCGGGTTCACCGTCTGTCGCACCGACCATGGCGTCAACGTCTGCCCTCAACATCCCCCTGACGGGTGGTCGAGTAATCGACTACAGTGCTGAAAGTACGTCAGAGGGACCCCAGGGAGGACAGGCAGTAGCAAGAGGTCGCCATACGTCGCCGCGAAGCAGAACGTCATCAAAAGCTAGCCGCAAGAGCGTCGAGTATATCAGGAAACGCATAGAGTATGAAGCTGAAAAGGAGCTAGTACAGCTGAAAGAAAACCTTCTAAAGAAAAGGATGGAAGCTGATATTGCAGAGATAGAAGCAGCTGCCGAGAGTGACGACTCAAATACGGAAGCAGGGACGGCACAGCGCGTAGAGCAGTGGATAGACACAACGCCTCAGGTAACGCAACAACAAACAGTGTTGCACCAGTCAGGCCCAGTGTTGTGTCAATCGGATGCAGTGTTGTGTACCCCGTCTGCAGCGCGCGCGCCTACGGAAATGGCCGCGCCCCGTAACCCACCCGTGAGTCAAAGGCAGCTCAATGTAAGTACGCTTGAAAGTAATATAAATGTATACCGTGATAATGTGTCGCATGTAATAGGTCCGTCTGTGTCAGTACCGTTTTCGAATCTAACGGTACCTATGGCTCAGACGCATACGCCAGTGTCTCAGGATAGAGTAACGTTCCATTTACCTGACAGGTATCCCGTCTTTACCACCCCGGTCGCAAGTGTACCTCGAGTTTCGATACCCGAGTCGGATACACGGCGGCAGAAGAATTACGGGGCGGATGATAAAGAAAGACGAAGGGAAATGTCGGGCGATAGGGACAGCAAGATAGACAGATTGGCAGAGGCTATTACTAGTATGTCGCGACCGCGTCCGGTACCTAGACAGGCGTACGAGCTACCCCATTTTAGCGGTGACCCAGCTGAATGGATTTCTTATAAGAATATGTATTGGGACACAGCCGAACAGTATAATTTCAGAACTCATGAAAACTTAGCCCGGCTTAAGACGTCATTGCATGGCGACGCGAAGACCTCAGTTGAGGACCTACTACGGTCAGGTACAGATCCTTCCGAAATAATGCGCGCACTAGATGAGGAGTTCGGTCATCCGGCGTTAATATTACAAAGTGCACTCAAGAAAATTAGGGATCTACCTAGGATAACTGAGAGTGGCCGTGAGTTAAGGCGGTTCACGTCTACTATAAGGAATGTTGTGTCCCTACTTAAAAACATTAGAGCCGACGGGTATATAAATAATCCGCAATTAGTTAGTGAGATAGTTAACAAATTAACTCCAATACAGCGCGCGCAATACGGCGATTTTGCTATGGGTATAGATAGCTCACAGGGGGTGGACCTAAGAGTGTCACCGGACCTAGAATTAATGTCACACTTCTTAAAACATTTAACTCGCTCGACTTCATATTACGTTCAAGCCAGTATGTTCGAAGCTAGTCCAGCCAAGCCACCTGTGAGGCAACAAAAGCAAGCCGCGCGCTCAAGTAATAATAAAGTACCGCCGGCTCAGCGGGTACATACGCATAGTGACGAGTCTAGTGTACCTAAGGAATGCCTAATTTGCAAAAAGGAACATGGCATTGAACACTGCGACGCATTCGGTAAATTAAGCGTGCAACAACGATGGGACATTATTAAAGAGAAAAATACATGTTTCAAATGTTTAGTTAGTAAACACCCTAAGAGGTTTTGCCGCGCCAAAAGGTGCGAGAAATGTGGCTACAGCCATCATATTTTATTGCATGCAGATAAACAGAACAAAGACAGCAATAAACCAGAGGCCGGCAAAACAGTTAGTGAAAAAACGGAAAGCGTCACTAACATAGGGGAATGGCGAGCTACGGCTCTATTAAAGATAATTCCAATTGGAATAACCAATGACAATGGAACGCATCATAAATGTTACGCGCTACTAGACGACGGGGCAACAGTATCACTGATCGACAGCGCTATAGCTTCAGTCCTAGCGGGCCCCCGCATACCTCTTACATTAAAAACAGCGGGTGGCTACGGAGTCACTGATTTAACTTCGCGAGCGGTACAAGCACGGATCACAGGGCCAAACGGACAACAACATGAAATCAAATGCCGTACCATGGTCAACATGAATTTGCCAATACAAACTGTGTCCGCTGCTATGCTGAACGATAACGCTCACCTCCGTGACTTGGGTTGCGTGGAGATGAGGGGCGCTAAGCCGATGTTGTTGCTTGGGCAGGATAACTGGCAGCTTTTGGTCAGTCAGGACATCCGACATGGACGATCCGGTAAACCAGTTGCCTCCCTCACGAAGCTAGGTTGGGTCGTACACGGACCATTCGATAGTGCTAACGATGTTAACGATCAGTCAGTGAATTTTGTGACAGTTCCCCTGCCTGATCTGCATGACCTAGTCAAAGCTCAGTTCGAGCTAGAAGCTATAGGTATTTCGCAAAACGCTCGCAAAAATAAAAATAATGAAAGAGCGTTAGAAATCCTAGATAATACTAGCCGCCGCGTACCTGATAGTTCACAATGGGAAGTAGGGCTATTATGGAAACATGATGATGTGGAATTGCCTAATAATTATAATAAGGCTGTCATGGTAATAGGGAAAGCGCGTGTAGCACCTCAAAAGGTGATATCTATCCCTAGGCTCGAGCTACAAGCGGCCTTGTTAGCCTGCCGAATAGCAGACACGGCCGAGAAAGAGCTAGGGCTATCAATAAAACGTAAATTTTACTGGACAGACAGTAAAACGGTTCTTAGATGGATAAACTCTGACGCCCATGAGTTTCAGAGATTCGTATCACATAGACTAGCCGAGATTGATAAATTATCGGACCGAGGCAATTGGCGCTGGGTGCCATCGGAGGATAACCCTGCTGACAAAGCGACCAGATTGTCTTGGCCCGATAACCATGCGGTGTGGCTTTCTGGCCCCCCTTTTCTATGTGATCCACAGGAGCGGTGGCCGGTGTGTCATGAGGCTGAAGCGGCGGAAGCGGACCTCGAGCGCATTCAGCGGGTCCACGCTACATCAGCGCCGATGGCGCCACTCCTTCTCTACAAGCGCTATTCTTCGTGGACGCGCATACAGCGCGTTATGTCACGCGTGCTAATATTCATCGGCCGATGTCGTAAGCATCGGTCAACAGCAGAGCTACAGCGTCCCGACCTGGAAGAAGCTCACAACTGCCTTATGCGGTTGTGCCAAGAAGACAGCTTCCGGGATGAGCGGGCCGCCATACTAGAAGGCCTGCCCGTCCCCAACAACAGCAGCATCAAGGCCCTAGACCCGATGATCACCGAGGACGGCTTGCTTCGGGTGAGGGGACGCCTGAGTGCCTGCGAGGTGCTCACCTTCGGGGAAAGGCACCCGATAATATTAGAGGGACGTCACCCTCTAACGCGAAAGTTGATCGCATTTTACCACGGGATGGCTTTACACGCCAACCACGAGACCGTCGTCAACAACCTTCGTGAACAATACTGGATCACAAGGGTAAGAACCTCAGTAAAAGCGGTGGTTGCCCAGTGTCAATTATGTCGTGTTTCCAGAGCTAAACCAGCCCCGCCCAAGATGGGCGATCTTCCGCTGGCGAGAGTCGAGACCTCGCGACGAGCCTTCGTCCGAGTGGGCGTCGACTACTTCGGCCCGATGGAGGTAGCAATTGGGCGGCGCCGCGAAAAGCGGTGGGGTGCCTTGTTCACCTGCCTCACCACACGCGCCGTCCACCTCGAGTTGGCCGCCTCATTGAGCGCCGACTCCGCCATACTAGCCTTGCGGCGCCTTATTGCGCGCCGCGGGCAACCAGCGCATCTGTACTCAGATCAGGGTACCAATTTCATTGGAGCCAACACCGAACTACGAGCAGCCCTGAAGGACCTTAACCACGGTCTAGTCAGGGCCGAAGCCATCAACCGAGGCATCGAGTGGCACTTCAATCCCCCGGCAGCCCCACACATGGGCTGCTGCTGGGAGCGCCTGGTGCGTTCTATAAAAAACGCACTCCGAAGCACGCTCAAGGAACGTGCTCCCCGAGAGGAGGTGTTGTATACCCTCCTCACCGAGGCCGAGCTGATTGTAAACAGCCGGCCTCTAACTTATGTCTACGACGACCACGACCAGCCTGTGGTCCTGACACCTAACCATCTACTCCTGGGCACTGCGTCCGGGAGTACTCCGTTCCTGCCGGGAGACTTCGAGGACGTCGATTCGCGCCGGCAATGGCGGCGCGTGAACGCGCTCGCCGACATGTTCTGGCGGCGCTGGCTACGAGAGTACCTCCCAACGCTGCAACGTCGTGACAAATGGATTAACAACGTACCCAATGTGCGGGTCAACGACGTAGTTGTGATTATAGACAATAATAAGGACAGGAATGTATGGACAAAAGGTGTAATTAAGAATGTGTATTACGGCAATGACGGTATTGTTCGTGTAGTCGACATTAGGACGTTAAATGGGGTCCTGCGTCGGCCCGTAGCAAAGATTATCGTGCTTCCCACCGACCAAATATGATGTAATGCGGTTGAACCCTTTTACAGGGGGTGGAATGTAACGGAAAGCACCATAATTCGAGCTTAAAATTAATTATATATGTCGTCAAATCATTGAAATGTATCGATTGTTCCGTGAAAACTAATATTCTAATATAAATTGCTTAAATAGCATTATATACTGATGAAAATGATCGATATCTCAGAACTGTAAAGAGATAGCGTAATTTGAACACTGCCATTAGCTTAGTTGGAGCATTTACCCCCTAATTACCTATTTTATATAACAGTATATACCCCCGGGGTACCGATTAAAGTAAAATCCATTGTGTCGAAAAGTAAACAGTGTTATGTACCATTTTCATACTGCGTAGAACCACGTCTCCCGTACCCCTCCTACGTCTAAGGAGAGCTAACTGCGCAATACCCCGCAGACACCCGTTCCCCTTCAACACCCCCTCATCAGGTAGGAATGTTTGTAACTGGTGAGTTTCATTGAATATACGACCAAGAGTCACCCGCAACTTGTGATCATGGGTAAAACCTATAAAGGGAACCCGAGCAAGTTGATTTTTGTAGTAAATTGGTAGTACATCGGTAGTACATCAGTAATACATCAAGTAAATCTCTCAATAGCAATAATCTCTCCGTACGATTCAGTTGCTCTCCACATATATTCGAGAATTAGTCGCTCCGCGCTTAGATAGTTTTAATAAAGTCAGTTTAAGTTAGCCAATAATTTCAGTTTAAGGTAGTTTCTAGATATTCTATTAGTTCGTAAGTGCTGATTTATATATTGTGACTCTATTTTTGTTGACTGTAATTATCGTGTGTTATTTTATTGATTATACAAGTGTTTAATCTGACAGTGTGGTTTTCACTGGTTACGAGTAAGTGCGTTGGTAACCTTTCGACACCCCCGCCTACAACACCTGACTCCCCGAATATCTTACACTTTTCTTTAATGAAAAACCCTATTTAAACAACCAAATTTTTTGTACGAACACTGTACAGTGATGAGATTGTAATTACATTTACAGAATTGGCACTTTATGTGCCCCTATAGTGAGCACATTTGTAGCGACTGACATTCCTTTGATGGCAGAGACAAATTTTATGAGATCAATATATCAAAATAGTCGATTGAAAGGGGCAAATTGTCCTCGCAGCGATCTTGTTATGGAAGACGTTTTATGCAACATTTATGATTAATATAAAGATTTATTGGTACTTGGTTTGTTCGCTCTTTTAAACATATAAGATTCACCCAAAGTGGCCCTTAATCTAAGTTGATGACTTTTTCTGACTCTATTTACAGAATTAAAATAACTGTCACAATAATAAACTTGGATGTTCTCTGATTGCTTGCCAGTGGAGATTATTATGGTACTACGTGTTATGTTTAACGATCGGTAAAGACAGTTAGATTTATTTAAAAATATGTTTTACTAGCTGTCCCGACAGGCTTCGTTCTGTCAAAAGCTATTTGACTGTGGCAGTTTGTCTACGCGCAAAGAAAATAATAGTCTAAACTCCACTACTCTACCCTACCCTACCTACCCTACCTACCCTACCTACCCTACCTACCCTACCTACCCTACCTACCCTACCAACCCTACCAACCCTACCTACCCTACCTACCCTACCTACCCTACCTACCCTACCTACCCTACCTACCCTACCTACCCTACCTACCCCTTTTTTTAACTTTCTTAATATTTTTCTTACATAAGAACATTCTCCTGACAATAACAAACATAACAAAGAAATAATGAGTGAAATCGGTTTAGCCGTTCACGCGTGATGCCGTGACCAAGGGAAATAGGGATTCTTTTTTTTTTTTCATATAGATGAAGAAAAGACAATTGAGCATCAAACAAATCTGATTATCATACGATATTTACAATATTTGTTTGTATTTTAATGGATACAGAAATGGCAATACTTATTTCAAAACACAATACACTTTAACAAAAGAGATACCCGTAACCGACATTGTTCAATGTTCGCCGCACTCAAACACATCTCATATTGCAGAAATACTAAACCCGCTTCAAAAAATTGTAAATTCAGCGCGATATCGCGGAGCACTCAGTCCAGTTGATTCTCAAAGTCGTCGCTACGACTGTACATAGGTATGTACATTCGTTGATTACAAGCAGGTACACACTGTACCCGTGTACCTAGTATAAACCCAGAATTCTCGAGAGCGTCGTAACCTGCATTTAAATTGTAAAGCAAACGCCACCGAATTGAACAGACAAACATAACGAACTTCGTGTTTCGTGTGTTGAATTTGCGACCTGAATAGTCACAAGAACAACATTGTCGTATATTGTATTCCGTTACGGTTATGATCAAAGGAGTAGGTTGTAATTAAGTGTTATTATACTCCATTTATTATAACATTAGACAAATAACTGTTCCCACCCTTTCGTTATTTCGATGTAAACGTTTAATAAACTCCGTTATTTCACGATAAATCGTCGCCGTAGTAGTGAAGGGAGCTATTCCACACTAAACTGGTTCCAAGATAAAGATCAATAAAAAATGCACGACTTGATTTTTTGTTCCTAGCTTCATTTAACTCCTTTCACTCCGTTTATTATAACATTAGACAAATAACTGTTCTCACCCTTTCGTTATTTCGATGTAAACGTTTAATAAACTCCGTTATTTCACGATAAATTGTCGCCTTAGTAGTAAAGGAAGCTATTCCACACTAAACTATGCACGACTTGATTTTTTGTTCCTAGCTTCATTTAACTCCTTTCATGACTGAATGAAAAATCGAGTTGAGCTATCACTTAGATCCCTTCACCACTAGAATTTCCGTCTAACGACGTGTATGGTGGTGTTCATAACTCTATTCGGTCAAAAGTGTGGCTTAGCTCTCTTCACTACTAAGGTGACGAAATACAAAGCACTGTAATCTATTTACCATTAAAATAATAATATTACCAGCCTATAACTTTCCCACTGCTGGGCAAAGGCCTCTTCTCATATAGAGGAGGCACGAGCATGGATCACCACGCTTGCTCAAGATGAGTTGGTGATTTCAGACTTATATTAACTACTAGCTTCTGCCCGCGACTTCGTTCGCGTGGAAGTCGTAAAACACCATAATATACTAAAATACCAGCCATATTTTAATAAAACTTCCCTGAACACTACGGGGTTTATTTATAAACGCTGCATAAAGTTAAGTTATGATTAGCGACTGTTTAACCATACATTTTTGACGTTTGAACGTCACTTAACTTTACGCAACGCTTATGAATAAACCCCTTAGTTTGTAGTTTTGGTCACAGCAGTCAAATTATACAGAGAGTCAGGACTGGTGACGCGGAAGCAAGCGATATACAGTTCTATGTTCTATGGTAAAGGGTTTGGTTTCCGCACTTAGTCCTTCAGGTGGACCATTGTACATGGGCCATGGCGGCCATCAGTGGTTATTCCAACCAGCCCACCTCCCTCCAGAAGTTAATTACGTCTCCCGGTATGTTTACGAGTAGAACATCTGTGAAATATCAGAGTGCCCCGAGGGTCTCTTTTCTAATCTGGGTGACGCCTGTGCATTCAAAGAGCACATGCGCGACGGTTTCCTCAGCCTCCATGCAAGCTCTGCACAGAGGATTGTCCGATATGTCTATTGTGTGGAATTGTTTGTTTAGCGTGCAGTGTCCCGTAATGGTCCATGGTACGGAGCGAGAGTGCATGGGAGGCCGTCACCTCCTTCTGCGAAGCAGTAATGCTTGCAAAGGAGGAGGCGGAACGCGTGAGGGAGAGGTAGTCTGTGCGCCCTCACGCCCCTAGTCGCCGCAGAAGACGCCCTGGGCGGCGGGAATCAATTGGCGATTCCCGGCCACCGTAGGCGCGGGCTTGCAGACGGCGAGCAATGGGCAGCTCGCCCTCTGGTAAGGACCAGGCCCAGGTTGACGGCGCGTTGTGTTCTACGCGTGCCACAAAGAGATGTCAGCATGAACTGTGACGGGGTCCGCTAGGACCAATGCCTGCCAAGGTTGCGGGTTTTTCCGAAAGGGATACCGTGGCCCTGGCATAAAGGCAACTGAAGTAACACAGGTGGTTTTAGCCAGTAAAAGTCTGACACGCCCTCCCGCTCCCCCCAGAGCGGGAGAAGTTATTTGATAATTTCCCACCCAAAAAAAAAAAGACCTATAAAGTTCTTCGAACTATCACAATTACAGTAACAAAATGTAAAAAAAAACCGGTCAAGGGCGAGTCGGACTCACGCACCGAGGGTTCCGTACCATCATAATTGTATAGCTTTATTCATATTAGTACCTAAATAATTATGTGCCCAGTAAAAACCCTAGCCCGTTAGGTAAAGTCTTAAGAAATGACGATTTATTACGTAAACGACCTGTTTTTTTTTTTTTGCAATCCTTGAGAAAGGTATGTTGTAATAATAATGATGACGAGTATGATTTTAGTAGTAATAAGAAATGAAACATAATCTTAAATATGGAAAAAAAACCTGTGAATATTCTTATTTTTCTCTGATCTAAAAGCACGTGGAAATGAGTATTTTCTCTGAAAACACAATAGGATGGTAAACGTAATATTTTATCTAGTACTCGTGTTATTGAAATGTTATTTCTATGTAGATATAAATCACCTTTAACGTCTAAAAATGATATATTCGAGGATAAAAAGACATTCGTGAATATATTTGGGTTCGTCTTGACATTTATTCAAAACACAGGTAGGTAGGTACATGTGTTCACTTCAGTTTTTCTGTCAGACATTTATGTTACTACTCATTGTTCGGAGAAATTCAAAATGTTGGCGGTTCCATTTGTAAGAATAATTATGTCAGAATACACTGATGAACCGACTCACACAAAAAATCTAAATAAATATAAGCCGTAGACGACATAGTTTTGCTGTACAAATCAATCCATAACTTTACAGCAGTTCGGATGCTCAAGAGTTTAAAAGTTTAGGGTCACCGCCATCGGCCCAGAATAATTTGAATACTGAGATTATCCATAAAAATCAATTATACTTTCTTCCTTGAACCTGCTACATTGGTTCTCCCTGGACGATCAAAAATGTGACAAGCTCATGAATATTCCATTATTCCTTGATTTGAATTTTATTTGCGTTTCCTCACCGATCGGCGTCTGAAACAGGGTGCTATTTAGAAAGACCTTGAACTCAGATCATGGTTTTAATTCGTAACGTAATGGTTTTGATGGCTTTATTACTTATTTATTTATATTTTCTTTGCTTGTTCATAATAATCGTTTTTACTCATGCATAACTAAGTATGAAGCATGTATTAATTACTTCAATAAATAGATTCAACAAATCAAAAGAATGATACCGATGAGTTTTCTGAAATGACGTTCACACGTGGCAGCACTGAGACGTCAGATCCTGGCACCTGTCAAAAGTGTCAAAGCGCCTTTATTTTCTTTAGTCGTGACTGAATGGTGAACGAACGAATGAAACGATTGATGAACGTCATCGTATATTCTATATTCATTGTCGAAATGTATATTTATTATTAAATATTTATTTATATAACTTTAGAATTACATAAGCATACGATAAGTGGCACAAAACTTTAGACCATCTCGGTTTTATTCGTATATGAAAAATTTTAATTTATAATATTTTATTTTTACGTGAAAAACCGGTACCGGTACCGTGTGGTGCCGGACGTAAAGAATAGCACCACCCCGTTTCCTCCCGTGGGTGTCGTAAAAGGCGACTAAGGGACTTACTAGAGAATGGGCAGCAGCGTTCTCTATGCATTTTTAACACTATACTGCGATCGCCAACCCCCCTGCCAAGCGTGGCGATTATGGCATATTCTCCCCCTTTTGGGGGAGGCCTATGTCCAGCAGTGGACGTCTTTCGGCTGAAATGATGACGATAAAAAAGAAACAAAACAAAAAACGTTTAAGAAATTATAAAACAGTCATTTATAAATATTTTGATGTTATGAATAGTTTAGAAACACAATCATACATTTTGCGTTTCCCACCTATGGCCTTTTCGTCCAATTCATTAGATGGGCCAGGGCTTGAAGAATCTCCTGGCTAGCTGACTGGTTTGTGAATTAACGTAATCCACTAACTCGTCATCAAAATGAATTTTGAATGTTGGTTCGAATGATCACGGCGATCGAAGCAAGCGTGTGAAAGAGAGCGCGAATATATTATGCGTTTGAGTGTAGAGTGAGATTGGGCTTCTAGGGTTAAGCAATATATAATTTTATAATACGAACATGAATCCGAAAAGTCAGAGGTGCGTGCCTTGGATTCGAACTGAGACCTATGACTTCGCAGTCTGACTGTGCTGCTGACAGATTGAGACTTATACCTATTATAATAAAACTTTCTTAAAAATACTGGAATTGACCTTCTGTTATATTATTTTTAGTTGATAATGTTGCAAAATATTTCAGTTACCATGATTTACACATGGGGTATATCGATGAAAATTGTACCGTGTTTGATAGATAACCATAATCAAATACCTCCGTCCACCATCTGACAAATCGACCACTGACCCTTACCCTGATTTTCCGAGGGTTGACGAGAAGTCAATGCATTTTTTGCCTTTTTCCTTTTACCCCAGATGGACGAGACTTTCGAATAGTTCGAATTTCGACGATAAAGTTTAAAATGAAATGGCTCTCTGCAAATAGTTGACGCGGTGAAAGTAGTTACTTACAATTTTATTACAGACAATAAGAATGATATGGAATGTGTACCTAGTACCGAGTACGTTTCATTTTATGTACGTCTACATTATATTAGCCTATAATTTTCATTCTATATACATTCAGAATGTTATTAGATATCGTAAAAGTATTACAAATGTACATTCTAATGTCGTACGTGATAGTCACTTGATATTTTTCGCGAAAAATATATGTGAGATGTTTTTAAAGTAGAAATTCACGAATGCAGCAACAGATCTTGTTTGAAAAGGTTGTTAAAATATTTTCTGTGTAAGTTTGAAAGCAACATTAAAATAGAAAAACCCATCTTGATGTAAATTAGCAGGTTGCTGAATGAGTTTTGTTTGATTCTCGTATGGTTTGGCAGCAGAGATAGCCTAGTGGTGTGACTGTCGGACTACCAAGTCATTACTACCGTCGGTCTCGAGTTTGAGCCCAAGGCATGAAAACTCTGACTTTTCGGATTCATGTGCGTATTGTATGATTATCACTTGTTTAAAAAACGGTGAAGGAAGAACATCGTGAGGAAACCGGCATTCCTGAGAGTTATTTCTCGAGGGCATGTGAAGACAAGTCAGAGGCCCATGGGCGACATAAAAGCTCTGACACTAGGTAAGTCACTAACCAGAAGAAGTACTTAAAATTTCAAGAACTTGATGTAATTTTGAAAATACGTTCCTTTATTACTATTAACACTTGAAACGGGATATTTGCGCTGTTGCGCTGTTGCTTGCAACAGCTCCGAAATATAGGGAACTCGAAACAAAAAGTAAACATGGTAAATATCCCGTTTCAAGTGTTAATACGAGTAGTAATGTTAGTGACCATGACAGTTTAACAACTTACGTTCCTTTATATCTAAGAGTGTAAAAATAGGGAATTTCAGTAGTACTTAAATAAAATGGAACAAAACAAGGTAACCAACATAGCTCGAAGAATTGCCAAACTTAAGTGGCAATGGGCAGGGCACATTGCTCGCAGAACAGATGGGCGTTGGGGCCGAAAGGTTCTGGAGTGGCGACCGCGTACCGGACGACGTAGCGTAGGAAGGCCTGCCACAAGGTGGACTGATGACATTGTGAAAGCCGCAGGAATCCGCTGGATGCGGGAAGCACGAACTGGTTGAAAAGGCGGTGCTTGGGGGAGGCCTATGTCCAGCAGTGGACGTCTTTCGGCTGAAATGATGATGATGATGATGATGGAACAAAAAAATTTCAATACTAAATTGTTGCCATTTTTAAGCATTTTACGTCAAAAAATGTCAGTTACGTAGAAAGTGGCGCCCTCATTTAATTTCTACTATTTTATGTCGCACTGTATTTAAGAAAAAAAAGTAAAGATATATTATACCGAAAACGATCCAGTGAGGTTTTTTTGCGGATATAAAAGATAAACTTTTTCTTTTTCCGACAATGACACAGTAACATGGCTTGAAAAGAAAAGCGCAGAAATGGAATTTTTGGAATCGCGTGTCTGTCACTGCTCTAAATCCATTTGAGAAAGCTTGTACAATATATACATACAAGAATATACCTACACTCTAAAGGATTCTTGGGTGCGGTTGAGAAAAGATGAAAAAAAACATGAGGTACCAACAAAATGAAGGCAAATATAACCATGTAGTTCATTCAAATATGAGCCAATATTGCCTTTAGAATTTATTGAAAATTGTGTATTTAGCAGTAGCGAACATCATCATCATTTCAGCCGAAAGACGTCCACTGCTGGACATAGGCCTCCCCCAATTGGGGGGGATTGCCATAAACGCCACGCTCGGCAAGCGGGTTGGCGATCGCAGTATGTTGTTAAAAATGCATGGAGAACACTGCTGCCCATTCTCTATAAGTCCCTTAGTCGCCTTTTACGACACCCACGGGAGGAATTGGGATGGTGCTATTCTTTACGTCCGGCACCACACGGTACGGCAGCAAACATAGGATAAATTAAAAAGTGAATTAATAATAATATGTACAAGTATATAAAAAAGAGGGAAAACATTGGAGTATTTGCGCCATTTTATGTTTTCCGCGTCTACAAAAGCCGCCCCAGCGTAGCCCACCGTGCTAGGAAAATGGGATGGCGCAAGGGTATTGACACACGTTGCACCCTACACCAAAGACCTACCTACCTTCCAAGGCATTCGGTCTGGTCTTTTGCCATCGTCGCGTGCCAAGCCATTGGGTTCTAAAACAGTCACCCTGGCTGGCAAGAGCACGACGGATGATGTCATTAATGCTGGCATACCGTGATATCCGGCCTGCGCTCTTAAATGTTTACGTAAAATAAATAAAGTGTATATTCAGTGCCAATATAGGTTTATGTGAAATAAAATATTTTGAATTAGCGTAAATAATGTGTTATTTACTTGCACGGTCAAAGTCTAAAATAGTAAGTTGCCGAACTCCGATACTACTTCATTGCCAAAGGAAAACTTTAAAGTGGCCCTGAGAGGAAGCACAGGCATCGTTTTAATATAAAATGAAACTGCACGTCGCACACCGAACAAAATTTATGTATAGGGCTAAAGCAAACATTTGAAATCGAATGCAAAATGTTCCTACATGTTTACTGGGAAACCTAATTAAAACTTAAACCAATGAAGCTGACTTATTCGACCAATAAACTGGCTGTTATATAGTTAAAATACCTCTTAATTCCGACTATCACTTTTCGCTACTTAGTAGTAAAGTTTTCACTTTGAAGCCGGCGAAGTTAGCGCCATAGCGGCATTTCCTTGCTAATTAACGAGGAGCTAGCTACTGCATTGTTACGTGCATCTTTTGCTCGGTTGAGTGGGATAAACTTTGTATTTCATATTATTTCATACTGCCATGCCCGACGATTATTGCTAGACAAAAGATCGTAATGTAAGACATTGTTGGAATCTCCGACTGAAGTATAATTTGATGTCGTCGACGTTTTCGTATGAATGTTGTATCTAAAGTGAATTGTTATGTCATTTGGTATGCAAACTCTACTAAAATTGTTTCCCAGAATTTTATTTTCATCGTTCTTGTTTATATCCAAAAAAAATCGTAACTTCAAATAAAGGTTGTTTTTTGTTGCTGTATAAATAAATTACTGAAAGTATTTTTAACCTGCGATGTTAACAAGGCTCATTTCAGGGAATCTGACAAAAAAATGGAGAGAGTTATAGGAAGCAACAGAGCAAAAGGTGTTCTATTTAACGAAAATACAAAATTATTTATACCATTCCCCCTCTAAAAAGCTTATTTTATTCACTGAAAACAGTGAATAAAAAGCACACACCAATATATTCGACCTCCATCTCAATGGTATACAACCTCCTTGCGAAAAATAGGTACTCGATACAAACAATACTCGACGGCACGGTTGAAACGATTGACTGCTGCGCTGCATGTCGCGGGTTCGATTCCCGCACCAAACAAATATTTGTTTGACCGACAAGTAGTTGTTCCGGGTCTGGCTGTTTGTGTATATGAGTTTAAATGCTTGTAAAAGCACCCACAATACATGAGAAATTCCTAATGTGGGGCAACATTTTTTATTTATTTTTTTCAAAGAAAGAAAGAAATTGTTGTCGTTCTAAATATTATAAAGAACAAGACTTTTATTCGCCACCAAACAAAGGCCAATAAAATGTTCAATCTCCACTATCGCTTCCAGTACAAATCTAAAACAAAACACTAACAAGAAAAAGTATCCAATAAAAGAACAATTCTCACGAATACATCCCCGATTGCGGGTTAACTTTCTACCGACCAATTCCGTATCGCCTCCTTCGACCGAGGAAGCGAAGTAGCGAAGTTGGGAGTCATTAACTTCACTTAAGTTCGTTACTCCACTCCGTAGATGCAAGATGGTGGTTCCCGAGCCAGCTGCGTTTGAAAATGAACGAAATAGGATAATGAGCAACTTGGTCTCTTTTGTAGAGCGTTTACATGAAGAAAGAACGTGTGGACCGAGAATTAAATAATAAAATTAGCAAAAAGGATTCACCGCTTCTTTAAACTTACATCGGTTTTGATAATTACCTACATTGCTCGTCTCTTGCAAGAATTTGAAATTGAACCCAGTTTTGCAAAAAGAAACCAACCCACAGTTTGAGAGAAATTGAGTTTAGTACATAGATGGCGCTCAAATCACGCATTCTATCTTCCCAAAAAAAATGGTTCCATTTTATCGACTAACAACAGAGATACAACATTGTCACTTGTGAAATCACATTTTCATATTTTAATTATGCAAACCAGAACTAATGTTGGTTGGTTCCATCTATAAAGTTGGTTTTATAGCATAAAAAGTTACAATATTGTGTTAAATCACTGTTAAATGTAATAAAATGATTCACTATCTAATAAATAGCATTAAAAAAGTATCTTAATTATAAAGAATTACTTTAATTTTTAGTAATATCACAACAAGAAATCTTACTTCCATTTTGCAAGAACTATAAGCAACAAAATATGTTTTTGCAAGAAAGAACCAACCGGGTTTTTAATGATTTACTTTATAAAAGTTATAAAACTGATATTCCTAGATAGGCTACAACAGTATCCCACATAAGGTTAACAAGTTAGTATTCATTCAATAATATACTATGTATTCATTTTGCACACTCTGTTTGCTTTATTTAGCAAAAGTCTCGTTTTCTCGAAACCAACCTGCTGTGGGTTGGTTCTTGTTTGCAAAAATGGGTCCAATTTATAATAATGTTTTTAGCAAAAATTTAAATAAATACACAAACAAACACTTTAACTTGAACATTGCGTAAATTTAAAGTACACTCCTGCCTACCCGTTTGGGGAATACAGATGTGATGTTAGGATAAAATTAAACTTATGAATAAACTGTATCTTAGTAAATATAATTAAGTGCCAAACAAATGTTTACAAGGTGTTACTTCGTAGGGACTAAACAATTGAGCCTTCTTGGAACAGCCTATCTTTTTCCAAGAATTGGTGTACAATAAATGAAAGTTCAGAATCCCTAGTAACTTAACATGCCTGACGTATGGTAACTAAGCAACGTTATAGTAACTGGAATCTACGTTTCTTAGGGCGGGTTGTTTCACGTCCACTTAACGCACGCGTATACGTCATAAATGGCGATAACTGTCGTCAAACCAAAAAAGCGTTGTTTCACAAAATTATGCCCTTAACGTTCGTTAAAAAATAACGATTACAGTAACTGGTGTCATATCCACTGGTTTACATGGCATTTTATGCTTTTACATTTAAAATTTGACGATCGGTTTTTTATGCAGTGAAACAACGCTTTGTATTTAACGAACGTTAAATATCATATGTAATCGTTATTATTTGACATAGGTACGTATGTTACGTTAACCAACCGTTTGAAACAGCCGGCCCTTAATAGTGTAAAGAAGTATGGGAAAAGACGGCTAGATTTTTATTTAAATTAGTCCTTTCTTTTGCAACACAACAAGTGTTTTATTTAAATATACATCCTAAATGTATATATATATTTTTATTAGTTTTAACTTTTGGACGAATTTAAAAAAAAAAACTTGCTCCCATTCCCATACTTTTGACAAGTTTACTCTGATAACGATACTTGTTCAGATACAACTTTGCAAATAACATAACATAACATCACGCCTGCGATTCCCGAAGGGTTCACCTAATGTAGGTTCAGACTGGCTAAAGTAGACTCATCTTTCATGGGGTACTGTTTAAAATGTTACAATAAAATTCCTCCCCATATACTTCAACTGAATGAGACTAAATTTAAGTCTTGTATAAAACGCACACTATGCAGGCAGGCATATTATAAGAGGGGGATTACATCGCTGATAAAAATGCTTGGCGGAATGCTGGTCCTGCTCCACAACCACAGCTAGTTGATTAACATTTGACAATAATGTTGGAGCTGCTGAAGAGTGTAAGACTATCTTTGCATTGTATAAACTCAATCTCCTTTGTATTATATAATTGCATAGCACAGGTGTGAGTCCTATGTACTATAGAGCTACCATTGACCGGGTAATATATCTTTCATTGACTTGAATGTGCCCTGGCGGCTGAGAGTATGTCATGCTCACTTAGATGCCTCGCTGATGGTGGCGTGTGTTGGATCATTTAGCTCCCTTTAAAATGGTTGAGCTGAATGGTGCTAATCCATGCGTCATGTTCGTGAACGGCCGCAGTCAGTTGGGACTGGTCATTTCTTAGCTGCCACGGGTTATTTTTTTTTTTTTTTTTGTTTCTATTTGTTGTACCTACTCTGGACGTTTTTAACGTGTAAGTTTTTATTATTTTTATTTTTACATCGTTTTCACATTTTGTTATAAATTCAACATTATAGATGTAACGAATACTTTTATAACAATTTAATTTAAAAGAGTGTCCATGGAGTTTCTTGCCCCTTGACAATTCAAAAGTGCCTGTAAATGGTTTAATTGAAATAAATGGTTTGAGTTTGACACACGGCTACAAATCAAGCTATACATTACTAGTTTAGCCTGATCTCGCATTGTATAGGATTTCCGTACAATGAGAGGTCAGTTTATACTGGAAATGTTTAGTTTGATTTGTATCCGTGCGTACACCCACATTTTAACAGTTATATTTAAGTCCCATATAGCAGGGTGAGCCTATTGCCATCAACCGTGCACAAATCCTGACTCCGAGCTGCTATTGAGAAATTCGAAATGAAAAATCCAATAAAACTTTTACGCCAATAAAAGTTGGCGCTTGTGACCACTAGACTAATGAGGCCATGAAATTTTGAAAATGTCGCTGTTTTTAATGATCCTAACATTTTATTGATGGTGATACAATTCAATTCTTATTTTGCAAATAAACTCACATGGTGCTATTTGACACATCATTTTGTCGATTTTGACACAATTAGTGCGTTTGTCCACCACAGCCGTTCCTGGGATATCCCAGGAACTTCAGCGCCGTCATCTCGTTCTCGGTGATATCACCGAGACAGAGATGACGGCACTGAAGTAGCGATACATACATTTACTATGGCCGCATGTCCACCGGTGGTGACGGACGTGCTCGAGATTCTAACGGTCCCATGTACTGGCTAAACAAAACACGTTTGATCTTGGCCAGACACTGCCGTCGCACCAGCACGGCGCACGGTGCCGGCGCCGCTCGCCCGGCTTTTACTTTGTCTATCATAATATTCATAATTCATAACATTCTGAACCACCGAGTTCGGTCGTGGTGGACAAACGATCGCCATTAATTTATTTTACTTCGATGGTCTCAGTGTATTTTACTTGCTTTGATGGTCCATTTGTGACTTCCAGTTACAACTATACATAAGCTATATGTAAGCGGACACGCCCTTTATGCCAGGAGTTTTTTATTTAGGTATTAAGGTCTATTTAAGTTTTTAATTTTTTATTGCTGCATTAGTATAGTTTTCGATGTTTTTTTGGTATATTGGCGTGTGCTAGCTGACATTCAGCGAATAGTTTAATTTAATGTTTTGTGTTGCGAAATGAAAATTATTTTGCATACTATTGTATAGAATCTAGTTTTTCTAACTAAATAGATAGCTGTGCTGCTGGGGAGTTTATTGCGCCATTTCTTATTTCCAGATAAAGCACTAGGAATTGGTGTAGGGCGGGGGTTTTGGAGGAATGTCCTATCTAATTTTGACGTTTGAAATGTGCTGATTCTCAGCGTAATTTGAACAAATGACTTTGGTTTTGTCGTCACCGGGATGTCACGTTCGGTTCGAATAATCTTACCGGTGACGACCCGGCGACGGCAGCGGTGGACAAACGCCTTAAAGGTGAAAACACCTATAATATTCTATCACCTATAAAATACCCGTTTAGGTACAGGTAAGCATTTGATCATCGTTCTCTGCTGCGCGCAGCAACATCAGTTTTTTTGGTGCGTTCATACCGCAGCTGCGGTCGGAACGCACCAAAAAAGCAGAAATCCGAAACATGTTTGACAAGAATAAGCCAGTTCCTTACCCTCATTATTTGCCTATGCAAACCTTGTTAAAAGCATATTTGTTTTTTGAAGCGTGGTGAGTTAATTAAGTTTGTTAGGGAGTGGTAATTTTTGAGTTTCAAACTAAGTTTTGGAAACAAAAACTTGTACAATTTGTGTTTTAAAAGCCAAGGTTTTTTGAAAGCTGGGTACTGTTTTATGAAGAATGGAGGGCCCGCAGTGATAATGAATATTGAAAATGGTATGTTTGAATTTGGAGCATGTTTTAACCAAGCTGTTTCCCCCGAATAAAATTTAAAACTCATATAAAAAGTACACTTTGTAAAAAAGCATATAAGAAATTAGAGGATTATATCCAAGATAAGAATCCAAGGAAACATGCTGGTCCTGCTCCATAGGACAATTTAGAGTCTAGACAAAATCAAACGGGTTGCTAATTAAACTTTATAATTTACTAGCTGACCCGACAGACTTCGTTCTGTCAAAAGCTATTTGACTGTGGCAGTTTGTCTACGCGCAAAGGCAACTACCTACCTACCCTACCCTACCTTACCCTATCCTACCCTACCCTACCTAACTAAAACCTTATTTTTTTTTTTTTTTTTTTGATAAAATCTTTTCTCAGACCTACCAAATGATGACTGACACGTTATGTCAAACGCCATAAAGTTACATTAGAAGATAGAGTTACCTACTTATTATTACAATAAAAATGTAAATATGGTCGTTTTCTTACAATTTTTTTTTTTAACTTTCTTAAATTTTTCTCAAACTCAAAACTCAAACTCAAAGCATTTATTTCAAATAAACCAATTACAGGCACTTTTGAATTGTCAAGGGGTCGGTCAGTCAGAAAGATGAAGCTAGTTGCCCATTCCAAAGCGTAGTAGGTTCCTATGGAGAAGAACGGACAAGAAACTCCATGGACACTCTTTTAAAACAAAATATTGTTACAAAATATGGGTTACATCATTCATGTTGAAGTTATACATGTGAGAACAATGTAGAAAGACGTGCACGTTAGAAGCGTCCGTAATAGAAACAATTCAAAAATTAAAATAAGCCGTGGCAGCTAAGAGATGACCAGTCCCAACTGACGGCGCCCGTTCACGAACATGACGCATGGATCAGCACCATTTAGCTCAACCATTTTGAAGGGAACTTAATGATCCAACACACACGCCACCACCAGCGAGACATTTGAGTGAGCATGACATACTCTCAGCCGCCAGGGCACATTCAAGTCAATAAAAGACATATTACCCGGTAAATGGTAGCTCTATAGTACATAGTACTCACACCTGTGCTATGCAATTATATAATTCAAGGACATTGAGTTTATACAATGCAAAAATAGTTTACAATCTTCAGCAGCTCCAACATGATTGTCAAATGTTAATTAACTAGCTGAGGTTTTGGAGCAGGACCAGCATTCAGCCAAGCATTTTTATCAGCGATGTAATCCCCCAACTTATAATATGCCTGCCTGCATAGTGTGCGTTTTATACAAGATTTAAATTTAGTCTCATTCAGTTGAAGTATGTGGGGAGGAATTTTATTGTAACATTTTAAACAGTACCCCATGAAAGATGAGTCTACTTTAGCCAGTCTGAAACCTGGTTGAGCTAATAGGTCTCTATTTCTAGTACTATAATTATGTCTTTCACCTCTTTTTCTAAAAAGATGTAAATTTTTCCTTAAGTACATGATGTTTTCGTAGATATATTGACAAGGTACCGTCATGATGTTAATATCCTTAAACAGTTCCCTTAGAGAATCGCGCCTGCGGAGATTATATATGGCTCTGATGGCTCTTTTCTGCAGAATAAAAATAGACTCGATGTCTGCAGCCCGTCCCCAAAGTAAAATACCGTAAGACATTATACTATGGAAGTAACTGAAATAGACTAGCCTCGCGGTATCTACATCAGTAAATTGACGGATTTTTCTGACAGCATATGCTGCTGAACTTAGCCGTCCTGCAAGAGATGTTAAATGAGGACCCCATTGTAGTCTTGAATCCAGCGTGATCCCCAGGAAAACAGTTTTATCGACGAATTCTAGTTTCTCTTGATTCAATACTATCTCACAATCACTACTTTTGACATTTGGTAAATAAAATTTTATGCACTTCGTTTTTTTCCCATTTAATACTAAATTATTAGCAGTAAACCAATTTTGGACCTGCAATAGAGCGTTATTTACGTCGTCAAAATTTGTAGCACGTCTATCTACCTTAAAAATTAAGGAAGTATCGTCAGCAAATAACACCATTTGTGGTTGATTTTTTAATAAATGGAGTAGATCATTTATATACACTAAAAAAAGAAAAGGACCCAATATCGAGCCTTGTGGAACACCCATTTTTACTTTTAAACCGAGTGAATTGATACCATTTATTTGAACTTGCTGTTGTCTATCATTTAAATAAGATTTTATTAAACTAAGTGCAAGTTTTCCAAGTCCGTAATGCTCAAGTTTCAAAAGTAAGGTTTCGTGATCGACGCAATCAAATGCCTTGGAGAGGTCACAAAAGATTCCTATGGCGTCTTGGGCCTCTTCCCACGCGTTAAAAATGTGTCTTAATAATGTTACACCGGCGTCGGTCGTGCAACGTCCTTTGGTGAAACCATACTGTTGTTCGTGAAGGATTTTATTCGTGTTAAAATGATTGAGCATTTGATTAAGCATTACCTTTTCAAACACCTTACTGAAAACCGGCAACACGGATACGGGTCTATAATTATTGGTGTCTTTACTGTCCCCGGATTTGAAAAGAGGTATTACCTTACTGTATTTCATTAAATCCGGGAAGACTCCTTGATCTACACACAAGTTAAATATTAAGGCTAAGTAAGGGGCTATAGTCTCAATTATAGAGGTACAGACTTTAACAGACATTCCCCAAAGATCTTCGGTTAATTTGATCTTGATTTGCTTAAAAGCTTTTATTACTATTATGGGGTTAATATGCTTAAAGTTAAATTCAATCGGGCAGGCTGAAACGTTCGCCTTTACTAAATCAAAAGAGAGCGAGGGTGAGGAATTTAAGGTTTCAGTCGTTTTGAGTGGGATACTGGTAAAGAAATTTACAAATTCTTGCGCAACTACTTTGTTATCGCAAATAAGACCACACGACGTCTCCAGTGTATAATCAGAATTATGCTTTTTGTTCCTATTTGTTTCATTATTGATAATTTTCCAAACCGTCTTTATTTTATCGTCTGCTGATTTAACCTTGTTACTGATGAATAAGGTTTTAGCTGCCTTACAAGTGTTCTTAAAAATTCTAGAGTAAGTAGCAACATACTTATTAAAAGTTTCTGTGTTAATATAAGGCTTAAGGCCATACAACTCGAAAAGTCTTTCCCTACTTTTCCTGAGTCCTTTAGTTGCCCAGTCACTAAATAAAAACCTAGGGCTGATAGTTTTAGTGTTCTTTTTAAAATAATTATTGAACTCGGTTTGGACTACTGAAAAGAATTCTTTATACAAAATATTAACATTGTTCATTGTAAGGTCCTGATCATTTAACTTATAAATTAAAGTGCTATTAAATTTATTTAAATTAACTGTTGTTAATGGTCTGAACTGTATCTGCACTTTTTGTATTGGTATGTTGGACTCAAAGGTTACGGTTTGACCGCTGTGATCAGAAAGGAGATAATTAACTATGGCTTTATCTAAATAGGTGCAGCAACAAAAAACATTATCAATACATGTAGCAGTAGTCGTGGTTATTCTGGTTGGTTCTACAAACACATTTGACAAATTAAATGATTTAAACAAATTTAATAATCTACTGGTATTTGAATAATTTTCTAAAATATTAATGTTAAAATCACCACAGATAATTACTGATTTATTACCAGTTGCAAGTTTTGCCAAAACATCTTCCATAACAGACTCAAATATAGAGTAGTTTTGATAATTTGGGGGTCTATAAACGCACACTATAACATGCTTATCTAGCTCAACACAAGACAACTCAATGCTATGTTCAACCGACAGTTCACCTATGTCTTTACGAGTTTTTGATTTAATACAATTTTTTATTAAAATTAGTGAACCACCACGCAGCATTGATTTTCGGTTAAAACAACTGGCCACACTATAATTCTCATAGTTAATTAACATTTCATGTTCTTTTAACCAATGCTCAGTTAAACAGATAATGTCAAACATTGTTTTTTCTAAAAACAATTCAATTTCCAATTGTTTGGAAGAAAAACCTTGAATATTTTGGTGAAATAATTTCAAGGTTTTCTGCTTAGCCCCTTTTCTACAGTTAACTATACTAGTGCTAGAAAATACCTTTTTGCTCTTAAGTGTAACTATACTGTCAGTGGTATCTTCTGTTGTCTTACAAACTAGTTTAAATTATTTGAGCTAACCACCATATTATTAGTACTATTACTAACTGTGGTGCTAATTGTACATGACTTCGACATACTAATTATGTCTGGGTTAATATTAAAAGCTAAAAGCCTAGCTATTTGACGTCTAAAACTAATGGGCAGATACACAGTATCCCTAGTCGACCTTAGCTTATCAACAAAAATGTTGGTGTCAAAAAATATAAACTTGTCACTATGGTGACTAACTAAAAAATGCATGTAATTATTTAACATGTGAATGTACTTGTTTTGCCTGTTTGACAAGTGCTCAAAGTAGGGAAAAGCACACAGAATTATTTTATTACAATTCAACTTTAATAGTTTGGTGACACTATCAGTGATATCATCTTTTTTAACGTTAAAACTATTACCTATAAATACAGTAATAATCGCCTTAGGATCATATTCTTTCCTAGTTATTGAAGACATTATTTGATTGTAAGAAGTCTGAGGCATACAACAGTTTTGAGAAGAATGACTCAGATTGTTGTTAAGTAACTTTCCTAAACCTCTTACATAAGAACCTTCTCCTGACAATAACAAACACAACAAAAAAATAATTAGCGAAATCGGTCCAGCCGTTCACGCGTGATGCCGTGACCAAGAGAAATAGGGATTCATTTTTATATTTATTGATAATTTTTATGATATTAATTTTATTTTCTGTGATTAATATTTTAACTCACACACTGACTTATTATATATGGTTTTTTTTTTTTTGAAATCATATACAATGTTTGTAAATATGTGAGCACCATGTACCTATCGCATTTATTAATTTTTCTGTTATTACTTCAATTTCATTCTTTTTACCAATTGTGGTAAGTAATTTTGTTTTTTTTTTATACTTATTATTTTTTTATTCTAGGTACATCGTCTTCAGCTATAAATATTAATTAATGTATACAAACTATTGTTAACATTTTAAAAGAGTAAGTATGGAGTTTCTTGCCCATTCTTCTCCATACATAACTACATTTTGGAAGGCGCAACTAGAATCAATTAACTATTCATGTAATTTTTGACGTTCAAAAGTGCATCTTCGTGCCTATTTGAAATAAATGATTTGACTTTGACTTTGAATATGGATAGCTTCCGCTGAGATCTGTAAAAGTTACTTAGCACATACTTAGATTTAGCTTTATATCTGTCGCTGTCGCACAACTGTTAAAATACAAGTGCAAGATAGAGACGGGAATATGTAAGTTCAAGCATGAGCTAAGTGCCGTTTATACATCTCGGCCTTATACTCTGTTCCTGATGCTGGTAATTTCCATTTTATAATATTGTTAGCATGTTAGAATCGAAATGTTGCTTTTGCAACTTCATTATCATTACGAATGTATTGACCAAAAAGAACAACAACAGTAGGTATATCACAAGCCAGCCATAGTTAGTTACCCACCTATACAAAAATAAAAACGGCCTCTTAAGGCAGATGCGTTAAGTTAGACCGCGGATTCAAATTTTCTTAAATTTTGCAATTTTCTGGTAAGTGTCAGGTTCTATATTGATTGAAATATGATTCGCAACTGTTATAAATACGGCTTTACAGAATTATAATCATTGGAATCAGCAATAAACTAATAAAAAATAAATAAAATAAAAATCTTTATTGATACAAAAACCTTTGACATTGCTTAAAAACTAGGATACATAACTTGGTTAACTAAAGTACACACGGATAAGGAAAACCCTGAACTCCTAAACTAGGTGATCCTGTGATTTAGGAGTCAGTGTTCTGCAGTTGCTGTGGTACCAAAAACCTTTTTATTGCGTTCCAACATTACAAAAATAGTCATTGACATTACAAAGTATATATTATATTAAAATTAACAACGTAGGAATATTAAGGTATGCTGAAAACGACTTTTAAAGTGTATATGAGTGTGTTTGCTAGAGTGAGGGTGCAGTGTACTCGTATGTTAGAATGAAGATGTATGTGAAGATGTGTATGTAGAAGAACACAATTCCTTAAGTTAGAAGTGTCCTCAAATGTCATGATTTCATGACATAGTAATTAAATAGGATTATATGAACTTAGAGAGTTGAATTGATGGTTTTTATGATTATAATTCTATAAATAAATATTTGATATGGCCGCGAATCATATTAAGATCAACGTACAACCGACGTGCGTGTATGAACTTAAACTTAAAGGAAGTAAAAAGATTATTAAAGAAGCGAAGCAGGTAGCGTTCTAGTTTCTGCCTAGCCCCATGGAAATAAGTCAAAATGAAAATATATGTAGGAATGGAACGTTATGACAGGACAGTGAAACGAGACGTGAAGATGGATGGCAGATGTGAAGCATAAAAGATTGACAGAGTATATATACTATGTCATATTCTATTTCATATTAACCTATATGGGCACTTATGAAACGTCAGAAGCTAGGTGCACGGTTCCAATTAGTCGTTTCCTATGGAGAAGAGCCGGCAAGAAACTTAAAAATAATAATTGGCTTTACAATATTATAAAATAACAGTGTTAATAGGTCCATACCTGGTAATTGTTGAAAGGCCTACACTGTCCTCCCATGAGGACAGTGTAGGCCTTTCAACAATTACCAGGTACTTAACAAAATAAAATAAATGCCAACAAATCTACACTCTACTAGGCCTACAACGTTCTCACATTCACAAAATCTATATATAAGATTAATGACCTGATTGCAATTACAAATACAGTAACAAATCTGAATAAATATCATGTCCAAAAAAGCCACTAATAAAGAACTGAAATTCGATTTGTGGGTAAATAATGTCAAATAATGAATAGATTATAACATCGTTATTTGGGAGCAGTTAATAGACATTTACATAGTTATGTCGTTTATGAGGTACCAGGGAAACTTCCTTGTCTTCAACGTAGTCTTTTATCTTATAATATGTTTTTTTGATAAGGACACGTTTGATATGGGTTTTGAACTTTCCTAAGGCGTGAGTTTATGTATGTATGTTGTATACAACCTGATACTGTCCTAATAATTGCAAAAACGAAAGAAAATTTGAAATTCGTTGGCTACCCCGACGATTTCGCCTTAAAGATCAAGACTTACCAGCATAATCTATTACCTTTCTAAGAAACCTTTTTAACCTAAAACAAAATCAAATAACATTATCAAACAATAATAAAACAAGGTATCAAGGTAAAAACATAATCCTTTTTATTATAAAGCCGTTCTTACGTTTGTAGTTACATTATACGCGATAGTAAGGGTAAAGGTTGGGTTCGATTCGCTGATAAGTATGTTTATTTTGGGCCCCGTACTTTGGATAGTCGAGTGCCTACCGGTACCAGGTAATCCTAGTTTTGGGTAAAACATTTTTCTCTAATGTATTTGGCTTAGTTTTATGTAAATGATATGGAAGATAATGTGAGTTTGAATTTATCAAAGGCTTGTTGGAATATTGATGTGAGCTACTTTGCATGTATTTGCATTATTAAGGCTTACATTTTTTTTTTGACGTCTTAATATATACTGTTATTTTTTATGATAAAATGTCCTACATTTTCTTCTATATATAGGGTGTATCTATTCAAACACGAAATATTTTAATAGATACACCTATAGGTGGTAAAGAACCCATGAACACGATTTTTTTTTTTAATCTAAGTATAAATATTATTTAAAAAAAAAAAAAAAAAATTACTTGGTATGATGATTAATTATCAAAAGGCACCCCGCTCGTGCCGCCACCGTCACCGCATCCGGGCGGGTCATTCATATAATTAAAAAAAAGTAAGTAAAGGTTTTTTTGCAAAATGTCTCAAGCAATTTTAAAATTATAATAATTATGTAAAAATATAAAACACTTAGATAAAAAATAAATTTCGCTGCTATAGCTTTTTTTACCACCTATAGATAAAAAAAATAATTAAAAAAAACTTAAAATATTTCGTGTATGAATCCCACCTTATATTTATGCGGCAGGCAGATTGTATGATTCGTCATTTTACAAACGGCGCCGTCCGTTTACAAACGCTCGCGGTTATGCAAAATGCCTAAGGCAATTTGGCAACTCATTCAATTTTTATAATTTCGATATCGAGGCACCCCGACCAAAGGGTTAGGTTAGAACTGTGACCAACCGCGCGCGAGCCGAGCGAGCGGTACTACGGCAGCGGCCGGCGAGCGCCCTAAGGAATAGATGTACATTTTGCATAACCGCGAGCGTTTGTAAACGGATGGTGGCCGTTTGTAAACGGACGGTGGCCGTTTGTAAAATGACGAATCATACAATTTTCCTGCGAGATACATACATAACAATTTGAGCTGTACAAGGATCTTCTGACGTTTGAATGACGTTGACACCCCGCTCTGTTCGTAAAAATGTGTACTATTGTTTTGTGAAATGTCACATAAAATAAAATAAAACAAGACGGCGGCGTTCGTTCCGAATTTTGCCAAGCGCCAAAATAACCTTGTAGCGCTTATAGGACAGTAGCCCATGTCAAAGTAAAGATTTACCTGCCAGCAATCTAATTGATAGCACTGCTGACTGCTAAAGATGCTACGAACGTATACTCCATTTGAAATAACATTAGATATTTAAAAAAACCTTTTTTACAGACCGTTCAACCGATTTTGACTTCTATTGCATAGGCATAAGGATGGATTGGCTGCTTGGGCTTAATTATGCTGAAACGGAAAATCTATTATCTTTCAAATATTAAAATATTACAATACACACTAACACTCATCACATGCATACATAAACCCATCACATTCACACTCACACTCATCACTTACATTCATCACATACACACATACATTTGGTTACCTTTTAGTCCTAAGTGAATTAATTATACACTGAAACCGGTGCATTTGTTAACCTATCTTTATTGATTCATATTATCTGTCGAAAGAGACTGGATCCTGCGACGCAGGGTATCCTAGTGTGGGATCCAGTGTCATACCTAAATATTGTAACACTAGTTTAGAAATCAATAAAAATTAATTATTATTATTATTAAAAGCAAAAAAAAAGTGTTTACAATACTAACTGTTTACTGCAATTGCCTGCACTAAATAATATATACAAAATATATATATTTGAAATCCTCATAACAAGTTCTTTCATTTGATATATCACACGGTATAGTTTACAAAACTTTTATTTTCAAATTTTTCGACCAGAAGAGAACCTTATATTCAATATTAATTATTTATTCACGTTACACGTTCGTATTTGGGTCACAGAAATCCTGTGTACCAAATTTCAACATAATCGGTCCAGTAGATTCGGACGTTTTTTTTTCCTTTTGAGCTACGGAACCCTAAAAAAAGGTTTGGCTACACCTAATTGATAGGGTTATGACACCCACAAACAACCCACAATAACACGAAACCCTTTTCTTTCTTTTCCGAAAACCTTTTTTTACGGCTCAGATTATGGACGTCAATCATAACAAGCTTTTCACAAGGTGACTTAGAAGTCAACTTGTAATTTGATCGGCTTGGATTCAGTGTTTAACACCCTCAAGCATTGTAGCGACTTTATGCAGCGCTGCGCTTGCTGGTCATCGCATCCGTGCGGCAGTTTCGCTGCAACCACTTCTAATAATAGTACATTATTGCAAAGGCCGGAAAATAGGCAATTGCAGGTCGAGTATGAGTTTGAAGGCCGAGCCGTAGGCGAGGACGTCACTAATACGAGACAGGCAATTGCCATTTCCGCCGAGGCAAATATAGTACTATTCTTAAAAAATGCAGGGAAATAAGATATACTTAAATGTATTTTTCTTTTGACTTCGCTGGAAGCAGGTTTTCCATTGCCAATTTGGCTTCTGATCTTAAATCTGGTTCAGAGAGTGAAATGGAGATTGATTGTACTCCAACAATCAATCTCCATTTCACTCTCTGAACCGTTGGAATTCATTTTAATTATTAAATTTATATTTATTATGTATGTAAATAACAGGGGTAGTCAGATAGGAAATGTCGACTTCACCAAGCTTGTTTTTATATTTTTTATATGACGTGTAAAAGTGATTCCGATATCCTCTTTACAGAATAAACGATTTCATTTCAATTAACAAATCAAGACGAATTTTCAGCTTTACCGCCAATTTTCTATTTATCATCTGTGCCGAAAGGCAAACGCATTTATGGCTATACAGCCACGTGAAGGCAATTTGTGCTAAGCAAAGAGACTTACTTTGGTATACCAAGAATGATAAGAGATCCAATCAAAGAGTAGGTATTTATTAACCGCAGCACGCCGTTTCATACAACATTGCTGGAGCGTTGTATTGTTTCAAATTCAAAAAACGCTCCTGCAATGGATTTGATTTTCTTTGTCCGTAAATTCGATACTTCGCGTGTTCTTTTTTGGAAAATAATGACAATATTTCCATGCATGTTTGAGAAAATACCTGCTGGACAGAATTAGGACACATTTGAGGAACTCAGTTATATACGGAGTCTCGCTGTAAAGATCAAGAAAAACTAGCAGAAAAAGAAATTTTACTCTGCATTGAAACATACGCTCATTCATATTATGAAGTAGAAACCCCAAGCGAAATTAAATAGCATTCACGGGGAATACCTATTTGCATTTTTTATACTCGTATTTAAATGAGAGACTTACTGTGTTAACGAGTGATAATCACAGCACATAGTACTAATTAGTAGCAGTGTAATAATAAAGTGATATAAGAACTTCAATTTAATTTGTACCACTTATCGTTTACTCGTTAAAAGTACAAAATGACATGATAAAATTAACGGGCCGGTTAAATAACGGATCGCAGCTGTATAAACGGGCTGCTACAGCAAAAATTGTGAAAGAGTTTTAATCCAAATTACGTGGTTTCAACGCATTATCAACACAGTTTATCCCACAAAGAAGAACTAAGTAAGCATTTATACATTCAAAGCTTTGAAATGGAATATCTCTTTTAGGTTGAAAAAGTATTTTTAATCCCTTTGTTTGTACGATCTGATTACAGTACTTTCTTTTGAAATCGCACTTTTACCTCCTAAGTACGTATATTATGTAGGAATTTGGTTCGAACTTGAGGTACAATTTACTGTAGCGGCAATCAATGCTACGTGTCGACACAAAGTTTTAAAACCGGCCAAGTGCGTGTCGGACCACGCACAATGAAGGGTTCCGTAGTGGGGCTGAATTTATCCCATGAAAAAACTTAACATTGTAGTTGAAAAACATATTCTCCCATACAGAATGTAAAGGAGAACATGTTATTCAACTGAAACTATAAGTTGGTCGACTATTACTCGGTAACTTGTAAAGCCTACTAAGCTGTGATAGTTTTCCTATTAGCTTCGTTATCGTCTTCGTTATATATACTACTGCTGTGATTTTTTTCACATACCCAAATACAACCATTTAGCTAGCAGAGGGGAGGCACACTTGACTGTAACAAAAATTAGCACTTCAAAACTTAATATTACGAAAATGGATCCCTGGATCGAAAAATGGTTTTAACAAACCAGCAATATTTTTGAACAGCTTATCCAACGATATCCCACACCATGGGATAGACGTGGAAAAAAACAACCCTGCTTTACACACACTTTCACATGTACCTTACTGGTACATTACTTACTAAGGGCTGTAAAAGACAGAAAGCCCGAAATCGCAGGTATTTGTGACCCGAGCGGCAGACGAGGGTTGTAAATATGCGATAGAGGGCTTTCTTTTTTACTGCCCGTGGTGAGTACACAATTTTACGTCTTCACCTGGCCACAATGCGAGTTTTACTGTACGCGTAGCGTGCGGTAAAACCTGATCCTTCGTCTTCCGCATCAACGGAAGACGAAGGATCAGGTTTTGTGGTGCAGCTTTGGAGAGGCCTATGTCCAGCAGTACGCTGAGTTGTTAATGATACTGCTAGGAAATATTTTCCTGGCAGTCATAACGGAAAAGTAGATTAAAGAAGTTTTAATAAAATTATCAAATTCTAAGCGAAAATTATCTCATCGCAAATAATTCTGATTGCCTAACTCGTTTTTACCAAACAATGCTAATTTTACAAAACCAATTGTTCTATAATAAAGCGGGCCGCGCATGCTATCTTAAAGGCCTCATCGCTACCCAAATAAAACTACGTAATTGGGTTTGTCAAATTGCCCGGGTTCGGACTGACTAGCGTCATTAGGCCCTTAGATTTTATTGAAAGTGGAACGTTCATTTTGTTTAGAATCGTTCAAGTGTTTTGTTTATACTAAAACATTTTCTTATTAGGTATTGTTTAGGCCCGTTAATGAAGCCCATTTAATCGTAATTAAGGCTGTGTTTGAACGGTGAATTGCAAAATTTCTAGTCTATGTATTTTTGTTCCTGAAACTAACGGCTTTGAAAAGTCAGCAGGAGTAAAATCAATCTGCCTAGCCTTTTCCCAACTATGTTGGGGTCGGCTTTCAGTCTAACCGGATGCAGCTGAATACCAGTATTTTACATGGAGCGACTGCCTACCTGACCTCCACAACCCAGTAACTGGGTAACACGATACCCCTTGGTAAGACTGGCTGTCAGACTTTTGGGCTTCTGACGACCCGTAACGACTGTCAAAAATCCACGAATTACAGCCGGGACCAACGGCTTAACGTGCTTTCCGAGGCACGGAGGAGTCTCGGTATGTAAAGATGGTCACCCATCCACGGACTTACCCCGGCAAGCGTAGCTTAACCTGACGGATCGACCCGTCCGGCTGTTATTACTTAGCCACGAGCTCCTCAAAAGTCAGCAGCAGTGCCGGTATTTATTTAATCATCTTCTGATTTCGACCACGATTTGTAGTTTCAGTCATTTTGGATGCGTATTCCGGAAAATAATATGATCTTACACTAAACAAATCGACGAAAGAAATTCTAAATAACCAACACACGTAATTTTATTTCATAGACTTCAAAAACAAAAGTCATAAACCGATTTATAAATGGAACGACGTCATCGCTAAGCTTCTCGCTATTTTCAGAACTTACGAGTATGAAAGGCGGAAAGGTTAGAAACCCATTTACTGATTTAGATACGACAGTTTCGGAACTCCCAGAGAAGTTTTGCGAAACATTCCAAAATATAAACTTGAGAATCAAATTGCGAAAGCCTAATAAACATCTTTGCGTTTCTATCGTCACATCATCATATCACGTCATTGTAAAAACGTGGGTAGTTCCACCCGGTTGACGTTAAAAAAATTCACGACTGCAATGAATAACATACAAGATTTACCACTTTTTGGCCACTGTTACATATAAGATTTTATCCCTCTAGAGGTAATGGGACAAAGCCTTCATGCAAGGTGGTTACGTATCGAAATACAAGGAAACAATAAACTGTTTGAAATAACATATATTTAAAAAGAATACTCCTTCTTAAAATAATACACGGTAGCCTTTAACCCTTCATATGTCGGAACGTCGATCTACGCGAGACACAATGGGTTTTTAATTGTGTCTCTAATTACGACAGACGACATGTTAAGGGACTACTGCAAAAATAATTAATTACTTATATCAAACCACAACTAAGGTAACCTTTATAATAAGTATGTGACTATAACTGTCCCTTATTAACGCCAGCCAGCTCAAACTTCAGCTTAAAGAACTAAGGTCGTGGGGAGGCATATATTGGTGCTTTTAAAATTAAAATGTACGAAATCTAGTTACCTACATGAAAAATAAAGTACTTACACAATTAAATGTTCATGTTTAATTTTAAAATCGACGATCTTAAAATTACGATTTTGACACCAAAACACAAACCGTCTTGCTACACAACTTGCATTTGGTTTAGATTAGAGCATAGTGACGTCACAAGCGTCCATTCCAGTCTGTTACATTTTTAACGGCATGGTCCACGAGACTGCGCCATGCTTCCTTGTTGATTAATTGCCGTCGACGTCTTCGTACTGTCCCTGATTGATTACATTGTAATCTTGTTTGTGACTTGACTGATGTTAGAAATTGTATCAGCCTTGTTTTTCATAATTCCTGGTTTTGGTAATTAGTGGTCGTAGTTTTTAGGCTCGTTTGCCTGACAGATTTGACGAGTAGAATTTATTGCGTTACTGATTTGGGTGCTTGTTTTGTTTCTAAATAAAAGTGAAATAAGTATTTCCGTAAGTTTTTTGTTGGGTTCTTGTTTCATCATTTCAGCCGAAAGACTGTTGGACATGGGCCTCCCCAAGCCACTTCGACCGGTTCTGTGGTTATTTTTGCGGTGCTATGATTATATTCTGCTATGATTATATTCTTCTCAAGTATTATATTATTCCAAGGTAGGTTTCGTTAAAAGGGACTAAGTTATTTATATTTATGAGGGCCCATGTTTAACGATATCTAAGGGTCACAGGCTGACATAAAATATGCAGCTATAAGCGAATAAGAGCAACGAATTTTACTAACACATTATTATGTAAGACTACTAAGTATAAGTAAATGTCGACTAAGTAAATATTTTTCCCATTATGCCACTTGGTACACTTTATTTTTTCTTAGCACAAATTATTGTAATAAATTATGTAATAAATAAATACGCAGCATGTGGCGCGGTTTTATTACGAAGTTATTAGAATCACTGAAAAGGTCGGATAATAATGACACTGGCTGGGGACTGTCACTCAGAGCGTTGCATCGATGGTAGGGTGGCGGCTGTCTTCTGATGACAGAAGATGTCAGGGAAGACGCTGTCAAAGTCAAAGTCAAATCATTTATTTCAAATAGGCACGTAAAAAGCACTTTTGAACGTCAAAACGTGTCGTACCACGTCCACGACGATCTGCTATATTCCGGTACAATCCTGATGAAATTGAAGCTGCTGATCCACTAATAAGATGGCCACATCTGCCTTAGCCTTTACGGCTATCTATCCTGCGCCGCTAAATACATAGCGCTGTTCGGTTTTAGCGAAAACCCTTCGTTAATTGTAACTTCAGAAATGAAATCCTTTATAGTTTGTATTTACTTATAGTTAGCACTTAAGTACTTATAAATTTATGAAGATAGATAGATTGAATACTCTTTATTAAGATAATAACTCCAAAAGGCAAATCTATTAGCACTAATGACGAGAGCATGAATAACTAAACAGTTATCTTATTAACACAATTGAAGCTGAAGTTTCAAAATGTGGATTAGACGAAAGGTCAGAGGTACCCGCCGTCTATTGAATTGTTGTGGTTGGTCTAATATTAGAATACCTTCAATTTGGTTTGAATAGTTAAGGTCTAAAAAATTGGCAGTCATAGGACAGAAGTGAAAACACAAAACTTTGGAATAAATGTTGTTTTATACATATATCTCATGAAAAGCGTTCGGTGACGATGACGCGAGTTCCATGATTTTTGTTCAACCAAAAAGTAGATAGATAGAATACTCTTTATTATGTACACCATAAAACAAACACAAAAAAAAAACACCAAAAAAGAATAGTTCACATACGTATATATATCTACACAGTATACGTATAGCTCATGGAAAGCGGTCGGTGACGATCGTGAACGCATAAGTTTTTCTCCTAAAAAACGTTCAACGCGCCTAAAGAAGTTTCCACTTCAAAAATACACCCATCATCTGATAATGGGTACTTGTAGGTTTGTTTTATTTATTTGGTAAAAACAAGCACAACATTACAGAACCAGTTATCAGGTGTTTCAATAAAAATAGACATATTTACAATAAGAAAGGAATAAAATAAGAAATAATACACAAATATAACTAAGCAATCAATGTACGATAACGATGAAAAGGCTTTATAGCTCTTCAGACATGTTAATAAGTGATCAAACCATAAGAAATCGTTTGCATGAAGTTAATCTCCATTCCCGAAGGCCGCTACGTGTACCACCTATTGAGCTCCGCAATCGCAGAGCCTGTTTACAATGAGCCCGTGAACACAGAAATTGGGCTGAAGAAGAGTGGCATTTTGTGTGCTTTTCTGACGAATCTCGCTTTGGTATGAGGCCAGATACTAGACGTACATAGTTTTGGAGGGTCCTTAGACGCCAAGAACGTTTGTTGAAAACATGCCAGGAAGTCCATGCATACAGTGGTGGAACAATCATGATATGGGCGGGTATTTGGATCAGTGGAAGAGCTGAACTGATTTGGATCAGATGTAATCTCAATGCACAGATTTACGCTGAAACGATTGTATCAAATATTGTCATTCCATTGCTTTAATTTCTAAATTTCTTTTAGGAGCTTAAGGTACCACAGGATAGCCCGGTTAAAGAGTCCGAACCCCTCGTGGTTATACAACGAGATGCCATAAACAAAAAAAAAAAAAAAAAAACTGCTACAGTCGTATGCAAACACACTGCTGCAGCTTATATCAACGTCCTACCATGGCCTGCAATCGCCAGACTTTAATACCATTGAACTCGATGGGATATGCTTCAATGAAGAGCTCTGCCACATATGGATGCAGTACACACCACAAAATCTTTTTCACCTGTTACAATGGACATGGGCGGCCATCCCGCAACGTGATTTGGATGAACTCATATTGAGTATGTCGAATCGCTGCATTTGTGTTACATGTGTAGAATCGTTAGGATTTACTCCGTTAGATTCAGACATCATGTGGGCAGATGATGAGTTTCGTGCCATGAAAATACACTGGGTGCAATTCTATTCAATTCAATTTATTTATTTCAGATAATTACAATCACTAGAAGTTATTATAATCATCCATAGGTTTAAAAAATTATAATAATATAAAACACACAACAATAAAACATTGGATCAGGACGGCACCACTCGCACATGTAGTTTTGTCCAATGTGCCATGAACGAGCAATCCAAATCCATTCTCCCTGCAATAAGCTATAGGAAGCTGTTGAGGCAATACACGGCGTCAAAAAAAATCTTATTTGTCCTCCAAAAGTGAACCCCATAGTGACAGAAATTGATGTGTACTAAATTTCAACTTAATCGTACCATGAGATTCGAAGCAAATTGGCTGTGAAAAATGGACAGACAGACAGATACACGTGACACGAGTGTTCTTATAAGGGTTCTGTTTTTCATTTGGACATACGGAACACCAAAAAACGTACCAAACGTTTTTAAGGTTCCGTATGTCCGATAAAGGTGATCATACACTGTCACGGATCATAACCATCAAATGAAATAAGATCCCCTTACAAAAACATCAGCCAATTATTAATGAATCATCGATACAGTTTATACAGTGCTATATTACTGGATACATAAATGTTTACAGTCAAAAGAAATTTAATGCGCCCACAAGGGTAGAACTCAAATGTTTGTCTCTGGTTGACGCAACGGAATACAAATACGAACCTGTACAAATAGTGACCGTGGTGCGGTGATTACTAAACGTTATATATGTATATGGGACTTTATTGATGTTTCCATATTGGTGTAGGTTACCGAGAATATAAATATAGTAACTGAGGATTGCAAAGTAAAATAATTAATGAGTAGTTTATAGTGTACGAGTATCTAGCTGCACCGGCACGCGTTGCATTGCCACGTAAACAAGTGTTTGATTGAAGTTTTTTTTTTTTGGCCCTTAACCTTTGCGGGGCGCCCTCAGAACACCATACCAGAGTTTCATCACAATCTGATCAATGCTTTAGGAACGCAGGGAAGACAAACATACAAACATTTATTTTTATATAGATAGAGAAATTAAGAAGATGTTTGTTATTGAAATCTATATACATAAAAAGAGAAGTCCTGACTGACTGACTGACTCATCAACGCCCAGCCCAAACCCTTGGACCTAGAAAGCTGAAATTTTGCACAGAGGGTCACTTTATAATGTAAACAAGGAATAAGGAAGGATTTTTCGAAATTCAACCCCTAAAGGGGTAAAATAGGGGATGGAAGTTTATATGAAAGTCCGTCTGTTTTGAAGTTAGAATCTTAAAATTTTGTGTTTAGGCTGACAATTGAAAATTAATTTATAGGTGTCTCAGCGTTTTTGATAATTTCACCCCCGAAGGGTTAAAAAGGGGGATGAAGTTGAAAAGTCCTTAATTTTCGAAGAAAAATCACTTACTATCTAGGCTTATGGTTGGAAGCTAACGTTGTTGTTAGAATTTCAACCCTAGTGGGTGAAAAGGGGGATAATTAAAAAAAAAAAGTTCCTTTTTTAAGTTAAAATCACAAATATTTCGGCTTATGGTTGGAAACTAACACAACATAAATCGTTGTTTTTTTTTTTATTTCAACCCACAAATTTCTGAAAAGCGGGATGAAGTTTTGTATTGAAGTTGTTCATTCGCTAAATTTTGTATTCAAGTAAAAATAATAAAAGTACACGTACACGTGTACTTTTATTATTTTCTAACTTTACAGTATTTTACATGCAGCGACTGCCTATCTGACCTCCACAACGCAGTTACTGCGTAATACGATACCCCTTGGTAAGAATGGTTGTCTGACAACCATTCTTTCGGGCTTCTAACTTCCGTAACGACTGTCATAGATCCACCAATGACAGCCGGGACCAACAGCTTAACGTGCTTTCCGAAGCACCGACGGGTAAAGATGATCACCCATCCACAGACCAACTGCGGCAAGTGTAGCTTTACCTGATCGATCGAACTGTACGGCTATTATTATTTAGCCACGGGCCCCTCCCCCGAAGAACCTTCCATCCTCTTCTCCGGGAGAATCGATATAGATATAGATTAGGATAGTTACATTAGGTTGGATTATATTAGGATATACTCGTAGAGTAGAAGACGTCAGCTAATAAAGGATTTTTGAAAATTCAACCTTTAATGGGGTAAAATAGGGGATTTCGTTTGTTTGAAAAATCTTATTCCTTGAGTTTATAAACTTAAAACTTGGCACAAATGCTTATCTAATTAAATAATAAAGTTTGTTTATTTCAGTTTTTTTTAAACTACCCCATAAAGGGAGATTGGTGGTGTCAAAGATTGTATGGAAAGTACCCGTAACGGACTGATCTATTTCAAAAAAGGCTCAGGGTTTCAGAAAGGCTTTAGAGCTCTAAAAAGGGCTTTTAAGGGGTGAAAATGGGGGGAAAACAAATTTTTTTTTAGTCCATAAACTTGAAACTAAGCACAAATACGTTCTTAAGACTACGCAACATAACAATTTAAAACTACTGTTTGTAGTAATAATAACGTATAGTCTTGTGAAGCACAACTTGACGAGCTTATTTTCTGCATTTTCATTCTAAAATAAAAGATATCACCGAACAAACGATGAGGGCGCCACTGTGCGCTCAGTAGCCTCTTAAATAAGACACAAAGCTCTTCATAATTCGTTTTTCAAAACATCCCCTCGAAAGGTGCTCATTCATTTGACAGAAAAAAAAAAAAAAAAAGAAAAAAAAAAAAAAAAAAAAAAGGATTACGAGTATATGGGATTTTTGAGAATTGATCCCAAACAGACTCACCGTTCGACCTCCGCCCTGGACGGTCGTTACGCTGCTCCCGCTCCCTGCGCCCGCCCCGGTGCGCTTGTTCGGTCATTCCGCGTCGCGACACCGTTCGGAACGGTCGTGTGCTGCAGCTCCGGCTCGCTGCGCCCGTGCCGTGTCAAGTGTCCGCCGCCGCCGCCATCCGGTAATCGTTACGCCCAGTCGTAACGATTGCACTAGTAGTCCGACTACTAACAATAATATCAACTATTGTCTTTTTCAAGACAGGTTGGTATTGGTTTCTTTAAACCTTGTCATCTAAAACGTTGCGCGCGTTTTTACCCCGTCAGGGAAAAACCACAGTTTCGTGGTCCTTGGTTGAAACCTAACGGTGCTAACGAATCCAAGGGGGTGTTGACCCAATCACACCCGCCGAACCCCATCAGGGCAAGGCAGTCAATTGGACGGGTCCCAGAGTTAACCGGCCTTGGGGGATCTCCTAGTCGGCTCTGGTGACAGTTTTCCCTTCACAGCTACTCACCCGGTGTCTTTAGGGTGTGTCTACACCCTTCGCACCGGATTTGTAGGGCCCCGTTCGCACAATAAGACTGGCGACGGGTTACAAGCTTAGGGCTCACCATTAGCACACATCTCCCTGCCTGACCCGGCAGGGAGGCTTCACTCATCCCCGGGCAAACCCACCCGGGGAGTTAGGGATATAGTCGTAGGGATAACTTCCCCGCCGCCATCATGGCCCCCCTCCCCGCCTATAAGAAAAACCCCGTCATCGGGACGGTGTTAATAGAATTCCTGATCGGAGTCGTATTAAAGGACCCCGTATTCCAGTCCAAATATGGACAGGAATACGGAGCCCTCGCGGCTGCCACCCTCTCGGCGTCCGTTCGCGCCCGCTCGGAGGATAGCCCCCGCTCTCCTTCTCCTTCTCCATCGCGTTCGCGTTCACGTTCTCGCTCGCCTCTATCGCAGGCTGGCTCATCTGTTTCCGACATGGAAACAGAAGAGGCAGTCAGTGGTGGAAGAGCCGACACCCCGCGTCCCGCTGGTTCCGACTCAGAATCGGACCGTACCGTCACGACACGGTCGGCAGCGTCCTCTGCCTCTTCCCCCTCCACCTCGGACGAAGGCTTCAGCCTAGTCTCGGGACGGGGGGGCAAGAGGAAGAAGACGAAAGCCCAGAGAAAGGCCGCCAAGAAAGGGAAAGCAGAGGCCCTCAGCCCTCCTGCGTCCCCCACTCCGTCTACCGCGTCCGCGCCCTTCGCGTCGCAGGTCCCCACCCCCACCCCGTCTACCGCGTCCGCGCCCTCCGCGTCGCAGGTCCCCACCCCCGCCCCGTCCACCGCGTCCGCGCCCCTCGCGTCGCAGGTCCCCACCGCCGCGCCCTCCGCCGCGCCCTCCGCCGCGCCCGCGCCCTCCGCGTCCGTTAAGAAAATCCCCCCCCCACCGCCGGTATTTATCCAGGACAAGTCCAAATGGACTGATATATCAAAATGGTGTGTCGAGCTCCGGGTTAATTACTCGCACGCCAAGTCAACTCAGACCGGCATCAAGGTTACGGTTCCCACGTCCACGGACTACAGGAGCCTAACTAAAATGCTTCGCGCTAAAAACGTGTCTTTCCACACGTATTGCCTCCCCGAGGAAAAGGAAACACGCGTGGTAATCCGCAGGATCCCCCGGGAGATCCCTTGCTCCGAAATCATAGCCGATCTTAGGTCGCAAAACGTCCCAGTTAACGAGGTCCACCGTATGCACCGCGCGCGACGCGGTGAGGCCTTTGATATGATCCTCGTGATCTGCCCACCCTCCGAGGGTCATAACCCGATCTTCCAGATCAAATCGATCTGTAGCCTCTCGGGTCTCGAGATCGAGAGACCCCGCAAGTCAAGCGTGATTGCCCAGTGCCACCGTTGCCAACTTTACGGGCATACGCAGAAGCACTGCTATGCGACACCCAGGTGCGTAAAGTGCCTGGGTTCGCATAGCACTGCGGAATGCGAACGTCCAAAGGACCGCGCACTTTGCACTGAGCCACCTAGCTGCGTGCTATGTGGCGAGGCAGGCCACCCCGCGAACTACCGTGGCTGCGCTAAAGCCCCAAAATCCGCGCCCCCTCGCTTAGCGAAGCGTACCGACGCGCGTCAATTCCGCGAATGCCCGTCCTACTTGGAACCAGTAAGACTGAGTCCCCAGAGACCCAGTCCCTGGAATTACCTGCACCATCAGCAGGCGTTCCCTAATCTCCAGACTAGACACGCCCCTCAGGCAGTCGCTCCCCAGGCCCCTCAGGCCAGTATACCCCGATTAATGGACCCGCGAACCCGATTCGAGAACTCGCAATCGAGACCCGCGACCATCGCGCCCCCCACCGCACCCGCGCCCCTCGCCGCCGCGCCCGCGCCCGCGCCCGCGCCCACGCCCGTCGCCGCCGCTCCGTACGCGCGCCCCCCTCCTAACCACACCCCCACTCCCGTGGCCGGTGTCAACAAAGTAGATCCCTTCCAGGTGATCTCTTCCACCTACATGGTCTTCCTCACCCCCCGCGCGAGGAGGATGGCCGATGAGATAGTCGCCGCGACCAACGCCGGTGACTTATACCAAATTCAGGCAATCTACAATGCGTATCCCGAGATCACGCAAGCATTGTCTAGATTCGCGAACAACACCCCTAGACCACTTAATGGATACTAGGTCCCCCGCTAGAAACAAACCCCGATCCCTAATGTTAGGTTATTTTAACGCCAATGGCTTGGACGGCCAAAACTCAGAGATCACCGAATTCCTCGGCGATCATAAGGTAGACGTTTTCCTAATTCAAGAGACCTTTTTAAAACCCAGGCACCGTAACCCGTCAATTGCGAATTATCGTATAATTCGCAACGATAGGTCGCGGTGCCACCTGGGAGGTACTCTTATCTATTATAAATCAGAGCTCTATTGCACGCCCATAGACCCTCCTGTCCTAAAGTCCCTACTAGAAGTCTCGATCTGCCGAATCGGTATGACGGGCCACCCATCTATAACGATAATATCAGCCTATCTGCCCCCTACCATTACAATTGATCCCATCCAAGATCGACTACTGACCGACGACCTTAGCACCCTCTTGAGCATGAGTGATTCCGTCATCATGGCGGGTGATCTCAATGCCAAGCACCCAGCCTGGAATAGTAGACTCACCTCCCATAGGGGCAAAACCCTCTTTGACCTCTGCCCCCTCCTAAATTTTGATATCATCGCCCCGATGAATCACACCCACTATCCGCATAATCCTGACCATGCCTCTGACGTGCTCGATGTGGCACTTCTAAAGAACATCAACCTACGGTTGGTCTCTATAGAGGTGCACCACGAGCTTCACTCTGACCACCGACCTGTTCTCGTAGAATTGGCCCCTCGCATAGGTCTCCACGACCCCAATATCCCCCCGCGTACCAAAAGGATAACGGACTGGAAGCGAGTAGGCGAAAGCTTGAAAGCTAACACGTCCCCCCAATTGGATTCGATCCCCGACCAGTTCGACTCTATCGCAGACACGACGACCGCGATCGACTCTCTCACAGAGCACGTACAATCTGTCCTGAACACATGTTCAAGGGAGGTTCCGGCGACGGATAACCGTCGCGGGAAACTGCCGGACGATGTACGTGCACTGATGACGGAGAAGAACGCAGCCGTCCGTGCGTACAGTAGCTTTCCCTGCACGGCTAACAAAATCCACATGCGCTACTTGCAGCGTGCTGTAAGTAAACGCGTGAAGGAATTTCGTGACGCCGACTGGGATAAGCTACTGAACAGCCTAGAGCCGAACCATCTAGCATTCTGGCAACTCCAAAGGAAACTCAATCCCCGAGGAGGTGGCTCAGCCTCAATGCCCCCACTGATCCGCCCAGACGCGTCTCTCGCTTTCGAAGACATCGACAAAGCCGAATGCTTAGCCGACAGTCTAGAGGCCCAGTGCTCGCCCAGCTCTCAACCTGTAGACCAGGCGCACCTCGATGAGGTCGACGCTGAAGTCGAACGTAGAGCCTCCCTCCCGCCCGTCGAAGACCCTGAGTATCCTCTGGCTCCCGTCACACCGGCGGAAGTGCACGAGCTCATAAAGGGTCTGAAACCTCGTAAAGCCCCTGGCTCTGATGGTATCACCAATAGGGTGGTCCAATTGTTCCCCGCCCACCTGATAATGCTCTTGGCCACCATCTTCAATGGAGCCATGAACAATAATGTCTTCCCGCAAGTGTGGAAAGAGGCCACAGTAATCGGTATTGCCAAACCCGGTAAACCCAAGAAGGAGCCCGCGAGCTACCGCCCCATTAGCCTGCTCACAGTCATGGGCAAACTCTACGAGAGACTTATTTATAAGCGTCTCAGAGACTACGCCGAGACTAAGGGCCTTATCCCCCACGAACAGTTTGGATTCCGTACCAAACATTCGTCGACCCATCAGGTCTACCGTATAGTCGAGGACATAAGCGCCGGCTTTCAACGCGGCCTTATGACAGGAGCTATCTTCTTTGACATAGCGAAAGCGTTCGACAAAGTCTGGCACAACGGCTTGATTTACAAGCTGTACCAACTCGGTGTGCCCGAGCGTCTCGTGCTCATCTTACGAGACTTTTTGTCGAATCGCACCTTTCGCTATCGCATAGAGGGAGCCCTCTCCTCCTCCCATCCCATACGCGCAGGAGTCCCTCAGGGCTCTGTGATATCCCCCCTGGCTTTTACGCTTTACACCAGCGACATCCCGAAGTTTAAAAAGGCTCAGTTGGCTCTGTTCGCAGACGATACGGCCGTTTACTACAGAGGGAAGAGTCATAATGTCATCACCAGCACTCTCCAGACTGCAGCCGACAAGCTCGGTGCGTGGTTTAGAAAGTGGCGGATCGAAGTCAATCCTGACAAAAGCCAAGCGGTTCTCTTCATAAAACCGAGAAAAATCCCCCCAAAGCCCAAACCTGTCACCAAGTTCGGCAAGCCTATCCCTTGGGAGAAGCGAGCCAAATATCTAGGTGTCATTCTCGATCAACGCCTCTCCTTTTCTGAGCATGTAAGTAAGGTGCGTTCGCGCGCCGCCTTCGCTCTCTCTAGGCTTCACTCCCTTGTCCACGAAAAAAGCAAATTGTCACTCAAGTGCAAATTGCGATTGTACACCGCGTGCATCCGCCCCATCATGACCTATGCGAGTCCGGTCTTTGCCCAAGCAAAATCACATGTCATCCATAAGATGCAAATCATTCAAAATAGTTTCCTCCGTAAATGCACGGGAGCCCCCTGGTTCGTTCGGAACACAAACCTCCATGTAGAGCTTAGAATGCCTACAATAGCCCAATTTCTGAAACGCTCTTCCAAGCGATTCTTCGACTCTGCCGCCACCCACCGCAACACTCTCGTTGTGCAGGCCGCCAATTATACCCCCTCCCGCATTAGTACGATCCGCCGTCCAAGGCACGCACTGACCGACCCAGACGACCCCACCACTCTCATTCAGGAGAGCCGTAGGGAAACTAGTACAGCTCGAAGAGTACACACAACACGAACACGATCACAATTCCGACCTCGCTTTAGAGGTCCCGCGCGAAACCGACGACCCCGATTAATAAGCCCTCCCCGTCCCTTGACGACGACGCTTAACGATGTGCCAGCATGTGGTTTAGCTGAGCCTGTAATCCAAACTCCCCCGATTAATAATCAGAACCCTATTATTATTATCCAGCCACCGACGGTCCCTTGCCACCCTCCCCCCGACACTGCCCTAAGCCGAGGTTCGAGCCCCACCTGGGGTGCCCTTAGCGAGCAGTCGTCTAGTTTAAGTAGATCTTAGTGTAAACCCCCTGGCTGGAGGCGTAAACTTCGTTAGGAGCTTGCGGCACCACAGGAAAGCCCGGTTAAGGAGCAGGAACCCCCAGTGGTTATACCTCCGAGATGCCATTTTCAAAAAAAAAAAAAAAAAAAAAAAAAAAAAAAAAAAAAAAAAAAAAAAAAAAAAAAGATCCCAAACAGCCATGAGGGGTAATTAAGTTTTTACGGGAAAATTTACTGCGTGCCTTGAATAACTCATTTTTTTTTTTTAAGGTTTGAATTACTCAAAAGTATTTTTAATCCCGGTCATAGAGTACTTTCAATCCCGGTAGTACGTTCCAGCGGGATTTGTTTCTGACATCCACGCGGGCGAAGCCGCGGGCAAAAGCTAGTAATTATATATATATTAAAATAATTAAACTTTTTGATTGGAAGTCAATTATATTATATGTGTCGGATCTTTCATGATTATGCACTTAAAATGAGACACAAGCGCTTTTGTTTAGCGTTGTGCGGAGTCTAGGATTAAGTACGAGTATGGTGATGAATACGGACCATGGAGCGACAGTGATCGTTTAAACGTGGTCGGGACACCTACTGGCCTAGGAACTGCTCAGTGTTTCCTTTTAAGTTCAGAGTATTAATTAGTACAGTAGTGTTAGTAATTGACTCTGTAACAATAAACTGTGTAGAAGTTAAAGGAGCTATTTCTCTCGTTTACCCGTATCCCAACTCTGCGCCCACGACTGTAAATGCTGACACTATGTATGTCACTAAGTATATTCTGATTACAATCCTGTTTACCCTGACTGCGACATATAAATAATTTATTCCCTCAACAATAAATATAAATATTAAGGAATAATCATACTACATAATAAATAGCCCAGAGAAAGTGATTTGACAGATTTTGTTTTAGCACCTTACTAGTGAAGCTGTCCTAAAAGCCTCATTCGTAATAAAAGTTACACAATAAAAAATAGCGCAATATATGAAAACAAGACGTCTTTATCAGGTGATACTTGTCCATACATACTATTTCATCATGTACCCGTAATTTAAATGAGACAACCTTATTTCCATAAAATAAAAATATCAATCTGATTTTCGTACAAACCATTATCGAGAGGAAATTAAAAAAATTGGCAAAGTAAAGGAACAAAATTTCATTTTAAGAAAGCATTAAATAAACGACATTTAGTTATTAGCTTCAGCTATTTGGGTTTGACCTTTATCAATAAAGAAATTCGAGTAACTGACAGAATTGTGTGGGATGTAAGAGCAACCTACATCGTTCCAAAGTAAGTATACTTGTCAATATTCCCGTGTATTCCGTTCGTCCCACTGGTGAAACGATCGGGAATGTGTTTATTTATTCCCGATAGTACCACTGATTTTATTGGTGGCACGAACGGGAATAATGTATTCATTTTATTTTTGAAGTCCCATGGGTCCCACTAAAATAATTTTAGTTTGGTGGTTTAATGATAAAAAACACTTATTTGTTTAGCATTTAAATTTTAAAATATTTCAATCAGCCATTTATTAAAAACAAAATAATTAAACAGATTAATTTATACTAAAATTAGAAGGTTACAATACCTTTATGTAAGATATAAGTAAGTACATAAAGACACAATTAAAATCACAATTAAAATCACAGAATCAACTTTACGTAGGTATCAAAATACACATAAGCTAAACATGAGACAAAAAATATTCCAAAAAATTAATTAATTTATTTCATTTAATAAATTCTACATAAACCTAAAAAATTGAATAAAAAAACCGGTCAAGTGCGTGTCGGACCACGCAAAATGAGGGGTTCCGTAGTTGGTATGAATTTATCCCTAGAACAAACTTAACATTGTAGTTGAACAACATGTTCTTCCATAAGGAATGTATGGGAGAACATGTTTTTCAACTGTAAATGTATGTTGGTGGACTCGGTAACTTGTGAAGCCTACTTATGTAGCTGTGATATTTTTCCTTTTAACTTCGTTATAATACTACTGCCATGCTGTGAATTTTTACGCATATCCAAGTACAACCATTTAGCTGGCAGGGAGGGCTAGGGACACTTGACTCGCGCAGGGGACACTTGACTCTAAAAAAAACTTGCACTTCAAAGCTTAATATTTCGCAAACGGATTCCTGAATCGTAAAATGGTTGTTACAAACCCGCCATATTTTTGAACGGTCTATCCAACGATACCCCATACTATGGGATAGAAGGGAAAAAAATATCACCTCCACTTTACGTGTAGCGGAGGTACCATAGAATAAAATATATTTCAAGATTTTGTTTTACTACTTTGTCGGCGTGATTAATATGTATACTGAGGCTAAATTAAAATGCTCTAATTTAACTTAATTTTTTATTTTTCTTCAAATTATTAACACTACTCGTTTAGAAAAGATCTTCAGTATAAAATCATGAAAAGTTGGTTATCTTTGCCTTAAGTATCTACAATCGAACATTATTAGGTGTAGCGTAGCGTAGGCGTTGATGTCACGTTGACAATTGTATCTATAATTACGTCCCGTCGAATTATTAATTATATATTATATCATCGTAGTTTCGATCAGCTAGAAATTTTCGACGAATAAATGACAATCGATTAAGTGGGGGTTCATCTTTACCAAATACTGGCATCCTTTACAAATTCATCTGTCTGTCTAGAAACTTGTCAACTGTTGTCAACCGCTCCTCGTACCGTATACCGAAAATCAATCTAAAACGATATAGTGGTAACATCCAAGTTAGACTACGTATAGTTTCCACAATCTTCCTAATGGATTCTCAGATCCATCACACTATGCTTCGCCCACTCTATTTAGCTGCTACACAAATGCTGACAGGGCTTGAAATTGTACCAATTTTGGTACAATCTGTCCAAAATTCAGCCCGCAGTACGCTGTAATAATGCTTTGTAACTCGGTGCCCGAAATGGAACATGACTGTCAACTGTCAATTACATAAGTTCAGTGTCACATCACCTTTTTATTGTTTTTAATGCATTTCTCTTTACGTATTTATTTTTATGGGAATTTGTGAATGAGAATTTAAATGAAATGTGGTAGTATTGTATATTTATATAGCTACGTTGAAGTTATACGTGTATTGTTTTAGGCGAAGGTTGGTGTTTGTAGCCGATAATTCCTGTCACGTTAGAAAAAACAGGTTTTTTCACAAAAAGAGGTCAAATACAACGAAGAGCGTTGTATTTGACCTCGACTGGTCAAGGTCACGTCCAAGACAGATCACTACAACCTCATATCGATCGACCTACGAAGCAAACCCGCAGTCTTTATCAGTATTTAAACTTTAAAATTATACACGTATTTACTTAGGTACCTACACCATTCCTCCAGTTCCAATTTTCTCATTTCCGATACTATTATTTGCCACTAATGAATATAAAGCTGGCTTTGACTGAAAGGAAAGGTTTTCATTTCGAAGCATTCTTTCATTTCGGAAAAATAAACTTGTGGCGGGTTGTTTCACGTCCACGTTAACACCCATAAACGTAAAAACTATCGTCAAACCAAAAAAAAAAATCAAGTGGCAGCTTTTTGTCTCTTGAAAATTTTGCGTGAATGGCGAAATGTTGCCATAATATAAAAATCTCCCAACCATTTTTATTGGACTTTTTACTGGCAGCCTGAATAACTTTGATGATCGGTTTTTTATGCAGTGAAACAAACGCTTTGTAGGTATTTAACGAACGTTAAACATCATACGTAATCGTTATAATTTGACGTATACACGGCCACAAATCAAGCTATACATTTCCAGTTTAGGCTGATCTCGCATTGTATAGGATTTCCGTACAATGAGTGGTCAGCTTATACTGGAAATGTATAGCTTGACTTCTGGCCGTGTGTACGTATGTTACGTTAACCAACCGTTTGACCCCCCTTAGGTATTTATTTTGAATATGAGCTTAATCTATATAAATAAATAAAAATTGAATTGTCTGCTTGTAATGTTAAAATAACAGCTTTTTACTAAATGCATAATTATGAAAGTTTAGACGGTAGGTACTTTAGCAAAAAAAAATTTTTCTGTCTGTTTGTTCCGGCTAATCTCCGAGACGACTGGACCGATTTTAACCGGACTTTCACTGACAGATAGCTGATGTTATAAGGAGTCACTTGAGCTATGCCACCCATGCAGGCGAAGCTGCGAGCAGCAGTTAGTTACACAATATTAATGAAAATTAACCGCACTTAAAAATCTATACCCACTAATGAATGCAGCATATCTAAATAAAATGCAAAATTAAAATAAATAGTCTAAATAAACGTTAATGAAATCGCAATCGGCCAAGTGTGAGTGTTGCTCGGGAGTCGGGAGCCGAGAGTTACCAATACCAATATTTGAATTACTGATTGCTGGATTAAATGCGGATACAGGCTTGTGCTACTTCCATATTTCTGACGTAATGTGGGACCCTTCTTTACTTTTCCCACCGCTTGCTATTTTGTGTCTCGGTTAATTTATTTCTGGCACATTATTGGTTATCATAATAAGTTATAATTAATTTTATTTATTTATAATTAACTAGCTTCTGCCCGCGGCTTCGCCCGCGTGGATGTCGGTTATATCGCGTAAAAAAGTAGCCTATGTCTTTCTCCGTATCCCAAGCAAATTTCATGACGATCGGTACAGCAGTTTAGGCGTGAAAACGTAACATACAGACAGACAGACAGACAGAGTTACTTTCACATTTATAATATTAAGTATGGATTACAACGGCTTGCGCCAATGACAGTAATTAACAGGTAAAACTAAACATATTACATAATTACCATAATTCAAAAACAAATAACAAGTCAGAGATCATACTTAACAATAACTTTAAGAAAAGAAATGAAATTAAAATCGAATAAAGTGATAACAACATACAACTTATTTACCTAACACACATAGCTTTCATAGAACATGAGACAATTTGATATGATCAACCTGAGTGTGTCATTAAAGATGTCACATCCCGGGACTGTCTCCATTAAGGAGTTTATAGCACCATGCATGCGATACAACGGAGATTGCGCGCGCGACACAATGCGGCAATGGGATGTGGCGAACAGTCGGTGTCGTCGAGTAGGTAGGCCTATGACGCAGGTAGTTGCTGGCTAGGTAGTGGCTGGGTAGGCTTTGCTGGGACCATAAGTAAAACCACGTTTGAGTCATCATCTGCCTAGCCTTCTAGTCTAACCGGCTGTAGCTAAATACATGGAGCCACTGCCGATCTGACCTCTACAACCCAATCAATCTGCCTAGCCTTTTCCCAACTATGTTGGGGTCGGCTTCCAGTCTAACCGGATGCAGCTGAATACCAGTATTTTAGCATGGAGCGAATGCCTATCTGACCTCCACAACCCAGTAACTGGGTAACACGATACCCCTTGGTAAGACTGGCTGTCAGACTTTTGGGCTTCTGACGACCCGTAACGACTGTCAAAGATCCACGAATGACAGCCGGGACCAACAGCTTAACGTGCTTTCCGAGGCACGGAGGAGTCTCGGTATGTAAAGATGGTCACCCATCAACGGACGAACCCCGGCAAGCGTAGCTTAACCTGACGGATCGACCCGTGCGGCTGTTATTACTTAGCCACGAGCTCCTCAACCTGACTTCTACAACCCAGTTATTGGAAAATACGGTACTCCATGATAAGACTAGTTGTCAGACTTTCGGGCTTTTGACTACCCGTAACGGCTGTAAAAAAAACCCACGAATGACAGCCGGGACCAATGGCTTAACGTGCTTTCCGAGGCACGGAGGGGTTTCGGTATATAAAGATGGTCACCCATCCACGGACTAACCGCCGCAAGCGTAGCTTAACCCGATAAATCGACTCGTGCAGCTGTTATTACTTAGCCACAAGTAAAACCACGGTTGACAAATGCTGTCCCATTTTTCAACCGTGGTTTTACTTGTGGCTAAGTAATAATGACAAATGATAAATCGCACAGGGTCCTTCGTCATTTGCAATCCCATATGGCGCGATTGAAATTCGCCGAAATTGTTCTCTAACGCATTGGAGGATGTGCTTAAGATGCTGAACTGGGAAGGACGTGGCATCAGCATCAACGGCGAGCACATCTCACACTTGACCTTTTCATACTGGCTGAATTCACTGCATGACTTGCAGCAGATGCTGGATGGCCTAGTTGATTCTTTTGTACGCATTGGTCTCCGGATTGGACAAAACCCAAGTTATGTTCAACGAACATGTCACTCCGGGACCAATTCCTGTCAATGGCGGTGCTCTCGAGGTTGTTCGGGAATATTTTTACCTCGGGCAAACTTTGCAGTTTGGTAAGAACAACTTTGAGAGAGAGGCTAACAAAATAATTCAGCTGGGCTGGGCAGCATTTGGGAAACTTCGTCGAGTCTTCTCGTCGCGTATTCCACAGAGCCTAAAGACCAAGGTCTTCAATCAGTGCGTCCTGCCTATTATGACTTACGGAGCCGAAAAGTGGCCACTCACGGTACGGCTGGTCCATAAATTCAAGGTCTCTCAGCGAGCTATGGAACGGGCTATGCAAAAAAAAAAATAATATGAATAAAAATAAATAAATAAATATTTTTTTCTGAGAGATCGAATCCGGAACGAGATGATTCGGCAGAGAACCAAAGTTGTCGACATGACTGAAGTGGCAATGGGCTGGCCATATTAGCCGTAGAACCGATGACCACGTTGGGGTAGCCGTGTTCTTGAGTGGAGAGCGCGAATCGGTTAACGTAAGGTAGGACGCCTTCAGGCTAGATGGAGCGACGATCATCGCAGGGTGGCTGGTAGTAGCTGGACGAGAGTTACCGAGAATCGAGCTGAATGGCGTGCAATTGGAGAGGCCTATATCCAGCAGTGGATTGCTATAGGCTGATGATGATGATGGCGCGATTAGGTATCCCGAGTAGGTGTGTACTCTACCGAGTATCATGTCATGTAGAAGCAGCTGGACTAAAAGGGTTGCCTGTTTGGCGCCCATAATAAAGAATAGACAGATAGTTATATGCCAGAGAGCTATGCAAAGGAGCATACTGAAAATAAGAAAATACAGAAAATCAGAAGTGAATAAAATAGAAACGAAGTTAACTGATGCTCTGCAGTATGCAGTCATACTCAAGTAGAAATGGGCCGTCATACCGACAAGAGATGGACTATAGAGGCAACCCGGTGGACAAGGCCCAGAGGCAAGAGACGACAAGGGCGGCCTAGGAAGCTCTGGATAGATGACAACAGCAGTAGCAGAAAAACAATTGACAAAGGAATCCGCAGAGAGAGAAAACTGGAATAAACTGGAGGAGGCCTATACCCGAGAAGGCGTTTCCTATCCCTTAGATATGGAAATATAGAAAGAATATAATAATAATAATAAGCTACATATATTATTAATATTAATGCAATGCAAATATTGTGTGGAAATTAAAAGGCTTTTTTATTATTAAAGAACAGACGACGGTTTCTCTCGTGTAGTGCGTGCATGCGCCTTCTGATCATAAATAGACCACCCCCACAAGCTGCTGCAAAGCTGATATTCCGGTGTGTGCAAATCCGTCACAACTTTGTCTGAGGGGTGAAACCTATTCAATGTTATGCAGCATTGCCATACAACGTGGCAATGCCGTTGCCATACAACGTGGCAATGCCGCCAGCCTTTTGGGCACTTGTCCCTGTTGACAGCGGCGGACGAATTTTTTAATGATTCTTTCCCCTCCCTTTTTATATACATATTATTATTATGTTTATATATCGTTTATATATCTCGGGACCCTGGGGTCCCGGACCTTTGGAAGGCATACGAGGGGCCGAAACCAGCTCGCAGAGGCCCCTTAGACAATTTTAAATGGAATGAGGCACCAACCGACGATTATCCCTGTACGCACTATGCAAGTGCACCCAAGGACAACCCCCGGCTGGTGTAGGACTATTGTAGGATATGGAAACAAAGATATTGGAATATGGGTTTGGGTGGTTAAAATGGACTTGTTACCTAAAACTATGGAAGGACTATAGCCCCTGCCTGATCAATGTTTTATTGTACACGGATAAAATGGCAGGGGGTGACTTGCACACTCATTAATGGGCCCCCGGAAACGGTCGCTAGCACATAGTGACGTAGCGACAAGGGGGGCAACATATCCTGAGGTGCTCAAGGAGTGGAGAGGTATTCCACGGCTCTCAGAGCAATCCCAGAGCCCGGATGATGGTCAAGATCCCTACAAGCACTTACTGGAATACTTCCTTCCTCCGAGCACGTTTGCTCTTGCGAATCTCCACTCAAGCCGGCCAATAAAGGCAAAAATGAGGTGGGAGCTCAGTTCCTCGTCAGTGTTCACTCCAGCCGGCCAATAAAGGCAAGCCAGAGATGAGGAACATGACTTCTCCCTTGAGATAGGGTCCGTGGGGTCGCAACTGCCCAACAGCTCGCCACATGCTGCCCTGCGGGTTTCTGTATCTCTCTTGGTCTGGCTTCTCACCCTAGACATGTTCCGGCAAAGTAAACTCTACCGGCACAGACCTAGAGTTCGGAGCGCGCAAGCCCCACCACGACGTCAACGTAGAGATACGGCGGTGGGGTTATTATTATTATTATTTTAAGACTATTAGCTTTTAATTATGTAAATATTATCCAGAAATAAAAATATAGGTACTCCATGGTATTTGCTAATTAGAATATTGTAATCTATTCATAACTCTCATTTCCCTACCTTTTACGATTTCTTAGTGATAATAGTCGGCAGAAATTACTTTATAATTTGTTTTCATGCCGAGCATCACAAAATTAAGTACCTACCTAGGTAAGTATTTCGGTGCTTAATTTAGGTAAAATAATTCGCCTTATAACTGAGTTTAAAAGAATGTCTAAAGCTAAATAAAACTTACCTTTTCAAGCCATTGGCTGTAAGTAGCCGAGTTTTAACCCAGACTTATTTAATTACCAACATTAAGGGGTATTTTGACAACTCCGTAAAAGCTTTACCCGCGACTTATTAGGTTTTATTTTACTTATAAATTAAGGCCTCAGAAAAAGGAGGTAAATTGTTTGGTGTAAATTCTTCTTAAAATATTTTATGTTTTTATTATCTACATTTTTAAAGTACCTCATCGATCTCATCATTCTACTGCCCTTATCATAATTTATTTGGGGGCGGCGCAACATATATTTTACTTTCATTCTTCTCTATTACTCGTCATCTCGCGGTAGATACTCCTCCCTTTCTAGCCATATAATTTTTCACACAGTCCATCTATCGTTTCTTTGGTCTTGTCTTCCCCCTACTCGTATAACCATCCACATTCATACTCAAAACTTTCATAACAACATTTTCCTCATTCCTTCGCATGACGTCGCCTTACCATGACAACCGATTACCATACAACTTTTCAGTCACCGGTGTCACTTCCAGACTTCCTCTTATATATAAATGCTCATTTCTTAATCTATCCAATCGCGTAATACCACACATCGCTCTAAGCATTCTCAACTCAGCTGCATGCCTTTCATTTCTTTTGTGGCACAACATTCTTATATACTTTTATGATATTAATTTTGTTTTCTGTGATTAATATAATTTAACTCACACACTGACTTATTATATGTTAATTTTTTTAGGAAAATCATATACAATGTTTGTAAATATGTGAGCACCATGTATCTATCGCATTTATAAATTTTTCTTTTATTAGTTCACTTTTCTTTCTTTTTACCAATTGTGGTAAGTAAATTTTATTCTAGGTACATCGTCTTGATCTATAATTATTAATTAATGTATACAAACTATTGTTAACATTTTAAGAGTAAGTATGGAGTTTCTTGCCCATTCTTCCTCATACATAACTACCTTTTGGAAGGGGCAACTAGAATCAATTAACAATTTTTAACGTTCAATTATTTATAGTTAATTTAATAACAATTTTTGACGTTCAAAAGTGCCTTTTACGTGCCTATTTGAAATAAATGATTTGACTTTGACTTTATCTATATAAGACAGCAGGTCTCACCATTGTTTTGTAAAGCTTCCCCTTAAGTATAAAACCCAATTTGAGTTAAAATCTCGATCGCTTAGATTACCTTCTAAAAGCAATCTATCTTTCTGCTAATTAACTATTCTATCTTTTTACGTCCGTCGTTGTACTTTTTATTTCAGTTTTTATATTGCTGAAAAGCTATTTAACCATTTGTATTTAAAAAAATCAAAACAGTATGGTTTTTAATTCCTGAAAGTCAATCCAATATCCTGATTTATCCATGTCAATATTTTATTCGGCTGGATGTTGTTATTTATTTTATTTATTTTTAACGACACGGTTAGCGCAGTAGTTAAGCGATTGACTGCTGAGCTGCGTGTCGCGCGTTCGATTCCCGCATGGAACAAACATTTAAATTCACATACACAAATAGCCAGACCCGGAACAATTACTTGTAGGTCATACAAGTAATTGTTCCGGGTCTGGCTATTTGTGTATGTGAATTTAAATGTTTGTAAACGCACCCACGATACAGGAAAAAATCATAGTTGAAAAAAAAAAAAGAAAAGAAAGATTTATAGATACATAGAAAACACACAACATTAACCAGTATTCCTGCTAAACCGATAAATGACGGGTATTAAACCAGCACAAGACCTACGCTATACTCTGCTGTGTCATATTCAATCCAAAAATAACTATAATTATCTGATCGTAGAATCACTTAATTGACCATGTTATGTGATCACTGATTACTCTGGTTATATTCCGTCCACCGAGAGAATGCTTTTCTGAAACCTATCAGTTTCAAAAAACGAATATGGTATTTTACGAATTTAAACTTTATTCGTTCCAAATCTTGTGCAACTGGCAGGTGTCAGAAAAGCATTCTTTCGGTGGTCGGAAAATAATCAGAGTAATAAGTGATCACATAACTCGGTAAATTAAGTGATTCTATGATCAGATAAGTATAGTTACATTGGGATTGAATATGACACAGAGTATAGCGTAGGTATTTTGCTGGATTATTAACCCGTAAATTAAATTAATTAATCAAATTATTTAATGTTACAATTATCCACTGCCATGTTGTCAATATAGACCAGATCTTCCATAAAGTACCAATCCATCACTCAATCAAAACCATAAATGTACAAACCATTCGTTATTGGAACTTTGTTCGCAAGCGGAATCGCTGAAGCGTAAAAACTATAGACATTTTGATTTATATCGTCCGATGTAATCTGTCACTGAAGTTTCTTGTTGCCCACAAATCTACGGCTACGATCAATCTGCGCCAGTTTCGGCCTCTTCCTTTTATTCTTGTACTTATCAACAATTGTCGGAGCTTTTGTATTTGATGTTGATACACTTAAATTGGTGTTTTTACTTTGGACGGCTGCAATTTACTAATATTTATAATACACATATATATACTCACGCTTTCTTCCCATGGCGGTAAGCAGAAACTACAGATCGCTACGTTTTTTTTTTTTTTTTTTTGCTTGGGCATCTCAGAGTTAACCTTGAAAGGTTGAGACTCTTTAACCGGTCTTTCATGTGGTTGCCTTAAGCTCCTAACGAAACTTAATGCCTCCAGCCAGGGCGTAAAAACTTATAAACTAAACGACTGCGCGCTAAGGGTACACCTTGTGGGGTACGAACCTCGGCTTTGGGCAGAGTCGGAGGGAGGATGGCAAGGGACCGACCGTGGCTGGATAAAATCAGGGTTATGATTATTATCGGGGTCATTTAAAGCTACAGGGTCAGCTATAGCGCGGGCTGGCGCTTCGCTTACGAGCAAGGGTCTTGGTAATGGGCCTCGGCCGGCGGCGAGGTCGGAATGATGGTCATGTATTGTGTATTCTTCGAACTGTACTCGTTTCTCAACTGCTCTCCTGGAGGAGAGTCGTGGGGTCGTCTGGGACAGTCAGTGCATTCCTTGGACGGCGGGTCTTACTGATGCGAGAGGGGGTATATTTGGCGGCTTGCACAACTAGAGTGTTGCGATGAGTGGCTGCAGAATCGAAGAAGCACTTTGAAATGCGCTTCATGAATTGGGCTATCGTAGGGATTTTAAGTTCTAAGTAAAGGTTTTGGTTCCGAACGAACCAGGGGGCACCCGTAATTTTACGTTGTTCTTTTTTTGCGTCATGTTTACCGCAAATAAACGTTTTTTCTTTCTTTCTTTCTTTTACGGAGGAAACGGTTTTGGGAACGCTACGTGCTAATTCTATCCTTATAAACACTCCTTTTACTTCGTTTACGTTCATACATCTGAGGCCCTTGTGTGAGTTTATTTGAACCATCTTGATTTTGCGCATCGACCGCCTTCAGCACTCCGATTGGTGAAGGGCCAATGGGAGGCCAATCGGAACGCCGAACGCGATCGATGCGTAAAGTCGAGATGGTTAAAAATAATAACAATAAAAATAATAAAAAGTTTTATTGATTTCTAAACTAGTGTTACAATATTTAGGTATCACACTGGATCCCACACTAGGATACCCTGTGTCGCAGGATCGATCCAGTCTCTTTCGACAGATAATATGAATCAATAAAGATAGGTTATCAAATGCACCGGTTTCAGTATAATGAATTAACTTAGAACTAAAAGGTAACCAAATGGTTTATGTGATGAATGTTAGTGTGTGAGTGTGAATGTGATGGGTTTATGTATGCATGTGATGAGTGTTAGTGTGTATGTATGTAATACTTTAATATTTGAATAGATAATAGATTTGGATTTGGAGATTTGGAGAGATAATAGATTTTCCGTTTCAGCATAATTAAGCCCAAGCAGCCATTCCTGAACCTGTTTTTTGCACCCAAACTTTGTCAAGGGCAAGATTTTAAGCTATTTGTTAACTTTTTCACACACGTATAGTCCAATATAAGAGAAAGCCTTATTGCCAAATTTGAGTTTGCAGAAAACTGCTTTAGAAAAGAAACTCACACTAGGGCCTCTAATCATACACGCACGCCGGTTGCGAGTACTACGCACCTGACCTTTCTGAAGAACATCACCAATAAGGTCACTATATGTGCGTGTTTGTGTGTGTATGTAATGATAATTTTTTTATTTTTGTTTTTATGAAAACGTTGCCCCACACTAGGAATTTCTCCTGTAGTGCGTTTACGAACATTTAAACTCACATACACAAACAGCCAGACCCGGAACAACTAATTGTAAGTCATACAAATATTTGTTCCATGCGGGAATGGAACCCGCGACACGTAGTGCAGCAGTCAATCGCTTAACCACTGCGCCAACCGTGCCGTCATATTATGTGATATAAGGCCGACCGTTCAGCAGTGGACATCTTTTGGCCAAGATGATTGCGATAATAGTTGCATTACATTTTTAAAGCACAATTTTAGGCACGTGGTGCGGCGTTGTATCTGTGACCTTCAACAAAACCCTTGTTCTTAAGTGGTGATCATTTTTGTGGACATGTTTGTTTACCAACTAATAAGCAATGAAATATTATAACCCTGTGCCAAGTCATTCGTTTTGATGTGAGATCAGTTGCCTACGTTTTAAAATTCCTGTTAATAGTTGCTTACGTTCTTCAAATAGGAAAGAAATTCTTTGTATTTTTATCTTCAAATAGAACAGGTTATTCTTTGTATTTTGTTACATTAATGTTGCTTTTGTTTTTTCTAATCCAATAAGGATTAGGGATATAAAGACGATAAACCTAATAAAATTACTATAGAAATAAAATGTTTGTTTATGTTTAGAGAACAGACATATTTTCCTCTGTTATTTTTGTTATAATTCCACTAAACTTTTATACCTGGTATAAGTTTTATCCTGCAAATAAATTTTGATTTATTCACAGTTTTTCCGTGGATAGTGTTAATTTCATAACAGACTCTGGTAAAATCAGCCCTGATTAAGGATAGGTATTCTTGTTTAAGAGCTATGTATCTAAATGATTCTAGGGTTCCGTTAGGTACCTAGGTAAGCTGTGAAAACAACACTTGAGTATAAGATGTGACCAATAACTATCGGTGAAATATACCTTAAATACAGATTAGCTATCTATAGGTAAGTACGTACATAAAGCGTTGTAAAAAAACCGGCCAAGTGCATGTGGGACCACAATGAAGGGTTCCGTAGTTGGGACGAATGTATCCCAAGAACAAACTTAACATTGTAGTTGAAAAATATGTTCTACCATACATTGCAACTGCAAATGTAAGTTGGTCGACAATAACTTGTTAACTTGTAAGGCCTACTTAGCTGTGATAATTTTCCTTTTATCTTCGATATATATGCTACTGCCGTTTATCTGAAAGGGGGACATACTATTCAATCTAATTGAAGAAATTTATAAAAAAAAAAAAAAACAATATTTTATTTTAACACCTTGTCAGCGTAATTAATATGTATACCCGTGCCAATACTAAGACTCTCTGAGCAATACTCAAAATAGTTGTTGAATTATATTTTAGTATTTTATTTAAAAACATATTTATACTTAAGAATATATTTGCAAAGCTTTTGAGCCTTACTGTACGTCAGCTACCCTTTTATAGTATTCCGGTACATATTTAAACTATGCTTTTTTTATTAAAATGGGGTGGAGTATTTTGAGAACATTTTAATGTTATCATGGAGTAGTTTGGGAACTCTTTTTGGAGTACTTTGGGAATAAGCCCTCTGAGCTAAGCCGCGGATAGAAAGACTGACATGGCAAAACTATAAGCAAAAACTAAAAATGACAATTATCGCAGCATTATGCTGAGATAGTGGCCTTTTTGGCCTCGCACAGGTCTTTTACTATTATATTTTTTTGTGGTTGTTTACAATTTAAATTTTGTTAGTTTTAAAGGCAAATATTTTTTTATTAGTGTTTGTATTTCTTGTGCGTGTCCCAAATAAAATATGTTTCTTTCTTTCTTTCTTTCTTTCTATAAAGGTTCCTTGTTGAGTACGGAACCCTAAAAACAAGAACTAAAATAAAAAAGGTATTTCCAGGTTAGGTAAATGGTAAATATAGAATTCAGCAAGAATATAATAAATGTAGAAAATCACAAGAGTTTTTAATAAATATCTATTTCCTCGTTTCAGCGCACGAAGATAAATGGTATGATACTTCATTTGTCAAAGCAAGAGGGAAGGTTTACGATGGAATGTTAAACGTCCATTTAAATGGGCACTCTTTTATATTTTATTTATCGTTATGGAATTGGAAACTGGTCAATTGATTTTCTGATTCAATGTTTATAAGAGGTCGACCCCGATATTAAATATCTCTTGAAAACAGAGTGACGATGCCGTAATCAAACGTTAATGTTTTCACCATTTCGTGATTATCATCGGCTTCTGCCAGGGCTGCGGGTTTGTCCGAAAGGGATACCGTGACCCTGGCACACAGGCAATTGTAGGAAGACGGATGGGTTTTCGTCAGTAAAAGTCTGACACTCCGCTCCGCCCAGAGCGGGAATAGTTATTTGATAATTTCCCACAAAAAAAAAAATGGTTGTCGTCGCTTGTTAGAAAAAAAAAACTTTTTTTTTTACTCTGTTATTCATATGGCTAGTCAAAATGATTTCTCTCTCCCTTTTCTGTTCTCGAAATGTTTCTTATCCCACCAAAAACATTTTCGGCTTATTCCACAAATCCCCGCTGAAAATCCCCCTTACAAGGAAAAGTGTAATCTGAAAACAGTCTAGAATTCAACCCTGATAATCCCGCTAAGGGGGGAAAATTAGAATGGAAAAAAAAAAATCCAAGATCCCTCTGAAAGTGGTTTTTTTACATTAGGGTTCAGTTTTTTCCACTGAGGGGGATACTCTCAGGGGGATTAGTGGAATAAGCCACATTTTCATGTAAAATGTTGCCAAGACGAGACCATATGGCTCGCAATGTCAAAAAGTTATCAGATCTCATGCAGAGTCAAGCTTATAACAAACACTACATGCTCTAAACTCTACACTTTAGTCAAAATATGTTATATAAAGTCAAACAAACAAACTTCCATCCCCTAGGTAAAAGTACAAAGGGGAAAAGTAAAGCTCCAAGATTTAGTTTTTTTTTTTTTTGTACTAATACTAGCTTAAATGCCAAATTTCAGCTTTCTAGGACTTCAGGAAGTACCCTAAGAATTTGATGATCATCAGTGAGCGAGTGAGTCAGTGACGAAATCGGGGATTTTTAGATATCAATAAAATCTAAAGTATAAGAGCTATGCAATGAATACTTTATGTTTAATAAGTCTATTATTGATTTCATATCCTGAGAATTTTGTTTATCTGGTATACCGGTCCGGTCTAGTTTCCAAACCCAAGTTATGATGGTTCAAAAAAACGACGAAGCGCTTCGAGAAAAGTAGGTAGTGCCCTTGTGCCTCGCTTGGCTCGTCTTGGCGGGGGCACTGCCGTGCCCCAAGTTTTCTTTTTACCTGACTGCATCTAAAGGAGGTTTGTGTTTTATCATTTCAACTTACAATGTCAGGAAGCAAACATAGCTTGTAACTTATAGTTCAAGGTCGCCCAAGAATCAAATAAAGACGCAAAAGAACTGTACTCAATCAATCAATCCTTCAATTAAAACAAAAGATTTATTCCGTTCTAATACCAAAAACTAATACCACTGATATTTGTTTCATATTTTTTTTTGAAAAACATACATAGTGGTATTAGTTTTTGGTATTAGAACGGAATAAATCAAACAAAATATGTTAAAAAATCATGTTTTTTAAGTAATCAATGTCTCGTAAACGATGTGCAATTTGTATTCACGTTTTGATGACTCACTGGTTTTCAGAAGTTTGAATCACATCAAAGGCAAACAGCCTGAAGCTTCACTCTCACTTCAGTTTCCGAACGCATACAACCCTAATCTATTCAAATTTAGAGTTAACAGGCTTCTTCTGGTTAAGCTCACTCCATCGTCGACTTTGTCTGTATCACCTCTGACCTAGACTAAAGAGCAAACCCATCGTAAAAAAATGACTTTTTTTTCAACTATCATGTTTGTTCTTGGGATAAATTCATACAAACTACGGAACCCTTCATTGTGCGTGGTCCGACACGCACTTGGCTGGTTTTTTTAACACCTAATTTACGATGCGAAACCTAAAAATGATTCGTGATGCAAGCATTGTATAACAGAATAAACGGAGCCTTTCAGTGTGTATACCTACGAAGTGTATTCGTTCGTACAGTCGTATACAGTAGACGAAGTTTAGCACCATATTATTACCCATACATTAACTCCTTTGAAGTCACTACGTACGCTGAGAAGCTCTCTAATTACAACATTGGTACACTTACAGACGAAATGGAATGTTTTCGAGAATTTCACTGAAGTGATGTAGGGAGACTGATTAAGGAGATATCACTTAACTCACTTCAATGGGGAAAGTCTGTGGAGTTACCGTAAATCTCCGGTGAGGCGGAGTGAGAATTTAAATGATGACGTAAATTTTGGGTGTAAATTATTTCACTTTCATCTTTTACATTAGGCTGGTAGAGCTTTTGGCAATCCTGCGTGGTTTTTAAAATCTTGTATCCGATAAAATATTTGTTATACACATAGTGCAGCTGTATATTTCCGTGTCCATTCCAAACCGTATCCAGTTTTCTGCCATTTGAAAATGGCAGAATGAAAACAACGTTTCGATTTCAAAAAGCGAATCATCCAGTACCATCAACAACTAACGGAACCTGCAAATAGAATATTTTACGAACCTGGATTTTTACACGTGTGTTGTAGGTATGTGTCCTAGTTCTAGAAACAAATGAATAAATACATAATACATAGTTGTATGTCACATACGAGGTAAAAAGGCAAGGCAGTGTTTTCGGAGCTGAAACAGAGCTTGAAAATAAAATAAAAATATTTTTGAAGACAGTCCACTAGGTGATTTGACTAGAATATTTCCGTTCTTTCTTTGGGTTAGTTATTTACTAGTAAGCATACAAGTTTTAGTACACTTTATGTCTACAACCATTCCTATGATTTAGGTTCTTTTTTACCCGACTGCCCCAGAAGGAAGGTAAAGTTTTTCGATAGTATTGTATGTAGGTCTATTTCTTTGGCACGCTCTGTAGCCTTAACGGCTCGATGGATTTCAAAATATGAGGTGTCGTTAAAATTATGGTTATATAATATTTATATTTTGCATCTGCAAATACAGAAAAAAAAAACCAGGGGAAGTTTTACAAAAAAAAAAAAAAAAATACAACAACAATACTGGTATCAAATAAAAGCTAGTAATGAGACAATTCAAAATATAAGTACATAATATAATATATAATTAATAAAACTAAAAAGCTTGATAATAAGCAAATTATTTAACAAACCAAAAAACCCGACTGCAAAAACGTAACTGAAAAAAGAAAAAGAGAAGCATTACTATAGAATTTTGGTATTGCAGGCGGAAGCAAACCTGAAACATGGTGTAACTTTTTTTTTGCTTTTTTACCATCAAAGATAATGTGTTACCATAGGTAACAACTAAGTTGCAATACAGCATAATACAAAAAATAAACTCATCAGTATTATTATTAACATAAGCGGGATATTTACCATGTTTACTCATTGTTCTGAGTTCCCGATATTTCGGCGCTGTTGCAAGCACCATGATCACGGATAAACTGAAGTCACTGCGGGTGGGTGTTTATGAGCAGACAAAACGGTCTACCCTCTTTCTTGTTCGTTTTTTGCACTCAGTACCGCTACCACTGTCACTCGCAACTCGATTCTGTTCCCGACACACGAAACTCACTGTGTCCGCTCGCGAACTTTTTTCAGTATCAGTAGTCTTTTTTTAGTAGTAGTAGTTTTGTAAGTTTTTATCAGTATTCTCCTGCCCTTGATGATGATAGGGCTCCCTTTTCCGCACTTAGACTCTCATTTGGTCCGTTGTGCGTGGTTCTCCTGCCCTTATCCCAGTTTATTTGGGGTCGGTACAACATGTCTTTTCTTCCATACTTCGTCATCTTAGTAGTCACTGCCTTTCTAGCCATAATTATCCTCTCTCACACAATCAATCCATCATTTATTTGGTCTTCCCCTACTCATTTACAATTAAACGAAAGAAAATTTAATTACATTGCCATTTATAATCTACGTCGCTGCGAATCTCTTAGGGAACTGTTTAAAAGGATTAATATTATGACGGTACCTTGCCAATTCATTTATGAAAATATTATGTATTTAAGAAAAAATCTAAATCTTTTTAATAAAATCAGTGATAGACATAATTTTAATACTAGAAATAAAGATAAAATAGATCAAGAATTTTTCAGATTGTCTAAAGTACGTACATCTTATATGGGGTACTGTGTTAAATGTTACAATAAAATACCTTCTGATATATTACAATTAAACGAAAGAAAATTTAAAACTCATATTAAAAGCACACTTTGTAAACTAGCATATTACAAATTAGAGCATTATATCCAAGATAAGAATACTTGGAAACATGCTGGTCCTGCTCCGTAGGTCTATTTAATTAGTCTAGACAAAATCAAACTGGTTGCTGAGTTAATTGTATAATTTATCATTTTTATGATATTAATTTTATTTTCTGTGAATAAACTATAACTCACACACTGACACTTTACAATGTTTGTAAATATGTGAGCACCATGTATCCATCGCATAATTGATTTGTCTGTCATTGCTTCACTTTTCATTCTCTTTACCTATTGTGATATAGTAATTTTATTTAAAGTAAGTGCATCGTCTTCACATTAGTTGGACATTTTGCTACATGGACATTTTGCTAATTAGACTTACTGCTCATTAGACGTGTCGCGCTGTTGGACATTTAGCTACTTAGACCTTCTGATCAGGGGCCTAAGTCTACTAATTTACAAACGTTGCAATGGTCTCTTCATTGTGATTATTTGACAGTGTTTGTATGGCAAATCTGTCAAAAACTCACAATGAAGAGACCATTGCAACGTTTGTACATGAGTAGACTTGGCCCCCTGGAGGGTAAATAATGTATACAAAATATTGTTAACATTTTAGAAGAGTAAGTATAGGGGTAGGGGGGGTTGAGGGGGGGTTAATCAATTAATTATTTTTGTAAATTTTGACGTTCAAAAGTGCCTTTTATGTGCCTATTTGAAATAAATAATTTGACTTTGACTCATTCATACTCAAAACTCTCCTTACGAAATGTTCCTCATTCCTTTTCTCAGCCTTTTCCCAACTATGTTGGAGTCAGCTTCCAGTCTAACTAGATGCAGCTGAATACCAGTTTTTACATAGAGGGACTGCCTATCTGACCTCCGCAACCCAGTAATTGGGTAATACGATACCCATTGGTAAGGCTGGTTGTCAGACTTTCGGGCTTCTGACGACCCGTAACGACTGTCAAAGATCCACGAATGACAGCCGGGACCAACGGCTTAATAGCCGAGGCACGGACGAGTCTCGGTATGTAAAGATGGTGACCCATCCACGGGCCAACCCCGGTAAGCATAGCTTAACTTGGTGGATCGACCCATGCGGGTTTTATTACTTAGCCACGAGCTCCTCCAACCAATGTATACTAATACCAAAAATGTGTACTATACCCAAAAATTTACGTAAGCAACAAGTAAGTTCTGTCACATACAGTTTTTGCAATACCGGTTATAATGAACGGTATGCAGAATCCGATAGATAAGGTTGGGTCAGTAAAACCCTTCTCTGGAATTTTGATGCGGGTTTGGCAGTTAAAGTTTCAGTTAGACACACTGCTTGCATTGGTGGTCCCGTTTCAGTATCTATTGATGTATTGATCAATTGAGTGTAATAGAATCTGTAGTAGCACATTCAATGTTTCGGTTGAATGAGGTAAACTTAGACTGAAGTATGAAAAATCTGTCGGAAATTGTTTGTTTGACTGAATCTAATGTATTTACAAAATTTTACCTTTCAGATGTTTTCGACACTATCAAATACTTAACAACGAAAAGGACATTCTCAACAACGACCTTTCTCTTGGGCAAGAAAGCGAATACTATTTAGAACTAAATCCAGATATATCCATAATTTATCCGATAAAATATTAAAAAGCAAAATCAGAATCCTTGATTCACGGATAATTTTCATAAAGTACACATGTATATAATGTGTATTTTACGTCACACCTGGCCATAGTGTGAGTTTTACCGCACGCTACGGGTACAGTAAAACTCGCATTGTGGCCAGGTGAAGACGTAAAATTGTGTACTCACCACGGGCAGTAAAAAAAGAAAGCCCTCTATCGCGTATTTACAACCCTCGCCTGCGGCTCGGGTCACAAATACCTGCGATTTCGGGCTTTCTTTCTTAATTAAAGGACGTCATTCTAAATTCAATATAGTGGACGGCCCAAGATGGCGGACTAGTTTTTTATTCTTTCGCCTGCCAATTAGTTACAATCAAAGAGAACAGTTTTAGAAACGACAAATAATAAAACGCCTGTAAAACCGCTGACGATTCCCCACTATGCAATTACCGGTTACTTCCAGGCAAATAAACTAACTTAGTACCTACCGATGGAACCAAGGAATACATCTAATTGTCCCATCGCAACCGTTCAATTCGCCTTTACCGTAAACGCTTTGAGGGTTAATTATCAAAGTCCTCTTTTCCTTATCTCCCCGACTCCCTCAATACTTTAAGGAACCGAGTGTCTAATACAAAGCAATTGGTAGTACTCGATAGCTGTGGGAAAGGGCGCCGAATGACCCATTTCCTGGAGCAGCTTTATCTTTTTCTTTCCTCGCAACTAGGTATGTAATGTATATGTTACGGGTAAATTGTAAAGTGGCTAGCGTTGACACTCCCCGGTATTGTTGGTTTTACTCAGTGTCTGGGTAAAGAATAGAACCGAATAGGATTATCTTTATTGAACTATCATATGACTCAAAAATGATTAGTAAGACTTACAACTATATTAGTAAGAACTGACACTTCACAGAAACAAAAAAATAGTAGTGGATCACCGTTGTGGCAACCCATGTGAGATGGCACAACATCGACCCACCAAAACACAATCTAGGCGACTTGTTATCATGCTTAGGATACTGTTGGAGCTGCTCCATACCCTATATACGCATCATGGAAACGCACTTTTTGCGCATGGTTGTATAGAAACAATGTACATGCGCATCCGCGAACATCCCCGACGCATTACAAAAGCGGGGCAGCCTCACCAGCATCCTATATAAACGCGTTATATACTGAACGCAGAGAGCGTTGTTCGATCTTTGCGTATATCTAGCCCACAGTCTGCTAGTGCAAAAGACGTACTGTAGGCTCGAAAAAGCGTTATCTTAACAAGAAGTAAGCATCGCGCAAACCTGCGAGCCAGCATGTTCGCTCTAACCGACAACGCTCTCCGCTCCCGTTCAATGTTGTCATCGTCTTTGAGATTGGGGGTTAATATATGACCTAGATGGTGTCCCCTTATTTCGCAGACACAAATTTCATAGAATTTAGTTTCCCAGAAAATGTTTCATATAATATTTGGTCCTTGTACATATTTTTAGTTCGAATATTATTGTTTCAAAGACATTCGATTACTTGAATGAAAAATATTTCACAGAAACACAATTCAATGCAGCGCCGGAGCCGTGACAGAAACCATACCTGCTGCATGATGCATGCTCGCTTGCATGTTGCATGCTTGCTTGCATGCTGCATGCTTGCTTGCACACTGCATGTTGCAAGCTTGCTTGCATGCTGCAAAATGCAAAAAAAAAATGCTGTTGAAAAATTGAAAATGGACAAAATATTATACTTGGTAATAAGTTTTATATTAAATAAACAGTATAAGAATAAAGAATATTTGATTTGTTATTCTATGATATGACTATTCCAACATTAGACTTTATGTGAAACAAAAATAAATGATTTAAAAATCTTCAAAGTAAGTATTCTGCGAATTGATATTCTATGAAACGAAAATATGAGAAAAAAATTATGAGAAAAAAATTATGTGAAACGAAATTCTATAAAACTATTAGCTATAAAACAACGTACAACCGACCTAGATACTTAAACTTCTGGACCCGTAAAGCATGCAAAGAAAGAATTTTCAAAAAATGTTTGAATGTCCATTTGCGTCTGTATAAGCTATAAATAAAGCCTATCGTAGGCGTTACACGCGTGGGTACAGGATAATATGATTTGTGAAAAGTCACGTTCACAGTTTTTTTCTCAAACTGTAGGTGTGTCGCGGTAGGTAGTAATATTATTAGCAGTAGATATAAGAAACGTAATTGTTTTATTATAACCTTATTTTCTGATATGTCGGCATTGCTTGACATACAATTTTCATATCCTTACCTACTTAAGCACATAAAATATCCAAAATTAATTATGAACATTGCCCGGGCAGTATTAACATCACATGCTGCTTAATTAGCCCGTTACACATAGAGACGTCAAGAAATCGCCCCTAATACGAGTTTCAGTTTTACAAAGCCAACTCGCCCCGGTTACGATGTTATTATTATGCTGATGTCAGAACCGATATTAGGATATTGCTATATTTTCCTATCACTCCATCTTTCGGTCTTTCGATTGGGAAGGAATATTGTTGCACGTATGTTCAAGTAGGTACATTCTCGTAGGTTGAAGTTCGGGTTGGCGCGTAAAAATAATACGTTTAATGAAGATTATTATAAGTTACATGGGGCTTAAAACATAATTGGCGAAATGGGGTGTACCTTCACACTTTAGGTATATAGAGGTATGAGGAACAGGGTGTAAAGTTCACTCATACTCTATAGAAAAGGGAGAATCCTCCGACCAAGATGTATGTCGTGTCTGGTGGGCAACTGCCCGACGGTTAACGTCGGGATGTTGTATTATATGCTATATAGTGGCGCGGCAAACTCTAATTGCGCGATGCACGATTTGTGTGACGTCAGGTCTTTGATGCGCAGTTCGCATGTGGCGTTGTAGATGTCGCCATAGGTAGGTACCTACCTCTACCTAAATCTTCGAGGAATACTGGAGTAATATTATGTTACGTATTATTTTATTATAACACAGTTTACTTGAAAATGATCGCGAAGGAAGAAAGTTAAACCTAGAAGAAGCGATTTCCATAATATAAATACACGTAGTAAACATGAAATTGTGATAACCAAATTCAGATTAACTAAAACTAGCAAGTCATTTCTTATAAACAGTATCCGCTTTTAAAACAAGTTGCCAAAGTCGGTTACAGAACTTAGCGATGGAAAGTTCAAAACCCACATCAATCGTGTCCTTATCAAAAAAGCATATTATAAGATAAAAGACTACGTTGAAGACATGGAAGTTTGGCAATAATTCCTTCTGCACATGTGGCTTCCCTGGTACCTCATAAACACATAACTATGTAAATGTCTATTAACTGCTCCCAACTAACGATGTTTTTATAGTTTATTTTTTATTTTTTACATACTTCCTTGACATAATCTTTTCATTATTTGACATTATTTACCTACAAATCGAATTCCAATTCTTTATTAGAGGCTTTTGTGGACATGATATTTATTCAGATATGTTACTGTAGTTGTAATTGCAATCATGTCATTAATCTTTTATATACTTAGATTATTTTCTATTTTGTGAATGTGAGAACGTTGTAGGCCTAGTAGAGTGTAGATTTGTTGGCACTTTTCTATTTTGTTAAGTACCTGCTAATTGTTGAAAGGCTTACACTGTCCTCCCATACCTATTATCACTGATCTTGATTTTATTATGTGGACAAAACTTCTTCACAAATAATGCATTAATTTCGAACTTTGATTAGAATAAAAAAAGGTTATAGTGAGTCAATATTAAAAGATAGACATGTAATTATGCAGACGCGGACTTTTTTTTAGGACTTTTAAAGAGGAACAATTCCATCATACATGCTATTTGCGTAACTTAAACCGTTTACGCAGCGTACGGGTGAATATACAAAAGTTGGGTAACTTTTAGGGATATTTTGTTTTCTGTAGGTTTTATGTTAAATTTATACAAATTCGGGTTTTTAAGATAGGTAATCTAATGACTATATTGTTGCAAATCGGGCCAGTCACTTTTTAGAGTAGTTTCTGAAATATTTCGATTTTTCAGAATTTGGCTGCCAGAGGACTGACGAGGGTGACACAGTACTGATAAAAGACACAAATTCATAAGAAAAATATGATATTTATTAAATCTCTTAGAAAGTAATGATGGCACAATCATTATTTTTAAGTATTAAATGCTTAGTAAGTTAAAAATAAAAAATTATCTTGTAATACTGTGGTAAAGAAACTATCTCAGCCTTCATAACAGTCTTAACATTTTTAATAACTTTATTTTACTTTTAGGCACTTATACTTAACAGTATACATTTTATAAATAATCAACAAACAATAGAAATTAAAGTATGACTACCTTTGTCTTAGTATTTAAGCTGAAATAATAATAATTATTGTGGAATACTATGAGAATGAACTACGTCAGTCTTAAAAGCAGTCTTAAGACATTTTTAATAATATTATAGGTACTACTTATCCTACTTTATGTAGGTATACTTAAGAATAATTATTTTTGAAAGTAATAAACAATAGAAACAAAACTATAACAAAATAAAATGAAATCCGTTTCTCAGCAAAAAACTAAAATATTCTAAGATTCAAAATGGTCTAAGACTAGAGATTTACTTTTCAAAAACATCAATCTTTTCTTTAAACTGGTAAAACACTTTATTCCCTTTTGTAATGAGGTTTGGTACTGGTAGTTTTTTTATTATTTGATTCATTGGAACATCTGAGACGTCTCTTTCATCCAATTTAAACAGGGTCACAAATTTTAAGAAAAGTCACTCTCAATTCACCTTCTTCATCATCAACAGAAGAACAGATGGCTGCATAATGGTATTCTGTTTTCTTTGTGACATATTTGACCAAAACATAATCACCACTGTTATAACGACTTTGTTGCAGTGAATAGCCGCTAACGTCTGGTATTGGTGAACTATGCAATTAAGTGCGGTTTCTCGCGTAAGTAAATAGGGGTATATCATCATCATTTTCAGAGTCTGTAAATACGGTAGAAGTTTGAAGTCGTGTACGTTCACCCGACGATTCAGTCTGATAATGAATAGATCCTAGCTTAAAATGATCACATCCATCTGGGTTGCAGAAACAACTTAGTGTCTTCATTGTCAAACTGTTTGGAATGTAGGCTGAGCCGACCACCTGATGCACCAATAGCGTCCCCTTAAAAGCCTCCATTTCAGACGTATTGTCATTAATAAAAGTGTTCATCTGTTCAATTTCACTGCCTTCGATCACATCTACTTTTATACCAGGACATCTCTCGCGAACGACAGTAGCAAACTCTTTCAAGTTAGTTATATCACCTCCTGTAGCAATAACTTGGTCTGCGGTTCGTTTACAAGTGGCCCCCACACCATCGGGTGCCCCCTTTCCATGGCCAGCCTCATGGAAGTTCCAAGTATATCGTATAAAATTAGGGTACATGTCTTGCAGCTTACAGGCCAATACATAAAACATTGATTTATTCCTGTACTGCGTTACAGGTCCATCGCTGAGAAAGTGAATGTTTCCGATCTTTGATGGTAGTGATGCCAGCACAGGTTTTAGATGAGCCCAAATTGCTCCGGCGTTATGAAACAAATTAGATGACATAGTGCAGTGAGAAATAACAGAGTCTTTTAGGTAAACGACGACTGTGTGTAATGAAATTTGGGTGCGCGAACCTCCGTAATGAAAGGACTGGATTTCCTGGTTGTATTTAGTGGAAAAATTTTCTGAGAAATCCATGTGTACTATGGCATCGTTCTCCGACAAATAATCTTTCAATTGTTTAATGCTATTGTACTGGTGTAGTATATTAAAAGAATGCCGAAAAAAATTATCCATATCGATTTCAAGTTTTGTAATGATATTTCTCGGTAAAATTTCCTGTGTTTCTTTTTTACATTTTGTTACAAATCGTTCTTTCTTCGTTTTCAAGTCAATTATGGACTCTTTCTTACTCACCCACTGTTGCAATAAGATCGGTTTTGTGTTATCGAATTCCGCATAAGGTAAAGTTTTTGAGCAACACTCATCACATGTTCTCTCTACACATCTCTCAGAATATCGGTCGCAACAAAGCATTTTCAACATACTTTGATAATTACTCACTGTTGTCAAAATATTTGCCTTTTCAGAGCAGCAAGTTGAAGGTCCATATTTTCGTGAATTTTGCAAGTACAAGTATCGCGGTTTGACAATGTAGGGGGTACCACCCAAAATGGTCGGAATCTGGTAAATAGGGAATAACTGATAGTAAATGGAACGGTTTTCAAAAACTTCTCATGAAGATTTTTCAGTGTATCATTTAAATATCTCTTCTGTTTTTTCGTTTGTTTAAGAGACACAAATTCTTTTTTTCCTGATGCTTGACGACTGTTAGCATCATCTTCTAAAAATTCCTGAACCAATCTTTGCACTTTAATTTTGGCTTTCCTTGCTTTTTTCGTTTGGTTATGTCCAGTTTTCTTATATGTCAGTGCTTTGTTTTGTATTCTCCATAATTTGTACTTATCTACTACCTTTCCAGATATAGCTTGTTTAAACTTTGTTTTTTCTTCATGACTTTTTATGTTACTGTAGTTTTCTTCTAATTGAATTTTAAGAACTTCTCCGAAAAGGGCTTTCTTCACTAATTCCTTCTTTTTAGTTACATCTTCACTCATTTCTTCGATTCTGGTTTTTGGCGTATTTTCAACAGACTTTATAACTTTCTTCAATTGCTTTTTGAGTCGTTTATATTTTTGACGCTGAGTATTTAATTTAATTCTGAGTTTTGAAACTGTAGCTTCCATCTTTTTTAATTGCTTATTTCTGAGCTTTCTCTGTCTTTGGCTTCTCTTTTTTGCTTCTTGTGCTCTTCGGTCTTCGTTAGCAACCAATCGTTCAGAAACAATTTGTTGCATTTCATCGTCAGTAGTTGAAGTAGTATTCTGGCGTATAAAATTATGAGTGGTTTGTTTCAATAGTTGTTTCTTTTGCCTATAGTTTGATGAATATTTTTTCCATTTTTTTCTAGTTAACCGTTGCTCTCGAGGTGTCATTTCTTTGACATTTTTTCTTTGCCCTTTCTCCTTTTTTTTTAAGTATTGCAATCTTTGTTTTTCTTTGTATTCAGCTAATTTGATGGGGTCGCTTTTAATTCTCGCCAAGCGAGCCTTTTCAGCTTCTTTTTTCTTTTTTAATATATCTTCCCTGGTCAAATTTGTTTTTTTGGTAGGCGCCATGACGTTTTATACTGAAATAAATAAAATAAATGCTTAACACACTGTAACTGTTGAGATAAAAGTGATCTAAAACAAAAAAAAACATCAGTACCCTGGAAACACGTCAGTCCTTTGGCGCGATATCCGGCAAAGGACTGACGCCAACGGACTGACGAAAAAGACTTGAATTTGAGGTTGTAATTAAAGCTAATGTTTCTTTTCGCATTTTCGAATATCAACAAGTTACATTTTAACAAATCATAGTAAACTATATAAAAATCAAAATAAAATTAAGATTTATAAGTAAATAACGACTTACCCACAGTACTGAATTTTTGACTGGATCGGCACAAGAGTACGCCATAACCGACGCGCTAGCACTAACACTGTAATGGCGGCCAGCAAATGCCGCGGTTCGAAGCTAACATTACTACCAACATTACAATTTTAACAGGTATTTGCCCTCACATCCGTGTTATTTGGCGCAAATTTCAAATTTAAAAAATACACAGAGGACTGACGAATGAAACTAAACACAAAGTTACTTCTTTTTTTTTTTTAAATGTAAAGATTATTGCATTATGAAAAACGTGATATACATTATTACGTACACTAAAGAGTGTAATTAAATATTAAGTTTTCTTAAATTAATGGTACAATTTAATGTACAGTCGCTTGATTGAGTGTTTTTGGGCTTGTGACAAGCCAAAGAACTGACGTTTTGAGCATATTTTTTTTTTTTTTTTAATTGATATTTAAAGTAAATATCTGAAATTGAGTGAGCAAATAAAAGAGATTTCATAATTTTAAAATAAAATAAAAAATCTATGAAATATAATATTATTTAATATTTATCGACTGATGACATTGAGTTACCCAATTTATGTAGAATCACCCGTACGCAAAGGAAGCTCTCAAAAAGAATATTTTTTCCCGTTTTTGCAACATTTTTCATTTTTGCTCCGCTCCTATTGGTCGTAGCGTAATGTTATATAGCTTTTAATATTCCTCGATAAATGGACTATTGAACACAAATTCCAACCAGCAGTTCCTGAGATTAGCGCGTTCAAACAAACAAACAAACAAACTCTTTAGCTTTATAATATTAGTATAGATTCTTATCTAATTGGGGTGTTATTCCGGAACATATTGTATAAGCGTTACCTTGAAAATTTCGGTCTCGAAAAATACGTTCGTAGGTACACATAGGTACAAGTAGATGAATCAATTAAACCACCTTTACGCATCAGGTGTACATTTTCCCAGGCCGAGAAAGGTCGATTAATGTTCTCTCGTCGTTACGTCATTATTAAAGCAATCTGTTATTACTTCATACCATTTACGAGCACCATCATGAGTATTTACCTACAATTATCATTAATTAAGCTGAATACGCTTCTGTATAATTTAAAAATGTCTATATTCAGCTGGCGCGGTTCTGATGCAATTTGTAATTTATTTCTTATGATCTACCAATAAGATTCCAGATTACATCTGTTATTTTATGAAATGACAAAATAAGAAACTTAACATATCCTCAAGGCTCCAATAATCGGACATCCACACATCAATGTCTATTGATGAAGCTTTTGAATTTTACTCGAAAATTAGGCCAATATTATTTAGATGCGTTGCCCATTTACATAAAATAAGAAAAAGGAAGATTTATCGAGAAAAGAAAATTTATATATCTTATCAAATTATTTTCCGACGGAGCTATTATCGCTGAGAAACTTCTCTATGGGTCAACAATGTAAGATTAAATCTCATTGCCTTTCGATCGACAGCACTTTTTTCCCGTCACACCGTTATAAAATTTTAGCTTCGTTAAAGTTTTTCAAACTTTAAGATCAAGTGCCCATAACTCTTTCTCATAAAAGTGAATGTCTGAATTTCTAACGAAGATAATTTTTATTGACATCAAACAGATAAGGGGTAACTTTGCCTGCTTCAAAGATTGTTCAAAAACTTATATTGATAAAATTGTTGTCCAGAAGTTTATAGCAAGTAATGGGCAGTGATTAAAATTTATAATAGTTCGCTGTTTGACAGCCTGAGGCACTCCAGAAGAAATATAGGTATAGTCTACTTTTATGAACTTTTAAATTGTATTCCAATCTTGGTGGGATGATGGCTAGGTAGAAGAGGCGATTCCATTTTCGTTGCCCTGCATGTTTTTTTTGAGCGTAGTATATCTGTTATGGACCAGATGATTAATGCTAGCTCTATCGGGCTAAGCGATTAATTACTATCTTAACTTCATGATTTATCATATTGCACGGTCACTATTATATTGCTACATGACAATTGGGCAGTTTGATAATACACGTTCTAACCTAACCTAACCCAAATGATTCACCAACAATAGAGGGGATGTAGCGTTAATGGTTACTGTTCTACCTTTTTTTTTTTTTTTTCTTTTTTTTTGACGCTGAGAAATGCATTACGCATGCCCGCTCGTCGGGGGACGAGACGAGGTATGTGGGACTCCCTGCCAAAATGGCAGTATACCCACTAAAACTCAGCGGAGTTCCCTCATCGCCTTGATGGGAGGGTCATGGGAAACCGGCACAGCCTTTACGTCCACAACCCTCCCGGCGCATGCCCGCCTAGCTGGCGGGCCCCGCATGCCCCTCAGCCTGGGGGCGATATAGGAATGACCGGGAACACCTGGCCATTCCCGTCCGACACTGGTGGAGGCCTGTGCAATACAGGCAAGGGTGCCCCCGCACCCGTTGCCTGCTGGCCTCCACTTGGGACCTCGCGCCAGACGACCCCGCGTCCAGGCGGCCCTGGTCCCACCGCGACGGGTCAGGTTAGTGGCCCCGCCGCCTACCACTTTTCGGCCGCAGAGGATAGGGAGAGCGGCCAACGCAATACCGACACTCCTCTTCCTCTGCGGCCCCACCGCGTCCGCCATTCATCGGTGGCGACCCCGTCAAGGCCGCGGAAGGTAGGGAGAACGGCTCACCGCAATACCGGCACTCCTCTCCCGCCGCGGCCTCCCACACTCAGCCGCGATGCCACCCATTCGACATCGCGGCCCGCCTCAGTTGCGATGTCGCCAAAGCGGCACCGCAACCTACGGCCGCTACATCGTCGGCTTAGCCGCAAAAGCCCTGACAAGCGGCCCCCTCCTCGGGTTCCTCTTAGCTTCACCGTGGCCCTCCAAGCCACGGCTACTGAGCCCCCTCGCCTCGACAATGCGGGAACCCACCGGGGGGGGGGGGTTACTGTTCTACCTAACCTAACCCAAAGGATTGTTTGAAATCTTGTCAAACGACAATAACAATAAAAAAATAGTAATTAAATATGTTTATATTACTCTGTCCAAAAGGTGATGGACAATATGTATAATACCCAATTTATCACTTGGTCCATAACATATCCACTATGCTCACAAAAAGCGACGTGTTAATATACCTATGGTATATTATACCATAGTGCTTATTTGAGCGTACCGGAAGACGTAGCGTTGGAAGGCCTACCACAAGATGGACCGATAACCTGAAATTTGAGGAGTTCCCTCAATTCCTTATGGATCCCATGATCAGAACTGGATATTGAAAAAAATGGCCTTTCAAATAAAAAAAAATATCCAAATCGGTTCATAAACGACGGAATTCTTCGGAGTTCTTTTTTGTGAAGTCGGTAAAAAAAATTGCAGCTTTTAAGCAAACACTACGCAAACAGATCCTTGAATTGAAAAATAACGATACCCCACACCATGGGGTAGACGAGAAAAAAATATTATCCCCACTTAATGTGTAGGGTACCCGAAAAATACGTTATCGGCGTAATTAATATTGTTACGAGCTTGCGGTTCGTGACAATAAAAACTGCCGATTTAAAACCAAAAAAATTACACTTTACTAATTAACACTGATAACAATTAAAACACAACTGCACTACTAATCGCACTTGTTCGCTTGTTCGCTTCGACTTCGACTGTGTCCAGTCGGGGTCCTTACCGGCCTTATATAATCCGTAGAAAGTACCAGAACCTTGTAGAAACATCTAGAATGTTCGAGTACATACCGGCCCCTACTGACCAGATGTCGAAAGTTCTAGCATCGAATTCTCTAGAAGAATCTCGAGTCTACTAGTTCTGCTACTCGATACTAGATGGCGCTAGTGGTACTTAAACTTGTGTGGCGCGTAACAATATGCCAAATTACAGATTTCTAGTACTAAGGGTCTCTGAGCTAAGCCACTGATAGACAGACAGACAGAAAGATGGACATGGCGAAACTTTAAGGGTTCCTTGTTGACTACACTTGACATTTTTCCACAATAAAGGGCTGAAACAGATTTTTACATTTTATTACAAATCATAGCACACGATGTAGTAAATTAATTTCAGTAAAACAACAAGCGTTTTTCTATTTATATAAGTTTTATTATTGCTTTGAACACAAACAAACAAACAAACAAACAAAGGTAAACATAAACATTTTCTATTTTTAACTTATCACAAAATAATGATAGCTCGATTGTAGTTTACACTTCGACTAAATACAGGTAAAAACAATACTGAAATAGCTGGATGTTTTTGTATTACAATACTAATATCCCAGCAATTTATATATTTGGATTTGTATGTTTATGCAATGGAGACATTACTGCAGAATAATAAAATAAAAACATGTAGTTAAAAAATACTAAAAAACACGCTTTTATCACGCAATAAAAATCTATCCAAATAAATAAAATTCTAGTGAAAATAACAGCTTTAAAAACATGCTTATGAAAGTATATACGGTACTTATATATTTTTTTAAATCTTGTTTGTTTCTCTGTCGCTCTGCCTGTCTGTCTGTCTGTTTATTCCGACTAATCTTCGAAACGGCTGGACCGATTTTGATAAGACTTTCACTTTCGGATAGCTGATGTTATAAGGAGTAATTTAGGCAACTTTCATTTTAGAAACATTCACGCGTATGAAGCTGCTACCAGCAGCTATTTATAATATAAATAAATTGACTTGTATTAGTTATCATATAAGTACTTACCTATGCAGCTTGTTACTTCTTTTATATCCAATGATTAAATCAAAAAGCGTGGAGCGCTTTTTAGTTGTGTGTACTTTTAATTAATTTAAACAAAGCACTCTACGCTCGGCGCGCACAAGTCAATTTAAATATTTTATCATTTTTAGTGTGTGATAAAAACGTTTTTTTTTTTTTTTTTAATTAGGTAGGTACTTATTTTTATTTTTTACTTTTTAGTCTAGTATATTCCTCATTTAGTTAATAAGTCTAAAGTTAACAAAGTTATAACCAGAGATCGGATATTCGGATGCATATTCACCTAAAGTTGAGATGTTTGCTATTATTGAAAGCGTTTTTGTCTCGAATAACTCCCGCGGTTCCGGTATTTTATTTTTATTTTAACCAACATACACCACCCCTACTCTTACACCCTACATACACATATTTGCATAGGGGGTTAAAATAATTTTAAATAAATATGCATCTGAATAGTTATGCAATCCAAGAATCCCGGGTTTTTATTTTATTTTAAATAATTAATGTTTTAGAAGTCGCTTCCATACTATACACACGACTAGTTATGCATTGCCGGTATTCCTGGCATCACGGGATATTTTCTTAAAAAAAAAAATATTTTAAGAAGCTGCTTCCATACTTTCATAGCTAATAATTAACTTTAGGTAAATATGCATCCGATTATCCGATCTCTAGTTATAACTTAACCAGTTTACTAATAACCACTAAAGAGTTCCATTATCCACCTTCTGGCACCATCATCAGATCCTCAACACCAAGTGCAATATTGGACTCATCAAAATTAATCATATGACCCGAAACTCAAAGGGTTTACTAGTAGCCACTGAAGAATTCCATTATCCACCTCCTGGCTCTATCACCAGATCCTCATTACTAAGCCCAAACTATTAAACTAATCAAACCGAATCATAAGAGCCCAAACTCGAGGGGTTTACTAGTAGCCAATGAAGAGTTCCACTATCCACTTCCTGGCTCCATCATCAGACCGTCGACACCAACTACAATATATTGGACTCAACAAAACGAATAATATGACCACAAATTCTAGGGGCCACTGAATAGTTCCACTATCCACCTCTTGGCTCAATGATCAGACCTCTATTACCAAGCCCAATCTATTGGACTTGTCAAACCAAATCATATGAGCCCAAACTCGAGGGGTTTACTAGTAGCAAATTAAGAGTTCCACTACCCACCTTTTGGCTCCGTCATCAGACCCCCATTACAACGCCCAATCTTTTGGGCTCATCAAACCAAATCATATGAGCCCAAACTCGATGGGTTTACTAATAGCCAATGAAGAGTTCCACTATCCACCTCCTGTCTCCATCATCAGATCAGCTCCAAGATACCAAATTATAGTATTGTCATCCGACCTACATTTACATACAAAGTTTCATTTCGATACGACGATTAGAAGTAGGTTAAAATTTAGTTTTATGATAGTTTTACATCGTTAGTTACTAGTGAAGCTAAAAAATATACAGGGTTATTTTAAATTGGGTAGCTAAACTCCGCAGACGCGCAAAAAAAAAAAAAAGAATTGTTTTTTTATTTTTTATTATAATAAAAATAATAACCCTCTATAAAAAGCGTGTTAAAAAGACAAGGCATACACAATTTATTCTATCTCGGTATTTTTTAATTACAAACTTACCTATATTAAATAGTTGACATCTTAAAAATTGCTTAATCTAATCTAACGTCTATCTTCTATGAACAAAGTAAAGAAATCCTTGTATATCATTAATTCTACTTTCAAACTATTTTATATTCACTTTAAAGTAAAAATCAAACTTACTCGCAATAAAAGCGATGGTAAGGGATTTCACAAGGAAGTATTACTACAGAACTAACAAAGAACATTGAAAATGCATGACCCAATGCTCTTGTGGGATGTCATACAACTTTGTAGTAGAGAAAACTTTACTTTGTTTAGTATGTAGGTATACACATTGACCAGTATCGGAGCTTTGCTTACTAAATTCATACTTCACACTGATTGATAGTACATACAGAGAGTTTGATTTTTGGTGTTCATGCAATGTTGCCTATCACTAGCAGGTACTCTTGTTAACCCCTCCAGCTAAGTTATGTTTGTACCAGCCAGAAGAGGGTTCGAGTTAATAGTCCAACGAGTAGGGATTGAACTCGCAATATTTCGCATGCCAAGTATTATTTAAGCCGCTGGACCATCACTGTTTTATGGAGAATTTCATTGAATAGATATTATTCCGCGGAAAATATGGCCAATTATGTCCAAAGATTATAAAAAGATAAGCAAAAACAACAAATAAACAACAATTATAAAATATTAAACAGTTAAGAGTGCACAAAATAAGTTCATTTTAAAAATTCACAATGAAAATTTATTTGAAATCGAAATAAAATGACACACAACACCTAACTGGCTTTGCAGAATTTAAGTTCTAAGTTGCGGCAGAGGTATATTTAAAAATTTAATAATCATGTTGCATTCTTAAGTTAACACTAACCAAGGTTAATGGCACTTTGATAGCCGTAATCATAGCAATTACCCTTAGCTGCTGACTCTTGCATTTTCCACGGTTTTGTTACCAGTTAATGTTTTAATGTTTCCCTTTTGAGTAGTTATTAAACAAATTGTTTATTAATAAATATTCTTGTCCAAAGAATCAACATTTATGAATGAATAATGATGGTGAATATTGTAAATGTAAGTATGTTTTTAATTTATTTATTTATTCATTCATTCTTTAGTACACTTACATTGAAAACATAAACTCAATAGAGTTTTACCGTGCACCAAAATCATCGACCACATCATTCAGAGAATTAAAAACGAACTGAAGTTCTTAATTAAAATGAAACAACAAATTAATACCCTCGATTCAGCGAAATTTTTATTATAACTAAATAAACGAACGAACATCGGCGACCGGACTGACCGTGTATACAGTGTGAGTCTTTATAATGTGCACATATTGAAATGAGGGAATCTATGCTTAATTTAATTTACGGAAAAAAAAAACGATTTTATTTTTTTTATTTTTTATGGAATTTTTATTTTTTTATTTCAAAATTTCTCAATATTGAGAAATTTTACAATTATTGTAAAAATGATGAAAAAAAACCAGATTTTTGCTAAAAAAACATGTTTCTTTTCAATTGAGGGTAGTTTTTTCCCACATTTTTATTTTATGATGACGCCTAATTACTTCCAATTATTATGGAGTTTGTTTCATCTTGATAGATCATTCAAAAAGTTACACCGTTTTGTTTACAATGGGAATATTTTTTTTTTTAAATTCCATAAAAAAATAAAATATTTAGATTTTTTTTATATTTTTGCCGTAGTTAAAATTAAGCATAGATTCCCTCATTCCGATATGTGCACATTACAAAGACTCACACTGTATATAAGAAGAAGATGTATAGATAAAGAAATGTTTATGCAAATTAAGTTGCGAAACGATCCATGTAAATCCTAACTAATATCCTAACTTAATATAATATTATAAATGTGAAAGTAAGTTTGTTTGTTTATTTGTAATCTTTTCACGAATGAACCACTGAACCGATCATCCTGAAATATTGTATATAAATTTTCAGGTATACAGAAACGGACATAGGATACCTATCATCCCAAAAAAAGTATCTACTGTTCCCGAGGAAAAAACAATAACGTTCTTATAATAATAGATGGCGCCACGTGTCTTTCGAATCATGATTGAATGATATTACTATAGAAACTTTAGAGTTAAGAGTTTTTTTTTTAATTGAAATTAAGTCGAGCGAAGCCGCGGGGTAAAGCTAGCATCCTAATAAAACACCGCCAAAAAGATTAATGTCATATTATTACAAAAAACTAAAAATATCTAACATTTTTTGAAAAAAAGCGGACGCGTACGTAGCACAGTGGAACGAATGTATGGGAGCGGTTGGACGTAGACATGTCCGAAAAATAAGAGTAAAATTATGACAAACTAATGATGCCATCTTATTCGATTACTTAATGCCTTCATAAATTGTGGTGATGAATTTCTTCATAACTCCCATATTTCGGGAGTAATTTGAGAAAATGTGAAATTTTACTATGAAAATGAGTGTATCGAGCTCTCTCCCTCCTGATTCCGGGCTTGTTTCAAGTAGCGGTCTCTAATATCGTAATGCTATTACTAAGAGCTATATTTAATACTAAGACACATAGTGCGCCAAATGTGCACTTTCTGGGATAAAAGGAAATGAAAATTTAAAAAAAAAAACGTTTTTTCCCCATTTGTATTTACTTTAAACCGCAGACAGACTTATTAAGAGGTCTATAAATATATTATATATATACAGAAATATATATTAACAAAAATATTCACAAGAACTGATGAGAGTATGACTTTTAAGTAAGTTGATAATAAATTACCTAGTTTCATTAAAAGTACAATAAATAATTAAGATGTAAGCTCTAATTTACTAAGTTACACATTTTAAAACAATAACATCATTTAATTATCGTCGTCATCATCATCATCATCAATTAATTCAAATTCAGAATCGATGTCCGCTAAATCATTTATGTTAACAAATTCGATATCACTTTTCTCAGAATCCGTAAGCTCATAAAATTCCTTAAAAGAAGATTTTTTTACAAACTTATTTCCTTTTGGACGGATACTTGTAACAAGTGGATCAGAAGACAGTAAAAGATTGTGCATAATATCTTCATTGCATGAGATACTGCTATGCTTTCGAGAATGCCCCTCTCTATATTTTCTAAAATCTTTATTTCTAGCCTCAGATGCCTCTTCGGATAGAAAACCAATGGGCACAATTGACATGTTCTGAACTATGTCTGGCCCATGCATTAAAATTGTATGAAGTGAAGAAGGCATATAATACCATGGGTATAACTCCACGTAAAGCTTAGCAGTATCAAAGCAGAACTCTCGGAATTTAGTTACGTTGATCTTCTCTCCTGATGAAATACACTGCAAGATCACACAGATTTTTCTTAAAAGCATAGCATCTATTCCGGTCAGTTCAGCAGATTTAGTGTAGTTTTCAAAAAATCTCCTTGCCGAGTTGCCATTGTTGGTGGATCCACTGCCTTGTTTCACAACATCGAGAAGTAAGCCCGTTTCTCTTCTTACAGCCTCTTGAACTCTTTTCTTCCTGTCATCAACTTGCCTTTTTGCTATATCACCCCTTACTTGCCATGATTTTATGTCTAATTTGTAGGAAATGTGTAATAAGCATTCCATTGAGCGAATCCAAGCGTGAAGGGTGCTTAAGCTATATTTATACATGTCCTCGTTTGCGTGTTTATCTTTGATTAACTCTAAATTATTCATTTCTTTAGGACAAGCCTTGCATATGTCACACACTGAAGCTGCTGTATTGGATATAATGGAATGAATTTTACCATCAATCATTGTCAACAGCAGTTGGTGTTTGACACTAATTCCATCAGTGATGGTGGATGGAGTTAAGGCTTCAATCTCTGCTTCGATTTCAGCCATCTCTCTCTGCACATTTTCTTTGGTTTCCTTTATAAACTTAAACAATATTGGCCGGCAAAATGAAGTGGAAGATGGTCGCTCGTTTTCCCAAATTGTTACACCTTTTGAGACGAGCCGCAGTGGTACAAGACTAATCATAAAATTACTAGCAAGATCGATTTGCTCATCTTCACTCGTCCTTTGATGATAAATGCTTTGGCTAGATGATCCGTCAAAACCCCATTTGCTGGTCAATACAAATTAATTTCACTATGTAAACATAATCTAAAATATTGTTACGAGCTTGCGGTTCATGACAATAAAAACTGACGATTTAAAAACCAAAAAAATAACATTTTAATAAAAGAACACAGATAAAAACACAGATAAAAACTCAGAAACACTAATTATAAAACACAAATGCACTACTGATTACTCTAAAGTCGCACTCGATGATCGCTTGTATCGCTTGATGTTCGACTGTCTCGGTCGCGGTGCATACCGGCCTTATATAGTCCTTAGATCGTTCCAGAACCTTCTATTGTAGAAACATCTAGAATGTTCGTGTACATACCGGCCCCGGCTGACCAAATATCGAAAGTTCTAGAAAGTTCTAGCATCAAATTCTGTAGAAGAATCTTGAGTCTACTAGTTCTGCTACTCGATACTAGATGGCGCTAGTGATCACTAGTTCTGCTATTCGATACTAGATGGCGCTAGTGGTACATTAATTGCGGGCATTAATTGTGGCGCGTAATAATATTCATTCACTAAGTTTTTAAAAAAATGCTCTCATTTAACATATATTTTTCCAAATCATTAACAACACTCGTTTAGATGTGATCTTCAGAATAAAATCATTAAAAGCCGGTTATTGCCGCCTTAAGTTAACAGACAGGGGACTGCAAATGTTAACTAATGTATTATGTCACTGAAACTTACACGTCTAGGTACATATTCCTAAACAAATAAGAGAACACTAACAAATGTAGGTACTATAATACGTAAACGGATCTGTCTCGCCACTATGACCACTATAAGGCTTTACGCAACAAGGGCCAAACTCACTTTGTTTCCTTTTCCGTATAAATTTCATAATACGGATCCAAACATCACTCAGGGGCTGATGAAAGTAAACAAAAGCATTGTTATATCTCCTTTTCTCTTGGGAGTTTGCCTAAAAACGTACACACAATTTTGCTTGAACACTTGTTATCATGCAGTGCGGTTGTCTGCGACGATACTCGGCTTCATTGTTTCTGTTCAAAACATCACTTGTCATGCTCGTCTTAACTTGTGCTTCCCGCGTCATGCGGACGTAAATGCGACTGTATACATACCTACGTAAATCTATGGTGTTTCTGCCGTGCCTGGTATTGTCACACTGCTTTTTGTTTGCATGCCGACTAGGTACGGTACGGTAGAAGACACTCTATTCTGTTCGCTCCGCTTGTTCAAATTAACCTATCAAGCGTTTCATTAGTTCGAAAGTTAAATTGCTTATTGGCATAGCGTGATTGCATGTTTCGCTTTACAAAATGAGAATATGATATAACTTTGTTTAGTCTGGTTTACTCGTATTACACCGAAAATTCGCTTATTATAGTTTGTTTGCCTTCGCGAACCGAGTCACCTTTATTTAAAATTTATGGACGAAAATTTACTTTTAAAGATAGTTGTTTGGTAATAAATTAAAGGATCGTATAATAAATTGTATACTTCTAGAAGTTTGACGATAGGTACCAAAGTTAATAAATATTCTTCGCCGCTACAAAGTTTACGACGCACTTATCTGCATGTCTTGGTATATACTTTACAAAATAAATGTTAAAGATATGTTCTAGATGTCGTTGCATATTACAACACTTTTTTCACATTAGCAGCACATGTACCTACACGAATAAGAAATCGTGCTTCAAGAGTATCAAAAATGTTTTGTAGTTAAGAGTTTTTTGTCCAAAAGTCAATTCTCTGTCCTGTGGCCTCATAGTCTACTGGGCGTAAGAGCCTGAGGTTCTAAGCTCGCCGTAGACTGGATCTGTGCCCGGTTGATGAAAATAGGCTCTCCCATTATTACTTAAGACTTGAAAAATCTATGTACGGTCGCCACCATATCAAGTTACCAAGGACTGCCGGGTTTTCTCATTCGATTTTGAACTTAACCACCAACATTTTAAGGTTTAGAATCATTTGGAGAAATTTGACAGTTTCGTGTGACCTGATGTTCTGGCCATTACCTACCGACTTGTTCATTAATTTATAATTAATATTTAGTGGCACCGAGTTGCCGTGTCTGGCCATACCACTGTTAAACCCGCGATGGTTTATGTGAAGGTTCATACAAATAGGCGCGACACAAACGCACCGCTCGTCGCGCGACACGTGGTGCCTTTGTGTCGCGTCGCGTGTAGCGCCTGTATGTAGGAGCCTTGATATGTTTAAACATACAGCAATTCAGCTTGTAAAACGTTTTTTTTTTTTAATGATTAATTAACGGAAAAAAGAAAAAACATAACTGGTGAAATGTTAGTCGGAGGTGTGCCTCTAGTCTGGATGTACTAGAGGTACACCTCTGCTTAACCCTTCGGGGATTACAGGCGTCAAATAATGTTAAATGTTAAATTCATTATACAATTAACAATGTGATCAAACTCGTGAGTACAAATACCTTTTAAAATTAATTGATAAGCTTTTAAAACTAAGAAAAACATCATGAGGAAACCGACATGTCGTAGAACAAAAAAAAAAATCTAAAACATGTGACGTCTACCAACCCACACTGGGCCCGCGTAGGTAGTACGGCCTATTCCCTCTCAGGAGGCTTGGGCCCTAACAGTGAGAACATTACCTATAGGCTGATTATGCATTAACATAAAGTCATTATTTCATTAAATTTTCTTGCAAAATGATTTATCTAGAAAAAAAAAAAACAAATACTCAAATCAAACCAATTTCAAACGCGACTACGCTAACATAAAACTCCCTGCACGACTAATCTTAAAATCCAATTCACCTACATCTTTTAAGAATTCCATATCTTATGAGATACGGTGGTAGTTCTATTCCGAGTAGCGTTGAAGTCTTGGGCACTCTCCCGTCGCCTCGGGACCTCCATTGTATTCAAACACACTCTCCTATGGAACCTACGTAGATACGTCAGTACTGAATCGTATGATGTTTACATTCAACATCGCTTGGGACCGGTTTTTCTTTGATAGTTCCCGTGCTTTGACTTTATTATGGTTTTATAACTATTTGTTTTGTTTTATCGTCGGTTTTATGATTTGTTGTAAGAATTTTACCATGCTTTGGGGATTGCTCTTAGTTATTTCAGATACTTCCTTCGTCTTCTAGCTTTATGAGAGAAGTTTATGCAGTCGCGCCAGCTGAGTGCCTAGGATGCACTGGACATTTATTTAAATTATAACACTCATGTGCAACCTACTTAGAGTAAGAAACGTCATATTATGTATGTCATAAGGTTCTCACAGATTTGCTCGCTCAGATACTTCCTTCGTCTTCTAGCTTTATGAGAGTAGTTTATGCAGTCGCGCCAGCTGAGTGCCTAGGATGCACCGGACATTTATTTAAATTATAACACTCATGTGCAACCTACTTAGAGTAAGAAACGTCATATTATGTTTGTCATAAGGTTCTCACAGATTTGCTCGCTCAGATACTTCCTTCGTCTTCTAGCTTTATGAGAGTAGTTTATGCAGTTGCGCCAGCTGAGTGCCTAGGATGCACCGGACATTTATTTAAATTATAACACTCATGTGCAACCTACTTAGAGTAAGAAACGTCATATTATGTATGTCATAAGGTTCTCACAGATTTGCTCGCTCAGATACTTCCTTCGTCTTCTAGCTTTATGAGAGTAGTTTATGCAGTCGCGCCAGCTGAGTGCCTAGGATGCACCGGACATTTATTTAAATTATAACACTCATGTGCAACCTACTTGGAGTAAGAAACGTCGTATTATGTATGTCATAAGGTTCTCACAGATTTGCTCGACTGGTACAATGTAGCGGCAATAAAACTCTTCTAAATCTGGTTTTACTGCCCGACACTTAAACGAATCGGTAGACACTAGAAACTATAGGATTAAGGCCCGTTCATATGCGAGAAAGAAACTTAAGTATAAATCTTTATGAAATCGGACTATAAACAAAATAGGTACTAAATAATACTTTTAAATCAAGATTCATATTTTTGGAATAAAGAGCTACCTACGCTATATATTTATCCCGCATGTACCCCCATGGGAGGAAAGGGTGAGATTGTGTGTTTTTTGATAACAAAAGAACAACTTCGTCGACGATGAAAATCGTAGGCACGGTAATCTATTTATAGCCTTTACAGGAATCGTTCTGGAAATAAATCTCATCACAACAAGTAAACAATTTTCAGTATAATATTAATTTGTAAATAATTGTATAATTTGTTTATAAAGAGTTTATTTAAAATACCGGATGACATTTTTTACCGTCTCGTAAAAATTTGGGTATACTAGGTGAACGGAGTAGAAGCCTATGGCATAGTTTTTATTATTTTTTCTTTAACCTAGAAAGAAATTGATCTATGGATAAATACCACACATTTGAAGTAAACTTATCATACTATAACAATAAACACAGAAATTTAACAAAAAACATAATTCAATAAATAAATACGATAAATAATATTTAAATTTAAATCATACGCACCCAAATTTCAATATTTTTATCTTTTATTTTAGTTTTATTTCTGAAAAAAAAAAAAAAATTGCTATGCCATAGGCTTCTACTCCGTTCACCTAGTATACCCAATTTTTTTCGAGACGGTAAAAAAAGTCATCCGGTATATTATAGGTCAGTGATTGTGAATGATTTGCTGTGTTATCAATTATATTGTTAACGTTTATATACCTACTATTTAAACTTTAATAATAAAAATGGTTACGAATAATTAAACCGCTAAGTTGCAGTTGGGAATCTACTGCCGTTTTTTTTTTTATGTTTGTAGGTGTTTAAATTGTTTGAGACTTTTAAGCACACTGAAAAAAAAAAGTAGTTTAGATTGACTAAGTAACTTGTTTGCATCTGAGCCTATCGAACACAATGATCACAGCTACTACTTTTATTTGATTGAGATTTGAAACGGGATCTTGATTGGAGTTATCACGAAACCTATTTGCAGCAATCAAGTCAAAACATAGTTGCTCCAACCAAGATTATTAGATTAATGTTTCAATGATCTCTATTGAAGTAATCAAAATGCTTGATTGACACAACTAACTTACTTTGTTACAGTTAACATTTTTTTAACTTATCTCTTTTTTAACTCTTCTACAATGATGTTATGTTAAGGGTAATCGAGAAACTTGTTTGAGCGTTCAATCATTTGAACTAGTATTGCTGCAATCATGTCGTGATGATCAACTTAACTAAGGTTTTGATTAATCTAAACAAGATATCGTCAATCAAGCTAAAAAGTCACTTGATTGGAGTGCTTTTTTTTTTTCAGTGTATAAATGCCACATGAGTAATGAAACGGAACAGAGACAAAGCTTCATACAACCGCGCTATGATAGGTACACTACTACAAGCATGAGTCATGGGTAACGACTAGCGGCTTCGTCGCGTATGAAGAAAAACCGGTTTAAACCGGCTCGGCCAGTTGAATCACTCCTGTGAGGTAATTGCGTAATACACAGAAGCAATTGGTTTTATTTTGACAGTTCAAAAACATTCATTGCGTTATTTACGTTGTTGAGCTGACAAATTTTTCGAACATATGAAGCAATGGATCCTTCAAAATCATTCAGATTGAGATTGATAGGTAGAGTATATATTTAGTTTATATAGTTGTTCCGTTTCTTTACTCTGTGAAAATACTGACCCGTGTTTTTTGTGACAAAGGTTATTTCTTCATAATCCAGTTAATCATCTAAGTGGCAATCATTTTCGATCATACGTTTCTGGAGACTGTTGTCTCATAATAATTTAATAATTCTCATGATAATTTTTCATTTTATTTGTTACTTTTCATGCCATTCATATCATACAGACATCTCGATACACCGAAGTAATCATATCATTCGACAAACATTTTATTTTCTTGCCATATTCCACCCCAAAGGACTGTCGCGAGACAAAAGTCACACTTTATACCCCGTAGAACTAAAATAAAGAGAAGAAATTTAAAAATCAGTGTGTTTATGTATTCAAAGCGCAGTCGTCGCAAACATTTTTGTCATATTGGTCGAATAAAAGTGTGTGAAGAATTCAAATCACGTGTGCGATAAGGGCCACCGCTTCCCTGGCTTACACTGACTTTAAAGTATATTGTAGTCACTTGTGCCAGTTATCCTGGTGCACGGGTGCCTTAACTTTCGTATTCAACTCGTGCTTTCAAACTTTGCGAAGCACGTCTCAGCTCCAGAGGTTATTTGCATCTCACCTTTACATTCCTACGCCATTAGGTGTCATATTGTTATATTACACCTGTACTACCTAAATCTTGGATACACTCAAAATGTTGGCGACTACTGGATATGTATGTGGGACATGTAGGTCTTTGCCTCGTTTCGGCATCCTACCTTAGAAAAGGCTTTCTTATAGTCGCCGATTGAGCCTGTTAGTCCATCGTAACAATGATACATGGCCGGTGTCTCACGTGTCAAACATATTTTAAATTTAGACTTGCCAGAATATAAGAAAAAAAAAAGAAAAGATAGAAAAATATTTGATTTGGGACACGCACAAAATTTACATTAAAAAAAAACAATAAAAAATTGGCCAAGTGCGTGTCGGACCATGCACAATGAAATATTCCGTAGTTGGTATGAATTTATCCCAAGAACAAACTTAACATTGTAGTTGAAAAACATGTTCTTCCATACGGAATGTATGGGAGAACATGTTTTTCAACTGAATATTTAAGTTGGTCGACTATTACTCGGTAACTTGTAAAGCCTACTTAGCTGTGATAATTTTCCTTTTAACTTCGTTATATATACTACTGTTGTGAATTTTTTCACATATCTAAATACAACCATTTAGCTGGCAGGGGGGAGACTTGACTCTAACAAAAATTTGCACTTTAAAGCTTAATATTACGCAAACGGATCCCTTAATCGAAAAATAGTTTTAACAAACCCGCAATATTAACGATACCCCACACAACGGGATAGACGAGAAAAAAAAAATATCCCCACTGTAGGTACGTGTACCCAAAAAAAAAAAAATATTTTATTTTACTACTTTGTCGGCGTACTTAATATGTATACCTATGCCAAATTACAGCTTTCTAGTACTAAGAGTCTCTGAGCTAAGCCGCGAACAGACGGACATAAGAAATTAATTACGGCGAAACTATAAGGGTTCTTTGTTTACTACGAAACCCTAAAAAAGACCTGAGATCGAAAGGCTCCTATATCAACATAACCATAAGTAGGTATTTATGCCGAAAATCGTACAATAAGTAATGTTAATTCTTACCCTAGTGTTTAAATTCTAATTAAATACAATAAAATAAAGCTAACCAAATGGCAAAATTCTAATCGGGACCTCACATCCTGATATAGTGGCCTAGTGTGACGTATTCATTCAACAACGTTTCGAGCGCGACATGACGGGACAGTCCGGTAATCAGTCGGTAACAGTGATGTCAAACTTGATTGACACCACGGCATTGGCTTGCATGATACAATAACGCAACGCACCTTGCGTCATCACTGTAGTGACAACACCAACTGAAGTGGAATTTAACCCTAGAATACGTATCATATTTTATCACTGCTTATTAGTAGGTAATGATCCTCTAGGAAGCTATTTTATAAATACATTGTTTTCAAACTTTCACTGAAGAATCTTTAAACGAAATAACATTCTGCCTTTCATAAAGACAATTTTTTTTTTTTTTTTATTTTTTTTTTCTGGAAAACTCTGATTCGGCTATAAATTAACCTATAATATAATATGGTGCCGTGTGGTGCCGGACGTAAAGAATAGCACCACTCCATTTCCTCCGGTGGGTGTCGTAAAAGGCGACTAAGGGACTTACTAGAGAATGGGCAGCAGCGTTCTCTATGCGTTTTTAACACCATACTGCGATCGCCAACCCGCCTGCCAAGCGTGGCGATTATGGCAAACCCCCCCAATTGGGGGAGGTTTATGTCCAGCAATGGACGTCTTTCGGCTGAAATTATGATGAATGATGAATATAGTATTACACCTTCTGACTTCTTTTGACACAGTTTTACGGAAACGTTTTGTAAAAAAATAACTATAAGTCTGAGAGTGCTGATTTTTATAGAGGCTATATTACAATCAAAGATCGGAATATAATAAACTTCGAGGAAGGATGTAATCAATCAATCTGCCTAGCCTTTTCCCAACTATGTTGGGGTCGGCTTCTAGTCTAACCTATCACCACCTAGCCTATCTGACCTCCACAACCCAGTAACTGGGTAACACGATACCCCTTGGTAAGACTGGCTGTCAGACTTTTGGGCTTCTGACGACCCGTAACGACTGTCAAAGATCCACGAATGACAGCCGGGACCAACGGCTTAACGTGATTTCCGAGGCACGGAGGAGTCTCGGTATGTAAAGATGGTCACCCATCCAAGGACCAACCCCGGCAAGCGTAGCTTAACCTGGCGGATCGAGGAAGGATGTAATATAGAGTGGATAATACGTCCTTTATAATTCTGGAATAATTATAATGACGTTTAAATCCCGGGATTTAAAAACCACGAATTATTTATTGAACTTTATTTATAGTAACAAGGTATTGATTTGGAAAATAATATAAAATTTTTTAGGGTTCCGTACTAAAACTATTAAATTAAAGAGCTTTTTTAGCAATTTTAGTACGTAACCCTAAAAAATTTTATGAAATGATTTTTCAAATCAATATAATTTATAACTATAAATAAAGTCCAATAAATAGTTCGTGGTTTTTAAATCCCGGGATTCAAACGTCATTATAATTATTCCGAGATTATAAAGGAGGTATTATCCACTCTACGTTACATACTTCCTCGAAGTTAAAGTAAATTAGCTCTCCCTATTCCGATCTCTAATTATAATGTATGAACTCTCGAATACATAACAAATAGCTAGTCTATCTCAAGAATATTACGTACAACACGATACGATACCGCGATTTTAAATTAATAAAAAAAAAACCGCCTGTAGGCGGCCCCTCGGGCGATGATTAGTAACTCAAACTCAAACTCTTTATTGCATTCATGTGTACAATTAGTTGTTACATAATAATATAAGTAAGTTCCAACATGAAACCCGGTTAGGTTAGGTTAGGTTCACAAGCATCCAGTGAATAGGTATACTAGATTGCAAGTTTGATAAACAAATATAATTATTATCGATAATATTACTAGTAGGTATTTGGTATACGTGGTTATTTTAATTAACATCATGAAGTTATTAAATTATTTTATTTATGTAGGTATATTAATTATTATATTTCATTACTAGATACAGTACTTATTAGACTTAACCCTAGAGGTCTTAAGTCCGACGAACACTAGGCGATATTTTAGCTGGCCATTAGTTGTGGTAGACCAGCCACTTTTTAACTGACTTCAAAAAAGGAGGAGGTTATACAATGTGGAGACGACAATAAATGAAAACACTGAGAATCCTAATGCATCTAGGAGTATTTTAGAACTGTCAAATAAATCCTAACATCGCAATAAAAAAGCGATTTTTTCAAATAAACTAATTGGTAGTCCAAGGGCAATGGAGAGGGCTATGCTTAGAATTTCCCTACGTGATCGAAATGAAGAGATCCGCAGGAGAACCAAGGTAACCGACATAGCTCGAAGAATTGCCAAACTTAAGTGGCAATGAGCAGGGCACATTGCGCGCAGAACGGATGGCCATTGGGGCCGAAAGGTTCTGGATTGGCGACCGCGTACCGGAAGACGTAGCGTTGGAAGGCCTCCCACAAGGTAGACCGATGACCTTATGAAAGCCGCAGGAATCCCCTGGATGCGGGAAGCACAGAACCGGTCGAAGTGGCGGTGCTTGGCGGAGGCCTATGTCCAGCAGTGGACATCTTTCGGCTAAAATGATGATGATGATGAATTGGTAGTGATGCAAGGCTGACTATGGGTTTTGCCAATCTTTGACTAGCTATAATGTCTAAACTATTGGATATATTTGATTGAATTTTCGTATGCAGATTGGGAACGTTATTAGATAGATATACGAAGTTTAATTTAGTGTCGTATTGTCGTCTCCACCTTGTATGTTCGTCTTTAGGTTTTTTTTTTAAACTAAGTTTTTCACTATACTACACTTATATAGAAACAATTATGATCAGTAAAAAGCTTAATTTGCGATAAGGCTGCCAAATACGAGTAAACAGTCGACGGCTGATGAAAAACAATATATCTAATCGAATAAACAATAAAACGTATGAATTTGTAATCAAACAAGTTGTCAAACATGATGAAAAAGTCAAACGCAAATACATTTCACGGCTTTATTTTACTTTGTTTCATATCCTCTATGAGCGTCACATTCTGCAAATACAAATAAAAATAACGGAAAATAAATATTGAAATGTTTTTCAGGTTAAATGGGACAATTTCTGCACTACAATTACGTTGTATATCTGCTGATGTGGAAAGATATGGATATTAAAATAATATCACGGCTTTCGTTGTACGTATTGCGTCAACTGAGTTTTATAAGACTGAAATTCTGTTTGAAATAAATTTATAAGTTAAAATCTGTAGCTACTGAGAGCTCAACGTTTATAAACGTACTCGTACATAGGATTACGCATCTTCATCATAATTTCAGCCGAAAGACGTCCACTGCTGGACATAGGCCAAAAGCAGCGCCACTTCGACCGGCTCTGTGCTTCCTGCACCAGGGCATTCCTGCGGCCTTCATAAGGTCATCGGTCCACCTTAGGATTAGTATGAATTCCTAAATAAATCAATAAGTATACCTACATATCATTAACAAGTTAGGCAATTATTTAGTAGTCAGTAGCAGTTCGTTCTATTATTATTATTTTTACGCCTCTGATATTTCTCGGAACCTGGGGTCCCGGACCTTTGGAAGGCGTATGAGTGGCCGAAGTCAACTTGCAGAGTGCCCGTTAGACGCTTTTAATGAAATGAGGCACCAACCAACGATTATCCCTGAACGCACTCAAGTGCACCCAAGGACAAACCCCGGTTGGTGTAGGACTATTGCAGGATATGGGAACAAAAATATTGGATTATGGGTTTGGGTGGCTGAATGAACCGGCTATCCAGAACTATGGAAAGACTAGCCCCTGCCTGATCAATGTTTTATATAAAATACACAGATAAAATCTAGTGTGATAAGGCCAAAGTCTTTGGGGCGCTGTTCATAAGGTCGATTACGCATGGTGCGAACCATCTTCGTTGCCCTTCTTTGCACGTTATCAAGTAGAGTGATGTCATATATATATATTTATATATATATATATATATATATATTTTACTAGCTGCTACCCGCGGCTTCGCCTGCGTGGCTTTTTCTAAAATAAAAGTAGCCTTAGTTACTCCTTATAGTATCAGCTATCTGTCAGTGAAAGACCCGTCAAGCTCGATCCAGCCATTTCTGATAAGCCGGAACAAACATACAGACAGATAAAGATTTTTTTAATAATTACCGTAGGTATAAACTGTCATATTCATTTAGTAAAAAGTTGTTATTTTGACATTACAAACTGTGACGTAGTGGGTTTTGTGGTATGAAATAAATAAGGCAGATACCACTTATTATCACGTTTACTAGTTAACACAGATCGTTTCTTATCTTAAGAGTTCTTTCTTTCACTGAAGAGAAATTAGAAGGGAGAAGTACTGTCCTGGGCTGGACCATCCGGCTGGCACCGCAGGGGCAGTTAAGCAGGTAGCAAACGGCGCTCGCCGCCCTTTGTGTAGGTTGTGGCTGTAGTGGCCACCAGGCAAGGTCGAGACGGCCCTCAAGGCCCAGGTAGTATAAGGTGCGGTAAGGCACTCGACGGATGCTGTAGAGGCGTCCACCGTAGGTCAGCCGGCAGCGGCTGGTAGGTGCGATGAAGGTACGTAGAAAAAAACCCTGGAATCAGCGCAAGGGGGCGCCTGTATGCTCCAGGAAGACTCCCGTAAGCCTCTGCGATGCGTGTAGCTGTAGCCTAGGGCAAGCGTGGAAAGTGGAAGGCAATGGAAGCTCACACATCGCAGTGTTTTACAAAGATAAATTAGATGCACAGGCAGTAGGCGCAGCCTTGAACCATAGGGGTCCTGATCACACACGTGCAAGGCAGTTTAAGCAGCTGGATGGCAGCTTTGCAATTGTGGTGAACAATGACAATAGAGATACATAGGTTATCGTGAACATAAATTGCCGACAGCCCCGTAATAATTAAACAAGACAAGCGTGGCTGCCGGACATAGACCTGATGAACACTATAGAATACTCACCCTTATCTCAAGGGGTTCGTTGTACTAGGCAAGCAGCTTAGGTGTGAAAAAGGAATGGTTTCCAAGCCACGAGGACTTTTATAGTCTCGCAATACGTAGTATCTCTAAGTAGTCTGTGGTCTTGCATGAAACCTTCTCGAACAATGAAGAGAAGTAACAACTCCCGTGTCATAGACTAAAAACTGCCATAGATAATTAGTTAATTTTAGTAATCGACTAATTATGCTACAGTGCTACAAAACAGACACTTCAATTTTATTAATTTGTATAGAAGATGTTAGTATAACAACTTTCAGGCTTGCTTTTCTGTAGGTAAGTAATGAAAAACGTTTTAACAATTTAGGTACGTCGGAAAATTCTCCTATTTATTCCAAACTCACATAAGTAAACACCGCACACATCCCCGTAACTCAACAAAAACTTAGCTCTAAGGATAGGAAAGTCGCATTTCACGAGCGATTTCTTTTCCCCGCAATAACGCCAAGTCACACTGCAGAGGTGGCCATTCGAAAACTAATAAATTTCACTGGGGACTGTGAATTTATTTGATAAACGGCCGAGATAAAGATGCGGCGGCACCTCAACACTCCCTTGGTCAGCAACCGTGTGTGCAGCCGGCCTTAACGGAATCGGAGATCCGAAATTATTTGTATATACAGGATAAGTATTTAACCGATGCGCAATTTTTTTTTTTTTGTGGTGTTTCAGTAATAGGAAAATATGGATACAATCTATTCGTAATAATATCAATGGGCGAGCGCACAGCTGAAAGACCTACTACTGCATTCTGCTTCAAAGACCGCGCTGCCGCCGACGCGTTGCGCGACGAGTATCCATAATACCAGTAATAAGACATATCAAAATTAAACACATTTTCAGCCGAAAGACGTCCACTGTTGGACATAGGCCTTCCCCAAGCACCGCCACCTCGATCGGTTCCGTTCTTCCCACATCCAGCGGATTCCTGCGGCTTTCATAAGGTCATTGGTCCTTCTTGTGGGAGGCCTTCCAACGCTACGTCTTCTGGTACGTGGTCGCCACTCCAGAACCTTTCGGCCCCAAAGGCCATTTGTTCTACGCGCAATGTGCCCTGCCCATTGCCACTTAAGTTTGGCAATTCTTCGAGCTATGTCGGTTACCTTGGTTCTCCTGCGAATCTCTTCATTTCTCCAGATCACGTAGGGAAATTCCAAGCATAGCCCCGTCCATTGCCCTTTGGGTGACTTATAGCCTTCTAATAAAGCCCATTGTAAGCGACCACGTTTCAGTGCCATATGTCATCACTGGCAACACGCACTGGTCAAAGACTTTCGTCTTGAGACACTGCGGTATGTAGGATGAGAAGATATTGCGTAGTTTCCCGAACGCTGCCCAGCCGAGTCGGATTCGACGATTGACCTCTTTCTCGAAGTTGGACCTACCTAACTGGACAGTTTGTCCTAAGTAAACATACTCGTCCACAACTTCGAGTGTAGCGTCTCCGTCTCTCGTCTCATCTCGTCTTTTATTATCCATATTCATCATCATTATCTGCTTTCTAGTCTACCTGGATGCAGTAATACAATTAAACACGTTTAAGTTGAATTTGTCAAAATTTGCGCACTGATTACAAATTTTTCCTGTATAGAGGTATGAGGAACAGGGTATAAAGTTCACTCATCCTCCATATAAAAAGGAAGATTCTCCGACCAGACAGGTGTTGTGTCTGGTGGGCAACTGTCTGGCGTTTGATGTCGAGATGTAGTTTATATGATAGTCGCGCGGTAAACTCTGATTGCGCGATGCAGGATTTGTGTGACGTCAGGTCTTTGATGCGTAGTTCGCATGTGGCATTGTAAATTCCGCCACATATTATGCTTATAACTTTTGGATTTGTAATAGAGAAGTTATGGTTGCGTATCAATATTATATGAGATGATGGTACAGATTTGATTCCAGGTGTGGATTCCAGTCAAAAACATTTTAATTATACCCATATTCATAATCATTATCTGCTTTCTAGTCTACCTGGATGCAGTTGAATACCAGTATTTTACATGGAGCGACTATCTGACTTCCACAACCCAATTACTGGGTAATACAGTACCCATTGCTAAGACATAGTTGTCAGACTTTCGGGCTTCTTCCATATTGGTGGATGAAAATATGTGTAGCCATTTCAGTTGCGATTTAATACATTATTTTATCTACACCCCTGCTATAAATCCTATATAAAAGTTTCGGAAACAGTTAGCTTATTGCCAATATTATAACAACCGGTGTCATAGTAACCATAATGTCATCCAAACGAGTGTTATAATGTTGTACAAAATTTCATTATGCAACTCCTTTGCGTTTTCGATCCCTTCCTTACTCATCAAACAGTCACATGTCTATGACGTTCAAAAAAAGAACATTTTCATCCACGCGCGTTTTACTACCACAGCGCCTTAATTTAAAAAAATCTTATAGGTTATTCGAGTTCACGTCGCATCCCGCCATTTTTGTTCGATATTAGTATTGCAAAAATTTATAAGTTTGTTGTTTACAAAAATGAATGATACAAGCTTTGATAACACACCACCAGATATATCGAATGCAGCAAAGGACATTTCTAACCAATTATTACCAGAAAAGTCGAGAAAATAATATGAAAAGATTTCATGAATTAGAAAATATCATAGAGTAGATAACATGGGTGTAGATAAAGTATTGTATGCAACTGTACATAATTAGGTATTAAACATTCATGTGATACTATTATAAACCCACACTCGTGTTTTAATACCCCTTCTTATACAACTGTTGCATAAATAACTATAATATTTTATAATTTAGACTACAATATATTTCTACCAAATCATTCGTGTAAAAGAAGAAGGTATCAACCTTATTTCAGCAACTCACGCACGTGCCTAAAAGATTATAGGTACCGACAACAAGTTTTAATAAATTAATAAACCTGAATTCAGTAACATACTCAAAATGTTACACGAACTTCCAATTATACCAAGGATTACGTGACACAGATAATACGTAGGTTGTACCAAAACATATATCGGTGGTTGACCTACAAAATTCTATTAAAATATTCAGATTATTATAACAGAATCATGATCGTGTAACTTCAGTGCTAGCGGTACGCGAATCGATTACATTTGACCTTTCCTTTGAGTAGGTATCGAATAAAACCAATTCCGATTATTACCAACGAGTAAGTAAACATAACAAGTGCCCGTCTAAGCTTACCATATTTTGTATTTTCTCACCAATAATTGTTTTGTGACATAATATTTCTGTTTCTAATTATCCTTTCGGTGTCTCGCGTTCATCGAATACAGAAAATATCAAAGAAGCACGTATAGATAAAACGTTTGTAGGTATTGTTGTAGATAAAAATTACAAACAGTTCCTATTATTTATTTATTTATTTTATTTTATTTTATTAATTTTAGGAAAACTTACAGCTAATACATTTTATAACTAGTTCAATGTTTAAAGATGGCCAATTACAAGCTTCCACTAACAATTAATGTGAGTAACATTAACAAATACGCTAAAACAGCGAAGTACAAGAGATACACATATATGCATTATCTCACGCTCAAAAAATACAATAATAAAGAAAAGACAAAAATATATGTTCATACATCAAAAAATAAATTGTTCAAACTTTTCTTTACTTCCTTAACACTACTAGTAAATAAATCTAAATCGACATCCTGACACACCATATTAAAAGTACGACAAGCTCTTATCACGTACGAGTTCTGTCTGTAGATAGTTCTGACTTGAGGGACATGGAGAAGACGTGGTCTTCGAAGAAATGCACTCGGCACACGCAGCCCGAACTTGCCCACCAACTCAGGGACGTCAGTAGATCCGTTCATAACACTAAATAAGAAAGCAAGATCTGCAATTTTCCTTCGCTCGTGTAGAGGCAGAATATGAAATTTATTACACCGACTTATATAGTTCTGGAGATAGGTATTTGAGCGATATTGAGTGTACCTCAAAAATCGCCTTTGTATACCTTCAATCCGATTAATGTATACATTATATTTATTTTTAATTTATCCCAATTCAGAAGTATTTGAAGAATCGTATCCAACAAATTGGCGAAACTGGTTGTAATCAATATCTGTAATACAACCCACATGATAGAAAAATCGGTTAATGAGATTCTAATTCGGAAGGCAGGAAATCGGTATCCACGTGTAAAACGTTAAAAGGGGTTACACGTGGGTGCCATTAAAATCCAATTGAAAATTAGAAATTTAATGGAAAGATTAACTTCTAAAGTGCTTAATTTACTAAAAAAACCTTTTAAAAGCGACCCAATTAAAGACTCATCAGTGCTTACCAAAACCTAATATTCTATTCAATAATTTGCTGAACTGAACATGTTAGTATGGTTACTTCATTACTTGTTACGCTTTGTAGGTTATCTTTGACAATATTTACAGTCAAAACTTTATATCATCCGGGAAGCAGTTTTCTCCTTATTTCACTATAAGGTGCTTTGAGAGCCAGGCGCATCAAAAATACATTATCTGTCATAAAAATAATGTTATATCCACTTCTAAGTAAGTACCTATCTATGAGAAAACTTTCTATCATTACGTTATCGGCGTTGATATGTATACCTATAAAAAGTGTTTATTTTGAAAGTTTAAACTGAAAAATATTATTTTATTTTTATTTTTTTAGTATGGGTTTGCTCTTGACTCTAGTCTAGGTCTGGGTGACAGACACAAAGTCTATGAAGGAGTTGTATGCGTTCGGAAACACAGACGCAGGCAGAGAGAGTTGCACTCCTGCGCATTATAAAAAACGTTTGAAAACGCTTAGTGCGAGTTGGTGGAATATCAACCAGGTAGGGGTGGTAACTTGCAGTGCGTCTAGATGTCCGATGGTAGAAGGGGGCCGGTGGAATGAGGTCGTGGAGTACATGGGCACACTCGCCGAAGTACAATCTGTAGAAGACCGACAAGCAACCTTGCGGCGATGAGCCAAGCTGTGAAGCTTGGCATCCACCAGTTTTACGTCACCAATGAGCCTCTTTGCTCTGCGTTCCACTGAGTCAATAATGTTCTGGGACTCAGGACTCTTTTCGAGAGAGAGTGGGTTTTAATCTATCGCGCGTGCCCAGTGCAGGTTTGGTAGATGTCAGATGTCTTCGAATTTTTGGTTCCAGCACATGCCAATTTCCTCACGATGATTTTCCTTCACCGTTTTGAGAGCAGTGGTGATGAAATGATTTCATCATCATCATCATCATCATTTCAGCCGAAAGACGTCCACTGCTGGACATAGGCCTCGACCGGTTCTGTGCTTCCCGCATCCAGCGGATTCCTGCGGTTTTCATAAGGTCATCGATCCACCTTGTGGGAGGCCTTCCAACGTTACATCTTCCGGTATGCGGTCGCCATTCCAGAACCGTTCGGCTCCAACGGCCATCTGTTCTGCGTGCAATGTGCCCTGCCCATTGCCACTTAAGTTTGGCAATTCTTCGAGCTATGTCGGTCTGCAGATCTCTTCATATCTGATTCGATCACGTTGGGAAACTCCAAGCATAGCCCTCTCCATTGCCCTTTGGGTGACTTTAAGCCTTCTAATAAGGCCCATTGTGAGCGACCACGTTTCAGTGCCATATGTCATCACTGGCAACACACACTAGTCAAAGACTTTCGTCTTGAGACACTGCGGTATGTGGGACGAGAAGATATTGCGTAGCTTCCCGAACGCTGCCCAGCCGAGCAATTATTTACACAAAGTAAAGTGCCTGTCTGGGATTGAACCCACGACCAACAACTCGTAAGTCGGGGCCGTTACCACTGGGCCACCACCGCTCTCCATTCTTTGTTATTTTTACTGCTGTATAGTTTTTACGCAATCCCGTCAAGGCATCGCATTATAAGTATGGAGACGAGGCCGGTGATAGAGATGACGTAGAATGAAGTTCTATCGATCCCAAGCGGGAAAAAGTAGGTATAACTAAGAAGGAAATTGATTCCTTTGTTCCATCGTGGGGCACTAAAGATTTAAATTTAAATTTTGCCTAATGTTTTGTATTTATTTATTTATTGATATGGTACTTCAACGACTTACTGACTAAAATATACACAAATAAAGTTCACATACAGTTTTAGGTATTGTGTATACGTCACTTACAGAAGTACATAGCACTAGCATAGGACTTGAAGGTTAAAGGACGTGTAAGATACCGTTAGTTGAATTCGTTACAAGTTATAAAATAAAGCGAAAATGAGCTATTAGTCGTATTGCTAGTAATTTGTAAATGTACAATGCAAATGTGCTGAGAAACGTTGAATCGATCCGTGAAACAACCTGCTTAGGAATCGAACATCAATGTAGCATCCGTAATTCCGTATTCTCACATCCAAAACTACATTTTCAAACTAGTTTTAGACCAACTTCACTATAAACTGAGAAGCTATATTCCTACATTTTATGCTCGTAAGCTTTGAAATGCAGAAAGGATAAGCAAAGGAACTCCTCCCGACTGTATAAAGAATACAGTTCGCAATGTGATCTCGTTTACACTTCCGACCTCGACAGTACATACGTTAGGAACGTAACATGTGTAACTTAGGTACATTGCGCTCTTGTCTTTGCTATGTATTACGACACGGTAGCGTCACAGACTGGTAAAACCGGCCAAGTGCGTGCAACCGGCGTGTCGGACCACGCACAATGAAGGGTGCCGTGAAAAACATGTTTTTCAACTGCAAACGTAAGTTGGTCGGCTATTACTCGGTAACTTGTATAGCCTACTTATCTCCTTTTAACTTCATTATATACACCGTGTTTTTTTTATATCCCATAACTCTAGGGTTATGTTCTATAAGTAAAAATAATACAAAAAGTCCTAGATTATGTGGTCCAAAAATGCATAGTTTCGAAGATATTATAATCATCATCAATCATATTCCCCATGCGGATCTCTTCATTTTTGTGGATTCGATCACATAGGGAAACTCCAAGCGTAGCCCTCTCCATTGCCCTTTGGGTGACTTTTAGCCTTCTAATAAGGCCCATTGTGAGCGACCACGTTTCAGTGCCATATGTCATCACTGGCAACACGCACTGGTCAAAGACTTTCGTCTTGAGACACTAAACCCAAGGTAACCGACATAGCTCGAAGAATTGGCAAACTATGGGCATGCCATGGGACATTGCGCGCAGAACAGATGGCCGTTGGGGCCGAAAAGTTCTGGAGTGGCGACCGCGTACCGGAAGACGTAGCGCTGGAAGGCCTCCCACAAGGTGGACCGATGACCTTATGAAAGCCGTAGGAATCCGTTGGATGCGGGAAGCACAAAACCGGTCGAGGCCTATAAAAAAAATCACCTTGTATACTACTGCTGTAAATTGTTTCACATAACCAAATACAACTATTTAACTGGCAAGGTCCCCGAGATACTTGATTCTAACATAAATTTGTACTTTAAAGCTCAATATTATGCAAACGGAGCCTTGAATCGAAAAATGGTTTTCACAATCCCGCAATATTTTTGAACGGCCTATCCAACGGTCTCCCACGCCATGGGAAAGACGAGAAAACGAAATACCGGCCCCACTTTACGTGTTGGGGAAGTACACTAAAAAATATAATATTTCAAGATTCTAATTTTTCCACTTGTGACTAATATGTATATCCATGCAATGCCAAATCACAGCTTTCTAGTACTAAGAATCTCTGAGCTAAGTCACATAGACGGACATGGTGAAACTATAAAGGCTCGTACAGACTTGTGCGATATCGCGGCCGCGACAGGCACCGACAAAGAAATTGTGCTACTAGTGTCGCTTCGCGCCCGCGATATTGCGCGAGTCTGTACGAGCCTTAAGGGTTCCTTGTTGACTAATACGGAACCAAAAAAGATATACTTACTTAATATTCTAAGGCAATTCATATGACCCGAAGACCTTGGCAGGAGCCAATTAGTCCACTAACATCTAAGCATTTTGCTCGCGCAACTTATACGCGCGCATCTAGATACTTGGGACCCCCTATGATCAAAGTGTCTAACTTTCAATTCGTCTACGAAGCAAAATGCCTAAAATTAATGTCTACACAGCAAATTGCCTAAGCTGTAAATCGCCTAGAGATCAAAATGTTTAACAAGCAAAATGCCTAAAATGCAATAATTTCTAAGTAGTCGACATGGTTAAAATAAACTCACACTAGGACCTCTGAACTGTAAGTTAGGTCAGGTTAGAACTGTGACCACACAATGCGGCCAGAAACGGTAGTCACTTTCTTCTCCTAAAATAATAGACATATTGCAAGGTAGGCATTGTGCTTCCTAGTCAATATAAGGTTTAGGCAATACTTGGCATAGACGTTTTGATTTCTAGTCAGCATGATCATAAAGGCTTGGGACGCTTCGTGGTCCCGTACCATGTATCGAAAGTAAAACAAAGGAAAAACCGCTGCACTGAATTTGCAAAGCCGATTTATGCGTCATCCGAAATCATTTTTCCACATCGAAGTTGGCGTGTTTCGTAGCGCAACGCATGCTTCTGTAGAATAGAGCGGTTGTGCCTATAGGCCTGTGTGACCTAAAAAAGCTAAATAAAAGCTAAAAAAATCATTTTAACGTCGCTTTTATATAGATTCTGCTAATTACAATACTTGACAAGGTAAATGATTCGCTGGCTAAAATAGAACATCTCTTTGACAAGACTATAGAGCAAATAACATCGTATTGGATCGTGATTGGAGCCATTTGTCCAATTTAATGGATCCACCGTTACACTGATTGCGACTAATATTGAACGCTCGGTTACAGGTTGTAATACTGGATACCTACAATTATTGTTAGGTGGATAAGGTGAGATTTTCACCGAAATGTTTAAAGTCTTAAGAGGGTACCGAGCGCGCAGTGGTGCATCGTTGGTTTGGTGATTTATTTTATTTTAGAATTAAAATGCAGAAAATAAGCATGTTACGTTGTGCTCCACAAGACTATACGTTATAATTATTACAAACAGTAGTATAACATTTTTATGTTTTTTGTAATCCTTAAAACGGAGCTTAGTGGCCACTATTTTCCATTTTAAGAATTACCTACAATAAAACTTAACAATGTAAAACTACTGTTTGAAAACGACTTTTTTTTAAATAATAATAACTTATAGTCCTGTGAAGCACAACGTAACATGCTTATTTTCTGCATTTTCATTCTAAAATAAAAGAAATCACCAAAAAACGATGAGGGCGCCACTGCGCGCTCGGTAGCCTCTTAATAACTAAACGTGTAAAACCGAATACTGGGCCTCAAGTCTGCTATTACAATAGTGTCAGAATGGTCTATCATTGATTTCATAATTGTTGATTTTGACAAGTTTGGTAATCTATAATGGCGTCATTATGACTTTCTAATGGTCAGCCACTGACACTCCATTGAAAGAATTGGTAATCTCGCACATAATGACAAATGAAACTTCCTACTAAACTTCCAACTTCCTGCTACTTCAGATTGCTTATAACACTAGTAAATAATATGTAAAAATATATACCTATAAATGAAATCTGGCATGAATAAATGTTCAAAATGCCATTGTAATACAATTCTATTACAAGCCCATTGACCGACCAATGATCGACCATTATGAATTTAGCAGATTACGAACTTGTAGCAAAATGACAATGGGATCGTATTGGAGTGACGAATATATAAAAATAGCAGACTTGGGCCTCAGAACCATGGTTTTGTGACTTTATTATAGTTAATGACAAAGAGTAAGCTTTTTGCTATCCACCCAAATGAATCAGCAAGCCAGGTTAATGATTATTATTTTAAAATTAATACTCATTAACCAGCTAGATGGACCGACGGCCTCAAAAAGGTGGCTAGGATAGACTGCATGCGGAAGGCGGAGAACAGGGTGTTGTGGCACAGCATGGGAGAGGCCTATGTTCAGCAGTGGACTGCGATAGGATCAGTTGATTGACTCATTAACCTGACATTGGTACTTTGAAAATCACCTTCTAGCCAACACTCTTATCAAAGCCAGACTACACTATTTATTTTAATCCGTCATTTGATGAAATGACACAGAATCGTATCTTCTAACAATGCAACTTGACCAGCAGTTGACTGTATTCCAACATTAAACATGCATTTTATTCCCAAAAAGTGCAACGTAAATGTTAAACCATTTTCTGATTTAGCTTTGCATTTAAATTGTACAAAAACATTGTTTTTTCTCGCGCCGCCCGCGCCGCGTGTCTAGCGGCGGTATGCGAAGCGAAATATTTTTGCTGCTTCGTAAAAACTAGCGGTGAATGCCAAAATTATATCTCTGAACATTTTTATTTAACGCTTATTGCAGGGCAAGAAATTACGGAGACTATATTTTGTGTTATTGTTTTTAATCCACGGTGATCAAATGCTGAACCAGTTTTTCCTTGTAATTATTCAACAGAACGTAAGTTTTTCCACGTAAAGAAATTGGAAATCACAAACCACGAGTATAGAATTTGTTTTCGGTTGTGAGGCCTTAGTCTATAATAGTCAATCGATGAAGTAAGACCTGATAATTATATTGTGAAATGAGAGTATAATGTTCCCCTTACGTACTTATAACCAAAATCCCCTTACAACTTTGCCCATTAACTCAAAGTTTCACCCTTACGTTCCGACTGCATATAACAAATAACCAGTGACATTTGCATGATAACATTTTGCATCCCATATTCAAGACATCAACCAACGAAGATAAACCACGAACATGTACGAAATGCATCCACTACAATTTACAGCAAACACTCACTGTAGAGTTTTAGAGATTCAAATGGAACGCCACGGTTGGATCACAGCATACTCGTGAACAGTAAGGCATCACGTCTGTTCTCTAAAGAAAATGAAATTAAATGAAATCGTTTATTCTGTTAATAATATAGTATATCGGAATCACTTTTACACGTCATATTAAAAAATAAGCTAGATGGAGTAAACATTTCCTATCTGACTACCCCTAAGAAGAAATGGCGAAACAAACTCAGGGGTCAAAGTCTCTTTTAAAGTCTAGACATAATCTTGTCAGATCATGTAAGGACCATGTAGATGAGACCCGTGTTTGAAATGGTATTTTGTGGAAAGAACCACACAAAGAGTATACCTGTCCAGTCAGTGCAAGCATTTGTTAGTAATCGTGTTCAACACAGGATTTAAGGAGCTCAACGACTCGACGAACAATACCAATAGAAAGGACATTTGGGTTCCAGACTGTGAGACAAAACACAAATCTCACTAAAGCCTTTGATTTTAATATACCTACTCATGGATAGATTCTTTATTCTCTTCTTCTTATGAACGTGGAGAAGGTTGCACCTTAACCGACTAAAACGACCCTGTTTTTTGTAAATGAACCTTCAGAAACTACGACTTAGGAACCTATGTGAAACATTCAAGGTTTTATATACCTAATTTCCAAACCCTTTCTATATATTTTTCTTGCTATCGAAAAATACTAATCGGTCTTTTCTTGACAGTTCATCTACTGTTCCATTAATGTACTGTGGTTTCATAGCACTTGACTTGAATGTTAAAATAAATACGTATGAATCTTGACTAGAATGCTGTTGATCCTTGATGAATGTAGCATTCATGGAAGCCACGTTTATGATGATCAAGGTTTGTTGTTGATTTCTTATTGTGGTATCTGTTTAGGTACCTTAAAAGAAGTACACTTTTGTATCGTTACGTGGTTTTGCTTTAGAGATGATCCACATTTTTTTTTTTTTGTGTTCACAGCGCTTCAAATATATGGTTACGTCTAATAAATCGATGAACGCCGGCTGCATGCACGAAAACGATGACTCATTGTCCCGTTACGCTCATTGTACGCTTGCGCCGCATCAATGTTTTGTTATGACGTTGTCACGTTAAACTATCGTCCGTAAACCAACTTTACAGACAACAATTTTTTTTTTTTTTTTTTTTCAAGATTTTATATTATCAATTTGTCGGCGTGATTAATACGTAATTATTATACCCATGCCAAATTACAGCTTTCTTGTACTAAGAGCCTCTGAGCGAAGCCGCGGACAGATGGACATGGCGAAACTATAGTGGGTTCCTTGTTGACCACGGAACCTTAGAAATAGGACTAATAAAAGACAAAACAAATAATTATTGCTTGACATTTAGAGCATTATTTTTATACCTACGTAAAAGAACACAAACTACGATTACGTATTTTATAATAGACCTATAATTACATACTAACACCCTTGGGAATTTATAGCTTTGCTAGCATATTAAACACCGCTTTACTTAACCAGGCTTAAATCGTTTGAAATAATTACACGCGTAGGCACACGGAAGTAAATTAAAATTTAGAAGCTTAACGGATCAATCTCCGGAATATTAAAACGTTGGAATAGAGGTGGGCTAAAGGAAGTTTGTGGTACCGAAAGGTATTAGAACGACCTAGTTTATTTTATATCCGCGAATTTTGAGAAAACTGTGAACAAAATGAGAATTAGTTGTGTTTTCTTATTTTTATTTTATTTTTTTCAATGAAATCTCCAAACGGCTGGTTGACAGTTCCCGTGACCCAAGGGCTGGTTTAGCTCGCCGTCTGGTAAGGACCAGGCCCGGGTCGACGGCGCCTTGTGTTCCACGCGCGTCTCAAAGATATGTCAGCATGCACTCACGGGGTTCACTAGGACCGGTGCCTGCCAGGGTTGCGGGTTTGTCCGAAAGGGATACCGTGGCCCTGGCACACAGCCAACCGAAGGAACACGGGTGGGTTTTAGTCAGTAAAAGTCTGACACGCCCTCCCGCTCCGCCCAGAGCGGGAGAAGTTATTTGATAATTTCCCACCCAAAAATAAAAAAAAATCCAGCAGTACGTTTTCGTGCTCTTTATTGTTTTTTTTTTTTTTGTTTGACTAAGATTTCGAGCTAACTTGTCTTTTTTATAAGCACGTGTTTCTGGGACAATGAACACTTTTCCTCTCTCTTTCTTTCTTACATACCTACTTAGACCTAGATTAATTTTCAAAGTCGCTGAAAAATTATATTCTTATAGACGCCAGCGACACTTTAATCATTACATAAAAGCGTCTTCGAGTTAAGCCGCCAAAGCCTCGCAAGCGGTATGACGCTTACTCGTAGTTCTATGAGTTACGAACCGTCACTGTTATACTCGTATCATATGTCAGGTACGTACCCTTTAAGAAAACCATTGTGTGATGGATGATGAGATAAATCGTCATTTTAGATTTGTCACTGTCAGTCTTGGTTTTACTTCCGTGTTCATCTTTATCTTAAAAAATAATGGGATTGATTCTAAAAGAAGCAACCGAAACATTGTTTGTTTGGTCGATGTTATTTTATCTAAATGATGCCTATTGGCCGACGAAAAAAATCTTGGTTGTGAAACAGTCGCGAATAGACCGGAGTCAATAGTTCTGCTGAGTTGTTCCACCTCGCAAAGGACAAGGAGTTGATGATTAATCACAGCACAACACATATACAAACATGTATGCCGTAACAATTTATTTTATTTCGTATGAGTATTTTATATCACCTTTAATTTATCTTAATTTATGTATTAAAACGGACACATTTACCTATGTTTTTATTATTCTAGCGTATGGCACTCGTGGGTTGCAGCTGAAAATCAGCGTCAGGTGGTACACCTTGTGTGTCATATGACATTATGCTAATCTGAGGCCCTTTTGGCATTATAATCATTGTTTTCTGTTCTTTATAGTTTTAAGGTGTATTTTTTGCTGTAATGCCAATAAACGCATTATTCTTTCTTTCTTTCTTTCTGATGGCCAACCTTATGTAATTAGAAAAGCACCAAAAGAAGAACATAAATACATTGGAAGCACTACCTTAAGGCCGTGCGCAGACCTAGTCACAATACTATTGTCTATCTTTGTCAAAACACTGTATTGTTGTCTCGGCTGTTTTGTTGAGATGTGCGCACCATAATTGTTTGTAGGTACCTAGTTAGAGAACGGTAGTATGACTAAAGACAGGCTTGGCTAAATCTGTGCACGCCCTAAGTCGAAACATGAAACTGATTTCACCAAACACGATTCATTACACGCATCACTTATCGCTTTTGCTGGGTTAGTTAGTTTGTGATTACAGGACCAGTCTGACGTTTACGTCACATACGATGAGTGTTTGCGCTGGATAGCGTGGAAATTATTACTAATAATAAATTTTATTTGGTTGGTTCCCGCTGTTATTTGTAGATCTTTGACAGTCGTTACAGTCAGTCAGAAGCCTGAAAATCTAATCTGTCTTACCAAGGGGTATCGTAATACCCAGTAGTTAGTTTGTGTGACCGTAGATAACATACTGGTATTCAACTGTATCCATTTAGACTGGAAGCTGACTCTACTTAGTTTGGGAAAAGGCTAGGTCGATGATTAATTACTTTTTCAATACAGTTGTTAAACATGACGTAATTTCAGAGGCTATAATAATGATTCGAAAATTGAATCTTTTGCATAGGCATCTTTGTGTTACGCGGTCGTGACTTTTGTTTACGAGCTCGATCATTTTGTTTTGCAGTTGAGTTTTAAATTTATAAGACAATTTAAAAAGTTTAGTAGCAAGGAGTTTTCATACATAGAATAAAATGGGTTAGATTTTATACGAGGAAATATGAATGAGTCCGTACGTCTTGGCATTGAATTCTCAAAAGTCTTTTAAATGGTTGTTTAGTATATTTAATAATCAGTTTTAATTTCATTATTTTCACATCAACATTTTAATAGGCTGTAGGTATAGGCTGTTGTCATTGTAAAAAAAAACTAGTTGCATAAACGCGCTATTTTCTGAAAATTTTAATTTGTCATATTTACCTAATTATTTGATTGGTTTTTTACTATTTCCCACAACTGTATTGAAAAACGTCGTGTGATACACGGGTGTGTAGGTTATTGCAAACGAGCTGACATTAACAAGCCCGAGCCGAAGGCGAGGGTTTTTAATGACACGAGTTTGCGATAACCTACAAACCCTTGTACTTCCCACCCTCGTATTATAACGTAGGTACTATTATTATTTCACTGCGAAGCCTGTTTTCACTGCGAAGCAAATGCAAAATCATAATGCTAATAGTATTGTCGCCCGGTCCATTTTCCATTTATAATAATTATACTGTACATCCATTATTATTGAGTAATCCATCAGAGGGCGTTGTATGGCGTCACTCGACTATTAGTGGCATTATCGAATACAGAAGCCAATTAGTTTTCATATTGCATTTCATTATGAATTCCAATATTTCCCTATAAGGGAAAATATTATTGAAGACAAATAATATTTATTAATTTTATTGACAAATAAAATAAAGCAAGATATTCCGAGAATTTCTCATTTTCTACGCGTCTCCCGTAAAGTAGGTAGGTGTAATGCTCATTTAATTAAAAACGTATTAGATAAACACGTTTCCTTGTTTATTGACGAAAATAATATAATTTTCTCGTCGAGGAGAATGTTATAAATACGTATTCTTCATAAAGAGGGCGCTCACTGGTCTACTAGTGCCACACCTTAAAAAAAATATTATGTCGTCACTGGTAAGGTAGACTTCTTTTTATGAAATCTATTATTGTAAAGAGATTAATAAAATATTATCTCGTGACTGAGAAGGAATTATGAAAAACGATTCAATCAGGAACCTCGGTAAGTGTGTCTAGAATTTTCTAAAGTGTATAAAGTTTCATATTGAGACACGAAGCAACAAAATTCGATCTAAATTAAAGCAGCCAGATTCTTCTAGATCATATTTTATCGCTTCGTGTCTCAATATGAAACTTTTTATAACGTATTAGAAAATTCTAGTTGAGGTTTGAGGATTGAGCCGTTTTTCATAATTCCTTCTCAATCACGAGTTTTTTATTTGTATTTTTTTTTTTAATGAGTGGTGCTAGTGGACCGGTGGGCGCCCTCTTAAGGTAGATTTACTTTCTTCAGCGATCAGCTCATGTATTTAGTCATGTTAGATACACATGGTATGATGCCTAATAATAAAATTATTAAATGAACAAGTACTGATGTTGTAGTTTTTCCTACGCCCGCATGCGTGTGTCAACCGCATGCGGGTGCGGCGTGGGTGGGAACGAAACCCGTACAATATATATTATAATACAGGGTGATTGGAAGATGGGTGCAAAACTTTAAGGTGAAGATAGTACAGACAATTTAGAATTATTTTAGCCATGGTTGTCTTAGACGAAGTCTTACCATTTTTTTTTTTTAATAAGCTTTAAAAAACGTATGACAAAAATTTTAATTTTTTTCTGAACTTTAAATGTCTGTAATAAGAAATGTCTAATGACACAGAAGCCTAAAACATGTTTTGCTGGATTGCTTACACATTAATTTAATAAAATACAAAATAAAATAAAAACGTTTATCATTTAATTTGGCCATAATTATGCAGTTTACATAAAATTTTGGGAACTTCCAATAAAAAACTTAAAAATTAGGTTAAAAAAAATTGGTAAGACTTCGTCCACGACAACCATGGTTTAAATGGTTCTAAATTGTCTGTACTATCTTCACCTCAAAGCTTTGCACCCATCTTCCAATCACCCTGTATATTAAAATGTTTTTATTAACACGAATGTGCAATTTCGAACGTAGACGATTGTTGTTTACGGTCGAATGGCCCGAGGGCCATTCGGTTTGGACCGTTCAGACTAAATAACCGTGTAAACGTGTGCTCTCTTCTTCTTCGCTTCGCTCTTGACAGAGCGGTCGTGGTCACAATAAAGAAGAAAAGAAAGAAAGAAAGAAAAATTGTTTATTCTGCACAAACAAGACGCACATTACATAAAAAATAGATAAAATACACATACTAATACAAAGTAACTAAAAGCCTCGTATTCAAAACCTTAAATGTAACAATAAAAATGACAAACAATGAGCTTTGTCCAATCGCAGGTGTTGTCGTAACTCGCCTCACGATGGGATCCATCTGGTTCTGTTAGATGACAGTCTGGCGCATTCACTAACAGGGCCTCCAACTGTGGATTTAATTTGATCGGTCCACCTAATCGGTGACCTCCCGCGTGGCCTATTACCTTCTACTCTGCCCTGCACCACTAGACGCTCTATGGAGTCATTATTCCGTCTCGTGACATGCCCAAAGAACTTCAGTATTCGAGACTGTACTAGTGCTAATAGACACTGTTTGATGCCGAGTTCTTGAAGTATGGACACGTTTGTGCGGAATTCTATCCATGAGATCCCAAGCATTCTTTTCCAGCATCACATTTCTAGAGCATCTATTTTTTTCTTTTCCAGTTGTCGTAATGTTCACGTCTCAACTGGGTACAGAAATATGGGGAATTCGAGTGTACGGACGAGCTACGTTGGTTTATTAATTCGACGCCAAGTTGTTAATATGAGACCATTCTTAGGATCATAACAAATTGTAATTTATCGTGTATCGTGTTCGGCCGTTGTAGTATCCACATGAACATATGGCGTCGGTACTTGGCTGTGTTGGCACCTAGTGATCGATGGCGCTATATCACCGTTCTTGGGTTTATAAATTGTTACATAAGAGTATGTTACCATGTTTCCTTTTTCTGAAAGAAGTATCATACTAAAGTAGGGCTCAAAATGAAAACGCTTGCAAGATTGTCGCATCCAAAAATGTTGCAACTGGTGCAAGTCATAATACAAAAATGTACAAAATTGCTTCTGTTTAAGTTTAAAACCGCTCTTCTCAAAGACATTTTAATTTCTTAATTCTTCACTTACACACCATGCTTTAGTAAGTTATTCTCGTAGCTAAATGAATGTGCGCCTTTATTTCAATACAAATATTGCTCTATGACTTTTGAAACAAATTGCTCTGCATTTCAAAGTAAGACGGTTTACTTTTACCTTTCGCTTTTAACTAAAGCCATTAGGGAAAAATGTAACGAAGCCATTAAAACGGAGTACTAGTTCAACGGTAATTATTTCAAAATACTTTGTAACACACCCGGAGTCAAAATACTACTACTATCGCTGGTAGGTAACACCTAGCATTAGTGGGCATGCGAGCTTTCAACCTACTGAATGGTAAAAGCCTCATTTATGGTGACATGAAGCCTGTTACGGAGTGTAATGCTTTTAAGTACTTAGTCCATTCTAACAGTGATGATATTGTATGGAAACGAAAATTCGGTAGTGGTTATTGATTCGCATTTTCAAGTACAATGCGGGTAAAAAGACCTACGACCGACCGAACTACACGGCGAAATAAGTAGTGGTCATAGCAACAGAGCAAGCTGATTATATAAGGTCAGATTTAATCAGCTAGCGATACTCTACTGACGTGATGGATAAACTATATAAAAATGTATAAGTATGATTAAAAAAAAAAAGAAGATATTTGGCGGCGGATGTAATGTGGCGACAGCCGTCCCGTGGTGGAGGCCATCACGTGGTGGAGGCAGTCATGTGGCGGGGTCCATCATGTGGCGGCAGCCATTATGTGGCGGCGGCCATTATGTGGCGGCGGACGTCATGTGGCGGCAGGCGTCATGTGGCGGCGTACGTCATATGGCGGTGGCCGTCATGTGGCGGTGGCCGTCATGTGGCGGTGGCCGTCATGTGGCAGTGGCCGTCATGTGACGGTGGCCGTCATGTGACGGTGGCCGTCATGTGGCGGTGGCCGTTTTGTGGCGGAGGACGCCATGTGGTGGCGGCCGTTATGTAGCGGTGGACGTCATATGGCGGTGGACGTAATGTAGCGGGGGACGTCATGTGGCGGCGCCCAAATTGTAGCATAACTGACGTAACATCTGGCGTGACGTTTAATAAATATTTTAGAATTTTAGTTTAACGTTTAGCACTTAAAATACATGTAGCTGTATTCTGCAAAAACTCGACTAAATTCAACAGTTAGCAAAGTCCGTCTCGAAATTTTTCGTCGATTACACTTTTATCGGGGGGAGTCCCTCATGCTGCGAAGATGAATGCGGCTTCATATCGCAGTTTAATCTGTGTTGTGTTTGAATATTCACATTCGTTTTTTAAGTATATTGTCACTGACAAGTATATGGACCCTGGTCTGAAATAAACGTTTATTATTATTAATTATTATGATACCTGACAGCAAAATGACTTCGCATTTGCTTATTGTTTATGGTCAAAATGTTGCTAGTTTCATGAATATATAAAGATTTATGGGGTAAAATGATTAAATTTCTCGTAATTATCATAACATACTCTGACCTGTCACGTGCAATTCATATTTGGAAATTTCAAATTAATTTATTAAAAAAAGTTATTATGATTATTATTGATATATTTTGTATTATTTAGAATGATGACAAGGTCATTATATTACAAAAATCTAAACAAGCTTAGTTCTTATGACGAAAATCAACAAATCGCCTCGTATACTTTGAAAGTTTTTGGGACGGTATGAAAACGAAAATATTACCTCAGTTTTGAAATTTGATTTTTAGCTATAAGCTATTTTTTCGAGACATCACCAAGCGGTTGGTCGACTCTTCTCGTGACCAGAAGGCTGGCCTATTTCTTGGCCAAAGAATCAGCATTGCCATACAACGTGGCAATGCTGCCAGCCTTTTGGGCACTTTTCCTGTTGACAGCGATGCGGACGAATTTTTTGATGCCCTTTGATCCTTTCCCCTCCCATATTTTTTATATATTTGTACATATTATTATTACTTAAAAATTAATTAATTATAATATAATAATAAATAAATAAGCTATAAATATTTATTATTTTTGTATTATATTTATTACATACGTGGCACATGATTAAAGTTTACGTTCGCAGCCTAAATTGTAATCATAGGGGTACAGACGTTATAATTTCAGCAAAAATGATCTGGGATTTTATAATTTCACCTAGGTACACTTTTTCACTGAATGCCCAGATACTGTACAATAAGATGGTGCAGGTGCCATTAGACGAACCATTCCTTTTCAGTCTTGAACGTTACCGCAATTTACAGTCATGCCCGAGTATTTTAACGGCACCAATAATATCATAGTCGTAAAATACGGAACGTACGAAAATACGGTACCGTGTGGAGCCGGACGTAAAGAATAGCACCACCCCATTTCCTCCCATGGGTTTTGTAAAAGGCGACTAAGGGACTTACTAGAGAATGGGCTGCAGCGTTCTCTATACATTTTTAACACCATATTGTGATCGCCAACCCACCTGCCAAGCGTGGCGATTATGGCAAACCCTCCCAATTGGGGGAGGCCTATGTCCAGCAGTGGACGTCTTTCGCCTGAAATGATGATGATGATGAAGAAAATACGGAATCAGTAATAACTATAGTAAATTAAATAAATTCACCCTGCCAAAATGTTATTGTCTACAAATAAAATCAAATTGAAAGAAAAATTAAGCAAAATGTTATGCGTGTAACGTAACGCTGTATACATATTTTTGAAAAAGTAGAAAATGGAAATGCGTGTCACATACACGGCGCTAGCACTCGTACTGACGTGTAATGGCCGCCGACGCACCGCGCCACATGGCAAAATGTTGCCACGAACAAAAATTTTTTTTTGTTCATAATATCGGTTGTGCTTTGAAAATGTTTTTTTAACGTTTTGTAAATTAAATACATATTTAAAAATAAATTACATAATAATAATAGTAAAGAGAACGAGACTTTTGCTGTGAGAATCGTTATCGATAAAATTTAATTGCTTAATGTCACTGACCTAGTCGTGCTGACATCTGTCACCCGCACCAAGCTATACTGCTTATAGTGTAGTTGTGTGTAAATAACATTATATATTACTTAATACTATTGAATGCACACATAGCGTCGTATGTGAAAACATTAACAGAATGAAATTAATTAAATCAAAATAGGTATAGAATAAAGTCTTTAGGTTTACGCCCCGCTCATAATATTATTCTATAGTAGCCTTATAGTATAGTAGGCTTTACGTCTGATTAGAATACTAATTCAAACTGAGCAATTTAGTCAACAGTTCAACATCAACGCGATTGTGCACGGTTGTCATTACAGCTCACTGGCTCATCGGTTATCGACACTGTGCCATCAAGCCGGCGGCGTCTCCTTAGAGTTGATAAATTGCATAATACACTAGCATTTCTGCATTAATGCCCAGTGAGGAGTAATTTCGTAATAACATACTACTTCTTCTAAGAACTTTACAAAACCCAAAAACTAAAAATATAGGCAGGTCACTTTCTGCTAAAACTATTGGATATAAGACCAATCCGACAGTTAATACATAGTTTATGATTTGGTAAGATCTATAATCTTAAAACAAAAAATGAAACTCAAAAAGAACTCCAATTCTTCTGTATAAAATTAATACTTAATTACTAATAAAACACTCCCTTTTAAGGAAGACTTAAATAATCAAAATTCTCTCAAGCCTAGATAATTACTGCCAACACAAGAACATCTTTTTTGAAGATGATTACGTTCCAAATATACTGAAAGGAATCAAAAGCTAATTAACTAACAGAAACATCGCTGCGGGCAAAGGTGAACATAACAGGGACATTAATTAAACTGTCAATCAAGCCTCCAATGCTACGTACAATGGTCGCTTTGATACATTGCTTCGTCAATTTTGGGCTCTTGGAACAGTGGGAGAACCACGCACGATGGTAGACGTCCAATTCTCTAATAGCAGACTGTATTTAGAATAAAATTGACGGACAGGATTAATACGTGAAGTGAAAAGGGAATGATATGGTCGGAATCTGGTAATTGACTTGCACGTACGTATTTGCTTTTAAGTGGCGTAGCATACACGAAACTCCATTTGTTAATTAAAGGTGGATTAATTACAGTTCATGTAGAATAAAAACTCAATATACGCATTATGAGTATGAACTGATATTGATTTCCTATGAATGTTGTACGCTGTGCTAAATTTGTTTTGATGTGAAATGAAATAATAGTTTGTAAATCTAAATTCTGATACATATTGTGTGTGTATGTATGTATGTGTGTCTGTTCTGTTATTCTGAAACATAGAGTCTACTGAAGACCAAATATATGTGTTTAAAAAAAATATGTTTCATTGGTTCATTCATGATAATGTTATGAATGTTTTATATAGTCAGTCCATTTGTACGGGCTTTAAAAACAAAATTGTGAGATACGCAAAATCATGTTTGGGTGACGTATTTAAAGTGCCTTTTTAGAGTTCCGTAATCAACAAGGAACCCTTATAGTTTCGCCATGTCTGTCTGTCTGTCTATCCGTGGCTTAGCTCAGAGACTCTTAATTTAAAAACTAATTATCTCTTTACTCTCTCTCTCTATTACTCTTTCTCGTACTAGAAAGCTGTAATTTGGTACGGGTAGACATATTAATAACGCCGACAAAGTGGATAAAAAAAAAACTTGAAAAAAAAAATTGCCAGTCTTACGGACTGCCAACAGAAGTGAAAACACAAAACTTTGGAATAACTGTTCTTTTATACATATAGCTCATGGAAAGCATTCAGTGACGATGACGCGAGTTCCATGATTTTTGTTCACCCAAAAAGTGCTTAACGCGACTACAGAACTTGTCACTTAAAAAATTTTTTTTGAGGGTACCCACTTTAGAGTGGGGATAATATTCTCGTCTATCCCATGCCATGGGGTATCGTTAGATAGGCCGATCAAAAATATTGCGGGTCTGTAAAACCATTTATCGATTCAGGGTTGCGTTTGCGTAATATTAAGACTTAAAGTGCAAATTTTTGTTTAGAGTCAAGTCAAATGTGAAAAAAATTAAAAGGAAAACAATCACAGCTAAGTAGACTTTACAAGGTAACGAGGAATAGTCGACCAACTTACATTTTGAGTTGGAATGTATGGGAGGCCACTGATGGTAGCGCGTGTGTTGGATCATTCGGTTCCCTAAAAAATGATTGAGCTGGATGGTGCTGATCCATGCGTCATGTTCGTGAACGGGCGCCGTCAGTTAGGACTGGTCATCTCTTAACATCCAGCGGTTATTTTTAATTTTATATTTTGTATTGTTTTATTCATTTTTACATTGTCTCACATATAGAAGCAACAAGAATACTCAGGATTTTGTAATATCTTGATTTAAAAGAGTGTCCTTGGAGTTTCTTGCCCGTTCATCTCCATAGTGATCTACGTATTGGAATGGGCATCTAGCTTCAACTTTCTGACTAACTGACCATCTCTTTGACAATTCCAAAGTGCCTGTAAATGGTTAAATTAAAATAAATCCTTTGAGTTTGAGCTTGAGTTTGGAGAACATGTTTTTCAACTACAATTTTAAGTTATAAATTCAATAATAAATTCATCCCAACTACAGAACCATTCATTGTGCGTGGTCAGATACATACTTGGCCGATTTTAGTTATAAAATATCCATAAAGAATAGACTAGGTGAAGGCTGGCAGCTTTGCCACATAGAATGGAAATGTTGCCAGCCTATGCAATCCAATACAGAAAATAGGCTATATAACTATAAATTAAGTAAGGCACAGTCAAACAGATTCACATGTAAGCCTGTAAACGTGTACAGCTTACCGTAGCGTAGATCACATAGCTCAGGACTGCTAGACTGAACGTACACAGAGAATATACACGCTCACATATTATAGTCCACTTCATAGTAAACAACTCACCTGAATATGTACACACTATATAATATGCATATTGGGTAGAATGTTGTTATCAGCGAAATAATTGAAACATCCTAAAGGTATATCGCCAGTGTGCCTAAATATATCACTATACTAGCTGACCCGACAGACTTCGTTCTGTCAAAAGCTGTAGTATAAACTCCACTACTCTACCCTACCCTACCCTATCCTACCCTCCCTACCCTACCTACCTACCTACCTACCCTACCATTCCCTACCTACCTACCATTACCTACCTACCCTACCCTATCCTACCCTACCCTACCCTATAGTACCCTACCTACCTACCTACCCTACCCTACCCTACCCTACACTACCCTACCTACCTACCTACCTACCCTACCCTACCCTACCCTACCCTATCCTACCCTACCCTACCCTACCCTACCCTACCTACCTACCTACCTACCTACCCTACCCTACCCTACCCTACCTACCTAAAACTTAAAAAAAAATATGAATATAAAATTTCATAAAAATCGGTCAAGCCGTTTCGGAGGAGTATGGTAACTAACACTGTGACACGAGAATTTTATATACGAGTACCTATAAGAACTCATATATAAGAAGATAAAGGATATAATAAAATCAGCCCGACGCGTATTAATAATTTAAAATGGATATACCTAGTTACAAGTAGGTAATAAAACCGGCCAAGTGCGTGTCGGACCACGCACAATGAAGGGTTCCGTAATTGGGATGAATTTATCCCAATACCTAACAAACTTAACATTGTACGAGTAGTTGAAATAGGTTCATGTTCTCCCATAATTCCAATTGCAAATGATTGTAATGTAATTACTCGTTAACTTGTAAAGCCTACTGAGGTGTGATAATTTTCCTTGTAACTTCGTTATTTATACCATTGCCGTGTTTTTTTTTTTCACATATCCAAGAAAAACCATTTAGCTGGCAGGGGGGCACTTCACTATAAAAAAAATATCATCTCCACTTTAAGTGTAGGATAGGTATCCTAAAAAAAAAAACAAGATTTTATTTTACCGATTAATATGTATACTCATGCCAAATTACAGCTTTCTAGGACTAAGAGTCTCTGAGCTAAGCCGCGGACAGACAGACGGACATTGCGAAACTCTATGGGTTCCTTATTGACTATGGAACCCTAAAAAGCATCCACTAGTTAAAAAAACAATATGAAATTTAAGAAAAATACTTTGTGGTGATACCCAAAATCACTGCTGACTGCCCAGGTGTTCACCCCGTAACTTCAATGATATCCAATGTGTATTATACAGAAAATGGCTGAAAATCTCTAAAGCATTTAAGCTCACCCCACGACGCAGAGCTTGAAGATTATTTTTTTATGAAAAATTTGATAATTCTTTGAAATTACAGTCAGCTATCATGATATTATAAATTATGAGATCGCGCGGTATCGTAAATCCGATTACAGGGGTCTGTCGTTAGGCCAAAACACTTTTTGATGAAAACGCAAATAAATGTACCAGAGTCATATTTTTGTAGTAAATATATTTTACTGTCTGATATATATTTAAATATTCAAGGCGATTAGTATTTCGAGAAATGGTTTTGGGTTCCGTAGTCAAACTCAAATTCAAAGCATTTATTTCAAATAAACCAATTACAGGCACTTTTGAATTGTCAAGGGGTCGGTCAGTCAGAAAGATGAAGCTAGTTGCCCATTCCAAAGCGTAGTAGGTTGCTATGGAGAAGAACGGGCAAGAAACTCCACGGACACTCTTTTTTAAACAAAATATTGGTACAAAAGGGTTACAATGTAGAAAGACGTGCACGATAGAAGCGTCCGTAATAAAACAATTATTCAAAAATTAAAATAAGCTGGGGCAGCTAAGCGATGATCAGTCCCAACTGACGGCGCCCGTTCACGAACATGATGCATGGATGAGCACCATTTAGCTCAACCATTTTGAAGGTAACTTAATGATCCAACACACACGCCACCAGCGAGACATTTGAGTGAGCATGACATGCTCTCAGCCACCAGGGCACATTCAAGTCAATGAAAGACATATTAACCGGTAAATAGTAGCTCTATAGTACATAGTACTCACACCTGTGCTATGAAATTATATAATTCAAGGAAATTGAGATTATGCAATGCAAAGATAGTCTTACAATCTTCAGCAGCTCCAATCATATCTTCAAATGCTAATCAAATAGTTTATGCGCCCTTATGGAGGAGGACCAGCATTGAGCCAAGCATTTTTGTCAGCGATGTAATCCGCCAACTTATAATATGCTTGGCTACATAGTGTGCGTTATATAAAAGATTTAAATTTTGTTTCGTTCAATTGGAGTATGTGGGGAGGTATTTTATTGTAACATTCTAAACAGTACCCCATGAAGGATGAATCTACTTTAACCAGCCTAAAACCCGGTTGAACTAATTAGTAAAGAAGGAACCCTTATAGTTTCACCATGTCCGTCTGTCTGTCTGTTTGTCCACGGTTTAGCTCAGAAACTCTTAGTATTATAAATCTGTAATTTGGTATGGGTATACATATTAGTCACGCCGACAAAGTTGTAAAATAAAATCTTGGATATAAGATTTTATTAACTAACGGATAGTAGGAATGATTTTTTTTTTCTTGTCTATCCCATGGTGTGTAATGTCGTTGAATAGGCCGTTCAAAAATATTACGGGTTTGTGAAAATTATTTTTCAATTAAGGGATCCGTTTGCGTAATATTATGCTTCAAAGTGCAATTTTTTGTGTTTTAGCACCACTGCTTTTTATTATGTTAGTTTAATACGTATTAATATATTATACGCACAAATCTTCTGGAAGAAAATCTCCAAATGATGGTGTTTAAATTACCCTGTTTTTAATGAATGCAATGAGCAAATGTCAAAACATCGAGATTTCTATGCTCTATTTAACAGTAATTAATTATGATTAGAGATATCCATAGATATAAGTATAAGAAAAAATGAGATATTCCCGGCAGCTGAAAACGTATCGGAACATGTCTGCAGTCTGTCCCTACAACTCGCCACAACTACACATGCAGTTCAGTAAAAGCAATAGACACACTCGCAATTCATAAATCAAAACTTACTACACAATCAATTATAAACCTTATCTCATCAAACACAACGCGCATTAACCATGCACCGTATAACTCACTCATACGAAAACATCGGGCTCTGGCCGATGTGCTGTGCAAAAGTCGTTTTTTTTTACATATTCGCTAATGATTGACTAAATCGGAAAGTTATCGATTCTTCCATTTATTATTATATACAAAATTTTATGGGGACCTTAAAATAAAATAAATTATAAACGATATACAAATAATAATATAATTAATAAATAAACAATATTTTGCTAGAAACAAGATATTATTAAGTAAAAAAAAAATACATTATGAGAAAATATGAAGTGAAATCGCTGAAGACTCAATTGGTATAGTGCCTGAGTGATTTGCTTTCAGTACATCGAGTCAAAGGCACGGAGCAACCAAATATGCATCGCAATATGTAGGTAGGTTTTTCGTCAGAAGCGAAATTTGTGTCAGATTTGTAGAAAAACTAACGACTTTTCCCCACTTCACACGGTTTGTACGACTTGACAAAATAGAATTTTCTTTATTATATGTAAGTTTAATATTAACGTATTCTGCACATATACCTTCCGGAATATATCCTCCAAATGATGGTGAAAACTGCATTAAAATCCTAAGCGTAGCTTCGAAGATCAAATCACACAGACAGACAGACATTAAAATCGACTTTAATTTATAATATTGAAGAGAGATAGAAGTTAATAGAGATACAGCAAACGCAGCGTGGGTCAATTTGGTTTTTAATTAAAAAAATAAACTTAATCTTACGTATAACATAGTAAGTAGTAATATTTTATATTGTATTAAAGGTATAATAAATCATGTTAACAGGATACACATCAGTCTACCGATATCGCACTTACGAGTACTTCGATAAAAGTGCTTTCAGTTATTAGAGCACAGTCACCAGATAATCGCTTTTCTCAGGGCTTACGAAACAGTTTTTGAAGGAACACTTTTTCCTAAACACAGCCGCAGTAGGCAACTTTGACCTCACAAGTTTGATTAAATTACAGCTTACGAATCTCAATTAATATTTTGAGTCTACTCGACCTTAAATCAGCAACTGATACGTTGATCAAACGTAATTGAGTCACCACATTTCACGTTGATAGCTCCGCCATATAAAATACAAGGGCTTGGTCCTGCTAAATTTTCGCCTGGTTACGGTCACTGCCCTGATCGTAATAGTTATATGAATTATGTACACCCGCGATTTAGTACGGTGCTAGTCCCGCATCGATGCCCCGATGCATGCATTCGTGAAATACTGATGTTAAAATTATCGATATAGATGTGATTTTCAGTTAATTTCAGTGTTGCCGGTATTTAGCAGTAACATTTTGTTATTAAAGCGGTTTGTAAGGTTATTTGTCCGTTACATGTCTAATGGATTTTGGAACACACGTCAGTGATTTCTATAACCATGCCACAATTAAATCCACGCCTAAAACACGACTGAAAACATGAAATATTTAGACATCCCCAGACTTACGCATGAATATAATTACAGAAAGTAAGTAGCTGTTACATGCCATGGGGCACTTCACCACGTTTTTCGTAAAAATAAATACACCAGTCATAAAAAATAATTGACACTCGAGACGCCTAAGCTATCAATATTGTGATAACCTCGTTATTATGTCTATAAACCAACAAAATAGCAATTTGACCCACTTTATCTAATGTATTATGGCATCCGAGTTATTCCTTATATTGATAATGGTGAATGCTTGACGCTCGATCAAATCATCATTGAGTGAAGCACGTACTATGATTGACTTGTTTTAGTATCGAGTTTCACAATAGGATAGGCGACACTATAAATAAATAAAAATAATTTAATTTAGACAAATTTTTGTCCATATTTGCCACTATATACCTGTTAAGAACGTGGCTGAAGGCGTGTGTGGCATTTCCTATATCTCCTTCTGAGACGTATGGGTATAGTTTGACCGATACCGCTGTATCGCGTCTAAGGTACGAGTATGTGCGCGATGAGACGTTCAGTGAGCAGTCAACGCTCGCAGCGTCTCGTCCCCCGCCTCGCCTCGCATTCCTAAGGCGCGGCATATCGGTATCGGTCAAACTTTTGCCCACGGCTTCGCCCGCGTGTAGTTCGGAAATTATCCCACGGGAATATACTACCGGGTTAAAAAGTAAAAGTCCTGTCAGCCATTAAGGCGTGAGAAGGTAACAGATAGTCAGACAGGGTGCTGTATAAAAAAGAGCCTCCGTACCCTGCACAGTTGACACCAACCTTAAGTACCGGCTTCCGCTGGCTTATGTTTTCTCCAGGATAGAAAAATAGTCACCTAATTCATATTATTATCGTCTCAACAAATGAATTGGTGATCTTCCGGCAACTAACTTTTTCTTTTCATACAAAAGCGACACCGCTTACAATAAGTGTAAAATAACCTCCCACTGTCAAAGAAAAAGATTTACAAAACATAATAACTTGACAATGCAATATAATATCAGTTTATAGACCGAATTCGGCCACTGGCATATTGTTGTCTACCAAAGAACACATAAAGCAGTTTCCATTATTCTCATCTTCCCAGAAACCCTAAACTTAGCAGTACTTTCCAAGATGATTATAAGAACTACGTAAAAATAAACTATGTTTATTAATAATTTTCCCTTCACTTAATGCTTATGGCTTCCGGGAAAAGATAAAGAGGTCCTTATTGTTTTTATGAGTTTCATGGAAGAAAATAGGTCAAAACGACAGTTAAATGCGTTGAACTATCCATCGATTAGGAAAGCTTCTGTTGTTGCAATATCACTTTCTTATTCTATATAATACCAAATTTCGTTGATCGCTACTTCATACGAAAACGAAAAACGGTCCTCGTTTTTTAAATAAAATGTATATGAGTTCAGTAGTCTATACATTGTACGTGATGACAGTCAGATAAGCAATAAGGCGTCATATGGGAACGAATATCATACACTGAAACAGAAGGGAAACGTATATAAATGTCCAAATTGATTTCCGGTACCTTTTTATTTAGAATACAAGAAACGTCCCACTGAACTCCACCGAACTCAATTGTAGGGGGCTATACCGGCTGTACATACGCAAATTTGATTACCAAAGTCGTCAGAACTCCTTCGTCCACCGAAAAAAAAGTTGCAATGGCCGTCCTCTCAGTTGGCTCTCTAAAGATTATTGAATTTTACCAACATAATCTGGCACGCGCCAGATGTGGCCTCTCTCTCAAGCGAATGATCGTCCATTCCTCTATTTACTCTACTGGGGTGAGTCCGGATAATGGTATATTTATTAAATAGAGAGACACATTTATTAGCCGTTTCGAATAGTTTTTGTTGTTCCACGTCTTTTATGTGATTATTGTGATAATTAATAAAGTTTAATTTATTGCTCAGAAGCTATTGTTTTCGGAGTGTCGCCGATATAATAAAATAATAGTGTGGGTTTGGTGGTTTGAGAATTTTGAATTATCGGCACGAAAACCAAGGCATTTTCCGATCTTATTTAAGGAAGATAGAAACAAGAATCACGCTTTGAAAAAACCCTTTCAAAGAATGTTGTTCTACAAATTGTCTGGCGCCCAGAAGATTTATAGGTACTTGAATTTTGTAGTCCTCAGAATTTATTAAGGTTAGATCGAAATTCAGCTTGTCGTTTCAGTTATTGTACGGCGACGAATAAAGATACCATAAGGCGTATAAACGACTTTTAATGATTGTATACTGAAGATCAGGTTTAAACGGGTAGTGTTAATGATTTGGAAAAAATATATGTCGGAGATGGATTGTATCTGGTACGCCAGCGCCATCTAGTGGCGTTTGATGGAGTTGGTGGAGTTCTTGCCATCGGTTCTTGACTAATCGCAACGCTAGCGCTGCCTACCGGCGGCAAGTATCCACCGCACATTCGACAAGTGAATTTCATCGGTGGCGGTCAAGCAGTGAAAACGTCTAGAAACTGTGCCGCGTTCGGTATAGTTGTGTCGTGTACCAACATTAATTACTTTGCATATCCAAGTATAGCTACTTCTTCCCAGCTAAAGCACTAGGAAGAAGGGCGGGCATTTTGGGGGACTGTCTTATTTAAATTTTAAAGTGCTGATTCTCAGGTTGAGTAATTGACTTTTGAGATTAATTCGGTTTTTCTATTGCGCAATAACCAACATTACCACAGCACCAACAGTACGCCCACAGTAGTTTAAAATATGGCTATAACTACCGTTCTCCGACATCAGAATCGGGATTCGTATTGGTTCAAGTGCAAAATGAAAATGCTGAAAGTGACACTAATTTTATTGGTCTTCAAGATAGTACCATTTGTAGCGCGGCGTGCAAGGGGGGGCAAAATTTGGTTACTTTTGGGCTAACAGGCCTAGATTTCGAAATATTTCAATTTTAAATTTTGAAAAACAGCCTTTAAAGTAAATTTTGTTTTAACGTAAATAGAGTAGTTATATCGCTTTCGTTTGTTAAGTTTTAGTGTCGAGCCAAGCAGCCCCGCATTCGTCAGCGAAACCCTTCGTGTATTTCAAGTGTGGGAGACCAAGAAATATCGCGGCCCAGTGCACAAACAGTGGCAGCCAAGCGGATGGTGGAGCACGTGCTACAAGCACTATGGCGTATGGAGAGTGGAGGTTTGCGTTGTACAACCATCCTCAGGCACGTGAGAACATAAAGGTGAGCTGTATTGTTTTGCATACGATTCTGGTGCTGAGTGCTCGTTAGTAACAGATAGTTGTGCAGCCAAATTAAGTGGCAAGCGAGTTAATAATGTTTTTGTGATGACTGGTATTGGTCAAAGACGTGTATTGAGACCAGAACAAATCTTATTTAGCGTAACGATTAGCGAAGACCAAATTGAGATTTTGTTACATGTGCTTCCCGACAGTTACTCAATATTAAACCTAGGATTTTTCCATTAGAATGTCTGTGACAGAGTTATCGTTACATAGAACTCTTGTAGTAAATTCGGTTATAAATGGTCATAAACAACAAGCTGATTTTCATGCTATTGATGCGAACATTATACTCGTAAGTACGAAGAAAACTGAGTGTAGTAATTGCAAATTTTAATCGATTTTCACATGTTTTTATTACCTCAAACTCGAACTCGAAAACTCAAGCTCAAATCAAACCATTTATTTACCGGTATATCTACTACGCGAGTTAAAACGGCTGAGCTTAAAATAAGATCCGAACCGTACAGTGCAACGGCTATCGTATAGGATATCCATTCATTTCATAACCGTGTTCGGAAGATACCCGAGGGCCAAGTACCAATTGAGATTGTAGACGAAATAGATGATGAGTTGGCATCACTTTAGTTTGTGTATACAGCAGTTTCTCGGTTCAGTGGGTCGGAGACTATACTAGAGTATCGTAAGCGTTATGCGGTTGCTCTGGGTATTATAGTCGAGTTTTGCCTGGAAGCAAAGATCATAGAGTCAAGGGTTGAATTGGTATTCCCATGGGGAATAGTGTGTGATTGTTGTTGACCATGAGTGAGATACCTGAGGTTTTGTTTTCTTGGATTAATTTAATGTCTAATCGTTGTGCTTGGTCTCGGTAATCTCGAAACTGGATAGTTCTAATTTGTAAGTTAGCTTATTTTAGTTTGTAACATAAACCACGTGACAAAGGCTTCACCTATAAAGCTTTTAATTGGCAAAGTTGCGAGACCATTATCATTGATGTGTAGTGATGTAGATACCGAAGTCGACATTGATGAAGTCCGCAAGATTGCATCGAAAAATATTAAACGTAGTGCGGAATATGACAAGGCTGGATTGAAGAGGACAAACGCAGCTATAACAAAATTTTCAACTGGCGATTTCGTGTTATTAAAAAACGAAGAACGCAATCAGACTAAGTTAGATCGGAAGTTCAGAGATCCGTTTAAGGTAGAGAAAGTTTTGGATGGTGATCGCTATACGCTAAAAGCTTTAAATTCTAACCGTACTAAATAATACGTTCACGATAGGTTAAAAAAGATGCCAGTAGGACATGTACCAGTCGAAGTAAATAGTAATCACAGTGGTGATGAGCAAGCCTAAGTTATGGTAAGTACGCGAGTAGAGTTTTCTATCGGCCGTATTGTGTTAGACCGTACCAGTAGCCATTTCGTAGCCGTAGTCCGGTAGAAGTCGGTGTCTGCTTGTAGTAGTCCGTGGATGCGCGGTGCGCGGGTGGCTCTGGCGGTGGTCTGGGTCTAGACAGACCATAGTGTGTAGTCAGTGAATGATGCACACAGGTGTGAGAGCAATGCGATTGCTAATTGGCTGGAGAGCCGTGGCGTTAGAGTGGTTTACTCGTGTGTAGGAAAAGGCTCCAAGGCGCCGATTGTTTAGGTAATTTATTTTTACGGTGAAAATAATGGTCATTTAAAATAAATAAATAATATAAAACCTGCTTTATAGTTAGTTCAGTTAATATGCAAAGTTTCATTATCTAATTTGAAGTATTTTTTTAATACCAGCGGTTTATTGTTCGGTTTGGAGGTAACTTTGGATTGTTTTTCTATCGATAAAATTTTATGAAATCGTGTTTTCGTCAAACATAGTACTTAAATTAATTCTCAACGTTACCATATATTTATTTCAAAATTAATGCTGCAGTATTTTCGTCATACGGCGGATCATGCTAAGCTATTTGAGATAGTAGGTATAGGCTCTTAAGTCAACGCAATAAAAAAATACGGCCATTTATGCGACATATTTTGATACTCGCAAGTAAATCAAAACCTTTATGGCACTTTCCGTCGACCTTGAATCATGAAATTTGGCAAGAAGCAAGGTCTCACAGCACAAGTAACGAAAAAAGTCCAAAAATCGGTATTTTGTAGTTTTATTAAATACATTTTTTTGTTTTGTTTTGTTTTGTTTTGCGATTACAAACTTACATTTGCTGTTGAAGAATTGACCGTGACGACGAGCATTATTTCAACTACAAAGTTAAGTTTTCTTCTTAGCTACGGAACCCTTCATTGTGGGTGGTCCAACACGCAATTGGCCAGTTTTTTTTCTACCCTACCCTTGTTTCTTACAATTTTCATCACAAGTCACTTCCCAGACTCCCGCTATTGTATTTATATCGATACATTTGCATCGGAAGGCTCGTTCGGGCCGCGTGTTTCCGCACATTAGGCACCCAGACAGACTTCGAATTCAACGGACTACATCGAACCTCAAGGAAACCCGAAAACCCGAATTCTTAGGAATATTCGGGCTATAATTTTCGCTTTGGTATAATAAAATGTGTTTTACAAAAAGTAGGTATCCTAACGGTCTGTGTGCGGTAGATCACATCTGTTATGATGAATTCTGTCATGACAAATCATTATTTTATTTTGCATTGTTTCAACTGTTTTTCGAAGCAAGGCTAAAAAAAACGCGAGCGAGAATGAAAGGTATAACAACTATAGGGTATTTACCTAATTTTTCACTATTTTTGATGGTGAGAAGACCAGAATCAAGGTCATACAAAAACAATTCGTCCGTCAAACATTTAAGGATCCTACAAACAGGTGCGACACGCGACGCAACACAAAGACACCACTCGTCGCGCTACGCGCGGTGCCTTTGTGACGCATCGCGTGTCGCGTCTGTTTGTAGGAAGGAGCCTTTATCTACGTGTAGGTACCTAAATGCTTTACTTCGGAACTCGTAATGGAAGGAAATAAGAATGATTAACAACATAATTCCTATACATATTTTAATGGTTTCGGTACAAAGAAACAAATGATGGATCGGCTACAGTTCTTTGTAACTCATCCATCATTAGATTCTGTTAGAAATTAATTCTACACGTTGCCTTCATAACATCTCTTGTTTATAAATTAGTGGGGAGAATATAATTATCTAATTAAGAAAATCAAAGACGATGAAATCACTTGTTTCAACTGTTGTACACTTGATTTTACCGTACTTGTTTTTTTCTTTTTTTACTTTAGTAACTTAACCTGACTAGACCTTGCCTTTGCCTCATTTGACTGCCTCGTTGGTGTAGAGGTCGCAAATGATACTGCTAAGCGTGAGGTCTTGGGTTCGATTCCCAGGTCGGGCAAAGTGTTATTGGGTTTTTCTACCTGAAATTTCTCAGTAGCGAAGTCTGGATTTGTGTCCCCTATTACATGGGATTTAAACATAACTGGCGAAATGTGGGTGTTCTGTAGGTACACCTCTGCCCAATCCTTCGGGGAAACAAGGCGTGATATTATGTTATGTAACTAATTTTCTATACGTGGACATTAGCTACGACTTTGGCTACTACAATATTTACGCAAGATTAAAATCTTACATAAATATACCTGCCTATATTGTAATAATAATATAATAATAATACCATTTATTTCAGGCAACACAGGCCCATATAAAAATACCATAACCGAAAAATACATATTTTAATATAAAACTTGTGTTAGTAAAAAGGCTTAAGACTATGTTAGTAGTACTTCACTTAGTACTAGCTGCACTCTGTACTGTCCTGTGGAACTTGTCCCCGGAAGCGACGGAACACCACGTCCTGCAGCCAAAAGGAGCGGTGGTGTGGTTGTAGTATAGAGGCTATGAGGAACGGTGTATAGTTCACTCAACCTCCATAGAAAAGGGAAGATCCTTCGACCAGACGGGTGTTGTGTCTGGTGGGCAACTGCCCGACAGTTGATGTCGAGATGTTGTAATGTATAATTGTATACTTGTCGCGCGGTAAACTCTGCTTGCGCGATGTAGGATTTGTGTGACGTCAGGTCTTTGATGCGTAGTCCGCAAGTGGCGTCGTAGATGCACACATCACTCCCCTCCGGAGGTCGATAGTGGGCTGAGTCAGTGCATATGCTTGCCAGGCCAGTTCTGGTTCCAATGAGTTGGAACCGGATGCCGCATAGTTCACGGTGAGTCGGAACTGTCTGCGTAGATTCCCCAGGGAGTAGGGGTGGTGCTGCGTTATGCTCCAGTGAGTCAGATGTGGTACAGCGCCGGGTTGAGACTGCCTGCTGGTGACGACCAGAAGAGGTGTCATGAGCTCTTCTTGTTGACCGGGCGAAAGTGCAGTATGCTGTGCCATTGTTGCTGATGAGGCTGAGGGTGATGACCAGGAATGCGCGTCCTCTGCATGCTGGTGATTAGGATACCCTTTGAAGCCTTGGGTGCTGGCTGGCTGTGTGACTCACCGCTCGAAAGCTTGAGGAAGTAATGATGATGACGTCACGCTGAACTAGCTGCTCGAAGGCTGCGCTAATGTCCATATTCGGGATCACCAGTTTAGAGGTATGAGGAACAGGGTGTATAGTCCACTCATCTTCCATAGAAACTATGTAGACATACATGACATACATCATACATACATCATACGTGATTCGAGTATACGTGTGTGTGTGTATTGTGTATATGTGTGAGTTGTGTATATGTGTGTGTTGTGTGTGTATGTGAGGGTATGTGTGTATGTGAATGTGTGACATGTCTCTACATAGTTAAGTGAGAAGAAAGAAAGATACTTAGATGCTGCACTACTTAAAATAATTTGTTTAAAATTATACCATCTATATCAGGTCCAAATCGAACGTCATTGACTGACGAATATGCGACTACCTTTCTAAAAAAGTTATTCTATGCTCTTGATCACCTCATAAATAGGGCCTAAGATTGAGCCCGAAACTAGTTGAAGAGTTACAAAACATATACCAACACATGAATAAACATGTGTCACATAAATGAAAGCCTCACTTATGTAAAAATTTATGTTACTCATATGTAATAGAAATAGAAATCATTTGTTTGCTTATAATTTTGGTATACAGAATAGATGTTATTTTTACAATAGTCCTGATACATTTGACATTGCGGCATTCGAAATTTTCAAACATTAGAATTTAAATATATATAGAATTGAATTAATATTATTATAACAATATTATAACCTTTTCCAATTTGGTATTTCGTAAAACAGTAGGTAAGTGAATATAAACGAGTCTTACACATAACGCAATAATAGGTATATTATACAACATATATTATCAAAAAAAATAATTAATAGCATAACAATAACTTGAACATTCACATAATGAAAACAAATTAATTACAATTTACCCACAAATAGCAACATTTATTTAAAAGTTTTGTCATTTAAAAAAACTTAGTGTATATTAACATTTCTCCAATAACAGTTTTGATAACTGATTTTTTTATATTTTTATAGGAAGATCTTTAAATTTTTGAGGAATTAATTATATATAACAGGATTGACAAAATATTATTCTTTAGTAGGAAGGGACGTTTTATGAATACCACGTTTTTGACGTTCATGAAATAAATGATTTGACATTGACCATAAATGATTTGACTATGACTGTGACCTTATATCTGTGCGTTGTCTTATATCACCCATTGCTGTAAATAAGTGCTTGTTTGATCTAACGAATAGGTACTTGAATCTTATGTAAGGAAAATGATAAAATATTATGAAATATGAGTGAAAAAACATACGTTTCTGCTCATAATAAGCAACAGTTGTAATTTCATATGAATTGACTCTGTATGGTAAGTAAAATAACTGTAGGTACGAGGAGCATGTTTTATGGCAATGTTGTCTTCTCAGATTACAAAACAATGTCGTCCGTTATTTTCGGGCCATATCTTTATAACTTTCCCTCCAGCCAATTATTTAATACTGTCCCGTCTTATTTTCCTCAGTTTATGGTATAAAGAAAATAGTATCACGGTATTAAGGGGCCGTGCACGAAATCTATTGATTTTGATCAATTTTGTTAATTGTTTGTGAGAAAGGGAAAAAGAATTTTAAAAAATATTTGTGATTTAAAAAGTATTTTCTTTGTTTTGCTTGTGGCTTAAGGGCCTATACTACCTCAAATGGCTTAGCATGATCCTCCGTTATGTCGAAAATACTGCAGCATTAATTTTGAAATAAATACATATATGGTAAAGTTGAGGATTAATGTTAAGTACTATGTTAGCCGAAAACACGATTCCATAAAATTTTCTCGATAGAAAAAAAATCCAAAGTTACCTCCAAACCGAACAATAAACCGCTGGTATTGAAAAAATACTTCAAGTTAGATAATGATACTTTGCATATTAACTGAACTAACTTTAAAGCAGGTCTTATGTTATTTACTTTTTTAAATGACCATTATTTTCACCGTAAAACGAAATTACCTAAACTACCGGCGCCTTGGAGCCTTTTTCCTGCCGCCCTGTCTCGCTTGCTCGCGTGACCGGTAGCAATAATGTGCGAGCGAGATAGAGAGTGAGGTGGTGCTGAGGTTGTATAGACTCTTAAATGGATTTTTCAAACAAATTAAGTATTCACGGTAAATCAGTAATATTTCACAACGCAACAAGTTTTCCGAAAAATAACGCGAGACTGACGTATGATCATCTTTCTACAAGAAACTGCTTTTGATTATGAACATTAAAAAATATCATCAAGATCATTTTAAGGTCTACTTGCATGTGACTTAACCACTTTTTTTTTTACTTTTATACAAAATATAGCAGAAAAATTATATTGAAAAAAACCTTCTGTGGCGGTATCAATAACCCCACATGCGAACTACGTATCAAAGACCTGACGTCACAAATCCTGCATCGCGCTATCAGAGTTTACCGCGCGACTAGCACCAGCCACCAGACACAACACCCGTCTGGTCGGAGGATCCTCCCTTTACTATAGAGTATGAGTGAACTTTACACCCTGTTCCTCATACCTCTAAACTTCTTTTTTTTTTTAAACCCAGTCTATAAAATATTTTTTCCTATTATTTAGCTAATCATATCAAGAAATTAAAAATCATACAACGGCGAAATAAACGGTTCATGAACAGAGTGTCTAACTTTCAATTCGTCTACGAAGCAAAATGCCTAAAATTAATGTCTACACAGCAAATTGCCTAAACTGTAAATCGCCTAGAGATCAATATGTTTAACAAGCATAATGCCTAAAATGCAATAATTTCTAAGTAGTCAAGATGGTTAAAATAAACTCACACTAGGGCTCTAGGGCTCTGAACTGTAGGTTAGGTTAGGTTAGAACTGTGGCCAGAAACGGTACTCCATTTTTTCTCCTAAAATAATAGACATATTGCAAAGTAGACATTTTGGTTCATAGTCAGAATAAGGTTTAGTTCAAATACTGTATAGACATATTGCAAGGTAGGCATTGTGCTTTCTAGTCAATATAAGGTTTAGGCAATACTTGGCATCGACGTTTTGATTTCTAGTCAGCATGATCATAAAGGAAATATATACTATATATATACTATATATATACCTACTGCACTTTTATTGACAGTAAAGTATACATATTTATACCCTGCTAATAATAATTATCAGAAAAGGATGCTAGAGTCTGTATCTATGTTCGTAGCAATGACTTCAAATTTGAACTTGGGAAGTCTTTTAAAATATAATTATTTGGTGTACAGCTCACAAAACTCTCGTAACCCAAGAAATACAATTAATTAAGTCACAAAGTACCAACATCTACAAGACATCCATTTGAAACAGAAACATATTCCTCAATAAATGTAAATGTATAAAATAATAAACGTCAGAGTGTTCCCAGTCATATTTCAAAGTGAGCTTTTGCAGAACTATCGCGACTACACAGAGATAGTACCCAACCGTCATTTACATACGAAATAATGAAATTGAGTCTAACACCTAACATCAAAAGCTGAGTACAATACAATACAAAGAAATACCAACACTTTCGCAAACTGATATTCAAAAGAAAATCGCGACGACACAATGCAAAATCTGAGACGTTGCTTATTGGAAATATTTCCATTCACACGGAAATAGTATTGGACATATGAATAAAATTCTAATATGAATGAGACAAAGACGTTCCGATATATCATAAAGGGTGCCTCCACAAAGTAAATCAAGAAAGTAGGTAATAGAAAACATTCTTGCGTCTACAAGTTTTACCTGCATTCATGCCATGTTTACCTGCAGAATAAGATTACTTATTTTATATAAATACCATTATTTATTTAAATACATACATTATTAAATGACATTCTTATACAGGATCAAATCAAATTGTGTGTAGTGAAACTGAAGAGTTTTGCTAGCTAGTTACACGGCACGTCACGTCGTAATTTCAAGTCTGAAGACGTCTCTCCAGACGTGATGGGATATCTAAACATGAAAATACAAAAAAAAAGAATATATGTTTTTTTTTTATGGGTCTACGACCGTAGGTAGTTACTTGAAATATCAATATTTTTTTTATTGTTTGTCTGTAAAGTCGGTTTACGGACGATAATTTTACGTGATAACGAAACACAAGCTTAACGGTTAGGCCGATCGTGCCTCTCTATCGCTTGTTCCGCGCTCTCGGTTGCACACTCGGCTAAGGCGGAACGTGACAATGAGTCATGCTTTTTCGTGCGTGTAGCCGGCGTTCATCGATTTAAAAGACGTTATCATGTTAAAGTTCACACACGCGATGGGTATCGATATCTAAATACGATGAATTGAGAAAATCTGTTTTTTTTTTTTTTGTACACAACACATAGACTAAATATATAAATTAAAAAATCCTTTTTTATGTTTTATCCTGTTTAGACATCACGTCTGTCGAGTTTCGCTAGCTTATTTAATTTGACCCTTTATAGGAATAGCTTAAAATTAGATTGTATCTACCTCTTCTTTCAATTATGTGCCTAGTCATATTGTAGTTCTAATAATTTCCAAGTGGTGTCTAGGGCCCGCAATTAAAAAAATGAAATGGAATTAAGGTTTTGTTTTTATTGATGAAATGGTTATGGAAGTAACCTCTGCAAAGTTTTTTTTTTTAAATCCGTTATTAAAAAGAACCTGGTTTTTTAATAATTGATTACAATCTAGCTTATAAGACTAATAAGCAATTTTAATCTAACTTTTACGTGATAATATATTTTAAAATTTAGAATAGTGTAATCAACACTTTACATAAGTCCGTTGCACTTTCTTAGTCTGGTATAACAATATAAACATTTGATTCATGTGTTATTATGTGTGTCATTGTCACTATTATTTCTACACTTTTTACACCACACTAACTTAAAAGGTTTTTTTAAAAATGACGCCCCCCTCCCCCCCGACTATAAAAATGACGAGGAAAATGCATTCCTTATGTTTATATACCACAGCAACAAGCTGACTGTTTGAGTTTCAAAATTAAATTTTCCTCCCACAACTGTATAAACTATAGTTTGACCGATACCGCTGTACCATGCCTTACGATTGCGCGGCGTAGCGGGGGGCGGACGCTTCGAATGTTGACGAATGAGTGGTCTGCAGTACCCCCCGCCCCCTTCTCACCGCGCACATACCTAAGGCGCGCTACTACGGTATCGGTCAAACTGTAGAAATACATTTCCCTCTTACTCGCGGTCGTGTTTATAGCCTTCTAGATTCTTTGTAAAAAAAAAAAACATTTTAAGAATATTTAAGTTGTGTTTCTTTGACGCTGCGTAAACAGCAGTAAAATTAAATTTTGCCACCACTTTGCTATTCTTCTCCCAAGAGATTTATCTTTGTCGTCACCTATTTGGTTTAAGTTTATTTGTACTGGGTTTTCAAAGAACTTGTGACAAATTACGGCGCTATATTGTTACAACAACGCTTCAGAGAAAATGCATTTGATTTAGACAATTAATGGACATTTTGCCAAGTTTATTTAACCGGAACCTTTGTCAAGGAACGAGTTGATTTATAAAACATTATTACGGGCACTTTGAGAAACCAGCGAAAAGGAAAATAAAAGTTAAATAGAACGTTAAATACACAAAGGCATATAAGTAACATAGGTACAGCAAAGACGTTTTTACCGTATTTATAAAATAATAGTTTGTGCGCTGCGTCATGAAATTTTCACCAAAGACACAAACGAGATTACCGCGTTCGCACCCGTCTATCTGACGTGTTGTATGTTTTTTTTTATCAGAATATTGCTTGCTCTATTTACCCGCTGCCAGCAACTAAATAATCCGTACATCCTCCGCAGATGTAATCCTGACATGCAATCTCCGGCGCCATCAATCAGGAGGGGGGGGGCAAGGACATTGAGGAGGGAAGGGTGGGCACCACCGACATCAGAGACACGGCCAGGATTATACGAACATAATTATTCCCGAAACGTTCGCCGATCGAACCGGGATTACATCTTGCACAATTAAAACCATACTTCGCTCGGTGTTATTCGCTCACTCGCCAGCCGGGCACGAACTTCGGCGGTTGCCTACCTAACTAACAAGCCTACCACCGCACCGATAACAGTTCCCACCGCTAATAAACGTGTAACGTAAACATTAATTTAAACTCATTTTCTACAACAAATACTGTCAGCGCTGTTATTAAATCGTATTTAATCGCAAATCGAACTCATGTTTGATCTGTGGCAATGAGCACTGAATCAATCCACTTAATGATAATATCACATAAGGGCGGAACTTCGAAGGTTTTTGATGACCATCTCAGTGGGAGAATGACTAGCATTAATAACGAGTATTATAGGTACGACGATATTTCTGCGCCAACCGACGAGACCCACCTCCGCTCGCCTCGTTACGGGGATTTTGGGATGAAATTAATACGGATCGTTAATCAAATACCCTCTAAGCGCTGTACGATGCGGAACGGCTTAGATAATCATATTTTTTCGAGATAGCTTTAACGCTTGTTACTCCGGCGAGTACCGAAAGTGAGAAAACATCGGATGTAATAAGAAATTAGGTATGACCAAAATGTTCACACTATACTTACAAAATTCGTTTGAAGGACGGCTAGTCACATAATAAGGCCATCTGTCTTCGTCAACGCGTGGCTACAAGATGCCATAAATCTGTTGTTTACGGGTTTGTATCAACATGGAGGCGACTTCCCGTCGCGTTGTCGTTCCGCCAGCGTATTGCCGCCGCCTCAAAGATGACACTGACATTATAACACATTTGTCAATGTCTGTACCACAGATTTGAAAATGTTATGCTTTTATTTCACTTAAAAGCCGTATCATGGGTGACGTTCTATTTTCCGATAGCAAATCTATGTACACATTCGCCTCGACTTTGGTAACAAAATATCATGTAAACCGTTCAATCACTAACATGGCGAGCGCTTTTAAAATGTGGCTCGTGGAACGTTGGTGTGCAAAATTGGCACGTCAAATAAATTCTTGTCACTCGTAAATACTTTGCATAAATTGGATTCAAGGGAATTCCCGCAACAAAGACGGCAGACGGCTGTTTCAATAAAGAGAACGATTGGATCGCTTTTGACGGAAAGGCAAAGCGGTGATCGCGCGGGCACTGCGCTGTTTCCCCTTTAAACTTTTTTTTTTTTTTTTCAAAGAAAATGTGAGTAACGATTGTGACCACAAATCGAGTTGTTATTCCTTCATTCTGCATAAATCGAAAAATAAACTTTGTGAGACGCCAATCCTGTTTTATGCTCTCTGTTTGCATTTATTTCCTTCTGCCGCTTGCTTCGGTCCAACTAAAAATGAGTTACGTGGTCTATCTATTGATGGTTTATTGTGCCAACATCGAAGGCATTAACATTGTTTTGTTTCAACCCTGAAAGATTTACACAAGTCATAACAGTTAATTCAAAAGATGAAAAGATGCAACTTCACTAATATTTGGGTCACCATCATAAACAAAAATTATAATGAACTTCCATTTCTCATTTCAAACTCAGTATTTTGCTTATGAAACTTGGTCGTTATAGGTAATTTATAAACTTACTTGATAAAGTTGTTTGATTAATGTCAACCTTTTAAGAGTAAGTAAGAGGCCCTCGTGCTATCAATTTATTATTACGTTTCCTTAGATCAAGTGAATGGTTATGTGAACATCATCTAACATCTAAATACAATAAAGAATCAACATAAGAGATGTTACCGTTTTTCAACTGAATATTTATATCAGAAACGGTTTTAAAACATAACATATTAAAATAATTTAAAAACCAGGATTCGAGATTAAACCGAGAAAAGTAATGCAGTACAGATAACTTGATAAAACAAGCAGTATCATTAATCTGCGAATTAAGTGGACTTATAGTCCAGCAAAACAATTAGTCGCTTAATAAAATTAGATAGAGTTTGCCAATCATTTGGCCGTTGCCGACTCTTTTTTTATACGAATTAGCAGCGTAAATCAATCTTAATTGCCTCAAAAATTTTCAGGATCTTAATTTAATTTTTTCCACACTGAAACTGGGAGCTAGCTATCAGTCAATTACGCCATACTTTTTTGACGTTTTGTCGATTTTAACTTAGTCCCGTGAACGGCAACTAATATTGATGAATCATGTAACGCGCGGCCTTCTAGACCTTTCAAAATGCCACTCAACTTTTCTGATTTATTTTAAGTTTTCGAAAATGGACCATAATGGCTGCGACACGTTATTGTGAAACAGAGAAAGACGACTAACCGGTGTGAAACACACAACAGTAATTATGCTTGCTACAGGAATACGTTCTACAAAGTAATATCTACTGGCACAAATTCTGCTCACGGCTACAAATCAAACGAATAAACAGCCAGAAATTTTCCACCAGACGTAACACATTCGACAGGCGTGATTCAGGCCCAAACTGTGCACAGAATGGACACGCCACTCTGTAATCTGTCCCGGCAAACCGTGCGCTGCATAAATTAGCTGTAGTTAAAAGCTCCCTTTTAATGGGAAGACCAAATGAATGGGCAGCGTTGGCCGACGCCAGAGCGTTTCCCGAATTTCGGCCCGAAATCGTAGGAGAGTAATAGTAGATAGAACAAACTGGTTGTGCCAACCGCAAGCATTTAAAATTGCGCTTCGCATCGACGCGTCCGCTGTAATCGACGGTTTGAACTGAATTGAATCTGTTCTGAAGTACCTACGTTTGAACTTTTACGTCAATTGGTGTAATCGAGTGAAACGAAAAACGCATCCATGAAAACACGTGCCCCACGTTTTGATGCCGGTGTAAATATGTCGTTTTAGGGTTTTTTATTTTATTTTTGACGTTGGGAATTTTGAAACGCTTGCTTTTACTTGTCATTTTGATCACGTACATCGACAATCTAATAATAATTGGATCTCATAAAACAGACAGCTATTATACTAAAACGTAGTTAACGTTCAGCGAATTCTACAGAATAAAGCAATAAATATCTAATAATCCAGTGAAAACCAAAATAAAATTATTCATGAACACACTTTAACTCCATGCCATATCAAAAAAAGTAAAGTCATCATAACCCAGCGGCGTCTGAAATATTTTTATCTCTAACAATAATAATGCTTAGTCGAGGCATCATAACGACGACAACTACCGACAGATGGTGCAGTTAGGCGCACGTGCGACGAACTCCATCCCCACCATGTTATTTATGGGCTGGGACTAAACAGACGTCAGTTGCGGTGCAATTGTCATCAGAGATGCACGTGCCGTATTTGTACATTATTTCGCTTATCTGGATAATTTGTGGTTTATCGTCGACGTTGCTTTGGAATGTATTTTCTGTTTACCTTTTTATTTGTCCCTTTGTTAAACGAATATACACTTTCACAGTTTTTATCTCTTGAAGTAAATGCAAAGTTTAATGTCGTGCATTGTTCTAAAATGCAATCAAATAGTTTGCTGAACTCCATCTTAAACATAAGCACAAAACTACTTTAATCTAGTATTCAAACTACATGCAATAACCGTTGAACATTTTACAAACAATAAATATAGTTAGTATCATATTTATATTGCCAACGTTAACGTTTATACCCAATGATAAAAGGCGAAACATTTATAACTCTCCAGGCAGCCTTAAACTTTTAAAGCCTTCAAGAAATTCGCATGATTTTCATATACATTTTCACAGCAGTCGTTTTCTTAGCACTTATCGTTTGTTCACCTCTAAAAGCACGAATATGCGGTACGCATACTGATTCTACTGAGACACGTAAATCTCTGTGTAATTCCTTTGTAAAATGTTTTCGTAAAATCCCGTATATTTTACCTTTCACATGTTTTTAATAAACATCTGCGGTGAAACACGAAGGTGATTCCGGAATACAATAGGATGGTTTGAAGAAATTATTTTTATGAATATAGGAGGGAGATTCTGATTCCAGGAATAATAATGCAATACGTGATAAAGACGGCAATATGATTGATTGGAAATTTAATGAAAAACACCAACAATTAAAGCAAAACCCCGCGTCGTGACCAAAAGCGATGGTCGCGCGAATACGATATCGTCACGTTTATATGTCAGTTTTGTTCGCCCTCTGTAGGCGCGACCACCAAACAAAAAGTGATATACGAATGAGAAATACTCATTACAAAAATATTTTTGATAAAATACAAAAAGTTTTGTAAAAATTCAACAATGTCGAATTTGAACTTGAATGTCTAAACTTAGTTAATAAAGCTGTGTGTACATAGAGTTCAAAACAGTCATTCATCCCTGTATACTAAAACCACGGTACGGCAATCATTATTACGAGAAAGTGATCCCCATTGAAAAAGATAAGGACTATAATAACGTTCAGGTGTATGCTAATGAAGGCCTTCGAATGACAAGCTGAAGCCGCCATTACTGACGACAAACATTTGGGAGGAGACGTGCGTTTTTTAGTCGCAGTGACGGAATATGATTATGATTTTCTGCATGCCGAGAAGATTTTGATATTATTTTGTTGTTTTTGTATATCACTGATGGTTTGTTTTGTAGCATTTTCTACGTACCTTAGCAGGTTTACACAATATTTATTAACATATTATATTATTATTTTTATATATTATCCTACCTACTTTTTACTATGAAGGCTCATATATATTATTGTTTTTGAACGTCTTGTAAATGAAGGATTTTACGTCAGAAATCAAATTTATATAATAACGCAACCAAATAAATCATAAACGGTTCACTACAATCAAGCCATAACTGTCACAAATTTTCTGTTTAATTCTTCAAAACACGACTTTTAATTAAGAAATTCAGTAGTGAAGTTGAACAGTTGTTTCACCTTCTATTTGAAAAGCCAGACCCGCCTACACTCAGCGCTATAAATGCAATACATTGCTTCATTTGCATGCCACAAGTCCCGGACGAAGCCAACAGAACTATTGCGCACGATTCAACTATAACTCATTAAAGTCTTTGTCTTTTATTTTCCTCCAAACATACCACGTTTATAATTATTTTGGACAAAAAAGAAACAAGTCTTGTAAAGAGGAAAATTGTCTCTCTAAAAACTAACTAGGTTTTCTCCGTAAATAGTTAAGGTTCAGTATATGCTACTTGTGAATGTTGTAGGTATCTTAAATCTATTCATAATAAATTTCCAGGACCACGTTTTAAAGCTTGTGGCCGCAAGCTCTACTACTGAGCACGAGTTTTATTGAGGTCCTCATCATTTCAGCCGAAAGACGTCCACTGCTGGACATAGGCCTCCCCCAAGCACAGCCACCTCGACGGTTTTGTGCTTCCCGCATCCAGCGGATTCCTGCGGCTTTCATAAGGTCATTGGTCCACCTTGTGAGAGGCCTTCCAACGCTACGTCTTCCGGTACGCGTTCGCCACTCCAGAACCTTTCGGCCCCAACGGCCATCTGTTCTGCGCGCAATGTGCCCTGCCTATTGCCACTTAAGTTTGGCAATTCTTCGAGCTATGTCGGTTACCTTGGTGACTTTTAGCCTTCTAATAAGGCCCATTGTGAGCGACAAGGTTTCAGAGCCATGTCATCACTGGCAACACGCACTGGTCAAAGACTTTCGTCTTGAGACACTGCGGTATGTGGGACGACAAGATATTGCGTAGCTTCCCGAACGCTGCCCAGCCGAGTCGGATTTGACGATTAACCTCTTTCTCGAAGTTGGACCTACCTAACTGGACAGTTTGTCCTAGGTAAACATACTCGTCCACAACTTCGAGTGTAGCGTCTCCGATATTCATGAGAGTGGGTGTTACATGGGCATTTGACATTAGAGGCATTTGGGCATTTGAGGTCCTGTATTTATTTATTTATTTTATTCTATTCAGGAAACTTACAGCTAACATAAACAGTGTTCTTAAACAATATGCATATGAAGGCCATTTACGAGTACAAGTTTCCACGGATAAACACTTGAAACAAAAAAGACAACAAATAAGGTCGGTACAAAATACCTATAACATAAAGCAGGAAACAAAATAACACGATCGATTAATACAAACTAAAAACCATTCCGACGCAAATAATTAATTTTCCGTAAAAAAGCTTTTCAACAACAACTGCTTAAGCCGGGAAACACTGGTATTGAAAATGTCCAAATCATGTTCATCAGTTAATTTATTAAAACTTCTGCTCGCACAAATAAGATACGAATTCTGCCTGTACGCGGACTTGGTATAAGGGACATGCAACCAGCTAGGATTGCGAAACATTTTACAGTGTGCAACTAATTCTAAGCTGCCTAACAGTTGAAGGCAATCTATATTACCATTTGCGATTTTAAATAAATATGCCATGTGAGCAATGCGTCTACTCTCATGAAGTGGTAAGATATGAAACCTCTTACATCGCGCTACATAATTAGGAGAATATGTCCTAGTTTTGTACTGTAAGAAACTTAGGAACCGCTTTTGAATTCCCTCAATCCTATCTATAGTCCCATCATAGGATAGAGGGTTTAGTCCCATCTCTTCCCTCTTTCCCATCTCTTTCCCTTCCCATCTCTTCCCCTATACGTTTATAGAAGAGATGGGAAATTTTTGTAGTTATAAACAAAGGGGAAGGGGATGAGATAGGACTAAACCGTATTGAGGGTGTGAGCGAGACAAATATTCTTGCGTAATAGTATGTTTCGGGTGGCTACCTACTTTATTTATTTATGGGTGCGTCTCATAACGTATAAACTCATTTGGTCTAATTTCATTTTATTATCGTTCATAAGATATAATAAACGTGAGATATACCAACTGTTGATATAATTTCTTTACATATAACATTTATTTATTATAAAACTTAATTAGTATAACGTTGTTTGATATAACGTTTATGTAATCGAAAATCATTTGGTCTAACGTTTAATATCATTATGGTTAACACCCCGACTCAGAGTACCCCGACTCGGATAGGTTAGGTTAGGAGCTCCCGCCTTAGCCTTCGTGGTTATTTTTTTTTTAAACCACCCAGAAATAGTAGCCCCACTAAGCGGGGCTCCATCGACCTATCTTAGCGCAGGTGGTAATCAGTTACTAGTTATGTTTAATATCTACTTAGGTTACTATTACCTGTAACTACGATAGAACTTACAAAGAATAAAACAAAGAAAAAATACAACAAACAATGACTTTTGTTGAGCTACCCACAGGCTACAACATACAAATAATACTAAATAAACTAACCCGTGTCTATGCAATTTTGCTTTGTGTTTTTAAGTAGGCGTTTTCATCATATTAGACCAAATAAGTTTTATATCTTTTGAGTGGTATGTCAAACGATTTTATATTTAATGTATGTTATTTCAAACGATGTCATATTTAATGTATGTTATGCTTATAAAAATTAGTTATTTTAAAATTATATCAATCGTTCATTATATTAACTAATCGCTATATTAAATAAAATTATAGGTTCCGTTGTTATATGTTGTTAATATTAGAAATTTTGTTGTTATATGATCTATTACTTACCCTTTATTTATCACGCGCGGTGATGCCTGCGGATATTTTTTTATATTATCTAATAATATTTATTCATATAATTGGTGGTGTACTTGGATTATATTTTATAATGTTAGTTTTATGTTATTTAGTTTGCCTATTTATGTACAATTCATTAAACCTGACTTGATTTTCGTACGTCTTTTTTGGGTGACCATTGAAAATCAGCGCTGTGCTGTGAGTGCCTCATAGCACAGCATCATGCTGAGTGGAAGCCTTCTTGTCACAGTTATGAAGTACATATCAGCTGTCGACTATTTCGGTTCTATGCTCGTGATTATAATTTAGATATATTTTGTTACGTTTTTTGTTTACCTACCCGTTCGAGTTAATTATCTTTTTGTATGCACGTGTTTCTGTGATAAATAAACCAATTTATCTTTCTTTCTTCTTTCTTTCTTTCTGTGTTCTATTCCCGAGTCGGATATAAATTATATTGGGATTTTCCATCTAAAATTTCTGAGTAGCAGGCCGGAGTCTGAATTTGTGCCTGGTTGATGGCAATGGGCTCGTCCCCTATTACAGGGGACTTAATTATAAAAGGCGTGTAGCGCTAAACTTAATGTAGGTGTACTATTAGGTAGACCTCTGTCTAACCATTCAGGGAAAATACAGGCGTAATGTTATGTTTTAAAGCTCTATTTATTCTAGAATGTCCGGTAGGCTCTAATAATCCTTCCATATCCTATGGGCACGTCTTCCCTACCATTATCGTGCCCCCCGGTCTACTCCTTGATATACAATGGGCACTGTAGTTCCATGAAACATGAGACTCCATGGGCTAGTGTGAATCTTTGGGTTCATTTGAGTAATCGAATCTGGTTAAAACACGCTGTGGTCCGTGCATTTCATTTATTCATTCGTTCATTCTATTTAGCTAGAATGTCGTTAAAAAAAAAAATCCTATACAATTTTCGGAGTAAAGCTTAAATATTTTTATATTCTCAAGTAACAACATACCTAGCTATTATTAGCCCAATATTCTGTCAACCATATTTGTATAAATTGTGTACGTAATCGCTTATGCAATAACACGATCTTTAAACAAACCAAACTGCATTTAATATGAAAATTTAACACATTTATTTAAATCAGAACTGTTACAAAATATTATTTCGATTACCCTTTATATGACAAATAAATAAAATGAGCCTGTAGATATTATTTATTCATTAAGTACGTAGTGTACACAGTTTATAAAGCTTACTCATAATAAAATTGAGAACTGTTTAATATTTGTTTGTTGGCTAAGCTAATGAATTGTTTTGCTGACGATATTAAATTATTAATATGGAAACAAAAGTTTCGGACAATGATTTAGTGTTAGTGAGACCAAATTGTATAATTTAATTAGTGTTGTATGGACTCATATTTCAGATGTAAGACACAGAACAGTAAATTAAATGATTTGCCATATGTCAGCTAGCACACGCCAATATACCAGCAGATACAATGAAAACTATACACAAGCAACAAAACGAAAAATGTAAATAAAACTTAATAGCTAAATAAAAGTCTCCTGGCATAAAGGACGTGCTTATATATGCAATCCTGGATTATGTTCATAAGGCAAATGATAAACTAGGAACATAGAACTAAAATAAATGAACAAGTAATTAATTACTAATAACATTGACGAAACCGTGGTCAGCAAGATGACCAGGCACCACAAGCAGCACCCAATCACGAGCATAACGCAAAGACTAGCCATTACCCCCTTCGCCATATTTGAGAGAAGGAGGCAACCCGATCCCCGACGCTACCGCAAGCAGTGACATCTAAGGGAGCATGACGAACTTGCTGCTGGTTGCTCAGGCACAAATAATATGATCAATTTTCGAGGCCGTCAGCTAACCACTTATTCCAATAGGTACATGAGTAGATCATGTCAATAATAAATGAAAATAAATAAAATAGATTGACGTATATAGTCAAATAAAATAAACAATTCTACAAACTCATAATGAAAATAAATAAAATAGATTGACGTATATAGTCAAATAAAATAAACAATTCTACAAACTCATATAACCTGTCAGTAGGTAAGTTAATTCTAGAGAAAGAACATAAATATTCTCTTAGCGACCAACTATTCTTATCATTTAAGTAGTCGTTGATGGAATAGTATTCCTTTAAACAAAGTTTGGATTTAACTTTAGCTTTAAAGGCATTAAATGGCAAATCTAACAAAGAACAAGGTAGCTTGATATAGAAGGTTATACCAAGCCCAACAAATGAGTTATGAACCTTATGAAGCCGGTGAAAGGCAGCACTTAGTTTCTCCTTATTTCAAGTGTTAACATTGTGAATATCACTGTTTTTAGTTATAAGATATAATTGGCGAAGATGAATTGTGATGCCACCGTGAGAATACCAGTATCTGAAATAAAGTCTCCCAAAGAAACTCTGGCTCCTAGCTGGTAAATTGCTCGAACAGCGCGTTTTTGAAGGACAAATATATTTTGAATATCAGCGGCTTTGCCCCACAGCAGAATACCATAGGACATAACGCTATGTCGCCATCCTAATCGCATACGTCAGCTTGTATGCGATTAGGATGGCTTGGAACAGCTTAAAAACAATAACGCGCAATAATAGGTTCCAATGTGTAGATGTTAATGGTGTAAAGCTCAGGGTCAGGGTTGTCTCCGGTGTAGTGACGGGGCAATCTAGCTCTTGGGTCGTTTTCCTGATTCGTAACGGGGTTACTTGTTGACGTGTATAACTGTCTATAGAACCTCTCGATCTCTCTTAACAGCTCAGGTTTGGCGAATACGATCCTGCCATCATTGGTCTTCAGTTTTGTAAGCTGGCACTAACTCATAGACAGATCTTTTGTAAAGACCTTGGAGCTTTTACTCCGCTCTATAGTGTCCTTAATGCGGTCTGCATTAAACCAACAAAGGTCGCTTTTTAAGGACATAGATATCCGTCTATTGAGCTTCCGGTACTTAAGCGCATAATTTGAAGATTGCAGGATCATCTCACGCCACCCCTCCATGAGCTGTAAAGTAGGATCAAAGATCTTCTTGTTTCTATTTTTACGACGGGTATTGAACGGCAGTTTCCATAAACTCATCGTTATAATCGTCCACGAAGCTCCGTAGGCATTCGCACCGATTCTGAAGTTGGAGCTGAAAGCTCTCAGAGTTTTGGGCTTGGATCGGTGCTGGACGGACCATAGACTTCATCAGTCGAGATCTTTTCAGCTTTATACTTACTTACATATCTATATAGGGTGTATCTATTCAAACACGAAATATTTTAAGAGATACACCTACAGGTGGTAAAAAAGCCATGGAAACGATTTTTTTTTTAATGTGAGTATTATATAAAAAATTTAATAATTTAAAATTACTTGATATTATGATTAATTATCAAAATTCACCGCGCTCGTGCCGCCACCGTCGCCGCGTCCGGGCGGGTCATTCATAGAATAAGTAAAATTTTAGAAAATTCAACTCCTTTGCAAAACGTCTCAAGCAATTTTAAAATTATAATAATTATGTAAAAATATAAAACACTTATGGCTTTTTTACCACCTATAGATGTTCCTCTTAAAATATTTCGTGTATGAATAGATACACCTAATATATATATATATATATCGTTTAGTAGCGCTATTAAAATTAAAAGTCACCACTTTAACACGTATAATAATTTAATTATATTTAAACCAAAACTCAAAAAAAAGGCTAAGTTAAAAAAAAACCCTCTCTTCTGGGGTAGTCGGACTTACGAGAGATTACGAAAAAACTTAAGGTACATCAGATGGTAAATCTTAGTCATACACTTGGTTTCCGAACCAAGGAAACGATTGCAATTGGCTTTAAGTTCGTGAACCCTTAATTACGTAACCTTTAAAATTAATTTGATCTTATAAAGAGAAACCTTAGTTATCCTCACCAAAACAGACCTGGTTAAAAAAAATCGACTAGTATTAAATTTTTAACGCAGAAATTTAGGTACATTATTATACACATATTATATTATACATACATAATATACACACGTTCGGAATAAATTCTCTAACCGCCAATACCAATTTCACCAATGAAATTGAACGCGACCAGTAATCTTAACTCCGTTCAAGACCTGTCATTATCAAATATTTCCCAACAATGTTGACACTAACAACTCTTAAATGAGGTTTAGACGTACTGATCGCATACGGTTTCATTGGCGAAATCAGCCCTTAACGCATCAAAATTTGCGTAGTTCAGAAGAAAAACGCGGTCACACAGACACACCAGAAAAGCTAATTTAATTATAAATTAAAGTACCTTTTCTGTTGTGTCTGTGTAATATATGTATATTATATAATTTTTACATACATATATTTTTTCGAGTATTCGCCTCCGAAAAAGTTGGTTTTACTCGTATGTCGGAAAAACGACTCTCTTTATAGTGAACGAATTAAACCAACAGCCAGCTAGAAAAACATTGCATGTAATTTTTCCTTTTCTCGCAGGTGTAATCTTCTTTGCCGTTCCTATATCAGCATAGTAATTTGTACATACTATCGTAGCAAGCGAGAGCTTCTCGTAAAACGTACGAGAGTAATCCTTCCCTACTTTTACGACTTCCGAGAAAAACCAGCTGACACCGTATGTTTTTATTTACAAAATAAGCATCAAAACTGTATACACAACGAACACGAAGGAAAGGAATATGTTCACAATATATTCTGCCACCTACGGTGTTTACCGCGTCCCTAGGCGCCTAAGAAAAGAAAATATTATTTTATTTTACCTGTTTTTTGGTAGTATCTCCTTTATTATTTAAATTTACGTAAACGAATACCTACGTGTAGCTACCCTACAGGCTGCGGATAGCATTAAAATAAAAATATGAAAAGATTTTGATTTTAAAACCACTAGGTAGCGTAACATATTTGCTTGGTCATTCTGGTAACAAAAATGATTATCATTTATGGATTTGTTTCAAATTGCCCGTATGTTTATCCTTTTTAATTATGTTACAACTTCTCTGACGTTCCAACAAAAGGCAACCCACGGTTTCTGAAAGGTTTCAAATGGATCCTGATGTCAAATATTATATGACAATATTTTTCAAAGTAAACAAAAGCTAAGATGCGATGAAACAACTACGTATCAAAGACTTGATCACTATCAGTAAGTTTAAGAGGATAAAACTAACATGAAGAACAAGCACTATGACCCATCATATGTAACAACTTCTCTGACGTTACAATAAAAGGCAACCCACGGTTTCTGAAAGGTTTCAAACGGATTCTGATGTCAAATCTTATGTGACAATATTTTTCGAAGTAAGCAAAAGCTAAGATGCGATAAAGCAACTACTTATCAAAGACTTGATCACTATTAATAAGTTTAAGAGGACAAAACAAAATGAATAACAATCACTATGACCAATCACGTCACTGAACTAAGTTCCCCACAATGCACACAAAGCGATTTCTAAACTGCACTCATTATTCAACAAGAGAACTTTACAAAGAAATATGGTGAATAACAAATTAACACAAATACGAATGGTTTTCGGAGAAAGGTTTATAGCACAAACCGTGTGACGTACTTAATTTATGCTCAGTAAATTTATTATTGCACAACGGAGCCAACAAAACCGCAGAAAGAGTTATTCCGGCTATAAATAAAAGAAAAACTTCTGTTTATTGTTCCGCGATGCATTTGTTTAAGAGCCATTTAACGTTTTCGCGCGAATATCTAAGATTTTAGTCACCTAATTTACCATCTTAGTTAATTCTCTGGTATTGGTGAATATATGTAAATAATAGATGATTCTTTCGTATTGACACTTCATGTAACACATTTACAAAAACTTATTTGTGTACTTTGTAGTTATTAATCTCCCAGAACTAGTTTACTGAAAAATCATCGCAGAGGCAATTTCAGACTCCTATTTCTATAATTAATATTTATAAATTTGACTGAAAAAAATACACAAAGCATCAGACATATAGTTTTGTCGACAAATGACGTACTAGAATTTCGATTATTAATAACATTAATAGGTAAAAAAAATAAAGACTTAGGACAATTTTTACGATTTATTCGCAATTATATTGCGATTTTTTTGTTTGAATAAAGCGTAATTACATTTTAAAATTCATCTCAAAATGAACTATGTTCTTTAACAAATCGAATTCTCAAGTTTGATTAAAATCCCTTCATTTAATTAGCCACAATATCCTTTTTTTAAACACTCTAAAAAATAATAAATTGCGATGCACAAGTGGGCACCGTTTAGTACAGCGCGAGCGCCCATCGAGGAAGGACCTGTGCTACTTTTTCCCGCGTCTCAATTGTCGAGTGCTGATATCGTAACCGTGATATTATACTACGACCACAACATTTTGATGCTTCCCAAATTGACTCGTTTTTACGAAGATTGCGTATTGCCGGAAATTATAGACCCTAGAAAAGCAAGATCAATGCCTTTACGACAAATATTTATTTAACGTAAGTGATAGTCATTATTACTTGACATTATTATCAAATAATAATGACCAACACTTATATTTTGTACGATGTGATTGTTTTCCTGTTCATTTTTATTATATACTTTCAAAACATACATTTGTATTTTTTTATTAGTCTAGAAAGCTTAGTAGACTGAATAAATAAAATAACTTTTTTAATAAATCTCTAAATACCGCATTATTATTATAATGGCTCAAGATTATTTAGTCCGTCTCGACACTCGCGTTACACTGCTTAAATTGTGTATGTGTGGATAGTTACGCTCACATACACAGCGCTGCCGTCTTTTACCTAAACTCGAGCGTTAAAATTTTGTGAAATGGCTCTTAATATTAATTTATATAAATGAGTTATTGCTCAAAACAACTGATCGTTTATTGCTTCCAATATTGATTCGTTCCAGTTTTGGAAACTAACTGGATTTCAAAGGGTAGCATATTTATTTCTAAATATTTATAGCTTCTAAAATTTACTGCAAAACGCACATTTCCTAGTTTCAAACTGAATAACAAAATAAATTCAACGTATTCTAAAAGCAATCGCTTTTCAAATAAAGCAAACTTATTCCGACAGCTCAAGCTATCCAACGCAAGTTAATATGATAATAGGTATAAACCGTATGATCTAAAGCTTAGAACGCGAAGGCTCTGTTCAGAATGTTGACGTTTAATCTCCTCTCAGAATAACGTGGTAGGGAATGCACGCGGCCATTTCTCCGCGGGAAATAAATACGAGCGGTGGAAAGAGCTCACTTTGTACAAATTGCAATAGTATACGTACCTCTTTACCCGAGACTCGCCTCTTCACCAGTGATAAAGAACTCGCGACTACACTCTTGAATTGTACTTCAAAAAGTTCCGAATTCCGAGATAATTGTGTCTAATTGCATTAGTTGAGGAAGTTTCCTGTGACTTTGCTTGGCACCGTGTGGCCAAGCATCCGGCTCTAGGTAGGAAGCTTCCAAATTTTATGCAACATCTCCGTTGCTCGGATTCTATTAGAAATTCAATGTCTAACTCTTTATTGAAATCGTGAGTCACATTTTAAATTGTGAATTTTGTGTCAGGAAGCTGATGGACTACCAAATATCTTGATAAATACGTATTTCAACTCCTTTGATCTTTCTGAGTTTCGGCGAAATATTTTAGAAATTGTTTCTTAAATTGGAAGCTACGATCCTTGTTGGAAGTGAACAAGCTCCAACAAGTACTAAATTCAGATTACAAAATGCAAACTAAACGAGGATTTTCAACACGTTTAGCGGATAAACTTGGTATTGAGGTTCCTCTTTATGTACAAATATCTTATTACAAACAAGTAACTCAACTCTTGGTAACGCAGTCCTTGTTTTAGAGGATAGTCTAGAATATATTATATCTTATCTTCCCCTTTATGAGAAATTCCCAAAAAATAAAGAATGCTAAAATATACGAATATAATCTTGTTATTTCGCCTCTTGGGAGTACCTAAGTGTCTCGTTTTGAGCGACAAAATGTTGGCCACGATACTCCGGTAGCCAAGAGCGGCAGTCCGAGATCGAGGTCTTAAATTCCAATGATTAAGAGCACTAGAACAGTTTAAAGTTACTTGAGTGTGAATTGTTTGTCAGTGCCGGACAAAGGAGCATCATAATCATGGTTGATAACATTTTATTGTTTGATATCCATTGTATAATTATGATTCCTGCTTATTATTTTGTTGTCTATTTTATTCACATAGGTACCTATTTATACGTTTCACGTGTTTCTGTGGCAATCAAAATAATATGACTTCCTCTTGAGGGCTTTCCGATTACCTTTGGACTTGTATAAAACCGTTTTCACAAAGGGACAGTCGATTGTGAATTTTCTGTTTAAAATTCCAGATAACGCTAAATTAAATTAGTCTAATGTTTAGCTGATCAACAAACAGGATAATATGCCACATAAATCAATAGGTTAATGCGATTCAAATAATGAATGCTGTTAATCACGGTTCAAATCATTAGTACCTACTTACTCATCTAAGCACTGTTTTGTAGGATTGTTTAAGCCGTATAACTACGTTTAATTAACATAAAAGGAACATTAAACTTCGATCATTTTTAATACCAGAAATGTAACTTTTCCCAATAAAGTGGAACCAATTTTAAAACTGCTTAATCAAAGGCACTCGAACCTGCTATAACGGATCTAATATTTCATCTATGTTTAAAAACTCCTACATTTACCGATGCTGGTTCGGTATTCGATTCAATATTGCCACGGTACCGTCAGGTAATCCTATAAACCAGCACGGAACTACTCGCTTTCAGGAACTTCATAATTCTGTTATATTCTTCCGTGCTATCTGCGGGTGTACCGTCCGAAATTGTTATTGATACTCGTATAACTAAGGATCAAGGGATCGCTATTATTAACTAGTATTTTTGTAATATAGCCAGTATTTGTTCTGTTACGAACTTTTTGTTTCGGGTTAGTTTTGAACGTGAGTGGTATTGCTTGATAGTTGATTCCCGGTAGTAATAATGGATTTTCTAACTCGGATAACTAGCACTATGTAACTTGATTCACGAGGCCTTTTGTTACGCTGTGTTCACATCGTAACATCACGCTTGTTTTCCCTAAAGGGTTAAACAAAGTTCTATCTACAGTACCTACACCAACATTTCGCCAGTTAGTTTCGTTAGTTCTAGTTCTAAAATATTATATTATTTTGTTTATAAGTTTTTAGCGAATTCATTTCCGTAGGTAAATTTCGAATGTAAACTAACGTAGGTAATATTTAGTATTCAAAATTTTCTGACTACATATATTTTTTTATAAAAGAAAGGAAATTATACAAACCCAACGCCGAAATCTGGAATAAGTGGGATTAACAGTTCCCTAATTCTCTATATAGTTAGAAAACCATTCAACATTCAACGTTTCAAAACTTTTAATATTCATATTGATTCGAGGACATCTTCTTGCACAAAATGAAAGCTCCACTGAGAGTAATAACTTCTTAGATTGTTTGCGATCTCACTCTACATTTGCGCGATTTCAATCTTGAAATCTAGTGCGTCTTCAACTTTTGTACCTACTCGTTGCAATTAGTTATTTTTGTCTTTACCCAATTTTGTATTTTGCTGAAATGCTTGTGGGATATCCTAAAATGGTATCCGTTTTAGGATATCCCACAAGCATTTCATCATTTACAGTTTCAATTAAATATGAAATTAAGTTGAAGACGCTTTTCGTGTTTCTCTGTGTGACCGCGTTGTTCTTCTACGCTACAGATTTTGATGCGATTTTCTCCATTATTTAGAGACTTTGTTCCGATGGAAAGGGAAAATAAATAAATAATAAGGCGCTCCACAGACAGAGCAACTAAAGCGAGCTTTTTAGTTGAAGAAACTATCAACTTAGTTGAAGAAACTGTCAACTTTTTAAAGTTTTCGTTAAAGGTTGCAGGCTGGTTGCAGCAACAAAAAGGCCTAATTTACGGTTGCCGCAATTCTGAATAAACTTTTCAAATCCATGGTCAACAGTCAGTGTGACTATGGATCTCGAAGATCAATCCTCTTCGAATCCCAGATTGCACGATATTTTCGTAATTCCTCGATAAAATCTTCTGTGTTCAAACTATTGTCTTGATTTCTTTCGTCATGTTGGTTTAATTGATTGGGGAAACCAACAACTTGACACAACTAGTGCAAAGAGAGTTGCTTATTGCGTTAATTTGAAATTGATTGTGTCATCGAGTGCAGCAACTGAAAACTGTTGTCGATCATCGAAACTCGTAACTAGAGTTGCTATGTCTGTTATTATGTAAACAGCTAGTTGCGAGTTGACTGTTGTCGCAATACGGAGATCAAAGTTGCTCTGTCTGCTTAGAGCCTTGAGAAATATCGATGTTTTGTCAAGTCGTACAAAATGTGTGAATCAGGGGCGGGTCACTAGCCTATATAAATAAAGCTGCTCCTGGTTAAATCATAACAGCAACACGGGTCGACCGAAGGTTAAGCTACGCTTGGGGGGGGTTGGTCTATGGATGGGTGATCATCTTTACATACCGAGAATCCTCCGTGCCTCGGAAAGTACGTTAAGCCATTGGTCCCGGCTGTCATTAGTAGATCCTTGACAGTCGTTACGGGTAGTCAAAATCCCAAAAGTCTGACAACCAGTCTTACTAAGGGGTATCGTATTACCCAATTAGAAGAAGATAAAGTATTTATTGGGACTCATACAGGAAGTTCATATTTTAAACTAAACACACTCATAGTAACACAAATAAAAACAAAAGTAAAATGAAAACAAAACCTGTACGGGGCCAAAAGGCTCCTATCTCAGCATGATGCTGCAACATTTAAAAATAAGTGTGTGTTAGAAAGTGTCGCACTTGAGAACGGATGGACCGATTAAGCAATTTTTTGTTTTAAAAAGTTCGTAACAGTCCAAATTATGTAGGTTTTTATGGAAACAAAATATGGAAAAGAGTGAAATTAAAAGAATCAAATTGACGTCACGGTTGGCAAAGTGGTGAAGCGATTGACTACTGCTCTGCGTGGCCGAGTTCGATTCCCGCACGGAACAAAGTGAAAGTCAAATCATTTATTTCAAATAGACACGTAAAAGGCACTTTTGAACGTCAAAAATTACAAAAATAGTTAATTTATTCTATTCGCCCCTTCCAAAAGGTAGTTATGTATGGAGAATAATGCGCAAGAGAGTTCATTCTTACTCTTTTAAAATGTTAACAATAGTTTGTATACATTAATTAATAATTATAGGTATAGACGATATACCTAGAATAAAAATTACTATACCACAATAGGTAAAAAGAATGTAAAGTGAAGTAATGACTGACAAATTAATAAATTCGGTAGATACAATCATGGTGCTCACATAATTACAAACATTATATATGATTTTTCCTAAAAATTTAACATATAATAAGTCAGTGTGTGAGTTAATATTAATCACAGACAATAAAGTTAACATCATAAAACTTATAAATTATACAATTAAATTAGCATCCAGTTTGATTTTGTCTAGAGTCTAAATTGTCTTATGGAGCAGGACCAGCATGTTTCCAAGACAAGAAATATTTGTATGACCGACAAGTAGTTGTTCCTGGTCTGGATTTTTGTGTATGTGAGTTCAAATTTTAGTAAATGCACCCACAATACAGGTGAAATTCCTAGAGTGAGGCAAGGTTAAAAAAAATTGGTCAGGACAATGTCTGTCTGGTTAGCTTAGTACTTAGTTCTTTATGAAAAAAACTCTTTTAAAACAATATCAGGTTGCAGACGTCCTAATAAAAGGATAACCTTTAACTTTAAAACTACAAAGCAACCTTAATTATAAGACATGGCTAAAAGTTCAACACAAAACGCCACAAGCTCTAAAGGAAATTACATACTTGTTCCTTTACGCTACATCCGTTATGGGAAGGAAATGGACGCAAATGTGTCTTCGTCCTTCTAAATGTGTGGTGCTTTTAAAGGTCTGACCTTAACTGTTCATTGGTGAGTAATAGTGGCTTTGATTTTTATTCTCTCCCCGTGTTTAAAGCCATAAACAAGTTTTTTTTTTTTTATTAAACACAGGTACATAATTTGGTCTTCAGTAACAATTCAGTTGACTCTCTCTGATTAAATTAAGTATGTGGTGATACTTGAATTGAACAAATTTTTAAAAAAAACCTTGTTAAAAACGAGTGTCATTCTGAATTTACACAGTTAATTATTTCGACACGGTCTTAATTTCGAAAAACAATAGTTCGACTACTCATTGTTTCGACAGAACATTTATTCAACAAGCTTTAGTCCGACAGAACATACATCGACAACACACACCTTCGAAGAACACTACTTCGACAGAAGCCTTCATCGATGTGCACTTGTTCGGCGGATCTCTATTTCGACGGAACTTACCTTCGACATAATACTGTTCTGAAATGTGGCTATAATAATTGAATTTCGCTTTATGGTTTTAGGTACAAAATAAAAACATAAATAATAATCAATATTGTGTTTTTAATATTATAACCAGTAACAAATCTTTGTACAGTTATATTTTTGAACGGCCTATACAACAATACCCCACACTGGGATAGCTGCGGACAACTTCGCTCAGAGACCGTTAGTACTAGAAAGCTGTAATTTGGAATGAGTATACTATTAATCACGCCGACAAAGTAGAAAACTAAAATCTTGAAATATTTTTTAGGATACACGTAAAGTGGGAATGATTTTTTTTTTCTCGTCTATCCCAGTGACGGTATCGTTGTATAGGCCGTTCAAAAATATAACTGTACAAAGATTTGTTATTGGTTATAATTAAAAACATAATATTGATTATTGTTTATGTTTTTATTTTGAACCTAAAACCATAAAGCGAAATTCAATTATTATTATCGAAGGTATGTTCCGTCGAAATAGAGATCCGCCGAACAAGTGCATATCGAACAAGGCTTCTGTCGTAATAGTGTTCTTCGAAGGTGTGTGTTGTCGAAGTATGTTCTGTCGGACTAATGCTTGAGTGATGCAATGAGTAGTCGAACTATTGTTTTTCGAAATTAAGACCGTGTCGAAATAATTAACTGACGAAATTCAGAATGACACTCTTTAAAAACCTTTCGGGTATAAAACATGACAAATGTATTGACATTTTTTCAGACATGTTAATTTTGTTCACATTTTTGACAAGTTTTCTACAAGTTCTGCATATAATCAAGTTCTGAGTCTTTACAACTTGTTTTAGGTGTAAATGATAAACGGGAGCAAACATATAGAATAAGTAAGTGTTTGATCGTCTTTTTTATTTTATTTGTAACTTTAAAAGAAAGGTTTTAAATAAGCCAAAAGAAAACGCGTTTCATCCCGTTCTCATTATTGAACAATCAGTCAAAGATAAGGAAGGGAAGGAAATTAAAATTAAATCATCGCCATTATAAGGTAATATATTTTCATTCGCGTTTATAAATGAGTATTTAAAAGTGCTCTTCTAAAATACCGTTTAATTGAACCTACCTTAGTTAGGTAAATAATGAATTAGTAGGATAAGATTGCGTTGGACATACCGGCGCCTAAGTCGTACTACAGCAATATCTGTTATATCTATCTATGTACATCTATATCTGTATAGGTAAAAGTCACCGGAACGTTGCGATCGCTCTATCGGTTGAAAAAACTTCTCCCACTCTTCTCCCTTCTTCTTCCACATGCTTGTACAGTCCTTAATCTTACCCATCATTGACTATGGTGATGTGTGTTACTATGACCTGAATGCAGATCTCCTTAATACACTTGACCGCCTTCTCAATAATTGCATTCGATTCGTTTTCAATCTTCGTAAGTATGACCATGTATCCTAGCGCCGATTGCTTTTAAAATAGTTACCAATTCGTTAGCGCAGAGAAGTGATGGCTCTATCTATGTTGTTCTCTATTCTCAAAAACCCACTCCTCCTTCTTACCTAACTTCCCATATTCAATACTTATGCTCTGCCCATAGTAAAAATCTTCGTTCCACCAACAATCGTCTTCTTCGACGTCCTTCTCACCGCTCTGATTTCATTCTTTGTCCAGGTGGTCTTTATTTGGAATGCGCTCCCTCTTCCCGCGCGAACATCCAGCCGGCACCCAGTCAGTAATTGTCTTTTAAAGTGTAGGCACGTAAACATTTACGTTAGAAGTTGACAGCATCAATCCAGCGCTGATATTCTGGATTTGTTTTCTCCGTTGATCGTTATTTGTTCCCACCGATGGTTATTTCTCCTGACACCGTTTATTCTGTTTATATGTATGTATATAACTATGTATCTATTCTTGTATTTTATAGTTATTTTCGTTTTATCCATCCCTTATTTTGCACTTGCAATGTTTCATCTCTGCATCACCCTAAGGTTGACTGATAGAAAATGCCTCAGGCTTTAAGTCCGCCTTTGTACGGTTTTTTTTTTTTGTTTTTACTTGTGCTTAAAGTTTTAATAAATAAATAAAAGCGATTGCCGTGCGTTAGTTTCGCAAAAACTCGACAGCGGCTAGACAGGTTGTAATGAAATTTTAGTAAGTTGTTATGTGTGCGCCGGAGAAGGTTCCTAACAGAACAAAAAATTGAAAAGACATTGCAACGCATTAGCTAGTCTATTATATAAAAATCAATCGTTAAAATATAAAAATCAATTGCCGTGCGTTAGTCTCGCAAAAACACGAAAATGGCTTGACTGATTGTGATGAAACTTTGATAAGTTGTTGTATGCGCGCCGGAGAAGGTTGATAATAAAAGAAAAAAATCTGTCAATAAAAGATTTTGGTAAATTTAAATTACCTTAAAATCTTCAGCAGTTTTCCCTTAGGAGGGACGACTTACGCAACCTTACCCCATTTAAGAAAAGAAAAGCTATTAAATACTTTATGATAATTTTCGTAAAGCAATAATGTAACTTGACAGTTAACCCTAGTAGCATTTTTTGTTGGCATTTAGTTGGGCCACTTAAAAATGCTACTAGGGAAGCCCCTGTCGACGAACAGGCATCATGCATTACCTACATAAATAGTTGACTAAGTTTTATAACTATCAAACTACCGTTAAAATCTAAGTCAAAGTGGTTTATGATGCATATTAATACACTGATTTAAGCGCTATGAAAATTTAATAGAGTTCCACGAAGCTGCCTTTCAGTTGTGTATAAACTAGAAACTGGTTTATAATACGTGGTTTTGGCACAGAGTAGAGAAACGGAACAGAGGCAAAGCTAAAGAGCATGCAAAATTGATACCTATTTTGGTAGATTTGCCACAGGAGGACGAAACTAAGTATAACAGAATGTAAATCAGCTTACGTGTTTCAATTTATGAACAAAATTATTCAATCACTAATAGGTCGAAGGTAGGTTAAGGTCGGTAGGGAAGGTAGGTTTGAAACACGTAGGTAATAAACCTGCGTATTTCAAATCATAAACACCAATCATCTGGCATAAATTGTAAAAAAAAAAAGTTATCAAATAGTCGTTATTTTCGTTCTTGAATGCATCGTTTACGAGACAGGTCTTTTCTGTGCCTCTTACAAATAAACCATTAGATCATTTCAACCGGGTTAATTTTTTATTCGATGTTGAGGTATGGTAAAAACCGGTTTCTCTTCGTACGCGACGAAGCCGCCAGTGGTACACACGCACGTGTTAGAAAGTGGATGAAAACTACATACTCGTATAAAGGTATTGATATCCACTTTATTAGCAACTTTGAGTGTCAGAATGGTTACTAGTAATTTACTACGTATGAAAGTCCATATGAATATAGTGTGTAGAAAAGGATTTTGTAAAAAAAAAGCACAGAAAGACAAGACTAGGCATTTATTTCAATTAAGCTTGTCAAAGTAACGTTACTGAGAAAGCAGAAAGCTAGTTGTCCGTTCCAATACTAGGTCTTCGTGAAGAAGAAGGACAGTAAACTCCACGTCAGCTTGTTTTAAATTATTTTATCAACACATTTTTACATTAGCATGTATTATTTATTGTTATAACATTAATCTCTTGGACCATTCCACGCCGCAGTTCAAATACTTTTACAATATTTTGTTTTGCCCATATTAACCAACGCCACCTAACGAAAATATCAGGAATTTCAATGGCTTTCTGTCAATACAAGAACGAAAGCTGTAGCTGCTACAAAAAAAATCACAAAAAATTACTATTATAGATAAGGTCGCTGTTTTCATCTTCTTACTGAATGGTTGTGTTTATTTGAGTTATCGTTGATGGGCGAGACCAGTTGGTCTCGCCATCGATTCGGCATCGATTTTCGTTTTTTTTTTTTCCGTCTAATATTGTTAAGAGATAGAATTGTTTTTTTTTATTTTATTTTTTTTAAGTAATATTTGGTAGTAACGATACAATTTTTTTTTTTAGTTGTCCTACGCTGTCCCACTCTTTCGATGAGCTAAGGCCTCCCCTAAATCCTTCCAGGCATCCTTTTCTAAGGCCACCTCGATCCAGCCGTTGAAGTACGCGTCTAGGTATGACCCTATAATATATATATATATATATTTAATATAAAGCGCCATTATTGTCGAGTGTCATAAAAATTTTGTTTTATGGTAGGTATATTTGACTTCCAGTCAGACGAAAATAGCGGGCAGAAGCTAATATTATAATAAAACGGCCATGACTCAGCATAGTGACACATTTATTTATTTATTTATTTAAGGCGATCCCCTAGCGTGAGTGTTCGGTCCTTCTCTATCCCGTCACAGCGTGGACGCTCTGTCCCGCTCTCTACGTACGCCGAATTCACTCAATTTTTGGAATAATTTTAATAAAAAAAGAAGAGTGATCTTTTGAAGTTAAATAAAACGTGAATTATTAAGATTTTTAAATTATCTATCCATTAGTGTAACTCTCAAATTAACGGAACGTCAACTTTAGCAAAAGATGCATGCAATCAATAATTTTAGTACTTTTTTTACACGGAGATTTCAAATGTACTTATAACACATAAAACTAAATAAGAACGTGCAATGTGATGATAGGATATCGTACATTAATAATGTGTTTTTAGATGTAGTTTATTTCTCTTAATTAATGAGTTAATAGCCTCTGAAAAACGCGTTTTGCTCGGGGTAGCGCCTTAAACTTCAAGTACAAAAGTGGTACACATGCACGGAGCAGAGCCATAAATTCTGTTTTATAAGTCACACAGAACAAACCTTTTTCTGCATCGAGGGCAGACACAATCGGAAAGCAAAAGCACAAACATAATGGCTCAAACCATACGTCCATAATAAATCCGAGCGCACAAAGCCAGAGAATGGAAATAGATAGCAGCAGGCGTCACGCTTAGTATGAACAATTGGTCGCGGCCTCGATCTGCTGATAGTTCATTCCCACTCATAGTTCACATTCATTACATTCACCGCAGAAGTGTACTTACATGTAATGAATAGGTATTACCCCCGAAGTTTGTAATAAATGGTTAATGAAACATTAAGTACCTATCTTTACGAAAACTGAAAAGTTACTGGCAATTTCTTAGCGCTCGCGCTGCTTACAAACTCAAATATGAGCAAATTACACCATTAAAACTTAAATTACTTTTGGTGTTTTGAACATTCAGACTCAAGGTAATAAAAGAATAATAATAATAATAATACCTTTAACAGTAAATGTTGATAGATATGAAAATGCCCAGGCAAAAACAGTAGGTATATGGGTATATCATAAATCCTAAAATTTGAATAAAAAGGGATAAGAATATAGCCAGGACAACACAAAACGAAAAAACCAACAAAAAAAAATTCTATTAAAATATCACAAAAACTTTTATAAAATCCTCTAACAAATGGTTTCCATTACAAGTCTAATATCGTGGCCGCTTTCTTTCATTTCTCATAACCTTATTCTTGGGACCAACTAAAGGATCCCTGAATTTCTAGGTTATAAGACCCGATGACCCGTTTCATAGCTCGTTAGCCAACTGGACTGATTAATGAAGTTTTCAGCGAGATGTATTCACTACTAAAAGTTTCATTTATAACGTTAATATAGAAGATATTTATTTGCTGATTGAAATTGAAAAGGAAATTAGGTAATTACGTTACAATTATTATAATAACAATTCCGTAGTTTTCTACAAGTTCCATCATCATCGTCATTTGATAAATGCCGAAAACCGTCCACTGCTGGACATGGACCTCCACCAAGCACCACCACTTCACCTGCTTCTGGACTTCTCGCATCCAGCGGATTCCTACGGCCTTCACCAGGACATCGGTCCACCTTGTGAGAGGCCTTCCAATACTACGTCATCCGGTACGCGGTCGCCACTACAGAACCTTTCGGCCCCTTTGGCCATCTGTTTTTAGACCAATGTGCCCTGACCAGTGTCCACTGCCTCTTGGCAATTCTTCGGACTATGTTGTTTACCTTGGCTCTCCTACGGATATCTTCGTTTTTGATTCTATCACGTAGGGAAACTCCAAGCATAGCCCTCTCCATTGCCCTTTGGGTGACCACGTTTCAGTGCCATAGGTCATCACTAGCAACATGCACTGTTCTTGAGACACTGGTATATGAGACCGGAGACGAGAAGACATTATGTAGCTTCCCGAACGTTGCCCAGTGCAGTCGGATTCGATGATTGACGTCTTTCTCGAAGTTGGACCTACCTAACTAGACAGTTTGTCCTAGGTAAACATAATTGTCCAGAACTTCGAGTGTAGAGTCTCCGATCTTCATGAGGGTGGGTATAACATAGGGATACGATATGACCTTCGTTTTGTCTATGTTCATTTTAAGACCCACTCTTTCGGAAGCTCTACTGAGGTCATCGAGCATTGTACTGAGGTCTTCCATAGTTTCAGTCATGACTACTATAATCTTCAGCAAACCAGATATGAGTGATGTACTTACTCGCTATTGATGTTGATGCCAACCCCTTTCCAGTCCAGAACCTTGAAGACATCCTCCAGTGCAGCAGTAAACAGTTTCGTAGTGAGATTACTCGTACGTATTTAGATTCAATGTGCCTTTGACCATGCGGTGACCACTTCCGGTTTTCACCGCGTTGATAACAAAGACATTACTGTTTAATTGCTTCTTCGTCGACATAATGAAGTCAATTTATCTTTTTTAGGTGCACCATCGGGGCTCTGCCAGGTCCACTTTCTGTACTCACGCTTTCTGAGGAAGGAGTTTTTTTTTTTTTTTTTTCTCATAAAGATGCCTTCTTCTCCATAAAACTGTCTAGTAGGTGACCCCGTTGGTTCCGACGTCCAATTGCAAATTGCCCCACTCGCAACTCATCATCGTCTCGTTTTCCCAGTTTCGCGTTGAAGTCCCCAATGACAACGGCGAAGTGAGTTTTAGAGCCATGCATGTGTTAGAAAGTGGATGTAAACTACATTTATATATAGGTATTGATAGCAACTTTATTAGCAAGCTTTGTGTGTCAGAATGGTAACTAGTTGTTTACTATATATGAAAGTCCCTATGAATATGGTGTTAGGGAAAGGATTTTATAAAGAAAAGCACAGAAAGACAAGACTAGGCATTTATTTCAATTAGGCTTGTCAAAGTAACGTTATTTGAGAAAGCTAGTTGTCCGTTCCAAAACTAGGTCTTCGTGGAGAAGAACGGCGAGAAACTCCACGGAAACTTGGTTTAAAGTATTTTATCAACACATTTTTACATTAGCATAATATACTTTGTTACAACATAAATCTCTAGGATCATTTCTCAAAGATAGAAACTTTACCAGTGGAAAGAAACAGAACATGAATATTCCTTTGATTAAACACAATACAATATTAGCCAATTAGCCATAGTTTAACACATACAGAGCAACATAGTCATTAGCAATAATCAAGATATAATATCAATTAACTTACATCTTACATTTCCATAAATTACCGTTAAAACAGATAGTTCTATCTATTGGACCTTTACTCAGATTAGTAGCAACATTATAATAATGGCAAAAGAAAGAACATAAGTATTCCATTAAACAATTTAACACATTAGCAATATTGGCAATAATATGCTTTACACAACAACATAATCATAATCATAATAGGCAATAATTAAGGTATAATATCGAATACTAAAACGAAGTACTTAAACTTTTACCTGTAGGCCGGAGCTCCGTTTTGGTCGATGTCTGGATCCAGAAATGGGCTCTGACACCCGGAGTTCCCCCTCTTATAGTCGAGAACAAACAACTTTGACGTTTCAATCTACCGTCATCCAAAATATCAAATATCAACGACATAAAAGGTGGATTTCCGTTTAGAATATTTCCTATATTTTGCTACATTATTCCTTAATATTTTAACTAATCTACTTTTACAGACATACTGAAATAAATAATTAAAGAATTATTGGAATAAAGTAAATTAGGTATTCACAGTTGTTACAAGTTTAGGTTATGCAAATCATTACAATTTCATCAAGTTTTAACAGTGAAATGAATACTCATGACATAACAACAATATACCTATAATCACAATAATCTATTACATGCATGGCTCTAAAACTCACTTCGCCGTCCACCTCGACAAAGAGGGGTCACGTATGAGAATATTTCCAGATCCATGGATCTGGAAATATTCTCATACATGACCCCTCTTTGTCGAGGTGTGACGAGGTCAGGGCGTAAACCTGTATGAACTTCAACGAATACCTTGCGGATATTCTAAGTATAAGGTACGCCACCCTAGTCAACACACTCCGATCTTCACCACGTTACTCACAAGGGACTTATGGACAATAAATTCGTCAACGCTTTGGGACTGCTGATCGCCCTCCCGCAAATAGAGCAAGTTCGCGGATTTGAGGAATATGTGCTCAATTCTTCCTCGAGTGCGGTGATTTTCTCGTCGATCAGGAGTGTATGAGTGTTATATGTTGCCAGGTCCAGTTTTCAGTGATTGTGAAGCCAGATTTCTTCCGGGGATTCTTAGCCCCTTGTCTCATCGTAGCCATGAGAAGGCGGGCCACCGGGCAATAGGGGCCATTTTTCTTAATGCTAGTCATTCTTGGGGGGATTTGTCATAATCGCCACGCTTGGCGGCCGGATTGGCGATCGCAGTATGGTGGTAAATGCATAGTGGACGCTGCTGTCCATTCTCTAGTAGATAATGCCCTGAGTCGCCTTTTACGATACCCACGAAGAAATTGAAAGAAATAGAGAAGAAATAGGGTGGTGCTGTGACAATGTGAGATGAGTTTCATAGAGCTACCTAAATGTTACTAAAGATTACTCCATTAAAATTCTCTCGTGGAATTACTCCGCTGTTTATCTGGCCATCAGTGTGTAACATTGTAATTCGTTAATTTGATACATAAACACTCATAACCTAAACAATGGCGTCATGGTTCAAATATTGTGTTTATAGGAAACCTTTCAAATTGAGGAACTAATTATTAGCAGAAAACATATTAAGAACAATATTAATCAATGAAACTCGATACAATTTCACACCTACTTGTAATTCCGACTTAGACGGCTTCGTTGGTTTAGTGGTTGCAAGCGCTACAGCTGAGAATGAGGTCCTGGGTTCGATTGCCAGGTCAGAAAAAGTGATAATGGGTTTTTTTGTCAGGAATTACTCTGTAGCAGCGTGGAGTCTAGATTTGTGCACAGGTGAAAGGCAATATGGCTCGCCGTCGCTATTACATGGAACTTTATGAAATATGGGTGTTCTGTAGGTGTAAATCTGCCTTACCCTTCGGGAAACACAGGAGTGATGTTATGTTGTGAAATTTCTGAGACGTCTCAAGTGATGTAGGGAAGACAGTGATCGCTGAACAAAGCTTAAAAGGTCAAGGTCATCGTGGGGGTGAAAATGGGTACGTGCAAATGGGTACGTGGAGGTGTTGTCAAGCTAGATGAAAATAGGTTGTTAATTGGATACCTATCATTACGAATGATAAAATGAAATTAATTAAAATCGTTTATTCTGTAAATAGGATATCGGAATCACTTGTAAAAGTCATATTAAAAAAAATATATATATAAAAAATAAGCGAGATGAAGTCGACATTTTCTATCTGATTACCCCTGAAAAGAAATGGCGAAACAAACTCAGGGGTCAAAGTCTCTTTTAAAGTCCAGACATAATCTGGGTCAGTTCATATGTGAGGATCACGTAGATCCGTTTCTGAAATGGTGTTTAGAGAAAAAAAAACACAAATTTGAGTGGACCTGTTCAGTCCTGACCTGTTAGTGCAAGCATTTGTCAGTAATTGTGTATCTCGCCTCAGGATTTAAGGAGCTCAACGATTCGATGGACAATACCAGAGAAAGGTCATTTGGGTAGGCCGCATAAAGTACTCAAAATACCAGACCATCATTAAAATAAAGTTAGAGAGAGAGAAAAAATATTAAAAAGAAACAAATGACCCACATAGTGCTCACATTCACAATAATTAAAGTAATTTATGCAATACCTCTCAAAGTAAGTAATAAACGGACCTTGGCTGATTTTTGGCAAAATAATCCAATGTTTATTTTGTACCTAGCGAAGTATTCCTGCTGATGAGGGGTTCTCTTTAAAAGCTAATCAATATGGTTGTGGTAGGAGTGGGTTCATTATAGTATGAGTGCCAAAGCACTCCTTTGTCACCTAAGTTACTGAACATTGTATAAGACCAAATTTGTTTTTAAGGAAATTTACTGTACTCATTCTTGTAGTAATGAAGATTGTATTATTATTATTAATAATAATATATCATTATTATTATTAACACAAACGGAATATTTACCATGTTTACTATTTGATTTGGGTTCCCGATATTTCGGCGCTGTTGCAAGCACCATGATCACGGATAAACTGAAGTTATTGCGGGTGGGTGTTTATGAGCTGAGAAAACGGTCTACCCTCTTTCTTGTTCGTTTTTTGCGCTCAGTACCGTTATCACTGTCACTCGCAACTCGATTCTCGATTCTCTCTCGGCTCTTCGTGATCATGGTGCTTGCAACAGCGCCGAAATATCGGGAACTCAAATCAAATAGTAAACATGGTAAATATCCCGTTTGTGTTAATAATAATGTTAGTGACCATAACAATTTAAAAACTAATAATAATATATATCATATTTACACGAGGAAGTTATAGTCCCAACTAATATTTATGTGTGGCAGAAATAGAAAAATATTATAAAATAAATATTTGTCACAACATTATGTATTTAACACTAATAATAAAATACTATGTCTATAATAATAATAATAATAAAATGGACAAGTATATAAAAAAGGGAAGGGAAAGAATCATAGGGCATCAAAGAATTCGTCCGCATTGCTGTCAGGATTGCCACGTTGCATGGCAACGCTGATTCTTTGGCTAAAAACGGTAATTAGAATGTAAATAAACGAAATCTGAATGTTCGTAATTTGTATTTAAATTGCTTATCGTTAAGAAGCATTTTCCTGTAACGACTATTGTTATGTCCAGAACTTTAACTTCGCGCTAAAGTATATAGAATTACCCTAATACAAATAAACACGGAATAAAGTTATTCTAGGTATAAACGTCAATAAATGTATGGCTATACCGAAGTTATTTCTAGGATAACTTTATTCCGTGTTTATTTGTAAGGCCATTAATGTCTGCAATTGAAATAATACTAATCCCTTTCTCCCGTAAATTATTTTTAGGGTTCCGTACCTCAAAAGGAAAAAAACGGAACCCTTATAGGATCACTGCGTTGTCCGTCTGTCTGTCAGTCTGTCAAGACCCTTTTTCTCAGAAACGCGTGGAGATATCAAGTTGAAATTAATATCAAATACGAAGGTTTATGCTCTCTTGGAGCTCTGATAAAATCAAGCTTCTAAGTCAACGCAATAAAAAGATACAGCCATTTATGCGACATTTATGCGATATTCGCAAGTAAATCAAAACCTATAGGGTACTTCCCGTTGACCTAGAATCATGAAATTTAGCAAGAATCAAGGTCTCACAGCACAATTAAAGGAAAAAGTCCGAAAATTGTTAATTTGTAGTTTTATCACATAAAAAAAATCGTTTTTGCGTTTACAAACTTGAATTTGCAGTTGGAGAATTGACCGTCACGTATATCGATCTATGGGAGAACATTTTTTCAACTAATTTGTACGGAACCCTCAGTGCGCGAGTCAGACTCGCCCTTGCCCGGTTTTTTTTTTTTTAATGAGCTGTTTACGAAGATCATGATAAAATTGTAAGGTTAACAAAATTAATACAAAATAATTAATTTACAACGTGAGCAATATTTTCTGCAACACTGTTCTCATTTTTATATTATTTATATCAATAATAATTACTATCGGAAAGGGTATCAGAGATTTACACTGAGTATTATAACACTTCAACTTAATTGGATATAATTCTCATTAACATTTAAAAAATTTAAAAGGTAAAATATAACCTGTACCTTTTTAATGTTTTCCGACCCGTATAAAAGTAAATAATAATAGTTTTAAGTAGAAATACTAAGAAGAATAGAAATACTACACACTTGTAAAGCTAAATGGAGAGCCGTTCAACTCCAGTCGACCTTTTTAATTTAGGGTTCAAGTAATAAAGTGTAGTAAAGTTGCTGGTGCTTAGGGAAAAAGAAAAACAACTGGGAAACAACTGACACATTATATACTTTCCTGTATAAGTTCAGAATAAAGAAAAGTTTAAGAAAAAAAACGTTAATTGAGTTAATAAACACTTTAGAGCGAAAACAATAATAATAAGTTCATCAAAAGAAAATAAATTGTGAGCACATTAAATCAATGAACAAGGAAGAAATTGAATGCGGAATGAATGAAGATGAGGAATTGTTTGCTACGACGGAGGAGAATTCACGGTTACGGAAGCTACGTTCCCGTAGCAGATGTCTACACACGGCTACAAGACATACTACGCGAGACGGTTGTCGGAATTTGTTACATGAAATTCCAACGTATTATTAAATATTTTGACGGAAGAGATATTTTTTTCATGATGTTTTTAGGTCAAACTAGGCTTCTCGACTTCTATCCGTAGGTGTTGTAAAAGGCATAATGTCAAGAGAATAAGATCAAACCACAAATTTCAACCTGCCAAGCGAGGTAACAGCAGCCGATCATTGACGGCCATGTTCAGTAGTTAACCTTCACGATGGCCGATAAAATAATTTTTTTTTTTAAATCCTTTCCCATTTAACAAAACTTTCCTAATGTCACGTTTCACGCAACACAACATGCATCTCCAATTTCAATTAAAACCAAGTTGCTAAAGTAACAAACGATCTGTTACCGCAACCAACGCCAACGTAATCGAGAATACCGCCCGCTGGGGTATAATAATTATCATGTGAACGCGTGGCCCGCTGGGAGTGATCCCTGCCACGGATTAGTGCTGGGATAGCCCGGGAACATACCCCGGGAAGCGATAGGACCCCCCGCCCCGGAAATTCATGACACCCAGGGGTGGACCATTCTTTTTGTCCCGTAATATTGCTTTTGCTAACTCTCTGGTTATATAGGGTGTGTAAATGCTACATTTTTCTTTCGGTATAAAGAATGTTGTCTTGCGAGCTAGCTTAATATTTTATTCGAAAAATAAAGATGGTACTTCTAGGAATATTCTTGGTTGAAGTTTTACATCTGGTATGTTAATATTATAACATTTTGAGTGGAGGTGAGAATAATTTATACATCAGGAGTTACTTTTAACCTCGTTTTCTTTATAACCGTTTATAAATGCACGGTTTATGCACTTAACGCATGACTGCAACTTTATTTCATAATGTTCAGTGAGCAGTAGCGTTTTTAATTTGCAAGTTTCATTTGTTTAATGAATTAATTAACATTAGAAATAGAACCTACCTATTGTTTGTTATATTACTTGTCTTTTTTTAATGCTATCCTGTATTATAGTGGTTTCTTTTTGCATACAATGGTTAGGTATTTGGATTGTTGTAACCATGTTGATTCGTGCTGAAACGAGAATCTGAAATGACTAGTAGGTATTGTGGGTTTTATTTACTTTTTGGGATATTATTAATTGCACATCAAAAAAAAATTATCACTTATCAATTTATTTCCATCATTTATATGCTTTTATATAATAAACTAGCTTTTGCCTGCGGCTCCGCCCGCGTGGATGTCGGTTATCGCGTAAAAAAGTAGCCTATGTCCGTCTCCATATCCCAGGCTATATCTCTGCCAAATTTCATGACGATCGGTTCAGCGGTTTAGGCGTGAAAACGTAACATACAGACAGACAGACAGAGTTACTTTCACATTTATAATATTAAGTATGGATACATTATTTCACTACAAATAAACTAATCGGGATTTGGGGCACCCCGACTCGGACAGGTTAGGTTCGAAGGGGATGGCATGGCGAACAAAGACTCCGCCATTCTGTACGTGGTTTTTTTTTTTAACCACCCAGAAATAAGTTCCGCGAAGCGGGGACCCGTCGACTACTCATTATTATTGCTTGGAAACAAATTGAGACCCGCTTCGATGCTGTTTAGGTCTTTCGATGTGACTTTTTTAATTAATTACACTGAAAAAAAAAGTTCTTTGCTACAATCAAGATTTTGTTTAGATTGACTAAGTAACTTGTTTGTATCTGAGCCTATCAAGCACAATGATCACAGCTACTACTTTTATTTGATTGAGATTTGATTGATTGGAGTTATCACAAAACCTATTTGCAGCAATCAAGTCAAAACATAGTTGCTCCAACCAAGATTATTAGATTAAAGTTTCAATGATCTTTATTAAAGTAATCAAAATGCTTGATTGACACAACTAACTTATTTTGTTACAGTTAACATATTTTTTAATTTGTCTCTTTTTTTTAACTCTTCTGCAATGATGTCATGTTAAGGGTAATCGAAAAACTTGTTTGAGGGTTCAATCATTTGAACTAGTATTGCTGCAATCATGTCGTGACGATCAACTTAACTAAGATTTTGATTAATCTAAACAAGATATCGTCAATCAAGCTAAAAAGTCACTTGATTGGAGTGCATTTTTTTCAGTGTAATAAGCTTTACTTTAATTTATATAAATAGCGGTGCACCACGAATATAAATTGTTGCTTATTTAGTTATATTTTGGAGTTGAGTATTTTACTGTGCAATCAGTAATTTTTATTGGAATTCGGATTATTTTTGGATACATATTTTTTTTTTATTTGTGTTTAAACACTACCCTTACTTTTTTAGCATCTTAATTATATTTTACACACTCGGCACACTCACAGGTCATTGCCGTGGCCGTTTCCAGACCAAAGGCAACGGATTTTCGAGCGTTTCATTCCGTGCATAACCTTGCAAGAAGTATCGAATGATATATTATCAAGTGGAGTTAAGAGCGTTGGAATCGTCCATTTTCCTCAATTGGTAATCGTTACTTGCGGAGGAAATTAACAGCTGATACTTAAGCTGAGGCCAAACGAACGTAATTTTGTGAGTCTTGAGTCGCAGAATTTCGGTCGCAGAAATTCCGCTGCATTCGGTTTCATACAAAAGGCCTATTTGATTCACACGGCGACGCAAAATGAGTTGTCTGCCGACTCACACGCATTATTCGGAACGAATTGAGCTTGCGACGAGAGGTGAGCGACTCGTATCCATTGCACTACTCAAACACTCAACAAAAGCAACTGAATAAATTACGCTCGTCTGGCAGCCCAACAGAATTTCTGCCGAGCAGAAATTACGCAACCGAAATTACGCGACTCACAACTCAAAAAATTACGCTCGTCTGGCTTCACCCTTTATGTTTTTACCTCCATTTTGCGTGTGGAGAATATCGTCTCGCATTACTTCTAAGTGCTAGGAGGAATGTAAAGAAGATTGAGCCGGCGGGGAATTTGCGTAACACTCTGTCAAAATGAAAGCCATTGTCAAAATGAAAGCAATGGCTTTCATTTTGACAGTGCAGCAACATTTATTGCTTTATTTACGTCGTTGAGGAGACAAATTTTTCGAAGTTAGGAAGCAATGGATCAGCAATATCCTTCAAAATTCTGATTGAATTAGGATGCTGGTAGCACACGGTTCCGTCAGTGTAATGACACTGTGAGTGTGATGACAATTTAAAACTTCAAATCTCACTAAACCGGTCAAATAAAATAAACAATTTTGTAATATTTTATTTTCAAATAATTATGTTTTTTTTTTTTTTTTTTATATATATAGTTTGTTAGTCTTTTAGTTCTAGTGTATATAGCCTGTGTACTTGAAAATTTAAAAATAAATACATTATGTTTTGAAAGGACATTACGAAAAAGTGACAAGTTCAGTTTGTTTTCTCTCTTTACACTAAACGTAGTGATAACATCTCTTATATGTAGTTTTCGTTATTAGGTTAGTATTAGTTTTTTTTTTTTTTTTTATTCTACTTTGAGTTTGCTCTTGACTTTAGTCTAGGTCTGGATGACAGAGACAAAGTCTACGATGGAGTGAGCTTACCCAGAAGAACCCTGTTCACTCTCACTTTGAATAGATTAGGGTTGTATGCGTTCGGAAACACAGACGCAGGCAGAGAGTTCCACTCCTTTGCTGCGCGCATTATAAAAGACGTTTGAAAACGCTTAGTGCGAGTTGGTGGAATATCAACCAGGTAGGGGTGGTAACTTGCAGTGCGTCTAGATGTCCGATGGTAGAAGGGGGCCGGTGGAATGAGGTAATGGAGTTCATGGGCACATTCTCCGAAGTACAATCTGTAGAAGACCGACAAGCAGGCAACCTTGCGGCGATGAGCCAAGCTGTGAAGCTTGGCATCCACCAGTTTTACGTTGCCAATGAGCCTCTTAGCTCTGCGTTCCACCGAGTCAAGCGCAGCAAGTTGGTACTTTGCTGAGCCATCCCATAGGTGGCTGCAATACTCCATGCAGGAACGGACTTGTGCTTTGTAAAGGGTTAAAAGCTGTCCAGGCGTAAAGTATCGCTTCACCCTATTTAGGACGCCCAGTTTCTTGGCCGCAGTTTGAGCTTTGCACTCGATATATATTATTTAGGGGAGTATTTAATATTATGATAATATTAAATACTCCCCTACTGCAAATACGTACACTGTGATAGTAAAAGACTATTAAATTAGAACTTACAGTGAAATGAAATAATTAATTTTCTCATTTGCTATTTATTTAATACCTAGTTGTTCAAAGAACATTTAAGTATATTATAACATTGTTATGTACTTTTAATTAATTTCACTGTTACTTTGTAAAATGTTTGCGAATTAAATTTTTAGGATTCCGTAAACAAGAAACCCTTATAGTTTCGCCATGCCCTTCTGTCTGTCTTTCCACGGCTTAGATCAGTGACTCTTAGTACTAGAAAGCTGTAATTTGGTATGGATATACACCAAATTAATCACGCCAACAAAGTGGTAAAATAAGATGAAAGTAAAAGGAAAACTAGCACAGCTAAGTAGGCTTTACAAGTTCCCGAATAATAGTCGACCAACTTACATTTACAGTTGAAAAACATATTCTCCCATACATTCTATATGGAAAAACATGTTTTTCAACTACAATGTTTAGTTTGTTCTTGGGATAAATTCTAAGTTTTAAAACTGTTAAAGTTTGCATCATCTTAAAATCCTTAGGTATCAATTTATTTCTGTGCACTTATCGGATACCCCGCTATGTCCCACGCAGTTGTATAAAAAAATCCGTAATCAGTAAAACTTGTTAATATTACTCGTATTTCAAGACCACCACTTTTGTTTGGAGTCGCTTTCTATGAATTTACTTGAACAAGTTATTAAGTCTTGGCATTAATGCGTACAGTAACAAGGGGAACAACGAAAACAATGGGATCGCCAAATAAAAGACAACAAAACAATATTAAGTCTAGTTTCTGCTTTGTTATTGTCTGACAAATCAGAATGACTGTCGAAATGTAAGTACTTTTTGATTAGTTATATTGAATTGGGTTTTGTTTTTTCCATGTGTATTGTTTAATATTAAGACTTGGCTTAGACATTTTGTTGAACCAATCAAAATATTCTTGTGAAGGTTTTTTTTTTTTTCTGTAATACATACATACAAACTCACGTTTTTTTCCCATGGGGGTAGGCAGAAACTATAGAACGTCACCTGCTACGCTCCTTACATTCTCCTTTTGCTTCGTTTACATTCATACATCTGGTCATACATGCACGCCGGTTGCGAGTACTACGCACCTGACCTTTCTGAAGAACATCACCAATTAAATCACTATAATATGTTCTCCTAGGGTGTCCCCTCCCGGCGTTTCCACTCACATCTGCCTTGTAAATACCTTTTGTAAGTCGCCTTTCATTCATCCTCTCAACATGACCAAACCATCTAAGCGTACTCTGTTCAATTTATGTCACTACATCTTCTTTTAAACCACACCGTTGCCTTATCACATCATTTTTAATAAATATATAATATATATAATTTTGTAATATTTTAATAGGTAATTAATTTGAATTAATCCTGGAATGATTTATTTTTGCCCATCTGTAAACGGATCACTCAAAAATAAGCTGTTCCATAGATATCACATTAATTCGGTGATATAGAAAATAAAGAAAGAAAGAAAAATAGTTTATTTTAGACACGCACAGAAAATACAAAAAGTTAAAAAAGGAGCATTGAAAACTAACAAAATTGACATCATTTGTTCGAATAAACAAAACAATAAACATATCATCTAATGTAATCTACATTTATATCTGTAATTTATGGTGTACATAATAAAGAGTATTCTATCTATCTTCATAATATAAAAATGAATCGCAAAATGTGTTGGTAAGCGCATAACTCAACAACGCCTGGACCAATTTTACCAATTCTTTTTTTTTTTTTAATGTTCGTTGAAGTCTAAGGATGGTTTTTCGAGAAAATTAGGGTAGGGTAGAGTAGGGTAGAGTAGGTAGGTAGGGTAGTGTAGTGTAGGGTAGGGTAGGTAGGTAGCTAGAGTAGTGTAGGGTAGGGTAGGGTAGGGTAGGTAGGTAGGGTAGGGTAGGGTAGGGTAGGTAGGTAGGTAGGTAGGTAGGTAGGTAGGTAGGTAGGTAGGTAGGTAGGTAGGTAGGTAGGTAGGTAGGTAGGTAGGGTAGGGTAGGGTAGAGTAGTGGAGTTTATACTATAGCTTTTGACAGAACGAAGTCTGTCGGGTCAGCTAAAAAATAAAGACCTGTGTGACGCCAAAAAGGCACCTACCTCAGCATAATACACCGATATTTAAAAAGTATTGTATAATGACGTAATGATTAATAGTGTACGCACACAAATTTTCTTTTGTTTTTTTCTTTTTTCTTTCATAAATTTATACATCCAGTTATGAGTTCTAGGATAACATTGTTGTATTGGTATTGTATCTGTGTTACTAGCTAGTTTTTAAATACTTTAAATTGTAATCTGTGGAGAATATAGTGGGTAGCATAATTGTTTTAAATTGTAATATTTAAGATATTATGACTGTTTATTATTGTGCTACTGTTTGTATTTACTTAAATAAATAAATAAAATAAATAAATAAAAAATACCGCAGCGCTGGTATTCTGATAGGGCCCGCTGGGCCCGCTAACGGTTCACTTATTTTAAACTAGCTTCTGCCCGCGACTTCGTCCGCGTAACATTCAGCCCCGTCGCAGCGCATTGCCCTTCCGCGCAATTACTCCGATTTCGCTCAGCGTTCTTTCCGACTTTTTGTCGTTTGCTCGGCTCTTAAGGTCGTAGCGTGATGTTAAATAGCCTAGAACCTTCCTAAATAATTGTGCTATCCAACACTGAAAGAATTTTTCAATTCGAACCAGAAGTTCCTGAGATTAGCGCGTTCAACCAAACAAACTCTTTAGCTTTTTTAAATTATGATATCTCCTAAGATGTTGAATCAAATCAAGTGATGTCAAGGACAATTTTTCTTACATTTAAATACTTGTGATTGATAACATATTTATTTGGATAAGGATTAATATTATGTTGATAAAACTCCTTCGCAAATAATGCATTAATTTCGAACAAATTTGATTACCATAATAAAAGGTTATAGTGAGTCAATCTTAAAAGATAGACATATGTTGTCGCGGACTTTTTTTTAGAACTTTTAAAGAGGAACAAATCCAACATACATGATATTTGCGTAACTTAAACCGTTTACGCAGCGCACGAAACGGAAGCTCTCAAAAAGGAATAATTTTTCCCGTTTTTGCAACATTTTTCATTTATGCTCCGCTCCTTTTAGTTGTAGCGTGATGTTATATAGCCTATAATATTTGTCGATAAATGGACTATCCAACACAAAAAGAATTAAAAGAATATTTATTCAATTCCAACCAGAAGTTCCTGAGATTAGCGCGTTCAAACAAACAAACTCTTCAGCTTTATATATATTAGTATATTAGTATATAGAAGTATAGATATAGTTAAATAACACAGTTTATTTTTATTTTTATTGCTATTTATCAAACTAAAGCTATGCTATTTTTAATTCAACTTTATTCTTAACTTAAAGCAAGGACGGTTTGAAACTTCAACGACTTTTTAACTTTATGCATGACTTTCATAGGTAATGAATTTTTAAGCGTTACATAACTTTTTTGACAACTTTGTCTCACGCTAGGATTATTCTACTTTTTATTTGTTTTTCAAGTTAATATACATCTAACGTGCATAAACATTACGGTCTGACCGAATTTCGCTATCGCCAATTTTCGGCCGAAATATGCATTTCCGGCAATTTTAGTAATCGGCTGAAAAAACATTAGATACCTATTATTTTCGGCCGTGACCAATAATTATTAAGTACCGGCAAATCAATACTTTTATTTAATTTATTCGGTGAAAATCTATAGTTACAACAACTTAAAGGACGATAATGAAGAAAAAATAGTTTTTCTCGCATTTAACATCAGATTGTTTAATTAACAATAATTATGTATTTGAAAACACTATAAAGTTTCATTTAATTTAAGTGGAAACGGTTAAATATACTGACAAAAAAAAAATCCGGTTTCAATTTTCGGCCCTTTAGAGCCTAAATGTAAATAAAAGAAAAGAAAGAAAAAGCATTTATTGTGACTCGCACAGGAAGATAACAACCTAAAACACAATAATAAAAGTATAAAAAATAAAAACAGAGTCCTGTACGAGGCCAAAAGGCTCCTATCTCAGCATGATGCTGCGATATTTAAAAATAAGTGCCGCAGCGTATTACCCGCATAGGACCCGCAAATCAGGCCAAGTCTCTATTCAGTCATACTATATAAATACCAAAAAGTAAATGTAAAGAATCCGTAGAAGTAGCCGTGGAGTTTCTTGCCGGCTCTTCTCCATAGGAAACGACCAATTGGAAGCGTGCACCTATACTCCATTTGAAATAACATTAGACATTCAAATAAACCTATATTCTATTCCGCTTTTAATGCCATCCATTATGATGGCATTCAAAGCAAAAAAGTAGTTACAATACCAACTGTTTTCTGCAGTTGCCATTTGCCATACGACCAACGCAATAGAAGACAAAATCGGTTGAACGGACTGTAAACAAGGTTTTTTTAAATGTCTAATGTTATTTCAAATGTTATATAGCTTCTGACATTTTATAAGTGCCCATGTGGTTTATGTGATTTTTTTATCGTACCCTTGACCCGAAGCAAGAAAGCTAAGTACTCAGCCACTGAGCTTAACTAAGCTGTCATATTAGTCTTTAGTTTGAACCCTAGTTTATTGTTCCTCTTTCATTTTTCATTGTCATGTTCATTGTTCATCGTCAGTAGACGATGTTTAATTACTTGCCTTGTTAGCACTGTGGAGGCAATAACGATTAACTGAAGTCGCACTAGTTCATAAGTCGTGATATATTGCAAGTGAGTGGAATGCCCACCACGATTAACAACGGTATTCCATTACGACATGCTTGATTGGTGGGTTGAATGTTTTATTGTATTTAGGTATACTCGTATATACGTAACCGGGGGAGAAAATCAAAAATAAAAACTTAAACCCGACTTCGACTAAAATCGAACCGAAAAGCACGAAACAATAAAATGTTCATGTCTGATGTATCCGTTCATACACGAAATATTTTAAGAGAAACATATTATAGGTGGTAAAAAAACCATAGCAAAGAAAAAAAAATGTTTGTCTATATTTATTTTTTATTTGTAAGTAGGTAATTACAATAATATTAAAATTGCTTGAGATATTTTGCAAAAAACCTTTACTTACTTATCCTATGAATGACCCGCCCTGACGCGGTGACGGTGGCGGCGCAAGCACGGTGCCTTTTGATAATTAATCATCATATCAAGTTATTTTAAATTATTTAATTTTTTAAATAAAATACTTTTTTTTATTAAAAAAAATCGTTTCTAAGGCTTCTTTACCACCTGTAGGTGTAAGTCTTAAAATATTTCGTGTATGAAAATATATACCCTATATAGCCGTGGTAGCAGACCAAAAAAGTTTGGTCAACTTATTAGTCAGAAATACTAGATTTTTTGTGAGAACATAAATATTATATCATAGACTAACCGATTAAATAAAAATACTAATGAGTGAACGTCTAAAGAGTTTGATAGGGATAAAAGGCGCAGCACCACAGCTTTCAGTCAAAACCCAACTCACTAGAATCCATACACCAAGAATTCAAAAGCGATCACCCGCTACATCAAACAAAGGTTGTCAATAACCAGTTCAATCCGTCAAAGGTAGGACAATATAATTCCCATCAAGTGGACCGCTGAAGCTTCATCGTCGAAACTAAACACAATGTTTAGCTCGTTTCCCATCCAACTACAGTAATTGTAATTGTCTTTGCGACCAAAACTGTGACGGATCACGTTCTGATCCGAGCACGTTAATCACAGTGAATAATGTACCATTTCGGATGTCCAATGAATAATCCTGATGGATCTGGCAACTCTCCTGCCACCCAAATGAGCGATTTGACTATAATTCGCTTTTAGCATCGTTTTGATGTTCACGGTGTGTTTGGAAAATTTGCTCTTTGTTGCCGTTTTACACAATATTCGGTTGTTTATGAGTATTTGGGAGGATTACTTATTACACTTGAAGTGAAGCGTTTCGTGTAAAGACTGAATGATCTAGAAATTATCTGAAAGACTAAATCCGTTGTTCGTCCGTTGATCCGTTGTTCGTCGGTTCAATCGGATTCACAAGAGTCACTAAAATTTAATTTACAGGGATTCTCGAAATAGTAGCTATTTTGAGAATTCCGTAAATTTTTAAGGTGGTGTTCTACGGTAGATCTGTTTGGCAATTTTCTGCGCTAGTTCATAGACTGACTTTTGTCAATGGGGGTTTTTCGTTGTGCTCACCAGTTGGCGCCACTGGCGAGTGAGGTCCGGTCAGTAACTTTATTTTATATTTTGGATATGTTTAAGTGCTCATTACTTCATGAAATATTTATTTTATAAAATTTCAAATGAATATTTGCATTATACTAATATTCCTAAAATTGGCAAGCATTAAGCAGACAAATATTATTCTTCCTCAAAGTGCTACGAAATTAGATCCTAAGTTTTTACTTAAAATCTAAAGCCATAATTAACCAAGAATGGCATAATCTTTACAATTATGAACAATTACTAACAATTTGCGATAGAAAATCCCGCAAACAGTGAACGTTCAGTTTCACAATTGCCATTTCTAGAGACCTCACTCTACACTAGCGCCTCTAGCGGCGAATTCAAGCGCGAAAGTCCTCATTGGTTTGAAAACCATGATATTTATTAATATTATTAAGTGACACAGCATCGCGGATATCAGGGAATGGTTGGTTATTAGCAAATTCCTCCCCCAAATATGATGCACCGTGGCAAAACAGATTTCAAAGACATTCCTGTAAATGACATAATTTGCTGCCGACTATCGTAAAACGAGTGGCCGATGTCAAAAGACAGGTTGAGAATAAATCATGTCTTCTGGGAATAGCCAATAGAACCGCGCCGGGCAGAAAGGTATCTACTTAAATAGGGAAGCAAAGGAGCTTTTACTTATCTTTTCTTTGTGCCCCGGCATGCCAAAAGTACCTAAAAGGTGATTAAGATTCAGCTGATTAGTTGAACTTGAGAATAAGATATTGCTTTTACTTTTGCACTGAGTTTCGGTAGGGGGCAGGTAAATTTAAGCGTGAAGACGGTAGCTGTCTTCGTGCTATTTTTTTCGGAACTCCGAGATTTTCTTGGCATGAATTTTATATTTTTCTGCTATTGTTTTAATCTTAATTTCTTTTTATGAAAGGAAAGGTCCGCTTAATTAATTCGTGCGCGGTTATTCATGCTGTTATAATTGGCAGGGCAGATCTGGAATGATAAAGAAGACGGTACGGATGAGCTCGCATAGAGGTCGCACTTCAGTAAGTAAAAAAATGAGCGAGCTGCCTCATTTTATGCAGCGACAAACTGCAACTGATGTAATCCTTTTACATTTAACACGTTAAATGCGTTTATAAAACGATACAGAAGCAAAGCGGATCCTAGCCGGATAAAATGCTGGAATGAAAAAGGCACTTCGCACAGAGAATAAAGGTAAGGATTTTTGTAGTATTAAGTATCAACATTCTGCATTGTGTGTGTTGAAAACGTAAACTCATGTGTCGGTGTGTGAAAGCTACATAAAAATTTATGACTCTCTGAATATTATTTATTCAAAAGATACAAGCGTGAAAACACAATAAATTCATTTAAAATAAAATTCATGTGAACCATTCCCTGTCATAAATTAAAAGCCAATTTACATAGAGTACTGAAAGACCCATTTCTGACCGCAAATCTATTATCCAGCAAAATGTTAGTAGCCACTATGATAACTTTTGGTTTACTTATTGACATGTTTCGGTATTAATCCAACATTTGCAGTTCAAGCAATTTGTTCGACTATAATTTTACCATGAGCCCCTTAGTTTTCTATACTTTTCATAAATATCATTGATCTATTAAACAAATGAATAAATGCGAGTATTTCCATTAAAACAATGCAGAATGTATCAGGTGTTCTGAGGTTGTCACCGTTCTTCCGACTCGATCCTACATCCCTTTCTCGTTCACACAATATGAATGTCACCCTTTAAAGGATTTCACACAATGAAAAATCAACCTACACTGAAATCTTCGCGGAAAAACTCCAATGACATGTATCTCTTGCACAAAGTGTAACATGTCATAATTGGTGCATCTTAATTATGAACTAAACAAGTATAGCTTTAAAGGTTTTAGTAAATTCCAAGGTTAGTAATGACGAACTGGTATTCCGGTCCTTTTTATAATTTTTTTTATTTTTATTTACTAAAACTTTATGCACAAGTAAAATAACACTGTACAAAGGCGGACTTAATGCCTGTGGCATTTTCTACCAGTCAACCTTAGGGTGACGCAGAGTGTTACCACTGTGTGGATCGCCCGGAGGACACGCTGGAGCATACGGTGGAGGTCTGCCCGGCTTGGGCAGAGCACCGCCGTGTCCTCACGGAGGCGATTGGCGGCGGCGATCTCTCGCGTCCGGCCCTGGTCCAGGCCATGATCCGGAGCAAGAGTGCATGGGAAGCAGTCACCTCCTTCTGCGAAGTAGTAATGCTCGCGAAGGAGGAGGCGGAACGCGTGAGGGAGCGGCAGTCTGTGCGCCCTCACGCCCCTAGTCGCCGCAGGAGACGCCCTGGGCGGTGGGAATCGGTAGCCGATTCCCGGCCACCGTAGGCGCGGGCTTGCGGACGGCGAGCTATGGGCAGTTCGCCGTCCGGTAAGGACCAGGCCCGGGTCGATGGCGCGTTGTGTTCCACGCGCGCCTCAAAGAGATGTCAGCACGCACTGAAGGGGTCCGCTAGGACCGTGGCCCTGGCACACAGGCAACTGAAGGAACACGGGTGGGTTTTAGTCAGTAAAAGTCTGACACGCCCTCCCGCTCCACCCAGAGCGGGAGAAGTTATTTGATAATTTCCCACCCAAAAAAAAAAAAAAAAAAACGGTGACGCAGAGACAAAACATGGCAGGTGCAACATAAGGGATAGATAACTCGAAAACGGAAAAATAAATATACTAACACATAGATACATACTCGTACATACATAAATATAAGCAAAATAAACAGTGTCAGGTGAAATAACGATTGGTAGGGGAGAAAACGAATCAGCGCTGGGATGATTCTGCCAACTTCTTACGAATATGTTAACGTGCCTTCACTTTAAATGATAAGCGACTGGTTGCCATCCTGCTATGCAGAGGGAGCGCATTCCAAAGAAAGACCGCTTGGACAAAGAAAGAAGTGTGAATGAAACCAGAGCGGTGAAAAGGACATCGTAGAAGACGATTGTTGGTGGAACGAAGATGTAATGTAGCAAGTACTTTTTTTAAGCAGTCTCAAAATAAAACGATGCATCTGTAGATCGATGTCGTACATCGATCTACAGATGCATCGTTTTCTTCACCGTCTTCTTTCATTTATCTGTAGATCGATGTACGAGTATGTTTACAGACAGATGGAGGAAGACGCAGCATAATCCTTTTTTGACCCCCGATGGAAAAAGCGGGGTGTTATATGTTTAACTCTGTCTGGCTGTTTGTGTATGTGAGTTTAAATGTTTGTAGACGCACCCACGATACAGGAGAAATTCCTAGTGTGGGGCAACGTTTAAAAAAAAAAAAAAAACTTGGGAATATATGTATCTATGTGTCTGTCTGCGCCATAGTAGCTCCCAAACGCCTAAACCGAGACTTGATCGAGAGTGATTTTAAATATAATTGAGAAAACAAAAATAAAAAAAACATGCGGGGCAGTCTTTGGGGAATGTCGATAGAAGTGAACTTTTACACAACAAGAGAAAATATACAGTCAAGATACACACTGCGCCATAAAAATAGGTTAAACTTACCAGGCTCTAAGCTAAAAATGCACTCAACAAGTACACAAGTCATGTCAATTAAAATATATAACAAATTACCAGGAAAAATTAAAGAAGAACAAAAACTCGAAAAAAAAAACATAAATAAACTAAAACAATTTCTATTATCTAAATGCTATTACATTATCAATGAATACTTAAATGACAAATTTTAAATAACATGTTATATGTTAATAATCACAATATCTATTTAATATTATTATTATAACAACTAAGTAGTCAAATAAAAGTCCCTCTTCCCCTCTCCTACTTTTGGTGTGCCCGACAGGGTCCACAATGATCATATCTTTGTAAAAACTACCTCCTAAGTTCACATGTGGAAGCAATAAATATATTATATTGAGTATTGAAAACTAGATAACTAAAGCGTTCGGTGACGATGACGCGAGTTCCATGATTTTTGTTCACCCAAAAAATACACACATATATACACAGTATGCACATAGCTTATGGAAAGCGTTCGGTGACGATGACGCGAGTTCCAAGATTTTTGTTCACCTAAAAAGAGCTCAACGTGGCTAAAGAAGTTTTCACTTTAAAAAAAAAACTTTTTAACCGTTTTGGCGGCAACCTAAAATATGACAGTATCTGACGTATTTTGTTGTTTGCTCAAGACCCGTTTAAACTAGATCATTGGTAGGTACTGCACCACACAAGACGACATTACATCACTCATTAGGTGCATTATTAAGTTTGAAGTAGTTACTTAATGCCCGGTTCTGCTTAAGACAGCGCCGAGCGCACAGTGGTGCCCTCATCGTTATTTCGGTGATTTCTTTTATTTTAGAATGAAAATGCAGAAAATAAGCTCGTCAAGTTTTGCGTCACAAGACTATACGTTGTTATTACTACAAACAGTAGTTTTAAATTGTTATGTTTTATTGTAATCATTAGAACGGAGCTTAGTGGCCACTATTTTCCGTGAAGCACAACTTGACGAGCTTATTTTCTGCATTTTCATTTTAAAATAAAAGAAATCACCGAAATAACGATGAGAGCGCCACTGTGCGCTCGGCGCAGTCTTAATTATCGCAGAGTGGAGCAATTACTAATTACCGTGAGCTCTGACGACCATCTGTGTGAAACATTCATGAGCACAGATCCTCGTTACGGTCCATTGATATATGATATCAAAGACAACTTTGTGAAGACTAACTATATTGCCTTTTATGAACTGTATACTAAGTAGAGATGATGAAAAGGTACTACATAGTACCACTCTACTATGCGTTATAGGATCGTTACACAGCTATTTTGAAGCATTTTTATACTTAATTAACCCGCTCATTCGAGGTTGGAACAAAATACGAGTTGCTTTAATATTTGTAAACCTTAAATCTGTTAGCACTGAACATTATCTTCAACTTTTTTTTTTCTCATGATTAGTCTGTCTCCATTAGGTGTAGTAATAAAAGGATTGTATGAAATAATAGGAGTGGAGAGGAGAGAGAGAGAGAGAGAGAGATAATAGGAGAAGGAGAGGAGAGGCCTATGTCCAGCAGTGGACTGGGATACACTGGAGTGACTGGAGTGGAGTGTCTGGGTGACACTGGGAGTTGACTGATTGTCTGTTAAATAATAAACAGTGCGTCAGGTTAGCGTCAGGGTAGCCCGCGAAATTCAAAATTTCTTAAGTTTTTATATCTTATCTTATATATAAAATTCTCGTGCCACAATGTTCGTTCCCGTACTCCTCCGAAACGGCTTGACCGATTGTAATGAAATTTTGTGAGCATATTGAATAGGTCTGAGAATCGGCCAACATCTATTTTTCATATAGCTTTTGACAGAACGAAGTCTGTCGGGTCAGCTAGTAAAATACCACTACAACCAAATACCTTCACACCGTACCGGTTTTATGTCAAATTCTTACGCTATCTCTACTATAAAGCTCTGGAACGCGCTACCTTTTGGCATTAAAAAATCTGAAAACAAATTTACTTTTAAAAGAAAAGTTCGTAACCACTACATAAGTCAGACTAAATAACTCTCCACGACTAAATAGTCTCAAATAATAGTCTAGACATAGTAATTATTATTAGGTGGTATTTGTTAAAATATCTATTAGTTTATTTTATTTGTACATGTGTATTAGTATCGTAAAACTATATAAATTCTCGTAATCTAGAAGTTAATATTTTAGACATTATTTCTGTACCCTATCACTATGTTTTTATATAATATTTAACCCAAAGGTTGACTGGTAGAGAATGCCTTGTAGCATTAAGTCCGCCTATGTATCACTATTGTACATGAAGTTTAAATAAATAAATAAAATATAAAAATCATCAATACAACTCTCTAAGTTCATATAATCTGATTGGATGATTGTTTTTGAAATATTAATTCAATCACATTATACGAACTTAAGGAGTTGTATTACTGATTCTAATGATTATAATTCTGCAAATACATTATTTGATACGGCCGCGAATCATATTTCATACAACCTGATACTAACCTGCAAATTGCAAAAAAAACGTACGTAAATTTTAATTTCGCGGGATCTCCTTACGCTTTTCTTTAATATGACCTTACTCTCTAAGGCCTTTTCTTCACTTGCCTCGCCTTGCCTTGACTTCACTTGCGAAGTCAATTGGTTTCATCGAATGAACACGTTGCCAGATTCTATAAACAAAGCACAATCTGCCAATAGAAAAACACAAAAAGGGGAAGGGAGGAAGATAATATTTATATATAATATAATATTAATATATTAATGAGATTGACGGCACGGTTGGCGCAGTGGTTAAGCGATTGACTGCTGCGCTGCGTGTCGCGGGTTCGATTGCCGCACGGAAAAAATATTTGTATGACCTACAAGTAGTTATTCTGGGTCTGGCTGTTTGTGTATTTGAGTTTAAATATTTGTAAACGCACAATACAGGCGAAATTCCTAGTGTGGGGCAACGTTTAAAAAAAAAAAATAGTTATGATTGTATTAACAAGATTCCATAACCCAGCCAAAATATTCCGCAGCGAAAGTCGCACTCCCAAAACGGGGTACACAAAAGCAAGGAAATGCAGTAAAACGAACAATGAATGGACTAATCAAATCAAACAATGCGTATTTACACGTCTCGCTCTGGCGTACGCTGGTAAATAGAGAGGAAACTAATGGAGTGGACATATCTGTCCGATAGCATTGCTTAATTTTCACATCCTCTTACTTCCAAATCCCGTAGATGAAAAATGAATGGAGGCAGGACAAGTTTTAGCTTTTATTTTTGTTTATTGCGAATGGATTTTTGCAGTATTGTAGGAACGTAATAAAACATTCGTTGCCTTTTTTTTAACTATGTTTTTTTTTTTGCTATGCAGCTTTTATGGGAAAAAATATGTCAGACACAAATACCCAGACCCAGCATACGTAGCTTGATCACCATAGAAATTGAGAAACGAAAACAAAATTACAGATTCTAGAAATCTACAGAGATCAACGCAAAAAAAAAAAAACTACATTTTGTATAGAAAGGTCCCGTACACACGGCGATGATCAGTTCGATATTTTACAGTTAAAAAAATTGGATTGCACGTCAACATCCCACTGTTTATACGGTAAAAAAAGGACAAACTGAATGTGATCCTAAAATTATACAGTAAAATATCGTACTGATCAATGAAGTGGTCATTCAGATGCTACGCGCAATAAGCAGGTCTTTCTTCGTAGTTACTCAAATAGTGTGCAAACCTAAAGAATTTGAGGTTTTCTTAGCATTAGCCTACTGCATTCATTATTGTTCTGGTTGCTAACGGCACCTTATCATACAGGTTATTGTGTTATGTTCAAGGAAAAGCGAATTAGCTGTTTTCAGCTTCTATGAACGAAAATTTACGACTGCTGTTTCGGCTGCATCGAGGCGACTGCTCAGCAGTGTACCGGGTGTTCACGGACTAACTATATGTATAAAGTAGTAGTTTTCCTTTTATTTCGCCCCATTGAATTAAAAATCTCATATTAAGCTTTACTTGAATGACCGAAATGTACCTACCGAACACAGGTTATTACGTAAAAGGCATCGATAATTTTGATACTCTTACCTCCAAACGACAAAAGTTACCAGCTGGTGGAAAACAGATGATTTCCCTGATGTCCCAACGCCAACCTTCGCTTTCTTCAGTCAATTACTGCCGGCTAATTTCTTCAGCTCGTTAATCAACTCGACTCGAAGAATCTTTTAATCAATATTTTAAACCTCGATGTGCCTGTCTAAGTCGCACTTCCATTTTAACTTTTTATTTAGCTCGCCTCCTTTGCAGTGGTTAATGAATCTTTCTTCTAGTGATAGAATGTTAGATCTAGTGCTTAAGAAATGGCTTGAGCTGGCTGCAGATTTATTGTACAGCTACTCGATTGTGGTGACAATTTTGTTTTACGATATTGGTATTTGATAACTGATATCGAAAGGTTCTGGAGTGGCGACCGCATACCGGAAGACGTAGCGTTGGAAGGCCTCCCACAAGGTGGATCAATGACCTTGTGAAGGCTGTAGAATTCCGGTGGATGCGGGAAGTAAAGAACCGATCGAAGTGGCGATTCTTGGGAGAGGCCTATGTCCAGCAGTGGCCAGTCTTTCGGCTGAAAAGATGAGTCGAACACCCCCAAAGTCTCTTTATTCACTTTCTATAACAATAACACTTACTTAACCTACACTACATCACTGGTCCCATAGACACATCAGGGTTATTAATTCCCAAAGTCAACCCTACTTCATCATGTGGGTTAATCATAACAGCATGTTCAGAGCTGTTAGCACCATCAGCATGTAGATCACGTTAATCCGCGGTTCATTCTGCAGATTAATGGCCCCACCGGGCTTGTGCCACCTATGTGAACAGGCTATGGTAAATTGATGGCATGTAATAGATATAAAGTTAGTAGTTGGCGTATGGGGAGCGTAGCTCGCGTACCGTGTTCACGATCTAAAGGTATACTATGGCTTCTCACAAGCCATTTCTGCTCCTTAGATAAGATACTTGTTCTTAGTCTTTCGTATAATAATATCGAAACGAACAAAATACGAATAGTTCAAACCGTGATTAAAATAGGATAATATTTTTGTGTTCACCAAAAATCTTAAGGTACATCTATGTAGGTATGCATTTCTAAAATTGTATTCTTCCCCGAAAAATACTGATCGTGCACCAAATATTAAAGGTTAGGTTAGGTTAGGTTATATTTTGGTGCACATTCAGTATATTTGGTGGAACACAGGCAAAATTAGGTAAATGAAATGGGAGTACTTTTAAATAAAATTGAAGTACTTTTAAATACCATCCATTAAAATATATGCCAGACAGTCTATAAAGGTGATTATAAAGTGGTTCTTCAGAAAGCTTATTCTATATAAACTCTAATCGCCTTACTTATAAACGCGGAATAAAGTTATACTAGGTATAAACTTCAAAAATGTATGGTTATACCAAAGTTATTCAAAGTATAACTTCATTCCGCGTTTATAAGTAAGACGGTAAGGGCCTTAAAAATAAACACGGAATAAAGTTATGCTAAGAATAACCTCGGTACCTACAACCATACATTTTTTGACGTTTATACCTAGCATAATTTTATTCCGTGTTTATTTGTAAGGCTCTAATATTTCATATCATATTTATTTATTTTTTTGTTAATTACGATGTTGTTTTGTGGTGAATTCTGTTATACCTATAATAGGCATACATACCAGGACTTTCAAAAGGTTATTGTTCTGTTTAAGTTTTTTGAATATACTGCTGCTGGTGTACCAAATAAATAAATAAAAACATGACGGTACTTTATTTACAGAATTGGTCTATGGCAACATTATTTATTTATTTAATACTTTAAGCTCACAAATATTCAGAGGCGGACTTAATGCCATAGGCATTTTCTACCAGTCAACCTTTGGGTGGTGCAGAGACAAACAGTGAAGACTTAAAAACTATACATTTTACCTTGATGTTCATGTTAAGACTGCGCCGAGTGCACAGTGGCGCCCTCATCGTTATTTCGGTGATTTCTTTTATTTTAGAATGAAAGTGCAGAAAATAAGCTCGTCAAGTTGTGCTTCACAAGACTATACGTTATTATTACTACAAACAGTAGTTTTAAATTGTTACGTTTTATTGTAATCATTAAAACGGAGCTTAGTGGCCACTATTTTCCGTTTTAATGATTACAATAAAACATAATTTAAAACTACTGTTTGTAGTAATAATAACGTATAGTCTTGTGAAGCACAACTTGACGAGCTTATTTTCTGCACTTTCATTCTAAAATAAAAGAAATCACCGAAATAACGATGAGGGCGCCACTGTGCGCTCGGTAGCCTCTTAATGTGTCAGTCAAACGTGACCGGATGTTAGATGATTTTTGTCTCCTAAACATACAAGCAGTGGTATCTCACCGGAATGCGAATGCTTTATTTTCCAGGCTCTTACGAGTAAGTAGTGACTGAGAGCGCTTGCACGCTGCAGATTTAGTCGTCGCCCATCAGTTTAATCTTTTGAACGCCACGTCAAAAAACCAAAAAAATGCCCTCAGCGCCAAGCTACGAATTCATCCTTTAATACCTACAAAATAGTAGTGAGTTCGGATATATATCGGTAAAGCACCTATCGCAGGTATGCTGGAAGAGATTTCATTAGAAATAAGCATCGCCTTTTTTACGTATTTTTCTATTCCTTTCTTCTTGTCTGTTTATATGTGTGTACATAAATTGTTAAATAAATAAATAATTAAAAAACTAAATATTTATTTTTAGTATGTTTTCAATAAAAGTTCATGATTTCTCAATCTTTATTTATTGTAGAATAATTTAAAGAAATTAAATATAACGTAGGTCACCGTCGAGGTCGATATTCTTGTTAAATTGATTGCTACGTACATCAACTACGTGTCATGATATGGTGACATAAATGTTGAGGGCACTATGTTTTTCGAACTTTATAATATTGGTATTCGTTTTTGGCATCTTATGTTAATATAGATGAAATATAAGGAAAGAAGTTCAACTAATATAAATTAGGATGAGTCAAGGAACATAATTAAAAATATTCTCCCATCACACATTAAGGCAATGCTTGTACAGTCCCTTATTATCCCCATAATTGACTATGGTGATATGTGCTACTATTATCTGAATGCAGATCTCTTCAATAAACTTGACCGACTTCTTAATAGCTGCATTCGATTTGATTTCAATCTTTGCAAGTATGATCATGTATCCGCACATCGATCGCTTTTAAAGTGGTTGCCTATCCGGCGCAGAGAGTTGAGGGCTTTGATAATCCTGTTTTCTCTCCTTCACAAACCCTCTTCTCCTTCTTATCTGCCTTCTCTTTGTCAATATACTCGTACATGCGCTGCACACAAATAACCATATATCGTCTTCTTCGTTGTCCTTCTCATCGCTCTGGTTTTATAAAGTCTTCTTTCTTTGTCCAGGAGGTTTTCCTTTGGAATGCGCTCCCTCAGACTATCAGGGCCTCAAGTCTGCTATTACAATAGTGTCAGAATAGTCTATCATTGATTTCATAATTGTTGATTTTGACAAGTTTGATAATCTACTAATATAATGGCGTCATTATGACTTTCCAATGGTCAGCCACTGACACTCTATTGAAAGAATTGGTAATCTCGTACTTAATGACAAATGAAACTTCCTACTAAACTTCCAACTCCCTACTACTTCAGATTGCTTATAACATTAATAAATAATATGTAAAAATAATTTAGAAATGAAATCTGGCATGAATAAATGTTCAAAATGCCATTGTAATACAATTCTATTACGAGACCATTGACTATTATGAATTTAGCAGATTACGAACTTTTAGCAAAATTACAATGGGATCGTGTTGGAGTGACGAATTTATTTATAAATAGCAGACTTGGGCCCCTGGACGGTAACCCATCAGTTCACATTTAAAGTGAAAGCTCGAGAACACATACACAAGAATTTGGCAGATTCGTCTCAGAATTAAGTTGTTGTAAGTTTTCTTGTTTAACTCTCATAACTTTTTATTTTTATTTTTTGTTGTATGTATGTGTATATGTATTTATTCTTATATCTTAGTTATAAATGTCTTCTAAATTGTTTTCTGTTATTGCATCTACTGTGTATTATCTCTGCAACACCCTAAGGTAGACTGGTAGAAAATACCCAAGGCATTAAGTCCGCCTTTGTACAGTTTTTACTTATGCATAAAGTTTTAGTAAATAAATAATTAGCAAAGGAAATAAAGAAACAATGTTGTTTTATGAGCTTTATTTACACACAAGTCTGCCATGTAGTCGTGACCGTGGCTTGTTGGGCACATTTCAGTTTGTCATCTGTACATGACTGTGGCGGTCAAAATGTTAAGTAAATAGAGGGTGTGTACGTGTGGTAAAGGAATGGACAGGATTCCTGACAGTATTCTTGTCTCTATGTATGTTTACACTTTTTCTTGAACCGACTTCCGTCATTGAAGATTTTATTGACGTTTGCTGAACTTTTGAATCTAGACTAATATCATAAAGCTGAAGAGTTTGTTTGTTTGTTTGTTTGAACGCGCTAATCTCAGGAACTACGGATTGGAATAAAAAAAAATTTCGTGGGATAGTCCATTTATCGAGGAATATTATAGGCTATATAACACTACGCTAAGACCAATAGGAGCAAAGCATAAATGAAAAATGTTGCAAAAACGGGAATAAACCTTTTTGAGAGCTTCCGTTGCGTGCGCTGCGTAAACGGTTTAAGTTACGCAAATATCATGTATGATGGAATTGTTTCTCTTTAAAAGTTCTAAAGAAACGTCCACGTCAGCATGTCTATCTTTTAAGATTGACTCACTATAACCTTTTTTTATGGTAATCAAATTTGTTCGAAATTAATGCATTATTTGCGAAGGAGTTTTATCAACATATTATAATCCTTATCCAAATAAATATGTATTAATCACAAGTATTGAAATGTAAACAAAATTGTCCTTGACATCACTTGATTTCAATCAACACTTTAGGAGATATCATAATTTTAAAATAACTCCGTAACAAAATAAGTAGAAAATTCATTACTTAAACCACTCTCTCTCTTAGGTGACGCAGACGAAGTTGCGCGGTTCACCTATATTATAAAGCTGAAGAGTTTGTTTGTTTGGTTGAACGCGCTAATCTCAGGAACTAGATACTGGTTCGAATAGAAAAATATTTTAGTGTTGGATAGCCCTTTTATCAAGGAAGGCTATAGGCTATATAACATCACGCTATGATCCTTAGGAGCCAAGCGAAAAGAACAAAAGTCAGAAAGAACGCTAAGCGATAACGAAGTTATAGCGCGGGCGAGCGACGGGATGCGACGCGATGGGTGGGCCGAGATTTCACGCGGACGAAGTCGCGGGCAGAAGCTAGTATTTGAATATGCATTAGTCAGACTATTGTTATAAAAATGTTTCGTGTGTAAACCAGGAACTGACATGCCGAGAACAGAAAGAAAAAAACAAATCAAGTTTATTTTTCAGCAGTCGCGCCATGACTTTTAATTATTACCAGTTTGATGGAGTAAGAAAACGCAATGAATAGAGGTTTTTATTGTTAGCAAAGAGGTCAAAATAGACATAATAAGTCTCCTGTATTCGTCCAATAAAGTAGGTGCTTGTTCCTACTAGCGGGAAAAAAGAACAATAGGACAGCGGGGAGGAAACAATTATATTAATCATACCTTTGTTTCGTTTTCTGTTTATGAATTTGGCGATAATGCCACTTTCGCTTCGACGTTAATGAGATATAATAACAATTATTTTATTCTTCGTTCGATGTTGATTCTTTTTTTCTACAAAACAATTATTGAGTAGGTACTTAATTTTTTTTTTTTTTATTTACAATTTTTTTTTAAACAAAAGCTCTCTTTGTGTATTAGTTTTTAAGGCACGTCGAAAACTTTTACACTAAACCTATTTATTTACAAAAGGTCAAAACCTCAATATTTCATCCAAAATCAACTAAAACTCAACTCTGCCAAAAAACAACCCCAAACTTCATACAATAGCTATGACTTTAATACCACCTCGATACACGTATATTACATATGTATAAACGTATACAAACGCGATCTATCTTTTACTGAGTTATTGTGTTAAAAGCCGAATACATTTTTCATAGAAAATAACACATATTTCACAATGAAATTCTTGTCGATCGAGCAGCCGCTTTGTCTTGCTTCTTTTCCTTCATTTTTCCGGCTTGATTTGTGTTCTATGAGTGTTCCGCTGCACTCGCTCCGCTCGCCTCGAGGAATATTGGATATCTGTCATAAGTCATAAGATTTCGCATACCGACTTTATAATGTACCCTACATCCTGCGACCGTATATAAAACCCGGAAAATTTATCTTGTAGATCTTCCAACAATCTTTCTGCATCAAAATTGGTTTGAAAGATCAGCACAGCGCCCCTCACTGTTCCCCCACGAGGGTGTTTCGATACAAATGTATCACACCATGTAATTTTGCCGTTAATATTGTTTATTTGTGGATTTTCTTGGTACGGATATAGACACGTTCCGGACGAAAATAGGGGCGCAAAAAGACGCAGATCTCTCCTTCTCGCAATATATTTCGTCCCTTTTCTTTGATATACTTCTCGATGTAAAGAAAGAGCTTGAGAAATGTAATAATATCTTTAATTTCGCCTCAAAGATGGCTGTGTAAACATCCTTGGCGGGCTTAGCGTTATTATCGCTCATCGGGCTATGAATAATAAAACAGATCCCGATATTCGAGTCGATACGGTAACTGATCGGAGTATACATAATTATATTTGATGCTATGGTAGCAACGACCTTTGTGGGGCTTAAAATTAAGTTAGGATAATTCCGTGTTTATGGCACATTCAATTAGGAAAAGTACCAAAGTACCATAAAATAATGTTTTCCTGTGTAATGTAATACTGCTGTTCGCGTAGAATTTACAACAATGTACCAAAATGTGAGCCGTCATTGCTCAATATTGCGCCCCATAAAGTAACGCAGAGTAGCATAATAAAGGAAATGACAACACTGCGCTGCGTGCAATATTGTCAAGCAGCGGGAACATGAACATATTATGAGAAAAAAAAAAACAACTCCCGTGTTTATTTATTTTTTAACAATAAAGGAAAAGCTGATCCCAGACAGGAGAAAGGCATCAATGTCACGGAAACGCAAACCTCAATTCAATTAAACTCGTGTGTTCGCAATGTGTCGTGATGGCCTGTTGGTTAAAGCCTCATCTCTCATGCAGGTTCAAATCCGGGCAAGTAGCAATGTGACTTTTTCAATCCATATGTACTTTCTGAGTTTATCTTGAACATGACTGACATCGGTGCAGGAAAAATATCGTGAGGAAACCTGGACTTATAGTTAATATACCTGTTGTTCCTTTTCTGTATGAGAAGAGCCTTTGCCCAGCAGTGGGATAGTTATAAGCTGGTATTATTATTATTTATTCGCAATGTCTAAACCGCTATGAGGTTGTACAAGCCTTACGCCGTTCTAATCCGAATACCTACTTCTGTATTAGTATTGGCTATTATAATGTAGATTTGTTTATCATACACTCTCTCCAGGTAACTGAATGGCCATTGCCTGGAGGTTAAGCATTCGTAGGCCTCTGTAATTTATATTATTAAGGTTTTTTCTGTAGGTTTATAATACTCTCACCTCACAATGTTTGTTTACCTTTTGTAATGTCAAGCCTAGGTTTTTCATTTTTAATTTACTACGTATAGAGAAGATACAAAAAATAAACCTTTATTTAAAACTTTAAGCACACAAATGTATAGAGACGGACCTAATGCCATAGGTATTTTCTACCAGTCAACCTTTGTGATGCAGAGACAAACAGTATTACATTCAATAACGAACTTTATGGAATAAATATTTATTTACATATAATTAGAAACTATGAATATAATATATATATATGTACCTAATTATACATAAATATAATCCCAAATGAATACACATAAATACACGAATATACTAAAAACAAATAAGAGAAACAACTGGAAAATACTAATCGGGATGGATTAGGATTAAGTGTTACTAAGTAAATCATTTATTAAGTATAAACAGGTTATGTCCACAACACAACTGAACTACTACCTGACACTCTAAACCTAGGGTAGGAAAGTGAAATGTACCAGTAGGTATAGGAGTTTCATTACCCTGAACTGTTTCTGTCCGTAATGGACAGACTTCGTCGGCTAACCACACTCTCTGTTCAGCCGATCTATTCTATAGATTATCTCACGGTTACAACTTAGGTGAAGTGAGCTTGAAGTGAACTGTTAAGAGTCTCAATCCCTAAAATCAGGTGGACCGAACTGTTTCTGTCCGTAATGGACAGACTTCGGCTAACCTCACTCTCAGGTCAGCCGATCTATTCTGTAGAAAATCTCACCATTACAACTTAGGTGAAGTAAGCTTGAAGTGAGCTGTCAAGAGTCTCAATCCCTAACATCAGATGGACCAAACTGTTTCTGTCCGTAGGTAATGGACAGACTTCGGTTAACCTCACTCTCAGTTCAGCCCATGTATTCTATTGATAATCTCACGGTTACAACTTAGGTGCAGTGAGCTTGATGTGAGCTGTTAAGAGTCTCAATCCCTAACATCAAGTGGACCGAACTGTTTCTGTCCGTAATGGACAGACTTCGGCTAACCTCACTATCAGTGCAGCTGACATATTCTTTAGATAATCTCACGGTTACAACTTAAGTGAAGTGAGCTTGAAGTGAACTGTCAAGAGTCTCAATCCCTACCATCAGGTGGACAGAACTGTTTCTGTCTGTGGGTAATGGACAGCCCTCGGCATCTCACGGTTACAGCTTAGGTGAAGTGAGCTTGAAGTGAACTGTCAAGAGTCAATCCCTAACATCAGGTGGACCGAGGTGTTTCTGTCTGTAATGGTCAGACTTCGGCTAACCTCACTCTCAGTTCAGCCGATGTTCTGTAGAAAATCTCATAGTTTCAACTTAGATGAAGTGAGTTTGAAGTGAGCTGTCAAGAGAAATTGTGTTAAGAATGATATATAAATATACTGCAAATGCAATAGTTTGTAAACTAAGGCAAAATAAAGACTAGTCGGGGTTTTTTTTTTTAATTCTTTATTATTTTGTTGTTACTCTTTACTTTTTTGGAGTTGTCATTGGTTTTGTTTTGACTAGAAACCGGCAGGAGCGCAAGTTTTTAGGTTGTTGTGTTTAGCAATCTGGCAATCATCAAAGCCGTAAAGCTGATTATCAGACGCTTCACTCGAGTGACTGTCCATTTATGGACATTTGAATGGAAGAATTATCATTAAACAATACGTAGATAACACTCAAGTGATTAACCAAATCACTTAACAATGAATTTCAGTCAAATTTTGATTGCTTCACAAAATTTTGCACAAAGAAATCTTCTTTTTGATCAAGTTACTACGAGCATGGAAACAAAGCCACTTTCATAAAGGAGACCCGATCTCGTACCTACATCATGAAATTCCATTCAATTACTGGAACATATTACACCCGCGTATTACCCTACTTTCGAAATCGCTGCGTCGACATACGTAACGTCGATATCGACTCCATGAAATCGACATTAAGTAGGTGCTTTGAGAGCACTAGTTCATTTATAAAAGTTCGGACATTGCTGTAAAAGAAAACCGTAAACGCGAACTTTTCACCATACATCGCATTTTCTGAATCAGGCTGCTAATAAATTGAATGTGAAAACAATTAAGAACACGATAAGTAGGTTTAATTTCTTTTCTTTTCAGTATTTTGTGGTGCGTGTCTACTGTAAAAGGTAAATATCATGTATATTTCAGGCGGCTAGGTAGTTCAAGTTTCGGTCTGTTGAAATTAAAGAGCACATATTCCGTACAAGTACCTTTTTTTTGGTTGGGAAATTATCAAATAACTTCTCCCGCTCTGGACGGAGCGGGAGATGTCAGACTTTTACTGACTAAAACCCACCCGTGCTCCTTCAGTTGCCTATGTGCCAGGGCCACGGTATCCATTTCGGAAAAACCCGCAACCTTGCTAGGCATCGGTCCTAGCGGACCTCGTCAGTGCGTGCTGAAATCTATTTGAGGCGCGCGTGGAACACAACGCACCTTCGGCCCGAGCCTGGTCCTTACCGGACGGCGAGCTGCCCATAGCTCGCCGTCCGGAAGCCCGCGCCTATGGTGGCCGGGAATCGGCTATCGATTCCCGCCGCCCAGGCCGTCTCCTGCTGTGACTAGGGGCTTGAGGGCGCACAGATTGCCTCTCCCTCACGCGTTGCGCCTCCTCCTTCGCGAGTATTACTGCTTCGCAGAAGGAGGTGATTGCCTCCCATGTACTCTCACTCCGTACCATGGCCTGGACCAGGGCCAAACGCGAGAGATCGCCGCCGCCGATCGCCTCCGAGAGAACACGGCGGTGTCTATCCAAGCCGGGCAGACCTCCACCGTATGCTCCACCGTGTCCTCCGGGTGATCCACGCAGTGGTAATACCTGGGCGTTTCCTCCCACCTTATCCGAAACAGGAACCTCCCGAAACAACCGTGTCCGGTGAGGACCTTATCGCCGCAATTGTGGCGTGCCCAGCGCTGGGCTGCGACAACCGCACTCTCCATGTCGCCATGAGATCCCGCCGGGGTCCGTACAAGTACCTATTTCATTAAATTCGGTACTATGAAAAAGGATACCGTTTCGATTTTAAAGCGATACGTCTACAAGGGCTTAATTACATTGTAATTGTTTATCTAATAAGTAGCATGCTGATTAATTACGGGTGGGGTATTTTGTTTTACCTTTATTCTGAGCAGTGTAAAAATTACGCAACTTAATTCGTCTTTACGGTTAAACGTCAAGCTATTTTAATTAATTAACAAACTGAATTTCACTCACATGCGTAACATATATGTCAAACCAAATCTTTCTCAAGTGTTTTTATCTCTCAAATTAAACAAATCACATTTTGGTAGAAATTATTCATATTCTGCAAATGTATCTCTTAAGGCGAGGATAACCGACTTTTAATGATTCTATACTGAAGATCACGTCTAAACGAGTAGTGTTAATAATGATTTGAAAAAAAAATATGTTAGATTGGAGCATTTTCTTAATAACTTATGTGAATATTTTAGATTATGTTTATATATCACATAGTAAAATTTATTTTAAAAGTTATTTCTAACACGGATAAAACCTGAGAATCACGCAAAATCTATCACACGCATTTTTCTATAACCTTCACCTTTTTAAAGATAATTGAATTATTGATCTTTTAGTATACGTGTTTTATTAAAATACCTTTTGTTTTATGTATAATAAATTAATAATGCGTCTTATGGGACAGCGCTCCTGGATGGGCGAGTCCAATTACTGGCTGGACGTACGACGCGTTGATAGAGCTCAGTACAGAACACGCAAGCTAACCACTCAAGGTCACTTGCATAATATCTGGGCCTTAAATAAACTGTAACCAGGAATTTTAATACTCTAATTGTAGTAATATACTCAAACTACCTATAACTTTATATTCACACAGGTTAACACCACATAATTTCATCCAACAAAAACAAAACATTTTAATCCATTACCCACTCCAACGTTGCCCACCAACACGACCAGTTAACACCTTTATAATTAACACCTATCCGAAACGGAGGCCCGCTGTAGAATAAGCCTCCTAACAAAGTATACGGAGGTAACGAGTGGAGGCCTTTGATCTCTCGTCGGCATCCGTCTCCTTTGCCTTCTTTGAGAACTGATTGAGCGCACCACTCTGTGTGCATACGAAAACGTCTGGCGTCTACTTGCTGGGGATTTACAACGTTTCTTTACAAAAAACCGTTTACATTTTGGAGGCTTTTACTTCTTAGATTCAATGAGGCGAGATTCAAAGATTTGTGGGAATGTTTGGGTATTGATGTCTTTTTATTTTATTACAGGTTCCTTTGTTTTTTAATTGCTTGTTTTCATTATACCGATATATATATAGTAAAGTATGTATTTTTTGCGTTATTTACTTTTGATTAGTGATTTATTAAGTGAGAGGGTTATTTTTGCTTGGAAAGGCGTGTCTTGAAGCTAGCTAGTACTAAAGTGATTTTTTGTAATTTAACATGACTTTGAGCAAATTATCCAAAAAATCATATTGCTCGCCTATTCCAAATAAATATGGAATTAAATTAAAATTCATAAACCGCAAACGATTTTAATTAGGTAGGTACATCAGTTAATAGAAAATAATGTTAATGAATAGGTTTTTATATAATTGTGACCAGAATTATTAATAAAATCATAACGATAGTACAAAAAGACCGCAAATATCAATACAGTTTTCAACTATTGCATTACAATTCGTACCACAAAATTTAACTAGTAACCATAATATTTTGGCTTTGGAATTTTTCTGCAAAAATGACGTCCGTTCAAAACAATGAGACATTATAAAGTGATATTATGTGAATACTATAGGTAGATACTTATCGAGCACAAACAAAATTAAATGGATCAGTTTACTTATCATGATCGATATGTATTTTTGTTAGCTTTTCTTAGTTAAACTAGATAGGTATTTAATATTTCAATGTAATTTTCCGTTATTGTAAAATGGAGACTTTCGTATCTCTGATATATGAAAGGATTCGAATAGCGTTATTGTGAAACACGTGTTTGCGATAACTTTTTAAATGTTACGCTTACGCGAAAATGATGACATCGAAATCCATTATTGTGTTATTTTTGTGTGGGAATCTAACTCTCGACCCAGTGATCACCCAGAACTACCTCATATCACGAAAGCCACCACCTAGTTGTTTCCTCCTAGTTTGTGGTGCGCTGAACGAAATAATAATTTGCGTCTTCCGCGAACTCAAAACAACGTGGAAGGATGGCGCCGTCGATGGTATTGTTTAATGGTCAATCGAAAACTTGGGCTGTACGGCTGTATAGAAAAGCGTATCGTTGAACAGAATACAACCATCCATAAAATTGAAAGGATTTTGGTTAATATCCTAAAGACTCCGACACCAAAAAAAAATGAATGAAAATCCTATTACAGCGATTTTACAAAAGAAAAACTCAATCTCCACTATGGAATTAATAGGAGCTGTAGCATTAAATACTCGTCTATGTTGAGTTTTTCTAATATTTCTGATTCTAGTAATAAGTAGTAACTGACATAATTGATGAATCTACCATTTTTAGGGTTCCGTAGTCAACAAAGAACCCTTATAGTTTCGCCATGTCCGTCTGTCTGTCTATCCGTGACTTAGCTCAGGACTCTTAGTACTAGAAAGCCGTAATTTGTCATTAATCACACCGACAAAGTGGTGAAATCAAATCTTGAAAAATATTTTTGAAGTGAAAACTTCTTTAGGCGCGTTGAACACTTCTTGGTAGGGGAAAAACGTATGGATTCGCGATCGTCACCGAGCGCTTTCCATGAGCTATATGTATAAAAGAACAGTTATTCCTTTATAAGTATGCCCTGGCTGGAGGACTTAAATTTTTATTTGGAGTTTAAGGCCGTTTTCTCGTCTATCCTATAAGTGCGGGGTATCATTGGATAGGCCGTTCAAAAATATTGCGGGTTTGTGTAAACCATTTTTAGATTCAGGGATCCGTTTACGTAATATTAAGCTTTAAAGTGCTAATTTTGAGTCAAGTTCAAGGTCAAGAGATTATTTTGGATATGTGAAAAAATTCTCGGTAGTAGTATATAATTATAACGAAGTTTATCACAGCTGAGTAGGCTTTACAAGTTAATAATTAATTGTCGAGCAACTTATATTTCCAGTGGGGGAGAACATGTTTTTCAAATACAATGTTAAGTTTATTCTTGGGATAAATTCATCCCAACTACGGAACCTTTCATGTGCGTAGTCCGACACGCACTTGGCCGGATTTTGTTTAGTCAATATGACAATATTGATACTTTGAGTGATGAGTACCATCTACAATTGATTTGTTGATTTCTATACTAAAGGTAATTAAAATGTTAACTCAAAATAAAACTTCTCACTGCTCTTGTTTCCCAAACCCAATCCAAAGACGATGCTTGCTGTCTCATCGGGGTCGCGAGTTCGATTCCCAGACAAATTAACGCGCAAAAGTGGATTTCGATACCATCCATAATTTTCGTACTAGCGCAACATTCAAAAAGTTTTTTCGCATCAGCGTATTCTTGACAACGTCATTCGAATCTTCATAACACTTTCAGTTTAAATTGACCATATTTTATTTACTATCACATATGGGACTAGTAGGTACTACCCTAGTAGCATTTTTTGTTCGCATTTAGTGGGGGTCCACTTACCTCTGGTTAGTTGGCAAATGCATACAATTGGCGGCCAGTTTGCGGGTTAGGCCCAAAACTGATGGCCTACGTGGATTTGCCTACGAAGGCCCAACTTGCGATGGGGCCAACGTACATTGCCCTACGAAGGCCCGACGAAAACGTGTTATGGGTAGGCCCAACGACACATAATACATTTAGGCAAGCGGTTGTATGTTGGTTGGTTCTATGGCTGGTTTCAGAGCGACGCGTCTCGCCATCGCCGGCCGTACGCGCAAAACCAACCTTATTTTGAAGCCGATAAAGTTCATGTGCAGCGACGATTTTTACACGTTTTGTAACACACATACAATCCGTGGCGTCATCCATTCTTCACGCACCACACCGAGTTCCCCACCGTAACCATCATCGTCGTAAAACTCCACAACTTTATACAATTAATACTTTCACAAACACTAAGGGTTAACTAACCGCACGACATGCGGCGCTAGTTTCCGCCATCACGTCCCATGTAGGTGACACACCTCTCGGACAAATAAGCCTACGGGTTGATTCAGATTCATTGAGATGGATCATACCTAAATAATATATAATCATCATATAATCATCATGTGATCATATAATTATTTTAAACTGACTTGGTCACTTACATTTACAGCATTATAATCATTTTAATGTACTGATACAAGCTTTATTCAGAATCTAAGCAAGCTAGAGAGCGAAGTCATTACAAAGAAAATTCCTTAATTAAAGTAAAAAACATTAAAAAAAAAACGAATTGAGGACCTCCTCCTTTTTATAAAGTCGGTTAAAAATACAAATGTTTATCAAGCAAGTAAGCAAGTCACAAAAAATAGTTTTAATCATTTCTGAACTCCATCAACGAACCAAATTAAAACTTTTGACGTCATTTAAAGCAATTTATGTCAGCAATTCTCCGCTCCTAATATAACAATGCTGCCAAATGTGACTTTGCCAAAATAACTAAAATCTGGGCCGTGGTAGCCCTGGACGTCCGCAATGACGAACTAATTTATATAAACGCGACGCAAAACAATGCCAAAAACAATCCTAATTTCTATCTACTGTAGTGATATACACATATTATAGAGGATACGTAAGCGTCTCTTCACACAAGCTGACGACAAAAACTAGAATGTTGTTTGTTATGTGAGTCAAGCCAGACGAAGCTACACAATATAAACTATGTGTTTACACTAGTGCATTTTTATTAAATGAAATTAATTATATGTTGACTGTTTTCGTTCTTCCTTTTGAATGCTAGAAGGACGTTGCTTGAATAGTAGCAGTTCTAAAAATATTGGCCTATCACTAAAATAATAAATATAACAGTTAGATTGTAAACATACGGGATTTCTCATTAACAGTCACCTAACCATAGATATTTATTTTTATTATAACCATTGAGGCCAGAAGAGGCCTAAACTTCATGTTTTTCTGTTTATCATATCTACTTTAACAAATTGTTTAAAAAAACAATCACAATAGTACATTACTTACCAAGGGCTGTAAAAAAAAAGAAAGCCTGAAATCGCAGGTATTTGTGACCCGAGCCGCAGTCGAGGGTTGTAAATATGCGATAGAGGGCTTTCTTTTTTACTGCCCGTGGTGAGTACACAATTTTACGTCTTCACCTGGCCATAATGCGAGTTTTACTGTACGCGTAGCGTGCGGTAAAACTCACATTATGGCCCGGTTTAGAGTAAAAAAAAAAAAATGGAAAACGAACTTACAACCACAAGTCTGCAAAGCAGTCATCGAATCGCTAAGCTATTTTCTACGTTAAAAGTTAACTAAAACAGGCATTCTTATATATGTCATGATGATGACTGCTTACCTCTATAAAGGTATATATATCGTGATGATATGTTGGCGCCACTGCGAATATCACGAATCAAGCGACGCATCATGGGTCCAGTGCTACCACCTGCGTCGCACCTGACGTTGGATCGTTGCTGGCGAGTGACTGACTACCAGCAGACGTCACTTCGGCGGGGGTATACCAAGTCTTTAAAAACCCCGAGATCGGTTTTGCTGAGCCCCTTTTTCCACTCGCGCTTCGTTGTAGAAACAACATTTATATTGTGCATTATTGTTAAAAACTTATTGTAATTAATTAATTGGTTGAGAATTAAAAGTGATCAAAGTGTGTTATCTATTTATTTGTTCTTGCTTAAAGTAGAATCTACTTACAGATAATTATTTAAAAGGTTAAATCTGCAATATTCTAACCTTATGGCTCGTCTTTTTACAATTTGCGGTAAACTATAGTAGAATACGAACATTAAGCGATATTGCTCATCCCATAGCAAATAGCGTGATAATTTATAACCTACAAACTGACCAGATTTATAGGAAATATATGTGCAAAATTTGAACAGAATCTATCTGGTAGTAGTTGCGTGATGCTAGAACATACAATCAGACAAACAAACAAAAATTCTAAAAACTATATTTTCGGTATTAGAATCGTTGCTAGACCTCGTAGCAATAACTTTTATTCAAAAATATTCGATACACAGTTTTGATTTTGCTACGATTTTATTACACGAGTACATATATTGAAGCTGTTATTTGAAAATATTGTAAATGCCAATTATTTTAAAAGAGTAACCGTGTAGTTTCTTGCCGGCTTTTATCCGTAGTAAGTGACCAAATGGAACCATGCACCTAGCTACTGACGTTTCATAAGTGCCAATATAGGTTTATGTGAAATAAAATATTTTGATGTTGATTTTGTAGATTTACAAAGAACATTTATTCTGGGTTTATAAAATATATTGTAGAATAAAAAACACATTTATTTAAAGCTTGAAAACTCGGCGTTACGCCAATATTTCAATATTGATAACTTTTGTTTCATATTGTTCAGGGAAAGTTCATTGATCGCGAAAGCAATATTATAAATATGGTATTATTTGTCATCGCGACATTCGACTCGATACATTTCTCATAAAAAAATACGAACCAAGTACAGTACAACTATTTTCTTAATGTCTCTCGGCAAACTTCGTGTTTCGTCAGTCGTCAGATTTCTATCAGTTGTCCTTTGCAGTTGGTGCAGACCGGACATTGCTTGATATGATGATTAATACTCATTAATTATCAAAATTCACCGCAAATTCACCGCCACCGAAGCCGCGTCCGGGCGTGTCATTCATAGAATAAGTAAAGAATTTTTTTGCAAAATATCTCAAGCAATTTAAAAATTATAATAATTATGCAAAAATATAAAACACTTAGATATTTTTTTCGCTGCTATGGCTTTTTTACCACCTGTAGATGTTTCTCTTAAAATATTTCGTGTTTGAATAGATACACCTTATAAAGAGTTGTTAATACTTTTTATCTTAATGTAATTTATTAATAAAATGGGAGGAAAGCTGCTAAACACGAAGTTTGACAAGGGACATAAAGAAAGTAGTTGTACTGTACTGTAATACGAATTACCCTTCATATTCTTATTATGTTTCTATTAATGTTACTGAACTAAAACACTCGTCATTGAAATACTACGACCCTGAAATGGGGCAAGAGTCACTCACACAAATAATAATTGACTGTTTCATTTGAAGTATAATAAAATAAGTAGAACATTATTACAAATTCAGCTCAACTTTGAGCGTTTGGCATAAAATTCATCTGATAGGTACTTTTAATACCTTTTGTTCCAAGCATCAAACTTTTTCACTGTCAGCCACACTTCCATTGAATTGTCCCCTCAAAAACCTCGCGTGTTCCGATATTAAAAAAAGCCAGCCAAGTGCGTATCGAAACACGCAGAATGAAGAGTTCCGTAGTTGGGATGAATTTATTCCAAGAACAAACTGAACTGCAAATGAATTTTTGTACGCATTATTAAAACCATAGACGTCTTATAGGTTTTACTATAATCTATGAATATAGAACTACTTTCATTTTTTTTTTTCTTCAAAATTTGAGGGTTAATTGTTTCGAAAATAAGGGGGATGGTAAATTTTCATCTATTTCCTTAAATAATAATAAAAACATTTATTTTTTAAATATTAAAAAATATACCTGAGACCCTCACAGTAAGCCCTTCCATTTGATATATCACACGGTACAGTCAAGTGTGCAACACCTTTTTTTTTTTTTTCAAAATTTAAAATTGCCCCCATATTTAAAATACATTTAACACGACTCCGTGACACGGTCACACAAATCGATATTTGTACCAAATTTAAACTTAGTCGGTCCATTAGATTCGAAGCGAATTGGCTGTGACAGAAGGACAGACAGACAGACACACGAGTGATCCTATAAGGGTTCCGTTTTTTCCTTTTGAGGTTCGGAACCCCAATAAGGGATCCGGATTCACTTTGAACACTGGCTTTTCAATCGCAGTTCACGGCGTAGGTGGAAAGCGTACAAGTGCGAGTATAATCCTGACGCTACGGTAAAGCCTTTTTGGCGGAACTGTGAACTTGTGAAACGAGATTAGGCCTAGAGGATGAATATTTTTATGGCTATATAAAACTATGAATAAAGAAAGGTATTCGTATCAAATTTATCACCGCTAACTAAGTATTAACACGCACTGCTAAAGAATCTACTACTTCTCAATACAAAATAAAATGTTAGTGAATTCCTGTTAATGGTGTCTCATCATAACTTATAACTTTCACATTTATAATACTAGCTTTTGCCCGCGGCTCCGCCCGCGTAGATTTCGGTTATCGCGTAAAAAAATAGCCTATGTCCTTCTCCATATCCCAGGCTATATCTCTGCCAAATTTCATGACGATCGGTTCAGCGGTTTCGGCGTGAAAACATAACATACAGACAGACAGACACACAGACAGACAGATAGACAGACAGACAGAGTTACTTTCACATTTTTTATATTAGTATGGATAGTATGGATTAGTATGGATTAGCTGCTTCAACACATGGTTGTTACATATCCATAATCACAATGCTTTTGTGATTGCAGATGATGTCGCTATCAACGCGAAATATGTAGCTTCCAATGAATAAGGATAATTAAGCTGCTTTCAGACTAAGCTATAATATAATAGCATATAGTATATAGCTCATAGCACAACAATATCGCGCACCATACATTCCAATAATATATAGTACAGTGTGAACGTGTCCATAACAATGTATGGTGCGCGATATTGTTGTGCTATGAGCTATATACTATATGCTATTATATTATAGCGTATTCTGAAAGCAGCTTTTCGTCAAGAATCAGAACTCCTGCATGAAAGAAAAACGCCTAATACAGCTACAAATGCAAAGCACAAAATAAAAGAAAAACGCGTTCCATAAAACGCACTCCACAGTCTCCGTGTGAAAAGCACCTAACACGGTGTTAACGGCACTTATGAAAGCCAAACAAGGGGACAGAAAATAGGACTATATAGATGGAAGTAAATAAGGTAATTAGTGAGGTAGCTTGTGTCCGATGAATCTTTGTTTCCGTCCAGTACCTAATTGTCTCTTCCCGGTAATGTGATGGCTTGCTTCAGCAAATGAATAGTTGGATATGGCGCTAACTAGGGATAGAAACAGAATACTGTTGAGACTTCCTCTGGCTCCTGAATAATGTTAGATTACATTGTTCACTGATAGAAATGGAAGTGACATAGCCTATACTCCATTTACTATAGCATTAGACAAATAACGGCTAAATAACGACAGTTATTGTGTAATATTGTTTAAATTACTGCACTTTAGAGTTATTTTTTTAATGTAAATGGTAAATAGATTACAGTGCTTTGTATTTATCGTGAAATAATGGAGTTTATTAAACGTTTACATCGAAATAACGAAAGGGTGAGAACAGTTATTTGTCTAATGTTATAATAAATGGAGTATAGATATTTTGATACAGCTTCTAGAAAGCACCTAATATATTGTGTTTGTTAGGAGACGCTGAGTTCTACGAATCTATTCCTTTTCTATTGCCGATGTGGAAAGTAGTGACGGAGATGGTTGCGATGAGTGTAATGATACGTCCGTGTGCGTTTATACAGGGTTATTGTTAAAACAATCTCGCAGGACTATTACTAACATCGTAAACAACAAATTTTGTTCTATGACTTTTTACAAAATATTATAGGTACATTTATCAAAACCAAACCTCCAAGATTTCGTTGTTCTATCTAACACATTTCAATTCTGTATTTTGTTGTACCTACCTACGCCTCTCGTGCATTGTCGCTCCTTTTTTTTGGGTGGAAAATTATCAAATAACTTCTCCCGCTCTGGGCGGAGTGGGCGGGCGTGTCAGACTTTTACTGACTGAAACCCACCCGTATTCCTTCAGTTGCCTGTGTGCCAGGGCCACGGTATCCCTTTCGGACAAACCTGCAACACTGGGAAGCACCAGTCCTGGCGGACCCCGTCAGTGCGTGCTGACATCTCTTTGAGCCGCGCGTGGAACACAACGCGCCGTCGACCCGGGCCTGGTCCTTACCGGACGGCGAGCTGCCCATAGCTTGCCGTCCGCAACCCCGCGCCTACGGTTGCCGCGAATCGGCTACCGATTCCCGCCGACCAGGGCGTCTCCTGTGGTGACTAGGGACGTGCGGGTGCACAGACTGCCGCTCCCTCACGCGTTCCACCTCCTCCTTCACGAGCATTACTGCTTCGCAGAAGGAGGTGACTGTGAGCTATGGGCAGCTCGTCGTCCGGGGGCCAGGCCAGACCAGTGTGAATTTTAGTTCATGAGAACTAAAATTCACACCAACACCTCGACTTCAGGTGTAAAAACAGTACTGTATTTTATTTTTATTTTCTTTTGCTTATATCTCTAAAATGATGCAATAATGAAATTTTCGACCCCCCTTTACAATACTCATAAACCCCTTGTACTCAACCATGATGATAATATTTTTTTCTTCCATACAAAAAGTGAAAAATTCCATATAAAACACGTCGAGGCTGCCCAACCCTGCGAATCTTCAGCTCTTAAAAAAATCATGGGGCAGCCCAAACAAGTACAACGTTGCGAAGCCAAAAGAAAAAAAAAACCACGTGCAGGAGTCGTGATTGTCGATTTTAGTTGCGTCAAAGTTATTTATAAATTTAGAGAATTTTGTTTGCAGAATAACTTTAAGATTCTCATAGCTAAAAGTAAGGAATTTTAGTGATAGGTCAGTTAGTTTAGTTCGATGTACAAGAGAATCGGCACCATTGTCAACTCAATCATTGCACCGGCGACACTAAAATTATTAGAGTAGTCACCGTTAAATTATCAGAACAAAATCACCCATCTTTGCATACAAGAAGACACTGACTTCTCAAAGCAATTAGCACTTTCTATAGAATCTACATAGTCATAAATACAGAGTAATATTTGTGTGAGAGGAAGCAAGCAAATGTAATTAGTCCACGATGTTGGAGCATCGCTGCCATAAAATAGATAGAGACAGAAGTTCGACTCCTTACAACGAGTGAAAACGAACGCATATATAAATATAGAGTACAACAAATGCAAAGAATTCATTCCGACCTCGCCGCCGAGACCCCGCTTGAAATCCCCGACTAAATAGTCCTCCCCGACCCTTGCTCGTAAGCGAAGCGCCAACCCGCGCTATAACTGAGCCTGTAGCTTTAAATCCCCCAGATAATAATCATAACCCTGATTTTATCCAGCCACCGTCGGTCCCTTGCCATCCTCCCTACGACTCTGCCCTAAGCCAAGGTTCGTACCCCACAGGGGGTGCCCTTAGCGCGCAGTCATTTAGTTTATAAGTTTTTACGCCCTGGCTGGAGTCATTAAGTTTCGTTAGGAGCTTAAGGCAACCACAGGAAATACCGGTTAAAGAGTCTCAACCTCTCAAGGTTAACTAGACTAAAAATAAAAATAAAAGTGCAAAGAACACTCGCAACTGACATTTGTTTGACATAATTTCAGATCGTCACACATTTGCGTCTGTGTGCGTGCTCCTTTTGCACTATGGAGCCGGACTTCTGTCTATCCTATTCTATTTTGTGTCCTAGCTTCTGTAGTTTGCATTCTCTAATTGTCGCCTCTGCTCTGTACCGGTCGAGATAGCAGGTAATGCCGTTTGTCAATTGGTTTTGTACGGTTTTATTGCTCCGATTATATCTATACGTACGGGTGCACAGGAACACAGGATAGAATTGGATCCAGATTTTGCAGTTTTCTAATCAAGGTTCCCGAAAATAGTGGGTTTATTGACGGTTTTTATTTGGATTTCATTTTTATGAGATGTATAAGTTAGTATTGGTTTTAAAAGAATAAGATTATACCAGGAGCCCAAGTCTGCTATTTTTATAAATTCGTTACTCCAACACGATCCCATTGTCATTTTGCTAAAATTCATAATGGTCGATCATTGGTCGGTCAATGGTCTCGTAATAGAATTGTATTACAACGGCATTTTGAACATTTATTCATGCCAGATTTCATTTACATATATTTTTACATATTATTTATTAGTGTTATAAGCAATCTGAAGTAGTATGAAGTTGGAAGTTTAGTAGGAAGTTTCATTTGTCATTATAGGCTCCCACACATAACTGCGAATTCGCAACGCATCGCAAATATCTGCGTGCCAGCTCGCACGATTGCACCGCAAGAATTATCGTATCGTATCGCATCGCGGTTTTGTGTGGGCGCCTTATGTACGAGATTACCAATTCTTTCAATGGAGTGTCAGTGGCTGACCATTGAAAAGTCATAATGACGCCATTATATTAGTAGATTACCAAACTTGTCAAAATCAACAATAATGAAATCAATGATAGACCATTCTGACACTATTGTAATAGCAGACTTGAGGCCCTGTTTGCTGGTTTTTTTTTTTTGCTCCTCATTTCTATCCAATGTGTGATCAATTTCATCCAAGAAAATGAAAAACAAATTTTAAGTCCATGTGCACGTGTAACAATAAGCCATCCAATTGGATCAACTTTATGTAAATATCGTCGCATCTATTGTATCGTCGAACCCAACTTCACATTTTACACATGATCTAACAAAACTATTGTTTTCGATGCTCAATTTTCCCGAAAATATTTTTATCTAGAAATATCGCTGTTAGCAAATAAACGTTTTTTGGCACTCCAAATATTTTGTTTTTGACACTGGAAACTATCTACTAAATTCATAGTGTGCTTGCTCAATTTTTGCTGAATGTATCTACCCGCTATATTAAAATACAATAGCATAGCACAACTAATATTGCCACCTAGGTACGATTGGAAACTATTTGAAATGTTAACAATGCCGAGAGAAAAAGATAAAACTAACTTTTATGACTTCAACTGGACTCTTTCCTTTGTTTTCACTTCTCATGCTCTAAAAGTTCGTCTTTATGTTGTGCGTAGTGCGTGGGCGACATAAAGTCGCTTTTTATACTCTAGTGCACAAAGATTTTTTTTTTCCTAAGATTAAGATAATCAGGCCCAACAGCCGCACGCACAATAAAACGTCGCAGATTAAAGTTGTTATTTTATTTCATTTGCTTTAATTTATATCACTTCCGTGTTTTCTATCGTTAATATAATAAAACCAGATAAAATAGTTATCTTTATTATTTAAAAACGCAAAGAAACGTTTATATAACTTGGCAGTATGAAGTACCCAAGTCTGACACATCTTGAAAATGAAAAAAAAAATTGTTATATACTTTATGCCTTTTTCATTTTCTCGCAATCGAAGTGTATAACTCTGGCATAAACGAGCCATTTTACCCCTCGACTTAACTATCCACCCTTGCCTGCGGCTCGGATATATATATATACGTCTCGAGGTAAAATGGCTTCTTTTATGCTCTAAAATAAGCCAGCTATAGTGCTGACACGTTTCTGAAAAAAAAAACGACTTGTTAATTCTTTTACAAACAATTGTAAACCAACCAGTAAGTGATATAGAATCTGGTAGTAAGAAATTCATCAGTGTATTAATAACATCGTGCTTCCGATCCTACTATTCATTACGGGATAGGGTGATATCACAAAATAAATGGCTACAGAAGATCAGTTCCATACAACGAGCGAAAACGCACGCACACATAGACACGCGTCTACTTACAGCGAGTGCAAACGCACTCGACACTGGGCATTCGTTTGAGATAGTGGTAGCATTTTTGGTATAATTAAGGACTACTTGCATTTTTGTAGTAATATTTGTCATCATTTATTATATTTACATTATAATTCAATATGTGTGTTCGCGATTTAGATCATATATTGGATAATCTGTCATTCACTCCCACACTTCACTCTGACGTTCGTTCGTTCGTTCTCTCGTTCACTCGAAAGTGTTGCACACGCGAACACAGGCTTTACACACAGGCTTTTAGTTTGGTGTCTAGTCGAGTAAGGTGGATTTAAAGTGTTAAGACCAAAGTGAATAAACTTGTTCATTCTGAAGAACTGTGTTCTCATTTCCTGACCTTTTAAAAATAGTCTGAGATCACCGTAAAAGTATACCACCGCGGTGTCGGACATCGGATCACCGTAAATACTATTCTTGCTTGCAGCGCTCGGCCGCTACAGTAACACTTTACCTACGCTCATCAACCAATAACATCTCAGTGGCATATTTTTGCTGAACCCCTTAAAAAAAAAACGTAAAAAATCCAACCGAGGTGGTTACACATCTGTGATCATTATAACAGAGCCTTTTTTTTTGGGTGGGATATTTTCAAATAACTTCTCCCGCTCTGAGCGGAGGGGCTTGTCAAACTTTTACGGACTAAAACCCACCCGTGTTACTTCAGTTGCCTATGTGCCAGGGCCACGGTATCCCTTTTGGACAAACCTGCAACCGAGCCTGAGAAATGTATTGAAACAAGTTTTTTTTTATTGGTCTCAAAAACGGTAAAAAAAAAAAAACGGGTGGTAAACAAACGTGGTCATCGTGTGCATGGGATATTGTTTTCAAAATGGTAATTTTTTCGTGCCCGCGATACATGCACCTAACCGCTCGCTGTATAGAGCCGACCTTCTGTGCCTATTTTGTAGTGATATGCTATAGACACGTACGTGTACGTCCTGTAGACATCCGTCTATTAGAGTAGGCCTATACAAAGCCCTGCTGTACGTATACAGTTCCTAGAATAATAATATGTATGTGATATTATTATTATGTCTAATTAATCACTCTCAAAGTAATGTGATACTTTTGGATCATTTTATAGTAATTGCCCGTGGGCTTCGCACTTTTTTTTTTTAATAATATAATATTTACAAACAACTTTTTTTTCTCACACTAAGCATGACTCTTTTCAAAATGAATTCAGCTTAATAACCCATGACAATGACCAACGCACGCTCTTTTGTTTCGTATACTCCATTTATTAAAACATTAAACAAATAACTGTTCTCACCCTTTCGTTATTTCGATGTAAACGTTTAATAAACTCCGTTATTTCACGATAAATATAAAGCACTGTAATCTATTTACCATTTACATTAAAAAAATAACTCTAAAGTGCAGTCATTTCAACAATATTACACAATAACTGTCGTAATTTAGCCGTTATTTGTCTAATGCAATGGAGTATAGCTAAGTAGTAAAAAGCCGCATATTAAACCAGAATGTCACAACACCGGTAGACTCAGATGAGAAAGGTGATAAGACCCTGCCTTGTGTTCATCAACATTTAAATCAACCGTTTAGATATTTAATCAGTTCTATATTTAAAATTTTCATAGAAAATTTTACATAAATAAATGTTTAAATAACCAACCGGCGGTTTGAATGACCACAAATTTACCACTTTGGAAGTGTCTCTCGCGCAAACTGTTCAGTTCAGAAAAAAAAAATATTAGAAACCTCAATATCATTTTTGAAGACCTATCCATAGATACCCCACACGTATGGGTTTGATGAAAATAAAATTTTGAGTTTCACTTCTAAGTATGGGGTTTGTTTTTTTTTTCTATTTTTGTGTGAAAATCTTAATGCGGTTCACAGAATACACCTACTTACCAAGTTTCAACAGTATAGTTCTTATAGTTTCGGAAAAAAGTGGCTGTGATATACGGACGGACAGACAGACAGACATGACGAATCCATAAGGGTTCCGTTTTTTGCCATTTGGCTACGGAACCCTAAAAAGCACATTGCAAATCCTGCGTTCAAAGGCTGGTTTCCTATGCTGGGGCCGCTACCTCGCAGCTGGCATGTAATTTCCCGCGACGTATGTTGGGTGACGAGCTGACATGTGCTAGTTACACAAATCATTGTGGCCTGAACTCTGAACGACAGCCTGCAATCTGTTTCGGCTATTGTCCAACTGATTTACAGCACTTTATGGTACCTATGACTGTCAACCGTCGTTGAGGTAGCGAATAGGACTGTCACACGTTTAATAATGACTTGGAAAAGCAATTAAACTTGAAATAAATCTAGTTATGATAACTTGTAATATCTAGTTATAAATCCACATACTCGTAATATTATGCAACCGCAAAGCGTCCGTCATTATGCATTCTGCGAATCGGGATCTGACGCATTCGACGTTTCGTGTTTCGAATTATGTGTTCGAATTTTCGAAAAGTAATCAAGAATACAAGGTAAAGAACCCAACTTGGAAAGTCAACCGTTTTTGACTAATATCGATATTGACTTGAAAAGTTTAATCAATTGTAATTTTTTACAACGTACGTTCACCGTACGTTGTAAAAAATTACAATTGAATGCGCATTAAAAACCACATACCTAATACTGCCACTGTTACATAAAAGATTTTGTCCCCCTAGTTGTATTGGAACCAAATGTCAGATACAAGGTGGTTATGTATCGAAATACAAGGAAACAATAAACTGCTTGAAATAACATATATTTATAAAAATACTCCTCCTTCAAACAACATACCTAACCTTTAGGGGTCTACCGCAATAATAATTTCAATTTATTATTAATATTATTACATCAAACACTTATATTAAGTTAACCTTTATAATAGGTAGGTGACTATAACTGTCACTTATTAATAACCTTTAGGGGTCTACCGCAATAATAATTTCAATTTATTATTAATATTATTACATCAAACACTTATATTAAGTATCAAACACTTATATTAAGTTAACCTTTATAATAGGTAGGTGACTATAACTGTCGCTTATTAATGCCAGCCAGCTCAAACTTCAGCAGAAAGAACTAAGGTCGTGGGGAATTGGAGATAAAGCCAGTACTGTTCCGATAAAAATTTCAATATTAAGGTGTAACCTTCCAATTAATATGCAAGTAAACAATTAGTAAATGGGCGCCAGGGATTTAGAAAATCCCGGATCCCAGATAAATGAAGATGTCGAACTCGGGGTCCTTAATTTAAATTCTGATACCAATATCTCCTAATTTTAAAAGTAATAACGTTTGTTAATTTTACGCTCTTTTTACCCAATCAAACATTACTCATGATTAATTCAAAGTATATACTGGTCTGCAATTAAATCCATCATTTCGGGGGGTTGAGTGGCATTTGTAAGTGCGGTGCAGTGCGTCGTTCATTCCAAATTCCTGGTGCTTCGTCGAGCGAGGTCCCATTCATAAAGTGGATCACAAGGGGACCACTATTGTCCCGATGTCAGTTATTGATCGATAAATTTTATTGGCTTTTCATATATTGCTTCGTTGCAGATATTAGAAATTGGTTTGGTTATTTTGGTGTGCGTGAGATGCCTGTGTTATTAATCGTTTGAGGAAAGCTGTAAGTATGTCACTTTTAGTTTCTGTAAGAGTCATTTTGAGAGATTAATGACAGAATTATCACCGTATTTGTCTTTAAACATCCACTAATGAGTCAGCGCCTTCTCATATAACATACTTGCATAATTAGGTACAAAATGAACTAAAAAATGCGTTATGACCTTAATCTGCCATTATTGGTTTTCGAGCATGAAAAGTTGAAATCCGCACGAGAAAGCTGCAATAAGCCAATTTCTTCAAAAAGTGACAATAAGCCGTAGTTAATGTAAAGCGAGCAACACATTAACGCAAGAAGCTCATGACTCCATTGCAGAGTTCTAACAAAGTTAGCCACGTAGGTAAGTTAGATAAATAAAACTAGCTCGCACAATGTTCTAGAATGATGCATGCTTCTAAAACTTCTAGCCGGGAAAACCAATTTAAAGTTTGAAGGGCAACGTTATTTATTTGCATGCGAGTCAGTGTCCCGCTTGTTAATTTTATAAGGAGTCTTTTTAATTCTTTTGTTTTAGAACATTCGTTTGCGGTTGGTGTTCGCTCCGTTTTTTCAGACCGGTTTAAACCAGTTCAAACTAAACTTAACTGGATAAAAGTGGTGGGATAAATTATGTCAAACAGGCGTAAGCGAAGTCAAGAGCAGGCCCAGTCAGCATTTCGTTTTTTTAAACTTCTATGATTTTCTTTTTTGAACGTAGACAGTACCTACCTATACATTGATATCTATATTATAAAACTTTGATTTAATCCAAATGTAAAACATAATAAGTAGCTAGGTGAACCATGACTAATCCGACTCCAAACTAATGAAGTATAAGAAACCTGGTTTGACCTGTATGTAAGTATGTATGTCCGTTTCTTTGTTCCCTCGTAACTCCTAAACGAATAAACGGATTTGGATAAATCATACATCTTTAGATTTGTCTTGATAGCGCGAGTGTCACTGGCTTTTTTTTTCAAATACCATCGATTGGGATATCAAAATAAAGGGTTTTAAAAGGTGATTACAAAAATATGTACAACTCATATGGTTAAATGTACCTTGAAGTGACAAATCGTAAAAAAAATAATTAAAAAAAACTAATAAACGCGACTGCGTTAAAAGACTAAAGTTAAAAAAAAAAACTGAAAAGCTAAAAACAAGCCCATTTTAGTTGAACCCTCCTTTGGGGTTCGCCGCAGTCGGGTAAAAAGAGGAATTGACAAACATTAATTAGACATAACTACCGCCTATACATATCGAATATAAACAAAATACATGATACCTACAAACACAAGTTGCGAGTCTCGGTTTCTAAACTAAGTAGCAAGTACTAAGTGGAGTAGTATGAGCCCAAGTAAGTACAAGACAAACGAAACTCCAGTAATTAGTGCTAGCTATCTGTCATGACGTAATACGATGCACGTTTATCTTCATGGCTCAGCTCTATAGACATTATGAACTAGGCACAACTAACGACATCTGGCGAACTAGATATTAGATGAGAAGGCACTATGTGTGGGGGAAGCCTTGTATTGCTAAATAAAAGACCCACTTCTCTGCATGTCCTTATGATCTTCATGTCAATGGAGTGAGAAGTCGATTTATAATTACACCATTTTAGTAAGACGGTGTGTATGTTTAAAACGGTCTAAAATAAAAAACTATCTCAAAAACTTTTAATGGAAGTGAAGCTTTAAAATGATTGAACATCAACTACCTATTCCTTTTCACATCAAATTTCATTCCAAGTCCCACTCCCAAAAACTTACCTATTTTCCTAAAATCTGGAAGAGTATGAAAACGCCCAATTCAAACGCGAATCGCAGGCCCTATCAGAATACCAGCGCTGCGGTATTTATTTTTTAAATATCGCAGCATTATGCTGAGATAGTGGCCTTTTTGGCTTCGCACACGCTTACAATGTTGTTAGTTTTAAATGCTCATGTTTTATTTTTTACTGTTTGTGTTTCTCGTGCGTGTCCCAAATAAAATATTTTTCTATCTTTCTTTTCTTTTCTTTCAATTGTTCCTCTTGAAAGATTGTATGTGTATTTTCCTGGGAACACTCTCCTTAGTGCATTTTCAACTTGTAACCAATTGCACGTGATATTTTGTTGTTTGGATCATTTAGCTCCCTTTAAAATGGTTGAGCTGAGTAGTGTTGATCCATGCGTTATATGTTCGTGAACGGGCGCCGTCACTTGGGACTGGTCATCTCTTAGCTGCCACGGCTTATTTTATTTTTGAATTGTTTTTTTTTTTAATATATTTGTTGTACCTACTCTGGATTCTCTTAACGTGTACCTTTTTACGTTCTCACGCTACAAATTCAACATTAAATATGTAACTAATATTTTTGTAACAATTTAATTTAAAAGAGTGTCAATGGAGTTTCTTGGCCGTTCTTCTCCATAGGTACCTACTACGCTTTTGAATGGGCTACTAGCTCATATTTCTGACATTCCTACTCCTTGACGATTAAAAATTGCCTGTCAATGGTTTAATTGAAATAAATGATAACAGTTTTAGTTTTGTAACACTACATGACTTTTCTCTTCCACTTTGGTAACCGAAGCAAGATCGTCGTCTAGCGTAATTTGAAAATGAATGGGTTAGTTCTTTGATGCCTTAGTACTGTTTCGTATTTAACATTTTTTATCATACTAATCTATACAAATATTTCAAAATATCAGCTTTTTACTAAATGCATATGAAAGTATATTCGGTACTTACAACAATTTTTTTTTTTTAATGTTTGTCTGTCTCTCCGAAACGGCTGGACCGATTTTAACAAGACTTTCACTGACAGATAGTGATATTATAAGGAGGGCTACTTTTTTATATGTCCACGCGGTCGAAGCCACTGGTAGCAGCTTAGTAATTTTAAAAAAACCGACCAAGTGCGTGTCGGACCACGCACAATGAAGGGTTCCGTAGTTGGTATGAATTTATCCCAAAAACAAACTTAACATCGTAGTAGGAGACATGTTCTTCCATACGGAATGTACGTGGGAACCTGTTTTTCAATTTTAAATGTAATTTGGTTAACTATTACCCGGTAACTTGTGACGCCTACTAGGCTGTGATAGTTTTCCTTTTAACTTCGTTATAAATATAATACTGCTGTGATTTTTTTTTACATATCCAAGTACAACCATTTAGGTGGCGGCGGGGAGGGGGGATGACGACTTAACTCTAACAAAAATTAGCACTTTAAAGCCTAATATTTCAGAAACAGATCCCTTTATCGATAAATTGTATTCACAAACCCGCAATATTTTTTAAAGACCTATCCAACAATACTCCACATCATAGGGTAAGCGAAAAATAAAAATAAACATCCCCACTTCACATGTACAGGAGGTACCCTAAATAACTTTTTTTTTTTCATGATTTTATTTTACCACTTTATCGGTGTGATATGTTTATCCATGCCAAATTATAGCTTTCTAGTACTAAGAGTCTCTGAGCTAAGCTGGGGATGGACAGACGGACGGACATGGCGAAACTATAAGGTTTCCTTGATGACTACGGAACCCTGAAAATGATACGTATATTTTGCAAAGATAAAACACATAACAAGCAAAGACTGTGGTATATTATATTTCACAAATGCATGTCACGATACTCTGCAGGAGTACCTACGTTAGGAATTTATCGATTTATTTGCCTGTACGCGATGGTACTTGAAGGTATCCCAGAATATTGCTACACTCAAGTACTTTCAGTAAACGTGGCTCAAGCGTATCCAGTACCCGTGAAGTTACTGCAATGAGACACTACTTCAGAATTTTCGCAGACATATAAAAGAGGGCTTTTTATATGTCTGCGAAAATTCTGAAGTATCGACATATACCCGATATTCTTTGAATTTATATACGCTAGACATGTACCTAGGTATATAAATTCAAAGAATATGGGTTAATTCGTACAATTAGTTTTGTTGACTGTTTAAGAAAATTAATTGTTAAACAGGAGGCGACATCAATCTTCCGTGTATTTTTTTTAAGATACAGTGATCCATATTTTGTTAGTGTACTTAAGAATTATGTTAGTAACCAAAGATTGAAATACACACTACAATCAAACTATTATAACTATATAAAAATAAATAAATGAAGTTATAGCCATTTCTTAAAACAAAATTTTCGGAGAGATACAGTACAGACCGACACACTTTTATTTAAATAAATAAATAAATAAAAGTAATATCAGGGCAATTAATAGTAACGCAAATTGACTACCAACTTAAATTTAAGTCACAACTATCATTTTTTTGACAGTACCAACTTAAATTTAAGTCACAACTAGGATTCTTTGACAGTTGTGACAGAATGACAGTTGTGACTAAATTTTTTGTTGGTACTGTCAAAGAATGACAGTTGACTTAAATTTAAGTTGGTACTGTCAAATAATGACAGTTGTGACTTAAATTTAAGTTGGTACTGTCAAATAATGACAGTTGTGACTTAAATTTGAGTTGGTACTGTCAAAGAATGACAGTTGTGACTTAAATTTAAGTTGGTAGTCAATTTGCTTTACAATTGATTGGCCTGATATTACTTTTATTCCTTCAACTACACAAAGAAATCAAGGCAACCTTGACGTTTATAATTAGGAGAGTGTCGGTCTGTACTGTATCTCTCCGAAAGTTCGTTACGAACTTTTCAATTAAGTAAGTATTGAATGTCGGATCGGGAAAAAGTTAATCAAAGTTCGCAACTCCCTGCTGTTTGGAACAGAAAGTAATGTTATTTTAACTTATTAAAAGGCTAAACCGTTCTGTGGTGGCGTAAAGAGGCAAGCAACATTTAATGTAAATTGTAATGAGTGAAATAAATGAGTGTTTTAGGAAAATTTAAGATCCTAGAATTATAGGTACGGTCAGCTGCAGAGAAATCTCACCCCCTAGCAATGTATTTATTCATTGCAAGGGAGTGAGATTTCTCTGCAGCTGACTGTACAATGTGAAGATGACAATCTACACAGATAATGAGAAGTTTTATTTTGAGTTAACATTTTAATTACCTTTAGTATAGAAATCAACAAATCAATTGTAGATGGTACTAATCACTCAAAGTATCAATATTGTCATATTGACTAGACAAAATCCAGCCAAGTGCGTGTCGAACCACGCACAATGACGGGTTCCGTAGTTGGGATGAATTTATACCAAGAACAAACTTAACATTGTAGTTGAAAAACATGTTCTCCCATACATTTTAACTGCAAATATAAGTTGGTCGACTATTACTCGTTAACTTGTAAAGCCTACTTAGCTGTGATAGTTTTTCTTTTCACATATCCATTTAGCTGGCACCCCGGAGGACACTTGACTCTAACAAAAATGAGCACTTTAAAGCTTAATATTACGCAAACGGATTCCTGAATTGAAATAGGTTTGTAAAAACCCGCAATATTTTTAAACGGCCTATCCAACGATACCCCACACCATGGGATAGACGACAAAAATAATACCAGCCCCACTTTACGTGTAAGTACAACAAAAAACAATATTTTATTTTACCAGTTTATCGGCATGATTAATAATATGTATACCCATGCCAAATTAAAGCTTTGTAGTACTAAGAATCTCTGAGCTAAGCCGCGGGCAGACATACAGACGGACATGGCGAAACAATAAGGGTTCATTGTTGACTACGGAACCCTAAAGAAATAGTAAATTGTCATGATGTATATCATGTTCCGGATTGGTGCAAAAACGGCTGAACGGATTTGGCACACAGATAGTTTATAACCTGCATTAACACATAGAGTACTTTTAATCGGTGTACGTTCCCGTGGGATTTTTTCCGACATTAACGCGGGCGCAGCCGCGGGCAAAAGCTAGTAAAATAATTAATGAAGACACTGGCAATACTAATATAAAGGAGTATTTCATCAAAATCAAAATCAAAATAATTATTTCACATAAACCTACATGGGCACTTATGAAACGTCAGAAGCTAGGTGCACGGTTCCAATTAGACGTTTCCTATGGAGAAGAGCCGGCAAGAAACTCCACGGTTACTCTTTTAAAAATAACTGGCTTCAAAATATTATCAAATAACAGTGTTAGTAGGTATGGGAGGACAGTGTAGGCCTTTCAACAATTACCAGGTACTTAACAAAATAGAAAAGTGCCCACAAATCTACACTCTACTAGGCCTACAACGTTCTCATATTCACAAAATAGAAAAGAATCTATAAAAAGATTTAAATACAGATATATAATATTAAAATGAAAACCTATTTAAACCAAATGACATGATTGCCATGACAACTACAGTAAAAAATCTGAATAAATATCAAGTCCACAAAAGCCACTAATAAAGAATTGAAATTCGATTTGTAGGTAAATAATGTCAAATAATGAAAAGATTATGTCAAGTCAAGGATGTAAAAAAAAAACTAAATAAACATCGTTATTTGGGAGCAGTTAATAGACATTTACACAGTTATGCCGTTTATGAGGCACCAGGGAAGCCACATGTGCAGAAGGAATTATTACTAAACTTCCTTGTCTTCAACGTAGTCTTTTATCTTATAATATGCTTTTTTGATAAGGACACGTTTAATGTGGGTTTTGAACTTTCCATCGCTTGTAGTCAAGTTCTATAACCGAATTTGACAACTTGTTATAAAAGCGGATACTATTTATAAGAAATGAGTTGCTAGTTTTAGTTAATGTAAATTTGGGTATCACAATTTCATGTTTACTACGTGCCATATTATGGAAATCGCTTCTTATTTAAAAAAATCCTAAGGCCATCTCATCATCGGCAGCCTTGTTCCACCCATATCTGAGTATAGGCCACCTCCCTTTTGTGCTCTGCTTTTCTGGTCCGTGCGGGCCCTAATTCACTATGATTCCTTACTTCGAAATCACGTCAATCCTTAGCTTATCACGACATCTGCTAATAACGTATTCTCTATGACATAATAAACGAAACCGCGCGAAATGAACGCGAAGATGGCATGGTTTGAACTGTCAAAATACCACGCTTGACAACCGAGACTCAGGTAACAACATTATAGAGAGACTGAGGACTGGTGACGCGGAAGCATGCGACGTGTGCATGTTTGTATGGCAAATCTGTCAAAAACTCACAATGAAGAGACCATTCTGACACTATTGTAATAGCAGACTTGAGGCCCAGTTGTCCGTGTGAGGTCGACTCCGCAGTCTTCAGTAGCAATTTCCCGTAGCTTGCGAAATTTCTCATTTTTTGTGAATTAATGAACGTATGCGTTTCTGTAACACTACCTAATGTGTTACTTTAGTTGTGGCAAATCGTACTAATAGATAAGAGGTCGATTACATGATAAGCCTAGAACACTATTTTAGTGATGAGTTTAAGGTACCTATTAAAAATAAATTTAATACAAAAAGTGTAAGAGAGAAAAAACTGGTTGAACCGAAGGTAACAAATTATTACGGGAAAAGAACTTCAAAATATTTAGTCCCAAAGGTATTTAATAAATTAGATCTGTTAAGACAAAACCCTAAAGTAAAGGTATGTTAAAGTCAAAATTAAGACATTATAATTTATTATGAGTAATCTGTGATTCACACTAAGGGTTTGGTCGGGCCGGCGCGTGCGGGTTGCGGCCGCGGCTTCCGACGCGGTCACCTCCAGACGGATAGGTACATACGTACTTAGAATCTGTCAGTGTCTGGTGTCCGCGGCTCGTCCGCGATCTGTTCGTTCCAGTATGATTGATCATTGACTGAATAGTGCATAGTTGATAGTTTTAAGGTTGATTTTGATAGGTTTTGTGTACCTATACCTGTTAACAAGCGCTTCTCGTCATCAAACTGAAAAGTTTGGCGAGTAACACTATAAACAATAAATAATGAACATAAAAAATTCAAACTAAATTTTAAAAAATCATGTCACTTTGTTGAAGTAGATTATAATCTACTTTTTTATCTTTATATAGATTATTCCCTATTATGTGAATGTAAGAAAGTTGAAGGCCTAGTAGACTGTAGATTTGATGACCATTTTATTTTTTTTAAGTACCTGGTAATTGTTCAAAGGCCTACCTTTCTCCCGTACCTATTAACACTGTTATTTGAAAATATTGTAAGAACCACTTATTTTAAAAAGAGTATAATAACCGTGGAGTTTCATGCCGGTTCTTCTCCATAGGAAACGACCAATTGGAACTGTGCACTTAGCTTCTGACGTTTCATAAGTGCCCATGTAGGTTTATGTGAAATAAAATATTTTGATTTTGATGTCACAACACTGATACACTGACTGATGCATTCTTATAGATTATTCCTGACGAACGGCTATCACTAAAATAATACAATAGTAAGTTGTAAACATACAGGATTTCTCATTAAGGGACTAACCACACTTATTGAGCTCTATTCAGCTTTTGTCCATAGAAAACAACGATTTTGTATGGAGATGCGTACGCTTCCCCATTCAGCTTTCCGCGTCTATTCAGTTTTCGTGGCAAACAGGTATAAAATGAGGACAAATGTGTTTTTATCGTGCGAATGCTATAGATAGAGTTCAGCGCTGTTCCGCCGAGTTCAGCGCTGTCCCGCCGCGTTAAGCGCTCTGTTCCGCCACGTTCAGGACTGTACGCGTTCGCAACTTAAAGAAAGAAACAACAACACACAACAGTTAAGGTACCTGCTCATACTGCCTCATCTCAAAAATCCATCCTGTGTCATATTTTGACTGCTTAGCCCCATAAAGATAAAGCGTGATGATAATCACTTAAAAGGTTAAATCTGTCTAACCATTTGGCTCGTCTTTTATAATTAACTGTTAATTAAAGAGGAATACAAACAATGCAATATTGCTCATCCCCCATAGCGAATAGTGTGATAATATGTAATCTACCGACTGACCAGACTTAAAAGGAATATCTATGCAAAATTTGAACAGAACCTATCCGGTTGAATTACAACACACATTCATCATCACTCATTAACGTACATTCAGACAAACATCGGCATTACAATCGATCCCAGACCTCGTAGCAATTACTTTTATTCCAAAATATTCAATGTACAGTTTTGACTTCGCTACGATTTTAATATACATGTTGTTTTATATCCCATATCTCTAGGGTATAAATGAGATCATATCAAAGAATCAACTGGCATACTCGTATACATTATTTTTCTATTATATTTTATTTTTATTTTTTACTTTTTCATACAAAATAATACGACAAAGTCACGATTATTAATTTAATGTAAAACACCCTTACATGAAATATGACAACGTTGCATTTGCTTAGCTTTAAATATGAATGATCGGTTTGAATGAAAATGAATTACTCGTATTTATCAATGAAACTTAGATACCTACACACATCGAGGGCATCAGTTTCATCAGTTTGGCAACGTCGCAAAAGAAACAATTCGTCAGACGGGTGACAATTTTTGACCTGAATTAATATGATTGATGATAATTATCTTTGAAACTATGCATTTTTGGACCACATATTCTAGGACTTTTTGTATTATTTTTGCTTATATAATAATTAGTACCCTAGAGTTATGGGATATAAAAAAAATACGTTTTAGACAACGATCTCATGAAGGAATCGATAACATGTGGAACATTCATATTATTTACCGATGAAACCAACGTGAAAAGTATGATCCGTACAATAACATTATCAAAAGCAGCGACGTATAAAAATTATATGGTATAAAGGTTTTCCTTACATTTCCCTTCGCTTTGTTAGTACAGTGACGTCACATCAAAGTGAAATTTCACTTATAAAATTATGCTGTATAATATTCATTGTATACCCACGTCATTTGAGTTGTATTTTTTGTTCAGTCATATTTTAGGTTGACCCAAAATGATAACCTCAATTATTGCTCAGGTCGTGTTTACGAATGTAAAATATGAGAAAAACAAACTCGTTCCGGTCAGATATAATTTTATCTGGTAGCGAATAAAGTTCAAAATGTTAGAGAGTTTTAAATTATGAAGATACAAGAGCTCACATCATTATTAATTTTCGGGCTTATAATAAAATACAGCACAGCAGGATACTGTTTCTGTGCATGAGAAGATGTTTTATTATCTACCTTTACTATTAATAGAAAATATTTAACAACCATTTTTTTTTTGGTGGGAAATTATCAAATAACTTCTCCCGCTCTGGGCGGAGCGGGATGTCAGACTTTTATTAACTAAAACCCACCCGTGTTCCTTCAGTTGCCTGTGTGCCAGGGCCACGGTATCCCTTTCGGACAAACCCGCAACCCTGGCAAGAACAATAATTTGACCTACCTATGTTTAATGGCATTTGACCTACCTATGTATAATGGTCAATTTTGTGCTTTATCCAATTGCCTTTGATAATTTCCTGAAAATAGGGTCTCCACGTGTTAATTAATAAAATACCTTCTGATATATTACAATTAAATGAAAGAAAATTTAAAACTCATATAAAAAGCACACTTTGTAAACAAGCATATTACAAATTAGAGGATTATATCCAAGAAAAGAATGCTTGGAAACATGCTGGTCCTGCTCCATAGGACAATTTAGAGTCTAGACAAAATCAAACTGGTTGCTAATTTAACTGTATAATTTATAATTTTTATGATATTAATTTTATTTTCTGTGATTAATATAAATTTAACTCACACACTGACTTATTATATGTTTAATTTTTTTTCATAATCATATACAATGTTTGTAAATATGTGAGCACCATGTACCAATCGTATTTTTTTTTTGTCATTACTTCACTTTTATTTTTTTTTACCAATTGTGGTACCTAAGTAATTTTTTATTTTATTCTAGGTACATCGTCTCACGTATAATTATTAATGAATGTATACAAACTATTGTTAACATTTTAAAAGAGTAAGTATGGAGTTTCTTGCCCATTCTTCTCCATACATAACTACCTTTTGGAAGGCGCAACTAGAATCAATTAACTATTCATGTAATTTTTGACGTTCAAGAGTGCATCTTCGAGCCTATTTGAAATAAATGATTTGACTTTGACTTTTACTCTCCAACAACCTAACGACTATGATACCCGCGCCATCACTAGCAAAATAAGACAAACTTTAACAAACATCAAACATGACAGCTGCTAGTGATGTCCCTGAATAAACAATATGTACGTCCTAAAAGTTTAAAATGTCATTACTTTCGAAGGGCACCTCAGATTCACGACCCACATTCGTCAAAACGTCACTGATTCGGGCACGTTCAAACAAGTCGTAAGTTAATGTTGTTTTAGGACTAATGAGCTGTTTGAATTTATGTCACGATACCCCATCGATACTGTGGCCTGTGGGACTTAAGAAAACACAAATCAAGAACTTCGAAATTGGGAAGGTTTGATTGTGTTTTACGTCAGTTTCTTTGATTTTACTAAAGTTGTTGGGTTGGGTTGTTTACGTACGTTTACCATTTCCGTTACGAGAATTGTCATAGCCGTTTTAATGCTAGCTCAGATAATTTTGCGGTTTCTAATCAGAGTGTCTAACTTTCAATTCGTCTACCAAGCAAAATGCCTAAAATTAATGTCTACACAGCAAATTGCCTAAGCTGTAAATCGCCTACAGATCAAAATGTTTAACAAGCAAAATGCCTAAAATGAAATAATTTCTAAGTAGTCAAGATGGTTAAAATAAACTCACACTAGGGCCTCTGAACTGTAGGTTAGGTTAGGTTAGAACTGTGACCACACAACGTTCCAGAAACGGTACTCCCTTTCTTCTCCTAAAATAATAGACATATTGCAAAGTAGGCATTTTGGTTCATAGTCAGAATATGGTTTAGTTCAAATATTGTATAGACATATTGCAAGGTAGACATTGTGCTTCCTAGTCAATATAAGGTTTAGGCAATACTTGGCATAGACGTATTGATTTCTAGTCAGCATGATCATAAAGGGATTTTGCGTCTCCCACAACCAGATTTTATAAAAACTTGTAATGTTTTGCAATATTAACGCATTGAAACACACCCTGTGTAGATCCCGCAGAAATATCCAACATGACTAGCAGTAAGGGGCTTGTGGCGAAGTAATAACAGCCGTACGGGTCAATGCATCAGGTTAAGCTACGCTTGCTGCAGTTGGTCCGTGGATGGGTGACCATCTTTATATACCAAGACCCCTCCGTGCCTCGGAAAGCACGTTAAGCTGTTGGTACCGGCTGTCATTCGTGGATTTTTGACAGTCGTTAAGGGAGGTCAGATAGTCAATCGCTTCATGTAAAATACTGGTGTTCAGCTGCATCCGGTTAGAATGGAAGCTGACTCCGATATAATTCAATTCAATTCAATTTATTCACAAACAATGTACATTGTGTTTCAAATCTTCAATGTTAACAACATTTGTTGTGTTTCGGCAGTTAGAGATAAGATAGCCAGTTCCTCTGTGGTTGAGGATTCCGGGAGAAGCTCGCTTCCATCTTCGGCCTTATCATCACTTGCCATCAGGTGAGATGAAGGCCAAGAGCTTCCAAGTTGTGTGTAGAAAAAAAAAAAACAAAATAGTTGGGAAAAGGCTAGTCAGATTATGACTAGCAGCCTAGTGAATCAAAAACTATAAGTATTATAAGTATACTACAGTAATTGCTAAAGGAAACTCACAATAAGAACTAGAATAACGCATTTGAAAAGCAGATTAAAAAAAAATGATTCGTTTATTACTCGTATGTCTAGTGTTCATCACAATCACCTTGCCGATAAAGCGTGACATTGTTTTTCTCACGACTCAATAGACTCTCAGTTAGTTGTTCTCTTCATATTGTATACTAGCTGCTGTCTGCGGTTTCGCCCGCGTGGCTTTTTCTATACAAATAAATAAAATTGAAGGGTCTGATTGCAAAGCAACTTTTTTTTTTACGTGACAACGTCTAATAAATCGATGAACGCCGGCTGCATACCTGAAATAGGATGACTCATTGTCCCGTTACGCTCATTGTACGCTTGCGCCGCATCAATGTTTTGTCATGACGTTGTCACGTTAAACTATCGTCCGTAAACCAACTTTACAGACAACCAATTTTTTTCACTCAGGTGAATGTTACTCCTTATAACATCAGCTATCTGCCAGTGTCAAGTCCCGTCAAAATCGGTCCAGCCGTTTCGGAGATTAGCCGGAACAAACAGACAGACAGACAGACATACCGAAATATATATATATATTTTTTTTTTTTTTAAAGCACCGTTTATACTTTCATATTAGTAAAAAGCTGTTATTATATATGTATAAATAAGAATCATAATTATTATCTTATGTCAACATAAGATAATAATTATGATTCTTATTTCCCTAGTAATTATAACAGCTTAGTTATGCTTAGTTATGTTATATGGACATTATATTATGGAGATAATAATATTATAATAATAATAACGTTTATTTGAAACAACTTAAGTTTACAATTTACATAGGAAAACGAAGATAGTCACAAAAGTAAAATACTGTGGCGCAGCTATCATCGTCCAACCCTAAAATATATACTAAGACATTGTTCCAGACTTCCCAAAGAAAGTTAACTAATAATTAAGTGATTTTTTTTTTTTTTAAGAGATATATAAAGAGAATAATTATACTCTAAGTGGAGGTTACTAATGTAGTATAAGTGGAGAGTGGAGGTGGGGTTAAGTGTGTATGTGTGTGAGTGTGTGTTTAGCGTGTTTATAATACCATAAGTTTCTCAGTTTCTTCATAAGACAAGTATTTAAGCCAAGCTAAGAAGCTAAGAGAAAAGTGACTAATTGTGACTTTTCTCTTCAGTAGACTTTTAGTTATAGGGTAAATATTTATGTAATTGTAAAATTTAGAACTGATACGGTCGAAGTGGCGACTAACCAACGCTAACACAGCGCTCAGTCTTACAAACTCTGTTGGCACGTCGCTTCTTTGTTAGGGGAGGACGTAAGGCAGAAGCAGGTGTTTCCTAAAAACTGTTTGTATCAGAATCAGAATCAGAATGCTTTATTTGTAAACATAGGTCAAATTACAACAGTCTGCAGTCTAGGACAAACTGTCCAGCTAGGTAGGTCCAACTTCGAGAAAGAGGTCAATCGTCGAATCCCACTCGGCTGGACAGCGTTCGGGAAGCTACGCAATATCTTCTCATCCCACATACCGTCTCAAGACGAAAGTCTTTGACCAGTGCGTGTTGCCAGTGATGACATATGGCATGAAACGTGGTCGCTCACATTGGGCCTTATTAGAAGTCTAAAAGTCGCCCAAAGGGTAATGAAGAGGGCTATGCTTGGAGTTTCCCTGCGTGGTCGTATCAGAAATGAAGAGATCCGCTGGAGAACTAAGGTAAACGACATAGCTCGAAGAATTGCCAAACTTAAGTGGCAATGGGCAGGGCACATTGCGCGCAGAACGGATAGCCGTTGGGGCCGAAAGGTTCTGGAGTGGCGACCGCGTACCGGAAGACGTAGCGTTGGAAGGCCTCCCACAAGGTAGACCGATGACCTTATGAAAGCCGCAGGAATCCGATGGATGCGGGAAGCACAAAACTGGTCGAGGTGGCGGTGCTTGGGGGAGGCCTATGTCCAGCAGTGGACTTCTTTCGGCTGAAATGATGATATCACAAGGTTGTAGAATTATGTAAAATTTCATATTAGTAATAAAGTCAATATTAATAGGTACATGCAAAACAATACAAATTGAAAATACAATCAATTTCAATTAATGTCAAATAGATTAAGTTACATGTCATAATTATTAATGCTAATGTCAAACAAAATAAAAAAAACGTCAAAATAGGTGAGGCGATGTACAATTTTCTGAAGCAGTAATTATAGAATTATCGCCCAAATATTTCTGTAATGAGTAATAAGCATTTATTTATCCAAATTCTTAATAGTTCTGTTTTGAAATTGTCCAGATTTAACGTTTTTATTTCTTCAGGTAGTTTGTTAAATATTTTTTTGGCCTTACAGACGGTAATTTTATTCATTGGTGCAGTTCTACCATCACTTCGAGTTCTGACTTATTTTTATCGCGTAATTTTCTGTAGTAACTTAGTAGCTACTTTGTATAATGAAATGTTTGATTTGACAAAGATATTTCTTTTGTATATGTACAGGCAAGGTAAGAATTTTAAGACGTATAAAGAATATAGATATCTAGGTCATCGACGTACCCATTCGATTTTATGTATATTCCTTCAAAATCGTTTGAGCTACTTCCTTAAACTATTAGAACGTGTGCGGAGCCCATGCGCTCGCAGTGTTCGCGCTACGTCGTAGCTCGGTACGTAGTACAGGCTACGCGAGCGAGTAAAGTTAGTAAACTGTAAAGTCACCCATCGCTTACGGTAAAAATATTGGAATAATCTGTGGTGTTCTGATATTATTTTACATAATGGTTAATTTATGTGCTACGTACAATAACGTTGGTATCAATATCAATAACCACTATTTGGAAATCGAATATACAAAGTGTAATCGTATTGGATTTCCCTTGAATAGTATTAATTTATTATTTTTATTGTATTGGTAAAAAAAAAGTTGGCCGACAGATGTGAAACATCTATGTTATTATTAGAATTCATAATTAATACCTATAACGAAATATGGAGTACAAAAAAGAAATGTATAGCATACACGCGCGCACACACAAGAGAGTCGAGAGCGGTAAAGTAGAGGGGGGCATCACGGCATGACGGCGTCATGCCGTTTGCCGTCACGGCATACGAGTCGGTTTTACTGCCAAGGCGTGCCAATAAATGTTTCACATCAAAAATATAAAGACAAAAGTAGCCTTTAAACAAATACCCTCCTCTGGTGGTTTATCGTCACTATACAATCGTTGCTGCTTTATTGATATTTTTTAAGCTACTACGTAAAGGCTATCAACCAATGAAAATGAGTGATCGTTAAATGCTCGTATCGGAGTGCGGGAGATTTTTGTAATGTAAAAAATCTTCATCATGAAGTAAATCGGGAACAATTAATATTTATGATACTTTCCAAAAATTGGTCGCTTCAAATTGATATAAAAAACCCTTTTTTTTTTAAATATATATATAAACATAGGACAAATTACAACAGTGTGCGAGATGTTACAGATTGGTAAGTCCTCTATGTTTTGCTCAGAGGCGTACAAATACATTTAATTAACATTTTCAAAATTTTTACTTTATAACACAATTTAACCTCCAGACAGCTCTGGACAGGTCCTATCGACTTATGAAAACGGTCCGTCGTTTTTATAAGTCGATATGGCCCGCATGTGGGGTTCTGGGTATTTCTTTAAAGCATGCCATAGGGGCCGTATTCGGGGAACAGTTTTCATTAGTCGATAGGGAACGATTCCGGTATTCACATTTATTATTTCTCTTGGTATATCTTTAGTCGAGATGCCAAGAACATTTAGCTTCTCCGAAATTTGCTTGTACGTAGGTAATTTTTCTCGCATCTTGGTACTAAGGACTAGTTACATTCCTTAAACATTCATAGTCTCGATACGTTTCTACGATAGTTTTAGCAGTTGTGAATCAGTAAAACGATCAGCCATTTTGCTAACGCGCAGTGTCAATTCACTTCTAAGAAACGCTCGTGACTGAAGTCCGAGGTTTGTGTCTCCGCACGCGTTTTACCGACCGATGAACTTCATTAGTCAGTACCCCGCCTGCGGGGAGTCCATGCATGCTATTTATCGACCGAGTTATCGACTAATGAAAATGAGCCATAACGGGCTAACAAAAGAGCAGGAATTTTGGGAAACTTACATCATAATTTCAGCCGAAAGACGTCCACTGCTGGACATAGGCCTCCCCCAACCACCGCCACCTCGACCGGTTCCGTGCTTCCCGCATCCAGCGGATTCCTGCGGCTTTCACAAGGTCATCAGTCCATCTTGTGAGAGGCCTTCCTACGCTACGTCTTCCGGTACGCGGTCGCCACTCCAGAACCTTCCGGCCCCAACGGCCATCTGTTTTGCGAGCAAAGTGCCCTGCCCTTTGCCACTTAAGTTTGGCAATTCTTCGAGCTATGTCGGTTACCTTGGTTCTACTGCGGATCTCTTCATTTCTGATTCGATCACATAGGGAAACTCCAAGCATAGCCCTATCCATTGCCCTTTGGGAACTTTCATAAAATTACTATAATCTGAATTTCAACTCCCAAGTGGTTTTGGCGATACATTACTAGATATTAATTACAGCTCTATTTTAAAACTTAGACCCATAATCAGCTTCACATTTAATGTGCCTAAAGACTACGAACCACTAATTTATTTCATAACAAACTCCCCACATTTACGTCAAGTACCAAACACTAGCGAACGTTCGACGCCTGATTAATTGTCCCTGCTTAACCATGAAGATACTTACTTAGTGATATGTTCCTAGTTACTCTAGTTAGTAGCTACGACCGAGTTGGTAACAAGTTCCCCCGCTTGACTTCAAACTTCTGCGCAACGATAAAGAGTAGTTGCATCCTATATTATTCTTTCACTGACATACATTACCAAGTGAGCAAACTGCACCATTTTGTGGATTAAAAATGTATAGGCGACCTATATGTCTTTGAATAATTAGGTTATAGAGGTATAAGGAACAGTGTGTAAAGTTCACTCATATTCTATATAGTAAAGGGAGGATCCTCCGACCAGACTGGTATCGTGTCTGGTGGGCAACTGCCCGACGGTTGATGTCGGGATGTTGTATAAATGCTAGTCACGCGGTAAACTCTGATTGTGCTATGCAGGATTTGTGACGTCAGTTCTTTGATGCGTACTTCGCATGTGGCGTTGTTTATGCCGCCACAAGGTTTTAGTGTATCCTAAATTATTCTTTCACTAACACAACCAAGTAAGAAGAATGTTTTGTCTATTTCATTCCTCCGTTTGTTTTTTTTTTTTTTTTTTTTTATTAATGACCGAAACGGACTTCAGACGAAGACTTTGGAAACAGCAACGTGTAAACGTAAAACACAGCATAGCAGTGACACAGAAAGCAGACGAGAAAGCAGCTGGACCTGAGCCAAAATGGCTGCGACGTCGTTAAAAGATGCCCTCCCAAAAAATATCACCCGTCTTTCCAATATTCCATTGCTTGCTTAAGGATGCATATCCGGTAGGCTCTAATAATCCTTCCATATCCTATGGGCACGTCTTCCCTACCATTATCGTGCCCCTCGGTCTACTCCTCGATATGCAATGGCCATTGTAGCCCCATGAAACATGAGGCTCCAGGGGCTAGTGTGAATCTTTGGGTTCATTCGAGTAATCGAGTCTGGTTAAACCACGCTGGGGTCGGTGCATTTCATTAATTTCATTCATTCATAACTGTAATATAAAAAACCCAATTCTACTTTACGCTTACCTACGTCTCAACATAAATGATCGACAGTAGAATTTTTCACAGAAATAGATCGTGTCACTAAACGGGATGTTCTGCTCGCGGCAGATATCAAAACTCCACACTTCGTACAGACTTTAACAAGCCTACTTTATTAAAGGTACTATATTCCATTTACTATAGCATTAGACAAATAACGATTTAGCCGTTATTTGTCTAATGCTATAGTAAATGATGACAATTATTGTGTAATATTGTTGAAATTACTGCACTTTAGAGTTTTTTTTTTTTTTAATGTAAATGGTAAATAGATTACACTACTTTGTATTTATCGTGAAATAACGGAGTTTGTTAAACGTTTACATCGGAATAACGAAAGGGTGAGAACAGTTATTTGTCTAATGTTATATTATATGGAGTATAGCTGTCCCGACAGCCCCTGTCCAAATTTCAAATCCATAGAAACAAGCACTTTCAATATTTCCCGAATTTCCCAATTTTTCGGGCAAATTTTCCAATATGTTTTTCCCTAAAAACATTATTCAGCCTAAACATACAAATGTTTTAAAATAAAAAATGGTGAAGTCGGTACAGCCGTTCTGAAATGATGCGCCTACCAACTTTTTTTAAAAAAGTAACCGTGGAGTTTCTTGCCGGCTCTTCTCCATAGGAAACGACTAATTGGAACCGTGCACCTAGCTTCTGACGTTCGATAAGTGCCCATGTAGGTATAGGTGAAATAAAATATTTTGATTTTGATGATTTTGATTTATGCCGTAATTACAGACATAATTAAAAAACCATTGTGTCTCGCGTGATCACGCGTATGAAGGGTAAATCCATGACAATAAACTTTCTGAAAAACTGAGATACCTAATAATGCCCAAATAAAATACCACTCATTCTGTATAACGTAATATGAAATAAAATATTTTGATTTTGGACATTAAATTTTTATTTATAGAGTCAAATCGGTTCTTTCATCCTCAAGTGATGCGCGAATGTATAAATAAAAATAAATGAAAACACATTTCATTTTTATTTATATAGTTTACGATTGACAGTCATCACAAGCTTGTTTTCTCATCCGTCAAAAGGTACAAAAAAAAAAACAATACCGGTCCACAAAAACAGTTTATTTTCGAAGCATTAAAAGGACGCATATTTCAACGCTTTCCCTATTTTACAAAATAATGCCATTCAGTTGATTGCAATTGCTTGTTTTGAGTGTTGTACTTATATAGAGGGATTCCGCACGGCCATTAGTGAATTCCTTTTCAGGGAACCGCGCGAAATTACATGCAATTTGCGGAACTGTTTTCCGCGACCGAAAGTTTTCAACATTTGATATTTCTACGCTTGCTAACTTAAATACGAGTATTAGTGCTACTGTAACACTCCAACTAACTTTATGTTATAGAAATTCCTTTATAAAGTGTTGCTTTTTGTAGCTTAGTTAAAGCTGTTACCAAAATGGAATTCGTATGTCGATTAGATACAGAATTTGGTAATGCTTTTTCACGTTTTGTTTACTGACATTAAGGTAAGAAAGTTGTTTATTTTTTATCATTATACGTTGTTACCAAAACTAATACAGCGACTGGCGAATTTAATACTGTGTTAATTATTTCGCTGTAAGTAATTTCAGGAACTATATTTTGAAAATTCTGGCCTTTACTGAACTAAAACTTACAACGATACAATTCAAATCAGTTCATATAAATAATAAAACCACTCTAGTGCGTGTCGGACCACGCACAATGAAAGATTCCGTTGTAGGGATGAATTATCTATCTATCTAGCTATTTTCTTTAATAACTTTAACCCATTGGCTGCCCAGATCAAAAATACATTTTTACTTGTAAGTCTTAAATTGTTTGGCAAATTTTACATAATTAGATTTGGTATCGCTAGTCGGGTCCTGGGCATGAACAGAAGTCATCTATAGTATAGCGACGACTCGTTTGAGGGATGTCAGCACACGAACGAATTTTTTTTTTCGATTAATATGCTGGGTTCTGGGCTGCAAATGAGTATTATAAAAAAGTATATTTCCTCATAACTTAATAGGTCCAGTAGATAGATTTATTAGAATTGTATTGAATTTGCTAGAATTGTATCGTTAATGTCTTATATAACTGCTAATATTGTTAAATTAATAGTGTTAGGGTAGATTTTTGAGTATCTATAAAATATCTGTAAGACCTGTTATATCACAAAAAATCGCACTAATAAATACATTGACTTTGACTTTAGATTCGGAGCAAATCGGCTGTGACAGACGTATAGACAGACAAACACACGAGGGTTCCGTCTTTTTTTCCTTTTGAGGCACGGAACTCTAAAAACCAAAAATATTATTTACTATATCTCTGCGGAGCTAAAACTGTTTGCACATATAACCATCAACAGATCCTCGGAAATATTTGCCCGGCTTTTGGCTTACTATATCGATATTACTTCTATTCCCGGCCTCCTTATCTGAAATGGAGCCGTCCCCGGCAAACTGTCACATTGTCCATATCGCTACCATGATGTCCATAAAAAAACATTGTTTGCCGACAAAATATTTGTACAGTGTGTGTCACTCACTTTTTAGTTACATTGTGGAAAATTGAAGTGATATTCTACGCTATAAAAATAACTTTTTTTTTCCTTTTTTTTTCGAAGCAACTTCTATTAACCCCAGTAAAAGCACCTTTTTCATTGAGCTGTGTGCACAGACCCGATTCAAAATATAACAGTCAAATTTCTCAAAAATCTAGGTAGGTACGTACTGAAAAACTGTTTTGACGTGACAAGACAAAATTCTTCGACTCTGGTATGCACATCGTATTATTGTACAACAACATCATACATCAAGTTTTAAAGCACTTCGTCATACGTACTTGATCAACTGTGAGAACAAGACAAACACCAGTTTCCTCGAAGTGAATAGATGCATGACCAGCGTTTCCCGTCACTATGGTCATGCGCTACCATCAAACATAACATAAAGCATAATGTGTTATATTCCAGACATTCGATTTACTATCACTGTTCATGTTAGGAAAAATATACAATACTAGCTGTTGCCCGCGGCTCCGCCCGCGTGGATGTTGGTTATCGCGTAAATAAGTAGCCTATGTCCTTCTCCATATCCCAGGCTATATCTCTGCCAAATTTCATGATGATCGGTTCAGCGGTTTAGACGTGAAAACGTAACATACAGACAGACAGACACACAGAGTTACTTTCACATTTATAATATTAGTATGGATTCAAGCGTAAATCTCTGTCGCAAAAGACCCCTCTCAGAAGATCTCTCTCTATATACTATAGAGTGACAGAGACGATGTTCTAACGACTGTATCGCCCAAAGTGACCTTAGGTCCAAATCACACGTACATCACCCACACTACAACCACAACCACATCCACACCACAATTATAGAGTGACAGAGACGACGCTCTAACGACAGTATCGCCTTTACTTCTTTAAGAAATATATATATGACTACGAAACAGATGAGAATAGGCTTATAAGGGAAAAACGCGCAGAAAAGACTGGAAATAAAATCATCCCGGTTTTTGGAATAGTGAAACATAGTCGACAGTGTCAGGCAGTTAAGATATTTAATAAATTACCGCTTGAGTCAAAAAGCATACTGTACACAGGCTCATTCAAGGCAAGGCTCAAGGCATACCTATTGGAAAGATGTCTCTATTCATTAGATGATTTGTAACAGTCTTAGGTATTGCCTTTAAAACTGACATGTAATTATTTATTAGCATGTTGTTATTTTGTATTCATATTATGATTTTTTTAAATTATAATTTATGTTTGCATGGTATTCTACAATTTTATTTTTATTTTGTGTGTAAATAATATTTTCTAATTTAAATTGAATTGCATGTATTCTTTTATTAATTCAAATACACTTTTATTTTTCTTTATTTTTTTTAAATATTTATAATTATAATTTTTATATACTTGTACTTATTAGTATGGATGAGTATATCCACACTAATAAGTACAAGTATATAAAAAAGGAGGAGAAAGAATCAAAGGATACCAAAAAATTCGTCCGCATCGCTGTCAACAGGAAAAATGCCAAAAAATTTTTTTGGTCAAGAAATAGGCCAGCCCTCCTGGTCACGTGAAGAGTCGACCAACCACTTGGCGATGTCTCGAAAAACTGAGTGGGCACTCGGACCCCACGATCCCAGAGTTTCAACCACAAACGGCTCAAATATATAGCTCCCAATAAGGTTGTTATATTTGCGCCGTTTGAGGTTTTCCGCACCTGCAGCAGCCCACTCAGCACAGCCCGCCGTACTAAGAAGATGGGATGGCGCAAGGGTGTAATAAATAGTAATTCAATAGCGTAATATGAACTTATGCCGCGAATCATCTTTAGATCAACATACTCGTACAACCTAATACCGACCTGCAAATCACAAAAAACGTAAGAAAATTAATTTTAACATCGCGGGCTACCCTGACGCTTTCACCTTAACGTGATGTGCCATATTGCCACCGGATACCGGACAATTTCTGTCAAGTACAAAAAGAATACAAATCTTTAGTGCCTTGACAAACAGACATAGGACATTGTGTGTCTAGAGAATTATCTGTCCTAGATTTACCAGTGACCCAGCAAAGCAATTGGGAAGGTATAAAGGAGTTGGTCAGACGTAACTCATTGGCTTTGTTTGGCCAGTTAACGTGTAGAGGCAGGGTTAGATTGTCCTGTATAGTGTCTACATTGATGTATCAATGTCACATTCAACACTGAACAAGTCGATGCTATAAAGCTTTAGGTAATTTATCCCTAGCAATAAAGCGATGTACCTACAACTACATGACGCGTGCTTTTTTCACAGTTTGTTTGCTTGACCATCGATTGGAAAAGCAGCTCCAATTGCATGTCACTCAGTTTGGTTTTAGACCCGGTTTGTCAACGGAGAGTGCTATCCTCTGTCTTAAGCAAACTGTTCAGTACTACACAGACAGAAGCACACCAGTATATGCATGCTAATTAGATCTGTCAAAAGCTTTTGATCCGATGTATTATGACAAGCTGTGCAGAAGCTACAATGTGAAACGGATCTGCTATATGAGACTTTATCTGTCGGAGACGAGTTGTATCCGGTACGCCAGCGCCATCTAGTCGCGTTCGATGGAGTTATTGGAGTTCGCGCCAACGAGTTTTGACTAATCGGGACGCCAGTGCTGTTTAGCGGCGCATGACGGAGTACAACATAACGTTCGACCGGCGACAAGTGATTGCCGCACATTCGACAAGTGAAGTTCATCGGTGGCGGTCAAGCAGTGAAGACGTCTAGGAACTGTGGCGCGTTCGGTATAGTTGTGTCGTGTACCAACATTAATTACTTTGCATACCCATTATTGTATAGAATCAAGTTCTTCTAACTGAACAGACAGATGTGCTACTGGGGAGTTTGTTCCACTACTTCTTCTTCCCAGCTAAAGCACTAGGAAGTGGTGAAGGGCTGGGCGTTTTGGGGGACTGTCTTATGTAAATTTTATAGTGCTATCAGGTTGAGTAAATAACTTTTGAGTTTAATTCGGTTTTTCTATTGCGCAATAACCGACACTACCCACAGTACGCCCACAGCAGTGTAAAATATGGCTGATGATAACCAGAGAAACCTTCCGTTCTCCGACATATCTTTGTTTAGGTATTTATCTTTGTTCTTTATTAAGCAGCTGAATAGTGTCAGAAAGGCGGGTGTGCGTACAGGTTGGATTGCGGAGAGAGGCAAGGGGGTTTATACTCGCCTCGCCTCTTTAACCTATATATATGAACCAACTGATCGGTGAGGTCAGCAGCACTAATAGGCCTAGTACAGTGTAGATTTGTTGGCACCTTTCTATTTTGTTAAGTAGCTGGTAATTGTTGAAAGGCCTACACTGTCCTTATATACCTATTTATAAACAATGTTAGTTGATAATATTGTAAAGCCAATTATTTTTAAAAGAGTAACCGAGGATTTTCTTGCCGGCTCTTCTCCATAGGAAAAGACTAATTGGAACCGTGCACCTAGCTTCTGACGTTTCATAAGTGCCCTTGTAGGTTTATGTGAAATAAAATATTTTGATTTTGATTTTAATTTGAATACTGGGTGTTCTTTAGATGGAGTCTGTATAAACAACATCAACTACGCGGATGATACGGTGTTGCTGAGTCAATCGATCGGTTGGGTTACGTAAACTTCTGGGCTTTTGTGAGACATATGCGGAGACCCATGGGCTCAAATGCAACGCTAAGAAGAGTGGATTTATGATTTTCAAAGCCGGTACCAAGTGCTACTCATCTGCACCTCCTGTCACTCTTTGCGGCTTTCTTTTACACAGGGTTAATCAAATTAAGTATATGGGCAACTGGGTCTCCAACGACCTGTGTAATCAGGATATTGAAAGGGAGCGCAGGGCGTTGTCAGTCCGGTGTAATATGTTGGCTCGCAGGTTCGTACGGTGTTCTAGACCAGTAAAGGTGACTTTATTTAAGGCATATTGACAGTACGCCTAACATTGTGATATTATTATTGTTAGTCGTTTTACACGTGCAGCCTGTTGACCAACTTTCTCTACAACTTTCAGGATACTATTAGTATTTCCGCGTTGTTGTATTGTCTCGACTATGTTTGCTCATGCGCGGACTGATGATTTTTTCGCGATCATAAGAAAATGGAGCGCTCTGCGCTTCACGACTAACGGCCGCTTTCTATAATATATCTCAATCCCAATCTTGACCCCGACCTTTGTCTGTAACCAATCAACGGCCGAGTTTGTCAATCTGAGTCTTTGAGAGGGCGAATCACAAGCAGCCGTCAAAGACTGCGGATCAAGATTGGAATAAAGATACATTATAGAATTTTGGCTTTAATCGCCTACAAAACAGCTCGAACAGCGTCCTAAAGGACGCTGTTCTGCTGTCTGTTGGACAATAGTCCAAGCGGTGCGATTTGCTTTGTTGCAGAGGTGGTTGCAGTTTCATAGTAGCGCCTGCCCTCGTATTATGTAATATTTTTATGTTTTGAATGACTTTTATGTATTTTACATTTGATTTGATTTGAATATTTAAGTATAATTTTATTGTGTATTTGATTTTTTTATATCAATTTTGTGCTTTAGTTTAATTTAATGTTATGGACTTTGTCTGAAAATAAATGAATTATTGTTATTAGGTATTTTTCTAATACAACAGAAGAATTGGCGTCTGAACGCAAAAGACAATTATGTCTTCTCTTTTGACCAACATTGAATGTCACTCTTGGGGATTGGGCCCATGAAAAGAGATATTACGTTCAGGATAATTCATGACATAACTAAACAAATTAAGCATCGAACCACTACGATACAAGTCGTAAAAAACGTAATACCCAATAAAAAGTCAGACCTATTTTTCTTTTATTCCCGGAGCAGTATGGCAACAAATATTACGTAAAGAAGTTTCACCAGTTTTTGCCGGAGATCGGCCAATCCATTATTCGTCGCAGCCATATCTCGAACAGCCCCAATAGGATTAAACCCCGCTCCATTAGATACTGTTTTACTACTCTTTTGTTTTATGATCGTATTTTTCCGATAATTTATTGAAAGTGGTCACAAAAGAGTCCTTGTTCACTTATAGAGATTAGCATTTATCAGCAACACTGGGACAGGAAAATGTTCTTGAAACTGAAAGTGTGTTCAATATTTTATGATTTAGAACATTTCCAAACTCAAACAACATTAACAAGTTGAGTAAACAAAGTTGATTATATTCTGAGATCTTTTGATTACGGAATATTTCACTTTATAACTTGAAATTAACGTTTCTTACCTTCTGGTCGAGTACTTTTGTATCAATAATAATAATAGAAGTGAAGTGCGTACGGATAATATAATCAAAACACGGGTCGATCGTAGTACCTACCTATACCAATACTTACCATAAAATTGCTTGTGCTGGATAGTTTATTACGCCCTCTCCTCCCCCCCACTTAATAAGCCGTAGAGGTTTTCTCGTTGACGTTCATAAAGTGTTTAAGTAGGCATTTAGGTTTCCTGTCCATCAAAGTAAAGTTGATCTCTACCAGCCAATAGGATTATAATGTTTAGGTGTGTGACTTAAACACGAACGTGTAACGTAAATAAAATAATTTTCACTTCTCATGCTCTAAAAGTTCGTCTTTATGTCGTGCGTAGGCGACATAAAGTCGCTTTTTATGCTCTAGAGCATAAAGTAAAATCTTCGTCGAAGACCAAGGTAATCGGTCCAACAGCCACACGAAGAACTTCAACTTCAAACTCTTTATTTTAATTCGTTTCGATAGTATTCTAAAAACAAGGCAAGGATACCAACAGCAAAACACACATTAAAACTTCATGAAATAAACTTATATTTTTTATTTCGGCCATTTATTATTTTTTAAATTCGTTTTTTACATTAGTTAATCAATATATTCAAAATATAACTAAGTTATCATAGATATAAAAACAAAATGTTTTTATAACTGAGCAGTATGTAACGACCTAAGTCACGTGTTATGTCACGGTCCTAAAGAAAAAAAAAATGAAAAAAAAATGTTGGCGGGAGCCATAATTATTTTTCAATTTTAATTAAATTTACAATATTTACATGTTGCTGTTTCATTTCCTCGCAATCGAAGTGAAAAGTAGAGTGTACTCGTCCATAAAACCCATTTTACACTATAGGTAAAATGGTGCGTTTTATGCACTTGATGTACAGTCTACTATTTGGATATAGTTGTCACTTTGAGGAGGTAAAAAAAAAAAGAAAAAAAATTGTAAACTGTACCGTGTGATATATCAAATGAAAGGGGTTACTGTGAGGGAGTCAAATATATATTTTTAATAATTTTAAAATATACCAATTTAAATTTATATAAGAAAATTTATGAAATTTGAACATTCTTATCTTATTTCCGAAACTACTAAACCTATAATTTTTAATAAAATACAGAAAATAGTTCTTTAGTTAGGAAAACCTATAAGAAGTCTATAGTCTTAAAATAACGTGGTAAATCTCTCAATATCGTGCGTACAAACTTATATTTGCAGTTAAAATGTATGGGAAAATATGTTATTCAACCACAATGTTAAGTTTGTTCTTGGGATAAATTTAAATTCAAATTTATTTATAATAAATCATTTTATACAAGAACGCTTGGACGGTGAACCCCAAAATAGGCATTTGCCTGTATCTTAGAGATCGGTAAATAAATAAAATAATAATATTACCAGCCAGCCTATAACTGTCCCACTGCAGGGCAAAGGCCTCTTCTCATACAGAGAAGGCACGAGCATTGATCACCACGCTTGCTCAAGACGGGTTGGCGATTTCAGACTTATATTAACTATAATTCCAAGTTTCCTCACGATGTTTTTCCTTCACCGATGTCAGTAATGTCCAAGATAAACTCAGAAAGTACATATGAATTGAAAAAGTCACATTGGTACTTGCCCGGATTTGAACTCGCCTCTCATGCATGAGAGGCGAGGCCTTAACCAACGACCATAATAATATTAAATAATTAAAATTTATACCAACTACCGGAACCCTTCATTATGCGTGGCCGGTTGTTTAGCATCTAGCGAATATCGTTGAACTTATGAATCTCATGAGATTTCACGACAATGAATCAATTCCTAGGAGGCTCGCTAATGTGTTATCATGAACAAAGAATGAGAGAAGCATCCAGATTGACTACTTCTATTTCCAATAAAATATTAAAGTGTAATTGTGAGTAATTAGATTTCTGTTTTTTTTATATATTGGAGTTTTTATCATAAAATAGTAAAACAATAATGCGTTTAAAGGGCAATTAATCACCCGTATTTAAATTTTAACGATGTGCATTTAGTCGTGTCGATGGCGAACTTAATATATTATTACGTAACAAAACGATGACTACCAAAAAAAAATGACAGCCGATAAGCTGGCGCTGGCGGGCCCCGCGCACGCCCCCGCAACGGGTTTCGTCGCACGGAAGCTGGCCCCGTTTCACGGGCGCGGGTCACGCCTCCCCGCGACGGACGCCCGCATTTCGGACCACTTTAGTATGGAACAGCGCGGGCGTTCGTAGTTTCAGGACTTAAACATAACTGGCGAAATTTGGGTTTACTATAGACCTAACCCTTCACGGATTAAAAGCGTGACGGTATGTTATGTTATTAATATTTATTTATAAATATTAATATTAATATATATGCTATCAATATTTATTAACATATAGTCTTGATGTATTCGTCTTGATCTTGTTTCTTTTGAGATACTCCACTTTACGTTCCCAAGCCCGTCTAGACATGTAAATAAATTGTGCTTTATTAGAACAACAACAAGCGTTTGTGTAAGAAGTTAAGATTAAGTAGGTTTAGTAAATATGAATCATGCTCAATTTATGTTGTTTATTTTTATAGGTATTAAAAAGTAATGATGTCACAATTCGATCATTTTATAAAGAGGTATAATAACCGGCACGAGTCGTGAGCACAGATGGGCAGTAGTGGGGGCAAGCTCACGTATGTACACTTAAGGCTCAATAAAAATGACACGCGAGAGTCGAATAGACGACGAGTATCGACTGATGAACTAATCGCATGCAGCTCGGCGCCCCCCGGCTTCTTCATTCCGCCAAAGAGACCTAAAAATTTACTACTGCACAGGTGTCAGTTTGTGCTCACGACTCATGCCGGTTACTATAGGTATAATGATATCAACATGAGATTTTTCATTAAAATGAAGAACTTAACCACTGAACATGGTATCCGTGACCTATGCGCTGTTTATTATTTATTTATTTAATATTTTAAGCACACAAATGTACAGAAGCGGATTTAATGCCATAGGCTTTTTCTATCAGTCAACCTTTGGGTTATGCAAAGACAAACAGAGATAGGTGCAATAACGAAATTTGACGACTAAATATTTATTTAAAATAAAGTTATAATATACATTAAAAACTATAAATCTATACAAATAAATTTAATTTAATTATCTGTTTGTAATTTCAAAATAACAGCTTTTTACTAAAAGCAAAAAAGTACTAATAGAAAAAAAAAATTTTTTTTTTGTCTGTGCATACTCTGAAACGGCTTAAACTGGCAGATGGCTGATATTATATAAGAAATAACTTAGACTACTTTTATTTTAGAAAAAGTCACGCGGGGGAAGCCGCGGGCAGCAGCTGGTATAATAAAGAAGAGAGAAGGCGCAACATTTTCATGCAAGAAAAGCATGCAGCTAATAAAAAAAGAGATGATGCCTACAATGACTTTACCAAAACTTTCATCCATTACCCTCTCGTATTAAATAGATCCTTTTCTATTTTGTGAATGTAAGAACGTTGTAGGCCTAGTAGAGTGTAGATTTGTTGGCACTTTTCTATTTTGTTAAGTACCTGGTAATTGTTGAATGGTCTACACTGTCCTCCCATACCTATTAACACTGTTATTTGAAAATATTGTAAAAGCCAATTATTTTTAAAATAATAACCGTGGAGTTTCTTGCCGGCTCTTCTCCATAGGAAACGACTAATTGGAACCGTGTACCTAGATTCTGACGTTTCGTAATTGCCCATGTAGGTATAGGTGAAATAAAATATTTTGATTTTGATGATTTTGATTTATGCCGTAATTACAGACATAATTAAAAAACCATTGTGTCTCGCGTGATCACGCGTATGAAGGGTAAATCCATGACAATAAACTTTCTGAAAAACTGAGATACCTAATAATGCCCAAATAAAATACCACTCATTCTGTATAACGGGTCCCCGAGTGTGTAGGGTTGACAATGCGCGCGTAACAAAAGCGGATGTTGGGGAAAAACGACAGTGCGGACAAGCAGCATTGAGGACGCGCTCTGATTGGCATTCGGTCGGCTTCGGCGGCACTGATTAACGAATTTCGCGCGTGCCTTGCGGTTAGGGTTGGCAACTGCTGATGATTATTGTGACTTAAAACGTCAAAAGCGATCTTTTATAATTGCTTTTTAGGGTTCCGTAGTAAGCAAGGAACCCTTATAGTTTCGCCATGTCCGTCCGTCTGTCTGTCTGTCTGTCCGCAGTTTAGCTCAGAGAATTTGGTATGGGTATACATATTATTCACACCGACAAAATGGTAAAATAAATCTTGGAAATATTTTTTTAGGGTACCTCCCATACACGTAAATTTGGGATGATATTTTTTTCTTGTTTATCCCATGATATGGGTTATCGTTGGATAGGCCGTCCAACAATATTACGGGTTTGTCATACTAGTTTTCGATTCAGGATCCGTTTGCGTAATATTAAGCTTCAAAGTGCTAATTTTTGTTAGAGTCAAGTGTTCCTCCCCTTGCCAGCTAAATGGTTGTTTATAACGAAGTTAAAAGGAAAACTATCACAGCTACTCGTATGTAGGTTTTAGAAGTTACCGAGTAATAGTCAACCAACTTACATTTGCAGTTGAAAAACATGTTCTCCGATACATTCTGTATGGAAGAACATGTTTTTCAATTACAATGTTAAGTTTGTTCTTGGAAGAAATTCATCCCAACTACGGAACCCTTCATTATGCGTGGTCCGACACCCACTTGGCCGGTTCCTTTTTATGTGTTGTGTTTGAATTAAGGGTTGTCGAAATTAGAGCATAGCCCTTTAATTTCGGCACCCGTCATTGAAACACGACGCATTATAATGTAGATTAGTACAGCATTTTTTTTTGTATGAATGGAAAAATTGCGTTCCGAAAAGGTTGTAACTACTAAAAATATTGAAGTTGTAATGGTTTACACATAAATATTACGAATATAATGATTAGCGACTACTTAACCACACATTTATTGACGTTCAATTGTCTCTTAACTTAAAGCAACGTTTATAAATATGGGTGTTAATTTGTAATTACTATATTCAATAGAAAAAACCGGCCAAGTGCGTGTGGGACCACGCGCAATGAAGGGTTCCGTACTTGGAAAGAATTTATCCTAAGAACAAACTTAACATTGTAGTTGGTAAACATAATCTCCCATACGTTCCAACTGCAAATGTAAGTTTGTACGCACAATATCGAGAGATTTACCATCTTATTTAAAGACCATAGACTTCTTATAGATTTTCCTGTAATATATAAGTATAGAACATATTCTGTAATTTTTTTCAAAATTTTTGGTTTAGTAGTTTCGGAGATAAGGGGGGGAATGGTAAATTTTCGTCTATTTTCACTTATAACTTTAAAACGAATTATTTTAAAATTATTAAAAAATATATGAAATAATGAAATCCTCACAGTAAGCCCTTTCATTTGATATGTCACACGGTACAGTTTGCAAAACTTTTTTTTTTTTTTTCTTTTTTGCCCCTCAAAACTAACCCCAATATTCTAAATTCATTTATTTCATATTTGGGTCACTCAAATTGATATGTATACCAAATTTCAACTTAATCGGTCCATTACGTTCGGAGCAAATTGGCTGTGACAGACGGGCAGACAGACAGACAGACAGACACACGAGTGATCCTATAAGGGTTTTTTCCTTTTGAGGTACGGAACCCTAAAATTCTGCTAACCGTAAATTATAACTTAGTAGACTATTCTAGCGAGCAATAAAAGAATAAAGTAATTCATTTTTACAAAGTTTTCATCGCAAAAATATAATATTACAATTCCGATACTTCTACAACTGAGCGCAAGTTTAAACGGAGAAACGTCCGTTCTCGGCGTATCTTACCAGCAACAAAATTATATTACTTTCTTTCATATAAACCATAAAATTAAGTAATATACTTTCAAAAAGATCGTTTAAAACAAAAAAGATTATTTCGAATAAATCTAAAAAACTACTTTGACGCTACTTCGTATAATCAGAAAAGCTCTAAAAAGTATTTATCTTTTTGCCAACTTCGCTCGTATTTTTGCCCTCGCCGTATAGAAACTCATATACCCGAAAAATTGTAATTTAAGTGCAAATTGCGGGTCTCAGATTACACATCCTTACGTCCAAGTATAATATTCGCTGAGTTTGTAAAAGAATTTTATATTTTTAGTTACATTTCTCATTAGTGTGTGCTGAGGGAAAAGATTAATCTTGGAGTAAAGCCATGTACTTGAATAGGTAATTCGAGCAATAATTTAACCCTTTATAGGATTTGAATGACTGAAAATATTCATTTCAATAGCTCTCAAACAGCTAAACAATAAGTTCGGCTTCGCAATGTGCAATGAACGCTGACACCTGAGATACAGGACACGTCCTAGTTTGGGTGTCAGGAGTTTCACAAAATCGAGCATGTACTTAGTCTAATTTTCATAAGGATCTAAGTTAATTAAGTAATTCATTGTCAACCCTTTTTCTCTCTTTATGTATTAGGCAAAAAAAAATATCCTGTTAGGGTTGCGAGTTTGTCCAAAAGGGATACCGTGGCCCTGACACACAGGCAACTGAAGGAACACGGGTGGGTTTTAGTCAGTAAAAGTCTGACACGCCCTCACGCTCCGCCCAGAACGGGAGAAGTTATTTGACAATTTCCCACCCAAAAAAAGGCTTATTAAAATAAATTATTATTATTATTTACTTAAACTGGCTTCAGTTTGTTGGCGTCAGCTTCCAGTTTTTTAAGGGATACGAAATATTTGTTGTTTATTTTTGTTCGACAGAAATCTACAGATATTAAAAAATGAGCCGACTTTTTTTAGAAGGCTATCAAAAAGTTTGATTTAATCATCATCTGTCAAGCCTTTTCCCAACTATGTTGGGGTCAGCTTCCAGTCTTACCGAATGCAGCTGAATACCAGTATTTTACATTGAGCGGCTGCCTATCTGATCTCAACAACCCAGTTACTGGGTAATACTATACCCCTTGGTAAGACTGTTTATCAGACTTTCGGGCTTCTGACGACCCGTAACGATTATCAAACATCCAGGTATGATAGCCGGGGCCAACGGCTTAAGATACTTTTCGAAGCTCGGAGAGGTCTGTAAGGATGGTCACAATAAAAAGTTGCATCTATCTATAACATATTCATTGAGACCATTACAATGAGTCCAAACAACAAAGTCCTCTGCTGTAAATTGGTGAGGGAGTATCCTGAAAATTCCAGATGAGACTGCAGCATCAGTTCAAGGTTACCATGTTCTAATATCATTGAAGTATCAGAATACATGTACATGTTTGTCGAAGGACCGATGGCCGGTGGAGCAGTAGAGTCTTGGAGTGTAGACCGCGTATCGGCTAGCGTAGCGTGCGGCGCCCCCCAGCTAGATGGACCGACGACCTCCAAAAGGTGGCTGGGACAGACTGGATGCGGAAGACGGAGGACAGAGTGTTGTGGCGCAATACTTTGTGCACTAGAGCACAAAAAGCGACTTTAAGTCGTCTACGCACAACATAAAGACGAACTTTTAGAGCATGAGAAGTGAAAAAGAATATATAAATAATCAATAAAAAAGAGTACTGGCTAAAACAACGATTTTTCTGTAATGAAATTGGTACCTTACCTCCCCTAAAGTAAAACGTCTTTCAAACACTAACATAGTTACCTGTACAAATGTACATACCTACTAATAATGTATGTATATATATATGTAGGTTCCAGTTCGGGGCAAAGCAGTCGGCCCGCTTTGATCCCTGGTAATGCTATTCGTAACTGAGATCACTTCAATCTGAAACATAAGGACCTCACTTCTGAGATACAACGACCATTTTGATTAAAATTTGGAAAACTTAATGACAAGAATTTGAACATTATACAGCAGACTTTACAAAATTAGGTTATTGAAATGTTTTTTTTTTTTTTTTTCAAACAGCCAGCCGTTTCGCATTCCGTCCACTGGAGTCTCGTGTGATGTGCCGAATTCAACCCTGGGATGTTGGCTCTGTCGGCACATGTAAATAAGTATGTATAGGTTTAATGACAGTGTGTGGTATGGATTAATGTTTGTGTAGCTAATCAAATGTGAATTATTTTATGAGGCTCGTGGTTAAATAACCACGGAGCGATCTAAAAGTTAAGCTGCTTCCGTTCGTGTATGAGATAAGGTTTAATTAGGTATTGATAGCAGTGATAGAAAGAAAAGAAAGAAAGAAAAATAGGTTTATTTGTCACAGAAACACGTGCATACAAAAATATAATTAACTTGAGTAGGTAGGTATACAGAAAAATAAAAAACCTAGACATAGCCTAGTGATGTGACCGTTGGACTGCCAAGTCATCGGTCTCGAACCCAAGGCACGCGCCTCTGACTTATCGGATTCATGTGCGTATTGTATAATTATCACTTGCTTAAATAACTGTGAAGGAAAACATCATGAGGAAACCGGCACACCTGTAGCGCTATTCTGTTAAAATCTCACAGTGAATACGTAGGTGAAGTGAGTTCAAAGTGAGCTGTCAATCTCTAGACTCCCTAGCGTCAGGCAGGATGACAGTTCACTTCAAGCTCACTTTACCTATATTTTCACGGTGAGATTTTGACAGAATTGACCGGCTGAGAGATATTTCTTGAGGGCATATGTACCCAAGTCAGATGCCCATGGGCGGCATAAAAACTCTGACACCAGCCGGTCGATTCTGTAAAAATCTCACCGTGAAAACTTAGGTGAAGTGATCTCGAGGTGAACTGTCATTCCATCTGAGACTAGGGATTGACACTATTGACAGCTCATTAATTCAAGCTCACTTCACCTAGGTTTTCACTGTGAGATTTCTTAAGAATAGCACTGCAGATTAGTCACTAATCACACGAATAGAAGCAGGCTTTGTTTTTCAGTCAGATCAACTTTGTTTTTCGTAAGATAATATGTCTAGGACAGAGTAGAGGTTACGGGTAGTTGGATGTCCTAAATTGTAATAGCTGGATGTCTAGCCATAGAATTTCGATATTATATATTAATTTGGTTAATAGGTAGAGATCAAAAGGCAGTCTAGTTAGTCTGAAAGGCGACCCTACTAATGAAAAGATGTATAGTTGTACACTGAAAAAAACACACTCCAATCAAGTGACTTAGCTTGATTGACGATGGTGCCGATTCCCTTGTTTACAAACTAAACTAAATTTAAGTTAAGTGCATCTTTTTCTTTCTATTTCATTTAGAGAAGGACAGAAGATAAATTTTAGTTTAGTCCTGTCAAATTAATCAGCGCTTGACGTAAATTGAAAGAAAGAAAAAGAAAGAAAAATTGTTTATTCTGCACAAACAAAACGCACTTAATAAAAAATAAAATTATGAAATACATACATTGTAGTAGCCAAAAGCCTCTTATTCAAGCAATAAAAGATTGTCAATTTAGTCCATTCCTTGATGTCAGGACCAGGGACCAAAGACAATTTATATTGTTACACTGTGTTGCGTCACTGACAAAAATGTCAACAAACAAACGATTTAGACAAAAACATTATGCCGATCACAGAGTGGAAAATGACTACTTTTGTAACAAACAAACAACAGTAACAAGAACAATTAAGCCGTGCGTCGCATCTGTGCAAGAATAGGTCGTTGCTCAGCAAAATGCTGTGACTTCGGACGAACCTACCATCAAAGCGCTGATTTTCAGCAACAACCTTTAGGAATGACGTATTGACGTCCCCCTGTGTGATTTAATATATCGGGTAAGTAAAATTTTACCACAGAAACGTGATTTTATCTGAACATAGCATGTACATACAAATAAAAATAAAATATATAGATTCATAATAATACGTAACTTTAAAAACTAAAGATAAATAAATTAAGAACATGAAATAAAAACAATGAAAATAAACAATAATAAGTGATTACTATAGACGTTGTGTAGTGTGGTGTTTTTCTACTTATGCAGACTTAAAAGCTATTTTAGTAATAAATACAATGTCGTTATAATAACAATACTCCGTAATGAAGTACTTCAGTTTCATTTTTACATCTTAGGTACTTTCATAAATGCACCATGGGAATTTACATGGCGGCCATTTTGCAAACGACATGAATCGAGTACACGACAACCATGCTTTGCTTTTTCGCTCAAAGCGGTAAATTAAGACATTAGTACAACTAAGTGATAATATATATTCTTTCCAATATTGTTTTAGCGGGCTGAATGGATCATGGATCCTTCGATGTACTAAGAAGCAAGATCCACACATTCTTAGGGAATGCAAAACCAAAACGCCTTCCATGTATCAGGTATTTTATTACTTAACTAAACAAATTGAAACAGAAACCCAGAAAATTGATAGGTAATCCTTCCGACACTAATGAAGTATACACATTGTTCCACCCAGAAAATGCAGCTTCAGAGAGACAGCAAATACTTCCTAGATAACTGAGGACTACCATTCCTCCAGGAATAATAACAGACTGGACCAAAACTGGGAGAAATCAGACAGTCACTCACACTGTTGGAAAGCCATATCCATTGCCTGTAGGCCATGACCCTTGAGGTAAGTACAAAAAGAGCAGCTATTGTTACTAGTTTAGTTATTAGTTTAGTTTAATCTCATGTGGCTTGTTGTATCTGCATGTAATATTTCTTTAATATACTCAGAAAATGCTTTTTTGTTCTCAGGACTCTTACTGGCGGAGGAATGTTATTCCAACAATGTGTAGCAGCATATCTGAAACTCCCCCTGAATGCTGCAGTCCTATGTGTTGATGTGCAAAGAGGTTTGGTAGAAAGACGTGGTTCGTATTTGCTCTGTCTCCAACTTAACTTCTCAAACAGATAGTGTGGTTTTTGTGTATTGACTACTCCAAAAAGTAAACCAGCCATGTGTAACTTTCTCCTAGCAGCCATTTTCAAAATATTATTTTCATTAATAAAAGGGGTGACATGACTTCTACGAGGTATATTTACACAGAACCGTGTACATGCATTTTGTATGCGTTGTATCACCTTCTCTGTTCTTGCTAGCAGGCATGGGCCATACACGGTATCACAATAGTTAAGTCTAGATAAAATCAGGCTATCCACTAATTGCTTACGCAGATTAACAGTCAGGTAGTCTCTAATTGAATATAGGAGTTTCAGTCTATAAAAACAATTTCTCATGGACTTACTGATGTGCTTCTCAAACCGCAGTTCTGGATCTATGGTTAACCCTAGGTTGCATGCTATCTCTACCCTTTCAATTTTTTCCCCCCTGATAACAACTTCTGGCTTGGCTGACAGTATTGCGCTGATCATTTTCCTACTTCCTAAAACCATAAATTTCGATTTCAGTGGGTTTAATACCAGTGAGTTATTATCTGACCATACAATCACTCTTTCAAGGTCGTCATTGATTTTTTTTACTGCCTCTAATGTATCACCTGTTTTAAAAGTTATATATAATTGGATATCATCCGCATATATGTGATACCTGCAATGCTGAAATGACTTAATAATGTCAGCGCTGTAAAGGATATACAGAAGGGGCCCCAAAATTGATCCCTGAGGCACACCACGTAGTACCTGACGAGGGGAGGATGACATCTTTGATCCATCCTCCTTCTGGATTTCAACGAGCTGTGACCTGTTTTGCAAGTAACTAGCAAACCACTGTATTGTTTCTGTTGTAAAACCATAATAGGCCAATTTGGAAAGTAACAGAGTGGTGTTTATTGCATCGAAAGCCCGTGAAAAATCAAGCAGTGCAAGGATTGTTCCCTCCCCCCTGTCCCGTGCCTCTAAGATATTCCCTACTACATCGGAAAGGGCTGTGGCCGTCCCACGGCCTTTCCTAAAACCAGACTGAAGATCGGGGAGCATATTGTTTGCTTCTAAATATTCCAACATTTGATTATAAACCACCCTCTCTAAGACTTTTGATAAACATGGCAAAATGCTGACAGGACGCAGATCTTTAAAAGTACTTGGGTTGCTGATTTTGGGTAAAGGACGCACAATAGCACATTTCCATAAGTCTGGGAAAGTGTGGGTATCTATTGACTTATTTACTATTGTGGTGATAGCCTGAAGGGTGGTTGGTAACGTTAGTGTTATCATATCCAGACTCACTCCATCAGTCCCTTTAGCATTTGACCCCAAGCTCTTAATAATTTTAGAGATCTCCTCCTCATTAACATTTCTTAACTCAAATTGAGTTTCATCAAATCTATTCGCATCAAAATATGATAGCTGCGATGTGGGCAGTGTGCACCGTCCTGGTACATTCAGAAATGCCTTGTTTATCTCATCTGGGTCATTCAATTGTCCGGGAAGCATGCCTTCACTATGTTCTGAGAATACGTCAGTTTTAAGATTTTGCCAAAGTTTTTTAGGGTTTTTTATCTGACTATTTATGTGCCTGTCAAAGTATACCTTCCTTTCCTGAATTAGTGATGTAAAAGCCTGTTTTTTTAAATCCAAATAATATTTCTTTGTAGTATCCAGCTTATCCTTATGATAATTATTTTTTGCCTCATCTCGCAGCTTAATCATCAATTTAATATTGTCGGTTATCCACGGCGTGGGTCGGTCTCTAAATATCTTACTCTTTATGGGAGCATGTAAGTCATATAATTGGGTGATAAAGATATTAAAATATTCAACCATGCTATTAACATCTGTCAGTGAACCAATTTCCGACCAAGGCATTAATTGCAGATCCACTGCAAAGTAATCCATCAATATATCCCTTAGAGGCCGATATACAACTAGCCTAGGTTTGCTTTTTACCTTTTTTATGACAGTATCACATACAATAAACGAGTGATGACCAAGTTCACTGACGTGACTGACTAGTATATTACGAACCCCCACATCAGTACAGATCACGTCTATGAGTGTACTACTATCCCCTACAAAATGAGTTGGTGACTGTACTACCTGATTTAGAGAAGTATAATTAAGGAATTCCATCATATCTCTAGTTTTTGTATTGTTAGTATCCAATAGATTAACATTGAAATCCCCCAGCAATACCAAATGATCGTAAGGCGCCAATGCGCTAATACTGTCAGTTATTCCATCCAGAAATTTTGACAACTCAAACCAGGGTGGCCTGTATGCAGTGCCGATCAACATCTTTCTACCATTAATAGTTAGGTTCAACCACATCTGTTCCACATCAGACTGCTCTGAGTGTGGCCGTACACGCGCCCTAACTCCCGTTTTAATGTAAAACGCTACACCTCCGCCTCGTCCCCCGCGAATAGACACAGGGCGTGGCACGTGCTTCAACCGATACCCCGGAACCTTAGGCGCTCGCCCTTCCTCCCCAGATCTTAGCCACGTTTCGTTGATTGCCATTATATCCACTGAATGTTGTGACATGGCAATTAGAAACTCGTCCTGGTTAGTTGCTAGAGAGCCTGCATTGAATAAACCAAACTTTAATAATTTTGATTTAGTCATTTTATGTAAATAATAATTGCTGTATACGTATATTTATATAGTAATGTTAATCTTTTATTCATATATTTATTATAGTAATTTTGTTTATTTCTTTTGTATAAGTTTCTGTACATAAGTTTTAATTCTGGTAGTAAATAAATAACTGTGTTACCTTTAAGATAATGCTCCCAATCATTATGAATTGAGAATAAGATATATCTATTGTTTGTAAATAATGTTTTTGTTAGTGTGTAGATAATAATATATGTAAATAATATAGCTATGCTCCCTGTATTATTGCAGTACTTACTTTGATATTCCAACTTCCCCAGCTCACGACAGATACGACACAGAGACACCATGTTCAATAAACGACTAAAACTAAGAAATACTACAAAAAAAGGTTCATCAAACAAAGGGTTATTTGCTATAATTGTCGGTGTATGGTCCAATAAACTTATGTATGTCCTCCTCAGATGCAATCCTGTGAGTGGATTCTCCTGGCTTTTGCCGGACCAAGATGCGACCGCGCTTCGTCCATACGAACCGCCACCCATGAATCCCTGCAGCGGCCCGTGTTTGACGAAACAAATGCTGATTCAACTTGGTTAGCCTCTCATTGACAAAGAAGCGCACGGGTTTCCCAGAGAGTCCAAGATTCTCTGTCGTGGCATCACGCCGCACGCGGGCTCCGTTCAACATGGCGTCACGCTGGTCACGTCGAGCGAGGCGCACCATGATAGAGCGAGGCCGGGGCTCTGTTGAAGCTATGGGGCTTGTCGCTTTTATGTGTCTGCCACCGACTCGCTCTGCGCTCACGATGTCCCGTTCCTCCAAAGCGACTCCTAGCTTTGTTGCAATTAGCTGGAACAGGTGTGTTGGGTTTTCCGCTTGCGACTCAGGTACGTTCGCTATCACCAGATCGTTTGCCATAAGTTCCTGGTCTCTGTCATTGAGGTCCCTCTTGAGCTGTTGAACCACGCTCTCCACCGCATTTAAATTTGGTGTCGGATCGCATCCGGCATCGTGACGTTTCTCTAGTGCCTCCAATCTGGACTCAATCCCATCCATACGTGTGTGGCATGAGTCGTTAGAGGCCTTCAACTCCGCCACGTCTTTCCGAAGCTCCAATACCTCAAATCGCAAGGTGCGCAACTCATCCACTACCATTTTTAGAGCGGAGCCTACGTCCTGCGGAAATTCAGGAACCATATCGAGAAAGGAGTTGTCTGGGTGGTGGCTAGCTGGGGGAGGCGTGAACACTTGCATGAGCGCCTCCACCACCACAGGCGACGACGGTGCAGCGCTTGACCGAGGTGTCAACGGTGCGGCAGATAACAGAGGCGTTGGCGATGCGGCAGTTGACAAAGGCGTCGTCGGATGCACCAACACAGTTGCTGCCGTGAGCGTCGCAGGCTCCAGAGCCGCCACAGCTGGTGGCGTTGTCATTAAAAGGGACGCGTCACTCTGTACCTCAGCCACACAACCTCGTACCGGCGTTTCGGCCTTATTATCCCTACGGACATTTTTCCTGCACTCAGGACAATGCCAGGCAGAGACTAAGGGGCCCTTCGTAGGTAAACCGACGCATACTCGGTGATAAGCGGTGGCACATTTTGTACACCTTGCTGTGTCCACTGCTGACAAAAATTTGCCGCATCCTCCGCACTTTACCGGCATTCTTGCAAACAGGTATTGCTATAAGTTCAATGAACCTCCTCAGAACGGTTACACAGTTTGTTTACTTTTTAATGTCAATACAGACGCTGACAGTTGACACCAAAAATTGACTGACACTTATTTTGAAAAATTGTGGGTATAAAAATATGGCTTGCAGATATGGTATTTTCTTACGCAAGAATTATGCACTTTAGGAGGACTAACCAGGCCTCACTACACTGTATTTACTGTATTATGTTTCCATACACTTTATTAAAAACTTTTTATACACTATAATGTCGATATTTTATTTATTTCCGCGAAAAATCTGACAACGATATCACCAGTACAAACGTCAAAACGTCACTCCTCCTCCTCATTGACGTAATTTTATTCGGCAAGTTTTTAATCACGTCTAAACTTGTATGGAGTAGTGACAGGCGCTGGTTAATTTGACAGGACTAAACTAAAATTTATCTTCTGTCCTTTTCATAATGAAATAGAAAGAAAAAGATGCACTGAACTTAAATTTAGTTTAGTTTGTGAACAAGGGAATCGGCACCGACATCTTGTTTAGATGAATCAAAATCTTAGTTAAGTTGATCATCACGACATGATTTTTTTTACAACGAAAACAGCCTATACAGCCTATTCGATTTTTGACAAATGTTGATGTGAAAATAATTAAATGAAAACTGATAATTAAATATATTAAACAACCATTTAAAAGACTTTTGAGAATTCAATGCTAAGACGTCCGGACTCATTCATTTTTCCTCGTATAAAATCTATCGCATTTTATTATATGTATGAAAACTCCTTGCCACTAAACTTTTTAAATTGTCTTATAAATTTAAAACTAAACTGCAAAATAAAATGATCGAGCTCGTAAACAAAAGTCACGACCGCGCAATGAGGTTATAAGATCATTGCGACCGCGTAACAGAAAGATGCCTATGCAAAAGATTCAATTTTAATCGACTCATAATTATAGCCTCTGAAAGTACGCCATGTTTAACAACTGTATTGAAAAAATATTGGAAGACATGTGGCATCTACCAACCCGCACTGGGCCTACGTTATACATTACAGCCCACTCCCTCTCGAAGAGAGTAAGCCTGTGTCCTCACAGTGCGACCAATAGAAGCTGATTATGCTACTCCCCAAAAACTAATCTATTAAAACAAACTTTCTCCTATCAAATTTCTTGTTCACTTTAATTACCATGTCCAATGAAGACCCTTTATATAATAGAACAGAGAATAAATTATGAGATGTCTTGACAATTGAGCCTATCCATGACAGCTTACAAAGATATTGTTCTAAATTATAGATTAATAGACAATCCAATTTCCTGAGTAATTAGTTTTCTGGTTTGTAAGCATTATCATACAATTTTCTTTCTGTATAGCTTCAGAGCTCCGAATGAATGATATGAATTCTTCATATACTTCTAACTTTTCCTTTCATATTTAGTCCATTCTTCTCTGGAATGCGCTTCCTCTTTATGTCAGGACGGCAAACAGACGATATACATTTACGCGGAAATAACAGAGTTATTTTCAAATGATAAAGTTTATCATTTTTATTGTTTTTCTAAACTACCCCCAAAAGGGGGATTAGGGGGTGTCAAACTTTATATGAAAGAATTTTAACGCGCGGTCCATGAACTCAAAACTCAGTATTTATACTAAAAACTAAAAATAAAGAATAATGTGCATCAGAGTTTTTCGAAAATCTACCCCTAACGAGGTGAAAAGGGGTAGTCAATTTTACGAAGAGTATTTTACTGCGTGGCTTGATTAACTCGAAAATTTGTATAAATAACCTAAAGTCAAATAATGGAAAGGTCACAAAAGACTTTAAAAAAATTAACACCTTTGGGGGTGAAAAGGGGAAATACATATATAGAGTTTGTATGAATAAATCTTATTTCTTTCATCTTTTAACTTGAAACTGAGCCAGAATACTTCACCATACTTTTTCTATTCAAAGTTAGAGCGAACAGGCTTCTGCTGGGTAAGCTCACTCCATCGTCGACTTTGTATCTGTCACCTCTGACTACCACTAACCCATCGTAAAATAAAAAAAGCCATCATTTTCCTGCCCTAATCCCAATTTATTTGGGGTCGGCGTAACATGTCTCCTTATACTTATGTATAAATAAACAATAAAGATCTTAATCATTCGTTAAAGGGGGTGGAGGGGGACGAAATCCACGCGAACGCAATCGCGGACGAAATGCTGAATAACTGACATATCAGAAATTATGCACAAGGGATTTTGAATACGGATTTTTATAATGTAGGCGAACTCTAAGAAGGGGTTTTGTAAATTTAACCTTTAAAAGGGATGAAAAGGGGGGATTTCTATCGTATGGAAAATCTTATTTCTTAAGTTAAAATACTTGAAACTTAGCACGAATACATTCTTAAATTAATAATAAAGTTTGTCAGTTTTTTGTCAGTCGCGCGGTAAACTCTGATAGCGCGATGCAGGATTTGTGACGTCAGGTCTTTGATGCGTAGTTCGCATGTGGCGTTGTTGATACCGCCACAGAAGATTTTTCAAAAATCAAAGGGAGGATCAATTTAATTGAATTTTATATTATTTTTTTGATCCATAAAATAAGGAATAAATTATTATCAAGTAAAAGGATCTTAATCATTAATTTTCTATAATTAACAGTTAAAAGGGTTTTTTTTTGGATTTTGTAGGAGAAATTACGAAATCCACACGGACGAAGTCGCGGGCAAAGTGCTAGTTTCATATGTATGTAATTGTAAGACTCTTTTATTTTCCATTTCTATCGATCAGTCGATATTTTTTTTTTTTATTACTGGGACCTTGTACCTTATGCTATATAAAACCATGCTATTCATATACATTCTAATGAGGACTCAAAACTACCTAAAATTATGTGTAGAATTATACGGCCTTAAAAGCAATTTCAAATAAATAAACCCACTTTTCACTTACAACTTAATCCTAATTGTCTTAATTTTTCAAAGGCTCTACTATTAGGCAATAATGGGTTTAAGAGCTTAGAGATTTGAATAAACAATAAATTCGTACTAAATCCAGTCCATGCTGTATTAAGGAACTTCGATCGCTATTCACTGTGATTAACGAACATTTTGTACGCCGCATTGTCTTTACATAAAGCATTCGGTAACAGTAGTCTAAGTTTGGCAGAAACTTGTTTTTATGCTCACAGTTCGGCCAAGAAGTCTAAGTGTTCCAATACTATGTAAATCGGTAGCGCTTGAAACCGAATGCTGGAAACTTTGGGATGGAAGATTACGATTGCATGGATTATAGAACCGCAGAAATGCAAGTTCATTACCGATGTTCTTTTTTTTTTTTCTTTGATGTTTTTTTTGCGTACGATTTCGATTACATGACCGTACATCGTATCAGCTCCAAAAAAGTCGTATATATGCGATTTAAATCGTACGGTTGGCAACACTGCAACACATTATATTTAAGATTATATTACGCTATTGTCTGTGGTCTTGACCTGACATCAACCAGTGGACTGCAGTCAAACTTTTTTTTAATGGTTTTGAATACGAGGCTTTTGGTTACTTTGTATTAGTATGTGTATTTTGTCTACTTTTCTTGTACTGTGCGTCTTGTTTGTCCAGAATAAACAATTTTTCTTTCTCTCTTGTTTTTTTTTTACCTATCTCGCTAGTTAGGGATCAAACATACCTTATTTGACTGAATTATGTTTGTTTTTAGCATTATTTAATTTTGCAGATCTATAGTTACTATCGAATCAGAAATGAAGAGATCCGCAGGAGAACTGAGGTAACCGACATAGCTCGAAGAATTGCCAAACTTAAGTGGCAATGGGCAGGGCATATTGCGCGTAGAACAGATGGCCGTTGGGGCCGAAAGGATCTGGAGTGGCGACCGTGTACCGGAAGACGTAGGCATGCCTCCCACAAGGTGGACCGATGACCTTATGAAAGTCGCAGGAATCCGCTGGATGCGAGAAGCACAGAACCGGTCGAAGTGGCGGTGCTTGGGGGAGGCCTATGTCCAGCAGTGGACGTCTTTCGGCTGAAATAATGATGATGAATGGTTAGGATTATAGTGGTTTTTAGCTAAAATTGTTCAACATAGGAAATTCTGATGATATAATCGTTTCAAGCACCAGGATGAGATAAGTCTTTGCTACAAACTAACAAGTACCTACTTACTATTTTTAAATTTGTCCTCCCTAAATGCGTAACACACTATCAGTCGCAATCTGAAAGATTTTGAAGCATATTGATAATCCATTACTTCATTTGTTTGAAAAGTTTGTCTGCTCAACAACATAACTAACGCAATGAGTGTTGTGGAGGCTTTAAGTTTTGAGGAGCTTAACACAGGAAAAATTGCGGTTAAAGACTCCCAACTTCTCATGGTTAACTCAGAGACGAATACAAAAAAAAAATTTTTTGTACGGTCAAAATGAAACCGATTCCTACTGATAGTATGTCACGCAATTAGGCTTCTGGTTTCATATCTCAAGCTAACTTCCGTAATAATTTGATGCTACTCTGGCCATCTTAAGCAAACAGTTTTTCTAGAACTTTCCCTGATCACGCTTGATCTTTATTTCAAGGAGTCAATCTTGAAAGCATATTACAGGAAGTTCAAACAATACTACTGAATTCCTTGTACTCAGTGAGGCAGCGGAGTAGAAGACGCTTGTGGACAAGTGACAAAAGACCCGGTGCGGTCTCCGAGCCTCGCCGACACAGATTTACGGCGAAGAGAATCCTGTCGAGCTTCCATTAAATTGAACCGTTAAGAGCGATTTATTACAAAAACTGCAGATGCAGAGAATAACGTCTTCTTTATTGGGAAGGGTGCGTTGTTTATCTTAATTAAATCAATATTAAGGACATAAAAATAAGACAATGTGCCCAGTGGCAATGTGCCCTGCCCATTGCCACTGCCATTGATTTGATTATATTTGACAAACTTAAAATTGTAATTGAAAAACTTGTTCTCTCATACATTCCAACTGCTTAAGGTAAGTTTGTACGCACAATACTGGGAGTTTTACCATGTTATTTTAAGACTATAGACTTCTTATAAATTTTACTGTAATATAATTATGTAAATAACAATTTAGTTTTTTTTTTTTTTTCAATATTTTAGGTTCAGTTGTTTCGGAGATAAGGGAAGAATGGTCAATTTTCATTTATGTTCTTAAAGAACTTTGAAACTATTTATTTTAAAATTATAAAATTGGCTGTGACAGACGTACAGATAGACAGACACACGAGTAATTCTCAAAAGGTCCCTTTTTTTTCTTTTGAAATACAGAACCCTAAAAATCCAGAAGGGTATTGAGTTTAACTTTGAATCAGTGTGGCATTAATAAGTACCCTAGCTCTAGCTCCTTTAGTAGAATGAAAAAAAAATATGTGCATTATACAATTCAACTCTCCTATCGATTTCTAGCATTTAGTGGCTACTGAACATGTATTTTATTTGAGTTTTTATTTATATTAATCACTACCTAACTGTCTGCTGTGTCTGAAACGTAGTTTTGATGATGGTCTGGTATTTTGAGTACTTTATGCGGCCTACACAAATGTCCTTCCGTTGGTATTGTTCGTCGAGTCGTTGAGCTCATTAAATCCTGAGTTGAGCTACACGTTTACTGACAAATGCTTGCACTGACTGGACAGGTCCACTCAAAATTGTGTGGTTCTTTCCTCTCAAAAGACCATTTCAGACACGGATATACATGGTCCTCACATGATCTGACCTACATTATGTCTGGACTTTAAAAGAGACTTTGACCCCTGAGTTTGTTTCGCCATGTCTTCTCAGGGGTAGTCAGATAGGAAATGTCGACTTCACCAAGTTAGTTTTTTTTTTATATATGCCGTGTAAAAGTGATTCCGATATCCTGTTTACAGAATAAACGATTTCATTTCATTGCAACGGTTCTGGAGTGGTGACCGCGTACCAGAAGACGTAGCGTTTGTAGGTCTACCACAAGGTGGACCGATGACCTTGTGAAGGCCGCAGGAATCCGCTGGATGCGGAAAACACAGAACCGGTCGAAGTAGCGCTGTTTGGGAGATGCCTAAGTCCAGCAGTAGACGTCTTTCGGCTAAAATGATGATGATGGTGATGAACTATCTACTTGTATCAACGTTTATGGCTAACCTCCCAAGTTAAACTTTATTTGACAACAATGTGAATCGCGTTGACAAAAACATTTTCACTCGATCGATCCATCCATTAAAACTTACACTTAACAATTGCAAAACAAAGGCAGAGCTTTGGTCTGTACATTGTACAGCCACAAACAAACTTCAGCTTCGTTTTACGAAACAATTACACGAATACCGATACTAATACCGACTGCATGATTTACATTCACTTTGAATGTAATTGCCAGAACACCGAGTTATATCACAAATGATAAAATGTATATTTATTGTTCCGTGTGGTGCCGGACGTAAAGAATAGCATTACCCTATTTCCTCCCGTGGGTGTCGTAAAAGGCGATTAAGGGACTTACTAGAGAATAGGCAGCAGCGTTCTCTACACTTTTTTAACACCATACTGCGATCGCCAACCCGCTTGCCAAGCGTGGCGGTTATGGAAAACCCCCCCCAATTCGGGGAGGCCTATGTTCAACAGTGGACGTCTTTCGGCTGAAATGATGATGATGATGATATTTATGATTATACCTATAATAATAGCAGTGAACAAGCTATATGATAAATTATATTTTGACTGAAACACTAGGACTTTTATGAATTTATGCTCTCAATTGTTAAATCTTAACGTTGAATTTTACATAATTACTGATATAAATTTGACATTGTATTTATTTGTTCACATATTTTAAATTAATTTGACTCTTGAACTAACTTTTTCACTTCAATTTTAATTAGGCTTTTAAATGTATTGTTTCTGCATGTGATAATTTTATTTAACATGTAATGTTCAACACAATGTTAATTGTTAATGAATAAATAAATGAAATGCAATAAACTAACCAGTATTTTATTTCAGCATTTCAATTGTAGTATATAGTAGAGTGTGTGTCAATTATAGGTGTCGTTTTTGCGCAAAAAATCTATATGTATGACGGAGGCGGTACGTCTAACTCGTTATTATCAGCCATATTTAAACTACTGTGGGCGTACTATGGGAAGTATTGGTTATTACGCAAAAGAAAAACCGTTTGGTGTTAAAATCAAATTATAATTTACAATCACATTAATAACACTAGTAATTCAAGCAGTGTAGGTACACGACACAACTTTACGGAACGCGGGATCGTTGCCAAACGTTGTCACTGCTCGACGGTCAACGACAAACTGAACATAATTCCGGTCGAGCTTTATGTTGTTGACTCTGTCAAGCGCCACCAGGCGACGGTGGCGATGGTGTCCAATTAGTCAAATTACTGATGATCGTATTTCCGACATGTACGGTGGCTAGCTCATCAAAACGAAACTGTAAAATTTCTCCAAGCGATTATAAACTTTAAAATGTTGATAATTAAGTTTAAAATCGAACGAGAAAATTTGACAGTTTGTGGTAACTTAATGTGCTGGCCACTGTACATACGTTACGGCTCCACCCGCGTGGCTTTCGGTTATCGCGTAAAAAAGTAGCCTATGTCCTTCTCCATATCCCAGGCTATATCTGTGCCAAACATGACGATCAGTTCAGCGGTTTAAGCGTGAAAATGTAATAGACAGACAGACAGAGTTACTTTCACATTTATAATATTAGTTTAAATTATATAGTTATTATAATATAATATTAGTATGGATTAAAATCGCGTTTCGTGTATGTCTGTGACCGCGTTGTTCTTCCAAACTGCGCAACGGATTTTGATGCGGTTTTCACCATAATTTAGAGAATTTATTTCTAACTTACATATAAAGAAATCTATGGTTCTGTCACGTCGTAGAAGCCGCGCAAAGCAGGGGCGGGTCGCTACTTATTTTTTTTTGTTTAATAACTTTTGCCCCACACTAGGAACTTCTCCTGTATTGTGGGAGCGTTTAAATACATTTAAAATCACATAAACAAACAGCATTAACTAGTATGCATTTTTTAGCAATCATATTTTATAAAAACCGACTTAAATAATCGACCAAAATAAGCTAATGCTACAACAACAAGCTAATGTACCTAAATAAAATGATGCCCATCATTTTATTTCACTCTAAGTTTCTCATTTCTAATCTAATTTTGGTTCAAAATGCTTAAAAGAGCTCTTATCCTTAAGTACCTACCCATTGCAAATTGCCTTTTCGTTTCATATTAATTAATATCAACTTCAAACACAAAAGAAGTCTAGTGGCACTATTTTAATTTAATAAAAACAAATAGTAGGTACTTCACTTTAGCGTTCACATTTCTTTATTGTTTTTATTACGCATGCTCTTTGTTTAAGTTATTTCTTTAAATGGACCGCTACTTAAACGAATGTTAAGTAAAAGTCGTGTCTAAGTTGTATATTGTGACTTCTTTGTTGCCAAAGTCTTGTAACTCTGACAGTGGCCGGACTGCTTCAATTAGATGATACATAAATCAACTCGACCAACAATGTTTAAAGTTAATGTTTGATAGGTAAAGTTGATGTTGTGTGCTTTTTTCTGTATACTAAATTTATCGTCATATTTTAAAGAGAAAAAGATTTTTATTATGAAGAGAAATATAATCTATACGTACACACATCAAAAGTATCTAGGGATCATGGATTAAAAAAATACATCTTTTATTCCTCTATTGAAACTAAATAAAGATGTATATTTAGATTGATTAAATAAAAAGTTTTCTTACGTCTCGATGAAATACTTTCTGCTTTTGCATTTTAATAAAGACTTTTCGCGGGTTTAGCGTATGTTGGATTTTTCACCTTAGTTCCTGATCCTGATATAAAAATAATCTAAAATATTTAGGTACATTTGCAGATAAAATGATACATAAATAATATATTAGATTAGTGAAATGTTAGTATCTTATTCTCGATCTCCTGACTTTGATTGTAAGTAAGTTAAAACTTGTTCCTATACCTAAAACAGGGCTTCCTCTCTCCTACCCTTTTGCTGTGTCCTACAGGGTCCATAATGATCTAAATTATACGAGTATAGTTACCACCTAAGTACACATCATGGAAAAGCAATAAAGAATATAAAGAATAATAAGAATAAAGAATATTTATATGAAAATGTGATAAAAGATAAAAATTAAAGATTTTTATTGCGAAAAATAAACAATTAGTAGTCTGTATTTCCGCTGTTAACGCATAAAACACAATCGTAGTGATTCGACATACTCAATATGAGTTCATCCAAATCACGTTGCGGTATGGCCGCCCACGTCCGTTGTACTCGTAATAGGCGAAAAAGATTTTCTGGTGTGTGTACGGTATCCATATTTAGCAGAGCTCTTCTTTGAAGCGTATCCCATGCGGGCTCAATGGGATTCAAGTCTGGACTGGCTATGGTAGGACGTTGCAATATTAGCTGCTGTAAGTGTGTTTGCAACGACTCGGGCAGTGTATGGACGTTCATTATAATGCATAAGCAGAAAAGAAGCACCAATTTGGGTCCGCAAAGGAATGACAACATCATATGCAATCATTTCAGCGTTAATCTGTGAAATGAAATGAAATCGTTTATTCTGTAGGTAAATAGGATATCGGAATCACTTTTACACGTCATATAAAAAAATTAAATAAGCTAGGTGAAGTCGTCATTTCCTATCTGACTAGAAGAAATGGCGAAACAAACTCAGGAGTCAAAGTCTCTTTTAAAGTCCAGACATAATCTTGGTCAGATCATGTGACCATGTAGATCCGAGTCTGAAATGGTCTTTTGAGGTAAGAACCACAAAATTTTGAGTGGACCTGTCCAGTCAGTGCAAGCATTTGTCAGTAAACGTGTAGCTCAACTCAGGATTTAAGGAGCTCAACGACTCGACGAACAATACCAAAGAAAGGACATTTGGGTAGGCCGCATAAAGTACTCAAAATACCAGACCATCATTAAAACTACGTGAGAAAGAGAAAAAAAAAGAGATAATCTTAAAGAAAACAGATGACCCACATAGTGCTCACATTCACAATAATTAAAGTAATATATGTATTACTTTTCTAAAGTAATTTTCATTCATGTCATTTTGTATAAAATATTTAGTAATGTCAATAATTATGTGCATTTAGAATGCCTCTGTTCCAAATCAGTTCAATTCTTCCGCCGATTCAAATACCCGCCTATATCATGATTGTTCCAACACTGTATGCATGAACTTCCTGGCATGATTTTTAACATTCTTAACATCCAGGGGTTCTCCAATACCTCCAGACGTACACGTCTAGTATCTGGCCTCATACCAAAGCGAGATTCATCAAATAACACACAAAACGCTGTAGCAGCATCTACATATAACGCCACATGCGAACTACGCATCAAAGACCCTTACCTCCTCATACTTCTTCTTCTGTCCAATTTCTGTAATCACGAGCCCATTTTAAACGAGCTCTGCGATTGTGGGGCTCAATAGGTGGTACACATAGCAGCTTTCGGGAACGGGGGTTGATTTCATGCAAGCGATTTCTTATGGTTTGATCGCTATTAACATCCCTGAAGAGCTATGAAGCCTCGAAACCAACATCATCGCGGTCATTGTACGATTTCATCGAGCAGTAATTTGTATGTATGCGTGTGGTGATGCGAGCTCGGCCGTAACGTCACTCTGCCACATTGCCAGTGATGCGGTAATGTGTCCAAAGTCGACTTATAACACTCTGCGTAGTGCCCAGAGCGATTGCCACAGCACGCTGCTGAGAATCAGCTTCCAACATTCCCACGGCTCTGATCATTTCTTCTCGGCACAAGTGACATCTTCTCTCCATAACCCCTCCACGGTCGAGGGTAATTAAGCGTAACTAGACACTCAGGTCCGGAAAAGCCACGCGGAATTTTCCGCGGCACCGCCGCGTTTCAATAAAACTAAAATATCTCGGTTTTTTGGTACGGGAGCGTATGTCGTCAGAATCGTTATGAAATTTCCTAAAAAAGTAAAACGGGATTATTCCAGTTGTTTTTGTAATAAATTCTCCATTTTAATGTGAATTCAGGTAAACAGTCAAATTTCCTAGATTTTTTACAAAAAATCACAAAAAAAAAAATTGTTTTATTTTTATTTACTTCAATAACCATTATTTTCCACTTTTCAATAAAAAAAACCCCCCTCCCCATACATTTTTTTCACCCCACACGCTTTACAGGAGTCCGCGCGACCGTCAAGGGGATAATAACGTTCTTTTGTATTGATTCCAATCAGAATTATAGCAGAAATTGTACTGAATTGGCCTCAAACCCATTGCAGGTTTACATATATAGGAACACGACTTGATAGAAAATTCTCATCTTTTAACCGTAATTCAATAAAAATTCCCTTTTCAAACGATGACATTTACTAAAAAGTATCCAAAAAATTATGAATTTAAAAACCTGATCTTTAGTTACTAGCAAAAACGTACTTGTTCCTTAACATATTGACTGCCACCGCGGTCACCTGTGACCGCTTACAATAGTTTTTCTATTGTGTCTGTTGTCTGGTTGTCTGTTGTTGTTGATGTGTGTTTAATAAAAAATAAATAAAATAAAAAACCACCAACAAAAACAAAAATCTCTATAAAGTAAAAAACAATATGTATTGTTCCTTTAAGTTTAATATAAGTTGCAGGTAATATTTGGATCCAAGCGTCTCGTCGCGTCGGGAGACGGCTAATGAAAATATTTTTTCTACAATAGCGTGCGTTTATTATGGCTGGATATAAACCTGACTGTTTGGCGTTTTCATTAGCCATCCCCCGACGCGGCGACGATTGGATCTGAAATCTTCGCCGCTGTACGTGAAAAAAAGTCCTAATTTCTCCTCATTTCTCTTTCTTACTTCGTCATCAGACCACAACCCAGTAACTGGGTAATACGATACCCCTTGGTAAGACTGGTTGTCAGACTTTCGGGCTTCTGACGACCCGTAATGACTGTCAAAGATCCACGAATGACAGCCGAGACCAATGACTCTCGAGCCGTAGTACATTTCGGTCTGCCGGTTCCTGGTCTACTTATGTTCTACCCAGTTTCTCGGAAACGTTGGACGACTCGCTGCACTGTAGAAAATGACACACCTATGCTTCTTGCTGTTTTTCGGTGAATTCTACCTTCTTCTAAAATAGTGACGATACGTATACATTCTTCTGTGGCCCAAGTCTGCTATTTTTATAAATTCGTCACTCCTACACGATCCCATTGTCATTTTGCTAAAAGTTCGTAAACTGCTAAATTCATAATGGTCGATCATTGTTCGGTCAATGGTCTCGTAATAGAATCGTATTACAATGGCATTGTCGTATTGCCATTATTATAAAACCCGATAGTGGAAATGATTTTCGAAAAACTACTGCTAAATTTGAACATTTATTCATGCCAGATTTCATTTATATATATTTTTACATAATTATTATTTATTAGTTTTATAAGCAATCTGAAGTAGTAGGATAAATGATAAATGATAAATGATTTTATTTCTGTAAGTAGGTTTTTACAAACACTTTTACACGTTAATCATATTTTAATTTTTCCTATGGACCTTAATGTTGACTTGTTCTGCACCAGTGTGGCGACCTTAAGACGACTTTTGGCACAGCTATTTTTTATGGATAATTAACTTATCTAATATTAACTAATAATATTAACTTGTATGTACTTTTTTTATCGATTTTTTTTTTACTATATGTGGAGGCTTGTTATTAGCAATTTTCTTTATATTACTTTCTTTATATCATTGGTTTGTTAGTCTGTAAGCCTTCTTTAAAAAAAAAAAAAAAATAAATAAATAAAAAAAAAAAAAAAAAAAACTAGATGAGGTCGGCGTTTCGTATCTGACTACTCTGAGAAGAAAGACCGAAACAAACTCAGAGATCACAGTCTCTTTTAAAGTCCAGACATAATCTTGGTCAAATCATGTGAAGACCATGTAGATTGGTGTCTGAAATGGTCTTTTGAAGAAAGAACCACACAGATTGAGTGGACCTATCCATTCAGTGCACGCATTTGTCAGTAATCGTGCAGCTCAACTCAGAACATAAGGAGCTCAACGATTCGACGAACAATACCAAAGAAAGGACATTTGGGCAGGCCGCATAAATTACTCAAACTGCCATACCATGATCAGAAAAAAAAAAAAATACTGAGAAGAAAAAAATAAAAATAAAGACCCACATAGTCTTCACATTCACAATAATTAAAATAATAATATTATACTTCACAAGTAAATATAGTAGTAGTAGGAAGTTTAGTAGTAAGTTTCATTTGTCGTTATGTACGAGATTACCAATTCTTTCAATGGAGTGTCAGTGGCTGACCATTGGAAAGTCATAATGACGGCATTATATTAGTAGATTACCAAACTTATCAAAATCAACAATTATGAAATCAATGATAGACCATTCTGACACTATTGTAATAGCAGACTTGAGGCCCTGATGTTAGCGACATGATAGTAATTCAATAATGATGGTGAAAGACGACAGTGACCGCCTTGAATCATTTTGATTTGATAGATTGAAAACTAAAGTGAGAAAACAAGCAAAGGTCAAACAACAGCGATTAGAATACTTATTTTTAAATTCTAGTTATTAAAAATTTTAACTTTTATTAATTACATTGTTGATCATTTATTTATTTATTTATTTATTAAAACTTTATGCACAAGTAAAAACTGTACAAAGGCGGACTTAATGCCTTGGGCATTTTCTACCAGTCTACCTTAGGGTGATGCAGAGATAATACATAGTAGGTGCAATAACAGAAAACAAATTTAGAAGAATTTATAACTAAGATACAAGAATAAATACATATATACATACATATAAAAAAAAAAAAAATATGTTATGAGAGTTAAACAATAAAACCTACAACAACTTAATTCTGAGACGAATCTGCCAACTTCTTGTGTATGTGTTCTCGAGCTTTCACTTTAAATGTAAACTGATTGGTTACCGTCCTGATATTCAGAGGGAGCGCATTCCAAAGGAAAACGGCCTGGACAAAGAAAGAAGACTTTATAAAACCAGAGCGATGAGAAGGACAACGAAGAAGACGATTATTCTCGGACCGAAGATTCTTGCTGTGTGCAGCGCATAAATATTGACAAAGAGAAGTCAGATAAGAAGGAGAAGTGGGTTTGTGAAGGAGAGAAAACAGGTTTGTCAAAGCCCTCAGAGCTCTGCGCTGACGGATAGGCAACCACTTTAAAAGCGATCGATGTGCGGATACATGATAATACTTGCGGAGATTGAAAACAAATCGAATGCAGCTATTAAGAAGTCGGTCAAGTTTATTGAGGAGATCTGCATTCAGGTCATAGTAGCACACATCACCATAGTCAATTATGGGGAAGATAAGGGACTGTACAAGCATTGCCTTAAAGTATGATGGGAGAATATTTTTTAACCGATAGAGCGACCGCAGCGTTCCAGTGACCTTCCTGCTCACAATCGCGACCTGCTTACGCCAGTCGAGGCAAGTGTCAATATGCAAACCCAGATCTTTGACGTCAGAGCTAAACGGAATCACTGAGCCATCAAAGGTAACCGGTGGCACCGTTAAGCCATTCAGCCTCCTCAAGCTATAGGGGCTCCCTACAATGATAGCCTGACACTTGGTTGGGTTAACCGCCACCCCAAAACGATCAGACCAGTTTTTGACAACTCGTAAATCCCGATTTAGCTCCTCGATCCAATTTAAGGTTTCATTTCATATGATATTAAAATTCTCTGTAATATAAAGTTAGTTACATGCATATACACACGGCTAAATATCAAGCTATACATTTCTAGTATAAGCTGATCTCTCATTGTAGGGAAATCCTATGCAATGCGAGATCACCGTATAATGGATTTGTATAGCTTGATATGTAGCCGTGTGTACTATTATTAATTTGCAAGTTACAGGGATAAACGTCATCGACCCGTATTATTTGACCGCAAGTGTAGTAAGTTCTGCCAATCCCTTTGAGAATAAGGGCATGATGCATGTTATATAAAATAACAAGGATTTTATTACATTCTTGTCAGGTTTTCCCTATTTGAATTGTATTGAAAAAATACCTGCCTCCATTATTTTCCTACCGTACAAAATGATTAACTTTTTCTTCCAGTCTCAAATAAAGTAACTACCTATTCATTCTTCGCTCAATAAAGTCAAACACTTACTTTAACTTCCGCCCAATGAACGGTTAATTAAAGACAAGATCGTTTGTAATAAGTAAATTAGTAATCACCACGAGACAATTTAGCTCGGGGACCTAGTCCCATTATTGTCTCCGAAGGGCAGGGCCAGGCCACTCAATTAGATCGTATTTCAGAATAATGGTATCGAGAAGTCGTTCAGCTTCCGTTAACTGCAATTTTATAGTTCTTCCTGTGGCCACCCCTCGTTTTGCGGTCAAACTTTTCCAATTATACTATTGAATTAATGGAAAATTCATGAAATTACTTACGTTATGAGCGTCTTTGTTTACGTCTACAGACGTCGTTTGTTTACTCTCGAGAGTTCAAGTGTGGGGCACGTACGGAAGTTTTGATAATGGGTTTAGACTACTGCGTCGAAGGAAAGCTTTGTATCGCTTTATAACTTACATTGGATATACTTAGAACACTTCTTTAGCTTTGCACGAAGTATTTATGTTCTTCCAGTATTTTATTTATTTATTTATTTATTTATATATACTTTATTGTACATCAGATTACACATCAAAAGAACAGAAAACTTATACACTATAAAATATACAATGGGCGGCCTTATCGCATACTGCGATCTCTTCCAGGCAACCTTGGCGTGGACAGTGAATTTATGGACATAAAATGGGGTTGTCATTGGTGCAAATATAAAAAGTATAACAGTACAATATCCTATAATAGAATAATACACAGATATATAATAGATACATAGATACATACATACTAACTAAATAAGCAAATAAAACAAATGAAGACTAGATTATTACAGTAAACAACGAGAACAAAATCACAACAACAAGTAATGTTCCTTCAAGAGTCTTTTAAACATAGGCAGCGATTGCGCGCGTTTTATTGTATCTGGCAATGCATTTTACTTTGCTGATTAGCCTAAAATACGGTTACATTTAGCTTTATAGCTAAATAAATTCACACAAACACCTTATTTTAAACAGACTATGCAAGAAACTTTAAAGTTAGTATTTCAGTATGCATGCAAATAAACCTCAACAAAATTAAGCATTACGAAAACCGTTTACCATTTCCTTTGAAACAAAGCGACAGTTCTGCAATGCAGACAAAAAGTAGCAAAACGAAACACATAAAACGAAAACCTTATAAAACACCCGTTAAGCACGAAGAAAATACGTCAGTGTTCAAATCACGACTTTCTTACGAAGCCGAGGAATATTTTTATTTTCTAGATTAAAGGAAAGATCGGCATTCCCATGTACATAGTGTAGATACCGAGATATTCCCGACGGGCGAAACAAAATCATTTCATAACTGCGCACCCGTCTGCGCTCACCCTTTTTTATAGCCCAGATGAATTATGACATAAAATATTTATCTCCTTTCGGGGATATGTAATGGTTGCGCTCCTTTTTAGATGATAATGCAGTAAACCTTCTTTTCATAACGCTAGCATTGACAAGTCGTCGCTTTGAAGTAACAGTTGATATTCATGGTAAAGATTTTGGTGCTGAATTCATTTTGGTCGATGTAATTTACTTTGTAGAATGAGGTTGCTTTCTGTCACTAACAAGTGCATCAATGCAATGCAATATTTATATATAAGTCAGTACAGTATTGATATTAAAAGATTCTTTGTGGAGTAGAGGTTTCTATAAAATTATGTAGCTACTTTGTAAATTTTATTTTAACAGGTAGATAATAATTACAGTCATGAATTTTTATCAAGAATTCTTAGTATTAATCATCATCATCATTTCAGCCGAAAGATGTCCACTGCTGGACATAGGCCTCCCCCAATTGGGGGGGTTTGCCATAACCGCCACGCTTGGCAAGCGGGTTGGCGATCGCAGGAGAACGCTGCTGCCCATTCTCTAGTAAGTCCCTTAGTCGCCTTTTACGACACCCACGAGAAGAAATGGGGTGGTGCTATTCATTACGTCCGGCACCACACGGAAATATATATATATATATAGGGTGTATCTATTCAAACACGAAATATTTTAAGAGATACACCTCTAAGTGGTAAAGAAGCCATGGAAACGATTGTTTTTTTTAAATCTGAGTAAAAAAGAAAATTACTTGATATTATGATTCATTTATCAAAAGTCGGGTCATTCATAGAATCAAAAAAAAAGTAAGTAAAGGTTTTTTTGCAAAATGTCTTAAATTTATGTAAAAATATAAAACACTTAGATAAAAAAAGTTTTTTCGCTGCGAGTGAGTAGATACGAGTACACCTTATATATATAGTATTAATACCTGAAATGTATTTTCTTGAATAACACGAAACAAAATGGGATTTAAAATCTCATGAATATGGGTGCTACTACGTATCTTAGTAGGTTTATCATGCAGTTCTTATACAGGGTGCCGATTTAGTCACCTGCATCCGACAAGGGAGTGATTCTACCTGTCATACTGAACAGCTTTCGCTATGAAACTTAAACACGATTCGTAAAAAAAAGCGAACGTTGCTTAAAATTAAGTAATGATAAGCGACTGTTTAACCATACATTTTTGACATTTAAACATCATTTTATATTTTATAGTACCTAAAGTTTGAAAGACTAATATGACATGACAGAAATATTTGACACTTAGGCTATTCATTTACCTATTACTTTAATTTGTTTGATTATAATAATTATTATCAAAGAGTCCTCTGTAAGAAATAATCACTTCGTGATTCTTATATAATTATTTTGTTTGTATTTTATTTTTAAATCGATGGGGATTTGTTAACTTTTGTCCTCAAAATCCCCATTAACGTCTCATAGAGCTCATAATGGGGATTATCAGTGGGTATTAGTGGAATAACCTAAGAAACATAGATGCATCGAATTAGTATGTCTACTGTCGTATAGGAATTTGTTCTTTTTTTTTTCCCGAGTCGGATACGAGTTTATTAGCGTTTCTTGTTTAGTATGACGGGTAGATTCATCCTGTATAGGAAAATCCTGCTGACACCTTATCCAATCCTTTAGTCAACCCTAATACCTACAGACTACAGGGAAGATGAACAATTTATAGCTCAAAATTCAGTACTCGAAGATCACAAGATCTGAGAAGAATCTAAGATAGCTGTAAAAGCTTTTTGTTTGCGCTATAAAACAAAATATTCCTTAGCTTTGTTTTACGAGATTTTACGCGAAACGAAGTCAGCACGTTCATTCCCTATGCATGCAAGAACGAATAAAATTGACAAAAAAAAATAAAAAAATCACTGCGAACATTATGTAAATGAAAATATAATAATTATAGCGGAATTGAATCTAGCGGAAAACCCAAACAGAGCTCATATACATATCGAATAACGAAATATGAAGAACACAGTTTATTTTTAGAACACAATATGCAGAGTTTTATCAATATTATTTAAAATAAAATAATAAAAAACTTTATTCAGTTCAGAAAACAAAAACACGGTACATTATTTAAAAAACAAAAACTAGTTACATAAAACCTTAGGTGCTAGATTTTTACACATTCCCTGGGCCCCACACTAGGATTCCCTGTGTCGTGGGGTCCAGTCTCTTCCCTAGTAAGGCAAACAGTTATTTATTTAGATGATATTTTATTTAATGTTGCACAGTTGCGCCTGTAGAGTGGATGAGTTTTTAATTGGAATGACAAATGATTTTATTTCTATACTCGTAAGTAGGTTTGTCATTTTCATAATAACACGTCAACTTTTTCCAACCATATTTTAAAAACTAGTTTTTAAAATATTGTTGATATAACTATAAATATAATATAGGTATGTCGAAGGACGGAAGATTTCTCTCGTTATCATCAGCCATATTTGAACTACTGTGGGCGTACTGTGGGTAGTGTTGGTTATTGCGCAATAGAAAAACCGAATTAAACTCAAATCAAAAGTCATTTACGCAATCTGAGATAGAACTTTAAAGATTACATAAGACAGTCCCCCAAAACGCCATTCCTTCACCACTTCCTAGTGCTTTAGCTGGGAAGAAGAAGTATCGGAACAAACTCCCCAGCAGCACATCCGTCTGTTCAGTTAGAAGAACTTGTTTCTATACAGTAATGGGTATGCAAAGTAATTAATGTAGGAACACGACACAACTATACTGAACGCGCAACAATTCCTAGACGTCTTCACTGCTTGACCGCCACCGATGAAATCCACTTGTCGACTGTGCGGCGATGACTTGTCGCCGGTCGAACGTTATGTTGTGACTCCGTCATGTGCCGCTAGGCAGCACTTGCGTCCCGATTAGTCAAGAATCGTTGGCGCGAACTTCAGTAACTCCATCGAACGCAACTAGATGGCGCTGACGTACCGGATACAACTCGTCTCCGACAGGTATATTATATTATATATATACATATATATATATAATATGAATATGGAGGTCGGCGTTTCTTATCTGACTACTCTGAGAAAAAAGGCCGAAACAAACTCAGAGGTCACAGTCTCTTTTAAAGTCCAGACATAACCTTGCTCAGATCATGATTGTGACGACCATGTAGATTGGTATCTGAAATGGTATTTTTATAATTATAAGAACCACACAGATTGAGTGGATCTCTCCAATCAATGCACGCATTTGTCAGTAATCGTGCAGCTCAACTCAGAACTTAACTGCTGGACTTAAGCCTCGTCCAATTGGGGGGTTTTGCCATAATCGCCACGTTTGGCAGGCGGGTTGGCAATCGCAGTATGGTGTTAAAAATGCATAGAACAATGCTGGAGACCTCTCCAATTACAGGCCCTCCGTATACATAATATAAAAAATGCAATAAAAATACTAACTCGTTTAAAAGCAAACTAATAACTTTTATGACATTAAAGATTTGTTTAACTTAAAAATATAAATATTAATGAAAATGTTTGTGATCTGATTATTGTATTACCAATTAATCTGCGACACACTATGGGTGCGTCTCATATCATATAAAGTTATTTGGTATATTTTAATTTCAATAACGTTCATAACTCACAAAACGTGAGATATACCAACTGTTGACGTAATTGCCGTAACTGCCGACAAACTGTTATGCAGTTTGGTAGACTTTATGTTTGTTATTGTTAATACAAATTTTGAATAAATAAATAAAAAAATAAAAATAAATAATTATTTACGTAATTATAACTTTTATAACTCTAAAACTTATTTCATATAACGTTATTGGATATAACGTTTATTTAATCGAAAATCATTAGGTCTATCGTCTAAAATATATATTGATACCATCATTCTGGTAAACACCCCGATTTAGAGCAATCCGACTCGGATGATTCACCAACAATAGAGGGGATCTGGCGCTCATTGGCCGCTACCGCGACACGCTCGCTTCGCTCGCTCGCCTTCGCGCGTTAATGGTCACTGTTCTAACCTAACCCAAATGATTCACCAACAATAAAGGGGATCAGGCGCTCGGCGGCCGCTTCCGCCTTAGCCTTCTAACCCAGGTTGGGTTAGAAGGCTAAGGCGAAAGTGGGGGCGTGTCGGAAGGGTTAAGGTTAGAACAGTGATTAAATGCCCTCTATTGTAGGTGAATCATTTGGGTTAGGTTAGGTTAGAACAGTGACCATTAACGCCAAGGCGAGCGAGCGAAGCAAGCGTGCCGCGGTGGCGGCCGACGAGCGTCAGTACCCCTCTATTGTTGGTGAATCATTTGGTTTAGGTTAGGTTAGACCAATGACCATTAAGTGAGCAAGATTATGTACACAAAGTGACATCTAACAATGACATTTATTAAGCTACCTACAGGCTACAACGTATCAATAATTAGACTAAGCTATAATGTGTATTTATGAAATTTTGCTTTGTGTTTTTAACTAGGCGTTTTTATCATATTAGACTGAATAGGTTTTATGTCTTATGAGTGGTATATTAAACGATTTTATATTCAATGTATGTTATGCTTATAAAAATTAGCTATTTTAAAATGATATTAAGTGATCAATAAATAATAAAATTATAGATTCAATTGTTATATCTTGTAAATATTAGAGATTTTGTAATTATGTCATATATTACTTCTTACCCACACACTATAGTTCACCTTTAATTCCTGTAATTATTTTGCATGCAATTGATACCATATTCTGTATAGCTAAACATGTGGACATTATATCAAAACCAGACTGTAACAACTTTATAAAATGTTTAAGGCAAATAAAGGCTTATCATATCTTAGCTTATCTTACAAGAAGTGAGTGATTGAAATAACAGTAAACCTCTTAAGGGTTCAGTGTACTCATAATTATGTAGAGTCTGCGATAAAACTCGCTTTTAGTTAGCAACAGACTGACTCAAGAGCTAACGCATTGTACGAGTATGTTTTCTAGTGTATGTTTTTCTTTTCTTTTGTTATGTGTAATCTGATATACAATAAATCTCTCATCTGATTACTGACAAATGCGTGCACTGAATGGATAGGTCCACTCAATCTGTGTGGTTCTTTCTTCAAAAGACCATTTCAGACACCAGTCTACATGGTCTTCACATGATTTGACCAAGATTATGTCTGGACTTTAAAAGAGACTGTGACCTCTGAGTTTGTTTCGGTCTTTCTTCTCAGAGTAGTCAGATACGAAATGCTGACCTCATCTAGTTTTAAAATATGATTGACGTGTAAAAGTGTTTGTAAAAACCTACTTACAGAAATAAAATCATTTATCATTATCAAAACACTTATAATTAAATCTATATCTATACATATAATAAATCTGTTGCCGAGGCGTTTCTGTAAATTGAAAATATTTCAAAAAAAAATTGGGTTGTAAAGGATAATCAACAGATGCCATTTCATCAACAATATTTGGAATTTTTGTCTGTTTGTCTGTTTGGATGTGACAGATTATTGTTTGAACAGGTTCAACGTAAAAAGTACCAAACCAATATGGTTAACTTTTATACTTGAATATTGTGTATAACTCGGGGTAGTGACTAGTAAATAAATAAACGCACTACGGTGGCAACCAACAAGAGTGGGGACTGGATTTAGCGCGCCACCTCGTTTGGTAAAACAGAATCATTATACCAAAAGTAACGCCATCTAGTGGTATGAGTCCATATTCAACATAAAAATGTCTGTCATCATACCCACACAATAATAACTAACAGATTAACACTTCAATAATCAATAACCTATCTTATTAATAAGTCAAAGTCAAATCATTTATTTCAAATAGGGACGTAAAATGCACTTTGGAACGTCAAAAATTACAAAAATTGTTAATTGATTCTAGTTGGCCCTTCCAAAAGGTAGTTATGTATGGAGAAGAATGGGCAAGAAACTTCATACTTACTCTTTTGACAATAATTGTATAATATATGTAATAATAAATGTTAACAATAATTTGTACACATTAATTAAGAATTATAGAAGACGATGTACCTAGAATAAAAATTACTTACCGTATTTCAACTAAATTCTAGCAATTTTATTATGAACAAACTATAGTATGAAACCAACACTGAAGTCGCAGTTCCTACATTTTGTCGATTTATGCAAGTGAAGCAACAGTATTTATTTTTTATTTTTTTATATGTGTCCATAATGTAGAGTACAATAAGGGGGTCGGCTTTCAGTCTAACCGGATGCAGCTGAACACCAGTATTTTACATGGGGCGACTGCCTATCTGACCTCCATAACGCAGTCACTGGGTAACACGATATACCACTTGGTAAGACTGGTTGTCAGACTTTCGGGTTTCTGACGACCCGTAACAACTGTCAAAGATCTACTAATGACAGCCAGGACCAACGGCTTAACATGCTTTCCGAGGCACGGAGGGGTCTTGGCACTGACTGTCATTATTTGATGTTATTTTGTTCAACTTATTTATGAAAGCTAATGTGAGATTTATCAGTTTACTAATCAGTTTCTTTTTCAATCGTTCTGAATACCTTGGATGAATATATATACACATAGGTATTCATGGTTAATATCTCGTCGTTCAGTATTTCCGTGGGTTTTCTTTTCGAAGGTCGAAAAAACGATTCGGTGAGCATAGGTATGAAAAGTACAATTTTATTACTACTTACGTAAGAGGGGTGCGTCTCACAACGTATAAACTCATTTGGTCTATACTCCATTTATTATAACATTAGACAAATAACTGTTCTCACCCTTTCGTTATTTCGATGTAAACGTTTAATAAACTCCGTTATTTCACGATAAATACAAAGCACTGTAATCTATTTACCATTTACATTAAAAAAATAACTCTAAAGTGCAGTAATTTCAACAATATTACAAAATAACTGTCGTTTTTTAGCCGTTATTTGTCTAATGCTATAGTAAATGGAGTATAATTTCATTTTATTATCGTTCATAACATATAATCAACGTGAGATATACCAACTGTTGATATAATTTCTTTACATATAACATTTATTTATTGTAAAACTTAATTAGTATAACGTTGTTTGATATAACGTTTATGTAATCTAAAATCATTTGGTCTAACGTTTAATATGTATATTGTTTATTTAATCGAAAATCATTAGGTCTAACGTTTAATATATTTAAAAAACATCATTATGGTTAACACCCCGACTGAGAGTACCCCGACTCAGAGTACCCCGACTCGGATAGGTTAGGTTAGAAGGCTAAGGCGGGAGCGAAGCAGAGCGGAGCTCCCGCCTTAGCCTTTGTGGTTATTTATTTTTTAAACCACCCAGAAATAGGAGCCCCGCCAAGCGGGGCTCCGTCGACCTATCTTAGCGCCGGTGGTAATCAGTTACTAGTTATGTTAATATCTACTTAGGTTACTATTACCTATAACTGCGATAGAACTTACAAATAATAAAACAAAGGAAAAATACAAAATACAAACTTATTGGGTTTTTTTTAACCTTAAATTAGAAGCCACAGCTCGTAAAAATTCACACTCTGAATATTCGTTTTGCCGCTGCAGTATATTGTTAATTGTCTGTTGCTTTTGCAAGATTACGCACACTAAGTGACAACTAACAATAACTTTTGTTGAGCTACCCACAGGCTACAACATAAAAATAATACTAAATAAACTAACCCGTATCTATGCAATTTTGCTTTGTGTTTTTAAGTAGGCGTTTTCATCATTCATTAGACCAAATAAACTCTATATCTTTTGAGTGGTATGTCAAACGATATTATATTTAATGTATGTTACGCTTATAAAAATTAGTTATTTTAAAATTATATCGATCGTTCATTATATTATCTAATCGCTATATTAAATAAAATTATAGGTTCCGTTGTTATATGTTGTTAATATTAGAGATTTGTTGTTATATCATCTATTACTTACCCACGTAACGTCTATACTACCTCAGCGCCACGTCAGTTTTTATCTCGTTCGCACACTATTGCTCCCGGTCTCGTGAGCAAGCGTGACAGGGAGGCAGGGAAAAGGCTCCAAGGCGCCGATAGTTTAGATAATTTCATTTTACGGTGAAAATAAAGGTCATTAAAAAAAAATACATTGCTGCTTTATTTAGTTAGTTCAGTTAAATATGCAAAGTTTATTGTTCTGTTTGGAGGTAACTTTGGATTTTTTTCCTATAGAGAAAATTTTATGGAATCGTATTTTCGTCAAACATAGTACATAACATTAATCCTCAACTTTACCATACATTTTATTTCAAAACTAATGCTGCAATATTATCGACATAACGGAGGATCATGCTAAGCCATTTGAGGTAGTACGAGTATAGGCTCTTAGTAGTTATCGCTATATTCCGGTTACCATTAATAATACAATCTAAATCACACAAACATGTATGGAAATACCTTTACTAGGTACATACTACCTAATTGGTTTAGGTAGATTTCCCACTAAAACCACATGAATTTATACCTAAGGGTACATAATATAATTTGGTACAGGTAGTAATCGCTGAACATGAGACACTCAAAGCTTCCACCCATATTGATTATTTTGGTCAGGTTTATTTCCTATGTAGCGCTGGTCTAGTGGTCACGAATGTTGAGCATGAGGTTCTGTGTTTGAATGCCAGATTAACCAAAATGAACATGACATTTTAAATTTAAAAATTCTCTGCAGCGTCCCAGAGCCTGGTTTTATAACCGGTTGACGATAATAGGTCCGCCCCCTAAATGAAACTTAACACAAATGACCAAATCTGTATCTCGGAGGCAAACAATCTAATCAAAATCAAATCAAATCAAAATATTTTATTTCACATAAACCTACATGGGCACTTATGAAACGTCAGAAGCTAGGTGCACGGTCCCAATTAGTCGTTTCCTATGGAGAAGAGCCGGCAAGAAACTCCTCGGTTACTCTTTAAAAAATAATTGGCTTTACAATATTATTAAATAACAGTGATAATAGGTATGGGAGGACAGTGTAGGCCTTTCAACAATTACCAGGTACTTAACAAAATAGAAAAGTGCCAACAAATCTACACTCTACTAGGCCTACAACGTTCTCACATTCACAAAATATAAAATAATCTAAGTATATAAAATATTAATGACATGATTGCAATTACAACTACAGTAACATATCTGAATAAATATCATGTCCACAAAAGCCACTAATAAAGAATTGGAATTCGATTTGTAGGTAAATAATGTCAATTAATGAAAAGATTATGTCAAGGAAGTATGTAAAAAATAAAATTAAAAAATCTAAATAAACATCGTTATTTGGGAGCAGTTAATGGACATTTACTTTAATCATAAGTCACATTAAGCTAAATAATCAGTGTATTCATTGCACATGTTTTATGTAAGTCTCAATTTGAACATTATTCACGTATGTTACTTAACTATACAATAAAATTGTGTGAAATTTTAAGTAAAATTTTATTTGTTGTTTAAAAGTTGGATAGTTTTTTTATAACAAAAAATATTAAAACTTTTACGATACTTATATTATATTTGGACTTAGGATAATATACCTCTGGTATACAGAAATGTGGTTATATTACACCTTTGCTATACCTTTCCAGAAATACAGCCGTGATGTCATTTTAAGTTGGTATTATAATCAAGAACTCGAAAATATTTCCTTCATCTATATTTCACGGCTCCGTGTTCTTCATTACTACAGCAGTATTATTATTTCCCGGGCCCAAAATTAGCTGGATTTCTCAGCAAGCCGAATAAATTGCAGGTCATCTGCGGGAACATTCGTCACAAGTCAGTAATTTGTGGGAATGCGTGGTTTTCTTCATATTCCCTCGGAGTAATCCTCAAGTGTAATTTGTCAAAATTTCAACGTTTCGTCGGCGGCCCGAGGACTCCCCTTCCCGAAAGTAAGCCCTTTTGATAAACTCAAATGTATTATTTTATGTCACACCCGTTGTTAACAAGTGTACCTACCTAAGTTTTGTGATTGTTGAATTTATAACTACATTTGATAGATAATTTTATGAATGCACTACGATACACTACGACTCTGGTACACTAATACTTTCTGGTTAGAAAATCAATACGATTAGATACTAAAAACGGTCATCTATCGTATTTCGCGACTTTTCAATCGCTCAAACCTGCTTGCTAGTGGTCAATATTTTTACAAACGATAGGATTCAATGACGAAGCAAGCTTTAAAAACCATACGTTTAAAAATATCAGTCTCATTTTGTGTGCGAGCCGGTTGTATATCTAAGATACTATTTTTGTTAGGATACCCGTCCCAAAGATTGTTAATAATAGCTTTTGAATGTCTGATTCATTATTAAGGCTCCTACAAATAGGCGCGATACGCGACGCGCTACAAAGAGACTGCACGTCGCGCGGCACGCGATGTCTTAATGTCGCGTCGCGTGTCGCGCCTGTTTTGTAGGAGTCTTTTTATTATTTTTTTATTTTTTTCGTTTATTTACCATTTAAAAATTAATTACAAGTGTTTTAGCAGAATAGCATTTTTAAACTACTAAGGTTTGTACTTATTGCTACATGTAATTCTACATCGTAGTAAAAACACAATCAAGGTAAACAACAAATACAACATAATACCTTATTTCGAAATTTGGTAACTCCATCTCAGGTGATAGGTACATACCTATGCTAGTTACTACAAATTGAACGCTATTAATATATAGTGTAAATAGCAAGAAAAGGAGTAGGTACTCTACTTTTCCTGCTATTTACACGTCCGAATTTCCACCCCATAATTTTTAATTTATTCTACCAATGTTTTTTGTAAATTGTTACCGTCGCAACTGGCAAAGGAATCTCTGTTTAAAGTCTACAGAAGCAATGAGCAAATATCCTTTGAAATAAATTCAATATATGCGCAATTTTTACATTACATGAAACCTCAATTTAATTCCCTGACCCATCGCTGTCAAAAAATGAATGGCCCAATGAATCGTAAAACCGCTCAACCGTTACAATAACAATTAGATTGTTCCGACAGTTTATATAAATTACGCTTAAATTACTTTGCAAATGGTAGTTTACTAGTTTTGCGAAGACTGCCTCTTATTTTCTGACTATCTAAACGTGCTGTGGATTTCCTTATAGAGATACTAGCTGACCCGACAGACTTCGTTCTGTCAAAAGCTATAGTACCTATAAACTCCACTACTCTACCCTACCTACCTACCTACCTACCTACCTACCTTACCATACCCTACCCTACCTACCTACCTACCTATCTACCCTACCCTACCTACCTACTACCTACCCTACCCTACCCTAATAGTGTAGGGTAGGTAGGTAAGTAGGTAGGTAGGTAGGGTAGTCCCTACCTACCTACCCACCTACCTACCTACCCTACCCTACCCTACCCTACTCTACCTAACTAAAACTTAAAAAAAAAATTGATATTAGCCGATTCTCAGACCTACTGAATATGCATATATAAAATTTCATAAAAATCAGTCAAGCCGTTTCGTTCTGACTCGAGAATTTTATATAAAAGATCTAACTAGAAGGTTAACCCCCAGGATAATTTTACTTGTTTGGGTTTCACACTTATAAAAAATAATAATATTATAAATAAAATTGGATTGTCTCTTTGTGACAATTTTTTTTTTATTTTTTTTTTATCCGGCATCGCGATCCCGCCGGCAGCCATTAAACCTTGTGTTGGTTCTACATTTTTGACAATGTCGTTTTATGTTCACCCTGGGGCCCTATTATGAACTCTTATTTCCAGGCAGTTTAGAGCGTAAACAGAACTGCCTTGCAATTTCGTATTATGAACTCGTTAAACAAGCCAGTCAGCGGTCACGTGACACCCTGGCCGACTTCTGCCCGAATATTGCCTGGCAATACCGTATTACGAACGTTCGTTTGACATTTCTTTTCATATAACATGTTATCGTATCAAATATTAGTTTGTTTATGGTCACACTGACCAATTTATTTGTTGTTGCCATTTGACTCATTTGTTGTACCTATGTTTAATTACTAATTGATTGAGTTTGTAAGTTCCATTAAATTATTATGTTTAGAATATGTAAGAGATTAGTTTACTTTTCAATTATATTTTACAAAGGCTTTGTTACAATTTTTAGTTTAAAAGTATTTGGTTTGGGTTAATAGTTCAGTTCATTTTATCTGTAGCAATATTCATGTTAGATAGGTAGTAAGGGTAGACAACTGTCATTTGAAATGCTATAAAAGATCGTGTAACTATAATTTGCCCCCTTTTTCTGTACGTGTCACTGGACTGGTAACATTATACAAAGTTGTAAGTAATTGATTTTAATTCATCATCAACCTTCTTCCCAACACCTGCATCATCTCAGAAGTGTGATAAGGGCCTACTTATCGCCTCACAAGGTAACAAGATAATAATGGCGGGTTTGGGACCCTACATCGGCGGACTAGGTAAGAAAAGAAAATTGGAAAATGCAGGAACTACTAGTGCCGAGGTATCAGAAAGTATTTTAAATTTTTTTTCTTCTAACTGCTGTCCTAATGCTGCGAAGAAAAGAAAAGCTACCCATACGGATGCAGAGTTAATCTCCAAATTCAACCCGGGACCCAAATCTTTAAGTGCTAAGGCTTGGCTTAATAAAATTGATCAATTGAGTCATATTTACGATTGGAGTGACGCCGATAAGTCCTACATCATGCACATGAGGTTACGTGGTTCTGCAAGGGAATGGTATGAACATTTAGATAATTACGATCTTTCTTGGGATGAATGGAAATATGCACTCGAACGAGCTTTCCCTATGGCCGTGGATTTCGTTGATAAATTAGAATTGATGATGGCGCGTAAAAAAACTGATGACGAAACCATGACCGCATATTTTCACGATAAATTATCGTTGTCCAAGAAATGTAAGCTGGATGAAGAAGCGACAATTTCGTGTTTAATCAGGGGTCTTCCAGTTGAACTAAGACCGAATGCAAAAGCTTTCAGATGTGATACTGCTGAAGAACTATACTACGGGTATTTGTCTTCGTTGGAAAATTACAAGAAGCTGGACAGCGGCGCTGCGAAGACCAAAGAAGCTAGCCAGCCTGCCAAGACTACGTCAACCACATGGCGTCGAGGGTCGTCGCAGCCGTCGGTGAAGCTGTGCTACGTCTGCCGGAGACCTGGCCACGAGATAAAGGACTGCCGGAGCCAACTTGTCTGCACCACCTGCCAACGACGGGGCCACGAAGCCGCAACCTGTTGGAGCACAGCAGCTAAGGTGATGTACACTTTTGAGTACAATAATGCTGCTAAAGACTGTTTTAAAAAAAATGTTTTCATTGATAACCATTGTATAAGTGCATACATAGACACCGGTAGTAAAGTTAATATTATAAGAATGAACGTAGTTAAACGATTAAATCTTCCGTTATTGCCATCTACGGTAATTCTGAAGGGGTTTGAGGGTAGTTGTATAAATTCCTTAGGAACAGTTCAATTCACGGCAGACATAGATAAATTACGGATACCCAGTTTTGCAGAAGTAACATACAATTTTATGGGAGATATTGACATGATTATAGGTCAACCAATTATCTGTCAAAATAACATTAGCTTGATAACTACTTCTACTAGTGCAACTTTAATAAAATGTGACCCGTGTGATAGTATTTTAACGCAATATAATCTGCATATCGATGACTTTGAAAATAAATATTCTATACTGTTATTAAAAGATACGGTTATACCTCCATGTTGCGAAACGCTTGTTCATATTTTTTTTGATAGTGACTGTATGGACACAATGTATACTACGCTACCTGATCGCGACGATAGGTCGTGGTGAAGCAAAATGAAAGATAGCGGACTGTATAACAAGTATAATGTTGAATAAGAATAAAAAGAAACTAAATGACAACGGTCGGTTATATAAATATGAAAACAAGAGAGCTTTAAAACGCGCAAGCGCAGCCGTGCATAAAGGCGAGCAACAGCTGACTCCCGTGGCGGTGTGGCGTGGGGCCCGCGCTCGGCCTTCGGCCGGCTGATTCCCCGCTATCCCCGCGTCCCTCGTTCACTGCCGCTAGCGCGCGGCGATGTTGAGTGAAGGCGTCTCAACATACTCCCCCCGTTGAAGTGTCTTCAACAGTAGAAACCGGCAGCGGGCAGATGGTGTTAAAGGCGCGCCGGATGACACCCTTTCTTGTAAGGATGTCGGCGACCCTCGCGACGCCATCCCTGCCTGGGAGAACATGTGTGATGCGTCCTAGAAGCCACATAAGAGGAGGTAAGGTTTTGTCCTTTATGATGACCAATGTTCCCTCCTTGAGCTCGCCAGACGACCGGCACCATTTGGTTCTCTCCTGTAGCCACAGAACATATTCGTTGGAGAAGCGAGCCCAGAAATGTTGCTTCAAATATTCGATGCGGCGAAATCTTTGTAGGCTGTTGACGTTGGCGTTCTGGATCTGTGGATGAGGCAGCATAATTAGAGAACGACCAATAAGGAAGTGTGCCGGGGTTAAAGGAGCGAGGTCGGAAGGGTCGTTGGACAGTGGAGTTAAGGGCCTTGAGTTTAAAATAGCCTCAACTTGAATTAAACAAGTAGCCATCTCCTCAAAGGTAAGGTTTGTTAAACCCAAAATGCGTCGTAAGTGATGCTTGGTGGATTTAACTGCAGACTCCCATAGGCCTCCGAAGTGTGGAGTATACGCAGGTATAAATGAAAATTGTATGCCAGGGTCGATGTTTTTGAGATTTAAGTCTTGCGAAAGCAGCCTGGCCAACTCATTGAAAGCACCGACAAAGGTGGTACCGTTGTCGGAAAAGATATTACGGGGTTTTCCCCGTCGAGCAATAAAGCGGTTTAATGCAGCTAGGAAAGCTTCCTTCGTAAGGTCCGACACAAGTTCGAGGTGGATGGCTCTTGTAGCTAGACACACAAACACACAAATGAAGCATTTTATGAGCCTACATCCTCTACCTTTCCGGTCAGCTATCATGATGGGACCGGCGTAGTCTACCCCTGTGTCAAAAAAAGGAAACTCTAAATGTAGACGCTGCTCTGGAAGATTGCCCATGATAGGCTGAATTGTGTTGGCCTTGACTCTACAACATTTTACGCATTGATGTGTGATCTTTTTAGCCAAGTTCCTACCTCCAATAGGATAGTAGTGATGACGAACAGTGGCTAATAAAAGCTGTGGCCCAGCATGCAAAAGTCGTACATGAAACATGTTAAATAAGAGAATGCAAAATATATGCGAACTAGATAATAGAATTGGATGCTTAATATTATAATCATAAAATGAGTTGTTTAATCTTCCTCCAACACGAATTAGATTAGAAAGAGTATCAAAGAACGGTGACAAAGATAATAGCTTGTTCTTTGCTGATAACTGTTTACCTGATTTAAGTAAGTGATACTCTTCCGGGAAAGATTCCATTTGACTAAGTCTCAATAATAGGTTTAAAGAATTGTTAAGTTCAGTAGAAGTTAATGAACCAGACTCAACTGATTTCTTATTACATTTAAATATGAATCGCATGACATATGCCGTCACACGCTGTAATGTGCTAAAACTTGAAAATTTTGAAAATAACGCAGTAATAGGACTTTCAATAATGTTATTAGAAACATGACAAGATGCGACTGTTTCCGGTAACCCAGAATTATTTTGATTTGATTCAGGGAACTGAGGCCATGAAGAAATATTTTTGCTAAGAAACTGTGGTCCTGACCACCACAATGAAGACGACAACAGCTTGTCAGTTCTAAGTCCACGCGAAGCGAGGTCTGCGGGATTTTCAGCTGACGGAACATAGTGCCAAGCCTCTCTTCCTACAGTTTCCTGAATTTCTGAAACACGATGACGAACGAATGTCTTTAACTGGTTTGGTGAAGTAGATAACCATCCCAAGACGATGGTGGAATCACACCAGTAATGGACTTCATCAAACTGTAATGTAAGTGACTGACGAACCTTTGAGTACAACCGTGAACCCAACAACGCACCACACAGCTCGAGCCGCGGTATGGTTGTGGATTTGATTGGAGCTACCTTGCTTTTAGCTGTAAGGAGATGTACGTTAACCTCGCCGTCTCTCGAAACACTGCGAACATAAACACATGCCCCATAAGCTTTTTCGGAAGCGTCGGTGAATATATGCAGCTGTAGATGGGACGCAGATTCACATAACACCCACCGAGGTATCTTGAACTCGTTTAAAAGGTGCAGGCTATTTTGAAAATCATTCCAGACATTCTGAATATGCGTGGGAACAAGCTCGTCCCAAGAACACTTGGCCAGCCATAGATGCTGCATGATAATTTTGGCTTCCACTATGCATGGAACGACTAGGCCAATGGGATCAAAGATTTGTGCTATGGTTGACAGGATATGACGTTTAGTAGCCTTGTCAGTGGAATTTAAATTAATAGAAAAGGAAAACGTGTCACTTAAACTCTTCCATAGAAGCCCCAGAGTCTTCGACTGCTCGTTGTCACTCAGGTCCACAACATCCGAAACGTCGTGTTCACCGCTAAGCGCCTGCAGCACCTGACTGGAGTTGGAACGCCATTTCCGAAGATTGTACTTTGCTGACCGAAGAGCATCGTCAACACAGCGACTTTTCTCTAAAGTTTCTGAAACAGATGATCCACCGGACAAGTAGTCATCCACGTAGAAATCACGTGCTATCGAAAACTTTGTTGAAGAATCTGAGCACCCCTCAGCCAGTTGAAATAAACACCTGGTAGCTAAAAACGGTGCTGATGCAGTGCCATAAGTTACGGTATTAAGTGTGTACTCCTTTAACGGATGTGTTGGTTCTGCCCTCCACAGGATTTTTTGTAAAGGACGATTACTATCGTTAACAAGAGTTTGTCGATACATTTTTTCAATGTCCGCGCTTATGACAATTTTATGCTGACGGAATCGAAGCAATATAGACAACAAATCATCCTGGATAGGGGGACCAACCATCTGTATTTCGTTAAAGGACTTACCTGATGTAGTTCTGGCGGAAGCGTCAAAAACTACTCTTAATTTGGTGGTGGTTCTTGACTCCTTCAGAACACCATGATGTGGTAAATAATTTGAACATGTTGAGTCGAGTGGGCGCCTAGTAGATTCAGACATGTGCCCCAGCTCTATGTACTCATTAACGAAGTCAACATATAGGCTTTTAAGGCGAGGATCTCTACCCAAACGACGTTCAAGAGATAGGAATCGCTGCTTAGCCATCATGTATGAATCACCCAATACGTCCAGTGACTCTTTGAAGGGAATACTTACCACAAATCGCCCCTCAGAATTACGATATGTGGTATCTATAAAATGTTGTTCACACGATCTCTCTTCACCAGAGTGTTTATGTATAGACGACACAGAATCCAACTCCCAAAACCGATCTAAATCTACTTGTAAGTTGTTAGTGTGCATACAAACATGAGAAGAGGAATCAGATTGATGATAAGCACCCGAAATGAGCCAACCTAATTTTGACTCAAGCAAAGTGGGCATATGAGTACCTAATGCGATACGGCCAGTGCCTATGATACCCCAAAAGACTTCCGCACCGACAAGGACGTCGATTGAAGACGGAACATAATAAGTGGGGTCAGCAAGACGCACGTTCGTAGGTATACGAATATTGCTAGTATCAACAAAAGTATTAGGAACTGATGCTGATACTTTCGGCAATACGAGGCAGTCAATGTTCAGTACGTACTCACTATCATCAATTGATTTTAATGACACTGAGCACCCCTGAGTACAACTAGAAACATGATAATTTATACCTGTTACCTTGGACTTGGTAATGTAGGTAGGAACATGTAGCTTACGAACAAAGTCCTCCGAGATGAAATTTGTTGTACTTCCACTGTCCAGCAAGACTCGTGCTGTATGGTGGTTACCGTCAGCGTCGGTCACCCTCACGAGCGCTGTAGAAAGTAAAATTACTCGAGATGTAAACGATTGACTAGCTGATAATGCAGTGTTGTGTGCACTAGGAAGAACATTATCACTATCAATGTGTAGTAAAGTGTTGTGTTTTTGACGACAATATTTACAATGACCTAATTTGCATTTGGAGACATCATGACCTGGACGAAGACAATTCATGCACACATTTGAACCCTGAGCCTTTTTAATACGAGCCTGTACAGAGAGGCTTTTAAATTGCTCGCATGCAAAAATAAAATGATTTTGACGACACATTGGACATGACAATGGTTTTAATGACTTGTCAGGTAGCACAGCACTGCTCTTAGATTTGGTCGCAGGTGTGGTGTGTTCATTTTTAGCTGTTGATATAGGCTTAGACTCTTCAAGTGTCTCCAGTAAGTCTGCCCTGCTACATATGAAGCTAGTGAACGCAGATAATGTAGGTGGTTCGGAAAAAGTGTTTCTGTGTTCTTCCCACTGACGATTTGTAACGTGGTCGAGCTTACTGGTCATTATGTAAATGATAAGCACATCGACGAAGGCGTTTTGAACGGGTTGACCAAGAGTTGCCAAAGCCCTAAGATTTTTATTTGTTGTGTCAATTATGTAACGTAGTGACTTACTTGACTCTGTATCTATAGGCTGAACGTTAAAGAGTGCTTGCACATGATTGTTGACAAGCAATCTTTTGTTGTCATACCTCTCACAGAGTAACTTCCAGGCAGCGTCGTAGTTTTCTGACCTGAAGTCAAGGTTATCAACAACAAGAGAAGCACTACCCTTTAAGGAAGCACGTAGATAGTGTAACTTATTTATTTTATCCAAGGATGTGTTGCTGTGCACTATAGAAACAAATGTATCTCTAAACTCCAGCCAATCATGATAGTTACCTGAAAACTTGGGTAAGTCAATTTTAGGTAAACGAATTGAATTGTGTTTGTGTATACTAGTAATACAAGAATCCACCTCGCCTGCGGAGTCCCCCTGAAGAATCTTTCTTGCGCCGGTGATCAGCTGGCGTGCAGCAGCCACGGGAGTCAGCTGTTGCTCGCCTTTATGCACGGCTGCGCTTGCGTGGCGGTGTGGCGTGGGGCCCGCGCTCGGCCTTCGGCCGGCTGATTCCCCGCTATCCCCGCGTCCCTCGTTCACTGCCGCTAGCGCGCGGCGATGTTGAGTGAAGGCGTCTCAACACTACCAGTATACAATTCAGAGGCTATGTATTTTATACCAGGCGCTGTTTTATCGGCTACGACTGAAGTAATTAAAGTAATTAATGTAGGAAATGAATCTATAACCTGGCGGGCTGGACGTTTATTAACTAGGGCCAAAGTCTGTAATGAGAAACTTATTATGAATATTAATTATACTACATATAATCAAAATTCAAATAGTAATGAAGTAGAAAATGAAATAAGTTCCGAAAACTTAGACTTAGGCGAAATAAGTGGTAGTGAACAAGAGGCATTGGTTAAATTACTGCATAAATATTCTGAATCATTTGCTAATAGTACGGCTAGTTTAGGTTGCACGGATCTAATAGAAATGTCAATAGACACTTTTATTGACAAACCGGTATTTAGTAAGCCGTATAGGTTATCGCATAAGGAGAGGGAAATAGTAGATGAAAAAGTACAAGAGCTATTAGATTCTGGAATAGCAAGAGTATCAAATTCACCATACGCGAGCCCGGTGGTACTAGTGAAGAAAAAAAACGGAGAATATAGGCTATGTATAGACTATCGAGCGTTAAATTCATGCACGATAAAGGATCGTTTCCCTTTACCACATATTGATGACCTGGTAAGCTTGTTATCGGGTAAATTCTATTTTACTACACTCGATCTTGCACAAGGCTACTACCAAGTGCCGATTTCCCCCACATCTATTCCTAAAACTGCGTTCGTTACACCATCCGGGCAATATGAGTTTGTTAGGATGCCGTTTGGCCTGGCTAATGCACCCGCTGTATTCTCTAGAGCTCTAAAACTTGCTTTGGGTACACTAGCTAATAATAGTGGTAAATTAAATAAAAATAATAACGATACCACTGAAAATGAAGTAGTTGCTGTGTATTTAGATGATATGATCCTACCTACAGTCACCGTTCAACAGGGCTTAATATTATTAGAAACAGTTTTAAAACTACTAAAAGGTGCAAATTTAAAACTTAACCTAAATAAATGTTCATTTCTCAAAACCACCACTGATTACTTGGGCCATGAAATTACAGCGGGGACAATTAGACCAGGTCAACATAAAATTGATTGTGTACTCGGGTTTAAAACGCCGAGCAATGTTCACGAAATCCGCCAATTCATTGGTTTGGCATCATATTTTCGAAAGTTTATTAGAGATTTTGCATCCATAGCTCGCCCCCTTACCGAATTAACAAAGAAAGATACTCCTTGGTGTTGGGGCGATGAACAAAATAAAGCTTTTATTACCCTTAAAAGATTATTAACCGAAAGACCTGTACTTGCTATTTATAATCGTAACGCGGTAACTGAGTTGCATACGGATGCAAGTAAAATAGGTCTAGGCGGTATTTTAATGCAATTTCAATCTGATAATACACTAAAACCTGTAGCGTACTTCAGTAGAGTCACTAGTAAAGAGGAGCAATTCTACCACAGCTACGAGTTAGAAACACTCGCTGTGGTGGAGTCCCTAAAGAGATTTCGCATCTATCTTGTAGGAATACCGGTAAAAGTTGTCACAGACTGTGCAGCCATTCGTACTACTTTAACAAAAAAGGACCTAATACCACGCATTGCACGATGGTGGTTAACTATTCAGGACTTTGAATTAGAGATAGAATATAGGCCTGGTGATAAAATGCGACATGCGGATGCGCTAAGTCGGAATCCAGTAGGCATCAACACAGTAGATATTGCCATGATTGACGAAACCGATTGGGCGCTCTCGGTTCAACTACAGGATGACGGTATCCAACAAATAATTAGGCAGCTACAGGGGAGTACAGGAAATCGAGATATAACTAATAATTATACCGTAATCAACGGTAGGTTATACAGAAAAACTTTAACAGGTGAACGTTTTGTTATTCCAAAACTGGCCAAATACAGTATATTGCAGAAGTTCCATGACCAGATTGGGCACCCAGGTTTTGAGAGGGCTGAAAAACTAATAAAATCTTCTTACTGGTTTCCAAATATGACGAGATTCATTCGAAAATATATTAAAAGTTGTCTCCAATGTGCGTATGGCAAATCAGGTTATGGTCGATGTGAGGGGGAATTGCATCCCATAGAAAAGCTAGATATACCCATGCACACCTTGCACGTAGACCATTTGGGCCCATTCCCTAAAAGTCGCCAGGGAAACAACTATATTTTAATGGTTATAGACTCATTTACTAAATTTATTTTTGCTCGTCCTGTAAAAACTGTACGTTCAACAGAAACAGTTAAAGAACTCACCGATATAATTTCGGTTTTTGGTAAACCCAGTAGAATAATAACTGATAGAGGTAAGGCTTTTACGAGTCGCTATTTCAAAACTTTTGTCGCTAATTACCAAATTAAACACGTTTTGAATGCCGTAGCTGTACCCCGTTCAAATGGTCAGATTGAACGAGTGAACAGAACAATTCTAGATGGGTTAAGTACATCCGTTATAGAGGAATGTAGCTGGGATTCAAAATTGATAAATATCGTTTGGGGCATCAATAATACAATTCACTCTGTGACAAAAGCGGCACCATTTAGTTTATTATTTGCACATCAGAATAATCTTTTGCCTGTGCCACAATCTTCACCGCAGATAAGCAATGAAGAACAGAGACAACATTTAATTGCTAGGCGCAGGCAGGCTAAAGTTAATATTGACCTAAACATGACTAGAATGAAAAAACAGTTTGACAGTAGGCGCAAAAAATGTACTAAATACAATATGGGCCAACTAGTCTTATGGAAGGGAGGTGTCACTAAGCAAGCTGTAGGGGTAAGCAAAAAGTTAGGAAACAGATACTCGGGACCATATAAAATCACCAAAACAAATCACGCCATAGATCGTTATGGTATTTCTTCAATTAAAGGCATGAGAGGCTACCGAAAATTTAGTGCGGTAGTAGCTGGCGATACGTTGCGTCCATACAAGTCTGTAATATCAGATGATCATGAATCTACAGATAGTGAGGCTCATGACATTGATAGGGACGATTTAATTGACTTATTAGAAAGTTAGGTAGGTTCGTTAGTATATAAGGTAATATTAGGCTTATGTGTACGTACTATAATTAAGTCATTTAAAATACGGCAGCCTGTCATTAACCTCTATTTATACAAACATGTTGATTATAAAAAAAATACACCTACTCGCAATTTTATTTAAATCATTAGGTGTGATTAACCCCCCTTCCTAGAATTTTGTTATATTCACAATTATTTAAGTCGGTATATTATGCCTAGATACATCATGCACTTTTAACAGTCCGAGCGTACAATAATACGTTCTTATAATTATTCTCCCTAGAGATCATTTTCCACGTTCAAATCTACTTAGCTATGTGCTACGAGTAGGTATCTGTTCAACAAGCTATGAACAATCTAAATATTTAACTATGTGCTACATACCTAATACTAACAAAGCTATGTGCTATCAAAATGTTTAGCTATGTGCTATATATAATTATATTTAGCTATGTGCTACCTACTTGCAAAGCTATGAGCCATCTAAATGTTTAGCCGTGTGCTACCTACTTACTAAGCTATGTGCTATATAAATATTTAGCTATGTGCTTACCTAATACTTATTAAGCTATGTGCTTTATAAATGTTAAGCTATGTGCTACCTACTTACAAAGCTATGTGCTATCTAAATGTTTAGCTGGGTGCTATCTATTTACCGAGCTATGTGGTATATATTTACAGAGCTATGTGCTATTTATTTACTGAGCTATGTGCTATCTATTAACTGAGCTGTGTGCTATCTATTATTCTATTTACCATCATCTATTTACCATTACCATGTGCTATCCATTTCTCATCTATTTTATCCACTCATTAAGCTATGTGTATCTTTATTTACCTATGAGCTGTATATTCATCAAGTTATGTGATATTCTTTCACTTGGCTCTATGCTATCCATTTACCTAGCTACAAAATCTATTTAAGTAGCTATAGGTATGATATCCATTTGGCTGCTGTGTGCAATCCTCATAATAGTTACTTAGCTAGGAATTTGCAATATGTATACATGGACCCGTTGGTTTGTAGACTAAATTCACGTTACAGATGGAGAGAGCTGTACCGACCGCTGCTGCTGCGCAGAACGGCAGAGCAACGCCAAGGGCTACTTCGTGGTCGACCAGCGCGACAGGTGGCGCTCCTTCTTCCTCCGTGATGACTACTTCTACAACAGCTGACGCCAGTAAACAAGATCGCCGTGGGACACGACTTTAGTCAGGACGGCCGAATGTTATCGTATCAAATATTAGTTTGTTTATGGTCACACTGACCAATTTATTTGTTGTTGCCATTTGACTCATTTGTTGTACCTATGTTTAATTACTAATTGATTGAGTTTGTAAGTTCCATTAAATTATTATGTTTAGAATATGTAAGAGATTAGTTTACTTTTCAATTATATTTTACAAAGGCTTTGTTACAATTTTTAGTTTAAAAGTATTTGGTTTGGGTTAATAGTTCAGTTCATTTTATCTGTAGCAATATTCATGTTAGATAGGTAGTAAGGGTAGACAACTGTCATTTGAAATGCTATAAAAGATCGTGTAACTATAATTTGCCCCCTTTTTCTGTACGTGTCACTGGACTGGTAACATTATACAAAGTTGTAAGTAATTGATTTTAATTCATCATCAACCTTCTTCCCAACACCTGCATCAAACAACTTGTCAAAAAGTAACCTCACAATCCATTCAGTTTACGCTACTTCAGAGGAGCTTTTATTGAATTGTTTTGGGTTTATTTGCCGAAGTTATTCGAGTAATAAATAAATAGCAAAAGAAAATATTATGTGCGACGAATATGAACTGTTTGAGTTCCTGGAAAGTGACTTTTCTGATCAAAATAACGAATCAAGGAACAAAAGGAGACTACTTCGTGATCAAACTAAAGGCTCCTACAAAACAGGCGCGACACGCGACGCGACACAAAGGCACCGCTCGTCGCGTGTCGCCTGTATGTAAGAGCCTTAATGGGTTCAACATGGATGATGTGCCATTCATTGAACGATATCATCTTAATCAAGTGAGGAGTTGAGACATGTCAGGGACTGTCATACAAAATTCACGGATTTACCGGATACAACTTTAAAATATCATATCTAAGAACTTTCTTACACTGAATAGGAAAATACTCAATAACGAGCTTACGCCATATTTTTGTTTATACCCCGAAAATTCTTACGAATGGAAGTATTAAACAAACAATAAGATAGTGTTCATATTAGTTTGTGAAACAATGAAACAATACTCTTCCATGTGGTCGAATTCCCCACTGACCTTCAAGTGGAGTTCATTCGGAAACCTAATCTCGCGTGACAATTTACAAACTCAAAAAATTATAATATGAATGAATTATATAGGTAGCATAATATACAGTGCATTCGTATTTTCACCTAATTTTATACTAAAGTAACTAGATTAATATAAATTGCTTATTTTTACCACAAAATATGTGATTAAATAAAACCGTAACTTACCGATAAATATTTAATTGTGTTTCTGAACGTTACGGCAGAGAATTACAAGCCAGCCATAGACAAACTACCCAGCGTGAAGTCGGTTAGAATTACGAATGTCGTAATACGAAATTTAACCAGCCAGTGAAATGAATTGCCTGGAACTTGCCTGGTTTTTTTAAAGTTCGTAATAGGCCCCCTGATCGAAATGTTATCTCTGTAATGTTTTACATAATAAGCAATTTTAGATGATGCAGGATGTTGGATACACGTAATAATGCATTATTGTGTCTATGAACATGTAATCTTCGTAATGACTAGGTGAAGATACGCCTACAACGGCTACAACTCAATTTTTTTTTTTAGTTTGTGAGGAAATTGTCATTAGCTGATTCAGCTTCGAACAAATCTATGCTCGTCAGTTTAAAAGACGAAATAATTGCGTAGTTTTATGTTTATATGCATTATTAGCGTATCAATGGATCAGCCTCGATTTACTACCTTATGATCGATATCTCAGTACCTATTTTCGTTACGGCGAAATAACTATTGTGTGTATTTATATCTCACTATTTGCTGTTTTTTTTTTAAGTGAAAACTTCTTTAGGCGCGTTAAGGAATTTTTAGTAGGGGAAAAACTTATGGGTTCGCGATCGTCACCGAACGCTTTCCATGAGCTATATGTATACTGTGTATATTGTGTACTTTTTGGGTGAACAAAAATCATGGAACTCGCGTCATCGTCACCGAACGCTTTCCATGAGCTATATGTATAAAAGAACAAGTTATTCCAAAGTTTTCCTTATGACTGCCAATTTTTTTAATTTTTATTTAAGTATCGTATATAATTTATTATTTTTTATCATCGGATTAAGTAAAAAGCTTTTATTTTGACATTGCAACAGACACTTCAATTTTATTTATTTATATAGACTAGTTTATTCCAGCGACTTTGCCCGCGTGAAGTTTGGAAATGATTCCACGGGAACTTACTACCGGATTAGAAAGTATCTTAAGTCCTAACCCAGGTTATGGTCTACTTGTGTGCCAAATTTCATGGAAATCTATTCAGACTTACAGTAAGATAGACAAAGTAACTTTCGAATTTACAATGTCAGTATAAAGTATGATGGACCTGCCGTCTTGTATGGATCAGAATATTGGGCCACAAAAGGGATGAATGAAATGCAATTGCATGCAGCTGAGATGATAATGCTAAGAGGGCTGTGTGGTGTTACGCGAAAGGATAGAATAAGAAACGAGTATATAAGGGAAAGTCTGAAAGTGATACCGGTGACTGAAAATTTGTTTGGAAATATAGCGCAGAGCGAAAAGTTATTAAGTCGAAAAATCGTGTTTTGAGATAATGAGAGTTAAAGTTTTTGAAAATAAAAATCGTTTTATCTTTGGCTTGCCGTTACATATCTTTATATTATTATCATTAATTTGAAGGAAATAAAATACAATTTATATTATAAGAGTTAAAACACGCGAAAACCTCTAACAATTATACGGCACGGTTGGCGCAGTGGTTAAGCGATTGACTGCTGCGCTGCGTGTCGCGGGTTCGATTCCCGCACGGAACAAATATTTGTATGACCTACAAGTAGTTGTTCCAGGTCTGGCTGTTTGTGTATGTGAGTTTAAATGTCTGTAATCGCACCCACGATACAGGAGAAATTCCTAGTGTGGGGCAACGATTAAAAATTAAAAAATAAAGAGAAAAAAAACATCAAACTAATTAATTGTTCTCTTTTGTAGTATTGTAAAAAAAAAAAATGAATAGTGAGTAGTCACTAAGGCCTGTGTTCACCAACATTTAAATCAACTGTTTAGATATTTAATCAGTTGTTTACTCAACATTTCATAGGACATTTGACTTAAACCAACTGTTTAAATACCTAACCGGTGGTTTGAATGTTGGTGAACACAGGCCTAAGTCGAGTTAGTTAATTTTCGCTCTTGTGTGTTTTAGCAAATAACTGACTTTAAAAACTCAGTAAATCATCTTAGTGATTTTGAGACTACCTAAAGGCGTATGTATGCATTGATAATTCAAGAGAAAAAGTAACTAAGTCGTTTTAATTTCGGGTGATTTAAATTTTCAATAAATGGATAATAATTTTCCTAAATTAGTTATATCTCCCATTACGCTGTGGGGTACAAAAGGTTGACTTACTTACGAGTACTTTTCAAATTTCGTAAAACAAAAGCGTGGGCAGCTACAAAAATTACGATTAGACAGATATTTAGTGAAGAAAATGTTGATTTTAGTTACATTGATAAGTCATTTTGGGCATTTTTCGACTTAGTGACTTCTCGCTAGACGGGGACGATATGTTGTTATGATATAGGCATGTGATGCGGAGGAATGAGGGAACTGTCGTAGGGAAAGTTTTAAGTATGAATGTGAAGGGCTATACGAGTAGGGGAAGACAGAAACGATGGATGGACTGTATGAAAGATGATGTAAGATGTATGATGATGAAAGATGACAACTAATAGAGAAGTGTGGAAGAAAAAGTCATATTGTGCCGACTTCAAATAAATTGGAATAGGAGCCGGAGAATGATGAGTATGAAATATGATAGATTGCCGTGTGGTGCCGGACGTAAAGAATAGCATCATCCCATTTCCTCCCGTGGGTGTCGTAAAAGACGACTAAAGGACTTACTAGAGAATGGGTAGCAGCGTTCTCGATGTATTTTTAACACCATACTGCGGTCGCCAACCCGCCTGCCAAGTGTGGCGATTATGGCAAGCCCCCCCAATTGGGGGAGGCCTATGTTCAGCAGTGGCCGTCTTTCGGCTGAAATGATGAATGATGATGATTATGATGATAGATACTATAGAATTTTCTATCTAGATCTAACGCCTTTCTAAGTACAAACCGTAGGGTTTGTCCTTTCTAACCGTATTCGTTTTTATCAAACAATTTTCTTAGCGTGCAAACCCTTGGGCGAAGCTAGGAAAAGATTACAGTGAATAATACATGGCTGTGTACATTTTTCTCCAGTCCCTGAGGAACTTCCTAGCAGGTTACTTTGTTTTACCAGAATATTCCCAACTCGTCTACGAGATAGAATCTACTTTTCTAAGAATACGTCATATTCCTTTCACTGTTTGATATAAGTTCGTGACGGTGGTTTGGATTCCGATACAAGGGAATACCTTTTTTTGGTAGGAAATTATCAAATGACTTCTCCCGCTCTGGGCGGACCGGGAGGGCGTGTCACACTTTTACTGACTAAAATCCACCCATGTTCCGTCAGTTGCCAGTATACCTTTCGCAAAAACCCGCAATCCTGACAGGCATCGGTCCTAGTGGAACCCGTCAGGGCGAGCTGACATCTCTTTGAGGCGCACATGGAACACAACGCGCTGATGACCCGGGTCTGGTCCTTACCGGACGGCGAGCTACCCATAGCTCGTCGTCCAGTAAGGACAAACCCGCAACCCTGGCAGGAATAGGGAATACCTAAAATGTTGTGAATATTTTGTTATAACGATTCTATTTAACCGAACTTACTGCAATAGTACCTTATACCTTAAAATTAACAAACAAATACTTTGAACCAAGAAACATGGGGTTTCGTTTTGAAATTAATAAACCTATAACAAAAAAAGTCCTTCGAAATTACAGGAAAAGCTACAACATCCCTCAACTTATTCATTCTTCCGCACTAAATAACCTCTGAATAATAAAAACTGGGCACTACAGAAAAAATATCGGGAGAAAGATTACAAATCGTCTGTGAACCAAGAGTAATGTGTCACAGAAATTCACTGCTGGCATGAATCGTCGAGCACTAAATAAAAGAAGGGAAAAAATACTCAAAAATTTACTAGCGAATTTTTACGAATTTTCGTTGGCATTGCCTAAAGCTTATTACCCTACGTTATAAGTGTTCATTTTACTGTATAAATTTATACCAGCGTACCAAAGTTCGAAATTAATAGAGTGTAATTTTCAAACTCATACTCAAATGTTCTTTAATGAGATGATGATATTTCATCAATGAGTTTTCGTCTCGATTTTTATCGTTAAAAACAATGTAGACAAATTCACGATAAACATCGAAACATAGCACTTTTCAATTAGGAATTGAAGAGCTTTTCGGCAACGTATGTAAACGATAGATAGATAGAATACTCTTTATTATGTAGAGCATAAAAATTACGGTATTGGTTGTTGTCATGTTCTCTTTCTGTAGTTCTTTCTCTAGAACACTATACACTACATTATAGTCTATCTATAATTGTACTATAATATACTTATTCTATCTGTCAGCTCAGCTCAGCACATTTCTGTCAGTGTTTTTCCAGGTCAAACAGTTTTTCTACATTGACATTAAAATAAATGTTAACAGCTATCTTTACCAGGCAAAACCTAGACGAATTTCAATTGATTTCAGGATCATATTTTGTCGTAGGTATCTATATCTATAAATAAATCAGACATCAACAGAACATCTTAAACCCCTTTTATAAGCAACAATAAACAAACACCTAAGTATGAACTCTGGAGTGACTTCGTCAAATATAATTCCGTTCCAAGCCCTCTTCACAATAATCCTATTAAAAAGTTTGATTCTAGAATTTCTGTGACGTAACCGAGGAAATATCCATCAAATTTTCATCAAATCAGACATTACCAAAGTTTATAGTAACTCAAGGTAAATAAATTAACAATTAAACAAAACAATTTTTCGAATGGGCAAGACAGAAGGCATCAATTTGAGAACTTATATCGAACGGAAATAGTTAAACAAAATACGGATTTAAAAAAAAATCGTGTTTGAATAATATGCGAGAAACCTAAACCCAAGCTACACGTCGAAATTAGAAACATTCAAACTTTGTAAATCGTATTTTAGGGTTCCGTACCTCAAAAGGAAAAAACGGAACCCTTATAGGATCACTCGTGTGTCTGTCTGTCCGTATGACACAGTCAATTTGCTCCGAATGCAATGGACCGATTAAGTTTAAAATTTGAGTGACCCGAACTTGAACGTTAACGGTAAATAAATGAATTTAGAATATTGGGGTCAGTTTTGGGAGGCAAATAACAAAATTTAAAAAAAAATTGCAAACTGTACCTACCGTATGACATATCAAATAAAAGGGCTTACTATGAGGGTCTGAATTTTTTTTTTTAAATAATTTTATAATCAGTTGTTTTAAAGTTATAAGTTAAAATAGACGAAAATTTACCATTCCCTCCCCTTATCTCCGAAACTATTGAGCCTAAAATTTTGAAAAACATACAGAAAATTGTTCTATACATATAGATTACAGAAAAATCTATAAGAAGTCTATGGTCTTAAAATGACATGGTAAATCTCTCGATATTTTGCGTACAAACTTACATTTGCAGTAGGAATGTATGGGGAACATGATAAACATGTTCCCCATACATTCCTTAACTTAACTACAATGTTAAGTTTGTTCTTGGGATGAATTCATCCCAACAACAGAACCCTTCTTGTGCGTGGTCTGAGACGCACTTGGCCGGTTTTTTTTTTTTAAGTAGACCCTTTTTCTTTTAACACGACGTCGAATTTTGATTGATCAGTAAGTCATAGGTCCCGAGTTCGAACCCAAGACCTCTGATTTTTCGGACTCATTTGCATATTGTATGAAGTAAAACATCGTGAGGATCTCTTTTTTTTTTGGTAGGAAATTATCAAATAACTTCTGCCGCTCTGGGCGGAGCGGGAGGGCGTGTCAGACTTTTACTGACTAAAACCCAGCCATGTTCCTTCAGTTGCCTGTGTGCCAGGGCCACGGTATCCCTTTTGGACAAACCCGCAACCCTGGCAGGCACTGGTCCTGGCGAACCCCGTCAGTGCTTGCTGACATCTCTTTGAGGCACGCGTGGAACACAACCCACCATAGACCCAGGCCTGGTCCTTACCGGACGGCGAGTTGCCCATAACTCGCCATCCGCAAGCCCGCGCCTACGGTGGCCGGGAACCGGCTACCTATTCCCGCTGCCCAGGGCGTCTCCTGCGGCGACGAGAGGCTGCCGCTCCCACACGCGTTCTGCCTCCTCCTTCGCGAGCATTTCTGCTTCGCAGAAGGAGGTGACTGCCTCCCATGCACTCTCGCTCCGGACCATGGCCTGGACCAGGGCCGGACGCGAGAGATCGCCCCCGCTACCGATCGCCTTCGTGAGGACACGGCGGTGATCTGCCCAAGCTGGGCAGACCTCCACCGTATGCTCCACCGTGTCCTCCGGGTGATCCACACAGTGGTAACAACCGGGCTTTTCCTCCCGCCTTATCCTGAACAGGAACCTCCCGAAACAAGAGGAAGAGGAAGAGGTCTGAGAGATATTTCTCGATGGCATGTAATTTAAGTCAGAGGCCCATAGGCGGCATAAAAACTCAGGCATAAAAACACCAGGTTATTCACTATCCACACGAAAAGAAGAAGAAGTAGGTACCGCTGTTCTTTCATGTATAAGCTCGTTAGATTTGCAACTCGCAGTAAACAGTCTATTTTCAAAAGTGCTCAACCTACTAAAAAGCGAAACCCATTACCAAAGAACTCTACAACAATAATACACTCAACAACTTGAGCGCACAATAGAAAAACTTCCTTCAAAATGTTTTCGTTTTAATCCGTATCTGTGTTGACATAAACTCGGTGGCGGAACTACAAGAGCCCGTTTACCGGGAACCAGAAACGTAACTCCATTACCCTATAACTGTATAAACGACAGTTCTCTAATGGGAATTAAACCTTTTGAAACTCTTTGCATTGCGGGGGCACTTCGCCGTGAAGTTGGCACAGATAAAGAACGATGGAGTAGTTTTTGATGGTGACTTCACTTATAAAATGTTTGAGTTAGTTTTGTGGTATTTTACAAATCGTATTCTTTAAGTTTTATTTGGGACGCAGTAGATAACACAGTGGAGTGATCTTCTATAGTTACGTAAACCTGAAAATGAAAACTTGACATCATTATCATTGTAGCTGCCAATAAATAATGAATGAATTGATTTCCATTGAGCAGCTTTATTCTTTCCCCAAGAGTACCTACTACACCTTACGACCTTTAATCTCTTTTTAACTGACTTCAACAAAAGGAGGAGGTCTTTTTAACCGCCTCTGTGGTCTAGTGGTAAAACCACCTGTCTCAGATCCAGCGGTCCCGGGTTCGATTCCCAGCGGGGGCAAACATTTCTGCTCGGTTTGGTTGATGGTGGGGCTTGTTCTAAGTCCGCCTGGCTAGCTACCACCATCTTATCTAAGTCTGTAGCCAAAACAACGATGTTAACAGCATTTGTTGTGTTTCCGCAGTTAGAAGTAAGATAGCCAGTTCCTCTGTGGTTGAGGATTCCGGGTGAAGCTCGCTTCCATCTTCGGCCTTATCATCACTTACCATCAGATGAGATGAAGACCAAGAGCTTCCCCGTTGTATGTAAAAAAGGAGGTGCTCAGTTTGTTGGATTTTTTTATTTTTATTTATATTCCCCGATTACTCGAAGACGGCTAGACCGTTTTTTTTTTTTTTTTTGTTTTTGTTTGAAAGGGTATTTTTTCCAAGTGGTCCTATAGTCATCAAGTCAAGATCTGATTATGGGATCCCGTAGAAATCGTAGTATTACTCATAATATTATTTATATTATTGGCTAGGTGGAGCGACGATCTCCGTAGGGTGGCAGCTGGATGAGAGTTGCCGAGAATCGAGCTGAATGGCGTGCAATTGGAGAGGCCTATGTCCAGCAGTGGACTGCTATAGGCTGATGATGATGATGATGACTCATAATATTATACTTTTTCTATATCTTACATTCTTATATTTTACTCTTTCTATCTACATGCATACATTAAACAAAAAAAAGCATAATAAAGACATCGCGGGTCTCTATTCGTTCCCTAAACAAAATCGTTATACAAAACTTATGCCGCAAACCGTAAGAAGAAATATTCTCTAATAGGGTTCCGTTGTTAGAGACTCCTATATATAATTTTAGAAGCAATCTCATTAAAAGAAGACCGAGTGCGTAAAACTTGAAGATAATTTCAAAAGTTGAAGTCTCCTAAGAGAGTACTCTGAGTTTTTATCGGTTAGGTAACTGGTATACGGGCACATGTTGGCTTTGTATGAGTGTTGTCACGAGTATTTTTCATGCTAAAGAATTTGGTATTTTTACGTCGTGTTGGAACACTAGCTGAGAAATATTATCTCATAAATAATCAGCCTATGTGTCCACTGCTGGGAGTCGAGAATAGAATAGAATAGAATAGAATACTCTTTATTATGTACACCATAAAAATTACAGATATAAATGTAGAACTGTTACATAGGGTGTCACAATGGGCGGTCTTATCGCTAAAAGCGATCTTTTACAGACAACCTTTGGATGGATCAAAAAGTAGAAGGAGAGACAATACTGCAGGTATTTAGTGGTGTACCACTTACATATATACAATAAATACATATACACAAAGCACATAGAGACTTATCCATATAAATAAATATATATATATATATACACACACAATAATAAACATGATACAAGAGCAAGGAACTTTAAGTAATGATGATGTTTAAGGAGAGAGGAAGTGATTTTTAACCAAAATTTTAAAAGTGGCCGTCTTCCACGCATAGTGCGAGTTGGTGAATGTCACATGACTTCAAATTTTTTGCTGTTTTTCTCACAATGATTCCCTTTGCCGTTTAATAATATTTGGTTGGTATTTGGTAGCGCGTCTGTATGGCTAGAGTGCGCTAGATGAACACTGAAGATTTCGATGCGCAGTAATAACTGTAATTATAATTGTCTGTACGCAATGCAGCTAATTAACGTTTATTATGGACATGTATCAGTCGGGAACAAATGGCAGCATTTGCATACATTAGCTTTTTGCTGCTTAATAGAGATTCGTATTCCCATTTAGTGTCACATTCGTGTTTATGCTACTTGCTACAAAGACAATAAAGACAAAAGCGGTACGATTTAAACAGCCCAATTTCTAAGCTTACATTTAAAAAGGGGTTATGCGTGACTTTAGTAAACTCGAGTAAAAGTTATGGAAATTAGGACAATCTTGTTGTGAATATAAACTTAGCTTCATGTAATAAAACATTGCAAGTTTGCAACTGAGTAAAACTGTTAACAAAATTAAACACTTCGGATTAATTGACAGCAGAACTACTATTCCAACATAACTTATAACTTGGTACTTTCAACAGCTCCCAAATATAATCACACTTCAAGTCTAACTCGTGTACTCCCAAACTTAGTAAACGCATTGATGAAGTGCTAACATAACTTCGACCACCGTAGGTACATTAACGAAGGCACTGGCTTTGATACTAAACTAACGCAACAGCGATGAATCAGTAACGACTGAGGTGCAAGTACTGACGTCACGTACACATACGTTAAATTCTCGGTGCAATGCTGGAAAACGAATAATGGCGGACGCGGTACAACCTCTACGAGATCTACGACTCTCATCATCATCATTTCAGCCGAAAGACGTCCACTGCTAGACATAGGCTTCCCCCAATTGGGGAGGGTTTGCCATAATCGCTACGCTTGGCAGGTGGGTTGGCGATCGCAGTATGGTGTTAAAAATGCATAGAGAACGCTGCTACCCATTCTCTAGGAAGTCCCTTAGTCGCCTTTTATGACATCCACGGGAGGAAATGGGATGATGCTATTCTGTACGTCCAACGCCATACGGAACGACGACTCTAATGTTATTAAAACCATTAAAATAGGGTCTTCGATGGCCAGGATATGTCGCAAGAATGAAAGAGACCAGAGCACCCGAAGGTTTATTTGATAGTAAACCTCAGATGGCCGGAGAAGTCGAGGGCGACCTAAGCTAAGAAGGTTGTATAGTGTAGACCTAGATTAATAAAGAACTATAGAGGTATGAGGAACAGGGTGTAAAGTTCTCTTATCCTCTATTCAAAAGGGAGAATCCTCCGACCAGGTGGGTGTTGTGTCTGGTGGGCAACTGCCCGACGGTTGATGTCGGGATGTTGTATATATGCTAGTCGCGCGGTAAACTCTGATTGCGCGATGCAGGATTTGTGACGTCAGGTCTTTGATGCGTAGTTCGTATGTGGCGTTGTTGATACCGCCACAGAACTATTGGAGTGAGGAATTGGAGAAAAAAAAAACCGGAAATAGGTCAGGTTGGAGAAATATATGTACTTGACTAGGCTGAGGCCCAGCTGCAGGTTTAAAGCCTTATATTGATAATTTCTAAGCACACCTAAAGTCAAAGAGCTCGTGGCTAAATGATAACATCCGCACGGGTCGATCGAAGGATAAGCTACGCTTGCTGCGTTCGGTTCGTGGATGGGTGACCATCCATTTCTTATCGAGACCGTCCGTGCCTCGGAAAGCACGTTAAGCCGTTGGTCTCGGCTGTCAATCGTAGATCTTTGACAGTCGTTACAGGTAGTCATAAACCTAAAAGTCTGACAACCAGTCTTACCAAGGGGTATTGTGTTAAGATAATATTAGATAAGATCATTTATTTGTCCAAAACATGAGTATATACACACACGGCATGCAAGATGTTAAATTAAAATCTATCACAGTCATATTTTGCCTCAACGGCGTACAAATATAAATAAGTAAACATCGAATAAATATAAAGGACATCGCCCCTTTGAGACCAATATTTTTTTGCCGGCCAAGATAAATAAATAATAATAATAATATCATGTAGAGCCAAGCTTATAACTCTACACGCCCTTTTTTTTTTTTTTTTTGACGCTGACAAATGCATTACGTATGCCCGTTCGTCGGGGGACGAGACGGGGTATGTGGGAATCCCTGCCAAAATGACAGTATACCCACTAAAACTCAGTGGAGTTCCCTCATCGCCTTGATGGGAGGGTCATGGGAAACCGGCACAGCCTTTACGTCCACAACCCTCCCGGCGCATGCCCGCCTAGCTGGCGGGCCCCGCATGCCCCCCCGTCTGGGGCCGGGAACACCTGGCCATTCCCGTCCGACACTGGTAGAGGCCTGTGCAATACAGGCAAGGGTGCCCCCGCACCCGTAGCTTGCTGGCCTCCACCTGGAACCCCGCGCCAGACGACCCTGCGTCCAGGTGCCCCTGGTCCTCCCGCGACGGGTCAGGTCAGTGGCCCCGCCGCCTACGACTTTTCGGCCGCAGAGGGTAGGGAGAACGGCTCACCGCAACACCGGCACTCCTCTCCCGCTGCGGCCTCCCACACTCAGCCGCGATGCCGCCCATTCGACATCGCGGCCCGCCTCAGTTGCGATGTCGCCAAAGCGGCACCGCAACCTACGGCCGCTATGTCGTCGGCTTAGCCGCAAAAGCCCTGACGAGCGGCCCCCTCCTCGGGTTCCTCTTAGCTTCACCGTGGCCCTCCAAGCCACGGCTACTGATCCCCCGCCTCGACAATGTGGGAACCCACCGGGGGGGAACTCTACACGCCCTAACTCTACAAGCCCTAACTTCACAAACTCTGCACCATAATCAAAATATGTGGCTTGGCTGTTTCGCTACTACAAGAACTATTGTATAACAGAAAAGTTATAAACAGTAAATACATTTTTCACCTTACGCTCATGTGACGGTAACAAAACGGCCAAGCCACATATTTTGACTACGGTGTAGAGTTTGTGAAGTTAGGGCTTTTAGAGTTAGGGCGTGTAGAATTATAAGCTTGGCTCTACATGAGATCTGATAACTTTTTGACACTGCGAGCCATATGGGTCTTGGCAACATTTTACATGAAAATGTTTATGGTGGGATATACTTTTCCGCAATAGTGTTATCCAGTAACTGGTTGTGGAGATCAGATACGCAGTGGATCCACGTAAAATACTGATATTCAGCTTCATCTGGTTAGACTGGAAGCCGACCCCAACACAGCTGGGAAAAAACCAGATTGATTGACCTAAGATCAATATAGCTACTGAAGGTGCAATGATAGTAATTGTATAACTGTTAACACTGGTAGTTACTAGTAGACAGTACGTCACCCTTATGCCATTAGTAATAAAGTTGAAAAGTGGTCAACCATAATTTTTCGCGGTTGTACCTACATGTCTCATTGTCAAGTCATCATTATAATATTATTATATTTAACTGACGTAAAAAGTACACATACAGGTTAACACTTAATTAAACATGGAAATAGCCTCTTACAAAATATTGATCAATGACCCATATGCTAGGAAAAACCTGTGTTACAGGGGTCATCCATCCGTCCGTCCGATGTTAGAATAGTTACTTACAATTAGTAAAGTGCACTTTTGTAAAAAAATATAGAAATAAACAAATAAACTAGGCTAATACAATTGATTTTGAGGATAAGAAAGGTAGTATCTATTATGTGCCGGGTGTGTGTTGTTGGTGTGAGTGTAGGTGTGTAAGGGTGAGTGTAGATATGTATGAACGATTGTAGGTATGTATGTGTGAGTGGGTGCCTGATTTGTTTAAGTTGTGCTTTAAATAATAATTTTATTATCATCATCGTTTCTGCCGAAAGACCTCCACTTCAAGACTTAGGCCTCCCCGAAGCACCGCCATTTCAACCGGTTCTGTGTTTGTCGCATCCAACGGATTCCTGCGATCTTCACAAGGTCATCGGCTCACCTTTTGAAAGGCCTTCCAACACTATTCTCGTCTTTATTTATATAGATAAGTACCTATATGCTTTATGTATGTATTTATTTATTGTTTAAGTAAATGGGACACGACTGACTACCTGCAGTATTGTCACTCCTTATACTTTTAATCCATCCAAAGGTTGTATATAAAGGATCGCTTTTAGCGATAAGACCGCCCATTGTGTCACTGTATGTAACATTTCTACATTTATATCTGTAATTTTAATGGTGTACATAATAAAGAGTATTCTATCTATATGTCTATCTATCTACACAGTCGCCACTAGGGCATGCATTCCGGAATTCCGGAATTCCGTAACAATTTTTCTGATATTTTAATTCCGGAATTGAGAGGAGTAATATCGGAATTCCGATATTCATAATTTTTTGATAATTATTTTGATTATTATTTTATCTAAACGCAACCAAACTAGTCTGTGGAACTTTCCACAAGCCGCTAGATGGCCAATGTTTAATTAGAGTAATAAGGGAGACAGATGTTTAATTTGTAACTAAAAATGATTAAAAGACTTCTATTGTGTGATAAATAAGCCTTGTTGATTTTACGGTTTAAAATGTTTAATTAGAGTAATAAGGGAGAAAGACGTTTAATTTGTTACTAAAAATGATTAAAAGACTGATATAATATATAAAACTTGTTTGATTTGAAACAAACTTTAAAAGGTACCACTTTAAAAGTTACCGGAATTCCGGAACCAGTTCCGGAATTCCGGAATCAGATCTCCAGTATTGGAACTCAGTTCCGGAATTGAGAACCTTCCGATATTGCATGCCCTAGTCGCCACTCCAGAACCTTTCGGCTCTATCGGCCACCAAGCCAAGAACTGGCAGCAAATAAGTTGCTGAAAATGCAACGCAAATTATGTTGTCCCAAAAACCAAATTTTCGAAATCGTACTACTATTTACTTTTATTAAAAGACTAGCTGACCCGACAGACTTCGTTCTGTCAAAAGCTATAGTATAAACTCCACTACTCTACCCTACCCTACCCTACCTACCCTACCTACCTACCTATCTACCCTACCTACCTACCTACCTACCTACCTACCTACCTACCTACCTACCTACCTACCTACCTACCTACCTAACTACCTAACTACCTACCCTACCCTACCCTACCCTACCCTACCTACCTACCTACCTACCTACCTACCCTACCCTACGCTACCCTACCCTACCTACCTACCTACCCTACCCTACCCTACCTACCTACCCTACCCTACCCTACCCTACCCTACCCTACCTACCTACCTACCCTACCCTACCCTACTTACCTACCCTACCCTACCCTACCCTAACCTATCTACCTACCTACCTACCCTACCCTAATTTTTCGTTAAAACCATAAAAAAACGTTGCTATAAACCTCACGGAGCCCGAGACCTTTCCAACGAATGCAAAACCGTGGAAATCGGTTCGTGCGTTCTGGAGTTATAGCGTCAGGAAGGAAAACCCGACTTATTTTTATATAGTAGAAATATCTTACTTACCTCTATGTAGGTCACATATAAGCTCGTTTCTATCTTGTCCCCGTGGTATCGTAAGAGAAAAACTAACTTAAAATGTGGTTTTATGAGGACTGTGCGCTCAAGTTATATTCTTGGCTACAATCTCTTAAAACCTTTTGTATAAATTATACCTGAAACTAGAATCATAAGTACAAATAAATCCCCACTGTAGACATTAGGTACTTTTAAAATTTGAATTTATACTTATCTATCTATATATAAAAATAAATAAAATTGGTCTGTTTGTAATGACAAAATTACAGCTTTTTACTAAATGCATATGAAAATTTGTAACAATTTTTTTTTTTTAATAATTTTTGTCCGTCTGTTTGTCGGTCTGTCTGTTTGTTTCGGCTAATCTCCAAAACGGCTGGGTTTTGACGGGACTTTCACTGGCAGATAGCTATTTTATTTTAGAAAATGTATATATATATATATACATATATATATATTATAATATATAAAGAAGTAAAATTTGTGAGTCTGTATGTAGGGGGAAATCTTCGGAACTTAAGAGCGCATACATCGGTCAACTAGCGCCACTCCTTAAAAAAAATATTATCTCGTGACTGAGAAGGAATTATGAAAAACGGCTTAACAGTGACCTCAGTGTGTCTAAAATGTTCTTATACCTTTTATAAAGTTTCACATTGAGATACGAAGCAACAAAATTCATTCTAAAGAAAAACGCCCACATTCCTCTATACTCCATTTATTTTAACATTAGACAAATAGCTGTTCTCACCCTTTCAGTATTTCGATTTAAACGTTTAATAAACTCCATTATTTCACGATAAATACAAAGCATTGTAATCTATTTACCATTTACATTAAAAAAATAACTCTAAAGTGCAGTAATTACAACAATATTACACAATAACTGTCGTTATTTAGCCGTTATTTGTCTAATGCTATAGTAAATGGTGGATCTTATTTTGTTGCTTCGTGTCTCAATATGAAACTTTATAAAAGGTATTAGAGCATTCTAGACACACTTGCCGAGGTCGCTGTTGAGCCGTTTTTCATAATTCCTTCTCAGTCACGAGATAATATTTTTTTAATGGAGTGGTGCTAGTGGCCCCTGTACTCCTTCTTAATGAGAAACTGCAGTATTGCCGAGTGTCATAATCATAAATGATATATTTTATATTAAAACAAGAAGTTTTATGTGGACGAAAACACGAGCAAAGCTAGTACCCTATAAAGGACATCGTCGGAAATGGCCCCAGGACCAACAAAAATCTGACCTACATACATTGATATATTAAAAGGAGGAAGATATGTTATGCACTAACATCGCAATCAGTTAATTTGGGCTCGACGCACGATTACATGCACCAAAACTCACACATCTGTGATCAGTGTGATCACAGTTGCAAACCTACAGTTACCGATAGACAAGAACAGAGTTATGAGACGTCGCTGTCGTGCGATGTTGGCCGAATGTTTACGATTATGAATGACATTGCATGTGGCAGAACAAACATGGCGAAGCAAACGAATATTATTATAACTTTCAACAAATTTGCATTTTTGGCTGTACTTACGAGTGGTAAGTAATCCCGTGTGTCTTATTTTTCTTTCTTGTGTTTTTAAAACACTGTTTAGCTGCACAAGAAGTCATTTTGATGCGTATTTATCATTAAAATAAAACTGTTATTATGGAGCTGTTTGATCAACGATATCCCGTGCGCAACTGAGTGCCAACTAGGAGCAATCTCTCACTTTGAGAGATACGGGACTTAGTAACAGCGTATGGCTTTTAATACATCAATGCCTACATAATAATTATAATTATATTTTATTAGACTAATTGCGAATATCTGTATGAAACGGACATTTTGTGTTCAATAATGAAGAATTAAAAGAGCGACTATCGACATCACATAAAATATGCCGCCATCTTTGACTATTAGATTTGACATGACAATTAGTGACGTCCAATCTTTCAATAACATGACTAACATACATGAGGTAATATGACTTCCTACATAAGTATAAATAAATAAAAAAATAAAAAACATTAGGATAAAGTCGTTTGCATTGAAGTTAAATAAATAAGTACTTATTTACCTATGTACCTACCTATTTTAAAAAAACTAGAAGATGTACCAAATACCTAATAGGTACTTAGGTAAGTACTTAAATGTTTTTTCTGATTCTCTTAGCTTAACTAACCACATACAGGCAATAGAAAATTACAGTGACATGCATTTATTAGCATGTATTTCGAAACTAAATATAACCTCAAAATCTTTGTTTTCTTTTGAAATAAATCCTTTCTGCAAGTTGTCCGTCATTAAACTTTGTCTTCATGGGCATATACTTGTAATTTAGAACACGCAAAGTATTTTCCTTTTGCTGTTGGTTCTGGGGCGAACGATGTATGGATGCAGAACAATCTCCATTGTATTCAGAATTTATCAGAGGGTCAATTTTCGAACTAACTTCAAAATCTTGTTTTAAAATATTCTCAATGTCTTTCAATGTTAAAATTGGAGGTAAACGTACCTATCCACAACACACAAAAAAAAGGTCATGTTCGCATAATGGCTGCCAGATTGCTCAGGTTTGTCCAATTAATCCTAACTACGTTTTTGTGTGGCAAGCAAAATGTTTTTAATATTTTTTTCATTGTATCTGGTATAAGGCATTTATAAAAATTGCCACGTATGCCTGCAAACTTTACTCTTTTACTATACCTGTGTAAAGTCAGCCAACTTAAATCGCCCGTATATTCAAATAACAAAACTGTCATTCTTTGACAGCTGTTGTATGAAATGACTATGGCGAATTTTCTTCTCATGCACCCTTGTTTTTTCATGCTCACTTTAGACATTGACAGAATAGTCGACATCGGCTTTGCTTGACATTTATTAAAAATAGAATAGAATATAACACGGCAAATTGACGTAGGGTGTCAATTTACTTAACAACTAGCTGTGCCCCGCGGTTTCACCCGCATAAGTCTCGGTCCCGTGGGGATATCGGTATAAAAGTTATATGTGTTAATCCAGATTATAAACTATCTGTGTGCCAAATTTCATCCAAATCCGTTAAGCCGTTTTTTCGATTGATTAACAAACATCCATCCATCCTCACAAACTTTCATAATATATAACTAGCTTCTGCCTGTGACTTTATCCACGTAAAATTTCTTGTTCCCCAATCCGATCTCAAGATATTATCAAAAAATCCGTTCCATTAACAGTGTATGAGAAAATGAATTTTCTTCATGTGTTTTTTAAATTAATTTTTCTCATGTTATAATATTTATTCTGCTATTCGGGGCGGAGAAAAAAAAATCCCGGAAAAATATTAAAGTCATATAATATAACATTTTGAGGGTTCCGTACTAAAATTATGAAATTAAAGAGCTTTTTTAGCAATTTTAGTTCATACCCCTTAAAAAAAATTATATATGATTTTTCAAAACAATAATTTGTAACTGTAAATAAAGTCCAATAAATAATTCGTGCTTTTTAAATCCCGGGATTTAAAGGTCATTATAATTATACCGGGATTTTTTTTTTTTCAATCTATAATAATAATAATAGGTTGGGGACAAAGTTTCTTCGCATTTTTTAAGAAAATTCAAAAAAAAAATTAATATAGAAAGAAAGAAAGAAAGAAATAAAATACGTTTATTTGCGGTAAACATGACGCAAAAAAAAGAACATAAACACAAAAGAAATAAGAATATTATTGGGGAAAATGCGTCACATCCACGCAAAACGGCTATCGCTCAGCATTATGCTGCGACCCTATGCAAGACAGAGCCCCAGCGCTGGTTTTCAGCGACAGCCGGCGTTGACGTAATGACGTCCTCCGGTGCAGCAAACAATTATTAAGACGCTGTACCAGTACAGCGTACTTAAAGAAAATTCATGTAATTTAATTTAAAATGTGGTAGAATATAAAACAAGAATATAAAAATAAAAATAAAAAACAAAGGAATGCTATGAGAATATCATCAATAATAATAATAATCGTTTATTTATAAAAAGGGCACATTTACAATAAGTTCCTTAACAATTAAAATAGAACACAATTGCTTATTTGCCTGAACTAGGTTGAACCTGTGCTTCAGGCTAGGAAGTGCATAAATACTTAATGTAATAAATTAACAATGAGTATAAAGTGAAAACTAAATCTAATTTAGGTTAGTAACAGTAAAATTGCACGTAAGCGTTTCTATTTGCAGACAACAAGTAGCTCTTCTGTCTGTGCATAGGCGATGGTTAGTAAATATTTAAGTATAATTTTTTTACAGCTAAAATAATTCAATTTATAGATACTTAGTTTTCTATTTAATCTATTGTACAGAAATGGGCCTAAGAATGTAAAAAATCTTTCCACAAAGACATGTTTTGAGGTAAAATTTGATGCGCATACTATATCATTCCGTCTCTTGTTAGTAATGTCAGTAGTGTAGGTAAGCATGGTGTGCTGTTTTAAAACTAAGTGCATAATGAAAAGTTGGCGAACAGTCAGCACGTTGCAGGATTTATAAAGCAGATCAGTGGGAAAGAAAAAGGGATGGAAGTTTGCTACCTTTAAAATTGCTCTCTGAGCTCTTTCAAGAGGAAGTAAATTGGTTTTTGCTGCGCCACCCCATGAAGTAATGCAGTATTGAATTATAGATTATCAATAATAAACTCTATCATATAGTATAATATAGTATCAATATAGTTTATTTACATTTAACTATATTATGTAGGTACCATTTTGTTCGATAACTTTTTGCCATCTTGTAGGTAGGGACATGATCCCATTGCTATAGAAATTTTGGGACTTCTGATCAAAATACCGCGACCAGTGGTTTTGGCAGTCCTCTCGTGATGTTAACCTGACACTGCCTAAAGAATTCTGAAGAGACCGAAACAGGTGGAAGTCTGAAGGTGCAAGGTCAGGACTATACGGTGGATGCATTAACACTTCCCAACCAAACTCTCTTAATTTTTGCTGAGTGGCTAAAGATGTGTGAGGCCTAGCGTTATCATGATGAAAAACCAAACCCCTTCTGTTGATTAATTCCGGCAACTTTCTCTCAACTTCTTGCTATAATCTCATCAGTTGTTCGCAGTAGAGTTCAGAATCGATGGTCCTGCCTGGTGGTAACGGCTCATAATGAATAATACCCTTCCAATCCCACCACACACACAGCATCACCTTGTTGCGAGTTAACCCGGGTTTCGCCACAGTCTGTGAAGCCTGACCGGTGTTTGACCACGACCTTTTTCGCACGTTCTTGTCGTACGTGATCCACTTTTCATCGCCAGTTATCAGCTTCTTCAAAAATGGTTCGGTTTCATTACGTCGTAATAAAAATCACAAATGAGTACACGGTTCATTAGGTTTCTTTCAGTGAGCTCGTGAGGTACCCAAATATCGAGCATTTTTGTGTACCCAATTTTTTTCAAATGTGCCAAAACTGTTTTGTGGTCAATTCCCAGTTCCTCAGCTACGTCGTAACGACTGATATGCCGATCTTGCTCCACTTTTTCAAAAATGGCATCCTTTTTTCCGTAATAGGGCGACCAGAGCGACGTGCATCTTTGACATCAAAATTTTCGGATTGAAAACGCTTAAACCAAATTTGTGCTACTCTCACAAACACTGCACTAGGTCCATAAACATCGCAAATTTTTTTCGCGGCTTGTGTTGCACTTTTACCTTTTTTGTAGTAAACTTTTAAAATGTATCGAATTTCTTCATTAGATTCACTCATTTTGACAGTACGAAAAACAAATGAAAATGACACATTTTCCTAATTTGAATTTGGAATTATTTTCTTTAAAATTTAAACTTTCAATGATACCAAAACCAGCCAGATACAAATAGTATAGCCAAAGAGATTTTATTACAAGTTCATACATACTAAAAGACTGTTTTCCCAACCTAATAATTATATTTTTATATTCTAATATTAAAAAATATAATTTATATATATTTATTGGAATAAAGGAAATAATAATAATAACCCCACCGCCGTATCTCTACGTTGACGTCGTGGTGAGGCTTGCGCGCTCCGAACTCTAGGTCTGTGCCGATAGAGTTTACTTTACCGGAACATGTCTAGGGTGAGGAGCCAGACCAAGAGAGATACAGAAACCCGCAGGGCAGCATGTGGCAAGCTGTTGGGTAGTTGCGACCCCACGGATCCTATCTCCCGGGAGAAGTCATGTTCCTCATCTCTTGCTTGCCTTTATTGGCCGGCTGGAGTGAACACTGACGAGGAACTGAGCTCCCACCTCATTCTTGCCTTTATTGGCCGATTTGAGTGGAGATTCGCAAGAGCAAACGTGCTCGGAGGAAGGAAGTATTCCAGTTAGTGCTTGTAGGGATCTTGACCATCTTCCGGGCTCTGGGATTGTTCTGAGAGCCGTGGAATACCTCTCCACTCCTCGAGAACCTCAGGACATGTTGCCCCCTTGTCGTTACGTTACTATGTGCTAGCGACCGTTTTCGGGGGCCCATTATTGAGTGTGCAAGTCACCCCCTGCCAATTAATCCGTGTGTAATAAAACATTGATCAGGCAGGGGCCATAGTTCTTCCATAGTTTTAGATAACCAGTCCATTTTAACCACCCAAACCCATAGTCCAATATCTTTGTTTCCATATCTTGCAATAGTCCTACACCAACCGGGGGTTGTCCTTGGGTGCACTTGGATAGTGCGTACAGGGATAATTGTCGGTTGGTGCCTCATTTAATTAAAAAGCGTCTAACGGGCCTCTGCGAGTTGGCTTCGGGCCCTCGTACGCCTTCCAAAGGTCCGGGACCCCAGGGTCCCGAGATATGTAAACATTTAAAAATAATAATAATAATAAATATAATTAATTAATATATATATTTCTAAATGTTTTTATATCTTTTTTTTTAATGAAATATTTAAAAATGTATTTAAATAAGGATATAAAAATAAATAAACGTCATAACAATAATTTATTTATTCACTTCAAGACACAAACGTGTGTAGCCCTGACTCTTGTACCAGGATTTCCTGTATCACAAGAGCCAAACACACACTATGTTACATCCTTCCTCGAAGTTTAGGTAAATTAGCTCTATCTCTGGTTATAAATGGTGTAAATAGCCCGACTTTGTTTTATGTATTATTATTAGATATTAGTAGGGGTAGTCGGATTAATTTCCGTGACTACACATATCATGTAACTGTTTAACTTCTGAAAACGATATTTTAATAGCTCTTACGAGGAATGCTCATTCCCAGTAACATGGTATCAGTATCAGCATAATTACCCAGGAAAACCGAAACAAACTCGGTACATTAAACGAAACACGACGTGGATATGAAAGCCTTATCATATCAGGGGAAGTTTGAGCGCGCTGCGGGCGTTTACAAGTTGGGGGCGAGTTGGATCTCATACTGACACAGTTTCTATTCTAACTGTTAGATACCAGTACCCCTAACACGAGTTAATGGATATAGGTACAACTAGAAACTGTGGCCTAATTGCGTAACACATTCACAATCTCAATGTTCATGCGTTTGGACATACATTCCTACATACAAACATAAACACACGCTTTCTTTCCATTCTAACATAATCCTTTGGCTTCGTTTACGTTAGTAAAGGCTCGTACAGACTCGCGCGATATCGCGGGCGCGACATGCAGCGAAAAAGAAATTGTGCTACTAGTGTCGCGGCCAGCCCGCGATATCGCACTAGTCTGTACGAGCCTTTAATCTGGTCATGCATGCACGCTGGTTGCGAGTACTATGCATCTAATCTTTGTGTAGAACATCACCAAGAAGGTCACTATAATTATTTTCTAAGGCGTCCCCTCCCGGCGTTTCCACTCACATCTGCCTGGTAAATATTCTCAGTTTACACGCTATTAGTTTACGGGTTAGAAGTACATCTAAATGTTCGCCAAATTAGACCAGCTTGGCCCCCAAAAAATACTTAAATACTTTTTGTTAGTCACCGTTCATTCATCCTCTCAACATGACTGAACCATCCAAGCATAGCTTTTAATTTTATTGACACCACATTTTCTTTAAACCAGAACTTTGCCTTACCACATTCATCTACCAACAACTCATCAACGCACTGCAAGTTACCACCCCTACCTAGTTGATATTCCACCAACTCACACTAAGCGTTTTCAAACGTCTTTTATAATGCGCACAGCAAAGGAGTGGAACTCTCTGCCTGCGTCTGTGTTTCCGAACGCATACAACCCTAATCTATTCAAAGTGAGAGTGAACAGGCTTCTTCTGGGTAAGCTCACTCCATCATAGACTTTGTCTCTGTCATCCAGACCTAGACTAAAGTCAAGAGCAAACTCATAGGAGAATAAAAAAATAAAAAAAATTGTCCTGCATTTGGAAAATTCAACAATATTCATTGAGTTATTGAACCGGGCACAAATCCAGACTCCGGGCTTTTATTTCCAAAAAAAATACCAGATAGAAAAACCCAATTACACTTTGCCCGATCCAAGAATCGAACCCAGGAACTCGTGCTCAGCAGTTGCACTTGCGACCAACGAGGCAGTTTAAGTACCAAACTGTTTTAATATTACAAGTGTGTAACTGTGTAATGCAGGTATGAATTAAGAGTTGGTAAACTTTTTAACAGGCATTGCAACAGCTGCTGTCATTTTAAATTAAGTTTTTTGAGATGGCTTTTTGTCTTTGCTAGTCTGTACCTACCAGTTTCTTTTGCTCTTCTTTTATAACGTGCTTTATTTACATTTAACCCATTGAATGCCGAAGTTAACCGTCAAATCACAATCAGTGGCCACCATACAAATGGCCTGCTACGTAATACTACGTAGTTGGCTTCACGGATACCAATCTATAGAAGGATGCCATGGTACGTAATATTGCTATACGTAATATTGCGTAGATAGGCACCACAAATATTTATTTTATCCAGGTTGCTTACCTACGTAATATTGCGTATACGCAAAATAACGTACCCCCGGCACCGCGATCAAACAAAACTTGTTTTATCAAGTATAAAAACGTCCATTCAAGGAGGCCGAATAACACAGATTACCATATAATCGGTAGAGAAGATCTACGTAATATTACGTAGTCGGCATCTGCCATTCTTACCACATACATACGTAATATTGCGTAGTTGGTATTCAATGGGTTAAGAGTTACCGTCCAATTTCATTCGGTTACTAGCTGCTGTGGATCGAGTATCGAAGCAACACCTCAAGCTATCAAGAACTCGGCATCAAAAAACGTCTATCTGTACTGGTCCAAACGCGCATCCCAAAATTCTTTGGTCGCGTCTCGAGGCGTGAGGATGACTCTTTAGAGCGGCTTGTCATGCAGGGTAGAGTGGAGAGCACTAGGCCACGTGGACGCTCACCCATGAGATGGACTGACGAAATTAAAACCGCAGTGGGCGATCCTTTGTATGAGTGCACTAAAAACACCAAAAATTGGCGAGAAATCGTGAGGCGAATCACATCAGCCCCTGAACAAGAAACTACATGAAGACCACGACCGCTCTGACAAGAGTACTACGAAGAAGACGAAGCTGCTACCCGCGGCTCCGCCTGCGTATCTTTATCTAAAATAAAAGTCCTATCAAGATCGGTCCAGCCGTTTCGGAGATTAGCCGGAACAAATAGACAGATAGAAAAACAGACCGAAAGACAAACAATTTCTTAATTTTTTTTTTTTTTTTTTGTTATACCGAGTGTTTGACGCATGGACCGACACAATTTTTTGGGGGGTTGGGAGGGTCATTAGCGAGATTTCATCCAAAGACCCCATGTCCTAAGGGTCACGGTTATTAAGATTATTGTTATTGTTATTAAGAATTGACTTTGGAAGCACAAGTATTTTTTTACAGATCAATTGCATCAAATAATGATATATTTAAAATAAAAATACATTGCAGAATACAATAAAATTTATTTTGTGCAATTACAACCATTAATAAAAAAGTAATGACGATTTAAAGGTGAGACTCTGGGTAATTTTAGGAAAAAACCTAAAAAAATCATATCTTAATAACCGTGACACTTAGGACATGGGGTCTATGGATAAAACCTCGCTAATGACCCTTCCAACCCCCCAAAAAATTGTGTCGGTCCATGCGCCAAACACCCTGTATGTACCGTATATGTATACTTTCTAATGCATTTAGTAAAAATAGCTGTTATTTTGAAATTACAAACAGATACCTCAATTTTATTTATTTGTATAGATATGTTACTTGCTTTTGAAAGGCCTTCACTGTCCCCCATACCTATTAACACTGTTATTTGAAAATATTGTAAAAGCCAATTATTTTTAAAAGATTAACCGTGTAGTTTCTTGCCGGCTCTTCTCCATAGGAAACGACTAATTGGAACCGTGCACCTAGCTTCTGACGTTTCATAAGTGCCCATGTAGGTTTATGTGAAATAAAATATTTTGATTTGGATTTTAGTTAGGTACTTGACAACCCCTGTCTAGTTAGAAAAATAAATATTCGCCCATTGTGTCATATCCCTTGTAAAATTTCTACATATAAATCTGTATTTTTTATGGGTAACTAGATTGTAAACATAGAATAGAATACTCTCTGCACGAGTGTTCTATTCTATGTTTACAATCAAGTTAACAATTTAAAAAAAACTAATTTCGTTAATGGGTTACATAAGCCCTTTCGCCCAAAGCGAGTAAAATAAAGCTAGGTTTAAAACTCTAGCCTTAAAAATTCTAGCTAAATCTCGTGAATAGCCGTGGTATTAGATGCTGGTGTAAAAGGATACTTCGTCTTCAAAATAGACGCGTTACTTAAAATCCTCTTTGGTATACGGTTAGGGTTTAATTTTTATCTTGCTGGTTTTTTTTTTTTTTTTCTTAGGTATACTTAGGGAAGGTATCAAGAAAAAGTGCATTTTGAAGGGCTGCTTCAGCCGAGTCTTTACTTTGGCCAATTTTTTAATCCACACTAATCCATACTAATATTATAAATGTGAAAGTAACTCTGTCTGTCTGTCTGTCTTTCTGTCTGTCTGTCTGTCTGTATGTTACGTTTTCACGCCTAAACCGCTGAACCGATCGTCATGAAATTTGCCAGTGATATAGCCTGGGATACGGAGAAGGACATAGGCTACTTTTTTACGCGATATAACCGACATCCACGCGGGCGGAGCCGCGGGCAAAAGCTAGTATTATATATGTGAAAGTAACTCTGTCTGTCTGTCCGTATGTTACGTTTTCACGCCTAAACCGCTGAACCGATCGTCATGAAATTTGCCAGAGATATAGCCTGGGATATGGAGAAGGACATTGGCTACTTTTTAACGCGATAACCGATATCCACGCTGGCGGGCCCGCGGGCAAAAGCTAGTGTTCTTATAATTTTCTGTCCTTAAAGACCACTTGTGAACTATCAAAAAAAAAAAAAAAAATATTTCAGGTATTGTATAAGTACAAATACATTTCACCCATAGTGACTACATGTCATAGATAAGTAAACATTAGGTAGGTATTATTATTATTATTATGTTAATTAGGTATTTTAGGTATTACAAATTACAAATTATAAATCATTATTAGAAATTACTATTAGATAATTATATTTAATCAATTAAATTAGATAAATTAATTCGTCATTATTACTTGATTACGTCATAGTCAATGCTGAGATTAAACAATTCGGTTCTAGTCACGAAAATTGTGCGAAATACAGTGGTTATAATATTATTTTTACAGTTTAGCAATCGTGTTCGAAATGAAGCTCTTGCCCTTCTCAAAACGGGAAAGAAGTCACCCACTCTGTTTTCAAAGAACATACCAGCTATAAGCTCGCTAGCTACTTATAAATAAACCAGATCTACAGATTGCGTTTTGATCAGTTTTGGGGTGGGTCACCAATCTCCCTGATACCGTCCCTTCATCCCGTCTTATGATACCCAGGGGAACGAATGGACCTCGGGGCAAATTCGTTTGGTCACTTCATTGACCCATATATTCTTTGAAATCATGACCAAAGTAAATATTATAGTGAAAAAATTGGAATAAATTGAAATGAGTAGCTAAATCGAAAAGTACAGAATAGATCAGTATATAATTTATTTTCAAGAAATAATAGAAAATAACAACTACCTACCTATTTATTTGTAAAACTTTTGGATATCACTTTGACAACTATATGGAAAAATTCCGATTAATAAATAATAGAAACCGGAATTCTCTTCGTTTTGTTTCATAGAATTTTCCATACTCTTCCATCTTTTTAGGGTTCCGTACCTCAAAAGGAAATAACGGAACCCTTCTTCAGATCACTTGTGTGTCTATCTGTCTGAGTGTCCGTCTGTCACAGCCAATTTTCTCCGAATCTACTGGGCCGATTAAGGTGAAATTTGGTACACATATGAACTTCTGTGACCCAAACACGGAAAGTTATTTAAGAAAATAGATAAAAATTACCGAAAAGCATAAAAGTTAAAAAAAAAAAACAGAAAATAGTTCTTTAACTATAGATTACAGGAAAACCTATAAGAAGTCTATGGTCTTAAAATAAAATAGTAAATCTCTCAATATTGCGGGTATAACTTACATTTGCAGTTGAAATGTATGGGAGAACTTATTTCACAACTATAATGTTAAGTTTGTTCTTGGGATCATCATCATCATCATTTCAGCCGAAAGACGTCCACTGCTGGACATAGGCCTCCCCAAGGAATGGAATGGGGGAATTTGCCATAATTGCCACGCTTGGCAGGCGGGTTGGCGATCGCAGTATAGTGTTAAAAATGCATAGAGAACGCTGCTGCCCATTCTCTAGTAAGTCCCTTAGTCGACTTTTACGACACCCACGAGAGGAAATGGGGTGGTGCTATTCTTTACGTCCGGCACCACACGGTACATAGTTCTTGGGATAAATCTTTCCAACTAAGGAACCCTTCATTATGTGTAGTCCAACACGCACTTGGCCAGTTTTAGTTTGATTGGCGCCTAAATAAATATGAATCATATGACATCTTGTAGGTGAACGTCACCTTTTATTCGAATTTTCGGTCTTTTACCCCGTTCGTTTTTTTTCTTTTTTTTCTAGAATTTATTTCTGAGACTTCTAGTGAAATCTGTCATCGGACATTCAGTTAAAATGCCAAGTATAATAATAATACCTATAGGTACAAGAGGTGGTGCCCAGGCACCAAAATCGATAACACTGAACTTGCCTAGGAATAGAACGCGATATCTGCGCGTCGCTCAAACTCAAACTCAAATCATTTATTTAAATTAAACCATTTACAGGCACTTTTGAATTGTCAAGGAGTCGGTCAGTAAGAAGAAAGAAGCTACATGCCCATTCCAAAGCAATGGAGAAGAACAGGCAAGAAACTCCTAATTAATAACGCGCCTAATAGCACACACATAATATCACAATCACTTTTTCACCCTGTGGTTGTGTTTTTCACACTTTTTCACCAGAAAACTATTAAATATACTATACTAGCTGCGCCCCGCGGTTTTACCCGCGTAAGTTTCGATTCCGTGGGTGAATACCCTTGATGATAAAACTATTTATTTGAATAAGAATTAATACTACAATACGAATGTAACCAACATTTGTTGGTATGATCCCGCTGTCCCCATTAATGGTAATTCACATAAAATGGCGAAAAAAAAGTTTAAATTTTCTTTTAAGTACCGTAGAACGGGGCTATTCGGATTTTCGGGGGTTATTTGGAACAAAGCAATTGTAAGATTTGAGTTGACATAAATTCTAATTGTAATCTTCGTGCGAAAAATTGTAAAAGTAAACAAGACCATAAATAAAATAAAAGCTGTCTATGGGGTTCTGGTAGAATTTATGTCAACTCAAATCTTACAATTACTATATTCCATCGAAAATCCAAATAGCCCCGTTCTACCGTACTGATTTTGAATAATCTGTACTTAAAAGAAAAACGGAACCTTTTCTTTCGCTATTTTATGTGAATTACCAGTAATGGAGACACGGGCTATGGGAATACACCCTTTTGTTTCTACCGGCAATCTAATTAAATTTTAGACGCAAAAGCTGCTATAGTGACTTATCTATGATAGTTAGATATATTTCTTCGAGAACTTTTTTGTAGGTAACAATGAGTACTTTCGTTCCATGTGGCGCCGGACGTAAAGAATAATACCATCCCATTTCCTACCGTAGGTGTCGTAAAAGGCGACTAAGGGACTTTCTAGAGAATGGGCAGCAGCGTTCTCTAGGCATTTTTAACACCATACTGCGATCGCCAACCCGCCTGCCAAGCGTCGCGATTATGGAACCCCCCCCCCCCCAATTGGGGGGGTGTGTAACGTTTGATATAATAACAAAAGCTCTAATGATCATAAGACCTAATTTCATTTAATATAATTTTCTTTTAATATAATGATCAAATGATATACAGAATTATTGATATAATTTCATTTTACCTAATTTCATATGATATAATGAACAGTTTATATAATGCACATTTGAAATAATATTCAACTAATATAATATTCAAAATCTATAAGTAACGTTTAACATAATTCGGAAATTTCTACTTTGGGACTACGTAAGGGCGAAGGGGTTGCACTGGCTAAGTTTCGCTTTACCATCCCACGATTTGGGAGTCCATATTTTTTTTTTACAGAAAGATTATATTATTAGAAGCCTACACGTAAAATTTTAAGTTGCAGAGATAGAAGGTTTACAAAAAAAAAAAAACCTAGAAATTAATTAGCAATATTTTCTCACTTTTGACATTTTGTCTCGCCATTGAACGTTTCGTTTTACGTAAAATGTTTTACTTCATATTAATAATAAAATAAATACGATTTTTTTTTTTTTTAGTGATTTAGATACTTATTTATATACATATTGTTTCTATTTACATATTATATTACATATATTTTGCTGATTTAAATTAGTGCTATTAAATTAACAGAATAATTTACCGACTATTGCCGTTAGTTGAAACCAAACGTAAAACGACGTCATTTTATTTTCACTTCACGTAGTGTGTCAGTGAGGCAACGAGGTTTTTTTTAAACCACCCAGAAGTAGGAGCCCCGCCAAGGGGCTCCGTCGACCACGCCTTACTTCGAGACGTCTGTTATCGAAAATACCTTTGACCTCGGAGCTTGTCACAAAGTAATATTCCAAGATTTGAGTATATTTAGGTTTGAACTTTACTTTTAGGGTGTTGACCACGACCTTGAAAATTTCGTTTGGAAACCAATTTAGAGCCGCCCCGTGTTGTTAAAAAAAAATATATATATATCTCATAAAGGGGGGGCTTCGCACTTTTTCCTTCACAGGGGGGTTCTACACCTCCCCCCTCCCCCTAGTGTAGTAGCGTTACCTCAGAAAATAAGTTAATATGAAAGTTAGGTCAAGTGAACATTATATAAAAAGAGCTTTATACAATTTGAAAACTATATGAAATGAACGTTATACTAAATGAAATTAGAGAAAATGAAAATTATATCAAATATAACATTAGATCATATGAAATTAGGTTAAATGTTTTTATAGCATATGAAAATTATAGCATATGAAAGTTATGTCAAATGAAATTAGACTATCTGTTATTATACCAAACATTACACACCCAATTGGGGGAGGCCTATGTCCAGCAGTGGACGTCTTTCGGCTGTTATGATGATGATGATGATGAATGAGTACTATAATCATGTACTACAAAAAATTTATGTATCATCAAGTTTTCTCAGTGCACGCCAAATAATAAATTTTGTAGGTAGGAAAACAATTTTTCGAAAACTTTCTAGGGTGATCCTTGTTACAAACAACTTCTTCCTAACAACGAATTTCAGAAGAAAGAAAAAGAATGCCCATACAACCTTCGCCCTCGGATCAGTTATATGGTATTGGAAAATGACGTTATCTGATTATTGAAAGACACGCACACATACATAAACTCACGCGGTAAGCAGAAACTACAGAACGCCATCTGCTGCGATCCTTACATACTTACTCCTTTTGCTTCGTATACGTTCATACATCTGAAAGACGTAAATCATAAATAATCCAATTATAAACCTACTACACAGTTTTTTATATTTTTTATTTAGTGCATCTCAGAGTTAACCTTGAGAGGTTAACTCTTTAACCGGACTTTCCTGTGGTTGCCTTTTAAGCTCCTAACGAAACTTAATGCCTCCAGTCAGGGCGTAAAAACTTATAAACTAAACGACTGCGCGCTAAGGGCACCCCTGTGGGTTACGAACCTCGGCTTAGAGCAAAGTCGGAGGGAGGATGGCAAGGGACCGACGGTGGCTGGATAAAATCAGGTTTATGATTATTATCTGGGGGATTTAAAGCTACTGGCTCAGCTATAGCGCGGGCTGGCGCTTCGCTTACGAGCAAGGGTCGGGGAGGACTATTTAGTCGGTGATTTCGCGTTGGGCCTCGGCAGCGAGGTCGGAATGACGGTCGCGTATTGTGAATTCTCTTTCGAACTGTACTCGTTGCCCTACTGCTCTCTTGGAGAAGAATCGTGGGGTCCTCTGGGTCTGTCAGTGCATGCCTTGGACGGCGGGTCTTACTGATGCGAGAGGAGGTGTAATTGGCGGCCAACACAACTAGAATGTTGCGGTGAGTGGCTGCGGAATCAAAGAAACGCTTTGAAATGCGCTTCATGAATTGGGCTATGGTGGGGATTTTGAGTTCTAAATGGAGGTTTGTGTTCCGAACGAACCAGGGGGTTCCCGTGATTTTACGGAGGAAATAGTTTTGACTATACAGTTACTTACAGAAAATATAAGTCCTGTTAGTATAACCTACTTAGCTATCAAAAACTTAGAGCTTAAACAATTAAGGTAACCTGTATCTTCTCAAGTCTTATTCACCGTATTCTTACAGTAGTAAGTTATTTAACTAACGTATTTGTCAAAGTCATTACGTATAATTTTTGTTATCCAACAAAATGAACCACAAAACTCCCTCTCAACCTCTAAACTTATCTTGGAAGGCGCAAGAATAATACTGTGAACTGTATTCCTTTTGTTTGTTAGCCAGTATTTTTGTGTAGCGTCGATAACATTGTGAAAAGACCCCCCTTTGTCCCCAAGGGTTTACAAAGATATGATGACAACAAAGTTCAATAAAATATAATCTATTTTTGCGGGCGTTCAGTAGACATGTTTTCTTTCGAATTCATGGCCACTTTTACGGCGCGATATCGTAAAATAAATGTATAGAGAGAGCAATATCGAGGCAATGATAGTTGTCACAACAGCCTATTAAAGTTCCAGGCGATTTTATCGACAACAAATGAATTAAGGTTGTTCTTTCTGAACTGTTATAAGTAGCTTGGCTTTTTAAGTAAAAAACCGGCCAAGTGCGTGTCTGACCACGCACAATGAAGGGTTCCGTAGTTGGGATGAATTTTACCCAAGAACAAACTTAACATTGTAGTTGAGAAACATGCTCTCCTATACAGATTATATGGGGGAACATGTTTTTCAACTGCAAATTTAAGTTGGTCGACTATTACTCGTAAACTTGAAAAGCCTACTTAGCTGTAATAGTTTTCCTTTTAACTTCGTTATATATGCTACTATCGTGAATTGTTTTACCTATGCAAAACTAACCGTTTAGCTGGCAGGGGGGGGGACACTTGACTCTAACGAAAATTAGTACTTTAAAGCTTGATAAGTCACGAACGGTTCACTTAACCAAAAAACGGTCTGCCTAAACCCCTAATATTTTTGAATGCCCTATCCAACGATATCCCACCCTATGGGAATGACGAAAAAAAAATCAAAATATCATCCCCACTTTACATGTAGGGGAGGTACCCTAATTAATTGTTTTTTTTTTTTTTTTTTCAAATTTTTATTTTCTTTAACGTGTATACTCATGCCAAATAACAACTTTCTAGTACCAATAGTTTTTGAGCTAAACTGCGGACAGACAGACAGACGGACATGGAGAAACTATAAGGGTTCCTTGTTGACTACGGAACCCTAAAAAGTTATCACAGTTTAATCTTTATCTTTTCAAAATCAACATCAATATTATTCTCTTACGAACAAAACCGCATGTATATAACCCTCATACCTTTAAAAGCATCAGCCAAGACGCTTTTGTTCATTCCTTTTGTTAAACTAATTTAATTTTACAAAACTTATTTAATTAGCACAGCTACGCTGGGATTAGACTAGCTTGAACAACTAATCAAAGATTTATCTCGCCGCGAGGATGCACCTTACTCGACTTAATATTCAAAACATTTACGTATCAAAGCGTTCGGGAAGGTGTAAAAGCAAACTTGATAAGTAGACGGAACAACACTCCCGGTATAGCATTATAATATTTCCCGATAAACTTCTTGCCTTGAAGGAAAACATCGTGAGGAAACGTCATGTCCTAGAACCAAAAATTCGAAGACATGTGACAACTACCAACCCGCACTGGGTCCGCTTGGTGGATTACGGCCCACTCCCTCTCACCGAGAGGAGGCCTGTGTCCCAGCAGTGGGAACATTATACGCTGAGTATGCTAAATTAAAAAAAAACCGGCCAAGTGCGTGTCGGCCCACGCACAATGAAGGGTTCCGTGGTTGGGATGAATTTGTCCCAAGAACAAACTTAACATTGTAGTTGAGAAACATGCTCTCCTATACAGATTGTATGGGGGACCATGTTTTTCAACTGCAAATTTGAATTTGTAAATGCAAAAACGATTTTTTATGTGATAAAACTACAAATAAACAAGTTTCGGACTTTTTCCTTTACTTGTGCTGTGAGACCTTGCTTCTTGCTAAATTTCATGATTCTAGTTCAACGGGAAGTACCTTATAGGTTTTGATTTATTTGCGAATATCGCATAAATGTCGCATAAATGGCTGTATCTTTTTATTGCGTTGACTTAGAAGCTTGATTTTTTCAGCGCTCCAAGAGAGCATAAACCTTCGTATTTGATATTAATTTCAACTTGATATCTCCACGCGTTCCTGAGAAAAAGGGTCTTAACAGACTGACAGACAGACAACGAAGTGATCCTATAAGGGTTCCGTTTTTTCCTTTTGAGGTACGGAACCCAAAAAAAAAAATTAGTTTATTGGTACAAAATATCTTTGCATGACAACACCTAAACATTTCAGATGGTTACATTGGATTTTGGGAAAAGGCTGCACAAAAAGTGAAAAACCCTGCCTCTTAAACTAGGGGAACCCTGTGACCTAGGAGTCAGTGTTCTACATTAACTTCGTGTACAAAAGAAACCTTTATTTATGTGTGTTAATAAACCCATAATGACCTGATTTAACTATGAATATGAATGGGTGAGTATGTGTGTAGAAAGGGGGGGATGGTTGTGTGAGTGGGATGGGGTGTGATATGGTGTGGTGTATGAGAAGGGAGGGTGTGTTTTGTGGGGGGGATGAGTTCAGTCGTGTAAGGTGTGTTGGTGTGATTTTGTAAGAGTATCTATCTGTATCCGTTTTTGTAGAATAATACTGATTATTATTACGTACCTATATTATTTTAGAAATAAGGTCTTCTGTACGGGAATAGTCCAGATGATATAGCCAGTTTTGTCATTTGGTAAATAAATAAGAACCATGGTTCTATACACCACATATTCCCAGATTTTGATTACGCAAAAACGTAGCTACTGACATGAAATTGACCGACAAATCCTCTACGAAATTGAAATTCCTGACAAGAATACGTTTTAGGGGACACTCGGATCTCTTACCCCTTTCTTTGTTATGTAAATATCTGTGTCTGGTGAAAGTTTGCCAACAAATATTCCCTCAGTGCCGATCCATTAGAAAATGAAAGAACATTTGCTTGAAGGGAAACAAGAGCTCACGAGCGACGCCCGACGCCCGCTCCACTGATGATATTAGAGCTACACCCCAAAACTCTTTGTTTGGACAATACAGGTTAATATTAGCTTAGGACTAATGATTCATTTGCCGCGGCTCGAATTACTTGTGCTACAGTGGCTATAATTTAGCATTCAATTTCCCTAGCTTTTAGACAAGACAACATTCCGAGATTAAACTTGAAATAGCTCTAGGTTCAGGCGGCTTACCCAGTCTATTAACTAATTACTGATAGGGATGAAAGTTACTCTGCAGATTATTTTGGGTTGATTGTCTAAATTTTATTTTACTCGTTTGAAGTCCTTTTCAAAACTTACGGTCGGGTACCTCGAGGTGTAGATTAAAATCCGTATTAAGGTACTTTTATTAAGTTGAATAGTGTCTGACGGTGTAATGGACGAGATTAACGTCTATTTGATGAAGTCATCGCATCTAAAGTAGGTACTTATTTACGGCGAAGTAGTTGGTAGAATGTTGTACATATTACGTACTCGGAGGTTGTCTCAAAAGGCTCATTAATGACTAACCCAAAACTCGGGACGTAGAAACATGAAATACGAGGCGTGTGTACTGTTTTACCCTTCACTACGTAGTCAAGGGAATAGTTTACTACCGTACATTGTCGGGTCATGGAACTGTAACACATGAAACTATCTAGTTTACGAAATAGAGCCTGATTCAATACTTTAGTATTATAAACTTTTATCTAAAAAACTTTTAAATTAACGACGTGCGTGAAAGTTGGGAGCTGCCATTACATTTTTCTTTTACTACAACAAAAATCTAACATTTAATGTAAGAAAAATATGTTGTCGCGGAAAAGTAGGTACTAAGCTTACCACGGGTAGGTTTAAAAACATTTCCACTTGGTCCTCTGTAGCGTGATAAAATAAACTCTATCCTCTTACGAGGGCCTTAGGGTTTGTTACAATAATAGTTCCATTTAGAATGTTTCAAGAGTTTTAAACCAGCAAGCAGATGTTCAGTGAGATGTTTAGGTTTTGCCAACCTCTTATGTAATCAGTGGGTGGCGCTTATTTGTATTGTTATACAAACATATTATAGTAATGATCCAGAGGTGCCAGACAAGTGGAGATTGCTTTCAAAGCGTTTCGTATATCTATAACTACTTTCAACAGGATTTCTACAATCTTTACAGTAGCTTAAGTCAGTCACATACATTTTTTTATATTCCATCCTGTTTATAGCTGATAGAATATCACTTGATCTGGGCTCTCAGGTTTATTAACCGATGGCAAATGTTTTGTTTATTTTATTTTTTATTAGGGTCTTTTATAACTGCAATGCGTATGACAGGCCAATCATACCCTGAACAAATAATAATAAAATACACGCTGCTATGGATTACATTTGAGCCATGAACTTCAACAGACTTGTCGCATCAACACCATTTGGTTGAATCAGAAATCTATGAAATGTGCCTAAATCAAGTCGGTTCAACCTCAAGACTCCATTCACATAATTTATATTTGATTCGTACCGAACACAGTCCATCAATAAGTGATTAGACCGTTGTTGTAGACGAGTTCTTGATTGAAGACCGTGAATTGGCAAGCGAAGATGGCTTGAGCTAGGTTGAGCGACAGTCTTCGCAGAGCAGCTGGTAGCAGCTGGATGAGAGTGCCCTAAGATTTAAACACGTTCATGCAAACAACGTATGTGTACGTCACATATTGATAGATATAATGTGGTACAACGTATTATTACGTCCATCAAAAACTTGATTTATTGAGCACGAGGTCATGTTACGTTGTCTGGCTATACTAAACTATTGTGCCAAAACATATCGAACTCTCAAAATTCTAATGCAATAACCGCATCAATTTTCTTTACAAGACCACCCATTGTGACACCCTATGTAACAGTTCTACATTTATATCTGTAATTTTTATGGTGTACATAATAAAGAGTATTTTATCTTCTATCTATGTATATATACTGATTTTGTTACTCCTGATGTGGGGTCTACTATACCCTTATTAACTCGTTAATTGCCTCTGTCCATGTACAACAGAGCACTGTATAGGCTGACATTAATCTATATCTATATATATTAAAAAAACCGGTCAAGTGCGTGTCGGACCACGCACAATGAAGGGTTCCGTACTAGGAAAGAATTTATCCTAAGAACAAACTTAACATAGTAGTTGGTAAACATAATCTCCCATACATTCCAACTGCAAATGTAAGTTTGTACGCACATTATCGAGAGATTTACCATGTTATTTTAAAACCATAGACTTCTTATAGATTTTCCTGTAATCTATAAGTATAGAACTAATCTTTTCCTGTAATCTAAAAGTATAGAACTGTATTTTTTTTTCAAAATTTTAGGTTCAGTAGTTTCGGAGATAAGGGGGGGAATTTTCACTTTTCGTCTATTTTCACTTATAACTTTAAAACGATTTTAATTTTTTTTTTAATATATATTTGAGACCCTCACAGTAAGCCATTTCATTTAATATGTCACACGGTACAGTTTGCAAAACTTTCTTTTTTAAATTTTCTTGTTTGCCCCCAAAACTGACCCCAATATTCTAAATTCATTTATTTACGGTTCACGATCGTGTTTGGGTCACTCAATTTGATATGTATACCAAATTTCAACTTAATCGGCCCATTACATTCGGAGCAAATTGGCTGTGATAGACGGACAGACAGACAGACAGACAGACGGACAGACAGACAGACGGACAGACAGACAGACAGACAGACAGGCAGACATCCGTTTTTTTCCTTTTGATGTACGGAACCCTAAAAATCAATTGCTGTTCGTTAGTCTCGCTAAAACTAGAGAACGGCTGGGCCGATTTAGCTGATTTTGGTTTTGAAATGTTTGTCGTAGTCCAGGGAAGGTTTAAACGGTGAGAAAATATGGAGAAAAAAAACTATTAGTGAACGGCTGGACCGATTTCGCTAATTATTTTTTTGTTGTGTTTGTTATTATCAGGATAAGGTTGGACGGTAGGTAGGGTAGGTAGGGTAGGGTAGGGTAGGGTAGGTAAGTAGGGTAGGGTAGGTAGGTAGGTAGGTAGGGTAGGTAGGTAGGTAGGTTAGGGTAGGGTAGGGTAGGTAGGTAGGGTAGGGTAGGCAGGTAGGTAGGGTAGGTAGGGGGTAGGGTAGGTCGGGTAGGGTAGGTAGGTAGGGTAGGTAGGGTAAGGTAGGAAGGTAGGTAGGTAGGGTAGGGTAGAATAGAATAGTGAAGTTTATACTATATTTCCTTAGCGCGTAGACAAACTGCCACAGTCAAATAGCTTTTGACAGAACGAAGTCAGTCGGGTCAGCTAGTAATTATATAAAAATCAATTGTCATGCGTTAGTCCCGCAAACACTTGAAAATTGCTCGACCGATTTGTTTTTTTATTTTTTATTTTATTCGTGTTCGCCTTATACGGGTTGGTTTAACAAAATAAAATAATGAAAACCCAACGGTGCAGCCGAAAAATTTAAAATATCGAAATTTTGTTTCATGTGGTACGAAGTTCACCGGGTCATCTAGTGGTTGTAACGGCTTTACAGGTAGACTGCGCAGGCCGTTACCGGTTAGGTTAGGATACAGATAGAATTGCAACCAGCATGATAGGTTAATAGTAGTAGGTAAACACACCTGCATCACCCTAAGGTAGACTGGTAGAAAATGCCCAAGGCATTAAGTCCGCCTTTGTACAGTTTTTACTTGTGCATAAAGTTTTAATAAATAAATAAATAAATAAAGTAACACGGCTAGGTCGTAGGTAAACACTGTTCACTGTTCTGAGCACTATCACACTAGAGGGTAAGTAGGTAGGGTACGATCCTTGGCAACATGTGGCAGACGTGGTACGCCTGTCAGCACAGGCTCAGCAGGCAGCCGGAACAGCGGTGTTAGCACACCGTAGTAAACGAGTGTCATTCTGAATTTCGACAGCTAATTATTTCGACACAGTCTTAATATCCAAGAACTCATTGAATTCGAATACTCATTGCTTCGACAGAACATAAATTCGACAAGCATTAGTCCGACAGAAAATACTTCGACAACTCACACCTTCGAAGAACACTACTTCGACAGAAGCCTTCATCGATATGTACTTGTTCGGGAGATCTCTATTTCGATGGAACATACCTTCGACATAACCAGGGCTTTAAATACCGGTAAATTTTCATAACGTTACCTTGTATTGACAGAGTTAACGTTATTGTTAAAATACCGGTAATCGATTTAACGTTATTTATGCGACTATTAATTTTATCGTTATTTTAAACGGGTGAGATGTAAGTAGTGGGGCCTGAGGCGTGCGGCGCGGCATGAGCACGCCCTCGCGCCTCTCTGATGCCGTGCCGATCAAAACATTGCCTGAATCTGCCTGATTCTTACCCACAGAAGGGCAACGTAGCCAAATTAACGTTAGCTATCGTATTTTTGATAATCTTAATTAACGTTATATTACTGGTAATGTTATCAAGTAACGTTAAATTTTTGTAACGTTAGTAGGTATAACATTGAAATTTAACGTTACGTAACGGTTATTATTTTGATATTTGGTAACGTTAACATGCCCTGGACATAACACTGCTCTGAAATGTGGCTATAATAATTGAATTTCGCTTTATAGTTTTAGGCACAAAATAAAAACATAAATAATAATCAATATTATGTTTTTAATTATAACCAGTAACAAATCTTTGTACAGTTATTTTTTGAACGGCCTATACCACGATACCCCACACTGGGATTAGGACAGGCAGATAGTTTGTAAAGACAGCGTGGCATAATGAAAGATGCAATATGAGGTTATATATGTGACACTCGAGCATAAAACAGAAAGTAAAACATTAACTAGACATTACTAGATTTATATCTAGCACAGAGGGTCTGATATACATAACCTAGGTCGGGCCACATAGAATCTTGAGGATCAGTGAATAGCTTATCTTCAGTTTTCAAAACGGATGTAGAAATGGCCGAGTCCTCTAGAAAACGAGTTTAAGCTATTTATAGAGTTGTGCTTAGTAAGTAATTGTGTGAAATATTTACTATCACTCAACTATTTAATTTTGAGAAGCCACAATGCTACATGGTGTATATGTCGCAGCCATCTGGTTAAATTAGCCAGCTAATTGGGCGCCTATGCCGTTCATTTAACGCCGGCATCCAATTGTATGCCTAGGCCGATAGTTAATTGAACAAGAATCATTCAACGTTTAACAACTTAGCGTATTGAAAGTCAGCCCTTTGAAGATGACTGACCAAGAATAAGCCAAGTGACTCAGTGCTTCGATTCATTAGTTCGATCGTCGAACTAATGAATCGAAGCACTGTTCTTAAATTTATTCCCAAGCAATAATAAGGCTTGCCGATGGAGCCCCACTTCGCGGAGCTCCTACTTCTGGATGGTTAAAAAAGAAATAACCACGAAGGGGATAGCGGGGATTTAGTTCGCTCGCTTCGCTCGCTCACGCTAGACCCCGCCATGCCCTTCGAACCTAACCTGTCCGAGTCAGGGTTGCCCCGAGCTCGCTTTACTCACTCTTGCAGTAAAATCTCACCTTAACCAAACATCACAAATTCATCAATATCAAATTTAACTAATGACTACACGACATTCAGCCATCTGGTTAAACGTTGCACTCACTGACTTGGCTAGTTGGATTTTAGCTATTTAATTGGATTCCGGCGTTTAATGAACGGCCTGGGCGTCCAATTAGCTGGTTAATTTAACCAGATGGCTGCAGCATATAAATATATTAACAGTGGCTTTGTCACAGATACTAATCCCAGATTCTCCTGTTTTTTTTTTTTTTTCTCAGGAACCTTTCATAGTATAAAAAGTCTTATACATATTTCATTTCTCACATAAAAGCCTCAACTCCCAGCAGAAATATAACAGAATTGACATCATAAGTTTAGCAATATAACGCGAATGATATGAGTTGTTTAATTGTTTCCGAAACAACTATACAACCGACATTATACTCGAGCCAAACTCTGCTTACAGTTCACTGGCAACACTGGCTTTTATGGGCCTTTATATAGCTTTAAATGTACTTATAACTATGTCTATTGTAACCTTTTTGGGTGGACTATCATCATCTTTAGCCTGTACCGCTGGGTTTAGGTAGGTACTGTAATATCAGTCCTGGAATCTGGCAACACTTGCTTTTATGGACCTTTGTATGTATATAATTCTAAGGCTTGGTGCTAAAAGGGCCAAAGTACGTTTTTGTGAGAAATTAGATTTTACTGCCAAATTATTGAAAAAGTGATATTTTTATGTGTGCTAAAAGTGCGTAAGTGTAGCGACAATGTCTCAAAAGATACTATCTTAAAAAGGCCAATATGGTGCTTTCATACTGTTACATAAAAAAATTATTAAGTGTTAAAAGGTACTTATGCCAATAGGGAATTTAAAAAAAAACACTCCGCTAGTAATAGAGTTGGAACTAAAACATTCAGAGTTAACTAATGCCCTTTTTAATTTTATACATAATTTGCCGTGGTTGGTCCGTGTGACCATCTTTACATACCAAGACCCCTCCATGCCGCAGAAAGCACGTTAAGCCGTTGGTCACGGCTGTCATTTGTAGATCTTTGACAGTTGTTAGGAGTCGTCAGAAGCCCGAAAGTCTGACAACCAGTCTCACCAAGGGGTATCGTTTTACCCAGTACGTGGGTTGTGAAGGTCAGATAGGCAGTAGCTCTATGTAAAATACTGGTATTCCGCTGCATCTGGTTAGACTGGAAGCCGACCCCAACATAGTTGGAAAAAGCTAGGCAGATGATGACATAATTTGGAACAAACATAGGATTCTCGTTAGTGGTAAAAATGCTTAAGTAGCAAATAGAAAAAAAAAACTGTTATTTTAATTTAATTCATATATCACACCTATAAATATGTATAAAATAACAGAATGAGAAAATTTACATTCTACTGCAGTATTGAGTTTTTAACATTATTATAATACATTTCCATTATTAGTGCAATACATAATATATATTTTTTGGTCCACTTGAAATCAGCAAAATATGGATCTATTCGTAATAATATCAATGGGCGAGCGCATAGCTGATAGGTACCTACTACTGCGTTCCGCTTCACTGACCGCGCCGCCGCGCGCCGGCGCGTTACGCGACGAGTATCCATTATACCAGTTTCAAAATAAACATCTTTCGTTAACGATAACTTAATTTTTTTGTACTAAGACATATCAAAATAAAAAATAGGTGAATAATAAAATACGTTTAAGTTTAATTTGTCAAAATTTGCGCACTGATTAAAAACTTTTCCTGTATGCATAACTATCAATGCTGGTTTATTATTCTAATGCATATTACTGAAAATAAGGATTATATTGGCTTTTTAGCACTAAGCCACAGAATTATACTTATAACTATGTCTATAGTATCCATTTTGTGTGGAATATCATCATCTTCGGTCTGTACTGACCTACTGCTTGGTTTAAAACTTGTTTCATTCATTCTTGGAATTACTTCAAGTTTACAAATCCATTTTCTGGAGTTGTCGGTTTGTTTTCCCAGAAACCACACGGTCTGAGCTCTTCTTTAGTAACTAAACATTCTATGATATCTTCGTCTACTGCAAATGTAAGCTACGTTACGACTTTGATCATCATTTATATCTGTAATTTTTATGGTGTACATAATAAAGAGTATTCTATCTATTTATCTATCTTGATCATGTAAGTGGTGGTTGAAAACACAACAGCAGTAACTAAATATTTGCCAAAACGTGATACTACATACAATGTTCGATAATGGCCATATTGAACAAGATAATCAGCCTGACTTAAAAACATGCAATCCCAAGGCTTCGGGGTTCCCAAAATTGAGGTTGACTCCAAACCAACCACTGGTACATCACCATTCCCTTGTTTCCAGGAAGCCTAAAGCTATACATAAAGAGTTTGGTATACATGCGAGAGATATACACGCCATTGTTTATGAACCAGCCAAGGAGGACGGTTGGAGCTCAATCCGCTATTCAAACAAACATGTACCGTTCCGCTTAAGAGCACTTACACATGATATTGTTCATGGCAAAGTTTTGTAGCTCTCTCGCCTCGCGGAGATAAAATTAAATGTTGTTCTCTCTCCCAGTTTTTGTTTTCGTTATTGTGTCCTAAATATATTTTTCGGGAAGTGTATTCGCTTGTTTCTGTGTTAATCTGGGTGTAAAATAAAAATATTGGCTGTTTGGTACTTTTTTGGCGTCGCTACGAATTGAGTAGGTGGTTGGTACATTGTTTAATATCATTATCTACTACATTGATCAATTCAACATACTGCAGACCACACTCGTAGATGTACAAGCCAATAAAGGAATAAAGAAATCCCGTCACTTAATACTGATATACTGATAAACCAATATTGGTTCCTGAGTACGACCTTCAAACAAATGAACAGTCTCATTGAGACGTTCTGCAAATAGCAAATTCTATTCCAAACATTTTAGTGAAAATGCTCAACAACAAAAACAGTCGCTTCCAAATTATCTCACATTTACACTCGAAGAAGACATAAGACGTTTGCAGAACCGCGGCTTACCACACATCCATCCACCAAAGCAAATATCGACGCGTTGTAAATAAACAGGCGCGAACACATCCTACAATACTCATGTGAAAGATCCCTTACAACATCACCAACACAGAACATTCCTAATATGTTAATTTCAAATCTTGGATAATCAACGCTGAGACTGAACGCCTTCGGGAATTCAAGATTACGACGTTTGTAAACTTATCTCGTCTCTCGTTAGCGGGTGGGGCGAGCCTCCTGAATACGTAAACGTGTCATTCATGATTAAGCAACCGTTCGCGACGTGACTGTTGACAAAAACACGAACCGAGACAATCCCGGACCCGATTGGGGCCAAAAATACAAATAGAGAACAATCAACTACTTAGATAAGACCCGCTCCTAACAAGTGTTACGTTCGTTAATCGAAACTACGCTCGAGAGGAATCCCATCCTGACTTACGTAGCTTACTGCTCCCCAATGATAGTATTTTTCCACGAAAAAGTTTATATTTGATATTCAAACGCTATCGAAGACAAACCATACTGTAGTGATCTCTCAACTTTTCAGTTTTTCCATCTGTGCGCCCGAGATTTATTTGGTTCAATGGGAGTTCTATTCAAATCACTTAGAAATTCACTTGATCGAATGAGGAAAACTGTGCATCAAATAAGTGTAGGATATATTCAATTCACATGAGAAAAGTATTCTTATATGCTCACACTTTATGTCATTAATCATTAGGAACGAACGAATTTCGAGACGAAACCACGAAACGCGTGATTCGTAAAATAAATTGTGATATCAAACCATTTGTAGAAATTCGCCGCGTATAAATATATACGGGATGATTCGAACGCGAAGTTTGAGAAGCGTATCATCGGCATCCCGGCGCGTGGCAAACGACCCTGAAAATTGCTCGCAATTTATTCGGTTCAAGGGTGACCCGAAATAAAAAGGAATGAGACGTTTGTCACTTAGTATATTATTTACACGCGGACATTGTGGAAGAGAGTTGTAAAAAAATGTCCTCAACTCTGTTATCATAGTTGGGAGTTTGGGCCAACATCTGCTACGTGGGCCATTCACTCATATTTCCCCAACGGCCTATTACAAATGTACAGCTACTCTTAAGTTTTCGTGATTCATTTACACAAGATGCTTGCTGTATTTATAGCGCGCACGTTATTGCAGTTTTGTATCGAAACTTGAAAAACTACATAAATAACGTGATATTTTATCTTTTTACCCGACTGCCCTAGAAGGAGGGTAATGTTTTTTACCAGACTGCCCTAGAAGGAGGGTAATGTTTTTCGAGAGTATGTATGTATGTCTATTCTTTGGCACTAATTTCATTTAATATAATTTTTATTTAACATAACGATCAAATGATATAATTACATATTGATATAAATTATTGATATAATTTCATTTTACTTAATTTCATATGGTATACTGAACAGCTTATATAATGCACATTTTAAATAATATTATATTCAATTAATATAATATTCAGTTGCTATAATATTCAAAATCTATAAGTAGGTAACGTTTAATATAATTTGAAAATGTCTACTTTTATTTTTGCAAAAAAAATACGATATCGCGACAGCATAATTATATACCGGCTTGTAGTTAATAGGTTGAATCTGTTCCAAAACCGAATCGGGGCACCCCGACTTTACGTAGTCTTTTGGCTCCTACCCTAGAGTGTATATAAAAACCGGAGGTGCGGAGGGAGAGCAACCCCCGCCCGCTGTAACAAAGCATAGGCACCCGTGCGAGCCGTAGCGGCTGAAGCCGAAGCTGCGAAGGTGAGCATGCGTGCCTATCCTTTGTTACGTAAAGGCGAAGGGTTTTAATTTCCCGCAGCGCCGGAGACGATGCAGAAGCAAACGAAAAAACCTATTTTTTTTAGGTTAGGTTACAATATATAATTTTCTTTTCTCAAGAACGATACGTTACCTTAGAAAATTAGTTAATATGAAAGTTAGGTCTAATGAACATTATATAAAAAGAGCATTATACAATTTGAAAAATATATGAAATGAACGTAATAGATACTAAATGAAATTAGATAAAATGAAAATTATATCAAATATAACATTAGATCATATGAAATTAGGTTAAATATTTTTATAGCATAAGAAAATTATATCATATGAAAGTTATGTCAAATGAAATTAGACTATCTGTTATTTTACCAAACATTACACACCCCAAATAAAAGCTAGTAATGAGGCAATTCCAAACATATAATATATTAAAACAATAGCTATAAACCTTGAAAAAAGCAAATTATTTAAAAAACATAAAACCCGACTGCAAAAACATAACTGAAAAGAGAAAAACAAGCATTATAATCTATAGAATTTTGGTATTTCAGACAAACTAATAACCTGAAATATGGTGGATTTTTTTTTTGTTGTTTTTTTTTAATTCTTAAGTAGCTCTTTTTTTAACTTAAATACTATACGAATTTAGATACAAAAGCTTCCACTGTTACTTCATAAAACCCAAATTACAAAAATTTCGATCTTTGAACGTCGTTGGTGCTGTCCTAAGTACGAAAGACATAATACCAATAGAGATTGTAACTTTATCATCAAACTGCGAGTCCTTTGATTACAAAGAGAATTGAATAGAAACTCGAGAGAATAGAACTCTAGTTTGGATATTATTTTAATTCTGTTACTAGAGACAGAGAAAATACTTATTTCAAAATCAAACCTATTGTTAAAGTAAACTCCAATTGTTTGATTTGAAAAATGTGTGTACTACTTACTTACTCGTATAAGAGATAATGGAATCCTAATTATCTGTCTAATGTAAAGCACTAGAATTATTTACTTGTTCAATAACAACAAAAGGATTCTAACAATAACTGTGCAAATAATCTTAGCAGCTACAATTTGTATTGGAGGTTATTTATTTACAAGAACACGTCGAGCAACCATTAGCGGGCAATCCTTTTATCTTATTTTTCACCCTTCTGCTCAGATTATATCTGACAGGGTGACGTGACCGCCCAGCCGAGCCCTGGCAAGCGAACGACTTCACAGTTTATTTCAGAAGTTAGAGCCTCGGCACGCCCGGCACAAGGTAATCCTTTGTCCGCCCCACTTATCTCCGACAACAAGAGCAACTCACTAATTTATTAGTCAACTTATGCAATACGGACGGATGCTGCCACTGGAGACTCGCATTTACATAAAACTTTCACGTTTATAGCTAAGGGTCACGTTTGAATGTCTAAACATTGTGCTGCCTAAACGATACACCCGAGACGAACTTGCTAAGAGGTAAAAATGTTTCAATTGCATGCGGTGGAACTAGAGGAGTGTTCTGAGTTTTCTGTTGAAGGCCCAAATGTTTTACGAGCTTGTTCAGTGTTGATTTTGTGAACCTTACATTTACTACCGTGTTACTGTAAAGGTTGTTGTATGGTTTGCAGTACTTGCGCGATTTTCGTTTGAGCAAATCCGGGCATGAGCCATGATCCTCAGAATGTGAAATTTTTACTTTCAAATGTCCATTCTTGAGCGAAAATGCTGTACGTAAGTCGTGGCTTTGACTAAATGCAATTGTAAAAAAGATATTTCATATTTCCTGAAAATAAAGTATGCAAATTATGCATATAATTCTCAGAGGACCACTACATTTACCGTTATTTTCAAAATCGCAATACATTAAAGTAGTAGAAGGACTTATCCGGGATTGGAATCAAAAACCCGTGGGACTGACAGCATACACCGTCGGACGGACGTAGTATCCCGAGACACGTGGAGTCTGTGTGCATTTTATATTAGCTGTAGGTAAAATGAGAACTGAGTTTGTTTTATTCTGTTTGAGAGATGTTCGTACGTTCTCTATCAAGGTTTGATGTAGGTACGGACACGTGACAATCGGTAGGATTTAATCAGTTACAAAAAAAAAAGAAACTGGTGGGATTTTTGTATAAAAATGTCTTCCTTGTCTTGTAACAGTCTTTAAGCTGTGCTTTAAGCTTGATTGAAGTGACGTGTATCGACTTTCGGGATACTACAGTATTTTCGTTGTAGCTTGGTGCGGGTGACAGATGACTACATCATGCAATTCAATTTTATCGATAACGACTCTCACTGCTGAAATCTAGTTCTCTTTATTATTATTATTATGTAATTTATTTTAAAATATGTATTTAATACAAAAAATTATAAGAAAACACATTCAAAGTACAAACGAGATTAAGAAAAAAAAAATCGTGATGAAAAAATTCTACGTGGTGCCATGCGTTGGCGGCCATTTTGCGGTCAGTACGAGAGCTGGCGCCTTTTATGCGACACGTATTGCTATTTGCTATTCCGTTGTTTATTTTATTTTGTGTTAAATTTATTATTGTTTGTTAATTTTGTTGTTTTACTTTTTACTTGGTTGTGGTAATTAACATGCCTTAGTGCACAAAAATTTTTTTTGTGGTGTCAGGCAAGGGAGTTTGTCGTTTGCGTCCGAGACTAGGTACTTTGAAAGAGAACACAAAAATTTAAAAATACCTTATTTATTTATTTATTTATCTTTGAACAGCGGCTACAAAATTTCATGCATGTTAACATAAACAGGGACAAGTGTGCGCCTCCAATTATAGGAGACCACATCATTCACTTAATATCTAGCGAGGTTCAACAAGTTTGACAAGGACAAAACATTATAATAAATCAAAATACAATCATACAAAATAATTAAAAATAAAATAATATAATAAAACAAATTAATTTTAAACAAATTCTAAAAATAAAATAATGAAAAAATAACCATAGATGTCAAATAACGATAACAAAATTTTATGCCTTGGATAAAAGGACTTTTAAGTCTTTTTTAAACTTTGCAATTTTGCATGTTATAATATCTAAATATTTATGTTTCGATGTTTCGTTATACTGCCTATAGAGCCTTGGCAAAACGGCGAAGTGTCCGAGGTTTGCTTTGGATCCCGGCACATAGAAAAGGTCATAGGTACGTTTGCGCGGCCAGCGAGCTGGTGCACTTATTCGCAGCTTTCCAAGAAGCTCGCTATAGTCAACAACCCCCTTGAACAGTCTGTGAATAAATGTGAGATCTAGAACTTTTCTTCGATCTACTACCCTAGTAGCATTTTTGTTGGCGTTTGGTTGGTTCACATACCTCTGAAGTTGGCCCAATTAAATGCCACCGGAAAATGCTACTAGGGTAAGGAGGACATTTTATAATAATAATAATAAGAGAGCTGGCAACACCAACGTCAACAAAACGTCGAGAAATTTGATAAACAATATCCTTACTTCCTTACTAATATTATAAATGTGAAAGTAACTCTGTCTGTCTGTCTGTCTGTCTGTCTGTCTGTCTGTCTGTCTGTCTATCTGTCTGTCTGTCTGTCTGTATATTACGTTTTCACGCCGAAACCGCTGAACCGATCGTCATGAAATTTGGCAGAGATATAGCCTGGGGTATGGAGAAGGACATAGGATACTTTATTACGCGATAACCGACATCCACGCGGGCGGAGCCGCGGGAAAAAGCTAGTTTTAAATAATTTTAACAGTATTAATACTTTTCGACGCAGTTTTTTAGCACTTTTAAACGTTATATTGGTTTTTGAACTGCACTTGGTCCTATGAATCAATTTGATGGTTTCTCAGATACCCGTCACAGAGAGCTTGAATAACACTTTCACTTGATATTTGGCCTAGCACCTTCACGTTAGTTACAAATTTAGGTGAAATTTCACAGTATTTCACGCAAAGCACTTAGCTTCATTTTTCTTTCAATAATTTAACACGGAGCTTATCAAACGTAGATGTTCACCTAGTGGCAATAACAGTAAATTTCTTTTCTATATAAAAATATCGACTATCCATCACAGCAATACATCCCATCACTAAACATGCTTATGGCGTTACGATACACGCAAAGCACTTTGCTTCATTTTTCTTTCAATAATTAAAATTTTATACAATAACATTTTGGCAGGTTAAATATATTTATTTTACTACAGTTATTACTGATTCCGTATTTTACGACTATGATATTTAGGGTGCAGCTAAAATATTCAGTCATGATTGTAAATCGCAGTGACGTTCAAGAGTGAAAAGGAACGATTCGTCTAATGTCACCCGCACCATGCTACACCGAAAATACTGTAAAGTCCTTATTATTTCGAAACCAGTGATGTTTCGCTAGACCTACTTATACATAAACTAGCTGTTGCCCGCGACTTCGTCTGCGATCCAGGATGAAATGTAGCCTGTGTCCTTCTAATATAATTCAATCATGATTCGAAAGACACGTGGCGCCATCTATTATCAAAAGAACGTTATTGTTGTTTCCCTCGTGAACAGTACTTTTTTTCGAGATGAAAGGTACCCTATGTTCGTTTCTGGACACCTGACAACGTATATGCAAAATTTCAGGATGATCGGTTCAGTGGTTTAGGCATGAAAAGGTAACAAACAAACTGACAAACTTACTTTCGCATTAGTAGTAGTCACCCAACCAATGATTTTCTTGATTACGCATAGTGACATTCAAATGATTGAATTGTTTCCTTCCTCCTTAAATTGACGAAGTATTTAGAATGTGCATACGAGCGCATTATTCTTACTTAAGCATAGGCCCAATTATTAAAAGCTTTGGACTTTTGTTTCTCATTTTAGATTCCACAATACGATCATCATGCAACGTAAATTCAACTCTTAGAACAAAGCAATACTACCTATAGTTGTATCTACATAGAAACGAGCTCTACCTAAAATGAGAATTTGCGCAGTGCCCTGTGAACGCGATAAGTGTCACCATTTGTCACGACTTACATGAACAATCAAGCGCCAACACTGATGTTACACCATTTACTCTGACTTGCTGAATTATCATGCTATTCTCGAACAATTATTTTAGCTATCAGGGTCTATTTGAATTCTTAGATAGAAACAAGTCATTTGCTGTTTTGCCAGAAAATCTTGACGTTTGAGAAAACTTCGTACATATTATAATAAGCTGTATGTAAATAAATTATGAATCCATCATTAATATTATTTTTATTATTTATATACATATAGCTACTTTATTGTACACCAGAAACTCAAACTCAAAGCATATAATTCAAATAAACCAATTACTAGGCACTTTTGAATTGTTGGGGTCGTTCAGTCAGAAAGATAAAGCTAGTTGCCCATTCCAAAGCGTAGGTTCCTATGGAGAAGAACGGGCAAGAAACTCCAGGGACACTCTTTTAAAATAAAATATTGTTACAAAATATTGGTTACATCATTCATGTTGAAATTATACATGTGAAAACAATGTAGAAAAACGTGCACGTAAGAAGCGTCCGTAATAAAATCAAAAAACAATTCAAAAATTGAAATGAATTAAGGCCGGGTGTTCCAAGCGCAATAGGCATTTACGCGCGGACGCCGCCCGCGCGCCGCCCCGCCACTACGATCGAGTCAGGCCGCGCGCGGGAAGCTTACGCTTACGTAAACCCCGAGTTTTCGTGCGCCACAGTCTAAACTGAACAGTATTCCAACAGTATAGGCAAATTATTATTATTTTAAATTATGGAGATTATGTAGGTATACTGTAAGTTTGTGTAGCGCTGCTAAGTTTTAACTATGACAAAGTTGTCTCGAAAAAAATATGTATAGTTAAAATAATACAAATTACGTAAAAAAAAAAAAATATTATGCCATAATTTTGTCACAAAAATTATAGGTAATATTGATTACATTTTTCTTACTTTTATGAAACAGTTGAAAGTATCCATCCTGATATTATTACTTAAGTACTTTATATAAAACTAGATTCAATCATGTCTTTACCATTAATTTTTTACCCGACTACGGCAAAGCCAAAAGGAAGAGTTATGTTATGTATGATGAATGATAAATGATTTTATTTCTGTAAGTAGGTTTGTACAAACACTTTTACACGTCAATATTTTAAAAACTAGATGAGGTCGATGACATATATGATTTTAGCAGTCTATGTATATATGTAAGTATGTACAAAAGGTTTGCATTGACGTGTGTTTCACCGTAATGCCTAAACTACTGAACTGATTTGGATAAATGAGGTATCAATAGATTAGTAATAATGGTCCGGGTGACATAAGCTATATAAATTCTCCCTAAAAAAGTACGAAAAAGAAAATATTTCAGACAGAAATCAATACGGAGGTACAAAAATGGTCAAGGTTGTCGTTGTCGTATGCCATTATAATTTTGTAGATGTTCCTGGCACCCACAGGGTATACGGGAATGCGACCACGACTCTACCTTGACCATTTTTGTACCTATGTTTTGATTTCCGTCTGAAATATTTTCTTGTTTCGTACTTTTAATATCACTTTTATTTTTTCGTAGTGGGGTTAAAAAAAAATGTAACTTATTTGTTTATTAAAAGTCCATTAAATTTAATTGGCGTGTGCTTTGTCCCGGTTGTGAATCATCAGGGTGAACGTTTTCGATATCATCTTGCATGGTTATGTTTCTAATAGACATACCACGTTTAATAGATTTCACTATTGCCTTTCGCATTGTCATAATTTTTAGATTAGTGAGAGTTTTACGGTGCGCTAACATGTACTTAGTTTCTGTGATGACTTAACTTTTTACAAAAATTGCGCAATATGTGATTACGACATTCAAGTTTCTCAACCGTCAAATTTTGGGTTTCGTATGGATTTGCGTTAAGAATTTTAGTGTATGTCGAAGCATCGCCATCTCCTACCATTCTGCCATATATAAGGCCATACGTCGCAATCGATGTTTTGAAACCTTCAACAATTATGTCGGCTTCCATTGAACTAGACGATCCCTGGAAATTTTTGAAAGACAAGTGGTCTTGAGGTGCAGTTTTTTTATTTTCGGCTCGGGCACATACAAGGCAATATTTATTTTTGACACCCTAGTATAGAACCTCACCCGTATTTCTGCCAATTATGGCTGCTGTGCCTGATGAAGCCTTATAGTTCGAACCATATGACCTAGCACACCATGCCCCATCAACATAGACATCTATGACAGGATAGCCGTTTTTTGTCCGGCCTTCTGCTAAAGCAATGTCTTTTTCTTTATTGGCAGCAGCTTCCATTGTCTCACTTGCAGTCTCTTCCCATTTCGCATAAACTTTATTTTGCAGTTGATTAAAATATTTTGAAGTAAATATGGGGATGTTTATAGCCGAAAATAATTCTTCGATCTGAGAAAATCCTATACCAGAGGCTACTACTCCAGTGGTTGCAGCTATATTAGCATTTACATGCTCAGTATCTTTGGTGTTTTCGGATGGAATCAAACAAACTTCTTTACACATATTGCACTTAAATTTAAAGATCGATATAAGTCCATGTCTTCTTTCACCAACTAAGCAGAAGTTGCTTGATTTACAATCAAACAAATTATTGTGGCGTGCTTTTTCTTGAAGTTCTTGTAAAAAATAATTGATATCAATTATTCGCCGTCCTGTTATGGGTTGGAAATGGTTTTCCTTGTTATCCATTTCAATAATAAATGCGTCTTCACTTCCATCAGTTTCTCTGCAACAACATAAAATAAGATATGGAGATAGTATACCGTGAAGTCTAAAAAACAGATGTATAAAAACAATATTAATAAAAGTGTTATGTACTTATAGAATTCGATCCTTATTTTAGTTTAGAAAATAAAAGCCTAATTTTAAATGTACAGCAATATAAGATAGAGGTTATAAAGGCTGATGAGCCGTGACATGCGTGCTGCTCATATGTCCAAGTGTTATGTCCGTTCTGATAACTTACTCAGTAGTTTCATAATCAGCAACTGGTTCTGGCGCAGACAACGAAGACATTGGTAGTGATACATCTTGTAAAATATCATCATTCGGCGTTGTCGATGTCCTAAAACAATAATAATTAATTTAACATTAATGTTTTAAAAAACTGTACAAAACAAATTTTAGATTTGTATGTCACTGAACAACAAAAAAAAACTTACTTGGTAGCAGAGGGTTGCAAATCAACAGGCTCTAATGTAATATAAGATACGTGAGTCTCATCCGAAGTATCGTGACACGGATTTCTGAAAAAAAAAACTCCACTTTATTAAAATGAAAAATTTACTAAATCAAAGATAGTATTGCGGCACTAAGTGCAATGGGCGAGCCACACCGGATACTAGAGAGCCGGTCACCACGGTTGCGCGTGGCCGGCTCCATACATTTTTATTATTCGCGCGGACTGAATTTTCAGTGGTCAAGCCGTCAGACCGGTTTGGACAATAATACGAGTAGGTATCTAATGGAATGTGAACGGTTGCAAAAATGATATAGGTTTCAGTTTCGCTTCAGGCAGTCGGCGATTGGTAAATTTTTATACCTAAACTGACTATTGTTCGGGAGTGATTTTTCTGTACGCTAGTATAGTATGTAGGCTATTTATTCTATGGTGAGGATTCCGATCATCAAGAAAACAAATACAGTACTTACTGTTCTTCTGTGCTTTTTTTCCCAACAAATAAGCCTTTTTTATTTCGATACATTCTTGAACTGAAACAATAAAATTAAGTTATGATATTAGAAACATTAAATCAGAGCAGGATCTAATAAACTAAAACAATAAAGATAGGTAAGAAAAAGAAAAAACTTTTACCTTTCTTTGAACCTACTGCTATTATTTAGACTGTGGCACAGTTTTACTATCCATACAGTTACTGTTGTGAAACGAATGTACTTGCGTAGAGCAACTGGTAGGGAAATAATAATTATCGTAATACTGTGACTGTGGTCAATAGAGATAAATAATAAAAATAAATATAACTTACCATATTTCTTTCGCGATTTTCTTTGCCTTCAAGCGTGATTTAGTCTTATTTTTATTACTTTTATTTGCCATTTTCACCAAACAATCAACAAATAATTATCATAAAATTATACAAATATTTACACATGAGAAATAAACACACAAACAAAAATAAACAACACACAAAAACAAACTCAGATCTTTATAAGTTCTTTAAAATAATAATTATATACAATTTATTTAATTTCCTAGTAGTTTAATATTTATGCAGCGGGAGAGAAGCGCGCGCGAAAATTATTTGGCACAGGTCTTGCCTCAGTAACGTCTCGCAGGACACTGGCAAGCGACGCGCGGATCGAAAATCACTTAAATAATCGTTTATTTTATTTTATTAATGTAATGAAAAAAACGATCGGGTAGAACGGATTCCAAAATGAATTACCTATAATTTGATGTTATTTATATAAGAAAAGGAGTATTAATACTTCTTAAAAATGAAATTTAGCTTGTAAAAATACTGCAAATCGAACTAAGTTCGGTATTTTTTTCTATCGAGAAATTTTTATTGTATCGTGTATTGAACGGGTACATAGTAAGGAGAATGAATGTATCTAAAATATATATTTATTTCAGATTCCAAATGTCATAATTTGCCTATCAAAACAAAATTCTAAAACGGGCAAAAACGGGAACACCCAGCCTTAAAATAAGCCGTGGTAGCTAATACATGACCAGCCTCAATTGACGGCCAACTGACGGCGCCCGTTCACGAACATGACGCATGGACCAGCACCATTTAGCTCAACCATTTTGAAGGAAACTTAATGATCCAACACACATGCCACCACCAGCGAGACATTTGCGTGAGCATGACATACTCTCAGCCGCCAGGGCACATTCAAGTCAATGAAAGACATATTACCCGGTAAATGGTAGCTCTATAGTACATAGTACTCACATCTGTGGTATGCAATTATATAGCGCAAAGATAGTCTTACAATCTTCAGCAGCTCCAACAATATTTTCAAATGCTAATCAATTAGTTTATGCGCCCTTGTGGAGCAGGACCAGTTTAGCCAGAGTTTTGTCAGCGATGTAATCCCCCAACTTATAATATGCTTGGCTGCATAGTCTCCATTTTAAGGCTCCTAAAAAACAGGCGCGACACGCGACGCGACACAAAGACATCTCTCTCTCTCTGTGTTGTGGTCTCTTTGTGTTGCGTCGCGTGTCGCGCCTGTTTGTAGGAGCCTTTATACAAGATCTAAATTTTGTTTCATTCAGTTGAAGTATGTAGGGAGGTATTTTGTTGTAACATTTTAAACAGTACCTCTACAAAACACAATGGGCAATACATACATTGATTGATTATTGATAAATAATATGTATTGGTAAATTAACAATCTCAATTCTTGCTGGTCTACAAAAAAGTATAATTGACGGGGCAATAAGGAGAAGTCTTAGTGCTAATTAATTAAGCTCAATCACACGAATACAATGCTCGCTGCAATAAAGATTCATAAAGAGAAGACATAAGAAGGGTAGGAAGGAAAATATAACATTTTCCTGTTTACCCCAAGACGTATCCCATATACAGTTGCCAATAAGAAGGATTACCCAATAGCGTGACGAGCGCGCATAAAAGATTTAGGTACGTCCTTAAAAACAATTTACTACAAAACTGTCGCATGGTCGTGTCAGAATAATTTCTGTGCTAGTTAAAGGTGATAAAATGTATATAATGTGTTTTCATAAAAATTTAACAGTTTTTGAATCAATTTAACTTTATTCATGAGTAAAAATAGATGCATAATCAGCCTATATTTTTCCCACTGCTGGGACACAGCCCCAACGAGAGGGCTCGTTGAGAGGGGCTTATTCCACAAATCCCCCCTGAAAATCCTGAAAAAAAGTGGAATCTATAAAAAAACAGTCTAGAATTCACCCCTGATAATCCGGCTTATTCCACTAATCCCCCCTAAAAGAAACACCCTCAGTGGGGAAAACTGAACCCTAATGTAAAAAAAAAACAATCAAAACAAATCAAGGGTGAATAAGTATTTTTTTTTTTCCAATTCTAGTTTTGCGCCCTAAGCGGGATTATCACAAATGAATTCTAGACTGTTTTTATAGATTCCACTTTTTCTCCTTAGGGGGGATTTGTGGAATAAGCCGTCGAGAGGGACTGGGCTGTAATCTACCACGCGGGTCCAGTGCGGATTGGTATATGTCACATGTCTTCTAATTTTTGGTTCTAGGAAATGCCGGTTTCCTCACAATGTTTTCCTCCACCGTTTTGAGAGCAGTGGTGATGATATTTGCACAAGGTAAAGCGCCTGCATAGGTTCGAACCCACGACTTACAACTCGTAAGTCGGGGCAATTACCCCTGGGCCACCACTGCTCTCCTTTCTTTAAAATCATATCACTGAAACAAATGCACTCCAACCAAGTGACTTTTTAGCTTGATTGATGATATCTTGTTTAGATTAATCAAAATCTTAGTTAAGTTGATCATCACGACATGATTGCAGCACTAGTTGAAATGATTGAACGCTCAAACAAGTTTCTCAATTACCCTTAACATAACATCATGTGGCGGTATCAACAACGCCACATGCGAACTACGCATCAAAGACCTGACGTCACAAATCCTGCATCGCGCTATCAGAGTTTGCCGCGCGACTAGCATATATACAACATCCCGACATCAACCGTTGGGCAGTTGCCCACCAGACACAACACCCGTCTGGTCGGAGGATCCTCCCTTTACTATAGAGTATGAGTGAACTTGACATCCTGTTCCTCATACCTCTAAATTGGTGACCCCGACGGGAATGTAGAAGAGTTAAAAAAAGTGTTTTTTTTTTACTGTAACAAAAGTAAGTAAGTTGATTATTAATTCAAGCATTTTGATTACTTCAATAAAGATCATTGAAACTTTAATCTAATAATCTTGGTTGGAGCAACTATGTTTTGACTTGATTGCTGCAAATAGGTTTTGTGATAACTCCAATCAAGATCCCGTTTCAAATCTCAATCAAATAAAAGTAGTCGCTGTGATCATTGTGCTTGATAGGCTCAGATGCAAACAAGTCACTTAGTCAATCTAAACAAAATCTTGATTGTGGCATCAACTTTTTTTTTTTTTTTTGCAGTGTTCAAAACAATAAACTCTTTTGTAATGTTATTCTTCTACTAATAATGCTGACTGTCTAGGCCCAGGTAGAATTAAAACAAGTGGACTGTATTTTATAAAGGCTTATTAGATGGTTCACAATTATACCCAACCGCAACCTAAGTAAGTACTTAATCAAAAGGATACGTCCGAGCGCGGTCGTGTCGTTCGATGCAATGCCGCGACGCTGTTGCGTCTCCGGTCCCCGCGCCATGCCGCATCGCTCGTTGATGACGTCGTGTGTTCGTTAATATGTATGTGTGTGAACACCGACTGTATATTACATTTGTATCATTGTATTTACTTATTATGTAAAGTTGTTAATGCTAAGTAAAAGTCTTTGGTAACTTTTAAAGGTCGGCAATGCGGACTAAAAGTAAAAGAGTCGGTAGGGTTAACACAATTGAAAACTCCTTTTTAGGGTTCCGTAGTCAACAAGGATCCCTTATAGTTTCGCCATGTCCGTCTACCTGTCTGTCTGTCTGCGGCTTAGCTCAGAGACTCTTAGTACTAGAAAATTGTAATTTGACATGGGTACGCATATTAATCACGCAGACAAAGTGGTCAAATAAAATCTTGTTTTTTTTTAGGGCTTCCCGACTCGTAAAGTGGGGGTGATCTTTTTTTCTCGTCTATTCGATTTAAGGATCTGTTTGCGTAATATTAAACTTTAAAATGCTAATTTTTGTTAGAGTCAAGTGTCTCCGCCTTCTGCCAGCTAAATGGTTGTATTTAGATATGTAAAAAAAATCCGCAGCAGAAGTATATACAAACGAAATTAAGAGGAAAACCATTACAGCTAAGTAGGCTTAAAGGCTCGCACAGACTGGCGCGAAATCGCGGGCGTGACAGGCAGCGCGATCCTTGTCGCACCCGCGATATCACGCCAGTGTGTGGAAGCCTTTACAAGTTATCGAGTAAAAGTCGACCAACTTAAATTTGCAGTTGTTTTTCAACTACAATGTTAAGTTTGTTCTTGGGATATATTCATCCTAACTACGGAACCCTTCATTGTGCGTAGTGCGACACGCACTTGGCCGGTTTTCTACTTAAACTCACTCTACCTAACCTTTCTTAGAAAACAGGCTTGCACGTATAAAGCCATACTAAAAACGTATAGGTAGTCTATTTATACATAAAATATTATAAAACTAAGTCGCTTTTCGTGTCTGTCTGTGTGACCGCGTTGTGCTTCTAAGCTACGCAACGGATTTTGATTCGGTTTTCACCATCATTTAGATAATTTATTCCGGAAGGTTTTTGACCGCGGCTCCGCCCGCGTGGATGTCGGTTATCGCGTAAAAAAGTAGCCTATGTCCTTCTTCATATCCCAGGCTATATCTCTGCCAAATTTCATGACGATCAGTTCAGCGGTTTAGGCGTGAAAACGTAACATACAGACAGACAGAGTTACTTTCACATTTATAATATTAGTATGGATTAAACTTAAACCGTCCGAAGCAGGGGGTCTACTCCCTAAGCACGAAGTCCGTCGTTTCGGGCTTCGTTTCGGGCGTTTCCTACTCCCTATCACCAACAGACGGACGATTCGTTCGAGGCCCGACGAAGAATGAATGACAACACGATTTGACAACTGTCCCTACTCCCGATGCGTTTTTGCCCGTCCGAAAAGTTGAACTTGACGCTTGTTTTGACGGAACCTTATGTCAGTTGATACGACATCAAAATAGTTATCGTTCTGTCGACGAACGATTATAATTGTTTATACTATTTAGAGACAAAGTAAGGTATTCCTAAGTATGGCTGCTTTTTTATTGCGTGACAAAGCTATATAGGAAGAGCGGAGGCAACGTCGACCATATTTACGCCAAGAATGTAGGTTGGCGAGTATTCCCGACGTTACTGACTTATCTTAAGCTATTTGGCAATTTTGCTATTCTGAATTTGACGTTTTTAAACTAAAATTTAGATTTTCTAACTAAATCTGACTATTATTAATCGTGATTAAAAAGATGTAGAATAAAATCAATTAGTTGTCATGAACTAAACTTCACACCAACATCTCGACTACTGGTACAAAATCAGTACTGTTACTGTATATATTTGTTTCTTTTCTTTTGCTTATATCTCGAAAATGGTGCGTCCTATCGCAAAAATAATGAAAATTTCGACCCCCTTTTAGATACCCCAAACCTCTAAAACTCAACATGTTAGTATTTTTTAGTATAAAAAGCTGAAATAGGAACAAAATGGGATCACAGACCTGATTATTCATTCGCCTGTCATGTCTCCACCCTAGCTTATGTCATTTAGTCAGGGATGGCGTCACTAGCACTCATCCCTGAAGTGTAATGAATAAACTGTAAATATATTAGGTCATAGGAAACAAGTTTTATAGGTCAAATACACGATCCTTGAGGAGCTAGAACCATTTGCGAAATTAACTACTGAAGGAAAAGGCACAGTTCATTTGAGAAACTTGTATAAAGTTGGTTAAAAAACCCGACTGCAAAAACACATAACATAAATTATTTAATCCATACTAATATTAAAAATTTAAAAGTTGTCGACATAGCCCACAGAATAAGCAAGCTGAAGTGGTAATGGGCCGGCCATATTAGACGTAGAACCGATGACCGTTGGGGTAGACGTGCTCTTGAGTGCAGACCGCGAATCGGCAAACGTAAGGTAGGACGTCCTCAGGCTAGGTGGAGCGACGATCTCCGCAGGGTGGCTGGTAGCAGCTGGATGAGAGTTGCCGAGAATCGAGCTGAATGGCGTGCAATTGGAGAGGCCTATGTCCAGCAGTGGACTGCTATAGGCTGATGATGATGATTATAAATTTGAAAGTAACTCTGTCTGTCTGTCTGTATGTTACGTTATCACGCCTAAACTGCTCAACCAATCGTCATGAAATTTGGCAGAGATATAGCCTGGGATATGGAGAAGGACATACGCTACTTTTTTACGTGATAACCGACATCCACGCGGGCGGTGCCGCGGGCAAAAGCTAGTAAAACAAAAAACTGAAAAGTGAAAAACAAGCATTATATATATAATCTATAGATTATTTGGTTTGCCCCGCCTGCGATACCAAAATTCTATAAATTATAATGCTTATTTTTCTCTTTTCATTTATGTGTTTTAGGGTCGGGTTTTTTGTTCTATTAAATAACTTGCTTTTTTTTTTTCAAACTTTTTAGCGCTCAAACGAGTGCGGCCCAATAATAAAAACCCTGGTTTAATCCATCCTGTCCCTTGCTGTCCTCCCCCCGACGCTGCCCTAAGCCGAGGTTCGTACCCCACAGGGGGTGCCCTTAGCGTGCAGTCGTTTAGTTTATAAGTTTTATACCCTGGCTGGAGGCTTTAAATTCACTTAAGGCAGCCACACAAAGTCTGGTTAAGGAGTCACGACCTCTCAAGGTCAAATCCGAGATTACGCTACAAAAAAAAAGAGTGCAGCCCGTTTATGTTGCTCGATCGTCGAACGGTAAGGTTGTTTGTACCTACGCTATTTTGCAGCAAGTTCGTTTCATATTTTATTTCCCGTTTTTGGTCAGGATAATTATTATGTGTTGAATATTAACGGTTGTTTGTGATTGATAGATAAAATACTCTTTATTATGTACACCATAAAAATTACAGATATAAATGTAGAACTGTTAATTTTGATGATTAAATTGAGTTCTAGTGTATTTTGAAATAGTTTTAGGTTGTTTGAAGTTTTTATTTATTTTCCCGTCTGGTTGCTAAGAATATATACTTATATTTGGAATTTTCTCATTACTAGCTTTTATTTGATACCATTATTGTTGTAAATTATTTTTAAAAATCCTTCATCTCCCTTTTTTAAATATTTTCAGATGCAACATATAAATATTACATATCTTATGTCACTCACACAATTATGACGAATCTAACGACACCTCAATTATGTTAAAATCCATCAAGCCGTTTAGTATACATACACACACATACACATAAATACATACATACTCTCGAAAAACATTACCCTCCTTCTGGGGCAGCCGGATAAAAATAAGAGGTGCATAGATACCTAGTTAAAAAATAAATAAGACGAAGTGATAAGTAATTTGATGTTCATGATTTTTTGGTGAAGAAAATTATACTTTGTGATTTTAGTAAACTTGCGGGGTAATTGACAAAAAACATTTCGACAATTCGACAACATTCATTGCGTTTTTTTGCGTTGTCAATTAGCCAAATTTTTCAAACATATGAAGCAATGAATTACGAATTTCCTTCGGATTGTGAAAGAAAGTATATTACGCTTTTGAAGAACGGAGCTATAGCAAGTGACCAAAACCTGCATGTTGTCTACCTAGCGACATTTGCATAATACATGGAAAAAATACAACAATTTGGTTTCTACTAAATATTATTCCACAGCGATTTAAACGAGAACTTCGACTCTTAAGTGTCCTTTTATTTTTGTATTTATTTGAATAGTTGATAAGTCATTTAATTTAGTATTTGGTTGTGTTATAATTGTATTTAACCCGCGGGTAGTCGCGCATGGGTCGAAAATACCTACAACTTCGTTTCTTGTTTCATAACTCTTTAACTATTCGTTATTTTGCATGGTCACGCCCTTTAAGCTACTATTATAGGCTACCCGCACACCCCACCTAGCCTAGTTCGTGTGCGGCCCTTGGACAACACGGACGTGTCAAGTAAGTATGGGTCGTTTCGAATTCGACCGTTGTGGGACGTCTTGTGTAAGCCATTTTTTTTTCTTTGTTGATATATCGCAAAATCATTTAGACGACCAAAGAATTGCAGAAGTTTTGGAAGAAGATGTTATTGAAGGTTATGTTATTAAAGTTCATCAGAAATTGAAGATAATTTGGAAATACATATTTATAACTCGGATTCCTGCCAAAGCGGCGATGATGAAGTTCCTGAGCCTGAGCATTTTTCTGACTGATACAAGTGGGAACGATAAATGCATTTATGTCATTTATAATGCAAATATGACTCGTTTACTAAACGAAGCTATCGAACGACGCAACTTCCTAAAAGAACTCGCTTTATCCTTGGCCATCGTCATCTGCCTAGCTTACCCTTGATAAAACCATTAATAGAGAAAAGGTCCAATATCTCGACTTTGCCCAGACACATCCGGAACAGAATGTTTCAAATACTTGGCAGAGAAGAAAGTACGGACACGCCGGCCGATTGGCAGGGCCTAGTGGTATTCATGGGCAATGTTCGATCTGCTCCACTAAAAAGGATAGAATATCATAATATCAATAACCCATAAACGGTAACCCAATGCCAATATTGTCAAACTTACATTTGTAGAGACCATCACGCTACATTTTTAGGGTTCCATAGTAAACAAAGAACCCCCTATAGTTTCGCCATGTCCGTCTGTCTGTCTGTCTGTCTGCGGTTTAGCTCAGAGACTCCTAGTACTAGAAAGCTGTAATTTGGAATGGGTATACATATTAATTACGCCAATAAAATGGTAAAATAAAAACTTGAAAATTATTTTTTTAGGGTACGTCTGCTACACGTAAAGTAGGTATGATTTTTTTCTCATCTATCACATGATGTGGAGTATCATCGGATAGGCCATTCAAAAATATTACGGGTTTGTCAAAACCATTTTTCGATTCAGGGATCCTTTGCATAATATTAAGCTTTAAAGTGCTAAATTTTGTTAGAATCAAGTGTGTCACCCCCCCTGCCAGGTAAATGGTTACATTTGGATCATTCATTCATCATCATTTCAGCCGGAAGACGTCTACTGCTGGACATAGGCCTCCTCCAATTGGGGAGGGGTTTGCCATAATCGCCACGCTTGGCAGGCGGGTTGGCGATCGCAGTATGGTGTTAAAAATGCATAGAGAACGCTGCTGCCCATTCTCTAGTAAGTCCCTTAGTCGCCTTTTACGACACCCACGGGAGGAAATGGAGATGGGCATTTGGATATGTGAAAAAATTCACAGCAGTAGCATATATAACGAAGTTAAAAGAAAAACTATCACAGCTTTCTCAGCTGTGATAGTTTTTGCTTTACAAGTTACCGAGTAATAGTCAACCAACTTAAATTTGCAGCTGATAAACATGTTCTCCGATACATTCTGTATGGGAGAACATGTTTTTAACTACAATGTTAAGTTGGTTATTGGGATAAATTCATCCCACCTACGGACCCCTTCACATTGAAGGGTTCCGCCCTTCATTGTGTGTGGTCCAACACGCACTTGGCCGGTTTTTATGTAGATTTTTATGTAAACGTTGGAGGTTAATTTAAAATAATATGATGCGTATTTTTTTTGTATTATTTAATAATTTATAAGAATGTTAATTAAGTTAAATTTAAAAAAAGTATTTCTATAATAATTAAAAAGTTCCTGTTCCTATATTATGTGTAAAAATAAGATTAAGCAGTAATTTCTTGATAATTGTGATATATATTAAAATTGATAACTAAATAAATACCTACATAAATATTTGCGATCTTGACATTGTTTTATTACCTACCTCTATTTAATTTAAAAACAAACCTAAAATTCATATAAAATAATACCTGGAACTTGTGGGTCTTTTAGACCCTCGCGCGACTGTTTAGGTCACAAAATGAGACGCGAGGGGTTAAGTATTTTAATATTAATAGTGAAATTATCTATTCTGTGACGTAGCTGTTCCTCTTCTTGAATCAGCAAAACAATAAAGTGTATGTTTTTCCTTTAAAATATAAGAAAAAAACTTTATGCTATCATTCCTACATGAAATTACTAATTGCATCACATAATAATGAAACTTTATACATAAACTAAATTCGCTTCGTCCACCGAAGTACCAAGACGTCAGAATTGGTCATGTAGTGTGAGTCTTACACGACCCGAACTAACTTAACCCAATTTACAATGCTAACATGAGCGTACGCCGAGCATAGTGCTCAACGGGTTCCACGTCTAACATAATAATATATATCATCTACATCAATAATCTCTGACTTCCTTGTTTTATCACTACCGGTTTTTTATAAGTTGGGTATTCATCTGCTTTGAAGTGAATACTTCCTTGGACTACAAATATTTTATGTAAGGACAGAAATATCAAACAAAAAAACCAGCCAAGTGCGTGTCGGACCACGCACAATGAACGGTTCCGTAGTTGGGATGAATTTATCCCAAGAACAAACTTATCATGTAGTTGAAAAACATGTTTTCCTATATAGAATGTATGGGAGAACATTTTTTTCAACTGTAAATGTAAGTTGGTCGCCAATTACTCGGTAAAATGTAAATCTAACTTAGCTGTGATAGTTTTCCTTTTAACTTCGTTATATATAGGTACTACTGCCATGATATTTTGATTTCTAACTACAACCGTTTAGTTGGTAGAGAGGGGACGCACTTGACTCTAACGAAAATTGGTACTTTAAAGCTTGATACGTCACGAACGGTTTACTTAATCAAAAAACGGTCTTCCCAAACCCCTAATATTTTTGAAAGACCTATCCAATGATATCCCATCCTATGGGAAGGACGCAAAAAAAAATTATCATCCCCACTTTACATGTAGGGAAGGTACCCTAAATAATTGTTTAATTCAAAATTTTATTTTACCACCTTTTCGGCGTTATTAACGTGTATACTCATGCCAAATTAAAACTTTCTAGTACCAATCGTTTTTGAGCCAAACCGCGGACAGACAGACAGACAGACAGACAGACGGACATGGCGAAACTATAAGGTTCCTTGTTGACTACGGAATCCTATGAAAAAGATATGAATATGAGAAAACGCAAGTGATTTTTGAGTCATTAACAAAGTCAAAGTTAAAGCATTTATTTCAAATAGGGCCCACATGGCACTTTTGAACGTCAAAATTTACACGGAAATAAAATTGATTCTAGTTGCCCCTTCCAAAATGTAGTTTTGCAAGGAGAAGAATGGGCAAGAAACTCCACCGTTACTCTTTTAAACTGTTTTACAATACTTTGTATACATCAATTATATCATTACATGTGAAGACGATGTACCCAGAATAAAATTACTTTACCACAACAGTTAAAAACAATGAAAAATGAAGCAATGACGGATAAATTAATTATGTGTTAAGGATACATGGTACTCACATATTTGCAAATATTGTTAGAGTAGATGATTTTACTAAATTTTTCACAAATAAAAAGGCAGTGTGCGAGATAAACTTATCATAAAAATAATGTCTAAAAAATAAAAAATAAAATAAAACCCCATAACCTCTTATAGACCGATAATATTAGGCAATCTGTTTTAACTTTTAACATTCTGAAATATTCAAGCAGCAGTACAACTTTCTTTACAACCATCTGGGCCTCAAGTCTGCTATTACAATAGTGTCAGAATGATCTCTTCATTGTGAGTTTTTGACAGATTTGCCATACAAACACTGTCAAATACTCACAATGGCGAGACCATTCTGACACTATTGTAATAGCAGACTTGAGGCCCTGGGCGAAACAAAAGCCATTCCGAAAAGAGCAATGTAATTCTACTATAGTAATTCTTCGTCGCATGTTGAAATACTGCAAAAATCACAATAACTTTCTAGACCTTCAGGCGAAACCGAATGAACGAAAAGATCTTGTTGTCAAAAACATGTTTCCCCGGACTTGTAATTGTTTTTGTTAGTTATCGCGATTCTACTAAGTCGTAGCATTTTCAACCTTTCGCTAGATACCTGCTAGGTGTTTTGTTGACAGATAAGCTTGCGCCAAGTCCCGCTAGCCACCCTAGCCACGTAATTCACCGGCTTTGCGCGGTACGTGCCTACGTGCGGCCGGCTACTGATAAACCTTTGTTTTCTACTTATCTCGGCCCGACATGGCCTGTCTTCGCCGAGTCACACCTGAACTGTATCTCTTTACTTTTTATAGAAAACTGTATCTGGTACAGGCTTTTGCTTTTTTTTTTTAAGATTGCCTGTGAAACTCTCGATATGAAATGCTGTTTCTCGTACAAATAAATAGTGAAGGCAAATAGATGCTAACTCTAATGTCAAAAGGATTCAATTCTATAGGGACCAACATTTGTATGTTCTACAAATATTTGTTCCAAGTCGGGTGTTTCTGCATGCGGTTGTGTACTTACTGAGAGAATTCTAATATGCTTGAGGCTTTGAGTGTGGTGTTACATCTTTCATACTTTACTTTGCATACGCAAAATAAGTTTTTAAATCGACGATGATTGCTTCAAAGCAATCATCGTCGATTTAAAAACTTCAACTAATTCTTAACTAATCTGATTCTTTAACTAATCAATTAGAATAGAATATTCTTCAATTAATCAATTAGAATATTCTTGTAATCAAACTAGACTATAAAACAAACCGGTGCTGCCACGTTCCACTGTCATAATCAAAATAATCACAATGACGACATTCATTAACTTACGATTAGTTACATAATAATAATAGGTATGTTAATTTTCTTTATAACCGAGCTCGTAAGTGACCTTCATTCCGACCATCTGATCTTTAGATGGGGATTAATAAGGCGGATTTCAAATGCCATCAAGTCTTGTATCATTATTATGTTTTCTTATAATCCATTTTGAGCCGTCCTTATCCGTCTTACCAATAATAATGGATTAGAACTAACTCTCTCCTTTATCGTGGACAATATTGAGGAAATTCTTTCAATTAACAGGTTGTAATGCCATCAGTTGTTTCAATGAAAAAACGCTTTTATCAAATGCAAAATAATCCATTCCTGGCGGAAGTATAGATAGGCATTAAAATTAAATTACGTACAAAGTGCAGCAATACAAAATACCTACAATACATATTACAGAACGGTTTCAATCAGTTTGCAAAAACTATATTCATTTATAATAGGACAGGTTCTCGAGGTCACGCATATAAATCTAATGCTAAACAAAAACGCTCAGATCAGTGTTGACCATCGAGTGTTTTTACCGTGTTTACAACAAAATGAAGTATTTTATCACAATCGCTCTAACGATAGCTTTAATACAATTAACTAATTGTCAGGATGATTCGTTGGATGCTGACTACGGTGACGATGCAGGATTATTTGGTTACGATGAAGAAGAAGACAGAAAAGATAACTCGCCGAAACCAATTTACGATATCAAGGATGCACCGAAACTGTTCAAGAAGTTTATAAAGGACTTTCAGAAGAAATACAAGGATGACGAAGATCATAATAAGCATTACAAGAGCTTCGTGGAGAACTTGAAGGAAATCAACAGGATCAACAGTGATAAGGAATACAGTTCAACGTCTGATATCAACCTGTTCTCGGACTTATCATCTAATGAGAGAGAGTCACTGCTTGGAGTTTCTTTTTAAGTAAGGTGAGTGTCTTTTTTAATGTTAATTGTAAAATTTTTCATTATTTTAGCTTTATTTTGTCACACGCTATATTTCCCTCTTGCAATTCATAGGAATATATCGTTAAGTTCAGATTCAGATGTATCCTATGCTGCCCTCGATAATAAAAAGGACGTATCTATTTTTATTTATTTTATCCAAAATTAAGTCATATATTTGATTTGTATATTTGGAATGAGGAAAAAAGACGGATCTGCTGCCATTTTTTAAATCTCATTTAGTTTCGAATTTACCACAGTGAAGAAGGGCTCATCTCCATTATCATTTATACTTTAACTAAGATGAAAAGACACATTTTGAAGGAAGAAAAATGAAAAGACGTATTTGTGAAGATGAGTATAATCTTTCAATTAATACTTTGATCGAGAAGTAAAAAGGCGCTTCTATTCATTAAGTTCCACGTGTGACCATAAAAAGACGTAACTAGCTATTGCGCCTTTCAATTCATTTGAAAATTAGGGCTAATACTAGGAGAAAAGGACCTATTTACCACTTGCGTCTTTTCAATTTAGTACACCACTTCTTTCAATGATCGACGTTTGTGGTACCTACGAGTATTAAAACTGTTTATTGTAATAGTCATAATAAGACTTATGATGGATCACAAAGTGACCAGCTCTTAATGTTCGGGGTTCTAATTGTTACTACTTAAGATATTTGGTTCCTAAGAGGATTAGTATTTAGTTTTGTGATTGTGCCATAACCAATATTTCCATTTTTTGTATAATTATAGCACTTCCGCTCATAAATAAATGTTGATTATGTACCCGATTAAAGTGACTCTGATTTAATACTTAAATTAACCACCAATTTGAATAATGTTTATACCTTCAAAAACATTGTTTCCTTGGACTTTGTAGAGCCAACCATCCTTTTGTATTGTGAGACAGATATTAGGTGATAGATACTCTTTATCCTATTTATTGAATAGCCGCAACAGCTGAGGCCCCTCGCACACGGCGACTTTTTGTAGCGATGCAGTAGCGATGCTGTCACGTATTCGCATCGATACAGCCGCGATGCGGCCGCTAGCTGTTTGCCCTCGCCTACACCACGATTCTCAGTCGCGATGCAAACGCGAAACTTTCGCGCTTCTGTCGCGATGCAAACGCGATTCAGTACCGGCACAAAAATGCCACAGTTGCACTGATGCTCGGTTCTCCACTCACGCGCCACCCTCCCTCCGTTCTCTCCCGATGTCGTCCGACACGGTCGCGCGTTTGCATCGATACAGTCGCGATACTGTAGCGCGTTAGTAGTGCGTTGGAATCGCTTCTGTAGTGCGTTGCAAATGCGACTAACGCGCGTTAGTAGCGATGCTGTCGCGCGTTCAGCATCGCTACAAAAAGTCGCCGTGGGCGAGGGGCCTAAGGTACTAAGGATGAAAGTCGTAAATAATAAAATGCACCTTAAATTCTTAAATTTAATATTATGAAAATAGCTGTTGTAATTGGTGAATTGTAAGTGCTGTATTTACGCTACATTGAAAGGGCTCATATGGTGTTTTGCGACTTTCCTACTTAGTTCTAGGTAATTTATACCGGTTTTATTTTTTTTATAAAAGGAAACAAAAACTAAAATATTATAATACTAAATTAAGAGAAGATATGGGCCGAAAAATGGTACATTCACAGAATTTTGATAAATGCAATAACTAAATCACAGCATGGGCCCCGACCCTTGCTTGTAAGTGAAGCGCCAGCATGCGCTTTAGCTGAGCAGCCTGTAGCTTTAAAAATCCGGGATAATAATCATAACTCTGTTTTTATCCAGCCACCGACGCGACGGTCCCTTGCCACCCCCCCTCCGACGCTGCCCTAAGCCGAGGTTCGTACCCCACACGGTGCCCTTAGCGTGCAGTCGTTTAGTTTATAAGTTTTTACGCCCAGGCTGGAGGCATTAAGTTTTTAGGAGCTTAAGGCAACCACAGGAAATTCCGGTTAAAGAGTAGCAACCCCTCGTGGTTAAACACTGAGATGCCCTAGATAAAAAAAAAACAGCATGGGTTTTCCCGTTTATCATCTTAAATGATTTTTTTTCTCCGTAGGTATTTACTTTTTGTTAGATACGTCTTTCTTATCATCGGGGGGCAGTATGATCCTGTTACGTTATTATTTACTACATGATAAAAACTTTTGTCATTAAATCCTTCATCTACCTGATAAAAATAAACTAGTTTAAATAATTATTATGTTCAAAAACTAAAAACACCGCGCAGACCAATTTATCAAATCACGATTAATAATAGCTTTTTTTTATTATAAGACAGAGTCATTAGATGAAAATTAAAAACAAAAACTAGTTTCTAAAAGTTAAACCAGGATATCCATTTAATATTTTTATTATTTTAATCAAATTCTTCTGTCTACATACAACAAGGTAACTTTAACTTTATGGACAACCTATCCAATTCGCGCTTAAGAATGGGTAGTCCTATCTTTTCTCCGTGGGCGATTTAATAGGATTATCTACATCGAAGGAGCGGGCTAACAATCTCTGTGCCCCAATAACAATGTATAAGTATTTATTCTTTTTCGAGTTATCTATCAATAATGTTGCACCTGCCATGTTTTGTATCTGTATCATTCTAAGGTTGAATGGTACAAAAAATTTCAGGTATTAAGTCCGCATTTGTATAGTTTTTTTTTTTTTTTTTTTTACTCAAGTATTTTTACTATTGTTTTTTTTTTAATGAAAATAAAATAAATAACACTGCATTCCACGTACTAAGAATTGCTCATTAAATAGTCCGCACTTATCATATGGGTAATAAAAAACATATAATTTACATTCTATCATATGGGTATTACACTCTCTAGCCCATAGTGAGTAGAGCCGAGCAAAAATTGTTTGTCTTATTTGTTTGAGAATATTCGTGTGTTTATGTGTATTTATTTGTTCTTAAATTTATATACAATTGGGTATATATCTTATTTATAGTTAAGGTATAGGTTTATCCTTATATTTAAATAAAATGTATTCCCCAATTTTCGTAATTGTTCCTACCACTGTTTGTCTCTGCACCACCCAAAGGTTGACTGTTAGAAAATGCCTATGGCATTAAGTCTGCTTTTGTACATTTGTGTGAGAAATTGTTAAATAAACAACATAAGAAGTCGGAAAGAACGCTTATAGTGCTGGCAGGCGATGCGATGTGACGGGGCGGGTCGGGGGAACAAGAAATTTCACGCGGACGATTTAGCAGGCAAAAGCTAGTAAAATATATGATTCTCCGCTGTACTAGCAGATCTTAGGTTCGATTTTTTATCGAGGCGAATAAAATTAAGACGTGATGATATTTTTAAGTATCCATTTTGATTGCTATCCAAAGTCAATTTTTCATAAATGATGAACGTTCTATACCCAAAGTCTCTTAATCAGATAATTTATGTAAACATAGTAATGTCAAGAAATGTCACTGTCAAAATGACAGGACAGTGGTGCAAAACATTTTATCATTAAATGTTTTTGTAAATAATCGTCGATAAAATTAAAGTGAATTAATTATAAGATAATTATAAAATACCGTTGCCAAACAATGTTTGTGTAATGTGTCGGAGACATCGTATATGATCGTCATAATCAGCCCTTTTAAGCCCAGTGCTAGACGTAGGCCGTCCAAAATCGATTTCCACTCGAAACCATTTTCATCCAAAATCTGGCTAGATATGCTACTTACAATATGAATCTATGTATAAGAGTTGTAATATTAGTGTTGTTGAAGGTGTAAACAATTTGAAAATGTTTGGATCTCCTGCTTTGTTACCAGTATCATAAAATATTTTATACCAGAAAATCTCCTTTTATTAATAACTTGGTTTAAAACCGAAAATTTATATAAATAAATACGGTATGATTATTTTTAAATTATTATTTCTTCAAATCAGTACTTAAAAGAAAATGGAAGCTCTTTTTTCGCCATTATATGTGAATTACCATTACGAAGATTTTTTTTGTTATGTTATCCCCTTTGTTTACATAAATTATTTGAATTTGAGACTTTGGGTATAGGTGAATTCTTAAATTTTAGATGAATTTTCTCACCACACAGGGACTAGGAAGCTGCATTGCGGACAGCCAAACGTAGTTAAGTCGCCTGTTTCTGACGTATTGTATGAATGTGCTTTGTTGTGGAAAGACCAGTGACCCTTCACTGACTTTATTAGTTTCAGTGTAGGATTCACAAAACGTGAGCCTTGCTGGAGATGATAAGATTTTGTGCATGCATTTCCGAAGGTGGATAGAATATTAGAATATTCGCAACTTGGATAGAAATGGTGTCTTAGGATACCTACCTCATAACTTTGTTCATCATCATAGGATGTTGACCAAAAATTTGTTTTTTGTCCGTCATGTAGATTATTAAAAAATATTGGACACGTATTTTTTCTTATTTTACGTAATAAAAAATAAGGCGATACATTGAGTTCAAATGTAGCATGACGTCACACTGTGTTAAATTTTATACTTAATCTATCTATATATATAAAAATCCATTGCTGTTCGTTAGTCTCGCTAAAACTCGAGAACGGCTGGGCCGATTTAGCTGATTTTGGTTTTGAAATGTTTGTCGCAGTACAGGGAAGGTTTAAACGGTGAGAAAATATGGAAAAAAACTATTAGTGAACGGCTGGACCGATTTCGCTAATTATTTTTTTGTTGTGTTTGTTATTATCAGGAGAAGGTTGGACGGTAGGTAGGGTAGGATAGGGTAGGGTAGGGTAGGTAGGTAGGGTAGGGTAGGGTAGGGTAGGGTAGGATAGGTAGGTAGGGTAGCGTAGGTAGGTAGGTAGGTAGGCTAGGTAGGGTAGGGTAGGTAGGTAGGTAGGTAGGTAGGGTAGGGTAGAGTAGGGTAGGTAGGGTAGGGTATGTAGGTAGGTAGGTAGGGTAGGGTAGGGTAGAGTAGTGAAGTTTATACTATACTAGCTTTTGCCCGCGGCTCCGCCCGCGTGGATGTCGGTTATTGCGTAAGAAAGTAGCCTATGTCCGTCTCCATATCCCAGGCTATATCTCTGCCAAATTTCATGACGATCGGTTCAGTGGTTTAGGCATGAAAACGTAACATACAGACAGACAGACATACAGACAGATAGACAGACAGACAGAGTTTTTTTTTTTTTTTTTTTTTTTTTTTTTTTAAAACGTTACTACTAAAACATCGTGAGGAAACTGGCATGTCCTAGAACCAGAAAATTACTAGGCATGTTACATGTAACAACTCGTACTGGGCCCGCGTGGTAGATTACAGCCCACTCCCTGTCGAAGAGAGGAGGCCTGTGTCCCAGCAGTGGGAATATTATAGGCTTATTATCCATCATCATCATTTCAACCGAAAGACGTCCACTGCTGGACATGGGCCTCCCCCAAAAGGGGGGAATTTGCCATAATCGCCACGCTTGGCAGGCGGGTTGGCGATCGCAGTATGGTGTTAAAATGATATAATTACTCGTATTATGTTTATTGTTGTTGTGATCTTGTTCTATAGCGCTATTCTTTAGAAATCTCACCGTGAAAACTCAGGTGAAGTGAGTTCAAAGTGAGCTGTCAATCTCTAGATTCCCTAGCGTCAGAGTGACTCAAGTTCACTTCACGCTCACTTCACCTATATTTTACGGTGAGAATCGATCGGCTGGTAGGTTCGTTGCTTATATATTTACTATGTATGTATTAGTATTTATTAATTTATTTATTTAAACTTCATGTACAATAGTGGTACATACTCGTAGGCGGACTTAATGCCACAAGGCATTCTATACCAGTCAACCTTTAGGCTCTAGTATCTATTATAATATAGGAAAAGTTTTTTATCAGTGCGCAAATTTTGACAAATTAAACTTAAACGTGTTTTATTATACACCTATTTTTTTATTTTGAAATGTCTTATTACAAAAAAATGAAGTTATCGCAACGAAAGATGTTTATTTTGAAACTGGTACTATAATGGATACTCGTCGCGCAACGCGCCTGCGCGCGGCGCGGTCAGTGAAGCGGAACGCAGTAGTGGTTACATAATTATCAGTTGTGCGCTCGCCCATTGATATTATTACGAATAGATTGTATCCATTTTTGCTGCTATCAAGTGGACCAAAAAAAAGTATTGAAAAAATAATGGATATGTGTTCTATTCCTGATACTGAACTACCAAAAAAAATTTGCGCACTGGTTAAAAGCTTATCCTGTATAGTCTATATATATAATATATGTATAATATTATAGTATAAGTTTTTAAACTGTCATGGTCACTAACATTATTATTAACATAAGCGGGATATTTACCATGTTTATTCATTTTTCTGAGTTCCCGATATTTCGGCGCTGTTGCAAGCACCATGATCACGGATAAACTGACGAAAATCGGGAACTCAGAAAAATGAATAAACATGGTAAATATCCCGCTTATGTTAATAATAATATTATAGTATATTGTATTATAAGTACTTATTATTTTTCACCAATGACAGCCCCATTTTTATGTCCACGCAATCACTGTCCATTCTAAGGTTGGCTGGAAGAGATCGCAGAAAGCTATTAAAGCTCGCGCAGACGCTATTGTCTGTGGTCTTGGCCTGTCAAAGGCCTGTTATCAAGCAATGGACAACAGTCAAACTTTATTTTATTTTTATTGTTACATTTAAGGATTTGAATACGAGGCTTTTAGTTACTTTGTATTAGTATGTGTATTTTGTCTATTTTTTATGTAATGTGCGTTTTGTTTGTGCAGAATAAACAATTTTCCTTTCTTTTTCTTTTTTCTTTCTTTCTTTCAGACTGGCACGATAGCGCGAGCGCGACAGGCAGCGCGACCCTTGTCGCGCCTGCAATATCGCGCCAGTGTGGGGAGCCTTAAGTCCGTCCAAATTATAGTACTAGAAATAGGGACCTATTAGCTCAACCAGGTTTCAGACTGGCTAAAGTAGACTCATCTTTCATGGGGTACTGTTTAAAATGTTACAATAAAATTCCACCCCACATACTTCAACTGAATGAGACTAAATTTAAATCTTGTATAAAACGCACACTATGCAGGCAGGCATATTATAAGTTGGGGGATTACATCGCTGATAAAAATGCTTGGCTGAATGCTGGTCCTGCTCCACAACCTCGGCTAGTTAATTAACATTTGACAATCATGTTGGAGCTGCTGAAGAGTGTAAGACTATTTTTGCATTGTATAAACTCAATCTCCTTTGTATTATATAAATGCATAGCACAGGTGTGAGTCCTATGTACTATAGAGCTACCATTGACCGGGTAATATGTCTTTCATTGACTTGAATGTGCCGTGGCGGTTGAGAGTATGTCATGCTCACTTAAAGGTTTCGCTGATGGTGGCGTGTGTGTTGGATCATTTAGATCCCTTCAAAATGGTTGAGCTGAATGGTGCTAATCCATGCGTCATGTTCGTGAACGGGCGCCGTCAGTTGGGACTGGTCATCTCTTAGCTGCCACGGGTTATTTTATTTTATTTTGTTTCTATTTGTTGTACCTACGCTTGACGCTTTTAGCGTGTAAGTTTTTATTATTTTTATTTTTACATCGTTCTCACTTTTAGTTATAAATGCAACATTATAGATGTAACCGAATACTTTTGTAACAATTTAATTTAAAAGAGTGTCCATGGAGTTTCTTGCCCGTTCTTCTCCATAGGTACCTACGCTTTGGAATGGGAATGTAGCTTAATTTTTCTTACTGACCGACTGCTTGACAATTCAAAAGTGCCTGTAAATGGTTTAATTGAAATAAATGATTTGAGTTTGAGTTTGAGTTTGTATGTTTCATTGTATTCAATTTATTTTTTGCTATGTATTTTCTCGTTTACAATAGAGTACACCTACTTTACTTGAATTCATACAACCCCAGTTCAATATCGTCATCTACAAACTAAATGAACATGAAATTATATTCTGCCTTACTCAGTAGACATTTGATTTTCAATCCTACATCACCCACATCAAAAGCACTCGACTAATTGTAACACTTGCCGCAAAGTGAACTAATAGAACCCATATCTACAGACGCCAGCCAATTCATCAAGTTCATCAAATTTTGTGTAGTGGTTTCTGAAACTGATGTTTGCATACATAGGTATACCTAGAGCTCTATGTATGGAGATAATTTTAATGGGTAATTATTTTATTAGAGATCAGATAAAAATTAAAACATTATGTAAAACTACATACTTACAACAAACTATAAAATTATCAATTAAACTAATCTACATCTATACATATAAATAAAATTTAAATTTCAGTTTGTAATGTCAAAATAACAGCTTCTTACTAAATTCATATGAAAGTTTATAATTATACAAAAAAAACATTAAAACAAGTTTTGTCTGTCTGTTTGTTTCGGCTAATCTCCGAAATGGCTAGACCGATTTTGGCGAGACTTTCACTGCCGCGTAGCTGATGTTATAGGTAGTAACTTAGACACTTTCATTTTAGAAAAAACCAGCAGCTACTACAGACTACACATTAAACAAAACCAATAAAATATCCTAACGCTAAAACTAACAACAAAAATTGTTAAGACTGATATTAAGGCGATCCCCTAGCGTGAGCGTTCGGTCCTCCTCTATCTCATCACAGCGAGGACAATCTGTCTCGCTCCCTGCGTACGCCGAATTCACACAATTTTTGGAATTATTTTAATAAAAAAAGAAGAGTGATCTTTTGAAATTAAATAAAACGTGAATTATTAAGATTTTTAAATTATCTATCCATTAGTCTAACTCTCAAATTAATGGAACGTCAACTTTAGCAAAAGTTGCATGCAATCAATAATTTTTGTACTTTTTTTACACGGAGATTTCAAATATAAAAATAAATAAGAACGTGCAATGTGATGATAAGATATCGTATATTAATAATGTGTTTTTAGATGTAGTTTATTTCTCTTAATGAATGAGTTAATAGCCTCTGAAAAACGCGTTTTGCTCGGGGTAGCGCCTTAAGACCAGCTTCTCTCGATTCCGTATGAACTATGTAAGAATCATTTATGCCGTGATAAAAATATTAACCTGTGTACAAGGTCACTGGGTAATGGGTTATCTGACCAGGCTGCGCTGGACCTACCTACATAATAATGTACACATGGCCACAAATCGGCTTATTCCACTAATCCCCCCTGAAAGAATCCCCCTCAGTGGGGAAAACTGAACCCTAATGTAAAAAAAATCACTTTCAGGGGGATCTTGGAATAAGTTTTTTTTTTTTTTCTCATTTAAAAAAAAAACAGTCTAGAATTCACCCCTGATAGCATTATCAGGGGTGAATTCTAGACTGTATTTTTTTTATAGATTTCACTTTTCCCCCTAATGGAGAATTTCAGGGGAGATTTGTGGAATAAGCCCCACAAATCAAGCTATACAATTCTAGTATAAGCTGAACGATGAGAGGTCAGCTTATACTGGAAATGTATAGCTTGATTTGTGGCCGTGTGTACGTCCAGCCTCACTCGTGGAGACTACATATTCACGCCGAGGTTTTATTAAAAGCCTAATTTAAATACAAAAATCTGAATAGGTCCTCATTAGTTTTTTTTATCCTACATATTCGTTTAAAGCAAAAAGCGTATGGAAATAAAGGGCTGTTAAATTTGGTCACATTAATAATCCCGGTCAAAGAATTTTGCATAGGGACATTTTCGCCTTGTCGTGGAAGGGTCGACAACGACACAAGCCGGGCATGGGCATAATGAATTAAATTAGGTGCTACTGATAACCTCTCCGCAAAATTTTGGGACTGGGACTAGGGACATAACAAAGAGTGGATAGAAACTGGATTGGATTTCATAGTAAATTATACAATTTTATCTTGATTGCTTTACAGTAGAATTTGATTCATTTTCAAATTAATATTTGCATCGCAAAATCAACCTTCAGCTCAGATTAAAAATATTGACATGAACATCGAACACTTTATAGCAAAATGCAATTAAGAGTTCAGAGTCTATCAACTTTTTTAGAGAAGACGCAGATAATTACATAGCTGAAACATTGATTCATAGAGCCATTTAAGAAAAATATTAAAAGCTTATCTAACGCGGTTTACGATTTATGACGTATTAAAAAGAAACTACTTACTAGATCTCGTTCAAACCAATTTTCGGTGGAAGTTTACATGGTACATGGTACAATGTACATCATATATTTGTTTTATTTTTATCATTCTCTTATTTTAGAAGTCACAGAGGGGGGACACATTTTACCACTTTGGAAGTGTCTCTCGCGCAAACTATTCAGTTTAGAAAAAATTATATTAGAAACCTCAATATCATTTTTGAAGATCTATCCATAGATACCCCACACGTATGGGTTTGATGAAAAAAAAAAGAGTTTCAGTTCTAAGTATGGGGAACCCCCAAAATTTATTGTTTTTTTTTTTCTATTTTTTTGTGAAAATCTTAATGCGGTTCACCGAATATATCTACTTACCAATTTTCAACAGTATCCCTAGTAGCATTTTTGTTGGCGTTTGGTTGGGCCACTTACCTCTGTAAGTGGCCCAACTAAATACCTACAAAAAATGCTACTAGGGATAGTTCTTATAGTTTCGGAAAAAAGTGGCTGTGACATACGGACGGACAGACAGACAGACAGACAGACAGACATGACGAATCCATAAGGGTTCCGGTTTTGCCATTTGGCTACGGAACCCTAAAAATGACCTTGTTATTATTTTTTATTACAGAATGATAAAAATAAATTGAAATTACGAAGGATGGGCACAAAAACAGTGAACAAACACACTAGTAGTTATAAAAAGTTCTTTAATGAGTATAAATATACACAAAAACATAGTTCAAGATCAAGTGAGTTTTTTAAATTTATGACGTCACACGGTCACATCTCATACAAATGTATAAACAATTTTCATTAAGTTGTTAATTTAAACAAACATTTAAATGTTATCTATTTTATACCATTACACATTACGTTGATTCCTTGTTCCACGCGTTTTTGTTTTGATTAGAATATTAATTTGAGGTTAGCAAAAAGTTAAAAAAACTAAGGAACATTCGTATGTTCATTATTTTTTTCTAAATAAATAATTAATAAGAGTCAACTGGTTTTTATAACTTATTAAAATGAGACTATTATTTTTAATCTGGTCTATTAAATATCCGCGTTCAAAAGGAATGTTTCGTCGCTGTTTTGAGGTCGCCCATAGGTCAATAATTCGATTTAATATACAGGATGTTTGGCGCATGGACCGACACAATTTTTTGGGGGATTTGGAGGTTCAATAGTGAGGTTTCATCCAAAGACCCCATGTCCTAAGTGTCACGGTTATTAAAATATGATTTTTTAGGTTTTTTCCTAAAATTACCCGGAATCTCGCCTTTAAATCGTCATTACTTTTTTATTAATGGTTGTAATTGCACGAAATAAATCTTATTGTATTCTGCAGTGTATTTTTATTTTAAATAGATAATTATTTGATGCAATTGATCTGTAAAAATATACTTGTGTGCTTCCAAAGTCAATTTTGTTTTTAAATGTGTGAAAAATTACAACTTCTGAATTCAGTGTAAAAAAATTTAACCTCGCTAATGACCCTCCCAACTCCCCAAAAAGTTGTGTCGGTCCATGCGCCAAACACCCTGTATATTATATTTTTTTTTTTTTTCAGCTAAGGTATCTTTAGGTAAACATACAGACTTATGCATTGTTCAGTATCATAGGTACCGTTAGTAATTCCATTAATTAGTATATTCTGTTGTGGCTTGTGGCTTACTAATAACCACGATCGATCGATCAGATTAAGCTACGCTTGTCGCAGTTGGTCTGTGGATGGGTGACCATCTTTACATACCAAGACCCCTCCGTGCGTCGTTAAGCACGTTAAGCTGTTGGTCCCGACTGCCATTTGTAGATCTTTGACAGTTGTTACGGGTCGTCAGAAGCCCGAAAATCTAACAACCAGTCTTATCAAGGGGTATTGTGTTACCAGGTCACTGGATTGTGGAGGACAGATAGGCAGTCGCTCCATGTAAAATACTGGTATTCAGCTGGATCTGGTTAGACTGCAAGCTGACCCCAACGTGGTTGGGAAAAGACTCGGCAGATGATGAGTATAGTCTGTTCCAAAAGTATCTGATGAATATGAAAACAAATGGATCATAAAACTTAGATGCCAATTTGTAGTGCCACTTACAATTTGAGTGCTTCTATTGTATTATTTGAATAGTTAAACCCGAAATTGTAAATTCAATCAATCAACTCAGCCAGTATATATATGTATATATATATATATCGCAGTTCACTGCTGGACATAGGCTGCGCCACAAAACTCTGTCCTCCGCCTTCCGCACGCAGTCTGTCCCCCCCAGCCGTCTTATTGAGGTCGTCGGTTCAGCTAACTTGGGGGCGTACCACACCAATTCTAAATGAAATCACCTTAAAGATCTTTTCCATTTGACAATTCAGGTTAATTTTATAACCTTAATTTTTGTAGATGATTTTTCAATTACAATTTAATTTATATATTTTATTTTATTTATTTATTTTATTTTAAAGAAGGCTTACAGACTAACAAACCAATGATATAAAGAAAGTAATATAAAAAAATTGCTTATAACAAGCCTCCACATATAATAAAGAAAACGTCGATAAAAAAAGTACATACAAGTTAATATAATTTGTTAATATTAGATAAGTTAATTATCCATGAAAAATAGCTGTGCCAAAAGCCGTCTTAAAGTCGCCACACTGGTGCAGAACAAGTCAACATTAAGGTAATAATAGTATTCACACAATAATTGGAAGTTGGAAAAAGTGATGAGATGTTAGGTTGAAACCTTCTAAATACAGATAAATGTATTACTAGTTTCCTGAAGTGAATGATGGCGTAAAAACATAACTTAAAAAGACTTTGTTTACACTTTTATCAGGTACTTTTGGAATAGACCATAAATGCATAGGTGCATCCGATCGAATTATTATTTACCTACATTAAGGAAATCGATGCATTTTGTTTGACATTCGTTGACTTACGAATAAATTATTTTATTAATTCAACCTTTCCAGACATAAAGGAGTAACATAACTCTTTGGCAGGGGACAAGACCTTGCTAATGTCAAGTGGTCCGAGTCCGAAGTAGAGAGTTATGTGCATAACGCCTGCTCTGTGATTTATATCGTTTCAGATTCGACCCACATACATATGTATGTATGACCACATACATTTTAACAAAACGTTTTAGACCGCTGTTGGAGCGCCACGTGCCTCCTCCATTTAACTGAATTTATGTGAAACTTTACACTGTGTTGTTTATGTTTCAGAACGCTGTAACAACGAACTCCATTCGAAGAGCAAACTCAAATATCTTCCCGCCAATAAAATATAAAGCATTAAATTCAGGATTTTTTAATTTAAATCCAAGTAAACAAAAGTAGTCTAAACATACGGTAAAACATCTTCGATGTTAGGTACTTACTGTAACATTGTGACCCCGGCAGATGAAGAGACGAGGTCTCGTCAGAAGCTTAGTTAGGTAGGTACCAAAGTAAATGAAATTGTTAATTTGTAAGCTAAGCTATTCAGAAAAAGTGACGAGACTACTACCCGACGTTTTATCATACCTAGGCACCTATTATTCTTAGCGCAGTAGTGTTTACACTGCTGAAGTAGTGACATGAAATATTTTTATTGAGGTAGGTAATGATACCGATTCCCTTGTTCACAAACTAAACTAAATTTAATTTCAGTGCACCTTTTTCTTTCTATTTCATTAAAAAAAGGACAGAAGATAAATTTTAGTTTAGTCCTGTCAAATTAATCAGCGCCTGTCACTACTCCATACAAGTTTAGACGTGATTAAAAACTTGCCGACTAAAACTACGTCAATTTTCGTCAAGCGCTGATTAATTTGACAGGACTAAACTAAAATTTGTCTTCTGTCCTTTTCTTAATGAAATAGAAAGAAAAAGATGCACTGAACTTAAATTTAGTTTAGTTTGTGAACAAGGGAATTGGCACCATTGTTGCGAAATTAAAATTCAACACATACCTACCTATAATAATTTGGTTTAGTCTCATCTCTTCCCCTTCCCATCTCTTCCCCTATGCGTTTATAGAAAATATGGGAAATTTTTGTAGTTATAAACGCATAGATACGGGAAAAGATGAGAAGGGGAAGAGATGGGACTAAACAAATAATTTAATCTTTCGAAAAAAATCGAACAAGCAAATAAAACGAAAAACATGTCCTGTTGTTTGTTTTTTTCAACTTCAAATTTAAATTGGTCGACTATTAAGGCTCGTACAGACTAGTGCGATATCGCGGGCGCTACGTGACACTAGTAGCACAATTTCTTTGTCGGTGCCTGTCGCGCCCGCGATATCGCGCGAGTCTGTACGAGCCTTTACTCGGTAACTTGTAAAGCTTACTTAGCTGTGATAGTTTTCCTTTTATCTTCGTTATTATATACTACTGCTGTGAATTTTTTCACATATCCAAATACAACCATTTAGCTGGCAGAGGAGGGGAGGACTTGACTTTAACAACAATTTACATAATACGCAAACGGAGCCCTGAATCGAAAAATGTTTTTCACAAACCCTCAATATTTTTGAACGGCCTATCCAACAATAGGTAGATGATATTTGGCCCATGGCACACCATGGGATAGACGAGAAAGAAAAAAAACATCCCCACTATTCGTGACGGGGAGGTACCCTAAAAAAAATTCAAGATTATACGAGTATTTTACCACTTTGTCGGAGTGATTAATAATTATGTAGGTGTATACCAAATTACAGCTTTTTAGTACTAAAAGTCTCTGAGCTAAGCCGTGAACGGACAGACAGATGGACATGGCGATAACTAAAATCCTTGTCGACTACGGAACCCTAAAAAGGCTTAAGTAAAAATTAACCCTTTTGGGGCAGTCCGGTAAAAAATATCAAAACAAAACTGAAGCGACCATTTGGCCTAACGAGCAAACTTAAGGTATATCAGACGGTAAATCTTAGCAACGCATTTGGTATCCGAACCAAGGAATCGATGGCAATCGGACTCAAGTTCGTAAATCCTAAATTACGTAACCTTTCAAATCTATACTGTATAATTAAAGCTGAAGAGTTTATTTGTTTGTTTGAACGCGCTAATCTCAGGAACTACTAGTTGGAATTGAAAAATTCTTTTTGTGTTAGATAGTCCATTTATTTAGGAATATTATAGGGTATATAACATCACGCTACGACCAATAGGAGCGAAAACATACATGAAAAATGTTTCAAAAACGGAAAAAAATATTCCTTTTTGAGAGCTTCCGTTGCATACGCTGCGTAAACGGTTTAAGTTACGCAAATATCATGTATGATAGAATTGTTCCTCTTTAAACGTTCTAAAAAAAATTCCGCGACAGCATATATATCTTTTAAGATTGACTCACTATAATTTTTTAAGATAATCAAATTTGTTCGAAATCAATGCATTATTTGCGAAGGAGTTTTATCAACAAAATATTAATCCTTATCCAAATAAATATTTTATTAATCACAAGTATTTAAATGTAAACAAAATTGTCCTTGACATCACTTGATTTCAATCAATATCTTAGGAGATATCATAATTTTAAAATAACTCCGTAACAAGTAGAAAATTCATTACATATACCACCTCTCTCTCTTAGGTGACGCAGACGAAGTTGCGCGGGTCAGCTATACTATAAAGCTGAAGAGTTTGTTTGTTTGGTTGAACGCGCTAATCTCAGGAACTACTGGTTCGAATTGAAAAATCATTTTAGTGTTAGATAGCCCATTTATCGAGGAAAGCTATAGGCTACATAACATCACGCTACGATCCTTAGGAGCTAAGCGTAAAGAACAAAAGTCAGAAAGAACGCTATGCGACGGGATGCGACGCAATGGGTGGGCCGAAATTTCACGCGGACGAAGTCGCGGGCAGAAGCTAGTGAATAATAAAGATGAACTGAAGTTATCCCGATTAAAATAGAAATGGTTTAAAAGAAATCAACTAGAATAAAATGTTAAAACAGAAAGTACCTACTAAAAACAACAGTACCTAAATAAGTTAGAAGGCGTAAGGCCGCTTGTACACGCTAAGAAAAGTCACCGGGCCTACGCAAGAGTTTGTGTCGTTTCTACACACGAACTGTGTTCACTGCCACGGTGCTGAACAAGAAAAAATCTTGTCTGCACTAGACACGATCACACGACGCGCTCTGAGTTTCTGCGGTGTAGGGAGGGACGGGGTAGTTAGTGTACGTTTAACGCGTGGACATGTTCTTCAATCACAAACAATCGCAAATTAATAACAGACTTGACTAGAGCAGACCATACCCTACACACAACTGCCCGATAACAATCTTATAGTGTACACGTTCATATTTGTCTTGGCTGCAGCAGACACGACAAGTTTTCGTGCCTAGGTCCGACAAAATTCTTGTCGTGTACATGATGGATTGGTCCTGTCTGCAGCAGACACGGTGAATTTTCTTAGCGTGTACAAGCGGCCTAACGCATCTTAACTAAATCGCCGGCGATACGACGATTGTGTCGCACACTCGCACCCCAATACGGTCGGTACGGGCTGGTAAGGGCGAAGCAAGGACACGCAGATTCTATGCGGCTGGTAAAAATGAACCAAGGCTACGCATGCCTGGTAGATAAGTCCGATAGCCGGAAAGCCGAAACAAAAAAAGGCTGAAAGAAGCCCTTTTCACCTGGTTTAACACCAAAATTGTAGAACATTTTCATCATTGGCAGTTATTATTTTATTTGCGGAATAATAAAAAAAAAACGATAGAATATATTTTTATAGGGCCTTACAAATAAACACAGAATAAAGTTATGCTAGGTATAAACGTTGCTTTTTTTAAATATTATTAAATTATTAAAAGTGGTGAATTTGCTGAATTCTCCTTTTTTTTTCGCTACTGTAGTTATACATAGGTACCTACTGATCACAGGCGCTGGCCGCTGCTCTGCATGAAGTGAAGACCTTCGTATTTTTTCCAGCCAGCAATTTGAAATCACCCCAATTTATACGAAGGTAAGTACCTACCCACAGTAGATACCTACATATTTAAGTAGGTAGGAACGTAGGTCAGGGTAGGTAGGTATACCTCTGACATCACAAATACCAACTACTTACGTACATTTGGTATTACATGTTGGGGCAGGTGTACATCCGAAAAAGATTTATTTCCATCTATTCATAAGACATTGGTGCCGATTCCCTTGTTCACAAACTAAACTAAATTTAAGTTCAGTGCATCTTTCTCTTTATATTTCATTAAGAAAAGAACAGAAGATAAATTTTAGTTTAGTCCTGTCAAATTAATCAGCGCTTGACGGAGTACACGTAAACTTGTATGGACTAGTGACAGGCGCTGATTAATTTGACAGGACTAAACTAAAATTTGTCTTCTGTCCTTTTCTTAATGAAATAGAAAGAAACAGATGCACTGAACTTAAATTTAGTTTAGTTTGTGAACAAGGGAATCGGCACCATTGTTATCGTAAATCTAACAGGGAATTTCCTTATTTCAACAGCATTTTCGTAAAAACTTCTTCGAATATGGCTCTCAAAGACGATACTGACTACAATATCCCAAAGGAGATAATCTGAAGATTCGATAAAGTAAGGAACTAGCTCTTTCCTGCGGCCCCGTCCGCGTCGCCGCGTAGACTACACAATGAGATGTTTGTTTTAAAATCTTTTTAGTTCTGACGGAAACCCATTGTGCACTTTTTAGGGTTCTGTACCTCAAAAGGAAAAACGGAACCCTTATAGGATCACTCGTGTGTCTGTTCGTCCCTCTGACACAGCCGATTCGCTCCGAATCTACAGGGCCGATTAAGTTGAAATTTGGTACACATATGAATTTCTGTGACCGAAACACGGACGTGTAACGTAATAGTACATTATGATACATGTGTGCTAAGTTGATCATTGCGCCAAAGGCGGTATTATTCGATTATGCGATAAGGAAGCCGAGAGTGTAATGATCAATGCACACGCGTTTCATACGATGATTATTAATACACTTGCGAGGAAAAAAAATTGTATTGTTATTAACATTATGGAAAATGGCGCTGGTTTTGTTTTTCCGCGCGCCGCGCTAGCGATGTGCGCGCAGTTGTAAATAAAGGCACTGGCAAAACCGCTAAAGAGCCTATAAAAAAAACCACACACAAAATAATATTTAGACTGATCATAGTGTTGTCGCATGTCAAATTGTAGTTTAGTTAATATGAAATTAGAAAATACTATTAGCATAGAGAAATATACATTCGTTCAGTGAGAATCCGCAATAATAGAACGCCAGTCAGGGTCTTTTTCGGGGAGGGACCACAAACAATTTAAGCTAATTTTTTAGTTCATTTTGGGACCAAGGACAATAATTCAAACTATGAAAAAGTGAAATATGGTATTATGGCTCCAGCATTATGGAATTCTCTTTGATTAGATTAAAAAAAGCGCAAATATCCGACAAGTAAATGGTTACCTGTGGTGTTACAGCACTAGCGCGGTAACATAAAGTAAAAAGCACGCGTTTTTAATACACTGCATTATGGACCTAAAAGCGGTTCATTAAGAGCCACTTTACGAGCAAGTGTGTTGGAAATTAATGAATTTTGAATTATGGAGGTAATTTTTGGGGGGCAAATTAAAACAAAAAGTTTTGCGGACTTTACCGTGTGACATATCAAATGAAAGGGCTTATTATAGGAATCCCGGATATACCTATATTTTTTTTTAATAATTTTAATACAAATACTTTTAAAGTAAATTAAGACTAGCTTCTGCCCGCGACTTCGTGCGCGTGGAAGTCGTAAGACACCACAATATACTAAAAACAAGCCACATTTTAATAAAACTTCCCTGAATACTATGTTTGTAGTTTTGGTCACAGCAGTCAAAATATACAGAGAACAGCAGTGCTATTCTGTAGAAATCTCACCGTGAAAACCTAGGTGAAGTGAGCTTGAATTAATGAGCCGTCAATAGTGTCAATCCCTAGTCTCAGATGGAATGACAGTTCACTTCGAGATCATTTCACCTAAGTTTTCACGGTGAGATTTTTACAGAATCGACCGGCAGGACTGGTGACGCGGGAGCAAGCGACGTATAGTTCTATGTTCTATTGTAAAGGGTTTGGTTTCCGCACTTATACCCAGTCTCTAATTCAGATAATTTATGTAAACAAAGTAATGTCAAGAAATGTCACTGTCAAAATGACAGGACAGTGATACAAAACATTTTATCATTAAATGTTTTTGTAAAAAATCATCGATAAAATTAAAGTGAATTAATTATAAGAACTATGCAAACAAAATACCGTTGCCAAACAATGTTTTTTTGTAGTGTGTCGGAGACACGGTATACGATAGTCATAATCAGACCTTTTAAGCCCAGTACTAGACGTAGGCGTCCCAAAATCGATTTCCAATCGAAACAGTTTACAGCCGTTTTCATCTAAAATGTGGCTAGATATGCTACTTACAATATGAATCTATTTATGAGAGTTGCAATATTAGTGTTGTTGAAGATGTAAAAAATTTGAAAATGTTTGGATCTCCTGCATTGTTACCAGTATCATAAAATATTTTATACCAGAAAATCTCCTTTTATTAATAACTTTGTTTAAAACCGAAATTTATGAAAATAATTACTGTATGATTATTTTTGAATTATTATTTCTTAAAATCAGTTCTTAAAAGAAAATAGAACCTTTTTTTTCGCAATTTTATGTGAATTACCATTACGACGATATTTTTTTGTTAAGTTATCCCCTTTGTTTACATAAATTATCTGAATTTGAGACTTTGGGTATAGTCCTTCAGGTAGAACATTGTACATGGACTGTTTGGGATATGGTCACGGAAAACGCTTTTGCCAAGAGCCAGCCGACCTATGTAGCCACTGCGGCGGTCCGCATCTCAGAGCGGACTGCCCAGACAAACAGCTAGGCGAAGCAGCTGTGTGCATTAACTGTACCAGAGCCAAGACGGGGAACTACGAGCACAATGCGTTCAACAGTGAATGCCCGGTACGGAAGAAGTGGGATTCATTGGCCCGAGCCTCAATAGCATACTGCTAAGGATGTCCCTGCGAATTCCCTCAATGCTGTAAGACGACAACGGCGCCACACCAACTGCGTTGATGTTGCAACGTGTATACCGGACATGCTGGCGAAAACACATTCCTGGAGATTCGTGGAGGACTTGACGATACTGGGTTATAGAGGAATTGACCACAGAGACACACGAGTAAATTGGTGTCAGTTTCATAAGAAAAAGGCTCAATTTAAGTTAAAAAATATGTCGTGGTGGTCCAATAAACTCGCCGGTTTGAAGAAGAAGGTCGCCACAAAAAAGAAGACAAGAAGCAGTCGTACCACGCTTGTCCAGAGATCGGGGGTTTTTGCGGAATATCACAAAAACAACAAGCAAGACGCAGTGAGAGCACGGGTCGATAGTCGTGAGAAAATAATAATTTCGAGTCTGTCAGGATTTATGAAACGGAAAAACAGAAAAATATTTATACATTTAGTAGGAAATATTATTAGCATAGTTAAGAATAGAAAAATAGAACATAAAATTATGACTATATGATATATTGTCATATATATGAGAATAGCCATAGACATAGTGTAATTTAAAGTAGATTAAAATTACTCATAGAAAATAGACTCAACAAAAATAGAAATACAAATAAAAACATTAAAAACAAGACAAAAAAAAAAAATAAAAAAAAAAATAAACCATAATAAGATCGTGTTAGAATTAAATATAAGTTACTTAAATTTTTGCTTAAAGATAAACGTAAGTAAACTAAATCAATAGGGTAAGCCTATATACATATATAAATACGATAAAAATAATAATAATAACAATAAACCACAGGGAAAGAATCGACAGCTTCGAAACTCTCCATTTCTCTGAAACAAACAAAATAATAAAACAAATAAAATAAAATAAAAACCAAAAGTATTAAAAAAGGCTCTGATCACGTCAGAGGTAACTGGCAAAGCAGGAGTGGGTTTTAGCCGGTAAGAGTCCGGCACTGCCCAGACTGGCTCACCAGTGAGGCAGTCTGGGCGTCCATGAGGATTTCCCACTCCTGCTAAATTAAAAAAAAAAAAAAAAAAAAAAAAAAAAAAAAAAAAAAAAACATTGTACATGGGTCATGGCAGGCATCAGTGGTTATTCCAACCAGCCCACCTCCCTCCAGAAGATAATTACGTCTCCCGGTCTGTTTAGAACATCTGTGAAGGATCTGGGTGCCCCGAGGGTTTCTGTTCTAATCTGGGTGACGCCTGTCAATTCAAAGAGCACATGCGCGACGGTTTCCTCAGCCTCCATGCAAGCCCTGCACAGAGGATTGCCCGACTTGCCTATTGCGTGGAAGTGTTTGTTATGCGCAACACCTATCCAATCTATTAATCACGATGAAAGTGGCAAAATAAAATCTTGAAAAATAAATGTGGTGTACCTACCTCTCTTGCACGTAAAGTGGGGATACCTACCTATTTTTATTTTGTTGTTCTGTTTGTATACACATATAGAATATGTATTGTATAGATTTCATTTCAAGCCAAAAACCTCAAAGGGCCTTACAAATAAACACGGAATAAAGCTATCCTAGGAATAGTTTCGGTATAACCATACATTTTTTTACGTTTATAAACCTATAGGTACCTAGCATAACTTTATTCCGTGTTTATTTGTATTAGGGAAAGTGTATACCAATGCAGAATTAATTTATTCCAAGCTCACTAGCGTAATGGTATCGTATCACTTTCACCCATATTCGATGTTCATTAATAAAATATATCAGTTCTAGCTCCTACACAAATCAAATAGCACAATGATGTAAGAAAAACGAAAACAATAACCGTCTCGAGTTCGACCAAGCCATAGAGTCTAACATTATGAAAAGCAGAGAAATAAAACAAGCAAAATGATGTCTATAGAGCCGTCAGCCCATTAAATAAAAAGCGGCCAAGTGCTAGTCGGACTCGCCCATGAAGGGTTCCGTAGCAGCAATTGCGGTTTACGATTTATGACGTATTAAAAAAAAAACAACTTACTAGATCTCGTTCAAACCAATTTTCGGTGGAAGTTTACATGATAATGTACATCATATATATTTTTTTTTTGTTTTATCATTCTCTTATTTTAGAAGTTACGGGGGAGGGGGGACATTTTACCACTTTGGAAGTGTCTCTCGCGCAAACTATTCAGTTAAAAAAAAATGATATTAGAAACCTCAATATCATTTTTGAAGACCTATCCATAGATACCCCACACGTATGGGTTTGGAAAACAATTTTTTTTTTGTTTAGTTTCAGTTCTAAAAGGGAACCCCAAAAATTTATTGTTTTTTTTTTCTATTTTTTTGTGAAAACCTTAATGCGGTTCACAGAATACATCTACTTACCAAGTTTCAACAGTATAGGTCTTATAGTTTCAGAAAAAAGTGGCTGTGACATACGGACGGACAGACAGACAGACAGACATGACGAATCCATAAGAGTTTCGTTTTTTGCCATTTGGCTACGGAACCCTAAAAAGTATGCACATGTTTAGCAAGTTTCGTCATGCGTGATAAGTGGGAACTGGGAACTCCTCACCCGAGTACCTACGAGGTACCTACCTTATTCCTTCTTTTAAAAAAGTACGGTCAAGCGTAACTATTGACATTGGTGCCGATTCCCTTGTTCACAAAGTAAACGAAATTTAAGTTAGTACATCTTTTCTTTCTATTGCATTAAGAAAAGGACAGAAGATAAATTTTAGTTTAGTCCTGTCAAATTAATCAGCGCTTGACGTAAATTGACGTAATTTTAGTCGGCAAGTTTTTAGTCACGTCTAAACATATAAGGAGTAGTGACAGGCGCGGATTAATTTGACAGGACTAAACTAAAATTTATCTTCTGTCCTTTTCTTAATTAAATAGAAAGAAAAAGATGCACTGAACTTAAATTTAGTTTAGTTTGTGAACAAGGGAATCGGCACCATTGCCCATGAAACGTGACGAACGGTTTGAGAGTTTTTTGCAATGGATATCTAGTGGTAGCTGGTAAATCGGGCTTTGGACTACGACCATGAGATATTAGGTTTGATGGTAATACCGGTCTTCTTCTTTCTTATTTAAGAGTCGATTGCAAAGGTGAAAATATTGTTGATATTATGGCGAAAGCGTCAGGATAGCCTGAGAAATTGCGTTTTTTTTTTTTTTATTTGCAAGTCAGTATAGGTTTTATGTTGATCTAAATATGATTTGCGGCCGTATCAAGTATTTATTTATAGAATTATAATCATAAAAATCATCAATAAAACTCTATACGTTCGAACAATCCTATTGAATAACTATTTCATGAAATCATGACTTTTAGGATTATCCTACCTAAAAATCCTAACTTGTTTTTGTTTCTGTTCAAATTACGCCAAGAAAGAAAACACTGGGACAAGATTATTTTAAAAAAAACTCTTTTATAAAAAAAAGGAAAAACAGAAAGGCTGTAGATATTAATTTTGATCGAAAATGTAATAAACTCTTACAAAAACTACAGCGGGGTTCTTTATCATTGGGTGACTTCATGAAGAAAGTAATATTTTTACAGTTAAGTAACTTTGTACGTGTAACTTGTAGATTATAATATTGAGAACGACATACCTACCTACTCATAATATTGTACTGTATCCATGTTTTATTGACAAATTCTCTGATGACATACCTAGGTACTATTATTAGTGGATTGAGATGTGTGTTTATTATTTAACTTATTATATTGCTAATTCATTGCTACCTACCTATATTTGTTGACTTTTTATAAATCCCAACCCACTTTGGTCCATAAACCTACCTCTTCCCTTACAAACTATTTGCATGGGGCGAACTGCGAATGGGACCAAGTGCGAATGGAACGAAGTGCTAATGTGACCACCTGCGAATCCTGGACGAAGTGCGAATAGGACGGCATGCGGCATAGTGCGTTTATCCCATACCGAATACATGTATCCATGCTCTACTTCAGATTCAGAAACGAGCGTTTACGTAAGTAAAAAAAAGCACTATTTAAGTAACTTAGAATTTTATCTACTCTACTTACTTATTCAGACCAAAAGATACGTAAATTCTCCGCTCACTATTCGGGGTGGCGCTACTTAAGCCGCATCTTATTTCTCTATTTTGAGACCCTATTAAAAAGAAAACATGAATAAATATGTGTTTTTTAAATTATTAAACTTGCTGTAATTAATTTAATTCTTTTTAAAATATTATCTAAAATCTACATGCCTATAGAGACAACTTCGTAGAACGAAACGTTAATGACGTTGTAAACGTCGAATCGACACGTTTGACATTGACAGAAGCTAAATTTTGTCAACAATACAGATCACTCGAGTGTTACGGATTTTAAATTCTTTCCGTATTTTTATAAAAATATTGAGGTCCGTTGACTGAAATAGTATTGAATACATTAACTATCGAAAATGTTTGTTGTTTACTAACACATGTAATTCAATAATCCCCTCCAGGCTGGACAGCTGGATTTCGGTAAGTGTTTTCCTTCCAAATCGATCATGGATTGCTCCTTTTTTTTGTTACACATTCAATGAAATAATGTAATCAATAAATAGTGATGCTATTCTTGAACGGCAAGCACTACATATGTTGCGTAGTTTTATTCAAATTATTAACATCTGGCGATAATTAAAATTGTTCCAACTTCAAGCGTGATAACACGTAAATGCTTTCATTTTTTTTTTTTTAAATAGGTACATGTTAATTTTAATGACCTGTGCGGTTACTGCAGTTTCATATCAACATATGAATGTGCTCTGGCCTTGTGTTCAGAACTTACATGAGGCTTTAATTTCTTAAGCATTTGGTTCTTATTTGAAGAATGGTAGGAGCTTTAGCGTAGATATTCCAACTGTATTACTTTTTCAATGAAAATACTTACAAAATGATTTGTGTTCTCCTTTTGCAAGTGTTTTTTTTTTTATCTAGCTGCAAATGTGTGTAATTTTTATTAATGAGTCGTTTATTATTTACTAACTTCTGTGCGGGGCTCCGCCCGCGTGGATGTCGGTTATCGCGTAAAAAGTAACCTATGTCCTTCTCCATATCCCAGGCTATATCTCTGCCAAATTTCATGTCGATCGGTTCAGCGGTTTATGTGTGAAAACGTAATAGACACGAGTTACTTTCACATTTATAATATTAGTATAGAAGTGGTGGATATAGTATATAGTATGGATTAAAACTTTAGGAACAAGTAAAAAAATTACTCTACAAAAGCGGACAATTAATACCTGAGGAAATATAATTATTATAATTATGTGTAGGAATTTTGTATAAGTAATATAATTATTATTATTTATTATTATCATCCCAAAATTTAAAAAAAAATTTAGTCTTGATTTTATGTTGACTGCCATGGTATTTTTTTAAGTGGATCATAGCGTAAATATGAATCTACGCTATGATCCACTTAAAAAAATACCATGGATAATAACAATGATTACTTATTTTTTGCATGCATCACACAATTAATGCATTAAGTAGTAGACCCCATTAAATAAAACATCTGTCATTTAAGTAAATTGTTTATAGTTTAAAAGCCATCAACAAAGATAGTGTTAAACTGGAAAGTATCGTCGCCTTGGAGGGTAATGGAGCTATTCCACAGAACTAGACTTCTGAGTTATAGATGTTTAAAAAATAAATAATTCGCGTAAGAACAGTTATTTTAACATAAATCTGCATCATAACACAATATTATGATGTCACAATTTTAGGGGTTAATTCATAAACGTTGCTAAAAATTAAGTGACATTCAAACGTCAAAAATATATAGTTAAACAGTCGCTAATCATTACTTAACTTTAAGCAGTGTTTATAAATAAACCCCTTAGTGGTTAAGAGTTCTATGGGCTCTTACAACTATTGACCACTGAATAATTACTTTCTTTGACTTGTAACAATGAATTTAAAGCAGCATAGAATTTGTCTCTTATTGTAACTACACTAAAATTCATTAAGAAATTTAAAATAAACCTGCTTAACATTCACAATATCTGTTAGATTTATTGAGTAATATAAACTATGGCATCCTGAAATACAGACCACACGTCTAGTTTAGGCACCAGTCTCCCACGGTATAATATTGTTGTTATGTACTTTGTATTGATACCTCTCTAATATACCTATATTGTGTCCTCCAAGGTGATGGTAAATTATTATGCTATCGCTAGTATGATCTGCTACAAAAAACAAAAAACTTTTGTATGAAAATCCAACATCAGGTAGTGCACCAAGATTTGGCTGGTGTTGCTAATATTTCCATTCTATTGCTGATTCACCTAACATTCAATGTGAGTGAGATGCTCCTGAAGAGACTATGTCATATCTGCTTGAGTGTCCCAATTGTCCGTTCACCTGCAACCCTAACGATCTGAACATCGCCTCTGATGCCGCAATAAATGTGGCCATCTACTGGATCCAAACAATATGGATGTACAGTCGAAACGAAAAAAAGAAGAACTAGATTGCTGAACTTTTCACTCTTGAATACTTATTTCATTGATGCTTTTTAAAGCTAACAAAAATGTTTTGCTCCATTGGTGAAATTGCTGCATTCCAGTGCACGGATAAATAAATAAATAATAATTTCATCATTATAATATCATCCAATCATAATTCATAAAGCACACCAATTAAAGCCTCCTGGTTGATTTGTTACTAAAATTAAACAATTTTACAGAGAAAACATTATGTAACGGTAACAATTTCCATTGCTCCTGAAAATAACTTAAATCTAACTTTTTTGGGAACAGTTCATACAAATAAAATAGGCCATAATGATATGATTTTGAAATAGTCCTAAAGTTAAACTTCATCTTTATCATAACTTTGTGGTGTGTGTGCCAAAACCATTATTTATATTCAGAATGTAACAAAAAGAAGATCTTTTTTATTACATTCTGAGCTTGTTACTTTGTATGCCATTAAGTACTAAGTTCAGGATAATTTATTATTATTAGTTTGCACAAAATATAATGATTTAACTACAAGTCAGACATTCATCTGAGTTTGATAAGCTATCTAGTAACTCCCACACAATTTAATTCCTGTGGATGTTATAAATACTAAGTATTTTAAATCGGAACTGACTTCCGAACTTCCGTTCAGAGTGCTATTTAAAATATTTCTGCAATACAACATACGATTTGATAAGGCTGTCATTCGTTCATTCATTGTCGGCTGTTATTACTTAGCCACGAGCTCCTGATAAGGCTGTCATTAATGATCAAAAATAAAGGAATCTTATTTCCCTATTTTCATAGTTTCATACATTCAGTAAATTTTTTATACAGTCTTCCTATCTTAGCTAGCAACCAATTACATATAATACCCCGTTTCCCTTTACATATTTGTATTGAAAACACCTATTAAAGAGTATGAAAAAATCGGATTTAATCACTTACCCGCTTATTAATAAACGACTGCCTCGTTGGTTTGGTGGTTGCAAGTGCATGATGCCGCTGAGCATGAGGTCCTTTGGATTTGATTCCTGGGTCGGATAAATTGTTGTTTATTGGGTCTTCCATCTGTGATTTCTCAGTAGCGGTCCGGGATATGGATTTGTACCCCATTGGAGGCAATAGGCTCGCATGCGACTTAATAACTGGCGAAATGTGGGTGTACCTACTATAGATACACCGTGGATACATCTCTACATAACCCTTCGAGAATACAGGCGTGATGATGTAATGTAATAAACGCAGTACTAAGGGTCTCTGAGCTAAGCCGCGGACAGACATACAGACGGACATGGCGAAACTATAAGGGTTCCTTGTTGACTACGGAACCCTAAAAACCCTCATTTCTTTCTAATCGGCTATTATATATGACAGTCTTATCTTAGTTTTACTATAGTTTCCAGTTGCAATTAATACATAAAAACCAGCCAAGTGCGTGTCGGACCACGCACAATGAAGGGTTCCGTAGTTGGGATGAATTTATCCCGAGAACAAACTTAATATTGTATAATAGTTAAACACATGTTATCCCATACAGTATGTACGGGAAAACATGTTCTCCTATACAGAATGTATGGGAGAACATGTTTTTCAACTGTAAATGTAAGTTGGTCGACTATTACTCGGTAACTTGTAAAGCCAACTTAGCTGTGATAGTTTTCCTTTTAACTTCGTTGTATATACTACTGCTGTGATTTTTTTCACATACCCAAGTACAACCATTTAGCTGGCAGGTACACCTGACTCTAACAAAAATCATCACTTCAAAGCTTAATATTACGCAAACGGATCCCTGAATCGAAAAATTGTTTTCACAAACCCGCAATATTTTTGAACGGCCTATCTAACGGATAGGCCGTTCAAAAATACGCGTCTATCACCACGGGATAGACGAAAAAACAAAATATAATCCCCATTTTACGTGTAGGGAAAGTACCCTAAAAATATATATTTTAAGATTTTATTTTACCACTTTGTCGGCGATTAATATGTTTAATACCCATGCCAAATTACAGCGTTCTAGTACTAAGGGTCTCTGAGCTAAGCCGCGGACAGACGGACAGACATACAAACGGACATGGTGAAACTATAAGGGTTCCATGTTGACTACGGAACCCTAAAAGTGTATGGTAAATTGGTAAATATGTAGATTAGGTATACATATTGCACATCCGGAACAACGTTGACACAACTGCAGAAAAATGTAAAACTGACTTAAATAATACCAAATTTGGTTGAAACTTTATATAATGCCAGCCTATAACTGTCCCACTGCTGGGCAAAGGCCTCTTCTCATACAGAGAAGGCACGAGCATTGATCACCACGCTTGCTCAAGACGGGTTGGCGATTTCAGACTTATATTAACTATAAGTCCAGGTTTCCTCACGATGTTTGTCCTTCACCGATGTCAGTAATGTCCAAGATAAACTCAGAAAGTACATATGAATTGAAAAGTCACATTGGTACTTGCCCGGATTTGAACCCACAACCTCATGCATGAGAGGCGAGGCCTTAACCAACGGGCCATCACGACATTTTTGAAAGTTTGCTTTATTTTTTTATTTTTTATTAATTAGTGGGTTAATGTTCGATAAACTGTAAAAAATTGGCTCAACAACCGAAGTTGGATACTTTATGCCCTGATAACGCAACAAATGTAATAATTATGGTAGTTACCTACATGGTTGATACTCGAATCAATTGTAACGGACAACTCGTGATGCAATCTAATCATTCAGATGCTTATTGCTATTTACTGTTTAACAAGCTCTTACACCCATCCGTACTTGCATTGGCATACTTAATATTTTTTCTTCCGAAGAAAAGAACAACAATGCAATGCAGTACCTTTGTACTGAAATTATAATGATGTCGTATCTCTATGTATTTAACTGTGAGTATGTACATAAATAATAAAATAAATAATATAAATAATGCACCTTTCGCAACAGGCGCTTTCGTTCGTTATAATAGACGTTGCACAAAGACGTATACGACGCTATCGCCGCGTGATAGCGAGGTATTTAAGACGCAGATATATGCCAGTGACCTTGAGTGGTTAATATTAAATTTAATGTGATTCACTATGTGAATATAAACCGAAACAAATGATTTAATATAATAAAAGTACTTATGTATGTTCTGAACGCGAATGAGTCTTTACCTAAAGATAACAAACACAAAATCTAAATACGAAATTTCACTTAAATTCTTAAGCAATCAATTGTACCAAATTATAACACGAAATAAAAATGCGACACAAATAATAATTTTAAAATAATTCACCTAAGTACCAACAATGTGAAAACAAAACGAAATCCTCCGAAATGTCGTATGATACACCGTTTGTGCTCAGAAAATGCTCGAAATGTCTAATGAACACCATTAGTGCATAACTTTTCTCAGGGTCACGTTCGCAATTGCACGAAATATTTGACATTTATTTTGTACTTGCAACACGATCTGGCTGTAGAATTCGACTTATACTTGACCGGTTGAAATTTTTGCAGGATTAGCAGGATTTAAAAAATAAAATAAAAAAAACAAAATACCTCTGTACTCTGTGGTCGTGTGGCGATGTGGCGCGATACTTATTGTAAACATTTATCAAGGTTATACGTGCGTAAAGTAATGGATTCAATGAGAAAACAGTTTAATCTTAGAAGAATCTTTTAAGATTTTTTTCCAAATCGTTAAAACTACTCGTTTAGACGTGATCTTCAGTATATTTATTTATGTCTGCAAGATTCACAGCTAAATACAATATTGATAAATATAACAGTATGATAATCTAACAGACAATTCTGTAATTGTCTGTCAGATCAGGTCTTCACGTCTAGAGCTTGTCTGGTATAAAAGTAGGTACCTGTGGAACAAAATATACACACTGCCAAATATTGCCAAAAAAAAATTGAATTTGCAGATAGATCATCACCTAAAATAAATAAAAACTAATATAATTGCGACATGTTATTTCCCTTTAAAGAAATAAGAATTATATTTTTTTATTATATATTTTTTAATTTATTTATTTAAGCTTTAAATAAATTCATTGCTAAACACTTTATTGCCGAAGTCACACTTGTTTTAAAAAGATCAAATTCGAACTGTTTGCACACCTTATTAAAATACCTACTTACTAGGGCTTCCATTACGTAATTACGTAATTACATAATTACGCAATTACGTAATTACGGACAGATTTTAGAAATCTCACAAATACGTAACTGAAGAGCTGCAGTCCGTAATAACGTAACTATAGGATAATATTAATTAATTTAGGTACCCATTTATTTAGTTCTATAGTTTCTGCCTACTCCATGGGAAAAAGGCATGGGTTTATCTGTGTATTTACAATTTACCTTAATTTAGTTAACCTACGACTTACATTATGACAACACCAAAACCCTTTCTGTGGGTATCCCCCGAATTCCCGGGGTTTATTTTATAACTTCCAATTTGAGTCCGCAAGATTTAATTTCTTAGTCGTACAGAATAGAGTTCATTGTTGACCAATCGGGAAACGAAGGGAATCCCCGTTGGTTGTGGATAGTTCGGTACGTAACACAATCAAAGTTTATAAGTGTTTCGCAAGTATTTGATCTACCTCGTAGATAATAAAGTTTAATATTGTGGATTGAGCAAGCTAAGGGAACTCCCTACATTTTTCTTTACTTTCGTGAATTTAGAAACAATCTCAATACTCGGTACTCAGTCGTCTTACGTACACCTGCGAGATACTGTCCTGCCTGGTCTAAGCTTATTTTATTGACTTTTGTGATTTTGTGTATGTGCCGCAAAGTTTGACGCTTGGTTTTCAGAAGCTTTTCATTACAAGTTTCTAAGTAGATATCACCATACACGAGTAGAGATACTTCAACGAAAATGTAAGTACCTATTTTAACATTACTTTACTTGTCTACTTACTTTGTTTCTAGGGTATTGTGTGAGAGTTTATACATATAATTTAGTAGTTGATTTTATATTGTTGACGGCACGGTTGGCGCAGTAGTTGAGTGATTGGCTGCTGCGCTGCGGGTCACGGGTTCGATTCCCGTACGGAACAAATATTTGTATGACCTACAGATAGGTGTTCCGGGTCTGGGTGTCTTGTGTATGTTAGTTTACATGATTGTGAGTGCACCCACGATACAGCAGTAATTCCTAGTGTGGTGCGACGTTTAAAAAAAATAAAAAAATATGTGCGATTTTATTTTATTGTTGCTTGTTAGATGTCTGTGCAAATAGACATTGATTATGAGTTCACGGTACGTATGTAAATGTATCCCGTTTTAAGTGTAGTGCCTAACTATAGATGCTATTTATATGTATTACCTAACTATTAAATTATGAAATATTTATATATTGTTTTAGGTCTGCAGTAAAGAAGACTATTTATAAGGAGTTTTTGAACAAACGCACACAATCAGCTATATGGGAACACTTTTTGAGGGCTGAAAATGGGCAAAGTGTCCAATGTAAACATTGTCAAAAAATTTTGAAGACTCCTGGTGGTGCTACTGGAGCACTACATACACATATGCGTGCTAAACATATTGGCGAGATGTCACAAGAGCAAGATGCGCAAAGGGCAAGTACTTCATCGTGCTTTCAAGCAAGAAAAAGTTTAGAACCTCCATCGAAGAAAACTAAACTAACGGATTACTTTTCCACTGAGTATTCCTTGGACGTTATAGTGACTAGAATGGCAGCATTGGATGGCACCCCATTAAGCAAATTTTGTACTTCTGAAGATCTAAGGTATGTTTTCAAAAAATCTGGCTATGATCTACCGAAATCTCCTTCAACTATTACCAAAATTGTCCTGGAACAGAGTTGTGCCATAAAAAAACAATTAATAAATCAGTTTAAAGATATGAAGTCCCAAAAAAAACGGTTTACTATAACGTTTGATGAATGGACCTCTACCCGGAACCGGAGGTATATGAATATAAATATTCATAATAAAGACCTAGAACCAGCTAAATATAAAAATTTAGGACTAGTAAGGATAAAGGGTTCAATGCCAGCTCACGTTGGAACTGTACTGTTAGAAAATCATCTAAATGACTTTTATTTGAAACTTGAAGATATAATTGCATTCACAACGGACGGAGCCAGTGTTATGGTTAAAATGGGCAAAAATTTTGATGGTCACCATCAGTTGTGTTTTGCTCACGGAATACAACTTGCAGTGCTGGACGTATTATATAAGACACGGAAAAGTACAACTACTGAACCAGAACTAGAAGATGAAGCTTCAGATACTGACACTGAAGAAATTGAAGAAAACGATGGCGGACTTTTCATAGAAGTACCTAGAGTTCTAGAACCAGAGTTTCTGTACAAAGATATTATAGTAAAAGTAAGAAAACTTGTTAAATCATTCAAAAAATCACCACTGAAGACCGATTTGTTGCAAAAATATTCTTTACAAGAGCATGGTAAAAGCCTCGATCTTATACTAGACTGCAAAACGCGATGGAACAGCTTATCAGATATGGTTGGACGATTTCTGAAATTGAAATCAAGTTTATTTAAGGCTTTATTAGACTTAAAATCAAATATAAGTTTCACAGACACAAATACAAGATCTACATAATATTCATCATAGTTTAGATATAATAAAAACTACAGTGATGGCATTGTGTCGCCGTGACTCGAATTTGTTAGCAGCAGATGCTGCGCTTCAGTTTATGTTAAATAAGCTTGATGCTCAGTCCAATGGGCTCAGTGACAAGCTTGCTGTATCCCTTAGAAAAAGAATAAAAGAAAGGCGAACAAATGTGTCTGGTGTCTTGCAGTATTTGCATAATAATGAAGAATATTATAAAACCGAAGAAACAGAAACTTTTACAAAACCGACGTCGGATTATATTAGAACATATGTTGCAAACTTATTAGAAAGGCTCAAATTTACACCGCCTACAAGTACACAAATGAGTTTAGATTCCGAAGCAGATGACAATGATGCTAATGATGGTTGTGGCGACGAGTTGACTGTTGCACAGCAACTAGAAAAAGAAATACAGAAAACTATGTCTACAGTAAACAAATCTGGAGTAAACACAGATCTTGAATCCATCATCAGAGTTGAAATGTGTATCTACGATAGCACTGGCGGCGGTCGTGAAGTTTTCCTAACAGCAGCTTATAATTATTTACTATGTATAATGCCTACTAGTGTTGAAGCAGAACGGGCATTTTCTTCTGCCGGCTATCTTTGTTCTAAACTAAGAAGTTCCCTTGGTGACAGAACATTGCATTCGTTATCATTTATGAGATCATATTATCAAGAACAAAGATTGGAAAAATAACTATATTTTATATTGTTTCTTACTTTTAAACCATTTGTGCGTGGTACATGTTTTGTTTGAATTGTTGATTGAGTTTAGTCAAAATCAAAATCGTCAATCAAATCAAAATATTACATTTTGATTTGATTGACGATTTTGATTTTGAGTTTAATTTTAAAATTATCATTTTAATCTGTAATTTACTTTTAATTCCTTATATATAATTTTTTTCATTTGAAGTTGTTTGATTTTTTACTTCTAAAATACGTAATAAGCCCAGAATTTATCGTGCTTTAAAAAATCAAAACAGTTAAGTACGTAATTACGTAGTTACGTAATTGAAGCATCAAAATGCGTAACTAGTTACGTAATTAGCAAATCCGTAATTTTGGAAGCACTACTACTTACACGCACAACGTACGAATTACAAAGTACAACGTACGAATTACGTTCGAATTACGAAGTATAAAATCATTAAAAGTCGGTTATCGTCGCCTTAATACCGAAGACGCGTCGCCAAAGCTTTGGTATCGTACGACAGCGGTGGCCGCCACATAACGGCCGCAGTGACAGCTGTCATGAAAATGATGGCATCGGGGTTTCACTTTACGGTGTCAAAAAACACACCAACTTACTTTCATAAAAATTACGTTTCAGTGACGTCATTCGACGGTAAATTACGGACGCTATGTGGCGGCCATCGTAGTCTTAAGAAAGCCTAGCTTAACGCAGCGTATGTATTAAGGCAACATCTACGCGACGTTAACGCCTACGCTGGACATACGTTCTAAGTGACACTCTAAAATAGTCCGTGTAGTCATGATTAATTTAAAAATATTCATTTGAAAAATTGTCCGATTCATCGGCTGATCCAAGAGATAAACCTGTACGACTCATTAGTCTGCGATAAGCCACTGGGCCTCAAGTCTGCTATTACAATAGTGTCAGAATGGTCTCTTCATTGTGATTTTTTGACAGATTTGCCATACAAACACTGTCAAATACTCACAATGGCGAGACCATTCTGACACTATTGTAATAGCAGACTTGAGGCCCTGTTGATTTGATTGATGGGTCCGATCGAATTATGAGGCGAAGGAAAGAGAATCTCTGAGATCGGTCGCGGATTTTAAAGGATTTTTTTTTCATCAACAACAACAACAACTCGGCAATGGATCGTCACCGTAGCGCCTTTCGCCTCGCCGTCAAACAGGCGTCAACCTAACGTAAGCACGTAACCAAAGCGGACCAGCAGCTCCGATACGTCGACTCGGATACAGCTAGGCGACGCCGCGCTTACGGTTCGTCGACCGCTGGTCGACCTGGCTGGCACCAGATTAGTTTGAATCCGAACGCAGGAGGGGTTATAGGGGCAAGGGTGGACGAAGAGTCGCAAGCGCGGCGACGGAGAAGCGTAAGCGCGGGGACGACGAGCCGTAAGCGCGGGGACCGCTGGTTGACAACGCACCATACCGTGGTTCGTGAGCTTGTCCCGAGGCGAAACTTTTACGTTACGGATTCACGATTCCGATCAGTGTGCTTTTCGTAGGAGGTTTCATACAAAGAATACTAAACGGCTAGAATTGATACAATAACGATCCGTTTCCGAGTTGATAAGTGTGCTATGACCTTCAGATTACTGTGCAATCTCATTAAATATAATTAATATAGAACTTTAATAGCGTTGTACAGACGCCAGCAGGTCAAGCTACCCGAAACTGTCAAATTTTCGCAATCAACCTTGAACCTTATACTGTAGTGTTAAAGTTGAAAATCTATTAAAGAAATTTGACAGATTGTCTGTACTTACAGCTTAATTGAAATTGAATTGCCCTGAAATGACACCGTTCATTTACATACTCCTTACAGATTATTCTTCCTCTTCCCGGGCCAAATTGGCACTCGGATATTTAAAAACATGGAAATGAAATTGAAAGCGAACATTCACCGGAACTTATAACGCTAAAACCCTGTGCACACCAATTATAATTATTTTATAGCAATTCAATAAAAAAATGCTCCATGCCTTTCCATGCGGTACAGTTTTGCACTTACGCTTTTTCAAACGTCCTTGAAGTAACTATCTGGTTACTTTGTTCCATTTTTTATTTTGTAAGTAAACTGACATACAGACAACTTTGTTTACGATTTATGTATCACTGGAAGTTACGAGAGGCAAGTGCGCACGCGCCTCTAGACAGTCGTATCGTATCGACTATCACAGTATGGTCAGTCAGTGATTGAACGTCAATGTGGAGTGGCCGCTCAGATTCGCACGCAAAACTCTTTGATTAATTAAAATATGTATCGCGTTTTTTCTTTTTTGTAATTTTCTATCAGAAGTGAATGTGTTGTTGATTTTTATTTTTTCTGTGGTAAGATTTTTATTTTTCATTTATTATCACGAATGTTTTCAGGTGGAAAGCTTTTTCAGCTTAAGAGTTAATTTATTTTGTACAATTTTGTTTTTTATTAATCGTCGTAGTTTTTTTTAACGTTCCGTTTCAACGACTTTGCTCGACATTTTACACCACAGACAATAAACTGGTACTGATTTGATTGTCAATCGCCCATTTTAACGTTTCATTTCACTTTTTATCTGATTGAGGTTAGAAACGATTTTTATTATTTTCTCGTAAAATATGCATTTCCTTGTAATAAGAGTGGTAGCGTTATAATCAGGGACCCAACCCCTACCAGCTATAACCCCCCAACTCCTGCCAAACGATACTAGATTCAACCCGCAGATTTTTTTCTCGATTTTATGTTTGTTCCCAAAGTAGAAGTTGTTCATTTCATAATGATGACAAAGACCCTTTTTCAGATCTTTATATTTCAATTACACCTGGAAGGTATACATAGTCCATATTACCCGGTAAATGGTAACCATTTACCGAGTATTATGTCTTTCATTGACTTGCATGTGCCCTGGCGGCTGAGAGTATGTCATGCTCACTCAAATGTCTTGCTGGTGGTGGCGTGTGTTGGATCATTGAGTTCCCTTAAAAATGGTTGAGCTGAAGGGCGCTGATCCATGCGTCATGTTCGTGAACGGGCGCCGACAGTTGGGACTAGTTATCTCTAGTTGCCACGGCTTATTTTAATTTTTGAATTGTTTTTTTGTTTTTATTACGGAATCTTCTAACGTGCACGTCTTTTAAAATTGTTCTCACATGTATAATTTCAACATGAATAATGTAACCAATATTTTGTTTTAAAAGAGTGTCTATGGAGTTTCTTGCCCATTCTTCTCCACAGGTTCATCCTCCAACTAGCTTCATCTTTCTGACTGACCGACCCCTTGACAATTCAAATGTGTTTGTAATTGATTTAAGGCTCCTAAAAACAGGCGCGACACGCGACGCGACACAAATAGACCGCTCGTCGCGCGGCACGCGGTATCTTTGTGTCGCGTCGCGTGTTGCGCCTTTTCGTAGGAGCCTTTATTTGACATAAATGCTGTGAGTTTGAGTTGAGCCGGATAAAGATCAGACTGCTTCGAACAGCTTACTTATATACCGTTGCCTGAACCTTGAAAACGAATTTCTAATAAGTAAAAGACAAAGGATGAAAACAAGGCACACTTGACCAAACAACATTATGTATTCATTCATTAAACAGTAGAAGTAATTCATTATCATGAATTCAATAAGAACTAAATCAAACAGCAGTTAGGGGGAAATTAATTGTTAAGCAATTTGACACCCTACGACAATTGGCCGTGTTATATCCATTTCATTCAATCACAAAGAATAACCTTTGTGATTTGAATATACGGGCAATTTAAGTTGTCAATTAACTTAACAATTAATTTACCTTACTTCATGGTGTTTTAGGGCCTTAAATGACCTACTGAGAAAGGATATTTGGCTAATATAATTTACTAGCGGATACCTAGCGTGTGCCACTACGCTAAAATTTTCAGAATCCGTGGTAATTCTGACTTTTTTTCTTTTTGCCCGGCTCTAAAGAATCTTCCTCAAAAGTTGGGCTATCCAAACGCAAAAAGAATTTTCAGAATCTGTTCAGTAGTGTCAAAGTCTATACCGGACATAGGTAGATACATACTTTGTGTTTTATATAATAATTATTATTATTTAATACTTTAAGCACACACAATGTACAGAGGCGGACTTAATGCCAATGGCATTTTCTACCAGTCAACTCAAATATCAAAAACATTACCTCATAAACAGTAATTGACCTTTTTTTTTTTTGCACATACATTTGTACTTTCTACAGATGTACAGATATGTATGTGCAAAAAAAAATGGTCAATTACTGTTTATGAGGTATTGTTTTGATAAGTACTTTCGTATGAACTGTGAATGAATTCATGAAATCGAAAGAGGAAGTAAGTACACACATCAAAAAAAGTTTGTGTCACTAGCATAAACTGATATAATTTTTTAAATTGAACTTTATCAAGAAAAATTCTTTGTTTTGTGTTTTCTTTAAATAGAAATACCCTGTTTGAAATTAAAAAATAAACTATTTTCATTAAAAAAAAAATTAAAAAAAAAAAAATTAATCATAATGTAATTGTAACAGAAATTGGATAGAAAGAAAAAGACTTAACCAAACTTAAACAACAATTTATTAGTAAAAGGTTTATATTCAATATAATATAACTCCTCCCCTGGCTCGAACACATGCCGTGATCCTCCTGGGCATAAAGTTATCCAGCATTTCTTGGGGTAAGATGTCCCATTCTTGAAAATCGGCTTCCCTGAGCTCTGGCACTGTCTGGGGACATGGCTGAGACGGTTCCAAACAGCTCGCTTAAGAGCATCCCACGCGCGCTCTATTGGGTTTAAGTCAGGCGAGCCGAATCATAATATAATCTACCGTACCTAACAAAAAAGATTTCGTTTTTTTTTTTTCAAGTGATTGCAAACTTTTTTTGATGTGTGTATAATGCGGAGCACAAATATATGAATTTAAAATATATAAAATATTTATATACATTTTGATTATAATGAAACAACTATAAATAGTGAACAGAATAAAAGTAATAGAATAAATTCTGTGGAAATGTTCCTTGCGAAGCATGTGTGACGTGACTATGAATCATAGGCTGAAAAATTATGTGATAAGGTAACGGTGCGGTTTAAAAGAAGATGTAGTGACAAAAATTGAAAAGAGTATGCTTAGATGGTTTGGTCATGTTTAGAGGATGAATGAAAGGCAGCTAACAAAACGCTAACAAGGCAGATGTGAGTGGAAACGCCAGGAGAGGGACGCCCTAGGAGGATATAGTGACCTAATTGGTGGTGTTCTTCAGAAAGGTCAGGTGCCTAGCACTCGCAACCAGCGTGCGTGTATGACCAGATGTATGAATGTAAACGAAGCAAAAGGAGAATGTATGGAGCGTAGCAGGTGGCGTTCTATAGTTTCTGCCTACCCCTATGGGAAAAAGGCGTGAGTTTAGGTGTATGATGTACTAAAAATAAGACAGCAAAAGAATTACCTAAAATTCACAAAGTAATTAAAAGTAAAATTAAATAAAAAAATAATATTATATTATGTTAATGAATTTATGATAAATGAATAAAATAAAATAATCTATCATTGAATTCAGGTTCAAAAATATCGCATACATTTTATCAGACAGACACTTTTGAACGTACAAATTACCGCATAACAAATAAAATATTAAAAACAATTCACATCCTTCGTTTGCCATTGTTTTCAACGATATAATCCTTTTTTTTTTTTAAGTTAATCTATTTATAAACTCTGGTGACGTCAATTAAATGTTTTCGACAAATTTTGATAAAATACTGTAAAATAAATTGTCCCACTTTATCAGAGGCTCGTGTTTAGAAAGAAGGCATAACTGTCATCTAAATGTGAATTTAGACGTCAAAGCGGAGGTCTATGTAGGTAATTAGTTTTTATTGTGCTCTGAAAGAATTTAAAATGAGCCTAAGCGGAGCACTTTCTGTGTCTCTTAGTTTTGAGAGCGAAACCGCAGACAGAGTTTTAAGTTTTGTTCAGCGTTGATTATGTCAAAGAAATGTGTGAGCTACTTGCCACACACTTACCATTAACATTTAAGGGGGAAGCGTCAGGGTAGCCCGCGAAATTCAAATTTCCTTACGTTTCTTTGCATCTAAGTATGATTCGCGACCGTAACAAGTATGTTTTTACAGAATTATAATCATGAAAATCCTCAATCATCATCATCATCATCATTTCAGCCGAAAGACGTCCACTGCTGGACATAAGCCTCCCCCAATTGGGGGGTTTTGCCATAATCGCCACGCTTGGCAGACGGGTTGGCGATCGCAATATGGTGTTAAAAACGCATAGAGAACGCTGCTGCTGTTCATTCTCTAGTAAGTCCGTTAGTCGCCTTTTACGACACCCACGGGAGGAAGTAGGATGGTACTCGTCGTGTATTCCACAGAGCCTAATGACCAAGGTCTTCAATCAGTGCGTCCTGCCTGTTATGCTTATGACTTACGGAGCCGAAACGTGGACACTCACGGTACGGCTGGTCAATAAATTCAAGGTCGCTCAGCGAGCTATGGAACCGGCTATGCTTGAAGTTTCTCTGAGGGATCGAATCCGGAACGAGGTGATCCGGCAGAGAACCAAAGTTGTCGACATAGCTCACAGAATAAGCAAGCTGAAGTGGCAGTGGGCCTGCCATATAAGCCGTAGAACCGATGACCGTTGGGGTAGAGGTGTTCTTGACTGGAGACCGCGAATCGGCAAACGTAAGGTAGGACGTCCTCAGGCTAGGTGGAGCGACGATCTTCGCAGGGTGGCTGGTAGCAGCTGGATGAGAGTTGCCGAGAATCAAGCTGAATGGCGTGCAATTGGAGTGGCCTATGTCCAGCAGTGGACTGCTATGGGCTAATGATGATGATGATGTTACGGTCGCGAATCATATTGCACTCACCTGCCACTGACCTGCAAAAAACATAAGAATATTTGAATTTCGCGGGCTACCTTAGCGCTTCCCTCTTAAAAGTTAAATTTGGTTTTGTCAATCTTGAGACGAGTCTCCTATAAAGAATTCCCTCATCATCAACATTGGTTTTACACATGCAACTTCACATTGGAAGGTGCTGAAAAACCGTGACGTAACTCCCTAAAATATCCATTTATTCAAAAAAAAAAAGGTCCTGTTTATTTATTCCACAAAAATCATGCCAGATTTGTTTTACTGTCAGTAAACTCAAAGAAACGTTTTTAATATGAGGGTATTAATTGTTGAGCATCGGTTTTTGGTTCAGTCCACAACGAGATCATGGCACTCACGAGGCACGCATCAAGTGAAAAATGCTGGAATGTTCTTATAGGCTAAAGAAACCGACACCAACAGAATGTGGCTTCACAATAAAATTCTTTTTCGCTTTGTTGCCAATATTTCATACGACATTCGAATGTATGAAAGGGTTTCAACCATAAAAGTAAATAAGTATTTCAAAGAAACGAATTTTTCTTTATTTTCTCGGGCCTCGTAATATATCGGCGCGAACGTTCACTTTGAAGTCGAATCACGTAATTATTAGGTATGTTACCTTCAAAACTTGGATACACTACACGCGAAATAGCTTTTTTTTTTGTTTTTTTGTTTTAGTGAAAGTGCTAAAGCATCTGCAGCATCCCAATTAGGTTTAACTCAATATACTCGCGTTAATAAAGAAAGAAAATATTCGTGGTCTTTCATAAAAGCTTATAACGAATTTAACCACTGACGTTATTCAAGGCGTACGTAGCAGGAATACTAATGTTAGTGGAGAAAGTTGGGTGTATGTTAGCAAGTTACTCGTAAAGATACAACAACGTGCGGATAATCTTAGTTCATTAACATCTAGTTCATCCTAAATTACTTTTTTACTCATTCTGAATACGTTATAAGTATTTCACATAATTCTTAAACATCGTTTTTACTCTTATTTACCTACTAAACTTAAACCACACTTACCTTTTTTACAATATGCTTCATTTCTGCAATGTTTGCGAAAGCTTCCATCGATGATTTATTCGCAGTCATTAGGAAAAGGTACCGTGTGGTGCCGGACGTAAAGAATAGCACCACTCCATTTCCTCCCGTGGGTGTCGCAAAAGGCGACTAAGGGACTTACTAGAGAATGGGCAGCAGCGTTCTCTATGCATTTTTAACACCATACTGCGATCGCCAACCCGCCTGCCAAGCGTGGCGACTATGCCCCCCCCCCCCCCCCCCCAATGGGGGAGGCTTATGTCCAGCAGTGGACGTCTTTCGGCTGAAATGATGAATGAATTATGATTAGGAAAAGAACTGCATCGATGATGAGCAGGGTCCGTGATAATACCAACCCTGTCCTCAGAATGTTAGCGTGCAAAATCAATAATCCTTTTACTGTGTACTGGGCAAGTGTACACCTGCACAGAAATATGAATGATACTTTAGTAATTATTATGTAACTTGTTTTGTTTACTAACAAATTACCTACAAACACCTTTTTATTTTAACTTTTGTGTGTACTATAACCAACTCTACTAAAGCTATCATTGAAAAAAAATATGGAAGTATGTGTGAAATAAAGATAAATTATTATTATCGTTCACAACGATACTTTCTCTTTATGTGACGCAGAAATAATAGCAAATAAAAGGAAAGTACTTCATATGCAAAAGCGATAAAGAAATACACACTTGACAACACGGCATTGCCACCACCGACGCTGAAAATTGGTCCAATGATATTCGAACACGATTTTCCTAGTACTCATCGTCTCTGTATTGAACGTTTTGAGTCCCAGAAATATATATAGAATCTCTTTGAGTTGAAGCACTATTGAACTCAACTCACAATTTATTTATACAGTGCAAATGCTTTGTTTTCTTGAGTATCTTGGATAAATTCTTAGAATAAGAAATGCTGAAGAAATATGATACTTAGGAGACTGTAGTTCATGTTTGAAAACAAACTTCCTCGTCGTTCCCTGAATGCTGAGGATCGCGACCACATACGATGCGTCTCCAAGTTAAGGCTCCTAATACAAACAGACGTGACACGCGATGACATAAAGGTACCGCTCGTCGCGCGACACGCGGTGCTTTTGTGTTGCGCCGTTTGTTGGAGCCTTTATGCGGTCTTCTGCAGTGTGGACCGCTCGGTAAATGCTGCCTCCAACAGCGTTCTATGATCGGATATTTCAGTGATCTGCCTTGGGCGTGTTGTCCTTCCACCCTGCCCAGTATCATAACTCATTCCAGACCAGTATTGACAACAAACAGTTTACTATAAGTAAAGACATAAACTTTTTTGTTAAAAATTACAGTAGCGACAAACGCTGAGAGTGCCAAATCGTGACAAGACTACGAGTTACATTTTTATCCGTCGTGATCGGGCTGTTTTCTATGAAATCGCGTAATATGTCGAGACAAAGGTACTCAACACCAGTCACTCAGCGGGTTTTACGAGTTTTGTAATATAAGGTTATGCGATAAAATCTATACCTACACAATGCTCCAATACTTCTGACAAGGTGTGGGTGCAAGGAGGGTGGCAAATGCAGGAAAATTTATGGGATACTATCTCAAGTTCATAACTTGTGATCTGAGAACAATACGCAAGCAATTGTATACAGATTGTTTACTTTGGCAGTTTTATCTTTCTTTAAGTATGCGGAAATTCCAGTCACAACTTTGAAATTGTGAACTTTTCCGATCATTCACGGCTTCAAGATATTTTTATTGACAGGCCGTATTTTTATTTAGTACTAGCTTTTGCCCGCGGCTCCGCCCGCGTGGATGTCGGTTATCGCGTAAAAAAGTAGCCTATGTCCTTCTCCATATCCGAGGCTATATCTCTGCCAAATTTCATGACGATCGGTTCAGCGGTTTAGGCGTGAAAACGTAACATACAGACAGACAGTTACTTTCACATTTATAATATTAAGTATGGACTAGCTTTTGACGGCGGCATCGCCCGCGTGGCTGTTTATAAAATAATATTAGCTACCTGCCAACGACAGTCCCGTCAAAATCGGTCCAGCCGTTTCGGAAATTAACCGAAGCAAACAGTCAGACGAATAATGTAAAAATTGTTTTTTTTTTTGTTATAAGTATCGTAAACACTACACCTAGCTTCAGACGTTTCATAAGTGCCCATGTAGGTTTATGTGAAATAAAATATTTTGATTTTGGATTTTGATTGACTTTCATATGCATTTAGTAAAAATCTATTATTTTGACATTACAAACATAAATTTCAATTTTATTTAATTGTATAGATGTATAGACTAGCTGCTGCCCGCGGCGTCGCTCGCGTGGCTTTTACTAAAATAACAGTAGCCTATGTTACTCCTTCTAACATTAGCTATCTGCCACTAAAAGTCCTGTCAAAATCGGTTCAGCTGTTTCGGAGATTAGCCGGAACAGACAAACAATTTTTTATTATTTTTATTACTACCGTAATATCTATACTAATACTAATCCATACTAATATTATAAATGTGAAAGTAACTCTGTCTGTCGGTCTGTCTGTCTGTCGGTCTGTCTGTTTGTCTGTGTGTCTGTCTGTCTGTATGTTACGTTTTCACGCCTAAACCGCTGAGCCGATGGTCATGATATTTGGCAGAGATATAGCCTGGGATATGGAGAAGGACATAGGCTACTTTTTTACGCGATAACCGACATACACGCGGGCGGAGCCGCGGGCAAAAGCTAGTACTTTCATATATATGCATTTAGTAAAAAGCTGTTAGTTTAATATTACAAACAGTCTTAAATTTTATTTATTTGTATCGATTTCTTCAATACGTGAACCTTCAGCCCTTACTGAAATTAATTTTGTTGCTCATTGAAGGCGTGCGAACCTGTCGTCGCACAGTGGAACGAATGTATGGGAGCGGTTGGACGTAGACATGTCCGAAAAAAAAGAGTAAAATTATGCCAAACTAATGATGCCATCTTATTCGATTACTTAATGCCTTCATAACTTGTGGTGATGAATTTCTTCATAACTCCCATATTTCGGGAGTAATTTGAGAAAATGTGAAATTTTACTATGAAAATGAGTGTATCGAGCTCTCTCCCTCCTGATTCCGGGCTTGTTTCAAGTAGCGGTCTCTAATATCATAATGCTAATACTAAGAGCTATATTTAATACTAAGACACATAGTGCGCCAAATGTGCACTTTCTGGGATAAAGAGTGATGTTTATTTTATAACACAATTTTTTTATTTTTTGTTTATTTTGTTGATTAAAACCGTTTTTCTAAAGGTTTACCTTATTACAATAACATTTCTGAGCAGCCAATTAGAGAAGATATAAGCTAATTAGGATATATAATTAGGGACTTAAGGTTTACATATAAAACTGATGCACTAATGATTACTGATAAGAACATTGCTATTATTTAATTACTAAATGGCTCTTAATACACTAATTTAGCATGCATCATTTACTAATTATCACAATAACTAATTACCTTGCAATATTTAACAAAGGATACCTGGGATACCTGGATTTTATATAAATAGGTCACTATTAGTAACTTTAAAATCAGTGTTGATTTACACCTCGTTGTATCCAAGCTAATCTCGCAATGTATTTTCCAAATTTTAATACAAATCTTGATATTCACGTTGCTTTATGCGCACGCGCACATAAAGATTTACGCGACTTTAACTATTTGTTCAGTGTTTTAAAAGATAACAGTTGTGTTCAGTTATGTGAAAGTGCTGAAACAAGTTTAAAAGACTGGTGTCGTCGATTTTGCTACCGCATTTATGCAAAATGGACACAGTCTGGAAGAAGCACAGATAAGTTTCGGAAGAAACATGAGATTTGGCTACAGGCTGCAATTCAATGGCCGGAATTACAGAATGAAAATATGGAACCTTCTACAGAAAATATAAGTGACGTCATCGAGCCCATAATTTCTCCTGCTAAATCTGATGCTTCAACTTGTACACATCCTAGTCCTCGTAAATCTTTTGAGGACCTTAGTAACCGGCAAAAAAGAAGACGCACTGAAGATAGTCTTTCATGCAGCAGTAGCAGCGCTGAAATTATGTTTTCGGCCGAAAGGGCGCTTCAAAAGGCAGGACAAAGCGATACAGCTTATGTTATGAAATACTTGACGGAGAATCCAGAAGAGGCCTCAAAAATCAAAGCCTTCATTGAAGGTAAATCAATTCAGGTACGGGAAATATCCCCTTTGAAGGCATTGGCTCTTTATGTATCGATGAACTTATCGAAATGGCGCTATAACACTCTTCGGGATTTCAACACTCAAGAAGGAGCTCTTCAATACCCGAGTTACTACATGTTGGTTAAAGAAAAAATTAAGTGCTATCCGGCCAAAGAAGATCTCACAGTTACAGAGAGCTCTGCAAAAATCAAATTACAAGCCTTGATGGATTTAACCTCAAGAAGACTTATTAGGTCGTTAGAAACCCCTGTTGATCCCAATCAACAGCTCGTATTGACCAGCAAATGGGGTTTTGACGGATCATCTAGCCAAAGCATTTATCATCAAAGGACGAGTGAAGATGAGCAAATCGATCTTGCTAGTAATTTTATGATTAGTCTTGTACCACTGCGGCTCGTCTCAAAAGGTGTAACAATTTGGGAAAACGAGCGACCATCTTCCACTTCATTTTGCCGGCCAATATTGTTTAAGTTTATAAAGGAAACCAAAGAAAATGTGCAGAGAGAGATGGCTGAAATCGAAGCAGAGATTGAAGCCTTAACTCCATCCACCATCACTGATGGAATTAGTGTCAAACACTAACTGCTGTTGACAATGATTGATGGTAAAATTCATTCCATTATATCCAATACAGCAGCTTCAGTGTGTGACATATGCAAGGCTTGTCCTAAAGAAATGAATAATTTAGAGTTAATCAAAGATAAACACGCAAACGAGGACATGTATAAATATAGCTTAAGCACCCTTCACGCTTGGATTCGCTCAATGGAATGCTTATTACACATTTCCTACAAATTAGACATAAAATCATGGCAAGTAAGGGGTGATATAGCAAAAAGGCAAGTTGATGACAGGAAGAAAAGAGTTCAAGAGGCTGTAAGAAGAGAAACGGGCTTACTTCTCGATGTTGTGAAACAAGGCAGTGGATCCACCAACAATGGCAACTCGGCAAGGAGATTTTTTGAAAACTACACTAAATCTGCTGAACTGACCGGAATAGATGCTATGCTTTTAAGAAAAATCTGTGTGATCTTGCAGTGTATTTCATCAGGAGAGAAGATCAACGTAACTAAATTCCGAGAGTTCTGCTTTGATACTGCTAAGCTTTACGTGGAGTTATACCCATGGTATTATATGCCTTCTTCACTTCATAAAATTTTAATGCATGGGCCAGACATAGTTCAGAACATGTCAATTGTGCCCATTGGTTTTCTATCCGAAGAGGCATCTGAGGCTAGAAATAAAGATTTTAGAAAATATAGAGAGGGGCATTCTCGAAAGCATAGCAGTATCTCATGCAATGAAGATATTATGCACAATCTTTTACTGTCTTCTGATCCACTTGTTACAAGTATCCGTCCAAAAGGAAATAAGTTTGTAAAAAAATCTTCTTTTAAGGAATTTTATGAGCTTACGGATTCTGAGAAAAGTGATATCGAATTTGTTAACATAAATGATTTAGCGGACATCGATTCTGAATTTGAATTAATTGATGATGATGATGATGACGAAGATAATTAAATGATGTTATTGTTTTAAAATGTGTAACTTAGTAAATTAGAGCTTACATCTTAATTATTTATTGTACTTTTAATGAAACTAGGTAATTTATTATCAACTTACTTAAAAGTCATACTCTCATCAGTTCTTGTGAATATTTTTGTTAATATATATTTCTGTATATATATAATATATTTATAGACCTCTTAATAAGTCTGTCTGCGGTTTAAAGTAAATACAAATGGGGAAAAAACGTTTTTTTTTTAAATTTTCATTTCCTTTTATCCCAGAAAGTGCACATTTGGCGCACTATGTGTCTTAGTATTAAATATAGCTCTTAGTAATAGCATTACGATATTAGAGACCGCTACTTGAAACAAGCCCGGAATCAGGAGGGAGAGAGCTCGATACACTCATTTTCATAGTAAAATTTCACATTTTCTCAAATTACTCCCGAAATATGGGAGTTATGAAGAAATTCATCACCACAATTTATGAAGGCATTAAGTAATCGAATAAGATGGCATCATTAGTTTGTCATAATTTTACTCTTATTTTTCGGACATGTCTACGTCCAACCGCTCCCATACATTCGTTCCACTGTGCGTCGCTGACTCCCGATAACATTGACTGATCGGACGTAAGACGGCTGGAATAGATGAGAGAACTACGTGCTACGTCCGAAACTCCGCGTGATGAATCGGCGACTTGTAATCGTTGGACTAACACGGGTATCGTAATTTGTTAAGGGAAAGTTCATTGGGTCCTGGGTCCTGCAGATGTGCACTATCATCTATTGTGAACGAAAACGCGACATGTTTATTTATCGACCGTTAAATTAACTTTGGATTTTCTTTTGAGCAAGAGAGCCCTTGCTGAATAATAAAATAATGCCAACCTAATAAATGATTCGTTGAGATATTTAGCTCTATCTCTTTGAAAACCTAACTCTTTATTTTTACTTATCGACGGTGAAGTGCCAATAACACCTAACTGACAAAGTGAAAACCGAACTAAAACTGAATGAGGATGCATGCAGGGCGGTAATGCCATAAAATAGCCACGTTGGTTTAGTTGGAGGTACTTCCACATATAGTTTAACAACAAAAAATACACTTAAGAGATTTCACCAAAACATGCGCATAACCCCTTTAAATTCAAAATGATAAAAAGGTGAATTTTAGAAAAATTTAAGTTAGGAGGTATTGGCACTTCACCGTCATTATACTCGAAATAAGTTTTTCCTAAAATCATATTATAGAGAAATATGAAAACAAACGATCGAATCCTGCTGTTCTTTTTTTTTTCTGATTGCTAATAAGTATGTTTGTTTCGTAAGCACTTTTGCTCAAAATCAAACTAAAGGACACTTCTTGTCTTTCGGGTCTTTGCAGACTCTGGGAAAAGTGTTCGGGTCTGTATTAATGAGGAGAACGTGCCGTGCTTGCGATGGAGCGCGAAACAAATCGATGTCTCGTAATCGACGGACTCGCATTTCGAGCAATTTGTTCGGGTGAAAATATTACTACTTTTTTATAACACTTGCGCAGTATTTATCTCAGTCGCTTAAGCATGTGACCGTCGTCACAGATTAAAGGCTCCTTTAACGACGTGTACGTCGAACCACATACGACGCGTCTACAAGTTAAGCTCCTACAAACAGACGCGACATGCGACGCGACACAAAGGTACCGCGTGTCGCGTGACAAGCGGTGCCTTTATGTCACGTCGTGTGTCGCGCCTGTTTGTAGGAGCCTTTATACAGATGGGACACTCCACAAAATCATTTAAATAATAAGTGGCTCTTGCTACGACACAATAAAGGGATGTTTCCTGGGTAAAAAAAAAGAAAATCTGTTTAGTCCGTCAATCAGATAATAAATTCACTTTTGAGTGCGAGAAAAATAGTCAATTTAGTACAAAAACATTTAATAAATATTATTTCTCCAGTCCACAAAACTTTCGTAAGTTTTTAGGTAAATCTTCCGCGATTTTGGCGACAAAAGATTATCTATTATGTTTTTTTGCTCTTTACTCACCGTCAAACTCTTCACTTTCACTGGACATTCTTAATAAATTTATTTAAAACCGAACAAAACACTCGACAAAATTTCTGAAATTTTCGCGGTCAGTTTTTTCTTCTAAACCAGTCACAGATTATCAATTTAAAACGCATGGCGCCACCTTCTTTGCGGAAAAACCATGGAAGTAAAACTAAACATTTTCGCAATGAAGATGGTCCACACTCCGCAGATATTTACTGGCTGTTTGAGTTTGTCTATGTCACATGAAGGAAATTAAAAAACTAATTACTTTTTACTCCCTAGAGACTAAAGTGGTCACTTTAGTCCCGCTTCGTAGGGCTATATTGGCGCACTTTTAGAGCATGAGAAGTGAAAAAAATATTAGACACGTATTTTTTGCTTTATCATGTTAATAAAAAATGACTTGGATAAAACACATAAACTTGGGGAGTGGGGGCTCGTTACGTCACAGCTACGTATAAAATCTAGCGAGCAGTGACGTCAAGCCACGGACGGGGGGCTATGCCCCGGTTCCGCCAGCCACGCCCCCTTGCGGGGGCGTAGCGACATCTAACTACTGTCAAGCCACATTTGAACTCAATACGTAATGTTTTGATTACGTAAAAAAAGGAAAAATACGTGTCCAATATTTTTTAATAATCTACATGACGAACAAATTTTTTTTTTTTTTGTCATCATCCCTATTTAGGTCGCACAATGCTTATTACCTACAGTTATATTCTCCTACAAGTTGCCTCTCTTTCTATCGCGTAACTCTTATACCGGCAGCGCGCGGCAGCCCTACTTAATTGACCCAGTGAGATAGGCCCGCCGCGTACTTGTAGCGTGCTTGTTGTATATTACCTAAACTGCGGAGTGTCCCATCTGTTATAATCTGTGCCGTCGTGTAACTAGCCTTTACGAAAGTGGAGCTTGACTTCTGGGATAATTCTTCAGGGATTTTTATGGACTTTTTGACATAATATATATATTAATTCACATAAACCTACATGGGCACTTCTGAAACGTCAGAAGCTAGGTGCACGATACCAATTGATCGTTTCCTATGGAGAAGAGCCGGCGAAAAATTCCACGGTTACTCTTTAAAAATAATTGGCTTTTACAATATTTTCAAATAACATTGATAATACTCGTAGGATATCTGTGATGTAATATTTATATGTATAGTCTGCTTTCGAAAATATTTGTTTTATGCCTTCATTTGAATTATTTCTTCACTTTGCTTGTGCGCCAATCTCCACCAATCTAAAACGAATACTTACCTACGGTGTATTAATCTCGAATTTTAGTTCCGTCTAAATGTCTTATCTCCCCTACATCCTTGGCTGTTGACCTGTTATCTTGTACGCCACCGATTCATTCACAATGAAACACGAATGTGACTAGACACTAATTAATCATCGGTTTAATTGTAATTGCTCTAATTATAACTTAGTACGCAGTCAGACTGATGGTGTATTCCGGTTCCATTTTCTTTTAAGTACTGATTTTAGAATTATAATAATAAAAAAATCAATACTTGTAATTAAATAATCTGAGAAAATGGAACCTTTTTTTTTTTTCGACATTTTATTTGAATTACCATTAATGGGAACACGCGATGGGGTCAGCGGGAATACACCAGACTGATAAAAAATACACAAATACTTATTGAGTTTCGGCAATCACCTATCAGCTTAACCACAAAAATTACAAATAAACCAATTTGTTGTCACATTGTGACTACTGACACACAGTTTTACCGTGCTGGGTGGAACCATTCCAAGACTGAATAATATCAGTGTCAAAAAGGAAAAAAAAATGCAGTATCAATAGAACTACACACATCAAAAAAAGTTTGTGATCACTAGCATAAGCTGATATTTTATTTTTTTATTAAACTTTATCAAGAAAAATTCTTTGTTGTGTGTTTTCTTGAAATAGAAATACCCTGTTTGAAATTAAAAAATAAAACAATTTTTTTTTTTTTAATAAAAACAAATGAGTAATTAATCATAATGTAATTGTAACAGAAATTTGATAGAAAGAAAAATACTGTTTAACCAAACTGAAACAACAATTTATTAATAAAAGGTTTATATTCAATATAATATAACTACTCTCCTGGCTCGAACACATGCGATGATCCTCATGGGCATGCTGAGAATCAAGTTATCCAGCATTTCTTGGGGTAACCTGTCCCTTTCTTGAATAGCGGCTTCCCTGAGCTCTGGCACTGTCTGGGGACGTGGCTGATGGTTCCAAACAGCTCGCTTAAGAGCATCCTACGCGTGCTCTATTGGGTTTAATTCAGGCGAGCCGGCAGGCCAGTCTAACCTTGTGATGTCGTATTCTCTATTTCGATTTTTCAAAGTGATCGCAAACTTTTTTTGATTTGTGTATCTTTTATCCTGCTGTCTAAACATACCTACCAACTTCATCAGTTCATTGCCTTCAAATATCTAACTGCTTTGTGTCGTACAATTCGGTAAATTAAATTGTACAATTCAATTCAATTGGACAACTCCGCCTCCGCTACCATTTGTATAAATATCGTTGGTACTTAGGTATAGTAAAAATGTTTGATAAAATCCAGCAAAGGATCCAGCTATCAAAACTTACTACGTCATTGATACGCATGCAAAAAAAAAAAACAGAAAATAACTCTAGTATAACAAACACTCCTTGTTTTTTTTTTTTTTATTAGCACCCTGACGCAATATTAATTTTAAATTTCAATATTCTTTGCAAAACCAAACGAAGAGTAAACAGACAGTGCCCATTTTCAAAACCTCTTCAAATCAGACAACCCCTGGGTTAATAAATTACCCCTTTTGTTTACCCATCTCGGTTTTGGTGAAAATTTGGTACTTACCAAGTCCTCGAAAAATACATTTCAGTTATGTCCGTGAAATTATAGTGTTATCTTTTAAATAAAGAAATACACTTCTTTATTGAAAGCACAAATTAAATAAATGCTAGATAAGGTTTTCAAAATAAACTATAAAGTACCTAACTTCTTTAAAATACACAGTAGGTATTTAGATCATCTTTAGGTACTGTTTTTGTAACATTGCGACATCAGAAATTTTGGTAATCCACGAAATATTGACGGATAAAAGTAGAATTATATTTGCCATTAATTAATCTTATCATTATTGTTTTATTCGTTTATATGGGCGTATTGTTTAACCTCTGATAAAGCCTGAGAATTTAGTGCAGCCACAGCCCAAATACGTTCGTCACCTTAAGCGCAATTTTAGGCTGCCCAGTGAGCATGATAAAAATTGCGTCGTTATGTCAATACCGCAGAATGATATTCAGCCATCTTTACACGTCAGACTGAATTAAAATGTGACACTTGCAGACTGACAAGTAAATTAAAATAATGTATATTGTATACATTTATATATAAGGTGTATCTATTCATACACGAAATATTTTAAGAGAAACATCTATAGGTGGTAAAATATCCATAGCAACCAAAAAATTTTTTTTTATCTACTTAAGTGTTTTTATTTTTACGTCTTTATTATTATTATTATTATTTTGTACCGTGTGGTGCCGGACATAAATAATAGCTCCACCCCATTTCCTCCCGTGGGTGTCGTAAAAGACAACTAAGGGACTTACTAGAAAATGGGCAGCAGCATTCTCTATGCATTTTTAACACCATACTGCGTTCGCCAACCCGCCTGCCAAGCGTGGCGATTATAGCAACCCCCCCCCCCCATTAGGGGAGGCTTATGTCCAGCAGTGGACGTCTTTCGGCTGAAATGATGATGATGATGATGATTATAACTTTAAAATTGCTTGAGATATTTTGCAAAAAACCTTTACTTATTCTATAAATGACCCGCCCAGACGCGGCGACGACGGTGGCGACACGAGCGCGGTTCTTTTTGATAATTAATCATCATATCATGTAATTATAAATTATTTAAATTTTTAAATAATATATATACTTAGATTTTAAAAAAAAATCGTTTCCATGAATTGTTTACTACCTATAAGTGCATCTCTTAAAATATTTCGTGTATGAATAGATACACCTTTTATATTTATTTATTTTTATACATATAAATATATATATATATATTTTTTTTTTTTTTTTCAAAATATATCCAGGCCATTAAAAAGGTGTAAGTATGTTATTTTAATATTTGTTGATAAGTAACTAAATATAGTTTTCTTGCAAAAAGGTATTAAGAGAACTGATGAAAGAGTTTGAAAACTGATAAAGGCTGATAATGACTTGCCTGTACATGTACTTGAAATGATAAAGTACCTTAATACCTAACCTGTGTTTTTATGACAATAATAGATATGAATGACTAAGCCATGTAGATTAAACATATTGCTATCTTGTTAGCTTCGCGGGTGTCTGCACTTGAATATCAGTTGCTAAGAAATCTAAAAATCATATCATACAATAATTTAATCTAAATGACTCACTGACTGATATTTTTCAGTCAAGATCATGGGGCCATGGTCGCTTTATCAATAATTGATACTATTTTTTCATCTTACTTATCGTTTTGACGAGGTCCAGTACTTAAATTGAGTGATATCGATCGCTACAACAACACGGAGCTGTTAAGCCAAACAAAAACCGATTAATTATTTATGAACTAATAAGGAATGGTGCCGACATAAATATTGAAGGCGGTAAGTATTTAATTAAGGGATAAAATTTGCAAGACATGTTGTCAGATATATGTAGTTGTTCAAGATATCTGACGTATTTTCAAGGGCTATAGGTAGGTACTCAAACTTCTAGCTAGTATATGAAAATTACCACTCGATTTAAGCACCTGAGAACTTGAGTACCTACAACGCCAGATTTCAAATTCAAATTCATTTATTGTTTGTCACAGGTGAAATATCAGTTCTTATGATTATTATAAAGGATTTAATGGGACTGTCTAGTTCTCTAGAAGATACGTCTGCGTAACTTAAAGTACTTACATAATTTGATCAACTTTATGATTTTGGGATAACATTCTAGGCGTAACTTTTGGCCTAGATTGATATCTTAAAGCCAAGCCTAACTAAGGACTTTTAATAAGTTACGTCAATTTGATAACAGGGTCTTTGGTTTTACATACCTACTAAATATAAATCTGTGCGACTTCACAGCGTGTGCGAAAATTATGTAGAATTATGTAGATTCATAAAGATTTCATTAAAAATACAAGTGCATAAGTTGCTAACCCATCTTCTTATTCCACAGAGGCCCATTCCTTCCGATAAAGTTTTGCAATGTGCATATTATAAACAAAGCATGTTAGTGCTGTTTTCTTTTCCATTCCCACCACAGCTTTGTGAAAATAATGGAAATATTATTTTAAAATTATCACAGCTGTATTGTATAATTCTACTTATTACTTCCATGATGGAACGTTCTCATGCGGTAGTCGCGCATCTGACTGGTAGGAATGTAATATTAGAGTAGATGGCGCCTCGTATCATGTGTACTTCCCATAGGAATGTTCATTGGATTATCGTTTCTGCGGGCTCCTAGCATCTCGTATTCGTCACGTTGAGTCGCGTGTGACGGATCGCGCCACATACTCATAGGGCTGCTTTGAAGAAGTTACGTTTTTTCTTAGCAGGAAATCAAGCAAATAAATTCGCTGTATTAGTGTCCCATTCCCCCTTCTATCGATTGCGGAAATAGCTATGAATATGCCAAATCTTATCACCAGGTCAGATAATGGTCCAACGGATGATAATTCAAAAAAATTGTTTGTTATTGGAGGACCAAATAGATTTAGATTGTGGTGGCATCTATAACGCCACATGCAAACTATGCATCAAAAACCTAACGTCACAAATCCTGCATCGCGCAATCAGAGTTTACCGCGCGACTAGCATATATACAACATCCCGACATCAACACCCGTCTGGTCGGAGGATCCTCCCTTTTCTATAGAGAATGTGTGAACTTTACACCCTGTTCCTCATACCTCTATAAGATAAATCGATAAAAAGAGTTACTGCGTACTGTCCATATTTGACGCAAGTTGAATATATTTACGTCACTACTTCCGTGATTGGCACAAAGAAGTACTACCCGAAGACGAAATCCTTGCCAGATATTTCGTGACCTAAAAAGCAACACGCACAACACTGAAATCCGGAGGAAACATACACTAAGCCCCCGTTGAATGGAAGCTTAATCCCAGAGTCCGTAGATATGCCCAAACGCAGACTAGGAGGTCAAAACAGGCCGAGATACCAGAACAGCCCTACTCGGCACACAGATCGACGGATTGATCGAGGAATTACGTGGCTAACATCCACCAAAATGATTGATAACCGTCTTGGGGAAGGGAATTATTGTTGAATCCCTGATAAACGTTTAGAGCGATAGTTGATTCTGATGCTCGTACGCCGTCGTTAGAGACCCTAATACAGTGCTATCTCCTTTAAGGTTCCCGTTTCCGATGTCTGTATGTGGCAGATAAGAATATTACGTGTCTTATCTCTTTCACTACGTTTTAGGGAGCTTTTGGTTATTCTGTCTTCAACAGTGTGGGATTAGAACAACGGCTAAGAACTTAGATTCTCGTCTTAAATATGAGTGAGCTCCTATGGGTACATTGTTGTTGTGAACGGTACCTACTGAAAGTACATATGTTGGCAAGAACCTAAGTAGTCGAACACGTATAAATTTCTATGCGCATAATAACGTATGATAAACGGGCTCTGAGCAGTAAGTATCCCGTATTCAAGTAATTACCGTCAATTATGCCTATCTAATTTTACCACAACAACATTGCTCTGGGGCATTCTAATATATATAAAAGAAAAATGTAAAAGAATATATTGACTTAATGGACTGTGAACATTTTTAACATTATTCTGAAAACATTAGTTTTTTTCTCTAAACCATTTTATTGCGCTGTCAGCTTCGTGAGCTACGACACAATGTAGGTACAGACGCCAGCACATCAAGCTACTACAAGCTGTCAAATTTCTTTAATAGATTTTCAACTTTTTCACTACAGTATAAGGTTCAAGGTGGATTGCGAAAATTTGACAGTTTCGGGTAGGTTGACCTGCTGGCGTCTGTACATATCGAAACTGTGTATCGATAAAAAAAGAGAAACACTGGTAGCAAAATTTTCTAACCTTAACGCTGAATGATTAATTTTTGTGAACAGAGTTTGATAAAGTACTGGTATTTGGTTGTTATCAGTTCATGGTCAATATCTTTATTATCGATCGGAACAACTACAACATGTAACTACGTAGGTAGATACTATTTTTACAACAAAACTACATACATATGTAAACAAATGTATACACGGTTTATTTACATCACATTTAGCCAAGTACGCATATTTTCGTTTTGAATAACATTTTCCAGTCAATATTTGTTTTTAAAGCAATATGCCTCTTAGGATCCAATTACTTTTGATTGCACTGTAATTTCACACCAAAAGCTATTTAGTTGAATAATCGATTTGACTTCCTTTCAATGCATTTTACACCTATAATAAATCTTTCAAAAACTTGCAAGGTTAATATTGCAAATAAAATCTACCTAGTTTTTGTGTTAATATTATAGCAAAATATTATCTTCCATAATATATACAAGTAAATAAAATAGAAATGTCTGTTTGTAATGTCATATTAACATATTTTTACTAAATGCATATGAAAGTAGGTATACGGTACTTATAACAATTTTTTTTTTTAATTTTTGTCTTACTGTTTATTCCGGCTAATCTCCGAAACGGGTGGACCTATTTTGACGGGACTTTCACTGGCAGATAACTGATGTTATAAGGCGTAGGTAACTTAGGCAACTTTTATTGTAAAAAAAGCCACGCGGGCGGGTCCGCGGGCAGCAGCTAGTGAGATATAAATAGACACAATAGTTAATTCGCCGTAACGAAAATATGTACTGAGATATCGATCATAAGGAAGTTGTAATTCAAGGCTGATCCATTGATTCGCTAATAATGCATATAAACACAAAACTTCGCAATTATTTCGTCATTTAAACTGACGAGCATAGATTTGTTCGAAGCTGAATCGGCTAATGACAATTTCCTCTCAAACTAAAAAAAACTTCAGTAAATGCCGCTGAGTTGTAGCCGTTGTAGGCGTATCTTCACCTTGTCATTACGAAGATTACATGTTTATTGACACAATAATGCATTATTACGTGTATACAACATCCTGCAATAACTAAAATTGCTTATTACGTAAAACAGTATATTACAGAGATAACGTTTCGATCAGGGCGCACATAAAACGACATTGTCAAAGATGTACAACAAACACAAGGGTTAATGGAAATCCTCAATCCAATCTGATCGAATAATTGGTTAGACCCACCTGGCTGGGAACAAAGCGTAGCAGTGACGTTGTTCACCGGAGGTTTATTGGCAACCGATGTAACATACCATCGCAAATTAACACAACCGACCCCAATATTATCGGGGAACATGGCCTTCGCCTTGTGTCCGAACTCACAACACACTAATAGCTAATTTTCCCTCAGCACCTACCACTCAAGAGGTAAATTGACAATAATAGATTCGTTCCCTCCCCTTTCTTACTCTTTTGCAGTAAAATTGTAGGGTAGGTACCACACTATATTGTCAGAGTTTATATTCTTCCATTGTTGTTGATACCGTCGGACTGCCAAGTCACACGCACCTCTGACTTTTCGGATTCATGTGCGTATTGTATAAGTAATTGGACGTAGTTAATGAAAAGGATCCACAACATGGTCAAAAATGAGTTAAGTGTACCAAACTGATGCTAAATATCGATCATATCGGCCAGTAAAAATTATCCAAGCAAAAAACAACAGTTTTTCATTTTGATCAACCTCAAAACCAAAACGCACATGCACGGAAATATAAAATATTATAATATACCTAATATATTTGGTTCCCTGCTTGTCGGTCTTCTACAGATTGTACTTCGGCGAGTGTGCCCATGAACTTCACGACCTCATTCCACCGGCCCCCTTCTACCATCGGACATCTAGACGCATTGCAAGTTACCACCCCTTCCTAGTTGGTATTCCACCAACTCGCACTTAGCGTTTTCAAACGTCTTTTATAATGCGCACAGCAAAGGAGTGGAACTCTCTGCCTGCGTATATGTTTCCGAACGCATACAACCCTAATCTATTCAAAGTGAGAGTGAACAGGCTTCTTCGGGGTAAGCTCACTCCATCGTAGACTTTGTCTCTGTCACCCAGACCTAGACTAGAGTCAAGAGCAAACCCATAGCAACATAAAAAAAAAAAAAAAAAACTAAATATCAAACGTACAATATCTCTAAAGTAACTGTGTGTGGATTGGATCCTTTTCGTTTAACTACGTTCAATTATCACTTGCTTAAAAAACGGTGAAGGAAACCATCGTGAGGAAACCGGCACACCTGAGAGATATTTCTCAACGGCAAGTGAAGCCAAGTCAGAAGCCCATGGGCGGCATAAAAACTAGGTTATTCACTAACCACACGAAAAACAAAGAAGAATGTTGTGTTCTATATCTAGTGTCGATATTATACGGGCTTTTCCCAATACATCCACCTGACATAGCTTTTCAGCTTTAGTAAAGGCTCCTACAAACAGGTGCGACACGCGACGCGACTCAAAGGCAACACGCGACGAGCAGTGCCTTTGTGTCGTGTCGAGTGTCGCGCCTGTTTTTAGGAGCCTTAAAACAATTCGTTTGAATGGCACGAAAAAAGTGACTATTCCACGAAAATTTCATACGTGATCCGGGTCACAGTACCAGTCCTTTCATTATCTCTAACACAAAGCAAAATAGTAGGCCCAATGATCTCTCGCAACAATACCCGGTATTTGTTATTTCAACAATAATAACCAGAGCATCGATTATTGTGGACCTTCCATACGTAGCAACTATGTAGGTGCATTCGGCCCTTTGTTTTTCGGCGGCCATGTTTAGTGGCCAGTGTGGCCAGCCTTTATGAGGGAATTGGAAGTGTGCGACACAAAGGGTCTTAAATTAAATCAACTACCCCAATATTCCCTGCAGGAGTGCTTTATCGGCTGAGGGAGAGAGGGGCGCTGTGACCGCTGCCTTACCGACTCCATATTGACTACTAGTGTAGCATAATGCATGAAATAAAATGTGAAATGGACGGTACACTACTTCTTCCAACAATTTTTGCTTTTCTATCAGACTATTTTGTGTCGGAGTGAATTTACTTCAATCCTTATTTTTCAAATGTGTACTGTCATTCCTCGGTAAATACAGCGATGCTTGCAAAGTATAGACAATGTTGCAAAGTTTGTCTCACATTTTATTGTTCTATCATGCTTCGTGGAAGCTACCGCGCACCTCTACATAAACTGCTTATTAAACTTTGTATCGTATATCAGCGACAAATATTTACGATGTTTTCAAAAACTTTGTCACATATTATGGCTTTGTTAATGATTCTCTTATTATTGATATATTATTATCTACCTAATAAAAATATCATTTCTTATTTGTTTTCATCCTATCTTTTATCAATTATTTTTATTTGTGCAAGTACTTACCTATACTTGCAGAAATCGTAATCGTCACGCCGCACCGCACGGATAACTGTATAAATTATACAATAGACCTCGTCTAAACATTCTCATAATAATTATGTTTAGTCTCGACTATGACTTGCATTATATCTAGGTGACATTCTTTTGTTTTCTTATCGTATGTTACAAAATTGTGACGGTCTGCTCAGATAGCAAGGGTCAGTCATTCACCACTTCGATATTTTTATAATTGTTGCAACCTTGCTTATGAACCAGCCACTAACATCGTGGGTTTCTTGTGGAACCAAATTAATATAATTTATTTACCTACAAATTAGATTTGTTTAAATTGTTGTGTTTAACTGTTTTTCTTTTTGTTAGCAGGTGGATAAAACAGTAACATGTCGTCGCCGTCCAAGCATCGTTCTAAAAGACAGACTCGATACAAACGTTTGTTACATAAACGACTGCCAGTTACAAAATGGCTCCCAGAATACAATTCGGAGAAGGCTCTAGCAGATTTAATTGCGGGCATCACAGTGGGACTTACGGTTATACCACAGGCGCTGGCGTATGCTACACTGGCTGGGTTAAGTCCACAGGTAAAGATATATTCAAGTATACTGTACCTACAAGTAAATATTTTCCAATGATATTGAAAATGACGAGTTTCCAATTTTAATTTAACATTTCTGACCATCTTCGTTTCCGTAGAAAGCATAGGTAGACTTCATAAAATATTTAATCTTGAGCAACATTCGAAATTCTGTTATCATAGTTCCTATTTGGTACACACGGCTCCATATCAAGCTATAAATTTCCAGTATACGCTGACCTCTCATTGTACGGAAATCCTATACCATGCGAGATTAGCTTATCCTGCAAATGTATAGCTTGATATGTAGCCGTGTGTAACAGGTCCTACGAATATTTTTATCCCAGGAATCTGAATTACGTTTTAATATCGACAGGGAGTCAGAATCGCGCAGGTATAAAAAGTCAATCTGCTCCCAAATACGAGGTTTTAATTGCATTTTTGGGGTGCAATGACCAGGGGGCCAAGTCTACTAATGTACAAACGTTGCAATGGTCTCTTCATTGTGAGTTTTTGACAGATTTGCCATACAAACACTGTCAAATACTCACCATGGCGAGACCATTGCAACGTTTGTAAATTAGTAGACTTAGGCCCCAGGTCGTTGGAGATATAAGGCCATTTACTGTACGCCTTCAAAGTACAGGCCAAAGTATAGTAGCAAGCACGTATTGAAAGTTAAAATTTAATGTAATGATGAATAATGACTTTTTTAGTTTAGAACTTTCGAATTTGATTGTTATAGTATTTATAGACACATATGTAGGCATTATAGTAGAGATAAAATTAAAAGATAAGATATTGACATATGATTGAATTTGAATAGCTTAACAACTCAAATCCACAGGCCAAAATGAAGTAACTTCGATGTTACAGTTTGATTAGGAAAGAGATTTTCGATGTAGCGATATGGCATACCTATACATTTTATAGTACGTATTCGATTTCCCCTTTCTCATAAGCCACAACATCACACATTCTTATATGCCTACCTACTGAATACTTTCTACAAACATATAGGTAGAATGCGTAAGTAGAAAAACTGTAATATGTAGTACTTCACACCCGAAGGTAGTGAAATACGTGTTCACTGTCGTAAATTTTTCAGGACGGTCTCTACTCATCGTTTATGGGATGTTTCGTCTACATAGTTTTCGGGTCTTGCAAGGACATTACTTTGGGCCCGACGGCATTGCTGGCTCTCATGACCTACCAACAAATACAGGGCAGGAACACTGACTACGCAGTATTACTCTGCTTTTTGTCTGGCGTAATACAACTTGTTATGGGATTATTACATTTAGGTAAGTGCTGTAAATTTTCGTCCTTATTTTGTGTGACGTAAAAAGTTGACTGCCTCGTTCTGCCGCGCTAACGAAGAATGCAATAACTCGATTTTGGATGATTTTGAGTTATATATTCGTTGGGTTATATATTTGGAGTCAGCGAATCGAAATATATTAACTCTCTCTAAGCAACTTTTTATTGATCCTTCAGGAACTCGGATTTTCAGTAAGCAAGAATGCAATAACTAAAACTTCATAACAAATTCAATAATCAAAAATAAAATTCTCGGAAGCGACAAAATCGAGTTATTGCATTTTTCGTTAGTGCGGCAGCGTTGGTCTAGTGATCGCAAACGCTACTGCTGAGCATGACGTCCTGGTTTCGATTTCCAGGTTGGAAAAAGTGTATTGGGTTTTTCGTTCAGGAATTTCTCAATAGCAGCCCGAAGTTTGGATTTGAGTCTTGTTGATGGCTTTAGGCTCGCCACCTATTACATGAACTTAAACATAACTGGAGAAATGTTGGGTGTACTGTACTTACACCTATGCTTAACCCATCGGGGACTACAGTCGTGATATTATAAAGATTTGTTTGTTTAAATTTCGATCAATGGAAGCGTACAGCGCCCTGATTTGATCCAGCCTGTCCCTTGATGTCCTCCCCCCGATGCTGCCCTAAGCCGAGGTTTGTTCCCGACATGGGGTGCCCTTAGCGTGCAGTCGTTTAGTTTATAAGTTTTATGCCCTGGCTGGAGACTAAGTTTTGCTTAAGGCAGCCACAGGAAATTCCGGTTAAGGAGTCACGACCTCTCAAGGTCAACACCGAGACGCAATAGTAAAAAAAAAAAGCGTACAGCATTCGCACGACGGGGATGTAACCCAACACTACCGCAATCTTTTCTCAACAAGTTTTATTACTTTGAGAAGGAATTCTGACCTTTCGTGTTTTTATTTTACCTCACAAAAGAAGCTGACTCGGTCAATTTAGTCTTGCAACGCGAACAGAAAAATTAAAACAAGTCGATGTGATTCCCAGTCTTTGATGAATGATCTTTGTAAACAGAAGTGTATTGTGTACTCGTAGAAGACACGATACTTGCATGGCATAATGTTCTACTGTGTATAATAATTATATCCTTTACTGACCAAGGCCGGCGCGCAATAAATACTGCTAGTTGTTAAAAGTGAGAGTGAACCTTTATCGTAAACGTTAAACTAATTAAATTACATTTACAGGTCGATTTAAATTAAATGCGTGCCTGAATTTTGGTCTATCATCACGACAAAGAACAGTGCTAACAGTCCCAATTTACGTGTTGTAGGTCGTGGGTTCGATTCGAACCCAGGCGGGGCTTTACATTGTGTAAATAATTTCATCATCACTGCTTAGGGTTCCCAACCCTCCCGGATTGCCCGGGAGACTCCGGTAATAATAGTTAACCTCCCGGGATGCAATAATTTCTCCCGATTTTTCTATGAGAGTGAGATGCAACCACATCTCGTTGAAGCAAATCGAGTGGATTTACGCTGGGTTGACTTCATTACGAAATCGAAAGACAGAAATCTCTGTCCTGAATTGAAAAAACTTATCACGTTTGTTCTTTCCATTCCTGTCTCTAATGCTTCTTGCAAGCGTGTATTCAGCATGATGGAATAAGTATATGTAGCAAGGAAAGAAACCGAATGAATATTTCTTTAGTAAAAGCAGAGTTACAAATACTAACTTCGATTTTTCATGTAAAAACTTTTATGATATTGTGGTAAAAAACCGTCAAATATTAGATGATGTTCAAAAGCAAAGTAAACATAAATTTAAAAATTAATAAATGATGGAGATTTTCTTTCAAATTCCCTACTTGATTAATTGAAATTCTCCCGGGTTGGTCTTTTCGAGAGTTGGCAACCCTACCACTGCCACTGCTCTCAAAACGGTGACGGAAAACATCGTGAGAAAACCAGCATGTCCTAGAACCAAAAATTCTAAGATATGTGACATCTATCAACCCGCACTTGGCCTGCGTGCTATATTACAGCCTCTCGAAGTCGAAGAGAGGAGATCTGTGTCCCAGCTCGTGACGACTCCCGGCCACCGTAGGCACGGGCCTGCGGACGGTGAGTAATGGGTAGTTCACCGTCCGATCAGGACCAGGCCCGTGCCGGACGGCGCGTACGTGTTCCACGCGCGCCTCAAAGAGATTTCAGCAACAACGAGGGGGCCCATTAGGGCCCAAGCCTGCTGGGTCAGCGGGATTGTCCGAAAGTGGTACCGCTGCCCCGGAACATAAAGGGCCAAGGAAGGAACACGGGTGGGTTTTAGTCAGTATGAGTCTGACACTCCCTTCCGCTCCACCCAGAGCGGGAGGGGTCATTAAAATTTGATGACTTCCCATCCTGAAAAAAAAAGCTATGGGAATATTATAGTCTGATTATGCATAAAGACAACCTCAAAATTGCTGTCCTTAAAATAGGACACTATGGATACGTTGTAAACGTGTTATTTATCGCTCTGAATGTGTTTGTATGAGTACATTAAGCCGGCTCAATAATTTCCCCTTTGTTATCTCCAAATTGAAGTTCGCTACCTATCCACAATACTATAGGCAGTAGGTACCTACCTACATAGTTACATTTACAATGCGTCCTCAATTATCGTCAGTAGTTAGTTCATAACTAGTGTATACTTTAGTTTGTGAGCTTATCTCGCTATCATTATCCAATTTCCATTCAGTGTCGGGTATGGGGTCTGTTTCATTATTTAATGGCGTTCGCTTCATTTCATTTGCTCTTTCCTAACTAGAGGTACAATCTTCCTGTTAATTGTCAGTCATTTGTTCTGTGGAATTAATTTCATTTGTTGTTTTGTTATTTGAGCTATGACTATTAGATGTCCATGACCACCAACGCCAATCGTTTCCATATTCGGTAAATAATTGGTACTCAATTGGTACTAATTAGTACATGAACAACAAAATTAGTACCTTAGTAGTTTTCGAGAAAATCGACTTTGAAGGTAGTCACACTCCCTTAAGCAGGACCACCATGAGCGACGAAAAAGGGGGCATGCTACAACTATTCAAAGTATACAAATAATTAGTACCCTTATATTGTGATTATTTTAGGTAGTCACGGACATAACTATTTGTGATGAGGTCAATTAAAGATATACCTAAATGTATGATGTTTACTATCTCTAACAGATTTTCTGTAATTGAAATCACAATCAGTGTCAAAGTACTTAAAACTTATAACTAATAGGTGCTTAACCCATTAACAGGTTTATAGTATGATAAAATTGATAAGTATCTTCACCCATTGTTCAATTAGCAATCTGCTTTAACAGTCGTGCTGAATCAGGCATTTGTTTACCATTTGCTCCCATATTAGCGTAAAATAAACCTATGCTTACGCGTGCTTACGTTATCCTCAAATACCTTACTTACCTATCTATCCAAAATCCGCATTTAATTTATGCTGAAACCATTCCTCATGGGTTTCCAGGCTGATTATCTCCTCGGTTAGTGTTAGTTTCAATCCCACCAGTCAATATACGAATACCTTTAAATCCGCTCTTTGCTTTACATTCCATTAAGAATATCATCTTGTGTATGCTTGGAAATGGAATTGCGGACACCAGCCCGTTATACTAGATAATATACTATCCCCAGGTTTGATATATTCTTTTCATTTCTCATACTTGCAAAGTATGCTTGAAGTTCCGAGATCTTATGGATGTAAATGTACTTTTCGTCCCTAGGAATCGATTTTCCCTGCTGTCAAAAAATTAAAAACTATGCAAGCCACGTTCCAACTTTTTATACAGCCTCGCGGCGTAGAATTTTAATTTAAAAGTATTATCAACAATTTTTTAACATGATTTTATACTTATAATTTACTTTTCACTAAATTATTATTTAATTTACATAGAATTGAGCTAAATATTTACCATCATCAATAATACAAAATTCTGGCTGGTAGAATGCCACAGAAAAAGAAAAAAAGGCGGGAAAGCGGCAATTCGATCTTGTTGTTTGGTCAAGTGCTAATTATTTACGTATAAAGATATATTTGTATAAAATGAGTTCATAAGATTCAGATATGTATTTTGTTTAACTTATCAGGTTTTTATTTACTTTCCTCATATTCGAAATGAAAAGCAGAATATTTACCTCGGGTGAAAGAGCCTATTTAGGCACGAGATGGTTTAGCACACGAGCGTAGCGAGGGTGCTAATAGTTCGAGTGCCTAAATGTATTTTGTTTAACTTATCAGGTTTTTATTTACTTTCCTCATATTCGAAATGAAAAGCAGTATATTTACCTCGGGTTACCTATTTAGGCACTCGAACTATTAGCACCCTCGCTACGCTCGTGCGCCAAACCATCTTGTGCCTAAATAGGTCCCTTTCATCCCTAGTATAACAATCTACTATTGTACACGTACAAGGGCTGGCCGTTTAACTGTTGTGTGCGAAGAACCTCGGAAAAATCCGCCAGTAAGATTGTTGACCAGACCAGGATGGCAAAATTGAGCAATCCTGTTTGTGGAGTTTTCCTAGCTTTCTCAGACATCAGCCTTGTACGTGCTTGTCGTCTCGAATCAAATGAACTCATACAAATAATTATAATCTGTCACGTTGAGGTTGTCTTTCGTTTGTCCTTCGGCTAGTGCCCATAAAAATAATAAGAAGATAAAATAATTCATAAATTGAAAAATTATAAAGCGCTCGTCGAAATAGGGCTCTCTCTTTCCTACAATTCGTCTACTCTTTGCACGTTATTCGTTTTAATGTAATTGATGCGATGTTATGATCCGTGACTCCGGCAAATGACCTCTGCGCTACAGTTATTTATGTACAGGTTGCTCCTAGATGCTATTTTAGAAAATTCTTAATAAATCAATAAATGAAATGAAATTAAAATATCTTCATAAAACCCAATACACGAAACCGTAAAACATGCTGCAACCGTAGGCACGCTATATGTTATGCTTTGCTCGAAGTTGTGGATCGAAGTCACTTCATTTCTTAGTCTGTATTTCTCCTTAAATAAGTGTTTTTTTTTTTCCTTGTGGTTAAGTAATAACAGCAACACGGATCACGATCTGGGCCTCAAGTCTGCTATCACAATAGTGTCAGAATGGTCTCGCCATTGTGAGTATTTGACAGTTTATGTATGGCAAATCTGTCAAAAACTCACAATGAAGAGACCATTCTGACACTATTGTAATAGCAGACTTGAGGCCCAGGTTAAGATACGATACGAGGCTATGATACCATCTTCACATATCAAAACCCATCCGTGCCTCGGAAAGCACGTAAAGCCGTTGGTCCCGGCTGTCATTTGTATATCTTTGACAGTTGTTACGAGTCGTCAGAAGCCCGAAAGTCTGACAACCAGTCTTACCAAGGGGTATCGTGTTACCCAGTAACTGGGCTGTGGAGGTCAGATAGGCGGTTGCTCCATGTAAAATACTGGTATTCAGCTGTATCCAGTTAGACTAGAAGCTGACCACAACATAGGAAAAGGCTAGTCAGATGATGATGATTTTTCCTCAAATATATAAAACTTAATGTATCATACTGATTAAGATTTTATCTCTTACACAGGTGTTTTAATAGATTTCATCTCAGTGCCAGTCACCGTTGGCTTCACGTCAGCCACATCTGTGATCATCGCTGTCTCACAACTCAAAGGACTGTTAGGTCTTCAGTTTAAATCTGGTGGATTCTTAGACACTGTGAAAAAGGTATGTTATCCTAGTAACTATATAAGGTGTATCTATTCATACACGAAATATTTTTAGAGAAACATCTATACTTATGTGGTAAAAATTCCATAGCAGCGAAAAATGTTTTTATCTAAGTGTTTTATATTTTTACATAATTATTATAATTTTAAAATTGCTTGAGACATTTTGCAAAAAAACCTTTACTTACTTTTTTTTATTCTATGAATGACCCGCCCGGACGCGGCGACGGTGGCGGCACCAGCGCGGTGCCTTTTGATAATTAATCATCATATCAAGTAATTTTAAATTATTTAATTTTTTAAATAACATACTTACTCAGATTTAAAAAAAAAATCGTTTCCATGGGTTTAAAATATTTCATGTTTGTATGCAAACATGAAATATTTTAAACCCATGGAAACGATTTTTTTTTAATATGTGATAGGGTATCCTATATAGTAAATGTCTGCCTCGTGGGTCTAGACTCTGCTTTTGGCAAGCGCGACTGCTTAGCATGGGGTTCTGAGTTCGATGCATAAATCGGGCAAAAGGTTATTGGGTTTTTCCAATGAAAGACTCTGGCTACTTCACTGGAAATAAATCCGGATGTATGATGGCAAATAGGAACAGCGCCACGTAATGGTTCCTTATTGGTCCAGTGATGTCCAGTTGAAGTCATTCCAGCGTCAGGCACTAGTTGTCTTGCATGTTTGCTGAACAGGGCCTTTAGTGTTCAAATGTACCTATTTTCTTTCTTTCTTTCTTAATTTCTTTCTTTCTATGACATGGGGCTTGAACATTATTTGTGAAATACTTTAAAGCACCCGTATTTTGGGAAAATGAGTATATTTTTTGGTGTGCGAGAACAAGACTTAGATACGGTATTGTAATATGGGGTAACTCGGTAGATTTTGACAGAGTTTTTAAAGCTCAAGAAAAATGTATCCGAGCATTTTGTGGTACTCACTTTTTAGACAGCTGTAAACCACTATTTCAAAACTTAACATTCTACTTCTGCCATGTTTTTATATTTTTGAAATATGTATGTATTTTTGGTAAGAGAAACTACAGTCTATTTGACAGTAGCACTGACAGGCCAAATAGCTGAACACGGCCTAAAAATAGACTTCAGCTGCCACCAATAAAACAAAAATTATTCAAGAAAAATGTACACTGCATGTCGATTATTATTTACAATCATTTACCAAATAGTTTTCAAGACTTACCGCTGACAATGTTTAAAAAAAAAAGAATACATTTGCACGCCATGTTATGGCAGGATATGCTGAAAAAAATTCACTGTAACACCTTATGTACCATATTCTAACAAATACATATTTTTTATTTGATTTGATTTGATGCGATTGCTCAGCACTTAAGTAGCAATCGCCAAGAGTAAATACATATTACAATTTGACTGATATCAGAAAAAGCTGATGATAATGATGTTGATGAGCAAAACGCTCAAGGCTTTAAACACCGGATGTCATACGAACAAACAACGACAAACATTTAAGAGATAAAAAAGTTGCGTTTTGATAAACTTAATACAAATACGAAATAATAAGTCCCCACTATTATATAGTGGGGACTTATTATTTCGTCAGTCACGTTACGTGGTTTATTTATAATGAAATATTTGTTTCAGGTAATAACAAACATACCTAACGCAAGAATCGCTGACAGCTCATTAGGTATATCGTGTATAATCATACTTTTAGTAATGCGTGTAAGTATTGAATTTTACATCTACGAGTATACTAATATTATATATAAAGACGTAAAAAAATATATGTACGAATGAATTCATGAAATAAGTACCTACCTATGTTAATAGAACGTTTAATCAATATATTATAAAGATTAAACGTTCTAACATAGGTAGGTGGTACTTACCTAAAAGAACAGCTAGCTAATGTATGACAATAGGTGCCTACTGTATCTGTATTTGTACAACAATAAATTATTAATTATGCGTAGAATGTTCAGATGTATGTGCAAAAAATAATGGTTAATTACTGTTTAAGAGGTATTGTTTTTGAGAAGTACTTTCGTATGAAAACGGGCTTCGCCCGCGTGGATGTCAATACTTCCCTAGTTGAATCGGATTTTGCCCAGAAAAATCCTCTTCTGTAAAATTGACTACCCCTTTTCACCCCGTTAGGGGTAGAGTTTTGAAAAACCCTAATACATGTTATTCTTTATTTTTGGTCGCAAGGATTTCTACTGAGTTTCAAGTTAATCAAACAGCGCGGTATTCCCGCATACAAACTTTGACACCCCGCAATCCCCCTTTGAGGAGTAGTTTAGAAAAACTAATCATGAAAAATTTTATTACTTACTTAGACAAATATTTTTGCCAAGCTTCAAGTTAATAACCAAATGAATAAGATTTTTCATACAAAGTTTAATCCCCTATTTTATCCCTTTAGGGATGGAATTTCCAAAAATCCTTGCTTCCTTGACCTCATAAAGATCCTACGTGCCAAATTTGGAATCTCTAGACCCAGCGGTTTGGGCTGTGCGTTGATATATCAGTCACTCAGTCAGGACTTTGAATTTTATATATATCTACCTATGTCCGGTTTAGACTTTGAAACTACTGAACGGATTCTGAAAATTCTTTTTGTATTTGATAGCCCAATTCCTGAAGAAGGTATAAACATCACGCTGCGACCGTAAGGAGCCGGGCAAAGAGGAAAAAAGTCAGGAATTATATCGTTATCATAAACACTATTCGATTAGAGAGAGATCATCATCTTTCTAGCTTTTTCCCAAATTTGTTAAGGACAGCTTCCAGTCTGACCGGATGCAGCTGAATACCAGTATTTTACATGGCGCGCCTACCTATCTGACCTCCACAACTCAGTTACTTACTGGGAAATACGATACGCCTTCGTAAGAATGGTTTCAGAGACTTTCGGGCTTTCCTGTTACCCGTAACGACTGTCAAAGATCTACAAATGACAGCCGGGACCAACGGCTGAATCATGCTTTCCGAGGCACGGATGGACCTTGATAATGTTATGGATGGTCAACCATCCGCGAAAAAATCTCAGCTAGCATAGCTTAACCTTCGATCAACTCGTGCGGCAGTTTCGATTAAGCCGCGAGCCCCATCACTATTAAAGCTTAGCCCAATTCATGAAGCGCACTTCAAAACGCTTCTTCGATTCCGCAGCCACTCATCGCAACACTCTAGTTGTGAAGGCCGCCAATTATACCTCCTCTCGCATCAGTAAGACCCGCCGTCCAAGGCATACACTGACCGACCCAGACGACTCCACGACCGTCATTCCGACCTCGTCGCCGAGGCCCTGCGCTAAATCCCCGACTTAATAGTCCTCCCCGACCCTTGCTTGTAAGTGAAGCGCCAGCCCGCGCTATAGCTGAGCCTGTAGCTTTAAATCCCCCAGATAATAATCATAACCCTGATTTTATCCAGCCACCGTCGTTCCCTTGCCATCCTCCCTCCGACTCTGCCCTAAGCCGAGGTTCGTACCCCACAGGGGGTGCCCTTAGCGCCCAGTCGTTTAGTTTATAAGTTTTTACGCCCTGGCTGGAGGCATTAAGTTTCGTTAGGAGCTTAAGGCAACCACAGGAAAGTCCGGTTAAAGAGTCTCAACCTCTCAAGGTTAACTCTGAGATGACATAGATAAAAAAAAGTATTAAAGCTAAATGAAGTAATTGATAATGCTACTATGTTCACGTGATATCTATTTGTTTCGAATTTGATATTTTTTAAACAATAAAACGATTGTTAAATATGGCATAAAAGAAGCAAAATAACAATTACTTTATGCTATCCATATGGTTATCAATAAATCCTATATGTGTCTATTCCATAAGCATATTATTTGCTTATTGAACAAAGGGTGGTATTATATGCAAAATCAATATCAGTTATGTTTTTCAATCGTTTTAATTTAGAGACTGACGTTTTAATTTAATTTTTTTTTTTTCTATTTTCCACCAAGTGCCGTCAAACCTCATCATACCGTATCATGCCATTTATCAGGCTACGGAAGTCAGACTGGATAAAAAAGCACACAAATGTTTCTTGGTTTAACACAGCCATTTTATGAGATTCACTTAAGTCTACACAAAATGAATAAATAAATAAAAAGAACATTAATTTCGTTAATCCAATAAGAAAAGGTTGTTGTATCACCTGTTACATTTTAAACAAAATGCCAAAACAGTTATTGTTTCCATCATTCAAATAGATACTTTTTAATATTTCATAAATACACGAGTCCATATGGTTCCCTTTGCAAACAAATGTTTGCTATCAATTTGATCTGCTGAAGATATTACAAATTGTAAATTTTATTTAACACATCTGCTGTGGCCTGTTATGTTCACGATCGATGTTTTGTATTTGCATTCCTTTGTGTCAACAATGGCACTTAATTTGATGCCAGAGAACATCAGCTTGTTGTTCCACCAGTAAACGTGATGTCGATCAACAATTGTTTCTAGAAAACTATTTCATATAAAGTCCAAGTTTCCGAGATAAATAAATGAAAGGTTAATTATTGTGTTCATAATGATGATATTCCGAACAATGAGATATGTAACAAAGATTGATATTGAATTTGAATGAATGGCGGAGAATTGTTCAATCGTGTAGAGCGTTTTTTATTTCGATTAAGTATATTACGCGACCTTCCGGTTCAATAGCATTCATGTTATTCTCTTTGCAAAGAAATGTTTGCTATTAATTTGATCTGCTGAAGATATTACAAATTGTAAATTTTATTTAACACATCTGCTGTGGCCTGTTATGTTCACAATCGACGTTTTGTATTTGCATTCCTTTGTGTCAACAATGGCACTTAATTTGATGCCAGAGAACATCAGCTTGTTGTTCCACCAGTAAACGTGATGTCGATCAACAATTGTTTCTAGAACACCATTTCATATAAAGTCCACGTTTCCGAGATAAATAAATGAAAGGTGAATTATTGTGTTCATAATGATGATATTCAGATACTAAGAGAACAATGAGATATGTAACAAAGGTTGATATTGAATTTGAATGAATGGCGGAGAAATGTCAATCGTGTAGAGCGTTTTTTATTTCGATTAAGTATATTACACGACCTTCCGTTTTCAATAGGATTCATCTTATTAGCACAAGTGTGTTCCAAGTATTTAATAATATTTCTTTGTATACTGGAATACGCAACTCATTATGTAAATTCGTAAGAACTTTCGTTAACTGTTCTCGGTTTATCATGTTTACGTCTTTTGTTTTAGTTTCGTGTGAATATTGCAGTTGTTCGTTGTTTTTCATTATTAACCGTAGTACACACGCTTTTGAAAATAAATATGCATTTTAAGTAGTTGTTAGTTATAAATTCTTATTTTTCTACTTTCATATTTTAAGCAGTTGTTAGTTATAAATTCTTCTTTTGCTTTATGAAAGTATCATAGATTTTTCTAGTGCGAATCTGCTGGTACAGTGTCCATTTAGTAGGCAATTAACCGGGCGGCTTATAATAAAATAAAAAAACATTTTTATCTATTTAATCCATATAAGTTTTAGTAACAATTTTCTTAAAGATTAAGATAAATTTATTTGTTCAATCATGTGTAACATGATACATGAAAATGCACATATAGATGGAAACATGATTTTACCGGACCAACGTTTTGCCTCACTCGGCGTACAAAATGTTTATATGTTAAAGAGTAACGGTGGCGTTTCTTGCCCATTCTTCTCCATGCGAAACTACCTTTTGGAAGGGGCAACTAGAATCAATTTTATTTCCGTGTGAATTTTGACGTTCAAATGTGCCATTTATGTGCCTATTTGAAAGAAATGCTTTGACTTTGACTTTGTTATTAATTAAATTGGCATTTATAAATTAATTATTAACGCCAGTTTCATACATAAAATTATAGTCGGTGCAAAATATGGTCAATAATTCAATATACAATCAGTCAGTACAAAAAGTCGTTAATCAAATTAAATCAACAATAAAATTCAAAATTTATCATTTAAAAAGTCAACTATATTATAGTAACACTTATCAGTAAGCAGCTTTTTAAGTGTTTTCTTAAATAAATTAAAATTCAATTGCTTAATATCATTCGGAATTTTATTGTATATTAATCGGGCCATGCATACTACACTTTTTCTTAGAAGTGCTGTTTTAGCCGAGTGTGACTGCACCCAGAGTCTATACATCTCACGTCTATTTCTATCGGAATTAATTGACAAAAGAGGAAACCATTGAGGATTACTTTTTACAAAAACAGTTACTTCCAATATGTAGAGTGACGGAACTGTTAAAATTCTGGGCTTTATGAATATTGGTCTACAACTATACATAGTTTGCAACCCAATCATAGCCCGTACACAACGCTTTTGCGCTTTGAACACTGTCGTTGTTCGTTTAATTGCCCCACAAAATTATCACAAATCTCAATATAGATTCAACAAGTCCGTAATAGGCTGTTATCAAGGTGTTTGTATTGACAGTAGGAGGTAGTTTCTAGAGGGCAAACGACGAGCTGGTGATTTTTTTACAAAGTACATAAATCTGTTCTTTCAAATTTAATTGCGGAATCAATGATTAATCCTAGAAAACGGGCTGTATCTGCATCTTGGGATTTTTATTTTTTTTAATATTTTTGTGAAAGTAATTATTATTGGTATTCTCATCCAACCTGTGGTCAATCAATACAGGATGCATACTAATTATTATAAATGTGAAATTAAATATGTCTGGCTGTCTGTGACGTTTTCACGCCTAAACCGCTGCACCGATGGTCATAAAATTTGGCAGAGATTATAGCCTGGAGAATATAGAGAAGGACATAGGCTACTTTTTTTTACGCAATAACCGACATCCACCCTGGCGGAGCCGCAGGAAAAAGCTAGTTTGCTATATACTTGAGCGATTTATTGACTAGACATTAAAATAGTTTTTTTTTGTTTCTCAATTAGTTTTTATCATCCAAATGTCCTTTCTTTGATATTGTTTACCGAATCATTGAGCTCATTTAATTCTGAGTTGAGCTGCCTGATTACTGACAATTGCGTGCACTGACTGGACAGGTTCACTCAATCTGGGTGATTCTTTCATCAAAAGACCATTTCAGACACCAATCTACATGGTCTTCACATGATCTGAACAAGATTATCTCTGGACTTTGAAAGAGACTGTGACCTCAGAGTTTGTTTCGGCGTTTCCTATCAGAGTAGTCAGATAGGAAATGCCGACCTCTTCTTTTTAAAATATGATTGACATGTAAAAGTGTTCGCACAAACCTACTTACAGAAATAAAATAATTTATCATTTAAATTAAAACCTACCTCTGATAAACAGAAATCCTACTAGATCAAGCTGATAAAAATACCTACTATTCTAAGTCTATTCTTTTTACAATATAAAATTCCTTTTCAGAAAATGAAAGATATCAGCCTGCCTCCGAGTCAGAAAGGCTTAAAGAAAACTCTTTGGTTGTTGTCCACGTCGAGAAACGCTATTGTGGTCATAGGATGCTCTTTAGCTGCGTTCTTCTTTGAGAAATATTCCACGCAGCCTTTCAAACTCACGGGGACTGTTAAGTAAGAATCTTTTTATATTTATTTATATTTGAAAGTGTTTTACTGTTATACACTAGCCACCTGCCCCTGCTTTGCACGGTTTTTACGACTTGAAAAAACATCGAGATTTCTTTATTATTTATGTAAGTATAATAATGTATTATGCACATTAACCCAGGGCTTGTTAACGTTACCAAATAACAAAATAATAACCGTTACGTAACGTTAAATTTCAATGATATACATACTAACGTTATAAAAATCTGACAACAAAAACTTGATAACATTACCAGTAATGTAATGTTAAATAACGTTAACAAAAATACGATAACTAACGTTAATTTAGCTAGGTTGCCGTTCTGTGGGTAAGAATCAGGCAGATTCAGGCAACTTTTGATCGGCACGGCATCAGAGAGGCGAGAGGGTGGGCTTCTGCCGCGCCGCACGCCTCAGGCCCCACTACTTACATCTCACCCGTTTAAAATAACGATAAAATTAATAGTCGCATAAATAACGTTAAATCAATTACCGTTATTTTAATAATAACGTTAACTCTGTCAATACAAGGTAACGTTATGAAAATTTACCGGTATTTAAAGCCCTGTATTAACCTTCCGGAATAAATTCTTTAAATTATGGTGAAAACCGCATCAAAACTCTTTGCGTAGTTTAGAAGTACAACGTCGTCACACAGGTAGACACGAAAAGAAACTTCAATATGTATAGATATAAAATAGAAGTATTTCACTGCTATCATGGAGCAGTTTCTTAGAGAATCAAGGTATTGCATAAGGTCAATGATAGCTGTCTTCCTTATTTCAAATCTTTAAAAATATTAAGGCGGTATGATCCGACAGAGATCGCGCTTACTAGTTTTTAGATACATAAAAAAGAGTGTTATAAAAAAAAAGTGTTATTCTGAAAAAAAGTCATGTCATATTTATGGATCTAGGTGACATGCAATCGCTTTTAATAACACAATAGATTACTTTGCTGGATAGAAAAAATCCCAAAGTTACCCCTTTTCGTAATGTTTAATCAATCTCATAGCTACAAAACACAAGTTTTTTTCTTATTTTTTATACTAATGAAAGTAAAATTGTTTAGCACAATTCACTGAGTTTGTCTTGATAAAACGATTAAAATAATTTCTATGTTTAAATAACTATAAAATGCGCGAGGCAACCACTCGCGACTTCGCGAGCCTACTTCAGTCGGCTCGAGCGCTGGATCATAGCGCCTTAACATTTCCGTCTTTATAAATATATTGGAAACGGCTTTATTTGTGAAAAATAATCCAGATATCTTTCAAAAATTGTCGGCAGTCAGAAAGAATCCAATACGGATTCAATATTTTAATCAATTGTGTCAAGTGAAATGTAAAACCGCATTAATTTAAAAAGTTTTTCGTATTGCCCCACACGTTTATAATAAAGTACCTAATATTATTAAAACTATGACTGCATTCGAATTTAAAAGGGCACTAAACAAAATTATTTAAATATTAATAATTGACGACTCACAATATAATTATTTAATTAATAATTGACGACTCACTGACTGATTGACATGCTATTATTCATTTGTTTTTTTTTTTTTTTTTTATTGATTTAATTGTTTATAGATATTGTAGCCTTGTAAATTTAGTAGTTTTTTTTTTTTTTTTTTCAATAAATTACTGATCCTAATATTTTTAAACTAAAATATTAATTGTTAGCTTTTGTCCGCACGCTGCAGGGTAGGTGGGTACCCGGCGTTAACCATGCCGGCTACTCGGTTGTCCGGCAAAACCAGTTCCCATCCCATGTCTAGTTTATACGGTGCAGCTTTTATTATTGCTTCAACTTATGGTACGTCACGGGAAATTAATTCGCACCGTGTTATCGGGCTTAATTCATTTATGATACTCTTTTGCTAATTAATCTCTTTTGTGGATATATAAAACACGCTATTATTCAAGATAAAAAAATCGTTTCCCTGTTGAACATAATATTTCCTTGTTGAATACCATGTCCTTCAAATATGACCGATATTCGCTAATAAATGTAAGGCCATTGATACTAGTATCAATTGGCGATGATTCATGAAAAGGCCGTTCTATTTGCATAAGAACATAGACTTTTATTGAAATGATATACCTACGTAATTCAAGAAACAATCGGTTGAATCGACAAAAGAATTAAAGACCATTCATACAATTTGTATGCACTAAAATTACTTTTGAAAGTTGCAGAATGTAGGAACATTTTTATTTGTTGAATCCCCATCTTTTCAATGTTAGTCTGTCAATCATTCTGTCAATGTCACATTTTTAATTTATTAGATCTGACATTTAAAGAAGTTGGTATTAAATAACGACGAAATAAATAATCCTGAGTCGGTAAAACACATTGTATCCTGCAAGGAGCAGCAAAAAATTGCCCTTAAGGGCCTATACTACCTCAAATGGCTTAGCATAATACTCCGTTATGTCGAAAATACTGCAGCATTAATTTTGAAATAAATATATGGTAAATTTGAGGATTAATTTTAAGTACTATGTTAGCCGAAAACACGATTCCATAAAATTTTCTCGATTGAAAAAAAATCCAAAGTTACCTCCAAACCGAACAATAAAGCGCTGGTATTCAAAAAATACTTTAAGTTAGATAATGAAACTTTGCATACGAGTATTAACTGAACTAACTATAAAGCAGGGGGCCAAGTCTACTAATGTACAAACGTTGCAATGGTCTCTTCATTGTGAGTTTTTGACAGATTTGCCATACAAACACTGTCAAATACTCACAATGGCGAGACCATTCTGACACTATTGTAATAGCAGACTTGAGGCCCTGGTCTTATGTTATATACTTTTTTTAAATGACCATTATTTTCACCGTAAAACGAAATTACCTAAACTATCGGCGCCTTGGAGCCTTTTTCCTGCCACCCTGTCTCGCTTGCTCGCGTGACCGGTAGCAATAGTGTGCGAGCGAGATACAGAGTGAGGTGGTGCTGAGGTTGTATAGACTCTTAAGGTGAAGAACGAATTTTGGCTGTGTCTATATTTTCTGTCAAATGTGAAAGTTTTGCCTGCATTAAGAAGAGAAGGGCTTAGGCGCGGACCACACAGAAGCTACGTGAGACGAGAATGGGATGCAGACGCGGCATATTAGTAAGCAGATGGAAAGCGACGGGCCTGCGTCTTGTCCTTTCTGTATGTTTTGTGCCAGATCGCGTTAATACATTTATGTATGAAGAATAATGAAGATACGTGAAAGGTTCGCCGCGTCTACCGTCCTCGTCTCACGTCGCTTCTGTATGTACCGCGCCTTATGTTAAAGCTGTCATACTACAGTTCGGGACATGGGATACGGCTGACGCATTCCGCATTTTAAATGCAAGGGACTGCTGAGCATAACAACACCTCAGTTAAAACTGAAGTAGTCGCAGCGTGGTTCCCCCTGCCAAACAAATATCAACCTTCCTTTTGTTGAAATACAATCCAAAATAAATACTCCTTCTAAACATTATACTATCTTGTTTCAGAGACGGTCTTCCTTCACTGCGTCTGCCGCCGTTCTCTACAGTTTTGGACGACGGAAGAGAAGTGAGCTTCATGGAGATGTGCTCAGACCTCGGCTCCTCCATATTTATAGTTCCTGTTATTGCTGTATTAGGCAATGTTGCCATCGCTAAGGCTTTTGGTAAGTTGAAGCTTGAATTTGAACTTCAAGTACCTATATGAGAATAAGATTTATTTTATAATATAAAAACGCAGTGTTCAACGCAGCCATCGCTTGACTTTCGGCGAGTATAGATGCTTCAAATTTAACTTTAATGCAATGAAGATATGGTGCATTATATTTTGGGTTGAACATTGTGGTACTGTAGGTAACACGTCAATCCTATCTTACATTTAAATGGGAAAGATAAAACTCCAAACCAATTTAAAAAAAAAAATGTAATCTTATACTTAAATAAAAAAACCAGGTCCGTTTAGATATAACACTGACCAAGAAACGAAACACTAACTGTAGTGTACTTCAGAATCAGTTGATAATATAATTCTTTTAATAATATTATATCATGAATTTCATTTGGTTTATCAACCGCTTATCGAGGTTAACCAAGTGAAACAGTTTAATTAATAGTATCAGTAATTGTCTGCTTGTTATTGTAGTAGGTATGTTATTATTGCACAATATGTATGTTTTTAACATACATAGGTATTGTGCAATAATAACATACCTGCCCAATATTTTTTGTGTAGCCAAGCCAGTGTAGCCAAGCCAAGAGCCAAGCTATGTTGGGATATCCCCCTACAAGGAAAAACATTACACTTCTTTATCATTATTGTTCTGAAAAACAACAACGATTCATGCTTATTATTTGGATTACAGCTATTTGAATACCATTTTATTAAACGTTATTACGCCAGACACAAAGAATAGTCCGCCCCATTTCCATTTCCTCCCGTGGGTGTCGTAAAAGGCGACTAAGGGACTTACTAGAGAATGGGCGGCAGCCATCTCTATGCATTTTTAACACCATACTGCGATCGCCAACCCGCCTGCCAAGCGTGGCGATTATGGCAACCCCCCCCCCCCCAGCCATTTTCGCAGCCATTTTATGCGTTTATGTATGAACTTATGTACTTGTTTATGTATGGATGTTTGTGTATGTGAGATTAAATGTTTGTAAACACACCCACAATACAGGAGAAATTCCGGGCAACGTGTTAAAAAAAAAACTAACATAGTTTTTAAGCACTATTGTACTAACAAAACGGATCATGTTCTCTGAAAAATAAATAATAATAATATGGGATTCATTACCTATCAAATCTTCTTGACATTGCGCACAATTTCGGAAGATGCCGTTTAAAAAAAAAACTATAAAATAAATCGGCCTAACATTTTTATAACTATGTTCGGGTCAGCTTCCAGTCTAACCGAATGCAGCTTGATACCAGTATTTTACATGGGGCGACTGTCTATCTGACCTCCACAATACAGTTACTGGGAAACACGATAGCCCCTTGGCAAGACTGATTGTCAGACTTTCGGGCTTCTAACTACCCGTAACGAATGACAGCTGAGACCAACAGCTTAACATACTTTCCGAGGCACAGAGGGGTCTTGATATGTTATCTAATCTGGTAACCATGGTCACCCATCTACGGACCAACCTCGGCAAGCATTGCTTAACCTTGAAGATCGACCCGTGCAGCTGTTACCCACGAGCCACGAGCTGTGGTAAAACAAAATTCCCTAAGAAAGCAAACGACTGGTAGTTGTTGCATTAAACAATTTTAATTCAACTAAATATCCGTGTGCATTTCCACTAAGTTACATTAATGTAAGTTTCAAAATTAATGTCACGTTTTATGAACCTAGTTCAAAACTTTTTCTAATATTAAATGATAAAAATGTTTATAAAAAAATCTATGAGAACATTCGTAAAAAAGTACCTACGTATATAACATTGTTTTTTGCAAAATTATTTTTTGTTTTGAACTCGACAAAACTATTGCTATGTCATAAGTTTTTATGAAAATCACGTTTTAAAATAGCCAAAATTTGTGTTACTTGTGTTATGTTCTTTGGACCTATTTCAAATTATTCTTTAATTTTGGATGATAAATCAGTTTTAATGGACAGATGTAATCGAAGAGAACATTCGTAAAAAAATACATTAATTATAATAATTTTTGCAAGGCTATTTTTTGTTTTAATTCAGCAAAATTATTGCTAAGTCATTCGTTTTTATGAAAATCACGTTTTAAGAAAGCCAAATTTTGTGTTACTTTCAATGTCATGTTCTTTGAACCTATTTCAAATAATTCAGGTTTAATCTAAAGGCGCTGTCCCTCATCGGTAGCATTCGCCTGTAATGTACTTAATAGTTTAGATTCGAGCATTACATCATTGAGTGAGGAGTACCGAGCATTACAGTGCGCAACCTGTACTGATACCATTTGTAACATGAATGCGAATCTTATCGAATCTTAGATTGTTACATTACAGGCGAATGATCCGGTAAGGAAGCGCCTTTAGAGAACATTCATAAAAAAAGTACGTAACATTACATTTTGCAAAGATATTTTTTGTCTTGGATTCGACGAAATTATTGCTAAGTCATCAGTTTTTATGAAAATCAAGTTTAAAGAAAGCCAAAATTTGTATTACTTTCTTGAACCTATTTCAAAATGTCGGATGATAAATTAGTTTTAATAGACAGGTATTTTATTTATGAGAACATTCGTAAAAAAAATACGTAACATTGCTTTTTGCAAGGTTTTTTTTTTGCTTTGGATTAGAAAACATATGTGCTAAGTCATTCATTTTTATTAAAATCATGAGTTTAGAAAGCCTTCTAAGTAAGCCTAAAAAAAAGTAATGCAATAAAATTATAATTTACTAGCCTTCCGTCCGCAGCTTCGCCCGCGTTAAATTAATTTTCCCATATATGAAAAGGTATTTCCCCGCGGTAAAAAGTAGCCTATGTCCCTTAGGAATAATATAGCATTCTAATGTTGAAAGAATTTTTTAAATCAGTTCAGTAGTTTTTGAGTTTATTTGTTACATACAAGAATACAAAAGTTTTAAAGCAATAAGCAATTTATAATATTAGTATAGATATCTGCAATAAATGCAAAAAAAATATTATCATCAATATAATGGTATTTATTGCGTATCGAAGTCTCAACAAGGTTATTTTACGTTATTAATTAATTCTAACGACATTCGTCTGGCTTTATAAGGGATTTTTACGATTATGACATAAGTCCTTGACATTCTCTTGTTTATAATCTTGAATGTATGTATTTAATAGGTCAATGGTAGGCGATTAATCTAAAATAAAGAGAGATATGAAACTTCGAAATTGGTAATTTATAGTCTTAAAAAATCATCTTAAAAAATGCCACTGAAATTCTAACCTTTTTCAAATAGCGTCAGATCTAAAAGAATGGATTTTATGCTAACTCCTTGCATTGCTAGGTATTTAATTTTTACGATTACATTGTAAACCACTTATATTTACCACGAAACGTTTAAATTGTTTTCAAGATGTAATTGCCACCAATTTGCAATAACAGAAACCGATTTTATTTCCTTAAATAGGTTCAACACCACAAGCATTTAACAAAATTCTTACAATAAAACCAATAAGTCCAAACATGTACACTACAAAACTCTTGCAAAACTACGTACATTACATTTAGGGCCAGATTTGTTCCACAACCCCCGGATTCGTACCGGTTAATTTATCTGGTACGATTTAATGCGAATATATTATACCAGCTTCTTAAGCCCGTTACTTCGTCTGCGTGAAATTCCGATCCACGTTCTTGCTAAGCGTTCTTTCAGTTTTTTTTATTTTTTTTATGGGCTCCTAACGGTACCAGCGTGATGTTAAATAGCCCATAGCCTTCCTCAAGAATCGGGCTATCAAATGCAAAAAGATTATTTCAAATCTGACTGGTCGTTTCAGAGATTACCGCGTACAAACAAACAAAAAAAAAAGCTTCAGCTTTATTATGAAGCGACATTTTGGTCGAAACTTAAAATACTTAAAACTTAAAATCTTATTTTAAGTAGGATGGCATTCATGACTCAATCTATATCGACGGTTAAAAGGACCTTTTAACCGTCGATATATATTAATGTCACTAGTGGATAGAGCCTAGCCGTAAAGATCGAAACGCTCATGTACAGATATCCCAAGAAATGTATGCGCTTCGGGAATAATCGTCTATCTTCGGAAATGGGAACGCGCGATGATGAGATAAAATATAGAGCTGTTACAACCGAGGAAGGACTTGCCTATTTTGTAATAAAAAAACCTTAATGGGCACTTATGAAACTTTAGAAGCTAGGTGCACGGTTCCAATTGGTCATTACCTATGGAGAAGAGCCGGCAAGAAACTCCACGATTACTCTTTTAAAAATAATCGGCTTTTACAATATTTTCAAATAACAGTGTTAATAAGTATGGGAAGACTGTGTAGCCTGTGTATTGCCATTTCAACTACAGTAACAAATCTGAATAAATATCATGTCCACAAAAACTACAAATAAAGTGTTGAAATTAGAATTCTATAGGTAAAGATTACAAAATTATAGATTAACAACTCAATGCAATTCCAAAAACCTTTTTCAAACTTTTTAGTAACCAATGACGATATGCAACCAGAGTAAGTTTAAAGTAAACCGGCACAGAGAAAACTTCATACAAATGCGCAATGGCAGGCCAAAACTTAGAAGCTTTGCCTCTGTGGACCTCTGTGTAGGCACAGCTTCTATCTTCTCTGTGTTACGCGACGTTCGTGCTTATTCGGAAACACGATGATTGACGAAGCGCATACCTTTTCTAGTTTAACTGTATGTATTTATTTTCATTAATAAAGGTTCACTAAAAATTCTAATCTTTATTGTTTCGGTATTTCAGCGAGTGGCGAGTCAGTGGATGCAACGCAAGAGTTAATAACTCTGTCGCTGTCGAACATATTTGGTGCGTTCGCCGGCGCCATGCCGATCACAGGCTCCTTCTCAAGAAGTGCTGTGAACCATGCCAGTGGGGTCGCCACGCAGTTTGGTAGCATTTATACAGGTAAATCCTACTTCTAAAATAACAACTTTCTTTCTTTTCTTTTTTTTTTTTTTTCTTTCTTTCTTTTCTATTTCTTTTCTTCATATGAAAAGATATACGATATCTTTTCATATGCATTAAGTAAAAAGTTGTTATTTTGACATTACAAACACATTCAATTTTATTTATTTGTATAGATCACTCTTAAACTACTTAAATGTAAAACAATAAACAAGATAATTGTCCTATTAAAATAAATTCACAATGGCTATTTATAGGACATATCCGCCAAGCCTAGTACAATAAAGCGATTAACTCAAGTCACGTCATGTTGAACACTTTCAACCGATTCATATAACCAATTCAGTACACGCCGTACATTTTGAGATCAGGAATTTTAAGTGCCGAGTAAGCCTTAGCCAGAAATTCGCACAGTAATCCTATTAACGAAAGTCTTACTAGCACAACGCATGGGAAGAAATGAAAGTATCGCTTTTAATTTTACTGTTTTGAGAGTAGTGGTGGCCTGGTGGTAACTGCCCCGACTTACTTATTGTAAGTCGAATCCAAGCAGCCGCTTTACTTTGTGTAAATATTTCATCACCAATGCGCTCAAAAACGGTGAAGGAAAATGTCCTGAGGACACCGGCATGTCCTAGAAACAAAAATTCGAAGACATGTGATATCTATCAACCCGTACTGGGCCCGCGTGGTAGATTAAACCGCACTCCATCTCGAAGAGAAGAGACCTGCATTGGTATTCTGTAAAGATCTCACCGTGAAAACCGAGGTGAAGTGAGCTGCCATTCCGCCTGTAGCGCTATTCTGTAAAAATCTCACCGTGGATTCGTAGGTGAAGTGAGTTCAAAGTGAGCTGTCAATCTCAAGGCTCCCTAGCGTCAGTTAGGATGAAAGTTCACTTCAAGCTCACTTCACCTACGGTGAGATTTTGACAGAATCGACCGGCTGATGCTGGGGATTGACACTAGTGACAGATCATTTTAAACTCACTTCACCTAAGTTATCACGGTGAAATTCGTACAGAATAGAGCAGCTGTGTCCCACCAGGGGGAACATTCTAGGCTAATTATGCATTAAAAAAATATCGTCAACGGGGATGGTTCATCTCACCTGATGGTAAGTGATGATAAGGCCGAAGGTGGAAGCGAGCTTCACCCGAAATTCCAACCACAGAGGAACTGGCTATCTTACACTATAAATGCTGTTAACATTGTTGTTATGGTGACAGACTTAGATAAGATGGTGGTAGCTAGTCAGGCGGACTTGAGAACAAGTCTTACAAACAGAGCAGAAAATTTTGCCCCTGCTGAGAATCGAACCCGGGACCTCTGGGTCTGAAACAGGTGGTCTTACTACGAGAACACAGAGGCGCTATTTAGCGTAGTTGGGGACATCAGGCCCGATGTACATACAATACAAATGTACACACGGCCACAAATCAAACTATAATTTCCAGTTTAAGCTGATCTCGCATTTTATAGGATTTCCGTACAATGAGAGATCAGCTGCTACTGGAAATGAACAGCTTGATTTGTGGCAGCGTGTACGTTGCGTTCAGATCGAACAGAATCTCTATCGAGATTTCCGTATTACTACGTTTTTCTTTCCTGTTATTCTTCCTATTAATGTATAACAAAAATATTATCTATCTATCAACATACAGCACGTTATTCTTTCCTTGATGAAATCTGTCATTCCTTTCTCCGCAAATATTTAGTCCTGCTGAGCTGAAGTCTCATAAAACGAGACGGGGCAGTGCAGGGCGCTCATTCGTCAACGCTCACGGCGTTCCGCCCCCCGCCTCGCCGCGTGATACAGCGGTATCGGTCGAACTACAACGAATGTCTTAATTTTTTATGTTTCCAGGTATACTGGTACTGTTGGCGCTCAGTCTTTTGACTCCGTACTTCTACTTTATTCCGAAGGCGGCGCTGGCATCCGTCGTGATATGTGCTGTGATATTTATGATAGAATATGAGGTAAGTACCTTTTACGCATTTGTACGAATTTGTACGCATTTTTACTTTAACAATTGCATTCCTTACTTCTGGCAGCAATATATGTCTATAGAATATCTAGAAAGCTTGTTCCATAATATTTGTAGCCCGGTCCTTAAACCGAAATTACACTCACAAGAATAAGGGTGTTGAGGTAAGAGTAACTTCGAGGAAGGATGTAACATAAAGTGGATAATACCTCCTCTAAAATCCCAGAATAATTATAATGACATTTAAATCCCGGGATTTAAAAACCACGATTTAATTATTGGACATTATTTATAGTTACAAATTATTGATTTGAAGACTCAAATAACATTTTTAGGGTTACGTACTAAAATTGCTAAAATAGCTCTTTAATTTAATAGTTTTAGTTTGGAACCCTAAAAAATGTTAGGTATATGATTTTTCAAATAAATAATTTCCAATAAATAATTCGTAGTTTTTAAATCCCGCGATTTAAACGTCATTTTAGTTATTTCGGGATTTTAGAGGAGGTATTATCCACTCAATGTTACATACTTCCTCGAACTTTAGGTAAATTAACTCTACCTATTCTGATCTCTGGTTATAATTCTGTTTTCGTCGCTCCAGGGGTGCCATTAATCAGCTCAGTAGGTATTATTGATTGCTAACTTATTGCGCTTCTTTACTGTAATGGTCGGGCTGTGGATTTTTGTGCGAACAAGTTTATAATGTTTACAAAAGGGTGCGTGTAACTGTGATTTCGGTTCTGGCGAGGAACCCATGGGAGGTTCTGTTAAGTATAGTTATTTTTAGACGTCCGTAACGTATAATAATAGCGCCCTAGACGCTGATGGTCGCATGGTGTCTTACTTTGTTAAGACAACGAGATGGTTGCCAGAAGTATGAAAACATCGTTGGATGTATCCTTTCCCGCCGGTCAATTTCTTTGTTCAATTTAGTGCTGACCAAAATTGGATTTTTATTTATAAACTTCTCTGCGCTATCTAACAATAAATACAGGATAAATGTTTAACCAGTGCGGAATTTTTTTTTGGTGAATCAGTATCAGTAACAGAACACATTTCCAAAATTTGTTCAATACTTTTTTTTGGTCGTAGGTTCGTAATAATATAAATGGGCGAGCACACAGCTGATAGGTACCTACTAATGCGTTCGGCTTCACTGACCGCGCCGCCGGCGCGTTGCGCGACGAGTATCCATTATACTAGTTTCAAAATACATAAATATATTTCATTAACGATAACTACATTTTTTTGTACTAAGACATATCAAAATAAGAAATAGGTGTATAATAAAACACGTTTAAGTTCAATTTAAAAAAAAATTGCGCCCTGATTACAAACTTCCTGTATAAAATTATGTATATCCACTTTTATGTAACCTAATATAATTTTACAGGTAGTAAAACCAATGTGGCGATCCCGTCGCGCGGACCTACTGCCAGCATTTGCAACTTTTGCACTGTGCTTATCAGTAGGCGTTGAGTTGGGCATCCTAGCCGGAGTAGCAGTCAACGTGATCCTGCTTCTGTATCCCAGTGCAAGACCACAGCTAGAAGCGGAGATTATTACGGTGAGTTTATCCATTTACTTTTAAGCCTCAAGAGGGTGCGTTCTGAAAGTTGGCAATGTCGCGATTAGCTGTCAAGTAATTCAATGTTTTGATTAATTTCCTGAATAAGAATTGGATAAATAAAAAAATGATAAAGGTCACAACACTACTGCAACGAATCCAAAGATATGAAATAGTAATAACGTCATCTCGGAATATTAATAAACGAATAATTTGTGTTTTTGAGTGCATTTTTCCAATAAAAAGTGAAACTTAGTGCTTAAACTCAAACTCAAATCATTTGTTTCAATTAAACCATTTACAGGCACTTTTGAATTGTCAAGGAGTCGGTCAGTAAGAAAAATGAAGCTACATGCCCATTCCAAAGCGTAGCTACCTATGGAGAAGAACGGGCAAGAAACTCCATGGACACTCTTTTAAATTAAATTGTTACAAAGTATTCGTTACATCTATAATGTTGAATTTAAAACTTAATGTGAGAACGATGTAAAAATAAAAATAATAAAAACTTACACATTAAAAGCGTCCAGAGAATGATTACGAACGATACTTATTGTTATAGCGTATGGATATCCTATGAATTAATTATTATTTATGTATTTGATTTTTCGACTTCATACATAGACGTTCATACAAAGCTATCGCGGCATGTAGAATGAGAAACGTGAAATCCGACTTCTAAGGGCGGGTTGTTTCACGTCCACTTGACGCACGCGCGTATACGTCAAAAATTGCGCTAACTATCGTCAAACCAAAAAAAGCGTTGTTTCACAATATTATGCCCTTAAAGTTCGTTAAAAAATAACGATTACAGTAACCCACTGGTTAACGTCATTTTATTCGTCTACATTTGAAGTTTGACGATCGGTTTTTTATGCAGTGAAACAACGCTTCGTATTTAACGAACTTTAAACATCGGATGTAATCGTTATTATTTAACGTACGTATGTTACGTTAACCAACCGTTTGAAACAACCGGCCCTTAGATCGTCGCGATTATAATCAAACTTAATTATTTATATTTCATATTGCAGAATGCTTCAGGCTTCAGTTACGTTCTAGTAACAGTGGGCAACAGTCTGTACTTCCCGGGCGTGGAGTACATCCGACAGTACGTGGAGCGAGCCGCTAAGAAGCAAGGTGGCTGCAGCATGCCCGTCGTTATCGACTGTCGATACGTGCTAGGTATGTCGATACGTGATAGATGAAAATCTCCCGAAATCCTAGCTTTTAAATCGAAGGTTCTAAGGAACTGGATTGTTTTGACTTTGCGCCTAAAGCACACTCTGTCGTTACAAATAAATTATTATAGCAATTACATTCAATAACTGTTTGTAAATTAGACAAACTCGACATTTTAAATGAATGTTGCCATGTCCTTACATTACACATCATCATTGACATTTATACATCCGTGCTTATATTTTAAACTCACAAGTGAAGTCTGCTTTACTTTATACTATCTGTGCCCCGCGGTTTCACCCGCATAAGTCTCGATTCCTCGGGAGTATCGGGATAAAAATTATCCTATGTGTTAATCCAGGTTATAATCTCTCTGTGTGCCAAATTTCATCCAAATCCGTTTTGTCGTTTTTTCGTGATCGAGTAACAAACATCCATCCATCTTCACAAACTTTCGCGTTTATAATATTAGTAGGATAATCTACCTCCATGACCGTGTGTTGCCGGACGTAAAGAATAGCAGCATCCCATTTCCTCCCGTGGGTGTCGTAAAAGGCGACTTAGGGACTTACTAGAGAAGGGGCAGCAGCGTTCTCTATGCATTTTTGACACCGTACTGCGATCGCCAACCCGCCTGTCAAGCGTGGTGATTATGGCAAACCCCTCCCTTTTGGGGGAGGCCTATGTCCAGCAGTGGACGTCTTTCGGCTGAAATGATGATGATGGAATCTACCTCCAGAATAAATAAAGCTTTTAATAGGTACCCAAAGCCTGGAATGTTCTCGAACTAAAAAGTGCCTTATGTCCTAGGATTTAGGGTACATTTTTGTTGCGGCAACCCTACGTGACAAGTGGCATCTAATTTTACATAATATTTTAACGAACCTTTTGGTCTTAAGGTGCGGACTTCACAGCAGCTAAAGGCATTTGCGCCCTGTCAAGCTCACTTGCGTCCCGCGGTCAGCCTCTAGTACTTTTATCACCCCGCGCGAGCGTCGCTTCTGTCTTCAGTGGAGCCGGATCTAACGTAGTGGTCGTGTTGACACATGCTGAGCTGGACTCTACACTACATAGTAAGTGGATGTTGTACTTCTACACCCCCAAGCAATAAGTCGGCAATCGTAAAACTGAAATTTAACAGAAAAAATGTTTTTCTGTTTTTGTTGAACATCTTTTTAATTAGTCGAACTATTGAGGTCATTGATATATCAATCGAAAGTTATTTTTTTTAGTTTTTTAAATACTATATAAACATTAAATTATGTTCGCGGTACACCTTGAAATTTAAGAAAATAACGCCGTTATTGCAGTATGTTGATACGTAACATTACAATACGTACTTTTCCAACGTTATTTCATATCTTAAAAACGATACTAAATTCGTTATTACGAGGTTATTGTGGTTAGTTTAAATTCACACAGTAACACGCCGCCTTACAACGAAAACCAATGAAATCGAAATTTTGACGAAAATGACTTATGAATGCCAAAGTATTTAAAATGTTGTGCTCTTTCGTCTGCAAAAACCCATTCATCGCTAAGTCTTATAGTTTCGCTGCTAGCTAATAAGATAACCATTTCAAGCATTTGCAAGGTTTGTTATCAAATACAAAACATTAAGCATATTATCTGACAATTATTGAAAATTTCATTACAAAGCAATAACTTTTTTAAATCTCAATAGACATGTTTAAATAGAACAATTATCAATGTACTGATGCTTTGAAGTAATAGTAACAATATAATACTACAAAGGGTATTTTCAACCCCATAAACTTTGTAATCGCGATATCTCCGTTTGCACTTTTAATGATTTAATTAGTTTACGTTGTAGGGCGGCGAACAGTATTGTTACAAAACATTGTTTTTGTCGAAAACGGGACCAGACGTATTCAAATTTGATGCGTATTGCAATTTTACACGTATTTATTAATCAATTATTTACTTTAAAAACCATTACAGTTTGAGCTTACTCAAAATAATTCGACAAAATAAACGTGCAAGCGTGTGACGGTATCAACAACGCCACATGCGAACTACGCATCAAAGACCTGACGTCACAAACCTGCATCGCGCTGTCAGAGTTTACCGCGCGACTAGCATATATACAACATCCCGACATCAACCGTTGGGCAGTTGCCCACCAGACACAACACCCGTCTAGTCGGAGGATCCTCCCTTTACTATAGAGTATGAGTGAACTTTACACCCGGTTCCTCATACCTCTAAAAGCGTTTACCAAGAACTGCACGAAAATGAATTATGCCAGTAAATCGGTTACTAAAATTAAATACACAAAACACTTTTATAATTATAGATACGTAAAGATATTTTTCTCCGAAACCGTTGCGCATGTGCTCTTCTAATGCACAGGCGTCACCCAGATTAGAACAGAAACCCTCGGGGCACCTAGATCTTTCATCGATGTTCTGACCAGTCGAGGAGACGTGATTAGCTTTTGGAGGGAGGTGGGCTGGTTGGTATAACCACCGACGGCCGCCATGGCCCACACACAATGGTCCATCTGAAGGACTAAGTGCGGAAAAAGAGGGTTTGCCTCTAACATACCTATATACTTATCTCAATTTTTTTTTTTTTTTTTGTTTTTTTCCTTACAATATAGGTGTATAAGTATATTTATGGTATAAATATCACTACGAAAAATGTGAAATAATTTCCTAAGATTTTGACTTAACAATAAAAACTCCGCAATAGCACATTACCGACTTATTGCTTGGGACTCATTGCTTATTGATCGACTTGATGTCAGTCGACGCAATGAAATGAGATGATTAGACTGCTGTTGGTCTTAAAATCTCATAAGTTTATACTATGTTTTAACCTTTTGACCGCCACGTCAAAAAAGTAAAAACGTGCCCTCGGCGCCAAGATACGAATTCATCCATTCGAGTTTTTCTCATCTTATGTTAATATAGATGAAATATAAAGAAAGAAGTTCAACTAATATAAATGTATACAAGTCAAGGATCATAATTAGCAAAGGAAATAAAAAAACAATGTGGTTTTATGAGCTTTATTTACACATTTACGTATAAAAATCTGTCATATAGTCGTGACCGTGGCGTGCTGGGCACATTTTAGTTTGTCATCTATACATGATTGTGGTGGTCTAAAAGGTTAATGTGATGTTGTAATTCTCTTTTATTCAGGTTTCTTTTTTTCCGCAGATCTAACAGGCCAAATTCCCCTACCAATACTAAGCGGTAAGGAACTCACACCGCCTCCTAAATACGATTCGCTAAAGCAAATAGACGATGACATCACAGAGATTGTGATCGCTGATGAACAAAACAGTATCCCGTTGTTAAGCAAGAACGGGACGAGATCTCAACAGAACGGGGCCAATGATACGTGACTGTAATACGTAGTGTGGTTTAATAGTTTATTGGCTGAGGTTTTGTGGTTTTAGCAAAGAATATTAATTTACATACTAACGAATAGTAGCAAAAAGAATAGGAATACAATAAAAAAAAAATGGTGTGAGTCAAGTTTCTGGTTTCATAATCATTTTCAATGCTAATGCGGGGAGAAGTCTAGTTCTAAAAAGGGTATTTTGGGTCCTAAATGACACTGCTTGCCCGGCGTTGTTGTTGATTTATTTTATGAAATTGTCACAGAAATATTTTTTCTTTTTAAACCGGCCAAGTGCGCAAAGTGCGTTTTAATTACGCAACTTGACAAATTCAATTTTCAAAGTAAGATTCCCTTGCTTAAACCATAAAAGTTCAGTTTAGGTATTTTTTGTAGATATAGCTAGCTAGCAAGTTCGACAGTGTCCTTTGTATACGTAGATAGTTCCTAACCTTAAGTATATTTTTCAAGTAGAAAGTATTGAGATTTTTTGGAAGTGGCGACACTGACCGGAATCAACGTGGTTTTAAATTAGAAACTGACTCTTTGTCCGAAAAAACCTTTCGGACATTCCTATTTGATCTTTGGTTTGAATGAGTCTGAAATCAAGCTTTTTTTTTATCTGTAATATTGTTAAAAATCTTCCAGTTGATCTGTGCCCTACATCAAGTCTTTCCAATAAGTTATTGACTATTGTCGACCTTGTACAGAATAAGGAATAAACTAGAATAAGTACAGAATAGATAAATTAATTTACATTTTAGTATATATTACCGGCGTTTAACGCCACACAATCTGATTCGAAATCGCCCAATCTGTTTTAAAAAATCAGGCAGTGAAAATGTTGTTGATAATAAATAAGGCTACTTATCAGATCTGAAATATCTATACATATGTACACAACCACAGATTTTGTAAACCACTAAAAGATCGTTCAACATTTATTCCAAAAAAGATGGCTAGAGTAACAGCATCCTGTAGACTCATGTCTACAGAATGCTGTCAGTCGATGTAAATTACCTGGAAAGACTATCCAGCCGAATCTATCGATATTACTATCGATAGATTCGGCTGGATAGTCTTTCCAGGTAATTTATATCGACTGACAGCATCATATCGACATGTAACATCCTCAAAATATCAAAATAAGCCTACAATGTATGGAACATGGGCTGCTGGGACACAGACCTCCTTTCTGCAAGAGGGAGCTACCTCAATATACAATGTGTAACTGAATTAATGCACATTATTCAATTCACTGCACCATTCCATGGGAAATGTCGCAGCAGCGATTCACTTACGAACAGTCCAGCCTGCTCGAAATTAGAGACAGGATACTGTTGTTACTGCCCCACACACCACGCACCAGGGATGCACAGCGCTTATGCATTGTGGCTCATATAAACAAAATAGAAAAGAATCTATGTAAAAGATTTTTATTTTATTTATAAAAGTATTTACCGAAATTTAATGAAGTACCTACTACGTTTTATCATTATACGTACGCGACTGTGTGCGTGCGTAAATTTGTACTGTGACCACAATTTTCTCCTACAATCAGTATAACTAATTTAATAAATAAATAATGTTTTATACATCATAGTAAAAATTCATTGGATGTATTATGATTATAACATAATATTCCAATCCCCCATTTCCTCCCGTGGGTGTCGTAAAACGCGACTAAGGGGCTTACTAGAGAATGGGCCGCAGCGTTCTCTATGCATTTTTAACACCACACTGCGATCGCCAACCCGCCTGCCAAGCGTGGCGATTATGGCAAACCCCCCAATTGGGGGAGGCCTGTGTCCAGCAGTGGACGTCTTTTGGCTGAAATGATGATGATAATATTCCAATTGGGGAGGAGTTTGGTGGCGTGTGTTAATTCCGGGACATCTTGTTGTTGTATATTCGGCGGTAAAACTAATTCTGCATCCCGTGTATACATTTTCGGTATCTTGTAACGAAAGTTGTTGTTACTGAATTATGTCAGGACATGCCCGAAGAGATGGTCTCCAAAATAAATTTTATGTTTTTGTTGTAAAAGTGAGATTTTCTTTCTTATTTAATAATATTAATCTAATAGTAAGTGTTTTATTTAATAAGGCAAATTAGCGCATATGGAGTGTGTTTTGTACTGATATGTAGATAGTTTGGTATTTTTTGTATTGCAGTTCGGGATTATATGATTCGGGTGACTATTAATTACATGTCATGTATTAATGTTGATATTTAACCCGTTTTACGTTATTTTTTTCTAATTCTTAAATATTGTCAGCGAAGTCCAACATAATTCGTTTCTATTTAATAATTTTATATTCATTATTGTTTTTATTTAAATGTGTCTGGCCCAATACGTCTCGAAGGCATAAAAGTAAATAGTACCAAAGATGAGTCAGTCTATTATACAATAACATATTTAGAAATTGGTCAAGTCGATTGATATCTTCAAAATTGGAATTATCGGTATTTTATTTCCTATCTATTTTTCTAAAATTGTCTACTTAAGAATGAGTGATTTTACGATTTTTCATGTTTTTCAGTAAAATTAAAAAAAAAAAAAATATTATTAATTGCAAAGTTGTATGTGTTTACCTACTTCTCTTTGAAGTATTTATGTCATCATAATAGTGATAAATTGCTCTTCAAGCACAAAATTGTGGAATTGCCATTAAAGCATTATAAACAATGCTCGTTACCAGTGAAGTAAAAATATAAAGCAATCTGTACACTATTTAAAAATACATTTTTACAATCGAGTTTCATTTGTTATTTTATTTTAAAATCTCGTTTTTAACATTTATTGTTTGTGATTATGTCTTTATTTATTTTACATAATTTAAAAAGGTAACGGTCTTAAAATAATAATAATAATATGTACAAGTATATAAAAAAGGAGGGGAAAAATCATAGAGCATCAAAAAATGCGTCCGCATCGCTGTCAACACGAAAAGTGCCCAAAAGGCTGGCAGCATTACCAAGTCGTATGGCAATGCTGATTCTTTGGCCAAAAAATAGGCCAGCCCTCTAGTCACGTGGAGAGTCAACCAACCGCTTGGCGATGTCTCAAAAAACTAAGTCGGCTCTCGGACCCCATTACACTAGTGTTTCAATCCCAAACAACTCGAACATTTAAGTCCCAATAAGATTGCAGCAGCCGCCCCAGCACAACCCACCGTGCTAAGAAGATAGGAACTATTTTTATTTAAGAGAAAGATACACCTTAATAAAAAAAACACACAACATCTGCTGAGTTGTTCTCAAAAAAGTGGCTCTGTTACCTGTCAGGCAGTTTTTAGTGGAAATGTGTGATTTCTAAAATACTTTTTATTAAATTCTACACAATATTGTACTTAAAGAGGCTTTTCACGCAAAGGCTGAGTAATATTAAGAAAACCGTAGTGACATTCTTACAACAAAATAAAATTGTAACATCTGTTTCTCACTAACCTGCCACGTCCAAACTCAAAGAGTCACACTTTGATTAAACATTAAAAAAAAAATGAAGATTTTATTCCCTTAGAACAATTCTATTATCACTTGGTAGATCGACACAACTCACAAGTTGTATAAATCTTATTGCATTAACCCCACAGCTGAACACTGTCTCTTAAGATATAGGTAACCCTAGTTTAAGAGGCAGGGCTCACCAATTATTTGCTTACAGATTTCTGCAGCATAGATTATTCGCTCTGTATCTACCACTAGCTGTAATTATACCTTTTTATTACGAATACGGATAAGTAAATTAACCTAAACTTTCTGAAATAAATAAATATTATTATTATTATTAATTCAACATAAGAAAAATACCCAGTATGGAAATTTATATTAAAAAACTCAATAATTGATACATTTTCTCAAATTGATAAATTTATTCGAGCGGTGCCACTTTTTTGAGAACGACCCTAACACTAGGAAATGTAACTACAAACAACGTGTATTTATAAAAATATTTATTCAAAAATAAATAATATACATTGTATAAAACTATCAGTGTATGTACTAACCTATAAATCTTAGCACCATAACGTTACAACATAGTAAATGCATTTTCTGACTATATACTAAAAATAATGAGTATCATAAGTCGAACGACTGAAAAATATACTCTCAAGTAGAACTCTTATAAACGTTGAGAAATAAATTAAAAAATATCATCTATCAATCAGTCAATTACACAAACCGACAATTCAAAGGCGTATTTTGTAGCGTTCTGAAATATCAGAACATATATATATTTCTGAACAAGAAAATGATGGTACCGAAACCCCTGTATAAATATGTTCACTAGCTATCTAGAAATTTTGTTTGAATTTATCAATTATACGCATCTGACGAGTCGGCTGCCTAAATGCAATATCTGTTATCCCATCACCTGAACCCTTAGCTGCCAAAAAGCAAGCTAAAATGTGATTTAAAGCTGCATCATAAAGTTAATAATCTATTGCTTGACGACAGTCTGATGATGGAACATGGGTTTAGACGCAGAGAGAAGTTTCTCTGAGACGACATGTGCTATTCTTGCGCTGCGTTGCCAGACCAGCTCCCGAGTACGCTCGTTATTGCTGTCCACCCGGACCTGGGAATATAAAAAAGTATAACATTAGTTGTATCAGGTATAACAGTAATAGCAGTATCATCATCGTCTTGGTCTTTGTCAAACTACGTAGACTTTATATCTAGTCTAAAAATGTGACTGAATAAGTTTGAGCTTGAGCTCCGCATCTTAGTTACAGGGGAAATTAGGCGAGTTATGAAATTAAATGACGTTTTCCTGTTAGTAGATCTAACAGAGACTATTATACCGCATTTACACATGCGTGCTCGTAATTCGCATCGTCATTGGACGAATTGTTTCGCGAGATATTCGTGCGGCTTTAGGCTACACGAGTGACCGTTTACACATTCGCGTCTATTCATTTCTACTTCAGCTTGACGAAGTGGACGACGTCGTCATTCTAGCGGCTTTTGTAAAGCATTTGCATTTAAGCTGTATGCAAACCATATTGGTAGTCCTCTTCTTCACCGGATTTCATTGATGCCAGCTTCTTGCGTCGATGTGTACGAAAAGTAGCCATAAAAAAATGTTTCTTCATTTTTAAATCGTTCACTGGTACTCCCAATATTCTGATATCAGCAGAAATATAATGCTTGGATTACCAAGCATTGTATTTCTGCTTATCCTTATGATGAGCATCCTTTGGATTCCAAATACCTGGCTGACTTTGGTAAAGCTCCAAAAAACACCATAACTTTATTGTTGGTCTAGGCCATTTTGTTATGTTGCTTGAAAGGCCGTTTGCTACTAAATAAACTAGAAAGCGAATGTGTAAACACTAGTTTGTCTTGCAACTCTTTTCCCTTTGACTCGTGTCCATAAAACCGCTCCCGACGCGAGCGTCACGAGCGGCGACGCGGAACACGAGGCGAATGTCGACCGTTTACATATTCGTGCTCGTGCCTCGACTCGCCGCTCGCCTCGTCATTTGCGAGATTGTGTAAATGCACAATTTTACATTCGGACAATATTTTAAAACTAGATGACGCCGGCACTTCCTAACTGATAAATCCCTGAAAAGAAATGCCGAAACAAACTCAATTATCAAAATTTCGAACTGTTGACCGCACCTGACCACTAACGACAAAGCGAATTCAAAGAGATAAGAACCGGTAAGTAAGATTATTTCAAGAACATATCATATTCATTATCATATTTTCGTTTAATTCCAAATCCGAGCAGAAAATCGAACCAAAACAACTTTAATCACTGCTTCAAATAGAATTAGTTTCGCAAATGATTCGGCCGTAAGAATTTGGTCATACTTTCAGTTTATTTTCTCTACTTTCTTTTATTACCTTGATGATAGGCTAGCTACCACCATCTTATCTAAGTCTGTCGCCAAAACAACAATGTTAACAGCATTTTGTTGTGTTTCGGCAGTTAGAGGTAAGATAGCCAGTTCTTCTGTTGAGGATTCCGGGTGAAACTCGCTTCCATCTTCGGCCTTATCATCACTTACCATCAGGTGAGATGAATGCCAAAAGCTTCCACGTTGTACGTAAAAAAAAAAAAAGATGATGATTTGCTTGAAAGTAAAATAAATTTACCTGTTTGGGCTGGAGAACTTTGATGGTATGTAATGTAGCGACGCCTTGGTTGTTGACTCTCAAAGTGAGTTTGCCGAGCATCTCGGCAGTGGTTGCTGTAGCTGACCTGATGTCTTTCTTAGCTCCACGTCCAATCTAAACAAAAAAAATCTTATGTAGAATAGTTCACATTTAAAAGCCTTTATTTTAAACAAAGGAGGGAGAAAATTTCAAAACAAAACGAAAAAAACATCAACCGACATTTTGAAAAATACTGATACCAATAAGGTAGGGCTGGTAATATTTAATAACTGATAAACCAACCGTCGATTTTGCACCCTTTTCATTTAAACGAAACCGGCCAAGTGCGTGTCGGACCACAAACACTTAAGGGTTCCGTAGTTGGGATGAATATATCCCAATTACAAAATAAATATTGTAGTTGAAAAACAAGTTCTCCCACACTTTCCAACTGCAAATGTAAGTTTTCACACACGACACGCGCACGCACAATATTCATGGATTTACCATGTTATATTAAGACCATAGACTTCTTATAGGTTTTCGTGTAATCTACAAGTATATGTAGAACAATTTGTTTTTTTTTTATTTTATTTTTTTCAAAATTATAGCCTCAGTAATTTTGGAGGGGGGGGGGACAATTTTCATCTATTTTCTTAAATAACTTTAAAAGTATTTATTAAAAAAAAAATATCTGAAATCCTTATAATAATATCTTCATTTGATATGTTACACGGTAAGGTACGCAAAACTTAAAAAAAAAAAACGAATTTACCCCCCAAAAGTGACCCCCATGTTCAAAATTCATTTATTTTCGTTACACGTCCGTGTTTGAAACACAAAAGGTCATGTGTGTACCAAACAACTTAATCGGCCCAGCAGATTCGGAGCAAATCCGCTGTGACAGAGGGACGGACAGACAGACACACGAGTGATCCTATATGGGTTCCGTTTTTTTCCTTTTGGAGTACGAAACCCTACAAACTGACTAAAGTTGTTTTATTTTTTATTATTTTATTATTGGGTTCACATACCTCTTTCTCAACTCTCAGTATCAGCGGTCCAACAGCAAAGTTGCTCTTGACAGTTGTGTGGTCAGCCATGATGCTAACTGAAACGTCACCGGTCCTCCTCAAGGATGACAAACCATACAACGTTCCCTTGGCCCTGGGCTTGCTCTTCGCCGAAGTCTTAGTCTTGTTCTTGGTCGGTGGTTTCTTTGTCGTGGCTTTTACCGGGGCTTTTGTCGGCTTTGGTTTTGGTTTAGTTGCCTTTGTAGGTGGTTTGGCAGTTGGCTTAGTCCTAACCGGTGTAGGTTTAGCTTTCTCTGAACCAGCCTTATCTTTTATAGCTCTAGGTTCACTTGCAAGAGGCGTTTGCTCAGCAACAACTTCGTTAGGTTTCACTTCATTGGTTTGAGTAATCTCTTCTTTAACCTCTGGGACTTCCGAAACTGTTTTCTCTTTGGTCTTGTTTGCTTCAGTGCCACGTGCGGTAGTTTTCTTCTTGTTTGAGGTTTTCCTAAAAGAGAAATTATGTTATGTAAGGATATGTAGGTATGTCCGGGTTATTTGGTTGAGTCAGCCAGTTTGTATGTCGTTTAAACAAAGCTAGTGTGGAACGTGTTGGCTGCGTCATTAATCACCAAGTTTCATATTTTAGTACTTTCTACTTTCTGAATATTCATAAATACGAACTTAAGCTAAAGAATCTTACCTTTTCGGTTTGGTCTTGTTACCCTTCTTTGGTTTGGTGGTCTTCTTGTTGGCGTCGATTGGCTGAAGCTTAACGCTGACGGGATCGTACGATGTCCTCAGGATATCGTTCATCTTCTCTAAGATGTTGTCAACGAATCGATTGTACTTGACGATGTAGATTGCTGGGACAGTCGCCGGCTTCTTCGTCGTCTCGTCACTAAGAGCTCCTGTTAAATATTTATTGGCGGTATAGATAATTAAAAAGATGACAACTGAGCACGTAGCTACATTACCCACGGCCATAATTTCATGACAACATATTTCTGTCTTAATAAAAAAGACTCTTCCTAAGTATACTGATCATAACATTATTCCTGATATAGGATACCTACTTCCAAAAGTTTATACAGTATCGTAGTCTTCTCAAAGCGACAATTAAAAAGTTCAAAACTTGTAAATAAACTCATTTGCTGATGAAATGGTTATAATTCCCTTTTAATTTGGTGGCAGTCTATATTATACTTCCAATCTGTCGTCCTAAAGTAGAATACTGAACCCGATCTTTTTAAAGTTTCTTGTATCATTTGTAACTATTAGTTATATTTTCAAAAAAAAATTGATATATAGGTGACCATTATTAGGTACTCGAAGCGATAAATCAATTAAATAAATATCGGAAGCCAAATCTACATAACAAACTAGTAGAAGATTCGGTGCACGAAACCATTTGATGATGACCCGGTGTCATATACCGGGTCGTCAATGTTTCATTAACATTGATTTATTGTTCATAAAACATGTCTGAGAAGTTACTACTGCAAGAAACACTGCTCTATTTCCTATAACCAATTGCTATGTACATCAGAATGCTAGCTCGGTACATAAAGAATACATATTTATTTCGTAGCAAAAATAAAACTTTTTGTCTGTATCTCATTTGTTATACTCCAATTATTTTGTAATTACAGTCGGCTACAACACGTATTGCAAAAGGCAAATAAATCAAAGATAGTGAACTAATATTCAGTGTTTTCGTGATGGATTCGATAATTACTGAAATTGCTTAGGTATCATATAATTGCTTTATGTCACGAATTCTAACGATACGTTGACTTGTTGTGACAAAAATATTAATAGAAGAAACTGAATTATTTAGTTACGTGTGAAAACAACGGAAGGCGAAACCATAATTTCTTATGACGTTAAATGTTTTAAACTCGTGTGTGTGAATTTACTGCTTTTTAAGGTGTACATACATATCGGCCTAATAAAACAAACTGTCTTATGCCGTATCAATGAACACAGAAAAACTGAAAAATAATTATGTCCAAAAATCTGGCATTGATGAACATATTATGCTGAATACAGGCAATAATCTGCCATAGCTGAACATCTGTTGAAGTCAGGACCTGAGTGATGAATTGAGTTTTATTTTGTGAAACCATAAGGCTGACTAAAAAAGTGACAAAAATTTCAATTGGGAAGATGTTACCTACTTACAATACAATTACAAACTGTTAAATGCGTGGAATCGAGTACTAAGCCAACAAAAAAGTAAAACACGGCCTCGTGATATTAACTCCTAAGTCGTTCGAGTGTTTTGTTGTGACGTGACTTTTAATCGAGTTCCAGTAGTGCGTGTAAGAATTAGAAAGAGGTTAGACAGATTTGTCTTCACCTAATAATTTATTTACTATCCACCAGCAATCTACAGCCACCCCGCGATCTTGGCTTACAACGGCATCGAAATATCGAGCAGTAATAAAAAAAAAAAATGCGGAAGATAACCCGCATGTACTGTTATTTTGTAAGTACGTATTGTAAATAATGTTAATAATGTCAATACTTTGTATTTACTTCTACTGAATGAAAAATAAACCTCTCCAACTATTTTGGATTCTAACGTTGTAACTGACAATTTTCTAGCTGGCAGCTGGCGGGATCTGACTGTGAACCGGTACACAGTCAGATCCCGCCAGCTTGGAGCTGACTGTGTACGGGTTCAGCATTATACGTAATCTATTCTCTATCCATTAATGTCTTAAGACTTATCAGATAAATCAACCAAGTGAAATCGTTTTACTTTGTAGGTATTTTGACTTTTTTATCTTTAGATCTTTATACATCTTTAACGTAGCAGTGTAAGCCATTCCCCAAAAATATTGAAATAACTTTTTGATTGCCAATTATTCAGTATTAAAACCGCATTGAAAACTTCATTAGTAAGTTTCTCTTTCTACGGTCACCTACATGTGGCTATATTTAAACAGACCTAAACAATTTGTCTGCCTATCAGCATGCACCTATACAACGTACGCTTGATAATTATTCACCTGAATCCTACACCTGATTCTAGCCACGTTATGTTGGCACGCGAGCTAACTGTATCGGTCTCTCGGAGCCCCACTTGAATTCTAAACGTCGTTCACAATTAATACACCCAGTCAACGGTGGATTTTCTATTTTCCACACGTAAAAGAAACTGCGTGCCGTGCCACGCACATTGGAAGAAATCTAATTACGGCATACATTGATACGGTGCGGAGCCGTTTTAGACAGACTGAATTCTACTATTCATTCTAATACTAAAAGTGACTTGATGTCTGCCTTTGTGTGATTCGCCACCGCTTCTCATATCCTTTTATTAACTTTATATTCTGATAATGATGAGTGGTTGCGCAACTTCTAGTTACGTCGCTATGGTCATTCTAACAGACATTTTACTTTTGGGGTGTTTACGTTTAATTTGTACAGAAGAAACCTCATGTATTCCGAGTCGCTACAGGTGACTATGTGCGTTCGACAACAAACGAGTTCCAATTAGGTCGCATATGACTCCTCGCGACACTCCCAGCATTTCACGACGTTAAACATTAAAAAATTTCTCTTTTCGCATCTCATTATGTTGTTTTCACTGTACCGGACGTACGACACGCTAATTTCGCGGTGGGTTTCGTCATTAGGTGAGAGTAAACATTTAGATCGATTTACTTTCTATCGGTTGTTTTTAAACATAACTTGGATATTCGTCAAGGTCGTTCTTGGGCCCGGCCGGAGCAAGGTCAAAGAAAGTGTCAAGGTTGTAGAAGAAATCGGGCGGGTTCATCGCTCGAGCTCCGGTTGGGAAAGTAAGCGGGCGGTGGACGCCGCCCTGCTAACACACATTTATACCGAACTAGTTCCTTGTCGAGCAACCGGCATTGCGCCCGCGCACCCACGCCACATACTCGCAGGGTTTCTAGATCTTCGCTGAAGATACCACCCCAGTATCAGTTAGTGAAATCTTGTTCGTGATATAGATAGAGATGTTTACAGCTATTCTACTATTCGGCAGATAAGGATTTCAAGGAAGGGATTATTATATAAGGGAAAAGGATGTTTGTGCGTTATATTACATACATAGATCGGTCAAAAAGCTAGTTATTAATATCTATATTTTAATTTCTACATACAATACTGCTACGTAAATTTACTATGGAAATATTATGAGAGATAGAGCAATAAAATATATGGATAATATTAGAACAACTCTACGGCATAATGTTACAGTTATGGATCGGGGTAAGAGGAGTATAAATAGATGAAGCTGACTAGTATACATTTTTATTATAATAACCAAAATTAAATTAATATTACTAGATAATGTCACTCGATTAGTTGACACCGAGATAGAATAGGCAACTAGTTTTCTGACCGATGTACGACAAAATTTAATAATGTACAACATTCAATGTATTGTGTACAGTTATGGCGCACAAATCATCGTGGAGGTTTGATAAAGAATTTAACACATAAATTAGAACAACAGATTTATTTCAAATAAATTGCCACGAGACCAGTGTGACATGATCTAGACATTAATTTAACTTTAACTTTCTCGGTACCATACTTACACTTTCACACATCAAACACACTCACTTAATAAATAAAATAAATAGCATAAATAAATAGTCAATAAATAGCTAAGCTAAAGGAGGGACCGCGGGGGTCTCGTCAGGTGGATGAGAGGGCGTGGCTCGCCCGGGATCTCGCCGCCTACTCACTATCTGAACTTTTTGTGTTCAGCGGCGACTGCCGCGGCGGATGTCGCTTTGGTTTTCTTTACTTTACCCAGATGGTTGGCTTTTTTCCCGGCCTTTTTCGCATACGCCGCCGCGACGCTCGCCTTCAGCTTTTTGGACTCACGTGAGTTCTTGGCAGAGATGTGTCTGCCGAGCGCGTCGGTGATGTCTTCATCGTCATCATCATCGTCATCCTCGGCCTCGTCATCGTCGTCATCGTCATCGTCATCGTCCTCTCCGACGGCATCAATGCCGATGTCATCATCATCATCGTCCTCCTCGTTCTCAGCTTCAGCGGCTACTTCAGAGCTAGCAGTGGGTGTCTCAACTTCAGCGCTGGCAGGCTCCTTCTGTGCTACAATAGCTCCCTCTTCGCCTTCTACGGCCTCTGCTGCTTCTCCTTCAGCCTCTTCGCTGACGGCCGCGATCTCCTCAGAGGCGGCGGCGACGGGTGCGACGGGAGCAGCTGCGACTGTGTCGACAGCTGCGACGACTGGCTGTACTGCCGCAGGCTCGTCATCGTCATCTTCATCTTCTGTGGGTTTTATTTTTGGTCGTTAAATATTGCCCTATATTATGTTAGCTAGTATACAGGTTGTTGGGCGCATGGACTGACACAATTGTTTGGGGGGTTGGGAGGGTCATTAGCGAGGTTTCATCCAAAGACCTCATGTCCTAAGTGTCACGGTTATTAAGATATGTATTTTTTTAAGTTTTTTTCCTAAAATTACCCGGAATCTCGCCTATAAATCGTCATTACTTTTTTATTAATGGTTGTAATTGCACGTTATAAATTTTATTGTATTCTGCAATGTATTTTTATTTTAAATAGATCATTATTTGATGCATTTGATCTGTAAAAAATACTTATGTGCTTCCAAAGTCAATTTTGTTTTTAAATGTGTGAAAAATTGCAACTTCCAAATTCAGTATTTTTTTTTTTTAACTTAGTTATTTTAAAAAGTTCTTTGGATGAAACCTCGCTAATGACTCTCCTAACCCCCCAAAAAATTGTGTCAGTCCATGCGCCAAACACCCTGTAGATATTGCAATGTTAAACATTTGGCGGTATCTTACCTCCTCCTCCTAAGATGTCATCGAAGAATCTTTCGAGGTAGTCATCATCATCGTCATCGTCTGCCTCATCATCTTCTTCGTCGTCATCATCGTCATCATCGTCGTCATCACCTGTGACAAAATATACCAAAATAAGAACAATGTAACCAAATGTAAAGTAGCGTTAACTAGAGCATTAACGTTGTATTTCAAAACCGTACACCTGTCTACTTGGTAGCACTCATCGCACATTCTCTCCGCTCCAATGCATATGTATTATATTAGCACTATTACCGATACCTAAATACAAATGAACTGTTAAACAAACAGTTAATGAGAGACGAGCGCCGCCATCTCGCGGTGCGTGACGTCCTGAGCGAGGCTTTCGTAGCGAGAAAGCAGGGGAGCGTCAATTTCTCTGATTGAGTCTTTCTGTTCGAATTAATTAACGATTGAGAGCGCCTGTCACGCTGCTCGATTCACATTCCGCGTTGGCCCCGCCACGTCCTGATTCTAAGGAATTTTATTCGATGTATCGTAACGTTTTTTTTGTATGTTTGTATATTGGTTAATTGGTTTAATATAATGTATTGATTCATTCTTATTAATTTTACACAAGTTTCGCTTTAAAACTTTGACTATTACGCCAGCTTAAGAATATATGTGGAATATTTTATAACGAAATAAGAAATATAAAAAATATTTACGGCTGTATTGATAGGATATCGACAATCTCCATCAACAGAGTCAATTTAGATCCAATGTCGTTAGCAGAATATCTATGAATTGACGAAGTAATTGCATTAAGTCGTAAATTATGGATGCAAATTGCTTCAAAGTGTTCAGCAATGCTTGAATCATTTAACGAGCTATTACCATGCTATTTACAGAACAATTATGCAGATGTTTTGTAAAATGCAATAAATTGTCTATCAATGATTAACCGTCTTAGCTCGGGTGCTGGTGCGGTAATACAGCATTATCGCTGTCAGCGTATATCTCACGAGATATATTTATTGTATCTACCGTTATGGCTCCTGCTCATTTGAACGGTAAAACATGAACTGGTCGATATACTAGCAATATTTAATTTCTTTGAACTTATAAGTGTTTCTAACATGAATACTAATTGATTGCATCCACAAAGTTCTCAAGAGATGTCTCCTATTCTCCTCTTTATATTTATTCCTCAAAAATTATAAGTTTTTAAACTGTCATGGTTACTAATATTATTATTAACAACGGGATATTTACCATGTTTAATAAACATGGTAAATATCCCGTTTGTGTTAATAATAATTCTCAAAAATTGTTTTCATCGATATTTTATTGTTGATATTGTACCGTTTGATTACCAGTACAACCAGTGCTGTCAGGAAGACACCTATTTAACATCACCAAGTAATCAGCCATTATTGGTATTGAACTTACCTGCTAACGCATCAATGTCGACATCTTCATCATCGTCGTCGTCATCGTCGTCATCGTCATCGTCATCATCGTCGGTGGCCGCTGCAGGCGCTGCAGGAGCTGCAGCTGCAGCTTGCCTGCCCACCTCCTTATCTTCCTCCGGCCGGGCGATAGGGCTACCGCATACCGACAACACTAGGCAGCACAAAGCCGCTAATAAGAACAACGACCTCATCTCGTATCTGAAACAAACACAACCTTTAAATTACTTCACCGGGAGCATCGCGACCGCGACAGTGCCGACCCGACCACCAGCTCACTGTGCTATCACGATATCACAACACTATCACGAACACAATCACATGCACTATGTCCTTGACACTTCACCTTTTGTTGAACTGTCACTGTTGAGTCCGTGTGGGCTCTTGCGGAAGAGGTTCCGCCCGCGTCCTTCTATGCCGGTGTTTGGGACGCTATGTCCGAGCGTGGCGAGCGGAAACGATATAGCGGCGGCGTCTTCACCGCGCACTCTTTTATAGAGTTACGTCATACACGCAGGGAAGGAAAGTAGTGATGGTAGCCGGCGGGGACACAGATCAACCAACACGCAGACGCACTCCTATTTATACCTGTCGTCTGCCATGCGTTGATTACGTATCTTAATAAATTTAATGAATTTTCCTTTCTTGTGACTCTTTATTTTAAACTTATTCCACATCGTTTTCCGTAACTTGGTTGTGATGTATGGGATCCTGCTAATACATCAACAAAGCCTCAAAACGGCTGCAAAGCCTAATCTGATAAAGAACGTGTAATGTTTCAGGAATTGAAGTTCCACGACTGACTATTAATTCATAATTTTTTTTAAACAACCGTAACACCTATTCCTCCATTTTTTCCTCCTTCGAAACCTGATTATGTGGACATTCCGAAAGTTTTCAATTTTGCAGCATTTGTCCCAATCGTTTCAGCGAAACATACTAACTTTGCATAATGCAAACAAAACCATTAGTCACATAAGCTTTCACTTATTCATAAAGGAATTCAAAGGAAAAACTTTGTTTACGATCAGTGTAAACATGTATCTATAAATTAGCATTGACTGTTGAATCGGGTTTTCCCAAATTTCATAATCTATGGCATTCCAAGAGGGGTTGGTTAGGTCCGATTCATTAATTTATTCAGCTTATTTACGGACTCGCCATGTTCACTGGAGAAATGTGCGAGCAGCGTGTATTGTGTCAGAATCTTTAAGTATTGAACATTAGTATGAGGGGACCGGCCCCGTACTTTCACTTAAAGTTATGCGTGTAAACGAGCTTTAAGTGCTATTGATAACGTGACGTAAAAACGAAAACGGGGGCGTTCCGTATGGACATATCATAAGCTTTGCAAAATCAATTCTTACTTATATGTCATTATTGAATCATTTGATCGGGTTTCTTAAAAAGAGAAAATATCAATTTATTTTTGTCAAATTGCGTCAGTTTCGAAATATTTCACGCAATGAAGTTGTTAAAGCTTTTTACTACTGTTGTAGTAAAAAGCTAACACATTATATGTTTTCTCCTTTTACTAAAACATAATGAGAGATAGTCTCACTTTTAAATTCAAAAATTATTTTACTACTACTTGAGAACACGGCATGATTCGATATTTAAAAGAAAATTATTAAAATTATGAGAAAAGTGTGTAAGTGTTTTTCATGATATTTTTGAAGAGCTCGCTTCGAAATCAAAAACATAAAAAATCTCTTGAAATGCCTACGAATCTTCTAAAGAAGTATTTTCAAAACCATCGGTTAATATATATAAATTTATTAATGGTTGTAGCGTTTTATAAAACTGAAAAGCGACACGTGTAGGTATATTATACGTACTTGTAAAATTAAAGAAAAAATGACCAGAAGCTTGTAAAAGTGTGCTAAAAATGCTGAAATCAAAGATGAGTATTAATAGAGCGCTATGCCGAGAACAGGGAAATATAAAAAATAAAAAAATAAAAAAATATAACTAGAACTCCTTTCGAAATTGACAAAATGTACTTAGTCATTTATCTAAGATAAACATTGTCGTGTCGACTGGAAATGAGAAGTCACGACGCACAATACGAGTTTATCTACACGGCTAGAAAGTTCAGGAAGTGCTTAGAAAAGACTTTTTAAAATAATATCTGAAACATATGTTTTAGGAAACAGTTTTTGTTTTGCTTGAAAGTTGTTATTTTTCTATTTCGTCGTTAAAAGTGTATTACAAATTAAAATTCACTTCACCTCAGGAAGGAAAAGGAACAAAAAACAAAGTTATTTCATTTTCTTATACGGAAACGTTCAAGCTCAATGGATAAAAATATTTACATCGTTACCTAATCATGCAATAACATTCAATTTCTAAATACATTAAAGTATAAGTTGTCAACAGATTGCATACGTTTCATTATCCTAAGTGGAAATACATAAATAAATAAACATATCTTTAATTAAAATCTGTAGTTAATATGACATTTAATAGTTGCATAGCTAACTAACATACTCATTAACAAAAACTGTCAGCGCACGGCCCATAGAGGTCGATATCGCGACATCGTCCGGAGGTAGAAAGGTCTAAACTCGTTTTTGGTATAGTAGGCGTCCACAAATATTTGTATGCGCCTTGTGAATGGACCCTGAGGACTTTCTCTTGGACCAAGTCTCTAACACTGCTGCGGGTCGTGTATGCATGGTGCTTCTGTTGCGGGGCAAGTACGGTGCTTAGGATTTCTGTGAACGTTCGAGGGCTATTTACTATTTACTGAAAATGGAATGTCAGTGGTAACGTCATAAACAGTGATTGACTGTTTGGAAATGTCGTCTGTAATTCTGAAACATCATTTCAGCCGAAAGACGTCCACTACTGGATATAAACCTCCCCCAATTGGGGAGGTTTGCCACAATCGCCACGCTTGGCAGGCGGGTTGGCGATCGCAGTATGGTGTTAAAAATGCATAGAGAACGCTGCTGCCCATTTTCTAGTAAGTCCCTTAGTCGCCTTTTACGACAACCACGGGAGGAAATGGGGTGGTGCTATTCTTTACGTCCGGCACCACACGGTACTACAGTAATTCTGAATAGAACATTACAATGTTCATGTTCAAAGGGATGTGTTACTCCATAAGTTACCACTGATATGTGTAGAACAATAACAAGTTAAAAGCTACAATGTTCGAAAATGAAAAACAATTTCAGTTACATAATATTTTTTTAATCCATACTAATAATCCATACTAATTATATTATAAATGTGAAAATAACTCTGTTGTCTGTCGGTCTGTAGGTATGTTACGTTTTCACGCCTAAATCATTGAACCGATCGTCATAAAATTTGGCAGAAATATAGCCTGGGATATGGAGAAGGACACAGGCTACTTTTTTTACGCGGTAACCGACATTTACGCGGGCGGAGCCGCCGGCAAAAGCTAATGTATATACGGATGTGAGAAAATAAAAAAATTTCATCATTATTGCTGAAAATCCATGACGGTTCCTCAAAATGTTTAACACATTTCTCAACTATCCCTGTTCCCAAGTTGCCCCGCGACACAGCTGCACACACCGTCACTGGCTACTCGAAGCGCTCCCAAATCGCGACACTTGCTGTGAGGTCAATGAATTCGCATACAAAGTGACACAGTTACGGCGAATATTTGTGTTAGTCGTCCCTCACTTCCTACTCGTATAGGACTAGAACACACGCTTATGACTATCGATTTTGATTTATCAATTAAATGTCGCGATTGGTGTGCATATGTATTGGTGAATATTGTTATAAGCTGCATTTTTGTTTATTGAAGAAACTCTGAAACAAAGAAACGTGGCTTTAAAAAAATATAAACACATTTTTTTCTGAATAATGTAAAAGTGTCGAATTCAACAGTTAGTCTCAATAGGAATAATATAAAATACTTGGCGAAAAGAATACTCTATTGAACTTCCCGGAAAACCATGTTACAATGCCTCAAAACTTCTAGTACCTAGATCTAGTAATTAGAAAATCCTGATAAAAAGTCGCAACTTTTTTTTTGCTAGGGCATCTCTTACTAACCATGAGAGGTTGAGACTCTTTAACCGATCTTTCCTGTGGTTGCCTTAAGCTCCTAAAAACTTAAAGCCTCCAGCCAGAGCGTAAAAACTTATAAACTAAGGGGTTTATTCATAAACGTTGCTTAAAGTTAAGTGACGTTCAAACGTCAAAAATGTATGGTTAAACAGTCGCTAATCATTACTTAACTTTAAGCAGCGTTTATAAATAAACCCCTAAATGACTGCGCGCTAAGGGCACCCCCTGTGGGGTACGAACGTCGGCTTAGGGCAGAGTCGGAGGGAGGATGGCAAGGGACCGACGGTGGCTGGATAAAATCAGGGTTATGATTTTTATCGGGGGAATTTAAAGCTACAGGCTCAGCTATAGCGCGTGCTGGCGCTTCGCTTACGGGCAAGGGTCGGGCAGGACTATTTAGTCGGGGATTTTGCGCAGGGCCTCGGCGGCGAGGTCGGAATGACGGTCGTGTATTGTGTATTCTCTTTTGAACTGTACTCGTTTCCCTACTGCTCTCCTGAAGGAGAGTCGTGGGGTCGTCTGGGTCGGTCAGTTAAGTTGTAACTAAAAAACACATCTGATAAAACATTCGCTAAGTAATCAGCTTCTCAATTCAATGTTTTCGATAACTTTATTAAGGTCAAGTCTAAGCACAATATAATGACCTGTCAATCATGACGTTACGTTGTATGAAATAACATAAGTTACCAAGTTCACGGTTGCTGGTCACACACGTCTATTTTCACAGTGCATGACTTACAATAATACACTACATAACTTTTATATTTAACATGTAATTGCTTCGTATGTTACGGAGATTATTTTTTAGATTACATTCATTTTGTACGTGATGAATTCTTTAAGATTACTAGTTAAGGCATGCAATTTGCGGTGGTATGTGGTGTTTCTTTCTTTCTCTTTATGTGAATAGTAATTTAACTTTCAGTAAGACAAGGCTGAATTATAATTTGTAAACTTATATTAAACCTATGTGATGTTTCCTGTCCAATGTGTCTGACTAAAGATAATACGATAATTTCATTATTCAACTCATAATTTAATTATTTTAAATTAAATTTCTTTTCTCTCTCTCTTTTGAATGTAAGGCTGTAAAACGTTTAAAAAGACGATTAGACAGAATCAGAGTGGATATCGTTAGTCGATTTCACTTCACAATTTACGAGAAGTAATTGGTTTTATTTTCTCCGATTATTACACTCAATAGTTAATGATTAGTTCAACGTTATACTCGTATAATTCGATAAGGTTTTATCTTTAATGCTTTCTTTCATTGGACGTTCAATAAGTTAGCTAGTTATCTTTGGGAGTTAATTGTAGATGTCAGTTAAAAGAAATGGACAGGTTTACATTAAACTTTATCGTTAGTGGGTCGTTAAATGTAAGTATAGTATGTGATATCATGTTTTACAATAGTCATTATAACATATTGACGATTGTAGCTTTGATAATCATAGCTGTAACTCTTTGTAATTCAATTTTTATAACTTTGTAAACATTTCTTTCATTTTCAACGCATACCTGGCTCCGTTTGCTTGCATACTAATTTTTTTCACGGATAATGCCAATCTGTTCTGTCTGCTCAAAGAATCTGATACCTAACTCTTAATTCTGGATGTGTCTTTAGTGACTGTTGGCACATTACAAATCAATCAATCTGCCTAGCCTTTTCCCAACTATGTTGGGGTCGGCTTCCAGTCTAACCGGATGCAGCTGAATACCAGTAATTTACATGGAGCGACTGCCTATCTGACCTCCACAACCCAGAAACTGGGTAACATGATACCCCTTGGTAAGAGTGGCTGTCAGACTTTTGGGCTTCTGACGACCCGTAACGACTGTCAAAGATCTACGAATGACAGCCAGGACCAACGGCTTAACGTGCTTTCCGAGGCACGGAGGAGTCTCGGTATGTAAAGATGGTCACCCATCCACGAACCAACCCGGCAAACGTAGCTTAACCTGACGGATCGACCCGTGCGGCTGTTATTACTTAGCCACGAGCTCCTCGTAATTATTGTCCATATTAGTAATGTTGGCACATTACAAATATGGACCAGTAATTCAGCTCAGTTTTCTTTCATTTTCATATTTAAAGTTGAACATTATTTTGTTTGAGACATGAAACCTCATCCTACAGGTCTAGCACACTATCCCAGCGGCATACATCAAATACCTACATATTTACTAACGGAATAATCACAGTATGTCAAGTTTTGACGTTGATAGAAGCGAGCTACTCGAGCTAGCGCGTCCGCAGTAACCTCTGCTGGCCTACTATCGCGACCGGTTACCGACGAGTACTTTCTTTCGGACGTTCTCACTTCCGCCTGCGCCCGCGCGCCTCCACGCAACCGGCACAGGACTTGGAGCCTATATACGTTCTACATCCAGTATGTCAGATGTATGTCGCTGGTTTTGTTTGGTTTTAGGATTTTGTATGGTTACTAGAGATAGGTTACGTACCTATCTCTAGTACGACGTTTTTTGCAGGTCAGTGGCAGGTGAGTGCAATATGATTCGCGGCCGTAAGAATATGTAGTTATAGAATTATAATCATTAAAATCATCAGTCATCATCATTTCAGCAGAAAGACGTCCACTGCTGGACATAAGCCTTCCCCAATTGGGGGGGTTTGCCATAATCGCCACGCTTGGCAGACGGGTTGGCGATCGCAGTATGGTGTTAAAAACGTATAGAGAACGCTGCTGCCCATTCTCTAGTAAGTCCCTTAGTCGCCTTTTACGACACCCACGGGAGGAAATAGGATGGTGCTATTCTTTAATATTAATACAACTCTCTAATTTCATATTACTTTATTGAATGACTATTTAATGAAATATTGACATTTGAGGATTATACTCGTACTAACATAAGGAATTGTATTATCAAAGGGACTTGTGACTAAGTTATAACAGCCGCACGGGTCCATCGATCAGGTTAAGCTACGCTTACCGCGATTGGTCCGTGGATGGGTGACCATCTTTACATACCAAGTCCCCTCCGAGCCTCGGAAAGCACGTTAAGCCGTTGGTCCCGGCTGTAATTCGTGGATCTTTAACAGTCGTTACGGGTCGTCAGAAGCCCGAAAGTCTGACAACTAGTCATACCAAGGGGTTTAGTATTACCCAGTAACTGGGTTATGTAGATCAGATAGGTAGTCAGTCCGTGTAATATACTGGTATTCAGCTGCTTCCGGTTAGACTGGAAGCTGACCCCAACATAGTTGGAAAAAGGCTAGGCAGATGACTAGAGATAAGTATGAGAAGTAAATGATCGATAATTGAATAATAGGCTTATGTTTTCAAATCAAATCAAAATATTTTTCTTTCAACTACGTGGTAATGTTATCATTAATCACTACAAAACCGATCACAAAGGACGTATTTTTTGCTTAGAACCAAAACAGTGCAGAAATGTTATATTAAATCTCATGGTTGCACAGTTCTTCATTAATGCACTGTTTTATTTTTTTATTAGATTAGATATAAATTTACCACAGAGGATTAATGTCTACAATGGTAGACATTAATCCTCTGTGGTAAATTTTAAACTTAATGAAGTTTAATATAAAATGTATGAATTAGATCAAAAAGATACTTTCTGAAAATAAAAATCGGCTGAATAAAACCGATTTGGAGAAAAAAAAAACAAATAGCGCGCATTTTGTACCATTGTAAATCTTTGATACTTCATATTTAGCAAGAAAAGTTAAAAAAACATGGAAATAGACTACGATAGCGATATGAATTCAATTCCAAAAGTATAGAAACAGCTGCAAATGAAATTGTTTATAACCTTTTGCCGCAAAAGTCGCGGGATAAATATTTAAAAGCTTATGAAAACTTTGTTTTCATTATCTTGAGTTTTTGTTTTGAGTAGGTATAATTTATCACGGTAGGTAGGTTGGTAGTTGAAAGAAAATTAGATTACGCACCTTGCTAAAGTGAGTAATTAATGCACTCGTGTTAATTTACTCACACAACATAGTACTCGTGCATTAATAACTCACTTTGCGCTCGATGCAACAATCTACTATTATTTCTCATAAACCTACATGGGCACTTATAAAACGTCAGAAGCTAGGTGAGATTTAAAATCTATTTCTCAATTCAAATATCGAGTAAAAGAGCATTACTTTTCCTCCTAAGAGGGCGTACAACGGTCTACTAGCGCCACTCCTTTCAAAAAATATAATCTCGTGACTGAGAAGGAATTATGAAAAATGACTCAATAAGGTACCTCGGTAAGTGTGTCTAGAATTTTCTAATACCTTTTTTGAAGTTTCATAATGAGACACAAAGCAACAAAATACGATCTAGAGGAATGTGGCCGCTTTTCTTTAGATCGAATTTTGTTGCTTCGTGTCTACAATGTATCATAAAATTCTAAATACACTTACCGAGGTTACTTACTGAGCCGTTTTCCATAATTCCTTCTCAGTCACGAGATAATATTTATTGATAGAACTGGCGCTAGAGGACCGTTGTACGCCCTCTCAACTGCGAGAATTTATATATTTATATGTATATAGGATGTTAGGTTAAACGAGGGACATACTTTAAGGGATTGTAGTAATAATGAAAATGAAAAAGTTTTATTATGGGTCAAACTCAGCGGAAAAAACGTCAGCTGTTCCTTGCATTTTGATCGCGTTGGTATTGGACTTTGTAGGGAACAGACTTTTTTTTTTTTTTCTTTGCTCAGCTTTCTTAGTTTTGGTATATTAATATTTTAGCTAAGACGTCAAAAAATCATATTATTCTCTTCTTGTTGTCATATACTATTGTCTACATTTCTTTTCATTTCTCCTTCGCAGGTCTGCTGGAAGGGAATAAGTGACTTTTGTACTCAATACTTATATGTTGTATTTGTAGCTATTTTACTATGTGTACATAAATAATAAAATCATATTGTTCTCTTCTTGTTATCATACACTATTGTCAACATTTATTTTCATTTCTCCTTTCGCAGGTCTGCTGGAAGAAATTTCTTAAGGAATAAGTGACCTTTGTACCCAATACTTATATGTCGTATTTGTATCTATTTTACTATGTGTACATAAATAATAAAATAAATATTTTTTATGCACTTTTATTTTTGTACTTTGTTTCCTTATTCCCTATTTAATATTATTATTATAACATCTAAGTAGTCAAATAAAAGCCCCTCTTCCTCTCTCCTACTTTTGCTATGCCCGACAGGGTCCACAATGATCATGTCTTTGTAAAACCTACCACCTAAGTTCACATGTGGAAGCAATAAATATATTGAGTATTGAGTATTGAATTAAATCAGGGGAGAACAATCGCATAATTATATTTGTCGTGTTCGAGGAATATTTTTGAGTCTGTTCAAGACATTGTCTAGAGATTCTTAAGAATTTCTAATCAGACAGTGTTAGTGATATGCACACAGTAAAATGTAGATACAATCAATAAAATTAATTTCTACGAAAAGTTAGAAATATTTTGAGTATAACTTTCGAATTTAAAAAGTGAAACTGGAATTCATATTGCCGAATATTAATTTAGCATTCCATTGATGTTTCACGATTTCTCGGTATACATAGTACTAGCTTACTTACATAATTAAATGTAAATATCTATACACATTACTATGTAAATAGGTTTAATACATCGTACGCATATATAACATTTATTAGATGATGTCTGGACATAACTCTTTATCGAGGAACTATGTAATCGTTATTTTCATCACGAAATTCGTTTATAAAAACCTAGGATTAAAATCCGTAAGTTATTTAGCTCTCACAAAGGATATACCGGAAAATGTAACTTATACTATGAATCAAAATTGTACCCTTTTGAGAGAAATAAATTACTTTATTATTATTATATTATTATTATTTATTATTGTATTTCTGATTTTCCTAGTGTATTTTATACCAATTTGAAAAAAAAATCTCGTACCCCAAATAAGTAACGATTAGCGTAAAAATTTACTAATGTAGTTTTTGTACCTTTTTTTAATTAATCCTTTATTAAAAAGAACCAGGTTCTTAATAAGTAATTACAATCTAGCCTATAAGCCTAATAAGCAATTTTAATCTAACTTATTTTTTTACGTGATAATTATTTTGAAACTTGGAATAGTGTCGATTGTACTTTACACAAGTCTGATATACCTAATTAAACACTTTGTTCATGTGTTATATGTGTTTCATTGTCACTATTATTTCTACAATGTTTACACTACACTATCTCAAAAGGTTTTGAATTTAGATAACTCACGTCACTCAGTTATCATTGATACATTATGCACAATATTACAAACTACGAAATTGGTTTTAATTTTCCGCCATACAAAAAACATCAACGCATAACGCGTTTATGTCTTTTATATCAATTTACAATCGCGATGAAAATGTCATTAAAAACTACGAAACAAATCGTATCTTCTCACTTATTTTAGGAAAATGTAATTATATAAATAGAATCTATCTACTTTCCACTACTACTTTCTACGGTCCACTAGCGGAACTATTTTGAAAAAAAATATATCGGGTGACTGAGAAGGAATTATGAAAAACGGATCAATCAGCAACCTCGGTAAGTGTGTCTAGAATTTTCTAATACCTTTTATAAAGTTTCATATTGAGACACGAAGCAACAAAATATCTAAAGAAAAGCGGTCACATTCCTCTAGATTGTATTTCATGTCTCAATATGAAACTTTATAAAAGGTATTAGAAAATTCTAGACACACTTACCGAGGTTGCTGATTGATCCGTTTTTCATAATTCCATCTCAGTCACCAGATAATATTTTTTTAAAGGAGGCGACACTCCTTTTAGTGTACCGGTGAGCGCCCTCTTCAGGCACCAGGAATATTATCGATCGATGAATTGCAGACCGCCACCTAGCGGGAAAATCTTGTACCAATGTAAATTGATAGCGCTGCAGCTTCCTAGTTACCTTCACTTCACTAAGTGCCGCGTTATAAGCTAGCTAAGTAAGGTCAGAACAACATTTGTAGTATCAGTGAAATTGTACAGATGGCGCTGTTAGAGTCAAGTTAAAAATATAACTGCTGTGCGCGACGCACCTATTTTACAGTTTTATACTTTTTGGTGTATTTTGTACAGTGTTTATTTATATTTGGAATATTATTTATTTTTGATACCTTTTGTTTTCTTTGATTAAACCAGTCTACCACCGAGCTTCACGGCGTTGACTTTACGTAGAACAGTTCCCTAGAAAATAGGAAAAGTCCAGTAAACCAGCAGTGGAAAAATAGGCTCAGTCCTCTTTATCTGCTCTAAACTATTTTATATAATTTTTTTTTTTTCATTTTTGTTATGTTATTATTGACGGCACGGTTGGCGCAGTGGTTAAGCGATTGACTACTGTGCTGCGTGTCGCGGGTTCGATTCCCGCACGGAACAAATATTTGTATGATCGACAACTAGTTGTTCCGGGTCTGGCTGTTTGTGTATGTGAGTTTAAATGTTTGTAAACGCACCCACGATACAGGAGAAATTCCTAGTATGGGGCAAAGTATAAAAAAAAAAAAAATCTCTATGAAAGCAATTTACAGTATTCTGACAAATAAAGGTGTACAGTGGCCAGCACATCAAGCTACCTACCAATTTAATTACATTGTCTGGTGCAATATGATGAAATTTCAACTCAGTTAATTCAATATTATCATTTATTTATTTCAGACTATATATACCTACACATTCAAGTACATACAATCCATATGGTATTAGTAACAATGACTTAAAAACTATGTTAGTAACACTTACAAACAACTAAAAATCACGTGGCGCAACACACCTTGGCACGCGCCTCCGTACCCAGTGCCCAACGACCATATAGCCCCTAGACGCCTAATAACAGGTGGCCGATGTCTGTCAACACATCAGACTTATAGATCTGATGTAGGTCGCTACTCAATAATTTCGATTCAGTTTCGACCAGTTCTGTGAGCCGTAAACGCTTCCGCGTTAGTCAATAAAAATTGGTGAAAATAAATATAATAGCCCTATGCACAATACGTTGGTGTGGTAAAAACAGCCACACTTCGAGTTTCCTTAAAGATAGCATAACAAATTCATCGGTAAGTTAATAGTTACATAATCATAATTAGATTTATTTTCTGATATTATTTATCGGAGTTCATCTTATACTGGTCATTCTTGTAGGTGCAAGGACTCTCGTTGATGTCTTTCGAGTTTGCGTCCCTTTTTTTTTAAAGTAATTTTTTCGTTATCTCTTTTCCTCTATTATTAGGTAAACATAAATAGTGATGCAGCATATTCAAATTGACCAAATCTGTTATCGATAAAGCAAAAACCTACACTATAGGTATAAATAAGAAATAAAAAAAAAACACTAATTACAATAGAGAAAAGCTGCCCAATGCAAAGGCGAATTATTATTATCGCCACTTTAGTGTTTTATACTTAGGATTAAAATAAAATCCAAAGTTAAAAGTTGTCTAATAGCTTATAGAGACAAAGGTGGCTTGATATATCCTTCACCAACTGTGATCAAAATTTGTCGTCGTTCTGAAATAACCATAAAAGCATACCTTGAAAAAATTACAAAAAACCAACGTCCTGGTCAATAATACTTTAAGCATTTTCATTAGCGAGGAACTATTTCCTAATATAAGTAACCATCAATTCCACTCTGAAGTAACCAATCATGTAGTGGATTTGTCAATAAGTGTTATGCACAAATTATATTTCCACAAGGCTAGCTTTCTTACAAAGTCTGCCCAACACAAACACTGTTCGAAAGATTTAGACAAAGTTAATACATTTCAAAAATGATTAAAGTATCAGTGTTTTTGATTGTCCAAAAATTATGTATATTTTAATCCACACAGAAAATTTCCCTCTCACGGAGAGGCGTCTGTCCCAGCAGTGGGAATATTATAGGCCATTATTATATTCTATAAATAATTATTTGACTTTCAGAATTTAGTCTTTTTTTTAACTATTAGGAAATGAAAAAACATCTGAAAAAAAACAAATCTTTTAAAATAAATACGGAAAGAATTTTGATATTTTGTTTTTATTTTTAACATTTTATGTTATTACATTAAGTACTTATATCAATTACATTAAGTGCATGTTAAAATACTATTAGGAGACTACCGAGCGCACAGTGGCGCCCTCATCGTTTGTTCGGTGATATCTTTTATTTTAGAATGAAAATGCAGAAAATAAGCTCGTCAAGTTGTGCTTCACAAGACTATACGTTATTATTACTACAAACAGTAGTTTTAAATTGTTATGTTTTATTGTAATCATTAAAACGGAGCTTAGTGGCCACTATTTTCCGTTTTAATGATTACAATAAAACATAACAATTTATCGTAGTAGTCTTAAGAAATAGGAAGGTAAAACAGCCACTTATTTAAAAAAAATATCGATACCTTCGTGTTTTATTTAAACTTGCCCCATCCCTAGTAATACGTAATGACCTTGGTAGGGCCAATCAGAACGCAGTACCCCGCTTCCTCATACCTCAGCTAGTTGACAGAATTGTTTTGATGAGTTAGATCAAGCATTAGGCGTCTATGGGCTATATGGTCGTTGCCAGTGCCTTATGAAGGGACTGCCCACCTTGTCTAATAATGTTTTTAGGATGCTGTTGGAGCTTCCGCGCAACCTACCCATTATTGACGCTGTTATAATATACGACGTTGTGTGCTGTTGTAATATAAATAACCTTTTAGAGCTAGACCAATAAATATCAGATTACATTTCCTGATATTATTATGACAAAAAAAAAAATATTGGACGAATCCATATTAAAATAAATAAATAAAAAATTAGACATACTTGTTTATGGGTTGAATATAATTATCTTATTTTTAACTAAGATCATAATTTTTTGCATGTTTTACTACAGTTTGGCATTTGCTGAAAATGGATTTATATCATGCCGGCTATGAACAGAATATATAGTCTTGAAAACGAACGAGTGTGGGAACTTTCAAGGATAATTCTTAAACCATCTTAAAGTATTCAACCGCAGGGTTTTTAAAGTTCGATCACGGACTATAGATAGCTTCAAATAGACATCAAACTCAAGCCGTCGCAAACCTCTTATTTGCTACAAAAGTGTCAGGCGCTAAATTGTCTAGAATCAACCATTAGAAACACTACCTATACTTTAGTTTATTATAAACTCCGCACCGTGATATTTATAAATTCTTAATTTTTTGTAAAATTAATGCTATGTTGTTCTAAGAAGTTTGTGGTGGTATCCACAACGCCACATGCGAACTACGCATCAAAGACCTGACGTCACAAATCCTGCATCGCGCTATCAGTTTACCGCGCGACTAGCATATATATATACAACATCCCGACATCAACAGTCGGGCAGTTGCCCACCAGACACAACACCCGTCTGGTCGGAGGATCCTCCAGTATGAGTGAACTTTATACCCTGTTCCTCATACCTCTAAAAGTTAAGTATTGAGCACAAAACAAACAAAATTCATTGAAACATAATTTGAAGAGTAAGAAGAATTGATTCAACAGAAACTTCTACGAACGCATGACGTAAAGTAAATTAAAATGGATTTTTGAATCAAAAATACAACTATCCTTTAGCATTTTGGTTTTATTTTTACGTCAATCACAAATAGGATTACTCATCAATATGAATAAGTCTTAAAACCATGTTAATATTATATGCGAAACAAGTATTTTTAATTTTAAAATCTATAACCTCTTGCGTCTGTGCCAGGCCTATAATAGGTGCCAAAAAAAGATCACACGAAGTCTAAATATTATTGTTATGCCAACAAACAAGTGACATATGATTTATTTACGCAATGATTAGTTCATCAACAGAGCTCCTTAATAACATTAAAAGCAAAACCCACGCCTCCAAATATCTGCGCTTTGTCTAAGCTTTAACTTGTAAGTTACTAGCTTTTGCCCGCGGCTTCGCCCGCGTGGATGTCGGAAAAAACCAACGGGAACGTACCTACTACCGGGATTGAAAGTACCCTATGACACTTCTTAGATCTCGCTTACAGTGATATATGGAATGTAAATTTATTCTGAAATAGATCAGTCCGTTACGGTTTTTTTTTTTTTTTTCATACAATCTTTGACATCCCCCAATCCACCCTTGTGCCAAGTTTAATGTTTTTTAACTCAAGGAATAAGATTTTTCAAACAAATCAAATCACCCCTTTTTACCACTTTACGGGTTCCCGTTCCCGTTCATCCGTTCTTAGCGGATGCCTACGTCACAATAACTATCTGTGTGCCAAATTTCAGCCATATCCGTTCAGTGGTTTGAACTATGTGTTGATAGCCGTCAGTTTTTTCAGACAAACTTTGCCCCCAATCCCCCTTTATGGGGTAGTTTATAAAATACTGAAATAAATAAATTTTATTATTTAATTCGTGCCAAGTTTCAAGTTTATAAACTCAAGGAATAAGATTTTTCAAACAAGTGAAATCCCCCCTTTTTAGCCCTTAAAGGTTTAATTTTCAAGCTGACGTCTTACTCGATGTATATCCTAATCTAATCTAACCTCATCTAATTATCTTAATCTATAACTATATCGATTCTCCCGGAGAAGGGGATGGCGGGGTTCTCCGGGGGAGGGGCCCATGGCTAAATAATAACAGCCGCACAGGTCGATTGATCAGGTTAAGCTTCATTTGCAGCGGTTGGTCTGTGGATGGGTGACCATCTTTACATACAGAGACCCATCCTTGCCTCGGAAAGCACATTAAGCTGTTGGTCACGGCTGTCATTCGTGGGTATTTGGCAGTCGTTACGGGAAGTCAGAAGTCCGAAAGTCTGACAACCATTCTTACCAAGGGGTATCGTATTGCCTAGTAACTGCATTGAAGTCAGATAGGCAGTCGCTCTATGTAAAATACTGTAAAGTTAGAAACAGTACACGTGTACTTATATTATTTTTACTTGTATACAAAATTTAGCGAATGAACAACTTCAATACATCATAACTGCATCCCCCTTTTCAGACCCCTGTGGGTTGAAATAAAATAAAAAGATTTACGTTGTGTTAGTTTCCAACCATAAGCCGAAATATTAGTGATTTTAACTTAAAAATTTAAATACAAAATTGCATCCCCCTTTTCACCCCCTTAAGGGTTGAAATTCTAACAACACCGTTGCGTTAGCTTCCAGCCATAAGCCTAGATAGTAAATTTTGTGATTTTTCTTCGAAAATTAAGGACTTTTCAACTTCATTCCCCTTTTTGACCTTCAGGGGTGGAATTATCAAAAACGCTGAGACATGTATAAATTAATTTTCAATCTTCAGCCTAAACACAAACTGACAGACTTTCATATAAACTTCCTTCCCTTTTTTACCCCTGTAGGGGTGGAATTTCCAACAATCCTTTCTTAGTGGATACTTACTCTTCACAAAGAACACACCCTCTAAGTCTCATATCTCTAAGACCAGCGGTTTGGGCTGTGTCATGATATATCACTCAGTCAGTCAGTCAGTCAGTTTACCATTTTATATTTATATATAGATAACAGCCAAAAAAGTGTAAACAAAATGTCAAAGAATTTCATCAAGGTTATTGTTTATTAATATAAAATTAATATTTTAGTCGGAATGTTGGAATGTTTGGGCTCACGTGAAGCAGTTGCAATATTATGCAATACTTAAAGTCACAAACAAGGCAACGGTTTGTCAATTTCTCAGGAGCTTTAAATATTAATTAAAGTACGACACAACTCATCGACCAAATTCGTCGAACACGGAATGTGTAACTTATTAACTGTTTTTTTTTTTTCCTCTTTATATTGTCTTCCACCTTACTGTAGTGCGTCAGGTATGTTCGCTAATGCGCACACTGACGACTACTTTGCGCTATTGCGGAAGAAAGTTGCCTCCGTAATATCCCGAGTGAGGGGAAGCAGCAACAGCATTCTGAAGGTGTTTGCAGAGAGGCTGGATGGGCCTACAATGGGGAGGTTTACCAAGCTACATGTTGGCAACAAAGCTTATTAAACCTTCTTGTGATTGTGATTTTCTTTTCTATTTTTCTGTTTTAGTGTTTCTGCATGTTACTAATATAGTTTTTAAATAAGATGTAATACTTACACCCTATTGGTTGGTTTTGATGCCTGACAATAAAATATTTTTATTTTTATTTCAACCCCATCGTGCCTTTAACACTTACTTATATAATTAGAACACATACACCCAACATATTATAACACTTAGTGACAAAGATGGAAGTCACAGATGAAGGACTTATTAAACGACATAACTTTTTGTCACCTTCTGACGTTGGTTGAGATAAAATTGATTGAATTAATCCCATGTTAAGCTTGTTTAAGTCAAATTCCCTCAAAAATGATTCCCTCTCGCGCCTGTTCCGGACACAATCCGTCAGCAAATGTTGCAAGTCATCAATCTGAATACAAAATTCAGCATGCCACAGAGGATGCTGTGGCATTTTGACAGCTGAGAACAGCAGTTAGTGGAAAAAGAGACGGGATGGAATTTACCTGCTTACTGAAGTGGGTAGCAAATAATTTAAAAAAATATTATTATCATTATTGTAATGTAACAGCAGTCTTTTTATTATTGATTCTTTATATTCTGGGTCTGCTTGGCGTTGTTGTAGAACCTTAGGTAATAGATTGTAAGAGTTACTGGTTCAGAGATTCAAGACATCTAAAACAGCTTTTAACAAGGGCCCACCATCACACGTACGTGATGTTAAAATTTAAACACTAACCGGGACCAGGGTGTGTAATCAATCAATCAACTCAGCCTATTGCAGTCCACTGCTGAAAATAGGCCTCTCCCATGCTGCGCCAGAACACTCTGTCCTCCGCCTTCCGCATCCAGTCTGTCCCCACCACTTTTTTGAGGTCATCGGTCCATCTAGCTAGGGGGCGTCCCACACTACGCTTGCCGATACGCGATCTCCACTCCAGAACTCGTCTGCTCCACTGGCCATCGGTCCTTCGACAAACATGGCCAGCCCACTGCCACTTCAGCTTGCTTACTCGGCAAGCTATGTTAACAACTCTGGTTCTCTTCCGGATAATTTCATTCCTGATTTTATCCTTCAAAGAAACTCCGAACATAGCCCGCTCCATAGCGCGCTGAGCTTTACTGAACTTTAAATTTGTAGACCAGCCCGACTGTGAGTGTCCACGTTTCGGCACCGTATAACGGGCAGGACGCACTGGTTGAAGACCTTAGTCTTCAAACATTGCGGTATAGGCGACGAAAAGACTTGACGGAGTTTTCCAAACGCTGCCCAGCCCAACCGGATCCTCCTGTCGACTTTTTTTCTCAAAGTTGTGTCTATCGACCTGGATGACTTGCCCTAGGTAGACATACTCATTCACAACTTCGAAAAGCGACCCTTCGATGTGGATTGGACTCGGCAGGACGTGGGAATTGTACATGACTCTCTTCTTGTCCAAATTCATGCCGAGGCCAACCGCGAGGCTCCATTTAGGCTGTGCAGCATCTGGTCTAACTGTTCCATGATTCTGGTCTAACTGTTGCAGTTAGACCAGTTAGATTAGGGCAACGTCGAATTGACTGGCGCTATATCGAATTGTTGAAATGTTTGCATGACGCTGCCTCGATGACTGTCCAGATCCAGGACAAGGAAATCAGCCCCATCCAACTGCTTAGAGGGGTGAGACAGGGGGATGTGATATCCCCGAAACTTTTCACCAATGCGTTGGAGGACGTCTTTAAGACGCTGGACTGGACTGGACAGGGAATCAACATAAACGGGGATTACATCTCACACCTTCGCTTTGCCGATGACATCGTCATAATGGCAGAGACACTGGGTCTGTAAGCAACATGAAAATCCAATGTTCTCTGTAATAAGTTGGCAGCAGAAAGAGCAATAAGCTTTCGTAATCGGTGTGACTCCGACATCCGTTTCGCTCAAAGCAAAGGGTATCAAAGGCGGAGTTCCGCACGAAACAAAACTGTTCTTGCGAAAGCAATCATTAATAGACCCGGACTAAGAATTTAAATGTCATCTACACTGATATTATTCCCAAGAATCAATACAAAGGACCCTGACAAACTTACTCAAACCAATTTAAATTTAAACAAACAATAATGAAGACTAGTCCAATCACATGACTATTTAAATATAACAGGGTGGGAGGACGGGTCGTAACATAAATATTAGCGATCGTCTTCGTCATGTGACCGCTCGGTAACACAATGAAAGCCTTGACATTTTCCGACGAGGACGATGCTACGACCGGTTGAGCTTACGTGGAACGATTGAGTTGTACTTTGCTGTTGTTTTAATGTTCGGGGGTATTGAGTTTTCACATATGATGAACATAGGTGGAGTTACAATAGTTTTACAGCAATTCTGATAGCAAATTGGTTCTAATTTTCAGATAAAAGTAGTAAACATTAAAAGTACAATTATATCAGCACCTTGTGTTTATTTAATTGATTGATTGATTGAAAATGTCTTCACTATAACAACGTCAACAATGATAAATCTTGTTTATATCGCATAGAACAAACGCCAAGCAAGAAGTGTGTAGTTTCAGACATAGCTGTTAAGTAGGTATATTCAATCTATGAATAGAAGATTTACATTATTATGCAAAGAAAGCAAAAAACTACTGGTTACCCAGTAGTTTTATATTCCACAAATATAAATATCTGCGATAATCGAACATAAACTAATATACAAGATGTTTTTATTATACAACATACCACTATCTTAAAAGAACATCTTCTACTTAATAAAAACCTTAATTTAATTAATTTACTGACAGAAAACGCACAGCCTGAGCCACTGGCTCTAGAACCTTGTAATTTTGCACGAGAGTTCCTTAAATAACTACGATAAGCACTAAGGAAGCATTTTTTTCTAAAGGGGGGGGGGGGGAAATAACGTACGGAAGTTTGTATGAAAGTTCGTAATTTTTGCCGATGGAAAATCCCGTCCGGTGCACGGCTTATACTCCAATAGACTATAAGCATAACACCTGGAAAAAAAGAAAAACAAGTAAAAGAATGATACACCCTAGTAGCATTTTCCGTTGGCATTTAGTTGGGTCACCTTCAGAGGTATGTGGCCCAACCAAACGCCAACAAAAATGCTACTAGGGCAGTAGTTCTCGACCGTTCGCATAAAGTTTTGATAGCGTGATGGCTGGCCACATCCGCGGTACACCGACGGAATCGTCTCAAATTGCCCACGAACGTACGCTTCTAATCATTAGCCTCTAAAGTACTAACACCTGTATGTACTCAGACAAATTGTCTGTTTATTCTTAATTACCACTCTGCGTATGAACGATCCTGCATTTAGAATTGAAAGGCACCAGTTGATGTTATAGATTATTAGCGACCCGCACCTGCTTTGTACGATTTTTAAGAATTGACATAAAATTGAGATTTCTTTATTATGTTTAAGTTTAATATTTAATACCTACGGATCTATTCATTACTGATTCAAGATAATCTGGGTAACCGACATAGCTCGAAGAATTGCCAAACTTAAGTGGCAATGGGCAGGGCACATTGCTCGCAGAACATATGGCGGTTGGGGCCGAAAGGTTCTGGAGTGGCGACCGCGTACCGGAAGACGTAGCGTTGAAAGGCTTCCCACAAGGTGGACCGATGACCTTGTGAAGGCCGTATGAATCCGCTGGATGCGGAAAGCACAGAACCGGCCGAAATGGCGGTGTTTGGGGGAGGCCTATGTCCAGCTGTAGACGTCTTTCGACTGAAATGATGATGATGATGATGATACAAATACCTACCTCTTCCGTAATAAATTATCTAAAGACTGATGAAAACCAACACAAAATTCGTTGCGGAGCTTAGAAGAACAGCACGGTCATACAGACAGTCATAAAAAGCGACTTTAATTTAGAATATGTTTATATTTAGTCTTTCTAACTGTCATGATACCACTCTTTTTTATGAACACAGAAACAAGGTATTTTTAATTTTCCAATCTACGACGATGTAGATTGGAAATAAAAATGATAAGTAACGATAAGCTTTCCGTGAAAAGGAAACCGTTTTGTATGGTATTCATGTAACGTGCGCTAATAAAAATGTGATTTGTGGAATATTCTTAGTCTGGCACATTTACATTGGTAGAGACATCCGCTTTATAACGTTAATATTACTTGGTAACAAAGGAGGCGGTACATGAGTATGATAATCAAATATCGTAATTTTATCATCAAACACCAATAAGGTTCAAAGCTATAGAATACAAACTTAGGGGCTTTTTCTTCTATTTTTATTGTCTCACCCGAAAGTTACTGCATACTAAGCTGGGTACTTCTCTAAGTGACAAATTCACCATACTAATAGATATATAAGTTCTTTTATGTAATATGTTATTAGTGGATAAGTCGTTGGAGCACCTATACAAAATAAATACCATTCTGAACAAGTTCTTAATAATACGAATGATAATTCCTAGCATAACTGTTTAACCGTTAATCTGGCGTCAAAATATACACTCATAAAACAAGGAAAATGGTCTTCCTTAGAAAATAACCAAAACTTGTACAATTTATTATTAAAAAAAAGAATATCAAAGTAAGCACGGCCATCCAAAAAAAAAAACCAAATGGGTTTTGTTAAGGATAATTTCCACCAAACGGCGCGCATCGCATCGGATCGGAACGGATGCGGTGACAGCCAATCGCGTCCGGCAGGATATCGACGCATACGATCGGCTCCGTACCGTCGGTTGCGAATGTATTCGTTTCTGCGCCTAGTCAAATAGTTTCATTCCTACCGTGTTGACGTGTGACGACAGCCGAAATGATCCGATCGGATACGACGACAGGCGAACGGAGCCGATCGCGCGTCGCAGCATACTTTCGGCTACGATCGCGTGTCGCGGAAGACGCCCGCGGTCAAGCAGCTGTGCGCGGCTTGGTAATATAAACTTTATATACTGTGTACACGATTTAATATCGTTTATAAAAGATTGTAAAATCCGTTCCGATCCGATGCGATGCGAGCCGTTTGGTGGAAATCATCCTTTAGTCTATCGAATCACGCGCCACATGACCGACAACAGGTTATTGTACCTCGCGGATATCAAAGCTTCCCCGACGCGGACGCATTCGTATCGTTGAATCAAGCCTGTTGCTACCTACGTAAGCTCGACGTGTTTATCTCAAGTCATGTGATGCGCATGACATCCTGTTACTCAACGAACGCCCACCACATACCTGTTTAATATACTATGCATACCGAGATAGGTCATTGATGTTTTTAAAAAAACGTCTCACGTCACGTGGATATAATTTCCCAACTCCGTGAGATGTTTTGCGAAATTGAAAAGATTTTAGTTGTTTTTTGTGCTCGATAAGTGGTGAACGGTCGTGACTGATTATTGATACTGAATCCTGGAAACACCGGAATCAATTTAAAAGGAAATAATATTCGCAAACATTTCAACCAAAAACCTTTTTCTTGGTAGATGTTTTGGCAATCTTTTCAAGGTAAAGGTGAACTATAAAAATACAGAACAGAAGTATTTTCTCTGCAGTCACCCGGAAAAGTCCTTCGCATTAAGAAAGTGGTGACATACTTTTTAAGCTTGATTACGTTGATATTTACAATACGCACGTGACGGTCGAAGTCCACCAAAGAACACCAGTTACTACTTACTACATGAACAAAACGGAAGACGTTCTTGTTTACTTCGTCTGAACGTCTGTAAACCAATTTTCTTTCTTTAAGGTGGATTCTACTCGTTCACATTTTCCACCTTTCGATCTAGTTCAATCTTCGTTGAATTTGGCATGGTAAATCAAATAGAGTCGACTGGAAAACAGTGAAAACTGATTTTCTTTTCCTATTGCATTCCCCCATGATTTTCTTCTTAATTTTTTTTTTCTTTTTCTCATCTTTTCTTCTTTCATCTTGTGGCGGTATCAACCACGCCACATGCGAACTACGCATCGAAGACCTGACGTCACAAATCCTGCATCGCGCCATCAGAGTTTACCGCACGACTAGCATATACTCGTATACAACATCCCGACATCAACCGTTGGGCAATTTCCCACCAGACATGACACCCGTCTGGTCGGAGGATCCTCCCTGTAGAGTATGAGTGAACTTTACAGCCTGTTCCTCATACCTCTAAATCTGAAACTGATCATGAGATCTAAATCTGAATCTGATCATGTTTCCGGGGGCAACATGGGCAGAGATCGAACAAAATAGAGAGGTCCCTAGTAGAATTTTTGTTGGCGTTTGGTTGGGCCACATACCTCTGAAGTTGGCCCAACTAAATGCCAACAGAAAATGCTACTAGGGGTAAGGTTCCTACCTTATCTCTCTATTTTGCTCAATCTCTGGCCATGTTGCCCTACCCTTTTTCCTAAAAGGGTAGACCTTTGCCCAGCCATAATGTAGGATAACAAAAACAAAACCGGCCAAGTGCGTGTTGGACCACGCACAATGAAGGGTTCCGTAGTTGGGATGAATTTATCCCAAGCGAACTTTAATATTGTAGTTGAAAAACATTTTCCCCCATACATTCTAACTGCAAACGTAAGTTTGTACGCACAATGTTGAGTAATTAACCATGTTATTTTAAGACCATAGACTTCTTATAGGTTTCCTGTAATCTATAAAGAAAGAAAGAAAAGAAAGAAAAATATTTTATTTGTGACACGCACAAGAAATACAAACAGCAAAAAATAAATAATGAACATTTAAAACTAAGTATATGAAAATTCTATATTTTTTTGAAAAAGGCTCAGCAGTTTTTGAGATAAGGGGGAATGGTCAATTTTCATCTATTTTCTTTAATAACTTTAAAACTAATTATTTTAAAATTATAAATAAAATATATTTGAAATTCTCATAACAAGTCCTTTCATTTGATATGTCACATGGTTTGCAAAACTTTTTATTTTTTTATTCTTCCCCCAAAAGTAAACTCCAAATAAAAAAAAAATATTACAAGTTCGTATTTGAGTCTCATTAATTCATATGTGTACCAAATTTCAACTTAATCGGAGCAAATCGGCTGTGACAGACGGACAGACAGACCGATTTATTTTAAAGTACGGAACAAACAAAAATCTTGTCTTTCTAACTACTTTTCATTCGTGGCTTCTTTAGATCCTGCATACCTACCAAAACATTGAACTTATTTTGCAGTGTTGTGAATTTGTCATTCGTCTCGAATGGTCGCTAAAATTCTTGGCTAAGTAACATTTAACGTAACAAAAACGAGTACAGAATTTTAAGGAACCAAGCGGCGCCTCATATCCTTACGGTTGTCACATGTATGTATATACTACATAGTATTTACATATTATGAAACATGTGGCATTCCTAATGGACGGTGGTAAATACAAACTTGTTTAGAAAATCTCTGTCGAAATATAATCGTTCCTCTTTAGCAGTGCCACCCGTTAACGTTGTGAAAGATGTTGAACTGCGTATTTTACATCTCAATAATTGTATGTAACTTACGGATTTTTATTTTCTTTGGCATACCTATCAGTTGTCCGGGTACGTCCTTAACTGCATTAATTTGTTATAGTCAACTTACCAATTTTTTTTTTCAAACAAGCGGTTTGTAAATCTCTGAAACGTTAACAAATTTTCCAAACAGAATGGAAAATTAAAAACTTCAAACCTTATTTATAGGCACATTAAGATGTAAAATTAATCTATGGTCATTAAAATTTCCCTATGCAAAATAAAGTCGATATATAATTAGGTATATTTATCTTATTTATAGTTATGGTATAGGTATATTTAAGGATATTCCTATATGTATACAATTATTTCTCCAATTTCATAATTGCACCTACCTCTGTTTGTCTCTGCTCCACCCAAAGGTTGACTGGTAGAAAATGCCTATGGCATTAAGTCCGCCTCTGTACATTTTTTTTTGTGCTAAAGTATTAAATAAATAAATAAATAAATAAATAATATTTCATCAAAAAAAAAAACCTAATTTAATATTCATCGCCGATTAAATTACACATCCGATTCCCAAAATGTTATTTTGGACAATGCGCGAGCGCATACGGCACGTTAATTGCATTGTGTAATCGCTTTTATAATGTCAATAAAAGCATGTTAGAAATACAAAATAACTGGTAACGCAAACATAATGCTGCTAGCCCAGTTTACGTTGTTTTCGCAATGTATTGTGTAGCTGCGACCCTCCACCGTGTCCCCCCCTCTCCTCCCGCACTTCACTCCCCGGAGTCACATGAGCTAGCTCGCTCCTGATACTGAGGTTGCATTAGCGGAAGCCTGCTATTTGGAAGAACATCGACTTTCTCCCGCCAGTTGGACGCGCCTCGCGCTCCGTCCCGCAACTGTTGCATCGCATGAAGGGCAATCATGTGAACCTAATGAGGACTACCGCGCTCGAAAATAACGTCCTTACCATTACGTATTACCTTTTAACCGTCGACTTAAATACTGACTGCCTCGTTGGTCCAGTGGTCGCAAGCGCTACTGCTAAGCATGAGGTCCCAGGTTCGATTCCCAAATAGTGCAAAGTGATATCGGGTTTTTCCATCAGGAATTTCTCAGTAGCAGCGCCCGAAGTCTGGATTTGTGCCCGATTGATGGCAATAGGCTCGCTCCCTATTACATGTGACGTAAACATACTACTATAGATACACCTCTGCCTAACCCTTCGGGGATTACAGGCGTGATGCTATATTATGTTATTTTTTAAATATTTGTAAAACAGGTTTTTGGTATTTCGTTTTTTTTAAATTAAACATACGTTAAAATATCGAGGTAAACATTTTGCCGGAGGTGTCTACAAGCTTTTTACTCATAGGTCTATATTTAAATACGCTTATAGAGCAAAATGTTCCGGCGTAAACACGTCACCAACCTAAAATAGATTCAAGAATGATAAGCCAAAAATTTCGTGAGTTCCAATTAGGTGATTAAAAAGTTTTGCATAAGTAACAACGGCAAATACCAAAACTAATAGGTCACGCCCGGCCAACCGTTCGCAGTCATGTGATCAAAACTTCTCAGAATTAAGTTGAGCAATCTGAGAAAATAGCAGGCTTAGCGAATCGCTACTTCACTACAGACACTTCACTTCACTTCAGACAGACGCGGCGGAGGACTTTGTTTTATAATTAAAACAAAGTCCTCCGCCGCGTCTGTCTGTCTGTCTGTTCGCGATAAACTCAAAAACTACTGCACCGATTTCCATGCTGTTTTCACCAATAGATAGCGTAGTTCTCGAGGAAGATTTTAGTATATAATTTCTTAAGTTTTTATTTACATTTTTGTATACATTAACGATATTTGTTGGAGGTGTCGGAAAAAATAAGCCGTCTGGGAGCTTTCAACGAAAACGCTGTCTAAACCCTTTGAGGTATAACAAAATAATGTATGGTGGAATTGTGTATTTTATATAGGTCCACAAAAAAGTCAGCGATGGCATGCTATCTCTTACGGATAACATACTATATCTATTTTATTGACTTTTTGTAGGTATTTGTTGTCTTTAGGTAGTCGGAACATACTTATCCTTCTTATCCCGGTAGCATATTTCCGTGTCCTCACACGGAAATATTTCAGACATTCACGCGGGCGAAGCCGCGGGCAAAGGCTAGTTATGAATAAAACGACTAGTTATTCACAAAGACGTAATTGTTTTAAATTGTGCTCGAATTATTGAGTACTATTGAGCTTAGTTTATAAGTTTGATGCTCTGGCTGGAGGCCTTAAGAGGACGTATGTATGTACAACGGTCTACTAGCGCTACTCCTATAAAAGAAATTGGTTGTCTGTAAAATTGGTTTACGGACGATAGTTTAACGTGACAACGTCATAACAAAACATTGATGCGGCGCAAGCGTACAATGAGCGTAAAGGGACAATGAGCGTAACGGGATAATGAGCGTAACGGGACAATGCGCGTAACGGGACAATGAGCGTATCGGGACAATGAGCGTATCGGAACAATGAGCGTAACGGGACAATGAGCGTAACGGGACAATGAGCGTAACGGGACAATGAGCGTAACGGGACAATTAGTCATCCTTTTTCGTGCATGCAGCGATCAGCGTCGATTTATTAGACGTTGTCACGTCAGAAATATTATCTCGTGGCTGAGAAGGAATTATGAAAAACGGCTCAATAAGAAACCTCGGTTAGTTTGTCTAGAATTTTCTAATACCTTTAATAAAGTTTCATATTGAGACACGAAGCAACAAAATTCGATCTAAAGAAAAGCGGCCACATTCCTCTAGATCGTATTTAATAATTCATTCTCAGTCACGAGATGACTCCTCCCCGACCCTTGACTGTAAGTGAAGCGCCAGCACGCGCTTTAGCTGAGCAGCATGTAATCCAAAATCCCAAATGATAATAATCAAAACACTGATTTTATCCAGCCACCGACGGTCCCTTGCCACCCTCCCTCCGACGTTGCCCTAAGCCGAGGTTCGTACCCCACAGGGGGTGCCCTTAGCGAGCAGCAGTCGTTTAGTTTATAGTTTTTACGCCCTGGCTGGAGGCATTAAGTTTCGTTAGGAGCTTAAGGTAGCCACAGGAAAGTCCGGTTAAAGAGTCGGAACCTTAGTGGTTACAATGTGTGATCCCTAGATTAAAAAAAAAAAAAAAATCATGAGATAATATTTTTTTTTAAGAGTGGCGCTAGTTGACCGTTGCCCTCTTAATTTATTGAGGCATTCACAAGAAAGTCCGGCTAAGCAGCCGACAACTGTTGACCTGCGAGATGCCGTTCTCCAAAACAAAACAAATGAGTACGAGTACTATGATCAAAACATTCCGAATAGTTTGCACCTTTAGAACTATAGAGACCTAATTTCTTTAGAAGTTGAAGAACATCACCAATTAGGTCACTATAGTAAAGAGACCTAATTAATTGTCATTAATTGATGATGTGATTGATGATTTCAAATTAGGTCTCTATCATTCTAATGGTGCAAGTTGTTCTAAACCAAAATGCAATTTCTAGGTATTTTTCAGATGAAAGTCTATTTTTATTGTTTCATCTGATAAGTATTTATTATAATGAGACATCAATTAACACTAAATAGTTAAAAAAAAAAAGGGAGGGAAATGAATCAAAGGGCATCAAAAAATTCTTCCGCATCGCTGTCAACAGGAAAAGTGCCCAAAAGGCTGGCAGCATTGCCACGTTGTATTATTATGTATTACCTTCACCTTATGTATTAAACACGTTATGTCTTACCTTATGTATTAAATATATTGACATGACCCCCATCAAAATGTAGAATATTTTTGCGGACGACGATACATTTAATGTTTCATCTATCGCAGAATATACTTCAAACCTGGTCTACACCAAGTGAAGTTTCCTTAGTCGTAGATTCCAAAGAAAGCATAGGTAGGTACATATTCGCAACCTTCAGAGTGATAAAGTAGTAACTTGAAAATTGATTGCCCCTGAATTTTGCAAACGTTTGCTTTCTTAAATTCTTATGCTTCGAAAAAAATCTCCAAGACTCATAAAAATATTAAAAATACTTTTTTTTTTTTTACACCCAACGGGGAAGCTCTTGGCCTTCATCTCACCTGATGGTAAGTGATGATAAGGCCGAAAATGGAAGCGAGCTTCACCCGGAATCCTCAACCACAGAGGAACTGGCTATCTTACATTTAAATTTCTTTAAAATAAATAAAGAAATTTTCATATATGAAAAATCTTATCATTTAAGTAAAGAAATGTTGATTGACTGGATAAAACCACTGACATATGATAATACTGAAGCTCTCCTACAAAACGTAACTTAACAAGTACACGACCCGTTCATTCTACACATACATTCACACACACATACTCACAGCACATACACACTCATGCACACGCTCACACAAGTTCACATAATTATAATTTGTCTTTTTACTGTATTTTTTGTTTTTTGTACTGTTTTTTATTGTGTTTTAAGTAAGTACTTACTGTTGTGAAGGAGCGGAGTCCTCTAATACAGGCATTGCTTAAATGAAGACTCCAAACCCAAAATTGTTTATGTATAATTTTTTGGACACAATAAACGTTATTATTATTAAACGTTATTATTATTATTATTACCTCTAACTGCCGAAACACAACAAATGTTGTTAACATTGTTGTTTGGCGACAGACTTAGATAAGATGGTGGTAGCTAGCCAGGCAGTCTTAGAACAAGCCCTACCACCAACCAAACCGAGCAGAAATTTTTGCCCCCGCTGGGAATCGAACCCGGGACCTCTGGATCTGAGACAGGTGGTTTTACCACTAGACCACAGAGGCGGTTAAACTAGCATTTGCCCGCGGCTCCGCCCGCGTCGATGTCGGTTATCGCGTAAAAAAGTAGCCTATGTCCTTCTCCATATCCCAGGCTATGCCAAATTTCATGACGATCGGTTCAGCGGTTTAGGCGTGAAAACGTAACATGCAGACAGACATACAGACAGAGTTACTTTCATATTTATAATATTAGTATAGATGAGGAAAATCTTATGATAGAGAATCATACATGTCAAAATTGTATGCAGGAAAATCCTCTTATTTATTACAATTTAATATTATTTTGAAGAAGTTGAGGATATGTTACATACCCGAATTAAATCTCACAGTACCCAAATTACAATCTGTCGGTTGAATTCCCTATATCAACAAAAAAAGGTAAAATCATTGTAATTATACTTGCTATTGGAAAAACAAAAACACATTATCAAAATTATTTTTGAGGATATAATTGTATTACTAGGAAGTGAGGATACGTAGTACATTGTTGTGTCATTATAAGATTTTGTATCTGAACTTTTTTATGCAAAATGTTTTCCCTAAAGTTGCTTATGCTCGAGTACTCGTAGATTCAGAATGGTACCAAGCAAAAGCCAAAATAAGCATTGATTTTTGTATTCTTTTGGGTTACTACCTACCTAGCCAACCTAGCTAACCTACCTACCTGTACCTATACGTAAGTACCCCGTACGTATACCTAGCTAACCACGTTTTTTTTTTTTTATGTCAACATTTGTATTCTACCCGTTGAAGCTTTGTCACGACCACGCTATTTCTAGTTTACGATGCGAATATGTAAAACATATTATATTCGCGCTCATGTTTATAGCTTAACTGTGCTGTCTAGTACACACGGCTACATAATCAAGCTATACAAATCCAGTTTACGCTGGTCTCGCATTGTATAGGATTTCCGTACAATGAGAGATCAGCTTATACTGGAAATGTACAGCTTGATATGTAGCCGTGTGTACCAAAGCTTACCTCATTCTACGGCCAATCTTCTATCAGGTCGTCGCACTATCACCTCAGGAGGTCACAATTTAAATACACACATAACTATCGTCAAAAAAACTTGTTTAGCGATGTATAAAATCTTTGTCGCTGAGCACAGTAATTAATAACCTGAATTAATAATTGATAGGAAAGGAATATCAATTGTTAGGCAAGGGAAAATATACGTATGTATATTTTATACATAATTATGTATAAAATATAGTTGTTTAAGTTTTTTGTTAACAAAAAACCATTTCAGACACCAATCTACGTGGTCTTCACATAATCTGACCAAGATTATGTCTGAACTTTAAAAAAGACTGTGATCTCTGAGTTTTTCGGTCTTTCTTCTCAGAGTAGGCAGACAGGAAACGCCGGTCTCATTTTTTTTTTTTTAAATATGATTGACGTGTTAAAGTTAACCCCTTGGCACACATTATCCATCAAAGCTTTAGCTGGAGAGTTACCTATTCTAAATTTCAGTGCGTTATTTAGCCAATAGTAGTATAATTTGATCCCACGTGGTAGTTGGCGAGTTATTTGTAGGGCACAAATCCTTGGACTACCTAGAATTACCTAATACTTACTGTTCAATCTATCTAAGCCTAGAATTTCCTTAATTTGCCTTTCATTTTAAAAGACCTGATATTACTTATTCGTGGGCACAAAATAGTTTACTGCATATACTACCTGCATATACTTTCCGCCTTAAACTTATTAAAAATGTTGCAGAATAGTCATGGAATTTTAATCACCAGACGGATGGCAAGTCACATTATTTTAGGGTTCAGAATGGACAGCATACAAGTTGAGGCTTGGCCTAATATGTTATCCTTAAGGTCGCATCTTAGCTCGCTCAAGTATTGCATTGCAAGTGGCCAACTTTCATCAATGAAAGCCACAATAAATAGTTTCAGGATGTACATATTACTCGCTCTACTTCACAAAGGATACATGAATAAACGAAATGTTAATACGCGGGCAGCATAGTTTTGCTAGATTCTATTTACATAGAAACACGGCAACTGCAGTGTCGGCCCAGCCTCGGTTACATAAGTTAAAGACACCTTATTGCCGGCCAACCGGTTCGTGAATTAGAGGTGTCATAATGCGAATCACATGGTTTGAGGTCACAGAGTATTGAGAGAATGGAATGTTAACGTTCGTATTTTTCCTAAGAGTCGGACTGGTCGAAATTTTGAGAAACCTGGAAGATAGAAATGTTAATCTGTCAGTGCATGGTCCATCCAGAGGTTCCAAAAGTGACATATAAATAGCTGCATTCCCAATTTCAACTTTAGTGAAACTCACTTGTGAGTTTCATAAGTGCCCATGTAGGTTTATGTGAAATAAAATATTTTTATTTTGATTTTGATTTTGAGTGACTTTCTAATTTGCCATGAGCGTATTTTTTATAGCCCATACTGGAAACGTCACACGATTTTCCGGATGCCATACGGCTTATTTCCGACTGTAAGCTGTCATGGCAATACACCTATTTTACGCTTTTGCAGGTCTTCAATCGGCATGTATGGCTTTATCTCTCCATTTCTGGCTTCTTCCTGCTCGTAAGTTACTCGAGTCGTGGCCTATTCTATCACCGAGAGATTCCATTCGATATTCTACGTGTAATGTTTTATTAGAAAGGAGTCTTCTAGTTAAGTCAATATGCAAATGCGCAATATGTACTTTTAAATTCAAATGTGTGTATAAAAGGTATGTTAATTAATCTTCAGTGAGGACTTTCCATATTTTCCGGTATGGAAGTAGGAAAAAGTTAGGTTTTCATACATTATTTATTAAAAGCCAAATGATTGCCATTTTAAATCATTCAGAAAATCGATAATATTTAATTCATAACATAACATCACGCCTGTCATCCATTCACCTGTATTTCTTCATGTAGTTTATAAAGTATTACCTACTAAACGTACCTAACTTTGTGTTCGAAGCCCTCTTGACTTAATCATAACAGTTGTAATATTCACTCCTTATATCTAAAATAACATGAATATAAAAATTATTAAATTTTGTAAATACTGGAACTTGATTCCTCTCTCAAATTAATTGGCTCTTATACGTCAGCATATCCATAAAATGTGTATTTATGATCCAATTAAGGATGTTTATCAATACTTAGAAAGAACCCGAATTAAATATAATCAGATTTAGCACATTAGTGCCATAATCATGAGATTATGGCACTAATGTGCTAAATCTGATTGGTAATCTTAGAATAACTGTGATGTACACGAAATGCTTGAATAAATATGAATTTATTCAAGCATTTCGTGTACATCACAGTTATTCTAAGATTACCAAATATAGTTGCAGAGAAACAAGTAAATAAATAATACAACCCAAAAATTGTGATTTGTGGTTATACTATAAGTAGATAGGTACACCTCTGCCTAGCCGTTCGGTGAAAACAGGCGTGATGTTATGTTACTATAATACAAAGCTTACAGTTGATGTACATCGTTATTCTCCGGTGACTTCCCCATATGGACGAAGATGAGGACTTCCATTCGGAAAATATACTTTAAACTAATCGGTTAATCAGCAAAAAATAAACTCTTCTCAATAAGGTACTCTGTTGTGTACGTTGACAGTGGTATTCGAAACAAAAATAGCATGAAAATTGCGGTGCCGTATGACAGAGCTCAGGAGTCTACGCGAATCCGGTTCAATGAACTAAAAACAGGATGAAAAAATATTTGTATACGGTTTTAAACGACAGATGACCGAAATATTTTAACGACAATAACAAGTACCTAGTTAAGGCTCGTACAGACTAGTGCGATATCGCGGGCGCGACGCGACACTAGTAGCACAATTTCTTTGTCGGTGCCAGTCGCGCCCGCGTTATCGCGCGAGTCTGTACGAGGCTTTACCCAATTTAAACATAGATTTATTGTAGACACAACATTATATTTTATATTCCACTTTCATTAAAGGAACTTAACTATTGTCAAAATTAAAGATTTTATTAAATTCTTCTTCTTTGATTGAACATGCATTTACTTTTACTGTATCATTTAAATAGCTTCATCTATAAATATATAATAATATCCTACTAATTTGGTGACTCTTAACCCGAGTTAGTTATCCAAATGTATCAGTCACCATCATTCATATTATCAAATCTAGACATCCATACTAATATTATAAATGTGAAAGTAACTCTGTCTGTCTGTCCGTCTGTCTGTCTGTCTGTCTGTTTGTCTGTCTGTCTGTCTGTCTGTATGTTACGTTTTCACGCCTAAACCGCTGAACCGATCGTCATAAAATTTGGCCTGGGATATGGAGAAGGACATAGGCTACTTTTTTACGCGATAACCGACATCCACGCGGGCGGAGCAGCGGGCAAAAGGTAGTATAAAAATAAAGTAAAAACTTTATTGGCCTAATTAGGAGAACGTTATAAACCGTACCTACACTACTTATTATTATGTTCCACATAGTTGAACACTTGTCGTGAATGTCTTCAATGAAAAAAAATCTCAGATTGCCTTTCAATAATGCTTGGTTTTCCCGTGGGCAAACAAACTTCCATAATTCCAGGTACATCTTAAAAGCCGGAACTGTGTTTAGCATATTTTATCCTTATTTGAAGAATTACAACAAAAAAATTCTAAGATTCGTTGATTAGTCATTGATTGATCATTTATCTAGAGTTCAGTGAACCATTGTTGATACATTGACAATCAGCGTGATTTATTTGTGATATCTCTGTCTCTATAAGATTACTGATCGAAAAAGTTTCTAGCAGCAATTTAATACTTCAGCTAATACTCTAATAATGATCGTCGAGGTTACGAAAAAGAAGGAATGATAACTTTTTGAATGAATCTAAAGGTCTTAATCACTTCCCTAACTCGACTTACGAGAACATAGACAATACTGTTACAATTGAAATAATTGCCAATAGACAATAATACAACATTGTGTTAGACTCTTCACGTGACCAGAGGGCTGGCCTATTTCTTGGCCAAAGAATCAACATTGTCATACAACGTGGCAAAGATGCCAGCCTTTGGACACTGTGGACAACTTTTTCTGTTGACAGCGATGCAGAGGAATTTTTCGATGCCCTTTGATTCTTTTCCCTCCCTTTTTTTTATATACTTGTATATATTATTATTATTATTTTAAGACTATTAGCTTTAAAACTATGTCAATATTATCCAATAAAAAAAATAGTTACATTGTGCTAAACCGTAGCAAGTGTAGTAACTCGTGTATAGATCATAGATCAGAAGAACATTCAGTATAGCAACAATGACGGTTGGCCCGCACGACAGCGTCTCACGCGCATCCTTGGTGCAGTTAACGATTGTCCCTTCTCCACCACAGGTTACTGACCCTGACTGCAGCTAACTAGACAATAACCTATGTTTACCTATATTATTTTTAATGAGATGCATTAAGTAGTTAAAGTTTCATGCTTGGATATTTCCAAGACGTTAAAGCTATTATAGATTCCCGGTGACGATTGTTTCACTATGATATCCCTAGTCTTTACGTTTATTTGTCAAAACACACATCGAAAACATTAATTTTATATAATAATATACTCGCAGGGAAATCCCAAGCCCTTAAAACTTTTTGCTTATGCTTTAGTGAATGTCATCATCCTCAAGGAAAGTCGAAGACAAAACCCTTAATGCGTGCGTAAGATAAAAAAATCCCTGGATCTCTTTTCCCCAAGAGCGAAAGTAGATATGTTCATCAAAACAATCAAAAGTTGCTCAAATAATTGACACTAATCTAAATCTTCAATATGAGTGGTCATTTAAAAATTTCACCTTATGTTTTGCGAGGGTGTTATTTGTTTTTGGTGCACAAATTAGTTCAATAAAATACCTATATGTTTGGCTTTATAAGTTGTTGGTTGGCTAAGTGTTTAGCTTTCCCTAAAATTAATCATTTAGAATAAACTAGACACTATCTACCGTTTTAGTTTTCTTTAAATCAGTCACGTGCGTGATCTGTAGTCATTGAAATATGTAGACATTTGACTCGGAAGCTCCTTTGTGCACGCGATACACACTTGGCTGCTTTTTGCCAGAACTATTGACCAACACGATTGCGATCAAGATCAAAGAGAGCATCAAATAGCAGTTAAACAACATGGCCGATGCTTACGCAGGCGCATATAAAACTGGAATGGTTCGTGTGCATCATCACGTAGCCAACATTCATTTAAAAAAAAAAAAAAAATTGTGTCCCCTATTCACTCAGACAGTTTTTAATCTGCTGTATGAATGCTCGTTCTCACTAACACTAGCCGACATTTAAATAAATGCCTAGATAAAAGCCTGCTATTGGATTTTCAACTTTCGACGCTGAGCCGAATATTGAAAATCCTACAGCACTCTTTTATTATGCATTAATTTAGGTGTCGCTAAGTGTTAGTGAAAACGGGCATAAGTCTACTCAAATACCTAACATACCTCTGCCCCTCTTAAATACAATTCAATGGCAGTACCTACTCAATTTAATTTTAATTAGGTTAATCCTTTAATAAACTACAACGCCTAAAGGTCTAACCGCTTCTATTATTCTCATTATGATGCCAGGTGTAGTTTTGAACCGTAGGACAAAATCAGTCAATGGTGCCGATTCCCTTGTTCACAAACTAAACTAAATTTAAGTTCAGTGCATCTTTTTCTTTCTATTTCATTAAGAAAAGGACAGAAGATAAATTTTAGTTTAGTCCTGTCAAATTAATTAGCGCTTGACGTAAATTGACGTAATTTTAGTCGGCAAGTTTTTAATCACGTCTAAACTTGTATGGAGTAGTGACAGGCGCTGATTAATTTGACAGGACTAAACTAAAATTTATCTTCTGTCCTTTTTTTAATGAAATAGAAAGAAAAAGATGCACTGAACTTAAATTTAGTTTAGTTTGTGAACAAGGGAATCGGCACCAATAACTACTGTCGACAAGTTTGTGAGACATCAAGAGACTTTGTATATGTCAAACACCCGAGACGCTGTTTCAGACGACAATCCATTGAATATAATTTATTTTGAAAAAGCTTAAATGCTATCGGCCTCTGTTGATATTTATGGACAAGTCTGTAAAATATCACTCAGTAAAAAAATGTCCATTTTGGTTTCAAGGGCGTCGTGAGAAACCCACATTGTGTGAAGCAAGAAGTTCTACTTCACAGTCTGTTTGTTCTATACCTAGATGTAAAATTATTCTATAATACCTTCCTATGAATCTGAAGAGCCTAAATTTATATTTATTTTGGCTACCTCATCTCACGAAAATCTATTTTTGTCGTGTGTTCTATAACGCTTTTTAGTGAACCACGGCTTAAAAGACACCATCAACTACAACTCAAATGTTAGTCTCATTAGCAACAATAATCATTCGTCTAGCTAGAGTCAATTACCTTGTTTAATTTGCTACGCTTGATTTAAATCCTAAATATGCAACATCTCGTCAATTTCATTAGTGCTATTTCTCATACTTAAACTAAAATGACTGATCATCAGAATCATTTAAGGTCGTAGCACACGTATCAACTCGGAAAGGGATCGTCACCGTATCAACTCCAGCCGTCCAGTATTATTTATATGAAACTCCCTACTGTAACGCACACTAATCGGAATCGTAACGTAATCGCCTCGCCTCGGGACAAGCTCACGAACCGCGGTGCGGTGCGTGGTCGACTTGCAGTTTCCGCGCTTACAGATCTCCGTACCCTAGCTTACGGCTCTCCGTACCCTAGCTTACGGCTCTCCGTACCCTAGCTTACGTCTCTTCGTCCACGCCCCTCCCGCGGTCTGCGTTGCCGAACGGTTCTCTGAATGTTGTATGCTTCTTTCTTATACATTCTTCTATAGACTGGGTATGTTATAAAAGAGATATTTTGGCATATTCTTCATCATCTATCAAATGTTTTATAATAGTCCGAAATTCTCCTTCAGTTCTTCTTGCTTTTTTCATATTGTTTCGTTTTTTTCTATTTTCTTTTCCGCTTCATCAAGTGCAACCGAGACATAACCACTACACACAACACTACACTTACCGTTCGGATTCAAAATGATAGTTCAATCATTTTGAATGCCGCTTAGCCGTCAACCAGCGGTCGACGAGCCGTAAACGCGGCCTCGCCTAGCCGTAGCCGAGTCGACGTATCAGAGCTTCTGATCCGCTTTGGTTACGTGCTTACGTTAGGTTGACGACTGTTTGACAGCGACGCGAAATGCGATACGGTTACGATCCCTTTCCGAGTTGATATGTGTGCTACGACCCTTAATAAACCGTATGTTAGCCTGGTAAAATATATGATAATAGCTGCGCTCCGCGGTTTAACCCGCGTAAGTCGGGCGTACCCTGAATATCGGGATAAACGCGCAAACTGTCAAACGCGCGAAGTTAAAATAGTCGTTAAGTTTTATGAAATTTTCCAATTTATTTATTCATTTATTGCACAATGTACATACAGCACGTGTGTTTTCTGCGCAATTTTCTTAAATTTTCTTTCCATAAACAACTTCTTCAAAGTATTAGAATACTTTGACGGCACGGTTGGCGCAGTGTTTACGCGATTGACTGCTGCGCTACGTGTCGCGGATTCGATTCCTGCACGGAACCAATATTTGTATGACCCACAAGTAGTTGTTTCGGGTCTGGCTGTTTGTGTATGTTAGTTTAAATGTTTGTAAACGCACCTACAATACAGGAGAAATTCCTAGTGTGGGGAAAGTTAAAAAAAAAAACTTTTTATAAGATAAATGAACTCGGTAAAGTCGTTCTCAAGCTATGGCATGACCAAGGGAAACCGGGGTTCATTTTAATATACACAGATAAGTACGTCCTCAGTTACTTAGTACATAGGATATAATGCCCCTATCTATAGCAGGGCACGGCCAATCATTCGCTGACAGTTCAGTCTAGCTGAACAAACTTCAAACAATCAGCGGTTTCAACATCTCTAACCACCGAGTTTTGAAACTCCATACAATCATCCGTATCAATCCCTAGTTCTAAAATGAGACCAATCACAGATCACGATGCACCAGTTACTTACACGAAGTATATTATAGGGTCTAAGGGTCCCAATGAATACGAAGCTGTTTTGAAACACGCCTCATTATTTTACATCGTACATCAATAACTTACGTCAGCTATTCCAAGCTATTAAGCATTTTGAAATAGTTTTGGTCTAAACAACTATTATTATAATGATCTAAACGCTGGGATTATTATCTATAATAACTGTATGTCATATATTTATATTATGTTCATAGTTTAATTGCTTATGAGGAAAAAAAAATGGAAATCATCTACAATGAAATCATCAATCAATCATGATGGAATCATCTTAAATGGAAGTCGTTTGAGATAAAACGCCTATACGTACAAACGTCAATACCGACATAAGATCGTAAATTAGATTCGTAACTATTAATTTACACAATATAATTATTTATTAAGAAGGCGCTCAACGGTCCACTAGCGCCACTCCTTAAATAGTTATTTATGATACTAGTGCGGTAAGTTGGTTTTTTACAAACGAGTAGACGAATCTAAGCCCGAGACGAAGTCGAGGGCTTACCATAGTCCCGAGTTTGTAAATACCAATTTCTGCACGTGTGTCATACAATGTTTTTTCAACACATTTGCGGGCCAATGATAATATAAAAAAATAATGTTAATAAATTATAACATTATGATAGACATTAATGTTTTTTTTAGTCAAGAGACTCATTCAAAATACCAGGTGGGGTAGATTTCATATTAATATCAGATTTCTCGCTTGAACTCATATTATTGTTTTGTTTATATGTAATGAAACAAAATGATAATATAAAAAAATAATGTTAATAAATTATAACATTATGATAGACATTTATGTTTTTTTTTTTTAGTCAAGAGACTCATTCAAAATACCAGGTGGGGTAGATTGCATATTAATATCAGATTCCTCGCTTGAACTCATATTATTATTTTGTTTATAAATATCAGTCGGAAAGTCGCAACAATCTTTGACGTTTCTAATATGAAAATCACGCGAATTTGCAAATGGCGTCACATGCATGTGGTGAAAATTAGAACTACATCTTTCGTCTCATTTACTCTTTAGTATTAACGTGAGACAAACGTATTGAGCAAAAGCGCTTCCAAGGAGGTTCGATCAGTCAGCTTATATTTATTCTCGTAATGTGAAACTCCTTGGTGGAATTCTTATAATACTTTTTATGGAAATAAAAAAAAAAGCGTAAAGAATACGCACGGTGCTATAATCTTAATGTTATAGGTAATTTATTAACATTATTTTTTTTATATTATCATTTTGTTTCATTACATATTGTACTGTTTTGAGAAGCTCGTGGCTAAGTAATAACAGCCGCATGGATCGATCCATTAGGTTAAGCTACGCTTGCCGGGGTTGGTCCATGGATGGGTGACCATCGTTACATACCGAGACTCCTCCGTGCCTCGGAAAGCACGTTCAGCCGTTGTCGGCTGTCATTCGTGGATCCTTGACAGTCGTTACGGGTCGTCAGAAGCCTAAAAGTCTGACAGCCAGTCTTACCAAGGGGTATCGTACCCAGTAACTGGGTTGTGAAGGTCAGATAGGCAGTCGCTCCATGTAAAGTACTGGTATTCAGCTGCATCCAGTTAGACTAGAAGCCGACCCCAACATAGTTGGGAAAAGGCTAGGCAGATTGATTGACATATTGTACTGTTTTCTCGCAAATGTGTTGAAAAATATTTTATGACACACGTGCAGAAATTGGTATTTACAAAATCGTGACTATGGTAAGCCCTCGACCTCGTCTCGGGCTTACATTCGTCTACTCGTTTGTAAAAACCAACTTACCGCACTAGTATCATAAATAACTAATCTTGTAACTGAGAAGGAATTATGAAAAACGGCTCAATAAGGGACCTCGGTAAGTGTGTCTAGAATTTTCTAATACCTGTGATAACGTTTCATATTGAGACACGAAGCAACAAAATGGGATCTAAAGAAAAGCGGCCACATTACTCTCGATCCTCAATTATTGCTTTTTTTTTCAAGCTTTTTACTTATATTAATAAATTATAATTAATTATGTTTAGAATTGTCTCATTACCAGCTTTTATTTGATACCACTATTGTAATAAATTTTTTGAAAAAACTTCCCGTCCCTTTTTTTTTGTATTTGCAGTTGTAATATATAAATAATATATAGCCTATGTCACTCCCACAATTATGACGAATCTAACGACATCTCATTTATTAAAATCCATCAAGCCGTTTAGACTACAGAGCATGTCAAAGAACTAGACATACATACATACATATATACATACAATACTCTCGAAAAACAGTACCGTCCTTCTGGAGCAGTCGGGTAAAAAAGGAGAAGCTAATAAAAATGCAATTTAAATTGCATCTCGTCTTGATTTGTCGTAAACGTAGCTAATTAGAAAAACACATATCTGTTTGTCGCCTCCAGTATCACGTGAGAATTATAAAAATAAACAATGGATATATTTCACAACGGACCCTCGTCCTTGCCGTCTGTATCCACACAAATGACCTCCTTCACATTGAAGTAACTAGTATAAACTTTGATAAAAAGATAATAATAATCATCTGAACACTAATTTATGTAATCTACCTGCATCAATTAGTGATACTATAATATTGCATATTTATCTGCAATGACATTTGGACATTGATTACGCATAATTATTATTGTAAAAAATGTAAGCCATTTGGCTGTTTGTCGGGATGAAAAATACTTAATAATTAAACATTAAACTAGGCATCTTAATTGGGTTTGTAGCATAAAGTCCAGTTGGTAAGGATGTGAAAAAATTAAACGATGTATATATAGCATTAGACAAATAACGGCTAAATAACGACAGTTATTGTGTAATATTGTTGAAATTACTGCACTTTAGAGTTATTTTTTTAATTTAATTGGTAAATAGATCACAGTGCTTTCTATTTATCGTGAAATAACGGAGTTTATTAAACGTTTACATCGAAATAACGAAAGGGTGAGAACAGTTATTTGTCTAATGTTATAATAAATGGGGTATACGTTTCCACAAATAAACAAACAAAGAATTACTATGCCGCCAGCATTTTGTTCAAACGATAATACAAGATATTTTTATGACACTATCAAAACTTAGAAAAATCATTCAAATATTTCATTGTAATTCCACGTATACGAGTATACATCTTGCAAAAATGCAAATAGAGAAGTTCGCAAATGACAAAACCAATTTTACTGGATGAAAAGATACTTTCTTTGCTTCTGGCTTTTTCTGTAACCCGAAAATTAATTCATTAGGGTGATAGAGCAAGTACGAGGTCGACTCGAACCGAAGTCGCGTTATTTTCTAAAGTGTATGTACAGTCGAGCTAGTATTTGCTCTACCACCCTTTTTTTTTTGCTTGGGAAATTATCAAATAACTTCTCCCTCTGTGGGCGGCGCGGGGGGGCGTGTCAGTTTACTGACTAAAACCAACCCGTGTTCCTACAGTTGCCTGTGTGCCAGGGCCGCGGTATCCCTTTCGGACAAACCCTCAACCCTGGCAGGCACCGGTCCTGGCGGACCCCGTCAGTGCGTGCTGAAAACTCTTTGAGGCGCGTGTGGAACACAACGCGCCGTCGAACCGGGCCTGGTGAGCCCGCGCCTACGGTGGCCGGGAATCGGCTACCGATTCCCGCTGCTCAGGGCGTCTCCTGCGGCGACTAGGGGCGTGAGGGCGCCCAGACTGCCGCTCCCTCACGCGTTCCGCCTCCTCCTTCGCGAGCATTACTGCTTCGCAGAAGGAGGTGACTGCCTCCCATGCACTCTCGCTCCGGACCATGGCCTGGACCAGGGCCGGACGCGAGAGATCGCCGCCGCCGATTGCCTCCGTGAGGACACTTCCACCGTATGCTCCAACGGGTCCTCCGGGCGATCCACACAGTGGTAACACCCAGGCGTTTCCTCCCGCCTTATCCTGAACAGGAACCTCCCAAAAGAACCGTGTCCGGGGAGGACCTGTGTCAGGCGGAAGGTGAGGACGCCGTGGCGCCTCTCTAGCCTCCTCAAAGAGGGGACTTATCGCCACAATTGTGGCATGCCCATGCTCTACCACCAATTTTTTTTTTTTTTTTGGATTGGTAATCATCAAATGACCCTTCCCGCTCTGGGTGGAGTGGAAGGGACTGTCAGACTCTTACTGACTAAAACCCACCGGTGTTCCTTCCTTGGCCCTTTATGTTCCGGGGCAGCGGTACCTCTTTCGGACAATCCCGCTGACCCAGCAGGCTTGGGCCCTAATGGGCCCCCTCATCGTTGCTGACATCTCTTTGAGGCGCGCGTGGAACACGTACACGCCGTCCGGCACGGGCCTGTTCCTGATGGGACGGTGAGCTACCCATTACTCACTGCCCGCAGGCCCACGCCTACGGTGGCCGGGAGTCGTCACGAGGCTCCCGACGCCCGGAGCGTCTACTGCGGATGCTCTACCACCCTAAGGTTGAATTTAATCATTTATTTATTTTCACTACAAGACACAAATATCTGTGTAGCCCAGGCTCTTATACAAGGAGTTCCTGTATCACAAGAGCCAAAATGTCGCTTGGATGTCATAAAATGAGTCTTGTAACTCAACTCAACTCAAATCATTTATTTCAATTAAACCATTTACAGGCACTTTTGAAATGTCAAGGAGTCGGTCAGTAAGAAAAATGAAGCTACATGCCCATTCCAAAGCTTAGATACCTACCTATGGAGAAGAACGGGCAAGAAACTCCATGGACACTCTTAAATTAAATTAACTTAAATATGTGATAGTAATAGACAGTTCCAATGTTAGTAAAGTTTTTACTGTGAATTGTTGTCAAAATTGGGAAAGCAGTAACGAGGGACCCGAACGAGAGACCTATAAGAAAATGAAAATGTTATGCAAATTATATTGTCCAACATAATTATCAAATATAACAAAACCAAAAATCATAATAAGAACGTTCTCTTACTATTACTCAATCTTATGATTATCTACTGTGTTGAGAAAAACAAAGCTGAAAGTGTGGCGCTTTGTCTAACGAGTGGACACGAAAGCTTGTCGAATCGTACCACTATGCATACATATGTGCCGAGTTCGTTCATACACGTATAGGAACGTTTTGTACGTCACTCCACGTGGTACGAAAGTGAAATTTTCGGTCAATATTGTCTTAAACCAAATACATAATGCCAACGGAATTACGCGTACATTGTTTACGATGATTCTTTGTTATTTTGAATGAGGATTTTTGCGAAATACAAATATTTTTGGGCTAATCTGAAAGTGGAAGAAAAAAATGCGGTTCTGTATCGACTTCTTCATGTTTATGATATTGATAAGTGACATTATTGCACAAAGGTCAAAGTTTAACATTTTAAATATCAACATTATTATTCAATTAATGTTAGTGGTTAAATTATTTATTTACAAATACTAGTTTCTTGATATTTGTTTCGAAGATACAATTTATGATCAAAAGCGATAAATAATAATTATGAAAACACGTTTTTCAATTTGCTAACTACATTTCCTAGCGCATATTATTATTATGTACTATGGACAAAGTATCTTTTCATTATATAATTATGTACCTGCAGTCTATTACTAAAATGTAGATATTAACATTGATAGAGATAGATACCTAACTATCCATAATTTGAATGCTACTATGAAAAGTTATTTCAAAATTGGAAATCTCGATTACTCATCAGTTAACATCATCTCGATATTTCAGAAACGAGAAATCTTAGGTACAGACGCAGTTTTTAAAAGTCAAAAAAAATTTCATACGAAGACGATTAATTTCGAAAGCATAATTTGGTTTTTCACGACATTCAACGACCTAAAATACCTGTCGAAGACAAACCTAGGTTCAATAATTATCCTTTGTGGAATATTATTTTCGTATCTATGGTGAACGAATGAGCATGATGGTACTTTTGAACTAGAGAAACTCAAACAAGATGATTGCTGTTTTCCCTTAATACACCTAATATTCACTGTGCAGTTTCCTGTAGCTGATGCCTTCCTACTAGTCTTTCCTTCTTCGCTTTGGCGAAGAAGGAAGGACTAGTAGGAAGGCTAAGTCTCGCCTTCATTCTTTCCTACTTTGGTAGGAAAGAATGAAGGCGAGACTTAGATGATACTCGAATTAAGTGCGTAGGCGATGGGAAAATTCGATTGTTTGCATTGTCTGTGCTCGGATAAGCTCGTGATGTCATCGGACAGGTTTTGAAGCTCCAGCCACTTTCACTCAACGATCTCATTGAGTGGATAGTTAACAATTGTGTAACATGTCCTATGCTTATGTCATAAAACGTTTGTAGGAGTGTTCTGTAAGCTTTCATTGAATAGGTGAGCTTTTTTCTTTGATTTGTGTTTTGTTGAAAATACAATTGCTGATGCTTTTAATATGTCGACAACAATTCTTCTTTGTTTTGAATTTTTAGATAAACTATACCCAAAGTCTCTAATTCAGATAATTTATGTAAACAAAGTAATGTCAAGAAATGTCACTGTCAAAATGACAGGACAGTGGTGCAAACATTTAATCATTCTTTTTTTCTTTTTGTAAATAAATATTAATGAAATTAAAGTTAATTAATTATAAGAACTATGCAAACTAAATACCGCTGCCAAACAATGCTTTATGCATTGTGTCGGAGACACGGCCTATGATCGTCATAATCAGTCCTTTTAAGTCCACTGCTAGACGTAGGCCTCCCAAAATCGATTTCTACTCGAAACAGTTTACAGCCGTTTTCATCAAAAATGTGGCTAGTTATGCTACTTATAACATGAATCTATGAATGAGAGTTGTAATATTAGTGTTGTTGAAGATGTAATGATATAATGTTTGGATCTCCTGCATTGTTACCAGTATCATAAAATATTGAATACCAGGAAATCTCCTTTTTTTAATAACTTTGTTTAAAACCGAAAATTTATAAAAATAATTACGGTATGATTATTTTTTAATTATTATTTCATAAATTAAGTACTTAAAAGAAAATTGAAGCTTTTTTTTCGCCTAATAATTGAATTACCATTACGAAGATATTTTTTTGATATGTTATCCCCTTTGTTTAAATAAATTATCTGAATTTGAGACTTTGGGTATAATACTTTACTAATGTACTTCATCAAATAGTTGGGAAATGAGCTAAGAAAGATCACTTGAACGGAAAATGCTTCAGCAGTTTGTATAGGACAGCTTTTCTTTGTTTAGCCAATTGCAAAATAACCTTTTCAAGCTACCTGGTCACACCATAGGTTGCGTTATTTATTAATTAAATTATTGCATTAAACCTTGAACAGAATTTGATACGTTATTTCGAACCTCCCACAATACTTCAAACATTAGCTACGCTATACGCACCCGCACCGCTTGAACCCAATCTAAAGGCGATTTTCCACCACGAGTTAAGATAAGTTTTTTTTTTTAATGCTTAACGAGAAACTCTTGGTCTTCATCTCACCTCATAAGTGATGACAAGACCTAACATGGAAGCGAGCTCCTCCCGAAATCTTCAACCACAGAGGAACTGTCTATCTTACCTCTAACTGCCGAAACACAACAAATGCTTTTAACATTGTTGTTATGACGACATACTTAGATAAACTGGAGATTTCCGCATATTTATTTTGAAGCCATTGCTTAAATTTGATATGCCGATAATATGCTGCTTGCTCTTAAAATGCCCACAGGGCTACGTGAGCTTAGCTAAAGCTACCTATATTAGCTCTTAGTTTACTCTCGCTCAACATACTTATAAACCACTGCAGCGCGATTATGCCGCAGAAATCATACGTATCCTGAGCTTAATAACTCGATCCTAAATTATGAGAAACATTTCAGACATTCACAAGTTCTGAACATAGTACTTACCGGACGCATTTCATTCAAGCTCGCTAAGACCACGTCTAGACTGGACGGAAAATCTTTTATGCCGTAAGTTACACCCATATCCACGTGGGATTAAACAGCTATCATTATTCCCACCTTGCTGGTGGAGGGCCGGCTTTACAATCACGTGCCATGTTTAAACATTGCAATAGTGCAGATATTTACATAAACTGCTCTATTGCGAGGTTACCTGCTCGTTGCAAATAGGTTCACGCTTGGAAAATTGCTGACATTTTTGAAATTTGTTTCTTATTAGTTTTTAGATTAATAAGAAATACTTCGAAAACCATTATTTCCAAATGAACGTCATTAATAAGATAGGTTCGTCGTTAATAACAACAAAAAAAAACAAATTCTTAACATTCATATGGAAAGAAAATAGGGGAAATATTTCTATGTTGTTGTATGTTTTATCGTTTAAAATGTTACTATAAAATTCCTCCCCACATACTTCAACTGAATGTGACCAAATTCAAAACTTGTATAAAACACCCACTATGTAGGCAGACATATTATAAGTTGGGGGATTAATTATATCGCTGATAAAAATGCTTGGATCAATGCTGGTCCTGCTCCACAACGACAGCTAATTGATTAACATTTGTAATGGAGCTGCTGAAGATTGTAAGACTATCTATGCATTGTATAAAATCAACTCCTTCGTATTATATAATTGCCATTTACCGGGTAATATATTATGTCTTTCATTGACTTCAATGTGCCCTGACGGCTGAGAGTAAATGTCATACTCACGCAGATGTCTCGCTGATGGTAGCGCGTGTGTTGGATCATTTAGCTCCCTTCAAAATGGTTGAACTGAATGGTGCTTATCCATACTTCATGTTCATGTTTGTATCTGGTCATCTCTTAGCGGCCACAGCTTATTTTAATTAGTTTATTTTTTAATCGTTTATTTTAATTTTATTTTTATTCTATTTGCTTTACATCGTTCTCACATATAAATTCAATATTAAAGATGTAACTAATATGTTCGTAACAACATAATTTAAAAAAAAACCGGCCAAATGCGTGTGCGGACCACGCACAATGAAGGGTTCCGTAGTTGGAATGCATTTATCCCAAGAACAAACTTAACATTGTAGTTGACGGCACGGTTGGCACAGTGGTTAAGCGATTGACAGCTGCGCTGCGTGTCGCGAGTTCGATTCCCGCACGGAACAAATATTTGTATGATCTACAAGTAGTTGTTCCGGGTCTGGCTGTTTGTGTATGTGAGTTTAAATGTTTGTAAACGCACCCACGATACAGGATAAATCCTAGTGCGAGACGTTTTAAAAAAAAAAAAAATGTTCTGCCGTACAGATTGTATCGGAGAAAATTTATTTCAACTGTAAATGTAAGTTGGTCGACTATTACTCGGTAACTTGTATAGTTTACTTAGCTGTGATAGTTTTCCTTCTAACTTCGTTATATATACTACTGCTGTGAATTTTTCCACGTATCCAAATACAACCATTTAGCTGGCAGGGGGGGGGGATACTTGAGTCTAACAAAAATTTGTACTTTAAAGCTTAATATTACGCAAACGGTTCCCTGAATCGAAAAATGGTTTTAATAAACCCGCAATATTTTTAAACGGCCTATTTAACTATACCCACGCCATGGGAAAGACGAGAAAAAAAATATCATCCCACTCTACGTGTACGGGAGGTACCCTAAATAAATTTATTTTTCAAGATTTGATTTTACCGCTTTGTCGGCGCGATTAATATGTATACCTATATCAAATTACAGCTTTCTAGTACTAAGAGTCTCTGAGCTAAGCCGCGGACAGAAAGATAGACGGACATGGCGAAACTATGAGAATTCCTTGTTTACTACGGAACCCTAAAAAGAGAAGTCCATGGAGTTTCTTGTCCGTTCTTCTCCATAGGCTTTGGCATGCTAGCTTCATATTTCTGACTGACAGACTCCTTCACAACTCAAAAGTGCGTGTAGGTTAATTGAAATAAATGCTTTGAGTTTGAGACGTCAATTAAAGTCTATAGACAATAGAATGAGAAGTTATGGTCGGAAAATGTCATAATGTCAAACTATGCCTTGACCTTCGTTCACAATTAACAATTTTTAAATTCCTTGGGCTCCACTAGTCACCACATACAATACGAGTATAGTTTTGTAATCGACCCAAATGTAGGGAATATTCTCACAGTCTCATAATCTCGAATGTATACATACACTATACCCAAAGTCTCTAATTCAGATAATTTATGTAAAAAAAGTAATGTCAAGAAATGCCACTGTCAAAATGACAGGACAGTGGTGCAAAACATTTTCCCATTTTTTTTGTTGTAAATAATCATCTATGAAACTAAAGTGAATTAATTATAAGAACTATGCAAACAAAATACCGTTGCCAAACAATATTTTATTGTAGTGTGTCGGAGACACGGTATATGATAGTCATAATCAGCCCTTTTAAGCCCAGTGCTAGACGTAGGCGTCCCAAAATCGATTTCCAATCGAAACAGTTCACAGCCGTTTTCATCCAAAATGTGGCTAGATATGCTACTTACAATATGAATCTATTTATGAGAGTTGTAATATTAGTGTTGTTGAAGATGTAAAAAATGTGAAAATGTTTAGATCTCCTGCATTGTTACCATTATCATAAAATATTTTATACCAGAAAATCTCCTTTTATTAATAACTTTGTTTAAAACCAAAAATTTATAAAAATAATTACGGTATGATTATTTTTTAATTATTATTTCTTAAAATCAGTACTTAATAGAAAATAGAACCTCTTTTTTCGCAATTTTATGGGAATTACCATTACGAAGATATTTTTTGTTGTGTTATCCCCTTTGTTTACATAAATTATCTGAATTTGAGACTTTGGGTATAGTATATCAGTACTTACTTACGTTTATCTTAAATGACTTTTCTTAAGAACCTACCCACATTCGCAAAAGTGAAAGTTGTGCGGTCACCACTTACAATCGAATAAATATTAACCCATGTATTATATAATAACTATTAATATAATAATACCCGGTTTTATGCCATACATTGAAGTTTATGGACACCATTTATTTGATACTTTAAAACAATAACAAGTTGAATGGTACACTTATAAAATAGTTCTATAAAGATCATGAAGTTTATGAAATAAAACAATGCAGAGTTAAACAGCGCTTATAAGTTACTAGCTTGTCGTCGCTTATGACTCCAACAGTTCATTCAATTGTAGTGACATGTTTTGTTTTGATAATATTATGAAGTAATTAATATAATATATCCAACTTATAAATTGAATGAAGGTTTATTGTATGCGCGTCCAAATGTCAATATGACTGACAGCAGATTAACGTAGTGTACGAAGTACTTAAAGCGATAGTTATTATGATATCGCTAACGGCGAAATGTAAATAAACAAATTGCACCGCAAAACTGGGACACCATAAACGATGGACGTTCACCGTGTCAGTAGCGCATAAATTGTCGCGGGTACGCGAAAATGTAATTTTGTCACCGAATACGCAACCGCCTGGGAAGATAGCGTCATCGCTGAACGTAACCGCGGAGTTTGATAACTTAACTTTCTCTCTGGGCGCTGCGCTGGCGGCGCTGCCGGCTGCTGTACAGCTGCGGGAACCTCCAGACACCAGCCTCATTCCGTCATTACCGTCGAGCCAGCACGTTCGCGGCGAACGGAGCGCGCTCGCCAACCGCTCCCGCGAAAATCGCGATAAAATTTAAATCTACACCGACATTCGACCGTTCGATTAATAAAAACAAAAAGTGATTTCGTTCAAACTAGTCGTGTTCCTTTGTTTTGTTCGAATTAATGTTTTTTGAATAACTTTTATTAAGGTGTTCATTGTCAGCAGCATGGGAACTAATAAAAAGTAAGTTTTTTTTTTTTAAACAAGTGATTTCTACGTAATTTTAATCTGCAACAGGATATTACTCGCTATAACATTTGTGAATTACAATATTGTAAGGACTTTAAACCTAATTGAAAAAGGGTCACATGGGTCACATGTCATGGACGAATCCCTAAAGTTATCATCGTCAAACCCACCATTTGACTATCAATCAATCTCTATTACAGTTTTGCTAACTAAAATATGAAGTGTCAAATCCACTGCTAAATTCCGCTCCTTTATCGAATGTAGGACAATGCCAATCGAGGCTGCAAGTTCAACTCGCGAGAATATTCAAATGTTAAGTTATAAAATCATGTTCAAAGAGTATTTTGTAAGTAATTACGGTGGTGATATTCAAATAATAGTGACCTAATTGGCAAGGTCATGTGCCATTTATTTTTAAAGTCAATCTGTACCAAACAAAGTAGACAGACACAATTAATTGTAAAGAACTTTAATGTCTCGAAACTTGTTTTCTTAAACTTGAATGCCAATTTTTGTTTTCAATTTCATTATTGTCTTTTTGGAGACGACAAATAGTCGCTTAAGTGCAATCGACCTTATTGCTGTAACCTTGCCAGTTAAAATCACTTTATTTTAGGCAAAGTAACTGTTGAACTTTGAGTTCAGGTTACCTATGACCTACGACCTGGGAATCGAGGTCTCTTCATACGCCTAGCGTGTTGAGACATCATGAATCAAGGATGTGTCTTACATATCTAATAGCGATTTCCTGGTTGTGAACTTTAAAGTCTTGATGTCTTTTTACGGTTTCTTCCACATAAGAATTACATAACTTTATTTCCTGATGCATAAGTTATTTAACAGAAGATATAACTCGAGGCTTCTATTTAAATAAAGATATCTATAGATATTTTATGTTTCTCGAACATGGAAAGTGGCGTGTAACAAAAGCAATATTTGAAGTTACGTGTGGTTCTGTAAACATTTAAGTAACATTTATGTAAGCGTTCGTAATAATTGAGTTGAGAAATGATAAATACTCAAAAAATAACAGGTTTGTATTTGTGAACAAGTATTGGCTAAAGGCTCTATCTGTGAGTCTAAAAATAGACAATATAAAAAGTCACAGAAGCCATTTACGTGTCTTTAATAGTAATGCAACGCTTAAAAACTCAGCTACTGCCTAGGTTTTCCTCATTTTGACCCATGCTTTATCTTGCACCAACAATTACATGTCAAACCAAATCGCGGTCACTAAATTGCGGTTACAATAGTGACCACCTCCTCTCGGTTTAGTAGGCAATAATAACATTATACAATGAAAGTTTATGTCATCGTCTTTCTTTAACAACAGACACGTTAAAAAGCATCTCAATTTCCTTGCAAGTAGTTTCCTACTTTTCACGAACCATGTTTGTATTCATTCTATAATTTTACGTATGTGTTGAAGATGGAATGTTGTTTTTTGACGTAGACCGTAGTCGAACATCCGCAATCATTGGCTTAAAGCCTTATATGAATATAAGTTACAAAACAAATAAGGCCCATTATGGAATAAGGATGAGAAGTTGATATTTTATACTCAATTAAATTAAAATAATCGCTCCTCACTGTGGCAGGTAAACGCCCTAACAAGGTCACTTTGATGTTTTTTATGAAAAGGTTAACATGATGGATTTGAATATAATTAATTGTTTGTTTTCTGGTTTCGTGTTATACAGGGTGTTTGGCAGAACGTTGAACATACGAAAATGGTGGATAGGTGGGGTCATCTGCTACTTACTCAGGCCTAATTTATTTGGCCCTGGCCCCCTGGATATTAAAAAAAAAATTTTTTTGCTTTCTTCTAGTTTCACCACTTTCTTAACTTTAAAGTGTAATTTGTATTAAAAATGGGTAAAACAGGCAATATTTTTATTTATTACATCTTTCTGTAAGTTTGAGGAGTCATAACTTTTTTTCTAGCTAACATCTGAATAAAGCAATAATTTTATAAGAATCTGCCAATATTAAAGATAAAAAAATAAACTAAAATATTGCCTGTTTTACCCATTTTTAATAAAAAAATACACTTTAAAGTTAAGAAAGTGGTGAAACTAAAAGAAAGCAAACAATTTTTTTTTTTATATTCAGGGGGCCAGGGCCAAATAAATTAGGGCTGAGTAAGTAGCAGATGACCCCACCTATCCACCATTTTCGTATGTTCAACGTTCTGCCAAACACCCTGTATATGGACATGATAGAGCTTTTGTGTATTCTGTGTAGTTATCACGGAATATAATATCTATTCTGTGACAACTAATAGAAATTTATTTTATAATCAAATTCTAGTGCTATTGTTTATTTTGATGGATATAACAGTTTCAGCAATTGTTACCTCCCATAGATGAAGGTGCTAATATACCAAAAATAGGGGTCAAGGACTTTTAAAATTAGTATTTACTCGCTAACTTTTATTTATTTATAAATATTTGACGTTAATGAGCTTGCTGAAATATGTTTATATAATATTTTGTAAGCTTCTTTAGTGTTGTCTTAAAATAATTAAAATACGTGATTTTCAATTTGTACGAGTATGTCTTACATCTTATAAGGGTATGTCCCTATGAGATATATGTATATATAAAGTCACACTAAACTTTGATTCTTAATCATTCGCAAGAGCAATTAAAGACGTTTAGCGATATTAACGAGAGCGATAATAGCCATCATATACACTGTATTAAGTTATAAAATTATACAAAGGATTGCAAGTGGAATGTGAGCCCGAAATACCTGCAATGATTGAGTTGTGGTTAACCACAGGTGTAATGTGAATTCCAACGTGATTAATAGCTATTCCAATCGTATGAAGTGACAAACTGTTAACAATCTGATCCATATATCTTCAAAACAACAACTGAATTTCTGTTAGCAACTTTTTCCGAATAAAAACATGTTTTCTTATAATTTTCCTCTAACAAAGACTTTGTCTATCCCAGTTTTGCAGATCATTTCATACAAGGAATAGTTTACAAGCGCTATGAAAGATATGCCATGTAGCCTTTTTTTTGGTGTGAAATTATCAAATAACTTCTCCCGCTTTGGGCGGAGCGGGAGGGCGTGTCAGCTTTTTACTGACTAAAACCCACCCATGTTCCTTCAGTTGCCTGTGTGCCAGGGCCACGGTATCCCTTTTGGACAAACCCGCAACCCTGGCAGGCATCGATCCTGGCAAACCTCATCAGTGCGTGCTGACATCTCTTAGAGGCGCGCGTGGAACACAACGCGCCGACGACCCGGGCCTGGTTCTTACCGGACAGCGAGCTGCCCATAGCTCGCCGTCCGCAAGCCCGCGCCTATGGTGGCCAAGAATCGGCTACCGATTCCCGCCGCCCAGGGCGTCTCCTACGGCGATTAGGGGCGTGAGTGCTCACGGGTTCCGGCTCCTCCTTCGCGAGCATTACTGCTTCGCAGAAGGAGGTGACTGCCTCCCATGCACTCTCGCTCCGGACCATGGCCTGGACCAGGGCCGGACGCGAGAGATCGGCGCCGCCGATCGCCTCCGTGAACACACGGTGGTGCTCTGCCCAAGCCGGGCAGACCTCCACCGTATGCTCCACCGTGTCCTCCGGGCGATCCACACAGTGGTAACACCCGGGTGTTTCCTCCCACCTTATCCGAAACAGGAACCTCCCGAAACAACCGTGTCCGGTGAGGACCTGTGTCAGGCGGAAGGTGAGGATGCCGTGGCGCCTCTCTAGCCACTCGCCATGTAGCCTACGCTTTTATTTGTGTAAAATTTACTTACAAATCGTAGTTGGTAACGTTCGCGAAATCGTAATAAAGGAACGTAACATAAACTAATTTTAAACTCTAGTCCTCTACATATTTAAAAAAATACTTAACGCCAAGTTTTAACCAATTAATATTGTAATACATAGCAAAACAGGCATTTGCATCCACGTGACCAGGCTAAGTACCTAAGTTATTTCTCACAGAAGTCACAGATACCAAGTGTTACTTGTTAGCAACCGGTATTTGAATAATGTGCATGTTATGTAAGTACTTGATGAAGGATAATTAAATGTAGATGCCTGGATGACCTGTCTTCCTCATTGCATAATACATATGAATCAACTATATACCTTTGGAGACAATTTGTCTGCATGTGTGTCCAAAACAACATGACAAAAGCACACGCACGTCCACAAAATTTTAAGTCAAATAACCACCACCACCATAACATGTTCATGTTCCATGTTCTGTAGAGTGGTCTCTACAGCAAAGCTCAAAAGAGGATTGATGACGTTTAACTATGCTTTGGCAATTCTGTAATCAATATCTGTGAGATCTGTCGATGATAGGTAATACGGGCTGGTGTCCGCAACTCCACGTCAATGCGCGTATTTTGCGTACGGATGGGAATATCGATTAATCGATCCATCCCAGCGCCTCAAGGAAGGCCAGCAACGCCTTGGTGTTACTGACAATCTCACGTAGGTTACCTGGGTTACCGAAGTACTTGGCTTTGTATGTGGCAACCACCGGTCAGTTTAGTAGTAGATTAGATTAGATTAGATTAGATTAGATTATTTATTTGTGGAAACATATAGTACATGAGCTGCTGTCTCGTCGTCCTCCATGTAGGTCCTGCACAGCGGACTGTCTGTGACACTGTGTCTCCTATGACAAAGAAGTATTTATTTAATGACCGATGGCCAATTATAGCTGCTGTAATTGTACGCAGCTGTTGTTTCGTTAGTCTGAGAACCTGTTCGTGAGGCGGCCATCAATTGTAGGAAGAGCTACCTTAGCCTGCCTGCACTCACCTTGGGCCAACCATAGTTTGTGATGCTGGTCCCTGGTGCGTTTCCTTACCAAAGTGCGTAAATACCTGAATGGGAGTGATACGATGGGTTCAGGACCCACTGGTGCTATACTCGACCCCCTTCTGGCAAGCTCATCGGCTGCATCGTTGCCTAGCGTTCCGTTGTGTCCTTTGATCCATTAAATGGTTATGTTGTTGAAGCTACCCACCTGGTTGAGGCGCTAGTGACCCAGAGTCAACTGTGTGACTGCTTAGCGCATTTAGGTCAGCCATGTTGTCTGAGAGTATGCGGATTGAAGTGGTCTTCAACTTCCCTGGCCATGATGGCTTAGGCGGCTAGAGAAATACCCAAGCATTCGAACACCGTGTTATGGACCCCCAATGGTGAGGCTATGTGTATGTTGAAGTCCTCCGAGAAGATTCCGGATCTGGCGATGATGACTGAATACCTATTTTTGCTAAGAACAACATAATTTTCCCCAGTAGATTTCTCATAGAACAAAATTATTTAGAACTAAGAGAAACGGAGTTTCCTTCTTGTATGAGAGGATAATGTAAATGATCTTATACATTGATAATTGAGAGGATAACACTTAACTTTAATAACATAGCATTTCAACATAAATTAATATTTCCGCGTAAGATGAACTCATCATTGATATAAACACAGGTATTTTCTCAATAATATCATAACCATCATAAGGAAAACTCATGTGCCCTGTTGTTTTTATCATTATAAAGCAAACGTAAGTCGAAATTATCCTTATTGATTGAGCTATGAACTAATATTGTTCTATTATCATAAATTAGACAGGTTGATATGAGGTGACTCGCATAAATGTTATTTACATTCCATAAGAGGAAACTGAAACTGTTCCGTGTGGTGCTGAACGTAAATAATAGCACCACCCCATTTCCTTCCGTGGGTGTCGTAAAAGGCGACTAAGGGACTTACTAGAGAATGGGCAGCCGCGTTTTCTATTCATTTTTAACACCACACTGCGATAGCCAACCCGCCTGCCAAGCGTGGCGATTATTGCAAACCCTCCCAATTGGGGGAGGCCTATGTCCAGCAGTTGACGTCTTTTGGCTGAAATGATGATGATGAAGAGCAAACTGCGGTTTTCTTGGATTATCAAATAGGAAAACCAATTTCTTATCACACTGAAATAATCATCAAACTTAGTTTTAATAGACTAACGGCATAGTGCATGCTGCACAAATCCATTAATATAAGAAAAAAACGTACCCAATAATTGTTCGAAAGTGGTTAAAAATACCACCTTTCGAAGGTTACCTTTAAATTACAACTAAGCACCTCAATACATCGCAAAACCAAAATCCTTTACATCATTAACAGGTCCTAAACTGCCACGCGATTGATAAGCCAAAAGTTGACGCAATGTTGCCATGACACAGGCAGAAATGCAGGTCGCAATTAAAACATGGCGCACGCGCCGGCAGCTCATCGAAGTCGTCACTAGTACACACTATTGCGTAACCACTGCCACTGGATTACGCGCATGCGTGACTCCAATCTAAGCGACATATTAAGACGAACGATTTTGGGGCAGGCGAAAGCTATGCGGGCGATTTAGAGGTAATTCGATGTCAAAGGTTTGGATTGCGACTAATTTGTTGGTGGAATGTCATCTACGCCATCTAAAAGAGTAATGTTATGATTTAGGTAGCACCTTGCAAAGATTCTAAAACATCTCGATCCAACTTTTCCAAAGAACGCTACAGATGTCATGAAAATTATATCACAATCTTCACAATCTATCTATAGCAAAAACCTACGGGAAATGGGAAAATTCTAATGTGTCTTAATATTGATTTTTCTACCGTGTGATGCCGGACGTAAAGAATAGCACCACCCCATTTCCTCCCGTGGGTGTCGTAAAAGGCGACTAAGGGACTCACTAGAGAATGGGCAGCAGCGTTATCTATGCATTTTAACACCATACCTACTGCGATCGCCAACCCGCCTGCCAAACGTGGCGATTATGGCAAACCCCCCCAATTAGGGGAGGCCTATGTTCAGCATTGGACGTCTTTCGGCTGAAATGATGAATGATGATTGAATTTCTTATTAATTTTTCCATTATTAATATACCTACACTTATTCACCCATGCATTTATTAGAATCAAAAATTTTTGAAAAAATCCCATCACGCAATGTTTATATTTCAACATAATCCTAAAAAATTACACCGATTAAGATTGTTTAGTAACAAACGACCCATTGTTTATCCAAAAACAGAGGTCAGCACACGAAACAAACTGTCCCGAGCATGCGTCGCACACTCGTACCTTTACGCAACTCTATGGGACCTCAGCCTTCGACTTTGCGCTTACGCAACAAGTTTTCGATTTCTTCCAGCCCGGGGCGCATTCGCTTTCGTTCAACGCGCCTTTGTCGAGTAATGGCCACAAATTAATGTGCGTTGCTTACTAGTTTGAATATTTATCTCCTAATATTATGTTTAATGACCATTGTGTTTTAATTTATAGCTTTACGCTCGTTTTAGCTACTATTGTTATTTATCACGTCTCTCAGTCAAGTCAACAACTCATAATTTTGAAAAGATATTATTTATTTATTTATTTAACACTTTCTCACACAAATGTACAGAGGCGGACTTAATGCCATAGGCATTTTCTACCAGTCAACCTTTGGGTGGTGCAGAGAAAAACGGTGGTAGGTGCAATTACAAAAATTGGGGAATACATTTTATTATAATATAAGGATAAACCTATACTAATATAAGGATAAAAATACTTTATTTCCCATACTTTGTTACCCTACCAAAAACTGAAAATAAATTGCCCTTTCATCAATTTAACAACAATAGTATCTCCTACACCTTGCATATAAATAACGAGATACTTTGGGGTCACAGTGCATCTCTACATCAGCAGGCTCCTGAGAGTTATGACTGTAGATAATAATGTTCTTAATAGATGTATAAAATTAAACATTATACACGTGTGGCTTATCTTTGTACGAATCTCAGCCCATTCATGAACCGCTGGTTACGTAACCCCGCATTAGCTTAAGAGCTGTCAATCACGGGAGTTCATTATATCTATAAAAACATTAAATAACTTCATATGTTCGCGTTCACGGAAGTAAAACCGGAACTCTGATAGTATTCCTAGTAAATGATGATGCGTTACCTTATAAGTTCACGACTAGATCTGTGTGACGAAGCGCTATTTAAAAACAATCTCAGACAGAATTTCCAGAAGTTGAATCCTTATTATGACATATTGTTTAAAGGTTTTAAACAATACGACATGTGCATGTTTTTCGTGGAGCGACGATCTTCGCAGGGTGGCTGGTAGCAGCTGGATGAGAGTTGCCGAGAATCGAGCTGAATGGCGTGCAATTGGAGAGGCCTATGTCTAGCAGTGGACTGCTATAGGCTGATAATGATGATGATGATGTTTTTTGTGGCGAAATGTGGGTGTTCCTACTATGGGTACACCTCTGCCTAACCTTTCGAGGAAACAAGGCGTGATGTTATGTTATGTTCAAAGGTTTTTTACGTTGAATCATACGAAGATGTGTACGAGAATAAATTATCATGTGACGCTTATCGTAAATCCTCTCAGTGCATAACTCGTGCCAAGATAAATTACAAGTAATTAATTGGAAGGGTTATTTATATGACCATTGTAAATAACTTGGCTATAATACATCGTCTATTAATGATAAACTAAAGTTGAGTAGTAAAGAGCTTACCGAAAGCTTTCTCTCTACATGTCATTTAACACTTGTCATTCAATCAGCGGGCGCGCCTATGTTGTAATCGGATAATGGGTAATTCATTTAAGTATGCACCAAACCGTTTTCCATTTACGTACCTACTATGAACCCTCCTCTACTTTACCCATACTACAATTAGCTTTTAATTATCTTTGATCAAAGTTAAGAGCGGCCAACCCGTCATACTTTTCATACAAACGCTCGTACGTGATTATGGCCTTGGAACACATCTTTTAATGATAATTTTGAACTAATTGGTATCATGTTTACTATATCTAGGTTTCTATGAAAAAAATAAAATTTAGAGAAACAAATTCAGTATAAGCCTCCAAAGATCTGCTTTTTGCACACATTTTACCTGAACTTTGGCCGTTCATAATGTACTCATTAATTGTAAAAATAAAGAAAACATCTCCATAGAAACATTGCACATGTAATGGAGATTCTAAATGACATACATTTATTCCATAAACTTTTAAGGCTTTCTCAAAAATAAATATTTCCTGGAACAAGTTTTATGAAATTTCCGCACACTATTTTTCGTTCAATGACATGCGTTCTCACTTGCCTGTTAGCATTAACATTGCGCTGGATGAAACAACAAGCTCTTCAATCATGCTCGCTTTGACAATACACGGACCCCTCTTAACCTTTGCTTTGCTCCGACTCAGAACCAAAGAAACCAGACCTTAACAACAAAAAAAAAAAAAAAAAAAACTATTATAATTTGACATTGTCCTTTCTCTTGTTAACAGTGCATAACCAATGTGTAAGTTGTTCAGTCATAAACCCGATGTATATGGCGACGAAGGCCGAATGACCGACTGTACCTATGTGTTACGGTCGCTTTACCGACGGTTAGATAACAGCGCGTGCTCATCATTGCGGCATAACAACAGAGTAATAATGAATTTTCTTCCTTCCTTACATATTGCACAATATTACTGCATGCCACTGACATAACGGTTTCTGTGCCTACTACATAAATCTTGCGTGTGAGCATTAACTTAACCATAATTACAAGTAGGTAGGGACCTACCTAAAAAACATGATAATCGGACGATTATCATGTTTTTTAAGAAGACTACACGGAACCAACGCAAGGTCTATTACTTCCGGTTTAATCTCGTGAAACACTAATGTTTCGTGCCCAAACAAGGCAATAAAACTGTATTACAAACGACCTAATAATTCTTTATCTGCTGATGCCAGCTAATATGTTTAGAATCTGATAGTTATTAGCAACGTGAGCCTTGCACCTGGGCGGAACTAAGAATCGAGGTTCCACTAATAATGTTATTTTCCTTATCTTGTAGTCTACTGAACAGACGCTTGGAGCCCAACTGTAGATATCAAGGCTAAAAGTAATTCAAAGCATGAACTTGACCCTTGAATTCGACTGGTTAATTTATATTGATTTCAAAACTGTAATTGAACAGTACTAAGCTTTCTAATGCGGCATTGGTAAGAAAAGTATTTTGTAACTTTTGATTTACGTTGAGATACAACGCCCAACATTAAAATAGAAGATATTTTATTATGCCGTAAGCTCTGCATAAAGGTACTCCAATGATAATAATTATACTGTTCATCATATTCAAGAAGTTCAAAAAATTACTATGAATATCTAGCACGGTAATTAAGGAATATCCATCAAAATCATGATGATTATTATGTTAACTTCTTATTTCTACAAAACTATTTACAACCCAATACTTAGGGCATGCATATCTCCCATTTCTGTTAAAAACATATCAAATTCATGCGCGTGAATTGATTAGCTACCAATAATGAATTATGGACAGAAAAATACATAAGTAATTCATATCAATAAGTGATTATTTTGATTGGAATATTGTTCCGTATAATTTTTTGCCATGCAGATTATTATGAAGTGAATTCAATGAAGGTCAACTAGGCAATTAGCGAAAAATTTGGGTAGGTGTTTTGTAGAGAAACAGTTATTTAGAAAAATGCGAATTTAAAAAAGCCTAGCTTCTAATGCCTCTAAAATCTAGCTTATTCGCGTACTTTTGTAGTAGATTATCTACTAGTGTCTTAAAATTAGGACTCACCGCGGTATATGTCAGGTTATTGCAAGCATTAAATCTGCGTACAGAACTTTGACCCCCGAGGAAAATTTCGCAACAGAAACATTCATACACCGACTTGGCCAATCACATTGCCACATTTAAGGAGTGATTCGACGAATGAAAGGCTTGTATTGAGGGGGCTGGTCGTTTGGCCCACCAGATTGCGTTATTCATAAGTTATGACGTCACGTTATAGTCCATTCTTCAATCTGTGCGTGTGGTTTCCCACTCTGAGGTATTTATGACCTCACCAGAAGTAAGGATCCTTCTTTTTTTATAAGAATTACGTATGATATGGCAATGGTTTAAGTTCTTTTGTACAATGTTAAAAATACAAAGCGGAACAGTTGATGATTATTGAATATTTTTTGTGGGAATATTTTATTGAATCATCAATTGAATATAGGGGCATTACTTGCCAGTGTTAGTAATACAACGTTGGTAGGTACTCTGTAAGGAGACTGCCATCGATGTCTTTTGTAAGTGGTTAAACGGTTTAATGCACTAAGGCTCTAAGGGCGCACCAAGCTTCTGGCTCTAACTGATGGAAGGGGAAGGGGCTCTAGCAAATTTAGGTATTTCCTTCGTATTATTAAAAAGAAATACATTTTGTAAATGTAAATAAATAAGAGAGAGGAAGTGTGGAAGAGGGAGTGTTCGTAATAAAATGTAGTTTTGTTTTAATTAAAAAACTGATGTCTTTCCGTGAAGTATTTACGCCGTACTAAGGGTTTACTCGTATTTTGTTTTTTAGAGATTACTTCAATTTTTTTTTTTTTTTTTTTTCAAGTAATCTTGTTTCTAAAGTGTAAGATTTATAGAGTGAGTCACTAAAGGTTAAGTAATAACGATTCAGCAAGGGATCAAACGAACGCAATTATTTCGCAATTATATATCGTTTCCTTGGTACGCTCTTAAACTACTTCCGAACTTTGCTCGGGGTAACAACAAACCAGTCTAAATTAGTTTAATGCAATTTAGCCCTCCGGACATTAAAAGCCATTTAACTCGGACCTTATCCGCTTTAATAGTGCTCTACTGACATTTGCTTAAATGTCTACATATAACGAAATTGCAAATAGTGTAGAGATACTAGGTACGAAGCACTCCCCGTGCTTACTTTATTGATTAAAACTTGTAATGTTTACTACCTCAAGTTGTCCTAATAAACCTATAACATTTCTACAAATAAGGTATTTTCGACGCTGTACAACTTATCTCGTCTTACCAGCCAAAGGTCACGACTAAGCCTCACATGTTAGGAAGTAATCAAAGGCCAATCAACCTCTCTTTAAACTATTAACGACAATAATTACAATCGCGCCGCAGTAATAAGACAACTAATAAAAACGTTAAACAAAGGAACTGCGCTTACGCATTCCGATGTTAAATTTGCCTGGTTGGATAGAGACGTCCGATCACTTCTACTTTTCATCTTGTAGATGTAGATGAACAATAGTATAGAATCTATTGGCGGCACTCTATAAATAGCTTTAAATTTTTTCTAACATGCATTTATGTAGTTTACATTGTTGTTGTCGAGAATTCAAATTGATCTGTAGGCTTAGCCAAGTTGACAATCTACAATCGATAACGCTAATAGAAAACTAATCAAATGTATAGGAATGACATCATCTCAACGTTAAGTCACGTGGTCAGAACAAACGAATAGAAAATTCGTAGACAAGTTTACAACTTATCAGGGGCCTAAGTCTACTAATTTACAAACGTTGCAATGGTCTCGCCATTGTGAGTATTTGACAGTGTTTGTATGGCAAATCTGTCAAAAACTCACAATGAAGAGACCATTGCAACGTTTGTACATTAGTAGACTTGGCCCTCAGGTCGTTCAAAATGTTAGAATGAAATCTGATCCTTTCTACAACGTTGATCGCTACATCCCATATAAATGATCGGAATAAATGACCGCGCACTAATAACAAAAATGTAACTTTGACGTTAGTTTGACGTTTGTAGGAACGCTCACCATAGACTAAAGTATAGGTTTTTTCTAAATATGTTGTAGAACGAGCGATCGACTCAGTCGTGTCAACTTGGCTACCAACTTATCGTTGTGTGGTTCTTTCCTCAAAAGACCATTTCAGACACGGATCTACATGGTCCTCACATGATCTGACCAAGATTATGTCTGGACTTTTAAAGAGACTGACCCCTGAGTTTGTTTCGCCATTTCTTCTCAGGGATATTCAGATAGGAAATGTCGACTTCCCCAAGCTAGTTTTTATATTTTTTTATATGACGTGTAAAAGTGATTCCGATATCATATTTACAGAATAAACGATTTCATTTCATTTCGTTTTCTATAGTCGCTTACGACGAGGCGTCAACGATTGTAGAAAGAGATTCGATACGAAACGTTTATAACTTGGCTAGGCCTACTGATGACAATATCGTTAATTAATTAAGCACCTACTCACCGCATATTCCTTAACAATCCGGTACCACTATGTTTTCTAATTGATGTCTTATCTTGTATCTGAAGTGCGTGATTGAGCTGTAAGCGTTTTGTACTTAAAAACTGGGTACATTGCATTGTGCGCTCATCACCAATAATTGTTATTGACACTTGGATAAAATACATGTCAGTGGCCAGTGGGACGTTGCTACTACTACTATTAAAAATGATCACATAAATTTAGTATACATGTCGATTATCTACACTTTAGCATGTAGTCGACACGTCAAGAATTTGCCAAAAAACACAACTGATGTTTCCTTTTTATGGTAATGTGTGTTTGATCATCACATAACACGCATATTTGGGCAAGGCAAATCTTTAAAAATATATTTGGTAGAGTATTCAACACCAAAGCGCTTTAGTTGTGAATCAGGTGGCGTGTTGCTAATTTAAAATTAAAATAAGATAGACGCATTTTTTAGGCTAAAATCTAAACATAATAAAGTCACAACATCATACACTAGCTATTCCTAAACGTAGGCTAAAGATATTTATGATTTCCGACTTAAAAATTATTGTAGCCGTGAGAAAGTATGTTTATTAAGCCTATTAAGAACGTTAGAAGCGGATTATCAGGCAGAAAATTAACGTTAAGAAACCACTTATTAACAATTGTTGTTAAATTGTGTTGCATAACGCGTATCGTCTAGCTTCTGAGAAACAAGTTACTTAGGTAATGTTGGTATTTGACCGCTCCGACTTTGACTGGCGATCGTTGAAATAGATGTCAGTAAAGAAACCATTAAGAAAGCGGAAGCTTTTCCTATGTAACTTAAGTAACTTAAGTTTTTCAAAATGAGTCCATGAGAAAATAAATCATCTGCCAAGCGTTTTCGCAATTATGTTGGAGTCAGCTTCCAGTCTAACCAGATCCAGCTGAATACTAATATTTTACATGGAGCGACTGTCTATCTGACCTCTACAACCCAGTTACTGGGCACGCTACATCTTGGTAAGACCGGTTGTCAGACTTGCGGGCTCCTGACGACCCGTAGGTAACGACTGTCAAAGCTCCAGGAATGACAGCCTAGACCTAGACCAGCGACTGTCACGTCTACTTATTCCTAACAAATAAAAAGGTAAAAGTAGAATGAACAATTTATTAAACAGAGTTCTACTCCATAGGTCCAAATTGGTTGATGACCTTGTAGACAAGCAATTTATTGAACGAATATTTCGAACATATGAAACAATGAAAATCATTTGTCAATCATTCATCGTGTGTTACGCAATTTGGGTGCTGATCAATAAAGTTTTTTTTAAACCTTTGTGCTTGAATGGATCAAGACCTGAACTGAGTTTCAAGACTGTTGATCAATCAATTTTAGTAGTTGAAATACCGACTGTTAAAAGTCGAGCACCTCTCGTCGTCAAGGTTAAGAGCAAATATTTAAGATTTTCCAATTCCCAATGGTTTTAATAGCAACAACGGTTTAGAATTTCGCTTTTAAGACATGTCAGTTAAGTTACTGCTAATGATAAGTAAATTGGAGACATAATAATCTATGTGGAAGAATTTTGTTGCTATGTGGAATATGTGAAAACACAATAACTTCATGTTTGCTTCATTTAGTTCTATTTTTTATTTGAATTTTGAATAAGGACTGACATTAGGAATTTGAATGAAAGACCGGTTTTTTCAAACCGATAAAGAGAACAAACAGTTTTGTTAGGGCCAAACTGAACTTTAGTTGTAAATGCTTAGTATCCGGTCATTTGAGCTTATAAACTGAATGTCTAATAAAGTAATAGGCCCCTTGTAGCCCGAACACCTTCAGATTTAACGTCTTATTTCGTAAAATCGAAACTATAGACAAGATAACATAAAGTCACCATAAACTTATTTGTAGAATGAATGATAATGCAATTAAGTCTTCGTCATGTGATTGCATTATCTAATATAGAAAGCTTCGTAACACATATATACGTCATTGTCTTAACTTATGACTTCTTTAATCAAATCCACACACTCCCATCTGAAGTACCTATTTATTTTAAAATATTAGAATGTCTATTAATTTATTTAATGTTAACAAACATTTGTTACATCATTAGTTCTTTATGGGCAAGATGAATAATATAATATTTAATTCCGAGGCCCTTATAATGCCATAAATTTTCACTTTTCCAGGGCCTCAAGTCTGCTATTACAATAGTGTCAGAATGATCTCTTCATTGTGAGTTTTTGACAGTGTTTGTATGGCAAATCTGTCAAAAACTCACAATGAAGAGACCATTCTGACACTATTGTAATAGCAGACTTGAGGCCCAGGTATCGAAATTCAACATAAATTGATATGTTTTTCCGAATTTACGATAGTTTCAACATCTTAATTGCCCGGTTGTCTATTAATTCATTTGGATCGGTAAATTAGGTAAACGAGCCAGCTGGTCGTTGCATTGAAATCTTTAACAGTGAAGTAAGAATAGAGGGCACATTGCGCGCAGAACAGATGGCCGTTGGGGCCGATAGGTTCTGGAGTGGCGACCGCGTACCGGAAAACGTAGCGTTGGAAGGCCCCCCACAAGGTGGACCGATGACCTTATGAAAGCCGCAGGAATCCACTGGATGCGAGAAGCACAAAACCGGTCGAGGTGGTGGTGGTTGGGGGAGGCCTATGTCCAGCAGTGGACGTCTTTCGACTGAAATGATGAAGAATAGAGTAAAGTATCTCTATAATAATGACTTGCAGGAGAAGTGCTTGTTATACCGTCACCTGTTGTACTACGCCTCATCGGACAAAAGCGTGTGATACATCCATACATAATTTTCAATACTGATTTTCACTTTTGAATGTCTCACACGTTCAAACCAGTAAACTAGCATCACATTGTGGGAGATTAGGTAACCGTTTTTCCCCGAGCTCGGCAGGGTTTTCGCAAGCGCATTGCCACACTGAGTCTACGTTAATTGGCGTGGCCTATAGCACATTTATCCGATAACCACACCGTACTGGGAGTGTTAAATTTAATTTGGTAGGGTAACCGTCACGTGATGTTTGAAGTTTAAGCGTTAACTTGGTCACCCCGGGTTGATCAAGCGTGCAGATCGATGATTGTCGTAGATTTCCGCTTGGCACTTAGGCAAATGTTGACTTTCGGTTTTTATTTATTCACCTATTGAGCAACTTATAACCTACACCTATTCGTAATGAGCTAGTCACTTAATTGTTACAACAATAATAATTCTACGTGATTATGGTCTACTCAACTTGTAATATGGGCATTTTCACAAAACAGAACATTATTTGAAAATACTCATCCAACAAAGCACAAAATTTATTGCACACAACCAAAAATATTAATTAATTAAATAATGCACAAAAAAAATAAGAAACAAACAAAACACAATCTTCTGACTCGATTTTTTAAATCATAAAAAGAATATCAGAGATAATAGTCGTCAGTAAGAGAATAGAAAAAAAAAAAAAGAGTCTTTATTCAAATACAGTCTTATAATTATGTCGGGATTTTTTATGACATGTCTGATGTGGTTGGTAAAATATTTGAATGGAATCATGCATACCATGATGCATGATTCCATTCATATATTTTGCAGACATACAAGAAAAACAAACAGCATTAGGGTGGGGGCTCACGTGATACGATAGCGGTTGCTGGTTGCCCAAGACCCGCATGCACGTAAACACATTAACTTACGTCACTGAAACATACGCATAATGCGGAAATATTAACGTGCGAATCAGCCTTTTTGTACACATTAAAAAGTACTAAACGAAAGGTAATTAATCTGTTGTCAAACATTTTGTACTTATATGCTGGGATATCGTGTTACTTAGTCACTGGATTGTAAAGGTCAGATAGGCCGTCGCTCCATGAAAAATACTGATATTGCAGCTGCAGGTAAGACTGCAAGCCAACCCAATCAAAGTTAAGAAAAGGCTAGGCAGATGACGATGCTAGTGGTTTTCCAGTCTTATTTGTCTAAACTTACATAACAGATTGACTGAAAGCAAACGCACAGCCAACCTACATCATTAAAACAGAATATGTATTTTGAAAATTAATTCTAACAGGTTCCAGCGTGACAGATTGGCTGAAACGCACAGGGACATAATAACCTAAAGATAGACGCTGACAGAATAGTCGACAACGGCTCTGATGCAGTGCCGGATTAACCACGTAGCAAGAGTAGCAATTGCTACGGGCCCCGCGCAAAGTCTTGGATAACAGCTAGCAGGCGCTATTTGGAGTCCATTTTAACTTAAATTATTCTCAGAAGATGATATAAAGCGGTCTAATGTGATCTACTATGTAATTGTCTTTCTTTGCAATATAAAAGAAAACATTAACAGCGTCTAATGGCTTACGAGCTCTACATTTGTCTTCAAATTGAGTTTTCTCTTAATTTATTAATGAAATTCTGATTAAAAACTCGATTATATTTTTCTAAAATGTATGATGTAGTCAACTAAGAAAGTTAAGAAACCTCTAGGTGGTACTAATATGTTGCCAAAAATATATTTCAAAATAAAACACATTTTCAAATAAAATAACAAGTTTAAGGCGACCCCCTAGCGTGAGCGTTCGGTCCTTCTCTATCCCGTCACAGCGGGGACGCTCTGTCCCGCTCCCTGCGTACGCCGAATTCACACAATTTTTTGAATTATTTTAATAAAAAAAGAAGAGTGATCTTTTGAAAGTAAATACAACGTGAATTATTACGATTTTTAAATTATCTATCTATTCGTGTAACTCTGAAATTAATGGAACGTCCACTTTAGCAAAAGATGCATGCAATCAATAATTTTTGTATTTTTTTTACACAGAGATTTCAAATGTACTTTAGCACATAAAAATAAATAAGAACGTGCAATGTGATGATAGGATATCGTACATTAATAATGTGATTTTAGATGTAGTTTATTTCTCTTAATGAATGAGTTAATAGCCTCTGAAAAACGCGTTTTGCTCGGGGTAGCGCCTTAATAAATCGTGTCACTACTATGTTCAAATGTCAACGATTAATTAATTTATAATCGAATGCCGGCAATTGAGTTCAACTAGCCCATATCTGGCAAAATAATATGAAAGAGCAACATACGCGTACTACATACCTAGTTGTTTCCTGACATTATAATTACGATAACTACATATACGGTTCACATGTGTATCGTAGTATTGAAGAAGCATTCAGGATGTAGTCTGTCTAGATGTAAAGGTCGACAGGTGTCCGGCTCGTGAGGTCATCTACGTGCGTTCCAATCACGTGCTCAATTTTTGTTGTTCCGATAATATTCAATTAATGTAGGAACATGAAAATTAGATCAGCAGTATGCTATCAACAGATAAATTAGACTAAAAATTTACTATTACCTAAAAACAAAGTTAATATTATTTGTCTTTTTCCGGAACATCTCTTATACAATTGCATGCCAAAAAATGATGACGTCTTTTATTTTATTTATTACATTTGACAGTTTATTCATAATATTGTTGTTTAAAAAAAGAACGTCTCGCAAAATGAGGTTGCTTTTATTTTTTTAAACGACCACAGACAATATTGCCCGTCTAAGTGCCTACCTACTTCTAAAAGTTATCTGTATACATACGTCAGGACTCAAGAAGATAGCAGAAAAATATTTGAATAATGTTTGACGTGAAATTAAAAGTGAAAAATTAAAGTGAAAATTAATTATAATTCATGAACTTTTCATCAATTAAAGCGATGACTCAAAATTGATAATTATTTGTAGGTGCCTAAGTAACTAACAATTCTATGCCTGCCCACCGAAGATTCCTGAAATCTATCTATTACAGGTTGTTTGGCGCATGGACTGACACAATTTTTTGGGGGGTTGGGAAGGTCATTAGTGAGGTTTCATCCAAAGAACTTTTTAAAATAAAACTAAGTTCAAACTTTTTAATATTGAATTTAGAAGTTGCAATTTTGCACACATTTAAAAACAAAATTGACTTTGGAAGCACATAAGTATTTTTCTACAGATCAGTTGCATCAAATAATTATCTATTTAAAATAAAAATACATTGCAGAATACAATAAAATTTATTTCGTGCAATTACAACCATTAATAAAAAAAGTAATGACGATTTAAAGGTGAGATTCCGGGTAATTTTAGGAAAAAACCTAAAAAAATCATATCTTAATAACCGTGACACTTAGGACATGGGGTCTTTGGATGAAACCTCGCTAATGACCCTCCCAACCCCCCAAAAAATTGTGTCGGTCCATGCGCCAAACACCCTGTATAACTAAAAATTAAAATGCTGGTCGGTGGTAAGCGCATCACTTAAGAATGGATACACCGATTTGTTATTATTTTATTTTAAAATGTTCGTAATAGTAAGAAATAAGTTTTATGGAAAGAATTATTTTTTTAAGTTTCCCGGAAAATTGGAAAAATCTATAAAAACTGAGACTGCTTTTTTCTATGGGAATTGAAAGTCTGTCAGGTCACCTAGTTAATAGAAACGAGTTTCGTTAATTATATTTATTTTATTAGTTACCTACTAATATCAGTTAATGGAACTTTGATCACGGTTATTAAATCACGTCAAAATTTAATTTTGAAAAAAAAACGAGGTGTTTCAACAATATTAAATGTTCAATGACCCGAATGTTGTAGGTACCTAACCTAACCCTTTTTTACAATAAGTCATTAAATGTCAGAAAAACTTTAGTAGGTATATTGTAGGTATAGTCAATGCCTATGTTATTATATTAATCTTCTATACTAACATTAATAAAGAGTTTGTGTATATGTGGAGGGTAATTTCCGGAACCATAGCTCCGTGGAAAATTCTTTAACCAATTGAAAGGTACATTATTCCAGATGGACGTAGGCTATGTATTATTTAAATATATTATATAAAAAAATAAGTACTTAATAATACTAATGAAATACTGTCCTAAATTCATGCAAGCTTAGTACTTTTTGTTAGTTTACTGCTCAGAACCTGTCTACGCGACGTGTCGTGAACAGAATACCGTCTTCACAAGTAAATTGCACCCGTGCGAAGCCGGGGCGAGTCGCTAGTTTAATAATAATTTTAGTAAAAAAATGTTTTCAATCAAACATGCAAATCAAGTACCTATATACCTACCACTGATAGCAAAAAATCGATAAGATCTTCAAAGTATTCAGTCCTTTAGGTAATTATTATCATGATGGGTATAATTTACTACTAAGATACCTACTCTTCTTTTTACTAATCGACTGTTTTTATGAAGTCACGGTTTTTATAAAATAAATTACTTAATTAATATGAACTGACATTATATCGTGATTATTTTATTGTATTTGGTCTTGTGTACTAACGTCTAAATAAATACATTAGGTACTTAAAGTTATTAGAGGGGCTTGTGGCAAAGTAATAAAAGCTACACGGGTCGATCGATCAGGTTAAGCTACGCTTGCTGCGGTTGGTCCGTGGATGGGTGACCATCTTTACATACCAAGACCCCTCACTGCCTCGCACAGCACAATAATGTGTAGAATACATTATTAAAAGGCCATGTCTTAAGTCTATTTTTAAAAGATGTTTAATGGCAACTCTCTGATCTGTTTAGAAATTTGTTTTATATTTTGACAGACATATTATAACAATTATTCTGGTATAGTGTGCTTTTACATCTTGTGACAGCCAGTCGTGTTGCCAGCCATGTTGGATTTCTTGAAAGGATTTTTTTTGCTGTGGCTTTATTGGCGTATTGCCAATCTTTTTACACCTGCAGCCTGTGGGTCAGTTATTCGCAGCGGGCATACGGCGACCTGCGTGTCCAATATAATAATGCACTAAGGGTACTGTTGGGGCTGCCATGGCATTGCAGTGCGTCAGGGATGTTTGCTGAGTTGCGGGTTTGCCGCTATCGTTAGGAAAAGATGCGCCTCCCTACTCGCTCGCGTTCGTGGCAGTACTAACACTATACTGGGTATTTTTAATGATCGGTAGGAGACCCCCATGCTGCAAAGGTGGGTGCGGCTTCATGTCCTTATTTAATTTTGTTGCCGATAATAACATTAGTTCTCTTTAAGTACATTGTTACTAACAAAATGTATGGACCTGGTCTGAAATAATTTTTTATTATTATATAGCTCAGAGTGCTTTTTAACAAATAATCCTACGTCTAATACGTACAGACTAGGTAGAGTTAGTAATCCTAATTTCTTAAATAAAGGTCTACAAGATTCGAACGGTCGGTTTTTGTGTGATAAAGAAATTTTTAGCCTGAGAAGAGTTTCCCCATAAAAGAAGTCCATATCTAAGAACTGACCCGACCCGTTACTAAGCTGTGGAGATCAGATAAGCAGTCGCTCCATGTAAAATACTGGTATTCAGCTACACCCGGTTAGATTGGAAACCAAACCCAACAAAGTTGTGAAAAGGCTAGACAGATGATGAGACTTAAACTTTTTATTCCGTAACTCATAGTTACGGAGTAAAAATGTGCTTGCGTCCCTCCTTCTGATCCTAAAAAACGTACCAACATTCCCCCAGGCACACAGCATAAAACATCGTTCGCCAGACACCAATACCACTTAGCGCATATATTTTCAAAAAAACTCACAAGGATCTCAACATCCGCGACCTCAATAGATATCAAGTAAAGTCTAAGGTGATAGAAAGGCTACTTCAACAAGACTATTTACAGACTCTACTTACATACATTGCTTAATAATAACAACTGTTACTCACTGCTCACTCATTATTACACTCACACTCCATATACACATAGATGTGCAGTTACATATATTCACACACACTCTCCTACCAACCTACCATAAATATATGTTTAGGAAAAATACATACCATATTTATGCAAGGTACATACAAAAGTGAGATATAATATAAACAAATAGGCTTATTCCACAAATCCCCCCTGAGAAAATCCCCCTCAGTGGAAAAAACTGAACCCTAATGTAAAAAATATCACTTTCAGGAGATCTTGGAATAAGTAATTTTTTTGTTTTTTTCAATCCTAGTTTTCCCCCCTTAGCGGGATTATCAGGGGTGAATTCTAGACTGTTTTCAGATTCCACTTTTCCTCCTAAGGGGGATTTTCAGGGGCGATTTGTAGAATAAGCCAAACAAATACATGGCAACTGAGATATGTACTTCTTGTACAAGTTTTGTTTATTTTATGATATACCTTATAGCTGATCACTGTCTCTTAAGATTACAGGTCATCCTAGTTTAAGAGGTAGGGCTCACCCAATTCATGTACAGAGCTTGTGGATACAGCATAACTATGTAATACCTGTCTTTACTCTTATGCCAACCAGTTGTAATCCATCTTTTACCTAATTTTAACCATAACAACAACATATGTTTTTTCGTCTGTAACTTATTTGAAATAAATAAATTTATTATTATTATTATTATAAAAAGTTTCGTAGCACGCACTGCATAGCAAGACATGTTTTACATAAAGTCGACGTAACCGTGACACATGTCGTATCATTGTAGTTAGTACGTGATAGCCCTGCATTATTCGTGCATTAATCGTGCTGTAAGGTTTACGAACCGACTCATCTAATAGCTTTACCATTAAAATAACCTCTCTGGCTTTATTCTTAAGGGTTATTCATCATAACTTTTAAAAACTTTTTAATGACTCAATATTATCCAACTTTAGTCATTTATGTTTATAGAGCTTTTTGGATTTATATTTATATGAAATATTAGGGTATGATTAAAGTGACCATTCATTTTTTTTTAATTCCATACGAGACATCGGTTTTTCTACATCAATTAGTAGGGCCGATTCATAAAAAAAACTCAATTTTCAGAATACCAGCCTAGGTTCTCAATGGAAAAAAATTCACATTTATTTTTATTTTTATATTCATCAAAAAATATATTACAAAAATCAAGTAAAATTTTCAGTAATTTTTATAGTTGTCAGCAGAAAAAAATTGTTTTAATACAGCTGGTGATCATTTTAAGTAAGAATAAATATTGGCACGTTTTGTTTTAATATATATTTTTTTTTTATTATTATATCCAGCACGCCAATTATCGCGCGGTTGCTGAAAACGGGACAATTTTGCGTCCCTAGGTTTTTTTCGGGGACACCGGGACGAAGAACCGAAAAAGGGACGTTCCCGTTCAAAACGGGATGTATGGTCACTTAAGGTAGATATGATATTATGCAAAGTGACTCATAAATTATATATCTACATGCCAATAGTGTTGAATTGCTTCTCATCCGTTTCTGCCCGCGACTTCGTACACATTAAATTATGGCCTCCAGCCCACCGCGTCACATCGCATCGCCCACCCGCGCTCGTTTCGCTCCGCTCCTAAGAATGTTAAATAGCCTATAACCTTCCTCAAGTGCCAAGTGCGTCTCGGACCACGCACAATAAAAGGTGTTTTTTTACTAAAGCATCCCGCAGGTCAACCTAAGAGGTTGTCTTCTGCTTGACCTACCCGATTGTGACGTGTTGACCGACAGATTCAACCAAATCATGTTATTGTGCTCGAGATTTTGTGAAAGACATTTTATATGAATAACTGCATGTCCTAATAATTTGTAACCGAAATAAATATATATATTTTTTTTTTACTCACGCTGTACCTACCTATCAAGACGAAATTGTAATTTATAATGCACTAGCTGTTGCCCGCAGCTCCGCCCGCGTGGATGTCGGTTATCGCGTAAAAAAGTAACCTATGTCTTTATTTTCTGTTGCTTCCTGTAATTTATGTAGTGTATACGAACGTTGATAAAATTAAATATAGGTACAAAGTAAAAAAATTGGCAGTCATAGGACTGCCGACAGAAGTGAAAACACAAAACTTTGGAATAACTGTTCTTTTATACATAATAAAGGGCACTTCATGTAGGGTACGGACCTCGCCTTAGGGCGTCGCTGAGGAAGGACAGCAAGGGACATACTGGATCGGATTATAATGAAGGGTTCTGATAGTTGGGACGAATTTACCCCAAGAACAAACTTAACATTGTAGTCGAAATACACGCTCTCCCATACATTCCAACTGCAAATGTAAGTTGGCTAACTCACTCACTTACTCATTATCTTGTAAAGCCTATTTTTCTGTTATAGTTTTCCTTTTAACTTCGTTGACTCAAACAAAAATTTGCACTTTAAAGCTTAATATTACGCAACCCTGAATCGTAAAATGGATTTCACAGACCTGCTATATTTGAATGGCATATCCAACGATATCCCATACCATGGGATAGTCGAGGAAAAAGAACATCATCCCCACTATACGTGCAATAAAAAAATTGGTTATCTCCCACCCTACAACTTCTTTTTTCTAGATTTTATTTTACCGTTTTGTCATCGTGATCATTATATATACAATGTGAGATAACAATACGACAATAAATGAAAACACGGGCAATAATAATGCATAAGAATATTTTGGGACAATCAAATAAATAGTACGGGAGCCCACGATGCTAAATCGGGATTTACTCGAGCGTCATAGAGACCTAAATTGGGTTGCGAAGCTTAGATGATAAAAGTTTTTTTTTTTTTTTTAATGGCAATTTCTGATGATCAATTTTTTTTTACTAATCCGATCCTTTATCCTTGACGGGCGGCCATATACATATATGGGGCTCATATTTGGTGGATGTACTTAACCGCGCACAAGGTATCCCCCTGTATATTAATCTGTCGCGCTTTAGTAAATCCCGAAATCCCCGCTTGGGCTCCCCTACTAAAATCTTAGCATCAAAAATAAAAGAGTGATTTTTTTAAACAAAGTAGTAATGATGGGCCGACTATGGATTTTGCTAATCTTTAACTAGCTACCAGTGACTAAACTATTATACATATTTGATTGAATTTTTGTATGTGGACTGGGAACGGCATTAAATATAATAAGCAATTTAATTTATTTACGTATTGTCGTCTCCGCTTCATATATTTACCCATACTTGCCTTCCTTACTACACAGGCACTTGTTGTTTTTACAAAAAAAGAAAATGATTGTTCAGGAAGTAAGACCCAGTCAAAGATAATTAAAACTTCAATGCTGAAATTCACAAGCTTACAATTATCATTATCATAATTATCTACAGTGACGTTATTGTATTGTCGGCGAAAACTTTGAACTTGCATTAAATATTTATGCTTATTCAATTAATTGCACGAAATGTGTACTTAAGTACCTTCTCGTGCGTACTTAATATAAGTGTATCTTTAACCATCCCATTGTAAATAACCACTTTTTATACCTTTTTGTGTAACGTGTTCATTGTTTATCATTGAAATAATTGCAACAATTTTTAAGACAGAAATCGTGACATCAAACACACATTTAACTTAATAACTAAGACAAACGGCTTACCTCAATCAACGGGTTTCCAGCACTAGCCGAACAAATGGTCCAACGTTTACTTAAGTGACCCACTTTCAACTTTAATCCGAGCATTTCAGTCTACTGTCATCTAGCGCATTCGTCTGACCTTAGTTATTGCTTATCCGTTTGCCAAAAACGAGACGAACTTAGTCGAACACCTCATGCGTGGTTGTCCCATTCTGTGCAAATCACATGACTATTCACGCAACCTTCTCAAACGAACAATGGGTGTTGGAATAAATCTCGAGTATCCTAGACCACTTACGTTGAGATAAATTGTCTTGATAAGTCAATTTACGCTTACTAACTAGAAACTTTCAGATATTATGAAAATTGTTGTTTGGTATTAAGATGAAACTAGTCGATACTTTTTCAATACAAATTTCGGAGGGGTATTACTCCACTGTTTGATATTGTACATCCAAAGTTAAACATGATGTCGTTTTGTCTTATTATTAATTTTGTCTGTACGGAAGCAGAATATTAAAATAAAAAGCCATTCAAAAGTTATGAGCCAACAAATATTCTTTTTTCCTGCTAATTTTAACGCAACTTTGGGCGTAAATAAGTAATAAAAGAAATGTAAAATATCCAAAACGATATCCGCTCTGACAAAGCTCAATTATCGAAGATTTCAATAAACTTTATTTGTAATTGATTTATTCAGTAGTTTTTTCATAAAACTCAACCTTCCAAAGGACTTTTCGTAATTTTTTACGCGCGCGGTTTACTATGAATTATCGTGCATTTCACTCAACACACAATGACGGACACGATGCTAGGTGAGACAGTGTACTTTTTCGCCATGCCCACCAGTGAATTCAAGCCCACGACTAGTTGGCTCTTAACGTTACTGATTGAACGTGATTTGGATCTTTATACAATTATCCAAATCACGTTAGCGTGTTACGTAAATTAAGTAAAATTCCGTGTAATGATTCCAGCATGGAATGCATAAATTAAACCGACATTCAGGACATTTTTTGTCGTCAAGTCGCATCCAGTGCAACTATTTTCGCTCAAGTTTCGCCACATTTGACCTTGTCCAACATACACTACAGTAGCGATATCCATTTTAAGTACTCAAACTTTTTAGTCACGTAATACTGTCGACACTTTCGCTTAGGTGCGTAATGATAAGAATTATACATACACACAAGAACGGTACACGTTTTCTTATTGTCTTTTTGACATTGAATTCGTCGGGCATAATTAGCTACTTGGATAACCTTCATAAAAAGCTCTTCATGTTCATTCGAATTTTCAGAACATATCTGAAATATCGGAAGCAATTATTTTGGAGGATAATGGCACTTTAATTCATGACGACTACTTTCGGCTATTTAATTATATGTTTTGCGAAACTTTTAAGATTTTTCATCAATAAGAATGAATATTGTTTACACACAATTGATTTTTATTTACAAGTTATACGGCTGGGTAAATGTAATGACATGATACAAACACTAATTAACCTACTTATCCCCTTAATGAAAAGTTTTATAGCAATTGCATCGGTATAGGCATAAAACAGTTGTGTAAGGAATAACGTCAATGAAACAAGATTCATTATAATTAAACATTGTAGGACATATTCCGAGGACTGTCGGAGACAATTGATATCTTTGATTCATTCATTTATCTTGTTACGTAGATATGATATGCGCTCGTCATTATCTGATGATGCGAGAGACTTGAAATAGCTACGTAATAAACTGAACAATGTAAATGCATTAATGATGTTTTATGCCAGACATCTACGAATGGCCTACAATTCAAAAATACGCCGAATGACTGATGAGCCACTTTTGGCGTTGTTCTTTATGTAATGGTGTACTCGAAATCCGGGACTGTGAAAGTGGCAAGTTGACATTTAGTCATATCGTGCACTTCGCCAGCTGACGGCGACCGGTTGCTGCTCCTTCCAAGGCGAGAGGAACAAAAAAATAACTGGCTATATACCACATGCTATGCGTTACATAAATTATGTATTACGTTGAGCAGCCAAAAATAAAAATTAACTTCAGAAAAAAACACTCTAATTGGAACTTTAGCTCTACCTTTAGCTAACGTTTGTAATCACCCATAAAATTACATCTTCTAATCATCCTAATCTTAAAACGTGTATCATTACATTCATTACGAATATTAAATTGACTAAAATTGACCTCAAGACAACCCCAAGACTTGAACGTACAATAATGAGCACAGTACAGTTCCATACAGTTCAACATTTATATCTGTAATTTTTATGGTGTACATAATAAAGAGTATTCTATCTATCTATCTAATGAGCTGAAACTTTGTTAGTGTTGCAATAGCTTAGTCTTTTAAATCGTGTCGCACGAAAATCCTACTTACGTGAGGAGGTATGGTATGATCTGTACGGCACAATATACTAACTACTACATTATTTTACTTGTGTTTAATAATGTAAAATGATGATTTTCAAAACAAATGCCGTACAAAGACATAATAATGTCAGTAAAGTAGCTACTTGTATTTGTCCTGAATGTCAAATTCTTTGAAAGGCAAAGAGTAATCGTTCATACAACGTTTCTTACAGCCAAAAAGCCCAAGAGAACGGTGAAACCATTTTTTAAACACGTAAAGAATTGCTGTGCAAATTAGATAGTTTCTCACGTGTAATTGTTTTACTTTCTTTCCCGTCTAATCATCTCATACACAGTACATCATCTTTATCGAGATGACCATGATTTAGCTTACTACCAAGACAAATGTTCGTGAGTTCGTGAATAACATTGTTTCGGTAATTACTCAGTACCTACGTTTTGTTCATATAAAAATAATTATCATTTAAAATGTTCATGTCATGCCAAATTATTATAAATATCATGATAACAACAATTAAAGGTTCTTTACGTAATGTAACATCAGAGATAGGAATAGGTAATCACGAGTTATTTATTGGACTTTATGTCGTCGTTGCGACTTTAAGACCTTTTATGTGTCACTTTTGGTAAAATCACTTTTTTACGCCAGCTTTTTCACATTTTGAAGCTCTATCGAATGCAAAAACTCTCATGTGTCGTGTGTATACGACGATGTAATCGTCATTTCTTTACCAATTTCAAGATCTACAATATTGTGCTTCCTAATACAATGTTGGTGCTTAAAATATCGATTTTCACAAAAGGTTAAATTCTATACATAAGAGGTCTTAAAGTCGCAACGACGATGTATAGTTTTACAAATTATTGATTTGAAGAATCATAATTATATAACATTTGTAGGGTTACGTACTAAAATTGGTAAAATAGCTCTATAATTTAATAGTTTTAGTACGGAACCCTAAATTTTTTTCTAAATATTCATCAAATCAAAAATTTGTAACTGTAAATAAAATTCAATAAATAATTCGTGGATTTTAAATTCCGGGATGTAAACGTCATTATATTTTTTCCGGGATTTTAGAGGAGGTATAACCGGGGGGAAGTAGGAGGTAACTCTATGGTACTTCTTTCCTCGAAGTTAAGGTAAATTAAATCTACCTATTCCGATCTAGCCGAAGAGATCCGCAGGAGAACCAAGGTAACCGACATAGCCCGAAGAATTGCTAAACTTAAGTGGCAATGGGCAGGGCACATGCGCGCAGAACAGATGGCCGTTGGGGCCGAAAGGTTCTCGAGTGGCGACCGTGTACCGGAAGAGGTTCGTTTGGAAGGCCTCCCACAAGGTGGACCGATGGTCTTATGAAAGCCGCAGGAATCCGCTGGATGCGGGAAGCACAAAAACCGGACGAGGTGGCGGTGCTTGAGGGAGCCCTATGTCCAGCGGTGGACGTCTTTCGGCTGAAATAATGATGATGATGATTCCGATCTCTGGTCATCATGATCATTCTACTTTTTTTTTTTTTTTTTGTTCCGGGGTGGAAAATCCTCATGGATGTCCTCCGCCCTGGGGCGGGCGGTGGGGTCTGTCAGACTCTTACTGACTAAAAACCACCCCGGTGTTCCGTCTCACACCTACGCCGGGGGTCACGGGAAGAACATACTTCCGCGACATCATGATCATTCTCCTGCCCCAACCTCGTCGACACAACATATCTTTTACTTCCATACTTTCATTAAGAGTCGTCATCTTGGAAGTGAACCCCGTCCTAGCCATATTCTGTCCATCCATTGTTCTTTACGTAAAGTGTATTTAAAAAATCTGTCAAATACATGAAGCAAATCGAGAGTAGGTCTGTAACAGAAAAACCATAAATTGTTATTATATAAATGCGAACATGATTTTATTTTATAAGAAACCTTTGTGAATTGGTCAAACCTTATATTGCCTCTTTACAAGAACAACGTGATATTAAAAAAAAAACGTTTTTATGAAATGACACGTTGCTCTTGTAAAGAGGCGAATTATCATAATGTATTGTCATTATATTTGTAAACTATCAATCCGTATTGTTTTTCCTGCCAGTAGCAGCAGGTCATTTCGCCTCTTTACAAGAGCAACGTGTCATTTCTTAGAAACGTCTTTTTTTTAATATCACGTTGTTCTTGTAAAGAGGCGATATAATAATTAATTGTTTGCCATTTACAATGTCATTCTCATACTTTGCAATCAAATTATGGCCAAACACAAAACTCTAACTCTATGTGTACCTAGTTAAGTTCAGCCTAAAATTCTCGTACGACAAAATATTTTTACATTAACTGACACTCCAACTATAAAATGATCATAAACTTGAACTTAACTGTCAGAAGCAATTCAATCCGTGAGAGCAATCTGTGATGTCTCAGATAGATTTATTTTGATGAAGCTTTTTGTAATGTCAATGGCATCAAGAGTAGGGCTGTCAAACATTGATCCCATTCATTTATTCAACTAATCGTTTTGTGTCCATAAAAAACCTACACCTATTTATTTATTTATAGGAGAACCAACAGCTATAACAGATGGATAACAATTGAATATGAAACATAGAGCCAATTACAGGTTCTCACAGGAAAAAACAGAAAAAGCAGTAGAAATCTTAGGATCTTAGGATCACTAATAAGCACGATAGAAAAGACTGTCAATATATTTAAGGTACAAGAAGTGCATAGTACTTCTAAAGAAGTCAGCGTTCAGCTGAGTGCGCGCAGAAATAGGTTTTGGTGGTAAATGGGTCAAATGAGATTTTTTTACAAATAATATTAAAGTCCTTACTCGCTCGCAAAAAACTCGCATCAAAATAAAACTTGTAGTAAGATGAAAAAGAAAACTGAACGATTTTTGTCTAAAACTTCTTTCATTTGAAACTGCTTAAAGTTGCCATCAATTACGTACAATTTCAAGGTTGTCATTGTAACCTTTAACGACATGGAATGTTGATTAATTGCTTTCGGACCACTGAACCCTATGTGAATAGAAAGTAAGATGTATGGTTTAACCGGTAAGATGTCATAAGAGATCATAGATAAAAATGAAAGCATACTTGTGGTTGTGGGTTACTCTGCGGTCGGATGGAAGTACATTACACTTCCTATTTATGTACACACTACATAACCTCACACTAGCACACTCGCTCCCATACTAGCATACAACACAACTACGCGCATTTTTTGCCTTTTCTCTGTATATAAATTAAGGCTCCTACAAACAGGCGCGACACGCCACGCGACACAAAGACACTGCATGTCTGTTTGTCTTAACGCTCGTTCATTGTTAGTTTGGTCTTTCTATAAATTGAATCTAACCAATTTCATTTAATTTTTCTTATATTTTGCATTTTTTACATTCAATTGCAAATTAATGGATAATGCTAAGTGTAAGAGCAGAGTCTCCTAACACAAGCAATTCTTGTTTAAGAGGATATCTCCGAATCATTTATGTAAAATGCACTTAGTATATGAAATAAATATTTTTAATTTTAATTTTATTTGAATCGATATTGCAGAGCGTTGCGTGAAGTGAGGTAGAGATATAAAAGATATAAAGGAAATTAATCTGGAAGCTGATAGTAGTTAAAGTCAATCATCTTTATGTTATAGCATATCATATCTTTGAATAAATTATGTTTGATGGATAACGGTATACATTAATTTTCATTAAAGCTGCATACAATTTTAAATACGAGTATCTCGAAAGTTGTCGGTATCAAGGGTCATAATGTCCAAACAAATCACAACCAAGAATGATGAGTAGGTACTTGAGAAAGAAACCTATTATTTAGCTGTCATAAACTTAGTTCAAAATACCTTGAACTCGGATATAACGTCGGGTTTAAATGTAGGTTAACGACATATTAATATTACAAGTTTAATACTAGAAGTGTTCATCAGAACGTGATGACTTACGGTAGCAGACTTAACTTAAAGTCATTTTCATGGTGACTGTTTTATTGTTATTTATGTGAAGTTTAAACTTTGATTGATATACTTACATTCCAAGTATTATATTTATATTATGCAAAATGATGAAATTATAACTGCGCGCAGTTTATTTGTTTTTTAGTCAATTTATGTTAGCTGTCTTCTTCACATCGATACCTATAATTATGTAAAATTATAAGTATATTCATTGTAAATTAGTAAAATATCCGTATGGATTTTCATTTGAAAATACTTTATGAAAATAAAATATACAGGAAAAGTTTTTAACCAGTGCGCAAACTTTGACAAATTAAACTTAAAAGTTTTTTATTATACACCTATTTCTTATTTTGATACGTCTTAGTACAAAAAAATGAAGTTAGCGTTAACGAAAGATGTTTATTTTGAAACTGGTATAATGGATACTCGTCGCGCAGTAGAAGGTACCTAGCTGTGCGCTCGCCCATTGATATTATCACGAATAGATTGTATCCATATTTTACTGATTTCAAGTAGACCAGAAAAAAAGTATTGAACAAATAATGGAAATGTGTTTTATTAATGATACTGAACGTTATCATTGGGAAGATTTGGCGCTTAATTAAAAAATAATAATTATGTATTTATCCCATTTTGCGAAAAAATATTGGTTACGAGTTGTCAACGTATGACCATCGATATTCTGAAATAGGACCGCAACCAAAAGACGTGTACCTAAATCTGTGCCATCCAGAAAAAATACATAAACCACATTTAATAAAAAACTAATAAACCTGTATCATTGTTTCAGATTACGACGAAGTCTGCTGCTTTTAGCAGCTGTGTTAGCGGTACAGACGAGCGCACAGAAAAGCAAGTCAGACGACAGCAACGTGCAAGCAGTGCCGAGTGACCTCCGGCGAGCCGTCAGCGAAGCACTCGCTTTAGAAAAGAGATTTCTATTAGGCGCCAACGATGCGTAAGTAACATAAGAACCTACTACTTGAAAATCATATTATCAAACGTATGTAGTTACCTATAGAGACATTCTGGAAGAGATATAAAAAACTATTGTGAATAGTCAAGCCCACGGCTCTCTGCGACCTTCGTTGGTATATAATATACATATATCTACCTGTGTGTCAGTCCCACACTTATTAAACAAACGAGTCTTTTTTACCGGACAAAGGTTCAGATATAAAATGTATAACGGAATTAATGCACATTATAAAAGTTGTTTGTTCATCATCGTTTACTGAATCGACTTGCGTCATTTTTAATATAGCAAAATAAAACTACGCAAAATTACAATAACACTTCCAATGTGCAGTCAAAACAAACCAAAATGGATGAGGTACCTATTACACTAGACCCTTTATGTGTGCGACTGTGTGGGTGCGTAGATTTGTAATGTGACCACAATTTTCTCCCACAATCAGTATAACTAATTTAATAAATAAACAATGTTTTATACATAATAGTGAAAATTCAGTGTATGTATTATGATTATAACATAATATTCTAATTGGAGTGTTTGGTGGTGTGTGTTAATTCTGGGACATGCTGTATACGATGCATAATAAATCAAATGCACTCTAAATACAACACACCAAACTGATCTGAAAAAACTTTACCTTTAGGTCTTTCCTGGTTTGTCTATATCCGAAGCTCTCCTAACATATTTTCTTTTACAGGTACAACTGCTCATCAGACGAAGATGAGTTCAGCAGGATACCCTGCCCGCCAAGCAAATACCGCAGTGCAAGCGGAGAGTGCAATAATGTACGACACAGACCGTGGGGACGGAGGGGAGATGTCTTCCTCAGACTTTTGCCAACAAATTACGCTGATGGTAAGCATTACCTATAAATTTTACGAGTATATATATATATAGCACCGTCAATTGTAATAAAGGGCCGATGTTGAGCATCTGCTCTCGTGGCTCGTGGTATGTTTCTTCTTTTGTTTATCTATCTGAAAAAAAAAAACCGGCCAAGTGCAGGTGGGATGAATTTATCCCAAGAAAAAAATTTGTAGTTGAAAAACATGTTCTTCAACTGCAAATCTAAGTTGGTCGACTAATACTCGGTAACTTGTAAAGCCTACTTAGCTGTGATAGTTTTTCTTTTAACTTCGTTATATATACTACAGCTGTGAATTTTTTCACGTATCCAAATACAACCATTTAGCTGGCAGGGGGGAGGGACACTTGACTAATAACAAAAATTAGCATTTTAAAGCTTAAAGCAAAGGGTTTCCTGAATTGAATAATGGTTTTCACAAACCCGCAATATTTTTTAAACAGCCTATCCAACGATACCCCACACCATGGGATAGACGAGAATAAAAATACCATCTCCACTTTACGTGTACGGGAGGTACCCTAAATATTACTTCAAGATATTATTTTACTACTTTGTTGGCGTGATTAATATGTATACCCATACCAAATTACAGCTTTCTAGTACTAAGGCCTGTGTTCACCAACATTCAAACCACCGGTTAGGTATTTAATCAGTTCTTTACTTAGGCCTGTGTTCACCAACATTCAAACCACCGGTTAGGTATTTAAACAGTTGGTTTATGTCAAATTTCCTATGAAATGTTGAGTAAACAACTGATTAAATATCTAAACAGTTGATTTAAATGTTGGTGAACACAGGCCTTAGGAAATTTGACATAAATCAACTGTTTAAACACCTAACCGGTGGTTTGACTGTTGGTGAACACAGGCCTAAGAGTCTCTGAGCTAAGCCGCGGACAGACAAACGAACATGGCGAAACTATAAGGGTTTCTTGTTTACTACAGAACCCTAACAAAGAACGGTAAATTTCATGAAGTTCTTCAACTTCTATAGATTAAGTCATTATCAAAACCATTTGACTCATAGCATTGCAACGCTTTCAAAGGCAAACGACTGTTTATTCCATAGTAACATCCAATTAAAAGTTAATTTGCAGACGTGAAATTTAATAAACAATTATTTAATATACACCCAATAAAATCTTTGATGATCTTCAAAAATAACGTTAAATTTTCAATTAAATTACTTTATTTATAGTTTCCTATGCAAAAACTAGCCATAAACAGTTACTTGAATCTTAAACTCCATACTAGGAAGTAGCGTAGGTGTGTAACCGATAACCTTTGTTTCCTCAAAAATTAATTTATAAAAACACCAAAAACTTGTCCAATTTGGCCAAGAAACAATCGTAATAGTAGTTTTTATGATAGCAGGTACTGCGATGTCCGTAATTATTGTAAGACGGTATATTATTTTAACAGATACGTTTAAATTGCTAACATCAACGGTGAACAAATCACCAGCGTTCACGCCTGTAGGTATTATGCAATTAGATATACATCGTAACAACCTGCGATCAATGACAAAGCCTCCTATTATTACTGCACATTGTAAGAATACGGAGACGGTAAAGGTTAAGTTATTAACGCCTCGTGGGCCTATCAGTCTTATTGGCTGTTAAACAATTTCACGACTTCATAATTTTAACACTAGAAAAAATTATGTTGTCTTCTATATCCTACAAAGTTTTTCTGTAATAACTTTTGAACCATTATGACGTGCTTAGTAGGTATACCCAGTCAATTTAGGTCTAAACTCCTGTGTGTCATTAAAATTGAATGAAACTTTATTTAGTCTTATTAATAGTAGGTAATACAGCATTGTCATATCATATAGATAACTGAATCATGTAAATGCAAAATGTACAAAAAAGTGAATGACTTCAATTTAAATCTTTTGTTTAACTGAAATCTGTCCGTGTCCTTGCATATTCTTCCCGATTCAATGACCATCGTTTTAATACTTCCACTTTGAAAGTATTATCCCGTCGTTACTTCTTTCAAGTTCTTTGCTTATTTATCTTCATTTGTGCATAAGTATTCACCTAGTTCATAGGTTAGTCTAATTTAATGATTTTTTTTATTTTCACTTCAAGACACAAACAACTGTGTAGCCCTGGCTCTTTTACTAGGAGTTCCTGTATCACAAGAGCCAGAATATACTTAAGGAAAACAATAACAGTAACTATACCTATAAGTAGGATCGTAAACGTTGGACGGTTTGTCATCACTACTTGCTACATTTTAGGCTTGCTTAAAGAGTTCGCACTGGGATTTTGTCGGTGACAATTAGCTCACGAATTCAATGAATTGGTCATACTTTGTTTAACCAAACGTGGTTAAACTTAGGAATGACGTAAGTGGGATATAACAAAACGGTTGTAGGTACCTGTCAATAGGTTCGGCTCAGAAAATCACGATGATGATTCGACAAAAAGTCGATTTTCTACCTGAAATTAAAATGACATGCAAATGTAACTAATAATATACGAGTATATCAATTATTATTATTTCAAAAAGGCAATGAAAATGCAATTTTATTACTTATGTTAAAACATTTAATGAGAATTGTGATGACCGAATTAAAATGTATTGGATCATAAAACTAATTGATATATTTTTTTGCTTTTACTCCTCAAAGACAATATCTAATAATACCTCGGCCATTATTTGATATCTATCTATTGAATAAATTATACCGGATTTATGCACAGTTCAGAGAGTCGATCTAGTTGAGGTCACATTGAATTCAGAAGTCACGAACTATAGAACTGCTATTGTAGAAATAGTATTTGATACGGTTTCCTTTCAGTCTTTATATTACAAATAATGTTGTAGGCAATCGCGGAAATGAAGTAAATTAATAATACGAACATTTAAATCATATCGATGTATATGTTTCTTACTTCTCGGTCCATTTATCACTGTATTGAGACTCTTTAAAGCGAGACTGATTAAAAGTTAAAACAAAGTTCGAGGTTCGATGCACTCTAGCTACTTCAAAATTATTGAACAGTTGATTATCTAACTGAAGACATCATGGACGTAGCTGCCGATCTTTTGTAGTTGCATCATCAATATTTACATCGCATTCGTAAGTTACGACAATAATTTGTAGGATTCATAGAAACAGAATGTACATCTGCGTATAAATACCTACCAGATGTGTAGGTATTTATAGTTAGTGCTTATGTCATGACGACAAATAAAACTAAATATTCTTGGTTGCTTTGCCATTGAGTGTCTCTTAGACGTCTGTTTTAATATATGTTGCTAGGTACTCGTAAAACTTCTTATTGGGTTTACTATGTGGAAATTTAATTTACTTAATTAATTTTCCGTAGCCTTTGGTTTTCTTAAACAAATACATTCTATAAATAAAATGAGCGATGAATCTTCCTCACGTCACAGATAATATTATAGATACTATACGTATAGCGTATACTCACCTCAAACTGTCTTATTCAAATCACGACATGACAAGACATCTTTGTAAGTCGCAATCCTACGAGACTAAAGCCTTTAGAGAAAACGAAATAAAATAAACATATCGACATCGACATGAAACCAGATAACTATTTATACGTATTAAATGTGCATGATTTGTCTTAGACACGGAAGCGAACGCATCACAAACAATAGAAACTGTTTCCAACTACTCAAGCGATATATTAGCTATATCTACTATTAATTAATTGCTAGTTAGTAGGTTGAACATTAGTAGGTTGAACATAGTTATTAATCTATCGATGCTATTCTATGTTTTTCTTGGAGATGAATGGTCTTCGTAGTCTAAATCGTATTGGACATAAGTATTTTGATATATCGTGCGTATGGTGTTGGACTTAAAGAATAACACCACCCTATTTCTTCCCTTGGGTTTCGTAAAAGGTAACTAAGGGACTTACTAGAGAATGGACTGTAGCGTTCTCTATGCATTTTTAATACTACATCGCGATCGCCAACCCGCCTGCCAAGTGCGATTATGGCAAACTCCCCCCAAAAATGACAAGGACCAAGAACAAACGGCCTAGTGCTCAGCGACCTTCCTACCCTTGGCTACGGTAGTGGTCAAGACCATGGTGAGCCAAGGGGTGCCAAGAATCCCCGGAAGACATCCGGCTATACTGCAACCACTGCAAACTGAACCTGGCAATATACAACACGCGTACACTCCGGCGAGAAGGTAACCGAACTCGAGAAAGAATTGAGCAGGTTACGATGGGGTATGGTATGGTTATCTGAAGTCCGTAGAGAGGGGGTGGACTCAATAATCCTCAAATCCGAAAACTTGCTCTATTCTCGGGAGGGCGACAGGCAGTCCCAAGGTGTTGTCGGGTTTATCCGCCATGTCCCTTGTGAGCAACGTGGTGAAGATCAAGAGAGTTTGACGACCAGGGTGGCGTACCTTAAACTCAGAATATCTACAAGATTTTCGCTAAAGGTCGTACAGGTTTACGCCCCGACCTCGTCACTCCCCGACTTTGAGGTGGAGACCATGTATTAGGATATTTCCTGAGCCATGCGAGGCTCTATAAAACTCACTTCACCTTTGTCATGGGGGACTTCAACGTGAAACTGAGCAAACGAGATGATGATGAGCTGCGAATTGCAATTTGGATTTGGACGTCGAAACCACTGGGGTCTAGCTAGTTTTATGAAGAAGGAAGGTCTCTTTATGATGAACTCCTTCTTCAGGAAAAGTGAGCACGAAAAATGAACCTGACAGAGCCCTGATGATGCAACTATAAATGAGATTTCTTCATTATGTCGACGAAAAAGCAAATATGTAATGATATCTCTATGGTCAACGCGGTGAAAACCTAAAGTGATCATCACATGGTAAGAGGCACATTGAATCTATATATCAAGCTGGAAAGATCTCGACTGATGAATTCTACGCTCCGCCCAGCACCGATCTAAGTCCAAAACCCCAAGAGTTTTCAACTCCAATTTCGGAATAGTTAAGACTTAAGACCTCGGGTCTAAGACCTTTAAGAGGGTACCCTACAAATAGAAACAAAGGCTCTCTGATTCCACTTTACAGTTCATGGAGGAAATGCACGAGATGATCCTGCAGTCTTCAGACAATGCGGTCAAGAACCGGCAGCTCAATAGACGGAAATCTAAGTCCTTGATAAGCGACCTTAGCTGCTTTAATACAGACCGTATTAAGAACGCTATAGAACGTATTAAAGGCTCCAAGGCAAGAGATATATCTATTGGGCAGAACCAGCTTGCGGAACTGAAGACCGATGGTGGCAGGATCGTATCTGCAAAACCTGAGTTATTGAGAGAGATCGAGAGGTTCTATGGATATTCGTCAACAAGTATCCCCGTTACGAATCTAGCAAATGACCCAAGAGCTAGATTGACCCGAAACTATGCCGAAAACAACCCGGACGTCAGCTTGTACGAGATTAGGATGGCTCTAAAGCAGCTTAACAAGGCGCCGGGTGATGACGGAATTACGGGCGAACTCCTGAAGCCGGTTTAAACGTTAACTTTTAACTTCAAATGTTTGGACTGCCTTCATAAACGGGAATCCTATCAAATCAACAATGCTCCTAGATATTTATTAAAAAAGGGTGTGTTGCATTTGTAATCTTCGGCTTTGGCAGATTTATGATAAAATATTTCATCATCATCATCAGCCTATAGCAGTCCACTGCTAGACATAGGCCTCTCCAATTGCACGCCATTCAGCTCGATTCTCGGCAACTGTCATCCAGCTGCTACCAGCCACCCTGCGGAGATCGTCGCTCCACCTAGCCTGTGGACGTCCTACCTTACGTTTGCCGATTCGCGGTCTCCACTCAAGAACACGTCTACCCCAGCGGTCATCGGTTCTACGGCTAATATGGCAGGCCCATTGCCACTTCAGCTTGCTTATTCTGTGAACTATGTCGACAACTTTGGTTCTCTGCCGGATCACCTCGTTCCGGATTCGATCCCTCAGAGAAACTCCAAGCATAGCCCGTTCCATAGCTCGCTGAGCGACCTTGAATTTATGGACCAGCCGTACCGTGAGTGTCCACGTTTCGGCTCCGTAAGTCATAACAGGCAGGATGCACTGATTGAAGACCTTGGCTTTAGGCTCTGTGGAATACGCGACGAGAAGACTCGACGAAGCTTCCCAAATGCTGCCCAGCCCAGCTGAATTCTTCTGATAAAATATTTAACAATTTAAATTAGCCAGCCTAACAAGGCACAAAATATCTTCAAGCTAGCAACTGGTTGCTAAACATACAGAAATACATCATAAATAGCTAACTACGAGTAACATTGCCCAAATTGCTTATTAAAATACCTGGTTAAGTATGAATTTACTAGGTAAAGAATTAGACGCGGTGGTTAGATCACACGTACACAGTACCTAATGACAATAAAATTTATAATAATAAGTAGGTACAGCGCTTACCGTGGTTTACATACAAATCAAAACTTGTACTATTAAAACACCAAAATTACATACCTGTCCAAACCAGTAAAGTTTTAATCGAACGGGTTGCAATTTGCAGTCACATCTGCATTTATTAATTATCACTCTAAAATCGGAGCAATGTGATCCGAAATCAAATTAATGCATTTTGAAAGGATCTGTTCTTCCATGAAGATGCTAATAGCGGATACATAATCTACCTACTATACTATAGGTACTATGTTATTAATGATTATTGCCTCAATATGTTGGCATAATTACTTACATATTTTTGCGCAACTTTGTCTCTATTTATGTAACTGAAGGTTAATTCTGTTAAAGGAAGAGAATGTATAAACCTTAATAGGGATTATTAGGGTTTTTACTAACAACCGTGGGTACAACTCATCTATCTTAAACTGAAACAATGTACAAAATTTTGAGTATTTTATAGTAGAATTAACAACGATGCCCTGTCCTAGTGTAAACGGTGTGACAGACACCGGCGGCGCCTTCCTCCTACAACGTTAAGTAAGAAGCTAAACCGTGAAATAATGATTTGCTATAATTATAATAACATAATGAAAAAGAAAGATAAAAAAAATACAAAAGAAAGAAAAAAAAATGAAAAGAACAAAGAACATTTAAAGTAATAATAATACATTGATACCAGTATATAGTAGTATAGATAAAGTAGATAGTTCTAGTACAAATTAAGTTACGCTCATTTAAGTTTAATTAAAAGAAGTCTTCACGTTCCACCAACCATTTAATTTTTAATTTTTCACCAGGAAAGTTTTAAGTATGAATATGGATGATGATAAGACGACTAATAGACAAGTACATAGGTATGGAGGAAAAATACATCTTTTGCCGACCCCAAAAAAATTGGAATTGATGCAAGAGAATCATAATATAATCATATAATCAACCTCATCCAAATCGATCCTAATTTTTTAATTGTTTTGTCCAAGGTGTATCTCAACCACAATCGTCGCCATATCTCCCGGAGCCTGCACTGGCGGTCCGTGCTGCAGCTCAATTGAGTCCATCTGCCGACAACGACTATGTGACCAGTATGCTCGCTGCCTGGGGACAGCTCATCATGGATGATCTCATCAGCACAGCTAATGGAAACAAAGTAAGTGAACTGTTATTACCACAGAAACAAAAAGGGCAACAGAATGGTACGTTGTGGTACTCCTTGAACTAAGTCATTTTGTTTTAGAACAGAATTGGAAACTCAGTTGTTTTTGTATGCGACAGGGGCGTAGCTACCACCGTATAAGCTGTATCAATGATACGGGCCCCCAAGCTACAGGTGTCTCACGACGTGACAAGAAATTGAGGTTTAAAAAATATTTTACAAAACCTCATTTTACAGACAGGGTATATGTCCACCGGTGAGACTAGGCGATCATGAACTTCCACATGAGGACTCTGTGAAATACCTGGGCATGCACCTCGACCGCAGGCTAACATGGAGGACACATATCCAAGCTAAGAGAAAGCAACTCAACATCAAACACAGGAACCTATACTGGCAAAAAAAAAAAAAACAAAACCTCAATTTATATTTGTAAAGAGGCCCATAATGAGTAAAAACCGAATGAAAATTAACAGAAACAAATTACGTTAAATCTCAAGCTTTTTCATTAATTTAGTAAAATCGCACAGAAAATTTAACTTATCCTAGTCAGGGCGCTCGCTCTCTTTCGCTCTTGCATTCTCTTAGTAAAATCAAGATAGCATAACCTAGGATTCAGGATACTCCAATTTTCGATCTCGCTTCGCTCACTTTTGGATTATTTTAGTTAAAAAAGTAATACAGTGACAGCTTTACCTTGTATACAAGTCAGATGCTCCAAATTTCTAGCTTATTTAGCTCATTCTTGCATTCTCTTAGTATAATTACAATGAAAACTTAACCTATCGCGGTCCAGACTGCTCCAGTTTTCGGGCTCGCTGCGCTCGCTCTTTGGTAATACGGGATCCGAGTCGGAAAGCTCCAAATTTATAGCTCACTTCGCTTGATCTTGCTTTATCTTAGTAACATCACAATGACAGCATTGACAGCTTGACCTTTCAAGTCAATATGTTAATAATTTATTAATATATATAAAAAAAAACAATACCCTCTTTGAAACTTTACTGCAGTTGGGTAAAAAGGCCCCACAACAACTGTTGACCCAAGGCCCCTTTAGGACTAGCTACGCCACTGGAATGCGAATAGATATATTTTGCAAAACAAAATACGTTTTACATTGTCAAATATAAACAAACAGCTTCAAAGTCAGACTAGACTTACTAACATGCAATAAAAACTATGTATCTTGTTTTATTGTTCATGGTTGTATGAACTATGAGGGGTCAAGGTTTAACAAAGAATCTTAAAAAATAAAATGTGTCATGGTTGCACATCCTTTTATGATTAAAGTGAATAATCCCGTTCCAAATTCCAATAGCAATTCTTGAAAAGCCCAATTCTCAAAAGTTCTATGATTCACTTCTTTTTCAATGGATTCGCTTCAGTATCCTACAACCGATTACGTGACTAAGATTTACATGAGACTAAATCATACATCGTGTCTAACTCATCGAAGGCCAACGGACACATGCTTTTTGTTAAGAGGAACGGATGGTTTCGCAACTTGACATCTATTCAATGTCCGCGTAATGATCTGGCTAATGATGCGTACCTCCCATTCGCGAATTTTAAGCTCTTCGATTTTATTAACAGATGAGATAATTCTTAGGTAGTTATACCAATTATCTACAGATTACCTTTTTCGTATTATCTTTCTTATAAAAAAATGTAATTGTTACCCCCGCGTTTGAACCCATATCGGTAACAGTTTTTCTTATAAAACATGTATCTTACATGTATCGTCATGTATTGACGTAGTTTCAGGCATGTATTGTTAAGGGCTTTATCAAACTAGCGAGTTGCGAGGGAGTGGAAAGCGGGGCGAGTACGCAGCGAGCTCGCCGCGAGTTCTCAACGTGTGCGCGGTGAACACACCGCGAAGACGCCGCGGGGACGCCCTTTTATGAATGGCACTGAACGTACAACTGGCACTGAATGTACAAAACGCGGATCGTACACCGCGAACTCGCTGCCCACCCACGGCGAGCTCGCTGCGCACCCGCGGCGTGTTCGCCGCGCGCACTTTGCGAACTCGCGGCGAGCTCGCTGCGCACTCGCCCCGCTTTCCACCCGCTCGCAGCTCGCTAGTGTGATAAAGCACTAACTATTTTGTTTACTTTTTTTTTACGTTTTTGATATAACTAGTCTTTACATGTGTTTAAGCTGGTGTAAAAGATAAACGAAACTAGTCGACACAACATGTAGAATACATTATTTATATCTACTATAATATTTATATTATATTATATTATATTTATGTTTATTTTTTTTTTTGTATTTATTGTATTTATGGTATATATACCATAAATGTTGCCTTACTTCTATACTACCTAATGACTATTTTTCAATTCAGATCTTTATTTAGCTTAAATTCTCACATTAAAATGACCCATTACACTATAGAACCTTCGTCATTGAACTATCTGACACTTGACCGGCTTTTTACCAACTGCCAACTTGAACTTGGCCGCGAATCAACCAATTAAACTTGATTACTTTGTTAATAACAATAATAACTTACTGGGGCATCATTATAGCTATTATATTGCCACCCGTGAACTTTAGGAACGTCCTTGTCGTACGTACAAACCCTGCTAATGAACAGTTGTAGCCGTAGATGATATGTTTTATACTGTTATTATCGATCACTTATGTCAAACACTTCCATTATTTTTTTATGGGTAGATGAGAAACTTTTGGTACTTACCTTTATTTGCAACAGGACCTTGGTGTAGATCCGATTAAGGTCTCGCTGTCATATCGGTTTAGTCCTATCTCTTCCCCTTCTCATCTCTTCCCCTATGCGTTTATTAGAAGAGATGGGAAATTTTTGTAGGTAAACGCAGAGGGGAAGAGATGGGAAGGGGAAGAGATAGGAATAAACCGTCGTATCAATTAGATTTGTGGGTTCTAATTTGTTGAATACAACATTGTGCTCATACATAAACACAATTTTTTTTACATTCAAAATTATTATAATTACTCGTATCATTTTTGGTTTGATCTAAATAAAATAAAAACTGTCAGTCGTAGGACTGCACGTCAGAAGTGAAAAGTTCTTGGCTTCAAAACTCGTAAACATATATCTGTATATATGTATTTGAGCGTGACGGTCACGCGAGTTCAGTGCTTTTCCCCATCCCAAAAGTGCCCAACGCGCCTAAAGAAGTGTTCACTTCAAAAATATTTTTGATTCCACCGTAGCATACCTATTCAAAATCACGTGCGATTTAATTTAGCAAAAACTATGTATAAACTTAACCTGTGTTACCTACGTGCTCGTCAAGAATCCTGGGACATGCAGACAACTTTTTGCCAATTTTGATTTATTTAAATGACAAGGATAGTACTTTGTATTAACCTTGTGAAAAAAGCCAGATGAGGGTATTGAGTTCACGCGGTCAAAAATAGACTTAACTCCAACGAGTTAAGTCCAACACGTACGCAAAAGATTGGTTACTATGACACAACTGTCATAGTAACGAATCTTTTGCGTACGTGTCGGACCACGCACAATGAAGGGTTATATACACGCATAATATAGGGTATCCCAAGAACAAACTTAACATCATAGTTGAAAAACATGTTCTCTCATATGTACATTCCAACTGCAAATATAAGTTGGTCGATTATTACTCGTTAACTTGTAAAGCCTACTTAGCTGTGATAGTTTTCCTTTTAACTTCGTTAAGTAGTACTGCTGTGAATTTTTTCACATATCCAAAAACAACCATTTAGCTGGCAGAGGGTGCACATTTGACTCTAACAAAAATTTGCACTTTAAAGCTTAATATTATGCAAACGAATCTATGAATCAAAAAATGGTTTTCACAACCCATATTTTTGAACGGCCTTTCCAATCACACCATAGGATAGACGAAGAAAAAAAAATATCATCCGCACTTTACGTATGTGTTTTTTTTTTTTTGCTAGGGCATCTCAGTGTTAACCTTTAGGCCTGTGTTCACCAACATTCAAACCACCGGTTAGGTATTTAAACAGTTGGTTTATGTCAAATTTCCTATGAAATTTTGAGTAAACAGTTGATTTAAATGTTGGTGAACACAGGCCTTAGGCCTGTGTTCACCAACATTTTAATCAACTGTTTAGATATTTAATCAGTTCTTTACTTAGGAAATTTGACACAAATCAACTGTTTAAATACCTAACCGATGGTTTGACTGTTGGTGAACACAGGCCTTAGGCTTGAGTTCACCAACTACAACATAATCATTGATTACGTAACCGTTCTGTTAGCATTTAACAGTTGTTTAAACAAACCGCGTTTTTTTAGAGTTCACCATTCATTTCTAACCAACGGTTATATAACCAAACGTTTTTGAAGGATTGAATCGAAAATGACCGAATGATCGAATGGTTTAACTATTTTGTGAATGTTGAATGTCAACGTCAATCAATTTTCATTGTCAAACTCTGGCTAATTTGTTTTTGTGATCAAGTTCCATTCGTAATTATTTCGTGTCGTGTTAGTTTTCTTATAAATAAAGTTAGTGATGGAAGATAAACGCAAACGTACTGTAAATTTCACCAGTGACGAGAAATCAGTACTCACGGAACTCGTAATAAAGTACAGAGACGTATTAGAAAATAAAAAATCTGACGCTACAACAAATGCCGAAAAAGCAAGTGGTTGGAAGCATCTGGCTGAAGAGTTTAATGCTCTTAGCACTCATTGCAAACGTACTCCCGAGAGCTTAAAGACTTGCTGGGAGAATGTCAAACGGCAAACAAAAAAACAATCAGCAACTCGGAAACGGGAGCTGTTTATGACTGGTAAGCAAACGTGGTCATTAAATAACCAAATGTTTTGTTGTTCTGGATTTTCGTAGTATTAAAACAACACATTATTTTTAGGTGGTGGAAGACCACCTCCACCTCCTCCTAGTACTGGAGTGGACCGTATGATCGAGTCAATACTGGGACCTGCTTTGGAAGGACTAGAAAATCCATATGATGGTGATGCTCTACTAGATGTAAGTACTGAGGAACTTACCCAAAAGTCCTATCAACTGTTTAACTAATAAAATAACATTACTTACCTACAGATAGCTTTAAAGTTAATCTGCATTATCTTCTAATTAATACCCTTAATTTAATTTCAGGATAAAGAAAACACACCCTTAAAATCAACCACTGATGATTGCACCCCGATGGGTTCCATTGAGGTTGGTTTATTTATATAGATATCTATCACTAACTTTTAAATTAACCTGCATTGTCTAATTACTTAATATTCTCTAAATTTATTTGTAGGGTAAAGAAAAAGGCACCGTAAAATCAACCATTAGTATTGATGATTACATCCCGGAGGACTCCAACAATGAGGTTTGTTAATTTATACCTATAATAATAAGTCCTCCCGGCCGGGATTATTTCATAATCTATCTGAGCATGGCGGGTAAACACAAGTGAGATGGACTAACTGCACTAGATATGTTATAGTGCACAATAAATAAGTGCATTCTTCATAAGTACATTCAGTATTTACATGCCCATCTGATGGCATGGATTATTTTTCTTTTCGGTATAGAGGTGATCATACATGTTCCTGGTCCCCGCAAAATTCGAACCCACAACCTCTGCGTTAAAAGCCCAATGCTCTAACCACTAGACCACAGAGGAAGTTGTTCATTGTACATTATTGTTGATAGTGTTGTTTTTATCTAAGATACCTAAATGAAAGTGTGGTGTTTAATCATTATAATGTATTTCTTTTACAGTTTCTTCATGGCGAAAACGAAATAGTCATTGAAATAGAACACGAGCCTTCATGCTCATTTACTCAGAGCCCTATAGCTGGAACAAGTTCAGAAAAAATAGACGAAGTTATAAACACAAAATGGGATAAGGTACACTACACCACAAGCACTTTCTTGTTTTAATTAATTGGAACAATATGTGTAAAAACTGGTTATGACAATGAATTAGTTCTCAAATTCGTTTAATATATAATTATACTTTAGCTGCAGTGCTGCTTCTATTATGCTGCAGTATCATGACAAAGAAAACAATGTATTAGTACCCTTTTCTTTGCCTCTTGTCACAGGTGTGTGTAGGTTTTAATTATTTAATAACAATATTGTTATTTTTTGCAGGAAAATAATTTGAAATGGGAGGGGTGGACACCGAATTCATTGAAGAGGCCACTATCAGATGTCCTTAAATCATCATCAAAAGAGAATGAAGGAAATAGTTGGTTGAAAAGAAGGAGACCCGCGCAGCAAAGTTTGAGTGACCAGCTTATTCAAGAAAAAATAAATTTGGTCAAAACATTGATCCAAACCTCACGAGAAGAGTCCAAACATAAGATTTTATTATTACAGGAACAACTCAAACAAGAAAAAATTAAAACTCAAAAATTATTATAAAAAAACTGTTGTACAGTTTTTTATAATAATTTTTGAGTTATATGTTTGGACTCTTCTCGTGAGTCTTGGATCAATGTTTTAACCATTTTTCTATTGTATTTGTTAGGTAATTACTTAGAATAAAGATTTTTTTATTAAACTTGTTGTTTTTATTATATACACCATAGTATAATTACCTAGGTTGCTATGAATGTTGTAGTGTTTTAAAATAGTTGTTAATTAATTTTCTCCTCACTGGATTAATGTCTCTCGCTTCCGTACTAATGTCAGGACGCCGTTGCTGCCTTATCCTGCCTTGTTCTATTATAGATTCCCAAGGAGCAGGTAGTTCCAAATCAGGGTCATCAGGAGGGCATTCTTCTCGCTTTGATTGAAGGATATTGTGAAGGACAGCAGTGGCAACGATTATTGGAAGGCAGTTTTTTAAATGCACATGCATTCCCAATGCAAGTACAGGAAACCGTCTCTTCCATATCCCAAACAACCTTTCTATGGGATTCCGAGTCCTTATCTGCGATTCGTTATATAATGACTCTTCTGCTCTCTGAACCCTATCAAGAGGCATCATCAAGTAGCTTCTATTCATATAGCCACTGTCTGCCATAAGAACTGAGTGGTTGTATGTACCCAACTCGAACATAGCATTTCTACGGGATGCACTAAAAATGCGCTCATCATGAGTACTACCTGGCCACCTTGCTACAAGATCTGTTATTATAAGTCCAGCATTGCATATAGCCTGAACATTTATTGACATATAGCCTTTTCGGTTTCTAAAAGTTTCCGCATGATTACCTCCAGGTGAAATGATTTTAATATGGGTACAGTCCAATGCCCCTATCACTTTGGGGAATTTAGCAATGTCATAAAACTCCATTTGAGTTTTGCGAATATCTTCGGGGGTTTCTGGAAATCGTATGAAATCCTTATTTAGAGAGGCAATTGCAGCAGTCACTCGATGGATCACCCTGTTCGCCGTTGGTCTGCTGACACCAGCAAAGTCTCCCATAGTCAGCTGGTGACACCCGGTGGCATAATACCTCAGAGTGAGAAGTAGCTGACTTATGGGTGACAGAGAATAGTTTCTGAAAATTAATATATCATATATTAGCTGTTGTACCTCGAGAGAGTAAAAAAAGTAAATAGGTACATCATAAATCTAACCTCAAATTACTTATGTAGTATCTTGACCCTCTACTAACTACATTACCTCCTACCTACCCCAAACTAATTAAATTGTTTAAATAGCCTTCGTATTACAAAACTTACCTGTCGCTTGGATATTCCAATTTCCTTTCAATTAATTCAAGTAATTCCAAAGCACTACGTTTGCATAAACGAAATCTTACACCAAATGCTTTTTCGTCATATTCCACGAAATAATTGCGCCGTGTTTGGAATATACGGGGAGTGCGCAAAATTCTTTCTATATTTTCAAAATTATCTAACACATTATTCTCTTCAAAGATATAATTTAAAGCTTCTTGCATTTTTATTTTGTAACTAAAAGTAATGCACAATGCAGAACTTCACGTCAGGAAGCATAAACCAATGGTTAAACTGAGTTGACTACTTCGTTTAAGATAATCATTCGATTACAGTACTTAATCAATGGTTAGTCCTTCGTGAACAGCAAAATATTGTTAAACAACCGTTTATGGTATAAACAGCTGTTTACAATTTAACCATCTGTTGGTGAACTCGGCCCTAAGGCCTGTGTTCACCAACATTCAAACCACCGGTTAGGTATTTAAACAGTTGATTTATGTCAAATTTCCTAAGTAAAGAACTGATTAAATATCTAAACAGTTGATTTAAATGTTGGTGAACACAGGCCTTAGACGTTCAGACTCTTTAACCGGACTTTCCTGTGGTTGCCTTAGGCCTGTGTTCACCAACATTTAAATCAACTGTTTAGATATTTAATCAGTTGTTTACTCAAAATTTCATAGGAAATTTGACCTAAACCAACTGTTTAAATACCTAACCGGTGGTTTGAATGTTGGTGAACACAGGCCTTAAGCTCCTAACGAAACTTAATGCCTCGAGCCAAGACGTAAAAACTCATAACCTAAACGACTGCGCGCTAAGGGCACCCCCTGTGGGGTACGAACCTCGGCTTAGGGCAAAGTCGGAGGGAGGATGGCAAGGGACCGACGGTAGCTGGATAAAATCAGGGTTATGATTATTATCTGGGGTATTTAAAGCTACAGACTCGGTTATAGCGCGGGCTGGTGCTTCGCTTACAAGCAAGGGTCGGGGAGGACTATTTAGTCGGGGATTTCGCGCGGGGCCTCGGCGGCGAGGTCGGAATGACGGTCGTGTATTGTGTATTCTCTTTCGAACTGTCCTCGCTCCCTACTGCTCTCCTGGAGGAGACTCGTGGGGTCGTCTGGGTCGGTCAGTGTATACCCATGCCAAATTACAGCTATCTAGTACTAAGAGTCCCTGAGCTATGCCGCGGAAAGACAGACAGACGGACATGACGAAACTATAAGAATTCCTTGTTGACTACGGAACTCATAAAAACTATTTTTTTTTTTAAGAATTATCGGATCAATAACAAGTGAATTTTATAAGGTTGTGTTTCGTAACATTTGTGATAGTTTGCGGGGTCGCGCAGAAAGGTTACGTGTGTAGCCGTCGTAGTGAAAGCTAGAAGTAACAGGCTACCAGGCGATCTCTTTAGTTCCTTATAGGCTCACTTTTCATGTCACTGAGACAGGACAGGAAATTATTCTGATTGTTAGAAGACGGATGGCAGTGGCTATTGTCTTTTCTAGTTGCTGTAGCGTAGATAATTAACACTATTATTGGATATACCTTATCTGTTGGACGCGGATAATTTAATAATGGAGCCCAATCAGTTATTCTGTTGCAAGAAAGAATATATTAGTGGATACAATCGATTTTAGTTCAACAAGACCGCAAAGCAGCTGTAGCCAGTTCGATTTTGTTCAATTAAGGTGAAAGCGTCAGGGTAGAGACCGCGAAATTTGAATTTCAATTTGTAAGTTTTGTATTTGCAGGTCAGAATAAGGATGTGTGTTGATCTAAATATGATTCGCAGCCGTATCTTATATTTATTTAGAGAATCGTAATCTTAAAATTGTAATTAATTCATTGTTTCCTGTGTATTATCTCTGCATCACCCTAAGGTAGACTGATAGAAAATGTCCAAGGTATTAAGTCCGCCTTTGCACAGTTTTTACTTGTGCATAAAGTTTTAATAGCTAAATAAATAAATCATAATTATCAATACAGCTCTCTAAGATCATAATATTACCCTATTGAATGTCTATTTCATGGAATCATTACATTTGAGGCCAATTCTAACTTAAGGAATTTTATTGCTGATTCTAATGATTAGGTAGGTATAATTCTGTAAAGACATATTTGTTACAGTCGCGAACCATATTTTAGTCAACATACAACCTGACATTGACTTGGCAATTGCAAAAAACTTAAGAAAATTTGGTTTGAATTTCGCGGGCTACCTTAGCGCATCCTCCTTAAGGGGGTTGCGCTGTGGTAGCCCGCGAAATTCAAATTTTCTTGCATTTTATGCAATTTGCAATATGTAAATATATATGTTTTATTGTCGCGCATCATATTTTGATCAAGATACAACCTGACACGGACCTGCAAATTGCAAAAAACCCAAGAAAAGTTGAATTTCGCGGGCAACCACAGCGCATCCACCACTAAGGGCCGATTTTTCAATCTTCAGATAATTTATTTATTTATGTACAGACGCCTGCACATCAAGCTACTACAATCTGTCAAATTTCTTTAATAGATTTTCAACTTTATCTCTACAGTATAAGGTTCAAGGTTGATTGCGAAAATTTTACAGTGTCGGGTAGCTTGACCTGCTGGCGTCTGTACACACAAAATACTTGACAGGATAATATATTAACATAGAAGAGCACAAAGGTACTGTTTATTTCAAAAGAAATTTCTTTCAGCAGACCTGCGAGAGAAAAGTTGGATAAGAAATGTGTACATAGTTTTCTATCAATGGAACAAAATTTGCGATGTGACAGCTTTTTTAAAGGAAATATGCAAGCCGCCATATTTATTCTTCAAATAATTGGCCCTCAGTATATTTCAATATCACTCGGCTTTAGTTCATGTTAGTTGATACGTAGCGGAAGCTATTGCGTGAACACGATTTTAATTAGTCAGTATGTGATAGCAACGGAACGTAATCTGTTTTGGACTACTTTTGACTTGATCCATAAAGATAAAAATGTTATTAAACTTTCTCTATGTACGGTGGCCAGCACATCAAGTTACCACAAACTGTCAAATTTTCTCGTTTGATTTTGAACTTAATTATCAACATTTTAAAGTTTAAAATCATTTGAAGAAAGACAGTTTCGTGTAGCTTGGATTTGCTGGCCATTGTACCTAGTCGCTGTCCGTAATCTGTGCATTCAAATCTTGCAAATTACAACTGACAAAGCTGCTCGGCTGCCCTTTAATCTGTTACCATTCTAACAGCAGCAATAAATGTCTTCATAACTACTGCATCTATGTAAGTATCTATACTCCATTTGAAATAAAATTCGACATTAACCTGACCGCCACGTCAAAAAAGTAAAAACGTGCCCTCGGCGCCAAGATACGAACTCATCCTTTCGAGTTTTGTCATCTTATGTTAATATAGATGAAATATAAAGAAATAAGTTCTACTAATATAAATTAGGATGAATCAAGGAACATTATTAGCAAAATAAATAAAAACAATGTTGTTTTATGAGTTTTATTTACAGATTTACGTATAAAAGTCTGTCATGTAGTCGTGACCGTGGCGTGCTGGGCACATTTTGGTTTGTCATCTATACATGACTGTGGCGGTCAAAAAGTTAAAATAAACCTTTTTCACATTCCGTTCAACCGATTTTACATTCCGTTCAACCGATTTTGACTTCTATTCCGTAGGCATAAGGATGGCATTAAAAGCAGAAAAAGTGGTTACAATACCAACTGTTTACTGCAGCTGTCATTTGTCATGCCACCAACGCAATAGAAGTCAAAATCTGTTGAACGGACTGTAAAAAACGTTTATTTAAGTGTCTAATATTATTTCAAATGAAGTATAGATAAGTATGCTCGTGCAGTGTTAAAAGATGGTACTATTAGGTGTTATAGGCACCTATACTCCATTTAGCATTAGACCAATAACGGCTAAATAACAACAGTTATTGTGTAATATTGTTGAAATTACTACACTTTAGAGTTATTTTTTTAATGTAAATGGTAAATAGATTACAGTGCTTTGTATTTATCGTGAAATAATGGAGTTTATTAATCGTTTACATCGAAATAACGAAAGGGTGAGAACAGTTATTTGTCTAATGTTATAATAAATGGAGTATAGTGTATTTGTTGAAAAAGCGTTGCTATTAAAAAATAGCTATGTCATAAATAACATATAAATTGCTTCGGAATTTATCAATGTTCGGATGCTCGTGGATAACACTTTATATCTAAACTAACATTACTTAGGTTAGATACAAAGAAAATGAAGTAACAGTATGTTAGGCAACAATACATTGTTGATCAAAGTACCGTTAACTACAGTTAACGTTACTTCGTTCATAACTTCATGATGCGTTAATTTTACTTCTTGAAGCTCTACAAGCATAACATTTATTCAATCTTAATTAAAATCTATATGCAGACTTAAAATTAATTCTATCAATACAACGGCAACTACATCTTCAATAACTCAGAAATCCATTTGAAACTTAAACTACTTACGTTTATCCGTCTTTTATACCATTTAATAAGTTGCTTATTCCCTTACACTTTATACGCGGTATCTATTCAAATTTGATTATATTCAACTTAGTATTTTAATTAACAAACATTGCAGGATAGTCAGTATAATCACTGACTGACCTAGTCATCTGACCGGTTTGCATTAAAACTATAATTTGTGACGCGCGTAATCCGATCACTCCTAAATTATTGCATGGTATGTAGGTAGGTACAGTAATTGTTTAAGCGACAAAATTAAAGCTATATACAGGATAAGTTTTTAACAAAAAAAAAATTTTGATGATGCAGTATCAGTAATAGAACACATTACCATTTGTTCAATACTTTTTTTTGGTCCTACTTGAAATCAACAAAATACAGATACAATCTATTCGCAATAATATCAATGGGCGAGCGCACAGCTGATAGGTACCTATTACTGCGTTCTGCTTCACTGACCGCGCCGCCCGCACCGGCGCGGCGCGTTGCGCGACGAGTATCAATTATACCAGTTTAAAAATAAACATCTTTCGTTGGCTTATTCCACTAATCCCCCCTGAGAAAATCCCCCTTACTGGGAAAAACTGAACCCCTTATGTAAAAAATTCACTTTTAATTCAATTCAATTCTAGTTTTCCCCCCTAAGTGGGATTATCTGGGGTGAATTCTAGACTGTTTTTATAGATTCCACTTTTCCTCCTAAGGCGAAATTTCAGGGGGGATTTGTGGAATAAGCCCTTTCCTTAACGATAACTTCATTTTTTTGTACTAAGTCATATCAAAATAAGAAATAGGTGTATAATAAAACACGTTTAAGTTTAATTTGTCAAAATTTGCGCACTGATTAAAAACTTTTCCTGTATTCATAATTATGTTTATTTCAATTACAAAAAGGCTTTTCGCTACAACATTATTGGAGATCACCATTTAAGGGTCCGTGCACGAAAAAAACTCTCTTTTGGCAATTTCTTATCTAATTGTGAGACAACTTGAAATAATCGAAACATTAAGTCTGTGTAACTATAAAAGTACAGTTTTCATGGTGCTAAACCATTCGTGTCAGTCACAGCAGCTTTTAATAGTTTCATCATTTTTGTGCTCTCCAAAGTATAGTTTATTTCGCCATTGATTTACTTAATGAAAATATTGTATAATCATTAAACAAAATTTTGATTATATTTCAAGGATAGCTGAAGACTAATTTGTGATTTTTAAATTTCTTGATATGATTTGCTAAATAATAGGAAAAATATATATTACTGACGAGGTTTAAAACAAAAAAAGGTTTTTTCAATATTATTTTTCTGCTATATTTTGTATGGAAGTTGAAAAAAGTGGTTCCGCCACATGCAAGTAGACCATATAATGATGTTGATGATATTTTTTAATGTTCAAAATCAAAAGTAGTTTCTTGTAGAATGATGATCAAATGTCAGTCTCGCGTCATTTTTCGGAAAACTTGTTGCAAATATAAGTGATTTACCGTGAATACTTAATTTATTTTAAAAATCCCTTTCAGCCACATGCAAAACAAAGAACACGACTTTTCAAATCTCAAATAATTTTGTTTAAATTATGTTTCCCTTTCTCACAAACAATGAACAAATTTGATCAAAATCAGGCGATTTCGTGCACGGCCTCTTAAGCAAGGAATTGCTTTTGTTAGGAGACTCCGCGCTTCCACTTATCATTATCATATGCAATTGAAATGTAGACAGTAAACACGCAAAACTGAAAATAAATGGGTAACCTAAAATTATACAAACATGAATGAGTGAATGATTTGTGAATGAATGATAGTTATGCATAGAAAAGCGCCAAATCGCGCGTGTACGTGTGAAATGTGTGAGTATGGGTGAGAGTGAAAGAAGAAATAAGCATCACCTTTGTACGTATTTTTCTATTCCTTTCTTCTTATCTGTTTATATGTGTGTACATAAATTGTTAAATAAAATATAGTAACAATAAAATTCTGAAATTGCATTTTCGTATAAGCAGAACCTTTAAAATTAAAAAATAACAACATTTAAAAAATTACATTGTTTTTTTTTTTATCAATTGGCGAAAGTTGCAATTTATATTGACTGATACATAATGAATATCTGTTTGAAAGCAGTACTTACAGTTACTACTATGTAGTTTACAAAGTTCCAGAATACAAAAATTAAAAAATCACCACTATTGCACCACAAATCACTAGATGCGTTTACCGCTAAACATAATCAAAACACTTCACATATTTAAAACATCATTATGTCTTTGTCATCTTCAAATGATTGACAGAAACAGAATTATGTTTTGTGGAGCAAGTGGCCCTTAATGTCAGAAAAGTTAACTTTCTTAAACTTACTAATTTTAAATCCTTAATTAATCATTTTTCTTTCTTGCAGGACTGCAAAGGACCTACATGCGAGTATGTTCGTTCTGCACCAACAAGGAACTACGATTCATGTGGTTTTGGTAAGTAATTTTATAACAATATCCTATTCTTACTTACAATATTTAAATGATTATTTTATTTATGAAACTGATGCGTGCCGCTACAGTATTCGAAAGGTGTTATTGTTAGTTTATTGGGTGTTGTATTAGTTACTTTAAGACCATAGACTTTTTTTAGGTTTTCCTGTAATTTATAAGTATAGAACAAGTCTATGTATTTTTTTTTTTAATTTTAGGCTCGTTTATTTTGGTGATAAGAAATTATAAATTTTCATCAATATTCTTTGTTAAAATAATATTTAAAAAAATTAAAATCCTCATAACAAATCTTTTCATTTGATATGTCACAGGGAACAGTATGCAAAACTTTTTTAATTTTAATTTTCATATTCTTCCCCCAAAAGTGAACCTCATATTCGAAATTCATTTATTTACGTCACACGTTCGTGTTTGGGTCACAAAAAATCATATGAGTAGGTACCAAACAACTTAATCGGTTCAGTAGATTCGGAGCAAATCGGCTGTAACAGACGGACATGGCAGACAGACAGACACACTATAAAGGTCGTAGCACACATATCAACTCGGAAAGGGATCGTCACCGTATCGCCTTACGCCTCGCCGTCAAACAGGCGTCAACCTAACGTAACCAAAGCGGACCAGCAGCTCCGATACGTCGACTCGGCTACAGCTAGGCGACCCCGCGCTTACGGCTCTCTGACCGCTGCTGATTGACCTGGCTGGTACCAGATCAGTTTGAATCCGAACGCGGGAGGGGGAGAGGGACAAGGGTGGACGAAGAGACGCAAGCGCGGCGACGGAGAGGCGTGAGCGCGGGGACGACGAGCCGTAAGCACGGGGACCGCTGGTTGACCACGCGCCACACCGCGGTTCGTGAGCTTGTCCCGAGGCGAATCGTTTACGTTACGATTCCGATTAGTGTGCTTTTCAGTAGGGAGTTTCATGCAAAGAATACTAAACGGCTTGAGTTGATACGGTTACGATCCGTTTCCGAGTTGATACGTGTGCTATGATCTTTAGGGTTCCGTTTTTCCCTTTTGAGGTACGGAACCCAGAAAAGTGTAAAATTGATACATTATTACGTAACAAAAGTGTCGTGACGCTCAAAATGTCTTTTTTCGGTCTAACTCTCATTCGCCAAGTGTGCAGAGTATAACGAGTAACAAAAAACTTCGTTCCAATTATTCGTATAACATTCAAATAAATCGTAGAATAGTATTGTCAATAGCAGCTATTTATTCATAATCCGTAAATTTTAGAGCCTGTTTATAATTTATTCAACACGAGGACAGCATTACGTAGCAAGCGTTATAGGTCGTTGATGTTATTCACGAAATGTCGAGTGTGATGAATCTATGTTATCATTGAGTTGAAAGTCGACTTCACGTGTCATAAAATATCGCAAGGCCGTGTCCTAACCGAAAGCAAATGTCCATATTGTGTGAAAGAAAAAGTAAACCTTTCGAATAAATTCCCTAAATGATGAGATGATTTAGAGAATTTATTCCGGAAGGTTTTCGACACAACGAATTTTGATGCGATTTAGAAGAACAACGCGATACCACACAGATAGACACGAAAAGTGTCCTTAATTTAAAAATGTACGAGCTGACCGGACAGACGTTGTTCTATTTGCTAGAACTCGATTGCAGCGCCACCTACCGGGTCTAATTGTAAAATATAAACCATCCAGGGACACACTCAAATATACATACAAAATTTCATCAAAATTGGTCCATCCGTTTAGGAGTAGTTCAGTCACATACACACGCACAGAAGAATTTTATATATAAAGAAAGATTACGTACTCACACGATCAATCAAAACTCACAAGATGTAACGAATACTTTTGTAACAATTTAATTTAAAAGAGTGTCCATGGAGTTTCTTGCCCATTCTTCTCCATAGGCTCCATAGGTACCTATGCATTGGAATGGGCATGTAGCTTCATTTTTCTTACTAACCGACTCCTTGACAATTCAAAAGTGCCTGTAAATGGTTTAATTGAAATAAATGATTTGAGTTTGAGTTTGAATGAGATCGCGTTTGTACATCATAATTCATATAAACTATTTCGGTTAGGACACGGGGTAATAGTATGTTATTTTATGAATATTCATAACCATCAGAATTTCGTTCCGCAGCGCCGGGCTCACGTCTCGTTTAAAATGTTGCACTTCACCAGGAAGTGCTCTGACAACCAACAGGTTTCAGTCAACCAGTGAACGTTTCTTGTCTAAATTTTGTAACGTTGACATAATCTTATATGCAGTAAAAATGTGGACTGGCTAGTCGAATTGCTTAAGGAAATAAGGCTGCGATCAAGGCTACTCGAGCGGCCTATCTCGATTTTTGTTATTAGTTCATTAACTCTGTGTGAGATAGCAATGTTAAACTGTGTGGTAAGTATACAGGGTCATTGATAAAAGACTATAACAACCTCTCAGGAATTACTAACTACTTTATCATGAACAACAACTTTTGTTCTATGTCTTTTAATAATAGGGATGATGCCTGGGTAAAAAAAAAGAAAAACTGTTTAGTCCGTCAATCAGATAATAAAAAATATTAGACACGTATTTTTTGCTTTATCATATTAATAAAAAATGACTTCGATAAAAAACATTAAACTTGGGGAGTTGAGGCTCGTTACATCACAGCTCAGTATAAAATCTAATGAGAAGTGACTTCATGCCACATTTGAACTCAATGTATCGCCGTAATGTTTTGATTATGTAAAAAAGAAAAAAAACGTGTCCAATATATTTTAATAATCTACATGACGGACAAAAAAAATTTTTTTAGTCATCATCCCTATTCATCAGATTTTCATACAAAAATAAAAATATTTAAATTCAACGCTCTAAATGTTGCGAACTCTACGCGTTGCAAAACAAACTGCCGTGTCTAGTACACGGGAGGCGTAGGTAGGTAAAACAAAATACAGAATTAAAATGTGTTCGATATAACAACGAAATCTTGACTGATTGTTTTTGGTAAATGTATTATATTTTGTAAAAAGTCATAGAATAAAAGTTGTTGTTTATGATAATACAGTCCTGTAAAGTTGTTAGTGTTTTACCAATTACCCTGTATAATAATGATTAAAAAAAAAAACAACAAAAAAAAAATTTCTTTATTTAACAACTTATGTACACATATAAACAGACAAGAAGAAAGGAACAGAAAAATACGTACAAAGGTGATGCTTATTTCTAATGAAATCTCTTCCAGCGTAGGTACCTACTATAGGAAAGTAGATATAGAGATTTAGACAACATGTGTAAGAGTAGAAGAGAAAAAATATACATAAAATCAAAATAGCTATACACTAATATAAATACTTATAAACATACAATAAGAGAATATGCTTCAAATAAATATCACTCAAATATATACTTAGAACTACAATGTAGTGGAAAATAATAAATACATAATAATATGCAACTATGACGAAGTAGAAAGATAGTGATCCTTTACTCTTCTTTTAAAGGCTGCAACAGTTTGGCAGTCCCTAATGTCAGGTGGCAGTGAATTCCACGAAAAACGATCGATCGAACGATTAAGTATTGTAAAACTTGTTTTAAAATGTAGTCTAGAATGTCTAGATGTAGATTGTTTTAGTAATTATGAGGCACTGCTTAAACTGACACTTTTAAGAGGCCAAATCCTTCAGGTCTCACCAGTTTCTGCTGAGTAATATGCCTTGAGACAGCAATGGTGGCCCGGTCGTAACGGCCCCGACTTAAGTGTCATAGATCGTGGCTTCGAACCCATAGGCACATTAATTTTTGTAATTTATTTCATCGTCGATGCTCTCAAAACGGTGAAGAAAAACATCGTGAGGAAACCGGCATATCCTAGAACCAACAATTCGAAGACATTATGTGACATCATGATGAGATTTTGTCCCTCTTGTTGTAAAGGAACAAAAGCCCAGATGCAAGGTGGTTATGTATCGAAATACAAGGAAACAATAAACTGTTTGAAATAACATATATGTATTTATAAAAATATATCTCCTCCATACAACATCATACGGTAGCCTTTACCGTATGGTGTCGAACGTAAAGAATAGCACAACCCCATTTCCGCCCGTGGGTGTCATAAAAGGCGACTAAGGGACTTACTACAGAATGGGCAGCAGCGTTCTCTATGCATTTTTAACACCATACTGCGATCGCCAACCCGCCTGCCGAGCGTGGCGATTATGGCAAACCCCCCCAATTGGGGGAGGCTTATGTCCAGCAGTGGACGTCTTTCAGCTGAAATAATGATGATAATGTGACATCCGTGGATTATGGCCCACTCCTTCTCACAGAGAGGAGGCCTGTGTCCCATCAGTGGGAACGTTATGGGAGGAATATGCATTATTCAACATTATCAAACTGTTAGTCAATACTGTTCGAAAAATTCAGTGCCGATTTTGATCCCCTAGAACACTGCTATGAACATCTCAAACATGTGATAGTTTCATAAACATCACGCTTACTTTATTTCATTCTTCAACAGAACACCGTGATCAAATGAACATGGCTACGTCATTCCTGGATGGTTCTGCGTTGTACGGCAGCTCGGAGAAAGAGCTCCGGTCTCTGAGGCTCTACGATGCTGGCAAAATTGACTTGGATTCGTGTCGCAAGTAAGTTCCATTAAACATTAACGAAGACAAAAACCTGATTAATCTTGAGCTATGTGATTAGAGTAAGTCTACAATAAGTTTCCTTTAAAAAAAATTAGGGAGGACGAAATTGAAATAGTTTTCTTAAAAGTTACTTCGTAGGTTTTGTAATTCTGTGTAGGTACCTATTGTCTAGCACTTTAAATACTGCTCAGATTATTTACGCACTACTTAGCAGTAAATAAACACATTGTTTATCTTAAACGATGATTTATCTCCGTTAAATACCAACATATTCAAATAGATCCTTCAATACAAATTCTGAGTACAAACACGGAAGAAAACAAACCAGTCAGTAATTAGATTGCATCATTGAATCCATTCCCATACAATACCGATCATAGATATTATAGAAACAGTGCTTAATGTGTGAACTATTCCCATAGTTTTGTACCTATTCAATCGACTCGATTGTACAGTCATTGTCTCAACTATTGGGCGTACAACCGTATCCGTGTTAAGACAGAGTGCCTACGCATGATAAGTGTACATGACGACTACATAACAGTTTCACTTTTATGTCAATGAAAACGTGTCCATCAATCAGATATCATACACGATGAGAATTGTGGTCTCCTAAGTACGCTAGAACAGTATCTACTTCACAGCTCAAACTGCTATTGGACTATTTGATTTTTCGCGAGAAAATAGCACATGAAAAACTAGTTGAATGAATGAATTAATGATTTGCACGACCCCAGCGTGGTTCGACCAGACTCGATTACTCGAATGAACCTAAAGATTTACACTAGCCTCTGGAGCCTCATGTTTCATGGGGCTACAGAGACCATTGCATATCAAGGAGAAGACGGGGGGCACGATAATGGTACGGAAAACGTGCCCATAGGATGTGGAAGGATTATTAGAGCCGTACCGGATATGCATCCTAGAGTAGGCAATGGAATAGTGGAGAGGCGGGTGATATTTATCTATGGGCTCAAGTCAGGTCCAGCTGCTTTCTCGACTCTTTACTGTGTCACTGCTATGTTGTGTTACACGTTACTGTTTCCAATTTCTTCGTCTGAGGTCTCACTACTATCAGTTTCAGGTTTCTTGTAAATCTCGCTAGCAGGCTTCTTGATCTTATCTCGGTCTTTAGCCGTGTCCATCCAAAAGTTGATTTCCTTGTCGAAGTAAGTCGTGTCCTGTGTTAGGTTATCATTCCATGTATACTTAATGAAAAAACGAGTTCTAGAAAAAATTTTTGGCTAGGCTAGCGACATGCAACAGCTTTTTGTGGAGATTGGTAACCACAAAGATTACTATATAAAAGATTACATTCGGATATTATTTAAATAACCTACTCTAAATCAGGCTTTAAAGGATGTCGTGCACCAATAAATGTGAAAGAAAAAAAAAACAGCTGACACACCCGCATTTTAAGAAAGTTATCAGTCTAATTTTTAGACAGCCAAAGATGGATTTGTTAATAATATTGACGAATTATGTAAGCCTCTAAACAACTACGACGCAGCTGTATCTATATAAATATCGGCTACCATGTTTTTTTATGCAAAATTATTTAAAATAAAAAGTTGTTATGTAAGCTCGAACTCAGATATCGTACACACAGATAATATCGATCGTTTAGGAACAATATCGTTAAGGAACGTTTACGCTGAAGACGACAGTCGCAAAATAATTTCGAGAGCTCTTAATTTCAAAAGCACCAATAAATATGTGCCTTTCAATATTATTTCCACTAAAATTCTGACAAAGAGCGTGCATCTGCCGACTAAACAAACCTAGAATACTTAGGTATCGTCATAAAATGGATTGTATGCAAATAGTGCCGACAAACTAACCTTGGGATGGTTTGCATTCCCACATAGAGATTCCAATCTTTTTACATATTTGCATTGGCATCTATTGGCACGATGGGTACGTAAGAGGTGAAGTGCAACTGATTGAAATGATTGTGGGAAGGCCGCTTGTCAGGAAATAGATGAGCACTAAGACATTGCGGTTTTTGCAGTCGTAAAAAGCACTTATGTAAAACTAAATTAACATGGTAAATAAGAAAAGGAAGTGCGTAATAGTTTATGGCCTCACCAATCGGAAATAACAACATTGGATTAAACTTTGGTTAATGGATAACTTACAATTTAGCAAGACCTAAATGGTTACATACAATATGTAAAACAAAACAGACACAGGAAAAGGCTGAAATGTAACAACTTCATTCAATTGAATTTGAGATTAGTTCTCGCGTCGCTTTACTTTGAATCATTGGTGGGTCAGAGTCAAATCATCAATTAGTCACACATAAAAGGCACTTTTGAACGACAAAATTTACAAGAAATTTAATTCTAGCTGCCCCTTCCAAAGGTCCTCATATTCTCAGGCCTACCATTGTTATTATTATTTTTTTCTCTTCCAGGTGCAGAGATGGCTCGCCCACTGCGCCCTTATACAAAACTCTACTATCGGAACACAACCGTATCGCCGGAGAGCTTTACACTTTAAACCCGTTCTGGGATGACACCACACTTTTCTTGGAGACCAGACGAGCTGTGGCGGCCATCATACAACACATCACCTATAACGAATTCTTACCTGTTCTCTTGGGAGAGGTAAGCAGAATGAATCATTCATTAAGTTTTACGTAAAGACAATACGTAAGTCTTCAGTCAGAAGTCAGGATGCCAGTCGTTCAGCTTTATTTTTGGTGACCGGCTTGGCTTATATTTTTCATTGATGTCAGTGTGCTCGTATACAGGGTCATTGGTAACAACCTCTCTGTGCTATATTACTAACATCATAATCAACAAGTTTTGTCTGACTTTTAATTTTAATAATTCATCAGATTTTAATTTATTATAATTTTCATACAAAAATTAAAGTATTTCAATTCAACGCTCTAAATGTTACGAACTCTATACGTAGCGAAAAAAAACTGCCGTGTCTAGTGCAAAAGGCAGGAGCGGCAGTGCACGGGAGGCATAGACAAGTACAGTGGCCAGCACGTCAAACTACACGAAACTGTCAAATTTCTCCAAACGATTTTAAACTCTAAGAAGTTAGTGATTAAATTCAAAATCAAACGAGAAAATCTAACGACGTGCTGGCCACCGTACAACAAAATACAGAATTTAAATGTGTTAGATAGAACAACGAAATCTTAAAGGTTTTCTTTTGGTAAATGTATTATTTTGTAAAAAGTCATAGAACAAAAGTTGTTGTTTATGAGTTAGTAATACAGTCCTGCAACGATGTTAATGTACTAATAACCCTGTATAGCTCATTTCAACCCGAGAGAATAAATTAATTTGGCACTGAAGCAGGGGGCGTAGCTATCGCCGTATCAGCCATATCAATTATACGGGGCCCCCCGTATTCTTTTATTAAAATCACAATGACAGCTTAACCTAGTATCCCAGTCAGGATACTCCAACTTTCGAGCTCGCTCCGCTCGTTCTTGCATTTTATTAGTAGAATCCAAATCAGAGTGCTCAAATTTTCTGGCTTACTTCGCTCGCTGTTACATTGTCTTAGTAAATTACAATTGAAACTTAACCTGTCATGTCAGTATGCTATTTTGTAAACAAAAATCAGTTCCTTTGTAGTTTCGCCGCAGTCGGGTAAAAAGGGCCCCCGACAAGGGGACCCTTTTTACTTTTCGATACAGGGCCCCTTATGACTAGCTACGCTACTGCACTGAAGGATCATATTGTACCTACCTATTTGGCTTACCTTCTGACAAGACGAGATATCCATATTTTGCCAACGAAAATATCATAATGTCATGTCGTGTTTTACAGGTTGGCATGGCTAAAGCAGAGCTGAAATTGACATCTCTCGGTTTCTGGCGAGGATACTCCAGCTCCAACCGTGCCGGTGTCTACTCGGAGCTGGTCGCCGTTTCACCCATCTTCCATGCTATGATGAACCAGAAATTGGTAAGAAAAACAAAACTTAATATAATTTTTTTGTTAATCTGGACCTACTGTAAGACTTTTCAATGCTGGGGTCTTTGCAATTGGGAAAATCTTCTTGATTTCTGATTTTAAATCTTAATATGAAGTGCCCTGACAACGCAGGAGTTACTTATCCAGTATTAAGTACGTACACTTGAAATTGTTGTGATGGAATAGCTAGAGTGAGCTTGTTTTCCACCAGGGCTGCTCAAAAGAAACTCCTTTTTGAGCAGTTTTCGACTTTAATTAACATTACTTCCTCGTAGACAAGGCACTTGAGAACAACAAACAACTGCCTCGTTGGTCTAGTGGTCAAAAGCGCTACTGCTGTGCCTGAGGTCCTAGGTTGGATTCCCAGGTCGGGCAAAGTGTTATTGGGTTTTTCTATCTGTTCTCAATAGCTGCCCGGAGACTGGATTTTTTCCCAGTTGATGGCAATATTCTCGCTGGGACTTAAACATAACTGGCAAAATTGGGTGTACATAGGCACACCTCTGCCCAAACCTTCGGGGAAACAAGGCGTGATGTTATGTACCAGTGATTAATCAAATCGAAACTTAATTTCCAGATCAACACCACAACCACCCTAGAACACCTAGTACGTACCAGCGCTCAACACGTATCCCACTTCCCAGCGTCCGCTCAATGGGACCTGAACAGGTCTCGCGACCACGGAGTGTCGTCATACCTGAGGGCACTGCGCATGTGCGAGCCTATGTCCACCATCAAGTCCTTTGGAGACCTCAGCCAGATGGGTTTCGATAGGAAGCAACAGGAGATGATGGCTGATATGTACAGGTGAGCTTTCGACATGACCGTAACTTTTTTTTTCGATTAATGCACAAGAAAAAATTTGGTGATCCAATATTAGTGACTTCAAGTAATACCTACTAGTAATAGTCCTCCAGACCGAATTTCGGCCATGGCGACCAATCTCAGTGGAGGCCAGCCTTCGGTGCGGGAGATATTATAGATCAGGCGTGTGTGCGCAGACACATGTGCACTGTATGGCTATTGCTTAGAAATTCCTAATGGATAAAACCCCATAACACTTTTCCCTAGTACTTGTGTGTTAATATGATGCATCGAGCTTTATAAAGAGACTGTCACACAACTACCTATTGATGACAGAGATAACGCTCTACAAATCCAAATTGTTCCTAAAAATGCGATGTGGCATATTGCCATTAGCCGTGTACAATATACATCATTTTAGTTTAGACTAGCTGAACTCCGCGGTTTCACCCATATAAAGGCTCCCACACACTGTCGCGAAATCGCGGGTGCGACACGGGTCGCGCTGCCTGTCGCGCTCGTAATATCGCGCCAGTCTGCACGAGCCTTAAGTCTCCATCCCATTGGAACATCGGGATAAAAAGTATCCTATGTGTTAATACAAGTTAAGGCTCCTACAAATAGGCGCGACACAAAAGCACCGCGTGTTGCGCAACGAGCGGTGACTTTGTGTCGCATCGCGTGTCGCTCCTGTTAGTAGGAGCCTGTATAAACGATCTGTGTGATAAATTTCATCCAAATTCGTTTTGCCGTTTTTCGTGATTGTGTAACAAAAATCAATCCATCCTCACAAACTTTCGCGTTTATAATATTAGTAGGATAAGATGTCACTGTGTTTATTCCTACTTTTGCTGCCAAAAGAGTATCAATTCCCTGTAAATGTCCAACATAGAAAAAAACCTTTTTTTCTGCTCTAGGAGTGTGGACGATGTGGAGCTTATGATCGGAGGAGCGATGGAAAAGCCAGCATCTGGTGCTGTTGTCGGATCAACTATAGCGTGCGTTTTAGCACTGCAGTTCGCTAACTTGAAGAAGAGTGACAGGTAAAACAAAATTGTTGTATCCTTTGGTCCGACCATCGGAGCCAAAAGAGCTCCAAACAATTTTTCAGAGTGTCATTTTTATGCATGGGCTAGCACGAGCAAACAAGCCACAAGTGTGAGTGCACTAACCAAATATTGGGCAATGGCAAAAAAAAAACTTTGTAGCTGGTCACACTTTAAGATTAAAACAAAAAAAAAGTTATAAGACAAAACAATATATTTATTTATTTATAGGAGAACCAACAGCTATAACAGATGGATAACAATTGTATATGAAACATAGAGCCAATTACAGGTTCACACGGGTAAAAACTGAAAAGCAATAGAAATCTTAAGATCACTAACAAGCACGATTGAAAAGATAATAAATATATTTAAGGCTTTGACTGCCAGACAACAGACACAATAGAAAAACTATTGTTAGCGGTCACCGGTGACCGCGGTGGCAGTCAATGTGTTAAGGAATAATAAGCACTATGCACTTGCAGCTGAGTGCGTGCAGAATAGGTTTTGGTGGTAAATGGATCAAATGAGAACTCTTTACAAAAAATATTAAAGTCCTATTGTTGCCTGTAGTTAGAAGAGAAAAAAGGAATAAAGATAGATGGATTAAATCTAACTGATCTCTAAGTTCTAAGTTCCTATTACTCTGTTACTTAGTATAACAAAATAATGTGCATTACAGATTCTGGTATGAAAATGACTTGCCCCCATCATCACTTTTGCCCGATCAACTTGGAGCCATCAGAAAAGTGTCTCTCGCGGGAACTCTGTGCGCCGCTCAAGATTCTCTGACCAACATTCAGCCCAAAGCCTTCGTGAGGGAGGATCCTTATTTGTAAGTATTAATAAAACAGAACTGAACACTTTCACTGCGCGTAAAGCACAAGACAAAATAATTGAAAAATCGAATCACCACCAAAAGTCAAAGAAAGCGCTTTCCATACTGACGCCTTATGCAAGATCACTTGATCCGATTAATTTCGTTTGATACCATCAATTTCCTACTTATCAAAATAGCAAGGTCATTTCAATGTGACATCCCTAAACTTAATCCAAACCAGTAAAATTAATAAATAATAATCCATTCGTTAATTATAGGAACGCAGCCCAACACTGCTCACAACACAACCGTCTGGAACTTTCTGCTTGGAGGGATGAAAGCGGTGCTAAAGCCGCGGAGAGATTGTCACAGGACATGCTCGCTACTGCTCTGGAAAAGGCCAAGCAAGAGATGGCTGATAGGAAGAAACTCGAGTACATGTTGTGGGAATCTCGTAAGTTCAAAATAAAATAAATATAATACAAAGTGTCTTGCGACTAACATATTTAAGAATAGTTAGTGGCAATAACCTTTGAAACTACGAATCCATAAAAGGATCTTGTGGTCCGAAATAAATTCATTATTATTATTATATTAATAAAACTGTCATTTCGTGAAGATGAAAGCTGTGTAGATGCCTCATAAAAACGTTAAATAGAGCTTTGGATTAAAGTTACTTCTGTTTGTGAAATCCTATATAGTTATGTACAAAGGTATCTTAATTTGTTATTTAATCACATGTCAAGTCAAATAACAAACAGGAAAGAAAAGAAAGAAAATACGTTTATTTGCGGTAAAGAAAGAATACAAACACGAAAAGAACAAGTTGGGGGGAAATATGTGTTACATACACGCAAAACGGCCATCGCTCAGCATAATGATGCGACCCTATGCGAGATGGAGCCCCAGCGCTGATTTTCAGTGGCAGCCGGCAATCTGTTATTTTGGTCAACCAAAAACAAGAGACTTACTATGCTAAGAGAAACGTGATCACTTTCCCATATTCTTTACGGCATAGCCTCGTAATGTAAATTGTGCAGAATTTCCTCTAAGATAATTATGATATTTGTATTGCAGGTGGTGGAGCCGACCCTAAGTCTCCAGTGGGCACAGCGGCATCGTTCTCAAAGGCCAACAAATATGCTCTGAAACTGGCCAACACATCACTGTTCTTGGAATTCGCCACTAACGAACTTATTAACTCCATCAATAGCGGGTAAGCACATTATGTCAATCAGAACCATAATTATTATTAAGTTATTAACATAATGTTTATGATGACCATGTTTGTGGTCTTCGACTTCGTCAAATTTTCATTTTATAGTGACATTAAGTTCGGGTAAGTTACCATTCGTACAAATGATGACTAGGACAAAAAAAAATATGGCACTTTAGTTAGGGAACACAATAGAGAACCAAAAAATAATACTGTAAAAAGGCGGACTTAATGCCTAGGGCATTTTCTACCAGTCAACACAACTTTAGTTATTAGAATAAATAAAAAAATCTTTACTTTTCAGACACCGTCGCAAACGTCAGATCTTTGACGACTCACTCGGTTTCGGTACGACAGACTTCGTAGACTCTTTACAATCAGTTGACATCAGCGGATTCCTTGGCAACGACCAACAAGGTCCCATCATTGAGCCTCAGTGCGATGACAAAGGAGCTTGTGAACCTGACAACCCCTTCAGGACTTACACTGGATACTGTAACAACTTGAGGAATCCTAACTTGGGCAAGGGTTTGACGACTTTCGCTAGATTACTGCCTCCTGTTTATGAAGATGGTGAGTTTAACTGAAAACATTCTATACAAAAATCATGCTTATGGATTTATATCTGTTGTCGTCTTAAATTAAAAGCTGTAAAGCACCTATACCTTATCATGATCGCAGCGCTTGGACAAACTCCAACTCAGACTTAGTCCCATTTGGGCAACAAGCGATGCCCCACTTGGGTGCCAACAATAGTCCCAATTGGGCGCCAAAATGGTCCCAATAAGGCGGAAAAAAATAGTCCCATTTGGGTGCCAACAGTAGTACTATAGAGGTATGAGGAACAGGGTATAAAGTTCACTCATCCTTCATAGAAAAGGGAGCATCCTCCGACCAGACGGGTGTTGTGTCTGGTGCAGGGCAAATGCCCGATGGTTGATGTCGGGATATTGTATATAGGCTAGTCGCGCGGCAAACTCTGATTGCGCAATGAAGGATTTGTGTGACGTCAGGTCTTTGATACGTAGTTCGCATTTGGCGTTGTAGGTGCCGCCATAGTCCCATTTGGGTGCCAAAAGAAGTCCCAATCGGGCGGCAGGTCCCAATGAATTGGTAGTCCCATTTAGGTGGTAAACACTAGATACTATATGTAACTTTTCTTTCGATACAACTAAGCCTCCTATTTTTCCAGGTGTCAGCCGTCCCCGTATCAACTCAGTAACAGGAACGCCACTGCCATCCCCTCGTGTTGTGTCCACTGTCATCCACCCGGACATATCCAACCTGCACACACGATACACACTTATGACGATGCAGTTCGCGCAGTTCCTGGACCACGAGCTTACTATGACGCCCATTCATAAAGGTAAACCTAAAGCAGAAAAGTAAAATTATGAGTTTTTTAGTCCACACGGTCACGTCTAAGCACTAATATCATGACAAAAATGTTAAACATTGTTAATGTGTGAACAACCAATTTCACTTTAGGTCACTTTTGCGTGGTGGTCTAACAGTTTATAAAGAACTCGATTAATTCTTTGTGTCTGCCTGTTTAAAAGTACAGGTTTTGTTTGTAATATTTTATATACCACATCCATGAACGTTCTGTAGATTCTGCCTACTCCATGGGAAAAGGGACCGTCCAGAACTGAAACATATCCCAAGCGGAAAAAAAAGTTCCTTTTATTCGCTTGCTTCACAGTTACTTATTTTTCTCATTGCTCTCAGGTTTCCACGAATCGATTCCCGACTGTCGTTCATGCGACTCCCCGCGAACAGTACATCCGGAGTGCAACCCGTTCCCGGTACCACGTGGTGACCATTACTACCCAGAAGTGAATGTTACGTCTGGAGAGAGGCTTTGCTTCCCCTTCATGAGGAGTTTACCTGGACAGCAACAACTTGGTAAGTTGAACAATGTTTCACAATAATTTTGTATTTCACTTATTCATTGGAAAATGTTAGTTAAAAATATTCAAAAAAATCAACGGCTTCAACACAAACCGGTCAAAACAGCGAATAATCGTAAATTGGCCGACCAATTGCATATCGTCCTCCAGTTTTAAAGTTAGTGTTAAACAGCTCTGGAATTACTTGTAACTTTCTAGTCATAAGAAACTGCGAAACCTGATACCAATATCATGGATTTTTATATTTTTCACTGAGACATGTGAACTGGACGAAATCTTTGGTTTTACTAAAAGATAAAGATAATTTGCTTCAATACGCAAATTCTCAAGATTCAACTAACTCCTAACCTCGCCTTTCAGGACCCCGTGAACAAGTAAACCAGAACACAGCATTCATCGACGCCTCAGTCATATACGGCGAGAACCCTTGCATCGTTCGCAAACTGCGCGGCTTCAACGGAAGACTGAATGCTACCACCAATCCCATCAACGGAAGAGAACTACTCCCCAGGAGTGACAGCCATCCAGAGTGCAAGGCGGCTAGTGGATTCTGTTTTATTGCTGGTGAGTTGGGATCATGAGGAATGGATCATGTTCGTAGCTGACATGAGCTTTTCACTTTAATAACTAGAAGACATAAAGTACCAGACCAGTGTGTGGAACACCTGTTTTGCTCGTGACCTCACGTTGACTGATTGGTCGCGGTTCCTATCAGATAAGCGCGGGAGTTGCCCCACGAAAGTGAGAGCGATTGTCATGATAAACTACTGCACGCGTTTAGGGAATTTTTGAAGTGAAAACTTCTTTAGCCGCGTTGAGCGATTTTTTGTAGGAGAAAAACTTATGCGTTCGCGACGCGGAAATGTGCGACATTCTCCTGACGTGTTGCGCCAGACTTGCGACGCGTAGTGATTTAAAAATTCAAAAAAGAACTCAGTTATTCCAAAGTTTTGAGTTTTCACTTCTGTGGCAGTCCTTATGACTGCCTATTTTTTAATTCCAAGCAAGCTGGATTAATCTTTCAAGACTTGCTGACTTCCAAGAGAGCCACAAACAATAGATAATTAATTGTAGAAGCTCGAAGCTAAATAGGTTAAAACTTCAAAATCATTAACTCTCAAGCCTACAACTTTTTTAAGTATAAATAATTGTACCGCTTAACTTATTTAAAACATCGCTCTATTTCTGGCAATCATTTGAAAATGGCAGAGACAGAATCATGTTTTAAATACCTAAGTTAAGCGCTAAATGCATTTAGCTAGTGTGAATAGGCCTTAAACAGCGCATTCATGACCAAATTGGAATGACATAAAACCATTAGTGAGTCATTGCAATGTAACTCTTACCTCATTGTTATAAAGTATATATTAGAATCATTGCTGCGAGTTTGATACTATTGATAAACCCTTTTTTTGGGTGGGAAATTATCAAATAACTCTCGCTAATCTCTTGGAGGGCGTGTCAGACCTTTACTGACTAAAACCCACCCGTGTTCCTTCAGTTGCCTGTGTGCCAGGGCCACGGTATCCCTTTCGGACAAACCCGCAACCCTGGCAGGCACCGCTCCTGGCGGACCCCGTCAGTGCGTGCTGACATCTCTTTGAGGCGCGCGTGAAACTCAACGCGCCGTCGACCCGGGCCTGGTCCTTACTGGACGGCGAGCTGCCCATACATAGCTCGCCGTCCGCTATTGATAAACCTTACCTTAATATTCTTGTCTTAAAACCCCCATGTTTTCTCCCAGGTGACGGCCGAGCCTCGGAACAGCCAGGCCTGACCGCCATTCACACAATCTTCCTCCGTGAACACAACCGCATCGTCGAAGGTCTGCGCGGCGTGAACCCTCACTGGGACGCCGACCAGTTGTTCGAGCACACGCGTCGCATCGTCGCCGCTACCTTCACGCATATCATCTATAACGAGTTCTTGCCGAGACTGCTGTCGTGGAACGCTGTTAACTTGTATGGATTAAAACTGTTGCCTTCAGGTATGTTTTATATGTTCTGTTTCGTAAACCGCAGGATTTTTCAAGTATAGTGGCGTGGTTAAAAATCTGCAGGTCATAAAATACAGGCTATTAGGTAACAGGTGAAAAACCATTCTACACCAACAAAAACCATGTACACACGGCTACAAATCAAGCTATACAAATCGACGGTTAAAAGGTAGGTAATATGCGATATTTTTTTTTTTTTTTTCGAAAATGAGTATGAATGCCATCCTACTTAAAATAAGACTTTAAGTAGGATAGCATCCATGACTCATTTTCGAAAAAATGTCGCTTATAACCTTTTAACCGTCGATATCCAGTATAAGCAGACCTCTCATTGTACGGAAATCCTACAAAATGCGACATCAGCTTATACTGGAAAAGTATAGCTTGATTTGTAGCGTACCTAAATGTGTAGACAGATTGAAAAAAAAAAAATTTTTTTTTTTTGCTACAATGTAAATTCCGACTTTTTCATTGTCGAAACAGTTTAGGTCCTAGATAATATTTATTTTCGTTTCTGTACAAACAGATAAATGATTCGATGTCTTTAAGTAGGGTGTACAAAAACTTTTACACGTCAATCATATTTTAAAACCTAGACGAGGTCGGCGTTTCCTTTCTGACTACTCTGAGAAGAAAGGCCCAAACTTAGAGGTCACAGTTTATTTTTAAGACCAGCCATAACCTTGGTAAGATCATGCGAAGACCACGTAGATTGGTGTCTGAAATGGTCTTTTGATGAAAGAACCACACAGATTGATTGGACCTGTCCAGTCAGTGCTGCTCAACTCATAACTTAAGGAGCTCAACTCATAACTTATGGAGCTCAACTCATAGACTTTTAACTTAGTTTCCCGTTCATAAATCTAACTTCCAAAACCTACCTATACTTACTAACTTGATCTTCGTCCTTCCAGGCTACTACAAAGAATACTCACCTACCTGCAACCCCGCCATCGTCACCGAGTTTGCGGCCGCTTCCTTCCGTTTCGGCCACTCTCTCTTACGTCCTCATCTCCCGCGTCTGTCGCCCAGCTTCCAGCCCGTCGAGCCCCCAATCCTGCTCAGAGACGGATTCTTCAGGCCCGACATGTTCATGTCTGTGAGTAACACCCTTTATTTTTTCAACCGTTAAGACTATTGAGGTGGAACACATAAATAGCTTGGGGAAAGCCTTTGCCCAGCAATGGGGCATTAGGTACAGGCTAAGAACATAAAACAAGGAAACGTTTTTGATTCTGATTGAACTGTTTAAAAAAATATTACAGCTACGTAATTAACTATATACTATACTTATACTTTTATATACTAGGTAAATAGAACTTAGCTGTAAATCAATTAGATATAAAGTTAAATTGAAATAAAACAAATGAGGTATATAAAACTTAGCTGTCCTTAAAACCGAAAAGTAATTTATTCTGCGCTTGCGCAGAGGCCACTTCGGTTTCGGCGCGTTTACGCAGTTTTATCAAAGATTCATAAAAGCTTAAATATCATATTTCCAGCACCCACCGATGGTAGATGAGCTGATGCGTGGTCTCGCCTCAACCCCCATGGAAACCCTCGACCAATTCATCACCGGAGAAGTCACCAACCATCTGTTCGAAGACCGTCGCATTCCCTTCTCGGGCATCGATCTAATTGCCCTGAACGTGCAAAGAGCCAGAGACCACGGTATACCGAGTTACAACAACTATAGGGCACTTTGCAACTTGAAACGAGCGACTAACTTCGAAGATTTGGCAAGAGAAATTCCTGATGAAGTTATTGCTAGGTAAGGAGAAAAAAAACTTTGGGCGTTACAAGCTGCAATTTATAGGTTTTCATATCTGCCACTTACATTTAAAACCACTCCTAGGGTTATCCACCACTGCTCTTGTAACAGCAATCCTATTAACCAAAATGTTAATAGCACAAAGCATGGGAAGAAACAAAGTATTATAGCCTATAATTTATGAGAAATTTTATTTCAAATCGCAGATTTCTTGTTTTCTGACATAAAGTTAGCAGGGAGGGGCAGCTCCTAGAGATTCCAAAAAAATTGTAGCCAAATGCAAAGCAACCAAAACCCTATACCCAATGTCTCAAATTCAGATAATTTATGTAAACAAAGGGGATAACATAGCAAAAAAATATCTTCGTAATGGTAATTCACATAAAATTGCGATGGAAGTAGTTCCATTTTCTTTTAAGTATGTACTGATTTTAAGAAATTATAATTAAAAAATAATGATACCGTAATTATTTTTATAAATTTTCGGTTTTAAACAAAGTTATTAATAAAAGGTGATTTTCTGGTATAAAATATTTTATGATACTGGTAAGAATGCAGGAGATGCAAACATTTTCAAATTTTGTACATCTTCAACAACACTAATATTACAACTCTCATACATAGATTCATATTGTAAGTAGCATATCTAGCCACATTTTGAATGAAAGCACTGTTTCGATTGGAAATTGATTTTGGGAGGCCTACGTCGGCTACGTCTAGCACTGGGCTTAAAAGAGCTGATTATAACGATCATATACCGTGTCTCCGACACACTACACAAAACATTGTTTGGCAACGGTATTTTATTTGCACAGTTCTTATAATTAATTCACTTTAATTTTATCGATGATTATTTATGAAAACATTTAATGATAAAATGTTTTGCACCACTGTCCTGTCATTTTGACAGTGACATTTCTTGACATTACTTTGTTTACATAAACTATCTGAATTAGAGACTGGGTATAACTAAGAAGCATCATGGAGGAAAATCGCCTCAATGGTCTGCCCATGATTAGTGTACGCAGAAAACTTATTTATGAAAACTTACAAAATTTTCATAATCAAGTGGTCGAGAAGATTACAAAAAAAAAACATGGAAGATTGTGTTTTAATTAACTCAAAAAAAGGGTCTCGCTTTACCACTTTATTATTAAAATATTGTAACTTTATCCAATTTTTCTAATAAACTACCACTACTACTACTACTACTACTTTTTACACGACTGCCCAAAAAAGGAGCGTTATTTTTTTTACTAACTTGGTTTACAAGTTTTATTTATTGTACAGTTAAAGAGCTCGTGATGCTTTACACATTGGACTTTGTACCGTTCTTATTACAATAGCCGTAGAGGTAAGACTCGTACTACAGCTTCATGTGCTCTTGACTGTACCTTCAAATCATACTTTTCCCATCCTCCATAAATCAACTTGCCCCCCTCTGGGCCATTGGCTGGCGACGCCCTTGGAGAGGAGACCTGTGTGCCAGCAGAGCGAACTTTTATGCTTGGTTATCACTGGATACATAACTTGGACCACATAAAGGAAACCTCCTCCAATCCCTACATTATTTATCGTTTATCTAATTAGTAACGTTACATTTTCAGGTTCAAGCGCATCTATGCGACAGTAGACGACATCGATCTATTCCCGGGAGGTATGAGCGAGCGTCCTCTACAGGGAGGTCTGGTGGGACCTACCTTCGCATGCGTAATCGCCATACAGTTCAGACAGCTCAGAAAGTGCGACAGATACTGGTGAGGACACTTTTTAATTAGTAACTTGTACGAATTATCCCCATTTCCTCCCGTTGGTGTCATAAAAGGCGACTAAGGGACTTACTAGAGAATGGGCAGCAGCATTCTCTATGCATTTTTCAACACCATACTGCGATCGCCAACCCGCCTGCCAAGCGTGGCGATTATGGCAAACCCCCCCGAATGGGGGAGGCCTATGTCCAGCAGTGGACTTCTTTCAGCTGAAATGATGATGATGACGAATTTTCAGCGTCACATCAGATAGCCGGAAGTTTTCGAGCGCCAACTAAGTAAAAAAGAAACAGAAAATCATGACTGCTGGAAACAGAAAATCGTCAAGGCATTGCTTGGAAAGAGAATTATAATCTTCAAAGTGACCTTGAAGAACCTTTTAAACCAGATTAATATTGTATGGATTTCGGTGACCTATTTGTTGAACACCAGATTTTTCTATGGCATTCATAGAGCGTATACCCAGCAGCAAAAGGATTACTTTTCCAGACATTAATAGTGAAAATCCTTGGAAGGGCTTGTGGCGAAATAATAACAGCCGCACGGGTCGATTGATCAGGTTAATTTATGCTTTCCGCGGTTAGTCCGTGGATGGGTGACCATCTTTACATACCAAGACCCCTCCGTGCCTCGGAAAGCACGTTAAGCCGTTGGTCCCGGCTGTCATTCGTAGATCTTTGACAGTCGTTACGGGTCGTCAGAAGCCCGAAAGTCTGAGAACCAGTCTTACCAAGGGGTATCGTATTACCCAGTAGGTAACTGGGTTGTAAAGGTCAGATAGGCAGTCGCTCCATGTAAAATACTAGTGTTCAGCTTTCAGCTGCATCTGGTAAGAGTGGAAGCCGACCGCAACATAGTTGTGCAATCTTCAAAATCCTTGGTGTTTCCAGGTATGAGAACGACAACCCAGCGGCTCGTTTCACGGAACAACAGCTTGCAGAGATCAGGAAGACGACGCTGTCCAAAATGATGTGCGACAACTTTGACCACCCCGGAGACATACAGAGGGCCGCTTTTGACCTTCCTAGCAACTTCTTGTAAGTATATGGTATTGATTACTTATAGTTTTTTCCAAAAGTACTTGATGAAACTGTAAACAAATAGATCAGACAGAAAACGTACCAATGGATACCAATTTGTAGTACCACTTACAAATTGAGTGCTTTGATTTGATTATTTTAATACTTTAACCCAAAATTATAATTTTGTATAGTGATACAAAATTCAAAAATGAGGTTATAAAATTAAGGTTACTTTTATAACCTCATTTTACGTCAATGATTTTTAAATTACAATTTTATAATGTTATTCAAACAATAATTGTTGGAAAATGTGGATACATAAATTTGAAACCTTCTAAATACAGACGAATGAAAGTAATTCGTTTAGTGACTGATGCGTAAGAATTTGACCTGAACTGAATTTGTTTACACTTTCTTCAGATAATTTTGGATAAGACCATAGTTTTGAATATGCAACCGCCATTTTCATATGTTTATCATTATCTATTTAGCTCTCGATTCAAATTCACTCAACACAACACTCTTCTCAACTTTCTTCTTCTTATTTTTCGTGTGGTTAGAGACAAACTTGGTGTCAGAGTTTTTATACCGCCCATAGGCCTTGACTTGGCTTCACATGCCGTCGAGAAATATCTCTCAGTCATGACGGTTTCCTCACAATGTTTTCCTTTACCGTTTTTAAGCAAATAATAATCATATAATTATACAATACACACATGAATCCGAAAAGTCAGAGGTCCGTGCCTTGGGTTCGAGCTCGAGACCAATGACTTGGCAGTAAGACGGTCACACCACTAGGCTGCTGTGTGCTGTGTTGTGGTCAACTTCCCAAGAGTTCATATTTGTATGCTATAATTTACAGGAACCCACGCGTATCTTGTGCATCGTTACCTCAACTGGACTTGTCGGCGTGGCGCGAGAGTTCAGCGCAAGGCTGTCTCATCGCTGGCAGATCTGTTGCTGTTGGAGAATCCGCCTTCCCGTCACCTTGCACGTCGTGCATTTGTACTGTTGAAGGGGTGAGTTGACATTAGTTATTAGTATTTTCTGGTATTACAGTGCCTGTCTGCTAAATGGACCAATGACCTGGTGAAGATCCGGGGAATCCATTGGATGTAGCAAGCATAGGGTCAGTAGTTGTGGTGATGACGATTGACATCTGTCGACTGAATGATTATGATTTGTTCGTTGGGCATGAGAGTCCAGTCTGATCGGGGACTGTCTTTCTGTGGCGCTTGTTGATTTTATTCCGTTTTCGATATGAATGTCGAGTTGGTGACTTTAACCTAGAGTTGCCACCCGTACTATATTATGAAGTATCGTGCTATATTTCAGTCCATTGCACTATATGTTTTAGAAAAATAATATATGTAGTACGAATAATACTATATTTTCATCGGTAATTCAGTTTTCGCGCTTTTTTTATTAACTGTGACTGCAACGCACCCGGAACGCAGCATTGGGAATTTCAGAACGAAACGCATTCACGTCGTTGGTTGCTCACACGTCAATAATAAGACTTTGTTAACCAAAGCTAAGAATAATAAAAAATACACATGGAAAAATAAAGAATTACTAAAAATAAATGTATAGGTACAATTTTTTTTTTTCTTGAAGTTCCCAATAGTACTATATTATTTTGCAATGTTTTGAATAAAAATACTATTTTATCTTCAAAAAAAGGTGGCAACCCTACTTTAACCATACTTTTATAGATCCATACCACAGAATACATATACTCCTAGCGATCCATACGTTCTAGATAATTCGCGTTAGATGGTTACTTCCGACATGTCATTAGCTCACAACATCTAAAACATCATATTCTCGTTGTTCCAGGCACAATGCGCATCCCTCCGTATCACAGACTGCGCGCAACTCCACCGCGAGTGGCCGCGCGAGGCGGTGCAGCGCGACGACGTGTGCACCGCGCAGTGCGGCGCTAGCGCCGGCGCAGGCAGCGCGCAGGCGCGGGCGCCGAGGCGACCGCACATCAACTTTAACTTCCCCGACCTGTCACCTTTTGTTGCTAAGTGAGAGGGGTAGGAGCACCCGGCTCTGGTGGATGTGTTGATTGTTTTGTCAATGGAGAAGAGATTTGCTTGACGTAGTAACAATAAAATAAAAAAACTAAATTAAATTTTACAAAAGATGGGAAAAAGAAAGCTTCTGCTCAGTGGCGTAGCTGAAACTAAATGGGCCCTTGTATCAAAAAAAATTGGGGGCAGTTTTTCGCCGTCTGCCAAGTAAAAAAGGAGGGTAATGTTTATTTTTTTTACAAAATAATCAAAATCACTCGCTTATAAATAAAATAAGTAAAGTTAAAACTTAAATACTGGGACGAGGGAGTTCCACGGCAAAATAAGGATTTTAAATTCTTAAAGATAAAGTTCATCTTTTTTTTTTCGCTGTATTTGAGATTGTGGATAACATTTTATGAATTGTCGTTCGGGGGCCCCTGTAGCCCGGGGGCCCTATATCATTGATACGGCTGATATGGCGGTGGCTACGCCCCTGCTTCTGCTTGATGTAGCACAAAAAGTAGTAGTAACAAAAATTAAAAAAAAGAAACATGTTACAGCCAATGGTTTCACGTGAAGAATTTTTAAATACTCATCTCAAATGAATAAAAAATACGAATATCTAGTAACCATACCACAAATCTTCGTATTCAATTGACAAGACAGCCGTAACGTTTAGCAGAGCAAGGGATTTGGTGAAGCTAATAATTTAAGAAAATGAGATTGACCAATACAAAAACATTCTCAATGCACAACGTGCACATTCAATCCAAAATGAAAGTTGTAAATCAAATAACTTATTTGTGTCTCAATAAAAATTACTTCAAGGCAGCGAATTGTACGATCGATCGCAAAATTAAGCGCGTACGACCGATTGTATCTAATTAATTCGTTTCTACCATAGGTCAATACTGATCAATTTTCCACAGAGTTACCACAAATTTACCACTAACATTGAAAGAATAATAGTCAACAACAAGTATTCGTATCTTCGACTGACTGTCTCTCATTTATACTTTGTTATGAATTTAGTTTAGGTATTTTAAGATACTAGTTAAATCCGATGAGGACGTCTGTAGCCGACCTAAAGCTAAAGGTCCTGAGGTGAAACAAAAATGTACAAACGCTGTAGATTAGAAAATGGTATATTTCTTTAAGTTCTATTTTCTAAAATTCAGCAGTTTTTGTCTAAATATTATTTTCTATATAAAACGATTTAAAAACATAGTCCGATTAATTATGTTTTCAATTACTACCATGATATGGTAGTTTTTCAAAATAGTTATATTGATGATTGTAAAATATTATTTTGAGGAAATAATGTGTGAATTTCATGAAATTATATTTTTTTATGACTAGTAGGTTTTATGACTGTAAACAACTTGTATGGGAGGTAAAATCTTCATAGGGAATATTAGTATGCATACTTATATTTCTACTCGAGGCCAGAATTCTCTCTGGCCTATTAGATCATAAGAGTTATTTCTAATTTAGATGATATTATTGTTTTCTTCATAAATTATGGTATTTATTCATTCAGCTCATTCTTAATGTTTCACAAACATACTGCCATCTTGAGCTTTAAATAGAAGCAGTAATGCTGTATGACACCTAAATAAATAAATAATAACGAAAGTAACCAAAATACCGTCCATATAACTGATGTTACCATAACTACCTATACTAAATTTAATCAGATTCCCTGTTTTGGGAGAAAAGCTGAGGCCAAAAGTTAGTCTCGAATAATTATAATACTTGTGTCTAGCTCACTATAATTATAATAATTAAATTTCACTGCCTAGTTGTGCCTAGGATTATAGGTTCTTGTAAATTATTTTGTAATATATTGAATAATTAAGCGTAGGTAACGTTCTTTAGTTGTAATACTTTTAGTTTTATGATATGAAATCTCACCTAAACAACGAAAATGAAATATAAAAATATTTTTTACTGAAAATATCGTTTCATTTGTTTTAAATTAATGTCTGACCTAAGTTTCAAAAAGATTGTTTCATTCGTTTTAAATGAATGTCTGACTTAAGTTTCGGTTTCGGCTAGTTTCACCAAAAGACTGATTCGTATGCCGAAACAGGCCGAAGCCAAAACTTTTCAGCCGCAGTTTCGGTTTCCATGTGATTTAATTCCATGGTGTTCAAAGGAGTTTCATTCTTTTTTTACTTGTTCAGGTGGAATAATCTGAGTTTTCGCGTCCGGGTTCATCAAATAAAAATCAAAAGTCGTAAAATATTTACAAATCACTTTATTTTGTTGCATATCAAGTCTATTTAGTTCCTTTTTACAATAAATACATTAGGTCTGAGTATAAAAAATTAGTGTTGCAAAAAAATAAACAACACAAACTCTTAAAATTTACCTTGAATACTTAAAAAGTCTTGATTTTTCAGGCTAGTCCCCCTTAAGTTCATTATACACATGGCCTGGTGACAACTACACCACAACACAGTGATGCCACCAAGTGATCAATTTTGATTGCACTGTCACTGCTCCTTGATCCTGGAACAAATAAATAATTTCATGAATAAACGAACTTTAGGTGCGATTTCTCACACCAAAAATAAAGATCGTTTCACAGCTATAATTTTTGCTCAATGTTATTTAGTTTGATGTACAGAATGCGTAGATAACGACTATGTGATGGTTCTTTTTACATCCTGTATATAATACCTAATTCGAATACACCGCTAAGGAGCTTCAAGAGAAGTCTAACGCGCGGGCCACACAGAAGCGACGTGAGACGAGGACGAGATGCAGACGCGGCGTCCCTTTCAAGTATCTTCATACAAAATGTACTATCGCGATCTGGCACAAAACACACGAAAAGAACAAGACGCATGCGCGTCGCTTCTCCATCTGCATACTATTGCCGCGTCCGAGTCCCGTCCGAGTCCCTCGTCGCTTCTGTATGGCCCGCGCGTTAGACGTCTCATGAAGCCCTTTGAAACAGATACTTGGCAGGAGCCCCACTAAGCTATACAGTCCGTTCGGCATAGAGTCGCCACACAGCCGAGACTTTAGATGTCGCCGTACATGCCTGATACTCCTGACCATGGTTTATCACCGAAGCGGCGCAAAGGCGTCCCCCACTCGTGGCATATCCTGGCCATTAAGCGGTGTATTCGAATTAGGTATTATATACAGGATGTAAAAACACCCATCACATAGTCGTTATCTACGCATTCTATACATCGAACTAAATAACATTGAGCAAAAATGATTACTATGAAACGAGTGTTGTTTTTGGTGTGAAAAATCGCTGTTTACGGCATAGTGCAATGAAACGCACGCCAAACACACAAGATAACTTTGTAACCAGTGCGCAAATTTTTTTTGGTGGTTCAGTATTAGTGAACTCATTTCCATTATTTGTTCAATACTTTTTTTTGGTCCTACTTGAAATCAGCAAAATATGGATACAATCTATTCGTAATAATATCAATGGGCGAGCGCACAGCTGATAGGTACCTACTACTGCGTTCCGCTTCACTGACCGCGCCGCCGGCGCATTGTGCGACGAGTATCCTTTATACCAGTTTCAAAATAAACATCTTTCGTTAACGATAACTTCATATTTTTTGTATTAATATTTTTTGTGCATTAAAGTTTAATTTGTCAAAATTTGCGCACTGATTAAAAACTTTTCCTGTATTTACACATAGTATGGATACACAAAAAAACCCTTTAACAGCATTTACAAAATATACAGCAAGAATGTCAAGAAACAGGTAAAAAAACTGCTTGGTATTAAAAATTGTCGTACTAACCGTATGGAAAGGCGAGAGATATCAGTTAGCCGCGACCTCCTTGAACCCGTTGACGACTGGCGTGTGGTCGTTGCTGCGCCGCCACAGGCCGTACACGCGGCCCGGCACGGCCTGCCACAGCCGGACCGTGCCGTCCTCTGAGCCGGTGGCGTACAACTCGCCGTCCGGAGACCATCGCACGCAGTGGACCGGACCGAAGTGGCCTTTGTTTGATTCTGGAATAAGGAAGGAAGAATGTTACAGACATTGTTGATTTTGGCATAGAAACGAGGAGACATACGTTGTAAGTCGAGCTATTAGCCCATTGTTTCAGAGCATATGAGACGCCGAGCTTTTGCTTCTATACTGAGTGATTATTTATTTGCTATGAAATTGAGGAATATGTCGCGGTTGAAGCCGTGATATAGTTAAATGTCTAGGGATATAGTTATATACCGTAATATACACTGCCGGTCAAAAGTTTGAGACCACTAATAAAAAACTTTTGTTATTAGTAAATATTTTCAAAATATTGGTGATAAAAAGTAATCTGCACACCTGCATATTCTATTGTTTATAAAGACTGCCTAAAAGCTTATTCTTTTATATATTAGCCAAGGAAAGGGCAATAAACAAGCATTGTTTCCATACTTCAATGTGAACCGAGGAAGATTCTAGTCCGATAATCGATTGTAAAATTGTTATTACCTCATTACCGCAGCTGACACTTCTTTTATTTTACATCAACTTACAATGCAATTGTTCTAAATTCTTAAAATAGTTTCAAAGTTTATTCTAACCCGATATTTTCATGGTTATCTACGAATATCCGCAGTTAGTCTGATTTTGTGATTCCTACAGTCAAGACGTCTCTAAAATGGGAAAAGTTTGCGAAATTAGTATTGAAACACGATCTGCCATCGTTGTTCTCCATAATGAAGGCAAATCAGGGGCCCTATTATGAACTCTTATTTCCAGGCAGTTTACAGCGTAAACAGAACTGCCTTGCAATTTCGTATTATGAACTCGTTAAACAAGCCAGTCAGCGGTCACGTGACACCCTGGCTGACTTCTGCCCGAATATTGCCTGGCAATACCGTATTACGAACGTTCGTTTGACATTTCTTTTCATATAACAACTTATCAAAAAGTAACCTCATAATCCATTCAGTTTACGCTACTTCAGAGGAGCTTTTATTGAATTGTTTTGGGTTTATTTGCCGAAGTTACTCGAGTAATAAATAAATAGCAAAAGAAAATATTATGTGCGACGAATATGAACTGTTTGAGTTCCTGGAAAGTGACTTTTCTGATCAAAATAACGAATCAAGGAACAAAAGGAGACTACTTCGTGATCAAACTAAAGGCTCCTACAAAACAGGCGCGACACGCGACGCGACACAAAGGCACCGCTCGTCGCGCGACACGTGGTTCTTTTGTATCACGTCGCATGTCGCGCCTGTACGTAAGAGCCTTAATGCGTTCGACATGGATGATGTGCAATTCATTGAACAATATCAACTTAATCAAATGAGGAGTTGGAGACGACTTCTTGATCAAATTAAAGGCTCCTACAAACAGGCGCGACCCGCGACGCGACACAAAGGCAACGCTCGTCGCGCGACACGCGGTTCCTTTGTGTCGCGTCGCGTGTCGCCTGTATGTAAGAGCCTTAATGCGTTCGACATGGATGATGTGCCATTCATTGAACGATATCAACCTATTCAAGTGAGGAGTTGAGACATGTCAGGGACTGTCATACAAAATTCACGGATTTACCGGATACAACTTTCAAATATCATATCTAAGAACTTTCTTACACTGAATAGGAAAATACTCAATAACGAGCTTACGCCACATTTTTGTTTATACCCCGAAAATTCTTACGAATGGAAGTATTAAACAAACAATAAGATAGTGTTCATATTAGTTTGTGAAACAATGAAACAATACTCTTCCATGTGGTCGAATTCCCCGCTGACCTTCAAGTGGAGTTCGTTTGGAAACCTAATCTCGCGTGACAATTTACAAACTCAAAAAATTATAATATGAATGAATTATATAGGTAGCATAATATACAGTGCGTTCGTATTTTCACCTAATTTTATACTAAAGTAACTAGATTAATATAAATTGCTTATTTTCACCACAAAATATGTGATTAAATAAAACCGTAACTTACCGATAAATATTTAATTGTGTTTCTGAACGTTACAGCAGAGAATTACAAGCCAGCCATAGACAAACTACCCAGCGTGAAGTCGGTTAGAATTAGGAATGTCGTAATACGAAATTTAACCAGCCAGTGAAATGAATTGCCTGGAACTTGCCTGGTTTTTTTAAAGTTCGTAATAGGCCCCCTGAACGTGAGATTGCATCTCAACTCAAGTTATCGAAGACTTGTGTTCATCGCACTATTGTGCGGTACAAACAAACTGGCTGTAATCAAGATCGTCCGCGCTCCGGGAGATCAAGAGCTACGACTTCTAGTGAAGACAAATTTATTGTGGTAACCAGCAAGCGAAATAGACGCTTAACAGCCCCAGAAACACGTGTTGAAGTCAACAAATCTCGGGAAAAACCTGTGTCAGTGTCTACAGTGAAAAGACGATTGCGAGAAGCAAAGTTGTTTGGTCGCGTTGCTGTTCGAAAACCTCTTCTAAAACCGCAGAATAAGAAAAAACGTTTGCAATGGGCCCTAGCCCATCGAGACTGGACCGAAGAAGATTTCAAAAAAGTACTTTGGAGTGACGAATCTAAATTTGAAATATTCGGTTCAAAAAGAAGAATTTTCGTTCAACGTTCCGCCGAAGAAAAGTTGATGCCACAGTGTGTAGTCCCGACTGTCAAGCATGGTGGTGGATCTGTTATGGTCTGGGGTTGTTTCTCAGGCTATGGGACTAGCAATCTGGTCCAAATTAAAGGAATTATGAAAAAGGATCAGTATAAAGTAATTTAGGAGAAAAATGCTATTCCCTCCGGACTAAAGTTAATCGGCCAAGGATTTATTTTCCAAGAAGATAATGATCCAAAGCACAGTTCAAAATTATGTAGGGGCTATTTAGACGAGAAACAGTCCGAAAAAGTGTTGGAATACATGACATGGCCACCCCAAAGCCCCGATCTTAACCCTATAGAGCTTTTGTGGGAAGAGCTTGACCGAAACGTTCGGGAACAATGTCCTTCTTCACAGCAGGCCATGTGGAATGCATTAGAAGAAAGCTAGAGGAATATCTCGCAAGAGACTATAAATAAATTAATTGCCCGCATGCCAAGATTGGTAAAACAGGTCATAAAATGCAAAGGAGGATATTTTGATGAAAAATCTGTATAAACTCTGTTTCTTGTGTGTATTTTCTTTAGAATATTGTATTCGTCAAGACTTTATGTAATTTTGTTAATTTTAAATCTTGTGTAACACGAAAATAAAACCTGTTTTTCATAAAGTTTTAAATATGTTGACTTTTATTTGTTTTCTTAATTTTTTTATAATGGTCTCAAACTTTTGACCGGCAGTGTAGTTATATGAAAGCGATTCATAACTGTCTTAATAGAAATATAACTATGATACGAGCACGATCTATTAAGTGTACTAAGATATTAAGTGCTATTTATATTTTGTAGCGACATGAGCGAAGCGAGTGATCGCCACCGCAACGAAAAGTAAACTAATTTATAAATAGCCTACGCACGTTGTTCAACTCTCTCTGCTCTTCGCCACCTTGGTTTAGCGAAGAGCCAGAGCAAAGAGCACTACGTCATAGGCGCCACAGGGTCGCGCGCAATTAAAATCTTAACTCTTTGCGAACCGTTAAAAGAGTTAAGATTTTATTTACCCAGTTACAATCCAGACTTGCGCTCCGAACGGTTTCAAAATCGAGCGTTTGGCGCACAGCCCAATTTCGCTTTATCTACAGTTATACCTAGATACCTATGTAAGATCTCTTATTGGGCAAAATAATTTACTAGATAAATATAGAATCTAAAAAAAAAGTGTCAAAATAACAGCTTTTTACTAAATGCTTATGAAAGTTTATATGGTACTTATAACAAAAAAAAACATGCCTGTCGGGCTGTCTGTCTGTCGGTCCGTCTGTCTGTCTGTCGGGCTGTCTGTCGGGCTGTCTGTCGGTCTGTCGGTTAGTCGGTTTGTCAGTCTGTCTGTCTGTCGGTTTATCAGTCAGTCAGTCAGTCAGTCAGTCAGTCAGTCAGTCTGTCTGTCTGTCTGTTTGTCGGTCTTTCCGTCTGTCTGTCTGTCTGTCGGTTTATTTATTTATTTAAACTTCATGTACAATAATGGTACATAGGTGGACTTAATGCCACAAGGCATTCTCTACCAGTCAACCTTTATCAGTCTGTCTGTCTGTCTGTCTGTCGGTCTGTCGGTCTGTCGGTCTGTCGGTCTGTCAGTCTGTCAGTCTGTCTGTCTGTCTGTCTGTCTGTCTGTCTGTCTGTCGGTCGGTCTGTCGGTTTATCAGTCTGTCAGTCTGTCTGTCTGTCTGCCTGTCAGTTTATCAGTCTGTCAGTCTGTCTGTCTGTCTGTCAGTCGGTCTGTCTGTCTGTCGGTTTATCAGTCTGTCAGTGTACCAGGCTGTCTGTCTGTCCGTCTGTCAGTCTGTCAGTCCGTCTGTCTATCTGTCGGTTTGTTCCGACTCCTGTGACTGACTTTCACTGGCATAGTGAGTATTAGGCTACTTTTATTTTAGAAAAAGCAACGCGAGCGAAACCGCGGACAGCAGCTATTAAAAACACAAACTAACTTACCGAGTTCTGTTCCCGTATTATAATCAAATTTATAGACTTTCAAGTCTTCACCGCCGCACACAAAGGTGGCCCGGCTAGGCGCCAGCGACGCTGAATAACATTTCGTTGGCACTGGAAACTCGCGCATTTTGCGCATTGTGTCAGAAGAATAGAATGATACATTTGTACCTGAAATTAAGAAATATAATTAATAAGTAACATTATTAACAGCGATTAAGAACACACTATCAATCGGGCCCTATCAGAATACCAGCGCTGCGACACTTATTTTTAAATGTCGCAGCATCATGCTGAGATAGGAGCCTTTTGGCCCCGTACAGGTTTTGTTTTTATTTTACTTTTGTGTTTTATTTTATTTTTTATTAGTGTTACTATGAGTGTGTTTAGTTTAAAATGTGATCTTCCTGTATAAGTCCCAATAAATACTTTTTCTTTCTTTCTTTTCTTTCACAATCTGAATGATTTTGAAGGATATTGCTAATCCATCCATACTAATATTATAAATGTGAAAGTAACTCTGTCTGTATGTCTGTGTGTCTATCTGTCTGTCTGTATGTTACGTTTTCACACCTAAACCGCTGAACCGATCGTCATGAAATTTGGCAGAAATATAGACTGGGATATGGAGAAGGACATAGGCTACTTTTTTACGCGATAACCGACATCCACGCGGGCGGAGCCGCGGGCAAAAGCTAGTTGCTTCATATGTTAGAAAAATGTGTCTACTCAACAACGAAAATAACGCAATGAATATTGTTGAACTCGCAAAATGAAAACCATTGCTACATGTACGGGTAAGGTACATTTAAATGATAAACTGATTTGAGTTCAACTTGTGTATTGATCACACTAATATTATAAAGGCGAAAGTTTGTGAGTATGTGTATATGTTTGTCTCTTCTTCACGCTCAAACGGCTGGACCAATTTTGATAAAATGTATGGAGGTAACTGACACCCTGCATTAACATATAGGCTACTTTTTATCCCGATATTCCTACGAGATCGACACTTATGAGGGTGAAACCGCGGGGCGCAGCTAGTAGTTACATAAATGATCGACCCGCGGCGAATGATTGTTTTTGCTGTTACCCACAACAGTGCTATGCGACTACTGATCACTAATGTATATGACACTAAAGGCATAGATAAGTAACTGTTGTTATGTCGGGTACTGACACGCGGATTACAATGATTTTTATTAAATATTTATTTTATTTTATCTCACACATAGGGGCCATTCAAGTATTACGTAAGCAGAATTTTAGTAATTTTGAACCCTCACCTCCCCCTTGTCAGCAAAAGTAAACAAAGCTCATACCCCCCCCCCCCCCTTTGCTTACGTAAACATTGGTATTTTTTTAATCTGTTCAGGTTTCTTTACTGTTATTCATGAGTCTAGAAATAAGGAATTTATAGACTAAAAGTAATTGAATGCCCATTTAAGTAAATTCCCTACTTCGGTTTTTTCTAACCATAAAAAATCGCGTGAGAGCGAGAAAGCAATATCAATTATTTTGGGGAATCTCTGAAAATTGGGTTGCCATCTTTGTTCAAATCAAATTCAATTAAATCTGAAAAGTAAATTTATAAATATTGCTGACGTAATCCTACCATCCAGACCCCCATCCCCCATGACATCAAAAATAATCAAAGCAAAGCCCCCACCCCCCTTTGGTGCTTACGTAATAATTGAATGACCCCATATCTATTTTTTATTTTATTTTATTTTTTATTTCTGTATCTGTCCTTAACATCACAGCGGGCCCTATCAGAATACCAGCGCTGCGACACTTATTTTTAAATGTCGCAGCATCATGCTGAAAAAGTCGTGAGTTTATGTAAAAAATGTTCAGAAAACGTACAGTAACATTTTCTGAGCAATTTTTGCTACGTCTTTCAAAAGCCATGGAAAGGCTTTCCAATTTTCGATTAAAACTGGACTATTTAATAACATCATACACATAAGTTTACCAGCTATTGCAATCAATTATAAAAATATTATACATAGAATGCCTAAGGCTGTATTTACGTAAGTACGACAGGTGTGGTATGTTTTAATGCGTTACTTGATCTTGTTCTGCTCTTGAATTAAAATGTAAATTCGTACTAAGGCCAAACATAATCGCTCAACATTAAATGTCACAATATACTTTGACGTCATAGAATTATGCTACACTAACGCTTTGATTGAGAGAATTCAATTTTTTCCGTAGAAATTACCATTTTTTTTTTTTATTGAAATTTCACTTCATTAAAATAGTTTTTAGGGTATGCCTTCACCGTTTGTCTGTCCGTCTATCCGTCTTTCTATCACTGGGCAGTATCTTTAAAACCGTATTAACAGTTTTTTTTTTTAAATTATAGTACACATGCCAACTTCAAGCACAATCTCCGTACCAAATTTCATAAAAATCGGTTAGGGGCTGAACAGAGTGAGTATCTCGCAATAAATATTAGTTCAGATATAATCTTACCGTGAGCTACTGTCAATATAGCTCCATCTCTTGACAGCTCTAAACTGTTTGGTATGGTTGGGAACTCCACTTTTTGGACCTCCTGAAAAGTAAATTAAAGTTTTGATAAAATACTACACAGTAATTACAATCACAATTGAGCCACGGTAAGCCAATCTAAACTTAGCTGGCTTAAGTGGATTGAATTTCATTAGCTAAATCCCCGAATGAGCACTACAGTCAATCGATGTTTTTAATCTTAAAACCTTTATTAATAGGAGCTGATCCAACCTTTATTTTCTCCACCACGTAACTCTAAATTAGACATAAACATAGTTTTATAACCTGTATTTCTACTTTGTTGTACACAGGATATTATTAAGATACAATAATACAGAGTGCATTTTTGAGATGAGCCAGCAAGGGTAGGTGTATAGCTTGATATGTAGCCGTGTGTACGTTATCCGTTATAGGAACATAAAAATGGTTTCAGGAGACTGTCCTTTATTTTTATTTTTTATCATTAGAATCAGCAATACAACTCCTTAAGTTAGACTTGGGCTCAAATGTAATGAGTTAATGATATAGTCATTCAATAGGGTAATAGAAAGAAGAAAGAAAGAAAAGAAAAGAAATATTTGAGACGGTCGCCAATCATATTTAGATCAACATACAAGTTGATACTGACCTACAAACTGCAAAAAAACGTTGTATTTCACGGGCCACCTTGTCGCTTCTTCCGAGATTCCCTAAAGGGGATGAATTTAAAAAATCCTACCTTGGTACTCACTTTCGCTATACACCGTGACATTTTAGTCGTCTTACAAAGGTGGTCCACTCAATGGAGCCGACATAAAATACCTCTAGCCGCGATTAAAAAAAGAAAGATTTAGATTAAGTTTTAGTTGCAATATTAAGAAACACATTTTTGCGTTAAGGTGAATGAACTATGATAAAGATGTCGCCGCTCCATTCCGCGCCGCCCTTACAACACATGGTTCGGACTGCGATCGTAACAGGGTGTTTCAAACTATGTCATGCGTCATAATTAATTTAAAAAGATATATATATTATTCAAATGTTCATAAATATCTTTTTTTTTTTTAATGTATGTCTCGTAGTCATTGGATACATGAAGTGGGCTGTCGTTGTAAGACGATTAAAATGCCATGGTGTATATGGATCTCATGTGCAAAATTTAATGCTTCCAGACCTAGCAGTTAAGGTTATGCGTTGTAAGTCAGTGAATGAATTAATGAATTTAAGAGTTTATTAAGTAAAATTCATTACCTGTCCACTGGTACGATCCCAGACTCTCATCGTTAGGTCATCGCTCACGCTGACTATGCGTGAGTTATGAAGGAAGACTGCATGTCTGATGCTACTTGAGTGCGCGCTTATTTTCTCCAGAGCTGAAATGATCATATAATTATGTTAGATTTTTATCCATCAATGGGTAGTTATGTTGGGCAATGGATTATAAAATGGTTATTGATTAAGGCCGTGTCCTGACCGAAAGCTATTGTCGTACGAGTACACAATCATGGCGCTCGTTTATATGAAAGTGACATACTCGCGCAATCAATCAAGTCGCGTTTGAACGTCATATTTCAAGTAAATGATCGCGTAATCGTTTATTCGCGCGACAGCCGCTATCGGTTAGGACACAGGGTAAGAACAGATCAGGTATGTGGGAACTTAAATGAGGCTTGTGAGACAAAGTCGTAGTTAATGCTAAAGAAATATGGTCTTCTAAAGAAATATACATACCTACAATAAAAATATTTTCTACTTATTTTAGACCAGCCATGACTTGCTATTAACCTTTTGGCTCATAATGTGAAAACATATAAAAAATAATTATTGAAGCTTTTGACACGTGTATCATAAAAACTAATGAGTGTGTTAGTTACATTGTTTATAAAACGGGGATATTATGGACAAGCTCTATAAATGTAAACTGTTAATAAATTATTCAATAGGTACACCCTTTTATTAAATGTAAATATTTGGTTCTTCTCAATTGATTGCATAAATATGTTGATTATTTGAGATAAGAGTTATCTTGTATGCTAATTAATACTTCCTCAACTTATTGTTTATATACTCAGAACATGTTTATATTGTCTCTATGACAACATTTAAAACTTCAGTATGTAATTTATATTTTGATTATATTTCAGAAATATTTATTTTGAATAAAAATTTAATATTATTAAGCCAAAGAATCAACATTGTCATCCAACGTGGCAGTGCTGCCAGCCTTTTGGGCACTTTTCCCACTGACAGCGATGCAGACGATTTTTTTTATGGCCAATAAGCTCTTCCCCTTTTTTTTTGTGTATATTCTATAAATATTTAAGTGTTAGATTGTATTTTGTATTTACTTTTGTTTTATTAATGTTTAAAGCAGGGTTCGCCGATATATATCAGCAGATATATATCATGATATATATCACGATATATATCAATTGATTTATTCCTGTCTTCTGAACAAAAAATTTGGCAACACGTAGCGAAAAACTGCAATTCAGAATAATTTACTTTTTACTTTTTAATGATTACAAATTATTATTAAAATTAGTTGATTTATCTCACAAACAAATGAAGATTATTATAATAATAGGTACTTGTTTTTTTTAAGTGTTCATTAAATAATTATTTCTCAAATAAACACTAATTCTTTTCTTACTTTTTTTAAATAAAAAAAATGTGGTAATCTGACACTTATATTATTTTACAATTTTTTATTTCATTTTTTTTTTTTTTTGTTTAATCCCCTTACAGAATTAAATTAGCTTCTTTTTCTTGGCCTGGACATATATCCGATATATATAAAAAAATCGGATTTTTTATATTTATTATAAAAATCGGATTTTTTCGTACCCTGGTTTAAAGTCACATACCATTGTTAATTCAAAATTATATAAAAACACCTAGATCTCAACTAGAAACAACATAATAGATTAATTATTTCACTCAATAGGTCAACATGCATTGAAAATCTATTTACCGATTAGAATCGACTACAGGAAGTAATTGGCCTTTCCTTATCAGACATAAAAGTATAATAAACTAACCTCCTGCTTCAGGTTTGTTGAGGTCATATACTCGTATAAGTTTCTCATTGCTGGCAGTGAGTAGCTGAGTGTCGTCAGCATTGAAGTTTACGCTCTTCACTATGTGTTCGTGGTCGAATGTGTGCACCACTTCACCGTATCGAGCATCCCATATTTTAGCTGTAAAATAGAAAATATATTGTTAGATAGATGACCTGGACGCGTACCCCGAGCTGGATTGGCACGGGTAAAGAGTAGATAGAGAGCAGTGGAGGCCCAGTGCTAACGGCCTCGACTTACGAGTCCAGGCTTTTCTTTGTGTTAATAATTTAATCACCACTGTTCTCAAAACGGTGAAGGAAAACATAGTGAGGCCAATGTGACGATGACCGCAGCGGATGTGTCACATTGTAGACGCCAGCAGTGGTGACGGTCGGCAGATGGTCTTGCCTGACCCGTAGGGGTGCTCGTCGCGGCCACGCGGGTAAATAGGTGCCCGGCGCGGAGCCCGATGATGCTCGGCTAAACCAGCAGGTGGTGGTTTGGAGCACAACGCTCGGATTCCAACGATATTGTTGGATTGACGTTGGAGATAGAAGCCGGGACTTTGGAGGTGGTGAGTGTGGATGTCACAATCAGTACGGTGTTTACAAATGGAGTGAGAAGCATATCCTAGAACCAAAAATTCGAAGACATGTGACATCTACCAACCCGCTCTAGGCCCGCGTGGTAGATTACAGCCCAATTGAGGTCCCAGCAGTGGGGACATTATGGGGGGATTGTGGGGGGAAAAGAGTTCCTGGAACGAATTGAGGCTTTTGCCCAGCAGTAGAATAGTATGGGATAAGAAAAAAAACGTATGGCTACGTCAAGTCGCTGATGAATAATTGGACATAGTTAAACGAAAAGGATCCAATCCACACAAAGTCCTTTTAGAGATATTGACGTTTGAAGTTTAGAAGATATTATAACATATTTTACGTCACACCTGGTCATAATGTGAGTTTTACCGCACGCTGCGCGTACAGTAAAACTCGCATTATGGCCAGGTGAAGACGTAAAATTGTGTCTCACCACGGGCAGTAAAAAAGATTGCCCTCTATCGCATATTTACAACCCTCGCCTGCGGCTCGGGTCACAAATATCTGCGATTTCGGGCTTTCTTTTTTTTACAGCCCTTGGTAAGTAATATACTATTATATTTCCGTGCATGTGGGCTGGTTCTGAGGTTGATCAAAATGATAAACTGTTGTTTTTTGCTTGGATCTATTTTACTCGCCAATAGTATCGATATTTAGCATCAGTTTGGTACACTCAGATAACTCATTTTTGACCAGGTTGTGGATTGGATCCTTTTCGTTTAACTACGTCCAATTATTTATGAGAACCACAATTAGGAGCTCTTTTCGTTTTATCCACAACTGGGAAATAATGAATCTATAAATAAAATTGAAGTGTCTGTTACAGTACTTATAAGAGACAAACAATAGTAGATTGTTGCATCGAGCGCAAAGTAAGTTATTAATGTACCAGTGTTAAGTTGGTGCCCGAGCGCATGCGAGGGCACTAAATTAACACGAGTGCATTAATTACTCACTTTAGCAAGGTGCGTAATCTACTTTTCTTTCAACTACCAATCTACCTACCCTGATAAAATATACTACTCAAAATAAAAAGTCAAGTTAATGAAAACAAAGTTTTTTCACCAAGTCGGTTTTATTCAGCCGATTTTTATTTTCAGCCAGTATCTTTTGATCTAATGCATACATTTTATATTAAACTTAATAGAAGAATTAAAAATTAGAAAATTTATATCTAAATAAAAAAACAGTGCATTAATGAAAAACTGTGCAACCATGAGATTTCATATAACATTTCTGCACTGTTTTGGTTCTAAGCAAAAAATACATTTTTTGTGATCGGTTTTGTAGTGATTAATGATAACATTACTAAGTAGTTGAAAGAAAAAAAAAATTTACACGTTTGTCTGTCTGCCTGTCTGTCAGTTTGTTCCGGATAATCTCCGAAGCGGCTGGACCGATTTTGACGGGACTTTAACTGAGAGATAGCTGATGTTATGAGTAAGATAGGCTACTTTTATTTTAGAAAAGGCCACGCGCGCGATGGCTGCAGCTAGTCATAAATAACTTTCTACATAATATAATTTAGACTTATATCTCTCACATCCATGTTTCACATTAAATACAGCACAAAGTACCATAATAGATAGCACCATGGTGAGAGTTAATAGTATTGAAACAAAGCATTTGATTGTTTGGTTTCTTTGTGTATAATTACGTATACAATACTCAATTGTTTAAAAAAAAACTAGATAATATTGTGATCAGAATAAATTACATGGAATGATGCAATTAACTTGTTAGATTGCAAAACTGAAATGAATAAAGGATTATAATTATTCTACTTTTAACATCTACGCTAAGTGGAGTTTCTTGCCGGCTCTTCTCCTTAAGAAAGACCAATTGGAACCATGCACCTAGCTTCTGATGTTTCATAAATGCCCATGTAGGTTCATGTGAAATAAAATATTTTAATTTGATTTGAATTTAAACTAACAGAAACATCAAAGAATGACATATTTCATAACATAAATAAACATTTCCTTTCTTTAACCATTACTAATATTTTTGTGAAACAAGCAATATGAATCACCTAATTACATTAAGATTAAAACCTACTTTGAAGTGCTATGAAATAAGTGTGGTATTAACATATTTAAATCAAAACTTAAAATATTTATTTAGGTACTATAAATGTAACATCACCAATGCCCCAGAGGTAAATATGATAATTATAATTACTTAGATCTTTATGAGAAACTAACTGCTAGCCGAGGCTTAGCCCGAGTGGCTCTTTCTAAAATAAAAATAGCCTAAGTTACTCATTATAACGTCAGCTATTTCCATTGAAAGTCCCGTCAAAATCTGTCCAGCCGTTTCAGAAATTAGCCGGAACAAACAGACAGACAGACAGAGACAAAAGTGTAAAAAAATTAAAAAAAAATTATAAGTACGATATTACTTTCTTATACTCCATTTACTATAGCATTAGACAAATAACGACTAAATAACGACCATTATTGTGTAATATTGTTGAAATTACTGCACTTTAGAGTTATTTTTTTAATGTAAATGGTACCTAAATAGATTACAGTGCTTTGTATTTATCGTGAAATAACGGAGTTTATTAAACTATTACCTACATCGAAATAACGAAAGGGTGAGAACAATTATTTGTCTAATGTTATAATAAATGGAGTATAAGCATTTTGTAAAAGCTTTTATTTTGACATTACAAACAGACACTTCAATTTTATTTATTTGTATAGAGTATAAATAAATTCTTTTAACCTAAATATTTATAGTACCTGAGAAATCAGCTGCTCCACTAGCTGCAAGATTAGCATTTTGCGTCAAAGCTACCCCCCACACTGCACCTTTGTGACCTTCAAACGTGCCAATCCAATCACCTGTTTCACCTTGCCGTAGCATGGGCTTGCCATCTAAAAAGGAATTCATTAATAGTACAATGTGTTGCTAAGAAAGCTTCAATTCAACCAGGGCTTTGTACATAAATTAATTTTGGTTCGACTGAATTGGATGTAAAATTTTGCATAGTCATGAAATCATTTCATACTTTTATAAAATTTCGACACGTGTTGAGTAATTATTTGAGATTAATAATGTGAAATAAAAATATATATTATGGAAAATAAAACTATATTTATAGACTCCAGTCTTGACCCGAAACCACAACGTTTAAATGAAACCAAAATAATAAAGAGAAGATTTCAATATTCATTTTATTCATTCATTAATGTTTTCATTCATGTATTAACAAATGTTGAATGAGTATTTCTTTGGCATTGTATGCAAATGACAACATCTTTCAATTTTCCTCATAAAGTAAAACAATTGTGGCTTTCATTTTAAAAACACATCTTGTACAAACTATTGTATTAGCTTTTTACACTGTCAAATACATGTTAATTATGTAGCAGAAAGGGCCTTCCTAGCATATAAAAAATCTTATTAGAACAAGACAATCATTAGCGCTACAGCTTTTCAATTAAATACTATGACCACTGTCATAATAAATAATAAAACAAATGTCATAGTAAGCTCTAATAGTACATAAAAAGTATATCAGATAGTCTAATGATAGATAGTGTACACATAAAAGAACAATGACAGGAAGGCACAATTATATCATTAAGTGTTATTGACTATTTTCCTTAAACAGCCACATATTGAAAGTAGCTTAGTGACATGTTTCCAAGCCCTTCCATAAAGTAAACATTAATGTCAAGTACTTTGACAAACCTTGAGTGAGCACAAGGTGACCCACAATGGGAGAAATGTCAACATTCAACATAGGAACAAAATTTAATGCCTGCAACAATTCATGAGCACAAAGGCGTGGAACTTGTATGTCATGCTGCCGGTAGGTACATGAATAAAAAGCACGAGCGCAAGCCTCAAGGCGAGCAGCCGAGGAAACATACGAGCGGATACTCAAGGTACTTCCTGCATGTCCGGAAAGAGAAGGTCACAACATGCATAGAATGCACGCCGGCCGAGCGGACAACTCCACACAAACAAGAAAAGTGAAGGCCTTTCGAACACATCTCGTCACCAACATCTGTGACGCCAAAGCACTACTCACACGCACCAACACACTTGCAAGACTTCCACCCAAATATAGGCCAAGGCGATAGGGCACACTGATTACAAATTAGTCGTCAAAACTCACCTTTGCAGGCCGAAATTAAATAAAACCCATCTTTTGTAACGTCACTAAAATCCAAATGCACGACTGGTCTAGTATGGCCACCGCATGTGAGAGGAACTTGCTTGAAAGTTGTCATTTTGTTTCTTAATTTTGTTTGTTGTACTTTTTGAAAATAAAACTAATTATCTTTGTTGTTAACTAAAAATTAACCTAATGAGTCTGATCGTTCTGAATGTTGACAATCGACTGACGGAAAAGTGGTAGATGGTATTGCTATACATATTAAGAATACCTACCTTTTTTAATGAAAAGAGTAGTGATTATCAAAAGTAATTTCAAAGGGTACGATCTACCCTCATAAAATTGTTTTCTATTTGGTACAAAATGCAGTCCAATCCATGTCAAATTGAAAAATAATTGTAATAATATATTTTTATCATAGAAAAACATCAGAAAATGTTGAGCAATTACAGTAAGGAAGATCATTATTTTGTTTATATATAATAACAAACTGCTTTCTGCATGCACTAAAACCTAAAAAGGGAATTTTATTTCGGCTGTGCTACTATCGAGCAATGGAAACCAAGTGATCCCCCTTCATCATGAGACCATTAATGATTTGTATAATGATGAAAAATCTAAATGTAACTATAAAACGATCTTCATAACAAAGCATAAATAACATTATCAAGATGATTTTTCATGAAAGTGTAGAGTACACTTTCGTACTAAATTAGTAGTTTTTTTTTGTGGTGGTAATTTCATGATTTATTTTTATTTTACATTTCGGTTATGACAATTTATATTGTGCCTTGTAATTATTGATGAGGAGATATTCTAGTAAGGAAGCACTGACGGTTTATTCCAATTTTACTTATGTTGTTTTAATTACCCACACAACATTTTAGTTAAATGATAAAATAATATTTCTCTGACTGTAAGCACAAAATTATCGCTTTGTATTTTTATGATATTTTTTATATGATAACTACCTTTAATACTAGAATAGAAATTAAAAGGAAGTTGAGGGACCTTATTAAAACAGCTGTGATATTGGCTGTGCTAAACATTTTGAAGCCATAACATTTGACAATATTTTCGTATGTAGAAGACAGTGCTTTCAAAATGTTACGCCTCTTCACTAGTGTTAGTAATACGGTTCAGGCTTTAAATTGTATTCTCACCGGTGTATCGACAGTTTTAGTATGACGTGTCATTTGACGTTGTCAAAACGTATTAAATTTGTTGTGGTTAGTTTGCAAATTGGGTTTCACTCTTTTCTAAGTTTAATTATTAAATATGGATTTCTTCACTTCGATACCCACCCATATTGACTATGTTGGCCAGGCCAAAGCTGAGAAATTATACAGAGCCATAATTACGTTGTTCAGTATAGTTGGTTTCGTATGGGGTTACATCGTTCAACAGTTCTCACAATCTGTGTACATTCTGGGGGCCGGATTCATCCTAGCTGCGATCTTGACAGTTCCTCCATGGCCCATGTACCGTCGCAACCCATTAAACTGGCAGAACCCAAGAAACAATGAAGAGAAACCAGCAGGCAAAAAGGGGAAGAAATAGAAACATTTCCTGACAAATTCAGCCACCACCATGATCAGAAGTGTATTCCAAACAGTTGTGTATTTCATTATTCTCAAATAAAATAGTTTATAAGGTTCATAGTGGTTTTATTACATATCTGATAACAAAACATAATTTCACCTCTGCACATGTGCGGCAGGTGCAGAGGTGAAATTTTAGCTTTGAAAATAATTCAGTTAATATCATTTTCACAAAAATAATATAGGTACAGTACAGATACATTAGAAAGAAATTAACTTAAGAATTGATTAGGTACAAGAATTGTATGAACCTTGACAAAAGGAGTTTATTTACCTTCGAGAGAGAAATTTTCGTCAACATGATAAAATGATTTTTGAGACAGAGTGGTTTAGAAATATGCATGTTTCAAACAGCATCATATAATTTAATTTCAGGTGATTCAAAATTGAAAGCACCTTCAGATATGTGTTCAGGGTGCAATTTATGCAATGTCAAAAATAGTAAATATGCGATCAGAGTCTGCTATGTATTATAATGATTTTACTTAATAATATGGAATATACTACAAAGATTCAGACTAGTATACCTTTATAATTTACCAAAAAACCATTCGCGAAATTTGGGCCAAAAACTCACAGAAAATAAATAAAAATATGGAACTATTCCCACTCCATCACTTTATTGCTTTACGTGCAGTGGGTTTTTGGCCAAATTGATTAATTCATATCTAAATAAATGGTACTATGTGATGTTGATATAATTATTGCTATTTTAATAAAGAGAAAATATTGTGCTTGCATATTTGTTGTAAGTAATTTGAATTTTTGGAAGCTATAGGCAAGACTATGGCTAGCAATTAGATCCATGGAAAACATACAGTAATACAATGGAAGACTATCCGGTGGTAACTGTTACAATAAATAATGGTCCAGTAAGATACTATGAAAGACTTCATAACTAACTGTCAAGTAATTCATAGATACATGATTTAAGATGTCTCTTGGTTTTATTACTGGTATTATTAAGTTACATATCTAATATCAATAAACAAGCCAGCTACTGGTTTTTAACTAGCCTCGTGTAAGGCACATGGTTGAGAACCAATGAGTAATGACGTAGTTTAGCAGAAAGGACACAACCCACATTAAGGTACAAAATGAGTTGTTTAAGTCGTAGGATGATTTGAAAATTCGAAATTTTCGCGAACACCCTAGGGATATTGCGAAAACACAGATAATTAGACAATGGTGAAAACAATTCTCAATCTTACTCGAAATAGTACATTACTTACCAAGGGCTGCAAATGAAAGAACGCCCGAAATCGCAGGGTTTGTGACCCGAGCCGCAGAAGAGGTTTGTAAATATGCGATAGAGGGCTTTCTTTTTTACTGCCCGTAGTGAGTACACAATTTTACGTCTTCACCTGGCCATAATGCGAGTTTTACTGTACGCGTAGCGTGCGGTACTCATATTATGGCCAGGTGTGACGTAAAAAGATATTGTTTTTGCAAAAACACGAGTCGCTCTAGTAACATTGAATATCCTTAACTTTGATTGGCTCGATTTTTGGTAACTGGCCAAATCTTATTCTGATTGGTTCTTTCCTAGTTTTCCCCTGTGACCTTTGAAGTATTATATCATATACCTAGTTATATAGGGTTAGAAAAAACAATATCGATTTGTGGGAACTTCACTTTTTATTGAACATTTTAGTTACCTAATCTACAACCTTCATGTCGGTCGTTTCCCATCATTAAAAAAACAATCTTATCTTTATTTATTTTTTGCTAAGAGAAAGAACCAACCGTTAGGACATCTTTGGTTTAAACAACTCATTTTTGACCATAATGTGGGTTAAGTCCTTTCTGCTAAACTACGTCCATTAGGTATAATCTACTTGCTACTAAATTGCTAACTAAGTCATATCAGACAGCATTTAAACCAACTTATAGACCTAGCTGGGTAAAGTGATGCATGATCAATATAACTTATTCAAAAAAGTCATTAATAAATAATACTTTAGTGTATTTCCTTCTCAAGAGAAAGACGGCACGGTTGGCGCAGTGGTTAAGCGATTGACTGCTGCGCTGCGTGTCACAGGTTTGATTCCCGCACGGAACAAATATTTGTATGATCTACAAGTAGTTGTTCCGGGTCTGGCTTTTTGTGTCTGGATTTTAAATGTTTGTAAACGCACCCACAGTACAGGAGAAATTCCTAGTGTGGGGCAAAGTATAAAAAAAAAGTTCTATTACATTAGCAGTGATAGCCGACCGTGACCGACGGACTGCCAAGTCATAGATCTCAAGTTGCAGACTATAGCACGCACCACTGACTTTTCGGATTCATGTGCGTTTTGTATGATTAACACTTGCTTCGTGAGGAAACCGGCATGCCTGAGAGACATTTCTCGATGGCATTTGAAGCCAAATCAGAAGCCCATGGGTGGCATAAAAACTCTGATGAGTCTCTAACCACACGAAAAAGAAAGAAGAATTATTACATTCAAGAAGGCTAGGAAATTACACCCTCTACTGTGCGCTTTTATAACGCTGTTTACATGGTTTTATTTATTGTAGCTTTCATCTTCCTTTTCCCATCTTTTTTCAGGTTTCTCAGAGTGTATATCATAAATGATACACTGGCCTACCAAATAGTTTTGTGTGTTCTCATATCTCCAGGGCCATGTGTATCATTTCTGATACACATTGTATTAACAAGTGTGTGCAAAAATGATACACTGGCGCCGAAGGTGGTAAAAATAAGATTCGAAATTTATTAACAGACAAGTGTTATTATAATATAAATGATTTTTTGACAGATACCTTTTGACATGCGTGAACTTTTGTAATTATTTCTATTATTATTCTCATAAAAATTAAATTATGAATGTTATTGAACCAGTATAGTGAATTAAATTCTTTGTTTGTTATATAAAAATAAAATAAAAATTTCTACGCCTCGTCAGGCAAAACATGTACGGACTTATTAACTATAATTAAGATATTGCATGCTTGATTTGTATGTAAACGGATGTTTGACAAATAAACTATCTTTATAACGTGCACGTATTTCCATACATTTTATGGACGTGTACGGGAACATCCACGATAATATCGTGACGTTTGAAAATAAAAGCGCACATCGTAGAGGATTGTAATAGACTGGCTAAGCCTTAGCTACCAGGATGTTTCTGTAAGATGAATCCCTACTTTTCAAAGATGAGTAGTGCTATGCGGCTAGGATAAAAGGCGGGAAACCCCTTTCCATCTATAAATTAAACTTTGTAGTTTCACTAACATTTAAGAAATAGGGAATATGCACTTAATTCAAAAGTTATTAATTATTTAAATATACATTGTTTATGAGATAAGAAACAAATTCAATTTATTTTTTACATTTTTTAATGCTTTGGTAGGTACTTATTTTACAGTTAATTATGTTTTATGTTGCGTTTTTTTGGTGGAACGGAACGCAAACTAAACACGTAGACTTCGAAAATGCCGGAAGTGACGTATAAAAAACTACTCGAATTAAAATATAGTCTTTGCAAAGGGCTTTAAATCGCACTAAGTAAGTGCGATTTCTACTTGAATAAATGATTTGGGGCTAAAAAAAGATGTTAACAAAGCAGTATAGTGGTAAATGACGTCACACGAAGACCGCGACAGAAAGGGACGTTTGAACTGTAGTAGAAAATTGTTGCAGTTTCATAGTTTTTTGAGCAACAAGCAGTAGTTGAATTCAACTTTTAATACTTTCTTGTGTATAAATAACTGTATTTTATTGAAACAATAAAAAAAAATGTACATGCATATTCCCTATTCTTACTTCACTCCAAAAACATTTGCACACAGACTATAATCTCATGTATAGTTTCTAATAGGAAGTAATTATTATTATATTTTAATAAAATGTGACTATGCCTTTAAACTAGGCCTCTATGTGCAGACCAGAGCAGTAAAGATAAAATGTAATTTGAATAATGGAGGAAGAAATTTTGTGTTAGTGACGTAATATGGCAGTCGCATACAATAACAAATCTACCCAAAGTAAAACATTGAAATAGGCGCTCTATATCCTGTCGAATACAGTAAAATTTCCAAAACTTTAAATGGAAGTACTTGATAACGCATGGAAGATGCATTATCGACGCGTCGTACACTTCAGGCCACTATAGTATATTACTTACCAAGGGCTGTAAAAGAAAGCCCGAAATCGCAGGTATTTGTGACCCGAGCCGCAGGCGAGGGTTGTGAATATGCGATCGAGGGCTTTCTTTTTTACTGCCCGTGGTGAGTTACACAATTTTACGTCTTCACCTGGCCTCAATGCGAGTTTTACTGTACGCGTAGCGTGCGGTAAAACTCACATTATGGCCAGGTGTGACGTAAAAAATGTTACTATACGTCACACTACACAAATGATGTAAAATTGAATTTGTTTTACACTCTAAGCATACACAAACAATACATATTTCAAAGCTTTACTTTGAATCGAGTTGGTGTTGTTAAGATGTGCTACTGTCAATAAGGTTATTAAAATATTGATACAATGGATATCATGTTTAAAATAGTTAAAAATATATAAATATGTCTTAAGGAAAACGGTGAGGTATAACAACACAGCCTCTTCACAATAACAAGTCAAAAAAAAAAAAATGTTCTTTTCTTAATTTTTTCGTAAAAATTGTCGTATAAACAATAATTTAAGAAGTTTACGTTCAAAAAGGGATTTCAACACATCACTGGAAATGTATATTTAAAATAAATCATATAAAAATAATATGCAACTTGCATAAAAAAATTTGCTTTAGTAAAAAAATTACTAACAATAAAAAAATTAAGGTGAATCTTTTAGCAATTTTATAATTTATGTTTTTTTTTTTTCGCACAATCTGCGTTATGAGACAAAATTTTAACTTATTTCCTTGTTTTGGTACAATCTTAATCGACTCTAGTAGTATAGATCGATCAGAAACCGAAAAAAATTGCGATAAATGACTTGTCACAGTATGCGGCGGTGTTCAACAAAAGCTTGTAAAATATTTCCATAACGAATAGCACTGTGAATGCAGTGCAGTGCTATTCTGCACTACATGTTTTCAGTAAAACTCAATTTGTCTCTAAGTCGCTTCATCACGTTGAATATTCTACTTTCGCTGCACACATCACAATCTTCGACCGCGTCTTCCATTTCGGAACATTCACTCGTTTTATCACTGTTATCGTCACATTTTTCTTCGTGACTTTTCTCACTGGGTTCATTTTCTTTGTTTGCACTGTTTTTCTCATTGTCAGTATCATCGTCAAGTTTATGGTTATTTTCATCTTCGGTACTTAAACTATCGCTAACTTCTTCTTTATCGCAGACCTGCTGCAGGGTTATTACAGCGAACATTAATGTTACGCCGTAGTTGACGATGGTTAATGATAGAGGACCCAGCGCTAGTAGGAATACTGCCATAGTAAACAGTAGAGCTGCTATGAATTCATAGTGTCTCCTGAAAGTAAAAGGAGATATAATTATTATTACCAAAGCCAATTTTTACAACGGCGATTACTAGTCACATGTAAATATATCCGTTTTTAGAGGTTATTATTAAATTCTAGTAGCATTACGTAGTAGTTTTTGATAGGTGTCTGTATATCTTTATATTTAAAAAAAATATTTATGCTTCAAATCTCACTATAGGGTTTTAGACATTTATTTCTCAAAAAGAATACAATTCCCTTAACATGAGAAATACAAGTTAATCTTAATACAACATACGAACTTATGAAGAACGGTAGGTACTCGTAAATTAATAATCTAGTAAGTAGTTGATGCACAATTTTTACAGTTCTGTGGGTAACAAGAAAAAGTGAGTGTGCCATTTCATATCGTTTCTTGATGGCAAGTCAATAGCAATTACACATTGTTAATAGTAGCAAGATATCAGTATTTTTAATTTGTTCATGTTTCAATTTACACGACAGTTAAGTTCCTGGTTGTATTTAATACCTTGATATGTATTTTAATTATGTTATAATTTGATTTAGTTGAAGCAGATTAATACATCAAAGAAAATAACACAGATTTTATAAATAAAAATATGGTAATTGATTTAAAATCGAGAGAAATCTTTCAAGATGCGGTGCTATTGCACCTACCACTGTTTGTCTCTGCATCACCCAAAAGTTGACTGGTATAAAATGCCTATGGCATAAAGTGCGCCTCTGTACATTTAGTGTGCTTAAAGAATTAAATAAATAAATACTCACAGATTTTTTCTGGGCCCATTCATCTGCCACACACAGGTGGAGCAGGCAGACATCATTAATCCAGTATGATACGACGTATCAGGTTTCAATACTATGCTGTACCTGAAATAATATCGAATATATGAGAAAATATTGGCTTTGATACAACCAGACATTCGTAGAAAAGGGGCAAACGAAAACGCGAATGGACGAAAATTGTCATACTACCAAAAGCGAATCTATTATTATGTAAGTTCGTAAACTTTCTACCAGTGGTCATAGCCTTTCTAATCGAGAATAATGCCATAATGTATAATACGCTTGATAATCCAAATCCTAAATACGTGTTTAAGAGCAAGAAGGGATGACATTGATCTTAGGGAGCGTGGGGGTGAAATGTCACTTTCAGGATTGAAATCCAGGAACGAAATCAAAATCGAATACAAAAATGAATACAACTTACGAAAAATTCCTAGCCCACGTCAACAACGCGGGTACATTGACTAGAGTGACAGTAAGCCACATGGAAAACATCATCATGTGGAAATTCAAACTGCTCAGATCTTCATCGACATCCGAATGCCTTTCATTCACTTGACAAGCCTTTTCTGACTTCGCACTAGTTGCTTTGTCTTGAGTTATCTTCCCATTCTGACTAGTTGATTCCTTAGCTTGTACAAGCCTTGTTTCAGTCTCATTGTTAATATTATTTTTTCTCTTAAACATTAGGCATATTCTCGAGCCGACTTTCGCCATTAGTTTGTATACGTAATCTTCTAGGTATTCTTCATACATTTTGGAGAGCTGAAAAGGATTAAAGGTTTGATTATTAAAGGCTGCTTCAAAAATATTATAAAAAGGCTAAAATATTGTCTATGCTGTCAAAGTCCACTTCTAGACATAATTTACTAGGAAAAGAGAACCTTTGGCAAGCTGAAAGGTGACTGGAATCATGCTAAGTACCTAAGTTAACGCTTACATTTACTGTCTTATTGTAGGAATTTGGTATTTAAGTTGGCTAGTTGGGAGGTTATCCTGGAATCTGAGTCTTCAAAGCTTATTGTGACAACTAAAGTCAGGGTACTTTACATAAAAAAACTCCGAACTACTGTGCGTGTTAAACTGTTTATTAATTGAAAAACGAAATGTACTGTACATGAAAATAGTGTGATACTTATTATTGATACAAAGAACTTATGGTTTTCATGATGGATGGCTCGCGAGGCGCAAGAGTGCGTTCGCCGAGCGCGTGCGCTGTTATTGGGTGTTTGCGACTGACCTGACTGCCACGCGGCACGGGGCGACATGCGTAGTGTTGTGCCGCGTCACTAGTGATGTGAATAGGGCGGCAATCAATGGACTCTAAGAGGTGCAGGGAGTCGATAAAATAGGGGTCGCGCTATACAACTCATATTAATAATTTTCTTTTATGATCATGCTGACTATAAGCTGACTATTGCCTAAACCTTATGAAGCACAATGCCTACCTTGCAATATGTCTATACAGTATTTGAACTAAACCTTATTTTGACTATGAACCAAAATGCCTACCTTGCAATATTTCTATTATTTTAGGAGAAGATAGTGTGAGTTTATTTTAACCATCTCGAATACTTAGAAATTATTGCATTTTAGGCATTTAGCTTGTTAAACATTTTGATCTCTAGGCGATTTACAGCTTAGGGAATTTGCTGTGTAGACATTAATTTTAGGCATTTTGCTTCGTAGACGAATTGAAAGTTAGACACTCAGATCATAAAGTATAATTTTCTCGTTTTACTGCTGCTGATAAATATATAAACTTACCATAAACGCATAGAAAGCAGCACCAGCAACGAGCGAGGCGGCTCCACACGACAGCGGCGTTGCACACAGGAGCCCCGCACTCACCACCATCGGTACCTTCTGAAGACCCGACGCCACCTTCTCCGCGAGACCACTTCCACCACGCCACACTATCCTGAAGATACAATTTTTTGGTGAACAATTATACTAGCCTGTTGTATTTCAATTGTAGGGCTAAAGGTGCAGCTAGGTCCAAAAATAAAATCAAAAGCAAAGAAAATTTGATCGTTTAATACAATTAATGACCAAGTTTTCTTCTAGTTTCAGTGTTTCAAATCAGTGAAAAGTATCATTATTTTATTATCGATAAATAAAATAGTAAAAATTAAATGAGTATTTAATTGAATAAACACAATAAACACATAGACCAATTTTGAGTTTTAAGAGCTTGATAGTAATATCGGCAATGATGACCTCATAGACAAAAAATAACTGTTGTGTCTTTTTAAGAGCTTAATAGTTATATCGGAAATGATGACGTTTTAGGTAACTACAATTTTTTTGCTTATTTCCTATACCCAAAGTCTCAAATTCAGATAATTTATGTAAACAAAGGGGATAACATAGCAAAAAAATATCTTCGTAATGGTAATTCACATAAAATGGCGAAAAGAGGTTTCATTTTCTTTTAAGTACTGATTTTAAGAAATAATAATTAAAAAATAATCATACCGTAATTATTTTCATAAATTTTCAGTTTTAAACAAAGTTATTAAAAAAAGGAGATTTTCTGGTAGAAAATATTTTATGATACTGGTAACAATGCAGGAGATCTAAACATTTTCAAATGTTTTACATCTTCAACAATACTAATATTACAACTCTCATTCATAGATTCATATTGTAAGTAGCATATCTAGCCACATTTTGGATGAAAACGGCTGTAAACTGTTTCGAGTGGAAATCGATTTTGGGAGGTTTACGTTTAGCACTGGACTTAAAAGGGCTGATTATGACTATCATATGCCGTGTCTCCGACATACTACAAAAAACATTGTTTGAGAACGGTATTATGTTTGCATAGTTCTTATAATTAATTCACTTTAATTTTAGCTACAACTATTTACAAAAAAAAAAAAAAAATATGATAAAATGTTTTGCACCACTATCCTGTCATTTTGAAAGTGACTTTTCTTGACATAACTTTGTTTACATAAAATATCTGAATTAGAGACTTTGGGTTATAGTTTAGCAATTATGGATAGTTAGTTTATCGCCATCAATACATACCTGAACAGGAGTCTATGCGCTATCTGGGATGAGAACACCATGACTGCAAGCATGGTTGCTGCCATAATATTGACAATGCCTAGCGCAGTCATATAAGCGGGCACCACCAGCAAAGACTTTATGAAGTACCGCAGCTCTTGGTTCTGCCAGCTCGCATTCTCGAATATAAATGAAAGTACCGGAATAGAACTGTAATGAAGGACATAAGATATTTAAACTTAGTAAATCAAAATGGGAACAGTTTTCGAGATTTTGAAAATCCCAAAACGTTACCCCAGCAAAATCTTGAATATCTCAAAAACTATAAGATGAACAAATTTTGCTATTGGTATACATTTACAACTCATCAAAAGCTATCTTTTCATGTACTTGGTTCCAGGCTAAATGCCTTTTTTGAAAAACATTTTGCTGGGGTAACGTTACTCCAGCAAAATCAATTTTTCTCGAATAACTTCGAAAATACTACTTGAACAAATTTTGCTATACTTGAACAAATTGCAACTAACTATGAACTAATTATCTGTAATATTCAATTTTCTCTAAGGCGCAATATTTTGCTGGGGTTACGCATACTGTTCGGTATCTGCTATTGATTAAACACGGATTTGAATACAAATAGATATTTTGGCCTAACATATTGACGTGCGCTACTGCTTTCGAGGTCTCCTTTTATAACACACATCTTATGCAAAGGCAGTTTTTAGCCACATAAATGGTATTTTTTTGGAATTTGGATAAACTAAAAATACTGTATTTTCTAAAAATGATTAACTCAGATTACATGGGACTTAAACAATATCAATCTGCCTAGCCTTTTCCCAACTATGTTGGGGTCGGCTTCCAGTCTAACCGGATGCAGCTGAATACCAGTATTTTACATGGAGCGACTGCCTATCTGACCTCCCTTCCTCCCTCTGATACCCCTTGGTAAGACTGGCTGTCAGACTTTTGGGCTTCTGACGACCAATAACGACTGTCAAAGATCCACGAATGACAGCCGGGACCAACGGCTTTACGTGCTTTCCGAGGCACGGAGGAGTCTCGGTATGTAAAGATGGTCACCCATCCACAGACCAACCCCGGCAAGCGTAGCTTAACCTGACGGATCGACCCGTACGGCTGTTATTACTTAGCCACGAGCTCCTCTACATGGGACTTAAACATATGAGGTGAAATATGGGTGTACAATCCACCATCTCCCATCTCTGCTCAACCGTTCGGAGAATTCAGGCTTGATATTATGTCAAGCCTTGCAAACAGGAGTGCGTTGCACGTCTTGACCCCCTCGCTTATAAACGCACTGTACAACGACACGCAAGAACCGTGTTCTTGCATTTGTAGTATATTACTCGCATATGCCACAATTTGCTTCCTACAGCTAACAAAACTATGATACGCTTACATAAAAACCGTAGCGCCGAGCCTTCCAAACAGGAGTGCATAATACGGCTTGACCCCCTCACTCATGAATGCATTGTGTATCGACACGCAAGAGCCGTGTTCTTGCATCTGTAGTATGTTGCTTCTTGCAGCTAATAATATTATGGCTGCAGCGTAAGGCACTAGGACTGGGCTGTAGTTTCGCGCCATCTGCGCAAGACGAAGGTACCACGATGTGGATATGCTGAAATATGTTTTAGTATTACACAATACGTAATCGAATTAATGCACCTTATGGAAGTGGTTTGTTCAGAACCGTTTACTGAATCGATTTCTGTCATTTTTAATATACGTATTTTTTTATCCCAAAAATAATTAAAACTACGTAAATTAGTCACACTTCCACTGTACCGTCAAAACAAACCAAAATGGTCGAAGTAGGTATGCTAGACTCATACGAGTATACGTGTGCGATTGTGTATGTGCGTAGATTTGTAATGTGACCACAATTTTCTCCTACTAATAAACTATTACTATTTATTACTACATATAAATTGGGTATTCTCGAAACCAATGAATTCTTGCCTAGGCTTTATGGGGTACTTAATCGTTGCAAATGGTTTACATTATTTATTTAATACTTTAGCACAAAAAAAAATGTACAGAGGCGGAAGGAATACATTAAATTACAAGTCACCCTGTATACACTCCCGGACTCCTAAATCGAGCCACCATGCATTTTTATGTTTTTAGGCCTAAAACATCTAAATAATGATAAATCAGAGAAAAAGTTTTTATGCAGTTTCGAAGCTGACGTACTGGCCATCACTTCGGTATCAGCATTGTTCCAAATTTGAATTCACGAATTTGAAAAAGTGAAGAAAATTGGAGTGTGGTCGCTCTTAAAGAAGCAACAAGCTTTCATTAGAGCATCTCTAAGTCAATAGTTATTTCGTTATTTGTTTTGTTTTGCATAAAAAGAGTAAGTATCGAAATTGTTTTTCCTTATTTTTTATCCATTCTGACATTCAAATTATGGATACTGGACCTGAAGTAGTCGCGCAAGCTGTGGCACTTCTTCAGTCTAGGCTTAGTCAGCGAAACGTAAGTGCACAACTTCATTTTAGTCGTTCGATACCTGGAGACTGGCGGCTTCGTGCGCCGTCCAGGAGGACCATGGGTCACTACAGCAGGATAAGATCGGTTTATCTTTACCACCACCCTGCGTAATCGTCACCTGACTTCAGAAAAGGTCCAAGAGCAGCTTCGAGACTTTCATGGACTGATTTTTTGCGCTCGAACTGTTGGAAGAAGACTCATGAACGTGGCCTGAAACCTCATAAGCCAGCCAAACTGAAACGAACTCACAGAATGGCGTGCCTACAGTTTGCACGCGAACAATTGCATTGGACTCAACGTCAATGGAACCAGGTTCTTTTTACAAATTAAACCAATATTATGCTGTAAGAAAATGATGGACGTAGGAAAGTCTACCGCAGACAGGGAGAGCGTTTTCGGCAATGCTGCATTGAAGAGAAGGTGAATTGTGGCGGTTGACATGGACAGTCTGGACACAGATTATCAGATCCATACAAAATGTTCAATACCTACTGCAATAATAGCCTAAACCTTCGAGTCGCTAGACGCTGCGAACGAAAATGTACCTAACCTTACAAGCGTAAAGTGAGTTTTGCTTTGAAGCTGCACGCCACCGCGTGGTTATTGTGAATTACCAGGGCTGCCACTTTCGATAAAGATGTCAGTAGTTATTTGTAGTTCACTATATGAAATAAAATAAAATACTTTTTAAAGTTTTAGCATGTTTAATTGTTAAAAATACGTCTCAAATAAAGATAAATAAAAAAGAAAAATAAATCTTACAGGTGTTTTATTTTTATATTATGATTAATAATTTTTCCCTTGTCGAAATTCACGATTGTTGAACTTTAATGTACAGAATATTCGGAATCAAACAATAAGTTTTAATAGATACTTTTCTATCTATCTCCATCCATCAACTGCACATAATACACCAGAACCAGCCATATCATAAGAATTTGAAACTAAGTACGTCAGGTAGACCGAAATATATGCGTACGTACGCGCCTCGCGGCTGTCGGCAACCCTCTGAGAAAAGGGTCGCCTTAAGGTTGTGACGGGACCACGGTTGCCACCACCAAATAGCGACCGATATATTCGTCAATACCTAGAGGCTCATGTGATGACATTATGCCGAGTTTGTGGGCCAGGATTTGATTTTTATGCATGCATTTTTATGCAAAGGCGCACACTGCAAGAATTGTTTCAGAATACCTGCATGGCGTTATTATCGCAGTAATGGAACGGCCAGCAAGGAACCCTGATATGAATCCAATAGAACACTTATTGGATGAGCTGAAGACGTGTTCGAACTAACCAACCAGCTCCAGACACTTTGCAGGAGTTGTAAACCGCCATTTTGGAAGAGTGGGAGAATACTCCTCAGCACGTCATAGGCATTAATTAATTCCATGCTTAACCTTGATCTGAACCCAAATGCCTTTTGTTTTTCTTTGTCCTCCCATTCATACTAATCCATACTAATATTATAAATGTGAAAGTAACTCTGTCTGTCTGTATGTTAGGCGTGAAAACCGCTGAACCGATCGTCATGAATTTGGCAGAGATATAGCCTGGGATATGGAGAAGGACATAGGCTACTTTTTTACGCGATAAGCGATACCCACGCGGGCGGAGCCGCGGACAAAAGCTAGTTATTTATAAAGACCTTAAAACAAAAATATGCACGGTGGCTCGTATCAGGTGCACGGGAGTGTAGTATATTAATGATTTTCTTTGTTTCTTGTATAATTGGGAGGAAAATCGAAGAAAAAACCGTTTTTGTTAGACCGATTTCCTCCCAATAATTTATTTGAGTCATGAGATCAATAAGGAAGTCTGGCTGCAGTCTAAATCGAGCCTGTATATTTTCTGGTCGATATTTTTTCCTGGACCATCCATAATTTGGATAGAACAACGTTAATTTTAATATAAAACCATGAAAAGATGTCAGAAAAGATCTTGTAAAAGGAGTTTTATAGTACTCACCATTTATACCATAATATATTATATGACATAATATTAATTTATGTTTACCTACATTTTAAAACTTACCTTATGGTGTATGTACACTGTGGGTCTAACAATAAAGTTACTTTCACATGCTCTGTAGCCTCAAGCCCTTCTGTGACATTAGGGTTGCTTTTATACAACCTCATTTTCATTGGTGTTTGTTTTACGTGCCTGAAATATGTAAGAAAAAAAAAACATACAGTAATAAAAACACATGTTTGGTCAAGTGACCTACATAATAAGATGAAGCATTTCTACACTCGAATGGGCTTACGTAATAAAATATATGAGAACATCCATAAATCAATTAATATTGCTTAATGGACACCACAAAATGATTGCATCGTATCATGGGGGTCGAGTCTTGTCAAACACGCTAAATTAACTGTTTATTGATTAATATCAACACAGGTTATTCTATTACTAACTCTCAAGAATAATCTGCGCTAAAAACAGCAACGTTCAAGCACAAGTCTCACAGTGCTGCGTGTCCAAATCATCGAGAAACTTGTACGGAAATATGCATCTTATCTTCTTGTAAATAAATTCCATTTCCATTTGATTTAAACCTCGAAGCGTCATGACTTGCTACTATTATTCCTTATTGTACATATACAGACATTTTAAAGAAATTATCATTTGCTTAGCCTTTTCGGCTAGAGTCGCCTGGAGGGGGTGTCGCATAACATGTAGGGACCCTTTTTCGCGTGACAATTTCTACCAGTCAACTCCTACCGCAAGCCGCGTTAAAGAACTTCGTTTTTACAATTTTACAAACATTAAGTGCCAACCCTAACGCTACAATGGAGTGTGGGTAATTATTTCAACAAACAGGCCTAGTTTCCATACTGTCCATATTTATACTGTGCTTTCGGGCTTCTGACGACCCGTAACAACTTTCAAAGATCCACGAATGAGAGCCAGGACCAATGGCTTAACGTGCTTTCCGAGGCACGGAGGAGTCTCGGTATGTAAAGATGGTGATCCATCCACGAACCAACCTTGGCGAGCGTAGCTTAACCTGACTGACCTACACATGCGGTTGTTATTAACAAGAAATATTAATATATATTTAACATTTTAAAGAAATACTCACGTAAAATAATGATAGTTCTCATGGTTCGGCGCCCACGGTACGTGAAACTCCGCCGATACATGATACTGCGCAGCTTTACAACTCGCAGTAGGTTCTACATGTAGTAGATAAGCCTGATGTAATATATTGAAGTCTTTCAATACCAGTTCGTAGTATAAACTGTCTTGTTCAGTCTCTTGCAGTATTACGAACTTTCCGAAGGAGATATCTGAGGGTAGGTCCACTTCAATCTGACGTGATGCGTGATCGTTTACGTCCACGTTTAGGACTATCTGAAAATAAGGTGCAAGTTTTATAACGCTTATAACTACAGTGGATGTTTACCAATTTTTTTTATAGAGATTTACGTAACACTGGCCGCATGAAATTGTTTATGGTTTTAACTGCTGGTGATCGATGTTACAAATAATTTCCGATCATAGAATAGGTTGAATCATTTGAATTTCGATATTTTCCGACTATTTTTATTTTATTTTTTATGATTACAAAAAATGTACTACAAAGAAGTAGTATTATTGATAGAATCATTCTTTTTTCCTTTCCTTTCAAATCCCAGGTTTGCTTTTGGTCCGTGGGCACCAAATCCATGTTTCATTTGATAATGTTATTAAATACCCACCCTGTTGTTTAAAAGATTCTTTATGGCCTGCCTTATAATGAGCGAATTTTAGAAACTTTTAAAAACAGAACAGACCCGGCGCGCTTGTCATTTGTTCTATTAGTAAGGGCGGGGGCACACAAGCGGTGCGGCGCCGCAACGTTGTTATGTCGCAGCGGCGCCGTAGCAGCGTTGGACAGTCTGTTAATAAAAATGGATCGTAAAAGACGTCTGTTGTTGGCCCTACTATTACACCACCGCCGAAATCGACGTAGAAGCGTACGACAATACTGGATCAGTCCCTTTATTGCACTAAGGAACAGTGATGGACAGTTTTTTCTCCGAGAATATAAAGAGTTGCTGTTTTACAATTTCTTTCGAATGAGTGTGTTAAGTTTCGAATGTTTATTGAAATCTTTAGAATCACATATAATATACAACTGAGCGGTGCCGCTCCGACGTCGCAACGCATTCACCCCTCGCCGCCTCGTCTCGGTGGTTGCAAGTCCGGTGCGGCGCCGGAGCGCATCGTGTGACATGCCACAGATATTTCTATGTAAGACGACGCAGCGACACCGCTCTGGCGCCGCACCGCCGCCGCAACGCAGCGTGTGCCCGCGCTCTAAGTCTTTGTAATGCCGGATTAAACAATTGTGCATAACGTGCCCTAAATGCACGATAGTGCTTTATTTACATGATTGTGCACTTAGTAAGTACATTTATGTGTGTTTTATGTTCCAAATGAGGCATTTAATCCACGCATTTTCAACGAACACATTCTAATTTCCGTGTGAAGAGGCCGTAAATATTACTATCAACTTCTTTCTAATAGCCAATCTTTCTTACTCATAAATTACGAATTTTACTTCATTACTTTACATTAATCATTCAACACTATTAATCCTGGAATGCAGCCAAGACACCTATACACGTCTAGGATCAAAATAAATGCCCTTTCCCTTCCTCACCGAAATGATGGAAGGTCGCAGCTACTAATAGATTATACCTCACCCATTTCCTTGTGTGACGTCATAAGACGAATGTGAAGAAAATGATAAACATCATTTTGTATACAGACATTATACTGCCAAATCGTGTTTTTTTATCTAAAGCTAAAATGTTCGTATTTTTTATCATTTTTCTCATAATATCTCCGACTAGATGTTGCCCTGCAACTTCATTTGCTGACAAACAACCAATTGTCGATTCTAAAATCATTTCTTAGCTGCATTTCTACACTCTCTAAGAAAGATCGAAATCTTCGTATTTTAATGATAGTGGTGCCGATTCCCTTGTTCACAAACTAAATTTAAGTTCAGTGCATCTTTTTCTTTCTATTTCATTAAGAAAAGGGCAGAAGATAAATTTTAGTTTAGTCCTGTCAAATTAATCCTAGGGACCTATTGGACTCCATTTGAAAAAGATTAGACATTTATGTAAACTTTTTCACAGTCCGTTCAACCGATTATGACTTCTATTGCGTTGGTGGCATGACAAATGGCAGCTGCAGTAAACAGCTGGTATTGTAACCAGCTTTATTGCTTTTAATGCCATCCTTATGCCTACGGAATAGAAGTAAAAATCTGTTGAACGGACTGTAAACTGTGGTTTTTTTAAATGTCTAATGTTATTTCAAATGGTGTATAGTGATTAATGCCCTCCCCAGGGCTTGTTAACGTTACCAAATAACAAAATAATAACGTTACAAGATCGCATTACCAGTAATATAACGTTAATTAACATTAACAAAAATACGATAACTAACGGTAAATTAGCTACGTTGCCGTTCTGTAGGTAGGAATCAGGCAGATTCAGGCAACGATTTGATCGGCACAACATGAGCGAGGCGCGAGGGCGAGACCGCCGCGCCGCGCGCCTCATGCCCCACTACTTAAATCTCTACCGTTTAAAATAACGACAAAATTAACGTAAATAAAGATTTACGATAAAATTTTGCCTAAATAACGTTAAATCGACTACCGTTATTTTAATAATAACGTAAACTCTGTCAATAAAAGGTAACTTTATGAAAAAAATATCGGTATTTAAAGCCCTGGCCCTCCCTCAGGGCAGAATGGCTATCATAACCGACCCTTTGAACTTTATTGTGATAAGTTATCTATGACCGATCTAATCTAGAAGAAAAAGTGAATGTCTCTTACTCACCGGTTTCCTAGTAGGCGATACTTTGACGATGACATGTGACCAATCAGGGTAGTCCTCTTTGATTTTGTGTAAGTTTATCGTAGCTAGCTTACGTCGTCCAAAATCATTGGCAGCGCCCGTCCAGCGGCTTAGCTCTCCCAACGATATTGCGTGTTTACTAAAATTAAAATAAATTATTTTTGCTGTGGTAATAGAAAAAGAGTAGAGAATATGAATAGAGTAGAGAATATGAATAGAGTAGAGAATATGAATAGAGTAGAGAATATGAATAGAGTAGAGAATATGAATAGAGTAGAGAATATTCTATTTTATTTTATCAAAGTCAAAATCAAATCATTTTCAGGTCAACATCAGGTATCTGCCAGTGAAAGTGCCGTTAAAATTGGTCCAGCAGTTTCAGAGATTAGCCGGAACAAATAGACAAACAGACACAAATTTTTAATCTAGATGTAAGATGTTTAAAGGAAAACTATCACAGCTAAGTAGGCTTTAGAAGTTACCGAGTAATAGTCGGGCAACTTAAATTCGCAGTTGAAAAACAAGTTCTTCAACTACAATGTTTGTTCTTGGGATAAATTCATCCCAAATACGGAACCCTTCATTGTGCGTGGTCCGACACGCACTTGGCCGGTTTTTGGTTTTTCGATGTTTTCCTTCACCGTTTAGGATTAGGCAATACTGATTGATAAATCGATGATTTTCGACAAAATGCTCTAATTTCAAGATCTATGTCAAATCTCGATCAATAACATAAATCGCGTCATATCGCCTATCGGCCGATAACCGCGGTAAACAAGTCATTGACCTCAAAGTTTATACATCTTTGTGGCCCAGAAATGACATTGAGGGCTAAATGTGAACGAACTTTGTCACTTCTAGATAGTTAGAGATGCAAAGATCATTGGTTAGCCTCGATAGACAACCTACTTGATAAATATTGCGTAGGTATTATGCATGGTGGTATAGTAACATTTCCTCTTGACCGTTTACAGTAGCATTCTATCCTGTATCTATTAGGGTGGTCCTCATTCCTGAGAATTTTGTTCTTTAAAATTTCACGGGGCACCACATAATTTGATTATATACTAAAATAAACTATTTCAGTAATTTTTTTACATTTTTTAAATGACATATAAATGTTGCTCCTAAGGTTTGAATTTTAAATAAAAACTCAAAATCTCTACATTCGTTGGATTATTTTATTCATAAGTCAGGTCATAAAAAATACAAAATAGTTGTTGTTGTTATAAATTAATATATTATATAAATATTTGAATCGTTTATTTTTAAGATACAAGGGTTGACTGGTTAGTATTAGGGTACTTTTTCCTATACTCTTTCACCAACAAAAGCAAATATTGCGTTTTTTCTTCATTGGTTGCAATCAATTTATTATATTCCTCCATTAAAGCTTAAATGAAACATTAGTGAAACCATAATTTAAGCGGTCATAAATAGTAGATTGTTTGCCAAGGGAGCAAACAACTATTTTGAAGGCGAGTGTGTTTCTTTGAATCCAGAGCGGAGCGAAGGATTCTAGAGTAGAATCCCAGCAGCGAGGGGTTCTCATAGTTTACACAAAAACCTTACCTAACCTATTTCACCCAACTCAAAATGACGAATCATACATTCTGCCGCAGAAATGTTTTTACCATTGTCTAATTATCCACTCGCAGGCAAATTGTATGATTCGTCATTTTGAACTGAGTGAAATAGGTTAGGTTAGGTTAAAACTGTGACCAACCGCGCGCGAGCCGAGCGAGCGCAGCGAGCGGTGCCGCGGCAGCGGCCGGCGAGCGCTACTTCCAAGTTGCTTGCAGTCATGTTTTTACCATTGTCTAATTATCCGTGTTTTCGCAATATCCCTAGGGTTTTCGTGGAGTAAACTATAAAATGTGGACTACCAGTAGTACCACGGGTAAAAAAAAACTTCCCGTGGTACTACTGGATCGCTTGGTAGTACTACGGGATTATTTTTTTACCCGTGGTACTGGTAATAATATTGGTAGTACGACGGGTAACAAACGCGCATGAGTTAAAGCATTTAATTTAATAAAACCATTAATAGCGGTTTTGAATGTCATGGAATTGGTCAATTAATCAGAAAGTTGAAGAAAAAAATAAATTATATATAGTACTTACCAGTATCTATAAGAAAAGTAGGTATATTTGGCGTTGCATCCAAATATCCACTCCTTATCATCGACATTGACCGCTTCGACGGCCACGAATCGGTTTTGTGGGAACGCGACCAGCCGGATCATTAGATATGTCGTTCTGGAAAAGAAATGCTCATCAATAATACTTACTCAGAAAATAAATAAATTTACCGCAATTAATTATCTATACATATAACTGTATAATGGTGCAAAGCGATGACGAAGTAGATCTTGACTGTTAGGAACATAATTCACACTATAAAGATGGCTGAAATGGCGGCAGGTCACAGGAACAATCGACGACTCCTGCACTCCCATTTATAAAGCAAATGGTTAGACCTGCTGTCTTGTATGGATCAGAATGTTGGGCCACAAAAGGAATGAATGAAAGGCAATTGTATGCAGCTGAGATGAGAATGCTAAGAGGGATGTGTGGTGTTACGCGAAAGGATAGAATAAGAAATGAGCGTATAAGAGGAAATCTGAAAGTGAAATCGGTGACTGAAAAGTTTTGTGGAAAAAGGTTGTCCATTTTGGTTTGTTTTGACTGAACAGCGTAAGTGTGACTGTAATTTACGTATATTTAATTATTTTTGGGATAAAAAAATGCCTATATTAAAAATGACAGAAATCGATTCAGTAAGTGCATTAATTCAGTAATACATTGTATAGTTTCCTCCGGTTTGAATGCTTTTTTGTTACGGTTTAGTTACAGTACACAATTTCTTAGTGCGTATAACTGCAAGGTCGAATGACCGTAGACTATAAAACTCAAAACTGCATTATTTTTTACTGTTTCACATGCATTTTTATCATAAAACTTAATGCGTCCACTGTGTAAATTATACCCGGAAATATTCAAATGATGTCACTATAGAATCTTAAAATACACGTTTACTGCATCTTTGGATGTTAGCCAAAACATAGATCTATAGCAATACGTCATAAGAAACGGTAATGAGTAAAGACCGCTTCAAACGACGCTTGTTTTCCTTAGAGTGATAACTGTAGGTATAATACTGCCCGTCCGAATTGACAAGGCAAATTACGCGGTAAGCGGGAAAGGGGTCGAGGTAACTACTTAATTTGCACGAGCTAAAGGTATGCGCAGCAGCGCCTCGCGACGCAGCCATTGCCAGAGAGAGCACAAAAAAAAAAAAACAATTTTTAGCCATAAACTACGCCTACTTTGAACAATATCTTCGCTACCTCATAGTGGCTTGAATCAAAATAATTATATAAAAAATATTAGTTTTTGTTTTTTAGTACGACAAACCCCTCAAGGGGTCATCATTATGACCAACGTTTACTAAGAAACCAAACCTGGAATCGCGAAAAAAAATCTGCTGTCCCATACATTTACTGATGACTATGAACATAGGTACGTTAAGGTTAAGTATTGCTACAGGTAACGACGGTGACTGACGTCTCACGTAAAACCAGAAAACTTAAATGGAAGTGGGCTGGTCACACCCTCCGAGGCTCAGACCAATAGAGCAAATGAATAAGTATCCAGTATCCGAGAAATTGCAAACTAAATAGAGGAAGGCAGAGAAAACGCTGGAGCGACGAACTGGAAATTACAGGAGGAAAAAAAAATAAAAATATCGACTCGAATAGCAATAGATATTGAAAAATGGAAGGAAATAGAGGAGGCCTTTGCCAATGGGCACACAGACTAAGACAGCCGGTGTCAACAATATAATTATTTTATATTACTTATTTTTTTTTTAATATTTTTATTTTAGTAGCCATAAGTTATACTTATAAATGGCTTTTATTATTATTTATTCGACAAAATGGGACTGCTGATTTATTTTTCAGTCACTTCACTGATCACTTTAATTTACAAGTAGGGTAGCATACCCATTAGGAAATAGCACTAATTAAATAATTTATTGGTAGACGTAAAACATTCTCTCACTTCCATTATGTTTACACTGTGTGGCATTCTATGGCATGTGCTATGCGAAGCAGGCTTACGTTTACTATCATTATTTTATAAGATTTGTTTTAGAGATAGTAGTTGTGTCAAGAAGGACCTTGGCCGTGTACAAACGAATAAAGATAAGTTTGAAATACGGTCTGTCTGCATTGGTAGGGTAGGGGTGTGCAAGATTGCGAAGTGTACAAGAATGCGCAGAGCGATTCTTCAATCAGGAAACTGTCTTCTGCGGCCGACTTTGGTTAACAGTGCACCATCAACATTTAAAACGAGTCGGTACAAGAATTTTCGTTTTTCATACAATTTCCGAAGATTTATTCGACAAAAACTAAATTAGATTTGTGTTACAATATTTAGGTGCTTTAAAAACGTGATTGTAATAAATGTAATCCAGGTAAGCTGTTTAAAGTGTTTATTTCTATCAAATGACTATCGAAACATGTTTCACTTTAGTTATAACGACGTCCTGGCCAAAAGTTGCCAGTAGTGGTCTTTCAAAGGACGTTACTGGACTTTTATTTAAGATACTATGTATTTTATAATGATACTAGCTGACCCGACAGACTTCGTTCTGTCAAAAGCTATTTGACTGTGGCAGTTTGTCTACGCGCAAAGGAAACTACCTACCTACCCTACCCTACCTTACCCTATCCTACCCTACCCTACCTACCTATCTACCCTACCCTACCCTACCTACCTACCCTACCCTATTCTACCCTACCCTACCCTACCCACCTACCTACCCTACCCTACCCTACCCTACCAACCCTACCTACCCTACCCTACCTAACTAAAACCTACAATTTTTTTTTTTTTTTTTTGATAAAATCTGTACTCAGACCTACCAAATGATGACTGACACGTTATGTCAAACGCCATAAAGTTACATTAGAAGATAGAGTTACCTACTTATTATTACAATAAAAATGTAAATATGGTCGTTTTCTTACAATTTTTTTTTTTTAACTTTCTTAAATTTTTCTTACATAAGAACCTTCTCCTGACAATAACAAACACAACAAAAAAATAATTAGCGAAATCGGTCCAGCCGTTCACGCGTGATGCCGTGACCAAGGGAAATAGGGATTCATTTTTATATATATAGATGTGTTTACTGCTATGCTAATAAAATAATTATTTATGTTTTTATGATGTCAAGAAGACAAAGAGCAACGGGGAGAAAAAAATGTTGATTCGAGTGTAATAGAAGTAGTTTAATTATTGGAGCTGTCGTATCCAATGTCATCTGTCGCGCGACCGATAAAAGAAGTAAAAGGTCTGAATTTTTATGCAGCTCTCTACAGAAAAGAATACTCGAAGAAGAATTTAAAAAGAAAAATGTAAACATTTATCTAAAAAGAGTAAGACTGTTAAATTAAAGTAGCTAGCAATTGCACAAAAGAACAAAAATTGTGCATGTCCAGGGCCTCAAGTCTGCTATTACAATAGTGTCAGAATGGTCTCTTCATTGTGAGTTTTTGACAGATTTGCCATACAAACACTGTCAAATACTCACAATGGCGAGACCATTCTGACACTATTGTAATGGCAGACTTGAGGCCCAGGTTGCTCAAAAGTGTATAGAGACCAATTGTAGAAGACTGGATTCAGTGTATTTCTTGCAAAAACTGTTGGCACGAAGAATGGACAGCATAAGTAGGCCATGGTAGCTTCAAATGTAACATTTGTGAGTGATGCGTACTCTTGACCGCGTGCGCAAACTTGCACATCTGGCTGCGCACTCTTGTCCACATACTTTGTGCAAAAGTGCGCATTACGGATGTTGCAGTTTTTTTAAACAGTTCCTAAACCGTTACCTTTAACTTGTTTTTTTTTTAGTTTTCTTACTAGGCAAATAACCTAGGTAAATGAATAAAGACCGATGTTGGTTCTAAAACGCTTTGTCTTTTTTTAGAGAACATAGTAGAAAAAGTGCGCAGTGCTGCACACCCCTACTTGCGTAAATTATGAAATTTACGAGAATAGCTACGCATCATTTCCAGTATTAGCTGATCTCTCATTGTACGGAAATCCTATAGGTACAATGCCAGATCAGCTCTTACTGGATAATAGCTTGATATGTAGACGTGTGTACATCGGTACCGCAGATTACTAAATAGTTACTACCCGGTACCGGCGAAAGTAATAAATTTAATTGGCTATTTATAAATTCGATAAAAACACGATATGTAAAACAGCAGTAATCAATATTTACTGCGAAAACGCTGCTCATTTTTTATGTGTAAAAAATATTATTTAGTGCCTACTTAATCAAAAAAGATGCATGAAAGTGCTTATGGCCATATATATATGGCCTCCGCAGGCGCGATTCTCTAAGGGAACTGTTTAAAGATATTAACATCATGACGGTACCTTGTCAATACATCTATGAAAACATCATGTACGTAAGGAAAAATTTAAATATTTTCAGTAAAAGAGGTGAAAGACACAATTATAGTACCAGAAATAGGGACCAATTAGTTCAACCAGGTTTCAGACTGGCTAAAGTAGACTCATCCTTCATGGGGTACTGTTTAAAATGTTACAATAAAATACCTCCCCAAATACTCCAGTTGAACGAAACAAAATTTAAAACTTGTATAAAACGCACACTATGCAGCCAGGCATATTATAAGTTGGGGGATTACAACGCTGACAAAAATGCTTGGCTCAATGCTGGTCCTGCTCCATAAAGGCGCATAAACTAATTAATTAGCATTTGAAAATGTTATTGGAGCTGCTGAAGATTGTAGGACTATCTTTGCATTGTATAAACTCAATGTCCTTGAATTATATAATTGCATAGCACAGGTGTGAGTACTATGTACTATAGAGCTACCATTTACCGGGTAATATGTCTTTTATTGACTTGAATGTGTCCTGGCGGCTGAGAGTATGTCATGCTCACTCAAATGTCTCGCTGGTGGTGGCGTGTGTGTTGGATCATTAAGTTCCCTTCATAATGGTTGAGCTAAGTGGTGCTGATCCATGCGTCATGTTCGTGAACAGGCGCCGTCAGTTGGGACTGGTCATCTTTTTGCTTCCACGCTTAGCTGCCACGGCTTATTTTTAATTTTTGAATTTTTTTAATTACGGACGCTTCTAACGTGCACGTCTATCTACATTGTTCTCACATGTATAAATTCAACATGAATGATGTAACCCATATTTTGTAACAATATTTTGTTTTAAAAGAGTTTCCGTGGAGTTTCTTGTCCGTTCTTCTCCATAGGAACCTACTACGCTTTGGAATGGGCAACTAGCTTCATCTTTCTGACTGACCGACCCCTTGACAATTCAAAAGTACCTGTATTTGGTTTATTTGAAATAAATGCTTTGAGTTTTGAGTTTGAGTTTGCTTTAAATAGATATAGGAAAATGTTTGTTTTATTTTTTAGAATCTATACAATTAAATGAAATTGAAGTGTCTGTTTGTAATGTCAAAATAACAGTTTTTTACTCAATGAATATAAAAGTAAACCTACGGTACTTAGGAAAAAAAATTGTTTGTCTGTCTGTCTGTCTGTTTGTTCCGGCTAATCTCCGAAACGGCTGGACCGATTTAGACGGGACTTTCACTGGATAGCTGATGTTATAAGGAGTACTTTTAAAGACTTTAAGCTACTTTTATTTTAGAAAAAGCCACGCGGGCGAAGCCGCATGCAGCAGCTAGTCCTTGCATAAAAAATTATACAACGTAGTTAACTAGTATATTATAGTAAGTCAAGCAGAATACTAGCACCGCGCGTGATCAAATTAACGTAGCATTATCAGTACACTGTACAGAACAGAACACATCATTATGCAAATTATATTCCTCGGCCATACAGACTAAGCAATAACTGATGTCACTCGACATTGAAATGTAGAACTGACGATAATATGAATGTTCATTTAGGAGAAAAGACCATGCGACGGTACAACTTTGTATATAACTATACGCAAAGTCTCAAATTCAGATAATGTATGTAAACAAAGGGGATAACATATCAAAAAAATATGTTCGTAATGGTAATTCACATAAAATGCCGAAAAAAAGGTTCCATTTTCTTTTAAGTACTGAATTTAAGAAATAATAATTAAAAAATAATCATACCGTAATTAGTTTTATTAATTTTCGGTTTTAAACAAAGTAATTAAAAAAAAGGAGATTTTCTGGTATAAAATATTTTATGAAACTGGTAACAATGCAGGAGACCCAAACATTTTCACATTTTTAACATCTTCAACAACACTAATATTACAACTCTCATTCATAGATTCATATTGTATGTAGCTTAACTAGCCACATTTTGGATAAAAACAGCTGTCAACTGTTTTGAGTGGACATCGATTTTGGGAGGCCTACGTCTAGCAGTGGACTTAAAAGGGCTGATTATGACGATCATAGGCCGTGTCTCCGAAACACTACATAAAAGATTGTTTAGCAACGGTATTATGTTTGCATAGTTCTTATAATTAATTCACTTTAATTTCATAGATGATTATTTACAAAAAATATATAAAATGTATTGCACCACCGTCCTGTCATTTTGACAGTGACATTTATTCACATTGTTTACAAAAATTAACTGAATTAGAGACTTTGGGTATAACATTGCCGAATATACGGTAATTAAAACATTAGCCATAGACATATTAATAAAATGCAGTCTATACAGGATGTGTTTTCGAGACTGGGCAGTAAGGGCAGGTATTTTAATCGTTTTAGCTACAGGAACACAATGTTCGGAGACTGTCTTTAACTATTATTATTGAGACATTTTAATCTGCATTCAAAGATAATAACAAAAAACCCAAGAAAATTGTCGTTTAATTGTAGAAACAGCGGTTAAGGTACCTACCCTTACTGCCTCATCTCAATAATCCACCCTGTATAATGTATATGACACTAAGGACAAAAATCGCCAGATTATTGAAATCAGTAACTTCATCTTCGTGGTTTAAAATACCTTAGGTATTAGGTAATTGCAGATTTATGTTTGTTGCAGGCTGTACAATAACCAAGAGCGACGAGAGTACACGATTGCAGTGTGATCACAGCATAATTGTAATTTCCGTCGGTGTGGGTGCCATTACTGCACAGTGCAACCATGATAAAATATTCATGAAACACAGGAATATTTTAATTTCTAGCAATGTCTGTATCAAATGTAAAAAAAATATATGTTATTTTTTTATGTAAATCTTACAAAGATTTCTTTACAAGTTAATACTTTTAGTTTTATTTTCTATAGCTTATGCCCGCGGCTTAGTCCGCGTGGAGGCCGGAAATTATCCCACGGGAACGGGGCATTATCCAGGTTATAAACTATTTGTATGCCCAATTTCATCCAAATTCGTTCAGTTATAATCCATACTAATATTATAAATTTGAAAGTAACTCTGTCTGTCTGTCTGGCTGTATGTTACGTTTTCACGCCTAAACCGCTGAACCGATCGTCATGAAATTTGGCAGAGATATAGCCTGGGATATGGAGAAGGACATAGGCTACTTTTTTACGCGATAACCGACATCCACGCGGGCGGAGCCGCGGGCAAAAGTTAGTCTTAATATATGAAACAAAGTCGGGTTATTTACACCATTTATAACTCAAGAACGGCTGGACCGATTTTATGATCTTGAATTTGTTGGATTTGTCCTCGCCCCAAGTAGCAGAATAACCATTAAAACATGAGAAAATTTCACAAAAAAAAAAAGTTGAAAATTCACTTTCTCCTACATTTTACAGAACTGCTTTTTTGATATCTCGAGAACAGATTGGGGAACGGGGGAACAAGAAATTTCACGCAGACGAGGTCGCGAGCAGAAGCTAGTATAATATATCATTGTGTGATTATACTACCAATTGTTTTTTTTTTTTCTGGATTGTAGAACAAAAATGGTCTATACTTCCACTTTAAATTCATATTCATTTATTCACATTTAAATAGAGTAATTACAATCGGTGGTTTCACATGTTACATTATTTGATCCTATATTCTATTTAGCCTAGTATGGCATGTGAAGCATAATCATGCAAGATAATATTAATGTAGCATAATAATTTAATATAATAAAAACACCTCAACACAACTCAAACACCTCACACCTCTCAATATTAATGACAAGCCACATACGAGTAGGCATATCAATTTTTAAAATCACGAAAATAAAGTTAATTTTGATGGTCCCTTATTCCTAAATTGCAATTCTTTAAATCACCAACTAGGTTCAAATAAATATTGGTTAAATTATTAATAATTTAAGGAAAAAGGTTTTACGTCCATAAATTCCAAGCATTTTTGGGGGAATTTTGACGGAGTTTTACCGTATTGCCGTCATGCCAAATAGATGTATGAACAAAAAATTGTGTTCTAAAGGAATTACCTTAAAATCAAGCATCCCATATTTACTGAAATGTAAATATATGGCCACATGCAAAAACATATCAAGCTGGCTCAATCACAAAACAAGTTATTAAGTTTTTTGTCTCTCCTGAAAAGTAAGGGTTTTGTGGATACGCCCCTATGGTTTGAGACCCGCGATATAATAATAATACATCATAATAATATAGTAGGACTAGATTTAGGCATCGCCGCCGTTTTATCCGTTTGAGTTCTAATCGAACTCAAACTATTTATTTATTTAAACTTCATGTACAATAGTGGTACACAGGCGGACTTAATGCCACAAGGCATTCTCTAGCAGTCAACCTTTGGGTTAAATATAAAAACGTAGTAATAGGGCACATATGTCTAAAATACTAACTTCTTGGTTACGAGAATTTATATTATTTTATTGATACTAATACACATATACAAATAAAATGAACTAATAGATATTTTAACAAATACCACCTAATAACAATTACTATGACTAGACTACTAATTGAGAATGTTATTTAGTCTGACTTATATAGTGGTTACTATCACTTTCAATAATCACTGACAATAATCTTTAAGCGTTATTTATAGGCATAACTTTAATAGGTCATGATCTCTATCAAAGCTCAAACAATATACAAGTTAGAAGATATAAGAAAAGTACTTACTTATCAATCTGCGGCCTAGATATTTGATAGATCCTCCTGTTATCCTCATACCAGAAGGCATCAGCTATCATGGTCATATTCGTGCGAGGTATACCCGGACTCAATGTCATCGAACGATTTGCCTGAAAACAGTCCCAAAATTGAATCGTCAAAGAAAGTGTATATATAACGTCTGGTGATACCGTGTGGTGCCGGACGTAAAGAATAGCACCATCCTATTTCCTTTCATGGGTGTCGTAAAAGGCGACTAAGGGACTTCCTAGAGAATGGCCAGCAGCGTTCTCTATGCATTTTTAACACCATACTGCGATCGCCGACTCGCCTGCCAAGCGTAGCGATTATGGCAAACCCCCCAATTGGGGGAGGCTTATGTCCAGCAGTGGACGTCTTTCGGCTGAAATGATGATGATATAACGTCTAAGAGGTAGATAGAGATGTATGTAATGGACACCCAGATTTCGCCAGTTATATTTAAATCTCATGTGAAGTCTTTTGCCATTAAATGGGCATGACTTCAGTCTCCAAGCTGCAATTGAGAAATTCCTGATGGAAAAGCTCAATAACACTGTCTGGCCTGGGAATCTAACCCTGGACCGCTCGCTCGTGCTTGCAAATCATAGAGCAAGGCAGTCAAAACATTGATTAACCTGTTATCTTATCGAGATTACTCTGCCAATATTAACAGAATGATACGCCGCCTTATTAACCCAGATATGACTAGGCCGGAATTATATTACCGTTGTTGGTACTATTATGTCGCGATACGTGATAATATCAGTTACCTTTAAGATTCGATTAGATTATAAGTTAAATGTTACTGATACGGATATTTAACAAAGGCAGTGGAATAAATGTAGTAATAATACGAATGTTATCGAATCAAAAGTATCAATACTTGTTCCTACAAGGATTATAAAAAAATCGATACCAAAGCATCCCGAACGCAAAATACGCGCTTGGACATGGAGTTGCGGACACCAGCCCATCATACTACTACTACTACTTAAGAGCGTTCATCTCGCGCGGGCTGGCAACGTCGTATTTCTAGAGGCTTTTCGTGTTTATTTGATTAAATTACATATATGCAGTATATCTTTGTTATTTTGTAATTATTCTTAACATTTACTTTGAAGTATATACAAATATACATATAGTCACAATACTGCAAATAGAAAATAATTGTCAATTTGTCAATTTTTATGGGTAAATACCAAAATAGCATACATACTTATAAATACCAAAGACTTTGTTTACAATATTTTTTTTTTATTAAAAAAAAAATGTAGGTACTTGATTTAAATTTCATAAAATAATCGCCTCTGGAAATGGGACGTTGACAGCCCGCGCGGGATTAACGCTCTTAAGCACCGATGATTTGATAAAAAAAACCTCTTAAAACTTATTTGTCTAACTTAGAGGAAAAACTGTCGTCAAAGGGATGTTATATCATAGTATCGAAACAGCAAAACCAAAATAATATTTACGGTACAAAAAAATAACAAAATCATTTATTCAACAACAAAATATTTTACCTGAAAATGTCGTTTAGCTTGCGACATCAACACTTGATGGTCTTCAACAATCTGCTCTGTGGTAGGATCCACGATAGAGAACAGGTATCTATTTATCACCATCACTAGTTGCTTGCACCAAGCTATGCATACATGGTCTGGTGATGCCCAAACTCCTGGTACTGCAGTGGTCTAAAAAATATTAATTAGAATAAACAAATTTCGTATTGCAGTGTACAGTCGTCAGCACATCAAGTTACCACAAACTGTCAGATTTTCTCATTCGATTTTAAACTTTTGACAGTCTCGTGTAGCCTGATGTGCTGGCGACTGTACATTCATAAGCTGACTGTGGGGGATGATAAACGATACTGTTCAATAAATAAACCAGAGTAGAATAATCCGGCTCGAAGGACCACTTACTCTATTCAATAAATAAACCAGAGTAGAATTATAATAAGTTTATTATAGCATAAATACTTGAAAACAATATTTTTTGCCAGCTTTGCTGAGCTTTTTTGTGTCAAGAAAAAATGGCTTTTTTGTAACTTAGTGTTCATCAAAGACTTGACGTCACAAATCCTGCATCTCGCAATCATAGTTTACCGCGCGACTAACATTATATACAACACCCCGACATCAACCGTAGGGCAGTTGCTAACCAGACACAACACCCATCTGGTCGGAGGATCCTCCCTTTTCCATAGAGTATGAGTGAACTTTACACCCTGTTCCTCATAACTATATACCATAATTATCAAAACCTATCTAAAGGCTGGAGAAAAAGAAATGCCCCTATGAAAGTTGCTGCAATTTTTTTTACTTACCAAAGCGTTAATATAGCTATCATTCGAAGCAGTCAAACCAGAGGGTATCAACACATCGCGCGGTCCATTCCCGAAACTGATCAAGATTTTCTTTTGTTTCATTTCCATGTTGTTATTAATGTATGTGTCCCATTCGAGGTTCATTAACATGTAGTAGTCATCCATTGCTGCATCCACATTGACTACAGGAGCTTCCAATGGTGCAGCCAATGAGATGGCTATTGAAGTCATATTGATCATACTTGGGTAGGCCAACAGTCGTTTTGCTATGAGCCCTCCCTAGGCAATAGGAAATGGGTAGTTTTAAGTTTATTGGCACTGGATTTTGGCATAAAAAATAATCTTATTTACAATACTTAGAACTTAGATTAGATAGATAACAGACATTGCTTTATGATAAACTACTATAAAACAGAATGTTTTAAGATATCCTAAAAAAACTATGAAGTAATAAATTAAATGTCGTAACTAAATTATCTTGGATAAAATTGTTACTACATCATTATTTTGCATTATGTAAGTTAATGGCTTTGATAACACAAAACCATTTTATCCCCAGTGTATGTTTTGTAGTTTTATTTTTTTTATTTTTTATTATGTGTTTTCTGGTGTACAATAAAAAAATAAAAATAAATTTAAATAAAAATAAATAAAATATATAAATAAAAAAATTAATTAATTAAATAAAAATAAATAAATAAACAGTTGATTCCAGAAAAAATATTCAAATGTTAAGAAAATTATTTATAATTTAAATTATTTATTATTAAAGTAATATTTACCATAGAATGTCCAATGAGTAAGACTGATGTTGGTACAGTTTTTGTGTACTTGTTACTCTTGTATAAACTCAAGATCTTAGTAATGGAGGCTGCTGCAAACTTGGTCTGGCTCTGAAGCACCCCTCCATATAATCCAGACAACTCTTCATTGTAACTAACTAAAAAGAAAATATACTATTGATTTGTTGCGAAATTTTTAATTAAGAGCGCTATATCGGGTCCACTGGCGCCAATCCTTTAAAAAAATATTGGCTCGTGACTGAGAAGGTATTATGAAAAATGGCTCAATTAGCTGTCTCGGTAAGTGTGTCTAAAATTTTGTAATACCTTTTATAACGTTTCATATTGAGACACGAAGCAATAAAATACGATCTAGAGGAATGTGGCCATTTTTCTTTAGATCGAATTTTGTTGCTTCGTGTCTCAATATGAAATTTTATAAAAGGTATTAGAAAATGTCTCATAAAAAATATTTATAACTCAAGTGATGCATCATTATGTGCATGAATGCACACATTACTGTCACAATATGTGATTCATGAATGAATTCATGAATTAGAAGGCATTCAGTTCAATGGCATGATTTTACTTGCATTATTAGATTCCAAGTCACAACGATTTCCAAAACTTTTAACTGTTATTTTTATTCTTTACTATGATAATACACTTGACCAAATAAAGTCATATATAAGTAAAATAAAAATATATAATTTAAGTACCTTTAATAAATATAAATTTTACAAAAAGAAAAATTGCACTGGACTTACTTGAAAAGAAATCAAAGTGATATTGATATCCCTTTGAAAGAGCCTTCCTAAGAGCCACAGATGCAAGTGATCTAGCTTGCATGTGACTACCTGAATTCCCAGGCAGAAACAACACTGGGACACCATCAAACCTGTTGATTTCATTATGTAAGAAGTTTCAGTTTGTATTGTTCATAATAATTACATTCGGTGCAGAGGATAAAAATTATCCTCTGCCTAAGGGGATAAGCAGAGATGTAAATTCGTATTCTTCTTATGATCTTTAATTTTTTTATGAATGAAAACTACCTATTTATTCACTACTAATTACTTAATGAACACATACCACATTTTTCTAGCTCTCTCCGTAAATCTTCCTTCGCTATACGCATATAATCCATATTGAGGATAAATCTTATTCTCCGGGACGGATAATCGCTAAAAATATTCATGATTAAAAACACTGTAAGGAGATTCTTGGCGATTGTTGTTCGTAAATAACCTTATACTAACCACGAACTGTGGATACTCAAACATATAAGTCATTATACAATAGTTATTTTTGTCACTAAAGTATAAATTCAAAACACCGAGCAGATAACCCAAAACAAAAATAAGTGAAAGAATTTGAAACAGACTTGAACCCAAAATACTTAGGAACCTCATTTTGAATAGTTATAATACGAAAACTGTGCTAATACTGGTGCAAAAATATAACTTTAATTAATAACATTATCTTGAGAAAACAATACAAAAGATACAATTTAATTTAAGAATTTCGCTTTTTCACTCGTCACTGAATCCAAAAGTGTTTGCATTTGTTTGCCAAACTGTCACTTTGACGTTTTGTGAATGACGTCGGGCGTAATTTAACCAATCGAGCTCATCGGCCAACATCTGTGTTGAATACTCACTACTTTTATCGAAAATCGTCTATAACGCAACTAAACTAATAACTACTAAAAACAACAACTAAACTCAACTAATAGCATAGCGCTTGAGGAAAACTACCTGCTATTCCAGATAATTTGTGATAGTGAGTAGAGTAGTAGTTAGTACTTGGTTGGTAAAATACATGAAGTTCTTGATCCAGTCCCCTAAGATGTTGGTAGAGATAACAGCCTACGATTACGAGCAACAATAGCCATGCTAGTTGTTGCCAGTAACATACAATCAATCGCTAACAGCGTATTTGCGAACTTGAGTGGCTGGTTGAACAAAAAAAATAAAAAAAAACAGCATCAGTAACAAATTCATTACAGATACATCGTTTCTAAACTGAACTGAAGAGTTCAAGCTCAATGTCAAAATTGTCAAAACCAACTGGACATGCATGACAATCAGACTGACACAGTGCTGCCAACGTAGGCGATTTCTCGCCTCTTAGGCTACTCAGCAGGATAATCGGCGACTAAAAAATCTGGAATGCGACTGGTCGCCCTTTAGGCTACTTCAGGGAAATGGTATTAAAATTTGCCGAATCCTAAATAACCTTACTCATAAGAACAAAAAATCAACGCCCACGGAAATGTAAAACGTCTGTTATATTAAAAAAGAAGGATAGCCACCCTATTTGTTTATGGTTGGTTAATACCCTGAATTTGGCAATTGTCTTGGCTAATTGTAACCAAATTTAGAATGCAATATAATGATGAATAATCACTGCACTGTTACTGACTACCACAATTAACTATATTTTTTCATTACCTTTAAGTAATGCCGTCGTTGAAAGAATTTCTGCGTGATGGGTACGGTAAAGACAAAATTAAGGAACCGAATGCAACTACCCATGCTGATGGCCATTCTTAGAATACGTACACGTATGAAAGTCAGAGGTATTTGCTGCAACAGCTTTCAACCAAGCAATCATATGGCTACTTTACATGCTGGCAGGAAAACGTACGTCTCCAGTACTAGCACAGCAGCTGCAACAGCTGGTGGGTACCGCGGATGACGTCGTTGACGTCGAAAATCTAGTTGATGTATTGCTAGCAGCAGTTGAAGAAAGTTAAATTAATAATTTGTAAGTGCCACGTTACTATTTTACCTACTTTTCAGCTACATAATATAAACTTTAGTAAACTCCAGGTATGAATAAATAATATATATTGATTTTTGGCTTTTGGGCTACTTTAGGCTACAGCAGCTGAAATTCGGCTACATTAGGCTACTTATGTGGTAAAAAATGGCGACATCAGGCCCTAAGTTGTTGGCAACACTGGACTGACAACGTCAAACATAACCTAACAAAAATACAAACAATAATGTTGTTTATTAACATTTATTATTGAATAAATGTTAAAACTTTGTTGTTATTCATAAATAGACATATTGTATTAAATAAGGAGTTTCATTGTGTAAAGTGTTGCTTCTGAGGCAGTAAGAAAACATGACGACGTTTGAATTCTTCGGCGCGTTCCTGATATGCATTATCTTAGCTTTCCTTCTTCGAGTACTTTACTTGATTTATGACATTATCACCAGTAAATGTGAACTGACAAGAGCAAAATCTTTGCGTACCGTTTTCTGCATCGGCTCTGGAGGTCATACAACAGAATTATTGAGATTTGTGAAAAGTATTAATATGAAGAAATATCAGCCGAGGATGTATATTTTAGCTGACAATGATGCTAGCAGTGCGGTTAAAATTCATGAAACAGAGAAAGAACATACTGACTACACTCTCAGTAGGATACCCAGAAGTAGAAATGTGCAACAGTCATATCTTTCTTCAATAATCAGCACTCTATACGCTACTTGGTGCACTTTACCAGTAATCTATCATTTTAAACCAGATGTAATATTTTGTAATGGTCCTGGTACTTGCATTCCAGTCTGTGTTGTTGCTTTTGTATTGAGATGTTTGTTTATGTTAGATTGTCGCATAGTTTTCATAGAGAGTATATGTAGAGTTCGCACCCTCTCATTGACTGGAAAAATACTTCAGTTCTTCGCAGATATTATGATTGTACAATGGCCTCAACTGAGAGATGTTTGCTTTAGAGCTAAATACTTTGGTAGACTAACATAACATTATTTTATTATTGTTTATGGTAAGGATACAAGTGTTGCATGCTACTTTTTTATATCAACCAATTTATTACAGAAAATTATGCTTTGCAAATTTAAACTATTGTTTTTTTTTTCTATGTTTTAAGTCTCTAATATCAATCAATCTGTCTAGCGTTTTCCCAACTATGTTGGGGTCAGCTTCCAGTCTAACCAGATACAGTATTTTACATGAAGCGACTGCCTATCTGACCTCCATAACCCTGTTACTAGTTAACACGATACCCCTTGGTAAGGGCCATCCAAGTATTAGCGACTCAAAATCTAACTTTATTTTCTACACGAAAAGATACACATTTCATTGTGAGAATTTAGAATACGTTACCGTCAACGTATTTTAAAGTAGAAAATAAAGTTATATTTTGAGTCGCTCATTTAAAGTGAGCGCGCAGCGTCGCGTCTCGGTGTGAGCTGACCCTTACGTAAGCAGAATTTTAGATAATTTGAACCCCCACCTCCCCCTTGTCAGCAAAAGTAAGTAAAGTTCATACCCCCCGCCCCTCCCTTCTATGCTTACGTAAACATTGTTTTTAATCTGTTCAGGTTTCTTTATTTTTATTTATAAGCCTAGAAATAAGTAGACTATAAAATAATTGAATGCCCATTTAAGTAATTTCCCTATTTCGGTTCTTTCTAACCATAAAACACCGCGTGAGAGCTTACTCGTTCTCACGCGGTGTTTTATCTCAATATCAATTATTTTGGGGAATCCCTAAACATGGGGTTGCCATATTTGTTCAAATCAAAATCAACTAAATTATGCAGCAAAATCTGAAAAAGTAAATAAATATTGCTGACGTAATTACCATGTAGCCACCGGTTTCCCAAGTCATCAAAAATAAAGCAAGCCCCCCCCATTGGTGCTTACGTAATACTGACCCCTAAGACTGGTTGTCACACTTGGGAGTCTGAGTGTCAAAGATCTAGTAATGACAGCCAAGACCTACAGTTTAACGTGCTTTCCGAGACACGGTGAGGTCTTAATATGTAATAGATGGTCACCCATCCACGGACACCTTTGATCTACCCGTGTGGCAGTTATTTTATTTAGTCACTACTAATGACCATTAATTACCACTCCTTACCTTTCTAATAATAGAACTGTTGTATAGGGTAGGGCAGAAACTTCTGAGCAAGTCAGCATGTGCAATTAGGGTTTTTTTTGTTTCCTTGTTATTGTTAAATACTATTTACACCCACATATTTTGTAAAATTATTATAATAATGGAACATGGAAATAAAATAAAACATAACTTGAAAAAGTGTATAATTAATAGCTCTAGGGAGATCACAAATATTTGCAGTTGTTTTTAAAATCACAAAGCGAACATCAATTATACCTTTGTGTCATTATATAAATCTTAGCCACAATTTATAATTTTCCTTGCATTTCTAAACATTACCTATTGACCTTTAAAATTTATTCGGTTGGTGGCACAGATAATGATCTCATCTGTTCAATCCACAGAGGTTTAATCTAATCTCACAGCATTGTAACATGAAGCGATAACAACGCCAAATTCCTCCACATATCAGTACCTATCTATTGATAAAAACAAAAGTTATATCCCTGAAGCTATACTAAAACTAGTCTTAAGGACACAAGAAGCAACTTTCAATGACAACTTATTATAAACTACAACTGTTTATTTCAATGTGTGGAATACAATTAAACACAAAAGTGATTTCATATAGTCATGTAGGGTATTTATCTATGTAGATGTAAGTGTCTCGATTTTATAGTCAGGGATGAGTTGTATATACCAAAGAGGTCCTAACGGTTGGTTCTTTCACTCAGCAAAAAATATCCGTGACTACAAAGAGAAGGTTGATTTTTTAATGTTGGGAACCAACCCACATGTAGCTGGGTACCTTCCATTAACCGTTAGGACCACTTTGATATATACAACTCATCCCTGACCACAATGTGGATTGAGTCCTTTCTGCTTAACTACGTCCAGTTGTGCTTATAGCCGCGCTCTTTTTTATTGTGCTTGTCGGCGCCGACAAGCGCTGGCATTTCGGCGCCAGTTAACAGCTTTCTACGTGAATCCCTGAACCGCGACGTAAAATTGCTATGATATGTTTGAATTTCAACAGCACTTACCATCTGTGCAGTCTGTAAGTGCCACTACAAAATCAGCCATAAGTTGTATACAGTTATCAAACATATTGTAATTGTTTTCATTTCCAATAGCATTGCCAATCAGTAATGCTATAAAAACAACATTGGATTTCTTGAATGGCTGGATTCTAGCAGTGATAAGTTATTTAAACTTTTGGTATGCTGCAATCATAGACACAATAAAAATTCCATTGTGTCCTGGTCCCAGCATTCGAAGGGTTGCTCATCTTTCATTTACAAATATATAGTTTATAATTAATTTTCTCCTATTCTATTACCTATGTCAAATCAACCTCCTAAAAAATAGCAAAGAGCACTTGCTGAAAAAAGGCACATGACTTGTTCACCAAAGAACAAGTAAGGCCATGTTTGGCCTTCAAAAGATCACTACAGTTAAGTCTTTTAAGTACTTTTTTCTTAGCACTGAATTTAAATAGCCCTGACCGAATTAAATGACCTTATAAAATTATTGTATAAACACTACAACACAGTTGACAATTATGGAAGGTAAATATTTGAGTTCAGTAAATACTGCAAAATGCTTCTTTTTATTTTACAAACTAGCAACATGTTTGAGCATCACACGAACTTTTTCTTTTTACATTAGCCACAAATGTGGTTATTTCTTACATGGTTGCTTGTCTGAAATGTTTAGGTCATTTCAAATTTACTTGAATTAAGCAATAAAGCAAGATCTCAAGTATATTATGCAATGTCCACAATCTTTGGCAGTATGTTTTTCAAATGTGTATAATTATTTTTACGCATAAGATCAGATCAAAATTGTATGGGTTACCTGGCAACATTACTAATATAAATGCATCAGTCTTCAATTAATAATTAGTAACATTGCAGGATGCATAATGCAAAAATAGTGGAGCTGATAAATACAAGAATAACTTTCTCCCTAGCTCATTACACTGGGTGTAAGCTCCTTATATTATTTGATCTTTATAAAATTAGCATTTTAAGGAAAATAAATTGCATTTTGGGATTAGACACACCTTAGTAGAAAGAACTGGCACAAAAAGTGCCTTCACACTAGAATAACCACAAAATATGTGACTGCCAAAAATGCTATGATGAAATAATACTATGTATACGGACATTAATTTTCTCATTTGTGACAATAACTACATATTTTGAAAACTAAATTTAGCCTTCTTTTTTACATAATATCTTATTTATTTGCCAAGTGTAAACTTTTTATGTAATTATTGTTCCAAACAAGTAATAATGCACGTGCATACAAACAGATCTAAAATCATCTCCTGTTACACAAAGAGATCAGCTCATAGCATGCGGCAGTCAACACATCACAAGTTCATAAGTTTATCTTAAGCTAGTTATTAAACTACAGATACCCTTTACATTGAGATATATAACAATATTGCTAACAAATCAATATTTTAGGCACGTCCGAGAATACTATATTCATAGTAAGTGACTATGTATCTAAAAATATAAGTACAAAAGGAAGAATTAAGTTTTTTTTTACATATCTAAGTAATAAACAAGTACCCATAGTAGTATTTTCATGTTTCAGGGTTTACTAAGATCTAAGTTGGTACTAGGCATTTGATTGCTAGTTTCTTGTTTGGCACTGTCGTCATTTTTGTTATCAATCTGTAGTTTTTCATCGTCTATGAGGTACATAGCTTCATCATATGTTGGGGGAGGTGGTTCGGAGCTGGAAGGTTGTGGTTTACTAGCAGCAGCACTTGCTATTAAGGCATCATAAGAAGGCGGTAGTGTTGCACTAGAAGCAGTGCGAGGTACTTGACCGCTATAGGCTTGTTCAGCTTGGACTGCAGCCATATCCTACAAAATAAACAATATCATTACATTTGAGGTATTTGACACTTTCTCCTTTAGCGTGCATGCAAAACAAACATAATTATCTTGTTATTTAATTAAACAGTCCGACTTAAGGTAGCCTCTTAGTTTTATCTCATATCAAACAGTTCAGTCAGTGGTTCAAGGTGAGATGTATTTGTTATTGATTAACTGTATTATAATGGCATACAGTTAATTATTTGTATGTTTTAGGTACATTCCTATGTAGAAATCATTTATTTTACCATATTTGACCTCATAAAAATAAAATTCTTATGTAAATATAACTGTAATGCAAAAAATTTACACAGCTCTAATTATGTTAATCAAATATATGGTAGTGACCTAGTAAGTAGTGTTATGTACATAACAGTTGATAGGCATGTCCCACTTACACAAAGGGTTAAAGATTTTGATTAGTATAATTTTTTGTTTACTATTATTATGGCAAAAAGTCTGCCACTTTTTGCCATAATAATAGTAGGGTAGGGTGACAATTTTTAAATATCACCATGAATGAACACTTACAATCATAAGCATTCATAGGAATTCACTCAGAAGGCAAACAATTTGCCCAATAAAATTTGAAACATTTATTTTGCCCTTCAAAATGATTGTAGGACAAAAAACAACAATAAAACCATTCATACAATACCACAACAAAAAATTGAAATGTTTTAAGTTTGAACTATCTATAAATTGGCACTATTTTTTAAACTTGTTGTTTGACAACACAAACACTAATTAATTATTACAAGTCGTAAATAATGCATTAGAATATTAATGTTTCAAACAATATTAGCCAAACAAGTGTTCTTGATAAAGTAATGAACTTACCCTGATAATCGCCCTCTGGTGTAGTAGCATTTGTATCACGCTTTTTCTCCTCAAATAAAGCATACTCTTCACAGCAACCATCATCCCGGAACATATAAAAATTGGCCCAACTAGCCACATGTGTCCCAAATTGCTGAGAATATAGCCATCGGCGTCTCCCAACGCTAACACTGTAATCACAGTGCCCACAGAAAATAACACCATTGAAAGCACAAAATAAGAATAGCTTGTGCAGTCACATCGCCCGAATCTCTGATCTTCGTCAAAATCGTAATCACGACGCCTCAGACGATGTAAACGTTGTCGAATGAAGGGGCTATCGAACACAGTAGCCATTTTTTATTATATTTAGGCACTCTAATCACACTCAACACATATTCTGCATTCGATTTATTCGTTTAAAAAATATACGTGGAAATCACAAACTTTCTTACTTGGGAAAGTGAGTGAAAAATTGATGAAAACTTTATGAAAAACAAGTCTGCCACAATCTTCAATCTTTAGTCATAGAGTAAAATACTAGTGAGGTGAAATTGGAATACCAAATGAATTAATCTAGTCTATGATCATAACTAACTAAGGCTGGAATCACCAACGCTTTTCATGCGTTCCTTTGATATTATACTTGTCTTAATCCAAGCATATAACTAGCCACTAGCTAGCTAGCAATAAATCATTTACTTCAGAACGATACCTCTCTCTATAAGTCTATACCCAAAGTCTCAAATTCAGATAATTTATGTAAACAAAGGGGATACCATATCAAAAAAATATCTTCGTAATGGTAATTCACATAAAATGGCGAAAGAAGAGGTTTCATTTTCTTTTAAGTACTGATTTTAAGAAATAATATTAAAAAAATAATCATACCGTAATTATTTTTTGTAAATTTTCGGTTTTAAACAAAGTTATTAAAAAAAGGAGTTTTTCTGGTATAAAATATTTTATGATACTGGTAACAATGCAGGAGATACAAACACTTTCAAATTTTTACATCTCCAACAATACTAATATTACAACTCTCATTCATTGATTTATATTGTAAGTAGCATATCTAGCCACATTTTGGATGAAAACGGCCGTAAACTGTTTCGAGTGGAAATCGATTTTGGGAGGCCTACGTCTAGCACTGGACCTATAAGGGCTGATTATGACGATCATATGCCGTGTCTCCGACATACTATACAAAACATTGTCTGGCAACTGTATTTTGTGTTAGTTCTTATTTTTTTTTTCACTTTAATTTTAGCGATGACTATTTACAAAAAAAACTATCTTTGTTTACATAAATTATCTGAATTAGAGACTTTGGGTATAATTCAGATACTTACATTAAACAAAGTAATGTCAAGAAATGTCACTGTCAAAATGACAGGACATCTATAAAATTAAATCCATACTATATATACTACTATATACTATTATACTATACTATATACTATACTATACTATATACTATACTATACTATACTATATACTATACTATACTATATACTTACTATATACTATATATACTATATACTAACCTAAACCGCTGAACCGATCGTCATGAAATTTGGCGGAAATATAGCCTGGGATATGGAGAAGGACATAGGCAACTTTTTTACGCGATAACCGACATCTACGCGGGCGGAGCCACGGGCAAAAGCTAGTATGTGATAAACGTTTAGCCGTATGGGAGGCACATCAAGATCGTACTTGGTCCCTGCCTCAAAAATAATGAACTGACTTTTCAAAACGTTATACAGTAACCCATGTCTGTTGCGTAGCGTTCACATGTGGCCAATAGTGTCCTAATACCGCCGACTGACGCGCTCAGTAGCACCATGTCGTCTGCGTAACTTAAATTATTGACACAGACACCGTCAATATGACAACCGACATGATGACTGCTAAGCGCCTCAATCAGGGCATTCATATACAAATTGAAGAGGGCAGGGAAGGTCAATTGATGTCTTCTTAACGTATTTGAACTGTCAAAATTATACGGTTACGGATTTGTGAGTAGCGTTTAGAGGACTTCGTCGTTAATATCGACATTCAATACGGCACGAAACCGTATCGTACTGTTGTGAATAGCTATGCTGGTCGGGGATGGAGTCTAAGTGAAGGCATGTATTGGATTGTAGGCAGTCACTTACTCTCCTCCAATCCGTCACCACTTTGGTGGGAGGGGAATGATTGGGGTCGGGGAGACCTATGCGGGGGGCCAGCTTTATGACAACTGGATGGTGATCAGAGATGAGCACTTTTACCGCCTCTATAGAGTCCAACCGTAAGTTGCTATTGTTCAGAAGTTGTGGGAAAAGTGAGTGGGAGTCATCGGAGAGATGACATCGAAAATCAATATTCAGGATGGGGCAGAGGTCGTACAGGTGTCTTCAGGCAGGATGTTTGGCGTTGAGATCAACCCGCTATAATAACGCAGTCCCTCAGGCCAAGCAGGGCAGAGAGGTCATCAGATGGGAGTTGGAAAATTTTCTGAAGAGGTATTATGGGGGGAAGGTTGACAGATACTAAGGTGATCGGTTTTTGGCTTGACATGCCTAGTCGGCAGACCGATACTCCTAGCCGTGAGAGAGAAGGAGGGTCGATAAGGTTACTGCATCCCTGGATGAGCTATACTGCATCCAGGATTTTTTTTTTATCTAGTGCATCTCGGAGTTAACCACGTGGGGTTGAGACTCTAACCGGACTTTCCTGTGGTTGCCTTAAGCTCCTAAAAACTTAATGCCTCCAGCCAGGGCGTAAAACTTATAAACTAAACGACTGCTGCAGCTGCTTAGGGCAGCGTCGGAGGGAGGGTGGCAAGGGACCGTCGGTGGCTAGATAAAATCAGAGTTATGATTGTTATCCGGGGGATTTAAAGCTACAGGCTCAGCTATAGCGCGTGCTGGCACTTCTCTTACAAGCAAGGGTCGGGGAGGACTATTTAGTCGGGGATTTCGCGCGGGGCCTCGGTTGCGAGGTCGGAATGACGATCGTGTATTGTGTATTCTCTTGCGAACTGTACTAGTTTCCCTACGACTCTCCTGGAGGAGAGTAGTGGGGTCGTCTGGGTCGGTATCATTCCGGATGCAGTATAGCTCCTTTTTAGAGTAAGTAGTTAAGAGTCCCTGATCCCATAGAAATATAAAAAACAGGAGAAGTGGCAAGGGGGCGTGTCTGTGTCCGCGCGCAATGATCAAAATGCTCGCAAAGTAGGCAAATGGCTGTCTCCGCGAACTAGTGCGCTTTCGACCGTGATCGTGACAAATTATAAGAATGCCGTGTTGTTCAGTGATTTCTTGTAAAAACTGAAGCCAAAACAAAATGTTTGTACAGACGCCAGCACATCAAGCTACTACAGATATCCCTTAGATTTTAAAAAAAAAAACGAAGATTTCACAGTTTCGGGTAGCTTGACCTGCTGGCGTCTGTACATTATCGAATCATTTACCATAAGTAAGTACAAGTATTTAACTATATCTGTCTTAAAATCATGAAAAAGAACAAGTCGTAAAATATTTCTTGCTTTTACTACGTTATTTTTGTTTTCATACATAACAGCGACTGTATTATTTTTGCAATAAATACATTGCTTCTTAACCACTACGTAAATATGACGCTAAGTGACTGGACAGCGCAATGTAAAAATCATAAGACGATACTTTGTGTATGCGGTTGTATCGCGTCGTACGGCCGCTGTGTCTTGCCGTGAGCTAATGCTGTGCTTGTGCAGATCCATACTAAAAACCTAGGCTATCGACAATAATGTCGATTTTCTAATGAATATATTGCTATTATAGTTTATTATATAATTATATAATTGCATAGCACAGGTGTGAGTACTATGTACTATAGAGCTACCATTTACCGGGTAATATGTCTTTTATTGACTTGAATGTGCCCTGGCGGCTGAGAATATGTCATGCTCACTCAAATGTCTCGCTGGTGGTGGCGTGTGTGTTGGATCATTAAGTTCCCTTCAAAATGGTTGAGCTAAATGGTGCTGATCCATGCGTCATGTTCGTGAACGGGCGCCGTCAGTTGGGACTGGTCATCTCTTAGCTGCCACGGCTTATTTTAATTTTTGAATTGTTTCTATTACGGACGCTTCTAACGTGCACGTCTTTCTACATTATTCTCACATGTATAACTTCAACATGAATGATGTAACCCATATTTTGTAACAATATTTTGTTTTAAAAGAGTGTCCATGGAGTTTCTTGTCCGTTCTTCTCCAAAGGAACCTACTACGCTTTGGAATGGGCAACTAGCTTCATCTTTCTGACTGACCGACCTCTTGACAATTCAAAAGTGCCTGTAATTGGTTTATTTGAAATAAATGCTTTGAGTTTGAGTTTGAGTTTATTCTTCAATTTGTCAACCGTTTTAACCCGATTGGAAGACACATGTGAAATAATGTTTATTACTTAACTTTATTTATTAATATAATTGTGATTATGGCTTTTGCACAGCACAGCGATAGAGCCCGATGTTTACGTGTGAGTGAGTTGTACGGCGCACGGTAAATGCGCGTTGGGTTTGATGCGATAAGGTTTATAATTGATTGTGTATTAAGTTACGATTTATGAATTGCGAGTGTGTGCGCGACTTCGTATCTATTGCTTTTACTGAACTGCATGTGTAGTTGTGGCGAGTGGAAGGGACAGACTGGAGGAATCGGGTTTCTATATATTTTTAGCTGCCGGGCATATCTCCTTCTTTCTTGTACCTATGGTCCCTCCCTTGTGATATCGAGACCTATCGTTGCGAACTATGCAATAGTTGCCGATTGACGGGTTTTGATGGCTGGGCTTGTGGAAGGATTGTTGAAGGACGAGAACGTCTATTTGGTGGTCGGAGATCACGTTGAAGGGATCTACGGCGTTGAGACCGACCACGGGAGTGGTTGCAGGTAGAGAGCGTGCAACTGGGGTGCCGGAGGGGCTTGGAGAGTGAGCGCGGGTTTATTGGGGAGAGCGGGGTTGGGTGGTGAAGGGGAAAAAAACTCGCGGTTGGACACTATTTAATACGTATAAATAATAGTAGTCTATGGTTGGACCGTTGTAACCCGTATTTTCTTTAGTCGAGTGACTATTTTTCATTGTGGATAATGCGGGTAAATGAAAACACTACAGTGGTAATACTCTGTGACTTATCCTGACAGTGACAAATCAAGTTACTGTCAGTCAGTAGTGTCAGTGTCACATTGCTAATGAAATGCAAACGTTCATGTTTTTGTGACGACGTACATATTTAATAATAACTCTAATTTGATACGAAATTTTAACTTGTATTCGCTTATTGTAATACGGATGATTCAAGAAGATACTAAAGAATTTTCGTCAGCTGCTATGTTCTCTGTGTGATTATTAAATCGGTGATTTGTTTCGTTCGATATGGCTCCTTTCATTTTATTTATCGTGGCATTTGTCTTGGAAACGGGTACTTTGATTTTTAATTTAATTTTATTATTGGATAAGACTGTGAAATATCGTTTTATATCAGCTATCTTAAAATCTGCTTGTATTTCTGTTTTGCAGGGGTGTCAGCAATACACGTAACCCTATCAGATAATGGGCCTGCAGTAAGAGGTGCGAATGTGACATTCACAGCAACTATTGTATCAGGTTACAATGGAGAAAACTTTAAATTTGTGTTTACTGATAATGGAGTTCCACAACATAAGCAAGAGGTAAGCACCTTTAGGATGATTTTACTAGTTCTGCAACCTCCAACATCTGTCTCCTAATTAACAGGTTTTGTTTGAATAACAAAGCATGCTCTATCTTACACTCTTTTTCACAATATATTTAAATAATATGAAGAATATTTATGAAAAGGAGAATGATAGTTGAATTATATTTACAACAATGTTGCATTATTGTGGTGTAGATTGAAACCATTTGGTATTTTTAACTTGCCAAAGTATTCATCATACCTTCCTATTAAAACACACTATGATACTTTTTAGTGGTTTTCTTGTAGTATTAAAATAATGTAATTAATGAATGAGCGGTATCAGGAATAATAACATTACAAAGGTACAATAGATGAGATAAATTTATATAGTTGAGCTATATATCCCTATCAGACTTGTTTGATTAATGAATCAATTCTGTCACTCAATCACTTATGGAAGTCAACTGCTCTAATGAAAAGATGAGTTAACACAATAGATATTAGAAATATGTCTCTATATAATAACTCAATTCTTTACTTGCTTGCAATATAAATATCAATTATGTTAAAAAATTAAAAAGATTTAAATAAACTTTTAAGGAAAAGTCATAAACCCTGATTTATTATTCAAATTAGCATTTTTTTAAAAATGTAAGGGGAAAATACATAAGTTTAATTCAAAAGAGTTTGAATCCCTCTGATATTTTCCTGTTTGTCATTTATTTTGGGAATAGTGTTAGTCATACTTCTTTATCCTCATACAACAGTAAATGATTATGAGAATTGCTTGTACATCCTGTCTCTTGTTCTGTAATCTATTTTGCCCCGTATGTAATGTTTATTGGATCTTCACAGTATGCTCAGTAGTCTATTGACTTCTTCTCAGTATAATATATGTGATTTTCAGCTGCTATAGTTACACCATTTTGAACAGAATCATTAGGTCATAAATCTTTTTTTTTTTTCATTTGTCTTGCTCACACTTGTAAAGCTGCTTTGAGAATACGCTATAATATAATAGCATATAGTATATAGCTCATAGCATAACAATATCGCGCATCATAAATTGTTATGGAGACGTTCACACTGTACTGTACTATATATTATTGGAATATATGGTGCGCGATATTGTTGTGCTATGAGCTATATACTATTTGCTATTATATTATAGCATAGTCTGAAAGCAGCTTTAAGCTTATGGAGCATGCTAGTGTAGTAGGTAATACTCAGTTCAAAAGGGCCTGACTGGGCTCTTTAGGCCCAGTGAAAAAAGGTTAATCCTTCCCTCATGCATCTACTACAAAATGTTTATGTACTTAAATAAATTATTATTACATTTTATTATTATTATCCATCACAAAGTCTGATTTTGTTTCGCCCCTGAGTTTGTTTCGCCATTTCTGCTCAGGGGTAGTCAGATAGGAAATTTATTTGACGTGTAACAGTGATTCCGATATCCTATTTACAGAATAAACGATTTCATTTCATTATGGCATGTGCTGCTGAAAGTTATCCCAACAGACAACAGCCCCTCTGGCCGATTCACGAAAATCACAAAGTAAAAACTGACCCCCTAAAGAACTTTTCGGCCAAGAAAAAAAATTGCTACTTAGCAAAAATTCCCTCTCGACTTGTATAGTAAACAACAGTGTACTATACTATTTAACAATACAATGATGTTATTACATGAATAACTACAGTCATTGAACTGTTGCTACACACAGCCTTGTTTGCTATCAACTCAGTTGCAGGAAATTCACTGATACAGTCTTGTGTATTTTGAGTCACTGTGGCTAAATGGAGTAGGCCTAGACATTGTCTGGGTCTGATAATGTATCTCTGTCCTGGTAGAACAGTCCCTTCCGTTAAATTTCTGACACGTGTCGATACGCTGCATTATCTTGCTATCTTACTTATTATGAAAGTTGGTGTGTTTGTTACTCAATTATGCTATAGCAGCCTAATTTTGGCAAACAGGTGGACTATGAACTGAATAAACATATAGGATACTTTTATCCCGGGAGGACTTAGGGCCCGTCCCCATCACCACGGCGCGGCGCCGCCCCGTACAACGGCACGGCGCCGCGAACGGTGCGACTTCTAAAAACAGAAGGGTGGAAAGATGTTGACCGAACAATTTTTGAAAATGTTCACCGTGCAACGGCACGGCGCCGTGCCGACGATCTTACCGACTTACGATCCCCGAGATTAACTTATACCCAAAGTCTCTAATTCAGATAATTTATGTAAACAAAGTAATGTCAAGAAATGTCACTCTCAAAATGACAGGACAGTGGTGCAAAACATTTTATCATTAAATGTTTTTGTAAATAATTATCGATAAAATTAAAGTGAATTAATTATAAGAACTATGCAAACAAAATACCGTTGCCAAACAATGTTTTTTGTAGTGTGTCGGAGACACGGTATATGATAGTCATAATCAGCCCTTTTAAGCCCAGTGCTAGACGTAGGCGTCCCAAAATCGATTTCCAATCTAAACAGTTTACAGCCGTTTTCATCCAAAATGTGGCTAGATATGCTACTTACAATATGAATCTATTTATGAGAGTTGTAATATTAGTGTTGTTGAAGATGTAAAAAATGTGAAAATGTTTAGATCTCCTGCATTGTTACCAGTATCATAAAATATTTTACACCAGAAAATCTCCTTTTATTAATAACTTTGTTTAAAATCGAAAATTTGTAAAAATAATTACGGTATGATTATTTTTTAATTATTATTTCTTAAAATCAGTACTTAAAAGAAAATGGAACTTCTTTTTTCGTAATTTTATGTGAATTACCATTACGAAGATATTTTTTTGTTGTGTTATCCCCTTTGTTTACATAAATTATCTGAATTTGAGACTTTGGGTATAGTTACGCGGACAAAGTCGCCGAAAATGTCTATGTTTTGTGAACTTTCTTTTGGTCGTTTTAGTTTTCTAACATAATTATGTAGATAATGAAGATAAATAGCAGGACGATCTATTTAGGGAGCTACAACTGCTAACTCCACACGTAACTTGACGTGACGCGTTACTTAGCTAATTGCTACCTTACGGATGCGACATTTAATCGCGTCTGTTCGATATAGTTTCTATTTCTTAATCACAATCTGAAGGCCGGGAAGCGAAAGACCTTGAAGCTGAAACTGCCCGCGTGGTACGGATTTCCATCCGGGCAGGCAAAACTGATAGATTGTGTATGGCGCCTTTCAGCAGCCTGCATTTTGGTGCCGGTCTAAATACAGTGGCGTAGTTATGCCAATGCAACCAATGCGGTCTCATGGGGCCCTGATTCAAGGGGTCTCAGCGGGCCATGAACGATTTTATTATTTCAAAACATTTTTTCGAGGACGGCTCTCCCAGAGGCTCTATATTATGATTGTGTTGTGTATAAACTACAACTTGCGATTAAAAAATAATTGCAATTTCAGTTTTTATTCAGTTTGCCGACGATATCGCCTCTTTACAAGAGCAAAGTGACATCTCATAAAAACGTTTATTTTTAAATATCACGTTGTTCTTGTAAAGAGGCGATATAGTTGTCATGGCTGAGACTATGGAAGACCTCAGTACAATGCTCGATGACCTCAGTAGAGCTTCCGAAAGAGTGGGTCTTAGAATGAACATGGACAAGACAAAGGTCATGTCAAATGCCCATGTAACACCCACTCTCATGAATATCGGAGACGCTACACTTGAAGTTGTGGACGAGTATGTTTACCTAGGACAAACTTTCCAGTAAGGTAGGTCCAACTTCGAGAAAGAGGTCAATCGTCGAATCCGACTCGGCTGGGCAGCGTTCGGAAAGCTACGCAATATCTTCTCGTCCCACATACCGCAGTGTCTCAAGACGAAAGTCTTTGACCAGTGCGTGTTGCCAGTGATGACATATGGCACTGAAACGTGGTTGCTCACAATGGGCCTTATTAGGAGGCTAAAAGTCACCCAAAGGGCATTGGAGAGGGCTATGCTTGGAGTTTCCCTACGTGATCGAATCAGAAATGAAGAGATCCGCTTGAGAACCAAGGTAACCGACATAGCTCGAAGAATTGTCAAACTTAAGTGGCAATGGGCAGGGCACATTGCGCGCAGAACAGATGGCCGTTGGGGCCGAAAGGTTCTGGAGTTGCGACCGCGTACCGCGAAGATGTAGCGTTGGAAGGCCTCCCACAAGGTGGACCGATGACCTTATGAAAGCCGCAGGAATCCGCTGGACGCGGGAAGCACAAAACCGGTCGAGGTGGCGGTGCTTGGGGGAGGCCTATATCCAGCAGTGGTTGTCGTTCGGCTGAAATGATGAATGATGATGATGATTTATAATAAAACCCAAGTTTCAGTTGTCTACTGCCGATTAGCCGACTTCTCTTCAGTCCACATTCGTTTTTCGGCAAAGGCACTTCCATTTTATTTTTCTCATTGGGTCCCAAAAAGGCTAGTTGCGCCACTGCAATTATGCCAAGGCAAGTCAAATAGGCCATGAGCGTTATTAACTTACTAAGCACTTCGTCTGGCTGCACATATGGTTTCCTAGTCCTCCTGACTCAGCACATTATTATCTAGGCCACCGCAATGCATCTTCAAAAAATCTACATCGTTACCTATTGAAGGCGTGTATTTTTACGTTAGGCTAATTATAAATCGGTGCCTAATAATTAGCACTAATTTCTAATTAGCTATTTAACTATTTTAAATTCCTGTCCTTAATGTGTTTTTAACCATGATGAAAGGCATCAATGTCTTGATTGACTTGGGCCTCCAAATCGGGATATCTCCCAGAAACTATTATGGACATCGACACAACCTACTTAGTAGCTTACAATTTCGCATTGTCCTACTTATGTGACACATTGGTTGCAAATAAATATTGATTAATATGATGTGGTTATTTTAGATCTGCCACCAACATAATTATGTAAATGCTGTCGTTCGTAAACTATGTAAATTCTGCCAATAAAACTGCATGATCATTTAATTTTACAAATACTCTCATAAACCTGTTATTTGCATAAGCATGCACATGGAGGACCGGGGCTATCTGCGCAATGCTATCGTAACAGATGTGATGCATGACCAACGACATGTTGCGATAAGCACGAATAAAAAATCCTCTGGCATGTATGATGTCAAAGCTCAAAGCACATCGGATTACACATGCGTATTGCATTATCTCCAGATAATTTCCGGCAAAGTACTTAATTTGTATTCGCAATTTAGTTTCCAAAAATGTAAACAAATATAAATGTATTTGTAAAAATAATTTTAATACCTACCTTTACATAGGGTTTAGTTTGCGCTGCAACTTCAACGATATTTTAAGTATTTTTTTAATCAAATATTCATTCTAAAATTAACTTTATTAAAAACACTGAAATAAAGTCGATATTTGTTTATGTGAAAAGAACATGAATTGGAAACAAAGATTTGAATAGACTCGAGAGTTGGACTTGGAACATTTTTTTTTTAATTCTACTATGAGTTTGCTCTTGACTTTAGTCTAGGTCTGGATGAAAGAGATAAAGTCTACGATGGAGTGAGCTTACCCAGAAGAAGCCTGTTCACTCTCACTTTGAATAGATTAGGGTTGTATGCGTTCATAACACATAGGTAACAACATAAGTATGTAGGTATTAACATAGGTCTATGTTCCAAGTTCAACTCTCCTCGCCCATCTAAAATCGAAGAACGCTTTACGTAACGGCAGCTGCAACGTTCTTTATAATAATAAACTGTATATAATAACAAACTGCGATTACTAATACTTATGTCTGCCGACTCCATTATGTAAACTTTTTTGATCGTTCTTTGTATCGGTTATTTGAAGGCTTATGTTGAACAGTGGACCTTTTCAAGCTGTTTGACAATGACCATAACAATCGCAATGGGTATAATATACCAGTTGCCCTGAACATAGCTGGAAGAGGTCATTGTCCGCCCTTAGCCAATGCCCGGTGCACCTGCTACGGGCCGTGTGAGTGAATGAGATCTCTCTCCCTTTTGCAGCCTCCTTCTGCTATATTACTGTTTCGCAGAAGGATACCACCGCGTCCTAGGACTCCTCGCTGCCGACCATCGCATTCACTACGGCCGGCACCGACAGGTCACTGCCTACTCCTGAGATGAGGGCACGGCGTGGGTCCTTCCAAGCAGCACACTCTGCCATCGTATGCCGCGCCGTGTCCTCCTGGCAGTCGACGCAGTGGTGACACCGGGCGTCCGGCTCCCTGTTTATGTGACACAGATACTTCCCGAAGCAACCATGCCCCGAGAGCACCTGCGTCATCCGAAATGACAGGGAACTGGGTCTCCTCCCGAGCCAGAGGTCGAGCACCGGCCGGACTGCCTCGATGGTGACGAGGGAGGAGGTAAGGCTTGAGAGCCTGTACCGCCATTCCGTCACCAGGAATTCGCGAAGCTACGACTGACGCTGCTCCATATGTCGCTGCATGGGCCGCTCGCCCCGCGCCCTCGCTTCCTCGCGCCACCGATACAGTGACCTACCACTACCTAGGGCGGGGATCCGGTCAGTGCACAAGCCACCTCGGAGGAGATTGTGCCCGTCTAATGACTTTGACGGCCATCGCTTTCTGCGGCTTTCGCAGAACAGAGATCCTATCGGCCGTCAGGTCAGCCGCCCAGATCGGGGCTCCTTAAAGGGCCATCGATTGCACGAGCCCACTTACCCTCGTAGAGAGTACCCTAACCTAACCCGTTTGGTCGGGGTACCGCAGCTTAGTTACTGCGAACAATTGTGAGAAAAGACCAGAAAGTTAAAAAGAGGCCCAATTTTTAAAAACAGTTCATCATTAGAAGCGCAAAGGTTTTCAGAGGTTCATTAATTTTAAAAAGTCTCCATCTTTAAAAGGTCCATAAGTTTTTAGAGTATTATTTAAATATGTCTCCTTAAAAACTGCTAAAGAAAAAAAAAAATATTTACGAAAATTCTGTTTCAGATCATCAGTACAAATCAATCCGTTAATTATACTGTGGAGTACTTTCGAGACACTTACGAGGCTGGACAGTATAATGTCCATCTCGAAGTAAAGAGAAATTATTTTGAAAATCTGTGGTGGACTGTCGATACAGCCTTCACGGCATTTAATCTAACAGGTATGTTGTATTTGAGTATGTATGTCCTTATCAACGACTTCTCACTCTTGTCAATATTGGTTCGTGATTAGTTTGATGGTTCTAGCTGCACTTGCAATATGGTGTGTAAATATTACACACATAGTTTAATTTATACAAATAAATAACATTGAAGTAAAAGTTTAATTCTGTAATGCTCTTTTGAACAATAAATTGTATTATTATTTAAATCAAATCAAATCTAATCATTTTATTTGTCACAATGCAGGTGCATAGTTTAAATTAGGTCTTATAATGATAATGTTAGTGCGCTGCATTCTACTCGCAAGCGTATAAATATTACACACAAGAATAATGAAACAAAATATTAAAGATTTTTTTAAATGTCGGTAGGTATAATTAAAATGTGAAACAATAAAATAAAAATACAAACACAATTACGTCAATATTTTAAATATCATTGTCAACAATAATCCTCCATAAATTCAGTGATTGAGTAATAACATTTATTGATTAAAAATTGTTTCAGTCGTTTTTTTAAAATAACGAAATTGAGATTCTTTATTTCTCGGGGAATTTTATGGTATAATATTGGAGCCATTTGATAAATACTTAGTGTCTGTTTGTAATGTCAAAATATCAGCTGTTTACTAAATGCTTTATGAAAGTTTAAGCGGTACTTATAACAAAAAAACTACTTTTTTTTTTCTGTTTGTTCCGGCTAATCTCCGAAACGGCTGGACAGATTTTGACGGGACTTTTATGTGGTAGAAGCTGATGTTATAAGGAGTAAGGCTACTTTTATTTTAGAAACAAGCCACGCTGGCGAAGCCGCGGGTAGCAGCTAGTTATGAATACATTATTTTTTGGCATAAAAAATGTGTACCCAAAACACCTGTGTGCGGCTCCTGAAGCCAACAATTAGCAAATATATTCAATTGCATGCGCCACGCATACAATATCACGTCTGTGGGATGACTAGGAAATATAGCAGAATACGCACATATCTTTAAATTCAAGATAGTATTTGAAAACGCAGTATCGTAGGACATGTTGCCCGGTAATTATTGCTCGCCGCCTGCCGCTTCATACAATAGCTAAACTTACATTATAAACAAAAAGTGAATTGATGCATAAAATAAAATAAAAATAACACTCCGATATTGCAGGACATTTATTTATAACGCTTCTAAGAGGGACTGGACCTGGAATAAGTTCTAATTTTATTTTAGTGTTAATTATTATTCATATTATATTATTAATCTTAGAATCGGCAGTAGCTATTATTCAGTCTTATGTAATTGCGCATATCTTTAAATTCAAGATGGTATTTGAAAACGCAGTACCGTAGGACATGTTGCCCGGTAATTATTGCTCGCCGCCGGCTGCATCATACAATAACCTAAACTTACGTTATAAATAAAAAGTGAATTGATGCATAAAATAAAATTAATTAATTCCGATTTAAGGTTATTCAACTTGTTATATAAAAGTCCAGTTTTGGAACAATGAAGGGATGATGTTGAGGTGTTATTTATTCGATATCAGTATCATTAATCATTATATTCATTGAATAATATCTAATTGATTTTTTTGGTGAGAAGGTATCAATCAGTTCAAACTTCAAACGATGAATAACTAAAAGGTGTCTCCTGGTAACGAATGCCGTTATAGGAGAAGTGGATATACTAATATATCTTCATGCCACTCCAAGGTTGACAGCCGTGATATTTATGTTCGCACACAGCATTTATTCTATTCCACAACATACGGGTACCAACCGGATTGGATCAGGTAGTCCTCATACACCGCCCCAACAATCCAATTTGTGTGAGTGGGACTGGTCATCTCTTAGCTGCCACGGCTTATTTTAATTATTATTTTTTTGTTTTTTCTATTGCGGTACCTACTCTGGACGCTTTTAACGTGTAGGTCTTTTTTTTATCGTTCGCACTTTCAATTATTAATTCAGCATTAAAGATGTAACTAATATTTTGTAACAATATAATTTAAAAGAGTGCCCATGGAGTTTCGTACCCGTTCTTCTCCATAGGTACCACGCTTTGGAATGGGCATAGCAGCTTCATATTTCTGACTGGCCAATTCCTTGACAGTTCAAAAGTAAATGTAAATGGTTTCATTGAAATAAATGCCTTAACTTTGAGTGCGTAACTGGGATAACCCTCTGGGATCTCGTTATTTCTGGAAATTGATATGTCGCTGTAATACTGCACCGGCAATCACCGGCTGTACGGTCGACCACGCGCCCATGGTCACAATTTGACGTCTAAAGCGACTTTATTTCGTACCAATAACCCAGTTTCGGTCTACAAGTGTTACCACGGAGATGTGGTTGACCGTATCTAAGGATCGTGTAACGTTATTCATGTATCAACGCAAAGTTGAGAAAGAATTGCCTCAATTTCGTATGTTACGTATTTCACATTCACTTTCTTATTTATTGAGTCTAACCTAGATAGATAGTTGCGCTGTAATTGAAAGTCTATCGATAGAATTTGCTACGAAGTTTTAGTTTTTTTCGCTTTGTTACCTACAGACTGCTGAGTCCTTTTTTCCCTTTTACGGTACGTTCACACGGAGCCATGTTTTGCCGAATCTTATTTTTATCGGATCTGGAAAAACCGAATGTTGTATTTACACAGCACATCTTGCATTGCCGTATCCGATAGCCTCGTATCGAGATCCCGTGTGAACACACCATCCGGTTTTTTTTTAGCAAGAGCGCGCACAGTTCCTCATGTTGATTTGGAAGCCAGGGACGTGAACAGTCTTGCTATAATATACTGGAATTATCGCCGTAAGCGCCGTGGAAAAAGATTGTCATCGATCGATCGTCTTTGTACTATTGGGTTTAACACCCAATAGTACAAAGACGATCAACAGTTGGTGCCTTTACAACTCTAATGCAGCAGTTAAGAAATGATCCACAAGTATTTTTAACTACTTTAGAATGACTATAGAAGACTATAATAAGACTACATTTGATGATCTTTTGAAAAAAGTGGAAAAAGATTTGAAAAAGCGCGACCCGACGACGTATTCGGTTTCAAGATCCGGCAAATAACCGAATCTACCCCTGCGTGTATCTTCTGAATGCATGTAATGAATGCGCTATACCACTGCACCGGATCTTACATTTTGCAGTATGGCCGGATTGGTTTGTAGTCGCAAAATCGGATGTCAAATTCAGCAAGATTCGGTTTTTTTGCCGTGTCTTGAAACTGAATGCATATGTGAACTCATTCATTGAAATACTGTTGCCACTAAACCGAATCCTGCAAAAAACCGATTCGGTAGAGAAACACTTGACGCCGTGTGAACGTACCGTTAGTTTTATGCGTTTTTCGGTTTTCCCAATGTTACCTCCATTATGTTTAGTAAAACTATCCTCTTCCTTATATTAGTTGTCATTTAATACACCACGCGGGTCCAGTGCGGGTTGGTAGTCACATGTTTTCGAATTATGGGTTCATGCCTATGGGACATGCCCGGTTTCCTCACTAATTTTTTGTACTGTTTTTCGTTATTACGGAACACGGTCTTGAAGTTTGATTTCTAAGAAGAATACAATGTACCTACCACTGTCTGTTCATTGTGCATCACAATCTTTGTGACTTAATGTTTTTGAGCCCATGTCGCGGAAGACAAATTATAAGTCAACATGTTAGCAAAGTAATTCATATTAATCTTTTGTAGAAGCATGTAAGTCTGAGTTATCATAATGCTTTAATATAGTTTGACCGATACCGCTATTCCGCGCCTTAGATATATGCACGAGGGACGGGGGGGGGGGGGGGGGGGGGCAGTGCAGGCCGCTCATTCGTCAACGCTCACGGCGTCCCGCCGCTTATTCATTAACGCCGTCCCTCACCTCGTACAGCGGTACCGGTCAAACTGTAAGACCAGACAAGTAGCATTAATAACTTACAGAAAACATCATCATTCATTCATTCTCCTGCCCTTATCACAATTTATTTGGGGTCGGTGCAACATGTCTTTTTCTTCCATACTTCTCTATTAGTTCTCATCTTGGTAATCACTCCCTTTCTAGCCATAACTTACAGAAAATAATTATACTTCATTTACTATAACATTAGAAAAAAGAGGCTCGTAGAAGCAGGAGTGCGAAACATTTTATTCAAAGTTAAAAGTTTAAACAATTAAACTAAAAATGTTTTAACATAACTTTGATAAATAGGTCGTAATAACATCTTCATCACACATTACTTACAACAAAACGAATGAATGAAACAAACGATTACGTCGTGTTGATTTAAATTTAATTAAGATTAAAGGAAATAAAAGTCTTTTTTTTTTACAATATTTTATTTAAAACAACAACTCGACACACAATAGTTGGTGTAACTTCTTCGTCTTCATCATATAATTTAGTCACTATCATCAGAGAATAAAGATGAAGAAGTTTCACCGACGTTACCTAATAATAAATCTTTCTACCACATCATCCATTATGCTTTAACTTTTCCTCTTCTTTAATTGCATGAGCAACGCAAGACTGCCATCGTTCTAGCGTAATACTATCCAGATCTTGTGGGAGTAATTGTTTCTCCTTGTCTAATTTGAACGTTTTGTTATGTTGAGCCACATACCCCATCACTTGAGCCCATATTAATTCTATAGGGTTGAACTCGCAGTGGTAGGGTGGGAGGCGCAATACTGAAATACCCTTCTCTCTAGCCATCTCATCTACAACAAACTTTTGGTATAAATGTCTTTGTATTTTTGCTTTTTCTAATAAAGTTGCCCTAAGATCTTTTTCCTCAAAAGGAATATTTTTGCTTTTAAACCATTCCTTTATATCTGCTTTTCGTGTAGCTGTGGTTGGCAGCTTCTCCAATGTCCTTGAGTGGTATAGCGCATTGTCCATAACAATTACAGCGCCACTCTCAATTTTTGTCAAAATTAACTTGAACCATTTTCACTTTTGTCTATCGCGCTTCTATAACATATTCCCTGTAAATTGAGAGGTCTGGCTCTTATGAAACAGGAAATCCTAGTACAAGAGTCAGGGCTACACAGATGATTGTGTCTTGAAGTGTAAATAAATAAATAATAATTATTATTAAAGTTGAAGGCGTCCTTTTCGGAGTGGTCATCTTCATCACCTTTCTTTGCATCAAATATTAATGCAGCATCCATTAAAAACCCTTCACAAACCCTGTGAAATAAAATTAATACAAGTCAATTATTCCGTACCCCCTATATAATTTCACTGCTGGAAATAGTTCATAGATAAATACTATAACAAAAATTATAACTTTAAAAGTTCGCTTTGCATGCGTTAATTCATAATACAATATAATATGTATTACTTAATTAATAGTCAATAACAATGGGGTGTTCATTTTTTTATGGCGAGGACAGTCCATAAAATACATACCAGTATGACCGATTATAAGTTGGATTTTTTAAACCAGCAGATAGACCTTCCCAATGTGCTTCTTTTGAAGACTTATTATTAGTGTCATGCCATATTAGGCTTTTCGTGTGACCTGTTTGTATGATAAAAGGTTATTAATATAAATACCATTCATTTCACGAACCAATTTTATGAAATTATGTTTAAGTGTATAATTAATTATAATGTTATTGAATGCAAGAGGTCATACACTGCATAGTGCATAAATAGCTGTTAAGAAATTTAGAAGCACTGTACCTTCATTTAGCCAAGTGTCATCTAAATAATAATATATTTTCCTTTCTTTATTCCTTAGCCTTTTTATTTCATGAAGATATTTTAGTCTCCAAAGGACGATCTCCTGCTTGTCTATGACTTCTATGAGTGCACTTTTTCTGCTCCGTTTGATTTATGTGAACTTTAATGTTTATTTAATTATTTTATACAGACTGCTTTTTTTAAATCTGGCAGAGACTCGTCACTGTTAACTGCTTCCAGCATCTTTTCCAAGGTGGGCAACTCATTATTAAAGAAGAAGGAATGAATTTTCCTGCATATTCCACTAAATGTGATGTCATCAAAATCATCACGTTTCATGTGCTTCTGTTGGGGAGGGGGAGATTGCAGGCGACTTTTTATGTTGTACTCTTTGAGAATATTGGACAGAGTAGCCCGAGATACGCCTGTAAATAATAAAATCATGTGCGGAGTTTCTAAAATATATAATACATTTTATCACAATGCATGTTAGTTTCAAATATTTTTATAGTAATAATTTTATGAATCATCCTTACCGGCAACTTCTGCGATTTTGTTTATCATCTCAGTCCTATAATGAGGAGTATCTGCAGGCCAGGACTCCAATTGCTTAAAAATATTTATCACAGGTTGTTTTACTACAGCACGCAGCGTTCTCTTTTTTTTGGGAGACATTATTATTTCGTCGGAGTCAACTTTTGGACCACGTTTTTTCGCCGTTGGCTTTGGTCAGACTCAGCACTTATATGTTGTAAGCCACTCGGTCCCGCACCGGGATCACTCATAGCTCAAAAAAAAAGTAACGTTTTGTAAAAACAACCCAATGACAACACTGATAACAATACAATAATAAATAAATAACTAAATATTATTTATTATTTTAATAAATAACAACAAAATCACGAAAATTAAACAATAACAAACAAAGTATTCACAAGTAAATGACATACATGACAATCTTAGAACATTGTCAAGTCAATTTCACAGACGACATAAACCAGTAAAATTAGAAATCCCCGGCTGTCACAGCTTATGAAGGGATTAAGTAATATTTTAGATTTGGTAGGATTATAGTGAAACAAAAAGCGTTGCAGTATTGTTGACTCCTGCTTCTTTTAGGTTTTTAGCATAGGCACTGTAATTTTAAATTGGAATGAAATAATATATCTAAATGAAAGCTACTTAATTTCATATGGTTGTTTTTTTAAATGATTACAATTAAGTGTGATAGCTGATATATAAATTCATATTAAACGATTTGGCGTCAATCGTAACTATAACAAGTTTATTGTACTTTTGTTATAAAGTGTGCATCAAAAATAACCTTTTTTAACTTCTGTCTAATGCTATTATAAATGGAGTATAATAGATTCAAATGAGTCTCCTTCCATTGTCCAAGTTAACAGCTGAAACGAATGCCACCTTGTTCAAGTTTTTATATTCATTAACATAAGTCACGTATTCAGTAACACCTGTACTTGTACATCTGTGTAAATGCTAAATAAACCATGAAACATTTATTATGTGTAATTCAGATTTAATGAAGTAAGTATAATACGTCCAAGTGTTTCGAGGGAAGAAATTGTAAGTGTGGGTTTATAACCATTTGAGCGTAGGGTAGTTAGTTATCAGAAGAAGTATCGCGATTAAGGATACGCGAAATGGCAATCCCGGATATCGATTTGATATGCAACATCGAATATGTGACTATGATTTTGCTGAGAACATTGAGGAGTCTCTCTCATGTGAGTGACTGGATGATCAAGAGTTATAATAACTGTAGTTTTATTCTCCATTTTCAGATACACTACACGGTGACATGATATTAAGTCAAAATGAAGAAAGAAGGCCGAACAATTTCGTGGCAGTCAACAAAGTGGTCACCCACTTTGTTAAGCTGGGAGAGAGTGAGCTGCAGTTCTTGAAAACGAACTCCTCCTCAATCTTAACACATTGGTTCATAGACTGCGTATACATAGACACTACTTCTGACTTCTCTTTAAATTATACTTATGAAGATAATATGGGCACACATGAGATAGAAGCGATAGTTGTAGCTAACAATGAGCCTTTACCACCAATCACGACTACGACGACTACAACAACAACAACAACGACCACAACGACTACAACAACTACAACAACAACGCCTAAACCCCACAACACAACAGTTATCCCATTAACAACAACTGTTCCATCAACAAAAACTGACCCATCAACAACAACTGTCCCAAAAACAACAGTACCCACATCAACAACACTGAAGAAAGTTACAAATGTTACTGATACGTCACCACACAAGTTGTCGAAGCGAGCGATCTCTAATAGAACCACTATGAAAGGTGTGGATGGTGAAATAGCAACGTGTAAAAACATATTACCTATAAGCAGTGGGTATACCTACGGAAGATATCAACACACTGTATTTGTTAGAGGTAAGCAAATATGAACTCCATAGTTTTTATCTTTATATTCTCAGGATCATTAGAACAAATTTGTAGTACGATACTGTGAAAAAAAGAAGTATGTATGTATGTTTGGCTTATTCCACAAATCTCCCTTAGGAGGGAAAGTGGAATCTATAAAAAACCGTCTAGAATTCACCCCTGATAATCCCGCTTAGGGGGGAAAACTAGAATTGAAAAAAAAAAAACTTATTCCAAGACCCCCTGAAAGTGATTTTTTTTACATTAGGGTTCAGTTTTCCCCACTGAGGGGGATTCTCTGGGGGATTAGTGAAATAAGCAGGGGTGAATTCTATACTGGTTTTTATATATTCCACTTTTCCTCCTAAGGGGGATTTTTCAGGGCGGATTTGTGGAATAAGCCGTATGTTTGAGCGATGAGTAATGTAAGCCTATTCCTCTCAACTGGCGAAACGCTTTGCTGTTTAATAAAATTACTGGAAGAGACATGGTTTTATGTGTTTTTTTTACTGGGACTATTGGGAAATCCGATTTCATAGGAGATTACCCATTAGCTCTTTTAATAGTTAAAACTGTTTCTCCGTATAGTATTTTATCTCACGAAGCGACGCGCGCTTTACTTGTGGTTACCAGGTGTACAAGACGCTGTGAATGTGTGTAAGCGCAGGAGCTCTCCGTACCTTCCGAGACAATGGCGAAATCGAAAGTGTGTGTGCGTATGTGTGTTATGTGCTGACGCTACTCGTCTTCACGCACACACAGCGTGTTAGTACACTTGGGTACCAAAAGTAAAGTGCGCGTCGCTTCGTGAGGTAATTTTTTTTTTACTTTGCCTCTAAATAGGAATTTCTCCTGTATTGTGGGTGCGTTTAAAAACATTTAAACTCACATACACAAACAGCCAGACCCGGAACAAATATTTGATCCGTGTGGGAATCGAACCCGCGACACGCAGCGCAGCAGTCGATCGCTTAACCACTGCGCCAACCGTGCCGTCAAATACTGTATCTCCTATGGCAGGAGTTCCCTAACTGTGCGTCGCGACGCCTTGAACCGTCGCGGCGTTGTCCCAGGGGCGTCGCCAACCGGTATTGTCACGTCACCGGTACGCGAATCTTAGTCAATACGACTGGATTAGAGATCCATTCCATTCCACTCCACCCCCTTCTGCACTTTCAATAGTCAAGGAAGAACAGCTGTTAGAACTATCTTGTGGTACGAGCCTAAAACTTTCAACTAAGACAATATCATTTAATTTTGGAGCAATGTATTCTAAGAATATCCTACCTACAATGTACTACAGTTTTAAAGATTCTATTACCTTTTGCAAAGTCGTACTTGTGCGAAACTGGTTTTTCTGCAGTTGCGGTAATAAAATCGTAATCCAGATCACAAATCAGTTTAGAAAACAAAAATGAGGGTAGTTATTTCAAAACTTAAGCCCCGATTTGAGAAGTTATGCTCAGAAAAGCAAGCTCTTCCGTCTTATAAATTGTACCTACGGTTTTTCCTACCCTAGCAAATCATATTTTTTGTAAGTAAATAAAATATTCTATATTCTTTTTTTTTTTTTTTTTTTTGTATAAAATAATCTAGCTAGAGTCTAACTGGATTGTTTTAATGAGTCTAGCTGGATTGTTTTAATGAGTCAAGCTGGATTGTTTTAATGAGTCTAGCTGGATTGTTTTAATGAGTCTAGCTGGATTGTTTTAATGAGTCTAGCTGCTAGACTCTAGATTCTAGAGCTACACGCAGATATCTTCTTTTACAATGGAGTCGCAAAAAATTTACAACATGTAAAGGGAGTCGCAGTATAAAAAAGATTAGGAACTCCTGTCCAATGGATTCAACTTTCCCCGTACTGTCCCAGTTAAAAAGTTTGCCCATGGTAAGAAGGCGTTAGTTTATGTATGTATGTACGTACATGTATGTAATAAGTATGTATACATCCATACATGGGAGAAGACAGTAAAAAAAAAACACTATATTATGCAGTAAGTATAGTTACTTTGTTGCAGTTATAACTCCGACGCAATCAAGTCAATTCGGTACCACATTTACATTTTATGATGACAAGGATGGAATAACACATATAATTTTCCTTGATTTGAACACCAACCTAATACTTATTTATGTTAATCAATTTCAAATGATATTCAAACAATGTTTTCGCGAAGAAATATTATTATTTTAAAATACAAAACTACGTACTTAATCAAATGTTTAACGTCAATCAGAGCTCAAAATAATTCCGATTAAACTAGATAAAAAAAAAAAAAAAAAAACTTGAAATTGGTTTATCCATTTAGGAGTTACGACACCACAGACACAAATTCAAACTTAATAACCCTGCGCTCTTTGTATCGCGAGTTAAAAAGTTATCAGCAATTCCAGAACACGGGTTTTCGGACATCATATATGACTGATATCATGACCTCCATGCCTCATGCCTCTGCTCGCTACCTTTCCAGAAACTCCGTGATGACGTTACGTTTTGAATCATATGTCATATCATACAAAGGTTAAATGCAGCAAATATTTTTCCTGCAAATATTATTACCTATACATAGGTATAATGTATAAGGTGTCCCAAAATCTACGCAAGATTTAAATTAAATAGAAAACCCGGTTGTTTTTTTCCCTTTTATTATAATTTATTGAATCATAAAGTACATAGGCTAAGGTTATGTATGGATTTGCACATCGGGCCTAGCTGTTAAGGCGCTACCCCGAGCAAAACGCGTTTTTCAGAGGCTATTAACTCATTAATTAAGAGAAATAAACTACATCTAAAAACACATTATTAATGTACGATATCCTGTCATCACATTGCACGTTCTTATTTATTTTTATGTGTTATAAGTACATTTGAAATCTCCGTGTAAAAAAAGTACTAAAATTATTGATTGATTGCATTGCTTTTGCTAAAGTTGACGTTCCATTAATTTGAGAGTTACACTAATGGATAGATAATTTAAAAATCTTAATAATTCACGTTTTATTTAATTTCAAAAGATCACTCTTCCTTTTTTATTAAAATAATTCCAAAAATTGTGTGAATTCGGCGTACGCAGGGAGCGGGACAGAGTGTCCCCGCTGTGACGGGATAGAGAAGGACCAAACGCTCACGCTAGAGGATCTCCTTAAGAGTATACTACCTCAGCGTCACCTCACTCTTTATCTCGCTCGCACAATATTGCTCCCGGTCACGCGAGCAATCGAAACCGGGCGCAAAGGAAAAGGCTCCAAGGCGCCGATAGTTTAGGTAATTTCTTTTTACGGTGAAAATAATGGTAATTAAAAAAAATAAAATGACATAAGACCTGCTTTACTTATAGTTAGTTCTGTTAATGTGCAGTTTCATTATCTAATTTGATGTATTTTTTGAATACCAGCGGTTTAGGGCCGGTTGTTTCAAACAGTTCGTTAACGTAACATACGTACGTCAAATATTAACGATTACATTATGATGTTTAACGTACGTCAAATACAAAGCGTTGTTTCACTGAATAAAAAACCGATCGTCAAACTTCAAATGTCGAAGAATAAAATGACGTTAACCAGTGGGTTACTGTAATCGTTATTTTTTAACGAACGTCAAGGGCATAATTTTGTGAAACAACGGTTTGACGATAGTTAGCGCCATTTATGACGGATACGCGTGCGTCAAGTGTGCGTGAAACAACCCGCCCTTATTGTTCGGTTTGGAGGTAACTTTGGATTTTTTTTCTATAGAGAAAATTTTATGGAATCGTGTTTTCTTCAAACATAACATTTATCCTCAACTTTATTATATATACTTCAAACATAACATGAATCCTCAACTTTACCATATATATAGGGTGTTAGGGATTCAAACACGAAATATTTTAAGAGATACACCTATAAGTGGTAAAGAAGCCATGGAAACGATTTTATTTTTTAATCTGAGTATTGTATTTAACAAATTAAGTAATTTAAAATTACTTGATATGATGATTAATTATCAAAATTCACCGCGCTCGTGCCGCCACCGTCGCCGCGTCCGGGCGGGTCATTCATAGAATAAGTAAAATTTTAGAAAATTAAACTCCTTTGCAAAATGTTTCAAGCAATTTTAAAATTATAATAATTATGTAAAAATATAAAACACTTAGATAAAAAAAAAAAATTAGGCACTGTGGCTTTTTTACCACCTATAGATGGTCCTCTTAAAATATTTCGTGTATGAATAGATACACCTTATATTTATTTCAAAATTAATGCTGCAGTATTTTCGACATAACGGAGGATCACGTTAAGCCATTTGAGGTAGTCTGCCGTTTGTAGTAGGCTCTAAAACAATTCGATTACTGCATGAGCTAGTAACACCATTATAACGAAATATTTTTATCATTTTCAGAACCGATTTCAGCAATAAACATCACTGGTCTAAATTGGCTGCAACATGGGGATCTTTTAAAACTCAACGTCAAGTACACAGGATCAGCGCCTTTCTACTACTGCATACAGTACAAACTAGGCCCGTACAACATCACGGGCAATGAAACATGTGCGACTAAGATATCAACTATTGCTACCTCGTTCCCTCTAGTGCATTACTTCTCAGATAGCGACCAGCATACGGTGGTAGTCGTCATAGAGAATGAAATTGGGAAGAATGTTGCTATGGCTACTATTAATATTTATAAAGGTAAGCCGAATTCATTTTAAGACGCAGACATATGCCAGTGACCTTGATTAGTTAGCTTGCGTGTTCTGTACTGAGCTCACGCAACGCGTCGTACGTCCAGTCAGTAATTGGACTCGCCCATCCAGGGCCTCAAGTCTGCTATTACAATAGTGTCAGAATGGTCTCTTCATTGTGAGTTTTTGACAGATTTGCCATACAAACACTGTCAAATACTCACAATGGCGAGACCATTCTGACACTATTGTAATAGCAGACTTGAGGCCCAGGAGCGCTGTCCCAAATAAGACGCATTATTAATTTATTATACATAAAACAAAAGTTATTTTAATAAACACGTATACTAAAGGATCAATGATTAAATTATCTTTAAAAAGGTGAAGGTTTCAGAAAAATACGCTTGATAGATTTTGCATGATTCTCAGTTTTTTATCCGCGTTAGACATAACTTTACAAATGAATTTCACTATGTAATATAAACATAATCTTAAATATTCGTATATTAAGAAAATGCTCTAATTTAACATTTATTTTTTCCAAATCATTAACACTACTCTTTTAGGCGTGATCTTCAGTATAAAATCATTAAGAGTCGGTTATCGTCACCTTAATATCGATTGAACATTACTAGCGCAAAATCGAGCAGTTCGGGAATTAAGGATTCCATTTACCCAGAGGTTTAATTATACTATGTGTAACTGAACTAATGCAAATTATGACAGTTTAGTTAATCAATTTCTGTCATCTATAATATACTCATATTATAAAGAGGTGATTTTTTTTTGTAAGTTAAGCTGGGGAAATCTCTGGAACTACCAGACGTATTTGAAAAAATCCTTTTTCATTTGATAGCCCAATTCTTGAGGAAGGTTATAGGCTATTTAACATCACGCTGCGACCCTAAGAAGCCGGGCAAAAAGAAAAAAAGTCAAAAAAACGCGTGAACGAAGTGAAAACAAAATAATATCGCGGGAACAGAAATTTCACGCGGACGAAGTCGCGGGCAGAAGCTAGTTCTCAATATACGTAATCTTTTATCCCAAAAATAATTTTAACTACGTAAATTATACTCGCACTTCCACTGTTTATTCAAAACAAAACGAAATGGACGAAGTACCTACTACGCCAGACCCTTACGCGATAACTTACCTTATGTCAATGACATAAGGTAAGTTCAAACACGCTCGCTCGTCATTTGCAAACATTAGATGCTACAATGTTTACCAAAGCCTTATTCAAGGTGACCTAGTTTCCTCTGCTTCAAGATCCGTATATTAATTTTACCTTTCGAACCGGTTCCGTCGCTTTGGTCCATGTAGTCGCAAGCACGACTGCTGAGCGAAGGGTCCTGGGTTCAATTTTCATTTATACACCGTAACATTTTAATCGTCTTACAACGGCAGCCCAATTCATGAATCCAATGACAATCAAAAAATTTTTTTTTCTTGTTTCATATTAAGAGGCCGTGCACGAAATCGACTGATTTTGATCAATTTTGTTCATTGTTTGTGAGAAAGGGAAACATAATTTAAACAAAATTATTTGAGATTTGAAAAGTCGTGTTCTTTGTTTTGTATGTGGCTAAAAGGGATTTTTCAAATAAATTAAGTATTCACGGTAAATCACTAATATTTGCAACAAGTTTTCCGAAAAATGACGCGAGACTGACATTTGATCATCATTCTACAAGAAACTACTTTTGATTTTGAACATTAAAAAATATCATCAGCATCATTATATGGTCTACTTGCATGTGGCGGAACCACTTTTTTCAACTTCCATACAAAATATAGCAGAAAAATAATATTGAAAAAACCTTTTTTTGTTTTAAACTTCGTCAGTAATATATATTTTTCCTATTATTTAGCAAATCATATCAAGAAATTTAAAAATCACAAATTATCCTTCAGCTATCCTTAAAATATAATCAAAATTTTATTTAATGATTATACAATATCTTCATTAAGTAAATCAATGGCGAAATAAACTATATTTTGGATAGCATAAAAATTATGAAACTATTAAAAGCTGCTGTGACTGACACGAATGGTTTAGCACCATGAAAACTGTACTTTTATCAACAAACTGATTAGAGATTGCTCCGATCGCGCTACATACGCGGCAATGTAGCAGGGCGGCAGGGACGATCTAGGGAGCAAGGGCGGTCTCGCGCTCCTGCTGCCCTGCCGCAGGGCCGATCTAGGAAATTGCGCCTGCTCCCCTATACACATCACAATTGAGGTGGCAATTTAGGGTCATCCCCACCTAAATATCCTAGATTGCCCCTGCGGCAGGGATGTCAGTAGCCCGCTTAACGTGACAGAAGTATTCCGTGTCAGACATCGACAGACACCGTCGTCTTCGGCGTCGGACGCGGCCGCTCTCACCGGCAATTACTCAATAGTTTTACTAGGAAAAGCACGTTTATTTTTGTAGAAAATGTGGAAGATTTAACCATAATTGCATTTTTTATCAGTTAAATCATAAAGGTATATTTATATTCTCTTACAATTTCTATGAGCTTTTCGTTATCTATGGCAAAAATAAAACAAAACATCTGCACGGTCCCGATACTTTATTCAAGGGGTGAGCGTTGCGACGACGAACCGTTTAAAAAGACCGTTTTGTGTTCTGCGACTATGAAACTGTATTCGTCCTGGGTTCAAACAGTCTTCGTTGCACAAACCAGTCTTCGAATTACTTGGTGCGATTTTGTATTTTACGCCTAAGAAAATACAGTCGAGAACGCAATGTTTCAACTGTCTATCACACTCGACGCGTCGTCGTCCTTAACGTTCCGCGTTCGTTTACAAAGCAGTCCTTACAATAAAAAGTGAAGTTTTTGTCAATGAAATACAGTCGATAATGCATAACCAGTTGTCAATGATGTCGTTCGTGATGCGACAATCAAACCCGTTGATAGTTGTAAGAAACTGCAACTATTTCACTCGAAGAAAACGCAATTCTATTCTATGTTGGATAAGTTTCGTCCTAGTCGCCGTCTTCAAACCAGTTGCAACGACGACAGTTTTCTGCAACCGTTTTCGTCGTCACGTATGTCTGGCACGCTCGATGTCAGTAGATATAAACGGACCTTTACTCACCTATACTCCATTTATTATAACATTAGACAAATAACTGTTCTCACCCAAACGTTTAATAAACTCCGTTATTTCATGATAAATAGAAAGCACTGTAATCTATTTACCATTTACATTAAAAAAATAACTCTAAATTGCAGTAATTTCAACAATATTACACAATAACTGTCGTTATTTAGCCGTTATTTGTCTAATGCTATAGTAAATGGAGTATAGTTTTAAAAAATAATTTATTTTTGACGTGTGAAAGTGTTTTGGAACCAATTTACAGAAATCAATATCTACACTAATATTATAAAGAGGAAAGATTTGTACCTATTTTTGTATGTTTGTTTGTTTGTAATGAATAGGCTCAAAAAGTACTGGGCCGATTTAAAAAATTCTTTCACCAATAGAATGCTACATTCTTCCAATTTGACATAGGCTACATTTCATTTTGAAAAAAATTAGGGATCCTTGGAAAAATTTGAACAATGTAACCGAAGGTGTAGAAAAATGAGTCTTAAAATGATAATTGTCTACCCCGTGCGAAGCCGGGACGGGCTGCTAGTCATTTATAAACCTCTGTGTATAGACGTTAAGTTATGTTGTACTAACCTGTTGCTTTATGTTCCAGTGACCGTGCACGCGCAGTTGTCCGTCATAGTAATACCAGTATTCTTCTGCCTTGTGGCAGTCATCTTAGTCGTGTTTGGTATCGCGTACTACCAACATCGTTCGAGGTTAGTCCATTATTTTGAGCTCTAGTCAAATTGAGGCACATCCCGCGCGGTTTTGGGACGAAATTCGCTGGCACCGATTGTCTCAATTAACTTGTATGGAGGTGTTCAAACTGAGTTCCTAATCATTAAACCAATCAGCGCGCGCAGTTGCCTCCCGCTCGGGTTTCGCCTCAGCTTGATCAGTCCTTTATCTATATATCTATACAAATAAATAAAATTGAAATGTCTGTTTGTAATGTCAAAATAACGGCTTTTTACTAAATGCTTATGAAAGTATAATATACGGTATTTATGACAAAAAAACAATTTTCATTGTTTTCTTTCAGGCACTCGGTAGAAGTGGCAGACTTCGACTTCGGGCAAGCGCACCTCGATTACAAGACGTTCACGGAGAGACTTCGAGAGAGTTTCCGTAACGCCTTCAATTTCCGTCAGCGGGATGACACGGATCCGCTCACGAATAACACTAGATACGACTCAATGACGTAAATAGTATGTAACTAATGTGTTTCTCTTTACTTGTCTCATTTTGTAAACAAATAGGGTCTGAAACTGCGTTAAGCGTACGTCCACGTGGTTCGTCCCGCGCCTGCGCAATAGGGTCCTTCTCCGTGCGACGGAATCCGTCTCTAGGCACGTGCGGGGCACGTGTGGTACTCGCCAGCGCCAGTTTACCGGCCTCCGTTTTTTGCCAGAAGTCATTTTGCTACGTAATAATATATTAAGTTCTCCATTGACACGATTGTACATGCACAGCGTTGAAAGTGAACTGCGGGTAATTAATTGCGATGGATAACCGCGACGGGGACCGTTGCGTTTACACGGAGCCCATCCGCGTGTCCACAGTGGACACGCGTGTGCGTCCAAAACTCTATCACACGCACACATTTTCACGCACACAGTCACACTTTTGCTGTGTACTACACGAGATGCGATGTATGAAGAATAAGCAAGGTGTAGTACTGCTTTTGGTCACGGGAGCACTGTCTCTGTGCGGTGACGCATGGCGGCTGATAATCGTTGCTCGAAGGAGTTAGTTCCAACAAAAAGCAATAGATGGCGCGTAAATAAAAACGCGAAGCCAGTGCTGTGCGGTGAAATGGCGAGTTACCATGTAGTTATTTATATCAGTTTATATTTTAATTTAGTTAGAGGGGCGTATATGTATGGAGGGACTCCAGGGTATGCAGAGCTTATTTGCATGTATGGACTGCACGCCATTGTGTGCACTCGCCTAAACACTCAACGGGTGCCCGTCGCGGGCGCCCGCTTAACACAGTTTCAGGCCTAAGGCGCAGAGATTTTGATGTAGAGTCAGGAATATTGATTGTAAAGCAAATTTAAATGGTGTAAATTAACTCAAACTGTATTTCTTTGACAGTTGTACGAAATGGCTATAATACGCCAAATTTACGTTGGGTGTCAGTTTGCATAATAATTAATTTCCCTGACTGTATTTAAATGGTTAATTCTAAGCAGTTTTTGGTGGAGAAAAAAATCTTATGTGTGTGCAAACATACGTAAAGTGTGCGATTTATGCGAAAATTCTTGATAGTAAAAACGTGCTTGTTAACCAAATAAGACGTGTAAGGAAAAATATACTGTTTGTACACTCGGCAAAAGAGTAGTGAGCAGGCAAGTAAAAAACATCTCAACACCACGCAGGCTATTGTCACTTTAAATTGTAAGTAAAAAAGCAATCGTTCAATGGCTTAGGGTTGGCGAGATACAATTTGTCCGCCCGTTGCATTATTGAGGTGTACTTCGGTATTCAAATTCAAATTTTCTTACGTTTTTTGCAATTTGCAAGTCAGTATCAGGTTGTATGTTGATCTAAATATGATTCGCGGCCGAATCAAATATTTATTTATCCATACTAATATTATAAATGTGAAAGTAACTCTGTCTGTCTGTATGTTACGTTTTCACGCCTAAACCGCCGACCCGATCGTCATGAAATTTGGCAGAGATATAGCCTGGGATATGGAGAAGGACATAGGCTACATTTTTACGCGATAACCGACATCCATGCGGGCGGAGCCGCGGGCAAAAGCTTGTAGAATTATAATCATAAAAATCATCAATACAACTCGTTCATATAATCCTATTGATGACTGTTTTATGAAATCATGACTTTTAGGATTATACTAACTTAAGAAGTTGTATTACTGATTCTAATAAGTATAATTCTGTAAATACATAATTATGTGTTACAGTCGCGAATCATACCTTAATCTACATACACCCATACAATGAGCTGCAAATTGCAAAAATCTTAGAAAATTTGAATTTCGCGAAGAGTTAAGGGGAAACAATAAGGTAGACCCTTAGCGCTCTCCCCTTATCACTTCCTAAGTATAGTAAAGTGACAAAATCTCGGCCATTTGGCACACGCACAACTAAGTTACAAAAAGAAGCTGTTACAAGCCTGCATACTCATCTCTTTTGCTGTCTGTACAAGCCAATTATTTAGCGACGGCATTCAATGCAATATGAATGACCGAGTGAAATGGGGCTATATCAAAGCTGAGCGCTAGAAAGAGAGCAATAGACTCGTGAGTACCATCGTTAAATAATTTAATCTGTAGCTGGTTTGATCGCCGACGGGTACTGTGAAACTGCAAGTACGGTCCTTTCACAGTAATTTTACAAAGTGATCTTTGTCATCATTGCAGTAAGGTTGCTGATGGGTTGCTGATTGGGTTGCTGTCAGAGGTAAAATAATTGTAGAAGGACCGTAGGTACAAATCTTCGTTGTAGGCTTCAGATCCAGGCCAAAAAATCTAGTACTGTAAAACCGTTGATCGGAATGAATCTAAAGCGATGCCAGAGCCTGGTTTTCTATTTCCAAAAACGCGAGGTACGTATTTAAAAGAAGACGGAAAACGAATCTGCTAGTCGATTGTTTAATGTTTTTGTGAGTTGACGACGATATTTCAACTGAATTTATCCGTCGGTGGACAAACTCAGCCATTTTTATGTCTGTGTCAAATGTAAAAGTATTAATATATTTATCACGTAAAATTTTTAATTATCATTCATTCCAATTTTCCTAGGTTTTTTTTTTAAATTAAAATGTAAAATAGTATTAATTTTTTTTGAGATAGATTATATTGATTGTTGTAGCGATTAGGGACAGTTGATGGTAATAGTACTGACATGGAATTGTTTTGTAAAGAAATAGATATTTCGCTTCTATTTGCGCGGGCTTGAGGCAGTTGACCTCTCGTAGCGGGGTGTCATTTTGGAATCTACTTAGGGCAAAAGCACACACGCTATTTTTAGCATCGGCGATCGGCGATTTAGCCGCTTTTTAGACGCTAAGTACATCGATACGCGTTTAGTTTCTAAAAAGTGGCTTAATCGCCGATCGCCGATGCTAAAAGTAGCTTGTGCTTTGGCCCTTACTGCTTAAAAATTTGGATAGCAGTTATCTCGGCCATTATTAACCAGTTGTTTCATTGATCTAAGCCATTATTTAGGCCTGCCATGCCAATCTAGCGCCTATGCGTCTTTCGAAACCGTCAAATAAGTTATGACATTTATATTTTGTTTGACTTTATTAATTTTTCGTTTTATTATGTTATTTTGATCGTCAGATGTTTTCTACATTCTTTCTCAAAATGTAGATCGGTAGATTGGAAGGTGCAAAGGCTATACATTAATCAGCGGGGTAATTGCGTACCACACTATCAGTAGGAATAGGTTTCATTCAGGGTTCGCCGATATATATCAGCGGATATATATCATGATATATATCACGATATATATCATGATATATATCACGATATATATCAATTGATTTTTGTCTTGATATATATCAATTGATTTTTCCTGTCTTCTGAACTAACAATTTTGGAGATTAATGTTTACCCTGGCAACACGTAGCGAAAAACTACAATTCAGAATCATTTAGATTGTTTCCCAAAATGGCAACCTCATTTAAAGTTGGGGAAATCCCCTTTAACTTACCAATACGGCTAGCTTTTTATTGAAATTCAAACCTTAACTTCATACCATATGAGGTTTATTTTACGAGGTAACAAAAAAATGGAGATTCCCTGGTGCTCCTAGTGTTAATAATTTTCACTTTCTAGAGAATCACCGAATCAAAAAATGTGGTAATTTGACACTTATATTATTTTACAAATTCCTTTCACATTTTTGAGTGTTTAATCCCCTTACAGAATGAAATTCGCTTCTTTTTCTTGGCCTATATATCCGATATTTACAAAAAAATCGGATTTTTGATATTTATTATAATTTTTTTTTCTAACCCTGGTTTTATTTTGACAGTTCAACAACATTCATTGCGTTATTTACGTTGTTGAGCAGATAATTTTTTCGAACATATGAAGCAATGGATAAGCAATATCCTTCAAAATCATTCAGATTGCGATTGATAGTGTGTTACGCAATTAGGCAACTTTAACTTGTTTCCGGTGTAGTCAAAAATATGAACGGAAAACAAAATTAGTTTGGTTTGAACGATGGCCTCTCAATAATTGTCTAATTAAGTATATGTGATCTCTGTGTCTGTCTTGTCTGTTTTGTGTGTCATGAAAAATATTTTTTACCAAAAATCATTGATTATGTTGTATGTATAAAGTTTTTTTTTATTTTTTCTTTAACAGACTGACGCGTATGAAATGATAACTCTATTTTTTATTGTTATTTTTGTTTGCAAATATTTTAATTTGATCATCTTCGACTTTGGCTTGTTGCACTATTTTTGGTAACCTCCGAAATTTTCGCTTGGGAATATTATCTTAATTTTTTTGCTAAATTAACCCAAGTAAAAGGACTTCCATACATTATCACGTCTAATGGGGTAGTGCGTTTCGAACTAATGCGATAAACTGTGGACTCAATCAAGTGTGAAAAAGTGTGGAGCTGGGGTGGGCATAGAACCGATGATATTCAATGTGACATTGTAGATACGACCTTACTATCACGTTATTACGATTTATTAGGACTAGGCATGTTTTATTCAGGTATTCCTATGTTTATTTGGTTGCCTACGGTAGTGCAACAGACTTAAGTGCTAAAACTTTCTTTTTACAATGGAACTAACTGAAACTAGTGCTATGTTAGGACTGAGACGCACTAACGTGATCAGTCATGGTTTGTGATATATTAGATTTAATCAAATTAGGTCTATAATTATTCATGTATTTAATAATTAATTTGTGCCAAAAGTGTAAACCTTTAAAAGGTAATTGATAGATTATTATTTATTTACTTTAATCTTCAAAATATCTTTTGTGTGACGTATTATTTAGTAGATTATTTTTTACGTACAAGGAAAAAATTGTATCTTACTTAACTATTTTACAATGGAGTTGGTCTGTATTTATTAAATTCGCGACAATACTGCGGCTCCGAAGAACTATTTACAGCTGCATTTTTTTTATAAGAGGTCGGGTTTTTACTTTTGGCACAAATATTTTAATACTATTAATTTGTAGTTACAATAAAATGTTAATTAAAATACTGGTATTTTATTAGGTGCTCCCCATTTGTTACTGAGCGCTCACTGAGCAGCTTTTCCTTGCTTCGACCAACCCGATTTCGAAGCGTGTTGTTTCTTATATTGCTGTAGTGAATGGTCATTTGTGCCATATTCTCTTATCTAACGCAACTTATATTCCTCTAAAGTAGGAACGAGTAGAAATGCATAGCAATTGCAGAATACAGCGTGAATCATAAAGGTGTGGTCCTAATAAAGAGTGTTGTACAAAATGTACGTACACACGGCTACAAATCAAGCTATACATTTCCAGTATAAGTTGATCTCGCAACGAGAGGTCAGCTTATACTGGTTTTTTTTTTTTTTAATGGCATCTCAGTGTTAACCACGAAGGGTTGAGACTCTTTAACCGGACTATCCTGTGGTTGCCTTAAGCTCCTAACAGAACTTAGCCTCCAGCCAGGGCGTAAAAACTTATAAACTAAACGACTGCGCGCTAAGGGCACCCCCTGTGGGATACGAACCTCGGCTTAGGGCAGCGTCGGAGGCAGGATGGCAAAGGACCGTCGGTGGCTGGATAAAATCAGGGTTATGTATGGGACGGCAGATAATTTTTTCTCAAGTATGATGTCGGTCTCACCGCTGACACCTACTCGTCTGCTGTATTGTATACGAGTACAGTGCGACATAAAATAGTAGAAATTAAATAAAATGGAACTTAAAAAAATCCATGCTAAATTGTCAAAAATGTGACAGTTACGTAGAAAGTGGCGCCCTCATTTAATTTCTATTATTTTATGTCGGACTGTAGCTGTCAGGTCAGCGGGATTAATGAGCGGGATAGACTCACTGCGACAAATTCCACCTCTATTTGTGAAGAAACTCTAAAGTTTAGGCCTAACAGTCGGCAAAAAACGAAATATCAACTTTACTTAAGTTGAAATAAAGTCGATAATATATAAAGTTAATCATCGTGAGTAAATGCCAGTGAAAAAGGACATCAAAGCAGTCGAAGGCACGTGGTTAAGTTTATTCAAGTAAGTACAATATCGACTTTATTTCAATGCGGACTAGATTGCATTTTTTTTTTTGGATTGAATTTTTTTTCGCTCCTGTTATGCTTAGGCCCTAATTGCTCTTTATTTAGGCTTTGTCTCCAAATAATATTAGGTAAATTATGATGATAAGTTCCTTAATTTCAGATAAGGTGGCTTCCCGCAACTCATTCAGGATCACGACGTTTGACGCTTTCCAGAAACGAAACATTTCTACATGAAAAAAATAACAAAGAATAACTTGCTATCAACGTAATATGACCGAACATGCCTCACAGTTGACCCAAAAAGTCATAGCTATCGACAAACATTAGTCATCATTATGATGTTTTAAACACAAAGAAATGTTTCCATTTACGCAGAACCGGCGTCGGCTTAGAATCAATTCACTGATAACTGGTACCTACACTACATGACCTTTCAGTTATAATAAAGCCGTTATAATTCTGAACGCAAACAAAAAGTGCGCGTAGTGTTTTAATGGAATTCAAGAGTTTTTGGGGTGAGGTGGGAATTATGAGGCCACGAGTTACAAAAGGGGTTTTTCATGTGGTCTGGAATTTTGGGTTGTTTAATGTTGTATGGTTGCTTGTAGCTCGAAATAAATTTCTAACGACTGCCTAGTGCCTAGTCCTATTTCGCGTTAACACTCATAAAGTTGTGATAATACATGTTTCCTTTTTTTTTTTGTAAAAGACTTGCCGGGAACATGTCGTTTACCTACATGGAATTAGTACATATGTACTAGTCGTGTATAAATTGTATGGTGCCGATTGCCTTGTTTACAAACTAAACAAAGGAGAATGGGCAAAATCGTACGGCACTTGGTCTATCAGCGGCCAGGAACATTTTATTTTTTTTTGGTTTAATATCACCCTACAATAACGGGTTCAAGAAGTTTTATATCTGTAGTGTCATTATTAATGGAACTAAATACATTTTTATTTTAGATATGTAAGCCTGTGATTTAGCGTATTAATTACTAAGATTTAGTCTTAAAAATAAGGAAATAAAATAAAATGACTTGTTTACTTCAATACATTTATTTTACATACATTTACATACATAAACTCACGCCCTTTTCCCATGGGGGTAGGCAGAAACCACAGAACGCCACTTGCTACGATCCTTACATACTCCTTTTGCCTCGTCCACATTCATACATTTAATGTACAATAATAGCACTGAGTTCTGATGCCGGTAATAAAATATCCTCGTCTTGATGTCTAGCCCATGCCAGATACCACACTACACACATAACGTGTGCGCAACAACCGATTGTGCGCCTTCCACTCAAACAACTGCAATAATAATGAGCAATTGCTTCTCTATTTTGTCTTTGTCGGTTAATTACAATATAAGAATAATATATTCTGGACCTTACATGTCTAGATTGTATTCGCACACGTAATAACCAAATATCTTCTTCTTCAATAAAATCTCTGAGCTGACTTATTTGTCGCTCCCGGTATACTTCGATATTGTATAAGCCTTCAATTAAGTGTTCAGCGTAGTAGCTGCGAGCCAACTTGATTTGGTATGTGCCAAGTGCAAACAGAATTAGGTCTTCTTCAGAAAAAACCGGAAAGTCTTCAAAAATAGGTTGGTCGCTGCTGAGTCTTTCAAATGATGCCCTCTGTCTATTTATGTTATGACGGATAACATAGTCCGCTAAGAGGTTCGGTATTTCAAAACGTTCATTAATTATATTTACGAACGATGATGCATGAATACTATCTTGTATTGGTGTTTGGAACGCATTGATGAGTGCCGCTGCGTTTTGAAAGTCCTCAAACATGTGACTTAAGGCGCGATTAAAATATTCTTGCCTAAACAATTTGAAATCTCGCTTGAACCTGCCATTTATAACTTCCACTACCCAGCGGCATAGAGTTACCAGCCTAGTTCTATTGGCCTGTTCAGTAGTAAGCTGGTCTGCACCGCGGTCTTTGGTTTCTGGCATATAGGCACTGTAGTTGCATCGCTCCAAATCGCCACAGACGTCTCTAAACCCACGATCTAAAATGAATATGTCGCCAGCCCGGTAAAACCAGTGAAATGTGCCTTCTTCGTCATTTATAATTCTTTCCAAAATACTGGCATCTGAGTCGGTAGCAGCATAGGGCCCGCAAACATCAATTATATGCCCATCGGAACACACCATTAAGAACGGTTTTAATAGATTTTCGTATTTGTGTAGACTGTAGGTCTGTCGCTGGAACGAAAAGTTGGAGCTCTTCTGTATATAAATATATGTTCCATCCATGATTGTTACTGCCTTCCTTTCTTCTGGAGAAGACTCGGGATTTCCAAATAACGCGTTTGGTACAATAAGATTACGGTCAGCGACCATTCTTCTATTTAAATGGTCGAGTCCCAGGTGTCGTGGCTTAAAATCCAGAGATATAGCATCACGCGCGGTTTTTAAATGCCTTTCTAGAGTCCTTCTACTTATGTTAAAGAGCGTGGCTAATCTCTCGTTGCTATCACCAGTTCGCAACTTCATTAAATAAATGGCTAGTTTTGTTTTGGCGTTTGACTCAGACAAAGAAGGCGTTTGTTCCAAGATTGTATTGAATTGATCTCTGCTAACGCCCAATCGAATATGAATCTCATTAGGATCCATATTTGCAATATCTTCAAAGTCCAGAATATTTTTATTTAAAACAGCTTTTTTAAAAAGCTCTAGTATTTGCACAAAATGAGAGCTGTTAAAATCATGTCTGAGATTTGGACTATCAATGAGCTCTTCCCAATCATTTGATGTTAAATGTGCATCACATATTCTGGCACTGTCTGGTATGAATAAGTTAGAATGTAACATAAGAGTAATCCTTACATTCTCAGGCATTCGACGACGTGAAACACTACGGCATCTGTCAAACATACAGTTTGCCGAGGTGCTAGGCACTCGTGAATATTCTTCCACTTGAAGAACACATTCGTGCGGGGCAGGGTTATTGTTTGGCTGCACAGCCCGTTGAGCTCGTTGCCAACAGGGTCGACAAACGTATTCTCGGCCGTTGTATTCAACCTGAAAAGGAAAATAGTTTATAACATAGTATTTAAAACTCACAGCAGTTTCAGTTAAATCATGTGTTGTATAGTAGAACATGCCGAGCTCTTTTTCAACGTGACGAATGAGTCATGCTCATACGCATTGTTAATGAGTGGTTGGCCTCTATTATATTTCGAAGCTAGATAACGTTGGCTCTGTTTCCATATGCACCATGTGTGTAAAAGAGAGAGAAGATCTGTTTTGACTATAACTTAAGTATTGTTAGAAAAGAACCATACGCTTAAGGAAATAACATAATTCACTAAAAGGACGTACATAAAAATACAATCAAAACTGTAACGTGGACTTTCAATAAAGAGCCCACACTTCACCCAACGATGTGTCGCATATGCACATCGTGACACAATATTATGAGGCCATCACCGCTATAGGGTGCGTACATACGGGTAAAAACAACCAAAAAATAGTCTAAAAATACTTACTTGCTGTGGAGCTATAGCTTCAATAATATATTGAGCATTGGCAGCATTTTCCTCAAAAAGAGCATGGGTTATTTCTAACCTTCTTCTATTAACCACTGATCGATTGCACAAAACACATATAGGTCGATTTTCTGCCATTTTTCAATAATGTTCCGTTGGCGTACACAAGTCCAGAGTCCAAGTACACAAGCACAAACGTACAGAAGTTCAGAGTTAATAGCCAGGTTATCAGGTTAGGAAGAAACACAGTCCAGAGGGTAGCCAGGGTCAAAACGTTTGAAAAAGAATCCGTAGATGAGCGCACAGTACACAACGTCACAAGGGTAAGCGAAGGACTGCGCCGAGTGACGCACACGCACCCCACACCTCGGCTCTTTTGTTTGCACTCGAAGCTGATTGGGCCGTTCGAACTCAGGTAGTCCATGTAGTAAACCCATTGTTGAGCTGAGTCTTGTAAACGGTATGCTGACAACGTTTTGAAATACTTTTGAAGACATAAACTAATGTTAATAAGTATTTTATAAAATGGGTTTGCACATTTTCTTGCACTTATTATCTAAGTATTTTACCTATATGTATTTTTTTTTCTAAATGAGCTGCAATGTTACGTTCATAGTAAAAGTTAGTCCTTAGTAATAGTACTTTCATTTAATACCTATTTCGTTGTTGGCCGCTCATAGACCATTTTGCTCTTTCTCCTTTAAGTTCAGTGCATCTTTTTCTTCCTATTTCATTAAGAAAAGGACTGAAGATAAATTTTAGTTTAGTCCTGTCAAATTAACCAGCGCCTGTCACTACTCCATAAAAGAGCAAACGTGATTAAAAACTTGCCTACTAAAATAACGTCAATTTACGTCAAGCGCTGATTAATTTGACAGGACTAAACTAAAATTTAACTTCGGTCCTTTTCTTAATGAAATAGAAAGAAAAAGATGCACTGAACTTAAATTTAGTTTAGTTTGTGAACAAGGGAATCGGCACCATTATCCCTTTTACATGTAGCATTATTTCGCTTTGATTTTCCGAATGCATTACTTAACAAGGGAATCGGCACCAATATTATGTACCTATCATACTGTCATAGGTACATGTAGGTAGGTTCAATGAAATTGTTTCAGACATGTCTTGTTAACTATTTTGTTCACCTTATTGACAAGTTCTCGATGTAACAACTAGTATTTACAATTTGTTTAAGGTCTAAACGATAACCGAAAACCGTAGACCCAACATGTAGAAAACATGTATAATAGTGGGTAGGTACAGACCGCATTCGATCTAAATGTTACAATAGGCTCGCTTAATTGAAACCTAAGTAAATGCGACCGGTGAATTTGATTAATCATCGATGTAGCTACGAGTATCTACTCTGCTAGCTAAGTTTAGGTTCATTTGTCTAAGCCATCCTTCAGGTGTGACCATTGCGGGTCCCTACCTAAGTGTAAATATTGTACGAGCAAATTATAAGCAAACAGTCCACTAGGTACCTACATTACTACGAGGGACTGGTGCCATTACAGTAACTGACCGTCTAATAATCCATTTCCTATAATCAAACAATTTGTAACTTGACTTCAATTTATTTCGGCTCTAGGCAGAAAAAAGGCCAAAGATACACCGGGGTGTCACGCGTGGCTTTGTGAATTTAAATACGAACATTCGGTTTGGAACGAAAATCAATGCAGAAACCTAACAAATTGTCAAACTGATGTTTACTGCTGTAATTGGTTGGCTGAATTATCAAGACCTTTATTTAGTTTTACCACGTCATTGATTTTCTTTCGAGAAACCGGCGGCGTTACAGTAGGTAGCTATTAAATAAATTTAGTCAAAGTCAAAGTCAAATAATTTATTTCAAATAGGCACGAAGATGCACTTTTGAACGTCAAAAATTACATGAATAGTTAATTGATTCTAGTTGCGCCTTCCAAAATGTAGTTATGTATGGAGAAGAATGGGCAAGAAACTCCATACTTAGGTACTCTTTTAAAATGTTAACAATAGTTTGTATACATTAATTAATATTTATAGGTGAAGACTATGTACCTAGAATAAAAAAATAAAAAATATAAAAAAAATTATCAAAATTACTTACCACAATTGGTAAAAAGAATGAAAAGTGAAGTAATAACAGAAAAATTAATAAATGCGATAGGTACATGGTGCTCACATATTTACAAACATTGTATATGATTTCCCAAAAAAATAAAAAATAAAAACAACATATAATAAGTCAGTGTGTGAGTTAAAATATTAATCACAGAAAATATAATTAATATAATTAATATATTTATTGGTTTTGTTTAAAACAAAATCCTAGTCATCATTCATCATTTCAGCCGAAAGACGTCCACTGCTGAACATAGGCCTCCCCCAAGCACCGCCACTGGGGCCATTTTTTATTTGTGCTTGTCATTTTAGGGGAGGGGGGGGGGGTTGCCATAATCGCCACGCTTGGCAGGCGGGTTGGCGATCGCAGTATGGTGTTAAAAATGCATAGATGCTGCTGCCCATTCTCTAGTACGTCCCTTAGTCGCCTTTTACGACACCCACGGGAAGAAATGGGGTGGTGCTATTCTTTATGGCCGGCATCACACGGGCCACAAAATACTAGTAGTTCATTTAAAAACCTTGCTCCACACATTTTTACACACGCTCCCTAATTGTCACATTTTCATTTATAACCCATATGTTATATCCACAACACTGAACGTCTCTACTAATTTAAACTGAGCCCAGAAAAGCCGACACAAACATTAAAAGTATTCGTTTTTCGCATTTCATTAAAATTTTAACTCTGTAAGCGCGGTCTAGGCATTTTAAGTGCCGTCGGGGTTAAGTCGCTTTAATCGTGTAACGAATACACGAGGACTTGTTTTAAATAGCCTACTCCCACCCTTAATGAACCACGGCTCGCAGGCGACGACGAGACTGCTTCATTTTGAGCAATATAAAATTTTTGGACGGAGTTGGACCAACGTTATTGCTGGGTTACGCTTTTTCATGTCTTTTTTAAGTGTGGGTAGTTGTTAAATGTATCGTAGGTACCTGCTTGATAAAGTTAGTGCTATGCCGTTTTTACCATTTTTTTACACGGGGCCCGTGCCTAGGGCCCCCAACCTCACGGGGGCCCCTGAAAGCCGATCCAACGGTTCTTTTCAATAGCGTTTTTTTTTTGTAATTTAAGGTAGATATTTGCAAAGAATTACCGTCGAAAATGAAATATTAATATTAAACTGATTAGTATCTCTGATCGATGGTGTTAGTAACGTACGCAATAATTTAGATCAATACGAATCGGCTGCTAAAGAAAAAAATGCAAATGGTGCCTATAAAGATAAGTTTGAAAAAAAAAAAATATCGCAGCATTCGAATCACTTTTTTCCAAAGAGGCCCCAAATTCTTGAGTGTCCAAGGGCCCCCCCGGCCTGCCTTAAGACGGCCATGAGTTAGTGAGTAATGCTGGTTTGGGAAGTTGAAATCTGTAGTAGGTAGGTATACCTACAATGTGGAGAAGACAATACAGCAATAAAAGCAATGAAACCACTGACAATGCTAATGCATAAGAAGTGTTTTCAAACTATCAAATAAATCCTAACATCGAAATTGAAAACGTGATTTTTTCAAACAAACTAAATAGTAGTGATGGGCCGACTGTGGGTTTTGCCAGTCTTTGACTAGCTGTAGTGAAGAAACTATTATTTGGTTGGATTTTTCGTTTACTTTATAAAAGTAGTCTATGGTTGAAATTGAATCAGATGAAATGAAAAGGGTGGAAATAACAAACTTTTGCGAATAAAAAAGAATAACTGGACTATTAAATCTACCTATTATCTAACTATACCCAAACTCTCATATTCAGATAATTTATGTAAACAAAGTAATGTCAAGAAATGTCACTGTCGAAATGACAGGACAGTGGTGCAAAATATTTTATCATATTCTTTTTTTGTAAATAGGCATCGCTAAAATTTAAGTGAATCAATTATAAGAAATATGCAAACAAAATACCGTTGCTAAACAATGTATTGTGTAGTATGTCGGAGACACACTACACAATACATTGCAATACACGGCATATGATTGTCTAATTAGCCCTTTTAAGTCCAGGGCTAGACGTAGGCCTCCCAAAATCGATTTCCACTCGAAACAGTTTACTTCCGTTTTCATCCAAAATGTGGCTAGATATGCTACTTACAATATGAATCTATGAATGAGAGTTGTAATATTAGTGTTGTTGAAGATGTTAAAAATGTGAAAATGTTTGGGTCTCCTGCATTGTTACCAGTATCATACAATATTTTATACCAGAAAATCTCCTTTTTTTAATAACTTTGTTTAAAACCGGAAATTTATAAAAATAATTATGGTATGATTATTTGTTAATTATTATTTCTTAAAATCAGTACTTAAAAGAAAATGTAACCTCTTTTTTCGCCATTTTATGTGAATTACCATTACGAAGATATTGTTTTGATATGTTTGCCCTTTGTTTACATAAATTATCTGAATTTGAGACTTTGGGTATAGGTACCTATTTTCCCACTTCTGAAAGTTAATTCGATTTTCAAATCGTAGCGAATTCCAAGTTTCAATGAGTTTTAGATTTTATTTCTTCGCAATCTTTTATCGCTGGCCTGCATGAGCTATAAATAAACTCATACTTACCCCGCGTCCTATTTAAAAGCGATCGCCGCGCGAATTTGCATCGTCGCGTGCATTATTATTATCAGCAACGTAACTACTAAGGTGCACAGTGGTAATAGGCACCAGGCCCCGCGGTGTGTGGGACACGGTACCGGTCTAGGGCCTAAGTCGGCGATAGGGTTTTAGAAAAAAAGTGAATCGTAACCCAAAAGAAAATCTATCCTATCCGTGGATGGGAGCCTCGCTCTTGCAGCCTAGGTTCTGTTAATACTGAAGCTTTTCTGCATAAGTCTACAAATGAACTCCTATTGCTGAATTACGTTTTCTGACGTATGTATAGGCTACGCTCTAAAGAAAATTTTACTTATCCGAGGCAGGTAAAGATTTTCGAGCTCACTACGCTCGCTTTAGCATCCAAGGTTTTCTTAGTAAGTTCATTGACAAACCTGTGGTAGTAGGTACACGGCGACCAGCGCTAACGATCAAAAAGGGGGGGCGGGGCACATACAAAAGTTTCATAAAAATAATAAATATTATCCGAATAGAACAACAAATTGAGTTTGTAAAAAAATCTCGCGGTAGAGATGGGTAGCGCCAGGGCCTCTGAGGGCCTAGACAAAGTGGCATTCTATCAGCCATAACGATGATGGAAAAGTTAAAAATGTATAAAACTGAAATAAGCTTCCAAAAAGCTTATGGTCGATTCTGTTGAAAGCCGTTGTAAAAATACGAATCGCTTTGAAGCAACTGCCACTTGTCTAGGCCCTCTAATCTGAAGTTACGTGCGTAACTTCAGATTAGATTCAGATCAGTGGCGCCACTGATAATTATGTCAGTTTTTGTTTGGAAAACTGGAAAACGCCCTCTGTCCACGCGTTCAGGTTCACCGAACAAAAAGTGATATTTATGAACGCGGCGATCGTGTATTCGTGCGACGATCGCTTTTAAATAGGACGCGGCCTTACGAGAGCAAGGAAGGAGTTAACCTAACCTACTTTCAACACTTTATTCATTGCTTCAATGGAACATCATCCAGATAATCTCATTTTGTGTGAGTGTGAGCTCTTTGTCGCCTACTTCCTTAGTAGTGTGACAAAACCGATGTAGGTCGATAGCAAAGGAAAAAATTGGTTGTCTCTAAAATTATTTTACGGACGATAGTTTAACGTGACAACGTCATGACAAAACATTGAGCGTAACGGGACAATGAGCGTAACGGGACAATGAGCATAACGGGACAATGAGCGTACCGGGACATTTTCGTGCATGCAGCCGGCGTTTCAGTAGGTAGGTAAGGTTGAACGATTTTTTCTAATTAATGAGTAGGTAAAAAATTAAGGGTGTTTTGATATTCCTATATTTTATTTGTCAATTTTTTATTGAACGTTTCAAAATTCGTTAAATTAAAACCTTGAAAATGTTGATGATGTGCTCCTAAAGTACTTATCGAGATAGAATCCAATGATTCGTCTGCTTGCTGTAGTTACATCAGTTACATTATTTCGATTGAATCGTGATCATTATGTAGGTACACACGGCTACAGATCAAGCTATACCTACATTTTCAGTATAAGCTGATCTCGCATTGTATAAGATTTAGAGTACAGTGAGAAGTCAGCTTATACTGGAAATGTACCTATAGCTTGATTTGTAGCCGTGCGTACGCGATTGTATCAATTTACGAACATGAGTAGGTAGAATCGTTATCGAGAAGAAATCAAATCCTTGTTTTACCTTGTGGCTAAAATTAACAGCTAATTGCTAATACCTTTACATAGCTACACGATACTCAGGACCTTACCAATAAGCACTTAAAGGTTACTATAGTTAAGTGTAGTTTGGTAGATTTTAGGTACATATAAACAACTACCTCACCTTTATATCGTGAAGATACTGAGTTTGTCGACCCTTACAAATGTGTATATTGGCCCCCGATTAATTATATTCTCTGCCCTTGTATGAGAATGAAAGTCATGTAATTTTATGAGATAGAATGCTTACCCTTGGAGTAGGTACCTACCAAGTATAATCAACTTGGTAGTTAGGTAGGTATGTCGCTGTCATCGAAGATAGCGAGATAGTACCTAACGGAGACTGGATACGAATGTCACTAGAAGTTTTAGTGTGCATAAAGACAGACTTACAAATAAATTGTACCTATGTAAGTTTAGTTGTCAAGCCCTGAAGCACAATTATACTGTGCCTGAAGGCGACGATAACCGACTTTTAATGATTTTATACTAAGATCACGTCTAAACGAGTAGTGATAATGATTTGAAATAAATAATATATATGTGAAATTAGAGCATTTTCTTAATAACTTAAATGTCAAATTTCTCCAAACGATTTTAAACCTTATGATGTTGATGGTAAGTTCAAAATTGAATGAGAAACTCAGACAGTTTGTGCTAATTTGATGTGCTGGCGACTGTACATGTGGTTCCAAACCTAATAAATTGCCGATAGGTCTGGGCCTCAAGTCTGCTATTACAATAGTGTCAGAATGGTCTCGCCATTGTGAGTATTTGACAGTGTTTGTATGGCAAATCTGTCAAAAACTCACAATGAAGAGACCATTCTGACACTATTGTAATAGCAGACTTGAGGCCCTGGGGGCCAAGTCTACTAATGTACAAACGTTGGTCTCTTCATTGTGAGTTTTTGACAGATTTGCCATACAGACACTGTCAAATACTCACAATGGCGAGACCATTCTGACACTATTGTAATAGCAGACTTGAGGCCCTGTACGTTTGTAGCTAATGTTGACTAAGTTATCTTAAAGGGACTGGTATTATTCATGAAATACTTAATATGATTTATGCAATAAAAAAATGTAATTTGATCTTACTCGTATCATAATGTTTGTGGGCGGCCATTGTGCAGCTGACTGTTTTATTTTATCAAGTTGTTATTCAATTTCTATCACGCAGTGTTAGTGATAACATTTACCAGAACATGAAAAAACTTAATTGTTATGAAAATACAATCATTACAATAATTACCTACCTATTAATCTAATATATAAATTTTTTGTCTCAATGTTAGTTGCTATACTCCGAAACGGCTTAACCGATTTTGATGAAAATTTATGTGTACATTTGGTAGGTCTGAGTTATCAAAAAAAAAAGTTTTGTTTTGGTAGGTAGGTAGGTAGGGTAGGGTAGGGTAGGGTGGATAGGGTAGGGTAGGATTGAGTAGGGTAGGGTAGGGTAGGTAGGTAGGGAGGTAGGTAGGTATGGTAGGGTAGCGTAGGGTAGAGTAGTGGAGTTTATACTATAGCTTTTGACAGAACGAAGTCTGTCGGGTCAGCTAGTAATATACAATAAACACATAACGCAAACGCATTTCCACGAATACACATTCGCTTGACTTTTCAACAGCAACAACCACCAACTCGTGGTGGTTGATCACTAAAAGTCAGTTACCTACTTATATTGGTATTGGATTGGCTACCTAGGAAGCACCAGAAATGCGGGGCAGTCTTTTGTTACTGCCAATAGAAGTGAAAACTAAGTAACTAAAGCGTTCGGTGACGATGACGCGAGTTCCATGATTTTTGTTCACCCAAAAAGTACATAATATATAGACAGATACATATAGCTCATGGAAAGCGTTCGGTGACGATGACACGAGTTCCATGATTTATGTTCACAAAAATAGTCCACATATTTATATACACAGTATACATATAGCTCATGAAAAGCATTCGGTGACGATGACGCGAGTTCCATGATTTTTGTTCACCCAAAAAGTGCTCAGATTTCACTTAAAAATAGCTATATTATGTCGACAGCAACTCTATAGTCTGTGATAGCGAAAGTAGTGAAAGTCTCAGTAGTGAGCGTACCTACCTACCGTACTGTGGTCAAGTGGTACTGCCCTGGGAAAGTGTTTCAATCTGAAAATATTGTTTGGAATAAAAAACTTTTTCACCTCACAAGCTCGGAAAGATTGAAATCTGAGTGCAAAAGTGTATTTTATCCGCTAGCGTGGAAAGTGTTTTTCTTTAAATTCAAACCTTTTTATTCAATAATTTTCTATACCGCCAATCCACTGAAAATGCATCAATACTTATTTCATGTCAGCCTAGTCCGCTAACCTCATTTTTAGAATAATCGCAATTTTTTTTTTTTTTAATCCCATGTATCATCAAAAAACAAACCAAAATCCCCAAAATGATGGAAGGTGCATTGATCACTTTCCGTTCGGTTTGTTTTTTTTTTTGATAAAATCGTAAGAAATCATAAAATATGGGCGAGTCCAGCAGGGACGAAGATATAAAAATACCTGCAGAGTTAGTGTAAGCGGTACATTTTTTTCTTGTACCTACCTAGCATTTTCCTCGCTGTAGTGAGGTGAAAAGTTGTGTTTCATTCGGCAGCAAAGTTATTCCGCGTCTCGTACCCTTGAAACCCTCGCTACGCTCAGGTTCATTCTAGTCTCAGTAGTTTCAGAGATAACGGGGGAATGGTAAATTTTTGTAGTATTTAATTTAAAATTATAAAAAAAAAAGAAATCTGCAATTCATTCATTCATTCATTTGATAGGTACGTCACACGGTACAGAATCTAAGCAAAACTTTCTTTTTTAATTAACCCCCCCCCCTCCCAATGACCTCCATATTCAAAATTTAAATTAATTTTCATTACACGTCCGTGTTTGGGTCACAAAAGTTCATACCAAGTCTTTCAACTTAATCGGTCTAGTAGATTCGGAGAAAATTGGCTGTGACAGACGGACAGACACACGAGTGATCCTATAAGGGTTAAGTTTTTTCCTTTTTCTGTACATAAGGAACTCTAAAAATACATACAGTCGAACATGCACTTGGTGGCAAATGAATGAGGATGCTAAAGGCGCGACAGTCGACGCGACGCAAAGGCACCGCGCGTCGAGCGGTGCCTTTATGTCGCGCCTGTTTGTAGGACACTAATGAAATTTTGGTATTGGCGTGTGCTAGCTGACATAATCTATGTCTCGTAATGTTAATTACTTTGCATACCTAACTATTATATAGAATCAAGTTTATCTAATTGAACAGACAGATGTGCTGCTGGGGAGTTTGCTCCGCTACTTCTTCTTCCCAGTTAAAGCACTAGGAAGTGGTGAAGGGCGAGCGTTTTGGGGGACTGTCTTATGTAATTTTGACGTTCGAAAAGTGCTGATTCTCAGCCTAATTTGAATAAATCACATTTGATTTTGATTTTGGTAACTGGTTTCTTGATCTGTCATCAAAATAGCTTGACCATTGTCGTCGTTAGCTGATATTGTAATACATGCTCATATTTTCGCTCTACGATGGGAACCTATTAGGTATGGTCTATTCAAAGATAAGTATTATTTATTTCGAGGCCATGTGTCTCTGTTGTCAATCATTTATCCTACAATAAATGATATCGTATTATCAAATGAGAACTATCCAGTGGTCTTTTCACCCCGTACTAGATAACTGAGTGACGTCAGAATCTCAGCAGTCTTTGAAAATAACCCGGTTGTATCAAACTTGGGCTGGTTTTGATGCACGATTTCAAATTAGAGTATCTTAAACATAGGTGACAATATCCGAATATTGATGATGAGCTGTCGAAACTGAAGCAGCTCACAGTCAAAAGACTTTGGAAAGTAGGGAATACAAAGTGCGCACAAAAAGCTTCAATGAATGTAGCAACAGCATAAAGTAAAACAAAGACGACCTCGTTTCCACCCTAGGTGTAGTATCGTAAAAGGCGTCTATTTTTTAATATACAGGATAAGTTTTTAACCAGTGCGCAATTTTTTTTTGGCGGTTTTGTATCAGTAATAGAACACATTTTAACTACTTGTTTAAATTTCTTTTTTTTTGGTCCTACTTGAAATCAGCAAAATATGGATACAATCTATTCGTAATAATATCAATGGGCGAGCGCACAGCTGATAGGTACCTACTACTGCGTACCGCTTCACTGACCGCGCCGCGCTGGCGCGTTGTGCGATTAGTATCCATTATACCAGTTTCAAAATAAACATCTTTCGTTAACGATAACTTAATTTTTTTTGTACTAAGACATATCAAAATAAGAAATAGGTGTATAATAAAACACGTTTAAGTTTAATTTGTCAAAATTTGCGCTCTGACTAAAAACTTTTCCTGTATTGTTGTGTTGCGAGGATGACGACGACCAAATGGATCAATAAGTCTGCCTAGACTTACCCCATGTTGGGGTCGGCTTCCAGTCTACCCGGTAATTGCGTAACATACTAACATCGGCAATGGGTTTCATTTTGACAGTTCAACAACATTCATTGCGTTATTTACGTTGTTGAGTATACACATTTTTCGAACATATGAAGCAATGGATTAGCAATATCCTTCAATATCATTCAGGTTGTGAGAATCTGTCCTTATGAGAATCAATCATTGAAAGTGTTTTATGCATTTAGTGTTCAGTTGCAGCTGAATATAATATCAGTATTTACGACGACCAAATAAACCATGATGTTATAATAACTTATCAGTTAATAACTTTGTAAGTTACCTACCTAATAATAATGGTATGTATATAAGGAACAGGATCACACTCATCCTCCATAGAAAAGGGAGGGTCCTCCGACCAGATGGGTGTTGTGTCTGGTGGGCAACTGCCCTGCGGTTGATGTCGGGATGTTGTAATATAATGTTAGTTGCGCGGTAAACTCTGATTGCGCGATGCAGGATTTGTGACGTCAGGTCTTTGATGCGTAGTTGCGATGTGGCGTTGCAGATGCCGCCACAATGGTAAAACTTTTGATGGTATGGTCGCCTTTCATAACGAATTGCAAGTTGAGATGTTGGGATGTTCATTTGTGAACATTAACCGACTAACAATGATTATAATGATAATGATTGTTATGTAAAGTTGGGGAAAATATGTTTTTATGAAATTGACGATATTGTAGTAATTAAAATTAATAATTAATATTAATTAATAATTATTACTAATTGTAATTTACTATTTTATAGCTTAAATTGTCGATGTCGATACTAAAATCAAATCATTCTGCTATTCTTTGACGGTTGTTTGAAATTGCTATAATAACACGGCAAATTGACTTAATGTTTGATGATCAACAATTTTTTTCCCTGACGATATCTACCTACATTCTGAATACTGGCATGATCTATGGCATGTTATTATGTATTATAGTATTTTGCCAGCGGCTTCGCCCGCATGGATGACGCAAATTATCCCACGGAAACGAACCTACTACCGGGATGAAAAGTATACTATGTGTAAATTCAGGTTATACTTAAACTATTTGTGTGCCAAATTTTATCCATATCCGTTCAACCGTTTTTGCGTGATTGAGTAACAAACATCCAAATATCTAAACATACAAACAAACTTTCACGTATATTATTACTAGTACCGGTAGAACGGGGGGGGGGGGGGGGGGTTATTTGGAATAAAGTAATTGTAAGATTTGAGTTGACATAAATTCTACCAAAACACCATAGACAGCTTTTATTTTATTTCTGGTCTTGTTTGCTTTAACAATTTTTGGTACGAAGATCACAATTCGAATTTATGTCAACTCAAATCTTACAATTGCTTTGTTCAAATAACCCCCGAAAATCCAAATAGCCCCGTACTACGGTAGGATAATGATTAAGTAGGATACCTACCTATATGAGTACTTACTCTAACTACTTCTCAAAATCCACATTCCTAAGAAAACATTCCTCTATCAAGAGTGTTTCTGAGAAACAAAGACATGATTAATTCTGTCCCAGGAGTAACAACAATGTGTTGTTACAAACTACACAATTGATATCACTCAGTCCCTGTAATTACGTAGAAGTTCCGAATCACCGATTAATCGGGTTCTCAATTAGTGAGAGCGAACTGTGAAATGTTGGTATATATCTAGGCACTGGAGAATTTCAGAAGGTAATTCGTAATTAATATTTTCATAGTTTATTTTAGTCCAGAATTCATATTATTTAACCTTTTCCCTGTCCCATGAACTACATAAATGGTTCAGGGCCTCAAGTCTGCTATTACAATAGTGTCAGAATGATCTCTTCATTGTGAGTTTTTGACAGATTTGCCATAAAAACACTGTCAAATACTCACAATGGCGAGACCATTCTGACACTATTGTAATAGCAGACTTGAGGCCCAGGTTGATTACTTAACTATTGTGTCTATTTTATGGATAGTGAAAGTGTGAATTTTCTAATACCTTTTATAAAGTTTCATATTGAGACACAAAGCAACAAAATACGATCTAAATAAAAACGGCCACATTTCTAGATCGTATTTTGTTGCTTCGTGTCTCAATATGAAACTTTATAAAATGTATTAGAAAATTCTAGACACACTTACCGATATATTTGATTGAGCTGTTTTTCATAATTCCTTCTCAGTCACGAGACAATATGTTTTTAGAGGAGTGGCGCTAGTGGACCGGTGACAACGCTCTTAATCACCAATGATAATTATTTAAAACCATTATTTCAATGCAATGTTTTGCATTGAAATAATGGTTTAAAAAATATATTATTCGTCTTTTTAGTTTGGAACTGTATGTTTTAGGTATTTACGTATTATTTGTGTTGTTCGTAACATTAATTTGCTAAGGTAAGCCAAGTACTCACAGGAAAAGTTTTGTAGGTACCTATTGTACAGTGGCCAGCACATCAGGCTACACGAAACTGTCAAATTTCTCCAAACGATTTTAAACTTTAAAATCGTGGTGGTTAAGTTCAAAATCGAATGAGAAAATCTGACAGTTTGTGGTAAGTTGATGTGCTGGCGACTGTACTCAGAAAATGAAACGAGCATGACCGAAATGAGCTCGAAAATTGGAGCACCCTGATTTTGATGGGTTCGAATTTCCGTGTGATTTTATTAAATGAAAGCAAGAGCTTGAGAATTCAGCCTCGCCTAGGGGGCCTGTAGCTCGGGGGCCCCGTATCATTGATACAGCGGTATCTACGCCCCTATCTACTTACTCTTACTACAGATGTTATCTTTTGCAAGACGTAATATTCAAGCAATTAATGTGCAGTTAATAAATCTTTATTCTGCTTTGAACACTAAATGTTCTAGACGAAACAAAATTAAGAGCTGCAGTGCTATTCTGTAACTATCTCACCGTGAAAACAAAGGTGAAGTGAGCGTGAAGTGAGCTGTCAATAGTGTCAATCCCTAGTCTCAGATCGAATGACAGTTCACTTCGTGATCACTTCACCTATGATTTCACGGTGAGATTCTTACAGAATCGACCAGCTGTACTTAGAAATTGGTCTGTACGGGATTCTATAGTCTGCAATTTTATGCATATGCATTAGGTAGGGAGTTCATTGTTGATTTGTAAATGTAATTAGTGTCCTCTATTGTTCTATCGCTTGTCCAAATAACATTAGTATTATCATTGTTGGTTAGGAATACTTAGATGTTTATTGAACCAACGCACTTTGAACTTCGGATATGAAAACAATGATAATTAAATGAGTGTCAATGTTAATTTACGCTTATTACGCATTGAACTGCTGTGCTCACAAAGAAACTACAATTAACTTATATTTACTTGATTGATTATCATCTGATTTAGGAAACAAACCAACGACTAACATTCACAGGTAAATGATACAAAAATATTCTAGTAAAAATTTATTTGGTACAAAACTTTATCAGGTTTAAAAAATATCGTTGTTCGTATTTATACTATCTATTTGGTACTGTAATATATACGACGACATCTATTTACAGACGCTTAATAGCGAAATTACAAATTAAACACAATTATCTACTTTGCAACAATAAGTGGCTCACCGGCTACAATTGAACTTTCAATACCACAGTGGTCTTCACCGCGGAGAATCTTGAAGAATCCATTGTCACCCCAATCGCTGTTCCAGGAGTTCGCAATGAGCCAGTACTTGTTACCGTTCTCCACTCCCCAGCCCAAGATCTTAACTGCGTGACCACCGAGAGCGTCGCCAATCGTGTGTTTATAAACACCGGACTTGTAATTCAGTAAGTCCGAGTACACAGTGAACGCACCTTCCACTGGCCCATTCTTGAACAATTCAGCCCTGATATGGTCCTCCTTACTTGACACTGAGAACACGTGTTTACCGTAGCGCTTATCCTTGTGGTAGTCAACATTGTAGCTAGACTCGCACGTCTTCTGGCATTTCGGGGTTTTAGAGTCACCGTTGCAAGGCAGCCTGTTGCCGGGCACGTGATGTTCGCAGGGGGGGATCTCGTACGGTCTGCAGCCCTGAGTCGAGTTGTAGCTGCCACCTGACACAAGACCGATGTGCTTCCAGTATTCCCAAGCTAATGTTGGCATGCCTCCGTTGCATCCGAGACCACAGACTGGACAACAGCTCAATAGATCCTCAGCGGAGAAATGAAAATGTTGTGTTCCATTTGTGTACGTACAGTACCGGTCGGTCATCGCTTCCACAGCGCCAAACGCCCAGCAGCTACCGCATGACCCTTGGTCTCTCACTTCGTTCAATGTGGGGCAGTTCGGCCATTTGTCTTTGGGATCGAAGTTTTCCGGGAGACTCGCAATCAGATCGTCGTCATGTTCAACCTTCGGAAGCTTCGCGAAGTGGTCATCTTGCAGAACACCCGCTAATTTCTTGATGTGTGTGAACGGTGTGTTCAGCGGGAAGTTTCTGCCGGCTTTCCAAGTGTTTTGCTTTGAATTGATGAGATTGATGAACTCGTCAGTGAGCGGATTCTGTATAGCGTCGGTGGTAATCGCGAGTGCGCACACGAGCGCAACAAACGTTGCACGCGAAGCGGCCATTATTCACTTCTTTATTTTCTTTTTCACAGCTGAGCGGTTAATGGATGTGTATTCGGAGCGAATGTGGCGCGACGACTGAGCGGCGGCGACCGCGGCGGGTGTAGTTGATACCCGCGCTCGCAGGCCGTGTAATTGCATCGGAGCGCACGACACGATATACAGGGGCGAGACAGCGTTTGACCGGCCGTGTCGAAGGTTAACGATACATGTACACCTACCGATAATATAAGACAAACAAATGTTATGGTCGAACGCTTTACGACCACAAGTAAACATTTGTTTTGTATCGGTCGGAAGTAATTAATTGGGGATCGAAGCGAGCGAGTGTTTCCTCCTATGTCAGGTTTATCAGGATGGTACCGAGATCCTTGACATGGGTCTTACTTGTGTTGATGGTTAATATTGTTATTTTAGTACGATAAAGATTATTAACAAACCGAATTATAAACTTTTTGTCATTAGGATGGAACCCACTGCGTAAATCTGCAAAATACTACTTTCGTATACCTACAGGCTTGTTCGTGTTTTGAAAATGTTCTCGGAAACTAATAGCAAAAAAATACAGGAAACGTCTGTTGTTATGCTGATTAGCATATCAAAATTCAGACGGACTTTCCTTATTATTCCAAATATTCCTGTAATTATAAATTTAAATAACTTAAGTATATCTTCAGTTGTTATGTTCAACTTCCTACAATAACAACACAATGGCGGAATATATGTGGCATACTAAACATTACCTACTTTTAATTAATTGTTTGAGAACATACGATGGAATATGATTCACCGTCGAGTTCGGTGAGTAAGTAGGTATTGTTTGTTGAATAGTTTTGAGGTGACTATTAATTCTATGTAAATAAATAAAAAGTCTCTGTTTGTAACGTCAAAATAACAGTAAAGTTTTATTTTGTCTGTCGGTCTGTCTGTCTGGCTGTTTGGTCCGGCTAATCTCCGAAACGGCTGGATCGATTTTGACGGGACTTTCACTGGCAGATAGCTGATGATATAAGGAGTAACTTAAGCTACTTTTATTTTAGGAAAAGCCACGCGGGCGAAGCCGGTAACAACTAATCAGTATTAATTAAGTACTCGTATTCTTTTGCGAACAACAGTACTTACCTAATTGCGTTTCTACTGTCAGCAGAGGACATGGAATGAGGATGGATAAGATTACGGGAAGACCATATAAAAAGATGGATAGACTATACGATGGATAGGTACTAGATATATAGATAGATAGATAGAATACCTACTCTTTATTATGTACACCAAAAAATTACAGATATAAATGTAGAACTGTTACATAGGGTGTCACAATGCGCGGTCTTATCGCTAAAAGCGATCTTTTACAGACAACCTTTGGGTGGATCAAAAAGTAGAAGGAGAGACAATACTGCAGGTAGTCAGTGGTGCTATTTACATATACAATATACGATACTACCTAGATGATGACTAATAGAGAAGTTAAGAAGAATAAAGACTTGTTGCGCCGACCACAAATAAATTGAGACACGGGCCAGAGAAAGATTACTGTCAGCAGAGGACGTCACGCCAGGGGCCCAAGTCTGCTATTTTTATAAATTCGTCACTCCAACACGATCCCATTGTCATTTTGCTAAAAGTTCGTAATCTGCTAAATTCATAATGGTCGATCATTGGTCGGTCAATGGTCTCGTACCTAATAGAATTGTATTACAATGGCATTTTGAACACTTATTCATGCCATTTATTCATTTATAAATATTTTTACATATTATATAGTAGTGTTATAAGCAATCTGAAGTAGTAGGAAGTTTCATTTGTCATTATGTACGAGATTACCAATTCTTTCAATGGAGTGTCAGTGGCTGACCATTGGAAAGTCATAATGACGCCATTATATTAGTAGATTACCAAACTTGTCAAAATCAACAATTATGAAATCAATGATAGACTATTCTGACACTATTGTAATAGCAGACTTGAGGCCCAGCACTAACGTGTAGGACTGTCAATAGTATAAATAAATCAGTGGTAATGGCCGCTGAATTAATGATTGGGGGTCAAAGCCACAATTCGCAGGAGAATTGGTTTACATTATTATCAGGCAGCAAGAAATTATTGATTTATTTATTTATTTACTAGCTGCTGATCGCCGTTTCCTCCACGTGTTTTTCTAAAATGAAAATAGCCTTAGTTACTCCGGAACTTAGCCGGAGCAAACAGACAGATAGACCGACTGACAGTTTGTATTTAAAGTGAAAACTTCTTTAGGCGCGTTGAGCACTTTTTGGTTGAACAAAAACCATGGAAGTCGCGCCATCGTCACCGAACACTTTCCATGAGCTACTCGTATATCGCACATCAGCAACAAGAGAGTCACAACACATAAAAAAACGAAAATTTTAATTTCCATAAAAATATAATAGAGCATTAAATAGTCTTCTTAAATATATAATTATCTTAAGATCTCCGACATGCTCTCTCAGAAAAATTTAAATGGAAAAGGTACTAAAATAAAAAGTTTGTGATTTTCCAAAACTACATTTATTGTGTTGTGACACTCTCGTTGCCGATATGCGATATATAAAGGTACTGTTTATATTATGTGTACTTTTTGGGTGAACAAAAATCATGGAACTCGCGTCATCACCGAACGCTCAAAATTAATAATCTAATAGCTCGACGATACAATTCACAAGTTACTTAGTTTTCACTTCTATCGGCATTTACCAAAGACTGCCCCGTTTTTTAAATTGTTTATTTATTACTAGTACCGTATTCATAAGCATTTAGTAAAAAGCTGTTATTTTGACATTACAAATAGACACTTCAATTTTTTTGTATATATGTATAGAAGATTGGATCTCCAACAGAGGGTACACAATTTTATTACATACAAGTTATACAAGGGTTGCATACAAGAACCAAGGTAACCGACATAGCTCGAAGAATTGCCAAACTTAAGTGGCAATGGGCAGCACACGGCGGGACATTGCGCGCAGACCAGATGGCCGTTGGGGCCGAAAGGTTCTGGAGTGGCGACCGCGTACCGGAAGACGTAGCGTTGGAAAGCCTCCCACAAGTTGGACCGATGACCTTATGAAAGCCGCAGGAATCCGCTGGATGCGGGAAGCACAGAACCGGTCGAGGTGGCGGTGCTTGGGATAGGCCTATGTCCAACAGTGGACGTCTTTTGGCTGAAATGATGATGATGAAGTTTACAAGAACAGGGACAAACTAGTGCGCGCTTTCAATTATAGGAGACCACATCATTCACTTTTAATCCATCTTCATGATTAATTACCTATAATTCCTTCAAATCCGTATTCGCATTTTATGACATACACGGATGAAGACGGCATTAAATAAATTTTGTTAAATGAGGGTTTCTCTTACAATACAAAAAGTTGGTTTCGTTCATAAAAATAGATCTAACTCCGAAATACGTTATAGTTTAATATTTAATTCCAACTCTTTATAGTGGCTTTTCTGTACATGATATTTATTAAGATTTGTTACTGTAATTGTAATGGCAATCATGTCATTTGGTTTAAATAGGTTTTCATTTTGATATATATATATATATATATATATTTATTAAATCTTTTATATAAATTATTTTCTTTTTTGTGAATGTCAGAACGTTGTAGACCTAGTAGACTGTAGATTTGTTGTCAATTTTCTATTTTGTTAAGTACCTGGTACTTGTTGAAAGGCCTACACTGTCCTCCCATACCTATTAACACTGTTATTTGAAAATATTGTTTAAGCCAATTATTTTTAAAAGAGTAACCATGGAGTTTCTTGCCGGCTCTTCTTTATAGGAAACGACCAATTGGAACCGTGCACCTAGCTTCTGACGTTTCATAAGTGCCCATGTCGGTTTATGTGAATTAAAATATTTTGATTTGATTTGATTTCACGATTATATATCTGGAATTGACATTTATACTGTTATTTATCAGAGTTGAAGAGTTTAAATTGCTAAGTCTACATATTAATCGACAATGGAAATGATTAAGTGTAGATAAGGTATCTGGAAGGCTGTTCTTCTTCGTCTTTTGATGGCGGTCGCCCATTTTTTTATAACCTTCCGTAGAGAATGAAAAAAAATTTGCGTTTTGCGGTGAAAACCCCAAATTGTTTCTTTTATATTATGGTCATTTTATGTTGTTATAAAAAAATACTTTTCCATTTTATAGTTCGCAGATAAGCTGCTAGAAGTTCTGGGGACGATTCTATTAATTAAAGTTTATATCTTCATTAAAGAAACCATTGTTATTTTATTTATTCCGACATCTTTTTGGTTGCGTGTAAATACAGACCTAACATAGTTATGACTTCTGATATAATTTATTTATATTATGCTTTATTTATAGTACACCAGGAAAAATATAGAAAAAAAAAATTTACACTACTACGCGATCTTTTCCAGGCAACCTTGTAATGGACAGTGATAGCGTGGATATAAAAATGGGGTTGTCTTATTATTTACTCGGGCAATGTCTTTTGAATTTAAACATTCTTACAAAAACATTCAATAAGGAGTAAAATTCATTGCATCAAGCACAGACTTTTACTCCATAACGAGTCTTTTTACGAGTCTTCGTCATATTACCTAAATTTTCAAACAAAACCGCTTCGCGTAGGGACAGCTGACGAGCACCTAAATTACGTAACACACTTTTAATCACAATCTGGGTGTTATGATAATTATGGTTTCTCTTGATAAACGTCGACGACAGACTGAATGACACGATGTTTGTGTGCAAAGTTATGACCCATAAAATTGACTGTCCCAAAATTTTAAATAATTTTAACTTCCGCGGCCCCTCCATGATTCTTCGCAATCTTATAACGCCACTGGCCTCCGTAGAGAAGAACGGTTCTGGGTGCTAATTCTCCCTACGCGAGGTTTTGCAGGGCTGTGAACGCAGTAGCGGCCCTAGGGCGGTGCGAGCGGTGTGACCGAACCGGGCGCCGTCAGTAGGGGTTGCCCGAAATGAACCAAAACACTACCACCGGGCACTGGTTACCGACTCGTTACTAGCTCGTTGTTGACCGACGATCGATAGAATTTTAAACTGAAATTTTGTAATATTCAGAGTAAATATTTTCTGCATAAATCGACCAAGTAGCTGCAATTTTTCTATGAATGGTCAAAATAAAATCTAACCTATCTGTAGGGAATGCTAAAATTTTCGAACTCGCTTCGCTCGCTCTTGAAGCCTTGATTCATAAACAGAAAACATTCAGAATAAGTCAACCAAGTAGCAGCAGCTGCTATTTCTCTATGAATGGTCAAAAGAAAATCTAACCTGTCTGTGGGAGGGTAATAAAATTTTCGAGCTCGCTTCGCCCGCTCTAGTATTCAACATTATCTTAGTATATTGACTGAAATCTGTGGTAGCACATGGCAACCAAGTTAGCGACCAAGAAGTGTGCCACAAACGGTATAATATTGTCCGAAGAAAATAACAACCCTATAGGTTTTCAAACAAAATTATTCACTGTTATTATTTCTCATCTGTACAACTTTTCGCCTCGGCAGGGCAAGCACAGTGGCGTCGTCGAACGTAACAGAGTAGTGCGAGTAGGATGGATAACATTTCTTTAACGCGAATGAGCAGTAAGGCATTCTCTGCCGGTCAACCTTTGTTATATATACCGTTATATAGTTATCTACTGGTAAAAAATATTTAAAACATAACTACATACAGGAGAGCACTGGTGGCCCAATGGTAACAACCCCGACTTGCGAGTTGCAGGTCATGGTGCGCTTTACTTTGTGTGAATAATTTCATCACACCGCTCTCAAAACGGTGAAGAAAAACATCGTGAGGAAACCGGCATATCCTAGAACCAAAAATTCGAAGACATGTGACATCTACCAATCCACACTGGGCCCACATGGTAAATTTTAGCCCACTCCCTCTCGAAGAGACGAGGCCTGTGTCCCAGCAGTGGGAACATTATAGGTTGATCATGCTATTATTATTATGCTAACAACATACCTCCTTACAAACATTAACACATAAGTCAATGGCTTTTATTACCATGCCAAGCATTGCCTTGTAAATGTTGTAAAATATTTAAAGAACGAAAAGTGTAGCTATGTCAATAATTAACTATTGTTTTATCATTTCAGTGTTAATGTTATGTCTTTATTTTATAGGAGTATCTACAAAATTCTTTGCCTTCGGAAATATGTAAGCAGCAATACTGCCGCGCTAACGAAGAATGCAATAACTTGATTTTGGAAGATTTTGTGTTATATATTCGTTTAGTTATATATTTGGAGTCAGCGAATCGAAATCTATTAACTCTCTCTAACCAACTTTTTATTGATCGGTTTTTCAGTAAGCAAGAATGCAATAACTAAATAGCGGACAGAGTGGACTGTCCTTATATAGTTCACTGTTGTCAGTTACATGTGTCACCGTATTGTGTTGTTTACTAACACGTAGTTGTAAAAACATTGTTACTAACCCTTTATGAGTCTTGGCTCGAAATAAAGTTTTTGATTTGATTTAAAACTTCATCACAAATTCAATAATCAAAAATACAGTTCTCGGAAGCAGCAAAATCGAGTTATTGCATTTTTCGTTAGTGCGGCAGAATAGGAAAGGATATTTAAACTATAAGTGGTTCACCGGCGACAATGGAACCCTCAATACCACAATGATCCAATCCACGCACAATCTTGAAGAATCCTTTATCACCCCACTCTTGGTTCCAAGAGTTTGCAACAAGCCAGTGCTTGTGACCATTCTCCTCTCCCCAGCCTAGAATCTTAACAGCATGGTGACCGAGAATGTGACCATCCGTATGATTGTACACTCCATATTTGTAATTCAGAAAATCTGTATACACCGCCATTACACCCTCTACGGGTCCATTCTTGAATAGTTCAGCTTTTATCTGCTCCTCATTACCGTCTATTGAATAGACGTTCTTACCGTGACGTTTATCTGTATGATATTCATTGTTGTAGCTCGAATCGCAGGATGTGATGCAACCTGATGTATCAACAATTTGTCTTATAGGCAAAAAGTCACCGGTGTCATCATTTCCACCCGGCGGTATCTTATAAGGTCTGCAGCCCTGGTTTGAGTTGTAGTTGCCTCCTGATACAAGACCAACGCGCTTCCAGTATTCCCAAGCTGCTGCGTGCATACCTCTGATGCATCCTAGTCCACATGTCTCACAACAACTTATAAGATCTTCGGCGGAAAAATGGAACTGTTTTGTCCCATTTGAGTATATACAGTATCGATCGGTCATCGCTTCCACAGCACCAAACGCCCAGCAACTGGCGCAAGAGCCTTGATCTCTGATTTCATTTAAAGAAGGACAGTTACGCCATTTTTCTCTAGGATCAAAGTTCTTGGGAAGAACCGCAATAAGATCGGCATCATGTTCCAATTTATGCAGTTTCATTAGGTCGTCGTCGTTTAAGGTCCCCATTAGTTTCTTGATATATTTCATAGAAGTGTGCAACGGGAAGTTTCTGCCAGCCGTCCATGAGCTTTGTTTAGAATTAATTTGATTGATAAACTCATCGGAGAGTGGGTTCTGTAAAGCAGTGGTGCCGTGTGTCAGTGCGAATACGAGTACAACAAAAGTAGCATACAATGAAGCCATTGTTATATACTTGATGTTCTCTTCCGCTGATCAGTTTAACTTTGTAAAATTGATACCTGATGACTTACATTTTTTCGGATCGAACGTGGTTGGTTTGACACTAAATTGTGTTTAAACAAAACGTCTAACGAAAATGTTTATTTCATAGTTATCGCGATAAATTGGTTTTTATATTGTTATCACAAAACTCTGCTACTACTAAATCCGGAGGTGCAGGCAATTAACGTTGTTTCACTTTAACTTAATTTTTTATCCAAAATAGTTCAATTCTATAATGAAACCAACACTGCACTTCTTCAGTGACGTACCTATAAATGAACTGCTTGAAGGTATTTAACAAACGTCTTCACCGTGGCGTGGGTAAAGTGAAGTGACGTTGCGTTTGGCGAGGTCAGCGTTGCCGTACGTCAATCGGCGAATCCTTCGTCCCGCGCTCCTCGCCTCTACAGCTCTGCATTACAACTAATTATTGTATTACATAAAATCACGCCTGTATTACCTAAAAGGTTAGGCAGAGGTTATTACACTCACATTTCACCAGGTTTCAGAAAACTGCGTCCTTTTTCAGATTCTTTCTGGTTTTTCCATTGCTGTGTGAAACAAGAACAAACCAACAAACACACTTTCGCATTTATAATTAACTAACGTTTGCCCGTGGCTCCGCCCGCGTGGATGTCGGTTATATCGCGTAAAAAAGTAGCCTATGTCCTTCGCCATATCCCAGGCTACATCTCTGCCAAATTTCATGATGATCGGTTCAGCGGTTTAGGTGTGAAAACGTAACATACAGACAGACAGACAGACAGACAGACAGGCAGAGTTACTTTCACATTTATAATATTAGTATGGATTGGTATATATTTTTTTAATATTTGCCACTACGTGCGTTAAAACAAATTGTTGGAAATTCTGATAAAAAACTTCATAAAATTAAATAGGTATTGTATAACTTATTCACTAGAGTTATGTGACCGCATCATTTTGTAATACTTACTCCCATTTTTTGGACTTTTAGGTTGAAAATGTTTGTAGAAAGATAGCCGTGTCTTGTACGACTGTTGTTGTACTGGTGGCCGTAATCATTGAAAATCTGAACCCGCTGTTCGATGAATTCATTAACAATCAATTCCAAGCAAAACTCTCGGAAAGCCGGCCAAATTTCCCAGTATATACACCGTAAGAAGGAAGTTTACGCCTCAAGCTATACATTTTTGTTAATTAAAAGCTTGTTTTTCAAAACGTTTTTATTTTTAGTAAAATTAGTTTGTGGGCATTTTATTACATAGAGATAATGATGATGTAGTATTGATTTGAATTTTAGTGATTACTAAAGTAAGGCTCCATAGATTGGGTCATTGCGATGTTCAAAATTAGTAACGATGAAACTTGAAATGGATAACTGACTGAATGGTTGAGGCTGAGAGTTGTATGGTCGAAGAAATGCATGTGTAAGTGTTGAATTTGAGTGTTCACGGATAGGTAATTTAAAATTGCTAATATAAGAATCTGGTGTTCACAAGTTATTTTAAAAACATATATTTTAGGGAACATTACAATAAGTATGAACAAGGCGAAATTGAATGTTGGTACTTTATCTCATATAATAAATATACACAGAATGTAGTAAATTCATTCTATAAGGGGTTCACCGGCTACAATTTGACTTTCTATCCCGCAATGGTCATGACCACGTAGTATTTTGAAGTATCCCTTGTCACCCCAATTCGGGTTCCATGAGTTTGCAATAAGCCAATACTTTTCACCATTCTCTACTCCCCAACCCAGCATCTTAATAACGTGACCAGAAATATAATTACCGTCCACATGTTTGTATACACCTTCTCTATAAGTAGGAAAATCTTCGTAAACCGTGAACTGAGCGCTTACGGGTCCATTTTTAAACAGTTCAGCTTTAATCTGTTCTTCATCTAAAGATAATACATACACGTTCTTGCCGCGACGCTTGTCTTTATCATAATCAGTGTTGTAGCTCGGCTCACAGGACTTTACGCATTTCGGAGTGTCAACTATTTTACCACAGGGTGGCAATTTGCCAGGCACATTATGTTCGCAGGCAGCTATCGCGTACGGCTGACAGCCTTGACCCGAGTTATAGTTCCCTCCTGACACTATACCCGTGTTCATCCAGTACTTCCAAGCCTCCGCGTGTAAACCTCCGTTGCAACCGCTGCCACAGTTCCGACAACAGCTCACAACATCCTGAGCAGAGAAATGGAAATTTTGTGTTCCATTGGAGTATATACAATATCGGTCGGTTATCGCTTCTACAGCGCCGAACGCCCAGCAACTACCGCATGAGCCTTGGTCTCTTATTTCATTCAGGGAAGGGCAGTTCGGCCATTTATCCCTTGCGTCGAAGCTCTCGGGAAGATTTGCAATCAGCTCGGCATCATGTTCCACCTTTGGTAATTTCGTAAGGTGTTCGTCTTCCAAGGCACCCATTAGATTCTTGATGTATGAATAAGGTGTATGTACTGGGAAGTTTCTGCCGGCTTTCCAAGAGTTTTGCTTAGAATTGATCAAATTAATGAATTCATCAGACAGCGGGTTCAGTTTTTCGGTAATGACGGCTGCCATCACGCTCAGCAAAACAACAACAATTGCAAGCAATGCGACCATTACTGCAGCTTCTTTAATTATGTTCGACTTACTGAACAAAATTGATTTTGGAGTGAATGTGTGACACTTGAAGCTACCATTTATATAGTAGTTTTGCAGGATTTTAGTACCGAAGTCTGTAGAAATTCCAAAAATTTTACAAACAAGTGTCAACAGTAAATGTCGTCATTGAATAGCTTTAACATTCTTTATATGGGGGAATGGTAGTGCCCCCGCTAAGACGAGCCAAGCGAAGCGCAAGGGCACTACCTACCTTTTCTCGAAGCGCTTCGTCGTTTTTTTAAACCCTCATAACTTGGGTTTGGATTATTGAATTTCTCTTTATTCGAGTATCCATGACTCAAAAGTTGTTAATAAAACGTATGACTATATTAGTAAGATAAACAAAATTCTCGGGATACGATGTCAATAAGTCTATTATTAAACATATAAAGTTTCAATTGCATAGCTTATGATTTAGATATTATTGAAATCTAAATAAACCCGATTTCGTCACTGACTTACTCACTCACTCATTGATAATCATCAAAATTCTTAGGGTACTTCCTGAGGTCCTAGAAAGCTGAAATTTTGTACGTAAGCTAATATTAGTACACACATAACAAAAACATTCTAAAACTTAGAACTTTTATTCCCAACCCCTTAAAATAGGGGATGAAAGTTTGTATGAGTCTTCCGCAAATTTTAATGCTAGAGGTATGAACATTGATATAGGGACTCCTTGTTACATTTCAGGATTTTTTGTAAATCCCCCCCACTCTTTAAATTGGGGGATGGAAGTTTGTATGTGTTGTTATTAAAAAAGGAGTGAAAGTAATGCTTAAACAAAATATAGACGTTTTTTTGGGTCTGGTCAATGATGCTATAGGCATTGTTGATAAAGTAGAATGGGATTCCAACGACAATAATGAAGCAAGAGGAGTTGTAATAAATTTTAATAAGTCTTAGACACGATCTAGCACCTGTAAAATCAAAATTTGAAATTATCAATAAAAAATTCGTTCACCGTGAACAGTTTCCAATCTGTGTCGCGTATGATATCACCATAAATAAAAGTCAAGGACTAAGTTTGAATAATGCTCTCATTGATATTGGGTCAACCACGTTTTCTTGCGGGCAAGCTTAGAACTTAGCATTCTCTAGAGTGACAAATCGTAAGGTGTTCACTTTGACTTTAGTAGTATTAAAGCACAACAGTCAGCTATAGTCGAATAAAATCGCCTAAAAGCCAAGTATCGCCCTAATCTATCGCTTATTATAAACAGTAAGTCAACAAAGAAAAAAGGCAAAGATGGAGAGTGGGCTATGAGAAAAGGCACCTCTGATGTGCAAGAAATACACTTAAAAAAAAGAAAGATAAAATGAACGAAATAAATAAAAATGTCATAAGCAACTTATAAAAAGAAGTGAAATCGTTCGTTTAGTTAAATCGTTACCGTCACATGGGTGTAAAGGTAAAAAAAAAATTCACTGTTCATTACTTTTCTGTTATACAATAGTCCATGTAGTACCGAAACAATCAAGCCACATATTTTGACTACGGTTTAGAGTTTGTGAAGTTAGGGCTTTTAGAATTAGGGCGTGTAGAGTTATATGTTTGGCTCTACATGAGATCTGATAACTTTTTGATAATGCGAGCCATATGGTCTCGTCTAGACAACATTTTACATGAAAATGTTTTTGGTGGGTTTAATTCTTCGCAACGGTAAGTCATGTTTCACTTTCACAGCGCAGTTTCAGGGCAGGCACTAAGGGGCTTCTTCCTACATTGTTCCAGAAGCGTATCAAGTAGGTACATCATGTTCTGCCTTGAGTTTGCTAATGTCTTAATCCATATTGTTTTTCCTACTTATTTATTAACCATGTTCTTAGTTTTTATTATTTTATACAATCTTCTTCGTCTTTTCGTTTCGACGGTACATCTATACTGTTTGGGCCCAGTAGGTGGCTACATTTATTGCGGCATCAGAGGCGTTGTTCAGATCGTCAGGGGTGCAAGTGAATGGACAATTGGGACACTCTAGCAGATGGGACATAGTCTGTTCAGGAGGACCGCACTCGCATTGAATGTTAGGTGAAACGACAATCGTTTTTTTTTTTCTTTTGCAGCGGTCTACCTGAATACGCATTCAATTCAGAGCTGTGGTGCCATCTACAACGCCACATACGAATGACGCATCAAAGACCTGACATCACATAAATTCTACATCGCGCAATCAGAGTTTATCGCGCGACTAGCATATACAACATCCCGACATCAACCGTCGCGCAGTTCCCCACCAGACGCAACACCCGTTGGGTCGGAGGTTCCTCCCTTTTCTATAGAGGATGAATTAATTTTTGACTTAATTTCTTATTGCTCGTTTCCAAATATGCCACTGCAGTTCACAACCGGGAGGCAGGTGTGGGGCTCAACGAAGCTTTTATGAGCTTTACGAGTCTTGGGATGGTGGATACCTCCCACAATTTACTTCGCTCTTTGGGTGGCCTGTCTTTGATCACCTGTGCGAACCTTAGGAAGCTCCTGCGACATTTTAGTCTACCCAGAGTAGTCGTGTAGTCGTAGAGGGGATATCGGGAATCGGATTCTTGGTGCTTTTTTTTCCAGCGTGCATGCGACATACCGTACGGCAGGTGGTGCTTTACCTGCTAACGGGTAGAGCTTACAGAGTGTATTTTATACAATGAAAAAAGCTGTCCGATTCTAAAGGAGTACATAGGTACTGTAATAACATTATCAAAAAACTCGGGGTGTGGCTGTGTCGTGATCACGTCCGTGTGTTTTACGTATACGTCTGCAGATGTACTGGCGCTGTCGTTGATCCGCTCGGGCACCTTCATTCTTTTACGTTCTCGGCACCGCTTCACTCTGTCATATGGTATTTTATGGATATCACTGGATTGGACTTGAGAAGCCCTTTCCAATTGTATACGATCTCTATATTTTGATTTGGTTTTTAGACGAGTATAGGCCGATATTGTATTAAATATATAGTTTTTTTTACTTTAACTCCATATAATATTCACCATAATTATTTCACATTTATGTTTTATAGACGCAATCAATAGATCTTGACGAGAGCTGACGATTGAAACTCAAACGAACGTCGTAGCTTCTTTGAGAAAAACTTTGTACTAAACGGAATTTATGTGACGCAGCGAAACGTCCTCAAAATGGCGGCACATCCCTACTTCCTCACGTAACGTAACGAATCCTTTGATCCTTTACCTATCGAGTGGTGTAATTAAATTTTGGATGTAGATGATAGGTATGTAGCTGCAACCCCGAACTGTATCCCCCAATTTTGTTATCATCAGTTTTCTGAATTGTGTTCCACTATAACAGTAAATTTAAAGACGTTTTCACGTCAAAACTAAAATTTTATTATTATTATTAAAAATAAAACATGCCAAATTATTTTTTTTACTTTGTTAACAAGTTAATCTGCACTCTAACTGATTGACATAGTAGCGGAAACATTATAAAGTAGAAGACTACATTTCAAAAGGCCATCGTTACTGTCAAATTCAAATAAAACATGTCAAACAATTTTTTTTACTTTGTTAACAAGTTAATCTGCACTCTTACTGATTGACACAGTAGCGGAAACATTATAAAGTAGAAGATTACATTTCAAAAGGCCATCGTTACTGTCAACTTCAGTAATTTATCGCAGTACAGTTTTTCATCGAAATTCGTTTACAATTACAAAATTCCAATATCTCGTTTTTGTCATCGACAAAATGAAATTTTATTGTCTAATCGTTAAAAGGATTAACGATATTGATGGCTGTTCATGGAGCATTAATGTCACTCAAGTGCCTTAACAACAGCATTTATTACGAAACTTGAAAAGTAAGGGTCTAATAAAATATTGATCAAAAAGTTTTTTATCCTTCAATTCTTTCATTACTAGCCAGGACATTTTTGTTGGGCCCATTTTTTTTGTAAAATATTCTGGGTTCTTTTCGGACTCCTAAAATCAGATGAATATAAGTAATGGTACTTTTTTGAGTTTTAGAAAATTTCCACCATTCTGTAACTCTACATTTATAGTTTTCATTTACAATTTGAAATATTCAAAAGGCCTATTAATTTAATGATATTCCTGAGAATGTAAAATGTTAGTAATAAAACCACATACTTATGAACAAATACTTCTTCATTATTTAATTACTTGCGTATTATTGCGTGTTGATATCGTACAAGCACTGATGTACCTATATTCCTATACAAGTGGTGGCATTTGGTATCAACCAGAAAAAAAAATACCATCATCACTTCAAAATAAACGTAAAAATCTTAACTCTTGACACTAATGACGTGACGCGAGATTATAGAAAATGTTTTAATCGAATTTCTGTTAATATTTACCTATAGGTACTGTATCAACAATATATTTTAGTTAAGTATTTTTTTAAAATAATTATTATATTATTTATCTTTTATATAGAATCTCTTCTAGTGAATGTAAGAACGTTGTAGGCCTTGTAGACTCATTAATATTTCAATTTCTTGGCCATTTCCTATTTTATTAAATACAGGGTACTCGTTGACAGGCCTACACTGTCCTTCTTAACACTGTAATTTGAAAACATTGTAATAACCAACTATTTTTAAAAGAGTAACCGTGGAGTTTCTTGCCGGCTCTTCTCCATAGGAAAATACCAATTGGAACCGTGCACCTAGCTTCTGACGTTTCATAAGTGCCCATGTAGGTTTAAGGCTCGTACAAACTAGTGCGATATCGCGGGCGCGACGCGACACTAGTGGCACAATCTCTTTGTCGGTGCCTGTCGCGCCTGCAATATCGCGCGAGTCTGTAGGAGCCTTTATATGAAATTAAATATTTTATTTTTCATATCTATTATATTTATTATTTATCCAGTATAGATGAATGAAGAGACGATGATTTGAATTAAAATCAACAACGGCACTGAATCGCTGCCAATAGGGAATGGTAGGAACATATATGTTGTAATAATTACTAAAGTAATTACTCTGTATAGTTTTTTTTATTCTACGAGTATGATGGGTTTGCTCTTGACTCTATTCTAGGTCAGAGTTGAAAAAGACAAAGTCGACGATGGAGTGAGCTTACCCAGAAGAAGCCTGTTCACTCTCACTTTGAATTGATTAGGCTTGTATGCATTCGGAAACAGATGCAGGCAGAGAGTTCCACTCCTTTGCTGTGCGCATTATAAAAGAGGTTTGAAAACGCTTACTGCGAGTTGGTGGAATATCAACCAGGTAGGGGTGGTAACCTGCAGTGCGTTTAGATGTCCGATGGTAGAAGGGGGCCGGTGGATTGAGGTGAGGTGGTTTCGCATAGATCGTATGCATGTTTTTGCCTTTTGGTATTTAGTTTCGATATTTGAAATAGATTCTATTGGTATTTTGTATATAAATTAATCATCATCTGCTTAGCCTTTTCCCAACTATGTTGGGGTCAGCTTCCAGTCTAACCGTATGCAGCTGAATTTTACATGGAGCGACTGCCTATCTGACCTCCACAACCCAGTTACTGGATAATACGATATCCCTTGGTAAGACTGGTTGTCAGACTTTCGGGCTTCTGACGACCCGTGCTGACTGTCAAAGATCCACGAATGGCACCCGGGACCAACAGGTAACGTGCTTTCCGAGGCCCGGAGGGGTCTTGGTATGTAAAGATGGTCACCCATCCACGGACCAACTGCGGCAAGCATAGCTTAACGTGATCGATCGACCCGAGCGGCTGTAATTACTTAGCCACAAATTCCTCTAAATTATCTATATCTATATATATTATATTAATATATAAAAATCAATTGCTGTTCGTTAGTCTCGCTAAAACTCGAGAACGGCTGGGCCGATTTAGCTGATTTTGGTTTTGAAATGTTTGTCGTAGTCCAGCAGGGCTAACATGCGCAAGTCGACATATCGAATAAACGAGATGACAAAATTTGTCGTTCTCCATTCGTTTGTCACTTTTCGTAACATGCGCACCACGCTCGAGAAGATATCTCGTCGTGACTTCGCCTTCTCGACGCGAGAAAACCGATGTTGCCATTTCATGAAAACATACCATAATATAATTTAGTAACGCCGGTTTCATTCATTTCATTCGGTCAATTATTGGTGGGAATTGCGTGAACGCTGCCTTAAGTGTGAACGCGACAATGCAATTGTCTCTTTAACATTTTGTCAATTTAAAATTTGTTTGTTGTGGTACTTGTGGTTCGCGCTAAATATTTTCAAAACAATTTGAAATTGTTGAATTGTTATAAAGATGGCTTTGGCATCAAAGAAATTGTAAGTATTAAATCAAAATCCCGCCATTCAGCCGCCAGATGCATATTAGTTTATTAGCACCTCTATAATCAAGTTGTATAGATTGAATTTTACAAAATAAACCGTGTGAAGAATGGATTTTTCTACGAGTTATAAGATATGTAATCATAATATTAATAGTGTACAATAATAGTGCCCTTTATAATTGAAAGAGATAGATTGATGGGCAGGTAAGCCACAGCCGTTTTGAGGCTCCAAATCTGCTTGGAGCTTATCTATAATATAAATAGCCATAGGCTTTGTAATTCGCCAGAGGGACTAGAACTCGTCGAATGGGTTGCTGACGTCGCGAATCATCTTCCTCTCTATTTTTATTGCTCCCCTCTCCTCATACACAGTTAATAGATAATTATAGATACGGCACTGCCATTATACTTAAATTGTTTAAGTTCACAGAACACTATTACCCCTTTTCAGTTTTTACTCACTGTTTGTCGCGGTTTCTCGTCTACGAAAACCATCGACGAGAAACTTGTCGTAGGAAAATGTCAAAATACGACTAAATATAGCGCGCATGTTAGAGCCTGACGACAAAAGCAGGTTTGACAGAACGACATGAGTTCTATGTCAGAACGACACGACATATAAGTGTCGCCATGTTAGCTCTTATCGACAAACAGACATATGTCGTCTCAGAACGAGATAATGTGTCGACAAAATTTTGTCGACTTGCGCATGTTAGCCCTGCAGGAGAAGGTTTGACGGTAGGTAGGGTAGGTAGGTAGGTAGGTAGGGTAGGGTAGGGTAGGTAGGTAGGTAGGGTAGGGTAGGTAGGTAGCGTAGGGTAGTATAGTATAGGGTAGGGTAGGTAGGTAGTTAGGTAGGGTAGGGTAGGTAGGTAGGTAGGGTAGGTAGGGTAGGTAGGGTAGGTAGGGTAGGGTAGGTAGGTAGGGTAGGGTAGTGTAGGGTAGGGTAGGTAGGTAGGGTAGGTAGGGTAGGGTAGGTAGGTAGGTAGGGTAGGGTAGGTAGGTAACTAGGTAGGTAGGGTAGGGTAGAGTAGAGTAGTGAAGTTTATACTATATTTCCTTTGCGCGTAGACAAACTGCCACAGTCAAATAGCTTTTGACAGAACGAAGTCTGTCGGGTCAGCTAGTAATATTATAAATTAATACACTTATGCAAAATTCCATCCTGTATTAAGAGGGTTTTCACCGGTCCACTAGCGCCACTCCTTTAAAAACATATTATCTCGTGACTGAGAAGGAATTATGTAAAACGGCTCAATCAACTATATCGGTAAGTGTGTCTAGAATTTTCTAATACCTTTATAAAGTTTCATATTGAGACACGAAGCAACAAAATACGATCTAGAAATGTGGCCGTTTTTATTTAGATCGTATTTTGTTGCTTTGTGTCTCAATATGAAACTTTATAAAAGGTATTAGAAAATTCACACTTTCACTATCCATAAAATAGACACAATAGTTAAGTAATCAACCTGGGCCTCAAGTCTGCTATTACAATAGTGTCAGAATGGTCTCGCCATTGTGAGTATTTGACAGTGTTTTTATGGCAAATCTGTCAAAAACTCACAATGAAGAGATCATTCTGACACTATTGTAATAGCAGACTTGAGGCCCTGAACCATTTATGTAGTTCATGGGACAGGGAAAAGGTTAAATAATATGAATTCTGGACTTACCTATTGTGATGTAGTAATTTTATTCTACGTCCATCGTCTTCCCAAAAAATTATATAATGAATGTGTACAAAATATTGTAAAACATTTTGAAAGAGTAGTTATGGAGTTTCTTGCCCATTCTTCTGATACGAAACTACCTTTTGGAATGGGCAATTAGAATCAATTTTATTTTTCTGTGAATTTGGACGTTTAAAAGGGCCTTTTATGTGCCTATTTGAAATAAATGATTTGACTTTGATTTGAGTTTTTTAAATCGTCTAATTTATCGCAGCTTCTGGAGTCTACATATTACGTTTGCCAGCACATAAGGTTATACGAAACTGTAAAAATTCTCCTAACGATTTTAAACCTTTAAAATGTGGACGATTAAGTTCAAAATCGAATGAGAAAATTTGAAAGTTTGTGGTAACTTGATGTGCTGGTGATTGTATCTTAACGTTAATATAATCGGCATCTGGCTTATAGCGTCACTGGTCTAGAACAGATAAAAACCACCTCTGAACTTAGCACAAAGTTACTTAAACTTTACGATTATATTTATTGGGACAGCCAGCAACAAAACTCGAATAGAATATAATGTATTTATTTGCAAAAAATGTAGGTACATACATTAGATGTTACAAATATTAGAGTTCCTTATATATTCTACCTTTAAGGCATGCTAAAATCACAAAAATACAAAAAAAAAACCTAGGTTTAAATTAATCACAGCTAAGTTATCGGCAAAAAAATCTGTTACAGAATAATAACATTTATCTATAAGTAGTTTTTTGAGATGATTTTTATATATTCTAAATGGTTGCTCTTTAATATTGTTAGGAATTTTATTATATGAAAGATACAGGAAAAGAAGGGGCTCATCGACATATTGTTTGTAATCTAACTATGCCATTCGATTCGTTATAAGCGGGCCTTTCATTGATTTATTCAGAACAGTATAAAAAGAGCCCATTGTTAAGATAATCCACAAACAAAGAAAATCCACAAACGACTAGGGATCCCATTGCAGCCCAAATAATAATAATAATAATATAGATAATATTATACCGATAACTACAGACACACTAGATATTGTGATATTTATTTAATTTTTGACAGAATAATTGACGTTGAACATTTTTTTTGTTGATGAGCCCCTTCTTTTCCTGTGTCCTTCATATACAATAGGTGCCATACAAATAAAACTTTTTTTCAACAGCGATATGCACCTGTATACAAGGTGTTTTGGTAGGTACTGAGATCTTAAACTTGTAGTTCTTTTACTAGCATCCCTCAAAGAAGGAAATAAATATGGATTAGCTTTAACAAATATGGCTAATACTAAAATATAAATACACAGAAACGTTAAAAGTTTATGAGATTAAAAAGCGGGGATGCAACTATCGATTAACACTGTTACATTAACATATCATTTAAATTGACACAAAATGATACATTGTTTTTCAGTCTTAAGGCTGCAGTCTCGCAAAATTCACTCGCGGTGAGTTATTTGCGCAAATGAGTTTTTTTTTTTAAAACAATTTAAAGAAATAACATGCAATATTATTATTGCACAGAAATCAGCCTAATATAAGTAACAGCTAGTAATTTTTTTTTTGTGCATTGAGGTGGATTATGTTCGGTAAATCAAGCGTTGAACACAGCTCTTTCTGCCCAATAACATTTCGAGGTATGTTTGTGCTCCTACTTTAGGGTAATTAAGAATTATTTTCAAAATCTGTTCAGCGCGTAATTAGTTTAACATTCTCGTCTTTAAAATGCGCTGATTAGTTTTTTCTAATTATCTTTTATTTTTTTATTTTGGAGGTCACAAAGTCATCAAAATTCTCTGTTTTTATCTCTTAATAAACGGTTTGTTTCATAATAACAATGCATCATATGTATGTAATAATTAGATTATTTTGATGCCAAAGGTTCAATAAAGGAAATACAAAAAAAAAAATACCAAAATCACCGTACTCTGACAATAATAATAATCTCAAAAGACCTAAAAATCTTCTAGTGCGCAATGTAAGAATCGCGTGCGGTGAGTCCACGCGCCGAGCATCTTTTTGGGTATTTTGAGATTGTTATTATTGTTAGAATAAGGTGATTTAGGTGCAATTATTTTTAGTATTTGTTTATTTATTTATTTATTTAATACTTTAGCACAAAAAAAATGTACAGAGGCGGACTTAATGCCATAGGCATTTTCTACCAGTCAACCTTTGGGTGGAGCAGAGACAAACAGTGGTAGGTGCAATTATGAAATTGGAGGAATAATTGTATACATATAGGAATATCCTTAGATATACCTATACCATACTATAAATAAGATAAATATACCTAATTATATATAAATATAAGAACAAATAAATACATATAAATACACGAATATACTAAAACTAATTAAACAAATAATGGGATAACATTTCCGTTGTTATGATACTGCCAGCTTCTTACGCTTTTTCTTTTGCTTTTTGTTTCGTTTTACTCTTGGCATTAAAATAATTTAATTATTACATATATATGATTCATTTTATATAAGAAACAAACCGTTTATTAAGAGATAAAAACAGAGAATATTGATGACTTTGTGACCTCCAAAATAAGAAAGTGAAAGATAATTAGAAAAAACTAATCAGCGCGTTTTGAAGACGAGAATGTTCAGCTGATTATGCGCTGAACAGATTTTGAAAATAATTCTTAATTACCCTAAAGTAGGAGCACAAACATACCTCGAAATGTTGTTGGGCAGAAAGAGCTGTGTTCAACGCTTGATTTAACTAACATAATCCACATCAATGTACAAAAAAAAAAATTACTAGCTATTATATAATGTTGATTTCTGTGCAATAATAATATTTCACGTTATTTCTTTAATTTGTTTAAAAAAATAAATACAATGTTGCGCAAATAACTCACCGCGAGTGAATTTTGCGAGACTGCAGCCTTAAATACTGTATCAGTTCAGATTTTTATGAATATTTTGCTAAATAATTAAAAAGATAAGTGTTAATCGCCTTTTGTTGGTCACAGTACTTTCTGACTATATTTTCGTATTCTTCGTTTTAGGTACTTTTTATAGGAGGCTGTTAAAGCTGTAATGTTACAGCGGTCTGTTAGTTGTCATCCCAGAATTCCTGCGTACTGTCGGTTACAGTACATTTATAGGCTCCAAACGTTACTTTTACGATCGACGGCGTTTAGCGACGTCACGAATGACGAAATGCTGCTGTATTTCAGCTATAGTTTGAATAAATAACATAAAATGTCTTTGTAGCTAATATGCCACTAATAATTTTTATGGCTATGCTAAAATACTGCTAAATGTAAGCCATATTCAAAGATAAGTCGCGCGTCCATTTGTTGTTCGAATGGACATTATTATCAGCTTTTAGTAAGAATTACACCAAAAAAAAAAAACCGGCCAAGTGCGTGTCGGACCACGCTCAATGAAGGGTTACGTTGTTGCGATGAATTTATCCCAAGAACAAACTTAACATTGCAGTTGAAAAACAAGTTCTCTCATACATTCTAATTGCAAATGTAAGTTTGTACGCACAATATTGAGAGATTTACCATTTTATTTCAAGACCATAGACTTCTTATAGGTTTTCCTGTAGTCTATAAGTGAAGTACTACATTCCGTATTTTTTCAAAATTTTAGGCTCAGTAGTATCGGAAATAATGGTTAATTTTCATCTATTTTCTTTATTAACTTTAAAAGTATTTATTTTAAAATAAAATATATATCTTAATTCCTTATAATAAGCCCTTTTATTTAATGTATAACACGGTAAAAACGTCTGTGTTTGGATCACACAAATTCATAAAGGCTCCTACACACTGGTACGATATCGCGGGCGCGACAAGGGTCGCGCTGTCTGTCGCGCTCGCGATATCGCACTAGTCTGCGCGATCTTTAATTATGTGTACCAAATTTCAACTTAATTGATCCAGTAGAATTGCAATAAATTGGCAGTGACAGACGGACATACAGACAGACAGACAGATTGTCAGACAGACACACAAGTGATCCTATAAAAGTTCTGTTTTTTCCTTATGAGGAAAGGAATTAAAAAAAATTGTTAACTGTCATTCAAAAACCTAGATATTACTTTTGGCGTATGCCGTATTCGGTACCTATCTACTTACACTTAGGCCACAGCTTAGGCCAATGTTTGTAAAGACGGAGTTTTCACAGCTAAGGAAAATATTCCTCAACGATAATAATGTTATTCAAAAGCATTTTTTTTACGATTACGGTTTTACAGAATTGCTAATACTTCACAATTTTAATAATTATTTATTTTATTCAGTCATAAACAGAAAGTGTTTACAGTGTCTACACAGATCATTAAGTAACAGTGATGTCCATAGTCGCACATGCCAAATTAGGTACGGAACCACTTTGCTATATCTCAAGCACATAATCCTCGCACATCTGTACGTTGTCTAAAACGTTTTGAACTCGTTAATGTGCCCGTATTTAACCCTAAAATGTATCCTTCGTGTTAGCTTATAGATAACTTTATTGAGTGACGTAATCTTTGTGATGATAGTGATAGTGTTTTGTTTGTTCTGTTTTGTCTACAGCTTTTCTCTTTATGGTAATTTATTAAATTAAATTGTACTTTAAAAACTGTATTTGAAATATGTCTTGTTCCTTTCAAGACAGTTTCAAAACTCCCAATAAAATTTGAGTTTTTGGGTAGTGGACTTTTAAAAAAGAATGGTAGGTATTCAGCTAATGTTTATATACTTAACTAAAACGACTGAAATACCAGTTTAAGTAGATACTTAAACGGTGATGTTGTTGATGGTTTTTCAGTCGCTTTAGGTAAGAATAGCTGCTGCCCGTGGCTTCGCCCGCGTTGCTTTTTCTGAAATAAAAGTGGCCTAATTTACTGCTTATAACATCAGCTATTTTCTCTTACAGACGCAAAAATAATTAAATTTGTTTTATTTTTGTTATAAGGACCGTCTATAACAAAAATAACACAAATAATGTAGAGAAACAAGACTCTTTTATTAAACTTGCCAAAGCGATTACGGTTTTGGGAAGTAAACGTAAACAGGTTAGTGTAAATCTTCCTTCTTACGACGGTAGCGCTTCTGACTGGCTTTCTTTCAAGAAGGCTTTCAAGCGGTCAGAGCTTAGCTTTTCGCCGGAAGAAAACTTAGCCAGGCTTAATACTGCGTTGCTCGGGGTCGCCCGAGAGTCTGTCTCGGCGCTGTTGATGACCGCCGTGGATCCTGCACAAGTAACGGGCTCTTTAGATATACTTTGTAATGCATTTAGTAAAAATATGGTATTTTGACATTACAAACAGACACTTCAATTGTATTTATTTGTATAATATTTGTTTGGATTACCTAAGTTATACGTTAGGTATATACCTGCGTGAAATAGAACCGCCTGTCGTCTTTACTTGGCAAACAAATTTCTAATCTACGAGTGTTTGTGTTTGTTCGTACAACATCTCACTCCGATTGACTTTGAAGATCTAAGACAATGTCGTTGATTGCCATGTTTTCGTTAGTTGCTCGTTTCATTGACTAGTTGTAGATATATTATTTTCTCTAAATGGTGATGGTTTCTCTTGTGAGGAGCTCAAGAAGCTATATAGAGCCCTCTATAGAGCTCTGCGAGTACTATAGAGGGTTATTGTTAAAACACTAAAACCCTGTACGACTGTATTTCTAACATCATTAACAACAATTTACTTCTATGACTTGTTCGTTGTTCTGTCTACATTTTAATTCTGTGTTTTGTTGTACCTTCCTATGCCGTACACTATCACTCGTCACTTATAAGACACGGCAGTTTCTTTTGCTACGCTTAAAGTTCCTAACATTCAGAGCGTAGAATTTTAATATTTTTATTTTTGTATGAAAATCTGATAATTTAATATCTGATGAATTATTAAAGGTCTTTGGGTGGGAAATTATCAAATAACTTCTCCCGCTGTGGGCGGAGCGCGAGCGGGAGCGGTGTGTCAGACTTTTACTGGCTAAAACCCACCCGTGTTCCTTCAGTTGCCTGTATCACAGGGCCACAGTACCCCTTTCAGACAAACCCGCAACCCTGCCAGGCACCAGTCTTGGCAGACCCCGTCAGTGCGTGCTGACATCTCTTTGAGGCGCGCGTGGGACACAACGCGCCGTCGACCCGGGCCTGGTCCTCACTGGACGGCGAGCTATCCAAAGCCCGCCGTCCGCAAGCCCGGGCCTACGCCGCCCAGGGTTAGTAGTGTCCTGAGAGGTTGTTAGTGTTTTACCAATAACCCTGTAGGTATACTCGAACGGATCAATAATTTTTCATTTCTCTGCTCAAGAGGTTGTGAGATGAGAAATCATCAAATGACCCCTCTCGCTCTCGATGGAGCGGAAGGGAGTGTCAGACTCTTACTGACTAAAACCCACCCGTGTTCCTTCCTTGGCCCTTTATGTTCCGGGGCAGCGGTACCCCTTTCGGACAATCCCGCTGACCCGGCAGGCTTGGGCCCTGTGGTTCGCTTTTCACACACCGTTTTAGGTATTGTGAATACCTACGTCATTTAAAGCAGTGCACAGCGCTAACAGTATAAGATAACGTTAGTTGAATTGGTGGTTTAGTCTCATCTCTTCCCCTTACCATCTTATCCTATATGTTTATAGAAGAGATGGGAATTCTTTGTGGTTATAAATGCATAGGGGAAGAGATGGGACTAAACCGAATTGGTAACAAGTTACAAAATAAAACGAAACACAATGAACATACAATGGGAAGTACAGACATATTTATTTTATAAAATGTTATAATCATAAAAGAAGTAAAATCTGAAATATAGAACCTTTAGGAAACTACTCTTCAACAAAAAAAAAGGTGCGAAAGAAAACAATTTCGTTATGTTGTCGTTTGATAACACCGCGAGTTTATAAAGGGACAAAGCCAACTCAGAACTGAAGCAATTTGGTGTCGGAGTGAATTCCGCCCAGAGGGAATCACGTCCAACACTCAGATAGTAAGTGGAGCGTTCCCTCCTGTTTCCCTGTAATTATTATTAGCATAGGAACATTGTCCTCCCTTGCAGTTCACTGGAAGAATTATGATGGCAAGTGTTGTAATTGTGCGTCAAACTTATTTGTTTCGTGATTGGAATTGTGTAAGGCGTTTGACTTTGATCGCGTTGAGAGAAAAGAGTATTTTTGTTGACAATGAGTTTTACTGATGTTTATTTATTTATTAGAACAAGCACAAGTAAAAAAAAAAAAATACCGTACTAAGGCGGACTTAATGTCTGAAGCATTTTCTACCAGTAAACCTTAGAGTGATGCAGAGAGGTAATAATACATGGCAGGTGCAACATATGGGATAAATAAAACGAAAATAACTATAAAATACAAGAATAAATACATAGGTACTTTAAATAATTATGAACAGAATAAACTTTGTCAGGAGAAATAACGATAAGTAGAGGAGGAAACGAATCCAGCAAATCAGCGTTTAGACATTTCTGCCAACTTCATAATATGTATACGTTCACGTGCCTCCACTTTAAATACAACCGACTGGTTGCCGTCCTGATGTTCATTCCAAAGAAAGATCGCCTGATGTTGTGTTTGATAAAATACATAAGACATACCTATCCATGATCATATTTTGTGGTAGAAAAAGATTTCTTAATATTTATGCTAGTTTCAGCTTACGAGGTGAAAGATGAAAAGGGTTTTCTTTTTAAAGTATCATTTTAATGGATATATATTTATACAATTCATTTGACGATTCTCCCTCGTGTTTAAAAGCCCAGACACATTTGTTTTGAATTATAATATGATTCACAAGAGCGAGAAATATCTTAGAGATATGGTCTAGCAGTACTAGCCAAGATTTACTCGTAATATAATGGGATCCGCTAAGAATATGGAATGCATTTCATTCGGGGAATATATTTTGCTTAGCGGACGAATTCAAAGTTCGCCTCTTCGTTTCTATTGTTAAGGGAATTCAAGAAAATACGAAGTACGGCTGTCCAAGTCCATCTCATGTTATTCCAATGAACCTAACTTATAACACAATGCAATAAATTTGATGAGGGCGACGTTGCTTTTGAAAATATACGACGTTCTATGTAAAGGAATGGCTGCATACTAAATTGCGATACCGAGAGTCGAACGCTTTCCAAAGTTCGTGATTTTTTTATCGAGTTTGGGTCTGTTTTAGTTTGTAATATTTTTCTTCAACCAACATAAGTAGTAGATGGCTTTGTTTTGAATGATGGTGCACTTAAAACTAATCGTGTCCATTTTTTTCTCAGCGTATTAGAGGCCTTATTCTAAAGAGCGAACAACACGTCTAATTATACATAATTGGAGATTTATGTATGTTCATGTATTTTTCTTAACCTCATTCACTTGCTTTGTTTTCAAATTCATCATCCGTATTCAAAAGGAGAGCATTTTCAATTTGCCGCGCTGTAGCCATTTTATACAACTGTCAAAGAATGACAGTATGTGAATCTACGGGCAATTTAAGATAATACTCAAATTACAAAAAAAAAAAATATCTCTGACTTTATTTATGTATATCCCATTTCTTTTCGTCCACCTATGTTTTGAAAGACTAAAATAGAATACAAAAAATTAACTTTTTATGACGAACTGGTGGTTCAGTGTTCATGTAATATTGGCTTTGTTAAGCTTACGTTTGAAACCGTAACACGTACTGTGTTACTCATACGTAATGTTATTTCATTAATCGGATTCTGACATAAGGCTTCTGTTAGCAGTAATAATATGTAGTAGACTTTTCCGTGTTTATTGTCTATGTCTATTTCTGGTTTTCAGATTTACGGTTTTAGAATTAGATAGAAAGAGAATAGATGATTTAATTTGACATTTTTATTGTTATGTGTGTAGTGTTTACTACAGTCCGGCCGTTGCGAGATTGCTTTCCTGGCACCTGTCAGTTGGACAAATTCTATTAATAATAAGCGGCCTGACTGTAGTTAGTTATTTACCTTAGTTAGGTACTGTTAACGCTGTAGGAGCGCTAACGGAAATAAATATATTTGAGATATATTGCGATCATTGGGATCTTCTTTAAATATTTTTACAATATAAGATTTTTATCTCGACATCCACTTGGACCAAGCTTGCTCTGGGACCCACTCTCTCATCTTTTCTTTTATTCTAATTAAAAATTTAATATTTGTTTTGTAAAAGATTCGCGGAGGTTACATGCAAATACCATGTCAGGTTAAGTCTCTACAGTAATACAAAAAACCGTGATATTTTAATATTATAATATCTACTGCCTAGTGATTTTAACCTGGGCCTCAAGTCTGCTATTATATTAGTGTCAGAATGGTCTATCATTGATTTCATAATTGTTGATTTTGACAAGTTTGGTAATCTACTAATATAATGGCGTCATTATGACTTTCCAATGGTCAGCCACTGACACTCCATTGAAAGAATTGGTAATCTCGTACATAATGACAAATGAAAATTTCTACTAAACTTCAAACTTCCTACTACTTCAGATTGCTTAATAACACTAATAAATAACATGTAAAAATATATATAAATGAAATCTGGCATGAATAAATGTTCAAAATGCCATTGTAATACAATTCTATTACGAGAGCAGATTACGAACTTTTAGCAAAATGACAATGGGATAGTGTTGGAGTGACGAATCAAACAAAAAAAAAAACAAATCCTATATTGCTTGTAAGTTTCACATCCCTATAAGTATTTGTGTTTTAGAAACGTTAGAAAACAGAAAAATGTAACTTTCATAATCCGAAAAAAAAAAATAATAAACAATAGCCGACAATAATTGTCACCGGAAAATCTGAAAAATATTAAAGTTGTTTTGCAAAGAATTTGTAACAATTGTCATTTGTTTCACCTCGTTTGTTGACTCCACAGGTGATTGCGGAAGTTTTGATTTTTGTTTCGTACTTTAATGGATCCGACCCAGTTAGAGTTATTAAAAATTTGGTGCTTGCATCAGCGCTGAAATATCGGGAACTCATATCAAATAGAAAATGGTAAATATCCCGTTTGTGTTAATAGTAATATTATTAAAAATTATAATTATTTGTGGTAAAAATGTGCCGTATATTCCCAGTTCCTGGCATGTTCTAGAGACCAGGGAAATGGTTTTTGTTAAGAGTTCTGTGGGATAATTGCGTAACACACATCAGTAGGAATGAGTTTCATTTCGACAGTTCAACAAAATTGCATTATTCACGTTTGTTGAGCAGAATTTTTTTCGAACATATTTTTTTTTTTTTTAAACATTGCCCCACACTAGGAATTTCTCCTGTATCGTGGGTGCGTTTACAAACATTTAAACTCACATACACAAACAGCCAGACCCGGAACAACTAATTGTAGGTCATACAAATATTTGTTTCGTGCGAGAATCGAACCCGCGACACGAAGCGCAGCAGTCAATCGCTTAACCACTGCGCCAACCGTGCCGTATGAAGCAATGGATTAGCAATATGCTTAAAAATGTTAGTAAAATGTCAGGTGTCTATTGGGCTTAACTGGTATTTAATTAATGTCTTGTTTTTGATGTGAAACATACTGGTGCACCTTGGCATTAAAACCGAATCGAATCGACTTGGCAGTACGCCGTGACGGCGAACGACATGACGCTGTCATGCCGTGATGCCCCCTCTACGCCAACGCTCTCAACTCCCATGTCTGTGCACGCGCGTATTCTTTACACTTTGTTGCATCTTTGTGTGAGATGCGTAAGACTATTTTTTCTTTATTTTACTCCATATTCCGTTATAGGTTTTTATTAATTATCAATTCTAATATAAATAACATTTTTTTTTTTTTTTCAAAAAACGCTGCCCCACACTAGGAATTTCTCCGGTATCGTGGGTGCGTTTACATACATTTGAAGTCACATACACAAACAGCCAGATCCGGAACAACTACTTGTAGGTCATACAAATATTTGTTCCGTACGAACCCGACAGGCAGGGCAGCACTCAATCGCTTATCCACTGCGCCAACCGTGTCGTCTATGTTTCACATCTGCCGGCAACTTTTTTTCTGTGATTTTATTAGAACTTTTAAAGATAGATATTAACTTGATACCTTTTACAAGTACCGTATTAAAATAAATGAATAACGGCGAGCTTTTTATTCTAGTCTGTAAATTACATCCACTTAAAATTCAGTGCCTGTACAACAAACAGTTCTTCTTAATTCAACAGCATCCGAATGTTTACGTCACTATTAGTATGTTACCCGCGAATGCATTTAAATCTTGTTTAATGAGCACAATTCGAGCATCCATTTATATTTAGGTAACAGAACATTATGTGGTTGGGAATGCTGAAGTCCATTCGCGGTGGCAAATGACCCATATTCAGTAGCGCTGTTTAAAACGCTCCGCTTTTATTTATGATGTTTCACAATGTGTTTGTTCAGACGTATGTTCAGTTCCTGCACACACGATGTCCGCTCCGCTTCATAAAAGCCTTATTTGCTCATTTGCAACGATTTGTTGCGTTTACATTCCGGGAAATGGCTAAAGACTGTCTGGGAATTCGAAGCTTTGAATCGCGAAAATGCTCATGTTTAAATAGTTGCTCATAATTTTATTTTATTGTGAACCTTCCAATGTTTTCCTGCCTTTAATGTGCTTTATTATTATTATTTATTTTGAAATGTCTTTGACATATTTCGGGATCCTGGGGCCCCGGACCTTTAGAAGGCGTACGAGGGGCCGAACCCAACTCGCAGAGGCCCCATAGACCATTTTAAATGATGAGGAGGCCCAACCGACGATTACCCTGCATGCACAATGCAAGTGTACCTAAGGACAACCCCCGGTTGTTACAGGACTATTATGACGAAAACAAAGATACTGGATAATGGGTTTGGGTGGCTAAAGTGAACTGGTTACCTAGAACTATGTAAAGACTATGGCCCCTGCCCAATAAACAATACACAGATAACAAGCAAGTAGTTATACTAGCGGGGGGTGACTTGCATACTCCATAATAGGCCCCCGAAAGCGGTCAGCTAGCACATAGTGACGTAGCGACAAGGGGGCAAAACTTCCTGAGGTGCTTGAGGAGTGGAATGGCATTGCACGGCTATCAGGACAATCCCGGAAGTACGGTCAAGATCCCTACCAGTATCTTATTGGAATACTTCGTTCCTCCGAGCACGTTTGCTCTTGCGAATCTGAACTCAAGCCGGCCAATAAAGGCAAGAATGAGGTGGGAGCTCAGTTCCTCGTCAGTGTTCACTACAGCCAGCCAATAAAGGTAAGCCAGAGATGAGGAAGATGTCTTCTCCCGTGAGATAGGGTCCGTCGGGTCGCTACTATCCAACAGCAGGCCATATGCTGCCGTGCGGGTTTATGTATCTCTCTTGGTCTGGCTCCTCATACTAGACTTGTTCCGGCAAAGTAAATTCCACCGGCACAGACCTAGAGTTCGGAGCGCGCAAGCCACGACGTCAACTTATTATTAAAAGCCTGTGATGTCCAAAAGCTGAGCAAAGGCCTCCCTACTCTCTTTCCACTTCTCTCTGTTCAAAGCGGCTAAGGACCAGTTCTTGTTGATGCTATCCAGCTCATTCCACCGCGATGTCGCTTGCCATTAAGAGTCCTTGAATGGATGTCCTTTAGATATTGCAATAGATATTAAAGGAAGAAAACATTGTTGTGGAAGTTTATTGCAAAGTGGAATTGTACTGTAATTGGACACTATTCCCAACAATAGCTGGCATAGCGAACTAAGGATGTCAAATAAACGCACTTCCTTGTCGCGTCATGTATTTTCCCTCATAACGTCAACGCAGCGTTTTGTCTGGTATTTGACATCGATCTGCGGTGTCGTCTAACATCCATGCTGACTGTACAAAAATAACAATTGCATAAGAGAAGGGGAACTTCTCCCCCAAAGCTCTTTGTTCGCGGGAAGATTGCCTGATGCACCGCTCGCCTTATTATCTACAAAAGAATTTACGAATTTCCTTCCCCGTATATTTGTTTAGGAACTAGTGGAGGAAACCCTTTTACAAAAAATTCACGTGAATGAAAAAAATCTTTGTAAAAGTGACGGTTGCCATGGCAACACCCCTGTGAGAGAATTCTAGTTACATAATTAGATTAGCTCCGAAAGGATTATATGAATTAAAATTAACGGATAATGCCTTGTTGAGCAAGTTTTTTGAGTTGAGATTAAAAAGGGTGGAACAAAGTAAATTCTCATTTTGCAAGTCGTAAATATTGTGTTATTTAAATAGGCTTCTATTAAAGTGGCGTTTGGCCTTTTCAAGGTACATAAGTAAAATATATTTGTGGTACAAAGTGAACAGCATTAATTGTGATACAGGCTTCTGCATTTCTGTGTAGGTACAGTCAACCGCACATCCGTGGTAACGATTTGATATTAATTTATTGGGGCGTGCAATAGGGATACTCAACAGCGTGTCTCTGCGATTGGATATCTTTACTTGCTCTTTGGCGGAATTCCAGAGGGTGACACTTAACTTATTGTCCTCTGTATGAATGGTGCCGGTACTTGGGACTTGTTAATTGGTGTACGCGTTAATCGGCAGGTATAAATTTGAAACCTGTCAGTCAAAATAGGACAGTTTAAAAATATTTAATTTTTGTTGGTGGTGGTATCTGTTAATGGGTTTATTGTGTGACGTCCCCGAGTGTGGAAATTGTGACTACATTGTTGTATTGGGTTTCCACCTGTTAAAACAAATGTAAGTGGTAATAGAAACAAATATATATATATATATATTATTATTAACATAAGCGGGATATTTACCATGTTTATTCATTGTTATGAGTTCCCGATATTTCGGCGCTGTTGCAAGCACCATGATCACGGATAAACTGAAGTCACTGCGGGTGGGTGTTTATGAGCAGACAAAACGGTCTACCCTCTTTCTTGTTCGTTTTTTGCACTCAGTACCGCTACCACTGTCACTCGCAACTCGATTCTGTTCCCGACACACGAAACTCACTGTGTCCGCTCGCGAACTTTTTTCGGCACTTCTTCGGTTTTTACACAGCTGAACCACTGGATTCCAGGCTATATATATATATATATATATATATATATATATATATATATATATATTAACAATGGCTTTATTTCGTAGCAGTAAGGGTTGTTTGCACTGATATGCCGTTGACTGTACCTAAGCAATTTTGAGTTTGCGTTGTACTTAAGTCGAAAGCGTTAGCGTAGCCCGCAAAATACAAATTTTCTTAAGTTTTTGCAATTTGTTGGTCAGTGTGTGTATGTATGTCAATTAAAATATGTTCGTGACCGTAACAAATATGGCTGTACAGAATTGTAATTATTAGAATCAGCAATACAACTCCTTAAGTTAGAATTGCCCTCAAATGTCATGATTTGATGAAATAGTCATTGAATAGGATTATATGTATATTGATGATTTTTATGACTATAATTCTATAAATAAATATTTGATACGGCCGAGAATCATATTTAGATCAATATACTATAGAGGTATGAGTTCACTCATACTCTACGAAAAAGGGAGGATCCTCCGACCAGACGGGAATTGTATCTGGTGGGCAACTGCCAAACGGTTGATGTCGGGATGTTGTATATATGCTGGTCGTGCGTAAACTTTGATTGCGCGATGCAGGATTTGTGTGACGTCGTCTTTGATGCGTAGTTCGCATGTGGCGTGGTAGAATCCCGTCACAATACAACCCTTTTTATTTACATTTATTTAAGCTTTATTTATCTATACTATTCTAAACTTAATTACTAAAAGATTTACATAAAATATATACCATTGTATGGCCCCTGTAGGGTAAAAAGCCTCCTCCATCTTTTTCCATTTTTGCTTGTCTTCGGCGGTGTGTATCCAGTTTTTCCTAGCCGTTTTTATGATGTCATGAACCCATCGTTTCTTTTGCCGTGGGCCAAAGCCACTTTGTTGTTTGTATTGTCCATCTGTTATCCTGGTATCTAGCTATATGGCCTGCCCACTTCCACTTCAGTGTCATGGCTTGTTGCAGTGCATCCGTGAGTTTTTTTTGTTGCGTATGTCAGCATTTCGTGTTTTATCTATTCTTCTTAGTTTCAGGATGCTTCTTTCCATGGCGTGCTGGCACTAGAGGAGTTTGTTTATAGTCTTGTTAGTGAAAGTCCAAGTCTGACTTGCATATGTTAGGGAGGGCAAGATACATGAATTCACAACACTACCTGTTACTGACCTGCAAATTGCAAAAAAACAAGTAAATTTGAATATCGCGGAAAGGTTAGTTTCAGATTGGATTATTATTCTACTCGTTGTAAGTAGGTAGCTGCGCTACTGTGCATGAAAATCTTTACAGTTCTCAGTAAATATGAAGACAAAGTAATAAAATGAGCTTTTATTTTAATATTTGCGAACTTTCCCTAGCTTACGTATGTACGAGTTCAAAACAATTTTGGTACTTAGGTACCTACATTGTTTCCAATTACTTTTCTTCCTTGTGTACCCACTTTTTTCATTGTTTTTGGAGGATTATTGTCGTGAATATTTCTTGGTAATTTTTCATCATCTTAGTGATCGGAATAGGTAGAGTTTTTTACCTAAATTTCGAGGAAGGAAATAATATAAAGTTGATGATACCCTTTTTATCGCAATATAATATTTATTTATTTATTTATTTAAGGACAACCGACAAAGCATACACCAAAATTACATGTTAAAATACGCATATTATTTTTACATTTTGTACTGTAGCCTTAATTAAAGGTTGCCACGGCATGCATTACAACATAGTAGTAGGAAATGCGGTTACAAAATAGTTACAAAACATTTAGAATATACACAGAATAACCAGCCAACTTTTCAAGAATTTATTTTCCTCTCATATGTAAAACAAAGCTCTTTAATTTAATAGTATTAGTACCCTAAAAAAATTTATATATGATTCTTCAAATCAATAATTTGTAACTATAAATAAAGACCAATAAATAATTCGTGGTTTTTAAATCCCGGGATTTTAACGTCCTTATAATTATTCTGGGATTTCAGAGGAGGAGATATTATCCACTCTATGTATTTTATTCAAAGTTTAGGTAAATAATCTGTACCTATACCGGTAGGTACCGTTCCGGGTAGCCCATAGTAATATTTTTGTTTTTTTTTTTTTAATTTTAATTTTCAGTTTTACCAGTACTTATCTACTTCCAATGATTTGTGAATATATAATTTTTGCCATTGCAACAACTAATCCCGGCCAATATGCCATTTAATACTTACTTCATTCATGCACTTAATTATCAAAACAATACTATAAAACCTCCAGTATGTCTTCTTTTAATTCTCTTTAAACAGTTAAAGCGACTCTAATCGTGTAGAAACTCACAAAAGTAAACAACTATTGCCACGGCCATTCTCGGTCCGTTGCCTCTGGCGTGCATTTTGTGGGAATGGCAATCTATAGGTACATACGTATGGTCTGTCCCAAAAGTATTTGATGAAAATGTAAACAAATGGATCAGAAAACGTAAGTACCTGTGGATGTAACAATATTTTGTTTTAAAGAGTGTCCGTGGAGTTTCTTGCTCAGTCTTCTTTTTTGCTTCTTTTACTCTTTCTTTCATCTTTCTGACTGACGGACCCAATTCAAAAGAGCCTGATATTGGTTTATTTGAAATAAATGTTTTGAGTTTGAGTTTTGAGTCTGATATGCCAATTTGTAGTGCCACTTACAAATTGAGTGCTTTGATTTGATTACTTGAATACTTAAACCCGAAATTCTAATTTTAAATTACTTTAAAAAGTTTTTTTTTTCAATTCAGATTAATTTTATAAATTTTTCAATTACAATTTACTACTTAATGTTATTCAAACATTAACCGCCTTACTTATAAACGTGGAATAAATTTATACTATGAATAACTTTAAACATTAACTTTAACCATACATTCTGACGTTTATACGTAGTATAACTTTATTTCGCGTTTATAACTAAGACGATAATTGTTAAAAAAAACATTCTAAAAACTAATGAATACGTTCCTGATTCTCTTTAGTGAGTTGAACAGAGTTTGTTTACACTTTCGTCAGATACTTTTGAAACAGACATTATGTACATACAATGTATAACATTGTATGTACATAATGTCTGTGATATCTAACCCATTTGCGATACAAACATAATGCATATATATTGTGGATTTAGCTACTAAACTGTATCTAGCAACTGTGCTTTCTTTATACAAAAACGTGGTTTGAAGTTTCAATGAGAGTATATTTTGCAGTAAGTACTACCTATTTTTGAAGAAAATTTGTGTGTTGTTGTCGGGGTTACATGTTTGATTATATTAGCTTAGTGTAGACTGTATATTCGAGCAACGTTTTAAGAGATAATATGTTCAAGAAAAAGATAAACTAGACTAAGATGCAATTACTTAAATTCGTTAAAAAGAATTCTCAAAGCATGACAAGGTACAATTTATCAACAATCTTCATGATATCTGCCAATCCAAAAGCAAAAGTAGCTCCACATAATATTCTGATGTCATGCTTTTAAAAATAATTATTATCTTCATCGGCTTAAATCTATATATATACTTATCGTCATTGGAAGCCGTAAATGTATAATGGGTGTAATAAGCGTAAACATACTATATTAAACGCATCCGCTGCGCCAATAGGACTTAATATGTATAGCAAACTTTTCTATAACGTCTATGAATATATGAAAATCCCCTCAAAAGCGTTGCAGTGATTTGCGAGTTCAGGATACAAAGACATGCACACCGGGGTGCTTATCTTATTATGTAGTAATGATGTGTGCTTAAGGTGAAGTTTGAAGCCCAGCAGTGGGTAGATATGGCTTGATTGATGATCATACTTGTGGACTTAAAGGACTCGTCTTTTGAATCGAGTTGGGCAAAAGATTGATCCTTGCATTAATGGATCTCACTCTGTGTGGAGATCTTTACGCCCTAAAGATCATAGAGATATAGATAGAATCATGATTTGGAGCATGTTATTATGAAACACACGAAATATCAGATTGAAGTTTTAAGCCTGAAGACATACAGACTGGATTTTTGAAATGGGGCATTAAGGGCAGGTACATTAACCGCTGGAGCTACAAGAAAACGGTCTTAGGAGACTGTCCTTATTTTTATGAGAAATTTTGATCCACGTTCACAGATTTTGAAAAAGTCTCCAAATCCATCATGAAAAAGTAAGTTTAAGTCTCATTTCTAACGAAATGTATGGGAAAAGTTTTTTGCGATTTCTGACTTTTCTTGTACTCAAACCTCAGTTGGTCCGAGATAATTTTTTGATCCTTATTAGAAACACGATAGATTGACATAACAAAAAAAGTTTTTGTGAAAATGGCCCATTTTCATGCTAAATGTAATTTTTTTTCAAAATCTGTGAATGGAGATCAAATTATATATCGAGGTTCAATAATGAGCCGTTTTTCATAATTCCTTCTCAGTCACGAGATAATATTTTTTTAAAGGATTGGCGCTAGTGAACCGTTCAGCGCCATCTAGAATAAAAAATAATAATAAAGATGTTTGCAACGGACATTTCAAATAGTATAACTATTGCTAAAATAAAGATAATGCCAGTAAGAAATGTTAGCAGGATTTTTTCACAGATTTGTCTTTCATCATCATCATCATTTCAGCCGAAAGACTTCCACTGCTGGACATAAGCCTCCCCCAATTGGGGGGTTTGCCATAATCGCCACGCTTGGCAGGCGGGTTGGCGATCGCAGTATGGTGTTAAAAATGCATAGAGAACGATGCTACCCATTCTCTAGGAAGTCCCTTAGTCGCCTTTTACGACACCCATGGGAGGAAATAGGATGGTGCTATTCTTTACGTCCGGCAAAACAAATAAAAAAAAAAAAAATAAGACAAATCCGTGCAAGTCAAACGTACATTTGACTTGCACGGATTTTCGGTCTTTAATTTTTATTTATTTTCTTGTGTCGACAAATATTTAACGATAAAGTTTCCTTTTTCCGTTACCAGTGTAGTAAAACAACCGGATCCTTTCGCAGTAGCCTGTGGCGTGGCAATCAAGGTCTAACAATGAGTCAGTGCGGCCACGTGATACTAAACGTACCTGAGAGTAGGTAAATGTTAAAATGGGTGCGTTTTAGCTGCAGACTGTTTTATTGCAGTGCCTACACTAATATAGGTAGAAGGTAGGTACTGTTTTTTGGCGCACGTTTTGTACGGTCTATCTCTATGGAGTTGCTGTGAGTCACATTGAGGAACTCGTGGCTAAGTAATAACAGCCGCACGGGTCGATCCATCAGGTTAAGCTACGCTTGCAGGGGTTGGTCCGTGGATGGGTGACCATCTTTACATACCGAGACTCCTCCGTGCCTCGGAAAGCATGTTAAGCCGATGGTCCCGGCTGTCATTCGTGGATCTTTGACAGTCGTTACGGGTAGTCAGAAGCCCAAAAAGTCTGATAACCAGTCTTACCAAGGGGTATCGTATTACCCAGTTACTGGGTTGTGGAGGTCAGATAGGCAGTCGCTCCATGTAAAATACTGGTATTCAGCTGCATCCGGTTAGACTGGAAGCCGACCCCAAAATAGTTGAGAAAAAGCTAGGCAGATTGATTTTTTTGCTGTAAGTCACATTGTGATCAAATTTTTCGTGAAGTAGGTAACCTATAAGTAGAGATCGGATATTCGGATGCATATTCACCTAAAGTTGTGATGTTGGCTAATATGGAATGCGCTTTTGTATCGATAGTCAAAATCAATTTTAACTTTTTTTTTAAAATTATTTTTTACCAGTGTTTTCAATTTAATTTTTAATTTTTTGTTTAACATTTTTTAATCCTATTTTCATTTACATTAATTTTCATCTCTGTGTACTTGCCGATGTTAATATTTTTTATGAATTTACTTAATGTTATGAATTTTTAATTTAATTTATCAATTTTTTTCAATTTAAAAATATTGTTTTTTTCTTCTTCTAATATTTCCAATTATTTAAATATTTTTTAACCAATTCTTATCAGTTTTATTATGTCAAAGATTATTCAATTTTGCTTTTACCAATTTTTCAATAAGAATTTCATAAATATTTTTTATATTATTTTTATATTTGCGCTTATTACTAAGTAAGTTAGCTTATTTATATGATTCATTGTTATTTTATGCATGTGGTGTTTACCTATAAGTAATTGATGCACTGTTATTTTACATTAAAATGTATTATGTGTTTGTTTCAGTGTATTCAATTGTTGGTGAACCTAATAAAATAAATAAATAAATCCCGTGATTCCGGAAGCGACAAATTTATTTATTTAACAATTTATGTACACACATATAAACAGACAAGAAGAAAGGAACAGAAAAATACGTACAAAGGTGATGCTTATTTCTAATGAAATGTGCTATTATTGATCGAAGAGGAAAGTAGATATAGAGATGTAGACAACGTGTGTAAGAGTAGAAGAGAAAAAAAAAATACATAAAATCTAAATATTTCGTGTTTTTTCTGACTATACGTAGAATAGTATTATTTTTTAACTATGGCATCTCGGAGTTGACCTTGAGAGGTCGTGACCCCTTAACCGGACTTTCCTGTGGCTTAACCCTAGGTAGTAGCATTTTCCGTTGGCATTTAGTTGGGCCACCTTCAGAGATATGTGGCCCAACCAAACGCCAACCAAAATGCTACTAGGGAAGCGAAACTTAAAGCCTCCAGCCAGGGAATAAAACTTATAAACTAAACGACTGCACGCTAAGGGCACTCCCTGTGGGGTACAAACCTCGGCTTAGGCGTCGGGGAGAGGACAGCAAGGGACAGGCTGGATCAAATCAGGGTTATTATTATTATGCAGGGAATTTAAAGCTACAGGCTCAGCTGCGGTGCGGGCTGACGCTACGTCGAGCAAGGGTCGCGGGGGATAGAATTGAATGCATATCTACCTACCTAAGTAGCCGAGGTAATATTTACGCCCGTGGGATAGTAATTTTATTCTACGAGTAGGTAGGTAAGTGCATTGTCTTCACATATAATTAATAATTAATGTACACAAATATTGTTAACATTTTAAAAGAGTAAGTATGGAGTTTCTAGCCCATTCTTATACAACTATATAGAATCAATTAATTATTTTTGTAAATTTTGACGTTCAAAAGTGTCTTTTATGTGCCTATTTGACATAAATGATCTGACTTTGACTTTGACTTTGCCCAATCAGGAAATAGCACTTAATTAAAATAAAATAAAAAAATAAATAACACACACCTCCCCTCCTCTTACACACTACATACACATATTTGCATCGGGGGTTAAACATTAATCTATATATATAAAAATGAATCCCTATTTCCCTTGGTCACGGCATCACGCGTGAACGGCTGGACCGATTTTGCTAATTATTTTTTTGTTGTGTTTGTTATTGCCAGGAGAAGGTTCTTATGTAAGAAAAATTTAAGAAAGTTAAAAAAAAAAATTGTAAGAAAACGACCATATTTACATTTTTATTGTAATAATAAGTAGGTAACTCTATCTTCTAATGTAACTTTATGGCGTTTGACATAACGTGTCAGTCATCATTTGGTAGGTTTGAGAATAGATTTTATCAAAAAAAAAAAAAAAAAATGGTTTTAGTTAGGTAGGGTAGGGTAGGTAGGGTTGGTAGGGTAGGGTAGGGTAGGGTAGGTAGGTGGGTAGGGTAGGGTAGGGTAGGGTAGGGTAGAATAGGGTAGGGTAGGTAGGTAGGGTAGGGTAGATAGGTAGGTAGGGTAGGGTAGGATAGGGTAAGGTAGGGTAGGGTAGGGTAGGTAGGTAGTTTCCTTTGCGCGTAGACAAACTGCCACAGTCAAATAGCTTTTGACAGAACGAAGTCTGTCGGGTCAGCTAGTTTTAAATAAATGTGCATCTGAATAGTTATGCAATCCAAGAATCCCGGGGTTTTATATTTATAATATTAAAAAAAATTGAAGTCGCTTCCATACTATAGACACGACTAGTTCCGCATTCCCGGTGTTCCTGGCATTCCGGGCGGTTGAGCATTAAGGTAAGTTAAGTTATCGACTCGCAAGGATTTATTAACTTTAGTGTTTCTTTGTACATACATTAAGTTCATGTTGGTATAGGTAAACAAATGGTAGAATTAACTGATGGATGATTCACAAATTTTATTAATTAAGTCAATTCTTGTGAGCAAATATTATTAATGAAAATATAATTAATAACTAACTAGTAAGTAGGTACTTCTTAAAACCAATAGCTCAGCCGCAAAAGACAAAAACGCTTCGTATAAACAATCATTTTCATGAATCCCGTTTTATCCATACTATCCATACTAATATTATAAATGTGAAAGTAACCCTGTCTGTCTGTCTGTCTGTCTGTATGTTACGTTTTCACGCCTAAACCGCTGAACCGATCGTCATGAAATTTGGCAGAGATATAGCCTGGGATATGGAGACGGACATAGGCTACTTTTTTACGCGATAACCGACATCCACGCGGGCGGAGCCGCAGGCAAAAGCTAGTATATTATATTTCGATTCCAAGAAGCAAGCCGACGAACGTGAATGAAATGAAAATATAAATGCCTTGAAATCTTAGTTTATTTTTTAATAAAAACATATTAAATATATGATTGCATTCCCAAGCGGGCTGTCTGTAGATTAATAAAACCCTTTAATCGACTTTTTCTATATAGTATTACGTTACAGCTTGAACAGAAAAGCACTTGTCGAGCGAGTATTAAATTTTTAATGCAATTATTTAAAGGAATATTCCTTACATTACGATTCAGAGATCTAACCTTTTAATTCCAATATGAAGAAGAACTAAAAACCAAGTAAAAATGGCTTATCGGGCTTCAAAACTTTCACTTGGTTTGTTGTGTCATATGTTGAGTGTCTCATCAGTGTTCAAGTAGTGCTTGCGTAGCGTCTAGGCGCTGCTTAGTCTGCATGGCTTCTGCGCGGAGCTACGCAGCGCTACGCGGAGTTACGTGGCGCTTCACATCTTCTTCGCGGCGCTACGTAGCCTTACGCGGAGCTACCCTGGGCTATGCGGCGTTACGTGACACTACACGTCGTTACGCAGCATAACGCTACGCTACGCAGATTCTACACGGCACTACGCAGCTTCTACGCGGCACTACGCAGCTTCTACGCGGCGCTACGCAGCTTCTACGCGGCGCTACGCAGCTTCTACGCGGTGCTACGTAGCTTCTATGCGGCGCTACGCAGTTACCCCGCGGCGCCAGCGCTGGTGTTCAGTTGAATCACTTGGGTTTAGAGAGTAAAACCACCGAATTATCAGTAAGTGCACAACAACTCAAAGGGAACGTCTAGTCGGCACCAGGGATAGAGCGGGACTCTGCGGTGCTACCTTTGAGTTATGTGTTACATTTAATTGTATATCACATATCAGTGTAGTGAAATAAACTCTTACTAACATTTAAAGACACACGGGTATTTTTTATTTGACTAGGTTTCGATGGTTTCTACGCATTGTGTATAGCTGGAACACCTACCTACTTACGAAACTTTAATAATGTAGTTGGTCTTAAAAGTTTTAATTAATACATACATACATCGCTTAGTTCGGATACAGATGTCTAATTTATTTGTAATTGCATTACATTGCATTGCATTGTAACAAAATATTGAAATAAACTTATTATTGGATTATTATTATTATTCACAAACTCACGCCTTTTTGCCATGGCGGTAGGCAACTATAGAACGCCACCTGCTAAGCTCGTTACATAACCTTTTGCTTCGTTTACCTTCTTCATACATCTATCTGGGCCTCAAGTCTGCTATCTGTGACAATAGTGTCAGAATGGTCTATCATTGATTTCATAATTGTTGATTTTGACAAGTTTGGTAATCTACTAATATAATGGTGTCTTTATGACTTTCCAATGGTCAGCCACTGACACTCCATTGAAAGAATTGGTAATCTCGTACATAATGACAAATGAAACTTCTTACTAAACTTCCAATTTCCTACTACTTCAGATTGCTTATAACACTAATAAATAATATGTAAAAATATATATAAATGAAATCTGGCATGAATAAATGTTCAAAATGCCATTGTAATACAATTCTATTACGACACCATTGACCGACCAATGATCGACCATTATGTATTTAGCAGATTACGAACATTTAGCAAAATGACAATGGGATCGTGTTGGAGTGACGAATTTATAAAAATTGCAGACTTGGGCCCCAGGTCATACACGCATCAGACCTTTGCCGGTTGCGAGTGCTACGCACCTGACCGTTCTTAAGAACATCACCAATTAGGTCACTATAATGTTCTCCTAGGGCGTCCAAATGAAATAATTAATAATTAATTCTAATTAATTCACTAGAATAATTAAAAAATACTTGAACTGGGGAAATACTGGCAGCAGGGCAGTAATTTCATCAATTATTGCTCATAAAAGTCATCTGCCAATTTGTAATTGAGTAAAACATCGAGACACAATAGCTAAAAGGAGGGCGAAACCCAATTTACAAAGTTTATTCCTTCTTCAAACCCTTTTAACTTTTGATAGATTCGGATGCTTCTGAAAAAGTCGCAAGTCGATACAAATTAGATGGCCGTGATTTTGGTCCTCAGGGCCGCATTAAAAAGTTTTACGAGTACTTGAAGACGAATTATAACTTTTTTTAAATTTGTTTGATATTTTATTGAGTTATATAAAATTGGGACACGATCAAACCACTTGACGCCTTCGAGTCCGTTGAGGTGAAGAGCATTTATTTACTTCTAATGAAATTTATTCAAAATCACATCATAACTTTTTGGATTTGGGGACTAGACTTTTTGTCTGGATTTCAGAATGTAGATAATGATAAAATATACATACTATACACACTCACAGGAATACACACTTATAGGAATCATATTAAATAAGTTATACACCCAACATAGCTCGAAAAATTGCCAAACTTAAGTGGCAATGGGCAGGGCACATTGCTCGCAGATGAACAGATGGCCGTTGGGTAACCAAAAGCCTCTGGAGTGGTGACCGCGTACCGGAAGACGTAGTGTTGGACGGCCTCCCAATGCCACAGGAATCCGCTGGATGCGGGAAGCACAGAACCGGTCTAAGTGGCGGTGCTTGGGGGAGGCCTATGTCCAGCAGTAGACGTCTTTCGGCTGAAATGATGAATGATGAAGTTATTCACACTCATAGGAACTGTATTAAATAAGTAGGTACACCAATAACTTCTTGTATGTAAAGTCGTGATCCGTTAGTATTTTGTTGTGTATACCTCACGTAATTATAGCCCATATAAATCTGAGCCCAATACACTTCAGATGTTAAACGTAGAGCAACATTACACAAAATGCCCAATGTATTTATCCAATAGCAGCTCCCTATTACTAGTAATTCCTCGATGCACCCCTGTATACGGTCCCGAAGTTTTGGACGCAACATAGATATAATTCGCTCCCGATAATTGGACATCAATTTGCACCCCGGCTTATCCCGATAATTTTGTTGCGAAACGGAAAACATTTTGTTGGGAAACAAATATGTTTAAATGTTTTGCTTCTTCTTACGATTACTTATTTGTTTGCTGTATGGGGTGGGTAGCAATTGTTTTTTTTTTACCTACAACGGGGAAGCTCTTGGTCTTCATCTCACTTGATGGTAAGTGATGATAAAGCCGAAGATGGAAGCGAGCTTCACCCGGAATCCTCAACCACAGAGGAACTGGCTACCTTACCTCTAACTGCCGAAACACAACAAATGCTGTTATCATTGTTGTTTTGGCGACAGACTTAGATAAGATGGTGGTAGCTAGCCAGGCGGACTTAGAACAAGCCCTACCACCAACCAAACTGAGCAGAAATTTTTGCCCCCGCTGGGAATCGAACCACAGACCACAGAGGCGGTTAAAACGAAACGAAACGAAGTTTCTGTCACGTTTGATATAACATTTTTTTGCATGGATTAGGTATCGATACTGGCAAGTATGGTTCACTTATTGATTTTTTTCTTAGGGCCGCCATACACGGACTGCTTGAAGCAGTCAGGATGGACTGCTTCAACCTGCGACTGCATAGTGAACTACAGTCTTCTACGTACACACATACACAAGAACACATACATACATAAGGTTGACTGGTAGAAAATGTCTATGGCATTAAGTCCGCCTCTGTACATTTGTGTGAGAAAGTGTTAAATAAATAAATACACGAAACCGTTCGAGCAGTTGCAACTACTTCGGACGGTCGTGCGGTCAAGCAGTCGCCAGGCATACACTGACTGCTCGAGCTGTCGACTGCTCTCGCGCAGTTACCTCTACTCGCGTTCTTCATTCCATATCGCTCGCGCTTGCCGAACGCCCGCTTTTAAATAAAATATTTTTTGAAGTGAAAACTTCTTTAGGCGCGGTGAGCACTTTTTGGGTGAACAAAAATCATGGAACTCGCGTCATCGTCACCGAACGCTTTCAATGAGCTGTATGTAATTGTACACTGTGTATATAATATGTGTACTTTTTGGGTGAACAAAAATCATGGAAATCGCTTGCTTAACTTCTGACGCCTACTTAGCTGTGATAGTTTTCCTTTTAACTTCGTTATATATATTACTGCTGTGATTTTTTTTACATATCCAAGTGTGTACAACCATTTAGCTAGCAGGGGGGGACATTTAACTCTAACAAAAATTAGCACTTTAAAGCCTAATATTTCAGAAATGGATCCCTTAATCGAAAAATTGTTTTTACAAACCCGCAATATTTTTGAAAGACCCATCCAACAATACCCCACACCGTAGGCAAGACGAAAAAAAAAAAACATTCCCACTAAATGTACAGGAGGTACCATAATTAACTATTTTTTTTATGATATTATTTTATCACTTTGTTGCCTATATCCATGCCAAATTATAGCTTTCTAGTACTAAGAGTTTCTGAGCTGAGCTGGGGACGGACAGACGGACGGACATGGCGAAACTATAAGGGTTCAGTAGTCAACAAGGTTCCATGTTCGTCCGTCTAAAAATGGAAAAATTATTGATTGTTAATTTGTTTCCTAATTTAATTTTTATTTCAAGAATTATTTCTTACTTTTAGCTGTGCCCTAAAGGGTAGGAGGGTGTACCTCAGCTTTAAGCCTTTGTAACACCTTTTAAACATTACGGAATGCAAATAAATATATGAATATAAATAAGTTTTCTTAACGAAATCGGAACTTATCCTCGTCAAAACAAACAAACAATTTGCAATAGTTATCCGGCTGACATATTCGGATATATCTGGAGTCAATATTATCCGCACGGTATCTGTATCCGCGAGAGCGTGCGTAGGTTTCCCGTTTGCGGTCTCGATTTCCTGCGAAAACGGAAATTTCCGAACGTCCGCTCAGAAACAGCGAATTCCAAGTTATTTTGCTTTTTACTGTTTTACGTACTTACAGTTTTTATAAAGGAAGTGTTTTTTTAAGTTGTGTTAAATGCTTTGTTAGCAGATAAATGTTGTTAGTAGACGTGTTGCTAAACGGTTCAAATCAGTCAAATAGTTTATTTTAAGTAGGCCATTAAAAGGCACTTTTAAACGTCAAAATGTACAAGAAAATAGAAATGATTCTTATAGGCTTAAAGGCAGTTTCGTATGGAGAAGAATGGGTATGAAACTCCATAGTTACTCTTTTAAAATGTTTTACAATATTTTGTATACAAGTATTGAGTATGAGGAACAGGGTGTAAAGTTTACTTATACTCTATGGAAAAGGGAAGATCCTCCGACCAGACGGGTGTTGTGTCTGGTGGGCAACTGCCCGACGGTTGATGTTGGGTTGTTGTATTATGCTAGTCGCGCGGTAAACTCTGATTGCGCGATGCAGGATTTGTGTGACGTCAGGTCTTTGATGCGTAGTTCGCATGTGACGTTGTAGATGCCGAAGAATAAAATTAATATACTACAATAGGTACAAAATATTAAAAATTAAGCAATGACCGATAAATTAATTAAGTTGATAGATAAATGGTGCTTACATATTTACTTTAAGCTGCGTTTTCACTAGGGGATTTGTTCCGCGACTCTGTCGCTCGACACGAAATTCACGTGTCCCGCGCGATGTCGCCCGACGTCGCTTGGGACATTTACGGATCGCGCAACTTGTCGCTAGTCGATGCTCTGCGAGCGTCGACACGCGCGGCCTTCGTGTCCCTCGACAGTCGGATAGGCGACTGTAGTGTCACTACAAGTGTACTGTAGCGACACAGTAGTGAGAACGTGTGTCGCTTTGTGTTCCAAAAATGGCAGTAGTATGGTCCAACACTACCTCCTCGGGCGACATAATAATCAGGACTGGCCAATGTGAACAAGTCATATGTCGCGGGACATTGTCCCACAACTTTTGCAGAGACAACTACGTGAATGTCGAGCGATAAGTATCTGCGACATGTCGCCTAGTGAAAACGCGGCTTTATGCGTGCGTGGATGAGGGCATCCAGGTGTTTTCTGCGACTTTGACGACCCCAGTGGCGGAGTAAGGTTGGGGCCCGTAGCGGCAAAACAAAATAAGGCCCCCTGGTTTTCTCAGTTTATGATATTCTACTAGAAATTCCTATAGTAACATTTTGCATAATAATAATGACAAAAAAATAATCAAGTAGGTATAACGTGCTTAATGTGCGTACTACTCATATAAAACATCGGCCTCGCACCCGGCTGGATCACTTTTCTCAGCGAGGTGCATTTTCATCTCCATATTCACGGCCAAATGCATCGAAAATCAAGAATGTGGGATACAAGGGCGAGTGAGGCGAGCTCAATTTTTTTTACAGCCTGTCTCGGAATTCTCGTTTACAACTTTTGAACATTCATACGGAGGAGTTGCTTTATCGACTATGCAGAAAAGTTAGAGATTTTGTAGAACATAGGATACAAGAGAGAGCGAACCGAGCTCGAACATTTTGGCACCCGTGACTCCGCCTCGCCTGTACCGTGTGGTGCCGGACATAAAGAATAGTACCACCCTATTTCCTCCCATGGGTCGACACCCATGGGAGGAAATAGGGTGGTACTATTCTTTATGTCTGCTGGTCCTTTAGTCGCCTTTTACGACTAAAAGGCGACTAAAGGACCAGCAGCGTTCTCTATGATTGTTAACACCATACTGCGATCGCAAACCCGCCTGCCAATCGTGGTGATTATGGCACCCAATTGGGAGAGGCCTATGTTCAGAAGTGGACGTCTTTCGGCTGAAATGATGATGAATGTCTCTATGGTTAAGCTACGTTTTCCTAGAAAAGTGGTGGCCGCCACATTGCGTCTGTAATTTACCGGCGAATGACGTCACTGAAACGTTATTTATGGAAGTAAGTGGGTGTGTTTTTCTAGAGAGCGTTTTTTGACACCGTAAAGTTAAACACTATCATTTTCATGACAGCCGTCTGTGCGGCCGTTATGTGGCGGCCACCGCTCTTCTAGGAAATTGTAGATAGAAGTTACTTTGTCTACTGTCGACACTCAGAAACCAGGAGAATGAAGAGAATGTAGGCTGCAAGAGCGAGCGAAGCAAGCACGAAATTTTAAGCACCGAGTAACTTTTTCGACTTATTTATACATTAAAGTTTCGGGGCATAAAATAAATGTAAAAACGAGCGGAGCGAGCTCGAAAATGTTGGTACCCTGCATTTATATTTTGCATATGTAAGGGGCCTCCAACTGTTTGTTACTGAAAATATTTTGAGCTTTTTTGGAATTTTATTAAAAACGTACCCCCTTCTGAAGATTTGGGAGCTCCCCGGGACCAAGGGCCAGCCCCCTCCCTTAGTTTGTCAGTGGTCAACCTAACGCGCTTTTGGACGGCCCTGGTTAATTTGGCTCTCATTTAGGTCCGGAAAATTAACCTCAGAACTAGGAACTGGGTCATTGTTAATGAGACAACGATTATCCCCTAAATGGTGCAGACTGAGAACCTGGCTGTGGACCAAAAAGCCGAAACTACAAACATTTGTTCCCAAATTTTGCTGCTAGATAAATCTAGATATTACTTATGTCTAGAAAAATATTTTTAGTAGGTACCTACTAATAATATTGTACATACAAAGTACATAGCAAGAGTGTCAGACGCACATGAACGTCGTAGAATCATTTATTACGTCTGATTAAAAAGTTTGTCTCTCATAAGTTTTTGTTATTTGATGATAATCCTAACTTTATTCTACACCTGGTTTCTGTTATTTGTTTGTTACAGTTATTTGCAAACAACTGACTAAAAGAAAAGTACATAATTACCTATTTGAATAAGATGATTATTCACATTAGCTTTGGAAGTAGGTAGGTACCTAGTCAGTTTAGTATCTTAGGTATCTTTTTTTGTTTTATGCCTTTACAAGTCTCTTATGATCTCATCACTAATGATAAATGTCGAGACGGATATCAAACATGATGAAGTGAAGACCGTGTTTGATATCCGTCTCGACATTTTTGCAGCGGTTGTATGATTGAACTAACTTCGAAGGATTAAATCATTTTGCGCGGCCCCTACACCTATAATAAGATTGCGCAATATTTTTACTACGCAATATGATTGAATAAACCCTTGCACTCAAACGATCAATTATTTTCACGCAATCTTCATTCATCATCATTTAGCCGAAAGACGTCCACTGTTGGACATAGGCCTCCCCCAAGCACCGCCACTTCAACCGGTTCTGTGCTTCCCGCATCCAGCGGATTCCTGCGGCCTTGGGAGGCCTTCCAACGCTACGTCTTCCGGTACGCGGTGGCCATTCCAGAACCTTTCGGCCCCACCGGCCATCTGTTCTGGGTGCAATGCCCTGCCCACTGCCACTTAAGTTTCGCAATTCTTCGGGCTATGCCGGTTACCTTGTTTCTCCTGCGGGTTTTTTCATTTCTGATTCGATCACGTAGGGAAACGCAACATCATTGATGAACTTCAGTGTAATTAAAATATTGTGCAATAAAATTAAAACTCACTTAAAGTTTTGTCCAATCTTTGCACAATATTTAATACCCTAAACGGTCACACATATTCCGCAATTCTTGTAATTGTGCAATAATATTGTAGATGCAGGGAGTGACTTAAAGATAATGGTGCCGATTCCCTTATTCACAAACTAAACTAAATTTAAGTTCAGTGCATCTTTTTCTTTCTATTTCATTAAGAAAAGGACAGAAGATTAATTTTAGTTTAGTCCTGTCAAATTAATTGTTAGTTTTTGATTGACCGACAACTTGAATGTGTGGTGCATACTGTTAATATAAGTTGGTTATTAATTAAAAAAAAATATATGGATGTCTATCTGTTCCTTCCGGCTAATCTCCGAAACGGCTTGGCCGATTTTGATGGGACAATCACTGGCAGATAGCTGATATTATAAGGAGTAACTTAAGTATTTTAGAAAAAGTCAGTATAAACTGTAACCTCCTTACTAATAAACGTTGTATAGCGTCTGTATAGTTACACACCGATTTTTCTCTTTCACTCGTCAGTAATTTGACTTTCGATAGAAGAAGACAAAGCGTTGTGTAACTATACATACGCTATACAACGTTTATTAGTAAGGGGGTAAGAGTAAAAAGTTCAACTAACCGGTATCTTTCCACAACTGGGGTCAAAATATCCCACAACTCTACTAGAGTGCGTATTACGAATACTTAATATTTCAGTCTCAGGATTATTCCCTCTAATAACACTGCAGCCGTAAATTGACGCTGAATCTGAGCCTTATTAAACTGTCTTGTAAATCGCGTTCACACTGTACGAAGTGCTGATCACATAAAAAATAACAGGACCATAAAAGCGGCTTGCCTCCCGAGCGGGCGCTCGTATAATCAGACAAATATATCAGGATAACTATTGATTTCTTGTCTTATTTTTGGAAGGGTGAAGTTAAATTTTGTTTAGTTTAATATGCTGTTGTGTCTGCTTGTAGGAATATACATGGAAAAGCTAAGAGAATGAATGAGGCATTAAGTCCGCCTTTTTACCTTATTGTGTGGGAGAAGTTTAAATGAATATTATAATGGTGCCGAATTCCTTTTTCACAAACTAAACTAAATTTAAGTTCAGTGCATCTTTTTCTTTCTTTTTCATTAAGAAAAGGATAGAAGATAAATTTTAGTTTAGTCCTGTCAAATTAATCAGCGCCTGTCACTACTCCATACAAGTTTAGACGTGATTAAAAACTTGCCGACTAAAATTACGTCAATTTACGTCAAGCCCTGATTAATTTGACAGGACTAAACTAAAATTTATCTTCTGTCCTTTTCTTAATGAAATAGAAAGAAAATGATGCACTGAACTTTTTAGTTTAGTTTGTGAACAAGGGAATCGGCACCAATGGCTGTTTGGAGTTGTCCAATTTGGTATTGTTTTGTTCTACGACAGCAAACATTTTTACTTAAAGTTGTTAAAAAAAATATTTTTTAATAAAAAATAATATTTTAAAATTATAGTATAAATTCACATCAGATCAACATGCAGATGTTTTTCTACATAAAAAAAAAAGAACTGAAGTCCTCAAAAAGACTGAAGTTAAAAATAATTTTAATTTCAATTTATAGTGCTTTTTTGGAAGTCGGTTGTTTTTCTTTTGTAAAAAAAGTTTTTTATTTTTCCCTTGTTATGGTATCTACCCCACACCAATTTATATACCCCTACTTGCCATGTAAACAATATTGACACGAAGTACTATAACATCACCAAGATACACAAAGTGGATTAAATACGTATTATCGCAGCTAACTCAAAAAATATCCAAGCAAAAGTTAATAAAACATGAAACCACCGCGTCAGTTTCCTCTACCAAATGAAAAAAAAAAAAAAAAAAAAACGACGCTGATAGCACGACGCTGATGCTGACGCTGACGAGCATAATGTCAGATGACACACATGGTGTACCCACCATGTGTCGCTGTCGACGCTGAGGCCCTTTTAGGTACCGAGTGGTGCCGGACGTAAAGAATAGCACCATCCCATTTCCACCCGTGGGTGTCGTAAAAGGCGACTAAGGGACTTACTAGAAAGAGCAGCGTTCTCTATTCATTTTTAACACCATACTGCGATCGCCAACCCGCCGGCCAAGCGTGTCGATTATGACAAACCTCCCCAATTGGGGGTGGTTTATATCCAGCAGTGGACGTCTTTTGGCTGAAATGATGAGGCCCTTTTGGCATTATAATCATTGTTTTCTGTTTTTTATAGTTTTAAGGTGTATTTTTGCTGTAATGCCAGTAAACGAAATAAAAATAACATTCGAATTGAGAACTCTCCTCCTTTTTTGAAGCCAGTTATAAAGTAAAGTCTGCATTACGAGAACAGTCAGGAGGAATCGTTAGTATAGCCACACTTACGCTTAACTTTGTCGTATGATGAAGCCTTTTTCCTTTTTTCTGAGTAGTTACCTATCCTATATTCGTTTTTCAGCAAAACGTTGTTAACACCTACATGTTTTATTCAATCAACGTCCATATCTAAGCGTGCAGAAACACCTATAACACAGAATAAATAAAAACCAATACACATAAAATACAATACACCAAATTCAACTTTTCTATTATTTATTATATTGTTATTGATACTACATTCAATTCACGTTTCATTTCGTGTTATCAGTTCAGTGGTTCGTTCATACAATATAGCGGTATTTGTCGAAATTTTATTGGTTTCCCGGGAAGTATGAGCACTTGTGGTATTACCGTCAGTCATCTGAGTGGTACTCTGTATACAGAGGAACCGAGACGTCTCGGCGGGCAGCGCAACCCTGGCTCCATTAGGCTGCGAACAAACGAAACTATTATGTGCATTGTTTATTGAATTTAGAAAAATATTTGAAACTGCTGCGCCCGCGTGGCTTTTCAAAAATAAAAGTAGCCTAAGTCACTCCTCAAAACATTACCCGCCCCGAACCTTGCTTGAGGACTTCAACATACACATAGCCACACCATTGGAGGTCCATAACAAGGTGTTCCAGGCCGAATGCTTGGGTATTTCTCTAGCCGCCTCAGCCATCATGGTCAGGGAAGTTAAGGACCACTCGATACCCATACTCTCAGACAGCATGTCTGTCCTACAAGCGCTTAGCAGTCACACAGTTGACTCTGGGCTAATATACGAGTGCCACCAGCGCCTTAACCAGGTGGGTAGCTTCAACAACATAACCATTCAATGGATCAAAGGACACAGCGGTTCGCTAGGCAACGATGCAGCCGATGAGCTTGCCAGAAGGGGGTCGTGTATGGCACCAGTGGGTCCTGAACCCTTCGTACCACTCCCCTTCGGGTACTTACGCACTCTGGTAAGGAAACGCACCAGGTACTAACATCACAAACTATGGTTGGACCAAGGTGAGTGCAGGCAGGCTAAGGCAGCTCTCCCCGCAATTGATGGCCGCCTTACGAAACAGGTTGTCCGACTAACGAAACAATAGCTGCGTACAGTTACAGCAGCTATAACTGGCCATGGGTCATTTTATAAACACCTTTTTGTCATAGGAGTCACAGACAGTCCGCTGTGCAGGGCCTGCATGGAGGACGACGAGACAGCAGCTCATGTGCTGCTAAACTGCCCGGTGGTCACCACATACAGGGCCAAGTACTTCGGTAACCCAAGTACCCTACGAGAGATTGTCAGTAACACCAAGGCGTTGCTGGCCTTCCTTGTGGAGCTGGGATGGATCGAATAATCGAATTCCCATCCGTACGCAAAATACGCGCATTGTCGTGGAGTTGCGGACATCAGCCCGTATTACCTATTACCCGATCCTTGCTCGTGCCAGCCCGTGCCGCTTACTTAGCCTGTAGCTTTAAATTCGTCCCTAAATAATCATAATCCGATCCAGCCCGTCTCTTGCTGTCCTCCCCCAGCAACGCCCTAAGCCGAGGTCCGTACCCACGTAGGGGGGTGCCCTTGGCGTAGTCTTAGTTTTTAAGTTATATGCCCTGGCTGGAGGCCTTAATTTATTGAGGCACCAAACAGGAAAGTCCTGTTAAGCAGTAGACAACCTCCTAGGTTGAAATGCAAGATGCCATTTACAAAAAAAAAAAAATCCTCAAAACATTGGCTATCCGCTAGTGAAAGGCGGAAAGTCCCGTCAAAATCGGTCCAGCGATTTCGGAGATTAGCCGGAACAAACAGACTGACAGACAATTTTTTTTTTAATTTGTTTGTTGTTACTCGTAGAAGTACCATATATACTTTCTTGTATTTAGTAAAAATCTATTATTTTGACATTACAAACGGACACTTATTTTAGACGATTTATTTAGTAAATCCTACTCATGATTTTGAGGAAGTATTTGATTAACTAGGTAAGCAAAAATTTCGACAGTGATCAATTATCAACTTAGCCCATCACAGTCTCCTGATAGACATAAGCTTTACCAAAGATCTTCCATAAATACCTACCTAAAGAATTCCTTAAGAAAATATCAGCAGAAGGACGATAAGATAAATTATTGTCAGTGAGTCTATTGTACTTTTCAGAATGTCAATTTAGTGTTGTAGTTTGTCACGTGTATTCATCCTAATGCTAGGGGCGCGCCTCGCTGACCCAGTTCGCCACCGTGGCGGGATGGCAGGATCACTCGAAAGGGTTTACGGTTTCAATATTTGGAAGCCTTCACATATATGCGCACTTTAGCTGTCTTATATAATGCACTTCGTTTCGAGTTACGCCACAGATTAATACGGATAGGACACTCCGCAGTTTAGGTATGAAGCTACAAGTACACGGCGGGCCCATCTCACTGGGCCAATTCATAGGACTACTGCGCGCCGCTGGCATAAGAGTTACGCGATAGAAAGAGAGGGAACTTGTAGGTGAATATAACTGTAGGTAATAAGCGTTGTGCGAACTTAATTGTACTTTATTGTGTCTTAGCAAGAGTCGCTTTTTATTTCAATGATTTTGCGTAGTATCCCATCTGTATTAATCTATGGTTACACCGACTTTTATGAAGTAAACAACGCAGTTTATGTCCACGACCTATTTTAACTGCAAAAAGATTAGTCGCAGCGTCGACAGCCTTCACAAGGTAGTCTAATCTGGTTCAGAGGGCTGGTATCCAATTTGCCGCCATGTTATTGTGGGGCTTCGACCGCAGCTCGCGTAATTGACACCGAAAGTAACACCGCAACTTATAAATCGGAAAATGTAACCTAGACGAGAACCGCACGATGCAAAAACCACCTGCGAAATTACAACACGTACTGCCGCCCGCCACCGGCCACGACAATCGCCAGCCGGCATAACCAATCTACTCGATGCTTTATTATTATCATCCCGACTTCCAATAAAAATAACGTAATTTACCATCCGAATAGAGCGGTCTTATAGGTTTAGTTTAGAAAGTTGGCATCTTGTCTATAGCGGTTATTCCGCGTTCCCTACATAGACTACCAGGCTGCAGGTTGTACAAAAAGAAGGCTCTATTTAACGGGAACTGATTCGGAAAAAAGCGCTCTGTGAGCTCCATGACGAAGAACCGGATTACTGTGGCCGGGCCGCAAAACAAATCCACTACGATTTACGTACCGTAAACTCGTTACGCGTTTCGAACGAGACGCGTTCGTGGTGGGGCGTTTAGTTGGAATTTGTTTCTTGTTGTGAGTATCCGAGAGTTCAGATCGGGTGTCGCGGGGTGCGTTAAGTACCCGCCGGGCGGCGAGAGAGAGGCGAGCTTACAGTCTATGGAGAGGTTCGCAGGTTCATTCGGAGGAAGTGTCGTTATCACAGTCGCTGTTCGGCGTTCGGACGGCGTGGTTCGGTGCGGACGGTCTGCGTGCTCGCTGCGTCTGTACTCGCTTCGGCAGAAGTTTTGCGGAGATCGCGTTCCGATATTGCATCGGCGGCGGCCTTTCCCGGCTCGTGACTGATCACGGACGCTTTATAGAAAGTGAAACTGTATGCTTGAGACGTGAAAACAGATAGTGCAAGGACGTCTAAACTTTGTGGTGTATTGAGTGCTTAAGTGGGACAAGTCGGTTTTCAAGTGAAAATCGAACTTTACCGGGACTCGTTTCGATATCAGCGCAGTTTTATCAATTAAACTGTGTCTAGATTATTGAAGCGCTGCTGACTTTTTCGAAAACGGTAAGTAATTAGGAACTATTCTTGTAGAAACGCGGAATGGGCCGACTAACTTAGAAAAAACTTTATAAATTGTTTGAATAAATATTAGGTTACTCAAGAAATTGTAGTCGGCGAATTAGGTACAAGAACTTTAATGAAGTACCGACCGGTAAAAACTGTAGGTGCGGAATTTATTAAACCTACTTAACCACTAAACCTTGGAGTTAAATCACTATCTCTTTACTTTGCTTTCGGCACAAATAAAAAATATAAACAAGTAATAAAAAATTAAGTACCTCAGTGATGAATGTAAATTGCTAGCTCATCAACTTTTTTCTTAACGTCAGCTTGGGACTCAAGTATTCATAAGGACGGAAGTGTACGTAAAAAATGGTAATATCATTAGAACAACGTCGCTGCATCACTCAGGGGATGTTATTTACAAACGACGAAATAATTTACGGTAATAATATGAAAAATTTTCAAGTATATTTTCGTGAAAATTATTTTCAAAGATTTTTTTACCGTAATATGATTTTCGGGCGGCCAAAGTATCTGATAAGGTCTTGTACACATTTGCATCGATAACACATTCGATGTCGTTGATGACTGTACATTATGTAGTGTATGCTTAAGGTTTGATATAATCATTATAAGAGATGCCTTGCTATTACTCGCTTATTACGTCATTACATGTTATGATCATTTCCCGTATGTTCATCCCTTTAAATACAATTAACCGTTTATTATATTAGGGTCTACGTAATACCTACAGTGAAGCCGGATGTTTTCTTAAGGTGTTATCCCATCGAATGAGAAGTTGTTGATATGCAAATTAAAAGGTCATGATTTTTAATTGAATACGTTTCTGTATCACATCAATGAGTAGTAGAAAACCGGCCAAGAGCGTATCGGACCACGCACAATGAAGGGTTCCGTAGTTGGGACAAATTTATCCCAAGTACAAACTTAATACTGTAGTTGAAATACATGTTCTCCCATGCATTCTAACTGCAAGTGTAAGATGGTTAACTATTAGTCGTTATCTTCCAAAGCTTACTTCTCTGTGATAGTTTTCCTTTTAACTTCGTTATGTACATATATACTACTGCCGTGATTTTTTTCACATATCCAAAAACAACACTCTCTCGGGCTCTCAAAAAGGAGCACTTTAAAGCTTAATATTACGCAAACGGATCCCTGAATTGAAAATAGTTTTTCACAGATCCGCAATATTTTTGAACGGCCTGTCTAACGATATCACACCATGAGATAGACGAGAAAAAAAAATATTATCTCCACTTTATGTGCAAAGGAGGTAAACTACAAAAAAAAAATACCACTTTGTTGGCGTGATTAATATATGGTATACCCATGGGAAATTACAGCTTTCTAGTACTAAGAGTCAATGAGCTAAACCACGGACAGTAAAACGGACATGACGAAACGATAAGGATTGACTACGGAACCCTAAAAACCACCAGCGAAGCAGACAACATAAAATATATCATGTCATAAAAATGCATATTATCGTGTATAATTGCATATAAAAGTAAGCCAGCAAAATCTGCAATGTATGAAAAAAGATGGTCACCCCCTCTTTGATTTACACAGGGACGAGTCGTTTTTTTTTTTTTTAATAACATTGCCCCACACTAGGAATTTCTCCTGTATCGTTGGTGCGATTACAAACATTTAAACTCACATACACAAACAGCCAGACCCGGAACAACTACTTGTAGGTCATACAAATAGTAGCGCAGCGCAGAAGTCAATCGCTTAACCACTGCGCCAACCGTGTCGTCAAAAATTCGTTTTATATAATATTTAATTCATTCTGAACTTAAAATTATACGTATTTGATACAAATAAAGATAACGTTAAATAGCCGGACGTGTGTATCGTTTAATTACGTAACATTAAAACAATAATTCCTATGATTGTGAGTTAAGATTTTGCAAAATTTTAAACATGTACTTACATAACGTTCTCATGTTGGTACGTGATTTTAATATTTAGGTACATTGGTATAGGAATATAATGGCTATTAACCAAATTTGTTCAATTCTAATTGTATTTAAAGCGGTAATTAAACTGAAATAATTTATCATGGGGGAGAGAAATTGTACCGAGCTTAGGGACCGAAAATCGACTCATTTACGAGAATTTGCTTGTATCAATAGAGTTACTCTTATTACTTTCATGATATTTTACGTTTAATTGATAGCGTATGGTTGTTTGAGAAGCTGTAATAACATCGTAGAATAGGTAGGTCATTATTTTTTGTTAGCAATAAAAAAGATTCCAGGCTATATGCCAAAACAATAGATATGTAATTAATCTTTAATCTAAAATTACTTTTTTTGTGTGTAATTACGAGATGATTAGTAGGCATACCTACTCCATTATCATACAGATAATTATACTCGTAACTCATCTCATACAAGTTTCGATAGATCGACAACCCAGATTCCACAGACAATGTATGTACGCACGTCGTGTTTAAAAATCGAACACTCATTCAAAACTGTACGACAAACCATCAGAGCAAAAAAAAGTCCGAGCATTGTAAACGTGACATCGATGTCACGGTTAAAGAGAAAAAAAGATAAAATCTAATAACGTCTATTGACACGGCGATTAGTATGCATCATATCACTCACACGCACGACGTGCTGTATCATCGCCGTATCATATTTCTACTTATATGCCAAACCACGCCACACTTATGTAACGCAATAATAAAAGATATTCCTTAAGTTTCCCTGTCTCTATTTTCTTTGGTGTTCGAGAAAATCTAATTAAGGTTTGTTCATATCATCGTATTATAAGTTGAACAAGACTTTAACTAAAATTAAATAACGTTGGCTGGAGGCATCCATATTGAAACTGAAAAAAAAAAAAACATCATATGTAATTAAAAAAGAGGTAAGGTACGCTAATAGTCAAATAAGTATTTTTTTCATTTGAATAATGCTTTATTTCGGATCAGTAACCTGTGATAGTGATAGCTAATTATTGGAAAAGCACTGAAATTTAATCGTAATTAACTGTCATAAACTGCAAATATCAATTAAAGATCAGCTGCAGAGAATTGTGTAGGTATGTACAATAATAAGCGAAAATAATTACCAAACAATGATGATTAATAAGCAGAGATCGGATAATTGGATGCATATATACCTAAAGTTAATTTTTAGCTATGAAAGTATGGAAGCAGCTTCTTATAATATATTTTTGACATGCGACATCGAAAATATTATTTATTAAAAAAAAAAAAAACCCGGGATTCTTGGATTGCATAACTATTCAGATGCATATTTATTTAAAATTATTTTAACCCCCTATGCAAATATGTGTATGTAGGGTGTAAGAGTAGGGTTGGCGTGTGTTAGTTAAAATAAAAAATTAAAAAACCGGAACCGCGGGATTTATTCGATACAAAAGCGCTTCCCATAACAGCAAACATCTCAACTTTAGGTGAACATGCATCCGAATATCTGATTTCTATTAATAAACCACTGGCGAAAAACAAAGAATAGCCGCTAAATTACAGTTAATTACAAAAAAAAAAAAAAAAATATTAAAGTAGTTTTTCATGGCTGTGTGACCGCGTTGTTCGTCTAAACTACGCAAAGATTTCGATGAATTTTCACCATAATTTAGAGAATTTCTTCCGAAAGGTTTATGTGTATAGGGTTGTTGGAAAAACATTAAGCTTGCAGGACTGCAGTATTACTAACATCAAAAACGACAACTTTGTTCTATAAATTTTTACAAAACATAATATATTTACCAAAAACAAACCTTCAAGATTTTATTGTTCTATACATTTAGAGCGTTGAATTTAAATATTTTTAGTTTTGTATTATAGTCTGATGAATTATTAAAGTCTAAGTCAAAGTCAAAGATTTATTTGCAGATAAATATGGTTACAAAAGTTCTTAACAATGGTAGTATAATGTGGCTTAAAATATTTAATCATAACATAATGACATGCAAATTTTTGGTATACAATTAGATCATTTTAATTTTAATTGAAATAATTATTTTATACTATAGAAGGACTTCTCAATTAAGCAACTGCGTAAGGCCCTTCTGAAGCGGATCATTGGAAGTTCTTTAATTTGATTAGGAATCTTGTTATAAATCTGAATACACATAGGATAACAACTTCGCCGATATGGTTAAAACAAACAAAGTTATTACATTGAGATTTAACTTAAATGAAGCACAGAAATCTGAAATGTTACCATTACACCCGTGCGATGCAAGGGCTGGTCGCTGGTATGTAATAAAAAATAAAAAAACATTATTTTCTGCTTAAATGAAAGGTGGTATGTGTGTCAATATTCTTTAAAAGCAACATGAATTGCGTTATTGCTATAAATGCATAGTGCAAGTGGTGCAACTGAACTTAATTTAAATAAGGTGATTTATATTTTAAATTACAAAAATCGGTTGTTATACAGCTAATTACGAGAACTGCGGGACTGATATAAATTAGATTCGAACGAAATCGATTCTGAAACTTATATTGCAACATGTTTAACCAGATTGAAAGATTATTTTGGCTTTAACGAGTTTCTACTATATGAAGAAATTGAAGAAATATATAATTGTAAGTTTTATATTCTTTGAATGTAAAACTTACAAACTTACCGTCTAAATTTGTTTCTTTGTAGTAACTATATATTTTTTCGAAGTCACTAGCCATATATATAAGCCATCAAAGGCTTCTGTGGTTTTTAGTATATAATATTTTAAACTCTGCGATCTACATTTTGAACATTAATAAAAATAAAATAAAATATTTTAATTATCCAGGCTCCTACCGTTCTACTTAAATTTACCAGCAGGGACTTAAATTACATTACATAATACGTACCTAATATACAGTGTGGCGATTAGGTTACCACATTAATTGAAACCACGTATTCTACATTACGTATTTTAAACATACACAATTAAAATAATTAATAAAAATTAATATTTTTATCGTGGGACCTTATTTTATTTTTGTTTTAGTATTTAACAACATTACACTTAATTTGTGATTGTTCGGTAACAAATAGCAAAAATATCATAAAGTTTGTGTTGAATTGTTGATACCATCGCCAAGCGTGTGTCTATTCCCTTGTTGTCAAGGGTTTATTTCGTGCCAATATTTACGCTATTCATTAAAAATTGATATTTTTTATCATTCTAACAGACTGATAACAACTTGTAATAACGGCTGTATTATTTAATGTAATAATTTAATTGCCACTCTGTATAAGAACATTTTATCACACTAATATTATAAAGGCGAAAGTTTGTGAGTGTGTGTGTATATTTGTCACTTCTTCACGCTCAAACGGCTGGACCAATTTTGATAAAATTTGGTATGGACGTAGCTGACACCCTGGATTTACACATACTTTTTAACCCGAAAAAATGTATTGTTTGCGGGTAACACAAGTTGAATAAAAAGTACCTTTATACCAAGAATCAAGAAACTAATATTCATCTATTAGCACGCCCGCCGCACCGAAAGGCAGAATCTTTGTCACGACAACGTTCAAAGTTCCAGCGGTTTCCTTTACGAAATAGTTATAACCTAACTTAGGTATATTTCAATACACTTCCAAAGTTTTAACCATTAAAAGTAGTTTGACACTGATACCGTAGTGAATGTTACCTAATATTACCTAATTTTGGAGTTATTAAGAAAACTTTTAACGCAAAAATGTCTGCTATCTGTGTGAAAAGTTTGCACGTTTTACAAAACACTGAAGGAATGGAAGAAACTTGTGAGTTTTAATCAAAAAGTTTCATAACGTATACAATAACCCAGTACATGGAACTTCTGAAAAATATTTCTCTACAAAAGACTTTTCGCTGAATTAAATTATTTTTATTATTTATTTGTTTATTAACTTAATAATTAAAATCGCCACAATCTATGAAGTCGGATTTGACGTTTCTCATTCTACATGCCGCGATAACTTCGTATGAACGTCTACGTAAGAAATCGAAAAATCAAATTTGATTGATTGATTGATTTGATTTGATTGATTACTATGTTATCCACACACTATAACAATGAGTATCATTCGTAAGTACCAAGTTTCACTTTATATTGTTAAAATGCACTCAAAAACACGAATTAATCGTTGATTACGAGTAATATTAATAGTCTTCGGGTTCGTTGCGGTAGTGTTGTGACCGTCATAAGCCGATTTTTGGCCGCATAAAATCGATGTTCTGAAAAATCGATTCTTTTACAAACATTACATTTGCAAATTTAGTGAATTTATTTATTTACTTAACCCAACTACACTTATTTCGCCCCGGCTTTGCACGGGTGCAAAGCGGCTTGCCTCCAGGTACGCCACTGGTGCATAATATGCAATGTATGTATACATAAATCTTCCGGAAGAAATCAGTATATCGGGTATTAGTTTATGTCTTGGTTTGGCTTTTAAACTCGCCCAAATATAAACTTAGTTGGGATTTATGTAATAACTGTTAAATAGATTCTGAATAAACTGATTCTTGAGGCATATCGTTTATTACACGTAGGTATGTAATAAAACGATATGCCTCAAGAATCAGTTTTAAGTAATGTGGATAAATTGTCGATTACAAAGTCTAAGTATGATAAACCGATATGACTCGTGAATCGGTTTTTAAAGCAACCGATTTTTTTCCCATCACTACACTAAGTATTTTTGGGTTAGAAGCGTTATCACTACCTCTCGATAAGACTAAATAGCAGATATCTGTCAAATCCGATTTCTTAGATTCTCACGATTATATTATAACTTATTTTTTTTTTTTGTAATACTTATCGGTCAATATTAGTGATTACATAATACAATCATAAAATTAGGATTACATAAAACTAGACAACAGATGATATTAAATGAAATTGTTTTTTGTTACAAAAGTAGTTATTTTCCACTCTGTAATTGGCATTTTGTTTTTGTTTTGATCGTTTGTTTGTTGACATTTTTGCCAGTGACGCAACGCAGACTATTGAATAGCAATGGAAATAATTGTCTTTGGTCCCTGGTACTGACATCAAGCAATGGACTAAATTGTCAAACTTTTATTGGTTGACTTTTGGCTACTTGAATAATGTGTGTACATTTTATAATTTTATTTTTGTTAAGTGCGTTTTATTTGTGCAGAATAAACAATTTTTCTTTCTTTTCTTTCTTTTTTTTCTTTTTTTAACAATTTTTCTTTCTTTTCTTTCTTTTTTTTTCTTTTTTTCTTAAATTAAACAAAATTGACTAAAACATTAGTAGCGTCTTACAAAAAATATCAAATGTGTGTACGAAGAATGTTAATGTAATTTATGATGAATATAAGTTAGTACCCTTCACCAGCTATTTAGCTTCTAATAGCAGAATATTTTCCAGACAATTCTCGCTCTTTTTATTTCTATATTTCCTAGACACTTATAGTACACCAGTGGCAATATTTTTTGCAATAGTCGACAATAAAGCCCGTTTGGCAGTCGTTAGTATAAAATATGATACTACTTATTACGTAATGAGCCAGTTTGCTTGACACTTATTACTGTAGTCTGTACCTACAAGTACATGGAGGATAAAAACTATTTATGTGATGAACTAGCTGTCGCAGCTTGGCCCGTGTGGCTTTTTCTAAAATAAATTAGCCTAAGTCCTTAGACTTAGGCTAATTTATTTTCTTCAAAAAAAATTCTTCTTCTTATTTTCTTCTTGGGATCTTCAATAGCAGATAGCTGATGCTATAAGTAGCATCAGCTATGTGCTATTGAAGATCCCGTCAAAATCGGTTCAGCCGTTTCGGAGATTAGCCGGAACAAATAGACAGGCAGACAGACAAAAATTAAAAAAAAAATGTTTTTTTGGTATATGTACCGTAGATACTTTCATTTAAGTACTTCTTATAACATCAGCTATTGAACGTCCCGTCAAAATCGGTCCAGCCGTTTCAAAGGTTTGCCGGAACAAACAGACAGAGAGACAGACCGATAGAAAGAGAGAAAGACAAAAATAAATATAAATATTTTTGATGCTTTTGTTTTTGTTTGTTTTGTGTTGTTTTTGTTTTGTTTTGTTTTTTTTTTGTTTTGTTTTTGTTTTGTATTTACAGTATATACCTACTTTCATACTGCATTTAGTAAAAAGCTGTTATTTTGATATTACACACTTGAATTTTATTTAATTGTATAGATTAAAAGGCTTTCAAAGATAACTGCGAGGCGAGCACACAACGATTTTTAAAAGGTTTCATCCGGTCATTCCGGAATTCCGGAATTCCGTAACAATTTTTCTGATATTTCAATTCCGGAATTGAGAGGAGTAATATCGGAATTCCGATATTGATAATTTTTTTGATATTTTGATGATTATTTTATCTAAACACAACCAAACTAGTCTGTGGAACTTTCCACAAGCCGCTAGACGGCCAATGTTTAATTAGAGTAAAAAGGGAGAAAGATGTTTAATTTGTTACTAAACACGATTAAAAGACTGATATAATTATAAATCTTGTTTGATTTGAAACAAACTTTAAAAGTTACCAGTTCCGGAACCAGTTCCAGAATCCCGGAATCAGATCTCAAGTATTGGAACTCAGTCCCGGAATTGAGAACCTTCCGATATTGCATGCCCTAAATGTGTTGTCAATTTGATGCTTAACCTTTAAGGCTCTTACAAACAGGCGCGACACAAAGGCACCGCTCGTCGCGCGACACTCGGTGCTTTAGTGTCGCTTCGCGTGTCGCTGCTCCCTGTTTGTAGGAGCGTTTAATCGGATTATGAAATTGAAGATGAACGAAATCTGAAACTATATCGATGTTCAATTGTTATTTTACATTGTTAGTTAGAGTTACTCGTGCGAATAATTACAAAATTGTGAACACAATCTGTTTCGAATTTGTTCACGATTTTGTTAAAATTTGATGCTTGGTGTGATATTGTTGTTTCGTGTTTTTTTGTGCGTTTGAAAAACATCGGCTAATCTGCGAAACAGCTGGACCGATTTTGACGGGACTTTTACTGGCAGTTAGCCAACGTTATAAGGAGTAATTACGATATTTATTTTAGCAGCTAGTTAAATATAAAAAAAAGATAAAGTTACGTTTCTGTTCCGCGGTATACATAATTAATGTATGATAATGTCAGTCCGAGCGGGGTTAGGTTGAGTGCCCACTTATGGAAACCATTTCCTTTTACATTTTTATCTACATTCATGATTAGATGGTTTCTCAGATAGGTTTTTCTAGATTACATACTTTATCTGTAAAATGTTGCAGTTATAGATTCTACCGCGGAGTGTTAAAATGAATAAAATAAGATACAAATTATTTTGAAATGAGTTTAGTGCGAGGAAAACTTTGAGTGGAGCTAGCTTTCTTTTGTTTTGTTTCCTTTTTATATAAAGGAAACAAAACAAACTGAATGGACTGAAAAATTACGGAATTACGGTCAAAGTCAAAGTCAAAGTCAAATCATTTATTTCAAATAGGCACGAAGATGCACTTTTGAACGTCAAAAATTACATGAATAGTTAATTGATTCTAGTTGCGCCTTCCAAAAGGTAGTTATGTATGGAGAAGAATGGGCAAGAAACTCCATACTTACTCTTTTAAAATGTTAACAACAGTTTGTATACATTAATTAATAATTATAGCTGAAGACTATGTACCTAGAATAAAAATAAAAATTACTTACCACAATTGGTAAAAAGAGTGAAAAGTGAAGTAATGACAGAAAAATTAATAAATGCGATAGGTAGGTACATGGTGCTCACATGTTTATGATTATCCAAAAAAAAATTAAACATATAATAAGTCAGTGTGTGAGTTAAATTTATATTAATCACAGAAAATAAAAATTAATATCATAAAAATTATAAATTATACAGTTAAATTAGCAACCAGTTTGATTTTGTCTAGACTCTAAATTGTCCTATGGAGCAGGACCAGCATGTTTCCAAGCATTCTTATCTTGGATATAATCCTCTAATTTGTAATATGCTTGTTTACAAAGTGTGCTTTTTATATGAGTTTTAAATTTTCTTTTATTTAATTGTAATATATCAGAAGGTGTTTTGGTGTTGGATCATTCGGTTCCCTACAAAATGGTTGAGCTGGATGGTGCTGATCCATGCGTCATGTTCGTGAACGGGCGCCGTCAGTTGGGACTGGTCATCTCTTGACTGCCAGGGCTTATTTTTATTTTTGTAATTTTATATTTTGAATTGTTTTATTAGTTTTATTAGTTTTTACATTGTCTCACATATAGAAGCAACAAGAATAATGTACACAGGATTATGTAATATCTTGATTTAAAAGAGTGTCCTTGGAGTTTCTTGTCCATTCTTCTCCATAGTGATCTACGTATTGGAATGGGCATCTAGCTTCAACTTTCTGACTAACTGACCGTCTCTTTGACAATTCAAAAGTGCCTGTAAATGGTTTAATTGAAATAAATGCTTTGAGTTTGAGTTTGAAAAATAACAGTAACCAATTGACTATGTTTTCAGCAAAGTTTTAACTTTAACTAGCGCTGCGACACTTATTTTTAAATGTCGCAGCATCATGCTGAGATAGGAGCCTTTTGGCCCCGTACTGGATTGTGTTTTCATTTAACTTTTTTTATTTTTTTTATTAGTGTTATTATGAGTGTGTTTCGTTTAAAATGTGATCTTCCTGTATGAGTCCCAATAAATACTTTTTCTTTCTTTATTTATTTAACAATTTATGTACACACAAACAGACAACAATAAAGGAACAGAAAAATACGTACAAAGGTGATGCTTATTTCTAATGAAATCTCTTCCAGCATACCTGCGGTAGGAAAGTAGATATAGAGATGTAGACAATGTGTGTAAGAGTAGAAGATAAAAAATATACATAAAATCAAAATAGCTATATACTAAAATAAATATGTACTTATAAACATACAATAAGAAAATATACTTACATACATATTTCTAAAATAAATATCACTCATATATATACTTAGAACTACAATGTAGTGGAAAATAATAAATACATAATAATATGCAACTATGACGACTGGAAAGATAGTGATCCTTTACTCTTCTTTCTTTCTTTTCTTTCTTTAACGGTTTTAACAGCTATGCGAAACATTTTTCTTAGGTCTTTATACTTTTCCCAGTATGTCTCGAAAGTGTGGCACATTTGACGCATAATTTCTTCTTCGAAATTATAGACAACACAAACATTTCTAACAGTTTCACTATTACAGTGCAATTGACCGAAAAACCGATAATTAAATCCCTGTGAACGGACAGACAATGAGATTAATATTAAAACGTTTTGGAACAATACTTTTGGTAGCAACCTTAACATTGAAAGCTGTTTCAGATGTTCCAGTTTGATATCCACAGAGTAACTTTAATCACGAACTGACAGTAGGCAGATAGGTGCAGACGAGCGATTAGTCGCGAAATGTAGTACAAATCGTAGACTGTCATCGTAAATTGCTTTTTATGAAGACTCGTAGCGTTTTTGTTAAATGAATATTAAGGCGAAAATAACCGACATTTAATGATTTTATACTGAAGATCACGTCTAAACGAGTAGCGTTAATGATTTGAAAAAAATATATGTTAAATTAGAGCATTTTCTTAATAACTTAATATGTGAATATTTTAGATTATGTCTATATAACATAGTGAAATTAATTTGTAAAGTTATGTCTAACGCGGATAAAAAACTGAGAATCACGCAAAATCTATCAAAGCGTATTTTTCTAAAGCCTTCACCTTTTTAAAGAGAATTTAATTATTGATCTTTTAGTATACGTGTTTTATTAAAATACCTTTTGTTTTAGGTGTAATAAATTAATAATGCGTCTTATTTGGGATAGCGCTCCTGGATGGGCGAGCCCTATTACTGGCTGGACGTACGACGCGTTGCGAGAGCTCAGTACAGAACACGCAAGCTAACCACTCAAGGTTACTGGCATATATCTGGGCCTTAAGTATCAATTTCAAAAATCATTATTATTTATTTATTTATTTATTTATATATACTTTATTGTACATCAGATTACACATTACAAAAGAAAAGAAAACTTATACACTATGAAATATACAATGGGCGGCCTTATCGCATACTGCCTTATTTACACTCATGTAAATGGAGTGTTTGAAAAGCAAGATATTTACAAAAAAAAAAAATGGAAAGTTGATCGTAACGGGACGCCCGGTAGATGTGAAACATATAATAATATTATAATTAATATTAGAATTCATAATTAATAAAAACCTATAACGAAATATGGAGTAAAATAATGAAAAACAATTTTTTATTTTTTATTTATTATAACTGATTCGATATCTTTAAGCACTTTAAAAACAATAATATTTAAAAGAAAGATACAAAGCGTGTATACAAGCGGTAAATGACGGCAGCATGACGACTCTAACAGTAAATCTGTGAACATTGTTAATTTTAAATATTTTTCTTATCAGTAACTTATGGACATTATAATTGTTTATTATTGACCTTGTAGCATTTCGTTAAATATTGACGTTATATATTGCTTTTTAAATATATATTTTTTTTTAATTGACCTTTTTTTATCGAATTATTTTTTTAATTTAGTTAATTTGCAAAAGCCACCCATAAATGTATATTTGTACGCCAAATGGCAAAACATAGAGAAACTTTAACATTGTAACAATTGTAACATCTTGCACACTGTGTTAACCTGTGTTTACAAATAAAGACTATTGATTGATTGATTAAACGTGTCAAGTATAATAATAATAATAATAATTTATTTGTTCAAAAATATACAGACATTTAAATAATAAGGTGATACACTAATAATACACTTTATTCTATCGTCAGAAATTGAACATCTGTGTCCGAACTAGATATAGAATATCTGTATTTCAGACATCAGCGCTCTTCCCCTGTTGTATGCGATACTTAGAAAATAACTTTGTTTGACCTCTATAACACATTGGATCAAAGAGATTTAATAAAATAATATTAAAACTAAAGGAAATGACAAATGTAGGACAACAATCTTAAATTAGTTGTATAGTGATGGCCTCCGGTGAGTAGAGTGTAAATGAATACTATAGTCGGATAGAACTCTTTATTGCTTCTCACACAGAGAAGCAACACAGAGTATAGTAAACTTAGGTCCAGTTGAAAACCAGCGTCAGGCACTAGTTATCTAGCATTTTTGCTGAACTGGGCCTTTTTGACGCATCCGTGAGACTCTTCCTGGAAATTTTTACGCAACTTTCGTACTTTACACTTTCTTTTAATTTCATTTTTTATCTGCTGTGAATTATTTTTTAGTCTGTACTAAATAAATGGTTATTTTTCTTTTCTTTACGCGCTCGCACTCACAAGGGAGTCGAGAGCGGTGGTGTCGAGACAGGGGCATCCCAGTATACGAGTCGGGTTTAACTGCCAAGGTGCGCCAATATATGTTTCACATTAAAAAACAAAAAACTACTTTTATTGTATATTTAATTATAAAATATAAATTAATAAAATTCAAAAATATAAATTTTATTTAAATATTTAATTCCTTTCATACTAAAATATTTTAATTTTTAAAAGATAATTAATTTTCTAAAGTCTAGATTAAAAATGTGTTTGCTGCTATGATGTTAGAAATGAAAATGTTTCTCGATGTAACTTTAGTAATTCAATGTCTTGTTTTTTAACGCCCGTCTGCTCCTCGGACGTGTGAATCATAGAGGCTAGCTTTTTGTTACATCCGTTTTTGCTCGTTGTTGTACCAAATAATAGACACTATTAGACGCGATCTATTTCGCTCGCGTCTCCTCATCGAATTGATAGGTATTTAATTCAGAACGTGCGCTCCATGTGAAGCGGTTATTCATTTAATTGCTTACACGACCGCAGGCTTTTATTGAAACATTTCGTTCACAAGTTGTTATGTGCAAAAAGTAGGTTTGTGATTCTTGAACCAATTGAAATGTTGCTGTCACGGTCATAAATAACAGGCACCTATTTGTTAATACGTGAAATGTTAATAAGCAGCTATAAAAATACTTTACGATTCATTAAAAATATTTCAATGCGTGATTTATATTACCGACATCGTAATGAATCACGAGAAATGCCGAAATTTCGATGAAATTTTACGTAAGCAAGTACCGCCATTGGGAAATACTGTGACAATAAAGCGATTGTCAAGGGAGAAAATGAATGAAAATCCAACGTAATACTCGGTAGATATCAAAACACACTTCAGGTCAGTGTAATTTGGCAGACAAGCTTTTTTGGAAAGCCGTTTTGCCCGGCGTTCCCCCAAATGCGGCGTGACTTGGCTAGCGAAAGAGATGAGATTAATGACAGGGGTGGAGCGACTTACATCGACCTCCGCTCACACCATTGTCCCATACGTGCTTTGTGTACTTCTGAATTTAAACTTTGATATTAAATATAAGAAAAATAAAAAATAAAACAAGTTAAAGCAAAACAAAGTTCATGCAAACAAAATTTATTAACATAGACACAAAAATGTTATTTTTAGAAAGAAACATTTTATCAAAAAAGTTTCACTGGCGACGTAGTAGAAGAATTACTTTTTCAGTAATAGAACGAACCATTGCCGTGTAAAAAGTACTCAAGTTACGCGTAACATATTACAGTTTTGTGTCGTACAAAAGCAACATTTTATAAAAGAATCGTTTTTTGTAAATGAATTTTCTCGCAACATTTTGTTTACCAGAATGGAAATAGGAAACGGAATGGCGTGATGTAGGCTTACATCAAACGCTATTTCGTTTTATACCCAAAAAGAACACAAGAGTCTAGATGGCCTATACTCCATTTATAATAGCATTAGACAGAAGTTAAAAAAGGTTATTTTTGATGCACACTTTATAACAAAAGTACAATAAACTTGTTATAGTTACGATTGACGCCAAATCGATTAAAATGAATTTATATATCAGCTATCACACTTAATTGTAATCATTTAAAAAAACAACCATATGAAATTAAGTGGCTTTCATTTAGATATATTATTTCATTCCAATTTAAAATTACAGTGCCTATGCTAAAAACCTAAAAGAAGCAGGAGTCAACAATACTGCAACGCTTTTTCTTTCACTATAATCCTACCAAATCTAAAATGTTACTTAATCCCTTCATTAGCTGTGACAGCCGGGGATTTCTAATTTTACTGGTTTATGTCGTCTGTGAAATTGACTTGACAATGTTCTAAGATTGTCATGTATGTCATTTACTTGTGAATACTTTGTTTGTTATTGTTTAATTTTCGTGATTTTGTTGTTATTTATTAAAATAATAAATAATATTTAGTTATTTCTTTATTATTGTATTGTTATCAGTGTTGTCATTGGGTTGTTTGTACAAAACGTTACTTTTTTTTTGAGCTATGAGTGATCCCGGTGCGGGACCGAGTGGCTTACAACATATAAGTGCTGAGTCTGACCAAAGCCAACGGCGAAAAAAACGTGGTCCAAAAGTTGACTCCGATGAAATAATAATGTCTCCCAAAAAAAAGAGAACGCTGCGTGCTGTAGAAAAACAACCTGTGATAAATATTTTTAAGCAATTGGAGGCCTGGCCTGCAGATACTCCTCATTATAGGACTGAGATGATAAACAAAATCGCAGAAGTTGCCGGTAAGGATGATTCATAAAATTATTACTATAAAAATATTTGAAACTAACATGCATTGTGATAAAATGTATTATATTTTAGAAACTCCGCACATGATTTTATTATTTACAGGCGTATCTCGGGCTACTCTGTCCAATATTCTCAAAGAGTATAACATAAAAAGTCGCCTGCAATCTCCCCCTCCCCAACAGAAGCACATGAAACGTGATGATTTTGATGACATCACATTTAGTGGAATATGCAGGAAAATTCATTCCTTCTTTAATAATGAGTTGCCCATCTTGGACAAGATGCTGGAAGCAGTTAACAGTGACGAGTTTCTGCCAGATTTAAAAAAAAACAGTCTGTATAAAATAATTAAATAAACATTAAAGTTCACATAAATTAAACGGAGCAGAAAAAGTGCACTCATAGAAGTCATAGACAAGCAGGAGATCGTCCTTTGGAGACTAAAATATCTTCATGAAATAAAAAGGCTAAGGAATAAAGGAAGGAAAATATAATATTATTTAGATGACACATGGCTAAATGAAGGTACAGTGCTTCTAAATTTCTTAACAGCTATTTATGCACTAAGCAGTGCATTATGACCTCTTGCATTCAATAACATTATAATTAATTATACAGTTAAACATAATTTCATAAAATTGGTTCGTGAAATGAATGGTATTTATATTAATAACCTTTTATCATACAAACAGGTCACACGAAAAGCCTAATATGGCATGACACTAATAATAAGTCTTCAAAAGAAGCACATTGGGAAGGTCTATCTGCTGGTTTAAAAAATCAAACTTATAATCGGTCATACTGGTATGTATTTTATGGACTATCCTCGCCATAAAAAAATGAACACCCCATTGTTATTGACTATTAATTAAGTAATACATATTATATTGTATAATGAATTAACGCATGCAAAGCGAACTTTCAAAGTTATAAATTTTGTTATAGTATTTATCTATGAACTATTTCCAGCAGTGAAATTATATAGGGGGTACGGAATAATTGACTTGTATTAATTTTATTTCACAGGGTTTGTGAAGGGTTTTTAATGGATGCTGCATAATATTTGATGCAAAGAAAGGTGATGAAGATGACCATTTCGAAATGGACGCCTTCAACTTTAATAATAATAATAATTTATTTATTTACACTTCAAGACACAATCATCTGTGTAGCCCTGACTCTTGTACTAGGATTTCCTGTTTCATAAGAGCCAGACCTCTCAATTTACAGGGAATATGTTATAGAAGCGCGATAGACAAAAGTGAAAATGGTTCAAGTTAATTTTGACAAAAATTGAGAGTGGCGCTGTAATTGTTATGGACAATGCGCTATACCACTCAAGGACATTGGAGAAGCTGCCAACCACAGCTACACGAAAGGCAGATATACAGGAATGGTTTAAAAGCAAAAATATTCCTTTTGAGGAAAAAGATCTTAGGGCAACTTATTAGAAAAAGCAAAAATACAAAGACATTTATACCAAAAGTTTGTTGTAGATGAGATGGCTAGAGAGAAGGGTATTTCAATATTGCGCCTCCCACCCTACCACTGCGAGTTCAACCCTATAGAATTAATATGGGTTCAAATGATGGGGTATGTGGCTCAACATAACAAAACGTTCAAATTAGACAAGGAGAAACAATTACTCCCACAAGATCTGGATAGTATTACGCTAGAACGATGGCAGTCTTGCGTTGCTCATGCAATTAAATAAGAGAAAAGGTTAAAGCATAATGGATGATGTGGTAGAAAGATTTATTATTAGGTAACGTCGGTGAAACTTCTTCATCTTTATTCTCTGATGATAGTGACTAAATTATATGATGAAGACGAAGAAGTTACACCAACTATTGTGTGTTGAAAGTTGTTGTTTTAAATAAAATATTGTAAAAAAAAAAGATTTTTATTTCCTTTAATCTTAATTAAATTTAAATCATCACGACGTAATCGTTTGTTTCATTTATTCGTTTTGTTGTAAGTAATGTGTGATGAAGATGTTATTACGAACTATTTATCAAAGTTATGTTAAAACATTTTTAGTTTAATTGTTTAAACTTTTAACTTTGAATAAAATGTTTCGCACTCCTGCTTCTACGAGCCTCTTTTTTCTAATGCTATAGTAAATGGAGTATAGACTTATTAAATTGAGCATAACTTTTTTTAGCGTATCACTTAGAAAGTGCCTACCAGTTGTCTCAGTTCTTTTCTACAAGGAAAAGTGAGTAAAGAAATTAAAGTCGGGTCATGTCTTAAGGATGATTTCCACCAAACGGCTCGCATCGCATCGAATCGGAACGGATTTTACAATCTTTAAACGATATTAAATCGTGTACACACGTTCACACACATACATACGAGCAACGTGGCACAGCGCGGGGACCGGAGACGCAACAGCGTTGCGGCATTGCATCGTATGACACGACCGCGCTCGGACGTACCTTTTGACCAGTACTTAGGTTGCTATGTTTGTGAACCACCTATTAAACCATTATAAAATACAGTCCACTGCTTTAATTCCACCTGGGGCTTTACACAGTAGGTAATTAAAGTCTATATTACTATTATTAGTCTTCCGTGACACGCGATCGTAGCCGAAAGTATGCTGTGACGCGCGATCGGCTCCATTCGCATGTCGTCCTTTCCGATCCGATGCGATGCGAGCCGTTTGGTGGAAATCATCCTTTAAAAGCTTAGATTTTATAGACATGATTTCGGCGAAGACGGGTACATTATTTCTAACTTATCGCGTCGATCAATCAACATAGTCTGTCATTGTCACTTCTTTAATTCACTCTGGTTTATACCGTTACCTTCTAAAAATAGTAATCTCGGAAGACGACGCTTGTCGAGCGACCGCAGCGGCCGACGATAAAAACTTTCCTGGCAACTTTTCTTTAACCAGTTTTCTTCGAATAAAAGTAGCTATCGATATAACCGAATGTTACGTGACGGTTTGATTGGAGGAACTTCGTCGTATCTCGAACTGACTTCCGATGGCTTCAATTGTTCTGATGGACTCTGACTCGCATACATTACATCTGACCTTTCGTCGGTAAATCGTCCTATTCCTTCACTGGTATTCAAAAAACCTATTCATTAAAAGAACATAAAAGGATAAGTATCGCATAGCTAACTTAATTAAACGTCTTTGTAATTAAGTTTTGTGATCTATGGGCTCAATACTTGACCTTTTAGTTCCTATTTTGTGAGTGTATTGTTGAGAGAGCTTCATGTCTCAAGTTATAATTAAGTAGATTAATGGAAGTGTTTTAGTAATTCATTGGCGCTTCAGTGTAACATGAATAGCTTTGTTAAATAATGAGGTAGGACGTGGCAGCCAGGTCTAGCGTTCTTTGAACAGATTGGAGCATTTCCATTTTGGCATTTTCCCCGTTCATTATTACTCCCAACTGGAGTAAAATTAGAGGAGTGAGACACGTATATTGTTTGAAAGGTGATATAATGAAACGTTGTCAAGGAAAGAATTGCTTTTATAATGTACTGATCCTATAGGTAATCTGTGCACACAGGATGAATAGATTTATGACTGGTAAAACTATCTAAGTAAGATAAGATAAGGTAAAGATTCATTTATTACTAGAATATAAATACATATATTAAAAAATCTAATGATCAAGACACATATATCGTTTTAATTATACTGTGGCCTGTAGTTTAGGACACCAGGGCTCCACCCCTTCGGAAGCAGTTACATTTATTTAGGACTAGCTTTTGCCCGCGGCTCCGCCCGCGTGGATGTCGGTTATCACGTAAAAAGTAGCCTATGTCCGTCTCCATATCCCAGGCTATATCTCTGCCAAATTTCATGACGATATCGGTTCAGCGGTTTAGGCGTGAAAACGTAACATACAGACAGACAGACAGATAGACAGACAGACAGAGTTACTTTGACATTTATAATATTAGTATGGATAGTATGGATTATGCACTCGTACACCAATGCGGTAAGTTATATAAAACTAGAAAAAAGACAGATTACTATTGATACACTTATTCTAGAGTTAGTATGTCTCTAATGTTTATATCATGCTCTGTGGCTAAGCCGATTAATTTCCAAAGCAGTTTATGTTATTAGAGCATATTATATGCCTATTGCAGTGGCATAATATGGGTATTAGGATCGATGGTGTTGTCAATAAATCGCACATCGGCAACAAGAGAGTCACAACACATAAACACGAAGTTTAAGGGTTAAAAATATCTTTAGATTTTAATTTCGATAAAAATATAATAGAGCATTAAATGGTCTTCTTAAATATTATTATTATTTTAAGTTCTCTAAAATGCTCTCTCAGGAAAATTTGAATGGAAATTTTGGCATTAAAAACCAAATTATCCGGAGCCTGGATTAGTGCCCAGCTGCACAGATTAAAGGCTTCTATAAGCAGGCGCGACATGTGACGCGACGCCAAGGCATCACAAGTCGCGCGACGAGCGTTGCCTGTTTGTCGCGTCACGTGTCGCGCCTGTTTGTAGGAACCTTTATACAGATGGAACACTCCGCAGTTTAGGTCATCACCCATAATTATTTCAGCCGAAAGACGTCCACTGCTGAACATAGGGCTCCTCCAATTGGGGGGGGTTTACCATAATCGCCACGCTTGGCAGGCAGGTTGGCGATCGCAGTATGGTGTTAAAAATGCATAGAGAACGCTGCTGCCTATTCTATAATAAGTCCCTTAGTTTAGGTATGAAGCTACAAGTACGCGGCGGGCCCATCTCACTAGGCCAATTCAGTAGGACTGCCGCGCGCTGCCGGCATAAGAGTTACGCGATAGAAAGAGAGGCAACTTGTAGGTGAATATAACTGTAGATTATAAGCGTTGTGCGACCTGAATTGTACTTTATTGTGTCGTAGCAAGAGTCGCTTTTTATTTAAATGATTTTGCGGAGTGTCCCATCTGTATTAATATGTGCCAGTTGATAGCAATAGGCTTGCCCTCTATTATATGGGACTTAAATATAAATGGCGAAATGTGAATGAACTACAAGTGCACCTCTGCCTTCGGGGACCATCTTTACATACCAAGACTCCTCCGTGCCTCGGAAAGCATGTTAAGCCTCCTAGCCGCCAGCTTCTGGCTGTCATTCGTGGATATTTGATAGTCGTTACGGGTCGTCAAAAGCCCTAAAGGCTTAGGCTTTAGGCAACCAGTCTTACCAAAGGGGTATCGTATTACCCAGTTACTTAATTGTGGAGGTCAGACAGACAGTCGCTCCATATAAAATACTGGTATTCAGTTGCATCTGGTAAGACTGGAAGCCAACCCCAACATAGTTGGGAAAGGGCTAGGCAGATTGATTTATGTTTTTCCTGAAAGTATTTTCTAATAAGAGATAAACTGAAGCTAAAACTGTAATGCAACAAAAACCGAAGAAAGCATAAAATCTAAATGTTACGGATCAACAGCCAAATTATATGCAATAGAAATCACTGACTGAATTTCATCCGACATTTAAATAATATATTTCAAGAGTTTTTTTCACCGAAAATCTGCATGAAAGTTTAAAAAAGGAAAAAAGAGTTTTAATAAAAGTATACGTAAAGTCGTTTTTTACGTAGCGTATTTGTAATTCTAGTTTGAATCGCACTTAACAAGACTTAAGTATGGCACAAACTGAAGCTTAGGAAAATTTATATCCTGAAAGAGTGTGAAATGGCTTATTCAAATGCAAAGGCGGAATCCTGTCCGGTCAAAGCGATTTCGCTTAGTATATTTTCTACCTTCTTTTCGTAAAGTTTTTCACAGTTTACAGAGCGGGCGGCATCGTCGTTTCCATATGCAAAAATTTAATCAAAACATGTTTACAAAATAAGCTTTGAAAGTTATTTTTTATTTAGGTCATTCTCCTTTAGGTTTGAAGCCACACTTAACGAAGAGTTTAAAGATTTTTAGGTAGGTATGGTATGGTATGTTATAATTAGAGGCATTATTAACAGGCCGGACGTAAAGAATAGCACCACCCCATTTCCACCCGTGGGTGTCGTAAAAGGCGACTAAGGGACTTACTAGAGAATGGGCAGCAGCGTTCTCTATGCATTTTTAACACCATACTGCGATCGCCAACCCGCCTGCCAAGCGTGGCGATTATGGCAAACCCCCCCAATTGGAAGAGGCCTTTGTTCAGCAGTGGACGTCTTTCGGCTGAAATGATGAAATGATGATTTATTTAAAAGTGCATTAACATAAGGCATGTAATCTACAGAACATTCACCCGCGAATGCAATCTGACGTAACCACATAAAATATGGAAACAGAAAAACTTGTCACTTATAAACGGAAGTCATCAACACTTCCGCTGCGACCATTCCAGTGACAGCCTCCATTAGAAATTTACCGGATATATAGCAGTCCAGTCTAACTCTCGCTTAAAAAAAAAAGATCAAACCCAGGTCCGTGATCTAATGCCAATTAAGTTTTTGGACGAACGATAAAAAGTTGTCGTGCCGATGCTATTACGTTTGTTTGCAGCTATAACGCAATAGTACGATTACGAAGGACCACGGGTTCGAGTCACGATTGAGTCTCGATTGATCACTCTTGGTTTCAGTTTTACGCCATTCGAAATTTAAAATTGCTGAACGTAATGGGTGGTGATATTTCGGCCGTAATTTCATTTTGTTTGTTATGCAATTTTAATTTGAAGCTATATTTGGAAGGTTTCGTTATTTTCTTAGCCTTGGAAAGTAAGTGGCTGCGTAGACTTAATAAATTTAAGATAGAAAATCTCTCAAAGTTTATTTTGTACAAAAAACATATGTAACTCGGTGCTTAGCTAGCTCAACTTAATTTCGTAACAGATGACATCACTTCAGGAAACATTTAACTCCGAACAACAATAACTAGTTATTTTATAGCCATACTGCTCACAGTGGCCACTTTTCTCTGAAAGCGGGCTTATTACACACAAAGGTGATGATGTCATAAAGGTGCTCCGTCACCTGGAGCATTCATTCGCCTGTAATGTAACATTTCAGATTCGATTTGGAGCATTACATTACAATACTCCCTGACTGACGAGCATTCGCCTGTAATGTAACATTAGATTCGATTTTGAGCATTTAGTTTATTCCACAATGTCAAACGAAGCGGTCGTTGTGCTGAGCGCGGCAATATTGATTCGACATTCCTATTTACGAAGAAAAAAAAAACCAGAATAATCTGTATTGGTGCCATGAAATATTTCAAAACCGACGAAATACAGGCGCTTTGGATATTTTACAAAGAATCAACCGACCCATAAGTAAATTTAAAACGTTTTTACAAGTTGTATTACAATATTACACATTGTATCATCAACTTGCGCACTGTAATGCTCGGTTCTCTTCCCTCACCAATGTAATGCTCGAATCTGTAACATTACATATTGCGCACTGTAATGCACGAATCCGTAACATTACATATTGCGCACTGTAATGCTCGGTTCTCCCCCTCACTGATGTAATTCTCGACTCTGTAACGTTACATTACGGGCGAATGCTCCTAGCGAGAAGAATCTTAAGGTAAAACGAAACAAGATGAATCGCAGCTGCACATACTCCTGGTTGCATAGTTTTATGAAAGGTGCTTTACTGTAAATTCTATGTCATGTCACACTAGGGACATGGTCTTGACACAAAATTCGAAATTCAATGAGCTGTCAAGTTTCAGACAACAGAGAGGAATGGAACAGTAATTGGCACTAGTCGCGAAACTTGTGTCCCAGTGTGGACGAGTCATTACATTTGCGCTTATAATGCAAGCTGCAAACATAAGCGCGAGTAATTCAAACTATTACTAAATGTTTTACGATCCTACGCTGTACACTTTGTAACTTGGAAACTGGCTCTCTTTAAAGCGAAATGATTAATTACGACTTTAGCGTGTAGTTAAGCGGTTATTGAAAAGTTTGAAGTACATTGTAGAGTTTTTATGAAACGTCTGACGTAAAAGAAGTACTGGGAAAGTCAATTTGGTACGACATGTTCATGTGGATGAGCAGTAAGGTTCACAAAATTTCTGCAGATGAAAGTTTGGTAAGTTAGTGGATTAGACGACCCTCTCTCTTCTACAGGGTGGGTTAGAAACTTCGACAGTCACGTAAGCAATCAAAATTCTATATGCCAATCGTTCACAGAGGTGGCTTTAAGAAGTCCACGTTCAGTAGTGAAAGACATCCTATTTGTGATTGCCAGAATGTCTCTAATAATGTCAGCGCAGCATGTTAGTCTACAGCAGCGTTTGCATACTTACCTACTTACTCAAGCATCACGAATGAAACAATACACGTCATGTCTAACTTGAAGTTATGCATCCTACAATAGAATAATAACCGCTACAGAACGAGACATGTTGGCATAAAGAACATCAATAATGAATATCAACACTCTTTTATTTATATATCATCTAGAAACTTATTAGATTCTATTCACGCGAATCGGATGAGCGGCGTGCGAGATGCCTTGACAAGTATTCTGAGGAGACAGGAGGGTGACCGTTACTGGACGTGCCGGAATCTGCCGTGTAGGTACCGTTACCGGGCCAGTCGATCGATGTGCGCCTTGATGGACCTTCGCAAACAAACGCCAAGTGATTTTTAGCACAGTATGCTATTAGCCTTACGACCTCAACCAACCAGTTTGTGAAATTAATCTCCAATGATTCGAGCTGTGAACTCGTGCCGAGAACAATTTTATGACCAATTTATGTTTTTCATAAAATTCGAGACTATTAGCGTGGAATTTATTGCTCACTAGATTTTGTTCGAGAATCCACTCGAGAAATGTATATATATGCAGATATTTTAAATGCTGTTTTTTATATAAAAATATTTAATATAAATTATAAAAATCAAATCATAATTTCTCTTTTGTCTTTTTTACAATATATAAACCTAAATTGGAAATTAAACAATTAATATTTGTATAAATTATATTGTATATTTTTTTTTTTTTGTAAATTATATTTTGTTTGAGAATCCACTCCAGTTCCTAAGCTACCTTATTTTTATTATTTCGGTAACATCTACATGTTTGACGAATTTTGATGAGATGTAGGTATACACCGTGGCATTTTAGTCGTCTTACAAAGACAGCCCACTTCATATATCCAATGACTACTAATCATTCATGTAAAAAAAATTTTTTTTTTGAACATTTTTTTTTTTTAATTATGACGCATTACATAGTTTAAAACACCCTGTTACGAGTGCAGTCCGAGCCTTGTGATACAAGGGCGCCGCAGAATGGATTTGGATTAAGTTTAAGTTGCAATAGTAAGAAACACATTTTTGCGTTAGGGTGAATGAACTCTGATAAAGATGTCGCCTCATAACAGGGTGTTTTAAACTATGTCATGCGTCATAATTAATAAACAAAAAACAAATGTAAAAAAAAAATACATTAATGATTAGTAATCATTGGATACATGAAGTGGGCTGTCTTTGTAAGACGACTAAAATGCCACGGTGTATAATAAGTACGTAGCTATCTATAGACTACTTGACATCATCGAAGTTAAGGATGGAATATGAGTGAAAGTTTTCAGAAACTCATTAAAAGTAGTTTTTGAGAGGAGGATGTACCGACCTACCGACTGGAGATGGAATGATTGGTAAAGTTATGAATGTTTTCATTTTGTTATTTGTTCTTGAAGATTTGAAATTTACCCTCTTTACAGGCAACTACATATCTCTTAAGAGAACATTTTGTAAACTTTACGAACGGATATCAATAACGATTCATCATCATCATCATCATTTCAGCCGAAAGACGTCCACTGCAGGACATAGGCCTCTCCCAAAAGGTTTGCCATAATCGCCACGCTTGGCAGGCGGGTTGGCGATCGCAGTGTGGTGTTAAAAATGCATAGAGAACGCTGCTGCCCATTCTCTTGTAAGTCCCTTAGTCGCCTTTTACGACACCCACGGGAGGAAATGGGGTAGTGCTATTCTTTATGTCCGGCACCACACGGCAATAACGATTATTAATATTCAATTTCGAAACAATGCCTATCAAGAAACGCCAACACATCAATCATAAGGAAACTCCACTAATTTACTCGGTTAAGTTACGGAGTTTAATATGCCATTTATTAGGCGAAACTTCCAAGTTTTTGAGGCTCCCGGTTTACAAACAGGATCACAATTTAATTTCCTTTCTGACCATACCTAATAGATTTCACTGAAATCGTGATAAATAAGAACTTGTTGCTTTTCCGATGTTTTTCTTGAAATTATTTAGCGTTCAGTCAGTGGCGAGAAATCTCGGAGAGTGTAATAACTGGTTTCAATAGTATCTATTAAGAACGTCGATGACGGATACCATTACCAACTGACCGTGAAAATCTGACGTTTTCTCTGCGCACGGACACTCTTTATATTGTGGGCCAGTGAATCAGGGATTGCTAGGTGTTGTTTCATTACTTTATAATGAGTTTTATTTTATTATTTCCTGTTTTCTGCTTCGCTCGCGTGGCTTTTTCTAAAATAAAGGTAGCTTAAGTTACTCCTTATAACATCAGCTAATCTGCCGGTGAAAGTTCCGTCAAAATCGGTCGAGCCGATTCGGAGATTAGCCTTTTTCTTGTTCCCCCGTTCCCCAATCCGTTCTCGAGATATTATCAAAAAAGTCGTTTTGTACATAATGTATGAGAAAGTGAATTTTCTACATTATTTTTTTTCGTGAAATTTTCGCATGTTTTAATAGTTATTCTGCTATTCGAGGCGGAGACAAATCCAACAAATTCAAGATCATAAAAATCGGTCCTGCCATTCTTGAGTTATAAAACTTATAAATTGTGTAACTAACACGACTTTGTTTTATATATTAAGATTAGAAGATGTATTTGGATAGATTATATCAATCTTGACTATGAGGTATGTTATTGATTTTTATGAAGAAACTGTTAATCCAAAACTGAGTAAGCTAATAATATATCACACGATCAGGATCCTTAAAAAAAAAAAACTGTAAAGCCTGTAATTACTGAAAGACATGAGTGACAGTGCACTTAATCTTAACTGACGTTACATAAACTCTTTTTAAGTTATCAGTTATTGGGATCACAAGAAAAGAATTAGGAACTCAGCAAGATTTTCATATGAAGGAATGGATTAGCAATATCCTTCAAAATCGTTCAGATTGTAGCATTCTATTTCCCTGTGAAACAAGTTCGCCAATTCTTTAGATTTATGTACAAGACAATCGAATACTTATACCGCCGATTTAGAGGCCATACAGCATATCAACGCAAGCCGACCAACTCAAGTAAACAGGTGATACTTTCTTCATTGGCACGACTAGTCCGTGACGAAATCAATCGGAAATATGCACTTGCAATCAATAATAAAGAATTATGAGTTATTGCGTAGCGCAGTTGCTAATACTTAAGGAATGGGACTTTGGGGCCATGCCGTGTATAATTTGACAGGTAGGAATTAATGAATACCTACCATTTGTTTTAGTAAGACATGTTCAGAAAGGTATATTTATGGCTTTGCATAATTTATTACGAGATTATCGAATGGATCGATCAAACGAAACAATTATTGAGTATTACTTGTTTAATGTCTCGTAGTTTTATTTGATTGGCAAAAGCAGTCGTTGCAAATTCATATAAAAAGTATTCAAAAGTGAAGATTTAATTCTTAATTTTTGTTTTTTTGAGTCTTCAGTGCGGAAAACAATCTAAAATATAATTCTTTCATTTCAGTGCACACTTTTGACATAGTAGTGACAAAACTGTTTTCAAGAAAGAACTTGAGAGTTGGCATCATCATACTTTTAGTTTCAGTTCTAGTTTTGATTGCCAAATCCTAGTTATGGGGCATTCATACCGAGCACTATTAGATATGGGTGAATAGTTTTTGTACTTCATTATTTTAACTTGAAAACCATCTCTTTACTACTGCTTCTTTTATGTCTTGTGAAACAATTTACTTAGAATTCTGGTTTTCTATTATGTATAAAAAATTCTATGGCATCATGCGTGAGTTAAAATATATATGATTTTCATTAACAAAGGAAGCCAAACAGTAGCTTCAAAGAACTCACTTCAGTACAATATCTCTCTTTAATGAACTTTGTATTTCCGTATAAATTAGGTTCCTCAAGATATATTACGAGTAATTAATACGCAAAGATTTAAAACACGTCCCAAATTGTATTTAATTATGTTTTCAAAGGCATTATATGTTTCCATCAAATTAAATGAGAGGTTAATTACGTGTGTTCGTCTTCGAACCTCTAAATTAGAGATGAAATATAAATTTTGAAGGTTTATGCGAATATTAAGTTGATTAGTTTCCCCCATTTCGATTTAATACAACATAAAAATATGCGATAGCAACTGAGGGGGACTATTAATATAGATTTACGATCGTATTATTCAACTTAACGAGATCGATATTAGTCTAATATAAATTAGGTTGTCTGCTTCTGACTTTTAATCACATAATAAAATATGCATCTGTTGAAAGCTGAAAAGAAATGAGATTGCTGTCTTTATGCTGATTTCGCTAATTAGGCTTCGATTTTATGGTCGAAGTTGATGAATTAGCATTTATATAAGACGTTCGATTACCGTATTGTTCAGATCATTTACTCTGAATAATGTTTACGTTAGCATCCTCAAAGGTTATCATGAATGCTAAAAACATTTTTTTAAACAAGCTTTTAGTTAAATGCTCAAAAAAGAAGAAAATAACAAATCAATCAATTTATTATATCACACAATTTATGTGATATAAAATCTTGTCGCGAGATTTTTTTTTTTAGATTAACTTGTCAATAATGTAGATCAAGTCACATAATTATTGTATTCTTGTTTATCTACACAATTATATCTCGCAACAAGATTTTATATCATATAAATTGTGTAAAATAATAAATTAATGGGTTTGATTTGATATAAAGTTTATTTCCTTATTTTTAGATAATTTAAATAAAAGATGGTTTTCAAAAATGATTTTAAATATTTTTTTGTTGTCGCTGTGTTATTGTATCTAGTATTTTTCTCAGCAAACCCTTTATTTGATACCCATATTATAGGAGTGCATAGTAATGAATAACTTGTCCGTCATCTTGGGGGGTCCGCCTTATTGGATTTAGGATGAAGTCATTTTATTTTTCGTATTATTCTCAGCAAACTCTTTCATTTGATACCCATATCATGGGAGTGCCCAAAAAATTACTAGTCCGCCATCTTGAGTCTTTCGTCATATTGGATTTAGAATGACGTCACTTAGCTTACCATGCACTATCATCCAAAGTAAACGTGTATGCATAATTTCATTTCAATTGGTTGAGGATAACTGCTTTAAAATTCAGTTGAAAGATTTGACCCGAACATATATACAAACATTGCAAGTTAAATAAAAGCTTGTAGGAATACAGCCCTTTGAAGAAATGAATCTATTGATACGTTTGATGTGAGATACCTGTCTAAGCCTGTTTGTTCACTGAGTTAGGGATTTCTGCTGACAATAGAATACAGAAAACCCACATGATGAGAGATGTGAGTGAAATGCTTTGTGCGTATTACCTCCAGTAAACGTTTGTTATATTTATTATATGATCTGATCTCCCAGTTTTTAATCTGAGGAACTGGCTGTGATTTCTTTTGCTTGTTGTTAAGAGCGCGTCCTTCAGTAGTAAATAATTTTATAAGAACATTAACTTTCACCTTGTTACCGATGTGTCGGTTTTCGCTCTTTGTAATCACTTTCTAAATAACTTAAAATTTGTTTCAATTGAAGATTAGGGACAAAAAGAAAGATGCACAGTGACTGTCCTCTAGCAGTCGGCTAAGAAACGGATCGGTGACTAGTACGATTTGAGCAACGCTTCAATTAACGTAGCTACAAAGAAGGATATTCTGCAAAAAATAAAATAGGCAATTTTAGATGCTCTAGCGGACGGGAACTCTCTGCAAATCGATGAGAGGCTATGAGGAAGTCTGGAAGATTGTCACCATTGAATAATATGTGGATTGAAGGAAAATTTGCCCATTCTGCCGGAGGCAGGCGGGGCGGGAGTACGGTTTCTCCGTTAGATTTCCTGCTGGACCGCCCCAATGCGGATTTTACTTGCGACAGGACCAGATATAAGGAAACACTTTCAAAATCGAATCATATATATCTTTGGAATCACAAGATTTAGTCTGTTTTCGTGGTAAATTTTAGCCTCTCATTAGTAAAATGTTTTCGTGCGTAATTACGTTTAAGATAAATTCAATTTGATAAACTGCTCACGAAGAAGATGAGGTCATGTTGTAATGATCATAATTAGGATTGTTAAGTCACATCGTCCTTGACGCTCTCTGCTAGGAATCTGGCGATCTTACCGTCGAATTTTAACCATTTGTACTAATCAAAAATGCAAATAATTCCTAGATTATTGAATCTATCGTGATTTACTGAGGTTTGAGCTTTGATTGGAATTTAATTTTGGTTGTTCACCGCCGGGGGCTTTGCGTTGGCGAAATTGGAAAAGTAATATTTTAATAGAAGACTGTGTAATTTATCATTGTAGCTACGGAAACATTGACAAAGAAATCGATCGGTGTTTTCTTATAGGAAATAGGACAGTTATATAGAAGGTCGTCGTAGTCGAGGATGAGGATAATACAAGCTCTGTTGAGTTTGTAACCTTTACGAAAAAAAATAAGATACTTTTTGTTGAAAAGTTATGATTTTTCTATTTAGGTATTATACTCATTAGACTTGCTCTTCCTACCCGACCCTTGCATGTAAGTGAAGCGCCAGCACGCGCTTTAGCTGAGCAGCCTGTAGCTTTAAATCCCTCGGATAATAATCATAACTCTGATTTTATCCAGCCACCGACGGTCCCTTGCCATCCTCCCTCCGACGCTGCCCTAAGCCGAGGTTCGTACCCCACAGGGGGTGCCCTTAGCGTGCAGTCGTTTAGTTTATAAGTTTTTACGCCCTGGCTGGAGGCATTAAGTTTTTAGGAGCTTAAGGCAACCACAGGAAAGTCCGGTTAAAGAATAGCAACCCCTCGTGGTTAAAACTCTGAGATGCCAGATAAAACATAAATAAAAAGACTTGCTCCTGATCGATTTATACGATCGTTCCGTTTACGAAACTTTTTAAACGAGTCCTATTATAAGTTTCACTCCTATCCTCCAATTTGCGATTCGTTTAATCTCATTTGACTGAGAAACTTATTTTACTACGTTTTTTTATCGACGACTGTCGCAGTATAGGGCGTTGACCTCTAATAAAGTTGTACAAAAATACGTTACATTTAAACTAACAAATTGGTCGCTTTCTAGGAAAACGACCCGTGTCAGATTATTTATTGTACTGACAGTATCGTTTCACTTAGCTACTGGCACACCTAGTTTTTGACGTAACAAGTTAACAACGAGAAATAAAAGTAATTTGGGATGTTTCTTTGAAAAGAAAATGTTCATGATTTTTCGTATTATAATAACTTCAACTTATGTTTAAGTTCATTTATTTATTTAAACTTCTCACACACAATAAGGTACAAAGGCGGACTTAATGCCATAGGCATTCTCTACCAGTCAACCAAGGGTAGGGAAGAGATAAGATGGCAGGTGCTCTATTTAAGAGTAGATAATAATAATAATAAAAATATTAAAAAGATAACAAATAAAATAGATACACAAGTACATAAATATGGTATAAACCTATAATAGACATACATACAAATTACTATAATATATAAATACCTACTTATTATATATATATATATATATATATATAAATAAATAAGGAAAAGAGATGGTTGAGATGACTCTAGACTATTTGTTGTGAAAATAACTCTGCAATTTCCGCTTAAATGCATACCGACTGGTGGCCGTCCTGATATCCAGAGGAAGCGCATTCCAGAGAAGAATGGACTAAGTTACTTGCTACCTTGTTATGTTTTTGTAAAAGTTAACCAGAATTAAACGTGTGAACGTTAACTCTGGTTTAAACTATGACTTTCTAGATAACTAGAAAGTCATAGTTAAGAAATTAAATTATAACGTTGACATGAAAAATGTATACATTAAAATTAATGTCAACGGTAACTTACGTTCTCTTAGGGCACGTAGAGCCACAAGACAGACATCCCATTCTATGCTTGCTTCGTAAATGCACGTTGTGGCCATATTTCATACAGAACGATACGGATGGCTCAATTTTATTTTACCAACGTTTATGTTTTCTCACCATTTCTGAAATGCAAATGCTTGCTTGCTTTTCCAACCTTTAAGTACTGAAATATACAAGACTTTACCTAACTTGCACAAGTACCTACCGTATCATCTTCAATTTTATTTTGTGTACTGGGTAACTTTCCTGTCTAGACGTTGTCATCGCTCATAAAAAACTTTAAATTACATTCAACACTAACACCATTGCATATTCGCCCGACTTTAGTCATACTTACATCATTCACAATTTGACAAAAATGTTTTTTTTGGGTTCTGTACCTCAAAAAGAAAAAAATGGAACTCTTATATGATCGCTTTGTTGTCGTGGTATAGTAATTTTATTTTAGGTAAATCGTCTTCAACATTTATACATATAATAAAATCGTAGCGAAGTCAAAACTGTACATATTATATTGAATATTTTTGAAAAAAAAAAAAAAAAAAAAAAGTTATTGCGACGAGGTCTGGGAACGATTTTGATGCCGAAAATATAGTATTTTGATTTTTTGTTTGTTTGTCTGAATGCATGTTCCAGCATCACGCAAAAACTATTGGATAGTTTTTTTACAAATGTGTGCATTACTAATTTGTAAGTAACTATTATAACATCCATTATGGACGGATGGATGACTCCTGTAACAGGGGTTTTCCCTAGCATGGGGGTCATTGATCGTTTATTTTGTACCAGGCTTTTTCCACGATTAAATTAAGTTTCACCCTGTATCTGTGTACTTTTTATGTCAAATAAATATATTATTATCATTATTCTAAGTCACCCAAAGGGCAATGGAGAGGGCTATGCTTGGAGTTTCCCTACGTGATCGAATCAGAAATGAAAAGATCCACAGGAGAACCAAGGTAACCGACATAGCCCGGAGAATTGCCAAACTTAAGTGGCAGTGGGCAAGGCACATTGCTCGATGTCACAGATGTCCGTTGGTACCGAAAGGTTCTGGAGTGGTGACTGCGTAACGGAAGATGTAGCGTTGGAAGGGCTTCCACAAGGTGGACCGATGACCTTGTGAAGGCCGTAGGAATCCGCTGGATGCGGGAAGCACAGAACCGGTCGAAGTGACGTTGCTTGGGGGAGGCCTATGTCCAGAAGTGGACGTCTTTCGGCTGAAATGATGATGATGATGATTATTCTCATACCAATTTGGTGATTCAGACAAACTATCACACGATAAAAATCCAACAACCTCATACATTGCAGTACTTGCTCACGACAGGCCACGGTCATGACACGGCACGTAACATGTTCTCAGCATTTTAACGATAGTGATGAACAAATAATCCACTCGTGACGATTCGTAACCTTTCGTAACTGAGGTTACATAACATAACAAAACATCAAGCTTGTAATCGCCAAAGGGTTTGGCAGAGGTGTACCTATAGTAACACCCACATTTCGCAAGTTATGTTTAAGTCCCATGTAATAAGGGACGAGCCTATTGCCATCTACATGGGGTGTTTTATAATACTTTAGGATTTGCGAACTCTTGAATAGCGTTTATTACGTCCTCTTCGAGGGCTCTGATAGTTAGTTTAGACGTATTTTTTTTTTGAGTGGGAAATTATCAATTAACTTCTCCCGAACTGGGCGGAGTGGGAGGGCATGTCAGACTTTTACTGACTAAAACCCGCCCGTGTTCCTCCAGCTGCCTGTGTGCCAGGGCCACGGTATCCATTTCGGAATACCATATAATATATTCTATTTCCGATAGTTGCATGGTAGTGCGAGTATAGGTCTCAAATGGCTTAGAAACTGCTGGAAGTTTTTTAATATCTCCTACTACTGTAAAGCATATTTGCCTATTAAACTTATTCAAGGGCATATCTAAAATTGGTATTTCTATGACTGGGTTTTCAGCGCTGGTATAGGCTCTGAGTATGGAGGAGCCGGCTAGAGAAGACGGTTTCTCAGATACATTAACTTCTACAGAGCTAGTTTCGACACGCGACTCCGGGCTGCTACTGAGAAATTCGTGATGGAAAAACCCAATAACACTTGCCCGATCTGGGAATCGAACCCTCATGCTCAGCAGTAACGCTTGCGAGACCAACGAGGCACTCAAGCGGTTACATATTATGTTGCGTAAAGCATTGATTCCATACAATGACCTGACGAAGCTATGGCGAATTAATTCATAGATGACTTTAGATGACTCAATATGGCCCACGCATCACCTCTGCATTTTAGTGTTGTTGTATAATTGTTGTATTATTGCATTGTTATCTTTTACGATTTGTTCGGTGTCACTTTCAGTAGGTGTTGTTGCATAATTATGCACATTCGAATAGAGAATTTATTAAGTAGGCAGATAAATCCATCGCATTCATAGAGTGAGTTAGAACACGCATTGTATCTTTTTATATTTTATATTCTTTTTACAAAATATTATATACTTACACTATACAGGTTGGCAGGGACACCGACGCGCAAATTTTAACCATGTATTCAGCACAAATAATCCTAGACACCCTAGCGTAGAAATTTTTCGCAATTCATTACATTATCCCTAATACAAATAAACAAGGAATAAAGTTATGCTAGGTATAAACGTCAAAAAAATTATGGTTATACCGAAGTTATTCCTAGGATAACTTTATTCCGTGTTTATTTGTAAGCCGGATAAGTACAACTAAAATATTAATTAATTCATTACGATAAAAACATGCATTTCAACAATAATGCAATGATGAACAAGAATAGATTATTAAATAAATAAATCAATTGATTCGACAGATTAAATAAAATAATTTTGCTACAAAATGTGTATAAGGACGAAGGCCTCCTCCATTTTTTGCCATTCCTGGGCTATTCTAGTCCAGGTGGGGCCGGTCACGGCCGCAATAATGCCGCACTAACGGCGCCTGGGTCTACCTCGGGTGCGTGGTGCATCGCAAGGAGCCAATGTATCAATGGAGAACCCTCTCACTCCCCAGCGTCCATCTGTGGCTCTGGCTACGTGTCCTGCATCTAATATTTAAGTGCATAGTCATACGTCTTTGCTTCTTTCTTGCCCTGTAGTTCAGCTGCGGCGAGAAGACACTTCAGGTTCTTGAGCTCCAAGATCTACAATAAAGTCAATAAGAGCATCGACATTTACCGCTTACCTCATAGATAATAATATCTAGATTAATATCTAGATTTCAACCAGTCGGTCAACTTTACTCTTAGCTATAAAGCTAAGAGTAAAGTTGACCGACTGGTTGAAATCTCTATCATATGATGCAACTGAAAAAATTGTGGAAACTTAAAACTTAACTACTCCAAACACTCATACACATCCTCACTCACACACACCCTCACTCACACACACCCACACTTACACACACCCACACTCACACTCCCACTCCACCACACCTACCAAGATACAAAGTTTGCATGGCTTTTGTTTCTTTATTCCTTCTTGCATTTTTTTTTTACCCTATTCCAAAGCTAGCTAAATTGTACCTATGTCACAGTTAAGTCTGGAACAATGTGTTTCTTATGTTTAGACGGGCGTTGATAGCTGCGACACAGTTTTTAACTTTTGTAGCTATCACCGTTTCTATTGTAATTATGTCAATTTGTTGTTGTTCCAAAATAAAAACTTTTACTTTTTTAACTTTTTTTTTTCGGTCTCGGAGTTTCATAAAAAATCGCAATACCTACGCGGTCAAAATGTATGGAACAGCTATTTTTTTTTTTTTTTAATAACCCTCGATAAATTCAACCCAGGGGCATCCGGAATGATGTGCTGAATCCATGGTACCACGTAGCGCGTCGATCTCCTTGCCTGCTGTATTTTCATGTTCTGTTTGTTGGGAAAATATAGTAAATAGGTAAGTAATATAGTAGGTAGGTATTAAGGTACTAACGTCTTTTTAGTTCATTAAAGTTGATTTCCATGAAAGTCACTAGATTGAAGTCAGTCATAAAACAGGTTTCTGAACTTTAATATGGATAAAAATTGCCTAGAAATTAGTTAATGCCTATATTTACGTGCGGTAAATATACGCATTTACTACATTTCTATGCAATTTTCATAATTGTCGTTGTATGCAACGAGCAAACAGGTTTTATTTAATTGTGCTGGCAGGCTGCTCTTTGCACTATTGCGATATTGGAGTTGGATATGTTATTGCTTTTCGTGTTACGGTGTTACCAACATTTGTTTAGTAGCAATAAATAATCATTTACTATGACAATATTACTTTGGGAATTATGTTTTAGATATGATCATTATAAAATTACTGAAAGTAAGACCCGATTCCGAAATGTGAGGTTTTAGAATGTCCGATCTTTCTGTATCGAAATGTATAAAACACAAAAGCATGCAGTATATTTAATATACGTGATATACATGTACATTCTTGAAGCCTTGTGCTTAATTAGAACTTTAATATAAATTTACTCATTTTATATTTAATTTTTAGACGTGTTCTTGAGTGGAGACCGCGAATGGGAAAACGTAAGATAGGATGGGCTCAGGCTAGACGGAGCGACGATCTTCGCAGGGTGGCTGGTAGCAACTGTATGAGAGTTGCCGAGAATCGAGCTGAATGGCGTGCAATTGGAGAGGCCTATGTCCAGCAGTGGACTGCTATATGCTGATGATGATGATGATATTTAGTTTTAAAGATATGATTTATACTGGATAATATTTACATAATTTAAAAGCGAATAGTCTTAAAACAGTAATAATAATATGTATTATACTCCATTTATTATAACATTAGACAAATAACTGTTCTCGCCCTTTCGTTATTTAGATGTAAACGTTTAAGAAACTCCGTTGTTTCACGATAAATACAAAGCACTGTAATCTATTTACCATTTACATTAAAAAAATTACTCTAAAGTGTAGTAATTTCAACAATATTAAAAAATAATTGTCGTTATTTGTCTAATGCTATAAAATGGAGTATAGTATGTAAAAAAGGGAGGAGCAAGAATCAAAGGGCATCAAAAAATTCGTCCGTATCGCTGTCAAAAGGAAAAGTGCCCAAAAGGCTGGCAGCATTGCCACGTTGTATGGCAATGCTGATTCTTTGGCCAAGAAATAGGCCAGTCCTCTGGTCACGTGACGAGTCGACCAACTGCTTGGCGATGTCTCGAAAAACTAAGTGGGCACTCGGACCCCATGGTCCTAGTGTTTGAACCCCAAACGGTACAAACATATAGCTCCCAATAAGTTTGTTATATTTGCGCCGTTTGAGGGTTTCCGCCCCAGCACAGCCTGCACTTCTACTCACAACTTCTTCCTTTCCCTTCACTGCCTTAGACGTTGGGCTATTAGAAATTAAACAAAATCTAAATTTACATAAGAAACCTACCATAAAAAAATAAAAAAAATAACATAACACTTCAGTTTTATTGCAGTCATTGAGTGAATGAATAATAAAATGGTCTTGAAAACGTGAAAGTGTAATTTAGCAAGTTAAACAAACTACTGAGAGATAATGTGATTTTGGAGTCTGCCCGCGACCCTTTCACCGAAGCCGTGGCATCTAAATTTAACTGAATACGACTACCTAGCTAGGTATATTCAAACTTTTAAAGGTTGAATGTAGGTAAGTCCTACCAGTACCTAGTTCTTTATTTTTTGAAGTGAAAACTTCTTTAGGCGCGGTGAGCACTTTTTGGGTGAACTAAAATCATGCAACTCGCGTCATCGTCACCGAACGCTTTCCATGAGCTATATGTATACTGTGTATATATGTGTACTTTTTGGGTGAACAAAAATCATGGAACTCGCGTCATCGTCACCGAACTCTTTCCATGAGCTACGTATATGTATAAAAGAACAGTTATTCCAAAGTTTTGTGTTTTCACTTCTGTCGGCAATCCTTGTGACTGCCAATTTTTTTATTCATAATCTGTATTAACAAAAATTTGTATAAAGTTAGCCAAATTGCATAAGAGTTTGTTGACAGTTATTCGATAAACACTAATGCAAAAGAAAAAAAAAACGTATTTTTTTTTAATGTATGGGAGACCTTGTTTTCAACTACAATGTTAAGTTTGTTCTATCCCACACAAATTTGTATCTACTTGCTATGTAAACAACAGCGAAAGGAAATTTTAAAATTTTAACCTTACACTAAGAGGATAAAACACGTATTATTGAAGCTTACTCAAAAACTACCCAAGCAAAGTAATATGGGACCACCTCAGAAAAAAAATAATTATCGAAATCAGTTAACAATTGGCAAAGATATCGCTGAATAAAAAAAAAAAAAAAAAAACATAGGTACAGACAAACATAGAACCTCCTCCTTTTTTGAAGTCGGTTAAAAATAGCTTTCAATGTTTAGTTTATAACCGGCTCAGGGGCCTTACTCCCGAAAACGATTCGAGTTTGATTTTGTTTCCGATTCGAACTCGTTTCGATCCGAACTCGATTTAAAACCCCGAACCGAACCAATTCCGATTAAACCAAGATCGACATAGGTTCGAGTATTATCATCGACGTTATGCGTATCTGGCGGATTACGTCATCGTCAAGTGCTCTATGTCTTTTAAGTAGATATCTCACTCGATCTGAATAAAGTAGTTTCTTTGATATCGTGTAATTTGACGTTTAGTTTTGATCCAACAACTCGATATCTATCTGTCAGATGGCGTGCGGGGTACGAACTTTTCGATACTAACGAATCTTTCGATCGAAGTTAGTTTCGCTTCGAACCACTGCACGATCGTGCGCTAGTGTCGGAATCAAGAGTATGGATCGGCATTTAATTCGAATCCAATTCGATTGATTCAGAACTCGATGCTGTCGGGAGTAAGGGTGAAGCCAGGCGAGCGTAATTTTTTGAGTTGTGAGTCGCGTAATTTCTGCTTGGCAGAAATTCTGTTGGGCTGCCAGACGAGCGTAATTTATTCAGTTGCTTTTTAACGCTTGTATTGGGTGTTTGTGTAGTGCCATGGATATAATAAAAACGTTTGTGTATTTACGAAACATATTGCGAAGATACAGCAAATGATGATAGAAGAAAATACTGGGTGAATCCACTCAACATTGAAATACTGATGTGCGGACAGTTTCATGTCTTGTATGAACGCCTATGTGCAAATCTAGATATATTTCAAAATTACTCCATATGCCATGTTTTTCAAGAATTATTACATCTCGTAAAACCTTTTATTATTAAATCAGACACAAATATGAGACTAGCCATCAGTGCAGAGGAAAGACTAAAGTAACACTCAAGTAAGTTTTTAAAGTGTTTTTATTCCCTCTCGCCGCGAACTCAATTCAGCCGGGATTGTTCGCGTGAGTCGGCAGAAAACTCATTTTGCGTCGCCGTGTGAACGAAACAGGATTTTTGTATGAAACCGAATGTAGCAGAAATTACGCGACTCACAACTCAAAAAATTACGCTCGTCTGGCTTCACTCTAAGGCCCCAGAAGTAATGAAAAGAGTTATCTTAATTCGATCTCAGCAAGTTGTCAATGGCGGTCACGTCTGTCTACTTTTGTGCAAGTGTACCAAAAACCCACTATTGAAGCAAAAAAGTTTTGTGTTCGATTTGTGGATAACTTTAATTGATTTATAACAACGTAACGTTTACGAATTCATTTATAACAAAAGTCTTTGAAATGGTTTAAAAAGACTTGTAAGCAAAAAAGCTCCGACTTAAGCTAATAAGCGTCCTTTGAGTGATTAAACATTTTCTTTCCACGCCACAATTAGCAGAGTTCAACGAAATTTTCTCGTTTATAAAGAACTAGCTTTTGCCCGCGGCTTCGCTCGCGTTAATTTAGAATTTGACAATCGATTCGGGTTGCCCCACACTATAAATTTCTCCTGTATTGTGGGTGCGTTTACAAAAATTTAGCCAAAAGGTAGCTCTGGAACGCGCTACCTTTTGGCATTAAAAAAGCTGAAAACAAATTTACTTTTAAAAGAAAAGTTCGTAACCACTACTTAAGTCAGACTAAATAACTCTCAAATGATAGTCTAGTCATAGTAATTATTATTAGGTGGTATTTGTTAAAATATCTATTAGTTTATTTTATTTGTATATGTGTATTAGTATCAATAAAACTATATAAATTCTCTTAATCAAGAAGTTAGTATTTTTGTCATTATTTTTGTACCCTACCACTGTTTTTATATTTAACCCAAAGGTTGACTGGTAGAGAATGCCTTGTGGCATTAAGTCCGCCTATGTACCACTATTGTACATGAAGTTTAAATAAATAAATAAATAAAAATTTAAACTCACATACACAAACAGCCAGACCCGGAACAACTACTTTTAGGTCATACAAATATTTGTTCCGTGCGGGAATCGAACCCGCGACAAGCAGCGCAGCAGTCAATCGCTTAACCACTGCGCCAACCGTGCGCTTAAAACTCGTGTCGTTTAAACTTTCATCTCTAATGATAGTGTGGTATAATAGCGTTAAGCCCGTTTTTTACTGTGACACCAAACAGCACACAGATTGAGCCAATAATCACTTTCCCATTACACGAAGCAATCATCCTTAGGTACGTCGTGTGTTACACAGATGTGTTTTGATTCAGGTGTTTCTCTCCATTACTCTATTATCGGCTGAGCTGCTTTCTAGACCGTTATTAGCTAGTTACCTGTGAGTTAGGGGTGGGAGTTTTAAGCGCGTAGTGGCTAATAGCTATCTAAAACCGATGCGATCTAAATTCGGGAGCAGCAGTAAATTTGTGGCTCTTAATGGAATTTCCGCATCACAGAGCGGCGCGGCGTGCGTCCGGCCGCGGCAACATGAACATGGCCGCGCTGGGGTTCCACTGGCCACCAACACCCCGTAACAAACTAGATCCAAAAGGGCAGGTCCTTACAATGAGTGAAAACGATCGCAAACATATACACGCGCCTACACACCGCGAGTGCAAGCGCACTTGTGACTGTCATTTGTTTGACGAGGTTGAGATCGCCGTACGCTCGCGTCGATTTGTTTGGTGCGCCTGAATTCACTAGTTTTATGGAGCGAACCTTCTGTGTTTATTTATTTTGTGACCTTGCTCCCCAACCCTCATATTAATCCGATTAATTTCTAAACGCACCTCCAAAAAGGTGCCAGTTAATGATTTTTGCTATTGGCATTTTGACATCCCTTAACCCAACACCTTTCGCCCGAGGGTGAAATGAGACCCTACGTTTTATTCTACAATGAGCAATGAATATTAATAAACAAAATGGAAGCTGAGATGGGTGCATAATTCAGATTGGATTCAAATGGCAATCAATCTTCGTTTCTTACAAGTCTTCGGATTCTTTCTGATGAAATGGGGCAGGATTATTTTTACGAACTTCCAAACATGAATGAAACAAACTACCCTTAAATTATGTGTAAATAAACATAACGGTAACCAAACTTTTGAAGCATTTTACGGTGAATTGCAAAAGCGTTTTTAATAAAATATTAAAACAGACGGAATAACGCAGTAGTGGTGATTTCGCTTTGATAAAAACATGTAGGGCTCAATCAGGCCAGTCTGCTGTGCGGCCAGTAATCGATTGTATAAACATTGATTTCCAATCTGAGTTCCCCAATCTGAACATAACATACGGAGCTCAAATAAAGATATCCGCGTTCAGTACGAATCGGTGCACACAGCTCTTGGTTTGATTTTAATCAAAAGTTTCGATTGGACTGCCAACCATCCGGTCGAGTGCAATCGCAGTGTACGTTTAGCTCGCGCCGCTGCCACTATGATCGGGCTTTAATGACTGCACCGAAATGTGTGTTCAATCTAATGCGTATTTGCAGTTCCATAATTGTTCAAAGTTCCAACGTATGTGCTGTGCGAGCCGCGCTTCTATCTGCTCCCTGACATACATGTAAGCCGTTATAAGTTTGGCGGCGCGCCGCGGCGCGGCGCTCCCACTGAACTGCCTGCTCCGCGATCCTTAATGAGAAAACCATAATAGGTTTCATTAAGTAATAAGTATAATTCATAACCATTGTAGGCCGGATTCAGTCGAACACGTTTTAATTTCTTTGGCAATGTAGCGAGTATTTTCAAAGAGAGCCGTAATGAAAAGTGAAGGTAAATCTCCACGGTCCCTGAGCCCACATTTAAGTGAAATAAAAATAAATTGTACTCAAAGTGGGATAGCCGCTCAAATTAAGCACCTGAATAAATTGTGTGATAATCCGTAGCAGTCTTTTAATGCTTTACGAAGCCGCCCGCCGCCCGCGCCGCCGGCGACGGAGCCGTGCGGAAAGAATAAACGAATAAGATAATGATTACTCTCATTTCATTACTTCTCTTGATCCTAGTAATTGAGGAAATTGGGTCGAAGTGTGATAAGAGAGAGTATCGGGTGTTATTGGGCCGGTTCCATTAGGGACCTCTTAATCGTATTTAACGCCTTTATCACCTGGGGTGCGCAATGGTCTGTAACGGGCGAACATAAGGTGCAGAATTTTCGGGCGTTCGCAGTTAATAGTCCTGTTCGTACGCTCTTATTTTCTGAAATGCTTCAGTTCTATTCATAGAATCTATTTACATAATCGCACCTATTCAACTTTTGTTAACAATGTGAGTGAATATGTGTACGCAGTGGGAATCTCTTCTGTGTTGTGTAGCGTTGTGTTGTTCTAATATTTTCGTAGCACACGGAAAGCGGAGGGTTGGTCGAGCTAGTTGGTGTTTTAATTTATATTTTTTCTTCTTATTCCCGAGGCTGGGCCGAGAGTTCATAATGGACAAAACATTAGCTCGGCCTACTTTGGGTGAAAGCTTTCAGGGCTTTTCGACTCATCTTGCGTTAACATTCGCGTTGAGTTCGGAAGCATTAATAGTGTGCCATATTTCCCCAAACTTTTTCATACAAAGCACTCAGACGTTTATAATAGTGTTGAATGTGTTCAACATAACAAATGATTGGCGCTATAATACATCAATTTGAATTAATTCGTTCCGTAATTAAGCTCTCGGATTGATGACCTGACGAAAGTTTGTATTGTTAGAGTAGTTTGCTTGTTAGTTTAAATAAGTATAGATATTTATCTAATCGATTTCAATTAATGTCGATGATGTTATAGAAGCTGTTAGATTAATTATTATAGTAAGATATTAGGCTTGATTGGTGGGACGGCAGAGAAAGTGGCTTGGAGTGAAAACTGCACAAATGCCACCGGTTCACTTTCCTATGAGGTGTGCGTATGGACATATGTCAGACTGGTTTAGGCATGACGAATTCTACAACTACTGCTTATGTTACAAACATGCATGAATGTGACACGTCGGTAAACAAACAACTTTCAGTTTATGTCACTTATTTATGCGGTTAATGAACTTGTATAATTCAATATTATGGTCTTATAAATGAGCATGTAGGTAGTCTTATGAGCAATTTGCAATTGAAATGGTTGATCTTTTTAACAAACAAAACACTGTCATTTAGACTATCCAACTAAACCCTCTTAATACATAAAACAAAGTCATAAACACCAAAGTTATAACTCGAGAACGGCTGGAACGATTTTTATGATCTTTGATTTGTTGGATTTGTCTCCGCCCCGAATAGCAAAATAACTATTAAACGAAATATACATGAGAGAAAGATACGAAAAAATATTTATGAAGGAAATTCATTATGGCATACATTTTTAATGGAATGGCTTTTTTGATGTTATCTCGAGAACGGATTGGAAATTGGGGGAACAAGAAATTCCACGCGGACAAAGTAGCGGGCAAAAGCAAGTAATTGGATAAAGTATGAAAAATTTAGGTCTTCTATTGTTATATTATATCGCCTAAACCTTGTCGGTTAAAACCAAATATTTTTATGAAATCCGTCTCAAAAGAGCCAAAAACATTTCTAATGAGTCCGTTACAAGTTAAAAATAAAAGTGCAAATAAAACGTTTAACAGCCGAAAAAAGTATCAATATCATAAAAAGAGTGAAACTCTGCTAAAGAGAAAATGGCTTTTTTGTAGGGAACGGTTATCGATGATTATCAATATTCATGATGACGGTAAAAACGTTTTCAATGGCATCGCGACACCACAAAATACCTACTTTGTTTGTACTCTGTTGTCCGTTAAGGGTAATTTAAGATTGGTTGAAGTTTAAGACGATTTCATTGGTCTATTCGGAAACGTACGAGTCTTAAGATCTGGCTTAAGTCTAGCTCTGATACGGGGATATTACTAATTAGTCTTCTAGTTGTACCTACTGTCTGGGTAAACTTTGATTGTAATTAGGCGGGCTTAGTAACGAAAGATTAGGCTGATCCTAATTCTTCAACCCCTAATCAGAAGTTAGAAAGAAGCAGAGAGAAAATGGTAAATAAAAGTTAGCTCGGGTGTTTGGGTAGGTATCATTTAGAGATCGATCTTCCAACAATAATAGGTAAATATGTACTGTCTGGAAAGATAAAATATAATTTCATCTATGTTTAATTATTACTTTAAGTTGTTATTGAGTGTTAAGTGTTAATTACGTGGTAATTTTTGAAAGGCCTACACTGTCCTCCCATACCTATTAACACTGCTATTTGAAAATATTGTAAAAGCCAATTATTTTTAAAAGAGTAACCGTGGAGTTTCTTGCCGGCTTTTCTCCATAGGAAACGACCAATTGGAACCGTGCACCTAGCTTCTGATGTTTCATAAGTGCTCATGTAGGTTTCATCATCATCATTACAGCCGAAAGACGTCCACTGCTGGACCAGTATGGTGTTAAAAATACATAGAGAACGCTGCTGCCCATTCTCTAGAAAGTCCCTTAGTCGCCTTTTACAACACCCACGGGAGGAAATGGGATGGTGCTATTCTTTACGTCCGGCGCCATACGGACGTCTATGTGAAATAAAATATTTTGATTTTGATTTTACGGCGACCTTGCATCAAATGCTTATCAATATAGGGTCAAATAAAATTGACTAGGGAAGCTTCACAGATATAACGGGTCACATAATTTAAAAAAAAACGGCCACGTGCTTGTCGGACCACGCATAATGAAGGGTTCCGTAGTTGAAATGAATTTATCCCAAGAATAAACTTAACATTGTAGTTGTAAAAAATGTTCTAATACCATCAATTCTCCGACTGCAAATGATAGTTGGTTGACTATTACTCGTTAGCTTGTAAAGCCTACTTTTATGTGATAGTTTTCCTTTTAACTTTGTCAAATATTTAAAAAAAAAAAACGACGTAAAACTGGTGGATGCCAAGCTTCACAGCTTGGCTCATCGCCGCAAGGTTGCCTGCTTGTCGGTCTTCTACAGATTGTATTTCGGCGAGTGTGTCCATGTACTCCACGACCTCATTCCACCGGCCCCCTTCTACCGTCTGACATCTAGACGCACTGCAAGTTACCACCCCTACCTAGTTGATATTCCACCAACTCGCACTAAGCGTTTTCAAACGTCTTTTATAATGCGCACAGCAAAGGAGTGGAACTCTCTGCCTGCGTCTGTGTTTCCGAACGCATACAACCCTAATCTATTCATAGTGAGAGTGAATAGGCTTCTTCTGGGTAAGCTCACTCTATCGTAGACTTTGTCTCTGACACCCAGACCTAGACTAGAATCAAGAGCAAACCAATAGTAAAAGAAAAATATACTACGGCTGTGAATTTTTTTACATACCCAAGAACAACTATTTAGCTGGCAGGACATTTGACTCTAACAAAAATTAGCCCTTTAAAGCTTAATATTTCGCAAACGGATCCCTGAATCGAAAAATGGTTTTCAGAAACCCGCAACATTTTATTAAGATTTGATTTTACCATTTTGATACGACATTCACAAAAGTAGACTCCTATAGCTATAGCTTAGTTTATACATAATAACAGTGTCTTGCGGCATTAGGCAGTGGCTACACAGACCGCAGCTATGCGGCTGATTGCGACACTTGCATCGAAAGTGCAGTACGATGTGGGACACTAGGTCTAGCTTACCTACCTTGTACGTACAGTCACGAGCAGAAATACCTTACACTTACGCAGGATTCAAAAGCGATTTTCTCTTAAATTATTGATATACATTTTCTGGTGTTACGAAAACTTTCACGAAAATGAAAATTTTCTGTGTGTTTTCGAAACTATACCAACATTAAAAAAAAAAAAAAAAAAACTTTTTATTGCAGACTTTGAAATCCATAGAAAAATATAATAACTTATTTCCTAATGTGGGTATTAATCCAATGTTAGACGTAACGAGTGTTCAGCCTATCCGCAATAACAACCAGGATGCTGTTGGTGCTGGTACGTAACCTGCTGAGCGCCGGCCGCGGCGCAACGCTTGTGGAGTACGGCGTGGAAACCGTCAATGTGTGCGCCCGCCAACATGCCTGATGCACTGCACTAGCGCGGCTGCCCCAACAACGCCCAGAACGCATATCGGACGCGCATAGGCCCTATGAGTTTCTTTTAATCATCTTGAATTTACGCATCGAGCGCGTTCAGCACTCCGATTGGTGAAGGGCCAATCGGAACGCCGAACGCGTTCGATGCGTAAAATCGAGATGGTAGGGCCTCAGGACGGTGAATGATCGTTGCGTATTATGAAAGAGGTATTTTCTTTAAGGTGACGATAACCGACTTTTAATGATTTTATACTGAATATCACGTCTAAACGAGTAGTGTTTATGACTTGAAAAAATATATGGTAAATTAGAACATTTTCTTAATAACCTAATATGTGAACATTTTAGATTATGTCTATATTACACAGTGAAAATTATTTGTAAAGTTATGTCTAACGCGGATAAAAAACTGAGAATCACGCAAAATCTATCAAAGCGTATTTTTCTAAAACCTTTACCTTTTTAAAGAGAATTTAATGACTGATCTTTTAGTATACGTATTTTATTAAAATACCTTTTGGTTTGTGTGTAATAAATTAATAATGCGATTTATTTGGGACAGCGCTCCTGGATGGGTGAGTTCTATTACTGGCTGGACGTACGACGCGTTGCGTGAGTTCAGTACAGAACACGCAAGCTAACCACTCAACGTTACTGGCATACTTATATCTGGGCCTTAAGTTACAATCGTTATTTCACGAGTGAAACGCTTTAGAACTTTGCGTAAGTGTAAGGTACTTCTGCTTGTGACTGTACCTAAAGGTGTTTGTATCGCTTATTGAACCCCTTGCGAATTAGGTTATTAGATTGTTTGATTTAGTTGCGATTGAGTCAGGTGCAGGCAATCGGCATTGAGAACAGCTGGGCTGTTTGTGGTGTAGATGCGGTGTTTATGCTGATACATTTTCAGAAGAAATATGAAAGACTAGCTGCTGCCTGTGGCTTCACCAGCGTGGCTTTTTCTAAAACAAAAGTATCCTTAGTTACTCCTTCTAACATCAGCTGCCTGCCTGTCAAAGTCTTGTCGAAATCAGTCCAGGCGTTTCGTAGATTAGCCGGAACAAACAGACAGACAAACAAAAAATTTAAAAATTGATTTTAGGGTACCGTAGTCAACAAGGAACCCTTATAGTTTCACCATGTCCGTCTGTCTGTCTGCGGCTTAGCACAGAGACTTTTAGTACTATACTCCATTTCATTTTTGTTTGCATTAGACAAATAACGGCTAAATAACGACAGCTATTGTGTAATATTGTTGAAATTACTGCACTTTAGAGTTATTTTTTTAATGTAAATAGTGAATAGATTACAGTGCTTTGTATTTATTGTGAAATAACGGAGTTTATTAAACGTTTACATCGAAATAACGAAAGGGTGAGAACAGTTATTTGTCTAATGTTATAAATAAATGGAGTATAGAAAACTGTAATTTGGTTCATACCAAATTACTATTTTACTACACCGTTGGCGTGATTAATAAGTACCTATACTCATGTATAGGTACTTATTAATCACGCCAACGGTGTAGTAAAATAAAATCTTGAAATAAATATATAATTATTGTTTTAGGGTACCTTCGCTATGTAAAGTGGGGATGATATTCTCGTCTATCCCATGATATGAGGTATCGGTGGATAAGCCGTTCAAAAACTATTATGGGTTTGTGAAAACCATTTTTCGATTCAGGCATCCGTTTGCGTAATATTAAGCTTTTAAAGTGCTAATTTTTGTTAGAGTCAAGTGTGGACCACAAAAAAAAAAAAAAAAAAAACTCAAATCTCAAAGCATTTATTTCAATTAAACCATTTACAGGCACTTATGAATTGTCAAAGAGACGGTCAGTTAGTCAGAAAGTCTAAGCTAGTTGCCCATTCCAATACGTAGATCACTATGGAGAAGAACGGGCAAGAAACTCCAAGGACACTCTTTTAAATCAAAATGTTACAAAATCCTGGGTACATTATTCTTGTTGCTTTTTTATATGAGACAATGTAAAAAACAATTCAAAATATAAGATTAAAAATAAGTTCTGGCAGTTAAGAGATGACCAGTCCTCAACTGACGGCGCCCGTTCACGAACATGACGCGTGGATCAGCACCATCCAGCTCAACCATTCTGTAGGTAGGAAACCCAACGATCCAACACACGCGCTACCATCAGTGAGACATTTCAGTGAGCATGACATACTCTCAACTGCCAAGCTCTTTCATGTCAACATACATCATAATAACATAATAAACGGCTCCATGGTACTCACATTTACAAAATTGAAAAAATGTCCCCCATTTAGCTGGCAGAGACCCCTCTGCCAGCTAAATGGTTGTACTTTCCATGTTATTTGAAACATGGCAAGTACAAATTAAGGGTTAAATAGGTACGGCCTTAAAGAAAACCGTGTTAAAAGACTTGGTGACCGTCATCACATCGAGTTCAGACCCTCGTCTTAAAACAGAAGATATTGCGGAAATTTGAAAGAGATTAATGTTGCTCTCAGGTAAATTAATAATATTGAGGGGCCGTTAATTTTGTGTCCGAACGGCAATTTTCTTAATAGGCTTTTGGTTTCGGCATTATGGGCCGTGGTTTTAGGTGTCGAAGTTAAAGGCAGTGCCATTAAAAGTTTCAGTTTGATACAGGGATCAATTTAGTACGAGTACCATCAAAACGTATACCTGCAAAGTATCTAAGAATTTATGGTTTTAACAGATATAGGTACTTCGATGAGGTCTTTTTTGTTTGTTTTAAACATAAGATAACATCACGCCTTGTTTTCCCGACGGGTTAGGCAGAGGTGTACCCATAGTAGTAACACCCACATTTCGCTAGTTATGTTTAAGTCCCATGTAATAAGCGTTCGGGAAGCTACGCAATATCTTCTCGTCCCACATACGATGTCTCAGGACGAAAGTCTTTGAACAGTGCGTGTTTCTAGTGATGACCGCTGAAACGTGGTCGCTCACAATGGGCCTTAGTAGAAGGCTAAAAGTCACCCAAAGGGCAATGTGGAGGGCTACGCTTGGAGTTTCCCTACGTGATCGAATTAGAAATGAAGAGATCCGCAGGAGAATCAAGGTAACCGATATAGCTCGAAGAATTGCCAAACTTAAGTGGCAATGGGAAGGCACATTGCTCGCAGAACAGATGGCCGTTGGGGCCAAAAGGTTCTGGAGTGGCGACCGCGTATCGGAAGACGTAGCGTTAGAAGGCCTCTCACAAGGTGGACCGATGACCTTATAAATGCCGCAGGAATCTACTGGATGCGGGAAGCATAGAACCGTTTGAAGTGGCGGTGCTTGGGGGAGGCCTATGTCCAGCAGAACTGATGAATAGGGGGCGAGCCTATTGCTACCAAACGGACACAAATGCAGACTCCAGGCTGCTACTGAGAAATTCCTGATGGAAAAGGCCAGTAAAAAGTATTATTGGTTTTTTTTTGCAGCCTGACCTGGGAATTGAAGGCAATTGATGGTGAGTAATAATACCTCATGGTCAGTAGTAGTGCTTGCAACCACTAGACACTAGACAGTTCGGGCCTTAAGTAATCAGTAAAAAAATTACCAAAAAATTTGTCAAAAATGATAAAATAAATAGTAATTTAATTTAGCCAGCGCTTTATCTTCAAACAGTTCAAAGTAAAAAAAATATTTTTTCACATTAATATTAATAATTTACTTTGGTATTTTTGTTAAGGTACATACTCATAATATTTGTTTATTACTTAATAAAAAATATTCAGGTTTCTATTCGTTTTATTTCTTAACTAGCTGCTGTCCGCGGCTTCACCTGCGTCGCTTTTTCTAACATAAAAGTAGCCTAAGTTACTTCTCATAATATCAGCTATCTTCCAGCATTTAGTAAAAAAACTGTTATTGTGACATTACAAACAGATATTTCAGTTTTATTTATGTAATTTTATAGATTGATATTCTTAATCCTGGTTGCTAGTAATCGTCTACCTAACGGAATGCGACAGTCAAATTATAAAAAAAAACCGGCCAAGTGCGAGTCGGACTCGCGCACGAAGGGTTCCGTACCATTATCTATAAAAACGGCCAAAAATCATGTCGGTTGTATGGGAGCCCCCTTAAATATTTATTTTATTCTGTTTTTTAGTATTTGTTGTTATAGCGGCAACAAAAATACATCATCTGAGAAAATTTCAACTGTCTAACTATCATAGTTCATGAGCCTGGTGACAGACGGACGGATAGCAGAGTCTTAGTAATAGGGTCCCGTTTTACCCTTTGAAACTAATTGGTGATCCCTGCACTAGACCAAGGAGGTAATGTACACAGTTATTGATAAACCACACCGTTCACAGGCCCATTCAATCTTTGAATGATCAACGTGAACGCCTTCAAAGAAGCAGTCAATATAAAAACTTGATTGACAAACATCTTCGATTGTAAAGATACAATGTACCTACTAACACACTTCGATAATCCTGTGGTTGATACTACAAATACGAACAAACTCCACACAGTAGTCGACATTTTATTGCAAAAGTTCAACTGCCTCGAATTGGGAAGTTTACGACGCTCGAGTATTGCTCGAGCCGAGGCTTTATCTTTCACACGTCTTCGTACGTAACGATACGTTTTTATTACACACGAAATTATATTACGCACAAAAAATACACAGTAACACTGACTCATGATAAAAATCCGAGAATTTGCACACATCAATAACAATACAACTACAACAATAGAACAACAATAACAATAAAACAACAACAACAACAACAAACAACAACAACAACAATACAACAACAACAAATAACAACAAAAAGAACAACAAAAGAATTAATTACAGCCAAATTTCATCATCTGCCTAGCCTTTTCCCAGCTATGTTGGGGTCGGCTTCCAGTCTCACTGGATGCAGCTGAATATGGTTTTTTTACATGGAGCGATTGCCTGTCTGAGCTCCACAACCCAGTAACTTTGTAATACGATACCCCTTGGTAAGACTGGTTTTCAGACTTTCAGGATTCTGACGACCCGTAACGACTGCCAAAGATCCACGAATGACAGCCGGTTCCAACGGCTTAACGAGCTTTCCGAGGCACGGCGGAGTCTCAGTGTGTAAAAATGGTCACCCATCCACGGACCAACCGCGGAGTAATTGATTAATTAATTACTTAATTACTGCCACATGTTATTAAAGGGTTAGCCTTTGCAGTGTGGCCAACAAATAGAGAATAGTGAATAGATCAGAAGTCGGACCTGGTTGGCCAATTTAGGAGTCCGTTGTTCGCTTATTACTTGGCGTAATGTGCCCTTTAACTTTTATGGGCCGAAGTTGCGGAATGAGATGGTCCCAACTCGCAGGGGACTAATACAGGAGTTTTATCAGTTCGTATACTTTTGTTTAATTTTGCACTAATTTTAGTGTTGCAGATGTTTTTTGTGTAGTTTGCTCGTTGAACTTAGTTCTCTAGATGTCTTAGGAGTTTAAAAAATGCTGGACATGAAACGCATCAGTTTTGTAAAAAAACTAGATTTTTGGAAACGCTGTGACAGTACTGATCGCAAGACAAAACCGAAGATTTTCTTTATTAAATAAAGACCGGAAAATTATTTCAGTATAATTAATTTTTAACGATTTTTCATGATAAATCTTTTTCTTTATTGCAGGTAAGTGAAGACGATTAAAAATAAGTGGATCAAAGAAGTAAGTATGAACAAATTATTACATTACTAGCTTTTGCCCGCGGCTGCGCCCGCGTGGATGTCGAAAAATATATTTTATTTTTTCTTCAATACAAAACTTCATCCTCCTTTTCAGACCCTTTTAGGCTGAAAAAAAAAATAACAACGATTTACGTTGTGTTAGTTTCCAACCATAAGCCGAAATATTAGTGATTTTAACTTAAAATATAAAGAACTTTAATTAAAAACAACATTTCATCTCCTTTTTCACCCCCTAAAGGGTTGGAATTCTAACAACACCGTTGCGTTAGCTTCCAACCATAAGCCTAGATAGTAAATTTTGTGATTTTTCTTCGAAAATTGAGGACTTTCAACTTCATCCCCCTTTTTTAACCCTGCGGGAGTGGAATTATCAAAAACGCTGAGACTCGTATAAATTGATTTTCAATCGTCAGCCTAAACACAAAATTTGAAGATCCTAACTTCAAAACTGACGGACTTTCATATAGACTTTCATCCCCTATTTTACCCCTTTAGGGGTGGAATTCTCAAAAAATATTTCTTAGTGGATACTTACTCTTTACAAAAAACACACCCTCCAAGTTTCATGTCTCTTTGACCAGCGGTTTGGGCTGTGTGTTGATATATCACCCAGTCAGTCAGTCAGTCAGTTTACCATTTTATATTATTACATTATACTTGAAATCGAGAGATCGAGAAGTTTGCAACTCACCAGTGTTGCAGCACCCTTACTTAAAAACTCGTCACGCTCCGTTGCCCATTAACAACCGAATTTAAAAACAAAAATTATGAGAGCATTCAAAGAATTTCTAATCACTGTCTTATCGAGGCGTCGTACTTTGTTAAAAGTAATTAAGAAGATTTTATCGCGTCAGATACTGTTGAAAGCAGGTCCGAGTGGTTTCAACTTGCTCTATAAATCTAGAACCCTTTACACTTCATAGAATAGCAGTGAGTAGGGTCTTGTAGAACAATTACTCGGGAATATATTACGGGGCGAGGACGAGGCGGTCGCGAGTAATGCCGCGATATTAACTTATCTCAGGTGCGTGACGCAGTAAATATACAGAGTGCTACTTTGGGAGTGTCAACGGGCCTGAAATAATGTAACGAGAAGAGACCTTATCTTGGCACATCCGCAACAAAGTAAGGACGTCGGAAAGAATGGAGAGGGTAATGTATTAACAAAAATAAAATTAAAATTGACCGAATGCGTGTCGTACCGGTACCACGCACAATGAAGGCTTCCGTAGTTGGAATTCCGTAGTTGAAAAACATATTCTCTCCCATACATTCCAACTGCAAATATAAGTTGGTCGACTATTACTCGTTAACCTGTAAAGCCTACTTAGCTGTGATAGTTTTCTTTTTAATCAGGGCTTGTTAACGTTATCAAATAACAAAATAATAACCGTTACGTAACGTTAAATTTCAATGTTATACCTACTAACGTTACAAAAATTTAACGTTACTTGATAACTTTACCAGTAATATAACGTTAATTAACATTACCAAAAATACGATAACTAACGTTAATTTAGCTACGTGGCCGTTCTGTGGGTAAGAATCAGTCAGATTCAGGCAACGTTTTGATCGGCACGGCATCAGAGAGGCGCGAGGCCGGGTTCCCGCCGCGCCGCACGCCCCAGGCCCCAGTACTTACATCTCACCCGTTTAAAATAACGATAAAATTAATAGTCGCATAAATAACGTTAAATCGATGACCGTTATTTTAATAATAACGTTAACTCTGCCAATACAAGGTAACTTTATGAAAATTTTCCGGTATTTAAAGCCCTGCTTTTAACTTCGTTATATATACTGTGATTTTTTTTACATATCCAAGAACAATCATTTAGCTGGCAGAGAGACTTGACTGTAACAAAATGTTTCATTTAAAGCTTAATATTACGCAAACGGATCCCTGAATCGAAAAATAGTTTTTACAAACCTACAATATTTTTGAACGGCCTATCCAACGATACCCCAACTAATGGGACAGATGAGAAAAAAAAATATCATCCCCACTTTACGTGTAGGGGAGATACCCTAAAAAATATTTCATGATTTTGTTTTAGTACTGTTTCGGCGTCATTCGTATGTTTACCCATGCCAAATAACAGCTTTCTAGTACTAAGAGTCTCTGAGCTGAGCCGCGGACAGACGACATGGCGAAACTATAAGGGTTCCTTGTCGCAGCCTGCAAGCCGAATGATCATCTATCATTAGATTTATTGTTATGCCAAAAGAATCTGCGCGGTTTCTGACATGGTTATTAACGAATGGACGTCATACTTTATTATCCTTTATAATGGTCTCCATCAATAGTTGCCTTGTAAGATTTTGAACGGCTTCCAACAATTTTCCGTTATTTTTTCAGCAATTCATATCTATACTAATATATAAAGCTGAAGAGTTTGTTTGTTTGTTTGTTTGTTTGTTTGAACGCGCTAATCTCAGAAACTACTGGTTGGAATTGAAAAATTCTTTTTGTGTTGGATAGTCCATTTATTGAGGAAGGCTATAGGCTATATAACATCACGCTACAACCAAAAGGAGCGGAGCATAAATGAAAAATGTTGCAAAAACGGGAAAAATTATTCTTTTTGAGAGCTTCCGTTGCGTGCGCTGCGTAAACGGTTTAAGTTAGGCAAATATAATGTATGATGGAATTGATCCTCTTTAAATTTTCAAAAAAAAAAGTCTGCGACAGCATATGTCTATCTTTTAAGATTGACTCACTATAACCTTTTTTATGGTAATCAAATTTGTTCGAAATTAATGCATTATTTGCGAAGGAGTTTTCATAAACATGGTATTAATCCTTATCCAAATAAATACGTTATTCATCACAAGTATTTAATTTTGAACAAAGTTGCCCTTACATCATTTAATTTCAATGAATATCTTAGGAGATATAACTGTTTTATAATAACTCCGCAGCAAAGTAATGATCAACTCTGCGAGGTAGTCTATTCTAAAGCTGAAGAGTTAGTTTTTAGGGTACCGTATCCAAAGGGTAAAATGGGACCCTATTACTAAAACTCCGCGGTCCGTCTGTCTGTCTGTCTGTCTGTCTGTCTGTCTGTCACCAGGCTGTATCTCATGAACCGTGATAGTTAAACAGTTGAAATTTTCACATATGATGTATTTCTGTTGCCGCTATAACAACAAATACAAAAAAACAGAAAAAAAATAATATTTAATATATGGCTCCCATACAACGGACATGATTTTTTTGCCGTTTTTTTTGCTCTGCCCGCGTGGATGTCGGTTATCGTCTAAAAAAGTAGCCTATGTCCTTCTCTATATCCCAGGTCGATCGGTTCAGCGGTTTAGGCGTGAAAACGTAACATACAGACAGACAGACAGAGCTACTTTCACATTTATAATATTAGTATGGATAGCTTTTGCCCGCGGCTCCGCCCGTTTGGATGTAGGTTATCGCGTAAAAAAGTAGCCTATGTCCTTCTCCATGTCCCAGGCTATCTTTGTCAAATTTCATGACGATCGGTTCAGCGGTTTAGGCGTGAAAACGTAACATACAGACAGACAGACAGACAGACAAATAGACAGACAGACAGTTACTTTCACATTTATAATATTAGTATGGATAAGGATTTGTATGGATGGTACGGACCCCTTCGTGCGCGAGTCCGACTCGCACTTTGCCGGTTTTTTGTTTTTTGAACGCGCTAATCCCTGGAACTGCGAGTTGGATTTGAAAAAATCTTTTTGCATTTTACAGCCCAATTCTTGAGGAAGAATTACATTCCTATTAACTAGAACACAATTTTTTTTTAAATGAAAGTTTATGCGAAAACGATGTAAAAGCACTGGCAGGCAATGTGTTGCGACGGGGTGTGTCGGGGGAACAAGAAATTTAACGCGGACGAAGTCGCGGGCAGAAGCTAGTCTGAAATAAATATATGACACAGAAGCATATTCTATTTCTTTTTCCCAGTACAAAAACAGATTACAAACTGTAGTTTTGCTTTGTACTTATCTAAATTGCGTCTGTGATACCGAGATATTGGCAGACAGTGTAAAAGCTTTGAAGTAAGCGACACGTGTCGGTATGTGTTGGTATTCTCTATTCGTCGAGAAACGAAAGCATTTCGCATCACGCGCGCGCGAATCTCGTTGTCACTTTGAAGATATTACTTCAAACATCACCTTTTTTATGTAGGTACCTATGTACGCAAATACGTACGCCACAGTAAAATAAAAGTCATTTTGCCATGTTAAAGACAAAGTAATAAAAGCGAAATTCTCGATGTCCGATCCAACAAAATTTTATTTCCACGCCAAGCTTGCTTTGAGTGTCTCCTCCTTAACGGCCTCGAGGTGGGGACGCCCAAAATTATTGCGAATATATGCGATAACGCAATGCCTCGCTCCGAGAAAGGAGGAGTAGAGACCATTGTGCGCTAGCTCTCGCATAAACTTATCTAATTACACGTAATTTATATGAGTCTAAAGAACAAGAAAGGACACTATTCAGTAGGCATTATTCCTGCCACTGATCACGTAATTGTAGGAGAATTTACTCTGAACAATTTGTATTTTCCCTCGAATAAATGTTTGCTTTTCCCATTTCAACATAAATTGGAATGGAACTGACAGGAACGTGAAACCCCAAGATATTATTAATCTCTAATCTCAGTTTAACATAGGCTTTGACTTAATGATTTAGGGGCCATTTTGAGGCAAGATCGATCTCGACATCCGTGGCACTTAATCCTTGATATGAGTTTCAGTCGGTTGATCGCCAAGACTATTACGCAGTGTGGGTCGTAACCTCTAACAGTTGCTATGAGGCTTACATTTTAGTAATCTTCTTGTCGACAGGGACTTCGTACGAAATTAAGACAACTTTGAAAATACCAACGTATGAACAATTTTGGTTTCAATTAAACCGAGACAAATTGAGTCACATTTAAAACCGGCAAAGGGTCGCGTTACACGATGAGAGATAAAAATATCTTCAGGGTAAACGATTTTATTCCGTCTGGGGTTTGCGAAGGATGCTTCAAGTAGCTGGAAGGCTCAATCCCTTTTACTTCTTGATTAGATACACGAATTAAATGAAAAATTGGCTCACCTAATTAAAAAGCATTTATTGAGCACACTTTTTATTGTCAACGGATTACTACACCCACAAACACCACAAAATGTTGTGAGTATATACCGGATGACTTTTTTTACCGTCTCGAAAAAAATTGGGTATACTAGGTGAACGGAGTAGAAGCCTATGGCATAGTTTTTATTATTTTTTCTTTAACCTAGAAAGAAATTGATCTATGGATAAATACCACACATTTGAAGTAAACTTATCATACTATAACAATAAACACAGAAATTTAACAAAAAACATAATTCAATAAATAAATACGATAAATAATATTTAAATTTAAATCATACGCACCCAAATTTCAATATTTTTATCTTTTATTTTAGTTTTATTTCTGAAAAAAAAAAAAAAAAAATTGCTATGCCATAGGCTTCTACTCCGTTCACCTAGTATACCCAATTTTTTTCGAGACGGTAAAAAAAGTCATCCGGTATATGAGCAGTTTACATGTCTTTTTTAAAGTTTAAAAGTTAGAGCGGGGTTCAAACAACTACACAACATAAATATAACTTTAATCTACTGCAAAATAAACATCACGGCAGCAAATCAGCTGGGCGTTTTATCAGAAAATGGAATCGTTCGACAATTTAAAATGCAAATGTCTTGCAAGACATATTTATGTAGAATATAAGCTGGTTGTGGAATGTTCAGTCCGATACCGCAGCCAACTAGATAAGCCTTTCACTTCTCTCTAGCACCCTCCCATTCCTTTTATTTTAAACATTATCTATCTGAGGTCGGGGGTGGAAAAATTAGGCCAATTTAAGCGAACCAGCGGACCATTTTATTTATTTTGTTAGAATGCTGTGCTACGTTTTTGGAGTCTTTTTTCTGCGGTTGTCTTTGTCTTTTCCGGTTAGATAGGTGATCTGTTTTCAAATGAGGAAATTGCTTTTTTTGCTGCACGAATCTCCGTTCTAATTTATGCAATGTTTATATTTTTTCTCACTTATATATAAATAAAATAAAAATAAAAAGCCTTATATTGCGTGCTAACCTTAACTTGTTTAGGTACACAATAAAATAAAAGTAAAAAAATAAATGTTAGCAATTATGTATATTCTAAGCTGTGTGTTAAAGTTATGAGATATTATTTAATTTCTAAGTATTATATACTAGCTTCTGCCCGCGGCTTCGCCCGCGTGGATGTCGGTTATCGCGTAAAAAAGTAGCCTATGTCCTTCTCCGTATCCCAGGCTATATCTCTGCCAAATTTCATGACGATCGGTTCAGCGGTTTAGGCGTGAAAACGTAACATACAGACAGACAGAGTTACTTTCACATTTATAATATTAGTATGGATTCACATTTATAATATTAGTATGGATTATGTCGACGGTTAAAAGGTAATAAGCGACATTTTGGTCGAAAATCAGTCATGAATGCCATCCTACTTAAAGTCTTATTTTAAGTAGGATGGCATTCATGATTATTTTTTATGACTCTTTTTTTTTTTCATGATATAATCATTCTGCAAGAACAAGTGAAGGCTTCCTTAAAAGATATCCAGTCTTCTCTAGACTGGCTAAATAAATATACAAATACAAATAATAATAATGGCTGGTTATATAAATAGCTGCTACAAATAAATCTTTAAAAAGTCTAAAAGGTTTTGGTGAATGAAAAGTTGTGTGAAAATCGGTTGTCATGTTATGGGCATGTTATGCGGAGGAATGAGGGAAATGTCGTCAGGAAAGTTTTTAGTATGAATGTGGAAGACTATAATAATAACGGAAGACCAAAGAAACAATGAGTGAACTGTGTAGAAGATGAGATGGCTAGAAAGGGCTACCGAGATGGCGACTAATCGAATAACGAAAGAAGTATGGTTAATAAATTGGGATAAGGAGAGGAGGCTCAAATGGGATTGGGCGGGTCATATCAGCCGCATGCACGATGACTGCTCGGCAAAAGTCTCCACACAATGGCTGCATGAAGAAGAACGGCGGCGCCGCCGAGACCGTTCCTGGAAGGATGTGGGGGCCCTTTCCAATCAGTGGGACAGTATCGGCTACCAAAAAAAACATGCGGTGCAGCCTTTGAGGACTGCCGATACAAGTGAAAACTAAGTAACTAAAGCGTTCGGTGACGATAACGCGAGTTCCATGATTTTTGTTCACCCAAAAAGTACACATATATACACACTATACTTATAGCTCATGGAAAGCGTTCGGTGACGATGACGCGAGTTCCATGATTTTTGTTCACCCAAAAAGTACACATATATACACAGTATACTTATAGCTCATGGAAAGCGTTCGGTGACGATGACGTGAGTTCAATGAATTTGTTCACCCAAAAAGTACACATATATACACAGTATACTTATAGCTCATGGAAAGCGTTCGGTGACGATGACGCGAGTTCCGTGATTTTTGTTCACCCAAAAAGTGCTCAACACGCCTAAAGAAGTTTTCACTTCAAAAAAACCGGATAAGGATTATGATGACAAATATTTAAAAAACACACTGTATTTACATATTGTTATCGTCCATTACTACGTACTCTAGATTCAGATATCGAAACTGACAAAGATATATGTATTGAGACATATAAATGCTAATTCTAAGATCCCTGTTCGAGTAATAAAACTAAGAGCGAATCTCAAGGAGTAAGTTTATTATCAGATAGCGAAGCAGAGGCTATATGATTTATTTCTCTCGATAAGACTTTGTAAGGGATGTTTTTGTTGAGTTACACAAGAAGATAAAAATTAGTACGGTAGGTAACTTTTTAATGGTCAAGGGGAGATTTTTCACCAATTAGGTTAAATAATTGGTTATTTAAACAAGAATTTTCTTCCATTTCTTTTGTAAGATTTCTTCTATCTTCTAACGCTCATTAAAATAATTCCTTCCCCTGCAGGTTTCAAATAAGAAATTCATAATTAAATACCTGCTTTGGAATCTGAAATTTGTTCAACGAAATCTCCAAACTGCTGGTTGATATTTCCTGTGACCCAAGGGCTGGCTTATACCTTGGCCAGAGGCTAAGCATTGCCATACAAAGTGGCAATGCCGCCAGTCTCCTGGGTATAGTACCAGTCGACAGCGATATATTCTTATTTTAATAATCTGTTAGTATGAATAAGATATGTAGTTTTTTTTTATTTTTGTAGTGAAAACTTCTTTAGGCGCGTTGAGCACTTTTTGGGTGAACAAAAATCGTGAAACTCGCGTTTTCTTCACCGAACGCTTTCCATGATCTATATGTATACTGTGTATGTATGAGTACTTTTTGGGTGAACGAAAATCATGGAACTCGCGACATCGTCACCGAACGCTTTCCATGAGCTATATGTATAAATGAACAGTTATTCCAAAGTTTTGTGTTTTCACTTCTGTCGGCAGTCCTATTAGTAAAAAAAAAAAAAAAAAATTACGAAAAAAAAAATAAAATTGCTAGTAGTTTTATCATCACTAGTCATTTTCAAAAATCGTCGGTTATGGTTAAAATCCGACTATTCATTTTTTTGCTAACCGTCCCTAAACACTACCTTTTGTTCATTTCATAATTTTGTTCGCAATTAGGAAGAAGAATTTGTTCAACCAAAACATCTAACACGTAAATGCAATCAGCAGATATCTAAGTGCAGGTAACACAAATGTAGACATTACTAATAGGATGTCTACCTGTACTAAGTGAAGTACCTACCTACTTAGTGGCGATTTCCTAATCAGGGAGGTATCTCTAAAGCCTTTTACTGCTACCATTGTTGTGTCAGAACAACTTTTAGCGAAACGCCATCGCCACCTCGGACATGTCTTTTAAGTTTTAAGTGCTGTTTTCATTTATCTACTGTCCCAGGTAAGCAGCAAAGGCGTTTGCGAAGCGATAAAATGACGAAAGGATTTACGACTCATTCGAAGTCAAATAAATGACTCAAAGTCTCGAAGTGACGTCAAAGTATAACATAGAGATTGTCTACACTTTTTCAATCGTAGTCAAATTGGTCAACAGTCTCAATATTGTGACAAGCTGAAATACGACAACTTTCTACTCTCCCTACTGAACAAATGAAAAAAGCTACAGGAAGAAAACCATAGTGCAGGTACTCTTTTTAACCCATAGTCTGTAATAATTGGACATATCTTTTTATTGCGGTAATTATCTCGTTTGTCTTATTCCTCTAGATGGCACAATCAAAAGACAAATCGAATAAATGCCACGAAAAACGCACTGCGTCGCATCCCACACTGACACTTAAGTCTGCAACATCTTTGATTCCATTTTTAAAATCGTTCCAATTTCAAAATATCGCTTACCATCGCGTCGCATTACTCTCTCACTTACTCTCCTAGGACAAAGGTTTAGTCATCCATGAACAATGACCGTGCTTCCTTACAAACCAGTCCACTAGCAAGTTAAGTAATCCACTGTCGTTCGAAAAAATCCACTCGAGATTTAAGTGCTATTGTGCAATTGATTTCTGCACTCGCGATGGTAAATTGACCAATACCTCTTTGTCATAGTTCCTCTGTTTGTTTAAGAGTTTAAAGAGAAGCTAGTGGAAAGTGGTTGAGTGCATTGAGAGTTTCGCTTCTGTTGTTCTATAAGATGACGATGTTGCTTTCATGTCTTAGGATGATTCTATTCAATTAACCTGAAGTTCGGCGACTCATAATATTTTAAAGAATTAAAAAGAAATCGTTATCAAAAATAAAAGCCACTGACCCGTTCCATTTGCTCTGCTGCACGCTAAATTTATTCATTTTAATCAGACTACCTATGCAGTATCCCATAATTTCGCTCAAAAGCTCTATAACAATGAACTAAAACAACAAAACGTCATTTGGGAAGTGTTAATATACCCGGGGTTTGTTGTTTCACTCATAATTGGCTATAAACTCATAATTCACAGATAACAAAAGGCGAACGGCACACGGGAATATCGGCGTGATTCCAATTATCATCGCGAAATTGAGTCGAGCTACTCTACTGGCATACTAGCACCCAGCGACAAACGAAGATTCGGTGTCGGGTTGCGTTCCATTGTCGTTTCCCCGTAGATGTTTGTATAACACCCGTCAATGTTATAATACTTACGCCGTAGTGTACTTCGAAGTATAATAGGACATTTCGTGTTCCGTATTCGCAGTAACACGGAGGATTCTAAACAACGGACTTGCAAACAAAGGCTCATTGCTGGCATTGTTACAGTCGCGACCAGACAACGCCGACTTAATGGTGACATTGTAGGAAATGTTAATTAAACCAACAACGATACAACAATGTGAGACTTTAAGCTTCCACAGGTTCCTGTTTAATAACACTGGAACATGATATTAATATCGTTTGGAAAACAGTTACCGTAATACCCATTTCAAAATATGTGGGAATTTCATTACATTCTCTAGCATATTCATCATACAAATCACATAGATCGAATCATAATATTAGAGATTCTGATATTATTTTATATCTGTAATGTTTATGGTATACATATTATATAGTATTAGTACATCGAAAAATAACTTATAAATCATGCCTTAAACCATGAAATGTATCCTGGTTTTTCAATCACACTTTCCCGCAGTAAATAATTTCCCACTCATAATCTAAAATACGACCAAAAATATGACGTCACAAGTGAAATATACGCAAAGAAAATTGGATGATGACATCACCATCTCGTTTTAACATGCGCTTCATATTTTACCCGGGAAACATTCCATCCGTTCCATTTTTAAAAGTCAAACACTTCACTTCGCCTCTATTAAGGATTCCTGCATAAAAAACGCAGTGTTGCCAGCCACAAATGTAGCTGGATTAACAAGATAAAAAAAACAAAACACAACGTAAATAAATGGCATTTGGCACAGCGCTACACTTCGAAATCTGTAGCGAACCGAATGGACAATGAATCGACGAAAATTTGGCCCACTTACATAATAATATTGTGTTCCCAATAGCATAAATAATTTTTTTACTTTATTTTAAGGGAGGTTTTTGTATTGCGGCCCTAAATGGAACTGTAGTTTGTTATTATTTTGATGGCATTTATTTAAAAAGGCTTTTTTTGGACGCTTCGGTAAATAACTAATGAGTAGGCAACACAGCAGTTATTCATAATTTTCGTTTAAAAACCACAGTTCTTCAAGTATACATGAAGCAAAAGCCACCAAATTTTTTTTAGTTCGAAGTAGACCTTAAACGCTTCCAATTTCGTCTTACAAAATACTCAAAGCATTTTCCCCAGTAAATACACAGTATTGTTGTTCACAAAGTTTTGCTATAGAAATATTGCGCATAATACCGCTGTCCGGGCTGTTCTCATGCCATCCATCATTTCCTTTCACTTCATTAGGCATAGCGTTCAAAATAAACATGTTGTCCGCTAACCATCCGGACGATGAATAACCTCTCTGTGTTATTTACTCATAATACAATGTATTTCCAATGAAATTATGGGTATTTTTCTGAGGGATGATACAGTGGTATTTTATTAAAATGGTGCTGCAACATTCGAGTCTAATAGAGAAAAGTTGTCGTACTGTCAGTCAATCGTGGAATAGTGTCGCATCAAAAATGATGGCAGGAAAGTTTGACAGTTGCCACAAGCAGTTTAAAAAAAATAACCAACGATACTAAAGTTTATACACAAAAGCTGCCAGTGTTTTATCGTTTATATCTACAATAGAACAACGGAATGTATGTAATACTTGTGGAAGGCTATAAAACGTAGGAAGAGACAATACAATAAAGCAAGCTACCGATACGCTATGCATGGAAGTGAACTCGATTCCGAATAAAAATTCATTGGATACAGTTCATTTCATATCTTTTGTTTGACTTACAGTCACGTGGTATGTAGCTATATGATTTTTATAGTTATTCCGTATCGTGTCATAAAAATGTAGGAGAAAGAGTTCTGCAGTAAAAAAAAAAAAATGGAATTCTGATACGTAATTTGTTTAGTCGAAGTTTGATAACAGAATTGAAAGTAAAAGTATATGTGATAGTAAGACATAATCAGATGTTACAGCAAAATAAAGCCCTATTTGTGGTCAAACATTTAAACATACATAAAGATGTATGTTTACATGTTTCAACCTGTCATAGTGTCCAAGAACTAGTGCTGTTTGTTTTGACATCAACAAAGATAAATAATCTTCAACGGTGCGCAAAGTGACAAGAAACAACTAACAACAATAAAAAGGACAGCACTAACCTGAAGTGTTTTGCCCTAATCATTACTAGAGATTCAGGAAATAAACAAGGAGCGTGGGTTGGACGAAGTAAACAAACGCCGATCGCTGTAGGTGAGACGCCAAGTATCACTGCTGTTGATTCCCACAGTCCCGAAGATGCGTTGTTTGTTCAAGGAATTTCGAACAACTTGCGTGAAATTGATATGAAGCTTACACACGATCCTCTGTTTGCGCATAGTGAATCGTTATTACAATCGTGATAGGATCTCGAACGAAACGATTTTATTTTTTTATGGGATACAGAATAAGCTTGCGGTGAAATGTGTCGGGGTTAATTTTGTGGGGTTGGAAGTGCGGTCGGATTTAATGTTTTGGTGCTTTTAGTAATGTAATTTGAAATTCGCATTTTTGTCATAATGGATATTGTGCTTTAAAGAGTTGTATTATCACAAGTAATAAATTAAAAATAGAGAGCTATTTTGCAATGGTTTTGGAAATGGCTAAAAGCGTTTTACAAAAAAGTTTCATCTCAACCTTGCTAAGAATTCAAAGAAAGGAAAAAAAAACACACACACACGATACCTCAAAAATTTTACGTCTCTTCACCTTTTCATACGCAAAATCGCGGACATAATAAGATTGGCAACAGCCAAACTCGATTTAACTTTAATCCCATTCGTAACTTTACTCATATCATTAGGCACATAAAACACAAAGAAGTCAGAGAATCGGAAACTTACGAGGTGTACCCGAAGCGATATAATGTAAGATAGGAAAACGCGCCCTTTTCTTCCGAACCATATACGACCCATTCATTGCCAGGGGTAGCAAAATTTTATTTCAAGTTAAATTGTGTTCGCAACTCAGCCACTTCTTATTTATTGGGGTGGAGTATTGACGCCTCGGGCACATCACACGTGGACAATGCTATCTAATAATAAAGTCAACGCGCCCTTTGTCATCACTACACCCAATTTTGAAATGCATTTCCTCTAAGTGCCCCTATTATTTCTTCTCTATGAAGTTTATAATTGAGTCAAATATTCTCTCGGTATTAATCTTTCGCGACTTATTAGTTAGGGGCACGCCAAGGGGCTTTATTAAAGAAATGACAAGTGATCGCTGTCAAAGACACGGTCGCCCTAAGCGTTTCAGACATTTCCTTATTTATTTAAGCCTCGTTTTATGTTGTCATTTGATGTCGTCTTCAGACTGTGGCGGTATCAACAACGCCACATGCGAACTACACATCAAAGACCTGACGTCACAAATCCTGCATCGCGCTATCAGAGTTTACCGCGCGACTAGCATATATACAACCAGGGCTTGTTAACGTTACCAAATAACAAAATTATAACTGTTACGTAATGTTAAATTACAATGTGATACCTACTAACGTTACAAAAATTTAACGTTACTTGATAACATTACCAGTAATATAACGTTAATTAACATTAACAAAAATACGATAACTAACGTTAATTTAGCTACGTTGCCATTCTGTGGGTAAGAATAAGGCAGATTCAGGCAAAGTTTTGATCGGCATAGCATCAGAGAGGCGCGAGGGCGGGCTCCCGCCGCGCCGCACGCCTCAGGCCCCACTACTTACATCTCACCCGTTTAAAATAACGATAAAATTAATAGTCGCATAAATAACGTTAAATCGATTACCGTTATTTAAATAATAACGTTAACTCTGTCAATACAAGGTAACGTTACGAAAATTTGCCGGTATTTAAAGCCCTGTATACAACATCCCGACATCAACCGACAAAATACGTAAAAGCTTATATGGAAACATGTCAAAGTTCGTCGCTTATTTTCTTGTTCCTGCGGTTATTATGCGCCTAACGACAACCCAGCTAGTCAGATTCGTGCCCCGTTTTTCGTTTACCTCTATTTTAATTAAGTTTAACAATAAAATGAATAAAGTAGCAGAGGAGAAACATCTTGCGACGTCGGCGAATCTGTGGCGGCGCGCGGCGTCCCCACAAGTGTGTCTTGTTTTATTCATAGGCCTCTTTGAATAAAGATGAAAATATTAAGTCTGACCAAGGAAAACGCCGACTGGGGGCTAATGTGGTTGGGGGTTAATAGTCATACATATTAATAGGAAAAATAATATGTTAACCGTGTTATTTTAGTTGACGTGTTCGTTGTAAACAACGTTGAAGTTCTTCGCGTGGGATACCAACAAACTTTGTAATATGAAGTTATCCAGACTTGCCCAACAATGTCCTATACAACGTATAAATAGCAACTTAATACACGAACTTTAATCGTCATTTTTAGGGTTCCGTATTCAAATGGCAAAAAACGGAACCCTTATGGATTCGTCATGTGTCTGTCTGTCTGTCCGTCCGTATGTCACAGCCACTTTTTTCTGAAACTATAAGAACTATACTGTTGAAACTTGGTAAGTAGATGTATTCTGTGAACCGCATTAAGATTTTCACACAAAAATATTAAAAAAAAACAATAAATTTTGGGGGTTCCCCATACTTAGAACTGAAACTCAAAAATGTTTCATCAAACCCATACGTGTGGATAGGTCTGGATAGGTCTTCAAAAATGATATTGAGGTTTCTAATTTTTTTTTATAAACTGAATATTTTGCGCGAGACAGTTCCAAAGTGGTAAAAAGTGTGGCCCGCCCTGTAACTTCTAAAATAAGAGAATGATAAAACTAAAAAAAATATATGATGTACATTATCATGTAAACTCCCACTGAAAATTGGTTTGAACGAAATCTAGTAAGTAGTTTTTTTTTAATACGTAATAAATCGTAAACCGCGTTTGCTGCTACGGAACCCTTCATGGGCGAGTCCGACTCGCACTTGGCCGCTTTTTAAATTTCTCATTAAAAAGTTCAATTGCATAATAAGGTACCTGAATAATATTAAAACAGTCATTAAAATAATTTTTAGGTGCTTTGAATACGAAAGCTAAAATACATTTAGAGGAAACGGTCTGCCCAGACGTGACTGCTTTGTTAAAAATAAAAACAAAATGCGATTGCGAGGGAGTCCTAATTAGTTACCGGCTGCGTAAAAGCTGGTGCTGCAATGAAACGTGGATGACGAATTAAAACTGTTATCATTTGTTTAGCAATTCATGATGTACTGGTAGATTGTACGGCACGGCCAGATACGTTTTTTTTTTGACGTGACAACGTCTAATAAATCGATGAACGCCGGCTGCATGCACGAAAAAGAATGACTCGTTGTTCCGTTACGATCATTGTCCCGTTACGCTCATTGTACGGATGAACGCCGGCTGCATGCACGAAAAAGGATGACTCGTTATTCCGTTACGCTCATTGTCCCGTTACGCTCACTGTCCCGTCACGCTCACTGTCCCGTTACGCTCATTGTACGGATGAACGCCGGCTGCATGCACGAAAAAGGATGACTCATTGTCCCGTTACGCTCATTGTCACGTTACGCTCACTGTCCCGATACGCTCACTGTCCCGTTACACTCATTGTACGGATGAACGCCGGCTGCATGCACGAAAAAGGATGACTCATTGTTCCGTTACGCTCATTGTGCGCTTGCGCCGCATCAATGTTTTGTTATGACGTTGTCACGTAAAACTATCGTCCGTAAACCAACTTTACAGACAACCAATTTTTTTGTTTTATTTTTCGCGGAATTGTAAAAACGCATCTATAGTTAAAAGGAATATGCATGATCGCCGAAATGTTATAACATTGGGATTATCATGATACTGAAACCAGATTTTATTTAGATATATTTACTACAAAATAAAAGCTTTATTAATTCCTGATGAAGTATGCTCAGTCGGTTACCCGGTTTACATATTAATGAATGTAATCAACAACAACAAAGAAACCTAGAATTACGGGCAAAAATTCCATACAAAAAATAAAGTATCAATAAAAATGTAAATATTATTTTACGTATTCATTTAAGACTTCTGAAGGACGGAAATCGGCAATTATTTTAATGACATTATCATACGCAGTAAATGTCAATAACGTAATTGGGGATCGCAACAATATTCTAGGGAAAAGGGGCTTTTCTCCAAATGGCAAATACTGACTGACTTACTTTATTTAATACGTCGCATTTTCATGTCAATTATTATGATAGGAATGGAATATCAGACGACTGAGATAAAAAAAATGTACACACGGCTACACATCAAGCTATAATTTCCAGTATAAGCTGATCTCGCATTGTATTGGATTTCCGTTTAATGAGAGGTCAGCTTATTCTGGAAATGTATAGCTTGATGTGTAGCCGTGTGTATAGTATCTAACAATCAAAAGTAATTTAATAAGATAACTGACCATGAACTTTAGGGTTCGTAAGTTTTAGCTAGTCTAGACACAATAAAAACATATTTTCTGGTACAAAACATAGTTTCTGATAAGTTTTCTAATCAAAGAAAATTTGCGTAGGTTTTCATTGCTCTCCAGAATCTCAATAACTATTATAATATCTTCTGATTTATGTGGGTAGGTACGAGTAAAAGTTAAATACCGATGTCATCGATGAACGGTATTCATTCATCGTCTACGCGACATAACAGCTGTCACCCAGTCAGCATCTACTTTTTACAGACGCTAACAGGAATACTACAAATAAAAAAAATTAACCTTTGGTCCAGGCACTTTTAGGTAAACCCTAAAGTCTCATCCACACGGTTCGATTTCGTTTGACGACCACAAAGTCATCAACATAAAAGTATATAATATAGTAGCACCTGACGCATCAATCCTCGTTTATGAAAAAAAATAACAGTATGGTGGACTTTAACTGGGCGCCCGGGCAACACTTTTACAGCTACTTATGCCTCTCATCTCTCGTGATAAATGAGTGTTGGCGGAGTTTTAGTGTGCGCCGCGTGCACGTTACGGTCGTCCGCTAAGATACTAACTTGCGAAGAGGTAGACCGTAAACAGTCGGTACGTTTCACTTGTTTCAACATTACTGGACCAGTAGGCGCACAGTTTCGACTTCCGCGAATCTCAGTTGGGAAACCGTTCTATGATTTCTGTTAGTTTAAATAGTGAAATTGTCGCTTTAGTTACGTTCGGTTAAATTCTGATCGTTCAAAGTTTTTTTTTTTAATATTTATGTATTTGGATATTTATAGATGGTTGGGTTTTATTTGACTGATATTGAAATTAATATTTTGATATGATCAAAAAAATAATATTATCAAAAAAATATTACTGGCACATCAAAGTTTGGTATCGATTTCCACTTGACATATTTCGCTTCACCTATGCTAACAGAATTTTCTTTTATGAAATGCAAATTCTCATTCATGAATTGCTCCGGAGTACATAAACAGATATCAGGGTAGAACTAAAAAGCTTACAATAATATTTACATAAAAGAATCGACTAACGAATCGTATTTACACGCAAAACAAGACGCTTTTCCTTTTCATTTTCCGCATCGCAAAGTCAACACGGAGTGCGTTGCGTCGCCTGTCGGCTTTTCTCCCACTTTAATGGCTTCATCTTTATTCGTGGCCTCGTGAATATTACTGGGTGCCTACGTCGGCATTTGTCCTGTTACTACTGCTGAGATACCACTCAATCCTCAGGAAAAAGTAAGGTTTTTCTCACACCCCCGACGACAAGACATTTCAACGAATTGCAAAAGAAAATGTTTTGATAAGTTTATACTTACATGAAATTGAAAGGATCGATTTAATTGAACTTTCTCACGATATTTTCTGTCAGAATTAGAATTATATCGTTAAACGTCTCATATTTTAATCTACTAAGCTTACTTAAGCAAAGTGCTAGTTTTGTCGCAGTTTGTGTACGTGACAGAGAAATTACGTCTACTGGACAAGTTCTTAGGAGCGGCGCCCATAAATTTTCCACTTCATTACAGATTTGAGACCGAAACTTAAAGAAAATTATAGATATAAGAGAGAAAAAGAAAACTCTCAGAAGGGGTTTGTTTTCTTTTTTCCTTAAAATACTTTGGGGCAATAATTCCTCGCTTAGCACGCCCTAAAGAGTCATTTCATTGCTCACGCACAGTTCGGGATTATAGAGGTGTTTTTATCAGAAGATACAATGAATGGATTTATTGTATCAGATAATAAATATTATTTACTGAATAGGAAAATGTTGATTGTGCCGGTGGTTCATTATAACGCGATCTTGTGAACGGAAAATCTTTTGCAGGATCATTTTGAAATAAAATGTTTTTTATATTATTTCAAGTTATTTTATATCAACCAAGTTATACGGTTTCCATCGTATAATTATCGCTCTTATCATTAAAGTTAGTGATGAAAACGAATACCGAAGTGTCTAAGCAGAAATAGGGACAGGATGACTAAGTAATTAGTACACAAACAACTCGTGTATCTCGGCGCTTCTTTACCGGAGTGAACTCATATATTCGCAACTGATTTCAAAGTTGATACCACGCTTAAAGGTTCGAAAGTAGTTCGACGTGAATCGTTCATCTTTATTCAAACCGCGTTCATGAATAACACAGCTAGGGTAACAAGGGTAAAACAACTCAGTAAGGGTAAATACAACTGCCGCGCGGACTAGTGATAACGCACAGGCGACGGGAGACTTTAAGAGCAATTCAGTTCAGGATCTTTATTACGCCCAAGTTTCTTAAGTAGAGGATAAGATACGAATAATACGAGATTAGAGAAGTTATCTCTGGTGAATTATTAAATGCATATAGTTTGTGAACTACGTATCAAGTTGTTTTTCGCCCTTTGTCTCAACTGTGGTTGTGGGTTAAATCAATGATAAAGATACTTTCCATAATATTTTCTTTTAATTAATTAATGTACATAGTTTTTTTTTAATGAATTTTCATTTTTTTGGGGTGCAATTCATTCGTCGCAGTTTCATTCAAATTCATTAGTTTTACATGTTTCATAATCATTTCTAGAGAATGGGCAGCAGCGTTCTCTATGCATTTTTAACGCCCTACTGCGATCGCCAGCCCGCCTGCCAAGCCTAGCGATTATGGAAACACCCCCCAACTACTGTGAGGGAGGTCTATGTCCAGCAGTGGACGTCTTTCGGCTGAAATGATGAATGATGATGACATGATTCATAAAATAATTACTTATTTGCCTGCTTACTTCATTTCAATTCAAGAATCGTAAGGAAAAGAAGGAAGGGAGATTTTAGTCATGACAAATAAATATAAGATGTCGCTAATTCGTCACGTCCTCCTTTGAATAATTTTCACCGAACAACAAAACTGCGAGGCCAATGTGAAATGGCTTCTTTTTGCTAAAAGCCTCCTTCAACTAATATAACAACTTAGATACTCGGGTCGCGTACAAATGATAAGCGTCGGCTTTCATGGCCCCATATTATGTCAGATGTAATGTAACACATGTTACATTACACATTCCAGCACTTTCAGGTCTACCGCACATTCGACCTCACGACTTTATTTCACTAATTTTATATGTTTCTCAGTATGAGGTCTGAATGTTAAACATGGATCCATTTGAGGCCAGAAACACATTTTGAAGAGAAACACACATTTGTATTTCTTTTAAATATTTGTTTTTTTAGGGTTCCGTATGGCCGAATAAAAAAACTGAACGCTTATAGGATCACTCGTGTCTCTGTCTGTCCGTCCCTCACCGCCAATTTGCTCCGAATCTGATGGACCGATAAAGTTGAAATTTGGTACACAATAATATCAATTTCTGTGACGCAAACACGGACGTGAAAACTAAAAAGGCTCTTACTGTGAGGGTCTCAAGAATAATTTAAAGTTTTAAAGATATATAAGAAAATAAATGAAAATTTATATGTGTACCAAATTTTAACTTTATAGGTCCATTAGATTCAGAGCAAATTGGCTCCCCTTATCTCCGAAACGACTGAGCCTAAAAGAATAAACAAAATACTGAAAATAATTCTGTAAATGTTAAGTTGGTTCTTGGGATAAATTCATCCTAACTACGGAAGCTGTCATTGTGTGTGGCCCAACACGCAATTGGCCGGTTTTCTTTTTGATATGATTTCTTATTAGCATTAGACTGAGCTGGCAATTATAAGCTTGCTCAGGTTTTTGTTGCTGTGATATGCCGTGAACCTCGTGAAGCAGTCAAGGTCATTGTTTTAGACGTTTCAAAGATGAGACTGGCTATACCAATGGTTGTCCAATTAATCGAAAGAGAACACAAAAACATGTATTTAACGGACCTTTTAAAACATGAATTTAATGGACCTTTTAAAACTGGTGGAAGCTTCACAGCTTGGCTCATCGCCGCAAGGTTGCCTGCTTGTCGGTCTTCTACAGATTGTACTTCGGCGAGTGTGCCCATGAACTTCACGACCTCATTCCACCGGCCCCCTTCTACCATCGGACATCTAGACGCACTGCAAGTTACCACCCCTTCTTAGTTGATATTCCACCAACTCGCACTAAGCGTTTTCAAACGTCTTTTATAATGCGCACAGCAAAGGAGTGGAACTCTCTGCCTGCGTCTGTGTTTCCGAACGCATACAACCCTAATCTGTTCAAAGTGAGAGTGAAAAGGCTTCTTCTGGGTTAGCTCACTCCATCGTAGACTTTGTCTGTGTCATCCAGACCTAGACTAAAGTCAAGAGCAAACAAAAAACACATAAATTTGCAGGTTTATTGTTTACTTCATGTTGGCAAATTGTTATTGATTATTAAATTGTCTGAGCATGCGGTCACTAAAAGCGTCTTGGACCATCATAATATTATTTAACCTTGAAGATATCCTGGTCAATGCCATTACAATGTATTTCTTTTTAAATAAGGAAAAAAAAAAGAAGTAAAAAAATAATGATTAAAAATTTATTAAGAGGGCGACCAACGGTCCACTAGCGCCACCTCTTCAAAAAATATTATCTCGTGACTGAGAAGGAATTATGAAAAACGGCTCAATAAGGAACCTCGGTAAGTGTGTCTAGACTTTTCTAATACCTTTTATAACGCCATGATGACGTTGAACGTGAGCAGAGGGCATTGTCGGTTAGAGCGAACATGTTGGCTCGCTGGTTTGCACGATGCTTACTTCCAGTCAAGATCACGCTCTTTCGAGCGTACTGCACTTCATTTTACACTTGCAGCCTGTGAGCTAGGTGTACGCAAAGATTGTACAGTGCTCTCCGCGTTCAGTATAATAACGCGTTTAGGATGCTGGTGGGGCTGCTCCGCTTCTGTATTGAATCGGGGATGTTTGCAGATGCGCATGTGGATTGTTTTTACGCAACAATGCGTAAAAGGTGCGCTTCCCTGGTGCGCAGGGTGTGGGGCAGCACCAACAGTATCTTAGGCATGATTGCCAGTCGCCTGGACTGTGTTTATGTGGGTCGCTGCTGTGCAATTACTCATGGGTTGTCGCAGCAGTGATCCACCGTTATTTGTTATGTTTTTTTTGTTTTGTTTTATCAGTGGTTACTAACATAGTCATAAGTTTCACTAACAGCTTTTGAGTCATGGATACTCGAATAAAGAGAAATTCTTCTGATAACGTTTCATTCACACGAAATAACAACATTCAATCTAAAGAAAAGCGGCCACATTCCTCTAGATCATATTTTGTTGCTTCGTGTCTCAATATGAAACTTTATAAAAGGCATTAGAAAACTCTAGACACACTTACCAATCAATCTGCTTAGCCTTTTCCCAACTATGTTGGGGTCGGCTTCCAGTCTAACCGGATGCAGCTGAATACCAGTATTTTACATGGAGCGACTGCCTATCTGACCTCCACAACCCAGTAACTGGGTAACACGATACCCCTTGGTAAGACTGGCTGTCAGACTTTTGGTCTTCTGACGACCCGTAACGACTGTCAAAGATCCATGAATGATAGCCGGGACCAACGGCTTAACGTGCTTTCCGAGGCACGGAGGAGTCTCGGTATGTAAAGATAGACACACTTACCGAGGTTCCTTATTGAACTGTTTTCCATCATTCCTTCTCAGTCACGAGATAATACGTTTTTAATGGAGTGGCACTAGTGGACCGCTGCGTGCCCTCTTAACACAAGCGCCTAGCAACAAGCCGTTTGATTGTAAATGTAAACAGCAGGCTAACTAACATTGTGTTTAATGATATTTATTCAGATTTGTTACTGTAGTTGTAATTGCAATCATGTCATTCATCTTTTATATAGATTATTTTCTATTTTGTGAATGTGAGAACGTTGTAGGCCTAGTAGAGTGTAGATTTGTTGGCACTTTTCTATTTTGTTAAGTACCTGGTAATTGTTGAAAGGCCTACACTGTCCTCCCATACCTATTAACACTGTTATTTGATAATATTGTAAAGCCAATTATTTTTAAAAGAGTAACCGTGGAGTTTCTTGCCGGCTCTTCTCCATAGAAAACGACTAATTGGAACCGTGCACCTAGCTTCTGACGTTTCATAAGTGATAAGAAATTTTGATTTTGATTTTGAATGTTTAAAAAGACTGAAATTGAATTACCCACAACTTATTTATTTATTTCCAACCCATCGGCCATAAAATTACTCTTTAGTACAAATTACATTAACCAAATAAAAACTGTAAATAAATCCTTTTCGAATGCGCCTTCATAATGTATGGAAAGAAATTGTACTGACATTTTATTATATACCGGATTTCACACATGCTGATTTCCAATTTAACAAAACTGCATAAATGGACTTTATCCATTTCATTTAAATGTTAAAAATGTAGTTTAAATAAGTGTTCGTGTTAATTCGTTGCAAGCAATTACACGATGCAATTCGTTTAGCTCTGAAGTTTATTAAGGCCCGTCTGACTGAACACATGTGCCAGGCATTTCATTTAGCAATATAAATCATGTTATAACTAACAGTACGGGCCTTATTAAATCGCTTTCGCGGAAATACGGAAAGAGATCCTTCGCTCTGCTGCTGATGCGTTTCCGATTTCGCTCTATATAGAATTTTTTATTAAATTCCCATTTGAGTTTGGAGAATTAATATTAGTAAATGGATTTCTATTGCTACTTGTTTTACAGCTTCGATAAGCTTTTGGACTTTTTAAAGCACGATTTTAAAAGTAATCTCTTTCTGACGAGTGAGCAGTGTTGGTCCAGTGGTAACAGCCCCGACTTACGAGATGTAGGTCATGGGTTCGTACCCAGGCAGGTGCTTTATTTTGTGTAAATAATTTCATAACCACTGCTCTCAAAACGGTGAAGGAAAACAAAGTGAGGAAACCGGTATGTCCTAGAACAATATTTTTTTTTTTTTTTTTTTTAAACTTTCCCCGCTTTACGTTGCCTGACTTTTAATAATTCATCAGATTTTAATTCATCAGACTTTCACACAAAAATTAAAATATTTAAATTCAACGCTCTAAATGTATAGAAAGACGAAATCTTGAGTATAGGCATCCTCCCTTTTGTACCATGCTTCCCTGGCCCATGCGAGTCTCATCCAGGTCTTCCCCGCGATCTTCTGTAGATCGTCCACCTACCTGGGTCACCTGGCCATTGGTCTGCCAACTCTCCTTCTACCGTTTCTCGGCAACCATTCCGTTAGGGCTCTGCTCCACCTGCCATCACCACATCTAGCCAAGTGTGCTGCCCACCTCCATTTCAGAGCCACTACCCGTAGTCCTACGTCGGATCTATGAGTTACGGACGCGGTCTTTCAGTGATAGGCCTAACTTGACGCGCTCCATAGCCCTTTGTGCAACTTGGATTTTGTACACAATCATTCTCTTTAGTGAGCGTCCATGTGTCGGCCCCATATGTCATGGTAGGCAAGACACATTGTTCATACAATTTACTTTTCAAGCATTGTGGTATCTTCCGATCCCTTAAAACAACATCCAGCTTGCCGAATGCCGCCTAGCCCAGTGGTACGCGTTTCAAGATTTCCTTAGTTTGGTAGTCTCTTCCAAAAGATAAACTATGTCCCAGATATACGAAATGATCCATCACCTTCAGCGGCTTGCCACCAATTTTCAAAGTTGATGGCACTCCGCTGATGATGTTGGTCATCACGTTGGTCTTGGACATGTTCATCTTAAGGCCCACCTTTGGAGAGGAATTATACAGATACGAAACGGCTGGGCTTATTTTGACGTGACTTTCCCTGGCAGATAGCTGATGTTTTAAGCAGTAAACTTAGGCTACTTTTATTTTAAAAGAAGCAACTCGGGCGAAGCCGGGGGCAGCAGCTATTTAACAAAATAGGTTCATCAGTTAATTAGTTCCGTAACAAGGTGAAGTCGATAAAACTTGAACTAAGTACTTATAACAAGTATCGAGTGTAACTTAGAAACAATACCTTAACTAGGTGCAGAGCTAACTTACGCAGATATTTTCTTAGGGTAAACTACTAGATTCTTTAAAGACTTACGATTTTCATTTCATTTAAAAGCTAATAAATGATAAATGATTTTATTTCTGTAAGTAGGTTTGTACAAACACTTTTACACGTCAATCATATTTTTTAAACCAGATGAGGTCGGCGTTTCTTATCTGACTACCCTGAGAAGAAAGGCCGAAACAAACTCAGAGCTATCTTTTGAAGTCCAGACAGAATCTTTGTCAGATCATGTGAAGGCCATGTAGAATGGTGTCTGAAATGGTCTTTTGATGAAAGAACCTCACAGATTGATTGGACCTGTCCAGTCAGTGCACGCATTTGTCAGTAATCGTGCGGCCAGAACTTGAGGAGCTCAATGATTTGGCGAACAATATTAAAGAAAGGACATTTGGGCATAAATTACTCAAACTGCCAGAACACGATAAAAACTGAGAAAAAACACAAAACATAAGAAATAAACTATGACCCACATAGTATTCACATTCACAATAGTCTTAAAATAATAATAATATGTACAACTGCATATAAAACTTTTAACAAAAAAAAAAAAAAAAAACGACTTTAAAAAAAAAAAAAAAAATACACTAAAAAGTGAAAAATAACTTTAATTTCGGAAGTCGGTGTCCTTGGTTCTGTATTTTCGTTTTTTGCCACCGACTTCCGAAATTAAAGTTATTTTTCACTTTTTAGTGTTTTTTTTTTAAAGTCGGTGGTTTTTTTGTTAAAAAGTTTTTAATTTTTCGCTATTTAGTTATGATACCTATCCCACAACAATTCGAATACCACTACTTGCTATACCGCACAAACTAAACAACTCAAAAACTACCCAAGCAAAGTTAATAAAAATCGGTTAGTAACCATTTATAGCCCGAGTGCATCTCATGACAATTCCAATAAACACGGCTAGGATACATTGTTTTAGTACCGAGTTCCGGTGCATACCTTCCGGCTTCATCTTCAGATCAGTTCGATGGTACCATTTTCATCAGAATTATTTATTTAAACTTGCTTCATAGTCACTTAACAATCTTAATCTAGATATCTTATCGCCACCCGTGAAATACCGAGGAGAGGTGTGAGGAGCTGCGGTGGCCATTTGTGGTCTTCTTGATCAGTTCCACTTCATCAAATGATACTTTCTGAATGCATATGCTTAAATTGATGATGAAAATATAAAAATCGCTTTAAGTTTGCCTATAAAATAAATTTTACCGACATAGCTCGAAGAATTGCCAAACTTAAGTGGCAATGGGCAGGGCACATTGCGCGCAGAACAGACGGCCGTTGGGGCCGAAAGGTTCTGGAGTGGCGACCGCGTACCGGAAGACGTATGTAGCGTTGGAAGGTCTCCCACAAGGTGGACCGATGACCTTATGAAAGCCGCAGGAATCCGCTGGATGCGGGAAGCACAGAACCAGTCGAGGTGGCGGTGCTTGTGGGAGGCCTATGTCCAGCAGTGGACGTCTTTCCGCTGAAATGATGATGATGATGATGTTATTTTGACATTATAAACAAACGAAGTGTTTGTAATGTCTGTTTATTTATTTGTATAGAAGATGTAAATATCTTAGAGCAAATAAAAAACCTAGGCAGAGCGCTGCGAACAATACAGTGAAGCATGCCAAAACTACACCGCGGCGCTGTGCGTACGAGCTCACACGCACACATTTACAACCATTTACAATCAAACTACGTCTCACTAATTGACCACATGTTTACGATACCGGCCTCATGTCTGTTGACAGCGGTCTGTTTTGGTTTTTTATTTAATCTGAGGTAGATAATTATATAGGGTGTATCTATTCAAACACGAAATATTTTAAGAGATACACCTATAGGTTGTAAAGAAGCCATGGAAACGATATTTTTCTTTAATCTGAGTAATATGATGATTAATTATCAAAATTCACCGCGCTCGTGCTGCCACCGCTGCACCGTCGCAGCGTCCGGGCGGGTCATGCATAGAATAAGTAAAATTTTGGAAAATGCGACTCCTTTGCAAAATGTCTCAAGCAATTTTAAAATTATAATAATTATGTAAAAATAATAAACAAACAATAAAAAACAATTAGAAACAATAAACAATAATAAACAATAATAATAAACAATTAGATTTTTTTTTTAATATTCGCTGCTATAGCTTTTTTACCACCTATAGATGGTCCTCTTAAAATATTTCGTGTATGAACAGATACACCACCAAACATACATACATATTTAGGTAAAGTTTGATACTAAAATAAGTCTTTCAAGACAGCAATATTTTGTGGTTAAAAATATGTACCTACGCTTTAATTGGCATGTGCATTAAAATGGCGCTTAATCTACCTTTTAACCGTCGATATGAAAGTATATCCGGTATTTATAAAAAAATAAAAATAAAAAATGTCCCTCCGTCTGTTTGTTCCGGCTAATCTCCGAAACGACCGATTTTGACGGGATTTTCACTGGTGTTTTTTTTCCCAGGATTATAAGGACTTATTTAGGCTACTTTTATTTTACAAAAAGCCGCGCTGGCGAAGCCGCAGGTAGCAGCTCGTAAATAAATATGAAACAATGCTTTTTGGGCACTTGGCTGATACATTTAACAAAGATAAACAATCCATCTGCAACGATGACTCAAATCATTTAGTATTAGACTCTTTGAATCTTCAAGAAAAACTAAATTGACTCGATTACAATGTCACTGAACTTTGACTAGACCGCGGTTCCCTAGAGACTTTGTGGCAAGGAAGACTGCCAATAGCTGCAATTTTACATTGTCACCTTTACTGTTGGACTTTTCAATGGAAGTACTATTTTGGAGGAACAGTTATATGTATAGTTGTATGTGTTTGTGTGTTTTATGTGTCTCTATTAGAAGGTTCTCAGAAGACGCTTACAAGTTAAAATGAAGTGTGACACAAATAGATATTTCCCGGTGTCTGTCACATACATAGTTAATACTAGCACACATCGTCGTTAACTCTATCTTTAAAATATTCAAAACTCTGTACATTGTGTTTTTGTTTAGGATATATGAGTTGTACACACGGCTACATATCAAGCTATACATTTCTAGTATAAGCAGATCTCTCATTATAGGGAAATGCTATGCAATGCGAGATCACCTTATAATGGTTTTGTATAGTTTGTATGTAGCCGTGTGTACCTAGCCACATTTATTAATAAAATAAAAGAAGTGAAAACACAAAACTTTAGAATAACTAACAGTCTGGCGCAACACGTCACGAGCATGTCGTGCATTTCGGTGACGCGAATCCATAAGTTTTTCCACTTCCAAAAATCACTCTTTAGAGGTATGAGGAACAGGGTGTAAAGTTCACTCATACTCTATAGTAAAGGGAGGATCCTCCGACCAGACGGGTATTGTGTCTGGTGGGCAACTCCCCAACGGTTGATTTTTTTTTTTTTTTTTTTTTTTTTTTTTTGTGTATGGCATCTCGGAGGTATAACCACTGGGGGTTCCTGCTCCTTAACCGGGCTTTCCTGTGGTGCCGCAAGCTCCTAACGAAGTTTACGCCTCCAGCCAGGGGGTTTTTACTATAATCTACTTAAGCTAGACGACTGCTCGCTAAGGGCACCCCAGGTGGGGCTCGAACCTCGGCTTAGGGCAGTGTCGGAGGGAGGGTGGCAAGGGACCGTCGGTGGCTGGATAATATCAGGGTTCTGATTATTAATTGGGGGAGTTTGGATTACAGGCTCAGCTAAACCACATGCTGGCACATCGTTAAGCGTCGTCAAGGGACGGGGAGGGCTATTATTATTGACGATAATAATAGTGGATCGGGGTGGGTTTCGCGCGGGACCTCTAAAGCGAGGTCGGAATTGTGATCGTGTTCGTGTTGTGTGTACTCTTCGAGCTGTACTAGTTTCCCTACGACTCTCCTGGATGAGAGTGGTGGGGTCGTCTGGGTCGGTCAGTGCGTGCCTTGGACGGCGGATCATACTAATGCGAGAGGGGGTGTAATTGGCGGCCTGCACAACGAGAGTGTTGCGGTGGGTGGCGGCAGAGTCAAAGAAGCGCTTGGAAGAGCGTTTCAGAAATTGGGCTATTGTAGGCATTCTAAGCTCTACATGGAGGTTTGTGTTCCGAACGAACCAGGGGGCTCCCGTGCATTTACGGAGGAAACGATTCTGGATGACTTGCATCTTATGGATGATATACGGTTTTGCTTGAGCAAAGACTGGGCTCGCATAGGTCATGATGGGGCGGATGCACGCGGTATAAATTCGCAATTTGCACTTGAGTGACAATTTGCTATTTTCATGGACGAGGGAGTGAAGCCTATAGAGAGCGAAGGCGGCGCGCGAACGCACCTTACTTACATGCTCAGAAAAGGAGAGGTGATGATCGAGGATGACACCTAGATATTTGGCTCGCTTCTCCCAGGGGATAGGCTTGCCGAACATGGTGACAGGTTTTGGCTTTGGGGGGATTTTTCTCGGTTTTACGAAGACAACCGCTTGGCTTTTGTCAGGATTGACTTCGATCCGCCACTTTCTAAACCACGCACCGAGCTTGTCGGCTGCAGTCTGGAGAGTGTTGGCAATGACATTATGACACTTCCCTCTGTAGTAAACGGCCGTATCGTCTGCGAACAGAGCCAACTGAGCCTTTTTAAACTTCGGGATGTCGCTGGTGTAAAGCGTAAAGGCCAGGGGGGATATCACAGAGCCTTGAGGGACTCCTGCGCGTATGGGATGGGGGGAGGAGAGGGCACCCTCTATGCGATAGTGAAAGGTGCGATTCGACAAAAAGTCTCGTAAGATGAGCACGAGACGCTCGGGCACACCGAGTTGGTACAGCTTGTAAATCAAGCCGTTGTGCCAGACCTTGTCGAACGCTTTCGCTATATCAAAGAAGATAGCTCCTGTCATAAGGCCGCGTTGAAAGCCGGCGCTTATGTCCTCGACTATACGGTGGACCTGTTGGGTCGACGAATGTTTGGTACGGAATCCAAACTGTTCGTGGGGGATAAGGCCCTTAGTCTCGGCGTAGTCTCTGAGACGCTTATGAATAAGCCTCTCGTAGATTTTGCCCATGACTGTGAGCAGGCTAATGGGGCGGTAGCTCGCGGGCTCCTTCTTGGGTTTACCGGGTTTGGCAATACCGATTACTGTGGCCTCTTTCCACACTTGCGGGAAGACGTTATTGTTCATGGCTCCATTGAAGATGGTGGCCAAGAGCATTATCAGGTGGGCGGGGAACAATTGGACCACCCTATTGGTGATACCATCAGAGCCAGGGGCTTTACGTGGTTTCAGACCCTTTATGAGCTCGTGCACTTCCGCCGGGGTGGCGGGAGCCAGAGGATACTCAGGGTCTTCGACGGGCGGACGAGAGGCTCTACGTTCGACTTCAGCGTTCACCTCATCGAGGTGCGCCTGGTCTACTGGTTGAGAGCTGGGCGAGCACTGGGCCTCTAGACTGTCGGCTAAGCATTCGGCTTTGTCGATGTCTTCGAAAGCGAGAGACGCGTCTGGGCGGATCAGTGGGGGCATTGAGGCTGAGCTACCTCCTCGGGGATTGAGTTTCCTTTGGAGTTGCCAGAATGCTAGATGGTTCGGCTCTAGGCTGCTCAGTAGCGTATCCCAGTCGGCGTCACGCAATTCCTTCACGCGGTTACTTACAGCACGCTGTAAGTAGCGCATGTGGATTTTGTTAGCCGTGCAGGGAAAGCTACTGTACGCACGGACGGCTGCGTTCTTCTCCGTCATCAGTGCACGTACATCGTCCGGCAGTTTCCCGCGACGGTTATCCGTCGCCGGAACCTCCCTTGAACATGTGTTCAGGACAGATTGTACGTGCTCTGTGAGAGAGTCGATCGCGGCCGTCGTGTCTGCGATAGAGTCGAACTGGTCGGGGATCGAATCCAATTGGGGGGACGTGTTAGCTTTCAAGCTTTCGCCTACTCGCTTCCAGTCCGTTATCCTTTTGGTGCGCGGGGGGATATTGGGGTCGTGAAGACCTATGCGAGGGGCCATTTCTACGAGGACAGGTCGGTGGTCAGAGTCAAGCTCGTGATGCACCTCTATAGAGACCAACCGTAGGTTGATGTTCTTTAGAAGTGCCACATCGAGCACGTCAGGGGCATGGTCAGGATTATGCGGATAGTGGGTGTGACTCATCGGGGCGATGATATCAAAATTGAGGAGGGGGCAGAGGTCAAAGAGGATTTTACCCCTATGGGAGGTGAGTCTACTATTCCAGGTTGGGTGCTTGGCATTGAGATCACCCGCCATGATGACGGAATCACTCATGCTCAAGAGGGTATTAAGGTCGTCGGTCAGTAGTTGATCTTGGATTGGATCAATTGTAACGAGAGGGGGCAGATAGGCTGATATTATCGTTATAGATGCATGGCCCGTCATACCGATTCGGCAGATCGAGACTTCTAATAGGGACTTTAGGACAGGAGGGTCTATGGGCATGCAATAGAGCTTTGATTTATAATAGATTAGAGTACCTCCCAGGTGGCACCGCGACCTATCATTGCGAATTATACGATAATTCGCAATTGACGGGTTTCGGTGCCTGGGTTTTAAAAAGGTCTCTTGGATGAGGAAAACGTCTACCTTATGATCGCCGAGGAATTCGGTAATCTCTGAGTTTTGGCCGTCCAAGCCATTGGCGTTAAAATAGCCTAACATTAGGGATCGGGGTTTGTTTCTAGCGGGGGACCTAGTATCCATTAAGTGGTCTAGGGGTGTTGTTCGCGAATCTAGACAATGCTTGCGTGATCTCGGGATACGCATTGTAGATTGCCTGAATTTGGTATAAGTCACCGGCGTTGGTCGCGGCGACTATCTCGTCGGCCATCCTCCTCGCGCGGGGGGTGAGGAAGACCATGTAGGTGGAAGAGATCACCTGGAAGGAATCTACTTTATTGACACCGGCCACGGGAGTGGGGGTGTGATTAGGAGGGGGGCGCGCATACGGAGCGGCGGCGGGGGGCGCGGGCGCGGGCGCGGGTGCGGCGGCGAGGGGCGCGGGTGCGGTGGGGGGCGCGGTGGTCGCGGGTCTCGATTGCGAGTTTTCGAATCGGGTACGCGGGTCCATTAATCGGGGTATAGTGGCCTGGGGGGCCTGGGGAGCGACTGCCTGAGGGGCGGGTCTAGCCTGGAGGCTTGGGAACGCCTGCTGATGGTGCAGGTAATTCCAGGGACTGGGTCTCTGGGGACTCAGTCTTACTGGTTCCAAATAGGACGGGCATTCGCGGGATTGACGCGCGTCGGTACGCTTCGCTAAGCGAGGGGGCGCGGATTTTGGGGCTTTAGCGCAGCCACGGTAGTTCGCGGGGTGGCCTGCCTCGCCACATAGCACGCAGCTAGGTGGCTCGGTGCAAAGTGCGCGGTCCTTGGGACGTTCGCATTCCGCAGTGCTATGCGAACCCAGGCACTTTACGCACCTGGGTGTCGCATAACAGTGCTTCTGCGTATGCCCGTAGAGTTGGCAACGATGGCACTGGGCAATCACGCTTGACTTGCGGGGTTTCTCGATTTCGAGACCCGAGAGACTACAGATCGATTTGATCTGGAAGATCGGGTTATGACCCTCGGAGGGTGGGCAGATCACGAGGATCATGTCGAAGGCCTCACCGCGTCGCGCGCGATGCATACGGTGGACCTCGTTTACGGGGACGTTTTGCGACCTAAGGTCGGCTATAATTTCAGAGCATGGGATCTCCCTTGGGATCCTGCGGATGACTACGCGTGTTTCCTTTTCCTCGGGGAGGCAATACGTGTGGAAAGACACGTTTTTTGAGCGAAGCATTTTTGTTAGGCTCCTGTAGTCCGTAGACGTGGGAACCGTAACCTTTATACCGGTCTGGGTGGACTTGGCATGCGAGTAATTTATCCGGAGCTCGACACACCATTTTGATATGTCGGTCCATTTGGACTTGTCCTGGATAAATACAGGCGGTGGGAGGGGGATTTTCTTAACGGGATTGCCGTTAATGAGAATGCGCGGAGTAGGGGCCTGCGACGTGGACGCGGACGCGGAGGGCGCGGGCGCGGCGGAGGGCGCGGGGGTGGGGACCTGCGACGCGAGGGGCGCGGACGCGGTGGACGGGGCGGGGGTGGGGACCTGCGACGCGGAGGGCGCGGACGCGGTAGACGGGGTGGGGGTCGCAGGAGGGCTGGAGGCCTCTGCTTTCCCTTTTTTGGCGGCCTTTCTCTGGGCTTTCGTCTTCTTCCTCTTGCCCCCCCGTCCCGGGACTAGGCTGAAGCCGTCGTCCGAGGTGGAGGGGGAAGAGGCAGAGGACGCTGCCGACCGTGTCGTGATGGTGCGGTCCGATTCTGAGTCGGTACCGGCGGGACGCGGGGTGTCGGCTCTTCCACCACTGACTGCCTCTTCTGTTTCCATGTCGGATACAGATGAGCCAGCCTGTGACAGAGGCGAGCGAGAACGCGAACGCGATCGAGAAGGAGAAGGAGAAGGAGAGCGGGGGCTATCCGTCGAGTGGGCGTGAACGGACGCCGAGAGGGTGGCAGCCGCGAGGGCTCCGTATTCCTGTCCATATTTGGACTGGAATACGGGGTCCTTTAATACGACTCCGATCAAAAACTCTATCAAAACAGTCCCGATGACGGGGTTTTTCTTATATTCGGGGGGGGCCATGATGGTGGCGGGGAAGTTATCCCTACGACTAATATCCCTAACTCCCCGGGTGGGTTTGCCCGGGGATGAGTGAAGCCTCCCTGCCGGGTCAGGCAGGGAGATGTGTGCTAACGGTGAGCCCTAAGCTTGTAACCCGTCGCCAGTCTTATTGTGCGAACGGGGCCCTACAAATCCGGTGCGAAGGGTGTAGACACACCCTAAAGACACCGGGTGAGTAGCTGTGAAGGGAAAACTGTCACCAGAGCCGACTAGGAGATCCCCCAAGGCCGGTTAACTCTGGGACCCGTCCAATTGACTGCCTTGCCCTGATGGGGTTCGGCGGGTGTGATTGGGTCAACACCCCCTTGGATTCGTTAGCACCGTTAGGTTTCAACCAAGGACCACGAAACTGTGGTTTTTCCCTGACGGGGTAAAAACGCGCGCAACGTTTTAGACGACAAGGTTTAAAGAAACCAATACTAACCTGTCTTGAAAAAGACAATAGTTGATATTATTGTTAGTAGTCGGACTACTAGTGCAATCGTTACGACTGGGCGTAACGATTACCGGATGGCGGCGGCGGACACTTGACACGGCACGGGCGCAGCGAGCCGGAGCTGCAGCACACGACCGTTCCGAACGGTGTCGCGACGCGGAATGACCGAACAAGCGCACCGGGGCGGGCGCAGGGAGCGGGAGCAGCGTAACGACCGTCCAGGACGGAGGTCGAACGGTGAGTGAACGGTTGATGTCGGGATGTTGTATATATGCTAGTCGTGCGGTAAACTCTGATAGCGCGATGCAGGATTTGTGACGTCAGGACTTTGATGCGTAGTTCGCGTTGTTGATACCGCCACAACTCAATTCGGCTAAAGAAGTTTTCATTTCAAATATTAATATTATTTATTATATAGTCTGTTCTACAGTGTCTGATGAAAGTATAAACAAACCTTGTTCAGTTTAATAAAGTCTTACGCGATCGAATTTTTATTTAATGAGTACGTCTACGTAATTACTTCCAATCATTATGGAGTTTGTTTCATCGTCATAGATCATTTAGTTTAAAAGTTACACCGTTTTGTTTACACTGAGAATTGTTTTTAATATTATAACTTATTACTAGTGTTAGTAGTTTAAATACAATGGAGAAAAATACAGAATAAACAGTATTGTGAAAAGGACATCCCCAAATCAATGTTTAGTGATTGTTCTTCTCACAAAACTTTTAATAATCGGAGAGTCGATACTCTCCGCCATAGTTTAAGTGAGTAGTTTAAACATGCCTGTGACCTTTTCGGTCACACCCGGGACTTTGCCGGCTAAGGTGATTTCAAATTAAAATAAAAGTTAAAAACTAACGCGCTGAGAATAATTTGAAATAATAAAATAATTTGAATAATTTGTCCGCGAACAATTTCTCGGCGACGGCGACGATAGAACGTATGGAAATCGTGGCAATCTATTTGTACTACTACGTGTGCGTCATAGCATAGGTTTCCATACGTTCTATCGTCGCGGACAAATTGTCCATCGTTCCCTCAGCGCCTAAAACCCAACTACGACAAAAACGCCTGTCTGCCAATCTGAAGGATCTATGCTATTTATTAGTCTAATTATAATACGTGTGACTCCTTATTATACCTTTTTAGTTGGCTGTTTTGTCGTATTTGGGCTTTAGTATTTAACTTTAATTTATATTTAAATTATTTTGGGGTAAAGGATCATTGAGAACATTAGGAATTTGATACCTATGATTTGTTAAACAACCTACATTACATTTCAGAAGGGTATTTAGTGTTTTTGAACAGTCCAGAGGGTAAAATTATTGTTTATTCCACTTTTGTGGTTGATTTATGAACTATTATAGATAACCAATATATTTTCATAAAGTACACTTTATCCTTTACCTTTCATTAAAAAAGTTGCGTCTTTCTCAATATCCCAGGCTACATCTCTGCCAAATTTTATGACGATCGGTTCAGCGGTAAAATGTAACAGACATACAGAGATACTTTCACATTGTTATTATTATTATGGAAGTATGGAATAAAAAATAAAAAAAACTGTAGCACTTTACATCCGCTATAAGCTGCCATGTTGGCGGCATTGTACCTATGTGACGTCATATAGCCTATGTATTAGTGTAGTCCCAATATACCTACTTTATAGGTCAATAAAGATCTTTGTACGTCATTGTAAGCAAGAGACGGGGTAGGTATGTGTCCATAAATACTCATAGCCAAACTCCAAATTCGACCATGTCCTGACCTGGCATTATTCCATGGCGGCTAGAAGTGCCATGAAGCTTTGAGGTCAATATCCGCTTGAAATATACTCGTGTTTTTGCAAAAACCCTATCTTTTTTCATACAACCCTAATCTATTCAAAGTTAGAGTGAACAGGCTTCTTCTGGGTAAGCTCACTTCATCATCGACTTTGTCTCTGTCACCTTTGACCTAGACTAGAGTTAAGAGCAAACCCATCGTAAAAAAAAAGAAAAACAAAAGTAAGATTGAGAAATGTTTTCACCATTGTCTAATTATCCGTGTTTTCGCAATATCTCTATGGTTTTCGCGAAAATTCGAATTATGAAATCATCCTACGACATACATAACAATTGATATCAGCTTACGATAGTGTTGGCTTAAAATTTTAGATGTCAAAATGAGTTATTACTTTGACGGGTAAATATAGCAAGGGATCTATGGTGAAGGCTGAACAGATTTTTAGGGCAGGGGTATTTGTTTCCTGTCAGGGTTGCTGGTTTGTCCGAAAGGGATGCCGTGGCCCTGGCACACAGGCAACTGAAGGAACACGGGTAGGTTTTAGTCAGTAAAAGTCTGACACGCGCTCCCGCTACGCCCAGAGCGGGAGAAGTTATTTGATAATATCCCACCCAAAAAAAAGGGGTATTTGATTAAGTTTTATTTTTCGTAATTAAAATGTGATTTTATTATGGGTTCTAAAATTAACACCTAGCTTTGATAATAATATAGCATCGTCAACGCTTTTCAAAGATACTCCAAAAGTAAGAAGGAAAATAATCTTTCTAACAAAAACCAATATCAGATGTTATCTAAACGAGCGGATGCTGCCTCTAAAGATAAGGTCACAAGTAAAAAACATTAGTCTGAACGGCCGAAACTGTCCCTAAAAGCTAGTCACCTATAAAAACAATCATAAAACGATAATACCATTAGTGCGTCGGTCGTTACAAGGGGCAGAGGAAAACTTTAATACTTGAGTCAGCACTAATAACAAACCCGATTCAAAGTTCCATACATTTCGCTTCTAGTGGGCAATTGTTTGATGAGTTCTGTGTTCCAATTGAAAATTAATGAACGGCTTTTGTTTTTGTGTTCGAATTTCAAACGATGTCAATACTTGTCAATCTGTTTGAGGTCGGGCATAAATTAGTAATTTAGCCAGCAGTCACCTGTTTCTGAGTTCTGGTGTACGACTCGTATAGCTGAAATAACTAGGCTTTACAACGTTATTTACCAGTCTATCAACGAGATCAAACATCAGATTTACTTTGTAGTGAGACTATTAATCGTGATGATTAATTAACTAAATAAACTTGTGTTTTCCAACCTTGTTGTTTTCCAATACATTGGTTAACCAATTTCACGAATGAAACAATGTAATTATCATTTGCTACAATAGATGTGCGATCAGATTATAATTGTGGTAGATACAGCTTTTGTATTTCCGAAATATTATTTTGGATAAACAGTGTGTGCTTTCGTACACATCTATTCAATGCGTTCAAAATGTATCTAATAACATGTTTTCGCGAGTTCTCTCCGCTTGGCTAGCATAACACCATTTCGAATGTCGTATAAACTTCGAACTTTTACATCTAAGAAGTCAAAATCAATAAAATTCAAACAACTTTTTAATTACGCTGGACCGGACACAAATATCATAAAATATGTATTGGCAACAAAAATATGATTGTAAGAGGAAACCGTGTCAAAAGGAGCAATAACTTCTTTGTTGTATTTTTGTTTGGATCATAAATAAATAGGTCACGAGGACAGAACTCCATAGGGGGTAAAACAAATTGTAAAAAATTGTCCGGTCAAGTTTGACATGCAGACAGCTCGCTTCCATGTTTCAGTATCGAAAATGATAAGTGGGACGTATGCCGCGCCTCAGGGAATATTCACACGATGCGTTCGGTTGAGAAAGTCTAGGAGGTAAACGCATTTTGCTAAGCTACATTTACATTCATAATGTATTGATTTTACGCTGAATAGAAGAGGTTCGTGATAGGTACGTGTTGTGTACGTAGAGAGTTGTGTAAGTAAACACTAACAACACGCTCGAAGTAAGCCGAGCGAGAATATTGCAAACTGTATCTCGTCGCTCGGAAGGGCGCTTCAAACGTGAGGTGCATTATGAAAAATCAGAATTTTGCTATCAAGTATGGGATGTGAGTCTTTGTGGCTTGTCGGCGACTTCGTCAACTGCGACCACAGCAACTCCGCAACTCGGCAACACTCGGAAACTTTCGCCCGCGGACGCCGCGTCGTTTGCATAGAGAAAGCGCCCGTTTTGTTTAAAGTTTTCCTTTTGTGAATCTAAAGTGCTGTTTTATTTTTCACGTCGCAGCTTTTGGACTTACAAACGTCTGAGAAAAGGATTTTCTTTTTTCGCCTTTGCCGAATTTAATAAAGAAAATCTGTTCAGGCGCGGTATGGAGACGGTGAGACGCATTGTGAGTGGTAGTCACGCATAGAGGTGTTGCTTGTAGTACGTAAGATGTTCCATTTTCTGAGCTCTTGGCGACACTAATTAAATGTTACAAGAACTTGTTGCCCGATTTCATTTAAATCTCGTAAAGCGTCGCGAACTTGAGACGGAAATTAAAAATGCTGAACGTTTTATTGTAAAAGTTTATCTTAGTTTTGTGAGACGAGATTGCGCTGTTGAGAACGTTTTGATTTTAATTTGTTCCAGATCCTGTTCACGGAATTTTATTTCGCCTCGCATTTATATAGGGAAGGTTATTACTTACTCGATGGTTGCCTGGCGATGAAAGAATATGAGATAAATATACAGCGAGAAAGAGAACGTTAATAAAATTTCCCAAGTGCTGGCATAACATATGATTCGATGTCGTGGTATGCGGACAATACTACCCACTCAGTTTTCGTATAATAAATTATTTCATGTTGAAAAAAAAAGCATGATCTCTTTATCCATACAAATAAATTAAATTGAAGTGTCTGTTTGTATTGTCAAAATAACAGCTTTTTAATAAATAACATATGAAAGGACTGACAACAAAATCATTTTTTTTTGTCTTTCTGTTTGTCTGTTTGTTCCGGCTAATCTCCGAAACGGCTGGACCGATATTGACGGGACTTTGACTGGCAGGTAGCCGATGTTACACAACAACAACAAACAACAACAATTATTTTTGTTAATGACTGTACAAGTATATTTGCGAACTATAAAGGGTGGATATTTTTCGTTAAACTAAGTAGTTTGACTATCCGGAACAGAATTCCTCGTGGTCAAATCAGTTTGACCATTAAGTTTGACCACGAGGAAGGAACGATCAGACAGGGGCCATAGTCCTTCCATAGTTTTAGGTAACCAGTCCATTTTAACCACCCTAACCCATAGTCTAATATCTTTGTTTCCATATCCTGCAATAGTCCTACAACAACCGGGGGTTGTCCTTGGGTGCACTAGCATAGTGCGTACAGGGATAATCGTCGGTTGGTGCCTCATTTAATTAAAAAGCGTTTTAATGGGCCTCTGCGAGTTGGCTTCGGCCCCTCTTACGTCTTCCAAAGGTCCGGGACCCCAGGGTCCCTGTAAGCATATAAAAATAATATAAATAATAATAATAATATTTTTTGCAAAATATACCAATTATTCTGTAGAAATATTCGTAGGTTCAATACGCTTGCGTATTCCGAAATGTAGTCACCAACTTACATCGAAATCTCGCCTCAAATACAGCAGCTTGACGTTGACAGCGTTTGTTTGTCGAAGCTCAAGTCGACATTGTGAGAGTCAATAAACGATTTTATGCTCGAATAACTATGTTAATGGTGCTGGCAACCACAACAAAAACATTTGGCGTCTTGCAGGGAACTTGGTAACTGGGTTCCTATTGCGTGAAGAGTTTTTTTGCGTCTGCGTAAAATATGCAGAATTTATCTGTAAAGTATGTCAGTGGCTACATAATTTTTGACGGATACAACAAGATAAAATCAGTATTTTGTGTTCTTGTCTTAGTTTTCAAAAATGTAAACAATTATGTGTATTTGGAAAATTAAGGCGAGGTTCTTCAAGTTAACCTCTAGGAAATATAATTTTAATGACATTTTATTTAGAAACGGTAATGATTAAACACTTGCTTTGTTGCTTTTGAGATCTTTTTGTAGGTACGTCGAGTACTCGTTACATAATTGGACAAAGTTCGCTCGATGGAAAAATAATCCTTACATACCCTTATTTTGTAGATTAAAACTCATTTTATTTCAATATTATACTACAAAATAAACGTCTATGTTCTATGATGATGTGATGTCCGTCGGGTTTAACATTGTTAATATCGTAAAGCATATCATTTTCAACCCAAAATTAACGAAGTTCACGCCACAATTTACTCGCGCCTCGCTGCCACCTCAAAACAAGAATGCACGCTTAAAGAACCTCGCCTTAACTACATGTAATAATTACACGTAAGGTTCAGTTTGCGCCAAATTGTATGATTTTTTCAATAGTAGGTAATAGTCAACTTAATAATTACACTAATAAATAATATTGAATATTATTAGTGTATCTGGGTATGTGCCGGTAGAGTTTACTTTTCCGAAACAAGTCTAGGTTGAGGGGCCATACCAAGAGAGATACATAAACCCGCAGGACAGCATGTGGTGAGCTATTGGGCAGTAGCCCAATAGCTCACCACATGCTCCCACGGAGCTAATCTCCCGCGGGAAGTCATGTTCCTCATCTCTGGATTACCTTTATCAGCTCAGTTCCTCGTCAGTGTTCACTCCAGCCATCCAGGCTGGAGTGAACACTGACGAGGAACTGAGCTCCCATTATTGGCCGGCTTGAGTGGAGATTCGCAAGACCAAACGTGCTCGGAGGAAGGAAGTATTCCAGTAAGTGCTGGTAGGGATCTTGACCATCTTCCGGGCTCTGGGATTATTCTGATAGTCATGGAATACCTCTCCAGTCCTCAAGCACCTCAGGATATGTTGCCTCCTTGTCGCTACGTCATTACGTGCTAGGGACCATTTCCGGGGGCTCATTATTGAGTGTGCAAGTTACCCCCTGACATTTTATCCGTATATATTATATAACATTGGTCAGGCACGGGACATACGTTCTTCCATAGTTCAAGGTAACCAATCCACTATAGACACCCAAACCCCAAGCCCAATATGTTTCGTTTCCATATGCTGCAACAGTCCTGAACGAACTGAGGGTTGTCCTTGGCTGGCCAGTGCACTTGCATAGTGCATACAGAGATATTCGTCGGTTGGTGCCTCATTCTTTTTCAAATTGTGTCAGGGGCCTCTGCTAGTTGGCTTCGCCCTCTCGTATGCTTTCCAAAGGTCCGGGACCTCGGGGTCTCGAGATATGTCAAAGATATGTCAAAGATACTAATAACATAAAGTTGATATTTGTTAAAGTGGAAATAACATCACCTCGAAACAAGGATTTGAATAGACTTTGAAATGTCGTATTTTTTTGTTATTTGATACCGCCTTTCCTAATTGGAAATTAATTATTTTTACAGTTTTTTGAGAACGCCATGTTTAATATTTTCCAGGGTTACGTTTTCATTTTCAATGCATGTACAATTTTGTGTCTGCAATCCGTAACGCAGTGGTCTGTTTGTACACAATAAGCCTTTCCTTTGTTTCTTTGTCGCTGTTTTTAGTAGCGAGCAAAAAACGGAATGGGCTCGTTTCGAAAGTGGTGCAGTATCGGAATTATTCGTGTTTTTTGCAGTATCTACTTGCGTAGAGCTGGTGGACAATGATCATTATTGACTTGAATTGAATTTTCTTAATCATTTTCGTTGTGGAAATGAAAGCAATAATGAATATTTTTTCGAAGCCCTGTTTAATTTTCGTAATTTTACTAGCTGTTGCTACCAAACAAAAACTGAACAAACTAAGTGTAAGATCGAAAACTTCCTTCAGTTCTTTTGATAGTCGATAACCGATTGATTTACAAAAAATCTATCTGCCCAGCCTTTTCCCAACTATGTTGGGGTCGGCTTCCAGTCTAACCGGATGCAGCTGAATACCAGTATTTTATATGGAGCGACTGCATATCTGACCTCCACAACCCAGTAACTGGGTAACACGATACCCCTTGGTAAGACTGGCTGTCAGACTTTTGGGCTTCTGACGACCCGTAACGACTGTCAATGATCCAAGAATGACAGCCGGGACCAACGGCTTAACGTGCTTTCCGAGGCACGGAGGAGTCTCGGTATGTAAAGATGGTCACCCATCCACGGACCAACCCCGGCAAGCGTAGCTTAACCTGACGGATCGACCCGTGCGGCTGTTATTACTTAGCCACGAGCTCCTCATAAATAAAAATATCAACAACATAACCGATCGATCTACAAATAGACCATTTTTATTCTTCTTCCACGAGAAGAAGCTTTATTCAATGTTTCTATACTTATAATATTATGTAAGTACTATAACTAACTCAATATTTTTTATTTTCAGGTAAGTCCCAGTCCTGTTTCCAAGTCCCCGTGATTAGTAGGTACAAAGTAGGTAAAAGGGCTTCACTCAATCCAGGTGTAAAGACAAAAGGCGCTCTCAATTGTCTGAAACACAATTGTAATCTAAGAAAGATAAGTTTGGGGCAGGTATTAATCGTTAAAAGGAAAGATTAACCCTTTCATTAAAGTAAAGAAGGAAGGAAGTCGCATAATCATCAATTATACGAATTAAAAAGTTGGCACTTTTATTTTTAGAATGTTTGAAGTGAAAACTTCTTTAGGCACGTTGGGCACTTTTGGGTTGGGGAAAAAGCACTGAAATTGCATGACCGTCACGCTCAGATACATATATACAGATGCGTGCGAGGGTGTGAGGGTGTGTGTGTGTGTGTATGTTTATATGTATATATATATTTATATAAGAGAGCTATATACAAAAGAGCTTATATATAAGGTGTATCTATTCAGACACGAAATATTTTAAGAGATACACCTATAGGTGGTAAAGAAGCCATGGAGACATTTTTTAATCTAAGTATATTATTTAAAAAATTAAATAATTTAAAATTACTTGATATGATGATTAATTATCAAAAGGCACCGCGCTCGCACCGCCACCGTCACCGCGTCTGGGCGGGTCATTCATAGAATAAGTAAGTAAAGGGTTTTTGCAAAATGTCGCAAACAATTTTAAAATTAAAAAAATTACGTAAAAATAAAATCAGACACGACACGGATGGCGCAGTGGTTAAGCGACTGACTGCTGCGCTGCGTGTCGCGGGTTCGATTCCCGCACGGAACAAATATTTGTATGATCTACAAGTAGTTGTTCCGGGTCTGGCTGTTTGTGAATGTGAGTTAAAATGTTTGTAAACGCACCACGATACAGGAAAAATTCCTAGTGTGGGGCAACGATAAAAAAAAAAAAAAAAAAATCTTTGATATGGCTTTTTTACCACCTAGAGATGTTTGTCTCAAAATATTTCGTGTATGAATAGATACACCTTATATAACTCTTTTGGGATGGGGAAAAAGCACTGAGCTCGCGTGACCGTCACGCTCAGATAAATATATACACAGATGTGTGTAATAATGTTTACGAGTTTGTGAAGCTAAGAAGTTTTCATTTCTGAAGTGCAGTCCTACGACTGACAGTTTTTTTTTTTTGTTGTTGAAAGGCCTCAGACTAAGTAGGGAGTAAGTTATTTGGAAAAATCTGTATAACGTTTGAAAGTTGGTATATTAGGTTTCTTCATTTATTACCACAACCTTTAGTTTAAGGTGAAAGCTCCAGGGTAGCCCGTGAAATACAAATTTTCTTACGTTTTTTTGCAATGTATCAGGTTGTATGTTGATCTGAATATGATTTGCGACCGTAAATAATCTGTATTTATATAATTATAATCATTAAAATCATCAATACAACTCTTCAATTTCATATTATTCTATTGAATGACTATTTCATGAAATCTGTCATTTGAGAATTATACTAACTTAAGGAGTTGTATTACTAATTCTAATGATTAATTCTGTAAATATATTTGCTACGGTCGCGAATCAAGAGTGTTATTAACCACCTGTTTTTTATTTTGACATGTATTAGTACAAGAAAATTAAGTTATCGTTAACAAAAGATGTTTATTTTGAAACTGGTTTAATGGTCTCGCCCTGCCGGCCGTCATGGGAATTCAGCCCGCCGACACCCGGTGCGCGCGCCGCTAGGTGCGCTCGCCCATTGATATTACTACGAATAGATTGTGTCCATATTTTACTGATTTCAAGTCGGACAAAAAAAAATTTTTTTTTGAACGAATAATGGAAATGTGTTCTATTACTGATACTGAACAACCAAAAAAATTTGCGCACTATTTAATTTTTATTTCCGGTGATACTTTATTCACATTACAATCTAGCCTATTAGCTAATAAGTAATTTAAATATAACTTAAACTTCTAAGAAATTATAACCTCTTTATATTCCATAATTACAGAAACAATTAAAAAGCCATTGTCTCGCGGGGATCCAAGTTCTGGGGTATAAGTACTAAGAGTTAATCAACATACACCCAGACAATGAGCAGAAAATTTCAAAAATTGTAAGAAAATTTGAATTTCGCTGGCTACCTTAGCACTTCCCCCTAAAATGCATTAAATTAAGACATGGAAAATGTAATTTCTAACCAAGCTATGGCTTCAAGTGACTTTGAGTATCTAGTCGCATACATTGGCTCGAGTTTTGCCCGCAATAATAGTTTGAAGATAACAATTAAACTACATAAACATCGTTTTGTGAGCTCGAGCGCACTGCACAGCCAAGCCGAGCACAAGAGGTTGTTCCATGTAGATCGCAAATAATGAATTTACGGTTCGATAAATATGTAAATTTCAGCTGGAAGGATAGCAAATTAATGCTTAATTTCTCTGTTCTGTTTCGCATAAATTTCACAAATATATTCCTAAAACCCTTTTGATAGATGCCAGAAGCTAAATTTAGAGGCCAACAAATAACACAAAATGCTTTAAGTTACTTGTTCGTGCCTTATTTTGGGACCAGTTTGTTATTGGTAATAACAAGTTTTAAAGAGATATCTAAATTAATTTATTAGCTTACAAGTTGGACAATTTAAACTTTTAAGTGTGGGTACTTAGGTTCGCTCTCGGAAGTGGTTTGTTTGGATGTTCTACTTGTTGTTGGATTGATTTATGATTAATTTCTGTGTAAAATAATTGAGTTGTTCACAAGTAATCAAACCTGGATGGAGAAACTTTAATGCTTGAAAGTTAACTGCGGACATTCGATTTACATAAGGTTGTAGGGAATTAATTAAGTTTTCAATTTTAGACAGACGTTAAAGCACTTCCTTGCGAAAACACTAAGTTATTTTCACACTTTTTACGCGTAAAAATAGCCAGTTTTCGCAATCTATCTCGCGTAAAAAGCGCACTAAATTAGAATTAGAACTAAGACTTTGAATATATTTATTTTCAATTACCACTTACATTTCTTCTAAGAGGGCCCTTCCCGGTCCATCGATCGTCAACGCGAGCATGATTGAAAAGCTTGTTGTTTCATCCAGCGCAATGTTAATGCTAACAGGCAAGTGAGAACGCAATAAGATTGAACAAAATATAGTGTGCGGAAATTTCATAAAACTTGTTCCAGGAAATACGTGTTTTTGAGAAAACCTTACAAGTTTGTGAAATAAATGTGTGTTATTTAGAATCTCCATTACATCTGCGATGTTTCTATGGAGATGTTTTCTTTATTTTTTAAATTTATGAGTACATTATGAACGGCCAAAGTTCAGGTAAAATGTGTGCAAAAACCAGATTTTTGGAGGCTTATACTGAATTTATTTCTCCAAATTTAAATTTTTTGCTTTCATAGAAACCTAGATATAGTGCACATCATACAAATTAGTTCAAAATTTTCATTGAAAGATGTTTTCCAACGCCATAATCACGTACCTACGAGCGTTTGTATGAAAAGTTTGACGGGTTGGCCGCTCTTAACAGGAGGGAACCCAATACAACAATGTAGTCCAAATTTCCACACTTAGAGACATCAACCACTACCAACACAAATGAAATGTTTTTATACTGCACTATTTTGACTGAGGGGGTCCAAATTTATGTCGATTAATGTGGATATTAATTAACAAGTCCCAAGTAACGACTCTGAGTACGGGCACAATAAGTACAATAGGTGGGTAGGAGGAGCTTGTGGCTAATTAATAACAGTTACACGGGTCGAACGAACAAGTTAAGCTACGGTTGCCGCGGTTGGTCCGTGGATGGGTGACCATCTTTAGATACCAATACCCCTCTGTGTCTCAGAAAGCACGTTAAGCCGTTAATCCCGGCTGTCATTTGTAGATCTTTGATAGTTTTTACGGGTCGTCAGAAGTCTGAAAGTCTGACAAGCAGTCTTACCTAGGGGTATTGTGTTACCCAGTAACTGGATTGTGGAGGTTAGATAGGCAGTCGCTCCATGTACAATACTGGTATACAGCTACATCCGGTAAGACTGGAAGCTGACCCCAACATAGTTGGGAAAAGGCTAGTCAGATGATGACGCTGAATATAGGTAGATACGTACTTATATTATTTCAGAGTAATCTCCTACTTCTCTATAATTGTAGTTCTTTATTACGTATGACACGCTTTATAAATTTTCCAAATATTTTATATTGTAAAATAATATAATCCTAACTAATATTATAAATGCGAGAGTAAGTTTATCAGTTTGTTTGTTAACTTTTCACGCCTAAACCACTGAACCGATCATCCTGAAATTTTGAATATACGTTGTTAGGTGTACAGAAACGGACATAGGGTACCTTTCATCCCGAAAAAAAGTGCCATTCCCGAGGAAAATAGCAATAACGTTATTATGATAATAGATGGCGCCACGTGTGTTTCGAATCATGATTGAATTATATTAAAAGTGCATAGGCTACATTTCATCCTGGATCGCAGACGAATTCGCGGGCAACAGCTAGTATTCCATATATTCCATTTTAGGTACTTTTCTTTCTACCTCAAGTAAGATCCTTTTCCCGAGAACTCATAACGGTGCAAAGTTTATAATTAAACATGTTTTATTTAAATCCGCAGAAAATTTTATATAAGGAGCAATACACATGAGATGAATTAATACCCGGATTAAGAGCAGAGACTTTAACCCGCAGACGATCGTAAATTTACTTCATAAAGAGCACAATTCGAGGCAGTCCTATATAAAATTAAACGCTTAACTTTTTCGGGCTCCTCAACATTTTTCCTTTTCTTTCTTTACTCATTGACGTGCTCCCGCGCAAAAAATGGCCATTTATGGTTCGTTAATCAAGTCATTAAGTACTTGACCAGTAACAGTGTAGCGTTCCCGACTGCTGCGGTGACATAATTAAAGTCAACGGCCACTTTTATTATTCAATAGGTACTTGCCACAAACTGAATTGTGCGGAATACCCTATTCTTTGACCATTTAATACCAACTTTTCCTTAATGTTGTGACTTTGAAGTCGGTTACATAGCTTTTTAAATACATCCGTTTGAAGTAGGGTAATACGTAAAGGCGATTTTCCTTTCCTTGACACTTTGATATGGCAACCATCGGGTCAATTAGCGAATTAAAGATTAAAGTGAACCCATTTGAATTGCCATTACAATTATTAAATTCAAACATTTGATATTAGAAGCTAAGAAGGAATTAATTTAAGTGGAATGTTCTAATTTTCTTGTTACTCGAGTTAATAGAACCGTAAGTTTTATCTTAGTAATTAAAGTAGTTTGGATTACAGTTTCAATGGAGAAGGGAGAAGCGTTTTTTCTAGGATAGATTTGTAAGTAAGTAATATCTTTCATCATCATCATCATCAGCCTATAGCAGTCCACTGCTGGACATAGGCCTCTCCAATTGCACGCCATTCAGCTCGATTCTCGGCAACACTCATCCAGCTGCTACCAGCCACCCTGCGAAGATCGCCGCTCCACCTAGCCTGAAGGCGTCCTACCTTACGTTTGCCAATTCGCGGTCTCCACTCAAGAACACGTCTACCCCAACTGTCATCGGTTCTACGGCTAATATGGCCGGCCCATTGCCACTTCAGCTTGCTTATTCTGTGAGCTATGTCGACAACTTTGGTTCTCTGCCGAATCACCTCGTTCCGGATTCGATCTCTCAGAGAAACTCCAAGCATAGCCCGTTCCATAGCTCGCTGAGCGACCTTGAATTTATGGACCAGCCGTACCGTGAGTGTCCACGTTTCGGCTCCGTAAGTCATAATAGACAGGACGCACTGATTGAAGACCTTGGAGACCTTGGTCTCCAAAGAAATATCTTTATTTTGCATAAAATATGGTACATTAATGGTCTTAAATACAAATATGAGTAAGTAGTTTCACATATTTCACTGACCGACCCAGACGACCTCCAGGAGAGCAGTCCCTACTGCTCTCCTGGAGGTCGTCTGGGTCGGAACAAGTACAGTAGCTCGCAAACATAATACACGACTGTCATTCCGACCTCACCACCGAGGCCCATCGCGAAATTCCCGACTAAATAGTCCTATCCGACCCTTGCTCGTAAGCGAAGCGACAGCCCGCGCTATAGCTGAGCCTGTAGCTTTAAATTCCCCTGATAAGAATCATAACCCTGATTTTATCCAGCCACCGTCGGTCCCTTGCCATCCTCCCTCCGACTCTGCCCTAAGCCGAGGTTCGTACCCCACAGGGGTTGCCCTTAGCGCGCAGTCGTTTTGTTTATACGTTTTTGTGCCCTGGCTGGAGGCTTTAAGTTTTTAGGAGCTTAAGACAACCACAGGAAAGACCGGTTAAAGAGTCTCAACCTCTCAAGGTTAACTCTGAAATGCCCTAGACAAAAAAAAAACACATATTTTGCTTACTAATTTCAGCATACAAAAAATACGTTAAAATTAAATTATATACCAAAACACTTCAATTGTTACTATTGAGATCATGTGGTAAAAAATAAATTTATATTATATAGTTATATTACTAGTGAGATCCTACTTGGAACTTTCCATATAATTTTAAGAATTCACTTATTGAGTAGAGTATAGAATACATTATTATAGAGCCATTTCTTAAGTTTCTTTTTAAAGTAATTTAGTGGCAGCTTTTTGATCTCTTTAGTTATTTGATTATAGATTTTGACAGACATTTTATAACAATTGTTTTAAAATAGTGTGCGACATTTTGTGGGTTTGATCTCTTGAAAGGAATTTTCTTAAAAGGTATTAATACTTGAAATAATAATATTTTGAACCCTTTACACAACTTATTTCATTCAACATGTCAAATCTACAAAAAAAACACATTCAACAAACATTTCGCCTTATTAGGACCACTGGTTGTGGGAAAATAGAAGTAAAGTATAATACATACAACTTTTTTAGTATCACAGTGTTCCACATAGTCCTAGGTTTATATTAAACTGCACAGCTGTTGTGGCTGTGATATTGTAATGGCGGCGCAAACTGTCATGTGGGCAGACTTGGCCAAGTAATTTGATCAGGAAGATGGGCAGCATCCCCCTGTGTGTGAATAATAATATCACGCTGTAGGCACCAATCAATCTGACAGAATCTTATGTCAATATTGTATTGCAGAGGTACAGTACGAGTAAACACAACGTCGGAGACTAACGATTAAATAGTAAAATGTCGCTTTTGGTACATAGATTTTAGATTTAATACTTTTATGAAGACAAAATGTGAATGTACAATAGGCCGCACGTTAGTTGTATTACATACATACATAAACTCACGTACGTACGCCTTCGTCCCATGAAGGTAGGCAGAAACTATAGAATGCCGCCAGCCTGCTACGCTCCTTACATCCTTTTCCTTCGTTTACGTTCATACATCTGGTCATACATGCACGTAATAAAAAAAAAAAAATATTATAAAGTGGCCGCCACATAAATCTGTAATAAAGTTCATTGACCCGCATACATTTATTCAAATACGTAATTCCGAAAATAGAAATGATTGATTTATTTATTTAATTTATTTAAAGACTTCGGAAGACTTACAGCTAAATACAATGGTGATAATCTGACAGCCAATTACAGGTCTTCCCGTCTAGAGTTTGTCTGGTATAAAAGTACTGGGGAACAAAATATCCACACTGTCAAATATTGGCAAAATATAAATAAATTGAAAAATACATAGATAAAAAATTAAATCTGCAGATAGATCATCACCTAAAATAAGTAAAAACTAATATAATTGCGACAGGTTATTTCCCTTGAGAAACAAGATGTTAAAAATTCAATTTAAAATAATAAAAATAAAAAGTCTAAGGAATTTAAGCTTTAAAGAAATTCATTGCTAAACACTTTTTGCCGTATTCTAAAAAAGTCGAGCTGTTTGCACACCTAATTAAAATACCTACTTACACGTACAACGTACGAATTTTGTCTGTAGTTAGTAGTTGCAAATGACATGAACTTGTCCCGAAACGACCTTTATCGTGATCCTTGACTTTGTCTAGTAATAAAAAACTATTCATAATGTATTGTCGGGGTACCTACGCAGATAAATTAAGGAAAGAGCAATGAACTTTATCCTAGATTTGAATGTGGCGGCCATCATAGTAATAAAATCATCTTATTCTATTGACATTCCGTATTACGCTAGGCCAGTTCAAGGTAAAAGTGTTACCCTTGCGTGCGGACGATTGTACAAGAAGGAAAGTTCATCATTCTGTTTATAAGTACCTACTTGTTGTGCCTTTTCATTCGTTTAAAAAAAAAAACTAAGTATATAATTGCTCACAGGTTTCTTGCTATTCGATAGATATAATCCGCTGATCTGCCAGGGTTGCTCAAAAATGAAGAGAGTTGGGACAAGGACATGATGAAGAGACATAATCTAGACACTGATGCTTGCTTCCAACCATGTCAGCCTTCATCATCATCATCATTTCAGCCGAAAGACGCCACTGTTGAACATAGGCCTCCCCCAATTGGGGGGGTTTGCCATAATCGCCACGCTTGGCAGGCGGGTTGGCGATCGCAGTATGGTGTTAAAATGCATAGAGAACGCTGTTGCCCATTTTCTAGTACTTACTAGAAAGGACTAGTAAGAGACTTCCCTTAGTCGCCTTTTACGATACCCATAAGAGGAAATGGGGTGGTGCTATTCATTATGTCCGGTATCACACGGTAATTGTCAGCCTTCAATTTTAGTTAATTGATTGATAATTCTGATTAATCCAATATCCAACTAGCTGTAGCAACACACTATCTATCTACTATCATGTCGTATACCTCTGCTCATCCCACAAACGGTGCAAGTGAGGTAATACCTTCCCGCCAGTTTACTACAGTTTACCCGTTTGAGTTGGTATCACCTTGGGAGTCAGTTTGTGCGGAACGCGGCGCCTAACGAGTAAAGTTATAAGTAGGATCAGCAAGCTTTTAAATTAAATAATCCTTTATAGAATAATCTTTTTTTATGTACTTTAGAGCCAGTCACGAGGGCTTTAGGGATATAATAGATAGGATCTTATTTGTTTTTCGGAGCATTGATTAAGATTGAATTTGATTTTGTTTAGATAAATCGTGGCTTGAAAATAATCGTGAGTGGAATGTGCTAGTGGGGAGTAAGGAAAATGTATCGCTTTAACAATAGGTGGTACTTATCAACTTAAATATTTCTTTGGTTTATACTTTATGGAGTAAGAATATTTCTTATGTGTAGCCAAGTAAGAGGTCCATGGGTGGCATAACAACTCTGACTCCGGGTTAGTCTCTAACACACGAAAAGAAGAACAAGAAGAAGGGCTTCAGTTCTATGCTATTTGTGGCCACATTTTATCCGGCATGCGGCAGACATGTCATGTCCTGTAATGAAGAAAGAAATAAGAAAAAGAAATAAAAAACGTTTATTTGCGGTAAACAAGACGTAAAAAAAAGAATGAAAAAAAAAAAAGGGGAAAATATGCGTCACCTCCACGCAAAATGGCCATCGCTCAGCATAATGCCGCGACCCTATGCGAGACAGAGCCCCAGCGCTGGTTTTCTGCGACAGCCGGCGTTGACGTGATGACGTCGACCGGTGCAGCATACAATGAGATAAAAATACATAATACTAAATGTTTTTATAAAAATAATATTTTAAATATTTTAAATGGCAACATTCCATTCCGTCGGCAGCAGCGAACGCGCCGCGCCGGCTTAGAGTTATCTGTGCAGATTATAGTAGGTATAAAGTACTCTGTGGCGTGCAGTTTAGAACTTATGACATCCTAACTATAATATTATTATTATTATATTTATTTTTTTGTTAACTTTTCACGCCAAAACCACTGAACCGATCATCTTGAAATTTTGCATATACATACGTTGTCAGGTGTAGTACAGAAACGGACATAGGGTACCTTTCATCCCGAAAAAAATTACCGAGGAAAACAATAATAACGTTCTTATGATAATAGATGGCACCACGTGTCTTTCGAATCATGTTTAAATTATATTATTATAGAAACTTTGGTAGTGTGTTAAGAGATTTTTTCTTAAATCGAAATTAACGCGAGCGAAGCCGCGGGAAAAAGCTAATATTCAATAATGGATATAATCAATAACATGGCGCATGATGTAATATTATGATGGAATTATGCCTACTGCCTCGAATCCTAAGTAGGTGCATGAAATTATTTAAATCACTTTTAATACATAATCAGCCGTACTGTTCCCACTGCTGGGACACAGGGCTCTTCTTTTCGAGAGAGATTGGGCTTTAATTTACCACGAGGGTCCAGTGCGGTTTCGTAAACTTTTCACACAATTTAACTAATCTTAATCCAACCCGTATTCTTCCATCTACTACTAACATTTAGGCCAGTAATTTCCCCAAATAACACAACAAAAACCTTTCTATTAAATACCCTAAATAGGGCTAATAACCTTGTTACATTCATTCGTATCGTTTTTAATAAGGTTCACTGAATGGGATCCTCTCATACAATGTGAGGTTGATGAGGTGAAATTTGTCGGAGCCACCGTCAATTTCCCGGATCCAATTATTGCCACATTGTTGGTTGCAAACGCAATATTACCCTTATGTTTACTTACTCCGTTTTACCAACCCGAATGACATTTTGGATGGTCTAAAAATTTATAAGAGTATGGTTAATTTATACCGTGTAGAGCCGGATGTAAAGAATAGCACCACCCCATTCCCTCCCGTGGGTGTCGTAAAAGGCGACTAAGGGACTTACTGAGAATGGGCAGCAGCGTTCTCTATGCATTTTTAACACCATACTCCAATCGCCAACCCGCCTGCCAAGCGTGGCGATTATGGCAACCCCCCCCCCATTGGGGGAGGCTTATGTCCAGCAGTGGACGTCTTTCGGCTGAAATGATGATGATGGTTAATTTTGGTTTTCTATCTGATTTTGTAAGAGTATTTGTATACGTTTTTGTAGAATAATAATGATTATTATTACGTGTCTATATTGCAAATGATTGTTATTATTATCCTTCTTATGTTATATCTCACTTTCAATATCTATGATCTTCACACGCTAAGAATCTGCGTTCTTCCAAGAATCTTCTTCTACTCTGTCCTTCTCATACTTCTGACTTTGTTCATTCTTCATTTCATATTCAGTCCATTCTTCTCTGGAATAGACGGGTTAGCGATTTCAGGCTTATGTGTCAGCTATCTGCCAGTGAAAGTCCCGTCAAAATCGGTCCAGCCGTTTTGGAGATTAGCTGGAACAGACAGACAAACAGACATACAGACACAAACATTTTAGGAATTAGTTTTTTGTTATAAGTACCGTATATACTTTCATATGAATTTAGTAAAAAGTTGTTATTTTGACGTTACAAACAGACACTTCAATTCTATTTATTTGTATAGATGTGTGGGATCTACAACGCCACATGCGAACTAGGCATCAAAGACCTGACCTTACACAAATCCTGCATCGCGCAATCAAAGTTTACCGCGCGACTGGCATATATGCAACATCCCGACATCAACCGTCGGGTAGATGCCCACCAGACACAACACCCGTCTGGTCGGAGGATCCTCCCTTATCAATAGAGCATGATAGATGTATCTAGATAAGTCCAGGTTTCGTTACGATGTTTTCCTTAACTAGTATCAGTAAAAATAGACTATATAATAAAAATTTAGCTGTATGAAAATAAATGAAATTCGGCATTCACACCAGATACAAATTACAGTGTATGAAGCGATAAACGTATCTGATGGATCCAAAATTAGTAATCCACGTGTAACCTACATACTGAGTGATAAATGATGTCTGATCACTAAATAAACAGCTAATGTTAAAGTTATTATTTCCAAGCTTTAGCACAATTTCACTCTGCATTGCACGAGACGGATCCTATACTCATCTATTAAATTCGATCGTGTGTGCTTCATTGGATAGTTATGTTATACCCTCATAACATGTGCAGTATGTGTGTGATTCTTGTATGGTCTAACTAGGGTCATATTTTCACCATGATGATTTTCCACATTTCTAACTTCTCGAGAAATATTATTCCAATCCGAAACTTGAAATGTTTTGGTTTTAAGGGGGAAGCGTAAGGGTAGCCCGCGAAACGGAGGTGATCGGCGGCAGCGATCTCTCCCGTCCGGCCCTGGTCCAGGCCATGGCCCGTAGCGAGAGAGCATGGGAGGCAGTCACCTCCTTCTGCGAAGCAGTATTGCTCGCGAAGGACGAGGCGGAACGCGTGAGGGAGCGAGTCTGTGCGACCTCACGATCCTAGTCGCCGCAGGAGACGCCCTGGGCGGCGGGAGCCGGTAGCCGATTCCCGACCACCGTAGGTGCAGGCTTGCGGACGGCGAGCTGCCTATAGCTCGCCGTCCGCAAGCCTGTACATAAGGTGGCAAAAAAAAAAAGAAGTTGATCTAAATATGATTCGCGACCGTAACATATAATTTGTATTTACAGAATAATAACCATTAGAATCAGCAATACAACTTCTTGAGTTCGTATAATCTGCTTGAATGAGTATTTCATGAAATCATGACTTTTATGATTGTACTAATTTTTATAAAATTTCGCGGTCTACCCTGACGCTTCCCCCTTAAACTGACAGGTTTTCATTTTCAGTATTTTTACCTTTTTTTTTAACTAGGGCATCTCAGAGTTAACCTTGAGAGGTTGAGACTCTTTAACCGGACTTCCCTTTGGTTGCCTTAAGCTCCTAACGAAACTTAATGCCTCCAGCCAGGGCGTATAAACTTATAAACTAAACGACTGCGCTCTAAGGGCACCCCCTGTGGGGTACGAACCTCGGCTTAGGGCAGAGTCGGAGGGAGGATGGCAAGGGACCGACGGTGGCTGGATAAAATCAGGGTAATGATTATTATCGGGGGAATTTAAAGCTACAGGCCCAGCTATAGCGCGTGCTGGCGCTTCGCTTACGAGCAAGGGTCGGGGAGGACTATTTAGTCGGGGATTTCGCAATGGGCCTCGGCGGCGAGGTCGGAATGAATTTTTACCAGCTATGTACGTGTTATTCTTTTATGTTATCAGCCATTGATATGCGACGACACAAGAGTATAAAAACATCAAATTGAAATAGTCTATCATAATCAGCCTATACCTAATGTCCCCACAGCTGGGATACAGGTATTATCTCTGCGAGAGGGAGTGGGCCATAATCTACCACGCGGGCCCAGTTTGGATTGGTGAAATAGCTGGCGAAGTACAAATCTCCAACGTCCTATTTTGGGTACGCAATTTGCATATTTCATTCAAAATCAAGTGCTTACCTATTTTATTTACTTACTCCTGATTTCCCTCATTCTCTCTTATCTGTGACCCTTGGATACATTACTGTCACTCCAAATTGTGTTATTCCCATAATGTGGGGGTTGTGGAACTCAATTTTGGGGCACGTGACAAGTAATTTTAAAGGTCCCTGGTCCCCCGTTTTCAAATGCCATGTACAGGTGCTGTGGTCACAAACTTCTGTTTGACCTTTCACTAAATATGGGAAATTGATTTTGTTGTGAGCTTCCATAATTTGAAATTAGTTTTGCTCCTGTGTTGGCGCAATTAACATTTTGTTTACTGTTGCTATAGATCATATAATAATGTTGATGATATTTTTTAATGTTCAAAATAGATACTAATATGTACAAGTATATATAAAAGGGAGGGAAAAGAATCAAAGGGCATCAAAAAATTCTTCCGCATCGCTGTCAACAGAAAAAGTGCCCAAAAGGGTGGCAGCATTGCCACGTTGTATGGCAATGCTGATTCTTTGGGCAAGAAATAGGCCAGCCTTCTGGTCACGTGAAGAGTCGAACAACCGCTTAGAGATGTCTCGATGTCTGTCTGTTGCTATTGTATGTTTTACTTAATGAATGATGGAGTGGTGTTTTTATCTTTTTGCTACAGTTGCATCTTAATTGTTCTAATTAAAAAGTTTAGGCTCACTTTGATTGTGATCAAATTCAGTATTAATATTTTAGCTACGAGCTTATCAATATATTTCGACTAGTCGACACTTCACGTGACCAGACGGCTGGCTCCTTCTTTGACCAAAGAATTAGCATTGCCATTCAACGTGGCAATGCTGCCGGTCTTCTTGGCACGTTTTCGGATGACAGCGATGCGGATAAGTACTTCGACACCTAACTGTCCTTTTGTTTTTTGTATTTCCTTGTATATTTAGTTTGTTATGCTTTTAATTTAGTACCTAATGTAAATACCTACAATTAGTTGTTCCGGGTCTGGCTGTTTGTGTATGTGAGTTTAAATGTTTGTAAACGCACCCAGGATACAGGAGAAATTCCTAGTGTGGGGCAACGTCAAAAAAAAAAAAAAAAAATGTTAGTTGCATCATATCTTTTATATAATCATTTTAATGTATTTGAAATAAATAAAATTTTATAGTTACGAGCTTTTTATTTATTAGTTCATACAGCCTTGTTTATGGAAGTTGTTGGAGTTTGTTGTTACATAATAATATTTATTTCTAGGCAACTTTGTTTTGTAAGAATATCGTATTGTTTTGTTAAAATAAAAGGTCTGATCTCACATTACTCGCGTAAGTTTTGAATAAAGGTTGTAAAAGCTTTTGTAAGGCTCGTAGGGCGCCAAAGGATTAATTACCTTTAATTACGAACTTCAGAAACAGTTTAAAAGCTTAAAGATGTTATACCTATCCTTCCAATAAATATTTGAACTTAAAAAACCCAAAAATATTTAATAAATTACCAAATGGAATTAAGGACTATTATTCAATTTAAAAACAAATGAAGACATCTATGATAAATTGTAATGATAAATTGTAAGTTATTTGACATTGATATTTATTTAATTTTGACAATGTATTATTATCTATATTTCTATTCATTATTTATACGTATATTCAAATGTTAATGTTTTGCTTCTTTTTATTTCTGTTTTATGTTGTGTTTCGTTGTAATTATTATATTTTAATATGCTGATTTTTCTTTTTTTTATAATAATTACGTGAAAGAGTGTACCTTTAAGGTAGATTTTTGAGGAACTATTTATTATTATGAAGATCTCATGTAAAATATACCAAAAATCACACCAATAAATGAATTTGAATTTTTTGAATTTAAGTTTAACAATAATAAGGTATTTATATTCTAAATGTAAGCACGTAGGAACACTGTCAGACGTCACGTTTGAATGCCATTTAAAAGTTGCCTAAAGCTTATTAAAAATTCAAGACCATCATTAGGACTACTCACTAAGCAGACTCAAAAACTATTAAGATCGTATCGACACGGAATAAATAAAGAAGCTCGTTCAAAATTCAACGTATTACGAACGAGTGATATTTACTTACTAAATGTTGACGAGATTGGCGTGGATCAGAGGCATTTACATCAGCCGGGAGAAATCCCCGCCATATTTATTTATCGCTTTCGATAGCAATGGCGAGAGGCTACAATTACCAGAGACCCCACGCTACTGCAATTTTGCAAATTGCTGATTTTACTTCTGCCGAAGGCAAGACGTTTTAAATTGCAACTCGTTAAATGCATTAAAGAGTAACATCTTCGACTCACGGATTCCAACGTGAGCCAACTTTTGAAAGACATGTTGTTCACGATATTGTAATTATGAATGAGCCATACATATTTATAACTTGTACATCTGTTGTTTATTTGTGAACTCAAAATTTTGGTCATCGACATCGTCGGAATGCTAATGACTTGTTATGATTACAGCCGAGACTTCTTATTCTTAGTATTCATAACATTATTACATATTTTCTGTGGGGAATTTAAGTTCGTATAAACTTGAACAAAAGTGAATAGAATTGTTGAAGTAAAAGTAAGATCCAGTAGCTACAAAAGGACGGTAGTATATTTACTTTCTCCTTGCTTCGCCTATGTTTCTTACTAGCTTTTGCTCGAGGCTGTACCCGCGTAGTATTTTGGTTATAGCGTAAAAAGTAGCCTATGTCCTTCTCCATATCCTAGTATATTATATCTCTGCCAAATTTCAAGACGATCAGTTCAGCGGTTTAGGCGTGAAAACATAACAGACCGACAGAGTTACTTTCACATTTATGATATTAGTATGGATAATAGGTATGTGGGTTGCGGCTTCCATGGAACAGATAAATTGGTTTGTTCTACATTCAATTTTATATTTTAATCAATATTAATAACGAAAAGGAGAACGCTTTACGCACCACAATGATAGTAGCTTATACTAACGAAGATATAACTCAAGTTTAACTACTAACCGATTAAAAATCGCATCCAATTGTATGAAGTGTAACGAATCAACATAAATTATGAAACTTTACACCGGAGCTAGCAGTTATTGCGATAAATTGCTCGTTGTCGAGTTCATTAACGAGTTACTCGCACGCGAGTACAGCGAGTACTAGGCGTTTTTCATAACCGAAGCAGACGGCCTTATGCATATTTGATGGAGCATGGCAGTGCTTTTAAGTACCTGTCAACGTTTGCTGAGGCGGCAGCGAGCCAACTAATTAATCTAACAACTTGTTATAACACGTACTATTATGATCATAAGGTCTTATTTACACTGTTTGTAAGCTTAAAATAACGTGGTCCAACATAGTGGAACGCTCCAAGTATATGTCAAGGGCAACGAGGCTGACTTGCATACAAGTTTAACATTGCACCGTGTGCTATTGATGATAAATATGTGTATTGCAAAGAACCGTGAAATTGCAAAGTAATTTTTTCAAGTCCTCATTAGTGCTCGCAGTGATATTTCATAACAGTTTCATCTCTGAAGGCTACGAAAGAAGGCTGTCAGTAATTTGTCATAGCCATTCTTAATTGTAGGTGGATGAGTTGATTAAGGCCATGGTATGCATGCTCTCAGATAAATATCTAACGGTTATTGTACACTAATGAAGTAATGAGCTATGAAGCCGTGGCTGATTGATTGTTAATCAATTTCGTGGATGCTTTTAGAATCACTGCTACTATTTTAGTTTGGCATTTAAATCTAACCGATACAAAATTGCATGGAGCGTAATTCCATTCAAAAAATCAATTATTTTAATGAAATACGGCTGCCAACATTTTTTGTTCGGTAATTACGAAAGAAGCAAGAACAAGAGCACGTAGCTGCCATATAATTACAATTATCATAGCAAAATTATAAGTTGTGGTGCGTACGACCGGCACTTAAGGCCGAGACGTATACCAGAGACCTTGAGTGGGTAGCTAGTGTGTTCTCTACTCACGCAACGCGTCGTACGTCCAGCCAGTAATAGGACTCGCCCATCCAGGAGCGCTGTCCCAAATAAGACGCATAATTAATTTATTATACATAAAACAAATAGCATTTCAGTAAAAAAAAAAAAAAAAATATTATTAGTAATTTTTTATTAAAAAAAGATCAGTAATTAAATTATCTTTTAAAAGGTTGGTTCAAAAGGTGGTTTAGAAAAAACATACTTGATAGATTTTGCGTGATTCTCAGTTTTTTATCCGCGTTAGAAAAAAAATTCAAATTAATTTCACTTTTCTTTAATATAAACATAATCTAAAATATTCACATAATTATTATGTTATTAAGAAAATGTTCTAATTTAACACATATTTTTTCCAAATCACACTACTCGTTTAGACGTGATCTTCAGTACAAAATCATTAAAAGTCGGCTATCGTCGCCTTAATAACAAAAGCGGCGCGGGCGCAGACTAATGACACAAGAACGCTAGCGCTGTTGCCGTAATGCAATGTGGAAGAATGCAATTTGCGTAACTAAAAGCGAAAATGAGGTCCATGTGCCTACACTGTGATTAAATCTTATTTTCACAACTATTATGTGCACAATTACATTTAATGCACGAAGCGAGAGCGAAACTTTTCTCCCCATAACGCCGCGTGTAGAATGTGACCTATAAAAAAACAACTTACATTCCAAATCCCGGGAAAATCCTGCCTTCCGCCGGTTTATCTTTATCCAAAGGGACTCTATTTGATACATTTTGTAAGACTCCGTTTACCCATAATGTGAAATTTCTTTTTATACAGCATAATAAGATTTTGATTTCGTAGAGATTAAATTCAAATGCGAAATAAGGTTAGCAGAAAAATACAGTCTGTTTCTATTTTCTTACTTTATATTTTTCCATCTCAGCACTGACAATACCTGACTCAGAATATTAAAATTGGAAACACATCAAATGAACGGCAGCCAAGCCAATATGCCAAAACCTATAAGATGATTCAACAATTTCAGAAAAAGACAATCGCACAGCACGGAGATCGGGTGCAGTGAATCAAACGGAATCTTACTACCTACATACAATACCTGGCCACGAAATCTCGCGGAACAAAATACAAATTCGAAAATCTGGGTACAATAAAGTCGGATGCTTTACGAAACTAAGGCAACTTAGTTTCTATTTCTTGCTGTCAGGATAAGTCCTACATTCGGTCTATACACCATTAAACGCCCACGTTGGCGGTTAATAAAAATACTGCAGTACGTGGTACATTTTGTATCTCCGTTTTTCCTCCAGGACTCAGTTTGGATTAGCCGCCGGAAGATTTATAGGTTCCTGACTGTAAGTTTAGCAGGTGCGTGTGTCAGAATGACGCTTCTAAGAGGGAAGGCTTTGTTCTACGTTTAAAGGGGTTAAGACGAGTAATTTGTTTGATTTAATATGTTACTTGCTTGTTTTAGCTTTCTGTTAAGTAATGCGCGCGGATTTAGCTTAATATTTTTTTTGTTCAATGAAAGGCTGTATGATCAATATGAAGTTCCAACATAAGAACATAACAGTGGTTGATCAAAACTGAAAAGTTATTACTAGAGATCCATATTCGCATATTTACCTAAAGTAGATTTTTTAGCTATGAAAGTATGGAAGCGACTTCTAAAAAAATATTTATTTAAAAAAAGAAACCCCGGGATTCTTGGATTGCATAGCTATTCAGATGCATATTTAATTAAAATTAATGTTTAACCCCCTATGCAAATATATAATATGTATGTAGGGTGTAATAGGAGGGGTGGTGTGTGTTAGATAAAAAACATAAACTATTAAATTATTTTAGTTTATGTGTTTTATCTAACACACATCACCCTCCTCTTACACCCTACATACACATATTTGCATAGGGGATTAAACAGTACTTAAATACTACATCCTGATTGAGCGTAAATATTACCTCGGCTATTTAGGTATAAAACATTAAATTTGTCGAACCCGGAATCGCGGGATTTTTACGATCGATACAAAAGTGCATTCCATAAAAGCCAACATTTGAAAGTAACATCCATCCAAGTAGTTACATCCGATTCTATAATCAGAAACCTAAATTTGTCGATCCCGGAACCGCGGGTTTTTTTCGATACAAAAGCGCATTCTGTATTAGTCAGTATCTCAACTTGTGGATATGCATCCGAATATTCAATCGCTAGTTATTACATTTACATGAACCGATCTCACAAATAAAGTACGAGTATTTATTGTCTCGTAACATTTTCAACTCGATTAAAAGAGAAAATAGTTTCACTCGCCCGCAGTCAATTCAATCGTGCATTAGCGTTGCACAATCGACTAAACACAGAAAATCTCTTAAATACGCCACTATATTCTCATCCCGCTTAATGACTACTTAGTACACTTTACATTTAATTAACAACCGACGTTTTTAAATGAAAACAAAGACGCGTGATTGCCAATGAATCTGTGGGGCTTAGCCAAATAGGTTTCCGGGACATTTTAGATCGTCCTCCAGTGTACAATGGACAGAACCGTGTTCTTTGTTCGTCGATCTCGATTGCCCGATAAACAAACCTTACTATAAAGAGATCCGACTGGGACTCGTAAGAACATCCAACTATTTGAGGAAAATACAGGAAAGGAAATCGCTTCGATTCCTGCAAGGGTCGGGTAAACAGGCCACTTTCTAGCGATGGAAATGAATCTGTGATCGATGTCTGTAACAACTTTATCTAATGAGGTTTTGTTCTATCGAGGTTTTGTTCGTGTATTAAATGTCAGGGATAATGTTCCGGGGCTATTCCGTAGAATAATTTTGGTTTTAAATTGTTGTGACCACTTTGACCTTTATACAATTAGGTTACATAAAGTTCTTTAGTATCTTTTTTCCGCTCCGGAATGTTCTTTTGACTGATCTAATCTAGGTCGTCAAGTCTAGATGTTTTCCTTATACATAACAGTGGAATATTTTTATCTCATTCTGCGATAAAGTATTTTTTATTATATTCATTATGATTTTTTTCTTTAACATTCGTTTATAAGGCAAGCTGCAAAGCATTTTTTTTTTGCCTGCCTACCGAATGCATAATAAGATCGTTGAAGCAGAAAAAAGAAGCCGATTTACATCGAACTACTTACTATTCAACATAGATCAACATTAATACATCAGCGTATTTACGATAATTATCATTACCCGAATGTTTATCATTGCCGATCGGGGTATTCAATCCAAGACGCACGCCTTTGGCAGCTTCCCTGAATATTAATGGAATGATATGTTTTAGTGCGTGCCTGACGCTGAAACATTGCCAACAGCAATCCGAGGCAGACCGTAAACATCGCGTATTGAAGCTCCACTGAACAGAAGTTAAGCTCTATACAAGGTGTAATTTAAATAGCTGAAAACATCTTAGGTTTCGTTGCTCTTTTTTATTTTATTGTAGTTATTTTATTTTATTTTGATGTCGGTTATCGCGTAAAAAAGTAGCCTATGTCCTTGTCCATATCCCAGACTATATCTCTGTTAAATATCATGACGATCGGTTCAGCGGTTTAGGCGTAAAAACGTAACAGACAGACAGATAGATAAAGTTACTTTCACATTTATAATATTAGTCATATTAATTAACTAGCTTTAGCCCACGTCTCCGTCCGCGTGGATGTCGGTTATCGCGTAAAAAGTAGCCTATGTACTTCTCCATATCCCAGGCTATAACTCTAACAACGAGGGGGCCCATTAGGGCCCAAGCCTGCCGGGTCAGCGGGATTGTCCGAAAGGGGTACCGCTGCCCCGGAACATAAAGGGCCAAGGAAGGAAGGAACACAGGTGGGTTTTAGTCAGTAAGAGTCGGACACTCACTTCCGCTCCACTCAGACCCATCATTTCAGCCGAAAGACGTCCACTGCTGGACATAAGCCTCCACAATTGGGGGGTTTGCCATAATCGCCACGCTTGGCAGGCGGGTTGGCGATCGCAGTATGGTGTTAAAAATGCATAGAGAACGCTGCTTCCCATTCTCTAGTATGTCCCTTAGTCGCCTTTTACGACACCTACGGGAGGAAATGGGGTGGTGCTATTCTTTACATCCACACGGCACGAGAAAATCTGATAGTTTGTGCTAACTTGTTGTGCTGGAGACTGTACAACGAGTGAATACAGGCGCATTCTAACGGGGATTTAAAACTGACTCAAACCAATGCCAGTCGCGAGTGCGCTTGCACTCGCTGTACGTGAAGCATGTCTATGTGTGCGTGCGTTTAAATTGGTTGTAAGGAGCGAGCCTTCTGCCTTCTATTTTACGGAAGCTCTGTGTATTATTGAATAACTTCTACAGAGCAATGACATTATAGGAACGTATTAATTCCCGGAATTGGCAATAAAGGACCAAATAATTGAATGGTTTTCTGAGAATGACTTTAAGACAATTTTAAACTAACGTAAGTTAGGAATTTCTTCTTTAATTTGTTGTGACGCTTTTGTTTTCACTGGAAATGAAATTTAGTAAAGCGAACCCTCAGAAAAGGAATGTTTTTTAAGGCTGTTAGTACACTTTTGTAAAAGCAAACACAAATATTTTATTTAAAAAAAAATTAGGGCTGGAACACATTTTTGGGACGCAACTGTGGCTTTATTCTCATGATGAAATATGACACGGGAATATGGTAAAGCTACACAAAACGTTCAAACGTCAGAGTAGTGTCATATACGTGTGCATTAATGGACAAAAAACAGAGTTCTTTATGTGTACATTAAAACCTCATACATGCCTATTGTTCAGTGCAATACAACAATTGATTTCCTCTCTCAATGGATTACAACTGGGGCAAGATTAATTATCGTGCGATAAATAACTGACACACTTTGTTTGAGTAGAGTCCACCATATCATTTTATAATTGGTCACGATCTGGTACCAACCAACTTAGCTTTATTTCCTTCGAGTGTTTATACTTGTGTTGGTCGCTATCAATATATTGTCTAGTTGTATGTCTATACATGCATTTTAGATCAAAATAATTTGTTCGTAAACTCGTGATGAAATAGAAGCTGTAGTTAACGCACCAGCAAGTTCTCATCTTAGTGGGCACGGCTGCTTAGTATTTTATACATAAGTTGACAGAGACTGTTAATCATATCTTGCTGCATGATTTTTTTTCTTGTAGATAACGAGCATTTGAGAAAATCATTAAAATGTTTTTATGCTGTTGATGGTTTACAGTTACACAATCGCAAATTACAACCGCAACGGGCCGCACGCAAGGCATTTTCTTACAAAAAGTGCGGTGCGGCCTACCTATAGTGTGGGTTTGTTCTTGGAAAATGTACGAAAGTTATGTAGGAGGATTTTTGCAATGCGTTGCGTTGCGCTGCGTCCCAGTGTGCGTTAGCCTTTAAGAGCCAGACAAAATAACAAAAGTAAAAAATGTGAAATAATCAAATTTAAGCTAGCACGTTCGTTACTTTAAAACAAACGACACCTGATATGATCAAGTAATTTGAGCGGGAACTTGTTAATTACATTAATTCGACGATATGATCTGAACAAGTGTAATTGGACTGGATCACGGCATGTTCGTATTACAGCCAGAAGGCGCTCTAATCGACGCTCATTCCGCCGCACATTAGAACATCACGTAATACTGCACACGATCAAATTAAACGCTACAACTACAACTTTGAAATAAGTTTATAGGTTTCAAGGAGTGATGGTTTTAGGGTTCCGTAGTCAACAAGGAACCTTTATAGTTTCGCCATGTCTGTCTATTTTGTTATACTTCCATGTGGTGCCGGACGTAAACAATAGCACTATCCCATTTCCTCCCGTGGGTGTCGTAAAAGGCGACTAAGGGACTTTCTAGAGAATGGGCAGCAGCGTTCTCTATGCATTTTTAACACCATACTGCGATCGCCAACCCGCCTACCAAGCGTGGCGATAATGGCAAACCCCCACAATTGGGGGAGGCCTATTGCCAGCAGTGGACGTATTTCCGCTGTTATGATATGATGATGTCTGTCTATCCGCGGCTTAAAGAAAGCTGTAATTTGGCATGGGTAGGTATACATATTAATCACGCCGACAGAGTGGTAAAATAAAATAAAAATTGTTTTTATGTAGGGTACCTCTTCTACATGTAAAGTGGGGATGATTTTTTTTTCGTCTATACCATGATATGGGGTATCGTTGAATAGGCCGTTAGTTATATTGCAGGTTTATGTAAATTATTTTTCGATTCAGGGAACCGTTTGCGAAATATACTCTTTAAAGTGCAAATTTTTGTTAGAGTCATATGTGGGTTAGCAGCTAAATGGTTGATTTTGTATATGTGGAAAAATTCACGGCGTAGTATACATGACGAACTTACAAGTTATATATGTAACGAAGTTCAAAGGAAAAGTATCACAGTAGGCTTTACTAGATAACGAGTAATTGTCAACCAACTTACTTTTGCAGTTGGAGAATTTACCGTCACGTATATCAATGTATGGGAGAACATGTGTTACAACTACAATGTTAAAGTTCTTGGGATAAATTCGTTCCAACTACGGAACCCTTTATTGCGTGGTACGACACGCACTTAACCGGTACTGGTGCCGATTCCCTTGTTCACAAACTAAACTAAATTTAAGTTCAGTGCATCTTTTTCTTTCTATTTCATTAAGAAAAGGACAGAAGATAAATTTTAGTTTAGTCCTGTCAAATTAATCAGCGCCTGTCACTACTCCATACAAGTTTAGACGTGATTAAAAACTTTCTTACTAAAATTACGTCAATAAACTAAACTAAAATTTATCTTCTGTCCTATTCTTAATGAAATAGAAAGAAAAAGATGCACTGAACTTAAAAGTTTAGTTTGTGAACAAGGGAATCGGCACCATTCTCCCTTTTACTTGTAGCATTATCTCGCTTTGATTTTCCGAATGCATTACTTTAATGCGCTGTCGATTAAAGATTGGTCACACGAGCATAAGCACACGCAGATGCCTCAGCTAGTAGAAAAACGACAAAAACAATTGACGCTGCAATTCACTGAGTTTTCTCACAAAATCATAGTTGGAGGTTACGCTTATGTGAGCAGCCTCTTCATTACCGAACGCGAAGTTCAAAAGCGCTGCACATACAACTCCCGCGCCATAACAGACACTAGGGATGCATCCGATACCGATACCGATGCCGATATATCGGCGATACTCGAAGTTTGCCGATATATCGGCATCGGCGATATTTTCATGGCCGATTCAACGATACTTTTCTCATCAATGTTAATTTTAATTACTAAAACTATTAACTAATCTCAACCTGTCTATAGTTTTAAACGGTTTTATTTAGTTTGTCCTGTTATTTGTTCTTTTTATATTAAAAAAAAAAATAATTTGACTTGTGTTTTATTTATTTTACCTTCATTTTTGAATTTAATAAGCGTATCGGTATCGCCGACATTTTTATAAGAACATCGGTATCGGTATCGTATCGGCAAAAACCCAGGTAGCAAAATGACGTCAGCGGCAAAAAAATTACGTCATCCCAAGGTCATTTTAGGGTCCGTAGTTTATTCGTCGATTATGTACGTCACACTAACGTCATTTTAACGGAACTCAACGGAACGTCCTGGTGACGTCGATTTTGCGTCATGTCTTGAGGCTGTGACAAATAGACGTCATCTGATGGGACCCTCCGACGTCAAGACATGACGTCTCTTACGTCGAGCAGTACCGTAAACGGACGACATAATGACGTAAAAATGCTACCTGGGAAGATGTATCGAGGTATCCCTAACAGACACCCTTCATAGGAATACCGAAGCTCTACAGTTAAGAATCAAATTGACTTCTGGACAATTCAATTAAGCTGCACGGTAAGTGCAAGTTTGCAAACAACCGTGCGAGAAGCTAGCCAAGTTCCCTAGAACAAGTTTATCAAAGAGATTGTAGCCGAACAAGTTAGCCTTCGTCGCAGCCTTTATGTTTATACGTACGAGCAACGTTTGTTCACATCTCCGTACGGGAATGTAAATTTGATTTATTTTGGCATACCTATACGTAAACATAGGTGTCTTTGGCTATGTGCAAATATACAAGACGTTTTATTGACGATCAAAGGATCTTGTGAATCTCACGTCGAACCAGATATGTCGATTTTTTTGCCGATACGTGCCTTTGATGTCATTTGACGGTTGTCAATTTCTGATACAGTATGTTCTTCGATAGGGTTTATGCCACCAGTCGATAGATAAATATGACTAAATTTGTCTTTCGATAAACGAATCACGTCAGAAAGTATTTTCCGTCTTATTCTATGAAGAAAATCCGGACGCCAAGGTTGTAAGAACAAACAGCTTACAATATGTTATATTGTTACCATTTAAAAGTTGTGCTTTTCGCCTCTTAACTTCGGCAAAGTTAAAACGCCTCTGCGTAATATGGTCTTTATGCTCTAAAATACTGGCATTAATGTTATGTTGTGTCAACAATTGCAATAAAATACGTTACAATAATAATTCATTGCCTTTGCCAGAAAGAGGGGCTCGCGGGTAGATGATAACAGTCACATGGGTCGATCGAAGGTTAAGCTATGCTTGCCACGATCGGTTCGTGGATGGGTGACCATCCATTACATATCGTGAAAATCACGTTACGCCTTTGGTCCCAGCTGTCATTCGTAGATCTTTGACAGTCCGCACATCGGCAACAAGGGAGTCACAACACATAAAAATACGAAGTTTACTAAATCAAAAATATCTACATCATCATCATCATTATCGTCATTTCAGCCGAAAGACTTCCACTGCTGGACATAGGCCTCCTCCAAGCACCGCCACCTCGACTGGTTCTGTGCTTCCCGCATTCGGCGGATTGCTGCGGCTTTCATAAGGTCATCGGTCCACCTTGTGGGAGGCCTTCCAACGCTACGTCTTCCGGTAGGCGGTCGCAACTCCAGAACCTTTCGGCTCCAACGGCCATCCGTTCTGCACGCAATGTATCCTGCCCATTGCCACTTAAGTTTGGTAATTCTTCGAGCTATGTCGGTTACCTTGGTTCTCCTGCGGATCTTTTCATTTCTGATTCGATCACGTAGGGAAACTCCAAGCATAGCCCTATCCATTGCCCTTTGGGTGACTTTCAGCCTTCTAATAAGGCCCATATACATACATATATCAATCAAAAATATATTTAGATTTTAATTTCCATAAAAAATATAATAGAGCATTAAATAGTCTTCTTAAATATATTATTATCAGTTCTCCGATATGCTCTCTCAGAAAAATTTAAATGGATATTTAGGTAATAAAATAGAGGTTTCCCATAAACTTCAATTATTGTGTTGTGACACTCTCGTCGCTGACGTGCGAGTCGTTACTGGTAGTCAAAAGACCAAAAGTCTGACAACCAATTTACCAAAGATATGTACCTACCAATTTTATCATGTATCGTGTTAAAATACTGGTATTCAGCTACAAACTTAGACTGGAAGCCAACCCCAAAATAGTTGAGAAACGGTTACACGGATTTTTGAGTCTCTACCAGAAGAAGAATTAAATATTTTTTTTATCAATAAATATGTACAGGTTGGGTAAAAAATCGTCGATCAAACGAAACAGGGCGGTAGTTGAGGTTATTTGCAGTTTTTTTTTTTTTTTCAAAGGTATTTTCACTGCCCACCCTTTTATTTTTTACCCATCCTGTATAAAATATTAATCTGAAAACCATGACATACACGCGTTTATCTCATCATCATCATCATTTCAGCCGAAAGACGTCCACTGCTGGACATAAGCCTCCCCCAAAGGTGGGGGGGGGGGGTTGCCATAATCGCCACGCTTGGCAGGCGGGTTGGCGATTGGAGTATGGTGTTAAAAATGCATAGAGAACGCTGCTGCCCATTCTTTAGTAAGTCCCTTAGTCGCCTTTTACGACACCCACGGGAGGAAATTGGGTGGTGCTATTATTTACGTCCGGCATCACACGGTATGTGTCTATCTATTAACTTATTAATAGCCATGTATCTATTCATATCCGAAACTAGTCTAAGTAACCTAACTTCAACTTACTATGGGAGGAACTAACTTAAATTCAGTTACGTAAGCAATCCTACCAATGTAAAGGCAAGGTAAGTGAACCGACGAATTAAATTATAAGGTTACCCTCACTGTAACTCCATCGAGATTATTCAATTGGGCTTGCTGAATATCAATTGGAAGGCAAGTACCAAATCAGGTAGTATAGATTCCCAACTGAAATAATATCTTCGTGGTTGACATAGTTTAATAGGATTTCGATTTGTAATAGAAATATTTGTGATTCTGTTAAATTGTCGAATTGTATTTCCACTTCGATACGCTGAAGCCCGGTTTAATATAGGCGTGGTCAATTCCAATAATGGTATGATAAATACGATGAACAAAATACTCCGTGTTAGGCCAAAAAAAGGTTCATGTGAAATAATTGGAGAAGATAAAGAAAAGTTGTTACAAAAAAAAAAAGGACTATGTAGGTACATTTTATCTGACAAATGCGGAAGACAGATACAGACAAATTAAAGGTCCTAATTAAGATATCAAAAGAATTTTTCTCTTAAACTTTGTTCGATCAGTAAGTCTCTCTTTTACAAAACCGGCCAAGTGCGTATCGGACCACGCACAATGAAGGTTTCGTAGTTGGGATAAATTTACCCCAAGAGCAAACTTAACATTGCAGTTGAAAAACAAGTTCTCCCATACATTTCAACTGCAAATCGACGGTGAAGTACCAATAACACCTAACTGACAAAGTCAAAAATGTACACAAACTGAATGAGGATGCATGCATGGAGGTAATTCCATGAAATAGGCACCTTGGTTTAGTTGGAGGTATTTCCACATATAGTTTAGTTACTAAAAATACACTTAGGAGATTTCACTAAAACATGCGAATAACGCTTTTAAGTTCAAAATGATAAAAAAGTGAATTCTAGAAAAATGTGAGTTAGGAGGTATTGGCACTTCACCGTCGAAATGTAAGTTTGTACGCACAAAATTGAGAGATTTACCTTGTTATTTCATGACCAGACTTCTTACAGGTGTTCCTGTAATATATAAGTAAAAAACTATTTAGTGTTTTTTTTTTTTTTTTTTTCAAAATTTTAGGCACAGTACTTTCGGATACAAGTGGTGGGAATGGTCAATTTTCATAAATTTTCGTAAATAACTTTAAGAGTATATATTTTAAAATTATAAAAACAATATATCTGAAATCCTTACAATTAGCGCTTTCATTAGATATGTCACATGGTAAAATTGCAATTTTTTTTTCAGTTTGTGCCCGAAAAGTGACCTCCATATTCAAATTTATTTACGTTACACGGCCGTGTTGGGGTCAAAAAAATTCATATGTGTACCAAATGTTCAACTTAATCGGTCCAGTAGATTCGAAGTAAATCGGCTGTGACAGACGGACAGGCAGACAGACAGAGAGACTCACGAGTGATCCGAGTGTTTTTCGTTTTGTGATACGGAACTCTAAAAAACTTCACAAAAGAAGTCAAAGTCAAATCATTTATTTTAAATAGGCACGAAGATGCACTTGTGAACGTCAAAAATTACATGAATAGTTAATTGATTCTAGTTGCGCCTTCCAAAAGGTGGTTATGTATGGAGAAGAATGGGCAAGAAACTCCATACTTACTCTTTTAAAATGTTAACAATAGTTTGTATACATTAATGAATAATTATAGTTGAAGATGATGTACCTAGAATAAAAATGAAAATTACTTACCACAATTGGTAAAAAGAATGAAAAGTGAAGTAATGACAGAAAAATTAATAAATGCGATAGGTACATGGTGCTCACATATTTACAAACATTGTATATGAATTTCCAAAAAAAAAATAAACATATAATAAGTCAGTGTGTGAGTTTAATTTATATTAATCACAGAAAATAAAATTAATAACATAAAAATTATAAGCGAGGACGATCTCTTTTACGACCACTAAAATTGTGGGTTACCTAAAACTTGCCAAATTATTAAAATGGTTTTACATGTACTGAAAAGATGAATGGATAATGTATGCAGCAATATAATGTAACTACAAAGTAATACTTTATTACATAACTAGTTTTACGATCACCCTGCGTCACGGTCCACTTAGGCTAAAGGTACATTATCATGTACCTGACTACCTGCGAATATTCTAAAGGACTGTTAGTCATAAACCTTGTCACCCGGGTATTGTGAGGCTCCTTGTTAGGCTGCGAAGGATCCCAGATCCTGTATACATGATTAAGTATTCCCCAGGACAATTCCCGGGGGGGCTAGAGGTGTAACTAGGATGCTTCAGTTATGTTGATGGTAATAGCCGTTCAGTAAACGTCCGATTTGCATGTGCTAACTGCTCATGTAGTTAAGAATTAATACATGGTTATTATGACGTGTATACTCCATTTGAAATAAGATTAGACACTTAAACCTTTTTTACAGTCCTTGCAAACGATTTTGACTTCTATTGCGTTGTTGGTAGCTGTAGTTTTGTAACCACTTTTTCGCTTTTAATGCCATCCTTATGCCTACGGAATAGAAGTCAAAATCGGTTAAACGGATTGTAAAAAAGGTTTATTGGAATGTCGAATCTTATTTCAAAAGGAGTATAATCGTTTGCAATTATGAATAAATACGTGCATTTACATGATTGAGTCGTGTAGTATTTCACGATTGAAGAGTCTCAATGAATTTAATCAAAGATAAGAATTTAATTCAAAACTTGTTTTTGGCAACATAGCATATTTTATTAACTACATTTTTACTCAACAGAAGTGATAGCCTAGTGGTGTGGCCGTCGGACTGCCAGCTCATAGGTGTTGAGTTCGAACCCAAGGCACGCACTTCTGACTTTTCGGTTTTCTGTGCGTATTCCTTAGTCCTTATTCCTAAGAAAAATATTTTTTTTCTTTAATTTCACGGGTACCACATTATTTGATTACATACCTTATGCAACTATTTCAGTAATATAAAAAAAAAAGATGACATTTAAAGGTTGCTACTAAGGTTTGAATTGTAAATAAAAACTCAAAATCTCTACATTTGTTCGATTCATTTATTCATTAGTCAGGACATAAAAAATACAAAGTAGTTGTTGTTGTTATAAATTAAGATAATAAATAAATAGTATATAAATATTTGAATATTTTATTTTTAAGATAAAAGTGTTGACTTGTTAGTATTAGGGTACTTTTTCCTATACTCTTTCACCAACAAAAGCAAATTTTGCTTTTGTTCTTCATTGGTTGTAATCAATTTATTATATTCCTCCATTCAAGCTTAAATTAAACATTAGTGAAACCATCATTTAACTGCTAAAGCCATACAATGCTTTTTGTTAAAATTTGACAACTGGTAGCGAGCTCAAAATCATTATAAAAAAAAAAATTGTTGCTTTAGTATCAGTAATTGATTACATTTCCATTATTTGTTCAATACTTTTTTTTTTGGTCCTACTAGAAATCAGCAAAATATGGATACAATCTGTTCGTAATAATATCAATGGCCGAGCGCACAGCTGATAGGTACCCACCACTGCGTTCTGCTTCACTGACCGCGCCGCGGGCGCCGGTGCGTTGCGCGACGAGTATCCATTATACCAGTTTCAAAATAAACATCTTTCGTTAACGATAACTTCATTTTTTTGTACTCAGATATATCAAAATAAGAAATAGGTGTGTAATAAAACACGTTTAAGTTTAATTTGTCAAAATTTGCGCACTGATTACAAACTTTTCCTGTATAATCGAATGACAAAGTGCCGTGGTGATAATTGAAAAGTCGAAAATTAAGGACTACCCTATTTTATTTCACTTGCTTTAAAAAACGGTGAAGGAAAACATCGTGAGGAAACGTATGTGTAGCCAAGTCGGAGGCTCATGGGCGGCATAAAAACTCTTAGTCACTAACCACAAGAAAAGAAGAAGACTACAGTTTTTAAAACAATCCTTTTACGGAGACTCTGATAGGCAAAAAGGAAACCCCACACTTAAAATATAAAATGAAGTTATTATTAGATATTTAAAAACACTAAACAGACCATCATGAAGTGTAATATAAAGCACACACGTGACTCGCTATAAACTTCAAAGTTCATAAGAGCACATTATGAAACTTTTCCTTTCATAAATTCAGTGCTCCTTCGACGAGAGTTAAGTGAAATTTTGAATTACCCAACGATGCACCAAAGTGTATGGAGTATGTATACTTACTGTGATGTAGATACATCTTTAAGTGGAAAGTTTTAGGTTCTTAAACTTTAGTATGCACTAAGTTAGGGGTTATCACAACAAAATTGTTTGTGTTAGATACTTTTAGATGTATTTTTAGCTTTAATGTTTCTGAATTTCAGCTCTATTTACTCTGAAGTTTGGAATCATTTGTTCAGTAGCAAACAAAGGTGTCAAAGAGTGAAATGGAGTACTACGCTGAAAGGCTTTTCAGTATGATCTACCTAGTACATAATACATACATAATTATGTATATACGAACTTGGAACTAGTAATATGAACTGTAACATGTCAATGAATTTCAGGTTGATGACCGTTTATAGGTATATAATGTTCGTTATTTTCTTGAAACTTTTACCATTTTTTTCCTGGTAGTCATGTTTCGTATAATAAAGTTATGGGTTGCTAGGAAAAGCTACAATTGAAATTTCTTAGAAAAACTGATTGATTTTCAAAGAATCAACTTTTATTACTTCCCTTCATTACTAACGCTTCATGAACCAAGTGATAGAAAATATTTTCAGGATTATCTACCTACTAATTTTCAATATAACTTTTTATTTGATTGAATAAATTCAATTTTCCTTTTAAAAATAGAAGCAATATAATGCCTTTTTTTTAAGAAATTAAAGAAAGAAAGAAATTATCAAATAACTTCTCCCATTCAGAGTGGGAGAAGTTATTTCATAGTCAGACTTTTACTGACTAAAACCCATCCGTATTCCCTCAGTTGCCTGTGTGCCAGGGCCTCAGTATTCTTTTCGGACAAACCCGCAACCCTGGCAGGCATCGGTCCTAGCACTCCTAGCGGACCCCGTCAGTGCGTGCTGACATCTCTTTGAGCCGCACGTAGAACACAACACGCCGTTGACCCGGGTCTAGTCATTATGGCGGGACGGCGAGCTGCCCATGGCTCGCCGTCCGCAAGCCTGCGCCTACGGTGGCCGGGAATCGGCAATAGATTCCCGCCGCCCAGGGCATCTCCTGCGGCGACTAAGGGCGTGAGGGCGCACAGACTGCCTCTCCCTCACCTTATCCGCCTCCTCCTTCGCGAGCAATACTGCTTCACAGAAAGAGGTGACTGCCTCCCATGCACTCTAGCTCCGTACCATGGCCTGGACTAGGGCCAGACGTGAGAAATCGCCGCCGCCGATCGCATCCGTGAGGACACGGCGATGCTCTACCCAAGCCGGGCAGACCGCCACCGTGTCTTCCAGGCAATCCACGAAAAGGTAATACCCGGGCGTTTCCTCCCGCCTTATCCTGAACAGGAACCTCGCGAAACAACCGTGTTCAGTGAGTACCTGCGTCAGGTGGAGGACGCCGTGGCGCCTCTCTAGCCACTCCTCAAAGAGTGGACTTATCGCCACAATTGTGGCGTGGGTGGCGACAATCGCACCCTCCATGTCGCCATAAGATCCCGTTGAAGCTCTGTCCGCTGTGCTGTGATTTCTTGCGGCAGCGGAGTTACGCCCTAGCGTTTCACCTCCTCGCGCCACTCCCATAAGTGCGCGAGAATTTTTGCCTCCAGATTCCATGGCGGAAATCCGGCAAGGAGGCTCGCTGCCTCATCGGAGACCGTGCGGTATCCCCGGGCTAGCCATCACCCATTAGGACGTGTTCAACCGGCGGGCTGGTCGCCGCCTCAAAGAACGCGCCCACGCCGGTGCCCCATAAATGGCCATGGACCGCACGAATCCCGCATAGAGCCTCCGGCAGGAGGCGTTTGGACCCCCTAGATTGGGCAGGAGGCGTTTGGACCTCCTAGATTGGGCAGGAGCCGCTTCAAGGCAGCCCCGGCCCGCTCCAGTCTTGAAGCCAAACGTCGGAAATGCTCCACAAAGTTCAGGACCGAACCCTGTGGGACATCGCACGACATCTCTCGCCGGTTCCACTCTCCCTGGTGACCGGGGTAGATGACAGCCTACGTTAGTATTTTAAGCATTCTTACCAAAAGTGAAGAAAACACGCGGCATCAGAAGGAAAGTACAGTCAACCGCATGTTCACAGTAACAATTCGATATTGATAACGCCTTTATGTAGTCGCAAATACGGTTTTAGGAGTTCAAGTGTTACTGCGACTACATGCGGCTGACCGTAGGTACTATTGCGCTCTCAGACATTGGACCACCGTAAGGGCTATTTCTGCTTGCAGTGCTTGGCCGTTTGCCTATGCTCATCAACCACTAGCATCGCAGCATCGGTCGTCACAAAAAGGGGCGGTAACAGACATCTGTTACCGCCCCTTTTTGTGACGACCAATAAAAATAATATTTGTTTAAAAAAAATCTCAGGCTCTGTTACAATGATAACAGTTGTCCATGACCACCTCAGCTGGTTTTTTTGCCGTCTTTATTTTTATTTTTTTTATTTACAAGAATAAGGGGCTCAGTAAAAATCTCGTGACAAATAAATAATCCCGTGCACACGGATTTTGTTTTCAAGGTGGTTAGATTTCTGTGACGGCAATAGTACATTAAGTCCATGTTAACCCTATCACTTTAGAGGCACTTCATGAATTCATTATAACGGTATTTGACCTATGCGTATTAGACTATTTGCGAGCGATAACAGCACTCGTAAGCTCATTAAATTGGTCCACCGCAACCCGTTAGCTACAAATTAGATATTTGTAGCATTGCCAACTGGCGGTAATTAAATTTTCCTCTGATTAGTAACTCGGTTTGTTTGGAATCGGAACGCGACCGATAATTAAGAAGCGTTAATTAAATTCCACAAATTATCAGAAAACTTATTTAACAAGTTTTCTGATAATTTGTATTCGAATGACGCTAATGGTTTTCAATAGAGTTTTCCTATTTAGTAGGACTGCTTAGTTGCTTAGTGTCAAGGTACGAGTATATACCAGAAATAATAGTAGGTAACTACTTAATTTCAGTTATTAACTGAAAGTGGAATGAACTTTCTCTAAGCACGCAAATTACCTCTAAATCAAAATATCTTTGATTCAAAGCTTACACATGATGCCATGTCATTATTTCGAGTAAATTTCGAAATAATTTCAAGATTAAATATCTTAGCAGCTTACGTAGTAATTTGGAGTGAAGCCCGAAATTACCGGAGGCATTTGGGGTAATGCTCAATTTGTCAAGCGTACGACCGAGAGCTGTCCTGGCTTCCCGCGGTGATAGCAATACCTACTGAAATTACTTTTTAAAATATTTTTTAATGTAATTCCGCGGTACTCAAATGATTTTTTAACGAACTCCTTCAATTTCCTCGGACCCAATGTATTTTAACGATGAGTACCCATCTTAATAGATTTACTTTACAATTGGATTTCGTTTTTGGGCTCCATTAAATTGGATAGATTTTTTTCCGAGAGAAGGGAAAAGTTTGTGTGTTTTTGTAAAAGATTCTCGAGACTCAAATCTGGTATCGATAGGGGCCATCGCTCATGAAATTCTGGAATTATTCGCAATTGTCAGAAAAACGTTGGCTAGCGGAACCCTTTTCGTCATACTATAGAGGTAGGATTGTCTAAACCCCAAGGTTTTTCAGGAGCGGACCAGTGAGACGGAAAGATAGTAGGATAGTAATGACTAAAAAGGGTTCAGAGTTCCCAGTGTACTTACATCAGGTCTTCCAAACCTTACTCAATTTATACTAATCTAAATCTTTGAGAGCGTAACAGATAGGATTTTGCTCTATCCAACCGTTTTTCACCGAACTGACATTGTCTATAATGTAGGTTAGTATGTAGATAGATATAGATGAGTAAAGCTGCGTTTTCACTAGGCGACATGTCGCAGATACTTATCGCTCGAGATTTACGTAGTTGTCTCTGCAAAAGTTGTGTGTGTCCCGCGACATATGACTTGTTCACATTGGCCAGTCGTGATCAGTATGTCGCCCGAGGAGGTAGTGTTGGACCACATTACTGCCATTTTAAGAACACAAAGCGACACACGTTCTCACTACTCAAAGCCTGTCCGGCGACTGTCGAGGGACACGAAGAAATAGACATATATAGCGACGGTAAAAAGGTAATAAGCGACATATTTTTCGAAAATGAGTCATGAATGCCATCCTACTTAAAGTCTTGTTATACATGTAGGATGGCATTCATGACTCATTTTCGAAAAAAATGTCGCTTATGGACACATGCATACTCTCGATAAACATTAACCTCCTTCTGGAGCAGTCGGGTAAAAAACAGAACACTGTTGACAAGATAGACAATTGCGAGTTAACAGTACAGCAGTTTTGTTTTGCAATTAGGAGTTTGATCGATATCCGTGGCGCAGTGAGTAGCAACAAGGTGATTGACTTCCGTGTTTTCATCTGCGTGGACATTCAATCAATCTGGCCTTTTCCCAAGTTTACTGGGGTCGGCTTCCAGTACAAACAGACGCAGCTGAATACCAGTATTTTATATGGAGCGACTATCTGACCTCCACAACCCAGTTATTGGGTAATACTATACCCCTCGGTAAGACTGGTTGTCAGACTTTCGGGCTTCTGACGACCCGTAACGATTGTCAAAGATCCACGAATGACAGCCGAGACCAACGACTTAACGTGCTTTCCGAGGCAAGGAGGAGTCTCGGTATGTAAAGATGGTCACCCATCCACGGACCAACCCCGGCAAATGTAGCTTAGCATCCAATAGCTGCGTGAACATCCAATAGCCGAAGAATACATGGAGGTACTTACCTATAAATGCTACATGTAGGTTCTCACAGCACCGATAGGAACTAAAATGAGACAGAACTGATGGTCAGACTGCTCCATGCAGTTATTCAGAATTATCTGTCAGAGCCACAAAGGACAATGCAGGTATTTCGTTAGGCACGTTTAACATCTCGTCATCAAGCGCTCTCAAACGTCCTGAACCAAATGAATCATAATGATCTCGCCATTCCTCTTGCCTTCCAACTAAGGTTGTCAGATCGGAAGACTAAATATCTGCAACGTAACAAACAGTCGGGATTTGAGGATTATTGTCAGGACAAATAAATATAACAAACCAAAATGTTATATTTTTTAAATTAAAATAATGAAGTACACACTTCTTTTTTTTGTCTTTTGGAAGGCGTTCAAATGTTTATCTAAGGCAGCAGTAATCCATACATACTAAAATAATATTATAAATTCGAATTTAACTCTGTCTGTCTGTCTGTTTGTATGTTACATTTTCACGCCTAAACCGCTGAACCGATCGTCATGAAATTTGGCAGAGATATAGCCATATCCCAGGCTATATCTCTGCCAAATTTCATGACGATCGGAGAAGGACATAGGTTACTTTATTACGCGATAACCGACATTCACGCGGGCGGAGCCGCGGGCAAAAGCTAGTCGGTATATAAAGCAACCTGTTCAATATCATTTGAAATATCAAGCACGTTGGGCAACTGGGAGAGCTTTATAACGCTCGGCAATTTTAAACGACTGTTTTGTCAAATGATTTTTTTTACAAGAAGCTGTTTGTCGGGACATCATGTATTTTGTCGGGAATCCCGACCATCTGGCAACCCTACTTCCAACGTAACTACTATTAGGTATGTGTAACTATAAAGCAAGCTTTTCGGTAGTTTTAGTTTGGACACCAAACTTTATATCCATCAAAACTAATATTTAAGTACGAAACCTTTATCGTATAACGTAATATAAAAGAATACTAAGAATCATGAAAGCTTGTTGGGTACTACTTTTTTGTGAACCTTGAGAATATTCGCTGAAAGTTTCAAAACAAAATTGTTTATAACAAATTTCAGCAACAAAAAATCGTTACAAAGAGGCAACTGAAAAATATATTTTAATAAGTGATATTTTGTCAATTACTTACTAAACTCATTGGTACTAACAATCTATTAAAATAAAAATACAATGTCCTAACCTAACTCAAACTAACAAACTAAAATATGGCGTCGAAAAATTCCTCCGCATCGCTGTCGACTGGTAAAGTACCCAAGAGACTGGCGGCATTGACACGTTGTACGGCAATGCTTAGCCTCTGGCCAAGGTAAAAGCCAGCCCTTGGGTCACAGGAAGTCTCAACCAGCCGTTTGGAGATTTTGTTGAACAAACCAATTAGCATTCGGACCAGCATATCGGCCGGCCGGCCCTAGCCTTTGATCAGGATAGAGCGAGATTGTCTTTCAGCGCCCTTTGGTCGACAATTTTACTTCAGGTTAGTTCTCCTTCAGTTTTATATGACATAAATAATAAAATAATAAAAAATATATAAATATATATATATATTATAAATAATATATATATATATATATATTATTTATAATATATATATATATATATATATATATATATATAATATATTCATTTGCAATATATATATATTGCAAATTTCAACACTTATTGAATTTAAATTAAATTAAGTAGCTCTAATAAGTATACTCCTGCTTCTTTAACATTAAAAAATCTGATCTGGCAATACTGCTCCCGCACCTCTCAAAAGGCGCCTATAAAATTTTCTTTTGCGCTGGAAGTTGTTTTTCGCAATTTGCTTTTTGGCGCCCTTGCCATCTGACTGCACGGCCCGAGGGTTACAACTCCAAACGGCTCGAAAATATAATTTCCGAGATCTACATTTTGTTTTCTTTTTTACCTGTTAAAATTGTAGCACACACCACTTAAATTTCCAGGAAACAACCTGTATTCCTGTAGTACCTAAATCCCCTCTCGTGTAAAAGTTTTTTCAATCAAAACTCATTCAATCACAGCTTAATTCTGTCGAAGAGGAGACAGGGGCTGTCAATAGCAGCAGCCGTTACTAATTGTCGTTAAACTCCTAAGCCAACATAAAAGCGAGCTCTTATGTAACTAGCGGGTCGGTTAATTTGTTCTGTTTTTGGTACTACCGTGTTGGATTTTGATTAAATTGTGTGGTGTATCCAACTAATATGTGTAAATTCAAAAATATGTTAAATTATATACTACGAGTTCGTCGACTAAAGACTGCCTCGTTGGTTTAATGGTCGCAAGCGCTACACTCGACCGGTTTTGTGCTTCCCGCATCCAGCGGACTCCCGCGGCCTTCACAAGGTCATCGGTCCACCTTGTGGGAGGCCTTCCAACGCTACGTTTTCCAGTACGCGGTCGCCACTCCAGAACCTTTCGGCCCCAACGGCCATCTGTTCTGCGCGTAATGTGCCTTGCCTATTGCCACTTAAGTTTGGCAATTCTTCGTGCTATGTCGGTTACATGCTGTTATGTTGGTTGCCGGTCGAGGTGGCGGTGCTTGGGGGAGCCCTATGTCCAGCAGTGGACGTCTTTCGGCTGAAATGATGATGATGATGATGATGATGAAGCGCTACACTGCTGAGCGGGTTCGATTCGTAAAAGGTTTTAAACTGTCTAGTGAACATGATTTGGATATATTCAATACTAGTGTTTCTCGGCTTAAGCATTTGTTGGTGAAAAGGTTCTTTACGGAAAAGTAATTATTTGTGTCTAAATGATGTTTAGTTTGTATAATTAGTTGATCGTGGACTATTTATTTCATAATTTATGTTATAGGTATTTTTTGTAACGACCCTTGTTTTCCTTTTTATTATTAGTGTTTATCAGTGGAAATTTGTAAATGGTCTTCATTTTCATATTTTTTATGTTTATGTTTATGTTTTTTTACTATACGTTTAGCTGTAAGTTTCCCAAATAGAAAGAAAAAAATAAAACCTAGGTCGGGCAGTGTTAATGGGTCTCAGTAGTAGCCCGGAGTCTGAATTTGTGCTGTTGATGGAGCCGGGAATTAAAACATAACTGGTGAAATAGGTATACTTCTACAGAACCCTTCGGGGATTACAGGCGTGATATGTCGATGATTATAAGTAAGTAGTTAAGGCGACTATAACCGACTTTTCATGATTTTATACTAAAAATTACGTCTAATCGAGTAGTTAGAGTTAATGATTTGGAAAAAAATATATGTTAAATTAGAGCATTTTCTTAATAACTTAATGTGTGAATATTTAAGATTATGTTCACACTAGCTTTTGCCCGCGGCTCCGCCCGCGTGAATGTCGGTTATCGCGTAAAAAAGTAGCCTATGTCCCTTCTCCATATCCCAGGCTATATCTCTGCCAAATTTCATGACGATCGGTTCTGCGGTTTAGGCGTGAAAACGTAACATACAGACAGACAGAGTTACTTTCACATTTATTATATTAGTATGGATTACATAGTGAAATAATTTGTAAAGTTATGTCTAACGCGGATAAAAAAACTGCGAATCACGCTAAATCTATTAAGCGTATTTTTCTGTAACCTTCACCTTTTTAAAGATAATTTAACTATTGATCTTTTAGTATACGTGTTTCATTAAAATACCGTTTATTTTATGTATAGTAAATGAATAATGCTTCTTATTTGACAGCGTTCCTGGATGGGCGAGTCCTATTACTGGCTGGACGTACGACGTGTTGTGTGAGCTCAGTACAGAACACGCAAGCTAACCACTCAAAGTCACTGGCATATATCTGCGTCTTAACTTGTTACCTGTTCCTATCTATCGCTATTCGCAGGATACCGCTAGTGTTGAAACTTTTTTCAGAACTCCTCTTGTTATGGTCAAGATGAAAATACAAGAGCTGAAAAGCCTACGTAAAAAGTTACGGGTTGTAAATTGGGCAGTTTGCAGTGCAAAACACGTTTTGACCTGAATACGTCTTTAAATTTGCTTCCATAGTGGGAGGCAATTCAGAAAACTGATGATAACAAAATCGGGTTATAGAGTTTTGTGTTGTAGCTAAATATCTATAATTTACATCCAAAATTTGATTACACCACTCGATAGCTAAAGGATCAAAGCGTGCGTTACAAAGAAAATATTACCGGTTAAATACACATATTCACGTTAAACACACGGTCGTGTCCACGTCACAGCCACATCACTCCGATTTTTTTGTTCTAGTACTTTTGGACGAGCTCATTTGATAGAATCTCGTACGTAGTTTTAAGGAGAGTTTCTTCAAGTTAACCTCTAGGAAATGTAATTTTATTTAGAAACGGTAATGATTAAACACGTGAAAAAAATATATGTTGCTTTTGAGACCTTTCTGTAGGTACGTCGGATACTCGTTACATAATTGGACAAAGATCGCTCGACAGAAAAAAAAAATCCAATAAGACCCTTATTTTGTAGATAAAAACTCATTTTATTTCAATATTATACTACTTTATGTATTGAAAATCACATCATAATAAATGTCTATGATGATGTAATGTCCGTCGGGTTTAACATTGTTGATATCGTAAAACATATTATTTTCAACCCAAAATTAACAAAGTTCACGGCACAATTTACTCGAGCCCCGCTGCCACCTCAAGAACAAAAATGCACGCTTGAAGATTACCTAAAAAAATTAAATGAACATTCTTGATTGATCTGCCATTTTTACTTAAATAAAACATCACTAATAATCTCCATATGAAACGAGTAATTAGGTACTACGTCAATCATTCAGCTATTGAGTTCAGTAGTCGTAGGAACTTAATAAATATGTCCAATCGATCAATCACGCCATGAATCAATCAATTGCTTGTGTTAGCCACAGTACCGAAACACGTCATTATTTACTTACACACATAGACAGTTATAATAATCTTGGAAAAGCGTAACTATTTCCTACATATTCAATGAGGTCCGATTATCCAATTATTATACGAAACATGTTTTCTTTAGCAAACATAATTAAGCTATCAATCAACACGGCTACGAGCGATACTGATCATTATTCATAAAAGCTTAGAGTCCAGAATAGTTTGGACTTTTCGAGGTTATAGAGGCTGTGTACTCAATATATGCATGTGGCATACAGTAAAAGTGTTCGTGGCAGCACAATATGTAGCTGGGGCTGTAAAAATGTCCTGTATAATAGAGAATGTGAAGGGGCCTTTAATTAAAAGTCCACCCGCCGGTCCTTGCCGAACAATAAAACTCCACATTGAATGGTTAATAGTTTTTTCTCTTTCATTAACAGGCACTTTAAATTTCTAGACTGAACTGTTTGCTTGTTTGACGTCAAGTTCCTTTTCTCTTTTTATTTGGCATTATATTTGGATTTGTTATTGTTTTGTAGCTTTAATGAATAAATAAAAGTAAACATGAGATGAGTCCCGTCGACCCTAACAAGCAAAGTAATTCGATTTTCTAAAATAAAGAAAAGAAGTCGACAATGCTTAAAGTAGATAGGCTCCTAAAATCGAGAATTTAATTATAATACTAAATACCAACAACAACCTTTGGGCACACATTACTACATTTACTACACACCTAGGTACCGAAATTACCGTTAAGGACACAATTGCTTGCGTAACCATCAAAGATAGAAAAGAAAAGAAGAAAGTATTAATTGAGACACACAGGAAGATCACAAACTAAACTAAACACAAAATGATAAAAGTATTAAAAAATATATACACCGTGGCATTTTAGTCGTCTTGCAAAGACAGCCCACTTCATGTATCCAATGACTACTAATCATTCATGTAAAAAAATTTTTTTTTTGTACATTAGAATTTTTTATTTTTGTTAATTATGACGCATGACATAGTTTAAAACACCCTGTTACGAGTGCAGTCTGAGCTTTGTGTTACAAGGGCGCCGCGGAATGGAGCGGCGACATCTTTATCAGAGTTCATTCATCCTAACGCAAAAATGTGTTTCTTACTATTGTAACTTAAACTTAATCTAAATCCATTCTGCGGCGGCCTTGTCTCACAAGGCTTGGACTGCACTCGTAACAGGGTGTTTTAAACTATGTCATGCGTATAATGAATTAAAAAAAATATATATATCGTACATTAATTTCCTTAACGTCATTAAACAAAAATTATCAATTTTGAGCTAAGTAACGCTTACGATTTTTGTAATAAGTACTGCTACTTTTATTCCATAATAAAAACAAAAGATATGACCGACATAATTACTCTACTTTTATTTATACCCTTTCCAAAATAATCAAAACTTTAAACGCTTGTACTGAAAATGTGTATATTTTGTTTAGTGACGTTAAGGAAATTAGAGTGCGATATATATATTAAAATGTTCAAAAATTTTTTTTTACGTGAATGATTAGTACTCATTGGATACATGAAGTGGGCTGTCTTTGTAAGACGACTAAAATGCCACGGTGTATAATATATATCGACGCTTGAAAGGCAATGTTGACTAAACGACATGTTGGCACCGTTACACAAGAGCATTTTAAAGATTTTTTTTTCCAAAAAAGAAAAACTTAAAATGCTCCAATGTATACCTACTCTACTAGAGTATACTCCACTAAAAAATATAAAATACTTACTCCATTTTAAAGTTTGCTTTTGTTTTAGGAAAATAATAATTTAAAACGCTCTAGTGTAAAGTTGCCATCATGTCGTTCGGTCAAGCGTCGATTTAAAAAAAGAAAATTAAAAAAAACAGAAGGTCCTATACGCGGCCAAAAGGCTTCTATATCAGCATGACGATAAAAAAAAAGAAAAAAAAAAAAGAAATCAAATTCATTAGACCGTGGAACGGTAGCTAGACAAAATTGTATTAGCAATATATACGAAGAGCTAGTGACTTGTTCTAACGTTGCAGAGGACGTCTTTCACTTCGATACACTGCGGTGTGTGGTTACAGGCGGTTCTGACACACCTCTGCTCTGCAAACTGCAATATTCGAACGGAATTGACGATATTGTTTACGTGAAGGTGCATATTTCTTATAGGTGTATTGATTTGTTTTTAGACTAATAGAATTAGATAAAATACTCTTTTCAACGCACTTGCTCATAAAGTGGCTCTAATTTCACCGCAATCAGGCACATAATGACACCTATAATCAAACTGTGACTTTTTCATTGCTCTTATTCACAAGTGAGTTATAGAGTTTTTATTTTATTGGTTGAGTTGCTTTGTTCTTAAAATATTTCATTAAATAATATATCTGATAAGCCGCTATGCCATCAAAAAGAGTTAATTATAATTTTACTAAATGTACATTTACTAATTGTTTCACTAAATAAACTTTTCATCTACTAAATAAAATGATTTTTTATTATTATTTTCTTCACAAGTGTGTTGAAAAACATCGTATGATACACGTGTGTATTGATGATTACCGTCCTCGGCTCTCTTAAGACCCTCACCTAACAGCTCGGGTCTCAATGGCGCCTCAGCGGTAATCACCAACATTACACACTTGTACCATAATGTACTATTATAGCACTGTCCTTTGTAGATCTTTGACAGTCGTTACTGATAGTCAAAAGCCCGAAAGTCTCACCAAGGGGTATTACCCAGTAACTGGGTTGTGGAGGTCAGACAGGCAGTAGCTTGTAGTATACATATCGTCAAACCAAAGCTTTAGATACAACGATACAGCAGCGTTAAAACAAAATCATAAAGCTTTTCTACCCTACTAAAATACCTCGAGGTTTTCTCCACAAAGACTTGCTAACTTAAACATAAACATCCAAGATGTTCTAGAAGTTTCCTAAGATAAGCTGGCGCTGTACACCACGCAAGCAGATAATAACACTGGTCATATTTCACGAGCGCACAGCCCCGATGAAACAGGGCATTACGTGGACATATCGCTTTGATTTATGTACTGTTTAAGGACCCCTTAAAACTATAGTAGGAAAGCCGATATTTGGAAGGCTAGATTAATATCTTTTGAGGATATCTTGCATGGAATATGCATGAGGTTTGGGTTTGTGTTAAGGACTAAAAAGCTTCTGATGATGACATTTAGGGACTGCTGTGTCATGCTTCAAAGACAAACTAGCATTTGGGCACACTTTCACACACAATACACAATTCATTTAGTTGTTAATATACGGAGTAAAGTACCTATTTTATACAACTCAGTTCAGGACTTTTAGATAATTCAGGTCATGTTTCTAAAAAGTCAGGAAAACCCTATTTCGAACCAGATGATCAATTCAAACAATGACGTACCAACATGGAATAACCTTACATCTATTCTATCCATCATAGACTTCATGTCCTCATCCATCGCTTGCCATCAGGAGAGATCGAAGTTAAGAGCAGGCCCAATCAGCATAAAATAAATAAATATGAAAAAAACGAAAATGACTTGTGTATTTCTTCAACGTGTTGATCAAGTCAATCTGTTTCGTGGAAAAGACAATTTCATCTCGAAATATTGTTAAGAACAAACGTAAATACATCAAACGCTCAACCGTTTTCCAGAAAGTGCGGATTTAATAAGCCAACACCGACTTCAGAGCCGTCCTGTCGACTTCGACTGCCTACAGCTGTGACAAATTGCATCTTAATTCGAACTGATTAAAGCAAAATAAGAGTGAGCAGCACTTGAAAAGTTTCATTATGTAGAATTCAGCTGAAACATACGTGTGCGAGGCAATACTGAGCGGAATACATTACTGGCGGAACGCAATTTGTCCCTACCCTACAATTTATGTGTACAACCCACTTTATGCAAAGGAAGTGACGAAAAAAGGAACAAAACCTTCATGTTTCGCATAATGAATACACACGAGTGACTTGTTGTGACTCAGTCGATGTACATAATTACTTTTTGTTATAAACTTCAAGGGAATACTGCAAACCTATCATAAGTTTAAATTAGCAGCCTCCATGGTTAGAGAGAAAACTCGTTAAAACACTACGAAGGCTTTTGTAAGATTATAACTTTGTTACTGCATACATACCTACGTCTATGTCTAACTCTCTGACAAAATGAATTGACTTATTGACGGAATGATATGAAGAGTTCCCATAACACTGAATATACTTGCTATACGTACTCACGTTCGTGGTAAATGTGGCCGCTTCGCACCGTGTGTAAGGGAATATTCTCTAAGACATCCTTATGTTCGGAAATCTAATATTCTACAAGACACAATAGCCTGACTAAGATAATATTTAGTAGGTCGCCGATGGAGTGGTTTGATGTTCATACGAGTAGCAGACTTAAATTATTCGGTTATTATAAACTTCACCAAAATTAGTTCTGGTGTTAAATTTAATTTCTACAGGCGAATAAAATAAAGGTTTAGCAATTAGGTATATAATACAATTATCATATTAATTGAAACCACGTGTTCAACATTAAGTATTTAACATAAACAATTAAAATAGTTAATAACAATTAATATTCTAGCCGTGGGACCTTTTAGTAATCATCATCATCATTTCAGCCGAAAGACATCCACTGCTGGACATAGGCCTCCCCAAAGCACCGCCACTTCGACCGGTTCTGTGCATCCCGCATCCAGCGGATTCCTGCGGCTTTCACAAGGTCATCGATCCACCTTGTGGGAGGCCTTCCGACGCTATGTCTTCCGGTACGCGGTCGCCACTCCAGAACCTTTCGGCCCCAACGGCCATCTGTTCTGCGAGCAATGTGCCCTGCCCATTGCCACCTAAGTTGGCAATTCTCCGAACTATGTCGGTTACCTTGGTTCTCCTGCGGATCTCTTAATTTCTGATGGGACAATACAGTCTGATTATCTATTTATTTTCTATTATGCGAATCAATTCTTGCTTCTTCATCGATGATAACGAAGTTCAATAAGATCCCAATACTACCCATGGGAGCAATCAGTGCAATCAGTACCCCCATCCAAAAATTTGCATAACCATATTATAGTAAGCTTATGTAAACAGTTAAAACGTTCATAAATAACGGGGAACGATTAACAGACCGACACATAGTACGGGGGACCGTAATATATTCACTGGCTGATCCCAATTTGTCTGACCTAACGCAATATTGGGCGCTGCTGATCCATCCTCTATAACTTTGCGTATATATCTATAGCACGTAAAACTTTATCTGCCTAAGTGCCCACTACTTATACCTACTGTCTGACCACTGTTTTAGTTGTGCGTTGAATAAATACTAATGTGTTCGTAACCAATATTTTTTTATTTTTTTTATTTTAAACGATGTTTTTTTTTTGTTCGGCATGAAATTGCTGTCAATAAAAGGCCGCAGGTACTTTTTATTATGGGTATCAATATTGGGCGACATTGGAGTGTATTATTTGGTTAAGATAAATAAACCATACAATCCGAAATACGGATTAATTGCTTTTACGGTTAGTCTTGCATTTAATTCTGTCGTATATGTGACATAATATTTTATAAAGTGCTCAGTTGCAAACCAATGGCTCGTTCAATATTTCGATTTAAAATAAATTTTGGAGGGAAAAAAATGCGACCCAGCCGACTCATAAAATTTTGCGCACTGCGTCGTTAAGCGACGCACTAAACATCAAAAATAAAATCGGATATTTTTCGCCAACCGGTTTTGTCGCGCGTCGAGTTGAAAACGAATCGCTCCTATGTATGTACATACATCACACCTTTGTAGCACAGATAGGTTTTCAATTAACAGAATAAGGGAGTGATAGAAAAAAGTAGATAGTGCCATTAAAAATAGTTGTGCAAGTGTTTTCAGCACAAACGTAAATGTGGCTCGATTGAAGTTCAGGCGATTCAGTTAGTAGAATTGTTTCTCGTTTAGAAAACGGGCGGCAGATTCCTTGCGTTCCTAACATTGTCGTATTAAGCGAAATAATTAAATTAAAACTTGCTATTGGATTATTTCTTCGCCTTTCCACGAATAAGTCTTAATTCTACTTTGTAAACCTGTATTTTTGAAGGGTTTGATGAAATATATTTTCAGTGATGTTTTGAATTAGTTCGTAATAGGAAAACTGTTACCTACTCATACATAACGGATTTTTTTTTTAAAAAGAAGCTTGTGTCTTACAAAGTCACAATATTACTTTAACTTGCATTAGAGTCCACTTTTGAATAAGACTTATTTTCTAATTGTCGCCGCAAACAGTCTAAACATCTATTGAAAAACCAGCTAAGTGCGTGTCGGACCACCCATAATGAAGGGTTCCTAATCAAAATAATAATAATAATAATAATACCGATAGTCATATCAGCCAATGGCTTAATTGCCAAAAGCCTCGACCAACACCTAAGGAGGCTCTCGTTGAGCAGCTGGATCAAGGGCTTGATTCAGAGAGCGGTACTGCTGGACACGGTTCGCATTGTTAGGATGTTCCTCTCTCTGGAGCCCTGACCTTGCCTTCCTGAGCTTGGATCTTGTTCCCGATATCAGTGGGCTACTATTTTTTATATTTTATATATTTTTATGTTTTTTATGTTCTAATATTTAAAAATGTAATTGATATGGATTTATTTAAATAAAGGAATTAATAATAATAATAATAATAAACTCTTTAATTCAGAATAAAATTCCAAAATTGAAGGTTAGCACATGACCACTTAAAAATTATGTTAGCACACAAATACAATACAAAGATGTTAGTAACATAAAAGACTTAGAACTATGTTAGTATGTTGTTCCTTAGTGGGATGAATTTATCCCAAGAACATAATAAAAAAAAAAATTGATGAAAAACATGTTCTCCCATACACATTGTATGCGAGAACATGTTTTTCAACTGCAAAAAATCCCTGAATCGAATAATGGTTTTCACAAACCCACAATATTTTTGAATGGCCTATCCAACGATACTCCACATCATGGGATAGACGTGAAAAAAATATCATCCCAATTTACGTGTACGAGAGGTACCCGATTATTTTTTTCAAGTTATAATTTTACCACTTTGTTGGCGTGATTAATATGTATACCCATACCAAATTACAGCTTTCTAGTACTAAGAGTCTCTGAGCTAAGCCGCGGACAGACAGACAGACAGACGGACATGGCGAAACTATACGAGTTCCTTGTTTACTACGAATCCCTAAAAAACCCAATATTGTTGCACTATTTACAAACTGCGGCTGTCAATCACCGTTGGTTGGGTGTCAGGCGCATTTACCACTGCACACATACCTACATTATGTACCCCTCCCCTCTCTGACAGCAGCCTGGTAATAGCCCCGAAGGGTTTTTCTAAATACATTTTTGCCTAGCAGTTTTCAAAAGTTTTTACAGGGATGTTTTATTAACGTTTGATACCTACTATTTATTTTCATGTCAAAAGTGTCTCTACTATTCTATTGCTTTAAAAATGTGACAAAAAACTATACACAAAAACATCAAATCTTTCGATGAGAAGCGACATGAAGTAATCATCGGGAAGCATCAAATACGTAAAGAGAGACCTAAGCCCTCCTACCTTATACATACAACACTGCAGGCCAACTTTATTGTTCCAGTTGCGACCGGGTGTTCAAAACTAAATTTGGTCTAGCGAGTCATCTAAGGGCACACGCAAGAAATTGATTTCTAAGGGTCGCCGTTATCGAAATCGATAAGGAGGTCTTTATCTATCTATAAATTTTCAGTAGTCTTGCATTATTTAAATATTTAATCATTATTATTATTTTTATTCACAAAACATACCGCCGTGCCGTGTGGTGCCGCACGTAAAGAATAGCACCACCCCATTTCCTCCCGTGGGTGTCGTAAAAGGCGACTAAGGGACTTACTAGAGAATGGGCAGCAGCGTTCTCTATGCATTTTTCAACACCATACTGCGATCGCCAACCCGCCTGCCAAGCGTGGCGATTATGACAAACCGCCCCAATTGGGGGAGGCCTATATCCAACAGTGGACGTATTTCGGCTGAAATGATGATGATGACAAAACATAAACTTCGATAATTATAATTGTATTAGACAGAATGGTGTGCAAATTTAAGTATAAGTAGTTACACAAAGATTGGATAGAAAAGGTAGGTAATGAGGTCGATAGACCAAATATAATAGGTACCCTGCCCCCCAAACTAGGAAAATCCTGGGAGGCAAATTTACATTGACAACTAACACATTTTTCGCATTAAATCGTTTGCAGACACTGGCAATACTGGCACACAGTTGTATTGTCTCGCATGTGTCCTATATAAATTGGACGACATTTACAATAATTTAGTGGGCAACTGCCAACTTAAACGACGTACATAGGTACCTGTATAAATGGACGGAGAATAAAAATGTATCTCTCAGTCTGCGAACTTGCTTTCTGCGTTCTCGTTACGCGCATATCAACTACATTTTTTTTTCTTAGGAACGCAATATCCACGCAGGGTGAAAAAAGCTGCAAGGCAATATCTTTGACTTAAGGTACTATTTGAAACCGAGCTGCCAACTGCAATTGCCGACGGCACGTGCAGCGCTTGGAAGCCATTTCATATAAATACATACAAACCAGTAGCGAGCTGCGGCAGTCGCTGCACGTGCTGTCGGCAGTTGCATTTGGCAGCTCGGTTCCAAATAGTACCTTTAGATTTGGTTCTGAACCTGAGATTCTAAGGCTCTTATTACAGAACGTCACTCATAACTCAAGCATTATTTAAAACTAGATTCAAGTCATTTGACTGGTTGAAATTTTAAGTAATGCTTGAGTATTGAGTGACGTTCTGTAAATACGGGACTCAATCTCACCTAGCTCAACCTAACGACACAGTGCAAGCAACTTTACTTAAACTTATCAAGCACTTAAGTGAGGCACTTGATTATCATCTGCGTGCCGAGATCGCAGGTTGATCGCAAACAGATAACATGAACGCAGCGTATAACACGCTCTAATATAAAGTATTAAATACATTGCAAAAGGAAGGGAGTGAGTTAAATATTGTCCCGTGTAGTGTAATTTATTCGAACTCTGTTTACACTCCCGCTATGAGGATCCTCATAATGTTATCCGAAAGTTTGCACAGACCTTTTGTAACAAGGTACGGGACTATAATAACACAATTAAAATTCATGTATCTGGTACTTAATTAATATTAATAAATATAATTTGGTGGTGTGTTTATGTTTATCTTGTTTTAGATCGGTCTTAGGAAATATGTAGATATCTGTATGTTTACATCTGTATGTTTACTAATTGGGATAATCTTGGCAGTATCTACGAAGATGAAGCAAAAAATGTATGCTAAAAGATAACCATATTTTAGATTCGCGTCCAGAAGAGGATTTTTTTCTTTTTATGGTTCCGTCGTCAACATATAGACCTAATAGTTTCGCCATGTCCGTCTGTCTGTCTGTGGCATAGCTCAGAGACACTTAGGGCGGATCGTTTCACGTCCACTTGACGCACGCGTACACGTTATAACTGGCGCTAATTATTATCGTCAAACCAAATAAAATGTTTCACGAAATTATGCCCTTAACGTTAAAAATGCACAGAGAACGCTACTGCCCATTCTCTAGTAAGTCCATTAGTCGCCATATACGAAAAATAAAAAAATAAATTAAATTTTAAGAGATTTTTTTTTAGGGACGCCCTACTCGTAAAATGGGGAATTTTTTTTTCCTCGGTTTGTGAAAGCAATTTTTCGATTCAGGGATCCGTTTGGATACTTTAAAGTGCTAATTTTAGTTGGAGTAAAGTGTCTCCCCCCCTGCCAGCTAAATAGTTGTTCTTGGACATATGAAAAATTTCACGGCTGTGGTATTGTAAATAAAACGTACCTAGTTAAAAGGAAAACTATAACAGCTAAGTAGGCTTTACAAGTTAACAAGTAATAGTCGACCAACTTACATTTACAGTTGGAATGTCATCATCTTCCTGCCCTTGTCCCATGTTACTTGGGGTCGGCGCAACACGTTTTCTTTTTCCATTCTCCCCGGTCAACAGTCTCTATCATTCACTCCCTTCTCATTCATATCATTCTTCACAAAATCCATCCATCTTTTTTTTTGGACTTCCTCTCCGTCTCCATCCATCCATCCACATTTATATTCATCACTCTCGTCGTCACATGCGTTTCCTCCCTCCTCATCACATGCTTATACCATGGCAAACGACGTCCTTTCAACTTTTCTGTCACCGGCGCCACTTTCAAACTTATATACTTATTTCTGACTTTATCCATTCTCTTCACTCCACACATCCATCTCAACATTCTCATCTCCACTATATGCAATCTTTTTTCATCCGTCCTCTTCACGGCCCAGCATTCCGATCCATACAATATGACAGGCCTTATCACAGACTTGTAGATTTTCCCTTTTAACTTATGGGGCATCCGTTGGCCGCAAGTTATTCCTGTGACCTGTCGCCATTTCATCCATCCCGAGTTGATCCGGTGCGTTACGTTGCGGTCTACTTCACCATCCCCATATGTATTTCAACTATAATGTTTGTTGTTGGGATAAATTCGTCCCAACTACGGAACCCTTCATTGTGCGTGATTCAACACGCACTTGGCTGGTTTTAGATATCATTATTCTTACTAAAGGTATGTGGGAAATCTTAGGATATGATCAGGTGTTCTAAAAGATTCCAGGAGGTGGTCTAAGAAGAATGCGGAAGATAAGAGCCTTGTGTTAAGCCGAAACATTTAAGAGGTCTGTGACAATTTGATATTAATTGATTGTTTGATTGATATGTATCACAAGGCAAGTAGTGTTATGACAAGGAGTTGACCTTGCTCTATCAATTCATAATTTTTTCTAAAGTGATATGCCTATTAATCGTTAGCTTGTTTTCTTACAACTTTTAATATTCGGTATTTACCTCTTTTTCTTGCGTAGCAACAAAAAAAATGTTTCATTCATCAAATATCCTTAATTAATTTACTAAATAAAACGGATTTTCCTTTCAAAATTTTATAAAAATCTAATTAAATCGTAGATTAGATTTGACCTTCAATCTTTGCCTTAAGTTAATAAATTATGAACTACATTGGGCTACACTATTAGTGACAAATACTTGTACCGACCGGCCTGGTGCACTCAAATCTGTGTGGTTCTTTCCTTAAAATACTATTTCAGACACTAATCTAGATGGTTCTCACATGATCTGACCAAGATTATGCCTGGGCTTTAAAAGCGACTTTGACCCCTGAGTTTGTTTCGCTATTTCTTCTCAGGGGTAGTCAGATAGGGAATGTCTAATCCATCATTTTTTTTTTACTATGGGTTTGCTCTTGACTCTAGTCTAGGTCTGGGTGACAGAGACGAAGTCTACGATGGAGTGAGCTTACCCAGAAGAAGCCTGTCCACTCCTTTGCTGTGCGCATTATAAAAGATGTTTGAAAACGCTTAGTGCGAGTTGGTGGAATATCAACTAGGTAGGGGTGGTAACTTGCAGTGCGTCTAGATGTCCGATGGTAGAAGGGCGCTAGCTTGCTTATTTTATTTTTAATATGACTTGTTAATGTGACTCCGATATCCTATTTTTTTTTTTAACAATTTAATTTCAACATTCCGATGAAATATCAGACTAAATTCGGTGACGAATATTTTTACAGCTGCTCGTGTAACGGAAGTTTATGTTGATTTTATCATCATAACTGTTTTCTTTACAACTTGTTGAAAATTAAAACAAAAACATTTGTAGGGTACCGCGTAAAGCAGGGGCGGCCCCGCAAAATTTGAAAGTTGTTCCTTCTTGTACCTCCATCTTTTGTTTGTCTTTAAAATTATTTGAAACAATCTATCAACTGGTGTTTTATATAACTAAAAACATATTGTGGCGGCATCTACAACACCACATGCGAACTACGCATTAAAGACCTGACGTCACACAAATCCTGCATCGCGCAAACAGAATTTACCGCGCAACTAATCAGCTCGCCGAGGCTCGCGAAGTACTCAGCCTTCCAGTCTCCTTTTGGTTGCGAGACCACTGTGGAGACAATTTAATATAAATCTTTAAAACATATTTTGTTTGCACTATTGAAGGAAAGGTCTCATTCGTATGTTCTATATATACTTTAACGCTAAATTAAGGTTAAACGTTTGCCCCTGTCACATTAGAATTACCAAAATTGAGAGAACTCTTTCGTACAAAGGATGATTAAATATGATTTAATATCATGATGTAAACAGTAATATTATGTATTATATAATGTTATGGCAGTTGCCCACCAGACACAACACCCGTCTGGTCGGAGGATCTTCCCTTTTTTAAAGAGTATGACTGAACTTTACACCCTATTCTTCAAACCTCTAAAATCTGCCTAGCCTTTTCCAACTATGTTGGGGTCGGCTTTAACTTTACACCCTATTCCTCAAACCTCTATAATATGTTTATTTAATGTGATCAATAAATAAAATTTTACTCAACGTCATCTAATTTTTTTTTATTAAAATCGGAATTGCCATATCCCACATGTCGTATGCGTGTCGCTATACTATTTCGCTATACAAAGCATATTGCGTCAGAAGCTATAACTATATAGCATGACATTCACTCTATAATACCGCGCTTATTTGACGGTGGTCAGTCATGATGGATTTCGAAAATCGTCGAAAGCTCATCAAGCGATTTATGGTGATATGGAAAAAAAAATAAAGAATAATACACATACATATCTGAATCGTAAGATTATACTTAGCTCTGAGTATCGCTCAAGTTTATCGCGTTTTTTATTTTTATAAATGGCATCTCAGAGTTAACCACGAGGGGTTGAGACTCTTTAACCGAGCTATCCTGTGGTGCCTTAAGCTACTAAATGAAATTTAAGGCCTCCAGCCAGGGCGTACTTATAAGCTAAACGACTGCGCGCTAAGGGCACCTCCTGTGGGGTACGAACCTCGGCTTAGGGCAAAGTCGGAGAGAGGATGGCAAGGGACCGTCAGTGGCTGGATAAAATCAGGGTTATGATTATTATCAAGGGGATTTAAAGCTACAGGCTCAGCTAAAGCGCGTGCTGGCACTTCGCTTACAAGCAAGGGACGGGGAGGACTATTATTTAGTCGGGGGTTTATCGCGTACAGCAAGCCAATACTTTATAGCAAAGCGTTGTGTGAACGTGTCCATATAAAATGTTTGCTGAGCGATATTGCTGTGTTATGCAATATTTGCTATATGCTATACATTATAGAGGAGCCCTTTAGATGGAAATAGCAATCAAATCCAAAGTTAACAATCGAGCGTCAGTCGACAAAGTAACAAAAAGTCGTCTCTCTACACATCCTGTACATTGTACACTCCATGCAATGTCCCTTCAAAATCATAACCATTTCTTTTGCCTGTCCCGAAACGGCAACAGTGGTAAAAAGAGAGATACGGCTGTATACGTCAGACATAGACGGGCGCAGTGACGTCGATATATCAAGAGGGAGACATTCGACGCGTCGATTGACACTCGTTGGAAAATCTCTTCGGTGACAAAGGAAATAGTGACTACGGACCTACGGTATCTATTCTGACTTTGTATATCGTCCAACAGTTTTATGAGCGTTTATAGAATATTGTAGTTTAGAAATTCGTGTAACTTCCTGGAAAGTTGTTGTGTTTACTAAAATATATTGCTACAAATTCATGTCATCAATTGGTGCAACTTATTTCAAGTATTTTCAAATGATAGAAGCTTCAAGTTATAAGTGAGTAGATTACTTCTACACAAGCAAGCGATAGTGGTCAAATGCGAGCATATGTATAATTAAATTAAAAATAGGCAAACTATATAGCACAGAGATGGTAGTCACCGCTGCAAAAGGACAGGTATTGCGGGCACCAATCCGCTTGAACAGCGCTGTGACTGCGAATATTTTTGACATTTCGGGTGATGTGTTCCAAAAACTGATAAAATTGGTAATGTAGCAAAAGATTTACCCTAGAATTAGCTACAACATGTACTCATAGGTATTATGTTAAAGTTGTAAAAAGCATTTTTGTAAACATGAAAGCCCGGAAGAAGGAAAGCACAAAAGTCTTTATGTCGTATTTGAAGTTAGCTTAACTCAACCGAATATAACTTTTCTCTTCACAAAGTTTAAATAACAACATCTCAGAACGAAAAGTATCACTGGCTTTCAAATCCCTGTACAGTAATAAAATGAAATAACGAAAGAGTTCACAAAGGCTGTGGCGGATCAGTAGGATGACTAGAGTTTTAAGCTACAAAGTACAATCGTCGTTAGGAGTCACCTGGGACTGTCCCGTCTAACAGTGGACACAGGGGACACAGTAATTCCGAATCATCGGTCCGACCACAATGAGATCGACGCTTTTAGCGGAATTAAAACGTGCGACGGACTGTGTACATGTTTTATTGATATTAATGGATGCAGACTAGCAGTGCAGCATTGCTGGAAAACACACACTTGTGGTTGGTCTTTGGAAACGATTTATTGGTATGTGAAAATTATTTCGGTAATGACGCGGAAAAACTTTATGCGGTATGGAAATTAAGGCTCAATCTGTGTCTGAACTGATATTGGATTTATTTTTATTTCTTTGCGACGTGTCTGCTTTTAAAACCAATATATACTCCATTTGAAATAAGATTAGACACTTAAAGAAACCATTTTTACAGTCCATTCAACCGATTTTGACTTCTATTTCGTAGGCATAAGGATGGCATTAAAAGCAAAAAAGTGGTTACAATAACAACTGTTTACTACAGCTGCCATTTTTTTTACCACCAACGCAACAGAAGTCAAAATCGGTTGAATGGATTGTAAAAAAGGTTTACTTAAGTTCTAATCTTATTTCAAATTGAAAATAATACCATTTATTTCAGGCAACACAGGCCCATAGAAAAATACCTTAACCTAAACATACCATATTTTAATATAAATCCTGTGTTAATAAAAAGGCTTAAGACTATGTTAGTAGCACATCATTATGCACATGATTTACTTTGTGCTGTCCTGTGGAACTTGTCCGCGGAAGCGACGGAAAACCACGTCCTGCGGCCAAAAATTTTCTTTCATGATGGGCAGATAACAGTTCGGTACACGGACAATGAACGCCTTGAAGTTGACGTTCCGGTGCTTGAATTGCATCGGAACGTCAACTTCAAGGCGTAACTGCACCCTCGGCGTGTATGTTGTCCTTTGACGGAAGCACTCCACAAAAAAAAAATGGGGGTTTGGTAGGGTTGTGTGTGTGTATCAATTAACTATTTATGTAATTTTTGACGTTCAAAAGTGCATTTTAGGTGCCTATTTGAAAAAAATTATTTGACTTTATGTGTGTGAGGGAAATGTGGGTGTGCTATTGGTACACCTTTGCCTAACCCTTTGGGGAATTCAGGCGTGACGTTATGTGTTATTTTATAGTATCTCTTATTAGTCATATTGTCAATGCTTTGAGGTACACTTTACCCTTTCATTACCGTCATCCGTTTTCAATATCTCCGTAATGACGTCGCGAGACACAGCAATTAAAATTAACGTTCATTATCGTTTTTTGTTGCATTTTCTCCTCATCTCTGAACTATAATTAAAAGTTGTGTATGCGGAATCATTAAAATTGAAACATAATATAATGTTCGGTCGGCTGATGAAACGTATGGATGCTCATTTGAGTTTTAAACTGATTAACGTTGAAATTCGATTTGATTTTGATTCGGATGTTGGGCCCTTCGCATCCGATTACCGATTTTCGATTGACAAACAGTAAATAACTGTAATTAAATTAAGAATCCAAACATTTATTGTAACCTATGCGTTGGTTATATCTTAATTTATGTATTAATTTATTTATTATTACCACTTACTTATATTTGTTTTTATAGGAGGGAACCCAATACAACAATGTAGTCACAATTTCCGCACTCGGAGACGTCACCCAACAACCAAATAGAATCCGGCACCAACAAAAATGTTTTTAGACGTCAGGAATTTTTACTGACAGGGTCCAAATTTATACCTGTCGATAAACGTATTCTTATTCGAATTGCCTGTATTTATATAGGAAAAGTTTTTAATCAGTGCCAATTTGTCAATCAAATTTTGACAAATTAAACTTAAACGTGTTTTATTATACACCTGTTTCTTATTTTGATATATCTTATTACAAAAAAATTAAGTTATCGTTAACGAAAGTTGTTTATTTTGAAACTGGTATAATGGATACTCGTCGCGCAATGCGCCGGCGCGGGCGGCGCGGCCTGTGTAGCAGAACGCAGTAGTAGGTACCTATCAGCTGTGCGCTCGCCCATTGATATTATTACGAATAGATTGTATCCATATTTTGCTGATTTCAAGAAGGACCAAAAAAATAGTTATTTATGATACTAGTGCGGTAAGTTGGTTTTTACAAACGAGTAGACGAATGTAAGCCCGAGACGAAGTCGAGGGCTTACCATAGTCACGAGTTTGTAAATACCAATTTCTGCACGTGTGTCATACAATGTTTTTCAACACATTTGCGAGAAAACAGTACAATATGTAATGAAACAAAATAATAATATAAAAAAATAATGTTAATAAATTATAACATTATGATAGACATTTATGAGTTTTTTAGTCAAGAGACTCATTCAAAATACCAGGTGGAGTAGATTGCATATTAAATAATTCCTCGCTTGAACTCATGTTATTATTTTGTTTATAAATATCAGTCGGAATATCGCAACAATCTTTGACGTTTCTAATATGAAAATGGCGTGAATTTGCAAATGGCGCCACATGCATGTGGTGAAAATTAGAACTACATCTTTCGTCTCATTTACTCTTTAGTATTAACGTGAGACAAACGTATTGAGCAAAATCGCTTCCAAGGAGGTTCGATCAGTCAGCTTATTTATTCTCGTAATGTGAAACTCCTTGGTGGAATTCTTATAATACTTTTTATGGAAATAAAAAAAATACCGTAGGTAAAGCATACGCACGGTGCTATACAACGGACTATGCGGTAAAATAGCACCTATTTAAATAGTACCTATTTTACCGTATGTTCCGTTGTATGGTGCGTAATTTTTAACTTTCGAACAATGTATACAGGCTTCGTAATAGCATTTTTTGAGCAAATGTGTTGAAAAAGTATTTAACTAATAATGGAAATGTGTTCCATTACTGATAAAGAACCACCAAAAAAAATTTTGCACTGGTTCAAAACTTATCCTGTATACAGTAAGTTGTAGCTAAGATACATGAAGCGGTTCGGTATTAGTTGCACACCGTCTCGTGACATTTGTTCGAAGTCAACTCAAGTAAATGGGCTCCTAGGATTTGGTGGAGCTTGACTGAGCACACGTTTGCTTCCCTGTATGAACTTTATAGGTTCGTATGTACTGTAAATGTCGTCTCGTTTTAACTAGAACCAAGTTTATTACAGTCTAAGGAGCTTTGCAACTACAAAAATAGTCTTATTTATGTGAATGCGTTTTTGTTACAGGTATTTCACAATCTTGGTCTTCATACAAGAAGTGATTTGCTGTGGAAAATTTAACTTAATATGGTAAGTGGTACAATCCTTTTTTAGGGTTCTGTAGTCAACAAGGAAGTCTTATAGTTTCACCATGTCCGTCTGGCTGTCTGTGTGTCTGTCCGCGGCTTAGCTCAGAGACTCTTAGTACTAGAAAGCTTTAATTTGGCATGGATACACATGTCATATTAATCACACCGACAAAGATAAAAAAAAATCATGGTAAAATAAAATCATGTTTTTTTTAGGGTACCCCTACAAGTATACTGAGGATGGAATGTGTTTTTATCGTCTATCCCATGGTGTGGGGTATCGTTGGATAGGCCGTTCAAAAATATCGATTTTTCGATTCAGGGATCCGTTAGCGTAATATTAGACTTTAAAGTGCAAATTTTTGTTAGAGTCAAGTGTCCCTCTCCATGCCAGCTAAATGGTTGTATTTGGATATGTGGAAAAAATCACAGCAGTAGTATATATAACGATGTTAAAAAGAAAACTATCACAGAAAAGTAGGCTTTACAAGATAACGAGTAGGTTATAGTCAACCAACTTATATTTGCAGTTGGAATGTATGCAAGAACATGTATTTTAACTACAATGTTAAGCTTGTTCTTGGAATAAATTCGTCGCAACTACGGAACCCTTTATTGTGCGTGGTCCTACACGCACTTGTTGTTTTTGTTTTAGCAATAAACCCAGGCAATTACGTCTATAATTGTCACGGTGAAATTTGAATCGGCATTGATTGTAAATCATGATAATTTCCATTAATAGCAAACGCCTGCGGTACCAGTGTACCGCCCACGTAAATCAGACAGAACAAAATTTAAATCATAAAACCCTGGGCCATTGTGTAAACAGCTTTTATGTGTTACATTCTGTCGAGCTGAAATGACATACGGTGAGCGGTGGTGTTATTTATTACGTATTATTTGATACTTGGTTTAATTTTACAAATGTTTTGTTTTTTTTTTTTCAGTTTTAAAGCATGTAATTTTTTTTAAAGGGCACTAAATTGTTTAACGGAATACTGGCAGAAGAGAGAACAACGTTCCTCATGACAACTATCACTATTCCTACATAGCGTCGCCTTAGAGTGGAAACCTTGTACATGCGAAAAATGCAACTTTACAGGAGGAAGATATACTTGCGCCTTGTAAAATTGTATTACCATAGCTTCTTCATATATGTGTCTTTTAGTGTGCAATATTCAAACTCGTCATAGATGGCTGTACAGGCTGCATTTTTTTTTTTGTGTGAAACTAGGATGTGCGTAGCGAGGTTTTCTTAAAGAAAAAAAAAAAAAAGAAAAATTGCATTCCCGAGGTTTTCAAAATAAGATACTTCGATAGGTTAATTCCAATCCAAAACGAATAAAAAAACACTATAATAGGCAGTTAAGCAAAATTTATGAGCAAAAAAGAAAACACAAAAGATTCAAGAAGTATAAAGGATACTGAGAGTATAAAAATGTCATCACTGTAACCTATTTACTATTTATTTTCTTGGCGTTATATCTGCCTAGTCCTCAAACCTACGCTAGAGTTACGGCAATGCGTCAGTAACACAATAAACCCCTTTAACTTATAGCTTATGGCAGTTGCTCCATTGGCATAATTTTGTTCTTCGCAGTCATATCTATACAGCCTCTCAGTGGGGCTACGACCTAAATCTTGTCTTTATTCGACCTTGAGCTTCTGAAGAAAGACGTATTATGACGTAGGCACTCTTTAAAATTGGAATAACTTTCTCTATACTTCATTTCTAATAATTGGAATAAAAATAAAAGCAATTATATCTTCAAAATGTTATTATAATAAAAGTACAAACCACTTTCGCTGTTGCATTTTATAAAAGGCCACAAAAAAAAAATGTTTCTTTATCGTTTTTAACAAAAAATATATAATAAAGTGCGGTTGCTTATGTCTGATAGCACCTGAACTTATTAAGTAGTTGAACGCCCGCTGCAACGCGCAACGGCTGGGCTCACCCGACCATGGCAAGTCACGCTCTGCCACCGTTCTAGTTTTAATCTGTGATAATACCTACAATTATTCTCACAATACACTCGAAAATGACTCTATTCTCTGAAGTTTGGTTTTGTAGAAAAATTAAGCACAGGTGTTTAATGGAAATATACCGTTAACATTTTATAACTGCTTACTCAAAATATATCGTTTTCTAAAATTAACACTATGATTAGGTAAACTACGATAGTATAAAAGGTCAGTTATGTAAGCTAAAGATGTAAAAAAAATGCGAAAAATCCTTACTTTACATAGGCACAGCGAGCGAGTACATTTGGGATTTACGAAGCACACTACTTTTGCCAAAAACATTTCATTTTTGGAAAAAATAATTACAAAAAAAAACCAGGAGATAATTATCTATAATTACCTACTTAATATTACAAATTATTTGCATCATGATATAATTTAAAATTTTCTCATAAATAATGTCCTCGAAAACAAAAATCAAGCATCTTTTTCCAGTAGCATGAAAACCTGTCAGTACATTAGGGTTTCCGAGATACACAAATATAGCTAGGTATTCAGACAGAAACAGCAGAACAAAAGGGGAGTTTGAAAGTATTTTGAGCACGTACATCGTTCGCCCGAAGCTGTGGCCAACGGTGACTTTTAATTAATTTTGGAAAAAATCTATCTCTAATTACGACCCAAACTGCATTCAACACAGTTACGTCTTTTTACTTTTTTACGCAAAAGTTTTTGTGTTCATCACTTTTACTTTTGAAAAATAAAAGATACGATGGAAGAACGGTTTGGTATATTTTTTCGTAATTGCTCTACTTTTTAACAAAGATATAAAACATTAAAATGTTTTTTTGTAGTGGTACATTATTTTTACTAAAATATTGTATTATTATGCCACCTGCTACGGTCCTTACATACGAACACACAACAATAATAACAACATTCTTACCAATAAAAAAAACCTAAACTACATATATTATTATTTGCCGCGCTTCGGGACGAAATTCGTATGGTTTTCCCAAGAGCTTTTCATTAACCATTCATCAAACGCGTTTACTCGCTAACCACCAACGACAAAATAATGAAGCCATCACATAAGTATTTATTGAGGTTTCACCCCCAATTTTAACATGCAGAACTTTCCACCGTATTAATTAGTAAACAGGATTAGATTATTTCAGCACTCTTCATTAACTTAATGAAATTAGATATCTTTTATCAAATAAGACTGCATAATGGGAAAATTTGGAAAATAGGTGTCTTATTCCGGCCTGGGATCTTTCACAAATGAGCCAGACAAATTCGTATCTAATTTATTTTCTAGTGGAATTATAATTCAAATGGAGTTAGGTTCTTGCATTGAGGGCTTTGTTCTACATTATGGTATGGACGTCTAGACTCTTTATCTCGGTTTTGTACTTAGATAAAGGTGAATTTATGTTCTAGACATTTGAATATACTTATTCCAGACAATGTTTTTGAAATTAAACTACTTATTCACATGAGTTATGTTTTAAGGAAGGAATTAGTTGATAATATTTCTGTTCAGAACAGAAGGAATTATCAGAATGTCCTTACAAAAACATTAATAGTTACTTAGAATTTCTAAGAAAGCATTGGGGGTGTGTCATGAAAACGCGACCTTAAAAGGTATTGCGCAGGCAACTGATACATGATTGGTTGTCACATCTCGTCGCGAACTCCGAAAACGCTACCATATTGCTCAGGCGACACACACCCTCATTGGCTAACATTTTGACCACCGCCGCCCTCGCCTCACACACCCCTGATTTGTAAAAATACGTCTGCACGGCACGGGAGCGGACAGTTTTTGCAGTGTTTGGTTCCTGTCTCTAATTCTCATGTATAACGTGTGTTAACGTGTGTCCTTCATAATAAAATTGTGATGTTCCTAGTTTAAACTAAAGTCTAGTATTTGCCTATGTGTGGTCCTATTTATATAACTAATTTATTAAAATTATTACCAAACCAAGTGTCTCATTTCACACTCAGTACTAGCGCACAAATGTACCTCCTGACACTCGGGCTCGTACAATTTCCATATCTCAAAAGCAATTCATCACTGTTATTAACAATCCACTATAAACAAAAGCAATAGAGAGATGATTAATTAAGATTATCCAATTTTATTTTATTATATCCCTACACTAGTTTGTCTATGTTCGAATTTATAGCTGGGTAGGGGTGTACTCGTACCTTGTCGTTTACTATCAAATAAATGAGTCCGCTCGGTTTGATTCATGTGAATGGGGATCGGAAAATACCCGCTAACAAATAAAACGAATCACACTACCAACTATGAAGGCAGCTACTGAATCAGAGCTAGGGATGGGCTGGTTTGTATACGACTAATTACTTTAGCCAACTTTGCTTATTTGAATCACGTTTATTTGGAGATAAATTGAGTAAAAATACTCTGCTGGGTACTGAAGTTGTTTTAATGTTAAGCTGCATTTTTTTTTTAACTTTGCCGCACACTAGGAATTTCTCCTGTATTGTGGGTGCATTTACAAACATTTAAACTCACATACACTAACAGCCAGACCCGGAACACCTACTTTTAGGTCACACAAATATTTGTTCCGTGCAGGAATCGAACCCGCGACACGCAGCGCAGCGGTCAATCGCTTAACCACTGCGCCAACCGTGCCGTCAACGTCAATTTATTTATTTAAACTTCTCGCACACAATAAGGTACAAAGGCGGACTTAATGCCTTAGGTATTCTCTACCAGTCAACCAAGGGTGGTGAAGAGATAAGATGGCAGGTGCTCTATTTAAGGAGATAATAATAATACTAAAAATAATAAAAAGATAACAAATAAAAATAGATACATAAGTAAAAACTAAAGATAAAAGTCGATTATAATAGTAGCTAGTTAATCGGATGAGTCACAAAAGGGTTTAAGCAAACTAAGATATGTGAAACTGGCAAATATAAGATAGAATGTTTAATTTTAGTGGCTTCAAACTGCAGAATATCGATATCGGTTTTCAGTTAGCGCGTTTGCATTTCGTACGGGACTAGTCTCTAGGACGTTTCAAGTAAGGGTTACCGGGATTAAATTATCTGATTTTACATCAATAAAACATTGCATTTTTGTTTACTTTTCTATGACGTTCTTAATTTCCTAATTTAAAAGCACGCCACGCTCTGTCAAACATTAATTGGTTTTCATTTTGAACTTATGCGTGGACTAATTTACCATGGAATAGTGATTGTCAAACAAATTGATATGTGATTGAAATATTCGTACAATAATTTAGGCTGAATAATAGCGTCATTTAGTTGCATATCTATTTAATATTATAATAAAAGAACCATTAACTAGACTTTTAGAAATCAGTACCAATTTGAATAAAAGCAAAAAGAGTAAAGCTTCGCAATAAAATCTCGTGATACAGTAACAGAAATACAATACATTTAATTTCGTTAATTTAATTTCGAACGAAATACTTCATACGATTTGCAATTTCCGCCCCTTAGCTTCGGAAATGGCGTCCTAAAAAGTGGAAAGCCATTGACAAAGCCGGTTGGCAATTAAGAGCACTATTCATTCAACCGGTGCGCGCCCATAAGTTTGGACCTAACCCTTTATCGCCGCTACGTTTGTCGGTATTTTGCACACGCTCGCCACATAACTCTGCTCAAAATACCGGACAACATATTGAACCTTATCTCAGTACAGGGAAACGCTTTTAAATATGGTTTTCTCTTCAGTTTGCATGAGAAAAGCGTTGCAGCAGCAACGTTTCTGTTAACTGAGAACCGTGTTTCGTCGAGAATGTATACCTACAGATGTACAAAATACTGACCCCTTTTTATTTCCCAACAAGACCTCAAAATACCGTTTGGTATGAGCAAACTCGACAACCCTGCGTCTAACGACAGTTGCCTAAAACAGTTGGCACGAGTGTCTGTAACTCGCACATCAAATTAGTAAATCTGTTAGCTTAAATTTTTGGGTCCAAATGTAATAAAAAGTTATTGGACGCGCCCCGTAATAAATGCAAAATAATTAATTATTATTATTGTGTGGATTCCGTACTTTGGCTGTAACAGAGTAGAAGGGAATATTGGGTCTATAAATTCTTTGCTGTGTGGTCCCCGGACCTGCATGATTACTTTCCCAGATATTGAAAAAGGTGACTTAGATGCAGAAAGCATTTTATTGCAAAAATAAGTTTCCTTAGCTTCCTTTCCTCATAAACTGGAAAAACGATATTGAAAAGAACTGAACTCTAATATCTTATAGCCATTAAATTAAATAAGAAGTCGTTACATTACGTAAATAAAGTTGATCATTCGCATGATTGGTTCGTTTAAGCTGGGCTATTTGACTACGCCTCTCGGGACCATTAGGTTTCACTCAATTACCGGACCCAAAGAGAATCTAATTTCTTTCATACTTTCCAATTATAGAATCTGTAATATTCTTCTTCAATGGGTCTTAAAATATCAACGAGACTCGCGTATAAATTAAAAACGTAGGTTGGTAAATAGCAGCTTTAGGCTCTTCATTTTGCTAGAATATTGAAAGAATAATTATATTGACAAGATTGAAACTTAGTTTAGCTGCCGCTCTAAAAGTATGACTGTTCTATATTCCCATCAACACAGAATACCATGTCTAAAATATTCATGCAATGTAGCAAAACGTTGGAGCGGAGCGCACGCTCATTCCAAACTTTGGACCACAAATAGTTTGGGGCAATTCGTGCTCCCGACACAGGGTTATTGCGTATTGCACATCGCGACACCTGTATCTGACACCACAGAGGACTAGCCCGACATCACAATATTACACTTATTGTAAACATGCACACACAGTCACACACACATCTTTGACATCTGCTGTTGGATTTTGCGGCGATTGAAAAGCAAACCTGTGTGTGTGCACAGGGCAGGAAAATTAATCATTCCTCTGAAGATTGCAGACATGTACAAACCTTGAGGTATCGGCAATGTATTGTGGTATTTGAAACACTGTTCTCGCTATAAATCAAACCGTACTCGAATTACTAATACAAATTGTTGAATGTGAATAAAGTTGAGAAAACGGATAATACAGTGTGAGTCTTTATAATGTGCACATATCGAAATGAGGGAATCTATGCTTAATTTTATCTACGGCAAAAATATTTAAAAAAAAACTAAATATTCTATTTTAATTTTTATAGAATTTAAAAAAATTGTTCTCAGTGTAAACAAAACGGTGTAACTTTTAAACTTAATGATCTATCACGATGAAACAAACTTCATAATGATTGGAAGTAATTAGGCGTCCCTAAAAATTGCGGAAAAAACTACCCTCAATTGAAGAGAAACATGTTTTTTTTTGCAAAAATCAGGTTTTTTTTTTCATAATTTTTACAATAATTGTAAAATTTCTATATAAGGGGCGTCTTATTGAGAAATTTTGAAATAAAAATTAAAAAAAAAAAAACCATAAAAAATTAAAAATAAAATTAGATTTTTTTTTGTATTTTATCCGTAGATAAAATTAAGCATAGATTCCCTCATTTCGATATGTGCACATTATAAAGACTCACAGTGTATAGTAAAGTAAATGATGGAGATATTCTATCTTGGCTTTCGGTAGATAATTCAGGATACTATAACAAAGATAAACAGCGGACATTCAATTAAAGGCGTATTGTCGCAAGCGGATAGCTGGTCCAGCAATAACTACGCTGACTGGCTAATAATACCAGTTATTAGGTCCGCCGACTTTATCGCTCCAGGACACACGGAATTCTAAATAGACGAGGAATAGCCAACAGTATTAGATTGTACTGTAATAGTCGACTAAGAGCATAACGATAAGGCGCTATCGGCATAAAGGATATAAGTTTTTATGAGATTCGCATTTACGTAATCCCCTAGTTTAATTAAAATTTCTTGTTTGGTGAATAAGATTTTTAAGTAGATCTGTTATGTTAATACTGTTTTATCGAAATGTTTACAAAAAAATTCAAGGAACGTAAAAAAATATTATCTTCTTACATGCTTATGTATGAGCCATTCTTATGCATAATTTTAAAAGAGCGATACTTTATCTACTTATGAATCTTTTAGTGCCATCATCATAATATCTTTTTAAAATGTAAAGCTATCTTATTTTAGTAGTAAGTTAACGAGCGGGCGCTTGATATTGTCTCTGAGTAGGTCTTTTGCTTCGACGACAATAATAATTGGATTTTGATTCAATATCCAGTGTCGTTTTAAACTTAAAACGCTTCAAGAATTCTGAACAAATACCTCCAAGATTATCAATAGAATTCGCTCTTAATTAAGTTGGTACATCAAGTTGACAAGTAAGTTTAAGGTACAGTATTTCAAGTAAAATAGGATTTATTTTAAAGTTAAAGATGAGTTTGATTCAAAATAATCGAAATCGTTTTAAAATCTTTTCATTTTAACATTTACTTCCTTTAGCTGATCACCAAAGATTGAAATAGGTATACCCAAAGTCTCAAATTCAGATAATTTATGTAAACAAAGGGGATAACAACAAAAAAATATCTTCGTAATGGTAATTTGTTTGTTTGTTGGCGAAAAAAGAGGTTTAATTTTCTGTTAAGTACTGATTTTAATAAATAATAATTAACAAATAATCATACCGTAATTATATTTATAAATTTCCGGTTTTAAAGAAAGTTATTAAAAAAAAGGAGATTTTCTGGTATAAAATATTTTATGATACTGGTAACAATGCATGAGATACAAACATTTTCAAATGTTTTACATCTTCAACAACACTAACATTACAACTCTCATTCATAGATTCATATTGTAAGTAGCATATCTAGCCACATTTTGGATGAAAACGGCAGTAAACTGTTTCGAGTGGAAATCGATTTTGGGAGGCCTACGTCTAGAACTGGACTTAAAAGGGCTGATTATGACGATCATATGCCGTGTCTCCGACATACTATACAATACATTTTTAGGCAACGGTATTTTGTTTGCATAGTTCTTATAATTAATTCACTTTAATTTTAGCGATGACTATTTACAAAAAAAGAATATGATAAAATGTTTTGCACCACTGTCCTGTCATTTTAACAGTGACATTTCTTGACATTACTTTGTTTACATAAATGATCTGAATTAGAGACTTTGGGTATAGAGTTTAATTACCTAAACTTCGAGGAAATAAATAGAGTGGATGTTTGGAATAAAAATGCGTGGAAAGCTTGGAAAACTTGTATTATACTTTTAACAATCAGAGCACACAGCCGCTCGTCACAATCTTTTAAACAGGAAGGGTCGCAGCATAGCCACAAAACCAACAATTCGAATTTCTATCTAGTGTTGCAAGTTTATACATAAAAAAATATTAAGTTACGTTTACACGAGCAATATACTTAGTTTCTATTTTCTATGTTTAGATTGTTCTAAACAGTGGATAATACCTCCTCTGAAATCCCAGAATAATTATAATGTCATTTAAATCCCGGGATTTAAATACCACGAATTATTTATTAGACTATTGTGTGTATATTATATTGCGATATAAAGGGTATTATCTACTCTATGTTACTTCCTTTCTCGAAATTTTGATAAATAAACTCTACCTATTTCGATATCTGCTCATCACAGAGAATTTTAATTAGAAATCTTTCAAGTTATATATAACCTATGGTACTTAATTAAAAGTCGATACGATTTTCTTCACTTTAATTTAATAATGCTGCGACATTCTACTGCTCAGAAAAGGACCTTTATTTTTCTAGCATCTTTTTATGCTGTATAACATCGTTGGTGTCTCCCTTGACTTGTTTACCTTGAGCATTTTAATTGGATATTTTCTTCAGAGATTTCCGTTTATAAAAACATACTCATCTAGATCCTCAGTTGGTTGTGAAGGCATGTTATTCCCATGAAAGCAGGGGACATTTTCTCTAGCGACTTAAAGAATCACGTTCAAACGTTTTGCTTAATTATTTTCTTGTTTAATTTATCTTTGCTTTGTTCCCTTCTATTGTCTTTTTATTGCATACCGTCTCCAAGGCTTACTTTCCCGTAATCTGGATAAGTTTAAAAGAAGGATTTTCTTTAATCTCATTATTGTTCAAACAGTCCAACTCCTTAGATCCGCAGAATATTATTGGTGCACCCTGAAAAGGTCGTCTTCGACATCTGAGTTACTTTTCACCTACTTTTATAATTAAATTACTCATTTTGAACTAACTTTTTCGGTAACAATGAAATGAATTATAAAAGTATTTAGTATACTAAAATTGCTATTGTCATCAGCAATTTATGTAAAAAGTTTATTCATTTTTAGGGCAACGTAATTTTATGTTGAGCATAATTTTCATTCAGATAAGGATATCGATTTGTCTCGAATTCTCTTTGGAACTTGTTGCGTAAATTTCATCATTATCTAAAGTACTTTAGATAGTGTTTATTTAAAGTTTTATCTTATTTTACGGCATAAGGCTGTACAGGCGTGTTACCTTAGCTTGCAAGGTACACCAAGTCAGAAGTACCAATGAATACGTGTCTTTGGGAAGGGAGTAGATGTGTAGGAAAAAAAGAACATGCAGTTGTGTGTTTTAAACTTTGTCGCTTCGCGTGCAGTGACCGGTTGCTAAGCAACCAAATATTAAGTAACCAGTTTCCCACAGTTGACTCTTACAAATTGCGTGGGAAGATAAATAGCTGATACGTTTAATATGTTTCTTTCTTTCCCAGTTCAGAGGAACCATAAAGTAATGTGGCTGATATTTTAAAAGCGACATATTTAGGACAAAATGTTTTACGTTCAAAACAAAAGCGAGTATGCGTCCTTCACAAAAAAGATGTAAATGAGGAATCCCTTCAGCGTTTTATTTGGTTACGATCGTTAGTTGTTAATAGAAGCGTGTGTGGGTCTGGCCTGGGCCTCCATGCTCGGGTGCGCTGAGCCCCGCTGACTGGGCAAGTGGTTCCGCTTCCGATTCCCTTAATTGGTAAATCTTAGCTGACGCCGCTCTTTGCAATTAAGGCGAAATTCTATGCAGCTTGTGCGGATGAGCGCGATTTAATGCATCGCCTCGCAACTTCACCAAATTAGAGAGCATAGTTAATTAATTGAAAGCCCTTATATGATTGGAAGTTCAGTATTATGTTATGCAAATTCTGCTATTATAGCGGATGGCTATTCAAGGAAATTTGTATAAATTGGAAGACTACGTTGTTCGCTGTTAGAGAGACGGTAGTTGATTAAGTAGCTCAAAATTCATAGCAATAGGAATGTAACCAGGTTAACGGTAGCCCACTAAACAGTGATTGTCCTGAATAACAAACGAGCCAGTCAAAGGAAAACTTTGACCGAGACCTTTGCGTTGTTTGTGCTATTGATCGCGTTGGTAATATTAACGGATCGACTTCGCAACATTCGCGTCACGTCGCGAGTTGTCCGGACTACGTGGTTGTTCGCCAACCTATCTCGGATACTCAATACATTATAGTTATCAGAGGCGCGAAATCAATTATCGGCACGTGGCACACTTATCAACTATGAAACTCGGATTTATGATTCGCGGATCAGATTTCCCTTTTGTTTACGGATATGCGTCCTAATTGGCCTACTTTCCTCTTCTTGGGTTTCGCTTACTAATAATATATTAAGGAATTCTGAAGGCTGTGGAATATATTAAGTTTAGTAATTTATTAGAATGTACGTAGGCATTTATTGAATTTCAGATAGGCGTCATTGATACGGGCGGAATGTAATTCGACATAAATTATTTAGAAGGGTCCGATCTTTTTAATTAAAACCGGTTTCATATCGAAGTTTGGAACACGGAAAAATGCGTAAGAATTCGAAATAACTTTGGCATTACCCTATCTTCGTTGGTGTATCTCATCGTTAAGCATGGGAAGTTCTTTTCCGGAATAAACGAGTTAAATCAACCATAAATTCGGGGCAAAATGGGCCTCGAATAGGTTATCATCGGCAGTTAGGAGGCAGAGTGGCGAATTTTAGCTATAGACAATGGGCGACTTTTTGTTACATACATTTTATTTTTTATTTTTTTGTTATATTGGACTGTAATGTCATTTACTTGATGCTTTGAATGGTGAGTACAAGTTCATATTCATGTGTTTAAGATTGCTTCTAGCTTTCATTATTTTTGCATAGATAGGGCTTTTATCCCTTTACCTACTTTTCAACCACTTGTCGGTTTTACCGTTGCCATAGAGTACCTATTATTTAAGCTTACGTAATGTGAAAAGCTCTAATGATTCTGCTTCAAATAAGTAACTTCATTTGAATTTAGGTATATTTTTGCATTTATAGTAATATTCATACTAATATTATAAATGTGAAAGTAACTCTGTCTGTCTGTATGTTACGTTTTCACGCCCAAACTGCTGAACCGATCGTCAAATTTGACAGAGATATAGCCTGGGATATGGAAGACATAGGTTACTTTTTTACGCGATAACCAACATTCACGCGGGCGGAGCCGCGGGCAAAAGCTAATATTATAATATTTTATGTTACATACAAACCTACTCACAAATAAAAGAAAGGGAAAAAGCCTAAAAATGTACATCATTAGTCACGTCAATGTACTACGGAATCGGGGAAGGCAACTAAATCATCCATGTTGTAATAAATGTACCACAATATTTACCATCGGAATATCACCGCGGTGAATGAATCACAAGAAAACACGCGAGACTTATTTCGATAAGATTGGTGATACATTCGTCATTTATATCGTGTCATGAGAACAAATGCTAAACAAGCATCGTTTAACCAAAATAGCACAAGACAATAGTATTACATCATAATGCATTTCAGCTCAGATTAGTATTAGTTGCTCGGAAGCATAAGCCGGTACAAATGTGTGCATATAATTTGTAGACAGGCAACTCATCGGCTCATTAAGATTAAGTAGTAAGTACGTGCTGTTATAGTGCTTAAGTTGTACTTGGAAACACTTAGATGTGGTGTGATATTGTTTAATTAATTGTATTATTAATTATATTAGTTTGGGAAATGGTGAGAATAGGTATTAGTTTCAAATTATTGACTTGAAAGACCAAACTTTATTGAAATACAAGAGTTTTTTAAGAGAGTTTATTTATTATTTATTTATTTAATACTTTAAGCCTACAAAATATACAGCGGCGGACTTAATATAATAGGCATTTTCTACAAGTCACCCTATGGGTGATGCAGAGACAAACAGTAGTAGGTGCAATAGCGAGAATTGAGGAATAGACATTCATTTAAATATAAAGATATAATATATACCTATTAAAAACTATAAATATAATATTATATATACATGTCGGAGACGAGTTGTATCCGGCACGCCAGCGCCATCTAGTTGCGTTCGATGGAGTTATTGGAGTTCGCGCCAACGGTTCTTGACTAATCGCGACGCTAGCGCTGCCTAGCGGCGCATCACAGAGTCTACGACGTAACGTTCGACCGCATATGTAAGTGTCCGCCGCACAGTCGACAAAGGGAGTTCATCGGTGGCGGCCAAGCAATGAAGATGTCAAGGAATTGTTGCGCGTTCGGTATAGTTGTGTCGTGTTCCTACTTTAAAGAATCAAGTTCTTCTAACTGAACAGACAGATGTGCTGCTGGGGAGTTTGTTCCACCACTTCTTCTTCCCAGCTAAAGCACTAGGAAGTGTTGAAGGGATGGGCGTTTTGGGGGACTGTCTTATGTAATATTTAAAGTTCTATCTCAGGTTGAGTAAATGACTTTTGAGTTTAATTCGGTTTTTCTATTGCGCAATACCCAACACTACCCACAGTACGCCCACAGTAGTTAAAATATGACTGATGATAATGAGAGAAACCTTCCGTTCTCCGAAATACATATTACTATTAATGTATTGTGTGTGCTGTGATGTTACTGCCAGCTTCTTGCGAATGTGCTCGCGAACTTACGTTTACTTTTATATTTATTGAAAGTATTTATTTATTTTATTATTTACTAGCTTTTGCCCGCGGCTCCGCCCGCATGGATGTCAGTTATCGCGTAAAAAAGTAGCCTATGTCCTTCTCCATATCCCAGGCTATATCTCTGCCAAATTTCATGACGATCGGTTCAGCGGTTTAGGCGTGAAAACGTAACATACAGACAGACAGACAGACAGACTGAGTTACTTTCACATTTATAATATTAGTATAGTATAATATTATTAGTATAGTATGGATGAACACACAGTAAAATACATAGAGATACGACATAATTATAATTTGAGTACAAAGGTACCAGGAAAGAAAGGAAGGAAGGAAGGAAGTATCTACTATTTTTGGGTTGGTCTTTTACAGGGACATACATAGGTATAAGTTTTTATTATCTACGCTGCTGAAGTACGTAGTTACCTACGTATATTAAAATATTATGTCTCTTCTACGTGGCTCAACAAGATAAATCTAGCATAAGGTTATATAAAAAGTGACGGAAAATTTAGGTGAACAAATAGTTATTTGCTTGTTCAAAAAGTTTCATAATTTCTACGATTGATTTTGTTAACGATTGTCAAGTATCGATATCGAAACTTTCGATATCCCCGTGGTACCTACATCACAATACCGTATTAATTATGGTGTTCATTGAGTTATCCTACTTATATAATATTATAAATGTTAAAGTTTGTATTTTTGGATGTTTGTTACTCAATTACGCAAAAACGCCTGAACGGATTTCGATTAAATTTGACACACAAATAGTTTATAACTAGATTAACACATACTTTTTATCCGGGTAGTACGTTCCCGTTGGATAATATCCGACCTCCACGCAGGCGAAGCCGCTGGAAAGAGCTAGTAAACTATTAATTAATATTCAAGCCATAAAATATACTAATGAAGTAATTCGTTATGTAATAAAGTGCAATAGATTTAAAAATTAAGACCAAAGTCGTGTGGGTGTGCGTGTGTAACGAATATGAACAATTAGTATTTCCCAGCTATGTTACATATGCGTGAAATAATCTAAAAATGTTTTTTTTTTATCGTGTTAGGCAAATAGGGTAGCGTGTAAAATATTATTTCATTTGGTTTAAATAGGTTTTCATTTTTATATATAAAAAAAAATGTTTTATATAGATTATTTTCTGTTTTGTGAATGGGAGAACGTTGTAGGCCTAGTAGACTGTATGTGAAGTTGACCATTTTCTGTTACGTTAAGTACCTGCCTGATACTTGTTGAAAGGCCTTTCCCACCTTACCTATTATATTAACACTCTTATTTTAAAACATTGCAAATGCCAATTATTTTTAAAGGAGTAACCATGGAACCAGTGTGGTTTAAAAGAATATGTAGTGACAAAAATTGAAAAGAGTTATGCTTATACCCAAAGTCTCTAATTCAGATAAGTTATGTAAACAAAGTAATGTCAAGAAATGTCACTGTCAAAATGACAGGACTGTGGTGCAAAACATTTTATCATATTTTTTTTTTTGTTTTAAATAATCATCTATGAAATTAAAGTGAATTAATTATAAGAATTATGCAAAAAAAAAAAAATACTGTTGCCAAACAATGTTTTATGTAGTGTGTCGGCGACACGGCCTTTGATCGTCATAATCAGCCCTTTTAAGTCCACTGCTAGACGTAGGCCTCCCAAAATCGATTTCCACTCGAAACAGATTACAGCCATTTTCATACAAAATGTGGCTAGATATGCTACATACAATATGAATCTATGAATGAGAGTGATATTAGTGTTGTTGAAGATGTAAAAAATGTGAAAATGTTTGGAAGAAAATGTTCTTTTTTTAATAACTTTGTTTTTTTTTACAGAAGGGAACCCACTACAACAATGTAGTCACAATTTCCACACTCAGAGACGTCACCCCAAAAACCAATTAGACACCAGCACCTATTATATATATGAATTAAATGTCCTATTTTAACTTTGTTTAAAACCGAAAATTTATAAAAATAATTACGGTATGATTCTTTTTTTAATTATTATTTCTTAAATTCAGTATTTAAAAGAAAATGGAACCCTTTTTTCGCCATTTTATGTGAATTACCATTACGAAGATATTTTTTTTTAATATGTTGTCCCTTTGTTTACATAAATTATCTGAAACTGATACTTTGGGTATAGATGGTTTGGTCATGTTGAGAGAATGAATGAAAGGCGACTTCAAAAGGTATTTACAAGGCAGATGTGAGTGGAAACGCCGGGAGGGGACGCCCTAGGAGAACATATAGTGACCTAATCGGTGATGTTCTTCAGAAAGGTCAGGTGCGCAGCACTCACAACCGGCGTGCCATGTATGATCAGATGTATGAATGTAAACGAAGCAAAATAAGTATGTAAGGAGCGTAGCAGGTGGCGCTCTATAGTTTCAGCCTACCCCCATGGGAAAAAAGCGTGAGTTTATGTATGTATGTAGTAACCATGGAGTTTCTTGCCGGCTCTTCTTCATAGGAAACGCTTAATTGGAACCGTGCCCTTAGATTCTGACGTTTCATAAGTGCCAATAAGTTCTCATAAGAGGTTTATGTGAAATAAAATATTTTGATATGGATTGATTGACCTTTAGGTATTTGTTACGTAGATCCATTAGACATCGAGACCAGGGCTTGTTAACGTTACCAAATAACAAAATAATAACCGTTACGTAACGTTAAATTTCAATGTTACTAACTAACTACTTACTAACGTTACAAAAATTTTACGTTACTTGATAACATTGCCAGTAATATAACGTTAATTAACATTAACAAAAATACGATAACTAACGTTAATTTAGCTACGTTGCTGTTCTGTGGTTAAGAATCAGGCAGATTCAGGCAACGTTTTGATCGGCACGGTATCAGACAGGCGCGAGGGCGGGCTCCCACCGCGCCGCACGCCCCAGGCCCCACTACTTACATCTCAACCATTTAAAATAACGATAAAATTAATAGTCGCATAAATAACGTTAAATCGATTACCGTTATTTTAATAATAACGTTAACTCAATCAAGTCAATACAAGGTATCGTTATGAATTGGTGTCATGATGGCCCGTTGGTTAAGGCCTCGCCTCTCATGCATGAGGTTGTGGGTTCAAATCTGGGCAAGTACCAATGTGAATTTTTCAATTCATATGTACTTTCTGAGTTTATCTTGGACATTACTGACATCGGTGAAGGAAAAACATCGTGAGGAAACCTGGACTTATAGTTAATATAAGTCTGAAATCGCCAACCCGTCTTGAGCAAGCGTGGTGATCAATGCTCGTGCCTTCTCTGTATGAGAAGAGGCCTTTGCCCAGCAGTGGGACAGTTATAGGCTGGTATTATTATTATATTATGAAAATTTACCGGTATTTAAAGCCCTGATCGAGACTCCTCCGTTCCTCGGAAAGCACGTTTAATAATTAAAAAAGAAATGTTATTTATAACTTTTCTTTTTTTAATTATTAAAATAAATAGTCAGTCATAAGGACTGCAGACGGAAGCGAAAACTCAAAACTTTGAAATAACTGACAGTCTGTGGAACGTTACGAGCATGTCGCGCATTTCGGTGACGCGAACCCATAAGTTTTCCCCTACCTACCTTTTTTCCTTTTGGGATACGGAAGCCTAAAAACGTTTATGACGGTACTTCTATTTTGATTATTATCAATAATTTAGAGTTCAAGTAGTGTGGTTACATTCCCAAATATAAAATAGTGACACAATGTCGCCAGAAATAATAATGGTAATGGAATCCTCTGAATGGAATGAGATATCGGCCTAATTACACACTTGCCACTTCTTATAGTCGTTAAGATCTACGACATGACATAAATATTTATTAAGTTCATTATTTTTCTTTTAGTGCTATTACGCTGGTTTTTACCAGAACATACTTGATAATTTTCTTAGTAATATTAATAAAAAACAATCGTAGGACCTAGGATCAAGTACAAACTAAGAGTTTTGAATTAGATTGTTCATAATTATTGCTTGTTGTTTATACCACTGAACATTTATTTACTACTAGCTTTTTCCCGCGGCGCCGCCCGCGTGGATGTCGGTTATCGCGTAAAAAAGTAGCCTATGTCCTTCTCCATATCCCAGGCTATATCTCTGCCAAATTTCATGACGATCGGTTCAGCGGTTTAGGCGTGAAAACGTAACATACAGACAGACAGACAGAGTTACTTTCACATTTATAATATTAGTATGGATATGGATTACCACATACATTTGTTTTTACAGAAGGGAACCCACTACAACAATGTAGTCACAATTTCCACACTCAGAGACGTCACCCCAAAAACCAATTAGACACCAGCACCAACAAAAATTAAATGTTTTTAGACCGTCCTATTTTGCCTGTCAGGGTCCAAAATGATACCTGTCGTGCATGCAGCTTGTGTAGCAATTACTAGCTGCATGCGAACCTCGCCTACTGCCGCCCTACAGGCAATGCTTGGGCTGCCGCCTCTACACCTCATCGTGCGAGAGGAGGCGGCCCTGGCCGCCTTTAGGCTCAACATAACTGGAACTCTGAGCAAAGACTCTAGAGTTAAGCACGTACGCATAAAAGAAGATGCAATCAAACGCCAGCCAATGATGGCATCACCCTGCGACAAAGCCCCAAAACTACACTACTTTCAAAAGCACTATGACATCATACTCACAGAAGAACGTTGTGACTACTCAGGACCGAAAGAGCTGAGAGTATACACGGACGGATCAAAGACCGACTCCGGGACCGGAGTCGGAGTCTTCTCACAGGACCTTAACATAAACATATCCAGCCCGCTGGGAAGGTTCAACACCGTTTACCAAGCGGAGTGTGTGGGCATCATACAGGCGGCGCACGCCATAGAAGCCACGAGAGTCACGGACACCCAGATACGTATACTCTCCGACAGTGCTTCAGTCCTCCAATCCTTAAGGAAAAGATATATTACCTCGAAACTAATACTAGAATGCCACAACGCACTAGAACGAGCAACGGTGCCCAACCGCAACACAGTGACACTACAATGGATAAAGGGACACAGCGGATCTCTGGGTAACGACGCAGCTGACGAACTGGCTAGAAGGGCATCCAGCGCGTCGGCATGTGGACCCGAGCCTATCATACCCATCCCCTTCAACCAATTACGCAGGTGGCTACAGGATTTCACCCACACACAAGCGGAAAACTGGTGGACCTCGACAACGGGCTGCAGGCAGTCCAGAGAGGCCATGCCATCCTTGGACGGTAGGCTGACCAGGCGACTTTTACGCCTGGACAGGTACGGCCTGCGCCTGGTGACGGGGACCATCACGGGACACTGCTCGCTAAACAAACATTTTCACACAATAGGGATAACGGACAGCCCTCTGTGCAGAGCCTGCCTGGAGGCGGATGAGACCGTCGCGCATGTGCTCTTCGAATGCACAGGCGTCACCCGGATCAGAACAGAAACCCTCGGGGAACCCAGATCCTTTGCCGATGTTATGAACAGACTAGGAGACGTGATTGGCTTCTGGAAGGAGGTGGGCTGGTTGGAATAACCACCGACGGCCGCTATGGCCCACGCACAATGGTCCATATTAAGGACTAAGTGCGGAAACCAAACCCTCTAACATAGAACATAGATAGATACCTGTCGATTATCGTGTGTATAATTCATGGTGATGTGCATAGTTATATTCTATTTTTTTATATGGCAATCGGTTGTACGTTGTTTCATAGCTTATAGTTTTATAGAATTTCGTTTCACATAATTTTTTTCTCATATTTTCGTTTCATAGAATAATCAATACGCAGAATACTTACTTTGAAGATTTTTAAATTATTGATTTTTGTTTCACATAAACTTTAATGTTAGAAATAACAAATCACATATTCTTTATCCATATATTGTTTATTTAATATAAAACTTATTACCAAGAATAACATTTTATCCATTTTCAATATTTCAACAGCATTTTTTTTTGCATTTTGCAGCATGCAAGCAAGCATGCAACATGCAGCGTGCAAGAAAACATGCAGCGTGCAAGCAAGCATGTAGCATACAAGCAAGCATGCAGCATGTAAGCAAGCATGCAGCATGCAAGCGAGCATGCAACATGCAGCAGGTATGGTTTCTGTCACGGCTCCGGCGCTGCGGGGCTCCGGCGGTTCCACGCGAGCTTATCGTCGCAGATGGTATTCACGCTCACCACCGCAGCTTCGGCTTGCTGGCCGGCTAAGCCGGCCAGCCTCAGCCGCGGCGGCGAGCGTTAAAACCACCTGCTCTTCTGCTTGCGGGCCGCCTCGCCCCTCCGCGCCTACGCGGAGTTAAATTACACTTTGGGGTAGGGCAGAAGAGACTACGTGGAGTCGGTTTTGCAGCGATTCGTTTCTGTCACTAACTGATACCGAACAAACAATATTCGTTAAAAAATAATTCTACCGTGTGTAAAGTTTGTTAAACAAAAAAATTTGATTAAAAATTCATTGAATTGTGTTTCTGTGAAATATTTTTCATTCAAGTAAATAGTCTTTGAAACAATAATATTCGAACTGAAAATACAAGGACCAAATATTATGTGAAATATTTTCGGGAAAACGAAATTCTATGAAATTTCTGTCTGCGAAATAAGGGGACACCATGGCAATCAAACCCGATGTCGATCATTCGGCCAATGTCTAAAGTGAGTTGGAGAAGGAAGTATGTAGGATAAAAAAAAAAAAAAAAACAAAAAAACTGTAGACACGAATAACATTCTTTGATTTGAATTTTTAAATTTCATTTGAACATTTCATTTGAATGTTGATCTTGTTGGGTTAGTTCAAGACTGAAACGTAATTCTACACAAAACGTAATGCTACACAAAAATCTGTGGCTGACTGATACCCTGACATAGACAACGCTATTTAGATAGAAACTCGTTTCATAAATGATGCAGGGGTTAATAACATCGAAGGGGCAAGGCAGAGGTTATATTTTTTTCAAATATTGATCCGAGTGGATTCAACAAAGGGTTTAAACTAAAGTTTGTATGCGAATCATGCCGCAGGCAACAGCTAGTAAGATGAGAACCTTATAACGGTTACAAATATTAAATGTATTTACTTGCAAATGTTGCAACGACTTACATTCGCATCGAAACTACCGAAGTTTGGTGCAACTGTAAGCACCAATCGAATTGATTTCCATTTATCTGTTGCCACTATGAGTTTAAAGGCAAACAATAGTTGTTTGTACCAAATAGTTTATCGTTCGTATTAAGCAAGACTGGAACTGAATCAATTGAGTTGAAGTAACTTTAAAAGTTCAATTGCGTTGCTTAATTTCTTTAGTGAATCAAAAACGTTTTTTAGGGTTCCGTACCTCAAAAGGAAAAAACGGAACCCTTATAGGATCACTCGTGTCTGTCTGTCTGTCTGTCCCTCTGTCACAGTCAATTTGCTCTGAATGTAATGGACCGATTAAGTTGAAATTTGGTATAAATATCAATTTGAGTGCCCCAAACACGGACGTGAACGGTAAATAAATGAATTTAGAATATTGGAGTCAGTTTGGGGGGCAAACAAGAAAATTTAAAAAGAAGTTTTGCAAACTGTACCGTGTGACATATCAAATGAAAGGGCTTACTATGAGGGTCTCAATTTTTTTTTTTAATAATTTTAAAATAAATCTTTTTAAAGTTATAAGTGAAAATAGACGAAAATTGACCATTCCCCCCTTATCTCCGAAACTACTAAAAAAAAAAAAATGAAAAAAAAAAAAAAAATTGTTCTATACTTATAGATTACAAGAAAGTCTATATGAAGTCTATGGTCTTAAAATAACATGGTAAATCTCTCGATATAGTGCGTACAAACTTACATTTGTAGTTGGAATGTATGGGAGATTATGTTTATCAACTACAATGTTAAGTTTGTTCTTAGGATAAATTCTTTTCAAGCACGGAACCCTTCATTGTGCGTGGTCCGACACGCACTTGGCCGGTTTTTGTTTGGTTTTGTTATGATTGTTACAACATAGTAATAACAATGTTTGGTACAGTATAATATGCTACAATTTGCTTCAGACAATAATATTAAACCCAAGGTAAATCAAATTAAATCTAGCACTAAGTTTCATTCGTTTTGTACCCTATTCACTTTTTTCTGCAAGAAAATATGTATTCCCGGATAAAGCTATATATTTCCGTCAACTAAACAAGAAGACTGTCTGTATATGTACTCTTAGTTTCAAAGCAAATGCCAAGAGATACGCAATTTGTACACCTTATCTCCAATAGTTCCTAGACAAACACAATGAAAACTCGGAAGGCAATTACAACAAACTCACATCACAAAACATAAGATACAATCCTGAAACATACAAGTTACAGAATGTTTGTCAGAAAATTCAGATATTAGGAACCTACGAGGAGAACAGTCAAACTTCTCAGTAAAATTAAATTCACTCTGCCGACGTGTGATAATAACACGCGTTCTAGTTTTCTCCAAGTTCACAGCCTTTATGAGTCTGTTATATTACTTGTTGTATTGTTATTACAACATGCCGTTACCTGTTCTGCAGTACTCTGTGGTAACTTTCACTCAATCAGCGCGTTCTCTCAATCGGTCGCAGCTCGCGTCGTGTTGTGTACATGGTTTCCTCATTAGCACGCTTTTGTTAGGTACGTCCGTGATGCCTCCGTGTTTAGTGCTCCCTATCGCAACATGCTCCAATCAAAGCTTCAAGGTGTCTGGAGCAATCGAACTGTGTGCATTAAATTATATCCAGAGTTTCGTCGCACGAATTTGCTCCTTAATCCGGTTAGTACAACGCCTAGAATAGCGTCTTCTGGTGTGACAGACGATGTAACCAATTTCGCCGGTATTTGTAAGCGTATTAACCCATTGTATTGAATACCGACGTCTGCCTCTCCTTGATGATTCATGGTGCAGCCAATTGTCTCGTATATTATTGTCTAGAAACTGTCTTCGGTTGTTGACTATTAGAAATATGTTGAATCTGTTCACGGAAGAAGACAAAAGTGAAATAGTTAATTATGTCACAATTAGCGCGTTATATTTTACTTACACACAGACACCCGAAATCACCTTCCCTCTCTAAACATACACGACACACATCACACACTCAAACACACATCATGCATCATACACTCATACACTCATCACACAACACACTCATACACTTTCCCCATTACACCACATTACACGCGCTTACTCACACACTATTGCTGCTGTTACACGTTTTAGCGTCCCCAATTTTGTAAAATAATCTTAGCGGACGAATGGATGGCCCCTATAACACAGGATTTTCCTAGCATCGGAGTCCTTATTCACAAAAATTGAGCACAAATGTAAAATCTAAATAATATAACATGCATTGTATTTCTTATTTTTGGTAAATAATTTATTATTATTATTATTATTTCATTTAGAGGCTATTTATAAATGTCTACCGTCTATTTAGACTACAAAAACTAGACTGCGATGGATACCCCGTTAGGCGAGTTTTTTTTAACTTAAAGGCTCCAAAAAACAGGCGCGACAAGCGACGCGACACAAAGACACCGCGTGGCGCACGAGGAGCGATCTCTTTGTGTCGCGTCGCGTGTCGCACTTGTTTGTAGGAGCCTTAATGCGGATATAAAAAAACTTACCAATAAAATTCTACAAATTGTTGATCACTTCGTGGGATTACTGACTTAAAAACTGCTTTTATACCTGATAACTGGATTAAAGGACCAATGAGAAAAAAAAAAAAAATACTTACCCTAATACAAATAAACACGGAAAGTTATGCTAGGTATAAACGTCAAAAATGTATGGTTATACCGAAGTTTTTCCTAGAATGACTTTATTCCGTGTTTATTTGTAAGGTCCTTATTCATTGGCAGTTAAAAAAAATGACACACTAATAATTTGGACATACCTGATACTTTTAAAATTGCCATAACAAACAATAATGTAGTTTACAAGCTATATAAATCTTCCTTAAGCTCACTACCTACCTATCCTAGAAATATTTTCATACAATAGACTCCCAAGTTATTTAGTAGGTACTACCTACCTACCTCAACCAAAAGGCATGGCATTTAAGTTCCTAGTCAACGGCCTTCACATTCCAAGAGTTCAAACTGACATGTAACAAATATGACTATTGAAATGAATGAATGATATCTGGTTTCAATCTCATTCCTAAGGTTCCTCAGATCTTTTTTTTTAAGGAGTCCTCAAACACGTGAATTTTTCGTATTTGTCAAGCAATTTTGACAGTTTAGAACGAAGCTTGATGCGCTTGACAAGCAAACTATGTACACACGGCCACAAATCAAGCTATTCATTTCCAGTTTAGGCTGATCTCGCATTGTATAGGATTTCAGTACAATGAGAGGTCAGCTTATACTGGAAATGTATAGCTTGATTTGTGGCCGTGTGTATTTGATAATGCTTGATGAAAAATGAATGCGGATGCTTTACGTTGCGTCAAGGCTCGGCTAGCAATTTTCAAGTGCTTGTCAAGCAATTTTGACCGTCTATGGACCCCATTATACCTGTCAATAAAACTGTCAAAGCCTGTCTTTATACTTATAGGTATATAGGAAACCGGAGACATAAGAATGGTATGCGTGTATTCTTTTTTTTCATCATCGAGGTCGACGAAGGGCGTAGTTATACATATGCCTGTGGCAAGGTTTTTTTTAAACATATTTTGGTAGTACGTCTGTGTTTATTATGACAAATGTAATTTTAAATAATGATCAGTGTGGGTGAAGCGTTATTGTCGGCTGTACTTAGGCAGAGTTTCACAATTGGTTTCGTTATTCATATTTAGAATACGAATTGGTTGAATGAACTATATTGGAGCTTAAATTAAGTCGTCTTTTGTTTCGGTAATCCTATCTTGTAACCCACATTTTGACGGGCGACTGAACTGTTGTTGTGTTTGTCTGTTGTTTATGCCTCAACTGTCATGTTTTGTAGGTAGATGGTACGATAGCAGACAGGACTTGTCATAGAAAGATACTAAGAATACCTACATAAGTACTTTTTATATACTTACCTATATCTGTATATTCTTGTGTATATTATATTTTTCGATGCCTTATTTTAGTTTGTTGTTAAGCGTAGTTAAGTTAGGATATATTATTGTTTTTTTTTTTTAAATATATAATTAGTTATTTCCTTAGATCATATACTTGTCTAGATGACACATTGACCGTACCGAACGGCCCAAATAAAGTCTACTATATTTAGTTGACTCGCTTCTCACAAACGTCAGTATCATTTGAAAAACTTAAGGGTAACGTGCTCACGAAAAATAATTAATTATGCCGGTTTGTGCTGTCAAATTGTGTCGTAATTATGTGGGAAAACCGTATAATAACACCAAGATCACTTTTCATCGGTAGGTTCACAATTATTTTAAGAAAACACGATTTTTTATTCGTTATTTTGTAGGTTAGTCTGATTAGCCGGTGTTGTCAGTTTATTACTAGGGAGTTATGGCGAAACTATGGGAGAAAAAATACAAATATAATTACTTCATCATTCTAAAATAATAATAATAAGATGTCACCATATTTGTAAATCAGACAACGTAGCCCAGGCAAAAAAAATAAATAGAAAACTGTTCCGAAAACAAACACAAAGAGATGGGTTTTGATTTATAAATTGTTTGTTGTAACTAAATTAAATAAAACACTAATCTACTAAATAATTACTTTATTTCACTTTCATCTTATTAAATAATGGAGAAAGGGTGAGATAATAATTTGGAGCAGGCATCCCTAAACACGCACACCTTGACAGTTTGACTACTATAAGTACACGAGCGGTACTCACACGTATCACGCAATTGGAGACAGTTTTCGGGCGTCGTTTGTTTGCATTGCTCCATCTAGACAAGTATATGATCTAAGGTTATTTCTAACAGCTAGTTCAAACAGAAGTCTAGTATATTAAAAGAAATTATTTGCTTAGATACGAAATAAAATGCGACTTAGGGCGGGTTGTTTCACGTCCATTTGATGCACGCGTATTCGTCATAAATGGCGCTAACTATCGTCAAAACAAAAAAAGCGTTGTTTCACCAAATTATGCCCTTAACGTTTGTTAAAAAATAACAATTACAGTAACCAGTGTCATACCCACTGGTTAACGTCATTTTAGTCTTTTAAATTTGAACTTTGACGATCGGTTTTTTATGCAGTTAAACAACGCTTTTTATTTAACGAACGTTAAACATCATTTGTAATTGTTATTATTTGACGTACGTATGTTACGTTAACCAGTTTGGAACAACCGGCCCTTAGCTAAACAAGAAAAGAAAATTCTTTCTTTTCTTTTTCGTTCAAAACACTGAACTATTTGACAAAGAAGAAGGTTGCTCCTTCTTACACAGTAAAAGTAAATCGTTCACGGAAGTCCCATATGTTAATCAATTATGGAACGTACAAAGTTAATTGATTTTAGTCTTCAATTAGCTTCAACAAACACGTTAATTAATATTGAAATTAAGACTTGCAAGGCATGTAGGGCGAAGGAGGCAATGATTGGCTTATATTTAGTACAAGTAATCCGCCCCTGCTTCGCACGGTTTTTACGACTTGACAAAACATCGAGATTTCCTAATTATATGTAAGTTTAGATAGTATAAACATAAAATCCCTTCCGGGATAAATTCTAGAAAACCGCATTTAAATCCGTTGCGAAATTTATAAGAACAGCGAGGTCGCACATACTGACACGAAAAGCTCTAATAATTCCCATTTTGCGTTCCGAAAAATATGATTAAATATTGCAATATAATGATTACCTACACCTCTTTTTGAGATTCGCGAATAATACCTATTTTGGGTTCCTAAAAATACTAAATAGCCAAGTAACTGCGACCAACTTGGATGTAGTGCACGCCGGCCACTGCCGCAGCACCGCTCGCTACGCTCGCTCGGCTCGCGCGCAGTTGGTCATAGTTCTAACCTAACCTAAACCGTTTGGTCTTTTATATAACCCAAATTTTTATAGGACACGGCTCTCACAAACAGTATCTCCATAAATTCGAAATAACTGCCAATGACCATTGTCCCCGCCACGACAACACTGTACAAACTTTCGCCCACCTCTTCAGGGATTGCTTCAGATTCGCCATGGATCGCAGTATGAGGCAACCTTTGAGAGATTTGGTATCAAGGCATATGACATCGTTCATCTATTATTGTTAGTATTATTAATACTGGGACGCCAGGAAGAGGTGGCGAGATGACCTAGATGGGTACGGCAAGAGCTGGATGGAAGTGGCTCTAGAAAAAAATGCCTGGAACTATTTGGGGGAGGCCTTTGCTCAAAATCGGGACAGAGAAGGCTAAAAAAAACGATATAGATAGACGTCAACTCGTTTGCCAAGTGTAGTGGCAATATACGGTCGTCCATTGAAGTGCAGAGACCAAATATTCTGCAGAGGACTTTTATTGACCTATAATCATATTTATTTGGTTATTCACTCATATTTCAGTGGTTTAAATTTTTACTCTCGTTTTAATCTAAGATATTATGGAATGGTAGATTTCTGTAGAGAAATTTCATTTCACCTACAGAAATGACAAAACTGGTCTATGTAAATTGAGACTTCTATATTTTGAGATACTCAGGTATTGGAAATATTGAGAGTTGGTTTCCGATCCGTTACCCAATTATGAGCCTCGAAGATTGAGTGTTTCTTTACCTTCCCTAAAACATGGTTTTTATAGATACCTCTATTTTGTAACGGCGCATAAGTAGGCTACCGTAAAAAACACCGTACAAAACTACTTCCTGAATTTATTTTACTTAAAATTTTCTGATTGCAATGCCTAACCCATTAACAAAACGTTGTTTGCAAAATATTCTCAGCTACTCCAAAGTAAATGAAATAATATTTATTCTTACTTACCGAGTTCTTTGCTGTGCGCTCTATTGGGTTCAGTCAACAAACTTCTTTAGCTCAATGTACATACACCGTAGCAAGCTCTCTTTTCTTAATACGAAACCAATAATATCTCCTGTTTACGATGAAAATTGATCATGACGACAGCATTGACACATTTTCTATAGAAAGTGGGTCATGCTGATGAAGCGTCTCTAAGAAATGTTGGAAATTCGCTTTCAATAAAGTGGTAAGAGTTAAGCGCAATGTCATTAACAAACCGGCACTGCGATGGGAACACATAAACAATATAATTTACACTAACGTAAAGTATTGAAAGACTTTCTTTTGTTCATAACGTGTATGTTGATTTCTACGGTAATCATTGGAAGGAATCCAGTGGGAGTGGTTGAGTTGTAACTTTGAGACATATTGAACAATAAATTGTTTGACCCAAGCACGCTTGGAGGAGTTGATTAAGAATTTGGGACCTAAAATTAATTAACCAAGACTTTAGGGTAAATCGATCTTTCGCCTAACTTCTGTAGGTTGAGAATTATTTGGTTACTTTTATGATGTAGGGGTCTTGCCAATACGACCTGTTAAACTTTTTTATAGAGCACAGACTAGATCAAGAATACATTGGTGCCGATTCCCTTGTTCACAAACTAAACTAAATTTCAGTTCAGTGCATCTTTTTCTTTCTATTTCATTAAGAAAAGGACAGACGATAAATTTTTGTTTTGTCCTGTCAAATTAATCAATTAATGCAATGAATTAGCAATATCCTTCAAAATCATTCATATTGTGCTCAATGAGCTCAATGGTCTGAAATCGCCAACGTGCACTGAGTTCTTCCTGTTCCTGTTCCATTCCTTCTCTGTTTCTGTTTCAATTCAACCCGGTATTACATGGTTATAGGTGCTAATATTATCTTTCAAGCTGGTTCTTAGTTCAAGAACCCTATTATTAAAACATCTATTTGAAACCTAAGAGGTCAAATCGATGGCCCCACCGAATAAACGTATAAGACAAAAATGACAACTTTTCAGCAAAAAATAAAAACGTTTAAACTTCAGTAACGCTCATTTCATTGTAAATAGGTATAAATAATGTATAATCGAATAATTGGTAAAAAAATAAGCTATAGACTTGTATATTTACTTTCTTGGCGACTCAAAAAGCATGTAATTATAACATAAACTATTATTCCTATAATTTTAAAATTAATTATTTCCCTAGAATAAAGAAATTCACTATTATAATAGGCGTGTTTTGAGTCTAAAATTCATACAAAAATTAAGTGGGTGCAGGATAGGCAAAAGAAACAAAAAATGCAAAAAAAAAATGTGTAAGAAGCATTGCACGTTTATTCGGTGGGGCCATCGAAATGTGTAAGTTATTGTGTCTACGTTTATTATTTAGTAATGTGGGTATGCGCTAATATGAATAAACCAGTCAGCTAGGTATCCATCTCAGTGTTTAATTCTAATTCCAATTGCGTGTTAAATTGTTATTAACACTGCCGATCGCTCGAACCATTTGACAGTAATTCGAAGCATTGACCGTCGTATATTTGCCGTGTCAAACTTCATATTACTTAATGAGATAAAAGATAACTCGTGTGTGTGCCGTTGGTAATTACGGTTGTGGGTGAAACTACATACCCGTTAATGTGCGATCTATGTACTCCGGTGGATCCAGAGACGAAAAAGTTTGACGTATTGGTACGTTTGGTGACCTATCATCTAGAACCATAGAGATCGAAGATTGCCGAGCGTTACATGTTTCGCTTACGTAGACAGTGTGTTGGGGAATCCATGACGGATTATCTATCTAACAACGTTCAATTAACAACAACGTTCGACGACTACGTTCGTTCAAGGCAACAACAATTTGTAACAAAGATAACTTTGGTATAAAGCTAGAAGCGCCTGTGTCCGCCGAACATATAGCTCTTTAATGCACAAAAGTGTGTTTCACATGGCTCCTGTAATTTTCAATAAATTACCTCAAGAAATAAGGGCAATGAATGCCTTATTTAAGAAAAGTTTAAAGAGCCTTTTAGTTAATAAATGTTACTATAACTTGAACGCCTTCTTAAACGTTATTTTTTCCAAATTTAAGACCTCACAGTGACTGATGTCACTGTGAGGTCTTAAATTTGGAAAAAATATCGTTCGTCGTAATTATTGTTCGTCGTAAATTATCGTCATGTAATAACAATATTATTATGCATGTATCTTTAAATATTGTGATAGGTAATTCAAGGAACGACATTGGAATTATTTAAATATTACTATTATTAAATAAATAATTGATCTGTATGAGATTGCATTAATTTAATATCATAAAGTATTTTATGATTGTTTTTATTTATTTGTTGATTTTATTTTATGATTGTATACATTTTGCATGCCTTACGGTAGAATCACTTGAAACATGTAAATTTTTATAACTCCATTGTAACAGTGTTTTCTGCAAAAATAAATGATTTGATTTGATTTGAGAAGAAAACCTTCGCGACCAATTTGTTACGGGACTATCCAACAGCGCTATGCGATCGTATAAAATATTAAATACCTTACAAAATGAATCCGCTTGAATACTTTTGTTGATACTAAATGTTTGTAATGCAGTCAGCATTACAAACATTTAGTATCAACAAAAGTGCAGTACCACGTTAATAGCTTCTACTTCAGCACGTTCCACATAAATAAACAAAAATAACCTACTGAGGTTCTAAATAGTCTGAGTAAACATTACCATAGATTACTTAATAGTAGAATGTTACTAGTTAACCGTGGCATCAATCACAGTAGCTTGATTAACAAGCTGATCGGGGATAATGGCCGTTCATCGTAATTTAATTTGTGACTGACGGTACAATTCGACGTGATCTCCATTATTATACAACATTTGCCTAATTTTATTGTTTATAGTTCTTTGTAATAAACTCTTGCAGAAGTTAAGATAGCTACGCAAATAAAGGCGCGAATTCAGAATGTGAGTATAAGCATAATTAGCTTATAATGTTCCCATTGTTGGGACGCAGGACTCCTCTCGGTGTGAGGGAGTGGGCCGTTATTTACATATTTATTAAAACTTTATGCACAAGTAAAAAAATACTGTACAAAGGCGGACTTAATGCCTGAGGCATTTTCTACCAGTCAACCTTAGGGTGATGCAGAGACATAACATGGCAGTGCAACATAAGGGATAGATAACTCGAAAAAGGAAAAATAAATATATAGATACATACAAACATAAATATAAGTAAAATAAACAGCGTCAGAAAAAATAACGATTGGTAGGGGAGAAAACGAATCAGCGCTGGGATGATTCAGCCAACTTCTTACGAATATGTTCACGTGCCTTCACTTTAAATGATAACCGACTGGTTGCCATCCTGATATTCAGAGGAAGCGCAGTCCAAATAAAGACCGCTTGGACAAAGAAAGAGGAGTGAATAAAACCAGGGTGAGACGGACATCGTAGAAGACGATTGTTGGTGGAACGAAGTTTTTTACTACCACATTTCCACCACACGGGCCCAGTGCGGGTTGGTAGATGTTACATGTCTTCGAATTTTTGGTTCTAGGACATTCCGGTTTCCTCACGATGTTTTTTTGCATTGTTTTGAGAGCAGTATTTGAGCAGCGTTTTGAATAACTTCAGAGGCTTGTTGGGTATCGAAACCAAGATCTAGATCTAGGTCCTAGTTACCCCTAGTCGCCGCAGGAGATGCCCTAGGTGGCGGGAATCTATTGCCGATTTCCGGCCACCGTAGGCGCGGGTTTGCTGACGGCGAGCTCCGTCAACGAAGTAACGGGCCCGTCCGTTAGTAGTCCGACACGTCGGACTGAACCCTACTCCCTAGTAATTTCGGATTCATCAGTTTCCAACGGAATCGTAGACAATATTCGTGAACGAAAGACGCATGGCGATTGATGACAATAGAGTTGTGCTATTTTACCGGTCGATTACCGGTTTAATTATTTTGTGGTTTTCAAGCTAAATAAACAAAAATCAATATTTTTTCTTTAGAAAATGACTACATTTTTAACAATATACTTTTTATTATAAAGATAAGAATTATTTTTGACATTTTTGTCCGGAAACCGGCATTATCCTGTTGATACCTTTGCCTTTTTCCTTTTTGACATTTTGACGGAAATTTTCAAATTAATTCAACGATACTAGCCGGGAAGTTTGAAAATTATTTTATTTTAGTTTCTTATTTATTTCGTAAAATGGCCCCAACCGCTGCAGAAACTCACGGACACGGACTCTGGCCGGAGGCGCGCAGGAGCTGGGCAGCCTCAACGTGCTTTATATAGAATTTTTCACTTTTGGTGTGGAAATATAAAATAAAAAATACTAACATGTTGAGTTTTAGGGGCTTGGGATATCTAAAAGGGGGTCGAAATTTTCATTATTTTTGCGATAGGACGCACCATTTTCGAGATATAAGCAAAAGAAAAGAAAAAATATATACACAGTAACAGTACTGATTTTGTACCAGTAGTCGAGATGTTGGTGTGAAGTTTAGTTCATGACAACTAATTGATTTTATTCTACATCTTTTTAATCACGATTAATAATAGTCAGATTTAGTTAGAAAATCTAAATTTTAGTTTAAAAACGTCAAATTCAGAATAGCAAAATTGTCAAATAGCTTAAGATAAGTCAGTAACGTCGGGAATACTCGCCAACCTAAATTCTTGGCGTAAATATTGTCGACGTTGCCTCCGCTCTTCCTTTAGAGCTTTGTCAAGCAATAAAAAAGCAGCCATACTTAGGAATTCCTTACTTTGTCTCTAAATAGTATAAACAATTATAATCGTTCGTCGACAGAACGATAACTATTTTGATGTCGTATCAACTGACACAAGGTTCCGTCAAAACAAGCGTCAAGTTCAACTTTTCGGACGGGCAAAAACGCATCGGGAGTAGGAACAGTTTGCAAATCGTGTTGTCATTCATTCTTCGTCGGGCCCCGAACGAATCGTCCGTCCGTTGGTGATAGGGAGTAGGAAACGCCCGAAACGAAGCCCGAAACGACGGACTTCGTGCTTAGGGAGTAGACCCCCAGGCCCGGGTCGACGGCGCGTTGTATTCCACGCGCGCCTCAAGAGATGTCAGCATACACTGACGGGTTCCGCCAGGACCGATGCCTGCCAGGGTTGCGATTTTGTCCGAAAGGGATACCGTGACCCTGGCACACAGGCAACTGAAGGAACTCGGGTGGGTTTTAGTCAGTAAAAGTCTGAGACGCCCGCAGAGCGGGAGAAATTATTTTATAATTACCCACCCAAAAAAAAAAAAGAGAGCCTATATAAGTGGCAACCGCTTTCAAAGCGTTTTGTATTTCTACAACGACTTTCAACAGGATTGACATAAGTTTTTCGGAAGCTTAATGTACAATACGTTTTTGACTTTTCCATCATCGTTATCGCTGATGGAATGTCACTTTGTCTAGGCCCTCGCCCTCAGTACTATCCAGTGAGCCAGATGTTAGCGAATTAGTGACGGGGTTAGGTCTATAATAACCAACTTTACGATTAGAGAATGGGAATGCTGCTATTTTAAATATTATATTTATTTAAACTTTTAGAAGTATTGTATTTATTTTATTTCTTATTTTCTTATGTTTGTCTCATTATATGCTGCACCGGTTGACGTCATCACGTCAGCGCCGGCTGTCGCTGAGAACCAGCGCTGGGGCTCTGTCTCGCTTAGGGTCGCAGCATTATGCTGAGCGATGGCTCTTTTCCGTGGATGTGACGCATATTTTCCCCTAACTTGTTATTTTTGTAGTTATGTTCTTTCTCTGCATCATGTTTACTGCAAATAAATGTATTTTCTTTCTTTCTTTCTAGAGCGTGGGAAATAACTGTAAGATACATGAATAACTTTTAATGCTATGTAGAAAAAATCGTATTGGGTACTTTACTTAGCCTATTATAAATCAGTAGCGGCTAATCATAATAATCTTATTCAAGACTCTTAAAGGAAGTGCTTACCTCTTAAAATTATTCGTAGAACTAAATAAAGAACTAAATGCCTTGAACCTATAATGATGTAGGTTTTCTATGTTTACAAGAGATACGACGTAATGTAGAAGTTTTTACGCTGATATAGGTAGTCCATTGCAACAGTCAACCTTAAAATTAAACAGAAATGACTAAATTACAACAATAAATTTCAACATACATTAGTACAAGAGTATTTATAATTGCTTTAGGACGAAACGATAGGGCAAAAGTTAATCTCAGCCCAAAATATACCACGTAACGACCCGCCCGGGATTGTGGGAGACGAATTATGCCTAATAACGAGAAAATTAGTTTTCTTTTTAAATAAAAGCAGTTTAGGATTCGGACGATTCGACATGTTATTTTAATAAATCTTTGACTGGCTTCGTGAATTAAGGCTATTAGGCTGAATAGTCTTTTGCAGAGACATATTTTCAATATTCAAGGTAAGCTGGCAGGTTTTACAAAAATATCATCATTGTGGGCCCTGTCGGGCACAACAAAAGTAGGAGAGGAAGAGTACTTTTGTTTGACTACTTAGTTGTTATAATATAAATATTGTGACTATTTTATAAAGCACTAGCTTTTGCCCGCGGCTCCGCCCGCGTGGATGTCGGTTATCGCGTAAAAAAGTAGCCTATGTCCTTCTCCATATCCCAGGCTATATCTCTGCCAAATTTCATGACGATTGGTTCAGCGGCTTAAAAACGGCGTGAAAACGTAACATACAGACAGACAGAGTTACTTTCACATTTATAAGTAAGTATGGATGTAATTTAAAATTTGTTATCTAAATATTCATTGATATTATAATAGCATTGTTTTAATTTATTTGTGAATGTATTACATTTTTGTTCTTCTTAAATTTTTCTGGTAATTTATTATAAAATATGCATAATGTGTAAATTTATCCTTGGATATTAGGGTGAACAGTAAAACTATAACCAAAATTGAGTTGCTCTGAAAAGAGAATTTTTATTTTATTACATAAACTAGTTTTAACACTTTTACAAAACCTTCTTTAACACTAATTAATCACAAACCTTACCTGAAAAGAGAAACAACATTTAAAGCTATTGTTTCACTAGTTTTTATTAATTACTATTATTTCAATATTCAAATTACAATATATTTCTCACAACATACATGTACTTATAACATAGGCTCTATATTTATCATGCTATATCAATCCCTCAATATGACCCATCGCTCCATAGAATCAAACAAGTTCACAGATAATTTATGCATCAAAGTCATTACGCGGAAAATTGAAACTGTATAAACTAAATGAAGTGTCATACACTTTGTTTACATATATTTTAATTGACGAATTTTAGGAACATATAGCGAGTCAAAATAAAACTATTTGTCGTTCCAAATATTTCAGTTTAAAACTACAATCTTCTTTGCGATTTATGTCAATTGATTTTTCATAGAATACTCTAAATATAGGTACTTACCAATGGACCATAGGACTAGGTCCTTAGCTACATAAAAAACTAGCAGCCCGTCCCGGCTTCGCACGGGGTAGACAATACGAAAGACATTTTAAGACTCATTTTTCTACACCTTCGGTTACATTGTTCAAATTTTACCAAGGATCCCTAATTTTTTTCAAAATGAAATGTAGCCTATGTCAAATTGGAAGAATGTAGCATTCTATTGGTAAAATAATTTTTTAAATCGGCCCAGTACTTTTTGAGCCTATTCATTACAAACATACAAACATACAAAAATAGGTACAAATCTTTCCTCTTTATAATATTAGTGTAGATGCAGATGTAGATATAAGTATCGAGGCAAACAAAATCCGATCAACTAACTTTTCTGACAAAAAGCCAAGTTCAAATTGCAAACGGAGTTATAAAATTCACTTGAGTGAACTTACGGGTACTTAGTTACTTCATTTCAATCAAAATAATGGTGTTGACTCAACTAGACACGTTATTTTTTTATACTTGAATTGTCTGTTATTGTCGTTGCTCAAAGGCTCGAATGACTTATTTCCGAACTATCTAAATTACTCATGTTTTTATATCGAAGATAAAAAAACCGGCCAAGTGCATAGAGTTCCGTAGTTGGGACCAATTTATCCCGAGACCAAACTTAACATTGTAGTTGAAATACATGTTCTCCCATACATTCCAACTGGAAATGGAAGTTGGTTGACTATTACTCGTTACCATGTAAAGCCTATTTTTCTGTGATAGTTTCCCTTTTAACTTCGTTATAATGTATATAGTTATAACAATAATAATGTATATAATTATATATCTACACTTCTACACTAATATTATAAAGAGGAAAGATTTGTACCTATTTTTGTATGTTTGTATGTTTGTAATGAATAGGCTCAAAAAGTACTGGGCCGAATTAAAAAATGCTCAATGAACTGTGGGCCAAAACTACCACTATGTGGAGCCCTGACACAGCAAGAAGGCGCCGCGGCAGACCCCGTAGAAGATGGCGGGACGAGCTGGAGAAAACAAACGACAGTGGTCCACATTAGCCCTGGATCGAAAGAGCTGGAAGTCATGGGGAGAGGCCTTTGCCCAGCAGTGGGATGATGCAGGCTAACAGTAACAGTAATAATTATATATAATTATTTTATAATTTATACTACAGCTGTGAATTTTTTCAAATATTCAAGAACAACCATTTAGCTGGCACAATTGACTGTAATAAAAATTTGCACTTTAAAGCTAAATATTACGCTAACGGATCACTGAATAGAAAAATGAAAAAAAAAAAAAACTTAAAAACCCAACCCACTTTACACCCACTTTACCCACTTTACGTGTAGGGGAAGTACCCTAAAAAATATTTCATGATTTTATCTTACCACTTTGTCGGTGTGTATAATATGTATAAATAAAAAATAATAAAAAGCCTTTATTCTACCATAAATACAAATAACAATTTAAGCATAGTAATTAATTAATCAATTTATCATATTACGAGTATCACATTGGTTATTACCTAATATACATTTTATATCATTATTATTAATATTATTGTTGGTTATTTAAGTTAATATGTAAGTAAAATATATTTTAAATAAGTATATATATAATATGTATAAGCATCAAAATATTATTATTATTGTTAGCATGCACGTGAAATTATTTATTTATGGAAGTCGCCTCTGCGGCGTAGGCCTCCCCCAATCCCTATCTCTAGCTTGTCTCCTCCAGTCTGGTCCACATCTTTCCTTAAATATATTTTCCCAGCGCTTCCGCGGCCTTCCTCTTTTTCTTTTTCCATCTCTAGGTACCCATTCTATGATTTTCTTTGTCCATCTTTCGTTATCCATTCTGCAGATGTGCCCTGCCCATTTCCATTTCAGACTTCTTATTCTCTCTACTATGGTGCCGATTCCCTTGTTCACAAACTAAACAAAATTTAAGTTCAGTGCATCTTTTTCCTTCCATTTCATTAAGAAAAGGACGAAAGATAAATTTTAGTTTAGTCCTGTCAAATTAATCAGCGCCTGTCACTACTCCATACAAGTTTAGACGTGATTAAAAACTTGCCGACTAAAATTACGTCAATTTACGTCAAGTGCTGATTAATTTGACAGGACTGAACTAAAATTTATCTTTCGTCCTTTTCTTAATGAAATGGAAGGAAAAAGATGCACTAACTTAAATTTAGTTTAGTTTGTGAACAAGGGAATCGGCACCTATGTCAGTTATTTTATTTTTGGTCCTAATTTCCTCATTACTAATTCTGTCGGACAACTTAATACCCATTAATATGTATACCCAATATACCCATGCTAAATTACAGCTTTCTAGTACTAAGAGTCTCTGAGCTAAGCCACGGACAGACAGACAAACAGACGGACTTGGCGAAACTATAGGTCCATGTTACTTTGGACCCTAAAAAATAGAGATTTATTTAAACAGACAATATTGCAATGTTACCATAACATAGTAGAAAGCCACATGACGTACGTAACGTACGTCCTGCTGACGCGACGTTATTCGAAGACAGCCCCTCCGCTGCAAGTGACATGTTATTTGCAATTTATGTTATGGAGATTTTAGGGTCTACATCACTAGAATTAGTTTATTATTTTGAAAAGTTTATTCTTAGTTTTCAATTTCTATCACGTCGCTGTTCATATCAACTACAATATACAGGGTTATTGGTAATATGTCGGCAATCCATTAAAGGGTTGTAGGAGAGGTCATTTGCAACCAATTCACCCTTTATTACCTCTATGCAGATGTCAACCATTTTCGAGTAAGAGACTCTTCTTTTCGAGAAACACATTTTATATTTTTATGAAAATATCTGTAGTATACAACTTTGAAAATTAAAAGAACTAATGCATGAAATATATATTTTTAATTATTATCTGCTTGCTAACACTTCAATACATAGTAATCCATAGTCCATACTAATATTATAAATGTGAAAATAACTCTGTCTGTCTGTCAGTCCGTCTGTAACGTTTTCACGCCTAAACCGCAGAACCGATTGTCATAAAATTTGGCAGAGATATAGCTTGGGATATAGAAGGCATAGGCTACTTTTTTACGCGATAACCAACATCCACGCGGGCGGATTCGCGGGCAAAAGCTAGTCAACTATAAAATGACAATTATCTTTAACAGTTTTTGAATCAGAGCTACAAATCTTTACAATTTTCATAATTTGGTTTTAAATCAAGTTGGTAGATTTCTGCAAAAAAAAAAAAAATGCTTGACATTTACATAGAAGTCATAAAGGGTCATTTAGTTACAAATGACCTCTTCTCCATCTCCTTAATGGATTTCCGACATATTATCAATTACCCTGTATAAACAAAATTCAGTTTAAAAACTTAGTTTTCGCCCCACCACGTGCCAGATAAGCTACAAACCGTAAGAGCTAGCCATTTTTTTCGTATCTATCTATCCTGTGATGTCTCATACTGCTGGAAAAACGGCCTCCCTTGCCCTTTTCCACACACGTCTCTCCTCTGCCGTTGCAGGGAAAATAAAAATAGAACTTACAAGCCATAGGGCGTCAAAACTTCGTTATAGAACAGTCTTAAAACGTACGCATAAACCTACATATTTCACATACAGACACCTTTACGCCTTTTTTCCTACGATAAGAAACTCCTCCAAGTACAGAAACTACATTACTCCGAACATTCTCACTGCATCTGAAGTTTCGTGTGCCCGTAAAATTCACGAAGAAGGGACAAAATTCTCTCCTTGTGTTTTTATCAAGTAATAAAATGTTAGGCAGTGCTTCAGGCAACGCAATTTGGCTTCCACGCAGAATACCATCCCGTTATGGACACTGTAATGGAAGCCATAAAATGGATATCTGTTTTAAATGAATGCTCACTAATATGGTGTGGGAATGAATTTGTTTGTTTACTAGGGGCTTTATTTGTGAATGGGTTGTTTTAAGATAATCCTGATTTAAGCGAATATTGTTTCGATGTTTTGTTTGAGGTTGGCCGTAGGGTGAAAAAATTAAGGACAACGCAAAGCAAATATTTGCGGTGCAATCCCGAATTATTGCAACAAAAAAAAAAAAAAACAACCTTATCTTCCCATTACCGAGATTTTGTTGTGTTTCTACAAAGTAAAAATATTTCTTTACTCAATATAAAAAAAAAATGTTATTTATTTAAGAAACCATGTATCAATTTTCCCTTTTCCGGGGCATCAATCTAATGAACTCAATTTTCCTTATACAATTTGAAAAATTTCGAACCCTCTTGTGTATAAAAAATCAATATTTAATTTGTGTATCAGGAGTTCGGAAGTTCGCTGGGGCAGCGAAATGAATGGGGAAGACAAAAAAATTAACAGGCAAAAGGGGCTTGTTTGTCGCACTCGAATTGATTTATTTATGCAATAAATCTAACATTGGATTAATCAGGCTAAGTTTTGTCGGCGCAGCAATGTGTTGTCGTGAAAAATATGTTTGGTGAAAAATTGCGATCGGCGAAATAAAACGGCGTTGTGGGTATTGCCGCCTATTGTGTACAGCTTTTGCTATTAGTCAGAAATCTATTGTGACTCGGAATAGATTTCTTACTATTTGTTACTTTTCTCTCTAGTTAGATGCATCGTATATTTCTCTTTGTGTTTAGATATGAGTGATCTATTTTTGATTTACATATCATAATTAGATTCTCAAAATTATTTTCTTTTTGTTTCAGGTAAGAAAGTCTTGAGCTGAAGTTTAAAAAACGATTGGTGTTTATCAAATACCAACAAAACTTGGAAGGTAGGGAGTATAAAATCCACAAAAACAAAATCCACGAAATGGTAGTCAAGAAGCAGGGTACCGATCCATTTCCCTTGCAAACAAGTTCTCTGTTTATTTTCTTCCGTTTCGAAGTAGTCTAAAAAGTTTTGCAAATTCACAAACCCCTTTTAGTATTTACAACACAGAAATAAAATCAACTACAGCTTTTAGTATCAGTAACTTTGCTGCAAACGGTCAACTAACAGCGTAGTTAAATTTTTCAACGGTGTTTGCATTGGTCTCAACTATCTGTGTCGCAAAGCTCCAAATGGTGACTTCTATTTCATTAAAAACCGTTCTATTTGCTGAAATTTCGAGAACATTTCTATAGAGCAACAATCGTTGATAGGAAAAAAAACTTTGTAAGATAAACTTTATGTAAGAAACAACCTCGAAATGAAAGAAAGTTTGTAAAACCATTCAAAAAAATTCGAATAAAAAAAAATCCATTCAAGAGTGCGGAACAAAACAGCTCGGGCGTCCCGATTCCTACGCAATACCGCGCAAGTTTAGCAACCCATCTTTTTAATGTCCTGGTCGTCAATTATCATTAGGATTGGGGACCGTCTCAGGGAAGCGACCGTAAGTCAATATTAGTGCCTATAAAGGTGAGTGATAACCGCATATCCGCTCTTCCCTTCCTTTATACTTACAAATTACAATGTAATAGGGAAATAACCAATCACAACTGACGAATGAAGGTTTTTGAATAACATGTTTGTTGGGCTGTAAGCATAGAGTAAAGAAACGGGACAGAGACAAATCTTCTATAGAACGTGCAAAATTTATACCTATTTTAGTAGGGTTCACACAGGAGGATTAAATTAAATAAACAGAACAATAATTAGCTTACGTGTTGTTATTTATAAACGTTATTATTCAATAAATAATTGGTCGGTAGGTATTACCTACGTATTTAAAATCAATGTTCCTAAAATAGCTGTTATTTTTGCTCTTGAACGCACCGTTTACGAGATATACCTATTCCGTGCCACATGATAAAACACCACATAACTATTTACGATTAATACCTAAAGTTTGTTGCACCCGCGGGTTGAGTTTTCTTTCGATGTTGAGTCATGAGTAGAGATCGGATATTCGGATGCATATTTACCTAAAGTTAATTTTTAGCTATGAAAGTATGGAAGCAGCTTCTTTAAACATTTTTATAGTAAAAAAAAAAACCGTGTTGCTAGAAACAACGGGAATGCATAACTAGTGGAGTGTGTAATATTTAAGCGACTTCTAAAAAAATATTTATTTAAAAAAAAAAAACTCCGATGTTCTGGATTGCATAACTATTCTGATGCATATTTATTTAGAATTGGGATTTTTACCAACATTTGAAAGTAAGTAAATATGCCAGAAACATATATCAGAAACCTAAACTTGTAGATCCCAGAACCGCGGGTTTTTTTTTCGATACAAAAGCGCATTTCATATTAGCCAACCTCTCAACTTTAGGTGAATATGCATCCGAATATCCGATCTCTAGTCATGAGGTATCTATCTACCCTACCACATTAAAAACAATAACTTTTAATTAAGTTACTACTTACCTAATGGAGTCTTTGGCATAATTTCAAAATGATGTTTTTATTCCTATTAGTATTGTTCACACACACAGTACCTACAGTAAACAACCATATTTACATTTCTTGATATTAAAACAATATTATTATGTTTTGCTCATGTCAAAACGTGAATCGTAAACAAACACGACGCGCGACGCATACGCGCAGCCCTGAGCGATTTAACTGGCCGAGCCGGTATAAACCGGATTCTCTTCGTACGCGACGAAGCCGTCACAGTGGTACGCATACACGCGTCTCATGCTTGTAGTTGTGTACCTATTATAGCGAGGTTGTATGAAGCTTTGTTTCTGTTCCGTTTCTTTACTCATGTGCTATAAGTCCCTACTAAGGGAAGGGAAATTTTTTGAATAACAATGTAATGCTTTATTTACATTATTTTCAAAGCTAGCAAGATAAAGTGCTTCTAAAATATTTTCCAGTCTCCTAAACGTTTTCTTCTAAAGAATATAACTTGAGAAAAAACAACAAAGCAATAAAGTAACGCGCAGTCTACACATGCCCAGTCATAAAAGTCAGGTAAAAGGGAACATTACATTAGCATTAGAGATGTAGGTAGTGTTATTTATTTACTAAGATATACAGGGTGGAACTTTTTTACTTGACCTGGAGGGAAAGTACTCTAAATAGTGGAGATAGCAAAATTTACTCAAAGAAAACATTATTTTTTTAAAGAAACAAATATGCATTTAAAGAATTTTTTAAATTCGCATGCCACACTCGGGAATCGAACCGGCTAAAATCCGGAAAAATAGCAGTTTGTACTTTTATGGTATCAATCTATAGGGTCAGGCATAAGGATCGAATCTCTTTAACAAACATGATTTAATGAAAGGAAAACAAAAAAAAAAAAAAAAAAAAGGGTTAACTAACTAATTAGTTGCTCAAAATGAGCTCCATTTTGTTGGATACACAAATGTATTCTTTTAAGGAATTAATTTCCAGTAACTTTTAATAGCGAGTTGTGATGAATATTGAAAATCGTAGTGTTCCTAACTAATTTACAGTTGCATAGGATTATTGGTAAATTTGATTTATAACATATCCCCATTAAAAAATCGAAAGGTTCTCGCAAGCCATCCGATTGTGCCATTTGTACCAATCCAGGGCCTCAAGACTGCTATTACAATAGTGTCAGAATGGTCTCTTCATTGTGAGATTTGCCATACAAAAACTGTCAAATACTCACAATGGCGAGACCATTCTGACACTATTGTAATAGCAGACTTGAGGCCCAGGTATTGAAACGGTTATTAGCATAGGCATTAGTGATTCTGCTGTCATAGGGCAGGCAACCAACTTGCTGTAGAATAGGGATGATGACTAAAAAATATTGTTAATAAATTTGTCCTTCGTGTAGATTGTTACAAAATATTGGACACGTATTTTTTCTTTTTTTACGTAATCAAAACATTACGGCGATACATTGAGTTCAAATGTGGCATGACGTAACTTCTCAGTAAATTTTATACGTGGCTGTGACGTAACGAGCCCCCACTCCCCAAGTTTAATGTGTTTTATCTAAGTCATTTTATATTAATACTAGCTTTTGCCCGCGGCTCCGCCCGCGTAGATGTTGGTTATCGCGTGAAAAAGTAGCCTATGTCTCCATATCCCAGACTATATCTCTGCCAAATTTCATGACGATCGGTTCAGCGGTTTAGGCGTGAAAAAGTAACATACAGACAGATAGACAGACAGAGTTACTTTCACATTTATAATATTAGTATGGATATGGATATGGAAGTATGGATGATAAAGTAAAAAATACGTGTCTAATATTTTTTTAATATCTGATTGACGGACTAAACAGTTTTCCTTTTTTTTTTATCCAGGACACATCCCTATCAAATGGATCCATAAATCCTATGGTTTCGTATCGTCAAAGATAATTGTTAATTAGGTACTAACTTAAGTAATCTGATGGACCTTTGAGTAAAAGTGCGTTATCTTCTCCCATTGAGTTTATAAGTTTAGATTTCATGGTTTTTCTTTCATTTAACGTAGCATGTTTATTAGAGAGCTTTCATCCTTACGATTGACCATATCAAATGATGCCTTATAAGTACAGAGTGTTATTTTTTGGATTTTAGCCGGTCAGATTCCCTAGTAAGCGAATATTCGAAAAAATTTGAATACAATTTTTTTTTTCTTTTAAAAAGTAAAGGAATATTTCGTTTGAGTAAAATTTGCAATCTCCAGTATTTAGAGTACTTTCCCTCCAGATGAGACTAAAAAATTCCACTGTTAATACTTCTTGTGATAGGGCACAGCTGCAGGTCTCTTCTATAAAAGATGTGTGTACAATTTGATCCTTGTATTTTTATACAATTTAACTATTAATTTAGAAAAGTTCTGCGTGTGAAAAATGATCGTATATCGAGTGACCACACCGGTCAAGAGTGGTAACGAGAAGAAAAACAAAAGATGGCGCTCGGGAGCCGCAGGGTTCGCAGAGACTCCTTCGGATTTGCACTACGTCAGATGACAGCTTAAAAGTAGCAGGCGGCGTTTACGAAGACGCTTAATGCTTGGACATCCACCATGTATAGTAGTTTAGAGCTAAATATAATAAGGACAGAATGCCTGTGCGTGCAGGCTCGCCGGTTCTGGGCTATTGCAATGCAGTCCGTGCGAACTGGCTTGATGTTCAGAATTTGTGATGCCGATAAAATACCCCAACACAGTTATCTTTGCTATTTTCTATTTGTTCATATTTCGAACGATTTTCAACTCTATATCCTGTTTTATATTTGATTGTAAAATCGGAACTAGATCCTTTGATTTAATACCATTTAAAATGGAGATCGTAATATGGACGTGATTGAAATTATTTCAGTTATGAGGCATACTTAATTAGGAATTGGGTATGCTCTACAAAGCTTGCGATAATTACCTAGCGGCAACAAATTAGGTAGTTTTTAATCATATTTTTATTCACATGACCGTAGCTTTATTTTAAGATGTGCTAAAAGTTTTTTTTAAACATTAGAAAGTCTTTGCAATAATTACAATCACCATACCTAAGATGTAGTCAAAAGAAAAAGTATTTTCTTCTTTATTTTACTTCTTTAAAAAAAAAAAAAACGTTGCCCCACACTAGGAATTTCTCCTATATCGTGGGTGCGTTTACAAACATTTAAACTCACATGCACAAACAGCCAGACCCGGAACAACTACTTGTAGATCATACAAATATTTGTTCCGTGCGGGAATCGAACCCGCGACACGCAGCGCAGCAGTCAATCGCTTAACCACTGCGCCAACCGTGTCGTCTGTTTTAATACTTCGACTTTTCCCAAACGTCTAGTATAGTGATGGGATGTAAGTGCAGGGTGGCTTGTAAGGCATACTGTCAAGCGTCTTGACATTTTCCGCGCGAATGCACTTAAAATCTTTAGTGCGTTCTTTTAGCACGACGTCGCGTGTCCTAGTCGTCTCGTCACTTATTGTAAATTGCTGAACGGGAATTTAGAATTAAACGTCATATGAAAGGAGGAATAAAAGAAGAAATACTTTTATAAATAGCTCAGCTATATAAGGTTTACTTTAGGTAAGTTTTAACTAAAGTTAGCAAAGGAATCTGATATACTTATAATTCTTTCATTTTCATTAGGCTTCGCAATCAGTTTTCATGCCAATAAATGGATGAAAATAAATCTGAAAAACCGACAGGTTAACATACTCCCTAGAATGCACGCAATGCTAATGTGATTATGATGCCTGAATGCCTGCGCGCTTTCCGTTGAATTTTCACATTTAGGGTGGCAGGGTGCACTGCCAAAAAGTTGAAAAACAACTGCAACTCAGCGGATGGTTAGAAATGTATTTTTGTATCGATGTTATAAGATTGTACCGCACCATGTATATCCCTATAAATAAATCCATAACTCTGACGGCAGTCCCCAATTCCGCATCAATGCACTTTACAAAAAAATCCAATTCAGGGTTTCCACAATCAGGACAAAGCAACGAAAAACATAGGTAGAAGGTAACAGGGTCCGCGGTACGTCTGCGGCGTGGACCCGGCACCGGCCCGGCACGTTATCCGGCCGTCTCCTAAACCGATTCCGTAGAAAATACAGTTACAAAAACGAATTACAGCCTCGACGGTTTAAAGCATAGACACGCGTTGCATTCCTAATTGTTTTAATTGAATCTTTTAAATAGTTTAAGTAACTTTACCAGCGAGAAACTAAGCACGGAACGGAACCCAAGTTCTTGGATTTGGACGTGTGTTGGTTTTTTGTTGCTAGTGTTTTGAATCCCATTACTCCTTTACATAAAAAACATTCTATTTCACATTGAAAACCATGCAATGTTATGCAATTAATTCACGCTAACAGCTAATCTCAACGTAAATTAGGTTCGTTAATTATCATAATCAAACTTAGATTTCATTGCGATTCGCTCTTTCACAGACTGTATTGTGTAAAATAAACACACAGTTACATTTGTGACGGGATTGTGTTTAATTCAACGTACACAGTCCATCCCGATGTGAAACGAAACCGATTTCAATTACTATTGGAGTTACATGATTAGTTTGCAGATTTGGAGCCCGCATTTCAACCGTGTTTGAGCTAATTATGACGTGCACACAAATGGGGATATGGTTAAATACTGATGTCTGGAACGGTTGGTTGCACTGGCAGTCGACCGTTACATACTAGGGCTATGATAACAAATGCAGAATTGGAATGAAGCTAAATCAGGGATTATTATTAACATTTTAGAAGCTCCGCTCTTTGCTAACGCTAAGCAATAAATTTTATGCGATACCCACATTAATCGAAGTACTCTCTGTATTTCCAAAAGTAGGCAATGAAGCTTTTTAGATTCGCTAACCTGCTTAATAATTCCCACAAAATAAGACCCATTTATTCGTCTAACTATATATTATCTAGATACATAGCAACATCTCCCTTATTTATTTACCAACATTTATTTAGACAGATGGCCCAAACCTTTATACAGTACGCTAAGTCTTAGTTTTCCCCACATTATTTACAATTGATTGAGTATTCTACATAAGCTTCGAACATAACAATGGTACACTCGTGTACAGAGAAATGAGCTATAATAAAACATAGCTGCCTCCAATGAAATAGAATGAAATAGGTCACGTTTCCAATCTAGTACCAATGTTTTCGATTCACAAAAAAGGGTAAGGGAAACTGGAACTTAACGTTCGATGCAATCATCTCATAATGGGTAGCGAATGATTTGCTCAGCAGTATGTTTGTTCGTTTGATTGTATGCAGACATGATAGGGGGAATTGAAGCTGTTTCTTATTTGCGTCTAAAGGATTTTTAAGTAAAATGCTGCAGGGGAATTTTGTCATCGGAAGCTATTAAAAGAAAATTTATGTTAGAGAGCATTGTTGGATATGTAAATGTTCAAAACATAGCATTAAGTTCACAGAATTTCCTAAGTGCTTAACTGACAGGCAGACACATAAATATAAATTCAAAGTGTGTACGTGTCTATGTAAGTAAGCATAATATGTCGTGTTTAGGTTCGCAACACCTGCATTTCTCTAATATTGAAAGCAGAGGTGCTGCATCAAATAACAATGAATTTTGCGAGCGCTTAAACCCAATAGCAAGTGCGATGCCTCGTTCAACTCCCTGGCTGAATGACAGAACGGCAGATGACACCCGTGCTAGTTCTCAGGGCATTACACACTGCGCCAATTCAATATTAAACGTCTGCATTTAATATTGTTGTGCAGCAACAATATTAAATGTTGTCTTTATTTACCGTCTCGTTTGTCTTTAGTGTCATTAGCTTTGTTTTGTTGAATGAGGAAATATTAAGAAATTAAAATTGGTTGTTTTTTTTTGACATAATTTTGGTGTGTTCCCATTGTCCCACCGCCCTTGTCTCCATGAATGGTATGCATATTATATTTCATATAAAATGGCGAAAAAAAAAAGATTCCATTTAATTTTAAGTACTAATATTTTAATTATTATTTCTAAAATCAGTACTTAAATGAAAATGGAACCTTTAGTTTCGCCATTTTATGTGAATTACCATTAATGGGGACACTGGCGTTGGGGAGCACGGGAATACACCATAATTATTCGATTATGCAATATCGTTTTCAAGCAATCGTTTTTCACTTTGTTATAAAATACTGTAATTGTACTTGCTGTATCTCACACTCTATGCTTATGTCGCTAAAATTCCTATGGCATTAAGTCCGCCTCAATAAATTTGTGGGCTTGAAATATTAACATAACATCACGCCTTGTTTCCCCGAAAGGTTAGGCAGAGGTGTACCCATAGTAGGAACACCCACATTCCGCCAGTTATGTTTAAATCCCATGTAATAGGGGGGCGAGCCTATTGCCATCAACCGGACACAAATCCAAATTCCGGGCTGCTACTGAGAAATACCTAATGAAAAACCCAATAACACTTTACCCGACCCGGGAATCGAACCTAGGACCTCGTGCTCAGCAATAGCGCTTGCGACCACGCAATTAAAAATCAATTTATAATCTACGTCGCCGCGAATCTCTTAGGGAACTATTTAAAAATATTTACTTTGCCAATTCATTTATGAAAATATTATGTATGTGAGTAAAAACCTACATCTTTTTAATAAAATAAGTGATAGACATAGTTTTAATACTAGAAATAAAAATAAAATAGATCAAACATTTTTCAGATTATCTAAAGTAAGTACATCGTTTATGGGGTACTGTGTTAAATGTTACAACAAAATACCTTGTGATTTATTAAATTAAAGAAAATGTTAAACTCATATTAAAACTACACTTTGTAAACAAGCTTATTACAAATTAAAGGATTATATCCAAGATAAGAATGCTTGGAAACATGCTGGTCCTGCTCCATAGGACAATTTAGAGTCTAGACAAAATCAAACAGGTTGCTAATTTAATTGTATAATGTATTACTTTTAAGACATTAATTTTATGATAAGCCTTACTAGCGAATACCTTTTGGAAGGGGCAACTGGAATAAATTTTATTTCCGTGTAAATTTTGACATTCAAAAGTGCCATTTATGTGCCTATTTGAAATAAATGCTTTGACTTTGACTTTGACAAATTGCTATTGCTTGAAACATTAAATTAGTGAATAATAATGCATTATGTAATTAGCTCAACTTTGCCCTCTCATCCCATACTTCTTCAACACAACAGTCATCACAGATTACAACACCTCACACATCAATTTCAATCAGTTCCACATCTGCATTATCTTCACAATATTATCGGATAATCTCCAACACGTAGGTATAATTGTATCGTTATAATAGTGTTATCTCATACAGTATTGTCTGTAATTGCATTGTGTTTAATTCCATTAACGTTTGCGCCCGATCAGCTGGCGCTGTCCTGTCGTCCAATCCGATTAGTAGCCGCTTTAAACAATCGTGCGCAGTGAGATCGGGAATAAGTGCGGTTGTGATCAACTATTTATGGCAATGCAGTGTATATGAGTGGTGCGTACTGTAGTGGGGTAATTTGAACATGTAGGTCGTGTCTTTATATAGTGTTTCAGTTTTAATAGTGATTATAGAACGTCCTAATTGTTGGGTGAGTGCAAAACTTGATAGTATCGCGTTGTTGTTATACAAAATTATGTAGACAATCAATCAATCAATATCTTTATTGTGGATCATAGGTAGGTATATAACAGAGATTTTTTTTATTGTTGTCAGCTAAGTCCCGCCCTTAGGGCATACAATAGAAACACACACACACAATTAGGTACATAGAAATTACATTTACATTATTGTTACAAATTACTAAGAATTTACATTGAATAATTAAAAAATATATATGATCGAATTTAGGTACACATCAATGGGACACTGAACGCATCATGACTAAGGGGAACTGTATTGGAGAAGTGATTTGTCTGATAGGAAGTCTTTTAGTAGTAGCAATTGTCAGACCGTTCATGGAGATTATTTTTAAATTTTTTCATACGCGTATTTATTCTAAAAGGCCCCGGAATATTATTAAAGATGCGTGAAGCTGCACAAAAGATACTTTCATGCATTAGATGAGTCTTGCTAGCTACTGTGCGCAATTTGTCCTTACGCCGCCGTATACGCGTGTAGTAATTATACATGTCTATATTATTTTTGACAAATACTGCGGCCTCAAATGGCAGTGTTAAAACGTTAAAACGTGTTAAAACGTAAAACGCATGGCAGTGTTAAAACGTTCATCTTTAAAAAAAATGGTTTACAGGAGTCAGTTTCATATAACCTAAATATAGCCCAGATGCAACGTTTTTAGACCTTTGGTAAGTTTTGGTAGATAGGCCAGTAGTTATCAATAATAAGCGAAGGTCTCTAGAAAGGAATCTACTCTAAGTTCTGAATATATTAAATTGCCTAAATATTGGATTTGTTCAACATTTTATTATTTTCGGTCAACTGAAAGAAACAGAAAAAATATATATTTTATGAGTTTATTATATTTTTTATCATTTGCGCAAAACCGATTCTTACTTATGATTACTTTCTCTTGTCCCAAGATCTATAAACTTAACCCTCTAAACGAGATTCTTGTACCGGTTGAAAGGGAAATACAGCCGTATTGGATGCTTATCGTAGATTGTCAAGCAATTCAGTGAAACTGCTAGGCGCGGTCACCGTGGCTTACTGAAGGTGGAGGCGATTGTCTTAGTTATGGGTTTATTATTACTATCTTTATAGAAAACATGTTGGTTTTAAAGAGGTTTTAGCAGTTTTTAGAGTTTTGAATATTTTTATATGTCGTAGGATGATTTGATAATTCGGATTTTCGTGAAAACCTTATGCGGGGTATTACGAAAACATGGATAATTCCCTAGCAATTCGAGCAAGCACAGCCGTAGCAACTAACTGAAAACAACTTCCATGCCTTTTGAACATATAAATCAACATGTGATGTTAAATATTAGTCAACCAAAATAGTTCGAAATGAAATTCATCTTTGTTTATCAGACTAGGACTGGACCAGTTAATTAAATATACTTATTTCATTTCTAGTGGAATAAACATGGGTGTACATCGCTGGTGACTATAATTTCCGCTGTTCGCTCACACCGCTCAGACCGTGTCGCAGTATTAATTAACCAAAATGCGACGACAGAAGCAATGGCCATTAAAATACGTGACGTATTTCAGTACTGAAACTTATAACAAATGTATCATCTACATGTAATGCACATTGGTCTATCTATAACTTCGAGAAGCTTTCAGTGGCCTATATCTACTAGAGTTTATTTTGTACTAGACATAGCCAGACAAATAATATAATGTATTTAATTTTTAATATTATAAATTATTATATTTTTAATAAAAAAAAACAAAAATCTAAATCTTTAAAAAATCAAAATTGAAAATGTATGGGAATCGACCCGTCAACGAACAAGGAGAAAATTTTACCTTGAAATAAGTATTCTGCGAGTTAATTTTCCACAATAGTCGATTTGAACCACAGAACTTCACGATTGATCAACCTTTTAAAATAAGAATCAATAGTGATGTTGAAAGATACAATGACGGAATAGTCATTGTAAACTAACTTCATAAAAAAAAAAGCCAAAACTATTTGCAGAAAGCTTCGACGTATAACGTGGCTAAAATACTCTTTAACGTAGGCTATTGTCAAATATGATTACAAGGGAGGCCCCCATATCCTTTATAAATGGGGTGATTCCGAATAGATAGAGCATTATAATCCTCCAGGGACAAGTAGTTTCTGATGCTGGTTATTACAGCAACATATATGATAATGGTTATATTGTTTCATTAGGAATAGGGACGTTTAGTAGGAACGAAGGGACGTTTCAGGGAAATATCGTTTTAAATAAAACGATCTTCAAACTACTTTTATTTTTATTTTTATAAATGGCATTTCGCAGGTCAACCTAGGAGGTTGTCGTCTACGTATCTGGACTTTCCTGTGCCTCAAAAAATTAAAGCCTCCAGTCAGGGCAAAATACTTATAAACTAAGCGACTACACGCTAAGGACACCGCCTGTGGGGTATGGACCTCAGTTTAGGGCGTCGCTGGCGAAGAACAGCAAGGGACGGGCTGGATAGAATTATCATCATCAAACTACCTACATAAGAGCTATATTATACAGGAACACGACCATGGTGTTCCAATGTACCGACCATGGTCGCGCTGCAAAAAAACGGTGTGGTTGGTTCGGAACCAATCGGATGCCTGGTGAGACACCCGCCGTAAAACTGTATGCATTTTACTGGCAGCGCAACCATGGTTCCCAGTATAAATTGATTGAATTGATAACAATATTTCATGCCCTGGCTGGAGGCATTAAGTTTCGTTAGGAGTTTAAGGCAACCACAGCAAAGTCCGGTTAAAGAATCTCAACCTCTCAAGGTAAACTCTGAGATGCCCTCGCAAAAAAAAAAAAAATTTTCTTTACAAGCTATTTCTGCCAAAGAACGAGTCAAGGTAATTATGCCAATTTTTCTTTAACCAGTAAAATTGTATAGTACTTAGTAAATTTTGTATAGCGTTTATTGTAAGCATAGTACTCGTAATCCATTAAAGTTCCAGGTAGTTTCTTGGCCGTTCTTCTCCATACTGCGCTTTGGAATGGGTAACTAGCTTCATATTTCTGACTGACCGACTCCTTGACAATTCAGAAGTGCCTATTAATGGTTTAATTGAACTAAATGCTTTGAGTTTGATTACACAATTGATGATCTACAGCCAAGTCATACACCATTCGATTTTGTAAAGACTGTCGTATTTTATATACGATACCTACTGCATACCGTATACATTAATTTCTCCGTATAACCTTTTCGATACCATCTCGCATTCAGCAGGTGTCCATTGCACCTTTTATTTTTTTAAGACCTCGGCAGCCATTACTGACAGTGCATATTTTACGAGTGGCATACCAAAATTTACCGTTGGCAAACATTTTACACACATTTTATTGTTTAACAAGCCGTGTGCCCGATAGCGTAACTTCCATACAAAATTTCATCCCATATTTACACACATCAGCCTAGTTTTTTTTTTTTAAGTTTATCAATCTATATCGGGGTCGGCTTCCAGTCTAACTGCATGCAGCTGAATACCAGTATTTTACATGGAGCGACTATCTGACCTCCACAACCCAGTTGCTGGGTAATACAATACTTCTTGATTATCAGACTTTCGGGCTTCTGACGACCTCTAACGATTGTCAAAAATTCACGAATGACAGTCGGGTCCAACGGCTTAACGTGCTTTTCGAGGCACGGACGGGTCTCTGTATGTATGGATGGTCACTCATCCACAGACCAACCGCGGCAAGTGCAGCTTAACCACGGGCCTCTCCCCCGGAGAAATATTATGGTTTTGTGAAAACAATTTTTCGATTTAGGGATCCGTTTGCGTAATATTAAACTTTAAAGTGCTAATTCTTTGACGTGACAACGTCTAATAAATCGATGAACGCCGGCTGCATGCACGAAAAAGGATGACTCATTGTCCCGTTACGCTCATTGTCCCGTTACGCTCAATGATCAATGTTTTGTTATGACGTTGTCACGTTAAACTATCGTCCGTAAACCAACTTTACAGACAGCCAATTTTTTTTTTACATTCAAGTGTTCTCCATTTAGACAAGTGTGACCATTTAGCTGTACAGAAGGGGGGGCTGACAGCTAATTGGTAGTATTTGGATATGTGTAAAAATTCACAGCAGTACTACTGTAGTTTTTCAAGTACACTGAAAAAAATATTAAGCCTAACTACTTCGGCTATTTCAGGAATAAACAAATTTTGACAAGACTTTATAAAAGTTAACTTGATTTAATAAAAGTGATACACAACAGCCAGCACAGGTTTTGGTTACATGTTGCTTAAAGTTATGTGGTCACTTTTTTGTGTTACATGTTGACGAAAGTTTGGTTATGTATAAGTAAACATTTATTTTGAGTGTACAATGTTAAGTTTGTTCTTAGGATAAATTCATCCCAATTACGGAACCTTTTATTGTGCGTGTTCCGACACACACTTGGTCGGTTATTATTATTATTATTATTTTATTTATGTCTACATATCTCGGGATCCTGGGGTCCCGGACCTTGGGAAGGCGTACGAGGGGCCGAAGCCAACTCGCAGAGGCCCGTTAGACGCTTTTTAATTAAATGAGGCACCAACCGACGATTATCCCTGTACGCACTATGCAAGTGCACCCAAGGACAACCCCCGGTTGGTGTAGGACTATTGCAGGATATGGAAAACAAAGATATTGGACTATGGGTGTGGGTGGTTAAAATGAACTTGTTACCAAAAACTATGGAAGGACTATGGCCCCTGCCTGATCAATGTTTTATTATACACGGATAAAATGGCAGGGGGTGACTTGCACACTCAATAATGGGTCCCCGAAAACGGTCGCTAGCACATAGTGACGTAGCAACAAGGGAGCAACATGCCCTGAGGTGCTCGAGGAGTGGAGAGGTATTCCAAGGCTCTTAGAACAATCCCAGAGCCCGAAAGATGGTCAAGATCCCTACAAGCACTTACTGGAATACTTCCTTCCTCCGAGCACGTTTGCTCTTGCGAATCTCCACTCAAGCTGGCCAATAAAGGCAAGAATGAGATGGGAGCTCAGTTCCTCGTCAGTGTTCACTCCAGCCGGCCAATAAAGGCAAGCCAGAGATGAGGAACATGACTTCTCCCGGGAGATAGGGTCCGTGGGGTCGCAACTGCCCAACAGCTCGCCACATGCTGCCCTGCGGGTTTATGTGGTCTGACTCCTCACTCTAGACATGTTCCGGCAAAGTAAACTCTACCGGCACAGACCTAGAGTTCGGAGCGCGCAAGCCCCACCACGACATCAACGTAGAGATACGGCGGTGGGGATTATTATTATTATTATTATCTCATCTCAATCAGAGCACCTGCCATCTTATCTCTTCACCACCCTTGGTAGACTGGTAGAGAATGCCAAAGGCATCAACTAAACTAAATTAAAGAAAAGGACAGAAGATAAATTTTAGTTTAGTCCTGTCAAATTAATCAGCGCCTGTCACTAATCCATACAAGTTTAGACTTGATTAAAAACTTGCCGACTAAAATTACGTCAATTTACGTCAAGCGCTGATTAATTTGACAGGACTAAACAAAAAATTATCTTCTGTCCTTTTCTTAATGAAATAGAAAGAAAAAGATGCACTGAACTTAAATTTAGTTTAGTTTGTGAACAAGGGAATCGGCACCAATGTGTGCGAGATGTTTAAATAACTAAGTAGGTAGCTAATACAATCTGGGGCAAAAAATTTGCATAGCCTATCGCGAAATTCCTTAGTACTAAGGGGTTATCATCCTGGCAAGTTAGCATAACACGCACGTCTCGCCACGTAACAGACACTCTCATTCCCCACGAACTTCGCCGCGTTGTCTTCAAAGTTTTATAGGAAACTTTAACTTATTCGTACCGATACGTAAACAAGTAAGCAAAGTTGTTATTGTGAATCATCAAAGGAATTATTATTAAATACGTTCTTCTCATTTTTCTTTGCAAGTTTTGGCCTACGTTTTCTGCAGAAATAAAACAAAAATGTTAGGTATTTAAGTCGAGGCCGTGCACGAAATCGACTGATTTTGATCGATTTTGTTCATTGTTTGTGAGAAAGGGAAAAATAATTTAAACAAAATTATTTGTGATTTGAAAAGTCGTGTTCTTTGTTTTGCATGTGGCTGAAAGGGATTTTTCAAATAAATTAAGTATTCACGGTAAATCACTAATATTCGCAACAAGTTTTCCGAAAAATGACGCGAGACTGACATTTGATCATCATTTTACAAGAAACTACTTTTGATTTTGAACATTAAAAAATATCATCAACATTATTATATGGTCTATTTGCATGTGACTGAACCAATTTTTTCAATTTACATACAAAATATAGCAGAAAAATAATATTGAAAAAAAAAAAGACGTGTGGCACTCGGGGACTGCCGCGGTAAAGCTATTGCATAGCATTTTGTATCAACTTATGCAATTATAATTATTTATTTATTTTATTTATGCAGTATTTCTTTTTCTTTGATATTAAATTTTTTTTTTTTTCTTTACGGAATTTCTGGATTCGGTCCCCGCGCTCAAGGCCCGCGATAGAAGCTATGCAATAGCTTAAAAACAAAATAAATAAGTGCTGAACGTCGTAAAAGTGTATAACTACGTAAACAAAGTCAAATACTATTCAAATATAAGCATAATAACAACTTTAAAATAGACGAAAGTGTTGAACCTAAAGTAATTTTAAATAAAAAAAGAGTGACAAACTGTTTTGACAGCGAAAAAATTCCATGTACATGAGTCATTTCCAACCGTCTAGTCAAGTTTAAAAATTGTTCAACTGGAATGGTATCAACTATTTGGCAAGCTTTAATTAAGTCGTTGTAGCCTTGCGGTGCAACAGGGGAACTGAATGTACTCGTAATCGACTGGTCGAGAGTTCAAACCCCACTATCAACAATCACTTTTTGTGAAGATCATAATTTTATAAACTAATATTTATAAGAATAAAATACGCAGTACACAGAAAAAAGAACTGCCAGAAATTATTAGATCACTAGAGGGTACTGGTGTAGTAAAACCGTCGGAGTGGGGAGCGTGAGGTTTTTTCGTTACGGAATTTCTGGATTCGGTCCCCGCGCTCAAGGCCCGCGATAGAAGCTATGCAATAGCTTAAAAACTTTTTATTTTATTGTTTTAAACCCCGTCTGTAATATATTTTTCCTATTATTTAGCAAATCATATCAAGAAATTTAAAAATCACAAATTAGTCTTAAGCTATCCTTGAAATATAATCAAAATTTTATTTAATGATTATACAATATCTTCATTAAGTAAATCAACGGCTAAATAAACTATATTTTGGAGAGCACAAAAATGATGAAACTATTAACAGCTGCTGGGACTGACACGAATGGTTTAGCACCATGAAAACTGTACTTTTATAGTGACACGGACTTAATGTTTCGATTATTTCAAGTTTTCCCACAATTAGATAAGAAATTGACAAAAGAGATTTTTTTCGTGCACGGAGCCTTAAGATATGCCTCATTTCTTTTCCTGCCCATCATGCCCAATTACCTGCACTTTCCAGGATTTAAGCGAAGCCGATGATAGAGCGATCTAGGTGTTCACAGTCTGAACGGACATTGCAAACAGAAAAAGTAGCATAAGTTACTCATTATAACATCAGCTGCCGTTTTGGAGATTAGCCGAAGCAAACAGACAGACAGATTAAAAAAAAAAGTTTATTTATTACATGTACCATAAATACTTTCGTATGCATTTAGTAAAAAGCTGTTATTTAAACATTACAAACAGACACTTAAATTTTATTTATTTGTATAGATAAGCTAATACCCGGGTAATATAGCTAATAATATGCATAGCTAATAATAAGAGTTTTTGCGGGACTAACGCACGCCAATTGATATATAGATAAATAATAAAGTTATTAAGTAAATGCATTTCAAATATGGCATTGGAGATGCTCTTATTATCAACCTGTCTAACAAATAAAATCATGTTTAACTCTAAAAACTATTCGTAGCAAAATTCAGTTCAATATTTAGTGTCCAGGCCAGACCATTTCATTTTATACATTACGCGCGCGATACGGCAAGACAGCGAGTTAAGCTCGTTGCAGCACAGAAATAGTAAAATATTTTTAAAATACCGCCATACTACGTTCATTTCTAGTGTAAGGTCTCGGTCATATGGACGCGGAATGAATGACAGCGACTCGCGGTTTTAGGATAGATAAGGCTTATATTTTTTTCTAGAAAACATTTTGGAGCATTTTTAAATAAGCAGCTTATTTTCTTGTGGAAAGGTAATTAGCATAATGATAAAGCGTATTGCACATTTCTGTACTCAGCGAGCATGTGGTTCAGATATACCCAAAGGGCTTACAATTCTCTGCGCATCCAGTTCAAAAATGCCTACAGGGCGCTGTTACGTCTGCCGCGCTTCTGCAGTGCGTCAACGATGTTCGCTGAGTCACGCACAGACGGTTTTGATGCCACCTGGCGCAAAAAGACAGTCTCACTGTTAAGCAAATTGCGTGGGAGCAGTAACAGCATCCTGAATGTAATAGGCAATAAGTTAGACAGCTCACTGGTGTGGAGCCTCACCCAGAGGACTAAGTCTCTCATAGTTATTAGGTACTAACATAGTTTTTAAATTCATACTAACAAATAAATATGGACCAATAGTGGTCTGAATTAAAATAGTACATTGTGATACAAGGGTGGGAAGTAAACTCGTGTCATTAAAAACCCTCGCCTTCGGCTCGGGCTTGTTAATGATAGCTCGTTAGCAATAACCTACACACCCGTGTATCACACGACGTTTTTCAATACAGTTGTGGGAAATAATAAAAAACAAATCAAATAATAAGGTAAATATGAAAAATTTAAATTTTCTGAAAATGGCGCGTTTATGCAACTGGTCATTTTTTTACAACGACAACAGCCTATACAGCCTATTCGATTTTTGACAAATTATGATGTGAAAATAATGAAATTAAGACTGGTTAAATATATTAAACAACTATTTCAAAGACTTTTGAGAATTCAATGCTTAGACGTACGTACGGACTCATTCATTATTCCTCGTATAAAATCTATCAAATTTTATTCTATGTATGAAAACTCCTTGCTAATAAACCTTTTAAATTGACTTATAAATTTAAAACTAAACTGCAAAACAAAATGATCGAGCTCGTAAACAAAAGTCACGACCGCGTAACGGAAAGATGCCTATGCAAAATATTTGATTTTCGAATCATAATTATAGCCTCTGTAAGTACGCCATGTTTAACAACTGTATTAAAAATTTATATTATTATTATAACTTAATTTATTTTTAGAAACAAATTTAGATCCATTAATTCACCCACCTTTAATTTATTTAAAGTACTTTAAAGTTAAAAATGCAATGGAATTATTAAAATGTTCAAAGGCAGATTATTAAGTTTTTTTTTTAAGACACGGTCAGTCGTTCATCTCATCATCGACAACCACTTATTGCATGAACAATCTCTTCCGAAAACACCTCTTACCTAATAGGCTTTAGTCAATTTTACATCGTGAAGAAACAAGCATGCTTGAGAGATATTTCTCGACGGCATGGATGCCAAGCAGGGACCGATATCGATACTCGAAGAATACCGACATTTTTAAGAAAATACCGATATCATTATCGATATCTGGCATAAATACTGGTATTTTATATCAGTAATTTGAGTATCAGTATAAAATATCGATAATTATATCGATACTCAGTACTGATATCAGGCTACAATGTGACGTCACAGAATATTTATTGATACTTCTTAAGTAAATACATCTTTTTTACAGTTGCGAATCATATTTTGATCAAGATAAAACCTGACACTGACCAACAAATTGCAGAAAACGCAAGAAAATTTAATAATAACGGTTATTATATCGATACCCAAATACCGGTATTAATAGCGATATTTTGTTATCATTTATCCAAATTATATCGGTATTCAGTCCCTGATGGCAAGTCAGAGTGCCATGGGCGGCATAAAAACTCTGACACTCGGTTAGTTACTAACCACACGAAAAATAATGAAGAGCCACCTTGAACATGAGATATTAGCTGTCACGTCTAGACGCAACAGTATAGCGTAGTCGCGTGAGAGTGGGCGAAGCTTTAAGCGGTTTAACTGGGCAGGTGGTGAAAGCAGACAGGTGAAGGGTTCGCGCCCTCCTGTACCTACTGTCACGGAGATATAAAGGAGCTGGAACCGACATGCATTGGGTTTATTTGCGTTTCCGGAAAGGCCTTAGTACATACTATTAAGATCAGATTTCGAATTCCTGCAAATATAAGTTGGTCTACTATTAATCGGTAACTTGAAAAGCCTACTTAGCTGTGATAGCTTTCTTTTTAACTTTGTTATAAAAGGTGTATCTATTCATACACGAAATATTTTAAGATAAACATCTATAGGTGGTAAAAAAGCCATAGCAGCGAATTATTTTTTATATTTTACCATAATTATTATAATTTTAAAATTACTTGAGATATTTTGCAAAAAATACCTTTATTATATGAATGACCCGCCTGGACGAGCGTGGTGAATTTTGATAATTAATCATCATATCAAGTAATTTTTTATTTTTTTTATAATATTCTCAGATTTAAAAAAAAAAATCGTTTCCATGGATTATTTACCACCTATAGGTGTATCTCTTAAAATATTTCGTGTTTGAATAAATACACCCTATATATACTACTGCCGTGAATTTGTTCACATATCCAAAAACCACCATTTAGCAGGTAGGGGGAGACACATGACTCTAACGAAAATTAGCAATTTAAGCTTAGCATTACGCAAACGGATCCCTGAATCGGAAAATGTTTTTTTACACACTCGTAATATTTTTGAACGGCCTATCCGACGAAACCCCACATCACGGGATAGACGAGAAAAAAAGATCATCCCCACTTTACGTGCTAGGAAGCCTCAGGTAATAAGAGTCTCCGAGCTAAGCCACGGATAGACAAACAAACAGACAGACAGACGGACATGGCGAAACTATAAGGGTTCCTTGTTGACTGCGGAACCTTAAAAACAGAACCTTTCAAGTTGTTTATGTTGTAATACGTGTTAATAACATTGAAAACACATGATTGCAAATAATGATAAATGATAAATGATAAATGATTTTATTTCTGTAAGTAGGTTTTTACAAACACTTTTACACGTCAATCATATTTTAAAACTAGATGAGGTCGGCGTTTCGTATCTGACTACTCTGAGAAGAAAGACCGAAACAAACTCAGAGATCACAGTCTCTTTTAAAGTCCAGACATAATCTTGGTCAAATCATGTGAAGACCATGTAGATTGGTGTCTGAAATGGTCTTTTGAAGAAAGAACCACACAGATTGAGTGGACCTATCCATTCAGTGCACGCATTTGTCAGTAATCGTGCAGCTCAACTCAGAACATAAGGAGCTCAACGATTCGACGAACAATACCAAAGAAAGGACATTTGGGCAGGCCGCATAAATTACTCAAACTGCCATACCATGATCAGAGAAAAAAAAAAAAATACTGAGAAGAAAAAAATAAAAATAAAGACCCACATAGTCTTCACATTCACAATAATTAAAATAATAATATTATACTTCACAAGTAAATATTCATGTCAATGTGTATAAAGCAATCACAATTAAAAAAGTTTCAATATGTAAAATTTGGAGCAGCTCAATCCCAAGCCTTTTTGTCCTCAATATAATCTTTAATGGTATAAAAGGCTTTCTGGCACAACTTACGTTTAATGAATGATTTGAATTTATTAATGCTTAGATCTTGAACGTGGCTTGGAAGTTTATTATAAAAGCGTATACATTGACATCTGAACGAACCACCTATTTTCTTGAGCCGAGTTTTAGGTACAACATACATGTGTTTGTTCCTAGTATTTATATTATGGATATCACTGTATTGTTTAAACAATTTTATGTTTTTATGGGCATATAAAAGATTTTCAAAAATATACTGAGAAGGCACAGTCATAACATTAATTTCCTTAAATTTCTCTCTGAGAGAGTGTCTCGAACTTAATTTATAAATTGATCGAACAGCTCTTTTCTGCAAAACAAAGATAGACTGAATGTCGGCGGCATTTCCCCACAACAGAATACCGTAAGACATTACACTATGAAAATAACTAAAGTACACTAAACGGGCTGTCTCTAGGTCAGTTAAATTACGAATTTTTCTAACAGCGTATGCTGCGGAGCTCAGCTTCTTAGACAATTTATCTATATGTGGGCCCCACTGAAGCTTAGCATCCAAAGTTAAGCCCAAGAATACAGTGCTATCTTCAGGATTCAATTCTTCGCCCTTTATCAACACATTATTTTTCACCTGCCTCACGTGAGGCAGCGTAAACTTAATACACTTGGTTTTTTTTTCATTAAGTAGTAAATTATTAACATTGAACCAATGAACTACTTTTGAGATCGCGCTATTTACATCGTCAGTAACCAGCTCCTGACGTTTAAGTTTAAACAAAAGTGAAGTGTCATCCGCAAACAACACTATTTCATGATTATCCTTTATGAGGTAAGGCAAGTCGTTAATATAAATCAGAAACAAGAAAGGACCAAGAATTGAGCCCTGTGGGACTCCCATTGTTACTAAAGATCCGGGAGATCTTTTCCCATTAACGTCAACGCTCTGAAACCTATTACTCAAGTATGAAGCAAGAAGATCCAGAGCGGTGTTCCGGATCCCGTAGTGGCGGAGTTTCCTGATTAACGTTTCATGAAGAACACAATCGAATGCCTTGGACAAATCACAAAAGATGCCCAAGGCATCACATTTATCTTCCCATGCATTATAAATATGTCCTAAAAGTTTAACACCAGCATCAGTAGTTGAACGACCCCTTGTAAAACCGAACTGTTTACTGTGTAATAATTTATTTTTATTAAAAAATCTTTGCAATTGGTCTAACATTAATTTCTCAAAAATTTTACTAAAGGTAGGTAGTACTGAAATAGGTCTATAATTTGTGGGGTCTGATGTACTACCTGATTTAAACAATGGTATTATTTTACTATTTTTCATAAGATCGGGAAACTCCCCACAGTCGATACAATTATTAAATATAAGAGCTAAAGTAGGTGCTACAATGTCAATAATAGACTTAGCAACTTCTACAGAATTACCCCACAGATCCGCAGTCTTTTTGACGTTTAAAGTGTGAAAGGTTTTAATTATATCTCTACAGGTAATATGTTCAAAATTAAATTCTGAATCGCAAACATTAACATTTTCCTTAAGCAAAGACTCAGCAACAGAAGGTGAAGAGTTTAGGGATTTAGTAGTTAAAACGGGAATATCCGAAAAGAAATTTTCAAAGGCCGCGGCGACTTGTGAGTCTGATTTTATTATTTTGTCATTAATTGATAGGCTGTAGTCAGTATTTCGGTTGCTAGACCTTCCCGTTTCACTATTAATAATATTCCAAGTCGTTTTAATAACATTACTACTGTTTTTAATCTTCGAACTCAAATAACGAGACTTGGCCATACAACAAACTTTTTTAAATAATTTTGAATAATTTCTAACATATAAATTAAATTCAGCGGTATTTACACAAGTCCTTTCATTGTACAGTTCATAAAGCCGCGTTCTACTTTTATGAATACCAATGGTAGCCCAATCACTGAAAGATGCGTTACTATTAACTGAGATAGTTTTGGGAATAAACGTGGAATGAAATTGTTTACAGTATATATAAAAAAAATCATCATATAGATGAATAGGATCAGCGTGAATAGACAAAGCTGGTAATTTATTAATTAGTTTAACTTTAAAAGCTTCCAAGCGACTTGCAGTTTTGGGATTAACAGTGATATCCTTTTTTGCCATTTTGTTATTTTGGTTTTGGATAGTAATCCGTTGCCCGCAATGATCAGAATCTAGTAAATTTATAATTTCTTTGTGGCTTGGTATAATATCCGTATAAATATTATCTAGGCATGAGGCGCTAGTAGGGGTTATTCTTGTGGGCTCCGAAAATAGGTGTACAAGATTGTAGGACTGGAACAGACTTATTATTTTACTGCAAGAACCTGATTTTTCTAATAAATTAACATTAAAATCACCACAAGTGATAATGGACTTGTTCGAGTTACAAATCTTGTGTAACACTAATAGCGTAAGTAGATTCCATTTAGAAATCAATTCAGATCTCGTATGTAATTTATTCTTACAAAATGACTTACAAGTATATAATTAACTCTCTTGGCTCTTTTATTTAGCGAGCAATAACATAATTAGCCTGGAAATTCTTCGTTAGCAGAGTAATACAAAATTTCAACACATGTAGAAATGGCAGTGTAACGTATCCAGTGTACTTATTCAATGTTACGCCGTTTTATTTTTAGAGTCGCAATTTATTATTGAATTTAAACTACTCTTTCTGCACCTAAATATATGCCATCATGTCGCGGTACTAATCGCGATTCAACTAAGTTATAATATAACAAGCTTCTGCCCGCAACTTTCTCCGCGTGAAATTTCTTGTTCGCCCGTTCTCCAATCCGTTCCCCAGATATCATAAAAAAAAAGTTGTTCCATACAAAATGTGTGAGAAAAATAATTTTCTTAATACATGAAAAGCTTTTAATCAGTGCGTAAATTTTGACGAATTAAACTTAAACGTGTTTTATTATACACCTATTTCTTATTTTGATATGTCTTAGTACAAAAAAATTAAGTTATCGTTAACGAAAGATGTTTATTTTGAAACTGGTATAATGGATACTCGTCGCGCAACGCGCCGGGGCGGCCGGTCAGTGAAGCGGAACGCAATAGTAGGTACCTATCAGCTGTGCGCTCGTCCATTGATATTATTACGAATAGATTGAATCCATATTTTAATAGTTATTCTGCTATTCAGGGCGAAGATAAATCCAACAAATCAAAGATCATAAAAATCGGTCTAGCCTTTCTTGAGTTATTAATGGTGTAACTAACCCGACTTTGTTTTATATACCCGACTTTGTTTTATATACCCGACTTTGATTTAGTTAATTTAATCATTATAAAATAAAAGCCCCTCGGTTTTGCAGGATAGTTACAATAAGTACTAACTGACTGCCTCATTGGTATAGTGGTCGCTGAGCATGAGGAATTATGAATCAACCCTAACATACCGAGTGACTATTACCAGAGTAGGTACGGAGAATACATAATCTTGCTTTTTGTTCCAGTGTATCGTAAAGCAACGTTTTAACTCTCGTAACAGCACTAACGACTAAATAATATTATGTATTCATCCTTTCTATTTGTTGAACTTAAAGAGCAATTGCTTGTTTTGCTAAAATAACTTCGCATTTCTGTAGCTAAGTTGCATGATTTCTATAACGTAGGTGTAAGTTTGAAGTGTGTGTGTATATAACGCGGTTTTTTCTTTGCAGCTTTGCGGTTTTTATGTAAACGAAGAAGTAGGTACATTTACATACTTTACCTATTTGCGTTTTAGTGTTTGCTTTAGACAAAAGGCGAAGAGCGCCAATCTAGACAAAAATATTTCTAATTTAATAAAAAGATTTAGGAAAAAGATTTTGAAACTCATGCTTTCTTCCCATGGGGTTAGGCAGAAACTATAGAATGCTACTTGCTACGGTCCTTACATACTCGTTTTGCTTTGTTTACGTTGTGGCGGTATCAACTACGCCACATGCGAACTACGCATCAAAGACCTGACGTCACAAATCCTGCATCGCGCTATCAGAGTTTACCGCGCGACTAGCCTAGATACAACATCCCGACATCAACCGTTGGGCAGTTGCCCACCAGACACAATACTCGCCTGGTCGGAGGATCCTCCCTTTACGAGTATGAGTGAACTTTACACCCTGTTCCTCATACCTCTAAAACGTCATACATCCGGTCATATACGCACGCCGCCGCCGCCGGTTGCTAGTAATACGTACCTGACCTTTCTGAAGAACATCACCAATTAAGTCACAATATGTCCTCCTAGGGCGTTTCCATCATAATACAGTTGTTTACTTTAATATATTCAACAAAAAAAGCCATTAATTTCGCCTGAATAGTATCAACCTCCTTTTCAGTTTACAAAATCGTTAAAGTAAAAATACTCTCACATTTTCTCTGTTCATTTGCTATTTATATTTTAAAGTCTCTTAAGTTAAGAGTAAGTGAACGAAAAATATACGGAATGGGTAATATAAAAGTAAGCTAACACTTTGGGTCGTAAAGCTTGACATAATTTTATTTAATACTAAAATGCGACCACCGAAAATTTTACGAGCTTTGCAATGCAACTTTAAAATATCGGGTGAAACGAAAATTTTGTCGCGTGGCTGTGACTTTTTTGTATTCTGCGGACGCACTTAATCCATTCACGTTATTATGACTTGTTGGTTTTGCAAACAACTGTATTCAGTAATTCATTTAATCAAATAGTCCGTAGATTGTATTAAACTATGGTAAAAGTCGCTCGCTTTCTCCCTTGGGTAACACAACTAAGGAATGCGAGGTATAAAAACTATCTATTACTGGTTATAAGGTATTTACTTTATGACTAGTTTTATGGGTTCGATCAAGAACTGTCTTATAGTTAGAACTATTAGAAGATCAATAACTTTTAACATAAAGTATCAATTGAGATGTACTTATCACGGTAAACAAATTACCCTCAAACGACATCCTTGACTGCCAATAGTACCATACTGACTTACTTCCCATATTTTCTTTTCACTCTCAGATAAAACAATATAAAGCAACAACCTAACGTCATCCAAAATATAAAGCGACAAGGTACTCGAAATTTACGATTCTTAAAGGTCCGTAAATTTTCAGTGGCCGTGTACAGTCTAGACTTAAAAACAGCTTTATTCAGAAGAAAAAAATAAAAAAACAACAGTACCTACCGTTATTAAAATCTGGGTGAAAATGAATAAGGCATTTAATTAAAATAGCTTCAAATATTCAGATGAAGCGCTTTTTTTAACCTAGTGTTGTTAACCGGCTCAATTTACATTAAGGGGTGTGCACACAATAAAACGTCAAATAACCGTCTGATGGACGGTGATCTGACTTACATATTTGTTGAAACACACAATCGACCCTACTTATTTGTCGAATCGCGTTGACGCAATAAAACAGGCCCTAAAAATACGTAACAGTGCCTTAATCCACATCAGATATGTTGAACAATAAAGTGAATGTAGAACCTACAATAAACAGTGGTTAGGGCGTGCGTGTCCAGCCTTGTTTTTTGCCCCCCGGTTATCCTCCCATGATTTATACTGTGCCTGCCCGGAATATGATTACCAGTTACGTGTCGGAAGTACCCTTAATGGATATAAACGTTGTATTTAACTTGCCGGTAAATACTGACGTTTTTGTGCGCCTTTGTACTACTCAATTGTTACCATATTATAGTCCGTTTATTGGTTTGATCGCACACAAATTTGTGGGCTTTTGATGAATGTTTATTGGTGTTGATTTCGTAGATGGGCGTAGTTGTTTATGTGTTTCGTAAGTGCGTCTCTTGCTGGGTTTATTTCTTCTAGGTTTTAGTGTTTTTCTACGTAGGTGTGCCCAACTTATATAATCCCTGGCGTATTCTGTGTTTTCTGATAGTTTTAACCTAAAGGGTATTCCAAGTATTGAGCTACTTTTAGATAATTACATATATTACACGATCTTCGACGGCATATATGTACTTCGTTCTCATCAGGAGTGAAAAAATATTTACGTATACGGTTCTACTTGCTTCAACTGTTATTTGATGCTGGAATTATTAAACTGGGAGGATATTTATTTCGAAAAAAAAAGCAAATCAGAAACCGGTTATTTTAGTCGCTGCAATAAATTCGATTCCAGTAACTGGCAGCGGATAAATTGAATATTTTTGCAACGTACATATAAATATCAATACCAAATAAAAAGTACCTAGCATAATTCGATTTTACTATGATTGAATTTATCCATTTCATATTGTTTCAAATGTTATTTATTTTATTTTCAAAATTGATCACACTAACCTTGTGTTTTATTTTCGTAAATAAACAAAATTGAGTAGCTGTTCTACTATTTAATACCTTGTGAAATAAAACCTTAGTAATAAAGTACAGAAGACGTCTGACTTTTAAGAAAATGTATTGTTTTACTTAAAATATATCGGCTACCAGCCAGCCAGTGACTATCATGTATTTTAATGCGCACATACATGCAAAATTCTATGTAAATCCTCAAACCAAACACGATCCTACCCTAGGTTACTTTGAGTAACAAAAATATGAGCGACAAAAATATGTTAACTGCATGACTTTTTATTAACAAATGAAAGTAAAAATCTGCCTAGCCTTTTCCCAACTATGTTGGGGTCGGCTTCCAGTCTAACCGGATGCAGCTGAATACCAGTATTTTACATGGAGCGACTGCCTATCTGACCTCCACAACCCAGTAACTGGGTAACACGATACCCCTTGGTAAGATTGGCTGTCAGACTTTTGGGCTTCTGACGACCCGTAACGACTGTTAAAGATCCACGAATGACAGCCAGGACCAACGGCTTAACGTGCTTTCCGAGGCATGGAGGAGTCTCGGTATGTAAAGACGGTCACCCATCCACGGATCAACCCCGGCAAGCGTAGCTTAACCTGACAGATCGACCCGTGCGGCTGTTATTACTTAGCCACGAGCTCCTCCTTACTATATAACTTGGTACTTCGGCGAGTGTGCCCATGAACTCCACGACCTCATTCCACCGGCCCCCTTCTACCATCGGACATCTAGACGCACTGCAAGTTACCACCCCTACCTAGTTGATATTCCACCAACTCGCACTAAGCGTTTTCAAACGTCTTTAATAATGCGCACAGCAAAGGAATGGAACTCTGCCTGCGTCTGTTTCCGAACGCATACAACCCTAATCTATTCAAAGTGAGAGTGAACAGGCTTCTTTTGGGTAAGCTCACTCCATCATAGACTTTGTCTCTGGCATCCAGACCTAGACTAAAGTCAAGAGCAAACTCATAGTAGAATAAAAAAAATAAAAATAAACTTATTACTCCTTATTATATAATTCTTTATTAACGAATGAAAGTACCAAAAAATAAAAACTAAACGAGATATATCTCAAAGTTCGTCTGTGTTTACAATGAAGAGGAATAAAGTTAGTTGAAAACTGCCCGATTAGGTGCTTACGTACTTGGTTCTTGGAATTTTTGTTGTAGCTTGCATCGTTCGTTAGGCGCTGTTATTACCGCTGGGCTCCTAATGAGGAAAAACGTTCGTCCCAATGATACTCTTCAGTAACACGAACTTTTGCTACTTGTGAGCAAGTTTCTCGCGCAATTAACTAGCTTGATACTCTTGATTTTCCGTGATACATTTCCTTTTGTAAGCTTAGTGGGTACTTAACGGGCAATATTTATTGCTTCCGTTTTACACTTCTTTATTTCATGTATTAGTTTGTCTAGTATTCAGCATTAACTAACATTCATAGAAATTAAAATAATAATATATATTATTATTATAATAGGGTCTATCTATTCAAACACGAAATATTTAAGAGATACACCTATATGGTGGTAAAGAAGTCATGGAAAGGATTTTTTTTTAAATCTGAGTATATTATTAAATAATTTAAAATTACTTGATATGATGATTATTATCAAAATTCACCGCGTTCATGCCGCCACCGTCGCGAGTCATTCATAGAAAAAGTAAAATTTTGGAAAATGCAACTCCTTTGCAAAATGTCTCAAGCAATTTTGAAAAATTATAATAATTATGTAAAAATATAAGAAAAAAGAAAGAAAGAAAGAATAATAGGTTTATTTGTCACAGAAACACGACATAAAACACAAAACACTTATCATAAAACACTTAGATAAAAAGAAAATTCACTGCTATGGCTTTTTTACCTAGATACACCTTATAATATACATAATTATATGTATATTATAAGGTGTATCTAGGTAAAAAATAAAATTAACTGCTATGGCTTTTTACCTTATAATATACATATATGTATATTATAAGGTGTATCTAGGTGACATTTAAGTGTATTATGATAAGTGTTTTGTGTTTTATGTCGTGTTTCTGTGACCAATAAACCTATTTTTCTTTCTTTCTTTCTTCTTTCTTATATTTTTACATAATTATTATATTTTTTTTATAAAATATATAATATATATACACATATAATACTAATGTATATTATATATATAGATAGATAGATAGATAGAATACTCTTTATTATGTACACCATAAAAGTTACAGATATAAATGTAGAACTGTTACATAGGATGTTATTATATATATATATATACATTTATATAATATATATATATAATATATTATATATAAATATATATATTATTTTATATATTATATATAAACATATATATTATTTATATATTATATTTTTTTTTAAATTTATATATAAATAAATAAATAAATTACGTTGTTTTTTTTTTCTTTCGTGTTATTAGTAGAAACAGACATGCAACTTCTCTAAGCTAGTTAAGACGAAGGGTTGATTAAAGATGGAATCAGTGCGCAGTGTTGCGCTATAAAAGTAATAGGTAGCCCTTACTCTGCAACGGAGATTAATGCAATGTCCCAGGTTTCTGCGATACTCTCGTTTTAGCTATCAACATAACGGGAAACTAGAAATAATTGGCTTAGAAATCGCATGCTGGCGATAAATAAGACATACGGATTACGGATACAAATTGAGAACTTCTTATTCTTTTCGTGTGGTTAGTGACTTACTTGGTGTCAGAGTTTTTGTCCCGCCCATGGGCCTTTGACTTGGCTACACATACCGTCGAGAAATATCCCTCTACCTGAGAGATATTTCTTCCAGCCGGTTTCCTCACGATGTTTTCCTTCACCGTTTTTTTAAGCAAGTGATAATAACAATACGCACATGAATCCGAAAAGTCAGAGGTGCATGCCTTGAGTTCGAACTCTTGACCTATGACTTGGTAGTCCGACAGTCACACCGCTAGGCTATCAGTGCTATGTAGGATAAGTTTTTACACAATGCGCAAACTTTTTTTGGTGGTTCAGTACCTACCTATGATTAATAAACACATTTCCATTATTTGTTCAATACTTTTTGTTTTGGTCCTACTAGAAATCGGCAAAATATGGATACAATCTATTCGTAATAATATCAATGGGCGAGCGCACAGCTGATAGGTACCTACTACTGCGTTCCGCTTCACTGACCGCGTCGCCGCGCCGCCCGGCGCATTGCGCGACGTGTATCCATTATACCAGTTTCAAAATAAACATCTTTCGTTAACGATAACTTAATTTGTTTGTACTAATCATATCGAAAGAAGAAATAGGTGTATAATAAAACACGTTTAAATTTAATTTGTCAAAATTTGCGCACTGATTAAAAACATTTCCTGTATAGACTGCTATTGAGCGCTGAGAACTTATTTCACAAAAGCATGTCGCTAGGTTACGCGTAACGTGCTCCGTGCGTGCCTAACGTCACTTCGCGCGGTTTATATTGTACCATACTCGCAGCCAAAAGGGAAAAGTACAGACGCTCGTGTAACATGTTTACACAGGGTCAGTACACTCGTATATCGTGCTTTATTTTTTTTGGGAATCCGCTGACGTGAGTGCGATACCAGCAATAAACATTCGTTACGGGAACCCAGAGAAAGATAAAGAAACATAAAAAACACTTTATTATAACTGCTATAAAGCCGGATCCAGTGAAAGCCTAGGGCTGATCCGTACATGCGTTATAACCGATGTTTTCATGTTTGTGAAAAATCGTTGACAAACTTTTTTCTAAAAGAGAGGCAATTACATTAAAGCTTTTCGCTACGACCACCCGTCGCATGTATGCTCGGCTTACACTGAATTGGGTTATGCAACTAACGTTACAAAGTCCTAAAGGTTTATTAAAAAAAAAAAACGGCGTGGTTACAACATATTTTTAATTCTCAATTGAGTGTAGCGTGCGATGTTGTCATTTTAGGCGAACACAGGTCAATCTCCTCGATACACGAATATGAGGTTAACAAGCATAACATTATACACCGGCGATGTCGTCGCAACCGCGCCTTAAGTAAACATTACTTTCATGGGGGTATAAAGACACCGTACACGCACGCAGCTGCATCTGTTGACATAAAATTTAAGAGTTCAGCAATTTTTGTCTCCGCCATAAAAACTTAGAGACCAAGTCATCTTAAGAAACAAGCCATGTCAGGAGGGGGAATTTTCTTGTATTTTTGGGTCGCGCTAACAAGGGGCTCTTACATGACCGGAATATTTTTGTCACCAATTTCCTCAGGCGAACGGCTTAACGCCCCGGAAAAAGTTACTTAGACTTACCTGGGACTCTTCGGGCGCTGTCAAGATATCGTATATTTTATGGACCCCGCCTGAATGCCTGCTATATTTCTTTCAGACGGCGACGGCGTCGAAATAGCCTTTCGATTACATTACCGTCTTTATTAACACGCGTGTGCTACCCTCTTATTTAAGTTGAACGTTCCGTGTTCTTTTTCGTAACTTATTCAGGAGATCGGTAGCCAAATGAGGATGTATAGAGACGGATGGTGGCCGTAAACAGTTACTTGAGATATTCTTCGGTAGATCGACGGGCCGGGCGGGTTGAGACCTATATATCACTTAAAACGACAGAGAATAAATCTATGGGGGCTGTCGGCTCGTTATTTGTAGTCGCCACGTGAACCGTCGGTTTCGGGTGAATATTAACGATATCGCCAATTTTCCGCAAGCTTAGTCGCGTCGCAATTTCTCGCCAATTGAACAATCGCATCGCATCGAGGGGCGATGTGCCGTCGAACAAGTATTAACCCTGGCCGCGTGTAAAAAATGTTTATACATGCTTTTCGCGATCTGCCGCTTTTGGCTCTATTGCGTATAAATGCGAAAATTCCAATTTCCAAACCGCGAAATGAATGTGAACATTTTGCCAATATAAGGATCTTAAATTCAATATAGAATATGCTGAAGAATGCTCTGAGTTCTGACGCCTACGTAACTGTATAATTCATTTTATTAATTCCGTTGGTTACGGGTACACCCGCTTTATTCCTCTATATTATTTATTTACATAAAAGAAAAATTAACACAATACCTAACAGCTATGAGAGATGTAAAGTAGCTATGTGTTTCCTGGGAGCTTCCTCAAAAGTAGAGATGTATCGACTACTGGTTCCAACACAATGATATGCTTTGTTGTCACACGAATAATAGCGCCTAAAATTTGTATAGACTATCATTCTATACAATACTACAATGGAACGCTTCATCTTGCGGAAAACATTAATACAAAACATTGGAAAACATAAAAGACTTTATCTTTTACTCTCAAAAAAAGAAAATGCTTCATTATTCAGTAAACAAAAGTTGACAGACAAAAACAAACTTTTATTTTAATCACTTTTGACGTGAAATCATTTGAATTTTTATTTCTAATTTGTGCGTGTATTTCCAATTAAAGTTTGCTGCCCACTAAAGCGGATTTGCGATCACTGACCGATACTAATCCATGTACGCTTAAATGTTATTTTTACGCTGTGCCGAACTGATAGATACGGTACAATGGGCAACGATGCTAATTCGTCGAAGTATTCATTGGGTTTAATTATGTAGATTTATCGGCGGCTTGGTTCCGTAAAGTCGCGATTAGACAAGAGTATTTAACGTCGCCTCCCTCTTTGAAGTGATTGATCCCGACTGTTCCGAGGACTTGTCTCAATCTTTTTCAATTTGTCTTGTCTTGAACTATAAAGATGAGTTTACAATAGAGCGTTATTTAAGCGCAAAAGCTCAATTAAAAAATAAACATTTCCATGTAATGTAACGTTCCTGCGAATGCTCGACACAGTGTTCGAAGTAATGCTCACGGCGAGTGAGCATCATCATCATTCATCATTTCAGCCGAAAGACGTCCACTGTTGGACATAGGCCTCCCCCAATGAGAGGGGGGGTTTGCCATAATCGCCACGCTTGGCAGGCGGGTTGGCGATCGCAGTATGGTGTTAAAAATGCATAGAGAACGCTGCTGCCCATTCTCTAGTAAATTCCTTAGTCGCCTTTTACGACATCCACGTGAGGAAATGGGGTGGGGCTATTCTTTACGTCCGGCACCACACGACATGGCGAGTGAGCATTTACCTGTAATATTCCTTTCTATTTTGCGTTTACTGTTCGTTGAAATGTCGGATCTGAAGGCTCGATCAAATGTTACACAAATTCGCTCGTTTGTTTGCAAAATCAACTTGTAACAATGCATCGAGTGTCGTGCTCATTGTTCGTTTCCTGAAAGGCTGACACATTAGAGCGGCTCGATGTTGTGTTACAAGTAAATGCTCTAGTCTATACTAACCTTAATAGTAATCGAATCGCGTATCGTGGTATGTAGTATTTCCAAGCACTCAGACAGTCTCTTGTTTTTTAAACTTAAGACAAAGGCAAGATTTTTAAAAACACGCGACATGTGGAAAATTGCATTTTTCTCAGCAATACCAAAAGATCCTGATAGAAAAGTAAAGAAAATTATAAAATCAATGAGCATACCACAAATTGCTGAATATTAAACACATTTTCAGCGTGGTTATGACGTATCCAGTACACTCCATTGCAGCTTTCAAATAACGTTTAACGTATGAACTTTCGTTATTATACGGAAATACGAGCATTATTCAATATAGCGAGTTGTCAAACGCACTCGTCCCGCGGGCGGTTAGGGCTACCGCATACAGCGCTATTCAGCGACAAATACCTAGGTTGAAATATAGCTACGCCACTTCCAGTGTTCAAGACTTTTGCTTTAACACGAGCGTGGCGATTAATAATGTATTGAATGTCGCGAAGTTCACTGATTGGTTCTGGTCTAACGGCATTCATTAACGGGAACTATATGGTAGTAGTTCTTAATTAAAACTACAGCCTGCGTGTCTATTTTTGAATGTATTCATCATCTCATCACTATTTCAGGGTTTGGTTGATTGGTGACGCTATACTGGCATTGCTTACTTTGTACATCTTGTAGTCTAAACGCAACTACCGAGCGTGGGGTTCCACAGCCCAACGGGGTAATTACGTAACACATACACAACAGTAGCTATCTAGAAATGGGTTCCATTTTGACAGTTCAACAACATTCATTGCATTATTTACGTTATTCACAAATACATTTTTCGAACATATGAAGCAATGGATTAGCAATATCCTTCAAAATAATTCATATTATGATTGATAGTGTATTACGCAATTACGGTGCTTAGTGCATTTGTGCTCGGTTACTGGGAATTGGCTTGTCCTCCTATACCAAGGCTACTCAACCCCAGGCCCGCCAACGCGTTTGAATTGCCCCGCTAAAAGCTATCAGCCGGTGATAGTCTTTTAAGGTCAATTTTTTTTTTTGCGTCTTTTGACATGAACCCATTCCCAACTAGCCAACAATAAAATAGTAGATTGGACAACTAGTGCATAAAATAAGCCATTTTACCAGGGTACGTATATATCTACCCGAGCCGCAGGTAAGGGTAGATATAAAAAATGTTTAGGTATGTTGTGTTGTCTTTATAAATAAAAAAACGTTTCTTTGCGTACTTTATAATAAAGACAAATATTTTATCTGGCTTTATTAAATTAACGATAGAAAACACGGAAGTGATATAAATTAAAGCAAATGAAATAAAATAACGACTTTAATCAGCGATGTTTTATTGTGCGTGTGGCTGCTGGGCCTGATTATCTGAGTCTTAGAAAAAAAAAAAACTTTATGCACAAGAGCATAAAAAGCGACTTTATGTCGCCTACGCACAACGTATAGACGATCTTTTAGGCATGAGAAGTGAAAAACATATTTTTAGACTTAATTTTATTATGGATCTCACATTTGCCGCCAAATATTGATAAGTTGTGAGCTTAAATCTCTTCAAAGGTATCAGAAAAGTTTTTATTTTGATTATTCTCACTATGAGTACCTAACTTAAAGTTTTGTTTAATTTTAATAGGTAGGTATTAACTATAGGCAAGTTTTATTTATTAGATGGCCCCCCTGCTGACACGGAATCAAAATATTGGTTAACTTCAAAATTGGTTGGGCAGCCTTGACTTATACCTATCACTCTGTCTACCCCTTCGAGGAATTTTGGTGTGAGGTTTTGATACACTGATTTATTTGGTACTAATTTAATCTTTTATAAAGCACAGAACATTAAAATCCTTTAAGCAGGGAAGTTTTCTCAGCAAATCTTAGATTAACAAGAGTATACTTAAAACCACAAAACTCCGACCAATTTTACATGTGTTCGTTAAACATTATGATAGTATTCAGTCTCCTGGCAAAATTCACCTAAAATAAATTAACCGTTCAACTTTTACTACGGCGTAAGTAAACTTGGGACCACGAAGCACGATGTAATAAAGTGTTAAACCGTGTATAGAGACGTATGTCGTTCTTTATGGGATATTTAACACCGGCTAAATGCCATGCCATAACACAACGCTTTTGATTCACGGTGAACGTATTTTATGATGTTGTTATGTTATTTTTACTTGAGTTTCTATCACCAGAAGTATACATAGAATAGATAGGTACAGGATACCTTTATTAATATAATTAGTTGAATATTGTTACTAGGGCTTTCATCCCGGGAATCTCAGTCTCGAAAATTTCGAGAGTCTCGAGGATTTTTGGTATTTTCAAGACTCGAGACTGATTTTTCAGCCTCGGGATTAACGATACTTCTGACACTTGTCCAATTATTTAGGGAAATACCTAAACCATTGTTTCAATTACATAATATATTTCCCCCTCACTAACGTACAAGCAGAGAGAGCTTTTTCTAACGCGGGTTAATTTTGTAATAAATTTAGATCCTCCCTGTATGAAACTACATTAAATACCCTTTGTTTTTTACGTGCCCACTATAAAAATGAGAAAACTCCCATCAATAATTTCTGATTTAGTCATTTGAATTTTTTAACTGATGTATCTATAATAAAGTACTTGATTGAAATATCTTGTATTGGCTGCCTAAAAGCCTAGCCTATAATAATGAAACCGTACTTTTGAAATAGTCTCGAAAGTCTATTTTTTCCCGGGAATTTCGAGATCGCATCGACTCTCGATTTTTTTTTTCCCTGGACTCAAAAATGCAGCGATTCTGAAAGCCCGAGGTACTACATATGTACATACCTAAATGAAATTAACTTCGTTTGCGCTTATTTATAAATTAATTTCATTTAGTTATGGCTACTATTAATGTAACCAAAAGTAGTTTTTCTGAATATATAGCTCCAACAGCATCAAAAAAGCACTATACGACAAGGTGGATAGCCCCTTTATTAGGCACTGGGTGCGGAGGCACGTGCCAACATGTGTTGAGCCACGAAGCTATTAGTTTGTAAGTTTTAATAACATGGTTTTTTTAAAGTTGTTGTTACTAATACTATATGGATTGTGTGTATTTTTATGTGTGATCCGAAATAAATGAGCATAATAATATTTTTCTCATCACAACTACAACGAGTCCGTTGTCCAAAGACTATCCGGACTGAGGTTACTGGAAAAATCACCGAATATTCTTTGAAATATTACTTGCTTTTTAGGGTTCAGCTAGTTAACGATAATGGTTTTTAGTTTTTAAAGTTTGCACTGTTGAGTAATGAAATTCTTAGCCTTTTCAATATTTTCAGAAGAACCATGCTTATATTATCATCATGCTTATGCTTATATTCCTTTATACCCAGCGGCCTTTGACCACAACGAACAATCCAAAGCTAAGCGCTTTGGATTGTTCGGTGACAATTTCTTCAGTATTAAATGGCGGCAGCTCGTATTGCCAATTACGGGACATGACTTATGACCCCGTCCTATGATAGTGTCACTAACGGTACCCTTTTACTGCAGAAGATGAAGTGCGGTAGCAACGTATTACCTCAATGTATGACTATAATAATGTAATAACTATATAAAATACTAGCTTTTGCCCGCGGCTCTGCCCGCGTAGATGTCGGTAATCGCGTAAAAAAGTAGCCTATATCCTTCTCCATATCTCAGGCTATATCTCTGCCTAATTTCATGACGATCGGTTTAGCGGTTTAGGCTTGAAAACGTTACAGACAGACAGACAGACATAGTTACTTTCACATGTATAATATTAGTAAGGATTGTTGTTTTTTCTCGACCCGAGATAATAGATATTACCATTCCTTCTACATGTAAAACGTTTCTAATTTCCACAGGATTAACATAATGTTTTTTTAGCTAGTACGTCAATCCATTCAAGTCATAATTGACTTTTCCTTCATTGTTTTCGTTACTAAGATATCATTTGGTGTAAGCCCTTAGGAACAGAAATGGAGATTCCAAAAAAGTTATAGTTACTTTACTCTTATATTTTTGATTTTGATTTATTTTTTATTCCTCTTGTTCTTTCTTTTCCATCTGGTACGCTATCGTCTTCCTCTTAGAGATAAGCTGCGACGCAGTTGCTAACTACATGCTATTTTCGTACGCAATCAGATTGTAAAATGAGACTATGTTCCAATATAGTTTTTATTATTTCAAGTAAGGGTTATTCGTAAGTAATCATACAACGTTTTAATTACAGGTATCAGTGATTGCAAATCTAAGAGGATGTGCGTATTTATTGTATAATTGGAACCGACTGTTTGGTGTCGGAACACTGTAATTGTTGATTTGCTAACATATATACTAAGACGGATGCATAGTAAAAATAGCTCGAACATCCGACTTGTTATTTGTGCAAATACTAGCTTTAGAAAAATAAACTGGCTATTAGAGATATATTATTTATTATATGAAATAATATTCCGCAAAGAAAACGCATGAGCAAAAGGTCCATACACCAACGAAATGAAGATGCTTAGATGGGTTCCCGGAGGTGTGACCCGGCTTGACAAAATCCGTAATGAACATATACAAGGCAGCTTCAAAGTCGCACCTATCAAAGACAAAATGACAGAAAACTGCCTAAGATGGTATGGACACATTAAAAGACGCAGTGAGGATCATGTGGTTCAAATAGCTCTAAATTTACCGGAAACAAAAAGAGGTAGATGTGGTCCAATATCGCGAGAGACCTCAAGAAAGCCCAATTGCCCGATGCGACAACCCAAAACCGTTCGTCTTGGCGCAGGAACGTGAGGAGACCCGACCCCAAATAACGGGACCAGGGATGGAAGAAGAAGATGAAATAATATTCCGTGGATTTTTTCACTTATCACTTCATGTGGTTGTCAATTTTCAGAACATTGTATTGTTTAAATACATTGAAAATCATAGTTATAAGTACAACCCACCTACTGTCAATAAAACGGCAACTAAGGCATAGTTGGCGCAGTGGTTAAGCGATTGGCTGCTGCGCTGCGTGTCGCGGGTTCGATTCCCGCACGGAACAAATATTTGTATGACCTACAAGTAGTTGTTCCGAGTCTGGCTGTTTGTGTATGTGAGTTTAAATGTTTGTACCATGTGTGCACCCACAATACAAAAGAAATTCCTAATGTGGGGCAACGTTTAAATTTTTTTTATTGAAGTTGTACTCACGGATCTTCCCACAGACAATCTCCTCAACTTCAATCTCTAATTTCAGTAACCACGTTAACCAGCAGAGGAAAAAATCACCCTAAATTATAAATTAATTGTTCACACAATAATTGAACGACAATAATTCGTTCGTAGACTAAAGTCGTGAATGATTGAACGAACGAATGAGTCGTGTCAGTCCAACGTCAAACGCACGGCACATTATGGGAAATTTCCCAGGAGTGAATGGGAATCTCATTACTTGGTGTACATGTGTAGTTGACAGACGAATGATTTCATACACTATCTGGATACCGGACATGGATATTGCTTTTTCCGGGATGGAGAGTGAGACATGACAGGTAGCTAAGAACGATATTATTATCAGAATACTTATTCTGTTAATAAAATAATATTGTGCTAAGATTGCTGATGGCAGATAATTTGCGTTTCACTTATGATCACACACACAATCAAAATAAAAAACCACGCACAATGAAGGGTTCCGTAGTTGGTATGAATTTATCCCAAGAACAAACTTAACATCATAGTTGAAAAAATATGTTCTTCCATACGGAATGTATGGGAGAACATGTTTTTCAACTGTAAATGTAAGTTGGTTGACTATTATTCTGTAACTTGTGGCTGTGATAGTTTTCCTTTTAACTTCGTTATATATACTACTGCTGTGAATTTTTTTACATATTTAACAACCATTTAGCTGGCACACACTTAACTCTAACAAAAATTAGCACTTTAAAGCCTAATATTTTAGAAACGGATCCCTTAATCGAAAAATTGTTTTGACAAACCCGCAATATTTTTGAAAGATCCATCCAACAATACAGAATACCCCGCAACATAGGATAGGCGGGAAAAAAAAAATACATCCCCACTTTACATGTACAGGAGATACCCTAAATAACTATTGTTTTCATGATTCTATTTTACCTCTTTGTCGGCGTGATTAATATGTATACGCATGCCAAATTATAGCTTTCTAGTACTACAAGACTCTGAGCTAAGCTGGGCACGGGCAGACGGACGGACATGGCGAAACCATAGGGGTTCGTTGTTGACTACGGAACCCTAAAAACGCTCATTAATTTATTCATGTATTCAATTTCTACTTTGGTGCCACAACATTGTACCTACAGGATACAGAAATACATGTATTATTCAAAGGGCCTGATTATATCTAAACGCATAATTAAGAGTTTTCACACAACATCCTGAGAAAGGTATCAGGTGTCTACACAAGAGCTAAATATGTACAATCAGTGCCAAGAACATACCTATTCGTCTACCTATAGTAGAAATGACTACCTCTCTAATTGAATTGTGATATTCCCGCAGGGGTAGCAAACTGTCTCAGTTCAAACATAGTTGTAATACAAGAAATTCAATGTGTCTACAAGTTCTGTAAATCCAGACAAGAATACGAACATGAATATTCAGCTGCAGCGTGCAGTTCCACATTATATTCACGATAACAAGGTTCGTCAGCAAAACGCGAACGTCGTCGCCTGCGAACCATTTGTGCTAACTCGACGGCTCCCCACCCCGCGACCTACCCACACTTGTCTTGGCACCAGAATACATCGCAATCACATTATTCCTCCAAAGATTTCCTTTAAAACTTACAAAAAGATCAGCACGACTTACAGTTTAACCCTAAAAGTGTAACCCACCTTCGCAATTCCGAAACTCGGACCGACTTTGGGGATCTTAACTGATTTCGTACAGTGTTGTGTCCTTACTTACGAGGTTTCTAACTCCCAAATCCGGATACAACAAGTCCAATCCGGCCTAAACAAGTTCCAACTGAAATAAGCACCCGTTGCACACATGCTCCGTCGCGCCTCAAGGATACGGGAAAAGAAAGAAAAGTGGCAAGCTCGCAGTTTCCGGGTTGCATATGCAAGGGTGGTGGAGTGCGAGGGCGGGCGCAAATCTCTCTTGTTCAAAATGAAGTTACGGATCCGCTCAGAAATTGTGTTTTATATTTTCTCTCGGTATGTGACGCGAAAAAAAACTTTCACATAGTTTGAAACCTTTTTCCTTAGGAGCTCGCTTGCTCGTGAAGTCTCTGAATAATTTTTTTCTTTCTTTCAAAGTCGCTAACAGCTGTGTTGTTAAAGCTTCAGCTGATTATGATTTCATCGCGATAAAGTTCCCGAGAGTTGGATTACAGTTGAATATGTACGCAAAGTTTATGCAACGAGTTAAGTTATATCTAATATTTTATGCGTAGTATTAAAATATGAAGTGCTGGAATATTAAACGATCATAACGTTTATAATAATCTGAAGGATCAAAGAGGTCAAATACAAAGCGTATGAATGGAATGTTGATTTTAAACAAACGAAAAGCAGGTTTGAACACTTGAGGCATGGAAGGTTGCTTGTTGGCCTGTTTTCAATAAAAAAATATTTAATTAACTCGATTCCAAGCGACGAGACGACTCTTGCCAATATAGATCTGCTCATATATCTCTGCTGATATAGGACTAGATCAGCAGTGTACGGCGCCGACGCATTACTACGTCGTATATGTCCGCAGGCATATCCGACTTCAGTTGTCAACTTTACGTCAAGTGACCGATTGCTTAGCGATAAAAAAATATAAAAATGGTGAAATGTGCGGTTAAAATTTGTTTGTCACGGTCTGAAAATACTAATAAAGCAAGTGGTGTTACATTTCACAAGTAAGTTTACTTAATTTTCTTCAGATTATCCAAAATAAACATTAAAAGACGCATTACATTTATTAAAAATTATTTTGCCATCAGTATTACCAGTAAAAACGATTTTGATTTTGCCAGACTGTTGGGAGTTTAGTGAATGACGAATGTATGTTCCTGTAACTCTAAATTATTAGTATAGTTTGTTTGGTAAACGTTGAAATAATATTGTTCCATTTTAAACAATGGTTATTTGACACAATCTTAATAGTTTTGAAATATAATATTTACGTTTACGCACATTTTTTTTTTCTTCACATATGTTCCAAATCCTTCAATTTCTTTCAATCTTTAATCTATTGAAAGTTCCATAAAACAATATTTCATAGTAGGTAATTGATTCAATAAATACCTTCATTAATTAAATGATAAATGATTTTATTTCTGTAAGTAGGTTTTTACAAACACTTTTACACGTCAATCATAAATTTTAAAACTAGATGAGGTTTATTTCGTATCTGACTACTCTGAGAAGAAAGACCGAAACAAACTCAGAGGTCAATTCTGGGGTAATTATTACGTTGATCATTGGTAACTCTGGCCGTTTTTCCGATGACTATGACTTGTCTCGTTCCAACATAATTAGTTTGACGGAAGAATAAATGAGATAAACAGATTATTATATACTTTTTCTTTCTAGATTATTTTGACAGATTGACATAATTTATGTATCCGTTTCAAAGCTACTTTAACTCGTAAGTGGTTACGTTTTTCTGAAAATGTTAGTAGGACGCTGCTCTTCTAGTATAATATAACCTCATTGACTCTTGCATACGATTAACGATGGAGTGCATACGCTCTTACATTGCGCAATTATGTTAATCAAATCAAAATCTTCCGTTTGCTTTGACATTTTGACAACGTGCTTAGTGCTTTATCTGCATAAAATGCGTATAAATCTAGAAAGTAAAAGTTTCCGGCACGCCTATAGATGAAATATGGTCTCGTTTATATGCATTTTTGAAACGGAATTGAATATTTTCGGTAGCTGTGGCAATCAAAAATGAAAGTTAATATTGTCGTCTATTGTATTCTTATTATGTACCTATGAATGAGTAAGTAATACCTGCCACGCAAATTGCATGTAGGCATTTAATTATAGGTAGAGGTACTGGCGCTGGCATTGAAGACATTTCATAATAGTTTATATTAAGATTTTTGTCACGAACTTCTTATCCACCTGTCTACCTTCTAGGTTATTTATTTTTCGTATTAATTACGAGATCAGGAATAAATCTAAAATAATTATGAGTATTGCCTAGTAGACATATTATAGCTTTATCTCAATGGAAATCTCTAAATGGGATGTAATACGTAGGTAAGATTAACACATACTCGTAGATGATAAACAACATTGAAAGATCATTGAACTAAGCATTTCGAAATGACCCAACAAAAGTACGTAGTTTCTAAACAAGCTGCGTTACGGTAAACACAGCGAGAGGTTTAGACATCGGGCCCATACTGATCTTACTACCAGTCCGTTTACTTCGTGTTTCTAAATATCGGCATTCGTGAGATACCTACCGGTGAAGGCGATAGGTGACTCTACTGGCGAGCCTCGAGAACGACGCACGCCTCGGCTCGACAGCTGAACTTATCTCGAACAGGTGCATAGATTTAAAAAAAAAAAACATTTTGACATTTATATTTCAACCTTTTTTTAAATTACGAACGTCAATTACTTTTCCATAATTACGTGACATTAATTTGAAATTAGAATGGGCTATAAAAAGTTTTGTTGTTTTTAATAAGAACATTGAAAGTTAATTGTTGTTTTCTTTTGTTTCAGATGTGTTCGAAAGTGAGTTTGTTTGCTTGAGTGATTCAACAACCGAAAGGGAGTAGACCGTTGTGGGTGTACATTGAAATGTGAATTTTGTGTGTACAGTGTTAAAATTCAACTTTGTTCGTACGTTGTTGTTATCCCGATGAAGTTTCTTGTGTAGTCACAACTGTTCGCGGAATTGGTTTATTGAAAATCTTTCACCATGGAGACGGAGGAGTTGACAAAGCTTGTCGATGGCATCTACAAGGTAAGGAATACTCTTGTCTAATATTTAATTTAGCCGTTACAAAATATTTCAAGTTACTGAACTTTTAGAAAATTCCATTCATTAGGGGAACTATTTATTTCTTTTTCTTTTATATAGTACAACTCAGTCCTGAAAATCGAAATCAATTTATGAGGAAAAGTTAACCAAGTTTGTTTAACGTGTTAACCATAAACAAAATTGATTAAGTTTTCGTCAGAATTGATTTTGGTTCCGAACTTTAATTTAAGTTAATAATAACTTTAAATTAACTTAAAAACCCATCCAATAAAATTACGCAATATTATTCAATACCATAACAACTTTAATTGAAAAGCTTCTTCATACAAATTAACATTGTATCCTTACGACTGATTACACATTAGACGTAATTACGCTTCACGGCCGCTAACCATAGTTAAACGGCCATCGCGTTACTTAGTAAAAAAAATTTAAGGTGAAAATACCACTTGATTAAATGCATTGACTAGGGCATCTCGCACCTGCCTAAATGTCAAGGTCAAACGGTCAAGCGGAGCGAGAAGCGAGTACAATGTTGTTGATTTCTCCACCACGTTCTATTGTATAAATTATATATTTACCACATTCCTTGTGTCGACTTTCGTTTCGAGGCTTTGTTGGATTTAGTTTTTATAGCACCAGTTTGGGCAAAAGTTATGGTAATATGACAGGGTTTCTTTTAAAATGTTCGTCGATACCGTTTCTCTAGGATCGCAGATTAATATTGTGGTGCCTGACCGGTAAATAAATAAATATTTGTGGTCCATGAAAAAAGGCTAGTAGGATCTGGTTGGTTGGGTTTTTTCGTTGAGTATTGGGTACCTACTTAAAATAGATTGTTCAATTAAAAGCTTATTACTTTGTTTGTCGAATACTATTTGACTTGGGTTAGAAAAACGCCTTAGGAATTTAAATTAGTAATTTGATGGCGTATAGGTACTTGATAGGGACAATAATAATCAAACCTATGTCTTATTATAAAACAATCTATTCTCCGCATATAACAATAATATAATAATAAATTTATTTCTTTTTTTTTACAATGATACATATAGATATCGGATATTCGGATACATATTCACCTAAAGTTGAGATGTTGGCTAATATGGAATGAGCTTTTGTAACGAAAAAATTCCGCGGTTCTGGGATCTACAAGTTTAGCTTTCTGATATATGTTTTAGGTATATTTACTTACTACTTACTTTCAAATGTTGGTAAAAATCCCAATCCTAAATAAATATGCATCAGAATAGTAATGCAATATAAGAATAACGAGTTTTTTTTTGAATAAATAGTTTTTAGAAGTCGCTTACATACCTACTACACACTCGACTAGTTATGCATTCCCGTTGTTCCTGGCAACACGGGTTTTTTGTTTTTACTATAAAAATATTTTAAGAAGCCGCTTCCATACTTTCACGGCTAAAAATTAACTTTAGGTAAATATGCATCCGAATATCCGATCTCTATTCATATGTCATAAAGGCCATATTTTCATATTACAAATAAATTAGACATTTGTACCCGAACTAGGCGAAAGCCTGCATTTCGGCTATCAGCGCCAAAACCATTTGAAATAAGATTAGACCTTTAAAGAAATCTGTTTTACAGTCCGTGCATTTTGATTTTGACTTCTATTCCGTTGGCATAAGGATGGCATTAAAAGCAAAAAAAAAGTTACAATACCAACTGTTTACTGCAGCTGCCATTTGTCATGCCAACAACGCAATAGAAGTCAAAATCGGTTGAATGGACTGTAAAAAAGGTTTCTTTAAATGTCTTATCTTATTTCAAACGGAGTATAGATTTTAATACATAAATATGCAAAGTTATGAAAGGTGAAGTAATCTTACTTAAATGCAAAGGCAAAGTTATGAAAGGTGAAGTAATCTTACTTAAATGCAAAGGCAAAGTTATGAAAGGTGAAGTAATCTTACTTAGTCGATGAAACCAAGTATAGGTAGTTTCTAAATTATTCCGTACCTATTTTAGAGCTCATAAAAGCCCAGGAGGCATCAATAATGTTAATTTTCTCCACTAATCCTCCGGTTGAGTTTTCTAAAACTTTACGACAGCCTATAATAAATTAATATCTCATGAATATTTTCTAGAGCTTCATTAAGGACTCCATTTAATTTGCAAGTCTAGCAGGCTTATGTGAGGAAATAAATCTTTTTAAAAAACCAATAAATAACGCTGATTGACTCGAATACATCGTCGTTTATTTGAATATCTATTAACAATTACATAGAAAGTTTCCCGTCTACTTATTTATTTAGAAATCAACAGCTATTGTGAAGCTGAACGTTTATGGTTATCTTAAAAGCATGACTTGAATTATATCGTATTCTTTCACATCGCAACAAAATTAAAAAATCATCAATGGATAAGAAATCAAATTAACTAAGTCTCGCTTTTATTTAAAATGTACGGAACAAAAATAAAAAGTAACATCATCATCATCATCATCATCATCATCATCTCAGCCGAAAGACGTCCACTGCTGGACATAGGCCTATCACAATAGGGGTTTGCCATAATCGCCACGCTTGGCAGACGGGTTGGCGATCGCAGTATGGTGTTAAAAATGCATAGAAAACGCTGCTGCCCATTCTCTAGTAAGTCCCTTAGTCGCCTTTTACAACACCCATGGGAGGAACCGAAAAAGAAAAGAAACGTAAGCTAAGAAAATTAACAACGAATATGGTTAATGGTTTCAATTGATTTAATTACTGTCTGTTCGGTTCAACTTTTACAGAGAAAGCCTTGTTCACTGGCAAATCGTCGATAATAACAGCGAGAACGAAAAAAAAAAACTTAAACATGGAAACCAGTTTTTGTGTTACATCTACGCTCTACGTTCGAAGAATTTATTAACTACATATCTCGTTTATTAAATCATATTATTATAATCTGTGTTATTAAAATTATTCTTAAATAGCATAACCGGGTCAGTGCTGCAATATTTTGAAATTAACAGCAAATTAAATGTTACTTATGTAAGTCATATTTTGTTGCTATCCGGAATTACTTTAGTTAAAGTTATTGAGATATCTCCTCTTTATATAATCCGTTTCCATTATGATCTGCAGGGAAATCAATTTAAAATATTATTATTGTTGCTAAAGCAAAATATCGTTTAGCTTTTGGTTTATTTCCTGTAATCACAATGTTTTTAGTTCCGTAGAACGGGGGATTTTTTCCAAGGGGGACTATTTGGATTTTCGGGGGTTATTTGGAATAAAGTAATTGTAAGATTTGAGTTTACATAAATTCTACCAAAACACCATAGATAGCTTTTATTTTATTTCTGGTCTTGTTTACTTTTACAATTTTTCGTACGAAGATCACAATTCGAATTTATGTCAACTCATTGCTTTGTTCCAAATAACCCCCGAAAATCCAAATAGCCCCGTTCTACGGTTTTACAATTCAATTATCGTGCTATACCTATTACCTATGTTTGCATTATTTTGTCCACAGGAAGCAACGAATTTTTTTACGGAAACCTTTTTTAACTTCTTAAATATTATTTATACATATATTTTTAATTTAATTCCAATTCGAATTTATTAATTCTAATTTAATCGCCAAGTTTAGTTACAGTGGCCAGCACATCAAGCTACACGAAACTATTAAATTTATCCAAACGATATTAATCTTTAAAATGTGGAAGATTAAGTTGTAAATCGAACGAGACAATTTGACAGTTTGTGGCATTGAGTTAAATAACTAGAGAAGCAAACCTCATTCAAATGTGTCAAAAAAGTGTAACCACTATTTAAACGCGACGACGCGCGACGTAGCTTTGAAACCACTAAACATTTAAAAGTAATAAGATACTAATTCTTATTCTTATTAAAAAGTTATTATTATTAATATATTTAGGTTCACTTCGGTTGGCGTCACACAGAGCACTGAACTGACGCTAGCTAGTGGCCATATGTCCAGTGGCAACGCCTTAGTGCGGTAATTACTAATCTAGTGTAACATATATATCAGTGGTTTGTGGTAACTTGATATGTTAAAACTGTGACCTCCTACGCACGGGCCGAGCGAGCGAAGCGAGCAGTGCCGCGGCAGCGGCCGGCGAGTGCCAGAAACGACAAAATTATATAGAAAAAAAAAAGGAAAAAAACAGGCTACCCGAAACTAAACTAGTTAGACGAGAATAATTATTTAAAAAAAAGCTCATAACTAAAAAAAAAAAACTACCAAAATAGTTAATACCTGATTAGAATTTGTCCCAAGTGGAAAAAACACCATTGTAATAAAACGTTTTGGCAAATTTTATTTTGCGTAAAATGAGTTATTCCAACTGAAATGTTTGACTACATAAAAATTGATAAAAGTACTAATTGGTAAACAAGTTATTGTTTAAACGTTCACTTGCTAAACATTAGGTTTGCGTTACAATTATTTGTGAAGATATTTTTTTACTTTTTTATTTGTGAGATTTTGGCAAATGAAATTATGCGGAAAATTGTTTGGGAAGTGATAATTTGGCAATTTCTTTTCGATGAAACAAGGGAGACACAACTTGATGTCCTGGCCACCGTACCTACCTACTACTTACTTAACCATTTTACTTCTTAAAAGCTTTTTTTTTTTAATTGCTTTTGTCAACGCAATGAAAGTGCTATGTTGTTGTTGTTGTTGTTGTTGTTATGTTGTTATTGTGAAGCTATAAGCATAAATGGCTCTAACTTTCTCTCATAAAATGCAGAATTCTCAAGAAATGCGAGAAGTGTCGATCTCATGCAGTTTTAAATTATTGAGTGTAAAGATTGCAATCATATTTTTATACGTTTCTGCAATTTCTGCATTGCGATCGCTCTGGGAAAGCGATTCAAGGTTTTCCGGAATTAATGTTATTCGTTGAACAAGTTTCTTTATGTACAGTGGCCAGCACATCAAGATACACGAAAATGTCAAATTTCTCCAAACGATTTTAAACTTTAAAATGTTGACGGTTAAGTTCAATATTGAACGATAAAATTTGACAGTTTGTGGTAGCTTGGTCACCGTACTAAGATCATGCTAGATGAACTGTAGAATCATTTATAAAGAAATTATATAACTAATATAAATAAATATATTATATTTATTGTTATATAATATACTAGCTGCTTCCCGCAGTTTCACCCGCGTAAGTTTCGATTCCGTGGTTTGTAGGCAAAATTTTGCTACATTAGGTTACATTATTGCAATTTTCTTAAGGATCTGTAATTTTTTTGAACATAAATTATAGCCTATGTTACTTCCTGATAATTTAGCATTCTATTAGTGAAAATCGGTCTAGTAGTTTCGGACCCTATTCGATACAAACAAGCAAACAAACAAAAAATCCTCTTCATAATATTAGTCTAAATCTATTCAGTTCAGTTCCAGTTCTATACAGTTTAAATAAATATTTATAAACCACATATAACCTTAAAAGGTAGGTACTCGTATATAAAGTAAAATGTACATTTATAAACGTGGTCTTTGTTGTTTTATCGCCTTCTCATTTTATACAACAAGTAATATTATATAACTTCTCAATAACAAGGTCAATAATGATTACATATAACTATTAATTATGCACATACTTTGCATATTTACCTTCATAGCTATTGAGTGATGTTTTTATAAATTATATAATCTTACAAACATATTTAAAAAGTAATTTTACGTAATGAGTTATTTTATTTGAATAGAATTCAATGGTAAATAAAATATTTGCAAATAACGGTAATTTAGTTAATGTTATTTCATGAGCATTACCATTGCCTCCGGAACGTTATGAATGTATTATTGGTACGGAAGAAAAGACTTTGAATCCAAGTTTAGCTATTGAAGTATATGATGGTATTGTGCCGCCATCTTAAGCAATAATTCTTCTTCGTCACCTACCTAGGTAATTTGTATAGGGTAAATGGTAAACACATTTTCACTGATTTCAAAAGCAAAATTATGTATAATACGTAGTTCCTACCTTGCTATGCCTCTTTGGTCAAATCAATTCGAGTTGCTCTTGTGGGAAGATGTATTAAAATCGCCTCAGTAGTTTTCTTAGTTCCGGCTTGTCATCCAAACAGATGCTGGCAGAACTTTGTCCTCCACAGTGTGATACAGCACAAACTACTTAACTCTAGTAGACTGTTTAAGTTCTAGAATGCACTCTTGAATAGGTTAAAACAGAATAATATCGGTTTAAATTGAGAATGAAACACAACATTTTTAAAAACTAAAAGATCAACTAACACCCAAAAACGCAAAAATCAGAGAAAAATCAAAGCCATTTTAATTAAAAAAATGTGGCAACATTATACTTACGTGACTGTTATAAATTTCCCAGTTTTTACTTCGTTGTCACCTAAACAGAATTGCGAGGGGAGAATTAGGACTTTTTGCCCCAACAGCACAATTACGTGGCTTTGAATCACTTCACTGAGTGGCATTTTGTTATAAAAACTCCACCGAAAATAGACGTAACTTAAGATATTTATGCTTCATAGAGTGGAAGGCCTCTTAAATAATTAGGATAATGACTAAGGAAAATAGGTGATTTAGGTATGATTTTCTTGGAAATGCTTTCAGAAGTTAATTTTCTTAGCGAAATGTGTTCAAGTTGAAGTTATTTAATACGTTAGGTAGCGTACGTTAGGTGCTAGGTTACTTAATTTATTTGTTAAAAGATCAACAGAAAATATCTGGATAAGAGTGTAATTTTTATACAGATACAGTTGTTCTCACAGAACGAGATTGGTTTATTGCTTCAAGTTTCTTTATGATATGACATCAAAATATTGTTTAGAGGAAATAAGAGAATTTGAGTTATCGTGGGTCGGTAGTAAATATAAAAGTTCTCTGATTTTGACCTTTTTGTATATGAAAATAAAAGAAAATTACAACATATTTCAGTGAAAATATAATTTAAAATAATGTCCGTGTTCAAACCGCCCGGAAAGTCTAATTATTTATTAGTTTTTACTACTACCTAATATACAGAAAAGTATTTTATCCGTCAGTGCAATATTACTTTCAAATTTTATTGGGCACCGCACAATAATAAAACAAACACAGCTTATGATTATGGTCATACAAAAAATGTCGTAAAAACATAATAGACAATATTTATTGTCCGCAGAAAATGGAAAAGAGTTACTCGTACAAGAAAAACTTACTACTTGCAGTTATAAGCACAGAAACCGCTTTCGAGATACGCATTTGTCTCTTTAGCCATATCGCGGGTATCATCGTAACTGATCATTGCGACCATCATTGCATGAGCCTCATCAGCTATTTTGTATAATATTTTGCGGGATCAGGGTTCAGTGGTCGAGTGTTGCCCCGTTTCCTCCCCAGAATGAGATTGCCTCGCGACATTAAACCGGGCCGATGTAAATTTTCGTCGTTACTCTATGTCTGTTGGTTCGTAGCTAGGTTCTCATGTATTGCGTGATTTCCCCGGTCAATGAAAGGATCTTCGTATGAAACCCTCTCCCTCCGAGTATAATGTAATATGGAGCACAATGGGTGCCGTAATAGCTTCATTTGTTTTTATGAACAATATTTATATTAATTATTAGGTTTATTTCCTTAGTCTTGTTCGTGATGTGATAATAGTGTGAATTGGTTGGAATCATGTTTCGTTATACAACAGCTGACAGCAGTGTTATTTCCTGTTAGTGTCCAAAATAACAACATTGTATATTTCATTCTCATAAGTAGGTTTGCTAGGTTTTAAAACCGCAAAGCCGGACAGACTAGCCAGTTTAGCCGGACATTTAGGTAAAAAGACACTCTTAATTTTTTTGTAAGTCAATCGCGGAGCGAACTACATCGAGTCAAGCGACTAGAGTGGGGTAGGCTTGTAGGAAAAATATCGATGTATCGATATTTTCTGTGGGTTGGAGATGAAGAGTGGAGGGGTGGCGGGGGCATGGGGAGGACATTGCTAGTCCGCTCACTTGCACTAGCGATACAAGGTGAGGCGGGCGGAGCGGAAACCAACACATATACATTACATGTGTTAAAAAAAAGTTGTAAATTTTACAAGTTGGACAGGGCGGACACCGTCTAATTTAGCCGCACACGCAAACAAAAAGCCTGGCTGTGTCCGGTTTTATCCGGACGCCTAGCAACGCTACTCATATGGATGTTAGGCTGAGGCTACAGTAGGCAGCGATTTGCGATACGACTGGAAGAGCGAAACGAGATAAACATGGTATGGCTACATTATAAGCGAAAATCCGGCGTATATTCGGCGATGACATGGCTACAGGGGGCCAAGTCTACTAATGTAGTCTAATAATTTACAAACGTTGCAATGGTCTCGCCATTGTGAGTATTTGACAGTGTTTGTATGGCAAATCTGTCAAAAACTCACAATGAAGAGACCATTGCAACGTTTGTACATTAGTACACTTGGCCCCCTGTAATGTTGTTCCAATCGCATAAAGAAATCAAAAGTCTATAGTAATATTTGATGTACGGTGTAGCCATATACGTGAGCATTCATTTATTTGTTTTAATCGCTCACGTGTCGCAGGTCGCGTCGCGGCCTAATGTAGCCTCAGCCTTACAGAGACATCGTAAAGTTTGTCTTAAAATTAGCAAGTATACGTTAATGTGACAGCGAGTTGGAAAACTAGGTTAAAGTATTTGCATGTGCAAAACCTCTATTAGGACCTAATGTTTACTAATGGCGCAAACAATGAAATGAGAAATCTTATTCTCCTTTTATCTTTGTATGCCAGTCCGAACATAAGCTGTAATTTCCGGGTTAAGCAAAAAACTACCTGATATCGAGTTGTCTGCTGTAGATCTTAAATTACCTACCTACTGTCAATTCCAACTTATATTTATTTCACTACTAGCTTTTGCCAGGAATTTCAATTAAAAAAAAAACTCGTAACAAACTACTAAAGTTTCTATAATAATATAAATCAATCATGATTCGAAAGACACGTGGCACCATCTATTATTATAATTATGAACTTTATTGTTGTTTTCCTCGGGAACAGTACTTTTTTGGGATGAAAGGTACCCTATGTCCGTTTTTATACACCTGACAACGTATATGAAAAATTTCAGGATGATTGGTTCAGTAGTTTAAGCGTGAAAAGGTACCAAACAAACAAACAAACTTACTTTCGCATTTATAATATTAGTTAGGATACCTAATACTGAGCAGTGATGGCCACTAGGCCAACTCGTAAGTTAAGGGCGTTACCACTAGGTAACGGCCTTAACTTACGAGTTGTAGGGCGTGGCGTCACCATGGGATAGACGAGAAAAAAAAAAGTTCATCCACACTTTACGTGTCGGGGAAATACCCTAAAAATATATATTTTAAGATTTTATTTTACCATTTTGTCGGCGTAATTAATTAGTACACCCATAACCAATTACAGTTATCTAGTACTAAGAGTCTTTTTTTTTAATTCTACTATGAGTTTGCTCTTGACTTTAGTCTAGGTCTGGATGACAGAGACAAAGTCTACGATGGAGTGAGCTTACCCAGAAGAAGCCTGTTCACTCTCACTTTGAATAGATTAGGGATTAGGATTCTATAGTCTCTGAGCTAAGCCGCGGACAGACGGACAGACAGCCAGACAGACATAGCGAAACTATAAGGGTTCCTTGTTGACTCTTGAACCCTAAAAAGGTTCTACTAAAATCGGATCACTACTATTCACCACTAACAAGAAAACATATTTTAAAGCCATCCCACAACCACTATTATCATATCATTACAAAGCCAGTCCATCCAGCCTTATGACTATTATTCAGCTCAAACATTTGTACAGCGGGTTGCGGAAACCATGACTGCACTGTCACGGTTCCCGGGGGTAAATCGTTGCCCCCACTTATTTGAATAAGAATGGCCCGACAGTGTCCCACGGGGCAAGGCCAGACGGTTCCACTTACCTTACCACATAAAGTACAACGCATGTTCTCTCAGAAACGTAATGCATTAATGTTAATGTACATAATGATGGTATTATAAAGCAAAAGCTGTCCCCAGCTGTAACCACGTAACTGGCCCTAGTTTTCCGCATAAAAAGCGGGCAATTTTTGTGTGAAATTGTACACAAATTAGCATAAAGAAAACTTATGTGTAAACTACGTAAATTATCTTGTATTTAAATTATTGGGATGAACTTTATGATGACACAATTTTGAGTGTAAAATTTCTTCTTAAATTTATAAAAAAAATATTTTCAGGCCTCAATTTTCCGCCTGATGTTTTTTTTTTTGTTGTGAACTGTCCTTTTATCCGTGAAAGTCATTCAGCACGTAATTTCTTCGATATTTTGCCATAATTGGACGTAGTTAAACGAAAAGGATCCAATCCACAACACGGTCAAAAATGACTTAAGTGTAAAAAACTGATGCTAAAATCGATGCTATCGGGTAGTCAAAAAGATCCAAGCATAAAACAACAGTTTATAATTTTGATCACCCTCAGAACCAGCTTACATGCACGGAAATATAAAATATGTTACATTTTCTAAACTTCAAACGTCAATATCTCTAAAAGGACTTTGTCTGGATTGGATTATTTTCATTTAACTACGTCCAATTTATCTTAAGATAATTGATAAATCGTTTTGAAAGTACAAAAACCTAATCCATTTACGGCAGTAGCCATTTAACAAGCACAAGGATAAAAAATATCGAATCCATCCATGCAAAAAGGCTCGCAATATTCCGTTCCCGCAAAACTTATAGGCTGATAGGCCAAACTTCGTCGTTTCACCCTTTCGATATAGGGTGACTTTTACCAAGTTTTCTTCACATTGGCTAAGGAACTAGGAAGTTAGATTGAGTAACGAGGGCGCCCTCTGTCGGAAAGAGGTCGATTTGTTAGGCTGGCGATCACGTGGACCCGGTGATGGTCGGATACCTAACTAACTTACATCTCATGACACATCTAGTGAAGGGAACTTTATATCACTTCACATCTCGAAATTAATTTTTCGAAAGTGTGTGGGGAATTTTGAGGAGAATTTGTGTCAGAGTGTAAGTTATGTAAGTAATTCTGTTGATGTTTTCACATTATCAAAGGGTTCAACGTGATTGCATTAACAATTAACATGCATAGATACGAGTAGTTTACTGACTAGTAGAGTTTATTTCTAAGTTACCATGAATTTTCTTTTCGTATTTGCCTGTTAATCTAATCTAAGTATTTCACTGTTACTGCATATTTAATACAGGAAATTATTATGCTTCTCTCTAACTCATTATTAGTACAAAATACAGTCAATAAAGATACTTCCTATATGCTACTTGTAGTACGTAACTCCGTATACTAAATACGTGACTTCCCCTTCAAGAGTCGTGAATATAACATCAGATCCTATAATTTAAATTTCATTGATTACTGTTTAATATATCAAATTTGTTTTAAGATATTAAAATTACTGTTCAGAGGAAATCGTGTTCTGAATTATACTTTAATGGCGTTGCATTTTTGTGCTCACATTTTAGGATTATCCTTGAAGAAATCATTATTTACAGAGTCGTCCGGTCACTAATGACATTGCCTTTAGAATCTGAGGACCGGAGCCACTACAGGTCGCTTTTGTCGTGAATAGGTAGACGCGGCAAAACGGACGCTTTATGCAATGCAGATCTGAAGTTCTAGTTTCCTCTACTTTTATGTCTGTTAACGTGGACCAGAGTTCCTGTATTTTCTACGTTTCTGAAATGCAAAATATGTCAACTTTATTTTCTTTACATGATAAACGATCAATCTTGCAGTCGCATCTGGTAAAAATCCCAGAAAGAAAAATATTAGATGAACAAATATTTAACATTATGTAGAACACATCCACATTGTGAAGAAATTCCATATGAAATAGATAAAGTATAAAACCATTGACGATATATTGCATGTATAATTTAAGTGACTGTCGTTTTCGTTAGCTGCGCTGACGCAGAACAATGCTATGAAGAGTTGCAGCTCGACTGTAGACGAATGTAGCACAACTTCCTAAAACAATTGTTGACCTTGACCGACATTCACAACGACGACTTTTATGATTGATCAAACAAGATTTCATTTGTTTCTTGGCTTAGACTTCGATTGTGTTTTGTTTTTGATACATGGTTTTCTGTTAACAACCCATTAGCAGTTCTGAGAAAGGGTAAATTGATCTGGTTGTAGTAATTGATATTTTTGAAAACTTTATATATTCATGCTGATTCCATCTTTCTCTATAAATGACACAACATTTTATGCCATCCAGCCTAAAATGGGAACATAAAGCCATCAATATGAAACATGTCGTAAAACACAGAAGCATATCGCTGAACCGAGAGAAAATATAAATAAAATTTGTCTTTCGGGTCGCATATGTATTAAGTTTACGCGTATTCGTCCAAATACAATTTTAGGAAGGAAATTGCCTCCCGGTAGAACCCGTACAAAATAGAAGATGTGATATTAAATCTGGATGACAGTTATTAGGAGTGCCGAGTGGCGCTCGGTGGCTCTCTACAAAAAGAATTCAAAATAAAATGAGGTGATATTTAGCGAGAAATTGTTAACCGGAGGCGAAAATGAGCTTTGTACACGAACACTTTTATTAACTCTAGCGTTATAGAAATGATATCAATACGGAGCGAAAAGTAGGTCGGTTTGCAGGCGTGTCTCTAGACAATATCATAAGGAATGCACGTAACACCTGAATGTAATTCGCATTGGCACAGAACCAACTTAATACGCTGGCTATATGGAATAACAGTTTTGGCATTGTTGCTGATTTTGCACGCAAAAATTACGACACCCGGATTTCTTCAAACAATTTTGCGTAAAGATACTACTTATTTTTAGCATAACTTGGAATCTAAAGAAGCAGGCGTGAGAGCTAAGCGCTGCTTTTTGTCATTGTTGTCAAAGGTTACAAAAAACCAGATGTTCCAAGATTAGATACGACTCTTTGGAAGATTAAACAAGAACGGATAAGAACACGCCTACCGGCAACACCCCAGTGAAAATACAATGAAAATTTATTTCATAAGCGCCTATCTAGCTCGCTCCCGCTTCCCTTTTGTTGTATAAAAATAAACATTGATTTTTTTCTATCCCTGAGGTGAAAACATACCTTAATGGTATAATATGATTCCGCAAGTAAAGAGGAAAATTCTACTGCATTTTGAGTGCATGTATGAAAATGAATCCATTTTCCATCCATCCAATGAATCCCTTTTAATTTATCAACGTTTTTGGGCATCTCTATTTCGTAAATATTTTGGTTAAAAAGTAGGGTTTTTATTTTATGATTATTTTTAATAAAACTTCCAAATAACTCAACATCTGTTCATCGTGAAATGAACAGCAGAAAACAAGATCATCATTTCATTTGTTTTTAAAATTGAAAAATTGGCATCGCTGGAGCTAATTCTGCTATAAATTAGATGCGGAATCAGCACAACGGGGAGCTGTCTCGTACATGACAGATTCGTTCTTCATTTTATCAGTGGGTACCCGACTGTGCCGCTTGTAAACAGACGTAAATTATGTTTCCCAATCCGCTTAACTTTCAACTCAGGCCTTTTTAATCTTGTTAAAAATTGCGCCAACATTATAAATTCTAAATTAAAGCGATTTTGTTCCTGAGCGTTTCGGTGCTGTGATTGTCATTTCGAAAGCCAACTAGACATACTTACTAATCTACACTTTACTCCGAATACTTCCAGAGTTAAGACGTTGATTAAATGTGTTACAAGACGGAAGGAACAAAACATTTTTCGTTAAACCCTCTTCATTTTATCGCGAGAATGTTCAGGCTTTATGATATCGGTAAACAAAATAGTCTGGGAACAGATGGCGTTCAAATACAATGTAATTATGTCTGTACGTATAAGGGCGGCTCGGCGTGAGACGATCTGCGCAACTGCCTCGCTGAACTAATAAGGGCAAACTCAGCCGTTTTCATATTTGCACAAATTACATTAATGCTTATTGCCTACCGTAGACATGGCGAAATACAGAATGACGTTTCAAGCGCTCCAATAACCGTAATTGTTTTATCAGTGTCGGCATGGAAGGAAATAATTACATTACGTCGGGAAGATCGAATTAATATCAGATGGTAACTGTTAATATTTGTGTTGAAAGCACTTTAAATTCTATCTTCATTTTTGTTTTCATTGGAAAATTATTGATGAAAATTTTGTTTTGGATAACCATTTTTTTATGATATATTATGTGTCTACATATTTATTTTACCAAAAGCATATGACACAAAATAGCGCGTATCTCTTGCGATATTAAACTCGCACATGAGTGTCGCGTTCATCTACCCCTGCTCGACTTTTTAAATCGTACGGTTGTCTACAAACAAGAGACGTGATCTGATAAAACATGATTACCTATGTTAACAAGATACGCACTCTCGATTTGTAGGAAGCATATATCTTAACGGCTCTTAATGAGTTGTTATTATTCGGTTAGCCGCGCGTTTCGCTCGCGGCGCGGCGCCTCGCCCGTCACACTGCACAGTGCTAACTTGCCATATCTATATAATTATATTACCTGACTTTCCCTTCCTGACGCTTTTGTGCCGTTGATTGTCGTTTATATAATTGCCTACATTCTGCAGCATCACGGCTTGTGCTCGTCTTGGAGCCATCAGAAATTAGTTCCTCTAAATACACAAAATATTTTCGTAATTGCGCGCCGAGGAACAAAACAACATCATTTCTGTGTAGCGGATTATAACGTCACCTGAACGCGAGCGGAGCATTTACTTAACAGTCAGTCCGACTGAGCTATTTATTATTCCCATCTCTCCGTATAAATGTGGAAACTTTGCTAGAACTGAAATGAGAACGTAACGAAAGTGCTCATGTAGTCCCTTCACGAGTGCGACAAGTATCGATGTCCCTCTTGTGTAACAATTAGACTTTACCCATTGTGTTGCGCTTTCTAAGTGAAACAGACAGTGGCCTAGCTATTGGCGTGAAATTGGAATTTTACAAAAGTATTGCCACGGTAAGAACAGCGCGCGTTTTGGCACAACGCAAAATTTATTCCAGCGGTGCGGCGCGGTGGTCCCGCGACCGGCGTGACAAATGCCTGAATGCCACCGTCCGAATTCCGTACGACTTTTTACCACCCAAGAAAAAGTTAAATACGTTGAGCCGAGGACTACGTGATATTACAGGGGAAAAACTAAACGATCAAGTTTGCAGGATTATTTTTTATCGGGCACACCGACGTAGACTCAATTTCTTTCTAATTAAATTATCCGCTTATTCCGTACTCTTTCGTTTTCTTGCAATTAAAGCAAAATGAATCTATGGCAAAACTTTTCCTTGTTAGAATATTTTTTTATTTGGTTTTTCTTTTTTCCGAGTTCCGCTTCCCTTTATATTGGCTCAATTGCCTTTTGATCTATAGGTAGATACGTTATATAGGTTGTATGGACTGCGCAACCTCGAACGCGTGAAGAGTGAAATTCAGTGCCGTGTTGATGTTGTTTGGATTTTGAGGTACTAGGTTATATGTTTTTGTTTATGTATTGACTATGACTAATAGGATGAAGCTTGGAGTTTCCCTACGTGATTGAATCAGAAATGAAGAGATCCGTAGGAGAACTAAGGTAACCGACATAGCCCGAAGAATTGCCAAACTTAAGTGGCAATAGGCAGGGCACATTGCTTGCAGAACAGATGGCCGATGGGGCCGAAAGGTTCTGGAGTGGTGACCGCGTACCAGAAGTCGTAAAGGTGGTAGGCCTCCCACAAGGTGGACCGATGACGTTGTGAAGGCCGCAGGAATCCGCTGGATGTGGGATACACAGAACTGGTCTAAGTGGCGGTGCTTGGGGGAGGTCTATGTCCAGTAGTGGACGTCATTCGGCTGAAACGATGATGATGATGAACAGGATGAAGTGAGCAATGTTTTTTTTTCATTTGTCGCCTGATTGTTAAAAACAAGGTTTAAATGAGTCACATATCTACAGGTAGCATTACCTCATAATTTCAATACGTAATGTATGGGAGATTAGTGCTTAGCACACAGATCTGCATACGCGGTGGTGTAAATACGAATATCATTAGTCTCGGAGGCATCGGCAGCGCGTTCCCAATCAAAGCTGATTACAATTCCGGACGGTTAACACGTAAATCCGATGCGGATAAATATTTGCACGACAGGTTGTAAACGGAACGTGCCCGGGGCCCTAATAGCCCGGGCACAGTTACTCGACCGGGCAATGTGTGTTTGAAATTTCAATAAACTTGACACGACATTTAATTTTAATTCTATTACATATATATTGATTCCATTTCATTTAATTCTGCTATTACTTTATTCCGTGATTATGACATAGTAACGGTAAATTTTAAGTATCCATGATTCGGGTAATCAGGTTTATCCGATTCGAATTTGTTGACATGCAAAAGCAAATTAATTTATGTGTACGTTTTCAGTTGTTAAAGATAAAAATATACATTCGCACAATCATTAATTAAAAAAGTTAAATAAAATTGCAACACAAGTTTCTCTCATTTAATTTCACATCAAGGAATCCTTTTGTGTTGTATTACAAACAATTCGAAATTAGTTTCAAACAGCCACTTGAAAACTATTTAGCTTGTAAAAACAAACAGAGCTAAGAAAACAAACACTATGGAGCGTGGATTGCACCTTTAAAAGGTTTTATCGTTACTTAACCCCGAGCTCACAAACGAAATGAAAAACAAAGCGCATAATCCGTTTGTTCTGTTAAAGCGCCTTCACACAATGCTGTAAGTTTCCTCCTTAATATTTTTCGAAATACTTGGAATCGTATGCGGCCCGCATAGAAAACCGCACGCGCAATTACATGAATTTTAATCCTTATGGGGTGAGGGCGATATTTGAAGAATTTCATTATGGTGAAACTCTTCCTAGACGGGCGTCGGAATTCATTCCGTTTCAAACGCAGACCAAACCCCACTTTGAATTATATTGAAGTTTTTGTAAAAGAAAACTTTCTTTATTATTCTGCGATTTAATGCTGAAATGAGAGCCGAGTCTTAATCTCAAGTTAGTTGTTCGTCATCTTTGTTTATCTTTTATTGTGCCGCGGATGATGTAAAAAAAAGGCAGTGTTATTATTAGCTTTACGTAGAATTATAACTGTAACGTTTTCTTCATATTCCGCCTTTTCATATTGCTGCATTTTATTAAACTAAATAGCTAGGTCCAATTACCTAGTTTACCAGCAATCAAATTAGCAATCTTAATTCTACTTTCATAATAAAATTACATGCATTAAAGCTAAACAACGTTGCGTAAAGTGCTAAGTAATTTAAATTTTAAAATTAGAACTATTCAGCCCAGATTCTCCCGCGCTACCCCGGCTGACTTACGCCATCTTTTTCTGCAGCCAGCCAGTCTCATTACCGACCACGGAGCCAAGATTTTTCGACACCGAACTTTTTTCTAGTCTGTGCTTTTTTGGGTGCCTATTTCGTGTGTGTTTTGTTTACTATGTAGAAATAGGTAGACAATAGACATAAAGCTCACAGGTATGCTTGTGTGAGTAATGTTGCCTCTGTATGCGTGGAATGCGGCTGCGAACGTAGAATTCGTGACTGCCAAGATTAGTCTGCGTAATGCACAGCCAAGGTGTTCAGTTTAGACGCTAGACAGTATCTGTATGTTAAATATTATTTAAATGTACGAAACTTACGAAGTCTTTGACCTAGCTTATGACGTAATCCAGGCGGCACATTCATCTGAAAATTATGTCGGTCTCTTGAATAAAAGGTCAATTTTAGACAAGACAATGACTCCATAGATTGGATTGTCTTGTCTAAAAATAAATTAAGTAAGATCTATTTTAAGACCTTCTACGAATCAATTCCAATTCAACTTATATTTGTGTCCTATTCTCTGTTAAATTGACTCAGTACAATAATTTCTGAGTTTTTTCTGTTTTCTTTTAATTTTTTACATGAACAAATCTACAATGAAGATTCAAAAAACTCATCTAATTTGTTCAAATTGGATGAGTTTTTTATTATAAGTCATCATCATTTACTTAGCCTTTTTCCAACCATGTTGGGGTTGGCTTCCAGTCTAACCGGATACAGCTGAATACCAGTATTTTACAGAGTTTTCATTATACAACATTAGTTTTAGTTTATGCGAAACCCGAAACACGTGTCTAGTATTTTTATGCAAAGAATTTATGTACAAAATTTCAAAACTGTATCATGAAAAATAGCAAAGTTATAAGCTTGTTATGTTACCTGGTTGTCCGTACAAAAACATGCTCACCACGCGGCGCACCCGCGCCGCCCGCGCCTTGCGTTCTTTAATAATAATATTAATTTGGCAGTAGGTATCTAACTGTAAGACGATTGTATTGTAATTACCTGGTGATAACATTTTCCATCACACTTGCAGACTTTGGACTTTTTCGTAATTGTCAAGTGCGGATAGGTACTTAGTGTCGCTCGGTGTCCAACCTGTAACCTTTTTTAAATATTTTTGGGAAAAAATAGAACATGGTGTAAAAACTATTGGAATCGATTCAGTTACTTATTCTGAACAAACTATATTAAGGTTTTGCATATACTAAAAATAATGTTGTATACAGGAAAATAAATTAACCAGTGCGCAAATTTTGAAAAATTAAACTTAAAAAAGTTTTAATTAACAACCTATTTCTTATTTTGATACGTCTTAGTACAAAAAAACTAAGATATCGTTAACGAAAGATGTTTATTTTGAAACTAGTTTATTGGATACACGCCGCGCGATGGCGCGTGCAGTGAAGCGGAACGCAGTTGTAGGTACCTATCAGCTGTGTGCACGCGCAATTCGTTGATGTAGGGATTTAAGCAGGTTATTAATCGCATTTTTTTTATTTTTATTAAAAAGTATTGAATAAATAATGGAAATATATTCTATTACTGATACTGATCCACCAAAAAATATTGCGCTTTGGTTAAAAACTTATCCTGTATAATGTACACGTACAGTCCTGTGGTTATAGGCGTGGCAGGTAAATGGCAAAAGGCCAATGCGGTCATATGCAAACATACCGAGGAAATACACTGTATAGAAGTGTCCTGAAATATAGTTAGTAATAACGTGGATAGTAGAACAAACAAATGACAATTCCAGCTCGTCATCAGCCACTACATCCCCGAGCATTCCCGTCAGGTCATACCAACAAGCCATCAGTTACACCAACAGCATTTTAATTCAAAGGGCGTACGTGCCCCAATCAATACGCACACGGCAGTAATCGAATCCCAATACATTGAGCATTGACTGATCAAACGTTCACACGATCCGACAATTAAATAAGATGACGTCATGTAAACTGAAGCGATTAGTTACGAATGTTATGGCGAAGTGTGGATCTAATTCAAGGTCGGACCGTCACCTGCATTTTATTTACACAATCGTTGCGCATTTGTGTTGTCTTGGCTTTGATTGAATAGACCTGAACATATTCTCAAATGAAATTAAATTGATTTTTTATTCTGTAAATAGGATATCGGAATGACTTTTAAACATCAAAATAAAAAAGTTAAATGTAGTCATTTCCTATCTATATACCCTTAAGAAGAAATATCGAAAAAACAAGGCTAAGTGTCTTTTAAAATCCAGACAAAATCATATTCAGATTATGAAATGTGAGGACTATGTAGATAAGTCTATGAAATGGTTTTTTGATGAAAGAACCCCACAGCTTGACTGAAACTGTCCAGTCAGTGCAAGCATTTGTCAGTAATTGTGTAGCTCAGCTCAGAACTTAAGGATCACAACGACACGACGAACAATACCAAAGAAAGGATATACAGTGCATTGCATGCAATAATTTTTCGCTTAGGATATATATATGTATGATCATGGTCTTCGCGTACTTAATTGAATTGGTAATTGCCTGTGGCTACCCTTGGCATATTGACTTTCTAAAACAAAACAAAACTAAAACATTTTATTATCTTTGACAGCCGGAACCTTCCGAGTACCTAATTAATAGATCAGGCAGCGACCACTAATCCTCTAGCAATGCCTTTTAATAAACATTAAGATCAGAATCATTGGACTGTTTACTACCGTAAATTAAACTTGTATTTATGTTAAGAAATAGCTTATCTGACCAAAATAACTAATCCAGATTCCAAAGAACGCATTAAATCTCTTTAAATTCGGACAAAACAACACCCCAACACGATTTCGGAGTTACGTGGGTTACGTGTTTAAAAACTTCCGTCTCCCGTTTGTGCGCAACCATGACACGCGTGGTTTCAATACCAAGCAAGTTGTAGGTAGGTATCATGAGTTATGGGGACATTTGCCTGCCACACATCGTGTAATTTCAGAACTGACATATATTAAAATCCGCATTAATGTAAAAAAACCCGTACATTCCGTTACAAAAACCACAAATTATTGGCGACCGTTGAAATTCGCTGCGCCAGTTTCATTATAAACCACGAACGATGAATTGATCCGGAGTTGTTTGGTAAACTTATTACTACGTAGGCTGTGTAGGTACCTGCTGAATGTAGGCTGTGAAGAATGCAGGGCTAATTAACACGCTTCAACAAGTACTGAGTTCTAATGAATGTACAAGATTATGGAGATAAATACCCGTTTGAACCTAAGGCATATTTATGAACCTCCTAAGTACCGCAGTTAAAGTTCTGAACTTAAGCCATTGAGGTAAGAAGTCATTCCATCTGGTCGTGACTTGTCTTGGTCAAGAGGCTAGTAGGCGAACCAGAACTTAAACGGATTAATGAGAAATCGTGGATTTGTTGATTTTGCTGGTTCATTTAATTAATATTTAGTACCAGGGCAAGTCTGCTATTACAATAGTGTCAGAATGGTCTATCATTGATTTCATAATTGTTGATTTTGACAAGTTTGGTAATCTACTAATATAATGGCGTCATTATGACTTTCCAATGGTCAGCCACTGACACTCCATTGAAAGAATTGGTAATCTCGTACATAATGACAAATTAAACTTCCTACTAAACTTCCAACTTCCTACTACTTCAGATTGCATAAAACATGAATAAATAACATGTAAAAATATATATAAATGAAATATGGCATGAATAAATGTTCAAAATGCCATTGTAATACAATTATATTACGACACCATTAACCGACCAATGATCGACGATTATGAATTTAGCAGATTACGTACTTTTAGCAAAATGACAATGGGATCGTGTTGGAGTGACGAATTTATAAAAATAGCAAACTTGGGCCCCTGACGTACTGCAGGGTATCCGCTTTTGGTTGATATCTCGGCCAGTCGTACTCAGCGCTTCTCTTCCACATTTATTATACGCACAGCCAAAGTGTGGAATTCTCTGCCAGCGTCTGTGTTCCCTTCCACATATAACCCGTCTGCCTTCGAAAAAGAGTGAACAGGCATGTTCTGGGCTCGCTCGTTCCATCATAGATCTCATCCATCGCTTTCCATCAGGTGCGATTCACAAATACGAGTAAAATATTTTCATTTAGGAACAGGTATCGTCATTTAAGTAGGTATATGAAATACCTTGCATTGTCCCTCGATTTATTTCAATAAGCCAAACAATACCTGACAGGTCCGACAATGTCTAAAAATAATTTTATTATTGGATCAAATATGGCTACAAATGTTTCTAATAAAGCGACACACTGTCATGTTTTTATTTGTCCAATGCTTGAACATTGGTGGACAAATATTTCATTAACCGTTCAGGGTGTCGCATCCTTGTTTGTTTTCAACATTTACATAAAGTGTTCCTGTGTGTTTTAGGTCATGCAAGCAAAATAATGTGAGGGTTAGTGTTGCTTATTATCAAAACGACTGACGAAAACATTTGTTTTATAACCTATCCATACACAAAAGTTGATCTCGTATTTAAATCAGGTAAAACATAAAATAATTATATTTAGTGAACACACTGTATAAAGTTACCTTCCCCATAAATTGCCAAACTACCCACGTTTATAAATTCGTTGTGTACAAGTAATAAATAATCCACATATGTCGCTAATGTTACTGAAAACACTGCCCACCCTTACTGTGAAAAAGTGTGAGTTACACACTTACATAAACAAAACTTTTAGTTCGTACTTCGTAAAGTAAGAATAAAGCCTCGTTTTCATCATAAACAAAAGTTGCTCAGCATAATACAACACAATACTATTACAACCAATGATGTTATAATAGGACTAGATCAGCGGTGTACGGCGCCGACGCGTTACTACGTTGTATATGTCCGTAAGCATACTTACTTCAGTTGTCAACTTGACGTTAAGTGAGCGATTGCTTAACGATAAAAAATATCTAAATGGTGATATGTGCGGATAAAATTTGTATGTCACGGTCTGAAAAGACTATTATAGCAAGTGTCATTACATTTCACACGTACCTAAGTTTAAATAAATTTAAATTAAATCTAAATTTTCTTCAGATTATTCAAATAAACATTACGAGACGAATTAGATTTATCAGACATTGTTTTTTCCATCAGGGTTTCCAGTAAAAATGATTTTTATTTTGCCAAACTGTTGGGAGTTTAGTGAATGATGAACGTATGTTCCTGTAAGTCTAAATTATTATTATAGTCTGTTTGGTAAACATTGAAATAATATCATTCCATTTAAAAAAAACAGTTATTTGACACAATCTTATTTTTTTTTTTTATTACCTTGACTTGTTCTTTAATGTACCAATGATTTCAATTTCTTTAAATCTTTAATCTATTGAAAGTTCCATAATACAATTTTTCATAGTAGGTAATTGATTCAATAAATACATTAATTTATTCTGGGGAAATTACGTTGATCATTGGCAACTCTGGCCGTTTTTCCGACGACAATGTCTTGTCTCATTCCAACGTATTTAGTTTGGCGATAGAAGAAATGAGACAAACAGATTATTTTGACAGATTGACATAATCTATGTATCCGTTTCAAAGCTACGACTTTAAACTCATAAGTGGTTACGTTTTTCTGAAATTGTTAGTAGGACGCTGCTCCTCTAGTATTATATAACCTCATTGATTACAACACACTTACTTTGTGTTTTGTGTGCCCCAAAAATACTGGTATTCAGCTACATCCGGTTAGACTGGAAGCTGACCCCAACATAGGAAAAGGCTAGGCAGATGATGATGAAATAACATATCATTCGTTATACTCAAAGATTATTTTATACGTACAATTTTCCTATTCCGTGGTTTCAACACCATACATTGCACAAACAAGCGATTGCACTGGCACTTCCAAAAGGAATGCGGTAGCTAATACTCGTTTACTGGATTTATTCCTAATGACGACACCATGATGTATATCTTGAGATTTAACGATAAATCTACGATTAACTGGTACAGAAACATGCATGAATAAATATGTAGAACTTGTTGGCCAAGCTTGCATCAATAACATCGGGCTTGTATTAAATATAAACTGAACTAACGTAAACTTTTAACCCTTTATTTATAAATGTTGCTTGAAATTAAGAGATGTTTAATTATTAAAAATGCACGGTTAAAAAGTCGCTAATAATTACGAAAAAAAAAAACTCTTAGTAATTAGTTCTAATTTACACATTTACGTAAGTACTTACTAGCAAAACATTTAAAACCTGCTTTTCTCTTGATTTTAAGGGGGAAGTGCTAAGGTAGCCCGCGAATCAGGAATACAGTGCCTCAAATGTAATTATTTCATGAAATAATCATTCAATAGGGTTAGTTGGTCTTAGACATCTGTATTGATAATATTATTGTTTATAATTCAGTAAATACATTTTGTTACGGTCGCGAATCATATTAAGGCCCAGATAAATGCCAGTGACCTTGAATGGTTAGCTTGCGTGTTCTGTACTGAGCTCACGCAACGCGTCGTACGTCCAGCCAGTATAGGACTCACCCATCCAGGAGCGCTGTCCCAAATAAGACTCATATTAATTTATTATACATAAAACAAAAGGTATTTTAATAAAACACGTACCATACTAAAGTATCAATAATTAAATTATCTTTAAAAAGGTGAAGGTTTCAGCAAAATATGCTTGATAGATTTTGCGTGATTCTCAGTTTTTTATCCGCGTTAGACATAACTATACAAAATAGTTTCACTATGTAATTTAAACATAATCTAAAAATTTAATATACTGGTGCCGATTCCCTTGTTCACAAACTAAACAAAATTTAAGTTCAGTGTATCTTTTTCTTTCTAATTCATTAAGAAAAGGACAGAAGATAATTTTTAGTTTAGTCCTGTCAAATTAATCAGCGCCTGTCACTACTCCATACAAGTTTAGACGTGATTAAAAACTTGCCGACTAAAATTACGTCAATTTACGTCAAGCGCCGATTAATTTGACAGGACTAAATTAAAATTTATCTTCTGTCCTTTTCTTAATGAAATAGAAAGAAAAAGATGCACTGAACTTAAATTTAGTTTAGTTTGTGAACAATGGAATCGGCACCATTAAGTTATTAAGAAAATTCTCTAATTTAACATATATATTTTCCGAATCTTTTACACTATTCGTTTAGATGTGATCTTCAGTATAAAATCATTAAAAGTATCGTCGCCTTAAGATCAACATACAACCTAATACTGTCCAGCAAATTGCAAAAAACATAAGTAAATTTGAATTTTGCGGGCAACCCTGATGGTTTCACCTTAAGCAATTTTATTGGCTTATTAACTTATTAAAGCTCTCAGAAATATGGTGGTTAAACTCCCATTCGATTTCTTAGCTCGACAAGATGTTGTAATTTACGATCGAAGGGCTATTACGACGGTAGTTGGTCGTCTTCTTTAGAGGTGACAGTCCCGCAATGTTGAATCACAGATGAATTGATGCAATACAAATCCGCAAACGAAAAGATGATTTAAAGAGAAACGTGAGTTTAGACCATCATGTCGAATTTTCCGGGAAATGAGTTCACTGAAAACATACAACCGAACAAGTGCACGCACAATGAAGGGTTCCGTAGTTGGGATGAATTTATCCCAAGAATAAACTTAACATAGTAGTTGGAAAACATGCTCCCCCATACATTCCAACTGCAAATGTAAGTTTGTACGCACAAAATTGAGTTAAGTACCATGTTATTTTAAGACCATAGCCTTCTTATATGTTTTCCTGTAATTTATAAGGATAGAACCATTCTCTATATATATTTTTTTTTCATAACTATGGTCTCATTAGTTTCGGAGATGGTAAAAGAGAATGCCACGGGGTCGTACCAACTTGCGGGGGAATGTGTCACAACCAAATCTAGTTCATAAAATTACTCCTACTTTTTAAATCAGATTTACGTTTTCGATATGAAAGAGATTACCGGATTTCGGACTTCAAAAATAAAAGTATTTTTTTACTTTTGTATGCATCTTCCACTTATGTATATGTCACTGCCATTCACTTCATTTCCGAATGTTGCTATTACATAAAAAATGTTATAGCAATATAAATATACTGCCAACAAACATTTATATGTAGAAGATAATTATGTAAGTACCGATTTTCTATTTAATATAATATTATTAGGTATTTAGGTTATGTGTGACAAAAAAAAAATCTTTAGATCACGCGTTGCGTCTTAATAATTCAAATTATGATTGGAATACATTTTAAGCATAAAAGAGGACCGATTATAAAAAAGTCGTTTTTATTGTGACGCACCAATTGCATTAGTTCTTTGGCTGACTTATATATGTTATCTGTGGTTCATTGGCGCCGTTTTTACTTTCAATGTTGGTTTCATCTCGTACCTACATGATTAATTCACTACATAAAAAAAAAAAAAAAACTATCAGCAAGTATTATTGACTATGAGCGATATACAATACGTATTCCATCAGGAAAAACTAGCACAATATCAAAAAGAATAAACATGACCGATATTACCACCGTTTTTTGTCACCAATTCCACCATTTTAGATCAGTCATTTTCACGAGCCTAACCTCAAAATATTAAGTAGGTAAATGGCAAATAACTATGAATTGCGGAAATCTATGTAAAAAACATTTAACAATGTAGGAAGAGCGTGGAATTCTCCTCCAAATACACTAGGTTTGGTTGTGACACCGGACTTTTCGTTTGGTACAGTGCCCTATATAATTTGATGGCATTCTCCTTTGATCAATTTTCTTTCATAACTGTAAAACTTATTATTTTTTAATAATAAAAATATAAAACATTTGAAATCCTCGTATCATATATATTTCTTTTTATATGTCACAAGGTACAGTTTGAAAAATCGTTTTAAGGTTCCTTACCAAAATGGTAAAAAGGAACCCTTATGGTGTGACTCAGTCTGTCTGTCCATCTGTCACAGCTGGATATCTCAAGAACTACTAATGCTATCAACGGAATAGTTTTAGATGACGTTTTTGCAACAGGGACTGAACGGGTTTCTTAAAAATTAGAAGTGAGGCTACTAGGACATGTGGGGTATTATATGAAAGAGCGCTATTTGGCCATTCTCAAACATTTTTTTTAAGGCCGCATAGTTTTCGACTCAAAAAAAAAAAAAATACCATACCCTTATCTCCGAAGTTTGCATAGAGAAAAATCTGAAATTATTCTATGTGATAGAAGTTTATGTGTAAAGATTACAGTAAAAATAAAACGATGTCTCTAAATAGCACACTTTTTCTAATATTTAAGGTTTTTTTTCTAAGTTTTAGGTCAGCGCTATTTCTTGACCGATAGTGGAACGAATGTATTTTTTTTTTGATGATTTTTCGGTGCGCGAGTCCGACTCGTTCTTGACCGGTATTTTTTATTTTCTCCCGTAAAAGTGGACCCCATATTCAAAAATAATTTATTTATGTTACATGTCCGTGTTTGGGTCATAGAAATTAAAATGTGTACCAAATTTCAACTTAATCGGTCCATTACATTCGATGGACAGACACACGAGTGATCCTATAAGGGTTCAGTTTTTTCCTTTTGAGGTACGGAACCCTAAAAAGTAATCGTGTAAATAGGAAATTCTAAAAAGTTGAAAAGCGGTTTTCTTCATATGTTGTGTAGAAAACCGCTTTTCATCCTTCATAACTTAAATAATTCTACCGAGAGAGAACTTGTTGTATTTGTCAATAGGTTTTGCGGGCTGGCAAGTATAGGTAGTGCTTTGGTAGTACATAGACTAATTGCAACTCTGTTTACCTTGTCAGAAATCATACACATGATGTAATGTTTGCGGATTTACTGCGGTAGGTTAGGTAGGTATAGAATTTGTTTGCAGTGATTCAGTCAGTGAATACCAGCGTTGCCAGATTTCTATTTGAGCAATTTTATAAAGTTTCATATTTAGACACGAAGCAACAAATACGATCTAGCGGAATGTGGTCGTTTTTCTTTAGAATGAATTTTGTTGCTTCGTATCTCAATATGAAACTATAAAAAAAAAATCTGTGCAATATATTTTTGAGCCGTTTGGGGTTGAAACATTAGGTCCGTGGGGTCCAAGTGCTCATCGTGTATATCGGGACAACGCCAAGCGGTTGGTCGACTCTTCACGTGACCAGAGGGCTGGCCTATTTTTGGGCCAAAGAATCAGCGTTGCCATCCAACGTGGCAACACTGCCAGCCTTTTGGGCATTTTTCCCACTGACGGCGATGCGGAAGAATTGTTTGATGCCTAATGAGGACTTCCCCGTTTTTTTTTTTTTTTTGGTGTAGGTATATAGTATAAATATTTTATTTTTAGTTTGTATGTTGTATTTAAGTTAAACTTGAAAAAATACAGAAATAAAAACTTTATAAAAGGTATTAGAACATTCTAGACACTATTACCGAGGTCGCTGTTGAGTCGTTTTTCATAATTCCTTCTCAGTCACGAGATAATTTTTTTTTTAAGGAGTGGCACTAGTGGACCGATGTGTGCGCTATAATTCATCAAGATAGAAGTGCAATGTCGCATTGATCAACGCGTAAATTGCAGTGACGCGTACTTGCTTTCATTAGTAAATCTTTGTTCCTATTCTGTAGATGACCTGCGATAAATATCATATCCCTATTTCATAGTGTAAATGATTTGAATGGGCCCATATTGGCTCACCTAAAGTTCTTTACACGAAATTGCTCTTCCTAATGATTTGTAATCCGAATGATCACTCTTCCTAAAATTTTTCATCCAAAAGTTTTCATTCATACTATTTGTAGTGCTACCGGCGATGTTCATAACACTCATGTTTCCAAAAATTGTAATTAATAATATCATTAATGTAAATATATTTAAACTCCTACTGTTTTTTATCGTATCGCTTTTATCCCTAAATATAATTACCATAATATTCATTCAGGTCAGAGTGTCGTCTTGGGGGCACTATGAAAAAAATACTTAGAAAAATTTCGCGACCAATTTCGAGGTAGCGCTCGCTCGGCTCGCGCGTAGTTGGTCACAGTTCTAACCTAACCTAACCTATGGATATCTTTGCAGGGACACACCGCTATAAATAAAATTAAAGAAGACGCTTTAATTAATAAAAACAAAAAAACAATTCATATAATTAGTGAGTGCGAAGCAAGCACTTGATTATTGTGAATAAAAAGAAATCTAAACAAAAAAGATATGACTTTGAATAATAGTGTAAAAGATGGCTAAGTTGAGAAAATATAGGAAAACAAATAAAAGTATAATAGATGTTTATTGCTACTGACATTATGAAGTTGAATGCTTCGGAATTATAAACATTAGAGACAGAGTAGTTAGGAATTGTGATTGTTAGGATGAAAAATGTTAGGAAGAACATTTTCGGATTTCCAATTATCGGAGTTGAAAATTTAGGTGAACTTTGGCGCACCCGATTTGAATACCTATAGTTCATATCACTTAATTTTGTAAAAACGAGTCAATAAATAATTTTATTTCGGAAAGTACAAATACATTTGTATTTAATAAAGATCTAATTGTATTATAGCCAAAAAGTCAAAAATATGGACCCTATAGATTCTGTTTTTTTTTTAATATTTGCCGCATAGGTAAACGTTTGCCCATCCCTGGTTTAGGGTCAGCTTTCAGTGTTCAGATAGGTACTAAAAAGTACTGCGGAAAATACTTTTCACGTCGTAAGAATAAAATGTGTTTGGAACATAAACCCTCGCTGTCTGCAGTAAATCTTCCAAAGATGCTATAAAACTTAAGTAAAGAGGTTTAAAACTTAACTCTAACCTGTTTCTACCTACTTAGTTATAATAAACTTATTAAAATTCATCCCGCTGACACTTTGCAAAGTCACGCGTAGAACGATAAAACTAAATAAATCTTACGAAACTTTTCAACTTTTAAACCTAAAACTTTCTATAACTCAAGTTCACGTCGTGACAAGCCAATGTTTTATTAACAAAACGATGGCTATAAAGCCAATTTGGCATGAGCGCGACCTTGCGTTTGTTCTAATTGTCTTACTAAACGACAGTGAATGGTAACAAATAGATCTACATAATAATGACGACAAACAATGGAGTCTAACGTACAAGTACACACAAGAACGGTCTCCATACATAAATAACAAATATGAGCTGCTAAGATGTCGACCTTGCTGTACGGCTGTATCATACACCGTCTGTATAATGTAGGTACAATGAACAACATCATTAAATAGTTTCCGTCATTATAATCAATCACCATTTTTTGTTTGATCAGGGACTTTTTCACAATGAACATTTTAGCTCTTTTTTTACACACAGCCCAAAAAACTTTGCCATTAACGAATTAGACATTGAAAGATTAATGAATAGCATTGACATTACGAGTAACTGTAGCAGCCCTTTAAGTAAAACCATTGAGTCAAATGTTGAAGTTCGAACGAGATCTAAAAGTATTTGCAAAGTCCTGCTAGTGAAACTTCGCAAAAATTAAACTTTTCAAAAGTACGGAATCAAAGCGAGGAGCGGCGACCGCTTGCGTTCATTTGAATTACGCCGGGCTCCGCCTTTTGTAGTCGACTTCATTTAGCGAACTTAAAGAAACTCTTTTATTTTGCCCCAGCAAAGAACTTAAGAGGTGCATTGTTGAATCCGTAACAAATTGCACGGCCGTGATTACGTTAAGAACTCTACCGTCTAGGGTGGAGCTTAGATTGGAATTTAACAGTTATCAGTCCGATTGCAATCAATTTAAAACTCCTGGAATGCATTAGCAAAGTCTGCAGGGACGACAGGAAGACAATTAATTGATTAAACTTTATTGAAACTGTATAGGGTAACAGCATTGCTATGGATTTAACATCTGCAGATGCGTCTTCTAGGATATGTCACTCATGGTAATGATTTCGAGTACTTAAAACCTTGAAAGTAAGGTACTAACGCACTCAAACTCCCATAAAAACTTCGTCTTTCGCAAATTTGCTTTCCGTGTAGCCGAATCTGGCATGTTAACTTTTGCAGACAGCTTAGGGGCACAAGCTCTGTAAAAAAGTTTGTTGATCTTTTTTTTATTTTTAAGGATAAACTTCGCTTGCAGGCAAGTTGTAAACAACATAGTCATGTCCCTGTGTCGTCTAGAGTGGCAACAAGTGTTCTGTGCAAACATTCCGCCGGCTGCCGTACAACTTGCATGTTTGTGTACCCAAACATTTTATAAAAGATTTAAACCCTGAGATTACTGGGAACTTCGTACCTGCGTCGCTCGTCTCGGCTTTATTGTCAGGCAATGCTGTCGCAGTTTGACGTTGAAGTGAATTGTAATTACTTGCTTGTAGGGGATTTAAGACGAAGGAGAATTGATAGGAGAATGTAGTATGACTGTTAGTGTATTTGAGTAGGTACTTAGGTACAAGGATAGGAAATAGTGATGAGAAAAGTCACGATGCTAGACTTTTGGTCGTTAAAACAATCATGCATTCTAAATTAAATAAATCATTATAGACACATTATCATTTTAAGATTGCCCTTAAGAGAGCGCTCACCGGTACACTCCTTTAGAAAAATATTATCTCGTGACTGAGAAGAAATTATGGTTCAATCAGCAACCTCGGTAAGTGTGTTTAGAATTTTCTAATACCTTTTATAAAGTTTTATATTGAGACACGAAGCAACAAAATTCGATCTAAAGAACAGCGGCCACATTCCTCTAGATCGTATTTTGTTGCTTCGTGTCTTCGTGTTCGGAGTGGCGCTAGTGGACCGATGAGCGCCCTCTTAATGGTTATTTATGCAACTGTTGTATAATAAGGGGTATTAAAACACGAATGTGGGTTTATCTACATAAAAATACCACGAATTGAGTAGTGACAATGGAAGGGAGGATGATGATCCCTTCGCTACTCATCAAACAGATGAGTAAGGAAGGGATCATCATCCTCGTAAAAGCAAAGGAGTTGCATTATGAAATTCAGTACAACATTATAACTCCCGTTTGGATGCTATTATGGTTACTATGACACTGGGTGTTTTAATGTTGCCAATAAGCTAACTGTTTCAGAAACTTTTATAGAGGATTTATAGCATGGACGTAGATAAATTAAATAAGCTTAATTACAGTCGGCACGTAAAACGATTAAAAATCAGACACCAGAGAGGCACGTCATCAAAGTTAGTAATTAAATTCATAAAGTATTCCGCAACGTTGCTCATGTGAATTATGAAATTTAATTTAATTTATGCATGTATGACTAATGTAGATCTACGGGGGATTGTTTGTGAAGTTAATGGTTAAAATTATTTCACATTTGTCGGATCTAACTCGGTTATTTCGATGCACGCTTTGACGCATTAAATGCAATTAAACTTGTGTTCGTAAATTTAATTTAATTGCGATGTTATTATTGAAACGCCTGGTACTGTTAAATGGAATTTATTGTGCAAGTTGGCATTTAATTAAAATAATGTCGGATATGTGAGCAACAATAAGTTTACAACGAAAACCATACACCGCACAATATACATTTGACTGACTCATCTATCGCAAAATTCCGTATGAATTTCAATGGCCAATACTCTCAGTAGATAGTAAAAAAATATCGGACGTGTGCGTGGGACATTAGGTCCGAAAAGGGTATGAAAGCCGGTAACGTCACGAAGTCTACCCCAAGCAATTTTGTACCAAATGTCGTGTGCTACGTGCCCCACAAATAAAGAGGATGGGATAAGTCACAGTATTACATTAGAATAGCTAGCTCACGATACAATATCACATACGTATTTTACCTATGTCAAGGGATACGTCATCTTTTTCTGACGGACGTGATGTCTCAAAGAGATTTGGGCATGATAAATGACTCCCAACTTATGTTAAGGACCTCATATTTTATCTAACCCAAATCTGGGTATGATAGTGGAAGAGGAAATATTTCTCACGTTTTCCGAGTTCAATTAACTTTTCAGGGCCAGAAATACACTGTGTACTATAAATTATAGTCCTTAAATATTTCCATCCTTCCCCCTTCGCGAGTTACTTAATTTTTCTAAGTGCGAATCTATTTTCCACCCTTGGCCGTCTTCCGTATACGAATCTCCCTCAAGATTTACGCTCTCAACGCGAGCAATAAGCGTGCCTACCTACGACGCAGCCTGTTCGGTATTTTAAAAAGGTACGTCTGAATCCGGTGAAAAATTGCTTCCCGCTCGCCCCAACCGAGAAGCCATATATTTCAGTCATCGTCGTGTATTGAACGACCGTGAAGATGGGGACAGATAACTTATTTATAACGTTAAGTGTTTATACTACAATAGACGCCCCTCGGTTTAATTTTATTTTATTTATTTATTTCGTTCAGATACAGTGATCTATATTTTTGTTATTATACCTACTTAAGAATTGTATTAGTAACCAAAGATTCAAATACACACTACAATCACACTATTATAACTAAAATTAAATAGCAGAAGTACATTACCTACATAACTAAAATTACAATCATCATTAAGTTGATTGATTGATTTGATTAAATTTGATTGATTGTGTCGGGCAACATTAGAAAAAAAAAACATGATTTTCTTCATTTTACTCATTAAATCATCAATATTAGTCAGATATTGGGTAGTCAGATAGGAAATGTCGACTCCATCTTACTTATTTATTTTTATATGACTTGTAAAAGTGATTCCGATATCCTATTTACAGAATAAACGATTTCTTTCATTTCATTTTTATTATTTAAAATCAAGAAATCTATTTAAATATTTAAATTCATTAAAAATGATTAAAAAAACCAATATATATTATCGTGTAGTAGTATATATATCGTGTTGAGGATGTAGGTACTTATAAATAGGAGTAAATCAATATTCCATTGCCTTCCATTGATTTCCATGCAGGTCTGAATTGAAGAGAAAGGCAATTTAATGGTGCTCGAAAACGATGACCCAGCAATCCTATATTGTGGATATAGGTATTGACATGTTTTTGCAATGAAAAGCTGAAGTAGTCTGAGCATCGCTTTAATGACTGATTGCTAACCACATGAGGCATAAACCGTGAGCGATCCATTACAAGTTATGCCGATATAAAAGGTAACATTTATCCGGTAATATGTAGGAACTGAGTGCCAAGATTGCCCTTATAAACAGTAAACGTAGCAATATGGAATGTTCTGAGAAAGGTTTTACCGTTGAAATAGCATTCAATAACAAAACTAAGTCGAGAATGGAGGTGAAAGTGCGAATGGCGAGGATCTGTCGGGTCGCGGGTAAATAGCTGTTTCTCCTTGCAAACAACCATTTTATAGTTCCCATTGAAGTTTAAACAATATTATAAAGGCTTATTAATAACAAATTGCGGTGTTGTTAAACAGTGTTTTGTACTAAAGCAAATTGCATCAGTGCACGATTGAGTGATCACGATCGAATGAGTCAGTCGACAACGTTTAAATAATAATTGCATTCATAACTAAGCTGATTCTCCGCTATAAAGCTATTCAATTGAACTACATGATTTTTTACTCAGGCATTTTCATATAATCCAGCCTTGGTTTGATACGTATTCATTACACTTTAGGTATATTTATATTCTATTTACTATAGCATTAGACAAATAACGGCTAAATAACGATAGTTATTGTATAATATTGTTGAAATTACTGCACTTTAGAGTTATTTTTTTAATGTAAATGGTAAATAGATTACAGAATAATAGATTAATAGATTATTTATCGTGAAATAATGGAGTTTATTAAACGTTTACATCGAAATAACGAAAGTTTGAGAACAGTTATTTGTCTAATAAATAATAAATGGAGTATAACTATAATGTACGAGGATAAAGTGATTGGAATTCCAAAGGTAGGTATCATATTTTAAGGTGCGCTGACTTGAATAGAAACCGCCTACAACAACATTATAATGCATTTTAATTAACCAAAACAATGGCATTTCTAAAATCGTATTCAAATAAATTCTATTTATAAGCTACACACGCATGAGTATGTCGCAACACACATTACATAATTATACAAACAAAACCATAAAAGATTTTCTCTCAATTTGCCTAGCTTTCATATAAACTCTACAATTTGGACGCACCTCACAAAATACAACAAAATGAATTAAACATAAACACCCGTCGAGGAAAAACACAGCATAAAAAATTTGAGTCTACCCATCGTAAAACACATTAGCACGTAGTTAGACCCACAGCCTACTGATATTGGAGAAGGGAAAATGCATTGGCTTTTTGTAATGTGGCAATAACCTGGGGATTAGGACGGGCTGGCCCGGAATACTCGGCCATTTTCTGTTCCACGCACTTACTTATACCCTAACATGCTTACGATGGAGAATCTTTAACGTTGGGGTCGCTGCGATATGCGTATCTGAACGTGTGTAAAGGAACTCTTACGCTTAAATTAATATGTAATGTGAGGAAAATATCTCCGTTTTAGTTTGCTTAGTTAGGAAAAGGTTTTAACAAAACTATTTTCATAGGTAAAGTATTAAATATTAACTTAGCAATGTACAATAGGTTAAAATGTCGTCAGAAAATATTAAAATACTCATAGATGTGCAGAAAGATAATTAGCACCAATATTAGAGAAAACTAGACAAAATCATTGATATTTTAAATTCTTTAGCACATACTCAACGCACTAGCAAGTAGTATTTCACACGATTTCTCTAACAAGTTTCTAAATGCTGACACTTTATGAAACGAAGCGACATTATCCTTATTTCAAAAGCACAATACCGTAGAAACGCTGTCAAACTTATTTGGTATAACTCCAAAACCATACGAAGATTGTATTAGCTTTTTGAAACATTCCGAGTGGAAACATTTGCTTCAGTGTGCTATACAACTCGAGTATACGAGAATCGAGTCACAGTTTGCACGTTGCCAGTGTTTTGTTTTCTCCTACATTACTCTTTTCGGTTATCTCAGAGGATCCGTAGGACATAAAAGCTCAGGCCTGTTTCTCGCCTCGTATATCGTATCGATTTAGATAGGATACGTCGAAGAGACGTTTTGTTGCTAAATTAAACAACGAGCACAATATATTCGGAGGGATTTAGTAGAGCTCTTTTTTGGGCTTATAAGCAATTTTGCTCAGAAAAGGAGCAAATAAATAACTATCTGTCGCTATTCGTGTGTGCTAAATTCCAACATTGCTGTTGTACAAAGCTAGAGTTGATTCGAATATATGAGATCCCTTGTGTTCGCGATGTTCAGCATTTTGGAGCTCAATTCAGAATCGGTCGTATCATAGATAAATCAGAAGGTAAATGAAAAGTTTGATTAAAAGCTCTCAAACAAAGAACACGTTTGTTTTTGTGTGCCTACAAACTTTATGCTTAGATGAGAATTATTTTCGAAAAAAAAAATGTTTCTTTAATTTCGGATTCGCAAGCAACGTTTGTTTTTTTAATTTGGGACGTTCTGGCCATTTGTGTTTTAAAGATAGCAGCACTCTCATTCATCCACAACATGCAAAAGTACCTACCAGTGATTTTTATACGCGTTCAACGCTTTCGGAGAAGTGGCGTAAAGCAGTATTTGTAAAGGAATGTTGTCGTCGCCACACCTCGCCATCGAGGCCGCAAACCGCTGCAGCATCCTTGAAGGCCACATTCCAGCATAAAAGTCTATTTACGGTCTAAGACCTCATTTTCCAATGCATATGAATGGACCTTATCTGTATCAACCATCATAAATGGTGCTGTATCGTAACGATCTGACTTTTTAAAGAAAATACTACACACTTTCGCTTGCATAACAGTGACTTAATTGATTGCTATTCTTTGGTTTTATTAGGTAATATAATATGATAATAAAGCACCAGTCACTGTCAGCCACTTATTGTATTTGAATTAATTAGGTGAATGACATTTCAAGAGTCTGGTGTCTGTCGTAGATTCGTTTATCTGATTAAGTAGTTAACTGTTCAAAAATAACAGGTATTAAAATGATCATTTTACAGTCCATTGCAGTAAGTAATTAATGGATCCAATTATTTAAAAGTGCTTAACAAAATCAACTGAACGACATGACTTATATTACTTACCATAGATTATTTAGAAATTATGTCAGTATTTTAACTAGTAGTCAGTAGATATTTTCTGTCATCCATCATGCGTAGGCTTTGGAACAACAATTAACCCATTTACTAACATAAATGTCACTTTTAAGTGTTGTCACTGTTTAGAAGACAAGAAATATACACTCATAATAATTTAATATTACGCTCTAAACACCGCGTAACTCTCAAACAAAACTTTCTCCATTCAAACATCAGTACCTACAATATTCTTTTCAAAACATTTGAAAATGTTATTTTTGTTGTTTCAGAACATCCTGGACAAATTTAATCCAGGTGCTCGACAGATGATAACGGCCGGAAAGGCCTACTTAAAGGCTTTACACGGTAAGTACCTTTTTATCATATTACCTTTTTATTAAATTAAATTCTGAGCAAAACATCATTGAATATTCGTGAGCGTGACTTTATTATGTTCTTGTTGAATACGTCGACGCGTAGGTTCTAGAATTACATATAGTAAATGGTGACCATCGTAAACAGGTCGCAATTGCGAGGCTCAGACAGCATCTGTATGCTAATCAAAGCTATATAATTTACACTAGTACGTAATTGTAGGCATCTTAGTGGTGCTAGGTACTAAGAATAAGATATGAGATCTTCCCATGACTCGTAAGCGGTGATTTAGAGATTTTATCACATATGCAGCAGTTGTTCGCTAATTAGAACTTATTGTAAAAATCTGGTTTTAAGACTGTACTGATGCATGTGTCCGCTAGATCAATGTTTTTCAACATGTGGGTCGCGACCCCCTAGGGGGTCGCCAAGCCTCTTAAAGGGGGTCGCCGTTATTTAAATATTTAAAGCTCATAAATATAAAACCATACTAGTTCAAAATGTTATATTTATTAAGAAAAAGTTAATTAGGTTAAGGCTTAGGTTAACACGAATAAACAAATACCTACAAATCACATAAATCATTAATGTGACGAGGACCAAGCGTACCCATTTACATTAATGTGTTGGTTACTCCTACAATTTTTCAATTTATAAATTTATTATGATTACAATTAAATCGTTTTCAAAATTTTGGCGATTTCTCTGTTTGCCTTTTATTTGAGCCATCGACGAAAACATTAAATCGCACAAGTAGGAGGTTCCAAATGGAATGAAACACTTCAAAGCTTCTGTGGTTAATTGTGGGTGTTCTGTTTTTCTGTTTAATCAAAAGGTACCTAAAGTGACAGACTTGAATTTCACGGTAGAACAGAAATTAAAATTTCAAGGTCGCGAAATATTTTTCTATACTAAGGGGGCCGCGCCATGAAAAAGATTAAAAAGCACTGCGCTAGATGGATGAGGACCCTAGATAGTTTCCAAAAGACTGAACGCAGATTACCGAAGAGTATTACTAAAGCAGAGCATAGATAACTCTAGATGCAGATTAACAAAAAAGATAGACACGTTTATAAGCTTTGCATCATAATATATAAGGTGTATCTATTGAAACACGAAATATTTTAAGAGATACACCTGTAGGTGGTACAGAAGCCATGTAAACGATTTTTCGAAATCTGAGTACCTATATTATTTAAAAAAAAAAAAAAAAAAAAAACTTAATATGATGATCAAAAGGCACCACACCCGTGCCCGCGACCGTCACCACGTCCGGGCGGGTCATTCATAGAATAAGTAAGTAAATGTTTTTTTGCAAAATGTCTCAAGCAATTTTAAAATTATAATAAAATTTTTATCACCTATATAGATGTTTCTCTTAAAATATTTCGTGTATGAATAGATAGATACTCCTTACATAGAAATTAGCATATTCTAGACCCGGCTAGACACCACACAATTAGCTACATCAATAAGAAAGTGAAACCGTCGCAGCGTCTCGTAAATCTCTGTTGACGCGTATTCAGTGAAACGCGTACAATTAATTTATGTAGTGTAAGCCAAATGGGCGCATCTATATGCAAAACCTCGGTGTTCCCCGCTTGCTTGGCTACGGAACTGGGGCGTGGTTTGTGCCAAATTGTCTCTGCTGGCTTATCTAGAGTATTATAGCCAGAACTAGCAGCAATAAACTTGGGCATTCCCGCGATGTATGGCTCCGGAGGCCTCCATATATGCGTTTTATTTAGATGTTTTGCGGTTAATTTTGTTTTATCTCGGTTTATGAGAGTAATGAGTGACCTGTTTATTTATTAGCTGAAGTTTGTCCCCGTTTTTCCCTTCCTCTTAACTTTCGTATATAAATCAAAACATCCAGCATCAGGGAATAATAAAAACTGCATAATTGTAATCTACGCATTGGACTCTGTATTCAAGTTTATCATTGTTATAATTACATTTTAGGTACCTATATGACTTTATTTCACTTTCATTTAGAGATTCCGATATCATGTCACATGTAAAAATCATCGATATTTTAAAATTATTTCATCATGCAATGACGACCACAAAATCATCAATGCCTAAATCATTACTTGAATGAACGCGAGGCTGCGCGATCGACGACACTGAAGTCACAGAACCACAGGGAGTTTCGATAAAATGCCCGGTGTTGGGCGCATACCTAATGATAATTTCACTAAGTCGTTCCGCGATCATTTCAGCACTCATAATAATTGAAGTGACGTGATCTTATACATACTAAAATAAAAATCATTGATGATTTTGTCATTGTTCCCGTCATCGATATTTTTTTGTCATTGTCATGAAGTCATTGATACAGAAAAATCATTACTCGGCCCATCTCTACTTTAATTACGTAAAATGAATATTAAAATTTAATTTCGCCTAAAACCGATTGAAAATTTCTTGAAGCACTTAACATTTTATGGCTTCTTAAAGATTCGTTCAATACCATCAGCCTCTTTTAATCTGGCCTGAATATTTTTACTTGGAAGGACGAAAAAATGCTGTTGGAACTTCAAACAGTTTTAGGACAACAAGATTTTGTATTTAACCGTACTTGTTGTTGACTTGTGCCAGATACAAGTACTTGTCTGTTTAAGTTATTCTAATGGACGTTAAGAATTTTGTGCTTTTATGGTAAATCAACAGCTGACCCTGTAAGAGTTATTTGTTCTAAATTCTCGTTACACTTTTTTGATCGCCATAGATTATGTAAGCACTTAGAAGCCGTACCTATGTCTAAGATATCTCGGTGAGTTACGTATTCCTATTATCGGAGTACCTTTCTACACATAATCCCTTGTCTAACAACCCACTCGGGGAAAGATAAGGGCATCCTATTCTCAGACGAAGACCACAGACTATAGACATTCTATTTTAGATAGCATCGCATAGTAATAAGTAATTATTGCTGTTACGACGATCCGTTCTTTACCATTTGCGAAATTACATTATACCTACAGTTTATTACAAGAATCTTAATTACTGGTAAGAATTAATTACGTAACTACGGGTCATTAACCTACTTACACGTTCATCAATGACTGGCCATCTTTACAAAATTTTAAAGAAAAAGAATGATCAATCATTTTTGAATTCAGAATCCGCTTTACGTAAGAAAAAAGAATGAAATTTTTTGCATACTTACTGGCTTAGTGCTATAATTTAATAATAATCGATAAGTACTTTCACTGCTTAGATAATGCGGCACAACTGTACTTACATTATATCATATTTTATGTATCGATCTATTATGTCTGAGTTAGTATAATATTATCGTATCGACATCCGCAATCGAGTTCATCACGATTTTCTGGTTTTATTTTATCTTTCTCATTTTATTTAATTTCACTAATGGAGCTTAACGGTTGGATGATGAACATAAAATTCAATTGTTGCCGGTATAATGTCGGATTTATGTAAAAATGGCGTAATTAAACTAGTTTATAAAATAGTTTCGCGGTTTATTTATCCAAATTCGTGACACTAGTAACATTTTAACTGTCGTTGTTGATATTGTTCAACATCGGAAAACTGGTATTCCCACATTCTCCATAGCAACATGCAATAAATTAAGTTAGGTACTAGGGCTTTCATCCCGGGGATCTCGGTCTCGAAAATTTCGAGAGTCTCGACGATTTTTTGGTATTTTCGAGACTCGAGACTGATACTTTCAGTCTCGGGAATAACGAGACTTTTGAGACTTGTCCAATGGCTTAGGGAAATATCAAAACCATTGTAATAATTACTATCTATCGCTCCCACTAGCGTAGAAGCAGAGAGAGCTTTTTCTAACGCAGGTTAGGTACCTTTATTATTAATAAATTCAGGTTCTCTCTGATGCGCTTTGTTTCTTACGTACCCACTATAAAAATATTAAACTCTCATAAATAGTTTTTGGTTTTATAATGAGTTTGTAACTGCTATGTGTAATAAAGTAATTGATTGAAATATATTTTTATGACTGCTTAAAAGCTTAGCCTATAAGTAGGAAACCTACTTTTACAATAGTCTCGGAAGTCTCGTTATTCCCGGGAATTTTGAGACCGCACCGAGTCTCGATTATTTTTTCCCGGGACTCAGAAATGCAGCGAGACTGAAAGCCCTATTAGGTACCTACTAATTTTAAGTTGAAATCTGTAGCATAAATTCAAAGGGAATCAGCCTATCGTTCAAACCCTTATACAATTTCCACCCCTTTCCCTCAGTCAATTATAAAGCATTGCTCAAAATAATGGGCATCTGATGCATTCTTCATTTTTCCTTCACCCGATATATCGTCGATCGGCACGTTTTCATTATACCATGTTCGATTCAAATGGGACGACGGCGGAGCACATCAGTGCATACATATGGCTATATCTAACTAAATGGTTTTTTTGCACAGGTGCGGCAGCGGCATCGCGGTTGTATGTGGATGCAGTGGGGAAGCTGGGCAGGCAGGCACAACAGGGCACGTGGGGAGGATGCGCCGATATAGGTATGTAATATATTATGTATGTAATTTGGCCGGTAATAAAGGAACACAAAGGGATTTGTACCCCCATGTTTCAGTAAATATGCCAAAAAAATTTAAGTTACAAACAATTTATTTGTGTTGGTAGCAGGTGATATTTCTTAAGACGGCTGTCTCGGGTCCAATAGCCGGTGAAAAACGGCTCAATCAACTGCCTCGGTAAGTGTGTCTAGAATTTTCTAATACCTTTTATAAAGTTTCATATTGAGACACGAAGCAACAAAATTCGATTTAAAGAAAAACGGACACATTCCTCTCGATCGTATTTTGTTGCTTCGTGTCTCAATATTAAACTTTATAAAAGGTATTAGAAAATTCTAGACACTTTTACCGAAGCAGTTGATTGCCTGTTCAGTCACGAGATAATATTTTTTTAAAGAGTGGCGCTGGTGGACCCGTGACAGCCCTTTTAATCTCTCGTATACCGTAATTACAGACACAATAAACCATAGTTTCTCCACATTCATAAAGGGTTAAGCCGTATCGATAAGGCGTACTTAATCTTTGTCCATTTTTAAAATCATGATATAAAACCGGTCAAGTGCGAGTTGAACTCGCATGGAGAGGGTTCCGTACGATGAATATTTTATCTACCATGTTTTTTTAAAAGTATCCCAAGAGCAAACTTAACATTGTAATTAAAAAATATGTTCTCCCACACATTCCAACTGCAAATGTACGCACAATATCGAGAGATTTACCATGTTATTTCAAGACCATACACTTCTTATAGATTTTCCTGTAATCTATAAGTAATGAACTATATTCAGTATTTTTTTTTCCAAATTTTACGCTCAGTAATTTTGGAGATAAGGGGAGAATGGTCAATTTTCGTCTATTTTCACTTATAACTTTAAATCAATTTATTATAAAATAAATAATATATATATTTGAGACCCTCACAGTAAGCCCTTTCATTTTATATGTCACACGGTACCTTTTTTTTTCTTATTTGCCCCCCAAAACTGACCCCAATATTCTAAATTCATTTATTTACGGTTCACGTCCGTGTTTGGGTCAATCAAATTGATCCAAATTTCAACTTAATCGGTCCATTACATTTGGAGCAAATTGGCTGTGGCTGTGACAGACGGACAGACAGACGATAGACGAGTGATCCTATAAGGGTTCAGTTTTTTTCCTTTTGAGGTACGGAACCCTAAAAATACTATCTCTCTCCTCAAAAATCTTTTTTTTTTGTTCTTAGCACTTGTTTCATGATTATTGTTGTATATATTTATAAAGATATGTAGATAAGTATAACATGTTTTACGTATGTATGTATTTATTGTATACAGGGCTATTAGTAAAATACTTACAACCTTGCAGGACTGTATTATTAACATCATAAACAACAACTTTTGTTCTATGACTTTTTACAAAACATAATACATTTAATAAAAACAAACCTTCAAGATTTCGTTGTTCTATCTAACACATTACAATTCTGTATTTTGTTGTACCTACCTACTTACGCCTCCCGTGCACTGACGCCCTTGCCTTTTGCATTAGACTCGGCAGTTTGTTTTGCTACGCGTAGAGTTCGTAACATTTCGAACGCTGAATTTAAATATTTTTATTTTTGTATGAAAATATGATAAATTAAAATCTGATGAATTATTAAAATTCATAAAACAAAACTTGTGTATGGCTTACCAATAACCCTGTATATGTAAATGGTACACCAGACTGCCATTCCCTCTAAATCAATCCAAAGCTTGTCTTTAAAAAATCGGTCTTAACCAAATCAAATCAAACATTTATAATCTGTCTAGTAATTAATAGGACTGCGGTCCCGGAATCGTTAGTGGAGGAAGTTGTTCTTGGCTTCCTCCGATCCCAAGACATTGTCGCAAGGCTAACCTAAACCTAGACCTAAACCTAATCTGAAACCTAAAACATATACCTATATGCAGGTAAACGAAATTGATTCATACACAATGTACACCCACACTATTATACACACTCACGCAGAACTCTCTCACACTATTACACACACTCACGCACGCACACTCAAAACCCACAAGTGCGCCCCTTTTTGTATTTTCCTTTCATTTATTTTATTATTTTGTTTTCAATTGCATACACTGTATAATTGTTAGGTGGAAGAGCGGAGTCACCTAACACAAGCATCTTCTTGCTTAAAAGGTGATCTCCAAATCACGCATGTTAACACGTTATGTAATTGAAACAAACATTTTGTTTTTTTTTTTGTTTATTTATTTGTCAGAAATACATTGTTTTGGTAAAGGTAAAATCATATAACCTAAGTGACATTGTATTCTGCCTGCAAGTAAGCGTGCAAATTTTAATTAAGTTTAAATAAATACTTATTATTATTAATTGTGTCACCCCTTTAAAAATTTCTACACGTTAATGTTTAATTTTTATGGTGTGCAATAAAGAGTATTCTATCTATCTACCTATCTTAAGCCAGCCTATGTTACCTAATACCTAACGCCCCTTGGGGCATTGTGTCTTAGTAAAAGTTTGTTACATGTCTTCTAAAAACGGATGATATCCCTAAAAATACAATGAAGTTCTAAGTAGGTACTATGGGCGACATTCAAATCGGCACACTTTCGAAACAAAATGCCGTGCTCATGGATGTCCACATCTGTTTACCGCCCCTTGTTACGATGACCAATAAAAAAAAAAGTTATGTTTAAATAAATTTACCAGGCTCTGTTACAATGATCACAGATGTCTGACCACCTCGGCTGATTTTATACGGTCTTTTTTTTTCTATTACAAAAACAAGGGGCAATATCTGATGCTGTGATTCTATTTGTTGATGAGCGTAGGTAAGCGTTAGGCCCGGACTCCACCAAAGCGGAGACAAAACGAGAGCAGAGGAGATGTGGTTTACACAACCAATAGAATTTTGTTATTCACACATCTCGTCTCCACTCAGCTGCAGTGGATACCACTGAGTGGAGATGTATCATATTTGTATGGCGCGATCGAAGCGGAGATGTGAGTTGTGCCTCGCCGAGATTGAGCTAGGCGGCGGTAGGTACAAAGCGGAGATGTTAGCTGAGCTTTGTGAGCCAGCGACTGCGCTCAGCGGAGACGAGAAGAAATGTGGGCGGAGTATAGCGAGCGGCGGTCAGATCGCGCTAAACTGTGCGTTTATCTCAATATCCAGCGCTCCCCGCACGCAGCTCAGTTCTGTTCTAACCAGAACACATCTCCGCTCCAGTCTAGCTAGTACGCATCTCCGCACAGCTTCGGTGGATACACCCTTGCTGAAAAATATCTCTTCTCGTCTCCGCTTCAGACATCTCCGCACATCTCCGCTTTGGTAGAGTCCGAGCCTTACTCGGCCGAGCGCTGCAAGAAAGAATAGACCTTATGGTGGTCCGATTCGAATGTCCCCCATAGTACCTACCTACTCCCTTTATATAAATATTTCCCTAAAGTACGAGAATAATAAAATTAACAATCTGAACAATAATTTTTTTTTCAGGAACTGCCCTAATGAAAGTCGTCGAGGTATACCGAGAAATACAAGATCAACAAATGAATATCGTAAGTTCTATTTATAAGGAAAACTAAGAGGAAGACAAAGATACTGGTTACTTATAACTATATCTTTGCCTTTGTCCTTATAGTAGTAACTATCTAAATGTCCCCATCCAATAATCTGCAAGTTCTTTGTTTGTTTCAGCTAAAGGCGTTTTACGTAGATCTACTCGTACCCTTGGAAACTAATCTGGAGAAAGATACAAAAGTAGTACAGGTCAGTCAACAATATTTTTTCTCTCTTTCATAATCTTTTATGTGAATAGTTCCAAGTTTCAAGGGATTGTTTACCGGATAAAGGGAATACAGTCCGAAGTTCAAATAAGCTTAGTATAGCGCCCGTGAGATAAGACTTTCTATTAAAAAAGTTTCGACAGTAGGTACCTACCAACAGTTAGTATATTTTTACACAGGCGTAGTTTGTTTGTTCGACACGAGCTTTGACTATTTACAACATTTTGCCAATAGGTACATAAATAAGATCTCATCCGAATGTACTGTGGCAGTTTTTCTCCGAAAATAATATTAAAGGAGAAGTTATTTCGTTTCCCTTCTTTATCGTTTCAATGGAATTCAAATCTAGTTTCCAAGAACTATTTTTATTGACTTCCGTCCAGACAGTAGACGACAAAATTTCGATTGACTCTCAAAAACTCGAGCACAGAACTACGGTATTGTTTTTTTTTTTCGTCACAAAATTGCGTCCCAGGAATTCACAAAACTGAAGAATATGACACATCGTTCCCGTACGTCATATTTTTCTACATTCACTACTATTCGAAATTCAAATTCTTGGTTTGTTGTTTCAGTCGGAACAAAAGAGGTTTTTACAACAACACAAGATGCGGTCAGAGAGCTACAGTAAGGCTGCTGCGACTATTAAAAAACAACGAAAGAAGAAGCCTAATGTCACCAAAGTTGGGACCGCAATGGATAAGGAAATGAAGGTAACAAAATACATTGCTATGTTAGTACTGAAGATGTAAACGAAAGTTGGTGTAAACTTGTCAATGTATGTGAATAATAATTCTCCTTCATTTTTTTTTTCTCGTACGCAAATTTTCCTACAATACGGATGACGACTAAAAAAAATTTTTTGTCCGTCACGTAGGTTACTAAAAAATATTGGACACGTATTTTTTCTTTTTTTACGTAATCAAAACATTACGGCGATACATTGATTTAAAATGTGGCATGACGTCACTTCTCAAAAAAATTTATACTGAGCTGTGACGTAACGAGCCCCCACTCCCCAAGTTTAATGTGTTTTATCTAAGTCATTTTTTATTAATATAATAAAGCAAAAATACGTGTCTAATATTTTGTTATTATCGGATTGACGGACTTAACAGATTTCTTTATTTTTACCCAGGCATCATCCCTATTCTTGTTTTAATGTTTATTTCGCCTTGGGTCGCTATTTATATGTACACTATAAGTGTGTTAGACCATCTAATTTATATTGAGAGTATTAGATTTAAATTCCATCCATATTCTCATTCAATGGTAATAGGAAACTAGTATTGCATGTATTATTCAAGGCACAGTATTGAAACTAGAGGAATATAGTACTTATAACATTTTCACAATGACTCTGCTGTGACATATTTTCACGTAATAGGCACAATAATAGTTCACGTGAATAAATTCTCGTATAAACATGAAATACGATGCAGTATAATAATATTATGTTAATGGACTCGTCCTATTGTATGTTAGGCATTTTGATGAATAGCGAAACTCATTTCGATAAATAATAGTGGTGGTAATAGAATCTGGATAAAATTAATATATTCAATCCGGTGTCCTGTCATTTCAACGAAACATAATCGGCGAGTGCCAATAAAAAAAAAATGTATAAAAATTTTATTTTATGAAAATTTATTATAAAATGATATTTAGTATAAACGTGATTTTTCCAAAATAATCTAAATATTAAATGAAAAAAAATGTATAAATGATTATTATTATTATTATTATTTAGCATTTTTCAAATAAATGTTTGTAAAGAGATTGTTTATAAAATAAAAAAATTGCAGAATAGGTTGTTTGTGAACCATTCAATCCACATTTACCTACCTTCTGCTAAATAAAGGAAATGCGAGTATCATAGATCATAATAAACAAAACAAAAATCAAAAATACCCACACCCGCCTTACTTTAGAAGCTTAGGACGTTAGTAGAGGTAAACGCCAATGAAAACACAGTATAATATCCAGCGTTACCATAATAATATTAAAACTTTTATACTTATTTTAATTAAACCAACCTCAGAACATTCAGTGTAAGTACAGACAGCAATACTCGCACCCAATAAAAAAAAAAACCATTTCAATTGTTCGCAATCCGCAAACAGTTCACCAAACTTGTAATGACATTGTACTATTTTTCCAGAACATGCAGATACTGGAAGAAGAGAAAACCAAATTGGATGCGTTCTGCGAACAAAGCCTGAAGAACGTAAGTACTGTTACAACGAACGTCGAATTGTATCCTACCACAATACCCGTACAAAGGAAAACGAACAATACTCTACTACTTTTATTGATCTTAGCAGAACTACATTCAGTTAGTTTTATTCATTCTTTCATTCATTCAATTGCAGACAGGTCTGTAATTGCATGTAAAGGACTTGTTCAGACAATAATGAACTAATTAAAAATATAACGAACATTGCTGCAGACGAATTAATTAGTTAGATATAAAGATATTGTCGATATTGCCTGCTTGTCGGTCTTCTACAGATTGTACTTCGGCGAGTGTGCCCATGAACTCCACGACCTCATTCCACCGGCCCCCTTCTACCATCGGACATCTAGACGCACTGCAAGTTACCACCCCTATCTAGTTGATATTCCACCAACTCGCACTAAGCGTTTTCAAACGTTTTCTTTTATAATGCGCACAGCAAAGGAGTGGAACTCTCTGCCTGCGTCTGTGTTTCCGAACGCATACAACCCTAATCTATTCAAAGTGAGAGTGAACAGGCTTCTTCTGGGTAAGCTCACTCCATCTTAGACTTTGTCTCTGTCACCCAGACCTAGACTAAAGTCAAGAGCAAACCCATATTAAAAAAAAAAGTGCCATACTTACTTGCAGTTCAATGTTTATGCAACAATGAGGTTTTGTCCACCAATTTCTACAGGCCTGGTCAGGTACACAGATCAGATTATCTGCGTCAAATATCAAGTTGTTGTGATTGGTTGACCAGAATGACAACAGCTAATCATAACAGATTTGATAGTAGATTAAATTGAATAAGCTTTCAAAAACCAGTTGTGAAATCCATAAGGCCTCAATTGTATAGCCTGTTTTAATTAGAAAATCAATTCGTTTATCAGACTTGATTTGGGACACAAGCATTCATTGTATACCTACTCCGTTTGAAATAATATTAGACATTTAAATAAACCTTTTTTACGTCACACCTGGCCATAATGTGAGTTTTACTGCACGCTACACGTACAGTAAAACCCGCATTGTGGCCAGGTGAAGACGTAAAATTGTGTACTCACCACGGGCAGTAAAAAAGAAAGCCCTCTATCGCATATTTACAACCCTCGCCTGCGGCTCGGGTCACAAATACCTGCGATTTCGGGCTTTCTTTCTTTTACAGCCCTTGGTAAGTAATGTACTATTACAGTCCGTTCAACCGATTTTAACTCCTATTGCGTCGGTGGCATGACAAATGGTAGCTGCAGTAAACAGTTGGTTGCTTTTTTACTTTTAATACCACCCTTATGCCTACGGAATAGAAGTCAAAATTGGTTGAACGGCCTGTAAAAAAGGCATAATTAAATATATAATCATATTTCAAATGGAGTATAGCTAGCTACGAGTTTACTAGTTATATTCATCTAGTGCATGAGATGCCAAACCATTTAGGTTCTTCCCCACTTCTACATAAACAATTTGCTTACATCCTCTTTCTTTCACCCCCAGGCCATGACACAAGAACGTCGTCGGTACGGTTTTGTGCTAGAAAGGCAATGCTCCCTGGCTAAACATTGGCTGGCCTACCACACAGCTGGAGCAGCTGCCTACAACTCAGGACTAGAGGAGTGGCTCGAAGTGTCCAGGACCCGCGAATTCCTGCCTCCCAATGTTGAAGCCATGTTCGTCAGCAGAATGAGGGTGAGTACTTCAAAACTAGCCAGCAAGGGTTTTTTCTCAAATATGCATGGAAATATTGTCATTATTTTCGAAAAAAGAACACGCGAAGTATCGAATTACAACGAAAATCAAATCCATTGCAGGAGCGTTTTTAGAATTTGGAACATTACAACGCTCCAGCAATGTTGTGTGAAATGGCGTGCTGGGGTTAATAAATACTCTTTGATTGGATCTCTCATCATTCTTGGCTTACCAAAGTACGTCTATTTGCTTAGCACAAATTGCGTTCACGTGGCTGTATAGCCATAAATGCGTTTGCCTTTCGGCACAGATGACAAATAGAAAATTGGCGGCAAAGCTGAAAATTCGTCTTGATTTGGTATTTACATACTTAATAAATATAAAATTAATTCCCAGATTTAAGATCAGAAGCCAAATTGGCAATGGAAAACCTGCTTCCAGCGAAGTCAAAAGAAAAATACATGAAAGTATGTCTTATTTTTTTTGAGAAAAGCACTATATATGCCTCGGCGGAAATGGCATTTGCCTGTCTCATATTAGTGAAGTCCTCGACTTCGGCTCGGCCTTCATACTAATAATCGACCTGCAATTGCCTATTTCGGGCCTTTGCAATAATGTAACAGAACTCTTTTCCTTTTTCAAATTCTCGAATAGAGTAAATTAAAAGAATAATTTATTCGCTTACCCTCAAGGGTAAAACAGTAAAAAGCTGCAATTTATTTATTCAAAGTACTCTTTAGAATCAACTTGACGTTTAATAAAGTCCACAATATGACTTTAGTTTTAAAACGTTAACTTTATGAAAAAGAGCTGTGGAAAATAGTTATTTATTATTTTATTTAGGGCTGATTTTTCAATCGTCAGATAAGTTTTATCGGAGGAATAAATATGGCAGTTTGGCAGTAGAAAATATGTCAAAACGCGATTTTGGTTCTTTAGATAAAAGTTAACGGGCGATTAAAAAAGGCCCTTAAAAAAAAACAAACAAATATAATAATGACATAAATCGGTCATCGGTATGACATAAATTGGTCGGTTATCATTTAAAGTAAAAGTACGTGAACATACTCGTATATTTTTTTTTTACCTTCATGTACAATAGTGGTACATAGGTGGACTTAATATTCGTTAGAAGTTGGCAGTATCAATCCCAGCGCTGATTCGTTTTCTCCTCCACCAATGGTTATTTCTCCTGACACTGTTTATTTTGTTTTGTATGTATGTTTGTTTCTATGTATTAGTATATATTTACTTTTTCGATTTTTCTATTCCTTATGTTGCACCTGCCATATTTTGTATTTGCGTCACCCTAAGGTTGACTGTTTGAAAATGCCTCAGGCATTAAGTCCGCCTTTGCACAGTATTTTTTTTTTTTACTTGTGCATAAAGTTTTAATAAATAATATATTAAAATAAAATAATAAGCATAAAAACGTAAATTTTTCAACTTAGTCGAAACAGAAGGCACTTCTGCCAAGTAATACAGCGGTAAATGTTACACGGAAATTAACAAGATTAATTAACATCCCGCTTCATCCCCAATTGTGTCAATTAGTAGCCCTATATCCGGATAGGTAGTTGACATTTTATAGCATCATTGGGTACTTTCCAACTGAAGTCGTAGATAAAAAAGCAAGCGGAATAATGTTTTCACAACTCCAACAAAATGTCATGTCTCGACTCCCGAGTCCTACCTTGTGACGTCATAAAAATCTGTCTCCACTAACGTAAAATTATTTATTGGGCTCTTACTTGCTATACAGCCCGCTTAAACGGTCGTATTCCTTCAAAATGACGAATACAATCGAAAAAGTAAAATGTTAAATTACATAATGGTACAATAAGAATTGAGGCTACTACTGTAAATCTAAGAAATAAGAAATTTTATGGTTGTTTATCTGATCCCGTTAAATCTTTATGGCTTTTAAAACCCTGATCTCAATTCTAGACTGGCTCAAGGCTAAGTTTCATCTTAATTACACATCAGAATCTACATAATTGAAAGTTTCCGTCATACATAAAGTAAATAAGTTGATTTTTGTTTACAGCAAGTGTCATTCTGGGCTGATGAAGACGTTTATGCAAGTCCTCGCATCGGCGATGATGATGACCGAGCTTCAGTCGGATCTGCTTTACGTAAAACTAGATCAGTGGATGCTTCATGTCTTGACGTCAGGTCTATCGGAGACCTAGGCTCACCAGCTCAAGGATTGTCGAGAGCCAAATCTGATTTTAATCTTCAAGCCAGCTCAAATAATGAAGATCAAGGTAAGGAATATGGAAGATTAAGACCTGCTGGAGTTTGTATTTAGTAGATCCAATGTAAATGTGTTCTTATTAAAATAATTTAGTGCTGGTACTATCTGATACACAACGTCTATTTCCAAATTAATTTATTTATTTTTATCAGCTAGCTTTATCTACACAAGAATTAACTACCTATAAGAATTTCCTTTTCTTTACAGTGACTGACACCCGCACAGCAACCCGTCCGTCATCTCTTGCCCCACCGACCTGTACCACACGAGACCCACCATTGGCCCGAGCTTTATACGCATACGCAGCTGCTGGAGACAATCAGCTAAGCTTCCAACAAGGAGATGTACTGGCTCTCCTAGGAGAAAGGACTAAAGGATGGCAATATGGCGAGAATTTGCGGTCTCATCATGCTGGCTGGTTCCCCCTTGCTTATACTGAACCGATTCCTCTTGATGAAACTGGGTGAGATTTTTTTTGTGTATTTTTTCTTCATATTTAACTTCACAAATGTTTACGAAGTGAACGACTGCCCGAGCCCGACTCCTATGGGGCTAAAGACTTCCACAGGAATGTTAAAAAATTACCTGCGTTTTTACGTGACAATGATGTCATTGTCACGTAAAAACGCAGGTAATTTTTTAACATTCCTGTGTATACCCTGTATAATTTTTGACCATTCGATCATGTGATCAAATGGTCAAAAATTATACAGGGTATTTGATAAAAATAAAAAACAAATCAATACCTACCTATATGAGTAAACGGAACACCGACCACTATGACAAAAAAAAAATACAAATGTTTTCCTTGGTAAATGGTTCTTTAAAATTCTTGATCAATTCCGCAGAAGTTCGCCTGCTCGGTGGAGCGTCGTACAGACACCGTCAGAGGCGCCACCACCGGCGCCCATGGCGCACGCTCAGACCACGCCTTCAGGCTCAGTGCACACGCACTCACACCCACCTGCACGCATGTTTGGAGACACTGTCACTGCTCATCATGTTACCAAGGTAAACTTAATGCTTCAACTAAAGATGACAATGGTGCCGATTCCCTTGTTCACAAACTAAATTTAAGTTCAGTGCATCTTTTTTTAATATTTAATTAAGAAAAGGACAGAAGATACATTTTAGTTTAGTCCTGTCAATTTAATCAACGCCTGTCACTACTCCATAAAAGTTTAGACGTGATTAAAAACTGGCCGACTAAAATTACGTCAATGTACGATGATAATTTGACAGCACTAAACTAAAATTTATCTTCTGTCCTTTTCTTAATGACATAGAAAGAAAAAGATGCACTGAACTTAAATTTAGTTTAGTTTGTGAACAAGGGAATCGGCCGCATTGTTTCAGACACGCTTTCTGCGTCTACGGCTCATTTACATGTAGGCCATAGATGGAAAACACAACGAGCTAAGTTATGTTCTCCACCTATCCCATTAATAGCATAGATGTTAGTTAAACATCCACTAAGATACCAAATTTTTTCATAGGGTCGTCTTGGAAACGGCTCTCCAGGACTTCCACCTACTTTACCAGCGCCTTCGCCCAGTGCTCTAAGCACCTCAGCGAGCGCCACATTCCACGCGTCCACCCCGGCTGCAGGTGCTACCAGTGCTATTAAGAACTCCACATCATCGGCCAGCTTCACTACTCACGCTGTCATAGAAACAAGGAGTTTCGGGCCACAGACATTGCCTATGCGTTCTCAGGTATCTATTGTCAGACTTACCAATAAAACAAAGACACGAAATCTACCATATTTCAAAACATTGATTTCACTCTCTTTATTCTGCAGGTGGCTCAGAATAAAGCAGGACCAGCTAAAACAGTAGTTAGTGCAGTAGGTGCTGTAGGGAATGTGTCACTGCATAGCTCCAATGATTCAGGCTTCTCCAATGAGCCACCACCACAGCCCGATGTAGACTACAGTGATGAAGAAGCTCAACGACTCCGTGTGCCCATCAGGTATTCATACAGCACCAAAGCTTTTTTGTTATTGTTGCATGTATTAATTTAAAACTCCTTTAAGCTTGACTTTTTTCGTTGCTTTTATGTAGTTAAGCTAAGCATTCACTTTTCCTTTTATTTATTTTTGTAGTAAATCTGCTCAACAAAACATCGATAATAGAGCGTACTTACTTAAAACTCAAAGCTTGAAGCGAGGTCCTAAACCCAATAATACCGCCAATGGATATATGACCGACGATCAACAATTGATGTTGCGCAACATGTTGGATATGGACAAGGACTCCCAAAAAGTGAAAAGGACTAAATCATTCTGGAAATTTGGACGCACTACTGCTGAGGAGATCATGGAAGGAATGTCGCTCTGGCAACATCGTGATATTGTTGACACCGTTCCAGAGTATAAGAAAAAGCTTTTCGAAAAGATGAAGAAGGAATTGCGCCCTGCACCAGATATTCCAAAACAAGCTAGTCCAGAAAAAACGATTCCCACTGAAAATGGTCAGCCGCCGCGTCCAAGAGAAACTATTGACAGAAAAGACGTGAAGCCTGTCAATGGCATACGCCAAGCCAAGAGCCTGGGATCAATCCAAAGTGAAGAAAGAATAGAAAAAGGTCGCAAGGCAATGGATGGATACCAACAAACTCAAACTATGAATAAAAAAAGTATGTCTGAGAAATCTATAATTGAAGAAAAACACGAAGAGTTTATACCACGAAACGAGTCAAGGCACTCGGACTTAACAAATACGAGTACAATCAAAACGAACTTTGAAAACAGTTTCTATAACGATGAGAACGGAGAAGGCTTTGTTATGAAAACTGTTAAGCGAAGAGAAATACTGCAAAAGTATGATAATGACAGTAGCTCTGACGTTAATTCTGTTGCTTCGAGCACTGATCCATATGACTGTATAATTGTAGATGATCATATGAAATCACGGAAGCAGCAAGAAATGGATAGACGTCGGCAAACGCAAATGATCGAAGAAGACGTCAAGAAACGCAAAGAAAATGCATACATGCCAGAATTTGAAGAAATAGAGGTAACTCCGATCAAGCCACACGTTCGTGCCACATTATCTTCAGAAAAAACTAAAAACTCTACCCATGAGCGAAGTCCACCGAAAACTATGGAATTTAAAACTTTCAAAGACAACTCGAAAGAAATTAAAACATTTTCCGCATCATCTGAAACACTCAAGTACAAAGACAACGAACAACACACCGACCGTTATGGAATCCCCATCGAACGGAACAACAACGACGTTCGTAATGAGGACATTTATAATGGACACGATGAAGGAACGTTAAAATATAAAAAGCGCTCAAGTAATGAAGAGAAGAATCATCAACCACCAAACACTTTTGAAAATGGAAAGGTTCATAAAAAAGAGTATCCTCAAGCCGAAACAAGAAACCAGAAGAAAGATGGCAGACCATATGAACCCAATCGTGAACCAAGAATAGATTACTCGCTAGACAGACGCCAAACAAGGAAAGAATTCACTGATACAAGGGGCAGGGATCCAAAGAAGAACAGAACGAACAGAAGTTATGACGACAGTTCTTTACCACATAATGGACGCAGAGAAGAAAGATACTACGAGTCGAACATATCGTACTTCAGTGACCAAGAGCGAAGATCGTCTCGGTATGACTATGAAACGGATTCGAAGAAAGCCGAAAAGTCAAAGATTCGTCAAGAGGAGGCGAGGCTTGAAGCGAGGCGTTTTGTCGACCGTCGGAGTGAGGGCCCTTACAGCGAATCAGATGACCAAAAGTTCAACGAAGCCTTGAAGCAACAGCGACCGCAGTTGCTTCCTCGGACCAAATTACTGAAGAGACCGTCGGAAGGAAACGAGTTGTTGCCAGAAGACGGCCATACTTTTGGACCCTGGTATGATTTATGGGGACGCGAAACAGCCGTCTACAAGTAATATGAAGGAGGTTTGTTTTTAATTACTTACTGATATTCTTTTGTTTACTTTTACTTTTGTAGGCACGAAATATCTTTTGTTTGCTGCTTTTTGTTTAGTTCCTCTCTGCGTTTTGTATTTTTTGTGTCACGTATTTAGAACTAGCAATACTCTGATGAATAATACTTAAATTTACAATAAGGTTAATATGCAAAACGTTATTTGAAAAACGAAACAATTATAAAATTCTCAAGACTTGTACTTTTTTTAATTAAATAAAGCAAACAAATTTCTTTCAAAACAAGTTTCTGAAATGCATTTAAAATCATTGTAGGTCTATGAAAATAGATAATACTTTGTGTACCTAGTACATTTTCCATTTCTCCCGCAGGCCCCAACAATTTGCAACGGTGAAGTTAAGGAAAGCGCTAACAAATGATCGCTCGTCGCCGGCCATCGAGTAATGTTTTATATGCGTATAATATAATATAATTATATTATTTTGTTAATTAATATTAATTGTAAATTAGAAACACCATGTATTTTGTACAGTTAAATATTCATAGTCTAACAAAGAAATATATCACAATTTTTTACAATAATCTTAATGATAGTTTATTTTACGATCCCAAAAGTTATTAAATTAATTGAAGTGCATTAACAACGCGTAAGTCTATACAAAACTAGTAACTTTTTTTTTAATGGCACAATATTTAAGATAAGACAACCTTTTACAGACTTTCAAACCTAAACAAAATCCAATATAGCCGTTAATTACTCCCGTCGATGTCGTGAAACTTGAAACAATTGAAAGTCTACCTCTATTTGACGCTTTAAAGCTGCTTTCAGACTGTGCTATAATATATAGCATATAGTATATAGCTCATAGCACAATAATATCGCGCACCATACATTCCAATAATATATAGTACAGTACAGTGTGAACGTGTCCATAACAATGTATGGTGCGCCATATTGTTGTGCTATGAGCTATATACTATAATATTATAGCGTAGTCTGAAAGCATCTTTCCTCTTATCGCATCAAAGAAAAATATAACACCAACAAAATTAAATCAAGGCGAAATTCGTGCAGTTTCTCGCAAGAAAAAAATAAAAAAATCAACGTTCAATTGGCCCCACGCGACAATGACCGATGATTTATTGCATTTCCCGTCCCTATGGGGATCGCCGGAAATGACGCGCAGTCGCTGTCTCGTCGAGAAATATCCCGTCGATATGTTATGTTCCTAAGACACTCCTGCCGTCAATTATACGAATAACGTTTAAGGAAGTAAAAGCCTTTTTCGTGGCGTCCACATCCGATGGTTGAGGGACTGTTTTATTATATCTGGGAGATAAAGTGGGTATAAATCTTGGGTTTACCTAGTTAAACTTATCTCAAAGAGGATTTAAGGGGCTTTAATGTTTCGATAACAATCACAGTAAGGATGATTGAAAATCCTATCTATTTCGTACAACTGGATGAACATTTTAAGTAGCTATGTGTAATATAAGTAGGATTTTTAACAAAACGAAGTATCTCAACAGTCAAGAGGGACTAACTCATCATAATCACTAAGCTTTGCTGACGGATTGCTGATCGCAGGTTGATGTAGATAAGCAAAGAGGAGGACGGTGCTTTTTTGTTCTCATGTATAATTCAGAATCGAATGGGGTAATAAAAGCTTATAGTAGAATGAATTAAGACTGCAATCTTGTTACTAACTCTTGAGTTTTCTTGATACCGAAAACTATAACTGAATCAACACTTAACACCACCTGTAGTTTGGCAAACTGTTAATTTCCTCACCAAATACGGGGACTGCAGGGAGGGCTGAACATCGTTAATCGATCATCTGTCAAGTCGACAGCCGACAGCGTTGATAGAACAATATGCCGATAAACTATAGGTACACACCTAAACACATACAGTTGTTTGATAAATGATAAATGATTTTATTTCTGTAAGTAGGTTTTTACAAACACTTTTACACGTCAATCATATTTTAAAACTAGATGAGGTCGGCGTTTCGTATCTGACTACTCTGAGAAGAAAGACCGAAACAAACTCAGAGATTACAGTCTCTTTTAAAGTCCAGACATAATCTTGGTCAAATCATGTGAAGACCATGTAGATTGGTGTCTGAAATGGTCTTTTGAAGAAAGAACCACATAGATTGAGTGGACCTATCCATTCAGTGCACGCATTTGTCAGTAATCGTGCAGCTCAACTCAGAACATAAGGAGCTCAACGATTCGACGAACAATACCAAAGAAAGGACATTTGGGCAGGCCGCATAAATTACTCAAACTGCCATCCCATGATCAGAAAAAAAAAAAAAAAAATACAGAGAAGAAAAAAAAAAAAAACAACAATAAAACATAAGTAATTATATTTCTTGTAAAAGTAGATTCTAACTAATAGAACTATACAGAACCACTTTCGACTATCTGAGTAATATATAAAATGCTCTGTCAATGACAAAGTCTTGGCCAGTTATCAGAATTCTCCAAGCCTTCCTTAAAAAAAAATAGGCCTATATAACATACCTACTAAAATACCTATATTGCCTTGTCTATAGAAAACGTATACAATGCTAAGAATCTTCAGAAACCATAGAAAAAGTAATTCGCTTACGCATAAGCTGATTACAAAATGTACGCACTGGTATTAAATTCCATAAGCTAAAATATTATTATTTTTAAATCATGAACATTACTTATCTACCTCTAGCAAAAAGATTTATAAGCCCACTGCAACCCCAAAAATGTTCCATTCATCCTAACATCCGTATTCCAGTAAATTACACTGTACTCAAAAGAACGCAAAATATTGTACATACTACGGTAAAACACCTGAGCTTGTTACTCACAGAAGATATGGAGCATTAAAGAGCTATAGAGAAACGCCTACGTTTCATACCAAAGAGCACAAGCTTACGTTTTTCTTTGTAAAGCAGCTGAGTAAAGCACAAAAAGCGGCTGCGATTATGTGCCACCGGCGCACAGTGGAACGAATGTATGGGAGCGGTTGGACGTAGACATGTCCGAAAAATAAGAGTAAAATTATGACAAACTAATGATGCCATCTTATTCGATTACTTAATGCCTTCATAAATTGTGGTGATGAATTTCTTCATAACTCCCATATTTCGGGAGTAATTTGAGAAAATGTGAAATTTTACTATGAAAATGAGTGTATCGAGCTCTCTCCCTCCTGATTCCGGGCTTGTTTCAAGTAGCGGTCTCTAATATCGTAATGCTATTACTAAGAGCTATATTTAATACTAAGACACATAGTGCGCCAAATGTGCACTTTCTGGGATAAAAGGAAATGAAAATTTAAAAAAAAAAACGTTTTTTCCCCATTTGTATTTACTTTAAACCGCAGACAGACTTATTAAGAGGTCTATAAATATATTATATATATACAGAAATATATATTAACAAAAATATTCACAAGAACTGATGAGAGTATGACTTTTAAGTAAGTTGATAATAAATTACCTAGTTTCATTAAAAGTACAATAAATAATTAAGATGTAAGCTCTAATTTACTAAGTTACACATTTTAAAACAATAACATCATTTAATTATCTTCGTCATCATCATCATCATCAATTAATTCAAATTCAGAATCGATGTCCGCTAAATCATTTATGTTAACAAATTCGATATCACTTTTCTCAGAATCCGTAAGCTCATAAAATTCCTTAAAAGAAGATTTTTTTACAAACTTATTTCCTTTTGGACGGATACTTGTAACAAGTGGATCAGAAGACAGTAAAAGATTGTGCATAATATCTTCATTGCATGAGATACTGCTATGCTTTCGAGAATGCCCCTCTCTATATTTTCTAAAATCTTTATTTCTAGCCTCAGATGCCTCTTCGGATAGAAAACCAATGGGCACAATTGACATGTTCTGAACTATGTCTGGCCCATGCATTAAAATTTTATGAAGTGAAGAAGGCATATAATACCATGGGTATAACTCCACGTAAAGCTTAGCAGTATCAAAGCAGAACTCTCGGAATTTAGTTACGTTGATCTTCTCTCCTGATGAAATACACTGCAAGATCACACAGATTTTTCTTAAAAGCATAGCATCTATTCCGGTCAGTTCAGCAGATTTAGTGTAGTTTTCAAAAAATCTCCTTGCCGAGTTGCCATTGTTGGTGGATCCACTGCCTTGTTTCACAACATCGAGAAGTAAGCCCGTTTCTCTTCTTACAGCCTCTTGAACTCTTTTCTTCCTGTCATCAACTTGCCTTTTTGCTATATCACCCCTTACTTGCCATGATTTTATGTCTAATTTGTAGGAAATGTGTAATAAGCATTCCATTGAGCGAATCCAAGCGTGAAGGGTGCTTAAGCTATATTTATACATGTCCTCGTTTGCGTGTTTATCTTTGATTAACTCTAAATTATTCATTTCTTTAGGACAAGCCTTGCATATGTCACACACTGAAGCTGCTGTATTGGATATAATGGAATGAATTTTACCATCAATCATTGTCAACAGCAGTTGGTGTTTGACACTAATTCCATCAGTGATGGTGGATGGAGTTAAGGCTTCAATCTCTGCTTCGATTTCAGCCATCTCTCTCTGCACATTTTCTTTGGTTTCCTTTATAAACTTAAACAATATTGGCCGGCAAAATGAAGTGGAAGATGGTCGCTCGTTTTCCCAAATTGTTACACCTTTTGAGACGAGCCGCAGTGGTACAAGACTAATCATAAAATTACTAGCAAGATCGATTTGCTCATCTTCACTCGTCCTTTGATGATAAATGCTTTGGCTAGATGATCCGTCAAAACCCCATTTGCTGGTCAATACGAGCTGTTGATTGGGATCAACAGGGGTTTCTAACGACCTAATAAGTCTTCTTGAGGTTAAATCCATCAAGGCTTGTAATTTGATTTTTGCAGAGCTCTCTGTAACTGTGAGATCTTCTTTGGCCGGATAGCACTTAATTTTTTCTTTAACCAACATGTAGTAACTCGGGTATTGAAGAGCTCCTTCTTGAGTGTTGAAATCCCGAAGAGTGTTATAGCGCCATTTCGATAAGTTCATCGATACATAAAGAGCCAATGCCTTCAAAGGGGATATTTCCCGTACCTGAATTGATTTACCTTCAATGAAGGCTTTGATTTTTGAGGCCTCTTCTGGATTCTCCGTCAAGTATTTCATAACATAAGCTGTATCGCTTTGTCCTGCCTTTTGAAGCGCCCTTTCGGCCGAAAACATAATTTCAGCGCTGCTACTGCTGCATGAAAGACTATCTTCAGTGCGTCTTCTTTTTTGCCGGTTACTAAGGTCCTCAAAAGATTTACGAGGACTAGGATGTGTACAAGTTGAAGCATCAGATTTAGCAGGAGAAATTATGGGCTCGATGACGTCACTTATATTTTCTGTAGAAGGTTCCATATTTTCATTCTGTAATTCCGGCCATTGAATTGCAGCCTGTAGCCAAATCTCATGTTTCTTCCGAAACTTATCTGTGCTTCTTCCAGACTGTGTCCATTTTGCATAAATGCGGTAGCAAAATCGACGACACCAGTCTTTTAAACTTGTTTCAGCACTTTCACATAACTGAACACAACTGTTATCTTTTAAAACACTGAACAAATAGTTAAAGTCGCGTAAATCTTTATGTGCGCGTGCGCATAAAGCAACGTGAATATCAAGATTTGTATTAAAATTTGGAAAATACATTGCGAGATTAGCTTGGATACAACGAGGTGTAAATCAACACTGATTTTAAAGTTACTAATAGTGACCTATTTATATAAAATCCAGGTATCCCAGGTATCCTTTGTTAAATATTGCAAGGTAATTAGTTATTGTGATAATTAGTAAATGATGCATGCTAAATTAGTGTATTAAGAGCCATTTAGTAATTAAATAATAGCAATGTTCTTATCAGTAATCATTAGTGCATCAGTTTTATATGTAAACCTTAAGTCCCTAATTATATATCCTAATTAGCTTATATCTTCTCTAATTGGCTGCTCAGAAATGTTATTGTAATAAGGTAAACCTTTAGAAAAACGGTTTTAATCAACAAAATAAACAAAAAATAAAAAAATTGTGTTATAAAATAAACATCACTCTTTATCCCAGAAAGTGCACATTTGGCGCACTATGTGTCTTAGTATTAAATATAGCTCTTAGTATTAGCATTATGATATTAGAGACCGCTACTTGAAACAAGCCCGGAATCAGGAGGGAGAGAGCTCGATACACTCATTTTCATAGTAAAATTTCACATTTTCTCAAATTACTCCCGAAATATGGGAGTTATGAAGAAATTCATCAACACAAGTTATGAAGGCATTAAGTAATCGAATAAGATGGCATCATTAGTTTGGCATAATTTTACTCTTTTTTTTCGGACATGTCTACGTCCAACCGCTCCCATACATTCGTTCCACTGTGCGGCGCGGCGGCGGAAGCTCGACCCGCTATGGCCCTTCAAAAGGAGCACAGCAATCCAGACTTAAAGGCGAAATCTTTGTTAACATAATAATATGGAGGTAAGCGAGTATGTGGTACAGGTTTTTTTGCAAACGACGTATTACAAGCATTTACTTTCTTATTTTTTGCTTGTTATATCACTAGTTTTCTCTGAAAGTATAGAGGTAAGTATTTTAGTACTTTAGGAAAAAATAATATAAAGAAATGAGGAGATAAAATTTGAACTTAAACTTGAGAGGCCTATCACAAAATTGCGTTCGCCAGCCGACGCATCGCATTATGTAGCAATTTGGCTGTTGTATATACGTTTATTTTAAGTTTAATACCTTTTTTAAATATTTTTTATATGAAATTTAATTTCTTATGAACTAACGGTTATTCTGGTAATAATAATTGATGTAGTAAAGAGAAATTTACAGTTAATTTTGAGCGTTTTAAGTAGTTTTGAACGGGGCTTTTTAATAGATATTCTATACATATTTCTAAATTCTGAGGGCACTGAACTAAACTACTATTCAATAAATAAATATTATTAGATATTATATTTTATTTCGTTGGCTTACGTACAATAGTTCAATCCACGAGCTCGAAAAAGTGCCATTGCGCATTTCAAGAAAAATTTTGAAAAAACGCTATAAACTATATTAATAACTATTCTCCACCAATTAATAACTAAAAGTTGTCGAAGTCTTTCAGTTTCTCAAAATAAGAACGCCAAAATTGGCCATTTAACGCAAAAATCACGGTCGTAATTTAATACTCGTAGGCCTCATAACTGGCGAAATGTGGAAGTACACCTCTGCCTAACTCTTAAAAAACACAATACGAACATAAATACGAACGTAACGACTCAAAACGAATCAAAATATTTTCACCAACCATTTTTTATTTTTTTTATCTGCACGTAACAAACCATTTCTATCCCCTAACGACAAATACCAGCAACAATAGTCAGTTGATGAACAGCGCATCATGACAAACAAACAGTGGAATCTTCTCGGCCCACATAAAAATCAATTTGCAGTGCAAATCGAGCGAGGAGACCAATTCTTTCCAAGTCATCGGCTCCCTTAAGCTTCGTGGCCTGGAAATTTCCACAATTTTGTAAAAAAAAAAATATGCAGTGACTTTATAAATGCATGGCTAGGCCACGCGTGACCGGCGCGGCGCATCCGGGATTTCGTTTTAATCCCACTGCAATAGAAAACCTTGATATCAAAATTGAAGGATCAAAATTCGCTATTGCTGATTGTTTCCGTAATTGATTGAAGTTTTGATTTTCGATGGTTGCGGTTCGGGGTTTTTTGAATGAATAGAAAAGTTGGATTTAGAATCGTGGCGTAACTTTGCAGGCACCAGACATTTTTTTTTAAAATGTTTATTGGAAAAAAAGGCTTTAATCGCGAAGCGATTATGTCAGCCTCGTAGTTTTACAATATAAATACAGCACAGATAAAAACTAAGATCTTAACTTAATTAATTTAACAATCAAGTAATATAATTTAATAGCTAATTTGGATGTAGGTTTAGACAGGATCAAATTACACATGCCAACTTCCCTTAACGTAAGTCCCGCTTCTGATTCCAAAACTCTCCGTTCTGTCCCAACCCGAGCACACTCCACCAAAGCGTGGTAGGTGTCCTCCCTCATGTTGCAGATCAAACAGTTTGGGGAGTCAACCACCTTGCGGTTCGGGGTTTTTTGAGTGAACAGAAAAGTTATATTTAGAATCTGGCATAACTTTGCAGGCACCAGACATTTTATATCTCTTCTGCACGTTGCAGTTGTTTCAAAATTGTCACGATTATGACATTTGACCTAGTTACCCACATTACATAACAACACAACAGTGTTACCAAATCTTCTCTTCGCATCTAACACAAATTGAAGTACACACCAACTCAAACAGGCCTAGACAACACATCGAGAATTAAGGCGTTCATCTCAAAATCTCGTCTATATTCAAATTTTTAAAATGTAACTCGGTACACGGTGCTACTGGTGCGCTATACGTAAGCCAGATGATAAGCGGACAGGGCAATTTGGCAACGAAACCAGCCTCTATCACAATTCGATGCCAACCCGCACCGGCCTACGCAACATAGACCGTTATTTTAGTTCCGGTGGCCTAATTTATGTTTAAATGGACGCTTAATGAACGTCATTCTGTCCCAGTTAGTTCCATGGAAATATTGGTAATGAAATTTTATGAATAAAAAATATTTTGTCGCCTTTATACAATGAATTTTACTGGCTGTTCGTCGGTTAAATGTTTTGTACGCAAACACAAAGAGCTGGAATTATGTTACCGTTTTCCGTATTCGACACACAAATTCAATTTTCCTGCTATGGAAATATTGTATCGTAGGTGACACCGTGACAGCATCCAAACTGAAATCGAAACAGACGAAAGAATAGCAAAATGAGGAAAAGTGAGTGACGTGTCAATCATACGATTTGATCTCAATCATCTCCCGCACGGTTAGGTACATCAGCCGCCGACAGCCGCGACGGTGTTATAGATTTCAATCTGTCAAATCATGTTTTGTACTCACAAAAAGTTTTACCCTCAGTTACGTTCGGAATACGCTGGAGAGAAAAGTTTTCGCAGTTGGCAAAGGTAAACGTGATATTGGTGGTGCTGATAATGTTTCTATTTTTACCCGGGAGTATTGTAGCGTCACGTAACAAAAAACAATCTAGTTTATTACACTGAATAAAGTGGACTACACCAAAGTTGAACCTTTAAACAGGGAGTAGATTAAGTAAGATCCCATCAAAAACATTGTTGCAACTTCATACAAGTATCTCGTTTCTGTACAAACTGTAGTGGATTCAGCACATTAATGTAAAAATGCTACACAATGGCTAGTTAATGTGTCTAGACTACTGAAAAAGCGCACAAGTTGGAATTGACATTGCCACTTTATGGCGGCTCCGTTTGTTATTGTCCCACTTGTGCTCGAGCCAAGCGATGCTCAGGAGCCAAATACATTCCGAATAGGTACCTTACGAGGCCGAATAGCCAAATACGAATGCATACTGCTAAGTTAGCGTCTTGTTGCATTACGGATAACTCAAACGTAATAGATTTGCGCTTTACTCAGCCTGCTACACGCACTGACGACACATGGATATATGGATACGAAATGTGTTAGATACGTCTATTTTGCTTGTCGACTTCTGAATGTGATAGGTACTTTTATATTCATATTCAACTCCTCAGGGTTATCTATTATCATCACAAACTCAATAGCGTAGCGCCCAAACTAATTATTCGGGATTTTCAAGTGCGGTCAAGCAAAACAAACGCGAAAAGTTTTCTGGAACTTTACTTGTGTCCGGTGAATTCAATAGCTGCTTCAGATAAATAAAAAGTAGTTACTTCCCTAAGGATACTTTGGCCTTCGGCTAGTGTTGGTCTGCACTTGAGAGCTGATACATATTGCATTAGCCTCCGTCTCGAGCTAGTTTGATCCCAACACATTGTTTTAGCCCTCCATTCTGCGGAGAAATCCGACGAGGAAATCTTCGCCGTCGTTCGAATAACACGGAGGATCAACAAAAAGTTTTTTTTATCAATTCAAGGAAGTTGCGAATCAGGATAGCGGCGGCTGCGGTAAGTTTTAAGTGAAGCGAAATTTTTAATTAGTTTCTTAAGACACAATCTGCGGAAAAATGGAAAAGTTTTGCCATGGAATGTATGTTTTGATAACAAAATGCAATTTTTAGATGCAATGTTTATTTCTCATTTATTCTTTGCTACTTGAACTCATACTATTTTATCTAGCAACGAAATAGGGATGATGACTAAAAAAATATTTTTTATCCGTCATGTAGATTATTAAAAAATATTGGACACGTATTTTTTTCTTTTTTTACGTAATCATAACATTACGGCGATACATTGAGTTTAAATGTGGCATGACGTCACTTCTCAGTAGATTTTATACGTAGCTGTGACATAACGAGCCCCCACTCCCCAAGTTTAATGTGTTTTATCTAAGTCATTTTTATTAATATGATAAAGCAGAAAAAAAAAAGTGTCTAATATTTTTTATTATCTGATTGACGGACTTAACAGTTTAGCTTTTTTTTTTTTACCCAGGACACATCCCTATGGTTACCTCCGTTCTGCTCCATAAAAGAAAATTGGGAAATCCGGGAAAAGATTCTGTTTTCAGAACTGATCCCAAAAACTCACTAAAATCTGTAACATAATACAGCAGTAAAAATAGTAGATAAGGATAAGCAGTACACGGCAGAGTCTATATAAACATGCTAAACGAAACTGGAGCCCTTCAGCTCTTTATAATACGACCTTTGCCATGCGTCGAGTATGCAAAATCGCAATGTGGGTCGCGTTACCCCATCGTTTATGTGCCTAAAGAATATTGGGAGAATGAATTGGTGATAAATAATACCCCGTGTCTGTAAGTAGGTGGTGTGGAAGAGACGCATTATACGGCGAGTCAAGACGAGACAGACAACCCTGTCGTGTCGTGTCGCCGTGTTTACCCTCGGAAAGTAAATGTCAATAAACTTCTAGAGTCCCCTCCGGGGGAAAAGTGTCCGTGTATTGAGGAGCCGTTGTCTCAGTGGCGAGAGAGAATAATGTAAAATATATGTTCAGTTTATACGAAGGCCTTTTTTTTACTGAAAAGGCTTCGCGTGACCTTTTTAGTGTTACGTTATATTAAGATTGGGACGGCACGTGAGTCGGTACCTATTTGACAAGTGAGAAAAATGTCATTTCCTATAATGAGATTTCTATCCTCGTCTTTATGAAGAGGAATATTTAAAAGATGTCGACCACTTGTCATTCTGCGTTAGTTGTGAGGGTCAATTGAATTTAGGATATAATTATGTAGATGTCGTTGAAAGCTTTCTTATCTGCTAGCAAGTTATAAATGAATGGATAGGGAATCATGTTATTTTTTGTTTAAAGTTATATTAAAAAGATACTTTCTAGATTGCAGTGCGATCTAGAAAGTGTCCATCAAAAACAAAATATTTGTACGGTTGCCAGCACATCATTATTAGGTTACCACAGACTGTCGAGTTTTCTCATTCGATTTTGAACTTAACCTCCAACATTTTAAGGTTTGGAATCGTTTGGAGAGATTTGACGGTTTCGTCACAGACGGACAAGGGGTTATCGGGTTAAGCTACATTATTATTATCTTGCATGATTAAGCTTCACATGCCATACTAAGGCTAAATAGAATATAAGATCAAATAATGTAACATGATGTGAATCCACCGATTGTACTTAGGTATGAATATGAATATGAATGAAAATCGTGCTGAACAAAAAATTGTTAATGCTAATTTCTATAGAAAAATATAAAATAGTTTACTTCTCCTGGCAGCTCTTGAAAACAATAAATCTTAGCAACAACAAACCAGTGAAAAAGCTTTGTTTTTCAACTAAAGTCTTTATGTAAAATATAAAATTGGAGCTCCATAGCTATCATACCTTTTAGATTTATTCTGAAAACTTCGAAAGTCACTTGTTTCTATCCTCAGAGTGCCGAAATTTACATCACTCGGGTCTCAAACACGTATACTAAAAGCTTTCTCAGATTTTTGTTTCGACTACCCACAGTTTTCGAAAGCTATTACCGAGTTTTATAGCGGAATATGAATTTTGTAAGCTAACTGCTAAAGCAGAGAATGGTTTAGCGTCTTAACTTAAATCAAGACAAGTTTGGTGTTACATGTTTTAATTCTTGGGGCTATTTGAAGCTACTTCTTACTTAGCTATCTTCTTTTTATAGATCTTTTTCTTAATGAGTTTGTTTTACACAGAGTGGCGATTAGGTTATCGCAGTTATTACAAGTTTTTATCAGTCTATTAAAATAAGCAAAATAAACTATTTTAAATAGAAAATTGAAAGTTTCAAACAAAATAAATAGGGTAAAAATTTACACGAAAAAAAAAATCACCGATATTAAGGCACCATACACGTGCGGGGCGATGGTATCAACAATTCAACACAAACTTTATATTGTTACCAAATAGTCACAAATTAAGTTTAATGTTGATAAATACTAAAACTGAAAATGGTCCCACAATGGCTAGAATGTTAATTGTTATTAATTATTTTAATTCATCATCATCATCATTTCAGCCGAAAGACGTCCACTGCTGGACACTGCCTCCCCCAAGCACCGCCACCTCGACCGGTTCTGTGCTTCCCGCATCCAGCGGATTCCTGCGGCTTTCATAAGGTCATCGGTCCACCTCGTGGGAGGCCTTAAGAGGGTTGTCACCGGTCCACTAGCGCCATCGCCACTCCTTTTTAAACATATTATCTCGTGACTGAGAAGGAATTATGAAAAACTGCTCAATCAATCAATCAACAAATTGAGCAGTTTTTCATAATTCCTTCTTGGCGCTAGTGGACCAGTGACAACGCTCTTAAAAAAGAATCAATTCAAAAAAGAATCAATTCAAAAAAAGAATCAATTCAATTTTGGAAGTTCTCCCCCTTCCAAAATTTAATTGATTCTTTTTTTGAATTGTTTTTTTTTTTAATTGTGTGTGTTTAAAGTACGTAACGTAGAACACGTGGTTTCAATTAATGTGATAACCTAATCGCCATGTCTATTTATTTATAGGAACGTATTGATTTTTTACTGTTTTAGCTACATTCTCCTCTCATGTCATAACCCTTTCTTTGAGTTTGAAATTTAATTTAAACTGAATTTGATTTATAATCTTATTAACGACAGAACTCACAGATGTGAGGAGGCCCTCTGTTTTTACGGGACTTAGCCTAGGGGAAACCAAATATTTTCACTTTCCTATAAGTGAATGCAAATCATAACCACGGAGCAGGATGGGCTAAAGTTAACATTAGCACGTAAAACATTACGGTTTTCGCATATAATGTTAGTTTTTTGGACAAAAATAAAACAAATTTTCAAATGACAGGGGCAATTTATATATATATATTTTTTTTTGAATTTTTTGCGCTCAAAAGTGCCTTTTATGTGCCTATTTGAAATCAATGATTTAACTTTGACTTTGACATAGGTACCATTCCCTTTTTTTAAGTCCTTTTTTTTAATTCGTTGTAGTAGAATGCAGCAAATTGCCTTCATCTAGTAGAATGCTTGTAACAGAACGCTAGAACAAGACATTAGTACCCGTAGCTGCAAACGACTTGCTGAACAAACAACGAGATTTATTATACTGGTAATCGTTTACTTACACTGGTCACTTCATACAGCAAGTGCAGAATATATGGGAAACGGAATGAGTAATGTATTCGCTAAATAAACCGCAGTTAATTCATGCGTTTAAGTCTGCCGTGTATAATGTATGCCGCAACTCTACGATGCCGTTTTTATGGCGCGAACACACAGAAATACAGACTGAACAAATATCTGTAGGGCATAACAAATATTTTACCGATGCGGCGACCAAATTGCGAGCAGTCGGTTTGTCAATTCATTTTATTTATTTGCATAATGTAGTACACATAGACTTAAAACTAAGAGTAGATGACCAGCAAGTATTATTACAATTAACTTATAGCTATGTAGGTTAAATACATAAAGTTAACATTATATTGCATACCAATACTATATATCAATATCACAACATTCATTCTATTCTATTCTATTTTTTATTATGGCAAGCAAAGCCGATGTCGACTATTCTGCCAATGTCACACCATTCATTATTACTACTAATACATAACAATACCTACTACTTTCTATCATATATTAATTTATAATAATTAAAGTCATCTGAATAATTAAAATATACTATATATTAGATAGATAAATAGATAGATAGATAGAATACTCTTTTCAAACTCAAACTCAAAACTCAAATCATTTATTTCAATTAAACCATTTACAGGCACTTTTGAATTTTCAAGGAGTCGGTCAGTAAGAAAAATTAACTACATGCAGCTACATTCCCATTCCAAAGCGTAGGTACCTATGGAGAAGAACGGGCAAGAAACTCCATGGACACTCTTTTAAATTAAATTGTTACAAAAGTATTAGTTACATCTATAGGTAATGTTTAATTTATAACTAAATGTGAGACGATGTAAAAATAAAAATAAACTTACATGTTAAAAGCGTCCAGAGTAGGTACAACAAATAGAAACAAAATAAAATAATTAAAATAACCCGTGGCAGCTAAGAGATGACCAGTCCCAACTGACGGCGCCCGTTCACGAACATTACGCATGGATTAGCACCATTCAGCTCAACCATTTTGAAGGGACCTAAATGATCCAACACACACGCCACCATCAGCGAGACATCTAAGTGAGCATGACATACTCTCAGCCGCCAGGGCACATTCAAGTCAATGAAAGACATATTACACGGTCAATGGTAGCTCTATAGTACATAGGACTCACACCTGTGCTATGCAATTATATAATACAATGGAGGTTGAGTTTATACAATGCAAAGATAGTCTTACACTCTTCAGCAGCTCCAACATTATTGTCAAATATTATTATAAACATAAGCGGGATATTTACCATGTTTATTCATTGTTATGAGTTCCCGTTATTTCGGCGCTGTTGCAAGCACCATGATCACTGATAAACCATATATACCACCATATAACCATTATATTATTGTCAAATGTTAATCAATTAGTTGAGGTTGTGGAGCAGGACCAGCTTTATGTACACCATAAAAAATACAGATATAAATGTAGAACTGTTACATAGGGTGTAACAATGGGCGGTCTTATAGCTAAAAGCGATCTTTTACAGACAACCTTTGGATAGATCAAAAAGTAGAAGGACAGACAATACTGCAGGTAGTCAGTGGTGTACCATTTACATATATACAATAAATACATACATACATAAAGCATATAGATACTTATCCATATAAATATATATATATACATACAATAATAAACATGATACAAGAGCAAGGAACTTTAAGTAATGATGATGTTTAAGGAGAGAGGAAGTGATTTTTAACCAGAATTTTAAAAGTGGACAAAGATTGAGCACGCCTTATCGAGACGGGCAAGGCATTCCATAACCGTACTGCTTGAACTGTAAAAGACTTGTCATAAAAACTAGTGGAATGCATTGGCATCTCTAGTCTCAAGTTTTCCGATGACCTCAGATATCTATTATGTGTGTCATGAAGGAACTTGAAACGTTCTTTAAGACAAGAGGGGGTTTTAGGATTGAACTAGGCTAGGTATTAGGATTTACTGTAGAGCTGAAATAAGATATGAGAATTCCGGCGAAGACGTATGGGAAGCCACTTGAGCTTTTTAATTATTCAAATGACTTTACATAGATATTCAAAAAAATATATGCATAGATACATGACATTGGTGCTTTATTTTAGCTTCTTATCTTCCATACTCTTTAATACTACAATAACTTTTTATTTTTGAAGTAATGACTTTTGTCTAAATTTAAATATGCACAGAGTTGTGGATTTTATAGTATATTTGGATATCCTGGGCTATTTTGATACAGCTCTAGACTAGGTACCTACTGGTAAAATTCAATTAGTTTTGCGGCGCTCATTCTTATCAATATTAAAGAGTTGTATATTCTTTTTAACAAATATGGCTATTTCTAGAATATAAATTGAGGGTAACGTAAAGGTTATTTTATTGATGAAAAGGGGTTTGCAGCAGTCTCTGGGTTATAAAATAAGTGATATATTTTTCACTAGCTTTTGCCCGCGGCTCCGCCCGCATGGATGTCGGTTATCGCGTAAAAAAGTAGCCTATGTCCGTCTCCATATCCCAGGCTATATCTCTGCCAAATTTCATGACGATCGGTTCAGCGGTTTAGGCGTGAAAACGTAACATTCAGACAAACAGACAGAGTTACTTTCACATTTATAATATTAGTATGGATTTCACCTGTATTTTACCACAACGTTTTTAATATTCATTCAGCAATTTTAAATGTCCGTAACAGCTGTTTTAATCATGCCACATTAAGGTATTAAGGTCCACTTCATAATATGGAAGTGTTCATGGAGTGATGCCATTTACTTATTATTCTAAAGAAATATTTCCATAATAGAATTCTGACTTTAGTAGAATTTTGTATTTGAATTATGTGTGTAATGTTCATCATCATCATCATCAGCCTATAGCAGTCCACTGCTAGACATAGGCCTCTCCAATTGCACGCCATTCAGCTCGATTCTCGGCAACTCTCATTCAGCTGCTACCAGCCACCCTGCGGAGATCGTCGCTCCACCTAGCCTGAGGACGTCCTACCTTACGTTTGCTGATTCGCGGTCTCCACTCAAGAACACGTCTACCCCAGCGGTCATCGGTTCTACGACTAATATGGCCGGCTCATTGCCACTTCAGCTTGCTTATTCTGTGTGCTATGTCGACAACTTTGGTTCTCTGCCGGATCACCTCGTTCCGGATTCGATCCCTCAGAGAAACTCCAAGCATAGCCCGTTCCATAGCTCGCTGAGCGACCTTGAATGTATGGACCAAACGTACCGTGAGTGTCCACGTTTCAGCTCCGTAAGTCATAACAGGCAGGACGCACTGATCGAAGACCTTGGTCTTTAGGCTCTGTGGAATACGTGACGAGAAGACTCGACGAAGATTCCCAAACGCTGCCCAGCCCAGCTGAATTCTTCTGTTAGCCTCCCTCTCAAAGTTGTTCTTACCAAACTGCAGAGTTTGCCCGAGGTAAACATATTCTCGAACAATCTCGACAGCACCGCCATTGACAGCAATCGGTCCCGGAGTGACGTGTTCGTTGAACATAACTTGGGTTTTGTCCAAGTTCATCCGGAGACCAATGCGTACAGAAGAATCAACTAGGCCATCCAGCATTTGCTGCAAGTCATGCAGCGATTCAGCCAGTATGACAATGTCATCTGCAAATCTCAAGTGTGAGATGTACTCGCCGTTGATGTTGATGCCACGTCCTTCCCAGTTCAGCATCTTAAACACATCCTCCAATGCGTTAGAGAACAATTTCGGGAAATAACGTCCCCTTGTCTCACGCCTCGACGCAGGGGGATATGTTCAGTTCGCTGATCCTGAGTTTGGACGGTCATTGTTGCGTTGTCATAAAAACATCTCAGCACTTGGATGTATCGCCAGTCGACTTGATATCGCTGCAGAGACTCCAAAACAGACCAGGTCTCGATAGAGTCAAAAGCCTTTTCATAGTCCACAAATGCAAGACATAGGGGCCGATTATACTCTTCGGACTTCTGTATAATTTGCCGCACTGTGTGAATGTGGTCTATGGTGCTGTATCCTCCTCGAAACCCGGCCTGCTCCGGTGGCTGAAACTCGTCGAGTCTTCGCGATAGATGATTCGTAACGACTCTTGAAAACAACTTATATACGTGGCTAAGGAGCGAAATGGGTCTGTAATTCTTTAAAAGGGTCTTATCACCCTTTTTAAAGAAGAGAATGACCACACTCCTGCGCCACGCTTCTGGGGTTCTCCCAGAGAACAGGACAGAGTTAAAGAGCTCCCTAAGCTCTTTCAGGACAGGCCTTCCTCCCGCCTTCAGGAGCTCGGTCGTAATCCCGTCCTCACCAGGGGCTTTTCCATTTTTAAGCTGTTTAAGAGCCGCCTCGATTTCGTCTAGGCTGACTTCTGGCAGGTCTTCCGTGAAATGGCGGATTAAGGTGGCTCTGGAATCCTCATTTTCGGGATCAGGTCGAGACGCGTGCGATGCGTATAATTGGCCGTAAAAGTTTTCTACTTCCGAAAGGATCTCCGGCTTCGAAATGACGATATCCCCACCGGATTTGGTCGATCGCTTTCTCTATAGAGCGCGTATTGCAGCGTCGGAGGTCGCGTCGTACCAGCGTTCTAATATTTTTGTTGAGTGCCCGTTGTTCCGACGAAGTGATAGGTGGGTTTTCACGTCGTTCCGTCATAAGCTCTAGAGTCTCTTCCGAAAGTTTGGACTTCTTGCCTGTACGCCGCATTTTACAAAAACGCGTGCCTTCCTCCCTGAGGATTTCCGCCATTTGATCGAGCGCCTGGTCAACGTCATTTGTGGTTTCCACGGCAGCAAATCGGTTCTTCAGGTCTGACTGGAACGCTTCAGATCCTAACATAGTTTGGAGCATGCTTGGACGGAGCCTAGACTTCATCAAACGAGTTCGCTCGAGCTTGAAGTTGATATTCAGAGAGCCTCGGACAAGTCTGTGATCACTGCCGGTGTTGAACCTGTTGATCACCGAGACATCCCTGAATATATGTTTTTTATCCGTTATGATGAAGTCTATCTCATTTTTCGTCATAGTATCGGGGCTTCGCCACGTCCACTTCCTTTGGGGCTGTTTCTTAAAGAAGGAATTCAACAAGAAAAGCCCCTCCTTCTCAAGGAAGTTGACAAGCATTTGCCCCCTATGATTTCTACTGCCAAACCCGTAGGATCCTACTACCGATTCGTTGCAATTCTGTACTCCCACTTTAGCGTTAAAATCCCCCATGAGAACGTTGTAGTGGGCCTTAGTAGTGCAGTGCAGTGCCCTGGAGATGTCCTCAAACATTTCCTCCACTTCGTCGTCAGAGTGTGCCGAGGTCGGTGCGTAAACCTGAATAACCTTGAGGCTATACCTCTCGGTTAACTTCAACACTAGGTACGCTACCGCCGGTGCCGGTAATGTTCATGCCGTTGTGTAATTTGTGTTTTGTTGTATTTTATTTTATAGCAGTTAATTCGTTTTTATGCAACTTCTGTCCAATGTTTTTTTTTTTTTTTTTTAATGAGAAATGACGAGTGAGTTTATTTTCTGTAAGTAAATTTTTACAAAAAATACGTCAATCATATTTTAAAAACTAAGTAGATGAGGTCGGTGTTTCCTATCTGACTACTCTGAGAAGAAAGGCCGAAACAAACTCAGAGGTCACAATCTAAGTCCAGACTTAGTCTTGGTCAGATCATATGAAGACCATGTAGATGTACACCTATAATTTGGGTGTATTCGCGCTGTCCCCATTACCCGTATCCCCGTTAATGGTAATTCACATAAAAAAGCTAAAAAAAAGGTTATTTATTTATTTATTTATTTAATACTTTAAGCACAAAAAAATGTACAGAGGCGGACTTAATGCCATAAGCATTTTCTACCGGTCAACCCTTGGGTTCCATTTACTTTTTAAGTACTGAATTTTAGAAATAATAAATTTTAAAATCAGTACCAAAGTAAAATGGAACCTTTTTTTCGCCATTTTATGTGAATTACCATTAATGGGGACACGGGCGATGAGGACAGCGGGAACACACCATAATAATTTGTGTATACATTTGCAGTAATGCCTTTACTAAATACTTTTGTAAACCAATGTTGAATGTATGTATATGCTGTTGATATTCTTTAATAAATAAATAATCATCACGCTTGGCAAACACAATAATCACAATGACGAACTTTACAAAAAAATACTCAATTCTCATTATTGAGCTATATTACGACAGAAATGCCTAAAACCAACTGACGACGTTCTTTAATATCATTCAGATAGAAGAATAATTGAAGTATTAAATATATGTATCTTCGAATCAGTGGCGTAGCTAGTCACAAAGGGGCCCTTTTTACACGACTGCGGCGACACTCCAAAGAAAGGGATTTTTGTTTACAAAATAGCGTACTGACATAGCAGGTTAAGTTTACAATGTAATTTAACTAAGATAATGCAAGAGTGAGCGAGGTGAGCTAAAAATTTTAGCACTCAGGCTCTGATACTAGGTTAAGCTGTCGTTGTGATTCTACTAAGAAAATACAAGAGCGAGCGAAGCGAGTTCGAAAGTTAGAACACCCTACTTGAGTAGTTTAAATTTTCTGTGTGATTTTACTAAATGAATGCAGTAAGCCTTAAGCCATAAATAAATTACGTTAATTTTCATATTTTCAGCCCTTATCAATAAGAATAGATTTTTTTGATAATATTTTACGATTTTTTGGTAACACACGTTGCATCGAGGGGCCCCGTATCATGGATACGGCTGATACGGCGGTAGCTACGCCCCTGAATAGAATAAAGAAATGAAAGAACTGAATGAAAATAGACGAAGTATGGAAATTCAGCTAGATGGACCGACTACCTCAAAAAGGTGGCTGGGACAAACGGATGCGGAAGACGGAGAATAGAGTATTGTGGCGCAGCGTGGGAAAGGCCTATTTCCAGCAGTGGACTGCGATAGGCCAAGTTGATTAATTTGATGGAAATTCTTGAAAGTACAACCCAAATGTTTTGTCAAATCTGGTGGATGATTTGATGGGTGTTTTTATTTCGTTCTACAATTACAGCAGTTGAATTAAAATTTGCCGTATTTCAGTAAATTTTTGAATAATTCATATCCAAATCGAATCAATTATTATGTTAGGTACCTATTAATATAACACGATCGGTTATAATGTAAAAGTTTATCATTCCACATGCATTTAAAGGGTTACTCACAGTCGCCAGGCCGGTCGTAAAATATAACGAGAGGCTCCACTCTGTACTAATGACGGGCAGAGTGTTATGACAGAATTTTGTGAAGCAAACTAACAAAGAACGTGCGCGTATTAAGACGAGGGGTAATTGCCGCGGGAAATGTGTTTATTGCGCCTTTATTACCCTCGTTTTGAGAAAATTGTCGTTGCGTATGGGATTAAAATATATTATGTTATTAAGTACTCTGACTGGCGACTGCCTCGTTGATCTAGTTGTCGCGCTACTGCTGTGCATGAGGTCCTTGGTTCGATTCCCAAGTCGGGCAAAGTGTTTTTGTGTTTTTCCATCTGGAATTTCTTAGTAGCAGTTTAGAGTCTGGATTTCCAGATTGGTCCCATTTTTATCAAACTTCAGTTCTGATGATGGAATCCATGAGGAATTGAGGGAACTCCTCAAATTTTATGGAATACATCTAGACGCACTGCAAGTTACCACCCCTACCTAGTTGATATTCCGCCAACTCGCACTAAGCGTTTTCAAACGTCTTTTATAATGCGCACAGCAAAGGAGTGGAACTCTCTGCTTGCGTCTGTGTTTCCGAACGCATACAACCCTAATCTATTCAAAGCGAGAGTGAACAGGCTTCTTCTGGGTAAGCTCACTCCATCGTAGACTTTGTCTCTGTCACCCAGACCTAGACTAGAGTCAAGAGCAAACCCATAGTAAATAAAATAAAAATAAATAAAAAATACATATAACGATTTTTGTCTTCATGAACAAGTCAAGCTGAGTGATGTGTGTGAAGGATGAAATGATAATTTCTGAATGCAAATGCAATCAGAAATTATCTTTTCATCATTGTCATCATCATTTTAGCCGAAAAACGTCCACTGCTGGACATAGGTCTCCCCCAAGCACCGCCACTTCGACCGGTTCTGTGCTTCCCGCATCCAGCGGATTCTTGCGGCTTTCACAAGGTCATCGATCCACCTTGTGGGAGGCCTTCCAACGCCAAGTTATCATTAAGTGAATTGATGAAGAAGACCACGGATGGCCTCCGGAACTCCTGAATGATAAGTATTTCACGGGTGGCAATGAAATATCTCGATTAAGATATTTAGGCGATTATGACGAAGCAAATTTAAATAAATGGTTCTAATCAAAATGGCTCCATCAAACTAATCTGATGATGAAACCGTAAGATAGGCACCAGAACTCCGTAATAAAAAAATGCATCATAGCCGTGTTTAGGCTTATTGGAATTGTCATGAGATGCAGTCGGGCTATAAATGATTTTTAACCGATTTCAAAAAAGGAGAAGGTTCTCAATTTGCCTATAACACGAAATATATTTTTTTTTTATTTTTTATTTTTTTCGTAAAAAAGCCAAAGCAAGGAAAACATTTTCTTTTTTCTAAATGTTTTATATTTTTACATAATTATTATAATTTTAAAATTAATTGAGACATTTTGCAAAAGAAAAAAACCTTATTTACTTATTCTACGAGTATGAATGACCCGCCCGGACGCTGCGACCGCGACGCCGCCGCCGCGACGGACGGTAGCGGCACGAGCACGCTGAATTTTGATAATTAGTCATCATATCAAGTAATTTTAAATTATTTTTTTTTTTAATAATATACTCAGATTTAAAAAAAAAACATTTCCATGGCTTCTTTACCACCTATAGGTGTATCTATTAAAATATTTCGTGTTTGAATAGATACACCCTATACACCGTGGCATTTTAGTCGTCTTACAAAGGCAGCCCACTTCATGTATCCAATGACTACTAATAATACATATTAAAAAAAAAAAAAAAATAACTATGACGCACGACATAGTTTAAAACACCCTGTTACGAGTACAGTCCGAGCCTTGTGATACAAGGGCGCCGCAGAATGGATAAGTTGCAATAGTAAGAAACACATTTTTGCGTTAGGGTGAATGAACTCTGATAAAGATGTCGCCGCTCCATTCCGCGGCGCCCCTGTAACATAAGGCTCGGACTGCACTAGTATTAGGGTGTTTTAAACTATGTCTTGCGTCATAATTAATAAAAATAAAAATAAACAAATGCTCAAAAAAAGATTTTTTTTTACTTGAATTATTAGTAATCATTGGATACATGTAGTGGGCTGTGTTTGTAAGACGACTAAAATGCCACGGTGTATAGCTATAATCCTATATGTTCTGGTAGCTATAATCCTATATGTTCTGGCAAAACTTATTTGTTTATGAACCGTTTTTATATTATTATTTCATTTGGTAGAGGAAGCTTGCGCGGTGGTCCCATATAAATTGTATTAACTTTGCTTGGGTAGTTTTTATGTTAGCTTCGATAATACGTATTTAATGCACTCAGTGTATGTTGATGATGCTATAAAACTTCCTGTCACTGTTGTTTACACAGCAAGAACCTATACGAATTGGTGTGAAGTAGGTCATCATTTCAACCGAAAGACGTCCACTGCTGGACATAAGCGTCCCCCAATTGGGTGGGTTTGCCATAATCGCCACGCTTGGCGGGCGGGTTGGCGATCGCAGTATGGTGATAAAAATGCATAGAGAACGCTGCTGCCTATTCTCTATTGGAGTAGGTACTACAACAAAAAAAGTGAAAAATTAAAAACTTAAAAAAAAAAATAACAACTTCCATAAAAAAAAAAACACTAATACTTGTAAGTGAAAAATAATTTTAATTGCGGAAGTAGGTGGCAAAAATCAAAAATACAGAACCAAAGACACCGACTTCCGAAATTAAAGTTATTTTTTTACTTTTAAGTGTTTTCTTTTTTCTTTTTTTTAAACACACATTTTGTCAATTGACTGTATTGAGTTCCATTAACATTCAAAGTCAAATCATTTATTTCAAATAGGCACATAAGGCCTGTGTTCACCAACATTCAAACCACCGGTTAGGTATTTAAACAGTTGATTTATGTCAAATTTCCTAAGTAAAGAACTGATTAAATATCTAAACAGTTGATTTAAATGTTGGTGAACACAGGCCTAAAAGGCATTGTTGAACGTCAAAATTCGTCTAGTTGCCCCTTCTAAAAGTTGGTTTTGTTTGGAGAAGAATGGGCAGGAAACTCCACCGTTACTCTTTCAAAATGCTTTACAATATTTGTGTACATCACTACATATTATAAAACAAAGTCCTCCGCCGCGTCTGCCTGTCTGTCTGTTCACGATAAACTCAAAAACGACTGCACCGATTTTCATGCTGTTTTCACCTATGGATAGCGTGGTTCTCGAGGAAGGTTTTTTGTTAAGTTATTGTATACATTTTTGTAGTTATTGTATACATTTCTGTAGTTATTGTATACATTTTTGTAGTTATTGTATACATTTTGGATACATTAACGATATTTGTTGGAGGTGTCGGAAAAAATAAACCGTCTGGGAGCTTTCAACGAAAACGCTGTCTAAACCCTTTGAGATATAACAAAATAATGTATAGTGGAATTGTGTATCCTGCTATGCTACTTTTATTTTAGAAATAAGCCACGCGGGCGAAGCCGCGGGCAGAAGGTAGTTAAATATATAATTATTGAAGATGATGCACCTAAACTAAAACTACTACACCACAATAGGTGAAAAGAATTTGAATGAAAATACACGCATTGGCCTCATTGGTTGTAAAGGCCATTGCTATTAGTAATAATTGAGCCAAAGTCAAACTAAATACTGCAACTGAAAATTTTCGTGCAAAAAGTTCAAATAACACTTTGCACGACGGAAGTTAAAATCGTATCTGAAAACCTACAATCTAAAACTATTCGGACGCAACTACAAGACCAAACAAAGTTATATGACATAAAAAACATCATTTTGTTATTGTTACTCGTCGAAAATTTTTATGTGAAAACGTGCTTCAAACTTGTCTAATCCAGAGTCATTGGCCAGCTAAAATATGATGAAAAGATTAATTTGTAATTACGAGTAGTTAGTTAGGTACAGTTTCGGTATTAGGTAGTCAGGGAAACTAATTGTTAAGCAAATTGACAACTACGTCAATTGCCGTGTTGTAACCATTTCATACAACTGTGAAATGAATGTGGTTTGTGATTTGAATGTACTGAGCTAGGGAGTGCAATCTTGCAACAAAATTTCAATTTCGGTATTTAAGAGGTCTTGCAAGATCTCGGTATTTTGCGAGATCTTGCAAATTTACTTTTATTTTTAATTATTATAAGTATTCTATTTAAACTTGGTTAAGTTATTATTTTAGGGGTGAAATAATGAAAAAAATACGTATACAAAAAAAAAACGAAATCATTTATTTAAAAAAATTACGGATTGGGTTGGTTGGATTTTGGGTGCAAGAATAATTATTATATATATATTAATCTTGCAAAATTGGTGCAAGATCTCGGTATTTCGAGATCTCGGAATACCGAGATTGCACTCTCTAGTACTGACAATTTCAGTTGGTAGTCAATTTGCTTAACAAATTATTTCCCCGACTTTAACTAGAAAGGAAGAAATAAAGTAGGTACGTTTATTTGCGGTTAACGCAAAAAAACACGAAAAGAACAAGTTGGGGAAAATATGCAACGCATCCACGCAAAACAGCCATCGCTCAGCATAACGCTGCGGTCCTATGCGAGACCGAGCCCCAGTGCTGGTTTTCTACGTCAGCCGCCGTTGACATGATGACGTCAACCGAACGAACGACGTAACGAATTAAAAACATACTAAGCCCTGTGTTCACCAACATTTAAATCAACTGTTAAGATATTTAATCAGTTGTTTACTCAAAATTTCTTAGGCCTGTGTTCACCAACATTCAAACCACCGGTTAGGTATTTAAACAGTTGATTTATGTCAAATTTCCTAAGTGAAGAACTGATTAAATATCTAAACAGTTGATTTAAATGTTGGTGAACACAGGCCTTAGGAAATTTGACATAAACCAACTGTTTAAATACCTAACCGGTGTTTTAAATGTTGGTGAACTCAGGCCTTAGCCTTGTGATCACCAACAGTTAAATCAACTGTTTAGATATTTAATCAGTTCTATATTTAAAAGTTTCTTAGGCCTGTGTTCACCAACATTTAAATCAACTGTTTAGATATTTAATCAGTTGTTTACTTAGGAAATTTGACATAAATCAACTGTTTAAATACCTAACCGGTGGTTTAAATGTTGGTGAACACAGGCCTTAGGAAATTTGACATAAACCAACTGTTTAAATAACCAATCGGTGGTTTGAATGTTGGTGAACACAGGGCTAAAGCAAACAAAAGTTAACCATACTAACTAATTAATTAATAGTCTTTCTTTATTCATTATTAATTTTTCATAGTAAAAAAAAAATTGGTTGTCTGTAAAGTTGGTTTACGGACGATAGTTTAACGTGACAACGTCATAACAAAACATTGATGCGACGCAAGCGTACAATGAGCGTAACGGGACAGTGAGCGTAACGGGACAATTAGCGTAACGGACAACACGTCATCCTTTTTCGTGCATGCAGCCGGCGTTCATCGGTTTATTAGACGTTGTCACGTCAATAAATGTGAGAATAATTTCTCACATTAATTTTTATGAGATCATAATAATATTTGCTATTCAAATAAACATGAATATTTCTACCGGCTGTCCCATTAAGTTACATTTAAGCAGGAAGTACTATCTCTCTACAATTTCTAAGTGCGTACTACGCTCTATGTGAATAGAGATAAAGCACTTTGAGTTTTGACACATACTAACACAATTTATAAAATACTAACGATCCGCCCCGGCTTCGCACGGTGCAATTTACACTTGAAGACGGTATTATTTTCACTTCACGTTTTGCACAAGATTATTTTATTTCGTTTTTATTCAGTTAGTTTTTTTATTTTGACGTGACAACGTCTAATAAATCGATGAACGCCGGCTGCATGCACGAAAAAGGATGACTCATTGTCCCGTTACGCTCATTGTCCTGTTGCGCTCATTGTCCTGTTACGCTCATTGTACGCTTTCGCCGCATCAATGTTTTGTTATGACGTTGTCACGTTAAACTATCGTCCGTAAACCAACTTTACAGACAACCAATTTCTTATTTTATTTAAGTTCTGAGCAGTAACCTAAGAAATATTAGGCTTGCATGAATTCAAGATATTATTTTTGTTTATATGTACATAATATACAGGGTGGATTTTTGAGACCGGGCAGTAAGGGTTGGTACCTTAACCGTTGTAGTTACAGAAAAACGGTTTCAGGAGAGTGTGAGTCGTAGCGTGATGTTATATAGAACCTTCCTCGATAAATGGAATATCCAACACAAAAATATTTTTTCAGTTCCAACCAGTAGTTCCTGCGAGATTAGCGCGTTCAAACAAACAAACAAACAAACTCTTCAGCTTTATAATATTAGTATAGATTATCGAAAAATGAATGTGAGAAATTGTTAAGCGCGCGTAAACTGTTGCGATTCGCTGTTAATAAATCATCCAACCAATCACAGCATAGTCCCAAAAACTTAATATCGGTACAGCCCGTTCCCACTTGTCGGGTGTCGAGCGTCTAGTCGCCTCACCTAGACTGTAAAAAAATGGCTCCATCCAGCTTCGATCGGGTCCGACACCCGACAAGTGTGAACGAGCTCTGACTTGTCAACGAATGAAGACGCACTGAATATACGTAACAAGCATTATTTCACAGACCTGCTACCTTACAAATTGTATATCTAGCTCGTGGCGGAATATTCTCAGTCGCCCCAACATGGATTGCCCCCAGGTGGCAATCGGGAATAAAATTCCCATTTTCCACCGGGTTGGTGATCCACGTCGCTGTGTACAGCGATTTGAAGTAGGGGCAATAACTTCTCAGTCGCTACCTGGTGGCAACTGGGAATTTTATTCCCGATTGCCACCTTAGGGCAATACATGTGGGGGCGACTGGGATTATTCCCTCGCGGCCTATCCATTTCCTATTCAGGTCGGCTTCAGTTTTCAGGCTGAATATCAATATTTCACATACAAATACTGTAATTCGATTAACTCACTTACCTAATTAGGTACTCGGCAATACCGGTATTCAAAGTTTAGACCACTTGTTATACATCCAGGCTTCAGAATAATCGTACGACTAGCCTAAACATTTTTATTTTACTAAAAACATTTTATATAACAAAAAAGCTTTTGGTATTCCTTTGCAAGCTTTTCCCATGTTTATTATTGTCTACGGCTTCACAGACTAATTGGTAACGCGAGGTAGTAATTTAATAAGTTTGCACGAACGAATCTCAATACAACCCCGACATCGTATTATCATTTTTCACAGTAACGTAAATATATGAGAATATCTCGTTACATTATTTTACGACTCACTTTTATATTCATGTTTACGGCAGAAGATAACGAAGAAAAATAAAAAGTAATTGCAGAACTTGAGTGGAAGTTGAACAACCAGACAATTTAGAAGTAGACCATTACCAGGGCGCAATGTCTTAGAGGCCCTAATACATTGTGTCCATTTATTGTGACCTCACCTGTCCTTAGATTAATTGGTGGTGGTAAATAACTGTGGGGGTCAACGTATACTGGTTGTGTACGCAGAATTAAATGCTCTGGAAGGAAACAATCTGAAGCATCGCTGAGTGATATGCGAAATGGGTGAGAATATTAATGCTTTATTATTTATGTTATAGTAAATATGTATCTGTTTATTGAGCGTGAGATTATGATCATTGAGACATCCAGGATAGTTATCTCTCTGTAGTTTTCTTTTGTTTTAGTTAGTCAGAAAATGATTAATAAACCATTTGTCATCATCATCATCATCATCATTTCAGCCGAAAGACGTCCACTGCTGGACATAGGCCTCCCCCAAGCACCGCCACTTCGACTGGTTCTGTGATTCCCGCATCCAGCGGATTCCTACGGCTTTCATAAGGTCATCGGTCCACCTTGTGGGAGGCCTACCAACGTCTTCCGGTACGCGGTCGCCACTCCAGAACCTATCGGCCCCAACGGCCATCTGTTCTACGCGCAATGTGCTGCCCACTGCCACTTAAGTTTGGCAATTCTTCACTATGTCGGTTACCTTGGTTCTCCTGCGGATCTCTTCATTTCTGATTCGATCACGTAGGGAAACTCCAAGCATAGCCCTCTCCATTGCCCTTTGGGTGACTTTTAGCTTTCTAATAAGGCCCATTGTGAGCGACCACGTTTCAGTGCCATATGTCATCACTGGCAACACGCATTGGTCAAAGACTTTCGTCTTGAGACACTGCGGTACGGTGGGACGAGAAGATATTGCGTAGCTTCCCGAACGCTGCCCAGCCGAGTCGGATTCGACGATTGACCTCTTTCTCGAAGTTGGACCTACCTAACTGGACAGTTTGTCCTAGTTAAACATACTCGTCCACAACTTCGAGTGTAGCGTCTCCGATATTCATGAAAGTGGGTGTTACATGGGCATTTAACATGTCACATGACAAACCATTTGTAATGTCATGTAATATTTTCACCTAAAGGCGGAGACTGACTTGTAAAGTTTGTTTGTTATGTATATTTTTGTAGCAAGTTACAGAAGTCAGTGCAGCCAGCTGAGCCGCTCGATGTGAGCACCGAATCCTACACTCGACTGTCGGCTTTTTCATGAATTCCTTGGAAACGCGTCAGTCAGTGCAGCAAGCCGAGTTGCTCGATGCGAGCGCCGGATCCTCCACTCAAATGTCGGCTTTTTCGTGAATTCCTTTGAAACGATGCGAGCCGTTCGATGCGAGCCGCTCGATGCGAGAATTGCGAGCGCATGTTTACAAACAAGTCAGTGCAGTTGTTTTGTTGTTATCTTTTTCTTCCAATAACAATAACTAAATAAAATTAATGAAGCACAAACAACCTCTACGTTCGCCATTCTGAATAAAAATCGAGCACGCTTGAGTCAAGTGCTAGAAGCCAACATTCGCCACATTTAGTGTATCGCCGTTTTTGGGTTCCGTAGTCAACAAGGAACCTTTAACAAACCCCACCCCAACCCTTAACATTGAATACTCGTAGTTTTAACCTGTAAGTGAAAAAATTACAATAAAAAAATAATGGAATTATGTACAAAAAAAGGAGCTACGTCTGCCAACAAACTGCTTTGTAGTTTGGCAGACATATATCTTGTAAACAATTATTTCTGTGAATAAACGCTTTTACATTTTTTTATAGCTTCGCCATGTCCGTCTGTCTGTTCGCGCCTTAGCTCAGAGACCCTTAGTACTAGAAAGATGTAATTTGGCATGGGTATACATATTAATCTCAACGACAAAATGGTTTAATTAAATCTTAAAATATTGTTATAAGAGTACTCGCCTACACGTAAAGTGGGGATGATATTTGTTTTTCTCGTCTATCCCATGGTGTGGTGGTGTGGGGTATTGTTGGATAGACCATTTTGTGAAAACCATTTTTCGATTCATGGATCCGTTTGTGTAATACTCGTATTAAGCTTAGTGCAAATTTTTGTTAGACTCAAGTATCCTCCCCCCCCGCCAGCTAAATGGTTGTACTTGGATATGTGGAAAAATTCACAACAGTAGTATATATAACGAAGTTAAAAGGAAAACTATCATGGCTAAGTAGGCTTTACAAGTTACTGAGTAATAGCCGACCAACTTACATTTACAGTTTATACTACAATGTTAAGGTTGTTGTTGGGATATGTTCATACCAACTACGGAACCCTACATTATGCGTGGTCTTTTTTTTTTTGGGTGGGAAATTATCAAATAACTTCTCCCGCTCTGGGCGGAGCGGGAGGGCGTGTCAGACTTTTACTGACTAAAACCCACCCGTGTTCCTTCAGTTGCCTGTGTGCCAGGGCCACGATATCCCTTTCGCACAAACCCGCAACCCTGGCAGGCACCGGTCCTAGCGGACCCCGTCAGTGCGTGCTGACATCTCTTTGAGGCGCGCGTGGAACACAACACGCCGTCGACCCCGGCCTGGTCCTTACCAGTCAGCGAACTGCCCATAGCTCGCCGTCCGCAAGCCCGCGCCTACGGTGGCCGGGCATCGGCTACCAATTCCCGCCGCTCAGGGCGTCTCCTGCGGTGACTAGGGGCGTGAGGGCGCACGGACTGCCGCTCCCTCACGCGTTCCGCCTCCTCCGCGAGCATTACTACTTCGCAGAAGGAGGTGACTGCCTCCCATGCACTCTTGCTCCGGACCATGGCCTGGACCAGGGCCGGACGCGAGAGATCGCCGCCGGCAATCGCCTCCGTGAGGACACGGCGGTGCTCTGCCCAAGCCGGGCAGACCTCCACCGTATGCTCCACCATGCCCTCCGGGTGATCCATACAGTGGTAACACCCGGGCGTTTCCTCCCGCCTAATCCGAAACAGGAACCTCCCGAAACAACCGTGTCCGGTGAGAACCTGTGTCAGGCGAAAGGTGAAGACGTCGTGCCTCTCTAGCCACTCCTCAAATTGTGCGTGGTCTGACACGCACTTGGTCGGTTTCTTAAACAAAAAATGGAGCGCGCTTGAGCCATGTGCTCGAAGTGAGCGTTCGCCGCATCTTGTGTATCGCTGTTTTTTAACCAAGCTCGCCTCGAATGATACATTACAAACAAAAATTTCTATTCAGTCTCCGCCTTTATAATCTGGAAGGCTCTAGGGGAGAGCCTTTAAAGAGACCTAAAACTCATAAATAAAGTTATATAAAATATCACTTCTGACATCCGATTCAAAAAGGTTTTAACATTTACTTACTAAGACTGTTCTACCGCAGAAGAGCTCGTGAAAACTCTGAAACTGTAAAATACAATTATCGAATGATATATGATTGATGTCAAAAACCGGACGCGGAGAAAATTGAGCCGGAAGTCGGACCCCTAGCAAACTGGGATTAATCACGTCAAGCAGAGCGACAAAATAGAATAAAAAAAGAATAACAGAACTAATGATCATCGTAGTGCCAAACATATACTTTTTGATTACGTATGATTTTTTAGACAAAAAAGCGGCTACGTGCGATTTGAACGCATGCACATAGGGTTCCGTAACGTAATAAATTTCAGTAAAAAAAGTATCAAATAAAATACAGTTAAAGGGTTTAATTGTTACCCTTTAACTTTAAAAACTTTTTTTTTTAACCTTTAATCTTTTACTTTTTTTATTTTTTATTATTTGTTATTATAGTAGCCATAGTGGCACATACTCTGTGTTAATTTCAAGTGTCTACCTAGTACGGTTCAAAAGATACAGCCCTGTGACATTCTGACGGACGAGCGGCAGCGGAGCCTTAGCAATAGGGTTCCATTGGCACCCATTGGGTAAAGAACTCAAAAAAATTAAGAACTATCAAAGTAGTGAAACAGCTGATACGAGTAGGTACTTAAGCTTTAATGGTGACAATTAAACGCACGCTGGAAAGTTTTCAGGATACTTCGCAGCCGGGTTTTTCTCCAACGTAATTAGCTATTTTAAACTCCTTCATAACGACATGCTTTTCATCTCCTTTAACACAAAAGGACGTTTTAAAAATTCCATTTTCTCTCCTAATTCCAGCCGTGAATGCAGTTCGTTTTTTAAAAACTTTTTTGATTGCAGATGAGAAAAGATAAGAGTGGATGGACTCGGAAACTTGTGATAAATTAGTGAATGAATTAAATTGGTCTGAACGAAAAGTAGGAGCGAGTTGAATGGAATGAATGAAGCAAAGCGTATCGCAGCACGTGTGATAAGTAAATATCGGATATTCGGATGCATATTCACCTGAAGTTGAGATGTTGGCTAATATGGAATGCGCTTTTGTATCGAAAAAATCCCGCGGTTCAGGGATCTACAAATGTAGGTTTCTGATATATGCTTCTGGTATATTTACTTATTTTCAAATGTGGGAAAAAATCCGAATTTTAAATAAATATGCAGCAGAATAGTTATGCAATCCAAGAATCACGGGCTTTTTTTTTTTAATAAATGTTTTTAGACATCGCTTACATACTACACATTCGAATAGTTATGCATTCCCGTTGTTCCTGGTAACACGGGTTTTTTTTTAATACAAATATTCTAAGAAGCCGCTTCCATACTTTCATAGCTAAAAGTTAACTTTAGGTAAATATGCATCCGAATAACCGATCTCTAGTGATAAGTCGAGATACGCGTCACCCCCGTTTATAACACGCCGCACAAATATATATATATGTATGTTTTCTTTTGTATGTTTTCGTTTCGAAGATTGAATTACCTTTGTAACCAATTTAACGACTCGGTCACGTTTCCTGTCGGAAGAACATTATTTTTATGGAAATCGTACAACCAAACTTGATGTTCATTTCAATGAAAACAAAATCACGACACGATTTTCCTCAAGGAAACTCTTGTAATAAAATATATCTGTCGTAATATATTAACACGTTGAAAGAAATAAATTTAACGGAATCAAGCCAAAACTCATCCAATTCTCCCATTTCTGCGAGGACATAAATCATCGTCAGTCGCACCTGACGGTGAGGACAGGATGAAAAATATCAAAACGTTTGAACCAGTATCAACAAGTTCTAATGCTGAAGACTTTTCCTTGCGAAGAATAAAAATGTTTGTTTGTTACCGTCGGCGATCGAAATAGTCGCTTTTATAGATAAGCCATCAAACTTTGATTGTCGGATCCGGTTGTTTAGATGGCGCATAAAATTTACCATAATCGTGTTCTGGAAGCACGTTAAGCTTTTAGTGCTAGTTGGGCATTGCTTGTTTAGCGTCGGGAGAACATGTCTGACCTTTTGTTAAGCAAAGTGGAGTATCAGGGAGCTTAGATATCCAGACACCGTAATCTTACTTCCTATAGAGGGGAGGCTCATTGTTCGACGATCTTTACTGCCGAGCCTTATATTGTGTGTTAGACGTGAGCGAATGATAGAAAAGAGCTAGCTATTTTAAATTGATGTAGCTCTCGCTCATTCACTCGCTCGCTAAATAGTTCATTCAGAGTCACTAGCTCAGTAAGTCAGTACTTCAGTCGGTCTCGGCAAATGTCTCACCGAGCGATACACCGAAGACATCAACCGAACGGCTCGCTTCGGAATACTTCAGATCGCATCTTTCGCTCTTCCAACAGTAGCTCTCCAACACAATACGTCATTGTACACTTATCACGACATAACGTCAAGTAAAGTCATAATAAAAACAAACAGTAGTACTTAGTACTTTACGGTTGTTTTGACGAAATGGAATGCATGCAAAGTACCTATAGTGAGGTATTTACTGTATTTTTCAAAGAGTTATTGATTATTGAGCGAGCCGAGCCGTCTTCATCGACGCGCGTGCGGCGTGAGTCAAATAAGCTAACAGTCGGCGTCTGAGGACTGAGTCACTGAGCTATAGAAGAGCTAGTGAGCTAGAAGAGTGATATAGTTTTTTTTTTTACTTTTCAGGAGTTATTTCGCCCATGTCTATTGTGTCTCTAATATCATGTGGGATTAGGACAGTGGTGTGGGTGGTAAAAGGACTAAGAAGTCGTGTTCGCGCGACAAATCCTTATAGCGAGACCGAGACTCAGTCGCGTCTAGACATAGCGCTTACACCCAGATTTATTATAAATCTCTATTACCTCACGCAGAAAGGCTTCGTCTTGATGTTCGAACGCCTGCCGGGAATTACCTTTATTGTATTTTCGTCTTTACTTGGAACTTATTAGATGTATCCAAAATTAGATACCGGAAACCATACTACAGAAAAGGATGAAAATTCGGTGCGTAGGTATTAAAAGTATATCATAATTAGAAGGCTTACCTAATAGAAATTTAATTTTGTATTCATCTTCACTATATTATTTATTATTATTTAAAAGTACTTAACAATTTGTAAGCTACACTATTCTGAGAATATCTATTTCTTGCTGAAGAGCGGGAAATGTTCCGCCGACGTGAAATTACGAGGAAACCTTGTGTTTCAACATTAACTATTCACCGCGGAAAGTTTTTACGGTATCAGATAGTAACCGTCAAAGGCTGCCAAATCAATCCCAACGGAGTTGAAGAAATAATACCTACAAAGGTCGTAGCACACGTATCAAATCGGAAAGGGATCGTCACCGTATCAACTCGAGCCGTTCAGTATTATTTGTATGAAACTCTCTACTGCAACGCACACTAATCGGAATCGTAACGTAATCGCCTCGCCTCGGGACAAGCTCACAACCGCGGTGCGGTGCGTGGTCGACTTGCAGTTCCCGCGCGCTGTTCTCCGTAGCCTAGCTTACGGCTCTCCGTACCCTAGCTTACGTCTCTTCGTCCACGCCCCTCCCGCGCACAGTGGATCGTCCCCATACAAGAGGTGTGACATAGAATCAAAAATTGAAAAAGTATTTAATTTCAAAAAAAAAAAATATATCAACAACGTTTTGTTTTGTTATATTTGTTGTGTCAACAAAAGCGTTCATAAGTCATTAAAGTACTCACAAATGCACCTGTTATTTAAGGAACTACTTAGTGATGACTAATTCTCAGTAATAAGTATACTTAATGTACCTCCATTTCATCAGTAATACAATAACAAAGATGGTTACTATAGGCAAAATATCTGGGAAGCGGCATTCTGGGGGCACCATGTGTCCTTGAAGAATTTAAGAGTTCTTGCTTTATTCATATTGTGTACCCATATTCTTTTTCTTCGTTTCTTTCTATTTTCTTTTTCCTCTTCATCAAGTACTATGGCAATGATAGCCAACTTACGTATTGTGAACCGAGACATAACCGTGCGCTACACTTAAAGTTCGGATTCAAAATGATTGAACTAGTGCCGCCTAGCCGTCAACCAGCGGTCGACGAGCCGTAAACGCGGCCTCGCCTAGCCGTAGCCGAGTCGACGTATCGGAGCTTCTGATCCGCTTTGGTTACGTGCTTACGTAAGGTTGACGACTGTTTGACGGCGACGCGAAAGGCGATACGGTTACGATCCCTTTCCGATTTGATAAATGTGCTACGACCTTAAGGGCAATATATACAGATTAAATTGAAGTGTATGTTTGTAATGTCAAAATAATAGTTTTTTACTAAATGCATTATGAAAGTATACACGGTAATTATAACAAAAAAAAATTTTTTTTTGAGAATTTTGTATCGCTGGCGGACAAACAAAAGTTACACCATATTTCAGGTTATTGGTTTGTCCCCTGCCTGCGATACCAAAATTCTATAGATTATAATGTTTGTTTTTCTCTTTTCAGTTATGTGTTTTTGCAGTCGGGTTTTTTGTTTTACTAAATAATTTGCTTTTTTCAAGCTTTTTAGTTTTTTTAATTATACTTATATTTTGAATTCTCTCATTACTAGCTTTTATTTGATACCAGTACAGTTGTTATTTTTTTTTAAACCTTCCCCTCCCTTTTTTTGTATTTGCAGATGCAATATATAAATATTATATAGCCTATGTCACTCCCACAATTATGACGAATCAAACGACAGTTCATATATTAAAATCCATCAAGCCTTTTAGGCTACAGAGTGTGCCAAAGAAATAGACATACATACATACTCTCGAAAAACATTACCCTCCTTCTGGGGCAGTCGGGTAAAACCAAAATGCTTTCCACGACCCGGAAATCGAAATTTGACTCCCCGCTCAGCAATCACGCTTGCGACGAGAATACCAATAAAGGATAAAATATAAAAATAAATCGTTCCGAAAATAGAAACCTCAGCAGCTCTTTCCATTTGTTGCTGAATGTTGCTAATTACACGCCATAGAACCAAGTTGTGCGGCCTAACTGAGCGAGCAAATTAGTTCCACAAACAGATAACAAGATTGTTTTAGACATACACTACACTCTGTGTGGCACAATTTCTAAACGACTGTATCTATTTATCTATCTATCTATGTAAATGTGCGCTGTTGATGCACTATTACTTATTGCTCAACCAGTGCGTAGCCATACTGCTCGATACGCTCCCACCACCCAGGCGATCAATCTATTGAACGCCCTAATTGCTCAGGAGCCGAATTTTGATATATTTTTATCTAGCAGTTTTGTGATTAGTGTTTGCAGGAACTTTTTTAGTTGACTATTTGTTATTGGCTTACTGCACGCTTTGATGTTTACTGTTAGTGCAGCAAGCAATTTTTATATAAATAAATAAATAAGTATATCTATCTTAACAAAGAATATAGGCATTTAATTACCAAGTACACTAAAATGATTATATAAAATATATGACGCAACTAATTATTTACACTAAGCACTATATTAAAACTAAACAAGTATACAAATAAATAAAGAAAAAAAAGGTCACTTAAAGGTCACTTGGTCACAGGCGTCGAAGTACTCGTCCATATCGCTGTCATCCAGAAAGGTGCCCTGGGCCTCAAGTCTGCTATTACAATAGTGTCAGAATGATCTCTTCATTGTGAGTTTTTGACAGATTTGCCATACAAACACTGTCAAATACTCACAATGGCGAGACCATTCTGACACTATTGTAATAGCAGACTTGAGGCCCAGAAGACTGGCAGCATTGCCACGTTAAATGGCAATGCTAATTCTTTGGATAAAGAACGAGCCAGACCCTCTGGTGACATGAAGTGTCCAGTCGGCGAGAAATTCTGTGAAAACCATACAAATATAGTTAATAATTAAATATTATCTTAAATTAAATTTAAAACACAAAATTTATACAAAAATCACACATATCACAAAAAAATAAATCTCATTCAAATAAAATTAAAATACCTAAGTACACATGACAATATTTTATTATAAAAAAAAAATAGTCTAATTATTATTTTTTACTAAAAGTCCCTGACCGCTCCCGGCCCAAGAATGCCCATCACACTCGCCGCGTTTTCAAGCTGCAGTGCTGTTCTGTAATCATCTCACCGTGAAAACTTAAGTGAAGTGAGCGTGGAGTGAGATGTCAATAATGTCAATCCCAAGCATCAGGTGGAATTACGTCACTTCGAGCTCACTCAGTTACTATTCTGTAAAAACATCTCACCGTGAAAACCTAGGTGAAGTGAGCTTGAATTAATGAGCTGTTAATAGTGTCAATCCCTAGTCTCAGATGGAATGACAGTTCACTTCGAGATCACTTCACCTAAGTTTTCACGGTGAGATTTTTACAGAATCGACCGGCAGGATTGCGATGGGTGCCAAGGGCGTAGCGAGGTACGGACAGGGGGGCAGCTGCCCCCCCCCCCCCTAGAAGATGCAGGAATACTCACAAACCGTAAAGTAATATTACGTAGGTAGCCTATTAATAAACAAACACGAAGTTGTAACTACAAGTAACATAGAGAGGTCCTTTTCTACACTGCGTCGTGTTAAAACATGGCTGAGATCAACGATGACTGAAAACCGTTTGCACGGCCTATGCATGCTCAGTATACACCGAACCATGGTACAAAAAACCATGGATACAATTGAATCTGTAGTGTTAAAACGGTTTTGTGAAGAACCTCGTCGACTACTTTTTTTGTAAAATAAATTCACTGATTCATACTTTGTTTTTAATTTTTAACGTAACCTGCCCCGTTGCTCATGCAGCACTGACCTTAGATATATTCTTGGTTTGTCTACGCCTGCCCCCCCTTTACAAAATCCTAGCTACGCCCTTGGCGATGGCCAGTCTCTGCACCAGGAACGATCCGGAACGCGAGTCACCAGTCGTAAATAACAATGCTAATTCTTTGGATAAAGAACGAGCCAGTCTAGTCACGTAAAAGATTATTATTATATTACAACCTACATATGGCATTACGAGGATTTCTACACAATAAATCAATCAAAATTACTTTTTTTTTTCAGTTCATTAGCGGTTTTCACTGCACGGAGATTCGCAGCTATTTTGTTTCTTTAACAATACATAATTATGCATAAAGATGGAACCCGCAAAGGAACTGAAAAAAAAAGTTCTTTTGATTTATTTATTGTGTAGAAATCCTCGTAATGCCTTATGTAGGTTGTAATATAATAATAATCTTTATTTATATAAAACAAACTGTAGTACATGTAATAGTTATCACTAAGGGCCGGTTTTTTGATCCCTAGTAATAGTCAAGCTAACCATTTGTTAAACTGACTATAGTTAAGACTGTAACCAATTGTTAACTCAGGTTTACGTTTTTTGATCCACATTTGAACGATGGTTAGAATTAACTGTTGTTAACAATGTTGCCATTGCAATGGACACTAATTTAAACTGGAAACGCTCAAACACACATTCAATTAAAACAAAATCACACGAAACAACTGGTTGCGACAGAGTTAACTATCCGCCATCTTGCTAAACCCTTGATGGAGCCGTGGTTAAATATTTTGACCAATGGTTACATATTTAACCACTTGTCGTGTTAACAAGGGATCAAAAACCAGAATTTGTAGGATTTTAACCATTTGTTGCAATTTCTAACCATTGGTCGACTTAACTAGGGATCAAAAAACCGGCCCTAAGTCGGTAGAATTTAATCTCTAGCAATCAAGTGGGTGACGTGCTGCTCTCCTTAATAAGAATGATGTAATGAAACCCTCGGAGAACGTCAATGATGGCCATTCTTGCCCTGTAAAATAACATTTCTTGCTTTCACGAGGTTTTCATAGCACGGCTAAGAAATGCATTAAGGCCTGTGTTCACCAACAGTCAAACCACCGGTTAGGTATTTAAACAGTTGATTTATGTCAAATTTCCTAAGTAAAGAACTGCTTAAATATCTAAACAGTAGATTTAAATGTTGGTGAACACAGGCCTAAGTGACATAGATTACGTTTTCAAGAACTTCCATGTACTTGTTTCGTTTGTATTTTTTTTTTCAAACATAGAAATCTTCATCAAAGGATCTTCTTTCCTATCTGGACCAACCTTTGTTATGTTCATAGTACGTCAACACCGCAACGGATTAGCCTCAAAAAAAGCGCAAAGGAACTCTTGATGAGAAAAGCTGTGATTAGCAAGGAACTACGAAAAGAAAGTCCATTTCCCAATCATTTACTACGGCGTAGCTAGCGTAGCCGCTACGGTTGCTACGAATGCTACGTCTTTATTTGTTTATAGGAAAGAATTTAAATTATATTTCTCAAAACATGCATGGAAATGTTGTCATTATTTTCGAAAAAAGAACACGCGAAGTATCGAATTTACGGACAAAGAAAATCAAATCAATTGCAGGAGCGTTTTTTGAATTTGGAACATTACAACGCTCCAGCAATGTTGTATGAAATAGCGTGCTGCTTTGATTGCATCTCTTTTATCATTCTTGGCATACCAAAGTAAGTCTCCTTCCTTAGCACAAATTGCGTTCACGTGGCTGTATAGCCATAAATGCAATTGCATTTTGGCACAGATGATATATAGAAAATTGGCGGCAAAGCTGAAAATTCGTCTTGATTTGTTATTTACATACTTCAGCCATCTACCACTACATCCAATGCAGCACCTGTAAACATCATCGGAAGTTTAACAAACAATCCAAAATGTACCGGGGAAATCAATAACATTTTCTTTTAGTAATTGCCCCAATATGACTAATGTAACATTTAATATTAATTAAATTAAATGTATAATATAAAAAGTATGTTTTATTTCCCTGCATTCTTTTGAGAAAAGCACTATATATGCCTCGGTGGAAATGGCAATTACCTGTCTCGTATTAGTGAAGTCCTCGCCTACGGCTCGGCCTTCATACTCATACTCGACCTGCAAATGCCTATTTCCCGTACTATTCTAATTAAACACACACTATCTCAACTATCACCTTTGTAAAAAAACAGTATAAGTAGAAAAAATACCGCAGCTAAACTAAAACCACAGCCCAACCAAACAAACATTCCCTTACCCGTTAAAACCGTGTATCGTAAACACGGTTTTAAAGCCCGACATAATTACACAAGCTTCTAATTAAAAAGAAACGTACACTGTCCACAAAACATCTTAGCGTCACGACGAGTGCGAGTACGTCAAGTACACACAACGTAATTACAGTGATGGCGTCAACATCGCTACGGATCAGCTTTCAAAATGCTTCCCAAACGCTGTGCAAAGGCACTCGTGATGAGGAAAACAAACAGCGCTTCGCTCTGAAGACGTTAATTCGTTATCTAATTAGGAATTGCCCTCGGCCAGTGCAGCGTGCGAAACGTGCGAAATGCACTAATGAACCAATAGTTCTACTTGTGAATATTAATACTTATGTTAAATGGATTTGCTCTGTAGTGTACGGAGTTATGGACCGCTTGGCGAATAATTGTTTCTAGAATAATGTTGTTGTTGGAACTGGGTCGTGTCGTTGCTATTACTTCTGGTGTGCTCGTACCTTAATGCTTGTAATTTTTTGGGTTCCGTATGTTCGAATGAAAAACCGGAACAATTTGCTTCGATAATAGATCGAAAATAGTTCCATACTGGACACGCCAGTACGAGGATTGGTCAAGTTTGAACTTTACAAATAATTTAATTTTACATTTTCGGGACGTTGGGATTGAATGTATGAAAAATCATTTTGGGGAACTTGGGAAGATAGCGCATCACTTCTTATAATAATAATTTATTTAGGTACATAAAGGTTTTGCAGTACATGAGGGACTTACAAAAGTAGGCATTATTAATTACATTGTGTAGATATATACAATTAATTGTTGGGTGAATCACTGTTCTCATAGCTAGATCACTGAGTAATCTGTATTTAGGAGAGAAAGTTTCGACTCCCAATTTGAGTATCATAAAAATCATGTTTTTAAGTTATTGGAGAAAAAAAAAAAACAAAGTACATCTTATCTTAGATTATAGGAAATTAAATTAAATGGTAAATCTCCCAAAATTGTGCAAACTTACATTTGCAGTTGGAATGTATAGGAGAAAATGTTATTCAACTACAATGTTAAGTTGGTTCTTGGGATAAATTCAACCCAACTACGGAACCCTTCATTGTGCGTAGTCCGATACGCACTTGTCCGGTTTTTAATTTTGCCTTCTGTCTTCATTATAGATTCATTGAATTTATTGGTAGATCGATTTCTATAGTAACAAACCGATGGCATTTCCCATCGTCAAAAATTATGAACATTACAAAAATTTTGCCAACTTATTGAACCCCTTTAAGGCACAGATATATGCCAGTAACCTTGAATGGTCAGCTTGCGTGTTCTGTACTGAGCTCACGCAACGCGTCGTATGCCCAGCCAGTCATAGGACTCGCCCATCCAGGAGCGCTGTCCCAAATAAGACGCATTATTAATTTATTATACATAAAAAAAGGTATTTTAATAAAACACGTATACTAAAAGATTAATAATTAAATTATCTTTAAAAAGGTGAAGGTTTTAGAAAAATACGCTTGATAGATTTGCGTAATTCTCAGTTTTTTATCCGCGTTAGACATAGCTTTAAAAATTATTTCACTATGTAATATAAACAAAATCTAAAATATTCAGATATTAAGTTATTAAGAAAATGCTCTAATTTAATTTTTTTTTTTTTTCCAAATTTTTAACACAAAGTTTAGATGTGATCTGCAGTATAAAATGATTAAAAGTCGGTTATCGTTGCCTTAAGGGGGAAGCGCTAAGGTAGCCCGCGAAATTCAAATATTCTTACGTTTTTTACAATTTGCAGATCAGTGAGAGGTTATATGTTGATCAAAATATGATTTGCGACCGTAATAAGTATGTATGTATTTACAGAATTATAATCCTTAGAACTGGTGGGCTATCCTGGCGCTTTCGCCTTAAGGGGAGAATTTTCAAAAATCATAACTTATCGCTCACTTACGTTGTAAAAGGATCCCTTGAGCAAAACTGAATGCTCCTAGACCAAATCAAATCAAATCAAATCAAAATATTTTATTTCACATAAACCTACATGGGCACTTATGAAACGTCAGAAGCTAGGTGCACGGTTCCAATTAGTCGTTTCCTATGGAGAAGAGCCGGCAAGAAACTCCACGGTTACTCTTTTAAAAATAATTGGCTTTACAATATTATTAAATAACAGTGATCATAGGTATGGGAGGACAGTGTAGGCCTTTCAACAATTACCAGGTACTTAACAAAATAGAAAACCGCCAACAAATCTACACTCTACTAGGCCTACAACGTTCTCACATTCACAAAATATAAAATAATCTAAGTATATGAAATATGAATGACATGATTGCAATTACAACTACAGTAACATATCTGAATAAATAAACCCAGCAGTTTAAGCTGTGCGTTATCTGTCAGTGAATTAATTTAATAATTTTATTAATAGACTAGCAGCTGCCCGCAACTTCGCTCGCGTGGTTTTTTTTTTAAATAAAATTAGCTTTAGTTAGTCCTTATACGAGTACTCGTAATATCAGCTATCTGTCAGTGAAAGTCCCGTCAGTGATTTCTACGCAAACAAATGAAATAGGATTCTTCCTCAAAATGAAATTGACTTCGTAAACATTATTTTTGGGGCAATCGGAATGCTGAGCATCGTAAGTCTCCGAAATAATCTAAGTAATCAAAAGCCTATAGGGAAAATGACAATCTTTTTTATTTAAAATGTTTGATTGAAAAACGTAAGGCCGGTTTCTTTATTGTTTATGATTTTCAGCGTTTTATATAAAATAACTAGCTGCTACCTCTATCTGCCAGTGAAATTCCCGTCAAAATTAGTCCAACAGTCTCGGAGATTGGCCGAAACAGACAGAGAGAGAGACAAAAAAAAATGTGTTTTCGTTATATGTACCGTATATACTTTCATATGCATTTAGTAAAAAGCTGTAAATTTTACGTTATTATAGGAAAAAGATATAGGATATTATCTTAGGTATATAAAAAATTCTCGTGTCACAATGTTAGTTACCATACTCCTCCGAAACGGCTTGACTGATTTTTATGAAATTTTATATGCGTATTCAGTAGGTCTGAGAATCGGCTACTATATATATTTTTTAAGTTTTAGCTAGCTAGGTAGGTAGGGTAGGGTAGGGTAGGTAGGTAGGTAGTGTAGGGTAGGGTAGGTAGGTAGGGTAGTTTAGGGTAGGGTAGGGTAGGGTAGGTAGGTAGGTAGGGTAGGGTAGGGTAGGGTAGGGTAGGTAGGTAGGTGGGTAGGTAGGTAGGGTAGGGTAAGGTAGGGTAGGGTAAGGTAGGGTAGGGTAGAGTAGTGGAGTTTATACTATAGCTTTTGACAGAACGAAGTCTGTCGGGTCAGCTAGTATTATTATATTATTTATTCATGTTTATTACCTATCTGAAAACAAAACAAACAACCCCATTCTAAAGTCATACGAAACAATAAACACTCTAAAGGAATCCGTATTTATATAGAGGAAGCATTCAGCGAGGAACGAAAGGAAATTATGTACTAAACAGATTAAGGAGCTAACGTAGCTAATTTCCTGGAACACTCACTATTTCCTGTCTTATGAGCTTGAAAAGAAATAAAATTAATGTTTAGCTACTTTTATGTTAAGAAATATGCGAGTGAAATATTTCTCGAGCGTATATTGTACGTGGCTATAGAAATTTCTTCACGTGTGCTTTGCTTTGAAGGCGTCTTGGAAGCTTAATAACATTTATTTTTGTATAATTTCATCAAAAATGTAGACTAAACGCAACAAACTTCTTATTTAATTGCTAAGTTATTCTACAGTTAAGTTTTCATAACCAGAACAGAGTTAAAATATTATTTTAACTCTGTTTTTCTGAGACTAAACTTCATTGGAACAAGGGCTATTCAAAGTTCCTTATGTTTGAATATTATCTTTATATATATTATTCTTCTGTACGTGTGTATGAAATTTAGGAAACAGGACAACGTCGGTGAGCTAGTTATCTAAGTAAATATAGATTACTAGCAGCCCGTCCCGGCTTCGCACGGGGTAGACAATTATCATTTTAAGACTCATTTTTCTACACCTTCGGTTACATTGTTCAAATTTTACCAAGGATCCCTAATTTTTTTCAAAATGAAATGTAGCCTATGTCAAATTGGAAGAATGTAGCATTCTATTGGTGAAAGAATTTTTTAAATCGGCCCAGTACTTTTTGAGCCTATTCATTACAAACATACAAACATACAAAAATAGGTACAAATCTTTCCTCTTTATAATATTAGTGTAGATTCACGCGAACTAGGCTAGAAATAGCAGTCATAACAAACAAAAAGCCTCACAGTCCAGAATTCAGAGTATCTGAAATTGCACATCGGTTATCTAACACGAAGCCGTAGGCAGTAAGAATTTCTTAATAGAATTCTAGATGATAGTTTTAGTGGCACAGTGTTGTACGACATCACAGGGATTCCAAGCGAACTGCGAAATTCCTACCCTCACGGCCCTTCGGCGGTACCATTCTACAACTCTTTGACATCCAATTTCGTACGTCTTTGATAAATTCAGTATATAGTGAAAATGTATGCGATGCGATTTGCGTCCAAATTCCTAACTACCGGGGAACCCGAGGTACATAATTTATCAAAGAAACATTTTTTTTCCTGGTTTCGTTTGATATGGAACGCTTTTTGCTTGACTTTTGACGTTTGTGTCAATATTCTGCTAAACCGTAAATTGATACATATGGGGAAATGTGTGTGCTCGTCGACCGTCCACTTTTTTCGCTGTGGGATATGAATATACAGATTTTGAACGATGTCTTTGTGTATTGATGTCGTAAACATTTTTACTGTAAATAGTGAACATTTTATTAGAAGCCACCACTGCGGGATTCTTTAATCAAAGTTATATTTGTATCGCAGAATGTTGCCAAAAGTCTACCTTAAAATTTTATTTCCACTTACACTATTATCAGGAAATAAATAGTGTAGACACACACGGCTACATACCAAGCTATACAAAACTAGTTTACGCTGGTCTCGCATTGTATAGGATTTCCGTATAGTGAGAGATCAGCTTATACTGGAAATGTATAGCTTGATATGTAGCCGTGCGTACCTATAAATTTCCTTTTTCATTGACTTGAATGTGCCCTGGCGGCTGAGAGTATGTCATGCTCACTTAGATGTCTCGCTGATGGTGGCGCGTGTGTTGGATCATTTAGCTCCCTTCAAATGGTTGAGCTGAATGGTGCTAATCCATGCGTCATGTTCGTGAACGGGCGCCGTCAGTTGGGACTGGTCATCTGTTAGCTGCCATGGCTTATTTTAATTGTTTTATTTTTGAAATGTTTGTTTTTTTTTTTGTTTCTATTTGGTGTACCTACTCTGGACGCTTTTAACGTGTACGTTTTTATTTTTATTTTTACATCGTTCTCACATTATGTTATAAATTCAACATTATATGTGTAACTAATATTTTTGTAACAATTTAATTTAAAAGAGTGTCCATGAAGTTTCTTGCCCGTTCTTCTCCATAGGTACCTACGCTTGGAATGGGAATGTAGCTTCATTTTTCTTACTGACCGACTCCCTGACAATTCAAAAGTGCCTGTAAATGGTTTAATTGAAATAAATTATTTGAGTTTGAGTTTTTTTATATATTTTTCCCTTTATTACATTTAACTTAATTACATTACAATCTAGCGGCTAATAAGTAATTTAGATATAACTTAAACTGCTAAATACCTATAAAATTAAAAAATCGCCCAATAACGTCTTTTTTTTTAACCGATTTTAAAACAGAGGAGTTTATGTATGTTCGTGTGTAAGTATTTTTATTTTAAATGTTTCATTTAGTAGAGAAACCTTTCGCGGTGGTCTCATAAATTTTATTAACTTTGCATGGGTAGTTTCTTAACCGTTGAAACTTTGTTAATCTTGATGATGTTATGATCCTTCCTGTCTTCCTTCACTGTTAATTACATAGCAAATAGTGGTATACGAATTTGTATGGGGTACCATAACTAAAAAGTGGAAATTAAAAAACTTTTTTACAAATTTTTTGACTGGTTTCCAAAAAAACACTATAAAGTGTAAAATAACTTTAATTTTGGAAGCTGGTGGCCTAAAAAACTAAAATACAGATCCAAAGACACGGACTTTCGAAATTATATTCCAAAGTATTTTTTTACTATGTAGTATTTTTTTGGAAGTCGGTTGCAATTTTTTTTTATTTATTTTTTTTGTAAATTACTTTTTTTGTTTTTACTTATGTTATAGGGAAGACACTGTCTTCAATCACGTGTTCTTTATAATAGTCAGCTTTTGCACTGCAGTTTAAGTTCACTCACACTGCACTTAACTAGCCCAAAAGGTTTTACCTACCTTTTGCAGTAGTCGCACTAATTTCATTTTCAAAGAATGACACAAAGACCACATTCATAAACACATTTCCTGTCGCTGCTCATCCTTTCCACTTTTAGTGAAAACACACTCTGATTTGAACAGTTTTTCAATAGCTTGCCACTTTACGTGAATAGAAGTTAACGATGTAGCAAATCACAGGGGAAATTATCTAAAAGCTAGTTGAATATATTCATGCACAGTGGCACGAATAAAATTATTTGAGGACAAAATATGTGATGGTCGGTCCGTCGCGCGACGGTTTTATATTTACACCTGACCTTTTTGGTTGGCTTATGAAAAGGTTTAATGCGTTTATTTAATCGTAGTTCGTTATTCATCGTTATATTTATTTTATTTTACGGAATAAACAAGCTATTTGCGTTGAACATGTTTTTTCAGGATGTAGGATTTACTTACTACTACATCAGTGGCCAACGTTGAGTAAGGTCCTAACAGAACTTTTATTTTATATGTTTTGGATATTTTTAAGTTAACCATAACCATAAACCGTAACTATATAAACTTGTGTTCTTTTGTAATAAAGCTCACCCACGACAATAATCAAAACACTGATTTTATCCAGCCACCGTCGCCACCCTCCCTCCGACTCAGCTGCCCTAAGCCGAGGTTCGTACCCCACAGGGGGTGCCCTTAGCGAGCAGCAGTCGTTTAGTTTATAGTTTTTACGCCCTGGCTGGAGGCCTTAAAAAAAAAAAAGTAATAAAGCTCAGTATTGTATCAGCCGTTGTGTCATTTACTCATAATATTACTCATCCGTACATGGCGACCGTGACAGTAAAATAAACGCGAGTAGCGTATGTTTACATTTCTTTGACCAAAACGGGACAAGTGGTGTCATAATGTATTGTAACGAGACCAATCTTCTTCTTGGACTTAGCGCGGTCACTAATCTATTTTGTGTATATTATATTTACCGCGACAATCACAAAATGGATACAACTAACTAAATAATTACTATTTACCAATAACTTAATTTAATTTTAATAACATATTTAAAAATTATTGATTGTTAATTTGTTTCCTAATTTTATTTTTTATTTTAATAATTATTTTAATATTTTGCTGTGCCTAAGGCGATTAACACACTGCCACGCACCACGCAGCGTAGCGCGTGAATGCGTGTTTTAACGTTGCTTTTTAACGCGCGTCGATACATTTTCTGTATGTTGGACTGTGCGTGTGTTCTATACAAACGGAGATACTTACAAGCAACGTTAAAACACGCATTCACGTGCTGCGCTGCGTGGTGCGTGGCAGTGTGTTAATCGCCTTACAGGGTCCTTAATTGTACCTTAGCTTTAAGCCTTAGTAAGTAACACCTGTGAAACATTATGGAATACAAATAAATATGAATATGAATATATGTTGGGATTTCTGCGTCAGGTCGTCTTCGTGTCAGTGTCGTTGGGTGAAATCAGACACAAGGCTCCTTATGATAGATAGCGTATAATATCGGTTTTACAATGGTTTGATGTCTTTTTATTTAATATATTTATTTTAGCTGTTACAAATTGCGGTTGACCGTTGTCGTGTCAGCAAGACAGTGAAAATCCGCAGGGCGTCGCTGGTGTCGCTCCGTTGTACTTGCTCTTCCCCGCGCGCCCCTTCTTCACATCGATTGGTTCTATTTGTCGCCAATAGATGGCGTTATTTTCATCAACAAGAAATTGTAGTGCCACAAAACGCAGCAGGTAACAACGCTGACATCAGGCAGCTGACGATGCATGCCAGCACGACCAACATCATCTTAATCGTGGTACTCCTGATAGCATCGTTGGCGTTTTTGTATGGTGTCTTCAGAATATACAAGAATTGCCACCAGAAAAGGATACAGACTACGATATTCTATATGGAGACGTAGAGCAAAGGTAGAAAAGGACTCATTACTTCATAAAATGTTTATTTTATTACATTTGAAAATATGCAATGAATATTTACATTATAATGTTCGTAAAATTGGCAAGCATTAAGCAGACAAATATTATTCTTCCTCGAAGTGCTACGAAATTAGATCCTAAGTTGGTACTTAAAATCTTAAGCCATAATTAATCAGGAATGGCACAATATTTACAATTAATTATAAATGATTAGTAACAATTTGCGATAGAAAATCCCGCAAACAGTGAACGTTCAGTTTCACATTTGACATTCCTATAGACCACACTCTATACTAGCGCCCCTAGCGGCAAATTCAAGGGCGATAGTCCTAATTGGATTGGGATCAGATTATTTAACACTTTCAGTATGTTTAGTCACCTATATTTAGGTATTCATGATACGTTGTCTCGAGAAGGTACCACTGACACAAAATTCTTTATTTTTCTTAGTGTACCAATTTTGTTATTGATTATCATTAACAGGCTTTGTATGTGTACACACAACATTTATAGACATGGAAGAGTTAGATCTTCTGTTACAGGTCCCTAGTAGCATTTTTGTTGGCGTTTGGTTGGGCCACATACCTCTGAAGATGGCCCAACTAAATGCCAACGGAAAATGCTACTAGGGGTATCTCCATACTTAAAAGTAGGCCTCTAAAATGTGTAAAATCTTAAACTTAAACTGAAAGCATGAAAACAGCAACCCTAATTGCTATAATGACATTCAAGTTTTCACAACTAACCATATATGCCAACACTTTCATTTCCCCTTTTGCAAATAAAAGAAAAACAAAAGAAAAACTCGACGTTTTCAATCGAATAAAACAAAACAAACCCGTCAAATTGCGTTAGCCGTATTCAAATAGCGCACGCTGCCACGACTCACGAGACGTTAGAAGTTAAAGGGGCGACTCGAGTATTTTCCCTAAAGATTAAAGTCACGGAAGTCGCGAGTCAATCTGCTCGTTTCGCCGCCTGCGCCGCGTCCGGCGCTGACTTGTAAACGATCTTCCGCTTTTGAGCAAATGCAACTGGAATTATTATCCCCCGAGACAATAAAGCTGCCACTAGCTTTAGCCGGAAAATTAACTGTTTAGTTGTAAGCTGAGCTAAATTACAGCTCGCCCCGTTAGCCTTTTGTTTATGTTGAGTTAGATCTTATTAAGGCACTACGCGTAATCTCTTATCGCAATTTAAATGGACATTGTACGCGAGCCCGCATGAAACGCTTAGCATTTTATTTTTTACGAATTTATTGGGTGTTAATGGACGTTAATTACTGTGATGGCGTGTTAATGGACGGAACGTTGAATATTTAAAAAATATCGCTAGAAAATTGAAACGGAATTTCCGCGAATATACTGTTTGGTTCCGAGAATTTTCATTTTACGAAACACTGTTCAACCTGTGCTTAGATTGAAGCTTCATAGCGCAGGTAACTTAATAACCGCATAGTTATCTCACTTGTCTGTACAAAATTAAGGCCTTTCCCAAACATCGCGACTCTGCGAAGCGCTGTTTGGGGGCTATGTGTAGCGCCTCTGTGCAACTCATCATTTCACTTTCATCGAAATGTCACCAATCTCGCGCCTTTTAGGAGCAGCTTTAATCCTATCTTATAACTGCGATGCAAAGCCTTTCTTTTTCGTATTCCGTACCTCAATAAAGTTAAAAGGAGATGGAAAACGGTGGGCCCAAATGTAATAAGTTGAGATATGATCTAAAAAAATTGTCATATTTTTTTATCTTAGAATATGTAAAATCACCTCAATTTTCAATCTGGAAGCGGAGAAATATGAGAAAGATAGTTTTCGTGAGATTATTATCGACTGAACAGTCGATTACACAGTTACGAAAATAAAACCTTTGCACTAAATAATTAACTCAAAGCAAATATCGCAGCATTATGCTGAGATAGGGGCCTTTTTGGCCTCGCACAGGCTTACAATGTTGTTAGTTTTAAATGCTCATGTTTTTTATTTTTTACTGTTTGTATTTCATGTGCGTGTCCCAAATAAAATATTTTTCTTTCTTTCTTTCTTTTCTTTCTATAATTACAGTAATATTAATAAATAAAATATCAATTAATTACTGAAAATCCAATATTAATGAACTTTCGTGACCTAAACACGGACGTGTAACGAAATTAAATGAACTTTGAATATGGGTGTCACTTTTGAGAAGAAAACATGAAAATTAAAAAAAAAAGTTTTGGAAACTGTACCGTGTGACAAATCAAATAATAGGGCTTATTGTAAGGATTACAGATAAATATTTTTTATAATTTTAAAATAAGTGCTTTTAAAGTTATTTAAGAAAATTGATAAAAATAAACCATTCCGATCCCTTATCTCCGAAACAACTGAGCCTAAAATTAAAATAAAATACAGAATATAGTTCTATACTTATAGATTACAAGAAAATTTATAAGAAGTCTATGGTCTTAATATAACCTGGTAATAATTCTCTCAATATTGTGCCTACAAACTTACATTTTCAGTTGGAATGTATGGGAGAACATGTGTCTCAAATGTCTAAGTCTTCTGTTAGTTAGAATGTCATACCATGCTATTTGTATATTAAGAACTTTGTGTAAGTTAATTGAATGAATTTGAATTTGAACTATAATGTTAAGTTAATTAATTAATTATATTCAGGACGCAATTGATATATTTACATGTCACTGGGGTAAATTCGCAAAAGTTCTATTGTTTAGACTATGTTACAAGCAATGATTATTATGATCTTCAGATGTATTTTGTGCTTTAATTTTAATTTTGTGTGTGACTTCACTATCGTATTAGGTTAAGACCTGTAATGATAGTTTTAAGGCATTTAATTAAATAAATAAATAAAGTTTATTCTTAGGATATATATATTCGTCCCAACTACGGAACCCTTCCTTGTGCGTGGTCCGAGACGCACTTGCATATTAATGTAATGTTAAACACATAAAGGGCGAAATTACACATAGTATAGACAAAAAAGGTAGGGCATTCTGACACTAAGCCTTAGATCAAGCTAAAGACAGATTGTAGTAATAACTCTCGCTGGTAAGTAACGAGGCGCTAAATCACAATTTGTGCTTGGTACGAAAAATTGTGAAAGTATAAAATGATGATGTTTTCCTAAACTACACTTTATCAAAATATTTAGAACTTTATTCAGCTACGTACGTCAGTACGTTTCTTATCCCAATTTATTTGGGGTCTGCGCAACATGTATTTTTCTTCTATTAGTCGTAATCTCCAAAAAAAAAATCACTAAAAAAAAGGGGGTAAATCACTCCCTTTCTAGCCATATCATCTTCCACCAATGAGGTTATATTATTCTTCCACACAGTCCATTCATTATTTCCTCGGTCTTCCCCTACTCTTAAAACCATCGACATTCTCACTCAAAACTAAGAGACCGTAAACAACTCACAAATAATACCTCGAATTCCATTTCATCACACGTCAAACATGGAACAAATACCTAATATACAACTAAGCAAGTATCCAACACCTAATGTGTTACGCTAGTTATGAGAGTAACTAGTACCGCGAGGTATGCCTGTAACTATTCAGTACCGAGTAACGCATCGTTGGTACCGAATAGTTAAGGATGTGTATGAGGTAGATGGAGCTAACTTTGCGATTTCACACCCGCCAGCCGACGCCAACTTTGTCGTGATGGCCTGTGTAATGACGCGTCTACACTGTTGCTGGTATCACGTGTGACTTGATTAAATCTGCTTGTATTGAAGTTGTGGAACAGGCTTAATGATAGTGTCATCAGTGGAAGTTTGGCGGTGTTGCGTCTAATCTGCATTGTGATATTAAATTAGTAAACTTGATTGCCTAGTGGTACCTACTTAGTACTCGATTTCCTCCCGTGGATGTCGAAAAAGGCGACTAAGGGACTTACTAGAGAATGGGCAGCAGCGTTCTCTATGTATTTTTAACACCATACTGCGATCACCAACCCGCCTGCCAAGCGTGGCGATTATTGCAAACCCCCCAAGGGGGAGGCTTATGTCCAGCAGTGGTCGTCTTTCGGCTGAAATGATGAATGATGACCTACTTAGTAAGTCCTTAATTGTAAAGCGCAATTGGATGATGCTTTGCAGAAATTATGCCTTGAGAAAAGTGCTTTTGATCATTTTAAACCTAATTTATTTAGTTGTGTACATCTCCTGCTGGGCTTAAGTTTATGTTGACACTATTAAGTAGTAACTGTGGAGTTTCTTGCCGACTCTTCTCCATAGGAAACGACTAATTGGAACCGTGCACCTAGCTGACGTTTCATAAGTGCCCATGTAGGTTTATGTGAAATAAAATATATTGATATTTGAAGTCATGATGACTTTAAATTTTCAAGAATTACTAAGTTGTTTCATTTAGCACAAACCTTTCAGATAGTATATTAAAGAATTTCACGCCACGATAATGTGAACAGAGCTTTATGTAAAAATATACAATGTAAATGTCAGTAAAATTCTCGAGAGAATCGGAAACAAATGTTCAGTGTCACGTACTCTGTGGAAACTAATGATATTTGAATGTGTATGGCCGCTGTAAATCCTGAAATATACTGAAACTGTTTATGTGGAATGTATTCAGAGATGAGATTTGGCGCATTCGATTTATAACACGAAATGTTAAATGAAAAGAACAATGTTATCGATAGGGTTTCTTAACTTTTGTAACACTTGCTATATGACAAGGAAAAATCTTAAGTTGCTATTCTTTGTCGGACCATTGAAAACATTCAAAAAAAAAAACCAAGTGCGTGGCGGACCACGCACAATTAAGGGTTCTGTAGTTGGGATGAATTTATCCCAAGAACAAACATAACATAACACTGTAAATGTAAGTTGGTCAACTATTACTCGGTAACTTGTGAAGCCTACTTAGCTGTGATGCTACTGCTGTGAATTTTTTCATATTTACCCAAATGATTCTAACAAAACCTAGCACTTCATATTTCGCAAACGGATCACTGAATTGAAAAATGGTTTTTACAAACCTACAATATTTTTGAACGGCCTATCCAACAATACCCCACACTATGGGACAGACGAGAGAAAAAAAATCCCCACTTTGCGTGTAGGGGAGGGAGATACCCTAAAAAAAATAAGTTTCAACATTTTAAATTATACCACTTTGTCGGCGTGATTTATATGTATATCCATACCAAATTACAGATTTATAATACTAAATAGTCTCTGAGCTAAGCCGCGAACAGACAGACGGACGTGGTGATACAATAAGGGTTCCTTGTTGACTGAGTACTATGTACTATAGAGCTACAATTGACCGGGTAATATGTCTTTCATTGACTAGAATGTGCCCTGGCAGCTGAGAGTATGTCATGCTCACTTAGATGTCTCGCTGATGGTGGCGTGTGTGTTGGATCAGTTAGCTCCCTTCAAAATGATTGAGCTGAATGGTGCTAATCCATGCGTCATGTTCGTGAACGGACGCCGTCAGTTGGGACTGGTCATCTCTTAGCTGCCACGGGTTATTTTAATTATTTTATTTTGTGTCTATTTGTTGTATCTACTCTGGACGCTTTTAACGTGTAAGTTTTTATTTTTATTTTTTACATCGTTCTCACATTTAGTTATAAATTCAACATTATACTCGTAGATGTAACTAATATTTTTGTAACAATTTAATTTAAAAGAGTGTCCATGGAGTTTCTTGCTCTTTCTTCTCTATAGGTACCTACTACGCTTTGGAATGGGCATGTAGCTTCATTTTTCTTACTGACCGACTCCTTGACAATTCAGAAGTGCCTGTAAATGGTTTAATTGAAATAAATTATTTGAGTTTGAGTTTGACTACCGAAAACTAAAAATAAGGAAGCTTTGATACCAAATCAGTGCACTACACACATAAACCACTTCCCTACATTCCTTTAATTAATACCTCTAACGCTTGCAATAATTTAAGCTAAGTACGGCACAATCTGAGACGCATGTACCTTAAGATTTGTGCTAGTCCCACTAAACATAGGTCTCCGGGGCGTTGTTTATGACCAGGGTCCGAACATAAATCTTACAAGACTTCTAGCAGCAACCCTGGTTGCTTGTACCCTTAACACATCCTAAACAGTAGCCTTATAGAAACAAACACATGGGTCAAATGTTGACCCTAGCCTGCTGTGTTGCTCTGTTTGCGTTTAATTTAGAACATTGCTTAATTATATTTTATAAACGCCTTGGACGCTGCTTGGTTAGGCTCTAGGTCCTGCAATAAGTCGACATGTTTACTGTTTGTGAAGTTGTTAAGTACACGGTTGAAGTGGGTAATAAATTCAGGTAGGGTTTATTTTAGTATTCAAAGGCTTGAGTAACTTTGGAATATATTAATGTATGCAAAGTGTGTCAGTTTAAATTGTAAAATTGACTGAACATTTACGTTTTTAATAAAAAAATATTAATGAAAGTTATCAGCAAGCAGCAGATTTTCTTTCTGTAGCAGTTAATTTCAAATTCCTAGTCTGTTTCATATTGCGAAAAAAGTAGGAAACTTAAGCTAGGCATTCGTTTATTTCAAAAGATTTTCCAAGAATCTTTAATTTTTGACGTGACAACGTCTAATAAATCGTTGAACGCCGGCTGCATGCACGAAAAAGGATGACTCATTGTCCCGTTACGCTCATTGTCCCGTTACGCTCATTGTCCCGTTACGCTCATTGTCCCGTTACGCTAGTTGTACGCTTACGCCGCATCAATGTTTTGTTATGACGTTGTCACGTTAAACTATCGTCCGTAAACCAAAATTTTTTAAATATTTGTTTGTTTCGCTGGTTTTTCTTGTTTGTTTTTGGTTTATATTTTCATATAGATTGTTTTAATTTTCAACAGTCTCTGCGATTTGATACAGGTTCTGTCTTGTTTTATTTGTTTGTTGTTCGCGGTGGGGTTATAAAATAGCTTTTGACAGAACGACGTCTGTCTGTTCAGCTAGTATAAACTAAAAAATATTTGTAAAAAAAAAATGTTAATGTTTTTCATGTGCCGTTGCGTTGAAGCTCTTAAGTTGGCTCAGAATTTTGGTAATATATTACACATAGGCGTCGAAGACTTCCTCTTTTCGCGTGAGCATCCTGATGTCGTATGCTGTGATACCAAATCTCTCAGAGATTGCCCAATATTGCATGCGATCCATGGTGAATCTGGGGGCAATCTCTGAGGAGGTGGTCGAGGCTTTGTGCGGTGTTGTCGTGGCAGGGACAATTTTCATCGGCAGTTATTTTAAAGAAACTTTAATTAGGTACGGTATTAGGTTAGGTAACTAACATCACTAACTAAATCTATTAAATAGTAGAATTCTGTCCAGGAAATAAAAAAATGAGGGATCAGACAAACATTTAGATATATTATCGCGCTTGCTTTTAGTTTGTATTGTTTCTTTACAGGCTTTTGTTAATTAACACAGAATTAATTGTGTTTCCGGGAGCGGAGTTTTGAAAATTATTTTCTTGAGGAATTTTTACGACGATTAGTCGCATAATATTCCTAATATCAAGTTTTCAGGCTTTATAATTCCGAAAGATTGCGTCGTGAGTGAACGGTGAATGTTTTTTATCGACTTAAAGAAGGAGGTTATGAATACGGCGATTTTTCTTTTTTTTTTTTTTTTTTGCCCCGTTATGTATCACGTTAATCGGCCCAGTAATCACGGTGAAGTCTCCTTGATTACTAGGCCGATTAATGTAATTATTTTTATTTAATAGAGGAAGCTCGACGTGCGGACTTAATGCCTGAGGCACTTTCTACCAATCAATCTTACATTACAATGTATGTAATAACAATTGAGAAATAAGAAAATGTATGTAATAACTAATAACATACACTTTCTTAATTATATTATTTCTCAATCCGTCCCGCAATTGTGGAAAGTTGTCAGCTGCTATTACGTTAACCGTAGTCACCCTTCCGGGCGCCATGACTTTCCTCAACTTACAATTAGGCATGTACTTTGGAATGGATCCATCCATCTCTCTAAACTTACTAGTGAAAACGTCTCTACTACAATGATGAAGAGATTCTGGATGAGCTAACTTAAACTTACTAACTTGCTAAAGGCTTAAGGCAAAACCGCTAGGGTAGCCCGCGAAATTCAAACTTTCTTACGTTTTCTGCAATTTTCAGATCAGTATTAGGTTGTATGTTGATCAAAATATTATTATTATAATAAATATGTATTTACAGAATTATAATCATTAAAATTAAAATCTTCAATACAACTGTTTAAGACCTAATTCCCCTATTGAATGACTGTTTCATGAAATCATTACATTTGAGGGCACTTCTAACTTAAGGGATTGTATTGCTCTTTTAAAATGTTAACAATATTTTATATACATTAATTAATAATTCGACTAAGAGAAAAGAATAATTCGATTAAGACGATGTACCTAGAATAAAATTACTATACCACAATAGTCTGGGCCACCACTGCTCACTGGGCCACCTCTGCTCACTGGGCCATCACTGCTCACTAGGCCACCACTGCTCACTGGGCCACCATTGCTCACTGGGCCACCACTGCTCACTGAGCCACCTCTGCTCACTGGGCCACCACTGCTCACTGGGCCACCTCTGTTCACTGGGACACCATTGCTCACTGGGCCACCACTTCTCACCGGGCTACTACAGCTCACTGGGCCATCTGGTCCACTGATGATATAAAGTTGAAATCTTCGAAATAGATACTCTAATTTCCTTTTGTTTACATCAGATATTTTTGAAACAGATTATAGGTATTTATTTTGTAGATTAAAACACCGTTGGATTAAGGCATTTTCCGAGCGTGTACGGTACATGCATTGACGATGTTAAGGTAATTGCGTAAAGGTGTGTCCAGACTCCAGGCACCCGTCTAGCGTGCTAATAAAGCTCGTATAAAATTAATTGCAGCCGATAGGGACGCTCATGTTTAAAGGTGAACGGCTTGCGAGTATTTTATGTTGTTGGTAGATAAGGTTTAGTTAAGTTACTGTAAAAGAATTTGTAAAATAAATATTTACAGATTTTTTAAGGTGCACTCAAACATTTTTTTTTTCCTTTATTTTGGTTATACAGAAAAGGAAGGAGCCAACTTGCAGTGGGTAGTTAAGTGTTAGCAATTTCAGACCAATTAGTCCAGGTTTTCTCATATTTTTTATCATCACTGTAAATTACAAGTGTCCAAGATTTGTTCAAGAAATATTTTTGAAAACGTAAAGGTACTTGGCAAGTTAAATAATTTACTAAGATCATACCTGACGGATAGGAAGGTTAAAGTTTAAGTACGAGTAATCTGTGATTCAGATAAACGGAACTCGATATTGGTTCGATATTGGGTCCATTCCTCTTTTTAGTTTACATTAACGATTTACCCTAATTACTTCAAAATCAGCCGAAGATGGTGTTATTTGCAGATAACACATCATATTTTTTTTTATAGATCGACTGTCACAAAAACTTGACGACGTGAACTATTCTTCAGGTCCAAGATTGGTAAATAATTTGGTACTAATGAAAAAAAAAAAAAAAAAAACAAGTGCATGCGAATAACCTAATGTTGGAAGTACTCGTAGCGAATGTGACATCATGTTGAATGGAGAAAAACTGGAATTTATTAATCAAACGGTTTTCCTAGGAATTACGCTAGACGAGAAATTACAATTGGGACCTCATATAACATCTCTTGCGGGGTGGCTAAGCTCGGCCGCATATGCTGTTAGAAAGATAGGACAGTTAACAGACAGGCCTCCTCAACGAGAGGAGGCCTATATCCCAACAGTGCGGATATTATAGGCTGAGTATGCAACTTTATATCTCACCACTTTTTCCAACTGTATTGTTATTTAATCATTAACAACTATTGTTAGAATACATGATTAAATTGTAATTCAAAAATCATCGACGAAAATCGAGGATAATAAATTATATTCCGTCAACCGAGAGAATATTTTTTTGACACCTGACAGTTTCATACAAACGACTCTGTGTTTTACGAATTTAAAAATTAATTAGTTCCAAATCCTGTACAACTGACAGGTGTCAAAAAAGCATTCTCCCCGTGGACTGATTATAACCTAAGTTGTCAAACGGAAAAATACCTTTAAGGTGATTTGAAATAATTTCGTGTTTTTATATATATATGTATTCAAATAATCAAATCAAAGCACTCAATTTGTGACACGTGGTAACCACATGTACGTTTTCTGATCCATTTGTTTACATTTTCATTTTCAGATACTTTTGAAACAGACCATACACACCAAATATTGGACATTTTAATTAAACCATTGAACGTTGGAGTCACAATAAAAAATCCATTGTGGCCTGTTCTTCCGTTACATAAACCGTTTGACATGTTAAATTCCAATCAGAATTTCTATTCAATTCCTAGTACCATTTTCAGTCAATTGTAAGCATCATTTCAATTTAATTGCAACCGTAATTTATATTGCTGTGATTTTGTTTGACGCCAGGAACAACAAGTTCCTAGCGTCATTACTATGTTATTCCTATAGTCACTTCCATGTCATTTCTATTATAGTGTATTTGTATTTATTTCCTAGCATCATATAAATAAAAAATAAAAAATCTTGTGGGAATGGACGGTGAAATCACAGAAATATTAAATTAATATATTAACTCATGAGCACAACAAAAGGCAGATAGATAGGTGCCACGCAACAGCGCGACGCAAATCTAGTAGACCAATTTGGCTTATTCCACAAATCCCCCCTGAAAATCCCCCTTAGGAGGAAAACTGGATTCTATAAAAAACAGTCTAGAATTCACTCCTGATAGGAATATCAGGAGTGGATTATCAGGGCTTATTCCACTAATCCCCCCTGAGAGAATCCCCCTCAGTGGGGAAAACTGAACCCTAATGTAAAAAAATCACTTTCAGGGGGGTCTTGGAAAAAGTTTTTTTTTTCAATTCTAGTGTTCCCCCCTTATAGGGATTTTCAGGGGTGAATTCTAGACTGTTTTTTATAGATTCCACTTTTTCTCCTAAGGGGGATTTTCAGGGGGGATTTGTGGAATAAGCCGAACAATTTCTATGAAAACTTCTGAATATGAATTGATTGTTCGTCCGTCGTTGCGTCGCGCCCGAATCCTAGTGTGGAGGCTAGTGCCATTTGAATTGGTAATGCTCTCTAAAACAATAAAGTTTTTATTATTATTATTTCTATGTAATCATAACATCATTTCTATCAAATCAAACCAAAAAGTCGTGTATTCTCTGTAATATCATGTAGGGGGTGCGAGTTGTGTTTTCCGATAAATACATCGAAATAAAAACGGTGTTAATGGCTTTTACGGCGCCACGTTAAAAGCATTTACGCGCTCGTAAGAGTCGAAAGTATACGATAAGCTTTTACTTATAAATGTGACTGCGATATGCTGTAATTTCTGTAATCGGGTTTATTTTTGGAATTTTCACTTTTGTTGGTGCAGCCGAACAAACAGAACTGAATGATTTTTCTTTTATTTGTATTGTTATTTCTGTTTTGTACTAGGATAATATTGCTATGGCGGTGGACTCATAACAATCGCTTAAGGCGAGGTTCTTCAAGCGTGCATTTTTGTTCTTGAGGTGGCAGCGGGGCGCGAGTAAATTGTGCCGTGAACTTCGTCAATTTAGGCTTGAAAATTATATGTTTTACGATATTAACAATGTTAACCCGACTGACATTACATCATCATCTAGAGTTTATTTTGATGTGATTTTCAATACATAAAGTATTATAATATTGAAATAAAATTAGCTTTAATCTAAAAAATAAGGGTATGTTTTAATTTTTTTTCATCGAGCGAACTTTGTCCAATTAACGAGTACCCGACGTACCTACAGAAAGGTCTCAAAAGCAACAGATACTTTTTTCACGTATTTAATAATTACCGTTTCTAAATAAAATCGCAATAAAATTTCACTTCCTAGAGGTTAACTTGAAGAATCTCGCCTTAAGTTAACCCATTGAATTACCAAAATATAAAAAAAAAAAACTGTATTTTTTAGACAAAAAACCACAAAATATATTTACCGAAAATCGCTCAATAGTAAATGACTGTCAAATCGTCATTTCCATAAACTCTAAGTCAGCGGAAGCGGCAATGAGAACGTTTTGATTGCGGTGGACCGCGCGTCTCTCATAAACCTGCGAACTTTGGATAACACGCCGCTGCGTAATTACTGCGTTTTCTTTAATTTAATCACGTCACTCAAGGGATAGGCGACGCATAAAATTATTCTACTTGTATTTGGTTGTCAGCGAATTTGATTTGGAATTCAGTAAGCCAAAGATTCTGTTCTGTATTAAGACTGGTTGTCAAACTTTCGGGCTTCATAGTAGAAGGTACACAATAATATCGGCCTACAGGACCTTATCAAATACACAATATAATGGCTTGAAATGGATGCCTTTGGGATGGCTCAGCAACGTACCAACTTGCTGCGCTTGATTCGGTGGAACGCAGAGCTAAGAGGCTCATTGGCGACGTAAAACTGGTGGATGCCAAGTTTCACAGCTTGGCTCATCGCCGCAAGGTTGCCTGCTTGTCGGTCTTCTACAGATTGTACTTCGGAGAGTGTGCCCATGAACTCCACGACCTCATTCCACCGGCCCCCTTCTACCATCGGAAATCTAGACGCACTGCAAGTTATCACCCCTACCTAGTTGATATTCCACCAACTCGCACTAAGCGTTTTCAAACGTCTTTTATAATGCGCACAGCAAAGGAGTGGAACTCTCTGCCTGCGTCTGTGTTTCCGAATGCATACAACCCTAATATATTCAAAGTGAGAGTGAACAGGCTTCTTCTGGGTAAGCTCACTCCATCGTAGACTTTGTCTCTGTCATCCAGACCTAGACTAAAGTCAAGAGCAAACTCATAGAAGAATAAAAAAATAAAAAAAATACCACGATTAATACCCCCGTTGGGTCTTTTGCTTATAATAGTTCAATACACCTAGTACACACATTAGGTTTAATACACATTAATGTAAGAGCGATGCAGAACAGCCCTGCCCCTGACCACTGTCTCACTGTGTAGACACGGACTCCCCAAACGAACTTCTGACGACCTGTAATCCGCAACTGACAGCTGGGATCAACAGCTTAACGTGCTTTCCGAGGCACGGAGGAATCTCGGTTTGTAAAGATGGTCACCTATCCATGGGCCAACCCCGGCAAGCGTAGCTTAACCTGATGGATCGACCTGTGCGGCTGTTATTACTTAGCCACGAGCTCCTTTAGGGTCTCTGAACTGGCAAAAAAGTATAGGAATATCTATTCCTTTCACTTAGGTAAACCTCATGAGTAAAGGCTCCTACATCGCGAGACGAGATGCGAAACGAAGACACCGCGTGGCGCGCGACGAGTGGTGCCTTTGCGTGTCGCGCGTGTCTGTAGGAGCCTTAAAGTTACTCTGTGACTGCTTGCATTGCCTATTACTAATCCGAACATAACAAGAGCTTATGGGTATACCAGGGTATACTTATTCCCTAGTACTGTAAGTATATTTATGATTGTTTCAAACAATTAGCATAAATGCACGTAAAAGTAATAAAATAACTAACCTGATGACGTGGGCCAACATTAATGCTAGGCTGCTAGCCACAGATAACAAAGTAGGAGCGGCTCCCCTAACTGCGCATTTAATATTAAAGATTTGCAAATATCATAGCCAGAGTACAGACCGAGTTCATTTGCTCCCCCTTGCACTAAAGTCGCGTACACACGAGACGCATCCGCGTATCCGAGATATCGACCTAACAAGCCGCATTGTGTGATAGCGTCTCCGAAATAACCACAGGCGTAAAGTATCTGTGACATCGTAACTCTGAGGAACATTATTGCGACACCGCTGGTGTGTTCTTGCCTTATTGCCGCGCCCCGGTGGAGTGCAGCCACAAATAACGGTGGTAGGGACGCATAATGTTTTATTACACCCATTTTATAACCACAAGAAGAATGTAATCTCCTTTATTTACTGAAGAGAGTGCAAGTGAAACGGATTGTTGTGGCAACAAACAGAAATATTGGCGGTATTTTTGGCAAGATTAAATTGAAATTTTAGCTTCAGTGCTCGTAAAAACTGCGATATTCACAAAGACATTGTGGAGGATGGAAGCCACTAGATCCTAGATTACCAAATAAAATAAAGACTTTAATGATTATATTTTATCTTTACTATTTAACGTTTTACATAGTGTGTTTCCTCTCAAACCATAGTTTAAAAAAAAAAAAACAAATAAAAAGTAAAAAATACATACTGCCAATACTAAAATAATATCATAATAAGGTTGGTTGGTCCACAACAGACATTTTAATAAGTATTCAGTTACTTAGCCGTCTATGTTAATATACCTAAGTCAAGATAGAGAAAGTAAACGAATATTTCAATCTTAAAGTTCCTATACAAATGTTAGATAAGCTAATTATTAATGGCACAGTTAGGAACATATTTCTGTAGGTACATTGTTCTACAACTGTAGTTTAGAGGTATGAGGAACAGGGTGTAAAGTTCAGTCATACTCTATAGTAAAGGGAGGATCCTCCGACCAGACGGGTGTTGTGTCTGGTGGGCAACTGCCCGACGGTTGCTGTCGGGATGTTGTATATATGCTAGTCGCGCGGTAAACTCTAATAGCGCGATGCAGGATTTGTGACGTCAGGTCTTTGATGCGTAGTTCGCATGTGGGGTTGTTGATACCGCCACAGTAGTAAAAATTCTCGCTTCCTAACACAATTATAATTGTGAAGTCTTCTTTATCTAACATGAATCTAATAAAGAACTTAATAAACGCGTACCTACTTTGACTGAGATTTTGTCGCGAACTCGTTCATTTCACGCTGTTTCCGCCAACAATATGAACATTTTTTGCAATATAAAAGCGCGGAGTTTATTCTATAGACAGAAAAAAACGGACGGAAAAGAGAACTGCCGCTCGCTGTTCCCGCCGACTCTCTATTATTTCGTCGTCTAATTTTCTGCAGCTGTAAACGGGCACTTTAAAAAAGTCGCATAGTTTTAAAGTTCGCACCTGGCTGGCTCTGGCGCCAGTCAAAAGATCATTGTTATATGCCAGTCGTCAAACGCCCTCGAAACGAGAAAGCAGGGGAAAATTGTACAGTGCGACGGAGTCACGGTGAAGGACGCCTTTCATACCCAGACGTAGCGAGTGTTTCAAAATTACGACCCCGTGCTTTATGATGTGTGAAAACGAGGTCTCGACAAAGGGATTTATAAAAAAGAATAGTCCAGTTAAAGTGGGAATTAACGTTCTATGGCATTATTAATATGAGTTAGGGGATTGCAGTTTGGTAATGTTTTTTGAAAGTTTGGTAAATCTCACAAAAATGGGACTTAAACTCGGTCACCGTTACACTTTATTCATTTTTTGCTACCGAAAGTAGACCTTTAACATCTTAATTTGCAGGCTGTATTAACCCCAGTACCGGATACTATCCCCCTTTTCATTAGTTTCAACCGACAACCTAGGCCCTAGATCAATTAGTTGAAAAGTCAAATTCAGAAATGGTCACAATAATTTCTCCTAAAATAGCCGACTATTATTCAACCACTATCCCTGTAAATACTGGAAGTTTAAGCGACAACATTTAACTTTGTCCAACAAAATACGTATTATGAAGTGAAACAGTGGGAATAAAAGTTACTTTTTGCTCGGTTTGGGAGTTTTTTGCTCGTATCACATGGACGCAATATGTCGTCGACGGCCTCTACAGCTGCCGCGCTGAATTTATATTTTAAATGCGAACCATAAATATGCGCATAAAAGGATCCTATTTGATTTCATTAAAACATTCCTGTTTACAAATCAGGACACCGCATAATTTTGAAGTTCGATAAAAAGTTTGGGTTGTACCTATTTGTTACGGTCACTGCTTAGTTTGAAGGATTTTCCACTGATATATTCTACTAAATACTCATATTGTAACGGAATAAATATCCAGTATTATGTGAGTAGAAAAAATTAAGAAATAAACTAACTGTGGAGGCTTGTAAATGGCTTGTCGTCGATTACCTCACTGTTATTTTTGTATTGATAGCTGTACGCCTCCCAAACACAATAAAATAAAATAAAATAAAAAACTCATCTAAGTATTTTAGCAATAGCTACTAAAATTACTACTTAATGGTATGCTATGTTGTTTTTGATATTTAGCTACTTAATATGAATATTTTTTGACGTGACAACGTCTAATAAATCGATGAACGCCAGCTGCATGCACGAAAATGTCCCTTTACGCTCATTGTCCCGTTGCGCTCATCGTCCCGTTACGCTCATTGTACGCTTGCGCCGCATAAATGTTTTGTTATGACGTTGTCATGTTAAACTATCGTCCGTAAACCAACTTTACAGACAACCAATTTTTTTAATATGAATTTTGTCTCGTGTTATTTATTCGATGCAAATGTTGGCACTTGATGTGTAGAACCAATCAAAAATCACTAAACCAAAAGTCAATCCCCCAAAAACTAATTTTCTCGAAAACAGTTACTTCACCGAAATTCGTGCCAACGAAGCCCCTAAAACCGGCAATCACTCAAATGCGTTACAAAATAGAGTTTACCGAGGGAAATTAATATTGGGCTGTTTCCGAATTAAGACAAATCGGCTTACTGCAGTGACGGATGCGACAGACTCACAGAATACCAACGGCGAATTCGCAGTTCACCTTTATTCGCCGAGTTCACCTCTATTCGCCAAATTAAGGAGCTTAGTTTCGGGTGATATGTGTTAAGTCAGTTGGGAATTGGTCACTGCAATTTTTGGACTGGACTTGGAATTTCAAGTGACAGGTTTTTAGTCCGTTTGTATTTACTGAAGATCGTTTTATTTGGGGCTTAAACGGTCAAACTATACTCCATTTATTACAACATTAGACAAATAACTGTTCTCACCCTTTCGTTATTTTAATAAACTCCGCTATTTCATGATAAATACAAAGCACTGTCATCTATTTACAATTTACATTAAAAAATGACTCTAAAGTGCAGTAATTTCAACAATATTACACAATAACTGTCGTTATATGGAGTATAGTGGTTGAGTTAGTTGCTGAAACTTTTTCTTATATCAAAGTTTTCCTTATCACGTACAAACAAAACTGAGTAAGTAGAGGTACTTACTAATAAATCTTGTTATTTCGTAAAATCATTTATTAAATTGTGACAGACAGAATGCATGACATTATATTATCTGGCCTCTAGCGAGTTAGCATAGAGACATCTGTCTAAAGAGTTTCCAATATACCACATCTCTCCCCTCCTAGCTGCTGTGGATTAAGAGTGCACCTAAAAGTTGGTCGAGGTGTCGGCACCAGACATCACCGTTGTCGGTGCGAACTTCGTAGTGCCGTCGGCCTAAACATTTTATGATGCTTCCAAACTGCCACCACTGCGTGGCACTCGTGTAGTCACGAGTCTGTACCCGATCGCCTGGGTTGAACTCTCTGACATTGACCTCCTGAAGCGTTGGTGCGGTCTCCTTTTCTTTTCTTAAAAACATAGCATGTAGTGCCGTATGTATTTCTCTACCAAACAGCTGGTACTGCTAATGTTGAATGTCTCACTTTCATACTAATAATACCAGCCTATACTCTCCCACTGCTGGGCAAAGGCCTCTTCTCATACAGAAAAGGCCCGAGCATTGATCACCACGCTTGCTCAAGACGGGTTGGCGATTTCAGACTTTTATTAACTTTAAAAGTCCAGGTTTCCTCACGATGTTTTTCCCTCACCGATGTCAGTAATGTCCAAGATAAACTCAGAAAGTAAATATGAATTGAAACAATTTTTTTTTTTTATTAGCTGTAAGTCCTCCATGTACTAAATAAATAAAGAAATAATAATTCACATAGGTACTTGTCAGATCTGAACCCACAACCTCTTAATAAGAGCTGAAAAAAACTAGGCACCTAACTAAAAAGACAGCCCAAACTTTATAGCTGAAATACTTAGGAGATAATTACTCACACTTTCATAAAAATATCTCAAACTAATTATTCCAAAGTAGATAATGTTCTACGCTCCGCTGACTGTTTCAAAACTCAGTGACTTTAGGTACTGTGATGATAACCAAAAAATGTAGCAAATCCTAAAAAACCGCCCAAGTGCGTGCCGGATCACGTCCAGTGAAAGGTTCCGTAGTTGGGATTGGGATGAATATTTTAACGCATGCACAATAGGTATTGATTTTACCGATACAAAATAAGTTTTGTTATTAATAGTATTTCTCGAAAAAACTATGAAAAACAAAGTAATTATTGCAATTGTAACCGAAATATCCTATCTCTTAAAAGCTATTGACATAAATAAAAAGTCACTAAGAAACATTATAGGTAATCTTATAATTAAGAGATCTAATGATACGCATAAGTGAAACGTTTTTAGGGTTCCGTACCAAAATGGTAAAAATTATGGTGCGACTCAGTCTGTCTGTCCGTTTGTCTGTCACAGCTGGATATCTCAAGAACTACTAATGCTATCACCTTGAAATTTCGAAAGATCATAGATGACGTTTATCCAACTATTTTACAAAAAAGAAATTTACCATGCCTACTGTGGGTTATCATATGAAAGAGTGCTATTTGCACATTCTTAAATATATTTTTTTAGGCCACATAGTTTTCGACTTTTGAATAAATATGTAAAAAAGAAATACAGATCGCCCCCATAATCTCCGAAGTTTGCATAGATAAAAATCTGAAATTATTCTATGTGATAGAAATTTATGTAAAGATTACTGGAAAAATAAAACGTCGTTTCTAATTAGCACACTTTTTCAGAAATCATCTACAACAATTTCATTAGTTCTACTACCGGCCAAGAGATGGCGCTGACCTAAAACTACAATATAATACACCGCAGTGTTAAAATTCTCTGACGAATATAGGCCTCGCCGATGAAAATTTAAAATCATTTCACGGTTCACAACCAAAATGTCCTCCTTCCTACCTACTCGCAGATTGCTTTGGGTGAAGCACATGTGTAGTTTTTTCTGGGCACAGAACTATTTAGGTACGCACGGCTACAAATCAAGCTATGTTTTTCCAGTATAAACTGACCTCTCATTGTACGGAAATCCAATATAATGCAAGATCAGCCTAAACTGGAAATTTATAACTTGATTTGTAGCCGTGTGTACCATACAAATGACGCTATATATGGTGGTACGGAACCCTCGGTGCACGAGTCCGACTCGCTGAAGACCGGTTTTTTTATTTTCATCCCTCGTTTGTAAAATGTTATCGGAGAGCCACCCCTAATTGTTTTTTTGTAATTTCACTACACCATTATTAGTGCCCAGAATGCACCTTTCTAATTTTTGGACATGAAGAAATTATAAAGGTTTCATTTTTGCCATTTGACTACGGAACCCTAAAAATGATAGTCTCCTTACGAAGTAAATTTTTCGGTTGGTCGCCCTCTATTCTTCGAATTTAAGTCCCCAGTCCTTCCCTTTCTTAATTTTTTCCTTCCTAGGCAGATTACCCAAAGCGCCTGAAGTAATTATTTTCTCTGTGCCTGGAATAAAGTTGTCTTTCATTCAGTGTCAAAGAATACAAAGGATCGCAAGATAACGGTAGGAGGAATGAAAAGATTGCTATATTTGTATAACTACACTATCTGGCCCTTTGTAAAAGGTATGCTATGAACAGGGAGCAGTAATTAGTCAAAAAAACTGCTTACTTATTTTTTTATTTTTTTTTAAATAAAAAGCATTCGTTACCCGTAGTCCCGGGCGGTCTACCCATTACCGGGTCCATGGGTAATTTTAATTACCCGTAGTTCCATGGCATTAGGGATTGTTCCCGGACTTCTGACTATATCGATAGAAAATGAAAACCATCAGTTACATACAATATAATTTACTAAATCATAAGCAAAAATTAATTCCATCCTTGGGAACAAAAACATAGTCATACCTGAACTACAACACAATTATATTGAAAATGATGAATTCATAACCGATACACTAATGACTTATAAACTATTTTAACATTTCTAATGCATATCCAACTGATATTTCGCCAGTAATTAATTCCATTTGTGTATCGGTATCTGTTCTGGTCCAAACGCACATCGGCGTGAGGCTGACTCTATAGAGCGCCTTGTCGTGCAGGGTAGAGTGGAGAGTACTAGACCACGTGGACGCTCATGGCACCCATGATATGGACTGACCAAATTAAAACCGTAGTGGGCGATCCCTTGTATAAGCGCACTAAAAACATAAAAAATCGGAGTAGATGGCGTGAAATCGTAAGGCGAAATACATCAGCCCCAGGACAAGAAACTACATGAAGACCACGACTGCTCTGACAAGAATGCTACGACGAAGAAGAGTTTCTTATTACCTCTTCAACTATGCTAAACATGTACTAAAGACAAAAATAAAACAAAGTTTGTAAACGTGGCTTCACTTTTTCAGTCAAATCCATATAACCCGTGGTACCTTCCAGGGACTACGGAAGGGACCACGGGTAAGGAAAGACAAAAAAACAATAACAAAAAGAAACATACATAGCTAAATATCTTTTTTAACGTATTCGTTCTACGCAACGCATAATCATCATCATCATTTCAGCCGAAAGATGTCCACTGCTGGACATTGGTTTGCAATAATCGCCACGCTTGGCAGGCGGGTTGGCGATCGCAGTATGGTGTTTAAAATGCATAGAGAACGCTGCTGCCCATTCTCTAGTAAGTCCCTTAGTCGCCTTTTACGATACTCACGGGAGGAAATGGGGTAGTGCTATTCTTTACGTCCGGCACCACACGGACGAAGATGACAGTAGCGCATAATAAAAATATATTTCAATACTTTATTCTACCACATTGTCGGCGTGATTACAAAAAAAAATACAGCGGGGGGCGTGGTTTAATTACAGCTTTCTAGCACTTAGAGTGTCTGAGCTAAGCCGCGGACAGACAGACAGGCAGACAGACAGGCAGACACACGGACATGGCAAAACTATAAGGGTTCCTTGTTTACTGCCGAGGCCCATCGCGAAATCCCCGACTAAATAGTCCTCCCCGACCCTTGCTCGTAAGCGATGCGCCAGCCCGCGCTATAGCTGAGCCTGTAGCTTTAAATTCCCCTGATAATAATCATAACTCTGATTTCATCCAGCCACCGTCGGTTCCTTGCCATCCTCCCTCCGATTCTGCCCTAAGCCGAGGTTCGTACCCCACAGAGGGTGCCCTTAGCGCGCAGTCGTTTAGTTTATAAGTTTTTACGCCCTGGCTGGAGGCTTTAAGTTTTTAGGAGCTTAAGGCAACCACAGGAAAGCCCGATTAAAGAGTTTCAACCTCTCAAGTTTAACTCTGAGATGCCCTAGATTAAATACGGAACCCTATAAAATTACGGTGTAATGCCGTGTGCACCTACCCACTCTAGTTCCGCAACACTCCAAACCGTCGTTTAAACTAAACCAGACCACAGACACACAAATAAAGGCATGCACACACTAATTAACAAACGCACGTGCCACAGAATACAACAAGAAAATCTAGTAGCGATCAGCGCATTTAAACGGTAATCAATCTGGGACCACGGTGAGCGTTGTTTGACCGCAGTGATTAACGATGTACGGCCATAACTAAATTATAAGCCTCTGGCCAACGGCCAGTGACATTAAATGAACGAGGTAATTTTCTACAGAGGACTTTGGGAAAATCTATTGAGTGTTATGCACTCGTGTCAAACCTTCTCTGGTGTTTAGGTTTTTGGTACCGGTGTTTTTACTTGGTTTTGAATTTGTTTCTTTTTTTTTCACACATAACAATAACATCACGCCTGATCATTCCCCAAAGGGTTGCAGAGGTGTTATGTACCTCCATAAAAATTTCCCACGTATCAGGGACGAGCCTATTGCCTTCATCATTCATCATCATTTCAGTCGGAAGACGTCCACTGCTGTACATAGGCCTGCCCCAAGCACCGCCACTTCGACCGGTTCTATGCTTTCCGCATCCAACGGATTCCTGCGGCCTTCATAAGGTCAACAGTCCACCTTATGGGAGGCCTTCCAACGCTACGTCTTACGGTACGCGGTCGCCACTCCAGATCCTTTCGGCCCCAACGGCCATCTGTTCTGCGAACAATGTGCCTTGCCCATTGCCACTTAAGTTTGGCAATTCTTCGAGCTATGTCGGTTACCTTGGTTCTCCTGCGGATCTCTTCATTTCTGATTCGATCACGATCGCCATTGTCCTTTGGATTTTATTGCCATCAACTGGGTACAAACCCAGACTCCGGGCTGTTACTGAGAAATTGCCTGCCTTGTCAAAAAGTGAATAAAAATAATTAAACTAATAAATTAAAAACAAGCTACTCGTAAATGATTTTCGTGTTGAACGGGCACAAGGTAAGCACTAAATATATTATACTATTTACTGTGCAGTTAAACCGCCATTGTGCCCAAAAGTGGAAAAAAAGAAAACCAATATTTTCAGCGAAGTCGGGAGACCCATAAAGAATTGTTCCAAGGAACCGTCCCCCGACTGCAATGAAATTTTTTGTGATTTATCAAATTTTTATATTAAAAAAAATTTTTTTTTTTTCATAAACTTCCACCAATTTTATTTTTTTTAATTTTACCAGCCTATGTTACCCGGTTGTGTTAGAAGCGTTTCGTTACGAAACGCTTCTAACGACACTACACACAATGATATCGATTAAGCCGTCTGCCGTTTAGAAGTCATGGTGGAATAAAGAAACTCACAACATACATGACGCTCCTTTTTTTTTGGGCAGTCATGTAAAATTAAAGAAAAATGAAAAACGGATAAATTAATAATGTGTAAGACATGGTGCTCACATTTTTTCTACAAAATCATTTGCTCTATTTTTTTTTTTTTTACATAATATTGTTAGACGATTTTACTAAAACTTTAACAAGAAATAAGTCAGTCTGCGGGTTAAACTTATCACAGAACGTAAAATCTATTTCAATTCGATAAATATAAACAGGAGTTTGAATAAGATTAGGTATTTAAATACCTTAAATACAGTCAATTTTAGTCAGTCGACACCCTTGCGCCATCCCATCTTCCTAGCACGGCGGGCTGTGCTGCTGCAGGTGCAGAAAACCTCAAACGGCACAAATATAACAACCTTATTGGGAGCTATATGTTTTAGCCGCTTGGGGTTAAAACTCTAGGACCATGGGGTCCCAGTGCCCACTTAGTTTTTCGAGACATCGCTAAGCGGTTGGTCGATTTTTCACGTGACCAGAGGGCTGGCCTATTTCTTGGCCAAAGAATCAGTATTGCCATACAACGTGGCGATGCTGCCAGCCTTTTGGGCACTTTTCCTGTTGACAGCGATGCGGACGAATTTTTTGATGCCCTTTGATTCTTTCCCCTCCCTTTTTAATACAGTCTAATTAACATAAAGTTACCAACCAACATTGTAAACATCTTTAAGTTACGCTGCATCTTCAAACTACATAACATTCTAAATATCAATACCAAAGAAACTATTCACGTAACAGAGTCATGCAGGATAATAGAAAATGTTTGGCGTAGGGTGAGAACCCCAGTTTTCGTCTAAGAGCCGTGATCGATGTTGCGACACGTGCAGCGGGGGTGATGTTCGTCATTTATTAACTTTTGCTTTCTGCGTAAACGAAAATATTGCATTTCTTTTATTACTTTATTATTTAATCTTTTGTAAAACGGGGCTAAATCATCGATCAAGTGCATTGAAATATGGCAGGATCAAATAACAACAGTAAGTACGTACAATGGTACCTATATACCTTCTACAGAGTTATGAGTTGAGATCGGATATTCGGATTTATATTTACCTAAAGAAAAAATTGTTCGTCTGTAAAGTTGTTTTACGGACGATAGTTTAACGTGGCAACGTCATAACAAAACATTGATGCGGCGCAAGTGTACAATGAGCGTAACGGGACAATGAGCGTAACGGGACAATGAGTCAACCTTTTTCGTGTATGCAGCCGGCGTTCATCGATTTATTAAACGTACTCACGTCAAAAAATTTTGGCTACGAAATTATCGAAATAAATAAATAATTTCTTAAATATTTTATTGTTTATTTAAATCGCGGGATTTCAGAAAATCCAGGAATGTTCAACTAATCGGATACATGGTATGGAAACGACTTTTTAAATATGTGGTATTATTTAACTTCACACCATAAGCTAGCATTCGATGCTGTAGTCATAAAGTAGTCAATTTATCAATTCCGGAAATGCAAGACTTTTACGATCGATACAAAATGCATTCCATATATGAAATTAGCCAACAACGGAACGTAAGTAAATATACATTCGATTCTATAATCAGAACTCTAAATTCGTCGATCGCAGGATTTTTTAGATACAAAAGTGCATTCCATAAATCAAAATCAAAATCAAAATATTTTATTTCACATAAACCTACATGGGCTTACACACTTATGAAACGTCAGAAACTAGGTGCACAGTTCCAATTAGTCGTTTCCTATGGAGAAGAGCCGGCAAAAAACTCCATGGTTACTCTTTTAAAAATAAATGGCTTTACAATATTATTAAATAACAGTGATAATAGGTATGGGAGGACAGTGTAGGCCTTTCAACAATTACCAGGTACTTAACAAAATAGAAAACCGCCAACAGATCTACACTCTACTAGGCCTCCATAATAAATATGCATCCGATTAAACGATCTATAGTTATGAGAGATCGCTATAAAGAAATTCAACATTTCTCATAAAATCTAATAGGTACTTACTCAGAGACCCAAAATATTCTCATCTCGCAATAAAAGGCTCATTCACTCACTATCATCCAAACTGTCTCATACACTTTCCATGTTTATTACTGGCCAGTACTAGCTGCACTCCCCCACTTTTTCCGGCAAAAAGGGATCCTTGTGTGAAGTTTGTTTTATACAGTTTGTCCATTAGGACATGAGTGAGGACGGCGGAGTCATGTCAATCGAATTAGAGGAAACAAGCTCAAAAGTTTCATGCGAGTATAAGTATTATTTTAAGCTTACTTTGTACTGCCCAGAACTATAGTTTTTAGTCGATTACATACGTGACAGTTTTAATGTCTCTTAAGTAGAATAATGGGTACAGCTCTATAATTATTTTAAGCTTGATTTGTTCTGCTCAAAACATAATTCTGGTTTAAAATTCTGGTTAAAAATCACTTCCTCTCTCCTTAAATATCATCATTACTTAAAGTTTGCTCTTGTATCATGTTTATTATTGTATATTTATACGTATAAGTAACTATATGCTTTATGTATGTATGTATTTATTAATTGTATATGTAAATGGTACATCACTGACTACCTGCAGTATTGTCTCTCCTACTTTTGATCCATCCAAAGGTTGTCTGATGTAAAAGATCGTTTTTAGCGATAAGACCGCCCATTGTCGCCCTATATAAGTTCTACATTTATAGGTATCTGTAATTTTTATGGTGATCATAATAAAGAGTATTCTATCTATCTATAATGATTTTGGGCGAAAACCATGGCACGGCACCTGAAAATAGTGGCGTTCTGTCGAGATGACCTGAGGGTTATGTAACTCAATCCAGTGGTTCGATCCTGATTCCAAAAGATGTTGAGCTATGGCCGATTTTTGGGTGTCGTTGTTCTTCACCGCCCTGATATGCTCTGATATTCCTAGAATGGATAGAGAAGCTATTGAGATTACCAAATATAGGAACTTCAACCGGGATGATGGGTTTCAAATGTCGAGAGCCTGGAATCCAGTGCCGGAAAAAGTTCGCGAGCGGACACAGTGAGTTTCGTGTGTCGGGAACAGAATCGAGTTGCGAGTGATAGTGGTAGCGGTACTGAGCGCAAAAAACGAACAAGAAAGAGGGTAGACCGTTTTGTCTGCTCATAAACACCCATCCGCAATGACTTTAGTTTATCCGTGATCATGGTGCTTGCAACAGCGCTGAAATATCGGGGAACTCACAACAAATAATAAACATGGTAAATATCTCGTTCGTGTTAATAATAGTTAAGTTTAAAGTTTAGAGCTGATAAGGTTGAAGTGGCGAATAACCAACGCTGACCTACAGCGCTGTCTTACAAACTCTGTCGGCATGCCGCGTCTTTGTTAGGAGCTGAGGGTCGTTAGGCAGAAGCAGGTGTTTCTTAAAAACTGTTTGTAGGACAAAAAGCTGTCTCACTGTGAAGACCTCACAAAGTGAGTTTAGAGGTAGGAAATTTAATAGGTTTTTTTGCCGCTACTTTTAGAAAGAAAGAAAGAAAAAGCATTGATTGTGACTCGCACAAGAAGATCATAAACTAATCTAAACACACAAAGACAAAAGTATTTAAAAAAAATATGTATAATAAGTAAATAAAAACAGTCCTGTACGATGCCAAAAAGCTCCTATCTCGGCATGATGCTGTGATATTTAAAAAATAAGCATACTTACATAAGCAAATAAGCATAATTACTTTTAAAAACTGCTCTCTGAGCCCTCTCTGACCCTCTTTAGCCGCAACACGGTTGTCTTGAAATTGTCTGTTCAATAACTACTTTCCAATCCACTAAACAGTCTACAAACTTCCTCTATCTATTAAATAACAAATAATAAGAAGCCGAACGAATGGCACCACCACAATGTATCCTTTCAACTCACTTGACAAGCGGTCGGTAAAGTTCAGAAACCCACGGTCGGTGGGACCGTGAGTCGCGACACAATGGGACATAAGCAACCCTTCCGATATAACAGTAAATACGAAGGGTCCCGAGAGCCCCTCACCACATAGACCCATTACAACTAAGTGCCACTTGTCGAATTCAACGTAACCTGAAGTTAATTGAGAGAAAATTGAAACCAGATATTTGCTGAGTGCTGTCAAAGTCGCACCGTCTTAGAAAAATAATTGTGGGGTGGCGAGTTGGATACAGTGAGATAATAGATCGCACCCCCGGTGCGACAAAGGCGTAAGAAGAATATACTAACTTTACAGGAGCGCAAAAAAAACTATTTGGTCTGGTACATATGTCTACATATTTAGCATTTGATCTTATGATCTTTTGTTATACCAATAAGCTGCTTTCAGACTACGCTATAATATAATAGCATATAGTATATAGCTCATAGCACAACAATATCGCGCACCATACATTCCAATAATATATACAGTACAGTGTGAACGTGTCCATAACAATGTATGGTGCGCGATATTGTTATGCTATGAGCTATACACCGTGGCATTTTAGTCGTCTTACAAAGACAGCCCACTTCATGTATCCAATGACTACTAATCATTCATGTAAATGAACATTAGATTTTTTTTTAATTAATTATGACGCATGACATAGTTTAAAACACCCTGTTACGAGTGCAGTCCAAGCCTTGTGATACAAGATTTGGCAAGGTGATACAATTTTTTTTACATGAATGATTAGTAGTCATTGGATACATGAAGTGGACTGTCTTTGTAAGACGACTAAAATGCCATGGTGTATACTATATGCTATTATATTATAGCGTAGTCTGAAAGCAGCTTTAACCATTATAAAAATCAAGCTTTTTTCAACAACATTTCAGATACCTCAAATTGTCGTGTATAAAGAATAATTAATATTTTAAGTTTTACACACGTTTATGGGCCTTTTTATCTAAAACTTATGTGACGCGACCAATTATTTGGTATAATGGTTTAATTTTTCATCAGATCTTAACGGACAAATTGAGCATTGTGTATCTTTATCTGCGCTACACAAAACTGCAATAAAAAAAAGTGACGTATTCTTACTTACGCCTTTATCGCATTGGGAGTGCGAGATATCAATGCGTCAGTTACGGTGTCAGAAGTTGTTGAAACTGGGTTTGTTTGCGTCGAAAATGGTAAGACAAAGTTTTCTGTACAACTTTTCACTTTTATTGTGAAAAAATTGAGATATAACCAAAAGTTACAGGTGCTGCTTTGTTTTGTATTTCTTAATTTATTCTCCGGTTGGGTGTTAGGAATAAGCTGTTTTTTTGGAAAATGACAGAAACAATTATGTAGGAAACTCATGTTAACACTACAATGCGTTTAAAATGGAAACCTTTTTTTTATCATACACATTTTCGCTTGACACCCTTTCGGAATCAAAACATCGAAGCCTGACAATATTTTATCTGACCGAGTAAATTGTAAAGCCGAAGCAAGCTTCCATAGCCGATATAGTCCGACGGACATGCGTGTGTCTATAGTCCATTAGGGGAATGAATACCTGGCTTTAAAACCATACAAACTATTTAATAGTTTGAAAGCCCTATGTCATAGAGAAAAAAAAAATGCAGCAACCTATTTTAAATTCAGAATTTGTGTTGTCATTATTTTGTTTTATTTTCGCACATAAAACGCACATGATTAATTATTTCCTTAGCATGAAACTACAGACGGAATATGTATTCTCATGAGCATTGTGTACTTTCAGTCTTTGTAGTTATTAGGTCTTTACTCAGAAACTACTTCCACAGGAATAGCTGAGCGCCACTCAGTCTTGATGAGAAAGTTTACACCTTATGATGATGGATTTCAGACTTGCATACCTACCCAAAGGATTATACTACAGAAATATTATTTTAGTTTCGTTAATTTTGGTTTTTGGCTTCAAGCGAATCCTTTCAAGGAGGTATTTATCTGTCTATACTTCTATACTAATATTTTAAAGAGTTCAATTTTTTTTGTAAGTTTGTATGTAGGGGCTAATCTCTGAAACTACTGAATGGATTCTAAAAGTTCTTTCAATAGTATGTAGCTGCTTTGTCCCTGATTGCTATAAGATATAATTTAGCATTTATAAGAGTATTTATGTTTAAGAATAAAGAGCTTTTTCAACATATGTTTGGATGACTATTTGTTTAAATAATCATCCAGAAGACAATATGAATCCTTATCAAAATAATTATTTTATGACCACAAGGACATCATAGAGATAAAATTTGCTCGTAATCGTAACATTGGTTGTATATTTTCGGAGATAAAATTACTGAAACGCAAAATGAGCAGTTTGTTTTTTTTTTTATTGTTTGAACGCGCTAATCTCTAGAACTACCAGTCGGATTTGAAAACCACTTTTTGAATTTGATAGTACAATTCTTGAGGTAGGTTATAGGCTATTATTTTAACATCACGCTAGTCCCTTAGGAGCCGAGCAAAAATATAAAAATCTGAAAGAACGCTAAGCGAAAACGAAGTAATAGTGCGGGCAGCCAATGTGATGTGACGGGGTGGGTCGGGGGAATAAGACATTTCACGCGGACGAAATCGCGGGCAAAAGCTATTTGGTTTATAAACGTGATCAAATAAACCTATTCTACACTTGCAATTGTAAAAATTGCTTCAAAGTATTCATTTTATTACAAGACAAGATTTTTGTTTTAAATGAATGGAATGAATGATAATTTCCATTTATCTACAATTGCGATCATGCTGGGAAAAGGGGCTAACATTTCCTCCAGGCATCCTCCATCTACAACCCTATAAAATAGAGAATATTCTAATTTATTTTCATTTTTATACAGTCGAGAACAACTATAGGTACTCCATTTGAAATACGATCAGACATTTAAATAATGTTCAATGTTCCGTGTGTTGCCGGACGTAAAGAATAGCACCACCCCATTTCCTCTCATGGGTGTCGTAAAAGACGACTAAGGGACTTTCTAGAAAATGGGCGGCAGCGTTCTCTATGCATTTTTAACACCATACTGCGATCGCCAACCCGCCTACCAAGCGTGGCGATAATGCTGCCGCGCTAGCGATATAAGCAGTAAGTATGTTTTGTATAGTTTTGAGTAATTGGCGTGCAAAGTTTTTGTTACAATTTTGTTTTTTCCAGACTTATTTTTTTAGTTATATTAATTGTAGTGATTGAAACGTGTAGCCCAAATAAAGCGCTTTTATATTCTTCACTCAATAAAATTGTATTTATATTACAATAGTTTTAAATGACGAAAATCCTTTTATATCTAGTGTTAGTTCAAGCAACTGAAATATCGATTGCTTAGAATAATAGCAGTAAGTAAGTAAGTTACTGCTGTTATTATAAGCTAGCATACTAGGTTACAGGTGCACTTATTGCTAATATCGCTAGCGCGGCAGTATGGCAAACCCCCTCAATTGGGGGAGGCCTGTGTCTAGCAGTGGACGTCTTTCGGCTGAAATGATGAATCATGATGATGATGATTTAAATAAACCTTTTTTTCAGTCCGTTCAAATGATTTTGACTTCTATTACGTTGGTGGCATGACAAATGGCAGCTGCAGTAAACAGTTGGTATTGTAACAACTTTTTTGCTTTTAATGCTATCCTTATGCCTACGGAATAGAAGTTTAAATCGGTTGAACGGACTGTAAAGAAGGTTTATTTAAATGTCTAATCTTATTTCAAAGTCCTGCTCCATAGGACAATTTAGAGTCTAGACAAAATCAAACTGGTTGCTAATTTAAATGTATCTATAATATAAAAATGAATCGCAAAATGTGTTGGTAAGCGCATAACTCAACAACGCCTGGACCAATTTAACCAATTCTTTTTTTTTAATGTTCGTTGAAGTCCAAGGATGGTTTTTAGGTTTTTTTTTTTTTTTTTTTTTTTTATGGTTTTTACGAAAAATTAGGGTAGGGTAGGTAGGTAGGTAGATAGGGTAGGGTAGGGTAGGGCAGGGTAGGTAGGTAGGTAGGGTAGGTAGTTAGGTAGGTAGGTAGGGTAGGGTAGGGTAGGGTAGGGTAGGGTAGAGTAGTGGAGTTTATACTATAGCTTTTGACAGAACGAAGTCTGTCGGGTCAGCTAGTAATTTATAATTTTTATGATATTAATTTTTATTTTCTGTGATTAATATAAATTTAACTCACACACTTATTATATGTTACATTTTTTTTTTTTTGGAAAATCATATATATTTTTGTAAATATGTGAGCAACATGTACCTATCGCATTTATAAATTTTTCTGTCATTACTTCACTTTTCATTCTTTTTACCAATTGTGGTAAGTAATTTTTATTTTTATTATTCTAGGTACATCGTCTTCACCTATAATTATTAATTAATGTACACAAACTATTGTTAACATTTTAAAAGAGTAAGGTATAGAGTTTCTTGCCCATTCTTCTCCATTCATAACTACCTTTTGGAAGGCGCAACTAGAATCAATTAACTATTCATGTAATTTTTGACGTTCAAAAGTGCATCTTCGTGCCTATTTGAAATAAATGATTTGACTTTGACTTTGACTTTGAGAGTATATTATTCCTTCAAATTATACACACTATCCATGTTAAGTAAATCGTAATATAGTTTTTGGACCATTTCCAGGGTGTTTAGTGTATATATTAAATTGGCTGCCAGCTGTGTTGTCCCTTAAAACTGAACAGCGAAGTTCTACCGCATTTTAATACCTTAAGACTTATCCCGGATTTAGTTACGGAAGAGAGTTATAAAGTACCGCTCAGCCTCGACAATTTATCTAAGTAAATGACATAATATTAAAGTTTGTTTGAAAATGTTGTTGAAAACATGTGTCGGTACCTACTTGAAAAAGATCCTACGGGCATGTGAAAATACTTTGAGATAAATCGGTACAACAACAACTTTGAGATATTACTTATAAATATCTGAAAGTTGTTGATGACGCTATCACTCTCCTCTAGGAGAGTAGTCCCTCCACTAGCACAGTTAGAAAGCACATCTCCCGATATCCGTCCTATCGTCCTCGCCGACGAGGCTCGTTACGGCGTCCCTGTCCATCCTCGCCCCGACCCTTGCTCGAGCCAGACCGTGCCACTGAGCCTGTAGCTTTAAATACGTCCCTAAATAATCAAAATCCGATCCAGCCCGTCCCTTGCTGTCCTCCCCCAGCGACGCCCTAAGCCGAGGACCGTACCCCCGCAGGGGGCTGCCCTTAGCGTAGTCGCTTAGTTTTAAGTTTCATGCCCTGGCTGGAAGCTTTAATTTATGTAGGAACCCAAAGAAAAGTCCGTTTAAGCAGACAACAACTTCCTAGGTTGAACTGCAAGAAGCCATTCCCAAAAAAAATTAAAAAATATATTTTTAGAAGAATTTATGTTAATTTCAAAACTAACTGTACTAATAGTGATTTTAGTCATGAACACAATCTTTAGATACAAATGTAGGTACTTAATGTGTATAGGTAGGTATTAAATGTGTACACACGGGTAGCCGTGTGTATACTGGAGATGTATAGCTTGATATGTAGATATCAAGCTATACACCTCCAGTATATGCTGATCTCACATTGTTTAGCATTTCCGTACAATGAATGGTGATCTTATTATATAATTGTAAGGGTTTGATGTCATAACTTATTATTGCGGTAGACCCCTAAAGGCTACCGTGTGATGTTGTATGGAGGAGATATATTTTTATAAATATAGGTTATTTCAAAGTTTGTTGTTTTCTTGCATTTCGGTACATAACCATCTTGCATCGGGGCTTTTGTTCCTTTACATACAGTGTAACGTTACATTTTTCCGGGAGGGGAAAAATGTAAGGTCAGAGATAAAACTACCACCGACCTATCATCAGAACTGGAGGAGTCCTAGCTTAAGAAGAAAATAAACAAGTTAAAGAGTAAACAATTTAATAAATAAAATACAATTTAGATGGTTTAATAGTTCCTAACGAATGGGTATTGGAGGGTCCTAACTGAAGGATAATAAGAAGGCAGGGAAACCGGGGAGAAGTTACGTTGGAGGTCCGTCCTTAAGAGAGTCCTCTTGATACGACCTGCTCTTCCGAGGTCGGTGACTTGGAAGCCTGACTCGAGGTTTCCCTCCAAGAAACCCCTGGACCTCTCACTCTTAAGGACGGACCTCCAACGTAACTTCTCCCCGGTTTTTAATTTTCTGCTCGGTTTGGTTGGTGGCAGGGCTTGTTCTAAGTCCGCTTGACTAGCTACCGCCATCTTATCTAAGTCTATCGCCATAACAACAATGTTAACAGCATTTGTTGTGTTTCGGCAGTTAGATCCGTTCCAGAGGTCGTTGAGCTCCTTAAATCCTGAGTTGAGCTACACGTTTACTGACAAATGCTTGCACTGACTGGACAGGTCCACTCAAAATTGAGTGGTTCTTTCCTCAAAAGACCATTTCATACACGGATCTACATGGTCCTCACATGATCTGACCAAGATTATGTCTGGACTTTTAAAGAGACTTTGACTCCTGAGTTTGTTTCGCTATTTCTTCTCAGAGGTAGTCAGATAGGAAATGTCGACTCCATCTAGCTTATTCTTTATTTTATTTTTAGATACAAAGATAAGAAATTATCAACATACTACCTACCAACTATGACGTTGCTGAAATCTCAATACAAGAGAAACTCCAACACCAACACCTACTCACTCATCATCTATCTTATCCTAGTCTTATCCCAACTATGTTGGGGTCAGCTTCCAGTCTAACCAGATACAGCTGAATACCAGTATTTTACATGGAGCGACTGCCTATCTGACCTCCACAACCCAGTATCTGGGTAATCCTATACCCCTTGGTACGACTGGTTGTCAAACTTTCGGGCTTCTGACGGCCCGAACGAATGTCAAAGATCTACGAATGACAGCTGGGACCAACGGCTTAACGTGCTTTCTGAGGCACAGAGAGGTCTTGGTATGTAAAGGTGGTCACCCATCCACGGACCAACAGCGGTAAGCGTAGCTTAACCTAATCGATCGACTCGAGTGGCTGTTATTACTTAAGAGGCTACCGAGCGCACAGTGGCGCCCTCATCGTTATTTCGGTGATTTATTTTATTTTAGAATGAAAATGCAGAAAATAAGCTCGTCAAGTTGTGCTTCACAAGACTGTACGTTATTATTACTACAAACAGTAGTTTTAAATTGCTATGTTTTATTGTAGGTAATCATTAAAACGGAGCTTAGTGGCCACTATTTTCCGTTTTAATGATTACAATAAAACATAACAATTTAAAACTACTGTTTGTAGTAATAATGACGTATAGTCTTGTGAAGCACAACTTGACGAGCTTATTTTCTGCATTTTCATTCTAAAATAAAAGAAATCACCAAATAACGATGAGGGTGCCACTGTGCGCTCGGCGTAGTCTTAACCACGAGCCCCTCAACACTTACTCACTAGGAGTATGTAATGTACTGCCGGTACTGCCATATAATTGAAGTTTAACGAGCTCGTTAATCGGCAGCTAATTGACTTGATAGAGATTATTGTTCGTTGATGTCATTACAAACAATAGCCATAACTATCAGTTTATACCTCTATGATGATATTAATTATTTCTCTGCCTTTGTTTGCTTACTCTAGTTTTTAATAAGCTATTGGTTTATTTCTATTCACATCCTTACTTCCTTACTAATATTATAAATGTGAAAGTAACTCTGTCTGTGTGTCTGTATGTTACGTTTTCACGCCTAAACCGCTGAACCCATCGTCATGAAATTTGGCAGACATATAGCCTGGGATATGGAGAAGGACATAAGCTACTTTTTACGCGATAACCGACAACCACGCGGGCGGAGCCGCGGGTAAAAGCTAGTAGATATATTTTATGTTAAAACAAGACATTTCACGCGGACGAAGTTGCGGGCAACAGCTAGTAATAATATAAGCTAACAGCCTTAAAATAAAAAAACTATAAGTGCGACAAGTGAGTGTGGTTCCATAGAAATTTTTCTCAAGAACAAACTTAACATAGTAATTGAAATACATAATTATATTATTCTCCCATACATTCCAACTGCAAAATATATACTCGTTATCTTGTGAAGCCTACTTTTCTGTGATAGTTTTCCTTTTAACTTTGTTTTATTTATTTATTTTATTATTTATGTACACACAGTTAAATACATAGAGATACGACATAATTATAATTTCAGTACAAAGGTACTGCTTATTTCTTAAGAAATTTCTTCCAGCAGACCTGCGAAAGGAGAAATGAAAAAGAAATGTAGACAATAGTGTGTGAGAACATGAAGAGAATGATATGAATATGCGAAGTCTTAAACTAAAATATTAAATATAAGATATACTTAAATAAAGCTACAAAAATATAAATACATATATCTTTAAATATATACATAAAATACTCACAGTTGAGAGGAAAGGTAATGCTCTTTTACTCGATGTTTGAATAGAGATATAGTTTAGTTTATATTAGTACTGCCGTGATTTTTTTTTTTACATATCCAATAGCAACCATTTAGCTGGCATGGGGGGACACTTTTACAAAAATAATCATTTTAAAGCTTAATATTACGCAAACGGAGCCTTGAATCGAATTTTTTTTTTTTTCACAAACCCGCAATATTTTTGAACGGCCTATCCAACGATAGGACACCATGGCTAGACGAGAAAAAAAATATCATCCCCACTTTACGTGTAGGGGAGGTGTTACCACTTTGTTGGCGTGATTAATATACGTATACCGATACGAAATTACAGCTTTGTAGTATTAAGTCTCTGAGCTAAGCCGCGGCCAGACAGACAGACGGACATGGCGAAACTATAAGGGTTCCTTGTATTCTACGGAACCCTAAGAAGCACGTTGCAACCCGCCTGTATTATGCAATGGTTCAAAGAAAATGTATGTATGAAAAGGGTTGAAGCAAGATTTTTCCAATGCGGTTAAGGTTGACCACCCCGTGGGTGGGTGGACCTTAACCGTATTCCCTGGGCAATCCGCCATGCTATCAGACTTGCTGATTATCTAATCTTTTCATTTCGGCATGAGCTGCTAGAGCACGTGCCTATACGATAGAATAAGATCAATTTTAACAACATTATTTTTATTAGGGTTCCTTGTTGTCTACTGAACTCTAAAAAGGAGGGAAAAGACTCACAGAGCATCAAAAAATTCGTCCGAATCGCTGTCAACAGGAAAAATTCCCAAAAGCCTGGCAGCATTGCCGGAATATTCCCATTTGAGAATACCTTTGGTGCTCAATGCATAGGTGTTCAACGGGAATACTTCGCATTACCACGTAGAATAGCAATTACTGATTCTATTATTTCTATTAGTTCCTACAATATCATAATTTAATTACTAGTAAGTACCTAGTAGGTCTAATCTAGGAAAACAGTAATTGTGGAAACAATAAATAAAATAATAAAACCTGCTATCTTATTTAGAATCATTTCATTAGAAAAGTCTATGAAATTCGTTTCAGGAATTCATAAAGGGACTAACTACATTAAAACAGTCAACTCAAACGTATGAAATTACGAACAGTGTTTTGTTTGAGCCATTCCCCGCAGAAGGCAAATACTCAAACGTTTGATTTCGTATGTTAAAGAGCGTGTATTTCCCTGCTAATTGAGTTTCTGTCTCACGTACGGCACGTTGCGGCCCGTTGCGGCCCGGTGCGGCCTCCTGGCGGCCCGGTGTGCGTCGATTCCGTTTTCCCCTAGCAGACAGTGCCGACCAATTACAACTGCTTTTCAATTCACTTTGCGAATTCCACAAATTCTGTTTGAAACGCATCTGCTTTGGAACTGTTCCCTACTTTCTGATTTTTTAAATTAATGAAAATTGAATTAGTTTTACATTCTATTGTGCGTTTGTTTTCTATTAAGCCTTTTAGTATTCGCGGACACGGCTAGACGGTAAGCGCTTTGTAAGTTGGCAAAGCGAAACCATAAAGTGGACCGCATTATCGAAGAAAGGGTTTTAAAATGTAATTATCCTTTTAGCTTGTTCATTTTAAAGAGAAACCTACCTCCTTGTTTTATAAGAAACATCTCGGCTTTGAACGCTTGTTATTTTACCCGATTGTGCCGTGTGGAGCCGGACGTAAAGAATAGCACTACTCCATTTCCTTCCGTGGGTGTCGTAAAAAAGGCGACTAAGGGACTTACTAGAGAATGGGCAGCAGCGTTCTCAATGCATTTTTAACACCATACTGTGATCGCCAACCCGCCTGCCAAGCGTGGCGATTATGGCAAATCCTCCCAATTGGGGGAGGCCTATGTCCAGCAGTGGACGTCTTTCGGCTGAAATGATGATGATGATTATTATTACCCACAGCACAAAAGAAAGACGAAACAAGAAAGAAAAATGCGTTTATTGGCATTACAGCAAAAAATACACCTTACTCGTAAAACTATAAAAAACAGAAAACAATGATGCCCATGCCAAAAGGGCTTCAGCTCAGCATGTCAGATGACGTATCAAGGTGTACCACCTGACGTTGATTTTCAGCTGCAACCCACAAGTGCCAAAAGCTAGAATAATAAACATTTAGGTACGTAAGTGTGTCCGTTTTAATAAATCACAGCTTAAAAGACGTCGTATCTCGTAAGTATAACACTACTAGCTTTTGCCCGCGGCTCCGCCCGCGTGGATGTCGGTTATCGCGCAAAAAAGTAGCCTATGTCCTCCATATCCCAGGCTATATCTCTGTCAAATTTCATGACGATCAGTTCAGCGGTTTAGGCGTGAAAACGTAACATACAGAGAGACAGGCAGACAGACAGAGTTACTTTCACATTTATAATATTAGTATGGATATGGTTTGAACTTTGAATCAACGCGATACACATTCAGTATCATCGTCACACCCGCCATTTTCAAGCATGTTATTAGGCTTACTACCCAAGCCGTCATTATTCACTGCTAAAACCCGTGATTTTGGATAGGTGTAATTGTGATTTGTGTTCGCAAACCTAATGGGGTCCTATGAGCTTGAAACACTATGAAAATACACGTGTGTTCGTCAAGAGGAAAATCTTACGCAATCTGCCTACCGTTTTCCGTAATATTTTAGATATGGCTTCTAGTCTTACCGTGTGCAGCTGAAAACTATATTTTTTTATTTTTTTTTATCCTCATCGGGGAAGTTGTTGGCCTTCATCTCACGTGATGGTAAGTGATGATTTAGAGGTATGAGGAACAGGGTGTATAGTTCACTCATACTCTATAGTAAAGGGAGGATCCTCCGACCAGACAGGTATTGTGTCTGGTGGGCAACTGCCCAACGGTTGATGTCGGGATGTTGTATATATGCTAGTCGCGCGGTAAACTCTGATAGCGCGATGCAGGATTTGTGACGTCAGGTCTTTGATGCGTAGTTCGCATGTGGCGTTGTTGATACCGCCACAATGATAAGGCCGAAGGTAGAAGCGAGCTTTACCCGGAATCCTCAACCACAAAGGAACTGGCTATCTTACCTCTAACTGCCGAAACACAACAAATGCTGTTAACGTTGTTGTTTTGGCGACAGACTACGGCCCGGCCACGACATTGCGCGAATTGCGGCGCGGCAAGCGTTTTTTTCTGTTTATGGCGCGGTCGAGACGCGCAACGCACTGTGGCTATACCCAAAGTCTCAAATTCAGATAATTTATGTAAACAAGGGGGATAACATAACAAAAAAATATCTTCGTAATGGTAATTCACATAAAATTGCGAAAAAAGAGGTTTCATTTTCTTTTAAGTACTGATTTTAAGAAATAATAATTAAAAAATAATCATACCGTAATTATTTTTATAAATTTTCTGTTTTAAACAAAGTTATTAATAAAAGGAGATTTTCTGGTATAAAATATTTTATGATACTGGTAACAATGCAGGAGATCCAAACATTTTGAATTTTTTTACATCTTCAACAACTCTCATAAATAGATTCATATTGTAAGTAGCATATCTAGCCACATATTGGATGAAAACGGCTGTAAACTGTTTCGATTGGAAATTGATTTTGGGAGGCCTACGTCTAGCACTGGGCTTAAAAGGGCTGATTATGACTATCATATACCGTGTCTCTGACACACTACAAAAAACATTGTTTGGCAACGGAGTTTTGTTTGCATAGTTCTTATAATTAATTCACTTTAATTTTATCGATGATTATTTACAAAAACATTTAATGTTAAAATGTTTTGCACCACTGTCCTGTCATTTTGACATTGACATTTCTTGACATTACTTTCTTTACATAAATTATCTGAATTAGAGACTTTGGGTATAGTTAGGCTCACACGCAATGAATTAGGAAAACCGCTGCCGCTGCCGCGCAACGTCGTGGCCGGGCCGTTAGGGCGGGTTTTTTCACATCAACTTAGCACACGCGTATACGTCATAAATGGCGCTAACTATCATCAAACCAAAAAAAGCGTTGTTTCACAAAATTATGCCCTTAACGTTCTTAGTGATTACAGTAACCGGTGTCATACCCACTGCAGGTTAACGTCAATTTATTCTTTTACATTTGAACTTTGACGATCGGTTTTTTATGCAGTGAAACAACGCTTTGTATTTAACGAACGTTAAAGGCTCCTACAAACAGCCGCGGCACGCGACGCGACACAAAGACACCGCGTGCCGCGCGACGAGCGGTCTCTTTGTGTCGCGTCGCGTGTCGCGCCTGTTTGTAGGAGCCTTTAAACATCATAATTATGTAATCGTTATTATTTGACGTACGTATGTTACGTTAACCAACCGTTTGAAACAACCGGCTCTAAGATAAGATGGTGGTAGCTAGCCAGGCGGACTTAGAACAAGCCCTACCAACTAAACCGAGCGGAAAATTTTGCCCCCGCTGGGAATAGAACCCGGGACCTTTGCGTCTGAGACAGGCAAACGCGGTTAAAATTGCATTTTACTGCCTAGTTTTTTCCCAAATATTTTGGAGCGGGTTTCCAATCAAACAGGATGCAGCTACACGGAGCCACTACCTATCTGACCTCCACAACTCCATTTACTGGGTACCACGATACCTCTTTAGTAAGATTGGTTGTCAGACTTTCGAGCTTCTGACCACCCGTAACGACTGTCAAAGATCCACAAATGACAGCGGGGACCAACGGCTTAACGTGCTTTCCGAGGCACAGAGGGGTCTCGATATGTAATAGATGGTCACCCATCCACGAACCGAACGCGGCTAGCGTAATTTAACCTCCGATAGACCGGGGGGCCAAGTCTACTAATTTACAAACGTTGCAATGGTCTCTTCATTGTGAGATTTTGACAGATTTGCCATACAAACACTGTCAAATACTCACAATGGCGAGACCATTGCAACGTTTGTAAATTAGTAGACTTAGGCCCCTGTGCGGTTGTTATTATTTAGCCACCAGACCCTGCTTAAGGCGACGATAGCCGAATTTAATGATTTTGTACTGACGATAACGTCTAAACGACTAGTGTTAATGATTTGGAAAAAATATATGTTAAAAAAGAGCATTTTCTTAATAACTTAATATGTGAATATTTTAAATTATGTTTATATGTTTTTATTGAAATTTATTTTTAAAGTTATGTCTAACGCGGATAAAAAACTGAGAATCACGCAAAATCTATCAAGCGTATTTTTCTGAAACCTTCAATTTTTTAAAGATAATTTAATTATTTATCTTTTAGTATACGTTTTTTATTAAAATACCTTTTGTTTTATGCATAACAAATAAATAATGCGTCTTATTTGGGACAGCGCTCCTGGATGGGCGAGTCCTATTACTGGCTGGACGTACGACGCGTTGCGTGAGCTCAGTACAGGACACGCAAGCTAACCCAAGGTCACTGGCATATATCTGGGCATTAAAAGGAAAATTTTACTACCAGCAAAATATTCCTCTTGACTAACACAACTTTTTATAAACAAACACTACAAACTATTACTTCTTTCTTAGAACTTGATAATTTCATCATAATCGCATGACCATTGAATGTACTCAACAAAACTATTAGGCTAATCATCGATGCGACATGTAATTAGTAGTAAATACCAGATTTCCTCCATTGCCTGATAATTAGTAAAGCATTTGAGTTCGATGCTATAGTATTCCGTCAGTCATTAGGGTGTGATCATGAGAAGACATTGTGTTCTGTAGACGCCAAGTGTTGAAACGTTTCTGATACTCGTATAACAATGAAGAGTTATTTAGCTATCGGTTTCATCGCAATATTAATTACAACAGCCGCTTCCGAGGGTAAATTTTCTTGACCTGTTATCATTTTGTTCATGATTTTATGTTTATTTATGAAAGGATTCACTTATTCATTTTCAAAATAATGGGCAAGTTTCAAAAGAAGTACCCATAATGAGTTATAAATTGGTAAAACACAACCTCTCAGGGTTATATTATACAACAACTTTTGTTCAATGACTTTTAATAATTCATCAGACTTTCATACAAAAATAAAAATATATAAATTCAACGTTCTAAATGTATAATTATGTTACCGGTCAAACCCGATTTTAGGATGAACTAGTTTCGCTTAGGCCAAACCAGTTCTCCCTACACGCGATAGGACAAACCAGTATAGCCTAGGCCAAACTCGATCATCCTATTACCGATAGGATAAACCAGTTTAGGTCTAGGTCGAATCGGTTTAATCCTAGTTAGAATTTACATGCTTTAGGATAAACTGGTACGTCCTAGTCTGAACTAATTTCACTTAGTTTGTATCTTCTATAAGCTTTTCAAAGTAAACTGAATAAAGGACTAGAAATAAAATAGTAAATTTGATTTATTAAAGTTATGTATTACAGTAATTTCACATCTATCCCTAGATCTACTTATACAAAATGATCAAATTGTCTATTTTCCAAAAAAAACCTTTCCATGGCTTCTTTACCACCTACGAGTACAGGTGTATCTCTTAAAATAATTCGTGTTTGACTATTCAAACACGAATTATTTTAAGAGATATTATATTATTATTGATATTATTTTATTATTATTGTTATTTTTTTAGAAAAAGGCCAAAAAAAAGCGATATGCCTTATTATATAGATTAGTGCATCTAAAAAGATAAAAAAAACGATATGTTAACAGTCTAGTCTTTTTGAAAACATTTCAAAAGTAAATCACCATTTTTTTTTCACACTTTTTACGTTTCAAGTATTCTTTTAAGGCTCGTACAGACTCGCGCGATATCGCGGGTGCGACAGGCAGCGACAAAGAAATTGTGCTACTAGTGTCGCGTCGCGCCCGCGATATCGCAGTAGTCTGTACGAGCCTTTAAGGTTTGAATAGGAGTTTTCGATAAACCGTTTAGTGTCAACTTATTGGCTACTTTTGTAGCTGTCGAACGAATTTTTTATACCCGTAGGTCCTCTACATCGGTAGATATTGCAAAATAAATGAACCCACCCGTACTCAGTAAAAGAATAATAATATGGCCACCAATTTCAAAACAGTAGTGGGCAAAATGCCTTATTATGGTGGATTTGTCGACAAAATTTATCACATTGCTTCGCCTTAAGCGGTCTGACACCGGTGACCAGACACACTGTATATCCACATCTGTGATTAGTTGATTTACTTTAACACGAACACGGGGCAAGAGCAGGCAGACTAGTCAAACCTACCTATAACTTTGGTTCTATTTGCTGGTACCTATATAATTTAATTTAGTCACATTTTGTTTCAGCTTGTGACAACTGCGTAAAAACAGATCAATGTGGATCATATGGGAAATTAAGTAAACAAGAACAAGAAGCATGGCAAATTGCCCATCCTTGTGCATCACCCAGTGCCAAGGAATACAGCAAACTCTTCGGATTCTCTAACATCGCCAAAGGAGACTATGTAAATACCCCTCTCACTACTCATAAGCCTCTTCCTCATTTATTATGAACTTTATAAAAACATCAGCAATATATCCCAATGTTAACGTTAATCACCAAATATGTCATTAAAAATATTTGGACCGTAAATGCAACACGATAAAATGGTTTCATAAATAACCGTGTAATTATGAATCCATCGAGCTGTGTAACGTATTTACTCGAAAATTTCACGATTTTAAAGTTGGATGTCAGCTACCAAACTATCGGAAAATAATTAAGAGCTTTCCAATAAAAAATATATTTTATTAATTGCAATTTGATATTGAGATTCGTAAGAAGCTGGCAGTAACATAACAACGGAAATGTTATCCCATTGTTTGTTTAATTAGTTTTAGTATATTCGTGTATTTATATGTATTTATTTGTTCTTATATTTATATATAATTAGGTATATATATCTTATTTATAGTTAAGGTATAGGTATATCTAAGGATATAATTTAATTTAATAATTTTATACTCGTTACACGTTCATCTTTCAGGTATGTTGTTCCGACGAGACGCAAGTACCTACTGTTGGTAGCAAAAATTTAGATTACAATAATTTCGGTAATCAAAATAATTATGATGACCCAAACACTGGCTACAATAATAACCCAAATTCGCAAAATCCAAACGGCTATGATTTTGGAAACAGCAGGCCTAACAATAATGCCTGGGGATCTGATAACGGAAATAATATCGGATACCCTAATCAAGGGGGTGATTACGGGTATAATCCGGTGGAAAATACTCCAGCGCCGCCTAAAAACTACTTCAACGTGAACAATAATCCGTATGTTACATCTAGTCCGTTTTTCCCCGCACACGGGCAAGGTAGTCGCGGTGATGGTAACATGGGTAACCATGGGCAGTGCCCTGTAACAAGCTTCCCGCCGAAGCCTGCAACAGGATGTTGCGGACGCGAGGCGTCTGAAACCGACAGGATTATCGGTAAGTTACCGAACACTATTCACAGCTTCGCTTTTAACTTGAAAGGTAAAACAAAGCAGCATCTTTTATTTGTTAAACGTTAGACTGATCAGGTGCAGGTTGCTTGGGAATTTTAATTAAAAGTTTCACGGTTTAAATTCAAAAGATTTTATATTTGCACTTCCTTGCCTTCAAATTCTCTCTTCACTGTTGCATGTTTCTTTCCACGTTGTTTTCTATTTTCCTCTTGCACAAATTTGTATTTTCTTTGCACAGATAAGCCTAAACCAACAGGTTACTATGACAATGGCCCTAGAACTAGCCCAGGGAATTCTTTCGGCCATTCAGCTTGGCCTTATAATAGCCCTCATTCGAGGTTTACACGGTCAGTGGAAGGAACTCCGCCTGTGGCAGTGACCATCGGTGATCGTATAGCAGGTACGGTATAAAATACATAGCTTATCAAAAGCATCTAACTCTTATAATATGGATGATGCCTGGGTAAAAAAAAAAGAAAAACTGTTTAGTCCGTCAATCAGATAATAAAAAAATATTAGACACGTATTTTTTGCTTTATCATATTAATAAAAAAATACTTAGATAAAACACATTAAACTTGGAGAGTGGGGGCTCGTTACGTCACAGCTCAGTATAAAATCTAATGAGAAGTGACGTCATGCCACATTTGAACTCAATCCATCGCCGTAATGTTTTGATTACGTAAAAAAAGAAAAAATACGTGTCCAATATTTTTTAATAATCTACATGACCGACAAACTTTTTTTTTTTTGTCGTCATCCTTATTGTGCAGAAAACTTTGGTGCTAATATAATTTCAAGTGTTTTCGAATCCGTCACAAACAGAATTGAACGGAAATCTAGACATTTATGTCACAAGTCACAATTAGTTGTTTCGATTCTTTGTTTACGATTTTTTTTTTCTTTTTATTAGGTAATCCCACCATTCTCAACTGACTAGTGACAAAGCTTCTTCAGGCACAATTACAACAAATTAGGTCTCGACATAATCTAGAAAAGTAATAATTGCAAATCTCCTTTCAGCACCCTAATTGCGTAACACACAATCTGAATGATTTTGAAGGATATTGCTAATCCATTGCTTCATACGTTCGAAAAATTTGTCTGCTCAACAACGTAAATAACGCAATGAATGTCGTTGAACTGTCAAAATGAAACCCATTGCTACTATGTGTTACGCAATTAGCAATTTTATACAAACACCCACCCAAGGTATATAACTTCCTGGATAAGTACCATAATATACTCCATGGCTGTTACCACAGCAATGAACGATATCGTGTAATAGACATTTTAATTAACTAGCTATTATTTTCTGTAACATTTGGAACTCTCGCAAATTGTGGTGTAAAGTTTCCAATGCTATTAACTAAATAATTATATATCATACGCTTACACTATTAATTAGTGAAGTATTTAGAAATGACGTTTTAATGGGTATCTTGTATTTAATGTGTTTGATAATTAATATCTGGAAAAAATATATACAATTCGGGTTATTTTATTAGTCATGCAGAAAGTTATGAATACCAAACTTCTAATTTGTTACTTTCCGAAAACCTCCTTTTAGAAAGGTTTTCAAAGCTGCCGATGACCTAAGGATCACTTACCGGTAATCTGATTGCAAGATCTTGTCGCATCTGATAGCCAAAATGGAAACCATCAGTTAACCGGTTCACAGTCCAATGAACCATATGTTTAAAAAGGCTCCGTATAATATCTATCTTCCATTATCTCAGGTGGTCGAGAAACAGAATTGCAGCAGTTCCCCTGGACGGTACTTCTGGAGATTACCTTCGATTACGGAGACAAGAGGCAAGGCTTCAACTGTGGAGGATCCCTCCTGAGCTCCCGATATGTTCTGACTGCTGGACACTGTGTCTTCGATCAAGGAGGCAAGATTGTAGAGTAAGTATTTCATTCCTTTTCATTATTGGCTAGTGTTAGGGGTTTTTATGGGGGCATGTGTAACATTTCATTGTTGAACATCGGACTCTTTATAGGAGATTCAAATAATCGATAATTTTATCAATAATCCAAACATACTGTTTACTTAGAGCTCCATAACTTACTATAATTACTATACTTCAACAATTAACGTTTATGTAACTATTCTTACTTCTTTTGGAAATATATCTTGTACAATCAAAAGCATAAAAATTGAGCTATGAGAGCATTGTTTTTTATATGACCATCGCTTATTTAACTACTTCCTAGACCATTAAAACACACATCATCTTTTCCGGGAACTTGTAGATTGCTAATTGCTGACAATTGATTATTGTTAAATTCCATCATTCATTCATTCATTGATATTGTTTTTGTTCCATTGTTACATTTTAAACTTTTTAATAATTACTTTCAATCATTATTTAACTTAATTTGATTTATGATTGTATTTTTATTGATTTTATTGTTATTAATTTATTTGATATTAGTATTATTAACTTATTTTTTTTTTTTTTTAAATGACATTAATCATAAATAGCAAACTATGTAAGTGCTATGCACACCTTTAAGTGACAAGTTAGCTGAAGTATGTAAGTTATATGATATGCTCTCTGTTAATGTTTTTTGTTTGCCATAATAAATAAATAAATAAAACGGACGGAATTGTTGGCGCAGTGGTTAAGCGATTGACTGCTGCGTTGCGTGTCGCGGGTTCGATCCCCGCACGGAACAAATATTTGTATGATCTACAAGTAGTTGTTCCGGGTCTGGCTGTTTGTGTATGTGAGTTAAATGTTTGTAAACGCACCCACGATACAGGAGAAATTCCTAGTGTGGGGCAACGTTTTTAACAAAAAAAAAAAAAAAAAAACAATTTCAACACGCCTAACTTTAACATTTTTTTTTTTTTTACAATGACAATTTTATTCCACAGCATCGACATCTACCTAGCTGAATACGACAAGCGTACCTTCCCAAAAGACTGCAAAGTGGTATTAGGCGAAGGACAGAAGTGTATAGAAAACATCGTGATGAAAGCCGAGGATGTGGTGCTGCATCCGCAGTACGACGATATGCAGCTCAACAATGACATCGCACTGATAAGAATACAAGGCCATGCGCCTTACACGGGTAAGCCATCTTTGATCCTTAAGCTAGTCTACACTAGCGAAAACGAAATTACGAACACCAAACATACAAACATTCGCCAGATAGTTTGGAACGTTTAGAATTTTAAATCGGCATCGCAAGATATGAGAAAAGGCACAGATTAATACAGATGGAACACTCCGCAAAATCATTTAAATAAAAAACGACTCTTGCTACGACACAATAAAGTGCAATTCAGGTCGCACAACGCTTATTACTTACAGTTATATTCACTTACAAGTTGCGTCTCTTCCTATCGGTGTTTTCCCGCTGTCCCCACCGCGTGTGTCCCCATTAATGGTAATTCACATAAAATGGCTAAACTATAGGTTCCATTTTCTTTTAAGATTTTAGAAATAATAATAAAAAAATCAGTACTTAAAAGAAAATGAAACCTTTTTTTTAACCATTTTATTGGCCATCATTTATTTGTTATTAAATATAATAATACTATTAATTTTAAAATAATTTTATTATAAAAGAATTGGTCCAGCGAGATGGGCCCGCCGCGTTCTTGTAGCTTCATACCTAAACTGCGGAGTGTCCCATCTGTATTAATCTGTAGAAAAGGTAACTTTAGTGAGCTTATAAATGAAGTTGAATTAATTAATATGAGCTTTAGTAAGCAAACGAACATCAAACGAGGTGCTAGTTAGCCCGTCATCTTTCCGAAAATCTTCATGAGGTTTAAGATCACTTTATTCTCATACTATCATAAGTCAATATTGTTGCGTGTTTTACAAAAACTAGAGACATTTAGTACCTACAATAATTATTGCTACTCTTCCAAATAGAAAAGTAAACAACTGTCCGTTCAACACAGATAACCGTGGCTGGATATGACTCGAAATTATTTGAAATGAGATTTTTTTAAGATGAACTGTTTGAGTGGTTTTTTTAAGTGGTAATGGATTTGGTATTTGTGACATATTTCGGTAATTTATTATATAATTTGGATCTTCATTTCTGGGAAGGAACATACGATTTTCGCTGAACACATCCTTTGTCAGTAAACGATAAATAGATCGCTCGTGTGAAGACCCTGGTTTATAATGTTGTACTAAGTTGTATACGTATTGATCTTTCATGAATAGAATAGACGCTGATATAGAATTTACTAAGTAAAAGTGGTGACCTGGCGACTGATTTCCCACTGTTCAAATATAAATTGCGTAATTTTTTAATTGACAAAGCTTACTACACGATCCAAGATTTTCTTAATAATTAGTACCTACAATCTGTCACCATACACCTTATTCTTATTTTGTAAGATATGCTTTAATGTGATGAACGATGAAACTTTTGATATGTTGCATGTTGACATAATTTATTATTGTATGCCTACCAGGCAGGACATAATGGATCTGTAATTTACCTAACATCTGTCGGTATAACCTATGCCCACAATAAAATGATTTGATTTCATTTGAAGACTGAAGGCTTTGCGAATTAGGTACCACAATTGAAAATAAAAAAAAACCGAACACGTCTCGATAGTTTATATTATTAGAGAGTTAAGAGGCTACCGACCGCACAGTGGCGCCCTCATAGTTATTTCGGTGATTTATTTTATTTTAGAATGAAAATGCAGAAAATAAGCTCGTCAAGTTGTGCTTCACAAGACTATACGTCATTATTACTACAAACAGTAGTTTGAAATTGATATGTTTTATTGTAATCATTAAAACGGAGCTTAGTGGCCACTTTTTCCGTTTCTAAAATAAAAGAAATCACCGAAATAACGATGAGGGCGCCACTGTGCGCTCGACGTAGTCTTAATAAAAAACTGTCTGCTAAAGTTTCATAAGAACATAATGACTTCCAAAAGTTCCAAAGTGGAATGTAAATTATAAGTTTAGTTGTTTTATATTTATGAGATTTTTTTTGTAGAGCACACATTTTTATATTCGTTATTCTCATCTTACTCAAAGTCTCCACTTCATAAACTATTCTAATTCAGTTTGAGTTGAAGTGAACTATTGTTAATAATTGAAACAACTTATTATAGCAATTTGTAATATAAACCAATTTAATAACAAACTTTGTTATTGTTTAGATTCTAGACTTGTTTTGTAAACAAGCAAACGGAAAGTTTTAGAAAGTGTTGGTTTACGAACAACTTCTCCCAAATGATATCAATAGCACACTAGACGGAACGGTAACGGTGGAGTTTCTTGCCCATTCTTCTCCTCTCCTACTACCTTTTCGAAGGGGCAAATAGAATAACTTTTGACGTTCAAAAGTGACTTTACTATAAGTTATCGTTAACACAACAGTAAAGAAAAAGCTCGCTAGCCGTAAATATAAATATACTATAATAAATATTTATTCAGTATTAAAATTAGTAAAATATTTACATAAAATCTTAGAAATAATTTACAAAGGTATTATAATGTTAGATGCCTGTACTATGATAACCCCTGTATCACAGGCGGCGTGAGCACATATTTTTTGGTAATCGTAGGACAATATCTTTTTAACAATATTTAACATTAGATATCTTAAAATAGTGATAAAATTTGACTAATTCATTAGTTTATACTTACCTAGTTTACTTAAATGCTATTTACTTTAAAGATAAAAATTACAAAATATCTTATATACTAGCTTTTTCCCGCGGCTCCGCCTGCGTGGATGTCGGTTATCGCGTAAAAAAGGAGCCTATGTCCTTCTCCATATCCCAGGCTATATATTTGCCAAATTTCATGACGATCGGTTCAGCGGTATAAGCGTGAAAGCGTATTTCACATTTTTAATATTACTATGGATATTCTCACGCCGTAAATGGGTATTCATAAACATAACGTCATGCGTGTAGTCCCCGAAGGATAAGGCAGACATTTCACCAGTTATGTTTAAGTCCCATGTAACAGGGGACAATTATAGGGTCTATTGTCATAAACCAGGCACGAATACAGACTCGGTAAATAGGTATATTTTTATCAACTCAGTAAATAAACACTATACACTCAACTTAATCGCCCTCTTCTATTCAAGTAATCTTTGATTGGTTTCCGTTTCCAGATTACATTCGCCCCATCTGTCTGCCAACCATCGACATTGACAACCCGGACTTCTCCAACCTTCGTCTCGCCGTCGCCGGTTGGGGTCGAAACGGCCGCTACCGATCCGACGTTAAACAATCGACAATTGTCAATCTAGTACCTCAGGCAAAATGCAAGAAATTCTACACGAACCTGTCACGGCGACAGATGTGTGCGGCGGGTTATACCGGCGAGGACACATGCAAAGGAGACTCAGGCGGTCCACTTATGACGGTGTACGGCGGGAAGTATGAAGTAGTGGGCGTCGTAAGTGGGAAGAGGGCCGATTCGCCTTGTGGGACCTCTGTGCCGTCCCTCTACACTAGCGTATACCACTACAGCGACTGGATACGGAGCAACATGAAGAATTAATTATTCTCGTCGTGTTGTTTGAGTTGGATTGTAGTCTCACTACGATTGTCTTATACAAGAAGATTGTTTTGTATGTACAAGTAAAAAAAAAAAAAAAACACTTGTTCTATTCTCGACTTATTCCCAGGCGATCCAATTTTATTCCCGGTGGCTCCAAATTAAAAAAGCAATATTAACAATTATAGTATTTTATTATTTAACTAGTAAAAATTATGGAGCTCTTGGGAATCAATATAAGGAGAGAAATTGTTTTGAGAACAATAGGCTTAGAGCTCCTGGGAATAAGCGCAATTTTCAAGTGCTATCAAAATAAATGAAATCAAAAGGAAAAACGAGGCAATTCATTTCAATACAATAGATTTAGCAAAAAGGCTCCACGAATCCCTCTTGCCAGAATCGTTGGTAGGTGTGCTAAATGTAGCATAATATTGCGGAACGTTTGCCGGCTATGGAAGGTCTCAGTTTCCTAAGAGCTAGGTTTTGCATGCTATCGAGCACAAATAAACTTTTATGAACTAAAAAATATAGCGGTAAAATTCGAGGTGGCAATATTTTGTAGCTATTTTGCTGTGCGGTTGGCAGGCTCGCTTTGTGGCGCGTAAATTGCCAGCGTATTCAACCATTGCAAAATTGTGCATTGAAGTGAAAGATTGATTTTATTGAAAACCTAATAGGATATTCATAATAATGAAATGTATATAATTCGTACAGATGTAATTAATTGGAATGATTGAACGGTGGCCAGCACATCGAGTTACCACAAACTGTCAAATTTTCTCGTTCGATTTTGAACTTAATCATCAACATTTTTAAGTTTAAAATCGTTTGGAGAAATTTGACAGTTTCATGTAACTTGATGTGCTACGGCCATAGACTGTACAGTCATTATTTTTTTTGGCAAAATATTGTTATACGTTTCAATGAGAGACGAAAAAGCATCTGCCATTTATAATCATGGTGAACCTTTGTGTTTTAATCCTTCTACAATGCTCTAAAATAACATGAAAGGAACTCATAGTTCAGTTTATAGTTCCCCTTTCCTAAAGGACAACATGTGAGCTATATTGAAAGACCTACTTGCGGTATACCTTTCCGCTTTCTAACATAACTCCCTGTACACAGACTTTGCTTTAGTAAAGCCGCACTATAAGGCCTCTGCCTCGAATCTTGCGGGCAGCGGAGCGGCGGCGGCGGCAGCGCCGGAGCGGCAGGATCTAATGCGTAACATTAAATGGACCGGGCCTCGAAAACAGCGGCGCAGGGGCGGGCAACGAGCGGTGCACTCCAGTCAAGCGGTGAACGCCCGCATGTCTGCATTGCAGTGTTGTGCAATTCATTTTTGTGATGTTAGGAATAAATTTGAATCAAAAAGATGTTGTCGCTGTTGTTCAGACATTTCGTTCGCGAATAAAAACAAATATCTCGACGACACAACCACGAACACAACACTACGCCGCTATAGTGCCGCGCGATCTGCCTGATGGTTTCGAGAACGGATCTGCGATGCCCGCGCCACCAACGCCGCCGCTCCGCTGCCCGCAAGATTCGAGGCAGAAGCCTTATAGGTTCCGTCACATGTTCCCCGTTAATGAGTGGGGGGAGTTGCATAAGAAATAATAATGAATTACGAGATTTTCCGTCACATAACTGAACTGGCAATGGTGATTGGTAGGTACCTACTTATAGCCATATGGCATCACGGGAACGGTTCGAAGAAATGCTGTGAAGATCGAACTTTGAAGGCTTGTTTAGATATTCAATTCTGATTTTTTGGGTTCCGTAGTAAACAAGGTACCCTTATAGTTTCGTCATGTCCGGCTGTCTGTCTGTCCGTCTGTCCACGCCTTAACCCAGAGACTCTTAGTACTAGAAAGCTGTAATTTGGTATGGGTACCTATGTATTATATCACGCCGACAAAGTGGTAAAATAAAATCCCTTACACGTAAAGTGGGGATGATATTTTATTTTCTCGTCTATCCCATGGTGTGGGGTATCGTTGGATAGGCCGTTCAAAAACGGGTTTGTGAAAGCCATTTTTCGATTTAGGGATCCGTTTATCTTTTGTTAGAGTCGTGTCTCCCCCCGTTCCCCCCTGCCAGCTAAATGGTTGTATTTAGGAATGTGAAAAAATTCACAGGTAGGTAGGTACTAGTATATAATTATAACGAAGTTAAAAGGAAAACTATCACAGCTAAGTAGGCTTTATAAGTTACCAAGTAATAGTCGACCAACTTTAAATTGCAGTTAAAAACATATTCTCCCATACAGAATGTATGAGAGAACATGTTATTCTTCTTTTTTTTTTTACTACAATGTTAAGTCTGTTCTTGGGATAAATTCATCCCAACTACGAAACCCTTCATTGTGCGTCCTCCGACACGCACTTGGCTGGTTTCACTATTAGTTTGAACAAATATTCTGATAATAAGTATGGCTGCTGTTTTATTAAATTCATTTTAGCCCGGCGAGAAGTATGGCAACAATAGACACTGAGGCGCATTCTTGCTCATGTCACAGATTAATACAGATGGGACACTCCGCAAAATTATTTTTCGAAACATGCATGGAAATATTGTCATTATTTTCGAAAAAAAAAAACACGCGAAGTATCGAATTTATGGTCAAAGAAACTCAAATCCATTGCAGGAGCGTTTTTTGAATTTGAATTTGGAACATTACAACGCTCCAGCAATGTTGTATGAAATGGCGTGCTTGGGTTAATAAATACTCTTTGATTGGATCTCTTAACATTATTGGCATTTTGGTATGCACATGTATGTATGGTCTCTTTGCTTAGCACAAATTGCGTTCACGTGGCTGTATAGCCATAAATGCGTTTACCTTTCGGCACAGATGACAAATAGAAAATTGGCGGCAAAGCCGAAAATCCGCCTTGATTTGTTATTTACATACTTAATAAATATAAATTTAATTAAAATGCAATCCCGCGGTTCAGAGAATGAAATGGAAATTGATTGTACTCCACCAGATTTAAGATCAGTAGCCAAATTGGCAATGGAAAACTTGCTTCCAGCTAAGTCAAAAGAAAATTACATAAAAGTATGTCTTATTTCCCTGCATTTTTTTGAGAAAAGCACTATATGCCTCGGCGGAAATGGCAATTGCCTGTCTCGTATTAGTGAAGTCCTCGTCTTCGGATCGGCCTTCATACTAATACTCGACCTGCAATTGCCTATTTCCCGGCCTTTGCAATAATGTACTATAAATAAAAAGCGACTCTTGCTACGACACAATAAAGTGCAATTCAGGTCGCACAACGCTTAATACCTGCAGTTATATTCACCTACAAGTTGACTCTCTTTCTATCGCGTAACTCTTATACCGGCGGCGCGCGTCACTCCTACTGAATTGGCCTAGTGAGATGGGCCCACCGCATAATTGTAGCTTCATACCGAAACTGCGGAGTTTCCCATCTATATTAATCTGTGCTCACGTGAAAAGCACTTAGTGCTCTTAGCTTGCTGCCAAATGTATGTTTTTATCACCTTCTTTCCAAAATTACCTAATTCCATTAAAACTGAATGTTGCGTAAATTGCTCCTTAATGTTTCTGGAGTGTAACATGAAAATACTTACAGCTTAATTATTATCCAAGTGTGTGTTTAGGCGGAGTGGCGGCAAGCCGTGCCTTTCAAATGATGAATGATGATGGATTGTGGGAACTTCCCGAGGCGTGATACCGACAAAAAGCAATATACGCTCACAATTTTGTTGCTAAGCTTCATCTAATCGTTACACTATTCGTCTTATATTACTCATGAGGTCACAAAATGAGTTCATTCTTATTCTGATTGACAAACCACATCAGTATCAACATTTGAATGCTTTTGGCTTTCTAAATAACATCATCCCTGAAATTAATAACACGCTTAGTTGATACTTTGATAGATACTTTTCCTCTGGCGTATTGACATAACGCTCACACACCGCTTCTGGCTCGTCTACGAGGCTCTTAAAGCCACGCTCCACGTTCCCTATGCTATTAAACGTTGTGGAACACAATCCGGGAGAAGAACACTCAAATGAGCAAACACTATTATCAGGACTGTGCCGAGGGCGTACAGATTTCCCCGGAGTGCCCTTCTCCTTAAAAGTGCCGGTTGGATGACCGCTATTCACCGCACAGTGTTGGACCTAGTTCTTTTTACTTTAAAAGTGTGATGAATGAAATTTTAAAAGTGAGCGCGTTCGATTTTTGCCAGATCCTCGACGTGGAAAGAGATTTTAGCTAACGAGAAAACTTTACACAAAGACCAGGGGCCTTACTCCCGACAGCATCGAGTTCAGAATCAATCGAATTGGATTCGAACTAAATGCCGATCCATACTCTTGAATCCTATACTAGCGCACGATCGTGCAGTGGTTCGAAACGAAACTAACTTCGATCGAAAGATTCGTTAGGATCGAAAAGTCGTTGTATCAAGAATAAACGTCAAATTACACGATATCAAAGAAGCTACTTTATTCAGATCGAGTGAGATAACTACCTGAAAGACATAGAGCACTTGACGATGACGTAATCCGCCGGATAAGCATAAAACGACGCTGATATTACTCGAACCTATGTCGATCTTGGTTTACGATTCGAATTGGTTCGGGAGTAAGGTTTTAAATCGAGTTCGGATCGAAACGAGTTCGACTCGGAAACAAAATCAAACTCGAATCGTTTTCGGGAGTAAGGCCCCAGTTGTAGTTTGAGAACTGGGGGGAGTAACTGTTGAACTACTATGTGCTAAAGAAGTGCTGAAGCATTTTTGTGGCCTAAAAATACAATGCCGATGTCGAATCATAGCGACAAGTTTTGTAGGCCAAAGCATTTACCCAAATCGGATGACTTTTGACAGCCTAAAACTGTCTCACAAAAAAGGGAACACACAATTTATTAGCGATTCGTCTCTGATCCCTGAATCCTAATATCGTGGTGCTTCCACAATCTATGTCGGTTCTCCCGTCGGGTGGTAAATTTATGTAAAATCAATGCAACAAATAAAGAACGGTGCGACGGTAAATATCCGCGCCACGTCACAATTAGTGCGTGTCCCGCTGGGCCGGACACATTTTGTTATTTGGCAATCTATTCACGGCCCCGATACGCCGACCAAAAACGATTCATACAATTTTATACCCCTATTTTTTTATATTCTCTATAAGTCTGCGGCAAACTACGAGTATAAAGGTTTTAAGCAAAAACATTCAGAAGGCATCACTAACATAACTTAAAACAAAGTCCTCCGCCGCGTCTGTCTGTCTATTCGCGATAAACTCAAAAACTGCAGCACCGATTTTCATGCTGTTTTGACCAATGGATAGCGTGGTTCTCGAGGAAGGTTTTAGTATATAATTTGTTAAGTTTTTTGTACATTTTTGTGTATATTAACAATATTTGTCGGAGGTGTCGGAAAAAAATAATCTGGGAGCTTTCAATGAAAACGCTGTCTAAACCCTTTGAGATATAACAAAATAATGTATGGTGGAATTGTGTATCCTGCTATGCTACTTTTATTTAAGCTAAGCTAGTTCTTAATAAAATTGGAACAGTTTTCAAGATTTTTAAAGAGTTGCATCGTGTATTGTGATTAAATGAGAAAAAATAACGTAGTAAAACAAATGACTACACACACATTTTAAGTTAGGATTAACATTTAAACATGCTGCTGAAAAGATTTACCTAATATTATTTGTGGTGTATTTGGCGAAACACTTTCAGGCCGACAGATTCGATCCTGAATTAAGTCAAGCAGAAATACAAGATTGTTTCCGTTCAATAGGTCTAATCTCTCAGATGGGTATTCGTGCTGAAACGATCCTCTTTTATTGGCGTCTCTTTGTCGAAGTATTCGACATTTTCATCGGTTACTATACGAATTTTAGTTTAGGGCGACACAACTCTGGAACTCCTAAATTTGATTTAGAACTAAAGGTTTCGAATTTCGAAACCGTATTTTGGTGTACTCACTTAAGAGCTTCATAGCATCTACCGCTACTATTAGTTACTGAATAGAATCACAAGTTTTTCTTCTAAATACTAACTACTTACGACTGCTTTTCGATCAGAGGATTAATAGCTAAGAAAGTTGCAGCGTTCTCCTAAAGATCAACTGGCAGAAATTGCACTTAATACTTTGAGACTAGCTACCGCACTTGTACTATCGCGACCTAAAAATCCGATACATTTATTGGTGTACAAGTTTTTAACTGGTACCGATTCAATCTTTATTGAAACTACTTGGACTAGAGACTTAATATAAACAGCAAACTTATTATCGTTTTGGGGACAACACAGGGGACTGGAAGACCAGAGTATTAAAATAAATAAACACAACTTACTTTCAGCCGCACCTACTTACGTGTTACTTATCTTGGTAAGTGAGAATTTTGTATGCACGGAGTAAGAACATGAATTTAAGAAATAAATAGGTGGCGGAACCCGTGATAATAAAATAAACACATTATCAACTCTGTTTACTACATCGGGCTGTAACAGGAGGAAAAAACATGATATTCATTGTAAATATGCAACGAAAGCCGAAACCCGTTTCATATGCAACGAGTCGGTCGAGGATCGCGTTCATGGACGTCAGTTCCTTTCTAGTTTTGTTCTTATCTGGACTACTATTGTTTACGCCGAACACTTTAACTGAGGTGAATTCGAAAGAACACCTTTAATTTTTCTACTCAGTTCGCCGATCGAAAACGATGTCGATAATGCGTGTGGTAGCAATAACAGGATGTGACAGTGGCCTTGGATGGGCCATAGCAGCTAGGTCAGCTCGTGAAGGTCTTGTGACCGTGGCTGGCATGTACAATGGAGTGGATACTATGGCTGCAGAAGGACTAAGTAAGCTGTGCGCACACCCCTACTCCCTGGACGTGACAAATCCGGAAAGTATTGCCGGATTCCGAGACTACGTCAAATCTTTGCTGAACGAAAACCCCAATTACAGTAAGTTAAGTGATTGTTATTTGTTTTAACATTATTTAAATAATACAGGTACTAGTTAAAAAGGGATCTAAGGAGATAAAATGGGTCAATTAAAACCACCTCCACAGAGAGACGTTTTGCTGAAATTAATATTCTGTGCGCGTAGCAAGAGTCCACCGGAGTGAGACTAGAATAAAATTAAAATATTAGACTAGGTACCCAAAACTATTTTGTTGCGAGAGTCATTACTTTAATTAAAATGTATTGAAAGTTTTGTTATTAGTTTGAAATTGGAGAACCGATTTAATAAAGTACCTACAAGTTCTAATTTGCTATAGGTGACAGAAGTGTTAAAATATGATCATTTCAGAGCTTCATGCTGTCGTAAATAATGCTGGAGTGATGACAATAGGTGACTATGAGTGGCAAACGCCAGCTATGATTGAAAGCTCTATAAACACCAACCTGCTCGGCACCATGAGGGTTACCACTGCGTTCCTGCCTGACCTTAGGAAGAGCGCTTTGAAGGTAAGTTAAACCGTCTTTAAAAAAGTTTGAACGCTTTTTTACGCAGTTTGTGGTGGTTAAACTACTGGCCGCATAGCATTATGTAATTACTGTATAGTAACAGTAGTTACTGTATAGTAATTACCAAGGTAGTAACGGGGCTGACAGCACAGCACTATGCCATCAGTAGGTAAGTACCTACCTACACCTTTTTTTTTTGTTGTTTTGGGTGTGAAACCTTCAAAAGGCACCCGATATTCAAGTATCGAGCCATTCTGGGAGGCAATTAATACAATAACTGAAAAAGTAATATAAAATAACGTCTAGGTTTGGTCTAAGTTACTCTTGATAATAATAGCCTTGTGTATTTTGTTGGGCTTGAGCTGTTTATTTGTTTACTAGCTTATTCTGCCCGCGACTTCGTCCGCGTGAAATTCTTGTTCCCCCGTTCCCCAATCCGTTCTCGAGATATCATCAAAAAAGCCGTTCCATACAAAATGTATGAGAAAATTAATTTTCTTCATAATTTTTCGTGATTATTTTCTCATGTTTTAATAGTTATTCTGCTATTCGGGGCGGAGTCAAATCCAACAAATCCAAGATCATACAAATCGATCCCGACGTTTTTGAGTTATAAATGGTGTATATAATCCAACTTTGTTTGAAGATATATAAGATGACAAAACATGTCTGATATACCAATATACGACACAAAGCGAATTTGTATAGAGCTTCTCATAAAAATAACACATTGAGTTCATTTTAGTAGCCAAAGTATACGAGAGCATAAATAGAGAACAACACAAACATAATATTATGTATACTTACCCAAGTATGTACCTATATGTTTCGCGACTTCGGGAGTAGGCAATATTACTTTCAAAGTCGTTCTCCAACAGTAGGTACTTATCCCAAATTCCCAAGTAACGGTGTCCGTGGCAACAAGTTAAAATTCATATTCTACTGCTTCCCGGAAACAGGTATTGTATTAATAACAACTATAGAAAATTTGATACCGCCCCAAATAATCGTGTGATTTCTACGCAAACAAATGAAATAGGATTCTTCCTCAAAACGAAATTGACTTCGTAAACATTATTTTCAGAAACCATGTAGGTATTATTTTCTGGGCAATCGGAATGCTGAGCATTGTAAGCCCACAAAATAATAACAGCCTTTAGGGAAATGACAATCTTTTTTTGTTTAAAATATTTAATTGAAAACGTAAGCCCAGATTTGTTTTCTTTATGATGTTCCGCGTTTTATTTATTATAATCGCTATTGCCTGCGACTCCGCCCGCGTGGATGTCGGTTACCGCGTAAAAAAGTAGCCTATGTCCTTCTCCATATGTTCCGAGTTGCGATAATATCGATATTCGCGTGTTAAAACCCGTTCCGAATTAGCGTGAGCGCGATAACGATGTCCCGTGAAACGTCATAGATGAAGTCATGACATTCGCCATCTTGCGATAACGTGCTGTTTTGTTTTGAGTCGCATCATATCAATCGTGGCATTTCCAAAATTATTCTTCTGGCTACAGTTGCTACCTAACCTAAGAAGAAATGTTTGGTGTATACACAAAGAAATACTCTAATATCGTTTTGAAATTGAGTGAGCACCGTGAGCGCGTTCACGAGCATTCCGAGTTGTTGACAGCCCTCGGCTGTCATAATCGTAATATCTAAATCGGAACGCATGTGAGGCGATGTGAGCGCTGTGAGCGATTATAGCCAATTCTGAAGGCGGCCTAAGTATATCTCTGCCAAATTTCATGACGATCGATTCAGCGGTTTAGGCGTGAAAACGCAACAGACAGACATTTGCTTTCACATTTATATTAATGTATGGATAATAATATTTTTATTTGGTTTTACTTCTTCTTCGTTTGAAAGAGGTTCTTGTCTTGTTACTAACGAAAGTCATAACACAATCTGTTGTTACAGATTGTTTTGTGAAAGGTCACTTGAAATCTATACATCTATACAAATAAATACAATTGAAGTGTCTGTTTGTGATGTCAAAATAACAGCCTTTTACTAAATGCTTAAGGCGCCGTGCACGAATTCGACTGATTTTGATCAATTTTGTTCATTGTTTGTGTGCGTTGCCTGCTTGTCGGTCTTCTACAGATTGTACTTCGGAGAGTGTGCCCATGAACTCCACGACCACATTCCACCGGCCCCCTTCTACCATCGGTCATCTAGACGCACTGCAAGTTACCACCCCTACCTAGTTGATATTCCACCAACTCGCACTAAGCGTTTTCAAACGTCTTTTATAATGCGCACAGCAAAGGAGTGGAACTCTCTGCCTGCGTCTGTGTTTCCGAACGCATACAATCCTAATCTATTCAAAGTGAGAGCCTAGTGAACAGGCTTCTTCTGGGTAAGCTCACTCCATCGTAAACTTTGTCTCTGTCACCCAGACCTAGATTAGAGTCAAGAGCAAACCCATAGCAAAAAAAAGGGAAAAATAATTTAAACAAAATTATTTATGATTTGAAAAGTCGTGTTCTTTGTTTTGCATGTTGAAATAAATTAAGTATTAACGGTAAATCACTAATATTCACAACAAGTTTTCCGAAAAATGACGCGAGACTGACATTTGATCATCATTCTGCAAGAAACTACTTTTGATTTTGAACATTAAAAAATATCATCAACATTATTATATGGTCTATTTGCAACCACTTTTTTCGATTTCCATACAAAATATAGCATAAAAATAATATTGAAAATACCTTTTTTTTTTTTGTTTTAAACCCCGTCAGTAATATACTTTTTCTGTTATTTAGCAAATCATATCAAGAAATTTAAAAATGACAAATTAGTCTTCAGCTATCCTTGAAATATAATCAAAATATTATTATTATTTAATGATTATACAATATCTTCATTAAGTAAATCAACGGCGAAATAAACTATCAAAATTTATGAAACTATTAACAGTTGCTGTGACCGACATGAATGGTTTAGCACCATGAAAACTGTACTTTTATAGTTACACAGACTTAATGTTTCGATGATTTCAAGTTTTCTCACAATTAGATAAGAAATTGACAAAAGAGAGTTTTTTTCGTGCACGGAGCCTTAAGAAAGTGTATATGGTACTTATAAAAAATTAATAAGTGCACTCTGCTTTTCACTTCGATTGCGAGAAATTGAAACAGGCATAAAGTATTTACTTGTTTGTCTGATCTCCAACGCATGAAATTGTCGTACGCGTTGAGATAAGCTGCTTGGATTTTGGCGGTAATATTTCTTCAACCACGTTTTTCGCATTCTGTTCCATTAAGGCTCGCACAGACTGGCGCGATATCGCGGGTGGAACAGGCCTAGGCAGCGCGACCTTTGTCACACCCGCGATATCGCGCCAGTCTGCGCGAGCCTTTAGCGTGTTAAACGAGGGAGTAATTTGTTCGTCGCTTAAATATTCCATTGTTTTAGTTTAATCACTTTCACTGTTCAAAAATATTGCAAAATCGAAGAAGAGAATAGCGAATTCCCGCCACATTTTTTTTTTTTTAATTTTCTACATTTATGTCATTCGACTTGGATACTTCATACCGCCAAGTCATAAAAACCTTAGCGTTTTTAAATAATAAAGACATATTTTATCTGGTTTTATTAAATTAACGACAGAAAACACGGAAGAGATATAAAAAAAATATTTAAAAAATAACGGCTTTTTAACTTACAACGTTTTAATGTGCATTGCTCCTGTTGGACCTGATTATATTAGTCTTAGAAAAAAAAAAACTTTATACACTAGAACATAAAAAAGGATTTTATGTCGCCTACGCACAACTTAAAGAGCATGAGAAGTGAAAAAACAATTTTTAAATTTTTTGTCTGTCAGTCTGTTTGTTCCGGCTAATCTCCGAAACGGCTAGACCGATTTTGATGGGACTTTCATTGGCAGATAACTGATGTTATAAGAAGTAACTTACGCTAATTTCATTTTCGACAAGCTGCTGCCCGCGGTATAGCCCGCATGCATAAAAAAAAATTGTTGCATTACAAACAGACACTTCAATTTTATTTATTTGTATAGAAACAGCCACGTGGGTGAAGCCGCGGGCACTAGCTAGTGTATTCATAAAACAAGATGGCGACGTTAGTTCCAATTTTTGCCACGCGACAATATAACCTTGTAGCGCTATAATTGCTGCATGGCCCTTCAAAGTAATAGATACTTCCATACTAATATTATAACTCTGTCTGTCTGTCTGTATGTCTGTATGTTGCGTTTTCACGCCTAAGCCACTGAACTGATCGTCATGAAATTTGGCAGAGATATAGCCTGGGATATGGAGAAGGACATAGGCTACTTTTTTACGCGATAACCGACATCCACGCGGGCGGAGCCGCGAGCAAAAGCTAGTTAATAATAAATAATAATAATAATATATTCTTTACTTACGAGGAGTAAATGACAAACAATAATAATTAAAAATATAAATATTAAAGCGTTTCCTCTCTCCTACTTAATTAAAAAATTTGCTGTGTCCGACAGGGACCATGATTGTTTCTATTTTGAACCCTTCCTATCATATTCTACGTGGATCCGCGCGAGACACAATGGTTTTTTAATTGTGTCTGTAATTAAAGGTACGAGAGGTTAATACTTACCACCTAGGCTGTATGTGTACATTATGGATTGCAATAAAGATGAATTGAAGTCGTTTCGAAACAATACATTTCGCTGCGCACTACTGCTTACCCCCAGTTCTTACGATAACAGCAAAAGGTACCTAGTATTTCCTATGAGACGCTGAGCGAGCTGATTGGTACTTTCAATTGGTTTTCTTACAAAAAATTTATAACCGTATTAAGTACCTACTGAACAATATCGTTGCAATAAATGAGATAAATATAAAGCAAAATCCATCCATATTGTTGTTTACGTAGGTGCAAGACCTTTTCAACTTTGTTTAAACAGTTTATTTTACCCGACTGCGTGACAGCATATACAGCACAGCAATTCTGTACAAAATCTCACGGTGAAAACTTGGGTGAAGTGAGTTTTAATCGACGTGTAATCCCACCTGATGCTTGAGATTGACACTGTTGACAGTTCACTTCACGCTCACTTCACCTTAGTTTTCACGGTGAGATGGTTACAGAATAGCACTGCTGGTCATGTTTTTTAGATGATTGCCTTACTCATTCTGTATTTCAGAGTACGGGGCCCTCAAAACCCCGTATAATTAACGTGGCAAGCCACTGTGGCTTACAGCCGTTGCCTGGCTTCGGGGCCTACAGTGCTAGCAAGGCGGGCGTGCTGGCTTTAACGAAAGCTTTGCGGATGGAGCATCGAAGACACGGGTTGAGTGCCGTGGCTTTTGTGCCAGGTAATTGCTTGTTTAAGGACCTATTTAAAATATCATGGTGTTAAAAATACGCTTACGCAGTATCTATATGCTTTATGTATGTACCTATGTATTTATTGTATATGTAAATGGTACACCACTGACTACCTGCAGTATTGTCTCTCCTTCTACTTTTTGATCCATCCAAAAGTTGTCTGTAAAAGATCACTTTTAGCGATAAGACCGCCCATTGTGACACCCTATGTAACAGTTCTACATTTTTAACTGTAATTTTTATGCTGTAGTAAGATAGATAGATAGATAGATAGAATACTCTTTATTATGTATATAGGTACCAATAAAGAGTATTCTATCTATCTACCTATCTATCTTAACAGAGTCTTTGGTACTCCCCGTAATTGTGACAATTTTTGACGTGATAGCGTCTTATAAATCGATGAACGCCGCCGGCTACACACGGCTACATGCATGAAAAAGCATGACTCATCGACACGTTCCGCCTGAGCCGAGTGTGCAAGCGAGAACGCAGAACAAGCGATAGAGAGGCACGGTCGGCCTAAGCGTCTGCGTTGATTATCCTTAAGGTAATCTATTATTTTTATTCCAGGTGGCTTCATTACTTCCAGCAACATAACTGCAAGGCAAGGAGCACACGGAAACACCATGCTCGAAAATTTGAATGACGAACAGAAATCTTTTTACGGCAAAAGGATCACAACACTCTCTAATTATCTGCAGTCAGCTACAACTCACAACACAGGATACGACTCTTTGAAGGACGAGAACATCATAGAGACATTCGTCAAAGCTTTGACGGATGATAATCCCAAGGATCTTTATAAAGTGGAGTCGTGGAGATACATGTTTTACTATAATCTGTTTAAGTTGCCTCTCCCAGAAGCCACTCTCGATTGGCTTGTAAAAAAGTTCCTTAATTTTCCCGAATGAATAAGTTATTTTGTGGGAATACTTTTAAAGATATGGAAACTACAGGAATACTTTATCATAGTTTTGTACATCCGCGTGGGTAGAATTTACCTATTTTTACCTTTTCTTAATAAATATCTAGCTAGTACACGGAGAAGCGCTTTTTCTTTTGGGTCTTTATATATAGGGGGAAGCGCTAAGGTAGCCCGCGAAATTCAAATTTTCTTACGGTTTTTGCAATTTGCAGCTTATTGTCGGGGTGTATGTTGATTATAGGATGACACGCGACCGTAAAAAATATGTATTTACAGAAATTATAATCATTAGAATCAGTAATACAACTTCTTAAGTTGTTTTTTTGTTGTGTTCGTAACTGTCAGGACAAGGGTTGTATGAAATATTTTTTTCCACCGGAAGAGTCATAAAATTCACCCGGCCGACGTCGACACGAATACATACAAAGAAAAACACAATATATTTTATGGCTAAGATAAACAGAAAACTAAACTATGTACAAAAACTATTCTAAGTAATACAGGAAAATAATATAGAAATATAAGATATCCAACACTTTTATTTAATAAAAAGAAAGTAGGTAAAAGTCTGGAGAGTTTATTCTGAATGAATATTTTGAAGACTCCCTAGTCTTCAAAATATTGATTGACTGAAGAATAACATAATAATCAGCCTGTATTGTCCCACTGCAGGGCAAAGGACTTTTCCTTTCTCCACTCAACTTGATCCTGAGCCAATATGGGCCAATCCCTCCTGTAAGCGTCTTATATGCTTCTGTGCATCGGCGTGCTCATGTGCAACCAAACAAGGTAGGTAGGTACATCATAGTTTACCTGTAGGGGGATGGAAACTAACGGATATAGGTAGGTACTCTATATTCATATATAGATATAATTATCCTTCCCTAATCCCTTCACCGTTTAATCGTAAATTTTTAGTCCATAAAAACCCTTGTCATGCCTAGGAGACCTTTATTTATAAGAGCCAGTTTACATAACATAAAAAGTATAATGTTCCCACTGTTGGGACTTGAACGAAACAAAGAAGCTAATTCAACAAAGTTAACTGCATACTCGTACTTTTCTGGTTTCGAATCGCAGATTTACATAAAAGTTCGACGTTACAACTGTGCTGCCTAGTAAAAGTGTTGATGCTAGGGTGCTACTGCTGATCCAGGTTGGGGAACTAGGCAAAATAAACTTTAATTTAGCAGTTAGTTCTTTGTGTATTGGTCATTTGAATCAGCTTAGTTCGCTACCATGAATTTGAGAAAAATTCTCTTTAAACGTGTGATGTATTGAATTTTATTATACTTAAAAGACAAGTATCCAAGTTACAATCTCGAAAATATTAAAAGTGACAAACGAGATGTCTCACGTCATGTCAATGTCAAACGGTTGACTTGACCGTAAAGATTTTCAGTTTTGACTTTTGACAGATCTAAGATTTCGCTAACACTATTGAAGAAAAATCAATTTTTATGTTAAAAACCAACAAAAATATTAAATACAGCGTAAGAACAGAAGGATTAATTAATATTGCATATAGTTTCGTGCAAAGCAGTCTCATTCCGAAGAAATGGAGGTGGTGTTTGGGCCGAATTCGGTCGACGAACCGGTACGTAAAGTATTTTGTTACAACTGTAATTTTAAATTTGAATTTTAGTCCATTTTATTACAGTATTTTAATTATTATCAAGATACTAAAGAACAAAGCTTGATAAAAGTTTGATAAGTCATTGATTACTATCGATTTTTCATACACGTTATAGGTTATTATTGTGGTAGTCAAAGAAAAGTAATGCACTGACTGGAAATATCAAAACATTTACTTTCACTACTACTACTACTCAAAAACATTAGTAAGATAACTTGGCTCTAATGAATCTGTAGCACTTATCTAATGCCTACTGCACAATTACTGTATTGCAAGATGTTTTGGAAATCTATTTTGGATCTGTGTAATTTTATTTCAACTATACCTAGTGAGGTGGTTAAAGTTAGAAAATTAAAAACTATTTATATGATTACAGAATCTTCTATACAAATTGCAACGCAAATTAAAAGTGTTTAATACTACTGATCCACTGCCTAACCGAGGATACAACTTGATTGCCTGCGCCAGCAAGTACGGAATAGTTTTCGTTGCTTCGCCGGATGGGCATTTGACAGGTATCTATGCATTTCAAGTTATATTTAAATTAAATTAAATAAAAACATTTATTTGTCACAAAAAAATCTATTGAAATATGACAGACACTAAAAGTCACTACGTTAGCTAGTGTAATTTATGTATTACAAAGATCTGATAATGATGAACTCCAAAAATAGGCCTAGGCCTTAAGACACATTTCAACTACCTAACATTGTTTCAAGAACAGACCAGGTGCCATATTATGAGGTTTTAGTGCCATCATGATTCCAGTACAATAGAGCGATGGAGCTATACATGACCGCTAGCACCATACTTTTTTAGGTCAGGAATCATGATGCATTTATACTTCATAATCCCCCCTGCATTGCCCCTGTTCCTGCATTTCTCTTCCTGCTCCTTTTTACTTAAAACTTTTATGTTCTTTTGTTACTTTACTGAGAACTAAGCATATTATATTCTAAGAAGAAAGAATAGCTGCTGCCTGCAGCTTTGCCTGTATGTCTATAACAAAAAAAAAAATCTTATAACGTCAGCTCCAATCTGACCATCCAGAATCTGACTCGGCTGGGCAGCATTCGGGAAGTTACGCAATATCTTTTCGTCCCACGTACTGCAGTGTCTCAAGCTTAAGTACTTACTACCTACTATTTCTTTCAGTATACTACTTACAACAGCTGATTGACAAGGAGTGTGAACCACAGCACACAACTGTAAAACTCCAGGAAAAACCCACCCACATTGCTGCTAGTTGTGATCAGGAACTGTTAGCGGTTACTGGCGGTCAACTACTGATAATCTATAAGATTACTGACTTTCAGAATCAGGTAAATTACCTTAGTATTACAGTCACACTAAATGGTAGGGTTACATTATTGTGTTAATAATAAACAAAAGTGAAGATGTTATATTAAGGATTAGCCTGAGTCCAATCCAGTTACAGCAATTGAAACTTCACATTCTTTATAACTAAATTTTTGTCCTTAATCAATATACAGGATGTTTGGTAGAACCCGAAATGTCGTCACAACTTTTTTGTTTGAGGTTGTAATAGAATGCAATAACTTTTGGTGTTGTCTTCAATGTACATTTATGTACCATTGGTACTATAAAATGACTTTGTGCTTCCAGTCTTAAAATTGTGTTATAGTATGAAAAATTTTAATTTTTAAATATCATAATAAAATTCAAAAATTAAACAATTTTGTGCTTGTAAAGGATATCCCCAATCGCTCAAAAAAATTGTGTTGGTCCTTCTACCAAACTTCCTGTAGATGTAAGGTTCCCATCAAGACTATTATTTATTATTTTGTTTTACAAAAGGTATTTTTCTCTCTTTCATTTGGTTATTTTAATGTAGCCATATTTTGATAAATTGATGTTTCTTTTTTTTTTTTAATTTGAATTAAGTTATTGTATATGGGTGAGGTGTTACAAATGCGTATGTTACCCAGATCTGATGCAAGACTTAGATTAGTAAATCTGTTATTAAATCTAGTTGCGCTTAATAGACGAAAATAATAAAAATGTACAAAAAACTAATGCGATATCAATACATGACATATCTACAATTTTAATCAATATTACAATTGTATTACAGAATGCATCTCCCTCTCTAGCCATCAGATGCGATGTGAACCCATCCACCTTTGTGTCTGCTTTACAATGGAACCCCTGTATCCCTGATACTATTGCCTTAGCCTTCTATGATGGCACACTTCTGGTATCACAAGTTAGCACTTCTCAAGTCAAAAAAGTGCCTTCTAAAGCAAGGTAAGAATATTTTTACCTATTAAGACTGTTATTTGAAAATATTGTAAAACCCAATTATTATTTTAAAGAGTAGTTTAAAGAGTTTCTTGCCGGTTCTTCTCAATAGGAAAACGACGAATTGGAACCGTGCACCTAGCTTCAGATGTTTCATAAGTGCCTATGTAGGTTTATGTGAAATAAAATATTTGATTTGACTTGATTTGATTCATATAAATTCTGCTATGGTCTATGACTAGTTATATTTGTTTAAGTTTCGTTATTACTTATCACTCGTTAAATTAATACTATGTATGGGATTATTTTTTTCTAAAAAGAGTTGTAAAAAGGGACTAGTGTGTAGTATAGTGTGGGACTGGATTAAACGAAAATCATCAAGCAGATAGTCAGGTTCTATGGGTAATATTGTAGAGGAGACATAATTATCGAATTGTTTTTATGATGATCTATTGCCTTGAGAATATAATAATCTCAGACCACAAAAGATGTCAGTGCTGGATTAAGCAAGCATGGGGCCCGTAGCAAATACTATCGATCAAATACCCTTGATCTGCTATGGGTTCTCAATTGTATAGTGGTAAAAAAACAAGAATTTTATATGTGGTCTTTGGGATTTTACATCTGGTCTCACAAGCACTTTACCACTAGCGCGATACATGTTTTTATAGGAAATTGAATGTTTTATAAAAAAGGTCTCTTATAATTTTTCGATAAATTCACTTTTTCAAAAGTTATTCGAAATTAAAGTTGGACATACCCTAAGTCGTCAGTATTTCTTTCATGTGCGTGGGCGGGTTTAGATACGCGGTAGCAAATGCTACTCTTGCTACGTGGTTAATCCGGCACTGAAAGATGTTATCCTCTCCAATTTATTAATATTAATTATTTTATCAGATGCCTATGCTGGAGTCCTAAGGGAAAACAACTAGTCACTGGCAATAGTGACGGTACCCTCAGTCAATTTAAACCGGACCTGACACCTGCTAAGACCATTCCTGCGCCGAACTTGTTTGAGAGTGCACCTGTAGAAGCGCTGGCTGTGTACTGGATATCAACATTTCAGTTTGCTGCTGTTTATAAAAACGCTACCAATAATAGTCGCCCAGGTATACCTTTTTTTAAAGTTATTTAGTGTTTTTTGTTAAAAACAGTTGAGGCTATTTGAACTCTGCTTTGAAAGGTAACCGAACATGTTTTTAATATATTTTTTATTTTTTAAATTAATTTTATGTTTTTAGTTAACTAATGACTATGAAAGTAAAAAGAGACTATGAAAGTCTCTTTTTACTTTCATAGTCTTTGGTTTCTGAATCATTACCAAGTTACGAAAGACTGCCTATGCAATAAACGTGTGGATACAAAAGGTCCTATGGAAGGTAGGTACCCCACCATCATAAGGGTTCCCATCATTAAAAATCAACCTTATCTTTGTAGTGTCATGGATATTTTTTGCTGAGTGAAAGAACCAACCGGTTACCTCTTTGGTATATACAATTCATTTTTGACCATAATTTGGGTCGAGTCCTTTCTGCTAAACTATGTCCTATTATTATCTGATAAATCTTAAAGACCCGGCTTAAGCATAAAAAGTAATCATACTGAGATAATTACTGATTTGATATTAATTTTACTTTCAGCTGTAACCATCATAAATACTCCGAAAGCTGGGCAGCCCAGCTGTCAGAACTACGAAGATATTTGCTACAGCATGGGATCGAATAGACCCTGGTACTACTACTTGCAGGGATTGGCGCAATGGTAAGAATATAATTTCGACGGCAACTTGGCAAAACTTAACCATAAATAATAGTGTGCAAATTAAATCCTTTGTATGAACAATGTTTAACTTTGTGTTGTAGTATCCATAGCGTGCCATTTTTTGGTGCGTGAAACGTTTCTGAATAACACCTCAAATGAAATCCGTTTATTTGCATAAAATGTGTTGGGTACAAAAAAATGTTACATAATATTCAGTGCAAGACATTCTGCCATATAGTGATAATGGATGTTAGTCAGTTAAACAGTAACATACAAATATAGAAATCACAATTTATTGGTATTTATTTATTTAGTACATGCAGGACTTACAGCTAATAAAAACAAACAAAAAAGGAAACCATAGTCACCAGAGAGCCAATTACAAATCCTCACGTATAGACATAGAATAATAATTAAATTAAATAATATTATTAATATTAATTAAATAATATTAAATTTCTGCAGAACAACAATAACGCACAAATATCACACACACAAACATCATTCACCACTGCAATACAAAGGCAAAACATAATATCATCACGCCAATCATCATCATCAATTATCACTTAGTTTAATACTCTCAGGGGTAGCACTTGGCTTTGGCCCGTGTTACCCTATAAAACCGGCAGATCAGTGCCGAGATACAAAAATGTATACCAACAATTAATAATATTATTAATATTAATTAAATAATATTAAATTCGAGTATTAGCGTTAAAAATTGTATGAATGAAAAGAACAATTTACAAAATTTTAAACCTTCATTACATATTTAAATAGTAAGGTAAGTATGTAGCTGTTAACCTTGTACCTTGTTAATTTAAAACCTTATTAAAGTAACTTAAATAACTAAAAGTGTCTATAAATGCATTCCTGAAGTGGTAGGACTGACATGATTTTTTGTTAAGAAGTTCGCCGATTTAATAAAAACTATGCGATATCAACAATTTTGTCAAAACCTCATATGAGGTTAGGTGTAGATGGCAAAATATATATTACTAGCTTTTGCCCGCGGCTCCGCCCGCGTGGATGTCGGTTATCGCGTATAAAAGTAGCCTATGACCTTCTCCATGTCCCAGGCTATATCTCTGCCAAATTACCTGACGATCTGTATAGCGGTTTAGGCGTGAAAACGTAACAGACAGACAGACAGAGTTACTTTCACATTTATATTATTAGTATGGATAGTTTGACCGATACTGCTGTACTGCACCTTAGATGTGTGCTGCTCACGGGGGGGGCAGTGCAGCCCGTTCATTCGTCAACGCTCACAGCGTCCCGCCCCCCTCCTCGCTGCGCATTCCTAAGGCGCTTTACAGAGAGGTATCGGTCAAACTATAACATTTACTTTGGTATTCTCTAGCTAATCAGCTCTCAGCTAATACCCAAACAACTCATTTATTCATTTGTTTTCTTTTCATCAGGAACATCATAATGTCGGCGTCATCAAACAGTATGGAGATAGCAACTCTTGGATCCGCTGATGGGGCTAACTGGGTTCAGTGGTGCCAGGTAATGAAAATGACTCGTTTTGACTGAATTATTTAAGTAATAGACAAAAGCTATTCTACAGTTCTTTCACAGTTATTTTACCAAAGACAGCAACTTTATGCCCACTAAAAAAAAAAGATCAATTGTATAATTGCATAGCACATGTGTTAGTACTATGTACCTACTATAAAGCTACCAATTACTCGGTTCGTCTTTTATTGACTTGAATGCGGTGGCTAAGAGTATGTCATGCTCACTCAAATGTCTCGCTAGTGATGGTGTATGTTGGATCATTAAGTTCCGTTCCAAATGTTTGAGCTGAATGGTGCTGATCCATGCGTCATGTTCGTGAACGGGCGCCGTCAGTAGGGACTGGTCATCTCTTAGCTGTCATAGCTTATTTTAATTTTTGAATAGTTTTTTGTTTTTACCTTTTTAATACGGACGCTTTTAACGTGCATTTCTATCTACATTGTTCTCACAAGTATAATTTCAACATGAATGATGGTACCAATTTTTTGTTTTAAAAGAGTGTCCATGCAGTTTCTTGCCCGTTATTCTCCATAGGAACCTACAACGCTTTGGAATGAGCAACTAGCTTCATCTTTCTGACTGACCGACCCCTTGCCAATTCAAAAGTGCCTGTAATTGGTTTATTTGAAATAAATGCTTTGAGTTTGATCACTGTGATGCAAAATCATAGGTACAATAACTAAATAGTCTGTAATGGTCTGTCTTCTGATTAACTGGTCTTACGACTGAGTTAGAACAAGAGCGACCGACCACTCCTTAGTTTTCCAACGTCTGATTAACTAATATGACAACAATATTAATAGTTTATTTTGTTTGTAGGCTGATGAAGCAAGAGCAGAACTGCCTCTAACAGATAAGAAACAGGAAAACTATCCTGTGGGTGTTTGTATCGACATTTGCGCTACACATCAAATACAGTGGGGTAAGTATCATTCACCACACACATCACTTATAGACTGAAACACACACATGCACACAAGAGTTACCATTTTCTTTTGACTGCGCCTTAATCTCATAGCAGTAAGGACGGTTTTCATAGTTCAAAGGTACGTTTTGAGGTATTAATGATTGGACGTCGATTAAAACTTTTGTATGTAATTATAATTCGACGATTTCTAGAGCTTTAACCCTTCATACGTGGATCCACGCTAGATACAATGTTTTTTTAGATGTGTCTGTAATTACAGCATACGAGAGGTTAAAGCCCAGCATACATCGGCGGACGACGGGGCAGAGTATTTTAAATTTGCCAAAGTAAATTCGTGCGTCTCTAATGGTAACAAGATATAGATTACAAAGCTCAGATCGACCACGAAGCATCAAAGGGGATTTCTCTCTGCGGTATTAATGAGTGCGCTGAAGGATACCCCGGCGGGATGCGAAGGCATGCGGCTGTATCCGCCGGAGTGCGCTAGCATACAATCACGGGGGAGAGGTCGTGCCCGGGGAGGCAGGCCGCATGTCCCCCGCGGGATGTGCGTCAGCAAATCCTCCTCGATGCCATCTCCTGCCATCCGCCAGCGTGCGTGGCTTTTAATCTCCAAATCTATTTTTCGCAACAGTTATTTTTGTTCACTCACTAAACGTAACACATAAAAAAAAACCTCATAATATTGTCACAGATGAGAACACAACACTGCCCCACATGCCGTTACTACACGTGGTGTCACAAAGTGGCCTGCTCACTATATTCAATATCATCAACTTGAACAAGCAAGCTGCGCAATTGTGCACTCCTCCTCAACAACTACCCTTACCGGCCGCTGCGATGACCAGGTAAAAACTATATTTCATAGATATAAATTGTGTGCTATGCTACATAGCATTAACATGCCGAGTTTAAAATGAATTGATTATGGATCAACAATCCCCAGCTTAAAGCGTATAAAAAAAAATTGGTTGTCTGTAAAGTTGGTTTACGGACGATAGTTTAACGTGACAACGTCATAACAAAACATTGATGCGGCGCAAGCGTACAATGAGCGTAACGGGACAATAAGCGTAACGGGACAATGCGCGTAACGGGACAATGAGTCAACCTTTTTCGTGTATGCAGCCGGCGTTCATCGATTTATTAGACGTTGTCACGTCAAAACGAAATCCACACGGTGATAAAACAACGTAATCCACATGATGTACATAATAAAGAGTATTCTAATCTAAATAACCCGTTTACTTTCTACTCGTGAAACTTGTGGCGGAAGACCAGACGTCACAAATCCTGCATCGCGCAATCAGAGTTTACCGCACCACTAGCATAATATATACAACATCCCGACATTAACCGTCGGGCAGTTGCCCACCAGACACAACACCCGTCTGGTCGGAGGATTCTCCCTTTTCTGTGGAGGATGAGTGAACTTTACACCATGTTCTTCATTCCTCTATACTGGTGACTCCGACGTAATTTGAACACGCAACCTCTGATATCATGACTCTTTTAGTCACATTTTAACTTAAGTCTGCTACTTGTATTATTATAAAATATTACATTATTTTAAAACGTCCGTATATTTTTAGTGCGATCCCGGGAGTAGCACCTCCCAAAGCCGCGCCCGCGCCTTTGCCGGCGCCGGTACCCGCTCCGACACCCGTTGTTCAGCCAAAGGTAATCATTCTTAATTAAATTAAGTACTTGACGGCGCGTCCGAGCTTAGAGTTGGTTTTAGAACAAATTTGACAGCTGTCAAATTGACGGCCTCCCCCCGAGATCATGGCGCATGCAAGCTGCTATAATGATTTCAACCTTATATTCAATGTTTGTGTGTTGCTTTTCCTTCAGCCTCAAATGATGCAGCCAGTACAATTAGCTCCGACGCCACAGCCGCAGCCGCAAGCAGTAGCGCCATCTTCACAGTACAGCAGCATACTGAACATACCGAAACCGCCCAGCTACGCGCAGTCTCAGAGCTTGTTTGCTGCAGGTATTCTGAACTTGAGTAAACAATTTTTTAATTAAGCGTTATGAAGTCATTTGATAGACCATACTAACTAACATTATAAATGAGAAAGTGAGTTTTTTTGTTACGCTATCACTCTAAAACGGCTAAACGGATTTGAATGAAATTGGCACATGGGTAGACAATGATCTGGGTTAGGACATAGGACTTTTTATACCGGTAGTACGTTCCCATGGGATAATTTCCGACCTGCACGCGGGCAAAGACTAGTTTTTAATAAAAAGGTCCTAAATACAGGATAAGTTTAAAAGGAGTGCGTATATTTTTGTTGGTAATCAGGTGCATAAAACTGAACAACTTTCCCCAAGGAACATAGGTCGAAATCTTAAAAATAAAATTCAACTTCTCATACAAACATAAGTCACGTGACCAATCACTTTGTATGAAAAATTGGATTTTTCGGCCTATGTTTCTTCGGGAAAGTTGTCCAGTTTTATGCACCTGATTACCTCCTAAAATATACGCACTCCGTTTAAACTTATCTTGTATATTTTCGCTGCAACAGAATTTGAACTTTGTCGTGTATGACACTGAGTTTGTGTTCGCAAAACTTGATAATTATTAAAAATTCGGAATGATTCATAACATAACATCACGCCTGTAATCCCCGAAGGGTTAGGCAGAGGTGTACCTATAGAACACCCACATTTCGCCAGTTACGTTTACGTCCCATGTAATAGGGGGCGAGCCTATTGCCATCAAACGGGCACAAATCCAGACTCCGAGCTGCTACTGAGAAATTCCAGACGGAAAAACCCAATAACACTTTACCCGATCAATAATTTTGCTGAATAATTCAAATAAAGATATTTAGGGACAACTTATACAGACATGATACAACGTATTTTGTAACAGCATCGAGAATGTGCAAGGTTTTTTGAACGAGGGTTATTGAAACGCATGGCTAGTGGCAACATTGCATCATTTATTGCGTCACTTTGCATGCATACTATAGTTTGACCGATACCGCTGTACCGCGCCTAAGGTATGTGCGCGGCTAATGGAGGGCAGTTCTCTTTATTAAAACGTTGCTCCACACTAGGAATTTCTCCTGTATCGTGGGTGCGTTTACAAACATTTAAAAATACACACTACAAACTGCAGTGCAGATCGCTAAGTCGTCAACGCTCAAGGCGTCCCACCCCCCGCCTCGCCGCGCATTCCTAAGGCGCGGTACATCGGTATCGGCCAAACTATAAGGCAGTTAGTTGTATGACGTCGTTTTTTTTTTTGTAAACTTAAAAAAGAAAAAAATTAAGAAACGGATTTTTTTTATTAAACTGATGCGTAACACATTCATTGTGTAATTTTTTTTGTTATATTTCAGCACCAGTACAAATTGAACAGAAGCCGACTCCGGTAGAAATAAAACCAACACCTATCGCTCAACCAACGCAGCAAGCTCCTGTGGTATAAAATGTTTTTCATATCTTCTTAATCTTCCTGCCGTTGTTCCATGTTACTTGGGGTCGGCGCAACACGTTTTCTTTGTCCATTCTCCCCTGTCAACCATCACGATATCATTCACTTCCTTCTCTTTTATATCATTCCTCACAGAATCTATCTTTTCTTTGGCCTTCCTTTCCCTCTCCATCCATCAACATTTATATTCGTCTTTAGTCATAATAACTAATCTTTACTTAAGAGCCAACTAGTCGCGGGCTCGAACTCACTGGTAGGCGTGGTCTAAAAGCACGCTGTCTCACCTAGCATCGTGTCCGTCATCGTGTGTTGAGTGAAATGCACGATAATTCATAGTAAACCGCGCGCATGAGTGTTATGTTGGTGCCCGAGCGCACGCGAGGGCACTAAATGAACACGAGTGTATTAATTACTCACTTTACTCACTTCAACTACCAATCTACCTATAGTGATAAAATATACCTACTCAAAATAAAAACTCAAGGAAAAAAAAGTTATCCCGCGACATATGAAATATGAAGTATCAAAGTTTTACAATGGTACAAAATGCGCGCCATTATTTTTTTTTTTTTTCGCCAAGTCGGTTTTATTCAGCCGATTTTTATTTTCAGCCAGTATCTTTTTGATCTAATGCATACATTTTATATTAAACTTGAATGGGAGACATTAAACCTATGTGGTAAATTTATATTAAAAAAAAAACAGTGCATTAATGAAAAACTGTGCAACCATGAGATTTCTTAAAACATTTCATTTTATAAGATTTTATGTTTTGATTCTAATAAAAAAATACGTACTTTGTGATCGGTTTTGTAGTGATTAATGATAACATTACTACGTAGTTGAAAGAAATAGTATATTATGCAATTAGTGAATAAAGAACGGATTTAAAGCGAGGGCCACAGATGAATCGCGAGTAAGTGAAGGATTCTAACGACTGAATCACGACCGTAGGGAGTGATTCATGATGATTGAATCACGAGCGCAGCGAGTGGTTCAAGTGTTAGAATCCAGAGCGACGCGAGTGATTCATGGCCCTCGATATAAATCCGTTTTATTCAAGAGTTGCATACTATACTTTATACCATGACTACGAGAAAAAGAAAGATTTAAGCGAAAATAGACATTTAATGAAGAAAAAGGGAAGGTTAAATTAATTAAAATGCACATTAAAATTGGAACAATTTTGGAGTAATTTTCTTATTATTATGACGTTTATTTATTTTTTATCCATATTAAATACATTTTTAAATATTTCTTAAAATATATATAAAAAACATTTAAAAATATAAAAAATAGTGGTCCGCCGGTGTCGGGAGCAGGGTCCAAGCAACCGGTGGTTAGGGCTGCAGAGACAGGAACCTCCGCACAATGCGAGCCGTATCAAGGAGTACTGCCTTCTGAATCAGGCCCTTGATCCAACCGCCTAACGAAAGCCTCGAGAGATGTTGATCGAGGCTTTTGGCCATCAGGCCATTGGCCGTCACGACAATCGGCACAATGATAGCTGAGCTCACATTCCACATGTCAACAACCTCGTGTGCTAAGTCGAGATACTTTATTTGTTTCTCTTTCTCAGCTTTCACGAGGTTCTCATCATGTGGGATGGTAACATCAACTATCATTGCGCGGCGCGCTAATCGATCTATCACCACTATATCAGGTTTATTGGCAACAATAGTCCTGTCAGTAATGATAGACCGATCCCAGTACAACGTGACATGGTCATTTTCGAGAACTGGGTCGGGCACATACTTGTAATACGGTACCTCAGAATCCACAAGTCTATATTTCAAAGCAAGTTGCTGGTGAATAATCCTAGCTACTTGATTATGCCTGTGCAAGTACTCGCCGTTAGCCAGACGAGAACAACCAGAAATAATATGTCTGATGGACTCACCCGGACGGTGGCATGCCCGACACACGTCAACCGTCCCATCCTTCATAATATGTCTCCGGTAGTTATTCGTTAAGATAACTTCGTCCATAATTGCACAAACAAAACCTTCAGTTTCCCCGAAAAGGTCACCAAAACGTAGCCAGGATACGGACGCTAAGAAATCTACATCGGGCTCATGGAGAGCCCGGTAGAAGCGCCCGTGAAGCTCCTTGCTTTGCCATACTTTCCTGCGGTCATCTGTAGTAAGTACCACAGGTTTGCGCCAGTTCTCTTTAGCCATGGACAGCGGGGTGAGCCCCTTGTCCACCGCGACCACATCACGGAGCATACCCACCTCGGCTTTAAAAAAATATTCTCTGAGGCTGCACACCTCGCGGTTGTGGAGGGTCTTCGCATTTAAAAATCCTCGGCCCCCGCACTTCCGCGGGATGTACAGTCTCATCACCGATGATCGTGGGTGATGCATCCGGTTTGCGGTCAGCAGTGTACGGACCCTCCTATCCAGGGCGTCTAGTTCGGTCTGAGTCCATTTGAGTATGCCGAAAGAGTACATCAAAACCGGCATGACCCAACCGTTGAAGGCGCGCACCTTGTTTCCGCCTGAAAGAAGGCTAATTAATACCTTCTTCAGACGACCAAAGAAGCGTTCCTTCAACGATTGTTTCATGTCAGCAACGTTGATGCCTAACGCTTCCGACATACCCAAATACTTATAGCTTTCGGATGAGGAGAGGGATCTAAGGTGTATGGAATCCAAGAGTTGTATTCCCTCGGATTCCATAATCTCCCCTCGCTTTACATGCATGACTGCACATTTGTCTACACCAAATTCCATCCTGATGGCGCTACTGAATGTTTCAGTTACCTTCAGTAGCTCCATCAGTCGCAATTTGTTGGGGGCAAAGAGTTTCAAGTCATCCATGTAAAGGAGGTGAGATATGACCTGACCACCTCTCCTCAACCGATAGCCCAGACCTGAATCCTCCAGCAGGGTGCTTAGAGGATTCAGGGCTAAGCAGAACCAAAGTGGACTCAAACTGTCGCCCTGAAATATTCCCCGTTTAATCCATACAGGTTTATCATTCCCATGAATTTGTCGACATCCTGGATAGCGAAGGACTGTCTTCCATTGCCCCATACATGACATCAGGAAGGTGCGCAGAGTTGTATCTATCTTGTATAACTCCAGCACCCTCATGAGCCATGTATGTGGCACTGAATCGTAGGCCTTCTTATAGTCTATCCAGCATGTCGACAGATCCTTGCGGGATCGACGAACCTGTTGGCTTATGGCCATGTCGATGAGGAGTAGCTCCTTAGTACCGCGGGACCCATTCCCACATCCATTTTGAGAGACAGACATGATGGAATTACTGTCAATGTGCGTACTAATTTTCGTTCTCAAAATGGATGTTAGAAGTTTATAGACCGTCGACAAACATGTGATCGGTCTATAATTCTTGGGTTCCGCGGGACTACCTGACTTATGGAGCAAGTGGGTAATGCCTGTTGTTAGAAACTGTGGTAGCGACCCAGATTCTAAGGATGACTGGAACTGAGATGCCAGGCAAGTGTGCGAACTACTTATCCATTTTAACCAAAAGTTGTGCAGTCCGTCCGGTCCCGGTGATTTCCAATTTGGTAACGGACGAACTGCCCTGGCCACGTCTAATGGCGTAATTTCGACTCTATCCATTTCTGGTATAGACTCACACACTCGCTCAACATCCCGAATCCAGTCAGCCTCAGCGTGACAGACGGGCACCGACCAAATGCTGCGCCAGAATGAACTCGTGGCGGTATCATCCGGACGGCACCCCTCCGTCACATTTTGTTCAGGTCGCTCCCAAGCTCTATATACCCACCTCTCATCGCTCTGGAACATGCGATTCTGCGAGTACCGATCAACCCGCCGCTTATACCGCCGAATACGGCTCGCCCATGCACAAACTTTCTGCTTCAGGAAGTCGATGCGCTCTGTGATATGGGTCATGTATTCTCGGGGGCCGATTCCAGTCCCCGAGAATGCCCGCCTCACAAAGCGCATCACTCGTGGTCGTGTATTACCCTCCCTGAAGCAGTATAGTTTGCCGATGAGTACCCTGGTCTCATCGATACGACGCTCGATCCTGCACTGCCAGGCTGGTACGGCTGGTTTTGGTCGAGTAGCTCCGTCACAGTTTGGAAATTTGACATTTGCTAAACGACATGCCGCAACAGCCGCGCAATACAGGATCGAGTGTGTATCAACGAGATCCTCGCTGCTCTCGAAAAAAATCTTAAGCTGCGAGTCCAAGGCACACACCAGCGCCCTATTTTTCTTATGCATAGGCAAGCGTGGTAATCGGGGCCTAAGTTCGGTTAGAGTGGACCTATACTCGCAAAACGCATCCTCCAGTGCGCTCCTCAATCGATCATTGTACTGGCTACTTACTGTGGCAACCCTATCATCCTCCTCTTCCACACCATGATTGGACCGCGGCGGGATCGCAACAACAATTGACGCGTGGGCCGCGGTTTGTGCTGGAGTTAAGACGATCTGGTTGCTCAGTACCTCTGAGCGCAGCCTATCAAGCGCGGCATCGTCCAACCTATGATCGCGTTGGATAACCCGCACCTGATCCGACAGTCGTTGGGCCGAGACGTTGACGGTTGGTTCTAGTTCCTGAAACAGAGACAGCATCCTAACACGGTACGCAGTGAGGTTAGTTCCCCCCTCTGTAGACCCGTAATATGCGCGCATGACGTTCTCATTCATAGACTGAGTCCATCGCATGCGCTGCACACAACCACCGGCAGCGGGGACCCGGCTCGGGGCCAGTTGGCCCCTAAGTCCCAAGCTCTTCGGTGGCCGGCGTCTCCCCTGCCGACGTACAGGTGTTGGCGACGTCGGCGGGGAAAAATACTCGTCGCTCGAGCTCGACGCAACTACCGCGGCCGGTGTAGTCACAGCACTCACGGTGGGGCTGGATACCGGCGGCGGAGAGGCGGAGCTGAGCGACGAGTCCGGAGGTGGTGGGCGTGCTCGTGCAGCTGATCTCGTCAACATTTATCGTTTTCAATCGTATTCTTTCCGTTTTTTCATGATTTTATTTGATTTGACATGACAGATGTCACCTCGGTATTTTTTTATTATAGTCTATTTCTATTTTGATTCATTTTGCTCATTTTTAGATTATTTCTTGATGAAACAGTGTTAGGTTCGTTTTGGCCTTCTGATAAAATAAAATAAACTTTGTCTCAAATTAATACAACTATAAAAACGATGAAAACAAAATTCCGTGACTTGTTGACGTTGGTGTTGCCAGCAGTTATTATTATTATTATTAGGATGGTCAACCTGTAAAGCGATATTTATTTCCATTTCGTTTTTTTTATTTTTTATTATTATTTTTTCCTGTCGATGGTCAGACCTTTCTGCTGGAGAAAACTCTGGGGCATCTTTGGACATTGAAGGGCGTGGAGTGAACAAGGAGTTTTTTTTTTTTTTAACTTTTCCCCACACTAGGAATTTCTCCTGTATTGTGGGTGCGTTTACAAACATTTAAAGTCACATACACAACCAGCCAGACCCGAAACAACTACTTGTAGGTCAAACAAATATTGGTTCCGTGCGGGAATCGAACCCACGACACGCAGTGCAGCAGTCAATCCCTTCAACCGTGCCGTCGAGTATTGTTTGTATCGAGTACCTACTTTTCGCAAGGAGGTTGTATAGCATTGAGATGGAGGTCGAATATACTGGTGTGTTCTAAATTCAAACACCAAAATAGTGATTAAAAGTGCTTTTTATTCACTGTTTTCAGTGAATAAAATAAGCTTTTTAGAAGGGGAATGGTATAAAATACTTTATACCCTAACAGGCTCAACCTCAACCGGTAACTCCCAAGCCTGCGCAGGCGCAAGAAAACGCCGCGTTAAAAGCAGAACAAGAGAAGATCAACGAAATGAAAGCCAATCAGGAGCTGAAGAATATGCTCGTGAAAGAAGTGAATGACTTTCAAATGGAGCTGTACAAGTTTATGGTGAAGACTAGGGAAACTCAGGCGAAGGTGGGTTGGTTTTACGGTTTTGTTGTCTAGAACAAATCCTATGGCTATACCATTTACTATTTAGAATCATTTTACATTATTATAATACGACGGTCGACGTTAACGAGCTTCATTTCGGTTTTTGGGGTTCCGTACGTCGGAATGAAAAAACGGAACCCTTATAGGATCACTCGTGTGTCTGTCTGTCTGTCACAGCCATTTTGCTCCGAATCTAATGGGGCGATTATTTGGTACATATGAATTTCTGTGACCCAAAGACGGACTTGTAACATAAATATATGTGTTGTGTTTATATGTGTGTACATAAATTGTTTTTTTTTTTTTTTTTTTTATTAATTTTGAATGTGGAGGTCACTTTTAGAAGGCAAGTTCATTTTTTAGTTCTGCAAATTGTACCGCGTGACATATTAAATGAATGGGCTCACTGTGAGGGTCTCAAATATATATTTATTATAATTTTAAAATAAATATTTTTTAAGGTATTTAAGTAATAGATGAAAATTGTCCATTCCCTCCATTTATCTCCAAAACAACTGAAACTTACAAAAAAAAAAAAAAATTATATACTTATAGATTACAGGAAAACATGTAAGAAATCTAAGGTCTTCAAATAACATTGTCAATTTCTCAATATTGTGGGTAAAAACTTACATTTGCAGTTGGAATGTATGACAGAATATGTTTTTGAACTACAATGTTAAGTTTGTTTATATAATAAATTCATCCGACCTACGGAAACCATTGTACGTAGTCCGATACGCACTTGTCCAGTGTTTGAAATAAAGAATGTCAATAAATCTAGGTGGGTTAATGATACCCCTATTGTCAATCTAAAACGCAAATAAACCGTCATTATTTTTTGTTACTGCAATGGGCAACACAAATAACACAGTCACCGTATGGTGAACATCAGAATGACTGACCAAAATGACCGAGCAGCTTTAAAATATTACTAAAATCGAATACTTAATTACTACTACTACTATTTGATACCTTTGTTTAAATAATTGGTACCTAATTAATAACTGAGAAAATGAATTAAAAAAATGGGCAGTCATTCTGATGTCAGGATGACTGCCCACATTTAGAATCTCCATGTAAGGGATCCAAAATTTCAATTCACCTCTGCAATAATTTAGTACCTATTTGATACCTAAACATATATTTTTTCTAGATTTTTAGGGCAATGAATAAAGATTTTATTAGACATTTTTTTTACTATACTACACTAGTTAGTTTTTACTATACTAGTTAGGATTAGTTAGACTATTCTAAAGTAGAGAGAGACATAGTATTGAAAATTAATATTCAAAGCAAGCCTCATAACAATATTACGAACATCTTATTTCATCGACAGTTACAACGTGACATTGACTCAATAAACGCAAGTTTTAACTACAACTCACAAGATGCAGAACAACTGAGGAAGGAATGTTCGTCCGACGAGTTGCGCAATGCCATCGTACAACTGAAGTTAGAGCTGGTTCGCGCATGTGCGGTTGTTGCTGAGGCGCGTACGCATGCTGAGTAAGTCTTCATTAAATACTACTAGCTTTTTCCCGCGACTTCGTTATGCGTGAAATTTCTTGTTCCCCGACCCAGCCCGTCGCATCGCATCGCCTCTCCGCGCTATTACTGCGTTTTCACTTAGCGACTTCTTTTTAATTTTGCTGGGCTCCTATTAAGGGTCCTAGCGTGTTGTTAGCCTATAACCTTCCTCAAGAATTGTGCTATCAAATGCATTTTTTTTTTCAAATCCTTCTTGTAGTTCCAGTGATTATAGCGCGTCCAAACAATTAAAAAAGTTTTAAGTAAAAACCTTTTTAAAAGCCAGGCTTTTCATGAAATAAAAAGTACTAAATAAACCTTACGTAAACATAGAACTTCATTATATTCTAAAAAACTTGAGGAGTGACCGTTCTTCTTACACTTTAAGATAAGCCTCAAGCTTTTAGTCGTGTAGGCAACTTATTTTGTTCCTTATTTAAAATGTCTAGTTTTAAGATTCGAATGGCGCGCGAAGCGACGTGGCAAGCTTGCGCCGCAGACCACGCTTGCCTAGTGCGCATGCGCGGGACCGCCCTTTTGTGTTCGCGCGCTCACGGGCCGATATTGAGGGACAAAGCCGCACGCCGCCCGCGTGAGCGCTAGTGCCCCTTGAAACACCATTGAGAGCGGACGCGTAATTAAATTGTTCGGGCGTTCCCGCCAAAATCTGTTAGTTAAAGTTTGTACGTGCTTATTATGTATGTCTGTTTTGCTAAATAAAATACCGGTCTATAACGAACATTTGTACGAGTAACTTGTCTGTTTTGTTTGATAAAATCCCGCCTACCCGAACAAGGCGTGTCACTAAAAAGGCTTCGAAAATGCAAAACATTATGTACTTTAAGACGCCATGAACGAATTCTAACTTTTGTCCTCGTCTTATGTCATTAGAACCCGATTATTATAAAACTAAAAAGATACGCTTAATTTAATAAAATTGTTACACAAACCTGCTGCACATTTCACAGACGGACTGCACAAAATAAAGTACTTTATTCTTTTTCTTAAGAATTTTCCGCCGCGTTAATCATACTGATTAGTAAACAACGTCGGGCGGCGCGTCGGTCTCATAGACAAAATGTATTAAAAGAGGTTCAGCTACCTTAGCTACATTCTATTAATTCTTGAACATCAGGACGGCAACGAGTCAGTTGTCTTTTATAAAGTGAGGGTACGTGAACATATGCGTAAGAAGTTGTCAGAATCATCCCAGCGCTGATTTGCTGGATTCGTTTTCTCCTCTACCGATCTTTATTTCTCCTGACAAAGTTTATTCTGTTTATATGTATGTATGTATTTATTCTTGTATTTTATAGTTATTTTCGTTTTATCTATCCCTTATGTTGTACTTGCTAAGTTACCTCTCTGGATCACTCTAAGGTTGACTGGTAGAAAATGCCTCAGGCTTTAGTCCGCCTTCATACTGTATTTTTTTTTATTTGTGCATAAAGTTTTAATTAATAAAATATGTAAAATTACTTTCAGTGCTAAAGATAGCCACCAGTGGACACAAGCGGATCCTCTTACAACTAAACGCGTGGCGTCAGTAAAGAAACTAGCTTACTACGTACAGAATCAGCTGGAGCAAGCTCAGAGATCGCTGGACTATAAGTGGAATGAGGCTGTGACAAGAGACTCACAGTTTAACAAGTAAGCTTACGATAAAACAATTTGGCTTTGCCAAAGTAATCAATTTAAACATATGGAAAATATTAAGAATGATGCCCAATTCTTGATTGTTCCATGTGTTTCCATGTGTTTAAATAGTCGAATATATCCGAAGCGTTATGGCAAATGAAGGCAACGGAGCGGTTAAAAAGGAGATGTAGTGAAAAAAAATTAAAAGAGTATGCTAGATGGTTTTTGGTTATGTTGAGGGATAAATGAAACGCGACTAACAAAAGGTATTTACTAGGCAGATGTGAGTGGAAACACTGGGAGGGAGACGTCGCTTAGGTAACAATACCGCGCAAGTTAAATTTTATAAGTTTTCAGGTGAGAAATAAAACTGTTTACGGAACACAGCGTAAGTCTAAAAGAAATAGTTTACAATACCGCCTAAATCATTATCGAGTTGGCTTACCTTTTTGAGGCATCCTGTTTGTCTCTCTGATAAAACCGTGATAAATAAAAAAACATAGTATGGCGAACTGACGACTTATGCGCTTGTTACACAACAAATGATTTGCGCGGTGCCAGGAATATTCCAATAAAGCGATTCGATTGCATAATTTTAAAAAAAATTGGTTTTCTGTAAAGTTGGTTTACGGACGATAGTTTAACGTGACAACGTCATAACAAAACATTGATGCGGTGCAAGCGTACAATGAGCGTAACGGGACAATGAGCGTAACGGGACAATTAGTGTAACGGGACACTGAGTCATCCTTTTTCGTGCATGCAGCCGGCGTTCATCGATTTATTAGACGTTGTCACGTCAAAAAAATCGTCATTATTCGATATGCGTCAACAAAATCTATCCAATGAAGTATAAAGTGTCACATGGCCAATTTTCGTGTTACGCGGTATTGTTACATAAGCAACGATATGCAGTTTTCCATTTTCCAGTATCATTTATTTTTGTTATTCCATAAACTTTTTTATGGGACAACAAAATTAAATTAGTTCAGTAAAAATCTATCATTGTTTTTTTAATTATTATATTTTTTCTTATATTTATTATTAATTATCTACCATAACATTCATGTCATAATTATTATTTTACCTCAGGCCAGGCCATCACATGATACGCCCAATCCTAGACGACGTATACCAACCACTAGTCAAACAGCAAGAGATTCTAAGTCGCCAACAAGCAGTACTCCGTACACTCAGAAATACGCTCAACGAATGTGACGTCACACCCATGTTCAAGTCTACCTCGCTGTTGAGAAGCACACCCTTCAGAAATAAGTAGGTTGTATTTTTTTATGTTATGCGAAGTTAAACCTTATATTTATGGGAATAAGGACGACTTAGTCATCAGCGAGCAGAGCCCCGTACAGAGGAATACGCTCATCGAGTTTCGGTGAGGTTACGTCATATTAACCTTAACACTCGCTTTATATGTAATATTATGCAGATTTGATGACATTAAAAACATCAGTCTACTTGCTGCTGTGTTGTAATAATATTCAAGTGTCATTTCTAGGTAGGCTAATCTCTGGGACCCGATCAAGAGTTAAAATCACGCAGGCGCCATCGCAGAATATTATTTCTACTTTACCCTTTTAGGGTTCCGAACCTCAAAAGGAAAGAAACGGAAACCTTATAAGATCACTCGTGGGTCTGTCTGTCTATCCGTCTGTCACAGCCGGACAGAAATTTGGTACACATATGAGTTTCTATGACCCAAACACGAACGTGTAACGTAAATAATTGAATTTTGAATATGAGGTTCACATATCGGGGAAAAATTTGAAAATTTAAATATAAGTTTTGCAAACTGTACCTCTAACATAAATCAAATGAAGTGAAAGGAGTTCTTATTAGGATTTCTAATACAATTTTAAAATAATTAGTTTTTATCTCGGAGTTGACTTTGAGAGGTCGTGACTCCTTAACCGGACTTTCCTGTGGCTGCTTTAAGCTCCTAATTTAAAGCCTCCAGCCAGGGCATAAAACTTATAAACTAAAGGAGGGAACGTAAGGGCACCCCCTGTGGGGTACGAACCTCGGCTTAGAGCAGCGTCGGAGGGAGGACAGCAAGGGACAGGTGGTGGCTGGATCATTTCAGGGTTTTGATTATTAACAGGGGAATTTAAAGCTACAGGCTCAGCTACGGCGCGGGCTGGCGATTCGTCGAGATGGATAAAAAAATACAGAGAATAGCTCTATACTTATAGATTACAGGAAAACCTTTAAGAAGTCTATGGTCTTAAAATATCATGATAAATCACTCAATATTGTGCGTACAAAATTACATTTGCAGTTGGAATGTTGGGGGAACATGTTTCAATTATAATGTTAAGTTTTTTTCTTGGGATAAATTCATCCCAACTACAGAACCCTTCATTGTGCGTGGTCCGACACGCACTTGGCCACATTTTTCCTTTTTCAGCACTTTGAAATAAGGCGGAGCCGTCGCGGCTTGCACAGCACTTCAACTTCACGTCTCCTTTCCTGAAAAACGCACTACACATACACGCTTGCATGATACAAACCTTAATTTCACTAAACATAAAGTAATTAGAATAAACACCTAAAACTCCACTTCACAGGGATCCTCTCTCAAAACTAACGAAGAACATCCTTAACATGAGCCTTGATACTACTGACAGTAAGAAAAAAGAGCCACTTCTGACGTCACAGAAACTCGATGCTCTAAGAGATATGCTATCAAACCACAAGACCATCAAGATAAAGCCCGTGAACGTTGAGATGAGACAACATTTGGCGACTATGAGAATGAATTATGAGAAGAGTTTGAAGGAGAAAGTGCAGACAACTAAGCAGGTTGTTAAAACTGAGACCGATGTTAAGCCACAAGTCAAGCAAGGTGAGGAAAACATTGTTTGATAGGTTTAGTATGGTAAAATGTTTAGTTTAAGAGCCAACTAGTCGCGGGATCGAACTCACTGGTGGGCGTTGCCAAAAAGCACGCTGTCTCACCTAGCATGGACACGATGCTAGGTGAGACAGGGTGCTTTTTGGCCTCGTGCGTCATCGTGTGTTGAGTGGAATGCACGATAATTCATATGAAACCACGCGCGTAAAAAAATACGAAAAGTCCTTTGGAAGGTTGAGTTTTATGAAAAAAAACTACTATAAATCAATTACAAATAAAGTTTGTTGAAATCTTCGATAATTGAGCTTTGTCGGAGCGGACTTTGTTTTGGAGATTTTACACTTCTTTTATTACTTATTTACGCCCAAAGTTGCGTTAGAATTAACAAGAAAAACGAATCTGTTTGCTCATAACTTTTTAATGGCTTTTTATTTTATTTTTCTGCTTCCGTACAGACAAAATTAATAATAAGACAAAATGATAAGTATCATGTTTAGCTTTGGATGTACAATGTCAAACAGTGGAGTAATACCCCCCTGAAATTTGTATGGAAAAAGTATCGACTAGTTTCATCTTAAGGGGGAAGCGTCAGGGTAGACCGCGAAATTCAAATTTTCTTACGGTTTTTGCAATTTGCAGACCAGTATCAGGTTGTATGTTGATCTAAATATGATTCGCGACCGTAAAAAATATGTATTTACAGAATTATAATCATTAGAATCAGAAATACAGCTCCTGAAGTTCGTATAATCTGATTGAATGACTATTTCAAGAACTCATGACTTTTAGGATTATAGTAACTTATGGATCTTGCATCTGGAAGTTAGCATGCCTTCTTGTTGAACCCTTTATGTTGAATTTTTCGACTCTAGTTCCATTTAACATAACAACATTAACAAACCGTTGTATGCGCAATAGACATTTACTGTCAGACGATGAGTTTCTATCACCCTGTCAAATCTGCCTAGCCTTTGCCCAGCAATGTTGGGGTTGGCTTCCAGTTAGCAGCTGAATACCAGTATTTTACATGGAGCGACTCCCTATCTGACCTCCACAATCTAGTAACTGGGTAAAACGATACACCTTTGTAAGACTGGGTGTCAGACTTTCGGGCTTCTGACGACCCGTAACGACTGTCAAAGATCCAAGAATGACAGCCGGAACCAACGGCTTAACGTGCTTTCCGAGGCACGGAGGGGTCTCGGTATAAAGATAGTCACCCATCCACGGACCAACCCCGGCAAGCGTAGCTTAACCTGATGAATCGACCCAGATGTGGCTTACTTAGCCACGAGCTCCTCCCCGAGTTTTTATCATCCTGTATACCATTTAAATATTTATGTTTTATTTCAAAGACTAAAGTTGTAAGTAAACTATACAAATCACTTTTATTAGAAACTAGCGGATACCCGGTGTGTTCTACACGCTAAATAGTAGATTATGCACTAAGGGGATTAAGTAGTGTCTTATGTAGCGGACGCCGTATTGAATCCTGAGTGCAGCGTGGGATTCAAGGTCGCCCAAGACGAGGCACCTTTATCCCCGAGGAGAATACTTTTCACACCATCTACGAGACAATAAAAAGCAATAGTACTAAAATAAAAGTATTTAATAAAATTACAATTACAGTTAGTAGACCTATTTAAAACAATTAAATGTTAATAGTACATTATTGCAAAGGCCGTGAAATAGGCAATTGCAGGTCGAATATGAGTTTGAAGGCCGAGCCGTAGGCGAGTACTTCAGTAATACGAGACAGGCAATTGCCATTTCCGCCGAGGCATAAATAGTACTTTTCTCAAAAGAATGCAGGGAAATAAAACATACTTTTTATATTATAAATTTAATTAATATTAAAAGTTACATTAGTCATATTGGGGTAATTACTAAAAGAAAATGTTATTGATTTCCAGGGTACATTTATGTTTGTTTGTTGAACTCCTGATGAGGTTTACAGGTGGGCATTGGATGTAGTGGCCAGCGGGTAAGGAGTCGTCAAATTCGCTCCAGAATCAACCAGAAGAGTGGCTGAAGACCCACGGAAACAATTTCCAGTGTAACATTCAGGATTTTTCAAGTTTAAATAAGTTGCTATTTCTTTTGGGTTTTTTAGCTAGACATAGGCTATACACTAGGCAACATACTTTGTGTTTTACATATAATCATTTATAGATTTAACAGCATTTTGTTAACTGAAAACCTACATCGTCTTAACTCATCTAATCCATTCCATTATTTTTTAGTTCAACCACAACCATACGTAGCGTCTAAAGTCGAGCCAAAACAAGAAACAAAACCCGAGCCATTAAAACCAGCACCTATCAATGTGCCATCTTTTACCCCGGTCGGTGGTGTGAAGCCAACTGTACCAGGACTGACTAATGTTGCTAGAACACTGTTTACTGATGGTAAGTGATTATATCGATAACACATATACTGTCTCTTATTATGGACTGATCAGTGACTAACATAAGTACGGCCAGAGCATTCTAGGCAGACAACTAAACTTACGTATTCACTACTGCATGTCAAAATAAGTAAATCACCTGTTGTGATAGGTTGGCACAAAAAACATGATGCTTAAGAAGTTTACTGTGTCCCTTTGGACACAGTAAACTTTTTCTTAAGCATCAGTAGTTTTTGTGTAAGCAATACTGGTAAAGGAGACATTGCTCTATCTCAAAGGTTATTTGCGTTTACTATCGATGCGACTAGGATCAAACACAACCAATTCAAAATACAAAATAACCCTGTTTTTATTACTATTAATAGAACCAAAACAAGAGCCAGCTAAGCCTCAACCACAAGTACCACAACTGAAGCCCGTGGCATCAGCGTTTAGTTTCTCTAATACGCCAGCATCGGCCGATACTCGAAGCGTTCTCAAAGACTTACTACAGAATAAACAAGCGAAGAGCGATGCCAATACTTTCATAGGACAGAATATTTGTTCGCCTTCTTCGTTTGCATGTAAGTTATTGGGCTTTCTTAATTATTTTTACAGTGAAGCCTACGGAAAAACTATCGAACTTTCCTTTACACCAACTTATAAATGTAGTATGTATGAACAATTTTTTTTTAACTTAACACCAGGCCCTTTTATAACTATGGTTTAGACTGTGACTTACTAGGCATTAATATTTTGCATGTGCACGCGTCGATTCTCTAAAGTATGTAATCGGTTGTTGCATTGATTTTAGTTACAACCACCGCGGCAACGTCTACTCCGGCACCATCAGCAGTATTCACAGCCAAAAGTAAATTCCAACCACAGACATTTGTACAAGATTCTAAACCGCAGGCTTATGCTCCGGAACCTAAGACTCAAGCATTTACAACCGAACCCAAGCTTCCCGCCTTCGCCCCAGATCCCAAACCTTTTGCTCCTGAAAGTAAAATACCATCTTCAATATTCGGCAGTCCAAAATCAAGCGAAACTGGGGAACCTGAAGCCGACAGTAAAACGGCAGCTGTCAAACCTAAGACTGATAAACCACTAACAAATCTGTTTGCCATGAAAACTTCCACGCCTACCCCTAGTCCAATTGTCCCTGATGTTTTGAAAACCACTAAAGATGTAAAGACTGATGCTCCTAAACCGGTTGAGAAAGAACAATCTAAGGAAAATGTTCCACAGAAAGTAGATCCCAAAGTTGTACAGAAACCTGTGACTGAAAATAAAGAAACGCCTAAACCATTAGCTGTACAGACAGGAAATAAAACCTCTATATTTGACGCAACACCTCAACCAGTATCTGCGAGCATACCCACTCCAAGTAAGGTTTTCATTTTAATACTATCTGGATTGGCACCCCAAAAATTACTCAATAATGTTTGATAATAAATAGAATGATTAATTATGATTTTTCACTTTCCAGGTGAACCACTAAAACAATCAGAATTAAAAACTGACGCTAAAGTAGAACCATTGAAAGCACTAGAAAAGTCTGAATCCACGTCTAGTGTTTCGTCAATATTTAGTGCTACCAATACAGCAACTGGTCCAGGTAATTTATTAGTAGTTTTTTTTTTTTTCGTCATTTGAAATTTGTGCCAACTGCCAAAAAATAATGTTCTCCATTTTAATTTCAGATTCCAAACCTAGTAGCCCCACATCCGAACAACCAATTGTGAAACCAGAATATTCTACAAAAGAAGAACCCCCATCATCAAAACCTTCATTATTCTTAAGTATTACTACGACTAGTCCTTCTGCCGCGTCTGTGTTCGGTGCTGCCGTAGCTTCTCAACCAAAATCTACGTCACCAACATCCATATTTGGAACAGGAGCATCACCCTCACCCACACCTTCGTCTGTCTTCGGAACATCGTCCCAAGGATCTATATTTGGAAGTACATCACCGACAGCTACTACAACAGCTTCAGTATTCGGTTCCACCGCTCAATCAGTGTTCAGTAATGCTGCAACTGCAGGCAGTCCGAAACCATCAGTGTTCAGTACACCAACCCCTTCGACTCCTGAAGCTCCACCGTCGCCTCAGTCAGTGTTTGGTTCAACGGTGACACCCACAACTCAAGCGGGTTCGATATTCGGCTCATCATTTGCTCAACCATCAGTTTTTGCTCCATCTACGACTGCTGCCCCGTCATCTCCTTCTTCAGTCTTCGGTGCTTCAACTACGTCATCAGTGTTTGGATCGACACTTACTACACAAGAATCTGTATTCGGAACGGCAACAGCGACTACACAATCGTCTATATTCGGCAGTGCAGCTTCGAATGCTCCAAGCGCATTTACGTCAACGACGACCCCATCTTCTGGTGCACAGAGTATATTTGCTGCAGCAAGTACGACGAAATCGTCTGTATTTGGTGGGGCGGGAACTTCTGTTTTTGGGTCAGCATCGCCTAATGCCCAGACTTCTGTGTTCGGAGCTCCTTCGACTCAAGCTTCCGTATTCGGATCGTCGACTGCTACTACTCAATCTTCTGTATTTGGTACACCAACACCGTCTTCTCAAGCATCGGTATTCGGGTCAGCGCCGACGACTCAAGCGTCGGTGTTCGGTGCTCAACCAACTACGACTGCCCAGAGCTCTATCTTTGGCGGTGGTGAAAGCAGTATGTTTGCGGCTGCTAGTATATCTACCACGAGCGCACCGTCCCCGACTAGTGGTGGCAGTATATTTGGGGGAAGGTAAAAAACATTTTGCGTATATTAATTATTATTTTCCTTATATAAATATAAGTTAAAACCTCACATACATTTGCAAAGCCTAAACTATTTAACTTCAGTACAAACTTTACTAAACATCAAACAAAAAAAAAAATACTATTCTACACTTTTCAGCAGTTCTCCAGGCTCAGTATTTGGCGGTGCCAACACGAATGTATTCGGTAACAAGGCAGCGTTCGGACAGTCTAACTCTACAGCAGCTGCAATATTTGGTGCCGGAGGAGCTACGGCTTTTGGGCAACCGAAGCCGGCTTCTAATTTCTGGTCTGGAGGCAATGCTAATACTGAAGGTGGATTTGGATCTACTGGATTTGGTAAGTGTTTATTTCGTTTGTAATTATAATTATGCAAAAAACTACAACATGCTGTTTTAGGCCGCTATGGCCATGTAATTTAATTAACTAGCCTGTATTGTCCCAGTCAAAAGCACTACTATAATTTTTACATCACAGACTAGGAAATGAGGGCAGGAGAAAATGAAAGCGTTATATATTTTTTTTTTTTTTGTAAAAAAATTGATATTTGAAGACGTGAAACGCATAAAAAATTTCGTTTAAAACTTTCGACCAACTAAACAGAAACTTTTTTTTCTTGGCTGGAAAATTATCCCGCAAAACCAGGGACTCAACCCTGTAACCGAAATAAGGGTTTTAACAGTAAAACACTTTTTAATGTTACCGAATGAAACTGTAACCTTTTTTATGTGTTAATAAGTGTTAATATATGTAACCGATATAAAAAGTTTTAGCATAGTTTTAGGTATAATTGCACAGTACGGCAACAACGCGCGGTGCGACGACGAGCGACGTCAACGCCCACTACGATCTTCAGTACACACACACAACAAAACATAATATTTATTCAGTTCCGATTCCGACTTCCGACTGCGACTTTTTTTTGTTTGTTACCTCGTTATAACTCCGTCGTTTATGAACCGTCACCAGGCGCAGACCGTTCCTGTCCAGGCGTAAAAAGCGCTTGGTCTGCCTACCATCCAAGGATGGCATAGTCTCTCTGGACTGCCTGCAGCCCGGTGTAGAGGTCCACCAGTTCTCCGCTTGTGTGTGGGTAAAATCCTGTAGCCACCTCCGTCATTGGTTGAAGGGGATGGGTATGAAAGGCTCGGATCCACAGACTGAAAGAAAGAAAGAAAGAAAAAGTATTTATTGGGACTCATACAGGAAGTTCACATTTTAAACTAAACACACTCATAGTAACACAAATAAAAACAAAAGTAAAATGAAAACAAAACCTGTACGAGGCCAAAAGGCTCCTATCTCAGCATGATGCTGCGACATTTAAAAATAAGTGTCGCAGCGCTGGTATTCCGATAGGGCCCGCTGTGATGTCACGGACAGATACAGAAATAAAAGTAAAATAAAAAATAGATGTGTAAAATAACATTTAAAAAAATTATTAAAGTATATATATATATATTTAAAATAAAAATCATTGTAATCCGCGACTGACGACTCGACTGATTGACTGACGTGCTGGATGCCCTTCTTGCTAGTTCGTCAGCTGTGTTACCCAGAGATCCGATGTGTCCTTTTATCAATTGCAACACTGTGTTGCGGTTGGGCACCGTTGCTCGTTCTACTAGTGCATTGTGACATTCTAGTATCAGTTTCGAGGTGATATACATATCTTTTACCTAAGAATTGGAGAACTGAAGCACTGTCGGAGAGTATAAGAATATGATATGGGTGTCTGTGACTCTCCTGGCTTCTATGGCGTGCGCCGCTTTTTAGATGCCCACACACTCTGCCTGGTAGACGGTGTTGAACATTTCCAGCGGGCTGGTTTTATGTTTAAGGTCTTGTGAGAAACCTCCGACTCCGGTCCCGGAGTCGGTTTTTGATCCGTCGGTGTATACTCTCAGCTCTTTCGGGCCTGAGTAGTCACATCGTTCTTCTGTGAGTATACCATAATCGATAACCGATATTGGTATCATTTTTAATTCCGTACTTGGTTTCTATCTTCAATACCCATAATACTATTTATATTTAGCTACTTGTTGGTACTGAATTGGGATTATAATAAATAAAACTATGTATGTATTTATTGCCAAACTAATTCTTTTATTTTAGATACAACATGCATAAATAAAATGATAAAAAAAATTAAATGTCTTCTAGAGACACCAAAACATTGTTCAAAAATTGGGTACCTACTAAAGGGTTGTCCACTGCAACAGTATAGAAACGTCGGCGTCTTTGCAATATAACACAACTGCTCAATGTAGCCTTTACGAGTTTACTGCATGGTTTACGCGACTGCCGTAGTATAGAGGTGTACCTGATTTGCTAATCATCGAGCAAGTCTCACTTGCAGGGGTAACGCCAGCCTTGACACGATATGTCTGCGAATCCGCAGCACAGCGACACCACAATTGATTCGCCTCATCATAATATCCAAATCGAAGGGAAAAGCAGAATCCAATAAGAATAGCAATAGAAATCGTGTCTAGATGATATTAGTCCGTGTAGAATAGCAATGGTCGGTAAAATAAATTATCCGTAACACAAAATAATCGCACAGTTACGCAAGAAACGCATACACGCAACTAGGAACTGCAATGCAAACAAAGCAAGCAAAAAATAATTGCCAATATATCAATGTCATGTCAAAAAAGTAATAAATACTTACCTTCATGTTAGGAAGCGGGTATTAAGAAAAACATGTTTGATGTATACACAAAAATATTTTACTAAATATTGTCGTATTTTATACGCAAAAATACGTTAATATATGTATTCCTTTAATCTAAAATAAGCGGCTTATAGTTATTGTGCACACTCTTTAAAGGTAATTACGGGATAAAATGGAAATATTTTTAGTACTTCCCGTTAAAAATCTACTTCTGACGTTGTCAGAAGATTGGCTGAGGTTGGCTACTATCTTCTGACGTTGTCAGAAGATTATTGCTTACGTTGGCTACTATCTTCTGACGTTGTCAAAAGATTATTACTTACGTTGGCTACTATCTTCTGATGTTTTCAGAAGATTGGCTGACGTTGGCTACTATCTTCTGACGTTGTCAGAAGATTGGCTATCGTTGGCTACTATCTTCTGACATTGTCAGAAGATTATTGCTTACGTTGGCTACTATCTTCTGACGTTGTCAGAAGATTATTGCTTACGTTGGCTACTATCTTCTGACGTTGTCAGAAGATTATTGCTTACGTTGGCTACTATATTCTGACGTAGTCAGAAGATTGGCTGACGTTGACTACTATCTTCTGACGTTGTCAGAAGATTATTGCTTATGTTGGCTACTATCTTCTGACGTCAGATGATCGGCTGACGTTGGCTACTATCTTCTGACGTTTTCAGAAGATTGTTGCTCACGTAGGCTAGTACCTTCTGACGTTGTCTGATGATTCTTGCTGACGTAGTCTGTAGATAATTGGCAATGTTGTCAGATAGTTGGTGACGATGTCAGAAGATAGTTGGCGACGTTGTCAGATAGTTTGTGATGATGTCAGAAGATTATTGCTAACGTTGGCTACTATCTTCTGACGTTTTCAGAAGATTATTGCTTATGTTGACGTTTTCAGAAGATTGTTTCTTACGTGGCTACTATCTTCTGACGCTGACAGAAGATTATTGCTTACGTTAGCTACTACCTTCTGACTTTGTCAGAAGATTATTGCTTACGTGGCTACTATCTTCTGTCGTTATCAGACAGTTGGTGACGTTGTCAGAAAATTATTGCTGACGTTGGCAACTATCTTCTGAAGTTGTCAGAAGATTGGCTGACGTTGGCTACTATCTTCTGACGTTGCCAGAAAATTATTGCTTACGTTGGATACTATCTTCTGACGTTGTCAGAAGATTATTGCTTACGTTGGCTAATATCTTCTGACGTTGTCAGAAGATTGACTGACGTTGACTACTATCTTCTGACGTTGTCAGAAGATTATTGCTTACGTTGGCTACTATCTTCTGACGTCAGAAGATCGGCTTACGTTGGCTACTATCTTCTGATGTTTTCAGAAGATTGGCTGACGTTGGCTACTATCTTCTGACGTTGTCAAAAGATTGGCTATCGTTGGCTACTATCTTCTGACATTGTCAGAAGATTATTGCTTACGTTGGCTACTATCTTCTGACGTCGCCAGAAGATTATTGCTTACGTTGGATACTATCTTCTGACGTTGTCAGAAGATTATTGCTTACGTTGGCTACTATCTTCTGACGTTGTCAGAAGATTGACTGACGTTGACTACTATCTTCTGACGTTGTCAGAAGATTATTGCTTACGTTGGCTACTATCTTCTGACGTCAGAAGATCGGCTTACGTTGGCTACTATCTTCTGACGTTGTCAGAAGATTATTGCTTACGTTGGCTACTATCTTCTGACGCTGTCAGAAGATCGGCTTACGTCGGCTATTATCTTCTGACGTTGTCAGAAAATCGGCTTACGTTGGCTACTATCTTCTGACGTTGTCAGAAGATTATTTGCTTACGTTGACGTTGTCAGAAGATTATTGCTTACGTTGACGTTGTCAGAAGATTGTTTCTTACGTTGGCTACTATCTTCTGACGTTGTCAGAAGATAATTACTTGCGTTGGCTACTATCTTCTGACGTTGTCAAAAGATTATTACTTACGTTGGCTACTATCTTCTGACGTTGTCAGAAGATTGGCTAACGTTGGCTACTATCTTCTGACGTTGTAAAACGATTATTACTTACGTTGGTTACTATCTTCTGATGTTTTCAGAAGATTGGCTGACGTTGGCTACTATCTTCTGACGTTGTCAGAAGATTGGCTATCGTTGGCTACTATCTTCTGACATTGTCAGAAGATTATTGCTTACGTTGGCTACTATCTTCTGACGTCGCCAGAAGATTATTGCTTACGTTGGATACTGTCTTCTGACGTTGTCAGAAGATTGACTGACGTTGACTACTATCTTCTGACGTTGTCAGAAGATTATTGCTTACGTTGGCTACTATCTTCTGACGCTGTCAGAAGATCGGCTTACGTTGGCTATTATCTTCTGACGTTGTCGGAAAATCGGCTTACGTTGGCTACTATCTTCTGACGTTGTCAGAAGATTATTGCTTACGTTGACGTTGTCAGAAGATTATTGCTTACGTTGACGTTGTCAGAAGATTGTTTCTTACGTTGGCTACTATCTTCTGACGTTGTCAAAAGATTATTACTTACGTTGGCTACTATCTTCTGACGTTGTCAGAAGATTGGCTGACGTTGGCTACTATCTTCTGACGTTGTAAAAAGATTATTACTTACGTTGGCTACTATCTTCTGATGTTTTCAGAAGATTGGCTGACGTTGGCTACTATCTTCTGACGTTGTCAGAAGATTGGCTGTCGTTGGCTACTATCTTCTGACATTGTCAGAAGATTATTTCTTACGTTAGCTATTATCTTCTAACGTCAGAAGATTATTGCTTACGTTGGCTGCTATCTTCTAACGTCAGAAGATTATTGCTTACGTTGGCTACTATCTTCTGGCGTTGTCAGAAGATCGGCTTACATTGGCTTCTATCTTCTGACGTTGTCAGAAGATTATTGCTTACGTTGGCTACTATCTTCTGGCGTTGTCAGAATATTATTGCTTACGTTGGTTACTATCTTTTGACGTTGTCAGAAGATTGGCTGACGTTGGCTACGATCTTCTGATGTTGTCAGAAGCCAACGTTGTCAGTCAATCTTCTGACAACGTCAGAAGATAGTAGCCAACGTAAGCCAATCTTCTGACAACGTTAGAAGATAGTAGCCAACGTCAGCCAATCTTCTGACAACGTCAAAAGATAGTAGCCAACGTAAGCAATAAACTTCTGACAACGTCAGAAGGTAGTAGCTAACGTAAGCAATAATCTTCTGTCAGCGTCAGAAGATAGTAGCCAACGACAGCCAATCTTCTGACAACGTCAGAAGATAGTAGCCAACGTAAGAAACAATCTTCTGACAACGTCAACGTGAGCAATAATCTTCTGACAACGTCAGAAGATAGTAGTCAACGTCAGCCAATCTTCTGACAACGTCAAAAGATAGTAGCCATCGTTAGCAATAATCTTCTGACATCATCACAAACTATCTGACAACGTCGCCAACTATCTTCTGACATCGTCACCAACTATCTGACAACATTGCCAATTATCTACAGACTACGTCATCAAGAATCATCTGACAACGTCAGAAGGTACTAGCCTACGTGTGCAAAAATCTTCTGAAAACGTCAGAAGATAGTAGCTTACGTCAGCTAATCTTCTGACAACGTCAGAAGATAGTAGCCAACGTAAGCAATAATCTTCAGACAACGTCAGAAGATAGTAGCCAACGTCAGCAATAGTCTTCTGACAACGTCAGAAGATAGTAGTCAACGTCAGTCAATCTTCTGACAACGTCAGAAGATAGTAGCCAACGTAAGCAATAATCTTCTGACAACGTCAGAAGATAGTATCCAACGTAAGCAATAATCTTCTGGCAACGTCAGAAGATAGTAGCCAACGTCAGCCAATCTTCTGACAACTTGAGGAGATAGTTGCCAACGTCAGCAATAATTTTCTGACAACGTCACCAACTGTCTGACAATGTCGCCAAACTATCTTCTGACCATGTCAGCAACTATCTTCCGACAACGTCACCAACTATCTTCTGACAACGTCACCAACTATCTTCTAACAACGTCACCAACTATCTTCTGCGACGTCACTAACTATCTGACGACATAACTAAATGTGTGACAACGTTGCCAAATTTGTTCTGATAACGTCACCGTTTTGAAGCTCTTCGGAAGAACAAAATGTTTTTGTTTTGAAGGGCAGGCCATGCAAAGCGGCCATCTTTGATTCAACTGAATGTAATTTTGTGAAAAAATGTGTGTTTCATAAGCTTGAAGTCTTCGCTGTATCGACATCATCTACATCGTTATTGATATTGATTTTGCTTTCTGTAAATATTAATTGCCATTGTACTCGTAGCAAACGTTCATGATATAAATAATAATAAAAATGAATGAAAATAATGACCGACAACTGGAAGGAAGTTTTAGGCGACGTAGTCTAGATATATGCACTTTAGGTGCAGAAGAGCAGAAACTCAACGACGAAGATTCTAAATTGATTTGTGCCATATTACCTACCTACTTTAAAAAATTACTAACGAACTACTAGGTACTTACAAAAAAGCGCACTCTTTGCTACTTATATACTATATATTAATTTTATATTTTAAACATTTACATTTCACATTATGCAAAAACTATTCAATGGACATGTCCAGTTTCTGCCCTCTGGTAATTCTGGTATCGATAAATGATCATGATTTAAGATTTTACAGTAAGATTTTAAAAAATTGGTCTAAATTACTATGGATTTATTAATTCAGTCTTACTTGCGTTACATAACTCTCGAAAAAACAGTACTCAATCGTAGCTTCCGTTTTGCCATTTTTAACGGGAAGTACTAAAAATATTTTTGACGTTCCATTTTATCCCGTAATTACCTTTAAAGAGTGTGCACAATAACTATAAGCCGCTTATTTTAGATTAAAGGAATATATTAACGTATTTGCGTATAAAATACGACAATATTTAGTAAAATATTTTTGTGTATACATCAAACATGTTTTTCTTAATACCCGCTTCCTAACATGAAGGTAAGTATTTATTACTTTTTTGACATGACATTGATATATTGGCAATTATTTTTTGCTTGCTTTGTTTGCATTGCAGTTCCAAGTTGCGTGTATGCGTTTCTTGCGTAACTGTGCGATTATTTAGTGTTACGGATAATTTATTTTAGCGACCATTGCTATTCTACACGGACTAATATCATCTAGACACGATTTCTATTGCTATTCTTATTGGATACTGCTTTTCCCTTCGATTTGGATATTACGATGAGGCGAATCAATTGTGGTTTCGCTGTGCTGCGGATTCGCAGACATATCGTGTCAAAGCTGGCGTTACCCCTGCAAGTGAGACTTGCTCGATGGTTAGCGAATCAGGTACACCTCGATACTACTACGGTGTACATAATAAAGAGTATTCTATCTATATATCTATCTACAGCAGTCGCGTAAACCATGCAGTAAACTCGTAAAGGCTAAATTGAGCAGTTGTGTTATTAACCCTTTAATAGGTACCCAATTTTTGAACAATGTTTTGATGTCTCTAGAAGACATTTAATTGTTTCTTGGTTCAACTAAACCGTCACTATGCAACGCACACTCCGAACATTTATCTCCATAATTCTCTGCAGTTTCCGAATCCGAATTACTTATTTCTGTTTTCCAATTTCTTCCGCATCATCTTCAAATAATGTGGGATTGTCAAGATGCACAGCGTCTTGTTGAAGTGGTAGGTAAGTTTCTAAATTTAGGATAGTCTTCGTCCTTAACCAGACGGGTTTTTTTTTTCTTATAAGAAAGGATTAATTGAGATTAAACCTTCGAATATTACTTCCGGAGCTATCAAGATATCGGGACTATCAGGATCAGGACGCACAACTTCTTGTTAAAGTTGTGCGTTGATCCAGACGAGGTTTTTTATTAAAGACAGGGTTGATTGATTCATTGCAGTCAAATAAACACAAAAGTGTTCAAATAAACTTGAATTTTAAATCGCGAATATATTAAATACTTCGGAGCACGTGTTTTGCACGACGGAGACTGGATTGCGGCTATCTAATGCTTATTAACCATAAATAAGTACATAGTAAATTTGGCAACGCCGCGTTTATCTGTTACACTTAAGAACACTGTTAACACTTTTATATCTGTTACAGATATATTACGGTTACACTTTTGTAAGTGTTACACTTTGATTCTGTTATCAATTCAAAGTGTAACACTTATAATTCTGTAACCTTTATGAGAGTGTTTTTAAGTCCCTGCGCAAAACAACTCAAAACACGCAAATAACTTCTCCCGTTCTGGGCGGAGCGGGAGGGCGTGTCAGACTTTTACTGACTAAAACCCACCCGTGTTCCTTCAGTTGCCTGTGTGCCAGGACCACGGTATTCCTTTCGGACAAATCTGCAACCCTGGCAGACACCGGTCCTGGCGGACCCCTTCAGTGCGTGCTGACATCTCTTTGAAGCGCGCGTGGAACACAACGCGCTGTCGACCCGGGCCTGGTCCTTACCAGACGGCGAACTAACATGCATTTCTATTCACCAGGTCAACAAGCAACAACGCAGGCGTCATCAATCTTCGGCAACACGACGGGCGGTAGTTTCAGTACCCCTTCCCCTGCCGGCCAGGGTTTCGGTAGCCCGCAAGCTCCGGCATTTGGCGGCGGAGAGAACAAGCCTTCCGTGTTCGGAACCCCGCAGCAACAAGCCGGTGAGTGTATGTATATCGACGTCCTTATTTTCTGTTTTTTATTTAAAGAGCGGCTTTTTTAGACTTTACATCTTACTTAATAGAAGTCATAGATTCATTTATTCAGTGTTAGACAATGCACAGCCTAAACCGCTGGGTCTAGAAGCATTTAATTTTGCACAAGAGATCCTTTGTATAACGATAGTACTGGTTGACTGGTAGAGAATGCTTAAGGCATTAAGTCCACTTTTGTACCTTATTGTGTGCGAGAAATAAAGCCCGTTGTTCTCGTGGTCGCAAGCGCGACTGCTGTGCCTGGGTTTGATTCCTAGGTCGGGCAAAGTGTTATCGGGTTTGTCCATCAGGAATTTCATAGTTCAGCCCGGAGTTTGACAGTTGGTGGTTTGATACCCCTGAAAGAGAGTGCACCTGTGTCTATAATATGTCCCGCGTAGATGGCTAATCTCCGCTGAGATTTGGCGCCATGGGCGAAATAAGGCAGGATTTTTGAAAATTAAATCCTAAGGGCGGGTTGTTTCACGTCCACTTGACACACGCGTATACGTCATAAATGGCGCTAACTATCGTCAAACCGTTGTTTCACAAAATTATGCCCTTGACGTACGTTAAAAAATGACGATTACAGTAACAGGTGTCATACCCACTGGTTAACGTCATTTTATTCTTTTACATTTGAACTTTGACGATCGGTTTTTTATGCAGTGAAACAACGCTTTGTATTTAACGAACGTTAAACGTCATACGTAATCGTTATTATTTGACGTACGTATGTTACGTTAACAAACTGTTTGAAACAACCGGCCCTTAATAGGGGATTAAAGTTTGTAGAGTTTTGTTACTTTTGCCGATGGGAAGACAGCCGGCTTGTTTTAACATAGTGCATGATGAATTGAAACTTCCTTAATTTTCAAATCGACTATTTCCAATCAATATATTCAAGCCCCGGCCATCCTCGACATCCCAACTGTCATCGTTTTGCAGAATCGTTCTGCCCCATTCAGATTGCTATGAAAACCTTTATCTAATTTATCCTTACTGCATAAGCTAAGCTACAGAATTTCGAACGTTACAGGCTGATTATGTAGGCATGCAGAAGCTGTATTTTAACTGCAACTTTATACCCCCAGCTCCCGCATTCGGTGGCTCGCCTGGATTTGGTTCTAAACCCGTATTCGGGCAACCGACGGGCTTTGGTTCCCCGCCTAGCGGTGGCGGCTTTGGCTCGTCATTCGGCGGTGGCTTCAACAAGAGTCCAGTGGGAGGGTTCGGTGCACCCGCAGCGTTCGGAGGGGGGGCGACATTCGGTGGAGGTGCCGCATTCGGAGGCGGTTCATCGCCTGGGAAGATGTTTGGAGGCGCACAACCCAGTAAGTATCTTCATAATCTTAGTCAATAGGCAAAGACTTTTCTTGGCAATTAATTTATTTCCCTATATGTACCCTATCAACTATCATTTAGGGACTTGCTTTAACTCGTTGATGGAGAGAAGTGGCCTTGATCAGCTTACGGTAGCCTGTATGACTTTACGGGAACGTATCGACTGACCAGAGCTCCATGGCCTTTTCTGCCGATTATTTTTGCCCTACATCGGACACCGTCAGAGCCACTGCCACAATCGCGAATATTTGCGAAACTGCCATTCAAAACTCCTACTAGAGCCGAATCACCAGTCTGTCGTACTCTAAATATGCTAAATGCCCTGACTGCCAACCCTGAATGTGATGTGTTTGCGGATGAATGAATTAAAATTATGTCTGGTGTTCTGTGAGAGAAAGTCACAAAACTCGCTCTAAACTAGGGCTCGATTAAGTGCCACTAATGAAAAACAAATATTAAAATAAGATATACTTTACAGCAGGTTTCGGTCAGCCAACGCAATCCAACGCTACGTTCGAGAACTTAGCGACACAGAACACACTGACATTCGGTAACTTAGCGCAACAGGCGCAGGCGCCACAACCGCAGGCACCTACTTTCAACACGTAAGTATTATCTTATGATTGTAGTGTATATTTGAACCCTGAGGCTGCATAATTATTTTTTCACTTCTCATGCTCTAAAAGTTCGTCTTTATGTCGTGCGTAGGCGACATAAAGTCGCTTTTTATGCTCTAGAGCATAAAGTAAAATCTTCGTCGAAGACCAAGGCAATCGATCCAACAGCCACACGAACAACTTCAACTTCATAGAATAACCTCTTTATTTTAATTCGTTTCGTTAGTATTTTAAGAAAAAGGCAAGGATACCAACAGCCAAAGTACACATTAAAACTTCATGAAATAAACTTATATATTTTATGTCGTCCATTTATTATTTTACAAGTTGCTGTTTCATTTCCTCGCAATCGAAGTGAAAAGTAGAGTGTACAACTCGTTCATAAAACCCATTTTACACTCTATATCCAACCTCGCTCGCAAGCTCGCTCGGTTGAATAAGCCTCTCGCGTAAAATGGTGCGTTTTATGCACTTGATGTACAATCTATTATTTGGATGCAATTTAAACTCAAGGTTTGCCAACGTGCGATAAAGCGCAGTATTCTAGGCGTCAAATTGACAGACCATATTCGCAACACCACATTGCGCTCCAAAACAGATTACTGACGTTGATCAAAAAGCCGCTGCGCTGAAGTGGGACTGGGCTGGCCACGTCTGCCGTATACCCGATGAACAGTGGGCCAAAATAATCACTATGTGGAGCCCTGACACAGCCAGAAGGCTTCGCGGCAAAACCCGTAAAAGATGGCGGGACGAGCTGGAGAAAACACGACCAGTGGTCCACATTAGCCCTGAATCGAAAGAGCTGGAAGTCATGGGAAGAGGCCTTTGCCATGATGCAGGCTAACAGTAACAGTAAAGCAATGTAAAAGTCAACCAAAAGGTTGATTGATCTGAGTAATGGTTCAAGTTCTCGAAACATTTTTGAAAAGCTTGTGAAACTGCTTCTATAGTCTCCTAGTCGAAACTTACATACTTGGCCGAGTCACCTAAGTAGACCTCGCAAATAAAAGACGTATTACCGAAAGTTTTGACACTAATTCAGAAATAATATCAATGAACTTGGCTGGGAATTGAACACGATATCTGTGTGTCACTGATTAAGAACGCACTAAATTGCACAGACATTACTTTCTCATACTGTGGATAATCACAAAATTACGAAAGGGTGCGGTGAGCGCTTCCACCACCAAACGATTCTTTTTTACAGTGAAACTTAGCGGGGATTCGATAATTGTGCAGGCCGCTCATTCGTCAACGCTCACAGCGTCTCGACCCCCGCTTCGCCGCGCATTCCTAGGGCACCGTACAGTGGTACCGGGTAAACTATAGTACATTTAGTAGTATACTACTACCTAGTGAATGTGTAAATCTCGAGGATGGGGTGTAATTTCACTTTTTTTTTAAATAATAACGGTATATTATTCAATAAAAAAATTGACTGTTACCTTTTTCACACTGACATTTGGCACACAGGTCGACCATGGCCTGGGTTAGGACATAGAATACCTTTTTTCCGGTATTACGTTCCTGTGGGATAATTTCCGACCTCCACCCGGGCATAGCCGCGGGCAACAGCTAGTCTATCAATAAAAGTACTCATTTGAAGTATAGTTTTCATATCACAATAATAAAAACAAACGGAAAAATATGATAAATTCAAATTATTAAATCTATCGTACTATTTGCGGAAATTATTTGTAAATAACAATTTTAAGTTCTGGTGCTATCGGCACCAGAACAAAATTCATACTAGCGGATCACTATTATTATATTTTTTTTTTTTTTTTTTTTTTTTTGTACATATTTAATATATCCGCGTATCTCACTAATTCATGTGTTCACTTATATTAATCTCAAGCACACTCACAAATAGACACACCCTCTCACACACACTCACTCACCATATCACATAACACAAAAAGAGGTACAGATCATAAATACAACCTTAGATAGACTATTCTTGTTCTTTTGTTTTGTTAAAATGCTAGCATTTAAGAACTCTAATCTTATGTAACCCGAGGGGATTTGGCGCTGTTAGCCGAAATACAGGTTACTCCTAGTTCGGCTCCAGATGCTAAAACTTTTGTGTACTTTTGTTTTATCATAGCACATAACTGTAATATAATCTAAGTACTGTTTTTATGAAATAAAGATTATTATTATTATTATTATTATTACTATCACTACCATAGATAAATTCGAGTGGTCATTGTTGTATCTTTATAAACTTTTTCTGTCTGACAGGTTTCTAGGGATGCAAGAACTGCCAAAAAGTATCGATATAAAAAAGTCCATTTCGAGAAGAATAAAAAAACATCGGTATATTGGTATTTGGTGAAATATCCTGATACATATTTGTACTTCATGAAATTCTATTGTTTTTTATTCAAATAAATACAAAACTAGGAACATCATTATAATTTAAAATCTTAAATTAATAAAACATTGATAAAAATAAGTATTTTTACTGCTCTGAATTCCAGCGATTTTAGCCAGTGGCGACAACGGTGTTGCTATTAACAATATATCGTATTTGATACATTTTCCATAATTGATATTTTATATCGATGTAACGTATTATAATTATGTATCATTGTAGTAATTAACATTTTTGTATAAACTTATTGAACGGCTCGCCAGCACACAGATACACCCTGAGAGGTTTTCGTTGTGTGGCTGTGAAAACCATTGTAAAATAGGCTAAGTTTTTTAGAAAATTAAATAAATAATAAATAATAGATATCGCAAAAACATCGATATATCGAACAAAAAATATCGATATCGACACATCGATATTTAGGTATAGGTTCTAATACCCAGAGAAAATAATAATTGAGGATACTTTTTATTTCAACTTTTATATTTTAACAGGTCTCCATCTTTTACTGGTTGGCGAGGCTGAGGACTACTTAACAAGAAGCGTGTTCTCAAAGCGAAGAAACATCAATAAAATATAAAATTAGTGCCAATATAATTTGTATCGTATTTAATGTTTTATAACGAAATCATTGTAATCGATTTTGTGTACCTATTCAATGAGTGATATAATAAAGCATGTAACCAGTTTATCTTTGTATTTAATTAAAATCGTTTTATTTAAAGTATCGAACGAGTTTTAATTACGGTGTTATTAATACCCCATTACAGTTTTTAGCAAACGAGTAGATAGATTATCCAACACGGACAAGCCTAGCTAGGTTGACAATTGCGACGGAATATCGCGATCTACTTTCCACTGATCGTGGCATCGTCGCGTCGCAAATGCGTCTCATTTTTTCCCAAATGTTAATGACTGATCTGACTTTCAGAACATTTTGATTTGTTCGCATTGGTTGATATTCAATTAATGATTGACTATAATTATGTAAGTTAGCCGACAGCAGAATCACATATCCTATTATAAAAGCATTTTTTTTTAAATAAAATAATTTTACACTTAATAAATAACTAATTAATTATTATAAACTTAATTTTTCTTTTTCATTTTGCTCTTGGTCCTCTATTTTGTCCCAAATCGAATATCAGCTAGTTTCTTGAATTCCATCACGAGCTAAGCCGACGGACTAGTTAAAGTTGATTCGTTAGTGCAACTCCGATGTCCGGACGCAAACTGTGCCATCTCACGGCTTGTCCGACTTATTCTGAATGTATAATGAGTTCAAGCAAAGTTTAGAAAAACTTTGTCCGTTCAATAACTTTTGCATGTCCTACTTCCACTAATGAGACAACGATCGAATTATTGAGTGAGGACTTCGCTGGACCGAATTTATCGGTTTATTATAACCATGCATCTGTTCCTATTACGTACTGAAAATAGCACATTTTTCGTCCAATTCAGTCACTAAATCTTCCACCCTAGCAAAGCGTCGCAGAGTACCTAGTGTTTGCTTAAAAGTTGAACGCTAGCAACATCCCCGTCCCTGGTGCTAGCCCCCATTACATAAAAAGACTGACTTTAAATTAATGTTAAGTAGGTACTGGACATTTATATGCAGTGGGTATCAGAATGCATGTATTGTATAGTAAGCAATCCTAATTATCATGCGGACAAAAGTACAAACAAAAGCCAGCCAGCCAGCCGCATTATTCATGATATTCTAACAAAGACAAGTTATTCGCGCTGCAGGTGTTGTCGGGTAAACAAAACTTGTTCCCTATAATGGGGCGCATTAGTCTTGGCTGCAATTACACAGGGGCTGTTAGCACCTCAAGATTGCACTCATTACCGCCAGACGATGCCTTTTGTATTTTTTCTGACAATGCCTAATTGTTGAGGAAAATTTCACTGCGTCGTTTTGTAATTTGGACAGTTTAAAAATAATGACTATTTTTTTAGATTTCTCATTTTTTTATCTGTTAGGTAGTATCTTCATTATAAGTTGCCCTCACCATTTGCCCACTCGCGCTCCCCATTCAATACACTGCACCATCAAATGCAATTAATTTAGGCTGAACTGAAACATACAAGTGGCTGTTACAAAAATGTGAAGAGAAGATGAGGGCTCTCTGTCAACATAAGAGCCTTAGTAACGCGAGCGCGTGTAAATTTTTCCAATAAAATTCAATTTTAAAATTCTTAAACCACTCTTCGAATACTTCACACGTTATGAGCAATATACGTAGTGTTAGGCAAAAATACATATATATGGTTTTTTAATAAACTGCTAAAAAGAAAGGAATCTATGTAAGTAAATGCTCTGGCTGCATCCTTAAATAGCTAAATGTATACCTAAGTATATTGAATATCATATTAGTACGACCGTTTAAAATGGCCTCTAGATATATTCTGAATAGTTTCTGCGGCCGTGGTTATCCCGGAAATTAAACAAGAATATGGGTCGAGGTCCAGTTAAACGTACTTACTGTATTATTATATAGTCGCTCGAGCACTACTATTGACAATTTCGGTTATGTTCGTGGAGGAAATTAACGAAATTATTCATAGGTACAGGATTGGAAATTGGAATTTATACATCCATTCCACATTTAGATATGGTTCGATCACTAGACCAGTGTGCTAATGAAATCACTAGCTGTATGAGAACCACACCTACCTATAGGCAATGGATAATGGACTGCCGTCTCTACACCTCATCGTACAAGAAGAGGCGGTCCTCGCCGCCTTTAGGTTCATTATATCAGGAACCCTGAGCGAAGACTATAGAGTCAAGCATAAACACATAAAGGTGGATGCAAACGACAGCCAATGATGGCATCACCTGGACAAAGCCCCGAAACTACACTACTTTCAAAAGCACTACAACATAATACCTACTCACAAAAGAACAGTGTGACTAATCAGCCACGAAAGAGATGAGAGTACACCGACGGATCAAAGACCAACTCCGGAACTGGAGTCGAAGTTTTCGCTTGGAATATTCAACACCGTATATCAGGTAGTGTGTGGGCATCATACAAAAGTGGCTTTACGCCATAGAAACCAGGACAGTTACGGACACCTTTAAACGGTATACTCTCCGACAGCGCCTCAGTTCTCCAATCCTTAGGGAAAAATATATTACCTCGAAACTAATACTAAGTAGAATGTCATAATACACTAGAACGAGTAACGGTATCCGCAACACTGTTACAATACAATGGATAAAAAAAAAGACGCAGATAATCACTAGGTAACGAGTTACGCAGCTGACGAACTAGCAAGGAGAGCATCCAGCACGTCAGTCTGTGGACCCGAACCTATAGCCATTCCCTTCAACCAACTACGCAAATGGCTACAGGAATTTACCCACACACAAGCAGAGAGCTGGTGGACCTCGACACCGGGCTGCAGGCAGTCTAGAGAGGCTACCCTTAGGTGGTAGGCTATTTAACCAGGCGTCTTTTACGCCTGGACAGGAACGGCCTGCGCTTGGTGACGGGGACTATCACGGGACACTGCTCGCTAAACAAGCACTTCCACACTATAGGCATAACGGACAGTCCTCTGCGCAGGGTTTGCATGGAGGCTGAGGAAACCAGCCAGATTAGAACAGAAACCCTCGGGGCATCCAGATCTCAGAGCACATCAAGCTACACGAAACTGTAAAATTTCTCCAAACGATTTTAAACTTTAAAATGTTGCTGATTAAGTTTAAAATCGAACGAGAACATTTGACAGTTTGTGGTAACGTGATGTGCTGGCCACCGTATCAATTCCTTTAAGAGCTGAGACTCGGCATTTCAGCAAATTAGCGATTAACGATTTTTTGAAGTGAAAACTTCTTTAGGCGCGTTGAGCACTTTTTGGTAGGGCAAAAACTTATGGGTTCGCGATCATCACCGAATGCTTTCCATGAGCTACCTATACGTATACTGTGTATTTATGTGCACTTTTTGGCTGAACAAAAATCATGGAACTCGCGTCATCGTCACCGAACAGTTTCCATGAGCTTTATGTATAAAAGAACAGTAATTCCAAAGTTTTGTGTTTTCACTTCTGTCGGCAGTCCATATGACTGCCAATTTTTTTTTTCCTATGTTGCTATTATAGCTAAGAATATGAATTTCTTGACAAACTGTTGTTCGTCAAGAAAAAAATCTTATTTTAGAACGAATATCTCAGTGTCACTTCAAATGACAAATGCAAATCGTATGGCCAGAAAAACCCAGGATATTGAGCATTAATACCAGTTTTATCTCTTTCCCACTCACGGTAAACTCTTTATGATACTGCTCGTGTAGCAGTATCAGTGTGTAACAGGTATAAACATAATTTAGCATTACGTCACAACTTCACAAGTCACTGAAGTCACAATGACAATACGACTCGACAAATTGATTAAATTTTACCAGTGTCCGTGTCGTCGAATAGGTGAATCACGAAATATCAAAATAAATATTATAATCTCCTCTAATAAAATACAGGGAGTGGCGGCATTAACACATTAAAATGAATACGTAGCAATATCCAGAACTTGTTTTCAATTTGAAACCAAGCAAGTAGGTATAAACAAAAATGTTACGAATATATCTCGTGCAGATATGTTTTTTGTGCCTTTATTCTAGAGTAGGGGCTTCAGATGAAGTTAAAGGGGATAAAGTGGTGACAGTGGACTGCAGCACGCTGCGGTTAGGCCAGTACATTTGTCCAGACCCGAACGAAGATCAAATCGATCTAGACACCCAACAGTTCAAAGGATGCGTCAAAGGGAAAGATATTCCGTCTGAAGGGGAAGCCGAAGGTACAGCTACATGTTTACATTATAATTTTTAAATAACGAATGAAAAGTTCCATCACTGCATAGATAAATATCTTCTTTTTTTTTTTGCAGTGCTATGTATTGCGGCTGAAGGAATAATCTGCAATGAGACAAACAATTCCACATTTAAAAGAAAGTTGCCTTGTAAATGGACGTAAGTGAAACTAATCTTTTAAAAATAATATTAAATTACCTTTTCTTTTACATCCTTTCATTATTGTTTTTGTTTCACAGGAACGGGTACTCTCTAGAGATAGCACTGCTTCTTTCAGTCTTCCTGGGTATGTTTGGACTGGACCGGTTCTACCTAGGCTATCCAGGAATAGGACTAGCTAAGCTCTGTACTTTGGGATTCATGTTCCTAGGACAGCTTTTGGACATAATACTCATTGCTGCTCAGGTAAATTAAACAAAAATTAATCAGAGAACTTAGTTATTTCCTCAAAAATGGTGCTGATTCCCTTATTCACAAACTAAACTAAATTTAAGTTCAGTGCATCTTTTTCTTTGATTAATTTGACAGGACTAAACTAAGTTTATCTTCTGTCCTTTTCAATAGAAAGAAAAAGATGCACTGAACTTAAATTTAGTTTAGTTTGTGAACAAAGGGAATCGGCACCAGTGATTTTTAATGGAGGATTTTATTTATAAATAATAAATTTTCAGTAGGTATATGTCAGTTTCTCTTGGTAGAATATTCATATCTTCTTTTCCTCTTTTGTATGAATTGACTTTAAAAAAAAGTCAGTCAGTATGCTTTACCCATCTTCAATCAATACACACAACATCAACAGACTTACAGTGAGATTTTGAATTTCAAGGTGGTTGGCCCATCTGATGGTTCAGCATACGTCATACCTTACTACGGAGCTGGTGTCACCATAGTCCGCAGTACCAATGAGACATATCTGCTGCCCCAAGCAGACTGGCACAACATCACCTGACAGTGGGGAACCATATCATTTGAAGATGATGAGGACTATGAATGGACATAAAGATGCCGTGTGCCTGTGTTAAAATAGTGGACTGACTCTTGTAGTATCTGTTGTAAATATGGATGAATATGATAATTATTTTGTAAGGCTGATGTGATTATGTGTAATTATTTCAATGATTTACGTCTTTGGCCAGAAATTCAGAGGGACTATTTCATTGATTTACGTCTTTGGCCAGAAATTCAGAGGGACGTTTCTTGCATGTGCAGTATGGCCTTTAATGAACTTCTTTCCTCATGTAATGCCCTGCTGAACACTGCAAGAAACATTCCTCTGAATTTGTGGCCTAATAGGTTATGTTATGGTAATTTTGCTGTAAGCTACTAAACTACAAAGAAAATATCTAGAAGTGGGTGTAGTTTTTTCTTTTTCTGTTTTAAAATAAGACTACACTGATTAGTTGTGTTTTTGCATGTCAGACAGGATATTGCAGACCTATTGTATTTACACTATCCTTTATGATGTGTTTATAATTTTGTAATCTAACCACACAACAATGGATCAGTAATTTTGGCTTTTGACTTATTTTCAACTTTTACATTCGGAACCTATCATGTTAAGTATCCTATACACAGGTATTGTATACTACTCTTAATTTTGTACGTACAGTTCTTTGATTCTGTTATCAAACAAAGAAATATACCAAATTAAGTTTTTGTTTTATTTACATTCAACTTATTTATTGACATAAACATGCTAAGCATTAAAAATATGTGATAATTTTGCAAGCGGGACTTAAGATTAAAACGAAATTATTTAAAAACAGAACAATTTTACTACATAAAAGCTACAATAACTTAAATAACTTATTTTCACTTATTATGCCCCGATTTCTCCAATTTTACTGCTATCCTTGACAGGGGGTGGAGTTTCTGGTATGGACATCTCAGTGGGAGGGGCTGTGAGAGTGAATATTACTGGTATAGTTGATAATAGGGGGTTCCCATGTCTCTCTAGTAGCCTGATCCAAGATAGTAAGGAATCTCTTGAAGATGTGCCTGAAATATTTAACACAAGATAATCAGCAAAATCCGGCCAAGTGCGTGTCAGACCACACACAATGAAGGGTTCCGCAGGAATGAATTTATCAAGAACAAACTTAACATTGTAGTTGAAAAACATGTTCTCCCATATATTACAACTACAGATATAAGCTTTTACACAAAATATTGAGTTTACCATGTTATTTTAAGACCATAGCTTTCTTATGGGTTTTCCTGTAACCTGTAAGTATTTTCTGTATTTTTATTTTTTCAAAATCTTAGGCTCAGTAGTTTCAGAGATAAGGGGCAATGGCCAATTTTAATTTATTTTCTTTAATAACTTTTAAACTTTTTATTTTAAAATTATAATAAAAATACACTTGAGATCCTCATAGTAAGACTTTCATTTGATATGTCATACAGTACAGTGTGCATAACTATTTTCTTTTTGTCTCCCCATATCTGAAATTTATTTATTTACATAATACGTTCGTGTTTGGGTCACATAAATTGATATGTGTACCAAATGTCAACTTAATCAGTCCATTAGATTCGGAGCAAATTGGCTATGACACGGACGGACAGAGAAACACGAGTGATCCTATAAGGATTCTGTTTTTTTTTCCTTTTGAGGTATGGAACCCTAAAAATGATTTCACCATTGTATTAGGAATATGACACATTCTACTTCAGTGCTTAAACTTTTTGGTGCTATTACTTCAAGTGTTAGGTTAGGCTTGTTATTTCCTTCCCCATCTACTAAGATTTTATTATTTTTCATACAACAGTGAATAAAATCTTACCTGTAGCACATACAGACACTATTGTACCATCATCTTGTTCATGCAATGTTTGTCTCACAGATGGTAGCTTTGTATTACCAACAAATCCAGGAATTCCAAGAGGTTTATTTATGTTTGAAACATCTGAAAAACACATAATATATTTTTGTTTATTAAATTAAACCAATTTTTTTTTTTAATATTGGACAAATAACAATTTTAATAAAAATAAATAATAATAATTTTAATAAATAATATTTTTTTTTGTTGAAACTGGGCTTAAAATTTGTTTAAAAAGTGATTGTGATTTAATCTAAAAGCAAACATGATAACCATATAAAGGACATTACCATCAGGGTCCGTATCATCTTTGATTTCAGGCCTTATCTTCCCAACAAGTAAGAAATAGCTTACAAACTGTTCCCTCAGGTACACATTGAAGGGTCCTTTCACTGTCAGAGGTTCATCGATTGGCTGTTCCGCTAATAAAATCTTCTGGGCTTCACTTTGGGCGCTCACAACCCAAGTCTTATCTAAACAGGCTTCTATTTCTTCTGTCTGACAAAAATAACTGTTATTAATCAAATGCAGAACCTAAAACTGGTGAAATAAGGTGCTTAAGTGATGTTTAAAAACAGTACTTGGAGCAAAAAAACCTTGAATTAGAGGCAATAAAGTACTTTAATAAAAACTTTTCTCCCTTCTATTTTTAATAAAGAGAATAAACAAAATTATCACCTGCCAGATCTCAACTTTAGTGTCTGGATCTACTGAAGTTATTCTCTCTATAGCCAGTCTGGCTAACTCAATTGTATTGTTGGGCAGTTCTTCAGGCAAATACCAAGGACTTAGGTTCCTGAACTTTGGCATCCAGTATAACATGCGCCAGAACTTACGAAGGGGTATGCCTCGGGAACCAAATATATTCAGAAGCATCTGTTCCATTTCTGAATCTGGCATTACTTCTGTACTTTCAGAGAACAACATAATCATTTTAAATGGTCTAAAAAATTGTTAAGAGCAATTTAAGCAACTGATTTAAAACATGGATTACGGTACTACAAAAGGTAGAATCTAGGTCTATGTAACAAGCAAAGCAACATGTAAACGACAAGTACTGTTATCTTCCATTTGCTCCAACAAGTCCACGGCACACTGCTGCTGCTTAGGATAATGCATAAATTCTGCTTGGAATATATTTTTAGGAATAAATTTTCCTTTAGGGAGCACTTCTATTAGGGCTTTGTAAACTTCAATGTCTTTCTGGACACCGAATTCCTGCATTCTCGCTAAAGCTGCGTATATAAACTCAACATGACCCCGTCTTCTTGTGTCCCGGCCTTCGAACATCTTTACAACCTCTAAGTAGGTTTGTTTGTTTTTCTGCGGCTGGGAATAAAATGGATCATGGACTGTCACACGTTTTTCTGAATTCGAACCTTCCCATCGTTTAAAAATCATGAGGGATGGTCTAGTCCTCAAAATATTTCCCAAAATTTTGTTAGCCATTACAGGTTATGTTTATAACTATTTAGATACACTGTTTGTCAGTTACAGCGAAATATCTACCGATCAGATAGCTTTATTGGTGCAATAACTTCACTTTTATGTTATGCTTTCACATAAAATTCCAAGAACTACAATTTATTATAAAATCCAGTCAAAAATTAATAAAATAGCTTGCAATCGGTAAAACGAAAATTACATTAATTGACATGACAGTTGACTGACACTTTGACATTGACAATAGACGTCATCCCTACCCGTTTGTCGATGGGACCGATGAATAGCAATTTTAGTTCATTTTTCCACAGACTAACTGGCGGAGGTTGTGTTTTACTTTACCTCTAAACCATTAGTTTACAATTTCTATTGTTCATTTGTATAAATATTTGACATTTTACTATCTGAGTTTCTGATGCTGAAAGCTACAATCGCATAGCACTGCAATGTAGTGAAGTAAACCAAAAACTCAGAGTAAACCATTCAAAAATATACCTTCATTCAAAGTTCATTCGTGCACTCAATCGTGCAACGTACAGCGCAGTTTCTATTTTCCGCTTCCCGCCCGCGGCTTAAATCATTCATTCTTCACACTAGTTGAAATTGATGCATAGGTGGAGTTAGACGTGTCGTTCTCAAAAACTTGTAAATTACGTATTGAAATACGAAAACCATACTGTAACTTTTTGTTAAAAGCGCACGAGTTAAAGTGTAATATTCTGGATGGTTACAAACTTTTAACTTGCGTTATTTACTAACAAAAGTGAAAAACCGGGTATTTATAAAGTAATTTGTGATTGACTGAATAACAAATTAAAAAAATACCTAGTTTAGAAGAAAGTGTTGATTATCATCAAGATGTCGAGAGACATTCATTTATGCTGTTTATTATTTATCATCACGCTGAGTGTTACCGGTAAGATTATTTTTGAAATAGTTTTATATACATTTTTAACTGCTTACTTACCAACTTCAAGGGAACTTTAAAAATATATTCTGTTATGCAAGTTTAAGATAAAACGAACTACTAAGACTGTGTAAACTAGTGTGGAACATGTGAATATGTAACAACTTAACAAGGCTTGCAAGCAACTTTCATTAATAAATAATGAGTAGATAAAGGTTCTGTTTTGCTTCGTTTCAAGGTTAATTGTGAATTGTAAGAAGTTCGTTACGTGGACTACGACTATGAGTAACACCATATTTATTTATCAATTCAGATTATGCTATTAACCTAGCTATGCTACCTACAGCCGAAGTAATGATTAGCTGTTTATGTGATCCCAGAGCTTTTATATCAGATAGGTTCTGCCTCTGTTTCCCTAATGGCCGAAAACGTAAAATCCTGATATGGACTTACGAATAACAATGTTAACACTTTGTAAGAAGTTTTTAAAGCGGTGCTAAGAAATATATTTATGGGTTCATAGCTAGATACCTACTTACCAAATATGATAATCCAATACGACTGAACCATCTTATATTATGTCACAGATTTATAGTCTCTCTGTCTTGCATTATATACGGTGGCTAGCACATAAGTTACCACAAACTATAATTTCTTGTTCGATTTTGAACTTAATTATTAAAACTTTAAAGTTTAAAATCGATTGGAGAAATCTGTTGTAGTTTTATGTGCTGGCCACTACACACGGCTATATATCAAGCCATACATTTCCAGTATACACTGACCTCTCATTGTACGGAAATCCTAGACAATGCGCGAGATCACCTTATACTGGAAATGAGCTTGATATGTAGCCGTGTGTACCAACTTGGATTGGAAACAGATGACAGATAAACGTGCTGAACGATGATAATAATCATTATGAGAAAAGGTTCATTCGATAAATAGTAGACTATATAGGAGTTAATTCAACTTGACGTAGTAGGTACAAATAACGGGATCAAGAGCAGGTGTCAACTGTAAATTCCAAGTGTCGTTGGTATCGTTTTAAACGCTTGTTATGACAAAAATCGGCTCACATTTAGTTAAATAAAGTGCAACCTTGATATAACAAAGCTGAAGGGGATCAGAAAATATTCGTTATACCAAGTAATTTGTTACAATGATGGTTGTTATACAGGATGGATTTTTGAGACGGGACCCTTAGTAGGTACCTAACGTACCTTATCCGTTGTAGTTACAGAAAGCCGGTTTCAGAAGACGACTTATTTTTTGAGAAATTTTGATCCCCATTCACAGATTTTGAATAAAATGTACAGTCAGCAAGAAAATAAGCCATTTTCACAAAAAAACTTTTTTTGATGCCTATCGATCCTGTTTCTTATAAGGGTAAAAAAAAAATATATGGCATCGATTGAGATTTGAGTACTAGAAAAGTCAGAAATCGCAAAAAACTTTTTCCATACATTTCGTAGAAAATGAGACTTCCAACTTACTTTTTTATGATGGATAGACTGGCCACTACAAAAGCCATGTATCGTAAAAAACTTATCCCATAACAGTCTAAACGTTCTAAACTATTGAAGGATTTTTTTTTAGAATAACCGATATCACGAGCAAAAAACCATCTAAATTCTGTTATCAATGTAAATAAAATTATGACGCATTATCGTTCGAAATCCGAAGTTTTTTTTTTTTGTTTTTTTTTCGGCCAGTTTTTATTGTAGCGGCCAGTCTATCCATAGAAAAAAGGAAATAGGACGTCTGATTGCGATTTCTGACTTTTTTAGTACTCAAACCTCAATCAATCTTTATTTGTGAACACAGGTATTACAATAAAGATCTTATGTATACATTTTAGTTGAGCTCTATGTCCTACCAATGAAATTGGTGTACAAATAATATAATATATATCTATTAATTTTTTAGTAATAGTTCTGAATCTATACAATACAAAGTCTTACTTAGGTGGTCCGATAGATTTTTTATAAGAAACAGGATCAATTGGTATAAAAAAAGGTTTTTTTGTGAAAATGGTCTATTTTCTTGCTGACTGTGTTTTTCTTTTCAAGTTGATGGTAAATTGTTAACTGAGTTGAGCCCAGAAGGTGCCCACTTCAATCGCGGCATCAGTGGCATTTTTTAGGTTCTCAGAAGTGCAGGTGGATGCGACATGTTTGGTCGGATGCTGGAGAAACAACCTATTAGGTAGTAATCTAGACTAGAATGAGACAATCGTATTGGTGTAACCGTATTATAACCGTTTTATACACATCCAGCTAAATGTAGGTACTAAGGTTTAATGGTATTGCAGTAATTGACACTTAATTCCAACAGTTTATTTATTTATTTATTTTGTATACCAACAGCAGTACTTACATAGAATTAATAGAAAACAGGTATACGCAGCATTCACAATAAAGACAACAATATAATTATCTAAAAAAACATAATATAAAAAACAATACACAAAATTAAAAACGGGGCAGTCTTTGGTGACTGCCAATAGAAGTGAAAACTAAGTACATAACTAAAGCATTCGGTGACGTTAACGCGAGTTCCATGATTTTTGTTCACCCAAAAAGTGCACATATATGTATACTGTGTCACCGTCCCCGAACGCTTTCCATGAGCTATATGTATACTGTGTATACATATAGCTCATGGAAAGCGTTCGGTGACGATGACGCGGGTTCCATGATTTTTGTTCACCCAAAAAGTGCTCAACGCGCCTAAAGGTTTCACAAAAAAAAAAAAATACAAAGTATAGTAGATATTTACATTAAATTTTATAAAATGACAAATATGACGATATTTGTGTTATCATTTACGAGTGTGAATAATAAATAAGGTTTATGAACATGGATTTGTAGTTAACCTACAGTTAGTTACAATAAACGGTTTCCAGCCACATATATGTAGCGGTGTATATTATTTTGAATTCATTCTCACGTTTCAGTGTGTTGTGAAAATTTAATATAATTTTATGTGACTACGTTAAAACAAGAGGGCGTTTCTGGATTTGGTCCAAGAAACAGTATTCTGTGCAATAACATAAAAAATATAGGTAAATATTTTTAAATTACATCAACTGTCCTTAGCGTAGGTTCGGGCTATTATTAGTGTCTGAAAAAAATATGTAAACAAGTTTTCTATATTTACCTATGTAGGTAGATATGTATGTTAATTGTTTGGAAGAGAAACAGGCTGTTTTGAATTGAATAAATAACCTGCCCTACAGGAATCCGATTGTATATCCAGCAGACATTAAAAACAATTTGAAAATGTAAAACTTTTTAAAAGATTTTATCGTTTTACACTTTCAGATTATTTTTGTTGCAATGCCAAAACCACAAAAGGGTTTTGCCACTGGCCACTGTTACATAAAAGATTTTGTCCCTCTTGTATAGGAACACTAGGCCCGTATTACAGAGGCCCTAGTGTGAGTTTCTTTTAACCATCTCGATTTTACGCATCGAGCGCGTTCGGCGTTCCGATTGGCCGCCGAATGGCCATTCACCAATCGGAGTGCTGAACGCGCTCGATGCGTAAAATCGAGATGGTTAAAAGAAACTCACACTAGGGCCTCAGAACTTCACTCAATACTCAAGCATTACTTAAAATTAGTTTCAACAAATCAAATGTCTTGAATCTAGTTAAGGTCATTGTTAAACAAAAGATTAAGTCGCTCTTGTTGTAAAGGAACAAAAGCTCAGATGCAAGGTGGTTATGAATCGAAATACAAGGAAACAATAAAATGTTTGAAATAAAATATATTTATAAAAATATATCTCCTCCATACAACATCACACGGTAGCCTTTAGCAACCGCAATAAAAAGTTATGATATTAAACCCTTACAATTTTATTTAACATGTAAAGTAGGTAGGTGACTATAATTGTCACTTATTAATGCCAGCCAGCTTAAACTGCAGCAGAAAGAACTAAGGTCGTGGGCCTTAAAAAAAGATAGAAAATAATATTTGATTAGTAAGGTCAATAAAAAAATAAAGTAGTGTACTTACTAGGCAAACACGGCTATAAAAGACTAAAAAGATCTAGAACAAACACGTGGAATACTAAAATATATCATACCTACTTTACGATACCTCGGACGTCACCTAAAAAATTACCATTACGACGATAAAATTATGCATAACGAATAACAATGCTCTGTTTGCAAGGTTTCTAAAGTAGCGATTAAGGCGCCTTGGCCGGTACAGTCGCGGTAAGAACATTAGCGCCACTTCACAAGTTCATTGGAACCGCAGAGCATCTAACAGACGATGAGCGCTATTTTTTTTCATGGATGATTATAACTCGAGGCGTGGCAGCGTCTTCGGGCTCTCGTCCAAACGCCTACGTGCTGTGACGCGCTTACCGTTCTCATTGATACGCTTGACTAGATAATATTTAATATTCTGCCTGTTCAGTAAATATGTTGTTTGTACACGTTTGAATACAAGGCCATGTTCAATAAAACCATCAGGCTTGCTTTCCTTACGTGTTAAGTGGAGTTAATTAGCAACAAATATTAATAACTAGGTTCTGGCCGCGACTTCGTCGTCTGCGCGGGATAAAAAGTATCCTATTTGTTAATCCACGTTACAAACAATCTCTATGTACCAAATTTCATCCAAACATACAAACTTTCATATTTATAATATTAGTCGGATAGGATTTCTCACAATCAAAAATCAATCTGCCTAGCCTTTTCCCAACTGTTGGGGTCGGCTTTCAGTCTAACCGGATGCAGCTGAATACCAGTATTTTACATGGAGCGACTGCCTATCTGACCTCCACAACCCAGTAACTGGGTAACACGATACCCCTTGGTAAGACTGGCTATCAGACTTTTGGGCTTCTGACGACCCGTAACGACTGTCAAAGATCCACGAATGACAGCCGGGACCAACGGCTTAACGTGCTTTCCGAGGCACGGAGGAGTCTCGGTATGTAAAGATGGTCACCCATCCACGGACCAACCCCAGCAAGCGTAGCTTAACCTGACGGATCGACCTGTGCGGCTGTTATTACTTAGCCACGAGCTCCTCGGATATCTCACGATCATTGGCTCCCTAAATAAGCTTTTCCTTCAAAAGGATTTTATGACTTGAGTAGACTTTACTTCATAGCACCTTGTTTGATCTATCCGCTAAATAATGCAGATGTTAAATGCACCTACATTAAAGCTCTCATTTTATTTACTTTTAAGTATAAACGTTCATAGTTGCAGTCGTAGCGTATCTACACTAGTGCACTAGTATTGGCTATCGACGAATGTATTCATGAGAATAGTTCCATAAATTGATTTGATTTGAATTGATTTGTGTGTGACGAAATGTGCAGCAATTACATCTTGTTTAGCCTACACTTGTGCAATGCACTCGTTGATAACAAAACCAATGTTATTTTGTGTAAAAACAAAAATTAAGTATTGTTAAACATTTAAATAACGTTTAAAGTAAATAATTAAATGCTGAAAACTGGATTTTGTTTCAATAAAATCTGCAACGTCTTGCGTATTTACAAAAGCACTTATCTTGTCAGCTGTACGTATCGTAAAATCCGATTTTTAAATAAAGAACGCCATAATGTTTTTCCCTGCCAGTACTACGCTAGTGGCGTGCAATTATGCCCTATTCGATTCAATAGCCCCGTGATGAATATCGATGATGACCCATTTGAAAAGCGGTGCTTTATTCGCTCGTGTAAATACTCGTATAATTGTAAACTGAAATGAACGTTAACTAATTCAACCGGTTGACTTTAATCAACTGAAGTACAGATGTTAACACAAATTACCTCACTTTTATCCTGTTTACCTGGAGATACTTATAACCCTTTTTACCAATGGATTTAGGTACTCTAGTAAACAAGTTTCTTTTATGTAACATTTGTTTATTTTTCAAGAGATATTGTCGTCTGGCTTTTAGAAACAGAAGTATTATTTCGGTCGCATTTGTTTAAAGATTCACCATCTGCTTCGTCATTCCAAAGTGCTAAGCACTGTTTTCAGATTTTAAAGATTCCAGTGTTCACTTTTCTAGTGCATCTCACACAACATGCTCTTTCTTAATAACCATAATCTGTCCCGTGCATTCGTAAGAAGCTGGCAGTATCATCACAACGTTAAAGTTTTCCCATTGTTTGTCTTATTTGTTTTAGTATATTCGTGTATTTATGTATATTTATTTGTGCTTATATTTATATATAATGAGGTATGTATATTACATTTATAGTTTATAATAGGTAGGTATAATGTGTATCTTTAATTGAATATTTCATTCAATTTTGTTTTGTTGTTGCACCTTCCATTGTTTGTCTCTGCATCATACAGAGGTAGGAAATGCCTATGGCATTAAGTCCGCCTCTTTACATTTATGTGCTTGAAGTATTAAATAAATAATAAATTAAACTTCAAATACTTTATCTGAACAAGTAACAAAATTTTCATAATTCAGTATCTTTATGCTCGGAATAAAAATTCCTCCGTACAATTGGATAGCACGCTGTGTTTTGAATTGTTAAAATAGGTTAGGTATACACGTTGGGTATCAATACGCGATTCTGGCTCGAGCAAAAGGAAAATTACATCCAGCCCGCGGCATGAATTCGGTCAATTTGGCGCCCCTAAAGCCTTTACGTAATCAAACAAAATTTTGAAACGATATAGATTGAATATTCGTTTTCAACTGTGGGCACGTAAAACGAGTAGGAATTTTCAATGGCGGTTGAATTGTTACCAGATTTTGAAGTGATCAGATTGAACGTCGCGTTCAAGATTTTTTTTATTATTCCGTAAAATATGATTCGCAAAAATGTGAGGAAGTAAGTTCGTGAGCTACATAACATATTCAAATATTTGAGAGTGAAGCCAAATTTGAGGCAAGATAATGTTGTAATCGTAGTCGAAACACTTACTCAAACAATATTAATAAAGGCATTGTATGCTTATGCTTCGTCGTAAATTACGACGCCTAAAGTCCCAAACCCTTGGAAGTTAATATTTTTAAACGAAGGACTTTCGACTTAATACTCGTTTTGTTTTGGGAGGAGCGTTATTCGAGTTACGACCTATTTCATTTGTCTCTTCAGGGTTTTCAGCCAGTGTCCGGCCGCTGGTACATACCTCATTAGAACACCAGTTTTTCACTCGAGTAGCACTCAACAAATTCATAATTTAATTAAATCTTTTCATTAAGTTTTGAATGATGAACCGTCGGTTTGTATTGCCTGTAAATCCTGTAATTCATAATTAATTTAAATGTAGGTAGGTATAATAAGGCAAACACCGTTTATCGGAAAATAATCGAAATTTATCGGATCCTTTTTGATAGACTAGCCACCCAATGCAATGCTGATACTAAATATACTACAGAATGTCTTTATATACAACGTTTACAGCTTTTTGTCATTAGACAATACAAACATGTTTTCTTTAGAGGTTACTCTTGAAAGAGCGACATATCCCGGCCGGTACCGCCGCAACCGCTATGTCCCTGCATTTTAAATCTGTAATATCTTCGAAAATATTCATGCAAATTAAATGCCGTAAAGGGCCATATTGATCTATATTAAATGCAAAATGTATTTAAGGTACTTAATTGGATAAGGATTAATGCTGTATTGCTTAAAATCGCTTCGTAAATAAGCCATTATTTCCCGTAAAAAGTAAAGGATAAAAAATGGTTAATGTGGGTTATCCCTAAGAGATAGACATATACCATCGCAGAATTTTTTGGAGACCTTTTTAAGGTGTACAATACTGTACTCCATTATTTTGATCTCGTAGGGTTCAGCCAGCGTTTGCAATGTAAGCGCAAAGAAATGTGTTTATTTACGACATCACATTAGAAACCTCTAAAATTGTCAGTGTTTCTCTACTATATTATGCATGTATTATACCTTCCTCTTGAATCACTCTTTCTATTAAAAAAAACCGCATCAAAATCCGTTACGTAGTTTTAAAGATCTAAGGATACATAGGGACAGATAGACAGCGGGAAGCGACTTTGTTTTATACTATGTAGTGATGATTAAGATAATGCAATTTAAAATATAACCTTTACGTCGGATGATATAATAATAATATTATCGCCTCGACACCCAGAAGTTTCTTTCTGGAACATCCATTAGCTTTGATTCCATCGCTATTCCGATGCTTTTTCGAGGCGTCCCGCCCGCGGGTCCTTAAATATTAGAAATATTTAAATTTAATTTATATTATTATGCATGCAAATAATAAAATACCTTTTATTTCCGATGAGAAGTGGATGAACATTTTCATCCATGTCCTTTCAGGACAAGTGAATGATGGATGAAAAAAAAAATTGTTAATCTATTACTTAATTTCCATGAATAATCGAAAACTCAAATCGTATCAATCTTGTACATTAATTCCCATTAGATAAGCCATCACTTACTGTTGTGTGATCGATTAGAAATCAATAAGTCTAAGTAGTTCATAGAGAAAGTCTGCTTAGGCATAAACCTGTTTATGTTTATTAATTATATTGTCAGCTCAGGAATTATTATTGAATAAATTATTCACAGTACATTATCTAAACTTTCAGGATGAGAAAACTGTGATGAAATGGTCAAAGTTCGAGTTAAACAGTCTTATTATCTCAGTATTTTTAATCAAAATAACTCCATTACAATTTTCCCTAGCAATTATCTTTATGAAGGAGATGCTTGAACTCATCTCAATTGAATGAATTGGACGGTTTTCCAAGCACTTGATTCAAATAGTTTTTCTTCAAAGACTTAATTGTTTCCACTTCACTTAGAAGTTCGGGAACAAAGGAACATTAACTTTGTTTAAATAAAATGAACACTTAGCTATTAATTTAATGAAATACTTAGTTTGCAATAACTCGCAATCCAGTAAAACAGATACATACGTTATTTGTTGAACAAATATTATTGCAGGATAATCTATTGATTCATTCTTTCACCCGAAGGCTAATCGGGATTTATGAGGTAAGCCGCATAGTTTGGGGTGCGATTCCAGTCAGATGAAATTGTTTTATCCAAATTTATTACCCACAGGAGGCTGGCTTAAACATTTTCCACGCAAATCTGATATAAATGGAAATAGTAATTTGTCTAGATGTGAACTGCCACAACGTAGGTAGTTCATTACAAATCATGGCTGCAAACAATAATGTAGCATATCCCTGTGACGTCATGTGAGGAGCTCGTAGCTATCTATGTAATAACAGCCACACGGGTCGGATCCATCAGGTTAAGATACGCTTGCCGGGGTTGGTCCGTGGATGGGTGATCATCTTTACATACCGAGACTCCTCCGTACCTCGGAAAGCATGTTAAGCCGTTGCTCTCGACTATCATTCGTGTACCTTTGACAGTCGTTACGGGTCGTCAGAAGCCTGAAAGTCTGACAACCAGTCTTACCAAGAGGTATCGTATGATGCAGATGTTGGGAAGAAAGTTGATGATAAATGATAATCAAACTTACAACTTTTTGTACTTTTTTTTTGTATATATTAACATAATTAACTAACTATTGCACTATTAATAAAACTTATGTTAAATATTTGTTAAGAAATCAGTTGTCCTAATAGTAATTGTAAGAACTCATGCCGCCTGTGATACAGGTTTATCCTAGTACAGGCATCATACTTTGTAATACCTACATTATTTCTAAGATTTATACTGTATTTATCCAATTTATATTTTTGAATATATATATATATATTTTTTTTTTATATTGTTACCAGTTCAGCGACACGTACAGAAAAAGGGGCCAACATAAAGTTACACGATCTTTTATAACATTTCAAATGACAGTTGTCTAACCTACTACTAGCGTTGCCAGATCAGTTTTTGCAAATATCGGGACTTCATTTTAAAAAAAAGCGGGATTTATTAATATAATTTATTTATTGATAACATATTTCGAGCTTGATTTTGCTGCTTTTAACATTTTCTTTTCTTTTAGGACATATCTATAAAACTCTTCGCAAGACATCTAAAAATTTACTTTTGTTTTCAAACTCAAACTCAAATCATTTATTTTAATTAAACCATTTACAGGCACTTTTGAATTGTCAAGGAGTCGGTCAGTAAGAAAAATAAAGCTACATGCCCATTCCAAAGCGTAGTAGGTACTTAAGGAGAAGAATGAGCTTGAAACTACAAGGTACACTCTTTTAAATTAAATTGTTACAATAATATTAGATGTTTGGATCTCTGACTTCACATGTTCTATCGATAATCTGTTGCGTCTATCAGTCCATGTTACATTTGCCTGCGAGAAAACCCTTTCAGTAGATGCATTTGACACCGGTATTGATGTCATAAACTGGTATAATTTCAGAACATTAAGAAATTTTGGTGTTTTGAAAATATCACACACAGTCGGCGCGCCGCGCGCCGCCCTTGCCTTCTATTTTTGCTAACAGATTATTTATTTATGAAAAAAACGGGATTTTGGACGTCTCGCTCAGTGTGCTGGCGGGACGCGTCTTGAAAGGGCTAAAAAACGGGATGTCCCGCCAAAAGGAACTCCTGGCAACACTACCTACTACGAATCTAACATGAATATTGCAACAGATAGAATGAACTGAACTATTAACCCAAACCAATTATTTTAACCAAAAAAAATTAATAGTGCCTTTAAAAAAATATAATAAATAAGTAAATTAATCTCTTAGATATTCTTAACAAAATAATTTAATGGAATTTACAAACTCAATCATTTATGTATTTAAGGCGATGATAAACGACTTTTAATGATTTTATATACTGAAGATCACGTCTAAACGAGTAGTGTTAATGATTTGGAAAAAATATATATTATGTTAAATTAGAGCATTTTCTTAATAACTTAATATTTTAGATTATATTTATATTACATACCTAGTGAAATTAATGTGTAAAGTTATGTCTAACGCGGATGAAAAACTGAGAATCACGCAAAACATATCAAGCACGGTATTTTTCTGAAACCTTTACCTTATTAAAGATAATTTAATTATTGATGTTTTAGTGTACGTATTTTATTAAAATACCTTTTGTTTTATGTATAATATATTAATAATGCGTCTTATTTGGGAACCCTGGATGGGCGAGTCTTATTATTGGCTGGACGTACGACGTGTTGCGTGAGCTCAGTCCAGAACACGCAAGCTCAAGGTCACTGGCATATATCTGGGCCTTAAACATATAAATAAACGTAGTACTACGTATACAAATAACGTAGTGGATTCAGTACCGATGCAACGAGTCACGCAGGTAAGGGATTTAGGGGTTGTTCTCACTCCTGATCTCTCGTTTCGTAGTCATATAACTAAGATCTGCAAAAAGGCATTTAGAAACTTGGGGTTTGTTCTGAGGCAGACGCGAGACTTCACCAGCATCACAGCCATCAGAGTCCTGTATGACGCATTAGTCAGGAGTCATCTGGAACATAGTGCAGTCATATGGGCTCCGCATGAGGCGAAGTACTCAGTTATGTTGGAGCGAGTCCAGAACAAATTCACGCGCCACCTGTACAACAAACTACGAGTATATGGGGTATACCCATTTTACCCTTTGATGTACCCCACTTTATTCGTACTGGGTATGGTGGGGTACAATCAACTCGAAGTGCGACGGGAATTTGCACTGGTGTCGTACATGGTGAAACTGCTCCGAGGCATAGAGCACAACCCGAGAGTGCTGCAGCGGTTGCACTTGTACGTACCCGACCGTTATGTGTGGAGGCGACGGCCCCCGCCACTGCTGGCCGTACCATCAGCCAGGACCAACTTGCTGGCCAAAACCCCTCTGACTCGAGCGATTCACACTATTAATTATATTCAGGTAGAAATTGATATATTTACATATCACTGGGGTGAATTCGCAAAAGTACTATTGTTTACACTACAAGCAATGATCATTATCATCTTCAGATGTATTTTGTGCTTTAATTTTAATTTTGTGTTTGACTTGACTATCGCATTAGGTTAAGACCTGTAATGATAGTTTTAAGGCATTTAATAAAATAAATAAAATAAATAAAATAAATAAAATAAATAAAATAAATAAAATAAATAAAATAAATAAATAAATAAATTGGTAAGTGTGACCATAAACAAACTTCTATATAATTATACAAAGATATTATTTGATACGATAACACGTATTACCCAGTTACTGGGTTGTGAAGGTCAGATAGGCAGTCGCTCCATATAAAATACTGGTATTTAGCTGCATCTGAAAAGGCTAGGCAGATTTTTTGTCCCTGTCATGTCATAAAGAAAAATGATGATTCAGACGTAATTGCAATTTTGCGACTTATTATTCGCAAATGAGACGATTAGCAGTAAGAATGGGGGCATTAATGTCGGGGTGTGATAATAAGGCTCGTTTTCCTTTCAAAACTTGGGATGAAGTCAGCGGTCTGAACAAAAAGTTACCCCATCTCAGCTCTATGACAAATGACCGGTACGGGCGCCGAGACGTCAGTGCGACGGACGATTTGCTTCGCGATCATTCGGCCTTTATATACTCTGACATTGATATGTTTCCATAATAACGTTTTGTGTGGCTTTCTTCACCTCTCGCTTATATTCCGCTAGTCCATATCTTTATATCGGGCAGTAATTTGGTGGCGGTAATAATTTATGAGCGCCACGAAACTTTTAATGAGTATGCATTTGACGATTGCGGCTTCACATTTGTCATTTGCATATAAAATGAACGCTAATTAAGTGCGGATGTTGTAAAAACACTATTTTAACCGGTAGTAGTTCTACCCAGAAAACGAAGTAGCGAAAAGCATAAGTAGGTAACTAGGAAAGATGCAACATGGTGTTTTTCTTCTTGTTTTTTTAAGAGGTACAGGAACATTGGTAAAATGCTGAAAGAAAGAAAGAAAGAAAGAAAATAAATTTATTTGACGCAGTTTAAGGCACACAATACTGACACGGAACACAAAAAAAGACAGAAAAAATTTAAAATAGCAATGTGTGCCTCGCGGCTACGCCAAATAGGCTCAGTTCAGCATAAATGCCAGCCAACTAGTGCCTGACGCTGGTTCTCAACTGGACCTTGTGTTGCGAGGACGTCTTACGAATGTAAATCAGTTTTATAATGTGTGTAATATATAATGTGTATAAAATATTTAAGTAAAAATAGATTTGTGATTGTGTAGTGAAATAAAAATAAACTATATATTTGTTTAAAAATGATTAGATATAATTATATAGTGGTGTTTAATAAAAGAAATAAAATAATAGTAGGGTTGCCCAAAAAAAAAATTTATTATTTTCTTTATTCGCTGCCCGATTTGGTAAAATGTATACTAGACCTACTCAATTATCCATCAAATAACCATCAAACTGATAATATAATCAATCACACGTTATCTAACGGTGTAACTGATAATTTCGATAACTTATCGATAAGGCTGTCGTACGTCTACGTAAAAATACATTGTTTGCGAATTTTTATCTCTGACAGTATCGTTCAGGAATTTTCCTTCGCAAATCCACGTAATACGCATAATTGGCCAATTAAAAACAATTAATCGATCAGCTTTGATATCTATTGAGATGATCAATAATTAGGATTGCTTTGAAATAATAACAAACGACCATTTTGAAAATCTTTGCTGAAGTCTGCGGAGGTAGAAAATGTATTCAAAAAACAAAATGAGTTTCTTTAAATGCATTAGTTTTTTTTAAAGTGGGGTATGCTTTGTGGGCTTCAGAAAAGAATATTAATTAGTCACTTTCGTCTCTCAGCTCACTAAATAGTTAGCTAGGTACCTACTTAGGAATTACATAGAATGGAACTGCGGGAGGATCCCTCAACTTTTATAATATTTCATCGTCAGACGTTTTTCTCTTTGGTTAATTTAATATCACCAAAGCGTGCTGTACTATAAAAGAACCTTGTACACCAGAGACTATGATACTGTCAGGTATATAATCAAAGGATGCTGTAGTTAATATAATATAGTTAGTATTTTTTTTTTGCCCGATGCGACAACCCAAGACCGTTCGTCTTGGCGCAGGAAAGTGAGGAAACCCGACCCCAAATAACGGGACCAGGGATGGAAGAAGAAGAAGAAGAGGAGTTAGTATTTTTTTTAAAGTTTTACCGAACATTCGGCCGCATGTTCGTATTCGGTAAAACCCATGTTTAGCCCATCCCTAATCTATATTATATTATGGTCTATTTTTTTCTGGCTTTCTTAAAAAAATATAATATAATATAATATAGATTAGGGATGGGCTGAACATGGGTTTTACCGAATACGAACATGCGGTCGAATGTTCGGTAAAACTTTTACCGAACCGAATATTCGGCATAATAGATTCCCTTATAATACCAGCCTATAACTGTCCCACTGCTGGGCAAAGGCCTCTTCTCACACAGAGAAGGCACGAGCATTGATCACCACGCTTGCTCAAGATGGGTTGGCGATTTCAGACTTATGTTAACTATAAAGTCCAGGTTTCCTCACGATGTTTTTCCTTCACTGATGTCAGTAATGTCCAAGATAAACTCAGAAAGTACATAATGAATTGAAAAAGTCACATTGGTACTTGCCATAACTAGATTCCCTTACGTGGAAAGTATACAGGTCTGAACTTGTTCACGCAAAGCGCGAGGTTTGGCGCCGGACCCTCCCGCCCGCTACTCCCGCTGTACCAGATGTTACTATTGCATCATCTAGTAAGGAGTAAAACTTCGCCCGAAACAGCTGCATACTTATATTTTGTTTATAATAACCATCTTTTTTATCTACTGTTATTGGAAATTAAGCTACAGTGTCGACAAAAACATAAAGCTGCACTGTGAATTACTTTAATAATAAAAATAACACTTACACTCAACTCATGATAAATCATACACGGCTCAATACAGTAAAAACTTTGAGTACCACTTTGCCGAACATTCGGCGATATAGCCGAATATTCGGCCGAATACGAATATTCGGTAAACCTGCCGAATATGCCGAATACCGAATATAAAACGAATATTCGGCCCATCCCTAATATAGATACGGAATCCCCCTCGTTCAATTCGGCCTTGACCAATATTATATTTAGAGCTATCTTTACCGATATAAAAGAAAGATTTGCGTGGCCAATTATTTGTAACCAATATCAGTGTCAATTGAAAATGATTAAAACATCACTTTTTTAACAGTTAAACCGTTGTATTATTAATTTAGCTTAATATTATTTTTTTGACTGGAAAACTTCATGAATTTTTTGATCGATTAAGATCTTATGATCTGAAGTTTATTTAAGTTCAGTAAAAGGTATAACTTGAGGAAGATAAATGTCTTCGAACATAATTAAAATATTTGATTTCATATAGAACTGCATGAGCTCTTATGAAACGTCAGAAGCTAAGTGCACGGTTCCAATTGGTTGTTTTCTATGGAGAAGCGCCGGCAAGAAACTGCACGGTTACTCTTTTTTTAAAATAATTGGCTTTTACAATATTTTCAAATAACAGTGTTAATAGGTATCTTTATGGGTGGACAGTGTAGGCCTTTCAACAAGTACCAGGTACTTAACAAAATAGAAAATGCTCAACAAATCTACAGTCTACTCGGCCTCCAACGTTCTCACGTTCACAAAATAGAAAAGAATAAAAAACATTAAAGAGTTATTAAAAAAAAATATAATAACCTATTTAAGCCAAATGACATGATTGCCATTACAACTACAGTCCTTCGTACCCTGGCCAGTCAGCACTGCTACAATTTTAAATTACTGGCAATTTTCATACCATCATATGAGCTAGTCATAGGTCATGGCTCGGTTTATACGGGCCAGACCCGTCCCGACCTTTGCTCGAGCCAGCCCGCACCGAGCAGCTTTAAATTCGTCCCTTAATAATCATAATCCGATCTAGCCTGTCTCTTGCTGTCCTCCTCCAGCGACGCCCTAAGCCGAGGTCCGTACCCAACAGGGTGCCCTTAGCGCGTAGTCGCTTAGTTTATAAGTTTATGCCCTGGCTGGAGGCCTCAATTTTTTGAGGCACTCACAGAAATGTACGGATAAACAGACGAAAACTCCCAAAGTCGAATAATTAATACACTGGAGTAATCTGACATGTGCTAGCTGTCACTTTGTGTAATAAAATGGTCATATTTATTGTAATGGTGATCGTTTAGTTTATTGATTTTTAAAGTGTAAAATAAATGTATATATTATGTATTGTATAAGTGTAAAAGTCTAGAATACAATACATATTTCCTTATTATTTAAAAATGTGACAGCTGTCATCTGTCAGTTTCCTCCAGTGAATTAATAATTCGACTTTAAGTTGACCTGCGAGATGCCATAAATAAAAAAATAAATGCCAGAGACAAGAAGTCTATGACTTCGTCTAAACAAAGTGGGAAGAATGGATTAAACATACTGTGGTGGTAATTCGTATTTAACTCATATTTTCCTTAATTGTAAAGGCACAACAAATTGAGACCGTCATCGCGGATTGTTTATACACCTATTGGAAAACAGCTAACCGATCACGCCACCCATTTCAGATAACATTGTGGGCTGTTTAAAAAGTTCAATGAGTAATAAAAGTAGATAACCCTCTGTACAATACAGTTATGCCGCCAAAGGAATGAGAAGACGAGGTGTTAAATCGATAAGAATTTATAGTGATTGGAATAAAGGAGATGTTTCAAAACGGGCCCAGTATATGTACAGTACCTCGAAAAATCGAGAAAAATCCGTGAAATTTGGGAAAAATACAGATAAATTGCATAAACGCATATTGTTCTTGTAATAATTTGATTTTTATTATCGACTTTCAATATGGCATCTCGCCAATTTAGGTACTCTGTGGTTAAAAAACAATGACAGTCAACCATAGATCGACCATTGATCATAGATCGTGAACTGTCTACTGTCATGACTGAACTGAACTGAACTGAACTGATCGTGAACTGTCAACTGTCTACTGTTTCGTGTTTGTTGTGTGTTGCAATTCCAAGTGTACATTCTTGTGCTTTACTACCAAACAAAGCCAATTTAAAGTAATTAGATGATTGAAAACTGTTTTAATTGTGTTTCCCCGTTTTTTTGTATGGTGTACTAAGACTTGGCCGGGGCTCCATACATTTTGAAACATCTCCTTTAATCAGCCAGCGGCTTCGCCCACGTTATAATTTTATAAATTTTAGCTTATGTTACTAAATCAGTCCAGTGGTTTTTTAGTTTATTCATTACAAACAAAAATACAAACATACAAAAATACAAATCTTTTGTCTTTATAATATTACTAGCTTTTGCCCGCGGCTCCGCCCGCGTGGATGTCGTTTATCGCGTAAAAAAGTAGCCTATGTCCTTCTCCATATCCCAGGCTATATCTCTACCAAATTTTATGACGATCGGTTCAGCGGTTTAAGCGTGAAAACGTAACATACAGACAGACATACAGACAGAGTTACTTTCACATTTATAATATTAGTATGGATTAGTATGGATTAGTGTAGAGATTATAAATTATTTTCGAGACTTTAGTTAAAAGATACAAATTATATTGTATAACTACCATAATCTGCATCTTTTCATGAAATTCATGAAATCTGATTTCGGTGCTTCATATAATTTTGTAAATAATCCTTTGAATCTTTGAATCCATACCTATGTCTTAACACACTTGGCAATCTTTGTTTATTCCTATAAAATATTGCCAACAAACACATTATTTATAAAATATATATATCTATAAATATGAATGACGTTAAAGTAGGTAAGTTGAATTGAAGTTCGAATTTCGTAGAATTCAATTTTATTCACGTAGGGGATTCTGTTTGTTGCTGCCTTTTAATGAACGTCTTTAAAGTGTACCTAATAGCTACTGAAGTACTAATTATATTTTGGTGGTAAATATATGTGGACGAAACTAATGAGACTTTTCCAGCCAGTTCAATTGAATACTAACACGTATGCATCGCACTAACTGCACATTACTAGAATGATTTCAAGAAACACCTACGTATAAATGTAGGCCAGTAAACATTTAGGTAAACAACTTCTATACGCCTAACCTACTGTAGACTTAAATATTATTTACTTACGTTATCAATGTCATTATCACTCACTAGATAGCGAGTTCGTGTAATAAACGCTGACATTAATGTCATCCTTCAGAAATATATAACCCTTTAAAATAGATAAGAACAAGAGCGTAAATTTTATATAGCCCCGAAAATATAGCCCGTTCGCAGCCAATTCTTACTCCTAAATAAGTTTTCGTCTGAAATAACCGTTAATGACATTTAAATCTTTGAGGAAAAGTTGATGAGACTTTTACAGGGATTCATAGAAAGGTACACTTAAATACTGCTTACTGTTTTGTAGCTGAAATTACATTTTTTATATAATTATGACATTGGACAGGTTCTCTGTTCTGAATTCTAACTTTATTTTATTTTTTGACATTATTTTTATATTAATTTAAAAAATCTAAACTGAAATCGTACTGTTGGGATTAATTTAGTCGGAGGATTTTAATCTATTTTATTAGTCCCTTTTACATTTTTCTGATTTTCTGTCACAACAAAAATGTTATTCATTTAGGAATAGAAAAAGAAAAAGCATTATAAATGAAAACTACAGAAAATTCCAGACTTTTATTAATCTAAACTCATCACAACGGGTGCCTCTGGAATACAGTTTCTAATCTAGATGCAAAATATTCATAAGGAGATCCAATAAGGCTCTTGGGAATATCTGTAGGATGAAGTCATCAATGTCTTATAAGGAATCTTTGTTAAGAAAATATAATCGACTCCACTTATACCACCTATACTACTCATTACAATATCTAATGAAGTATTGAGAAAGTTCTAGAAGTTTCGAATCATGCAGACGTTGACAAATGAGAACCATGAGGCATCTACTTTATGAAAATGTTACGCTTATATAGCAGCTACCGTGAGTAATATACAGGTAGTGAAGATAACAAAACTCATACAGTCGTGTGAAATACCTACATAATAACAATGTTATCTGACTAAGCTAAATAAAAACAATGCAAACGCTAACTACGGTACTCTATAATATGAGGGTAATGATTAATCAAAACAAATAGAGCAGCTACGTCATCGTGTCAAGGCAAGAATGACTTCCTATGGCATCGGAGCAATTCAATCAGGCTGCTGTTATACTATACTTCTTAAATTGCCCGACGATTATGCTTCGATTGAGTGAGAGCGTATGGTATAATGCGTACACGACACGCACACATGCAAAAACATCGTACGATATGAGCCAGCCAATGGCAGTGAGCGGCGTGGTGGGCTCGGCTCCCCACTACACCATCGGAATGCATAGTGCTAAGAACGGCACTGTTAAAAATAACTACCTGTTTGTCAGGATACACGATGCCAGATGACGTTCGAGGCCATTGCCAATTTGTGAAAGGACTAATATCCTTATTTTTTGCTCATAAGCCAATAAATAGTTCGAAAGTAGGTATATATGATGGCCCATCTGAATTCATACAATAGACTGCTGTAGTAGAACAAGAAATGAGGTTGCACACATTGATAGCTGGGAATGAAGTCTTAACAATAAGGGCAATGCCGTTCCACAAAGAATAGGTTCTCTAAAATTTTCCGAAGCAATCACATGTGAGTAAACAGCGATTGCGTGGACGCCACGTGAAACACGATCGGGCGGCGGTGACGCGAGCATGCGCACAAATAGGACTAGATAACAACACTTTCTAACGCAACAGGACAGATGAATAGGGAAAACATATCAGCATTGGAACTAATTTGTAAACAACTAACCAAGACAGTAAAGTTGGCAGAATTCTTAACTAACCAAAAACCGTTCCGGAGCTAGGTCTGCCAAAATGTGCATATATTATTTAAAGCTTCTTCCACGTGTCATTTGGGAATTGATTTGTTTACAGTTTTCAATAAAATTGAATATGTAACTGTTAAATTAAATACACAAGCGAAAGCAAAAACACTATCCACCTTGACATACAACACAAAAATCATGGAAGCACCATTCGACAGAGATAGATGAGGTTTTGAAGACGATTTGGCCATTCGTTTTAGTATTCAACAGCTGCCTCTCTGTGTAATAGAACCATCGTTCATCACTGGTTTCCAATAGGTGGGCTATCATTTATCAGTAGTTCGACAAAGTAATGCTGAACAGCTGTTCAAGAATAGAACGGATAAATTAAATTTCAATTTATCTTGTGTAAGTGAATCTGGGAGATAGTTTGAATACAAATAATTCACTGGAGAGTTGAGAGTCAATATTACTCAATGAATGACGTAATTATGGAGTCATGTGATTGATATATTACGTTAATATGGCAATTAATATGTTGTGTGCTCCAGAACAGAAGTCAAAAGTCAAAAAAGAGGTAATTAGTTAAACTATGCAAATGGTTAAACATTTACTCAGTAGGCGCCCCACATTAGGTATATTTGATATTGTCATTTATAATGTGATGGGTGATTCGAATTTTAAATTCTCTGAAAACAAACGGGCTATGTCAAAGATCTAGTTTAGGCATCGTTTTCGCCCGGGCTTTCACTGCTACATTTGAAGCACAACAGGTGGTCTATATAGCAAAGAATCTCGTAAGAAAGAGTTTCAATGGTTGACAGTAACAATAGATTTTCCTTAATTAACCAGACAATTAGGTAATTCTCCGCCAAGTTTTCTAATTGTACTACCTTGGGTCCCTTTTAAAAGATATCTACCAACCCTATTAGGAATCCCGGTATAGGCTCCGAATTATAAGTTTCTAGACTTCAAAGAGACTTTAAGGAAAGTTAATTTAAACTTTTCACCTAACTTAATACAAGGTAGCTGAAATATTCCGTAAAAGATGTTATTTTACTTATTCCCTGCCACTTTAGTGCGGGGTCAGAAAGATTAATACTTCGAGCTGAGATAGAATAAAGAAAGTCGTTTTTGTTAGTTTTATTTAATAATAATAACTTTCTAGTTTAGTAGTCAAAATTAATGTTAAAGGCGGTTTAAAATTTATTGTTAAAGATAAACCAGAAACCAAAATGAGTGAAAGTATCATAATTACTTATTTTAAATGTTGGCGGACGATATTTCGCTCCGCCAGCGCCACCTGTACAAACATTGCAATATTTATGTATGAGTTAGTATTGGAATGAACGTGAAAATATTTGATTTTTTTTTTTTTTTTAGCAGGTGCACTCAAAGGCCACTGCAATCGTGAAGAGGACCTTCTGCAAAGATGTTTGATGGCACTGCCGGTATTAAGCTCTCCAGAAATATCGTTTGCGCTCACACGAGAGGAATTGGACAAGAGTTGCATGTAAGTTAATTGATTGAATTTTCTAGAAACTATAATTAGTGTGCAATGAGCATATGAGGATGCTGTCAAATTGGTGTAAAGGATGTTAACAGTGACATTGCTTAATTGACAAGGTAATTTATTATATTTTATAAAAATTATGCTGTCCGTAATATCTAATTATTTATAATAATCGGCACGCTATTATAAGTTGAGAGGAAATCATATTTTTCCTTGATCAATTGACTGTGATTTAAGTATAGTTATTTAAATATGCATAGATTTATTAATTAAGACGGGACTTCAGCTATTCCTTTTAACGGTTAAACCAGAAAAGCCATCGGGAAAAATCAATGATATCACAACGGAAACAAAAGGCAAGACCAATAAAACAATCACGAAATGAATACCTAATACGCGAACTAAAGTTATACAATGAAAAGTCAAGAACACCAACAGAAAGCTCAAATATCCAGCCCTTTAATTTCCAATTACAAAACGCTCGGAAGAGCGGTCGCTCTTTTTCATTTCAACGATATCATGGTGCAGCGATCTCACTCATTTACGCTCAACCAAGAACTTAGCGAAAGTAAGTTTTGCTAAAGAGTTGGCTACGTCAGGGACGAGTAACTTCAACTTCAAGCGTTGGAATGGCGCGGTCGGCACGCAGTTAGCTCATCTTAATTTAGTGCTCTTGTTTGCGGTAAATAGCAATTTGAAACTAGTTGTCGGACTTCACTCAGCGCTTCAGCGGCTTCATAGAGCTGAATAGCCAATGAAGCACTTTACTGCGGTCGGGTCGGCAAACATTGAAATTACGAGATATTAGCATGCCTAATACGGATGGTAATTTTTACGAACGCCTCGCTGTGCGGTTGTTTTGGCTGTGGCCCAAGAGTATTCTTGGGCCTACGATACGTTGTTTGCTGTAATGTATTTGTAGCAATAAATATGATACGTACGATATATGTTTATTTATACTCGTTTTGTCTATTCATATCATCATTTCAGCCGAAAGACGTCTGCTGCTGCTGGACATAGGCCTCCCCCAATCACCGCCACCTTCCGGGTCAGCGGGATTGTCCGAAAGGGCTACCGCTGCCCCGGAACAAAAAAAAAAAAAGCACCGCCACCTCGACCCGGTTCATCGGTTTATTTATTCATATGGTTGATATATTTCATGTCATATTTTTTGGAATATGACTAACTATATTTTAACGGGTTTTCAAATGATGATTCATGAAGTTTAGCGAGGGATATACTTTGAGGGAGTTATTTTTTTAATGTTTTGTTTAGTAGGTACCTACTCATGAAAATGATCAACTTACTATGGGACCAAATCTGAATATTATATGGGAAAAAAATTACAGCTGGTCCATACATTTTGATTGTGCTACATTACACTTTTGTATGGAACAGCTGATATTTAATTTCACCGAGAGCATGTCCGTTTCACCAAACACTGTATATTTTTCTCATGGTTTGAGTCGTGTGCAAATATTATTTTTATTTCACCTCGAATATGTTTTGTTAATTAGAGACAAAATGGTATCATTGCTTATCCAGTTTACTCGACGCGAATTTATATTAGTCATATCCGTTACATAATTTTGCGGTTTCATTCACAAACGCGATAGACAAGCGCGATTTATATTAAAATCTTAAAATCTAAATGCAAGTACCCATTGGATGTCGTCATTTTTAGGGTTCCGTAGTTAACAAGGAACTCTTATAGTTTCGCCATGTCCGTCTGTCTGTCTGTCTGTGCGCGACTTAGCTCAGAGACTCTTAGTACTAGAAAGCTGTAATTTGGTATGGGTATACATATTATTCACGCCGACAAAGTGGTAAAATTTTTTAGGGTACCTCCCCTACCCGTAAAGTGGGGATGATATATTTTTTTCTAGTATATCCCATGGTGTGGGGTATTGTTGGATATGCCGTTCAAAAATATTGCGGGTTTGTGAAAAAAAAAATCCCTTTGAAAAACGGTCTGAAGCTTTAAAGTGCAAATTTTTGTTAGAGTCAAGTGTCCGTGGAGCGGGAGGGCGTGTCAGACTTTTACTGACTAAAACCCACCCGTGCTCCTTTAGTTGCCTATGTGCCAGGGCCACGGTATCCCTTTTGGACAAACTCGCAACCCTGGCAGGCACCACTCCTAGTGGACCCCGTCAGTGCGTCCTGACATCACTTTGAGGCGCGCGTGGAACACAACGCGCCGTCGACCCGGGCCTGGTCCCTGGTCCTTACCGGACGGTGAACTGCCCATAGCTCGCCGTCTAGTAAGCCCGCGCCTACTGTGGCCGGGAATCGGCTACCGATTCCCGCCGCCCAGGGAAGTGTCCCCTCCCCTGCCAGCTAAATGGTTGTATTTGGATTCTAAAAAATTTACAGCAGTAGTATTATTATAACGAAGTTAAAAGAAAGAAAGAAAATAAATTTATTTGACGCAGTTTAAGGCACACAATACTGACACAGAACATAAAAAAGACAGAAAAAACTTAAAATAGCAATGTGTGCCTCGCGGCTACGCAAAAGGAAAACTACCACAGCTAAGTAGGCTTGACAAGTTACCGAGTAATAGTAGACCAACTTACATTTATAGTTGAAGAACATGTTTTTCAACTAAAATGTGAAGTTTGTTCTTCGAATAAATTCATCTCAACTACGGAACCCTTCATTGTGCGTGGTCCGACACGCACTTGGCCGGTTTTTTTTGGCTAAACTTGTGTCCTTAAATTTTACGGCATACCGTATTGCGTACGTAAATTCGGCTTAATAGTATCATCAAATCTATTTAATGAATTTGTTAAGATCCCTAGAGGATAATCAAATTACCTAAAAAAAATATATTTTGCAAAGAGAATTTGAACAAATAATTCATTTACTTAAAGCTGCAGTCTTGCAAAATTCACTCGCAGTGAGTTATTTGCGCAACTTTGTATTTTTTTTTTAACAAATTAAAGAAATAACATGAAATATTATTATTGCTCAGAAATAAACATAATATAAGTAACAGCTAGTAATTTTTTTTTAGTACATCGAGGTGGATTATGTTAGGTAAATCAAGCGTTGAATACAGCTCTTTCTGCCCAACAACATTTCGAGGTATGTTTGTGCTCCTACTTTAGGGTGATTAAGAATTATTTTCAAAATCTGTTCAGCGCATAATTAGCTGAACATTCTCGTCTTCAAAATGCGCTGATTAGTTTTTCTAATTATCTTTCATTTTCTTATTTTGGAGGTCACAAAGTCATCAAAATTCTCTGTTTTTATCTCTTAATAAACGGTTTGTTTCTTATATAATACGCTTGATTTACCTAACATATCCACCTCGATGTACTAAAAAAAAAATTACTAGCTGTTACTTATATTATGTTTATTTCTGTGAAATAATAATATTTCATGTTATTCCTTTAATTTGTTTAAAAAAAAAAATACAAAGTTGCGCAAATAACTCACCGCGAGTGAATTTTGCAAGACTGCAGCCTTAACCAATCTCTTAAAAGAGTATGTAAGGATTGTTCTATAGTTTCTGCCCACCCCCATCAGAATAGGCGTGCGTTTATGTATTTATTTTATTTTATTGTATTCGGGAAACTTACAATTAACTAATACAGTGTTCTTAAACAACATGAAGTTGAAGGTCATTTACAAATTTCCGATAAAAACTTACCCTAATACCTATTTTTCGTTTTTATTTTTAGGACTTTTCAAATAAACACGGAATAAAGTTATGCTAGGTATAAACGTCAAAATTTTTTTAACTTTATTCCGCGTTTATTAGACAGGCCCTAAAAATAAAACGAAACTTAGGTCGGTACAAATAATACCTAGGTTTAACATAAATCATATAAATATATATATATATATATATACTAGCTTTTGCCCGCGGCTCCGCCCGCGTGGATGTCGGTTATCGCGTAAATAAGTAGCCTATGTCCTTCTCCATATCACAAGCTATATCTCTGCCAAATTTCATGACGATCGGTTCAACGGTTTAGGCGTGAAAACGTAACATACAGACAGACAGACAGACAGACAGACAGACAGACAGAGTTACTTTCACATTTATAATATTAGTATGGATTTATATACTAGCTGAAGTTTCGATTCCATGGTTTATAGGCAAAATTTTGCTACTTGGGGTTACATTATTGCAATTTTCTTAAGGATCTCAAATTTTTTGAAAATAAATTATAGCCTATGTTACTTCCTGGTAATTTATCTTTCAATTGGTGAAAAAATTGTTAAAATTGGTGCAGTAGTTTCGGAGCTTATTCGAAACAAACAAAACAATCTTTCCTCTTTATAATATTAGTATAGATATATATATGTATGTATGTATGTTATCTCTTGAGCATTCCCATATGCCAAGAGTCATTAGGCGGATTGATGATAGCAGCATGATCTGCATGATGTTACCTCTCATATTGTATATTGCATAGGCATTAATAGTGTTGCATTCTCTACGGATAATAAAATGAAATGCATATGTCTGTTTGCCTATAATTCATCTGCAGCTAAACGGTTTTTAATGGGACTAGCAGGTACCGGAGTTTCTGGTAATATCTACAAGTGTTTATAAAAGGAACTAAGTAAAATGCTCGCCCGCTTTTAAATGGGACATTACATGCAAAAACTCTTCGTTTGAAAGTATGAATCGGTCTGGCTATGCCTTTCATGGTCAGTGAAAAAGATAAAGCTATAGTTGCCCATTCCAAAGCGTAGTAGGTTCCTATGGAGAAGAACGGGCAAGAAACTCCATGGACACTCTTTTGAAACAAAATATTGTTACAAAATATGGGTTACATCATTCATGTTGAAGTTATATGTACATGTGTGAACAATGTAGAAAGACATGCACGTTAGAAACGTCCATAATAAAAACAATTTTATTCAAAAATTAAAATTTATTAAAAATGGGGTGTTGGTCTTAGCTGAAACACAGATGACTTTATACATAATACATAAGCTTATATATTTGGGTTTAAAGGAGAAAATCCCACTAGTCTTACTGGTGAATTATAATGGTGGTTCGCGGATGATAAATGTGAGTCACGATCTTTTCCTTTTTTAAGGGATTAACCCTCATATCGCAGCAAACATGACTAGGAACAAAATATGATTGGAAATGATGGGTTACTTACTGATTTCCGACAAGCAAGGAGTTAGCGGGAAATGTTTGCAATTTCCACGTATTTATCATGCTAAATTCCATAAATCCGAATAAAATTACGTATCATGCCCGGATTTCCAGTCAGTCAAGTAAAATTATTATCATCTAAACCGTATACAGGGTGGATTTTTGAGACGGGGCAGTATTACGGTAGGTACCTCATTCGCTTAGTTACAGAAAAACGGTTTCAGGAGATTGTCCTTATTCATTTGAGAAATTTTGATACCCATTCACACATTAAAAAAAAATCTATAGACAGCAAGAAAATGGGCAATTTTCACAAAAAAAAAAACAAAAATTATAATAATTATACCAATCGATCCTGTTTCTTTTACAGTTGAAAAACATGTTCTCCAATACATTCCTTATGGAAGAACATGTTTTTCAACTACGATGTTAAGTTTGTTCTTGGGATAAATTCATACCAACTACGGAACCCTTCATTATGCGTGGTCCGACACGCACTTGGCCGATTTTTTTATTGTAGTGGTCAGTCTATCCATCATAAAAAAGTAAGTGGGAATCTTATTTCCTACGAAATGAATGGGAAAAGTTTTTTTGCGATTTCTGACATTTTTATTACTCAAACCGCAGTTGATCCGAAGTTTTTTGATCCTTATAAGAAACTGGATCGAATGGTATCAAAACATTTTTTTGTGAAAATGGCTCATTTTCCTGCAGACAAATTTTTTTTTTTTTTTCAAAATCTTGTATGGGATCAAATAATCTCAAAAAAATAAAAAAAAGAAGTAGAGTATCCTAAGACCGTTTTCCTGTAGCTACAACAGTTAATATGCCTTGCCCCTACTGCCCCATCCCAAAAATCCAACCTGTATATTTTAGAGGTAAAATTGTTCGTTTGTTTGTAAGAGGTACTTCTGGAAGTACGTCGGGGTAATTGCGCAACAAACTGACAGTAGAAATGGGTTTTATTTTGACAGTTAAACAACATACATTGCGTTATTTACTCTGTTGAGCAGATTTTTTTTTTCGAACCTATGAAGCTATGGATTGGCAATATCCTTCAAAATCGTTCAGATTGTGATTGATAGTGTGTATGTTAATTGTATTGTAATTTCACTGATAGGAAGCTACACTTTGACCGAGTACCATAGGATGTTTAGTTTATTGTGAATTTAGTTTAAAATAGACCAATATTTATTTAATAATTAGAAAGCATGGAGGGTACCTATATATCATCATTACCACGACCTCATTCCACCGGCCCCCTTCTACCATCGGACATCTAGACGCACTGCAAGTTACCACGCCTACCTAGTTGATATTCCACCAACTCGCACTAAGCGTTTTCAAACGTCTTTTATAATGCGCACAGCAAAGGAGTGGAACTCTCTGCCTGCGTCTGTGTTTCCGAACGCATACAACCCTAATCTATTCAAAGTGAGAGTGAACAGGTTTCTTCTGGGTAAGCTCACTCCATCGTAGACTTTGTCTCTGTCATCCAGACCTAGACTAAAGTCAAGAGCAAACTCATAGTAGAATAAAAAAAAAAAAAAAAAATCATCATCATCATTTCAGCCGAAAGACGTCCACTGCTGGACATAGGCCTCTCCTATGGGAGGAATTTGCCATAATCGCCACGCTTGGCAGGCGGGTTGGTGATCGCAGTATGGTGTTAGAAAATGCTTAGAGAACGCTGCTGCCCATTCTCTAGTAAGTCCCCTAGTCGCCTTTTACGACACCCACGGGAGGAAATGGGTTGGTGCTATTCTTTACGTCCGGCACCACACGGTACCTATACTATATTATGTAGGGTTAACTATCGCATTAGGGCAACCTGTCATTGTAGATTTAAGATGTTATAATAAATAAAGAGTTCCACGCGGACAGAGGTCGCGATGGCTATAATCACCAGCTGAATAAATTGGTAAACGCGCTGTCCTATTACTACCAGAACATTTTTTTCTTAACTTTAATTTCAGAAGTCGGTGTATTTTTTTATTTTTTCTGTTTTATATTTTCGTTTTTCGCCAGCGACGACGTCAGAAATTAATGTTATTTTTCACTTAGTAGTTTTTTTTTTTTGTTTTTCATGGATCAAATCAAATCGAATCATTTTACAAATCGGTCCAGCCGTCTTCGAGTAATCAGGCGTTATACATAAAAAAAAAACCGACAAACTGAGAACCGCCTCCCTTTTTTTGAAGTCCGTTAATAAGAGACGCTATTGAAATTCTTCTTGATAGCATCCCATAGTCACATCACGTCAATTCAAAGGGTTGCCTATTTTTGCGGAGTCCCTCAAGGTATTATACTCGGCTCAGAATATCTTTATAATTCTTTTTTATTGCGATATGGCTTAACTCATAACCTCGATCTCGCCTGATAGAAGGGATGGATGAAGTCTGTAATGGAACGACATAAACATTTTGATTAATCGAAAGTTTTCTTACAGTGAGCTGCGAATGGGAATAAAATGCATAGACAACTACACAAACGTCTGTATGGAGAAGCATGAACAGGTAGTGTTCCGTCGGATCTACGCTGGCATCACTGACGTAGTCCAAGAGCTATGCACCAGAGGAAAGTACCAGGACGAGTACTTGAAACACGCTGATTGTGTGAAGATGGTCAGATCAGACTATGAAACGTGTAGCAAGAACTATGAAGTGACGCTGATGACTCTAGGGAACCATCAGCAAGGAGATCAGTACCAGACTGATCAGACAGGACTGGTTACCAGCCATGAGGATCATCTCAGAACTGTTTGTTGGTAAGTAAAATCCATAATATTAATGAATGCATGTTAGATATAAATTGCTCAAGGTTACTGTTGGCGACTGGCTGGAATGCCACCTTTTCTAAACTATAACTATATATTTTTATAATGACGTTTATACTTTTGGAATCTAATAAATGTTTTGTTTTAGCTATTTGTCAAGTGTCAGTGATCCCTATTGCCTTGTACATAGTTTTGTCCCGTTATTATGTTATTAAATAGCAATTACTCATATTTACAGTGTTTCCATCATCCTCCAATTCATTCAAAATACCTACAGTCTTTTTGCTCACCAACAGTTATGTTTCAGATATTTGAGAGGGTGTGTAACTAGGGATGTGTGTGAACCTAACCAATGATATCGCTTCTTTTTCATAGCTTGAACTAAGCTAGCGTTGTTTGCTAGTTTTAGGCTCTCTTTCCGCCAGAGATGTGCGAGGTAGCTAAGCATCTAAGCTACGATAGGATGTTTATATTTCCACCAGAGTTAGGGGTAAGATGTGATGCATGTGGATGCACTTTGAGCGTGTGTAGAAACCGAGCTTCAATGAACCCTTTTCCACCAAACCTAAGCCAAGATACGCTATAAAAATCACATGATCCTACTAATTGATATCAGAGACATGCATCGCTACGCAGCCTAGCACGTCTTTGGTGGCAGCCTTAAACTTGTGCTATCCATCTTGTAAAATGCCAAATGCATATTGCACTAGCTTTTGCCCGCGGCGCCGACCGCGTGGATGTCGGTTATCGCGTAAAAAAGTAGCCTATGTCCTACTCCGTAGCTCAGGCTATATTTCTGCCAAATTTCATGACGATCGGTTTAGCTGTTTAGGCGTAAAAACGTAACATACAGACAGACAGACAGAGTTACTTTCACATTTATAATATTAGTACCTATGGATGTTTCTACTTTGAGCATAGATCTTTTTTATAGTACCTACGTCATAAAAATCCCATTCACGTAATTACTAGGTACGTTTGGTAAATTGGTGATCGTAATATGGTGTTGCTGCCAAAACCGCCCAATATTGTCTTTGTTGATTCTTAGAACTATTGCGGGAAATGGCGGGACAATTAAATCATAATTGAGATTTCTTTTATTCTTTGTCTTTCCACTGTTCGTCATATAATTCTTCCATTTTGGCGCCCAGAGTTTTACTACATCCTTACTACTCTCAAGTCTCAATATAGATAACTATGAGAATGCTATGAAATAACTCCATCCAATCTTTTGTTATTGTTTTACTTCACCTCTGCTGAATTCTGCGAACTTATGTTTATAAGAGTGAACGTCGTTCGTTATTGGGATATGCAAAATAAAATAAAACTGATTCTGGAACCCGTGCGGCTCATATTGCATCAGAAATTCAGAATATAAAGAATTTAAAAACACGAACAAAACAAATTTACTCAAGTTTTTGCTGTCCGTTTTTATTATGAGTTCAGTTACCTAAATCACAATGTAACTGTGCAAGCCTCTGCTTTTACAAAGTCGGTAAAAGGGCAAAACGCTTGTGCCGAACTTAAAATTTCATTGAGTCACAAGCAAAATTGTAACTTCATGTAAAAAGACACAATGCAGGCATAATTCGCTGTAACAGCCTACAGCGACCGCTGTTTCCACAGCACATCTCTAAAAGTTTCCAACAAGTTCCGCTTTTATTTGAGTTAAAGCACTTATAGTAAAATCCATACTGATAAATGCAGGCTTCTCGCTAAATGTTCAAAGTGCATCATTCGTCGACTTCTAGAGACAGTCTGCAAATTGTTTTGCTCAAAAACTCTCTTGGGTCTTACGGAAGATTTAAATCTTGTTGGCATATTCGAGTAATGCCACAGATTAATACAGATGAGACACTCCGCAAAATCATTTAAATAAAAAGCGACTCTTGCTACGACACAATAAAATGCAATTCAGGTCGCAAAGCGCTTTGGACATGTCACAATTGTGGCGATAAGTCCCTCTTTGAGGAGTGGCTAGAGAGGCGCCACGGCGTCCTCACCTTCCGCCTGACACAGATCCTCACCGGACACGGTTGTTTCGGGAGGTTCCTGTTTCGGATTAGGCGGGAGGAAACGGCCGGGTATTACCACTGTGTGGATCGCCCGGAGGACAAGGTAGAGGATACAGTGGAGGTTTGGGCGGAGTACCGCCGTGTCCTCACGGAGGCGATCGGCAGCGGCGATCTTTGCGTCCGGCCCTGGTCCAGGCCATGGTCCGGAGCGAGAGTGCATGGGAGGCAGTCACCTCTTTCTGCGGAGCGGTAATGCTTGCAAAGGAGGAGGCGGAACGCGTGAGGGAGCGGTAGTCTGTACGCTCTCACGCCCCTAGTCGCCGCAGGAGACCCCCTGGGCGGCGGGAATCGGTAACCGATTCCCGGCCACCGTAGGCGCGGGCTTGCGGACGGCAACCTATGGGCAGCTCGCCGTCCGGCAAGGACCAGGCTTGGGTCGACGGCGCGTTGTGTTCCACGCGCGCCACAAAAAGATGTCAGCACGCACTGATGGGGTCCGCCAGGACCGGTACCTGCCAGGTTTTGCGGGTTTGTCCGAAAGGAATACCGAGACCCTGGTACAAAGGCAACTGAAGTAACAGAGTGGAGAATTTATTTGATAATTTCCTCGAACTATCACATTTACAGTAAAAAAAATAAAAATAAACCGGTCAAGGGTGAGTCGGACTCGCGCACCGAGGGTGAGAAGTTATTTAATAATTTACAAGTCAAAAAAAAAAGATTGCAAAACGCTTATTACTTACAGTTATATTCACCTTCAAGTTGCTTCTCTTTCTATCGCGTAACTCTTATACCGGCGGCGTGCGTTACTCCTACTGAATTGGCCTAGTGAGATGGGGGCGCTGCGTAGCTTCCTACCTAAACTGCGGAGTGTCCGATCTGTATTTATCTGTGGTAATGCATCATGAGTGCAGATACAATCACGCCAGAGAAGATAACGGAGTTACGCCATAGTATGACATTTTTATGATATCAGTATATTTGTCTTTGATACTACGATAATAATTTTTACCATTTTCGCTGGCTTTTATGAAACTCTGTAATAATCTCACTGTTGTTATTAACTCTGTGATTTTAATCGAATACTAAAATAGTCAGAAGCATGGCGCACGTGTTCGAGGTTTGATGCGCCACTATTGCTTAAGACCATAAAGATATAATATTCTAGTAGACCAACATTAATATGTATTAAAAATCTTGTGTAGATCGATCCACTTTGATACGACGAACGCGTACGACAAACTCGTTTATGAGCGCCGCACGCCCGTCGCTTCAGCGATTAGCTATTTTGTTTTTTGGCAACCGACAAGGCCAATATCTATTGAGAATCAACACTGTTTCATAAATAAATACATTGTAATTTTTTTAATCAGAAACCAAGATTTGAGTCCTTTGGGCTATCTTTTCAGACGAACGGCGTCACTCATTTTCATGTTCTGCAAATTAAACTGTCATGGAAGTTATCAAGAGTAGTCCTAGAGAGTTGGTGCCTACTTCAAAGAGTCAGGAGGAGTCCTGAATATTGAATAGTCCGCGCTAGTAAAATATTCAACAAATCGAACTGCTCCCCCAGCCTCACAAACTAATTACTTGTCTGAGCCGTGATTTCCACTGATAATAATACTTATCTGTACCAATTTACATGTAAATTAACAACGCCCGCCCGAGGTTCGGGACCTGTCGACTTTGTAATATAATTTTTCTGGTTTAGATTTTGACCGAGTCTTTGTACAAGATCGCAATGAATGAAACTCAAATATTCCGTTAAATTAAGATGATGTTTACGAGCAACGACAGTATTTGTGGAGGCTTGAAAAATTCATTTTTTTTCTCATAGTATTAATCTAAATGAGTTTGCGATCATTAATTCTATCGGGTTTACGTAAATTCAAAGTATTTTCTGGATAAGCTGATGTTGGGAGGCTGTTAGGAAGACATTGTGCGCCCCTCTCCTCACCATTAAACCCTGATTAAGATTCAGTTTGGATTAAGTGGTGTACTTAAGAGTTTTTCGGTGTGTTAATGATTCCGTTATCCCCGCCATTCCATACAATTGAATCTACAATTTGTCGGACATTCGTTGATTTGCGAAAAAGGAAAACGATGTTCATTTCTTTCTTGGTTTATTTCTCTCTAATTCTGATGCTAACGATGGGTTTTGTTCGTATAATGTTAGTAATTTTCAGCAAACTTTGCTGTAGTAATATTTTCGTGTGCAGAATAACATTTTCCATGGAATGTTGTGCGTTTGGTCAGTTTTTTCTAGTTAAAATATTCGTGCACTATCAGAGGATTTATACATCGCTGGCCATGCACTGACACAATGGGAAGATGAACAAAAACAGTGCTATTTCCACACTGAAAAAAGCAACTGCGCGAACTGTGCCGACTGTGACTCCGACTGAATTAAACCATGCATTTTATTTCAAAGCTAATGTTTACATTATTTTAACGGAACACTGAAAGAATTTCGAAAGAGGATTTCTAATTTTTACCAGATCGATGTCTATGTAATTTTTACATTTATATAGTTGAGTCTTTATAATGTGCAGATATCGAAATGAGGGAATCTATGCTTAATTTTATCTACGGAAAAAAAAACGATATTTAAAAAAAAAAAATGGCTTTTTTTTACTTTTTTATTTCAAAATTTCTCAATAAGACCTTATTGAGAAATTTTACAATTATTGTAAAATATTATGAAAAAAAAATACTGATTTTTGGTAATTTTTATTTTATGAGGACGCCTAATTACTTCCAATCATTATGGAGTTTGTTTCATCGTGATAGATCATTTAGTTTAAAAGTTACACCGTTTTGTTTACACTGGGAACAATTTTTTTTTAATTCCATAAAAAATAAAATTAAATATTTAGATTTTTTTTATATTTTTTATATTTTTGCCGTAGATAAAATTAAGCATAGATCCCTCATTTCGATATGTGCACATTATAAAGACTCACACTGTATGGGTTTGTGATATATAGAATTTTTGCTGGGACGTACGTGATATAGGTTCTGTATCTAATTTAATAATAACGGTTACTAACTAAACACGGTGTATAAACAATAACTAAAATTATGGTGATTTACAAATACACGAATGATGTGCGTACGTAACGGCGAGTGACCGACTGGTCTGTCGTCTTTGATGACTGTATTCGAACCGAGAGACTTGCAACGTCATAGGGACTTGAGCTCAGAAGTGTTTGCATATGTGTGTTACATACCACTACATGTCCTCCCCCTTTGATAAAGAACCTACCACTACAATACGTTTGAATTTAAAGTAGTATGGAATATTTCGAATGTTACATAGACATGAATGTCGATTTCCTCACGGACTTGGCGCTAGTAAATTGGCACTGGAACGTAAGGCCAGTTCTGCCTGCTATTATTATGCATGGACAGACTTATTTACCTCTGCATTTGCTGGTGTGCTGTTAAATTTCAAAGGGCATACTAAGTTAGATCGATATTAAGTTCAACTTGGGAGAACTTCAAAGTTCACAGAGAATTTATTTAAGAGATTTTCTGATTTAATAACATTTTAAACGTACGTTAAAGGGTTCTCGCCAAAATTATTAATGAGTGGTGAACAAAAGAGGTCCTAAAATGTTCGATTCGTTGTTTTCAGTTATTTTTTTTTACGCTTATGACAACATGCCATACAACAGCCAGCATACCAGCGCTGCGGTATTTATTTTTTAAATATCGCAGCATTATGCTGAGATACGGAGCCGTTGTGGCCTTGCACAGTTCTTTTTTTAATATGTTTTTTATTGTTTTTAATGTAAATTTTGTTAGTTTTAAATGCTCCTTTTTAAGGTTCCGTAATCAATAAGAAACCCTTATAGTTTCGCCATGTCCGTCTGTCTGTCTGTCCGCGGCTTAGCTCAGAAACTCTTAGTACTAGAAAGCTGTAATTTGGCGAAATTAATATATATAATATATATTAATTTCGCCGACAAAGTGGTAAAACAAAATCTTGAAATTTATATTTTTTTAAGGTATCTCTCCTATACGTAAAGTGGGGATGATATTTTTTTTCTTGTTTATCCCATAGTGTGGGGTATCGTTGAAGTGAAATTATCAAATAACTTCTCCCGCTCGGGTGGAGCGGGAGGGCATGTCAGACTTTTACTAACTAAACCCCACTCGTGTTCCTTCAGTTGCCTGTGTGCCAGGGCCACGGTATCCCTTTTGGACAAAACCGCAACCCTGGTAGGCACTGGTCCTAGCGGACCCCTTCAGTGCGTGCTGACGTCTCTTTGAGCCAGTCCTTACCGGACGGCGAGCTGTCCATAGCTCGCCGTCCAGTGTGTCCCCCCTCGCAAGCTAAATGAAAAGGAAAACTATCACAGCTAAGTAGGCTTTACAAGTTACCGAGTAATAGTCGACCAACTTACATTTTCAGTTGAAAAACATGTTCTCCGATACATTCTGTATGGCAGAACTTGTTTTTCAACTAAAATCTGTAAAATCTGATTCTTCTTTGGATTAGCAGTACTTCAGCATGATCCATCAGCTACAGTGGCCGAGGTTGGTCCATGGATGGGTGACCATTTTTACATACCGAGACTCCTTCGTGCCTCCGTAAGCACGTTAGACCCGACCCGGAACGACCAATGTCCCGACTGTCATTAATAGATGTTGACAGTCGTTCCGGGTCGTCAGAATCCCGAAAGTCTGACAACCTGTATTACCAAGGGGTATCCATGTCTTACCCAGTTACTGGGTTGTGGAGGTCAGATAGGCAGTCGTTCATGTAAAATACTGGTATTTAGCGGCTTCCAGTCTTCAAAGGCGAGGCAGATTGATTGAGTCGGCATGATATTATTTAACCGCTCAGCAATTTTTGGATAATTCAACTACTTTTAGTACCTAAGTATAACTCGATATTGGACTTAAACATTGAAGTTACAATAGCCGACAAACACCGGTAATAGGTATACCACATTATACGTAATAGGCCCTCATGATCGGCCGGTAATTGGCCATAGTTTACAAGTCTACGTGTGGGTTAACACGGGTTACCGGGTTGTTCGCAAACTGTCTACCAACTACAACTTGTACAGGCTAGAGTTTGATACTCGTACTCTGTTCGACTTGTTTTCTGCCTCGTTAAGTAGGAAATATCTAAGTTAGATACTGTTTGAGAAAGTTATAGATCCTTGAGGGTTTTATGCTTCAATATTAATTAAGATTATATTTCTGTTAGTTACTAGATGACTCGTAAAGATACCAAAGGAAATATAGTAAAATTATTTGTTTATTATTTCATATAGGCACATAAAAGGCGCTTTAGAACGTCAAAAATAGTTAATTGATTCTAGTTGCCTCTTCCAAAAGGTAGTAATGTACCTACTCTTTTAAAATGTTAACAATAGTTTGTACACATTCATTAATAATTATTGGTGAAAACGATGTACCTAGAATAAAATTACTATACCACAATAGGTAAAAGCGTCAAAGTAGCCGTCGAAATTCGAATTGTCTTAGATTTTTTGCAATTTGCAATCTAAATAAGATTCGCGGCCGTATCAAATACTTATTTATTTATAAAATTATTGTCATAAAAATCTTCAATACAATACTATAATCTCATATTGATCCTTTTGAATGACTATTTCATGAAATCACGACATTTGAGGACAATTATAACCTAGGTGTATTGCTGGTTCTAAGGATTATAATTCTGTAACTAAAACCATATTTGCAATTTGCAAAAACCGTAAGAAAATTTGAATTCCGCGGGCTCTCATAGCACATCCCCTTAATACTAAGTGGATATATTCCATAGATCGAAAATAGGTCTTCATTAGGAAACAGCGATTGAGGTCAATTAACATTGATATTTTGTTGTGCTCGTGCTCTAGAATATAGAAAAACTGGATGTATTCTCTCATCTTTATTATGGTAGGTATGTGCCTACGCCTTTTTGAGCCGGGTTAACTTAAATGGTAAGTAAAGGCGTTTAAAGAAAAAAAAAAAAAAAAAACTTCTCCAATAAATCGTGAAACTATCGAAGCGTTTAAACAGCCTAATAATTCAAGTAGTCAATTGACTCCAATAGCGATGATTGACATGGACAATTATGTGGACATCTGCAGTAAATAGGGACCAAGTAATGAATGGTAATGAAGTGGAGTCATATCCCATAGGATTTTTTTCTGAAATTATGGGTTCAAACCCTTATCTTTTATGTACTTCATCATCATCATTATCAACCACAGCCCCACGCTCCTGTGCCAGCCTCATCCAGGTTCTAAACGCGACGGCAACAATGTCATTCACCCATCTCGCCGTTGGACGACCGACACTTCGACTTCCAGTCCTTGGACGCCACTCGGTCACTGCCTAAAGGTCTCTGCTCACAGCGGGCGCGGCGCGGCGGGACGGGACGTCGACGCGACGCTGAGCAGTTGTAATGTACTAGATATTATGGACGACGCCACACAGAGCGTCGCGCCGCGTCGCGACGAGTCGGACGGCTCTGTGTGGCGTCGTCCATAATATCTAGTACATTACAACTGCTCAGCGTCGCGTCGGCGTCCCGTCCCGCCGCGCCGCGCCCGCTGTGTGCATAGACCTTTACTCCACCTGTCATCACTGCGCCTTGCCAGGGCCTCAAGACTAGTGTCAGAATGGTCTATCATTGATTTCATAATTGTTGATTTTGGCAAGTTTGGTAATCTACTAATATAATGGCGTCATTATGACTTTCCAATGGTTAGCCACTGATACTCCATTGAAAGAATTGATAATCTCGTACATAATGACAAATGAAACTTCCTACTAAACTTCAAACTTCCTACTACTTCAGATTGCTTATAACACTAATAAATAATAAATGTAAAAATATATATAAATGAAATATGGCATGAATAAATGTTCAAAATGCCTTTGTAATACAATTCTATTACGAGACAATTGACCGACCAATGATCGACCATTATGAATTTAGCAGATTATGAACTTTTAGCAAAATGACAATGGGATCGTATTGGAGTGACGAATTAATAAAAATGGCAGACTTGGGCCCCAGGTGTCCCACCCAACTCCATTTGAGTTCCATAACTTGTTTTTCTTCGTACGTCTGCGAATCTAGACGTTTGGGACTCGGTCTATAAGCCTTATGCCAAGCATGGAACGCTCCATGGCTCTCTGTGCAACTCTCACCCTGTACACATCCTCCTGCGTGAGCGTCCACGTCTCAGCACCGTAAGTCATGGTGGGTACTTAGTCGGTTCACATACGAAAAGAGGCCATACACCATAGGTATACCTTATCCCTGCGAAGATGACAGACGTGATGTTATGTTGTATTTGTGAGAAGAAGCCTTTGCTTGGCAGTGGAAGAATTTCAAGCTGGGACAGTCTAATAAAGTAACCCTATGAACCATTGATATATTAAAAAGGAATATAAAGCACTGCTCTAATGTCACATGAACATTATTGCACTAGAAACGATTACATGTAAACACACCCACACAACTAACTACATTTCCCGATGTCGTGAAACAACCGAAATAGAGAGATATGACGCGGGCTGCAGCGGGAACGAGATAACAATAATTAATATTAACACGAACGGGATACGAGTATTTACCATGTTTATTATTTGTAATGAGTTCCCGATATTTCGGCGCTGTTGCAAGCACCATGATCACGGATAAACTGAAGTCACTGCGGGTGGGTGTTTATGAGCAGACAAAACGGTCTACCCTCTTTCTTGTTCGTTTTTTGAAGTCACTGCGGGCGGGTGTTTATGAGCAGACAAAACGGTCTACCCTCTTTCTTGTTCGTTTTTTGGATATTTACCATGTTTATTATTTGTAGTGATTTCCCGATATTTCGGCGCTGTTGCAAGCACCATGATCACGGATAAACTGAAGTCACTGCGGGTGGGTGTTTATGAGCAGACAAAACGGTCTACCCTCTTTCTTGTTCGTTTTTTGAAGTCACTGCGGGCGGGTGTTTATGAGCAGACAAAACGGTCTACCCTCTTTCTTGTTCGTTTTTTGGATATTTACCATGTTTATTATTTGTAATGAGTTCCCGATATTTCGGCGCTGTTGCAAGCACCATGATCACGGATAAACTGAAGTCACTGCGGGTGGGTGTTTATGAGCAGACAAAACGGTCTACCCTCTTTCTTGTTCGTTTTTTGCACTCAGTACCGGTTCCACTGTCACTCGCAACTCGATTCTGTTCCCGACACACGAAACTCACTGTGTCCGCTCGCGAACTTTTTTCGGCACTTCTTCGGTTTTTACACAGCTGAACCACTGGATTCCAGGCTCTCGACAGTTGAAACCCATCATCTCGGTTTAAGTTCCTATATTTGGTAATCTCAATAGCTTCTCTAACCAGTCTAGGAATATAGTGGCGTTCTGTTGAGATAGTTTTAGTTTAGAAAAATTCTTTATTAACATAAAAGTATACATAGCTGTAGAACTTAAAAGTAAAGTCACAGTCACACTAATATTAATAACAACACTTTTACAGGCTAAGAGCACCTTTATAAGTATTTAATAGTAATGGTTACAACTTATTACACCATGAGGCGCTTATTCATTAAAGCTTAAACATTAACATAAAATTATTGTGATAATTTCATTTATAACATGAGGGGGTAGCAGCAAATACTTAACTACGCGCACAGCGTAAGTGCGACCGTCGACCAGTGCAAGCGGTAGTTCTGTCGAGATGACCTGAGGGTTATGTAACTCAATCCAGTGGTTCGATCCTGATTCCAATAGATGTTGAGCTATGGCCGATTTTTGGGTGTCGTTGTTCTTCATAATTATCACTGTTACGTACCCATAACAACTTACAAGCAAATGGCGACTTAGAAAGCAATATTATTCAAGTAAATTTTAATGAAAATAAGTTTTGATGTACTTACGAGTGGAAAGTAATCCCGTGGAACTTGTTTTTGGTTTGTTAATTTATTATTTTTGAACATTTTGAAAACACAGGAAGGCATTGTTGCTGCTTATTTAGACGATTACGGTAATTTTACTTAACGTGCTACACATGTCCTACACAAACGCCAGTTCGATTGTGACTAAGGTCAGTTGTGCCGGTCGGCATAGGTTATGTGGTCCAGGTAGCGTGTACTTAATCTTCCTTTTTTATACATTAATGCTATGAACCCAAATAATCAGGATAGATCACTGTTAATACCTTTTATTTCGCCAGTTCTCATCTGCAGCCTGTAGATAGATAGATGTAAATCCATAATGGACGGATGGATGACCCCTGTAACACAGGTTTTTCCTAGCATAGGGGTCATTGATCAATATTTTGTGTCAGGCTATTCCCATGTTTAATTAAGTGTCCTGTATGTGTACTTTTACGTCAAATAAAATATTATTATTATTATTTTTATATTTTTATATATCTCGAGACCGAGACGTACGAGGGGCAGAAGCCAACTCGCAGAGGCCCGTTAGACGCTTTTAATTAAATAAGGTACCAACCGACGTTTATCCCTGTACGCACTATGCAAGTGCACCCAAGGACAACCCCCGGTTGGTGTAGGACTATTGCAGGATTTGGAAACAAAGATATTGGACTATGGGTTTGGGTGGTTAAAATGGACTGGTTACCTAAAACTATGGAAGGACTATGGCCCCTGCCTGATCAATGTTTTATTGTACACGGATAAAATGGTATTATTATACTCTTTATTGCACACCATACAAATTACAGATTTATGGTTATGTAGAAATACAAGGAGTTGCACAATGGGCGGTCTTATCGCTAAAAGCTATCTTTTAAAGACAACCTTTGGATGGATTACGGGGAAGGAGAGACAATACTGCAGGTAGTCTGTAGTGTACCATTAACATAATTATATACAATAAATACATAAAACAATATCAATATGCATACTAATCCATTCTATAATATCATATAATAGACTATCCATACTAATATTATAAATGTGAAAGTAACTCTGTCTGTCTGTTACGTTTTCACTCCTAAACTGCTGAACTGATCGTCATAAAATTTGGCAGAGATATAGCCTGGGATATGGAGAAGGACATAGGCATGTCTGCACGTTCCCATTAACTTATAAGGCCAATATATTACAAAGGTGGGTGGAGCCGCGGTCACAGCCAGTAACATTATTATTCCGACTATTCCGATGTTGAAAAACTACTTAAAAATGTTTCCGACAATTGCTAGCCATTGGCAACTGTTTTGACCTCCTGCTAATTAGGCGCCAGTCCGATTGTACCCTTTAACCTGATATGATTGGTTTATTTGGCTGTAAGTACCTTCAGAACATCAGCTGTCGTTCTTGATTTAAGTGGTAGCAATTTGACCTACAATTTGGTACGAGCTTTGTCGTGTTCCCTCTTCTGTTCCTTATGGTCACGTAAGAAACTGTTTGTGTCGACTTAGAATCAACAAATAATGGCTTCTACAAACAGGCGCGACTAGCGACGCGACACAAAGAGACCGCTCGTCGCGCGGCACGCGGTGTCTTTGTGTCGCGTCGCGTGTCGCTCCTGTTTGTAGGAGCCTTAAGTTCCTTCTCAATTTATCAACTCATCCTGTCTTACTTATTTACTAGGTCGGCTTATTGTGAGTTATGCTAGAATATTCTGAGCATTGGATTTCAGTCTTCGGTTTTAAGTGCAAAAGTGTTGTGGGTCTCCCGGTTGGAGCGAAGTTCCTTTCGCTGTATATTATGTTTTACTACAGAGCTATCTCTAGTATGGCCTGAAGTTCTAAGTGTCAAAAGTTTATTGTATTTTTTTTTTTTTTTTTTACTTACAACAGGGAAGCTCTTGGCCTCCATCCCCGCTGGGAATCTCTGAGACAGGTGATTTTACCACTAGACCACAGAGGCGGTTTTTTTTTATCTCATAAGCTTTTACACTTGAAACTAACTTTTTCGGGCATAACACTGTTTCGTTACGTGACGATTTCTGCCAGTTTACTCATACCGCAAGACGCGTTAAAGGACTTCGTTCCGACAATTCTACATTGCTCAACCTAAATGCAATCCTGGTTGCATAAAAATACAGTATTCTTTGCACTATTCCTGTCGTATCGGCCGTAGTTAAAATAACAGGTTTCATCCTCTTCACGCTAGGTACTTTTTAGGGTTTTGTAGTCAATAAGAAACCCTTCTAGTTTCGCCAGTCCGTCTGTCTGTCTGTCTGTCCGCGGCTTAGCTCAGAGACCCTCAGTACTAGAAAGCTATAATTAGGCATGGGTAGGTATATATATACATATTAATCACGCCGAAACAGTGGTAAAATTTTTTTTTTTTAGTTGATTTTTTTTTCGTCTTTTGCATAGTCTGGGGTATCGTTGGATAGGCCGTTCAAAAATATTGCGGATTTGTGTAAACCATTTTTCGATTCAGGGGCGTAATATTAAGCTTTGAAGTGCTAATTTTTGTTAGAGTCAATTGCCCTCCCTTGCTAGGTAAATGGTTGTACTTGGATATATGAAAAAAATCACAGCAGTAGTATGTTGCTTCTTGTCTCAATATGAAACTTTATAAAAGGTATTAGAACATTCTAGACACACTTACCGAGGACGCTGTTGAGCCGCTTTTCATCATTTCTTCTCAGTCACGAGATAATATTTTTTAAAGGAGTGGCGCTAGTGGACTCTTGTACGCCCTCTTAAATTGGCTTATTCCACAAATCCCCCCTGAAAATCCCCCTTGGGAGGAAAAGTGGAATCTGAAAACAGTCTAGAATTCACCTCTGATAATCCCGCTAAGGGGGGAAAACTAGAATTGAAAAAACAAAAAATAACTTATTCCAAGATCCCCTGAAAGTATTTTTTTTACATTAGGGTTCAGTTTTTTCCACTGAGGGGGATTCTCTCAGGGGGGATTAGTGGAATAAGCCCTTAAATTCCTTTTAGATAGATGTTACTACTCCATCACTGAGTTTACTACCGATAAGCAGAGGTATGACGATTCCGACTTGCTAATTAAACACTTATGCTTTTATTTATTACCTGTTTACCTAACTGACATATTTTTTATTTTTTTTTTGGTTTTTTTATGTCACCTTATTGACATGTCACCTTAATTATAATTGCTTGTTTATGTGAAATTTCTACGCCATATATTGGCAAAACATAGTGCACATATTTTAGACCATATATTAATTGTTGGCGACTGGCTGGGATGCCACCTTTTTTTAAGGTGTATATATATTTTTATAATGACTTTAATATTTTTAGAATAGAAGAAATATTTTTGTTTTAAAAAGCAGTTAGTTGTCAAGTGTCAGTGTGCCTTGTACATAATTTTATCGCGTTATTATTATTAATAAATAGCAATTACTCATTCTAAGTGTTTCCATCATTCTCTAATCATTAAAATACATACAGTCCATTTGCTCATCAACATCTATGTCTAACAAAATAAATAATTGATTGATTGATATACATGCAAAGAGATTTAAGATACAAACAATACGTATAATTTTATGTCTTTGTAAACATGTTATACATAGTAGCAAACTGCTTTAACTTATAATCTAAGTCATCGGATTTCCCGGTTTCGTGGTCAGCTGGTGGTTCCAGCTGTTTGCATTCTTCTGTATTTTTAGCTTTCCTTGACCAGATTCTCCCTCCAGTATTCCACCTTTTAGCATGTCTAACTCTTTGTCTTTTGCCATCATGTGGTTGCCATTCCGTTATGATTTTCGTCCGTTTAATCCTGCGGTTCCTTGTCATGTGTTCTGTCCATCGCCATTTCAACTGTCTTATTTTCTTTAGTATGTCTTCCACCTTTGTTGTAGATCTAATATCTTCTGCTCTTTTGCGGTCTTTTATTTATTTATTTATTTAACAACTAGCTGACCCGACAGACTTCGTTCTGTCAAAAGCTATAGTATAAACTCCACTACTCTACCTTACCCTACCTACCCTACCTACCTACCTACCTTCCCTACCCTACCCTACCTACCTACCAACCTACCCTATCCTACCCTACCCTAACCTACCTACCTACCTACCCTACTCTACCTACCTACCTACCCTACAGTACACTACACTACCCTACCTACCTACCCTACCCTACTCTACCCTACCCTAATTTTTCTCGCCGTAAAAACAATCCTTGGACTTCAACGAACATTAAAAAAAAAGAATTGGTAAAATTGGTCCAGGCGTTGTTGAGTTATGCGCTTACCAACACATTTTGCGATTCATTTTTATATTATAGATTTATGTACACACATATAAACAGACAAGAAGAAAGGAACAGAAAAATACGTACAAAGGTGATGCTTATTTCTAATGAAATCTCTTCCAGCATACCTGCGATAGGAAAGTAGATATAGAGATGTAGACAACGTGTGTAAGTGTAGAAGAGAAAAACTAAATAAAAAAATATACATAAAATCAAAATAGCTATACACTAATATAAATACTTATAAACATATAATAAGAGAATATACTTACATACATACTTCTAAAATAAATATCACTCAAATATATACTTAGAACTACAATGTAGTGGAAAATAATAAACACATAATAATATGCAACTATGACGAAGTAGAAAGATAGTGATCCTTTACATCATCATCATCATCATCATCATCGTCTTTATTTCATATGAGCATCACGCCCAACTTAAACTTCTTTCAATTTCTCTTTGACACGTTCTAATTTTCAGAAGATGTTTCTGAGTTCACTAGGAACTACCTATCCTTAAAAAGGTGTGACCGTATAATTATAACGTGACCTCTGCCTTGTATTGTCACTTTTAAAGCGTGAAACTTTAATACCCATAGCAGGTTCCGATCTGAAAATTCATTAGGCCCCTTCTATGCAAATTGAGTGATATTAAAATTAAAAGCGATCAGCAATTTTGGACCTTATGTTTTGAAGTTTAAAGGTTAATTTGATTTTGTGAAGTGTTTAATAAAGTTGTGTTCATTTCAGTTCATTCCAAGAGTACCTGATGTGCTCTGAAGAGACAGTGCAGAGGTCCTGTGGCGATGAAGCGGCGCTGTTCACAAGCGCTTTCCTGAAAAGGATGGCGTCAAACATAATTAAGGTTGGTAAATAATTCTGCCTTTTACGGACTGAAAATTTCAGCTCAAGATCTCTTTGGAGTGATTTACAACCAAGTACTCGGTACCTAAAACAAACTGAAAAGACCCAAGCCTCTTAGCCTTGACCAAGATTATTTGCAAGACACTAACTAGACTAATTACAACGTAGACCACTCTTAAGTAAGTTGTTTTTTTCTTGGAAACTGAAAATCAAGTAACGAAAAATTAACTTTGTGTAGTCGTTTGAAGGAAACTCTTGCACCTATACCTTAACAAATTTCTTTCAGTCTACTTCATACCAACGCGTAAGAACTGTGGTTCGCGAACGTATAACATTTGTACGCTTCCAAAAGAACCGAGCTTTCCAAACTCGCGAAACTTTATTATTTCTTTCACAAAATTACGAGTTTTCTGGAGCCAAACCGAAGAGACAATGTCGTGACGGGAAACTCTTCCGATTTCGTTCGTGACTCCGAAACTGTGGCTTGTGCTGTAAATTTTATATTTAGTAGTTTATGTTGTTTCTCTTTGTAACTGAAACTATTCGTGTAAATTCTGCGGTCGACCATATATCGATATACATATGTAGTTATATTTAACCTACCCCGAATAAATACTTAACCTATATTAAAGCTATTTTACTCAGTGTAGTCCTCAATTACTTATCCTTGTTCCAGTTTAATTTAAGCATTATGCAAGAACCAAACTGTTATCTTCTGAAAAGCTGTATCGTTAAGAAAGTTTCAACATTTATATTTGTTTTACAGAATTTCTGCTTCGAATACAACAGGCAGGAGTGCGGGTTACCAGACAAGGGTTCACATCTCTCGCATAGCGTTCTTTTAATCAGTGTTGCCAGCCTCACGCACTTAGCATTTTATGCATCTGTCAACTTAGTTCCCACGTAAGTTTTTCATGCAAGGAACAATGCAAAATTTGAATTGAGGACGTTGTGCGGTGTGCAATATTGCCAGTACGAGTGACTGATGCAATGTGTAATGAACTGTAAGAAATGAATGCGGGTGAATGTTGCAGTTCCTCGGTTAAAAACCTGATAGACTATTTATTATAGTTATAGATTATAATCTCATTGTTTTACGCCTTTTTCGTCGTCCATTGTAAATTGTGTAAGTAGTTTATGAGCACTGAATGTTTTATGTAAATAATTCCACTGCATTGTTGCCAAATAATATTGTAGTAATTGATACGTGTAATTACATTATTTACCCGACTATGGTATTGCAAACGTAGAGGTTATGACTTCGACAGTCTCTGTGTATGTAGGAAAATTAATTTGTATCCATTGATGTCTAATTTACTGGACTGATTTACCTATAAAAATCAGGATTAGGTGTATAGATTATTTAAATGTTAGTGTTTTCCGTAGTTGGGTGGCAGTTAAGGGGGATGCACTAATGTAGTCTGCGAAATTCAAATTATCTTACGTGTTTTTCCGGTCGATGTCAGGGTGTATGTTGATTAAAATATGGTTTGCGACCGCAACAGATATGTTTTTAAAGAATTATAATCATTAGAATCAGCAATACAACTCCTGTTAGAATTGGCCTCAAATGTCATGATTCTTTGAAATAGTCATACTATAGGGTAATATGAACTGAGAGTGTTATTGATGATTTTAATAATATTAATTCGGTAGATACATATTTTTTTACTGTCGCGAAACATATTTAGATCCACATACAACCAGATATAATAACCGGCACCAGTCGTGAGCACAGATAGGCAGTAGTGGGGGCAAGCTCGCGCATAGACGACGAGTATCGACTGACGAACCAATCGCATGCAGCTCGGCGCCTCCGGGCATCTTCATTCCGCCAAAGAAATGTAAAAATTTACTACTGCGCAGGTGTCAGTTTGTGCTCACGACTCATGCCGGTTACTATACTAACCTGCAAATTGGTAAAAACGTAAGAAAATTTGAATGTCGCGGGCTACCCTGACGATTCCGCCTTAAGAAAGATGTAACTACCATTATTGTTATCGTTTCGTTAATATTAATGTTGCAAATAAAAAAAATACAGAAATTTAAAATTGCTCAATCAAAAAATAATGCATTCTTTTGAAATTATCACATTGAATTGATGGTTGATAATAGTTAATGAATTTATGAAATTAATAAACGTTAATTTGTTATTAGTATATGAAATAATAATTGTATTTTTATTGTATAAGTAGGTATACTTATATTATAGCTTGTAGAGAAAATATTGTATAAGGATGTCAGTCTTTATATTAAGCTCAGAACATCCTGTGATAGATTGTAAGTAGTAGCATTGTGTCAACATTTAGGGTAAAAACATAACCGTTCTTCGCAGTCGGGTAAAAATTCTGATACTGTGGGTACAACCAACGACAACGGTGAAAAACATTTTTATGTCTTCAAAACACAAAAACGTACTTATTACTTTAAACTCCGTAAGTGACTGAATAGGAATAATTACGGACAACGAAGCAAGAACTGCCGTCAAAATATTTTTTTCACTTTTGTCGTTGGCTGTACAATGTTACAGAGTAAAAATAATGTTTAATTGTTACGAGAATTTAATCAATTTGTTATTATTTTTGTAGTATAATTATTGTTTTATTATTATTTTAGTCATTCCTTGTATTCTTTTATAGCTTTTTTTATTAACGTGGAAAGAATGGTATTGGAGAAAGTATGATAAAATAATAATGTCAATATAAAACGTATTCATGTCATGTCTGCTATTATATAGCAAAGCAAAATACATAACTATGTTTTGGTTAAATCCTTAAGCTGTTGTTTTTTACTACTGACAAATTTCTTGGTGATTTCACAGATAAGTCAATACATGGAGTGTCAAGTATGCATACTGTTATACTATAATCAGACTCGTGTCGGGACACAGTGGTGATAGCAGAGTTTCACAGTCTGGTGACTGTGAAACTCTGCTATAAGTGACGATTTTGCCGTTGACGATTGCAATTTTTCTGTAGACGTCAATTGTTGGACCGCACGTACTCCATTATTTACTCCGCTGTCACCTCTGAAAGTAACTTAGTAAAGGACGCTATTCATAATTATATTTTGTAGATGAAATGCAATTTCTTCAAGAGGTTGTGAGTGTACCTTTGCTTATGTGTGACCTATCACGACTATGTCTTATACTAAATAGTGCACCAAAATAAAATCCTAATGGTCATAATCTCCAACGTGGTAACTATTTTGCGTCATAAATAAACTGTTGTAAATCATGCTTATGCTATGTTTTTATAGACAATGTCTATGGTCGGCAAGATAATTATATAAGGGTGTTACCACACCAATCCATCGATACATGGTCACATGGTGACATGGTCGACGTAGATCGATTGGTGTCTACTCCGTTAATTTGTGAATAATCCATTCTACCGTCGAACGATGGCATCGATTGACGATCGATCGATTGGTGTGGTAACACCCTAAAAAAGATGATTAAAGTTGGAACTGAGTACCGAATTAAGTGAAGAAGTTGTATTTTTATTTCAATTAGATGTACAATTCGTTTAACACAATTTTTCTTAAATTTTGTGTAAAAGACAACAGTTTACTATTGTTGGTAATTTAGCTCTTATTGTATATTATATGTACTGTTGAAAGGAAACAAACGTTTAAAGAAAGATAAATCGGTTGTAATTTCCATATGTGTAAGAATAGTAAATTAAAAAAATTGTAGTGGTCAAACTTCTCCCAACTTTTGACCGATTTGTAAAGCAAGTATATCCAAATAGATATAAAATATCTACATATCAATAACTCTATGATTTTTGTAGATCTGTCTAACTATAAGGACTGTACCTAAATGCGTTGTATGAGCGTATAAGGAAGTACTCCATTTGTTAGAACTTCCGTGCCAGTACAAGTCGAAAGTTTTTTATTTTTCAGTCGTGTTCATTATTTTTGCATATTTTGTAAAAGCTGCCATTTTGTCTACAATCGCATATGAATGTGTTAAAAATATTACTTTTTAATGAATGAACATTTCGCCTATATAGGCGAAAAGTACCAGTAAAGTTCTAGCTAATGATACCAGACGTGGTAGTCAAAAATACGTAGGTAGAACAAATGATTACTTTGTACATATTTTCTTTAAAATTAATTTTAGATAAATGAAGACTTTCACCTATTATAACTTATTATCGTAGTAAATCAATAGAAAGACGGTAAAAAGTTTTGGAATATTTAATTATATATTTTCTTCTAAAAAGAAAAGCGACTGGTAGGTAAAAAAAATCTTGCCACAATTTTTCACAACGCACACCGCCTTTTCGGAAGCGATCATTACTTAGTTCTTTTCGCGAAAAGCTGACAGGTAGTGTGGCATATCGGCTTGCACTGTGTCGTGATCTGACACCAATGGATACTTACCCTATACAGGATAAGTTTAAAAGGAGTGCGTATATTTTTGTTGGTAATCAGGTGCATAAAACTGAACAACTTTCCCCAAGGAACATAGGTCGAAATCTAAAAAATAAAATTCATCTTCTCATACAAACATAAGTCACGTGACCAGTCACTTTGTATGTATGAAAAGACGATTTTTTATTTTAAGATTTCGTCCTATGTTCCTTGGGGAAAGTGGTCCAGTTTAATGCACCTGATTACCTCCTAAAATATACGCACTCATTTTGAACTTATCCTGTATAAGGTGTATCTATTCATACACGAAATATTTTACGAGATACACCTGTATGTGGTGAAGAAGCCATGGAAACGATTAAAAGCCACCGCACTCGCGCCGCCACCGTCGCCGCGTCCGGGCAGGTCATTCATAGAATAAGTAAAGGTTTTTTGAAAAAAAAAAAAAAAAATCTCAAGCAATTTTAAAATTATAATAATTACGTAACAATAAAAAAAGAAATATTCGTTGCTATGGTTTTTTTACCACTTAAAGATGTTTCTCTTAAAATATTTCGTGTACGAATATACTCGTATACACCTTATACAGGGTGGAAACTTTCAGCGGGGCAGTATTTGTGACTTTTTGAGTACTCCAACGATGGTTGGTCCCATTGAAGTTTTTGATCAGTATTAGAAACAGGATCGATTGGCATCAAAAAATGTTTTTGTGTAAAATGGCAATTTTCTTGCTAACTATACATTTTTTTGAAAATCTGTGAATGGGGATCAAAATTTCATAAAAAAATTATGGATAGTCTCCTAAGACCATTTTCGTGTAGCTGCAACGGATAAGGTACTTCCCCTTACTGCCCCGCTGAAAGTTTCCACCCTGTATATCCTATCAATGAATGTTATTGTTAACGATTATGAGTATTTTACTATTTACTAATGTACTTGTATCCACTAATTAGGCAATGAATGTAAAAGACATAGTCTTTTAGAGATTATTCATCTATGAAAATAAATGAGTTGAGAATTGGAGTTCTGACTTTTTATTTTTGTGTCGTTTATTGCCAGATTCAGTTCGCTAGATAAGCTGCCTAGAGATCCAATTATCCGGTGATAATTGGACATCACAGTTAGGCTGCTTGCTTTAATTGGCTTAATTAGTTTGAAACACTGAGCGAACTAAACCTACCGAGTCAGATTATGCACGTAAAAATGTTATTCCTATAAAGAAAAAGTACGCGAATGGAGCTACAATACAGATTAATACAGATGGGTCACTCTGCAGTTTAAGTATGAAGCTACAAGTACGCGTTGGGCCCATTTCACTGGGCCAATCCAGTAGGACTGCCGTGCGCCGCCGGCATAAGAGTTACGCGATAGAAAGAGAGGCAACTTGTAGGTGTATATAACTGTAGGTAATAAGCGTTGTGCGATCATTCTGACCTCGCCGCCGAGGCCCAGCGCGAAATCCTTGACTAATCAGTCCTCCCCGACCCTTGCTTTCAAACGAAGCGCCAGCACGCGTTTTAGCTGAGCAGCATTTAGTCCAAACTCCCCATGATAATAATCAAAACAATGATTTTATCCAGCCACCGACGGTCCCTTGCCACCCTCCCCCCTCCTCCGACTCTGCCCTAAGCCGAGGTTCGTACCCGGCAGGGGGTGCCCTTAGCGAGCAGACGGAAACTATTTAGCTTATAAGTATGCCCCTGGCTGGAGGCCTTCAAATCCGTTAGGAGCTTAAGGCACCACAGGATAGTCCGGTTAAAGAGTCCGAGCCCTTCGTGGTTACACTATGAGATGCCATAAAAAAAAAGAAAAAAAAAGTTGTGCGACCTGAATTACACTTTATTGTGTCGTAGCAAGAGTCGCTTTTTATTTAAATTATTTTGTGGAGTGTCCCATCTGTATTAACCTTTTGACCGCCACAGTCGTGTATAGATGACAAACCAAAATGTGCCCAGCACGCCAAGGTCACGGCTACATGACAAGACTTTTTTACGTACATCTGTAAATAAAGCTCATAAAACAACATTGTTTTTTTTATTTCTTTTGATAATTAGGTATGTTCCTTGACTCATCCAATTTTTTTTTATTCCTCAGCGTCGCAAGTGTTGTTCAGTCGTTACCGACGGCATGGAATGTTGCCATTTTAAATGCTGTATTTATTTAAACTTTTAGAAGTATTGTATTTATTTTATTTCTTATTTTGTTATTTTTGTCTCATTCTTTATGCTGCACCGGGTAACGTCATCACGTCAGCGCCGGCTGTCGCTGAAAACCAGCGCTGGGGCTCTGTCTTGCATAGGGTCGCAGCATTATGCTGAGCGATGGCCTTTTTGCGTGGATGTGGCGCATATTTTCCCCCAACTTGTTATTTTCGTGTTTGTGTTCTTTCTCTGAGTCATGTTTGCCGCAAATAAACGTATTTTCTTTCTTTCTTTCTTAATTTATATTATTTGAACGTCTTTCTTTATATTTCATCATAAATTAACATAAGATGACATAAACTCGAAAGGACGAATTTTTGACGTGGAATGGGAAACTACTAAATTAAAATATTATAACACTGACTGACAAGAAACAATATTTTCTGTAACAATGCCTCCGTCATTTGATTTACACACTGTCTAAACCCGATGCCTATTTCTAAGTGCATTTTGATGTAAAAACTGCAAAAGACTGAATAAAAGAGTTCCGAATAATACTTAATGAAAAGGTTCTTAGCTAAGAGCGACGCTCGACAGTACAGCAGCGCAATATTCCGTGAGAAAAATGAGAAAAACAACACTGACGACAAAATGTGCATCGGATGCTGGTGAAAACGAAAAAGTCGGCCAGATCTGACCACAAAGTTTCTACTTTAAGAGTCTATTTACAAATCAAAAAAGTAAAGAGCTCGTGGTTCCTATTTTTGTGTCTTTGTACACTGACCTTTTGTGGATCAAAGTTTGATACAACACAAAGTTCCATTAGGGAAAGCATTCGGGAGTCTTACGCTGTAGGAACATGTGAGACGGATATCATTCTACAAAGCTTTGAAGTCAAAGTACGCGATTTAATGCTATCAAAGAACTGATTTTAAGGATGTCCGAAATGCAATAAAGTATCGATATATATCGTATCGATATTTTTTGAAAATATCAATATCGATATTTATATTTTTATTAAAAAATATCGATATATCGGTATGATTTGACAGAAAATATTCGTGCTAATGAATAGACATCATTTTTAATAAATCAAGATCAACTATTAAGAAATTTTAATTATTTATTAATCAAACCAATATTTATCTGATACAGACATAAGAAAAACTCTTTTAAAACAGCAAATCGAGTCGACCAAAAACCAAAAATAAAAATATATAATTTGTAAAAAAGATGTTAGTATAAAAAAAGTGTTCCATCTTAGGGTTTTTTAATCTTAAAACTTATAAATGTTTATTGGTCTGAAAAAAATATAGATTTTTATATCTTTTCGATACTTGTAATTTTATATCGATACAGCGATATAACGAAATATTAAATATCGCTCAAAAATATCGATACATTTAAAAAATAATATCGGCATCGATGTATCGATATTTTTTCAACAATCCTACCTGATGTAGTACCTTTTCTGGCGATCTGTACATTGATTTTTAAAGAGACTTTCCATTTCTATATAACACGTTACGACGGTAATGGATTAGTGGAGAGTCGAATATGTACCTAATCTTTAAAATCGAAGTCGTTTGTAGTCAGTGTTATTTGCTATTATTTTTTTTCAGGCGCTTTATTGACGCTATATATGTACCTTCCTGTCGCAGGCAGATTGTATTCGTCTTCACATATAATTATTAATGTGTATAAAATATTTTTAACATTTTAAAAGAGTAAAGGAGTTAATCAATTAGGTAATTATTTTATTGTAACTTTTGACGTTCAAAAGTGCCTTATAAGTGCCTATCCATACTAATATTATAAATGTGAAAGTAACTCTGTCTGTCTATCTGTATGTTAGGTTTTCACGCCTAAACGCTGAACCGATCGTCATGAAATTTGGTAGAGATATAGCCTGGGATATGGAGAAGGACATAGGCTACTTTTTTACGCGATAACCGACATCCACGCGGGCGGAGCCGCGGGCAAAAGCTAGTTTGAAATAAATGCTTTAACTTTATGATTCGTCATTTTACAAAATGCCGCCGTCCGCTTACAAACTTTCGCTGTTATGCACCTATTTATAATATGTATTTAAAACATTTAGAACATCTATAATCTGTTGGTGATCAATAAGTGAAAATCCCGTCGAGTAATTAATCTACTTCGTAACTTTTTGTTACCTGTGTGCAGAACGGCTCATTTCCTGGGGATGGCCATTATGTCGACTTCTTTTTGTGTAGGACGACGGCAGTGAATCATTCTGATGGAAAACAGCGGAGATTGGCGAACAGTTGACGGAAAATGAAGATTACGTGCAACGTTGTGCTGCGACACGGTAATATAGTTCAGTATACACCGTGGCATTTTAGTCGTCTTAAATAGACAGCCCACTTCATGTATCCAATGACTACTAATCATACATGTAAAAAAAAAAAATTTTTTTTGTACCTTTGGATTTTTTTAATTTTTTATTTTGTTTAATTATGACGCATGACATAGTTTAAAACACCCTGTTACGAGAGCAGTCCGAGCCTTGTGTTACAAGGGCGCCGCGGAATGGAGCGGCGACATCTTTATCAGAGTTCATTCACCCTAACGCAAAAATGTGTTTATATAATAATATACATGAATAATATTATAATAAGTAAATACAAGTTATATTTAAGTGATTAAAGAGTGTTCATATAGCGAATGTGAGTACCAATACAAACCATTTCTAGTTTAATGGTACAAAACAAACGAACCTGTATTAAGACTGTATGAAAAAACAATAAAAAAAAAAAATTGCAACTTAAACTTAATCTAAATTCATTCTGCGGCGCCCTTGTATCACAAGGCTCGGACTGCACTCGTAACAGGGTCTTTTAAACTATGTCACGCGTCATAATTAATAAAAAAAAAAAAAAAAAAAAAACAAATGTTCAAAAAAAAAAATTTTTTTGTTTACATGAATGATAAGTAGTCATTGGATACATGAAGTGGGCTGTCTTTGTAAGACGACTAAAATGCCACGGTGTATATTATGGATGTATATAGAACCTACCTATGAGTACCTATGTGATGAAGTACACAAATTATGTTAGGTAGATATTGGTATGTTAGGCAAAGCTTGTGCAAGCAATGTTAGGCTTACGGGTTTACAAAGGCTTAGCGGTATTTAACTCGAGGATAAATATGGTAATTCACTTAGACAGATAATAATTTTATTCATGTCGTGGGTGTTTCTTATTCTAAACTTCAAAATAAATTATTAATAGTTAGATAGGAAGGTCTATTCGATTATTCCAAACTTCTTTTAGATCTTATGACGTTTTCGCAAAAAGATATCACAGTAGGTAGGTACCTACTAGAAAAACAAGAATCACAAAAATGGTATCTTGGTATCCAATTTTATTATTTTCAGTTTTGGTTGCATGTTATAAGTTACGACAAGAAAAAAAAATTAAAAAAAAATATATACATATATATAAATAAAAAAAAAAGTTTGCAATGAAAGTGAAGACGTGAAGACACCACATGTAATTTTATTATTTATTAAATCAGTAGAAGACCCAAGAAAAGTATTATAAGTTAAATTCAACAACTGCCTGTTGCTCAAAAAATTAAATTAAACTCCCACAATTTTCTATCTATATAATTTTCTTCTAAAGTTCAAACGTCCGTTTTTGTCGCGATCATGATTTGACGTCATTTGCCACGAAACTGCTTTGTTTACATCTGTTTTGTAGCCCCAAATCATATAAATTAAATATTTTTTGTGCTTTATTCAAGCAGAAATCGCACTGACTTACTTTGCAAATAATAGCTTTTTATTCACATAGTTTTCTTCATCAATAACGTTTTGAGTTTGCGTTTCGTTCCACCAAAAAAAACGCAACATATAATAATACATTATTTGTACATATTATTATTACTTAAAAATTAATTAATGTTAATTTATATTTTGGGTAAAATCAAGTTCAAATAATAAATTAAATGTGTCTATATTACATTTTTACGACCTTTAAAAAAAAAAAAAAAAGTAATGAAATAAAATTCCATATATATATTTTTTTTGTTACTTTTTTGACTCCTACACAATGTATATTTAATTAATTAAAGTTTTGAATTAAGTGCATATTCCGTATTGTTTCTAAAAAACAAGAATAACATCTTTGATTGCACTCAGTTGAAAATAAAAATGAAGTTCCCGACCCTTTTCATACGATATACTATGAGAAAAAAACTGCTCATTCAACATCGCTTACGAAGCAGAACCTAGAGGAAACCGCGTTTTAAATCTTCTTCGATCTCGTAAGCCGCGAGTTGATCACTTCCTCAGAGAAATCAGTAGCGACTTCTAATGAAAGCCGATTATTCTTTATTTGATCGCGACTGGGAGCCGGGAGCGGGATGCAGTGCATTGAGAGACTGAACTTGTCGGGGCGAGAAATCGTTTGAAACTTTACGAAGGAACGTTTTATTTTGTGTTATATTTTCTATAAGATATGTTGGAAGTAGTGTTTCTGTGATTTTGGTTTTGAAAGGAATGTAGGATAAAAGAGTTTTCCTTGTAGTCTAGCTAAGCTCGTCATACACATTATATTTGCTCTTACATGATGTCTTGTTTAGACTTTAACAGACACAATCTGCCTAGCCTTTTCCCAACTACGAGTATGTTGGGGTCGGCTTCCAGTCTAACCGGATGCAGCTGAATACCAGTATTTTACATGGAGCGACTGCCTATCTGACCTCCACAACCCAGTAATTGGGTAACACGATACCCCTTGGTAAGACTGGCTGTCAGACTTTTGGGCTTCTGAGGACCCGTAACGACTGTCAAAGATCCACGAATGACAGCCGGGACCAACGGCTTAACGTGCTTTCCGAGGCACGGAGGAGTCTCGGTATGTAAAGATGGTCACCCATCTACGGACCAACCAGATACACATAGACATAGTGTGAAAATCATGGATCAACCACAATGGCAGGTTTCGTCCCCGTTGATAGCAATAGGTTCGCCCCAACATGGGGCATGGGACTTAAACATAACTGGCGAAACAATCATTTACTGTTACTTATTTAATATACTCGTATGTATGTATAAATTTATTGTTATTATTATTTTCAGACCGGTTTTTGCACGGTAGGTAACAATGACAAATCATAATATAGAGCATCCTATGGTGGTTTTTTAATGTCCGTGTGACAGTGAATTATTAGGTAAACATATAATACAAAGAAGAGGCTATGAACCTCTACAATTACCTATAGGTACGTACCTCGGTAGGTATACCTGTACATAGGTAATCTTTACAGGATCGTAGATCAAATCTTTAATTAATTAAATTTTTAATCTTTAAAACACTGTTGGTACACTAAAAGAAACCACGATTAAATTACTCCCCAATCCACCTTCATAACTTAGGTAGTAAACCTAATATGGTAAGGCTATGAGATATCATAATTAAGCGCATTACGATGCGCATTATGATTTAAGAAAAAAAAAAACATATTTTAGGAAACCACCAAAGACATTATATACGGTAGTTGATGACTACGCAACGGTTAGGAATAAATAAAAGAAGATAATAAGCTTTAAGGAAGGTTCCATGAACCTGTACTGATTACCTACAGGTAGGGCTGCCATCACCTAAATTTACGACGCCGGACAAAAACTTACAAAGCCCCGCATATTTAGGTGAAATTGAGTTATTTTCCCGGACACCGATAAAAAAAAAAAAAAAATTAAATTAATAAAAAAAATTGAATAAGTATAAACATATTCAATTTTTTTTATTCACTTTAACAGCTTGTTTGCACTTTATTTAAAAATGATAAACAACAATTAATAAATACGACTACAGCGTAACAAATAAAATAGTCAAATGAAACAAAGAAAATGATAGACTCTTCTTTTTCTGAGGTAATCAGAATACCTAGAGTGAAGATCACCGTAAGTAATCTGGTAACAGAATAATTAGGAACACTTCTTTTTGGCATTAAATCATTAAATTTGAATTAGAATTTTTTGCTTAGTTTTCTTACTTATTTTGGAACTTTTCAGACTTTCCAATTTTTGCTAAAATGTATTTCTTTTCGATCAGGAATTTATAAAAAACTTTAATTTATTGCTTATATTCCAATTAATTGGGATTTCCCTGACACAAAGTGTCCGGGATTCACCCACACGGACACTTATTGAAAACCTCTTCCGGACGCTCCCCAGACTAAACTAAGACAAATGGTAAACCCGGACGGGTGGCAGCCCTACCTATAGGTAGGTCCCTCAGTTGGTATACCTATAGGTAATCAAAACAGGGCTGTAGACCAACTCTTTGTAATGATAACACATTGTTGAGACGCTGTAAGGACCCACGATTAAACATCTCCCAATCCACCTTCCTAACGGGCGCCGTCAGTTGGGACCGGTCATCTCTTAGCTGCCACGGCTTATTTTAATTTTTGAATTATGTCTATTACGGACGCTTCTAACGTGCACGTCTTTCTACATTGTTCTCACATGTATAACTTCAACATGAATGATGTAACCCATATTTTGTAACAATATTTTGTTTTAAAAGAGTGTCCATGGAGTTTCTTGTCCGTTCTTCTCCATAGGAACCTACTACGCTTTGGAATGGGCAACTAGCTTCATCTTTCTGACTGACCGACCCCTTGACAATTCAAAAGTGCCTGTAATTGGTTTATTTGAAATAAATGCTTTGAATTTGAGTTTAACATAGTAAACAACATGATACACCATATCCAATATTCTTAGCTACTACGAACTAAAGTGACGCTTAAAACCGCCACCCAACACTACTTACCTGCACCGTCACAGAGAATAGCTACAGAATGTTGGCTCCATACAACGAGCGAAAACAGGCGCAGGCACACACAGGGACGAATATATGGAGTCGTCCAGAGGTCTCGAACTATTTCAAACGAATTCCAGTCGTGAGTAGGATTACCATTTCGAAATTTAAATAGTCCTGACAAAAAGCCGAAAGACATTTGCAAATAGTCCGTACATTTTACTTTATAATGTTAATATATCCAATGTTCATTAGGGTTCCGTACCGAAATGGTAAAAAGGAACCCTTATGGTGCGACTCAGTCTGTCTGTCACAGCTGGATATCTCAAGAACTACTAATGCTATCAACTTGTGGAATAATTTTAGATGACGTTTGCCCAACTATTTTGCAAACTTAACGAGTTCTTAAAAATTCGAAGTGGTGATAATAGGGCATGTGGGGTATCATATTTATGAAAGAGCTCTTTTTTCTCAAAAATTTTTCTTTTTTTTCTAAGCTGGGTAATTTTGATTTTTGACGAAAAAAAAAAATTCTTATCGCCGATATTTGCATAGAGAAAAATCTGAAATTATTCAATGTGATAGAAGTTTATGTAAATAAATTACAAGAAAAATAAAACAATGTCTCTAAATAGCACACTTTTTCTAATATTGCAGTTTTAGGTCAGCGCCATCTCTTGATAGATAGTGGAACAGATTTTTTTGGTAAGTACTAACCCTCGGTGGGCGAATCCGACTCGACCTAGACGGGTTCTTTATTTTTTTCAAATAAAAAATCCGTTAATACCGGACAAATGACAAGGCTTGGCAAAGTCCGGACGGGGGCCAGTAAGCCGAATATGTGCTGACAAATCCGGTACATCCGGTGCACTGGCACTCGCTGTAGCGTGTCTATGTAACCTATCATATCATCACGCTTCTATTCCCCCACGGGGATAGACGGAGGTGAGGTGTCCCACATTTCGCCAGTTATGTTTAAGTCCCATTGTAATAGGGGGCGAAAATGTAAAAACATTCGAAAACAAGGGACTAGATACACTAAGCGTCAAAGTCAAAGTCAAATCACTTATTTCAAATAGGCACGTAAAAGGCACTTTTGAACGTCAAAAATTGCAAAAATAGTTAATTGATTCTAGTTGCCCCTTCCAAAAGATAGTTATGTATGAGGAAGAATGGGCAAGAAACTCCATACTTACTCTTAAAATGTTAACAATAGTTTGTATACATTAATTAATAATTTATAGGTGAAGACGATGTACCTAGAATAAAAATTACTATACCGCAATTGGTAAAAAGAACGAAAAGTGTAAAACGCAAAAAAACGTAGAACCTTTAACTCTGCCGGCCAACTCTATTGCATTAGTTGTGAACTTGTGACCGGGTATTTAAAACAAAATTTGGTCTGGCATATGAGGGCATAAGCTAGGAAATAACATTTTCAAAGGGAATATCGAGGCGCTATCGAAATCGATAAGGAGGACGAGCACATAACCATCAACAGGGCACAAATCCAGACTCCGGTCTGCTACTGAGAAATACCTGATAGAAATCCCCAATAACACTTCGGCCTACCTGAGAATCGAACCCAGGACCTCATGCTCAGCAGTAGCGCTTGTGACCGCTAGACCAAAGAAGCAATAAATAAGGTACCTACGCTTTGGAATGGGCATGTAGCTTCATTTTTCTTACTGACCGACTCCTTGACAATTCAAAAGTGCCTGTAAATTGGTTTAATTGAAATAAATGATTTGAGTTTGAGTTTGAGGATTGTCCACACCGGAAAAAGAAAAAAAAAAAAGACTATTTCCAGCAATGGACGTCTTTCGGCTGAAATTTTGAATATGATGACTGTGTGCGTAGTGCGTGCGCTTTTTTTTGCTTGTTGCATGGATCCGGCCTTCTGTACGTATCTATGTTGCGCTACTTACCTCCACCGTGTAGGGGGCTATTAATAGCGCCGATCGCTCTCCAAAGTGGCTCGCAATGAATGGGCTAGGTTGCACCGAGGTCTCTCCAGCTAATCAATTGCGAACCTGGACATTTTCTGTCTTTATACGGAAGATTGGGGGAATGTGCAACATTTATTGTGGGCGTTAGTTGTGTTGGTGATAGGTATGTTTTGTCTTACTTGCATGTTTAGTCAATTATGTGGTTTATTTGTATTCGATTTTTTATTATTACTACTTTTTGCCAGCGGCTTCGTCTGTGTGAAAGTCGGAAATTATGCCACGAAAATGTGCTACCGGGATAAAAAGTATTCTATCTCGTAATCCAGCTTGTGGTTCTCCTGTTTGCAAAATTTTATCCAAATCCGGTAAGTCGTTTTTGCGTGATTGAGTAATTAATATCCAAACATACAAACACTCACATTTATAATTTTATATTAGGATGAGGATTATAAAGTCTTTGTTGTCACATTTCCGGGCATAGAACTCGCTCTCCTCTTTCCACTTTTCCCGGTGTACCGCGAATCTAAGACAGCGAAGGTCAGTCCTCTGCTGTCTTAGATTAACGTAATATTAAAAAAAAAAAAATATTGGTACTTGGCAGATCTGATTGAACTCACAACCTCGTTATCCAGAGAGTAGTTTTCTTACTCTGGACTATCGCGACATTGTTCAGGTAATTATGAACGAGAGTAATAATTCAATTCAATTCAAATAATTTTGACTTCTATTGCGTTGGTGGCATGACAAATGCAGCTGCAGTAAACAGTTGGTATTATAACCAGTTTTTTGCTTGGAATGCCATCCTTATGCTTACGGGATAGAAGTCAAAATCGGTTGAACGGACTGTAAATAAGGTTTTTTTTTTAAATGTCGAATATTATAATATTTTAAATGGAATATAGGTATGTGTACCTACTCGCATTTGTGAAATCACAACTAAACAGTGTTAGAAAAAAAAAACACTTTTTTCAATAAATATAACCTCGGTGCAGGTTATGCTACGCATATGCGGTTCGTCCATGGATGGGTGACCATCTTTACATACCAAGACCCCTCCATTGCTCGGAAAGCACGTTAATCCATTGGTCCCGGCTGTCAGTCGTGGATCTTTGACAGTCGTTACGGGTTGTCAGAAGCCCGAAAGTCTGAAAACCAGTCTTACCAAGGGGTATCGTATTACCCAGGAAACGATTTTTTTGGCAACAGATTTTTTTTTTTAGTTTTTGCAGCTACTAACAAAATTCATGAACTCATAGAAACGAATTAAACACTTGACGTGAAAGACAAATCGTTTTGTGGTAGGAGTCGTTATACTATGACTCAGGAAAGAAAGAATGTAATGAATAAACTGGCTTCTCATTGAAAAACGTCCCTGAAAAACGTCCCATGAATTTTAAAACTATGTAGAGTGTCCAATGAGTTCTCGACTAGAAGCAATTTGCGTCTACAGTGTGTTCACTATTTTGTTTCATTTAGTTTTGCGCTTCCCGTTTTTAGAAATCGATTCTCCGCTCTAGAATCATTGAGTTAAATAACTAGAGAAGCAAACCTCATTAAAATGTGTCAAAAAAGTGTAACCACTATTTAAACGCGACGACGCGCGACGTAGCTTTGAAACCTCTAAACATTTAAAATTAATAAGATACTGATTCTTATTCTTATTAAAAAGTTATTATTAAGTTAGTTTAGTTATTATTGATATATTTAGGTTCACTTGGCGTCACACAGCACTGAACTGACGTCAGCTACGCATATGGCTGTGGCCATATGTCAAGTGGCAACGCCTTAGCGCGGTAATTACTAATCTAGTGTAACATATAATATTATATTCTAGACATAAGTCTAGAATATAATATTAAGGCGGAAGTACTTCAGAGCTTCCACCCGCGAAATTCTGTATATTTTTTTTTCACGATTTTTGCAATTACCAGCTCAGTGTCAGGGGCCTAAGTCTACTTATTTATAAACGTTGCAATGGTCTCGCCATTGTGAGTAGTTGACAGTTTTTGTATGGCAAATCTGTCAAAAACTCGCAATGAAGAGACCATTGCAACGTTTGTACATTAGTAGACTTGGCCCCCTGGGTTTATGTTGATTAAAGTATGATTTGCAACCGTTACAAACATTTATTTGCAGAATTATAATCATTAGAACCAGTAATACAACTCCATAAGAGCGTTGTAACCGGTCCACTAGCTCCACTGCTTTAAAACATATTATCTCGTGACTGAGAAGGAATTATGAAAAACGGCTCAATCAGCTACCTCGGTAAATGTGTCTAGAATTTTCTAATACCTTTTATAAAGTTTCATATTGAGACACGAAGCAACAAAATACGATCTAGAGGAATGTGTGTGAATTATAATTTTAAAATTGGTCGAGACATTTTGCAAAAAAAAACCTTAACGACGGACGGACGGACCAACGGACGCAGTGACGGTGGCGGCACGAGCGAGGTGTCTTTTGGTAATTAATCATCATATCAAGTAATTATAAATTATTTAATTTATTAAATAATATATTCTATAATATACTATACTGGACTTACTAGAGAATGGGCAGCAGCGTTCTCTATGCATTTTTGACACCATGCTGCGGTCGCCAACCCGCCTGCCAAGCGTGGCGATTATGGCAAACCCCTCCCAATTGGAGGAGGCCAACAGTGGACGTCTTTTGGAAAAAGAAAAAAAAAATGATGAAATGATATACTCAGATTAAAAAAAAATAACTTTCCATGACTTCTTTACCACCTAAAAGGTGTATCTCTTAAAATATTTCGTGTTTGAATAGATACACCTTATATAGATAATGTATATATTTATATGCTAAAAGATCATGATGTGATGTGACCTGCTTCGGACGCAAAAAATATTCAGTTGTATTTTTTTCACCATTGTGATTTCTGTCAACATTTAGCTGAACTTAAAGCACACCAGTTAACTAAAAGTTCTTAACAAAAACAAACCTTTCTAATTAAAATAAATAAATAACCGTCGACTATTTGGAAACTATTCTGTCATAGCATGGATATGAATTTGTTTTTGCTGTCGAATTTGCGAACAGATAAAAACAAAATCAATTTTAGCTCGTGTGCAGAACTTCATTCGATTGGCATAAATAAAAATATTATGACTGTTTTTATTTGTTCAATGACTCTGTAACAATGTAATGCCTAGTATAAACAAAACATAACAGAACATCATGCCTATAAACCCCAAAGGGTGAGACAGAGATACCTACAGTACACACACATTTCGCCAGTAATATTTAAGTCCCATGTAATGGGGGGCGAGCCTATTGCCGTCAACCGGGCACTGGAAAAACCGAAATAACACTTTTCTAAACCTGTAAGACTATCTTTGTATTGTATAAACTCAATATACTTTGTATTATATAACTGCATAGCATATGGTGTGATTTCTATCACAGATTAATACAGACGGGACATCACTCCGCAAAATCATTTAAATAAAAAGCGACTTTTGCTACGATACAATAAAGTACAATTCAAGTCGCACAACGCTTATTATCTACAGTAACATTCACCTACAAGTTGCCTCTCTTTCCACCGCGTAATTTTTTATCCTACTGAATTGGCCCAGTGAGATGGGCCTGCCGCGTACTTGTAGCTTCATACCTAAACTGCGGAGTGTCCCATCTGCTGTGTTAATCTGTGGTACTATGTACTATAGAGCTACCATTTACCGGGTAATATGTCTTTTATTGACTTGAATGTGCTGGCGGCTAAGAGTATGTCATGCTTACTCAAATGTCTCGCTGGTGGTGGCGTGTGTGTTGGATTGGATCATCAAAATGGTTGAGCTGAATGGTGTTGATCCATGCGTCATGTTCGTGAACGGGCGCCGTCAGTTGGGACTGGTCATCTCTTAGCTGCCACGAGTTACTTTAATTTTTGAGTTATATTTTGTTTTTATTACGAACGCTTCTAACATGCATATCTTTATTTATTTATTTATATATACTTTATTGTACATCAGATTACACATTACAAAAGAAAAGAAAACTTATACACTATAAAATATACAATGGGCGGCCTTATCGCATACTGCGATCTCTTCCAGGCAACCTTGGCATGGACAGTGAATCTTTCTGCATTGTTCTCACATGTTTAATTTCAATATGAATGATATTTTCTTTTAAAAGAGTCTACGTGGAGTTTCTTACCCGTTCTTCTCCATAGGAACCTACTACGTTTTAGAATGGGCAACTAGCTTCATCTTTCTTACTGACCGACCCCTTGACAATTCAAGAGTGCTATTGGTTTATTTGAAATAAGTGCTTTGAGTTTAAGTTTTGCTGGGAATCGAACCCAGGACCTCATGCTGAGCAGTAGCGCTTGCGACCGCTAGACTAACGAACGAGGCAGACATTATAAAAAAAATAATGTTTCCCGAACAATTATTTTAGAAAAACCTTTTACCAACTAAAGTTAAACTAAAGAGAAATAATTTCGCAAAATCATTGTTCCAATAATAATTTCAGCAGATTCTTGTTATAGCTCTTTCACGTTATTTTGTTCGCATCAATATGATTTCAGTTAGTAATTTATTTAGTTACAATATCGCCCGGAGCTCTTACTTAATAAACTTGAAACAACTTTGAAGAAAGGATTGGATATTTTAGGAGCTTTTGTAACAGATATTGTGTTTATTATAATCTGTTCGTAGTGAGATTTCGAAGAATGCCTTTATTACTGATTACTTATAATATTGTTGTTTGTTTAGGTTGCGATAATTTCGTAACAAAATCTAAAGATTAAAGGAAGATAGAAGTATTGTACTGTTTGATTAGGTAGTTTTTTTGATATCTTGGAATCATACATTACAAATAGAATGTTTCGAGTAAGGCACGAGGATGCCTATTCCGGGTTGAAAATGATTAAAGCCGGCGTGCCCCAAGGTAGTGTGCTGGGTCCAGTACTCTACCTGTTGTACACGTGTGACATACCAGAGCTGGAGAATAATACAATTGCAACCTTTGCAGACGACACTGCCATTATGGCTATAGCGTCATGCCAACAGGAAGCAGTTAAAAAGGTGCAAATCGCTGTAAATAAATTTCATGACTGGGCACAAAATGGAGAATCAAATTGAATGAATCAAAGTCACTTCACATTGATTTCACCAACAAGAATTGTGATTACCACCCTATCTTCATAAATGGCCAACAAGTGCCATACTCAAACACAGCCAAATATCTTGGTATAACGCTTGAAGCGAAACTGCGCTGGAAAGCGCACGTCAAAAAGAAGAGACAAGAACTAGATATGCGTTTCAAAAACATATAATGCTTGATTGGACGGAATTCCTGCCTATCGATAAATAAAATGCCTATAGAAAAAAATATTTTATTTCGTATGAGTATTTTATATCACCCTTAATTTATCTTAATTTATGTATTAAAACGGACACTTTTACCTATGTTTTTATTATTCTAGCGTATGGCACTCGTGGGTTGCAGCTGAAAATCAGCGTCAGTTGGTACACCTTGTGTGTCATCTGACATTATGCTGAGCTGAGGCGCTTTTGGCATTATAATCATTGTTTTCTGTTTTTTATAGTTTTAAGGTGTATTTTTTGCTGTAATGCCAATAAACGCATTTTTCTTTCTTTCTTTCTTTCGATATATAATAAAATGTTATTATATAAGCATATTTTCGTGCCGATATGGACGTATGGCATTGAACTATGGGGCTGTACTAAAACGACCAACATCCAAAATAAGGTACTCAGGAGTATTGTAAATGCGCCCTGGTATACAAGAAATGATGACCTCCATCGTGAGCTAAAAATGGAACCAGTCATCAACATAATTCAAAAACTTGCTGAGGCCCATGAACACCGACTCCACCGACATGTGAAAGTCGAGGCAATTCAGCTGCTAGACAACACAAATATAGTGCGAAGACTAAAACGAACAAAACCCTTTGAGTTAGTGTAGTGAAAAAAGTGTAGAAATAAAAGTGACAATGATACACATATGTATAACAAATGAACCAAGTGTTTTTATTATTATAATTATCAGACTCTAAGAATGTGTAACGGACTTGTGTAAAGTGCAATAAACACTATTCTAAGTTTTAAAATAATTATCACGTAAAAAGTTAAGTTAGATTAAAATTGCTTATTAGTCTTAAGGTGCTTTTATACGGGCAATTTTTTTAACAATAATTGCTCGACAACACTAATGGATAAATATGAATCAATTAAGTGGAGCAATCTGGAGCAACAACAATAAAATGCGGCAATTGTTTCGGGAATATTACTTCTAATTGCTCCACATATTTCACATTTCTCAATGTCGCCAATATGAGTTGCCGAATATCTAAAATTTGGAAATTTGTAGTCAATTTTCTTTCTATCTTGTTTGTACTTATAACTACGTCTCGTTTTGCGAGAGGAACCGACTGGCCGGCGGCGGGGGCGGCAGGGGGGGTGCGCAACCGCCGCCCCCGCTGCCATTTTCTTTCTTTCTACGTGCAGTGCAGTACAAGTGTGTCGTCGGTGTATTGGCTTGTATTGCCTAGTTTTTTCAGTTGCTCCATATTGCCTGCTATTGTGTGGCCGTATCTCTGGCAACAGGTTATTACATGTTGCCATCGCCCTAAATTGCTGGATGTAGTCGTGACGTCATATTTGACAAGAATTGACCAGGATTGAGCAATTTTAGTTGCCCGTGTAAGCGCACCTTTAAAGGCTAGATTGTAATTAATTATTAAGAACCTTATTTTTTTGTTAATAAAGCATAAAAAAGATAGTTCTTTAATATGAACAAGATTTTTATAAAATACTGTCTTTTATTGATTATATGTCAAAATATAAAAATAGATTGTTTTTATTCATTTGAATTATTTGAATTACTACTTATAACATTGTTTATTTTGGCTGTGACGACTGAGTAATAAAAAAAAATTATATGATTGGACCGTTTTATTTAAAATGATTAACGAGTTGTGCAAATAAAAGGAAATATAGACACAATTATTTAACTACCTACTAAGATAGTTATATTACTAGATCGTGCTGGTATCATAGTTATATTCCGAGTAAGATAGTTATGAACCGCTTTCATATAACTATGTTACGGTATATAGTTATATCCCTAGGAATATAAATTCTACTAACTATATACTATATCACGGTTTCAACCATCATACTGCGACATATAGGTACAACATCCCGACATCAACCGTCGGTCGTGCAGTTGCCCACCAGACACAACAACACCCGTCTGGACGGAGGCTCCTCTCTTTTCTATAGAGTATGAGTGAGCTTAACACCCCGTTCCTCATACCTCTATATAACATCCGGCACGCTGTCTGCTGAGAACCTCGATCAGCTCAGTGATATACGGATTAGGCTTTATCGTAAAAATGGTGGTGGATTCTAGGTGAGCCAGGTACGAGTATGTTTTTCACATATGAGTGCGTTTATAAACAAAAAACAAGTGTAGCAAACACTAACACTAACACCGCTTTTAAATATTTGTTCCATCCGGGAATTGAACATGTGCGGCCTGAAGCGCAAAAATCTAATCACTTAGCAACTGTACCAATCGAACCGCAGATATTTCGGCATCATCCATTCATCGCTCCGTTCGGCATCGTTACACAAAAAGTTTATTGAGTAAGTCCATCAAAGCCCATGAAAGTTAAAATCCGGCCAGAAACCTCCATTGTTAAAAAAAACTTCCTTTACAGCAAAAATATATAAAATACGGCAGCACCAAGTCGAAAACTCACTTCCAACAGTTTCAAACGCTCACATAATACGAGATATTTCGAAAAATGAGGCGAACAAAGTTGCCGCCTTTTTGTGCTTCCACCAGATATCATGACGAAGCGTCTAATATAGCTGAAAAAGTAAAACTTGCCACAGTAAGGCATCGAATTAGCCCACTCTGGCTTGCGAAAGTTAACTCATTTCCTTGAAAAACTCCTTTTGTTGCGTGTACTCCGTCGGCACGTAGCGCGTTATCCGGAAACTTTCAGAATATTACCTACATTTCCTCAGTATAATTAGGTTTGCAAATATTTTTGTTTGCCTCCACCTTAATATATCTTTCATGCCTGTCTTGTTGACCCACGTTGTGTGTCGTTTCTTCTTATTTATCGGTAACTTATGGTATTACTTGAGTGAAATTAAGATTAGGGTAAGAGAGAGCAAGAAAAACGTTGTAGAAAATGAGTGTATATTTGTTTAAGCGCAGTCAGTTTTTGTGAAAGTTCTATAAGTGAACAAAACATTTCAGTTTTGTTGTAGGTACGTGATGCAATATCACACGAGAAAACTGGTTGAAGTCTGCGGTGACAACGGACTTCTAACGACTCCCGGGGGAAACTCTTCATAAACATATTTATGGTACTACAGAACTTTGGCTCGCCAATTAATATTAAACCCGCTTTTCAGATTAAAAGAGTTTTGGTGTGCACTGACATCAAACTTTTTGTAATATGCACTCTAAACTTTGGCACTTGAGGCTAAGTTAATTTTAAAGATGTTTTCCCTCGAGTGACTTTACTATTGTTTTTAATATAAACTCCTTTTATATATACTCTTAATAATAACTCATAAAATATTATTTATGTAGGTATTAAAGTTGTATAAACGTTGCTTAAAGTTAAGTGACGTTTAAACATCAAAAATGTATGGTTTAACAGTCGCTTACACAGTACCGTGTGGTGCCGGACGTAAAGAATAGCACTACTCCATTTCCTCCCGTGGGTGTCGTAAAAGACGACTAAGGGAAGTCCCTTAGTCGCCTTTTACGACACCCATCGTCGTTTTAGAGAACGCTGCTGCCCATTCTCTAATAAGTACTAGAGAATGGGCAGCAGCGTTCTCTATGCATTTTTAACACCATACTGCGATCGCCACCCCGTCTGCCAAGCGTAGCGATTATGGCAACCCCCCCCCCCCCCCCAATTGGGAGAGGCTTATGTCCAGCAGTGGACGTCTTTCGGCTGAAATGATGAATCATTACCTACTTAACTTAAGTTAAGCAACGTTTATAAATAAATCCTAATATCTACAGCTTTGTTCACCCATCACTAACGTTTCAATACATTAGCTCCGATATAAATTGTACCCATCATTTTCATTAATCGACCGAAATTCGACCATTATTTGTACCAGTCATGTCTTCAAATCGGCCATCTAACAATGTCCAGATTACAAATACGCTGTAATGACGCGACAAATCTACGTCTGCGACAATGCCAATAACACGCAGGACAAAAACAAAAACAAATTGACGTCACTTATAACAACCGATCTTTTTACAGCAAACTTTTTTGGGATTAAATCTTTTCTCTTTGCATTTCGGTGCAGAATTGGAGCACGGCGTAATAATTGATTGGATTATACCTTTCATTGGGCCAGTAGTACGTGAGCCCTGTACATGATTGCTGTATGCGAGAGAATTTATTTACTAACTGTGACAATAAAACGTGTTACCTACGTCATACAAATTCATTGGTTTCGAACAGTGGACGCTGTGACTTGAATAAAATATTATTTAGCTTAAAGTTCATGGCATAAAAACTGTGCTGTTATAGCAAAACATATCATGTTTCTTTCTTTATGCTATTACCATTCTTCGAGGAATTCGCATTTATATCTTAGTAGGCGCTTTGCGGGTTTCGGTTGTGAGAATAGTGATTTTGCATTCAGAGCGTGACAAACAATAAATAATATTTTCGGATAAATATATTCTAATATAATGCCATGAATATGTTTTTCCTTATCGTTCTCAGAGCGAGAAGAACTACTTACCCATAATATAAGTAAAAGCCCAGCTACAAGAATGATATAAATAGGTCTATGTCTGGCCATTATTCTTGCTTTTCTTGCTGTTAGTTGTGTTTTTCCAGTAAAACTTCAGTAGAGACAAAAAGGTCGACATTTAACTAAATAATAAAGATATATGTTCACACAAAGAATTCCAATACTAAAGCAAAGTAAACAATTTATATCCCCGACTAAGATGCTCAGTGAAAAATGTACTACGTATATCACTGTCGACCGAAGTCAATTCGTGCTGAGTTCCCGAACTCGTCCTATTTGGAGAAGGGTTTGAACCTAAGTGTAGTGGCTAATGTTGGCATGGTATTGCTGGTAAACACGGTGTGATGCGGGTAGACGTCTGTAGACGGTGTGTAGATATTAGGTAGGCACAGATTTACATGTAAATGGATGTTGTGTCAGTTAAGGTGAAAGTGTTATACTATGAATAACTTCGGTATAACCATAAATTTTTGACGTTTATACCTAGTATAACTTTATTCCGCGTTTATAAGTAAAGGCGTTTGTGTAATGTCAAAATAACAGCGTTTTACTAAATGCATATGAAAGTATATATGGTCTGTGTTTGTTCCGGCTAATCTCCGAAATGGCTGAACTGATTTTGACGGGACTTCCACTGGCAGATAGCCAATGTAATAAGGAGTAACTTAAGCTACTGTTATTTCAGAAAAAAGCCACGTGGGCTGCATCTAGTCCATAATATAACAATAATACGTTAAAGAAGAGAAGGAGTTGAGTTGTTATATTTCGGGTTAATATCCCGTACGCCGATGGGCATGTCATTTGTATTGAATACACTTTTAGAAAGATTACAGCATTTTATTAAATGGGCTTTTACTGCGAAAAAAAAAAATCGCAGCCATGCGGCATCGAGCAGCTTCCGAAAGCCAGCATACGTGTTACGGCCCTGCCGTGCGCCGCCGCCAGCTAGCGCACGGTAGTACTTTCTACCGCCGTGCCTGCGGAGCCATACCGCGAGACCGGCCGCGCCCGCGCTTCCACTTCGCGCCGCGTGGTCGTCATCGTAAGTCGTCGTTCCGCCATAGCATTGCGGACGTCGGTCATCTCTCAGACATTAGACCAGACTAAGACTTGTATTTAACTATTTTAATTAAATAGATTCATACCAGTACTTAAAGTACAATCCATTATGTACATCGAAGCCTCACAGCGGTGACGGCCGAAACAAACTAAAGCTCTCTATATTTCGGCAAAACCCCTCTGAAATCAGAAGCCTTTTTAAAATCACCCCATGTCAGCAGTTTTTACGTGGTACACGGAAAACATCGTACAGAAATGTCGTGCGTTTCCTGAAAGAAGTACATGAAACGAAACCGGTCGTTCGCAAGCTAATAAAAATGTTCTATGACGAATACCACTGCCTCCATTTAGGTAGGCATACTGGTGTAAGTTGACGCGGCTTTTCAAAGGACCATATGCGGGAATATAATTTTATGCGGGGTGGAATATTGGACGACACACAGAATTGAGCAAAAAAGGAATATGAGGTATTTGAGTAAGAAAAAAAAGGAGTGGATGGACTTACTTGGGAATCTTCTGGACGAAGCGCGTTGGCGTATTTTCCTACTTTCCTTGTGATGCACTTTCGATTGATATCGAGTATTTAAATGTCACACTTGTGTCGGCCAACACTTTTATAAAGAGAATTTAGAGTTTTTAGCGGATTAATTTATGCGACGATGCGCATTGCGTGAACGTTGAGTTAGAACAGCAATTCAAACGAGAGAGTTTTCTCTCAAATCACAGTTGATGTGTGCAGCGATTGGCTTACGCTGAAGCGAAAACGCTTTTGATTCGGTGCGTGCGATGAGCGTCCCTCTCGTTCTGTTGTATGGGAATTGGGAGGGAAGGAAATATAGCTCAAAGCTGCGGTCGGAAATGTTATACTAAAAACTTAGTTTTAAGCTTGCGCGAGCACATACAGTATTTTTTCTACACATTTTAATGGTACTGGTTTTTAAAGAGACAAAGGAGAAATGGGGAAGTAATGTACGGAAACAGCGTTAAAAATTACTATACTTCATTTATTATAGCAATAGACAAATAACGGCTAAATAACGACAGTTATTGTGTAATATTGTTGAAATTACTGCACTTTAGAGTTATTTTTTTTAATTGAAATGGTAAATAGATTGCAGTGCTTTGTATTTATCGTGAAATAACGGAGTTTATTAAACGTTTACATCGAAATAACGAAATTGTGAGAACAGTTATTTGTCTAATGTTATAATAAATGGAGTATAGTTTGGTCAGAGTTAGAGAATAGTCCACTTAACAAAGGGGATGTAGAGTGCATGAGCTGGGACCTAAGCGATTTCTTCTGAATATTGTTTAGGGAGCTTAGGGAATAAACATACTAAAAGTCCCCGCGTCTAGGAGGTGCCGGAGTGGGGGGGGGATCAAAATCTCTACAACGCACCGTTTTAAAGATATTGGCGAAAAACTCCAGTGGGAACTTTGATCTCCCCCCACTCCGGCTCACCTCCTAGACGCGGGTCTTTTAGTATATTTACTCCCTAAGCACCCTAAACAATATTCAGAACAACTTTCTGAAGCAATCGCTTAGGTCCCAGCTCACGCACTGTACACCCCTTTTTGGGTTGTTCATTGAGTGGACTAGAATGCGATTTTCTTACATAAATACAGCCAAATAAAATTGAAGCGTCAGTTTGTAATGTGAAAATAACAGCTTTTTACTTCATTTCAGCCGAAAGACGTCCACTGCTGGACATGAGCCTCCCCCAATTGGGAGGGTTTGCCATAATCGCCACGCTTGGCAGGCGGGTTGGCGATCGCAGTATGGTGTTGAAAATGCATAGAGAACGCTGCTGCCCATTCTCTAGTAAGTCCCTTAGTCGCCTTTTACGACACCCACGGAAGGAAATGGGGTGGTGCTATTCTTTACGTCCGGCACCACACGCTTTTTACTAAATGCATCATAATATGAAAGTATATACGGTACATAAATGTGTTTTTTAAATTGTTGTCTGTCTGTCAGTCAGTTAGTTCCGGCTAATCTCCGAAACAGCTGGACTAATTTTGACGAGAATTTCACTGGCAGATGGCTGATGTTAGAAGGAGTAACTAAGGCTACTTTTATTTTATAGAAAGCCGCGCGGGCATAGCCGCGGGCAGCAGCTAGTTTTAAATAAAATACGTAATAAGCGTAAATGCTCCTACAAAGAGGCGCGAAACGCGACGCAACACAAAGGCACCGCTCGGCGCGCGACATACGGTGCCTTTGTGTCTCGTCACGTGTCGCGTCTGTTTGTAGGAGCCTTGGGGATCCTTATCTGACTGAACTTCAGTTGCAGGTAGTACTGAGTAATTTTAGTATAATAAGTTTTTATTATATTCGTGTATAAATTATTTGTATTGAAGCAAACTTGCCATCCTTCTTTTATACTTTGTAGAACTTTTAAACGCTATTATGGTATATTTTAAATACGGTACTTTATGTGTAGGTACTGAAATAGTTTATATATATCTATTTCAGTACCTATACCTATATGAGAGCAGTGGTGGCCCAGTGGTATGAGAGCAGAGCAGTGGCCCAGTCCTGGTGACGTCGATTTAGCGTCAATTCAGTGACGTCCTGATAAATTGACGTCATCTGATGGGACCCCCCGACGTCAAGACGACGTCTCTTACGTCGAGCAGTACCATAAAAGGACGACATAATGACGTAATAATGCTACCTGGGTAGAACTATTCGAAGACATGTGACATCCACCAAGTCGTACTGGGTGGATCATGGCCCACTTCCTCTCACCGAGAGGAGGTCTGTGTCCCAACAGTGGGAATATTATAGGCTAATTATGTACGAACATAGTATTTTAGAACCTATACCATTGTTAAATAGGTCTTACCTCAAAGTTGCGTAAGTTATTCCACGAGAATTAAACTTTGGAATTTCGCTTACTCATCAATCGTCATCTGCCTAACCTTCTCCCAACTATATTGAGGGCGACTTCCAGTCTTACCGGGTGTATAATAGCGTATGAAACGTATAAAAAAAATTGCAATCATAAGGACTGCCGACAGAAGTGAAAACACAAAACTTTGGAATAACTGTTCTTTTATACATATAGCTCATGGAAAGTGTTCGGTGACGATTTCGAACCGCCACATGCGAACTACGCATCAAAGACCTGACGTCACAAATCCTGCATCGCGCTATCAGAGTTTACCGCGCGACTAGCATATATGCAACATCCCGACATCAACCGTTGGGCAGTTGCCCACCAGACACAATTCCCGTCTGGTCGGAGAATCCTCCCTTTACTATAGAGTATGAGTGAACTTTACACCCTGTTCCTCATACCTCTAAAAGTTTTTTCCCCTACCAAAAAGTGCTCAACGCGCCTAAAGTTTTCACTTTAAAAATCGCAGTCATAAGGACTGCCGTCAGATTTTTGCTCACCCAAAAAAGTACACATACATACACAGTGTACATATAGCTCATGAAAAGCGTTCGGTGACGATCGCGAACCCATAAGTTTTTCCCCTACCAAAAATTGCTCAACGCGCCTAAAAAATTTTCACTTCAAAAACGTTACTCCATGTATTTTACATAGATTGACTGCCTCTCTCACCTCGACAACCGAGTTACTGGGTAACACGATATCCCTTGGTAAGATTGGTTGTCAGACTTTCGGGCTTCTGACGACCCGTAACGACTGTCAAAGATCCACGAATGCAACCGGGACCAACGGCTTAACGTGCTTTCCGAGGCACGGAGGGGTCTCGGTATGTAATCGATGGTCACCCATCCGCGACCCGTGCGGCTGTTATTATTTAGCCACGAGCCCCTCATTAGAGCTTGTGATTGTACATTGTAAATACAAAGGTACAGTACAACTATTTTCTTAATGTCCCTCAGCTTGATCGAGTGTGAGCGGGGCGAACGCCTCAGGAGAAATTTGTTTCATTCCCAAAATAATTTTGTTTTGAATTGGTACTTTAGTAATAGTATCTATTTTAGTTAAGCCTATGTCGGATGAGGCCTAGAACTCTGTACAACATAATATTACAATCATATTAAATAATTTTAAATTCAAAATTTGGCTATGATGGAGCAACATAGTCAGTATTGTGACAAAGCTCCTTAATAATGCCAGTTCATCACCTTTTATTAAATAATGATTATTCTTTTATTATAATCAAATTTAATGAAATTGAATAATGTTTTAATGTGTAATCTTTTAATTTGTAATGTTTTAATGTATGTATTATGAATCCTTATGTTTTATTCTATAATTTGTAATTCTTGACATGGCAATAACTTCCTAAAATAAATGATTATTATTATGGTTTTTAAATTTAATTTTCTCAGGTTAGTACCTGGCTTTTTCAGAATCGCACGGGTGTGAACCAAGGTGAGATTCTAGTTATTATTTTGAGAAGGTAAATTACTCTGTACTGCTGTGAAATTATTACCCAAATCTTGTTGTAAATTATTTTTTACTATGCAGCAAGTGTTTTATATGGCAGCTTTTTTGTAGTGTTATGTATGTATATTTGGATAGATTGAGTGCATTAAAACTATTGAATATTTGTTTCGGGGTAACACCTGTTGTTGATAATACTATTGGGACTATAGTGACTCTATTCATTTTCCAAACTCTAGTAACTTCCTCTTGTAATTCTGTATACTTCCTGATTTTTTCTGTGATAGTTTTTTGTATTTTATTAGTATTTTATTATTATTATTATTATTATTAATAAAGAAATTGAAAAAAAAAATGTCCCTGAGCAAACTTCGTGTTTAGTCACTCGTCGGATTTCTATCGGTTGCCCTTTGCACTTGGTGCAGACCAGACGCTCTCTATATCGTCGGACTAATTATCAGAATTAGTATCTCCAAAAAAATACAGAAATCACTTTTAACGCCATCTTACGGAGTATTTTGAAAAACATGTGATGGATTAGTTCGTATTTCCTGCAAAAAATTGCATATACGTAACTCCGCGACGCCATTTTGTAGTTTGCAAAAGACCTAACTTCCGCGCTCAGTATGCGTCAGCAAACTTCGTGGAAGGGCGTGCACATAGTTATTTATTTTTGAGTTGTTCTTTTTGTGTTATCGTGATTATGTTATGAAATTAGAGCGCCATTTAAAAAATCTCTCGAATCTTACTAGAAAATCAGTTTTTTATTGCTTCTGCAAAATTTGCTCAAATGGACTTCCGAATTCTGATAATTAGACCGACGATATACATCCAAGTCGATTGAGAGCATCCAGTCTGCACCAAGTGCAAAGGGATTTATTTGGTAGAAATCCGAAGACTGACGAAACACGAAGTTTGCTGAGGGACGTTAAGAAAATAGTTGTACTGTACATTTCATTCGCATATCATTCATGTCCATGTCTAACTGTTCGCAATAACTTAATACCTTGGAAGCTAACGCATGTGTTAGCTTCCAAGGTATTAAGTTATTGCAAACTCTTGACGGGCTGTTGAAGTATTACTTCTATTTATTAATGTCCCTCGGGTATTATTAAATTTTGGAAACTGTGATTCCTCTTCGGCTTGATACAATGGATCATGGAGCATGTTAGTAATCTGACTTGTTTAACTATAATACCAGCAATATGTTAATATCATTGTTAACCTTGGGCAGAAAGCTTTTGGTTTACTTTTGAAATAATTTTTATTAAGAGAAAAAATTTACTACTTAATTACTTGTTTTTAGTTTAGAAATAATAATAATAAAATAAAGTTTATGGTTCAAAAATTGCGGCAGATTTTCATGCCTAGATTATAAATGCGAAGATTATATTTATTTTAAAAAAAAATCTGTCTGTCTGTTATTTTTTCACGCCTTAACGGCTGATTGGATTCCGATGAAATTTGGCACACCGGAAAAAAAAGTCTAAATGGTAAAAATGGTCTACCATGACCTGAGTTAGGATATTTAGGCTACTTTTTATCCTGCACACCATTGGGTAGACGAGAAAAAAAAATTGTATCCCCACTTTACGTGTAGGGGAGGAACACTAAAAAATTTTTTTTTTCAATATTTTACTTTGTTGGCGTGATTAATATGTATACCTATACCAAATTACAGCTTTCTAGTACTAAGAGTCTCTGAGTTAAGCCGCGGACAGATGGACAGACGGACATGGTGAAACCATAAGGGATCCTTGTTTACTACGGAACCCTAAAAAATGGGCATTCCCATTGTTAAATGTAAATGCATTTAACAATGGGAATGCCATTTTTTTTGGATTTAGAGGGTTGTTATCGGTCCACTAGCGCCACTCCTTTAAAAACATATTATCTCGTGACTGAGAAGGAATCATGAAAAACGGCTCAATCAACTATATCGGTAAGTGTGCCTAGAATTTTCTAATAACTTTTTTTTATAGTTTCATATTGAGACACGAAGTTACAAAGTTTTTCATAATTCCTTCTCAGTCACGAGATAATGTTTTTAAAGGAGTGGCGCTAGTGGACCGGTGACAGCCCTCTTAAGGTGAAGCAAGGGCGGGTCGACTACGGCGTAGCAGGTGTCTACGTAAGCGTAGCCGAAACACAAGCGTCGTAGCTCGTAGCAAATAGATGTGTGATTTTTATCAGATAATGCGATGATAAATAATATAGTTCACTCGTACGTTTTCGTTTGGTTTAGTTATATCATAGTAATTTATTTGGGGTCGATTGTACACTTGAGATATTTTTTTTTATTTTGCTCACTACACAAAGTTATTCATTCTATCCTTTATTTCTCTTTTTTTTTTTTTGGTGTGTTATTATAAAATAACTTCTCCCGCAGGACATGTCAGACTTTTAATGACTAATTAAAACCCACCCGTGTTCCTTCAATTGAGTTTTTTTTATAATTGGTTCACTATACAAACTTATTCATTCTATCCTAAGTTTCCTTAAACAGAAACATCACACTGAACAGCAGCTCAACAATCTCAAGTAATATTTTCAAAAATGAAATCTTGTGCAGTACATAATATAAAAGATATAAGTAATATGTCTGCGGCCACACTTTATTTACAGTGAGCGAATATGTGGGATTCCTCGCTCGGATTTAGAGGTGGGATTCTGTAATCTATGTTGTGTAAAAGTATGTAGGTATGTATGTACCAACATTAGTTCGTTTCAGTGTGAATGACGGTAGAACGCAAAAAATTGTTGGTATAGTACCTCTGTATTATAATTCCTTTATATATAAAAATATTAAAAAAAGTTGTTTATGATGTTAATAATGTAGTCCTGAGAGGTTTTTAGGTTTTTAACCAAAAACCCTGTATAGTGGAGTCGTGTAGTTAATGTGAAGAGACGTTCAATGTTCTTTTTTATTGTTCACAAAAAAATTGTGCAATGAAAATATAAAGTACCTACCGGTTGGTTGGTCGCCAAGATCAACCCCAATGGAGCTTTCAATGGGCATTAAGAATATAACTACCCGCATAATTACAAAACCAAATAATCAAACTATCTATACGAAATTAATATGTATAGGTACCCATACCAAATAACCACTTTCTAGTACTAAGAGTCTCTGAGCTAAGCCGCGGACAGACAGACAGACAGACGGATATGGCGAAACTATAAGGGTTCCTTGTTGACTACTGAACCCTAAAAAGGAGCATTTAAAACAAACAAAATTAACATTTTAAAAAAACATAAAAAAAGACCCGTGCGAGGTCAAAAAGGCTCCTATCTCAGCATAATGCTGCGATATTTAAAAAATTAATATGGCAGCGCTGGTATGCATGCTTAGATTATTATCCATACTAATATTATAAATGTTAAAGTGACTCTGTCTGTCTGTCTGTATGTTACGTTTTCACGCCTAAACCGCTGAACCGATCGTCATGAAATTTAGCAGAAATATAGCCTGGGATATGGAGAAGGACATAAACTACTTTTTTACGCGATAACCGATATCCACGCGGGTCGAGCCGCGGGCAAAAGCTAGTTCTATATAAAACCAAAGCAATGTGTATGCGCCTTTACTACTTCTAACTCCTAATGATTACAAATTGAACTCGTAGATAAATGAGTAGAATCTATGTAATATATTTCAGAGGAGTTATTAATCTAGTAACTTAAGCTTTGTCGGTAAGTTGGCCTAAGATATAAATGATGGCATTTTATTAAGCCCGATTTAGGTGTAAAATACTGCGCTTTGCAGAATTAGTAGCTCACTTTATGAAATCATTTATAAAGATCAATCGAGAATCTTAATTAAAGACTGAGAGGATATCGATCACTTTAATATGTTTTTTAATGATATCTTGTCGAACAGATTCCATTCTAGTGCAGATGTCCGTTAAGGTTGCATTATATAATTTGTATGATATTAATTTTATTTTCTGTAATTAATATAATTTAACTCACACACTGACATAATATATGTTAATTTTTTAGGAAAATCATATACAATGTTTGTAAATATGTGAGCACCATGTGTATGTATCGCATTTATGAATTTTTTAATTATTATTTTTATGATATATATATATATATATATATATAAGACAAATTAATAAAAATATATATATATATATTTTATTTATTTGTCTGTCACTGCTTCACTTTTCATTATTTTTACCTATTGTGGTATAGTAATTTTATTCTAGGTAAGTGCATCGTCTTCAAATATAATTATTAATTAATGTATACAAAATATTGTTAACATTTCAAAAGAGTAAGTATGGAGTTTCTTGCCCATTCTTCTCCATACGTGACTGCCTTTTGGAAGGGGCAACTAGAATCAATTAATTATTTATCGTTGTAAGTTTTGATGTTCAAAAGTGCCTTTTATGTGCCTATTTGAAATAAATGATTTAACTTTGACTTGACTTTGACTTTGCTCTGACAAGAGTTCTACGAAGAAGAAGAAGAAGAAGAAGAATATGTTTTTATTTTTCTATTTAGTGCGAGTGCTGAATGTATGATATGTGCTAAAGACGTACCTACGACCATTCTAAAAACAACAATCCTGAGACTCCGGGTTTCTACTCAAAATTTACCAATGGAAAACCCAATAAAAATTTTAAATATATACCCTACGTGCAGATCAAAATGTAAAAAGACTATTACAAAATGGCTACTTGAATTAGATTATGCAGAGACTGAAAATTTACTAAACATTTTAAAATAATTTCGTCTATCGGAAATATTCACCTATTCGAATTAATCCTAGATCGCGTTTCACCTTGTTAATCACACACACACATACACTTTCGGGCAAGTAGGTGCTCGCGCCCGGTGCCCTTCGCTGGCGCTGGGCGCGAAGACTTATATTGCACTCACGGATACACAACACTCTCCAAAGACACACAGCATTTCTCCTTTGTATTGTATTAATTCTCTTCAGTTCTTGGAGTTTTCAATGTTGTAGTACGTAAGTGCAATTAAATATTGTATTTTAAGGGTGTGAGCCTGGATATCTGTCATACAAGTCCTGAACCCAGTATAGACTCAAGCTGTCACAAAGGATATACCGGAAAATGTAACTTATGCTGTGAATCAAAATTGTACCTTTTTGAGAGAAATGAATTACTTTATTATTATTATAATTTTAGTTTTTTAAATTTATTTTCTCAGGATCCAAGAACCTGGTATTTTATTAAAATCTCACGGGTGTAAACCAAGGTGAGATTTTAAGTAAATAGATTATGTATTTTGTACTGCATTAAAATTATTGTCTAAAATTTATTATTATTAATTACACTTTGCCGGAACCGAGCATAGAACCTAGGACCCTGCGCTTAGCAGTCGTTCTTGGAACAGTACTGGACCGAGAAAGCAGTCTCCTAATCAGCATGCAAAGATAATTTTCCAGTCTATTCAAAACCGATTAAACATTAGTTTCATAACGTACCTAATGTAACAAAGCTAATTCGAAGAGCAAACTTGAGAACACGTTATTAACGGCTTGTAATAATACTGCCCGCTCAGTTTATATTGAGAGAACGTATTACTTAGCTCCACCAGCTCAACAGAGCAGGTATATTAGCTCAATATCCAATGAAGTTTGACTGCAGCTAAGTAGAACGGCGCTGCAAGTAAAACCGGGGTGTCGTTTCTAAATGAAGGTAACTTAAGTTAATAAATAAAGTGTTCGTTATATTGTACAGGAGCTTTTAGGTTAAAATAATTAATTTTGAAATTGGCTCTGACGAAGAAACGGAATTCCAACTAAGGATTTTTGTGAATTTGCAGTTAAATTGATTAAAATGGAGGCCATGAGTGCCAGAGTGGCCTAACTGTATTTCATTTTGAAAAACTGCTTTCGAGGTAATTTTAGAGCAGTTTTTAGGCCACTCTGGCTTTCATGGCCATAGAGAGCCAGAGTGGCCCAACTGTATTTTTTTCAATGCTGATTTTATTAAAAAAAACTGGCTCTCATGGCCTCAATTCTGTTGTTTGAGTTTGAATTTGTGCTTACTAAATAGGTAGTGATTTGCTATCTCACGTCTCCGAAGTCCATCATCAGATATCTTACAAAGAAGAAGAAAAAAACAGCCAGGTGCGTGTTGGACTACGCGCAATGAAGGGTTCCGTAACTGGGATGAATTTATCCCAAGAACAAACTTAACATTGTAGTTGAGCTGGCAGGTCACCCTGCCAGCTAAAAACTTGACTCTAACAATTTTTTTTACATTAAAGCAGGGCTTTAAATACCGGTAAATTTTCATAATGTTACCTTGTATTGACAGAGTTAACGTTATTATTAAAATAACGGTAAACGATTTAACGTTATTTATGCTACTATTAATTTTATCGTTATTTTAAACGGGTGAGATGTAAGTAGCACCGACCAGGCGTGCGGCGCGGCGGGAGCCCGCTCTCACGCCTCTCTGATGCCGTGCCGATCAAAACGTTGCCTGAATCTGCCTGATTCTTACCCACAGAACGGCAACGTAGCTAAATTAACGTTAGTTATCGTATTTTTGTTAATGTTAATTAACGTTATATTACTGGTAATGTTATCAAGTAACGTTAATATTTTGTAACGTTAGTAGGTATAATATTGAAATTTAACGTTACGTAACGGTTATTATTTTGTTATTTGGTAACAAGCCCTGCTTTAAAGCTTAATATTACGCAAACGAATCCCTGAATCGAAAAATGATTTACACAGACCCGCAATATTGAACGGCCTATTCAACTATACCACAAAATAGGAGAAAGATGGGAAACCAAAAAAAAATCATCCCCACTTTACGTGTAAGGGAGGTGCCCTAAAAACAATATATTTCAAGATTTTATTTGACCACATTGGCGGCGTGATTGTGAATTACTCATGCCAAATAATAGTTTTCTAGTACTAAGAGTCTCTGAGCTTAGCAGCGGACACAGACAGACAGACAGATAGCCGGACATGACGAAACTATATGGGTTCCTTGTTGACTACGAAACCCTTAACACGGACCCTAAAAAGTAGTCATATCTAATATAGAGAACATCCATTTTCAACATTGTAATAATGAAGTTAAAAAACTGGAAGGCGACCTTACGCTCTGAAAATACTCATAACGCCAACGCTTTTGGGCCTACAATTATACTTAACTAGCTTTTGCCCGCGGCTTCGCCCGCGTCGATGTCGGTTATCGCATAGAAAAGTACCCTATGTACTTCTCCATATCCCAGGCTATATCTCAAAATTCTAACTTAATATTAATTTTAATGTGATTCACTATGTGAATAGAAACCGAAACAAATGATTTAATATAATAAAAGTACTTATGTTCTGAACGTGAATGAGTCTTTACCTAAAGATAACAAACACAAAATCAAAATACGAAATTTCACTCAAATTCTTAAAGCAATCAATTGTACCAAATTACAATACGAAATAAAAGTGCGACACAAATGATAATTTTAAAATAATTCACGTAAGTACCAACAATGTGAAAACAAAACGAAATCCTCCGAAATGTCGCATAATACACCATTTGTGCTGATTAAACGCTCGAAATATATAATGAACACCATTGGTGCATAACTTTTCTCAGGGTCACGTTCGCAATTGGACGTAATATTTGACATTTATTTTGTACTTGCAACACGATCTGGCTGTAGAATTCGATTAATCGACTAATACTTGACCGGTTGACATTTTAGCGGGAACACCACTAAACGAACGAAAAAAAAAAGAAAACAAAATACGTCTGTACTCTGTGGTCGTGTGGCGGTGTGGTGCGGTGCTTAATGTAAACATTCATCAAGGTTATACGTGCGTAAAGATTCAATGAGAAAACGAAGGAGAAAACGGTTTAATCTTTCAAGAATCTTATACAGAATTACTGAGAAATAAGTGTAGATTTCGTATTGAGTGTTAGTTTATCGAAAAGTGATAAATATGTCAGTGAAAAAGTAACGAAAGTTTTGGAATGCACAAATTTTGATCATAAGGCCGCTGTGTTTAGTAATGTTTTTATCATAAATATTCTTGTACACTGTTTGAAATACACATAAGTAGCTAGCTTATTTATCTACGAACATAATTTGGCTAATAACTACTGATATTATAGCGTATTGTTATCGTAATCGTATTTCCAAGAGTAAAATTCGGCAAACAAATACCTACAAAAAGACAATAAAATGGATATAGTATGTTATCCTTAAGAGATAGACATATGCCATCGCGGACTTTTTTGAAGACCTTTATAAGATACATAATTCCACCATACATTATTTTGTTATATCTTAAAGGGTTTAGACAGCGTTTTCGTTGAAAGCTCCCAGACGGCTTATTTTTTTCCGACACCTCCAACAAATATCGTTAATTCATACAAAAATGCATACAAAAACTTAACAAATTATATACTAAAACCTTCCTCGAGAACCAAGCTATCCATTGGTGAAAACAGCATGAGAATCGGTGCAGTAGTTTTTCAGTTTATCGCGAACAGACAGACAGACAGACAGACAGACAGACGCGGCGGAGGACTTTGTTTTATAATATGTAGTGATAGTGATGTTCGTTACCATTCCAAAGTACATTAAAACAAAGAGACTTTAAAAAACCTCGCCCGAGACAAAAAAAAAAAAAACAAACTACAATACTTCCGAACCAGCGTAAACTTCGGCAATACAAACGCAATCTAACTTGTGATCTTCTTTCAAATCGCAATTCCATTTTCGAAAGCTTTATTAAATATTAGGTTATGAGGCGGCGAGTCCGTGATAGCGTATATTGTAACAATGTTTCCGAACGATCTCACGTGTTGAATTCAAGTTGAGTCTCTTATTGGACGACATTGTAAGAGCTAGGGAAACTCGTAATCGGCTTCAACAGAATGAAACTGCTGGTTGCAACTATTACCTACTTCTGAGGTGGTGCAAGTGTTGAGCTGGTGGTATTTGTCTTGCAAAATGTCATCATCATCATCATCATTTCAGCCGAAAGACGTCCACTGCTGGACATAGGCTTCCCCAAAAGGGGGGGATTTGCCATAATCGCCACGCTTGGCAGGCGGATTGGCGATCGCAGTATGGTGCAAAAATGCATAGAGAACGCTGCTGCCCATTCTATAGTAAGTCCCTCAGTCGCCTTTTACGACACCCAAGGGAGGAAATGGGGTAGTGCTATTCTTTGCATCCGGCACCACACGGAACAAGATGCAAGATGTGTTACAATGTAAAAATGGTTTGGTAAAGAAATGTTTGTTCAAGAGTTCATCTTTTCGTAAGTATAATCTAATAGTGGATCCACACAGCACGGCGGCGCATGCCGCTGGCTTTGTATGCGGCGGGGCCGCCGGCAGCGAGGAAACAGTTCGATCACGGCTTTCGTGTTTCAAAAATATCTTCACTAGAAAACCTCAGAAACAATTCAAATTTCGAACGAACAATTCTTTGGTTTATGTCATCCATTCTAAACTTTTGAAGTACTCGTATTCTGGGAACATCACGACTATTTCGTAGACTTGATATCAACAAAATCAAAATCTTTTGCTAATTTTTTTCTTTTGAACTTAAATTGCAGAAGCAATTGCGATGTTATCGTCCATTTATATCTTCAGTATCTGCGTACATCTCTTACTTCACCGAAAGTCACAAGACAACTGAGAATATCGATTCACTGGCGTCTTTTTGGCGGCTTACCTTGTGGACAAGCCGCCGGCAGTGCCGGGCTGTGTGGATACACAATTAGGGTGTTTAAGAGATTAATTAATGGGGCAAAAGCCGCATCTTAATCACATGACATTACGCCCAGAAATATGTTTATCATTTCAGTATTCAGTGAGCATCATTCTACATTATGTAGAACATGTAGTAGGTACTTATAAGATAGAATAAGACTGTCTAGAGATTGCTTTGATAAAACGTAGTTGAAATAGTGGAATCTTAAACACCAATATTTGGCATTCGACATATGAAATTTTCTAAAAGGAAAACTCCTAGGAAAATCTCTATCGCAAAAATAGTGCCTTTATGCATACATAGTTCCATAAAAAAGTACTTCTACCGAGGAGTAGTTTTATATCATTGGTAAGATAAAAGAACATACTCCGAAGTCTAAAAATAGAGATAAGAATATTGTGATACTGCAGACAATTAAAGACTTTTATGTATATTCCAGGTAAATAATTTCGATGACAAAGTCTATCATAAATAAACACATCAGCAAAAATCTATTGGAAAATCATAATGGAAGATATTCTCCCATCATACAGATCTGATCCAGTATACGGCTTTTCATAGCGTGGCGCGAGCTTCCACCATTATGTCAATGATGCGAGCAGCGAATTATGTTATTACTCTGTTTTCTTTATTCAAATATCTTAGCGTTATCGTTGTTTATGGTAACCGGCTTCAAGATTTGTGCTCTTCCTTACGGCGATACCATAATGTACGGTATAAGTATTGCCTGGATCACAGGGACGGGTTCGGAAGAAACTCGCACAGAAATCAGGATGTATTAGGTTGCTTGTAGGTATATTATATTTATTTGTGTTCGTATCACATATATTTTTGTTATGTGGTTGTTTTATGTTTTACTTGGGATGTTGCTTTGAATTTTGGAATGCTTGCAGTGTTTTTTCACACCTTGTCGATACTTTTGCGCCATCCTATCTTCCTGGCTTGGTGTGCTGTGCTGGTGCTGCTGCTGCGGCTGTGGAAAACCTCAAGCAGTGAAAGTATTACCTTATTGGTAATTATATTTTCGAGCCGTTTGGGGTTGAAACCCTCAGGCCGTGGGGTCCCAGTGTTCATGGTTTGTTCGAAATATCCAAACAGCTGGTTGACACTTCCCGTGATCCAAGGGCTAGCTATTTTACCTTGGTCAGGGACTAAGCATTGCCATACAATGTGGCAATGCCGTCAGGTACATTACAAGTCGACAGCGATATGGACGAATTTTACGACACCGTAATTTAGGTAGTTAATAGTTTTAGTTAGGTTAGGATTTTCCTAAGCCAAAGAGTTAAAAAAAAGTTTAGTTATATTTTATTTTAATTGTTAAGCTATTGCTTTCGATTCTTTTAACCTTTACCTATTATATGAATACAAATATTTAAGTAAGATTAGCTGACATAATTTCTCTTTTAAGCTAATGTAAACATGGAGTTTCTTGCCCATTCTTCTCCATACATATGTAACTACCTTTTGGAAGGGGCAACTAGAATCAATTAACTATTTTTGTAATTTATGACGTTCAAAAGTGCATTTTACGTGCCTATTTGAAATAAATGATTTGACTTTGACTTTGAATGGCATTATTTTTTAATAACTAAATGAGTAATAATAATACTGACTAATGCTTTGGAAAGTGATCGGTTCTGGTAAGTGTTATCCAGTCCCTTTTTTTGCTATCTTCAGGATGTTATGAGATCATCACATTTTGCAATCGTTTCATTGTCATTTTGTTCATTCAACCCAGATTAATCAACTATCAATTCTGGCCAGTACTGATTGAAAAAATATTCAAAACTGAATTGCTGCAACTACTTGTTGCTGCTTCGTTTAAATTCATGAAAAGAGAATCGAACGAGTAACGTAGGAAGATGAAAAATTCGCTGGTTGGGATCGAAGTCCATTTTAATGGTAATTGAATCCTATCGCTTATCGCTTGATCCCGCTATAGAGCGGCTTAGCAATACTCGTATTATAGTCTGAAAACGACTTCAATAATAAACGAATATACGTTTGTCTAGCAGGTAATAGAACGTACGCACTAGATATGGGATTAAAAAGACAAAATAACTATTCATCCTATATTTAAATGCTTCGGAAAACGGGCTTGGATAAGGAAAACTGTTGTAATATTTTTGTGTCGTTAGATTTTATAGAAAACCTGACTGCATCAAGGGAATCCGCGACATAGAACATCAAATCAAAAAGCTTAGCTTGCTCCACCTCCACCCCGCGTTTAACTTGATGTGCTTAAGTTTATTATACTAATATGGTAATAATTGTTTGTAAGATTAAGTATGTAGCGGTAATCTCTGGAACTATTAGTCGGATTTGATTTACAAGCGATCTACGCATTGGTAACTCCCGGCGTTTCCTCCCGCCTTATCCTGAACAGGAACCTCCCGAAACAACCGAGTCCGATGAGGACCTGCGTCAGGCAGAAGGTGAGGACGCCGTGGCGTCTCTCTAGCCACTCCTAAAGTGGGGACTTATCGCCACAATTGTGGCATGCCCAACTCTCTTCAAAGCCTAACTCAACAAAAATTACATTTTGATCAAAATGTACGGATTGGCCGTTGGTCTCGGCTGACATTTGTAGATCTTTGACAGTTGTTACTGGTTATCAGAAGCCCGAAAGTCTGAAAACCAGTCTTAGAGTAGAGTATCGAGTTACCCAAATAGCTGGGTTATGGAGGTCAGATAGGCAATCGCTCCGTGTAAAATACTGGTATTCAGCTGTATCCGGTTAGACTGGAAGCCGACTCCAATATAGTTGGCTAAAAGGTTACGCAAATGATGACTAATTCGATTTATTTTAAGAGGATTCTAGTTAAGGCCCAGATATATGCCAGTGACCTTGCGTGTTATTTACTGAGCTCACGCAACGCGTCGTACGTCCAGCCAATAATAGGACTCGCCTATCCAGTAGCGCTGTCCCAAATAAGACGCATTTTTAATTTATTATACATAAAACAAAAAGATATTTAATAAAAAACGTATAATAAAAGATTTATAATTAAATTATCCTTAAAAAGGTGAAGGTTTCTGTAAAATACGCTTCATAGATTTTGCGTGATTCTCAGTTTTTTATCCGCGTTAGATATAACTTTACAAATTAATTTCACAATGTAAATATAAACTTAATCTAAAATATTCATATATTAAGTTATTAAGAAAATGCTGTAATTTAAATAATATTTTTTATTCAAATCATTGACATGACTCGTTTAAACGTGATCTTCAGTATAAAATCATTAAAAGACGGTTATCGTCGTCTTAAATGCTTTAGATTTATTATAGGAGTATCACAATAATTATAAGGGTTGCGTAATAATAATAATAATAACCCCACCGCCGTATCTCTACGTTGACGTCGTGGTGGGGCTTGCGCGCTCCGAACTCTAGGTCTGTGCCGGTAGAGTTTACTTTGCCGGAACATGTCTAGTGTGAGGAGCCAGACCAAGAGAGATACAGAAACCCGCAGGGCAGCATGTGGCGAGCTGTTGGGCAGTTGCGACCCCACGGACCCTATCTCCCGGGAGAAGTCATGTTCCTCATCTCTGGCTTGCCTTTATTGGCCGGCTGGAGTGAACACTGACGAGGAACTGAGCTCCCACCTCATTCTTGCCTTTATTGGCCGGCTTGAGTGGAGATTCGCAAGAGCAAACGTGCTCGGAGGAAGGAAGTATTCCAGTAAGTGCTTGTAGGGATCTTGACCATCTTCCGGGCTCTGGGATTGTTCTGAGAGCCTTGGAATACCTCTCCACTCCTCGAGCACCTCAGGATATGTTGCCCCCTTGTTGCTACGTCACTATGTGCTAGCGACCGTTTTCGGGGGCCCATTATTGAGTGTGCAAGTCACCCCCTGCCATTTTATCCGTGTATAATAAAACATTGATCAGGCAGGGGCCATAGTCCTTCTATAGTTTTTGGTAGCCAGTCCATTTTAACCACCCAAACCCATAGTCCAATATCTTTGTTTTCCATATCCTGCAATAGTCCTACACCAACCGGGGGTTGTCCTTGGGTGCACTTCATAGTGCGTACAGGGATAATCGTCGGTTGGTGCCTCATTTAATTAAAAAGCTTCTAACGGGCCTCTGCGAGTTGGCTTCGGCCCCTCGTACGCCTTCCAAAGGTCCGGGTCCCCAGGGTCCCGAGATATGTAGACATAAATAAAAATAATAATAATAATAATAATCGTTTATTTATAAAAAGGGCACATTTACAATAAATTCCTTAACAATTAAAATACAACACAATTGCTTATTTGCCTGAACTAGGCAAATAAGCAATTGTGTTCTATTTTAATGTCTAATAGGTTGTGTGTCTTTCGCCACCTGAGCGTCGAATCTAATTTAATTAGCGGCTCTAAATCCAAATGACGACAGTAAAATATTTGTGATTCTGCTCTATGCTTAAGAACGTTGTTTACTCTAATAATTTCTATGTTTAATTCGCATTTCACATTAATTTTGATTTATTTTGAACCGCTAAACATAAAACTATTTCAATTGGCTGCCTATTTGTAGAATGGGAATGGATATATTTTATTTGTTTTAGCTCCAAGTTAGACTTAGTTTTATTATAGTTACTTGTTACGGCCCCGCCGTAGGCCACCGCCAGATGGCGCACGGCAGTACTTTCTACCGCCGTGCCTGCGGAGCCATACTGCGAGCCCGGCCGCGCTCGCGCTTCCACTTCGCGCCGCGTCGTCGTCATCGCCAGTTGTCCCGCCAAAGCATTGCGGATGTCTGTCATCTCTCAGACATTACTTGTTAATTGAATAGATTATCATACACCAGCCATACAGTCCATTATTTATTTAAATCAAAGCCTCACAGCGACGACGGCCGAAACATTACTTAAACATCTATAATATATTTCTGAAATTATTTTAGTTATTTTTACCGTGAAAGCACACCATGAAATCTGGTATTGATTGCTTTGCAGAATTCAGCCAAAAGCATTTATATTTATATGATCCACGACACAATACCTACCACTTCAATTCTTTATTTGTTGGTGGTCAATTAAGTAATAAATAAGTATTATTAGGCATTAAGGACTAAACGAGGTTGTATATAGGGTGTATCTATTCAAAAACGAAATATTTTTAGAGATACACCTATGTACAAGTGATAAAGAAGCCACATAAACGTTTCTTTTTTAATCTGAGCATATTTAAAAAATTAAATAATTTAAATTACTTGATATGATGATTAATTATCAAAATTCACAGCGCTCGTCCGGGCGGGTCATTCATAGAATAAGTAAAATTTTGGAAAATGCAACTCCTTTGCAAAATGTCTCAAGCTATTTTAAAATTATAATAATTATGTAAAAATAAAAATCACTTAGATAAAAAAAAAATTGCTGCTATGGCTTTATTACCACCACTTTATAGATGTTCTTCTTAAAATATTTCATGTATGAATATAACCTTATATATATGTAGGGGTTTATTCATAAACCTTGCTTAAAGTTAAGTGATTTTATTTTGTTTTGTTTCTATTTGTTGTACCTACGCTTGACGCTTTTAACGTGTAAGTTTTTATTATTTTTACATCGTTCTCACTTTTAGTTATAAATTCAACATTATAGATGTAACGAATACTTTTGTAACAATTTAATTTAAAAGAGTGTCCATGGAGTTTCTTGCCCGTTCTTCTCCATAGGTACCTACGCTTTGGGATGGGAATGTAGCTTAATTTTTCTTACTGACCGACTCCTTGACAATTCAAAAGTGCCTGTAAATGGTTTGATTGAAATAAATGATTTGAGTTTATTTATTTATTTATTTAATACTTTAGCACAAAAAAAAATGTACAGAGGCGGACTTATTGCCATAGGCATTTTCTACCAGTCAACCTTTGGGTGGAGCAGAGACAAACAGTGGTAGGTGCAATTATGAAATTGGAGGAATAATTGTATACATATAGGAATATCCTTAGATATACCTATACCATAACTATAAACTAGTTTGAGTTTGAGTGACGTTCAAACGTCAAAAATGTATGGTTAAACAGTCACTTATCATTTCTTAACTTTAAGCAGCGTTTATAAATAAACCCCATATTGTTTTGAACAACTATTGTATTCTTTTTTTGTGTGTTTTTCTACTTTTGTAAATAATAATTAATACTTGTTATTTGTTGGAATTATTTATTGGTCATCACTTGAAATATCTACAGAATAACCAAATCGTTATGAACTCACTACCTGCGCAAGCCTTAAGAAAGTTTTCACCGGTCCACTAGCGCCACTCCTCTAACAACATATTATCTCGTGACTGAGAAGGAATTATGAAAAATGACTCAATCAACTATCTCGATTCATTTAGACGATTAGGTTTCATTCTGCGCAATGCTAAAGATTTCACCAGCATAAGCGCTATTAAATCTATTTTCAATGTACTTGTTCGCAGCAAACTAGAATCCAGTGCATGCGTCTGGAACCCGCATGAAAAGAAGTACACTTTACTTTCAGAAAAGGTACAAAAGGCTTATCTTAGGTATATATATAAACGTTTTAATGGATATTATCCGTTTATGTACCCTTCGAACTTTCTTTTAGGCTGTTTAGTGTACAATTCTCTCGAGATTAGAAGAAAAAATGACCAAATTATTAATATGTGCAAAATCCTTCACGGTAAAATAGATGCTCCTGAACTACACGACGAACTTTTTGCTCCAATAAACTATAGCCGTAACAGGAGGCACAGATTGTTCGCCGTGCCTTGGAGTCGAACCGTCGCTCGAGCCCAGTCTCCTGTCCCTCGCACACTGTCTGCGCTCAACGCTCTCTTGGACGCTAAACCTGACTGTGATGTGCTCGCGGATGGATGGAAGAAGATCTTGTAAGTATGTCTGGAGTATTGTGAGATGAGCGTATGACTGTCGAGTAGTTGTATAATTTGTTATTAATCTTAAATAATGTGTTTAAGTGTCTTTGTTAACTAATGTAATTGGCCTTGGCCATTTTATGTTAAATAAATAAATAAATAAATCTCGGTAAGTGTGTCTAGAATTTACTAATACCTTTTTTAAAGTTTCATATTGAGATACGGAGCAACAACACTGAAAAAAATGTTTACTTATACATAACCAAACTTTCGTCAACATGTAACACAAAAAAGTGACCACATAACTTTATGCAACATGTAACTAAAACCTGTGCTGGCTGTTGTGTATTACTTTTATTAAATCAAGTTAACTTTTATAAAGTCTTGTCAAACTTTGATTATTCTTGAAATAGCCGAAGAAGTTAGGCTAAATATTGTTTTCAGTGAAAATTCTGTCTAAATAAAAACGGCCACATTCCTCTTGATCGTATTTTGTTGCTTCGTGTCTCAATATGAGACTTTATAAAAATAATTAGAAAATTCTAGACACACTTACCGAGATAGTTGATTGAGCCGTTTTTCATAATTCCTTCTCAGTCACGAGATACACTGAAAAAAATATTTAATAACTGAAAAGTATTTACAATGGGTTGTAAATACTTTTCAGTCATTAAAAGTTTTTTTTTTTACAATAATTGGGCATTAAATTTCAAAGTTAAAATACTTTTAGTATGCACGGTTTTAATATAAACGTCGATCAAAAAAACTGTAGAATAATTTTATTGATAAAATAGAGCAAACTCCCCTTTAAGTTTGTACAGTATGAAACCGGACATATTGTATAATACTTTTGCGAGCAAACCTAAGTTTCATTTTCATATGAAAACAGGGATGTTTATACCGTTTGCTGAATAACACATTAAACAATCTCTGCCGGCTAAACAAATATTGTACATTAAATTATAATTAGTACATTTGCGAAGCTTTACAATAATGTTAATTAGGGCTTGTGTCAAATCCGGATAGTTGATCGAAATGTGTTCCTGTTGTATTTTGTATTCGGTAATTTTAAAGCTTTTGTGATAATTATGAATTATGTAATATTATGTTGTGTAATTTATTAGTTAATAGATTTTATTGTGTTGTTTGATGATTATTTTATGGTGGCTTTGGCTCAAAGTGTTTGGCAATTTTTCGCTTCGAAAGTTTTTGCAAGAATGCAATATGGCCGATTTGATTGGCAGAGGGTAAAATTAAAAATAAATTTGACAAAAATTTAAAGAATAATTAACTGGTAAAATTAGGCTTTTTTTTTTCTTTCTTCGGCAAACTTGTCATCAAATATGATTCTGTTATGAAATGAATTGAGCTAATATTTGTGTCACCATGTTAAGAATATTAAAGAAATTGCTAATGATCTGCTGAAAATTCAGCAAATGAATCGTTTTTAGAGGAATTGCTCAATGTGGCCATTATAGCCCCTCAATACAGTGGCTAACCGATTGGTTTGCTGCATTTCAGGTCCAACTTGAACAAATATTTATAATATACATGGCCTTCCATAGGTAGGTCGTTGTTCAGTTCAGTTTAGGGAGATTTTCTCCTACATACTTAACCTACCATGGTATATTTAGAAGAAATATAGTAGTGTCTAAAAAATTGTACGGCAATATCAGTTTTAACTTCTATATTGTGTCCATTTTTCTAGTAAAATGCTGCAGTTTTTGCATTCTGACGCAGTACCGCATGTCACAAATTCACTGAAACAAAAAACTACAAGCTAAAACCGGCAGTCCAGTTTAAATGTTCATGAAAATCTGGAGAGCTTTCCTAGGAAATATAATATCTTTTATTATGACTTAATGTTTTGTTAAGTTTAATTTTGAAAGACTGACTTGCAACGTTTGTTTGTAATATATCATTCGAGGCGAGATTGGTTACAAAATGGCGATACACAAGACGCGGCGGATGCTCGCTTTGAGCACTTGACTCAAGCGTGCTCCATTTTTATTCAGTCAGAATGGCAAACGAAGAGGTTTTGTGTGCTGTACTGATTTAATTTAGTTATTGTTATTGGAAGAAGAACAAAAAAACAAAACAAATGTACTGACTTGTTTGTAAACATGCACTCGCAATGCTCGTATCGAGTGGCTCGCATCGAGCGGCTAGCATCGAGCGGCTCGGCTCGCTGCTCTGACTACTGTAACACGTTACAAAGGAATTCACGAAAAAGCCGACATTCGAGTGGATTATCCGGCGCTCGCATCGAGCGGCTCGGCTCGCTGTACTGACTACTGTAACGCGTTACAAAGGAATTCACGAAAAAGCCCACATTCGAGTGGAGGATCCGGCGCTCGCATCGAGCGGCTCGGCTCGCTGTACAGACTACTGTAATGCGTTACAAAGGAATTCACGAAAAAGCCGATATTCGAGTGGAGGATCCGGCGCTCGCATCGAGCGGCTCGGCTCGCTGTACTGACTACTGTTACGCGTTACAAAGGAATTCACGAAAAAGCCGACATTCGAGTGGAGGATCCGGCGCTCGCATTGAGCGGCTCGGCTCGCTGTACTGACTACTGTTACGCGTTACAAAGGAATTCACGAAAAAGCCGACATTCGAGTGGAGGATCCGGCGCTCGCATTGAGCGGCTCGGCTCGCTGTACTGACTACTGTTACGCATTACAAAGGAATTCACGAAAAAGCCGACATTCGAGTGGAGGATCCGGCGCTCGCATTGAGCGGCTCGGCTCGCTGTACTGACTACTGTTACGCATTACAAAGGAATTCACGAAAAAGCCGACATTCGAGTGGAGGATCCGGCGCTCGCATTGAGCGGCTCGGCTCGCTGTACTGACTACTGTTACGCATTACAAAGGAATTCACGAAAAAGCCGACATTCGAGTGGAGGATCCGGCGCTCGCATCGAACGGCTCGGCTCGCTGCACTGACAACTCACTGTAACGCGTTACAAAAACTCGATACATTACAAACAAACGTTGCGAGTCAGTCTACGTCTTAAGCAGTAAAATGTAATAATTATCATTGCTATGTTGGCTAGGAAATAATTTCTACTTGAAGTAAGTACTTACCTACTTACTTGAGTAACGTACTTGAACCTGGTGAAACTTAGCGTACCTAGTCGTATCTACGTTTATTTATAAACAACTCGAAACTTAAAGGATTTAGGATACTTGTTGATGGCTGGGCTATGATTTCAAACATAACTTCACGCCTGTATTTATTTATTTATTTAAATTTCTCACACACAATAAGGTACAAAGGCGGACTTAATGCCATAGGCATTTTCTACCAGTCAACCAAGGGTAGTGAAGAGATACGATGGCAGGTGCTCTATTTAAGAGGAGATAAAATAATAATAAAAATATAGTACGAGTAGTATGTAGTGTTCTCCAAAGGTTTTCGCCATGGTTTCAACAATATTTAATTGACTCGGATTTTTTTTTCTTAGAAAGCATAATATTTTTTTTTATTGTGTTTTTTTGTTATAGGTACTGTATAATACTTTCATATGCATTTAGTAAAAACCTGTTATTTTAACATTATACAAACAGACACTTAAATTTTATTTATTTGTATAGATTACAAGCACTTTGCCAGCGACTTCGTCCACTCGAGGATTCCCAATACCATGGGAATAAAAAATAAAAAACCGGCCTTATCACAAAAGGAACTTCCGTGTATTTCATCTTACTTGATCCAAGGTGGATTTATAAGACTCCGTTGGCCCCATCTGTTTGCAGTATTTACCGAAATTTGGTCTGGTTGGCGTCGAATGTCACACATACGTTTTGGCTGCGAACAAGGATAGTCCCGTGTGACTGGCACCGATGGTCGTTCTTTAGTTGAGCGGACAGTTGAGCACCGCCTGATGAATGGGCTGTATGGCGTGCGAGGTTGAATCTAGGCTATAACTTAAACCAATCTCTCGCTATTGTTAAAATTCTAGGGATTTGGTAAGAGGTAAAATTTGTGAGTTTGTCCGAGTCTTCGGAACTACTGATTTGATTCCGAATATTATTTCATTGATAGAAAGCTGTTTTATGTTAAAACACACGGAGGAAGTCAAGGGCAGAAGCTATAGTTCTACAGAACTATAGCTTCTGCCCGTGACTTCGTCCGTGTTGAGATTGTTTTTCCGTAATTTCTAAAGTTGTTATATACATATAATAACTTTAGAAAATACGGAAAAACAATCTGAAACTTTGCCATAATAGAGAAGTTAGATACTAGCACATGAATGTAGTCGTTAAAACTGTATGAATATCATTTCAAAAGTTTATATAAAACGTAATAAACTCAGCTACAAAACTAAATAAAAATCGCATTAAAGCCCCTCAACCTGCCGTGAATACAAAAATGTTTTTATCCCCGAGCAAACTCAATTGTGAAAAGATTTTATTTACAAATCGTCAAAATTCAGATTATGTTGCTCATTAGCGCTATCCTTTAAAAGGGGAGGGGGGGGGGGGTGAAACTGGCTAATGAAGTATGAGGCTTCAAATACTTCATTAGCCAGTTTCACAAGCCTCCCCTCTGAAGCGCCGTGATTGGTGATGGAATACTAAGCATGGGCCGATGAATAGCTTCACGTAATTCCTTCTGATTGTATGACGAAAAATGTGAATATTTTTTCTCCTATTAAATTTTCGTTGCGGAATTTTTCAGGGTAATTTGTTGTGTTATGTTTTTGAGTGAGTTTGAGTATGATTACAAGCTTTTATTTTTAAGGAGCTTGTGGTAATTTGCGTTAGATAAATTGGATGCAATTTTGTAACTGTATCGTAGTCTTTGAGGTTATGGATAAGATTAATTGAACCTACCGTTATAATTTAATTATGGTTATATTGTTGTTAAAACTCTTTGGCAAAGAATAGACTACGTATCTACTAGATATGTGTCTACTCCGTTGACGATATTATGACATGTACCTATTTTTTTTCCTGTCAACTTAGATAGGTATTTTATTAGAGCCAACGAAAATAATTGTTTTATGTATGCGACAAATGTATTATTCTATTTCTACTAAATTATTTGACTTGAGTTAAAACTTTTTAATTTGATTTAATTAACCGACTTTACAAAAAGTAGGTTGGGGTTGCAGGTTGGGAGGTTCTCAATTCGTTTGTATTTTTTTAAAATAATTTTTATACTTAATTTTATTGAGTTGACATCTTGTTTCTTATTTTTTAACATGATGTTAATTTTCATGTTGATGTGAGCTATGTTGTTATTTTTTTTTATGTTTTAATTTGTATGACGAATGTATTTAAAAAAATATATATATTTATTATGTACTTAGAATGAGTTTAAACACAATGTAAATTGTGTATGAATAAATTGAATTGAATTGAATGGATAAAATGTACTACAGTGTATCTGAATATTTATCAGAGAAAAAAAAATCTGAATTGCTGTGGCTAGAGTTACCGTCAAACCGTTACCGTTACCGTAAGAGAATAATTATATAAATGTTTGCATACCCAATGGTGAAATATGGCTGAGGTTTAATGTATTACCCATATTTGCAAAATAAATGTCTACAAAACGTGTGGTAGCCTAGTATTCTAATGGCCAATCTTTTACGCCAAAAACCCATCTCAAATACTACATTTTCGTCTCTATACCTATTTTCATCTATCCTGAAAAATTTAAACGAGCCACAACATTCACGAAATATATTTTATATTCCTGAATTTTTTACTTCACTGAAATCCATCCGAGGATTTGAAGTAAGTAGCGAATAAATGCGAGCTCAGCAGCTGCCATATCTAGTACATAACATAGTTTGAAATTCTTATATGGTGAAGTTACCGTTCATGATTTCCCTCAGCTGGGGAAGTTTGTGCCTTCCGGTAAGTTGAGCAGTAAATCAATTCTTCGTACTTGCGTATTACCATGCGTGTTTCACGCGACCACTTGTTTTAAATGTTTGAGGGGGAAATGCTTAGCTACTTGACTTCTATATTATAAGCATAAAATGACTCTTTTTAATTCGAAATAGAATATTAGAAAATAAATATTCTTGGCTTTTATTTAAATACTTAACTAAGTTCTGGTGCCTTTATGAGTAGGTAGGTAAACGGAAAAGTTGAGTATGATTAAGTCTTGTACTTAACTGCTTCTGCTTGCTGCTGTTATACTGGGTTTGGATTATGTCAAGGTGGGGGGGTATATGATACTGTATTATATGTGTATTTTGTGTATGAGCACTTAATATAAACGGTGCTATGTACATTTTGAAACATGTTTACGCACGAGTTAGTAGGTAGATTGAGTTCTAAAATGTTCCAAATATGTAGGGTATTACTATCATTGTTTTGATAATGAGAACACATGGAGAGTTTTAAAAACTATAGCCAAATTAATTACTATGAAATAATATTTATGTTTCGAATGTACATAATTCCTTTGTAAAACAACGCCTCTTGAAAATTCATCACTTAATTTTTTTTTATATAGTTTTTTTTACTTACCTTAACGTTAATGCGAAAAGAGAAAATGCTTTCTTCCTTCCTTTTTCTCAAGCGCCAGACTAATATCAAGAAATACTCAGAGGCTTTTAGTAAAATCACTATTTGTATCCGCGTAGACAATATACCCTGTATTTAACACCTGGCCACTAGAGACTTTCTCATAAATATACCTTCGAGAAATCACAGTAAATATGATTACACGAGATGATTAAATTATAATTAACGTTCTTTATAAGGTGTTTGGAAAATAAAAGAAACATTAAGTATTTATTTTTTATATAAAATAAACAAAAAAAAAAAATTAAACAAAAAGAATGAAAGAAAACAAAAATAATATAAACGAACCATTAAGTATTTATTTTTTATCTGTAAGACATTGTAGTGATACTTACTTACTTACAAAATTATAGTTTAAGGTGGAACTCATATTTAAATAGAGTTAGATTCGATCTGAAATAAAAGATAGAGTGTCGGAGTAAGTAAGTGAGTTTGTATATTTGGGGAGTCTGTTTACAAGAGATGGAAAGATTGATGAAGATGTGGAACGCGATTACATGCGATTGTGACCAACCAGTTGATGCCCAGTTGACTGGCTGTTCAAAATGGTGCGCTGGTGCATGTATGGCTTATGTATGGAAGTGAATATTGAGTGTGGCAAAAGAAGCATGAAAGTAGAATATATGCTGTAGAAAATTGGAAATGCGTTCTTTGCGAAGCATGTGTGGTGTTACGAGTACTATGTATGATAGGTTGAGGAATGATGCTGTGGTAAGGCACCGGTGCGGTTTACAAAAGATGTAGTGAAAAAATTTAAAAGAGTATGCTTAGATGGTTTGGCCATGTTGAGAAGATGAATGAAAGGCGACTAACAAAAGGTATTTACGAGGCAGATGTGAGTGGAAACTTCTTCAGAAAGATCAGGTGCGTAGTCGCAACCGGCGACCAGATGTATGCACGTAAACAAGGCAAAAGGAGTGTGTAATGATCGTAGCAAGTGGCGTTCTGTAATTTCTGCCTACCCCCATGAGAAGAAGGTGTGTATGTATGTAGATATTATATTAGATATTAGATCTCTCCTCAAAATGTAAGTGCAAAGACTAAAAAAAAAAGTTTATTTCTTAAAAAATACAGATTTAACATGATGTTTCATTTATAGACAACTAGCTTTTGCCCGCGGCTCCGCCCGCGTGGATGTCGGTTATCGCGTAAAAAAGTAGCCTATGTCCTTCTCCATATCCCAGACTATATCTCTGCCAAATTTCAGAAAGACAGACAGACAGAGTTACTTTCACATTTATAATATTAGTATGGATCCAAAGGACCTTTGGAGTAACACAACGGAATACAAATCTAAGAACTGTAATCTGTAGAAAACTGTGAGAAACCCTGCCTCCTCTCAAACTGGGTAACCTGTATCTTGAGAGACACGGTAAAGGTCACGCGGAGTACGTCGCGGGTCCGCCGCGGATCCGCTGCGGGTAAAAAAAATATCTGTATTTTTTTTATTTCATAAAAAATAAAAAATAAAATTTTTAGTCTAAAACGTATACTTAATTACTTATATCAAAGTATTTATGTTTTGTAGAAATAGTTTAACTAGAGTAGATAACTACGAGTATAATGGATAGATCAAAATCAAAACTAAGTCAATTTATCTTTAAATCTCTTAAAATTACCGTTATTCAAAGTTTTGATTTAGCTTTTTGGGGACGCAGGCTCCATGCAACCCGAATCCTATCGGCTCCCCTTCGGTAGAACCACTCTTATACCTGTGTGTGTATCACATCACATTACAAATATTTAATACCAGTTTAAAATATCATAAGATTATAAACATTACACACAATGCCTAAAATATTTGACTAAACAAATAATTTCGACCATACCTGGCGTTAAAGAAATTACTAGAATTTTTGAGTTAGTTAATTTTGATGTTATGTTTATGAGAACTGAACAACTTTTTCTGCGGCTTCCGTCTAATAAAAATTATAGCTCTGTTTATCACGGAATACTTTATTCACCATTGTACCGTGTGGTGCCGGACGTAAAGAAAGACGACTAAGGGACTTACTAAAGAATGGGCAGCAGCGTTCTCTAAGCATTTTTAACACCGTACTGCGATCGCCAACTCGCCTGCCAAGCGTGGCGATTAAGGCAAACCCTCCCCATTGGGGGAGGCTTATGTCCAGCAGTGGAGGTCTTTCGGCTGAAATGATGATGATGACTTTATTCACCGTCGGGTATATCTTTCAGGAACTGAGACCTGAATATATTACAATCACAAAGATAAACAGTGTGATTACCCGGACGCGCACAAGTTCTTAAGTAATAAAACTTTAAACACTCGCAGTGCTAACTGCACAAATTTCCTTAATTAAAGTCGTGATAAGGTAGAAACGAACTGACGCCATGACGTGTAATTGAAAATACGAGGATATTTGTTCAGAATTTATTATAGTTGCTGCAAACATACGAACGTGTTAAGCTTCACAACTAGGCTATAAATATCGGCGAGCTCTGAGTTATAGCTTTAGTTCAACACACAGATTTGTTCCGTGTGTTTCGTTGTGACCACAATACACCTATTTAAGCTTCGGTTCCAACCATTATCGATCAATTGGCAGTCGCCACTAGTTTGTTTGCCGTTCTTTGCCGGTTTTCACCAAGGTTTTTGCGAAAGTATATACGACTTTTCCGCTTACTTTGAGGTTCCCCAGGACAGAATTTCTTAGGGAAAGTTGGGCTTGCGCAAAATTCATGAGAGTATTTTGCAGTTACTCTCGCCCTCGAGTGTTGCTTTTTTATCTTTAGAGGGCATACTACGGTCCACTAGCGCGACTCCATTAAAAAAAGATTATCTCGTGACAGAGAAGGAATTATGAAAAACGGCTCAATCAGCGACCTCAGTAAATGTGTCGAGAATTTACTAATAGCTTTTATAACTTTATTATTATTAACATAAACGGGATATTTACCATGTTTATTAATTGTTTTGAGTTCCCGATATTTCGGCGCTGTTGCAAGCACCATGATCACGGATAAACTGAAGTCACTGCGGGTGGGTGTTTATGAGCAGACAAAACGGTCTACCCTCTTTCTTGTTCGTTTTTTGCTCTCAGTACCGCTACCACTGTCACAAAAAAAACATAAACATATAAACATGGTAAATATGCCGTTTATGTTAATAATAATATTAGTGACCATGACAGTTTAAAAACTTATATAGCTTTTATAACGTTTCATACTGAGACAAGAAACAACAAAATTCGATCTAAAGAAAAGCGGCCACATTCCTCTAGATCGTTTTTTGTTGCTTCGTGTCTCAATACGAAACTTTATAAAAGGTATTAGAAAAATTCTACACACACTTACCGAGGTCGCTGATTGAGACATTTTTCATAATTCCTTCTCAGTCACGAGATATTTTTTTTTTTAAAGGAGTGGGTTTAGTGGATCGTAGTATGCGCTCTTAATATATATTTGAAGCCCGAAAGTCTGACAAACAGTCTTACCAAGGGGTATCGTAATACCCAGTAAATGTTTTGTGGAGGTCAGATGGGTATTCGCTCCATGTAAAATACTGGTACTCAGCTGCATACGGTTAGACTGGAAGCTGACCCCGACATAGGCAGTTGATGATATAAAAGTTGGATTAGTTACACTATTTATGTCCTCCCCGACCCTTGCTCGTAAGCAAAGCACCAGCCCGCGCCATAGCTGAGCCTATAGCGTTAAATCCCCCGGATAATAATCATAACCCTGATTTTATCCAGCCACCGTCAGTCCCTTGCCATCCTCCCTCTGACTCTGCCCTAAGCCGAGGTTCGTACACCACAGGGGGTGCCCTTAGCGCGCAGTCGTTTAGTTTATAAGTTTTTACGCCCTGGCTGGAGGCTTTAAGTTTCATAGGAGCTTAAGGCAACGACAGGAAAAACTGGTTAAAGTCTCAACCTCTCAAGGTTAACTCTATATACTAGATTCCTAGCAGAAAAAAAAAAACTATTTATAACTCAAAAACGGCTGGACGGCTTATAAGATATACAGAATAACTATTAAAACACCTCCTTTGTACTGAAATTATAATTATGTCGTATCTCTATGTATTTAACTGTGTGTACATAAATAATAAAATAAATAAATAAAACATGGAAAAAATTCACGAAAAAAAAATGAAGAAAATAATACCTAACAATTTTGTCATACATTTTGTATGGAATTTCACGCCTACGAAGTTGCGGGCAGAAAAATAATATTTTCTTTTAGAATTAGGTTTCTATTTTTATCGAAGTAGAATAAATCAATTTTAAGTATAAATATTATAAAATCAAATGATACCAGGCTGTACTGATTTCAAACATAAATGAAATAAAATCCGTTGCTAAATTAAATCAATAGCTGCTCTGTTGGAATTCAATTTGAAACAAAGATTGAGTGCAAACAGACTGATGAACGCCAGTGATCAAAATACACTTTTATCAAAATAAATACATAGTCAAATGAAAACACAGATCATCTAGTAAAACGATCGAAAAATTGATTGCTGTTTTCACGAAACAAAAGTTTTTGAGCGAGTTATTTATTAAGTTACTGAGCGAGCTATATCAACGTATGCTTACGAAATTTTCAGATATTATTGAATCGTGTCGGAAAACTCACTCTGAATATTTTAAATTGCCTTGCATCATGGTATCACAGATGTTCAACGATGTGCAATGACCCTTGAAATTCTAAGATAGGTATTATTTCCATAATCTCTACGATACGGACTCGTTAATAGGCAATGGTATAGTTCTAAGTGCCAGCTAACTCGCTCAACGATATCCAAAGGATTACCGGGGCAGCGGAGCGGGTCCATCTAAATCTAAATGTAGTATAATGGCATAGTCGGCATTTGCAGAAAGCCATTTTACACAAAATGCGGAACATTATTTTGCTATTGCGCTCGTTACATAATTGTTTGAATTGCACGTTAGATGTCTACAGCCACGCTCGTCCCTAGCTACGATACTCATAACATAAAATAATACTAGGTTTAAATGAAATAGCAGCTGCTTCTCCCCGATATGCATTAACATAATGAACACTTGGCCCATAATTTTCGGGGATTCTGTAAAAAAATCATTTCGCTATGCGAAAAGTTGAGAGGGCAAGTTTACTAAGAAATTTATCTCACCCCAAAAGTTAACACGTAAAGTTGTTCATCAACGACTGGAATCGTTTTATTCATTTACGGCGTATTTTATTTTTAAACATAAAAAAACGGTCAAGTGCGTGTCGGACCACGCACAATGAAGGGTTCCGTAGTTGGGGTGAATTTATCCCAAGAACAAACTTAACATTGTAGGTAGTTGAAAAACATGTTCTTCCATACATTTCAACTGCAAATATAAGTTGGTCGACTATTACTTGTAGACTTGTAAAGCCTACTTAGCTGTGATATCCTTTTTACTTTGTTATATACCTATATTACTGCCGTGAATTTTTTCACACATCCCAAAACAAACATTTAGCTAGCGGGGGACTTGACTTGACTCTAACAAAAACTAGCACTATGAAGCTTAATATTACGCCAACTAATCCCTTACGTAATAGAAAAACGGTTTTCACAGACCCGCAATATTTTTGAACGGCCTATCTATCTAACATGCCCATACTATGGGTTAGGCGAGAAAACAAAATATCATCCCCACTTTGCGTGCAAGAGAGGTACACTACAATTTTTTTTTTCAAGATTTTATGTTACCACTTTGTCGGCGTGATTAATATGTTATACCAATGCCAAATTACAGCTTTCTAGTACTAAGAGTCTCTGAGGTAAGCCGCAGACAGACAGACAGTCAGACAGACGGACATGGCGAAACTATAAGGTTGCCTTGTTGACTACGGAACCTTAAAAAGGTCCTTCAGAATGCCAGATGATAACAAGAGGGAAGTTCTTTTAGATATTGTGTAGGATAGTACTCATAATTTCCTGTGCGGCGTTTCCTGGCCTTTTAAGCTAATACTCTGTTCACTTTTTCCCTCTTTATGCATCCATTCCTTGTAAGGATCTTACAATTAGTTAAAAATATATTCAGCGAGGGGCCGGGTTCTCATAAAATTCATTTAATAAAGAGAGGTGGAACAAGTGAACTTCCACAAAGAAAAGTTAGTTGGTCAAGATTCTACTCTAAAATTTTCTTTGGATGGATAAAGCGAAACTTCTCATTTGTTGGTTTTTCGTCTGCTGTCAGAGGCCAGTCTTGAGGAAATTAAAAGGGAAATCTGTTTTTCGAACACGGATTTTTTATTATTTTAGAAATACATTCTGTCTTGCTGTATGTTCACAATGTTACGTGTTGTTTTCATTTTGGGGAAACTCATTTTCCAAAAGCTTTCTTTAGCTTCAGCGGAACAACAGACTCCTATTGGTATTATAGAGGTATGAGGAACAGGGTGTAAAGTTCACTTACACTCTATGGAAAAGGGAGGATCCTTCGACCAGACGGGTATAACTATAATACGCTATAATATATACGCTATAATACGCTATAAATACGCTATAATACGCTATAATAAGCTGTAGAACGGTTGATGTCGGGATTTTGTATATAAATGCTAGTCGCGCAGTAAACTCTGATTGCGCGATGTAGGATTTGTGACGACAGGTCTTTGATGCGTAGTTCGCATGTGGTGTTGTAGATGCCGCCACAGTATTTATAATAATAATAATTGCTTTATTTGCAGGCAACTAAGGCCCATAGACAAAATACGCAAAATAATGTTACAAATTATTAAACTAATACATTAATAAAAACATCACTATAAAATTTTGTTACTACGTTGGGTCGGTGACGTTTTGCGGTGAGTCGTGGTGCCATGTAGTCTTCCGTGAAAACGCCGATACACGATACCCGTTGTCGGCCATAATTCCTCCTTCATGAAAGTGTCCAGGTTGGAACGCGCACCACAAAAGATTTGAAGTTAATCTTATGGAGCGACTCCAACTTCTCGACTCTCAAGGTGAACTTGGTCTTTATCCTGATGAACTCCGCGACGTGCTGTACCTTCGTGGTGTGATATAACCATTACAATTTTTTTTTTTTTTTTTTACTATGGGTTTGCTCTTGACTCTAGTCTAGGTCTGGGTGACAGAGACAAAGTCGACGATGGAGTGAGCTTAGCCAGAAGAAGCCAATTCACTCTCACATTGAATAGACTAGGGTTGTATGCGTTCGAAAACACAGACGCAGGCAGAGATTTCCACTCCTTTGCTGTGCGCATTATAAAAGACGTTTGAAAACGCTTAGTGCGAGTTGGTGGAATATCAACCAGGTAGGGGTGGTAACTTGCAGTGCGTCTAGATGCCCGATGGTAGAAGAGGGCCGGTGGAATGAGGTCGTGGAGTTCATGGGCACACTCGCCGAAGTACAATCTGTAGAAGACCACCAGGCAACCTTGCGGCGATGAGCCAAGCTGTGAAGCTTGGCATCCACCAGTTTTACGTCGCCATGGGTCTCTTAGCTCTGCGTTCCACCGAGTCAAGCGCAGCAAGTTGGTACTTAGCGGTATTTCGCTGTCCACATTTAAGTATCTATTGGGGTTTCATGCAACGAACTCTACTTAGAATTTATACGGTGACTTCTAACCTTTACTTTCCGCCAACGGAAGGGAATGTCGTATTTGAGAGAAAATTGCACTTTAAAATGTTTATGGTTTTCTGTCTGCAGACCGTGAACAAGGGCTCTTTTTAATAAAATAACAGGAATTTTGTAATTGAGTCCTTACATTTTCAAATTAAAGACTTAAGAATTAAAATGTTGACAAAATGGTTTTTTGAGGACTACGTTAAGTATGGTCAACCTCGTAATTGCTTTACCACGTTTGCCAACAATTCCCGGTAATTTGACTATACTTAATATTAACATTTATATTATTTAATTTGAACTTAAACTCTGAACAGTACTGGCTTCATCTCCAACTCCTCACGACCTTAGTTCTTTCTGCTGAAGTTTAAGCAGGCTGGCATTTATAAGTGACAATTATAGTCACCTATCTACTTTACATGTAATTTTTTTTTTTATATTAATTAAATTACGGTAGACCCTTAAAGGCTACCGTGTAATAATGTATGGAGGAGATATATTTTTATAAATATAGGTTATTTCAAACAGTTTGTTGTTTTCTTGCATTTCAATACATAACCATCTTGCATCTGGGGTTTTGTTCCTTTACATACAGAGGGACAAAATCTGTTATGTAACAGTGGCAGTATATTTAGTAACTATTTAACTGACATTTAAGAGCTGTCAGTGCCATCATTGTTTCGGAATATTGACAATGACGGCTTCTGAACGCAGTTTAGATGTGCTGATCGCGTTCAGTTTCATTGGTGAAATTGGCATTTAGACAAATAGACCGCCGCCTAAGTCCGCCTGGCTGGCAGTTAGAGGTAAGATAGCCAGTTCCTCTGTGGATTCCTTGAGGATTCTGTGTGAAGCACGCTTCCACCTTCAACTTTATTATTACCATCAGGTGAGATGAAGGTCAAGAGATTACCTATTAAACATTAAAAAAAAATCCTTGTCGTTTTATGACTTCATCGCATACATCAACCAGGGTGATAAAACCATTTCGAGGTGTTTATAAGTGTGTTTATACAATTGGTGTAAACACACTTATAAACTTTTCTACACAATAAACTAACACAATACACATACAACATTAATGTCCTCTCTATAGACTTAGCTTAATCCAGAATCACCTCACATTGACTAGGTAGATTAGGGCAAACATCCAGATTATCCCATCTACTCCACATATATAGCCATTAACCGAACAGCAAATTGAATTACCGTACGTAAACACAGAATTAGGTCGTTTCAACTAATTATATAATATATAATCAGCTCGTGAGTTGCCCTTCCACACATCTTGTGCACTCGAAGCCGCAATTTAGCCGTGGTTTACCTCTGACACGCGCTGTTTACGTCTAAATTTCAAAACTAAATTTTGAGCTAATTAGAAATTATGTTTGGTAGAGAAATTTGAGAATTTCCTGTTTGTAATAGATTTTTGTTTGGTTCAGTGATGATTTAAGAAGTAACATACGTACACACAAAACCAGGCATGCACAAATACACACAATCACCCATGCACAAATACACACAAACACCCTTGCGCAAACAGACTAACATGCATGCACAAACGCATAAACACGCACAAACATGCATGCACAAACACACAAACATTCATGCACAAACACCCATGCATAAACACACAAACACCTATGCCCGAAAGCCCTATGTTTTAGTGGATACCTACACACATCAACAGAATCTAGGGATAACTTAATCCTAAATTATTTACGAATTTATAGTTTAAAATATTTTTAGTTTCCATAAAAAGTTTATATACAGATTGAAACCTCTTTTATTCTATTTTCAAATTTAAAAATGTAAATAAAAAAAAACAAAAGAAACAACAAAATACGGCGGCAAAATTGTTAGTAATTCGTTACGTTAAGGACAATTAAAATTCTTTTATTAATATTAATTAATGAAAAGGGATTAGATTGTTTTTCTTTTTAAATTTAACATGCCGTGTGAGCTTTAAGAATCATGTCACGTCGTCATTTGAGTCGAGATGAAATGTTACGAGCCGTGGGCATGTTAGAAAATGGTGCTATTCAAAGCGTCGTTGCTGAGGCCCTATACACCAGCCAAAACGTGATATCAAGGTTGTGGTCACGTTATCGCAGTACTGGGGATGTGGCTGAACGGCACACTGGTAGATATCGTGTTACTACGCAGAGACAGGATCGATTTCTCCAAATGACCGCCAGAAGACAACCCAATATCACAGCGATGCAACTAGTACAAAGACTCCAGGAGGACCACCAGCTGCTGGTAAGCGACCAAACCGTGCGAAGGAGGTTGCATGAAGTTGGTGTTCATGCTCGAAGACCGCTACGTGTTCCAGCATTGCGATGTGGCAATCGCGGTCGGCGGCTTTCGTGGGCTCGGGAGCATTTACCATGGAGTGACGAATAATGGTCTTTGGTGCTATTCACCGATGAGTCCCGGTTTGGGTTTCATCCCGATTCACGGAGAACACGCGTTTGGAGAACTCCAGGGAGAGTTAGCCGTCTACGGCACCCTCAGGAGGTCCACTCATACCAAGGCGGGACAATCATGGTGTGGGCAGGAATTCGTCTTGGCGGACGAACCCAGCTCGTTTGGATCCGAAGCAACATGACAGCACAAAAATACCACGAAGAGGTAGTAGAGCCTGTTATTGTCCCACACAGAATCCAAATGGGCCAGGAATTTCTACTCATGCACGATAATGCTCCTTCCCATACGGCGCGGCTGGTGTCGGCCACTCTCCGAGACCACGGTATTCAAGTTTTGGATTGGCCTGCACAGTCGCCCGACTTAAATCCTATCGAGCATGCCTGGGATATGTTACAACGAAAAGCTTTGAGAGATTTCCCGCCAAATTTGACGACGGAACAAAAACTTTACGAACACTTGCAAAGAACATGGGACCTCATACCGCAGCAAGACATTGACAATTTAATTTTAAGTATGAACAATCGATGTCGATGTGTATAATGTAAGAGGTGGCAACACTGATTATTAATAATTAGATTTTATAATATTTTTTTCAAATTTTATTAAAATTAATAGTTTTATAAGAAGTAATGAAGTTTTTTTATCATAAAAATTTACTAAGGCGATTTAAAAAATTAACATTTTTATATAAAAAAAAATCAAAAAATATTTTTTATGTTTTATTAAAGACCTTAAAATAACCTATCATTCTTCCATTTACTATATCAGAAAATTCTTCATAGATTTATAGATATTTGATGAAATATAAAATATCCCTAGATTCTGTTGATGTGTGTACTTTATTTATTTCTGCACGCACGGTGATGCCTGCGGATTATTTTGTTTTTTTTTTTTTTATCAAATAATACTTATTCATATATTAGGTTGTATAGTTAGATTATATTCTGAGTACTGTTTGTTTTATTTTATCTAGTTGCCTATTTATGTTAATTTCTTTAAACCTGACTTGGTTTCCGTATGTCTTTTCCGGGTAACCACTGAAAATCGGCGCTGTGCTGTGGGTTCCTCATAGCACAGCATCATGCTGAGTGGAAGCCTTCTTTTCACAGTCACGACGTGCAGCTGCCGACTATTTTGTTTTGTGCTCATGCTTGGAATGTAGATCTATTTTTTTTTTTTTTTCTGTATACCACCTACTCAAATTAATTCTTTTTGTATGCACGTGTTTCTGTGACAAATAAACCTATTTTTCTTTCTTTCTATGCACAAACAGGTGATTGTGATACGTGCACAAATACATACAAACACCTATGCACAAACACACCCGCACCCTCCCATTTACCCACACACACACATGCACGCCTTTATCTGTTTTCCATTCCTTGTATTTTAATTGTAAACTAAATAAACTTAATTTTATAATCACTTAGTAGATCGACAAAACTCACAAGTTATATAAATCTTATTTCATTAATCCCACAGCTGAACAGCTGGGTCCACAGCTGGGTCTTAAGATGCGGGTAACCCTCCTTAAGGCCATGCTACACTCCATGCTACACTATGCATGCTATACTATGCATGCTACACTATGCATGCTACACTATGCATGCTACACTATGCATGCTATACTATGCATGCTACACTTTTCATGCTACACTATGATGCATGCTATGCTATGCATGCTACACTATGCATGCTATGCTATGCATGCTACACTATGCATGCTACACTATGCATGCTATGCTATGCATGCTACACTATGCATGCTACACTATGCATGCTACACTATGCATGCTATGCTATGCATGCTACACTATGCATGCTATGCTATGTATGCTAGACTATGCATGCTACAGTATGCATGCTATACACTATGCATGCTATACTATGCATGCTACACTATGCATGCTATACACTATGCATGCTACACTATGCATGCTACACTATGCATGCTACACTATGCATGCTACACTTTTCATGCTACACTATGATGCATGCTATGCTATGCATGCTACACTATGCATGCTATGCTATGCATGCTACACTATGCATGCTACACTATGCATGCGATGCTATGCATGCTACACTATCCATGCTACACTATGCATGCTACACTATGCATGCTACACTATGCATACTGTGCTATGCATGCTATGCTATGCATGCTACACTATGCATGCTATGCTATGCATGCTACACTATGCATGCTACACTATGCATGCTACGCTATGCATGCTATACTATGCATGCTACGCTATGCATGCTACACTATGCATGCTACGCTATGCATGCTACACTATGCATGCTACACTATGCATGCTACACTATGCATGCAATGCTATGCATGCTACACTATGCATGCTATGCTATGCATGCTACACTATGCATGCTACACTGTGTATGCTATGCTATGCATGCTACACTATGCATGCTATGCTATGCATGCTACACTATGCATGCTACACTATGCATGCTACACTATGCATGCTACACTATGCATGCTACACTGTGTATGCTATGCTATGCATGCTACACTATGCATGCTATGCTATGCATGCTACACTATGCATGCTACACTATGCATGCTACACTATGCATGCTATGCTATGCATGCTACACTACGCATGCTATGCTATGCATACTGTGCTATGCATGCTATGCTATGCATGCTACACTATGCATTCTACACTATGCGAGCTAGACTATGCATGCTATGCTATGCATGCTACGCTATGCATGCTACACTATGCATGCTACGCTATGCATGCTACACTATGCATGCTACACTATGCATGCTACACTTTTCATGCTACACCATGCATGCTACACTATGCATGCTACACTATGCATGCTACACTATGCATACTGTGCTATGCATGCTACACTATGCATGCTATACTTTGCATGTTACACTATGCATGCTACACTTTTCATGCTACACAATGCATGCTATGCTATGCATGCTACACTATGCATGCTATGCTATGCATGCTATGCTATGCATGCTACACTATGCATGCTATGCTATGCATGCTACACTATGCATGCTATGCTATGCATGCTACACTATGCATGCTACACTATGCATGCTATACTATGCATGCTACACTTTTCATGCTACACCATGCATGCTACACCATGCATGCTACACTATGCATGCTACACTATGCATGCTATGCTATGCATGCTACACTATGCATGCTACACTTTTCATGCTACACCATGCATGCTACACTATGCATGCTACACTATGCATGCTACACTATGCATACTGTGCTATGCATGCTACACTATGCATGCTATACTATGCATGTTACACTATGCATGCTACACTTTTCATGCTACACAATGCATGCTATGCTATCCATGCTACACTATGCATGCTATGCTATGCATGCTATGCTATGCATGCTACACTATGCATGCTACACTATGCATGCTATGCTATGCATGCTACACTATGCATGCTACACTATGCATGCTATGCTATGCATGCTGCGCTATGCATGCTACACTATGCATGCTATGCTATGCATGCTACACTATGCATGCTATGCTATGCATGCTACACTATGCATGCTACACCATGCATGCTACACTATGCATGCTACACTATGCATGCTATGCTATGCATGCTACACTATGCATGCTACACTTTTCATGCTACACCATGCATGCTACACTATGCATGCTATGCTATGCATGCTACACTATGCATGCTATGCTATGCATGCTACAGTATGCATGCTACACTATGCATGCTACACTATGCATGCTACACTATGCATGCTACACTTTTCATGCTATGCTATGCATGCTACACTATGCATGCTACACTATGCATGCTACACTATGCATGCTACACTATGCATGCTATGCTATGCATGCTACACTATGCATGCTACACTTTTCATGCTACACTATGCATGCTATGCTGTGCATGCTACACTATTCATGCTACACTATTCATGCTACACTATGCATGCTACACTATGCATGCTATGCTATGCGTGCTACACTATGCATGATATGCTATGCATGCTACACTATGCATAGCATAATTCGTTTCATTTTAAAATAAACCTACTTCTATTTCAGTAAAGTTTATGTTGTTTTCTTTACAACGGTGTTATATACGTTCACGTTCTTTATTTTTTTGTACTTTTTCTTTGTTTCAAATCCTGCTGCCCATATTTCACCAAGGAAGGCATTTCTACTTTAGGTTCTTCATGAATAGCACACGTATTCAGATTCCATGACAATACAATATTTTATGGTGCAAATCATAATGTTGTGTCTCTCTATCTAAGCAGGCTACTTAGCACATACTGCAGAAAAAACCTACTTAGTCCTCTTGCACATACGGGTAGTAGCTACAAAGGTTTTGGATAAGGATTCAGTCTACCTTCGATTTTCTCCTTCATAATTTTATTTAAACGATAGTACATAACTCGTCTTCTACACATAAGGAAAACTGGCGAAACGAGGACTAGAATACACACTGTTTGGAAAATCTAGCAAACCGAGGTCTTAAATACACATTGTCTGGAAAAGCTAGCTAACCGAGGACTTTTGTGTTAAAGTTAACACATAGGTCCTCGAATAATACAACGAACGTGAAATTAGTGTAAAGAGGTTGTGTATGAGGCGACAGTGACGCCACCTGGTGGATACACAATGTTTGTGTAAGATTATGAATAATCTTGATCAAACCGAGGTTCAGACAACTTTTTCTTATTAAGTATACAGAAAGACTCAAAATCGCTTGCAGAATACAAATCTTTGGTCAAGTCAAACCGAGGACCCTCGAAAAGGTCCTCGCTTTGAAAAGGTCCTCGGTCGTGCCTTGTGTATTCATATGGACGTCCTCGGATGGTACTTAAAACAAACACACACGTAGATGGACCCTCATACACACACTTGCTCACACAAACACACACAGCACAAGCCCAACGTTAACTCGAATCTTTTTTTTTTTTAATTGTAATTATCTTACTTTCTCAAACTGTAATGTTTAACATTTATACTTTGTAAAATTCGCACTCCAGAGCCACAAGATACTAGCGACGCTTCGTTTGTGGCTCACCGAATATGTCACATTGTATTATTACTTTTTGATGAATAAACTTTATTATTAAACATTTTGAACAGCTGCTACTAAGTCAGAACCGTTTCCTCCGTAAAATCACGGGTGCCTCCTGGTTCGTTCGGAACCATAACCTTCATTTAGAACTTAAAATCCCTAAGATAGCCCAATTCATGAAGCGCATTTCAAAGCGCTTCTTCGATTCCGCAGCCACTCATCGCAACACTCTAGTTGTGCAGGCCGCCAATTATACCCCCTCTCGCATCAGTAAGACCCGCTTTCCAAGGCATGCAATGACCGACCCAGACGACCCCACGACTCCCCTCCAGGAGAGCAGTAGGGAAACAAGTACAGTAGCTCGCACGCTCCGACGCTGCCCTAAGCCGAGGTTCGTACCCCACAGAGGGTGCCCTTAGCACGCAGTCGTTTAGTTTCAACAATAAAAAAAATATTTAGCCTAACTACTTCGGCTATTTCAGGAATAATCAAAGTTTGACAAGACTTTAGAAAAGTTAACTTGATTTAATAAAAGTGATACACAACAGCCAGCACAGGTTTTGGTTACATGTTGCATAAAGTTATGTGGTCACTTTTTTGTGTTACATGTTGACGAAAGTTTGGTTATGTATAAGTAAACATTTTTTTCAGTGTAAGTTTTACGCCCTGACTGGAGGCATTACGTTTCGTTAGTTTCGTTACCACAGGCAAGACCGGTTAAAGAGTCTCAACCTCTCAAGGTTAACTCTGAGATGCTTAGAGATAAAAAATAAAAAAAACTATTGTTTGTGGACTTCAGCCTTTAAGATGAAAGCATCAGGGTAGCCAGTGAAAATCAAATTTTCTTACGATTTTTGCAATATGCAGGTTAGTAATCAGTTTGTAGGTTGGTCCAAATATGATTCGTGGCCGTATCAAATATTTATTTATATTAGAATTATAAAAAAATCATCAATATAACTCTCTAAGTTAGAATTGTCTTCAAATGTCATGATTTCATGAAATAGACATTCAATAAAAGCGAAAATTTGAATTCTGCGGGCACACTTAGCGCATCCCCCTAATTAGGTGATGCGATAAGACTCTAAGGCCCAGATCTATAAACGTTACTTAGCGTGCGCTTTGACTTAGTTATTTTCCCGTCTATATCTTGCACTATCTTCAAAAGGGTATTGTTCAGACTATTACTAGAAAAAAAAAATTACAGTGTTCAAGAATACTTAGAGGATAAATCATCACTACATATTATAAAACGAAGTCCTCCGCCGCGTCTGTCTGTCTTTTCGCGATAAACTCAAAAACTACTGCACCGATTTTCATGTTGTTTTCACCAATGGATAGCGTGGTTCTCGAGGAAGGTTTAATTATATTATTTAAGTTATTGTATACATTAACGATATTTGTTGGTGTCGGAAAAAAATAAGCCGTCTGGGAGCTTCCAACGAAAACGCTGTCTAAACCCTTTGAGATATAACAAAATAATGTATGGTGGAATTGTGTATCCTGTTATGCTACGTTTATTTTAGAAAAAGCCACGCGGGCGAAGCCGCGGACAGAAGTTAGTTAATAATATAATAAAGTAAAAATAGCGCTTAATCCACTACTTGCAAAACCGACATAATTTCATTATTAATTATTATTATTACTACAATTGTATTGTAGCAATAACAATACAATACAATTAATTGTTATACATCCATATTTTATTCTCTAATTCATTATTATTCATATAGGCTTTGTTTTTGGAAATATTTGTACGCCATACTATGGCAGGGTATATTGGAACCAATATTTGTAACATCTATTGTACCATAACCTAACAAATAAAAAAAAATGATTTTTGATTTGATTTGATTTAGTAGTTTGACAGTTTTGTGGTAGTGACAGGAATAACGCTTACCCAAATTACGTGCTAAGTAACGGTTATAGATCTCGGCCTGAGTTCTTCTGCGGAAAGTAAAGCAAGAACTCTCTATCTTTAATAAGGGATTAAAGGCATTCCAAATTGTTCTACCCAATTAAATATTCAAACTAGAGCCGTACTATAATAGGGTATAATATTATTACAAAACTATACAGGATGGCAGGGACATCGACTCCCAACCTTATACCATGGATTCAGTACATGATTCTAAACTCCCTTGAGTTGAAATTCTAAGTCGGTAATTAAAAAAAAAATGCTATTCCATACATTTGACCGCATTTTGGCCTTTTTTACGAAACAGCACATTTTTTTATAACCGACGAAAATCTCTTCGCTAGAATTGGGGGAAACATCTAGAATCTTGTGCTGAATTCAAGGTTTCAGTTTGCGCGTCGATGTCCTTCCCACCCTGTATAGCTAATAGTTTTGTACTTAAAGGATCTCGAGGTCTATTTAAAGAATCACTCCATTTCTAAGTACTTAGCTAAATAAAAGAGATGGGTGACTATACAATATTTTTATTTTCTATTTCATTCTCACATTTTTAGGGTTCCGTACCTCAAAAGGAATTAACTGAACCCTTATAGGTTCACTTCGTTGTCCGTCTGTCTGTCAGTCTGTCAAGGCCCTGTTTCTCAGGAACGCGTGGAGATATCAAGTTGAAATTAATATCAAATACGAAAGTTTATGCTCTCTTGGAGCTCTGAAAAAATCAAGCTTCTAAGTCAACGCAATAAAAAGATACAGCCATTTATGCGACAATTATGCGATATTCGCAAGTAAATCAAAACCTATAGGGTACTTCCCGTTGACCTAGAATCATGAAATTTAGCAAGAAGCAAGGTCTTACAGCACAAGTAATGGAAAAAGTCCGAAAATTGTTAATTTGTAGTTTTATAACATAAAAAAATCGTTTTTGCGTTTACAAACTTAAATTTGCAGTTGGAGAATTGACCGTCGCGTCGCGTACATAATTATATCGATGTATGGGAGAACATTTTTTCAACTACAAAATTAATTTGTACGGAACCCTCGGTGCGTGAGTCAGACTCACACTTGCCCGGTTTTTTTGTCTGTTGTTTCACACTCTTGGGAAAAAACCCAAATTCATTCAAATTACAAGCATTATGTAATTATCATAAGTGATTAACGCCGCACAAGTTGACTTTTCAAAGACAATGACGTGTTAGTTCATGCAAGTGAAACTATCCCGTTTCCCGTAGCTCTTCGCAGTAGAATCAATATTGAACGGGAAGCAGTTTCTGACTATTAAGTGTTTGCAGTAACTTGCTCTAACAATTGTTTTGATTGACTATTTGGAAGCGATCGGGGATAGATCTTTGTGTTAAACGTCCGTTTGTTTACAGTCATTACACATGGTTAGTGCATTTGACTTCGGTTGATATGATAGAACTGTTTTGCTTGTTTGTTCACTCCATAAAGTCTCCTCCACACACAGGCGCGTGAATAAATCCATACTATATCCATACTTAATATTATAAATGTGAAAGTAACTCTGTCTGTCTGTCTGTCTGTCTGTATGTTACGTTTTCACGCCTAAACCGCTGAACCGATCGTCATGAAATTTGGCAGAGATATAGTCTGGGTTAAGGAGACATAGGCTACTTTTTTACGCGATAACCGACATCCACGCGGGTGGAGCCGCGGGCTAAAGCTAGTAATATCATAAATGTGAAAGTAACTCTGTCTGTCTGTCTGTCTGTATGTTACGTTTTCACGCCTAAACCGCTGAAACGATCGTCATGAAATTTGGCAGAGATATAGCCTGGGATATGGAGAAGGACATAGGCTACTTTTTTCCGCGATAACCGACATCCATGCGGGCGGAGCCGCAGGCAACAGCTAGTACATTATAAGCTTACGTTTAACCAAAACGCTTAAATGCTAGAAATAATTACCACACAGAAAGATAAACTTAATGCTTGTGCTTTATACAGGGGGTCCCAGAAATCGATCAACATACTGTAGTGTAGGTGGTGATAGCTTGGGTCAAGCCCTCCCAAAATAACAAAACATATATTACGCAAAATCCACATAATTTTATTTTTCGTCACCACTGTTTTAAATTTATTAAAAAAAAAAATTGACGACAAAAAATTAAATTAATAGTGAATTTATGTTGAATTTGTAAGTTTCTATGGAGAATCAAAGGATGAGGAAGATTTTATTTACACATGAGAGTCATAATAATGACGCATGGCGGTTATTTATTTTTTTCTTTTATCGAAAATCTATTATAACTCGAAACTATAAGATTTTGCGGAACGTATGTTCTGTTATTTTGGGAGGGCTTGACTAAAGCTACGAGTATTACCACAGATCAAATCATATTTTTTTTTTTTTTGCCAACATGTGTAGGGATATAGATGATAAACATGTTTGAATGTTCTCCATGCTCTGCCGTCACTTCAATCAAAATACCATGCTGAATAATTATAAATATTACAAAATTGGAAAATCATTTTAACCATTTTATTTTTCAATGTTAAGAAGTATCTGAAGTAGTCAATAACTAAATGAATTTCATAGTAAATAATGAATAAAATAAATAAAAGTCCTAGTTATAATAATAATTGTGAGTTACACATGTCATTTCTATGATTAAATATCTGATTACATTATTGGCCATATGGATTCACTTTTAGATACTCCTTCACACTGCAATACACTTTATCAGTTAGAAATTCCTTTATCTTCAGCTTAAATATATTATGTGCAATTTACTTTAATTTAATTATTTATTTTAATTTATGTCGGTCGAATTCTGGGACAACCTGTATATTACCTTGCCATGTAATCTAGACCTATTTGAACAATAAATCTTTATTTATTTATTTATTATTTTATTATGTATGTACACACAGTTAAATACATAGAAAAAATATATATATATACACTGTGGCATTTTAGTCGTCTTACAAAAGAAGTCCACTCAATGTATTCGACATAAAATACCTCTAGGCGTGATTAAAAATTTGTTACCATTAATTAAAATAATAGGTGCAAAGAAAAATAAATAATGCTATAGAATTATGAACATCCTGTTTATAATGTTTACGTATTAAACGGTAGAACATACCTACCCAGCGCACGAGCGAGTAGATCATTTCATCGCTGGCTTACCCAATCAAGCACAGTCCACCTTGACTGTCATCCAATGAGAAGTTCTAACGCTATGCGGCGCGTGCCACGCCCCCACCCCTTTCACAAAAAAATAGGTAAAGGTCACTCTCACAGTGTCTCAGTTGCGTCCGAATATCGGAAGTGGAAGTGCGCGCGCATGCTACCGGTTATCGACCATTTTTCGCGATCGCTAGAGAAATTAGGTACCTACCTACTTCACAATGAGTGATATGAATTATCAATAAATTCTCGAATATCGAGTACCTGCACATGGTACTCCTGTACGCAATAATGGATTATTTTGAATGACACCCGCGCACAGGTAAAGCTTAACTAACTACTTGCATGTGTAAACAAAAAGTGATCATTTGTAAATACGTAATTAGTAATTAGTGTAAATAATTCAGTTGATTCCAATTTTTTAAATACGCCGCAAACAATTTACGTACAGCCAGTTTCATTAACTATCTTTTGTTTTGTTATTTGCCCAGGTTAGAGATCGAAATTCTGGATTTTTAACGTACGTAGGTACCTGAGTCAAATTTCTATCTGTCGAACGAAAACAAATTTATCAGTTATTGAAATCGGCCGTATGTTTGTAACTTAAATCGTACCTCTTTTAATAATCTGCACTTAGTATGTACCTACTTATATCTATCTTACACAACTTAGTTTGGGTTATACAAACTACTACATACATACCGAGAACATTAAGGTTGCAATAGTAAGAAACACATTTTTACACTAGGGTGAATGAACTCTGATAAACATGTGGCCGCTCCATTCCGCGCGACCTTGAAACGCTAAAACGCCCGTGGCTACTTTGGTGTCACTTTTTTGTTATGGCTCTGACCGCGCGCTCGTAACAGGGTGTTTCAAATTGCGTCATGCGTCATACTTATTTAATACTATTAAATTTTTTGAATTATTCAAATGGTTTTTATTTTGTTATTTTTTGTTATGAATGATTAGTAGTCATTGGATACATGAAGTGGGCTGCCGTTGTAAGACGGTTAAAATGCCACGGTGTATATATACATTATAAATCTTTATTATTATTATGATTGTTATTTAAAAAGTCTTTGACACATTTCGGGACCCTGGGGTCCCAGACCTTTGAATAGAATAAAATAGAATAATATTTATTTCTAAGTATATGGTACATTGAGATCTTAAAATTAAACATTGATTCACATATACTACCATTGCTGATGTAGAAAAATTATTTAAGCTAAGTGCATGGAAATCGTAGACATTACAATAAAAGTTATATTGAATTAGTAAAATTGATTTGAATTTATATTTTTAATTTGATACAATAATATTGATTCAGATTAATTGATTAGAATTATTTGTAATGTCAAAATATTAATTATTATGTCAAAAAAATAAAATAAAAAACATATTTAAAAAAAAATGTCTTGTCAAAAATATAAGTTCTAGTGTCAAAATATTTGGAAGGCGTACGACAATTATTATAAAGAAATGCATAGCAATTCAATTACAGACGTAATCAATACGGTATCAAACCCTAATAGGTAAATGGTCGTACTCGTATTACACAAAAGTAAAAAGCTTACAATCTTGGTGCCATTCTTATACTATCCCTGTATCTATAATATTTTGGTGTTTTGCAATGTTATTTTAAAAGCGCTAAACTCTTCAGCTCCTGAAAAGGCAAGTTCATTGCACTATTTATGACCGTGTGCGAACGTGCATAACCCTATGTTACAAACAATCCACAAGTTTCATCTCCGGAAACTGAATACCATAGATGGAGAGCTTTATTTCCACCCGGCGACCGCGCCACCAATATTCATGTTTAAAATAATTACATAAATTCTAAAACACCTCTTTAGACTAGAGGATTCTGTTAGGGGCGCTAATGAATTATACGATCAAGATAAATTAGTTTTGATGTAATACGAATCTCAGTAGGTATAGCAAGAAGAGGGTTTAATTAAATATGATAATAGGTTGAATACCCGCTCGTTGTGCACGTTCCATGAAATTCCTATGCGTACGAAATTCGATGAACATTTTAAAAGGGAATTTAGTTTTCATGAGTCTATTGCGAATGTTGTCTCATTTGTTTCACATTCTTTTGTTTTTGCCTTTTCAGCCGATGTTCGATATTCGGAAAGGGGAGAGTTTGAATTGGTAATAGGACCCCTTTGGAAGTCTCCTAAGTACCTAATAAAGATTAAGTGTATCCGTTTCTAGGAATATCTTGTACGTTAATACGTGGTGAGAGGATTTCTTGGTATAGAACTGATTCCACTTTACGTTTGCGCAGGTAAGTTCCTGTACGTGTGTGTCTTCGTTTGATATTTGTAGAAGTAGTGCTTCTTGTTAGTTTACTAAGAAATCTGATATTGATACTCCTTGAAGCAGTAGTGATGTATAGCAGAAAGGCGTTCAGTTACAAATAAGTTTGCCAAACGCTAGTAGAGAAGTGAATAGTTAATAGTGTCAAAATTGTTGTGGAATATTGACTCTGACAACTCTTGCATGCGGATAAGAAGTGTTGGTGGCGTTCAGTTTCATTGGTAAAATCTGCACTTAGTATTTTTATTTACCGCTGTGCAAGGGACGGTTAATTAAGAGTGGATTAGTTGATCATCATCAATAAATAAGAATCTAATCCAAATTAGCTACTCACAATTTTTTTTTTTTCAAATTTCCCCTTTGTACAGGGTTTTTTAATATTAAATCAATAAATAAAATTAAATTCATTTATTTCAGGCAAGGTTTTTTACACATACACCCATAGTATTAGAAAAATTAATTGAATTAAAAATGAAATAGATATTAAATTAAATTATATTAAATTAAATTATATTAAACTAAATTATTATTATTGTATTATACATTAATTAATTAATTAGTTTTCTTATAAATGTCAGGTAGGTTTAAATTCAAACAGTCACCTATTTGAATTGAAGTATAAACACAGCGCGCTCCAATCCGCGATTGGAGGCCCTTTTAGTGAATGCGTCAGACTGTCATCTAACAGAACCAGATGGAGGGAGATTGTGAGGCGAGTTACGACAACACCTGCTATTGGACAAAACTCATTGCGACCACGACCGCTCTGTCAAGAGCGAAGCGAAGAAGAAGAGAAGATAAACACATTGATTGTTTACAATTAGATTATATTTAATTTTTTTGAAGGCTTACTTTTTGGTATTATGTCATCATCATCATAATCATTTCAGCCGAAAAACGTCCACTGCTGGACATAGGCCTCCCCCAATTGCGGGGGTTTGCCATAATCGCCACGCTCAGCAGGCGGGTTGGCGATCGCAGTATGGTGTTAAATATGCATAGAGAACACTGCTGCCCATTCTCTAGTAGGTATCTAATGGCATTATGGTAGTCTATATTATAGTAATGATATTATAGTTGGCATTATGTATGGAGTACCATATCATTCAAATTACCACCTCGGCTTCGTATTGTAGCGAGAATACGAGAGATCCAATTTCCCATCACTTTTTGACATAATGGCACCTTCTATCTCATTCATGATGCGTGTGATGATACTGTATAGGTCTTCGACAGCTTTTGGCTTGTTCGCATACACCAGTGATCAAGGGAATTAAAATCACATGATCTTGGAGGCCATGTCTTGTCCCCGAATCTTGAGATCAGGAACCCATTGAATTTCTCTTTCAATAAATTAACAACGCGAAACGTTTGACGAATTGTCCTGAAGCAGTTTTAATCATTTCAACAAGCTGTATAGCGACACAATTAAAAAACCATTTTGTCTCGCGTGGATCCACGTTCATATGAAGGGACAATGACTCATCTGTCAAACATTCGCGTCAATAACGACAATCTAATATGGCCGCCACCAGCTGTCAAAGATACCTTGTCCCTATTGAAAAACTCTGTAGTTTAAGCAGAAAGAAGTAAAACATAGTTTTACCGTGTACCACAGCATCCCAATCTCGAAATTCAAACCGAGACTAACTCGACGTAACCCTCAACATAGTTGTAAATATCGTTCGCTTAATTAAGCCAACAAACGTCTGGTAGTGTGGAGAGAAGCCGCGAACTTTCCTCTTTAGCTGGCTCACATAATGTCCCCAAAGACCGAGTGCCACCATTATCTTCACTTAATGCAACTTGCACGCAAATTCAGGCCGACGTTTAATCGTCCAAGTTTGAAGAGCTCCTAAAGGGTTGGGCCGCTGTAAGTACTATATAAGGACTCCATGATTCAACGCCTTCAGACGGAACTTTTGGAGATGTAAGATCATGTTAGTCTGTGGTAGTTAACCTACTGGATATTGTTACACCGTAGAACCCATGTATACAAATAAATAAAATTGAAGTGTCTGTTTGTTATGTCAAAATAACAGCTTTTTACTAAGTGCATATGAAAGTACTGATAACACAAAAAAAAAAAAAATTGCCTTTAGCGCACAACTTCTGCCACGGACCGCCTTCAAAGTCAAAGTATCTGTACTTAATTAGTATCGTAAACTGTGACACTCTGGATTTGTATGGAAAGCGGCCGCCAGGCGTCTCCGTGCTCTCTAGTTTGGTAAAATATAAGGCGCCCATTAAAAAAAAAAAAAATATATATATATATATATATTTCAGACATAATTCTAGTCCATAGACATCATACAATTAAATTATAAACTATTTTAAATTTTAAACAGATAAAAACCCAAAACAAATTTGTGATTAATTAAATTTCAATATTTAAAAAAAAAATAATTTCAAAAAAAAAAAAACAATTTCAAAAAATTTTAAAAATGTCAGAATCGTATAAAAAATTAAATGTCAAATATAAAATTTTCAAACTCTAAATGTTATAAAAAAAATGTCAAAATATTAGAAATATATATTTTTACCTGCCTCAAGTCCAATAATGACATATACGCGCGGCGTACGGTGTCAATACCTAAGGTAAAATCTACTTCGAGGCAGTTAAATTGTTTTATCTACACCCATGCTATAAATCCTCTATAAAAGTTTCTGAAACAGTTAGCTTAGTGTCAACATTAAAACAACCGGTGTCATAGTAACCATAATATCTACCAAACGAGTGTTATAATGTTGTACTAAATTTCATTATGCAACTCCTTTTCGTTTTCGATACCTTCCTTACTCATCAAACAGCCACATTTATGAATTTAAAAAAAAGAACATTGCCATGCACAGGCGTTTTATACCAAATCGCCGTAATTAAACAAAAAAAACTTATAGCTTATTCGAGTTCACATCGCATCCCACCATTTATGTTTGATATTTGAAAAAAATTATAAGTTTGTTGTTTACAAAAATTTGTGATACAAGCTTTGATAACATACCACCAGATATTTCTAATGCAGCAAAGGACATTTCTAACCAATTAGTACCAGAAAAGTTGAGAAAACAATATGAAAGCCTTTTCATACTGTTTTCTCAACTTTTCTGGTACCAAGATTTCATGAATTGGAAAATATCAAAGAGTAGATAACATGGGTGTAGATAAAGTCTTGTATGCAACTGTACATAATTAGGTATTAAAACACTCATGTGATACTATTATCACAATCACACTCGGCTTCGCCTCGTGTGATAAATCCACGTTCGTGTTTTGATACCCCTTATTATACAACAGTTGCATAAATAACTATTATTGTGAACTAGCAGCTGCCCGCGCGTGGCCTTTTCTAAAATAAGTAGCCTAAGTTACTCCTTATAACATTAGCTATCTGCCAGTGAAAGTCCCGTCAAAATCGGTCCAGCCATTTTGGAGACTAGCCGGAACAAACAGACAGACAAAAAAAAATGTTATAAGCACCCATTGATATATATCAATAAGCACCGTATATACTTTCATATGAATTTTGTAAAAAGCTGTTTTTTTATATTACAAACAGACGCTATAGATAAACAACTACCCACTTATCAATTATCTCCTTTGTTATAAAGAGTTTCTATTACACGGAACACAATACAATTAATTATAAAGTTGGCAATAAGTATTTTGTTACATTCTATATCTTGGTTTTGTCTATAACCCTGAAGGTATTGCTTATTCTGTTGGTCTGGTTAAAAAGATTTAATTTTATTCCTTAGTTTTTCGAAATTTAATTTCTCATGAAATTCTCTATAGAAAAACATCACAAAGTTACCTCTAATTTCCACGCATTTTCTATTAGTACTTAATATGACTTTTAAGATACAGATTTGATAATTAATTGTATTATTAATACAGACCTTAGCTTAGCCTTATAAAAAAAATACAATGTACAATTTTGTGAAATTGATCAACAAAAAATTGTGTGGGCGTTTTATGTAATTCTTTTTATAAAACCCTTTCAGCACTTATTACGTACGTTCTTATTTCGAGGAAAAGTCGTCTTCCGTCGCATGTTTCGGGAACTTTAAGCATATTTTTGGGGTGAGAGTTTTTCTATCTTTATACGCACCCTTAAATATTCCAGAAATCAGGATAAAATAATGTTTATAATTATGACGAATATCACATTTCGAAAGATTCAGAAATATTGTATACAAATGTCAGTCGCTCTCGTGCCTTCATTGCGCCACTCCAAATTAATTCACAGCGAAACTTTTTAATTCGAATTATTCGTAACTTCTTGACGCTTGACAGGCTCATTAAATTTTACACTGTGACTTGACTAACTCCCGGGAATGTTATATTATACTCTGTGACAATTTGAATTATAAAAGCAGTAAATGTCTAAGTTACGCACTTTTTCATAACTTTAAATTAATCAAATATTTTGAGAGATATTTAAGTATTATATAATTTTCTCAGAGTTTAAACAAGATTTAAACATAATAAAACTCGTGAGAAAATTATAAAATACTTAAATTCGATTTTTCTTTGCAACAGAAAGACTTGGTAAATTAGGTTGCTTTACTTGGTAAAATAAATGAAAATTTTATTGAAACTTAATTTCAAGAATATTTGAGATACCTATTCTAAGAGGTTATGAACATAAAGAACTTTTAAAGTCAACTGAATTATCGAACTAAACACATTAAGTTTCAGACTAAACTTAATTAATTCAACAAAGACTGCGTTCAGCCCACACACATTATGCAAAGCCCCATAGTAGCTCTCTATATCAGAAGTTCCCTATAACTGTGCGTCGCGACGCCCCAAAGTTCCGCGGAGTTGCCACAGCGGCGTCGCGAACTGGTATGCTCTCGTCACTGGCACGCGAATCTTGATCAATAAGACTGGATTAGCGATTCATTCCAATCCAGTCCACCCCCTTCTGCACTTTCAATAGTCGAGGAAGAGCTGTTAGAACTATCTTGTGATAAGAGCGTAAAACAACCGTTTAATAAAGACAATAACCTAGTCGAGCTAGATTGTTTTAATGAGTCTAGCTGATAGACTTTAGATTCTAGAGCTACACGCATGTCGCAAAAAAATTACAACAGGGAGTCGCAGTATCAAAAAGATTGGGAACCCCTGCTCTATACAATATAAGGGTTCTTGTATAGGCCAGCACACAAACGGGTACATCGTTTGTGTACTGGCTAGTGTGCCTACGCATTTCTCAACCTCTGCAATAGACGTCACTAAGTGAGCTTCACAGTCTATTGTTATTGAATGTACACATAATTTCACTAACAATCAACGGGGGCTACCCCGAGGGCGTTATGACCTAACCAAAGAGATGCTGAGGCGAGATATGACGCAGCAAATTTTGGTTTAGGAGCGCGCGTTAACCCTTTTGTTTTCTTAACGGGTGATTACGATTGCATTCATTTTAAGCGAGATTTGGTTCACTTGCGCGAATACACTTTGGCGGAAGGCTATTTGCGTGAAAAACATTTGTTCAGTTCAATGCCGTGAACAAGTTCTACGGTTCGCCGCTAGAGGCGCTAGTGTAGAGTGAGGTCTCTAGAAATGTCAAATGTAAAATTGAACGTTCACTGTTTGTGGGATTTTCTAACGCGATTTTTTACTAATTATGCATAACTGTAGAGATTCAATTCCTGATTAATTATTGCTTAAGATTTTAAGTAACAACTTAGAATCTAATTTCGTAGCACTTGGAGGAAGAAAATAAAAATAAAAATAAATAAATATAAATATCTTTAGATAGACTGAAGCCTGCCTACATACTGCCAGCAGCCACGGAAGAAGAGGTGGAAGAAAACGCATACGTTACCCGTTCCGGCAGGACCGTTAAACCTACAAAACATGTACGGTTTTCTTGATGGGGGATACTTTGGGAGTCCATAATGGGAGTATATAAAAGCATCGAACGCCGTCAATGTTAATGTCAGTGGCAGATTAGAATCGTAATTAACATTTTACAAATAAAGCGTATTTTAACGACAAGGGATACAGTCATCTATTTGATTTATTAAATATCTCTGGTCACCATGATGCTTTACTGAACATTCCAAGTAGAACCCATATTTGTCTGCTTAATGCTTGCCAATTTTAGGAACATTATAATGTAAATATAATTAAATATTTTAAAATGTAATAAAATAAAAATTATATGAAGTAATGGGTAGGTACTTAAACATATCCAAAATATATCAAATAAAACTACTGACAGGACCTTACTCGCCAGTGGCGCCATCTGGTGAGCACAAAAACAATAGCACCCATTATGACAGTGTTCGCGGCTGAAAAGTGGTTCTGATCACACCTATTGAAACTAATTCTTAATAGTGAGAAAATTACTGTCACATACCATAACAATCGATTTACACACAACTTTTCAGTCACCGGTGCCACTTATTTATGCTTAGAAGTTAGAGAGCAAATATATAATACCTAAGTATCTAATACTGTTTCAATATGGATTAAAAAAAAAAACAGGTATGCTCTAGCGCATAAACTGCCATTTACACAATACTCAATAATTTTATTGCATTCCACATGTAGGTATTCTTATGTGATAATGATAAGATCATTATGGACCCTGTCGGGCACAGCAAAATAAGTAAATTAGGAGTCCTGTCCTGTCCTGTCCTGTCCTGTTATAAATCAAGAAATGCTTCCTGAAGCATTTGTTGATTTATAACATTACTTAGCGGTACTATTATAATATAATATAATAATGATATAAGGTATTTTCTGAGATAGCTTTACTATAAAACATAAAAAAAGTATCCATTGATGGATGTAATATTAATTCATAAATCAATTAAAACTTAAAGTCTCGATTACTTAATTTATGACTTTATAAGTCTATCATAGATATTCGTTAACTGAGTAGTAGCTTTTATTTAGCAAAAATTGTCGATTTTTTTTTTTTTAATATGTGAAATTTCTCTTCTTTTTTATTGGTGCGGGTAGTTTATTATATAATTTAATGAAAGGGACTTATAGAGTGAATTTTTAACCGAGAACTTGGTAAGTTTAGCGTTAAGATCGGTGTCTGAGTAGATAGCATGTCTGAATGTCTTCACGTGTGGAATAGAATTCTTGATGTTTCCACACAATCGATGCAATGCTCTTTACGACTGCTCAAATAAAGATCCATTACCAAATTATTCAAAAATGTACAATCAATTATGAATACTTATTTCATTTACGTCATGGATTAATAAAATAAACGGGTTAAACACACATATCTGAAATATCGGAATTTAATGCTGATGAGATATCATACATTTTAATTAACTCCAAACCTCAATGCAGCCACAATGACCACATAAGCCACATTTAATAAATAAAAGGTAAATGTCTTAATTAATAGCTAATTAAAATAACTTGATGTGATTTGTTAGAGCGTATGTAATTTAAAACTCTTTTTTTACAATTTAGACGAGTGGCGATCATAAACATCATCATCGTCATCATCATCATTTCAGCCGAAAGACGTCCACTGCTGGACATAGGCCTCCCCCAAGCACCGCCACCTGGACCGGTTCTGTGCCTCCCGCATCCAGCGGATTCCTGTGGCTTCCATAAGGTCATCGGTCCACCTTGTGGGAGGGAGGCCTTCCAACGCTAAGTCTTCCGGTACGCGGTCGCCACTCCAGAACCTTTCGGCCCCAACGGCCATCTGTTCTGCGCGCAATGTGCCCTGCCCATTGCCACTTAAGTTTCGCAATTCTTTGAGCTATGTTGGTTACCTTGATTCGATCACGTAGGGAAACTCCAAGCATAGCCCTCTCCATTGCCCTTGGGTGACTTTTAGCCAAAGTCAAAGTCAAAGTCAAAAGTAACTGGAGTCGCGCCGCAATGTCAACTATAAGGCGTTCGTGGTGTGCTTACCGAATTGTTATCTGCCCCTCGACTTGGAAGAATACTTTTGGCCGCAGGACGTGGTGTTACGTCGCTTCCGTGGACAAAAACCACTGACAGTACATAGACCTGCAGTGCTATTCTGTAGAAATCCCACCGTGAAAACACAGGTGAAGTGAGCTGTCATTCCATTGATGCTAGTGATTGACACTGTGTATTGATGCTGACTTCACCTGAGTTTTCACGGTGAGATTTTTACAGAATAGATCGGAAGGTAGTGCAACGTGAAGTGCTACTAACATAGCCTTATTAACTAAAAAAAAAAAAAAACTAATAAAAAAATCAAAAATCTTTATTTCAATTACATAAAGCGTTAACATGCGTGATTTGGAGATCACCTAACACAAGTTTTTGTTTACAATAAAAATATGTATGTTTAGTTTAAGAGGGTACCGAGCGCGTCGGCGGCGATTTCTCACGTTCGGCCCTACTCCAGGCCATGGTCCAGAGCGAGAGAGCATGGAAGGTAGTCACCTCCTTCTGCGAACTAGTAATGCTCGCGAAGGAGGAGGTGGAACGCGTGAGTGAGCGGCAGTCTGTGCGCCCTCACGACCCTAGTCGCCGCAGCAGACGCCCTGCGCGGCGGATTCCCGGCCACCGTAGGCGCGGGCTTGCGGACGGCGAGCTATGGGCAGTTCGCCGTCCTGTTAGGACCAGGCCCTGGTCGACCGCGCGCGTACACGCGCGCCTCAAAGAGATGTCAGCACGCACTGACGAGGTCCGCTAGGACCGATGCCTGCCAGGGTTGCGGGTTTTTCCGAAAGGGATACCGTGGCCCTGGCACACAGGCAACTGAAGCAACATGGGTGGGTTTTTGTCAGTAAAAGTCTGACACGCCCTGCCGCTCCGTCCAGAGCGGGAGAAGTTATTTGATAATTTCATACCCAAAAAAATTCAAATTCAAATTCAAATGTTTATTGCTCAACACAGTACATAATCATACATTTCTAGATGTCAAGTGAATGCGCAGTCCACTGTGTTGCACCAATTCAGGCATGCAAAATTATTATTAAAATTATAAGCACCATTAAAATTATACCATTTCATAAATTAACAGTTATACAATAATTTCAAAATAGTACCATACACAATGTCATAAATTCAAATCAATAAGCATGTAATGTCAGAATATATAATGTCATGATAACTAAGTAATGTCTAATACAGTCCACACATAATTTACAATACAAATAAGAATAATTTTAATAAAAATAAAAACAAATCGGACTCCAGTCTTCACCCTAATTATATGTAGGTATTATTATTATACACCCAAATTCCTATCAGACAGGTATTCATTGATTGTGTAGTATGTCTTACTTATCAGTAGATTATTGAGTTGCTTCTTAAATAAATGGATATCTTTAATACTTAACAAAACATTAGGTAATTTATTATAAATAATTAATTTAAAATAAAAAACTGACAGCGCAGTGGCGCCCTCATCGTTTGTTTGGTGATTTCTTTTATTTTAGAATGAAAATGTGGAAAATAAGCATGGTACGTTATGCTCCACAAGACTTTAACTTATTATTATTACAAACAATAGTTTTGTATTGTTATATTTAATTGTAATCCTTAAAACGGCCACTATTTTCCATTTTCAGGATTATAATAAAACTTCACTTAATACCCTTGTAGATTTTAGATTGTGAAAGAAAACATTGCCTCATAACATTAGAACCATAGTCGAATTAAATTGAACCGTTATAAAAAACCAAGTTCAGCCAAAGTCACGGTCGTAATTTCACTAAAGCTTGTAGCTATCTTTCGTCCTCTTTTCTAGCCAATCTAGCCATTGCCCCAACTGCGTCAACTTTAGATTCGTTAAGTGTAGAAGAAACACTAAACGAACTTGTCCAGAACAACATCCTCGAATTCGGTCCTTCTCATTCGGAATCTAGTTTAAATAACCCATTAAAATAACAAGTTTCCTTCCTTTCACTATATAAACTCCGTCTACGTCTTTTATAATGCGCACAGCAAAGGAGTGGAACTCTTTGCCTGCGTCTGTGTTTCCGAACGCATACAACCCTAATCTATTCAAAGTGAGAGTGAACAAGCTTCTTCTGGGTAAGCTCACTCCATCGTAGACTTTGTCTCTGTCACCCAGACCTATACTAAAGTCAAGAGCGAACCCATAGAAAAAAAAAATGTACTCCAATTACTAGAGAAAACAACAAAGCATTATTAAAATGTACAGTTTTCATTGAAGTTTTTGTTCTGAATATTAAACTATTCGCTGTTTAAAAGCTGAGGCAACATCTTCGAAACTTGTCTGAGCTTCGGAAATAACCATTAAAGACATTTCGACAACTCTTTACTTTGAAGTGTTGCTTTTTAAACTAGTTTTTGTGCTTGAATATTACGATGGCAAGAAAGAAATTGTGACCTTTCTAAAGCTGATATCAGACGCTTCACTCGACTGAATGGTTATTTTTGTTTAATTCCACGTTCACACGATACTGAGATTTATTCCAGATATCCTCACGGACAAATCCCCATCAGTGGGGATTGTAATTTTTTTAATTATATAAGAATGAAAGTTTATCTGCTCATTTCCTTTCAGGTGAGTGAAACTGCAGAAATCCAACATCATTGGATCGGTTTACTAATGAATTTTTTTTTTTCACTTTTGATTAATTTTGTATTTAGACGTTTGAAGAAAAAGTGAAAGTTGCCAAATATAAGACAAAAATGAATAAAAAGTGATATCTGCTATACTGAGACGATCTATCTATTTCTGTGTAGAGTATTTTCTCCGTTCTTTAAAACCATTTCTTCACTAATCGAAAGAAAATGAGAGTTCGATACAAAGCTACATTTGAATTTTATTCGGATCTGGAACTCTGCCAAAACGCAAGGTTTTGTTAAATAAGTAATGAGGATACGATTTTGTCAAAAAATAACTTTGTTATTTTTTTTTTAATTCCATTTTGTCGTTGAACCAATTTGTCGATTTGTGTGTCACGTTCTGAAAACTTCCGTTAAACGTCCAGTTATTTTTTAAGATTTTCATCTTCATTATCTTCCTGCCCTGTACCCTAATTGCGTAACACACAAACAATCTCAATTTGAATGATTTTGAAGCAAACTGTTAATCCATTGCTTCATATGTTCGAAAAATTTGTCTGTTCAACGACGTAAATAACGCAATGAATGTTGTTGAACTGTCACTAGTCCTATGTTACTTGGGTTCGGGGCGACACGTTTTCTTCTTCCATTCTCGCCTTCTTCCCTGTCAACCGTCACCCTATCATTCACTCCCTTTTCTTTCATATCCTTCGTCAGTTTCGTCACACAATCCAACTATCAACATTTTTATTTTTATTGATACTGTGATGCGCGCCACAGTTAATGCCTGTTACAGTACCCTAGCGCCATCTAGTATCGAGTAGCAGAACTAGTAGAGCACTAGCGCCATCTAGTATCAAGTAGCAGAACTAGATGTTTCTAGAAAGTTCGATGCTAGAACTTTCTAGAAATATCGACATCTGGTCAGTCGAGACCGGTATGTACTCGAACATTCTAGATGTTTCTGCACTAGAAGCTCAATCTTCAAGTGCGACTTTAGAGTGACCAGTAGTGCAGTTGTGTTTTATAATTAGTTTGTTTGAGTTTTTATCAGTTTTGTTTAATTAAAGTGTAATTTTTGGTTATTGAATCGGCAGCTTTTACTGTCACGAACCACAAGCTCGTAACAAAACTAAAAAGTACTCCTACACCAATATCTAGTTCAGAAGTAGAAACTCACAATCTCTCAATCGCCAGTCAACGCCGCAATCAGAACTTTTGCCGCTTCCCAAAGAAACATCACTTAATAGCCTTTCAACCTTTTGTAGAGCCCAATTAAATTTTTGTCAGATTTATAACAGCTATTTAATCCAGGGGCGTTAACAGGCCAATGAAATATAATTAGGAGAGAAGTATAACGGGAATATTTGCACGTCAAGTAAGGGCGTAATCATACTAGTGCTTTCGCGATTATACAAGGTGATGACGACAACACGACATTATATTAAACTGCGTATATCTAATGACGTTCCTAGTTTGCATACAAAAATGACTAAATACGGCAGTGATAGTCTAGTGGTGTGACCAAATCATAGGTCGGACTGCCAAGTCATAGGTATCGAGATCGAACTCCAGGGCACGCACCTCTATGCATGGAAGGCCACCTCCTTCTGCGAAGCAGTAATGCTCGCCAAGGAGGAGGTAGAACGCGTGAGGGAGACGCAGGAGACACCCTGGGTGGCGGGAATCAATTGCCGATTCCAGGCTTGCGGACGGCGAGCAATGGGCAGCTCGCCGTTCGGTAAGGTCCAGGCCCAGGTCGACGGCGCGTTGTGTTCTACGCGCGCCTCAAAGAGATGTCAGCACGAATTGACGGAGTCCGCTAGGACCGATGACTGCCAGGGTTGCGGGTTTGTCCGAAAGGGATACCGTGGCCCTGGCACACAGGCAACTGAAGGAACACGGGTGGGTTTTAGTCAGTAAAAGTCTGACACGCTCCGCCCAAAGCGGGAGAAGTTATTTGATAATTTCCCAACCAAAAAAGAAAAGGCACCTCTGACTTTTCGGACACATGCGCGTATTGTGTAATTATCACTTGCTTAAAAATGGCGTAGGAAAAAATCGTGTGCATGCCCGAGAAATATTACTCGACAGCATGTGAAGTCAAGTCAGAGGCCCATGGATGGCATAAAAACTCTGACACCAGGTTAATCACTAACCACACGAAAAATAAACAAAGACAAACATTCAATCAAATAGATCCATGTTAGTTTAGTCACTATAGCTAGTCGGCTGATCGGCAGAATCCATAGTCACAGTCGGTCCATCACTTAGAAAAAATCTATTTTTAGAGTTCCGTAGTCGACAAGGAACCCTTATAGTTTCGCCATGTCCGTCCGTCTGTCCGTCCCCAGCTTAGGACAGATACTCTTAGTACTAGAAAGCTGTAATTTAGCATGGATATACATATTAATCACGCCGACAAAGTGGTAAAATATAATCATGGCAAAAATAGTTATTTAGGGTACCTCCTATGGTGGTGTTTTTAGTACTTTATGGTATTGTTGGTTTGTGAAAACAATTTTTCGATTAAGGGATCCGTTTCTGAAATATTAGGCTTAAAGTGCAATTTTTTGTTAGTGTTAAGTGCCCCCTCCCCCCTGCCAGCTAAATGGTTGTAATTGGAATGTAAAAAAAAGTCACAGCAGTAGTATATAATAACGAAGTTAAAAGGAAAACTATCACAGTCAAGTAGGCGTCACAAGTTACCGAGTAATAGTCAACCAACTTACATTTACAGTTGAAAAACATGATCTCCCATACATTCCGTATGGAAGAACATGTTTTTCAACTACGATGTTAAGTTTGTTCTTGGGATAAATTCATACCAACTACGGAACCCTGCATTGTGCGTGGTCCGACACGCAATTGGCTGTTTTTTTTTTAATTTTGTTAGGATTTATTTGGTAGATCCAAAATACTCTTGTATTAGTATTCCCACTATTGCCAGTGTTTTCATTTATTGTCGTATTGTTATCTCCACATTGTACATGGCTGACATTCAATGGGCTGGTGTCATTCTCGGAGCTATCTACTTCGCGGACATTAAATAGTTATAGGACGAATATTAATCACTTTAGTTGGATGTGAATGCAGAAACTCGATGACAAGTTACGAACTAGCTGCAGTCACTAGTCGCGATTTACGCGGTTACTGTCGGGCATAAATTGTGCCGTGAATGCTGCAGTCGTTCGCTCGCGCGTCATAGAACCATCTGTTTGGAAAAGCCCTAAACTTCAGAGTAACAAAGCGAGGGTATCAAGTACGGCAATAAAAACGTAATTTAAAGTTACTCCCCCAACTTCATAAACGGTTGACATGGGAGAATTACATTAATTTAATTATTTCCCTGACACTTTTAACTTCGTTTTCGCTAATTTTGTAAGAATTTTCCGGGAGTATATCAATTGTGATTTAGAGTGTATTGGTTTTTCAATTATTTGGTTTTCCTTTTTGAACAGTGTTTACAAAATAGATGCATGAATATAATATTAATAAAAACAAAAAAAACAACCAAGATTCTTTTATACTGGAACTATTTATTATATTTAACTATTATTTCAAAGTCAAAGTCAAATCATTTATTTCAAATAGGCACGTAAAATGCACATTTGAACGTCAAAAATTACAAAAATAGTTAATTGATTCTAGTTACCCCTTCCAAAAGGTAGTCATGTATGGAGAAGATTGGGCAAGAAACTCCATACTTACTCTTTTAAAATGTTAACAATGTTTGTATATATTAATTAATAATTATAGGTGAAGACGATGTACCTAGAATAATAAAAAATGACTTACCACAATTGGTAAAAAGAATGAAAAGTGAAGTAATGACAGAAAAATTAATAAATGCGATATATGCATGGTGCTCATATACTTACAAACATTGTATATGATTTTATGAAAAATTTAGTAATATAATTTAATATTTTTTTTGGCAGTGTGTGAGTTAAGTTATATTAAGCACAAAAAATAAAATTTGTATCATAAAAATTATACAGTTAAATTGTATTTATTGCGGCTTCAGGCACAGAAAAGATTTCAAATGATTGATAAATTTGAGATAAATGGTTATGCACTATTTGCCTTAAAATAAACGCCGGGAGGCCCTAGGAGGACATATAGTGATCTAATTAGTGATGTTTTTCAGAAAGGTCAGGTGCGTAGTACTCGCAACAAGCGCGCGTATACACGCGCTTTTGTTTCGTTTATTTTCATCTATAGGTGGCGTTCTATAGTTTCTGCCTAACAACATGGCGTGAGTTTCGTTTGTTTATGTATGCCTTAAAATCCGCAATGAAACGCAGCGGTTGTCTTTACAAAATTCCAAAACCTTACTAGGTAAGTAGGTACTTAAATTCCTGAAAATCCAAAGAAATTAACCGGGCAATATAACACTCAACGAAGCAAAGTATTCCGCCCTCCTTTCCTTTATAAAAGTACTTGAAGAACTATGTCATGAGTCGGAACATGGAGTATCATGTACAAGCAAGTTACTTCGGCTTCAAAACTACGTGTATTCAACATTTGAGAGGGATCCGTTGAATAACAAATATTTTCTACTTATTTTCTTGTTGACTCTATTATTCAACCTGACGTAGTTTCCGGTCACTAACTGGATTTTAACATTATGTTTAGGATTGTTTTCCAAAATATTATTTATGAACAGTTTTTTGATATAAAATATGGAGAGCGTACAACGGTCCACTAGCGACCCTCTTAAAAAAAAATAAAAAAAAAAATGTTATTGAGACAGAAGCAACAACATACGATCTAGAATCTAGATCGTATTTTGTTGCTTCGAGAAAAGCGGTCACATTCCTCTTGGTTATAGAGGAATATGGAGCTTTTCTTTAGATTGAATTTTGTTGCTTCGTGTCTCAATATGAAACTTTATAAAAGGTATTAGGAAATTCTAGATACACTTACCGAGGTTTTTATTGAGCCGTTATTTATAATTCGTTCTCAGTCACGAGATAATATTTTTTTTTAGGGGTGGCGCTATTGGATCGCTGTATACCCTCTTAAGAGTCTATACTACCTCAAATGGCTTAGCATGATCCTCCGTTATTTCGAAAATACTGCAGCATTCATTTTGAAATAAATATATGGTAAAGTAAAGTGTACAAAAACACGATTCCATAAAATTTTCGTCAATAGAAAAAAAATCCAAAGTTACCTCCAAACCGAACAATAAACCGCTGGTATTAAAAAGAAATACTTCTAATTATATAGTGAAACTTTGCATATTAATTGAACTAACTATAAAGGAGGTCTCATGTATTTTTTTTTTAAATGACTATTAATTTCACCTTATAAACAAATTACCTAAACTATCGGCGCCTTGGAGCCTTCTCCCTGCTGCCCTGTCTCGCTTGACCGGGAGCAATAGTGTGCGAGTGAGATAAAGAGTGAGGTGGCGCTGAGGTATTATGGACCCTTAAGTAGTTGAAATACCTCGTGAATATTTTTTACAACGATATTGAGATACTCAGGGTCTCAAGCACCAAGTTGACCATCGATCACATTCTTGTTGTACTCGATGCTAGTAGTCTTGAATGCAAAATGACAGATTATTTGAAACCCGATATTGCTTTCAGCATATTTTCAAATATCGATCAAAGTTTGAATCGAGCTTCAAACTGCAGTGTTTACTGGAATGAGTCATCATCTGCCAAGCCTTTTGTCTTTTGTTGGGGTTAGCTTCCAGTCTAACCGGAGGCAGCTGAATACCAGTATTTTACATGGAGCGATTGCCTATCTGACCTCCACAGCCCAGTAACTGGGTACCCTTGGTAAGACTGGTTGTCAGACTTTCGGGCTTCTGACGACCCGTAACGACTGTCAAGGATCTACAAATGACAGCCAGGATCAACGGCTTAACGTGCTTTCTGAGGCACGGAGGGTTCTTGGTATGTAAAGATGGTCACCCTTCTACTGACCAACCGCAGTAAGCGTAGCTTAACCTGATCGATCGACCCAATGTGCGGCTTTTATTACTTAGTCAGAAACCCTTCATCATTTTCTGGAACGTGAGTAACGAACTTAATAATTTTCAGTAGGTAATAATTATTTATGGAATATTATTAATTGCACATTAAAAAAATATCTACTATCAATTTATTTCCATCATTTATATAATTTATTTAACTAATTGGGATTTGAGGCACCCTGACTCGTTAGGTTAGGTGCGAAGGGGATGGCGGAGTCTAGTCAGCGAGCGATGCGAGCGAACAAAAACCCCGCCATTCCCTTAGTGGTTATTTTTTTTAACCATCCAGAAATAGGGTCCCCGCAAAGCGGGGGCCCGTCGACTACTTATTATTATTGCTTGGAAATAAATTTAGAGCCGCTTCGATGTTTAGGTCTTTCAATATCACTTTTGTAGATAATTAAAAAGCTTTACTTTAAGATAAATAGCGGTGCGCCACGAATATAAATTGTTGCATAATTAGTTATATTTTGAGTTGAGTATTTTGCTGTGCAATCAGTAAGTTTGATTGAATTTCGGATTATTTTTGGATATAAAAAGTTTTTATTTTTTATTTGCGTTTAATTACTACCTATTATTTATGCCCAATAGGACCACAGACAAGTATCCTGACAACCAAGATTTACGGACTAACGCACATACGTTTATCCAATTGTGTCGGACAATTGCAATATCTGTGTGTGGTGTAGTTATAAATTAGTCTAAATTGAGACGGTACCTAGTGTCCAGGTGACATAATTCAATTAGATTGCTAGCCATTTGTTAGGCTGCCCACCGACGGCCTGAGTTATGTGCTGCCTTCTCAGGGCGTTTACACACGAATTGCACTGCACTGAATTTTGACTGCGAAGTCAGATCCGTTTTGTGGCTTTCTTGTTTTCTTTTCAGCTGGTAATTGAATTTTAATTGGACTCCTGCGCTCAGTTTTCGAATTCTACTTTTTTGTGTAATTAAATTGCCAATGCTAATGTTTGAACAGCTTTATTAGAATAGAAAATGTTTCAGGGTCGTTTCCAAATATTTTTAAGGGAAATTAAAGTTCCTTTTTATCTGACATATTGACATTTTGACGTCCATCGACGCCGTCACGTGTCAATAACTTCTGAAAAGTTTATCAACATATTAAAATACAGGGTGAATTTTTGAGATGGGGCAGTAAGGGCAGGTATACATAACTGTTGTAGCTACAGGAAAACGGTCTTAGGAGACTGTTCTTATTTTTTAGAAAAATTTTGATCCACATTCAATGATTTTGAAAAAAATGTACAGTCAGCAAGAAAATGGGCTATTTTCACGAAAACTTTTTTTGATGCCAATCGATCGTGTTTCTTATTTCTTTATTTAACCATTTATGTACACACATATTATATACAGACAGGAAGAAAGGAACAGAAAAATACGTACAAAGGTAATGCTTATTTCTAATGGAAGCTCTTCCAGCATACCTGCGATAGGAAAGTAGATATAGAGATGTAGACAACGTGTCTAAGAGTAATGAACAATGGTCAAGATCCCTACAAGCACTTACTGGAATACTTCCTTCCTCCGAGCACGTTTGCTCTTGCGAATCTCCACTCAAGCCGGCCAATAAAGGCAAGAATGAGGTGGGAGCTCAGTTCCTCGTCAGTGTTCACTCCAGCCGGCCAATAAAGGCAAGCCAGAGATGAGGAACATGACTTCTCCCGGGAGATAGGGTCCGTGGGGTCGCAACTGCCCAACAGCTCGCCACATGCTGCCCTGCGGGTTTCTGTATCTCTCTTGGTCTGGCTCCTCATCCTAGACATGTTCCGGGAAAGTAAACTCTACCGGCACAGACCTAGAGTTCGGAGCGCGCAAGCCCCACCACGACGTCAACGTAGAGATACGACGGTGGGGTTATTATTATTATTATTATAATATACATACTTATAAACATACAATAAGAGAATATACTTACATCTCTAAAATAAATATCACTGAAATATATAAACTAGAACTATAACTATAATGCATTATATTTCTTAGAACTATAATGTAGTGGAAAATAATAAACACATAATAATATGCAACTATGACGAAGTGGAAAGATAGTGAACCTTTACACTTCTTTAAAAAAAAAAAAAAAAAAACTATTGGACCAACTGAGGTTTGAGTCATAAATATAAAGTCATAAATCGCAATAGCCTTTTCACATACATATAGTAGGAAACGAGAATCCCAACTTACTTTTCTACAATGGATAGACTAGAAGGTACCTACCATTACTGCCCCGTCTATAAAATTCACCCTATACAAAGCGTAGCAACGATTTCATCGAAAAAAATTGTCAATTGCCTACTTAATACCTATTATAAATGTAAAAGTTTGTATGTTTTGATGTTTTAATGTTTGTTACTCAATAACGCAAAAACGGCTAAACAGATTTAGATAAAATTCGATACACAGATAGTTTATAACCTGCATTAACATAAGACACTAATGAATATTTACTTTGAATAGTACTGTTTATAATACTTTAATTATTGTGAATGTGAGCACTATGTATGAGGGTAATTTATTTTTTCTCACTTAGTTTTAACTATGGTCGGGCATTTTAAGCACTTTATGCTGCATACCCACATGTCCTTGCTTTGGTATTGTTCATCGAGTCGTTGAGCTCCTTAAGTCACTAGTTGAGCTACACGCTTACTGACAAATGCTTGTACTGATTGGACAGGTCCACTCAAATTTGTATGGTTCTTTTCTAAAAAGACCATTTTAAACACGGATCTACATGGTCCTCACATGATTTCGAAGTAAGGAATCATAGTGAATTAGGGCCCTAGGGACTTTTCAAAATAAGAAGCGATTTTCATATTAAAAATACATGTAGTAAACATGAAATTGTGATACTCAAATTTAGATTAACTAAAACTAGCAAGTCATTTCTTATAAACAGTACCCACTTTTATAACAAGTTGCCAAAGTCGGTTACAGAACTTAGCGATGGAAAGTTCAAAACCCACATCAAACGTGTCCTTACCAAAAAAGCATATTATAAGATAAAAGACTACGTTGAAGACAAGGAAGTTTGGCAATAATTCCTTCTGCACATGTGGCTTCCCTGGTACCTCATAAACGACATAACTATGTCAGTAAATGTCTATTAACTGCTCCCAAATAACGATGTTTATTTAGATTTTTTATTGTTTTACATACTTCCTTGACATAATCTTTTCATTACCTATTTGACATTATTTACCTACAAATCGAATTCCAATTCTTTATTAGTGGCTTTTGTGGACATGATATTTATTCAGATTTGTTACTGTAGCTATAATTAATCTTTTATATAGATTATTTTCTATTTTGTTAAGTACCTGGTAATTGTTGAAAGGCCTAAAGGCCTACACTGTCCTCCCATACCTATTAACACTGTTATTTGATAATATTGTAAAGCAAATTATTTTTAAAAGAGTAACCGTGGAGTTTCTTGCCGGCTCTTCTCCATAGGAAACGACTAATTGGAACTGTGCACCTAGCTTCTGACGTTTCATAAGTGCCCATGTACATAGGTTTATGTGAAATAAAATATTTTGATTTTGATTTTGATCTGAACAAGATTATGTCTGGACTTTAAAAAGACTTTGACCCCTGAGTTTGTTTCGCCATTTCTTCTCAGGGGTAGTCAGATAGGAAATGTCGACTCCATCTAGCTTATTTTTCAATTAGGCCTCAATTCTCAATTCTTTATTGCATACCATAATGCTTAAAGCTGGTAGGGATATATTTTTATAGTATTATGGACCCTGTCGGGCACAGCATAGACCAAGTAGGAGAGAGGAGGAAGAACACTGGCTGTTTAATGTGATAAGTTTTATTCTTTGTTAAGTAGTTAGTAAGTTATATTGTTTTATTAATACAGAATTGAATTTAAAATTATAATTATTATTTTATAAATTAACATACAATTATTTATATAGTAACATTTGTAAAACCCTTTATTTTGTAAATTAATTCATTATAATTTTATTTACTTATTATTATTTTTATTTATTACGTAATTAATATTTAATACTCCTAAGGTAAGTTATTTATTGGACGCTTCATATTTATTGAAAAATTAGTTTTCGTATTATGAGTAGGTAGGTTATCTCTTATAGTGAGTATTTGTAGATACAGATAGATAGATAGATAGATATGAAGTTTTTTTATTTTTTTTTTATTCTACTTTGAGTTTGCAGACTTTAGGTCTGGATGACAGAGACAAAGTCTACGATGGAGTGAGCTTACCCAGAAGAAGCCTGTTCACTCTCACTTTGAATAGATTATGGTTGTATGCATTCGGAAACACAGACGCAGGCAGAGAGTTCCACACCTTTGCTGCGCGCATTATAAAAGACGTTTGAAAACGCTTAGTGCGAGTTGGTGGAATATCAACCAGGTAGGGGTGGTAACTTGCAGTGCGTCTAGATGTCCGATGTTATATTAGTTAGTTAGTTAGTTTCTTATAATTTATCATTTAAGTATTCGCTTCTACTATAGTAGCACTTGCTTACAAGGAAAAGCTTCAATTTATTGATAAAGATGTTATATTTATTTAAATTCTTTATTATATCGGGTCACTTATTATAATTTTTTATGGACATGACAAAGGTACTACTTGAGTGCATTTTTAGTCGCGATATTGGTAAGTTTAGTTTATTTTTATGTCTTAAAATTATTTCCGATTGTATGTCCTCTCTTTTTGTAAAGAATTCTGGGTACTTACGCACAAACTTACAAACTAACACAGACAGGGTAGGGATAAAATGTTTAATTCCTGAAAGTGGGGTTTATCTGTGACTTCAATATTTACTAAGATCCAAAATTAGTTTTTTTTGTAAGTAGCGTGGGCGCATCGGTGCTGTTGCCCCATAAGATGACACCGTATTTGAGCCATGCGTACGCGTAGTACGTTACTAGTGCAGTTTAGACCGTAGTAGTAGACCTTCAAAAGTGATTCCGATATTCTATTTATACAATCCATACTAATATTATAAATGTGAAAGTAACTCTGTCTGTCTGTCTGTCTGTCTGTCTGTATGTTACCTTTTCACGCCTAACCGCTGAACCGATCGTCATGAAATTTGGCAGAGATATAGCCTGGGTTATGGAGACAGACATAGGCTACTTTTTTTACGTGATAACCGATATCTACGCGGGCGGAGCCGCGGGCAAAAGCTAGTTATACAATAAACGATTTCAATTTATACTTTTTGTTTCGGTAGTACGCTCCTGTCGGATAGTGGCGGATGTACACATTTGCCGCCAGTAGGCTATTCAAATTTTGCTTCCCCTACTGACCTCTATAATTCGATACTCTAGTACACAATCATATTTTTTTTAATGTATATTGTAACTTAATTATTTGTGCACTACCGTCCTTTTTAGGGTTCCGTAGCCAAATGGCAAAAAACGGAACCCTTATGGATTCGTCATGTCTGTCTGTCTGTCTGTCCGTCCGTATGTCACAGCCACTTTTTTCCGCAACTATAAGAACTATGCTGTTGAAACTTGGTATGTAGATGTATTCTGTGAACCGCATTAAGATTTTCACACAAAAATAGAAAAAAAAAAAAAATTTTTGGGGGTTCTCCATACAAAAAAATTAAGTATCAGTTCTAAACTGAAACTTAATTTTTTTTTTTCATCATACCCATATACGTATGGGGTATTTATGGATAGGTCTTCAAAAATGATATTGAGGTTTCTAATATCATTCTTTTCTAAACTGAATAGTTTGCGCGAGAGACACTTCCAAAGTGGTAAAATGTGTCCCCCCCTGTAACTTCAAAAATATGAGAATGATAAAACTAAAAAAAATATATGATGTACATTACCATGTAAACTTCCACCAAAAATTGGTTTGAACCAGATCTAGTAAGTAGTTTTTTTTTTAATACGTCATAAACCGTAAACCGCGCTTGGCCGCTTTTTTCCTCTGAAAGCGAGGCCGCTTGAACACAGTCGCTTCACTACGTCAACAACTCTCTTCAGAACATTTCTCCAATAAGTAATTTCTTCATCAGTCTGGACCTGCAGTAAATTGTCTTTAGGTAATAACGTTTTTTATTTTATTTCTGTAAGACAAAAAAAAAATGGGCTTTTGCCGCCCCCTAAAATCTGCCGCCCTAGGCAGCCTACTCAGCCTGCTGGTAAAACCGGCACGCCTGTCGGATAATTTCCGACCTTGGTGCGGGCGAAGCCACTGGCAAAGACTAGTGTCCTTATAAAGGTCGTAGCACACATATCAAATCGGAAAGGGATCGTCACCGTATCAACTCGAGCCGTTCAGTATTATTTGTATGAAACTCCCTACTGCAACGCACACTAATCGGAATCGTAACGTAATCGCCTCGCCTCGGGACAAGCTCACAACCGCGGTGCGGTGCGTGGTCGACTTGCAGTTCCCGCGCGCTGTTCTCCGTAGCCTAGCTTACGGCTCTCCGTACCCTAGCTTACGTCTCTTCGTCCACGCCCCTCCCGCGCACAGTGGATCGTCCCCATACAAGAGGTGTGACATAGAATCAAAAATTGAAAAAGGTATTTAATTTAAAAAAAAAAAAATATCAACAACGTTTTGTTTTGTTATATTTGTTGTGTCAACAAAAGCATTCATAAGTCATTAAAGTACTCACAAATGCATCTGTTATTTAAGGAACTACTTTGCGATGACTAATTCTCAGTAATAAGTATACTTAATGTACCTCCATTCCATCAGTAATACAATAACAAAGATAGTTACTATAGGCAAAATATCTCGGAAGGGGCATTCTGGGGGCACCATGTGTCCTTGAAGAATTTAAGAGTTCTTGCTTTATTCATACTATGTACCCATATTCTTTTTCTTCGTTTCTTTCTATTTTCTTTTTCCTCTTCATCAAGTACTATGGCAATGATAGCCAACTTACGTATTGTGAACCGAGACATAACCGTGCTACACTTAAAGTTCGGATTCAAAATGATTGAACTAGTGCCGCCTAGCCGTCAACCAGCGGTCGACGAGCCGTAAACGCGGCCTCGCCTAGCCGTAGCCGAGTCGACGTATCGGAGCTTCTGATCCGCTTTGGTTACGTGCTTACGTAAGGTTGACGACTGTTTGACGGCGACGCGAAAGGCGATACGGTTACGATCCCTTTCCGATTTGATAAATGTGCTACGACCTTAAGTCTGTACAATTAATTTGAACCTATGTTTGCTGCAACGGTTCAACACAAAGCATGTTTAACTATTTTAGTTTCCATTAATTGAACTGAACTGACTCATGAATACACATTAAGTTAAATCATTTAGAGTACGATGTTTATTTATTTATTTGAGGATTCGATTTAACTGTTGTTATTTATGATTTACATTTTAGTTGTCAACATTTACCTATGTACCAAAATCGTACGCAACGGATTTGTCTTGTAGTAAGTGTTTAATTTCTGAAGTCACTAGATTTCGCCCTTTTTTAGGGTTCCGTAGCCAACCCTTATAGTTTCGCCATGTCCGTCTGTCTGTCTGTCCGCGGCTTAGCTCATAGTGACTTTTAGTACTAGAAAGCTGTAATTTGACATATATACATATTAATCACGCCGACAAAACGGTTTTTTTTTAGGGTCCCCTACACGTAACGTGTGGATGATATTTTTTTTTCACGTCTATCCCATGGTGTGGTATCATTGGACAGGGCGTTCAAAATTATTGCGGTTTTTTGAAAACCATTTTTCGGTTCAGGGATACTTTTGCGTAATATTAAGCTTAAAAGTGTTAATAATATTTGCTAGAGTCAAGTGTCCCCCCTCCCCCCTACCATCTAAATGGTAGTATTTGGATATGTGAAAAAATTCACAGCCGTAGTACCTATACTCATATATAACGATGTTAAAAGAAAAACTATCACAGCTAAGGAGGTTTTACAAGTTACGGAGTAATAGTCGACCGACTTAAATTTGCATGTTAAGTTTGTTCTTGGGATCAATTCATCCCATCTACGGAATCCTTTATTGTGCGTGGTCCGAAATGCACTTAGCTGATTTTTATTGAAAGCAGTTGGTCTTTTGGAATGACAAGAGTGCACGCCCATTTACCACAAATAGTTATTTTTTAATTTACTGAGCTTTTATGAAGAATATTTTGTATTTTAAACAGGCAAATTCCAGATTGTACAATTGCAATAAATATTCACATCACGTACTGCCGCCATTACTGGCAATAAAATGTTATTCTGAGCGCATTAAGTTCGGTTAACAACATTATTCATGAGTTTGGCAGGCGGCAGCTCGCTTTAAATTATTATTAATTGAATATTTACTAATGTTTGCGAATGAATATAGTCCATTAAATATTGGTGTATGGGAAAATCTACAAGTCTGTAATAAGGCCTGTCGTATTGTATGGATCGTAATGCTGGACCGTGAAGAGGACGGATGAAAAAAGATTGCATGTAGCGGAGATGAGAATGTTGAGATGGATGTTTGGGGTGACGAGAATGGATAAAGTCAGAAATGAGTATATAAAGGGAAGTTTGAAAGCGGCGCCGGTGACAGTAAAGTTGAAAGGACGTCGTTTGGCATGGTATGGGCATGTGATGAGGAGGGAGGAAACGCATGTGACAAGGAGAGTGATGAATATAAATGTGGATGGATGAAGAGGGTGAGGAAGGCCAAAAAAAGATGGATGGATTGTGTGAAGAATGATATGAGAGAGATTAAGGAAGTGAATGATAGAGTGACGGTTGACAGGGGAGAATGAAAAAAGAAAACGTGTTGAGCAGACCCCAAGTAATATGGGACAAGGGCAGGAAGATGATGATGGTTTCCATCGTTTGTATTTTAAATAGCTACTGCCCGCTGCTGCTTTGAGATTAGATTTCAAATAGACAGAAAGATAAACGAACGAACTGATAACCTCCTCCATTTATTGAAGTCGGTTAAAAATAATCACAAATGAAAAAATTGGTTGTCTGTAAAGTTGGTTTACGGACGATAGTTTAACGTGACAACGTCATAACAAAAAATTTATGCGGCGCAAGCGTACAATGAGCGTAACGGGACAATGAGCGTAACGAGACAATGAGGCATCCTTTTTCGTGCATGCAGCCGGCGTTCATTATTAGACGTTGTCACGTCAAAAAAAAGCGCTCGAATAAAACCACGGACTAACTGCGGGCCTCAAGTCTGCTATTACAATAGTATTTAAGTTTGGTAATCTACTAATATAACGGCGTCATTATGTCTTTCCAATGGTCAGCCACTGACACTGCATTGAAAGAATTGGTAAGCTCGTACGTAATGACAAATGAAACTGCCTACTAAACTTCGAGCTTTCTACTACTTCAGATTGTTTAATAACACTAACAATTAATATGTAAAAATATATATAAATGAAATCTGGAATGAATAAATATTTGTATGACCTGCAAGTAGTTGTTCCGGGTCTGGCTGTTTGTGTATGTGAGTTTAAATGTTTGTATACGCACCCACGATACAGGAGAAATTCATAGTGTGGGGCAACGTTTAAAAAAAAAAAAAAATGTTCTAAATTCCATTGTAATACAATTCTTTTACGAGACCATTGACCGACCAATGATCGACCATTATGAATTTAGCAGATTACGAACTTTTAGCAAAATGACAATGGGATCGTGTTGGAGTGACGAATTTATAAAAATAGCAGACTTGGGCCCCTGATTTATCGCATATCAATAAATGATTCAGAAGGAATCATAATTTCCAATAGCAAATACACTTGATTCCCAACAATGGAGGGCCCCGATAAATGATCGGATTCCAGCGACGCGATCCCATTTCAAGGCTTTGCATTTAAATCAGAAGCACCGAGGATGCAGTTTCCATATTTTTCGGAAATACCAATGCGAAATCCTAACGTGTATTACGTTCTGATACCACTAACTTTATTGGATTTTCAGCCACAGGAACATAGAAACAAAGTTTATTGTACGGTGGCCAGCACATCAGGTTATATGAAACAGTCAAGTTTTTCTAAACGATTATTAAAACAAAAAAACTTATTTTTTTTTCAATTAAACCTTTAAATGTTTGTGGTTATGTTCGAAATTGAATGAGAAAATTTAACTGTTTGTGGTAACTTGATGTACTGGCGACTATACATTGAAATTAATTCCCATTTTGTAGCTATAAATGTTAGATAATTAAAATTTGATTCTATTGAAAGTTGATTAGGTTTTGATATAGTTTCTATATACTATAATCTGAAGCGGGACTTGGTTGTGTAAAGCTAATTAATTCGAAACAAAAGGCATAAAACCGACTTGAAGGTAAGAACATTAAATATCAATATAATATCCTAAAAATACATTTTCACCTTATAAAATGGTGATCTTCTGATTAGTCGAAAGTAATTAAAACTGGCCAAGTGCATTTCGGATCACGCATAATGGAGGGTTCCGTAGTTGGGATGAATGTGTCCCAAGAACCAACTTAAAATTGTAGTGGAAAAACGTGGTCTCCCATACACTCCAACTGCAAAGTTTGTACGCACACTATTGACAGATTTCACATGTTATTTTAAGACCATAGACTTTTTAGCAATCTGCTAGTGAAATTCCCGTCAAAATCGGTCCAGCCATTTTGGAGATTACTCGGAACAAACAGACCGACAGACAGACGGACAGTCAGTCAGACAAAAAAAATTTAAAATTTTCATTTAGTAAAAAGCTGTTATTTTGAAATAACAAACCGACAATTCAATTTAATTTATTTGTATGTATGTATGTATGTATCATCATCATCATTTCAGCCGAAAGACGTCCACTACTGGACATAAGCCTCCCCCAATTGGGGTGGTTTGCCATAATCGCCACGCTTGGCAGGCGGGTTGGCGATCGCAGTATGGTGTTAAAAATGCATAGAGAACGCTGCTGGCCATTCTCTAGTAAGTCCCTTAGTCGCCTTTTACGACACCCACGGGAGGAAATGGGATGTCTGTATAAATAATAATAATAATAATAAATATTATGTATATAGAAGAAGCTGCTTTCAACCAAGTTTGTTTAAAGGCAAACTTGCCAAAACAAAGACGGGAAAGTAATGTCGTCGTCAGTGTTTAATGCGGTCCACAATTCAACGAGCTCAGGTGTTCTGTCCGTCGCCGTGGAACCATCAACAACTCCCCACTTTTACGAGTACATCATAACTTTACCAAAACGTGTGTTTTGAAGGCGAAGGTAACACTGGTAACACCCAAAATTGCCCCGCGCGTCTTCATCGACCGATTGGCGAATTGTGGCTAATAAGCGCTCGACAATGGCGTCATGTGTTATAAGTAGAGATCGGATATTCGGATGCATATTCACCTAAAGTTGAGATGTTTGCTATTATGGAAAGCGCTTTTGTATCAAATAAATCCCGCGGTTCCGGTGTTTTATTTTTATTTTAACTAACACACACCACCCCCTACTCTTACACCCTACATTCACATATTTGCATAGGGGGTTAAAATAATTTTTATATAAATATGCATCTGAATAGTTATGCAATCCAAGAATAACGGTTTTTTTTTTTTTACAAAAATAATATTTTAGAAGTCGCTTCCATACCATACACCCGACTAGTTATGCATTGCCGATATTCCTGGCATCACGGGATATTTTCTTACAAAAAATATATATTAAGAAGTTGCTTCCATACTTTCATAGCTAATAATTAACTTTTATTATGTACTGTGTGATGCCGGACGTAAAGAATAGCACCACCCCCATGGGTGTTTTAAAAGGCGACTAAGGGACTTACTAGAGATTGGGCAGCAGCGTAATAATAATTCATTTACTATTAACTCAAGTTACTCATAGACAATATTCAATATATTACATATACAACCGTGCCGACCGAACCGTGTGTACCGTGTGGTGTCGGACGTAAAGAATAGCACCACCCCTTTTCCTCTCGTGAGTGTCGTAAAAGGCGACTAAGGGACTTACTAGAGAATGGGCAGCAGCGTTCTCTATGCATTTTTAACACCATACTGCGATCGCCAACCCGCCTGCCAAGCGTGGCGATTATGGCAAACCCCTCCAATTGGGGGAGGCTTATGTCCAGCAGTGGACGTATTTCGGCTGAAATGATGAAATATGCATCCGATTATCCGATCTCTAGTTACAAGTCTGTTTTCGTCGCTCGAGGGGTGCTATTAATCAGCTCAGTAGGTATTATTGATTGCTAACTTATTGCGCCTCATTACCGTAATCGTCGGGCTGTAAAGTTTTGTACGAACAAGTTTATAAGTTATTGATGTGGAAGATTCGTTAAACTCGTTTAAATAATGTTTCTTTTTTAACAGGGATTACCTTTCTAGCTTCGTTCTCTTCATTTTGCCCTGCTTCTTGCTGTTATTTTGTCTTTCATGTTTATCGTAGTTAATTAGCAAATCGTCGATGCGACTTTAAGACCGCTTATGTGTAAAATTCATTTTTATGAGAAAATCGATATTTTAAGCACCAAAATTTTATTAGGAAGCACACTGTAGATCTTGAAATTGGTAAAGAAATGACGATTAAATCATCGTATACACATGAGAGCTTTTTCATTCGATAGAGCTTCAAAATGTTAAAAAGGCTGGCGTAAATAAGTGATTTTGCCAAAAGTGATACATAAGAGGTCTTAAAATCGCAACGACGAAATGTAGTATTTCTACTGCATTGCGTAGGTATATTAACATCTTGGTTTCTTTATTTTATACGAATAATCTCTCCAACCTTTGAATTTTAAGGAAAAATTATGGTCTACGTACTACGTATGTAGGTTTTAGAAACATTGTTATTTTATACCTGGGTCATTCTCAGGACACTCATTATTTGGTCGACTCTGACTAACTGACCGTCTCTTTGACAATTCAAAAGTGCCTGTAAATGGTTTAATTGAAATAAATGCTTTGAGTTTGAGTTTGAGTTTGAGTTGACTTCGGTGGCATTTTTTTTTTAACATTTAGGCATAACTAACATGAAATATTAAATCTAGAGTTAATTTAAAACATATAAGTTACTACTTAAATATCAAATCAATCAATCTTCTTTAAATATCAAATCTAGAGTACTCTCTAGATTTGATATTTCATGTTAGTTATGCCTAAATGTAAAAAAAAAAAATTGCCACCGAAGTCAACCAAATAATGAGTGTCCTGATAATGACCCACCTAATTCATACTAATATTATAAATGTGAAAGTACAGACGCCAGCACATCAAGCTACTACAATATGTCAAATTTATTTAATAGATTTTCAACTTTATCACTACAGTATAAGGTTCAAGGTTGATTGCGAAAATTTGACAGTTTCGGGTAGCTTGACCTGCTGGCGTCTGTACCTCGGTCTGTCTGTTACTTTTTCACGCCAAAAAAACTTAGTTTAAACATTCGGCATAGAAAAGTTACAACTTCAGTGCTCAATTACTTCAAAAGTTCTTTGGAAACTCAAATGCCATTGACAGGGGAGCGCTATTGGTAAATATTTAATCGAATCCAATTATTTTATTTGCACGGTTCCAACTGGTCGTTTCCTATGGAGAAGAGCCGGCAAGAAACTCCACGATTACTCTTTTAATAATAATTGTCTTTTACAATATTTTCGACGTCCTTTCAACTTTTCTGTCACCGGCGCCACTTTCAAACTTCCCCTTGTATACTCATTTCTGACTTTATCCATTCTCGTCACTCCACACATCCATCTCAACATTCTCATCTCCGCTACATGCAATCTTTTTTCATCCGTCCTCTTCACGGCTCAGCATTCCGATCCATACAATACGACAGGCCTTATCACAGACTTGTAGATTTTCCCTTTTAACTTAAGGGGCATCCGTGGGTCGCAAGTTGTTCCTGTGACCTGTCGCCATTTCATCCATCCCGAGTTGATCCGGTGCGTTACGTCGCGGTCTACTTCACCATCCCCTTGGACAAGCGACCCGAGGTACCGAAAGTCGGAGCAGATCGGTAAGGGCGTTCCGGCGAGAGATATGGGCACAGATCTGGACAGACCGCCAAAACCACAAAACATGTACTCTGTTTTGGTCCGACTCAGTCTCAGGCCAACGGCCTCCAGTCTTTCCCACCACACCTCCAATCTGCTCTGGACCTCTAAGCCGCTCTCGGCAACCAGCACAATGTCATCGGCGAATAGCATACACCAGGGAGCCTCTTCTTGGATATCCGACGTAAGAGCGTCTATAACCACTACGAAGAGGTAAGGGCTGAGTGCTGACCCCTGGTGCAAGCCGATAGCCACGTTAAAGTTGCCAGTAGTGCCTGCTGTAGACCGGACTTGAGTACTGCATCGACTGTACATTGCTCGAATCAACTGCACATACTTCCCTGGCACACGTTTCTCCTTAAGGGCCCACCACAAAAATATGTTCTGCTGCGCAAGATAGTTATTCATAAGTTCATTACAATTTTTTTTTAATAAATTAAGTATATACATACAAAATAAATAACATAGATTATGCATACAAAAACACTTAAGGCTGTAGTCTTGCAAAATTTACTCGCGGTGAGTTATTTGCGCAACTTTGTATTTTTTTTTTAAACAAATTAAAGAAATAACATGAAATATTATTATTGCACAGAAATAAACATAATATAAGTAATAGCTAGTAATTTTTTTTTTTCAGTACATCGAGGTGGATTATGTTAGGTAGGTAAATCAAGCGTTGAATACAGCTCTTTCTGCCCAACAACATTTCGAGGTATGTTTATGCTCCTACTTTAGGGTAATTAAGAATTATTTTCAAAATCTGATCAGCGCATAATTAGCTGAACATTCTCGTCTTCAAAATGCGGTGATTAGTTTTTTCTAATTATCTTTCATTTTCTTATTTTGGAGGTCACAAAGTCATCAAAATTCTCGGTTTTCTCTCTCTTAATAAACGGTGCGTGCATGCATTGGTGTTGTATCCTAATCACGACGGGAATAAACGACCGATATTGTTTAAAAACAATGAGACAATTATTCTGACTTCTTGTAGAGTATGTAAAATACACATCGTAAAATCATGGTGCGCTACCATGATTTTACGATGTGTATTTTACATTTGTTTCCGGAACGAGATGATCCGGTAGAGAACCAAAGTTGTCGACATAGCTCACAGAATAAGCAAGCTGAAGTGGCATTGGGCCGGCCATATTAGCCGTAAAACCGATGACCGTTGGGGTAGACGTATTCTTGAGTGGAGACCGCGAATCGGCAAACGTAAGGGAGGACGCACTCAGGCTAGGTGGAGCGACGATCTTCGCAGGGTGGCTGGTTGAGAGTTGCCGAGAATCGAGCTGTATGGCGTGGAATTGGAGAGGCCTATGTCCAGCAGTGGACTGCTATAGGCTGATCCGATGATGATGATGATGATTTTACATTTACGTGTACTTCACAAATGTCAAAGTCGCAATGCCTAAAAATTCCATTTTCAAAAATGAGAGCAATCTCCAAAGGGGTGATAACTTATGCGCCATGTAGTAGTATTAGTATAAAATTTTTACGACTTTCTAAAATATTGTAAAAAGCTCCGGTTGATACAAACAACAATGGCTGGAGCAAATGTTAATTATTTTATTTCTTTTCATGAACTTTTTTCGACCGAAATAAAATTCCTTTTTTAACAAGCTATGATTTGAGCTATGGTTGTATGAAAAACATGAAACGGAAAAAATTAATTCCTTGTCAAAATTATAATTTTACTAACAATAGCTGCAGGCATTTTTTGAACATTGCTCTTTAATCAAATGTTAGGGTAGAATATCTATTTAAATACTTATTCATGGAGCTTTTTCCCGAGAGGTTTATTCTGTAGCTAACGATGGATTGTTGCTTGTAGCTCTCGGCGAAGAATTAGTAACACCTCTTCCTTCCTTCTTGGGTGTTCTGAAAGAGAATTAGGTCAAAAAGACGGACAAAAGGGTCGTCATGTCTGCAAAATAAATGCCTGAGATCCCCAAATCGGTTGCAAGACGGTGATAATCGAAACCCACTTTAACCATCTATTCCGTTCCTGATGTAGGCAAAGTCAGGGGAATTAATAGTTAAGCAAATTAACTACCAACTTAAGTTTTCCGTACAGCTAGAAGAATCTTTTGGCGTTCGAATTACTTTAACAGGGGGCGCTGTTGGTAAATATTTGAGCATTTATATGTCACTTGAAATGTATTCAAATAATAACAATGATTCATTTAACTCAAGTTACAGTGACTCATAGACAATATTCAATATATTACACATAGAACCGTCCCGACCGAACCGTGTGTACCGTGTGGTGTCGTAAAGAATAGCACCACCCCTTTTCCTCTCGTAAAAGGTGACTAAGGGACTTACCAGAGAATGGGCAGCAGCGTTCTCTATGCATTTTTAACACCATACTGCGATCGCCAACCCGCCTGCCAAGCGTGACGATTATGGCAAACCCCCCAATTGGGGGAGGCTTATGTCCACCAGTGGACGTCTTTCGGCTGAAATGATGATGATGATGACACATAGAACAAACATGATTTACATTACAATACAAAAAATTACAAAAAACACCGTTCTGAAAACGCTTATAGTTATTTAGAGGTATGAGGAACAGGGTGTAAAGTTCACTCATACTCTATATTAATGGGAGGATCCTCCGACCAGACGGGTGTTGTATCTGGTGGGCAACTGCCCAACGGTTGATGTCGGGATGTTGCATATATGCTAGTCGCGCGGTAAACTGTGATAGCGCGATGCAGGATCTTTGACGTCAGGTCTTTGATGCGTAGTTCGCATGTGGCGTTGTTGATACCGCCACAGTTACATTAATGGCCGACAACTGTAGATGACGTGCAAGTCACTGCAGCGTCGTATGTATGGATAGTCTAGCCTGTCAGCTATCATCAAGAGTACGCTGTTGGGGCTGCCGGGCACCCTGCGCACTAGAGACGCGCTTCGCTTACGCATCGTTGCATAGAACACCAGCTTCGGCAAATATGCCCGAGGCAATACAGTGTCGCGGCAGCCCCATCAGCGCTCTGAAGGCGTTGTTATGTAGGACGCGGCGGGCTTCGTAAGATTCGCGTGTGATTCACCCACAGGCTGCACGTGTACAATGAGGTACAATAAGCTCTAAAAAGTGTTTGCTTGACCAACTTGGCACAGCGTGCAAACCTGCGGGCTATCATAATTATTAGCTCTAATTGACAACGCCATCCGCTCCCTCTCGAAACAATAATTCAAATTCAAATAATTTAATTCAAGTAACAATAGACACATAACAGAATAACATATAAATTTACACAATCAATCTGCCTAGCCTTTTCCCAACTATGTTGGGGTCGGCTTCCAGTCTGACCGGATGCAGCTGAATACCAGTATTTTACATGAAGCGACTGCCTATCTGACCTCCACAACCCAGTAACTGGGTAACACGATACCCCCTTGGTAAGACTGGCTGTCACACATTTGGGCTTATGACGACTCGTAACGACTGTCAAAGATCCACGAATGACAGCCGGGACCAACGGCTTAACATGCTTTCCGAGGCACGGAGGAGTCCCGGTATGTAAAGATGGTCACCCATCCCGGACCAACCCCGGCAAGCGTAGCTTAACCTGACGGATCGACCCGCGCGGCTGTTATTACTTAGCCACGAGCTCCTCTAAATAAATAAAAAACATATAAATTTACATATAACATTCAAATAAAATACAATTAAGGTAAAATTAAAATTATGATCAAACTCAAATTAAAATTTACGAATAAAATTCTATACTCGTAGTGTTTTTGATAGTATTTTTCGACAAATTAAGCGACACGCTTGGAAATATAAATATATATATATACTTAAATATATATACTTCCAAGCGCGCCACTAATAATGGTACCAATAATGGTAATAGTGGACACTTTTATCAAGGGAACCCCGTACAGATTGATGGGTGGTACTGTTAGGGCCGATTCACACCGGGAAAGCAGCGGCCGGCAGCGGCGCGGCGAGAACTTTCAGTATGAAATGATTTTAAACTTTTATCTACATAATTAAAAGACCAGTATCGCTTCAAAAGCTCGAAAAGGTCGCGCGGCCGTCCGCGACGCCCCGTGGTCGCCCGCGGTGCCGCGAGGCCGCTCGCTGCCATTATTAATATTTTTTACATTAATACAGATGCAAACTTAACAAAATCATTTAAATGAAAAGCGACTCTTGCTACGACACAATAAAGTGCAATTCAGGTCGCACAACGCTTATTACCTACAAGTTGCCTCTCTTACTATCGCGTAACTTTTATACCGGCAGCGCTCGGCAGTCCTACTGAATTGGCCCAGTGAGATGGGCCCGCCGCGTACTTGTAGCTTCATACTTAAACTGCGGAGGGTCCCATCTGTATTAATCTGTGGTACTGCTTGCGGGGGTACTCTTCGCGTCGCTGCTGGCTTCTGCCGTTCCGGTGTGAATCGGCCCTTACGTTATTATTGGTCGGCTCATTTAGAGCCGGCCTCAAATACACTGAACTGACTTGTCGTCACATTGTAATTCTGACCGTGTCCTTCAGCATAATTATGCCTCAAAATCTGCAAAAAACAGATTGCGGTATAAGTTTCGGTTTTGCCCCCGCGTCTAATTACCTTGAGCGCTTTAAATAACCTTGTTGCGCTATAAATAATCTTGTAGCACTATATATAACTTTATAGCTCTACAAATAACCTTGTAGCACCAAAAATGTGCCGTGTGGTGCCGGACGTAAAGAATAGCATCACCCTATTTCATCCCGTGGGTGTTCGTAAAAGGCTACTAAGGGACTTACTAGAGAATGAGCAGCAGCGTTCTCTATGCATTTTTAACACCATACTGCGATCGCCAACCCGCCTGCCAAGCGTGGCGATTATGGCAAACCCCCCCAATTGGGGGAGGCTTATGTCCAGCAGTGGACGTCTTTCGGCTGAAATGATGATGACCAAAAATAACCTTGGAATGCCATAAATAACCTTGTAGCTGTATATATAACCATAAAGCCCTACAAATAACCATATACCACCAAAAATAAGCTTGTGGCGCTATAAATAACCTTGTAGCGCTATAAATGTCCTTGTAGCGCTATAAATAAGCTTGCAGCGCCATAATAATTTCAAATCACAACTGCCATTCTAATGACAGTAATTGTATTTAATGGGTATATCAAGGCGAATTGGTGTAGTGTGTCACCTTGATAAATAATTACTTTCCCTGACTGTAACTACCTACGTTTACGAGCAAATTTAGTACGAAGGATGAAAAAAATCCCATGTAATAAGTTTTTTGAACCTCAGTGATGTACCAATTAATCAGCGTAGGTGAGTCATTCAGATAACGCTAAAATGAATTGAGGTTTTACGAAATCCTCGCGATTCGTTGAGCGCTTTGAGGTCGTTCGTTTTTAATTTTATTGCTGACGCTGTGTTCTGTTATCACAGGAATGATGTTTACATTTATTTATTCTATATTTTTTGTGTGCAATGTATATTTTAAAAGGATAGTAAATTGAGTTTATACTCCATTTATTATAACATTAGACAAATAACTGTTCTCTCCCTTTCGTTATTTCGATGTAAACGTTAAATAAACACCATTATTTCACGATAAATACAAAGCCCTGTAATCTATTTACCATTAACATTAAAAAAAAGCTCTAAAGTGCAGTAATTTTAACAATATTACACAAGTCGTTATTTAGCCGTTATTTTGTCTAATGCTATAGTAAATGGAGTATAGGTGTTTGTGATGAGAACAGATCATTTTTAGGGTTCTGTAGCCAAAAGGTGCCAGTGGGACCCTATTACTAAGGCTTTGCTGTCCGTTCGTCGGACACAGCTGTATCTTTTGAACCGTACATAGTTAGAAACTTGAAATTTTCACAGATATATTGTACTACAGCCGCTATAACATCAAATGAAATAAAATTAAAAATTAAGACCGTCTCCATTGTCAACCTTTTTTGTATCAATCAAATATAGTATTTTCGAAGCCATTGCCCGTAAAAATATAGATGGCGGAAAAATATAGTAGGTATATTTCAAAAACATTTTTATTCTTTAAATGCATCATTTTTGTTCTTTTGCTACTATGAATCTTTATTAGGTAACAGATTTTTTTTTTATGTCTCGTTTATATTTTTACCCTGTAAATTAAAGTTACAAAATACTATTAAGTACTTCAGTTTTTATGAGATTAGAACTGGCCCTATTGCGACCACCTCGCCGTTTGAATTGAAATAAAAATATAGTAGTTTCGCCTACTATATTTTTTTTCTTTAGAAATATAGTATTTAGGCCTCTAATATAGCAAGATACTATATTATATAGTAGGTTTGGCAACCCTAGTCTCCATACAAGAAACTGTTATTACGGTGGAACGGAACCCTTCATGAACGAGTACGACTCCCAGTTGGCCGCTTCTTTGGCTAGGGTAGCCCACGAAATAAAAACATTCTTACGTTTTTGCAACTTGCAGGTCAGTATCAGGTTTTATGTTGATCTGAATATAAAAAATCTGAGGCACTATCACATGGACACACTAACCAGTCGTAGGAAGAAACTGGACTGCGTCATCCTTCACAAAGTATTGAGTGGAACGATAAATTGCAGTGAACTTTTGGGCTCATTAGAGATTAAAATTCCGACTCGGATTCCTAGGCATAACACATATATATGTACAACTTATTTTACATCCCTGGCTCAAAAACGAACCTCGGTCATTACGCCGCTGTGCCAAGACTTTGTAGGCATACAACACGTTAGCGAAAACTACGAATCTAGACATCTGCGAGTCTCTGTCTAAATATAAGAAGTATATAATAGATTTAATTTAAGTATGTCTCAATGTTATAATTACTAACTTTTTTTATGTCCTTTAATATTTTATAAATTTTTCAATATCGCACACCTAGATAAAGAGTAGCACAACTCAAAATACCTCTTTTTTCAGGAACAGCAAAAAACGTTCTACTCATTTTCTATTTGACCGATTTAAATTATTGTTGTATGATGTTGTATATTATTTTACTAAGATATTAATTTGCTATTAATATATATATGTTTTATATTAATTTAGTAAAACAACAATTACTTTCATTTGTCAACAATACTGGGGTAAGTGGAAATAATTTGAAGAACACACAAGAAACAAGACCGATTCAATCACGAATACGAAATCAACTCAAAATAATTCACGCTTGATTACTGCGATTAGCCACGAATACAAAACTAAGTCGAAATAATTTACTCTTTGAACGTATTGACAGCATCTTTCCCTGCAGCTGACATGTCGTAACTGGTGATGCGTTACTGTTGTTGATGGGGGGTGACCGTGGAGCTACTCAAAAAGACTGACTTACAGCGCAATCTAGTCTTTTATGAATGGAGTTTGTACACCGGTGTCTTTGGAGTTAATGTAGTTTTCAACACTGATTCCGATAATCGCAATAACTCGATTTTGGATTATTTTGAGTTGTGCCACCCTTCATCTAGGTGTGCGATATGTTATCTATTATTAATATTTTAATTTTGTTAGCTTAGTTGTTAACTATATTGTGCATGCTGTGGTCTCCTATAAGTGAAGGAGTACATCTGCTTAGTACCTGATGTTGCCCTTTATTTATGTGTCATGTACTGTGAACATCTGAGGAGCTCGTGGCTAAGTAATAACAGCCGCACGGGTCGATCCGTCAGGTTAAGCTACGCTTGCCGGGGTTGGTCAGTGGATGGGTGACCATCTTTACATACCGAGACTCCTCCGTGCCTCGGAAAGCACGTTAAGCTGTTGGTCCCGGCTGTCATTCGTGGATCTTTGACAGTCGTTAAGGGTCGTCAGAAGCCCAAAAAAGTCTGACAACCAGTCTTACCAAGAGGTATCGTGTTACCCAGTTACTGGGTTGTGGAGGTCAGATAGGCAATCGCTCCATGTAAAATACTGGTATTCAGCTGCACCCGGTTAGACTGGAAGCGGACCTCAACATAGTTGGGAAAAGGCTAGGCAGATTGATTGTATTGTGAACATCTTTTGTTAGAGATCCTAAATAAATAAAATAAGTATTAATAGAATTATAATAATTAAATCATCAATACAACTCTCTCTAATTTCATATTACCCTATTGAATAAATATTTTATGAAATCTTGACATTTGAGGATTATTGTATCACTGATTCTAATGATTATAATATTCTGTAAATACTTATTTGATGCTCGCGAATCATACTTTAATTACAGCCACCCAGACAATGGGTTGAAAATTGAGAAATTGTAAAAAAAAAAATGAATATCGCGGACTACCTTAGCGATTCCCCTTAAGGACAAAAAACTATTAAAAAGTTAACTCTTCCCAGACTACATTTTGTTACATGTGGTTTTCCAAGTCACCTATATTATTTACACGTCAAAATATAAAAGGTCCTTTTAGCAGCAACTTTTTAGACACAGCAATTTGATCGTTCGGGGTACCACTGCTCGCAACACAGTCCCTTGCGTATCCTTCCACAAAAGTTGGGGTATAGTTTAATTTTACGTACCCTCTCCCGTCAGTGTGTTTCGGACCAACTTTGTAATAAATGCTCCTTGTTTTTCTGCCAGCTGTCGAAGCTGAGTGTGCAACACCTGAGCCCGGCTACCTTATCACACGTCTGTATGAATAAATCAAACGTAGAGTGAAGCTCGCTCGTTGTACATTGTGTTCACTGTACATGTCAGTTTTTGTAAACAAAACACGGTACAAGAATAACGAGTTTCTGCATCAATTAATATTTGTAACGTCTATTTAAATGAAAAAACACGGTATGAGAGTGAATTTCTCAGGCGAAAAATTTACACGTCTATGCTGAAAACGCAGCTGAAAACGCAGCTTTTCAAATAATGCAAGGATTATTTTTTCTCAGAATTAAAGAGACGTGAATCTAAATTAAGCCACTTAAATTATGTTTATAAGACTAATACTTTAAAAAAAAAACATCAGTAAATGATGAATTATCAATTTCTGTGTTTTGTCCACAATCACTTTCATACACAGCATTTACCTCTCAGGAAGATAATCTCCAACAAGTATAGGAAAAAGTATTTTGATTGCGTTAAGTAATAATTAACCTACAAGAAGCTAATTATTTTTGAATGTTTAGACTCATAGGTAATGAGTACATGTCAACGGTAGTTTTGTCCGAGCGAAATTACTAATTTCTATGGTCATATTGTTTCGCCGTCCTGAGCTTCCACCAATGAGTATAAACAAACAATTAATCTCTGCCCGGCAAGAAAAAATCGTGCGCGTACGCACAGTGAGAACGGTAGTGCACCATGTTATAAAACCTGAAATTGAAAATGTCCATGGAAATAGGTAAAAAATCGAGTTGTTGAAATTGACTCATGAATTAAATCAAAAACTACTTCGAAAAAAACGTTATTTTTCTCAAATCGAAATGTTACTTAGTCATTTGTTTACCAAATCGGACAAGTAAACAAAAAAATACACATTAGATAGGTTGGCAGGAAGGTTCTTTACAAACAACTGGGTCGCAGCTAAAACTTATCTTACAAGGTTTTTTAATTTTACTGAAGTTCTTTCATTATCTAGTCTGTTTTAACTTAAAACTTTACTATCTGTGTTTTAGGGGCCATTCAAGTATTACGTAAGCAGAATTTTAGTAATTTTGAACCCCCACCTCCCCCTTGTCAGCAAAAGTAAACAAAGGTCATCCCCCCCCCCCCTCTGCTTACGTAAACATTGGTATTTTTTTAATCTGTTCAGGTTTCTTTTTTATTCTTGAGTCTAGAAATAAGGAATTTATAGACTAAAAGTAATTGAATGCCCATTTAAGTAAATTCCCTACTTCAATATCAATTATTTTGGGGAATCTCTGAAGATTGGGTTGCCATCTTTGTTCAAATCAAATTCAATTAAATTTTGCAATTGAATCTGAAAAGTAAATGAATAAATATTGTTGACGTAATCCTACCATCCAGACCCCCATCCCCCATGTCATCAAAAATAATCAAAGCAAAGACCCCCCCCCCCTTTGGTGCTTACGTAATAATTGAATGACCCCTTACAAGTGTTTTTTATTTTACTAGAAAAGTACTTTGCTTCAAACGTACTAAAGCTAAATTAATAATAATATATCAAACGTTTTTCGTAGGTACTAACTCTAAACTGAAAGGTCGATCCATAAGTAGATACGTAGGAAAATTGGATTTCACTTGTTTTTTCGCTGACCATGATTAAATCAAGAAAGGGTTCTGAATTTGTCTCATGTATGTAAATATTATCGTAGCTTTGAATTCCAACAAATTCAATGAGTCCTATCCCTCAATAAATGGTTTTTAGTTAGCTACTGCCACTCCGTCTAAAAGATAAATAGAACGCCCTTTTATGCCCATTCAAACTACAATTAAAGTGGTACTTAACTTATTAATGGCGTCCTCGATAGCATTAACTAGACAAGTGGATGCCCCTTTACTCTCTGTATAGGGCCTTCGTTTAGGAGTGCGACAATACAGGGTGATAATAAGAAATAAAAATCAAGTCATTTATTAAAACTAGACTGAAAATCAGTACTTTTCAAACGATAAAATAACATAAGACAGTCGCTAAAACTCACGCCCTTCACTTCCTAGTGCTTTAAAAACCTCTCAGCACCTAGCTGGTAAATTGCTCGAATAGCTCGCTTTTGAAGAACAAATATAATATGTATGTCAGCGGCTTTGTTCCGCAGCAGAATACCGTAGGATAAATGTTGGAACATGATGAAATTGTCTAAAATTTTTGCTTAATTATAGGTACATCTCTGTTCCAAAAGGATCCGATGAAAGTGTAAATAAGCGTTGTTCGCAGGTTGAATTACGAGTATACTTAAATAAGAGATAGAATATTATTTTTTTTGTAAAACTTGAGTACATACACAATAGATTTGCATGGTCTTAAAATAACATTTGAAAACAAGATCTACATGGTATGCCATTTATGGCGTACAAAAAAAGTTTTTGGTCAAGTTGACCATTTAAATTTATACTTATCAACAAAAACACATTTTAACCTACTGTCACGCAGTCGGTTAAAAACAATCTATTATAAAAAAATGGCTGTCTCTAAAGTTGGTTTACGGACGATAGTTTAACGTGACAACGTCATAACAAAATATTGATGCGGCGCAAGCGCACAATGAGTGTAACGGGACAATGAGCGTAACGGGACAATGAGTCATCCTTTTTCGTGCATGCAGCCGGCGTTCATCGATTTATTAGACGTTGTCACGTCAAAAAAAAACTTGAGAACTAAAAAGTGTTACAGTTTTGAGATCGAAGAAATGTGATTCGCTCAAAATCGAATCTTGCGCTAGCGGGACACATTAAATTATTAACTTTGTTAGTGTCTGTGTCACCAAGATACAGGCTATGCCTAGTTTGGAACCCGCTTTTAAATCTAAGTCTTTTCTTAGTTAGATTATCACGCCATGTTACTTGTTTGTAAAAGGAGTATGTGTAAGTTAAATAAAGGAATTTGAGCTATAATCTGTACTTATTAAGGTTTCAATTTTATGTCTCACCACTTTTTCCTTTCCAACAGGTTTGAATAACATTTTTAAATTGTAATTGAAAAAAAAAAATCGACAATAATTGGACGTAGTTTAGCAGAAAGGACTCAACACACATTATGGTCAAAAATAATTTGCATATACCTAAGAGGTCCTAAACTCAATCTCCTTGAATTGTACAAATGCATAGCACAGGTGTGAGTACTATGTACTATAGAACTACCATTTACCGGGTAATATGTCTTTCATTGACTTGAATGTGCCCTGGGCTGAGAGTATGTCATGCTCACTCAAATGTCTCGCTGGTGGTGGTGTGTCTGTGCTGGATCATTTAGTTCCCTCCTTCAAAAGGGTTGAGCTAAATGGTGCTGATCCATACGTCATGTTCGTAAGCACCGTCAGTTGGGACTGGCCATCTTAGCTGCCACGGCTTATTTTAATTTATTTTTATTACGGACGCTTCTAACGTGCACGTCTTTCTACATTGTTCTCACATGTATAACTACAACATGAATGATGTAACCCATTGTTTTAAAAGTTTCCGTGGAGTTTCTTGCCCGTTCTTCTCCATAGGAACCTACTACGCTTTGGAATGGGCAACTAGCTTCATCTTTCTGACTGACCGAATCCTTGAAAATTCAAAAGTGCCTGTAATTGATTTATTTGAAATAAATGCTTTGAGTTTGAGTTTTTTACTATATTAACTGATCATTATATCAAATAAAATGATAAATTCAGTTGTTATATCTAGTAAATATTAGAGATTTTGTTATTATACCATATATTACTTATCCAAATAAAAGTTATAACCAATAACGTTACACGAAATAAGTTTTAGAGTATAAAAATGTTCTATGTAATGAAATTATATCAACAGTTGGTATATCTCACGTTTATTACATCTTGTGTGAAAGTTATTGAAATGAATATATACCAAATAACTTTATACGATATGAGACGCACTCACAAATGTGAGTACAATAAAACTATTTGAATTTGAATTAAAAGTCCTCAAAATAGAGCGTAAACCTTTCCAACATACTCAGACAAAATCAGACAGTTCTTAACTCTAGGATAAACACGTTAAGTCAACGAAATTAAAAAGTGAGCTCGAGTGTGTAATGTTTCAGTCCTGAAATGCATCTGAAATGTACTTAGTAGTACTGAGTAAGTCCTTTCTGAGGGAGTTAGTCGCATCGCGTAAGAGAATAATTAAATGAGGCTTACTAAATAGACACACACGTGCATTTTCTCATGAACTTAGTGCTGGAATAATGGTACCTACCTACTGCTAGTACTCTAATTGTCTCGTCGAAAACACCTACAACTGTAGTGCGATTCTGTAAAAATCTCACCGAGAAAACTGAGATGAATTGAGCCGTCAATAGTGCCAATCCCTGGCGTTAGATGGGATATAGAGATGAGTTCGAATATCATGTCACATATAAAAATCATCGATAGTTTTAAATCATTTCATCATACAATTACAACGACAAAATCATCAATGTTTAAATCATTACTTGAATGAAAGCGAACTTCGGTGATTAGGACGGGTCATCTCGGGGCGACGTGCGTTACGAGGCTGCGCGATCGGCGACACAGAATTCTCAGAAACACAGAGTTTGGATAAAATGCCCGGTGCTGGGTACATAATGATAATTTCACTAAGCCGCGATCATTTCAGCACTCGTAATTGAAGTGGCGTGATCTTATACACATTCAAATAAAATTCATTGATGATTTTGTTATTGTTCCCGACATCGATATTTTCAAACAGAAAAATCATCACTCAGCCCATCTCTAATGAGATAACAGTTGGCAGTTCACTTCAACCTCACTACTAGTGTTAAAGAAAAAAAAAAAGCGAAGGAGAGACAGTTTGACACAAGTGATTTGACGTTGGCATAATGACACAAGCCATTAGTGTACAATGTTGCAAATAAAACAATTCAAGAAAATGTTGCATTCATTTTAAAGATGACAAAAACGTAGATATCTATCGTCTAAAACTGTTTTTATTTGTACTGAAGTCGTCAGATAAGTCGCTAAATCATTTTTGCCATCAAAACTTTATTTTTGTCGCTAAGGCTTAAGCAAAAGTCGTAATTTTTAGCGACAAAGTCGCTAAATTGGCAACACTGCTCACTTCACCTTTTAAGCTATTGCATAGCTTCTATCGCGGGCCTTGAGCGCGGGGACCGAATCCAGAAATTCCGTAACGAAAAAACCTCACGCTCCCCACTCCGACGGTTTTACTACACCAGTACCCTCTAGTGATCTAATAATTTCTGGCAGTTCTTTTTTCTGTGTACTGCGTATTTTATTCTTATAAATATTAGTTTATAAAATTATGATCTTCACAAAAAGAGATTGTTGATAGTGGGGTTTGAACTCTCGACCAGTCGATTACGAGTACATTCAGTTCCCCTGTTGCACCGCAAGGCTACAACGACTTAATTAAAGCTTGCCAAATAGTTGATACCATTCCAGTTGAACAATTTTTAAACTTGACTAGACGGTTGGAAATGACTCATGTACATGGAATTTTTTCGCTGTCAAAACAGTTTGTCACTCTTTTTTTATTTAAAATTACTTTAGGTTCAACACTTTCGTCTATTTTAAAGTTGTTATTATGCTTATATTTGAATAGTATTTGACTTTGTTTACGTAGTTATACACTTTTACGACGTTCAGCACTTATTTATTTTGTTTTTAAGCTATTGCATAGCTTCTATCGCGGGCCTTGAGCGCGGGGACCGAATCCAGAAATTCCGTAACGAAAAAAAAAAAAAAAATTATATCAAAGAAAAAGAAATACTGCATAAATAAAATAAATAAATAATTATAATTGCATAAGTTGATACAAAATGCTATGCAATAGCTTTACCGCGGCAGTCCCCGAGTGCCACACGTCTTTTTTTCGCGGTGTAATTTTTACAGTATAGATCGGCTTATAAGTTTGTGCGAAAATTTGATGGCGATACATTGTTCTATTTTTAACCGACTTCAAAATGGATAAAATAAATCGTGCCCTTGTTTTTATTTTTTTAACCGATTCTTCTGTCTTTCTTACTGTCTTTATTTCGTAGAAAAGTTCAGGTAGGCCTAAGTCTGAATAGCGCTGATATTAACAATACACAGAGTATATTATATCAGCGCTGTTATATTTATTTGGTTTCCAAAATAAACATCAAGGTTATTATTGTGACTGTGTGAATATTCCTGTAAGCCCCCAACAAGGCGCCTTTGGAAAGAAAAATGCCTATTCTTCGGAGGAAGGCACTCGGTACACGCCTGGCGTTATAAATCCCTGCTTACGCCAGGGTTCGCCTTGTTTAACTTCAAATACCTATTGTGGAGTAAATCCCGACCTTAAGTAAGGTACTATTTTAAGTAACATTATATTTACATTGTGTTGCTTTACTCCATTATAAGAGGCCTCTTTCGCAGTCGGGTAAAACTGAAAAAATATGATTATAAAAAACTTGATATGATCAGCTATTGATGAGCAGCTTTTCCTAAATATAGTTTTTAACACTTTTCGGTACATTAAACGCCCATAGACGTCATAAAAATAAAACTTCTATTGTGTCTCGTTCAGTGTCCCGGAAAGTGATAACGACATATACACGAAAAAAAAAAACAAAGAGTTTATTAAAAATAGTGGAAAATATCCTATGAAGAAGAACATTAATCGTCCTATGAACCAGCACGTATGAACTTGATGATAATTCCTTATTTATTTTATGCTTAAGATATTAATAATGATTATAATCGTACGGATACTTAAAAATTTCGTAAACATTTTAAAGGGTTAGCATCACTATTTCATTACGTTAGTTCTGAGGAGTTAGGATAACAATGTACCGCACTGGAGCAATGTCTTTTGTAACCCTTGTATCGTTAAAGAGGATTCTATTCCAAAAGGATTTTTCTGGTCCTGGAAAAACTGTAAAGATAATACAATTATTTAAATAGAAAAAAATATGCCAAATAGATAGAATTTTAAGCAATACATACGTACGAAATTTACATACATAATAATAATAATAATAATTACGTACATAAGAAATTTCAGTTACTTAGCTAGAGATTGTGAATACATAAGTATTACCTACTTTCAGCTTCATTCGCGAATAAACATTATTCCCGCGTTAGACTCATTGAGTGTTTGAATTTTAAGAAAATCCTTTCTTAGTGCAACGCCACACTATCACATTTTTTATTCTTTAATAAAAGTTTGTTTTGTTTTTAGGCTAATAATTAGGTAGCTCGCCGTCCGATAAGGACCAGGCCCGGGTTGACGGCGCGTTGTGTTCCACGCGCGCCTCAAAGAGATGTCAGCACGAACTGATGGGGTGTGCTAGGTCCGATGCCTACAAGGGTTGCGGGTTTGTCCGAAAAGGGATACCGTGGCCCTGGCACATAGGCAACTGAAGGAACATGGGTGGGTTGTAGTCAGTAAAATTCTGATATCCTCTCCCGCTCCGCCCAGAGCATCCAAAAAAAAAAAAAAAACAATATGGTTAGTTTCAGATGCTTAACTAGAAATTGCGAATAAATAAAAAAAATATTATTACCTACTTACTTTCAGCTTCATTCACAAACATCATTTCCGCTCGACCCACTGAGTGGTACAGTTTTGAGAAAATCCTTTCTTAGTGCAACACCACACGATCACATTTTTTTATTCTGTAATAAAAGTTTGTTTTGTTCTTTCGGCAAATAAATTAGCTATCATAGGGTTACGATAGTCAGTCAATCACAGAACTGTTTTATAATATAGACTAGCGACACGCGCCTGCTTCGTACGGTTTTTACGACTTGACAAAACATGAAGATTTTTGTATTATATCGAAGTTAAATATACACATCATCATTTCAGCCGAAAGACGTCCAGTGCTGGACATAGGCCTTCCCCAAGCACCGCCACTTCGACCGTTTCTGTGCTTCCCGCATCCAGAGGAATCCTGCGGCCTTCACAAGGTCATCGGTCCACCACGTCTTCCAGTACGCGGTCGCCACTCCAGAACATTCCGACCCCAACGGCCATCTGTTCTGCTAGCAATGTGCCCCTGCCTGGCACCTTAAGTTTGGCAATTCTTCGAGCTATGTCGGTTACCTTGGTTCTCCTGCGGATCTCTTCATTTCTGATTCGATCACACAATAAGCAATACTACACATAAACCATTCAATAGTACATTGTAATACAAGGGTGGGAAGTAGGTTATTGCAAACGAGCTGTCATTAACAAGCCCGAGCCGAAGCCGAGGGTTTTTAATGACACCAGTTTGCAATAACCTACACACCCGTGTGTCACACGACGTTTTTCAATACAGGTGTGGGAAATAGTAAAAAACAAATCAAAGAATTAGGTAAATATGAAAAATAAAATGTTCAGAAAATGGCGCGTTTTTGCAACTGGACATTTTTTTTTTTTTAAACGACAACTACCTATACAGCCTATTCTATTTTGTACAAATGTTGATGTGAAAATAATTAAATTAAAACTGATATTAAATATATTAAACAACCATCTAAAAGACTTTTGAGAGTTCAATGCTAAGACGTACGGACTCATTCATTTTTCCTCGTATAAAATCTATCCTATTTTATTCTATGTATGAAAACTCCTTGCTACTAAACTTTTTAAATTGTTTTATAAATTTAAAACTCAACTGCAAAACAAAATGATCGAGCTCGTAAACAAAAGTCACGACCGCGTAACAGAAACATGCCTATGCGAAAGATTTAATTTTCGAATCATAATTATAGCCTCTGAAAGTATGTTTATCAACTGTATTGAAAAATAAGTTCTTTAAGTGATGTTGAAAACCGCATTAAAATCCGTTGCCTAGTTTAGAAGAACAACGCGGTCACACAGACAAACACGAAAAGCGATTTCAATGTATAATACCTACGTATAACTTGCGAACTGCATTCACTTGCGTGTAAAATAATGTGAAAATAACTCCATAATCATATAGACCCACATTAAAAACTTTCAACGCACATAAGACTAGTCACATTCAATTCTCCCCCAACTCAGAGACAGGTCGCGCAATGTAAAGGTCACTTTACAAGTCTCTATGAAAATTTAACTCGTTCAAGAGTGCCACGACCTATGAGGGCTTTTTGTTGGAGAAATTATTTAATTACCCTTCGTACCCGAGTGAATATGGACTAACAGGGACTAACAAAGCCTCTTTGGGCTTGGAGCAGTTTAAATGTTAATTCTTCATGCTCTGTAATGCGGTGTATTGTCTGTTTCGTTCATGCATTTAATGTAATTGTTGCCGTTTCTCTGACTACAGTTGTTTCTCTGAATTTGAAGTGTGTTTGAGATTTAATTTTTGAGTGGTTTGTTATTTTATATTTTAGTCTTTTGTAAATCTGCTAGTATCTACCTAATAGGTAAACATTTCAAACCTTTCGGTTTGTTTCACAACGAATATCGAATATTGTTTATCTCCCGGATCTAAAATTCAGGATGTAAAGGATTTTGATGCGCAAACTATTACCATCATTACATGATTCTAGACCCTGTAAGGTTGAATATTAACGTCGGTTATTAAAAAAAAAAATCCGCTGCTCCGTACATTTTGATTGTGTAGGTTACAGAATAGGTATTACACTTTTGTATGAAATATCATAGTTGATTTGTTTTGTAATAGCCGATGAAAAGTTTCTAAAGCTGGGGGGTTTTGAATCCTGTGCTGAATTCATGAAAACAGTTTGCGCGTGGATGCCCCTTAGACCGTGTATAAAATGAATAGTACCTATCTCTAGTACATTTACAGTGTGGGCAACTCTTCACTAGTTACGTTATATTTTCAGTGTGGGCTACTCTTGACTAATTACGTTACATTTTCACTGTGGGCAACTCTTCTCTAGGTACGTCACATTTTCAGTGTGAGCCACTCTTCTCTAGGTACGTTACATTTTCAGTGTGGGCAACTCTTCACTAGTTACGTTACATTTTCAGTATGGGCAACCCTTCTCTAGTAACGTTACATTTACAGTGTAGGCAACTCTTCACTAGTTACGTTATATTTTCAGTGTGGGCTACTCTTGACTAATTACGTTACATTTTCACTGTGGGCAACTCTTCTCTAGGTAAGTTACATTTTCAGTGTGAGCCACTCTTCTCTAGGTACGTTATATTTTCAGTGTGGGCCACTCTTCTCTAGGTACGTTACATTTTCAGTGTGGGCAACTCTTCACTAGTTACGTTAAATTTTCAGTGTGGGCAACTTTTCTCTAGTTACGTTACATTTTCAGTGTGGGCAACTCTTCACTAGTTACGTTACATTTTCAGTGTGGGCAACTCTTCTCTAGTTACGTTACATTTTCAGTGTGGGCAACTCTTCACTAGTTACGTTACATTTTCAGTGTGGGCAACTCTTCTCTAGTTACGTTACATTTTCAGTATGGGCAACTCTTCTCTAGTTAAGTTACATTTTCAGTGTGGACGAAACCTTCACGAAACCCCAATTTTGTCCTGAAACTAATTCCAGGCGTGTTAAGATTTATACGCACAATATTATTTGATTAAGAATAATTAAGGTTCTTTGTTACGGTGTCGTCTACAGTCCTATAATACCTATAGTTTCCTTTTGATGTAGATTTGTGTAATTGACAAAGACTTCGCAGAAATGTCTTGGTTTTGAAGGAGGATAAAATGTACTCCTGAGAAACGGCTGATGAAGCGGCATTCATCAAACCGAAAAATCTTAATATAAATTTTACTATAGTACATATACTTGTTATTGAAGACGTGAAAAACTTAGGAATAAGATTTTCGGTACCAAGAATTGTTGTTAATTCGTCAAGTTGTATCCCATCACTAGGTTGTTTCATATTCCTTTCCGCAAATCCAATCTTGGTCTCAACGCTCGACTTACACGGTGTATCACTAAACAAGTTTAGAAGATCTGTCTCTGATATAAGGGAGTGCATATACTAACCTATTTTTTTATTTTTTGTATATTCAGGTTCATATTTAATCATGTTTAATCTTAGATATACACACACCCTTTTTCACCTTCCACGTTTCGTGATTTTATAAAAATAATTTGATTTAGTATAATTCAAATATTTCTAATTCTAACTGTATTTTATATCTTCATTGTTATTATTTTTAGTTAATTAAGATGTTGTTTTGTGGTGAATGCTGTGTACACCTATAATAGGCATACCTACATACCAGTACTGTTATTATTTTATTGTGCTAATATTTTGTATGTACCTACTGCTGTTCGTGTTTTCCATGTTTGAGTGAACAATGTAATATTTCTTTTTTGGGGAAAAAGTAAATTATCTTTGTCGATACGTTTGTCCCTCTAAAAACAAACTACTGAAGCGTAAAGATTTCGAGTGGGGATATTTTTCACTTTTTTGCACGATAGAGAGCATTAGAGCATTATGTGGGCTTAAACCCGACGAATCTTGCAGGCTGGTATTTAAGAAACTTGATTTGTTACCGCTGCCGTCCCTTTATATTTTTGAAATCTGTATATTTGTGTGGAGGCATAGGAAATTGTTTGAAAGCGATATAAATACTCGCAGCAGGCGCGACCCCTACAGGCTCGTGTTAGATGTCCTCCCAAGGCTTGCGAAATGTAATAAAAGCTGCATGTTTATGTGTGTCCAGGTATACAATAGAATACCAAATGAATTAAACACTTTAAATACAAGATTGTTCAAAATAAAATTGTACAAATGGCTATCTGCTAATAGTTTTTACAGTTTTAAGGAGTTCCTGGAACATAAAATCGCATGATGACTGATTGTATCGTTAGGCATGTAAAGTTTGCACGCTTGTATCTATTAGGCAAAACATGTTTGTTCACATTATTAACACTACCATCTTTTATACCTTGTTTTTTTGGCAAATAATAGTAGATTGTACATCAAGTGCATAAAACGCACCATTTTACGCGAGACGTTTATCCGTCCTCGCTCGCAAGCTCGCTCGGATGGATATAAAGTAGAGTGTAAAATAGGTTTTATGGACGAGTTGTACACTCTACTTTTCACTTCGATTGCGAGGAAATAACAGCAACATGTAAAATAATAATTGGACGAAATAAAAAATAGAAGTTTATTTCATGAAGTCTTATTGTGTACTCTGGCTGTTGGTATGCCTTGTTCTTAGAATACTATCGAAACGGATTAAAATAAAGAGATTATTCTAAGAAGTTGAAGTTGTTCGTGTGGCTGTTGGACCGATTGCCTTGGTCTTCGACGAAGATTTTACTTTATGCTCTAGAGCATAAAAAGCGACTTTATGTCGCCTACGCACGACATAAAGACGAATTTTTAGAGCTTGAGAAGTGAAAATGATGTAATTATTATTATAGAAGAGGACACCTACGTGTGATTTAGTCGTAGCATAAACATAATCAGCATGTTCCCACTGCTGGGACATAGACCTCCTCTCAGTGAGAGGGAGTGGGCCATAATCCACTACGCGGACCCAGTACAGGTTGGTAGATGTCACATGTCTTTAAATTTTTGGTTCTAGGACATGCCGATTTCCTCACGATGTTTTCCTTCACCGTTTTGAGAGTAGCTGTGATGTAATAATATACACCAAGTAAAGCATCTGTCTGGGTCCGAATCTACGACCTACAACTCGTAAGTCGCGGCCAATTACCACTGCATTGAAAGAAATGTTTGCATAACTGTAAGAAAACTTTTGGTTACTGTTTACACAAAAATTGTGACTTGCGAACTAGATGTTATCTGTTACAAAACCTTGTTTTGCACACTACAAATCAGTTTTGTTAATTTAAGCAAAATTTATTTCCTTATAACTAAAGTTGAGTAATTTTTGAAGTAACTTAATTAGTTCGGCTAATTATTTCTTTCAGTGTGGGCCGCCACTGCATTTAGTCGTATAGGTTAAAATTAAAATAATGAATGTAGTTTATTTACAAGTATACAACATAAAAGTAACTGATGATTGTACTGAGAAAAGTCTCCTAACTACAATCTCACCAGCGTGCAATTTATCTTCCATCTGTCTATATATCGTAACCGGAAAGCCAATACTACTTAAGCGCCATTTAGGCCAAAATGAGTAATTTAAATCGTTGGAAACCAGGAAAAATAACCCAATCCAGCGATATTATTATTAAAATAAACGGGATATTTACCATGTTTATTAATTGTTTTGAGTTCCCGATATTTCGGCGCTGTTGCAAGCACCATGATCACGGATAAACTGAAGTCACTGCGGGTGGGTGTTTATGAGCAGACAAAACGGTCTACCCTCTTTCTTGTTCGTTTTTTGCACTCAGTACCGCTACCACTGTCACTCGCAACTCGATTCTGTTCGCGACACACGAAACTCACTGTGTCCGCTCGCGAACTTTTTTCGGCACTTCTTCGGTTTTTACACCCACCCGCAGTGATCCGTGATCATGCTTGAAACAGCGCCGAAATATCGGGAACTCAAAACAATTAATAAACATGGTAAATATCCCGTTTATTTTAATAATAATATTAGTGATCATGACAGTTTAAAAACTTCAATCCAGCGATATTTATAACTCATTTTGGCTAAAATGGTGCTTAAATAGTATTGGCTTTCTGGTGACGATGTATATTATATACATATAAATCAATTGCCGTGTGTTAGTCCCGCAAAAAATAGAAAATGGCTCGACCGATGTGATTTTTTTTTTTTTTGTTCTCCTGAGTACTGGGGTGGTATAGGAAAAAATAAAATTAAGGAAAACCCAAAGGAACCGCCGAAAAATCGAATAAATCGGATACGAGAAATTTGAAACGTGGTACGAAGTTCAACGGGTCTTCCCATGATATCTATTATAAAGGAAAGATACGCTACGTTCATACTGAGCGGCGTTCAGATATCGTTGCGTTGTAGATATTGTTGTATGGAATTTCATACCATAATAATTTACAAATTATTATGGTATGAAATTCCTTCACTCTTATTTATCTGGGAACCATAGTTTTTACACTTTCTTAACACACAATTTGGCATTTAAGATATATCATTGTCACGCCACGGACACGCTTCGTTTCGCTCGCTGCTATTAGCCGACTTAATCAAATTACAACAATTGTCTACTGAATTTGTCTGCAAACATTTGCGCTAATATCTACCTCGTTATTAATACATATAATATCATTGGGGTCATCTAGTTTTTAATATAAAAATGATTTTGAAAGATTTACTATTTCATATAATGAAGTAAGACGAATTCAAAAGAGTCTACAACCTAATGTCGCACACGACGACGTAAGTATTTATAAAATAAAATAAATAAAGAAACCTTAATTTTCTTGACTAGAAAATATTACACGAAATCTTTGTGCTTCAACTATTTAACATGTTAATTGGCCGTCCATTTTTAGACTGAGGCGTTTGTGCATTTTTCATTATAAAAGCAAAAACATTTGCATAATCATGTTTCTATTAAAATGCGTCACTTTGAGATGTTTTTTCGCTAAAGTTATGTAAAATCAACATTTTTACGAGAAATAAGAAAAATGTAAGGTTTTAACTAAACAAATTGCATTGAAGTCTTATTAAATTGTGTAAAAGTCCTCAGGATTTTGCTTTCATACAATTTTATAAAATGCAAACTTTGCTAATAGTATTTTCATTTGGACAGATTTTTTCTTTTTGACGAAAATTGCAATTTAGGTAAGTCTTTTTAATTTTTTATACGTGTATAAAGAACTACAATCTAGTAGGTATTATGGAGCGTAATTTGAATGTCAAAATACAAAAACATTATGAGTTCACAGCAATTTTATCCTTGTGAATAGGACTCTTCACAGAAATGTAAATAACTGGACTTATTCAGCTTTTCAAACTCATGATTAAAATCTTGTGAAGGTGTATTTTTGAACATCCCGTATTTTAAGTAGATTCGGACCGAAATAAAAAATATCCTACATACTATCCTATATACTCATCAACCAATGTCAAGTATAAAAAACCGGCAAAGTGCGTCAGGCTACACACAATGAAGGGTTCCGTAGTTCGGATGAATTTATTCCAAGATTAAACTTCATTCCAACTGCAAATGTAAGTTGGTTAACTTTTACTCGTTATCTTTTAAAAGCCTACTTTTCTGTGATAGTTTTCCTTTTAACTTCGTTATATATACTGTTGCCGTGATTTTTTCACTTATCCGTTAACAACCATTTAGGTGGCAGGGGGGGAGGATACTTGACTAACAAAAATTTGTAGTTTAAACCCTAATATTACGCAAACAGGTCCCTGAATTGAAAAATGGTTTCTCCCGCAATATTTTTGAACGGGCTATCCAACGATACTTCACACCATGGGATAGACGAGAAAAAAAAATCATCCCTGCTTTACGTGCAAGAGATATCCTACAATTTTATTTTTCAAGATTTTATTTTATCACTTTGTCGGCGCGACTAATATACCCATTCCAAATTACATACAGCTTTCTAATACTTGTCTCTGAGCAAAGCCACGGACAGACAGACAGACAGATAGACATGGCGAAACTATAAGTGCCTTTGTTGACTATAGAACCCTAAAAACGAATAAAAAAATTGGTTGTCTGTAAATTCGGTTTACGGACGATAATTTTACGTGATAACGTAACACAAGCCGAACGCTTAGGTCGATCGTGCCTCTCTATCGCTTGTTCCGCGCTCTCGCTTGCACTCTCGGCTCAGGCGGAACGTGACTTACGTACTTTTGACTACCTATATTATTTACAGGTAATGAGTTCACACTATTATCTATTATAAGTACAATAATAAGCATAATATGACGAAAGAATGTAATTATTGTTTATCGAATACGTAAACTAAACTCTCACTCACTATCACTGTCTTGCCAAAACGTACTGAACTTTGTGGTTTTTAGCCCACGATGCTAAATCGGAATTTACTCGAGCGTCATAGAGACCTGTTGGGTTGCGAAGCTTAGATGATAAAAAGAAAAAAAATAAAGTGCAAAAAAAATTCGTCATTTTGAAATACTCAAGCGCGTCAGATTAAAATATATACAGTGAAACTTGGTTAAGTGGGACCTGGATAAGTGAGAAACCTCCATAACTGGAACCAATGCTGAGGTCCCAACACTTTGGCACTGAATTACCTCTGTTAGTGGGACAAGGTAAGCCTCTATATCTGGGATTTGTTCTTTCGATTTATCATCATAGTTACCTCTATAACTGAGAAAGCGAGCAAATTTTATATGCATAAACCTCTGTAACTGAGATAACATTGTTTGTTTACTCATTCTTATTCTACCCACAAATTCCACACGTAATTCCAAGTACGTAAGTAATTTTGAGCTTCAATTACCTTCAGTTTTAGTTTCGCTTTACTATCATACAGATATTTATTTGAAAAATGCCAAAACGAAAGCTACCTACAATCGTTATCATTACGTGAAAAACTGAAGTTAATATCCGTTTATGAAAGTGGGAAGACACGCGAAGAAGTTTGTGCCGAATTTAATGTGCCAAAATCTACTCTTTGTAGAATAATTCAGAGTAAACATAAAATTGAATCACAATGTTCTGAAGGACAAGGAAAACTAAAACGTGTACGTTTATCAGAATATCCTAAACTTGAACAGTGTTTGCTAACATGGGTCAAGCAACTTCGTAACAAAAACGTTCCGGTAAGTGGACCGATGATTAAAGAAAAGGCACAAGATTTCGCGCGAAGGCTCGATATTCATAATTTTTGTAGCAGCAATGGTTGGATGGAAGGGTTTAAGAAAAGAAACGGTATAGTTTTCAAAGCAATTTGTAGAGAAAGTAACGCTGATACTTCCAAACGACAAACTAAAATGACAGATTTTTATAATTGATAAATTTTTTTTGATTACATTTGTATGATTACCTTTAAGTACTAATTTGTTTTTATTAAAACTCATTTACATACATAACACGTTATTTTATTTAATGATCGCACCTGTATAACTGAAATAACCTGTATTCTCACCTCTATTAATGGAACCCTCTGTAAATGAGACAGATATTTATTTATGCCTGTATATCTGAGACACTGGGTAAGTGGAATACCTCTATAAGTGAAACGACATTGCAGGTCCCTTGATGTCTCACTTAACCAGGTTTCACTGTACTTATGGTTCATCTTTATGCCCTAGACGTGCTGAATGAGTCATGTTTTTTCGTGCGTGCAGCCGGCGTTCATCGATTTATAATACGTTATCACGTCAAAAATGCGGTAATAGATCAACGGTTAAAGAAAAAGTTTTTCCACTGCAAAAATATTTTCCGTTCTTCACATATTCTTTGCGAATGTGGAATGCTATATTTTCTTCGTTTGATTTCAAGGTCGAAAACATGAAATAAATAGGTCGGTACAGTACCGTTACAACCTACTGTTACGATGAAAATTAGAAAATTGAGTAGATACTTTGTTACTATGTATCTACGATGAATAAAGTGTTATGTTATGTAAATTTAATTTAACTCGGCGCTGAATAATCAAAGGTCGTAAGTGATGTAACAGAATTCTGTTATAACGATGTGTTACATGTATTTGCATGTTTATTATTCAGTAAGTTGACATGATATCCAGTTTGGTGTGATACTAGGGAGTATCACACATATCAGGAGCAGAGAGAGAGTATCACATGGTTCTAGATAAATTGTACACACAGCTACAAATCAAGCTATACACATCTAGTTGAGCCTGATCTCGCATTGTATAGGATTTCCGTACAATGAGAGGTCAGCTTATACTGGAATTTTATAGCTTGATTTGTAGCCGTGAAGTTTGTAGAAACATGTTTTTTGAATTTTCCACTTTGGCGCGGCCAGGGAGTATCACACCCAGTTTGTAGTATAATCAATATATGAAAGAAAGCGCACAACTAACATCAAAATCTGCCCTAAGCAACCAATCTTTGAAAGAGTATTAGATTACGAATCTAAAAAAAGGGGGCATACATTAGACAGTGACTAGTTCATTGGTCTCGTGAATGACTGCTAAACTCGGAGTCTTGGGTTCGATGGGGTTGGGAAAAATGCACATTATGGAAGTAGTTTGTTCAGAATCGTTTACTGAATCGATTTCTGTCGTTATTAATATAGGTAGTTTTATTTATTTATTTACTTGCTTTTGCCCGCGGCTCCACCCGCGTGGATGTCGGTTATCGCGTAAAAAAGTAGTCTATGTCCTTCTCCATATCTCAGGCTATATCTCTGCTAAATTTCATGACAATCGGTTCAGCGGTTTAGGCGTGAAAACGTAACATACAGACAGACAGACAGACAGATAGACAGAAAGAAAAGAAAGAAAGAAAAATGCGTTTATTGGCATTACAGCAAAAAATACACCTTAAAACTATAAAAAACAGAAAACAATTATTATAATGCCAAAAGGGCCTCAGCTCAGCATAATGTCAGATGACACACAAGGTGTACTAACTGACGCTGATTTTCAGCTGCAACCCACGAGTGCCATACGCTAGAATAATAAAAACATAAGTAAATGTGTCCGTTTTAATACATAAATTAAAGGTGATATAAAATACTCATACGAAATAACATAAATTACTTACCCATTTATAATATTAGTATGGACTAGCTTTTGCCCGCAGCTCCGCCCGCGTAGATGTCAACCGACATCTCGCGTAAAAAAGTAGCCTTTGTCCTTCTCCATATCCCAGGCTTATAATATATCTGCCAAATTTCATGACGATCGGTTCAGCGGTTTAGGCGTGAAAACGTAACACACAGACAGACAGACAGACAGAGTTACTTTCACATTTATAATATTAGTATGGATATGGATTTATTTATTTGGTACACCAACAGCAGTACATACAAAAAATTTAAAAACAATAAAATAATAAAAGTAATTATTTTATTATTATTATAAAAGTATGTATGACCACAAAACATCTTAATTAATTAAGAATAACAATAATGAAGAAATAAAATACAATTAGAATTAGAAAATAAAATTTAAATAAGTGGATAATTGAATTACTAACTAAACTAAATAAAAGTATTTAAATGAAATCACGAAAGGTGGAAGGTGAAAATGGGTGTGTGAACATGAATTAAATAATTAGTTTTACACCCAAAAATAATTCATCATCATCATTTCAGCCAAAAGACGTCCACTACTGGACATAGGTCTCCCCCAAAAGGGCGGATTTGCCATAATCGCCACGCTTGGCAGGCGGGTTGGCGATCGCAGTATGGTGGCAAAAATAATTAAAACTATGTAAATACCAGTCACACTTCCATTGTATAATCTAAATAAACCAAAATGGACAAAGTACCTTCTACGCTAGACCCGTATACGTGTGCGATTGTGTGCGTGCGTAGATTTGTAATGGGACCACGATTTTCTCCCACAATCAGTATAACTCATTTAATAAATAAACTATTTATTTATTTTATTATATATGTACACACAATAAAACCTAATGAGACAATTCCAAATATATATTTAATTAAAACACAAAACTAAAAAGCTTGTAAAAAAATTCAACTGTAAAAACATAACTGAAAAGAGAAAAACAAGCATTATAATCTATAGAATTTTGGTATTGCGGGGACAAACCAAAGTTACACCATATTTCAGGTTATTGTTTTGTCCGCCTGCAATACCAAAAATCTATTTATTTTATTTTTTATTTATTTTATTATATAAGTACACACAGTTAAATACATAGAGATACGACATAATTATAATTTGAGTACAAAGGTACTGCTTATTTCTTCAGAAATTTGCCCTAAACTTGTATTTTTATTTGTATTTTATATTATTAATTTCCAATAAAAAAAAATGTGTTACTGAGTAACTGGGTTGTGGAGGTCAGATTGGTAGTCGCTCCATGTAAAATACTGGTATTCAGCTGTATCCGGTTAGACTGAAAGCTGACCCCATCGTAGTTGGGAATACGCTAGGCAGATAATGATGATGTGTAAAATACCAATCAGCTATGAAAAATAACAATTTCGTAACAAAATAACAATTTTGTAACAAAATAACAATTTTGTAATAAAATAACAATTTTGTAACAAAATAACAATTTTGTAATAAAATAACAATTTTGTAAAAAAAAAAAACAATTTTGTAACAAAATTAAGTCTGTTAAAATTAAATGACAAAAGCTATAAACGAGCGTATAATGTTCCCACTGCTAGGACACAGGCCTACTCTCAGTGAGAGGAAGAGACCTTTCATCTTACAAAAGCTGAAATACTTTGAAAATCGTAAAAGTATTACCTTCACAATAACGTCAGCAAAATGTTCTAATATCTTAAGTCAGAGCGAAAATATCCCGTTTCAAGATTTAGAACAGCAATAATCGTTTGTCAGACCTTGCACACATTTCAGGTACGGATTTATGATTTTATTTATCGTGGAGCGGTAAACATAATACCTATCTACTTAGGTACAGTTCAGGTCAGTTTCTTTGCGACTCCCACACGAAATTTTTAAGGTCATCAGATAACTTGAAGCTTAAAATGCCCATCCATTCCACAACTTTCCTTGACAAATCCTTTACTGTCCAGGCCACTCGTTTGTGGAATGCGTTACCAGATCCAATAAAACGCGCACAATCGTTGCCTGTGTTTAAGACTCGTGAAGGAACATTACTTGTCGTTGTGATTTTGTTCTAGCTGTAATAATCTATAGTCTTCATTTATTTTCTTTGCTTCTTTACTTCATAGTTAGTATGTATGTATCTGTGTATATATTATATAGCATATATCTGTGTATCTATTATAGGTTATTCTACTTTTATACTTTTTATCTGCACCAATGACAACCCAATTTTATGTCCAGAAATTCACTGTCCATGCCAAGGTTGCCTGGAAGAGATCGCAGTAAGCGATAAGGCAAACCATTGTATATTTTGTAGTGCATAAGTTTTCCTTCTTTTGTAATGTGTTATCTGGTGTACAATAAAGTATATATAAATATAAATAAATAAATATAAGTACCAGTATCTAATGTTTGGTTATTACCTACTCTGATTCTAGATTGGGTGGTCAGTACTCTGATTCTTACATGTTTGGGTTTTTTTTTAGGTATGCCTTAGAATTTTTGGTTCTAAGACATGACGGTTTCCTTACGATGTTTTCCTTGACCGTTTTGAGAGCAGTGGTGATGTCTTTTTTTTTTTACATACAACAGGGAAGCTAAAGCAAAGCAAAGTAAAGCGTCCTGTCGGGGTTCGAACCAATACCTACAACTAGTATGTCGCGGCCGTTTAACTGAATAAGTGTGGTTAGTCCCTTAGTTGCTGAGACTCAATATGTCGAAGGGACCTTGTTGGAAATGCCCTTTTAAAAGATAATCTTCGACTGGAAAACGTAAGAGTCCGGCTGACAATCAGTTATATGCAGCTTTACTTGCAGAACGCATTTGAGCGTTTTTCTAGAATAAAACAATGCACGTAAGTACCTTCACCGGTACTATTTTATAAACATATTTTAGGATCTGTTTTTATATATTTTTTGTTCGACACATCGATATTATCGATATAAAATATGTACGATACATTTATGTATATACGCAATACGATATATTTCCAATAGCATCACCGTTGTCCTTGACGCCACTGACTAAAACCGTTGGAATTCAGAGTCGTAAAGAAGTAGATTTATTTTATCAATTGTTTTACATCAGAAATTAAGTTCCTAGTTTGCTATTTATATGATTTAATAAAAACACAATAGAATTTCATAAAGTATAAATATTTTTTTATAATTTCACCGATATATAGATATTTTTTCGATTTATTGAAATCGATATCAATATGTTTTTCGATATATCGAAATCGTTTTTTTTTTAAATATCGATTTGATATACATATATCGATACTTTTTGGCGCTTCTTGCATCCCTATTAGCAAGTCTTCTAACAAAGGCATTTTTTTGCAAATTACAGGCATGTGTATTTACAGTTTTATCTGAATATTTCCGTATAAAATGGAGCTGCTGCATGATGGATTTTTCGTAGCTTACGTGTATACCTGCCTTAATGTGAATGTGTATCATCTAGGAGCAGAAAATGTTAAATGATGCCATTAGAATTCGGAAACCACACATTCACATAATGCTGTCATTTCCACGTCTGATATCAAATTCAGGGATATATTATGTACAGTTAACAAAAGAGTTAGGGGATTGGCAATAAATAAATATGTACATGTTTCGTAGGTGCCTCGCGCGAGCACTTTACACAATATTATTGCTTAATATCAAAAGTTGACTATCTAAGGAAAAAGAGTTATTCTCAGCGAAAAGAGCAAAAAGAGTTGTTTTAAGAAAGAATATACGTTTATTTGTGGTAGAAATGACGCAAAAAAATTGTTTGTCTGTAAAGTTGTTTTACGGACGATAGTTTAACGTGACAACGTCATAACAAAACATTGATGCGGCGCAAGCGTACAATGAGCGTAACGGGACAATGAACGTAACGGGGCAATGAGCGCAACGGGACAATGAGCGTAACGGGACAATGAGTCATCCTTTTTCGTGCATGCAGCCGGCGTTCATCGATTTATTAGACGTTGTCACGTCAAAAAGAACACAAACACAAATAAAAAACCAGTTAGGGGAAAATATGCGTCACATTTACGCAAAACGGCCATCGCTCAGCATAATGCTGCGACCCTATGCGAGACATAGCCCAGCGCTTGTATTTAGCGACAGCCGGCAATGACATGATGACGTCGATCGGTGCAGCATACAATAAGATATTAATAAAAAAAAAAAATGCCGAAAGGTTCTGGAGTGGCGACCGCGTACCAGAAGGAAGAAGTAGCGTAGAAAGGCCATCCACAAGGTGGACTGATGGCCTTGTGAAAGCCGCAGGAATCCGCTGGATGCGGGAAGCACGGAACCGATCGAGGTGGCGGTGCTTGGGGGAGGCCTATGTCCAGCAGTGGACGTCTTTCGACTGAAATGATGATGATGAAGAAAAAAAATAAAGAGCTGAAAAGAGAGTTGTTGTTCTCTGCGTTCTCTTTTGTTGTCTGTACTTACAAATACATCAAACCCACATTGACGGTCGATTTGATATCTCTTATCCTCTTGATTTAGTATCCCTGATTTCCACAAAACGTTGTTTATTTATTTTGTACTAGCTGCTGTCCGCGGCTTCGCTTGCGTGACTTTTTGTAACATAAAAGTAGCCTTAGTTACTCAATGTAATTTAGCTAGCTTTCTGCTTAGCTATCTGCCGGTGAAAGTTCCGTTAAAATCGGTTCAGCAGTTTCCGGTCCGGAACAAACAGACATACAATTTTTTTTTGTTTTGTTTTAAGTACCGTCTATACTTTCATATGCATTTAGTAAAAAGTTATTAAGCTATTGCATAGCTTCTATCGCGGGCCTTGAGCGCGGGGACCGAATCCAGACATTCCGTAACGAAAAAACCTCACGCTCCCCACTCCGACGGTTACTTTACTACACCAGTACCCTCTAGTGATCTAATAATTTCTGGCAGTTCCTTATTTCTGTGTACTGCGTATTTTATTCTTATAAATATTAGTTTATAAAATTATGATCTTCACAAAAAGTGATTGTTGATAGTGGGGTTTGAACTCACGAACAGTCGATTACGAGTACATTCAGTTCCCCTGTTGCACCGCGAGGCTACAATGACTTAATTAAAGCTTGCCAAATAGTTGATACCATTCATTGAACAATTGTTAAACTTGACTAGACGGTTGGAAATGACTCATGTACATGGAATTTTTTCGCTGTCAAAACAGTTTGTCACTCTTTTTTTATTTAAAATTACATTAGGTTCAACACTTTCGTCTATTTTAAAGTTGTTATTATGCTTATATTTGAATAGTATTTGACTTTGTTTACGTAGTTATACACTTTTACGACGTTCAGCACTTATTTTGTTTTTAAGCTATTGCATAGCTTCTATCGCGGGCCTTGAGCGCGGGGACCGAATCCAAAAATTCCGTAACGAAAAAAAAAAAAAAAAAATAATATCAAAGAAAAAGAAATACTGCATAAATAAAATACATAAATAATTATAATTGCATAAGTTGATACAAAATGCTATGCAATAGCTTTACCGCGGCAGTCCCCGAGTGCCACACGTCTTTTTTGTTATTTTGACATTATAAACAGACGCTTTAATTTTATTTATTTATATAGATGTAAAGATTGTTGAAGGCTTTCAGATACCTTAGTACCTACTATGGAAATTGAAAAGAAGCTCTATACCAATTCTGTGCCCACGACTGTAAATGCTGACACTGTGTATGACACTAAGTATGTTATGATTACAATCCAAATAGCATAAAACCCAGAAACGAGATATTTGCAATAAATGTGTAAATAATCGATTTTTTTACCTTTGACCTTGGAAAAAAATCTAATGAAAATTGTAAAATATGGGTGTACATATATGGGTGTATCTATTCAAACACGAAATATTTTAAGAGAAACATCTATAGGTGGTAAAAAAGTCATAGCAGCAAAAAAAAAATATATATCTAAGTGTTTTATATTTTTACATAATTATTATAATTTTAAAATTGCTTGAGACATTTTGCAAAAAAACATGTTTATTTACTTATTCTATGAATTGAGGCGTCTAATTGCAAACCCCGCTAAAACGATTTTACCTTGAAACCGACTTTATTCTCTCTTTTGAAAGTTTTCTCAATTCTGTACTAAGTGACAAACTCATTTCCGAGCAAATCCCTCTCTAACAGTACTAAATTAAGCCTCCAACCTTATGCTTGGTAACAAAATCCACTATAAATGGCATGGGTAAAATTCAAATTCCTCTACAACGAAAACAACCAATCATAGCGCTTGCTTTTGCACCAAGTGACCTTACGAATACTGCCGTCATAAGGAAAAAGGGCACAACTAACATTTTTTCCGAAATTGAGTTATATACATATTCGGAATCAGAAAAAAAAGAGCCATCTGCCAATATTTTTTGTACAATTTTAGGGACAAGATAAACAAAAATACCGTAAGCTCATAAGGCACAACTGAGCCAATTTTTAAGTTATTGTACGTAAAAAGAGCTCATCTGACTTATAGTACGTCAAAAGGTCACATAATGCATTAATGCGGCTTTTATTTGTACCACGATAAATATTAGTATTATTATTATTTATTTAGTTGAATAGGCATAATTGACCTGCGTTAAATATTAAAGGCATAACTACCACAGATGTGCTCTTTGATTTATAGTTTACCAATTAGAAAATGTTGATTATTTAATAAATACCAATAAAATAAAAACTTATATTTCAATAATCGTATCGGAATCGTGAAAATGATTTTATTTTAATTCATTTATTTCCGAAAAATAATATTATAGTCGATATTTTTCGCCAAAAACCAATAAAAAATTTAAACTCGATTTTCTCCATATTTATAAAATGTTAGATGTGCCCTTTCTTCTTATGACGGCAGTAGTATGGCGGACCAACGGAGACTTGTGTAAATGTGTCGTGCACCAAGGAGTGCGATTACATTTTATTGAATTTAAAACTCATCAATAACTCAACATCCAGAAAAATTGTTTTAGCAGGGTTTGCAATTAGACGCCTCAATTACCCGCCAGGACGCGGTGACGCCACGACCGACGGTAGCGGCACGAGCGCGGTTAATTTTGATAATTAATCACCAAATAAATTTTTTATATATATTTTTTTCAGATTAAAAAAAAAAAATCTTTTCCATGGCTTCTTTACCACATACAGGTGTATCTCTTAAAATGTTTCGTGTTTGAATAGATACACCATATTATATAGGGAAAACATCTATCTTTGATCTCTCTCAAGATTCTTATTCGTTGTTATATCAAACCATTCGTTGCTATGATGCTAATACGTTTATGGCGTATCAATGTTGAACTATGCAGGTAAAGGTTTCCCAGAATAGATAAGAAAGAAATCTTAGAAGAGCGAAGAGAATTTATATGTTTTAAATTTTTGTTGTTTAACTTTAGTTGAGCATTGATTCGGAATCCAGCTCATTGCGCTGATTCCGAATCTATGTTTGACTCTATTTGGACAAAAATTATACTTACTGCTGTTATTGCACGCGTGTGCAATAACAGCAGTAAGTATAATCAATGCTCAACTAAATTTAGACAAAAATTATACTTACATATGCTTACTGCTGTTATTGCACGCGCGGCAGAGTTCAACATAAATTTCAGATCCGTCACTGTTCTACGATTATGACGAAATACTCGTACACACATACACATCGTACCTAGATATCTTCCAAAACTGCTGAATTAAGCGAAAGCAAAATTACAGATTCATAGGGTACCATTAATATGTCCATGATCCAGACTAATGAAACGTGCAATCGATGGTACCAATTAGTCGTACAAACGGAATCTATAGCTGTTTTTGGAATTAATAAGTAAATTATTCAACAGGGGCTTGTGGCTATGTAATAACAGCCACACGGGTCGATCGATTAGGTTAAGCTACGTTTGCCACGGTTGGTTCGTGGATGGGTGACCATCTTTACATACCAAGACCCGTGCCTCGGAAAGCACGTTAAGCCGTTGGTCCCAGCTGTCATTCGTGGATCTTTGATAGTCGTTACGGGTTATCAGAAGCCCGAAAGTCTGACAACCAATCTTACCAAGGGGTATTATTTACCCAGTAACTGGGTTGTGGAGGTCAGATAGGCAGTCGCTTCTTGTAAAATACTGGTATTCAGCTGCATTTGGTTAGACTGGAAGCTGACCACAATATAGTTGAGAAAAGGCCTGGCCTTTCATATTATGATGAGTTAAATTATTAAATCAGCCATACCCTTAAATTACTTATCAGTATGGTACGAGCATGTGTGTACATAATTATGGTATATTCAATTCAATCCTAACTAATATTGAGACGGTTGGCGCAGTTAAGCGATTGACTGCGGCGCTGCGTGTCGCGGGTTCGATTCCCGCACGGAACAAATATTTGTATTACCTACAAGTGGTTGTTCTGGATCTGGCTGTTGGTGTATGTGAGTTTTAATGTTTGTAAACGGTGCCCACGATACAGGAGAAATTCCTAGTGTGGATCAAGGTTTAAAAAAAAATGGGAAAGTAAGTTTGTTTGTTACCTTTTCACGCCTAAACCACTGAACCGATCATCCTGAAATTTTGCATATACATTGTCAGGTGTAAAGAAACAGACATAAGCTACCTTTCATCACGAAAAAAAATTACTGTTCCCGAGAAAAACAACAATAACGTTCTTATAATAATAGATGGCGCCACGTGTCTTTCGAGTCATGTTTGAATTATATTATTATAGAAACTATTAAGAGTTTTTTTCTTAAATCGAAATTAACGCGAGCGAAGCCGCGGGCAAAAGCTAGTTTTTAATAATTCCTTAAATATGCATCCGATAATTCCATGATTGATCATGATACACCCAACAGATCTAACAAAAACTTCAATAAATAAAAAAGCAACAGTTTATTCACCTATTAGTGGACACTAGTAGACGTTTGGCAAAAGAATCTGCTCTCAATAGGAGAATATTTTCACGTTTAAACGCGGCATCGTCGCAATCTTGGAGGTGGTGCCTTTTGGGATCGCTGCCGCAACTGAGGTGCTGGTATCTTCCGTGACTCACATTCTCTATTACCGCATGCGCACGGATGTTGAAGACAGTCCTCCACAGCTGAGCAACGAGGCTGTATGTCAGTAACAACAAGTATTTATCATTCTAAGTATGTTTTCTTATGTAGCAACATAGGGCAATCATTCTGGATATAGACCTCCAGTAAATAGAAATGGATCTTGTCTAAATTCCCTTTCCAACAAAGCAATAGGGCTCTAGAGTTGCACATGCCACGTGCAGTCAATGGTCTTAGAAAGTAATTTAAATGTTTGTCTCAGACTCTCGGGTTTTTTTTACTATGGGGTTGCTCTCGACTCTAGTCTAGGTCTAGGTGACAGAGACAAAGTCTACAATGGAGTGAGCTTACCCAGAAGAAGCCTGTTCACTCTCACTTTGAATATATTAGGGTTGTATGCATTCGGAAACACAGACGCAGGCAGAGAGTTCCACTCCTTTGCTGTGCGCATTATAAAAGACGTTTGAAAACGCTTAGTGCGAGTTGGTGGAATATCAACTAGGTAGGGGTGGTGACTTGCAGTGTGTCTAGATGTCCGATGGTAGAAGGGGGCCGGTGGAATGAGGTCGTGGAGTTCCGCTCTCCCTATCCTCTGCGGCCGAAAAGTGGTAGGCGGCGGGGCCAATCATCTAACCCGTCGCGGGGGGACCAGGGGCGCCTGGACGCGAGGTCGTCTGGTGCCCCTGTGCTGGTCTAGTCCCTGGGGTGATGGGGGGTTACTCCCATGTGGGTGCCAGCAGGCAACGGGTGCGGAGGCACCCTTGCCTGTATTGCACAGGCCTCCACCAGTGTCGGACGGGAATGCCCAGGAGTTCCAGGCCATTCCCTATCCCCCCAGCCGGGGGGGGGGATACGGGGCCCGCCAGCTAGGCGGGCATGCGCCGGGAGGGTTGTGGATGTAAAGGCTGAGCCGGTTTTCCATGACCCTCCCATCAAGGCGATGAGGGAACTCCGCTGAGTTTTAGTGGGTATACTGCCATTTTGGCAGGGAGTCTCACATACCCCGTCTCGTCCCCCGACGAGCGGGCATGCGTTATGCATTTCTCAGCGTCAAAAAAAAAAGAGGTAGGGTTGGTGACTTGCAGTGTGTCTAGATGTCCGATGGTAGAAGAGGGCCGGTGGAATGAGGTCATGGAGTTCAAACGAATATCAGTTGTTAGTCAGAGGCCCGAAAGACTGTAGATCAGATCGCCTATATTGCTGATTTTCAGTAGCATCATGGTGAGATTAGAACGCACCTAGCGTAGTAAAAAAACTAGGCAGATTGAGACAAGAAAATCTAAGCTTAGGACTAAAAATAAAAAAAACCATCACATTGTTTTGGTCGACTTTGGTTAGCACTTTTAATTTTCTATTTTTAGTTTAATATTTTATCAGTTCTGCTAAGTATATACTAAACGTAAAACAATGATTGACAAACCTATAATAACAGGTCCAAACACTAGTAACACAGAGCCTATTAGTAACCGCAGTATTGCATTATGCGCGTCCTCCTTTTGGTACAAATCCAAACCTCGGAGCATGCACACCAGGCCTGCAATATTATAGAATTATTAGCCACTCACATTGTTCAGTTAGGGGAATTCATTGTTAAGCAAACTGACACCACACGTTAATGTTTCGTGTTATATATAAGCCATTTCATACTGTCAAAGAATGACACTTGATTATTTTAATATACGAACAGATTACGTTAGTAGTTGATTTTCTTAATAGCAGTTGCACTAGTCAAGTCAGACCACAAACGAAAACTTAACAGGCTTGCAATAACAGGCCTATCAAGCTAGATTATACCTTACAATTCTAATGCAAATAAAAAGGATTCATGATGAAGAAATTACTCTGCAATGCTCTACTTACTCCACTCCTCATAGTAAACTTGACTGATTGCAGAAGAAAAAAGTGGGGAAAAAAATTGCTTAGCAATTAATTTATCTGACTTTACCCGATTATTGTTCAAATAGGAAATTGAGATGAATAGAGGACGGAAGGAATAGAGGACGTATATCATACTAACCGGATGAAAACATACATATTCCGAGACAAAAAGCTGATATTAGTAAAACGCTGAAAAAGAGTAGACTGTGATTAGAATCATACCACTTAACATAACATCACGCCTGTTTTCCCCGAAGGGTCAAACTAAAACTCAAATAATTTATTTAAATTAAACAGGCACTTTTGAATTTTCAATGAGTCGGTCAGTAAGAAATATGAAGATAGTTGCCCATTCCAAACCGTAGTAGGACCTGTGGAGAAGAACAAGCAAGAAACTCCATGGACACTCTTTTAAATTAAATTTTTCATGTTGAATTTATGACTATTAGATAATTATGTGAGAACGATGTAAAAATAAAAAAAAGCACGTACGTAAAAGCGTCCAGAGTATGTACAACAAATAGAAACATTAAAAAAAAGCCCAGTCCCAACTGACGGCGGCGCCAGCAACATCTGAGTGAGCATGACATACATTCAGCCGCCAGGGCACATTAAAGTCAATTAAAGACATATTTCCCGGTAAATGGTAGCTCTACAGTACATAGTACTCACACCTGTGCTATGCAATTATATAATAGAAAGGAGAGTGAGTTTATACAATGCAAAGGCAGAGGTGTACTATAGTTTGATCGGTACCTCTGTTTTGCGCCTTAGAAATGCACGGCGAGGAGGGGGACGGCATTGACGAATGAGCGGCCTGCACTACCCCCCCGTCTCACCACGCTCATACCTAAGGCGCGGAACAGCGGTATCGGTCGAACTATACCTATGGTACACCCACATTTCGCCAGTTGCGTTTCTTTAGTCCTTTTTAACACCCGACGGAAACAGTGGGGTGTTATAAGTTTAACGGTTGTATCTGTGTGTCTGTCTGCCACACAGATACAACCGAAGCGACGACGCATAGACCAAAATATTACCTACAACTTGTAGTAAACTTAAAGGGCCAACACACATTTTTTTTTACTTTTTTAAGATTTTGTTTGTGTCGGGGGTTTTTAAAATTGTATTTTTTAAATCCTGAGTTTAATAGTTATTTGATGTTACTACATTGTACAAAATAGGATTTGCCATATGCAACCCAGTTGAGTTCATTTACAACGCTATGTGGTGAAAAGTAGATATGTAGATGTGATAGCGTTCCACAAAATTGCTAAATGCAAGTAAGAATGGTATGGCCTTTGTCCAGCCGTGGGACAATTATGGCTAATAAAAAAATAATTATGCTTGAAAACTGTTTATTTATGTATTTTTGTTCACACACAGTTGTTACCCACGTCCGCGCTGCTCTTTGTGACTTGTGACTCTTGAAAAGAGGCGATGACTCCCCCTTTCCATGAAACCATAACTTAATTTTGTACAATAATTTAGATGAATTCGCTATACTTTCTAGCGTGTCATGTTTTCGTTGATTGTCACAGCATGTAATTTGCGCTTTATGGCAAAAATATTTTGGGTATAGCATCCTAATTGCGTTAAGCTGCTTTCAGACTACGCTATAATATAATAGCATATAATATACAGTATATTCCAATAATATATAGTACAGTACAGTGTGAACATGTCCATAACAATGTATGGTGCGCGATTTTGTTGTGCTATGAGCTATATACTATATGCTATTATATTATAGCGTAGTCTGAAAGCAGCTTAAGTTGGTAAGATATAACTAATCTATTGCTTCATATGTTCGAAAAATTTGTCTGCTCAACAACGCAAATAACGCAATAAATATTGTTGAACTGTCAAAATGAAACCGATTGTTTCTGTGTGTTACGAAATTACCAGAAGTAACTCTAAGTAACTGTAAATCAATATATAAATGGAAATTATATTCAGATGTTCAGATGATAGGTACCTATTCCAATTAAGAAATAAATCGCACCTAAATCTCACCATTGTTCCGATAATATTTGTTAAACAAATACAATAAATACTTTCTTTAAAATATACAAAAATAATTTTACAAAAATAAAGCGACTTTTAACTGAGTCAAACCAAAGTCAAACTGATGGATCGCAGATCATAAATTCGTTCCATAAATTAGGTTCCAAACAAAAGAGGTACGGACCAGGTAAGTTGGGTTTTTATTCTTATCCGAACATTCTTTAGAGGCTTGAGAAGCTATATTAACATAGTTAGAATTGCTTAACCTTGAGTAGGGGTGAGACGTGTGAGCACCATGTATCTAACGCATAATTAGTCTGTCATTGGTTCACTTTTCATTCTTTTTACTTATTGTGGTATAGTAATTTTATTCTAGGTAAGTGCATCGTCTTCACATATAATTATTAATTAATGTATACAAAATATTGTTAACATTTTAAAAGAGTAAGTATGGAGTTTCTTGCCCATTCTTCTCCATACGTAACTACCTTTTGGAAGGGGCAACTAGAATCAATTAATTATAGTTGTAAATTTTGACGTACAGTCAGCAACAAAAGTCGATTAACATTTCACTTTCCTAAATCTTAATTATTGAACCAAATATTTAATTAAAATTTTAATTAAATATTTGGTATGTAGCATAGAGTTATTTTTCTTTACCTTTTACTTCTGTTCCGATTTTAATTAAATATTTGGTTCAATAATTAAGATTTAGGAAAGTGAAATGTTAATCGACTTTTGTTGCTGACTGTACAAAAGTGCCTTTTATGTGCCTATTTGAAATAAATGATTTGACTTTGTCTTTGACGTACTTACTGGAACAGGTTTTTAGCTGGACGCGTAAAGACCTATTCCGTGCTCACCACATAAACGCGTTTAGAGTATTTAAGCGTATGGCGTTTTATACGTACGACCCCGCCCCGACCCTTGCTCGATTCGCTCGATTCAGCCCGTGCCGCTGAGCCTGTAGCTTTAAATTTGTCCGCAGATAATCACAATCCGCTCCAGCACGTCCCTTGCTGTCCTCCCCCAGCAACACCCTAAGTCGAGGTCCGTACCCCCGCAGGAGGGTGCCCTTAGCGTGTAGTCGCTTAGTTTTAAGTTTTATGCCCTGGTTGGAAGCTTTAGTTGATTAAGGCACCCACAGGAAAGTCCGGTTAAGCAGTAGATAACCTTCTAGGTTGATCTGCGAAAAGCCATTATAAAAAAAAACACGATATACCATACTTCCGATTTTCGGTTCGGCACTCGATGTTTGCGAGTTGATTTTTTTTTTTGCGTTTCTAAACCTAATTTCTATACTAATTGAATCACTATTACTTTGGTATGCTTACCAAAGTAATAGTGATTATTTATTATAGAAATTAGCGTGCATTATTATTTGTACCAAAACAATATTTTGTGAAAATGTTTACCAAAATTGGTTTTTTTAATGTACATAAAATTCATTTAAAACTGTTAAATACGCCAGCTTTTCATTGATATAAGCACCAAAAAAAATATTTTTCTATGTTTCTATTAATATCATATCTATAAAATATAAGCTGACAGTCCTAAGTAAGTAAGATACGAATATCTACTCGTATTCTTATAGACGTTAACAATTCAGAAACCGAAAATACTCCTTTACTCGATCTCAGTGTTACGAAGACTCGCTACATATGGAAACGTCAATAAACTAGAGACGCCTAAATACTCGTGGACCTAGTTTTTAGAATAAGTATATGGTGGACGCGTACTTCTAAGACTCAGTACGCATTTTACCTAGTACATCTCACCTCTAACCTTGACATCGCTTAGACGGATAACTCTCTTTAATCAAATAAACTGCTTCGTACGGATTTGATGAATTGCAAAAAAAAACGAGATTTATATACCCATCTTTCTTTATAAAATTCTTCTGTGCGTGTGTGTCTATGTGACTGAACTCCTCCTAAACGGCTGGGCCAATTTCGATGAAATTTTTTGTGTATGTTCAAGGGCATTCAGATTCACAAGTGGACCCGATAGGTGGCGCTGCAATCGAGTTCTAGGTAACAGGACAACCGTCTGTCTGGTCAGCTAGTATTATATGAAAGTTTAATATCTATGTATGTGTTTGTGTATTCTGTGTATGTGTGTATTACCATAAATGGCTATAAGATTTTATTCAAGATCATTTAGAGATCTAAATGATCTTGAAAACCGCATCAAAATCCGTTGCATAGTTTAGAAGAATAACGCGGTCACACAGTCATATATACTTATGGATAAGTTAAAATTAAACAAATTGGGCGTATAAAATGAGCCAGACAACTGAATTATGCACGTGAAATTAGCAACTATCCATACCTATCAGTTTATTGTGATACGGTGCGAAAAACTACTTCCCATGCTTACATACCAACGGAGTCAGGAGATGAACTGATCTGTATAAATCATGCAGTAAAAATACATAAAGTTTTCTTATATCTCGGCTCTCAGAACTTAGATATTTTAACTTCATCTGAAAATATACTAACCTACATTTTTCTTTAAGTCAGAACTTCGTTCTTAGTATTATTAGATGTCTTACTTCTTTGAAAGTCCTTATTTGTTTAAGACCGGTTTCAGAGTTACTGCCATGTCTTTGCTTTGCGCGAATGTACGTTTCAGTATGTTTGCTGGTAGTGTTGGTAACTACTTATATCACAATGATACTCCGGAATTAGTTTGAATTCAGAGAATATTGACAAAGGATCTGAAACATTTGATTAGATCATATTTTATGATTTTAAAACAAACATTTTGACGAAAAAAAAAAATTGCCCATATCTTAACTGCGAAACTACTGGGCCTAAAATTAAAAAAAATATTTACAGAAATTAGTTGTTTACATATAAATTACAAGAAAACCTATAAGAAATCCATGGTCTTATTAAATTATTATAATGACGTTTATTTATTTTTATATCCATATTTAAATACATTATTAAATATTTCTTAAAAAAAAAAAAAAAAAACATTTAAACATATAAAAATAGTGGTCCGCCGGTGTCGGGAGCAGGGTCCAAGCTACCGGTGGTTAGGGCTGCAGAGACAGGACCCTCCTCACAATACTCTTATTATTATTATCTTATTATCTTTCTTCTTATGTCTTATTAATCTCTTATTCTTATCTTATGTCTTATCTTATTTTCTTATTATTGTCTTATTCTTTTCTTTTCTTTATCTCTTTAACATGGTAAATCTCTCAATCGCACAGCAAAGGAGTGGAAATCTCTGCCTGCGTCTATGTTTCCGATGGCGTACAACCCTAATCTATTCAAAGTGAGAGTGAACAGGCTTCTGGGTAAGCTCACTCCATCGTAGACTTTGTCTCTGTCATCCAGACCTAGACTAGAGTCAAGAGCATACCCATAGTAAAATAAAAAAATCGAGCGCCTAAATCTCCATATAGCAGTGAGACTATTATACGAGTATATAGACTATATGTGAGACTACTAGAAATGCGCCAAATTGTTGCCATTTCCTGGACTCCTAAAGCAGAGGTAGCAAACATGTGTCTATTTTAGTTTGTAAACTAGGAACCCCATAGTCTTAACGAGGCAGTTACGTCACTACCCTGAAACATTTACCTTGTTCGTTACACGTCATTTGGCTACCTCCTACTCCTACTTTAATGTAGGGAGTAACACGAAACAGGAAAACGCGGTAATTGCTCCAGAAATACTTGGAAAAGTACTATGGCAAGAATGTGCTGATTTCCACGTAGAGAGCCTTACAAAATATAATAGAAATCATATGTACATAACCGCGCAATGTGCTCTGCCCATTGCCATTTAAGTTTGGCAATTCTTGGAGCTATGTCGGTTACCTTGGTTCTCCTGCGGATCTCTTCATTTCTGATTCGATCACATAGGGAAACTCCAAGCATAGCCCTCTCCATTGCCCTTTGGGTGACTTTTAGCCTTCTAATAAGGCCCATTGTGAGCGACCACGTTTCAGTGCCATATGTTGCACGCAGAACAGATGGCCGTTGGGGCCGAAAGGTTCTGGAGTGGCGACCGCGTACCGGAAGACTTAGCGTTGGAAGGCCTCCCACAAGGTGGACCGATGACCTTATGAAAGCCGCAGGAATCCGCTGGATGCGGGAAGCACAAAACCGGTCGAGGTGGCGGTGCTTGGGGGAGGCCTATGTCCAGCAGTGGACGTCTTTCGGCTGAAATGATGATGATGATGATACATAACAGACAGTCTATAACTCAATACCTACCCAAGACAGGTTGCAACAATTTAAACAAGGATCCTATGGAAAAACTCGTATTGAATTTGATATTTTCTAGAAAGTTTTCCAATCATTCAATTGAATGAAATGTATGGTAGTTCCTATTGTAGTGAAAGTTTCGGTCAATCTGTGATTGCCTTCCCTTTATGCATGTAAGAAAAAAATTACATCTTTTTAATAAAATCAGTGATATACATAATTTTGCGTACACTAGTCTATAAGTCTATTGGATGTATCTCATATCGTTGTATCAGTGTATTCAATTGTTGGTGAGCCAAATATAAATAAAATAAAAAATAAAAATAAAAATTTAATGCTAGAAATGAAGATAAAATAGATCAACCATTTTTTATGATTATCTAAAGTACACGTCATCTTTTATGGGTTAAATGTTACAATAAAGTACATTCTGATATATTATCATTAAATGAATGAAAATTTAAAACTCATATTAAAAGTACACTTTTTAAACAAGCATATTACAAATTAGAGGATTATATCCAAGATAATGCATGCTTGGAAACACGCTGATAGGACAATTTATTTAGAGTCTAGACAAAATCAAACTGCTTATTTAATTGTATAATTTTTATGATATTGTTTTTATTTTCTGTAATTAATATACTTTAACTCACACACTAACTTATGTTCTCCATACGTAACTACCGTTTGGAAGGGGCAAGTAGAATCAATTAATTATTTTTGTAATTTTTGACGTTCAAAAGTGCCTTTTAAGTGCCTATTTGAAATATGTAAATGATTTGACTTTGACTTTGACTTGACATGCATTGAGGGACTTATTTTGACTGTTTTTTTTTTTTTGATTGTAGGAAATGGATTCGCTGAAACATAACCCAGTATACCCAAAGACGCAACTTGAAAACATCGAAAAAAATTGTGCGTAATTTATTAAATTTTTTATTTATTCAAAATCTGTATTAACAATAACAAACATAAAGTCTGCCAAACTCGTTCGTCTAGTAATGGATTACAAATTTTGAAAATTAATGTTCTAAAACTTAATCATGCTAAGTAAACTATAAAATAATATACCTATATTCGAGATCAAAAATCTCACATTTTACAGAAAGCATTTTCGCAGTTGTGGGGTTTGTTACAAACATAGCTATGGACACAATGAGAGATAATGTTTTTGTAGAACTTTTTTAAGTTGATCCTTAGATAAATTATTGTATGTTTCCACCACGTGCTTTTAGGTATGGATTTTATACCTCCCCCTAATTTTCCCTGATAGCTGAAGCCTAGTTTTCTATAAAAAAAATAGTAAAAATAATAATAATAATATTAAAAAAAATTGTGTTAGTTTTTTTTATTTTTATTTATTTATGTATTTTTTTGTTTTTTTTATTATTTTTTATTATTATTAATAATAATATTTTTATTTTTTTTCTAATAATCTTAGCTTATTTTACATTTGCTTTAGCCATACAACGAAAACCTCTCAGGGTTTATCTGTGTGCTGGCGAGCCGTTCTAAATAAAAAAAATGAGTAAGTAATCCAATAGAACCGTAAATCCTTTTCAGTATAATTTGTCTTAAAGCGTAGCAGTAGCCGTAGCACTGCGCTACGCATGGCGTAGCTCTATGCTACGAAAAATTGATAACATCAAACGCGACATTTGAATCATAAACATGTTGATGAACAACAGTAGCCATTAATGCATGAATAAATTAAAGTGACAGCGATCACTGATTCCCCTAACAACAGTATGGTAATTATGGCATGATCCCTTGGCTGTTCGCCGTAGTGATTTATGGGGAAGCCCATGTTTCAGTAAAGGTTGTACATGTCAAACAAGGCCTCACAGGTTGGTAAGGTTAGATCCGCAAACACAGGGTAAATCCATTGTTTTCTAGTTTAACTTTCCATGTGAAATATGTTTTTTTTTAATATTAGGTTGGGGAAAAAGTATTTTCGCATTACAGTATGTATGAACTTGTAATAAAATCTCTTTGGCTATACTATTTGTATCTGGCTGATTTTGGTATCATTGAAAGTTTAAATTTTAAAGAACATAATTCCAAATTCAAATTAGGAAAATGTGTGATTTTCATTTGTTTTTCGTACTGTCAAGATGAGTGAATCTAATGAAGAATTTAAAAGTTTACTACAAAAAAGGTAAAAATGCAATGCAAGCCGCGAAAAAAATTTGCGATGTTTATGGACCTAGTGCAGTGTCTGTGAGAGTAGCACAAATTTGGTTTAAGCGTTTTCAATCCGGAAATTTTGATGTCAAAGATGCAAGTCTCTCTGGTCGCCCTATTACGGATAAAATGGATGCCATTTTTGAAAAAGTGGAGCAAGATCGGCATATCAGTAGTTACGACGTAGCTGAAGAACTGGGAATTGACCACAAAACAGTTTTGGCACATTTGAAAAAAACTGGGTACACAAAAAAGCTCGATATTTGGGTACCTCACGAGCTCACTGAAAGAAACCTAATGAACCGTGTACTCATTTGTGATTCTTTATTACGACGTAATGAAACCGAACCATTTTGAAGAAGCTGATAACTGATGATGAAAAGTGGATCACGTATGACAAGAACGTGCGAAAAAGGTCGTGGTCAAAGGCCGGTCAGGCTTCACAGACTGTGGCGAAACCCGGGTTAACTCGCAACAAGGTGATGCTGTGTGTTAGGTGGGATTGGAAGGGCATTATTCATTATGAGCTGTTACCACCAGGCAGGACCATCGATTCTGAACTCTACTGCGAACAACTGATGATATTAAAGCAAGAAGTTGAGAGAAAGCGGCCAGAATTAATCAACAGAAGGGGTGTGGTTTTTCATCATGATAACGCTAGATCTCACACATCTTTAGCCACTCAGCAAAAATTAAGAGAGTTTGACTGGGAGGTGTTAATGCATCCGCCGTATAGTCCTGACCTTCAGATTTCCACCTGTTTCGGTCTCTTCAGAATTCTTTAGGCACTGTCAGGTTATCATCACGAGAGGACTGCCAAAACCACTTGTCGCGGTATTTTGATCAGAAGTCCCACAATTTCTATAGCAATGGGATCATGTCCCTACCTACAAGATGGCGAAAGGTTATCGAACAAAAGGGTACCTACATACTATAGTTAAATGTAAATAAACTATATTAAAAAATGTTTTGAATTTTTTCCCCAACCTATTAAAAATAATAATAAAGCATTTTTACGTCTCTGCACATAAAATTTAAATGATCCGGATTACTTTAAAGTGAGAATTTCAAAAAGTTATGTGAGTACCTCTTAAGTAATAAAGTTTGTAACTTTTAGTATTATAAACTTTTATGACGAGAAGTTTTTTATTCTCGTCTGTTTAACGTCTAAGGCAGGAGTCATTTGTTTTTATAGTAGGTATTTTATCTTGAGGTGTCTGGCAGTAAATATTTGTGTTTATTTATAACCCTGTTCGTGTGGAAATATGCTTTATGTGAGCCCTTGTGAGCCTCCCAAAATGCACTACAATGAATGGTCAAAGGAGAAATTTCCACAGTGATATGTCGAAATACGCTTCGCACACGGATTGCTGGGGCCTAAGTCTACTAATTTACAAACGTTGCAATGGTCTCGCCATTGTGATTATTTGACAGTGTTTGTATGGCAAATCTGTCAAAAACTCACAATTAAGAGACCATTGCAACGTTTTTACATTAGTAGACTTGGCCCCCTGGTCACATTTCGCATCGTAAAATGAAACATAAGTACACAACTACTTAAAAGTTTGTTATTAGGTTTTTCACGTAGTTTATCACACAAAATTATAACAGCACATTCGAATACTCGCGTTATGCATGTCGTGGTCCGATCGTAGAAATGGCCATAATATCGTGATCTGCCTAGCCAATTCACGATACGCCGCCATTTCATGATTTGATCATCTAACATCCGCCATATCGTTCAACGCTCATCGTTCGACGATTTGCCCAGCGATGCTTGGACATATCGACCCAGACACGCGTAAAAAACATAACCCTACCTTTGTTGCCGCGCAGTTAGGTAATAATTCCTATTCGACCTATTTGTACTCGGATAATTCCTGTTTTAGGGTACTAAAAATACTAAATAACTGAGTACCTGCCCAGTAATTGCCACCAACTTGGATGTAGCACTCGTCGGCCGCTGCCGCGGCATCGCTCGCTTTGCTCATTCGGTTCGCGCGCGGTTGGTCACAGTTCTAACCTCACCTAACCTATTTGGTCGGGGTAACACTAGCGGCGTGATATGCAACTACTCTGCGACATGCCCAGTGATCAGCTGGGAATATCGATAAATAGGTTACTTTCGTCGATCCGCCCGGCTTTCGATTAGGCGCATCGTGATTAAACCGGCCAAATCATGAAATGGTTGCGTATCGTTAAATGGGCAAGCAGATCACGATATGGACATTTCTACGATCGGGCCACGATACATCCATACTTATATTATAAAAATGTGAAAGTAACTCTGTCTGTCTGTCTGTCTGTCTGTCTGCCTGTCTGTATGTTACGTTTTCACGCCTAAACCGCTGAACCGATCATCATGTAATTTGGCAGAGGTATAGCCTGGGATATGGAGAAGGACATAGGCTACTTTTTTACGCGATAACCAACATCCACACGGGCGGAGCCGCGGTCAAAAGCTAGTAACAATATAACTAGCACAAACATATCAAACAAAGTTGCTTTCAAAATAAAATAATATCTAAAATTACAGCCAGCGCACAAGTTTCTAAAGTCAGAAAAAGTTATTAGCTAACTAAACAAACATGTCTAGGTTCGCCAGCAAAACAAACTATTGCAATAAATAAAACAATTGTATTCATACATATTATAATTTTCATTTAGTCTTCAAGTTGGTGCACTAACGTTGCAAACGCTAGAAACTTTGGCAATAATAACAGGCTGTAAATCTACTGGTTCTTTCATAGGAAAGCCGTTTCTCGACAGTAGTTGAGTGAATAATACAGGGAGCGCAAACACTAGGGTAAATGCGAACTGTTTATTTTTTAAACTTAATGCAAATGCTGGCTCGGCATTATTACGAACCGGCAAGCGTCAAATACATATGAGGCCATGAGCGCCAGAGTGGCTTAACTGTATTTTTTTTAATACTGATTTTTTTTTTTTTAAAGTGCTTCCGAGGTAATTTTAAAGCAGTTTTTGACGTGACAACGTCTAATAAATCAATGAACGCCAGCTGCATGCACGAAAAAGAATGACTCATTATCCCGTTATGCTCTTTGTCCTGTTACGCTTATGGTCCCGTTATGCTCATTGTACGCTTGCGCCTCATCAATGTTTTGTTATGACGTTGTCACGTTAAACTATCGTCCGTAAACGAACTTTACAGACAACCAATTTTTAAGCCACTCTAGCTCTCATGGCCTCAGAGAGCCAGAGTGGCCTAACTGTATTTTTTTTAATACTGATTTTATTTTGAAAAACCGCTTCCGAGGTAATTTTAAAGCAGTTTTTTAAGCCACTCTGGCTCTCATGGCCTCACAGAGCCAGAGTGGCTTAACTGCATTTTTTTTAATACTGATTTTATTTTGAAAAACTGCTTCGAGGTAATTTTAAAGCAGTTTTTTAAGCCACTCTGGCTCTCATGGCCTCAGAGAGCCAGATTTGCCTAACTGTATTTTTTTTAATACTGATTTTATTTTGAAGAACTGCTTCCGAGGTAATTTTAAAGCGGTTTTTTAAGCCACTCTGGCTCTCATGGCCTCAGAGAGCCAGAGTGGCCTAACTGTATTTTTTTTTCAATACTGATTTTATTTTTTTAAACTGCTTCCGAAGTAAGTTTAGAGCAGTTTTTAGGCCACTCTGGCTCTCATGGCCTCAGAGAGTCAGAGTGGCCTAACTGTATTTTTTTTCAATACTGATTTTATTTTAAAAAACTGCTTCCGAAGTAAGTTTAGAGCAGTTTTTGGGCCACTCTGGCTCTCATGGCCTCATATTACGATGTATAAAACGTGTTTTTTCCACATCCCCAGCGAGCTATTTTAATAATGAACACAGACAAAAGTAACTACCCTATTGAATCGAATATTTTATTTAATACCCCGGAGAGATCGAGAAACGTCTGATCTGAAATTGTCTCAATAAAGAAGATTCTGAAAGTTATTACTTTGATGAATTGGTAGTATTGATAAAAAGTCTTGTAATTTCATTTTTTTTTTTAGAGTAAATTCTAGATATGCTAGACATCGGAAATGGGCCTCGGCTAATGCAAATAGCTCTGTTTCAATCTTTAATTAATTTACGAAACTATTTCGGGAAACTATTGGTTTCACTTAACATTCCAAAATGGTGGTAGCGTCTTTGACATTTAGTGGAAAAAAACTTTTATTTACGGCTGATCTAAATAAATAGATAGAAAGAATACTCTTTATTCTGTTCACCATAAAAATTACGGATATAAATGTATAAATTTTACAAAGGGTGACACAAAGGGCGGTCTTATCGCTAAAAGCGATCTTTTAAAGACTACCTTTGGATGGATTAAGGGAGAAAGAGAGACAATACTGCAGGTAGTCTGTGATGTACCCGCGTATCATTTACTTTGTACTTGTCTATATAAATATATACAATAATCATCATTAAACAAGTGCAAAGAACAAAAAAATTATGTGTAAGGAGAGATATAATGTTTTTTATCATAATTAAAAAAATGGACAAAGATTGAGCACGCCTTATCGCCACGGGAATATAAATGACTTCAACTTCACTACGTGCCTCAACCGATGCCAAAACATGTCACAATAGCGTATTATACAGGGTTAAATTAAGTTAGCTAGCGAAACTCCACAGACGTGATGGATATATCCATTTCTAAACTAGATAAAAATAAAATAAAGTTTATTTTTGTGATCTGTACCGCAGATAGTGTGGTTACTTAAAATATTAGTTTAAAAATCAGTCTTTTTTGTGATAACTTCACAGACGAGGATATCGATAACTAAACACGATAAAATAAAACAAATTTTCTTAACTTAGGATACTATATGAAACAAAACTAGCAGCGGTCGTTCATCCCCAAAAAAAAAAATCAAGTGTCCTTGATTTTATTTTGTCATGTTAACAAGGCATGGTCAGGATACCCGTTGAAGCAGGTGCTGGCTGGCTGTGTGACTCGCCGCTCGAAAGTTTGAGGAAGTGATGATGGTGAGGTCACGCCGAAGTAGTTGCACGAAGACTGCGCTGACGTTCATACTCGGGGTCATTTGTATAAAGGTATGAGGAACAGGGTGTAAACTTCACTCATCCTTTATAGAAAAGGGAGGAGCCTCCGACCAGGCAGGTGTTGTGTCTGGTGGACAACTGCCCGACGGTTGATGTCGGGATGTTGTATAAATGCTAGTCACGCGGTAAACTCTGCTTCCGTGATGTAGGATTTGTGTGACGTCGAGTCTTTGTTGCATAGTTTGCATCTAGTTTATTGATACCCATCACGTCTGCGGCGTTTCGCTACCTAATTTAAGTTGACCCTGCATGGAGCTTCTGCTGATTCTCTCAAGATAAAGAGTTAAAACAATATCGGGTTGTGAAGTGAGGCCGAAATAGTTCCCTAATTGAATAACTTCAAGATTAGACAAAGGCTCAAACAACAAGTTAACAAAGTAATCCCTATACCAACGCCTACCTTATATTAGGGTCAAGCTTGATTACTTGAACACATAACATAAACTACAATATTCTGGCCACATCCTTTGAATTTGATTTGTTCGTTTGTATTTATTTTTCTCTTTACAAGGAGTAAGATGCGAAGATCTGGGCGTATCGTGAACCTTATAGAACGGTCTCCTGTAACAAGGTTAGGATCAGTTAGTTTTAGTTACCCGGTGTAGAGATCGGATAGTCCGGATCGGGAGTGCCTCCCGTTATTGTTTTACGATTATAACCTTTAAGTTTTGTTTGTTGTTCATAAATTGCGACTTGATGGCAATCCATATATTTGCACCTACCACTGTTTGTCTCTGCACCACCCAAAGGTTGACTGGTAGAAAATGCCTATGGCATTAAGTCCGCCTCTGTACATTTGTGTGAGAAAGTGTTAAATAAATAAATCCATGTGAAGGCGACTGGGAATATTCGTTCGTTTGGTACTTTAATTATTGTACCTAAATATTTTGATTACGTACTCTGTGATACGAATTTACATCAGGTTTTTATGATTAATAATATAATAATAAGTGATTAAAAGCAACTACGATGAAGAAAATTTTGTTTCTATGTCCCTAATAATATCACTTACCTACAAATAAAATCACACTGGAAAAGTCTGACCGCCAAAACCCTCATCGCAGCCGTAAGACAGACAGCGATGAGGGGGATTGGCGATTGAGGTGTTGGCTATTCTGGAAAGCACTATTGTATCTAAAAATCTCTGGATTCCGGGATCGACAGAGTTCTAATTATAGAATCTATATATATAAAAAATCACGTGTTTCGTAATTGATGAAATTTTGTACTTTTTTGACTATAGAATCGATCACTAGCTTATGTTGTATAGTTAAATAATACCACATATTAATGAAGTCGTTTCCATACCATGTATTCGATTAGTTGTGCATTCCCGGATTTTCTGGAATCCCGAGGAATAAGATTTAGAAAAAAATAAAAATAAGAAGCCGTTTCCATAATTTCTTAGCAAAAATTTACTTTAGGTAAAAATGCATCCGAATATTCTATCGCTGCATCTGTAAACGGTGCACACCATGAGTGTGAGTGATATAGCTCCTGGTGATTCGTGCCTACGAGTCTCGCATGGACATTGTTGCTTCTCTACGTTCGAGAAACTCTTCTTGTGTAAACGAAGCTTTAGTTACCTACCTCTTTGAAAGTAATTTGAAGGTGAATTCCATGAAATTATATTTCAAATAACTTGTTCGATTAATATTATGACAACACCGATGTTAATTAAGATTGCCCCTACAAAAGAGACACTACAAAACGGAACAATAAACATTACCATATTTATCATTAACATACAATGGTCCTAAATAATACGGTCACACTACAGGGGAAATAAAACGGTCAACTTCAACGGTCGAACTTAAGCACTAAGGGCTAATTTCACCATTGAAACTGAACGATCAGGACACCTAAACCAAGAGCTGTAAATGTCAATATTTCATAACAATAAATACTTTGCCAGACCAGGTCTAGGGTGAGGAGCTAGACCAAGAGAGATACAGAAATCCGCAGGGCAGCATGTGGCGAGCTGTTGGACAGTAGCGACCCTACGGACCCCATCTCCCGGGAGAAGTTATGTTTCTCATCTCTGGCTTGCCTATATTGGCCGGCTAGATTGAACACTGACGAAGAACTGAGCTCCCACCTCATTCTTGCCATTTTTGGGCCAGCTCGAGTGGAGATTCGCAAGAGCAAACGTGCTCTGAGGAAAAAAGTACTCCAGTAAGTGCTGGTAGGGATCTTGACCATCTTCCGGGCTCTGGGATTGTTCTGCCGTGGAATACCTCTCCAAGCATCTCAAGACATGTTGCCCCCTTGTCGCTACGTCACTATGTGCTAGCGACAATTTCAGGGGGCTCATTATTGGGTGTAAAAGTCACCCACTGCCATTTTATCCGTGTAGATTATGTAACATTGGTCAGGCAGGGGATATAGTTCTTCTATAGATCAATGTAACCAATCCACTATAGCCATCCAAACCCATAGCCCAATATGTTTTGTTTTCTGCACCAACCCGGGGTTGTCTTTGGGTGCACTTGCATTGTGTATAAAGGGATAATCGTCGGTTTGTGCCTTCTCATTATTTAAAATTGTCAAAGGGGCCTCTGCGAGTTAGCTTCGTTCCTTCGTACGCCTTCTAAAGGTCCGGGTTCCTCCATGTTCTGCACCAACCGAAAGTTGTCCTTGGGTGCACTTGCATTATGCTTACAGGCATAATCGTCGGTTGGTGCCTCCTCATTATTTAAAATTATCTAAGGGGCCTCTGCGAATTAGCTTCGGAACTTCGTATGCCTTCTAAAGGTCCGGGACCACATATATCGGGACCCTGGGGGGTCCCGAGATATGTCAAAGACATTTTTGTAATGACACTGACAGCTCTTGAACGCGGATTAAATGTGCTGATGGCGTTTGGTTTCACTATTGAAATTCGCCCTTAGTATCCAATACAAAGACCGTGTTAGGACAACATCTGCTTGTTCAAGTGTGGACTAGAAACATTGCGGACATTTTCTTTAGAGTCGTGAAGATTTAGCTCGTCCACGGGGATGTAGTGAAACGTAACTTTAAGCACACAACAGCCAACTAAACAGCGTAATATATTCACTAAATGTGCACTGCAGTACAAAGGTTTACACATTATTTGAATTATGACGCCATTTTCATATACATAACGAAATTTTCAATGGTTTTGATGTGGTTTTCATGCTAATTTCGGTGACAAAGAAACATTGTGACGGCTTAACTGGATTTCATTAGTTGGTAACTAGGTCGCCTGTCTATTACCTCGTAATACATCGTCCAACGCGAGCTAAGGTCTATTAATTTTATGCACTGCAACATTATTTAGCGCTTGGATGGATTCAGAGTTCCTGAGTAACAAGTTTTTTTTTTTTTTTTTTATTGGCTTCGCATTTCTTGTGCATTTAGCTAATGTCACGTATAGATTATTTGGTTCGAAGAAACGAAAGAAACGGAAATATTTTAAATTTTATCGGCATTTCGGATAGGACGGATATTTATAGGATAAGTATATTACACGGTATCATTACATATCTTGCTCTTGCTTCATGGTATCATTGTACCTATATATATATATATATATAAGGTGTATCTATTGTATTTATTATCTTTTTGTACGCACGTGTTTCTGTGACAAATAAACCTATTTTTCTTTCTTTCTTTCAAATATTTTAAAAGGAACATCTATATGTGGTAAAAAAACCATAGCAGTGAATTTTTTTTTTACTAAGTCTTTTGTATTTTTGCATAATTTTAAAATTGCTTGAGACATTTTGCAAAAGAGTTACATTTTCAAAAATTTTACTTATTCTATGAATGACCCGCTCGGACGCGGCGACGGTGGCGGCACGAGCGCGGTGAATTTTGATAATTAATAAACATAATCAAGTATTTTTAAATATTTTTTTTAATGTTATACTCAGATTTAAAAAAAAAATCGTTTCCATGGCTTCTTTACTACCTGTAGGTGTATCTCTTAAAATATTTCGTGTTTGAATAGATACACCCTATATACATATATAGATAAGTACCTATGTGCTTTATATATGTCTGTCATAATGCAAAAAAGTAGCACAGATAATCTTCCGAGATAATTTACTCGATAGATTATCTGTGCCGCGTTTTTTAGTGATGTAGATTATCTGTCATAACCGAATCCCATAGTGTAAACGGGAAGAAACGCGAAACTGTATCTCTTCCTCTCACACTTGACGCATACGTCACGTCCGTATAAAAACGTTAACAGGTAATAGTTGGCATATGAAAGAACGTCCTTGCTCAGGATTCGAGCGCTACCGGGAAACCGAAGCGACTACCTCGTTTACCGCAGGAAATTCAAAGCCTTTTGCAATATTCACAAACGGAATAATTATTTCTTTTGCTCTTTCCATTTATGAAGAGGAAATTATACAGTTTCCAAAGTGTTGATAGCGTTTTAAAATATAGGTAGGTAGTGAGTATTTTTTTTTATTGTTTCGATGGTTTTAATTTTCGGATTTTTAAATCATCATTTAATTGATTATTGACCTATGAGTTGGCATTTACGTATGCGTTTTATAGCACTGATAGCCTAGTGGTGTGACCGTCGAACTGCAAGTTATTGGTCTCGAGTTTGAACTCAAGCCACGCACCTCTGACTTTTCGGATTCATGTGGGTATTGTATAATATTGTCTACTAATTTTGTACTTGCCTAAAAGGCAATACTGTCAGACCTACACGCACAGCTCTTGGGAAATATACGCAAAGAGCCTATAACGTCCTGCGCGTACAATATAATAATGGATTTAGGATGTTGATGGGCTTTCCGCGCTACTGCAGCGCTTCGCGAAGCCCGTGTTGACGATTTTCATCTTATGAGAAAGAGAACAGCGCTAACAAAGGGTAGGTTGCGCGGAAGCTCAAACAGCACCCTAAAAACATTATTAGACAAGGTGATGGACAGTTCCTTCATAAGGCACTGGGTACGGAGGCACGTGCCAACGTGTGTTTGGCCACGTAATTTTTTATTGGTTGTAAGTATTACTAACATAGTTTTTAAGTCATTGTTACTAATACCATACCATACCATATGGATTGTATGTACTTGTATGTGTATGATGGCGCAAGGACCGACACAATTTTTAGGGGGTTGGGAGGGTCATTAGCGAGGTTTAATCCAAAGACCCCATGTCCTAAGCGTCACGGTTATTGAGATATGTTTTTTTAGGTTTTTTCCTAAAATTACCCGGAATCTCGCCTTTAAATCGTCATTACTTTTTTTTTAATCGTCATTACTTTTCGTATGGTTAGTATTAACTAACCATACGAAAAGAAGAACACCTATGAGTTTAATCAAGAAATTGTGTATTCTTTCATCCTTTATGATCATGCTGACTAGAAATCAAAACTTTTTTTTTTTTTTTTTTTTTTTTTTTTTTTTTTTTTTTTTTTTTTTTTTTACGCTGAGAAATGCATTACGCATGCCCGCTCGTCGGGGGACGAGACGGGGTATGTGGGACTCCCTGCCAAAATGGCAGAATACCCACTAAAACTCAGCGGAGTTCCCTCATCGCCTTGATGGGAGGGTCATGGGAAACCGGCACAGCCTTTACGTCCACAACCCTCCCGGCGCATGCCCGCCTAACTGGCGGGCCCCGCATGCCCCTCAGCCTGGGGGCGATATGGGAATGACCGGGAACACCTGGCCATTCCCGTCCGACACTGGTAGAGGCCTGTGCAATACAGGCAAGGGTGCCCCCGCACCCGTTGCCTGCTGGCCTCCACCTGGGACCTCGCGCCAGACGATCTCGCGTCCAGGCGTCCCTGGTCCCCCCGCAACGGGTCAGGTTAGTGGCCCCGCCGCCTACCACTTTTCGGCCGCAGAGGATAGGGAGAGCGGCCAACGCAATACCGACACTCCTCTTCCTCTGCGGCCCCACCGCGTCCGCCATTCAACGGTGGCGACCCCGTCAAGGCCGCGGAAGGTAGGGAGAACGGCTCACCGCAATACCGGCACTCCTCTCCCGCCGCGGCCTCCCACACTCAGCCGCGATGCCGCCCATTCGACATCGCGGCCCGCCTCAGTTGCGATGTCGCCAAAGCGGCACCGCAACCTACGGCCGCTACGTCGTCGGCTTAGCCGCAAAAGCCCTGACGAGCGGCCCCCTCCTCGGGTTCCTCTTAGCTTCACCGTGGCCCTCCAAGCCACGGCTACTGAGCCCCCCCGCCTCGACAATGCGGGAACCCACCGGGGGGGTCACAGTTCTAACCTAACCTAACCTACAGTTCAGAGGCCTTAGGCCGGTGTTCACCAACATTTAAATCAACTGTTTAGATATTTAATCAGATGTTTACTCAAAATTTCATAGGAAATTTGACATAAACCAACTGTTTAAATACCTAACCGGTGGTTTGAATGTTGGTGAACACAGGCCTTAGTTTGAGTTTATTTTAAACATCTTGACTACTTAGAAATTATTGCATTTTAGGCATTTTGCGTGTTAAACATTTTGATCTCTAGGAGATTTAAAGCTTAGGCAATTTGCTGTGTAGACATTAATTTTAGGCATTTTGCTTCGTAGACGAATTGAAAGTTAGACACTCTGATCAAATACCTCTTTCATTACTAAGATTCCGATCTTCAACGGATATTCGGAATCATTACCCTGCGGGGGTTTAAAAGCGATCATCGCGAGAAACAGAACGCCTGGTCGCGCCGACAGAGGGCGCGTTCCGGGGTTTCCGATCGCTTTTGAATAGGACGCAGCCATAAGAGATTACTTGTTTGTCCGTCTAATTGTTAGTTAGCCAGTTCCCAGTTATATTGGGAACTAGATGATCCGGTGAACTTCGTACGTGTGAGCATTGATATAGAATTATAGATCAATGCTCACACGTAATAAGTTAAGAAGAAAAAAAAAAAGGAAGATACCAAAAGATAAGATAAGAAAAGGAGGCACCGCTTTAATGTCACGTAAACATTATTGGACTAGAAACAATTACATGTAAACATACCCACACAACTACATTTTCCGATCATCGTGCGTCATGCATCAACAACTGAAATAGAGAGATATGTCGCGGGCTGTTGTGGGAACGAGATAGCAATAATTGTCACTGTTACATTCCCATAACAACTCGGAAACAAATGGCGGTCTAGATTGCAATATAAAAGAAAATAAAGTTTGTTGAACTTACGAGTGAAAAGTAATCACGTGGAAAATATTTTTTTTTCCTTTGTAAATTATTTTTGCACCTATTGAAAACACAGGAAGGCATTGTTGCTGCTTATTTAGACGATTACGGTAATTTTACTAAACGTGCTACACAAACGCCAGTTGGATTGTGACTAGGGTCAATTGTGCCCGTTGGCATAATTTATGCGGTCGCGGTCCACGTCAAGGAGCGAGTACCTAATCTTCCTTTTGTATACATCAATGCATGTGAGACAAAATTTAGATTTTTTCGATTTTTTGGTTCTTCCTTTTGGTTTTTCCTAATTACCACAGTATTGAGGCGCACAACACGAGGAGCTCATGGCTAAGTAATAACAGCCGCACGGGTCGATCCATCACGATAAGCTACGTTTGCCGGGGTTGGTCCGTGGATGGGTCACCAACTTTGCATTCCGAGACTTCTCCGTGCCTTGGAAAGCACGCTAAGTCGGTTGTCCCGGCTGTAATTCGAAGATCTTTGACAGTTGTTACGGGTCGTCAGAAGCCTGAAAGTCTGACAACCAGTCTTAGCAAGGGGTAGCGTATTATCCAGTTACTGGGATTTGGAGGTCAGATAGGCTGTCACTCTACATGTAAAATATTGGTATTCAGCTGCATCTAGTTAGACTGGAAGTCAACCCCAACATAGTTGAGAAAAAGGCTAGAGAGATTGGATTGAGGAGCACAAAAAAAAAAAAAACTAATCGGTTGAGCCATATTCGAGTTTTTGCAAGACTAACGCACGGCAATTGATTTTTATGGTTTCCATCGAACCAAAAAATGTATCTAAAAATTATAAAAGACCTTTTTTTATAGAACGTTCAATTTGCTATAAAAAACATTTATCGCCCTAAGTGGTACAGTGCTTGTGAGACCAGATGTAAAATCCCAAAGACAACATAAAATTCCACAAAAAAAAACGTTTTTTTTTTTAATCATTTTATACTTGAGAATCCGTAGCAGATCAAGGGACCCTCGATAGTATTTGCTACGGGTCCTGCACTTCCTTAATCCGGCACTGGTTAAATGTTGGGTGTGGCAAAAGAAGCATGAAAGTAGAATACATGCTGTGGAAATGCGTTCCTTGCGAAGCAAGTGTGGCGTGACTATTAATGATAGGCTGAAAAATATGATGAATAAATAATGATGTGATAAGTCAACGGTATGGTTTAAAAGACGTAGCGACAAAAATTGAAAAGAGTATGCTTAGATGGTTTGGTCATGTTGAGAGGATGAATGAAAGGCGACTTACAAAAGGTATTTATTTACGAGGCAGATGTGAGTGGAAACGCCGGGAGGGGACGCCCTAGGAGAACATTATAGTGACCTGATTGGTGATGTTCTTTAGAAAGGTCAGGTGCGTAGCATTCGCAACTGGCCGCGGCGTGCGTGTATGACCAGATGTATGAATGTAAACGAAGCAAAAGGAGTATGTTAGGAGCGTAGCAGGTGGCGTTCTATAGTTTCTGCCTACCCCCATGAAAAGAAGGCGTGAGTTTATATATGTATGTAATTAGTCATTACACGACAGAAATCTTATCTAAAAAAAATCATCATTAGCTTTAATCCTATCAAATATGTAGGTAGTTTAATAAATACAGCACTGAATTTAGTTTTTACATACTTACATGTAAATACAAAAAGTTTTTCCGCATAAAAAAAAAAACACAGACTACACAGAAATGCATAGTTATCACAGAGTATAAATTACAATGAAAATGCGAGCGAAAAATCCTCTTATACTCACCCGACTAGTTGGGCCGTGCAAGCTCATTACCGATGCATTTTAAGCTTATCTGTGAAATAGAGGGCATGCTGATAAGAGGTAGCGGAAAGCGGGTTTTTAAATTAATCAAATAGTTCAATAATAGAATCGAAGACTTAAATATTACAATTTATAAATATAAATAAATAAAAATTGGGAAAGCTCGAAAACTTTGACGGGCGACCAGCAGTCCCAAGGTGGCGTCGGGTTTATCGTCCATAAGTCCCTTGTGAACCTTATACTCAGAATATCCGCAAGGTATTCGCTGAAGGTCATACAGGTTTACGCTCCGACCTCGTCACACCCTGACGATGAGGTGGAGACCATGTATGAGGATATTTCCAGAGCTATACATGGCTCTAAAACTCACTGTTGTCTTGGGGGACTCAAACGCTAAACTGGGCAAACGAAATGATAATGAGCTGCGAGTAGGGCAATTTGGAGTTGGACATCGAAACCACCGGGGTCACCAACTGGCCAGTTTTATGGAGAAGGAAGACTTCTTTATGATGAACTCCTTCTTCAGACAACGTGAGCACAGAAAAGAAACCTGACAGAGCCCTGATGGTGCAACAAAAAATGAGATTGACTTCATTATGTCGACAAAGAAGCAATTCTTCAATGATGTCTCTGTGATCATCGCGGTGAAAACCGGAAGTGATCACCGTATGGTAAGAGACACATTGAACTAGAATACCAAGCTGGAAAGATCTCGACTGATGAAGTCTACGCTCCGCCTAGCACCAATACAAGTCCAACACCCCGAAAGCTTTCAGCTCGAACTCGTCGAATCGTTTCGATTTCCTAGGGAGCTCCGTCGACGATTATAACGATGGGTTGGTGGAAACTGCCCATACGGTCGAGTCTAAGATCTTCAAGACCCGTCGTACAAGTAGAAACAAGAAGCTCTCTGATCCTACTTTATAGCACATGGAGGAGAGGCACAAGATGATCCTGCAGTCTTCAGACGATGCGCTCAAGTACCGGCAGCTCAATAGACAGATCTTTAAGTCCTTGAAAACCGAACTTCGCCGCTTTAATGCAGAACGCATTAAGGACGCAATAGAACGGAATAAAGGCTCCAAGGTCTTTGCAAAAGATCTGTCTATTGGGCAGAGCCAGCTTGCGAAACTGATGACAGACGATGGCAGGATCATATCCGCCAAACCTAAGCTGTTGAGAGAAATCAAGAGGTTTTATCGACAGCTATACACATCAACAAGTAACCCCGTTACGGATCTGGCTAAAAACCTAAGAGCTAGACTGACCCGATACTACACCAAAGACATCCCGGACGTCAGCATGTACGAGATTAGGATGGTTCTGAAGCAGCTCAAAAACAACAAGGCTGGTGATGACGTAATTACGGCTGAACTCCAAAAGGCCGCCGAAAAAAACCCGTTATTTAGGCCCTCCAGAAGCTGTTTGCTTCCGTCATACTCGAGGGTAAAACGCCACAGGCATGGAACAGAGGTGTTGTGATACTTTTCTTTAAGAAGGGCAAGATTTTATCTCTGCGAAACTGTTCACCGCTGCACTGGAGGATGTCTTCAAGGTTCTGGACTGGAAAGGGGTTGGCATCAACATCAATAGCAAGTACATCAATCACCTTCGGTTTGCCGACGATTATAGTTGTCATGGCTGAGACTTTGCAAAACCTCAGTACAAAGCTCGATGACCTCAGTAGAGTTTCCGAAAGAGTGGGTCTTAGAATGAACATGGTCAAGACAATCGGCCTTATTAGAAGGCTAAAACTCACCCAAAGGGCCATGGAGAGGGCTGTGCTTCGAGTTTCCCTACGTGATCGAATCAGAAATGAAGAGATCCGCAGGAGAACCAAGGTAACCGACATAGCTCGAAGAATTGCCAAACTTAAGTGGCAGTGGCAGGGCACATTGCTCGCAGAACAGATGGCCATTGAAAGGTTCTGGAGTGGCGACCGCGTACCGGAAGACGTAGCGTTGGAAGGCCTCCCACAAGGTGGACCGATGATCTTGTGAAAGCCGCAGGAATCCGCTGGATGCGGGAAGCACAGAACTGGTCGAAGTGGCGGTGCTTGGGGAAGGCCAATGTCCAGCAGAGGACGTCTTTCGGCTGAAATGATGATGAAGATGCCAAAGGATTCCTGTACCTATTCATAAATTTTGGTTAAAAGGAAAAGGATTAGTTAAAACAATTTTTTTTTCCGTAAATCGCCACCACTTTAGTTTACGAACTGTACGTATGCTCATTAAAGGGTGAACGGCCAAATCCTTCATTCCTTTTAATGCCAGTTTTTGGTTTTACAACGAATTTATATTATTAATAGGAATTATAGGTTTGCATTTTAACTATCAGTTACTAATTGAAACCGGCGTGGTCATTGCGTAACACAATATCAGTAGCAATGGGTTTCATTTTGACAGTTCGACAACATTCATTGCGTTATTCATACGTTGTTGAGCAGAATTTTTTTATAACATAAGAAGCAATGGATTAGCAATATTTTTCAAAATCATTTAGATTATGATTACGCAATTAGGATGCAGGTATCAAGTTCTTGACTAATATGTAGGTATTTAACTGCCGCCTGAAATACAGGTTTATCCTAGTACAGGCATCTAACATAATAATACCTTGGTAAGTTCTTTCGATGTTTACAATGTCAATATTTTACAAATTTTAATTCTGAATAAATATTTATTATTTTTATTTATTACTTAAAGTCAAAAGTCAAAGTCAAATCATTTATTTCAAATAAGCACATAAAAGGCAGTTTGGAACGTCAAAATTTACAAAAATAATTAATTGATTCTATTTGCCCCTTCCACAGATATGCCACGATACGGATTGTGGCCGTTTTTATTTAGATCAAATTTTGTTGCTTCGTGTCACAATATGAAACTTTAAAAAAGGTATTAGAAAATTCTAGACACACTTACCGATATAGTTGATTGAGCAGTTTTTCATAATTCCTTCTCAGTCACGAGATAATAAAGGAGTGAGTAAGTTTTTAAAGGAGTGGCGCTAGTGGACCGGTGACAACCCTTTTAACATGACATCATTGTAGAACATTTAAAAAAGAGACAAGAAAAAAAAAACTTACTGTAACAAAGTAAGTTAGTTGTGTCAATCAAGCATTTTGATTGCTTCAATAAAGATCATTGAAACTTTAATCTAGTAATCTTGGTTGGAGCAACTATGTTTTGACTTGATTGCTGCAAATAGGTTTTGTGATAACTCCAATCAAGATCCCGTTTCAAATCTCAATCAAATAAAAGTAGTAGCTGTGATCATTGTGCTTGATAGGCTCAGATGCAAACAAGTTACCTACAATCCATTTATTATAACATTAGACAAATAACTGTTCTCACCCTTTCGTTATTTCGATGTATACGTTTAATAAACTCCGTTATTTCACGATACATACAAAGCACTGTAATCTATTTACCATTTATATTAAAAAATTAACTCTAAAGTGCAATAATTTCAACAACACTACACAATAACTACCGTTATTTAGCCGTTATTTGTCTAATGTTATAGTAAATGGAGTATAATCAATTTAAAAAAAATCTTGACTGTGACAACTACTTTTTTTTTTCAGTGAATATCTTACGAAAAACGAGTTTTCACGCTACTAATGAAACATAATATCTACTTCTAAAGAAAACGAAAACAAAATATTCTGGACCTACTTAACCTTGCTGACGGTACTTCCCAATAAATTTATAAGGAGGCTTAATAATATAACAACTTTAGCCTCATAGCATAGAATAGACATGTACGGAAGGTTAGTTCCATACAACGAGCGAAAAAACGGAGCACGCACACATAGACGCGTAGGTACTGCGATTTCAAACGAAGACAGTCGTAAATGCACTAGCATTAATAATAATAATAATTGTTTATTTATAAAAAGGGCACATTTACAATAAGTTTCTTAACAATTAAAATAGAACACAATTTCTTATTTGCCTGAACTAGCTTGAACCTGTGCTTCAGGCTAGGAAGGGCATATAGTTATTTATGCAACTGTTTTATAATAAGGGGTATTAAAACACGAATGTGGGTTGATGATAATAGTATAACATGAGTGTTTTAATACCTAATTATTACAGTTGCGTACAAGACTTTATCTACAACCATGACATGAATCCTCTATAAAATGTTCTGAAACAGTTTTTGAAATACTAATATCGAACAACAATGGCGGGATACGACGCTATGATATAGTATAGTGAAACGCGCGTGCGTGACAATGTTCTTTTTTTTTTTTGAAATTCATAAATATACCACGAATTGAGTAGTGAGAATTGAAGGGAGGATGATGATCCCTTCCTTACTCATCAAACAGATGAGTAAGGAAGGGATCATCATCCACGTAAAAGCAAAGGAGTTGCATTATGAAATTCAGTACACCATTATAACTCCCGTTTGGATGCTATTATGGTTACTATGACACTGGGTTTTTTAATGTTGGCAATAAGCTAACTGTTTCAGAAACTTTTTTAGAGGATTTATAGCATGGGCGTAGATAAAATACTTAATGTAATAAAATAACAATGAGTATAAAGTGAAAACTAAATCTAATTTAGGTTAATAACAGTAAAATTGCATGTTAGCGTTTCTATTTGCAGACAACAAGTAGCTCTTCTGTCTGTGCATAGGCGATGGTTAGTAAATATCTAAGTATAATTTTTTTACAGCTAAAATAATTTAATTTATAGTTACTTAGTTTTCTATTTAATTTATTGTACAGAAATGGGCCTTAGATATTCGCTGTAAGTAGACGCATGTCGGAGTCACCGACATAGCTTGCAGAGTAAGCAAGCTGAATTGGCAGTGGGCTGGCCATATTTGTGGAAGGACTGATGGCCGGTGGAGCAGACGAGTCCTGGAGTGGAGACCGCGTATCGGCAAGCGTAGTGTGGGACGCCCCCAGCTAGATGGACCGACGACCTCAAAAAGGTGGCTGGTAGTTGATCTTCGGAAAGAAACGGTTAGATGTTTTAACTGTTTCTTTATGTGTGACCGCAGAAGTTAACACGGGGCTATTTTGCCCGCACCGATCGGTACCGACTTGTCTTTACCGGGAACCCGCTTTTTAGGGTTCCGTAGTCAACAAGGAACCCTAGGAAGGTTTAGCTCAAAACTATTGGTATTAGAAAGTTGTAATTTGGCATGAGTATACATGTTAATGACGCCGAAAAAGTGGTAAAATAAAATTTTGAAAAAAAAAAACAATTATTTAGGGTACCTCCCCTACATGTAAAGTGGGGATGATATTTTTTTTTTTCAACTACATGATAAGTTTGTTCTTGGGATAAATTCATCCCAACTATGGAACCCTTCATTGTGCGTGGTCCGACACGCACTTGGCCGGTTTTTTTTTATGCAAGCACCCTGAGTATACGTGCGTTTTCACTCGTTTTGAGGAACCGGCCTTCTGTGCCTCTCTACTCTGTGCTCACAGCCTGTAGGACGATGTTCCGACAGCCCGCATACTGCGAGTCCGGAGTCCAACTGTGGCTTTAATTAGGACCGACTTTCGGGTATACATTCATGGTTATATAGTTTAACTGCACCAGTGTTTTTGTTAACCGCATAACGTGTTAAATTTTAATGCTTACTCGTACACACTGTGTTGGTTCTTGTATTTTCACATTAAATAAATTTAAGTGTGGCTTCGCTAAACGATACGAACTTGGTAACTCTTGGAGTTTATCTTTCCGGTAGAACGTTTTATTTTGTTTAGTATTTATTGTGTTAGCGAAAGTTTTAAACTGTCTGAAAAGGCACTTATTTTGTGGAGTTACGCGTTACATGTAGCGCTGCCTGTGCAACAGGCAAAACGGCTATTTTTGGCGATATTAGCAAATATCCTAAGTACCTATTAAGTACCTATTATCAACAAGATAACATCAGACTTACATTTTTAGTAGGAACTACTGCATCGTGGTCAAGCAGTGACATACGCAAAAAAATAGTTACAAAAAAAAAACAATGAGAAACTAGAAGTTAATAAGTGTACCTAATTTATTTATTTATTTAACAATTTATGTACACACATATAAACAGATAAGAAGAAAGGAACAGAAAAAAACGTACAAAGGTGATGCTTATTTCTAATGAAATCTCTTCCAGCATACCTGCGATAGGAAAGTAGATATAGAGATGTAGACAACGTGCGTAAGTGTGGAAAGAATATAAATACTTTTAAACATACAATAAGAAAATATACTTACATACATACTTCTAAAACATATAATCACTCAAATATTTACTATTTTGCACTACAATGTAGTGCAAAATAGTAAATACATAATAATATGCAACTATGACGAAGTGGAAAGATAGTGATCCTTTACTCTTCTTTTAAAGGCTGCAACAGTTTGGCAGTCCCTAATGAAAAAACAAATATAAAAACAATATAAAAAAATATATAATTATAAAAATTTACGTAAGGTGCAATCAGGCACGTAGCTGCTGCTATATCAGCCCTATCAATGATACAGGGCCGCCGGACTACAGGGGCCCCCGAACGAAAATTCGGAAAATGTAATTCACAACCTCAAATTCTAATTGATTAATAAGAGGCCTGTAATGAGTGAATGCCCAATGAAAAAATGAAAATTAACATTTTATTTATGGTTTACAATAATGCTTGAAGCAACAGGCGCGGTCCAATACTCAAGCTAACGAATTAATTAAAAGAAACAGTAAAAGAACAGAGAAAATCTAACCTACTTATCTAAGTTAACTCTAATAAGCTGTCATTGTAATTATACTAAAGAGTAGTCAAATTTTGGGCTCGTTTCGCTCGGTCTTGCATTCCCTTAGTATAATCACAATTACAGTTTAATCTGGTATCCCAGCCTAGTTCCTCCAATTTTCGAGATCGCTTCGCTCGCTCTTACATTCTCTTGTAGTAAAATTACTTCGCCAGTTTAATCTAGTAGACGAGTCAGGATGCTCCAATTTTCTAAATCACTGCTCAGTCTTGCATTCTCTAAGGAAAATCACAATGAAAACTTTATCTATCCCGGTCCAGAATACTCGAATTTTCGAGCTCGCTCCGCTCACTCTTGCATTCTCTTAGTAAGATCGAGGACAGCCTATACCTTTAAAGTCAGTATGCTTGTTTTATTTATTTTATAATAACAATACCTACGGGTTTCTTTGCAGCTCGCCGCAGTCATGCAAAAGGGGTCTCCAACAAATTTTGATAAAGGGAATCTTTAGGACTACTACGCCACTGGGAACAATCATGGCGCAATAAACAATAATTGAAAAAGTATTGTAAAAAGTTTGCATTAAACGCAGACTCTGGCTGGTTTATAAATAATATATAATAAAAGGTTTAAAAATATGGCTACCATAATATTATTCTTAGTATTTCAATTAAATCAAATTCGAATCTGTTCTCAGTAATAAATAAATACCTACACAAATATTTAACCACACTAAGTTACGGGAAAGCAAAGGTTCAATTTTACAAAGCATATTGACTCAACATCAAATTAATCTCACTTTGTACTGGTATAACGTGCTCATACATTTTAAATTAGAGAGTTTGCTTAATACAAGTGCCCCTAGTACTTTGACTCGTACAACCCGTGTGTCGGATGTTGAAATAACACTGGAAGTGGCTGGGATGAAACAAGATGATTTTTTGCTTAATAAAAAATTAAAGGAATGAAAATGAGTTTTAATTCAGTAAGTATTATGGCTTCGTTTCCTGGGAAAGTTTCGAGGGGTGGGTCAAAACGAAATGAGTGCGCATGTCGGTACTGTATTAAATTAAACATAGCAGACTAAAATGATGAAATGAAAGCGATTAAAATTTTTAAATTTAATCCTCCATATCAAAAAGCTGTATATTTATAATATCGTAATCCTTAATTTATTATTAATTAATGTTTCAGCTATTTGTTTGTCCTTTTACACCGTACTTAACAGATTTTCCTGAAAAAAGTTGAGTGATCCACCCGTCCGATCTATGGGTCCGGGAATTTCACAGAGTGGAGACCTGAATCTCCTGACCTGACCTGAAAATTGTAGGCTGTTTATATAAAGTTTTTGATCGAAGCTGCGAGAAAAAGCGTTTTTTTAGAGTTCCGTAGCCAATTGGCAAAAACGGAACCAACATTTTCGTCATGTCCGTCGGTTCGCCTCTCTGCCTGCGTCTGTGTTTCCGAACGCATACAACCCTAATCTATTCAAAGTGAGAGTAAACAGGCTTCTTCTGGGTAAGCTCACTCCATCGTAGACTTTGTCTCTGTCACCCAGACCTAGACTAGAGTCAAGAGCAAACCCATAGTAAAAAAAAAATTAACAAACATCCGGAGATGTGATTCGACTATTTTTATCGCGGACTATTAGCACTACATCGATGAAAATTTTAAAGAAGGTGTATTAGAAGTTATAATAATAATAATAATTGCATTTATTTCAGGCTACGCCCATAGTGTTAGTAACAGTTTTCTTAAAAACTAGTGTTAGTAGACATAATAAACGTTATGCAACGCTTAATAATAAATCAATGAGTTAATAAAATAATTTTATTTCGAACAGCTAAAAGATCCATAAATTGTTAGTAATAGTTTTGCACTTAAAATACTATTGTTATAAATTTAACTATTGACGAATACCTAATTGCGAAGACCACCCAACAACTAGTACTAACCTTGTTAATAATGGTGTAGTGAAATTACAAAAAAATCACAATTAGGAGAAGCGGGGAGTGCTACTCATAATTATTTTTTTTTTGTGAGATTAAATGTTTGTAAACGCACCCACAACACAGGAGACATTCCTAGTGTGGGCAACGTTTAAAAAAAAAAAACTTTTTTTTTTCCAGAAATACTACGAAAAACCAACTTCTTTTTGCAACCGGTAAAATCTATACTGTGCATGTGAAGATAATTATTCCGACTACGGAACCCTTCACTACGCGTGGTCCGACACGACTTGGCCAGTTTTTATTAATGACACGGGGCACCTTTATGTTGAAATATTATCCTTAATACCGAGTTGAATTCCGACAAAGTGGATTCTGTTTTGTTAATAAATATTGAGGGATACAATTTTAGCTTTGTAATATCAAAGGTTTATCTGGAATAATACGACTAAATTTAGCCCTTGTCGCTACGTTTTCTCACAAAACATCTTATCTAATAAACCCTCGGAGTTACTATTTAAGGACTCTGAAATAACAGCTTGTATTTCTGTTATGCGACATGATGGCTACAAATATAGCCTCCCCTTTCTTGAAGTTGGTTAAAAATACTTCAGTCAGACTTAAAGGTTGGATGAGTACATATATCGCGGACAAATTGTTGTTGCTTTTCTTCATAAAGAATGGAATGAAAAACCTGCATTTTTAGTGCAAAGGAAAACCCGACAACAGATGCGTAGTCATTATTAATTACATCAAAATTATACATCTTTGTTACAAAACACCGCTTATTGCTCAATCCACAGTCCTGCTTTTATTAAATTTAATGATAAACACCGACAATTTAAAGTATTTGTTCAGGAACCGTTTCAACTTTAGCTGAATAAATAATGTTATTTATTTTGCCGGTGGACGTACCTTGCTTGGAATGAATGAAATGAATGTGATCGGTCATGCATCACACTGCATCATTCTGGGTCACTTATAAAGCGGAGTTTTGCACTGGAATTGATATTTGGTACGAATTGCTTTAGTTGACTAAAGTTAAAAGTGTGTTCCAGGAAATAAATAGGAATGAAATAGGTACCTATGTGGGGTAGGGTATAATATGGCTTGTATACCGCTATTTATTTTTCTAAACCTTTTTAAAAATAATTTAATTATTGATCTTTTAGTATACGTGTTTTATTAAAATACCTTTTGTTTTATATATATCTAAATATATAAAAGAAGGAACTGACTGACTGACTGACTCACTGACATATCAACGCACAGCCCAAACCGCTGGGCCTAGAGATTCCAAATTTGGCACGTAGGTTCCTTATGAGGTCTAAGGGTGCACTAAGAAAGGATTTTTGGAAATTTCACCCCTAAGGGGATAAAAGAGGAGATGGAAGTTTGTATGAAAGTCCCTCAGTTTTCAAGTTACTATCTCCAAATTTTGTGTTCAGGCTGACGATTAAAAATTAATTTATACGTGTCTCAGCGTTTATGATAATTCCACCCCCAAAGGGTTAAAAATGAGGATGAAGATGAAAAGTCCTTAATTTTCGAAGAAAAATCACTAAATTTACTATCTAGGCTTATTGTTGGAAGCTAATGCAACGGTGTTGTTAGAATTTCAACCCTAAGGGTGAAAAGGGGGATGAAATTTGGTTTTTAATTCAATTTCTTTATTTTTAAGTTAAAATCACTAATATTTCGGCTTATGTTTGGAAATATTTTTAATCCCGGTCATAGGGTATTTTCAACCCCAGTAGTACGTACCCGTTGGATTTTTTCCGACATCCACGCGGGCGAAGCCGCGGGCAAAAGCTAGTGTATAATAAATTAATAATGCGACTTATTTGGGACAGCTCTCCTGAATGGGCGAATCCTATTACTGGCTGGACGTCCGACGCGTTGCGTGAGCTCAGTACAGAACATGAAAGCTAACCACTCAAGGTCACTGGCATTTATCTGGGCCTTAGGTTTAGTGGAAAGATTACTTGTATCCTTTACTATACTCCATTTGAAATACATAAGATTAGACATTTAATGAAATCTATTTTACAGTCCGTTCAACCGATTTTGACTTCTATTCCGTAGGCATAAATAAGGTTGGCATTAAAAGGAAGAAGTGATTACAATACCAACTGTTTATTGCAGCTGCCAATTGTCATGCCTCCAACGCAATAGAAGTCAAAATCGATTAAACGAACTATAAAAAAGGTTTATTTAAATGTTTAATCTTATTTCAAATGGAGTACTTATAGCTGAAAACTGTATCACACTGCCCGGTTGATGGCAATAGGCTCGCTCCCTTAAGGTCTCTGCACACAGCGGGCGCGGTGCGGCGGGACGCGACGGTGACGCGACGCTGAGCAGTTGTAATGTACTAGATATTACGGACGACGCCACACAGAGCCATCCCGCTCGACGCGATGGTAACCGTCGCGCCACGCCGAGCGGGAATACAAGTCAGAAGCGAGTGGGGCGGTATTTCATGCACCCATTTCCGTTCACGTTATTTTTTCTTAGCTAGCGGAAATAAGAGCAAGAGGCTGTGTGCAGACCTTAATACGTGGTACTTAAATATAACTGGCGAAATGTAGGTGTAATTTAGGTACACCACTGCTCAACCCTTTGGGGAAATAAAGGCGTAATGTTATGTTATGTTATTGCACCTACTACACTACTACATGTAATTTTACCGAACTAGTAAGAATCAATACAAACTAGACCAGAACACATAATTATCACAATTTATGATTAGTTTCAGTAAACCCATTATCGTATTGGAGGACGTGAGTCGGAAAGTAACAATAAACTTAGTTTGATACCGCATCGAGCTACGGTTTAATCCCACGAGGTAAAATGTGTGAACAATATTGTGTTTTCTTTAGGTATTCACTTTGATTTCTACTCTTTATATTAAGCCTGCAATACATAATACACATGCTAGGTTTTGTGGTATGTAGGTAGAGCTCAAAAGCATTCTTCATTCTATGAAAAATATAGACAATTAAATTGAAAACTACTTTGAAGCAGTCATAAAATAATTCTTGCTCTAAAAAACTTGAACAAAATGTATACCATAAACTCAGACCAAATAAAAAACCAAGACAGAGCGCTGCGAACAATACAGTGAAGCATGCCAAAACTACACCTCCGCGCTGTGCGTACACGCTCACACGCACACATTTAAAACCATTTACAATCAAACTACGTCTCACTAAGTGCACACATGTTTACGAAACCGGCCTCACGTCACTGTTGACAGCGATCTGTCTTGGTTTTTTATTTGGTCTGAGACTATACACATCTCTTTCAGCTGTAGAATGTTTACGAACAAATTCAATTTGCCTCGCGTTTTCCTATTTTGGAGTCAGTTTCCAGTCTAACCAGATGCAGCTGAATACCAGCATTTTACACGAAGCGACTGCCTATCTGTCCTCCACAACAAGACTGGTTGTCAGAATTTTGAGTTCTGACTACCCGTAACGACTGTTAAAGATCTACGAATGATAGCCGGGACCACAGAACAGATAAAAGAGGTTAGAAAGGATATAATATTATTATTATATCCTTTCTAACCTCTTTTAATAGCGAGGGCTGCACTAAAAGTATCGGGAATGGAATATTTCCACTGTTCCTGTCATATTAAATCTTTTTAATTGAAAACTCCTTGGTTTTAAAAATCGAATACCATTGATTTATTTTAAAAAAGATTCTCGGTCTTGTCACAAGGTTTTGTCAAACTTGTTTAGTCGTTGAGAAAATGGAATTGACTCGAGAAAATTCAAGAGCGATGATTTATTATGACTTTCGAAGTGGTTTAACACAAAAACAGTGTGTTGACCGGATGATTTCTGCATTTGGTGATGAAGCCCCATCCAAAACCACAATTTATCGCTGGTTTGATGAATTTCAACGTGGACGTGTCAAGCTCAGTGATGATCCCCGTCAAGGTCGTCCAAAAACTGCAGTCACCCAAGAAAACGTTGATGCTGTGCGTAAGCTGATTGAGGAAGATCGACATGTGACATACCGCAAAATTCAGGCAACTTTAGACATTGGCATGAGTCAAATACAAATAATCTTGCATGAACAATTAGGTGTAAAAAAGTTGTTTTCCCGATGGATACCGCATTCGCTCTGTGAAGAGCAAAAAGCGACTCGCGTTATTTGGTGCGTCAGAACTCTCGAAAGATTCCACGCAGGATCCTCAAATGCTGTATACAACATCGTATCAGGTGACGTATCCTGGATATATGCGTACGAACCCGAAACAAAAAACCAGTCACGAGTTTGGGTGTTCGAAAATGAGTTAAAGCCAACAAAAATTGTTCTTTAACGGAGTGTTGCAAAAAAAATGGTGGCCACGTTTGTCTCCAAAACCGGCCATTTTACGACTATTCCTCTTGAGGGACAAAGAACGGTTAATGCAGAATGGTATGCTAGCATTTGTTTGCCACAGGTCGTTTCTGAACTCCGTAAAGAGAACTGCAACCGCCGCATCATCCTCCATCACGACAATGCGAGTTCTCACACCGCGCACAGAACAAAAGAGTTTTTAGAGCAAGAAAACATAGAATTATTAGACCATCCGCCGTACAGCCCCGACCTAAGCCCTAATGATTTCTATACTTTCCCTAAAATAAAGAATAAATCGCGTGGACAGAGATTTTCATCACCTGAAGAAGCTGTGGACGCCTACAAAACGGCCATTTTGGAGACCCCAACTTCCGAATGGAATGGTTGCTTCAATGATTGGTTCCATCGTATGGAAAAATGTGTCAAATTTCGCGGAGAATACTTCGAAAAGCAATAAATACATTTTTAAATAGTAATGTTGTGTCTCTTCCTTGATTCCCGAAATTTTCAGTGCCGCCCTCGATAGTTCCTGATTTGTATTAAAACGCGTGTCGTCGCTTGTCCCACTCTCTTACGAGCAAGAGACCAATACGTACGCGCATAACGCACACAAATATACCACACGCACTCGGATCGCGAGTTTTCTATTGGTTGTCACACTGCGTTTGACGAATACTCACACACATCAATTTCTCAAATATGTTACAGTGAGCTAAAGGTCGATTATTTGTATCGAAAAATTACTGTAATTTTGTTACTTTTAGTTTTGCTGTTTTCCGCTTTAATTAAGGGGTATGAATAGTGTGGTCTTTCTAAATACATAACGGGAAACATCCGATGTAGCCGCGAAATTCAAATTTTCTTTCTTTTTTATCTAGTCGTCATAATTATTATGTTGCAATAAACAGTAGGTAAATGGTAATATAAACAAAGTTATTTTAACTCTGATTTTACTCATAATAATCATTTGTGTTCATACACACATAATTAATATCGACATTGTTTAAAACTTGCTACAACATTGTCGATACGCATGGATTTCGTATTGGTTCGATGCCCGCGACGTTCGCAGTGAACGCAATACATTGCGCGATTGCTCAGGTAGAACAAGATGGTACCCATGTGTTGCAAGCAATGTATAATTTAGCAACTTTTTGCGATTGTATTTTTTTTATCTACAAACTACATAATACTGTTGCAATAATTACAAATATCACTTGTATTTTAAGGTTTTTGGACTTGAGAAAAGAAATCCCTTCACGGGCCACACTACACACTGGCGTCTTTTCCGACAAGTTATAATAGCGCAAGATGGCATAATTCTTTATTTTTCGCGGAGGTTCGTACGCTGACAATAAGAGCGCGATTGTTGGCCAGTGAAGCAAATTTCGGTTTACTTATGAGCGTTTGCTCATAAGTGCGGCGAGCCTTCGTGGTGCGTCTCATCTCGTATAAATTTATTTGGTATATTTTCATTCCAGTAACGTTCACAAGATGTAATTAAAGTGAGATATACCAACTGTTGATATAATTTCTTTATATACCTATAACATTTATATACTCTAAAACTTCGTAACTTCTATCGTTTAAAATATAGTTACATTAATACCATCATTATGGTTAAGACCTGGATTCAAAGCAATCCGAGTCGGATAGGTTAGGTTAGAAGGCTAAGGCGGGAGCGGCGGCCGAGCGCCAGATCCCACCCCTCTATTGTTGGTGAATCATTTGGGTTAGGTTAGGTTTAGAACTGCAGTGACCATTAACGCGCGAAGGCGAGCGAGCGAAGCGATCGTGAATTTTTTCGTGCCTATAATTAAGTAGGTACCTAGGATTGGTGCTCGACAGCCGGAGGAATTTCGGCCCCCACTTCCGCGGGCGGCTGTTGTGTAATGGATTGTCACCCATCCACGAAGCGACCGCGGCAAGCGTAGCTTAACTGTCAAACAACCCGTGCGGCTGTAATTATTTAGCCTGGAACAAATATTTAATCAAAATAGCATTTGGCAAATCTCGACGTTTTCTCGTGACCACGAACAATTCAACGTGGTTGAAACTAAATTGCTATTTTGATTAAATATTTGTGAGCTAAATGTTATAAGTAAATGTTGCAACCATGATTGCAGTCGACTGAATTTATGAAACTTTAAAGCTAATCAGATAATAAATAGAACACAAAATACGAAAATATTTAAAGTCTGTGGGAAATAACACAGAATTAGATTAATATTCATCCAGACTAATCCATACTACAATCATAAATGTGAAAGTAACTCTGTCTGTCTGTCAGTCTGTCTGTATGTTACGTTTTCACGCCTAAACCGCTGAACTGATCGTCATGAAATTTGGCAGAGTATAGCCTGGGATATGGAGAAGGACATAGACTACTTTTTTACGCCATAACCGACATTCACGCGGGCGGAGCCGCGGTCAAAAGCTAGTTTAATATAAGCACATGCATGTGGTCGATCCATCAGGTTAAGCTATGCTTGAAGGGGTTGGCCCGTGGATGGGTGACCGTCTTTACAATCCGAGACTCCTCCGTGCCTCGGAAAGCACGTTAAGCCGTTGGCCCGGCTGTCATTCGTGGATCTTTCGTCGTTACGGGTCGTCAGAAGTCCAAAAGTCTGACTACCAGTCTTTCCAAAGGGTATTGTATTACCCAGTTACTGGGTTGTGGAGGTCAAATAGACAGTCGCTCCATGTAAAATACTGATATTCGTCTCCATCCAGTTAGACTGGAAGCCGATCCCGACATAGTTGGGAAAAGGCTAGGCAGATGGATAAGCACATACATGTTATCAAAAATATATAAAGAATCACATTTCAAATCATATTCAGCACATTTGATAGTTGAGGGGTTTAATTCCAAGACCCACTAAAACGATTTTTCGAAGAGTCCTGCTCTTCGCCGACAGGGCTCATCAGCGACTAATTAGAAAATGGTGAAAAAAATTGTGCGAGCAACTTGGAAGTAGCGTTCGCCGGCCGCTGCCGTGGCACCGCTCGCTTCGCTCGCTCGGCTCACGCGCGGTTGGTCACAGTTCTAAACTAACCTAACCTATGGGCTCATCAGCGACGCAACTTATCTGCGATGGTCAGATACCGTCGGCGAAGAGTCCTGTCGGCGAAGAGTCCTGTCGGCGAAATGTACTGTCGGCGAAGAGACCCGTCGAAGTAAAGTCTTGTCGGTGTTCAGTCTGTCGGCGTAGTGTCTGTCGGCGTTTAGTCGTACTGATCTGATTATTTTAAGACCACTTTGATGAATATATTTTGTTTATTGATAAAAAAAGATAGGTATATCAAATTCAAAATCATTTATTTGCAAATATGGGTAAGCAATATGTAGACGTTTTACAAAATTTATTTATTTTGTTATACATCTACATATTGCTTGCATATTGTACCTAAAACTTTAGTACGTACTCTTGCCCAGAATCACAATTTCAAAACAAAATACCCTCACTTCAAATCTAAACAGAATACCAAATGCATTTCACAGTAAAAGCCTTCAGGCAATCAGAATATAGACAACAGCGATCGTTCACAGCATTGCTTTGTAGTTTGTACCATTTACCAGTGATTGAGCCAATAATGTACTGCCCGCTTGTTAAATAATAAATCATCGCTTTGTAAAACCCACGACCAACCTGCGTTGACAGCAAAATTTTAGCTTGATACTCCGTACACTGGCTATTTTCAGTGAATTAAAATCAACAAAAACTGAACAGACGGAACTAAATAACAGTGTAGTTGATCAAATAACTCGACCCCATTCACGTTGTTACCGTTCGGGCTAAAAGTTTCATCGAAAAATGAAGCCTTGTGACGTACCGCTATAACCGAGTTCCAAATAAAATGGAGCTTTGTCGGTAAGTGAATTAACCGGTCTCTTTTTTTCAGTGCCACTATCAAAGCCTGTGTTTAATAGACTTTTATTGTTTGTTAACATTTTAAAACGCTGTTCCAAACAATCCGAACTGTGTATCTAATGTTTGCACGAACATGTACAGTACAACTATTTTCTTAATGTCCCTCGGCTAACTTCGTGTTTCGTCAGTCTTTTTTATCATTTTCTTTTACAATATTCTTCACAGTTCCAACTGAAACACCACTCTCCACCACAGCTTTAGAAACACGTTTTTGAACTTTTTGAAAATCCAAACCATTGCTTTCTTTCTTGAATCCATCGGCTTCTTGTCGAAACACGAAGTGTTGACGCCGTATGTGTATCCGAACTATCAACCGTAGCTGTCAAACACCAATAACTCTATTCTGCAGCCGCTGCCAATAGCAGCCTTTCACCATGACGTGATACGCTATACTAACCAATGACGTGCCCGATACATCACGCCATACTCGCCGTCCGCCGGGGAATGACCGCCACGCGGCACTTGCTCGACCGCCATCTACACATCTATCAACGTATTTTGTGCTCCCTATTTTTATAGTTAAAGCTAAATTGTAATGCCTTTTGTGTCGTTATCTATATTTCAACGAACATTAAACCCAAGTCAAAAGGTTCCTAGTCTATTATTTAAAGTTTGATCCCTATACCGAACACGAAGTTTGCCAAGGGACATTAAGAAAATAGTTATACTGTTCAGCCGTTATGTTCATCAAAATGTTTCATGAGAAATTGTTTACCAATGTGCGGGGTTTTCAGTCGCCGACTTTTTCGCTTTGATCAGACGAAATCAAGTTACAGTTAGATCAAGTCCTCTCAAAGGGAAGCAATGAACTGAAACCAAAAGAAGCGAGGTAGCTTCACGGCAAAGGATAAAGATGTTACTTGGATTTATGGGTAACACACGGGACCAAACTCGGCTTTGAAACTGCTAAGCCAAACTCTTTTAATTATTCTCGACTGTCTAAAATTCCCTCAAACTTTTACGGATCGCGTTAATGAATTCCGATGCTTAATGAGCTTTACATTATCCGATCCGAGGTAATTTGATAAACAGCTACAAAATGAATAAGCTACTAAATTCCTAAGTAATTAAAAATTATTTTAACAGAAATAAGCATTTATATTTCAGTGAATAAACACATTATAAGAGTGCTATTTTTAAATAATAACAATGACGCAAACATTTCAAACTCTAATTCATGTTAGTGCCGTCTGAGTTAACATTAATACTCCTTTTGTGTCCAAGTTAAATAAAGCCAACAAGCATATTTTAAGTATTTTACTAGAGCTAGCATCATACATATTTATTAGACTTTATGTAAAACTTATGTAGATGCTCTTTTTAAAGCAAATGAGAAAACCAACTGCGTAGCAAAATGCTACGCCGTAGACAGTTGCTACGAGACACATTGTCTCGTAGCAACTGTCTACGGCGTAGCATTTTAGGCACAGATAAAATTATGTTGGGTAAAATTATAACGTTTCGTGTCAAAACTGGCGTTTGAAGACATCATGAAATTACTCCCTTCCTTGTAAGTTTGTGACCTACTTACATATTGTATCCGCTCAAAGATTTCTGCGAAAATAAAACCAAATTGTGTGGAGCATTTCCATATATTATCGGGGTTGTTGTGAAATGTTCACGCGGCGTTCATCTGTGTAACAATCTTGGTCAGTTGGTACACAATACGTCAGCGGGTAATCCTCTAGAGGCGTTTACGGACCGACACGCGGGCGTTTGTATATTTATTGCCTTTAACAGCTATAAAAATGTTGCGAACACACATTAGCGAGACTAACCGGCGGCACGCGAGAAGCATGCCGTGATGACGGGCCGTTTCCGTCTCGCAGCCGGGTAATGTGTTAACTTTAGTTGCTTTTCACACCAAAGTAGGGGAAATGAAATATTTGGAACATTAAGTGGTGTAATAAGCCGGTTTCCTACAGCGGAGTAAGTTTTCGGTATATACGTGGACATTGGGTTCATCTACGGACGCTTACATTGAGAATGTGAACAGCTGACGCGAACCTTTTCGAGCGTGAACTAAACACGCTTTGCACGAAATGTGTGCAATTCACATTTTGCGTGCAATCAGTTGCACGATGCACAGTATCTTTGAAATTGCTACTATTAAGTGAAATAATATCTAAATAAAGGACATTGACCAGGTTTGGACCAAATGCTGCCCAGACAAGAGAGTTCTTCCAAATGGTTCCTTGCATCATTTTATACAAGAAAAAAAGACGGTCCTAGGGTTAAAAAGTTAATGTTTAAGGTTTTTCTGGTAGTTTTATTTATTTATTGGATAATTTTTAAGATAGCGTCACTGAGTTTGAACTCGTTGGTTTTGTCTTGACAAGTACTTTATAGCCCGAGGTAGCAGGTTTAGTTTCCAGGGTTTGATTATAATGCCTGAAGGTGGCCATAGGAACTCCTAAACCAAACAAGGTAGCACCATCGTGTTTGGACTCATTGGTTATGTATTGACAAGTGCTATTACACTAGGTGGAGTTCAGGTTCTGATGATGGAGCCAAAACATATTCAAGGAGTCCAGACACGATGGTGCTATCTTTTTCGGTTAAGGAGTTCCTATCGCCTTACGCATTATTTAGCTTGGAAAAAAGGGGGTAAACATTTAGGGAGTTCGTCTGTAACCGCTTATTAAAAAACTAGATACTTAGGTCCTTATTATGACTAACTGGTCCTTTATTTAGAAGTTTATTGGAAATACCAAGAAAATGTTTAAAACAATACAGTTTTACTGCCAAATCATAGAAGAAAAACTAGTCATGGGTTCCATTCCCAATACAAACAATTTGTATGGCCTACAGCAGGTACAAACATTCAAACTCTGTTTGTGTTGTAGATTTGATTGTACACCAGTATGGATGACACAATAGTGAAAAACGTGTACATTTTGTTATCGGGCGTAGGTTACCTATGCCATGTTTGAAAACTGCGTGGTTTGCATAAAACTAGTGCCCGCAATGCGTAGGGCAGGGGAGATCAGATTTCTACAGGAAAAAAATTTGAACGGGGATAACTACGGCAGCTTATTAAAAAACCATCTAAATGATTACAAGCGTATTTAAACTGCGTTTGATTTTATTTTACACCATTAAAGTTGACTACAGCACCAGCTTTTTGTCGCCATATCCCAGTAGTTCCATTCTCTAGTTCCATTGTGGGACTACTGGGATTTTTTTCTCCCAGTAGTTCCATGGAACTGGCATACAGGGTGTGGCGTAAATAGTGGTCCGCCGTTAAGAGGTCGATACACCGTATATTCAGCAATCACATACCACAATGTGAACTAATTATCTTTTTTTCTTAAAAAATTAACAGCTTGCTTTACTCATTTGGCTGTTAATTTCTATGCAAGACATTAAAGTATTGTAAACAAAAAAATAATTAAAACATAATGTCATTTCTAGAAATTACAGCTAGTAAAGGAGTTGTTTAAATTGTGGTATGTGATAGCTGAATATATGGTGTATCGACCCCTAAACGTTTGACCACTATTTACGCCACAGCCTGTATGCCAGTTCCATGGAACTACTGGGAGAATAAAATCCCAGTAGTCCCATAATGGATCTAGAGAATGGAACTACTGGGATACGGCGCTTTTTGTTAGACAAATTTTAAATAAGTCCAGCTGCCGACTATTTCTGTTTTGTGCTCGTAATTATATGTAGAACTATTTTGTTTTATATTTCTGATTACTCGAGTTAATGATCTTTTCTATGCACGTATTTCTGGGACAAATAAGCATATGCCCAAATACTCAAACGTCACTTAACTTTAAGACGTTCTTATAAGTGTTTCTGTCGCTACAAAACAGTTTAAAGTGACAGAGACAGCATTAGACTTAACAGCGACTTAAAATTGAATTGCGTTTGAGTATTCAGCAGTTAGTGTTCTTTCTTTCTTTCAAAATTTTATAGCAACCAAACACCGGGACATTTTGGGTCTCCGATTCAACAGAGTAAGTTAAAAATAACCCTTTTTGAATTCTTCCAATGTTACATAAACAGTCTACTATACAAACACTTCTTGTAAGTACGTACTCTTTCAAATAGTTTTACCAAAATCTTTAACTAAAAACCAATGGTTGCAACACGAAGAGACCATAATTACTGGTTCAGTAAGAAGAATGTGCCGAGAACTGTGGCAAGCACAGACCACTGTATTAATGAACGTCCGACACGCGATTAATGGTACATAGTGTACTGAATGTGTAGGTATTGTATTGTATTTTGGTACGACAAGCTTCAATTATATTGTATTCAATTGTGAGCACCTAAGCAACGTGTATTCGAATGCAAGGCATGTCGAAACATCCCAATACCTACCTATATAGTTTGTAATAAAACGGCTTCGTTGGTCTAGTGCTCGCAAGGGCTACTGCTGAGCATGAGGTTCCGGGTTTGATTCCCAGGTCGAGTTAAGTTTTACATCGTTTTTCCATCAGGAATTTCTCTTTAGTAGCCCGGAGTCTGGATTTGTGTCCGTGTCATCAGTAAGTTGAAAAATAATAAAAAAAAAATTGTGCAAAATAGCTAAAGCTCTTTATATTAGTAATAAAATAAAAACTACCTGACTAATAACAAATAATGAAACAGGTAGGAAAAAACAAAGTAATACTGAACTTAATTTAGAAACTGCACATGGCCTCATCAACTCAGATGTACAACTAGCTCAGGAATTTGAAAGCTTTTTTGCTAATATTCCTCTTAAAACTACTGAAGCTTTAGATTCCGCACCCGCGCTTTTTGTTCCCTTACTTAGAAATAATATAAAGGTATGCCCTTTGGAGTTTAGGTTTCAGTATACAAGCCCCCAGGCTGTTATAATTTTTTTTAAAGATCTTAAAATTAAATCAATAGAAGATCTCTGGGGAATGTCTGTAAAAGTCTGTAAGATCTATCATCAAAACAATTGCGGCCTATTTAGCTTTCATATTTAACACCAGTGTGGACCAAGAACTCTTTCCGAATCTCATGAAACACAGTAAAGTAGTTCCATTGTTCAAATCCGGTGATAGTAAATAACCCAAAAATTGCCTGTGTCGATTCTGCTAGTTCTCAGTGTTATAAATGTTACGTTACTTTAATAAAAATTCCATCTTTCATGAACAACGATACGGTTTCATCAAAGGGCGTTGTGTACAACGTCCTTTGGTGAAACCATACTGTTGTTTAATGTTCTTTATTGAGGTGACACCAGCGTCAGTTATCACTGACGCCGGTGTCCAACATTGTAACGCCTGGGAAGGAGCACAAGATGCCATTGGAATCTTTTGCGACCTCTTTAAGGCGTTCGATTGCGTAAACCATGAGATACTTTTGCTTAAACTAGAGGATATGGGATTAGAAACATAGCTCTTGATTTAATAAGATCCTACCTGATAGATAGGAAGGTTAAAGATCAGGTAAATGGCGTAAACTCACTAGGGTCTGATTAGGGTCTTTTACATATATCTGTAGGTAAGTCATATGGTGTATCTAAATCAGTGTTTTTCAAAATTTTTCATATTGTGGCCCCCTTAGTATGGAAAAATTATTCGCGACCCCCTCCCTACCCTCCGCGGTTTCTAACTTGGAATTCAAGTCTGTCACTTTGGTTACGTTTTGGTTAAGCAGAAAAACAGAATACCCACAATTAACCACAGAAGCTTCGAAGTGTTTGATTCCACTTGGAAACTCCTACTTGTGCGAGATAACGTTTTCATCGATGGTTCAATTAAAAGGCAAACAGAGAAATCGCCAAAATCTAGAGAATCTTATGTGTAAAAAAATTGGTTAACGAGAAACAGGCGCAACCATCACAATAATGTGAAATATGGGTGCGTATGTTCAACTTCACATTAATAATTAATTTGACTACTAGGTATTTGTTGATTTCTGTTAACCTAAGCCTTTAATTATTTTTATTTATTTTTTGTTAATAAATATAACGTTTTGAACTACTTTGATTTTATATTTATGATCTTTAAATTTTAAAGTAACGGTGACCCCCTTAAAGATGCTTGGCGACCCCCACGTTGAAAAACACTGATCTAAATTATAAAGAGTATTATTCTATACTAGCTTCTGCGACTTAGTACAGTGGAAGTCGTAAAACACCACAATATACTAAAATACCAGCCACATTTTAATAAAACTTCCCTGAATAGGTACTACGTTTGTAGTTTTGGTCACAGCAGTCAAAATATACAGAGAGTCAGGACTGGTGACAGTTCTATGTTGTATGGTAAAGGGTTTGGTTTCCGCACTTAGTCCTTCAGGTGGACTATTTGTACATGGGTCATGGCGGCCATCAGCAGTTATTCCAACCAGCCCACCTCCGTCCAGAAGTTAATTACGTCTCCCGGTTTGTTTAGAACATTAATTTGTGAAAGATCTGGGTGCCCCGAGGGTTTCTGTTCTAATCTAGGTGACGCCTGTGCATTCAAAGAGCACATGTGGTTTTCTTAGCTTCCATGCAAGCCCTGCACAGAGGATTGTCCGTTATACCTATTGTGTGGAAGTGTTTGTTTAGCGAGCAGGGTCCCCATCACTAGGCGCAGGCCGGTCCTGTCCAGGGGTAATAAACGCCTGGTTAGCCTACCATCTAAGAATGGCATAGCCTCCCTGGATTGTCCGCAGCCCGGTGTCGAGATCCACCAGCTCTTTTCTAGTGAATTATTGAAGGCCTACTTTCCTGCATATACACTAAAATGGCACACTACTGACACATTTAATGTTTCTCATTGTGATTCTTACAGACTATTTGACTAAGAACTACTATGAGGTAAACCTGGCTAGAAAACAGGCGTGGTTTAATGTTCTGTATGCTATCGTGTAAATTTGTACTGAACTATGAATGAATTTCCTCAATATTTCGTGCTATTCTGATAATCTTCTTTATGTGAAGATTGGTCAGAAAATGTTGAAAAAAATCTCTCTGCCGTTCAATCCTTTTTTTTAAGTGACCCTCATTCTAGGATTTTTTAGGTGACGCGAGAGTGATATTCACATACATTCGATCCCGAAAAATTTGTAGATGAAGCCAACACCGAATTTTTGGTCCTTTCAGAGATCAGTAACGTAGCGCATTGAACATTGAAATTGAGTAGATACTGCATCGGGTTATGTTTTAAATGTTTGGTAATTACTAATTATGTTTTTTTGAATTTTTCCTTCTTTTGTTTCTCAGTTTTTAAATGAGGAAAGTGTTTCTGTATAATTTTTAGGGTTCCGTACCCAAAGGATAAAACGGGACCCTATTACTAAGACTCCGCTGTCCGTCTGTCCGTCTGTCTGTCCGTCTGTCACCAGGCTGTATCTCATGAACCGTGATAGTAAGATAGTTGGAATTTTCAAAGATGATGTATTTCTGTTGCCGCAATAACAAAAAATACTAAAAAACAGAATAAAATAATTATTTAAGGGGGCTCCCATACAACAAACGAGATTTTTTTTGCTCGTTTTTGCTCGATATTGATAGCGGTAACAGGTAGATACTTGAAATATTCACAGAAAATTTAGTTTAGTTATGTATATATTCGCATTAAAAATAAATAATTAAATTAAAATAAAACAAATATTTAAGGGGGGCTCCCATACAAAAAACGTTTTTTGCTGTTTTTATAGATAATAAATCAATCAATCAATCAAAATATTTTATTTCACATAAACCTACATGGGCACTTATGAAACGTCAGAAGCTAGGTGCACGGTTCGAGTTAGTCGTTTCCTATGGAGAAGAGCCGGCAAGAAACTCCACGGTTACTCTTTAAAAAATAATTGGCTTTACAATATTATTAAATAACAGTGATAATAGGTATGGGAGGACAGTGTAGGCCTTTCAACAATTACCAGGTACTTAACAAAATAGAAAACCGCCAACAAATCTACACTCTACTAGGCCTACAACGTTCTCACATTCACAAAATATAAAATAATCTAAGTATATAAAATATTAATGACATGATTGCAATTATAACTACAGTAACATATCTGAATAAATATCATGTCCACAAAAGCCACTAATAAAGAATTGGAATTCGATTTGTAGGTAAATAATGTCAAATAATGAAAAGATTATGTCAAGGAAGTATGTAAAATAAAAAAAATAAAAATTCTAAATAAACATCGTTACTTGGGAGCAGTTAATAGACATTGACATAGTTATGTTGTTTATGAGGTACCAGGGAAGCCACATGTGCAGAAGGAATTATTGCCAAACTTCCTTGTCTTCAACGTAGTCTTTTATCTAATAATATGCTTTTTTGATAAGGACACGTTTGATGTGGGTTTTGAACTTTCCGTCGCTAAGTTCTGTAACCGACTTTGGCAACTTGTTATAAAAGCGGATACTGTTTATAAGAAATGACTTGCTAGTTTTAGTTAATCTGAATTTGGGTATCACAATTTCATGTTTACTACGTGTATTTATATTATGGAAATCGCTTCTTATTTTGAAAAGTCCTAAGTTTTTGCGAACATACAAAATACTTTCTAAGATATAAAGAGAAGGCAAAGTTAGTATATCAATTACTTTGAATTTATTTCTAAATGGTACGGAACCCATCGTGCGCGAGTCTGACTCGCACTTGGCCGGTTTTTGTATTAACTGTCTGTACCCGATATACTGCAATCATTAATCCGCTTAATCGCCGCATTGCATATAATTATCGTGTGGATTGGTAGTGGGGTGGTCATGTTCAGTGATGGGTTAGGTATAAATGATAAATGATTATGTTTCTGTAAGTAGGTTTATATAAACACTTTTACACGTCAATCATATTTTAATAACCAGATAAGGTCAGCGTTCCCTATCTGACTACTCTGAGAAGAAAGGCCGAAACAAACTCAGGGGTTTCTTTTAAAGTCCAGACATAATCTTTGTCTGATCGTGTGAAGACCATGTAGATTGATGTCGGAAATGTTTTGTTGAGAAAAGAACTACACAGATTGAGTGGACCTGTCCAGTCAGTGCACGCATTTGTCAGTAATCGTGCAGCTCAACTCAGAACTTAAGAAGCTCAACGATTCGACGAACAATACCAAAGAAAGGACATTTGGGTAGGCCGCATGAATTACTTAAACTGCAAGATCATGATTAAAAATAACAGAGAAAAAATATATGTATTTATTCAGGAAAAAAATTTGAGATGGGGGAGGTAAGGGCAGGTTAACATTCACCGTTGTAGATACAGGAAAACGATATTAGGACACTGTCATTATTTTATTGATAAATTATGTTCCCAGGTTTTGAAAAAAATGTACAGTCAGCAAGAAAATGGTACATTTTCACAAAAACTTTTTTGGTGCCCATCGATCATGTTTTTTATAAGGATCAAAAAACTCTATCGGACCAACTGAGGTTTAAGTAATAGAAAAGTCAGAAATCGCAAAAAAAACTTTTCCCATACATTTCGTACGAAAATGAGACTTCCAACTTACTTTTTTATCATGGATGTCTATCCAGTGTCTTGAAACCGTTTTTCTGTAATAAAACGGATAAGGTACCTACTCTTACTGCCCCACCTCAAAAAGGATATATCCTATATACAGGATGGATTTTTGAGGACGTATTTTTTATACGCAAGCCGAGGTAGCGACTTTGATTTGTATGAAATACACTTCTGTCACGCGGATTTACAACTCTGTAACGTACTTTTTACAATGAAATTATTCAATTTTAATTGTTATTTAATCGTGCATAGCCATTATGTGTATAGTATAGTGCATGTTGAAATACAACTAAGAAAAAATAATGGTTATTTCCTTGTTTTTTTTTTTTCACTCACTGGTGGAGACACCTTTTTGTAGGTTAAAAAGAAGAACGACCCATATAAGTTTTGTACTATACATATTAAGGTACACACACAATAAACACTAAATACAACGAACGTTAAGGGCATAATTTTGTGAAACAACGCTTTTTTTGGTTTGACGATAGTTAGAGCCATTTATGACGTATACGCGTGCGTTAAGTGGACGTGAAACAACCCGCCCTTAGTCTATATCTTAATTGTGCTCTGTGCAAATCAAGTAAAAGTGTTTTTTATTTTATTTATTTGGTTAAACACTTTAACAAATAAAAACCAATAATTTTTATATGAACAACTGTTCACACACATACATACAACGAACACACTACGACGTCGTCAACGAGCGACGCGGCACAGCGCGGGGACCGGAGACGCAACACCGTCGCGGCATTGCATCGTACGACACGACCGCGCTCGGATGTACCCTTTTGATTAAGTACTTACGTTGTTACAATTAAACCTTTATAAAATACAGTCCACTTGCTTTACTGCTACCTGAGCATAGACAAAAACTGTTTTTCTCTTGACTGTACTTACCTGTCAAAAAGAGTAACGAGATTAGACTGGAATGACAAAGTATATAGTGGATCAGACAGGAATAGGGATGATGACTAAAAAAACTTTTTTTTGTCCGCCATGTAAATACATAGATTATTAGAAAATATTGGACACGTATTTTTCTTTTTTTACTTAATCAAAACATTACGGCGATACATTGAGTTCAAATGTGACATGACGTCACTTCTCAGTAGATTTTATACGTAGCTGTGACGTAACTCCCCAAATTTAATGTGTTTTATCTAAGTCATTTTTTATAAATAAGATAAAGCAAAAAATACGTGTCTAATATTTTTTTTATTATTTGATTGACGGATTAAACTGATTTTTTTTAACCAGGACACATCCCTATTAAAACATAATAATAACCAGCTGGGGATTAGATCAGAGGATCCGACCGGAATAACGACAAAAAATATTTTTCAGAATTTCACAAGCGTTCATGCTTCTTAATCGAGTGTGCAACCCCTATGCCAATATACATTTATGAATAATGCATCTAATATAGTTGGCAACAAAGTTGGATGCCAGCCTCATTCGCAAACTTTCACTAACGAAATATAAGTTTAAGCTTGTGTGCCTAAACTGACGGAAATTCCTCCTTCAGTAACGTCATAAACAAACAAAAAACTTGAACACTTCGGTCCTAAAAACAGCATGCAATTTTGCGCTTCCACATAAAACTTTGGGTACATTTAATTTGTGTTGCCAAGTGACATTACAAGATATAGTTTTTACTAGCTGCTGCCCGCGGTTTCGCCCGCGTGCAGCAGCTAGTGTTTGTCTGAAATAAAAGTAGCCTAAGGACCTGTGCACACCACGTTTTTGAAACGCGCCGTTGACGCGCGTTTGTAGCGATACAGAACTCAAACTCAAACTCAAATCATTTATTTAAATTAAACCATTTACAGGCACTTTTGAATTATCAAGGAGTTGGTCAGTAAGAAAACTGAAGCTACATGATACATTCCCATTTCAAAGCGTAGTAGGTACCTATGGAGAAGTACGGGCAAGAAATTCCATGGTCACTCTTTTAAATTAAATTGATACAAAAAAAATTATTAGTTAGGTACAATCTATAATGTTGAATTTATAACGAAATGTGAAAACGATGTAAAAATAAAAACGTACACGTTAAAAGCGTCCAGAGTAAAAACATACAATTCAAAAATATTAAATAATTAAAAAAATTGCCGTGGCAGCTAAGAGCCGACCAGTCCCAACTGACGGCGCCCGTTCACGAACAGACGCGATACGCACGCGAGTCAGACGCAGCCCGTAGACCTTTGCACCTGCTCCGTAGGATAAAAGTGCGCCGTCGACGCACGTTTCTAAAACGCGCGTCAACGGCGTGTTTAAAAAACGTGGTGTGCACAGGCCCTTAGTTCCTCCTCATAACATCTGCTATCTGCTAGTGAAATTCCTGTCAAAATTGCCGGAACAAACAGACAGAGAGACAGACAGACGCACACATTTTTTTTTTTTATAAGTACCGTATATACTTTCATACGCAGATAGATACCTACTTCAATTTTATTATTTGTACAGATTGCAAGATTTTTTATTTATTATTATTAGGTTAGGTTAGGGGTTTTTCCATCTCTGTTTTCTACTCAAATGTCAAATCTTGTTTCCCAAATCAAGTTTTCGGTGAGTTATTCACGTTTTTCGTATTTTCTTTTTTGTACTTATTGTGGGGAATAATGGATCCTTTCTCACAATAACAACCAACTAAAATTCACAAGAAAAAGTATGAGTATTCATCAAGCGTTAAAAGGGATAACCGAAGAATGCAAATATGAAAATATAGACTACTAGCTTTTTTTGGATGTCGGTTATCGCGTAAAAAAGTAGCCTTTGTCCTTCTCTATATCCCAGGGTATATCCCTGCCAAATGTCATGACAGATGACAGACAGACAGAGTTGCTTTCACATTTATAATATTAGTATGGATAGTATGGATTAGAGATGAGTTCGATATCATGTCACATGTAAAAATCATCGATATTTTAAAATCATTTCATCATGCAATAACAACGACAAAATCATCAATGCCTAAATCATTACTTGAATGAACGCGAACTTCGGTGATTCGGATGGGCAGGACGTCTCGGGGCGACGCGGACGTTGCGAGGCAGCGCCATCGGCGACACTGAAGTCACAGAACCACAGAGTTTCGATAAAATGCCCGGTGCTGGGTGCTTAATGATAATTTCACCAAGCCGTTCTTCGATCATTTCAGCACTCGTTATTGAAGTGACGTGGTTTTATACATACTTAAATAAAACTAATTGATGATTTTTTCGTTGTTCCCGTCATCGATATTTTTTTATCATTGTCATGCAGTCATTGATACAGAAAAATCATCACTCAGCCCATCTCTAGTATGGATATATAGGGTATATCTATTCAAACATGAAATATTTTAATAGATACACCTCTAAGTGGTAAAGAAGCCATGAAAGCGATTTTTTATTTTTATTTATTATTTTTCCTTAAAATATTTCGTGTATGAATAGATACACCCTACATATGTAGTATGGATATTAGGAAGTAAGATAGATAACTTGTCTTATTAAAGTTATTTCTATACTAGCGCCAAGGTGCGGTCCAGTTCTGCGTGTAAGACCCTTAGTAACTATGCTCCTGCTGCTCATTGACCCGACATAATCATTAGCACTAGCAGCCATTTACGGTACCCGTGGGATAGAGGAAAAGAGCGGTCCAATGTAGCTAACGAAATCTCTTAGAATAGATAATGTTTCACCCTATACAATTGGTGTTGTATTTTCCGATGCCTACTTATTTCTGTAGAAATTCATCTTAAGAGCCAACTAGTCACGGGCTCGAACACACAGGCGGGCGTGGCCAAAAAGCACGCTGTCTCACCTAGCATTGTGTCCGTCATCGTGTGTTGAGTGAAATGCACGATAAATCATAGTAAACCGCGCGCGTAAAAAATTACGAAAAGTCCTTTGGTTTTTTATGAAAAAACTACTGTATAAATCAATTACAAATAAAGTTTATTGAAATCTTCGATAATTGAGCTTTGTCGGAGCGGACTTTGTTTTGAAGATTTTACACTTCTTTTATTACTTATTTACGCCCAAAGTTGCGTTAAAATTAGCAGGAAATACGAATCTTTGTTGGCTCATAACTTTTTAATGGCTTTTTATTTTAATATTCTGCTTCCGTACAGACAAAATTAATAATAAGACAAAATTATATCATGTTTAACTTTGGATGTACAATGTCAAACAGTGGATGAAATTTGTATGGAAAAAGTATCGACTAGTTTCACCTTAAGGGGGAAGCGCTAAGGTAGCTCGCGAAATTAAAATTATCTTACAATTTTTGAAATTTTCAGCTCATTGTCTATGTTGGGGCTGTGACCTCGTCCCGTTGTAATGCTTGAGGGAAGTGTGCGGAGATAACGAAAAGATGAATTTCAAACTTGCTTGTATTTAATGCAAAAAATATATAAAGATTTTATATGGACCGCGACGCGACAATATAAGGATCGCACATAATTTTATTATGATAGTTAACGTATCCGCTCTTAGCGGCTGCTGCGGTCGAACTGCCGCGCCGCGCCGGCCGGCCGGCGGCGCTGGCGCGCGTCTGCGAGACGCCGTGGCAGGATCGGCTACCCCTCTCCTCCCGCGTCCCGCTCCTGCATGGTTGGGGGGGCGCGTGTGCGCGCCAACAGGCTCCCCCCGTTGGAACTTGTTCCAAAGTCTGAAGTGGGCAGCAAACAGAGCCTATTGTAGGCTCGTCGAAGCACTCCCGATGCTGTCCTGACGTCAGCGACACGTGTGATGCCGTCGGATCCAGGGTGCAGCTTTATGATTCGGCCGAGTCGCCAATGGTTCGGTGGGAGGCGGTCATCTTTGACCACGACCAGGTCTCCCAGCTGCAGCAGCTCCTGTTCATGGCGCTGCCATTTTGCACGTTTCTGTAATTCTGAAAGATACTCTGTCTGATATCGGTTCCAAAAATGAGCCGTCAAGGCTTGTGCCCTTTTATATCGAGGCAAGGTACTGATTCGTGTCTCTCTTTCTGTGTCCACCTGAGTGGGCAACATCTTGATCGTTCGTCCGATTAGAAAATGAGATGGAGTCAGTGGAGTCATGTCGTTGGGATCAGAAGATAATGGAGTAAGAGGGCGTGAATTTAAAATCCCTTCAATTTGAATCAAAACTGTGTTTAACTCTTCGTAAGTTAAATGGGCTAGGGATAGAATCTTTTTAAGAAGGAGTTTAACGGACTTAACTGCGCCTTCAGCTAAGCCGTTGAAATGTGGGCTATAGGCAGGAGAGAATTTGAAATTAACTGCCTGCTCTGCTGCACTTAAACTAATGTCATTACACCTTGATTTTAGGAAGGTTGAGAGTTCATTGTAAGCTCCTACAAAGTTTGTACCGTTATCCGAGTATATGTTAGCAGGCCGACCTCTGCGAGCGATAAATCTATTTAATGCAGCTATAAATGCTTCAGTACTTAGATCAGTGACCAGCTCAACATGAACTGCCCTCACTGCCAAGCACACAAATATACAAATGTACGATTTTATAAGTTGGCTGCCCCTACCTTTTCTGTTGGCAATTAGAATAGGCCCAGCATAATCGACAGCTGTGTTACTGAATGGATGCTCACTATGAACGCGTTCTTTGGGCAGATCCGCCATGATTGGCTGAATCGTTCTGCCGGCGAATCTACAACACTTATGACACTCGTGTGTGATTTTTCTGGCAAGGCTGCGACCGCCCATTACCCAGAATCTTTGTCTCACTGTAGCGAGCAGTAATTGAGGTCCTGCATGCATTAACAGTGTATGATAATGTCTGAATAAAATTTGGGTAACATAATGAGAAGCATGAATTAAAATAGGATGTTTAACATCATAGGTATAATTTGAATTTGATAATCTGCCACCAACTCTTATTAGATTTTCATGTGACATGAATGGGTTAAGATTGAGTACCTGTGACCTTTTTAAAAACTGGCCTTTCTCTAATGTAGAGTATTCATCTGAAAACTTATCTAGTTGAATAAGTTTACATAAAAGTAATGTGGCTGAATTTAATTCAAAAATAGTCACGAATGTAGTAGATTTATTATGAGGATGCCTACAGTTATTTATGAAGCGTAATATGTAAGCGGTGACACGTTGCAATTTACTAAATCTTGCAAACTTATGAATAAATTTGTTTTCTTCACGAACAAGATTGCACAGCACTTTAGTTTCTGGTAGGTTAGTGGGTATGGTATGGGTTTGAGTAGGCCATTGTGGTTTTGGTTGTATTAAAAATTGTGGTCCAGTCCACCACAGTTTAGAGCCTTCCAGCTGAGTAGCATTGCAACCCCTAGATCCTATATCTGCTGGATTAAGCTTAGTGGGAATGTAATTCCAATCCTTTGCATTGGTAGCATCAGTTATTTCATTGATTCTATTACAAACAAATGCCTTTAAAGATGACTTTGGTGTTCGTATCCAACCTAAAACAACTGTGGAGTCACACCAGAATGTCCATGAATGTATATTTAATCTTAGAGCATTTTTAACCTTGATTGCTAAGCGAACTGCTATTAGAGCTCCACTAAGCTCTAATCTTGGTATAGTCATTCCCTTCAGAGGTGCTACCTTGCTTTTAGCCATGACGAGATGGACCATAACGTTGCCATCCTTTGAGACTGACCGAACATAAACACAAGCACTATATGCTTGCAAGGAAGCATCGCTAAAGGTATGAAGCTCATAGCGTACAGCTTGATCGCATAGAATGAGCCTGGGTATAATAATGTTATTTAATTGTAACAGTGATTTCAAAAATTTCAACCATCTTTCTGTAAATTCTACTGGCAATGTGTCATCCCACGCAATTTTTGAAGCCCACAATTCTTGCAAAATTACCTTGGCCTGTAAGATGCAGGGATTCACAAGACCTAATGGATCAAAAACCTGTCCCACCATTGACAATACAGATCGTTTGCTTATTTTATTCTTTAAAGGATCGCTAACTGTTGCAAAACTAAAAGTGTCAGCCATACAAGACCATCGTAAACCCAGTATTTTGGCATGGTCATCATTGACTAATTTGAGCAAATGATCATCAATGTTACCTTCGTTTACGCTGTTTAATATACACATGTTATTTGAACGCCATTTTCTTAAATGAAATTGACCCTTTTTCAATTCTTTAATAACTCCTTGACATATTTGTAGCAGCTCTGCTTCTGAATTGTGGCCTGATATAAAATCGTCGACATAGAAGTCGTGTAATATTGTTTCACGTATTAGAGGAGAAGAACACTCCTGACCTAGTTGCACTAGACACCGTGTGGCCATATATGGTGCGGCTGCGGTGCCATACGTTACAGTATTAAGCTTGTAAGTATCTATCCTGTGAGTGGCATCAAACCGCCACAAGATTTGTTGTAGGCAGCGTTGCTCTGGTTCTACCAGTACGCAACGGTACATTTTTTCGCAATCAGATGTAACAACATATTTGTGTTGCCTAAATCTTATTAATATATCTATTAGACTATCTTGGACTGTAGGGCCTACATACTGTATGTCATTAAATGACAACTGTGTAGTAGTCTTTGCTGACGCATCGAATACAACTCTAAGTTTAGTTGTTAAACTAGTATCTCTAATCACACCATGATGTGGCATGAAATATGACCATTTATCGGCACTATGGTTAGCTAACGACATATGACCGAGGTCAATGTACTCTTTAATGAAATTTGAGTATTTTTCTTTGTATAATGAGTCACGTTTGAATTTTCTTTCCAAAGACTGAAACCTAGATAAAGCTTGTTCGTATGAGTCACCTAATGTTTCGGGTGACTGTTTCAAAGGAATTTTCACAACAAAGTGGCCATCTTTCTCATGAGTGGTTGTTTTTATAAAGTTTTGTTCACACTCATTTTCCTCCTTAGTTGTTGTACGGGGTGATGAAACAGATTCTAATTCGAAAAATCTATCTAATTGTTGCTGAAGGTGGCCATCATTTATAAAATGACATTGTGCCATGTTTAAATAGGCGTCGTGCTTATTACTTTTATTTTCTTGTTTATGCATCACACCTGATACCAACCAGCCCACCCTTGTATCAATGAGAACTGGTTTATTCCTGCCTAAACATATGCGTTTTGTACCTAATATGTTCCAAAAGATTTCAGCATTCAACAATATGTCTATTTCTAAAGGAATGTTGAAACTAGGGTCAGCTAATTTTAAATTCTTTGGAATGTTCAGCTGTGAGATATCGAAACGTGTGGCAGGTAATAACTGAGTTATCCCTGGTACAATAAAACAATCAATGACGTTTATGTATGACTCGGTGCGTGAGGATATGGTCAAACTAGAACGTTTAGTTACATGTAATGATTGACTTAAACCTTCCACTGAAATGGAAGTAGACTTAACTGGTAAGTTGAGTCGGCGACATAGCTTTTCTGTAATAAAGTTAGATGTGCTACCGTTATCCAGTAAGGCACGGACAATATGTTTTTTACCATTACAATCAATAATGTCTATGAGTGCTGTAGACAGCAATACGCAACCATTATGTGCAGATGACAAGACAATGTCAGCTTGAATTGTTGAATCTACATTGGAGTGGCAATCCTCCTGTGAGGCTAATACAACACATTTGTCTTTAGACACAGTAGTATCGGACTGCTGTGAAAGTGCAGGTTCGTCTATGTGCAATACGGTATTATGTTGTTTGGTGCATACTCTGCATGGTCCAAATTTGCAATCCTGAAGTGCATGTCCCTGTCTTAAACAATTGTTGCACAGGTTGAGCCTTTTCGCCTCGGCAATTCGAGCCATCACAGACAATGACATGAACTGAGGACACATGTAGATAGGATGGTTTTGCTTGCACCGAGGACATGTGTATGAATCCATGGTTCGCCTTTTATTTTTTTGATTAGCAATGAATGTTTTCGGTTTAGCATTTAAAGGTTCACTGTGCCTACGGGTGATCCTGTTGGTATGGTCTAATGTTTCTAAAAGTTCAGCACGCCTTTTAACAAAATCAATAAATTGTTCTAAAGTGGGTATTTTACATTTTTGAAGGTTCTGGTGTTCTTTCCATGTCCTGTTAGTTGTACTGTCTATTTTTTTACACATAATATGAATAATGATAAGATCCCAATTTTGAATGTTGACCTCTAACATTTTTAAAGACCTAAGGTTTTTATTTACAGTATCTATAAGGCTCCTCAACGCTGAGGAAGATTCCTTTGTAATGTTTTCAAAATCAAATAATGCATCAATATGATTGTTGATGAGCAAGTTGTTATTTTGATAACGTTCACATAACAATGACCATGCTGTATCATAGTTATTTTCTGAAAAATCTAAAGAAGTAATAACGTTCGCAGCCTTGTCTTTTAATGCCGACCGTAAATAATGAAATTTACTAATTTTAGGTATTTTACCATTAGCGTGAATGAGAGATACATAAGTGTCATGAAATTCTAACCAATTTTCATATTGACCAGAAAAGGTAGGCAAATGTATCGTAGGTAATTTTAAGTTTAAGCTTGGCCCACCTGCAGTGAGGACAGAACCTGTTACTGAAGACTCCAAGTCGTGCTCTGCCTCCGCAGAGACCGGCCTGCCAAGCACCTCTCGTGCCTTGCCGACTGCCGCGAAGTACTGCGTCTCGAATCGCTCGCGTTCACCATATTCATCTTGACACTCAGCATCTGTAATGTCCGGCAAACTTTCGATTTGAATCTGTATTGAATCATATTCACCATAGCACTCTTCAATCTTTTGCAATCTGGCCCCAAGCTCACTGAGTTGAACATTACTAGGCCTGTCACACGTGCACATAATTAACAGATATTTCTCAAACTGTGTAAGTTTAGCTTTATATGAAGCACGTTTCTTTCTTAATTCTTTTAGGTTAGGCATTGCGAAAAGTTAAATTACTTAAAATGATATTGAAAAAACCAAGCAGAGTAGGTAAATGCACAGAAAAAAATGAAACTATCCAGGTAGGTAGGTGTAATGACAGCAGTTTATACTTAAATGCAAGCGTGCAGATACAGGCAGGAAACGGGTAGCGCACGCACGGACAGGCAAGCAGCCACCGTCCGACTTTAAAGCAAGGGCGTAGCCCCGGTGCCGGCGACGACAGCAAGCAACGCGCGAAACGTGGCGTCGTTGCTCTGCTCGGCTTCGGCGCAAATCCTGTTGTATTGCGATAAATAATGTTATTAAGGAAATAATGTTATAACGTAAAACGAGTTCCTAGATGGGGACGGGAAAATCACAGTTTTTAATGAATTACTAATGACTTATTGCTTTAATGAGAATGACATTAAATCACAATAGGGTAGGTACTGTGTTCATGAAACACAAATATCAACTAATTAATGACAGTTGATAGTATTAGGGGATAATTAATGAGATATCCACAGAATGACTTTAACTTTGGGAAGATAATTGGAACGAACTCACAAGAATAATGCCCTCAGGCTACTATAGCATTGCTCGTTGATCCTCGTCTATTGCGACGCCATTTTGTCGTGCCACCACGAGACACGGACGACGGACGGCACGCTCGACGGACTTGACACGACGCGATGTGACGACTCGAACCACGGGATGCTGCCTTGTGGAGGTTCTACGTGAATTTCCAATTTTCTTCAATATCAGGGCTTCGAAGGACCAATGTTGGGGCTGTGACCTCGTCCCGTTGTAATGCTTGAGGGAAGTGTGCGGAGATAACGAAAAGATGAATTTCAAACTTGCTTGTATTTAATGCAAAAAATATATAAAGATTTTATATGGACCGCGACGCGACAATATAAGGATCGCACATAATTTTATTATGATAGTTAACGTATCCGCTCTTAGCGGCTGCTGCGGTCGAACTGCCGCGCCGCGCCGGCCGGCCGGCGGCGCTGGCGCGCGTCTGCGAGACGCCGTGGCAGGATCGGCTACCCCTCTCCTCCCGCGTCCCGCTCCTGCATGGTTGGGGGGGCGCGTGTGCGCGCCAACAGTCTATGTTGATTAAAGTATGATTCGCGACCGTAACAAATATGTATTTACATAGTTATAATCATTAAAATCATCATCATTCAATCATCATCATCATTGCGCGCAGAACAGATGGCCATTGGGGCCACAAGGTTCTGGAGTGGCGACCGCGTACCGGAAGACGTTGGAAGACCTCCCACAAGGTGGACCGATGACCTTATGAAAGCCGCAGGAATCCGCTAGATGCGGGAAGCACAGAACCGGTCGAAGTGGCGGTTCTTGGGGGAAGCCTATGTCCAGCAGTGGACGTCTTTCGGCTGAAATGATGATGATGATGATGAATCATTAAAATCAGTAGTATGTACAACTCCTTACGTTAGTATAATCCTAAAAGTCATGATTTCAGGAAATAGTAATTCAATAGGATTACATGAACTTAGAGAGTAGTATTGATGATTTTTGTGATTATAATTCTATCAATAAATATTTGATACGGCCGCGAATCACATTTAGATCAACATACAAACTGATACTGGCCTGCAAATTCCAAAAATTACTTAAAAGATAATATATAATAAATAATGGTAATAAAATATTTTAAAAGAGTAACCGTGGAGTTTTTTGCTTCTCCATAGGAAACAACCAATCCGAACTGTGCACCTAGCTTCTGACGTTTTATAAGTGCCCATGTAGGTTTATGTGAAATAAAATATTTAGATTTTGAGGTTTTAGGTTATTGAATCTCGAGCATTTGAGAAAATTGAGCTACAATATGTTCAAAGTTAGAACTGCATAGAGTTTCAGAGATTTGGTCGACGACCAATTTCTGTTATACTATGGCAAAATTCTGGGTGAGTACAGAATTAGCTGTTCCACTAATTTCGACGAAAACATTTCATTATGACTGCGAGTTTTCATTAAAATGTTGTTGGTTTTTTTGTTACTGTGTGTTAGTTTTACAGTATTTACTTTAGCTTAGTACTAAAATGAGAGCCGGTTCTAGCTCTGTAAAGTATGTTTCGGCAATGAATAGGAGGATAATGGTTCATAAGAAATCTTAAAAAATACTCATGATTTCCCAAGATTGAGTGACGGTTTTCCCCCTGGATCGAAAGCTTTTGTCAACCCCATGTCTCAGTAGCTTATTTCCTGTAGTGTGAAAATTCACTTTCCACCCTTCGCGAAATCGCCCTAAAGTTGCGGAAAGTTTATAAGAGAGAACCTTTGCGCGTCACTTTTAGCCCTTTTACATAACACATGACAATGGCTACAAATTCTACCCTTGGAGACTTCAGACGCAGAAATTAAGTAAAATATAGCACACTGACGGCTCGTAACGAACCATGAGATATATTAATTCAGTGAGGTATACGATTAGATATTAAACTACTACGAGTACATCAAAGAATATTAGGGCCCCAAGATTGAAATTTCGGCACTTCTTACTTAGTTGTTGAATTAATAGGCTAATAAAACCCAGCTTTGAATTAATATCAGGGGAACATCTAGAATGTAATAGTCATCTTTAGATCAGTGTTTTTCAACCTTTTTCATGACACGGCCCCTTTAGTATGAAGAAATATTTCGCGACCGCCCGTTGCTTTTTTTTATGTATGTATTTTGTGACAAATATTCAATCCAACCATTGATATATTAAAGGAGAAATATATGTAAGGCGCTAACATCGCAATCAGTAAACCTGGGCTCGGCGTTCGACTACATGCACCAAAACACACATCACAGTTCAGTTCAGTCGCAAACCTACAGTTACCGATAGACAAGAACAGAGATAGGAGATGGCGCTGTCGTGCGAGCGAAATCGCGTTAGCTGCCGAATGTTGGCCGAATGTTTACGATTATGAATGACATTGTATGACGTGGTAGCACAAACATGGTGAAGCGAACATTAAATATTATCCCGTGTCTTATTTTTCTTCCTTGTATTTTTTTATTTTACTGCAGTAGTTTTCCCAACATTTGCATCTCCGCTATAGAAGCTATGCGACCCCCCAAAAGAGGCTTCTTGACCCCCCAGGGGATCGCGACCCACACGTTGAAAAACACTGCTTTAGATAATATCAACATTTTGTAAGGGTTTTACAAGCAAACATGGCTTTTGGAGGCATCTGCTATGAAGCTATGAACTCAGAATTATTCCTCATTCGTAGGTAAATGGTGGAAGTTTCCCGCAATAATATTATCGAGGGCTCAAGAACTTAGGCTGCTTAATAATGCCTTTGGGCCTCCTTAGAGATTATGACCGTTAGACGTCCACGGATGTAAGTACGACTAACATTACAACAAAGGGCAACAATATTCTAAGGCACTACTTATACGGAGAAAGCTGGCAGACTAAACCATTAGGCGAACTTACTTATAACACTTCGACGAATAAAAGAAAGTGCGTCCCTAGGTAGATATACGAATGTTTGCGTAACCTTCAGGAACTTTTGATTCAATTTTTAACCTGCCTTTGAAGATTACGCTGGTAATTATTAGACCTATCGTCAAGGTAAGACGAAGTTTAAAAAAAAACCGGCCAAGTGCATGTCGGTCGGACCACGCACAATGAAGGGTTCCGTAGTTGGTATGAATTTATTCCGAGGACAAACTTAACATTGTAGTTGAAAAACATGTTGTCGGGGACACTTAATTTAACAAAAATTATCACTTTAAAGCTTAATATTACGCAAACAGATTCCTGAATCTACTAAAAATGGTTTTCACAAACCCAAAATATTTTTGGACGGCCTATCCTACGATACCCCCCAACATGGGACAGATTAGAAAAAAAAAAAACATCCCACTTTACGTGTACCCTAAAAAATATATATATATATTAAAAGATTTTATTTTAAAGAAAGAAAGAAAAAAAAGAAATAAAAATACGTTTATTGGCATTACAGCAAAAAATACACCTTAAAACTATAAAAAACAGAAAACAATGATTATAATGCCAAAAGGGCCACCACTTATCACTTTGTCGGCGTGATTAATATGTATACTCATACCAAATTACAGCTTCCTAGCACTAAAGAGTCTCTGAGCTAAGCTGCAGACAGACAGATGGCCATGGTGAAACTATAAGGGTTACTTGTTTACTACTGAACCCTAAAAAATCGGGTGTCTGTGTCGTGGACATGGCCGTGTGTTTTACGTGTACGTAACGGGTAATATTTTATTTGATCGAATTCTTTGATCTTTTAGCTATCGAGTGCTGTACTTAAATTTTGGATGTAGATGATATAATATGATAAATGATAAATGATTTTATTTCTGTAAGTAGGTTTTTACAAACACTTTTACACGTCAATCAAATTTTAAAACTAGATGAGGTCGGCATTTCGTATCTGACTACTCTGAGAAGAAAGACCGAAACAAACTCAGAGGTCACAGTCTCTTTTAAAGTCCAGACATAATCTTGGTCAAATCATGTGAAGACCATGTAGACTGGTGTCTGAAATGGTCTTTTGAAGAAAGAACCACACAGATTGAGTGGACCTGTCCATTCAGTGCACGCATTTGTCAGTAATCGTGCAGCTCAACTCAGAACATAAGGAGCTCAACGATTCGACGAACAATACCAAAGAAAGGACATTTGGGCAGGCCGCATAAATTACTCAAACTGCCATACAATGAACAGGAAAAAAAAAAAAATAAACAAAGACCCACATAGTCTTCACATTCACAATAATTAAAATAATAACATTATACTTCACAAGTAAATATTCATGTCAATGTGTATAAAGCAATCACAATAAAAAAAAGTTTCAATATATAAAATTTGGAGCAGCTCAATCCCAAGCCTTTTTGTCCTCAATATAATCTTTAATGGTATAAAAGGCTTTCTGGCACAACTTACGTTTAATGAATGATTTGAATTGATTAATGCTTAGATCTTGAACGTGGCTTGGAAGTTTATTATAAAAGCGTATACATTGACATCTGAACGAACCACCTATTTTCTTGAGCCGTGTTTTAGGTACAACATACATGTGTTTGTTCCTAGTATTTATATTATGGATATCACTGTATTTTTTAAACAAATTTATGTTTTTATGGGCATATAAAAGATTTTCAAAAATATACTGAGAAGGCACAGTCATAACATTAATTTCCTTAAATTTCTCTCTGAGAGAGTGTCTCGAACTTAATTTATAAATTGATCGAACAGCTCTTTTCTGCAAAACAAAGATAGACTGAATGTCGGCGGCATTTCCCCACAACAGAATACCGTACGACATTACACTATGAAAATAACTAAAGTACACTAAACGGGCTGTCTCTATGTCAGTTAAATTACGAATTTAACTATATGTAGCTGCAACACAAATCTGTATCCCCTGATTTTGTTATCATCAGTTTTCTGAATTGCCTCTACTATGGTAAAGACGTAGAATTAAGAAAATAATACAATAATATTGGAACGCATCCTATTATACTGATTAGAGGTGTCAACTGTCCATGTCATACTTGTCAAGTTGACAGCCCGCCTTTTTCTCTCTTCTCATGTAACCACGCTCTGCTAATGGTGTTCTTATATTGTATTTCTATTATAATAAACAGTTGATTTACTTTGGAATCCGTTTTTCCATTAATATGACATAACCCACAATAGTACTCGCGTCGAAAATAGAATGTTTTTAGTTTCACCTCTTACTTTTCTTTACTTGCTGGCCAGGGGACAGGATTTATAAGCCTATAAGGCCCCGTAAACCAAGAAGGGTTTAATACTGAAACTATGACTGTTTAAAGGGGACCCTGTAATAAATACATCGGCTAAAATCCCGATGGATGTTCGAAGCCGCAAGGCAGCGCTAATTTGGTATATCAACATTCCCTATTCCTGTTACTATAAAAGCTTCGCAAATAATCCTATAGGATTTTATAGCGCTCAAGCAAATTTTTTTATCAAATCACTGTACCTCGTTAGATACTGCAAACATCACGGTATGTAGCTACGTCAAAGAACATTGTAAATAATCTTGGACAGGAGATCCTCTAAAACGCCTTAAAGCCTGTTAAGAGTTTACTCTTTGAGAAATCTTAGTAGATCTTTTGAGTACCGTTTTAAAATGTTATTAATTATTCGGGAAATTGTTCAGAATTTTCTCTTTTATATTATAAGTGATTTTGTTAGATTTCGTGCGAAAGTTTTATTGTTTAAGTTAATCGGTTTGTTGCTAGGTTGGTAAATTATGATTTTCGGTAAGTGACCTGCTGATTTACCTCATAATGCTCAAGTCAACTCAATATTAAAGTCTATGCATGCTAATGCTAAAAGCCACTCGGACGGCACCAAAATATTTTACTAAAATTTACCAGAAAGTTACTCGAAATGCACGTCGTAAAATATGTCGATAATGTGACCTACTTTCTTTTACAGCTGGGTACTCGTAGACACTTATATTACTAATAGTAAATTAAAAAGCAGTAACAATATATTTATGAAACTTAGTAGCTGCTACTCAGTCATTTTATAGACTAAGTACGTTTTAAGAACTTGCACAAATTTGAAACAGATGACCAACGACATGTTAGAATTAATACACGCAGGAAAGACTTGCCTAACACAATCCAACCGAAAATAAACGTGGTTCATCACAGTCCTAGGTACCAATCAGTACTTCTATACAACAAGCTTCCCTTAGAATTTAAAAGCATAAATAGCGCAAACTTATTTAAAAACAAATTGAAGACATACTTACTGAGGAAGGGCTATTACAGCGTCGATGAGTACCTTGATGATAGGCGATAACCGTAATATTAATATTGTTGATCTAGATTGGAATTAATTTTTAAATGATATGTTGACTACCTATTATTATATATTTTATTTTACAATTAGATGACATATTATTACGGACATTTTATAGCAATTTGTTTATATTTTATTTTATTTATATTTGACATTCTATTTTTATTATTGAGTATTCACAGAAAATTACATGAAATATTAATCTTTTTTTATGCAATATTTTTAGATAGTTGGATGTCATAAATCACGATCTTGATCTTTTTATATTAATTTGATTTTCGTTTTTCGTTTTTATTTGTTTTATTGTATTATTAATTATTTTAAATTGCATGTGGATTATTATTGTGTTGAATTTGTTATTTTAATTATCATTGGCATGTTTGTTATTTTTGGATGGTACTGTTTTATTTTTTATTTTACAAAATTTCTACACAATGTATATTGTTCCGAAATAAATGACTTATGACTTATGACTTACGGAAAAGCCAAAAAGAAAAGTACCTAATGCATGTCACGAACATATGGTAGGTACTTATGTATAGGTAATATGATATAAAGGTGTGTCCAAACACGGCGTGCAAGGTGCGGGGCAGCTACGCGCGGCATTCGCAAGACACACATTTGCCGCGCGACTAGTTTAGACCTTCTGCGCGGCAGTGCAAAAGTTCGTATTCAAACCACAATGAAAGTGACCGCGTGTGTTGTAGCTCCCTAGTATCCCATAATGGACTATGAGAGCCATATATTTCAATAAAACGAATTGCTGTTTCGTTATCCATTTTACTTGATAAAATACGTCCATCCACACACAACTACTGGCGAACCAACACAACACCGTTCGCGGCGTTCGCCGTGCGCGGTAGTCGTCCAATCATAGCGCGGCCTGCAGCCGCGCGCGGCAGCCGCGCATGATTGCCGCTTTATGTTTGGTCACACCTTAATATGCATGTCTTTAACTTTGACATTATAATGAGGTGTCGTACTGACGTTGGATTTGTTCCAGCTCCAGAGAATGCCCTAAGTATAATAACGTCACAGGATAACATTATGGAGGACAGTTAATTTGACGATGTAGTTACAATTTTTTTCAGCTGTTTGATTTTGTTCTTACCCACTCGTGCATGATACTTTATTAACAAAACCTCCTTTAAAAAAATCTTCCTTGCCAAAACTCTCTAAAGAAACAAAAAGTACTTAAATTTAATGACGTCGTATACCGACCTATCTGCAATAACGTTAATCTATGCAGTCTTTACTTTGCTCTAACGTGATTAGGTGCCTAATTTACAAGAGGTTAATTACAGAACGCCATGCTACCGGCTTTTAACGTCTTGGATTATTAAGCTTTGACTCTTTAATGAGCATATGTTATCGCTACATTACTGCGCTGTTAATTGAAGCGAATTTAGATTGTTTATGTAGGTATGTATGTAATGTATCGGAGGGCTTGTGGCTAAGTTAAGTAAGTTAAGACGCAATTAAAATAACCCGTTTTAAGGCATACTGCACAGCACTGTACTCGGGAGCCCTGTGGTTCACAAATACGCAAAAGGCTTACAATGCTCTGCGTATCCAATACAATAACGCATTCAGGGTATTGTTGCGATTGCCACGGTTTTGTAGAGCCTCAGCAATGTTTGCTGGCGCACGCACTGATGGCTTTTATGCACTGTGGCGTAAGAAATCTGCCTCGCTACTCCGCAGGCTGCGTGGCAGTCCTAACATTATCCTGCAATCAATAGCCGCCCGGGCAGACAGCCCGCTAGTGTGGGCGCTTGCAAACCGGAGCCATTCTGTTTTAGTTATTAAGTACTAACATAGGCTAAGCCATTTTGTTACTAACACTATAGACCATTGTAGTCTGAATAAATAAAGATAAATAAAATAAAATAAATAAGTAATAACAGTCGCACGGGTCGATCGAACAAGTCAAGCTACGCTTGCAGCGGTTGATCCGTGGATGGGTGACCATCTTTACATACCAGACCACTCCGTGCCTCAGGTTGTTCTCGGCTCTCATTCGCGGATCTCTGACAGTCGTTACGGGTCGTCATGAGGCCCGAAAGTCTGATAACCAGTCTAACCAATGGGTATCGTGTTACCCAGTAACTGATTTATGGAGGTCAGATAGGCAGTCGCTCCATGTAAAACTCAAAGTCAAAGCATTTATTTAAAATAGGCACATAAATGGTACTTTTGAACGTCAAAATTTACCTAAACGGAAATAAAATTGATTCTAGTTGTTTTCAAAAGGTAGTTTCGCATGGAGCAGAATGGGCAAGAAATTCCACCGCTACCTTTTAAAAAAAAAAAATACTTTGTATACATCAATTATATTATTACATGTGAAGACGTCAAGTCACCCAATGTGAAGTCATCCAAAGGGCAATGGAGAGGGCTATGCTTGGAATTTCCCTATGTGATCGAATCAGAAATGAAGAGATCCACAGGAGAACCAAGGTAACCGACATAGCTCGAAGAATTGCTAAACTTAAGTTGCAATGGGCAGGGCACATTGCGCGCAGAACAGATGGCCGTTGGGGCCGAAAGGTTCTGGAGTGGCGAACGCGTACCGGAAGACGTAGCGTTGGAAGGCCTTCCACAATGTGGACCGATGACCTTATGAAAGCCACAGGAATCCGCTGGATGCGGGAAGCACAGAACCGGTCGAAGTGGCGGTGATTGGGGGAGGCCTATGTCCAGCAGTGGACGACTTTCGACTGAAATGATGTGAAGACGATGTACACAGAACAAAATTACTGTACCACAACAGGTAATAATTATAAAAAAATAAGCAATGACGGATAAATTAATTATGTGTTAGATACATGGGGCACACATAAAATATTCGCATCTAGTCAGTTGCATCCGATTAGACTGGAAGCTGAACCCAACATAGTTGGGAAATATGATAATAATTTAGAACAACCACATACTACGTTGTAACTGCTAAGTAGTGCTGGTTTGATGGTGTAACATGGGTAGAAAGAAGTTTGTGCAAATGAAGACTTTGAACAAGAAATATATCACAGAAGTTGTGGCTTATATTGCATTTAATTACTTTGAGTTAATTATTTAGTGCAAAGGTTTTATTTTCGTAACTGTGTAATCGATTACTCAATCGATAATCTCACGAAAACTATCTTTCTCATATTTCTCCGCTTCCAGATTGAGAATTGAGGTGATTTTTCATATTCTAAGATAAAAACATATGACAATTTTTTAGATCTTAGCTCAACTTATTACATTTGGGCCCTCCGTTTTCCATCTCCTTTTTCGAACATATGAAGTAACTAGCTTTTGCCAGCGGCTCCGCCCGCGTGGATATCGGTTATCGCGTAAAAAAGTAGCCTATATCCTTCTCCATAGCCCAGACTATATCTCTGCCAAATTTCATGATGATCAGTTCGGCGGTTTAGGCGTGAAAACGTAACGATAGATAAACAGACAGAGTTACCTTCACATTTATAATATTAGTATGGATGTATTAGTAATATGATAGTGTGTTATGCAATTTGCGTGCTGCTCTTGGTTTTGTATAAGTTTAAATACAAGCATTAGAATAAGTACTTCACACCAACAACGTCACCAACCCAAGGTACACCAGAACATAATGGAAAAGTGCCATAGAAGTTTGAAACTTATAATAACATTGTAGGTATTCTCATTGTCGCAGTATTATCAAAGCTATTTTAAACTGCTTACTTCAAATGTAGCGACAACGATCCTTTTCTGAGAATATTAAGGCTTTTACAATTTTCTTCTGGTTTTCTTTACATTTTATACAATGGAGGATTCATAAAGGTAATGCGATTGCTACTGATCCTTTTTACTGTATGGTAATAAGGAGTGTGATCTAGATAAAGATTACATTCATATTTTTGGGATTTGGTTGGTAATAATGCTCTAAGCTTAAGTATTTCAGACGATTATAATGCTTTACATTACGATTTTTTTTTTGCCTTCCCAGTAGCTACTTACCCCAAGTATCCTAATTTATGACCCAAAAAGTTGAAGTTTTGTATCAGGTCAATTAGGCGCGGACGGACGGCTTTCATGTGTAATACGGAAGAAAGTAGCCTTCTTATTGCAGCGCGTGCGAGGCAGTAGCAACAGTATCCTGCAGATGGTTGTATCTCGTGCGGATTGCCCCATCCAGAACAAATGGATGCATATTGTGATGGCTGTTGACTAACATAGTTCATAAGATTTTACTAACACAATAAGTAATTATAAGTAGTGGTAAAAAAAAAGGTAATTTCTCAGTATATTTAATTAATCCATACAAATTACAAATTATAAAAATACATTGAAAAATACAGATAATTTTATATGAAATAAACTAATTAATTAATATAAAAAGGAAGAACAATTACTATAATCTAAATGTAAAAATAAAACTAAAACTAGTCTAATACTCGTAGACCGCTACCAGTAGACAAAGTTCCCAAAATGCTGGCAGCATTGCCATGTTGTATGGCAATACTTAGCCTTTGGGCAAGATAAAAGCCAGCATTTTGGTCACACGTTGCGTCGACCAGACGCCCAGATATAATTCTTTAAAATTTCGATGGGCTCCTGGTCCCCACGGCCCTAGCGTCTCGACTCCAAAAGGCTCAAATATGGACCCGCTATCGAGGGTACTATATTTGCGCATCTTAAAGCCTAATTATTATTAAAAAAAAAAAAAAAAAAACTTTTAGGTTTCCTAATAACCTACTATTAATATCTAAAAATCAAAAGATCGTATAGAAATGATAGTATGGTAGTAAAGAAGAAATATGTCTATTCCAAGGAAACAATTTACAAATTAACGGAATCTGATAGGTAAAAGCTTAACTCAGGTCAATAACCCTCTTGTTTCCTTCAAACTGCAGGATAAACAACTTCTAAGGAAATTGCTGAAACAAGTGGAATAACATAGGTACCTACATAATCGCCAGGATTCGAGGACTCGGAACAATGCTTGGAGTATCGCATGCGTGCCTTACATCAATTAAACGGATCATCCGAGCGAGTCCGAAACAATTTCGCGGATATGCCCACTATTATAGTTGTAATCCGATTAGTGAAATTAGTTCGTCCGGCTTACGAGCTGACCCTAACAACTTAATATCGATGTGCAAGTGTACATGGCATAAGGATCGCGTAATCGATTTATTTGTCTTGGACAAGATAGGGTCCGATCCATTTTCGGACTAGTGCAGAATTTGCAGAAAAGTTTTATGCTTTTTAGGGTTCCGTAACCAAATGGCAAAAAACGGAACCCTTATGGATTCGTCATGTCTGTCTGTCCGTCCGTATGTCACAGCCACTTTTTTCCGAAACTATAAGAACTGTATTCTGTGAACCGCATTAAGATTTTCACACAAAAATAGAAAAAAAAAACAATTAATTTTGGGGGTTCCCCATTACTTAGAACTGAAAAAAAAAAAACATCAAACCCATACGTGTGGGGTATCTATGGATAGGTCTTCAAAATGATATTGAGGTTTCTAATAGCATTTTTTTCTAAACTGAATAGTTTGCGCGAGAGACACTTCCAAAGTGGTAAAATGTGTGTCCCCCCCCCTGTAACTTCTAAAATAAGGGAATGATAAAACTAAAAAAAAAATATGATGTACATTTCCATGTAAATTTCCACCGAAAACTAGTTTGAACGAGATCTAGTAAGTAGTTTTTTTTTTAATACGTCATAAATCGTAAACCGCGCTTGCTGCTACGGAACCTTTCATGGGCGAGCCCGACTCGCACTTGGCCGCTTTTTTTATACGATAAATCATCATCAGAGTTAGGAATAGGTAGAGTTAATTTGCCTAAACTTAAAAAAAAAGATAATCTAAAAGGAAACAAATGACCCACATAGTGCTCACATTCACAATAATTAAAGTTATATAATGTAATACTTTTCAAAGTAAATATTCATGTCATCATAGTGTCATGTAGGCATTATCGACAGATTGTCGACGGAAATGATTTGTTAAAAATTATCCGACTGACTTTTTAACAATTATGTAATAACTAGCTTTTACCCGCGGTTCCGCCCGCGTGGATGTCGGTTATATCGCGTAAAAAAGTAGCCTAGTCCTTCTCCATATCCCAGGCTATATCTCTGCTAAATTTCATGACGATCTGTTCAGCGGTTTAAGCGTGAAAACGTAACATACAGACAGACAGACAGACAGAGTTACTTTCACATTTATAATATTAAGTATGGATGCTATGACTATGCAAACTTAAGCAGATTGATAGATTCATCAACATCATCATTTCAGCCGAAAGACGTCCACTGCCCAAAAGGGTGGAAATTTGCCATAATCGCCACGCTTGGCAGGCGGGTTGGCGATCGCAGTATGGTGTTAAAAATGCATAGAGAACGCTGCTGCCCATTCTATAGTAAAATGGATAGATTACTTACTACATAAAAAAAATAGATTATATTATAATAAAAACGTTTATTTTCTCCACCACATAATGAAAAATTTGTACAATACATAATTGTGTATACAAAAATACATTGTGGAGACTGGAGCCTGTACTAGGGATACCTGTGTTACACAGGTCACCAGGCCTCCAAACAACACGGACAAGACACAGTAATACAAACATCTACTAATAGATGATAATGTTGGAATGGAAGATTTAAATAAAAAATACGACAAGGAAAAAACTAATAATCTTCTTATATATAAAATTCTCGTGTCACAATGTTCGTTCCCGTACTCCTCCGAAACGGCTTGACCCATTCTCATGAAATTTTGTGGGCATATTGAGTAGGTCTGAGAATCGGCCAACATCTATTTTTCATACCCTTTAGTGATAAGGGTTGTCCACCCTTAACATTTTTTTGACAGAACGAAGTCTGTCGGGTCAGCTAGTAAAATAATATAATCACGCGGAATCCTTATGACGCCCATAGGGGCTACAAATATGAAATCATGACGTATTAAAACCTTTCTAGGCAAAAATATCAGGGCTAACTATGAGCTCTCACATGTAGAACTTGATTCAATTTAGATTTAAAAGACGATAGAGTCATTTTAAATGCCGTCACCATAAGATATTAAATTACCTACTTTTTCAATTCCTACAAAATCTTAGCGATACATTTATATAAGTTATTACTTTAATAAAGCAAGATATTGCAGAAAATTGCTGTCATTTTATTGTTTATCGCATACATGCATTGATATAAATAGTAAAGATACGGTCGTCCGAACGTTTGCCAGACACGGTCGCCATACAAAAACACTAACGCCATCTATTAGAACTACTATGAACTACGATGTCAATCGGCGTGGTCTGCTCCTAGACGCAAACTTGTAAGAGCGGGTATTTTTCGAGGTACAAAGAAATAAAAAAAACTTCTATTTTTCGAAATTTATATTTATTGCAGTTTGTTTGTGTCATAAAATTTTCATTGGCCTTCGAATAAAACAATATTTTTAAACTTATTTTTTTTTAACTTATGACACGACTCCAAACTTTATTTCGCACGGAATCAGAAGGAAATCTGCAAAATAAATACGTATTTCACTGTACTTACAGATTTTTTAGCAGTAAGTACATAAAAACACATTTCAATTTGCTTTTAATAAACAATAAAAATAATTTTATACATAATTAAATCATATAGTAATAATAATAAATCATTTCATTTCATCGGATAAAAACGCGCGCCGCTGCAATGTTATGACGCACTTTAACGCGGCTTCGCGTCGTCTTTGCCAAACGTTGAGACAAATTAGAAAGAAAATTGTTTTAAATAATGTTAGAAGTTGATATAATTACATATTTTTAACTTATCGGTGATATGAAATGTTATCAATTGTTTTATTGTGCTTTTTGTCGTAGTTCACGCAACCCTTCACGACACAACTTGGCATTTTTGCTTGTAAAATTTTACGACCGCTCCCGAAGACAGCCGAACGCGTTCTAGTTCACTTCGTTATAGGGAAGACCATTTTGGGACCAAGTTCGAGGCGTCATTATAACATGCGGTCCGCCCAGTCCTTACGCAGTAATATATATGTCAATGCATACATGGCTACTTTAGTGAGTCAGTGGGTAGTTTAAAGTGAATAATAGTGTAAGATATCAAAGAATATCATGTACATGGCCATTTATATAGTTTCAGAGTTAGATACGAGTATTGCATTGTCAGTAGTGTTATCAATAGTATTTTATATTGCATTTTATTCAATTAGCTATGTTAAATCAAATCTGTTTTAATATTAAAAGTATTGTTTTGTCTATAGTAATACCGACTCAGTTCGTAGATGGCACGACTAACCAATGACAGCGATTTGCCGGAAAAGGCGGGAATGAGAATGGCGGGAAAACGTCACTGGGTGGTCGTGCCAGTCCTGTGAGCCAGGTCGTACTTAATAGGACGTTGGATACGAATACTGAAAGCTTATCGCTGCTTTGCATGAATAACCGCACAATCCAAAAACAAAATTTTTACAGAGTAGCTATTTGAAAATTAAAAAAAAATTACTGTCATAACTTTTCATGTACTTGATCAATAGAAGAATGAATATAATGTATAAATCGAAAGGGCATTAATCAATGTTTAATTAAATAAGAACTATTTTGCATTTGGCTGTGTTTTATACTTATAAACCAGTATTTTCGAAATTTTGGTTTGTGCGGGTATTCATGCAAAGCAGCGTTATGTTGTGTTTTTTAAAAGATTGTAAATAAAGTATATTTCTTTTTCTGTGTTGGTGAAATATAATAAGTAAGCACATGATTCGTCTATTGTTTCTAAAATCATCTTTTCAAAAGCTACACTAGCACTATTACTAGACACTCCGTAAGAGTACAGAGTCTACAGTAGTATTCACGCAAAACATGATAATTATGATGATCCACCATCGTTTGTGGAACCACGCTCAAGACTATGTTTTTTACATGAAACTAAGGCATAGTACCAATTCAAATATCAACTGCTGCTATCCAAAATTTTTTGAAAGGTATCATCTATAGGTAGATACAGCTTCTTAAAGTTCTGTACATTATTAAAGTAAGACCTATAAAGGTACTATGTTAGAACGTTTAGATAAAGTATGATGTTGTAAACGGGAACTTACGAGTAGGGATGCATCCGATACCGATACCGATGCCGATATATCGGCGATACTCCAAGTTTTCCGACATATCGGCATCGGTGATATTTATATGGCCGATTCAACGATACTGTTCAAACGCTCTCTTCAAATTCTCTCAAAGAAGAAATCGAGAGATACATAGGGTCTCCTAATATATCGAGAGGCGCAGATCCGTTCGTTTTCTGGCGCAATGACATCTTATACCCAAACTTGAAAAAAATGGGTTCCAAATGAGTTCTGTCGCATCTGAGAGACAATTTTCCACCGTAGGTCTTATTCAAACAGATTTGCGAAATCGCTTTTCTCCGCAAAACTTAAGAATACTTTGTTTTTTAAACAAAAATCTCATCAATGTTAATTTTAATTACTAAAACTATTAACTAATCACAACGTGTCTATAGTTTTAAACGGTTTTATTTAGTTTGTCCTGTTATTTGTTCTTTCTATATCAATTAAAAAAATAACTTGACTTGTGTTTTATTTATTTTACCTTAATTTTTTCATGCAATAAGCGTATCAGTATCGGTATCGCCGATATTTTTATAAGAGCATCGGTATCGGTATCATATCGGCAAAAAGGCGTATCGAGGCATCACTACTTACTAGCCGCATTGGGTACATAAAAATCCGATCAAGTGCAAGCCGTTTGATAAGTATTTCGCTCTAGCGGGAATTCTATAAGAATTCCGCTGTGCACAATTTTTTTATGGACCTGGAAAAATCATAACGAAATGCGCAAACACTTACTTCAGCTCGCTTCAACTGATTAACTTTGCCAGAGAAATAATAACTATAGCATAATAGGGATGATGACTAAAAAAATATTTTTTGTCCGTCATGTAGATTATTAAAAAATAATGGACACGTATTTTTTCTTTTTTTACGTAAACAAAACATTACGGCGCCGGCGATACATTGAGTTCAAATGTGGCATGACGTCCCTTCTCATTAGATTTTATACTGAGCTGTGACGTAACGAGCCACCACTCCCCAAGTTTAATTTGTTTTATCTAAGAATTTTTTATTAATATGATAAAGCAAAAAATACGTGTCTAATATTTTTTTATTATCTGATTGACGGACTAAACAGTTTTTCTTTTTTTTACTCAGGCATCATCCCTATTAGCCTATAATAGCAATAGCAGCCGCACAGGCACGGGTCGATCGATCAGGTTAAGCTAAGCTTGCCGCGGTTGGACCGTGGATGGGTGACCATCTTTACATACCAAGACCCCCGTGCCTCGGATAGCAAGTTAAGCCGTTAATCCCGGCTGTCATTCGTGGATCTTTGACAGTCGTTACGGGTAGGCAGAAACCCGAAAGTCTGACAATTAGTCTTACCAAGGGGTATCGTATTACCCAGTTACTGGGGGTTGTGGAGATCAAATAGGTAGTCGCTCCATGTAAAATACTGGTATTCAGTTGTATCTGGTTAGACTGGAAGCTGACCCTAATATAGTAAAGGCTAGACAGATGATGAGTCAGCCTATAAATTTCCCAATGTTGGGACATTGGCCTCCTCTCCGTGAGAGGGACTAGGCCATAATCCACCACGCGCGCCCAGAGCTGATTGGACGATGTCACAACATTATCTTCGATTTTTTGTTTCTAGGTGTCCCACTGCTCTGCACCTGCAGGAAATCAACAAGGTGGAAAGTGGTCAACATAAAAGAAAAAAAAAAGCTAAAAAAAAAGCTAAAAAAAAGTATTTAGGTATAGGTGGTGTAGGTTGGTAGTTTAAAGTTGCAGTTGAGGTGAATAAAAGTTTTTCATTAGCATACTTACATTACCTATGTAATCTTTATTCTATATTTCAACACTAAATGGCGTAACCATTCATTTGAGTACGAAGTACCCACTTGTGTAGAAAGTTTTCCGTTCTAATATAGGAAATAATGCGTGAATGGCCCGAAGTATTCCAACAAAACTTTTAAATTAGGTAAAATACAATTTCAGCTATGAGAAATGTACCTACTGTAGGATAAGCTTAATATACAGACCGTGCTTAAAGAATTTTAAATGGAACTGGTTCATTTAAATTGTTTAATTATCGTTTCTGAGAGCCTGTGCAATTTAAATCGCTGAAATATTAATAATCCCTGTCTGTTCCAGATTCATAAATAAAATTATTAAATGTAAGTAGGTAGGTACTTAATTGTAATTGGATGCAGTTGATGACTGAAATGATAATTGGAACTTAACGTACTTACCTAATTAGATTTACATCTCTCTCTCACACTGCTGAGAATCGGGACTCCGTTTCAAATTGTCTCCATCTGTTACGAAACGATCGGTGACTTGGTGGAGTGCGGCGCTAATAGGTACCTACCCAGTTGCTCAGATATTAATTTGATCCGACCACTGTTTTGGGCTTCGGCCTATAGGTTTTTTGCCCTCTATCTTTGCTGTTACCATTAGTCGTTCCATGTTTTTGGTACCTCTGCGGGCAACGTGGCCGAATTATCTCAAGACACGTTGCAGGCAGGTTGAAGAAAGTTTTTGTGCTTTCTCTAGTTTGATTCGTTTAAGGATAATAGGTGGCGCCAGCACCAAATTTCGAAGGCGTCCATTCTTTGCCAGTTGGTAGCTTTGATCGTCCAAGTCTTTGCACCATAGAGAAAAATGGAGAAGAGAGAGCGACCACGTTTCAGTGCCATAGGTCATCACTGGCAATACGCACTGGTCAAAGACTTCTTGAGACACTGCGATCTTATCTCAGCGACAATGAATGTCAGAAACTTGTCAGAAATGTAGGTATTCATATCATTTTCAGCCTATAATGTTCCCACTGCTGGGACACAGGCCCCCTCTCAGTGAGAGGGAATGGGCCGTTATCTACCACGCGGGCCCAGTGCGGATGGTAAATGTCACATGTCTTCGAATTTTTGGTTCTAGGACATGCCAATTTATTTGCGATATTTTCCTTCACCGTTTTGAGAGCAGTGGTGGTGAAACAATTTACACAAAGTAAAGCGCCTGTCAGGGTTCGAACCTTTTTTTTTTTTTGGTGGGAAATTATCAAATAACTGCTCCCGCTCTGAGCGGAGCGGGAGTGCGTGTCAGACTTTTACAGACTAAAACCCACCCGAGTTCCTTCAGTTGCCTGTGTGCCAGGGCCACGGTATCCCTTTCGGACGAACCCGCAACCCTGGAAGGCACTGGTCCTGGCACCCCTTCAGTGCGTGCTGACTTCACTTTGAGGCGCGCGTGGAACACAACGCGCCGTCGATCCGGGCGTAGTCCTTACCGGACGGCGAGCTGTCCATAGCTCGCCGTCCGCAAGCCCGGGCCTACGGTGGCCGGGAATCGGCCCGATTCCCGTCGCCCAGGGCGTCTCCTGCGGCGAATTGGGGCATGAGGGCGCACAGACTGGCGCTCCCTCACGCGTTCCGCCTCCTCCTAGGCGAGCATTACTGCTTCGCAGAAGAAGGTGACTGCCTTCCATGCACTCTCGCTCCGGACCATGGTCTGGACCAGGGCCGGACGCGAGAGGACACGGCGGTGCTCTTCCTTAGCCGGGCAGACCTCCACCGTATGCTCCACTTTGTCCTCCGGATTATCCACAAAGTGGTAAAACTCAAGCGTTTCCACACGCCTAATCCGAAACAGGACCCTCCCGAAACAACCGTGTCCGGTGAGGACCTGTGTCAGTCGGAAGGTGAGGACGCCGTGGCGCCTCTCTAGCCACTCCTCAAAGAGGGAAGTTATCGCCACAATTGTGGTGTGCCCAAGGGTTCGAACCTACGACCTGAAACTCGTAACTCGCGGCCATGACCACTGGGTCACTACTGCTCCACTAAATATCTACTCTATTTTTGACAGATTGGAACTTGAATGCGAACGTTCTTAAGAATACAGGTGTTGCGCCTCTAGTATCCTCACAAGAGGTTTTCCTTCACCACGTTTGAGATGCAGATCCCCGACCATCCAAGCTATTACAGCATACAACATTTACTACAAACTCAATTAAGAACATTAGTCCTCTGTCTGTTATCCCGAGTTTAGTGTTGAGCTCGCTTTTATAATTATACAGGCACCATACTTTCAATTATAATAATTAAGCTCTGGAACTAGTTCTCAAACTATGTTCCACTTCTGTTCTGGTACGCAGCTGCGCTGTACGATAAGCAGACAACTAATTTGTTTCAGTCGGTGAAAAACAGTTTTAAATTTTCATACCCTTACGATCAGTTTAGGTACTGCTGCATGCTGGACAAAGACTTACCGACTGTTGTTACCTATTGTAAAATAGTCATTTTATTCCAAGCAGGTACATCATTTTCACATTTATACAAATAATATACGTAACACTTTATAATACAAATATTATACAAATACAAATATGTAAATATACATACATCATCTCAGCCGAAAAACGTCCACTGCTGGACATATGCCTCCCCCAATTGGGGGGTTTGCCATAATCGCCGCGCTTGGAAGGCCGGTTGGCGATTGCAGTATGGTGTTAAAAATACATATAAGAGAACGCTGCTGCCCATTCTTTAGTAAGTCGCCTTTTACGACACCCACGGAAGGAAATAAGGTGGTGCTATTCTTTACGTCCGGCACCACATAGTACATATACATACGGTACACATATATATATATACATACATACAAATAAACAAATACAACACAAAAACAAATAATTAAAATTGAAGTGTCTGTTTGTATTTTCAAAATAACAGCTTTTTACTAAATACCTATGAAAGTATAAACGGTAGGTACTTATAAAAAAAAACGTCTCTGTCGGACTGTCTTTTTGTCCGTCTGTTTGTTCCGGCTAATCTCCGAAACGGCTGGACCGATTTTGACGGGTCTTTTACTGGCAAATAGCTGATGTTAAAAGGAGTACAATTCGCGTCACGTAAAAAGCAAATTATAAAAAAAAGAAACCCGAATGCAAAAATATAATTGAAAACAGAAAAACAAGCATTATAATCTATAGAATTTTGGTATTGCAGGCGGGGAGAAACAAAAGTTACACCATATTTCAGGTTATAGGTTTTTTTTTTTAATAATTTGCTTTTTAAGTGATGCGGACTATAACTTAGGCTACTTTTATTTAAGAAATGGCAACGCGGGCGAACCCGCGGGTTATGGCTAGTATAATTATATAATTACTTTAAAAGAGTAGTTAGGTATGGAGTTCCTTGCACATACTTCTCCATACGAAACTTCCTTTTGGAAGTGGCAACTAGGATCAATTCAATTTTCTCAATAGTGATTGGACGGTAATGAAGTTCATTTTCACTGACATTATAATGCCCTCTGCATAGGTATGTATTTAAGTGTCGGTAATCTTAGTCTACCTACTCATCATCAGTCTATAGCAGTCCAGTGCTGGACATAGGCCTCTCCAATTGCACGCAATTCAGCTCGATTCTCGGAGACTCTCATCCAGCTGCTACCAGCCACCAGGCGAAGATCGTCGTTCCGCCTTGCCTGAGGGGATCGTAGAAGGCGCATAAGTTCCCATGATCACCGGTCCAAGTGTGAGAAGAGAACACAGGGGTTGTTTTAGTTAGTCCGTCTCGGGAGAAAAAAATCATATTTTACGTTTGCCGATTCACGATCTCCACCTAAGAACCACAAGGGTCATCGGCCGTACGCCCACTAATGATTCTATAATACTGAGAATGGAGCCTTTTTGGCCTCACGCAGACCTTTTTTTTTCTTTTCATTTAATTTTCTTTTTTTATTGTTTTCATGATTTTGTTACTATAATGTAATTTTTTTTACTGTTGTATTTCATTTGCGTGTCCCAAATAAAATATTTTCTTTCTTTCTTTCTATAAATGATAATCGATTCTACAGTTTAAGTTCTAATGCGCAGAGATATTTGAGAGCCACTGCCTAAGGACATTTGTAACAAACAATGTGTATGTGTGTGTATGTGTTTAAATTTTTATAAACGCACCCACGATACAGGAGATATTCCTAGTGTGGGGCAACGTTTACAGAAAAAAAAAAAAAAAAAACTATGAACTTGCTGCCTTGTTGTCTAACTAGGAAACCCCTAAATATATATTGGGTTCATCGAGGGTCAAGCTTGAAAATTGTCTAGCAATTTCGCAATGGGGTGACTTACGGAGTAATATCGTAACTGAGGTCTATATCCTGCTTTAAGATGAGAAATTGTTTAATCAAAACCTCTCAGGATCATAATATAGCAAATTGTAGGTTTATGAGGTGGCTCCACACTTTTGTTAGGCTACTTATACCTAGTGATTTTACTGCTACATGCGTAATACCTACATGGTATCATAAATATGTGTGACACTTCTCGGAGACCCCTGGGTGATCCACCTTAGAACTTTTCACGCGCAACCTGACATTCATAAACACCTTCACCGATAGTAGGTATACCGAGTTCCGTCTCTAAAATAATGATGACTTTCACAGATAACATTAGGTGTGGCTTATCTACCATTCTGTACCTATAATAACTCTAAGAGTCTAGACAGCATTCCAATTACTGGGCACCCTTTGTTAACATTAGTAAAGGTGGTACTTATAGTATTTTTATCCAGATAGGTGGTGACGTTGTCAGATAGTTGGTGACGGTGTCACATAGTTGGTGACGTTGTTAGATAGTTGGTGACGTTGTCACATATTAGGTGACGTTGTCAGATAGTTGGTGACGTTGTCAGATAGTTGGTAACGTTGTAAACAACGTGGTATACAAATAATAATAAGATTTAATTATAATAAAATAAAATAAAATTGAAGTGTCTGTTTGTAATGTCAAAATAACAGCTTACTACTAAATGCATATGAAAGTATAAAGGTACGGTACATAAAACAAAAACAAAAAAATACTATTTTAGACATTTTTGTCTGTCTGTCGGTTTGTCTGTTCTGTCTGTTTGTAAGTAACCGCTAATCTCCGAAACGGCTAAACTAATTTTGACGGGACTTTCACTAGCTGATGTTATAAGACTTAACTTAGGCTACTTTTATTTTAGAAAAAGCAACGCAGGCGAAGCGCGCAGCTATATAGTAATATCTCATTTTGACGTCGCTACTAATCATGCAGCTACATTCAAGCACCTACCTACCTAATAATACCAGATGACGGGTAGGTACCTACAGCTTGTTGTGGTAATTAGGAATGTGGGTTGCGCAACACGACCATTCCAGTGCGTATATCGAACTTGCCTAGCTGCCACCGCAGACATAAATTATCCAGACAATCCGCAAGTAGGCTTTTACTGGCTGACTGAAATGAACTGGCTTAGTTCTGTCGCGGTACGGGTTTAATCCACTTTGGAACTGATTTTCATTTGTGATTCCGTTTTAATGAACAGAATGCAGTTTGATTTTAGGATTCTTGTATTTCGAAGTCCGTTGTTATTAGTACCTACCTATTTTCAATACTAGTACCACAACGAGGCCTGGAAATGGGCGGGCCATTTGGCGCGATCAGGAGACGACAGATGGACCATTCGAACAACCGCTTGGAAAGGCCCACTCGGAAAGCGAAGAAGAGGTAGACCAGCAGAACGTTGGCACGACGAGATAGTGGAATTGACTGGCAAATCATGGCCTGTGATAGCAAAAAAAAAAAAAAATTTTTTTTGAAATTATTGGAGGAGGCCTATACCCGTCGAGGGGTCCTTAATTAGTTAAATTATGAACTTTAAAACTTGTATTTTTTTTGTAATTAAGGAATATTAAAGGCTTTTTTACTTTATTTTTATTTTTTTATTTACCACAACGAGGCATGTAGTATTTAGGGCACATGACAGCATAAAATCTGACAGTAGGCTCAGACCAAATAAAAAACCAAGACAGAGCGCTGCGAACAATACAGTGAAGCATGCCAAAACTACACCTCCGCGCTGTGCGTACACGCTCACACGCACACCTTTAAAACCATTTACAATCAAACTACACCTCACTAAGTGCCCACATGTTTACGAAACCGGCCTCATGTCTGGTGACAGTGCTCTGTCTTGGTTTTTTATTTGGTCTGAGACAGGTAGGTAGCATTTGTATGTCAACATCATCAGCCTATACGGAAGTGCACTTCTGGTTAAAAGCCTCTCTAATCGCTCGCCATTATATCTACTCGATCCTCGGTTACTCTCGTCCAGCTGCTATCGACAACCCTGAGATCGTGGTTCACCTAACCTGAGACTTAAGAGTCCTACCTTGCGTTCACACTTTCACAGGTACCGAGGATAGGTAGTGAAAGAAAAAGAAAATCTGCTGGGTAGTGGCCAGAGACAGTCTTCAAAAAAATAATATTTAGGCTGAATATTCAAAGTCAAAGTCAAATCATTTAAGTATTTCAAATAGGCACACAAAAATTAATAATTAATTGATTCTAGTTGCCCCTTCCAAAAGGTAGTTACATAGGGAGAAGAATGGGCATGAAACTCCATACTTACTTTTTTTAAATGTTAACAATATTTGTATCTATACATTAATTATTGTGAAAACAATGCACTTACCTAGAATAAAATTACTAAGTAGGTATACCACAATAGGTAAAAAGAATGAAAAGTGAAGCAATGAAAGACAAATTAATTATGCGTTAGATACTTATGCTCAGTGCTCACATAATATTACAAACACATATTGAAAATGTAAATGATTATTTTAATTATAAAGAGCCCCGTTGGCTCTTTCAAAACTTTGAGTGATTAGAGATAAAAACTAAAAAAATCTATTTCAGTAAAATATACAAAAGTATTTTCTAAAAAGAACTCTTTATTTAAATAATGTACGGGTGGCCAGCACATCAAGTTACCACAAACTGTCGAATTTTTTACTTCGATTTTGAACTTAATCAAAAACATTTTAAAGTTAAAATCGTTTGGAGAAATTTGAGTTTCGTGTAGCTTGATGTGCTGGCCACTACCAATGTGTTAAGAGATACTTAACACATTGGTAGTGGCCAGCACATCAAGCTACTTGATAATTTAACTTTTACTAATCGCAAAAATCTAACTTTCACGTTAAGGCTCGTACAGACTAGTGCGATATTGCGGGCGCGACGCGACACTAGTAACTCAATTTTCTTTGTCGGTGCCTGTCGCGCCCGCGATATCGCGCGAGTCTGTACGAGCCTTTAAGCTTTCGCGTTGCAAAATTGTCTATGTAGGTAAGTAGGTACTTTGCCATTTTACACCTAAGTATGTGTTAGGACTGGACTAGGCTTGCCAACCAACCCGCAAGAGCCGGGACGTCCCGTTTCTAGAGCTTTAGAGGATGTGTCCCGCAAAAGACGTGTGCGGAACGCCAATTGTCCCGTTTTATCGTACCTACAGCTTAACCTTCGGGCAGAAGCTATTTATAGTGATTACTATTAAGTATGTTTAATTACATTTCCTTAGTGTTTCAACTAAAACATTCATTTAAAATTATTCCTATTTGTATTTTTCGCCTCCCTATACTTTGACAGCTGAGTCCCGCACTCTTAGTTAGGACTGTCAAATATTTCTGGCTGACTACTGCTACTTGTGCTGTCACAAGGTACCTAGGTAGGTACTGTAGGTAAGGTAGGAATTTGGTAAGAAGGTGAAAACTCCATCAGTTCTTTCAAAACCTGCCTCTTTCATACACACTTTCCCCTAAGCAAAACTAATTCACGAAGAATCTCCATTTCGGTAGGTACCTACTCTAGATAAAATACCAAGTCGCTGAATACTTTAATGCCTACCTTTTGGGGTTATTTTTCGGTGCTATTTTTTCATGTTGATTTAGGAACAAAGAAAAACAGTGTGTCTGTTTAACATCTCCGCGAACACATAAAATTGGGTGGAATGGGCTACTTTTAGGCTCTATTTAGAGTAGCTAGGTATTATGGGTAGGTAGACACCTACTTCGAAGCCATCTTTATATTCGGTCGTTTTATTGAATGGACTAGGAATAAGTTCATTCATTTAAGTAGGTACTTATAAATGTTGATTTAACAAGTTCCAAGAACTACCTAAATATCATTAATAATACCGAATTATCTATTCTTAAGACGTTCGACTGAACTTGGACCTTCGCCACAGCGACTGATCCGGTGCTCCAACGATGCATAGTCCACCATGGTCCACCTTAGGTTGTTTTGTTGAGGGACGTGCAGAATTACACTAATATAAATCTTCTACAAGGTAGTAAAAGTTTGATAAGTAAAATAAGTAAGAGCATAAGTGCATAATCGAATTATTCCACTTTGCCCTACCGAGCCGCCTCACTGATGGGACAAAGTGGAATGCCTAAAATTTTGCAGTGGAATCTGCCCCACTAATTCGACTTGGTGGGGCAGATTCCATTACTAAAAATCTTGTTGGATTCTGCCCCACTAGGGTTGGCATCTTAAAATAAATGTACAAAAATAAGGGGTTTATTTATAAACGTTACTTAAAGTTAAGTGACGTTCAAACGTCAAATATGTATGGTAATACAGTCGCTAATCATTATTTAACTTTAAGCAGCGTTTATAAATAAACCCCTATTTGTTTAGCTTTTGGTTTTAAAATGCCTGGAACGAGTCCAGCATTGTGGATTTAAAAGAACTTATTCGGTATTCAAGCTGTTCAGATAGTGAATTCAAACTACTGTTTTTACTGCCATCTATCGGTTATCATAGTAAGATCGGGATACAGTGTGGTCAAAAACGAAAAACGAACTGCAGAAATGTTCTGTTTGGGACACATGTTTTTCCAGATTAATTAATACTTAATTACTTAATACTAATAATTAAGTAATTAATACTAATAATAAGCCAAAAGCTTTTCAAAACCTCATAATTGAACTTATTTTTGCATTTTTTGACCACTACTTCTGGCAACACTCCACATCGCTTCAAGTTTGTGAAAAGCGGCGTTCCAGTTTCTGTGAATGATAACCGTAAGCATTAAATTTGCGTAAAGAGAGATGGCTTGTTATCACTTGTATAAGAGCAAAAGAGATATATGCATTAATAATAAAGGAACGAGCAACGCGCACTATAAACAGTGATGCCAACTTAGCAACTTTATAGCTAGATCTAGCTATTATTAGGTGACAGACAGCTACAATTTAATGAAACTTGTAGCTAAACTTTTTAGCTACTTTTCATTTCATTAGGAGACGTGAGGCTATCAATATTCGTAAAGTAGGATAACGAGTCTCGAAAGAAAAATAAAAACTAAACGCGAATCTATGGTCATAGATGGTATGGTAGGTACAGGTGCTAGGGTATATATGTTCTGTGAGTATAGGTCGGCGTTCAGTGTGACCATGTTCAGTATTTTAATACTTTGTTGGTATATTTTATCGACTTTTACAAGCATTAGTATTTAGTAAAAACGGAACAAAAAAACAGTTTTATAAACAAAAACGGATCAGCAATTTTAAAAACAAAGTAAGGTGTAAAAGATCAAGGAAGTTGTGTTAAATGTAATCCTTCAAATAGAATGTTAAAATACAATTCTAACATGTATTGTGATGATGATTGACTGAACTTTAAAATTTTGAAGCAAATAAGCAAAGAAACCGAATGAGTTTGATAACTCTGAACTCAATCCTCTGCATTAGAGACTCCCTCAGGAAAAGTGGTAAATGCTGCTATAACTGTGTTTTGCCTAAAGAGGTACTGCATAAAATGGGCACCGCTGAAAAATATTCTAAATCAACGACACATAGTGAACCCCAGCCCTCGACATCTTCCTCTTTAATTGATTAATTTTAAATATATGTTTTTATTTTTTTAATTATTTATGTTTTTTTTTTATCCTGTTTAACTCTCTTGTTGGAATAAAAAAATAATAAAAAAAAGATGATTGTCAGAAATTGTCATTTTATTGTAACCCACTTACCTACTGTATGTACACTAAGACAATGTAAATCGGCCGTACATTTAACTACTTCTAGCAACTTTTTGGGGTAAAAAAAACTGGCAATCTAGCAACATTTAAAAAATTGTCTAGCAACTGGGTAAAGCTAGCAGTTGGCAACACTGACTATAAAATTTGTCTTGTCAAAATAAAAAGTAAAAACCAAGCTGGACGGTGTCTGCTGTGAAAAATATTATCAAATATTACTACCTGTTTTCTAACACTGAAAACTGAATTAAAACTAAAGTGTGCGTCTAATGCACATTTTTACTATATAATTTGGAGTATTCTTGCAACGCAGAATGGATAGTGACGGCGATGACCCGGGCGATGGCGAGTCTGGCATGGATTTGACTGGTTTTCTGTTCGGTAATATCGACGAAAACGGTCAGTTAGAAGATGATAGTATTCTTGATAAACAATCCAAGCGGATGCTGTCATCGCTCACCCGCTTTGGGTTCAGTTCCATGATATCTGAGGTAATAGACATTGAGGAAGCTAACGGGGAAGATCAGGAGAAAGGTAAGATTATGGAGTGTATTGATGAGGGTTTCCTAGTCATAGGTCATGCATTAATACTATCTTCTCGAAGGTTGGACGGTGTTAGTTAGTTACATTTTATCTTCATTGTAATGTTTTAATAATTGTAATTTTTGTAATGGAGAATATCCGTTCATTGTGTTTACAAAATTTTATGATGGATTGCATATTTCACATGACTTGCAATCCACTGACTTCAGATCAGTGTTTTATTGATATTTAAATTAAACAATATCAGGTTGCATTGACTCATATTTTAAACTGACTTAAACTCTTTTTCAGAAGATTATACTCAAAAAAGTCCATCTGCTATCGACTTTTTTGATATTGAAGATGCTGTGGAAGACGTTAAGGTATTATTGCATGTTTTTATACAGATAGAAGAAGTTGTAGTTTCTGAAAAGGTTGGAGCTGAATGTTTGCAAAAATTCTAAACTACTGCAACTGCCATAGTGCTTAAAAATTGTGAAAATTATATATATGTTGTTATATATGTAATTGTCATAATTATAACTTATGTATGTCTTGGTTTTTTTCAAACAAACCTTTTTGATTAACTGTGCTTTTTAACCTTTTGACCACCACAGTCATGTATAGATGACAAACTAAAATATGCCCAGCACACCATGGTCATGACTACATGACAGACTTTTATACATAAATCTGTAACTAGAGCTCATAAAACAACATTGTTTTTTTATTTCTTTTGCTAATTATGTTCCTTGACTCATCCTAATTTATATTAGTAGAACTTCTTTCTTTATATTTCATCTATATTATCATAGCATGACAAAAACTGGAAAGGATGAATTCGTATCTTGGCACCGAGGGCACGTTTTTGCTTTTTTGACGTGGAGGTCAAAAGGCTAAAGATTGCACAGCACACAACCAGAAAAATATTCTGGAGAAGTTATAGTTTTTGATATGTAAGTGATAGGGGTAGGGATATAATTACAAGGCAATAGGTGCTGGTATGGTGGGCAGAATTAAGCAGTATAATGTACCACATATACAAGCTCAACGGTCATGTAATGAGTCATTACATGACAGTAGATCTTGTATATGTGATACTAATGAGACAATTTGTTTTCTATTGTTACTGACCCCTAGCAGGTTGTACGACAGTTAAGAGGATTTCTAGCCTTGTTTAAAAAATTATGTTGTTCTTTAAAACTTAGTTTTTATGAAAGCTACATTGGGGACCTGGGTTTATACCTAGTAGCAGGTATTTAAATTATAACTGCACAGTAAGCACACATTTTCAAGTAATTTTTAAAACAATACTTTGTTTTGTGTTTTTTTATTTTGTCAAGTCATTAACTGTTTTATGTTTATGGTGAAATTATTTGTTTATTATACTTTTTGTCTTAACTATTTTGTGAATTGTTTGGTGGATAAGATACTGATTGTTTGTCTTAGGGCTCGTACACATAGCAATCCGTTTTACAGGTCCGTTATTTGATGGCGTATGTAGTTGTATGAGCGAGTTCACATACAAAACAGTATTCCGGATTCAGTAATCATGTCACTCCGGTCCAATTCTGATCTGTTAAAACGGATCCAGTAAAAACAGACTTATATGTGTACGAGCCCTTAATTAAGTTAATAACAACATGAATGTTTTAATTGCAACTGCTCCATTGTATAAAATGTGACATATGTTAATGGGAAAATTTTTGGTGAAGGATCAGTGGCAAATTAAGGTATTATTAATAATTTTTATGAAAACGAATACTTAGTTCATATAATTATACTTAAATATAACTCATATTTTTAATCTGGCAAGATCACTTTTGGGTAAAAAATACCACAGAAAGGTTAAATCATTTCACAACAGCTTTCTCTGTTACTTTACAGGGCCTCAAGTCTGCTATTACAATAGTGTCAGAATGGTCTCTTCATTGTGAGTTTTTGACAGATTTGCCATACAAACACTGTCAAATACTCACAATGGCGAGACCATTCTGACACTATTGTAATAGCAGACTTGAGGCCCTGGTGAACTAGCTTATGCTCGCGGTAGTGTCTGCATGTTTTAATATAAAACATGCGTATGGAACTGGGCAATAAGCTTTCTACCATTGAAGTAATTTTTGTAATCAGATCAGGACTTCCAGAGTTTACTTCTAACGAACAAACAAACAAATTGACCTCTTTATAATATTAGTTTAGATAAAAGGGTATGCCCACGTGTCATTGGTCATTGTGTTAGTGCCTTGCATGTAATATGCTATGGTTTTAAAAGTTTTTATGGACATACAAAAATCTTTGTTCTAAGTATCACATAATAAAAAATTACAATGTTTTTAGTGATTTAGTTCGTAGGTTGTTTAAAAATCTCAATAAAAACAACAAAATAATTATCGCATTTTAATTTCGACAAGAAAATCCTTATTTCCTTTTACGTTAGAAAAAAAAAAATCTCAACTATAATAATAGCAAGATGTTTTTTGCGGTAAATTTTTGGCCCGATAGTGATCGTTTATGTTTCTGCCATCAGGTTCTTAAGCAAAGACTTCAGACAGAAGCAAAGCTTCTGTTCTTGATTTTAAAACTTTTAATGAATACCTACCACTCTTAATCTACCACTGTTTTATATTAATTGGGGTATTTAGAGAATTGATGTATTTATGCTTTGTGACCTAATATACTTGTTTACATTGAGAATTAACTGGCAGATGTCCTATCAAGCTATAAAAAAGTTAATACAATAACATCACTACTGTGTCCCTGGCGGCAGACACAGCTGTATATTACACCCGCATATCCGGCGTATCGCCACTTGTCTATTTCAATATTCACTAGTTCCGAACTACCCATACTTAAACATCTGTCAACTAATTCCCAGTATACCACAGTAATGTATCCAACACACTGACATATTTGTGTTAACACTAGGATGTAGAAAGTAGCACTAAACAGGGTGCACAGAAAGACACCACGAGCACAGAGGTACGGGGGACAAACAGCGATGTAAATTCCGAGGTCGATGATCCCAATTGTCCACAGAGCGAAGTGAAGGAAGACAGAAATAAATGGAAAGAGGATGATATCTATCGGTCTGGGGGACAAGGCACTAATGATGAGGGCTATGAAGGGGATATGGAGGGGGACGGCGAACTCATGCCACCTCCTAATACAATACCGTAAGTTTATTTTCAATACAGTTGTTAAACAGCTCGTTTGCTACAACCTACTTTCCACCCTTGTATCACAATGTAGGTACTATTTTAACCGACATCAAAAACAGGAGGAGGTTATGCATTCGGCGAGTATTTTTATGTATGTACGGTGGCCAGGACATCAAGTTAGCACAAACTGTCAAAGTTTCTCATTCGATTTTGAATTTAACCCTCAACATTTTAAGGTTTTAAATCGTAAATTTGACAGTTTCGTGTAGCCTGATGTGCTGGCCACTGTACATCGATTTCTCCGTGAATAGTGGACTTTTTTTTTTAACTAGGGCATCTCAGAGTGTAACCACTAAGGTTCCGACTCTTTAACCGGGCTTTCCTGTGGCTGCCTTAAGCTCCTAACGAAACTAAGTGCCTCCAGCCAGGGCGTAAAAACTATAAACTAAACGACTGCTGCTCGGCTTAGGGCAGCTGAGTCGGAGGGAGGGTGGCAAGGGACCGACGGTGGCTGGATAAAATCAGTGTTTTGATTATTATCGTGGGGAGTTTGGATTACATGCTGCTCAGCTAAAACGCGTGCTGGCGCTTCACTTACAGTCAAGGGTTGGGGAGGACTATTCGTTAGTCGGGGATTTCGCGCGGGGCCTCGGCGGCGAGGTCGGAATGACGATCGTGTATTGTGTGCTCTTATTTTGCGAACTGTACTAGTTTCCCTACGACTCTCCTGGAGGAGAGAAGTGGGGTCGTCTGGTTCGGTCAGGATAATAGTGGACCGGTTTGCGTGATTATTTATTCATTTGGTAGAGGAAGTTCGCGCGGTACCCATATAAATATTTTTAACTTTGCTTGAGTAGGTAGTTTATGAGTTAGCTTCAATAATATATGTTTTTAATCCACGTCATCTATGTCGATGATGTTGTAATATTCACATAGCAAAAAAAAAAGGTTGTCTGTAAAATATCTGTACCTATGCGGTGTTAAAACAGAACTCTTAAATAAATTATTTTTTATTTTTACAGATCTCATAAATCTTCAGACAGGAAGGATAAGGATAAGAGATTGGAAACACCGCTGGCAGCTATGTTGCCATCTAAATACGCGAATATTGATGTGAGGGAACTGTTTCCAGACTTCAGATCTGATAAAGTAAGTGACGTCTTTAATCCTTATTGCGTAACACACGCGAATTTCGGTATTTCATTTATTGTTATTTTGCTGAACAGCAAACCAATCTTTCAAACAATAAATAAGGTATTGGTTTTTTAAAATTTCGAATTTGAAAGGGATTGTCATTCCGAGTGGGTTACTCAGTTAGGCGTTGATAAAATACCGATAAATATGTCATATTTAGACATTCCTGACAGAGAGACATTCCTAACCATGCTTGATTAGGGGAATAAGATTTCATTGTTCATCAACTGCCGATTTTCACACCGTCGCATACTGAAAGTGGATCGAAAAATCATTAATGTACAAAAAGGAAGATAAGGCACCGCTCTAATGTCACGTAAACATTATTGGACTAGAAACACACAAGCCCGCCCACACAACTACATTTTCCGATGTCGTGCATCATGCATCAACAACCGAAATAGAGAGATGTCATATCGTAGAGAACAACCGAAATAGAGAGATGTCATATCGTAGAGAACAACCGAAATAGAGAGATGTCGTATCTCTCTATTACGGTTGTAGCGGGAACGAGATATCAATAATTGTCACTGTTACGTACCCATAACAACTCGGAAACAAATGGCTACCTAGAAAGCAATATTATTCAGGAGTACTTTAAAGAAAATAAGTTTTGACGTACTTAAGAGTGGAAAGTAATCCCGCGGAACTTGTTTTTGATTTGTGAATTATTTGTTCACATTTTGTAAACACAGGAAGGCGTTGTTGCTGCTTATTTAGACGATTCCGGTAATTTTACTTAATGTGCTACACATGTGCTACACCAACACCAGTTCGAATGTGACTCAGGTCAATTTTTCCGGTCGGCATAATTTATGCGGTTCACGTCAGGGAGCGAGTACATAATCTTCCTTTTTTATACATCATTGCCTAAAATACGAATTTCCACACGACTACACAATAGCCGATGGACAAATGCGGGGAGTCGCAGGCACGAGGGGGCAGAAGCACGAGCCCGCGCTACCAGCCGCCATCGCTTCGCGACATCGTTCTCAATTCTTTAACCGGCGAAGCCAACAATGCTGTACTTTCTCTGTACTCTCAACCGCACACCAGTTCTAACAGTTGCACTACAAATTTTCGCCCTTACTTCTACGGCAAAGGCGTTGTCAACGTCAAATTGCTACCACTGATGTGCGGTTGTTCCGTGTGGTGCCGGCCGTAAAGAATAGCACCACCCTGTTTCCTTCCGTGGGTGTCGTAAAAGGCGACTAAGGGACTTACTAGAGAATGGGTAGCAGCGTTCTCTATGCATTTTTTAACACCATACTCCGATCGCCAACCCGCCTGCCAAGCGTGGCGATCATGGCAAACCTCCCCAATTGGGGGAGGCCTATGTTCAGCACTGGACGTCTTTCGGCTGAAATGATGATGATGATGAATGATGATGTGCGGTTGACTGTACCGAACTTGGCTCCTTTTTTACATTAATGTTTTTGGTGAGATTTAAATTACTAAAATCTATAAAACATTTTAGGTTCTCCTCTTCACCCGTCTATTCGGTCCTGGCAAGTTGTCGAGCTTGCCTCAAATATGGCGCGGCGTTAAGAAGCGAAGACGACGTAAGCGCAGCGGTAGCACAAGTAGTGACACTCCACCCACAGCGGCAGACAACCAGGAAACGCAGTATGCTAGTGACGATGAAGACAAATTGTTGAAGTAAGGATTTTTTCATGTGATAGTCCAAAAACTAGTTTGCGTTGAGAAAATGTCCAGGCCATATTGCTTATTATTAGCGCACAAAGTACCGACAGTCGTGATTTTTTTCACATGAGGTTACTCAAAATATACTACACTAGCTTTTGCCCGCGGCTCCGCCCGCGTGGATGTCGGTTATCGCGTAAAAAAGTCTCTGCCAAATTTCATGACGATCGGTTCAGCGGTTTAAGCGTGAAAACGTAACACATAGACAGACAGAGCTACTGTCACATTTATAATATTAGTATGGATTCAAGACAGACTTCTAGATAGTTTATAAAGAAACTCTCACGCAGGGACCAATATCGATATTCGAAGAATACCGATATTTTAAAGAAAATACCGATAACAGTATCGACATCTGGCATAAATACTGGTATTTTATATCAGTAATTTGAGTATCGGTATAAAATATCGATAATTATATCGATACTCAGTACTGATATCAGGCTACAATGTGACGTCACAGATTCTTTATTGATGATTCTTCAGTCGCGAATCATATTTTGATCAAGATACAACCTGACGCTGACCTGCAAATTGCAAAAAAACGCAATAAATGTAATAATAACGGTAATACCGTTATTATTACATTTATTGCGTATCTATACCCAATTACCGGTATTCATAGCGATATTTGGTATCATGTATCCAAATTATATCGGTATTCAGTCCCTGCTCTCACGATGCTATTCGTATTGACACGCAGGCAGATTGTATGATTCGTCATTTTACAAACGACCCCCGTCCCTTTACAACGCGAGGCGTTATGCAAAATGTCTAAGGCAAAATGTAAATCTATTTCTTAAGGCGTTCGCCTCGTCTCGCGCGCGGTTGGTCGCAGTTCTAACCTAACCAAACCCATTTGGTCGGGGTGCCTGGATGTCGAAATTATAAAAATTGAACGAGTTGCCAATTTGCCTTAGGCATTTTGCATAACGCCGCGCGTTTGTAAACGGACGGCGCCATTTGTAAAATGACGAATTATACAATCTGCTTCCTACAGAATCATCGTTATTCTTGTTACTTATCGACGATTTTACTGCCAAGAAGTCCTTAGAGGAGCATTTAATTTATAATCTTTACATTTGTTGCGATTAGAAATGCTATGTTACCTTATTTTTTTATATAACGAGTACGTGTCAATCATACCTATTCGGATAGTCGACCTCGTAATTGGGTTACTACTTTTGACAAAAACTCCCAGTAAATCGAAACTTCACTAAAGTGAAACTTTCTACATAACTGTCACATTGGTCTTGAAAGCTAAAATAGACCTTCACCCTAATTGCGTAACACACTGGTGCCGATTCCCTTGTTCACAAACTTAACTAAATTTAAGTTCAGTGCATCTTTTTCTTTCTATTTCATTAGGAAAAGGACAAAAGATAAATTTTAGTTTAGTCCTGTCAAATTAATCAGCGCTTGACGTAAATTGACGTAATTCGTAGTCGGCAAGTTTTTAATCACGTCTAAACTTGTATGGAGTAGTGACAGACGCTGATTAATTTGACAGGACTAAACTAAAATTTATCTTCTGTCCTTTTCTTAATGAAATAGAAAGAAAAAGATGTACTGAACTTAAATTTAGTTTAGTTTGTGAACAAGGGAATCAGCACCAATATCGAATCTAAATCTGAATGATTTTGAAGGATATTGCTAATCTATTGCTTCATAGGTTTGAAAAAATCTTCTGTTCAGCAACGTAAATAACGCAATGGACGTGGGTGAACTGTCAAAATGAAACCCATTGCGAGCAATTGTCATTTTATGTGTGTTACGAAATCACCCAGAAGGCTGTTAGTAACAATCCGAACACTGTTTGAACCTGATGATTTTAATTATATACTAACTAGCTTTTGCCCGGTACCGTGTGATGCCGGACGTAAAGAATAGCACCACCCCATTTCCTCCCGTGGGTGTCGTAAAAGGCGACTTCAGGATTTACTAGAGAATGGGCAGCAGCGTTCTCTATGCATTTTAACACCATACTGCGGTCGCCAATCGGCGATTATGGCAAATCCCCTCCAATTGGGGCTGGCCTATGTTCAGCAGTGGACGTCTTTCGGCTGAAATGATGATGATAGCTTTTGCCCGCGACTTTGACCGTGGGAAATTTCTAGTCCTCCGTCCCACCCCGTCGCATCCAATCGCCCGCCCGCCCTCTTTACAGTATTGCAATTTTCTTAAGGATCTTTAGTTTTTTTTTTAAATAAATTATAGCCTATGTTACTTCATGATAATTTAACTTTTAATTGGTGAAAAAATGATTGAAATCGGTTTAGTAGTTTCGGAGCTTATTCGGTACAAACAAACAAATGAAAAAAGAAATCTTTATAATTATATTAGTATAGATAAATTCCCAATCCAAAACAACAGGCCTATGGAAGAGAACCAGCATTCAAACAACGACAGTAACTCGGGCAATTCCGGCGACAAGTCCCAGAGACCGACTCCTGCGCATTGGCGGTTCGGGCCTGCGCAGATGTGGTATGACATGCTCAATGTTCCTGAGACTGGCGATGGATTTGATTATGGATTTAAAGTTAAGGTAAATGTTTCGATTTAGTACAGGATTTTGTAATTAATTGATTTACAAGAGTTTCCATGGAATTTCTAACCCATTCTTCTCCATAATAATCTAATCTCTGGCGTTTCTAAATTTACCAAATATGAAAAACAACAATCATATATGGCCGCTCGAAATTTAGTTCTTTTTTATTGTTTTATGAATTTTAAGTTCAGTGGTAATCAATGTAACAATTATAATTATTTCTGCGCATAGATTAAATGATTAGAATTTTGATCATTTCCGTTTCAAATAAGATTATTTTTCAGAATTACCGAAATCACAAATAACTAACTGTCTAAATACTGTTCTCAAAGTAAATAAAATTATGACTCGTTTTCGTTAAAGTTTATTTTTGTTCATTTTCGACCTAGTTTACTGCCCTATTTGAAAAATCCAACCTGTAGATTAGTAAATGTGCTTTGAACATGCATCATTGACAAAACACTGTTAAAATACATAAATTCGCCATTCGTTATCAATACTGATAAAGATATTAAATTTTGAAACTACAGGCACCTTCACCAGAAAGAGAAGAGAAGCCAAAAGAAGTTGAAGAAGATAATCCTGAGAAACCAGAAAAAGAGGAAGATCCTGACAGTGGCTTCCCGGATGATTCCTTCCTTATGGTGTCACAGCTGCAATGGGAAGATGACGTCATATGGGATGGTAGCGAGATCAAACACAAGGTGAGAACAGAATACATACCTACGTTGGTACAAGGATCTTTTGGCGCACGAATGACATTGACTGGGGGTAATAGCGCCCTCCAGTCAATGTCATTCAGGTAAACACACAAAACAAAACAAAATAATTGCACAAACACAAGGTGAGAATAGAATACATACTGTTTTGTTTGGTGAAATGTATTGACAAAAAGTTGGCGGCATTTATAAAAACTAGCTCCTGCCCGCGACTTGGTCCGCGTAAAATTTGACCAAGTGAGTTTGGTTGAGTTTCAGAAAAATATGCTTTATAAATTTTGCGTGATTATCAGATTTTTTTCCGCGTTAGACATAACTTTACAAATTAATTTCACTATGTCATATAAACATAAACTTAAATGTTCATATATTAAGTTGTTAAGAAAATGCTCTAATTTAACTTATAATTTTTGCGAATCATTAACACTACTAGTTTCGACGTGATCTTCAGTATAAAATCATTAAAAGTCTGTTATCGTCGCCTTAAAGTCAACCGTGTGGCCATAGTGAAAGTGGATGTGAAGCTTAGGTTCTCTGGTTATTTTCAAAGGTGCTGGCCCGACTGAACAGTAAGAGCAACGCGGCTGGCTGGGTTCCGACCTCTGTGAGTCGGACTGCTCAACAGTTCTCACATCCGCGCCCGCAACCACCTGCGCCATTGCAACCTAAGCCTCCTACGTAAGTCTGCTTAAGAAATTACATTCATAACTACAATGGGATAGAGTTGAGAATCATTCGTATTTTAATGCGTTGACAAATACCGTTGAAGTTATTATTAAATTTATGAGATTTTGCACTCAGAAAATATATCAAATATTTAGAAAGAAACCAGATTCACTCTTGATTAGGCCATTTATTTCTTTAGCTTTAGACATTCAGAATGTTGGCAAAATCGTAAATAACTGTCAAATATTTCGCTGTTAAGATATATTTTTCAATATTACGGTATGAATAAATTAAATATCGCTCTATAGCGCACTAAATGATTGATTATGAATGTAATAATAACACTTAATTAGGTGTTGTATCAGGTATAAAGTGTAAAACAAGAATTTGGACGATATAATATTTATGATTGTAATTCATAATCAATATTTTAAGGCGGTATTATCCGACAGAGACCGCGCTTTCAGTTTTTAGAATCCATGGGAAACGAAAAACAGTGTTACTTATAAAATAAAAATTAAAAAATACAATAATTAAGGATCTGGCGGAATAACATTGCTAAATAGAAAAAGAAAAAAAACTAAGTTACCCCATTTCGTACAGTTTAATCAATCTCATAGCTACGAAGCGGACATTTTTTTTTTCTTATTCTTTATGTAAATGTAAAGGTAGATTGTTTAGCACAATTCGCTGAGTTTGTCTTGATGAAATTATTAAAATAATTACTATGTTTAAATACCTACCAAATGCGCGAGGTAACCACTCGCGACTTCGCGCGCCGACTGAAGTAGGGATTTCAGTCGGCTCGATCATAGCGCCTGAAGGCACTACAGAGTAATATTTCATAATTTAATTCAGTAATATTGCCAAATTAATCTAAACAGTGAAATATTTGTCAGCTATTTGCAGCGCTGGCCTTCTTAGGATTCCTTTACGATTTTAGTAACGTTATTATTATAATACAGTGCATCAACCTCATCTTCGAAGCAAGATCCCAATGCCAACGCTGCCGATGGAGAAGACAACACTTGGTACAGTATCTTCCCCGTCGAAAACGAAGAGTTGGTGTACGGAACTTGGGAGGAAGAGGTCATATGGGACGCGGAGAATATGGCCATGGTACCGAAACCCAAGATACTGACCTTGGATCCTAATGACGAGAATATTATTCTGGGTATACCTGATGATGTGGATCCCTCGAAGATTACTAGAGGTATGAACTGTTTTCCGTATTGAGGTTATAGTTATTGATAATTGATGACATTAAATGACGGTATAGGTTTTTATTTAGGTTGATCCATGAAGCATAAATCAATAGCCAGACTTCACCCTCTCATTCCTACTTAAAAGCTATCCCAAATATTATACAGGATAAGTTTTTAACCAGTCCGCAATTTTTTTTTTTTTTTTTTTGTGGTTTTGTATCAGTAATAGAACACATTTACATTATTTATTCAATACTTTTTTTGGTCCTACTTGAAATCACCAAAATATGGATACAATCTATTCGTTATAATATCAATGGGCGCGCGCACAGCCGCTAGGTACCTACTACTGCGTTCCGCTTCACTGACTGTGCCGCCGGCGCGTTGCGCGACGGCTATCCATTATACCAGTTTCAAAATAAACATCTTTCGTTAACGATAACTTATTTTTTTGTACTAGGACATATCAAAATAAGGAATAGGTGCGTAATAAAACACGTTTAAGTTTAATTTGTCAAAATTTGCGCACTGATTCCAAACTTTTCCTGTATATAAATTATTTGATACGATACGGGACTTTGAGCAAAGGAGTTCTGAAGTAACATCTTATTTTGCTGTTACGAAGTGCCTACTAATTAGAGGTATTCATTCTTTTAGAGAGGGGTCCACAACCCAAAGTGAAGATACCTCATCCTCACGTGAAGAAGTCAAAGATTCTTCTCGGCAAGGCGGGCGTGATCAATGTGTTACAGGAAGACGCGCCACCGCCGCCACCCAAGTCGCCTGATAGAGATCCTTTCAATATATCTAATGACGTGTAAGTTAAGCATTTTTAGAGTTCCGTAGTCAACAAGGAACCCCTATGGCCTTATTACAAAACAAGGTTGATCTTTAGACCCAGGTTTATACCATTGAGTCATTTTTGAATTTCGAACTCTATTTCAACAAAGTTAAAGTTTTAGTTACAAAAACTGACGCCAACCCCGAGTCTAAGTTGTCAATTGTTTTGTATTAAGAACTTTACCTTACTCTGAATAAAGTTCAAAATACAATAAATGGCTCGAAGGTTTGGGTTTGGACTAAAGTTAGAACTCGTTTTGTAATAAGACGGTTATAGTTTCGCCATGTCCGTCTGTCTGTCCGCGGCTTAGCTCAGATACTGTTAGTACTAGAAAGCTGTTTGTTTGTTTGAACGCACTAATCTCAGGAACTACTGGTTGGAATTGAAAAAATATTTTATTGTTGGATAGTCCATTTATCGAGGAAGATTATAGGCTATATAACATCACGCTATGATCCTTAGGAGCCAAGCGAAAAGAACATAAGTCAGAAAGAACGCTAACCGATAACGAAGTTATAGCGCGGGCGAGCGACGGGATGCGACGCGATGGGTGGGTCGTAATTTCACGCGGACGAAGTTGCGGGCAGAAGCTAGTGGTAGAATAAAATCGTGGTTTTTTTTAGGGTTGGTACCTAAACAAGGTGGGTTTGAATTTTTTTTTACTGAAAATATGACAATTTGCTCTGTTACAGACTATACTGGAGCCAACTATTGCCAATTCTTAACACAAATAGAGTACATAATACCATACCAATCATCCAAATTACCTAATCCGCAGCTTCTACATGGCCAAGTCTCAGAACCCTCGCCTCAAGGTGGGTGGAGGTCAACTGATCCAACACAGTACACCAGTGGTAGAACTACGTGCTCCGTTCATACAGACTCACATGGGTCCAGCGAGGTTAAGGGCCTTCCACCGGCCGCCCATGAGGAAACTGTCGTACGGGCCGCTGGCCGCGCCCGGGCCGCATCCCGTGCAACCCCTGCTTAAACATATTAAGAAAAAGGCTAAGGTATGTATTGTAAAACTAAGCTAGAAATGCATGATTTAAAATGGAATTAAAAAAAAAAATATTATACAAACAAAAAAAAAAAATACTATAAAGTGAAAAAAAAATTTCGGAAGTCGGTGTCTATGGATCTGTATTTTGTAGTGTTTTTTAATTTTATTTAGGAAGTCTGTTGTTTTTTACGTAATAAAGTTTTATTTTTCACCATTTAGCTATGGTACCTACCCCACACTAATTCGTATACCACTGCTTGCTGTGTTAACAACAGTGAAAGGATGTATAACATCAAGATACACAATTTGGATTAAATACGTACTATCGAAGCTAACTCAAAAACTACCCAAGCAAAGTTAATAAAATTTATATGGTACCACTGCACAAGCATCCTCTAACTGAAAAAAAAAAATACTTAATCGTTTCAGAATTAACGAAAATATCGATGAACATAAATAAAAAATAAAAAAAAATATTATATATACATTCAGACGAACATATAACCTCCTTTTTTGAAGTCGGTTAAAAAGAAAGTGGAAGTCGTTATCTAAGTTACCAAAAATTTTCATCACTCATCGCCGCTGGTATTTAGGCTCAAAAGACTCAGCAAAAATCGCAATAAAATCTCAGTAAAAAAAAAAAAAACTACTTATACATTAAAAAAAAAAAAAGTATACATAGAATAACACTTTGCCATTGTTTGATAACTTGTGCATTCTTGCCATCAAAACGGTCTAGCTAGGGTCAAATAGTGCCAGGACTATTTCCAACCAGATTTCTCCAGCATTATGTTCACACATAAGCACAACACTATTTGTGTAAAACGTAACTATATTCGTACAAATTGACTAACGCAACATATCCATAGCTTCTTCATTGTGTAATCATGCCCAATAGTATGAGAATACACGCAAAAATGAACTTTAAAACTTACCATTCTTGTCCCCAGCAACGCGAGGCCGAGCGGTTAGCTTCGGGAGGTGGTGACGTCTTCTTCATGAGAACTCCGGAAGACCTGAGTGGTCGGGACGGCGAACTGGTACTAGTAGAGTTTTGTGAGGAACATCCCCCACTCATCAGCCAAGTCGGCATGTGTTCCAAAATTAAGAACTACTACAAACGAACCGCGGCCAAGGTATGTTTATTTCGTAACTCTGGAGTTGTATTTTCAAGTGTTAGAGCGCATACATCGGTCCATTAGCTCGACTCCTTAAAAAAATATATTATCTCGTGATTGAGAAGGAATTATAAAAAAAACCGGTCAAGGGCGAGCCGGACTCGCGCACCAAGGGTTCCGTACTATCATTTATAGCTTCATAAGCTTCATATTCGTATAAGTAGGACCTAAATAGTTATGTGCCCAGAAAAACTACAACTGTGCTTCACCCAAAGCAACCTGCGAGTAGGTAGGAAGGAGGATATTTTGGTTGTGAACCGCGAAATGTTTTTAAATTTTCATCGGCGACGCCTTTATTCATCAGTAGAATGTTGCAGTTTTAGGTCAGCGCCATCTATTGACAGATAAAGGAATTAATGTAATTTTTGTTATTTCTGAAAAAGTGTGCTATTTAGAGACATAGTTTTATTTTTCCTGTAATCTTTACATAAGCTTCTATCACATAGAATAATTTCAGATTTTTCTCTAGGCAAACTTCGGAGATTAGGGGGGGGGACGGTATTTTTTTTTACATTTTTCATCAAAAGTCGAAAACTATGCGGCCTAAAGAAAAAATGTTTGAGAATGTGCAAACAGTGCTCTTTCATATGATACTCCACATGCCCTAGTAGCGGCATTTCGAATTTTTAAGACCACCTTTCAGTACCTGTTGCAAAAAAAAAAAAACTTTTTTGTTTCTTTCTTATTTGCAAAATAGTTGGGCAAACGTCATCTAAAACTATTCTAAATTTCAAGTTGATAGCATCAGTAGTTCTTGAGATATTCAGTTGTGACAGACAGACAGACTGAGTCACACCATAAGGGTTCCTTTTTACCATTTTGGTACGGAACCCTAAAAACGGCTCAACAGCGACCTCGGTAAGTGTGTCTAGAATGTTCTAATAACTTTTATAAAGTTTCATATTGAGATACGAAGCAACAAAATTCATTCTAAAGAAAAACGGCCACATTCCTTTAGATCGTATTTTGTTGCTTCGTGTCTCAATATGAAACTTTATAAAAGGTATTAGAACATTCTAGACACACCGAGGTCGCTGTTGAGCCGTTTTTCATAATTCCTTCTCAGTCACGAGATATTTTTTTTAAGGAGTGCGGCTAGTGGACCCTTGTACGCCCTCTTAAGGCCAACACTGTTCTGTTGCTGAAAAGGGATGGTGCTACTAATCCTGTATATCTCCATCTTTCTTCCACACTAGCTAAATGCTGGCTCTAACACAGTCCACGACAAGCTTTAGGCTTATTCACATAATAAGTTCAAAAATACTTGAAGACTGTGTTTTAACATTGTAATATTTATGCCTTCAATGAAATCTCTATGAAACCTCTTTCAAACCAGGGGAAAGAAGCTGAAGGCCTACTCCCGACATCTTCAACTTCTCAATTGCAACGAAATGACAGGACTTCATTTCCCATGTGTCTGCTATTTGTGATTACAATATTTCAGAAATTAATAAGTTAATTATTAACTTGATATTCGACACAGTTCTTTAATTCTTGAACTGGTTTGCCTTTGAATATTTTGAGGTTAAATATTTTTTTAATGTTTATTTTTTATTTTCATTGCCTAAGGGATCCAAAAGAGCAGGTGCTAATTCAAAGGTAAGCGTCTTTTTAATATTCTTAAACCATTTTCATAACGATTTCACTTTACAAAAAAAAAATTGCAAGGAATACGGACTACCTGTAACATTTCCGTCCGGTCTAAAATAAAAATGTTATCCAAACTTGTACAAAATTAAATATGTCACAAATAAAGATACAATAAAACAATAATCTTCTTCATATTATAAACTTGATTTATTTATTATGCCTGATTTTTCATTCTTTTAAATCTTTTATTCAAACTTCTATAAATCTTGGGTTATTCTATAACTGCTTCTGAAATATAAGCCCTACTCTTACAGGACGACGGTCCAAAACCGCTCAAATATGGCGAGGTAGCTTACGCACATACATCGCCTTTCCTCGGCATATTACCGCCAGGCGCGACGCAGCCCGTTGTTGAAAATAATATGTACAGAGCGCCAATATACGAACACTCACTACAGCCGTCTGACTTCTTGATTATAAGGACGAGGTATGTGCACAAATAGGCTTCTGCATATGTATGCGTAGACATAAGTCAAGTACCACCGCCGGCCGTGCCGTGATAAAGACGGCGTCAGTTTTCATGGCCGTAGGCTGTCCTGAACTTAACGATACATTAGGGGGCGTCCATTAATTACGTGAGGCATTTGGGGGGGAAGGGGGTCGAATCGATGACCCAATCTCACGTGGGAGAGAGGGGAATCTCGGCGAATATCACGTATTAAATATTTTTTCTGCAAGAAACACTGGGTAATTATTGTAATAAATAAGTATTATAAAATATAATATTAAGCAAATTATGTTTATTTAAATAAATCCAACGCAGCGTTTTGTGTACGTTATTACATTTGTTAAATCTCACGACATCTCTCCAAGGATTGAGGGGGGGGGGGGGTCTAAAAACGCCAAAATCACCTCACGTAATTAATGGACGCCCCCTTAACTTCGTGGAATATGTCTTCTCCAAAAGTGGTTTCAAGTTGAAATAGCTTTTATTAAAAAAAAAAGTACTTATAATATCGCCACTAAAACAAGTTTGTTTTCAGACAATCTTACTACATTCGTGAAGTGGACGCAATATTCGTGGCCGGTCAAGAATGTCCTCTGTATGAGGTGCCTGGTCCAAATTCAAAGAGGGCTAATAATTTTGTACGAGACTTTTTGCAGGTCAGTAACATAACTACACAATCACCCTTAAATGTTCCCTTTGCTGAGACACAGGCCTCCTCTCGGTAAGAGGGAATGGGCCGTAATCCACTTCGCGGGCTCAGTGCGGGTTGGTAGGTGTCACGTCTTCGAATTTTTGGTTCTAGGATATCCTCATGATGTTTTCCTTCACCGTTTTGAGGGCAGTGGCCATATAATTAACACGAAGTGTTCGCGCCACTTATATTGGCACTCATAATATTTTCCTACCTTCCTATTCCTAACATTTTTGGCGACTATCTCTGTCGCTGCTATCGTGGCATCCACGAGAACACTGCTTGCCGCCGCAAGTAGTCTGCGATCGACCCTCGTCCTTCGCAGCTGCAACTCCTCGCCCGAATCCAAAGTGCTGGATCTGCTATCTGCGTCGAATTCGCGTGGATCACCACAAAGGAGCAGCAGCTCCTGTGTGGTGATCCACGCGAATTCGACGCGTAGATACATAACCGAAACCGCCACGCCAATACCGCCGCGTAAACGCTCCTTGCCGACACGCCCCAACCGCTTAAAATACAGTCCACTACATCGAACCTCGCAACATCCTGAAGGAATAAGAAGCTTGGAGACGGATTTACAGGACCCGAACCAAGGTGATTGCAGTTGCATGGAGACCAGGTTAGTCGCCAAGTTCCTTTCACTACCCTTCTACCAGCCATACTTCCACCGCTATTGGAGGCGTGCTCAGCCTATATAGCTTAGCTACCGTGCTAACACAAAGTAAAGCGCTTGTCTGTCCACAATGTCTGAATTCCCACCTCTATAACCAGCGTGTAATGCCCACCATGACGTTAGGGTTCGTGACGTGGACGCTCACGCATGAGGCTGTGTATAAGGTGAGAGTTGCACAGAAAGCCATGGAGCGTTCAATGCTTGGCTTATAGACCGAGTCCCAAACGTCAAGATTCGTAGACGTACGAAGGTTTTCGATATCAGAAAAAAAAAGTCTAAGCCCAATAAGTGAGTCAAAAAGAAATAGGTACTAATAGGTAATGGTAATTTTTAGAGTTATTAGTTTAAAAATAAAAGGACCTATCTAATAAGCACTCTCTGAAGACAAGAAGGAGGAAGATTAGGTTTATAATACTTGAAGGCATTCCGAGCTCCGCGTCAGGAAAGCTCCGTAATTTAGAAGTCAGGGCAGCTTCGAGGATCAGACGTCAGCTCAAACTCCGCAGTGTTGAGAAGGAGAACTCCGAGAAGTGTAGGGACGGACACCTGGCAAGGCGAAGTGATGACAGGGGGAGTAAGGCAGTGACTGAGTGAGTGGCGTCCGAGGACTGGAAGACGAAGTTCCAGTCGTCCAACGGCGAGATGGGTGGATGACGTTGTTGCCATCGCGGGTAGAACCTGGATGAGGCTGGCACAGGAGCGTGGGGAATTGCACAATAAAAGAGAGGTCTATGCTCAGTAGGGGGTGAAGTCGCTGGGGGGGAGGGAGTGGATGATGATGATGATAAAAGCACCTGTCTGTGTTCGAACCTACGACCTAAAACTTGTAAGTCGCGGCCGATAACACTGGGCTACCACTGCTGTCATACTTTACATATTAACTACCTATTATGATTTTTTATTTTAAGCCCGTAATGTCTGTCTTGTACTGGTAGGCACCAGCCGCGTTTTTTTTTCATTCCGTTTGCAATAGACAAATCGCTTTCGATATTTCAAAATTCTTGTCTTTGCAGGTCTTCATATACAGATTGTTCTGGAAATCTCGAGATAAGCCGCGGCGTATAAAGATGGATGACATAAAGAGGGCTTTCCCTTCACATTCTGAGAGCTCTATTCGAAAACGTCTCAAGTTGTGTGCCGATTTCAAGCGAACGGGATTGGATTCTAATTGGTAAGATCATTCTACGATCATGATAACTTTCTCTCTACAACATCTGTTTATCAACAATTGTTGACTTGTATGAACGTGTTTGCATCAAGTTTATAAACATCACTCGTCAAATTTTTAATTTTCTTTGCACGAGATAATTTCGCACACCTTATTTTATTTGTTTTATTAGGATTTATTTTACATTAGATAAAGAGAACACAACAACATTACTTCCTCGGGCAACATTTTGACGCAGACTGGCGCACGCCAGTCTGCGTCAAAATGTTGTCAAAATGTTGGACAGGACATATAGATATAATCTTTGTTTCCAGCAACTTTGTCGTTGCTCATCAACAATGTTGATCAACTGTTGCTCAACAAAAGTGTACCATGAATACGGGGCTTAAAGTGCGGTACAGCGGTTTCGGTCAAACTAAGTACCTACATTTTTCTACTTAACAATGATTGAAATTATTTCTAACTCTCTAAAGGTGGGTTATAAAACCAGACTTCCGCCTTCCATCTGAAGAAGAGATCCGTGCTATGGTTTCCCCGGAGCAGTGTTGTGCGTACTTCAGTATGGCGTCGGCAGAACAGAGGCTCAAAGACGCTGGCTACGGAGAAAAGTTCATATTCACACCCCAGGAAGATGACGATGAAGAAATGCAGTTGAAGATGGATGATGAGGTATGGCAGAACTTTATTAAGGGGTGGTGATGTTGTTTTGTTTTATTAACATGAGTGTTAAGCTACGGTTTCCTAGAAGAGCGGTGGGCGCAACATAGTGTTCGCAATTTACGGGCGAATGACGTCACGTTAAAAATCTTGATATTACATTTTATAATTTTTATAATTCACTACCTGCTGTCCGCTTTGCCCACGTGGGTGTTTCTTAAATAAAATAGCCTAAGTTAGAGTCCCGTCACAATCGGTCCAACAGTTTCGGACATGAGCCGGAACAAACAGATAGAGAAACAATTTTTTTTTTATTAGTATAAATGTGTTATTTTGATATTACAAAGAGACACTTCTATTTATTTTATTTTATTTGTATAGGTAAAGTCACCAATTAAATGACATTTACGTTCATTTCTAAGGTAAAAGTCGCGCCCTGGAACACAACGCGCGCCTACATCCAAGCCATGCGTGGCAAATGTTTGCTCCAACTGACTGGCCCAGCGGACCCCACCGGCTGCGGCGAAGGATTCTCTTACGTGCGCGTGCCCAACAAGCCAACACAGCAGCCCAATGAGGAGCAACAGCCGAAGAGAACTGTAACAGGAACTGACGCTGATTTAAGAAGACTCAGCTTGAATAATGCTAAGGCTTTGCTGAGGAAGTTTGGAGTGCCTGAGGAAGAGGTATGTTAGATTAAAGTTTTTGTATAGATCTGGGGTGGGCAATCTTTTTGAAATGAAAACTTCTTTAGGCGCATTGAGAACTTTTTGGGTGAACAAAAATCGTGGAACCCGCGTCATCGTCACCGAACGCTCGAAATTAATAATCTAATAGCTCGACGATACAATTCACAAGTTACTTAGTTTTCACTTCTATCGGCAGTCGCCAGAGACTGCCGCATTTTTTTTTTCTTTATAGGCCAGTAAACAGATGGGTATTCAGGGGACCAGCATAAAAAATAAAAAATAAACTCTTTAAGTTGCAATTTATCGTTAGAATCTTCGAAGGCTAAAATGCCCACCGTGAAAGTAATCGTGGAGCGCATCAGTGCAACTTTTTTATCATACAGTAATTCGAACGTGGTTATGTTTTGTTAATACAGCACACAATGGCCCTAAGCGTACACGAACGCCAGAATAATTTCTGAGGGCAATAAACTCTGTCAAATTGACTTTGGTGGGCCAGATTAAAACCCTTGCCACGTCATAATTCTCTTTGGGCCAGTTTCTTGAATGAATATAAGCAGCAATTAGTTTAAATATCTGTATTAAGTATCTCTGGGTGGATTGCAAAGAATATTAGACATACTAGCTTATAATAATAATTTTAAATGTTATTTAATTTCGGTATGGCTACTGAATGTCGGGCATCGAACATTCATGATAAGGACTTTCTTGTGGTAATGGAGAGCTCGATCATGTGTTAATGAACAAAATTATGTTATTGATAAATGAAATGATAAACGATTTTATTTCTGTATGTAGGTTTTTGCAAACACTTATACACGTCAATCATATTTTAAAACTAGATGAGGTCGGCGTTTCGTATCTGACTACTCTGAGAACAAAGGCCGAAAAAAACTCAAAGGTCACAGTCTCTTTTAAAGTCCAGACATAATCTTGGTCAAGTCATGTGAAGACCATGTAGACTGGTGTCTGAAATGGTCTTTTGAAGAAAGAACCACACAGATTGAGTGGACCTGTCCATTCAGTGCACGCATTTGTCAGTTATCGTGCAGCTCAACTCAGAACATAAGGAGCTCAACGATTCGACGAACAATACCAAAGAAAGGACATTTGGGCAGGCCGCATAAATTACTCAAACTGCCATACCATGATTAGGAAAAAAACAAACTGAGAAAAAAAAATAAAAAAACAAAGACCCACATAGTCTTCACATTCTTCATTATTCTATACTGCATTTGAAAGAACATTAAAAAAAGAAACCTTTTTACAGTTCGTTCAACCGGTTTTGACTTCTATTCCGTAGGCATAAGGATGACATTAAAAGCAAAAAAGTGGTTGCAATAGCAAGTGTATACTGCAGCTGCCATTTGTCATGCCACCAACGCAATCGAAGTCAAAGTCGGTTGAACGGACTGTAAAAAAGGTTTACTTAAATGGCTAACATTATTTCAAACTAGCGCCCGTGGCTCCGCCCGCGTAGATGTCGGTTATCGCGTAAAAAAGTAGCCTATGTCCATCTCCATTTCCCAGGCTATATCTCTGCCAAATTTCATGACGATCGGTTCAGCGGCTTAGGCGTGAAAACGTAACATACAGACAGACAGACAGAAAGACAGACAGACAGTCAGACAGACAGACAGAGTTACTTTCACATTTATAATATTATTATGGATGGAGTATAGAATATACATATTTAACATGTAAATCCTTCGTTTTGTAGATCAAGAAATTATCTCGTTGGGAAGTTATTGACGTAGTCAGAACATTGTCAACGGAGAAAGCTAAAGCTGGTGAAGAAGGAATGACGAAGTTTTCGAGGGGAAACAGGTTCTCTATAGCTGAACATCAAGAAAGGTGAGTTTCTTTGATAAATATTAGGTTTTAGCGGAACTTGACTGAATATATCAGTCGACCAATTCAAAGACAAACAAAATGAATAAGTACTTACCTATAATGTTTTTTGAACTTTTATTTATGATCTGGTTATAATCCGTTTGTCTTGTACAGATACAAAGAAGAGTGCCAGCGTATATTTGAGCTGCAAAACCGCGTACTGACGAGCACAGAAGTGCTGAGTACAGACGAGGCCGAGAGTTCCGTCAGTGAAGAATCAGATTTGGAAGAGATGGGAAAGAATTTGGAGAACATGCTGGCAAACAAAAAGACTACTGAACAGGTAAGTTTTTGGAATCCTATGCATAAATTGATTTCCATCCTATATCAAAAGAGTTTACGCACTTCCAGTTTAAAACAAAAACCAATACTGGCTCTCTCAATGGTTGGTCCAAAAAGCCCACACTCATACTGCTGGTTAGTACCAGCGGTATGAGTGTGGGCTTTTCCCACATTTGAGAAAAAGAGAAACAAAAACATGGTTTTTATTTTGTAGTTGTCAATGGAAAGAGAAGAGGCAGAGAGAGCAGAACTAAGGAAAATGATCCTAGGTCAATCAGAAAAGAAGCCGCAAATCAATCAAAACGATCAGCAGCAAACATCAAGTCAAGGTAAATACATTGATATTATCATTGGTATCAACATCAAGTGTCCTAAGGGTATCGGCAAAATAATCACTTCCTCTCTCCTTTAAACATCATCATCCATACTAATATTATAAATGTGAAAGTAACTCTGTCTGTCTGTCTGTATGTTACGTTTTCACGCCTAAACCGCTGAACCGATCGTCATGAAATTTAGCAGAGATATAGCCTGGGATATGGAGAAGGACATAAGCTACTTTTTTACGCGATAACCGACATCCACGCGGGCGGAGCCGCAGGCAAAAGCTAGTTACTTATAGTTCCTCTTGTATCATGTTTGTTATTGTATGTATATATCTATATGTATAAGTATCTATATGCTTTATGTATGTTCGTATTTGGGTCATTTGTCACAAAAAGTGTACATTCGTGTTTCGAGTGTGTCCCACAACTTTTGTAATTTTTTTAAAGAATAATATCTATGCATACATAAACTCACGTCTTCCCATGGGAGTAGGCAGAAACTACAGAACAGCAGCTGCTACGATCCTTACATAACCCATTGCCTCGTTTACCTTCATACATCTAGTCCTACACGCACGCCGGTTGCGAGTACTGCGCACCTGACCTTTCTGAAGAACATCAGCAATAAGGCATTACAAGAAAAGTTTGTAATCAGTGCGCAAATTTTGATAAATTAAACTTAAACGTGTTTTATTATACAACTATTTCTTATTTTGATATGTCAGTACAAAAAAAAATAGTAATCGCTAACGAAAGATGTTTATTTTGAAACTGGTATAATGGATACTCGTCGCGCAACGCGCCGCCGCGGCGGCGCGGTCAGTGAAGCGGAACGTAGTAGTAGGTACCTATCAGCTGTGCGCTCACCCATTGATATTATTACGAATAGATTTTATCCATATTTTGCTGATTTCAAGTAGGGCCAAAAAAAGTATTGAACAAATAATAATGGATTATTGATACTGAACCAATAAAAAAAAAATTGTGCGCTGGTTAAAAAAATATCCTGTATGTCCTCCTAAGGCCGTCCCCTCCAGGCGTTTCCACTCACATCTGCCTTTATCTGCTTGTAAATCATTTCACCGTACTATATCACACTCACCCTCTTTTCCCCTATAGCAGGTCGCGTCCTCCGCATAGTACGTACGTTCCGCAACGCATCAGGACAACGCTACACCCGCGTAGAGTTAGTACGAAAAGCGGCTGTCATTGAAGCATATATGAAGATACGACAAACTAAGGATGATGCCTTTATAAGACAATTTGCGACAATGGATGAATCGCAGAAGGAAGAAATGAAGAGGGAAAAGAGGAGGATTCAGGTATGTTTATAACATTGCCGACGAGTCGGTTGTTTTCTAGTAATCTGCGTTTTTGGCTAGTACTAGCCATTCTGAAATCAACTGAATTTTTACGTCGTAAAGTCGGTATTTATAATAACTTCAATTGGTAACAAGGCATTGACATTAGGAGACTAAAGTCGTACAACATTTTAAAAGGGTACTTAAATGATAGAGATAAAAATAAAAAAAACTAAGTAAATTATTATATCAAAATAAGGGTTTTGGTCAGCCCAGTGTTCAAATTAATCTTATTTGAATACCATTAAAGATACGTATGTGTAGTATACTACATATTCGTATGTACGTATGTAAACTTGCTGCTATATTGTTCTGAACTTTAAAAATAATTACACAGGAACAACTGAGGCGTATCAAGAGGAATCAAGAAAGAGAAAGACTTGCTGGCAACGTCACCGTTCCTGGGCCGTTCCCTGATAGTGAGTAATTTAAATTTTTATATTTAGAAGTTACATATAAAAAATAAAAATAAAATACATTCATATGATACACTACCATTCTTTAGGCTCTTACATCATAATCCTCATTCTCATGTCCTTATCCCAATTTATTTGGGGTCGGCGCAACATTTCTTCCGTAATTCTCTATTAGTCATACTTACTCTTACTTCTCAATTGCACTTGCGCTATTGATTCAAAAGTTTCAGAGATTCTAGCTTCACAAGGTTGTTTACGCGCTCTACTGTTTACAAAAATGTATAAACTTTCGAAAATAAGTGACTCGGTACACTAAAAAACGCCAAATACGTAAAGAGAGACTATATCATCGGTTTACTGCAAGAACTCATTAATTGCAAAAATTCATCAAGTAAAGTTTATAATGCCTTGAACTCGTCTTGACTAGTTTTATATAATGCAAAAACTCGTAATGTTTAATTTTTCTTTAGCATAATCATAATGAAGATGATATAGGGCAATCAATACAACTAAAACTAATTAAATCACTTAATGAGTTTTTGCAGTAAATCGACGATATAAGTCCTCCAATACTTAAACCTTTACCTCTGCCGGCCAACTCTTTTGCATTAGTTGTGACCGGGTATTTAAAACAAAATTCGGCCAGGCGTGTCATATTAGAGCACACGCTATGGATTTAGGGCATTTGCAGTGCCTTTACAGGGTGCATGTCTTAATATTGTGTTATGAAATTTTAATGCATGCCTACTAAACAGTGTTTGTAATCAAATAAATAAATAATAATTTCAAAGGGTCGACGTTATCGAAATCGATAAGGAGAACTATATAATATCCTACTTACTAATAAACGTTGTATAGCGTCTGTATAGTTACACACCGATTTCTCTCTTTCACTCGTCAGTATTTTGACTTTCGATAGAAGAAGACAAAGCGTTGTGTAACTATACAGACGCTATACAACGTTTATTAGTAAGGAGGTTGATATTATGTCGGAAATATGTTAGTCACTGATTTGACTAATCGTGACGCCAGCGCCGCCTAGCGGCACTCGATAGAGTCTAAACATAACGCTCAACCGGAGATAAGTTCAGTTTTTCGGTGGCTGTCGAGCAGTGAGTACATTTAGAAATAAATATAAACTTTTCCTCCAGATCCTATAATGTCTTCGGCAATGGAGATGAATTCGCCGTCGCCGTTGATCCCGCTGGGACAAATAAAGCAGGAACCGGATCTACACACTCCATCCTCCTCACGGCGCCGTGCCAAGTTGAAGCCGGATCTGAAACTGAAGGTAAAATCATGAGTCGAAGGCGCCGGGGTAGTCCGTAAAATTCAAATTTTCTTACGTATTTTTGCAATTTGTAAGTAGGTTCATGTAAATCATATTTTGATCAACATACAACTTGATCTGACCTACAGATTGCAAAAATATGAATTTTGCGGGCTACACTGGCGCATTCGACTTAACAAACGCACTTACGATGTACAAACATGGTCAATGAGACGTCTATACAAAGCGAGTTCTAACTTTGGCCCAAGCTTAAAGCTTCGAACCAGTTTTTGTATTTTGAACCTTATTCCAACCAAGGTAAAGTTCTCTATACAAAATTATAATTTAGAGTCGGGTTTAAAATTAGTTTTTGTATTCAGATCTATCAGAATAAAGTTCGAAATTCAGTAACAGCTCAATGGATCTAGATCTAGAAAATACCTTGTTTTGTAATAAGGCCGGGAAAGTTGACATCAAACGTGAGCCTGACATAAATAAACGTAGTATCGGGATTGGCGGATAAAAACGGCTCGAAAAAACTTATGAAATCAATTCGGACGCACGTTTAACAGTAGAAAATAATATATATTTGCAAAAAACACAGTATTAGGAGCACAAACAGGTAAATATAAAAACAATGGAAACTTGCGAGCGGGACGCGAGCGTGGTGTAGGTACTCGCTACCCTGCGTCTATAAGGCAATGTGGTCTTATGTTGTGCGATCAACACCGAATTGCTTAGATTGTAAGTTTTATTTTAGAATAAATATTTTTGTACTTATTTCAAAACTACTTTATATTCAAGCTGTTAGCGAATTTGTTTTTCCCCGACAGACAGAAAGTCCTAAACATTAATGTATTAATAATATCGCAAACATAATTCAAGTTTATATTTTACTTAGGGCCGATTTCAATCGCTTGATAACTATTATCTTAAGAACAAAAATGACGTTTTGACATATTTTCTATGCAAAATCTGTCAAAGTGCCATATTTATTCCTCCGATAAAATGTTACTGACGATTGAAAAATCAGCCCTTAAGGATATAAATGTACAGTACTATCAATCGCGGCCAGTTGAGCAATGCATTTTTTGTTCGTGATACTGTATCTGGTGTATTCTTGATCGAAGCCTGAAAGCAAAGAACTCAATCATTCACAGTCCTGCTACTACGCAATGCCGTGCTTCGATAACTAAGTTAATACTTTCGATGATGTCAATCATCATCGTTCTCCTGCCCGTATCTCAATTTAATTTGGGTCGGCGCACCATGGCTTTTTCTACTATACTTTTCGATGATGTGTATGATCTAAAAAAAACTATTTTAGCTTCACAAAACTATAAAATATTTAGAAAGTTTGTACAGACGTATAAATAATCGAAATGAACTGTCCCAGCATTTTAAAACAACCTAATTAAAAACACTAGCTTCTGAAAACATTCGAAGACGTTTATTTTAAGACTTGGTTCCCCTTTTAGTGCGGTGCCTGCGGTCAAGTGGGGCACATGCGTACAAACAAGGCGTGTCCATTGTACACAGGGTCTATGGGTTGGCCAGCATCGCCGCCTGAGACTGACGTGGAGCCTCCGCCTTTAGAACCTGAAGACGACGATATGGGATACGTTGAAGGAACCAAGTTGACGTTGCCTACGAAGATTATAAAGGTAAGATATATCGGAATCTATGTTATATGTTAGAGTTTGGTTTCCGCACTTAGTCCTTCACGTGGACCATTGTGCGTGGGCCATGGCGGCCATCGGCGGTTATTCCAACCAACCCACCTCCCTACAGAAGTTAATCATGTCCCCTGGTCTGTTTAGAACATCGGTGAAAGATCTGGGGCCCCGAGGGTTTCTGTTCTAATCTGGATGATGCCTGTGCATTCAAAGAGTACATATTATGCGCAATGGTTTACTTAGCCTCCATGCAAGCCCTGCACAGAGGGCTGTCCGTTATGCCTATTATGTGGAAGTGTTTGTTTAGCGAGCAGTGTCCCGTGATGGTCCCCGTCACCAGGCGCAGGCCGATCCTGTCCAGGCGTAATAAACGCTTGCTTAGCCTACGGTCTAAGGATGGCATAGCCTCTCTGGACTGCCAGCAGCCCGGTGTCGAGGTCCACCAGCTCTCCGTTTGTGTGTGGGTGAGGTCCTGTAGCCACTTGCGTAGCTGGTTGAAGGGGATGGGTACGATAGGTTCGGGTCCAGAGACTGACATGCGGAATGCTCTCCTTGCTAGTTCGTCAGCTGCATCGTTACCTAGTGATCCGCTGTGTCCTTTTATCCATTGCAGTGTTGCGGTTAGATACCGTTACTCGTTGTAGTGCATTGTGACATTCTAGTGTTATATTCGAGGTTATATATTTTTTCCCTATAGATTTGAGAACTGAGGCGCTGTCGGAGAGAATCCGTATACAGGATAAGTACGAGTATATAACCAGTGTGGATTTTTTTTTTTGGTGGATCATTATTATTAACACTTTCACAGCCGATCACGTGCAGAGTACGTCCCAGGTTGATTGTATTGTGACGCTGATCACGTTCTCAGTACGTGACTGACTTTCTTAGTGTTTGTTTTAAAACGACGTCCGTAGTCCGTGTTTGGCGTGCATTGATATAATAGTGTAGTGCTTTAGCTACGCACACATGTAAGAATAACCGTGGTGGGGCGCTTGGTGTGAGCGGAACAAGCTATCGAGTGTCGCGCTGCGCCAGTGTTCCCGCGCCGCTATTGCGAGTGTTTGTTGTTGTGTTATGTTATGTTATATTATGTTATATATGTTATATTTGTTATATATGTTATATATGTTATATATGTTATATATTATGTTACGTTATGTTATGTTATATGTTTATGTTTCATACACGCAAAAATTACACGACTTGAACACGCAAAAGTCCATGTTCGACTTTTTTTTTTTTCCATAAAACCTCTTTTTTATTCTACATTTTTAAATAAAAAAAACTAATTTACGTCTGTTTTTTATTTTTATCCTAGAAATAAACAAGTCAATAGTATAAATAAAAAAATAATTATAGATTTATCATTGATAGTTCTCATTTTATAAATGTTGCAATATCGGCGAAAATCGCCGGCGAACCATGGAATCCGCGTTTTAAAATCTTCGGCTGTCAAAGTGTTAATAGGACAGATTTCCATTATTTGTTCAATACTTTTTTTTTTGGTCCACTTGAAATCAGCTGAATATGGATACAATCTATTCGTAATAATATCAATAGGCGAGCGCACAGCTGATAGGTACCTACTACTGCGTCCCGCTTCACTGACCGCGCCCCGGCGCGTTGCGCGACGAGTATCCATTAAACCAGTTTCATAATAAATATTTTTCGTTAACGATGACTTCATTTTTTTGTACTAAGACATATCAAAATACGAAATAGGTGTATAATAAGACATGTTTAAGTTTAATTTGTCAAAATTTGCGCATTGGTTTACTCACGTGCAAGTTTTTTATTAATGTTCAAATCGGAACGGTCTTCCTTTGTATCATCCTCGCTGCTATAGTAGGATAAGCACTTTCTTTTTGTCCATAACTGGTCGTGATCTCGAAATATGCGCGTGAAGAAACCGTAGGATCGTAAATATTAAGGTGCATGAAGTTATTTTTTAGTTAATATCATTAAAGTTTCATTCTACCTTATGTGATACACTGGAACTACGAAAACCGTCATTACTGCTACCAAATAAAGGCATTTACAATGTAAAAGTTTTACCATGAACGTGCAGTAGATTGTTCTAAATAGGAACAATACTTCAATTTAAAATTTTAATCTAATTTCTCTATTCTCTCTAGCAATCGGCCGAAGAACTAAAACGCCGTGGTTCAGGTCGCCGCGCGGGCGGGTCCAACTCAGGCGAGCCTCGCAGCATGGGACGTAGAGTTCGACGCGGCACTGCCGGGGACTCCTGCGACTATCTCGTGCGAAGACCTGCGGAGAGACGGCGAACAGACCCGCTGGTCACCTTATCTTCTTTGTTGGAAGATGTACTCAACCATATGCGTCACCTGCCTGATGTTCAGCCGTTCTTGTTCCCTGTTAATCCTAAGGTATGACTTTCAACAACTTTTTGACTGATTGTGCTTGATAAAGCAACACAAAACTTTCTACGCGCTGTTCTAGCTCGTAGTATAACGTAGGCGCCGGTCAATTTATCAGCTGATGCATGCCATCTGCTTGCTGTGCAAACGTTGATTATTTAAAAGATGTGCCAAAACTAAAAATTCCTTGTATGATGTTCTTAAGAGACCTGTGACAACGCTCTTAACTCTCTTAACAAGAACGTAAGGTTCAAATTACAAAGATTCGTGTGCCATTGTGAAATAACATCAACTAACGCTGTAAATTAACTGTTAAACTTCATCATCATCTGCCTAGCGTTTGACATGGAGCGACTGCCTATCTGACCTCCACAACCCAGTTACTGCGTAATATGATACCCCTTGGTAAGACTGGTTGTAAGACTTGTCCGTAACGAATGTCAAAGATCCACGAATGACAGCCGATACCAACGGCTTAACGTGCTTTCCGAAGTACAGAAGGGTGTCGGTATGTTAAGATGGTCACCAATCCACGGACCAACCGCTGCAAGCGTAGCTTAACCTCATCAATCGACCCGTGCGGTTGTTATTACGTAGCCCGAGCCCCTCGAACTGTTAAACTTACAACCTCCTAATATTTGTTTCTATTGTTTTCAAAGCTGGTAGCGGACTACTACCGCATCGTATCCCGGCCGATGGATCTGCAAACAATAAGAGACAACCTGAGACAGAAACATTATCAGAGCAGAGAAGAGTTCTTGGCAGATGTAAATCAAATTGTCGAGAACTCTACTCTTTACAACGGTACTAACGGTATTTTAGAGTGAATTGATTTTTTTTATACCTAGTTTAACCTACTTTTGAGTAAAACTGGCGCCGGATATAGCTCTAAAGATTTGAGTACTGCAAGACGAGGTGGCAAAGCACAAAATATGTGATTACATAAACTTTTCAAAAATGATCAAATGTGTACACAAAATGTGACTTATAGGTATTTACGTATTTAAGCTATGTCTGGCGCCTGTCTAAAGCTATGTCCACACTCCTGTGAACTTGCACATAAGTTAAGACTGTATGCAGCATATCTGCATGTGTCATGTGGCATTAAATGAGTGCACTATTATAAGCAAGATGAAGGACGTAGTTTAGAAGAAACGACTCATCCCACATTGTGGTCAGGGGTGAGTTGTATTTACCAAAGAGGTCCTAACGGTTAACGGAAGGTCCTGCCTTCATGTGGGTGGGTTCCCATCATAAAAAAAACAACCTTATCTTTGTACGCCGTGGAGAAGGACCCGAGTTGGTTTTGAACGGGTCACCAATTCATAGGGTGTCAACTTTTAAGTACCTAGGGCATTGTCTTGCCGCTGACCTCAGGGACGATGTAGACATTGAGAGGGCGCAGGGCTAGCGGTCCGGAGCAATATGTTGTCCCGTAGATTTCCGCGGTGTACAGACCAAATAAAAGTAACACTTTTCAAGGCTTATTGCCAGAGTTTGTACACGGGCAATCTATGGGTCAATTATACTAAGAGATCGCTGGATGTCCTGCGCGTCCAATATAACAATGCTTTCAGGATGTTATTGAGGCTGCCTCGTTACTGTGGCGCGTCGGAGATGTTTGCGCAAGCCCGCACCGACGGCTTCTATGCAATTATACGCAAAACTGCGTCGCTACTGAGAAGAGTGAGGGGCAGTCAAAATAGCATCCTGAAAACTAGCCGAGAGCTTCGGCTCTCCGATTGTACAGCAGTTTGTGCGGAGGTTGACTTTTACTAACACTTGGCAATACGTTATTGACGTGACAACGTCTAATAAATCGATGAACGCCGGCTGCATTCACGAAAAAGGATGACTCGTTGTCCCGTTACGCTCATAGTCCCGTTACGCTCGCGCTCATTGTCCCGTTACGCTCATTGTACACTTGCGCCGCGTCAATGTTTTGTTATGACGTTGTCACGTTAAACTATCGTCCGTAAACCAAATTTACAGACAACCAATTTTTGTATGTATGTTACTTACACTAATATGGATATTTTGTGTCCGAAATCAAGCGATTATTATTATTATTTGTAGTCTCTCTGATCTTTTTTGCCGTGTGAAAGAACCAACCGTTAGGACCTCTTTGGTATATACAACTCATTTTTGACCGTAATGTGGGTTGGTCCTTTCTGCTAAACTACGTCCAAATTTAAGTTAAAGACGGAAGGTAAACGCACGAGTGTGCATATATGTAGCTTAAAGCATGTTGCTGAAATTTTGATGATACTCTTAATACTAGCCGCTTGTCGTTGTCGTTTTATTCAATTTAATTAGCATGCAGAAATATGTGCGTTTATTTTTGAGTCAAGTAAATAGTAAAATAGAAATTACTTCATATTTTAACCTTTTCACCAACGCGTCAAAAAGCCAAAACGTGCCCTCGGCGCCAAAATACGAAATCATCTTTTCGAGTTTTTGTCATCTTATGTTAATATAGGTGAAATATAAAGAAAGAAGTTCAACTAATATAAATTAAGATAAGTCCGCTAAGAAAAAAAAAAAAAAAAACAATGTTGTTTTATGAGCTTTATTTACAGATTTACGTATAACAGTCTGTCATGTAGTCGTGACCGTGGCGTGCAGGGCACATTTTGGTTGTCATCTATACATGACTGGCGGACAAATGGTTAAAAGGTAGTAAAACTTTACCAAAGAATATTCCGTAGCACGTAGTATTTAAATCGACGCTTGAAAGGCAATATTGACCAAACGATATGTTGGCAACTTAACACTAGAGCATTTTAAAGTTTGTATTAAAAAAAAAAAAAAAAAAAAACTTTAAAATGCTCTAGTGGGGTATACTCGGAGAGCCCAATTCATGAAGCGCACTTCAAAGCGCTTCTCATCCACTCATCGCAACGCTCTAGTTGTGAAGGCCGCAAGTTATGTCCCCTCTAATATTAGTTCGACCCGCCGACCAAGGCATGCACTGACCAACCCAGACGAACCCACTACTCTCCGCCAGGAGAGTCGTAGGGAAACTAGTACAGTTCGCAAAATAAGAATACACAATACAAGATCGTCATTCCGACCTCGCCGCCGAGGCCCCGCGCGAAATCCCCGACTAACAAATAGTCCTCCCCGACCCTTGACTGTAAGGGAAGCGCCAGCACGCGTTTTAGCTGAGCAGCGTGTAATCCAAACTCCCCACGATAATAATCAAAACACTGATTTTATCCAGCCACCGTCGGTCCCTTGCCACCCTCCCTCCGACTCAGCTGCCCTAAGCCGAGGTTCGTACCCCACAGGGGGTGCCCTTAGCGAGCAGCAGTCGTTTAGTTTATAGTTTTTACGCCCTGGCTGGAGGCATTAAGTTTCGTTAGGAGCTTAAGGCAGCCACAGGAAAGTCCGGTTAAAGAGTCGGAACCTTGAATACACTCTGAGATGCCCTAGATAAAAAAAATACTCAGAGTATACACTAGAGCATTTTAAAGTTTTTTTTTTTTTAATAATCTTTAAAATGCTCTAGTGTAAAGTTGCCAACATGTTGTTTGGTAAAAATTACCTTTCAAGCGTCGAAATATTTACTTACAGGAAAGTTATAACAAATGAAATGTCTTATTTTTTTGTTGCATGACGAAATAAGCAATTTTTCTCTAAGTGGCTATGGATAACAAAATATGACTGTCCTTAGGAGAATAGTTTAGCTATAAAAATATGGCTATTCAGTAAGGCTAGTGCCCCGGTACCATACCGGCTGTATGCCCAGAATGCACCGAACGAAGTCAAGCAATTTTTACACACCTCGTAATACTTTTCAATGTTTCGAAGGACCAACAAGCAGCTTGACTGTGGCCGCGCAGCGAATGTTACAGAGATGCGTTGAAAAACTAGCGGAGAAGGAAGAACAACTGATGAAATTGGAGAAACAAATCAATCCGTTACTCGATGATAATGACCAGGTAACATAATAGTCATACTGATAAACTATACAAATATTTATTATTAAAATATAAACCAGTTCGTAAAAATAAAAAGCTATGCTATGATAGAAAATTACCTATTTGAGACGCAGTAATGAAAGCAGGATCACAATGAACAAAATTATAGTACCTACTAGCTTTTGCCCGCGGCTCCGCCCACAGACAACTTTCATATTTATAATATTAGTAAGGATTAAAAAGAAAATGGGGCAAATGTAAATTTTAAATATCATTTTGTGTTCTTTAGTTGTAAAATTATTATGTACAGTCGCCAGCACATCATACGAAACTGTAAAAATTCTCCAAAAGATTTTAAACCTTAAAATGTTGATGGTTAAGTTCAAAATCGAATGAAAAAATTTGACAGTTTGTTGATACTTGATGTACTGGCGACTGTACATGCTGATTTCAATTACAATATTTTTTTTTTGACTAGACCACCCTAATTATTGCAGAGTTATTCCGATACTACTTTTTGAGAAAACATTTTTTCAGCAGTTGGTTTTCATGTACTGAATTGTTTTCCAGGTGGCATTATCATTCATCTTAGAGAACTTACTGACAACAAAGCTCAAGATTATGCCCGAAGCGTGGCCTTTCCTGAAGCCGGTCAACAAGAAACAAGTTAAAGACTACTACAACGTCATCAAGAAACCTATCGATATGGAGACTATGGGCAAGAAGATACAAGGTATAATTATAATAACCGAACTTATGAATTTTCTTCTTTAGTATACTTATAAGACTTCCAAATGTTTTAGTAAGGGTGAATATCTGAAGTGGTTCAGAGGTAGAATGGTAACACAGTTTTTACAAACAACTGTACGAGGATCAATCTGTGTACACGTGAACCGATGCAATGAGGGAATGAGTAACCCCATATCGTTCCTTCTCTTCTGCTCATGGAGCCTAAAGCCCTTTGTACATCCCCTTTTTCTTGCAGTGTTTTTTTTTTAACGTTACCTCACACTAGTAATTTCTCCTGTATTGTGGGTGCATTTACAAACATAAACTCACATACACAAACAGCCAGACCCGGAACAACTACTTGTAGGTAATATTTGTTCCGTGCGGGAATCGAACCCGCGATATGCAGCACAGCAGTCAATCGCTTAACCACTGCGCCAACCGTGTCGTCAACGGTACTACTAGGCAAGGCCGTTAAGCTGCTTTCAGACTACGCTATGATATAATAGCATATAGTATTCCAATAATATATAGTACAGTACAGTGTGAACGTGTCCATAACAATGTATGGTGCGCGATATTGTTGTGCTATGAGCTATGTACTATATGCTATTATATTATAGCGTAGTCTGAAAGCAGCTTTAGTGTTGTATAGATCACTATGGAAGGTTGTTGATGGACACGTTTTTTCTACGGCGCGGTTTATACGCCGTAAGTACCGTAAATAAACCGCGCCGTGTATAAAGGGCCTTCTTGTCCGTATGGTTTTATCCATAACGCTTGCGGACCTCACGTAGGTACAGTACAGGGGCCTTAATCCCGAAAACGATTCGAGTTTGATTTTGATTCCGATTCGAACTCACTTCTGGGGCCTTACTCCCGACAGCATCGAGTTCTGAATCAATCGAATTGGGTTCGAATTAAATGCCGATCCATACTCTTGAATCCAACACTAGCGCACGATCGTGCGGTGGTTAGAACCGAAACTAACTTCGGTCAGTTTTAAGTTTTAAATCGAGTTCGGATCAAAAACGAAATCGAATCGGAATCAAAATCAAACTCGAATCGATTTCGGGAGTAAGGCCCCAGATCCGAACTCGATTTAAAACTTAAAACTGACCGAAGTTAGTTTCTCTTCGAACCACCGCACGATCATGCGCTAGTGTTGAATTCAAGAGTATGGATCGGCATTTAATTCGAACCCAATTCGATTGATTCATAACTCGATGCTGTCGGGAGTAAGGCCCCAGATGCGAGTTCGAATCGGAATCAAAATCAAACTCGAATCGTTTTCGGGAGTATGGCCCCAGATTAGGAATCATGGCCGGCCCGAACTATGCGCAGAAGGCTGCGCAATAATGGTGACGTGAGGCGAGTGTGAAGTGAGAGAACATGCATGAAAGTTCATATGCCTATGTTTATTTATTTATTTAATACTTTAAGCACACAAAATGTACAAAGACGCATTTAATGCCATAGGCATTTTCTACCAGTCAACCTTTGGGTGATGCAGAGACAACAACAACAACAACAACAATAACAAGCAGTGGTATGTGCAATAGCGAGAATTGAGGAATAAATATGTTTTATTTTAATATAAAGATTTATACATATACCTATTAAAAACTATATAAATATAGTAAAGCAAATAAGACAAACAATGGGAAAAAATTACCGTTGTGATAATACTGTCAGCTTCTTACGAATGTGCTTGCGAATTTTAAATGATAATCGGTTGATTGCCATCCTGATTTACTGGGGGAGCACATTCCACAGAGAAGAGTGAATAAAATCTGCGCGGTGAGTGGAACATTGAAGAAGACCAGATGATGATGTTCAGACCCGCCATGATTCATCGGCCGTACTATAATAGTAAATAAATTAGCAGGTCTCGGAGTAGTAGTAGATCTCTTAAGAAAGGTCTACCTTGCTATCTGGCAGCCCATAATACAGTACTGCGTTTCTGTCTGTGGAAGGGCCGGGAAAAGCCCTATGATTTACGTTGAGAGAGCTCAGAGGGCGCTTCTGAAAGTCGCGTTTAGGAAACCATTCCGATTCACAACTGACAAGCTTTATAGAGAAATACAAGTCCTCTGCGTTAGGCAATTTTTCATTATTACTGCAATCGTCCGCACTGACAAGACTCTCCCCAAAAGACCTGACTGTAGAGAACTTCTGTCAAAGCGGGTGTTCAGAATTCCTACTCCGCCTAAGAAGTACCTTTTGGCCAGACGAAGCCCAGCTTACTCTCATCTACACACATTTAACAAGGTCTGCAAATCTCTGGACATCAAAGACTTGTTAACCGATCTCCTAAAATGTTTAAGAAATGGCTTGTGGAACTTACAAACACCGAAACGGAACCATTTCTTAAATGTTTGTCGATAAGCCAGTGGCGAAAAACAACATCCCTCTCTCAGACTCCTACCCTCACAGACACTCACACAAATACACAAACAACATAATACACGCTTCACTATACTAGCCTGTAAACCGACTTATGCCTTTCTGCTTTCTAAGAGCTGTATGATCAGTTTAACTTTCAATTCGTCTACGAAGCAAAATGCCTAAAATTAATGTCTACACAGTAAATTGCCTAAGCTGTAAACCGCCTGGAAAACAGGATGATGAATCATACAATCTGCCTGCGACTAGATAATTAGACAATATTTGAACGTTTCTGCGGCAGATTGTAGGTATGATTCGTCATTTTGAACTGGGTGAAATAGGTTAGGTTAGAACTGTGACCAACAACGCGTGAGCCGAGCGAGCGTAGCGACCGCTGCCGCGGTAGAGGCCGGCGAACGCTACTTCCAAGTTGCTCGTGGGTTTACCTACATTTTTTCCACTCTCAGAATAAGGTTTAGTTCAAATACTGTATAGACATATTGCAGGGTAGGCATTGTGCTTCCTAGTCAATATATGGTTTAGGCAATACTTGGCATAGATGTTTTTATTTCTAGTCAGCATGATCATAAAGGCCCTAAGATACAAGTCCTGCTTAGTTTGGGGAACAACGGCCTAACCAAAATATTATGATGTACAAAATTAATTGTATTTATGTTAGACCATTTTCTGTTATCCCTCCTTTCTTTTTGCCAATAATATAGTCTTGTATCTACGCAAGTTCTCATTATATTCTCTTCACACGGTGTCTTTAATGAGTCAATTTTAATAAAATAAAACATTCCAGCTCACAAGTACCACAGTCGCGCCGACTTCTTACGCGACGTTCAGCTGTTAGTGGACAACTGTCGTGCGTACAACGGACCCAATTCGCAGTTTACACGACAGGCCGAAATCATACTCAAAGTTACTCAGGATTCGCTTGAACAGGTAACATGTTTTTTAAGTTTATTAATGTTTATTTATTTAAGTTTTACAACGACTCATTTCTTACACAATAAGTATTGAGCTAAAGCCCTAGCGGCACACATGTGGCCTGACTGATAGAAATATTGGCGCAGCGAACTCGGCTTAAGACGTAACCTTTTTAACATGTTTCTTTACCAAACACCGCTCCGTGGATTTTTGCTGTCCAACAAAATAAGAGCATCTCTGTTTGACTACCATTCACTGCTACATGTTACTTTCTTCCCGTAGTTCGGTGAGCATGTAAGTCAGTTAGAGGCAAACATATCTCGAGTACAACAGAAGATGTTGGAAGAGGCGGAACATTCCGACCTGGACGTAGAGGAGCCGCCGCCGCCGCCGCCCGACGAGAAGCGCGGCCGAGGAAGGCCCAGGAAACACAAGCCTTCCACTTCTACTGCAGCTGCTGATGGTAAGAAGAAAAAAAAAACCGGCCAATTGCGTGTCGCGTCGAAGGGTTCCGTAGTTGGGATGAATTTATCCCAAGATCAAACTTAACACTGTAGTTGAAAAACCCCCCCACCAGCTAATTGGTTGTATTTGGATCTGTGAAAAGTAGTATATATAACGAAGTTAAAAGGAACGACCCAGACGACCCCACTACGAGTACTTTCCTCCAGGAGAGTCATAGGGAAACTAGTACAGTTCGCAAAATAAGAGCACACAATACACGATCGTCATTCCGACCTCGCCGCCGAGGCCCCGCGCGAAATCCCCGACTAACGAATAGTCTTCCCCGACCCTTGACTGTAAGTGAAGCGCCAGCACGCGTTTTAGCTGAGCAGCATGTAATCCAAACTCCCCACGATAATAATCAAAACACTGATTTTATCCAGCCACCGTCGGTCCCTTGCCACCCTCCCTCCGACTCAGCTGCCCTAAGCCGAGGTTCGTACCCCACAGGGGGTGCCCTTAGCGAGCAGCAGTCGTTTAGTTTATAGTTTTTACGTCCTGGCTGGAGGCATTAAGTTTCGTTATGAGCTTAAGGCAGCCACAGGAAAGTCCGGTTAAAGAGTCGGAACCTTAGTGGTTACACTCTGAGATGCTCTAGATTAAAAAAAATAAAATAAAAAAAAGAAAACTATCACAGCTAAGCAGGCTTTACAAGTTTCCGAGTAATAGTCAACCAACGTACATTATGTTCTCCCATACATTCCGTATGGAAGAATATGTTTTTCAACTCCGATGTTAAGTTTTTCCTTGAATGCTAACGCACATGGCCGGTTTTTTTTTTTGTTTTTTTTTCTGTCTTCCTGTTCGAGTCTTGTTTCATTATTTTCATTATGACAGCTGGAATCCCTTGTTATTCACTGACTATAATATTTTTACATTGTCTCTAGGTGCTACTCCAAGGAAACGAGGAAGACCAAGAAAAGATCAAAACTCCTTGGAAGAAGGTATGTGTGACATTTATTTTACCATGGTTTATGTACTTTTGAAATACTAACAATATATTTTCGGCTGTTTGCTCTATCGGTCTTATTTTTTATTGTTCAGATCTTCAGTACTCTGACAGTGGCAGTTCGGAACTCGAGGAGGTTGAACAGAAGGTGCCCGCAGAAGCTATGGTGCAACTGGCAGTACGTCCACCGTATCAAGGTGAGTTCTATGAATCAATTTTATCTACACCCATGCTATAAATCCTCTAAAATAAAAGATAAAAGATTCTGAAACAGTTAGCTTATTACCAATATTAAAACAACCGGTGTCATAGTAACCATATTATCATCCAAACGAGTGTTATAATGTTGTACTAAATTTCACTATGCAACTCCTTTGCGTTATCGATCCCTTGCTTACTCATCACACAGCCACATTTATGAATTTAAAAAGAGAACATGTCATGCACGCGCGTTTTACTATCACAGCGCTGTAACAAAAAAAAAGATGGGTTATTCGAGTTCACGTCGCATCCCGCCATTTTTGTTCGATATTAGTATTACAAAAAAAAAATAAGTTTGTTGTTTAAAAAAATGAGTGATACAAGCTTTGATAACACACCACCAGATATTTCTAATGCAGCAAAGGAAATTTCTAACCAATAAAATTATTACCAGAAAAGTCGAGAAAACAATATGGAAAGGCGTACCAAGATTTCATGGATTGGAAAATATCAAAGAGCAGATAACATGGGTGTAGATAAAGTCTTGTATGTAACTGTACATAATTAGGTATCAATACCCCTTATTATACAACGGTTGCATAAATAACTATAATGATTTAACAATAAATAACATAGTATTGAAACAACTGTAATGTCAGCCTTATCATCCTGGGTTCGATTCCCGGGTAGGACAAAGTGTTATTGGCTTTTGCATTAAGAATTTCTCAGTAACAGTCCGGAGTTTGGAAATTGGCGGTGTGATATTTAAGAGTCTATACAACCTCAGCGCTACCTCACTCTGTATCTCGCTCGCACACTATTGCTACCGGTCACGCGAGCAAGCGAGACAGGGCGGCAGGGAAAAGGCTCCAAGGCGCCGATAGTTTAGGTAATTTCGTTTTACGGTGAAAATAATGGTCATTAAAAAAAAGTAAATAACATAAGACCTGCTTTATAGTTAGTTCAGTTAATATGCAAAGTTTCATTATCTAATTTGAAGTATTTTTTTAATACCAGCGGTTTATTGTTTGGTTTGGAGGTAACTTTGGAAATTTTTTCTATTGAGAAAATTTTATGGAATCGTGTTTTCGGCTAACATAGTACTTAACATTAATCTTCAACTTTATCATATATTTATTTCAAAATTAATGCTGCAGTATTTTCGACATAACGGAGGATCATGCTAAGCCATTTGAGGTAGTATAGGCCCTTAAGCCTTTATTTCTTAGTTATTGCGTGTCTCGTTAAGAGCGGCTAACACGCCATACTTTTCATAGAAACGCTCGGACGTGATTATGGCGTTGGAACACGTCTTTCAATGAAAATGTTGAACTGATTGGTATCATGTGTACTATATCTAGATTTCTATGAAAGCAAAAAATTAAAATTTGGAGAAACAAATTCAGTAAGCCTCCAAAAATCTGCTTTTTGCACACATTTTACCTGAACTTTGGCCGTTCATAATGTACTCCTAAATTATAAAAATAAAGAAAACATCTCCATAGAAACATCGCACATGTAATGAAGAATCTAAATAACACACATTTTTTTCACAAACTTGTAAGGCTTTCTCAAAAACACGTATTTCCTGGAACAAGTTTTATGGAATTGCCGCACACTATTTTTCGTTCCAGTCAAAATGAGTTCCAAATCAGTCGATTTGGAACTCATTTTTGCAATCAAATTATTTTCGGAATTTTTTGATTTGTGGCCCTTTTGTATTCAGTGAACGAATTATCAATACTAATATTATAAATGTGAAAGTAACTCTGTCTGTTTGTCTGTATGTTACGTTTTCACGCCTAAACCGCTGAACCGATCGTCATGACATTTGGCAGAGATATAGCCTTGCTTATGGAGAAGAGCATAGGCTACTTTGTTACGCGATAACCGACATCCACGCGGGCGGAGCCGCGGACAAAAGCTAGTAGAAAGATATGGCTTGAGTGAAAAATCAAATTTACCTACTCACCAACTTTAGTTAGGTATAGTTTTATTGAACCGGAATTCGATTAAATCCAGTTTTGTTTTACATAACATAATATCACGCCTTGTTCCCCCGAAAGGTTAGGCAGAGGTGTACCCATAGTAGGAACACCCACATTTCGCCAGGTATGTTTAAGTCCCATGTAATAGGGGGCGAGCCTATTGCCATCAATTGGGCTCAAATCCAGGCTCTGGGCTGCTAATGGAAAAACCCAATAACACTTTGCCCGACCCGGGAATCGAACCCAGGACCCCATGCTCATGAGTTTTGTTTTACACTGAAAAAAATGTTTACTTATACATAACCAAACTTTCGTCAACATGTAACACAAAAAAGTGACCACATAACTTTATACAACATGTAACCAAAACCTGTGCTGGCTGTTGTGTATCACTTTTATTAAATCAAGTTAACTTTTATAAAGTCTTGTCAAACTTTGATTATTCCTGAAATAGCCGAAGTAGTTAGGCTAAATATTTTTTTCAGTGTAGTCAGGCCTAAAATGTTTTATTCGGTTACAGATGACGAACCGCCATTAGGCGAGCCAAGTTTCGACACATCAGAGTTCCTAATAAAGCGCGAAGTGGTGGACGAGCCGCCACAGCCTTCCGATGACTTCGTGGATCTAGACCAACACAGCAATGACTACTCGTTCCCGCCTGTTGTCAAGGTAGTATACTTAGCTATAAAGAAAATAAAATTTAAAGATTAATTTGACCGAACTAAACTAAAATTTATCTTCTGTCCTTTTCTTAATGAAATAGAAAGAAAAAGATGGACTGAACTTAAATTTACTTTAGTTTGTGAACAAGGTAATCGGCACCATTGTCTATATTAGTATTTTTAGTAAGGACACAAACGCAGCTAAATTGCCTAGTCCCGCCCTAGAGGCTCTCTATACTTCAATTCATAATTTGCATGAATCCCCACTAGAGTCGGAACTAAAATATATTTTTTCCGGCCTGATTTGCATTTTCAGCCGAAAACCGAAAACGATAAAAGTGTGTTCTTTGTTGGGCAATAAGTCTTTTCTTGGTAAAATTAAAATAAATACAAGGTCAATCTTTTAATCATTCAATTAAACCGTGAAATTTAAATCACATTAAAAAAAAAAATCTTTAAATACTTACTTTTCTCAAAGGCATTTGAAATTAAATTGTTTAATTCCGTAATATATAGGAATCACTTACACACGTCATATTTAAAATAAAATAAATGCTAGATGGAGTTGGTCTTTTCATATCTGACCACACCTGAGAAGAAATGGCAACATAAACTCAGGGATCAAAGTCTATTTTAAAGCCCAGACATAATCTTGGTCAAATCAAGTGAGGATCATGTAGATTAGTGTCTGATATGGTCTTTAGAGGAAAATCCATACGAGATTTGAGTGGTCCCGTCCAGTCACTGCAAGCATTTGTCAGTTATCATGTAGCTCAACTCAGAATTTAAGCAGCTCAACGACTCGGGGAATAATACCAAAGAAAGGACATTGGGTAGGCTGCATAAAGTACTCAAACTGCCAGACCGTCATAAAACGAACTGAGAAAGAAAAAGAAATGGCTCACGTAGTCCTCACATTCACAATAATAAATTTAAATTAATATAATATAATAGTAACCTAATTAGTCATAAACGATTGGTGATATGCTGTTGTGCTTTTTTAAGTTGTAACTATGGATTTTCTCTGAACTGCTCCTATCGATTTGCCGGAACTAATTTTATTTCGGCCACGGATGAAACTAAAATTGCGACAATCTAAGAAGTCGGATTTGACAGCTATAAAAATACTTAGTGTAGTGATGGGGAAAAAAATCGGTTGCTTTAAAAACCGATTCTCGAATCATATCGATTTTATCATACTTAGAGTTTGTAATCGACAATTTATCTACATTTCTTAAAACTGATTCTCATTGTAATAACGTCATGTCGGAATATTAATCAAAAATTTAATTCTTGTTTTTGAGTGCATTTTCCAAGTGAAACTTTGGTGCTTGCGAATGATACTCATCGTTAAAATGTATGGATAACATAGTAATTAATTAGGATTATGGATTTGATTTTTAGATTTCTTATGTAGACGTTCATACAAAGTCATCGCGGCATGTAGAATGAGAAACGTCAAATCCGACTTCTTAGATTGTCGCGATTATAATGTTTTTTTCAGTCCGAAAACGAAAATGGCCGAAACTAGATATTTCTGCCGAAAACCGAAAACGAAATTCTGTCGGACTCTTTGCCACTTAACTATTTACTCGAAAATTCTGTATTCTAAGTTCATTTTTGAGTGACCATTCGTTCCTAAACAACATTTTGGCTGCAATAGAATTTGAAATTTGTGATGTAGTGGCAAGTACATCAAGCTACAAACTGTCAAATTCCTCCAAACGATTTTAAACTTTAAAATGTTGATTATTAAGTTCTAAATCGAACGAGAAAATTTGACAGTTTCTTTTAACACTGTACCTACATATTATGTGACATTCTCAAGCTAAAGAAAAATCAATCATTTTTGTATTGTTTGTGTAGGAGGAACCACTGGAAGCTGCTGACATGGGTAATATTGGCATGGAGCCCCAAATGTTGGGAGGCACAGGATTGGAACCGCCTCCACAGTTCAAGGAAGAACCACCGGAGAACTGGCAGGTAAGCAACCAGAATTTAATTACCTTAAAAAAAAAATTAGTGTATTCAGTTATCATTTTTCATCTTCCTACCTAAGGCACGTTTTACTATGTGTGGTTCGACTTAAAAGTCGTCGGTTTAAGTTCGACGTAAAGTCTTAAGTTTTTGGCTACTATCTTGGAAATCCCCCACCTCCCCCCTCCCTCTCCCCGCTCAACCCCTGGACCTTTTGTCTGACCATGACTGACCTTTGTCAAAATATTGTAATATGAGGTTTGGTTCACATAAGCCTCGCGCTTACCAGTCGCGCCAGAATGCTAGTTTGTCTGTTGTCACGCTCTGAGCCAAGGTCAAAAGTCACAGTCTAGGTCAATCAAAAGGGCTCGGCACCACGGGGGATGTAAAGACTGGGAAGTACCAAAACCTATGACCTCTAGTTTCCGAAATAGTAGCCAAAAACTGAAAAGTACGAGATATTTTCCCAGCAATAAATTGTATTCGTTCCTTTTTTCGTAATCTAAAAACTCTTTTCTTTCCTAGCCTGACCCGGCCATACAAGACGATCTGCAAGTAACCGATAGTGAGGAGGAACCCGAAGATGGACTGTGGTTTTAAATAACAAGTCATTTATGTGCATTGTTTCTGTGGGATCCGTCCACCCGTCATCCTCTCCTATCAGCCGAATCAGCCATCATAGTTCCCTCACTGATCTCTGTAAAGAAATAAATGACATTGTTATAGACGAATATTTGTTGTGAACTAACGAATAAGAGGACGAATATAAAATTAAGTTTTATTATCATTGTTGTTTCAATATTTTGTCTGAGAAATAAATAGTTTTTTAATTATAAAATGCAACACTTTTATTTATGAAACTATTCCACTGATAAATTCTTGGCTTGTCACGCAGTTAGTTAAAATACGATCTAGAGGAATGTGGCCGTTTTTATTTAGATCGAATTTTGTTGCTTTGTGTCTCAATATGAAACTTTAAAAAAGGTGTAAAAAAATTCTAGACACACCGATATATACTCCATTTACTATAGCATTCGACAAATAACGGCTAAATAACGACAGTTATTGTGTCATATTGTTGAAATTCCTGCACTTTAGAGTTATTTTTTTAATGTAAATGGTAAATAGATAACAGTGCTTTGTATTTATCGTGAAATAACGAAGTTTATTAAACGTTTACATCGAAATAACGAAAGGGTGAGAACAGTTATTTGTCTAATGTTATAATAAATGGAGTATAGTTGATTGAGCCGTTTTTCATAATTCCTTCTCAGTCACGAGATAATATATTTTTAAAGGAGTGGCGCTAGTGGACCGGTGACAACCCTCTTAATATGACGTGCAAACAGGGCTTGTTAACGTTACCAAATAAAATAATAACCGTTACGTAACGTTAAATTTCAATGTTATACCTACTAACGTTACAAAAATTTAACGTTACTTGATAACATTACCAGTAATATAAAGTTAATTAACATTAACAAAAATACGATAACTAACGTTAATTTAGCTACGTTGCCGTTCTGTCGGTAAGTATCAGGCAGATTCAGGCAATGTTTTGTTCGGCACGGCATAAGAGAGGCGCAAGGGCGGGCTCCCGCCGCGCCGCACGCCCCAGGCCCTACTACTTACATCTCACCCGTTTAAAATAACGATAAAATTAATAGTCGCATAAATAACGTTAAATCAATTACCGTTATTTTAATAATAACGTTAACTCTGTTAATACAAGGTAACGTTATGAAAATTTACCGGTATTTAAAGACCTGCGTGCAAATATGAATAGTTATGATTGTTAATGATTAATTTCAGGTCAATATCATTAATTTAAAGTAAATTCAGCATAAAATAATAAATTTAAAATGTCAAAAGTATACACAAAATAATTTATAATTTTACAAGAAAACTATAAACTTTTCATCCTTTGTATATACCTACTACCTACACTACACGTAAAGAAAAAATGCCTTAGAAAAATAAACTTAGGTATAGAATAAAGTTTTTAAACCATGAAATGCAAGAGCTTTTCATGGTTTAAAAACTTTGTTCTGTAATTTTGTTGGCTTATTGGTGGTAGTTCAAATTCCAATGGTCCGAGTCGGACCGTGTCTGCGATAGATTGCATTGCCAACGTAGGCATTTTAATACCGGCGCGACGAGCATGCACTGAGTTCCAGGCATTCATTGTTCAACTCAGACTAACTTTTACCACAGAGTACATACGGACAGAGGCAAAGCTTCATACAACCGCGCTATGATAGGTAAGTACACTACTACAAGCATGAGGCGCGTGTGTGCGTATCACTGGCGACTTCTTCGTGTACGAAGAGTAACCGGTTTATACCTACGTCGTGTTTGTTTATAAGTATTTCACGTATTAATTTAATAATAGCACATGACTAAAAAATAATATTTTTACTATAAAAAAAGTAAATATGGTTTACTGTACTGTGTCTATGAACAAAAGTTGAAGGAATAAAAACATCATTTTTGAATGACTCTCATTAATTATTTTTTATTTGAAGTAGGTACTTACCACATACCTTAACATCGAAAGAAAACTCAACCGGGCGCGGAGGTGCAAAAACGTTTTGATATTGATCGTAAATGGTTTAGCGGTTTTTTAGTAAGTGGCACAGAATAGGTATTTTAGTACCTACCTAGGTAGGGGTATATCGTAAACTGCGTTCAAGAACAAAATTAACGAATAAACATTTTTTTTTACAATTTATGCCTGATGATTGGTGTTTATGATTTGAAATATAGGTACGTATGGGTACCTAATACCTACGACCTATTAGTGATTGAATAATTATGTTTATAAATTGAAACAGGTTCTGTTTATTTTGTTTTATTCTCCTGTGCCAACCCTACTACAATAGGTATTGCACGCTCTTTAGAAGCTTTGCCTCTGTTCCGTTTCTTTACTCATGTGCTTCTTCACAATTTTATCCACATTTATTGAAGAAATGACCGATTATTAATAATAGAAAAAAGGAACTAAAAAATAGTATAGGGAAATAATATTATTTTTCGCCAATTATATCTAGGTACTCGCGGTGAATGCGATCCTCATCGTCAAGTTAGATATAATATAGCAATTTATGCTGCTGATAGAGAACATTTCGGCTATTCAATTTGAACTACCTACAAATAATTATTATTTTTGTAAGCTATACTCCATTTGAAATAACATAGACGTTTAAAAAAAAACCTTTTTTTCAGTCCGTTCAACCAATTATGACTTCTATTCCGTAGGAATGGAAGATAAAATGTAGGATGGCATTAAAAGAAAAAAAAAAGAAAAAGTGTTACCAACTCTTTGCCACAGCTGCCATTTATCATGTCACCAACGCAATAGAAGTCAAAATCGGTTGAACGGACAGTAAAAAAGGTCTAAAATAAAAAATATCTAAATCAAAATATTTTATTTCACATAAACCTACATGGACACTTATGAAACGTCAGAAGCTAGGTGCACGGTTCCAATTAGTCGTTTCCTATGGAGAAGAGCCGGCAAGAAACTCCACGGTTCCTCTTTAAAAAATAATTGGCTTTACAATATTATCAAATAGCAGTGATAATAGGTATGGGAGGACAGTGTAGGCCTTTCAACTATTACCCGGTACTTAACAAAATAGAAAAGTGCCAACAAATCTACACTCTACTAGGCCTACAACGTTAATTCTCACATTCACAAAATAGAAAATAATCTAAGTATATAAAAAGATTAATGACATGATTGAAATTACAACTACAGTAACATATCTCAATAAATATCATGTCTACAACATGTTTACATGTTTACTTAAATGTCTAATCTTATTTCAAATGGAATATAGTTGTGTTTAAATTTAATTTATTTTGCTTAGGTCCCTACCGAATATGGAATTGTGTTCTCTTCTCGCAAGGACATTGCGATCTACTAAAGAAAACTGTGATTGGGTAAGGCATTACGATCTACTAATGCGAAGTGTGATTGGATTATTCTGTAAACATTTCGCTATTTGGAATTGGTCCGGGGAAAGGAAATGAGCAGGGCATGTCCTTTTATCGACATGAGTTTGTGCCATTACGGCAATATCTGCTTTTTTAGGAAATATACAGGGTTAAAATAAATTAGATAGCTTAACTTCGCAGACGCGATGGGTATGGGTACCCAAACACGATCACATACAAATAAAAAGATTTCACGTTTTTTTTTTTTGGGAGTTCAATGATAACTACGATAACCAATATATTTTTGGAAAGTACTCCTTAAGACCTTTCATTAGATAACAAACACGATATTATTAATCCATACTAATATTATAAATGTGAAAGTAACTGTCTGTCTGTCTGTCTGTATGTTACGTTTTCACGCCTTAACCGCTGCACCAATCGTCATGAAATTTGGCAGAGATATAGCCTGGGATATGGAGAAGGACATAGGCTACTTTTTACGCGATAACCGACATCCACGCGGGCGGAGCCGCGGGCAAAAGCTAGTCGAACATAAATTTAAAAATATCTGTATCACTTTACATCCGCTATAAGCCGCTATGTTGGATTTTACGTGACATCGTTTTTTTTGGGTGGGAAATTATCAAATAACTTCTCCAGCTCTGGGCGGAGCGGGAGGGCGTGTCAGACTTTTACTTACTAAAACCCACCCGTGTTCCTTCAGTTGCCTGTGTGCCAGGGCCACGGTATCCCTTTCGGACAAACCCGCAACTCTGGCATGATGTCATATAGCACCCGCGGATCAAAATGACGCTTCAAACGAAACCTCGGTTGTCAAAATACGACGAGTAGTTTATGAGTTATGGAGGGAACAGATGATCATACATACGTACATAGCTAGTCAAAATCATGACCATCCTTTGGGTTTACCGTACTGCCCCGCTAACGAAGAATGCAATAACTCGATTATGGATAATTTTGAGTTATAATTATATTCGTCGAGTTATATATTTGGAGTCAGCGAATCGAAATCTCTAAGCAACTTTTTATTGATCCTTCAGGAACTCGGTTTGTCAGTAAGCAAGAATGCAATAACTAAAACTGCATAACAAATTCAATACTCAAAAATTCAATTCTCGGAAGCGGCAAAATCGAGTTATTGCATTTTTCGTTAGTGCGCAGCGTAGTCGGATAAAAATATCCCTAAGTCCGCGTAATTGCGCTATTACAATTCACACTACCTTTTATGCAGTCTGCTATCAGCTTTGTATGTTGCACGTGGGACGTGTTAAACGGAACAGTTTTTCGGATGAGACATTCCCATTCAAATGTATGCTAAACGCCTAACCTTAGTTGTGTGTGAGACGTATGAATAAAACAAGACAGTAGACGTGCCGCTATCTGGATGTGAGCCTCCATAGTCTCATGGTGGTTGTTCGACTGAATTTGCAGTTTTGTGGGTAGTGGGGACGTAATCTAAGAAGAATTGGGAATAGGGATGTGTCCTAGGTAAATAAAAAAACTGTTTAGTCCGTCAATCAAATAATAATAAAAACATATTAGACACGTATTTGTTGCTTTATCTTAATAAAAATGACTTAGATAAAACACATTAAACTTGGGGAGTTGGGGGCTCGTTACGTCACAGCTACAAGTGACGTCATGCCACATTTGAACTCAATGTATCGCCGTAATGTTTTGATTACCTACGTAAAAAAAGAAAAAAATACCTACGTGTCCAATCCACATAACGGACAAAAAAATTGTTTTAGTCTTCATCCCTATTCTCCTCTACTAGGGATATAGTACCTACCTAATCTAGCAGATATAGCAATAGATAAGTTTACAGAAGCATATAGTACACTAACATAATGATGGCATTGCTGCTTCCATAATCAACCTATGTTCCCACTGCTGGGATACAGACCTCTTCTCTGTGAGAGGAAGTGGGCCATAATCCACCATGTGGGCCCAGTGCGGGTTGGTGGATGTCTTCGAATTTTTGGTTCTAGGACATGCTGGTTTCCTCAGGATGTTTTCCTTTGTAGGGATAGGTGTAAATGAGTACACGAATTGATGTATAATACTGGTCTTTATTAGCAAACCATTCAATATATAGACTTAGGCTACTTACACATATAAAAATAGACATAGTTGTATAACACCTACACTACACCTCCCACATAATAAAAAATAAAAAAATCTTACATATGTTTTTTATTAATTTACTTACTCTAAATGTTTTAAACTATGTTAACAGACACATAAAAAACTATATATATAAAAATTTCCCTTGGTCACGGCATCACGCGTGAACGGCTGGACCGATTTCGCTAATTATTTTTTTGTTGTGTTTGTTATTGTCAGGAGAAGGTTCTTATGTAAGAAAAATTTAAGAAAGTTAAAAAAAAAAAATTGTAAGAAAACGACCATATTTACATTTTTATTGTAATAATAAGTAGGTAACTCTATCTTCTAATGTAACTTTATGGCGTTTGACATAACGTGTCAGTCATCATTTGGTAGGTCTGAGAATAGATTTTATCAAAAAAAAAAAAAAAAATTGAAGGTTTTAGTTAGGTAGGGTAGGGTTGGTAGGGTAGGGTAGGTAGGTAGGTAGGGTAGGGTAGGGTAGATAGGTAGGTAGGTAGGTAGGTAGGTAGGGTAGGGTAGGGTAGGGTAGGTAGGTAGGGTAGGGTAGGGTAGATAGGTAGGTAGGTAGGTAGGGTAGGGTAGGGTAGGGTAGGGTAGGTAGTTAGGTAGGTAGGTAGGTAGGTAGGTAGGTAGGGTAGGTAGGTAGGTAGGTAGGTAGGTAGGTAGGTAGGTAGGTAGGTAGGTAGGTAGGGTAGGTAGGGTAGGGTAGGGTAGGGTAGAGTAGTGGAGTTTATACTATAGCTTTTGACAGAACGAAGTCTGTCGGGTCAGCTAGTATAATAATATATATATCTACTAGGTCAATATAACTTAGTTCTATTCTTATGCACTATATCAACTTTACCTTTTCTTATTACGAGTATTTCTACGTTAGTCCGTGGTTAGTCCCTTACAACTACATAGGGTCCTGAAAAAATGGGTCTGAACTTGTTTCCAGTTTCTATTTTTAAAAGGATTTGATCGTTTGGTTTGTAAATGATTGGTCTCATATTGGAATCCTAGCGTTGCTTTCGCAAGATTTTTTGTGGTATTAAATTACATTAATACAACAAAAGATCATATTTGAAATCAATATTATATTTGTCACCGTGTAGCAGCTCATACTTACTCGTACGTATAGACATACAACTTGGAGGAGCGCAGACGGCCGTTCGCCACCGCGCGCCCGCGCATATTACTATAAATATTATTATGATCCTGGATATCGTGATATTATCATCAGTAAAATTATCGATATAGTACCTAATCGTAATTTGACATCAATACATCAATATTTCATCAATACTGGATCACGATATCGAGTATCGCGTGATAATACATCGCGTGATAATACTTCGCGTGATAATACTTCGCGTGATAATACTGGCCCCGATGGGGCCTCACACTATCACACTACAAATTATGATTAATACATCGATAATTTTACTGATGATAATATCACGATATCCAGATCATGGTAATATTGATAGTGTAATAGGGATTGGAATGTGGACTTGCCGACCATATCATCGCGCTCGCTCATCGAAGGGAGTGACATTATCAAATTGTGTTAGTTCTAAGTTTATTAATATACCCTTTTTATTTAGATTTTTCTCAACGAATATAGAGGTATGAGGAACAGGGTGTAAAGTTCACTCGTACTCTATAGTAAAGGGTGGATCTTCCGACCAGACGGGTGTTGTGTCTGGTGGGCAACTGCCCAACGGTTGATGTCGGTATGTTGTATATATGCTAGTCGCGCGGTAAACTCTGATAGCGCGATGCAGGATTTGTGACGTCAGGTCTTTGATGCGTAGTTCGCATGTGGCGTTGTTGATACCGCCACATAAGCCTATGCCTTTCCCATAAATGACACAGATCGTTGTTCGTCTTCTTATTTATAACACATACCTCCAAAACCCTTTTCAGAGCAGTGGTGATGAAATTAAATACACAAAAGAGTGCCTGTCTGGCTTCGATCTCACGACCTTCAAATTGCTGCTTGGTGCCTACTATCTATACCTAGTGGTTACCTACCCTCGAATACAGAGTAGGTAATAAGTTTAGTGTTGTTGAAACACCGAGCCTAATTTGATCGAAGTGGACCTATAATATATTATGGTCATAACCATTCATAACATATTTGTTTCCCAAATTAGAAATTTTAGGAAAAATTTACTGTAGGTACTTACGAATATAATGTTCACCAGTATTTTCAAGACACACGCAGAGAATGCGGAGATAAGTCACCTCGCAAAGCTATTTGCTGTCGATATTGGAGGTGGATAAATCCTCGCTGTATTTGAAATTTGCAATCATCCAAGTGTTCACAGAGCCAATCAAATTGGCTCGATGCATAGAATATAAATGAGCAGGGGTTTAAACACACTTACCCGTAGGTGCCAATTTTGCGAAATCATACTGCTTGAATATTCATAAAAGACTGAATTATATTATCATAATTGCATTATTGCACACGCCAGGGTATAGTTCTAAGAATAAAATTAGTAGGTACTATCTAGATTGAAGTGCCTGGTTTCTTAGTCAGCGTTTTATTATCATTATTTTAAGTATACCTATTGATTTACCGTACATAATGGAGAGTTTTATAAATTTTGGTGTATTATAATTTTTAAGGTAGGCTTCGCACAACGGTCCGAATGAGAGACTAACTGCTGAATACTCAAACGCAATTCAATTTTAAGTCGCCGTTAAGTATAATGCTGTCTCTGTCACTTTAAACTGTTTTGTAGCGACAGAAACACTTATAAGAATGTCTTAAAGTTAAGTAACGTTATGAGAAACCTGGATGTGCAACTGTAATAGATACGCCGTCATTAAAAAAAAAAGTTTAAATTTGGTCTTACTTTAACCAAATAGGTAGGTATATACCAATATCATGATGGGTTCAGAACAGAATATATTTAAATCAATTATTTTATTAGAATGAGAGATTATTTCATATATTTCAATAATAATTTGGTACCGTAACTTATTATATCTGTTTTATTAGATTGAATATCTTTATTATTTTTTACATCATATATGCAAGAGCTGTAGACAACGGTAGTTTGACTTTGACATTGATAAAATACTAAAAACAAAATAAATAGAATTGAAGTGTCTGTTTGTAATGTCAAAATCATATTTTTTTACTAAATAAATAATGAAAGTATACATATAAGGTACTAAAAAAAAATGTTTGACTGTCGGTCTGTCTGTCTGTCTATTTGTTCCTTATCTTCGAAACGGCTGGACCGATTTCGACGGGACTTTCACTGGCAGATAGCTGATGTTATAAGAAGTAATTAAGGCTATTTTTATTTTAGAAAAACACGCGGGTGAAGCCGCAAGCAGCGGCTAGTTTCTAATAAATTCCTGAATTATTAATCCTAGTAGCAGTTCTTAAAAGATTGTTACACCCACGACTTTTCATGTACAGCATTATAATATTTGTACTCCGCTATTAAGTGGGCGGGATTGCATAGAATGAGTAGGTAGTGTTCCGAGAATTTTCTGCCAAGAGTACCTAGGTATTGTTGGATTTTCTCGTATATCGTGGGCGAGTTTACAGCCACAAATGCCCTTTAGGTACGAGTATCGGTAAACAATACAATAAGCTATTGGCTCTGTGCGGGAATCGAATTCACGAGAACCTAGGTACCTACTAACAATGTATACACACTTTAATTTCTCAAGACAGAATGTTTTGTTTTGACGATTTTCTTATTTATTCATAAAAAAATATATTTTTAAAAGCTATAATAAAATCTGTTTTCTAATTGCCGAGTATGTAGCTTGGTGCTAATAGGCCCAAAGAACGTTTTTGTGAAAAATGAGATTTTACTGCCAAATTATTGAAGAAGTATTCATAAATTTATTTATGTGTGCTAAAAGTAAGTGTAACGAATATCTCTCAAAAATACTGCGTTAGATGAAAGGCTAATGTGGTGTTAAACAAAAATGATTTAGTGTTAAAAGGGCTGCAGTGTACCTACTTAAGCCACTAATACAAAAAAAAAAACACTTCGCTAGTAATAGAGTCGGAACTAAAACGATCAAAGTAAATCCCCTTTTAACTGACCCTTTTAAATTTAATTTTATTTGGAACAAACGTAGGATAAAATACATTTTTTTCTTGAATTTGAATTTATTTATGAATCAACCTAATAAAGAAAGAGATTTTTGTCGTTCTACAATATAACATGTAAATAAAAACTATCAATATCTATCATTTTATGTCCAGAAATTCACTGTCCATGCCAAGGTTGCCTGGTTGTATATTTTCTAGTGTATAAGTTTTTTTATTTTTGTAATGTGTAATCTGGTGTACAATAAAGTATAAATAAATAAATAAATGCTTTTTTTTGTGGATGGGAAATCATCAAATGACCCCTTCCGCTCTGGTTGGAGCGGAAGGGAGTGTCAGACTCTTACTGACTAAAACCCACCCGTGTTCCTTCCTTAAATTGGCCCTTTATGTTCCGGGCAGCGGTACCCCTTTCGGACAATTCCGCTGAAAATAAATAAATGCTGGTTTATTATTCTACTGTTTATTATTGAAAATAAGGATTATTGATATTGACCCTTTTAGCACCAGGCCACAGAATTTTTTTCATATTAAGAACTTATGGCATACTCGCTTGTCTACAGGCAGGGAGACTGTATGAGGCCTATAATCGGATTGCTAAGCGGGCGCTTATAATGTTGATCAAAGCTTTCGCCTGTTAAGCTGGTTTACTGGTTATATACCGGAACAATGACTGTTAAATACATTCGTGGGTGAACGTAGGGTAAACTCAAACCATTCATTTTAAATAAACCAATTACAAGCCCTTGGAATTGTCAAGGGTTCAGTCAGTCAGAAACATGAAGCTAGATACCGATTCCAAAGCGTAGTAGGTTCCTATGGAGAAGAACGGGCAAGAAAGTAGATAGATAAATGGATTTAAGATATTTTCACTACAATAGGGAAGATAAAAAAAAAAGTCCGTCATATACATTATTAAAAAATATTGGACACGTATTTTTTATTTTTTTACGTAATCAAAACATTACGGCGATACGTTGAGTTCAAATGTGGCATGACGTTACTTCTCACTAGATTTTATACTGAGCTGTGACGTAACGAGCCAACCCCCAAGTTTAATGTGTTTTATCTAAGTCATTTTTATTAATATGATAAAGCAAAAAATACGTGCCTAATATTTTTTTATTATCTGATTGACGGACAAAACAGTTTTTCTTTTTTTTACCCAGGCATCATGCCTATCATAAGATATTATGGTGTACCTACATAATAATAATATATAATTCGCTATTTTGAATCCCGAACGTAACCAAGTATTCTAGGGCTTCCGAGCGCAGCGAGGGTGTTCTGGATTAACTCCTGAGCGAAGCGACGGAGTTAAAACTAGAACCCTGTCCGCAGCGAGGGATTCAAGCTCGCCCAAGACGAAGACACATTTATCCCCGAGGAGAATACTCTACTTTTTTTTTACCTACTGTGAGGTAATGAAAACCAATTTGTTTTCGAATTAGTAGTTTATGAAATTGTTAAATAACCGGGGAATACCTGTGCAATTTCATACACTATTTTATCTAAACTCATGCAATTTACGCCACAGATTATATAGTTGAGTCTCATGTCTATGGGCGAGTCCATAGGCGAGTCATATATACCTACACATACTTCAATAATTTTGGACTTGACCATACACCGAAAAGTATTCAGTACAACATTAATAACCACCGGCTAGAGCCTAGCTAGGACTTTAATGACTTGCTTTTTTGCTTGATTTGCATGCCCATGTGACGGTAGATCATGGAGGACTATTATAATAAAACATCTATGTATTAATTACCCTATATTTACTTGTGAAGTATAATATTATTATTTTAATTATTGTGAATGTGAAGACTATGTGGGTCTTTATTTTTATTTTTTTCTTCTCAGTTTTTTTTTTTTTTTTCTGATCATGGTATGGCAGTTTGAGTAATTTATGCGGCCTGCCCAAATGTCCTTTCTTTGGTATTGTTCGTCGAATCGTTGAGCTCCTTATGTTCTGAGTTGAGCTGCACGATTACTGACAAATGCGTGCACTGAATGGATAGGTCCACTCAATCTGTGTGGTTCTTTCTTCAAAAGACCATTTCAGACACCAATCTACATGGTCTTCACATGATTTGACCAAGATTATGTCTGGACTTTAAAAGAGACTGTGATCTCTGAGTTTGTTTCGGTCTTTCTTCTCAGAGTAGTCAGATACGAAACGCCGACCTCATCTAGTTTTAAAATATGATTGACGTGTAAAAGTGTTTGTAAAAACCTACTTACAGAAATAAAATCATTTATCATTTATCATTTATCATTTATCATTTATCATGTTTGCAAACCAATAAATGATTTGATTTGATTTTTTGATATGACATATACATTAGCGTTTATTGTAGTAGTATTTTATACCTACAAAGTTGAACAGTTTAGAAGCTAGACCGATAAACACCGCACAAACACACATAACATTTTTGTAAGCTCCTTACATTCTATAGAAACCCTCGCCCCAAGATTTTACAGTAGCTCAAACGGAAACACTCCAGAATTTACAAGGTTTACTTGTATTAAATGCTCCAAGTAGCTACATAAGGAGTTTCACATTAGCCACATTAGAAGGAACATTAGCACCGAGCATTACAGTGCATTAACAGTGGACACGTATAGCTCGTATGTAACAATAACCGTATAACAGTTTCTGGGAAGCACACAGTCCGCCACATCGTTGCTGCTTCCTGTAAGACTATTAATAAAAGTAGGTACGTCACTAATGGAACTTGGGTCTATTACGGCTTGGATTTTCGTTAAAGCTGTTGTGAATATTGTTTAAAAGTATCTTAAGGTTTGTTTTGCTGAACGGTACCTACATAGAATAATTAGACTATCACGCTTGCATATGATTGTAGGTACTGTTAAAGTACCTAGACTTGGGATTTTAAGTCTCTGCACAAATAGCAAATTGCTTAGACAATACAAAAGTCTACTACTCGTATTAAAAGGATGCCGAGCGCGCAATGGCGCCCTCATCGTTTTATGGTGATTTCTTTTATTTTAGAATGAAAATGCCGAAAATAAGCACGTTAAGTTGTGCTTCATAAGACTATACGTTATTATTATTACAAACAGTAGTTTTACATATCGATGGTCATACGTTGACAACTCGTAACCCACATTTTTTGTACATTACGGGTTATCAATGGGAAGATTTGGCGCTTAATTAAAAAAAAAAAAATGTACTTATCTCATTTTGCGAAAAAATATGGGTTATGAGTTGTCAACGTACGACTATCGATATATTATATTAGTATGGATGTTTTGGATATGTTTAAGTACTCATCACTTCATAAAGCGCGATAGTCCTCATTAGCATGTGTGGGTATTTGAAAACAGAATGATAATTTTTTGAGAGCATGTTAAGAACTTAAACTACTAGCAAACAAGCATGCTTTGTTATAGCAAATGTTCAGCATTCTCATTTCTGAGTTTATTTCGCACACATGCTGCAAAAGCTTAAGAGCGCTGCACTCCTTTAAAAACATATTATCTCGTGACTGAGAAGGAATTATGAAAAACGGCTCAATCAACTATATCGGTAGGTAAGTTATAATAATAATAATTTATTTACCAAGAAGAAGAAATACAATGCATGTTACATTATTTAGATATTACATTTGTGCTCAATTTTTGTGAATTGGAAATTAGGGATGGGCCGAATATTCGTTTTATATTCGGTATTCGGCATATTTATCGAATATTCGTATTCGGCCGAATATTCGGCTATATCGCCGAATTTTCGGCAAAGTGGTACTCAAAGTTTTTACTGTATTGAACCGTCTATGATTTATCACGAGTTGAGTTTTAGATGTGTTATTTTTATTACGTAATTAATTTACAGTGCAGCTTTATGTTTTTGTCGACACTGTAGCTTTGTTTCCAATAACAGTAGATAAAAAAGATGGTTATTAAAAATAAAATATAAATATGCAGTTGTTTCGGGCGAAATGTTACTCCTTACTAGATGATGCAATAACAACATCAGCGGGGGTAGCAGATGGGAGGGTCCGGCGCCAATCCGCGCGCTTTTCGTGAACAAGTTCAGACCTGTATACTGTTTACGTAAGGGAATCAATTATGCCGAATATTCGGCCGAATATTCGGTTCGGTATAAGAGTTACCGAACATTCGGCCGAATGTTCGTATTCGGTAAAACCCATGTTCGGCCCATCCCTATACAAAATCCTGTTGGTGCTACCGCGCAGTCTTTGGAATAGCGACGCATCATGTAAGGCATGTAGCGAAGTATCATGTAAAGTTTCTTTCCAAGAAAGTCTTTACAATTTTGTACGAACAATACAAAACAACCCTCTTTCCCAAGCTTTTGGGAGCAGTATCCTGTACGCATTTAACTGTCCTTTAGAGTACATTTTCTAAACAATACGATAAGAACTAAATAAGCCGGATATGTGGTACATTCTCATCTTGTTTTTCTTCCATCCCTCTTTTGTAACGGTCCTATTATGAGAGCACCCCTGTTTGCTGAATGTATTACACCGGTCCCATCTAACCACAAAAGGTTTATCCTGCGTTGTCGTACAATCGCTACTTCACTTATTTTTCTTGTCGTGTCTCTTAATTCTATTTAGATTACGTGGTTTCTTACTTTTTAGGGTGGATTGTTATTTTGACTGCTTTAAACGACATCAAAACGGGGGTGCAGACAAGTAACTACTTGTCACTTAAGGCCCAGGTAATTGGGGCGAGTCTATTGCCATCAACTGGGCTGCTACTGAGAAATTCCAGATAGAGAAACCCAGACACTTTGCCCAGCCCTGGAATCGAACCCAGGACCTCATGCTCAGCAGTAACGTTTGCATCCATTAGACCAACGAGGCAGTCAACGTCCGACCAACAACTAACGAGAATATCAGTCATTTAATCATGTTAATTCTAATTCGGTCGACTTCCTTTAGCCCTTCTTTATTAGGTTGTCGTAGTGACGACTGTTATCCCTACTCTACAATCGCCGATTTGACGGCTTTGAAACCCTTATTGAAATCTCAAACTAAGGTTCCTCAATCTTGTAATACCGAGTAAGACAAGTGCGAGTGGTCTAACACATCCGAATGGCAAGTCGGGAATGTCGGACTTTTGTAGATAGCAAGTCGGGAGTGTCTGACACTTGAAAATACAGTTTTCATTTCCAGTCTTCTTCAGATGAATGGAACAGAAAAAAAAAAGTTTAATAAAAAAAATAAAAAAATATGGACGGATGGTGGAATGTCAGTCGGAAGTTACTGAAACATTATGGATGTAACGGAGGCGATCTTAGCGGAGGCGGACGCAGAGTAATAAAAAAAAATATATATTGAAACATCTAATGAAGACAAAAATCGACAAAATTTATATGGAGCAAAAACAGTTTTGCGGCTTTTCCACTTTCTAGACAATTTCTTAGTTTTCATAAATTAAACCGGCTCCACTAAACTGTTCGTTGCTTACTTGATATTGAAACTAGTGGCGGCGATGACATGGGAGCAAAACCTTGAAACATAGACTAATTTCTGCACCAGATTAAAGTCTTCGTATACTGCCATCATAAGAAAGAAGGCCGTAACTGACATGACACTGAATTTTATCAAAAATTAGATTAAGATAGCATTTTCTTTGCTGATTCCGAATATGTTAATAACTAATTTTTGACTAAATTGTCAGTTACGGCCTTCTTTCTTATGACGGCAGTATAGTTGGAGCCGATTTTCTTTATTAGACCTCCGTTAAATTTCTAATAAAAACTTGAAAAAGCGGAGCTGAGGTTCCGTAATAATCCAAGTATCTATCAACAAAAAATAATTGTTACTCAGTTTGAGAAATTCTACTTCAACCAAAGGGTCCGTATGATGGGTTTCGTGAAAGCTATTATTAGACCGGACACTTTACATAGCTCCTTGTCCTACATAAATGTCACAGCATCCGCTCGCAGGAGGCAATCAGAAAGACATTTTAGACGTCGTCGTCGAGAGCTCTGCGATAATGACGATACTTCTCAAATGTAGATAGGTACGGTGCGTGGCACATTTGAAATGACTTTGGTATATTTTGAAGGACGTATATTTTAATAATATTTTGAAATAACAATAAATAAATAAAATAAAAAAACCGGTCAAGAGCGAGTCGGACTCGCGCACCGAAGACTTCATACCATCATAAAAAAAATTACATTAGTTCCACTATCGGTCAAGAGATGACGCTGACGTAAAACTGCAATATTAGAAAAAGTATGTTGCTATTTAGAGACATCTTTTTATTTTTCCTGTATTCTTTACATAAACTTCTAACACATAGAATAATTTCAGATTCTTATCTATGCTAATTTCGGAGATACGGCAACGGTATTTTTTTTTGTTTCAAATTTTTTGTCATAAGTAGAAAACTATGCGGCCTTAAAAAAAAAGAAATATGTTTGTGAAAATGTTCAGGCACTGTTTCAAAAAAAAAAAAAAAAGTTTTTGTTTCTGCTTCGAATTGAGTTTGCCATCCGCGGCAATAGAGCAAACTTCACTTAAGTGCTGTTCGGTGGCGTCAGCGAATCTTGGGCGTTGAAACAACATCAACCGTGACCGACTCAAGGCCTGAGTTTTGCGTTGTCTTCGACGGCGAGAAGGAGGGTGCAATTCCCTTGGATTAAAGGGACCGCTATCCATTTTATGTTTTTACTAGTTCACTACTTCGTGTCCATTATTCACTGAAACTACACACTAAGCAAAATTACAGTTGCATTACGTTAATAACGCACTAAAGGAGGTTACTATTATTAAAGTAAGTATTAAATATTGCTAATGGGTATGCCTGTTCACTGCGAATGAGCACGATTCGCTCTACATAGCATTCGGTTAGGGTTTTTTTTTTCCAAATTATTTCCTTTTTATCAGAATTGATTACCTATGACATCATTTAGATAAACGTACGGAAAGTAGCGATGTATGGAGGAAGAAGACATGCTGGGCCAAAATAAATTGGGATATGGGCAAGAGCATGATGATGACGACATAATTTGTTAATAATAATAATTATAACACACACATTTGTTCATCATTTATCATGAGATAGATAACTACTTCACAAAAAAGTAAATCTTAAAATAGATTTTCGGCCGGAATAGATTTGCGTATAAACCGCTACGCCGTATCAACCGTTACGCCGTAGTAACCGCTACGCCGTATCAACCGCTACACCGTAGCAACCGCCACGCGCGCCGTATCAACCGCTATGCCATAGCAACTGCTATGCCATAGCAACCGCTACGCCGCGCCGTAGCGACCACTACTGTCAACGCATCAACCGCTACGCCGCAGCAACTGTGGGATCTTTATAAAAACGCAAAATGGGTCGCACATTCTGGCTTCTAAGATACAGGTATATAAACATAATTTAGAAGTCAGGGTTTTTCACTCTTGAGCACTATATTATGCCAGTTTTACATCAAAATTATGTAAATGCATTTATTGAGAAATAAAGATTTATTATTATTTATTATTATTATTTTGCGTTTTTACATTATTATTTATTAAAACTTTAAGCACAAGTGAAAAAAAAAACCACATTACATTAATGGATTGTTATTGTTATTAAGAAGTACATGAAAAAGTGTTTTTATTTTATAGCAATTTAAATATTGTAAACTACGAACAGTTAAATTAAAAGCATAAAGACGGAGAGAAAAATATTTTGAACGCAAAGTGCACTATATGTAAGCGTGTGTGTGTGAGAGAGAGAGGGTGCGTGTGAGGGTGTGTGTATATGTTGGTGTTACGAAATTACCTTTAAGAGAGATTCGGATTCACTGTAGGATTGGGCTAGCAGGCATTTGCGAACAATCTTTTTGACTAGGCTAGTTCTAGAGTTACTGATGTCAGACATCTTTACCACTTTGTTGTATATGTGACTGAACATGAATTCTTATATGTGTTGTGCGAAGGTTGTAATCGACGTTTGAGAAGTTGCTTTGCTATTTATTGATTAAAAACAATGAGACAATTATTCTGCGTTCTTGTAGTCATAGTGCACTATGATTTTACGATGTGTATTTTACATTTGTGTACTTCACACCTGTCAAAGACGCACAAAAAATTCAATTTTCAATAATGAGAGCATCTTCCAGAGATGTGATAGCTTATGCGCCACCTAGTATGTATATTTATTAGCTACTCGTCCCACACTCCCTAACTTTTCCCGGTTAACTTGAGTGCAGTATTATGGTGTGGACACACTATGCGGTTGCACTTACACCGGTTTTGGACCGGATAGCATTTGTTTTGCGACCAGCTTGTGGCGCGCTAGCCACTTTTATACGTTAGTCCGCGAATGTAAACAGTTCTTTATTTTCCTGCGCTGTTTTTAAATTGCAGTTGTCGTATTTCTGTTTCTGTGTCAGTTTGCTTTTTAGTTTTGCGTTGTCCTACAATTTGGTTCTAAAATAATAGTAGGCCTTATGAAAGATACGCCCAATAAAGCTCATTATTGTTCGTGGAATAGTATTTGAAGATAAACTTAATTATTTAAGTACCAATTCATTCATTTCCAAATATCTTTATTGCCCAAGGGAATCAATGAACAAAATGCACTTAACCTATAATAAGTAATTTTAATTGCACTTTATGAGGCTAGTGATTCACCTTTCAAAGCACATACAGACACTGACAGAGACTGACAGATATGTAGTTTTAACTGTTAATAAAACAATAATCATGGGTACATGATGACAATTACGTAAAATTATTTACGAGTAGTTAGTTATAATTATCTGTAAAAAATCTTTAAATTGTTGCTGATCGCACGGTGTATGTATGTACCTATGTAAGTAACTATTAATTAATAACGGTTTTAAATAGTCCCCTTTGTACCCGGTGGCCAGCACATCAAGTTACCACAAACTGTCAAATTTTCTCGTTCGATTTTGAACTTAATCTTCAACATTTTAAAGTTTAAAATTGTTTGGAGAAATTTTACAGTGTCGTGTAGCTTAATGTGTTGGCCACTGTACCTAGTATGTATTTAATCAAACACGCACACATCTAAAATTTAAAAGCACGAATTTCGTTGAATTTATAATCATACGACATTCAAACTAGAAACACGACAGTTTAACTAGCCTAGGGAGCACCTACGTCCAAATTGCTGTATTACGTATCTCGATTCTCGGAATACATACTCGTAACGTACTAATTGTTAGCAAACAGGCCTATAAATGAGTGTTTTGGGAATAGAAACGGCAATAATATGTAGACCCGAGGGCGTACTTCACTTTTGTTTGTAATGGTCGAAATATTCGGGAATAATCGGGAATAGTCCGGATATTCTATATATGTAAAGCTGTGTTGAGACACGGATAAGCGGGATTTAATCAGTATTATCGTTTAGGTAATCGAGCTTTGTGTAAGTGAAGTGTGTTATGGCTCTTATGCACAAAGGACTGGTGCGATTTTACTTTGAAATTAATTTTGTTTTCAGTTATCGGTTTAGCTTCTGGTGTTAACATTTCGAGATTCGATTTGTGACTAATTTCACTCAACACAGACATTTTATTTATTTATTTGGGATCTCCAACAAAATATACATATATAAAATAAAAATAAAAATAATAAAACACCGGCCAAGTGCGTGTCGGACCACCCACAATGAAGGGTTCCGTAGTTGGGATGAATTTATCCCAAGAACAAACTTAACATTGTAGTTAAGAAATATGCTCTCCTATACAGATTGTATGGGGGAACATGTTTTTCAACTGCAAATTTAAGTTGGTCGATTATTATTCGTAAACTTGAAAAGCCTACTTAGCTCTGATAATTTTCGTTTCAACTTCGTTATATATACTACTATCGTGAATTTTTTCACCTATGCAAAACTAACCGTTTAGCTGGCAGGGGGGGGGACACTTGACTCTATCAAAAATTTGCATTTTAAAGCCTAATATTTCAGAAACGGATCCCATAATCGAAAAATTGTTTTCACAAACCCGCAATATTTTTGAAAGACCCATCTGATAATAGCCCACACCAAAAGGTAGGCGGAAAAAAAAAAACGTCCCCACTTTACATGTACAGTAAACCCTAAATAACTATTGTTTTCATGATTTTATTTTACCACTTTTTCGGCGTGATTAATATGTATATCCATGCCAAATTATAGCTTTCTAGTACTAAGAGTCTCTGAGCTAATCTGGGGACGGACAGATGGACGGAGGGACATGGCGAAACTATAAGGGTTCCTTGTTGACTACGGAACCCGAAAAAGATTCCTTTATGTGTGCTCCTTCAATTACAGGAGACCACAGCATGCACATATAACTAGGTGTAAACAAGATAAAAATAAAAATAGAGAAAATAAATGATGAAATTTGAAAAAAATATATAATAATATTAACATGTCAAGATTGAGCATTCATATTACAATTGTTTAGGATAATAATAATTATTTCAAATTTTTTGAATATGTCACAGTCAAAGTCAAATCATTTATTTCAAATAGACACGAAGATGCACTTTTGAACGTCAAAAATTACATGAATAGTTAATTGATTCTAGTTGCGCCTTCCAAATGGTAGTTATGTATGGAGAAGAATGGGCAAGAAACTCCATACTTACTCTTTTAAAATGTTAACAATAGTTTGTATACATTAATTAATAATTATAGGTGAAGACGATGTACCTAGAATAAAAATAAAAATTACTTACCACAATTGGTAAAAAGAATGAAAAGTGAAGTAATGACAGAAAAATTAATAAATGCGATTAGGTACATGGTGCTCACATATTTACAAACATTGTACATGATTTTCCAAAAAAAAAAAAAAATGGAGCGAAGAAACATAGTTACTTACATAGTAATATTTAAACCAAGTATCATTGCATACATGCTACAATACTAATTCGGTCACTATAATTTCCTGAAATGTAGTTGATAATTTTGGCAAGCGTAGTTTTATCGGAAATACAGCATGTTGATTCACTGAACTTATATTAAACCAAATAACATTCTTTAAACCCAATTTATTCAAAAGTTCCAGTGTCCCAAGTGATGCAACGTTGCGCCACAGCTGTTACAGCAACACGTGTAATATAAACCTCCCGACACTTTACCGTCCGTGACACGCACCAGCTACGGCCCGTAGTGTGGAACCTTAAATCACGGCAGCAGTTTGAATAAATCATCAGCGGCCGGTAAATATTCTCTACTGAAAGTCGGCCTTCCGCGTAAACTGGTATAACTGTATGATCATACTGTGTCGATAAATCATTGTACTTGGCAGGTGGGTTGGCGTTGAAATAATGACGTTGTGGAATGACTTATGATTTTTGGAACCTTTTGATTTTGACCTCAGATTTCGTTTAGTGATCAAGGTCATCATCATCATTTATCATTTCAGCCGAAAGACGACCACTGCTGGACATAGGCCTCCCCCAATTGAGGGGATTTGTCATAATCGCCACGCTTGGCAGGCGGGTTGGCGATCGCAGTAAGGTGTTAAAAATTCATAGGGAACGCTGCTGCCCATTTTCTAGTAAGTTCCTTAGTCGCCTTTTACGACACCCACGGGAAGAAATAGGGTGGTGCTATTCTTTACGTCCACACGACACAAAAATTTATTTATTTTATTTTTATTGAAAGGAATAGCAAACATTATAAAGAACTTACAACTAATATAACAAAAACTAATTTTGTAATAGTATAACCCATAACGCTGTCCACATGTAGACATAAAAGTTAAAAAAAAAAACAGTGTAATCGCTAGGAGTTTTAGTAGCAGTACAAACAGTAATTAGTTGTTTATATTGAGCATAATAAAAGTTAAAATTTAGATAAAAGTTACATAATAATATAAAGTATGTAAGTATGACGTACGGACGCTTCTAACGTGCACGTCTTTCTACATTGTTCTCACATGTCTATCTTCAACATGAATGATGTAACCCATACTTTGTAACAATATTTTGTTTTAAAAGAGTGTCCATGGAGTTTCTTGTCCGTTCTTCTCCATAGGAACCTACTACGCTTTGGAATGGGCAACTAGCTTCATCTTTCTGACTGACCGACCCCTTGACAATTCAAAAGTGCCTGTAATTGGTTTATTTGAAATAAATGCTTTGAGTTTGAGTTTGAGTTTATGGTATATAAAGTAGTAAATAATAATAATAAAAAAATATATTATAATAATATTTATTTCCAGGTATGCTGGAAGAGATTTATTTCATTAGAAATAAGCATCACCTTTGTACGTATTTTTCTGTTCCTTTTTTCTTGTCTGTTTATATGTGTGTACATAAATTGTTAAATAAATAAATAAATAATAAAAATTAATAATCGAAAAATTATTAAGTTACTAATGTAGGTATAGTATATACATTAGTAAGTTAGATGATTTTCAGAAAGCGTACACTCATGGGTTTTATTTATTATAGAAGAGCGGGTGACGCTTTTTAAAAGTACTCGTTGGACAATGAATTGAAGATGTCATTATTTTCAAAAGTACCATTATATGAGTCAACCATACGGCGAAAAGGTGACCGCTAGTCATAAATAGTTCGGCAAGAGTTCACTGCAAAAAGAGTACCTGCGCGTACCTGTCGCATGCGTAACTAATCATGTTATTCAGATTCATAAAGGATGATCCAAATCGAGGTTCCTATATTGGCAACACTGTAATTTTGGCAGCTGTTAGTAATGGCGCGAGTTGCAAACGTCAAATTTTAGTTTATAACAATAAATTTGAAAAATGAATCGCTTCACCGTTGCTGAACGCGACACATTACTTACAGAAATAACAATTCTGTAAGTAATGTGTATCGACTTTTGCGGGAAAATACTGGTCACGTTAATCGTCCTACTGAGCGAACACGTAAGAGCTGTGTGCATCATCGTAGCGTACGTTCAGCTAAGAATATTGCTACTGTGAGTGATAGTGTAGCCGAAGACCCGAAATTATCGATTCGTCGTCGTTCGCAAAAGCTTGGGATTTTCCTATGGCCCCTTTGGCGCATTTTGCATAAGGACTTGCACCTTCACCCGTATTTAATAAAATTCAGTTAACACAAAAATCGAAGCCCAGAGATCATGAACACCGAAGATTTTTCGCAGACTGGGTATTAGAGCAGCAGGAAGTTTATTTCATGTTGCAGTGACGTCAATTGGCCGCCAAGATCATGCGACTTAACGCCTATGATTTTTTTCTTAAAAGTCATGTATACCAACACACCTGCAACGTTGGAGTACCTAAAAACCAACATCCGCCAAGTTATTGCCGAGATAACTCAAGAAATTTGCATAAAAGGCATTGAAAATTACCTTGAAAGAATCAACTGCTGCAGAAGGTCCAGAGGCGGCCATTTGCCTGACATCCTTTTCCACTATTAATGAATAACACTAAATATTCGATTAAAGAAAAAAACATTAAGATATTGTTACATTTTGGTTACAAAAAAAAAGTTAGGATCCTTAAATTGGATCACTCTGTACAATTGAATTTATTTCTGTCAATTTTATTTACCGCGCGACTAGCATATATATACAACATCCCGACATCAACCGTTGGGCAGTTGCCTACCAGACACAATGCCCGTCTGTTCGGAGGATCCTCCCTTTACTATAGAGTATGAGTGAACTTTACACCCTGTTCTTCATACCTCTGAATTGGTGACCCCGACGTGGTAATAACATCATGTCTGATTTTCCCGAAGAGCTCTGCAGAAGTGTACCTATACTACAGCCACATTTCTCCAGTTATGACAAAATCAAATGTAATGAGATGAGCCTTCTGCCTCCTGTAACAAAATGAGATCTTATTTATTTTTTTATTATACTTTATTGTACACCAGATTACACATGACAAAAAGAAAAAACTTATACACTACAAATTATAAAATGGGCGGCCATAAATCTTACTGCGATCTCTTCAGGGCAACCTTGGAATGGACAGTGATTTTCTGGAAATGAAATGGGGTTGTCATTGGTGCAAATAAAAAAGTATAGAATTACATTATACTATGTACGAGTATAATAGATACACAGATATAATTATGCTATAATATAACAGATACATACATACCAACTATATAGGGAATGAAAATACATGAAGACTATAGATTATCACAGTAACAACGAGAACAAAATCACAACGACAAGTAATGTTCCTTCACGAGTCTTAAACACAGGCAACGATTGCGCGCGTTTTATCTTCGATGTTACTAAGACATAACCTATTTCCTCGTACATTAAAGGATTAGGTGCGGCATGACAGTAACACGTGACGAAGCGTAGTGTCAGATTAATGGATGATAAGTGATCCATTGATCGCACACACGGCTTTAATTAATCCACCATCATGCGTATTCCCTATCATTTTTCCAACATCACTCATAAATACATTACTTCCAACCGGAATTACAATTCCAACGACTCATCTGCTATACCCGCGTAATGAGGCGTGTTCTGTTTTTTTAATAAACTGATCGATCAGTGTCAGGACTGTGTTTGTGTTTGCATTTTTGCTTGTTGTTTGAAATTAAAAAAAGTTACTTTGTAATCTATACTAATATATTAAGCTGAAGAGTTTTTAGGGTTCAGTAGTCAACAAGGAACCCATATAGTTTCGCCATGTCCGTCCGTCTATCCGTCCCCAGCTTAGCTCAGAGACTCTTAGTACTAGAAAGCTATAATTTGGTATGGATATACATATTAATCACGCCGACAAAGTGGTAAAATAAAATAATGAAAAAAAAAAAGTTATTTAGGGTAAAAAAAACATCCCCACTTTACATGTACAGGAGGGTACATGTACAGTGGGGATTTTCTTTTTTTCCGCCTACCCTATGGTGTGGGGTATTGTTGAATGGGTCTTTCAAAAATATTGCGGGTTTGTGAGACCAATTTTTCCGATTTAGGGATCCGTTTCTGAAATATTAGGCTTTAAAGTGCTAATTTTTGTTAGAGTTAAGTGTCCCTCCCCCCTGCCAGCTAAATGGTTGTTCTTAGATATGTAAAAAAACACATCAGTAGTATATATAATGAAGTTAAAAGGAAAACTATCACAGCCAAGTAGGCGTCACAAGTTACCGAGTTAGTCAATCAACTTACATTTACAGTTGAAAAACATGTTCTTCTTTACGGAATCGTAAAGAAGAACATGTTTTTCAACTACGATGTTAAGTTTATTCTTGGGATAAATTCATACCAACTACGGAACCCTTCATTGTGCGTGGTCCAACACGCACTTGGCCGGTTTTTTTTGTTTGAACTAGCTTATCTTTGAAGCTACCAGTCAGTAAAAAAAATTTTTTGCATTTGATAGCCCAATTCTTGAGGAAGGTTAAAATCACGCTACCACCAGGATTGCGATGCGATACGACGTGGTGGGTCAGGAGAGCAAGAAATTTTACGCGGAGGAAGTCGCGGGCAGAAGCTAGTATTTTATAACCAAACTAGACTCATTAGTATTGCGCCAATTTATAACCATGTAGGTAAAGTTTACTTAATTTATGCTTAGTGTTTTCCCAAAGTTTCGAGCAATAGTTTGTAAAATACAGTGTTTGTAAAGTACAGTATTCATCTTCGATGCGGAGCACAATTACCTTAATTAATTTAAGTCACGGCAGGTCTATTTGTTCAGACTACAGAGATAGGTTAGGAACCTTAAAAACAAGAGAGTGGCATGCTCGACTGCCATACTCTTTCAATTTAGGAAATTAACAGAGCGTGGCAGTTGAGAGTATGTCATGCTCACTTAAATGTCTCACTGATGGTGGCGTGTGTGTTGGATCATTTGGTTCCCTACAAAATGCTTGAGCTGGATGGTGCTGATCCACGCGTCATGTTCGTGAACGGGCGCCATCATAAGTTTTATATTTTAAATTGTTTTTTTTTTACAATATTTCACATATAGAAGCAACAAGAATAATGTATCCTGGATTTTGTAATATCTTAATTTAAAAGAGTGTAGATCTCTAGATTTACGTTTTGGAATAGCTCCAACTTTCAGACGAACTGACCGACTCTTTGAAAATTCAAAAGTGCCTGTAAATGGTTTAATTAAAATAAATGCTTTGAGTAGTGGTAGGAAAATCTTGCTTGATTTCTGCTCTGATTTTGCCTTTTTGTCGCGTAAATTCCCGATTGGCAAAAAAACCGTGTTATGGATTATTTTTCGCGCAGGCCGTAACTCTTTAGGGAAATTGTAGCCTGATATATTATTACTATTGCAATTTTTACTACGGCCGTGTGGTCTCAGGTACATTGTAGATCACATTCGAAATCTCAGGAGTGTTGTAAATCTCGACTGATAAATTAAATATTTGTTGGATGGGTTTTAAAATGCACCTGTGTAGGAATTGTGTGGCAGAAAGCTGTGGTTTCCTATTGGCTACTAAGCTAAATGAAACATTGTTGGAGTTTTTTGGATAAGAGAGGTCCCAATCATTATCTGCCTAGCCTTTTCCCAACTGTGATTGTGTCAGCTTCCAGTCTAATCAGATATAGCTGAAAACTAGTATTTTACACGGAGCGACTGCCTATCTGACCTCGACAACCCAGTTACTGGGTATACACGATACCCCTTGGTTAAGACAAGTTGTCCAATTTTCGGGCTTCTATGGACCCGTAACAACTGTCAAAGATCTACAAATGATAGCCAGGACCAACGGCTTAGTGAGGCACGGAGAAGTCTTGGTATTTAAAGATGATCACCCATCCACGGACCAACCGCGGTAAGCGTAGCTTAACCGGATAGATTAAAGACCGTTAGAGACCGTGCGGCTGTTATAACTTAGCCGTAAGCCCCAAGAGAAGTCCCAATGTGACCTAATAATTAACATTCAGAGCCAGAGTCAGGGCTCCCCGTGCCTACTGTACAGATGTCTTAGACAGAGATAGAATACTTTTAATATGTAAACCATAAAAATTGCAGATATAAATGTTGAAATTTTGCATAGGGTGAAACAATGGGTGGTCCTATCGCCATAGGACCACCCATCGCTAAAAGCGATCTTTTACCGACACCCTTTGGATGGATTAAAAGTAGAAGGAGAGACAATACTGGAGGTAGTCAGTGGTGTACCATTTCCATATACAATAAATATATATATACATAAAGCATATAGATAAGATAATGGTACGGGTGGAGTCAAGGGGTCTTGAAGTTAAGGGTAGGTATAAAAATAAGAGCAACTATGAAAAAGGTTGAGAATCTGGTACGGTGACCAAACAGGAAGGGTCTACGTTCAGCAGTGGAGAAATAAGCTGAGCCGATTGTTTTACGGATGAAAAGCTATTTAAACTTACGAGTTGTAATTCATAGGTTTGAACCCTGTATGGCGCTATACTTTGTGTAAATTATTTCATAACCGCTCAAAACGGTAAAGAAAAACATCTTGAGGAAATCGGCAAGTCTTAGAACTAAAAAATCAAAGACGTGACACATCTACCAACCCGCACTGGGTCCGCGTAGTGGATTGAGAACCGTTGCCTCTCATCGAAAAGAAGCCTGAGTCCCATCCCAGCAATGGGAACATTCTAAACTAATTATGTAACGCACACGTCCATAGTTCAAAAAACTCTTCAACCAGCTCAATAGTAACCGCAATCGATTTTGTTGAGCTGACAAATGAAAGCGATTTAGAATTCGATTGTGTTACACAATCCTAACGAATGCAAACTCCCTTTAAATACCTGCTATCGATCTTCAATAAGTTTAGAGCAGATCAGGTTCCTAAACGTTTCCTATCCACATAGAAGTCTAGATAATGTTTTATCTGTGAGTTAGCTAAACTCCCTTTCTATACCTGCTCTCGATCTTCAATAAGTTTAGAGCAGATTAGGTTTCTCAACGTATCTCATTCGCATAGAAGTCTAGATAATGCTTTATCTGCGATTTATCTAAACTCCCTTTCTATACCTGCTATCGATCTTCAATAAGTTTAGAGCAGATTAGGTTTCTCAACGTATCTCATCCACATAGAAATCTAGATAATGCTTTAACTGCGAGTTAGCCAAACTCCCTTTCTATACCTGCTATCGATCTTCAATAAGTTTAGAGTAGATTAGGTTTCTCAACGTATCTCATCCACATAGAAATCTAGATAATGCTTTAACTGCGAGTTAGCAATTAGTATTCACTTGTGGAACCGCTAGTTTGACCTACATTCCGCTTGCAGACGTTATCTATGCATACAAGAAGAAAGTTTCACGTACCGAATATTGTTATAGTTATAAATGTTTAATTTAAACATAAAGGTAAGTAGGTGCGTTTATCAATATAATCAATCAGCACTAGGGTTAGCATAACATAACGTCACGTCCGTAATCCTCGAAGTGTTAGGCAGAGGTGTACCTTTTAGTACACCCACATTTCGCCAGTTTGTTTAAGTCCTACGTAATAGGAGCGAGCCTATTGCCATATCACCACAAGCCACAAGAAACAACCTCAAGCTACAAGGCCACACACAAGGGAATCTGAACAACCCAAACAGTATAGATGTACCGTTGAAAAAAGTAGAAGACTGCCAATGTGCCGGATATGCTTAGTGAAGGATGTTCAGATGTAGTGGTCGACAAGAACTTGCATAAACTATATGAGACGTTGACTGACATGCGTGTGGTACCTATATAAAAGTAAAAAAAAAAGAACACATTTGTCAAATTGGACTGTGGTGAAACTAAAGTCACATTATTACCTTAGGTCACAAGTGGAGCACCACCGTGTCCTCAGGAGGTAAGAGGCAGTCACCTCCTTTTGCGAAGCAGTAATGCTCGCGAAGGAGGAGGCGGAACGCGTGAGGGAGCGGCAGTCTGTGCACCCTCACGCCCCTAGTCGCCGCAGAGACACCCAGGGTGGCGGGAATCGGTAACCGATTCTGGGCCACCGTAGGCGCGGGCTTGCGGACGGTAAGGAGCAGGCCCGGGTCGACGGCGCGTTGTGTTCCACGCGCGCCTCAAAGAGATGTCAGTATGCACCGACGATGTCCGCCGGGACCGGTGTCTGCCAGGGTTACGGGTTTGTCCGAAAGGGATACCGTGGCCTTGACGGTACACTGAACACAACTGAAGGAACAAGAGTGGGTTTTAGTCATTAAAAGTCTGACCCACCCAGAGCGGGCGAAGTTTTTTGATATTTTTACATCCGAAAAAAAAAAGGTCACAAGTGGAGAAAGGTTGACTGGCAAAGATAAGATTTATAATAATAAAATACCCTACACTAACCGGGGGTTGTCCTTGGATTCACTTGTATAGTGCGAACAGGGAATATCGTCGGTTGATGCTTCATTTCATTAAATACTTCTATCGGGCCCCTACGAGTTGGCTTGAGCCCCTCGTATGCCTTCCGAAGGTCCGGAACCACAGAGTCCCGAAATATGTCAATGACACTTATAATAATAATAATAATAAATCATTTATTTGCATAAAACATGGTAAATAATAGTGTTAAATATAATTATAATGGCACGAATATGTTCAGCTAGGATAAAACATAGCATGCAAAATCTCAGCGTTTTTGTAAATGTTATATTAACTAACAGGGCGTCAACATAAATATTTCATCCACAAATTCTTTTAGACTATGTATAGAAGTTACAATAATTTTAAAACCACTTGTACAACTTTATCATAAATAATCTCGAATTTAATACTTTGAAATGATATCTTGTGTGTCTTATGACAAATAAAACTAGCTACTTTACCTAAAAATTATTACAATAAACTTGAATATTATTATTTTTCTGTATGCACTTCATTCTCGTAAAAACTTGGAGGGATTTTAATGGGGTTTCCGTTGCATATTGGGTTTGGTCCCGCGAGTGCACTAGGGCATGTTTTTATTAGGGTTCCACTCTGAAACGGATGCAAATAAACATAGGAAACTATGCGAAAACAGTCGAGGAAAAACAAGCTAAAAACGTTATATTACGGGATCCTATAAATATAAAATGGTACTTACATAAAAATGTTTCGGACGTAATCGTTGTGGTCCGGGCTGTCCTTGGCTTTTATCTTGATATAGGATATGTCCCATGCTGTCACTATGGATTAACCCATAGATTTCAAGATATTGGGGAACGGATTCCCTATGTCTTTACTTCGGATTTTCTTGGAACAAACTTTTAATACTGAGTCTCTATCTTTAACGGAGCTTTGAATGAACATTTCACATTTGTCACGACCACAAGATTAGACTGGCCAAAATACTATGTAGATGTGATTTAACGATCTACTACACATAACTATGTAGTTCATCGATTTATCTTCAACCTTACTTTTATTTCTAGAGCCATTAAATCTAACTTTGGGTCAAACAAGACGAACTTCTAGACGAACGGCTTTCAATGACTTTTTAATTTATCGCAGTTTTCTTTGAGTAATTGTTCGTCTTAGATATTTGGAGCTATCCGGTAGCGAAAAAAGGTACGGGGCATATTTTTCGAAGCAAGCTGATTTTGATTTTTTAAATTGAGTTTCATAAACGGTAAGTTAGATACAAGTGTCGTGGTAACTCGTGGCTCTACGGGTCGCCATGTCAGCGCTGTCTGTGTGTCCCCATATTGGGTAATATTTCATGTAATACTGTGTTTTGTTCCCAGCAAATAGTGAAATTTATTGCGACGGCGACAAGCGGGTTTATTATCATTTAGTTTATTGCTCAGCGAGGAATGCGATGATATATTATGGCCCGGTGATCGTTGGAATCGTACTGTGAATACGATATGCCAATTGAGACTTGATATTACAATGGCTTGTTACATATTTATGGCAGAGAGTTGTATTTACAATATGGCAAAAGTTTCTCTCTATATTGAAATTAATTTGAAATAGGTAAGTTAGGCAAATTATTTTATTTTGGCAGTAGAAAATATTCGCCAATTTATCTCTGAAATGAATTTGGACCGCTTAATATGATTATCTAGCTACATGAAAACAAACTATGCAGACTAAAGTAATAAAGTCTCTATGAATATTTTAGAAACATTGTCAATTACATTATTAGGTTATAAACTTTTCATGTATTTATCACATAGTTAATTTGTGTCATTACATGACTTTCCATTATTTTTAGACGGATGTTCCTACAGTAAAATTACTATACCAGTAATTTTATTCTAGGTACATCGTCTTCACATATTCATCATCATCATTTCAGCCGAAAGACGTCCACTGCTGGACGTAGGCCTCCCCCAAGCACCGCCACCTCGACCGGTTCTGTGCTTCCTGCATCCAGCGGATTCCTGCGGCTTTCATAAGGTCATCGGTCCACCTTGTAGGAGGCCTTCCAACGCTACGTCTTCCGGTTCGCGGTCATCACTCCAGAACCTTTCGGCCCCAAGGGCCATCTGTTCTTCACATATTATAATAATTAATGAATACAAAATACTATTAGCATTTTAAAAGAGTAAGTATGGAGTTTCTTGCCCTTTCTTCTCCGTATGTTTCTTTGGAATGGGCAAATTTTATAAAAAAATTGTTGTTGTAATTTTTGACCTTTAAAAGTGACTTTTATGTGTCTATTTGAAATAAATGGTTTGACTTTGACTTTGACTTTATTTGGTACAATTTCGTATTATGTTCGTGATAACCTTTGATTTCACTTTTGTATAGTTTTTCTATAGTCTAGCTTAATTGGATGTTCACAGTTACAATGAAAGTTTTAGTTTACCTTTACAAATAACATTCATATTTCAGCTATGCTAACAAAAAATAAACACGAGGTAGCTCTCGCCGACTAAATTGCTGGTTTGTGTTAGTTTTATCTCGTGTTAGGTTGTTTTAGTTGATTGTTACCAGGGAATTTATGACGTCAATTAGTGAAACGTATGAATAATATTTTAAGCTTGATTTAAATTGCCTAGGTACTTGTTAGGCTAGAGTTCCCAATGACCTAAAGATAATGTTTTTAAATGTAACACCCACACTTATCGGTCTACAGTTTTTTCTGGAGGGAGTATGAAATATTACCGAGAACTGGTAGGAGTATACACGTGCCTTAAATATTTTAAAACGGGTTTGTAAATTAATATCTAGATTATTGTATGATACTGAGAAAAAAAATATTCGATGCCCTTTCCTGCGATTCAATTTAGGTACACGATATTTTTTTCAGCTCACAACCTCGGAAAGATTTTGTTTATCATTCGTAATCTGACTGCGAAACTACATATTATCCACTAGCGTGGAAAGAGTTTTAAAAATTCGAACTTTTCTATTTAATAATTTTCTATACCGCCAGTCCTCTGAAAATGCATTATTATAATACTTATTTCATGTCAGCACGTAGACTGCAAAAAAAAAAAATACTTATACAAAAAAAATCTTCTCTTTTTTCATCATTTATATTAGTATTTTTTTGTTTTTTGATAAAATCATAAAAAAATCATAAAATATGAGTGAGATAACACCTGCAAAATTTGTGCAACCGGTACATAATGCTGAATTGAATTTTGTTCCGGAATAATCGCGCGAAAAGTACATAAAAGCGTACAATTTGTTCAATGCATGGAGATATTCTAAAGACGCGAAAACGTTTTCGGAGACTATAATGCTCTCATACTTCATTGAACTATATATTGATATAAAACAAGGAAATCAAGCACACTTTAGAGCATTTTACTCGATGCTAAAATCCACGACCAAAACAAAAAATTATGTACACGTCATACAAATTTCCTCGCTACAGTGAGCTGAAAAGTTGCTGCAAAGTTATTCTGCGTCTCATACCTTCGATACAAGTACTCGCGCCGAAATATAACTTTGCAGCCTTGCATAACAAATAACTATTTCACCTCACAAGTTCGGAAAGTTCTGTTATCATTCGAAATCTGAGCGCAAACCAGCATTTTATCCGCTAGCGTGGAAAGAGATTTTAAAATTCGAACCTTTTTATTCAATAAATTTCTATACCGCCTACTGAAAATGCATTAATACTTATTTCATGTCAGTCCGCCAACCTCATTTTTAGAATAATCGCACTGGCCAGCACGACAACGACAAGAAAAAAAAAATCTTTTTCAAATTTTCTTCTCTTTTTAACATCAAAAAACAAACCAAAATGTATAAAGTGAATTGATAACTTTCCATCATTTTGGTTTATTTTTTTTATAAAATCGTTAGAAATCATAAAATATGAGTGAGTCCAGCAGTGACGAAAATAATTATAAAAACACCTGCAGAGTTAGTGCAAGCATTACATTTATTTTTTCTTACAACTAGCATTTTCCTCGCTATATTGAGATGATAAGTTGTTTGTTTCGCTCAGCAACAAAGTTATTCTGCGGCTCATACCTTTGAAACCTGAGCGTAGCGAGGGTTTCAATACAAGTACTCGCGCCAAAAAACAACTTTGCAGCCTTGCATAACAAATAACTATTGTTTTTGAATTTGAAGGTTGTTTCACACTATTCAGTACATCATTTTGTTCTTATGTAAGTAGTAGGTACTTAGTTTAGTTAGTAAGTATAGTTTAGTCATAAAGTGTCAGTACTAGGTTCATTGTAGAGGCTGTAACTTGATTCAGTTTTAGCATGCAGCCTCCGCGAGTCTGATATATGTTGAACGCATAAATACCAGCCAAAAACTTATTTGTATTGAGAATAAGAAAAGATGGGAGTCAGCTTAGCGGGCTGACAAGCGTATGTCATAAAATATATATTTAACCATTTACTTACACACAAAAAACAGACAGATAATGTATAACATTATTTTAAAGATCAAAATAATTATCCAAGATAATAATAAGATAAGATAAGCAGGCGTTTCATTTACTTGGGTACTGTTAGCTCGTAAAAAGCTAGTACCTATTTGTTACTAACTTAATATTTTTTCGTTAATCAAAAGATTTATGAAAGTAGGTCTTTTTATTTTTATTTTTACAAGTGTAGAACCATTAAAAACAAACCCATCACTGTAGCGGATATATCAGCATTCCTGAATAAAAAGTGGCTTACATTTAAGTAGATAAGTTGTGGGTGTCACTTGAACGTGGGAACTTCTAGAGAGATAAATTGTAGCCGTTGACTGACGGCTCGAGGTTGCCAGCGCAAAAAAAAGAAGAGAAGTGATTGACTTGTGGCCTACAGGCCTTGAATGCATGAAAATGGTTTTTTAATCATTGGTTTTTCTTGTGAAATTTTTTATTTCATTTATATTTTACATTGTTTATTGCATCTAGATTTTTAGTTTTAGTATCTACATTTAAAATTCCAAACTAACTAATACCACTGATATTTGTTTCATCAGTTGAAAAACATACATAGTGGTATTCGTTTTTGGTACTAGAACGGAATAAATCGATAAACCCATAGATTATTTTATTAAATTGTTATTATTTAATTATTGGTTTTAGTATCTACATTTATCCTACTAATATTTTTAATGTGAAACTTTGTATGTTTGGATGTTTGTTACTCAATCACGCAAAAACGGCTGCACGGATTTGGATGAAATTCAGCATACGGATAGTTTATAACCAGGATAAACCCCTAAATATAAAACTTACCTACAACACTATATTTTTTTCCTGAGACTTTTGTACCTACATAATAATAGTGACGCTTGTCGCTTGGTAAACAAATATTTATTCACAATATTTGATGTTGCCATACCAATATTTTTGGGACCTATGAGCATAATTATGATGTATCAGCTGTGTACTCTCTACGGAGAGTACACTCTGCATACGATGTACGAGAACTTACTCATATTTAGTAGCCTGGTGCTATTGCCGATTTAATGGCTCTAGAATAATACGTCGTATGAGATGATTGGCATAGTCTTGGATGGTCAACTGGCGTGCCAGTTCATTAGGATGATTTATCACCCATTTCATAAACAGGAAAAGTTTTTAATCAGTGCGCAAATTTTGTCAAATTAAACTTAAACGTGTTTTATTATACACCTATTTCTTATTTTGATATGTCTTAGTACAAAATTTAGTTATCTTTAACGAAAGATGTTTATTTTGAAACTGGTATAATGGATACTCATCTCGCAACGCGCTGGCGCGGCGGCGCGCTCAGTGAAGCGGAACCCAGTAGTAGGTACCTATCAGCTGTGCGCTCACCCATTGATATTATTACGAATTGATTGTATCCATATTTTGCTGATATCAAGTAGGACCAAAAAAAAGGAAAACAAATAATGGAAATGTGTTCTATTACTGACACTGAACAACAAAAAAAAAATATTTTGTTGCGCACTGGCTAAAAATTTATCCTGTATTTTGCTGAGGCATCACGTATTTCCTCCTTAACTGTATTGACTGACAGATTTTGGTGCAGTTTGACATTGGTGACATACCATGGTACATTTGCTATTGACCCTCAGTATCTTGTTTTGTACTCTTTGTATGATATTAATAATATTCGAATCTTTTGCGGTGCCCCACAACTGCATACAGTGAGGCACCGAAACCGATTAAAAATATGCACCGATAAAAAAAAAAACGATGTATGGTATACCATACAACCAGTTTTTTTTTTGAAATCTTTGCCCCACATTTGGAATTTCTCCTATATTGTGGGTGCGTTTACAAACATTAAAACTCACATACACAAACAATAATAGATTGGGTCTTAATATTGTTTGATGTATCAGAAGCTGGTTGTCTTATGATAGTTTTGAACGTTATACCTACGACTACTAACTACATTTTGTATTGTATTGTATTGTGTTCTTTTGTTTATTTAATTAAGACTTAGTTTTATGTATAGATATAGAATACCTACTAAAATTATAAAATATTTTTTCATCACCAAGAATTGAGATGCAAGACCCCATTTTTGGCATCAGAGTTGTTAAGGCGTAAGCGTCAGGGTAGATCGAAATTCAAAATTTATTACGTTTTTTTGCAATTTGCTGGACAATTTCAAGTTATTATGTATGTTGATCTAAATATTTTTCGCCGCCGTATCAAATATTCATTTATAGAATTATAATAATAAAAATCATCGACACAACTCTCTAAATTTAAATTACCCTACTGAATGATTATTTCATGAAAATATTACATTTGAGGCCAAGTCTAACTTAAGGAGTTGTATTGCTGATCCTAATGATTAAAATTTTGTAAAGCCATATTTGTTACGGTCGCGAATCATATTTAGATCAACATACAACCTGATACTTATTTTTTTATTGGAAAATTATCAAATAACTTCTCCCGCTCTGGACGGAGCGGGAGGGCGTGTCAGACTTTTACTGACTAAAACCCACCCGTGTTTCTTCAGTTGCCTGTGTGCCAGGGCCACGGTATCCCTTTCGGACAAACCCGCAACCCTGGCAGGCATCGGTCCTGGCGGACTCCGTCAGTTCGTGCTGACATCTCATTGAGGCGCGCGTGGATCACAGCGCGACGTCGACCTAGGCCTGGTCCTTACCGGACGGCGAGCTGCCCATTGCTCACCGTCCGCAAGCCCGCGCCTACGGTGGCCGGGAATCGGCTATCGACTCCCGCCACCCAGGGCATCTCCTGCGGCAACTAGGGGCGCGAGGGCGCACAGACTGCCTCTCCCTCACTCGTTCCGCCTCCTCCTTCGCTAGCATTACTGCTTCGCGGAAGGAAGTGATGGCCTCCCATGCACTCTCGCTCCGTACCATGGTCTGGACCAGGGCCGGACGCGAGAGATCGCCACCGCCGATCGCCTCCGTGAGGACACGGCGGTGCTCTACCCAAGCCGGGCAGACCGCCACCATATGCTCCACCGCATCCTCATACAACCGGAGACTGACCTGCAACTTGCAAAAAACATAAGACAATTTTAATTTCGCGGTTTACCTTAGCGCATCCCCCTTAAGAACATCAAACGTTGATGTTAATACCCCGAACAATAGAATTGAAAGCCTAGAAAAATATCGTTTAAGCACATCCACCGCTTATAGCACCAGCTAAGTTACCATACTCAAAGGGGAAATGGGTTAATGGAGTGTTCCAAACGCGACGGAAACGATTGAAGCTGTCTCCTCGTGAGTCAGTGTTCCATTCACTTAGTAATTACTGAAGCGTGTGTTTTATACGGGACGACTTCTTTGTGTGTTTAGTTATGAGTTATCATTAACGGTCTAGCCTTTTTCCAATTATGTTGAGGTTGGCTTCCATTCTAACCGGATGCAGATGAATACAAGTTTTTTTTTTAAACTTTCCCCACACTAGGAATTTCTCCAGTATTATTAAAAAAAAAAAACTATAATACAGACCATACCATATATTATATAACAACAGACCTGATATAACACTCGTTGATAAAGTAAGCAAACACACATTCTTAATAGATCTAGCAGTCCCAAATACTAATAACATACAAAAAAAACTAGCACAGAAAAAATCAGGAAGTATACAGATTTACTAGAGTTTGGAAAATGAATAGTCACTATAGTCCCAATAGTATTATCAACAACAAGTGATAACCCAAAACAAATATTCAATAGTTTTAATGCACTCAATCTATCTAAATATACATACATAACACTACAAAAAGCTGCCATATAAAACACTTGCCGCATAGTAAGAACATTTTTACAACAAGATTTGGGTAATAATGTCACAGCAGTACAGAGTAATTTACTACATATATGTCGGAGATGAGATAAACCGATAAATACATCAATCGTACTAAACAACGATAGCGATCGGAACAGCCCTAGTAGCATTTTTTGTTGGCGTTTGGTTTGGCCACTTACCTTTGTAAGTGGCCCAACTGAGTGCCAACAAGAAATGCTACTAGGGAGATACCGATAAATCCTGAACATTTTTCATTGTTGACTCTTTTGATTCCGTCAAAAACCGATATATCTAATTTCGAGTTTCTCATGACAAAACCTACAATTGTAGGATATATTAATGTTAAGCGGCCTTACCGACATATCCTACTGTGTTTTATCCAAAACCGATATATCCAGTTGGTTTGGTCAATAACCGAAATATCCATTTTCTTTTTTTTTATAACTCAACAGGTACCACAGTCACGAATTCAGTATTTAGGTTTCCAAACAGTGATGCTAACACCAATAAATTGATAGATTTTGTTTAACTCTAAATTAGTAAACCATGAACTTGGCCATATTTTTACACTTTTCCACAAAAAAACAAGAATGTGATTTATCGGTTTTTGTTCCGACGCTCCTCATTTGCTATATGCTGTATATTATAGCGTAGTCTGAACTGCCCTTAAAAGGCGGCTCTAAAATATAAACAACAGTCTTATTTAAAACTAAAATTAAAACAGAAAAAACCTACCCAATTCGAATGTCTCTCTTGCGTAAATAAATTACTAACTTAATAATACCAGAGTAACATAAAATCAGGAAGCTTTATGTCAGCTGACGCCTGAAGTTATTTTCAAATTCCCTTTACCGGCTTCTGCCGGCTTAAGGGGTCTAAACGTAATTGTATCAAGCGGAATGGGCGAGGTCAAGTAGATTTAATACGCTTTTGAAGGAACGGAATCAAGCAAGCCTAAACATTAACTAAATGTTAAATAGGCTTATGCGCCGTGTAATTTGCGAGAAACTGTTTGTTATTTGCCAGGCTCAGCTAAAATGACTTAATAATTATGATATAAAGTAATTATAATATCAGCTTTAAAGTCCCGCCAAAATAGGTCCAGACGTTTCGGAGATTAGCCGGAACAAACGGACATACAGACAGACAAAAATAAAAAATAAAGTTTTTTTTTAGCTATACGTAAGTATCGTTTATACGTTCATATTCATTTAGTAAAAAGTTGCTATTTTGACATTACAAACAGACACTTTGATAGATAGATAGAATACTCTATAATGCACACCATAAAAATTACAGATTAATTAAAATTTAATTAATTAAAGTAAAAATAATAATAATTAATAATTAATTTCTTCTAATAATAATTAATATAATAATAATTTATATTTGTAATTATATATTTTTTTCTTATATTTTTTTATTTGTTTAGATTCCTAAATTAGCTGCTGTAAATGTAAGCAGTAATCACACAGGACCTCATTAGGTGCCACGCTCAGTTCATATTGAAACGCACAGGCATTAAACGGCGTATTCCACTAATCCCCCCTGAGAGAATCCCCTCAGTGGGAAAAACTGAACACTAATGTACAAAAAAAACACTTTCATGGGGATCTATGGAATAAGTATATATTTTTTTAAATTCTATTTTCCCCCCCTAAAGGGGATTATCAGGGGGGAATTCTAGACTTTTTTATAGATTCCACTTTTCCTTATAAGGGGGAATTTCAGGAATAAGCCCATTAAACATGTTAGATTTAGAAAAAAACAAAAACAAAAACAGAGCACACACGACCCTATTATTTAAACCGCTCGTAATCCGCTGTCCATTTTTCATATTTCGCATAACACATAACTTCCCACACTGTTAAAGCTGGTCGCTTGGTTTGGTTGAGAGGGTAAAATGTGGAAAACCTAAACGAAATTTATGTTTTCCAGAATGTCACCCTTTATCGAACGTTTCCATACAAAATCCGGGATGGAGCATAAATTGTAGCGACGCGCGACGGTCCGAGGACGTTTTACCGTGCTTTGAGGAGGATCTGGTTCGCCTTTAATACCGAACTGGGTCGCTGTATGTTTTCTGTCTTATCCGGACATAACTTCGGACTAATAATTGGCCATGTTCGAGGGATTCAGCGACATTCGATGAAACACCGTAGTAGACCACTTTTTGATGCGTTTGTGCACCAGACCGATTTGCTTTTTCATTTTATAACTTGAAGAACTCCCACAGCTCCTTAAAAGTCTTACATTTTCGACCTTTTAAAATACAAGATTAACTTCGAAATACTGTGGTTTGAATTTTCACTTCTAGCTCTTTCTTAAACGCTAACTTTAAGCTGCAAAGTAAAAGCAAATAGTCACCCACAGCTGACGAAGATTAAATTAAATAGGGAAAGTTTGAGGAACTATCTCCTTTCAGATTGTTGGATTGACGACGCGGACCGATTGTGGGACTGAATGCAATGGAGAACCGATACTGTCTTGAATCCAATTTTAAGTTTTAAGTAGGTATTTTAACAGCATGAAATGTACTGAAGAATTTATAGTGCGGATTTGGTTGGCCATATTATTTGTTTACTTACTTGACCTACAACGTATTTAAAGCCTGAACTACTCGTGCTATTCGTAAATAGTGATCGTATGGGGAATTTTAGTAATTTTAAACCCCTACCTCCCCTACCTCCGCTACCCTTGTCTTGGGTATTTTTAGGGTTCCGTAGTAAACAAGAAACCCTTATATATATATATATATATTTTTTTTTTAACGTTGCCCCACACTAGGAATTTTTCCTGTATCGTGGGTGCGTTTACAAACATTAAATTCACATACACAAACAGCCAGACCCGGAACAACTACTTGTAGGTCATACAAATATTTGTTTCGTGCGGGAATCCAATCCACGACACGCAGCGCAGCAGTCAATCGCTTAACCACTGCGCCAACCGTGTCGTCTATATTTTCGCCATGTCTGTCTGTCTGTCTATTGGTCTGCGGTTTAGCTTAGATACTCTTAGTACTAGAAAGCTGTAATTTGGTGTGGGTATACAGTCGTATTAAATACACCGACATGCGACATAGTGGCAGAATGAGATCAAGAAAAAAAATCTAAAATTTAGGTTAGTTCCCATACCTATATGTTAAGGATAATATTTATTTTCAAGAATCTCTGAACATGGGGTTGCCATCTTTATTCAAATCAAAATCAATTAATTTAATCAAAAATTTAATTTAATTTAAAAGAGTGTCCATGGAGTTTCTTGCCCGTTCTTCTCCATAGGTACCTACGTTTGGAATGGGAATGTGGCTTCATTTTTCTTACTGACCGACTCCTTGACAATTCAAAAGTGCCTGTAAATGGTTTAATTGAAATAAATGATTTGAGTTTGAGTTTGAGTTTGAATTAAATTTTGCAGAAAAATCTGAAAAGAAATAAATTAATATTGCTGACGTAATCATCGTCCAGACCCCCGTCCCCCATGTCATCAAAAATAATCAAAATAAAGACCTCCCACCCTCCTTTAGTGCTTACGTCATACTTGAATGACCTCTATGTAATGTGATAATAATAATCATGGTAAGAAGAGGGTGCGGAACTGCAGACTTTTATTGAAAAGAAAATGAAAAGTCCATTACCGAGCGATTCAACGGAGGATTGAAGTTTGTTTGCAAAAAAAGTTGCGGACTTTAGCACAACTATCCATAAATATCGGATCCAGCAAAAACATTTCATATCAGAACCAAAACAAAGATAACTCATTCAGAGAATAATATTTGTTTCGCAGGAGGAACGATAATTTCTTGGCATGACATAATAAATGATGGTACGTGGATAAATATACAGGTACCATAATATATTAGGAGAGAGATAATGCCCAAATCTCGGAATAGAAAAACATATAGATAGATACGTAAGAAAAAGGGACCGATTCCCCTTTATTGAATGCCTCCGTCTTTATCATCGCCCTTTGATTCGAGCGAGCCCGAACAGGTGTCATATTTCAATGGAACTTTTTCCTCTTCCTTAATTCGATCCAGCAAATGATTTGGAAAGGTCCGATTGGATGACGTCATTATTTATTATGTATAAATGCCAAAGCACGGGTTTGTATAGCAGCTAGTGAAAGGCGGAAGGAAAATGCCCGGGTCGGAGAAAATAAATTATTAACTATTCACGGAAATCTGCGGGTAAAGTATTTTTGCGCTGTTAGGGAAATGAGAATTGTAGGCGATTGGTAGTTCATTGTAGTTTAAGCAATATTGATCCTTATTGATAAATGAAGAAGTGTATATATGGGGAACTTTGAAAGTGGCGCCGGTGACAGCAAAGTTGAAAGGAAGTCGTTTGGCTTGGTATGTCGTTCACTTTAATTGCATTTGACATTTTTTTTTTTTAGTTTTTACCCACTCATTCGTTTATTTTGAATTGTATTGTCATTTTATTTTATTCTGTTGCAGTATTGTGAAATTTTATTTTATGTAAAATGAGTTGTTATGGCCTGAATGAAATGTTTTTTTTTTTTTAAAGATGAATATAAATGTTGATAGATGGAGAGGGAGAGGAAGGCCAAAGAAAATATGGAAGGATTGTGTGAGGAATGATATGAAAGAGAAGGGAGTGAATGATAGCGTGACGGTTGACAGGGGAGAATGGAAAAAGAAAACGTGTTGTGCCGACCCCAAGTAACATGGGACAAGGGCAGGGAGATGATGATTACGATAGATTGTAGAAAAAGTGAGGAATGAGAAGATACTAGCATTATTTTTTTGGTTATAAGTAGTAAGAACACTAGCAGCTTTTCTGACGATGTGATTCTTCAAGAGAAGTCAGTGGTGTCCAAAATTAGGTCATCATCATTTCTGCCGAAAGATGTCCACTGCTGGACATAGGTCGGTCCAGCACAGAACCGGTCGAAGTGGCGGTGCTTGGGTACAAGCACCGTCACTTCGACTGGTTCTGTGCTTCCCGCATCCAGCGAATTCCTGCGGCCTTCACAAGGTCATCGATTCACCTTGTGGGAGGTCTTCAACGCTACGTCTTACGATAGGCCGTCGCCACTCCAGAACCTTTCGGCCCCATTTGCCATCTGTTCTGCGAGCAATGTGCCCTGCCCACTGCCACTTAAGTTTCGCAATTCTTTGGGCTATGTCGGTTACCTTGGTTCTACTACGGATCTCTTCATTTCTGATTCGATCACGTAGGGAAACTCCAAACATAGCCCTCTCCATTGCCCTTTGGGTGACTTTTAGCCTTCTAATAAGGTCCATTGTGAGCGACCACGTTTCAGTGCCATCACTGGCAACACGCACTGGTCAAAGACTTTCGTCTTGAGACACCGTGGTATCTGGGACGAGAAGATATCACCACTAGTAAAATTAATAAAATCACATTAATAGATACCGGGTCTTAAACCTAAGAAAATATGAAGCTTGACTAACGGGAAAAAAATACCGAAGTATAACTAAAGTATAATGAATGTGCCTTTAAAAGTAAGTAACCTTGGTTTAATCCTGAAGTGACTGGCAAACGAACTCCCTTGACACCTTCGGAGCACTTTGATAATGTCTCAAAATTTATGAAGCGAAAGATGACGCCACAAAAAATATTATGGCATTAAGTAACACGTTGACTTTTTTACCGCCAACTTATTCTTCGCAGCATTTAAGTTAATGTGATGTTAATAATTGACATGAATGCGTTTAAACACCTAATATGTGTTAGAGAATAATATAACACGTTTATACAACACTGTGAGCAGTATTTCGCAGTGTTTAATGGTTCGGAATCGTGATAGTTGAACTTAGTGTTCGCATTCATAATACAATGTTTGGGCTCGGAAGATGGCGGGTTTGGAAACAAAAGGAATAGAGGATTTGTTTCAGAGTAAATTTTCTTCGTACCAGCTCATAATAAAAAAGACAGTCCATTTTAATCTTGCATCTTATTACATTTTAAATAGATGGAAAGGATTATTTAAAACAAGCAGAGTAAGTGATCACTGCATGCCCTACTAATCATGTCAGTCATTTAGGGTTAATTCTGAATGCGAAAGCAATGGTGGCCCAGTGCAGTGGTATCGGCTACGACTTGCGAGTCGTTAGGTCGTGAGTTCGAACCCAGGCAGGCACTTTACTTTGTGTATTTAATTTCATCAGCACTGCTCTCAAAACGGTGAAGGAAAACATCGCTCACGAGCTCAAACTCAAAGCATTCATTTCAAATAAACCAATTACAGGCTCTGTTGAATTGTCAAGGGGTCGGTCAGTCAGAAAGATGAAGTTAGTTGCCCATACCAAAGCGTAGTAGGTACTCGTACCTATGGAGAAGAACGGACAGAACTCCACGGACACTCTTTTAAATTAAAGTATGTTGACAAAGTATTAGTCACATCATTCATGTTGAAATTATACATGTGAGAACGATGCAGAACGTTAAAAGCGTCCGTAATAAATATATATAAAAAAAAACAATTTAAAAATTAAATCAAATTAAAATAAGCCATGGCAGCTAAGAGATGACCAGTCCCTACTGACAGCGCCCGTTCACGAACATGACGCATGGATTAGCACCATTCAGCTCAACCATTTTGAAGGGAGCTAAATGATCTAATACACTCGCCGCCATCAGCGAGACATTAGAGTGAGCATGACATACTCTCAGCAACCAGGGCACATTCAAGTCAATGAAAGGCGTAAATAGTAGCTTTATACAAAGTACATAGTAGTCACACATATGCTATGCAATTATACAATACTAAGACTCCTCTCACATAGAGGAGGTTTGTGTCCCAGCAATGGGAACATTATAGTCAGTTTTTATTTTAATTTTAATATTCATACACACAGTAAAATAGATACATAAACCACATAATTATAAGTATTCACTACAAAGGTACTGCTTATTTCTTAAGAAATTTCTTGCAGCAGACCTGCGAAAGGAGAAATGAAAAATAAATGTAAATAAAATAAAAATAAAATTTCTTAAGAAAATAAAAATATGTAGACAATAGTGTGTGAGAACAAGAAGAGAATAATATGATTTTGGGACGTCTTAAATTAAAACATGAATATACACACATATAAAAAATAAAAATAAAAATATATCCACTACAACAGACTTTTTTGTAAATACGAAGCTACCATCTATGTATGTACATCATTCATCATTTCAGCCGAAAAACGTCCACTGCTGGACATAAGCCTCCCCCAATTGGGGGGGTTTTTCATAACCGCCACGCTTGGCAGATGGGTTGGCGATCGCAGTACGGTGTTAAAAATGCATAGAGAAGGCTGCTGCTCATTTTCTAGTAAGTCCCTTAGTCGCCATTTACGACACCCACGGGAGGAAATGGGGTGGTGCTATTCTTTACGTCCGGCACCACACGGCACATGTATGTACAACTCATACATAATATGTAAAAAACACCTCAACATACATACATAAATGAAGTCAGATCCGAATTCCCAACGTTCTAATATTATCTCAAATCTTTACAAACAACAGAACTTTTCCTTCGATTTTCGTTTAAATCCAATTTCGGGGAAACGTGGCGTAACATACACGTAGTACAAATCACGGTACTTTTCTCGGTAAATAAAATCAGCGCGCGGTGGCATTGACGGATCGCTTGCCCACCTACAATGAACGATCGGTGGCAGGCTGGCAGGCCATCGCAAGTGTGTTTCCTTGCCAGCTTTTAGGCGAAAGGTTTCGTCCGTGAAATTTTGTATTCCCGCGGGTAATATAGGATTTGGGGTTAAATATACCTACGCCCGTTCATCTTTTTTTAAAAATAAGAATAATTTATTTGTGTAACAGGTAAATTGCATACAAATATCTTAAAAAAATTTGGAAGTGAGCTATGTTTTGCCAATAGTGACACACAAATGATCAATATTATTAACAATTATGATTTTATTACAATTTAAATACTTAATAATGTACTTGAGTATCCAATTGTATTAACGCATGCATGCAAATGCAATTTTATTACAATTCAAAGTTAATTCATTTCATGTTAAAATTACAATTTAATTCAAAAGATTTGTGTAAAATGTTTATGTCAGGATGATTGCATGCAATTTAAATTTTATTACATTTCATATTCAATTTCATTTCATGTCAAAAGTTGTGTATTTCTCTTTTGTGTATTATATTTATTTTGATTTTGGGTTAAACCTCAGATGTCTGGATTTTGTCTTAATATTTATTGCTAAATGTAATTAGAGGTTAAAGTTAAAGCTGTTATTAGCAAAATTAATTTAAAAAAACCAGCCAAGTGCGTGTCAGACCACGCCCAATGAAGGGTTTCGTAGTTGGGACAAATTTATCCCAAGAACAAACTTAATATTGTAGTTGAAATACATGTTCTCCCATACATTCCAACTACAAATGTAAGTTGGTCGACTATTACTCGGTAACTTGTAAAACCTACTTTTCTGTGATAATTTTCCTTTTAACTTCGTTATTATAATTATATACTATTGCCGTGAATTTTTTCACATATGCTGGCATCAGGGGAGGGGCACTAGACACTTTACGGACGGAAATACGGTAACGGAAGTACCCTATAAGAAATATATTTCTAGATTTAATTTTACCGCTTTGTCGGCGTGATTAATAGGTAAATCCATGCCAAATTACCCTAGTAGCATTTTTGTTGGCGTTTGGTTGGGCCACATACCTCAGAAGTTGGCCCAACTAAATGCCATCGGAAAATGCTACTAGGATACAGCTTTCTAGTACTAAGATTCTCTGAACTAAGCCGCGATCAGACAGACAGACACACGGACATGGCGAAACTCTAAGGGTTCCTTGAAAGAGCATAATTTGAGGTTCCATAACCATAAAAATGCTGACTTTAATCACAGCATCTGGTGAAAGTGGTTTCCACTATAGAAAACAGCAATACAAAGACATCAATGATGTTTTGAAGTCGAGACATTGTCTGACTCTGATTTCCCGGATGCACTTAGAAAACTACTAATACAGTATCTTATCCAAGTGCATAAGTGGCGGATTTACACATTTGCCGCCAGGAGGCTATTCAAATTTTGCCGCCCCTACTGACCTCTATAATTCGATACCCTAGTGCACAATCATATTTTTTTTTTGTCAATATATTTTGTAACTTAATGATTTGTGCACGTATATTTATTAAAAGAAGAGAAGGATATGATTTTGGGTGTCGTAATCGGCGACTAAGGGACTTACTAGAGCATAGGCAGCAGCGTTCTCTATGCATTTTTAACACCATACTGCGATCGCCATATTATATATCCATATTCAACTTGCTGCGCTTGGACTCGGTGCAGGAACGCAGAGCTAAGAGGCTCATTGGCAACGTAAAACTGGTGGATTCCAAGCTTCACAGCTTGGCTCATCGCCGCAAGGTTGCCTGCTTGTCGGTCTTCTACAGATTTTACTTCGGCGAGTGTGCCCATGAACTCCACGACCTCATTCCACCGGCCCCCTTCTACCATCGGACATCTAGACGCACTGCAAGTTACCACCCCTACCTAGTTGATATTCCACCAACTCGCACTAAGCGTTTTCAAACGTCTTTTATAATGCGCACAGCAAAGGAGTGGAACTCTCTGCCTGCGTCTGTGTTTCCGAACGCATACAACCCTAATCTATTCAAAGTGAGAGTGAACAGGCTTCTTCTGGGTAAGCTCACTCCATCGTAGACTTTGTCTCTGTCACCCAGACCTATACCAAAGTCAAGAGCATACCCTTAGTAAAATAAAATAATATATATTTTTTTTTGTTTATTATGTGTATATTTTTTTTTTTATCTTTCATTTTTCCTCTGTAAGCGCGGCCACTTGAACACAGCCGCTTCACTACGTCAACAACTTTCTTTAGAACATTTCTTTAATAAGTAATTTCTTCATCAATCTGGACCTGCAGTAAATTGTCTTTAGGTATTAACGTTTTTTATTTTATTTCTGTAAGACAAAAAAAAAATTGGGCTTTTGCCGCCCCCTGAAATCTGTGGCCCTAGGCTCCAGCCTACTCAGCCTGCTGGTAAATCCGCCACTGTATCCATATGCTACCAACAATTTCAATTTCTGGCTTCTAAGATACAGGTATATAAACCTAGTTTAGAAGTCAGGGTTTTTCACTCTCTATTATGCCAGTTTTACATCAAAATTGTGTAAATGCATTTATTGAGAAATAAAGATTTATTATTATTATTTATTATATTTGATAAAAATGACAGACTTCTTGATTAAACATAAATAATTAGTTTAGATTTATACACGCGTGTTTTACAGCCTCCCAAAAGTTATGGGATCCAAGATTCAGTAACCGTAATGCCTTAATACTATGTGTTATAATATATACAGAGGAAGTTAACGTGATCTTTAATGTTCTGTGTCAAGCCATGTGTATCTAGTAAAGTCAGTTCGGTCTTTGTTCGTATTATTCATACGAAATTTGTTCTGGAATAAAAGTTATTCATTTGGTAGGTTTATGTTTTATGTTAAGCTTGGGTATCTATACTTCTATACTAATATTATAAAAATACTAAAATACAAAAATATTTATTTCAACTTAAGCATTGTGTCATACATAAATTGAGGCAGCCCCATTAAGTTACAATAGTACTTGTGTCGGAGCTGTCTCGCTCTTCCCTTAGGGCCGAAGAAATAATATAAATTATTAATAAAATAAATTATAAAGCTGAAGAGTTTGTTTGTTTGAACGCGCTAATCTCAAGAACTACTGGTTGGAATTGAAAAAATATTTTTGTGTTGGATAGTCCATTTATCAAGAAAGGTATACAAAATCACGCTACGACTAATAGGAGTGGAGCATAAATGAAAAATGTGGCAAAAACGGGGAAAAATATTCCTTTTTGAAAGCTTCCGTTGCGTGCGCTGCGTAAACGGTTTAAGTTACGCAAATATCATGTATTATGGAATTGTTTCTTTTTAAATGTTCTCAAAAAAAGTCCTCGACAAAATATGTCTATCTTTTAAGATTGACTCACTATAACCTTTTTTATGATAATCATATTTGTTCGAAATTAATGCATTATTTGCAAAGGAGTTTAATATCAACATAATATAATATTAATCCTTACCAAAATTGACCTTGACATCACTTGATTTCAGTCAACATCTTAGGAGATATCATAATTTAAAAAAGCCAAAGAGTTTTTTTGGTTGAACGTGCTAATCTCAAAAACTTCTGTTTCCAATAGAAAAATTATTTCATGTCGAGCAAACGACAAAATGTCGGAAAGAACGCTAAGCGAAATCGGAATAATTGCGCGGGTGGGCAATGCGATGCGACGGGGCTGAATTTTACGCGGACGAAGTCGCGGTCAGAAGCTAGAGTAAGGATATTATAGTGTTGATTTAAAGGTAAATTGTACTTGGGATTCGTAAGTTCATCATTCATCATTCAGCCGAATGACGTCAACTGCTCAATCTGCCATAATCGCCACGCTTGGCAGGCGGGTTGGCAATCGCAGTATGGTATTAAAAATGCATAGAGAACGCTGCTGCCCATGCTGTAGTAAGTCCCATAGTCGCCGTTTACGACACCCACGGGGGGAAATGCCGTATGGTGCTATTCTTTACGTCGGGCACCACACGGCATGTAAAGTTTGCTTTTGTTTAATTTAAGCGATCATAATGTATCCAGGGGTTTTAAAGACCTATAAAAATTGCCGTCATCTACGCATTTTGTAGTACATCAAACTAAGTAACATTGTTTGCGCAATGTAACGCACACAAAACATTGTGATAACGGGAGCTTGCAGCGGTACAGGGAGTCGTGGGAGTTTCTTCGTAATTTAATTTGTTTACGTAAAAAAACATTTTGAAACTTTGGCCTTAAATAATTATCTCCGAAAGCAGAAGGAAAAAATATGAAATGGTGGATAGAACAAGTGACCCTCGGTTTCGATACACGCGTTTTTATAACCGTTAAGGCGGAGACTGACTTGCAACGTTTGTTTCTAATGTATCAAGTTTTGGTAATGCGTTACAGAAGTCAATGTAGCGAGCCGAGCCGCTCGATGTGAGCACCGGATCCTTCACTCGACTGTCGGCTTTTTCATGAATTCCATGGAAACGCGTCAGTCAGTGCAGCAAGCCGAGCTGTTCAAGCATTGCGAGCGCATGTTTACAAACAAGTCAGTGCTGTCGTTTTTCAATAACAATAACAAAATAAAATTAATGAAGCACACAAAACCTCTACGTCCGCCATTCTGAAAACTCGAGCACGCTTGAGTCAAGTGCTCGAAGCGAACGTTCTCCACTTTTAGTGTATCACCGTTTTGTAACAAGTGGAGCGCGCTTGAGCCATGTGCTCGAAGCGAGCGTTCGACGCGTCTTGTGTATCGCCGTTTTGTAACCATGCTCGATTCGAATGGTACATTACAAACAAACGTTGCAAGTCAGTCTCCGCCTTTAGATAACGCTAATGATAGGCCATAATTAAAAGTAAATAGACTTTTACAATGAAATAAAATTAACATAGGACAGACACGTTTTTGGAAACATGTTGGTTCTGTACTCCTGGTAATAGGTACCTACCCGTCAGCTCGAAACCCTTTCCTCGAAACCTGCCATTATTAATTTAGACGACACTCTTTGCAGCCAACCATTTTAACCCCTTCATTGCGTATTCTGTAGGCCGGTAGTAAATTTCAAATTAACAAATTTCTAGCAAATTGAATTTATGGTCCTCTCAAAACATACGAAACCCCAATTTAGTATGAAACTTCGCAATTAGACGTGAAAAAAGTTTGTTTAAAATTAATCCTGGCAAAATTATTATTTTAAGTAGATATTATAGAAAACATTATGTTCCTAAATTAATAAATGATTATTAGATAATGGTCTCCTTATTATTTCGTGTCCGAAATTCATGTTTAAATATTTATATGGGCGCCAATTAATTAAGCACAGTACTTACCTTTATCACCCTTAAGCTATTTAATTAAAAATACATACCCAGATCCCCATTTACCTAAGGAAAACTTTTGGAAAACAGAAGTGAAATAAAGATAGAAAGAAAAATGTTTATTTGGCACAGTACCTACCATAAGCAGAGCAGTGGTGGCCCGGAGCAGGCGTGGCCAGGAACAGTCGTGGCCCCGAGCAGTCGTGGCCCAGATGAGTTGGAACCCAGACAGGCGCTTTACTTTGTTTAAATTGATAACCACTGCTCTTATAACGGTGAAGGAAAACAACGTATGGTAACCGGCAGGGGCGCCGACTCCGTGGGTGCTCAGGGGCTCCAGCATCCATAAGATGTAAATAGTGGATGCTGAGCACCTATATGAGCATTAAAAGTGATCAGTCAATCGGCTTAGGGCGACATCTCTTTAACGTAACTCGCCGCGCGGCAAGATGTCATGATAAACGACCTTTTAAATAGGGGTGCTAAAATTTTCGAGGTACCTTCGCTCGCTCTTGCATTCTAGATTTTCTTAATTCTTAAGCTTTTCTGTAAAGTATATGTATTAAAAATAAGATATAATATGAGAGATAATAGCACCATACGGCATTTCCTCCCGTGGGTGTGGTAAAAGGCGACTAAGGGACTTACTAGAGAATGGGTAGCAGCGTTCTCTATGCATTTTTAACACCATACTGCGATCGCCAACCGGCCTGCCAAGCGTGGCGATTATGGCAACCCCCCCCCCAATTAGGGCAGGCCTATGTTCAGCAGTGGACGTCTTTCAGCTGAAATGATGATGATGATGATGAGCAACCACTAGGTTTTCTAAAAGTCGGCGCCCCTGGAAACCGGCATGTCCTAGAGCCAAAAATTTGAAGACATGTGACATCTATCTATCCGTACTGGGCCCACGTGGTGTATAATGGCCCACTCCCTCTCACAAAGAGGAGATCATAGAATATTATAGGCTAATTATGCATACGCAGATCCCACAAAAAGAAGACAGCATACCTTCTCAAATAAAGCTTATATTTTTGTCGAGAACAGGGATAGTAAGAAGTTGTGGGCTAAAGTTATCACGTGCTGTGAAACTGGCGTGCTCTCAGCGAAAGTTGGGCTAAAACTGGGCTATAAATATCCTAGTCTGGGCGTCAATAAATTAATCTTGCCAGCATGTGGACGCGCACCAGAGGTTGCGGTCTATTAACTTTCTGTATAAATTTTAACGTTTCATTCTGTTTTATTGTACCGGGTGTGTTGCGGTCTTTGTGGCAATTATTTTTTTGGCGAACGTGTAACTAACTGTGAGAGTAGGGGTGTTACTTTTTATAAGTTTGATGGTTAGATAGGTAGATATCATAATACGAGGCTCTATTAAAATACCAGCGCTGCGGTATGTTTTTTAAATATCGCTGCATTATGCTGAGATAGGAGCCTTTTTGGCCTCGCACAGGTCTTTTTTAATTTTTAATTATGTTTTTATTTAATTATTATTCTTGTTTTTAATTGTAAGTTTTGTTAGTTTTAAATGCTCCTTTTTTAGGGTTCCGTAGAAAACAAGGATCTCTTATAGTTTCGCCATGTTCATCTGTCTGTCTGTCTGTCCGCGGCTTAGCTCAGAGACTCTTAGTACTAGAAAGCTGTAATTTGGTATAATACATAATCACGCCAAAAAAGTGGTAAAAATAAAATCTGGAAAAATTAATTTATTTTGGGTACCTCCCGTACCTATACGTAAAGTGGGGATGATATTTTGTTTTCTCGTCTATCCCATAGTGTGGGTGTGTGTTGGATAGGCCGTTAAAAATATTGCAGATTTGTGAAAACCATTTTTCGATTCAGGGATTCGTTTGCGTAATATTAAGCTTTAAAGTGCTAACTTTTGTTAGAGTCAAGTGTCCCCCTCTGCCAGCTAAATGGTTATATTTGGATACGTGAAAAAAATTACAGCTGTAGTATATATAATGAAGTTGAAACGAAAACTATCACAGCTAAGTAAACTTTACGAGTTACCGAGTAATAGTCGACCAACTTACATTTACAGTTGAAAAACATGTTCTCCGATACATTCGGTATGGCAGAACATGTTTTTCAACTACAATGTTAAGTTTCTCCTTGGGATGAATTCATCCCAACTACGGAACCCTTCATTGTGCGTGGTCCGACACGCACTTGGCAGGTTTTCACTGTTTGTATTTCCTGTGCGAGACCCAAATAAAATATTTTTCGTCCATTCTTTCTTTCTTTCAATAATATGTAAATATTATTGTGATAATTTGACATATCTTTGAGGGTCACGGACCGTTGGAGCATTCGAGGGGCTGAAACCAACTCGCAGAGACCCCATAGACAAATTTTAAGCGTTAAAGCACAAACCTACGATTATCCCTGCACTGAAAAAAATGTTTACTTATACATACATATGTACATAACCAAACTTTCGTCAACATGTAACACAAAAAAGTGACCGCATAACTTTATGCAACATGTAACCAAAACCTGTGCTGGCTCTTGTGTATCACTTTTATTAAATCAAGTTAACTTTTATAAAGTCTTGTCAAACTTTGATTATTCCTGAAATAGCCGAAGTAGGTAGTTAAGCAAAATATTTTTTGTTATGTCAGTGTTTTGTCATGTATCTAACGCATAATTAATTTGTCTGTCATTGCTTCACTTTTCATTATTTTTACCTATTGTGGTATAGTAATTTTATTCTAGGTAAGTGCATCGTCTTCATATATAATTATTAATTAATGTATACAAAATATTGTTAACATTTTAAAAGAGTAAGTATGGAGTTTCTTGCCTATTCTTCTCCATACATAACTACCTTTTGGAAGGGGCAACTAGAATCAATTAATTATAGTTGTAAATTTTGACTTTCAAAAGTGCCTTTTATGTGCCTATTTGAATGACTTTGACTTTATGCAAGTGTAAGGAAAACCCCTGTTGGTGCAGGACTACGAGTATTGCTGAATATTGAGACAAAACATTTATGATACTTTATTACTAAACCTGTTAATATATTATATTTGTACGCACGGCTACATATCAAGTTATACATTTCCAGTAGAAACTAACCTCTCATTATACGGAAATCTTATCTACGGTGAAGTGCCAATAACACTTAACTGACAAAGTCAAAAATGTACACAAACTGAATGAGGATGCATGCATGGCGGTAATCCCATAAAATAGGCACGTTGGTTTAGTTGGAGGTATTTCCACTTATAGTTTAACAACAAAAAATACACTTAGGAGATTTCACTAAAACATGCCAATAACCAACCCCTTTAAGTTCAAAATGATAAAAAAGTAAATTCTAGAAAAATGTAAGTTAGGAGGTATTGGCACTTCACAAGTCATTATGCAATGCGAGATTAGCCTATACTGGAAATTATAGCTTGATATGATGCCGTGTGTACACACAGAAAAAAAAGTTTCACCCCAACAAAACAGCAATGCTGCTGGTGACAGGAGTAGGTTTGTTGCTACGAAATAGCCACTTCTTCTTCACAAAATGCTTTAACTAGTGAATTATTAAAGTAAATTTTATAACTTAAACAATTCAATTCGTTGTATTCTTTAACATCATAAAAAATATTAATCATTATTAATCCATACTATCCATACTAATATTATAAATGTGAAAGTAACTCTGTCTGTTTGTATGTTACCTTTTCACGCCTAAACCGCTGAACCGATCGTCATGAAACTTGGCAGAGGTATAGCCTGGGATACGGAGAAGGACATAGGCTACTTTTTACGCGATAACCGACATCCACGCGGGCGGAGCCGCGGGCAAAAGCTAGTAATTTATAATTCTTTAACTAATTCTTAAACTTTAACGTGAAATTAAAAAGAAAGTGAGTGCTCATCGAGTATTTCTGGACGTTACCGAGTGGTTGGTCGAATCTTCATGACCAGAGGGCTGGCCTATTTTTAGGCCAACGAATCAGCATTGCCATCTAACGTGGCAACGCTGCCAGCCTTTTAGGCACATTTCCCACTGACAGCGATGCGGACTAATTTATTGATGCCCAATGAGCGCTTCTCTTTTTATTTTCCCTTCTTAAACTTGTACATAATATAAATCGACGGTTAAAAGGTAATAGGGTATAAGCGACATTTTTTTTTTCGATAATGATTCATGAATGCCATCCTACTTAAAATAAGACTTTAAGTAGGATGGCATTCATGACTCATTTTCGAAAAAAATGTCGCTTATACCCTATTACCTTTTAACCGTCGAAATATTTTTGGTTTAGATTTTATTATATTATGTAAATAAAGACCAAAAGAAATAAGTTAAAAGAATTTCCTTTGATTTTGAATAGTAGAATTTGGGACTCATTACCTTAATATTCAAAAGGACATTCTTATAAACTTATTTAGCTCTAGGTAAAAAAACATTCCAATTATAAGGTCATGAAATCAGATTTAATACTGATAAAATCATAAGACATTTTTTTCTCGGAAAACTCGTTCTTCGTCTTTTTGCTAAGTAAGACAGAAATTTATACTATATGTATGAGTATAATTAATCCGAAGGGTTTGCTTGTTTTTTTTTTTGATCGCGCTAATCTTAACTAAGTACCAGTCGGATTTGGCAAATTATTTTTGCATTTGAAAGCCCAATACTTGAGGAAGTTATTGGCTATTTAACATTACGCTACAACTCTTGGGGCTTATTCCACAAATTCCCGCTGAAAAATCCCCCTTAGCAGGAAAAGTGGAATATATAAAAACCAGTCTAGAATTCACCCCTGCTTATTTCACTAATCCCTCAGAGAATCCCCCTCAGTGGGGAAAACTGAACCCTAATGTAAAAAAAATCACTTTCAGGGGGTCTTGGAATATGTTTTTTTTTTTTCAATACTAGTTTTCCCCCCTAATCGGGATTATCAGGGGTGAATTCTAGACTGTTTTTTATAGATTCCACTTTTCCTCCTAAGGGGGATTTTTAGGGGGGATTTGTGGAATAAGCCGACTCTTGGGAGCCGAGTAAAAATAAAAATAAAACAGGAAGAACACTAAGTGAAAACGAAGTCTCGTGGCACAGCTATAAGATAATTATATTATATGTTAAAATAAGAAATTTCACGCGGACGAAGTCTCGGGTAGAGGCTAGTACAATAATAACAAGAACGGTAGTTTTCTTTCTAGCTAGTTACTTAGTAAAACAACCCAAGTGTCTGATGTTTCTCAATAATGAGGAGAAAAACAACATGATCCATTATTTTACCTAATAATAATGTTATGTTACTCCACTAATAATAATAATATCCTCTCCTATCGATATAAGAAAATGTCTAGAAATATGTATACCTATTTATACAATATTCATATTATCCAAAGATAATGTTGCCACAAATATTACAAGACAAAAACTCAGTAAAAACAGATAATACAGAGAGATTTTTCTTATTCTTATAATCCATACTAATATTATAAATGTGAAAGTAATTCTGTCTGTCTGTCTGTCTGTATACTACATTTTCACGCCTAAACCGCTGAACCGATCGTCATGAAATTTGGCAGAGATATAGCCTGGGATATGGAGAAGGACATAGGCTAATTTTTTACACGATAACCGACATCCACGCGGGCGGAGCTTCGGCCAAAAGCTAGTTATTTATATATTAAGTGGTTTTATGCGAAATGAGAAGTTTAGATTTAAACTAGTTCAGACAGTTGAGACAGTAGAGTTTTTAAACTTTCGACTCTAAAATATACCAACATGATTGGAACCACATACAAAAAAAAAAAAAACTATAATCCATACTTAATATCATAAATGTGAAAGTAACTCTGTCTGTCTGTCTGTATGTTACGTTTTCATGCCTAAACCGCTGAACCGATCGTCATAAAATTTGGCAGAGATATAGCCTGGGATATGGAGAAGGACATAGGCTACTTTTTACGCGATAACCGATATTCACGCGGGCGGAGCCGTGGGCAAAAGCTAGTTATGTAATAAGTATGTAACGATGTTATCTCTCCGAAACTGTTCACCGCTGCACTGGAGGATGTCTTCAAGGTTTTGGACTGGAAAGGGGTTGGCATCAACATCAATGGCGAGTACATCACTCACCTTCGGTTTGCCGACGATATAGTTGTCATGGCTGAGACTATGGAAGACCTCAGTACAATGCTCGATGACCTAAGTAGAGTTTCCGAAAGAGTGGGTGTTAGAATGAACATGGACAAGACAAAGATCATGTCAAATGCCCATGTAACACCCACTCTCATAAATATCGGAGACGCTACACTCGAAGTTGTGGACGAGTATGTTTACCTAGGACAAACTGTCCAGTTAGGTAGGTCCAACTTCGAGAAAGAGGCAATCGTCGAATCCGACTCGGCTGGGCAGCGTTCGAGAAGCTACGCAATATCTTCACGTCCCACATACCGCAGTGTCTCAAGACGAAAGTCTTTGACCAGTGCGTGTTGCCAGTGATGTTAAAAAATGTATATTAAAAAAATTGTCTACATTGCTGTCAACAGGAAAAGTGTCCAAAAGGCTGGCAGCATTGCCACGTTGTATGGCAATGCTGATTTTTTGGCCAAGAAATAGGCCAGCCCTCTGATCATGTGAAGAGTCGACCGACCGCTTGGCGATGTTTCGAAAAACTAAGTTTTCGAACTGAGTGCACGCTCGACTCGAGTGTCCAGCGGGGCGACGCGTGCGGCGTTTATGTTAACACATACAATCCCTCGCGAGAGTCCTGAGTGGCGGCGAGCGGCGCGGCGAACATTCTTTCGCCACTTGCATGCGACGCAAAACGCCCCGCCGCACGCCTTTTCATTCAGACCGTACACTAAGTGGGCACTCGGACAATTTAAGTTGCTGGCTAATTTGCTTTACAAAAATTTACAGGCATTATTTAGCTAGCATCGTTCGTATGTTTCCAGTTAGCCGCATTGTCATTCAAGCGCTTCCTGCAACCGATTGAGCTGAAACTTGGCATACTCGTACTTATATAAGGTGTATCTATTCATACACGAAATATTTTAAGAGAAACATTTATAGGCGGTAAAAAGACATAGGCAACGAAACAATTTTTTATCTGTTTTTTTTTTACGTAATTATTATAATTTTAAAGAGGAGCTCGTGGCTAAGTAATAACCGCCGCACGGGTCGATCCGTCAGGTTAAGCTACGCTTGCCGGGGTTGGTCCGTGGATGGGTGACCATCTTTACATACCGAGACTCCTCCGTGCCTCGGAAAGCACGTTAAGCCGTTGGTCCCGGCTGTCATTCGTGGATCTTTGACAGTCGTTACGGGTCGTCAGAAGCCCAAAATTATCTAAAATTATTATATAAAATTATTATAAGGGGTATCGTGTTACCCAGTTACTGGGTTGTGGAGGTCAGATAGGCAGTCGCTCCATGTAAAATACTGGTATTCAGCTGCATCCGGTTAGACTGGAAGCCGACCCCAACATAGTTGGGAAAAGGCTAGGCAGATTGATTTTTTATTATAATTTTAAAATTGCTTGAGAAATTTTGCATAAAACCTGTACTTACTTAATCTATGAATTAATCGCTTCGAAGTGGCGATGGCGGCGGCGCGGGCGCGGTGCCGTTTGATAATTAATCATCATATTAAGTAATTTTAAATTATACATTTTTTAATAATATACCTACTTATATTAAAAAAAAAAAAAACATTTCCATGGCTTCTTTACCACCTATAGGTGTATCTCTTAAAATATTTCGTGTATGAATAGATACACCTTACTTAACTACTGTGACAACGCATAAATATTACACCATGGAGTTGGTCTGATGATGGAGCCAAAAGGTGGCCATAGGAAGTTTGCTCGTTCGTTTTGTCTTGATAAGGACAATAGCCCAAGATAGTGTCTAAGGTCTGATGATGGAGCTGGAAAGTGGCCATAGGAACTCCTCAATCAAACAAGATAGCACAATCGTGTTTGGACTCATGGTTATGTATTGATAAGTTCTATTACACTGGGTGGTGTCCAGGGTCTGATGATGGAGCCGGAAGTTGGTTATAGGAACTCCTCAATGAAACAAGATAGCACCATCGTGGTTGGACCCATCGGTTATGTATTGGCAAGTGCTATTACACTTCGAGGCCGAAGTTTCTTAGTCCGAGGCCTGATAATGGAGCTACAAGGTGGTTCCGGGCACTCCTCAACCAAACAAGATAGGCCTGTTTTGTTTCGGCCATTTGGATTTGTATTGACAAGTAGGTACGTTAGCCAAAAGTGTAGTCCAGGATCTGATGATGGAGCTGGAAGCTCGTCATAGGATTTCCTCAACTAAGCGATAGTCTCCTTGAGTTTGGGTTTGTTTGTTTTATCTTAACTATAGCCAAAAATGCAGCCCAAGGTCTGATGATGAAGCCGGAAGGTGGCCACAGGAACTCTTTAACTAAATAAGATAGCCCTGATGTCGTGACAAAAACTGTAGCCTAAGGTTTAGTCCAGGGTCTGGTTTTATAAAGGCAGATGGTGGCCACAGGAATTCCGTACAAAATAAAAAATAAGTAAAAATCTTTTTAAAAATAAGCCTTTTATTGACTAAAGAAGTACCAACTAAATAAAACTTACGTAAACACAGAACAATTATATTTTCTTAAAAGCATGAGGCTATCTTTAAGAGTAATAAAGTTCTATTTTAACAGTTTTATTCAGTACTTTTAATTTTATTAAAAGCTTGTTTCTGCAGAAAACCGCCTAAGATGGTATGGACACATTAAAAGACGCAGTGAGGATCATGTGGTTCAAATGGCTCTAAATTTACCGTAAACAAAAAGAGGTAGAGGCCGCCCGCCAATGACTTGGTGGTCCAATATCGCGAGAGACTTCAAGAAAGCCCAGTTGCCCGATGCGACAACCCAAGATCGTTCGTCTTGGCGCAGGAAAGTGAGGAGACCCGACCCCAAATAACGGGACCAGCGATGGAAGATGAAGAAGAAAAGCTTGTTTTTAAAAAGGTTTTTACTTATATTTTATTTTTCCAGATATAACGTTGTCATTTTCCGTAAATAAGTTGTAATAATTAATGATGCTCCATTATGATATAATTTATAATGGCTGAGGTTTAGGCAAGTTCTTGTTGTGACCTCCAGTGCACCAGTCAAGGTTGCCTTTTCAAGGAAAAAATTGCGGACTATCCGTGAAAAAAAAAAAGCCCAGATTTGTAAAACTATTTTACAACATACAACAACAACAATGTAATATTTTCAAACGTAATATTTCATTTATTGTACGTACCTAATTACGGTTATTATTTATTTGTTGTTTCTATAAATTGTATTTTATTGCCACTTATTTTTTAATTCCTAGTGGGACTTATGGATTTCCGTAGGTGTTTCCGTGGCATTACTGCGGGCCCTATCAGAATACCGGCGCTGCGGTATTTATTTTTTAAATATCGCAGCATTATGCTGAGATAGTGGCCTTTTTGGCCTCGAACAGGTTTCAAAATATCCCGGTTATGTTAATAATAATGTTAGTGACCATGACAGTTTAAAAACTTATATCAGGTTTACAATGTAAATTTAGTTAGTTTTAAATGCTCAAGTTTTATTTTTTACTGTTTGTATTTCTTGTGCATGTCCCAAATAAAATATTTTTCTTTCTTTCAGTGTTGTATTTTTATTGTATTTATATACAATAAAAATACAACATTGCAGCCCTGAACTCGCAACAAAATCATACAAACGTAGTTTCCAGCAAATTCAATATCATTGTCTCTTTTGTTTTTGATGAAACAGTGCTGTTGTTCAGTTCCGGAGCGGAATTCACAAGTTTACTGTTTATTTACAACCACATAACCATATCAACGGAGATGCAAGTTTACGATTTACGATCAGATCCGTAGATCCGTTTCGATCAACAAAGCAGTTTCCGACAGTTAAAACATTTGTGTATTGGTTCAGAAAAGCCATTCAGTTAAGCCGAGTTAACTGTAGATCTTGGTCAATTTGCATAGATTTGTGTGATTTGGATTTAAGCTGTTTATACACTACCGCTTACTGCTACGATATCGACATGCATTTTGGTATGTTACCGTTAAGCGCGATATCAGTGCACACAGCGATCGTAAGAAGGTTTCAAAATCAAGATCACTTGTGAGACTGGTTCGGTAAAAATTGCGGAAAATCATCACAAATTAAATTATTTTTAAGCGTTTAGAGGTATGAGGAACAGGGTGTAAGGTTCACTCATATTGATCCTCCCTTTTACATAGTCTATGGAAAAGGGAGGATCCTCTGACCAGACGGGTGTTGTGTCTGGTGGGCAACTGCCTGACGGTTGATGTCGGGATGTTTTATATATGCTAGTCGCGCGGTAAACTCTGATTGCGCGATGCAGGATTTGTGACGTCAGGTTTTTAATGCGTACTTCGCATGTGGCGTTCACACCACATCGATTGTAATATTTACACAATAACTATATAAACGTTGACCAAGAGATACGACTCTTGGTTTCCACGAGAATAAGACATACAATTAATTATGTAGGTATGATTCACAATGTTGTTATATTTTATATAATTAATCATTAATTGCCATACTTTCAAGATGACTAATTACCGCTAATAGCTACAAATTCGGCTGTTTATAAATTATCAATGCAAGCTGCATTAATAAACAGTTTCCACGCGGATTCTCTTGCCAAATTAGAAATTAAATATTAAGATGCGTAACAGAATCGTACATTGTTTGTCCATAGGGAGCCGTAAATTTTCCAAATCATACATAATATAGGCCCATACTTTGGTATACATTCCGAAAAGTTAGTGGTACAAGTGGACCTAGCACGAACGTGCGGAGTAAACGCAACGTAAATTAGAACGGTTCTAAAATTGAAAACTATTGTTTCATACATAATATGGCAACTAGTAATGGCAGTAATACTGGCAGTAATTCAAATCACAACTGTCTTTCTTCGACATTTGTATGAAAGCGCTATGACACGGCTAGTTGATATCATCATCGTCATCATTTTAGCTGAAAGACGTCCACTGCTGGACATAGGCCTTCCCCAATTGGAGGGGTTTGCCATAATCGCCACGCTTTGCAGGCGGGTTGGCGATCGCAGTATGGTGTTAAAAATGCATAGAGAACGCTGCTGCCCATTCTCTAGTAAGTCCCTTAGTCGCCTTTTATGACACCCACGGGAAGAAATGGGGTGGTGCTATTCTTTACGTCCGGCGCCACACGGAACCGCTAATTCGCTAATTTGATATAGTGTGTCTATTTGATAAATAAATAATTACCCTACAATACTAACTTGTTTTTCCTTAGGGCCTTGTGGCTCAGTAATAACAATTAACCGCACGAGTGGATCGATCAGGTTAAGCTACGCTTTCCACGGTTGGTCCGTGGATGGGTGACCATCTTTACATAACGAGACCCCTCTGTGCTTCGGAAAGTTAAGCCGTTGGTTGCAGCTGTCATTCGTGGATCTTTGACAGTCGTTACGGGTCGTCAGAAGCCCGAAAGTCTGACAACCAGCCTTACCAAGGAGTATCGTATTACCCAGTAACTCGGTTTTTGAGACCAGATAGGCAGTCGCTCCATGTAAAATAATGGTATTCAGCTCCATCCGGTTAGACTGGAAGCTGACCCCAACATAGTTGGGAAAAGACTGGGCAGATGATGATGACGATGACTAACTTGGTCTTCAATTAATAGTACATTATTGCAAAGGCCGGGAAATAGGCAATTGCAGGTCGAGTATGAGTTTGAAGGCCGAGCCGTAGGCGAGGATTTCACTAACACGAGACAGGCAATTGCCATTTCCGCCGAGGCATATATAGTGGTTTTCTTAAAAGAATGCAGGGAAATAAACATTGCTGGAGCGTTGTAATGTTCCAAATTCAAAAAACGCTCCGGCAATGGATTTGATTTTCTTTGTCCGTAAAATTGATACTTCGCGTGTTTTTTTTTTCGAAAATAATGACAATATTTCCCTGCATGTTTGAGAAAAGATTTATAACATTCAACTGGATAGTAACTTTGTCCCTTATCAGTATCGAAGATAAGCACAGTGCGGCGTTTAGATTCATTAAAGTCGAATTTACTTTCTGCACTTTAATTAAAGTTTTGTATATTCGCTGAAGCCCTCCCGCGGCGTTGCCCGCATCGTCTCAAACTTACCAAAGGAATGTGGCCGAGATATATCTCAGAGTACATATATGTTAGTTACAAAATTTTAAGCAAAGTTTTAAAACTTTTGCAATATTCTTGAAGTTAATTTCCTTAGAGACTGGCTTCCGTTGATGTACGTTGTTTTGTACATCTTCTTTTATTAATTTTCTTTGTTGACTCGTTTAGAGAAAAGGATGGGTCGTGAAACGGCGAAAGAGGTATATTGCTAGTGTTTATTTTATACACTGAAAAAAAAAAAAGTAGTTGCCACAATCAAGATTTTGTTTAGATTGACTAAGTAACTTATTTGCATCAGAGCCTATCAAGCACAATGATCACAACTACTACTTTTAATTGATTGAGATTTGAAACGGGATCTTGATTGGAGTTATCACAAAACTTATTTGCAACAATCAAGTCAAAACATAGTTGCTCCAACCAAGATTATTAGATTAAAGTTTCAATGATCTTTATTGAAGTAATCAAAAATGCTTGATTGACACAACTAACCTTGTTCATTTTTTTTTTTTGACTTGTCTCTTTTAACTCTTCTACAATGATGATTGTAATCGAGAAACGTGGTTTGAGCGTTTAATCATTTGAACTAGTATTGCTGCAATCATGTCGTGATGATTAACTTAATTAAGATTTTGGGCTTCGGGGCTTATCGCTGCAATTATGGCGGGAGGTGTAGGTAGGTACAACAAAATACAGAATTGTAATGTGTTATACCCGAAGTCTCTAATTCAGATAATTTATGTAAACAAAGTAATGTCAAGAAATGTCACTGTCAAAATGACAGGACAGTGGTGCAAAACATTTTATCATTAAATGTTTTTGTAAATAATCATCGATAAAATTAAAGCGAATTAATTATAAGAACTATGCAAACAAAATACCGTTGCCAAACAATGTTTTTTGTATTGTGTCGGAGACACGGTATATGATAGTCATAATCAGCCCTTTTAAGCCCAGATTTCCAATCGAAACAGTTTACAGCCGATTTCATCCAAAATGTGGCTAGATATGCTACTTATAATATGAATCTATTTATGAGAGTTGTAATTTTAGTGTTGTTGAACATTAAAAAATGTGAAAATGTTTGGATCTCCTGCATTGTTACCAGTATCATAAAATATTTTATACCAGAAAATCTCCTTTTATTAATAACTTTGTTTAAAACCGAAAATTTATAAAAATAATTACGGTATGATTATTTTTTAACTATTATTTCTTAAAATCAGTACTTAAAAGAAAATAGAACCTCTTTTTTTGCAATTTTATGTGAATTACCATTACGAAGATATTTTTTTGTTATGCTATCCCCGTTGTTTACATAAATTATCAGAATTTGAGACTTTGAGTATAGATAGAACAACGAAATCTTGAAGGTTTGTTTTTGGTAATTGTATTATGATTTGTAAAAAGTCATAGAACAAAAGTTGTTGTTTATGATGTTAGAAATACAGTCCTGCAAGATTGTTAGTAGTTTACCAACAACCCTGTATAATTTATGCAATACTACCTTTCGCCCACGGCTTCCCCCGCCTGGATTTTGAAAAATATCCTACAGGAACGTAATTCAAAGTACCTTATGTGTTAATTCAGGTTATAAACTATCTGTGTGCCTATTTTCATCCAAATCCGTTTAGCCGTTTTTACGCCAATCCAGAACAACCTCCAGACAAAACGGACAAAAATTCTTCGTTACTATTTCATTACATGTAACAGATATTATATTTGTTAGAATAATGCTCTCATTTTTCTCAAATTTTCATACATAATTTAGCTTTTTTACTACGTTACCATGAGCATAGTAGCATAAACATAAATTGTTGGCTATGCTTTCATCATTATCATCATTTCAGCCGAAAGACGTCCACTGCTGGACATAGGCCTCCCCAAAGGGGGGGTTTGTCATAATCGCCACGCTTGGCAGGCGGGTTGGCGATCGCAGTATGGTGTTAAAAATGCATAGAGAACGCTGCTGCCCATTCTCTAACTAAGTCCCTTAGTCGCCTTTTACGACACCCATGGGAGGTAATGGGATGCTGCTATTCTTTACGTCCGGCACTACACAATGCTTTAGAATATTTTATTCAATTCTATAGTTATTTTGCTGTGTCTAGCAGACTAATTAACTTCAGGCAAACTACCTTGCATTTCACAATACCACATTCTCAAACATACATCCACAAACAAACAGACACTCATTTACATATGCACACACAGAAATGGCCTCATCATTAAAAATAATAACGTTACACCGTCATATTTTGTTTATTACAAACATTTGGGCAAAATGCGTATTTGTTGTATTTCGGGGCCATCCGGGGTGTCCCACATAATTATATTTTGCCCGGGAACTCCGGGTGTGCCCAACAGAGCATGGGAATTTATATGCAGGCATACGAATTTATCATCTGATTTATGGTTTTCTTCATATTTTTATACAGACTTTCTTTATGGAAAAAGTAAGTTTGAATGTTTGAATATATCTTTGTTTTGGGCTGTACGAATTAAGGCTCGAACAGACTAGTGCGATATCGCGGGCGCGACGCGACACTAGTAGCACAATTTCTTTGTCGCTGCCTGTCGCGCCCACGATATCGCGCGAGTCTGTACGAGCCTTTAAGACATTTTTGCTATGACAAAAAATTCAAGGGCAGTATAAATTGGAAGAAAAATGAATTTATTCAGACACAAGACGGGATCAATCTACAATAAATATATTTAAATCTCAAAGTCAAAGTCAAATCATTTATTTCAAATAGGCACGCAAAATTTACAAAAAATAATTAATTGATTCTAGTTTCCCCTTCCAAAAGGTAGTTAGTTATGTATGGAGAAGAATGGGCAAGAAACATCATACTTACTCTTTTAAAATGTTAACAATAGTTTGTATACATGAATTAATAATTATACAATTAAATTAGCAACCAGTTTGATTTTGTATTGGATATAATCCTCTAATTTGTAATAATTATGCTTGTTTACAAAGTGTGCTTTTGCATACCTTTAAAATTTTCTTTCATTTAATTGTAATATATCAGAAGGTATTTTATTGTAACATTTAACACAGTACCCCATAAAAGATGTACATATGTACTTTAGATAATCTGAAAAATGGTTGATCTATTTTATCTTTATTTCTAAAATAAAGATAAAATAGATCAACCATTTTTCAGATTATCTAAAGTACCTACACAAAGAGAAGAAATTCCATCGGGCGGTTACGGCTTTTAACATCAATATACATAAAAAATCAATTGTCGTACGTTAGTCTCGCAAAAACTCGAAAATGGCTCGACCGATTGTGATGAAACTTTGGTAAATTGTAGTGTGCGCGCAGGAGAAGGATCCTAAAAAAACAAAACAGAATAATAGCATTGCAACGCATGCTAGTCATAATTAAAACAAATGAATCAGGACATTACCTAATTTAAAATATTGCCGTAACTAAAGTAATTTATCAATACGAACGAATCGAATTTAAATTAATCCAGACTATAATCTAGACTGATGATATTCGTTAATTTATTATGGCATCAAATTTTTTAAATGCACTCATTTGTGAAGGCTGTTAATAATATAATTGATAACTTATTAATTATATTATTAATTTCGTTTATAATTGATAATATACTTTATTGGTAAGCGATGACACACAATCTATAATAGTACATTACTTACCAAGGGCTGTAAAAGAAAGAAAGCCCGAAATCGCAGGTATTTGTGACCCGAGCCGCAGGCGAGGGTAGTAAATATGCGATAGAGGGCTTTCTTTTTTACTGTCCGTGGTGAGTACACAATTTTACATCTTCACAATGTGAGTTTTACTGTACGCGTAGCGTGCGGTAAAACTCACATTATGGCCAGGTGTGACGTAATGATTATTTTAATGTACTTCTACATAATGTATTAATAAATTTGTTTTAGTTTAAGAGAAGTAGTACATCCTCTTTTTTCTCTTCCTGTCTTTGTGTTTTAGTAACTCGGAAATCAGAAATCATTTATTTGCAAAGAATATAAGTAACAAAACATAGATTTGATGGCGTAAAAAAGAAAAACAATTGGATCCAGTATATTCTACCGTAAGGCATGCAACATTAAGCACTATAAAAATCATAAGTATTACAAATCTATCATAATCTATATAAATAAAAAGAGAAGTCCTGACTGACTGACTGACTGACTCATCAACGCCCAGCCCAAACTCTTGGACCTAGAAAGCTGAAATTTTGCACAGAGGTTCTATTTATAATGTAGACAAGGAATAAGGAAGGATTTTTCGAAATTCAACCCTTCAAGGGGTAAAATAGGGGATGGAAGTTTATATGAAAGTCTGTCAGTTTTGAAGTTAGGATCTTTAAAATTTTGTGTTTAGGCTGACGATTGAAAATTAATTTATAGGTGTCTCAGCGTTTTTGATAATTCCACCCCCAAAGGGTTAAAAAGGGGGATGAAGTTGAAAAGTCCTTAATTTTCGAAGAAAAATCACTTACTATCTAGGCTTATGGTTGGAAGCTAACGGTGTTGTTAGAATTTCAACCCTAGGGGGTGAAAAGGGGATGTTTTTTAAAATTAATGTTCCTTTTTTAAGTTAAAATCTATCTATATAAATCAAAAGAAAAATCCTGACTGACTGACTGACTCATCAACGCCCAGCCCAAACCCTTGAACCTAGAAAGCTGAAATTTTGCACAGAGGTGCTCTTTATAATGTAGACAAGGAATAAGGAAGGATTTTTCGAAATTCAACCCCTAAAGGGGTAAAATAAGGGATGGAAGTTTATATGAAAGTCCATCAGTTTTGAAGTGAGGATCTTAAAATTTCGTGTTTAGGCTGACGATTGAAAATTAATTTATAGGTGTCTCAGCGTTTTTGATTATTCTACCCCCGAAGGGTTAAAAAGGGGGATGAAGTTGAAAAGACCTTAATTTTCGAAAAAAAATCTCTTACTATCTAGGCTTATGGTAGGAAGCTAATGATGTTGTTAGAATTTCAACCCTAGGGGGTGAAAAGGGCGATAATTAAAAAAAAGTTCCTTTTTTAAGTTAAAATTCACGAATATTTCGGCTTATGGTTGGAAACTAACACGAAGTAAATCGTTTTTTTTTTTTTAATTCAACCCACAAGTTTCTGAAAAGCGGGATGAAGTTTTGTAGTGAAGTTGTTCATTCGCTAAATTTTGTATTCAAGTAAAAGTAATAAAAGTACACGTGTACTGTTTCTAACTTCACAGTATTTTACATGGAGCGACTGCCTATTTGACCTCCACAACGCAGTTACTGGGTAATACGATACCCTTTGGTAAGAATGGTTGTCTGACAACCATTCTTTCGGGCTTCTGACTCCCGTAACGACTGTCATAGATCCACGAATGACAGCCGGGACCAACAGCTTAACGTGCTTTCCGAGGCACGGACGGATAAAGATGGTCACCCATCCACAGACCAACCGCGGCAAGTGTAGCTTAACCTGATCGATCGACCTGTACGGCTGTTATTATTTAGCTACGGGCCCCTCCCTCGAAGAACCTTCCATCCTCTTCTCCAGGAGAATCGATATAGATATAGATGAGGATAGTTAGATTAGGTTAGATTAGATTAGGATATAGAGTAGAAGTCGTCAGCTAATAAAGGATTTTTGAAAATTAAACCTTTAATGGGGTAAAAATGGGGGATTTCGTTTGTTCGAAAAATCTTATTCCTTGAGTTTATAAACTTGAAACTTGGCACAAATGCTTATCTAATTAAATAATAAAGTTTGATTATTTCAGTTTTTTTTAAACTACCCCATAAAGGGGGATTGGGGGTGTCAAAGTTTGTATGGAACAACTGATGGCTATCAACACATAGCTCAAACCACTGAACGGATTTGGCTGAAAATTGGCACACAGTTATATTTTTGAAAATTCAACCCGTAAAGTGGTAAAAAGGGGTGATTTGATTTGCTTGAAAAATCTTATTCCTTATTGAGCTATAAATAAAAATTAAACTTGGCACAAGGGGGGATTGGGTGATGTCAAAGATTGTATGGAAAAAAACCGTAACGGACTGATCTATTTAAAAAAAGGCTCAGGGTTTCAGAAAGGCTTTCGAGCTCTAAAAAGGGCTTTTAAGGGGTAAAAACGGGGGGATTTAGATTGTATGAAAAATATTTTTTTTTAGTTCATAAACTTGAAACTCAGCACAAATACGTTCTTAAATATGACACAAAGTTTTTCATAATTCGTTTTTCAAAACATCCCCTCAAAAGGTGCTCATTCTTTTGACAGAAAAAAAGGATTACGAGTATATGGGGTTTTTGAGAATTGATCCCAAACAGTCATGGGGTAATTAAGTTTTTACGGAAGAATTTACTGCGTGCCTTGAATAACTCAAAAGGTTTTATTTTTAAGGATTTGAATTACTCAAAAGTATTTTTAATCCCGGTCATAGAGTACTTTCAATCCCGGTAGTACGTTTCCGCTGGATTTGTTCCGACATCCACGCGGGCAAAGCCGCGGGCAAAAGCTAGTCTATCATAATCAATAATTGTCAGGTAATTAGTTTTTAATGTCATATTCTTATACGTCAAGTTCACACCGGAAAAATAATAGTCATGCATGAATACAAAATAAGAATATAGCTTTAATCAATTGAAATATATTTGAGCAATGTCTTAGGGTGTTATCATCTAAAAATTCACTGACAGCGAAATAACATTTTTCAACTAGTGGTTTCGTTAATTTATTTTTGAAAAAATGAGTTTTATTATTTTTAATGTCGTTAGGTATTTTATTGTAAATACTTGGTCCCTTATGCAAAATATTCTTTTCTTAATAATGCTGTTTTGAAACTTCCTGTATGTAATAAACCTTTGTATAGGGATCTTAGTAATCCGGTCTTGAAGAATGATTTATCATCAAGTCGATGTTGGATATTGTGTCTTCACTGTATCTTTAACCTAGTTAATCTCCAATTATTTTGTTATATAAGATGAATCATTATAATGTACAATTGTTTGTTTTCCTTAACAAAATAAATAAATACTCAAATCGGATTACTCATTTATATCAGAGTGATGTTTCCATCAAGGCATATTATAAAAACTTAAAATTCAATAAACCTAGCCACCAAGCTATTACGAACTGCATTAAAGTACATTTTAAAAACTAATAGAAAATCTGCAACGGGTCCGAGCATCCCATTATAAAATTTATCGTTCACCGGTTTATCCCCGTAAAATATTATTTCCTTCACGATGGACCAGCCGATGATGGTCGAACGTTACCGAAGTTACACGAAACGTGTCGAAAGAAACCGAGCGGGTGGTGGAAAATTTATTTACCTGACGCCCGGGTCACATGTTATTTCTATGGTCTATATTAGGGAAGCCTTTTACCACGAGTGGGGTCAGGAAACTGCCTTTAATAGGCACTTTTGTTGTGAACCCAGAAACGTTACTGTGAGTATTTTAGGATTTTTTTGTAAATGAAGGTCCAGTACCTCGTACGTACCTTTGTGCTTGATTGTAATCAGGTTTTTAACTGATTGCCGGTTGGAGACACATGGATGAACCTAAAAGGAAAGCGTTTTGCGTAGACTTTGAAAAATTGCTTGGCTAGTTTAGTCTAGCTTTTTTCCAAATTTTAAGTCTGATTTACACGGTGCGATATATTATATATTGCCTGTGGTATACCATAAGTTGCAAGAAATTTGCATCATGTAAATGGGGTTTGAATGTATACTATGAAGTCAGCATTTTACACCTACAACTGTTAATAAAACCGACCAAGTGCGTGTCGAACCACGCACAATGAAGGGTTCCGTAGTTGGGACGAATTGATCCCAAGAACAAACCTAACATTGTAGTTGAAATACATGTTCTCCCATACATTTCACTTGCAAATTTAAGTTGGTTGAATATTACTCGTTATTTTGTAAAGCCTACTTTTCTGTTATAGTTTTCATTTTAATGTCGTTATTATATACTACTGCAGTGGTTTTTTTCACATACCCAAGAATAATCATGTAGCTGGCAGGGGGGGACACTTGACTCTAATAAAAATTAGCACTTTAAAACTTCATATTACGCAAACGGATTCCTGAATCGAAAAATGGTTTTTACAAAACCCGCAATATTTTTTAACGGCCGGTCCAACAATGGAGAGATAAGAAAAAAAATTATCATCCCCACTTTACCCTATTAATAGGAGGTACCCTTAAAAAAATATAAATATTTCAAGACTTTGTCGGTGTGATTAATATGTATACTCATCCCAATTACAGCTTTCCAGTACTAAAAGTCTCTGAGCTAAGCCGCGGAGAGACTGAAAGACGGATACGGTGAAACTATAAGGGTTCCTCGTTGACTACGGAACCCTAAACACATACGCAAAACAGTGCACTGAAAAAAGTGGACTCCAATCAAGTTACTTTTTAGCTTGATTCACGATATCTTGTTTAGATTAATCAAAATCTTAGTTAAGTTGATAATAAAAGTAGTAGCTGTGATCATTGTGCTTGATAGGCTCAGATGCAAACAAGTTACTTAGTCAATCTAAACAAAATCTTGATTGTGGCAACTAGTTTTTTTTTTTCAGAGTGGCACACTTTTATCTCTGATTAATATTTTACCCCTAGGTTCACAATTCTTTGCCTAACAAAATCAGTGTCACGTAATTTTTCCCAAAGAAAAACTTCCACTCATAATATTCATCGTTGCATGATTTTTTCCCACAATCTTCCCTCGCTTTTATACATACAGCTAGCTGTATCTCTTTTAGGCTAAGAGAATGGAGCCCTATTTTCCGAGCGTACGCCTCTTTTGTTTCGTCGACATTCATTAATCTATATGGGAGAGCTCTTAGCCCACAGCCTTCTACGGCACTCTTACGGCACTCGGCGCTGCTGTATTACTTGCCGTAGTACTTTTTTACACTTTTAGTGCCTTATAGCTTATTAATGTAACACCACTGTTGTCCACTTTTAAAATTCTGGTTAAAAATCACTTCCTCTCTCCTTAAACATCATCATTAAAGTTAAAGTTCCTTGCTCTTGTCTCATGTTTATTATTGTACGTATATATATATATATTTATATGGATAAGTATCTATATGCTTTATGTATGTATATATTTATTGTATATGTAAATGGTACACCACTGACTACCTGCAGTATTGTCTCTCCTTCTACTTTTTGATCCATCCAAAGGTTGTCTGTAAAAGATCGCTTTTAGCGATAAGACCGCCCATTGTGACACCCTATGTAACAGTTCTACATTTATATCTGTAATTTTGATGGTGTACATAATAATCTATCTATCTATCACTGTACTGTTACTGACTAGTTTGAGTTCGGTTAGCAATTTTGGTTTAAAATATTTGCCGAGTAATTTTTGCTACAAAAAAATGTATCATACTATTAATTATTACGGGAAATTTATAATGAAATCCAGATAGTCTTTAAAATGAACCGAAATTAATTTAAAGGGAGAATGATTTCTTTTTTAATATCGATGTTCATATTTCATAATTCCAAGAACTTTTTTACATTAATTACATTACCCACCGTAAACCTAAAGGCTCGTGCAGACTGGCGCGATATCGCAGGCGCGACAGGTAGCGTAACCCTTGTCGCACCCGCGATATCGCACCAGTGTGTGGGAGCCTTTAAATGAAGGAGCATATTTATAGTGTTTAAAGGTTTAATAATGGCAAACATTATTAACATAAAGCTTTTCGGCGTAACACTAATAATAAATGTGTAGTTATGTATCAAAACCTAGTATGATGAAAGAAATATCGCCTCTTTACAAGAACAACGTGATATTTAAAAAAAGACGTTTCTAAGAAATGACATGTTGCTCTTGTAAAGAGGCGAAATGACCTGCTGCTACTGGCAGGAAAAACAACACGGATTGATAGTTTACAAATATAATGACAATACATTATGAAAATTCGCCTCTTTACAAGAGGCATTGTCATTTCATAAAAACGTTTTTTTTTAAATATCACGTTGTTCTTGTAAAGAGGCGATATGTTTTTGGCTATAGATAAGTTATGAGGTTTTTATTATTAATAATAATAATAAATAATAATAACATTTATTAAAAAATAAAAATTGGTAAAATACAGTATAAATCTTAGAAATAATGCAGGTATTACAAAGTATGATGCCTGTACTAGGATAAACCTGTATCACAGGTGGCATGAGTTCTTACAATTAAACGATAATTTACATTCGACACTGATATTAAACGATCACTCGTCTAGGAGTTGTGTTTATTATAATAGAAATAAAATAATACATAAATAACGGATTAAGCTAAAAAATCAGGTTAGAGTACTGATGTACCGTTGTTTGATATAAACTAGCGAAAGGTAAAGGAATTTGAAAAAAAAAAAAAAAAAAAAAAACGGTACTTGCCGACTTCACTCCCGATAACTTTTGGAAATGCAGCCATCTTAGACCTCATACTTTGCACTGATTGGACGTGCTTGACTTTGATAAGTATACACATGGCAATGGATAATTATATTGCAGGCAGATTGTATGATTCGTCATTTTACAAATGCGCCGTCCGTTTACGAGTACAAACGCTCGCGTTTATGCAAAAAGCCGAAGGCAAAATAATAATTCTATTTCTTAAGGCGATTGGTTACAGTTCTAACCTAACCTAACCCATTTGGTCGAGGTGCCTGGATGTCGAAATTATAAAAAATTTACAAGTTGTCAATTTGCCTTCGGCATTTTGCATAACCACGAGCGTTTGTAAACGGACGGCACCGTTTGTAAAATGACGAATCTACTGTAATCTAATCTCGACAAACTGCCTGTGACAGATATACCGGGATATGAAAGAAATTATCTATTTTAACCGCTACTTTAGCAGTATTTTTGTGACTTACCCTGATTTGGAAAAAATAAACATAATATGCACTTTTTAATTTCAAAGACCCCAATAACAGTTCAAGTCACTGAAAAAAAAAAGTAGTTGCCGCAATCAAGATGTTTTTAGATTGACTAAGTAACTTGTTTGCATCTGAGCCTATCAAGCACAATGATCACAGCTACTACTTTTATTTGATTGAGATTTGAAACGCGATCTTGATTGGAGTTATCACAAAACCTATTTGCAGCAATCAAGGCAAAACATAGTTGCTCCATCCAAGATTATTAGATTAAAGTTTCAATGATCTTTATTGAAGTAATCAAAATGCTTGATTGACACAACTTACTTTGCTACAGTTAACATTTTTTTAACTTGTCCCTTTTTTAACTCTTCTACAATGATATCATGTTATGGGTAATCGGGAAACTTGTTTGAGCGTTCAATCATTTGAACTAGTATTGCTGCAATCATGTCGTGATGATCAACTTAACTAAGATTTTGATTAATCTAAACAAGATATCGTCAATCAAGCTAAAAAGTCAATTGATTGGAGTGCATTTTATTCAGAGGGGTGTGACTTACCAGGTTTTGATATGGAACTACATAAATTATGCATTTAATTTGTGCCGTAAGTTCGTAAAGCTGTAAAAAACACAAATGGCTGCTTTTCCAACGAATTATTTATTATTTCATCCGCTACCGTCAGCAACGCACGAACAATAAATTGTAATTATTTCGTTAGTTTGGCTTTATTTATTTACGTCTAGTGTATTGAATGAACATAAAAGTCACTTGGAGGATAAAATATAGCCACATATGGCACGAAAAATAAATTGCTCGAAACTGGGTGTAAGTGACAGCCCAAGTATTTTTAAAAGAGTAACCGCGGAGTTTCTTGCCGGCACTTCTCCATAGGAAACGACTAATTGGAACCGTGCACCTAGCTTCTGACGTTTCATAAGTGCCCATGTAGGTTTATGTGAAATAAAATATTTTGATTTTGATTTTTTTGAGCCCTCCGCAGACTGATAGGGCGAATTCAATATATCATATTAAAAAGACCGGTATATGAAATTATTTCAGGAACATTATGGGAATCCAATAAACCTGATTTGTTTTATTACCTCACACGCAATGTATCGTTACCGTGGCAAAACGCAAGTAGCGAACGGCAGCGCAGCGACTGTGTTCGATGAACTCTGTAGCTGTGGCAGAAAGTGAACAGCTGATTGCGCGCGTCGTTTGTTAGAGTATTTCAACCTACATTGCTGGTTTTTTTATTTTAGCTGTTTTATTTACATAAATGGAGTGCTTCGTACAGAAAATGTAATTTTACATTAAAATAAAGGAATCGTAACTGGAAAAACGATAAAGAAAATAAAAAAAAATCAGAGAAAATTTCCAGTGGAATATGATTCAAAATAAGGAGCTGAATGCACCCTGTTAGTTTGCGGAGGGCTGTCCTTTACACCCTGTATACTTAACAATAAAATAATGCTTTAACGTATTAGTTTATGACGGTACGTACATACATTACATAATTTTCAAGAAGATTTGTAAAAACAATGACATTGACATTTCAATAGACCTTGCCATGATATTTTATTTTTTTAATCGCAAATTAGGCCTTTTCTTGACCTCGATCTCGCCTGATGGAAAGCAATGGATGAGGCCTATGATGGAACGAGCATGCCCAGAAGAAAATCACAATTACACAGTGAATGAAAAAAGTTTTGCTTCTTACTACGATAGTTTATTAACTAGCCCAACGTTTTTTTACCATGCCAATAAATCTCCTTAAGGAAAACGCTCTGAAATATTCAAATTAAGACACACTTAATAAAAGCTGTTGTTTAATTTATTTCCTTCGAGTAATCAAAACATTACGGATTTTTGTGCTCGTAAAAATTCGGTTCACGTAAGTCGTAACGCAAAATATAAATGAAATTATGAATTTGGTATTTTGTTTATCCTACATAAATATTAATTATTTACCCCAGGAAAACTTTCGGCATGAAACAGAAGTGAAATAAAAAAAGAAAGAAAATTGATTATTTGGCACAGTACCTACCGTATGCGGATCAGTGGTGGCCCGAACCAGTGGTGGCCCGACCAGTGGTGGCCCAGACCAGTGGTGGCCCGGAGCAGTGGTGGCCCGGAGCAGTGGTGGCCCGGAGCAGTGGTGGCCCGGAGCAGTGGTGGCCCGGAGCAGTGGTGGCCCGGAGCAGTGGTGGCCCGGAGCAGTGGTGGCCCGGTGCAGTGGTGGCCTCGAGCAGTGGTGGCCCGGAGCAGTGGTGGCCCGGAGCAGTGGTGGCCCGGAGCAGTGGTGGCCCGGAGCAGTGGTGGCCCGGAGCAGTGGTGGCCCGGTGCAGTGGTGGCCTCGAGCAGTGGTGGCCCGGAGCAGTGGTGGCCCGGAGCAGTGGTGGCCCGGAGCAGTGGTGGCCCGGAGCAGTGGTGGCCCGCAACAGTGGTGGCGCGGAGCAGTGGTGGCCCGACCAGTGGTGGCCAAACTAGTGGTGGCCCAGACCAGTGGTGGCCCAGACGAGTGGTGGCTCAGACCAGTGATGGCCCGGAGCAGTGGAGGCCCGGAGCAGTTGTGGGCCGGAACAGTGGTGGCCCGGAGCAGTGGGTGCCCGGAGCAGTGGTGACCCGTCCAGTGGTGGCCCAGACCAGTGGTGGCCCAGACCAGTGGTGGTCGGGAGCAGTCGTGGGCCGGAACTGTGGTGGCCCAGTGATAACGGCCGCGACTTACAAGTTTTAGGTTGTAGCGTAGGTTCGAACCCATACAGGCGTTTTACTTTGTGTAAATTATTACATCACCACTGCTCTCAAAATGTTGAAGAACAACATCGTGAGGAAACTGGCATGTTCTAGAACCGAAGACATGTGACATCTAGCAACCCGCAGTGGCCCCACGTGGTGGATTACACGGCCCTCTCCCTCTTACTGAGAAGAAGCCTGTGTCCCAGCAATGGGAAAATTACAAGCTGATTATGCTACCGTATGATAAGAAAACATTTGAACAGAATTAAAAACTTACACAAATAAAAATTGATTAGGTACCTATGTGTGCCTCGCGGCAAGTGAGTAAGTAAGCAAACAGACTTATCTAATTATCTCTCTCGACTTGATTGGCAGAAAGGCTGATTAGCTTACTGAGATTGCGTGTGATACGGATCGCGGTTTGATTCCCGCACGTCACAATCATGCTGGATTGAGTGCAAATTCAGCTTTCCAATTTGAGTGCAAATCATGATGATGGGTATGTATAAAGGGACCATACGTCCCGTTTTGAACGGGACCGTCCCTATTTTTGTTTCTTCGTCCCGGTGTCCCCGAAAAAACCTGAAGACACAAAATTGCCCCGTTTTCAGAAACCGCTCGACAATTGGTGGACCGGATATAAAATAAAAATAAAAACGTGCCAAGATTAATTCTTACCTAAAATGATCACCAGCTCTATTGAAAAATAAAAAATAAAATGTGTTCCTCTGATAATTATAAAAATTACCAAAAAAAAATCTTGTGTTTTCTAATATATATTTTTTGATGAATATAATAATAAAAATAAAATTTTAATGGTCACTTTAGATAAATGTACGCACCTACCCACTGTGATGTAGGTATAACAATGAATAAGGTGTAGGAAGAAAATATTAAAATGTGCTCTTTCTCTATAGTTTTCGTAATTATGTGTAAACAACACCAACTATACTCCATTTGTTATAACATTAGACAAATAACTGTGTTCACCCTTTCGTTATTTCGATGTAAACGTTTAATAAACTCCGTTATTTCACGATAAATACAAAGCACTGTAATCTATTTACCATTTACATTAAAAAAATAACTCCAAAGTGCAGTAATTTCAACAATATTACACAATAACTGTCGTTATTTAGCCGTTATTTGTCTAATGCTATGAGTATAGTAATGCATATTTCGACCCAATGGTCATGGACCTGGCCTCGTGACTAAGTAACAGCTCAACGGATCGATCAATCAGGTTAAACTACGCTTGCCGGGGTTGGTCCGTGGAGGAGTGACAATCTTTACATACCGAGACTCCTCCGTGCCTCGGTAATCACATTAAGCCGTTGGTCCCGGCTGTCATTCGTGGATCTTTGACAATCGTCAGAAGCCCGAAAGTTTAACAATCAGTTGTACCCAGTTACTGGGTTGTAGAGGTCAGATAGGCAGTCGTTACCGGTATTCGGTTAGACTGAAAGCCGACCCCAACATAGTTGGGAAAAGGCTATTCAGATTGATATGGATTGGTCATAGGCTATTCAATTTTTTTTTAATGATACTGACACTAAGACCTTTCTATACATATGAAAATTAGACGCCTTTCATGTCTGTTTGAAAGAAAGATAGAAAAATGCGTTTACTGGAATTACAGCAAACAATACACCTTAAAACTATAAAAAACAGAAAACAATTATTATAATGCCAAAAGGGCCTCAGCTCAGCATAATGTCAGATGACACACAATGTGTACTACCTGACATTGATTTTCAGCTGCAACCCACGAGTGCCATACGCTAGAATATTAAAAAAATAGGTAAGTGTGACCGAGTTGTTCTCTTAAACTAAACAATGGATTTCAATGCGATTTTCAGCATTATTTAGAGAATTTTTTCGCAAAGGCTACCGACAAGCAAAGAACTACTCTATATTCGACTAGCTTTTGCCCGCGGCTCCGCCCGCGTGGACGTCGGTTATCGCATAAAAAGTAGCCTATGTCCTTCTCCATATCCCAGGCTATATCTCTGCCAATTTCATGACGATCGGTTCAGCGGTTTAGGCGTGAAAACATAACATACAGACAGACAGAGTTACTTTCACATTTATAATATTAGTACTTATAGAAAATATTTACCGCGAAAAAAAAAAAACGTGCAAACCTTATGTTTTTTATTTAAATGAATAAATTTTCCAATCAGCAATAATTGACACCATGTTGCGTCACGGACACGCTCTACGTGACGCCAACAGATATAGTTAACAGTTGAGTGATAACTGATATCAATCTGGTGAATGTTCCATAATTAATTATACACTAGCTTTTGCCCGCGGCTTCGCCCGCGTGGATGTCGGTTAACGCATAAAAAGTACCCTATGTACTTCTCATTCTTCATTTTTATTTTTAAAAGAGTAACCGTGGAGTTTCTTGCAGGCTCTTCTCCATAGGAAACGATTAATTCGAACCGTGCACCTAGCTTCTGACGTTTCATAAGTGCCCATGTAGGTTTATGTGAAATAAAATATTTTGATTTTGATTTCTCCATATCCCAGGATATATCTCAAATTTCTAACTGAATATTAATTTTAATGTGATTCACTATGTGAATAGAAACCGAAACAAATGATTTAATATAATAAAAGTACTTGTGCTCTGAACTGAGTCTTTACCTAAAGATAACAAACACAAAATCAAAATACGAAATTTCACTCAAATTCTTAAAGCAATCAACTGTACCAAATTACAACACGAAATAAAAATGCGACACAAATAATAATTTTAAAATAATTCACGTAAGTACCAACGATGTGAAAACAAAACGAAATCCTCCGAAATGTCACATGATACACCGTTTGTACTGAGAAAACGCTCGAAATGTCTAATGAACACCATTGGTGCATAACTTTTCTCAGGGTCACGTTCGCAATTGGATGAAATATTTGACATTTATTTTGTACTTGCAACACGATCTGACTGTAGAATTTGATTAATCGACTAATACAGGACCAGTTGACATTTTAGCGGGAACACCACTAAACGAACGAAAAAAGAAAAAGAAAACAAAATATGTCTATACTCTGTGGTCGTGTGGCGGTGTGATGCGATGCTTAATGTAAACATTCATCAAGGTTATACGTGCGTAAAGTAATGAATTCAATGAGAAAATTTAATTTCAAAGAAGGTTTAATTTTAGAAGAATCTTATACAGAATTACTGAGAAATAATTGTAGATTTCGTAATGAGTGTTAGTTTATCGAAAAGTGATAAATATGTCAGTGAAAAAGTAACGAAAGTTTTGTAATGCACAAATTTTAGTCATATGGGCGCCGTGTTTAGTAATGTTTTTGTGATAAATATTCTTTTATACTGTTTGAAATACACATAAGTAGCTAGCTTATTTATCTACGAACATAATTTGGTTAATAGCTACTGATATTATAGCGTATTGTTATCGTAATCGTCTTTCCAAGAGTAAAATTCGGCAAACAAATACCTACAAAAAGACAATAAAATGGATATAGTATGTTATCCTTATGAGATAGATATATGCCATCGCGAACTGTTTTGAAGACCTTTATAAAATACATAATTCCACTATACATTGTTTTGTTATATCTCAAAGGGTTTAGACAGCGTTTTCGTTGAAAGCTCCCAGACGGCTTATTTTTTTCCGACATCTCCAACAAATATCGTTAATTTATACAAAAAAATCATATAAAAACTTAACAAATTTTATACTTAAACCTTCCTCGAGAACCACGCTATCCATTGGTGAAAACAGCATGAGAATCGGTGCAGTAGTTTTTGAGTTTATCGCGAACAGACAGACAAACAGACGCGGCGGAGGACTTTGTTTTATAATATGTAGTGATAGTGATATTGCGTACTAGGTACCTAATTAGTACGACACCTATGCATGTAGGATTACCTACCAAACAATGTTAATCGTCCACTATTAATTAATTAATTTATATAAATATACTTTATTGTACACCAGATTAAACATTACAGAAGAAAAAAAAAACTTTTACACTACAAAATATACGATGGGCGGCCTTATCGCATACTGCGATCTCTTCCAGGCAACCTTGGCATGGACAGAGAATTTCTGGACATAAAATGGGGTTGTCATTGCTGCAAATAAAAAGTTTTTATAGATACACAGATATATGCTATATAATAGGTACATACATACTAACTATACTTATAAGCAAAGAAAATAGAAGACTATAGATTATTAATCCTATGTATATGTTATAACCAATTAACACAGATAAACGTGCTTGTATATGTACATTCGGCAAAAGATACGAGTATCCACCTATAAATCTGTAACAAAAGTGTCTGATAAATGTCTACGCGCAACTCTCGGGACCAAGGCGCTCACCCGCGCCTCCCTCGCACCGTCGCCCCCCGTCGTCGCCTCTCGGCCGCACGCGCCGCGCTTCTCGCCACGGCTAGCGTCCCTCGGCCACTTGCCCTTGCGCGCTCGATTGTGACACACGCGTACGTAACGACCGAAGAAACTCCTTAACATGTCGGGATTACTGTATGTTTAACTTAATGAATAGACCAGTTATATTATACAGTCCACTTTTATTCCAAAGACCTAACAAATGGTCCTTCAAGGAAACAATAAAGTTACATTAACGTATTCTCGTCGGCGTTGACTCGTTGCCACGCGGTCAGAAAAAACTCTGAGCGACGGTTGGAAGATAGCTTCAGTGGAATCTACGATACAGCGGGTCTACAGCATAGATACTGCACACCGCATCGCCGGCCTCGTGATCTCCATCTGCATTTCCGCCGTGCAAGTCGCAAAATCAAACCTACTCAACGGGCCACGTGCTCAGCCACGTGAAGAAGACGCACCACGGCACCTGATACGTCGGCTGGTATTGTGAGTTCGTTCCAATTATCCTTACCATACCTATTCATCTGAAACTCCCGTAAATTCCTATTCAGTGAATATTTGAGTGAGGCCTATTTTATATTATTACGCAATATTTCACATTCACTCGTGAATTATATGCATATTCATTAACATTGGTCAGTGGGTCATCTTAGCATCGCATTGCATCTTGCACGCAGTCTGTGGGGGGCAATCCTATTGAAAAAATACTAAATCTGCTTGGTGTGTGCACATAATAATTAAAGTATTGCACGGCCTTGACGCACGACCACGCCTGCATCAACAAAATGGCGGAAAAGAATGAACGCATTGCTAAGCTAAAAAAGGCTAAAGCTAGCTTAAAAGCAAAGCTAACCCAATTCGAAACATATTTAACTACAGCAAGTTCACATGAAGTGCTTAGCGAGCTCCATGCTAACGAACTACAATCTCGCTTTTCACGAGTGCAAAACATAATTTCTGATTTTGATACTTTACAGACAGAGCTTGAGTACCTCTGCGACCCTCCAGACGAGCAGTATGCTGACAGAGAGAAAACTGAAACCAAGTACTACCAGCTCGTCGCTCAGGCCCAAACTCTTCTCGCTGCCTGCGCTGACAAAATTGGTGAAAGGCGGCGACAGCGTTCAGGCTCAGGCTCCGAATCAAACATCAGTGATGCTAAATCAGGTGGGACTTGCAACCATACCCAACGTTTCAATTTACCAAAAATTAATATTCCTAAGTTTGATGGTGCTTATCAAAATTGGCTCGAGTTTAGGGATACATTTATGTCAATGATTCATGGAAATGATCAATTGGATAACATCAGTAAATTTCATTACTTGCGAGCTTCTCTCCATGGAAGTGCCGCAGTAATTGTTAAAAATATAGATTTCACACAAGATAATTATTCAACAGCATGGAAATTATTATGTGAACGTTATGATAACTCTAGGTTACTAGTTAACAATCATGTTCAAGCATTATTTAAAGTAGAAACCATTTTAGATGAGTCGAGTAAATCAATTAGACAATTAGTTGATACTACAAGCAAAAATATTAGAGCGTTGACTATTCTTAAGCAACCTACAGAGCACTGGGATACCTTAATAATATACATCATGTCTAGCAAACTAGATCCAACAACTAAAAGGAAGTGGGAAGAGTATAGAACCACATTGTGTGATCCACCAAAACTTGAGCAATTTTCTACATTTCTGCGTAACAGAGCAGACTTGTTAGAATCATTAGAGGATAATAGTACAACAAAGTTAAAACCAGAAAGTCGAAAGGCAAAATCTTTTTTAGTAGCTTCTAGTGAAAACAACTCACAAAATACAAATAATTTCAAGTGCCCCATGTGCAAAGAAAAACATACAATGTACCAATGTGACAAATTTAGAGATTTGACCATTGAGAAACGTCTAGAAAAAGCCAAGGACCTTAAGGTATGCCTCAACTGTCTACGCCTTGGTCACTCTCAGGTGAAATGTAAATTCCCACACTGTAGGTATTGCAGATACAAACATAATACATTACTACATAAAGATGATGATAAACCTGTGTCATCTGTGTCAAACCAAGAGAATGTTGTGTTGGCCACCAACATAAATGAAGCTACTACAGATTCTGATAACTGTACAGAAAACATCACCCTGTCAACTGATGCCATACAGCCTACTACTTCGCCACATGTACTTCTGTCCACAGCGCTGGTGAAGGTACATGACAACGAGGGCAGCACACTCACAGCACGGCTCCTGTTGGATAATGGCAGCACGGCTAACTTTATCACAGCCGGGCTGTGCGGTAAGCTGGGGTTGTCGAGACACAGTACAAGGTCCACGGTATCAGGTATCTACAATCAGTTTTGTAAGAGTACACAATCTTGTAAGGTTAAGATAGAATCTCTTTATAGTGATTATAAAGCAGAGATAGATTGCTTAATATTACCTCAAATTACTAAAACATTGCCGTCCAAATTAATTGTGTTGCAAGACGTTGCTATACCATCTGGTATACAGCTGGCAGATCCGTCATTTAATGTTCCGGGTTCTGTAGATATTCTAGTAGGCGCAGAACTATTTTGGGATGTCATATGTAATAATTCCATTTATCTAGGGAAAAAACAACCTAAATTATATGAGACTAAGCTTGGTTGGTTAGTGTCTGGTTATGTAGGTAATACCAAAAATAAGTCACTACACCAATGTCATTTTGTCAATAATGAAGATAGTATTTCAAAATTTTGGGAACTAGATTCAATTCCCCCTAAATATTCTTTAACTAGTGAAGAACGTGCCTGTGAAAAAGCATTTAAAAAAGATACTTACCGTAATAAAGAAGGCCGCTTCGTAGTCACTATGCCCTTTAAACAAGATCCTCATACATTAGGTGATTCATATACTAGGGCAAAGGTTAGATTTCTCTCTCTTGAGCGTAAATTTCAGAGAGACCCTAATTTCAAAAAACAGTACTTAGAATTCATGCAGGAGTATGAACAACTAGGTCACATGACTGAAAATGCAACTCCCATTCACAGTAGTCCTAATTCTGTCAATTATTACTTACCACATCATGGTGTTATCCGTGAATCTAGCACCACTACTAAATTGCGTACAGTCTTTGATGCATCTGCTGTTACTACATCAGGGCTATCCCTCAATGATATTCAGATGATAGGACCTACAATCCAAGATGATCTATTGTCGATTCTTATTAGGTTTCGCCAACATAAATATGTGATATGTGGAGACATTGAAAAGATGTATAGAGCTATTGAGCTTAATCCTATACAGCGACCACTTCAACAAATTATATTCAGGCCAGAACCTTCAATGCCACTTAAAACATACACTTTAAACACCGTCACTTATGGGACTGCATCAGCTCCTTACTTAGCTACAAAATGTCTTTCCAGTTTAGCGGAGACAGTGGATGACCCATCTGTCAAATGTTCAATTTCTAGAGATTTCTATATGGACGATTACCTTAGTGGAGGGAGGTCCAAAAGTAGCGTCATAGAACAAACTAAAACAGTAATATCTGTCCTATCTTCAGCAAAATTTAATTTACGAAAATTTAAATCAAATTGTCCTGATATATTGGAAAATATTATCGCAGACAAATCAGAATCTGATCATGTTTTAGAATTATCAGAAAACAATTGTAGTACAATAAATAAAACTTTAGGTCTCAATTGGATCTCAAATTCAGATACATTGTCCTTTATTATAAATATTGAAAAACATGAAAAATTCACAAAGCGTAATATATTATCAGTCATAAGTCAAATCTTTGATCCGCTAGGAATCGTAGGTCCAGTTGTTGTGGAGGCAAAGATTATACTCCAAAGGCTTTGGACTTTAAAAATAGGCTGGGACGATGAAGTTCCAAGCGATATAAAAGAATCATGGACCACATTCGTAAATAAATTATCACACATAAACAATGTAAATGTACCACGTTGGATTTTGCAAAATGATTATGTCACAATTGAATTACATGTATTTTCAGACGCTTCTGAACGTGCATATGGAGCCTGTATATATGCCCGGTCGATAAATAATAAGGGCACGGTTCATACGCAATTAATAATATCCAAAAATAAAGTAGCACCAATAAAACCAACCACGATACCGCGTCTTGAGTTATGCGGAGCCCTTGTAGCAACAAGATTGTGTACTAAAGTATTGCAGTCAATAACATTGCCAGTTACATGCAGATTTTGGTGTGATTCAACAATAGTTTTGGGCTGGTTGTCGACACCGGTGCAACGCCTTAAACCCTTTGTTCGCAATAGGGTTAATGAAATAGTGGAGAACACTGCGGGGTCCCAGTGGAACTATGTGCCCTCTCTCGACAACCCCGCTGATCTCGTTTCCCGGGGGGTGAAGGCTGATCTTATCAGCTCAGCTTCTCTGTGGTGGTCTGGCCCACAGTTCTTAAAACATAATGAAAATACATGGCCTAAAATGCCGAACCCTAAGGAGGAGCGAGATCTACCGGAGATAGTGTGTCACTTTATTCATAACTCGACTAATAATAATATCACAGATAGTAATCCTATCTCATTACTTATACAAAAACATTCTAACCTCACACGTCTTATTCGCATAGTAGCTTACATACAAAGATTTGTGTTTAATTGTAAAAATAAAAGCAGCAAATTAACAAACTTTTTGTCTGCAAATGAATTACAAAAAGCCTTGTTTGCTATTTTAAGATTAGGTCAAACTGAAATGTTTAAAGATGAATATTTTACTTTAAAATCAGGCAAATTACTTCCGTCAAATAATAGGTTAATTTCTTTATCTCCATTTCTTGACTCAAATGATATCATAAGAGTTGGAGGAAGGTTAGATAATTCCCCATACACTTACGACCAAAAGCATCCTATCTTAGTATGTAGTAAACATCATATAACAAGATTAATATTTCATAAACAGCATTTAGAACTTTTACATGCAGCGCCACAGTTGCTCCTTGCTAATGTCAGATTGACATACTGGCCTCTAGGTGGAAGGAATCTAGCTAGGTCTATAGTTAAAAAATGTATTAAATGTTTCAGACTTAAAGCTCAAACAGTTCAACCTATTATGGGTCAATTACCTGAATGTAGGACTAAATTAGAATTCCCATTTTTACATAGTGCAGTTGATTATTGCGGGCCAATTTTGATAGCAGATAGAAAAGGTCGTGGTTGCAAGTTACTAAAATCCTACCTTTGCATTTTTGTTTGTTTGACAGTCAAGGCAGTACACCTGGAGCTTGTGACGGAACTGAGCAAAGAAGCCTATATGGCAGCACTATATCGTTTTATAAGCCGTCGAGGCAAGCCTCGAAGCCTCACCTCTGACAATGGAACCAATTTTGTTGGTGCATGTAAATTATTGCAATCCTTTCTCTCTAAACTAGATATAGCTGATAAACTAGCAGAGGAAGGTATTAACTTTCTCTTCACGCCTGCCTACTCCCCACATTTCAACGGGATGGCTGAAGCTGCCGTTCGTTCTACAAAGCATCATTTGCGTAGAATTTTAAATTTAACTCATCTAACTTATGAAGAAATGTCTACTTGTCTCGCTCAAATAGAAGCTATTTTGAATTCTCGACCCTTAACCCCACTATCTACTGACCCTTCTGATTTATCTGTCCTAACTCCATCTCATTTCCTAATTGGACGAACCCTAACTACTGTGCCTAGTCTACAGGTGGCTGAGATTGAGGGCGTCAACTTACTGCAACGCCATAAGCGAGTAGAAGCTATAAAATCACATTTTTGGCAAAGATTTTCTAATGAATATGTTTGTATGCTACAGCAGAAAACAAAGTGGAAGACAACTAGCGATAGAGACGGCATCAAACTGAATTCTCTTGTTCTTATTAAGGACAAGACCTGTCCACCTTTAAGGTGGAACCTCGGACGAGTGGTGCAGGTATACCCAGGCATTGATGGTATCAACAGGGTCGCAGAGATCCGAACGAAAAAAGGAACTATAAGAAGAGGATGGAACAACCTCTGCCCCCTGCCATTAGAAGAGGACAACAACCCTTGAAGATCGTCTCTTCAACCCCGGGAGCATGTCTACGCGCAACTCTCGGGACCAAGGCGCTCACCCGCGCCTCCCTCGCACCGTCGCCCCCCGTCGTCGCCTCCCGGCCGCACGCGCCGCGCTTCTCGCCACGGCTAGCGTCCCTCGGCCACTTGCCCTTGCGCGCTCGATTGTGACACACGCGTACGTAACGACCGAAGAAACTCCTTAACATGTCGGGATTACTGTATGTTTAACTTAATGAATAGACCAGTTATATTATACAGTCCACTTTTATTCCAAAGACCTAACATAAATATGTAAACAAATGGATCTGAAAATGTGTCTGTGGATGCCAATTAGTAGTGCCACTTACAAATTGAGTGCTTTATTTGATTAATTGAATACTTAATCTCGAAATTTTAATTTCACATCTCCTTGAAGATGCTTTAGGTTTGACAATTGAGGTTCATTTTGTAAACTTAGTTATCGTCGATGAAAAATCATCGACTAAAATTTACACGGTCAAATTTAATAACGTTATTTAAACAATAATTGTTGGAAAAAGTGGTGAGATTTAAAGTTGAAACCTTCTATATACAGATGAATGTGTAATTAATTCAGAATTTAACCCTTTACTGGGTTTGTTTACACTTTTATCTGATACTTTTGGAACGGACCATACCTTTATCAACTTTTAACTCAGTTACGCGAGTGCTATGTGACGGAGTCTTTGTCATAGTTCGTCTGAGCGTGACAGGTGCAAAAAAAAAAAAAAAAAACAAACACAGTTGCATACCCGGAGGATATTCGATTTGTCCAGTGATTGGATTGCGCTTCGAAAAAAATACGGATGCTCTGCCCTTGCTGTTTAGATGGGAAGCTAACCAAATTTTGTTACGAAAGGAATAGGCTAATGATGTATAGGTGTTCATTTCTTGAATGTGTACGTAATTATTTTGCCGTTCTTTGTACATACATAAAATAGGAAGTCGGTATAGCATTAAGTGCCTCGTTCCGTGTATTTATTGTGTTTATAAACAGCAACAGAAACTAACAAACTGTTTAACTTAACATCAATGCCGCAGTTATTATTAGAATTATTCCGTATGCCTAAGTTAACATAACAAGGATAATTTCTCGGAAACCCAAGAGGGAAAACCTTACGGAAAACGAATAAACATTTATTAAATCATGCCGTATGTGAGAGTTGAAATAAGTGTTTTATTACCGACCCGAGTATGTGGCCAGGAAAATTGCGACCAGAATTTCTATTAAGAATAATTTTTGGGTTGTTGTAAGGCGATTGGTAGAGTATTTATTTTCTTGGGATGTTTTTAACCGTTTAACCCTCGGCATGCCTGGTGGGTTCCACACTACGCTTGCCGATACGCGGTCTCCACTCCAGGACTCGTCTGCTCCACCGGCCATCGGTCCTTCGACAAATATGGCCAGCCCACTGCCACTTCAGCTTGCATAATCTGCAAGCTATTACTTACTTCTTACCCCCCAGCTAGATGGACTGACGACTTCAAAAAGGTGGCTGGGATAGACTGAATGCGGAAGGCGGAGGACAGGGTGTTGTGGCGCAGCATGGGAGAGGCCTATGTTCAGCAGTGGACTGCAATAGGCTGAGTTGATGATGCCTGGTGGGTTGGACCCAGATTTTTACATGACTATAATGTCGTACTAGTTATGATAACTAGCTACGGTAAGTTATGGTAACTAGGTGTGAGGTACTAGGGGTGAGGTATACATATATGGGGAGGAAATAAAGAAATATTTTAAATTTACAACTTTATTTCTGCAATTAATCTGAGCTGAAGCTTTTAACAAATAAATAGTTTTTTTTCTCTTACAACATAAAATACTTATCAAAACAAAAGAGATTCCGAAAATGGTTCTTGAAAGTGGTTAATAATAATATAATGAAGCTTCAGGACATGGCAGAGGTTTAAAGTACACTCCTCTTCTTCCAAAAATACAATACACCTTCCGCGATACAAATAGGCCTGATGTAATGTCAGGCGTCAAATTTCATAATCCAAAAAACTTTCTTCCACATCAACTACATTATTTTATGAAATGCTTCGAGTGATTCATAACGCCCAGCTACTGAGAGTTTTGGTGCATACAATTTAAATTTGAAAGAAATGCAACGGTTTATGAACCTGAAGTCTGTCGAACCCTACCAGGCATGCCGAGGGTTAACAGAGGAGGTATAATTATAGAGGTATGAGGCACAGGGTGTACATATCAGGGTGTGTAGTTGTCATTCATCCTCTACAGAAAAGGGAGGATCCTCCGACCAGACGGGTGTTGTGTCTGGTGGGCTACTGCCTGACGATTGATGTCGGTATTATACTATTAAGTTACTATTAAACGTTCTCGTATAAGCTAGTAGCGCGGTAAACTCTGCATGCGCGATGCAGGATTATGCGTGACGCTAGGGTAATGCGTAGTTCGCATGTCGCCATGTAGATGCCGCCAAAGGTCTTTTTTTTGTTTTGTTAGAGTTATCCGGAAGCGGAGTTTCTATGCTATTTCTGATCGCAGTTTTAGGTTACAATGAATACTCGTAGTGTTTGAGGAAACAAAATGTTTGTAAGCTGTACTTTTGCGTATCGTGTCTGTCGTATATTTTCGAGCCTCACCACACATTTTGTACAATTTCCGTGTGTTTAATTAAGAGCCAACTAGTCGCGGGCTCGAACTCACTGGTGGGCATGGCCAAAAAGCACGCTGTCTCACCTAGCATCGTGTCCGTCATCGTGTGTTGAGTGAAATGTACGATAATTTATACTAAACTGCGCGCGTAAAAAAATACGAAAAGTCCTTTGGAAGGTTGAGTTTTATGAAAAAACTACTGGATAAATCAACTACAAATAAAGTTTATTGAAATTTTCGATAATTGAGCTTTGCTAGAGTGGACTTTGTTTTGGAGATTTTATATTTCTTTTATTACTTATTTACGCCCAAAGTTGCATCTTTGTTGGCTCATAACTTTTTAATGACTTTATATTTTAATATTCTGCTTTCGCACAGATAAAATTTATAATAAAACAAAACGATATCATGTTTAACTTTGGATGTACAATGTCAAACAGTGGAGTAATACCCCCCCGAAATTTGTATGGAAAAAGTGTCGACTAGTTTCATCTTAAGGTCACAACAGGTCAGGTCCTTATATTTACATAACTTTGAAAGATTTTACAACACATTATACATAAGTTAAGGCTCCTACATAGATGCGGCACATGCGACGCGACACAAAGGCACCGCTCGTTGCGCGACATGCGGTGCCTTTGTTTCACGTCGCGTGTCGCGCCTGTTTGTAGGAGAATTTACTTGTCTGACTCTAGATATTGCCAAGTAAAAAAATAGTATTTCATACACCGCCTATTTCCTGGCTCAATGTGACATTATGAGCGACGGCTGTCGTAAAACGTCAAAACAATATTAACACGGAAAGTGCTTACATGACGTCTTTTACGAGCGTTAAGCTTAGTGCGAGTACCGGAGTATACTAGTAGTAACCAATAATTACCTCGGTACTGCCATTGCACCTTATTTATTTTATGTCGTGTGATTTCGTTTTGAAGTATTAGGCGAAAATCGTCTTTATTTATATAAAAATAAGTACCTAACTAGCATTCTTCAAGTATATAGCTATGTTAGTTAACATTCGAAAGAATCGCGCAGGTATGTACAAGTATTTGTACGAAAACCTTACACGTAATATTACAAATGTCGGAATATTACTTATTAAGGAATTCTCTTACTAATATCAGAAATCGCCTTTATTTTCCCGTAATACAAAAGTTGCACGTAAGCCGGCGTGCCGACATCGAAAAACTCGTTAAAAATCAATACGTAGCGGCAATGTTTACACGTAGTCATAGCGAAACGAGCCGTATTGGATGTCAGCCAATAGCGAGGGATATTTGTCGAAAGCCATGACAACCGTGGATACGCACCTGTGCTTCGAATATTTGGTCAATAGGTACAACAAACATTCCGAATAAACGCGAATACATTTAAGCGATGAATCAAGAGGCTAAGAAAATCGCGAACAGCCTCTACGGAAGAGTCAACGTGCCGCCCGTCGAAAAATGCCGAGTTAACTTTTGCACAGACTTAGAAAAGTCCGTTTTGATGAGCAACTTTGAGAGGCGGGCATGGAACCAAGTTGGGCCCGACGATGAATGGAACTTCTACTGGGCCTCCACGCAGACGTGCCGGAACTTATTCAGCGTCGAGAGCGGATACCGGATGAATGACAACCAAATAATAAATCACTTTCCAAACCACTACGAACTGTCTCGGAAAGACTTGCTCGTGAAAAATATAAAGCGCTATAGAAAGGAGCTCGAAAGGGAAGGCAATCCTTTGGCAGAGAAAGCCGAGGTCGCTTTACACGGAGGTCAAGTGGTAACTCGGTACGTTCATCTAGACTTTGTTCCTGTTACGTTTGTGCTTCCCGCCGACTACAACATGTTTGTCGAGGAGTACCGTAAATCACCGCAAAGCACCTGGATCATGAAACCGTGCGGGAAATCTCAGGGAACGGGAATTTTTCTCATAAACAAGCTATCTAAACTGAAGAAATGGTCTCGTGAAGCAAAAACGCCTTTCCACCCACAATTGACTAAAGAAAGTTACGTTATTTCGCGTTACATAGACAATCCCCTACTAATAGGGGGCAAAAAGTTTGACCTGAGACTTTACGTGTTGGTTACGTCTTTCCGACCTCTGAAGGCTTATCTGTTCCAACTCGGCTTTTGTAGGTTTTGCACGGTGAAGTACGACACAAGTGTTACGGAGTTGGATAATATGTACGTACATCTAACGAACGTTAGTGTGCAGAAACATGGAGGTGACTATAATAACATACACGGTGGGAAGATGACGGTCCAGAATCTGCGCTTGTATTTAGAAGGCACGCAAGGCAGAGCGGTTACCGAGAAGTTGTTTGCAGCGATGCAGTGGCTGATAGTGCATTCTTTGAAGGCTGTTTCATCTGTGATGGCTAATGACAGACATTGTTTCGAGTGTTACGGTTATGACATAATAATTGACAATCAACTTAAGCCGTGGTTAGTGGAAGTGAATGCGTCTCCTTCATTGACCTCGACGACGGTGAATGACAGGATATTAAAGTATAAATTAATAGATAATATGCTATCGGTGGTTCTTCCTTCGGACGGTGTGCCGGACGTTCGCTGGAATAAAATACCGAATGCCGAAGCTTTGGGTAATTTTGACTTGTTAATTGACGAAGAGTTAATAGAAAAGGAGGAACCTTCCACTCACAGTCGCGCAGTGAAAACGAAATATAAGTGATAACAATTTTATAGTGAGTGTTTAAACTTAAATAAGTGTAAGTTCACCCTGTGGGTCCCGATACCTTTCTGATCTTAGCATTTCTGAAACATTCACAATTGCGATACAAAGTAGTAACCTATAAAATTCAAATGTTCTAGAAAATTGCAGCGAGCGAGAACGAATCAAGAGGAGAATGGTACTACGGTGAATTGGCACTAATAGTTGTAGCAATCAAAGACAGTTAAAAGTTACATCCTCTGAGAAAATTAAAAACTATCTATTAATTTTATTGGAATAAGAAAAACTAGGAAACTGTATTGTATTGTTGTTGTAATTCATTTCTGTAGTGCGTCAGGGATGTCCGCAGATACGCATGTAGATTACTTTTACGCAACAATGCGTATGAGGTGCACGTCCCTGGTGTGCAGGGTGTAGAGCAGCTCCAACAGTGTCTTAAGCATGGTTGCGAGTTGGCTGGACTGTATATTCGTAGGTGACTATTGTGCCGTCTCTCATGGGATGTCGCAACGGTGACCAACTTTGTTATTTCTTGTGTTGTTTTCCATGTTTTTGTCTAGTGTCTGTGCACAGTCGTATATAGTCGTAAGTTCTACTAACAATCTTGTTGAGTCTTGGTTAATTTAATAAAGAAAAGTTCTATTCTATTCTATAATCATAACGTTCACTCTAGTTAAAATTAATGTACGACCAAGTTTTAGATCCAATACTGCTACTATCTACGTTATTAAAAACATTTAAACTCCTATCAGATGTTGCGATCTCGTAAAGCTGCCACAAGAGAGTATAAAATTAGAGAGTACGTCAAAGAAGCCGCCGTGCATACGTTGCGATTTGCATTTAAAAGTTTGTGGTGGAAAAATAACACCGTCGGGCCATTCTATATGCAAAATAGTGAAGAACTTCCGGCCGGTTAATGTTGTACAAGTTTATATCTACGGCGACCGCCACAACTTGCCTTTGCTCGCAACTTTATAATTTGGCGCTCCACGAACTCTTTGCGAATTTACGAAGTTTAAAAAATAAAAATTGTACGTGAGGAGGCTTTGTATGTGGTTTTGGTAAGTAGATTTGATGCGGGTTTAAAAAAGGGCTTTTGTTTATCGGCCAGTGGTATGAAATGTAGGATTAACACACTAAACACAAAACAGTTTTGTATTACAGTGGCAAAACAGGTTATTCAGTATTCTTACGTATCGACAACTTTGTCTATGAGATTGTTGTTTTAGTAGAATGATAGTCTGTCTTAGGGCCCGATCACACGTACCATAACTACACCACAACATGTGGACGGGCGCATTAGCTCACGTCCCCTTGATGTGGTCGATATCACTCACACGGTTGATTTTCACGGTCAAATGTGTTCTGTCTGTATAAACTATTAAATTTCATACAAATTATTGAATGAAATTTTTCTGTGTGTATAAACTATTAAATTTCATACAAATTATTGTATGAAATTTAATAGTTTACACACAGACCACATTTGACCCACTTGAACACACACTTTGACACATTTAAAAATCAACCGTGTGGGTGATATCGTCCACATCAAGGGGACGTTGCAGCCACAACGCAACCACCAGTGAGACCGGGTGCTAGTGGCCGGTCACATCGCAAACACAACGATCTGTCTATCTGCAAAGGTATGTTTCACACACGCTAATTTGTATGAAAATTCACACGTTACCACAGCTTGACCACATTTTGATGCTGCGATGTGGCGTGATTGTGATTCGTGTGAATGGGTCCTTAGATACATACAGTCTTGGCCCAGTCTGCTACAGTCTTACTGCTTTTGTTTTATGGCAGTATACCTAGCGGTTGTCAAGTATCAAGAAATAAAAGTTATTATTAATGCTTGCCATACTGGATGCGGCAGTCGCCTATAGGCGGATATTATTTCAAATTGACCAGTGAATCACTAGGCTCGAAGCTTATAATGACGTGCGCTCACGAGCTGCAATGGCGACATCGTGCGTAATAGCGCTATTTGAGGTCCGCAATGAATGGGTTAACGACATCTCCATGGGCGGTTTTGTAAAAAGTAAATTGTGTGATAGGTAGTGTTACTGTGAATGTGTTATATTATTACCGTTACTCGTATTATAATAGCTCTTTTAATTATGTGAAAGTGTAATATTGTTGTAAACATTGTAAGGGCGTATTATATACCTACCAATGGCTTTAACTGCATCGTAACTACTAGCGCCAACGCAACCACAACGCAACTACAAAAAATTGCAGCGACACTATTCACACGTAACCACTGCTTGCTCACATTTTGACGCTGCGATGTGGTGTGGTTGAGATACGTGTGAATGTGCCCTTAAAGACAGTCTTGGCCCAGTCTGTGCAGTCTTAAAATTTGATTTTGTTTTATGGCAGTATACCTACCGGTTGTCAAGTATCAAGAAATAAAAGTTATTATTAATCCCTGTCATACTGGAGTCGCCTATAGGCGGATATTATTTCAAATTGACCAGTGAATCACTACGCTCGGAGCTTATAATGATGTGCGCTCACGAGCTGCAATGGCGACATCGTGCGTAATAGCGCTATTTGTGGTCCCTAATGAATGGGTTAATGACATCCATGGGCGGTTTTGTAAAAAGTAAATTATGTGATAGTGTTACTTTAAATATGTCGAGGTGTAATATTGTTGTAAACATTGTAAGGGCGTCTTGTATACCTACCAATGCCTTTAATCGCAACTACTAGCGACAACGCAACCACAACGCAACTACAAAAAGTTGCAGCCACAACGTAACCACTGCTTGCCCACATTTTGTCGCTGCGATGTGGTATGGATGTGATACGTGTGAATGAGCCCTTATAGACAGTGTTGGCCCAGCTTATTGCCGCCCAGTAAGAGCGTATTGTATACCTAAAGAAAATTATTGTTACCTACTTAATATTTTATTTGATATAATTATCATATGCAGCAATTGATTTAATTATTAAAGGTATTTATTAACAGAAAGGTTAATACAAGTTAACAAAAAGATCTTCTAAACGTAAACTAACATAATTCGAGCAATGTTAAATAAGCTAAATCACCTCTTTTAACATACAAAATGTATGATGTTTGGTTGTTAATGTGACTACAAATTTGATAGATACATAAAAGACTACTGTTATACAGGATAAATGTTTAACTAGTGCGCAAACTGTAACCATGAATTCAGCACATGATTCTATACCCTAGCGTAGAAATTTTTCGCGTGTTATAAAAAAATAAAAAAAACAGTTATTCCATAGATAAGTGCAATACGTACGCGGGCAAAATGTACGGCAGAGCAATTTTTTTAAATAACCGACCGCAAATTTCAACGGGTTCAGAATCATGTACTGAATTCATGGTTACAGTTTGCGCACTGGTAAAAAATTTATCCATTATAGGGTATGCAGACCCACATTTCTAAATTTAAGTAAACTAGGTTCCCCATTTTTAATGTATAATATTTTTGTGTTCACCAAAAATCTTAAGGTACATCTATGTATGCATTTCTAAAATTTTATTCTTCCCCGAAAAATACTGATCGTGCACCAAATATTAAAGGTTAGGTTAGGTTATATTTTGGTGCACATTCAGTATATTTGGTGGAACACAGGCAAAATTAGGTAAATGAAATGGGAGTACTTTTAAATTAAATTGAAGTACTTTTAAATACCATCCATTTTTAATTATGTTGAAATTATCTAATTGTTCCATTAAACTGAAGATAAAATAATATAAAAAGAATAGAGAATATTAAAGATAAAGCGTAACACGTTGTGTTGAGGATGATGTTCTCATAGCATGTATAATTCCTTTTTCTTTTTTTTTTATATTCTTGTTTATATTCTATCGCATTTTAAATTAAATTAAATTATATTAATTTTCTTTAAGTAGGGACGCTGTACTGGTATAGCGTCTTAATAATTGATTGCTGCACCTGACGACGTCATTACGTCAACGCCAGCTGTCGCTGAAAACCAGCGCTGGGGTTCTGTCTTGCATAGGGTCGCAGCATAATGCTGAGCGATAGCCGTTTTGCGTGGCTGTGACGCATTTTTCCCCATAGTTTTCTTAATATTTTTTTGTGTTTATGTTCTTTATTGTTTCATGTTTACCGCAAATAAAGCTTTTTTCTTTCTTTCTTTCATTATTAAGTATTGTAGAATAATTGATATATTTAGGAATTTATACAAATGAGTGGGTTAGGTGACAGAAATCACGCTGGACAGGTGATATTATCATTATTTTTTATTATTATTATGAGAGCTAACGTTAATCCACCAGGAAATGGTAATGAGGTAGTTTTTACTTGTTGTAAGTCCTGATATTGGGTAATCGGGCTAATCTACTCTTATCAATGCATGGAGCAGTTAAAATGTCGTCAATTTTGCTGTATTATCGACACTAGAAACTTGTCAATCTACGAATCTATAAATTATGTTTCTATCATTAATCCACACTGTAAAATCCAATCTGTTGAAAAAATGCCGAAGCTAATAAAAAATAACCGCAGAGTAATCGTGTATTTATTTATTTTTCCCTCAACGTAAAATGCCTTTACAAAAATCTTCATAAGTAGCGTAAACACATCTGAAATGAAAATGAAAGCATATCAAAAGAAAGTAAATACCGTAAAATGATGACGTACTTGTCCTGTTTCTGTACCAGTCCGTACAGAAACAGGACAAGTACGTGACGTTGAAAACATTAAAATTTGCACTCAAAGAGGATAATGTGGGATCAAAATAATACGCGAAATGGATAAGCAAATTCAATATTATAACAATGAATAAAGGTTTTATACGTCACATTTTTATTCAAGCTTCCAAGTGTTTTATTATCAACGTGGATATGAAATACACAGTTTAATAAATCATATACATCAATAATACACATTTTTATATTAATCGCAAAATGTGTTGGTAAGCGCTCTCAACAACGCCTGGACCAATTTTACCAATTCCTTTTTTTTTAATGTTCGTTGAAGTCCAAGGTTGGTTTTTACGGCGAGAAAAATTTGGGTAGGGTAGGGTAGGGTAGGGTAGATAGGTAGGTAGGTAGGGTAGTGTAGGGTAGGGTAGGGTAGGTAGGTAGGTAGGTAGGTAGGTAGGTAGGGTAGGGTAGGGTAGGGTAGGGTAGGGTAGGGTAGGTACCTATCTACCCTACCCTACCCTACCTACCTACCTAGGTAGGTAGGGTAGGGTAGGGTATGTAGGTAGGTAGGGTAGGTAGGTAGGTAGGTAGTTAGGTAGGGTAGGGTGGGATAGGTAGGTAGGTAGGTAGGGTAGGTAGGGTAGGGTAGGGTAGAGTAGTGGAGTTTATACTATAGCTTTTGACAGAAAGAAGTCTGTCGGGTCAGCTAGTAGGTATATAAAATTATCGTATCACAATGTACCATACTCCTCCGAAACGGCTTGACCGATTTTTATGAAATTTTATATGCATATTCAGTAGGTCTGAGAATCGGCAACTATCTATTTTTTTTAAGTTTTAGGTAGGTAAGTAGGGTAGGGTAGGGTGGGTAGGTAGGTAGGTAGGTAGGGTAGTGTAGGGTAGAGTAGGGTAGGTAGGTAAGTAGGGTAGGGTAGGGTAGGGTAGGTAGGTAGGTAGGTAGGGTAGGGGTGGGGTAGGTAGGTAGGGTAGAGTAGTGAAGTTTCAGGGTCAGCTAGTATTCTGTAAAATTTAACTAAGGTCACGCCTTGTTTCGTAGGTAGGTACTACACCTCTGCCCAACTCTATCATCATCATCATTTCAGCCGAAAGACGTCCACTGCTGGACATAGGCCTCCCCCAAGCACCGCCACTTCGACCGGTTCTGTGCTTCTCGCATCCAGCGGATCCCTGGGGCTTTCATAAGGTCATCGGTCCACCTTGTGGGAGGCCTTCCAACGCTACGTCTTCCGGTACGCGGTCGCCACTCCAGAACCTTTCGGCCCCAACGGCCATTTGTTCTGCGCGCAATATGCCCTGCCCATTGCCACTTAAGTTACGCCCAACCCTATACCTGGTACCTATTAGTACACAGGCCTACAAATCAAGCTATACATTTCTAGTTTAAGCTGATCTCGCATTGTGAGATACAATGAGAGGTCAGCATATACTGGTGGCTTGATTTATAGCCACACCTACATTTCGCCAGTTAGGTTTAAGTCCCATGTAATACGGGACGCACCTATAGACATCAACCGGGCACAAATTCCGGACTGCTACTGAGAAATTCCAAATAGAAAAACCCAATAACACTTTTCCCGAACTGGAAATCGAACCCAGGACCTCATGCTCAGCAGTAACGCTTGCAACCACTCGATCAACGAGGCATTTTCGTAATATTTCTTCGTGTTTTATTCACAAAAAAAGAGATAGCATATCAGTGGAATGAATGATGGTGAAAAGGACGAAAGAAAATCGGATTAAGGTGGACCACACAGAAAAAAGAAAAGTTGGCCGTCACTGGACGCTCGGCAGAAGTGAAACATCTAAATTGATGAGTAATCAAATAATTTAAGAAATCTAACAAATAATTATGAAAAAAAAAAATACACGGTGACTAACTAAAATCCACCCTGGGTTTTAGTTAGTAAAAGTTCCGCTCCGCCCAGAGCGGGAGAATTATTTAAAAACAAAAAACAGCTATTTCCTACAAAAGTGCATACTTAAGCGGTCACAATGTATGAAACAGCAATTTTTTTTTAAATTACGGACGACTTCCAGAATCATGGACTGAATCCATGGTAACCAGTTTCGCGTTGATGTCCGTTCCAGACTGTATGTTTTTCTTATTATTATTTCCTTTATTTAAATAAATCCATATAAATTATATTTTTAAATATTAGAATATAAAAGATATAAAAACATTTAAAAATATAAAAAATAGTACCCCACCGGTATCGGGAACAAGGTCCAAGCTACCGGCGGTCAGGGCTCCAGAGAGAGGAACCCCTTCCTTATTATTATTATTATTTTATTTATATATGTCTACATATCTCGGGGCCCTGGGGTCCCGGACCTTTGGAAGGCGTACGAGGGGCCGAAGCCAACTCGCAGAGGCCCGTTAGACACTTTTTAATGAAATGAGGCACCAACCGACGATTATCCCTGTACGCACTATGCAAGTGCACCCAAGGACAACCCCCGGTTGGTGTAGGACTATTGCAGGATATGGAAAACAAAGATATTGGACTATGGGTTTGGGTGGTTAAAATGGACTGGTTACCAAAAACTATGGAAGGACTATGGCCCCTGCCTGATCAATGTTTTATTAAACACGGATAAAATGGCAGGGGGTGACTTGCACACTCAATAATGGGCCCCCGAAAACGGTCGCTAGCACATAGTGACGTAGCGACAAGGGGGCAACATGTCCTGAGGTGCTCGAGGAGTGGAGAGGTATTCCAAGGCTCTCAGAACAATCCCAGAGCCCGGAAGATGGTCAAGATCCCTACAAGAACTTACTGGAATACTTCCTTCCTCCGAGCACGTTTGCTCTTGCGAATCTCCACTCAAGCCGGCCAATAAAGGCAAGAATGAGGTGGGAGCTCAGTTCCTCGTCAGTGTTCACTCCAGCCGGCCAATAAAGGCAAGCTAGGGTTGAGGAACATGACTTCTCCCGGGAGATAGGGTCCGTGGGGTCGCAACTGCCCAACAGCTCGCCACATGCTGCCCTGCGGGTTTCTGTATCTCTCTTGGTCTGGCTCCTCACCCTAGACATGTTCCGGCAAAGTAAACTCTACCGGCACAGACCTAGATTTCGGAGCGCGCAAGCCCCCCCACGACGTCAACGTAGAAATACGGCAGTGGGGTTATTATTATTATTATTAGAATGATGTATAAGTTGTATCTATTCATACACGAAATATTTTAAGAGGACCATCTATAAGTAGTAAAAAAGCCATAGCAGCGAATTTTTTTTTTCGCTGCTATGGCTATGTCTAAAGCTACGTTCAGATATCGAGTGCTCAACACAAAGCAAAAAATAGTTTCCTTGCAACGCTCTTTTAGACTACGGTCTACAAGAGCGTTGCAAGGAAACTATTTTTTAAACATTGTGACTCATATCTGCCTATCTATACCTACATAAAACAAATTAAAATCACTTTTTGTGTCTGTCTGGTTGATCGCGTCATTCTTCTAAACCACGCAACAGATTTTGATGCGGTTTTCAACATCATTTGGATAAATTATCCTTGTAGGTTTATGTGTAAAATACATAAATTTTAAACTTACATATCATAAAGAAATCTCGATGTTTTGAAATCCTAAAAACCGTGCGAAGCAGGGACAGGTCGCAAGTTCTATACTGAAAAGTTATAACATGATTTAATACCAAAGACCTTTGTTGTAAAATATATTGTTTCCAAGTTGACTGGTAGGGCTACTATCAAATTTGTCGAGATTTGTCTACAATTCTGGCGTTATCCAAATGCCTAAAAAAATAACATAATCCAGCATTGCATATTGTAAGCGGACACGACCTTTATGCCTGGAGACTTTTATTTAGATATTAATTTTTGTTTATATTTTTATTTAACAATTTATGTACACACATATAAACAGACAAGAATAAAGGAACAGAAAAATACGTACAAAGGTGATGCTTATTTCTAATGAAATCTCTTCCAGAATACCTGCGATAGGAAAGTAGATATAGAGATGTAGACAATGTGTGCAAGAGTAGAAGAGAAAAAAAAAATGCATGTAAAACAATATTAATACTTTTAAACATAGTAGTTTTTTGCTTGAGTATATTTTTCATTGTATTTGTTAGTATATTGGCGTGTGTTAGCTGACACATGGTAAATAATTTAGTTTAATGTTCTGCGCCTAGTAATGTTAATTACTTTGCGTACCTACTAAATAGAATCAAGTTTTTGTAACTGAACAGACAGCTGTGATGCTGGGAAGTTTGTTTTGTAACTTCTTCCCAGCTAAAGCACTAGGAAGTGGTGAAGGGCGGGCGTTTTGGGGGACTGATTTATGTAATTTTGAAGTTCGAAAAGTGCTGATTCTCAGCCCAATCTGAATAAATGACTTTCGATTTTGATTTTAACATGACCACCAAACTCGAGTAAACTCAAAAATACCGGCCAAGTGCGTGTCGGACCACGCACAATGAAGGGTTCCGTAGTTGGTATGATTTTTTCCCAAGAACAAACTTAACATCGTAGTTGAGAAACATGTTCTTCCATAAGGAATGTATGGGAGAACATGTTTTTCAACTGTAAACGAAAGTTGGTTGACTATTACTCGGTAACTTGTGACGCCTACTTGGCTGTGATAAATTTTCTTTTAACTTCGTTATATACTATCTACTGCTGTGATTTTTTTTACATATTCAAGTACAACCATTTAGCTGGCAGGGGGGGGGGACACACACTTAACACTAACAAAAATTAGAACTAATATTTCAGAAACGGATCCCTTAATCCAAAAATTGTTTTCACAAACCCACAATATTTTTGAAAAACCCATCCAATAATACCCCACAGCATACGGTAAGGGAAAAAAAAAACATCCCACTTTACATGTACAGGCGGTACCCAAATTTTTTTTTTTTCTTGATTTTATTTTCCACTTTGTCGGCGTGATTTATATTTTTATCCATGCCAAATTATAGTTTTCCAGTACTAAAGAGTCTCTGAGCTAAGCTGGGACCGACGGACGGACATGGCGAAACTATAAGGGTTCTTTGTCGACTACGGAACCCTAAAAAGGCACTTTGGCACTTGGTTTTCTCGTGACGAGAGACCGATGTAGCAAGTTATTGAAAACAAATTATTTTTATCATAACAACATCGGCTTGACTTTATTAATTAAAATTCATGATTTAAGGAATGCTATCTAGTATAAAGACGAGGCGAATTGCAGCCCTAACGAATTACAGTACCTGGGTGTAGGTTTAACATTAACGTAAAACTCCACTAACTAAAATACGTCTAGGTGGTTGAATCTACAAGAGACTATAACTTAAAATAGTCCATAAGACATTCAAAGCAACGCATGTTTTAATGAAATGTTACCGTCGTCTTTACTGCACATAAAGCGCTCGTCATCTAAACTTAGCCTTACCGACTAATATATACGACAGCGCTTTGCACCGCGTCGCGCCTCCTAATGCATGCTGCATACTTTTCCCTGTCGCATATCGCAGGGTACTGCCACAAAATTGACACAGAAGGTCGACTCCATACTTCGGGCGTAAATACATGCACACATACACATGTGTCTACGTACAGTGAGTGCAAGTGTACTCGCGACTGGCATTTGCTTGATATCGCGATATGTGCACGTCTATTTGCGCGTGCAACGATGTTCGCTCGTTGCTTGAAGCTGGCCTTCTGCAGAATTCCTATGTATTTTGTGGTACCGCTATGTGTTCATTACTTATGTAGTACACTCTACGACTTAAAGGAACGCTCAGTTGGAACCCAGGGTAAATTGTGACAAGTACTGCGAAGCTTGGAGATTTGTACCGGATTTTTAAATATTTGATAGGATTTGGTTGTTGTTTGACATTGTTTAGGGCTACGTTTCTTTGTGAGAGCTTAATAGGTGTATATGTGTACTAAATAGGTGAGGGAATCTGCTGGTTATGTAGGTTTTTGTGGTTGGTTGACCAAAAGTCAAAGAAACCCGGTAAAGAAGAAAACTAAAATGTTACACGAAGCAACAAAATTCGATCTAAAGAAAAACGGCCACATTCCTCTATATTGTATTTTGTTGCTTCGTGTCTCAATATGAAACTTTATAAAAGGTATTAGAAAATTCTAAACACACTTACCGAGGGAGCTGTAGGAGCCGTTTTTCATAATTCCTTCTCAATCACGAGATAATATTTTTTTTAAAGAGTGGCGCTGGTGGACCTGTGATAGCCCTCTTAAGTAAAATTATGAGTTTAAATAAAATCCGACGGATTTTAGTTTACAATCTATCATTAAAAAAAGTAATTAACTTCCACAGCACAGGTGCGCTTGCCTTGAAAATACATTAACTCAGCTTAACCGAGCGTCTAAAACACATTAGTAAAACATACCGCCACAAAACCGGCCAGAACTTTTCAGCCACCAGAGAATGGACGAAAAAAAAAAACAGGCAAAAAAGTTAGGGATGCCAGCAGTAGCCAGGAAACGCCAGGGTATTTTTCGATCGATAGGATGCCAGTGGAACGGCCTCCTGCATATTTTAATGTCACGTTTTTGCCCTGAGCTTAAAGTGAAACTAACTTCGATTGAAAAAATCCGCGAAGCGCCTCGTCACTAGCAAAGTTATTAATCACATTGCGGCGAAACCGCTCAACAAGAATGTTGGTACTATTATGTAGAATTGGTACTAAATTTTTGAACTGTAAAATTCTTTAGGCGCGTTGGGCGAATTTTGGTAACGGAAAATCTTTTGGATTCGCGTCACTGATATGCTAATGTTAACAGTACATCTGTAGCTATGCAAAGTTTTAAATTTTTATTTTTATCTTATAATAGTCACTGTGTCTTATGACTCAAAAAAAAAAAAAAAAAAACTCAAACTGAAAGCATTTATTTCAATTAAACCATTTACAGGCACTTTTGAATTGTCAAAGAGACGGTCAGTAAGAGTTAACTAATTTTGGTCACCTGCGTTTTAGCTAGGTACCTATTCTAGAGAGTTGTCGCTCTGTTACTAAAAAACTAGATTTGAGTTGAATGACTTATTAGTCTTACGACTGATCAACATTGGTCGATCTTTTCTTCTAGTTTTAAAACATGATTGAATTTTGTCGTGTAAAAGTGTTTTTTTAAAAATCAATTTACAGAAATAAATATAATTTATGATTTATCTTTAAGAGACGCTAGTTATTTTCTGAACTGAATTCGGTAAACTCAAGATACGTAATTTATACGAAATTTTTTGCCGTTCAAAAGAAATAAATTTCTATGATCACTTTACTCGATTATAATCCGTAATCGATTTAATGAACCTAGAATTATAATTTCACTACGTTTCTACTACTGTTTTTTAATCTCACTATGCTTTGATCACACGTATCGAGTAAATGGGCGAGACAGTGGTCTCGGCCGAGTGCTCGGTAGGTATAAACACATCACCGAGAGCTTGAGCGAACGCTCCGCAGAGTTATAGGTCGAGACAGTCACTCGGACCCTGTTCTATTTACTAGACCGAGTGCCCACCCCCTCGTAACCCCGCACTGACTCGCTTGCCCACTCGGCAGGTATAAACATGCACTCGGTGTATACTCTGGGCACACTCATGTATCGCTCGCATTAAACTGTGATGCTACCGTTTCCCGCGATTTTTATGAACTGACTGACTGACTCGGTGCCAAGTTAAAAATACGTGTAAACACCTACTCGTCCACTCAACTACACTGAAAAAAAAAAAGAAGTTGCCACAATCAAGATTTTGTTTAGATTGACTAAGTAACTTGATTGCATCTGAGCCTATCAAGCACAATGATCACAGCTACTACTTTTATTTGATTGACATTTGAAACGGAATCTTGATTGGAGTTATCACAAAACCTATTTGCAGCAATCAAGTCAAAATATAGTTGCTCCAACCAAGATTATTAGATTAAAGTTTCAATGATCTTTATTGAAGTAATCAAAATTCTTGATTGACACAACTGACCTAATTACAGTTAACATTTTTTTAACTTGTCTCTTTTTAACTCTTCTACAATGATGTCATGTTAAGGGTAAGTTTGAGCGTTCAATCATTTGAACTAGTATTGCTGCAATCATGTCGTGATGATCAACCAAACTAAGATTTTGATTAATCTAAACAAGATTATTGTCAACCACGCTAAAAAGTCACTTGATTGGAGTGCATTTTTTTCAGTGTAGTATCATTTTGCTGTCTCGCCCATCTACTCGGTATGTGTTGTCAAGGGACGCGCGCCTTACGTCCCAATGTCCTCACCACCAAGTCTACAAACACGCACACACGCACAAAAACTTCCGACTTCGTCATTGTCTCGGACGCGGTGACCGTGTGCCGCACAGTGGAACGAATGTATGGGAGCGGTTGGACGTAGACATGTCCGAAAAATAAGAGTAAAATTATGACAAACTAATGATGCCATCTTATTCGATTACTTAATGCCTTCATAAATTGTGGTGATGAATTTCTTCATAACTCCCATATTTCGGGAGTAATTTGAGAAAATGTGAAATTTTACTATGAAAATGAGTGTATCGAGCTCTCTCCCTCCTGATTCCGGGCTTGTTTCAAGTAGCGGTCTCTAATATCGTAATGCTATTACTAAGAGCTATATTTAATACTAAGACATATAGTGCGCCAAATGTGCACTTTCTGGGATAAAAGGAAATGAAAATTTAAAAAAAAAAACGTTTTTTCCCCATTTGTATTTACTTTAAACCGCAGACAGACTTATTAAGAGGTCTATAAATATATTATATATATACAGAAATATATATTAACAAAAATATTCACAAGAACTGATGAGAGTATGACTTTTAAGTAAGTTGATAATAAATTACCTAGTTTCATTAAAAGTACAATAAATAATTAAGATGTAAGCTCTAATTTACTAAGTTACACATTTTAAAACAATAACATCATTTAATTATCTTCGTCATCATCATCATCATCAATTAATTCAAATTCAGAATCGATGTCCGCTAAATCATTTATGTTAACAAATTCGATATCACTTTTCTCAGAATCCGTAAGCTCATAAAATTCCTTAAAAGAAGATTTTTTTACAAACTTATTTCCTTTTGGACGGATACTTGTAACAAGTGGATCAGAAGACAGTAAAAGATTGTGCATAATATCTTCATTGCATGAGATACTGCTATGCTTTCGAGAATGCCCCTCTCTATATTTTCTAAAATCTTTATTTCTAGCCTCAGATGCCTCTTCGGATAGAAAACCAATGGGCACAATTGACATGTTCTGAACTATGTCTGGCCCATGCATTAAAATTTTATGAAGTGAAGAAGGCATATAATACCATGGGTATAACTCCACGTAAAGCTTAGCAGTATCAAAGCAGAACTCTCGGAATTTAGTTACGTTGATCTTCTCTCCTGATGAAATACACTGCAAGATCACACAGATTTTTCTTAAAAGCATAGCATCTATTCCGGTCAGTTCAGCAGATTTAGTGTAGTTTTCAAAAAATCTCCTTGCCGAGTTGCCATTGTTGGTGGATCCACTGCCTTGTTTCACAACATCGAGAAGTAAGCCCGTTTCTCTTCTTACAGCCTCTTGAACTCTTTTCTTCCTGTCATCAACTTGCCTTTTTGCTATATCACCCCTTACTTGCCATGATTTTATGTCTAATTTGTAGGAAATGTGTAATAAGCATTCCATTGAGCGAATCCAAGCGTGAAGGGTGCTTAAGCTATATTTATACATGTCCTCGTTTGCGTGTTTATCTTTGATTAACTCTAAATTATTCATTTCTTTAGGACAAGCCTTGCATATGTCACACACTGAAGCTGCTGTATTGGATATAATGGAATGAATTTTACCATCAATCATTGTCAACAGCAGTTGGTGTTTGACACTAATTCCATCAGTGATGGTGGATGGAGTTAAGGCTTCAATCTCTGCTTCGATTTCAGCCATCTCTCTCTGCACATTTTCTTTGGTTTCCTTTATAAACTTAAACAATATTGGCCGGCAAAATGAAGTGGAAGATGGTCGCTCGTTTTCCCAAATTGTTACACCTTTTGAGACGAGCCGCAGTGGTACAAGACTAATCATAAAATTACTAGCAAGATCGATTTGCTCATCTTCACTCGTCCTTTGATGATAAATGCTTTGGCTCGATGATCCGTCAAAACCCCATTTGCTGGTCAATACGAGCTGTTGATTGGGATCAACAGGGGTTTCTAACGACCTAATAAGTCTTCTTGAGGTTAAATCCATCAAGGCTTGTAATTTGATTTTTGCAGAGCTCTCTGTAACTGTGAGATCTTCTTTGGCCGGATAGCACTTAATTTTTTCTTTAACCAACATGTAGTAACTCGGGTATTGAAGAGCTCCTTCTTGAGTGTTGAAATCCCGAAGAGTGTTATAGCGCCATTTCGATAAGTTCATCGATACATAAAGAGCCAATGCCTTCAAAGGGGATATTTCCCGTACCTGAATTGATTTACCTTCAATGAAGGCTTTGATTTTTGAGGCCTCTTCTGGATTCTCCGTCAAGTATTTCATAACATAAGCTGTATCGCTTTGTCCTGCCTTTTGAAGCGCCCTTTCGGCCGAAAACATAATTTCAGCGCTGCTACTGCTGCATGAAAGACTATCTTCAGTGCGTCTTCTTTTTTGCCGGTTACTAAGGTCCTCAAAAGATTTACGAGGACTAGGATGTGTACAAGTTGAAGCATCAGATTTAGCAGGAGAAATTATGGGCTCGATGACGTCACTTATATTTTCTGTAGAAGGTTCCATATTTTCATTCTGTAATTCCGGCCATTGAATTGCAGCCTGTAGCCAAATCTCATGTTTCTTCCGAAACTTATCTGTGCTTCTTCCAGACTGTGTCCATTTTGCATAAATGCGGTAGCAAAATCGACGACACCAGTCTTTTAAACTTGTTTCAGCACTTTCACATAACTGAACACAACTGTTATCTTTTAAAACACTGAACAAATAGTTAAAGTCGCGTAAATCTTTATGTGCGCGTGCGCATAAAGCAACGTGAATATCAAGATTTGTATTAAAATTTGGAAAATACATTGCGAGATTAGCTTGGATACAACGAGGTGTAAATCAACACTGATTTTAAAGTTACTAATAGTGACCTATTTATATAAAATCCAGGTATCCCAGGTATCCTTTGTTAAATATTGCAAGGTAATTAGTTATTGTGATAATTAGTAAATGATGCATGCTAAATTAGTGTATTAAGAGCCATTTAGTAATTAAATAATAGCAATGTTCTTATCAGTAATCATTAGTGCATCAGTTTTATATGTAAACCTTAAGTCCCTAATTATATATCCTAATTAGCTTATATCTTCTCTAATTGGCTGCTCAGAAATGTTATTGTAATAAGGTAAACCTTTAGAAAAACGGTTTTAATCAACAAAATAAACAAAAAATAAAAAAATTGTGTTATAAAATAAACATCACTCTTTATCCCAGAAAGTGCACATTTGGCGCACTATGTGTCTTAGTATTAAATATAGCTCTTAGTATTAGCATTATGATATTAGAGACCGCTACTTGAAACAAGCCCGGAATCAGGAGGGAGAGAGCTCGATACACTCATTTTCATAGTAAAATTTCACATTTTCTCAAATTACTCCCGAAATATGGGAGTTATGAAGAAATTCATCACCACAAGTTATGAAGGCATTAAGTAATCGAATAAGATGGCATCATTAGTTTGGCATAATTTTACTCTTTTTTTTCGGACATGTCTACGTCCAACCGCTCCCATACATTCGTTCCACTGTGTGCCGACTCGATACCGAGAGCTCCTGCGCTCACACACACATTCACAGCGTGTTTGTATATTTGGTGAGCACAAATAAAGCGTGCGTCGCTTAGTATTTTTATATCACGACTAGCTTCTGCCCGCGACTTCGTCCGCGTGAAATTTCGGCCCACCCATCGCGTCGCATTCGCATCCCGTCGCTCGCCCGCGCTAAAACTTCGTTGTCGCTTAGCGTAGTTCTTTCTGACTTCCGTTCTTTTCGCTTGGCTCCTAAGGGTCGTAGCATGATGTTGTTGTTGTTTGTGTGTTGATTGTTATTGTTGCTATAGCTTTCCTCGATAAATGGGCTCTCCAACACAAAAATATTTTTTCAATTCGAACCAGTAGTTCCTGAGATTGGCGCGTTCAACCAAACCAACAAACTCTTCAGCTTTATCCATACTAATATTATAAATGTGAAAGTAACTCTGTCTGTCTGTCTGTCTGTCTGTTTTCACGCCTAAACCGCTGAACCGATCGTCATGAAATTTGGCAGAGATATAACCTGGGTTATGGAGGACATAGGTTACTTTTTTACGCGATAAATGACATCCACGCGGGCAGAGCCGCGGGAAAAAGCTAGCAAATCATATAGCTGACCCGCGCAACTTCGTCTGCGTCACCTACTCGTAAGAGAGAGAGTGGTTTAAGTAATGAACTTTCTACTTATTTTGTTGCGGAGTTATTTTAAAATTATGATATCTCCTAAGATGTTGATTGAAATTAAGTGATGACAAGGACAATTTTGTTTACATTTAAATACTTGTGATTAATAACATATTTATTTGGATAATGATTAATATTATGTTGATAAAACTCCTTCGCAAATAATGAATTAATTTCGAAAAAATTTGATAACTATAAAAAAAGGTTAAAGTGAGTCAATCTTAAAAGATAAACATATGCTGTCGCGGACTTTTTTTTAGAACTTTTAAAGAGGAACAATTCCATCATACATGATATTTGCGTAACTTAAACCGTTTATGCAGCGCACGCAACGGAAGCTCTCAAAAAGGAATAATTTTTCCCGTTTTTGCAACATATTTCATTTATGCTCCGCTCCTATTGGTCGTAGCGTAATGTTATATTATTGCCTATAATATTCCTCAATAAATGTACTGTCCAACACAAAAAGATTTTTTCAATTCCAACCAGCAGTTTCTGAGATTAGCGCGTTCTTCAGCTTTATATATTAGTATAGATATAAAAGTACTATACAAAATTCATCGCCCACACACACTTTTCATCATTCACGTATTCCGAGTCAGTACCTATCTAATAAGAAAAGTTCGGCGTGATACAGACACGCTCTAAAGCCACGTCTACTTTAAGTTTCTGGTTTAAAGTCAGTAATAATGTATAAAACTGTCAGCTGGCTCGACTATTTCCATTATCTTTACTACAGTACATAGATAAACTCAATATCACGCACACGAAAATCTTTCAAGCGAAACAGCGAGCTTTTATCGGTTCAAATAGGATTATGTGTTTCAGTTTGAGAAAGAAAATATTGTATGACCACAATATACTGCAGGGGCTATTTTATTTATAAGAGAGTCTGAGTTTCAATTTTATAAGACTTTATTGTATTCCAACAAAGAACATACGAGGAGCTCTATGCTTTCAGTTCTGGGTAAACCTTTGGAAAATAATAAAATAAGTTCCAGCACAAACTGTGCGTCTTGTCACTGCGTCTAGTCGTTGCGACAAGTAGCAAGAGCGCAAGACTGCCTAGCCTGTCATTGCGACTCTGCAACTCGACGCCAAAATGAAAATTGTCGGCCGCAGACTGTCGTTGCGTCTAGTCGCCAAGCTGTCGCAATCTCATTTCAAAATCAAAATCAAAATCAAAATATTTTATTTCACATAAACCTACATGGGCACTTATGAAACGTCAGAAGCTAGGTGCACGGTTCGAGTTAGTCGTTTCCTATGGAGAAGAGCCGGCAAGAAACTCCACGGTTACTCTTTTAAAAATAATTGGCTTTACAATATTATTAAATAAACAGTGATCATAGGTATGGGAGGACAGTGTAGGCCTTTCAACAATTACAATTTCGCATAGTATGCGCCATGTCTAACAGTATCCAAGTGCAACATCCGGTTTCTATTAAACAGACTGTCAAAAGTATTTTAATTGCTGTGATTCGCTGAATGAAATAATCATCATCATCATTTCAGCCGAAAGACGTCCACTGCTGAAGCAGTGGACGTCTATGTCCACATATGCCTCCCCCAAGCACCGCCATTTCGACCGGTTCTGTGCTTCCCGCATCGAAATAAATAACTAGCAATTAAATAATTTGAAATGAGTTTGCAAATCTGTAGCCTAATTTTTATGTTGATTAGCCTTTCAGAAACTGAGTTTAAGACCATTTAATTAATTAGCTGGCAAGTTTTAAAATAACTGTCGCTAGATTAATTCCTTACGAAAATACTTTATCCTCACGTACCCATTAACTTAAAATGCCAAAATTAATAAAATCACAGTCACGCGGGCGAAGCCACGAACACAGCTAGTTAATTAATGAATAGGTCATTGAAGTTAAGCTACCTCTAATTTCCCAGGCACTTAATTTTGGTTTACTCATACTAAAATGGGCAAAAAAGTCCAACATTTTGTTACAAAAAAAAAAAAAACCAATAAGGAAAAACTGTCTCACACACACCTTGTCATCAATATTTTTATGATAGCCCTAAACTACATGTTCCATCATTCCAACGGTGAAAGGTAAAGGGGAATTGGCGGAAATTGCACTCAATTGAAGGCATCGTCCCTAGCCTACAAATTACGAATGTACTGCAAGTCGGGAGCTATGACTAGGGATGTGCCATTCTATTGCTGGTACGTGATCACGGGAATCAAATCCGCTATTCATAGGTTGTTGTGACTGGGGGCTTTTTCAATGATTGGGATGGGAGTTTTTTGCTATTCAATTTATTAGGTATCCAATATATTGATGAGCTTTGCTTCGTTTGGTCCAGTGTTTGCAAGCATGATTTTTTATTGTTCTGAGGTCAGGGTTGGGCAGTGTTTATGGATTCTTCCAAAACGAAATTTCTGTCAATGGTACATAAGGTGTTTCAGTAAATTTGTTTCAGCATATCCTGCCATAACATGGCGTGTATTCAAAAGCATCGATGTCAATTAATCTGTCTTAAAAATTTATTACAGATTCTATTGATTTGTCTTCTAAATAGTCCTTAATGGTGTAATATCTTTAAACAGTAATAGTTTCAATTCTATTCTATTTTTTTAAGGTTCTGGCTCCATCGGTAACTAGTAATAGTTTGAAAAGTATTTTTTAAACATTGTTAGCGGTCATTGACATTGTCAGTCTTGAAATCAATGACAATTTGCCCGTCCTGGGAATCGAGCCCCGGACCTTATGCTCAACAGTAGCGCTTGCGACCACTAGACCAACGAGGCTATTACATCTATTATGTGTGGATATATTAATATTTTAGTTAAAGACGTCACAAATCATATTCTTCTCTTCTTGTTCTCATACACTATTGTTCGTGTTTGTGTTGTGTGTTATTGTTGTTGTATATTTGTTTTGTTCTCTACATTTCTATGTCATTTCTCCTATCACAGGTCTACCAACACAGTATGTTCTGTCTACAATAATAATTGTTATTATGATTCCGGTTAAATCCCGTAAAACAGAACCAAATAATTTCCATCTCAGCATAGCACCAAGCTGTAATAACTAAAATCTATTAATAGTTTTCCAGAAAATTCTTAAGCTTAATCTCCGCCAGTCGTTCAAGCTAACTTATAGCATTTCCGAACTTTCAAACTGTTATCAAAGTTCACGTTTAATATGCCCTAGGAACTACTTAGTATCACGAGCTGGGAGAGGGTTTAATGAGCTCTTTGGAGCAGAAAGCGGTTAAATTTATGAGTATACTGCAACTATAAATTCCGGCTGTACCTGTTTACTGGTTATCAGGATACGTAGAATATTATGTTGGTTAATTATTTCAAATTATAGTTTCAATACATAATTCTGCCTATAAGGCCGTCCGCTGTTATAGGTAGACACCAGCGACAATTAAGGGGGTGAAAAGGGGGCATTTTGTTTGTATGAGAAATCTTATTCCTTGAATTAATAAACTTGAAATTTAGCACAAATACCTATCTAAGTAAATTATAAAGCTTGTAATTTTTTGTTTTTTGTAAAATACCCCCAATATCAATAGGGGGATTGGGGCGTCTTAAGGCTGGTATGGAAGAATTTTAACATGAAACTCAGTATTTAAACTTAAAATAAAAAATAAAGAAAAATGCATATCAGGGATTTTCGAAAATGTACCCGGGGTGAAACGGGGTGGTCAATTTTACAGGGGACGATTTTATTTCGTGGCTTGATACACTCGAAAATTTATATAGATAACCTAAAAATCAAATAATGGAATTGACACAAAAGACTTTAAAAAAATTAACACCTTTGGGGGTGAAAAGGGGGATACAGTTTGTATGAAAAAATATTATTTCGTTGATCTATTAACTTAAAACTTGGCCAGAATACTTTATCATCATTGTCCTGCCCTAATTCCAATTTATTTGGGGTACGCGCAACATGTCTATTTATACTTATGTATAAATAAATAATAAAGATCTTAATCATTATTAGTACCATTAAAGAGGGATGAAATCCATGCGAACGAAGTCGCGGGCGAAGTGCTGAACGACTGATATACCAGATATTTTGCACAAGTGATTTTGCATACGGATTTTTATAATGTAGGCGAGCTCTAAGAAGGGGTTTTGGAAATTCGACCTTTAAAGGGAGGGATTTCTATCGTATGGAAAATCTTATTTCTTAAGATGAAAAACTTGAAAGTTAGCACGAATACATTCTTAAATTAATAATAAAGTTTGTCATTGTTTCGTTTTTTTACTTTAGCACCCCTCAAAAGGATTTTAAGGGGTTTAGCACGCCTAAAAATCCTTTTGAGGGGAAAATACAAAATCCACGCGGACGAAGTCGTAGGAAAAGTGCTAATAATAACATAATAGTGCCAAAGTTTAGCCAAATACAACCTTGAGCTTAAAGTTTTCATTGTGAAATTGTCAATTTATGTAAATGTTCCACAAGTGAAACTAAATAGCACAGTTCTATCTAACGAAAAAGCATTATGAAACACTCCACTGAAAGAAATGTAATTTAAAAACACACCTTTGTCAGACGTCACATATTTTCGTAACAAGTGTTTCAATACAAAATTAATTATCCACGCCACCGCCACTCTTAATACCGCATGCAAATACAGATAAAGAATTGGTTATGTTGACCATGATCCATTGCACCCCAGTGGTTATAAGAGACCTAAGAAGGCTGCCAGAATTCCTAAAAATAAAATTAACCACAAAACCACACTCCACTACGAAGGCAAACAAAATAAAATAAAAAAACACAAAGAACACTTCTCAATTGTTTCATTGAAATGTCAAAAAGAAGCCTTAAAAACCGAATAGGCTTACATTTATTTAATCTACAAGCAAAAATATTTCAGTTCAAGCCAGACGGTCACATGAGCGAAACCGAGTTTAATGGCTAGTGCAATAAATTTGCCACCCAATTTAATTACGGCCATTTAATATACTACGAAATACGTTTACGAGCTACGACCGACGATATTACGATCCCGCACAACGTTAACATAAAAAAATGAATGAATCAAGTTAAAACGAAATGTTCATAATGAATATTATACACTACACATCGCATGGCAATTACGCCATGTAGTTACATGGCGTAATTGCATTGCCATCTTTCTTTGCTACGAATGCCTACAGGCGTAGCGTTTGCTACGTACAAATGTAGTTACATTTGTGCGTAGCAAACGCTACGCTGTAGGCATTCGTAGCAGATGTAGTGTAGCCATAAGTACGCGGCTACACTACGCCGCGTGGAGTCGAAACGTTTCGGTGAAATATTTGTATTACTGTGGGCACCTTTCACTCTGCCTTTATTAGTATTTAAGGATAACATAACATCATGCTAATGATCCGTTAAGGGGTAAGCAGAATTACTAGAGCTACCCAAAACACCTTAGATATAAATAAGGGGGTTGGATATTGCAATTATTATACATAAATAGTTGCTTGAGCTGTGCCATTGTCTCCTTAGTTAATAATTCAACAATAACCCTTTCCTATTGTCATCGTTTCGACTCACGGGAAGATAGGCTGGTTAAAGTACTTCGTTATGCTATCCTTTAACTTGAGAACAACTTGAAAATTTCAAAATTAAATGACCTTTTAGAATTGAGCCGCCTGATAAATGACGACAACCGGTTTAGTTGAGGTAACTCAATAAAACTTCCGATAAAATGTCAACTCTTTGAATTATTTAAGTGACGAAGTTAGCCAAAGTAATCATTGACTTTGCGAGGGTATCTACGCATAATGAATGCAATTTAAATACTTCTCCCTGTTGTTATGAATATTGTGTAATAATATCAAGTCTCTTAATGAGGGTGCATTAAAATTCCACGGCAAATAATCGACCTGTTTTTTTATTTTTAAATAGTGTATCTCAGAGTTAACCTTGAGAGGTTGAGACTCTTTAACCGGTCTTTCCTGTGGTTTCCTTAAGCTCCTAAAAACTTAAAGCTTCCAGCCAGGGCGCAAAGACTTATAAACTAAACGACTGCGCGCTAAGGGCACCCCCTGTGGGGTACGAACCTCGGCTTAGGGCAGAGTCGAAGGGAGGATGGCAAGGGATCGACGGTGGCTGGATAAAATCAGGGTTATGATTATTATCAGGGGAATTTAAAGCTACAGGCTCAGCTATAGCGTGGGCTGGCGTTTCACTTACGAGCAAGGGTCGGGGAGGACTATTTAGCCGGGGATTTCGCGATGGGCCTAGGTGGCGAGGTCGGAATGACGGTCGTGTATTATGTTTGCGAGCTACTGTACTTGTTTCCCTACTGCTCTCCCGGAGGAGTGTCGTGGGGTCATCTGGGTCGGTCAGTGCATGGACGGCGGGTCTTACTGATGTGAGAAGGGGTGTAATTGGCGGCTTGCACAACTAGAGTGTTGCGATGAGCGGCTGCGGAATCGAAGAAGCGCTTTGAAATGCGCTTCATGAATTGGGCTATCGTAGGGATAAAATCCCTAAAGTTCTAAATGAAGGTTATGGTTCCGAACGAACCAGGGGGCTCCCGTGATTTTACGGAGGAAACGGTTTTGGAAACGGTTTTCCAAAACCGTTTCCCTATCTTATCCATCAGGATAAGATAGGGTTTTGCGTGTGCAAAGACTGGACTCGCATAAGTCATGATCGGGACCTGTTCATATATAATGTGGCGTTTAAAAAATAAGTTATGCGTGCTGTGGTGGGGGTTGTGCGGTAGAGGAAGTGCGGGTCTATGCGTCGAACTCGCAGTCTTGTCCGAGCAGCCGAAGCGATAACACGCCTAACGCAGTAAAATTGGAAACAGTGTTTTATTGTACATACATATCTAACCTAACCTAAACCAATATTTTTGTTTAGTTAAAAGCAATGCGTGCTTTGATAAAATCAATACTATAAAAAAAAAAAAAACATTGTTTTTGCATTGCAGGGCAGAATCTATATAAATCTTAAAACCTGATATTGATTGAATATTATAGATTACTAGCGACTCGCCCCGGCTTCACATGGTTGCATTTTTTTGTACATAATATGTAGTCTTAAATAGTAAAATAATTTTTCAACTAGGAACTATGTATGGTCCCGGAGATTACCCTCCACATTTCATACACAAACTCACAAAATTCGCTCTCTTTCTTTGTAATATTAGTATAGACTATTTAAAGGATCAAGATTGTATAACGGACGTTACACAAACGATATATTTACAGCAGCAAGTTTTTCAAATGAAAACTTCTTTAGGCATGTTGGGCACTTTTGGGATGAGAAAAAGCACAACTAGTAAGTAACTAACAAGTACTTGTAAGAACTGTATGTAATAATGTTTACGAGTTTGTGTAGCTAAGAAGTTTTTACTTCTGACGTGCAGTCCTACGACTGTTTTTTATTAGTGATATATTAAGTATGAATTTAATTAAATGTATGACCGTATACATTTGTCATACTTTTTGAAGTACCTAATTAAAACTAATAAAAAAATAAAAATAAATGTTTATATCAATTACTTTCCTATCGCAGGTATGCTGGAAGAGATTTCATTAGAAATAATTTTTCTGTTCCTTTCTTCTTGTCTGTTTATATGTGTGTACATAAATTGTTAAATAAATAAATAAAATAAAGCGTTAACATGCGTGATTTGGAGATCACCTTTTAAGCAAGAAGATGCTTGTGTTAGGTGGTTAGGTGACTCCGCTCTTCCACCTAACAATTATACAGTGTATGCAATTGAAAACAAAATAATAAAATAAAAATAAAAAGAAATGAAAAAAAAAAAGGAGCGCACTTGTGCGATGTTTGCGGGTGGGTTTTGAGTGTTGTGCGTGAGTGTGTGTAATAGTGTGAGAGAGTGTCTGCGCGAGTATGTATATTAGTGTGGGTGTACATTGTGTATGAATCAATTTCGTTTACCTGCATATATATAGGTATAAGATTTAGGTTTCAGATTAGGTTTAGGTTAGCCCTGCGACAGTGTCTTGGGATCGGAGGAAGCCAGGAACAACTTCTTCCACTAACGATTTTGGGACCGCAGTCCTATTAATTACTCTTGTCACTTGTCATACTTTTCGAAGTAATTAAAACGAATGAACCTATAATTGTATTTTTCTTCAGAAATGCGCTTATTACACAATCATAACCCCAAAAACCCACAACTGGCAATACATAGTAGTATCTGCAACCAATTCGCCAGTTTCTACCGTCATAAACCGGTTTGCAGTCAGTCTGTTCGTAATTCATGTCGCACGTGCTGCGGCACCAAATGCAATTTGGTCGCAGATATACAAGTCTGTACGATTAGTGGCCGCAATTTGTGGACTGTGCTCGGCGTATGGTCGAAGTGGGCATGTATGAAGTGTGTTTTTTTACTCGGTTGGTACAACTGTTTGAAAGAGTTAGGAGAGAGAAGTGGAGATCTAGGGCCACTCGCACCATAGATTACTAAAGGCATTTAACGCTAAACGTATTTGAATTTTATTTTTTTATTCATCTCTGTCATCTTCAAACGATTGAGAGAGACAGAAATATGTTTTGAATACGTTTAGCGGTAGACGCACTAATAGAATGTCATCATCTGCTTAGCCTTTTTCCAACTATGTTGGGGTCAGCTTCTAGTCTAACCGAATGCAGCTGAAAGCCAGTATTTTATATGGAGCGACTGCCTATCTGACCTCCGAAACCCTGTTACTAGGTAACACGATATCCTTTGGTAAGACTGGTTGTCTGACTTGTGGGCTTCTGACTACCTGCAATGTAATGACTGTCAAAGATCTACAAATGACAACCAACGAGTTAACGTGCTTTCTGACACACGGCAGCGGATCCTATTATTAAAATGAATACATAATTTTAATCATAAAAATGGACTAGGTACCATTTAAGCTTCTTCTTTAATTATATTTGGGGTACGCTCATGAACAGTTTACCAGATTCTCAATTCACCAGATTCTTAACTCACCAGATTATCAATTAACCTGTTTCTCAACTTAACCGATTCTCAAAAAACCAGGTTCTTTATTTAATCAACTCTATTGTAAATAGGATATCGGAATAATTTATACACGACATATAAAAAAAATATATATTGCTGGATGGAGTCGACATTTCCTATATGACTACACCTGAGAAGAAATGACGAAACAAATTCAGGAGTCAAAAACTCTGGGGTTTTTTTGCATCTTGAAGGAATATTACGCTCAAATCTGTAAGCACACATGAGCCTTTTAATCAGCGTTGCAGTACGCCGCGGTAAATACAACACATCAACTTTTGAAAAAAGTCTGGGTCGAAGAACCTTTCGAAGCACCTCGTGTCTGTCGGACATAGTCTCATATTAACATGATGTGTCATATTAACGCTCGAGTACCTATTGTACAATCTATTAAAACATTTTAATTTAACACAATACTTGACTTTACATCATAAACACACCAATAACTGTAACACGGCTTGACTAAATTCACGAAACAATTTGAAACATAGCACGAGTTTATCTGCAAAAATTGCTTTTATCGCTCACCCGAGCCAACTCCGGAGTCTGTTCGTTGGCGTTCGGTAATAACTTTACAAACAGAGTTACCCGTCACGATCCTGCCCTTATTCACTCACTATACACTGTATTATGAAATTCTCCATTTACAGACATAAAACTCGTCGGGTGCGACATAAAGTTTTATTTTTACTACACTTCCGTGCGTTTTCATAAATGTTGAGTGCGGGTGTGAGAGGTCGGGTTTACGTTTGCGTTGATGAATTTTCTTAATGAAAATGTTTTGTGGGCGCGTTCTTATTACAGTTACGCATGGAGTCTAGGATTTGGGCGACGATAAAGATAAAATGTAGCAAATTGGCGAGACACTAAACATCGCTGAAAATTCTGCCTTGAAAAGGGAATAGAAAACGTTGAGTATCTCTGTTCGTATTTCGCGGCTGGCAGAGATATTCAATTGAGCGTCAATCATTCTGAAGTGAAGCTCGACACTTGATGGTTTCACGTTACGCTTGAATAGTTCATGCCTCACGTGATAGATGGCTCTGTCACCGTTCTTGGCCATCATATGTTAGGCTTCACAGGACACATTATTGTTTCACTATTCGGAATAGATTATTATTATTATTCCTTTATTATTATTATTTTTTTTTCTTCATTTGTTCTTCTCGGCCTAGCCGGGAAGAACTGATAGCACGGGCCTAAGCCAAGTGTCCATCAGTGGGTTTCAATGTGAGAGTAATATTGAATACTGTTTCGTTTTCCGAAGCAGGCTAAATGGTAATTAAAACTGTATTTGGGTGGGAGTAATGGTGCAAGTTGTCCGACTCACGCTGAAGAAATTTTCTTACTAGCCTGCATGTATTAAGAATCACTGCCTTCTGCAGCAGGAACTAAGGAATTGATGAAGTTGTTTCGGTATTACTCCTGTTGTAGAATAGTACTATGGGGACTATTGTGACTTTTTGAAGATACCAAAGTCGGGTTATTTCGTCTTTTAGTTCGGTGTATTTGGATAGTTTTTCGGCTATTGTAGTCTGTAGGTTATGTGTATTGGGCACGGTGATATCTATAAGGAACCCAGTTTTGTTTACTTTGTTAATTAATGTGATGTCTGGTCTGTAAGTTAAAGTGAATTGTGCGATCGGTGAGTATGGCTCGGTCAAAGTATTATTAGAATAAATGACGGACTTATTGTCTATCCTCCAAAATATTACATTATACTCATTATCAAAAAGCGAAGCTTAGCTGCAAGCTCGCATTAAACGCACACTATGTAGACAAGCATATTATAAGTTGGATAATTATATCGTAGATAAAAATGCTTGGCTAAATGCTGGTCCTGCTCCACTGCCACTTGGGCTCACTAGATAACATTTTAATACTTGGAAGTTGCTTCCCCCCTTTTTATTTTATTTTCTGACATTACGAACTTAATGTTTATTTTGTTTTTATTTAAGCATGTTTTTATTGTTGAATACTCCAATAGATAATAATTATTTTCTTCCTTTTTTGGTAGTAAATTTTTATTCATCTCTCAAATACATTGCAAACTATAGTTCTGCATAATTTAGCAGCATTTTTTTTTCAATTTTGTAAATGTGAATACCTTGGAGCCGTTTACTATGTTATTATGATTTATGTTGACTTGAAAGAGCATGGCAGTTGAGAGTATGTCATGCTCACTTAAATGTCTCACTGATGGTGGCGCGTGTGTTGGATCATTCGGTTCCCTACAAAATGGTTGAGCTGGATGGTGCTGATCCATGCGTCATGTTCGTGAACGGGGGCCGTCAGTTGGGACTGGTCATCTCTTGACTGCCAGGGCTTATTTTTAATTTGTAATTTTATATTTTGAATTGTGTTATTAGTTTTACATTGTCTCACATATAGAAGCAACAAGAATAATGTACTCAAGATTATGTAATATGTTGATTTAAAAGAGTGTCCTTGGAGTTTCTTGTCCGTTCTTCTCCATAGTGATCTACGTATTGGAATGGGCATCTAGCTTCAACTTTCTAACTGACCGTCTCTTTGAAAATTCAAAAGTGCCTGTAAATGGTTTAATTGAAATAAATTCTTTGAGTTTGAGTTTGAGTTTGAGCTCATCACAGAAAAAAGTATCACGAAAAAACATAATTTTGCTGCAAATGATAACACAAAAATGCCAAATCTTAAAAAAAAAAAAAAAACTCCTGATGAAAACATCTTTCTGCAAAAATAAGATGAGTTTGCAATAAAAATCGAACGCAAGCTTGATAGCACCAAGTCCAGATAGTCGAGGAAAACTAATTTATCTTTTGATAGTTAACGATTTAATCTGTCCAATTCTACCGTACGAGCCACTTACCCATTTCAGACCACGTCAAGTTGTAAAAAAGCCATTTCGTAACACCCATATACTAAATAATGTACATGCATGCACCACGGTTGTCTTTGTTTTACGGCAGTGAAGCGAGAGGTGCTAAAATGAACCATACTTACTTACCGTCCCACATGTAAACTGGATGCAGAAATGTAAAAGTTATGTCAGATTTCTTGTTCTTTTAGAGCCATATAAAACCTTTTAAGTTTAAGGCCCTACTTAGAGTACGTACTATCCTTGACATATTTTGAACAGACGCGACGTAATGAAAATATTATTTTAATAATTGAAACATTGGAGTATGAAAGTAGTTAGTTAAATTAACATCCAGATTTCAGAATAGCCAAATATCCAATTGCAGATAGGCTGAAATCAATACACGTAATCCAATTAAGCAACGTAAAAATAAACCGAAACATAGTATCCGAGGGGCGTCAATTATTGAGTAGTATCTATTTCCGTAGGGAACTCGATGGTAATTGAACGATATTTTAATCGATTCTGTATCGAGTCGCGCCGGTAATTGGGATCGCTCAAAGTTTGCCGATGTTTGTCCAATAGCTTTGGGTATGTAATATAATATTTACATGACTCTATTGATTGGTATCTTAATTCGTGTTGCGTTAATATTTCGACGGTTTTGGGACTTTGCACGATGGAAAATAGGTCATATTGGTTTTATTGGTTGACAAGCTGCTGCCCGCGGCTTCGCCCGCGTGCCTTTTTCTATACAAATAAATAAAATTGAAGTGTTTGTTTGTTAATTCATTCATTTCAGCCGAAAGACATCCACTACTGGACATAGGCCTTCCCCAATTGGGGGGGTTTGCCATAATCATCACGCTTGGCAGGCGGGTTGGCAATCGTAGTAAAACTGAGAATCACGCAAAATATATCAAGCGTATTTTACTGAAACCTTGACCTTTTTAAAGATAATTTAATTATTGATCTTTTAGTATACGTGTTTTATTAAAATACCTTTTGTTGTATGTATGATAAATTAATAATGCGCCTTATTCGGGACAGCGCTCCTGGATGGGCGAGTCCTATGCAGGCATAGGACTCGCCAACTAGACGTACGACGCGTTGCGTGAGCTCAGTACAGAACACGCAAGCTAACCACTCAAGGTCACTGGCATATATTTGCGTCTTAAGTTTAAGGGGAATGCGGAAATTGCAGATAGTTCCTGTGAGCTGCCGCCATTTCATCCATCTAAATTTAACAAACACTTGTGCGCTAGTTGTATCATGAGGTTGTGCTGTGTTAATTTTGATGTGTGTGTTGCCCATCCTTCGACATAATCTTTCCAAGAATAACTGACTTAATAATAAACTCTGAAACCCTAAAAATATATACATTGAACTCTTTTGTGTCGCATACAAATCTATAATTTACACTGCAATCAACACAAAAGGGGAACGGAATATTCTGTCGAAGTATTCTTGGATACAAAGTGAAACAAAAATAGTTCGTTTTGAAACGGGTTGCTTTAAATTGCCTTAATGTATTGAGGATTCCCCGTATATCGGGCTTTTACTTGGCATAAGTGTCACGTTCCTGTCCTCCACCCTTTAATCACGGGGCTTCCTTTGATTTGATATACCAGTAAGAGACTGTAATTTAGTTATTACACTTATAAGGCTTTATCGACACAAAAAGACAAGACATTTTCTATCGAAGGGAAGAATACACCTGTCACGGCAAGCTTCTCTGTATTGGGTATATTGTGTGATAGTGGGACGAGCTTATCGCCTTTGATTGGGCAGAGTTCCAATATCGGATACAACAATTCTTCTAGCAGATGCGACTATACTTTTTTGTAGCAACTTTTTGGTAACGATTAAAAATGTCAGATCTTTTCGGTGTTGTACTAGATACTCAGTAACAGTCTCTAAAGCGCCTGTTACACGTAAAGTATTTACTGCGATTCGTCAGTTCAGTATTTATTGATAGACGTCTGTATTTATTGATGGATTAATACACCATACACACGTTCAATATTTATTACGTCAGTATTTAGTCCGGTTTCTTGCTGAATACATGTTAAAATGGACATACAGCTAAAAATTAAAGCTTGTGTGGCTATTATTTTTGCAATTAATTAAAAAAAAAAAAAAAGTTAAAAGAACACGGTGGTCTAAAAACTGGTACCTACAAAGAGAAAGGTACACCCATTTGAATTTAATGGCCGAAATGAAACTACATGGCGAAATGGATGATTACGAGAATTATTTTCGAAAAATATAATCTAATAATAATTAAATAATATAATTTTTAAATTAATAATTTAAAAAAAAACCGTTTCCATCGCTAGTGTGATACGTACTGACATTACAGACGTGATAAATATTGTACGTCTAAAACGTCTATAGCTGAAAACCTTACGTTATTTAAGTCCCTTCCTGATGATAAGTAATGCATAGTTAATGCTAATTTTTCTCTTTGCGTAATAGCTTTTCTCATCACTTTTGTAATGCATAATTAATGCTAATTTTTCCCTTGGGGTAATAGCTTTTCTCATCACTGTATCTTGCTTTGTCAAAAATGGTGTTACCAATGTTAGAAGTTCTTCAAAGTAAATATCGGGCATTCGAAAATAATTCTGGTAATCATCCATTTCTCTTTGTAGGTACCAGTTTTTTTTTTACCACCGTGTTCTCTTAACTTTTTTTTTTAAATAATAGCCAAACAAGCTTTAATTTTTAGCTGTATGTCCATTTCAACGTGTATTCAGCAAGAAACTGGACTAAATACTGACGTAATAAATATTGAACGTGTGTCTGGTGTATTAATCCATCAATAAATACAGACGTCTATCAATAAATACTGAACTGACGAATCGCAGTAAATACTTTACGTGTAACAGGCCCCTAACAGTCTCTAAGGTAAATTGTACACAAGAGATTATAAAAACAAAATTAGCATTAATTAAAAAAAAAAAAAAAAAAAACAACAAAAGAGTGCGTAAAATTGTATGAAACGGTGCATGAATCTGGAAGGAGCAAATAGGACGTCAGAACGTCACGTTTACAAAGGGGAAAAGCGTGATGTAATAAAATAATAAAACCGGCCAAGTGCGTGTCGGACCGCGCACAATGAAGGTTCCGTAGTTGGGATGAATTTATCCCAAGAACAAACTTAACATTGTAGTAAATCTCTAAAAGGCTGGTTGACACTTCCCGTGACGAAGTTTATTTAGAATTTTTAATTATTTTTTTACATACTTCCTTGACATAATTTTTTCATTATTTGACATTATATAACTACAAATCGAATTCCAATTCTTTATTAGTGGCTTTTGTGGACATTATATTTATTCAGATATGTTACTGTAGTTGTAAATGCAATGATGTCATTAATATTTTATATACTTAGATTATTTTCTATTTTGTTAAGTACCTGGTAATTGTTGAATGGCCTACACTGTCCTCCCATACCTATTGTCACTGTTATTTAATAATATTGTAAAGCCAATTATTTTTAAAAGAGTAACCGTGGAGTTTCTTGCCGGCTCTTCTCCATAGGAAACGACTAATTGGAACCGTGCACCTAGCTTCTGACGTTTCATAAGTGCCCATGTAGGTTTATGTGAAATAAAATATTTTGATTTTGATTTTGATTTTGACCCAAGGGCTGGCTTTTACCTTGGCCAGAGGCTAAGCGTTGCCATACAACGTGGCAACGCTGCCAGTCTCTTGGGTACATTACAAGTCGACAGCTATGCGGAGGAATTTTTCGACGCCATATTTTAGATTATTTTGTTTTATTTAGTTTAGTTTATTATATATTGTTATTTAGTTGGTAGGTTTGTTATTATTACAGATATTTTATGTTATTGAATAAATAATAATAATAATTTATTTAATCAAATAACAATGTTAACATTAAATTAATAATATCGTATGCAGGTACACTTGACTCATGCTAGTTAACAAGACAGGTAGGTGTTGCAACCAGCACCCTTACTAAGTTATATGTAAACATGTAAACAACACGGGAACATGCAAATGTAAGTTGGTTGACTATTACTCGGTAACTTATAAAGCCTACTTAGCTGTGACAGTTTTCCTTTTGGCTTCGTTATATTATATATATTACTGCTGTGATTTTTGTCAAATGTCCAAATACAACCATTTAGCTGGCAGAGACACTGGACTCTTACAAAAATAAAGCACTTTAAAGCTTAATATTAAGAAAACGGATTCCTAAATCGCAATATTTTTAAACGGCCTATCCAACGATATCTCACACCATGGGATAGACGAGAAAAAAAAAAATACCATCCCCACTTTACATGTTGGGGAGGTACCCTATAAAAAAATATTTTTTATGATTTTATTTTACCACTTTGTCGGCGTGATTAATATGAATACCCAAGCCAATTTACAGCTTTCTAGTACTAAAGCTGCTTTCAGACTACGCTATAATATAATAGCATATAGTATATAGCTCATAGCACAACAATATCGCGCACCATACATTCCAATAATATATATGTAGTGTACAGTGTGAACGTGTCCATAACAATTTATGGTGCGCGATATTGTTGTGCTATGAGCTATATACTATATGCTATTATATTATAGCGTAGTCTGAAAGCAGTTTAAGAGTCTCTGAGCTAAGTCGCGGACAGACAGACAGACAGATGGACATGGCAAAACTATGAGGGTTCCTTATTGACTAGGGAACCCTAAAAAGTCGGACTGCGCACAGAACGGTTCCGAAGTTGGGATGAATTTAACCCAAGAACAAACTTAACATTGTAGTCGAAAAACATGTTCCCCCATACATTCCAACTGTAAATGTAAGATTGTACGCACAATACACCGATTGATTCACCGTTATTTTGACTTCATAAAGGTTTTCCTGTAATCTATGAGTATGGAACTATTATACTCTGTATTTTTTTTCAAAATTTTAGGCTCTGCTGTTTCGGAGATCAAAGTATCGGGAATGGTACATTTTCATAAATTTTCTTTATTTTAAAACTAAATAAATTGATATCCACTTGTCAAGTCCTTTCATTTGATGAATGTCACACGGTACAGTTCGTAAAACTTTTTTTTAAATTGACGGCACGGTTGGCGCAGTGGTTAAGCGATTGACTGATGCGCTGCAAAGTCAAAGTCAAAGTCAAAGTCAAATCATTTATTTCAAATAGGCACGAAGATGCACTTTTGAACGCATATCGCGGGTTCGATTCCCGCACGGAACAAATATTTGTATGACCTACAAGTAGTTGTTCCGGGTCTGGAAGTTTGTGTATGTGAGTTTAAATGTTTGTAAACGCACCCACAATACAGGATAAATTCCTAGAGTGGGGTAACGTTTTTATAAATAAAGAAAAAGAAAGAAAAAGAATTTTCTCATTTTCCCCCGAAAGTGATATATTCAAAACTATTTTATTAACGTTACACGTCCGTGTTGAGGTCTCAGAAATTCATTTGTGTACCAAATTTCAACTTAAACGGTCCAATAGATTCGGAGCAAGTCGGCTGTGACAGACAGAGAGACCGACATACAGACACACGAGTGATCCTATAAGGGTTCCGTGTAATTCTGTTTGAGATACAGAACCCTAAGCAAAATGAAAGTAAAAACATGAACAAAAAAAAACACGTCTCGTACCTTTTATTTGCATGCGTGAAAGTGCAGACAAGCGAATGAAACAACACTCCATTTGCTGCCTCGCAATCACGAGGACCCTACACAGTTCCCACGTTCCATTAGACGTTGCCCCAATTTGTAAAGACTTACATCCCACTCCACCTTTAGAAAAAAGGAGAAAAAGATGGAAATGTATATTTATTATTTCACGGAGGTCAAGGATTTGAGATTATACCGGGACTTTTTGTAGACTTCGTAATGAATGAGACGTGAAAGCTTACCTGGGAGAAAAACTGAATAGAAGTTCCTTTTATGTAAGTTTTGCTTCGTTAACGTAGGTATTTCATGAGGTTCTGATTTTTTTTTCGTTGTAATTATGTTGGAGTTTGTTATTTCATTTTATTTGTAAGACTAACGAAGTATTTCACTGGAATATTTCTAGGAAGCATTTTGATGAAATCTTTCTTAGCTTTTTGGTTTCGTAAAAAAAGTTACTACACTAATAAAAAAAAGTAGTTGCCACAATCAAGATTTTGTTTAGATTGACTGAGTAACTTGTTTGCATCTGAGCCTATCAAGCATACATGATCACAGCTACTTACTTTTATTTGATTGAGATTTGAAACGGGATCTTGATTGGAGTTATCACAAACCTATTTGCAGCAATCAAGTCAAAATATAGTTGCTCCAACCAAGATTTTTAGATTAAAGTTTCAATGATCTTTATTGAAGTCATCAAAATGCTTGATTGACACAACTAACTTACTTTGTTACAGTAAAAAAAAAAAACTTTTTTAACTCTTCTACAATGATGTCATGTTAAGGGTTATCGGGAAACTTGTTAGAGCGTTCAATCAATCATTTGAACTAGTATTGCTGCAATCATGTCGTCATGATCAACTTAACTATGATTTTGATTAATCTAAACAAGATATCGTCAATCAAGCTAAAAAGTCACGTGATTAGAGTGCATTTTTTTTCAGTGTACTGTATTAATTGAATCGCCATTTCATAACCATCGATTGTTTTTCACAGTTGTACAACTTGGGAATAGAGAAATGAATTGTCAAAAATATGTCTATTGAACAAGGCAGGTTTACGCTCAAGGTTTTGCTAAGTTCGACAAGAAATTCCTGGCGAATAAAAAAAAAACCCTCTAAAAATATAGGGTCGTCGTTGGACTATTGAGTTGTTTTTTATATAAAAGTTTGAAAACATTTAAGGAAGCACTTCAAACTTAAATTGGCATTTAAAGACAGTTTCAAAGTACAGTTTCTTTTCCAAAGCCGGGCTTCGAAGAAGATTAAAGAGGTGTCCATCAAATGGAACAGGTACCGATCATTAAAACAGAAATAAATAAAACTCGGTCTCATTATTTAATAATGAGAACGAGCAATATTGTCATTGCTATACAGTCGAACCTGGGTATGTGAGAGTTCAAGGGACCGCATTCTCTTTTTTCGCTTATGGAAGTTTCTTACTAACCCGAGTGAGTGTGTGTGCTTATAGAGGTACGGTGGCAGCACCAGGGCTTGTTAACGTTATTAAATAACAAAATAATAACCGTTACGTAACATTAAATTTCAATGTTATACCTACTAACGTTACAAAAATTTAACGTTACTTGATAACATTACCGGTAATATAACGTTAATTAACATTAACAGAAATACGATAAGTAACGTTAATTTAGCTACGTTGCCGTTCTATGGGTAAGAATCAGGCAGATTCAGGCAACGTTTTGATTGGCACGGCATCAGAGAGCCGTGAGGGCGGGCTACCGCCGCGCCGCACGCCTCAGGCCCCACTACTTACATCTCACCCTTTCGAAATAACGATAAAATTAATAGTTGCATAAAAAACATTAAAACGATAACCGTTATTTTAATACTAACGTTAACTCTGTCAATAAAAGGTAACGTTATGAAAATTTACAGGTAGATATTTAAAGCCCTGCAGCACACCATGTTACCAAAAACTGCCAAATTTTCTCGGTCAATTTTGAACTTAATTATCAACATTTTTAAAGTTTAAAATCGTTTGGAGAAGTTTCGTGTAGCTGTATGTGCTGGCCACTGTACAAAAATGGCCATTGTTACTCATAGAGACCCATTTGCTGCCCAGTTCAAAAATACATTTTAACTTGTAAGCCACACCTAAATTGATAGGCAAATTTGCATACTTAGATTTGGTATCGCTAGTCGGGTCTTGGGCATGAACAGAAATCATCTATAGCTACGCATAGCGAAAACTCGGACGCGGGTTGTGGGCACACTAACGAACTATTTTTCCACCCCTTATGCTGGGTGCTGAGCACCGAATAAGTAAATGATACAGCAAATATGCAGTATGTATGTATTACATACCTATATGGCAAATTGTATTCACAAAAAGGAAAGAACAAAATTTACTCATCTATTTTAAAAAACCCGTATTTTTTTATATTTTTCTATTTTACATTTTGTACAATGCTTATCTAATTCGTACATTTTATCAAATATCGTCTTATCAATAAAAACCGCCGAGTATTAAAAAAACTTATGTATCTTCTCTAGTGCATTTAATTAAAAATTGTATTCAAAGTCTGCGATCGGTCGACTTTATCTTCACTGTCATTGCCGTCAGTACACGTTGTCACAAAATTCTGCACGATATCCCCGAAATTACGACAGCCCCGAAATTTTAGAAAACATAAACAGTACAGCTGCTATCTAAGACTCATTGTTAAGTTCAGAGAAATTTAAAGGTGCGTACAGACTGGTGAAACGTATAACATTAAATGTATCATTCTGCCTTTCATTGCATGTTCGCTGCAAGCGTGGACGCGTAGCGCGGTCTTACCGCGCATTCATTACGAACCTCCCCCGCTACTGCCCCACGCACACTGCGCGCCCCTTTGTGTTCGTTCGAAAAACCGACAAACCATAATGCTCGTAGCGTGCGCGTGAAAGGCACATTTGGCGTGCGTAAGACGTCCAAACTATGAGAAATTGTTACAAAGTGTGTTACTTTTCATGATACATTGCAGCAATGTGTACGGCAAATTTTGTCATTGTATGATACATTTCATATTACGTTTCACTAGTATGTACGCACCATAACATTAAGTTATATATATAAATATATCTCTATGTATTTAACTGTGTGTACATTAATAATAAAATAAATAAATAAATAGCAACTGCAGATGTGCGTACATGCTCGACTGTCGCTTATAGAGTTATAGATTAGCAGAATTCTCATATAGAGGCTTCTATTTCTCTTACATAGAGGTTTAAGAGGCTAAAAATGACGGGACAAAAAAATTACGCTAAAGAGTTTTCTCGCTTACCCAGTTCTCATTTACTTAGGTTTAACTGTATATATACAGGGTGGAAAAAAAAGACCGTGGTTGGAGGAAAAGTACCCTTAATATTGATTATGGTAAATTTTATTGAAAGGAAACATTCCTTTATTTTCAAAAATAATTAAAACTGCATTTAAAGATTTATGAAAAATCACCTGCTTGAACCGGGAATAGAACCGGTGGAATGTGAAAAAAAAAACATCCTGTATTTTATGATACCAACCGAAAGAGTCATTCATAAGGATCAATTCCTTTGAAATAACATAGTATCTTAAATTAAAGAAAGACCAAGAAAAAATGTTTTTTTGTTGTAAAACTTACTCACTATCTAATATGAACTGTTCAAAATGAGACCCACTTTCACGTATGCACAGACGTATTCTTCGACTGAATTCGCTACGTGTCGCCTTTTATATCGAGTTTTTTATCTTCTTTCTTTCATTTAAGATACTATGTTGTTTAAAAGGAATTGATCCTTATGAATGACTTTTTCGGTTGGTATCATAAAATACAGGATGTTTTTTTTTTCACATTTCACCGGTTCTATTCCCGGCTCAAGCAGGTGATTTTTCAAAAATCTTTAAATGCAGTTTTAATTATTTTTGAAAATAAAGGAATGTTTCGTTTCAGTAAAATTTGCCATCATCAATATTAAGGGTACTTTTCCTCCAACCACGGTTTTTTTTTCTGCCCTGTATAGTTAATTTTTTTGTAGTTTTTAATTTATTTAGTTTAATAAAAAATACGACACGGTCTTGTAATCAAATTTTAATTATGACTGGTAATAAAAATTTTATTAATGAAAAAAAAAAAATAACAATTACCTACGTTATTTATACAAGCAATTTCAATAAAACTCTCCGGAAATTAACATCGTTATTACAAAAAGTGCTTCAAAATAAATTAAAAACTCCACACACACGATACGCGAAAAAAAATCACACGTTTTTATAAATCCATTTGTAGTTTTATAAAAACTGAATGTGGATTCGAATATACGAAATTGGTTGAACATTTACATAAGGAAGATTTACAAGGAGGTTCTCCTTCGTTACCGAACTGTCAGGCCCTCTGATGCTGATCTTTTGATTGCGTTCGTGTGACATGGGGAGTTGGGGACAGTGTGGCAAGTGGGAAAAATAATAGCTATCTACGCCACGAGATAATTTGAAAATAGAACGAAGGCAATTGTTTTTTTTTTTTTTTGTTATATTGGTGTGGTTTCAAACGCTTTCTTTTTTTCTCAGCTTTATTTATTACTAGCTTTTGCCCGCGGCTCCGCCCGCGTAGATGTCGGTTATCGCGTAAAAAAGTAGCCTATGTCCGTCTCCATATCCCAGGCTAAATCTATGCCAAATTTTATGACGATCGGTTCAGCGGTTTAGGCGTGAAAACGTAACAGACAGACGGACAGACAGACAGACAGACAGACCGACAGACAGACAGAGTTACTTTCACATTTATAATATTAGTAGGGATAGTATATAGTATAGTATAATAGTATATAGTATATTATAGTATATAGTATGGATTTACCCGACTGCCCGAGAAGGAAGGTAATATATATTTTATAAGTAAGCAGGGTTTTATTGATCCTGTTTTAAACAGAAAGAACTGGTAACTCGGATGATGTTTAGATAAGGTCGGATGCAAGATCATTTCTTAGTTCTAATAATAACACCGAGAACAAGATGCTTATCACTGGAGTTCTAAAGTTTACTTCAGTTTACTTTGAACTCCAAGGCGATTAACATCTTGTGTCATTTCCTGTTAAGATAAAGATTAGTATTATATACAATGTGTGACTAAATTAATGCACATTAAGGAAGGAGTTTGTTTAGAATCTTTTACTGAATCAATTTCTGTCATTTTTAATATAAGTATTTTTTTCTGCCAAAAATATTTAATACTACGTAAGTTACACTTCCATTGTACAGTCAAAACAAACCAAAATGGACGAAGTACCTACTACGCTAGATCCTCATAAAGTGTGCGACTGTGTGCGACTATGCGTGCGTATATTTGAAATTGACCACACTTTTCTCCTACAATTAGTATAACTAATTTAATAAATAAACAATATTTATCTACTCTCATGTCGTAAAATTCTAATTATAAACTTCAATTCGAGTTTATATTGACATACTTTATGAACAAAATACCGAAATTTAAAAATAGAATCATATTATAACATTAATTCTCTAACAAAATAATGCTACAAAACAAATATTTTTCATTTCAATACAGGGCACCATAGACTACTATATCAGGGCACATCCACAATCCAAGAAGTTAATATCGCCAAGGAGTTTCGTTTTTTTTTTTCTAATGGAACGCATGCTTATGCGGGGCGCACCATTTTTATAGCATTACAAAAATGTTTTGACTCCAATTTTTTTATATTGTCTGTGGCAGTGCCCACTTTAGCGCATGCGCGGTAATATGCTGGCTTTTGGCGCCATACGTTTTGCTGTAGGAATTTCTTACGCTTTTAACTTTGATCTCTTATTTAGTAGGTAGGTCCAATGTATGAGAGTGGATAAAGTAGTGTATGAAACTGCACATAACTAGGTATTAAAACACTCGTGTGATACTATTAAAAACCTCGTCTACGGTTCGGTTTTTAAATACACACTCATGTTTTAATACCCATCATTATGCAACAGTTTCATAAACTACTATTTATACATAAAAATAAAATTTCAGAATATGTATTATGATTACAACATAATATGTGTTAGGGTGTTTGGTGGTGTGCGTTATTCCGGAACATGTTGTATAAGTTGTTCGCAACGATATTTTATGTGTATTGTTACGCGCCACACAAGTTTAAGTACCACTAGCGTCATCTAGTATCGAGTAGCAGAACTAGCAGACTCGAGATTCCTCTAGAGAATTCGATGCTAGAACTTTCTAGAACTTTCGACACTGGTCAGTAGGGGCCGGTATGTACTCGAACATTCTAGATGTTTCTACAAGGTTCTGGAACGATCTAAGGAATATAAAAGGCCGTATGCACCGCGACTCGGGACAGTCGAAGTCGAAGCGAATAAGCGAACAAGTGCGATCAGTAGTGCTTTATAATTAGTGTGTTCGAGTTGTTATCAATGTTGATTAATTAAAGTGTCATTTTTGGTTTGTAAATCGGCAGTTTTTATTGTCACGAACCCCAAGCTCGTAACAGTATGTATAGGCATAAATATTATATCGAACAACGCGTGCGGGGGCACTCGCACGAAGCACCACCACGGCGGCGCAGCGGCGGCACCATGTTTAAGCCTTCTTCTCGGTCTAATAATCTTTCCAGTGAAACTGGAAGTTGTATTGTACCTATACGCCATTTGAAATAACATTAGACGTTTAAAAAAACATTTTTTACAGTCCGTTTAACTGATTATGACTTCTATTCCGTAGGTTTATATAAGGATGGCATTAAAAGCAAAACAGTGGTTACAATACCAACTGTTTACTACAGTTGCCATTTATCATGCCACCAACGCAATATAAGTCAAAATCGGTTGAACGGACTGTAAAAAGGTTTAATTAAATGTCTAATCTTATTTCAAATGGAATATAAATGTTCTTAAAAAAATGGAAGAAGGTAACATCTACCTATTTATATTTATGCAGTTTTCCGTGAGTATATGCTTTAGAAAAGGGGTAACTATTTCCGTATACAAACATACATGTTAAATACAAGCCCATCGTCACACAATCTTGACACATTTCTTTTGTTTCCCTTTTCGTATTTCGGTGGAAAACATAACAACGAAATAAAAAAGCATCATCAAGTTTACTCCCTTGCGGCATGAGCAGAGATTGAGGGTCGGCCGCCATGATTGATGATAGATACTTGAATACAGTGCCTTTGCCGACCCAAAGGTAGCCTTCCTTTTTATAATATTTTGTTACCGCAGTGCAATATAACATTACAGTTTGAAAAAAAAAAAACGATGATTTATGAAAAACGTACGCGTAAGGAAAAGACATGCCAGAAAATAGAAATCATTATGAAAAATCTCTCAGTTGGTGAGCTACATGTCATTATTTTCACTCAACTTAATCTTATAGAACCTATAATCATTAATCAATCAACTCAGCCTATCGCAGTCCACTGCTGGACATAGACCTCTCCCAGGCTGCGCCACAACATCCTGTCTTCCGTCTTACGCATCCAGTCTATCCCAGCCACCTTTTTTAGGTCGTCGGTTCATCTAGCTTCCCCCAGCTAAAACCGCGTATCTGCAAGCGTAGTGTGGGAATAATACGCTTACAGATACGCGGTCGCCACTCCAGGACTCGTCTGATCAACCAGCCATCGGTCTTTCGACAAACATGGCCAGCCCACTGCCACATCAGCTTGCTTACTCTGCAAGCTATGTCAGTAACTCCAGTTCTTTTCCGGATAACTTCGTTTCTCATTTTATCCTTCAAAGAAACTCCGAGCATAACCAGCGGGTTATGCTCAGTGCGCTATGGAGCGCCATAGCGCACTGAGCGAACTTGAATTTGTGGACCAGCCCGACTGTCAGTGTCCACTGTATGTCACAACGGGTAGGACGCTCTGGTTGAAGACCTTAGTATTCAATTTTTTTTTTTTTTTTTTTAACGTTGCCCCACACTAGTAATTTCTCCTGTATCGTGGGTGCGTTTACAAATATTTAAACTCACATACACAAACAGCCAGACCCGGAACAACTACTTGTAGATCATACAAATATTTGTTCCGTGCGGGAATCGAACCCGCGACACGCAGCGCAGCAGTCAATCGCTTAACCACTGCGCCAACCGTACCGTCAACATTGCGGAATAGGCGACGAGAAAACTCGACGAAGTTTTCCAAATGCTGCCCAACCCAACTGGATCCTTCTGTCGACTTCTTTCTCAAAGTTGTGTCTACCGAGCTGGATGACTTGCCCTAGGTAGACATACTCCTTCACAACTTGGAGAAGCCAATAATAATACCAGCTGTCTATTGTCCCACCGCAAAGCAAAGGCCACTTCTCATATAGAGAAGGCTCTTCATTTGAAACGCATTTGTTTTCGGAACCATATGAAATATCGAAGGGTTAGAACGAGCGAACACAAATTGTATATAAAAACGCCTGTCAAATATTTATTTTTGCCTTCACCGTATGTAGCCGGCCAAAAACATTGGTTCACGCTCAGACTAAACTTTATATATTGCCTAGCGCTATCGAATAGCCGCCCAATATCCCAACCAGGGGCCTATCACGGCGAAATATTTCAGAACAAGATAAACAAATAGGACGTAAACAATAGCATATAGACCATATCCCTGTTTCCCTTTGTTTATCCAAGCTTACTCTGCAAAAGGAGAAAAACAGGTATTTTCGTACCGTCAACTTTGGGTAAAGATAGGATCTAAATAATAAATCATGTGTACCAAATATGTTACACAAGCTTCAGTTTTAGTTCCCACAAACATAAATAATTCTATGATTTTCCGCTATCCTTGTAACATAACAAAAAGTTCACATCTATGTTATGAAAAGGCAGATTATCGCGATGTAGTTTAGGAAATGATACAAACAAACAAAAGAAGAGAAAATATTGAGCGAGATTTCCTCGGGGAATTGAAGTCGCCTCCACTAAAATTGGATGGTAAACTGAAGACACAATGGCTTTTATTCTTTTTACCTTGTTGTTAGGGGAGAGTGCCGAGCAAGCCTGGCCCCACTACAAAAATATTTGATCGCCTGCCCATCAATCAATGTTGATATTTTTAATTTGATGTTAAAAGCATGGCCCACATCCACCCATATACATCGCTTCAGTTTATTAATACCAACGTTGAAAATTAATTACTCTACGCAACCACAACATAGTATAAAAACTCTTTAAATTTTTCACCGTGGTTTATAAAGCTGTGTGAAAAATATAAAAGCAAAATTGACAGTAACAAATCAAAACCATCGCGGAACGTTTTATTTTATTTTTGTTGTGACTATATTTTTATTTTTGTAACAATGTGTTCAATTTAGAATTTTTAGTGCGTAATGACACAAGAACCGAGGAAGGTATCCCCCGCAGTATACGGTAAAGTTGCACAACCAGTTATGGAGAAAGGAAGAGTGACTTATTGTACTGACTTGGAGAAGTCCGTGATAATGAGCAACTTTGAGCGTCGCGGCTGGACCCAAGTAGGGCCGGACGATGAATGGAACTTCTACTGGTCCTTCACACAAAATTGCCGAACAGTTTTCAGCATCGAGAGCGGCTACCGAATGAACGACAACCAAATGATAAATCACTTCCCAAACCATTACGAACTGTCGCGTAAAGATTTATTAGTTAAAAACATCAAGAGATATAGAAAAGAGCTTGAGAGAGAAGGTAATCCATTGGCTGAAAAAACAGACATTGCATTACCTAACGGACAAGTGATTACACGCTATTTACATTTAGATTTTATACCAGTGACGTACGTACTGCCTGCCGATTACAACATGTTTGTTGAGGAGTACAGAAAGTCCCCTCAGAGCACATGGATTATGAAACCATGCGGAAAGTCACAGGGGGCAGGAATATTTCTTATAAATAAACTATCGAAACTTAAGAAGTGGTCTCGTGAAGCGAAAACTCCATTTCATCCCCAATTGACCAGTAAAGAATCTTACGTAATATCGCGTTACATCGACAACCCGCTCCTAATTGGCGGGAAGAAATTCGACCTACGACTGTACGTACTGGTGACGTCATTCCGCCCTCTAAAAGCGTATTTATTCCAACATGGCTTCTGTAGATTCTGTACAGTGAAATATGACACGAGTGTTACTGAGCTCGATAACATGTACGTGCATCTAACTAATGTCAGCGTACAGAAGCATGGTGGTGATTACAATAGTTTGCACGGGGGAAAAATGAGTATCCAGAATTTACGACTGTATTTGGAAGGTACGAGGGGGCGCTCTGTAACCGATAGATTGTTTGCAGAAATGCAGTGGCTTATTGTTCACTCTTTGAAAGCTGTCGCTCCCGTGATGGCTAACGATCGCCACTCCTTTGAATGTTACGGATACGATATTATAATAGACAATACTCTCAAGCCTTGGCTTGTAGAGGTAAATGCTTCACCATCTCTACAGTCGACTACTCATAATGATAGAATATTGAAATACAAATTAATAGATAACATTGTGTCTGTGGTTGTACCGCCTGATGGCATTCCTGACGCAAGGTGGAATAAGATCCCCACCGCGGAAGCGCTCGGTGATTTCGAACTGTTGATTGATGAGGAACTCATAGAAAAAGAAGACGCTAATTCGCGCTACAACAAGTACCATCGTATCAGACCATAATTTAGTAAAAATATGAATATAATCTTGTATTATATAATTTAATAAAAAATCAAACCCATTTTTAACTGTTTTATTTAATAACCAATCCAGATAGAATGCACATAGCACAATATTTGAAATATATTTTAGTTTTTGCGAGCACCTCTCTCAGAACGTAGATCCATCTCCCCCTTGTACATAGAATCTTCGTCGATGAGTATTTGAAAATCCCCTAAAGCCTCAGCGGTGGGCGTTTTGTTCCAGCGTGAGTCCGGGATCCCGTCCGGAGGCAGAACTACCGATAAAAGGTTATCCAGGAGCTTGTACTTGAGTATCCTGTCGTTAACCGTCGTGGCAGTCATCGATGGGGAGGCGTTCACCTCTATAAGCCATGGCTTTAAGTTATCGTCTATGATTATGTCGTAACCGTAACACTCGAAGCAATGGCGGTCATTCGACATAACATGCGCCACGGCTTTTAACGAGTGCACTATCAACCACTGTATGCTCTCAAACAGACGGTCGGTGACTTCCCGACCCCTCGAGTATTCCTTCCAAATAGAGCTTCAAATTATGTATGCCCAGCTTACCCCCGTGCTCACTGTTATAGTCGACGCCGTGTTTTTGCACGCTGACGTTCGTTAGGTGTACATACATGTTATCGAGCTCAGCGACACTCGTGTCGTATTTCATTGTGCAAAATCTACAAAATCCATTCCGAAACATGTAAGCTTTTAAAGGGCGGAACGACGTAACGAGGACGTAAATCCTTAAATCGAATTTCTTCCCTCCGATAAGAAGAGGATTATCTATATAGCGAGATATGACATAAGTATCTTTACTCGTGAGATGATGCTGTAAGTATTTCTTTGATTCTCGAGACCATTTCTTCAGTTTCGACAGTTTATTTATAAGGAAAATACCAGCGCCTTGGGATTTGCTACAAGGCTTCAAAATCCAGGTTGTTTGAGGATATTTTCGGTACTCTTCGACAAACATGCTGTAGTCGGAAGGCAGCACGAACGTTACCGGAATGAAATCTAAATATAAATAGCGAGTGATGACTTGCCCGCTCGGGAGTTTCATTTCAGTTTTTTCCGCAAGGGAATTACAGTCTTTTTCCAATTCTTTTCTGTATCTCTTTATATTTTTTACGAGTAAATCTTTACGTACTAGTTCGTAGTGGTTTGGGAAATGGTTGATCAATTGATTGTCACCGAGGCGTAACCCAGTATCTATGCTAAATATGGTTCGACAATTCACTGTGTTTGACCAGTAAACGTTCCAGTCTTCTTCTGGCATCACTTGGTTCCATCCCCGTCTCTTGAAAGTGTTAATCACGATAGATTTATCGAAATCTGTACAGAAATTCAAATGCTTCCCATCGCGTGGTGTACTCGTTAGACGATAGATAGTGGCTACAGATTTCTTGCTGTGTGACGGCACTATTCTCGAGGACCGCATCACTGATATTTAAGATTACGCAAAAAAATATAGGTACTTTGTTTTATTCTTGAAGTGTTGCGATAAAAATAAAATAAACCATGACCGTACTATTTTTGACAGTAATACTCGACAGTCTTGTTAGTAAACATCGTTGTCATGGTAACCTAAAGTTATATTTTTAGGGGAGAAAAGGAAGGAAATAATTTTAAAATCCTTGTTTACCATGGAGATAGACTAGGCTCCCGGTAGAGATCTGTATGCATAATATGCAGACCGCATTCTGATTTCTGATATGTGTTGTGGTGATCCCAGGCTTCAATATGACTGATGATCCCAGTTACTATTGTGGTCAGCGTTAACATTGTTAGTATAGCTGCCATTTTATCCGTGTATAATAAAACATTGATCAGGCAAGGGCCATAGTCCTTCCATAGTTTTAGATAACCAGTCCATTTTAACCACCCAAACCCATAGTCCAATATCTTTGTTTCCATATCTTGCAATAGTCCTACACCAACCGGGGGTTGTCCTTGGGTGCACTTGCATAGTGCGTACAGGGATAATTGTCGGTTAGTGCCTCATTTAATTAAAAAGCGTCTAAAGGGCCTCTGCGAGTTGGCTTCGGCCCCTCGTACGCCTTCCAAAGGTCCGGTAGCCGAGGGTCCCGAGATATATAAAATATATAAAAATAATAATAATAATAACTTTATTTCCAAAAAGCAAAGTATAGTACAATTAGTATGCGCAGCATTTACAACGTGGAACTTACAAGTGCACAGAGACTTGATCAATGACCCCCATGCTAGGTGGGACCTGTGTTACAGGGGTCATCGTATCCTACAAAAGAATATTGTTTTTAATCATGGAAGATTTGTGTTTAAGGGTCATACTTAAATAAAATATAACATAGATACATAAAGTTTATAAAAAAAAAAATGAAATCAAAGTTTACCCTTAAAATATGAACAAAAGCAAACAACTTATTACAATCATTCTCTACGCATTTATGTACAGACGCCAGCACATCATAATACAATCTGTCAAAATTCTTTAATAGATTTTCAACTTAATTACTACAGTATAAGGTTCAAGGTTGATTGCGAAAATTTGACAGTTTCGGGTAGCTTGACCTGCTGGCGTCTGTACACGAAAATATACAGCTCAGTATTGCTTGTTTGCACGTACATGACTTATTATATTAAAGAATTGGGTAGATATTTCTTTGTCATTTCCTTGGGATAAAGGTTGCCTTCTCGTAGCTCACAGCCAAACTGAAGGAAATCAATGTGCTCAAATATCGGTTCAGAAGAACATCTCCATAGATAAACTTGTGCTGATGCTCTTAAATAGTGTAAACACAATGCATCGGAGGTACAAACGGCCACAAATCAAGTTATAAATTTCCAGTATAAGCTTGCCTCTCATTGTACGGAAATCCTATACAATGCGAGATTAGCCTAAACTGGAAATGTATAGCTTGATTTGTGGCCGTGTGTACATATCGCTCTTGACAAATTTAAGGCAAAGCCTATCTTTTGGTATATCAATGTAATTATGTAATTGTGTGTGTGTTAATGTATTCATCTGTTGTTTTTGTTTTTTTATCATGCAATAAATAAGTGCAAACTTTTGCCAGATCTTTAAATTGCTGTCTAGTCAAAAGCCCATTACCCAAAGCAGAAAGTTCATCCTGAATAAAATCTATCGATACACCTTTAAGCATTTGCTTTTTGGTTCCAATGCGACTGGTGGTATCGCAGCTTGTTAGAGAGTGCAATGCAGGCAGAATATTATATATTTTCGCCAAGAGACTGTGCAGCTAAATCTTTGTGTAAATGCGTAGAAAATGATTATAAGAATGTGTAAAAAAAAAAACTGCTTTTGTTCAGATTTTAAAGCAAATTTTTGATTTCTATATTTTTTAATAACAAATAAACTTTTTTAATATGTTTAATTTAAGTATGACCCTTATTCAAAAACACTCGTTCTTAATAAAGTTCCATGATTAAAACCAATAGTCTTTTGAAGTATAGGGGTGGAGGAGAGGGGCGGCTGACTATAATAGTCACTAGCAACATCATTCATATTGCCTGGGATCACTACAGCACATATCAGACGTCAGAATGCGATCTGCATATTTTGCAAACGAAATCCCCATTGGAGCTTGTATGGTCAGCTGCAGAGAAATCTCACCCCCTAGCAATGTATTTATTCATTGGTAGAGGGTGAGATTTCTCTGCAGCTGACTGTACTAAGAATTAAAATGACTCTAGAACCTTTTATAAACGTTTGTATAGCGCTTAATTTTTCGTGGCACTAAGTACTACCGTACGGTGGCCAGCACATTAAGTTACACTAATTTCACAAACTATGTAAAAAAACCATATCTATACAATCACCCAATGCATCCATTGTTATTTTTATTCATGCAATTTTATCATAGCCATCCATTACGTAATGCGCCATGATGAATTATTACGTCAAAACGTCAAACAAATTTTTATGACAGCTGCATGCACAGATTATATTATGTCAGCGTCGCAAGAGTTGTTCAGTCGTTACCGACAGAATGGAATGTTGCCATTTTAAATATTATATTTATTTAAACTTTCAGCAGTATTGTATTTATTTTATTTCTTATTTTGTTATTTTTGTCTCATTATATGCTGCAACGGGTCACGTCAACATGTCAGCGCTGGCTGTCGCTGAAAACCAGCGCTGGGGCTCTGTCTCGCATAGGGTCGTAGCATTATGCTGAGCGATGGCCGTTTTACGTGAATGTGGCGCATATTTTCCCCCAATTTGTTATTTTCGTGTTTGTGTTCTTTCTCTGCGTCATGTTTGCCGCAAATAAACGTATTTTCTTTCTTTCTTTTTTTACCACAAACTGTCAAAGTTTCTCGTTCGATTTTGAACGTAATCAACATTTTAAAGTTTAAAATAGTTTGCAGAAATTGGAGTGCTGGCCACTGTCCATTAAAATTCCTTTTATTAAAATGCATAAGTTATACGTAATTAGTTGATAAACACTACTAGGAACTAGAAAGCTTTTTCTTCGCTGTTTCAATTTTCAAGAATGATATGCAGGAGGCTATATTTTCGCAAAATAGACGCTGAACAACGGCTTATCCATAGTAAGCGACTTATAAAATTCTGGAGTAAACAACTTATATCTTAAAGCTGGAGTTTGCAGGTTAAGGATTTCCGACGCTAAGTACCTATGCTTCGATATTTTGCTCATCCGTCAAATGCAGAGACGAAAATATTGAAGATATTTACTTTCATCGGATACGGGATGTTAGTGAGCTTAGGATATCAATTCTAATATAAATATCTGAATAAATACTAGCCATACGTAGATCTCGATTTTGAGAGATTTTGAGACATATGTTTTGTACAAAAATGTTTTTACGACGGTAGGTATATTTTTTTTTGGGTACTGTACCTCAAAAGGAATAAAAGGAACCCTTATGCAGTGACAGACGGACAGACAGACAGACACACGAGTGCGTGTGTCTGTCTGTCTGTCCGCCTGTCACTGCTGATTTGCTCCGAATCTACTGGTCCGATAAAGTTGAAATTTGGTAGACATATGAGTTTATATAACTCAAATACGAGCGTGTATTAACGCAAATAAATGAATTTTGAATATGGGGTTTACTTTTGGGGGAAAATGAGAAATATTAAATAAATAATTTTAGGCAAACTACTGTGTGACATATCAAAAGGACTTGTTATGAACTTATAAAGATTTTTTTTTATAATTTCAATATAAATAGTCTTAAAGATATAAAAAAAAAATAGATTTAAATTTATCATTCCCTCCCCTGATCTCCGAAACTGCTGAGCCTAAAATTTTGATAAAAAAATACAGAGAGTAGTAAAGTTCTATAAGTACACAGAAAACCTATAAGCAGTCTATGGTCTTAAAAGAACATAGTAAATCACTCAATATTGTACGTACAAACTTACATTTGCAGTTGGAATGTATAGGGAACATATGTTTATCAACTACAAAGTTAAGTTTGTTCTTGGGATAAATTCATCCCAAATAGAAATACGGAGCCTTTTGTGCGTGGTTCTTTACCAGAAACCAAATGATTTTGATACTATGTATTAGATGGTATCCATAGTATTAAAATCATTTCGTTTTTTATTATATCTCACACTTATTCGTCTACCTATAACAAATTAATTTCAGCGATTAGAACTGTACTGTTTTACTGTTGTACTGTTTTAATGTTTTTCATGTACTATCGGGGACATCCGAATCGTACATCCATAAGGACTATTCCTGCTTGCAGCACTTGGCCGCTATAGTAACGCTTACATACGCTCATCAACCAATAGAATTGCAGCATCAAATTTTTACTGTGCCTCTTGTTTTTCTAAATAAATAAAAAAAGATCGTAAAAAACCAGCCGAGGTGATCAGACATCTGTGATCATTGTAGCAGAGCCTAAGAAATGTATTAAAACAAAAGTTTTTTTTTTTAATTGGGTGTCGCAAAAAGGGGCGGTAAACAAAATAGATGTGGACATACGTGAGCACAGGATTTTGTTTTGAAAGTATGCCGATTCGGATGTCCCCGATAGTACTTGTCTAAAGCAGTTACTTACCCAAATAAATGATTTCTGTTTAAACACAAGCTTAGTAGTTCTATTTTCAGCGTCAGTCAAAATACCCTCTGTTAAATAAATAACACACGCTAAGCTAATCGACATTTCATTCGTAATCGGTGTCATAAATTAATGGCGTTTCCAAATGGCCGACAACTGGCGAAACGTGGCACATGTAAATTCCACTTGAGCTTAGTGGCCATAAATGTATTTATTAGGTATTCAATGTTACGCCAACTTATCTTGCTTCCCTGGTAATTCAGGATAGGCGTGTATTGGATGGTCCAAAGTGCCCATACACCTGCACTTCTGAGGACCTAAGAAATACCACTTATGCCGCACTTGGCGTGGCCACATAGTGGGCCCAACTCATCTAACATACCTATTAACACTAAAATCTGCCTAGCTTTTTCCCAACTATGTTGTGGTTGGCTTCCAGTCTAACCGGATGCAGCTGAATACCAGTATTTTACATGGAGCGACTGCCTATCTGACCTCCACAACCCAGTAACTGGGTAACACGATACCCCTTGGTAAGACTGGCTGTCAGACTTTTGGGCTTCTGACGACCCGTAACGACTGTCAAAGATCTACGAATGACAGCCGGGACCAACGGCTTAACGTGCTTTCCGAGGCACGGAGGAGTCTCGGTATGTAAAGATGGTCACCCATCCACGGATCAAACCCGGCAAGCGTAGCTTAACCTGACGAATCGACCCGTGCGGCTGTTATTACTTAGCCACGAGCTTCTCAATACCTATTAACAATTAAAAAGCCAATTATTTTTAAAAGAGTAGCCGTGGAGTTTCTTGCCGGCTCTTCTCCATAGGAAACGACTAATTGGAATCGTGCACCTAGCTTCTGACGTTTCTTAAGTGCCCATGTAGGTTTATGTGAAATAAAATATATTTTGATTTTGATTGAACATAATATCTACAATATTTTTTACCTTTGCCATAGGCTCGAGAAGAAGAAGTCATCATTATTTGGGAAAAGGTTACGCATGACTGCAACTAAGAAAATAAAAATCTTAGAAAGTAAAATCTATAATTTAAGGTTTATATTTTTTATACTTTTTATATTTTTATACTTTCTTAGATTTTTCTTTAAAGTTGAAGAGTTGGTAACTACCAGTCGGATCAGATTATTGTATTTTTTTTTTTTTTTTGGTCGCCCATTTCTTGAGGAAGGCGAGTGAAGAAGTAACAAAGTGAGCTGAAAACAAATTTACTTTTAAAAGAAAAGTTTGTAACCACTACTTAAGTCAGACTAAATAACTCTCAAATGATAGTCTAGTCATAGTAATTATTATTAGGTGGTATTTGTTAAAATATCGATTAGTTTATTTTATTTGTATATGTGTATTAGTATCAATAAAACTATAAAAATTCTCTTAATCAAGAAGTTAGTATTTTTGTCATTATTTTTGTACACTACCACTGTTTTTATAATTAACCCAAAGGTTGAATGGTAGAGAATGCCTTGTGGCATTAAGTCCGCCTATGTACCACAATTGTACATAAAGTTTAAATAAATAAATAAATAAATATGAAGTGGGGCACAGCTAGTACTGTAATAATTTGAATCTACTTGAAGCATCGAACTAGACCGTAGTACTTTCAGTAAGTAAACAAAGGGATGTGGAATATTTATTTTAAAGGTATTGTTATCTTCAAAATCAAAACTGAAGCCTTTTCTAAAAGATTATTTTACAGTCATAAGCGTACTATTCCCAGATTCCTACGGAATAACTTCACTCTATATAAATTACTAACGAAATTGACTGCCAACTTAAATTATTTACTATATTCTAAATAAAACTATGACATTGATGAAATGGCTATAAACACAAACTTACTTTTGAATTAATTTCCCTGACTGTACCTACAAACTATCCTCTACAAACAGTCGAACCACTGAAGATGTACACTAACAAAGTATTTTTCAAAAATCCAAGCCTAAACAACAGCTCAATGTTTGTGCCGAATAATAATAAAACAAAATGGTAGAAATCCATTGTAATCATGTGTAATCATCGTCATCGTAAATTGCCAAATAGCCGGCAACAAGCGCCGCGCAACGTGTAAATGCCACTCGAGCTTAGCGCCCATAAATTCATTTATTATTAAACATTACGGCCGTTTACGGCCACTTATCTCCCTCTCCACTAATTCGCACCGATAGGCCGTGCGTTTGGCCGTTATTTGCAACTCAATGTGCGTCTTCGTATGAATAATTCAATCAACAGGAGAGGTGGAATGAGCTCAGGATATTAATGTTACTGCTTTTTTCTTACTTTCTTATGTATTAGGGTTGAGGCAGACGAGCGTAACATAGCCAAATTTTTATAAACCGAAAAAAGTGAGTCACCGAAATTACGTTGCGTTTGGTTTCGTGCAAATTAGAAGTTTTGCGCCACTAGCAAAAAATGAGCGCAAGAAACAATTTGAAAAAAAAAAATAAAAAAAAATAACAAATAACAACCGACTTTCAAAAAAAAAAAACTGACTGGTAGAAAATGCCTCTGGCATTAAGTCTGCCTTTGTACAGTATTTTTTTACTTGTGCATAAAGTTTTAATAAATAAATAGTGAAAAATAACCGAAATTAAAGTTATTTTTCACTTTTTTGTGTTTTTTTTTTTTTTTTGTAAGTCGGTTCTTTTTTTGTTAAAAAGTTTTTTATTTTTCACTTTTTAGTTATAGTACCTACCCCACAACAATTCGATTTCCACTACTTGCTACACCGCACAAACAACAGTGACACAAGATATACGAAGATCGAAGCTAACTCAGAAACTTCCCAATCAAAGGTAATAAAAATCGGTTAATAACCATTTATAGCCCGAGTGCATCTCATGACAATTCCAATAAGCCCAAACACGGCTAGGATAAATTGTTTTATTACGGAGTTCCGGTGCATACCTTTCGGCTTCATCTTCAGATCAGTTGGATGGTATCGTTTTCATCAGAATTAATTATTCAAATTTGCTTCATAGTCGCTTAACTATCTTAATCGAGATATCTTATCGCCACCCGTGAAATACTTATCATTGAGGAGTTCCGGAGGTTATTTGTGGTCTACTTCATCTGTTCCACTTCATCAAATGATACTTTTTGAATGCAAATGCTTGAGTTGTTGATGAAAATACAAAAATTGCTATATGTTAAATTTGAGGAGTCCCTCAGTTCCTCATAGATCCCATCATCAAATCTGGATTTTGAAAGAAATGGAACCAATCTGGAAGTATATATCCTTTAAAATAAAAAAAGAATTTTCAAATCGGTTCATAAACGACGAAAAACATGTTTTTCAACTCACTCTCTCTTGGAACAAATTCATCCCAACTACGGAACCCTTCATTGTGCGTGGTCCGACATGCACTTGCGGTTTTTTTATTGCTGCTTTAGCTTATGGTATGTCTTAGGCAATTAATTCCCATCGTGTTAATCAGGATTAATAGTTGTGATATTTTTAATCGTCGTAAAGTTTTATTTGCCGTAAGTATATTGGAACGTTTTTATAAAATATTTTCACAGAACCGTGAAAACCTCTGCCGTGTCAACGCACATGGCAGAGATACAGCGCAGTGATAGGGAATACAATTTCATTCAAGCGAAATAGTGTCGATACAGGAACTTATTAAAAGTGGAGCGATCTCGCATAGGTATGTATGTCCATGTTACAGAGTGAATGATTGGTATGACAATATTTTTACACACGTGTTTCCAGAGTTTTCCGCAGTTAAAAAAAATATTCCATTTATAATATCTAACTGTTGAATTTACTGTTATCAGACGCACATGTTGTCTATAGTTTTGGTGATGTTTATTTAAAAATTGTAGGAAGATTTCAGATCTCCTAAAATAAAATAAATAACGTTATTTTAAGACCATAAACTTCTTATAGATTTTCCTGTAATCTATAAGTATAGAACTATTTTCTGTATTTTTTTCAAAATTTTAGGTTCAGTAGTTTCGGAGAAAGGGGGGGAATGGTCAATTTTCGTCTATTTTCACTTGTAACTTTAAAACAATTTATTTAAAATTATTAAAAATAAAATATTTGAGACCCTCATAGTAAGCCTTTTCATTTAATATGTCACACGGTACAGTTTGCAATTTTTTTTTTTTTTAATTTTCTTGTTTGCCCCCAAAACTGACCTCAATATTCTAAATTCATTTATTTACGGTTCACGTCCGTATTTGGGTCACTCCAATTGATATGTATACCAAATTTCAACTTATTCGGTCCATTACATAGATAATGGGGGAAACGGTAAATTTTCGTCTATTTTCACTTATAACTTTAAAACAATTTATTTTAAATTTATAAAAAAAAATTGAGATCCTCACAGTAAGCCCTTTTATTTGATATGTCACACGGTACAGTTTGCAAAACTTGATTTATTAATTTTCTTGTTTGCCCCCCAGATCTGACCCCAATACTCTAAATTCATTTATTTACGGTTCACGTCCGTGTTTAAGTCACTCAAATTGAAATGTATACCAAATTTCAACTTAATCGGTTCATTACATTCGGAGCAAATTGGCTGTGACAGAGGGACAGACAGACAGACACACGAGTGATCCTATAAGGGTTCCGTTTTTCCTTTTGAGGTACGGAACCCTAATAAAATAGTAACGAAGTCGAAACCGTAGATTGAATATTTTTGAAAAAATTTAGTTGCTTCGAGGTGTTGCAACGAGTCTGATGCTTAAGATTTTAAGGAAAAACGGCTAAACGGATTTGGATGAAGTTTGGCACACAGATAGTTTATAACCTGGGTTAACACATAGGGTACTTTTAATATGAGTAGTTCGGTCCCGTGATATATTTTCCGACATTCACGCGGGCAAAAGCTAGTTTTTATATAAAAGTGATAGGTATATAACCAGTTATTAATCATGTAGGTACCTACATTGTTTCAGTAGCTCTCAGGTTATCTTTCTACAAGTATAACACATGTTAAAAATAAATCGTTTGAAAACGTGTGAGAAAGAAAATAGAATCACTTAAACTACAGTGCGGAAGTTGGTCAGGATTTATTGCTTCCTTGGAACAGTTAGCATTGTACTACGATTCTTTGGAACATGTGTTTTAAAGCCGAGTGTGATAAAAACAAAGGAGTTATTGATGATACTTTCGTAAATCTACAGGGTGTACGAGAAAGGTGTGGTCAAGTTTAAAAGTGCGTCCAGACCTGGCCGTTTGCGAACTGCGCGCGTGCAGGATTTTATGTTCGTACGCAGGTCCTGCGCCGTCCGCGCGCCTTTCGCGCGCAAGCCGTACTCGAGCGGCGCAGGAGGTGCGCGAAGCAAATTCCCAACTGAGGCTCATAGTTCACGCGTATGTGCGCACGAGCTGCGCGCGCTGCACGTACGCCCCATTCGAGCCTTGCTCGGGTTGCACTAGACCGGCGCACCAAATGGCTGTAACCGCACGCCAGCAACACGCGTGCAGTTCGCAAGCGGCTCGCGAACGGCGCATTCGCCAGGTCTGGACGCACCTTAAGGATGTGGTACAATTCATCAAACTGAACAACTTTCTCCATGGCCATGACATCGTAATCGCGAAAAAATTGTCAAGTGAGTGTCCCATACAAAACTTCTTATCCAAAACTTTTTGTTTTTAAAACAAGAGTGAAAGTATATTTCTACTTCGTCATAGTTGTATATCATGTCTTTATTATTTTATACTACATTATAATTATTATTATATTTTAGTGATATTTATTTTAGATATATGTATGGATTTAAGTTTATTTTCTTATTGTATGTTTATATTAAAATTAGTGAATAGTTTTTTGATTTTATTTATTTTTCTTTCTCTTCTACTCTTACACACGTTGTCTACATCTCTTTTTCTAATTTCCTATCGCAGGTATGCTGGAAGAGATTTCTTTAAAAATAAGCATCACCTTTTGTACGTATTTTTCTGTTCCTTTCTTTTTGTCTCTTTATATGTGTGTACTTGAACTGACCAATATTTTTTTATTATAACTTTGCTCCACACTTGGAATTTCTCCTGTATCTCGGGTGCGTTTACAAATATTTAAAATCACATGCACAAACAGCAAAACCCGAAACAAGTACTTGTAGGTCATACAAATATTCGTTCCGTGCGGGAATCGACCTCGCGACACGCAGCGCAGCAGTCAATCGCTTAGCCAATGCGCCAACCGTGCCGTCAAAAAAAAAAAAAAACTTTTATACCTAATCGACCCATGAGCTATGGGACAGCTGATTATTTTTTCGCGATTACAATGCTGCTCCCATTGAGAAAATTGTTCAGTTTGATGGTCTGTACCACACCCTTCTTGACATCACCTTTTTAGTACATGCTGTACATATACTAATAAACACATACACTACACTACAGTACAGACTGCTGTATGCTGGCTTGAGGAAGTGATGATGACGTCATGCTGAACTAGCTTCTCGAAGGCTGCGCTAATTTCCATGTTCAGGGTCATCAGTATAGACGCATGAGAAACAGTACGTAATGTTCACTCATTCTGTATGCGCTGCTGTATGGGTCGCACACACCTTGGATGTTAGCTTGAAATGATAAGACACGGGTAGCCAAAGATGATGGTTTATTGAACATATTTCACTACCACGTAACTTATGCTATATGAATATTGTGTGAATGAGTACAGCTGACTATGAACGCTGATTGAGTACAATCGCGTTACACTATAATTTGTGTAAGGCGACGGAAAAGTGCTGATCTATGCAATGCGCGCGTGCTATGTACGATACATGACTCGTACACATCCTCTATTGAAAAGAGAGGATCCTCCAACCAGACAGGTGTTGTGTCTGGTGGGCAACTGCCCGTCGGTTGATGTCGGGATGTTTTTTTATATATGCTAGTCGCGCAATAAACTCCGATTGTGCGATGCAGTTCACAGACTGATCAATACAAATTAAACAAACATTACGAAATCTCTCTCCATCCGAAATATCTGGTATCTATCTTTAAACAATGAAAATTTGTTTGATGCTTGTATTGACTCTGTGAACACGCAGTGCAGAAGACAATAGTTCTGTGTAAACCATGCTGTGTAAATCACCTGAGGTGCTCCCGATTGCGATTGTGTTACGTAATTGGGGTGTACGTGAGATATCGTGCTCGACGGAGCATGGTTATCAATATGTAATGGTCGATACGGTTGCACCCATGTACCGAAAGCTATGACAGTAAAAAGTGGATTAAGATGACCAAATTATTATTTACCAAAACAAATGATCACGTACATACTAAAGTGTGTATTTCTACAGACTGCTGCGCGTTGCTTCGCCCACGTGGCTTTTTCTAAAATAATAGGACAAGCAGACAGACGGACAGTGACGAAAATTTTAAAAATTGTTTTTTTATTTTTATTATGAGTAGATACCGTATGTACTTTCATACGCATTCAGTAAGAAGCTGTTATTTTGACATTAAAAACAGACACTTCAATTTTATTTATTTGTATAGATAATATAACATGACGCCTGTAATCATCGAAGTGTTAGGCAGAGGTGTACCCTATTGTACGTATGTACAATAGGGTACCCAGTGCGCAGGGCGCAGTGCCTGTGTGTGGGTGCGCAGTGGAACTACCCACTGGCGAAATGTAGGTGTATACCTACATTTCGCCAGTGGGTAGTTCCACTACGCTCCAAAACCCATTGATCTCATAATTTTAATGTTCATACATTGATTGCACTGCGCAAGAATTTTTTGCAATCAAATATTATAATATTTTAGTTCCACCACGCTCCAAGAAATTTTGAGCAGAGTTAACAAAAATTTAATTACGCATGAAACATTATATTAAATATCATACAAAAATAAAATAAAAATGCATATCAAATTATGTTTATTGAGTTATAATCACAACGTCACATCTAACAATATTTTTTTGTCTTAAAAACAATGTAATAAAAACGAAAAAAATCACAGCTTCAGATTAGAAAAGTTTCCTAAATCTAGAATACAAATCACAACATATTGTAAATGTTTTTTTTTTTTTTATTATTTATAGATTCAGTCATAATCACAACGTCACATCTAACAATACGTTATTCTTAAAAATAAAGTAAACAACAAAGCAAAAAATACAGCTTCAGATTAGAAAGTTTTTTTAAAAATACAACACAAATACCAACGTACTTAAGTTGGTATTTGTGTTGTATTTAAAAAAAAATACTCTGTTATAAAATAAATATTACGAAAAAATTATAAGTTTTTCTTATAATTAAAGTAAATAAAGAAATAAAAAATCACAGCTTCAGATTATAAAGTTTTTTAAAACGATTTTTTTAAATACAAATCACAACACAGCATAATAAAAATATTAAATTATTATTTTTTCGTTTGACTGAAATTGCACTGACCTGTGCGTTGAGTAATATTTTTGTACTTAAAACAAGCACTGGCCAAAAAATCTCATGCCTTAAAATTGAATGACATCGAAGAGAAGAGACACATAGCCATGTGTGCATTGGCCCATATAAAGAAACAGGACATTGAAGACGCTTGGTGGCACATCATGAAAGATGCTCCACAGAACGAAGCAGTCACAAAATTTTATGAGTATTAATTTGTAGCCCAGTGCACAGTGGTTAGAAAAGGTGAAAGGTGTTCATTTATAACAGTTAGGTTTAAATTAAAAGGTAATTAAGTAATTAAAAACCTCTGAAATTATATTATTTCACTATGAAGTTTCATAATAGAAGTGAATTAGTTTGAACCGAAATAAGTTTAATTTTTCAAGCTGGAGTTCCAAAAGTTAATGTAATAATTAAAGTTATGAACAATTATAATAGTTAGGAAACTTTCGCCTAAAAAAACTTTTCTCTCAAAATACGAATAGAATTAATTGGTGGCGTCTTTCAGTTGACATTCGAGGTTTTCTGAAAGTAAGAATTTTTCGTTAAATGTCCTTAACGAAGCCGAGGTTTTTTTTTTTTCTCATAAATTCGGGAAGAACAAGTAGTTCTTCCCGAATTTATTAAAAAAAAAAATTGTACTGAATCATACCTGGGATCCCTTTGGTTTCGGAGATACTAAAGTTACACGCTTTTGTGATGTTTTTTTTACGAAAAAATTTTTTTTTTTTTTTTAATAATAAATGGCATCTCAGAGTTTAACCACGAGGGGTTGCGACTCTTTAACCGGGCTATCCTGTGGTGCCTTAAGCTCCTAATATAAATTTAAGGCCTCCAGCCAGGGCATACTTATAAGCTATCCGACTGCGCGCTAAGGGCACCCCCTGTGGGGTACGAACCTCGGCTTAGGGCAGAGTCGGGGGGAGGATGGCAAGGGACCGTCGGTGGCTGGATAAAATCGATGTTATGATTATTATCCGGGGGATTTAAAGCTACTTGCTGCTCAGCTAAAGCGCGTGCTGGCGCTTCATTTAAAGGCAAGGGTCGGGGAGGACTATTCGTTAGTCGGGGATTTCGCGCGAGGCCTCGGCAGCGAGGTCGGAATGACGATCGTGTAGTGTGTACTCTTTTGCGAACTGGAGGAGAGTGATAATAATCTGAACTTTAAATATTCCCACTCATAAACAGAATTTTCACACCAAAAATAAAATTCCTTTCCAAGCAATTATTTTTGAACAAAGTTACAGTTAGTTTGATGCACAGAATGCGTAGATGATGGCTTTATGAAAGGACTTCTTACACCTTTTTTTTTGTGTGTATGTAATTATCAAATACATAACTTCTTCCGCTCTGGGTGGAGCGGGAGGGCGTGTCAGACTTTTACTGACTAAAACCCACCCGTGTTCCTTCAGTTGCCTGTGTGCCAGGACCACGGTATCCCTTTCGGACAAACCCGCAACCCTGGCAGGCACCGGTCTTAGCGGACCCCGTCATTGCGTGCTGACATCTCTTTGAGGCGCGCGTGGAACACAACGCGCCTTCGACCCGGGCTTGGTCCTTACCGGACGGGGAGCTACTCATAGCTCGCCGTCCGCAAGCCCGCGCCTACGGTGGCCGGTAATCGGCTATCGATTCCCGCCGCCCAGGGCGTCTCCTGCGACGACTAGGGGCGTGAGGGCGCACAGACTGCCTCTCCCTCACGTGTTCCGACTCCTCTTTCGCGAGCATTACTGCTTCATAGAAGGAGGTGACTGCCTCCCATGCACTCTCGCTCCAGACCATGGCCTGGATCAGGGCCGGACGCGAAGGATGTCTTTTTACATCCTGTATTTATCTTGGCTCTAGGTTTTAGAGTACTGTAGGCATAGACATGTTAGGTATAGCTATGAGCATAGGCATTACATATTAATATACAAAGTATACCTACATAATGAATTACGAAATGCCTACCTCCTTGGTAGGCAACCGCAACCCCCAAGAGCCTGCGTAAACAAAACCCTACATAATCTTATAAATACTGATACAATAATGCTTACAAGCGTCATAATACTGCTTGGGTAACCCAGTAACAATTTAACTGTAAGCAGGTTCGTGCGCCTTCCAGAACATCAATTAGATCCATTTTCATCCCGTAAAATAAAAGTGCCTACGTAAAATAAATAAAATTAAATACCATTGTTGAGCTCAATTTGGTAGCATAATCGGGTAAATTGGTGATTGTTTTTAACTATAGCTGTGCCCGTATCATTTCAGGTGGGATGGATCCACCTGAAACGATTTTTGATATAAAAATTTGATATTCGGAATAAGGCGTATCTACAGCGTGTATGAAAGGTGTGGTCATAAAGGTACAGACACACTGAACAACTTTCTTCACGGGAGCAGCATTGTAATCGCAAAACGCGAAACTGTCCCTAGTTGGAATGGTAATCACGTCATTTGGTTTAAATAGGTTTTCTTTTTAATGTATAGGTATATATATCTTTTATTTATCTTTTTTATAGTTTCTTTACTATCTTTTGAGAACGTTGTAGGCCTAGTAGACCGTAGATTTGTTGGTACTTTTTAATTTTTTTATGTACCTGGTAATTGTTGAAAGGCCTACACTGTCCTCTCATACCTATTAACACTGTTATTTGAAAATATTGTAAAAGCCAATTATTTTTAAAAGAGTAACCGTGGAGTTTCTAGCCGGCTCTTCTCCATAGGAAACGACTAATTGGAACCGTGCACCTAGCTTCTGACGTTTCATAAGTGCCCATGTAGGTATATGTGAAATAAAATATTTTGATTTTGATTGAAACAACAGTGTGGAAGTTGATCAGGATTTATTGCTTCCTTGGAACAGTTAGCACTGTACTACGATTCATTGTAAAATGTGTTTTAAAGCTGAGTGTGATAAAAACAAAGGAGGATGATACTTTCATGAATCTACAGGTTGAACGAGAAAGGTGTGGTCAGGTTTAAGGATGTGGTATAGATCATCAAACAGAACAAGTCTCAGTGGACAAGGGCCTCACACCGCTCTCCTTGGCTAACGAAAACTGGCACAAACCTATAATACTAAAGACCGCAGGGTTTCACGGGCGTCTTAGCGTCCGTAGGTATATAGTTAGGATTCGGTGATCTCTTTGGGGAAACCGAAGGAAATTAATTAATTTAATCATTTAATTCTGGGTAGGTACATCGTCTTCACATGTAATGATATAATTGATGTATACAAACTATTGTATAACAGTGTAAAAGAGTAACGGTGGAGTTTTTTGTCCAGTCTTTTCCATGCGAAACTACCTTATGGAAGGGGCAACTAGAAACAATTTTATTTCTGTGTAAATTTTGACGTTCAAAAGTGCCATTTATGTGCCTATTTGAAATAAATGCTTTGACTTTGACTTTTAGCCACAAGCCCTCAAAATCCATTTGAGATAAACAATTAAAAAAATAAATTATTTTACTACGTATGAAGTCTAAACAAAATTGAATAACGCTTCAATTCTTCACAGTAGGTACTTATAAACACAAAAGAAAACATGGCGTCGGGAGTAGGAACTTGCGAAGTATTGTGTGAATGATAAATGAAGTCTCTCTGCGTTATTAGGTGGCTGCAAGTAAATCATCTGCGATATGTTACACGTCAAAGGACGTGATGGTCCTTTGTGTGCGGTTTTACAGAATATTTCAGTATGTTAATGTATTTATCCGGAACTAGATTTTTTTTGCTGCTCAAGATGATGAGATCGTCTAAAAATAAAACTACAAGAAGTCGAAAACTAAACGATTCCACTCACTAAAGCTAAATTTCAAAGGTCGAGTTACCATGTTTGAATTCAGTGGACTTATAATATATATTATTTATGCACATAAATAATATAATAGCCTATTATTTCGCTTATTTACATATTTACACTGATATATTTACACTCATTATCCCAATTTCGCAAAAAACTTATGACTATTAGCGACGAATCATAATTTCATAACCTATTTATTAATTTTTTCTATTTAATTTTTTGTTTTTTTTTTTTTTTTTCGCTCCATATGCCTGCCACTTCAACAATTTTGGAATGTTCTTTTATTGCACTCGTAATCGCGTTCTACTGTTTTGAATTTCAATTTTTTTCCGTTTATTTTTTATTTTAATGTTTTAATTGTAATTTTGATTCTAATGATAATTTTGATATCAATTTTCGTGTTTTTTTATTCTAATGTCGATTATGATTTTGTTTTTTACTTAATGTTTTGTTCATTGTTTCTAATTAATTCTTCTATCCTCACTACGAGTAAAAAATCTTGTTAAAAGATATATTTAAGAAGCTACTTTTATGTTGTTTTGGTTCGATTCCCGGGTCGGGCAAAGTGTTATTGGGTTTTCCCATTAGGAATTTCGCTGTAGCAGCCCGGAGTCTGTGTGCCCGGTTGGTGGCAATAGGCTCGCCCCCTATTAGGGGCTTAAACATAATTGGCGAAATGTGGCTGAGGTTAGGCACCTCTGCCTAACCTTTCGGGGAAACAAGGCGTGATGTTATGTTATGTTATTTTTATATAAGTGCTGTTTTATTTTTTATTTTGTTAATGGTTCTAGTGGGTCGTTGGTGTACTTTTCAAATAAAATAAACCAAATAGATTTTTTTTTACATGCATTATTGTTCAATGTAGACTCCACCAGACTCCACCGCATCTCACGATATTTACGACAAACAAAACATCGTTATTTCTTTATTATAATTATGTAAGTTTAATAGTTTATTTATTTTTTGACATTTTTCAAGCACGGCTGGCTGTGCTGGCGCAACTGCTGCGGCTGTTTGAGACCCTCAAGGGGCACAAATACTTTTAACCTTGTGGGTAACTATAGTTTTGAGCCGTTTGGGGTCGAAACACTCAGGTTATAGGGCCCTAGTGTGCCTATCCTTCGTAAGGAAATTTCTCGCCGACTGGTCGACACTTCACGTGACCAGAGGGTTGGCTCGTTCTTGGGCCAAACATTGAATTGCCATTCAACGTGGCAATGCTGGCAGCATTGCCACGTCTTCTGGGCACGTTTCCGGATGATAGCGATGCGAACAAGTACCTACTTCGACGCCTAAGTGTCCTTTTGTTTTTTGTATTTATTTGTAAGTATATTTAGATGGTTAGTAATTTAATTTAGTAGGTACCTAGTATATAATATATATTGAGTTGCGTCATAAATTGTATATAACAATTTTAATAAAATAATAATAATAATTTATTTATTTCAGACATATTTTATAGTCCATAGTCTCATACATTTAAATTAAAATTATAATTATACTATTTTAAACAGATAAAACCCAAAATAAAAATGTGATTAATTAAAAAAAAAAAATTCAACGAACAGCATTACTCAACATTATTTAATGTAGCATTTGAAATAATATAACAATATCTTTTTAACTCAAATTTATGTGTTTCACAGTTAAGCCTTCCGAAATAAAATCTCTAAATGATGGTGAATATAGTTTGTTCTTATATTATAGTGTTGCTTGCCATATTTCGCAGAAAACAACATATAACATTACTGACAGGTAAGTGCTTTTAATTGGGTTGTAACTAATGAGCTGATATTCGGTAATTACATTTACATAATTGCTTTTCAGGCTCCATTTGCGAGGTAAGGATCGTTGGCGCTCACATGCCTGACTGCGTGCATTCTTTCGAGAGAGCGAGCCGGTGGCTGTAAGTCCTGTTCATTTACAAATGTAGTTACGCTGTATGGAATTGGCATTTACGTGATTCGCATTTCTATGCAAAATAATAGACATACGGGTATTTTCTCGTGGTCCTACTATTTTGTCCTACCAGTAGGTTTGTGAGGGTATGTTATTGCTGTTGGTCCCACTGAAGTTTTGAAACGAAAATATACCTCCTGGTTCTTTGGTTGGTCCTTTCCTCAAAAGACCATTTCAGACACCTAACCAAAATTATTTCTTGACTTAAAAAGAGACTGTGCCCTCTCGAGTTTGTTTCGGCCTTTCTTCTCGGACTAGTCAGATACGAAACGCCGACCTCATCTAGTTTTAAAAGAAGGTTGACGTGTAAAAGTGTTTGTACAAACCTACTTACAGAAATAAATCATTTATCATATATTGTTACTAACCAACGATTGTGACCAACCAGTCTATGCCGAAAAAGGCTCGACTGGCAGTTCACAATGGTGTGCTGGTGCCTACTGGCTATGCTCGGAGTTTCCCTACGTGATAGAATAAAGAAGAGATCCGCAGGAGAACCAAGATAACCGACATAGCTCGAAGAATTGCCAAACTTAAGCCATCTGACCATCTATTCTGCAAGCAATGTGCCCATTGCAATGACATATTGCTCGTAGAACGCAGAACAGATAGCCGGTGGGGCTGAAACGTTCTGGAGTGGCGACCGCGTAACGGAAGATGAAGCGTTAGAAGGCCTTCCACAAGATGAACCAATGATCTTGTGAAGGCAGCAGGAATCCGCTGGATGCGAAAACCACGGAACCGGTCGAAGTGGCGGTGCTTGGGGGAGGCCTATGTCCAGCAGTGGACTTCATTCGGCTGAAATGATGTACACCAGATTATACATTACAAAAATTATATATTACTATACAATGGGCGGCCTTATCGAGTACTGTGATCTCTTCCAGGCAACTTTGGAATGGAAAGTGCTTTTCTGGACAAAAAATGGGGTTGTTGTGGTTTTAACGACAAAGTCTTTGAAATTGCCAGGATTACCCTTCACTGAAAAACCGAATAGTTGATTTTTTGATTGTTGATTTCCTTTTGGTTGAGTTGACATTAAATTGTGTTAAAAAAACTGTTCCATGACGTTTATTTTGACAAAATTTTTGTTGATTTAACAAATCATGTCGGTAGGTGCTATATTAACCCAAAATATAGGTCAAAAAAAGGTTAATCAACTTAAAAAGTTTTTCAGTGTTTGTAGTTACTGTTTTTAAATAAATTCTAGGTAAAGTAGAATTTCTAATTAATAAAACATTCACAAATGGCTAACATTCGTGGAAACTAATATTGTTTACAAAAGTCAAAGGAGTATAAAATATGCTTTAATTTTCTCTCTGCAATTCCGTGAATCGTAGATAGTGAAAATATGAGAGGAATAAGTGCGGGTATGAAAGCAGTTTTCAGAACCTAACTGCTTTTACATCTCTCTGCTAGTGATAAAAATGTCTAACCTCTAGGAAGGGGCCACCTTATAATAATGGTGGGTGTCGTTAGTAGCGTAATAATTCACTGAGAAACTATGTATTCATTTGGGGAAATACTACCGCCATTTCTGTTTCAGCAGCAGCTGTTAGCGAATGTTATAGCTTAACTCTAGTTCATCTAACACGTGCTGTTCAGTAAGCAATGGAGTCAAGGACAACCTTTGACCGGTCCAATTTATTCTTTTTTTTGACCTTCCAGTTCCAATTTTTTTTCCGTTGGATATTATTTCATAAGTAAAAAAAAAAAAAAACAATTTACAGATTATTTTTATTTTTTATTAAGGTATATTTTCTCTTCCAAACTGGAAATCCATTGGTTGCAAACGTAGTTCCTTTTTTTAATACATATTATATTTAATTTAATAATGACACTTTTTTGTCTACAGGTACGCTAAACTTTCATGCATTACTTAAGTTTAAAAAACAGACATACAATTTTTTTATTTTATTTCTTCACGGTTATTTTTTGACAAAATATATTAAAGAGGCACCTACTTATGTATTTAATTTTAAAATAGGTTTTTGTGATGCAACTGTTTATATCGACTGGACGGTTACTAAAAATAGTTGCACTAAAAAAAATCTTCACCTTCAACCATAATAGTAGAGGAGGAGATTATAACCATGAATTATTTCAAAGAGTTTTAAGTTTAAAACAGATCCACTCTTAAGAAACAAGAAAATATAAAGTCATTTGGTTTAGTTCATGAAATGGAACTTTCATTACAAAGTCGAGCCAAAATACGGAAACAATTTAGTTTGCAAGTTTCGGCACCTTCTAAATAACGTACGGCAATGGTTGTTCATATCGAGTGTCAGGAAACTCGTTTATCGCAAGAAAAATGGAGTTGCCTTCGCGTATTCTTATTTCAATTGAAGTTATTCACAAGCAGCATTTCAAGCTGCACAATTCAGACTGAATTTATAGCGGGAAGTTATTTCAGCCGCAGTGCTTTTGTCGAGTTAGCTATTCGAGCTGTTACGAATGGCGCTGGTAAAAATATTAACGAGTTTAAAAATAGTTTTTTTTTGTTTGTTGTTGTTGTGTTGTTGCCTCTGTGATTTGCGTTGATAATAAAAACAAATTCTTTGAAGAGTTTTTTATCTATTTTTTCCTGTGAAAACGTTTTTCGTATTATGTTTTCAATGTTATGATTGCTGGCTATTAGTAGATTATTGGAAAACAATAATTGAATGGGCTGTAAGAAATCTAACGCCCACATTCAAGAGAATAATGGACTATTAACGTTAATAACGCACATGAGTGGGCACATATTAATAACAACATGGACACATCGTAAAACAATACTGGCAGTGAAAAATAACAAACATGAGGCAGATTGACTACTATTATTTTATCGGTTGCTCTAGAATTAAAACAATCAATCACAAATCCTAAAACAACATATTTATTATTGTACTCAATTCAATTCAATTCTTTATTGCATATCGCATGTGTTATCATCGTGTGTGTTGTGTTTGTGTTGTATGTTTGTGTTGTGTGTGTTTGTGTCATGTGTACTTACTTACTAATTATTATTGTATATTATTATTAGCACTTTATCCGCGACTTCGTCCGCGTGGATTTCGTATTTTTAACCGAATTCACAAAAAGGAGGAGGTTCTCAAGTCGGTTGTATTTTTTCTAATGTTTTTTACCTCATAACTCCGCCGTTTATGAACCGATTTGGATTTTTTATTTTATTTGAAAAGATTTACTTCCAGATTGGTCCCATTTTTATTCAAAATCCAGTGCTGATGGTGGGATCCATGAGGAATTGAGGGAACTTCTCAAATTTTATAGGCATTCATATAGCGAATTTAATATTTTCATCAACAAATCAAGCATTTGCATTCAGTAAGTACGAGTATCATTTGGTGAACCGAAACTGATGAAGAAGATGGCCACCGGAACTCGTCAATGATACGTATTTCACGGGTAGCGATAATATATCTCGATTAAGATAGTTAGTTTAATTCTGATCAAAATGGTACCATCAAACTGATCTGATGATGAAGCCGGAAGGTATAGGCAACGGCACTCCGTAATAAAACAATGTATTCTAGCCGTGTTTGGGCATATTGGAATTGTCATGAGATGCACTCTGGCTATTAATGATGTTTAACAGACTTCAAAAAAAGGAGGAGGTTCTCAATTCGTCTATATGTATGTACGAGTATAAGGTGTCAAGAAATTAACTCTATAAACTTTAAGAGGTGCTTTAGACCATTGAACTGAATAATTAATTTAATTTAGCTGGTATTGAATCCACTCGGTGTATGTTCATGATGTTATAAGATTTCCTGTCACTGTTGTGGTATACGAATTAGTGTGGGGTAGGTACCACAACTAAAATTAACACCCATTAGCAATGTTATTTGATAATATTGTAAAGCCAATTATTTTTAAAAGAGTAACCGTGGAGTTTCTTGCCGGCTCTTCTCCATAGGTAACGACTAATTGGAATCGTGTACCTAGCTTCTGACGTTTCATAAGTGCCCATGAATGTTTATGTGAAATAAATAATTTAGATTTTTGTTTTTTTTAAAGTGAAAAAAAAAATATAACTTTAATTTTGGAAGTCGGTGGCAAAAACAAAAATACGGAACCAAAGACATCCACTTCCAAAATTAAAGTTATTTTTAATTTTTAGTGTTTTTATTAAGTCGGTCGTTTTTTTTTATATACCTAAAATGTTTTTTATCTATTACAAAATGTAACACCCCTTCCACCCCTTTTAACTGTTAGTTTTGGAAATTTAATGAATAAGATCCTTTTACTTATTAATATTATATTTTTTTATTTTATGGATCAAAGAAAAAATATTTATTTTGTATAACTGTTCCTTCCTTTCCACCCCGATAGGGTTTGATTTTTGAAAAATCTTCACTCATGTGTTTCATCATTAAATGTTTAGATTACTTAATATCCAGACACGCAGCGAAACCCTCCTCCAAAAACTTAATTACCCCCTTTTGATCGATTTTCGAATAACCCAAAACTTGTCTACATTTTTTGTCAAAAGTATTATTACCGTTATGCAAGGTAACCGGACAGCGCGTTGAAATTCTTCCACACAAACTTTAGCACCACTTAAAATCCCTTTGAGGGGAGTTTAAAAAAACGAATCAATGACAAACTTGTATTCGTGCTATTCAAGTTTTTTAACGTAAGAAATAAGATTTTCCATACGATAGAAATCCCCACCTTTTCATTCGCTTAAAGGTCGAATTTCCATAACCCCTTCTTAGAGCTCGCCTACTTTATAAAAATCCGTATGTAAAATCCCTTGTCCAAAATTTCTGATATGACAGTCATTCAGCTCGTCGTCTGCGATTTCGTTCGCGTGGATTTCGTCCCTCCTTTAATGGTCCTAATAATGATTAAGATATTTATTTATACATAAGTATAAGTAGACATGTTGCGCCGACCACAAATAAAGCGGGATTAGGGCAGGAAAATGATGATGAAATATTCGGGCCAAGTTTCAAGTGTCAAGATCAATGTAATAAGATTTTTTTTTCATAAAAGCTGTATCCCCCTTTTCACCCCCAAAGTTTTTAAGAAAGAATATTTGAATTTCGCGGGCTACCTTAGCTCATCCTCCTTAAACATCCTCCTCCTTAACAGAACATAATGAATAGTGGTAGTTGTGGATGGCCTTGGCCCGATATTAAACATATTAGACGACAGCAGCCTACACTAATTTACATTAAATCCATGTTTATTTTAATAATAATTGGCAATCATAGACTAATAGAGTTTATGCTAATATCTGTATATGGTTTATGGACATGATGACATTATGTTGCTTGCTTCGAAAGCTGTTTACACAAGGTGTATCGAGGTAGATAGTAATTGATCAATGGCCGTTTACATGTACTTAAACTTACGTCGTCTTACCCTGGGGGTAGGCAGAAACTACAGAATGCCACCTGCTACGAATCTTACATACTTTTTGCCATTTATGTCAGCACAATATTGGCTACATACATATACTTACACATACACTCACGCTTCTTTTCCATGGCTGTAGGGCTGTAGGCAAACATCACAGATCGCGACCTTATGGCTATTGTTCAGCCTAAAATCTATACTAATATTATAAACGCGAAAGTAACTCTGTCCGTCTATCTGTGTGTTACTTTTTCACAGCTGAACGGATTTTGATGAAATTTGGCACACAGGTAGATCTTGACCTAAGATAGGGACCAAGACACAGGATACAGTCTTATCTCGATAATTCCCATGAAATTATTTAAGACCTCCATGCGGGTGAAGCCGCGGGCAAAAGCTAGTTCAAAATAATTGGAAATTATATAAATAGGGTCCTTGGTAACATGTCATGTTATTAAGGATGATGAAATGATCTATGAAGGAATGCAAGTATCGCCAAGCAGTTGGTCGACTTTTCACGTGACCGGAGAGCTGGCCTTTGTTTAGGCCAATGAATCAGCATTGCCATTCAACGTGGCAATACTGAAAGCCTTTTGGGCACTTTTCCCATTGACAGCGATACAGACGAATTTTGGATGCCCAATGAGAAATATTATTACTAACCACCCAGAAATGGGGTCCCCGCGAAGCGGGCGTCCGTCGACTACTCATTATTATTGCTTGGAAACAAATTTGGACCCGCTTCGATGTTTAGGTCTTTCGATGTCACTTTTGTAAATAATTAAAAAGCTTTACTTTAAGATAAATAGCGGTGCGCCACGAATATAAATAGTTGCTTATTTATTTATATTTTGAGTTGAGTATTTTGCTGTGCAATCAGTAATTTTGGTTGGAATTCGGATTATTTGTTTATAATTTTTTTTTATATTTTACTGCTTTTAAATACTACCCTAATAAAATGTTTCATGCTAGATTATATTCTATGAAGAAGTTTCCTTGTAAAGCACATAAATATTGTTTTTAAAAAGAGGTTTATTATTCCAACTTAGCATTCCACTCTTCTTTAACTGCTTTTTAAAAGGAATGAGGTATGTTTCCTTAAGTTCAGTGTTTTTAGACCAATGGGTACCTCATCATCATCATCATCATCATTTCAGCCGAAAGACGTCCACTGCTGGACATAGGCCTCCCCCAAGCACCGCCACCTCGACCGGTTCTGTGCTTCCCGCATCCAGCGGATTCCTGCGGCTTTCATAAGGCCATCGGCACCTATGGGTACCTATGAGGTAAAATTTCTTCAATCGATTTTCAACCTTATAGCGTTGCTAATTAGGTTCAAAATCGAATGAGACAATTTGACAGTTTGTGGTAATTTGACGTGCTGGAGACTGTACCTAATTCAAATAAAGTTCAAAGCTAAACAACTGTCAACTGATCGTCACACGGCAATGTTCCTCACATATATCTAGAAAATTATGGATCAAAGGATGCAACAAGAAAAAACAACACACAAAAGCATAAACAAAATTGGTTTGTGTTTTATTTGCAGCCCACCAATACTCGTACCATTAATTTGTTACTTGACCTTTCAAATAACATTTCTGTTTTAATAATTCCTATCAATAATGTTGAAATAATAACATGGTAACAATACTAATTAAATTAAATTATTTTAATTAATAGTTATTCTCGTTAAATTTATTTATAATACAAATAATTAGTAAAAGTACTTACCAGCTAACAACATTACAACGATGTAACGCAAACATATCTCAAATAATTCAATTTTACTAAGAATTCAGCGAAGGAATATCATACATAGCTGTACAAAATGAGATTTCGATGTTCAGAAACGAAGCATCACAAGCAAGTCTTAAGTAAAATGAGGTGAATTTCAAAGGATTTCGCTTAATTGGAAAATGAGACCTCGCGATAGTCAATTTGGTAAGTAACACCGGATGGAATTTAATAAATATTTGAAATAAGATCCTACGGAATATGAAGAAACACGATCAGTCCATATTAATTGTAAGGGAAGCACAGTAATGCGAGCTTATTTTCGTTATTAAAAACATATAATATAAGTCTAATGTATTAACAGGCATGATTATAACAGTAGTAACAATTGAAGTATGTTTATTTTATCCAAAAACGCTATAACTTACTAAAAAGCTCTGTTACTTTTTGTCCTGACATAGTACAGTATTTCAAAGACTAAAATAATACTAGGTAGGTCATTCCCCATGTCTATATATCTATTTTATATAAGGGAATCCTTAGCGAAAGGATTTTACTTAATTCTGAACATTGCTACTGAATTTCCTTATATAAAATACATATAAAAACTTCAGCAGTAAATAAACCAGAATAAGTTGGCCTTTTATTCTATTGAAACTCCGTGCTAACCTAGGCCAGCACAAGGTCAAAGTTTTAACTCCGATGTACGGCTTAGTGTACTTCATCTTCCTGCACTTTTCCCATGTTATTTGGGGTCGGCACAACACGTTTTCTTTTCCATTCTCCACTGTCAACCGTCACGCTATCATTCACTCCCTTCTCTTTCATAGCATTCTTCACACAATCCATCTTTCTTTTCTTTGGCTTTACTCTCCCTCTATATCTATCACTTTTTTCGTCACATGCGTTTCCTCCCTCCTCATCACATGCCCATACAATGCCAAACGACTTCCTTTCAACTTTTCTGTCACCGGCGCCACTTTCAAACTTCCCCATATATTCTCATTTCTGATTTTATCCATTTTCATCACTCCACACATCCACCATCCAGTGTACTTACATAATCAAATTATAAAAATAGTCAAAACTGGATTGCTAGATACCAGATTCTGTACAAAAATCTGTTTTTTGCTTGTTATGTATTCTCGCATAGTTGCTTGAATACGGATGAGGCAAAATACAGCTGTGACTTTGATTTCAAGTCTATATCTGGATCAGAATATCGGAGCAAGTCTTTGGTATGTAGATTTCTTACACCAAGAAATAATCTTTGTTTTATTCATTTACTCCTTGATGTCTTTTTGTATGGCAATATTATGAATGTTATTTGAATCTTTCACTTTACTCATCAGCAGTTCTTTGCAGGAATCCGCTGGATGCGGGAAGCACAAAACCGGTCGAGGTGGCGGTGCTTGGGGGAGGCCTATGTCCAGCAGTGGACGTCTTTTGGCTGAAATGATGATGATGATGTCTTTACTCATCCGCTTTTGAGAGGGAAGGTTTCAAGTAAAATAAACACACGTACTTTGTATTTTACCTCTATACTTTTCCATTTAGGTAACAAAACATGCAATATAATTATGTTTTCCGTCAAAGCTATTGGAACCTTTGATACATGTTAGTTCCCATAATAACACTACATTATACTAATTTGGTGGTTTGTCCGACGTTATTAATTCTGATGAACAACATTGTATGCTAGTAACATTGGGTGGATGTTGTAAAAGGCGAGAAGAGAACTTACTAGAGAATGGGCAGTAGCGTTCTCTATGCATTTTTAACACCATACTGCGATCGCCAAGCCGCCTGCCAAGCCTGGTGATTAAGGGAAACAAACATTCCCCCCCCCCCCCCAAATGATAAGCACCAGAAGCGGTCGGCAGTACTTAGGGGAGGCCTACCGAGATTAAAATTACCCTATGTGTTATCCATGCTATAAAATATCTGTGTCTCAAATTTAAACCAAATCCGTTCGTAACTATTTTCGCTAATCTGGAACATACATCCAGACAAACAGACAAACGGACAAATTGTTGCAGACAAATTCAGACAATTGTTGTAATTTGATTTAGTCGGCTAATAGCAGCGAGCGAAACGAAGCGTGTCCGTGGCGTGACAATAATATATATTAAGACTGCATCGAGCGCACAGTGGCGTTCTCATCATTATTTCGGTGATTTCTTTTATTTTAGAATGAAAATGCAGAAAATATGCTCGTCAAGTGTGCTTCATAAGACTATACGTTATTATTATTATTATCGTAATAATTAAAACGGAAAATAGTGGCCACTAAGCTCCGTTTTAATGATTACAATTAAACATAAAAATTTAAAACTACTGTTTGTAGTAATAATAACGTATATTCTTGTGAAGCACAACTTGACGAGCTTATTTTCTGCATTTTTATTCTACAATAAAAGAAATCACCGAAATAACGATGACGGCGCCACTGTGCACTCGGTAGCCTCTTAAATGCCAAGTTGTGTGTTAAGAAAGACTAACTAACTATGGTTCGAAGATAAATAAGAGAGAAGGAATTTCGTACAACAATTTGTAATAACAACGCAACGATATCTGAACGCTGCTCAGTATGAACGTAGCGTATCTTTCCTTTATAATATCATTGCTTCTAGGCTTCTGAATACCCGTAACGGTTGTTAAAGATTGAAGATTGATTTTTTTTTATAACATTTTTTTTTATTACCAATATCGGCCAGGATCAATGTTCCGAAGCACGGAGGAGCCTCGATATTGATGGATGGTCACCCATCCATGAATCGACCCCGGCAAGCATAGCTTAATCTTCGATAGACCCGTGCGGCCGTTATTAGCCACGAGCCCCTTATAAAAAAGTATACCTATGTCATTAAAAATAGGAAAAGTGTTCATGTCGACTACTAGCTTGCAAATATATCGCAATAAACGTTGAAACTTTCAAGATAAAATGTCTCAGGTAAATTGCAAGCGAGATCTTAGTAAGTACCTCCCTAACACGGACAAGCAAAGTGTTATTGGCTTTTTCTTTTACAAGAGTTTTCAGTTCTTAGTCATTTTGGAAGTGTTCCTCTTAAACCGTACTAGTAAAAGTAGAATTAGTAAAATGCATTTTTTTATAATATACTGTTTTTAGGGTTCCGTAGTCAACAAGGAACCCTTATAGTTTCGCCATGTCCGTCTGTCTGTCTGTATGTCTGTCCGCGGTTTAGCTCAAAAACTATTGGTTCTAGAAAGTTGTAATTTGGCATGAGTATACACGTTAATGACGCCGAAAAAGTAGTAAAAAAAAAACAATTATTTAGGGTACCTCCCCTACATATAAAGTGGGGATAAAAATATTTTTTTTCGTCCTTCCCATAGTGTGGGATATATTTGGATAGGTCTTTCAAAAATATTAGGGGTTTGGAAGGACCGTTTTTTGATTAAGTAAACCGTTCGTGACTTATCAAGCTTTAAAGTACCAATTTTCGTTAGAGTCAAGTGTCCCCCCTGCCTTTTGCATAGGTGAAAAAAATCACGATAGTAGTATATATAACGAAGTTGAAACGAAAACTATCAGAGCTAAGTAGGCTTTTCAAGTTTACGAGTAATAGTCGACCAACTTAAATGTACAGTTGAAAAACATTTTCCCCCATACAATCTGTATAGGAGAGCATGTTTCTCAACTACAATGTTAAGTTTGTTCTTGGGATAAATTCATCCCAACTACGGAACCTTTCATTGTGCTTGGTCCGACACGCACTTGGCCGGTGTTTTTTACCATCGGTTCTCAATACTCAATTCTTTATCGTATTCCATATGTATTACATAGATAACAAAGTAAAAGATCAATATGCACCCTTGCGGGCACAGCAAAATTACGAGAGAGGAATAGGGCTAAGTAAAAATTCAAGCACTTCAAGATTAATATTAATGATTAAATGTGTTTAATTGTGTGTATAATTATTTATACATATATTTATTATTAGGTTTGTTTGCACCGCACTCAATGCGAGTGCGGTGCTCCTGAACAGACTATGTCCCATCTGCCGGAGTGTCCCAATTGTCCGTTCGCCTGCACCCTTGACGATTTGAACAACGCCTCTGACACTGCAATAAATGTAGCCGTTTTTCTTTAGAATGAATTTTGTTGCTTCGTATCTGAATATGAAACTTTATAAAAGGTATTAGAACATTCTAGACACACTTACCGAGGTCACTGTTGAGCCGTTTTTCATAATTCCTTCTCAGTCACGAGATAATATTTTTTTAAAGGAGTAGCACTAGTGGCCCGTAGTATGTCCTCTTAATGAATTGCTCTGCCTATATCGTCATGTAGAAAATAGTCGTGATAACAAACTTATTATAGTTTTCAGAAGACCACTAAATGCAATTTTTTTCGGCTCGCGAATGCTTTATTTTTATATATTTTTGTAATCCTCAACGAGTAAGCTCTTGGCTTTCATCTCACCTGATGGTAAGTGATGGTAAGGCCGAAGGTGGAAGCAAGCTTCACCCGGAATCCTCAACCACAGAGGCTGTTAACATTGTTGTTATGGTGACAGACTTAGATAAGATGTTGGAACCATCCAAACTGAGCAGAAAATTTCGCCCTCGCTGGGAATGAGCCCAAGACCTCTGGGTTTGTGACAGGCGGTCTTATCACTAGACCACAGAGGTGGTTTCACAAGAAGAGCGTGTCTACGGTCTCCGTTAGAGTGTAGTCCGTTAGAGTTACTTTTCGGCGAACCCCGAAATATCGCGAGTAAACCGTATATCTCCATCTCGTACATCTACTAAATCTAAAAAAAAAAAACCTCATAACTGTAACAAACAGCCACTATAGACATTAGGGTTTTTGTTCACACTCATATTTGTCGCAGAATAACAGAGGAAAGACGTAGTTTTATCTCGACAAATATTAATTTCACCCTTGAGATATACTTTTCGCGAAAGTACGTTGGTTACTGAGAAAAATTGGACTACATTACGAACAATAAGGTGCTGACAAGTATTCTAGATGATAGTGTTAGTCTCTAGTGAGTAATAAACATGTTCTAGAAAGTTCTTTGGAAGATGAATCGTTCAGGTGGGAGTTTAAGAAAACATACAATTTGTATTATCTCGCGTAAATTGAATATTTTCTGACTTTTAGTCAATTTCGCAAAATAACGCTATGACTTAAGTGGGAAGCGCTAGGGTAGCCCGAGAAATTTAATTTTTCATACGATTTTCACAATTTGCAGCTCACTGTCTGGGTGCATGTTGATTAAAGTATGATTCGCTACCGTAAGAAATAGATAAATGTATTTAGAGAATTATAATCATTAGAATCAGTAATACAACTCCTTAACAGCTGATTCTTTAATATCCGTTAATGCGCGTTGTTGCCCCAGAGGTCTCGCAACAATTACCAATTAATTGTGTCTCATTGGTTAACGATTAATAGGTTTAGGGCCTTGTTGCTCAAATATACACTTCAGGAAGATAACATAATTTTATTTCAGTCTTGACACTTGCCGATTACCTACATAATTTTCCCAATTATTGGCTCCAAGAGTTTTCTTTTCTACCTAATCTATGCATTAGAAACGATCGAATCAGAAATGAAGAGATCCGCAGGAGAACCAAGGCAACCGACATGGCCCGAAGAATTGCCAAAGTTACCTAAGTGGCAGTGGACAGGGCACATTGCTCGCAGAACAGATGGCCGATGGGACCGAATGGTTCTGGAGTGGCGACTGCGTACCGAAAAACGTAGTGTTGGAAGGTCTCCCACAAGGTGGACTGATAACCTTGTAAAGGCCACAGAAACCCGCTGGATGCAGGAAGCACAGAACCGGTCGAAGTGGCGGTGCTAGGGGAGGCCTATGTCCAGCAGTGGACGTCTTTCGGCTGAAATGATGACGATATCGACATCGTCACAGCATTAGAAAATAATCAATTTATCATAGTATATCATAGTATATCGAGGGACTAAACGAAGCCATAATATACCAGATAAGCCAATGAAACCGAGGATATATAAGTTGGCGTTTAGTCTCAAGGTGTAAACTGTACTTTTCACTTTAAGTGCGAGAAAAATAGTCAATTTAGTACAAAAACATTTAATAAATATTATTCCTCCAGTCCATAAAACTTTCGTAAGGTTTTAGGTAAATCTTCCACGATTTTGGCGGCAAAAGATTATCTATTATATCTTTTGCTCTTTGCTCGACGTCAAACTCTTCACTGTCACCAGACATTCTTAATAAATTTATTTAAAACCGAACAAATTTACACTCGACAAAAGTTCTGAAATTTTCGCGCTCAGTTTTTTCTTCTAAAGCAGTCACAGATTAACAATTTAAAACACATGCCACCACCTTCTTTGCGGAAAAACCATGAAACTAAAACTCTCAACATTTTCGCAATGAAGATGGTCCACACTCCACAGATAATACTATATTTACTGGCTGTTTGAGTTTGTCTATGTCACATGAAGGAAATTAAAAAAAACTAATTACTTTTCACGCCCTAGAGACTAAAGTGTTCACTTTAGTCCCGCTTCGTAGGGCTATATTGGCGTACTTTTAGAGCATGAGAAGTGAAAAATATTCTTTTACTAGTAGTCAATAACTATTATAATTTTAAACCACCCTTTCCAAAAAGTAACAAAAAAAGACTACTTCTCTACTTTTATAGCTTCTACTGAAATAAACCCAGTTTCACATAAATTCTTGAACGCACAAACTCAACTCGCCTCACATTTACAATAAAGCATGATGTACACAGATTTCCTTTACCTCCTCACCGTCGGATATCGCAATATCTCTGAGGCATACTTCGTGCACTCAAATATAATGTTTGTCTTTGGCATATTTATTTTTCTAACTTTATATTGAGGGTGAGCTCGTTTTCTTATAAAAGTCGTGTGTTCTGAGAGAAAATAAATGTCGTTTGGTTGGGAGTTTTAAGTGATTTTGATAGCAAAACATTTAAGCAGAGTACCTCTATAATATTTTATCGGTAGAGCATACGTGGAGTTTTAATATAAAATAGAGGGTAGTGACAGTATGGCAGTTTTTAAATGGGAATAGTAATTTTATTACCTACTAACATTTTGTTCTGTGGATATGTTTAAGAAGTTTTATCTTATTTCAGTTCTTGTGCAGTCATCATAAAACTAGATAAATATAATTAATTATTTATTTATTTTATTAGGGAAAGCAAATAATTGTACATTAAAAAAAAAAATAAAAAAAAAAAAACTCAAAACTCAAAGCATTTATTTCAAAACCAATTACAGGCACTTTTGAAGTGTCAAGGGGTCGGTCAGTCAGAAAGATGAAGCTAGTTGCCCATTCCAAAGCGTAGTAGGTTCCTATGGAGAAGAACGGGCAAGAAACTCTACGGACACTCTTTTAAAACAAAATGTTGTTACAAAAAAATGGGTTACATCATTCATGTTGAAGTTATACATGTAAGAACAATGTAGAAAGACGTGCACGTTAGAAGCGTCCGTAATAAAAACAATTCAAAAATTAAAATAAGCCGTGGCAGCTAAGAGATGACCAGTCCCAACTGACGGCGCCCGTTCACAAACATGACGCATGGATTAGCACCATTTAGCTCAACCATTTTGAAGGGAACATAATGATCCAACACACACGCCACCACCAGCGAGACATTTGAGTGAGCATGACATACTCTCAGCCGCCAGAGCCCATTCAAGTCAATAAAAGACATATTACCCGGTAAATGGTAGCTCTATAGTACATAGTACTCACACCTGTGCTATGCAGTTATATAATTCAAGGACATTGAGTTTATACAATGCAAAGATAGTCTTACAATCTTCAGTAGCTCCAATAATATTTTCAAATGCTAATCAATTAGTTTATGCGCCCTTATGGAGCAGGACCAACACTGAGCCAAGCATTTTTGTCAGCGATGTAATCCCCCAACTTATGTTTGGCTGCATAGTGTGCTTTTTATATATGACTAGCTGACCCGACAGACTTCGTTCTGTCAAAAGCTATTTGACTGTGGCAGTTTTTCTACGCGCAAAGGAAACTACCTACCTACCCTACCCTACCTTACCCTATCCTACCCTACCTACCTATCTACCCTACCCTACCTACCTACCCTACCCTACCTACCCTACTCTACCTACCCTACCCTACCTACCTACCCTACCCTACCTACCTACCCTACCCTATTCTACCCTATTCTACCCTACCCTACCCACCTACCTACCCTACCCTACCCTACCTACCCTACCTACCCACCCTACCCTACCTAACTAAAACCTTCAATTTTTTTTTGATAAAACCTATTCTCAGACCTACCAAATGATGACTGACACGTTATGTCAAACGCCATAAAGTTACATTAGAAGATAGAGTTACCTACTTATTATTACAATAAAAATGTAAATATGGTCGTTTTCTTACAATTTTTTTTTTAACTTTCTTAAATTTTTCTTACATAAGAACCTTCTCCTGACAATAACAAACACAACAAAAAAATAATTAGCTAAATCGGTCCAGCCGTTCACGCGTGATGCCGTGACCAAGGGAAATAGGGATTCATTTTTATATATATAGATGTAAATTTAGTTTCGTTCAATTGGAGTATGTGGGGAGGTATTTTATTGTAACATTTTAAACAGTACCCCATGAAGGATGAGTCTACTTTAGCCAGTCTAAAACCTGGTTGAACTAATTGGTCCCTATTTCTAGTACTATAGTTGTGTTTTTCACCTCTTTTACTGAAAATATTTAAATTTTTCCTTACGTACATGATGTTTTCATAGATATATTGACAAGGTACCGTCATGATGTTAATATCTTTAAACAGTTCCCTTAGAGAATCGCGCCTGCGGAGCCCATATATTGCTCTGATGGCTCTTTTCTGTAGAATAAAAATCGATTCGATATCTGCAGCCCGCCCCCATAGTAAAATACCGTAAGACATGATACTATGAAAGTAACTAAAATAGTCTAGCCTCGCTGTATGTACATCAGTGAATTGACGGATTTTTCTGACAGCATATGCTGCTGAACTTAGCCACCCTGCAAGAGATGTTAAATGAGGACCCCATTGCAGCCTTGAGTCGAGCGTGATCCCCAGGAAAACAGTTCTATCGACGAATTCTAGTTTCTCCCTATTCAATACTATGTCACAATCACTACTTTTAACATTTGGTAAAGCAAATCTTATGCATTTAGTTTTTCTCCCATTTAATACTAAATTATTAGCAGTGAACCAAGTTGGGACCTGCAGTAGGGCGTTATTCACGTTGTCAAGATTTGATGCACGTCTATTTATCTTAAACATTTAGGAAGTATTGTCAGCAAATAACACCATTTGTGGTTGGTTTTTCATTATTTCATTTTTATTTCATTACAGGTATATTACATCTAAGAATACAAAATAATTGGAACTGGATAAATGTTCAATCCACGACGTTTCTTTAAAATACCTAGGTTAAAGATACAGTGAAGACACAATATTTAAGTTACAAAAACACGAAGACAGGAAGAGAAAAAGAGGATATAGTACTTCTATTTAGACACATCGTTTTCTTATATTTTCTGTAATCTTTACATAAACTTCTAGAACCTAGAATAATTTCAGATATTGTCTCTATGCAAACTTCGGAGATAGGGAACGGTATTTTTTATTTTTTTATTTTTCGTCAAAACACGAAAAATGGCCTTAAAAAGGAATAATGTTTGAGAATGTGCAAATAGTACTCTTTCATATGATACCCCACATACCCTCCACACTTCCAATTTTTAAGACCCTGTTGCAAAAAAAAAACTATATATACATACTATATATTTTTTTCTTTCTTATTTGCAAAATAGTTAAGCAAACGTCATATGAAACTATTCCAAATTTCAAGTTGATAGCATTAGTAGTTATTGAGATATCCAATTGTGACAGACGGACAGACAGACTGAGTCGCACCATAAGGGTTCCTTTTCACCATTTTGGTACGGAACCCTAAAAACTGTGCTGGGGTAGAGTATTTCTACTCACAATCTGTCAACTGTCACAAATTGCAGTCAGTGAGGTAATTAAGTCTAGCAGACTTAATTACCTCACTCCAAAGAAAGTTATTATTCATTGTCCCAACGTTGGAGCAGCGCAGCGTGTGGAACACGACAAGCAAATCATACAGCCAGATATTATGTCATCTGGGTGACATTGCTGACCGTAACGTAGCCCGCACGATTTATTTTGTGTGATAAGACCGATAAGACCGATCTTTCAATCCCAGTCGCATCCTTGCCGAAAATAATTAGCCGAACTAATTAAGTTACTTAAAAAATAACTCAACTTTAGTTATAAGGAAATAAATTTTGCTTAAATTAGGAAAACTGATTTTGTAGTGTACAAAACAGGGTTTTGTAACAGATAACACCTAGTTCACAAGTCACAATTTTTGTGTAAACAGTAATCAAAAATTTTGTTTTAGATAAACAAACATTTCGTTCAGTGAAGATGAAGTGGCGCGTGCATGAAAAGATTTTAAATATTAGGCAATTTTTTTACAAAATTGTAATTACTTGTTTCTCCTAATTGGTATAATGCTCTTGTTGGCGACATAATAATCTTATAGTTGGAAATTTTAACCTTATTTACAATAAAATCTTTAACTTAAACGAAGCAACCTTTTACTTTTGGTTGTTGTCTTTCTAGAACGGACTTTTCTTAATTGTATGTAAGCACACAACAATTGTTACGACATTATAATTAGGTAAGTTTAGATTAAAGCCTGATTGATGTTTTCAATTATCAGGTGATTAAATTTTCCTTATTACATTTAAAGGAGTATGCCCACTAAACCGTATCATACCATGACCGACCGTGTTAGGAACGTGTCAAGCAAAAAAATATTCGTTGTATTGAAAATTATGAGATTATGCCCACTAGACCGGTCCGTCACCGACCAACACCGGCGCGTGTCATGTACGGAGCGTCAAGAATATTTTCGGCGAGAATATTTTGCTGGTGCTGATATGCCAAAGCGGCGAAATGGTGAGCATACGGGTTATCACCGCGTATGATGACCGTTCTAAACTCGTTATAAATGGACAATTTTCTAAAAGCCATCAAAATCCAAACTATTTCCTATACATAAAGGGTATAGGAAATAATTTTCTACACAATTTTATACTCTTCCTGACGCGTCTGTCTCACACGAAAACATAAGTGAACTGCTACAACCGAGAGAACAGGAACCGTTCGGATATGACACGCGGATGCTACGGTCATTAATACGCTGTTGATACGGTGAAGTGGGCAGACTACTTTAGGCCCATGATAAAATTATTTTCTTTTGCTTGACAACTGATTGATAAACTTTTGTCTCAACAAAAAATGGCTTATTGTCCTTATTTATTAAAGCCAAAAGTCAAAGCATTATTTCAAATTTTATTATTTATTTTATTTATTTATTATTTCAAATAGGCACATAAATGGCACTTTTGAACGTCAAACAATTTGCATTGGTAATACGCAAATTGTTTGGCTTTAATAAACTCTATTTAAATAAATATAAGAAGGAACAAAATTAATAAAATATAGAAAGAAATAAAGATGAACATAACCCAAACCTTCGTAATGATAGTTCTTATGTTCGGAACTCGGGAAAGGGACCGCAAAGCGATATTAATACATTTTTTTATCTCCCATAAGCCTACGGTAATGTTGGTCTAAAGATCCCAAATGTTACTCAGATCGTCGTAAAGGAATTTCGGCCAATCAGAAAACAATTTCCTTGGTATGTTATACCTACAGCGCTGGTATAAAAAGCGTCAAATTGTGTTTGAATTCCAGCGTAAAAAGGTTTTTTTTTTGCGTATTTTTTTTTTAACCTACTTGGATACGTACAGTACTACTGCCACGTTGTTTTAGTGGTCACAAAGCATGCCTGTAAAGTGCAAGGTTCGATCCCCAAAAGTGTTATTTCGGTTCTTCGTTCATTAGGAATTTCTCAATAATATCCCTGAGTCCAGATTGGCTTACCCAAGTGTGAAATCTGATTTTAGTATACTTATCAGTATACTTAATTATCTGTCTAACTCTTCGGAGAATATTACGAGGGTTATGTGTGTAATTATATATAGTATGAAATTTTCTTTGACTATTGGCTGCCTCGTTGGTCTAGAGGTCGTAAGCGCCACTACTGAGCATGAGGCCCTGGGTTCAATTCCCAGGTCGGGAATAGTATCGTTGGGTTTTACCATCAGGAATTTCTGAGTAGTAGCCTGGAATTTTGATAAGTGCCCGGTAAATGGCAATAGGCTCGATCCCTATTACATGGGATTTTCAACATAACTGGTGAAATGTGGGTATTGTATTTTGTATTTGGTGGATAATTGCCCGACGGTTGATGTCGGGATGTTGTATACAGGAAAAAAAATTGCCCAGTGCGCAAATTTCTTTTGGTGGTTCAGTATCAGTAATAGTTCATTTCCATTATTTTTTCAATACTTTTTATCAGAAAATATGAACACAATCTATTTGTAATAATATCAATGGAGGCGGGCGCCGGCCCGCGCACGCGGCGGGTGCCGGCGGGGCGCAAAACTTAATTTTGTAATTTTCTAGTTTGCCCCTCAAAGGTGACGCCCATAATCAAAATTCATTTATTTACGTTAAACGTCCGTATTTGGGTCACATAAGTTCATATGTGTACCAAATTTCAACTTCATCGGTCGAGTATATTCGGAGCAAATCGGCTGTGACAGACGGACAGACAGATAAACAGACACACGAGAGATCCTATAACGGTTCCGTTTTTTCCTTTTGAGGTGCGGAACCATAATAAAAAACCCTAATAAAAGAATATCTGCTCACCCTAAATTGTGTCGACACGGAAGAATTACTCAAACCATAACTTAATCAAATCAATACCAACTCACACATATACACCTACACTCACTCATACATATCTATACTCACTCATACATTATCTACACTCACAAATACACAGCTACAGTCACACAAACAACTCACCCGGCACATACATAAATAGATACTTACTCCCATTTCCTTGTAATTAATTCATTTAAACCCTTTTACTTTTTCTTCTCCTTAAAATTAATTGTGTTAGTACAGTTTTTTTTTAATAAGTGCGATTTACTAATATGTAAGTAACTAATGAATGGATGGATGACCCCTGTAACACAGGTTTTTCCTAGCATGGGGGTCATAAATAATTTAATTTGTACCAGGCTTTTACCACGTTTAAATTAGGTGTGACCCTATAGCTGTGTACTTTTTAAATCAAATATGTAAATATAAATATTATTACTAGCTTTTGCCCGCGGCTCCGCCCGCGTGGATGTCGGTTATCGCGTAAAAAAGTCGGTTGTCGCCTATGTCCGAGAAGGACATATATCCCAGGCTATATCTCTGCCAAATTTCATGACGATCGGTTCAGCGGTTTAGGCGTGAAAAGGATTTTTTTTTTTTTTTTTTTCTCCTACCTCCAACATAATCGGAGCCTATGCCTGTCTGCTTTACCTTTCATTCCAGTTCTCGCGTTTATGCCTCTCGTACTTTTATTCCTCATACTGTGTCTTTCTATCATTCATCCTCATATGTGCCTTTTATGGGTGGGATTCCCAACTATCACCTATTCTGGCTATCTTTGTTTAAGCTTTATTTGTCATTCTCGGGTGTACCAGAAAAACAGGGAGACAATTTTTTATTAATATGACTTATCATTAACATTAACTTATTTCTTATATCTATTTTCCAGTTTTTTGTTTTATTTCTTACCTAGTCTTAAACTATTTTACAATTTCTTATCTCTTATCTTATTCTACAGAGCTCATGCATATATAATTTTACTTATTCTAATATTATTTCTATTTTTACATATTTTTTACATTTTGTATATATTTCCTATTTTATTCAAAATTATTTTACAAACTTTTTCATACTATGCTAGCCACTAATATAATCTACTATATTATGACAGCATATTTACTTATGCGGTTTTATTTCGATCAATCACTATTTTTACTATGTAGGCGTGAAAAGGTTACATACAGACAGACATACAGACAGACACACAGACAGACAGAGTTATTTTCACATTTATAATAGTAGTATGGATTACTCAGGGTCAAATTAAATTAGCTAGAAACTCCGCAGACGTGATTAATGTTGCAGAGTTTTACAAACTTTTTTTTTTTTTTTAATCTAGTGCATCTCAGAGTTAACCACGAGGGTTTGAGACTCTTTAACCGGACTTTCCTGTGGTTGCCTTAAGCTCCTAAAAACTTTGCTACCTAATTTAATTTGACCTTGTATACACCTAACCCTTCGGGTAAGACACCTAGAACGCTCTGACACCTAATTTAAGGTGAAAACTTAAAAAATACTTACTTTTACTTGCTAATTATTTAGATTAAAGGGAATCTTTAATCTAAGTATCTGCTACCGCTTTCAATAGTTTCCTCGAGATGTCACATTCGATTTCCGGCTTTCAGTCAAACTTTTACTGATGTTCCGCTGCAGTTATTATCTCTTGGTATTTTCAAACGGTATAAGTAAATATAATTACTTATGTGCCTAAATATTCGTATTATAACTAGCAAATTACAGTAAGTTTCATAGTCATTGCGAAAAAAAAAACAGGTTCCTATACTGAGTAACAGACCAAGACTAAATAACTTGTTAAGTAATTGAGGTCTTTGTTGAGAATGAATATAATTATGTTCATCGATTATATATTACTAGGTTTTGCCCGCGGCTCCGCCCGCGTGGATGTCGGTTATCGCGTAAAAAAGTAGCCTATGTCCTTCTCCATATCCCAGGCTGTATCTCTGCCAAATTTCATGACGATCGGTTCAGTGGTTTAGGCGTGAAAACGTAACATACAGACAGACAGACAGACAGACAGACGGATATACAGATAGACAGACAGACAGACAGAGTTACTTTCACATTTATAATATTAGTATGGATGAGCCTGTGGTATCCCACTGCAGGGGAAGGCCTCCCTTCCGTCTTTACATTATTCTCTTTCTTTTGCAATTATTTATTTATTTATTTGATACACCAAGAACAATATAGACAAGGAATTAATAGAAAACAAGACAAAATAAGTGCTTGAATTACAAATAATGCAAATACAAATAATTTATTTTCTTTTGCAAGTTATGTACTACATCTAGTGGTTGAAGTGACCTTTTAGACAAAAATTGCCTATGTTAGGACACTTCGCTCATCCGAAGCTTAAAGTGACGTGGTGTACCAACAATTTTAAATCTTATAATCAGAAATGAATTGAAATTGTTATATGCCTATTACAGGTATGCGCAGCATTCACAATAAAGCTATCAACGTAATATAATATAAAATAAATATAACTATAAAACATTAAAATGTATAAAGTATAAAGTTATACCGGATGACTTTTTTTACCGTCTCGTAAAAATTTGGGTATACTAGGTGAACGGAGTAGAAGCCTATGGCATAGTTTTTATTATTTTTTCTTTAACCTAGAAAGAAATTGGTCTATGGATAAATACCACACATTTGAAGTAAACTTATCATACTATAACAATAAACACAGAAATTTAACAAAAAACATAATTCAATAAATAAATACGATAAATAATATTTAAATTTAAATCATACGCACCCAAATTTCAATATTTTTATCTTTTATTTTAGTTTTATTTCTGAAAAAAAAAAAAAAAAAAAAAATTGCTATGCCATAGGCTTCTACTCCGTTCACCTAGTATACCCAATTTTTTTCGAAACGGTAAAAAAAGTCATCCGGTATAAAGTAGATATTGGCAATAAACTTAATAAAATGACAATTATTACGATAAGTGTGTTATTATTTACGAGCAAGAGTAATTTGTACAAGTTGATTTCGAAGACAATTACTTTAAAGATTACTGAGCCAATTTAATTTTTCAGCGATCGTTGAATTTAATAAAACGTCAAAAGAATAGCTTTGATAGTAAAAACCAATCGTTTGAAGTCAATTTTCCATCAGTGTCGAGAAAAGGCTTTTGGCATGTTGTGTCATGTTCCGATTTTAACTGAACATGGATCTGAACACGTCACGTATGTAGACTGTGTTAGTGTTTGAATGTTCAATGTTGTCCCATTTCAGTAAAAATTAATTGACATAGACAATTTTGTTGCATTATTACTGATTGGGCTTGCTCTTGACCTCGATATCGCCTATGGAAAGCAATAGATGAGATCTATGATGGAACGAGCGTGCCCAAAAATATGCCTGTTCACTCTTGCTTTGAAGGCAGCCGGGTTATATGTGAAATCCCTTTCACATATAACCCGGCTGCCTTCAAAGCAAGTGAATACAGACGCTGGCAGAGAGTTCCACTGCTTTGGCTATGCGCATAATAAATGTGGAGGAGAAGCGCTGAATACCGGACTTATGAGGAAACCGAAAGTTTGCTTTGCAGCACACATTAATACTCGCTCCCTGATAGAATGCATACCCTCACTCACATTTACACCACACATTTATTCACCGTAACTGTTTTGTATGTATAATCTATGTTATTTATTTTGTATGTACTCAATTTATTAAAAAAAAAAAAAAAAAAAAGACGTGTGGCACTCGGGGACTGCCGCGGTAAAGCTATTGCATAGCATTTTGTATCAACTTATGCAATTATAATTATTTATTTATTTTATTTATGCAGTATTTCTTTTTCTTTGATATTATTTTTTTTTTTTTTCGTTACGGAATTTCTGGATTCGGTCCCCGCGCTCAAGGCCCGCGATAGAAGCTATGCAATAGCTTAAAAACAAAATAAATAAGTGCTGAACGTCGTAAAAGTGTATAACTACGTAAACAAAGTCAAATACTATTCAAATATAAGCATAATAACAACTTTAAAATAGACGAAAGTGTTGAACCTAAAGTAATTTTAAATAAAAAAAGAGTGACAAACTGTTTTGACAGCGAAAAAATTCCATGTACATGAGTCATTTCCAACCGTCTAGTCAAGTTTAAAAATTGTTCAACTGGAATGGTATCAACTATTTGGCAAGCTTTAATTAAGTCATTGTAGCCTTGCGGTGCAACAGGGGAACTGAATGTACTCGTAGTCGACTGGTCGTGAGTTCAAACCCCACTATCAACAATCACTTTTTGTGAAGATCGTAATTTTATAAACTAATATTTATAAGAATAAAATACGCAGTACACAGAAAAAAGAACTGCCAGAAATTATTAGATCACTAGAGGGTACTGGTGTAGTAAAACCGTCGGAGTGGGGAGCGTGAGGTTTTTTCGTTACGGAATTTCTGGATTCGGTCCCCGCGCTCAAGGCCCGCGATAGAAGCTATGCAATAGCTTAAAAATGTAATTAACTTATGAATCTTGCGCTAGCAGAACATATTTTATTAATAACTTTGTATAGTGTTTGGGTCACCAAGATACAGGCTGTGCCTAGTTTGGGACCCGCTGTTTAATCTGTCTAAGTCTTCTGTTAGTGAGAATGTCATACCATGCTTTATGTATATTTAAAGGAACTTTGTGCAAGCTAATTAAATGAATTTGAATACGACTTTACAGGATATCAACAAAGTGCGGATGGTACCATGCAGTACGTCTAGTAGTCCGGTAATAAAAGGGCGATGGTGGAATCAGGTCATGGAGCTCCAGCGCACATTCTCCGGAGTAGTCTCTCTGTAGAAGACCGTAGACCGATAATTTGTCGTAGATTTCATGAAATGGAACAATAGTTCAAAATATATATCAAAACAGTGGGTAACAATATTGTTGGTAATTATTCGATATTTATAATGTGATCATCAATTCAGCGCATTATTGACTTTCGTCAGCAGACTTGAAAGGAGGATTTTTAACTTTCTAGAAATAAAGGCAGCTACTATTACCTCTTTTACGTAAAAGGTAGTTCAACGAAAAAAGCCTGAATTGATCCTTGTTGGTTTCGGTAGCTGGTTTCAAAGAATTCCTGGCTTTTTGTGAGTTGCACTTAACGCTACCGAAGCGCTGAAACAATTTTACTCTTTAGTCTTTTTTTACTGTTTCAGATAGCCTGTTTTGAATTGCCTTTATCTCGTCCTGTGTTAAATAAAACACATTAAAATCAGATTTGAATCCGATTCCAAGAATGAAGTGTACGAATACATAAATTAATGTAATTTTTGTTTCTGCTCGTCCATTTTACGTGGGAAAATAACAAAATTAAATTCATATTTCATAATTCTCTGTAACACCTAGATTCATAGGAGGTTTTAAAACAGAATTCGGCTTTAATAAATAATGGTTGTGGTCGACGTCACCGGGCATTTCGCCATAATCAAATTCAAGGAAATGGATAACATCGATGGATTTTGGTTTTGGTATTTCTAAAAATAAATTTTTGCAAATAAGAACCAACCTACAGCAGGTTGGTTTCGAGAAAACGAGACTTTTGTACACAGATACTTGTTAACCTTATATGGGATACTGTAGCCCATCTAGGAATATCAGGTTTATAAATTTTATAAAGGTATAGTAGGTATACCTAAAGTAAATCGTTAAAAACCCGGTTGGTTCTTTCTTGCAAAAACAAATTCAAACTTTTTATTTGCACCAATGACAACCCCATTTTATGTCCAGAAATTCACTGTCCATGCTAAGGTTGCCTGGAAGAGATCGCAGTATGCGATAAGGCCGTCCATTGTATATTTTATAGTGTACACTCAGCGTCATTATGTCCTAACCCCTCAAGTTTTAAAATGTTACACTGCTACAATATTTAATTCGTTACGAATAATCTAAAGAACACTTCAAAAAGAGTTTACTAGTTCGACTTGGATTAGAACCATCGCATTACCGAATGTCGTCATACACATACCGGCGGTTTGACAGACTAGCCAGCGAGCCCATAATATTGCGATGAAATTGTTATCCACTATCGTCCAAGTAGTTTATCTTTAGGTCTTTTAGGTCTCCGTCTAATCGATGGATAGAATAATTTTACTTACTTACGGTTTCTTTATAAAATTAATCCATACCCTCAAATTATAACTACAACGTTGTCTAGGGAGTCTAGGGACCCGTTTGTGTCAGTTGTTCAAATTTTTGTTAAATAATAGCAATAATAAATTTTATTATTAATAATATTTTATTTTTCTTGATTTTTAAATTCTTTCTATAAGTATTTTAGAAAGAAATCACATCTTGTGCCTAGGATTTGAACCACCAATATTATGCACGGCAAGCGGTCTTGAAACCTCCGGACTACTTAGACGTTGTGTGTCTTCATAAATGTTAAGCTTATTGTTGCTTGTCATTATATGCATTAATAAAAGTATTAACTTTTTATTGAATAAAAACAATATTTAAAACAGAAAATATTTATTCACTAAAACAATACATTAATTTTAATAACATGTTTTGCAAAATACAAAAACCAACTTGGGCCTATCACGGATTTGAACGCACATGTCTTTTGGGGGGGGTAAGGACTTAATGGATCTTTGTGTACTAGCTTCTGCCCGCGGCTCCGCCCGCGTGGATGTCAGTTATCGCGTAAAAAAGTAGCCTATGGTGTACTAGCTTCTGCCCGCGGCTCCGCCCGCGTTGATGTCGGTTATCGCGTAAAAAAGTAGCCTATGGTGTACTAACTTCTACCCGCGGCTCCGCCCGCGTGGATGTCGGTTATCGCGTAAAAAAGTAGCCTATGTCCTTCTCCATATCCCAGGCTATATCTCTGCCAAATTTCATGACGATCGGTTCAGCGGTTTAGGCGTGAAAACGTAACATACAGACAGACAGACAGACAGAGTTACTTTCACATTTATAATATTAGTATGGATAAGTTTTTCTTTTCTTTTGTAATGTGTAATCTGATGTATCTACAATAAAGTATATTATAAATAAATATAAATAATAAATCAACGGCTTAACCTGCTTTCCGAGGCGCGGAAGGGTCTTAGTATGTAAAGATGGTCACCCATCCATAGATCAACCCCGGCAAGCGTAGCTTAACCTGTTCGATCGACCCGTGCGACTGTTAATACTTAGCCTCAAGCCCCTCCCTTTACATTTTTCGAAATACAACAACAATTTTCTTTTAAAATACCTATATGGAAACTGTGTAGCATTTCTCAGAACATGATCCTATTTGCTTGCAAGTACCTATTATACTACTATAATATAATACGTGAACAATTTGTTCTACATTTTTGTTCGAGTATATATGAGACCATGAGAGCCAGAGTGGCCTAAAAATTGCTTTAAACTTACCTCGGAAGCAGTTTATCAAAATAAAATCAGTATTGAAAAAAATACTGTTAGGCCACTCTGGCTCTCAGATGTCATAAGAGCCAGAGTGGCCTAAAAAACTTCTCAAAACTTACCTCGGAAGCAGTTTTTCAAAATAAAATCAGTATTGAAAAAATGACTGTTAGACCACTCTGGCTCTCAGATGTCATAAGAGTCAGAGAGGCCTAAAAAACGTCTCTAAACTTACCTCGGAAGCAGTTTTTCAAAATAAAATCAGTATTGTACAAATGACAGTTAGGCCACTGTGGCGCTCATGGCCTCATATCTAAACACTTTTGAATTTCGCTAAGCTGCTTACCTATAAGTACCTATATTTTCATATTATGTAACTTCATAATACAAACAGACAGGGAAAGCTTTTAAATTAAATAATGTTTACCCACAATAATTTAGAAACAGCACAAACAGATCTAGTGATAAAAGCTGGTTAACCAATAAAGTTGCCAGCTAACTATTACTGTATATTTGCGTGGAAGTTTGAAACTTGTGCTGGATCTATTTAATGGCCTCAGACGTCTAATTGGATGTAGTTTTGACGTTAACCGCTGTGTGTTCGTTATACAAAAGTTTTTTTACTATTAGGGTTCCGTACGTTCGAATGAATAAACGGAACCCTTATAGGATCACTCGTTTGTCTGTCTGTCCGTCCGTCTGTCTGATTGTTTGTCCGTCTGTCACAACCAATTTGCTCCGAATCTAATGGACATGTATAAGTTGAAATTTGGTATACATGTGATTTTGCTATAGGTATGACCTAAACACGAAGGTGTAACGTAAATAAATGAATGTTGAATATGGAGGTCACATAAGAGGGACAAATTAAAAAAAAAGCTTGTAAACTGTACCGTATGACACATTAATTGAAAGGGCTTACACAGTGACCGTCTCAATTTTTTTTTTTAAATAAATGTTTAATGATACTTGTAAAAATAGATGGAATTTGACCCCCAATTTAAGAAAGGATTACAGGAAAACCTATAGGAAGGTTATGGTTTTAAAATAACATGGTAAATCTCTCAATAAGTGCGTACAAACTTTATACGTTTAGAGTTGGAATGTATGGGAGAACCAATTTTAAGTTTGTTCTTGAAATAAATTCATGCCAACTACGGAATCATTGTGCGTGGTCCGACACGAACTTGGCCGGTTTTTTTTTATATCCACCCCAATTTCAGCCCCAAAAAGTATTCTAATTGCTTCGGCCGAATTATCCGTTGTAATTAGTTTGGTAACGGTGTTTTCTTGTTTTTTTTTTTTCGTGGAACTCGTGGTTAAATTTGAATACAGAAAAGTTTTTACCAGTCCACGTTTATTAGCTTTCTCTTGCTCACCGATATTTGTTCTACTTCGTAGATATTTTACAGTAGGTAGGTACTATCATGTACTAATCGTGCAACAGTTGTACTTTACACTTGTATGTAATTCGCAAGTACCTACACGTCAAATAAATCCTAACTATATTATATATATACTAGCTGACCCGACAGACTTCGTTCAGTCAAAAGCTATATGAAAAAAAAAATAGATGTTGGCCGATTCTCAGACCTACTCAATATGCTCACAAAATTTCATGAGAATCGGTCAAGCCGTTTCGGAGGAGTACGGGAACGAACATTGTGACACGTGAATTTTATATATAAGATTATTAATGCGACATTATGTTTGTTTGTTACCTTTTCACGCATAAACCACTCAACCGATCATCCTGAAGTTTTGCATATATGTACGTTGTCAGGTGTACAGAAACGGACCTAAGGTACCTAATCATTCCGAAAAAAGTACTGTTCCCGAGGAAAACAATAATAATGTTCTTATGATAATAGATGGCGACACGTGTGTTTCAAATCATGACTGAAATATATAATTAATATATAATTATAGAAACTTTAGTACCTAGTATGTTTTTAACCTGAATTGATAGTCAAATTTTTAATTAACGCGATCGAAGCCGCGGGTAAAAGCTAGTAATGTAAAAATCTTTTGAGAAGAGAGAGAAGGAAATAAGAAAAACTTTTACTAAAAGTGCCTAGCTGTAAGTACGTACCTCAGTCTTAAAAAAAAAAAAACTTAAGTACCTAGTTCTTTACTTCTCCATCGCAAGCATGTACATGTCAGTTTTAGAAAGAATCCGACATCATCATCACAGACAATAACTGCGAAGACTTTTAATAGAAGGAATAACTTATATGGACGACACCAAGATTTCCGAGAGCTAGATATGTATAACCATACCATGACCATAATAGACAAATGATAGTTCTAGCACTGGCTAACATGGTTATAACGATCAAATGGACCAGTTCAAGCACTGAGTGCGACAAACTAAACCAATAAGTGTACAACCTGAGTGAAGGCGTGCAGCGGGGCGTTCAGCGTTGCGTGAAAGCAGCGAAAGAGCGTACGCCTAGTGGCTTTAGTGCACGCTTAGCGTTCTTGTGAGCCAGTCACTTTTTTCATCATGGCGTCGCACTATGGGCCAGAACCGAACCGTGCGTACCGTCTCAAAAATAGGTTTTCGTAATGTTCTATATTGAATATTTTGTTAATGCACATGTCTAACTGAATGTTCAATGCATATTATAAACAGCAGTTAAAATATACTATTTCTTATTTTTACTATTGGACTAAGGCTTGCAAGTTGACGCTCAAAATTATGTCAATTATGTAGAACACAATTCCACCAGTTTACATGGTCATATTTTCATTATTTTCACGGCAAATTTGTAAGTGTGATATATGGTTAGAATGGTTATGAAGTATTCTATGTAAAAATAATTTATGTGGACCATTATGTGAAAACTGAGGAGGTATAGAATTTTTATTTCAGGACCTAATATTCTATCCTTATTAGAAATTTCACATAGACTTTTGACAGTTAGCAGTGTCTGCCCATGTCGTAATTTTGGTAGCATCACATAGAGCAGCTAATATAGAAGACAGGGCAAAGAAAATTTGCCCGAATCTGCCCCCTTGAAATGAAACTAAAAATGCCTGATGGGGGGAAAATACAAAATATACCAAAAATTATTTTAGTTGTGATTGATGAGATTTTCGGATATTTAGATTACTTTTGACCTTTTTTTCTTAAATAATATTATCTATTTACTTAATATTTAGGTAAGGTGGGAGTATTGGGTAATGTATTAAGTTTTTTTTTATCGTTCGGTCAGATTTGGTTAATGTTATGTTATCACTGTGTGAATTACATGTTTCTCATGTAGTTTATGTATTTCTCTATCGCGGTGAAAGAAAAGGGAGGAAATGGTAGTTAAAGTTGTTATTGTACATTATATCAGTACTACTAACCACTTTCACTACTACTAATCATGACACTAGATAATAATATTTTTTCACACGAAATTTCAGAATAAAAGTTATTGATTGACGTTGTCATTTACCAGTACTTTAGTGTGCTTTGACATAATATAGTCTTCACCAAACTCGGTAAAAAAATTAGTAGTTAGAAGTAAAAACAAAATGAGTGACTTTGATGTGCGTCGACAAGTATTATGCGAATTTTTCATTGATCATCGAACAAAATCAGAAGATATTCAAAAATACTTAGAAGAACACCAACATTTGTCGTCTGAAAAAAGTGAATTACTTGTGAAACGTATTCAAAAATGGTTTATAGGAGCGTTTAACGATCAGTGGACCAAATCTAAACGAACTAAAAAACGTTTCTTTAATAAAAATACATCGTGGTTAGACGTTGAATTTAAGGTACAATTCGAAGAAGCACCGATTACACCTACAACATCTGGAGAACGTGGACGTCCGCCAAAGTCTTATGAAGATCAATCAGAGAAATCGAAAAAAGGAAGAATATGGAGTTAGTACAAGAATATGGACTCGAGTATATACATAATGCATACGTTCAAGGATTGCGGTCTGAAGGAGAATTCGAAAAAGCTAGGTACTGTTGTTTCAATGATGCGGATGTGTGATAGAAATGAAAAAAGTATCATGAAGGAAAAATTATTGCACGAAAGTTGCAATGCAACAGATTTTACGGTGGATGAAGCTTTAAGTATATATGCAGATTTAGATCTTACGAAATCACAATACGGATTACTTCGAGCAAGTCTGATTAACAAAAACTTCGACATATTGCCATCATATAATATATTGACGAACGCCAAAAGCTGTGTTATCCTCCACCATCCAGCATTCAAATAACCGATATAAGTGACGAGGAACTTATTAAAAGGTTCTATGTTATTCTTCAAACTTTGGCATCCGGTATTGCTGTAAATCTAGAAAAAAATGGTGAATACACTCGCGCAACCACACGTATGTAGTATAATTTGCCTTCTTCAGTACATAAAATTTTAATACATGGGGATAGTATAATAAAGCATTTTGCTGTTCTGCCCATTGGTAATTTATCTGAGGATGCCCAAGAATCTCATAATAAAGATTACAAAAATTCAGATTGCATTACGCTAGAAAATGCTCTAGGTCCGCAACGAATCAAGACGTATTTCATGGCCTTCTATTTACGTCAGATCCTTATATATCAAGTATCAGAAAACCATCAGTCACTATTTCCAAGGAATTGTTAGACGAAGCTAAGAGCCTCTTAGCTATTTAAATAGAAGTAATTACGTAACTACATTAATTGTAAAATATATTTTTAGAGTGGATTATTATTTCATATCATATCATATCATTTCATTTTTGTCATTTATTTAAATGTAAGATTTATATGTAATATAAAATAACATAAAATAGGTTTAATATCATAAAACTGTAAAATTATAATTCAATCAGTTAAACAAACTATGACTAACTAACACTACTATATATAAATTAAACATTTGACAATAAATGTGTCATTATTGGATTGTACATATATACTCTGGAGATACTACGTGCCAAATTTCAGCTATTTACTTCAATCAACAAAAAAGTTACAGATTTTTGAGACGGTACGCACGGTTCTGTCCCATAGTGCGTCGGGGTCGTACAATATTATTGATATGTATTTAGAAGAAAATGTGTGGTTAAAATATTTTTATAACTCGATGATTAAACAAAGAAGGCTGTGTGGTGAGTTTTGCGTAGAAACACAAATTGTTTTGAACTCCATGCTCGACGCCCCGCTCACCGTAAACAAGCACGCTCCCCGCGCCGCGCCCCGCCCGCCGCCACTCGGGACACTCGTGAAGGATTGCATGTGTTTAACACGAACGCTGCACGCGCCGCGCCGCCCCGCCGGACGCTTGAGTCGAGCGTGCACTCAGTTCGAACACTAACTGGTAATGAAACCTCGTAATTGGAATGTTGGTCGTTTATGAACATAGAACGGTAGACATGATGGTAATGCTTGTAATCAATTAGTGAGTCTTTTGTGCAGAATTGGTAGTGTATTAACTAGCATCTCTAATATGTTTGTTGCGAGATACGAGAGTATCATTTTCTATCGGAAGGTCAATTCCCATATTTAAACATAATATCAACTTATCTATCACTTAATTGATTTTATTTATCTGTCATTACTTCATTTTTCAATCTTTATTCTTATTGTGGTATAATAATTTTATTCTAGCAATGCGTGAGTCGTGAGCCGTGCGAAATGCGATGATTATTTTTTCTAATTATCTTTCATTTTCTTATTTTGGAGGTCACAAAGTCATCAAAATTCTCTGTTTTTATCTCTTAATAAACGGTTTGTTAATCTTGTCAAAAATACCTCTAATTTACCAACGTTTTAAGTTTGTGACATTGTTTGTCTTGGAGATGAGATTGTGGCTAAATTTTGAAGGTTTTATAGTCAAAGTCAAACTCAAATAGGCACAAAAAAGGCACTTTTGAACGTCGAAACTTACAAAAATAAATTGATTCTATTCTACGCTTGATTTACCTAACATAATCCACCTGCATGTACTAAAAAAATAATACTAGCTTTTACTTATATTATGTTTATTTCTATGCAATAATAATATTTCATGTTATTTCTTTAATTGTTTAAAAAAAAAAAAATACAAAGTTGCGCTAATAACTCACCGCGAGTGAATTTTGCAAGACTGCAGCCTTAAGGTCTATATCATAGAGCGACCATATTAAAACTACGGAAATTGTCCCTCAAATTCATGTCTCAGTAGTGATTTTAAAATGATGCTATATTTAAATCAAATATGGGTGGTGAATGGTGGTTTCGTCTTAAGAGCCATTTCCTTTCAAAACTCCTCAAAGTAATTATTTTACTTCAGCTAGCTTCATCTTTCTGACTAAACGACTCGTTCACAATTTAGAAATGCCTGTAATTGGTTTAATTCAAATAAACGCTTTGAGTTTAAGTTCATGTTTTATTTCTAAACCCGCGAGAGGACTTCTTCATGAAAATAAATGCAATGTTATTTAAAATACTTCATTAGATATTAACGGTGCCATACCGGTGACCAGCCGAAGTCATTTAAAAATATAAACTTACCGATAATACTTACCGACTTCTTCATGAAAATAAAAATGTAATACGAGTATAATGCAAAATACTTCATGAGATATTAACGGTGCCATGCCGGTGAGCAGCCGAAGTCATTTCAAAATATAAATGTTTTTTTATTTATTAATGAAATAATAAGTCGATACTTACCGATAATAACACATTCATGTCGGTTCGACGCTAACAGAGTACGCTATGAATTAATTTCGCTTAATGATTTTAAGCTAACAATGGCTATCACGCTGCCAGTTCATGTAAATTAACACATGGCGTGATAATTTGACAGTTAATACAATTATGTTTTCATTTTAAATATTATTTATATTTATTTTGTAGCTGACGGTAGAACTGATCAAACACGCTGACGACCATGACGCTACTGAATAGTAACGTGCTCTTAACTCAAATCATCAATGAGTAGTGTGGCTTCTCAAACATCCCCTCTCCAGATGACTATGTTGAGGCTGCAGAAAAGCTTCCAGCGGGCCACCAGCTCGCATGGCCCACCTGGAAATCTCTTAACTGACTAAGAAGCCAGGTGGGGGTACTCCGGTGAGTCATTCCGACCTCGCCGCCGAGACCCCGCGCGAAATCCCCGACTAACGAATAGTCCTCCCCGACCCTTGCCTTTAAGTGAAGCGCCAGCACGCGCTTTAGCTGAGCAGCAAGTAGCTTTAAATCCCCCTGATAATAATCATAACCCTGATTTTATCCAGCCACCGACGGTCCCTTGCCATCTTCCCTCCGACTCTGCCCTAAGCCGAGGTTCGTACCCCACAGGGGGTGCTCTTAGCGCGCAGTCGGCTAGCTTATAAGTATGCCCTGGCTGGAGGCCTTAAATTTCAAGTCTTGAGTATCAACCCCTCGTGGTTAACTCTGAGATGCCACTTATAAAAAAAATATAAAAACTCCGGTGAGTCGCAGTGCGACTGTGGAGCCACATTGCAAACTATGCCCCACCTCGTGTCGTGCTCTGTCCACTAAAGCCTGCACTATGGGAGATCTTTGCAAGGCCAACGATAACGCTGTCAAAGTGACCGAATTCTGGTCGAAGCTTATTTAAAACATACAAAATGGAATCATCGATATGACGACGAAGAGTGAGTAGAGTGCTACAAGGATATATGGCCCCTGAATGACATTGATATGGGGGGTTCTTAGTAAACATTTTTGTGAAATTGAGTCACAGAAATTGTATTGAGAAAACAAGATGGCGACGTCAGTTCCGATCTTGGCCATACGCCAAAATAATCTTGTAGCGTTGTACTTACCTACTTTTGAAGTTTTTTTGTGTGTCGTATCAATCGCAATAAAATAAGTAGGGTCTCGTTTCTGAGAAGAGATTTAATGTTAAAATAAAATAATATTAATTAAATTATTAGTACGAAGTAGACTATTTGATGCAACCATAGATGTTGAGATGCTCAGTGGTTCATATCTAGGCAAGTACCAATGTGACTTTCTCAATTCTTATGTACTTTCTGAGTTTACCTTGGACCAGAAATCGGTGAAGGAAAATATCGTGAGGAAACCTGTACTTATGCTCGTGACTGTACATTAAAGGACAACAACAACATGCCACCCACATCCAACATTTCCTAAAGGCATCGCGATTCGCGCTACGAGCGGTACCTTTATGTCGCGTCGCTTGTCGCGCCTGTTTGTAGGAGCCTTAAATCCTGAATAATGAAACCGCTTGGAAACGCGTGTTGCAAACACAATAATCATAATTTAATCCGTCGGGTACAGTCCCGCGGCACAATTTGGGTAAGTGCAGCGATGTCACAGATATGTACAACAGGACAAAGAGCGAAACTAATGCAATTTCCTTCATTTCGTCGTTATGGAATTGTTTTGCCATTAATATCTGTTTCGAAACAAAGTAAGAACTTATCTAAAATCAAATATCAAGGTGGAATATTATATAATTTCGCATAAAATATAACATAAAACTTACCGTTGTGCAGACTCTGAAAAAATAAAATTAAAAAAAGTCCATGATCTTCAAAAACACAAAATTAACATGAAAATGTGTGTCCAATCATACAAGTAACTGCATCAAATTAAACGTGGATAGGTACTTTGTAACATGTATTTATTTTTTTAAATATCGCAGCATTATGCTGAGATAGGATCCTTTTTGGCCTCGTACAGGTCTTTTTTATTTGTTATTACGTTTTTATTTTATTTTTATTCTTGTTTTTAATGTAAGTTTTGTAAGTTTTTAAATGCTCCTTTTTTACTGTTTGTATTTCCTGTGCGTGTCCCACATAAAATATTTTTCTTTCTTCTTTTCTTCCCTTCATTAATCAGGGAGAAAACCGAGAAATACGTTTGTATGGAATACTAGCCAAAGTAGCCAATGACAACGTGACCGCGCTTCCTCATAACATGGATCTTAATTCTTATATGAACACGCTATTAAGATTTGTCCTAGTAGCATTTTTGTTGGCGTTTGGTTGAGCCACATACCTCTGAAGGTGGCCCAACTAAATGCCAACGGAAAATGCTACTAGGGTATTCAACATGACTGATAATAATTGAAGCACATGATAATCTATAACCAAATGTGACGTTTATATTTTTTAAATAAAATAAAAATCCAGAAAAAATCGCGATGATAACGTTAATAAAATTATTGTGATCACATTTGCGAAGTCTGGGCGTACCTACTTACGCGGGCTAAATAGGTAATCTCTAAATAAGGCAGGCAGGTATGATCCGTTTCTCCTTAATACATACATTTTAAAGTTAGGTCTGCAGAAAATACGAGTTTCCACGATTAAAACAAGAATTTCAACATATAAAGAATCGCTAACACAGACAATACCAATTACAAAATCATTTGAATGAATTGTAACTTATTTGAATAATTCACGCAATAACGAAAAGTTTCGGAACTCGAGTAAAACTAACATCAATACTGAAAATGTTGAGAGTACATACTTTTGTTATTATTGAAAGGTTGTTTATTATTCTTTTCCGGGTTAGAACAGGAACATTTTGTTTTCGATACCTACTAGCTTGGTTTCCGATGTCACAACAAACTAATAGTGCCCGGGGGTACCATAAGTGGCGAGTGTTCCGCGGTCAATGGATAAGTTGATATGTTGTTAGGCACTTCAGTCTAGGTACCAGTTTGTCGAAAATATTTATTCGAAAATACGGGTAGGTAACGTAGGTACAGCCTGATTCCAACTTTATGGCGGCTCGGAACTTGAGGCTTCAGAGCAGCCATAAGTTTGACGCGTACAATAGGGTCTCAACTCGAACAAATTATAATTAATCTTGAAGAAAATTCATAGATGGCAAAATATATAATAATTATGAAATTAACAATCACCAAAAATCGTTTATAACGGCAGATTTCAGCTGAAGTAAGAGTAGTAAAAATCAAAACTTCCTTGTTTAATGTTGTTCTATTTACACTCTTAAATCACGTATTTTCAACCAAAAAGATAAATGAAGCCTGTTACTTCAATTCGAACCCCTATAATGATAAAGTCAATCATTTTGTTTAGAGCTCTTTGCAATAGATGGCGTTTCACTCAATTTGTCAAAGATTTGAAAATAATTCTTGTTACATGTTTTTGACATAATTATCTTCTTCTTTTTAATTTTACTGAGCCTGGAACTACAAAACTTTTTTTTAAATAGGTAGCTATTCTGTCTATCAATATCAATTCTGTTTCCGTCATGTCTGAGGCCGTATCCTAGATGGCATTGTAAAACTACAGTCTCTGGCAATTAGTGAGTCGCTGATGCTGCCATCTGTTAAAAAATGGAGGAAGAAAAATAGCCAGCTCAATAGCAAGACTTCAAGAGGTGTCACTTCTTTGTCGTTGCCTTAGAGTGAAAACCTCGTATATGCGAAAAAGGTAACTTTACAGGAGGAAGAAAAAATTGCGCTCTGTAACATTTTATTACCACAACTTCTTCAAATATGTGTCTTTTAGTGAGCAATATTCAAACTTGTCATAGATGGCGTTATAGGTTGCAAAACTTTTTTTTGTGTGAAACTAGGACATGCGTTGCTAGGTTTTCTTTCAAAAAATGTAATTAAATAAAAATGATCAAAATTGCATTCCCGAGATTTTACTCTAAGGCGACGTTGTATGGGACTGGGTATCTGTACGTAGTATTATAATTATCTGTGACGCATACTCTATCTACCGTGCTTTTTTTATTTTTTATAAATGGCTTCTCTCTGTTCAACCTAGGAGATTGTCTACAGCTTAACCAGACTTTCCTGTGGGTGGCTCAATAAATTAAGGCCTCCAGCCAGTGCATAAAACTTAAAACTTAGTGTAAGACTAACAGTATTATTGTATTCACGATTTAGGTTATCCAATTGTTATTATTTGTACTAGTGACAAGTATCTGTCAGCTGTCATAGACATGTAAACCGTCTTGTATTTTTCGTCTGGTAACATTGACAGATACCCATCACTAAAGTAGTAATCGACTAATTTAATGAATATTATTTTGGCTGTTCAGAGTTGAGGCGTTTGACACGATTATTTTTGAAAATGTGTCAGTTTAACTTTGGCATGTTTTTGCACGGCACTTGGGATTGAACCGTTGAACAGAGCGTTGATATTTTGCTGTGAAAATTATATCGAAGAATATCTATACAATCGTTGTTTCATTTCTGAGTTGAGGTTGAGTTCTTACATTAGCGACTACACGCTAAGGGCACCCCCCTGTGAGGGTACGGACCTCGGCTCAAGGCGTCGCTGGGGGAGGACAGCAAGGGACGGGCTGGATCGGATTATGATTATTTAGGGACTAATTTAAAGCTACTAGCTCAGCGGCATGGGCTGGCTCGAGCAAGGGTCGGGGTGGGGATGGACGGGGACGTCGACGGGCCTCGTCGGCGAGGACGATAAGACGGATGTCGGGATATGCTATCTACCGTGTTTCACTCAGTGACTACTTGAACTTATTCGCCACTTGTCGCTAAAAGTTCATTAGAAAACTAGCGTCAGAGAGCATCTGTCTGGCATTAATGCTGAAATGGACCCTTTTTTGCACAGCCATGAGAGACACACACAAAAAAAAAAAACTGTTAAAACATTATTTTGACTTTTTTACTTGCTTTATGTGTATTATGTATTTCACCAACTGTGTCCTAATAAATGTTATTCTTTCTTTCTTTCAAATAAAATTTCATCTTAACGTAGTGATTTCGTTATAAAACCAAAATTGAATCTTCAAAAGACTCAATTTGCAGTTTGATTTAAATTTTGCTGTGGGTAAATACAATTTCATCCACTCACTTCTATTAATTTTAGTTCTGCGATTGCATTGAAAGAAAACAATACCACATTTTGCGTCGTTTCAAGTTATGTGGAATAATCAGTAGGTATACAAGATATTAAATTTATTTTCTTGTATATTTTACAGAACACAAAATACATAAAATAGCGTAGATAAAAGCTAAAATAAATCATAAAGCAAAAAAAGTAATTCAGGAGCTAGACAAATTTCCTTACAAAAACTTCTCCCCTTTATAACCTAACTTTATTTTCGCAACGTTTATGCTGTACAACGTAATAATCTAAAAGATAAATACCTTGGGACTTGGGGAGTGAGTCTAATCTTTTGTACAAAAATGTTTTATTTACTTTATGCCTAGTATTCTTGGGGTAATTAACGGAGATAAAGGAACAAAAAACATTATTTTCGGCGTCGTCATGTGTTACATAAGAGCATTAGGGAACAATCGTCGTTACGGTCTGTATATACTTACTTTTCTAGATGACAGTTTCGTGATAAAAATGTCATTTTCACTTCTCATGCTCAAAAAGTACGCCAATATAACCCTACGAAGCGGGACTAAAGTGACCACTTTAGTCTCTAGGGAGTGAAAACTAATTAGTTTTTTAATTTCCTTCATGTGACATAGACAAACTCAAACGGCCTGTAAATATACTATTATCTGTGGAGTGTGGACCATCTTTATTGTGAAAATGTTCAGAGTTTTAGTTCCATGGTTTTTCCGCAAAGGTGGCGCCACGTGTTTTAAATTGTTAATCTGTGACTGATTTAGAAGAAAAAACTGACCGTGAAAATTTCAGAACATTTGTCGAGTGTAAATTCGGTGTTAAATAAATTTATTAAGAATGTCAAGTGACAGTGAAGAGTTTGACGTCGAGCAAAGAGCGAAAGACATAATAGATAATCTTTTGCCGCCAAAATCGCGGAAGATTTACCTAAAAACTTACGAAAGTTTTATGGACTGGAGGTATAATATTTATTAAATGTTTTTGACTATTTTTTCTCGCACTCAAAGTGAAAAGTACAGTTTGCACCTCGAGACTAAATGACAACTTAATATACCCTCGGTTTCATTGACTCCCTCGCACGCTCGGGAGTCAAACCACCTCTGATATATTATGGCTTCGTTTAGTCCCTCGATGTAAAATATACTATTCTATCTTAGTTTTAGTTGTTACATTTTGTCAAGAAAGGGTTAGTTCACTAGACCATCAAAAAGCAAAATCCACCTGAAATTTGATCGTCTAGAAATAGAAATATCCGGCCGAGTGCGTGTGTCCGACACGCACTCGGCAATGAAGGGTTCCTTAGTTGGGATGAATTTATGCCAAGAACAATCATAAAATTTTAGTTAAAAAACGTTCTCCCATAAATTCCAGCTGCAAATGTAAATTTGTTTTCTTAATATTGGGAGATTTGCCATGTTATTGAGACTTCTTAAAGGTTCTCTGTAGTTTGGAGATAAAGGACAATTATCATTTATTTTATTAAACGACTTTAAAACTATTTCATTTAAAATTATTTAAAAAAAAAAAATCTTGAGATCATCACATAAACTATTTCTTTAAAAATTAAAAAAAAAAAATATTCTTGAGGTCTCTACATAAGCCCTTCCATTTGCACGGCACAGAATACAAACCTATTTTTTTATTTTAAAAAACCTTATTTTTCTCCCAAAAGTGACCCTCATATTCAAAATTCATTTGCGTAACGTCCGTGTTTGGGTCACAGAAATTGAATATGTGTACCAAAGGGTGTAAGGGTTCCGGTTTTCCTTAAGAGGTCCGGAACCCTAAATAAGAACATAATTTTAATTTCTACATGTTGAGGTGAAAAGATTACTAAGTGGTCAGCAAAGTTGGTAGTGGTGTTACCTAGGGTGTGTCGGATTTAACGGTCGTCATGTATATATGACGTCACTCGTTGACTTTGCTTTTATGCACGCAAATTAAAATGTAACTCTACGTTCATTCATCTTCCTCAACTACTCACATTAATTATATTTACGTACGAATATGACAAAGTGAAACTAATGCACCTCCACTCCGGCATGAATTTTAACGTACAGACACACGAATAATTTCTATTGCACGAACGGAGACACAATTGTGAAGGGTTAAGTTAACGGATCAACGCTTTTGTTCCGAATAATCGTGGACTTGAATAATAGACCCGTCTAGAGACCAGATTGTATTTCGTTCCGCAAAATAATACCTCGAAATCTACGGAGTAACTTATTTTCAAGCAAATCAGTATTATCTAATAGAATAATAAAACGGCTGGTCGTGTTGTAACGAAGTAATTTTGCAGACCTTTGGGCAACGCAAGGGTTTATGTAATAAACATTGGATGAGATTATCGTTGAACAATTTTTTTTTGAGTTTACCTATGTCCAGAATATTTAGGTAATTTTAGTGCGCGTGGCGTGTTTCGAGTAAAAAATATACCAGGTAAAAGGGATGTTTCCAGGGTAAAAAAAAAATATATATGTATATATATATATTTAGTCCGTCAACTAGATAATTAAAAAATATTAGACACGTATTTTTTGCTTTATCATATTAATAAAAAAATACTTAGATAAAACACATTAAACTTGGGGAGTGGGGGCTCGTTACGTCACAGCTGAGTATAAAATCTAGCGAGCAGTGACGTCATGCCACATTTGAACTCCATGTATCACCGTAATATTTTGATTACGTAAAAAAAGAAAAAAATACGTGTCCAATATTTTTTAATAATCTACATGACGGACAAAAAAATAGTACATTGTGATACAAGGGTGGGAAGTAGGTTATTGCAAACGAGTTGTCATTAACAAGCTCGAGCCGAAGCCGAGGGTTTTTAATGACACGAGTTTGCAATAACCTACACACCCGTGAATCACACGACGTTTTTCAATACAGTTGTGGGAAATAGTAAAAAACAAATCAAAGAATTAGGTAAATATGAAAAATTAAAATTTTCAGAAAATGGCCTGTTTTTACAACTGGACATCTTTTTTTACAACGACAACAGCCTATACAGCCTATTTGATTTTTGACAAATGTTGATGTTAAAATAATTAAATTAAAACTGATAAACCATTTAAAAGATTTTTGAGAATTCAATGCTAAGACTTCCGGACTCATTCATTTTTCCTCGTATAAAATCTATCCCATTTTATTCTATGAAAACTCCTTGCTACTAAACGTTTTAAATTGTCTTATAAATTTAAAATTAAACTGCAAAACAAAATGATCGAGCTCGTAAACAAAAGTCACGACCGCGTAACAGAAAGATGCCTATGCGAAAGATTCAATTTTCGAATCATAATTATAGCCTCTGAAAGTACGCCATGTTTAACAACTGTATTGAAAATTTTTTTTTTTGTTATGTTCCCTATTACGGTGCCGTTGAACAAAACGATATCAGAGTTAAATGAGTGAGAATCATGTCAAATAAGAGGAAGAGGGATCAAGCCGTGTGAGTGCACCTAATTGCTGTAATTAAGAACTAGAAGATTATATATGATATAGAATTAGAGGATTATATCCAAGATAAGAATGCTTGGAAACATGCTGGTCCTGCTCCATAGGACAATTTAGAGTCTAGACAAAATCAAACTGGTTGCTAATTTAACTGTATAATTTATAATTTTTATGTTATTAATTTTATTTTCTGTGATTAATATAAATGTAGCTCACACACTGACTTATTATGTTTAATTTTTTTTTTGGAAAATCATATACAATGTTTGTAAATATGTGAGCACCATGTACCTATCGCATTTATTAATTTTTTTGTCATTACTTCACTTTTCATTCTTTTTACCAATTGTGGTAAGTAATTTTTATTGTTATTCTAGGTACATCGTCTTCACCTATAATTATTCATTAATGTATACAAACTATTGTTAACATTTTAAAAGAGTAAGTATGGAGTTTCTTGCCTATTCTTCTCCATACATAACTACCTTTTGGAAGGTGCAACTAGAATCAATTAACTATTCATGTAATTTTTGACGTTCAAAAGTGCATCTTCGTGCCTATTTGAAATAAATGATTTGACTTTGACTTTTGACTTTGACTTTTGACTTTGACTTTGACTTTTGACTTTGACTTTATGACGTAAGAAAATTAACATTATAGGACAGTAAACAAGTGACGAAATCGCCTCTGTAAAACTACCTGCCACGTTGTTACTTCACGGGCAAAAATAATTAGTATTAAAACAAGAACAATAAAATTCCCTTTCCATCATATCCCAATAATTCTGACAACTTGACACATAACAGACAGCTTATGAATATTTCTATTTCCAATCATAGCTTTATTAATTTAGAGTAGTGAAACATTTTGAATTTGCATCAATAATGAGTTTGTTCAGTGAACACGACAGCTATCGACTTTTCATTAAACATTTAAATTTCAATACGTACCAATAAATTAGTTCATTCAAAGTATTGGACTAATTCGCTAGCAAATGATACATACATTAAATATAAATATAATAATAATATTTAACATTCTATTACATTACGCCTGTAATCTACGAAGGGCTAAGCAGAGGTGTAGAAGTCACATTTTTTCCCATTAATAGGAGGCGAGCCTATTACCATCATTTACTCTTTTTATTAATCACTAACTAATTATCCATTTGCATATAATAACAATAATAAAAAAAGACGTGTGGCACTCGGGGACTGCCGCGGTAAAGCTATTGCATAGCATTTTGTACCTATCAACTTATGCAATTATAATTATTTATTTATTTTATTTATGCAGTATTTCTTTTTCTTTGATATTATTATTTTTTTTTTTTCGTTCCGGAATTTCTGGATTCGGTCCCCGCGCTCAAGGCCCGCGATAGAAGCTATGAAATAGCTTAAAAACAAAATAAATAAGTGCTGAACGTCGTAAAAGTGTATAACTACGTAAACAAAGTCAAATACTATTCAAATATAAGCATAATAACAACTTTAAAATAGACGAAAGTGTTGAGCCTAAAGTAATTTTAAATAAAAAAAGAGTGACAAACTGTTTTGACAGCGAAAAAATTCCATGTACATGAGTCATTTCCAACCGTCTAGTCAAGTTTAAAAATTGTTCAACTGGAATGGTATCAACTATTTGGCAAGCTTTAATTAAGTCATTGTAGCCTTGCGGTGCAACAGGGGAACTGAATGTACTCGTAGTCGACTGGTCGTGAGTTCAAACCCCACTATCAACAATCACTTTTTGTGAAGATCGTAATTTTATAAACTAATATTTATAAGAATAAAATACGCAGTACACAGAAAAAAGAACTGCCAGAAATTATTAGATCACTAGAGGGTACTGGTGTAGTAAAACCGTCGGAGTGGGGAGCGTGAGGTTTTTTCGTTACGGAATTTCTGGATTCGGTCCCCGCGCTCAAGGCCCGCGATAGAAGCTATGCAATAGCTTAATAAAAAGAAACCCGCAGGGCAGCATGCGGCGAGCTGATGGCCAGTAGCGACCTCACGGACCCTATCTCCCGGGAGAAGACATGTTCCTCATCTCTGGCTTGCCTTTATTGGCCGGCTGGAGTGAACACTGACGAGGAAGTCAGCTCCCACCTCATTCTTGCCTTTATTGGCCGGCTTGAGTGGAGATTCGCAAGAGCATACGTGCTCGGAGGAAGGAAGTATTCCAGTAAGTGCTGGTAGGGATCTTGACTATCTTCCGGGCTCTGGGATTGTTCTGATAGTTGTGGAATACCTCTCCACTTCTCAAGCAGCTCAGGATATATTGCCCCCTTGTTGCTACAGCACTAAGTGCTAGAGACCGTTTCCGGGGGCCCATTATTGAGTGTGCAAGTCAGCCCCTGCCATTTCATCCGTGTACAATAAAACGTTGATCAGGCGAGGCCATAGTCCTTCCATAGTTCTTAGGTAACCAGTCCATTTTAACCACCCAAACCCATAGTCCAATATCTTTGTTTCCATATCCCACAATAGTCCTACACCAACCGGGGGTTGTCCTTGGGTGCACTTGCATAGTGCGTACAGGGATAATCGTCGGTTGGTGCCTCATTCCATTTAAAATTGTTTAAGGGGCCTCTGCGAGTTGGTTTCGGCCCCTCGTACACCTTCCAAAGGCCCATGACCCCAGGTTCCCGAGATATGTCAAAGATTAAAAATAAAAAAAACTATTTATTTTCAGGCGACGCAGGCCTATATATAAAGACCTTGACCTAAAAATACATATTTTTGTTGTAAACAAAAGCTTGTGTTACGAGTAGTACCTAAATCAGACTTAAGACTATGTTAGTAGCACTTCACTTTGCACTACCTTGACTATGTGCTGTCCGGGAGTACTTGTCCGCGAAAGCGACGGAACACCACGTCCTGTCAAAGTCTTCTTCCATGACGAGAGGCTGATAACAATTCGGTACGCGCACCACAAAAGCCTTAAAGTTGACGCTCCGGCGCGACTCCAGTTACTGCACCCTCGGCATGTACCTTGTCTTTTGGCGCACATACTCCACGTTGCGTTGTCCTCCGCCTTAATGGTGTAGTGCAGGTGGGAGAATTACACTCACCGATGTGTTCGGCATTGCGGCACGCAAGCTCACTTCGGATTCCGTAGGAGCTTTGCCGCAGCGGGTCTTGTTAATTTGCGATCGGCACTTACACTTTCATACCTCACGTTGTCTGGTATTCTGGTTAGCCTAAGGTTCTTTGTCCGCCTATCGTCAATTTGTACTAAATGCTAAGGTAATCATACGTAACTACGTTGTTTTTTTATCTAAAACAAATACAGTTGTCTAGTTGTCTACGCATTCTGTATATCTAACAATGACGGAAGGAAGCCAAACACCGTGATCACAATCGGTAGCAGCATAAGCGGCGCGCTGAAACTATTTATGTATGTAACATTGAGCAAAAATTATTGCTGGGGAATGACTTTTGTCTTTAGAGTGAAAAAAAAATATTAAAAACTATTGCAATGATAGTCTAGCCTAATGGTGTGAACGTCGAACTGCTAAGTCATAAGTCTTGAGTTCGAACCCAAAACACGCACCTCTGACTTTTTTGATTCATAAGCTTATTGTATAATTATCACTTGCTTAATAAAACGATGAAGGAAAACATCGCTAGGAAACCCATGCGGGTTCAAAAGATATTTCTCGACGGCATGTGAAGCCAAGTTGGGCCAACCCATGGGCGGTATAACAACTCTGACACCAGGTTAGTCACGTACCAAACGAAAAGGAAAGAAAGTGTGAAAATTTATTGTTTACGGTAGCGCGCAATGTAACACATGCAAAACATTGTGCTTATGGGTGCATGCAACCGTGCATAAGTGGTGGGGGAATTCCATTGTGGGCTAATATGGAATGCACTTTGCATTCCATATTAGGCAACTTTTGAAAGTACGTAAATATACATCCGATTCTTTAATCAGAATTCTAAATTTATCGATCTCGGAACCGCGGGATTTTTTCGATACAAAAGCGCATTCCATATTAGCCAACATAATGCATCGAATATCCGATTTCTAGTTATAACATTAAAAATCGTTATCACGAAAAATATTTAAAAAATATTGGAACTTTGACCTTTAATATCTCCGTAACCAGAAGGTTCTCGGGTATATAGTCCAGTACAACAAAATATCACAATGAAGGAGAGTTTACATGACTGTCGGCTTCGTTAAGCGTCTATTTACATTCAGTATACGTCATGTTCTTTAATAAGTACGAAAATATTGGCACTCGAAACGGAATAATAATTGAGACAAATCCTAACAATATTAAAACTTCCAATAATAATTTCATCGAGGCGAGATTTCCCAAACTTCTATGTTGAGTTGCAGTTTATAGCAGCATAGCAACAACATTTCATTGGGCATTGCAGCCGAGTATAAATACGAGGGATCAATAGACTGTCCCCGGAATACCTCGGTCACGTCGTCTTGATTGACTTTGTAATTAGGACCCGAATTGAATGGCTTCTATTTGCAATTGTTACATTGTAAATATCGCTCTGTCGATTAAACACCGCTTTGGCAATCTGACACAAGCTTTTAAAAAATAACAAATTCAATACTACTGAGGGTCTGAGGTTCATTAGTCAACTTAAATAAGCTGGAAATATAGCTGAATTTAGCTAGAATTATAGCTATTTAATAAGCTAGAGATTGCTCTATTATAAAGGGTGTTTATTTAAGAGGCGAAGAACTTTAAACTGAAATAAAACACAGAAAAATGATTTTAATATCTATGAAATTGGGTTTATCTGATAGATAATTTTATAGCATTAATATTTGAATATGATTTCGGGCATATAGCCGTAGGGCTGGCACGTGCATGGCGTAATCTGGAGGTCAAATTTTCACACACTCTTCGCAGTAAATCAGGCTGCATTTCGGCAATTATGCGTCGAATGTTGGCATCAAAGTGATCAATTGTTACCAGTTTATCGACGTAGACATGCAACTTAACATATCCCCAGACAAAATAATGTAATGACGTTAAATCGCACGAACCAGCTTGTCAGATTTCGTGAAATTAGTCGTTCGTCAAATTTTTCCTGTAGTGAATTAAGCCAGTAAAAAGTTAAGAGGCTACCGAGGGCACAGTAGCGCCCTCATCGTTATTTCGGTGATTTCTTTTATTTTAGAATGAAAATGCAGAAAATAAGTTCGTCAAGTTGTGCTTCACAAGACTATACGTTATTATTACTACAAACAGTAGTTTTAAATTGTTATGTTTTATTGTAATCATTAAAACGGAGCTAAGTGGCCACTATTTTCCGTTTTAATTATTACAATAAAACATAACAATTTAAAACTACTGTTTAAACACCCGGTACACCTATTCGTTCTTTTTTGTTCATGTAATTATATTTTTCTAGGTTTTGCCCAGGGCTCCGCCCGCGTGGATGTCAGTTATCGCGTAAAAAAGGAGCCTATGTTCTTCCCCATATCCCTGGCTATATCTCTGCCAAATTTCATGACGATCGGGTCAGTGGTTTAGGTGTGAGAACGTAAAAAACAGACAGACAGAGTTTTTTTTATATATTAGTATATACTAGGTTTATTTATTTATAAGTATAAAAATTATGTATTAGGTATATTAAAACTGTTTGTACTCCTCATCACTTGTCCCTAAAGGTTCATTAACAAACCAGCATCAGATATCATCTATCTGGCATTAATGCTGAAATTAACCGTTTTGGTGCAGCCGTGAGGCACACACTTTTCTTGTTAAAACCTTATTTTCATTTTTATTTTATTATTTGTATTTTGTGTTTCACGAACTGTGACCAAATAAACATTCTTTATTTTCTTACTTTCTCTACTATTCGGTTATGTTCAAAATATAGATCGCAGAGTTTAAAATATTATATACTGAAAACCACAGAAGCCTTTGATGGCTTATATGATATGGCTAGTGAGTTCGAAAAACTATATCTAATATAGGAAAAAATAAAGGAAACAAATTTAGACGATTAAAAAGATTCAACGATTTATTTAGATTTATATAAAAGGAGAAACTGACTGACTTGGTGACATATCAACGCACAACCGAAACTACTGGGACTAGGAACGTGAAATTTTGCAAACGGCTTCCTTTTATAATTTAGGGGAATACTAAGAAGGGATTTTAGGAAATTCGACTTTTAAGGGGGTAAAAAGGGGGGATTTTGTTTGTATGTAAAATCTTATTCCTTGAGTTAATAAACTTGAAACTTAGCACGAATACTTATCTAAGTAAATAACAAAGTTTGTCATTTCTTATTTTTCTACACTACCCCCAAAAGGGGGATTAGGGGGTGTTAAAGTTTGTATGGAACAATTTTAACGCACGGTCCGATTAACACGAAACTCAGTATTTATACTTAAAATAAACACACGTATCAGGGTTTTTCGAAATCTACTCTTAACGGGGTGAAAAGAGTTAGTCAATTTTACAGGGGAGGTTTTTACAGCGTGGCTTGATTAAAAACTGGTTTAAATAACCAAAAAATTGAAAAAAATTATTGAAAACGATACAAAAGATTAATCAAAAATTTACTCCTATGTGGTGAAAATATAGGGGATACAGTTTGTATGAAAAAAATCTTATTTCGTTGAACTACCTATAAACTTGAAACTTAGCCCGAATACTTCATCATTTATGCTAAAGCCAATCAGTCGTTACCTCATAATTACGTAGAACAACTTTCAAAACCCAGTTGTATCTGAAAGACACAAATGGAATACTCAAATTAACATCCACAAAGTATTTACAAACTCTATTATCCAACAAAGTCCTTTACAATACATGCTTCAACAACGCCACAGACATTTTTAACTCACTTCCTTGAATGTTAAAACTCTTAACATCCGTATTGCGTCTTGAACGTTTAAAATTTACATCAGTTACGAACGAGGAAACTCTTGTAATAAAATCCGTGGGTCCCGCTCCTTCGCGACATATTTACATAAGTATGTTAAACTTCATTCGTTCGATATACGAGTTGTAATGTGTAATTCTTATTCCAATCTCGTGTTTGTCGTACGTCTGTACTTATCATACAGTTTGCTTCTTGTCAGATTTTATTGGCGACGTATGTTGGGGCCAATGTTGGAAGTTTTATGTCACGTTTGAAAATGTCTTTGATGTTCGAAGAGAAATGTTTTTCGTCCACAAAGATTTCCGTTATGTTGTTGTTTAGTATATAGTTGTTTTTTCTTTCCTGATTTGGCTTTGATCTGTCTTGCTCGGCATTTTGACAAAGGACTAAAAAAAACTGCTTAACATAAGTTAAGCTGTCTCTAAAAAATTGATACGTGTTTACCTTGATAGTGTTTTAGATACTCGTACGGTTACTTACCTAACTTTTTACCGGATAGCGGTGAAATATAAATAAGATATACGGTCTTATTTCACCGTTATCAGATTTTTTTTATTTTTTTTATTCATCTTTAATTCAGGCACAGTACCCAAATTTTTGTAGTATTACTTAAACTATATTAGACTAAATTAATTAAGACAAAAACATACATACCAACAAACAAATTATAAACAACAATAACAATACAACACAGCCTAAGGAACATAATATCTATTCTGCCATCTTCCGGAGACACCAGGCAACAGTACATGCACTGCGCACAGGTGCCCCATCAGGGCCTCAAGTCTGCTATTACAATAGTGTCAGAATGGTCTCGCCATTGTGAGTATTTGACATTGTTTGTATGGCAAATCTGTTAAAAAGTCACAATGAAGAGACCATTCTGACACTATTGTAATAGTAGACTTGAGGCCCAGGTGGCCTTCAGACTTACTGGCAACAATTCTCAGGAGACTGTTGTCACTGTCTCGCATCCGACGCAGTAGTGATGCAGATCTTTTACGCATGATCGCAATGAAATCTGTACGCGCTGCTGCGAACATCCCAGACGCGCTACAGAAACGCCGACGTATGGAAAATATAGCTTCATTGGAGTCCAAAATAGCAGGACATTAAAATTAAAATCAAAATGGATGTTAAATTATATTTGGCAGGTAACACAAACTTCCCTACATGTTGCAATATTTACTCCGAACCTCCGGTATTCGCAGGCAGAATTAGGTGGCTAATTCTGCCTCCATCAATATTTATCGAAAATGTTTACGCGGAATCTGCATATTTGTACTGGCCAAAACTCTGCCCATACCAAATGTACAGACCGCCAAATGTACAGACCATGATGATAGATTACGTACAAATATCACGATAATTCCGTGGTGAGGATAGAAAGGCAATTTTCAACGCGACCCAATAACCGATATCCAGCTGCGGCGTGTATGGATGACAGGCGGCTAATAAACGGATTTTCGTTTATTCCTGACGTATTTACCTAGGTACGTATTTTCAGGTAATTTTAACAATATATGTAAGTACATGGAGCACACTTACATGTAGGTACAGTCAGTTAAACTCTAGTAGCTGACCCCCCTTTGCTCAAATGGTAGAAAAGTTTTTTACTTACAAATCATACAAACTAGAAAAATAAGAAAATCATATGATTTTCTTATTTTTCTAGTTTTGGGTAGATTTCGTGGTATATGATTACAGTGGTGCCGATTCCCTTGTTCACAAATTAAACTAAATTTAAGTTCAGTGCATCTTTTTCTTTCTATTTCATAAGAAAAGGACAGAAGATAATTTTTAGTTTAGTCCTGTCAAATTAATCAGCGCCTGTCACTACTCCATACAAGTTTAGACGTGATTAAAAACTTGCCGACTAAAATTACGTCAATTTACGTCAAGCGCTGATTAATTTGACAGGACTAAACTAAAATGTATCTTCTGTCCTTTTCATAATAAAATAGAAAGAAAAAGATGCACTGAACTTAAATTTAGTTTAGTTTGTGAACAAGGGAATCGGCACCATTGTCTAACTTTCAACTCGTCTACGAAGGAAAATGCCTAAAATGCACTAATTTCTAAGTAGTCGAAATGGTTAAAATAAACTCACACTAGGGCCTCTGAACTGTAGGTTAGGTTAGGTTAAAACTGTGACCACACAACGCATGAGCCGAGCGAGCGTAGCGAGCGTGCATGCCGCGGTGCCAGAAACGGTACTCCCTTTCTTCTCCTAAAATAATAGACATTATGGCAAAGTAAGCATTTTGGTTCATAGTCAGAATAAGGTTTAATTCAAATACTGTATATTGCAAGGTAGGCATTGTGCTTCCTAGTCAATATACGGTTTAGGCAATACTTGGCATAGACGTTTTGATTACTAGTCAGCATGATCATAAAGGGCTTTCGTATAGGTACGTTTTTAAGATTAAGAATTATAAAATTCTATCGATTCGTATTCAAAAAAATCTCAACCATTTATGCAAGGGGGGGTCAGCTAATTGCAGTAACTTACTGTACTAATCCCTAAGCTATTCGCCTGTAACCAGCTTATAGTTACGGAAATTTGTTTTCGGTACGTAACTACGTAGGTTGTGGTATATAGATTTACCACCCAAATACACACACGCTGAGGGTACAGTTACTGAAGTCGCGCCGCAACGTCAACTTTAAGTCGTTCGTGGTGCGCGTACTGAATTGTTATTTGCCCCTCGTCATGGAAGGAGACTTTTGGCTGCAGGGCGTGGTGTTCCGTCACTTCCGCGGACAAGTTCCGCAGGACAGCAAAAAGTACAGCTAGTGAAGTGAAGTGCTACTAACATAGTCTTCTAACACAAGTTTATAATAAAAAGGAAAAATTGCAAAGTTTACTCGTGGCGAATTATTTGCACAACTGTGTATTTTTTTTTTTAACAAAATAATGAAATAAAATGAAATATTATTATTGCACATAAATAAACATAATTTATTAAAGTAAGCGCACAAACATAACTCGAAATGTTGTTGGGCAGAAAGAGCTGTATTTAACGCTTGATTTACCTAATATAATCCACTTAGATGAACTTGAAAAAAATAACTAGCTATTACTTATATTATGTTTATTTATGTGCAATAATAATATTTTATGTTATTTCATTATTTTGTTTAAAAAAAAAAACATAAAGTTGCGCAAATAATTCGAAAACAATAACTAGTGAATTTTGCGAGACTGCATCCTTAAAATGACAAAAACACTCGTCACAAAATTATCACCGCAACTGTCATCATGGTGTGTTTTTTTTACCTGAATATCAAGTTTCGCATACTTAATACTTGTACAAGAATATCTAATTTGATACAACATTATTACTCCATGTTTCCACTAATATTAGAAGCTAAGAAGACAAACAGACATTATAACTAGCTCGCAGTACCGGCGCAAACGTTCACAGATAAGTTTGATTGATACGACAGTGCGTGAATGCGGGCGTGATTTGTCACGAGGGAACATGAACAGTTTTAGTACTGTTTCATGTAACCCCTGAGAGCTTCAGCCTTTGTTGATACTGGAGATTATTTGGAAAGAAGGATTTTGGCTGATCTATAAATAGGGTGTATCTATTGGAACACGAAATATTTTAAGAGATACACCTACAGGAGGTAAAGAACACTGATCAACAAAAAAACTTTTTTTCTGTGTAACAAGAATTTTTTTGGCTGATTCTGTTAGGAATAAGGTCAAGTAGAGTAGAATTAGTAGTCTAAAATTTTTGATATGAATAGTTTTATTGTTATGTTTTTTTTTTTTACTTTTCTTAAATTAAATATATTTTAACAAAAAAATAATTATTATCAATGTTATAATATTAATATAAGTACTTTTTTATGATTTTCTCCTTTATTTTGCGTCAGGAACGTCCCTTTGTAATCCCCAGCAATAATCTGCCAGCATAGTTAGGTACTTTTATAATCTGTTTCCTCTGATTCAGTTGAAAGATCATGTAGCCCCTGAAAGATTCAGCCTTTGTTGATACTGGAGATTATTTGGAAAGAAGGATTTTGGCTGATCTATAAATAGGGTGTATCTATTCAAACACGAAATATTTTAAGAGATACACCTACAGGTGGTAAAGAAGACATGGAAACGATTTATTTTTAAATCTGAGTATATTATCTAAAAATTAAATAATTTAAAATTACTTGATATAATGATTAATTATCAAAATTCCCTGCACTCGTGCCGCCACCGTCGCCACGTCCGGGCGGATCATTCATAGAATAAGTAAAATTTTGGAAAATGCAACTCCTTTGCAAAATCACAAGCAATTTTAAAATTATGTAAAAATATAAAACAGATAATTTTTTTTCGCTTCTATGGCTTTTTTACCACCTATAGATCTTCTTAAAATATTTCGTATATGAATAGATACACCTTTTATATTGTAAATTAAAGTCGTTATTCGCGTTTATCTTTATGACCGTGTTTTTCTTCTTAATTACAAAATGGATTTTGATGTGGTTTGCGCCATAATTTTGAGAATTTATTCCGGAACGTTTATGTGTACCTATACTACACTTACATACAATAAAGAAAACTTGATGTTTTGTCATTGTAATGTTAGTATAATATAACTCTCTATTCTTAGGCTGTGCGAAAACTGAAACAAGAACACGATGTCACGAGCCGCACGTATTTTTTTTAAATATTATTTATATTATTATGGTATCGGAAGATATATTTGGGCAAAACCTGCCGAGATTCATTCAAATGGCGCAAATAATAATTGAAAGAGGTATTGTATTATAAACATTTGTCATGTTTCATCATCATCATTCCAGCCGAAAGACGTCCACTGCTGGACATAGGCCTCCCCCCAATAGGGGGGACAGGTTGTCATAATCGCCATGCTTGGTAGGCGGGTTGGCGATCGCAGTATGGTGTTAAAAATGCATAGAGAACGCTGCTGCCTATTTTCTAGTAAGTCCCTTAGTCGCCTTTTACGACACCCACGGGAGGAAATGGAAATTTGTCATGTTTATAATTGTTTATTATCTAGTATTATTATTTTTTTGTAACTTTACTTATAAACAGTTTTTTTTTTTTAAACATGTGACTTATAACATTGCCTTGGGTGACTCTGGAAAGGTATTGTAATTGTGATTTAAATAAATGAATAAACTTAACTTAAGCTCCATTTACACAGTATAAGTTTATTGCCTGTAGCATACCATAACATTGAAGCACCGTCTAAACAACACGTAGGTACAATTGTTGCACGATACGGGCAAGTTAGTTGCCGTTCAAAACTGTTATAGGTGTAAACAGCACGTATAATAAAATTTCACGTACAATAAAATTGCACGTGCAATAAAATCGCATTCAAATCTACAAATACGAACGATTGAAACAAGTTAAAAAAAATCTTGAGAAGACGTTCAATAAAATTATTATGAAATATTTGGCAGCGCAAATACGGACGTGCAATTCTGTGTTAAGACGAGGCAAAACTTGCATGCAATAATGGCCTTGCAATGAAATTGCCTTGGTGTAGTTAGTCGCATGCAATTTTATTGAACGGCAAAACTTGCATTCAATTATTATATGCCGTTTTATGGAAAAAGCACGTGTGTAAACATTTGCATGCTATGGTACCGTGTGGTGCCGGACGTGAAGAATAGCACCACCCCATTTCCTTCTGTGGTTGTCGTAAAAGGCAACTGATGGACTTACTAGAGAATGGGCAGCAGCATTCTCTATGCATTTTTAAAACCATACTGCGATCGCCAACCCGTCTGCCAAGCATGGCGAATATATGGCACCCCGTTTTTGGGGAGGCCTGTGTCCAGCAGTGGACATCTTTCGGCTGAAACGACAACGACGAATAATTGAACGAGCTTTATGGCATGCGGTTATGGCTCTTGAACGTTCCAGATATTTTCAGAGTGTAAATGGGGCTTAACGGTCTATGAAAACAATGATGACGCGCAAATTCTAGCGAAACAGTCGCGGCGCTATCTAGAATAATATGGTTATGTTATGGTATTTTACGAGTGTAATAATACGAGTTTATACTCTGAATATCGTTTTAGGGTCCCGCAGGTATGAGGAACAGGGTGTAAAGTTCACTCATCCTCTGTTGAAAAGGTATGTAAAGGTCCTCCGACCAGATGGGTGTTGTGTCTGGTGGGCAACTGCCCAACGGATGTCGGGATGTTGCATATATGCTAGTCGCGCGGTAAATTCTGATTATAGATGGGCTGAGTGATGATGTTTCTGTATCAATGACTACATATATGACAATGACAAAAAAATATCGATGACGGGAACAATGAAATAATCATCAATGATTTTTATTTGAGTATAGTATAAGATCACATCGTCACTTCAATTATTAGTGCTGAAATGAACAGAAACGGCTTAGTGAAATTATCATTATGCGCCCATTTTATCGATGGATCGCGCAACCACGCAACTTCCGCGTCAACACCGAAGTTCGCGTTGTTTTTCTCGTCTATGCTATGGTATGTGGTATCGTTGGATAGGCCGTTCAAAAATATTGCGGGTTTGTCGAAACCATGTTTCGATTCAGGGATCCGTTTGCGTAATATTAAGCTTTAAAGTGCTATTCCCTTACCCTATGTAGCATTTCTACATTTAACGGTAAATTTTATGGTGTACTATCTAATTTGTGTTAAGGACAAGTGCCGCCTGCCAGCTAAATGCAACCATTTAGCTTGTATATGATCTAGAGGAATGTGGCCGCTTTTCTTTAGATCGAATTTTGTTGCTTTGTGTCTTATTATGAAACTTTATAAAAGAAAAAGTATTAGAAAATTCTAGACACACTTCCCGAGGTTGCTGATAAAGCCGTTTTAGGGTTCCGTAGCCAAATGGCAAAAAACGGAACCCTTATGGATTCGTCATGTCTGTATGTCCGTCCGTATGTCACAGCCACTTTTTTCCGCAACTATAAGAACTATACTGTTGAAACTTGGTAAGTAGATGTCTTCTGTGAACCGCATTAAGATTTTCACACAAAAATAGAAAAAAAAAAATTGGGGGTTCCCCATACTTAGAACTGAAACTCAATTTTTTTTTCATTAAACCTATGCGCGTGGGGTTTCTATGGATAGGTCTTCAAAAATGATATTGCGATTTCTAATATAATTTTTTTCTAAACTGTATAGTTTGCGCGAGAGACACTACCAAATTGGTAAAATGTGTGTCCCCCCCCCCTGTAACTTTTAAAATAAGAGAATGATAAAACTAAAAAAAATATAATTAAGATGTACATTACCATGTAAACTTCCACCGAAAATTAATTTGGACGAGATCTAGTAAGAAGTTTTTTTTTTAATACGTCATAAATCGTAAACCGCGTTTGCTGCTACGGAACCCTTCATGGGCGATTCCGACTCGCAGTTGGCCGCTTTTTATTTATATTTCCTTCTCAGTCACGAGATAATATTTTTTTTTAAGAGTGGTGCTAGTGGACCGGTGAGCGCCGTCTTAAATAACGTTATAAAACGTATCTGGCATTAGTAAACAAACATGGAATCTGAATAACATTCAGCTTCGTTAAATGCTAACATGAAAATAAACCACAACTTTCCGACTACGCTCCGCAAAAATTAAAGGCAAGACCAGTCCCTCGTTCTGTTGCCTTTGGGCAAAAGTGTGACGTCATATGCACAAGCGAATATTTATTTATGAATCCAATGTAGAGATGAAGCAGTAAAATCTGCCCAGAGATACGTGCACTGAATACCAAGAGAAATAAATAAAATTGAAATGTATGTTTGTTATTCGAGAATGTCCTTTTTTATGCGGTTTTTCTGTTGGCTTGTTTAACGGCCAAACGAAGTAATGTGAGATTTCATTATTATTATTAACACAAACGGGACATTTACCATGTTTATTATTTGTTATGAGTTCCCGATGTTTCGGCGCTGTTGCAAGCACCATGATCACGGAATATCCCGTTTGTGTTAATAATAATATTAGTGATTTTATTACCGTATTTTAAAAATCTTCTTTTCTTGTGTCGGTACACATACGAGTAAATATTAGCCATAGCCAGGCAGTAAGTTTGGAAACTCTGTGGTCTAGTGGTAAAACCACCTGTCTCAGATCCAGAGGTCCCGGGTTCGATTCCCAGCAGGGGCAAAAATATCTGCTCGGTTTGGTTGGTGGTAGGGCTTGTTCTAAGTCCGCCTGGCTAGCTACCACCATCTTATCTAAGTCTGTCGCCAAACAACAATGTTTACAACATTTGTTGTGTTTCGGCAGTTACAGGTAAGATAGCCAGTTCCTCTGTGGTTGAGGTTTCCGGGTGAAGCACGCTTCCATCTTCGGCCTTATCATCACTTACCATCAGGTGAGATGAAGGCCAAGAGCTTCCCCGTTGTGTGTAAAAAAAAAAAAAAAAAAGTGTGACGAATGATCCTAATAATCATGATAACTCAAGATTCAATTGATATATTGTTTAATGTCAAGATACCGTTTACTTAGAAAATGTTAAATAACTAAATAACTCTAAAATAATAGTCTAGTCATAGTAATTATTATTAGGTAGTATTTGTTAAAATATCTATTAGTTTATTTTATTTGTTTAACAAAAGTATATAAATTCTTGTAATCAAGAAGTTAGTATTTTAGACATTATTTTTGTACCCTATGTTTTTATATTTAACTCAAAGGTTGACTGGTAGAGAATGGCTTGTAGCATTAAGTCTGCCTATGTACCACTATTGTACATGAAGTTTAAATAAATAAAATGTTGAGGTTACAATAAATGCACATTTAATAATACTTAATAAAGTGTTTTTGATACTGTTACAAAAATATCTGTTTCGTAGTCTTTGATTGGGACCAGTTTGAATATTGGATGATCCGTTCGACTTTTATAAACTTTTTTATTTAGCATTCGTCATTTTTATAACTTCGAAATTTATGGATTATTTGATCACGTCAGAACATAAAATATACAATAGTTTTGAAGTACTTTACAGTTATTAAAAAAGTTTTTGCAGTCACCGACTGTCATACAAAAAACTGCATGATTGTTAAATTGAGTATTGTTTTTTTTTAAATCCTGTTGTCGTATTTACAGTCGGGGCCATCTCTAACCTATTGGAGGCCCTGGGCACATTAAGATAATGGGCCCTATTATTAATATTATTCTCATTTATTGCGGATCACACATAAAAATACACACAATCCATATAGTATTAGTAACAACAACTTCAAAAACCGGCCAAGTGCGTGTCGGAACACGCACAATGAAGGGTTCCGTACTTGGAAAGAATTTATCCTAAGAACAAACTTAACATTGTAGTTGATAAACATAATCGCCCATACATTCCAACTGCAAATGTAAGTTTGTACGCAGAATATCGAGAGATTTACCATGTTATTTTAAGACCATAGACTTCTTATATATTTTCCTGTAATCTATAAGTATAGAAAAATTTTCTGTATTTTTTTCAAAATTTTAGGTTCAGTAGTTTCGGAGATAAGGGGGGGAATGGTCAATTTTCGTCTATTTTCACTTATAACTTCAAAAGAATTTATTTTAAAATTATAAAAAAAATACATTTGAGACCCTCACATTAAGTCCTTTCATTCGATATGTCACACGGTACAGTTTGCAAAACTTTTTATTTTAATTTTGTTATTTGCCCCCCAAAACTGACCCCAATATTCTAAATTCATTTATTTACGGTTCACGTCCGTATTTGGGTCACTCAAATTGATATGTATACCAAATTTCAACTTAATCGGTCAGTTACATTCGGAGCAAATTGGCTGTGACAGACGGACAGACAGACAGACAGGCAGACAGACAGACACACGAATGATCCTATAAGGGTTCCGTTTTTTCCTTTTGAAGTACGGAACCTTAAAAACTATGTTAGTAAAAACTTACAAACAATAGCATCGTGGCTCAACACATGTTGGCACGTGCCTCCGCACCCAGTGTCTAATAAAGGGGATACCCACCTTGTCGTATAATGTTCTTGGATACTGTTGGAGCTTCCGCTCAACCTACCCCTAATTGACGCTGCCCTCTTTCTCATTATGGCATGAAAATCCTCGACATGGGCTTCCGCGAACATCTGCGAAGCACTGCAGAAACGCGGAAGCGCGGATCCTATGACTGACAGCGGACTGTTTTGTTAAAACAGGCAAAAAGAGTAAATAACTGAAATTCTAGATTCATTCAACTGTTATTTTTATTATTATTTTTTGTCCCATAAAATGAATAATTACTATGTTTAACATAATCCAGAGAAGTAACTTTTAACATTCACAGAGTATTTTTTTTATTTTTTTTTAAACACTTGGAATTTCTCCTGTATTGTGGGTGCGTTTACAAACATTTAAACAGGTTAGGTTTTAAAAATCTATGTTGATTGAAGAGGTACCCTTCTAGTTTTGAGATAAGCAAAATCATCAATTACTTTTTCAAAGTCCCGATGTCTTTGAGCATATATAACATTTTATGGTCCCTATGTACCTATTTGTTCATCGGTAATTATCAGTTAATGCTTGGTGGTCTGGCAGGAACTAGGCCTCCCCCCTAATCTCCTTCGATCGCAGGGCCCTAGGCACTTGCCCATAGTGCCCACTGGAAAAAAGGGGCTGTCTAGTGTCTACATTCTTCTTCTAACTGAAACTCAGAATTTACGTACCTATCAACCTACTTAATTCGTTCTAAAAAAGACTTATGTATATAAAACTTAAGCTCTCTAATTTGTCTGCATACTGTGATAAAAATAAAAAGTGATAAGTACCTATCATTAATGTTATTTTTGCATCAAACAAGCAGCAATAATGAAAGCAAAATCTAATAAAATATACGTAAGTACAATATTTACATACTTGAACAGTCGTCTATCTCGTATAAAATAATGAAAGTTCCTGAGTAACGGTTACCTTCCCCGTAAAAGAGAATTTTCATCATAAACGCACCGGTGGATATTAGGCACACTTGAGGCGCACACACTTAGCTCCATTTATCACATCTTTATCGTACGTTACGTAAAAATTCGTACACACAGACGTCTCGCACGATCCCCTCTTATTTTCTCCTTGCAGCCTACTTGTCTTTATTTTCCTTTTATATAAAGAAAGTTGTTTATCTAACTAATCCTTACAAATCTTCATCGTTTTACTTCTAAAATGGACCAAAGCCCTTCGCGTGAAAGGGCTCTGCAACTCTGCTTTTTTCATTGAAGCTTTTCCACTATTTTAAATCGTTACGAAGTTTTCACATCTTTCTTTTTTGCTTCAGCTGTAGCAATTTATTAGATTTTCTAGAGAGTTGAACCGGTAAAATCTTTGAATAACTTTAGAGTATTAAAATTCTTGAGAAATCAATTTTAGGCGAAACATGTTGCTTTTCTAAGAATTAGCATATCGTGCCTCTACTATCAACTTTACCCAAAGTAATTCAGATAATTTATGTAAACAAAGTAATGTCAAGAATTGTCACTGTCAAAATGACAGGACAGTAGGGCAAAACATTTTATCATATTTTTTTTGTAAATAATTATCTATGAAATTAATTGAATTAATTATAAGAACTATACAAACAAAATACCGTTGCCAAACAATGTTTTATGTAGTGTGTCGGAGACACGTCCTATGATCGTCATAATCAGCCCTTTTAAGTCCAATGTTAGACGTAGACGTCCCAAAATCGATTTCTACTCGAAACAATTTACAGCCGTTTTCATCCAAAATGTGGCTAGATATGCTACATACAGTATGAATCTATGAATGAGAGTTGTAATATTAGTGTTGTTGAAGATGTAAAAAATGTGAAAATGTTTGGATCTCCTGCATCATCATAAAATATTTTATACCAGAAAAACTCCTTTTTTTAATAACTTTGTTTAAAACCGAAAATTTATAAAAATAATTACGGTATGATTATTTTTTAATTATTATTTCTTAAATTTAGTAGGTACTTAAAAGATTATTTTTTTATTATTATTTCTTAAATTCAGTACTTAAAAGAAAATGGAACCTTTTTTTTCGCCATTTTATGTGAATTACCATTACGAAAATATTTTTTTGATATGTTATCCCCTTTGTTTACATAAATTATCTGAATTTGAGACTTCGGGTATAGTTAGTTTTATCGTTAGAACAATATTCTCGGCGTCAAAGAGGCGATACGCCACACGCCACAGGGTGTGTTCTATCGAGATTGTAGCCACTGAATATTAATACACATCGTCATAACAAACTATTTGCAACGCAATCGAATTACGGAACATCCTGTTGTATCAATATTGACGGTACAAATGAATTCGACAGTTCCGTTTGTTCGTCATTTTTAAAACTATGTAAAGGGAATGTTTGACGCTTTCCCTCCTCGTTTTATTTATCTATTGGGGCGAACGGTATTTAAATGTTCCACCAAAAAATTACATACACAACATGGAAAACATAAAGAGAACAAGCGTGTACTGTACACGGTTGCATTTTAGCCAACATGCAACTAGTGTAGTGTTGTAAAAGATGGTTAAAAACCTTATCAAGATTATCCACTGTGAAATTATGGTAATAACGCCAATACAGACCTAAAGATGTACCTAATTATTAAAAAAAACTCGGTATTTCAGCTTGCTTTCAGCCGTCTATGGTTTTCTCATGAACGTTTTCCGACGTCGTTGTCAGGATAATCCAGGATCCTATTTATTATACCTTGGCAGAAATGCATTCTGTATATTTCCAAAAATTCTGTATACCTTCAATCTAATTGATCACAATAAAAACAAAATACAAATCAAAGGAAAACTGGTAACACGCAGGAATCATGGCTAGTTGGTCGACAAACTTAAAGTCTGAAATAGCAAACTAAACAAGATTAGTTTAAAAGCCTTGGCGCGTTGAACACGCAGCAAATTCGAAAATTATAAGCGCACCGAAGCACCGCCATTGCATAGCACCGCAACGTACTTCATTGCATAGCATCGCAACGGTGAGTCAGTCAATCGCCCCTATCATGCTCCTTGGCTCCTATACTGTATGTGTGTGTATCCACGTTCTCTATTTTCTATTCATGTCCAATTTATTAACAAGTAACTTTTGCCTTTACTTATATAAAATAAACGTCACAAACCACGTGAACACAAAGTAAAGGCAAATAAAAACAACGATAGCATAATATTTCATTACTTAAAACTGTATCAAACCAACAAGCATGTTTTTGAAATGCAACGTGCAATATTAATTAAAGTCGGAAAGACGAGAAGCATACGCAACAATATTTCACTGAAATAAAAGACGTCGTGTAAAATATTCATGAATATAAAACTGCTTTTTGTACAGTTCCCGTAGAACTCGGTACCATGTCCATAGGTTGGTAAGTCGCGTATATCCAAAAACCTTTTTTCCCGTGCCCGTTTCCCTTAACGGCTCGGGCAGACACAAACGTCAGTTAGAGTTTTTTATTTTTTAAACACTCAGACGGAATCCCGTGAATGTTTTGATAGTGTATTTTTTCATGCGACAAATAATTCTTTTCGTTTAAAAGTTTGCAAACCGTTCGAAAAATGGCTTAGCGCATGATGTATGTATGTAGTGATACGAAAAAATTGGGGATTTTTGACGAATGGATTTTTTTGTTACGTGTGGGTTTGTTGGTGGAGTGGATATTTAATTACTGTAGCCATTATAATAGGTAAGAATTAGGCATGTAACGAAATAACTATAATAGTAGATTGTTATACAAGGGGCTAAAATGACCCATTTATACGAGGTAGTTTTACTCCCGAGCTTTAGCGAGTAAATAGAAACAGAGTTATAATGGGTTTTTAGCGCCATGTGTTACACTCTACTTTTCACTACGATTGTGAGCAAATAAAATAATCCAATTCATTATTAAAAATAAATTACGGCCACTAATTCAATTAGCAAATTAGAGAAAAATTCTAAAGAATTCGCGCCAACGTCTTTTTTTTTAAAATCTTCTGTAGCCGCAACAACGCAATGCACGCATTCTACCGAAGAGATCGCCGCTTCTAGTTCCATTTTCAAAAAAACAGACAAATATTAAAAATAAAAACACTTTTTCCCCTACAGGTAAATATGGTATTTTTCGGTCTGGTACGATACAATGACGGCCTTTTTGAGCAAGAGGAGTGAAAAAACGATTTTATATCTCATAACTAGTCTGTTGCATTTAAGTTACTGGTTTAGTTCTGTTAGTTTGAGGTTTTACCACTAATATTATTTAGTGTTTAATTCCAACACCGCAAGCAGCTTACCGCTCCATAGCCAATTATGTATTGTAGCTTAACGTAACTTAACGTTCAAGTTTTGTTTTTCGAGATATTTTTGTAGATTTAGAAATAAGCCTATTTAATTATATGCTTGGATTCTTTTAACAAATGATGTCTAAATTAACAGGTGTTGAATAAAAAAAGTCTATTAAGTCTCATCTTTTCAGGTGTCCTTTTCATTACGACTTGACGACAGGCAGTAATGTTTGCATTTTAATAGTAATAGCATAGTTTGTTACGCTTGAGAAAATAATTTAGACGAAGATAATTTTTTACCTCTCATTTTTTTAAAAGGTCAATTTCACTCTGGTAATTTTCGTCATCTATTTTGAAAATGAGAAAATATATTTTAAAGAACCGAATTTAAATCTAGCTAGCTCACATGAATCTTTTATTTTTTATTTTTTTTATTCTACTATGAGTTTGCTCTTGACTTTAGTCTAGGTCTGGAAGACAGAGACAAAGTCTACGATGGAGTGAGCTTACCCAGAAGAAGCCTGTTCACTCTCACTTTGAATAGATTAGGGTTGTATGCGTTCGGAAACACAGACGCAGGCAGAGAGTTCCACTCCTTTGCTGCGCGCATTATAAAAGACGTTTGAAAACTCTTAGTGCGAATTGGTGGAATATCAACTAGGTAGGGGTGGTAACTTGCAGTGCGTCTAGTGTCCGATGGTAGAAGGGGGTCGGAAAAAAAAAATTAGAAAAATAAGAAGAAAAAAAAGGCTAAATAGGGCTCAAAAGAATCGCCAAGTTAATCGATGTGTATCTGTATGGGATTTTTTAGGGTTTTGTATTCAACAAGGAACTTATAGAGGTATGAGGAACAGGGTGTAAAGTTCACTCATCCTCCACCTGTAAAGACCGGTTGATGTCGGGATGTTGTATATATACTAGTCGCACGGTAAACTCTGATTGCGCGATGCAGGATTTGTGACGTCAGGTCTTTGATGCGTAGTTCGCATGTGGCGTTGTAGTTGCCGCCACAAACCCTTAGGCTGAGGCTACAGTAGGCAGCGATTTGCGATGCGACTGGAAGAGCGAAACGAGATAAACATTGTATGGCTACATTATAAGCGAAAATCCGGCGTATATTCGGCGACATGGCTACAGTACACATGCTACACAAGGAATTAGCAAAATCGATTCATGCGGCTATACTATAAAAAGGATAGTGTAGCCGCATGAATCGCTACGCAAAATGTAGCCACACGCATATATAGTAGCACTATTGAACTAGTCGTGCAAGTGAGAAATTTTCTAAAATATACGCTTAAATTTCGCTAATATATTGATGTAGCCGATGCCGTAATTACAGTAATGTTGTTCCCATCGCATAAAGATATCAAAAATCGCTAGTAATACTTGATGTACGGTGTAGCCATCTACACCGTACATCAAGTATTACTAGCGATTTTTGATATCTTCACGAATATGGATACGTAAGCATTCATTTATTTGTTTCAATCGCTCACGTGTCGCAGGTCGCGTCGCGGCCTAATGTAGCCTCAGCCTTATAGTTCCGCTATGTCTGTCTGTCTGTCTGTCTGTCCGCGGCTTAGTTCAGAGTAAGTACTAGAAAGCTGTAATATGGCATGGGTATACCTATAAATATTAATCACGCCTACAAAATGGATGGATGGAATGCATAAATAAAAACTTTAAAAAAAATGCACGTAAAGTTGGGGTGATTTTTTTTTTGACGTGACGTCTAATAAATCGATGAACGCCGGCTGCATGCACGAAAAAGGTTGACTCACTGTCCCGTTATGCTCATTGTCCCGTTACGCTCATTGTACGCTTGCGCCGCATCAATGTTTTGTTATGACGTTGTCATGTTAAACTATCGTCCGTGAACCAACTTTACAGACAACCAATTTTTTTTTGTCTATCCTATGGTGTGGGGTATTTTTTGATAGGCTGTTTAAAAATATTGTTTAAAAATTCTATGACAACCGTTTTTCGATTATCCGTTTATTGGATCCGTTTGCGTAAATTAGCCTTAAAGTGCAAATTTTTGTTAGAGTTAAATGTGTGTGTCCGCCAGCTAAATGGTTGTTTTTGGATATGTGGTAAAAAATTATAGTATATAGAACGAAGTTAAAAGAAAAGTTATATATTTGCAGTTGAAATCTATGGGAGAACAATATTAAGTTTGTTCTTGGGTTAAATTCATCTCCCAACTACGGAACATTTCATTGCGCGTTGTCCGACACGCACATATGTAGGAGAATATTTCAATGATTTTTTCACAGTATAAATCAAATAAGCATAATTATATATTTAGTGGATGACCACTAAATATATAATTATGCTTATTTGATTATTGATGTTGTATTGTTATTATTTTGACATTATTAATAAATAGCTTCTGCCCCTGACTTCGTACGCGTGAAATTTCTTTGTATCGAGATATCATCAAAAAAGCCGTTCTGGTACAAAACGTATGAGAAAGTGCATTTCCTACATTTTTTTTCGTGTTTTAATAGTTATTCTGCTATTCGGGGAGGAGACAAATCCAACAAATCCAGGATCATAAAAATCGGTCCAGCCGTTCTTGAGTTATAAATTGTTTAATTAAGATTATAACCAAAATTTACAAAATGTATGTACTAATACTATTGTTTAAGTTGTGTTTGTAATTATTAACAAAATGGGATTTATTATCTTGAAAAAAAAAATGGTTAATAATAAATAATGATTTGCATCAAAGGCTGATGAGGATGAGGCTCCAATACCTGGTTGAAAAAGAAAAGAATCATATTTCCACACCAAAATTTAATCTACAGTGGCAGTAATAAAATTAGATAATCATATTTATTCACCCCGCATGTAATAGCTATAAATCGTTTGAAGAGCTTCGAATTTATTTTGTGCGGTTCAATCAACCAATAAATGGAAAATGTTGATTTCAATACGGGTTACGGGAATCATTTGAAACTGCCACTCTTAAAGCCATGTTTATTTATTTTAAATAGAACGGCCGAAGCCAATTACACATATTATTATAGTTTATTAAACACAGTCATGCATTCTTCTCACAAAAATTCAAACATTCCGACAGTATCATTTTCCATTCATTCGCAAACATCAAGATCTGTGTTTAAATTCAGGAGAGCGTTAATAGCGGCTAAGGTCCGAGGAATAGGTGACATGGAGTATGCAACAGTACGGCAAGTTGGAACAGCCCGTAAGCAGTGTTTTCTATCAGGAACATCTATAATCCCCTAAGAATTTTAAATATTACTGTCATCTGATCGCGCGACCGTCTTACTTCTAGAGAATTGAAACTTAAGCAACCCAACAGGAATTTAGTGGGATACAAGAGAGAATAAAACCCGTACAAGTATCCCAGTACCCGTACAGGTATCTAAGGAATGCTATAACTAATAAATAACGTCTGAATATTGCTTTCAAAAAAAGCTTCGGTGTCTTTGTCAAATCTCTAAAATAGTAACAGCTATCAATTAAACACATAACATACGCGTGACCGCAGCCGGGCCGAAATTACACACTGTGCTACGGACAGTTGATGCAAATCCAACACAAGTAGGTACGTAGATCGTTCAATGATTTTCGTTAATAAATCTGGGTTTATGTAGAACTGACTAATATCAGCGACAAATCCAAAAGCAAAATCAAAACATAAAACAATTGAAAGGCAAACGACATCATGTAGAACGCGGTAATACGGACAGTTGATGCAAATTCAAAACACTTATAACAACATGGATATCACATATCCAGTCCACTGTAAAGCCGAAGGGATATTATTTACAACGAATTCCATCGATCAAATTAAATTGACCTGATAACCTAATATCGGTTCCCTGCCTTTTCGCCGAAAATTGTTTGCCAGATTTTCACTTGCCAACTAACGTTTCGCAGAATTTTATTTCGCCGAATAATCATTTGCCAACTCATCATATAATTTTGTTTTATTTCCCAATCTCACAGTTACCAGCTGTACGTTTGGTCTGCTTTTCGTAATGACACTTTTTAAAATGCCAACTTTCAAGTAGCAGAATGTTTTAGTTTGTTCCTTTTACAAAAGCGATTCGCTTCTGGCACATCGCCGGCCGCTGCCGCGGTACGCTCGCTTTGCTCGCTCGGCTCTTGCGTTGTTTGTTATACTCTAACCTATACCCAAAGTCTCAAATTCAGATAATTTATGTAAATAAAGGGGATAACATAACAAAAAAATATCTTCGTAATGGTAATTCACATAAAATGGCGAAAAAAGAGGTTACATTTTCTTTTAAGTACTGATTTTTAAGAAATAATAATTAACAAATAATCATGTCGTAATTATTTTTATAAATTTCCGGTTTTAAACAAAGTTATTTAAAAAAGGAGATTTTCTGGTATAAAATATTTTATGATACTGGTACACTAGTTGTTGAAGATGTAAAACATTTGAAAATGTTTGGATCTCCTGCATTATATTATATGAATCTATGAATGAGAGTTGTAATATTAGTATATTACAACTCTCGTTCAATGAGAGTTGTAATATTAGTATATTACAACTCTCATTCATAGATTCATATTGTAAGTAGCATATCTAGCCACATTTTGGATGAAAACGGCAGTAAACTGTTTCGAGTGGAAATCGATTTTGGGAGGCCTACGTCTAGCACTGGCCTTAGAAGGGCTGATTATGACGATCATATGCCGTGTCTCCGACATACTACACAATACATTGTTTGACAATGGTATTTTGTTTGCATAGTTCTTATAATTAATTCACTTTAATTTTAGCGATGACTAATTACAAAAAAAAAAGAATATGATAAAAGTTTTGCACCACTGTCCTGTCATTTTGACAGTGACATTTCTTGACATTACTTTGTTTACATAAATGATCTGAATTAGAGACTTTGGGTATAACCTAACCGATCGTAATATGGCTCTGCATTGCTGCCAATTAGGTTTACCTAATGTAATTTATGAGATTCTTAAATAAAAAATGCATGTAAAAATTACACTGAGAAAACGTCATTCGTCTAATAGTTGTGTGGCCAAGTGAAATGTTTGACAAATGATAGATGTCCCAAACGTTTTGTGTCATTATAATAATCAGCCTAACAATAATTTTACCAAATGAAACGTTGTCATACAAAAATTTGCTAATCGTTAGTTGTCAAAGTGAAATATCGGCGAAACGTTGGTTGGCAAGTGATAATCTGACAAACAATTTTCGGCGAAAAGGCAAGATACACCTAATATCAGTGACAAAAAAAAAACTAAAAACAAAACACGAAACAATTGAAAAGCAAACGACATCATGTAGAACGCGTTAATACAGTCAGTTGATGCAAATTCAACACACGTACGTGGATCGTTATCTACGACGATTTCAATCTGGGATACCGCAGATGGTGTTTACGGCCGCATGCAGTTTACGTGGAAATTGCATGCGCGCGACGCATTAGCGACTACCCGCAAATTACGAGCGCAATCTCCGACGAATCTGCGACCACTTTCATAATATTTGTCGAGTTTATAGCCTCGTACGGAGTTTTATGCGAAAACTTTTAATAGCGAAATTGGTTTGTTGTGTTTTCTGTGTGACGTAGTTGTGTAATGTGGTTGGAATTTTAATGAGTTGGTGCAAAGAATTTATTTAAGTGTTAGAGTTAAGAAATTGTTAACAAAAACACACTACCACGAAACAAAGCTAAATCACGTTGACATTTAATGAAAAACGTATGCAATGTTGTATGTTTTTTCAGTTCCAACTAAGTATGCTCTGAAAACTCTTGCCTTGAAATAGATTCCCATATAAAATTAAGCAAAAATAATTCAAAGCCACAAATACATAAACTTATCACCAGTGATAGGATATTCGGATGCATATTTACCTAAAGTTAATTTTTCGCTAAGAAATTATGGTAGCGGCTTCTTATTTATTTTTATTTTTTTCTTAATGCAAATCCCGGGGATACAAAAAATCCGGGAATTCACAAATAATCGAATATATGGTATGGAAACGACTTCTTTAATTATGTAACAAAATTTCATTAAGCCTACGCCGAGGGCACAGTGGCGCCCTCATCGTTATTTCGGTGATATCTTTTATTTTAGAATGAAAATGCAGAAAATAAGCTCGTCAAGTTGTGCTTCACAAAACTTTACGTTATTATTACTGCAAACAGTAGTTTTAAATTGTTATGTTTTATTGTAATCATTAAAACGGAAAATAGTGGCCACTAAACTCCGTTTTAATGATTACAATAAAACATAACAATTTAAAACTACTGTTTGTAGTAATAATAACGTATAGTCTTGTGAAGCACAACTTGACGAGCTTATTTTCTGCATTTTCATTCTAAAATAAAAGATATCACCGAAATAACGATGAGGGCGCCACTGTGCGCTCGGTAGCCTCTTAATTCAGGAGTCGCGAGATTGTTATGATCGATAAGAAAGTACATTGCATATTGGTCAACACCTGAACGTAAGCAAATATACATTCGATTCTATAATCAGAATTCTAAATTTGTCGATCGCGGAATCCCGGGATTTTTTCGATACAAAAGTGCATTCCTTCCATAACAGCCAACACCTCGACTTTAGGTAAATATGTATGTATCGTATCACTGCTTATTACAAAAGTCGACAAAGCGACAAAGCGCTAAGGAAGATGCTATCTCTAAAAAAAAAAAACAAAATACACAAACGAAAAAGGCCAAACGATGCCTCACATAAACCTCCTTACACATCATCGCAAACCATTATTCAGAAAGTAAATCCCGAACGGGTATCGCGACTAGATGTCTGTAGGCCTTATTAATGGCCTCACCTACCTGACTGAGACGGATGGCAGGTACTGACCTGACGTTGACCTTGCGCACCCTATTTATTCCAGGCCAATTTACCTTTGTTTTTATTGTGTTATCTTTGACGGTAGCATGTTCTTTCCTTTGTTGGAGAGCCTAACAAATAGGCAAGTGATTAGAGTCGAGTGGGGCGCTTTCTTTGATTCTTGTTTTTGTGTTTTCTTTATTAAAGTGTTGAAGATAATGTTGCGGGTCTGGTTGGATTGTTGTTGCCAATTTCGTTTGTTATTTTGTTGTTAATTGAGGAGCCTGATTTTGGATAAACGAAACTGACTTTTCTGTGATTGTTGGATGTTTAGACTAGGAATTAATGAAGTCGATTTCGAAATTGGATTTGGATAATTGAAACGAACTTTACAAAATCAAATCTGGCTTCAACAAAATGGAAAAACAATATCTACTAAAAATTTATTTGTAGCGTTGAAATCGTATATTCCTACCAGAGTGTGTACCTACCGCTGTCAGGTTTAAATATTTATTATCCAATCACGTACTACCAGCAGCTTTATCTTATATACGGGGGGGTCTAGCCGAATCTGTTTATTATATGAACACAAGGTATCAACGTATTCCGGGTACACCCTTAAAAACGAATAAATACATAACTTGAATAACAACAAAACAATGTTGCGTTCTGTCTTAGATTACGAAATAATGATCGTCAGAAGGCTCATTCCAAAATGTTGTGCCAAAGGACGAAAATTCAAATGGCACATGAAATAAAAGGTCCCTGATATATTCTGTCTCATTCTGAAATGGATTGCAAGCCTTTTCGGACAACTTCCTTTCGTAACAAATAATTCAAGATATACTGCTTCTATCAGACCAGAAAAGACGATGCCAGCACTTTTACAAATTCAGCGATTGCTTATGGACAATTCGCATGATAACGTTACGATAATATACAGGTTGACTTTGAAAACCATCGACAAAATTTAGGGGGGTGTTCTACCCATCAATATAAACAACTTTTACTATGGGACCAATATCATATTCGCAAAAAAAAAAAAACAACTATATACAAAATGGTCCAACCGGGTATGTACCTACTACAAACGAGAAGACCAATATTTTTATTGTGAATTCGATTTTGTTCCATCCAATTTTGTCGATTGTTTTCAAAGTCATCCTGTAGATAGTCCTTTACACCGTCCCCCACCGGTTGCCATAATAACACAATTCTCGAAATACGTAAAGCCTGGGGCCTTATTCCCGACAGCATCGAGTTCTGAATCAATCGAATTGGATTCGAATTATATGCCGATCCATACTCTTGAATCCGACACTAGCGCACAATCGAGCGGTGGTTCGAAGCGAAAATAACTTCGATCGAAAGATTCGTTAGGATCGAAAAGTTCGTACTCCACACGCCATCTGACAGATAGACATCGAGTGGATCAAAACTAAACGTCAAATTACACGATAACAAAGAAGCTACTTTATTCAGTTTCAGATCGAGTGAGATTTTTTGTGTTATTTACTGCTATATTTTTTCAAATGCTTTATTATTATGGCTCGCCTTGCGTCGTTTTTCAATGTTCTTGAGGAAGCAATTCGTATGGATATTCGTGCGAGAAGAAAAATGCAGAGGTTGAGTCGTTATAACACACGGGCTATGGAAATGGATTCGGAAGTATTTAGAAGTTTTTGTTTGTTAAGTTTAAATAAAGCACTAGGGTATCGTTTTTTACGTGGAAAAGTGCAACTACCTAAAAGTTACTAACCAAATACATAAAGTACTTGACGATGACGTAATCCGCCGGATACGCATAACATCGCTGATAATACTCGAACATAATTCGATCTTGGTTTACGATTCGATTTGGTTCGGAAATAAAGTTTTAAATCGAGTTCGGATCGGAAACAAAATCAAACTCGAATCGTTTTCGGGAGTAAGGCCCTGCATACCTGAGATGACTAGAGCCGTGGGCAAACCAACATTTTTGGTAGAGTGTTGAATCAATGATCCCCTTTTGATTTTTAAGTTGGGCCTTCTGAGTTTTTTTTTTATTGATTGTCGGGGCTTAGTTTCTTTATTTAATTATTCCGCTACTAATCCAGTCCCTGAAGCGATCTAATTCAGAAATCCCTACGAATGCCTATTAATTTACTGAATGTTCGGGATAGCTAATTACTTTAGTGTGACTACGTAATTGCCTTCTATTTTGTAGTTTTGTTTCTCTTTATCGCTTCATTCTTTGTTGCTTTATTGCCATTATCTTTACCAAACTAATTACAGTTTTTTGTTTTTATTTTTATTTTGGTTGAATATAGGTAGGATACCTATTTATGAGACAGGATATCGTGTATTGTTTATCCTGTCTCATAAATAGGTAAACATAAAGGAAAAAATATATTATGAAACTAAATATTTTATCCTTAAAATAATTGATTTACTTACAAATTGGTGAACAAAAATTATTTTAAAATGAGAGTTAGATCTGTACATATTATAAACTAGCTGCTAGCCGTGGCTTCGCTCGCGTGGCTTTTTCTAAAATAAAAGTAGCCTAAGATATTCCTTATAATAACTGCCTGTGAAAGTCTCGCCAAAATCGGTCCAGCCGTTTCGGAGATTAGCCGCAACATACATACAGACAGATAATATTTAAAAAAAAATTGTCATCAGTTCCGTATATACTGTCATATACATTTAGTAATAAAACATTATTTTGACATTACAAACAGACACTTCAACTTTATTTATATGTATAGATTAAAGTCACTTTACGTGTCTGTCTGTGTGACCACTGCGCAATGCGACCGATTTTGATGCGGTTTTCACCATAATTTAGAGAATTGATTCCAAAAGGGTTTATGTATACAGGGTGTAAGGGACAGCCCTCCGCAGACTAATGGGGTGAATTAAGTATATCATACTAAGATGACCGGTGCATGAAGTTAATTCAGGAACGATATGGGAATCCAATAAACCTGATTTGTGTTATTACGTCACACGCAATATATCGTTACCGTGGCAAGGCGTACGCAGCGAACGGCAGCGCGGCGAGCCTTCGGCTGCCCCTCCCGCCACAGGATGCGATGAGTTCAATAAACTCTGTAGCTAGGCAAAAAGTGAACACAGCTGATTTCACGCGTCGTTCATTAGAGTATTTCAACATCCATTGCTGTTTTTTTATTTTATTTTAGCTGTTTTATTTACATAAATGGAGTGCTGCGTACAGATAATATAACTTTACATTGATATAAAGGAATAGTAACTGAAAACACGATAAAAAAGTTATAATTTTCCTTACAAATTTTCCAGTGGAATATGATTCAAAATAAGCAGCTGAATGTACCCTGTTAGATTGTGGAAGGCTGACCTTTACACCCTGTATAATAACAAATTAATATTAAACTTACATGTAAACACAGTTGTTTTTTCATGCTGTAAAAACGTATTTCTTTGCAAGAAGATTGGGGCACTATCTAAACGCTTGGCTTTCTGTGAACAAGGTCACATGTTCCCCGCTCGGAACAAATATTTGTATGGCCTACAGATATTTGTCCGGGTGTTTGAGCTCGCAAGATGTGTTCGTAACTGCTCCCACAATGTACATAGAGCAAATGGTGGGCTTCTTAACTCATGAAAGAGATGCGCAGACTGTATTTATAATAAGTTAAGCGCTGATAGGTGAACATTTAACACCTTCGGCGCCAGTGTATCATTTTTGCGCAGATTTGTTAATACAATGTGTATCAAAAATGATACATATGGCCCTGGAGATATGAGAACACACAAAACTATTTGGTAGGCCAGTGTATCATTTATGATATACACTCTGAACAACCTGAAAAAAGATGGGAAAATGAAGATGAAAGCTGAAAACACATTAATACAAAAAATAAAACCATATAAACAAATACAAAAAAAAGTGTGATTTTGGAAATCATGCTTGGCGCCGAAGGTGTTAAATTTATACAGATCTTTTTAGGTATTTATAACGCTCTTTTACCTACAAATAACTGCAAACAAAAGATAATATTATTAGAATATAAAAAAATAAAAGATAGATAATATCTACCTAGATTTAAGAAAAAAAAAATACAGTTTTGTTTTAATCAGCACATTAAAAAAATACTGAAAATAAGATTTTCAACACTTTTTATAATTGACTAGCTTATAGCCGTGACTTCGTCCGTGAAAAATTTCTTATTCCCCCGTTCCCCAATCCGTCCTCGTTAACATAGCCGTTCCATACAAAATGTATGAGAAAATGAATTTTCTTCATAAATTTTTTCGTGTGAATTTTTCGCATGTTTTAATAGTTCTTCTGCTATTCGGGTTGAAGACAAATCCAACAAATCAAAGAGCATACAAATCGGTCCGGCCGTTCTTGAGTTATAAATGGTATAACTAACCCGACTTCGTTTTATAATAGGGTTTAAAGTATAAAATTATCCCCCCCTCCTCACCCCTAATATATTTAGAAGATTGATTAGAGGATTTTAATAATATCAAGCTGGCATTGGCTATGAGCTAATTTCAGCATAATTCTTAATATTAAATCATCCAAATTAAACAAAACAAAACATGATCTAATCATTCAATAACAATTGAACATCGTTGCAAGTGCTAAAGCTACACGTACACAATTCGACCCGTACCTTACCAACAAATAGGTTCACACTGCATAGGCTCCATTCGCTTCAAAGCACCCGACAGTATTGGAAACAAGCCGTATATGGAACCTACTATCTAGTACCACAAATACATTGGTACAGAAGGTCAGCTCCATACAACGAGCGAAAATGCATGCACACATAGACACGCTTCATGTAAAGCGAGTGCAAGTGCACTTGCAACTAGCATTTAATTAGGTGACGATAACCGACTTTTAATGATTTTATACTGAAGATCACGTCTAAACGAGTTGAGTTAATGATTTGGAAAAAATATTATGTTAAATTAGAGTATTTCCCCAATAACTTAATATGTGAATATTTTAGATTATGTTTATATTACATAGTGAAATTAATTTGTAAAGTTATGTCTAACGCGGATAAAAAACTGAGAATCACGCAAAATCTATCAAATGTATTTTTCTGAAACTTTCACCTTTATAAAGATAATTTAAGTAATGATCTTCTAATATACGTGTCTTATTAAAATACTTTCTGCTTTATGTATAATACATTAATAATGCGCCTTATTTTTGCGTCCTATTACTGGCTGGACGTACAACGCGTTGCGTGAGCTCAGTACAGAACACGCAAGCTAACCACTCATTCAAGGTCACTGGCACATATTTGGGTCTTAAGGGCTGAAACTGCGTTAAGCGGACGTCCGCGAGGTTCCACACAAAAGTGTTCCGTCTCGGAGTCCAGCGCGGGCGTACGTCACGGGCAGGCGGGCCCCGCCTCCGGGCCACGGAATCCGTCGCGGGGGCATGCGCGGGATCAGCCAACGCCAGTTTACTGGCTGAGGTTTTTTTTTTTTTTGTTAGTCGTCGTTTTAGCTGCGTAATAAATTAATAATATATTATTATTATGTTCTCCATCGACACGACTGTACATGCACACCGTTAAAATTGAACTACAGGTAATAAAGACTCTATACTACCCCAGCGCCACCTCACTCTGTATCTCGCTCGCACACTATTGCTACCGTTCACGCGAGCAAGCGAGACAGGGCGGCAGGAAAAAGACTCCAAGGTGCCGATAGTTTAGGTAATTTCGTTTTACGGTGAAAATAATGGTCATTTAAAAAAGTAAATAACATAAGACCTGCTTTATAGTTAGTTCAGTTAATATGCAAAGTTTAATTATCTAATTTGAAGTATTTTTTGAATACCAGCGGTTTATGTTTGTATTGTTCGGTTTGGAGGTAACTTTGGTTTTTTTTCTATCGAGAAAATTTTATGGAATCGTGTTTTCGGCTAACATAGTACTTAACATTAATCCTCAACTTTACCATATATTTATTTCAAAATTAATGCTGCAGTATTTTCGACATAACGGAGGATCATTTGAGGTAGTATAGGCTCTTAATTGGCCATTGCTTTTCCACGGAGCCCACCCGCGTGTCCACGCGCGTAGCCACGCAACGGGCGCCCGCTTAACGCAGTTTCAGTCCTCGCCGTACGTACGCCTCTGTGTGTGTGCCTGTTTTCCCTCGTTGTATGAAGCCGGCTTTCTGTACTTATCTCTTTGGTGCAAGTACTCCCGTCACTACCCAATTGTGACAATATTCAGTCTGCAATATGCCTTCCAAATAGGATTGCATACGTAATATAGCTTCTGTTTTACAAAGTAATACGAGTAGTTTCACAGGTATATTTTGAATAGAATATACGGGAGTTTGAGATGCGCTGGATTGTTTTGTTGGATGTAGACTACTAGTTTGGACTAATTATAAATAAGTAGCTTTGGCCCGCGGCTTCGCCGTCGTGGAGGTCGAGGATTATGCCACGCGAACGTACTATACCAAGATAATAAGTATTCTATGCACTGTGGAAGCCTTCTTGTCACAGTCATGACGTGCATCTGCCGACTATTTCGGTTTTGTGCTCGTGATTATTATGTAGATCTATTTTGTTCTATATTACTGCTTACCTACATAGTAGAGTTAATTATCTTTTTGTAGGTACATGTTTCTGTGAGAAAATAAACCCATTTTCTTTCTTTCTGTCTTAACTCTGGTCATGGTCTTTCAACTGTGTGCCAAATTTCATAAAAGTCCGTTCAGCCGATAAAGCGTGAAAGGTAACAGAGTAGAATATAAATACTCTTTATTATGTACACCATACAAACAGACAGATATACAGAGTTAGGGTGTTAACACAGCAATCGATCGGTTGACATTGACCGATTGGTGTGGTAACTTTGGATGATCGACGGATACCGGAAGATAAACAACTAATCGACCGCCGATCGATACCATCGATCGACGTTGATCGATCGATGTGGTAGCTGTGGCTGATCGACGGATACTGTCCGGCTAAATTCTATGCGTATCTTCCAAAATGTTTTCAGAAGAGGACGTGTTGTGGTTGGCCAGTACGATGTTGTTACTCGTACTATAACGGAGATGCAAACGCAGAAGACTTTGGATGCGACCGAAGCTCGATCGATTAGTGTAATAGTAACTGTTGACCGACGTCGACTAATCCATTCTACAGTCTATCGATGGCCTCGATCGACGATTGATCGATTGGTGTAGTAGAAACAGTCGATCGACGTTGACTAATCCATTCTACCATCTATCGATGGCATCGATCGACGATCGATCGATTGGTGTGGTAACACCCTAAGATACTGTCTCATTTATAATATTAGTATGTATTAGTGAACTAGAGGGCTCGCTTTTTTAGTAGTATGGCTCGTGTGTACTCGTAGTTTTCTACCTTTCCGACTTAGTAATAATAAATGATTTAATGATTTTGAAACCTTTTTTATTCGTTTAAAAAAAATTTTGGTTGTCATAATATCTGTATTTTTTATTTTTTGCTGTGAGAATGACTGCAAACTGCCAAAATTTGTCTTCCATGAAAAAAAAAAAGTCTATCATAATGCTATTACTAGACCAATAGCGGCGTTCAAACCGTCTGATAAATGCATTGTACCTTGAAATGTTCAAAAATGGTAGCGACCAAAAATGGAACACACGTATTCAAAATGGCTGCCTAATTTCTCTGTGTGCCTGCTCTAACCACGTAATAGAATGATCGTAGCCAGAAAAACTAGCCCCAACTATGTACACCAACTGAAGCTGCACAATTTCTTGCTTGTTTTGTTTCAATTGAATCCAACTGCCAACATTAAGTTCATTTGTTTGCAGTTACCGCACGGATAGTTCAGGAGTTGCGATTAACAATACAACTACAGAGATAACGTTCGCATATTCGTGCCAAAACTTGGTTTTCATATAAAGTTAGTCCTGCAGCGCTAATCTGATGAAAGAATAACACCGGATTTATCATGCACCGCGAGTTCTGACAGTGGAATGAGTTCCCGTGTTAGCAACTAGTAAATTGGATGGTTGAGTGGTTGTAATTAATGTTAGTATTAATGTTTCTACTTATCGTAAAAGTTATGTTTTAATAGTCGATGAGTCATAATAGCTTCGACGCTACGGGGCGTAGGAGCCGCTACGGAAGCTACGCCGTTGCTACGCCGCCGTCGTAGTCGAAAATCACCAAAGCGAGACTTTCGTTTTGGACTATGCACAATGCGTGCCACGAAAGATGAGACTTGACCCACCACGTTGTTTGACTGGCGCAGTACACGATTTTTTTTTTTTTTTTTATTAATCAAAAAATCTTTTTACAGACATTTGTTGAGGTTTAAACATACCACACAAACCATCGCGGGTTTAACAGCGGTATGGCCAAATATAGATTATAGGTCTCTTTAGCGGTATGAGGTCTGTGCGCGGGACGGGATCGGTCGTCATCGGGGCGATGGAAAGGGCGCGAGAGGCACGGTCAAGTCTCATCTTTCATGGCTCGCATTGTATCTTGATATCATTTAATAATTGTACTTTTGAGTCCACTTAATAAACTTATTCGTTACATTACGTAGTTAACCAAAATGTGCGTTTTATTGTACCTTTGAGTTGGTTGATTGGTGACGATCTAATCACTAATCATTATAAAATAATCCATTACTGTGGACACGAGGCTTAGACTTAAAACATTTTATTTTTGAACTGTAACTACAGCTGTAAAATCCGTTAAAAGTTTGTAGTTTCACATTCAAACGCAGCTAGTATAATAGAATATTTCGCGGATTAACTTTTACATAGCGAATAAAAAACGCTGACGAGGAACAAAAATGGAAATCAATTTTCGGAACAAATCGTGATTTGCATCGTTGTGACCTAATTTGAACATGCACTATTACAACTGAACAAGCACTACTAAAATATAGTACCTACAGTGGCCAGCACATCAAGCTACATGAAACTGTCAAGTTTCTTCAAACGATTTTAAACTTTAATATGTTGATGATTAAGTTCAAAATCGAACGAGAAAATTAAAATGATTAACTCAAATAAAGTACACTCACCTGCAAAATTGCATGGATACCTTAGTGTCTATTTTCCAGTGAACGTTTGAGTTCAAATTTTCGAAAATAGAACTAGCTTTCGCTTTTCGCTTCACACGATTTTGTTTCTGTATTGTCCATGGATTTTTGCAGTCGACCGTACATAATTAATTTTTAAATCTGAAAATTTTAATATTGATTATAATCCTCAACTTCTTTCTTTCATAGTGGATCAACCTCTCCAGGTTATCTACATACATGAATGTAAACATATCTGCTGCTGAATGTTAGCAACTGCAAAATACAAATACAAATACAATTAAAATTCAATTAAAATTAAAAAAAAATACAATTAAAATTAAAGTACAATTAAAATTAAAATACAATTAAAATTAAAATAGAATTAAAATTAAAATTTTGTCTGTTGTCTTATTTGTTTTAGTATATTCGTGTATAATTATTAGTGCTTATATTGGTGAAATTGAATTAATGGGCATCTTCTTCAAGGGTCATTTGTACGCATCATTATGAACAACTTTCAATTTGGGATCAAAAATTGACATCTCGAAAAAAAATCTACTGTTCCCTACATTTTGACGAGCTATGATTCTAACTGATTCTTTTTTCGCGATTTCAGGTTTGGTCCCATAGTGACAGTTGTTCATAATAATGAGTACAATGACCCCTTAAGAGGATGCCCATGAATTTACCCTGTATATAATTAAGTATTTAAATTACATTTATAGTTCGTAATAGGTACAATGTGTATTTTTATTTATTTATTTATTTATTTATATATACTTTATTGTACATCAGATTACACATTACAAAAGAAAAGAAAACTTATACACTATAAAATATACAATAGGCGGCCTTATCGCATACTGCGATCTCTTCCAGGCAACCTTGGCATGGACAGTGAATTTATGGACATAAAATGGGGTTGTCATTGGTGCAAATATAAAAAGTATAACAGTACAATATCCTATAATAGATACACAGATATATAATAGATACATAGATACATACATACTAACTAAATAAGCAAATAAAACAAATGAAGACTAGATTATTACAGTAAACAACGAGAACAAAATCACAACAACAAGTAATGTTCCTTCACGAGTCTTTTAAACATAGGCAGCGATTGCGCGCGTTTTATTTTTATATTTAAATAGATATTTATTTCTAAATTTTTCGTAATTGCACCTACCACTGTTTGTCTCTGCATCTCCCAATGGTTGACTGGTAGAAAATGCCTGTGGCATTAAGTCTGCCTCTGTACATTTCTGTGCTTGAAGTATTAAATAATTAAATGAAGCTGCGGAATACTGCGCCGGTCGATGCCATCGCGTCGACACCGGCTGACACCAGCACTGTGGCTCTGTCTTGAAAAGTGTCACAGCATTATGCTGAGCGACGGCCGTTATGCGTGAAGTATATTGTCCTCTAACTTGTTTTTTCCTTGTGTTCGTGTTTTTTTTTTGCGTCTTGTTTATCTAAACCAACTCAGCGTATCGCAATCTACAGCTAGACTTAGGCCTGTCACAAATTGCTCCACAATGCCTCGTTTGAAACACAGTCTGACCCGGGTGCCATTTTTAAACGACTTCAAAAAGGAGGAATTTCTCAATTCGACTGAATGTTCTCTTTTTTTTTTTTGTAAATTTGTAGGTCCATCTAACTATCCCATGCTATTCATGCTTATTCGCGACCACGAATAAGTATGAATACGTGGCGCCTGGCGACGTGGGGCATAGTCGATTCACCTAACACTCAATGCGAGTGCGGTGCTCCTGAACAGACTATGTCCCATCTGCTGGAGTGTGCCAATTGTCCGTTCGCCTGCACCCTTGACGATTTGAACAATGCCTCTGACACCGCAATAAATGTGGCCACCTACTGGGCCCAAACAGTATAGATATACCGTCGAAACCAAAAGAAGAAGAAGAAGACCGCGAATAAGCATCCAACTAAAGACACCAACCAAAGACAATCAAACACTGGACGGTAGCATACCGTCCAGTGTTTGGCACCAGTTAGGTAACTGTGTATGTTATATCGGAAACTCGAGTCCTTATCCTAGTAAATTCACTCCGGATCTTATTCTCCAAAGAAAGAATAATGCCTAAGACATTTAGGCATTTGCTTAAAAGGCTTGATCGAGTAAAGAGGCTAAAAGAAAGGTGACAAATAAAAGGAATGTTCAAGGCCGATGTGACTGGAACGTCGGGAGGGGACGCCTTAGAAGGTCATATACTGACCTTAATAGTGATGTTCTTCTGAAAGATCAGTCGCGTAGTACTCGCAACCGACGTGCGTGTAAGACCAGATGTAAGAAAGTAACCGAAGCAAAAGGAATATGTATATATCGTAGGAAGTGGCGCTCTGCTCTGTATTGTCTCTGTCCTGTCCTGTTCTGGGGTCCCATGGAAAAAAGGCTTGAATTTATGTACCTATATGTTAAAAGCCGAAACTGCGTCGAAAAGCTAGTGCCTTTCTTTTGCTATTCCGTACCGCAAATATACAGTTAAAGAGAACAAAGTTCTACCGAACCAAACTCAAAGTTTTAGCAACGAATACGGCCATCTTGACGTATTGATATCAAGTTGGATAAGTTCTGCAGTGTCTACGTGTATATATTCCGTATAAATATATATATACATTTCAAAGCAATAAAAAAATTGCAATAAAGTATGGATGATGTATTACCGCAATCTGGGTTACACGGGAGTTATGATAACGTGTGGAACAAAATACTTTGCATTTTAATTTGAAACGTGATTTATTTTGTTACTGACTTAAAATGCTAGACAGTGTAACGTACATTAAATTAGGATTGTCATAGTTTACTGAAGAAGAAACTCTTCTTAAGTTTTAGGAGAGATATGTTTGTCTTTATTTATTGACAACTGGAGAATTGTTTAATCGGAAAATAAGTAGATACCTACCTATATATATTATATTCTCATTTATTGCGGATCACACATAAAAATACACACAGTCCATATAGTATTAGAAACTACAGCATAAAAAACTATGTTCGTAAAACTTACAAACTAACCTAACAACAACTAATAATTACGTGGCTCAACACAATACATGTTGGCACGTGCCTGGTACAGGTTTTGTCCACCTTGTTATATAATGTTTTTAGGATACTGTTAGAGCTTCCGCGCAACCTACCCATAGTTGACGCTGCCCTCTTTCTCATTATGGCATGAAAATCGTCGACATGGGCTTCCGCGACCATCTGCGATGTAGAAGCGCGGAAGCCCCATCAACATCCTAAAACCATTATACTGAACGCGCAGGATATTGTAGGCCCTCTGCGTATACTTTACCCACAAGCTGCACGTGGGTTTTTGGCGGTAAGCCTTAAAAAGATACACCTTCACATCCATGTCAACTAAATTGGAATCAGTTGAGATTTTTCTTTAAGTTAAGGTTGAAAATAAGCACTGGCAGTAGAGATAATTTTTCGATATCACGACTCACTGTACAATAAATATAGCTGAGTGATTGGCTCTCCTGCATTACGGATCGCAGGTTCGATCCACGTACGGAACAAATTACTGGTCGGGGTCAGGGTATTTATTTTGCTTGAGAGATTTGTGGCTATAAACGCTCCCACGATTTTTTCTCCTACAAAACCGATCTTTTTCCGAGTTTAGGCCCAAAAAGCGCACTATCGCATGTACGCGTAAATCTCATTAAGTTAATCGCATTTAAAAGGGTCAAAGTACGTTTTTGTGAGAAATGAGGCCTTACTTCCAAATTATTGAAAAAGCTACATATAGTTATGTGTGCTAAAAGGGCGTAAGTGTAACGACAATTACTTTGCATACCCACTACTGGTATAGAATCAAGTTCTTCTAACTAAACAGACAGCTGTGCTGCTGGGGAGTTTGTTCCGTCACTTCTTCTTCCCAGCTAAAGCACTAGGCAGTGGGTACAGTTCGCAAAATAAGGACACAATACACGATCGTCATTCCGACCTCGCCGCCGAGGCCCCGCGCGAAATCCCCGACTAATGCATAGTCCTCCCCGACCCTTGACTGTAAGTGAAGCGCCAGCACGCGTTTTAGCTGAGCAGCATGTAATCCAAACTCCCCACGATAATAATCAAAACACTGATTTTATCAGGCCACCGTCGGTCCCTTGCCACCCTCCCTCCGACTCAGCTGCCCTAAGCCGAGGTTCGTACACCACAGGGGTGCCCTTAGCGAGCAGCAGTCGTTTAGTTTATAAGTTTTTACGCCCTGGCTGGAGGCATTAAGTTTCGTTAGGAGCTTAAGGCAGCCACAGGAAAGTCCGGTTAAAGAGTCGGAACCTTAGTGGTTACACTCTGAGAAGCCCTAGATAAAAAAAAAAAAAAAAATATGGTGGGCGTTTTGGGAGACTCTTAGGTTCTGATTCTTAGCTTGAGTAAATGACTTTTGAGTTTAATTCGGTTTTCCTATTGCGCAATAACCAACACTACCCACATTACGCCCACAGCAGTTTAAAATATGGCTGGTGGTAACAGAGAAAACTTCCGTTCTCTGTCAAATAAATAATTTCTGATTTTGGGCTCTTGCAAAGCAGTATATAAACAAACCTCTACAGTCGATCCTACCCTCGTTCGCAGCCTACAGGAATGTACGAAACAACTTTAGTAATTAACACTACAGCAGTAAGAGCACCTACTGCTCACGACGTGCAAGATAATGGAAAACGTTGAGACGATACCGCCGCAATTCCAGAACTAATGATTTGGAGCCATTAACTTAATGCGGTTCCTAACTTGCTTGAATGTTGCCGGATTTGGTTAAATTACTTCTTCCACTAACATTTGTTTAATCATTGTGAAGTTAGAACGAAGTTTTCTATTGTTTTGTGCGAAACTTCTTGTTGAATTGTGGTTGAAGTTTGCATTGTAGACTTTACTTAAAGCTGGGGTAACTTTATCAGTGATCGGCGCTTGAGGTTTCAACAAGAAAAAGTCTTTAGAGGTTGACATATCTACTCGACAAATATCGATCAACGTTATGAATCGACTTAAATAGATCGATTAGGGTAGGGTAGGGTAGGGTAGGGTAGGGTAGGGTAGGGTAGGTAGGTAGGGTAGGGTAGGGTAGGTAGGTAGGTAGGGTAGGGTAGCGTAGGGTAGGGTAGGAGGCCTTCCCACGCTGCGTCTATGCTATGCGGTCGCCACTCCAGAACTTTTTGGCCCCAACGGCTATCTGTTCTGTGAGCAATGTGCCCTGCCCATTGCCACTTAAGTTTGACAGTTCTTAGAGCTATGTCGGTTACCTCGGTTCTCCTGCGAATCTCTTCATTTCTGATTCAATCACGTAGGAAAACTCCAAGCATAGCCCTCTCCATTGCCGTTTGGGTGACTTTTAGCCTTCAAATAAGGCCCATTGTGAGCGACCACGTTTCAGTGCCATAGGTCATGACTGGCAACACGCACTGGTCAAAGACTTTCGTCTTGAGACACTGCGATTTGTGGGACGAGAAGATATTGCGTAGCTTCCCGAACGCTGCCCAGCCGAGTCGGATTCGACGATTGACCTCTTTCTCGAAGTTGACTTTAAAACTAGTTATTATTGTTTATTGAGACCGGCACTGTAAGCCTTTTCATTTAATATGTCACACGGTACATTATGCAAAACTTTTTTAAATTTTCTTATTTTCCACCCAATAGTAAAAATGGATTTTTGGGAGCCAAATAAGAAATTTTTAAATTATACAAATTTTTATATGTAGAAAATTTCATCTTAATCAGTCCATTAGATTCGGAGCAAATTGGCTGGACAGACAAACAGACACACGAGTGATCCTATAAGGGTTCTGTTTTGTCATTTGGACGTACGGAACCCTAAAATATATATAATTATTATGATAACCGCACCTATATCAGCTTATCTTACAAACCAATTAAGCTGCTAAAACCAGAGCGCAAATCGAATCAAATGAAACTATTCTGTTCTAACTAAGTTACATGCTCATTAAGCGAAGTAATGGGATCTCCGTCTGTAATAGAATCGGCACTGTCATTTTACTCATGGTCATTACAGAGCTTCGCTCGCCGTAATAAGAGGACCCGCTTTTATAAGACTGGTAATCAAAGTAAATAACGTCGTTAGTTAAATTTTTTCTTTAATTTTTCTCGTAGTATCAAATTATCTAGGTTGTTTATTGTTTTATACAGTTCAAATTAAAATCAAAATATTTTATTTCCTAGAAACCTACATGGGCACTTATGAAGACTCATAATCACTGTTTCGATTATTGAAATCGAATCCAATTATTATTATTATTATTATTAGAAAATAATTCAAATAGTGTTAGATTGATTTTTTTTAATGATTTGAAGAGACTTTATTTCAATTTCCAAGATAATTTACATAATCTATAAGCTAAAAGTCTTAAAATAATAATTACAAAAACCTGTCAGTCGTAGTCAGATTGCACGTCAGAAGTGTAAACTTCTTAGCTTCACAAACTCGTAAACACTACTACACACATCTGAATATACATATGCTAGCTTCTGCCCGCAACTTCATCCGCGTGAAATTTCTTGTACCCCCGGCCCCCACCCCTTCGCATCGTATCGCCTGCCCGCGATATTACTTCGTTTTCGCTTAGTGTTCTTTCTTACTTTTTGCCCGGCTCCTAAGAGTCCGTCGTCATGTTTAATAGCCTTAAAGCCTTTCTCTAGAATTTAACTATCAAATGTAAAAAGAATTTTTCAAATTCGACTGGTAGTTCTTGAGATTAGCGCGTTCATACAAACAAATAAAAAAACAAACTTCAGTTTAATTACATTATTATTATTTGGATAAGGATTAATATTATGTTGATAAAACTCCTCCACAAATAATGCATTCATTTCAAACAAATTTGATTACCATAAGAAAAGGTTATAGTGAGTCAATCTTAAAAGATAGACATTATAATAATAATAATTATGATTTATTTATTTCTTACCTCAAATTACAGAGAATTAGTACAAAGTCTACAGACACAATTTTATAATTCATTTGTGGAAGACTGGTGCCTAAACTAGGTTTTTTTGTTTGTTGTTTTTATGATGTTGCGGACTTTTTCTTAGAACTTTTGAAGAGGAACAATTCCATCATACATGATATTTGCGTAACTTAAATCGTTTACGCAGCGCACGCAACGGAAGCTCTCAAAACGGAAGAATTTTTCCCGTGTTTGCAACATTTTTCATTTATGCTCCGCTCCTATTGGTCGTAGCGTGATGTTATATAGCCTATGATGTTAATAGCCTAATCAATTCTAACCAAGTGTTTCTGAGATTAGCGCGTTCAAATGAACAAACTCTTCAGCTTTATAATATTAGTATAGATATGTATGTATCTGAGCGTGACGGTCACGTGAATTCAGTGCTTTTTCTCCATCCCAAAAGTGCTTGACGTGCCTAAAGAAGTTTCACTTCAATAATATGTACAAGTACTTACATAAAAAAAGGAAGGGCAAAATAAGTATACAAATTAAATATTATTATTTCAATTAATTCAATTGAGAACACAACTGGCCATCACCTAATAAACGATCATCCAAAAGTCATTCAAACGCTCTGTAATTAAAAACACTACAATAAATTGACTGAACGTTTTCATTTGTGTTTTCCAGGAACTAGAATCCACTGCTATATTCACAGTATTTCAATTCACTGTAGGTATTGAAGTTAGGTCGAGTCGGGACGTAACGAAACCGGCACAGCATACCTGCTGTTACTGATGCATTTATCACTCATCTAGATTATGTCACAGAAGACCTTACAGCCCTTTCAAGTAATATAAGGCATGTTTAATATTTATTCAGGTTGATATATTCGATTCGGCAGCATTTGTTTATCAATAATCCACTTAGACGAAGATTTTTTTTTTTTTTACTTTGGGTTTGCTCTTGACTTTGGTCTAGGTCTGGGTGACAGAGACAACGTCTACGATGGAGTGAGCTTACCTTGCTTAGCTTGCTTAAGACGGCGTATCAGACTTTTACTGACCCACCCGTGTTTCTTCAGTTGCCTGTATGCCAGGGCCACGGTAAGGCCAGGGTTGCGGGTTTGTCCGAAATCCCTTTCGGACAAACCCGCAACCCTGGCAGGCACCGGTCCTAGCGGACCCCGTCAGTGCGTGCTGACATCTCTTTGAGGCGCGCGTGTAACACAACGCGCCGTCGACCCGGGCCTGGTCCTTACCGGACGACGAGCTGCCCATAGCTCACCGTGCGCAAGCCCGCGCGTATGGTGGCCGGGTATCGGCTACCGATTCCCGCCGCCCATGGCATCTCCTGCGGCGACTTGGGGCGTGAGTGCGCACAGACTGCCGCTCCCTCACGCATTTCGCAGAAGGAGGTGACTGGCTCCCATGCGCTCTCGCTCTTGGCCGGACGCGAGAGATCGCCGCCGTCGATCGCCTCCGTGAGGACACGGCGGTGCTCTGTCCAAGCCGGGCAGACCTCCACCGTATATTCCACCGTGTCTTCCGGGCGATCCACACAGTTGTAACACCCGGGCGTTTCCTCCCGCCTAATCCGAAACAGGAACCTCCCGAAAGAACGTTGTCCGGTGAGGACCTATGTCACGCGGAATGGACGACACCCCTGTGGTCGCTGTCGAAAGAATTAAGTCGCTATAACCTACCTACCTACTACCTACCTACCTATACCTATACGAAAAAAAACCGGCCAAGTGCGTGTCGGACTGCGCACAATGAAGGGTTCCGTACTTGGAAAGAATTTATCCTAAGAACAAACACAACTTAACATTGTAGTTGGTAAACATAATCTCCCATACATTCCAATTGCAAATGTAAGTTTGTACGCACAATATCGAGAGATTTACCATGTTATTTTAAGACCATAGACTTCTCATAGATTTTCCTGTAATCTATTATATAAGTATAGATCTAATTTCTGTATTTTTTCCAAAATTTTAGGTTCAGTAGTTTCGGAGATAAGGGGGGAAATGGTTAATTTTCGTCTATTTTCACTTATAACTTTAAAACAATTTATTTTAAAATTATAAGAAAATAATATTTGAGACCCTCATAGTTAGCCCTTTCATTTGATATGTCACACGGTACAGTTTGCAAAACTTTTGTTTTAATTTTCTTTTTTGCCCCCTAAAAGTGATCCCAATATTCTAAATTCATTTATTTACGGTTCACGTCCATGTTTGGGTCACTCAATTTGATATGTATACCAAATTTCAACTTAATCGGTCCATTACATGCGGAGCAAATTGGCTGTGACAGACGGACAGACAGACAGACACACGAGTGATCCTATAAGGGTTCCGTTTTTTTTTCGTTTAAGGTACGGAACTCTAATAAAACCTTACATACAAAGTTTGATATTCTCTGTATAAGGTAGGTAGAATAATAGCCTTGGAACGTTGTAATGGTTTTAATGTGCGTTCATTTCACGCATCAGGATTTTTAATCTTTTAATGGCTCTTGACAGCATTTTTCATCATGATAGACTTTGTAGTTAAATGAAATACCTACACGGATTTTTACTTTAATTAAATTTTGTACCTACTGAAATTACGCTCTATCTCTGTGAGAACGTCATTCGTTCGAGTTTTATGTGGCCATAAATTGTTGCATTTGAAGAGATTTTTATTAAAATCTCTTTTTAAAATTCAATTCTCTTTTATTGCCTAGCTAGCCGTTCAAATGGTGAAAAGATTCATGGTAGAAGATTTGTTACCATCAAAATATGATTGTCAAATCAGTCTAGTCGGATTGAGTGAATTAAAGATCTCTTTTTTTATCAAGGGCATCTCAGAGTTGACATTTAGAGATCGTGACTACTTAACCAGACTTTCCTGTGGTTGCCTTAAGCTCCTAAAAACTTAAAGCCTCCAGTCAGGGCATAAATACTTTTATCTACGCCCATGCTATAAATCCTCTATAAAAGTTTCTGAAACAGCTTATTGCCAACATTAAAACACCCAGTGTCATAGTAACCATAATAGCATCCAAACGGGAGTTATAATGTTGTACTGAATTTCATAATGCAACTCCTTTGGTTTTACGAGGATGATGATCACTTCCATTCTCACTACTCAATTCGTGGTATCTTTATGAATTAAAAAAAAAGAACATTGTCACGCACGCGCGTTTCACTATAATATAACCATAGCGTCGTATCCCGCCATTTTTGTTCGATATTAGTATTGCAAAAACTGTTTCAGAATCTTTTATAGAGGATTCATGTCATGGGTGTAGATAAAGTCTTGTATGCAACTGTAATAATTAGATATTAAAACGCCGAGTGTGATAAACCCACATTCGTGTTTTAGTACCCCTTATTATACAACAGTTGCATAAATAACTAATAAACTAAACGACTGCGCGTTAAGGGCACCCCCTGTGGGGTACAAACCTCGGCTTAGGGCAGAGTCGGAGGGAAGACAGCTAAGGACAGGTGGTGGCTGGGCCAGTTCAGGGTTATGATTATTAATAGGGGAATTTAAAGCTACACTTCGCGCTTCGTCGAGCAAGGGTCGGGGGGGACTGTTAAGTCGGGGATTTCGCGAGGGGTCTCGGCGGTGAGGTCGAAATGATGGACTAGTTTCGCTACTACTCTCCTGGCGGAGGGTTGTGTGGTCGTCTGGGTCGGTCAGTGCATGCCGCGGACGGCGGGTCTTACTTATGCGAGGGGGGGTGTAATTGGCGGCCTGCACAACTAGAGTGTTGCGGTGAGTGACTGCGGGGTCGAAGAAGCGCTTTGAAATGCGCTTCATGAATTGAACGATGGTTGGGATTGAGGTCTACGTGAAGGTTTTGGTTTCGAACAAACCAGGGGGCTCCCGTGATTTAACGGAGAAAACGGTTTCTGATTGTCTGCATCTTATGGTGGTGACGGGGTTTTGCGTGTGTAAAGACTGGACTCGCATAGGTCATGATTGTGCGGATACACGCGGTGTAGATGCGCAATTTGCACCTGTGTGACAATTTGCTTTTTGCATTAAGAACGGAATGGAACCTATACAGAGCGAAAGAGGCGCGCGAACGCACCAGCTTTTTATGCTCTGAAAATGAGAGATGATAATCGAGAGTCACACCTAGATATTTAGCTCGCTTCTCCCAAGGGATAGGCTTGCCGAACATGGTGATCGGTCGGAAAAGTTGTTGTATATGATGTTAGTAATTATAGTCCTGAAAGGTTTATGGTTATATTAATCTAGATTATCTGCAGTGGTAAAATCTAGCTGTACAACTCTTTAAACAAAGTCTCCAGGACTTACAATTAATCACAGGTTATCCGGTTTATGTCCAAACCCCTAGTTTTAAGTGCTTCCCACAATCTCGTATACAAGCAAGGCTACCAACATTGTAACAACAATCACGTCCAGTTTTATCACCAACCGAACAACGAGACATAATGAAGATATATCAAGCATCATAAACGGGATCCTATTCAAACATTACAGTACTTAACGAATTAAAATTACTTTGTAACGTGGTTTTGCTATCTCAAATGAGATTACACTGTTACGAGACGTTAAAACAAATATGTGAACCCTTTCAAAGCCTCTTTAGGTTTATATTTTGAATTATTTGAAGGTTAGTTTTAGTTGTGTGGTTTAGTGGGACTTTGTTAATGATGTACCTTTTATGTTATCTTAGTTGGTGTATGCGGTTGCGGTTTATTGTAAAAGTTTGGATTTTACTTACAGTTACGATTAGATAAATTGAATGTTTGTAGTATACGTATCAGCCAAAATAGCTGATACCTACTCTGGGAAAGACCAGAGAATCGATCGATACGATTTTTATCTGACATGCGTAACTATATTATGTTCTGAGCCCCTACCAAGACGCGACGTAAACATAATATATATTTAAACGATTTCTTTATCGAAAAGATAACTATAATATAGCATTTTGGTTTAATAGCGCTAAGAGCAATTATTATCGTTATATATAGTCTCCAAACTATGTAAGTAAGGAAATATTATGTGCGATACAAATACTCTGCGCATTCAAACCAGGCTTGGTTCTAGGCATTTCTAGGCTGACAACCTTCGATCAATAATAGCACTAGATTCCCGATAAGCGCTTCAAAAACAGCCCGGAAAATAAGAGCACAAATACTTTTGTGGTCTTATTTCAAATTAGTGTCGTCCAAACATAGCCAACGCTAAGACGTCAAAATACCGCAGGGCGCGTTCAAAAATTGTGTAAATAACCACCGTAACACCAAGATTTTGGAAGGAATATCTCTTTGTTGGTAAGTTTATATCATTATGTTTGAGTTTTTCATAAAATAATAACAATTAAATAGTAAATTATACATCATTTAGCAAATATTATGATTGTTTAGCCAATGTTTGCGACAACGCACCAACTATTGTAACAAACATCGACTGTTCTGGAACAGGGAAATGCATGGAGTAGTATTGTTATTTTATATGTTATTTTTGTTTGTAGATTTCTTAGCGACCAATTTCGCAATGCAAAATAGGTATCTATTGTCGCGAAAGAAAGAGGAGAAGAAATATTTAAACCTTGAAAAAGTTATAAGTAACAAATTGTTGAATTTTTTATTCAACAATTTGTTTAATTTATTTTGATAAATTGGACATAACTGAACTGATCAATATTACAACCTGACACGGACCTGCAAATTGCATAAAACGCAAGAAAATTTGAATTTCGCGGGCTACCACAGCGCATCCCCCTTATTAAAATAACTATTGTACTAATATAGTCCTACTGCCAACTTTTTTAAATTTATCAAAAATATTTGCTACCTTAACCCATTTAAGCCCGCTGCCCTCATTTGGGGACACTTCTTTAAGTATCCACATTTTTTTAACTTATTTTAGCTATCCTTAGTTTGCAGGAAAATTCCTAGGGCCCAAGAGTGTGGCTTTGTAAAACAAATTATACTTTTGTGATTTATTAGATTGAGTGGATGAAATAAGTGATTTTATTCACTTCATAGAGCAAATAGGTGTTGGACCAAAGGTGTCATATTTTTTTTATATTTACAATATTTTTTCTCTTTTTTTTGTATTTATCACTTGGGCATAGTTTCGACTAGTAAATAATGCTATTATATCCAGTGTTTTCCAAGATTTTACAATAAAGGGAGATATTTTAGTATGGTGTCCCCGAATGGGTCCAATGGGCTGATTGCTAACATTTTTTTTTATCAACTTTTTTACCAGTCACGCATTGCTGCGAGATTTGCGTGAAGCTAGTTATCGTACGACTGGTACTGTGAAGGAAAATAGGACGAAGAAATGTCCTCCAGTGGCTTGACAAGTGTTTGTACCCCCATGGTTCAAACACTTGTCAAGCCACTAGTGAACATTTCATAACATTTACAAACTATGACTTTGTTTACCCTCTTGGTAAGGTAAAAACATGGAGCTCTGCAGAAGGAAGAAAGGTAGACGTGGACATCCCTTTTGTCTTCCAGAACTACACCAAAGGCATGGGCGGAGTTGATCAAGCTGACCAGTCAATCGCAGTATACGTAACAGCTATACGAGGCAAAAAATGGTAGTGGGTTCTGTTTACCTATGTACATACATGCTGGATTTGGCTGTAGCTAGTGCTTGGCGTCTCCATGTTCTGACCGCTGAAGAGAAACTAGACCAGCTCCAGTTTCGGCGAAGTATCGCTCGATTTTATTTGAGGAGTGTAGGCCAATGCCTACACTCCTCACTCCTCTTTCAGTAAAGACTTGATGAAAAGCGTCATAAACCTTCTTCAGTGGTGCCAAGTATGAATCTAGATAGTGTTGGACGCTTCCCCCAGAAACTGCCAAGCCAGCTAGGATGCAACGAATGCCAGATGAAAGCACGTTAGCAATATAAAACATGCATCAAAAAATTGTGCATCGAAACAGTATGCTTTGAAAAATACCATACATAAGCCCATTGGCCTCATTTGAGGACGGTGTTTTTTAATACATAAGGAAGTTATTTATTTTTAATTTTTCTTTATAAAATGTCTTACTGGCCTCCAATAGTTACGTCAATAAAGTTTTTATCCAAATTTTACTACTAGTTTGTATTTGGGTCCAAATGGGTTAAAAAAAGAACATTCGCTTAAACAAATAATATTATTATTCTGCAACTCTACGTCTTTCAATGATTACTGTGTTCTGAGCATTGAAATGTCATACCAAGAACTACGTCTAGTTCCAAAATAGAGTAAGCACGAAATTGTGAACAAAATGTCTTTAACCTTATTGCTTAGGTTTTAAGTTTCATTTTAGAATAAATATTTTTGTACTTATTATAAAAATGACTTTTTATTTTCAAGTGACATTTTAAATTTATTTATTTACCTTTCTCCGATGATAGAAGGACTTAAATATAAATATTTTGCAATCGTAATAAAACTTTATAGTTGAGTTGAACTGAAGTTGTTAATATTATAAAACTTTTTTCTATATTTCGTAGTAATAAATGTAAATGTGTATGTGTGTGTAAACGTGGCCACTTCAATGACTTATTTTTGTTCCTGATCCTGTATCTAGTGCTATTATTGATCGAAGCTGACAACAGTAAAGGCCTATTCAGAAATAAGCAATATCGCTTACGTGCTTGGTAGCGATACTGGTTATTTGTAAGGCCCTAATGGTTCTTACGACCTATTTAAATTAAGAATACCTCGTTCAAAATTTTAATTTATGGTAACCAAAATGTTAGACAAGTATACTCCTGGGTATTTTACCATAGAATAACATAATACTCTAATTTAGTAGTTTTTAGGTAGTTCACAAAAAAAAAAAAAAATATCCTATCGCAGGTACCTACGCTGGAAGAGATTTCATTAGAAATAAGCATCACCTTTGTAGGTACGTATTTTTTTTCTGTTCCTTTCTTCTTGTCTGTATATATGTGTGTATATAAATTGTTAAATAAAAAAACCTTATTTCTGGTGTTCATAAAGAAAATCGATAAGCCCACAAACACTAAAACGTAAAAAGGAAAATTATAATGGAATTTCACGAAAAACACTATCTATAAATCCCTAGCAATAGTATTTACACAAGAAAAACAACAATATTGGAACAAATACGCTGTGTATTCCACTTTTCCTGTTCACGTAATTGCTACTTCGTCGCAATACGTAGGTATGTTGGTAGTTTTACTTTTTGTGAATTGTTTTTGTGACCAAGCGCGTGTTGTCGGAAGGTACATAAGTGGATTAGGTGGTTACCCCTGGCTTGCAATATTGATTAATTGGCACGATTTAAGAGGGTTGTCACCGGTCCACCAGCGCGACTCCTTTAATAGTTATTTATGCAACTGTTTTTTAATACCTAATTATTACAGTTGCATACAAGACTTTATCACATGAATCCTCTCAACAGGTTCTGAAACAGTTTTTGCAATACTAATATTGAACAAAAATGGTGGGATACGACGCTATCGTATAGTGAAACGCGCGTGCGTGACAATGTTCTTTTTTTGAAATTCATAAAGATACCACGAATTGAGTAGTGAGAATGGAAGGGAGGTTGATGATCCCTTCCTTAGGCGATTAACACACTGCCACGCACCACGCAGCGTAGCGCGTGAATGCATGTTTTAACGTTGCGTTTTAACGCGCGTGGATGCATTTTCTGTGTGTTGGACTGTGCGTGTTTTCTATACAAACGGAGATACTCACAAGCAACGTTAAAACACGCATTCACGCGCTACGCTGCGTGGTGCGTGGCAGTGTGTTAATCGCCTTACTCATCAAACGGATGAGTAAGGAAGGGATCATCATCCTCGTAAAAGCAAAGGAGTTGCATTATGAAATTCAGTACAACATTATAACTCCCGTTTGGATGCTATTATGGGTACTACTTGGTCCCGGCTGTCATTCGTGGATCTTTGACGGTCGTTACGGGCCCAAAAGTCTGACAGCCAGTCTTACCAAGGGGTATCGTGTTACCCAGTTACTGGGTTCTGGAGGTCAGATAGGCAGTCGCTCCATGTAAAATACTGGTATTCAGCTGCATCCAGTTAGACTGGAAGCCGACCCCAACATAGTTGGAAAAATGCTAGGCAGATTTTGATTGATATTGAGACACGAAGCAACAACATTCGATCTAAATAAAAACGGCCACATTCCTCTAGATCGTATTTTGTTGCTTCGTGTCTCAATATGAAACTTTGTAAAAGGTATTAGAATATTCTAGAGACACTTACCGATATAGTTGATAGAGCCGTTTTTCATAATTCCTTCTCAGTCACGAGATAATATGTTTTTAAAGGAGTGGTGCTAGTGGACCAGTGACAACGCTCTTAAGGGTTCCCAGCGTGCCCTTTGGAGTCCTTTCTCACTTTGCATCTGGCTAATATTTTTGCCACTGCATAAGGTAAGAGATAACCTACCTACTCATAATACGAAAACTAATTTTTCAATAAATATGAAGCGTCCAATAAATAACTTACCTTAGGAATATTAAATACTAACTTTTGCCAGCGGCTCCGCCCGCGTGGATGTCCGTTATCGCGAAAAAAAGTAGCCTATGTCCTTCTCCATATCCCAGGCTATATCTCTGCCAAATTTCATGACGATAGGTTCAGCAGTTTAGGCGTGAAAACGTAACATACAGACAGACAGACAGACAGACAGGTAGACAGACAGAGTTACTTTCACATTTATAATATTAGTATGGATTAATTACGTAATAAATAAAAATTATAATAAGTAAATAAAATAATAATGAATTAATTTACAAAATAAAGGGTTTTACAAATGTTACTATATAAATAATTGTATGTTAATTTATAAAATAATAATTATAATTTTAAATTCAATTACGTATTAATAAAACAGTATAACTTACTAACTACTTAACAAAGAATAAAACTTATCACATAAAACAGCCAGTGTTCTTCCTCCTCTCTCCTACTTGATCTATGCTGTGCCCTACAGGGTCCATAATTGTAACTATAAAAATATATCCCTACCAGCTTTAAACATTATGGTATGCAATAAAGAATTGAGAATTGAGAATTGAATTGAATTGAGGTTCTTGTATAAATTATGTTATTGCTTGTACACGAAAACAAGAACAAACTTGAACACGTTGATGGACAGTATCCCGTCACTGGTTGAACGTGTTAGGTCACTAAAAATTTCATTTCGCAACATAGGACATATTTTTGTAGAATGGCGTAACGATATGACCGTAAAAGGTTGAAATTCTATCTGTGATGACACTAAAAAATGCCCTTCCTTGTGATTAGTATAGAAAATAAAACGCCACAAGGCGTACTGATTTTATACAAGTCAAAACTTTGACGTCGACAGGCGTACTGTCGTATTATTTTTTGTAGAGACAACGTCATGAGGCGTTCTGTCCGACAACGTGTGAAACTTGTAGTTAAAAAACCGGACAAATACCGGTCGAGTCGGACTCGCGCATGAAGAGTTCCGTATCATTATCTATAAAAACGCAAAAAAAAAATGTCTGTTGTATATAGGAGCCCCCTTAAATATTTGTTTTATTTTCATTTAACTATTCATTTTTAAAGTGAATATATTACTAAATATTCTGTGAATATTTCAAGCGTCTACCTGTTCCTGTTATCGATACCGAGTAAAAATGAACAAAAAAATCACGTTTGTTGTATGGGAGCTCCGTTAAATATTTATTTTATTCCGTTTTTTAGTATTTGTTGTTATAGCGGCAATAGAAATACATCATCTGTGGAAATATCAACTGTCTAACTTTCACGGTTCATGAGATACAGCCTGGTGATAGACGGACGGACGGACAGCGGAGTCTTAGTAATTGGGGTCCCGTTTTACCCTTTGGGTACGGCACCCTAAAAACATATTCTCTCATACATTTCAACTACAAATGTAAGTTTGTTCGTTCAATATTTAGAGATCATTTACTATGTTATTTTAAGACCATAGATTTCTTATAGACTTTCCTTAATCTATAAGTCATGTATTTGGCTCCCAAAAGTGACCCCATATTCAAAATTCATTTATTTACGTTACATGTCCGTGTTTGGGTCACAGAAATTCGTAGTATGTATACCAAATTTCAACTTAATCGGTCCATTAGATTCGGAGCAAAATGGCTGTGACAGACGGACAGACAGACACACGAGTGATCCTATAAGGGTCCCATTTTTTTCAATCGGACGTACGGAACCCTAAAAAGGAACAGAAGGGGTTTGAACCGTGTTCTATTCTTAACAGTGTAGGTATTTCAAGGTTTTAACCTTCTAAGTACTCTTTTGACTGATGTCAGTTCTAATTAAACTAAAAACTCCTTTGTTATAAATTAACAGAAGTGTGGTCAACTTGTGGTCTTCATATTAATGACGACAACAACACTATGGTGAGCGATCAGCATCAGCCAACAAATGGCTGGAACAAAATCATAAAAATCATAAATCGTTAAATCTTCCGTTCCGTCCATTATCATTCTAAACAAATTAACATAAAGAAAATAGGCGATGGTATTTATATTAAACGTACCTATTGACTCCAAAATCCGGAACATTCACAATGGCGGACCTGACAAAATGAAGAGGGGCTTTAAAAATCCCGTCATTTCCCCTTAAATAGGATTACAGAGTATACAAAGGATATTATATACATATACCATTACACTGTATACCACAGTATAATGTAACGTTACCGATGACACAAAATAAGGTTCGGTGATGCGAGTGACGGATTTTGGAAGGCCCGATTATCCGGCCGAGCTTAGGTGCCACCCCACCGACGCGAGGACAATGACATTGGCCAATAAATGCGCTGGTTTAATAAGGGTACTCACATGAGTTCATATGCGGATTAGAATTTTCGTTAGGCAAAATTCTGGACATCAGATATCGGGATTTGATATTTGATTTAAATTGTAATATATATTGTAATAGAGATTAATTGTAGCCAGTTCTAAGTTCCGTAAGTATTGAATTAAATCCGTAGCAGGAGTTTCGACAGTCAGTAGCAGGCTTAGGGTACATTTACACCGTACCTATGCAGGTGAGTAATAAAAAGGTAACTTGATGCCATGTGCCCTTTAGGATTCCGTTTTCTCTTTTATGTTTTATTGGATTTGTCTGTTAAAAGTCCGTTTCGCATTTATAGCTGAAATTTAAACTGTCAGTGGACGATGCAGTATCTACATAAGTACCTACATATTGTCGTAAAGTATTCTTTACAAGCTACCAAACAGCCTTTTAGTTAAAGAGAAAATAATCTGAAAGGTAAAAATAGTAGATTGTTTGCCATGGGAGCAAACAACTATTTTGAAGGCGAGAGTGTTTCTTTGAATCCAGAGCGGAGCGAAAGTTCCTAGAGTAGAATCCCGAGTGCAGCGAGGGGTTCTAAAGTAGAATCCTGAGCGCAGCGAGGGATTCAAAGTACGACACTCGAGCTTAAAATAGTATTGCTCCCGAGGTGGACACTCTTTGCTAGCTTTTTATCTCCCTCTATGAAAAATAAGTTAGTGCAACTTATGAATAAGAATAGTACGTTTATTTATTTCATTATCACTTCTTGAGGAAGACATACAATATTTTTATAAAACTAAGTAAAATCCTAATTTGAGTAAACAATTACGAACAAAGGCAGAATGCTTTTTACGCGTTTTTAGTTTTTCAAAAACTTTTTTTTAATTTGTCTCGCGCTCCTATTGCTTTATCATACAGCCTGTTACTTGTTCATACAATGTTCGTGACTTATCTCTTTGGTGATTGGAACTTGTACTAACAATATCCACATTCTAAATTCAAGTCACTTTTAGTCCCTAGGGATTAAAAAGCTATTTTAGTCCCTGTTAACGAGGAATACACTAGCTCTTTTTGAATAGATGTGATAAAAATATATTTTTTATACAAATCCGTTATTAAAGTTTTATTCACTTAATTAAATTACTAGCACAGGTACAATTTTATTGGTATTATATGAAATAATGCATATTCAGACGTGTATTACCTATATGTAGCACATTAGCTATGTTAATAAAAAATGTATTGTCATTGACAATAATAACTTGTACGTGACATAAAGCGAACTTGAATTGCATATTTTTTTAAACATGAAGTACCTGTAAATCCATTGTTGTAATAGTATATTCATTTCAATATCAATATTTAATCTCACCGTTAAACTCAGTTTAATTTTATAAATTTACTGAGTTAATAGGCTCTTTTTCAAAGTGGGTAATAATAATATCAAGTCATGGAATCGGGTCAACCGGCATTTTATGAAACGTTAAAGTTTTGATTCATACATTAATCTGTGTTCATACTCAACTTGGTTAATTTATTAAAACAGTACAACACAACACAACACAACAACAACTACTTACAACTACAACAACAATTATCTACTAATTAATTGGTATTGTTGTTGGTTAACAGTTACTAACTCAATAAATAATAATCTATTAATGATAAATGATAAATGATTTTATTTCTGTAAGTAGGTTTTAACAAACACTTTAACACTTCGATCATATTTTAAAACTAGATGAGGTCGGCGTTTCGTATCTGACTACTCTGAGAAGAAAGGCCGAAACAAACTTAGAGGTCACAGTCTCTTTTAAAAGTCCAGACATAATCTTGGTCAAATCATGTGAAGACCATGTAGATTGGTGTCTGAAATGGTCTTTTGAAGAAAGAACCACACAGATTGAGTGGATCTGTCCATTCAGTGCACGCATTTGTCAGTAATCGTGTAGCTCAACACAGAACATAAGGAGCTCAACGATTCGACGAACAATACCAAAGAAAGGAAAAATATAATAAATATATAATAATAAATATCATTCAAGTGTGTTTGTAATGTCAAAATAACAACTTTTTACTGAATGCATATGGAAGTATATATGGTACTTATAACAAAAACAAAAATATTAATTTGTCTGTCTGTTTGTTTGTTCCGGCTAATCTCCGAAACCGAGACCGATTTTGACGGGACTTTCACTGGCAGATAGCTGATGTTATAAGAAGGACTTTTTAGAAAAAGCCACGCATGCGATGCCGTGGGCAGCGACTATACTGCCGCGCTAACGAAGATTGCAATAACTCGATTTTGGACGATTTTCAGTTATATATTCGTTGAGTTATATATTTAGAGTCAGCGAATCGAAATCTATAATTCTCTCTAAGCAACCTTTTATTGATCCTTCAGGAACTCGGTTTTTCAGTTAGCAAGATGCAATAACTAAAACTTCTTAACAAATTCAATAATCAAAAATACAATTCTCGGAAGCGAAAATCGAGTTATTGCATTTTTCGTTAGTGCGGCAGTATACTTCATTTGAAATAAAATTAGACATTTATTTAACCTTTTTTACAGTCCGTTTAACCGATTTTGACTTCTTTTCCGTAGGCATAAAGATGCCATTAAAAGCAAAAAAGTGGTTACAATATTAGCTGTTTACTGTGACTGCCATTTGTCATGCCACCAACTCAATAGAAGGCAAAATCACTTGAACGGACCGATAAAAAAGGTTTACTTAAATGTCTCATCTTATTACAAATGGAGTATAGTAGGTAATAATGCAATGCAGCGGAAGCCATAGCGTCGGCAGGCCTCCCACTAGGTGGACCGATGACCTGGGGCCCGTCTGCTATTTTTATAAATTCGTCACTCCAACACGATCCCATTGTCATTTTGCTAAAAGTTCGTAATCTGCTAAATTCATAATGGTCGATCATTGGTCGGTCAATGGTCTCGTAATAGAATTGTATTAGAATGGCATTTTGAACATTTATTCATGCCAAATTTCATTTATATATATTTTTACATATTATTTATTAGTGTTATAAGCAATCTGAAGTATTAAGAAGTTGAAAGTTTAGTAGGAAGTTTCATTTGTCATTATGTACGAGATTACCAATCCTTTCAATGGAGTGTCAGTGGCTGACCATTGGAAAGTCATAATGACGCCATTATATTAGTAGATTACCAAACTTGTCAAAATCAACAATTATGAAATCAATGATAGACCATTCTGACACTATTGTAATAGCAGACTTGAGGCCCTGGTGAAGGCCGCAGGAATCCGCTGGATGCGAGAACTGGTCGAATTGGCGATGCTTGGAGTGGACGTGTTTCGGCTGAAATGATGATGAAATGCACACGGCGTATTCATTCGCGCTTTTTATGTAACGTGCATTGTATTTCCGACCAAGGCACGTTTTTTTGCTTTAAAAAAACAGCTCCAGTGATTTTTTTTTCTTTTCTAACCGCAATTTTTAAGACCTTGCCCTGCTTGTTTATCACCTGTTGGTAAGTGATGATCAGGCCGAAGGTGGAAGCGAGCTTCACCCGGAGTCCTCAACCACAGGAACTGACTATCTCGCGGACTTAGAAAAAGCCCTACCACCAACCAAAGTGTTTGCAGGGCTTATAAACTCGACCACGGCACGTAAAAAAACGCTTATGAATAGACTGAGTGTCTATGTTCCTCAGTGGATATTTAATATAGGCTGTTACCTAATTAAATACAGACCAAACCAGTATCAGTACCTGAATAATTAGCAAAACTTAGTTTTCAACGAGCACCGATCGCTTCCTAATACTGCAAAATTCGAGTCCAAGCAAGCCTAACTGTAAGGGGCTGTACTGTTAGTAATCCTAACGAAACTATCTGAGCAAGTACTCGGCCAGTCGTTACCCAACTTTGCCCAGCACCTATAGACTGTTCTGAACTAACTTTAGCTTATTCAGGAAGGCGGAACCTCGTTGCCCAGTTCGGGATAAAGAAAAATAGAAAGTGTTCGACTGTTTTTCCTGTAGGTGAAGATAAAATTGGAATTATATTCAAAGCTGGAGGTGGCTTCTTCGTCTCACGTATCAGCAGAAACTTTACAAATATATGTTATCGACGGGTTTTATTTAATTGGAGAAGGCTACATGACGTCACGTCCGTCAACTGATGAGGGCCGATTAGCAAACGAGCGTTTAGAAAAAGGCGTCTCGCGAGTTCATCGAGCCCCAGTCTGCGTGCAGTTCTCAGCGAGTCTGTCTACAAGTATTCACCTACAGTCTGTGGGTTTAGTCCCATCTCGGCACCTTCCCATCACCGCACGCGCTACCGGCCGCATTGCCGATTGTCTCTATCTCGCTCTTTCTTTTGTTAGTTTGTGCATGCATCCGTCACTCGTGCATGCCTACTGCGATATGTACGATAGGCCTAACTCGATCGATTTTTCGCCCCTGTGAAACCCTATATTGCAACTTTCATAGAAATCATTAGAGCTATTTTCGAAAACGTGATTACAAATATATATAGGTATTTATTTATATATAAATATTGCTCATGTAATAATATAGGATTTAAACAATATTTATTTATTTTACAATGTGTATTAGGAATCCGCTGGATGCGGGAAGCACAAAACCGGTGGGGGTGGCGGTGCTTGGGGGAAGCCTATGTCCAGCAGTGGACGTCTTTCGGCTGAAATGATGATGATGATGTATTAGGAACTAAAAACATTCATTTTAAAATGCCAGCCAAGGTAATAGAGCCTCTAATTTGGGCGATTCAAAGGCCTGTTTGTGCAAGTCCCATAAAAATATATTTTCGTCATAATCGTAGAACAGTGACGGATCTGACATTTATGTTAAACTCTGTCGCGCATGCAATAACAGCAGAAAGTATAAGTAGGTATAATTTTTGTCCAAATTTAGTTGAGCATTGATTCAATGTTTGACTCAATTTAGACAAAAAATATACTTACTGCTGTTACTGCACGCGCGGCAGAGTTTGACATAAATGTCAGATCCGTCATTGTTCTACGATTATGACGTTTTACTTTGTCCACTATACACTAGTATTTTAAAATTAAACTTATTTTATAAATAGTAAGTTTTGATTTAATAAATAATCAAGTTGATTCACTCACTATTTTACGGTTACTGTGTATCCATTTTTTTATGACTGATGTGTACCTAACAATGAATAATGACAGTGTGCCGAGATAGAAATGTTTCGTAGGCATGATAAATAAGTTCATGGATGCCGAGATGGGAATAAACCAGTCTGTGAAAAAGGGTAACAACATAGGCATAAGTCCTAACTATTTTGTAATTCCTAAATTAGTTTGATTGTAGCAGCTAAGTATGTAAATTAAGAGGGCTGTCTCGGGTCTATTAGCGCCATTCCTGACCAATGTATGCGCACCCCAGAGACGACTTTAGATGGTAATATAAGGTACTAAGTAACTTACTGTCCAAAATATTATTATATTTTTACCTCAAAACACCGTAAAACTAAAGCCAAACAACGGTTTCATGTAATATTGCATTTTGCACCTTTTAAACGACGGAAAATGATTCCTTTGCCGCCTTCCCCGTTTAATGATACCAAGCACGTAGGCTTCAGCCGCACTCGACACCACACGCACACGTAACAAAGTTTTAATCAACTGAATAAAATCCGTCTGTCTGGCAATTGTAACGCAAATCGAATCGTACTGTTACGCAGTCTGGCTTCAATCTAAATACATAAATTGTGAGGTTATAAAATTCCCTACAAATGATGTAAAAAAGCGACATCAGAATTTGACTTTTTATTTTGTAAAAAAAAAAAATTGTACCTAATCTTCAGTCTTCCTTTTAGCTTTTCTGGACTTTTTACTTTTTTTTTTTCTGTGATTCTAAGGCCGTGTTAAGTAATAATTGGTGCAAGCGTGCACCAAAAATCACCTAACACGTTATGCGCTAAACTTTAAAACATATTTCTGTTTAGCTCAATCGTTTGAATATGACTGAGACAAAATGATGATTTAAATATGTTTAACGCTAAACGTATTTAGTGATTTCTGGTACACGTGGTCATAAATCTTACATTATAAAGATTTATGACCATAATAACGCGTTCAGAAAACTGATGGGGTTGCCATGGCGTTGCAGTGCATCAGGGATGTATGCGGAGGCGCGTGTGGATTGTTTTTACACTATAATGCGCAAGCGAGCTGCATCATAGGTGGCACGAGTCATGGCCAGTCCTATCAGGGTTCTGAAAATGATAGCGAACAGAGTAGACTGTCCTTATATAGTTCACTGTTGTCAGTTACATGTGTCACCGTATTGTGTTGTTTACTAACACGTAGTTGTAAGAACATTGTTACTAACCCTTTATGAGTCTTGGCTCGAAATAAAGTTTTTTGATTTGATTTGATATACCATTATAAAGCTTAAATCTGATTTTATTTTTGAGGTAACCAAATTAGTTGCCAATGTTGCCATTACATTACATTAATTATAAGCATTGCTATTCTATCGTGACAATGAAACTGTAAATGGCAAATGATTTATTTCTGTAAGTAGGTTTATATAAACACTTTTACACGTCTATCACATTTTTGTGAAGATAACTCGAGAAGAAAGGCCGAAACAAACTTAGAGATCACAGTCTCTTTTAAAGTCTAGAAATATTCTTGGTCAGATCATGTGAAGACCAGTTTGGTATCTGAAGTGGTCTTTTGGGGAAAGAACCACACAGAATGAGTGGACTTGTTCAGTCTGTGCACGGATTTGTCAGTAATCGTGCAGCTCAATTCAGAACTTAAGGAGCTCAACGATTCGACGAACAATCCTAAAGAAAGGACATTGGATAGGCCACATGAATAACTCAAAGTGCCAGATTATGATTAAAACTAACAGAGAAAAAAAAAAACCATGATCCACAGTCATTCATATTCATATTCACAATAATTAAAAACAAAAAAACATTAAAAAAAACGCGCGCCTCAAAGAGATGTCAGCACGCACTGACGGGGTCCGCCAGGATCGGTGCCTTCCAGGGTTGCGGGTTTGTCCGAAAGGGATACCGTGGCCCTGGCACACAGGCAACTGAAGGGACACACAAGGTGGGTTTTAGACAGTAAAAGTCTGACACGCCCTCCCGCTACGCCCAGAGCGGGAGAAGTTATTTGATTATAGCCAACAAGAAAAAAAAAATAAAAAAACAAAGGTATATGTATAATCTCAAATAATGAGATGATTATTTGATTTATTTGAATTAAAGTAGTCTATCTACACTTTTCCTACACCAGAATTCTTCATCTCCTGATTCAAAATAACAAATAGTCTTGAGGGTCACTTAAATTCAAGACGAGTACAATTGAAGATCGAGTCAATGAGTTTTCATACCCGTGTCACCCTTTTCAAAGGGATGACATGCGCCCTTCAGGGGCCCTTACTTCACACCCCAAGGATCAAAGTGCCATAACACGAACTCCAAACTATGTAACGAATATATTCCCGTTTTCAGTTTTCTTTATTACAATTTCTTCCGAACTGACATTTGTCATTTTATTTTTAGGGGTATGAAATAATTCGCGCCTTTTCGCAGCATTTATTTGGAAATCGCCCAAATTCTCTGTTTGTTCAAGTAATAGGTAATAAATGCCCACGGTCTCTTTAGTTGACCTTTTATATGATTCTAAAAATGATATAAATATTTACTACTTACCTACCTTACCTACTTATAATTTTCTCGACTGAAAGAAAATACGTCACTCAAACATGTTTTCTTTTATTTGGGGAAAGCTTGATAAGACATTGAAAAGCATTAAGGGAACAGGGTGCCAACGGTACTAAATATTTATCTAAAAGCTTTTTGATTTATGCCTTGTCGCCTGGCACTATATCTTTGTAAAACATTAACCACCTTACTTATAAACGCAGAATAACGTTATATTAGGTACCTACCTAATATAACGTTATTCTGCGTTTATAAACGTCAAATTGTATGGTTATACCGAAGTTATTCGTAGTATAACTTTATGCCGCGTTTATAAGTAAGGTGGTAAGAGGATAGCATATTAAGTTGAATTGAAACATCATTCTAAGTAACCACTGTTAGTAGTTTAACCACTAATTTTTGAGGCCGTCATCACCAAATAGTAGATAAGTTTTATCGAAATCTAAAACGAAATTTCCCTATATTTGGCGAAAGTTTGATAATGGTGCCGATTCCCTTGTTCACAAACTAAACTAAATTTAAGTTCAGTGCATCTTTTTCTTTCTATTTCATTAAGAAAAGGACAGAAGAAAATTTTTAGTTTAGTCCTGTCAAATTAACCAGCGCCTGTCACTACTCCATACAAGTTTAGACGTGATTAAAAACTTGCCTACTAAAATTACGTCAATTTACGTCAAGCGCTGATTAATTTGACAGGACTAAACTATAATTTATCTTCTGTCCTTTTCTTAATGAAATAGAAGGAAAAGGATGCACCGAACTTAAATTTAGTTTAGTTTGTGAACAAGGGAATTGGCACCATTGACATTGTAAACCATTGAAAGAACAGGATGCGTAGGTACGTAAAAATCAAAAAGCTTTTAATTAAATATTTAGTACCATCGTCAGGTACTAAAATATTTATTTAAAAACTTTTTGATTTTTTACCCTGTTGCCTGGCACTAGGTATATCTATGTAAAATATTAACGGCCTTACAAATAAACACGGAATAAAGTTAAGGTAAGAAGATAGCATATTAAGTTGAATTAAAACATAATTTTAAGTAACTTTAACCGCTCATTTTAGAGGCCGTCACCAAGAAATAGTAAGTTTTATCGAAACCTAAAACGAAAAAATACTACAAAAAAAAAGCAGTGATGTATTTCAGCACATCCAACGTATCTGTGGGTAAAAATTTGTCACTGTGGGGCGTTGATTTTCCTCTAACGCTGACGCCAGGTGCAGGCGACAAAAAATCCAATGTGTACGATAGTGCTATACCAACCTATAAAATATAGACAGAGTTTAATGTAGTATTCGCCCTATGAATATAATTCGCGACTGTAACAAATATGTATTTACATAATAGGGATGTGTCCTGGGTAAAAAAAAAAGAAATACTGTTTAGTCCGTCAATCAGATAATAAAAAAGACACGTATTTTTTGCTTTATCATATTAATAAAAAATGACATATAAAACACATTAAACTTGGGGAGTGGGGGCTCGTTACGTCACAGCTAAGTATAAAATCTACTGAGAAGTGGCGTCATGCCACATTTGAACTCAATGTATCGCCGTAATGTTTTGATTACGTAAAAAATAAAAAAAAATACGTGTCCAATATTTATTAACTTTTGGAAACTATTACATAATCAACCTATAATGTTACCCCTGCTGAGTCACAGGACTCCTCTCTTCGAGAGGAACTGGGCTGTAATCTACCACGCGGACCCAGTGCGGGTTGGCAATTGTCACATGTACTTGATTTTTGGTTTTAGGACATGCCTCCTCACGATGTTTTCCTTCACCGTTTTGAGAGCAATGCTGATGAAATTATTTTACGCAATACTCAATAAATAATTGCTCAATAATTAATATAAATTAATTATTTATTGCTTCCACATGTGAACTTAGGTGGTAGGTTTTACAAAAATAATTATGATCATTGTGGATTTGTCGGGCACAGCAAAAGTAGGACAGAGGAAGAGAGGCTTTTATTTGACTACTAGCTTCTGCCCGCGACTTCGTCCGCGTGAAATTTCGGCCCACCCATCGCGTCGCATTCGCATCCCGTCGCTCGCCCGCGCTAAAACTTCGTTATCGCTTAGCGTTCTTTCTGACTTACGTTCTTTTCGCTTGGCTTCTAAGGATCGTAGCGTAGATATATAGCCTTCCTCGATAAATGGGCTATCCAATACTAAAATATTTTTTCAATTCGAACCAGTAGTTCCTGAGATTGGCGCGTTCAACTAAACAAACAAACTCTTCAGCTTTATCCATACTAATATTTTAAATGTGCAACGTCATGGATATAACCTGGGATATGGAGAAGGACATAGGCTACTTTTTTACGCGATAACCGACATCCACGCGGGCGGAGCCGCGGGCTAAAGCTAGCAAATTATATAGCTGACCCGCGCAACTTCGTCTGCGTCACCTACTCGTAAGCGAGAGAGTGGTTTAAGTAATGAATTTTCTACTTATTTTCTTGCGGAGTTATTTTAAAATTATGATATCTCCTAAGATGTTGATTGAAATCAAGTGATGTCAAGGAAAATTTTGTTAACATTTAAATACTTGTGATTAATAACATATTTATTTGGATAAGGATTAATATTATGTTGATAAAACTCCTTCGCAAATAATGAATTAATTTCGAAAACATTTGATTACCATAAAAAAAGGTTATAGTGAGTCAATCTTAAAAGATAGACATATGCTGTCGCGGACTTTTTTTTTGAACTTTTAAAGAGGAACAATTCCATAATACATGATATTTGCGTAACTTAAACCGTTTATGCAACGGAAGCTCCCAAAAAGGAATAATTTTTCCCGTTTTTGCAACATTTTTCATTTATGCTCCGCTCCTATTGGTCGTAGCGTGATGTTATATAGCCTATAATATTCCTCAATAAATGTACTATCCAACACAAAAATAATTTTTCAATTCCAACCAGCAGTTCCTGAGATTAGCGCGTTCAAACAAACAAACTCTTCAGCTTTATATATTAGTATAGATTTAGTTGTTATAATAATAATATATATAGGTATTGTGATTATTAACATATAACATTTTATTTAAAATTTGTCATTTAAGTATTCATTGATATTGTAATAGCATTTAGATAAAATAAATTGTTTTAATTTATTTATGAATGTATAAAGTTTTTGTTCTTATTTAATTGTTCCTGGTGATTTATTATATATTTTAATTGACATGACTAGTGTACTTGTTGAGTGCATTTTTTAGCTTAGAGCCTGGTAAGTTTAACCTATTTTTATGGCGCAGTGTGTATCTTGACTCTATATTTTCTCTTGTCGTGTAAAAATGTTGGTGATTACGAAAGAGTTTACATATTTATAGAATGTATAGGCAGGCTAGGGTTAGTATCTTATGTTCTTGTGTTTCTTATGTTACAAAGTAAAGCGCTTACCGGGGTTCAAATCCACGACCTACAACTCGTAAGTCGGGATTCCTACCACTAGGCCACCACTGTTCCTCCTATTATACCCCTTGGAAACTATTATAATCGAGAAATTCAGACAGAATATTAAAGACTGAATATCTCGACTCGTGTTGAAGTCCCCAGCAGACATTTATCGTTTAGGTAAATATTTCTGTTGCAAGCAATTGCTCCGGGACCAATTTTCCGTTCGTTCGAAATATTTATACATTACAAACTTACACCAGACGCTCGAAATTTCAATAAATAGCCCAACTTTAACAAAATATCGTAGTAACAGTACGTCCTATCTGAAATTTATTGCAGTAACTTTTTAGTCGTTACTAGCATATGCTAACCATTTTATATGGGCTCCTGTACCCACCGCTCGATTTCCAATACAAAATTTTATTGGAAAATTCTATTGGAAATTCGTTTAAAGATGATTTTTGTGCGAGTTTGAGCCGTATTATCATATTCAAATATTCAGATGTACTATGGAAATTGACTAAACGTATGAACATACACGGAGGCTTGCTTGCGGGTTTTCTCTGAGAACTGTGTTTGCATTGAATCAAAATTCAATAAGGAATTCATTCAAACCGATTTCCATAAGTATTCAGCTCTGCTGTTCCCTCATAAACATCTGTACGAGCCCGAGTGTCAGGAGGTACATTTGTGCGCTAGTATCGAGTGTGAAATGAGACACTTGGTTTGGTAATAATTTTAGTCTATAATTTTAATAAAGTAAATTAAGTTATCAAGTAGGATCACACACAGGCAAATACTAGAACTTTAGGTTTAACTATTACAATCTGTATTACACTAGGTACATCATACTTTTATTACGAAGGACACACGTTATTTTAGTTATACATGAGAATTGGAAACAGGAACCAAAACACTGCAAAAAACTGTCCGCTCCCGTGCCATGCGGACGTATTTATACAATAAAGGCTCCTACAAACAGGCGCGACACGCGACGCAACACAAAGAGACCGCTCGTCGCGCGACACACGGTGTTTTGTGTCACGTCGCATGTCGCGCCTATTTGTAGGAGCCTTAAAGGGGTGTGTGAGGTGAGAGAGCGATGGTCAGGAATATTATATGGTCGCGGTTTTGGAGTTCGCATCGAGATGTGACAACCAATCATGTATCAGTCGCCTGCGCAATATGTTATATGATTGCGTTGACATGAAACACCCCCAATGCTTTCTTAGAAATTCTAAGTATCTATTTATGTTTTTGTTATGACATCCTGATAACTCGTTCTGTTCTGAACACATCAATACTAGATAAAACACCCGAATGCCGAAAACTTTTGCACTTCTGGTTTTTACAATTATTACCTCATATTACAACCCTATCAAAAGACATGTAGTTATATACCTACATAAAACATTTATTCAGTGCACACACAAGACATAGCACAACACACAAGAGCACAAACGATTAAAAATTTCATGAATAATATAAAACAGGGATAGGACAGGGATGTGATATTATGACCAAATTTAATTAAAATGATAACAAATATACAAGGTGCGGTGTGCGTCTCAAGGTTGCATCAAATGGGAGTCCAGCTCAGCATGTGTCAGGCAGATATACCTGACGCTGATATTCTGCTGGATCCCTGCAGTGACACACGGACGTCGAGCTGACGATATAAAATTGGTACAATACCAATTTTATATCGTCAGCACAACCACAAAGTTGTGACAGGCGCTGATTATGCAAGTATACCCGAAACTATGGATTCTACAGTAAGTTTCGCATTAAGAAACGTTCTTGTTCGTTGATGTGCAGATTGTGTTTAGATTACTGTATTATTCATTCATACTAATCCATACTAATATTATAAATGTGAAAGTAACTCTGTCTGTCTGTCTGTCTGTCTGTATGTGACGTTTTCACGCCTAAACCGCTGAACCGATCGTCATGAAATTTGGCAGATATATAGCCTGGGATATGGAGAAGGACATATGCTACTTTTTTACGATAACCGACATCCACGCGGATGGAGCCGCGGGCAAAAGCTAGTATACCATATTTCTCCAAATTATGAACAATATTGACGTGATAGTTCCCGATAGTTACAACGCCGTTCGATCTTCTCGTATCCAGTCAGTAAGTTTTGGCAGGACTAAACTTCTTTAGCGCCAAGGTACCTTAGGGCTTTGGGTAATTACCTATAACATCTTCGTCTCTATAGAAGATAATATAATGTTCAGCATTATACGATTGTCGACGGTTCGGTAATTAATAGCCTTACAGGTGCTTAAGTAGAGAATATGTACACGTTATGCAAAACAAATTATCTTTTTTCGTGTTCGAGTCGTCAGGTGTGGAAATTTTATCCGTATGTTTCTAAAGTAGGTATCCATGAATGGCGAGACTACTTCAATAATGTTTTTTCTAAGTACCACTCTGCTATTTATTTATCAGTCAACAAGGTGTGATAAAAAAATGGAAATGTCTGTCTGTAATTTCAAAATTACAACTTTTTACTAAATGCTTATGAAAGTATTTACGGTAGGTACAGATAACAATTTTTTTTTTTTTTTCTGTCTGTTTGTTCTGACTAATTTCCGAAGCGGCTGGACTGATTTCGACGAGACTTTCACTGGCAGATAGCGGATATTATAAGGAGTTATAGAACTTCTTTTATTTTACAATATGTCTGATCCTGTGCCGTCATCTGTGATAAAATTTAATAACAATGTGTAATAACCTAAACTTAATAAAACTAATAACAAAATAAACTAAAATATAGCGTCGAAAAATTCCTCCGCATCGCTTTCAAGTGGTAATGTACCCAAGAGACTGGTAGCATTGCCACGTTGTATGGCAATGCTTAGCCTCTGGCCAAGGTAAAAGCCAGCCCTTTGGTCACGGGAAGTGTCAACCAGCCTTTTGGAGATTTCACAGAACAAAATATGAGCACTGGGACTCCACGGCCTGAGGGTTTCAACTCCAAACAGCTCGAAAATATAGTTATCGATAAGGTTAGTATACTTACGCCGCCGCGCCGCTTGAGGTTTTCAGCAGCCGCAGCAGCAGCGTCAGCACAGCATGCCGAGTCAGAAAGATAGTAGGTACCTATATAACAACACCCACCTACCTACCTACCTAGAACCTGTAGGACTTAGGTTACTTTTATTTTAGAACAAACTACGTGGGCAAATGGCAGCAGCTAGTTTTAAATAAAAAACCGGCCAAGTGCGTGTCGGACCACGCACAATGAAGGGTTCCGTAGTTGGGATGAATTTATCCCAAGAAAAAACTTAACATTGTAGTTAAGAAACATGCTCTCCTATACAGATTGTATGGGGAACATGTTTTTCAACTGCAAATTTAAGTTGGTCGACTATTACTCGTAAACTTGGAAAGCCTACTTAGCTTTGATAGTTTTACTTTAAACTTCCTTATGTATATTACTATCGTGAATTTTTTCACATATGCTGAACGCAGGGGGGGGACGGGACACTTGACTTTAACGAAAATTGGTAAAGCTTGATAAGTCACGAACGGTTTACTTAATCAAAAAACGGTCTTCACAAACCCCTAATATTTTTGAAAGACCTATTCAACAATATCTCACAACATGGGAAGACGAAAAAAAAAATCATCCCCACTTTACATGTAGGGGAAGTACCCTAAATCAATTGTTTTTTTACAAATTTTACTTTACCTCTTTTTTGGCATCATTAACGTGTATACTCATGCCAAATTACAACTTTCTAGAACCAATAGTTTTTGAGCTAAACCGCGGACAGACAGACAGACGGACATGGCGAAACTATAAGGGTTCCTTGTTGACTACGGAACCCTAAAAAGCATGAACCAACATTATAATTTAATGAAACAGAAGGAACTACACACAAACAATGCAGATGTAACCTATCAAAACCCGATTAATAAGACACAATTAATTACATGGGTATAGATCCTGGCTCTTTTAGGAGGCGGCGAGTATCGAAATGCTAAATACAAACAAAAAGGGTTAAGTCTAGGAATTACTAATTTGTAAAATTACTACAGAGTCATATAATTGACCAATTCTTGGAATGTACAATTCATCCTATGTTTCTACATTTATATCTGTAATTTTTATAGTGTACGTAATAACGGAGTATCTATCTAGATTGATTGAGGACAGGGTCGCAGAACAGATGGCGAAAGGGGCCGAAAGGTTCTGGAGTGGCGACCGCGTACCGGAATACATAGCATTGGAAGGAGTCCGACAAGGTAGACCGATGACCTGGTGAATGCCGCAGGAATCCGTTGGATGCGGGAAGCACAAAACCAGTCGAAGTGGCTGTGCTTGAGGGAGGCCTATGGCCAGCAGTGGACGTCTTTCGGCTGAAATGATGATGCTCTAGCCAATTTTTAGAATAAAGGTGAAATCAGATTATTGTATACTTTTGTTAACGTCGCGTTGGTATGGTTTGTTAAGAGTTTCAAGGTACGAATAACGACGCTTAGTCTGAAACTAGCTTTTACTTACTGTAATTTAAGTTTCTTTTATACCTACTAAAGTATCAAATTGATTTAATCAAACAAAAATTATCGATTCAATAAATTTTATCGATAACTAGCTGACCCGACAGACTTCGTTCTGTCAAAAGCTATAGTATAAACTCCACTACTCTACCCTACCCTACCCTACCTACCTACCTACCTACCTACCTACCCTGCCCTACCCTACCTACCTACCCTACCCTACCTACCTATCTAAAAAAAGAAAAAAGAACAAGAAGAAAGAAGCCGAGAAGATAGTAGCCGATTCTCAGACCTACTGAATATGCATATAAAATTTCATAAAAATCGGTCAAGCCGTTTAGGATTATGGTAACTAGCATTGTGACACGAGAATTTTATATATATGGTTGGGGAAAAAGTCTTTTCGCATTATAGTATGTATGAACTTGTAATAAAATCTCTTTGGCTATACTATTTGTATCTGGCTGGTTTTGGTATCATTGAAAGTTTAAATTTTAAAGAACATAATTCCAAATTCAAATTCGGAAAATGTGTGATTTTCATTTGTTTTTCGTACTGTCAAGATGAGTGAATCTCATGAAGAAATTCGATACATTTTAAAATTTTACTACAAAAAAGGTAAAATGCAACGAAAGCCGCGAAAAAAATTTGCGATGTTTATGGACCTAGTGCAGTGTCTGTGAGAGTAGCACAAATTTGGTTTAAGCGTTTTCAATCCGGAAATTTTGATGTCAAAGATGCACGTCGCTCTGGTCGCCCTATTACGGATATAATGGATGCCTTTTTGAAAAAGTGGAAAAAGTGGAGCATATCAGTGGTTACGACGTAGCTGAAGAACTGGGAATTGACCACAAAACAGTTTTGGCACATTTGAAAATAACTGGGTACACAAAAAAGCTCGATATTTGGGTACCTCACGAGCTCACTGAAAGAAACCTAATGAACCGTGTACTCATTTGTGATTCTTTATTACGACGTAATGAAACCGAACCATTTTTGAAGAAGCTGATAACTGGTGATGAAAAGTGGATCACGTACGACAAGAACGTGCGAAAAAGATCGTAGTCAAAGGCCGGTCAGGCTTCACAGACTGTGGCGAAACCCGGGTTTACCTGCTGTGTGTGTGGTGGGATTGGAAGGGCATTATTCATTATGAGCTGTTACCACCAGGCAGGACCATCGATTCTGAACTCTACTGCGAAAAACTGATGAGATTAAAGCAAGAAGTTGAGAGAAAGCGGCCGGAATTAATCAACAGAAGGGTTGTGGTTTTTCATCATGATAACGCTAGTCCTCACACATCTTTAGCCACTCAGCAAAAATTAAGAGAGTTTGGCTGGGAGGTGTTAATGCATCCGCCGTATAGTCCTGACCTTGCACCTTCAGATTTCCACCTGTTTCGGTCTCAGGCAGTGTCAGGTTAACATCACGAGAGGAACGCCAAAACCACTTGTCGCGGTATTTTGATCAAAAGTCCCATTTCTATAGCAATGGGATCATTTCCCTACCTACAAGATGGCAAAAAGTTGTCGAACAAAATGGTACCTACATACTATAGTTAAATGGGAATAAACTATATTAAAAAATGTTTTGAATTTTCTAAAAAAATGCGAAGAAACTTTGTCCCCAACCTATTAGTATAAGATTTTTGTTTGATTAAATCAATTTTCAACTGCAACGTTCAAGTCAAACGAGTATGTCACATATATAATACGGTTGCGACAACCCTAACAGTGAACGTTCTTAGGCGTGAACCAAACGACTCAAACAGCTTTTATACCTCTTTAAACTATTAAAAGAGCCTTTGAACGTACACGATGCATGTCTGATGTAACTTTGCTTTAGCACCTAAGACTGAAAACGGCAAGGGTCTTAGTGTCCCGACGCCGTAAAACGGACATTAAAGAGCGTGTTATACAAAATGCGGGGCAAAGAGGGTTAGATATATGTTCGACTCCTTTGGGAGTATAATCGTTCTCAAAGGCTGTAAAATATACTTACGTTTTATTTGACTTAATAAAAATCTTAATACAAAAATATCTTAAATAAAGAACATTGCTGTGCGCCCATGCATTGTTCGCAATGGAACCAAGAGTATCGGAAAATTGTGTGTTGTATTTTCGATCAGTAGTCAATTCCTGTATTTATGATGTTATTTTTATACTGGACTAGTTTTTATTTTTTTTAAGTATTAGATTTTGATTTTGAATCGAACCCCGAATATTATTGTTTTTCATAACTCCGTGACTCCGACTGATTTTTGAGAAACTTAAAAAAAAAAATATCCTAATACATTTAGCTAGTTTTAGTACCTTTCTAGATAATATGTCGATACATAAGTTCAAATGTGGCATGACGTCACTTCTCACTAGAATTTTATACGCAGCTGTGACGTAACGAGCTCCCACTCCCCAAGTTTAATGTGTTTTATCAAAGTAATTTTTTATTAATATGATAAAGCAAAAAATACGTGTCTAATATTTTTTTATTATCTGATTGACGGACAAAACAATTTTTCTTTTTTTTTTTACCCAGGACACATCCCTATTATGATACTTTATAATAATATTAATAGTAAAATTAATTGTACTCTAATTTTAATATTTCTACACCGGCAACGTTATTGTATGTGAAACTGTTCATTAATATTAATATCATAATATACCTACCATGTACAGACGCCAGCAGGTCAAGCTACCCGAAACTGTCAAATTTTCGTAATCAACCTTGAACCTTATAATGTAGTGATAAAGTTGAAAATCGATTAAAGAAATTTGACAGATTGTAGTAGCTTGATGTGCTGGCGTCTGTACTCAGAGAGAAATAAATAATCATCATCATCATTATTATCATCATCATCATTTCAGCCAAAAGACGTCCACTCCTGGACATAAGCCTCCCAATTAGGGGGGTTTGCCATAATCGCCACGCTTGGCAGGCGGGTTGGCAATCGCAGTATGGTGTTAAAAATGCAAAGAGAACGCTGCTGCCCAAATAGTTAACAATTATTATTAAATTCACTTACAGACAACGTACATTCTAAGCCGCTGGGTCTAGTACTCAAGCATGAAGTTTTACACAAGAGTTTCTTATAGAACGAATGTGAGCACTAAAAAAGGAAGGATTTTTTTAAATCCATCCCCGATAGGGGATGAAAGTTTGAGCAGAAATTCGTAAATTTTGCCGATGTGAAATCTCATCAGGGGCACAGCTTGTTTATTTTAAATATAACCGCAGTAGGTACATAGATACAGAAAATGCTATGGCATAACATTCTGAAAGTCAATACAAACTACAAAAGTTAAGTAGGTATTGTTGGAATCATCATCATCATTTCAGCCGAAAGACGTCCACTGCTGGACATAGTCCTCCCAGAAGCGGCGTTACTTGGGGGGATCTAAGTGACCACTCTCTAGAAAGAGACAGTGACTATGCGGCCAATACTTACCTGTAGTACTTACTACTAAAGAAACAACTACTGAGCGCACAGTCGTTTTGTTTATTTCATACTTTTCGGTCTGTATTCACGGAACAACTGAATACGGAACGCTCAGTCCATTCTCTGTGTCTATGAGTACAGTCAACTGCACACCAGTGGTAAAAACTTGACATTGACAATGCTTTCGAGGGTTTATCTACCTGACTCAAAAAGAGGATTTTCGAGGGGATATCTACCTGACTCAAAATAAAAAATCTAAAAAGTAATTTATTCAAACTAGGCTGAGAATAAGCACGTTTTGAATGTCAAAATTACTTAAGAAAGTAACCTAAAGCGCGTGCCCTTCACCACTTCCTAGTGGAAGAAGAAAAAGAAGAAGTGGCGCAACAAAGCTCCACAGCAACACAGCTATCTGTTAAGAACTTGGTCTGTTCGCTATACCGTAAACTAAAACCAATGACCAAAATTGTTAAACTTAGTTGGTACATTTTGCAGAAAATAAAAGAGAATCATCAATACGACGAAGATGAAAATAACATTTAACACAGGCAATTTTATTTTGCGGTGAAACTCGAAAATTCATCTGAGCTGAGTTATCATCCATCATATCCGTTTGTTTATACGATTATACAGAATGATTTTGAAATGGGACTTCAAACGTGCTTTGCACTTGTTGGGGTTGTTTGATTCGGCAGATTTTGATTTTGCCACCCGGTTTGTGACTTTGATTTGGCACATTGCATTTGGTCCTTATCAGTAACGCTATCAGTCAGTGCGTAATACATGAGCTGTTTTTGTACGTTCGATTCCTGGTTCAACCAGAAGCTTTAATAAAAACTGGAAGTGCAGTTTTATTTTCGTCCAAAATCGAGGTCATGGATAGACATCCATGACCTCGATTTTGGACGAAAATAAAACTGCACTTGTCAAAGTAGACACTTTGCCCTGCTATGGGCTAACTAGTTCCGTATTAAGTCCTGAAGTGCCATCGTAAAAATCATCCTGTATGAACTGATACAATTCAGTTCGGACTGATTTTTATGATTTATTGTAATACAATATTTCGATTGTAATAATATATTGCACGTATTTTTTAAAGGTTAAATAATGGCCGCCAAGAAAAAAAAAAAATGCACCACTACTCCATACATTTTGCTTTTGGCTTTTTCTCCAAGAGCGTACTTAATTTTCCAGGTTTAACCCTCTATCCGTTTTTTATAAAAAAAACCCTATTCCAGATCCTTCCGATATTCACATTCTACGCCTCTTCTATTTGAATGACCATTTAAAATCAACACTACATACATAGCCCTGTCCACTGGGCATGTCACACCTGAAAGGTGTCTCGGTAATTCATTAGAAGATGGACGGTCTCTAAACTCATGTATGTATTGCTTAATCCCTAAACACAAGGATTAGTACTAAAGCCAATACTCAGGTGATTACGGCGTACTAAGTAATTGAGATAGCTATGGATCTGTGGTCGAGGGAGCGGTTACTGATTAAATGTTTAAGTAGATACGAAGACGTGTCAAAGGGAGTTTCAGTGTTAAGATTGATTATCTCACGAAACATTTTCAGTTTATTTGCGGCACCCACACGAAATTTTTAAGGTCATAACCTGAAGCTTAAAATGCCTATGCATTCCACCAATTTTCTTGACAATTCCTTTACTGTCTAGGCCGCTCGTTTGTGGAATGCATTGCCAGTTCAAATAAATCGCGCGCAGTCGTTACATGTTTTAAAAGACTCGTGAAGGAACATTACTTGTCGTTGTGATCTTGTTCTAGTAACTGATTATCTATAGTCTTCATTTATTTTCGTTCGTTAATATATTTAGTATGTATGTATGTATTTATGTATCTATTATTAAGGATATATATATATCTATGTGTATCTATTTTAGTAAATTGCATACTTGTTATTGGCACCAATGATAGCTCCATTTTATATCCAGGCAAATCACTGTCCATTCCAAGGTTGCATGAAACAGATCGCATAAAGGGATAAGGCCGCCCATCGTAGGTATATTTTGTAGTTTTTGACGTGACAACGTCTAATAAATCGATGACGCTGCATGCACGAAAAAGGGTGACTCATTGTCCTGTTACGCTCATTGTCCCGTTACGCTCAACGTCCCGTTACGCTCATTGTACGCTTGCGCCGCATCAATGTTTTGTTTTGTTATGTATTTTTGTGGTGACAATAAAGTGTATATAAATAAATAAACTGAAATTTCAGCAGTAATTTTTGGTTTTACAAATACAACCTCCAACCTTCTGTTTGACCTACACAGCCTTAGAATTTTCAAGAACCTTTCCTCCTCCTTCCAAGAAATTAAAAATAACAAGTGAGTAAATCCAGTGGTTTAAGCTGTAGGAGATCTGTTTGTCAGTAATTGAAGTGCCTTACGTCTTGCTGGGTTCGTGAAACACAGAATCGGTCGAAGATTTTATGGTTTTCCTTTCATTTAATTTATCATGTTTGTTAGAGATATTTGATCTTATACCCTATATCTCTTCTTATTTGGCCTTATGATTAAAAAAGGGTCCATAAAAGAACAGGATGCGATTTTGGCAAGTTTGTGTATCAAGCGAATTTCCAAAAATCTTTGATTGCAGATTTATTTATTTTTAAAATAAAGGAATGATTCCTTTGAGTAAAATTTGCTATCTCCAGTATTTAGAGTACTTTCCCATCAAGTGAGGTTAAGAAAATCCAGCCTGTATATAATAATCAATTGCCGTGAGTTAGTCTTGCAAAAATTCGAAAATGGCTCAACAACTTGTGATGAAATTTTGGTAAGTAGTTGTGTGAGGAGGTTCGTAACAAAAAAAAAATAAAAATGGTTGTCTGTAAAGTTGGTTTACGGACGATAGTTTAACGTGACAACGTCATAACAAAACATTGATGCGGCGCAAGCGTACAATGAGCGTAACGGGACAATGAGCGTAACGGGACACTGAGCGTAACGGGACAATGAGCGTAACGGGACAATGAGTCAACCTTTTTCGTGCATGGAGCCGGCGTTCATCGATTTATTAGACGTTGTCACATCAAAATATCAAGTGACTTCTCAGGGATAGTTTGCAAAGGGAACATCAGCACAAGGCTAGTTCTCAGAAACAATAAATACGTACAAGATAGAAAGACCATCGTTTATTCCATCTAATGAGCCAATATATATTTATTGCTATACATGAAAGCCAGCATTTATGCTCAGACAAACAGGCTGAGTGAATTCAGTAGTTTCTAGTCTTTCTAGAAATGTCCTCTGAACCGTGCGACGGTAAAACTTTTGTCGTTTATGTCCGAGCGATTCTTTTGTAACCGAGTCACGGACTGGACCGTACCGGGTCAAACTGGGGACGGTTTGTTATGACGTGAACAACGCTAATAGGAACAAATGCGTCATTTCATTTATTTAAGTAAAAGGGGACACTGAGAAAAACCTTTCACATTTCATTGTTTGAGCTTTTTTAACAGCTACTATTATTATTACTATTTGAATGGTACCACTTAGTTGTTGATTATAGACTAATGGAAAGGAAAATGACTGGTATTAAAAAAACAAGACGAAATACCCTGATTAGAGAAGAGACAAAAGTCATAAATAGATCAATCAATCTGCCTAGCCTTTTCCCAACTATGTTGGGGTCGGCTTCCAGTCTAACCGGATGCAGCTGAATACCAGTATTTTATATGGAGCGACTGCCTATCTGACCTCCACAACTCAGTAACTGGGTAACACAATACCCCTTGGTAAGACTGGTTGTCAGACTTTTTAGGCTTCTGACGACCCGTAACGACTGTCAAAGATCCACGAATGACAGCCGGGACCAACGGCTTAACGTGCTTTCCGAGGCACGGAGGAGTCTCGGTATGTAAAGATGGTCACCCATCCACGGACCAACCACGGCAAGCGTAGCAATAAACAATAGACAAAAGTCATAGATGTTCTTACCAAAATAGTCAAACAAGAGTGGAGATGGATAGGCCACATGTAAAGAGACATTTAAGACAAGTTGAGTAAAGTTGTGACAGAATGGTACCCCAGAGATGGCAAAAGGAATTTGGACCCGCTCACAGCGGGTCCAAATTCCTAAAAGTAAAAGTAGGTCCCGGTATTTGATATCCATTTCGTAAAAATTTGTTATTTTGACATAACAAACAGAACCTACATTTTATTTATTTGTATAGATAAGGTACCTACGTAAAACAATTATCCTATGTATCAGAAAACCCTCTTGATTTTCGTGGAACCAAACTTATACTTTTATTTCATTTGTGTATTTTAAAGTAGGTACCAACCCTAAGTATAGAATATATAAATAGAATATAATAAGTAATATAATATAATACATAATAATAAACCTGCTATAATTTACTACATTTAACAGATTATCCAGACGTAGTCGCCCATAGACTAACAAAAGCCGTTGCTCAGCTGTATTACCTTACAAAGCTAATACAAGCTATTCAATATACCATATTAGCTTTAACTTGGTGCTTACCTACACCGATGCGAGATACTTCAGTCTTAATACTCGTATATCTAAGACTAAGTTCGGGATGTGCTTACTTTGACATTCGATTCCGACGTACTAATAAGTTGAGCTTATCCAAGGCTTCGACAGTTCTAGTGTTTACTTAGGTTTGGTTATGTTTAACGGGAAGTTATCCTAATTTGCCTGTTTTAGAATCAATTTTAAATAGTCAAATTTACGTATTTAAGTCCTGAAAAAAAAATTAAAAACTTATCATCCCAGCCACCGACGGTCCCTTGCCATCCTCCCTCCGACGCTGCCCTAAGCCGAGGTTCGTACCCCACAGGGGGTGCCCTTAGCGCGCAGTCGTTTAGTTTATAAGTTTTTACGCCCTGGCTGGGAGGCATTAAATTTCGTTGGGAGTTTAAGGCAACCACAGGACAGTCCGGTTAAAGAGTCTCAACCTCTCATGGTTAACTCTGAGATGCATAGTTAAAAAAAAAACATATAGATACATCCGTGTGTCTGTCTCTCAGCATAAAGCAGTCCACTGCTGGACATAGGCATCTCCCAGGCTGCGCCACAACACTCTGTCCTCCGCCTTCCAAATCCAGTCTGTCCCAGCTACCTTTTTAAGGTCGTACGTACATCTAGCTGATGGGGCATCCCACACTACGCTTGCCGATATGCGGTCTCCATAATCCATGTAATTATTGCTATGCGATATGATGACGTTTAACTGTCATCTTACAATAAATAAACACATTCCAAATAATTTAATCCATACTAATATTATAAATGTGAAAGTAACTCGGTCTGTCTGTCTGTATGTTACCTTTTCACGCCTAAACTGCGATAACCGACATCTACGCGGGCGGAGCCACGGGCAAAAGCTAGTTATCCATAAACTTATAGGCAAGTGCGAGTCGTATATAACCTTTTTTGTCGTTTATAAAGAAGTATTAATAAAACACGTTTGTCTAAGGTTTTTAATCAAATTCATCCATATTACTGTATTCACTCTCCAACCAACCATCTCATCCACACAAACACCTAATGCGGCCGAGTCAGACCGGCTGTCGGTATGATGACGCGGTCAACAGCCAACACAGAAAGTTTATTTTTTTTTTTCTTTAAAAAAAAGTCAGAATATTTTGTTTTTTGATTATGCAGTTTATTTTCAGAATAAGTAACACCAAAAACATTTTCATGTAAAATGTTACCAAGGCGAGATTATATGGCTCGCACTGTCAAAAAGATATCAGATCTCATGTAACGCCAAGCTTATAACTCTACATGCCCTAACTCTAAAAGCCCTAACTTCAGAAACTCTACAGTCTACACCTTAGTCAAAATATGTGGCTTGGCTATTAAGTCACGTGGGCTAAGGTGCATTGGCCATTTCGTTACCGTCACATGGGCGTAAAGTGAAAAATGTATTCACTGTTCATTACTTTTCTGTTATACAATAGTTCTTTTAGTAGCGTACCGTCACATGGGCGTAAGGTGAAAAATTTATTCATTGGTCATTACTTTTCTGATATACAACGAATCGGTTCAAACCAAACAATACTGACTGCTATAAAATAAGGAAATTAACATTTTTATGCTCTCCAACGTACAATTGTAAACAGAAATTAATGTTTTGTCCAATAAGTAAATGCACTGAATTGGAAATTCATTATTAATTTACTGTTATTGACTCCGGAATCTGGTCAAAAATTTAATATCACAATGATCTTTATTTATGTATACACGTACATACGTACATAAGCTCACGCCTTCTTCCCATGGGGGTAGGCAGAAATTATAGAACGCAACCTGCTACACTCCTTACTATACTATAGGTAATCCTTTTGCTTCGTTTTGATGCAAATTTTGATGCTAGAAGTCTGAAAATTGATATATTCCTTATTAAAATAATAAAATACATATTTCAGAATTTATAGTAAATCACCCCTTTAAATAGGGGAAAGAGGCACCTCACTAAGAAATACACCCCAAAAATAAAGAAAGAAAAAATTAACAAAACAAAAAAAAATTGTCTTAAGCAACTTATAATGTAATTCTTTTAATTTTTAAATGTTACAATTTTGTGTAAAATTTCAATACAATGTAATAATTGTAACAGAAATAAATAAATAATAATATAAAAAGAACATCCCACCAAAAACATTTTCATGTAAAATGTTGCCAAGACGAGACCATATTATGGGTCACACTGTCAAAAAGATATGAGATCTCATGTATGTAGAGCCAAGCTCATAACTCTATACACCCTAAATTTACAAGCCCTAACTTCGCCCTAATTTCGCGTCGCATGTCGTGCCTGTTTGTAGGAGCCTTTATTCTTATGCAATACATAAAATAAAAATAACTAATGTACTACACTTTTATACACAAACCTAATATATATATATATATATATATATAAACTAGCTTTTGCCCGCAGTTCCGCCCGCGTGGATGTCGGTTATCGTGTAATAAAGAAGCCTATGTCCTTCTCATGGAGAAGTCCAGGCCATATCTTGCCAAATTTCCTGACGATCGGTTCAGCGGTCATTTATAATAATTAATTAATTTTATTTATTTTATGTACCTAATTACGATTTTTATTTATTTGTCGTTTCTATAAATTATATTTTATTGCCACTTATTTTTTAATCCCCTAGTGGGACTTATAGATTTCCGTAGGTGTGTCCGTGGCATTACTGCGGGCCCTGTCAGAGTACCGGCGCTGCGGTATTTATTTTTTAAATATCGCAGCATTATGCTGAGATAGTGGCCTTTTTGGCCTCGCGCAGGTTTACAATGTTAATTTTGTTAGTTTTAAATGCTCATTTTTTATTTTTTACTGTTTGTATTTCTTGTGCGTGTGCCAAATAAAATATTTTTCTTTCTTTTCTTTCCTTCTTATATAATAATATTGAATTACTAGAATTGCACCTTACTTGCACCTTATTTTATTTTACCTTCTTCCTCTCTCCTATTTTTACGGTACCTGAGAGGGTCCATATTGATCTTTTACTTTGTTATACCATCTATGTAATACATATGGAATGCAATAAAGAATTGAGTTTTTTTTTTTTAAACTTTGTCTCACACTAGGAATTTCTCCTGTATTGTAGATGCGTTTACAAACATTTAAACTCACATACACAAACAGCCAGACCCGGAACAACTACTTGTAGGTCATACAAATATTTGTTCCGTGCGGGAATCGAACCCACGACACGCAGCGCAGCAGTCAATTTTTTTTTCTTTTTTACACACAACGGGGAAGCTCTTGGCCTTCATCTCACCTGATGGTAATTGATGATAAGGCCGAAGATGGAAGCGAGCTTCACCCGGAATCCTCAACCACAGAGGAACTGGCTATTTTACCTGTAACTGCCGAAACACAACAAATGCTGTTAACATTGTTGTTTGGCGACAGACTTAGATAAGATGGTGGTAGCTAGCCAGGCGGACTTAGAACAAGCCATACCACCAACCAAAGTCAATCGCTTAACCACTGCGCCAACCGTGCCATCTAGTGCCGTAGTATTGAGTACACTGAAAAACTTTTAAGTTGATTTAGCCTTTTCTTAACCTATATTTTGGTTTAATATAGCACCTACCGACATGATTTGTTAAATTAACAAAATTTTTGTCAAAACAAACGTCATGGAACAGTTCTTTTAACACAATTTAATGTCAACTCAATCAAAAGGAAATCAACTATCAAAAAATCAACTATTCGGTTTTTCTGTGTATTTTGTGGCTATCAGTACCAACCTATAAAAAACTGAGAGCGTATTCATATTATCTTATCCAAATTAATTTCAAAAATATCAGATCCCTTGAAAAAAAAAAAAAAACAACCTTCAACAACATTCCTTTCACAAGAAGTGCTTAGACGTGAAAAACAGACGGATAAACGATAAATAAATAAACTGGCTCCTACATTAACAATTTATCAGTAACTACGAGCGTAGCGAGGATAAATACTAAAACCAATCAGCACTTAGCGTAATACGCGATCAATATTAATGCATGAACCTGTACATTTGAGGTAGAGCTAAGCATGTGTGACATCGAGATATATCCCTCTATTGAAATCACCTCAATTCAACTCCGATGCTTTGAGCTCCAGTTAATTAGCTGTTTTGTGTTGCTTTTGATGGCAAATCAACTGTACATTTCTGTGCAGTATTGAATTTTTAAGAGGCTTATAGGTATTGGTGGCTGTTAAGGATTACTTGACTTTGATAGTGGTTAACATTCAACGGTGAATGTGTGTTTTGAATTAAATGTTCATTTGTTGTTTGTGACTTGTGTCATCATCATCATCATTTCAGCCGAAAGACGTCCACTGCAGGAGATAGGCCTCTATTTGCCATAATCGCCACGCTTGGCAGGCGGGTTGGCGATCGCGGTTTGGTATGAAAAATGCATAGAGGACGCTGCTGCCCATTCTCTAGTAAGTCTCTTAGTCGCCTTTTACGACACCCACGGGAGAAAATGGGGTAGTGCTATTCTTTACGTCGGGCACCACACGGAACAGTATGAAATCTATGGAATTGTGTGTTAATCTATAAATAAAATAAATAAAATTGAAGTGTCTGTTCGTAATGTCAAAATAACAGATTTTTACTGAAAGTCGAAGAAAGTGTTATATGTTTAAAAAAAAATTGTTTGCGTTTTTGTTCCGACTAATCTCAGAAACGGATGAACCGATTTTGACGGGACTTTCACTGGCAGATAGCTGATATTATGAGGAGTAACTTTTATTTTAGAAACAGCCAAGCGGGCAAAGCTGCGGGGAATGAATTTTCAGTGGTCTGTTTTGGGCTAGATTTAGTAGTGGACGTTTACAGTGTGATACGATTATATAACTGGATCTCAGTTCATTTATGTTTTATCAAAATAAAAAAGCAAAATTTCGGTTATTTTATTTTTACTGTGGCGACAATTTCGGAAGAGTATTTGTCCGGTGTCCGATTTATTGTGATCGTACAAACACTTATAAAATCCTAATCCTAACTAATATTATAAATGCGAAAGTAAGTTTGTAAGTTTGTTTGTTACCTTTCACGCCTAAACCACTGAACGGATCATCCTGAATTTTTGCATATACGTTGTCAGGTGTACAGAAACGGACATAGGGTACCTTTCATCCCGAAAAAATTTACTGTTCCTTAGGAAAAACAACAATAACGTTCTTATGATAATAGATGACGCCACGTGTCTTTTAAATCATGATTGAATTATATTAAAAGGACATAGGCTTACAATTCATCCTGGATCGCAGACGAAGTCGCGGGCAACAGCTAGTTAATTATAATTCGTTCTGTCTTTACCTCTTAATGAAATATGAACAATCAACCGTTTTACTAACAAATACTTAAGCCCGCATGCGGCACTGCACATATTTCATAGAAAAACACTTTGTTTTTAAGTTTATTCCGCTGTGAATGCGAAAGAAAAGAAAATCCTTTTATATCGTGGCCATTTCAAGTGAATTAATGCTTTAAATTATAATTTCTTATAAAACCCTTAGGGACTTACAGCTCTGATTCCACGAGTTTTGTTGAAGAGAAAATATAAATAAGACTTACGTCTGTATTCTCATTACTAAAATGAGAAAAGAAACGAAAAACGATCGGTAAATATCCCTTAGAAAATACACCCTCCTAGCATTTTCACCAATTCAAATCATTTCACTGACACACACAAAAGTCGCACAAGTAAACGACAAACGAACTCACATAATCCAAAATACTTTACCATTCAAAAATCCTATAAACTCCATAGGCTTGATTCCAAATTGATTTGCATGGAACAAAGAGGTCTCGAGCCGCAGAAATGAAAATACGATTTGGGTACAACCAGATAGCAATTTGTTGCGGCGCCATCTGATCTATTGGAAATTTGAATGGGTTCCCGCCGGTAATACACTCAACTCAATTGTTCAGTCAATACAACAAAGGAATTATAGGTTCACCGAAGAGATTTGGTTGTTACCGCAATATAAATACGAATAAACACGTTTGTATTTCGTCATGTGTAGTACAAGAAACGTTGTTGTTAACACTATAGAGACAGGTTATTATTTAGGAATATATGGAACAAGAGCAAATAAACGCGACACGTATCTTTGTGTTGCGTCGCGTGTCGCGCCTGTTTGTCCTCAAATTTAAGGAAGATAGCATAGACAAGTGATGTTGGAACGTCGGGCGATGGGTCGATCGTAATATTTATTGTACTAATTACGGATTATATTTGTTTTTGTTTCTCTATATTACATTCGACTTCGTCCGCGTGAAATTTCGGTCCACCCATCGCGTCGCATCCCGTCGCTCGCTCGCGCTATAACTTCAAGAGTCAAAAAGAACAAAAGTCAGAAAGAACGCTAAGCGGTAACGCTTAGCATTATTTCTGACTTTTGTTCTTTTCGCTTGGCTCCTAAGGATCGTAACGTGATGTTATAATATAGCCTTCCTCGATAAATAGGCTATGCAACACTAAAAAAATTGTTTTCTTGCGCGTCATGCGTACTCGAACTCGAACATACCTATTTATTTTGTTGTGGAGTTATTTTAAAATTATGATATCTCCTAAGATGTTGATTAAAATCAAGTGATGTCAAGGACAATTTTGTTTACATTTAAATACTTGTGATTAGTAACATATTTATTTGGATAAGGATTAATATTATGTTGATAAAATTCCTTCGCAAATAATGCATTAATTTCGAACAAACTTGATTACCATAAAAAAAGGTTATAGTGAGTCAATCTTAAAATATAGACATTGATACTGTCACGGAGTTTTTTTTAGAACTTTTTAAGAGTAACAATTCCATCATACATGATATTTGACTAACTTAACCCGTTTACGCAGCGCACGCAACGGAAGCTCTCAAAAAGGAATAATATTTCCCGTTTTTTCAACATTTTAATTTATGCTCCGCTCCTATTCGTTGTAGCGTGATAAATGGACTATCCAACACAAAAATAATTTTTCAATTCCAACCAGTAGTTCCTGAGATTAGCGCGTTCAAACAAACTAACAAATTTATTATTATATCTGAAAGTTCCCTCACTCCTCAGTGAGGTACCAGTACCCATGAAAAATCTGATTTTTGTAAGCTGACGTGATGTTCGGGGCTCATTGCAGTGCCACAAAAAAACTATACTTCACATTACCTGTAACTGTGCACTTCCGTACACACTACTCTGCATGCACATTAAAAGTACTATCCTAAGTATAATAATGTTATATTTAATATTTTAGTATAAGACTTTGCATATTCATATTTTCCTCTTCTAGTTCTCACACACTACAGTACCCACTACTGTGTATGCACATTACTTTCTACTGTTTTAATTGGTAATTTTTTTAACTGTTTTATACAGTATTTTTTTCGGATCAGTAAAAAATACTGTTTTGAACGTTAGGCTCATATGGAACTGATTACAGCAGTTCAGATTAATATATATATATATTTTTTTTTTTTTTTTCAGTTCAGATCAATGTTTTTTCATTTATTATTTACTGCTTATTTCTTTCAGTGTGGGAATGTCACATTACTGGCGAAATGTGGGTGTATTATAGGTAACCCTGTACCTAATCCTTCGGGGATTACAGGCGTAATATTATGTGTTATATTTAGCTAGAATCCTACTGTCTAGCCGCAGGTATCAACAGTCGCGTAGTCTGCGAATATGTAGATATTAATGCAAATGTGAACAATACAACATGCTCCGACTAATTATTTGTATGTGTCGTGGTCCGATAGTAGAAATGGCCATATCGGGATCTGCCTGGGCGATTCACGATACGCCGCCATGTCATGATTAATCGTCATAATCGTAGAACAGTGACGGATCTGAAATTTATGTTGAACTCTGCCGCGCGTGCAATAACAGCAGTAAGTATAAGTACCTAAGTATAATTTTTGTCCAAATTTAGTTGAGCATTGATTCGGAATCAGCTCATTGCGCTGATTACGAATCTATGTTTGACTCTATTTGGACAAAAGTTATACTTACTGCTGTTATTGCACGCGCGGCAGAGTTCAACATAAATTTCAGATCCGTCACTGTTCTACGATTATGATGATTTGACCATCTAACATCCGCCATATCATTCAACGCTCACCGTTCGTCGATTTGCCCAGCGATGCTTGGGCTGCATATCGACCCTGATACGCGTAAAAACATAACCCTATCTTTGCTGCCGCGCAGTCGGGTATTAATTCTTATTCGAACTATTCCTACTCGAATTATTCCTATTTTAGAGGCCTAAAAATACTAAATAGCCAAGTAACTGCGACCAACTTGGATGTACTGCTCGCCCGGCGCTGCCGCGGCACTACTCCTTTCGCTCGCGTGGATGGTCGGTGGTGGTCGGAGTTACCACTATAAAATACTACTACTTTGCGATATGCCCAGTGAAGCTGGGCATTTCGTTGCATTTTTTTTTTTTTTTAACTTTGCCCCACACTAGGATTTCTCCTGTATCGTGGGTGCGTTTACAAACATTTAAACTCACATACACAAACAGCCAGACCCGGAACAACTACTTGTAGATCATACAAATATTTTTTCCGTGCGGGAATCGAACCCGCGACACGCAGCGCAGCAGTCAATCGATTAACCACTGCGCCAACCATGCCGTCAAATCATTGCTGGGAATATCGATAAATAGGTTACTATCGTCGATCCACCCGCCTTTCGATTAGGCGCAACGTGATATAATCGGCGAAATCATGAAATGGCGGCGTATCGTGAAATGGCCAGGCAGATCACGATATGGCCATTTCTACGATTGGACCACGACATATGCATCCCGATTCCGCTAAATGCGTTAATTAATTAAATCTGGGTATTAAGGTTATTATACAATGTACAAGTGAGTGTTACCATTAAAACAAAGCTTTTGAATTCTAACTCTATGCACATTTTGTCGTATTTCCTAGCGGAATAAAAAATATCGTCAATCGGCTTCTCAAAAAGCGTCTTCAGTGAAATATTGTGAAATTATTCAGAAGTAGGTAGGTATTCTAATACATTTTCCAATTCTGAACAACGTTGATTAAAATTATGAAATAATTAAATGGTAGGTATCCACTCGAGCGCTTATATTTTTGTACAGATTGTAGATTTTAATTGGAAACAACACAAAGAAAGTATTTTAATTAAAACTGAACCTCTTTATTTTAAGAGCCTCTTTGCAAAATGGCCAATGTTTAACAGAATTTGACAGTATTTTCATCCCGAGCACAGTAATTAAGGGTTTACTATTAAACCGTCAGGTTATTTTGGTAAATATAAAGTAAATTGATGGCATCGAAAGTGTATCGAACAAAGGTTTTGAGAATATTGCCTTACTTGCCTGGAAACCCGAGTTGTAATGAACAAACCTGAAATAAGATAATTACCAATTCTTAGCCCAAAATGCCAAGTTAATGTTCCTCCCAATACAACGATAATTCATCAATCAACGTCAAAAATATGCCGACATAAATCCAGCCAATAAGTCCTTGAGCCATTAAAGGCAAAAAAAAAACTAAGAAAAAGACCTCGGAAAGCACTAAAAACTTCCATAACAGCATTATTCTAGCAGCCAATATTCTGACAAGATAATTAATATGACTTGGTCAGCATAGTGGCCGAACTCCGTCCAATATCATTTGGTAACCCCATTGTTAGTCAAGTGTAGTAACTAGAGATGCGGGTAGTGCATTCAATGGCTCTGCAAATTTGCCTCCGTCGGACTGTAAGCATGATAAAATGCACACTCAAGGCGAATGGAGTCACTACACTATTATGCTGGCTTGCTTTATTAGAAAGCTAGATAAATAGGCAACTACAGTGATATATCTTCACTGTTTGACGTTCCAGACATTGAATGGGGCTTTGTTTACGAGAATTGTTGTTTGTTTACCTTGTCTTTCATTATTTAGTTGGAAGAATAACATGTCTCTCGTTAGGAAGTTTTTGTTTCGCAAAAGTTTCAGTCAATTAGTGAGGGAAGTTACACCTTGGAACTTAAAAATGAGGTCATCCCTTGATAAGGATGTAAGATGTTACATGTCCGTGTGGTTTCGTTTTTGGTACAACTTCGAGGTTTTGCTTTTCTTCGGATAAAACTTTGTATTTTCAACTCACGTGATGTGATCCCATAACCAATTCCGTATTGAAACGTCTTCGATCAGGAAATCTTTTCTGCTTCGTAGATATTGAAGTCAAACCATTAAAGATCACAAGTGCACTTGTTACAATATTACTCGAACAAATAAAGCCAATGAAGCGCCAATAAAAAAGCACAAAGGACAGTGCCTAATTGAGCGTCGTAGTACAAATTGAAACAATGTTAATCGAAATTCACAAAGAGTGAAAAGAAACATTTTACAAACAGTGAAATATTTTATTCATATTTCAATACCGGGTAATTTAATGTTACTCTTCTTCCTCATAATTTCCTTCTACCTTTCCTTGGAATATTTTGTAAAAAGTCATTTGGAGAGGATCAAAGTTTTCCAATAAGCTTAAGAGCCTACAGTAAACGGTGATAAGGCTTGGCATTATTACGGAGTGCCTCATTAATAGGAAACGTTATGCATGAGTTACGCATTTCTTTAGATCATTTTCTTTTAAATGGCTTTATTATAAGTGTCTAAGCTACGATATAAAAATACTTTTGTTCATTAAAAAAAATTATAGCCCATTAATTTAAGTTTTGATGGCGCTGTTGTGAGACAATGGTGCCGATTCCCTTGTTCACAAACTAAACTTAATTTAAGTTCAGTGCATCTTTTTCTATCTATTTCATAATGAAAAGGACAGAAGATAAATTTTAGTTTAGTCCTGTCAAATTAATCAGCGCTTGACGTATTTTGACGTAATTTTAGTCGTCAAGTTTTTAATCACGTCTAAACTTATAGGGAGTAGTGACGGGCGCTGATTAATTTGACAGGACTAAATTAAAATTTATCTTCTGTCCTTTTCTTAATGAAACAGAAAGAAAAAGATGCACTGAACTTAAATTTAGTTTAGTTTGTGAACAAGGGAATCGGCACCAATAGTTATTTGTCGGTGACCTTGTGAAGGCTGCAGTAATCCGCTGGTTGCGGAAAACACAGAACAGGTTGAAGTGGTGGTGCTTGGGAGGGCTATATCCAGCAGTGGACGTCTTTCGGCTGAAATGATGATGAAGATGATGGGACAGTTGATAGTTTTTTCATGATTACGATTTGGTCTCATGGATAAAGTTGTTCAGCTTGGTGGTCTGTACCACCACATCCTTAAATTTGACAACACCTTTTTGATATATCATATATTATGATAAAACCGTGTCAAATTTTAAATGATTTGTTAGTTAATTGCAATAATAGGGATGTGTCCTGGGTCAAAAAAATAATAAATAAAAACTGTTTAGTCCGTCCGTCAATCAAATAAAAAAAAAGTATTAGACACGTATTTTTTGCTTTATCATATTAATAAAAAATGACTTAGATAAAACACATTAAACTTGGGGAATGGGGGCTCGGTACGTCACAGCTACGTATAAAATCTAGTGAGTAGTGACGTTCCACCTTTGAACTCAATGTATTGCTGTAATGTTTTGATTACGTAAAAAATGAAAAAATACGTGTCTAATATTTTTTAATAATCTACATGACGGACAAAAAAAATTTTTTTAGGCATCATGTCTCTTATTACATGAGCAACTTAAAACGATATTATTTATTTGGGCCCGTACAGGATTTTGTTTTCATTATTTTTTTTATTTTTTTTATTAGTGTTACTATGAGTGTGTTTAGTTTAAAATGTGATCTTTCTGTACTGTGTAAATACTTTTTCTTTCTTTCTTTCTGTATTAAAGACGAAACGTCAAAAAAAAAAATACAAACCTTTTCTTCTGTTCAGATGATTTATATTAACGTCGCGTCGCAATAAACCAAAGCCTTGAAAAAATACATGAAAAATATTCCCAACAAACTAGGCCTTATATCACGTCTAAAAATATCAAAACTTAACCTATTTCTTTAACGTAGGAGACGGGCTTAGACAATTTTTTACACTCCCCTATTTGATTCATCTCTCCCTCGTAAAACATTCCGGAACGTGCTGACTATGCCGCCTTCAATCTTCACCACTGACTGGCTATAAGACAAAGAGTGTTTTTAAAAACTTCAGTCCGTATTCACAGTTTCTAGGCTAGAGATAAAATGCAACTTCTGTTGTGGTGTGACCGAGTTACCCGGTGGAAACAAAAGTATGCTTCAAGGGACTTTATCTCTCCATCTACATGTATACTAAGAAAGCTATGCATTTTAAAATTTTGTTTTACTATGAATTTTGCTGTTGTTGGAAATCACAACGGTTGTTTAGAATCAAGATTTTCTTAGTTTGTTTCTTAGGACAAGTATTATGAATCTCAGTTTCTTTGCAAAGAATTTTATATCCATAACCATAATCTTATACTCGTATATAAAATTCTCGTGTCACAATGTTAGTTACCATACTCCTCTAAAACGGCTTGACCGATTTTTATGAAATTTTATATGCATATTCAGTAGGTCTGAGAATCGGCAACTATTTTTTTTTTTATGTGTTAGATAGGTAGGTAGGGTTGGGCAGGGTAGGTAGGGCAGTGTAGGGTAGGGCAGGTAGGTAGGGTAGAGTAGGGTAGGGTAGGGTAGTTAGGTAGGTAGGTAGGGTAGGGTAAGTAGGTAAGTAGGTAGGTTAGGTAGGGTAGGGTAGGGTAGAGTAGTGTAGTGGAGTTTATACTATAGCTTTTGACAGAACGAAGTCCGTCGGGTCAGCTAGTAATCTATACTAATAATAAAGAGGTAAAATTTGTTTGTAAGTTTGTACGTAAAGGGTAATCTCTGAAACTACTGAACGGATTCAGAAAATTATTTTTGCCTGATTTTTGGAGAAGGTTATAGGCTATTTAACATCACGCTGCAACCATAAGGAGCCGGGAAAAAAAGTAAGAAAGAACGCTATGTGAAAACGAAGTAATAGCATGGTTGGGCAACGGGATGTGACGCGGAGGGTAGGGGGCCGAAATTTCACGCGGACGAAGTCGCGGGACAGAAGCTAGTATAAAATTATAAATTCGAAAGTAACTCTGTCTATCTGTCTGTCTTTATGTTACCTTTTCACGCCTAAACCGCTGAACCGATTTCTATAAATTATGGCAAGGGATAGATGGCATCTTGAGAAAGGAGATAGGCTGCTTTTTGTCTCAAAAATAGTACTAAAGTGGATAATAATAATATAGGGGATAATTTGAATGAGGAACTTAGCATTTCTTAAGTTAGGGGTAACAAAAGAAAGACAAAGGTCTTGTCAAATGCCCATGTACCCACTCTCATAAATATCGGAGACGCTACACTCGAAGTTGTGGACGAGTATGTTTACCTAGGACAAACTATCCAGTTAGGTAGGTCCGACTCGGCTGGACAGCGTTCGGGAAGCTACGCAATATCTTCTCGTCCCACATACCGCAGTGTCTCAAGACGAAAGTCTTTGACCAGTGCGTGTTGCCAGTGATGACATATGGCACTGAAACGTGGTCGCTCACAATGGGCCTTATTAGAAGGCTTAAAGTCACCCAAAGGGCAATGGAGAGGGCTATGCTTGGAGTTTCCCTACGTGATCGAATCAGAAATGAAGAGATCCGCAGGAGAACCAAGGTAACCGACATAGCTCGAAGAATTGCCGTCTTCTTTGGACGTCTTTCGGCTGAAATGAAGTTAGTGATATATTCAAATTTATGATTTAGGTAAGAAATATAAAATTTCGTGTTTCAGCGTTTTTGTAAAATCACCCTCAAGGGGGGTCAAATTGGTGGGTGATTTTAAAATTCAATGAATATTTAAATTTTTGTGTCAGTGCCTCTTTCTCAGAGAATTAAGGAATTGGACATGTAGCCAGAATTCTGTATGTAGTCCGTATCTTGAGGTAATATAAAAATCGGTCCACCCACTTAAAAGTTACAACAATTTAAAGTTATAGCTAATAATATAATATTGAAAATAGAATATTATAGAATATAATATTCTATTATCATAGAATATTTCAAATGTATGATGAAAAAAAAAAAAAATATTTTTAAGTTAGATATTTAGAATCATAAATAATAGTTTAAAAATATATATATAGAAGTTTATTTGCATTTATTATCTGTCTGTTACTTTTTCACGGTTTAATGGCTAAATAGATTTATATGATAGGTATGCGGATAGGCCTTGACCTGCGTTAGGATATAGGCTACTTTTTATCCGAGAAGCACGTCCCCATGGGATAATTTCCAACATCCACGCAGGCGAAGCCGCGGGCAAAAGCTAGTACTCTATAAATATGCTTCGACTTAAGGCATGATTGTTAATTAAGAAGATACAATTTTCATCAATTAGAAACTCCTTCATGTATGATCAAAAGATTCTCTTACACAAAACATAACTACTTGAACTAGCTAGGTAAGCTATCCTATTATAGTAAGCCGTCAGAAATATGGAAGTAGGTACTAACTGTACTTGAAACTATACCACAGATTTATACAGATAGGACACACTGCAAAATCATTTATTAAATAAAAAGCGACTCTTGCTACGACGCAATAAAGTGCAATTCACGTTGTACAACGCTTATTATCTACAGTTATATTCACCTATATAAGTTGCCTCTCTTTGTATCGCATAACTCTTATACCGGCAGCGCGCAGCAGTCCTACTGAATTGGCCCAGTGAAATGGGCTCACCGCGTACTTGTAGCTTCATACCTAAACTGCGGAGTGTCCCATCTATATTAATCTGTGACTATATAAACTTGAAGTAGCTACAGTAACCCATATTAGTACCATATTAGTGAGTAAGGAAGGCGAATCTATAAGTTCAGTGTCTGTTCACAACAACAACATGAACGAGATATTAAATATCCCGGGGCTGTATTCCGTCAATGTGCGGTTCTACGAACTACCTACAAAGCAGGGTCTTCATGTTTCCAGTTACAGAATAATTGCATAGAAGTCTATGTTAGGGCGTTATTGAAGCCACACCGATCTACGTAGAATCGAAGGCTTGACCGCGTCGATGTCAGGATGATCGATAATAGGGAAGATGCACGTAATTCAAAACTTATTCACTATTTAAATTTAAATTGTATAGAAGTCAAGAAAAAATAATCTACTTTTTTAATTTTTTTTATGTATTACTTTTTTACAATTCATTATTTTTATGGTTCGATTTTTTGGTGGAACGGAACGCAAACTCAAAACGCGTCGTCTTCGACAATGCAGGAAGTGACGTAAAAACTATGTGAATAAAAATCTATTCTTTGTAAAGTGCTTGAAATCTCACTAAGGTAAGTGCGATTTCTGCTTAAATAAAGCACATAACAATATTTTATTTATATGATTTCGGGCTAAAAAACAGATGGCTAATAAACTAAGCAGTATAGTGGTAAATGACGTCACATCATGCCCGCGACAGAAATGGACGTTTAAACTCTAATAGAAAATTGTTGGAGTTTCATCAATTTTTTGAGCAATTACAAGCAGTAGTTGAATTTAACTTTTAATACTCTATTTGTGTTTATATGTATTACTGTCTTCTATTGACTTATACTCCATTTTTTATAACATTAGACAAATAACTGTTCTCACCCTTTCGTTATTTCGATGTAAACTTTTAATAAACTCCGTTATTTCACGATAAATAGAAAGCACTGTAATCTATTTACCATTTACATAAAAAAATAACTCTAAAGTGCAGTAATTTCAACAATATTACACAATAACTGTCGTAATTTAGCCGATATTTGTCTAATGCTATAGTAAATGGAGTATAGTGGAAAAAAATTAAGATGTTGATCGATGTCAATTAAGATGTTGTAAAATGTTTTGATAATTGTTGCTTTCATCTCTAAAGTTCATTTCTATAGTGTTTTTTTCTATTTTTCAAGTAAATTGATGGGCAAATTCATAGAAAATAATATTCAATTAATTCCCTGAATGAAAAGAAAAATAAGGCAGATCGTTTATTCGGTATGAGAAAAAAATACATATTTCGTTCATAAGTGGTAATTAGATGCTCGGGTTATTGTTCCGTAGGAAAATATATAAAATTAAGTCACGAAAAATACAACATATTCACAAGTAAGCCAATTACAAAATCTCTTTTTTCATTTGAGCTGAAATATGTAGGCATTTATTTTCGCTTAGTAAAAAGATTCAAATATAATTCTGGACAGGATGCCGGAAAAATTATTAGGAAGAGTAGAAATATATTTCATTCTTTATTATTCCGCTGTTTTGGGCTAAAACAAGGGGTTTTAAAATTACGGAACACGGCGTTAAGGCAGATTTTCTTTCCATAATAAAATTGGAGGGATTCACCGGATGCCTCGGTTGTAATATTTGCAATGGCGCATAGCTCTTGTTTTTTATTCATTTTTGCGTCCCCGTTTTCGGAAATTGCTAAGCATTTTAAATAGATTACGACATTTTAAATTCAATTTTGCTCTGGGAGTGGAAATTTTTGTTTTATTTTTAACCGACTTTGCAAATAAGGTTTCCAATTTCATCGTATTTACCTTTTATTTTATTTCTTATATATTTTATTTATTACTTTTATTTTATTTACCTTTTTTACCTTTCATTTTTGCGTCCCCGTTTTCGGAAATTGCTAAGCATTTTAAATAGATTACGACATTTTAAATTCAATTTTGCTCTGGGAATGGAAAGTTTTGTTTTATTTTTAACCGACTTAGCAAATAAGGTTTCCAATTTCATGGTATTTAGCTCTCCATTCAGGTTTATTAGGTGTTCAATTATATATGTAGTAAAACAGCGAGGTGACTGATCCATATAGTGCGCACGGGCAATAATTCGCAAAATTCTTTGTCTAGAATGAAACGATAAAAACCCACAAAATAATTAAAATTGTCATGCTTCAAGCAATACTAACATTCAAGCCTTGAAAAGGTCTTAAGAATGCGCTCACAGATCCACTAGCACCACTCCTTAAAAAAAATATTATCACGTGACTGAGAAGGAATTATGACAAACGGCTCAATCAACTCCCTCAGTAAGTGTGTAAAGTTTCATATTGAGTGAAGTGAAGTGAAGTGAAATCATTTATTTCAAATAGGCACGAAGATGCACTTTTGAACGTCAAAAATTACATGAATAGTTAATTGATTCTAGTTAGATTAGAATTGATTTAATTTTGGACACCACTGACTTCTCTTGAAGAACCACATCGTCAGAAAAGCTGCTAGTATTCTTACTACTTATAACCAACAAAATAATGCTAGTATCTTCTCATTCCCCACTTTTTCTACAATCTATCACAATCATTATCTTCCTGCCCATGTCCCATATTATGTTACTTGGGGTCGGCGCAACACAAAAGTCAAAGTCAAATCATTTATTTCAAATAGGCACGAAGATGCACTTATGAACGTCAAAAATTACATGAATAGTTAATTGATTCTAGTTGCGCCTTCCAAAAGGTAAGTTATGTATGGAGAAGATTGGGTCAGAAACTCCATACTTACCTACTCTTTTAAAATGTTAACAATAGTTTGTATACATTAATTAATAATTAAAGGTGAAGACGATGTACCTAGAATAAAAAAACCTGATAATATTTTTGAATAACCTAACTATAGGTATTTTCTAGCTGTTTTTCTTACTTTATATTTTCATATAATTGTTTTTTCTTGTAAATAATTAATCCCAGCCTATTATTGTCCCTCTGCTGGGCAAAGGCCTCTTCATAGACACAGAAGGCACGAGCATTGAGCACCACGCTTGTTCGAGACGGGTTGGCGCAAATTCCAACCATAATAGAGCAATAGAACAATGCTAGATAGTTAGGGGAAGAGGGAGAGTCAAGAAATGAAAACAAGGTGGTCAGCGCCCTTTGCTCTCTGCGCTGGCGTATGGGGTACCACTTTAGAAGCGACAATTTTTTTTTTAATGATTTTGAATTGTTTTTTTTTTTGCAATATAATTTTATTGTTATTTTGTGTTTGTTATGTTTTTATTTTGATTGTCATTTTTTTTTTCATCGACATTGTTTACTTGTTATCTTTTAATTTAATTGACATTTTATATTTGTGATTTAAATTGGAATTTTTATATTTTAATTTGTATGTCGATGCTGACAAAACATAGCAAGAACCTTTACTACGTATTCTTAATGTTGATACCTATGTTTAACAAATAAATGATTCTGATTCTGACCGATACGCAGACATAATCACATTTACGCAGATGCAAAACGAATCGAATGCAGTTATTGAGAAGAAGGTCAAGTTTCCGTTTCTGAAGAAAGTCTACTTCTAGATTATTTTGTTCTTTCTACTTTAAAAAAGACGTGTGGCACTCGGGGACTGCCGCGGTAAAGCTATTGCATAGCATTTTGTATCAACTTATGCAATTATAATTATTTATTTATTTTATTTATGCAGTATTTCTTTTTCTTTGATATTAATTTTTTTTTTTTTTCGTTACGGAATTTCTGGATTCGGTCCCCGCGCTCAAGGCCCGCGATAGAAGCTATGCAATAGCTTAAAAACAAAATAAATAAGTGCTGAACGTCGTAAAAGTGTATAACTACGTAAACAAAGTCAAATACTATTCAAATATAAGCATAATAACAACTTTAAAATAGACGAAAGTGTTGAACCTAAAGTAATTTTAAATAAAAAAAGAGTGACAAACTGTTTTGACAGCGAAAAAATTCCATGTACATGAGTCATTTCCAACCGTCTAGTCAAGTTTAAAAATTGTTCAACTGGAATGGTATCAACTATTTGGCAAGCTTTAATTAAGTCGTTGTAGCCTTGCGGTGCAACAGGGGAACTGAATGTACTCGTAATCGACTGGTCGAGAGTTCAAACCCCACTATCAACAATCACTTTTTGTGAAGATCATAATTTTATAAACTAATATTTATAAGAATAAAATACGCAGTACACAGAAAAAAGAACTGCCAGAAATTATTAGATCACTAGAGGGTACTGGTGTAGTAAAACCGTCGGAGTGGGGAGCGTGAGGTTTTTTCGTTACGGAATTTCTGGATTCGGTCCCCGCGCTCAAGGCCCGCGATAGAAGCTATGCAATAGCTTAAAAAATAATTACTTACCACAATTGGTAAAAAGAATGAAAAGTGAAGTAATGACAGAAAAATTAATAAATGCGTTAGGTACATGGTACTCACATATTTACAAACATTGTATATGATTTTCCAAAAAAAAAAATTAACATTAAATAAGTCAGTGTGTGAGTTAAATTTATATTAATCACAGAAAATAAAATTAATATCGTAAAAATTATAAATTATACAGTTAAATTAGCAACCAGTTTGATTTTGTCTAGACTCTAAATTGTCCTATGGAGCAGGACCAGCATGTTTCCAAGCATTCTTATCTTGATATTGGATTGAGACACGAAGCAACAAAATTCGATCTAAAGAAAAACGGTCACATTCCTCTAGATCGTATTTTGTTGCTTCATGTCTCAATATGAAACTTTATAAAAGGTATGTATGTTGGTAAAGGTGTGTATGTTTGTATTAGAAAATTCTAGACAAACTTACCGAGGGAGCTGATTGAGCCGTTTTTTGTTAATAATTCCTTCTCAGTCACGAGATAATATTTTTTTTTAAAGAGTGGCATTAGTGGACCGGTGAGCACCCTCTTAACGTTACTTACTACTTGCGTAAATCTCAACAAAAAAAGAAAGAAGTTAATTCTTCGTCTTAATCAAGTGGAGTGGCGCACACAATTTTTGTATTATGCCAGTTCGAGGTTTACATTCTCATTCGGAGTTTTTCCGACTCCAAGAGCTAGGTAAATTTGCCTTTGACTAAGCTTCGTACAAATCGGATATACTCGTTCCTACGTGGTATTAAAACAACATATCACATAGTAACCCTTGGGCAAATAAGTAAATGCGAGTGATATGGGTTTGACAAGGCCGGATGAAATGTCCAATTGATTGCGATAAATCTATCTTTGCATTAGCATTGCAATCTATTTTTGATTTGCGGAGTTAATGATTGACAGGGTTTAATACCTTATTATTGCTTTTATAGTGGTCAGTAATATTATATACTCTCTGCCTGCATCTGTGTTTCCGAACGCATACAAGCCTAATGAATTCAAAGTGAGAGTGAACAGGCTTCTTCTGGGTAAAGTCACTCCATCGTCGACTTTGTCTCTGTCACCTCTGACCTAGACTAGAGTCAAGAGCAAACCAATCGTAGAATTAAAAAAAGAGAGTTTTAAACTTCTTTATCTTATTTATTTATTTACACTTTATAATGGGCGGCCTGCCTGCGATCTCTTCCAGGCAACCTTGGCATGAACAGTGATTTTCTGGACATAAAATGAGGTTGTCATTGGTGCAAATGACAAAATACTATAATAGATACACAGATATATGCTATATAGCAGATACATAGATACATACATACTAACTATATAAGAAACGAAAATAAATGAAGACTATGGATTATTACAGCAACAAGAACAAAATCTCATGACAAGTAATGTTCCTTCACGAGTCTTTTAAACACAGGCAACGATTGCGTGCGTTTTATCTTATGTATGTAATGGTATCAACTACTACTACTTGAACTTTCGAGTCTTATGCCATCGTTTAATTAACCAATCACAAATTTTATTGATTTTGGCCTAGTAGACTATAATTATTCGTTGACCATTTCCTATTTTGATAAGTACCTGGTACTTGTTGAAAGGCCTATACTGTCCTCCCATACCTGTTATTTTAAAATATTGTAAAAGCCAATTATTTTTAAAAGAGTAACCGTGGAGTTTCTTGCCGGCTCTGCTCCATAGGAGACGACCAATTGTCGCTTCTTCACGATATCTCGGAGGTCTGTCCCCGCCAGGTGAGCCCCCAGTTACCTGGGAGAGGCCGGTGAGGACGACCAGCGACGAGATGGCGACTTTATGGCGCTTCTACAGGTCAATGTAGAATATACCCGACCCACTTATCAAAGCTAGCCAAACCATGACCCGGGTAATAGGCGGAATATAAGTATGAGAGCGGCATAATTTTCTGCGCGTCGTACGATGGATGAAGGCGAATTGAACGCGAACCGCGCGAGCTCGCACGCGCGGACTTTGTTTTGCCAAGCAAATGTGAACCCTACATTTTGCGTTGTAGCAAGACGACGTGATATTACTTCGATGGGTTCCGTATTTAAAAATGTAAACGTAACGTATGGGCGCATCGGCAGGGCCTCAATGCTTATTTATTATAGAAAGTGTAGTAGTACGAGTATGTAACCCACACATATGCACACTCGCTTGCAAGCTCAAGTGCAAGCGACGTCACACGTCTCGTATAGTTCTCGCAGGCGACTCACGATACACAGTCGTGTCATTAATCGTCGCTCTCGCAAACCTCATGTAAATCGTGTTAATTCCTAATCACCATAATATAAGTTACTTATTCTCATTAACCGTGTACTGTCTAGTATAGTGACTTTTACAATAAATTCACTGTGCACTACTGAAAGAACATTTAATTTCATCTACTACAGAACCCAAATCACGTCACAACAAAAGTTCTATAAAAGCACAAAAGTATGTAAATCAAACAATTAAAAATGTTTTCTATGCGTAACATGGGTAATATGATTCCCCTTGGTAAGACTGGTCGTCAGGCTTTCGGGCATCTGACGACCTGTAACGATTGTAGAAGATCCAAAATGACAGCCGGGACCAACGGCTTAACGTGCTTTCCGAGGCACGGATGAGTCTCGGTGTGTAAAGATGGTTACCTATCCACGGACCAACCCCGGCAAGGGTAGCTTAACCTGATGGATCGATCCTCACGGCTGTTATTACTAGAGATCGGATATTCGGATGCATATTCACCTAAAATTGAGATGTTTGCTATTATGGAAAGCGCTTTTGTATCGAATAAATCCCGCGGTTCCGGTGTTTTATTTTAATTTTAACTAACACACACCACCCCTGCTCTTACACCCTACATACACATATTTGCATAAGGGGTTAAAATAATTTTAAATAAATATGTATCTGAATAGTTATGCAATCCAAGAATCCCAGGTATTTTTTATTTTTAATAAATTATATTTTAGAAGTCGCATCCATACTATACATCCGACTAACTAGTCGGATGTATGGTATGGAAGCGACTTCTAAAATATAATTTGCAAAAAAAAAAAATGCATAAATGCATTGCCGGTATTCCTGGCATCACGGGATATTTTCTTACAAAAATATTTTAAGAAGCTGCTTCCATAATAATTAACTTTAGGTAAATATGCATCCGATTATCCGATCTCTAGTTATTACTTAGCCACGAGCTCAAAAATATTCAATTATTTCTTATGAGGCTAGGATAATTTTCTAAAAAGCTTTCATCTCAGTAGGTAATCTACATTGACTTTACCTACTGGCTGCATATTGGCACTAATTAATAAATAATAAAAAAATATTATGCACCTATAGGTATTCTAGATGCAAACGAGTGCAGTAGCTGTGGTTAGCTGTTGCCTGACGATAATGAACTGGTCTTAATTGCAGACTACCTCATAATAGGTTAATTTTGAAGACAATTAGGCACTGAATTGACCCATGTGGCTTAATGTAGATAGAATGATAATAATAGGTATGAGTCTATTGGCTGATCTTATATTGAATCAGCGGGTAGGCAGGCTTTCTAGAAAATGGTTGTACTTTGTTTCATAACTAACAGTTTTAGAGAATTTCGTTTCACATGATTTTTTTCTCATATTTTCTTTTCATAGAATAATCAATACGCAGAATATTTACTTTGAAGATTTTTAAATCATTGATTTTTGTTTCACATAAAGTTTAATGTTAGAAATAGTCATATCATAGAATAACAAATCAAATATTCTTTATCCTTATATTGTTTATTTAATATAAAACTTAATACCAAGAATAACATTTTATCCATGTTCAATTTTTCATCAGCAATTTTTTGCATTTCGCAGCATGCAAGCAAGCATGCAGCATGCAAGCGAGCATGCAACATGCAACAGGCATGGTTTCTGTCACGGCTCTGGTGCTGCGGGGTTCCGGCGGTCCCACGCGAGCTTATCGTCACAGATGGTATTCACGCACACCACCGCAGCTTCGGCTTGCTGGCCGGCAGAGCCGGCCAGCTTCAGCCGCGGCGGCGTGCATTAAAACCACCTGCTCCTCAGCTCGCGGGCCGCCAGATCCCTCCGGATTTAAATTACACTCTAGGGGTAGGGCAGACAAGACTATGTGGAGTCGGTTTTGAAGCGATTTATTTCTGTCACTAACTTATACCGAACAAACATATTCGTTAAAAAATAATTCTACTGTCTGATAAATTTGTTAAACAAAAAAATGTAATAAAAAATTCATTGAATTGTGTTTCTGTGAAATATGTTTCATTCGTGTAAAAAGTCTTTGAAACAATAATATTCGAACTAAAAATATAAGGACCAAATATTAAATGAAACATTTTCTGGGAAACGATATTCTATGAAATTTCTGTCTGCGAAATAAGGGGACACCCTAAGAAAATATATTGTTATTATAGAACCATCTAAAGGTATAAAATCTTGCTGACCAATCCAGTTTAGCTAATGTTTTGTAGTGTTCTAGATTAAGGTATACACCCTTTTTAGGGTTCCGTAGTCAACAGGGAACCCTTATAGTTTCACCATGTCCATCCGTCTGTCCGTCCCCAGCTTAGCTCAGACACTCTTAGTATTAGAAAGCTATAGTTTGGCATGAATATACATATTAATCACGCCGACAAAGTGGTAAAATAAAAAAAACATGAACAAAATTGTTATTTAGGGTACCTTTACATGTAAAGTGGGGAAGTTTTTTTTTTCTTTTACCCTATGGTGTGGGGTATTGTTGAATGGGTCTTTCAAAAATATTGCGGGTTTGTAAAAACAATTTTTCGATTAAGGGGTCCGTTTCTGAAATATTTTTGTTAGAGTTAAGTGTGTCGCCCCCCTGCCTGCTAAATGGTTGCACTTGGATATGTAAATAAAATCACAGCAGTAGTAAAACGAAGTTAAAAGGAATACTATCACAGTCAAATAGGCGTCACAAGTTACCGAGTAATAGTCAACCAACCTACATTTACAGTTGAGTTTTTTGTTCTCCCATACATTCCGTATGGAAGAACAAGTTTTTCAACTACGATGTTAAGTTTTTTCTTGGGATAAATTCATACCTACTACGGAACCCTTCATTGTGCGTAGTCCGACACGCACTTGGCCGGTTTTTATTGTTCTTCTTTGTCTCTAAATAAATAATTCATATCCCCATCATCATCATTCCAGTCGAAAGACGTCCACTGCTAGACATTGGCCTCGTCCAATTGGGGGGGTTTGCCATAATCGCCACGCTTGGCAGGTGGGTTGGCGATCGCAGTATGGTGTTAAAAATGAATAGAGAACGCTGCTGCCCATTCTCTAGAAAGTCCCTTAGTCGTCTTTTACGACACCCACGGGAGGAAATGAATGAATGTGAATTCATATCGTGCATAGGAAAACTCCCATCGCGTGGTGGACAGATCATTCCCTCCTACAGAGAGGAGGCCTGTATCCCAACAGTGGGAACAATAAAGGCTGGTTATGCTTGCTATAGGAAAACTACGTGATAACTTTACACTGATAGCTTTTGCCTTCACCAAATAACACTCGTCACTACATTCAATCAAAGTTCAACCAAAGTTGTCGACATAGCTCACAGAATAAGCAAGCTGAAGTGGCAATGGACCGGCCATATTAGCCGTAGAACCGATGATCGTTGGGGTAGACGTGTTCTTGAGTGGAGACCGCGAATCGGCAAACGTAAGGTAGGACGCCCTCAGGCTAGGTGGAGCGAAGATCTTCGCAGGGTGGCTGGTAGCAGCTGGATGAGAGTTGCCGAGAATCGAGCTGGAGCTGAATGGCGTGCAATTGGAGAGGCATATGTCCAGCAGTGGACTGCTATAGGCTAATGATGATGATGATGATGACTACATTCAATTTGATACTACTCTGCTTTATATTATGAGATCCTGGAATACTAAGGGCGGGTTGTATCACGTCCACTTAACGCACGCTTATACGTTATAAATAGCGCTAACTATCGTCAAACCAAAAAAAGCGTTGGTACACAAAATTATGCCCTTAACGTTCGTTAAAAAATAACGATTACAGTAACCGGTGTCATACCGATTACGCGAACGCGATTACGAAGCGATCCGATGCGGTTAACGCGGATTCAACGCGACGCGGCGGCTCTGTCCTACGTGCGCGCGAAGTCACCGCTTCAGCCGCCGCATTCAGTATCCTGCATTTGTCATAGACGGACGGAAACAATATTTTTTATGGGAAAAAAAAAATGTGTACCTAGTTACTTGTAGTACCAACTTCTTTCGCTAATTCCTCCCATTCACATTAATTTTTATTCATTTATCCCATAGTGTATGTGTGATATAGGGCGTTCTTGAACAGCATTCATTAAAATTTCTACTTGCACCATTTTTAACATTTTTGTAATAACATATTTTACGTGCGATGGGTTACGTAGGCCACCGCAATAGAGTATCATTGTTTGTATCATTCGCGCCGCTTTGATTCGCGATCGCGTTCGTGTTGAATCGCCTACGTAGGACACCGCGTTAACATTTGAACTTTGACGATCGGTTTTATATGCAGTGAAAGAACGCTTTGTATTTAACGAACGTTAAACATCATAAATGTAATCGTTATTATTTGACGTACGTATGTTACGTTAACCAACCGCTTGAAACAAACGGCCCTTACACTTTAACAGAACATTGACCTTTTTAATTAAATATACACCAATGTTTTGCTTATTCTAATAATTCTGTACCTTATACTATTATGCTGAGTTCGAGTAAATCCAGATAATTAACGAGGCCTATTTAAAGCAGCTCACCGAAGCGTAACTAAATAATATGATTAAATTAATACACTTTCCTTCTCCTTATAATAAGTTCGCTACTAAGCGACCGGGATTCATGAATTTTACATTTTAAACCTAACACAATTGCTTACCTACGAGTTCAGTTAATCTTGTAAATTCAGCTTTCTAAATAAAGTGAATTAATAAAGCTGCGGAAGGTATATAAAAGGTAGGGATATTCGACGTCTTTACGCGCACTACTGTGTCAAAATAAATAGATTTTTCAGTTCATTCTCAGAACTTTGGCTGTGAGACTGGGCCTCAAGTCTGCTATTACAATAGTGTCAGAATGGTCTCTTCATTGTGAGTTTTTGACAGATTTGCCATACAAAAACTGTCAAATACTCACAATGGCGAGACCATTCTGACACTATTGTAATAGCAGACTTGAGGCCCTGTTTTGTTACAAGAGTGCGCGCTATGATCAGTGTTGCCAATTTAGCGACTTTGTCACTAAAAATGATGACTTTTGCCTTAGCGACAAAAAAAAAAAAGTTTTGACGACAAAAATTATTTAGCGACTTATCTGACGACTTTTGGAGTACAAATCAAAACAGTTTTAGACGATGGATATCTACGTTTTTTGTCAACTTTGAATGTAACATTTTCTTTAATTGTTTTATTTGGAACATTCTACAATAATGTCTTTTGACAATATACCAACGTCGAAGTGATTCGACTTTGGTATATCGTCAAAAGACTCTTTCTCTCTATTGCCAAACTCTCTCTGCTTTGCCTCTTTTTTTTTTGGCCCCCCTTTCATACCCCCATGGCGTCTTGTGCCCCTCCCAGAACGTAATCCGGATCCATCCCAGGTGAAATCAGTTTTAGCGACTTTATAGAGACTTTTGATATTCAGCCTAGCGATTTGGATTTATTGGAGCTAGCAACACTGACTATGATGTTTCCATAGAATGATAGTTTGTCTTCCATACAAAGCCCACCGTCGGTCCCTTGGCATCCTCCCTCCGACCCTGCCCTAAACCGAGGATCGTACCCAACAGGGGGTGCCCTTAGCGCGCAGTCGTTTAGTTTATAAGTTTTTACGCCCTGGCTGAAGGCATTAAGTTTCGTTAGGAGCTTAAGGCAATCACAGGAAAGTCCCGTTAAAGAGTCTCAACCTCTCAAGGTTATCTCTGCACTTACACTTACTCTCCTTACAAAGCACTGATTTGTGACCGGGTATTTGAGCAGGTGCAAAGTTTTAACAAATCTACTTTTTGTCTCCCGTCCTACAATCCTTTAATCAAGTGTAAGGAATCTTGAAGCTCTGTCTAGCAATGGCTTTATGATTGCACACAGCCATAACAAAGTAAATTAATCGAGTTATGGTAAATAAAAGGCTGAAGCCGAGTTATCCGTCTTTTACAATAATCTCAACGCAATTTGGCATCATTCCATTTGAAACTGTTGTTTGTTATTTAGACATCTCATTTATCTTCCCCTGAATTACTCTGTGACAAAGAGAAGTTTTCATATTATAATTCCTAAGCATTTAATGAGTACTGAAACGTTTCGTATTTGAATAACGAAATAAAACGTCCCTTTTGTATAGAAGTTTAAATCTTTCCTTCAGCCGTTATTGTTTTTCGGTAAATTATGTCACGTATTGTTTAAATATGTGAGGAGGAGGAGCTCGTGGCTAAGTAATAACAGCCGCACGGGTCAATCCGTCAGGTTAAGCTACGCTTGCCGGGGTTGGTCCGTGGATGGGTGACCATCTTTACATACCGAGACTCCTCCGTGCCTCGGAAAGCACGTTAAGCCGTTGGTCCTGGCTGTCATTCGTGGATTTTGACAGTCGTTACGGCTCGTCAGAAGCCCAAAAGTCTGACAGCCAGTCTTACCAAGGGGTATCGTGTTACCCAGTTACTGGGTTGTGGAGGTCAGATAGGCGGTCGCTCCATGTAAAATACTGGTATTCAGCTGCATCCGGTTAGACTGGAAGCCGACCCCAACATAGTTGGGAAAAGGCTAGGCAGATTGATATTGTTTAAATATAATTCATTAAAATTTTAATGATTCGTGGATCTTGCTTTTGTTTGTCGTTTTGGGCTCGTCATCATTACAGTCTTTATGGTTCTACCAAGATGATAGGCCTCTTTTCTGTTACTCAATTCAAAGCGGTACAGAACTACGAGTATCCACATCTTTTAAGCTAGCCTCACAATGCCGTTTGACCAATTGGATCTGACGCTTTATATTTTTCTCCCGTTCTAATATATTTTCATCAGATCTTACAAAGGTATCCAGTATTTTATCTATTCGATTTACGTGCCAATAATATCGCATTGAGGATTTCAAAACTCCTATTGTAGTCCATTGGCGCGATTCGCACAAATCTTCGAGGTTCACAACATCACAATGGGCATTCCCATATAAATTTATATCTGCTATCCGAGTGCATTCCATAAAGATACATATCGAAACGCGACACCGTATGCGGAAAAATATTTCAAATGGGAACGCAAAGCTCTGCACGACTGTACTGAAAAGGATTATGTTCGAATAGATTTTTTAAATGTTTGCAGTTTAGAGCGCTAGACATTCTTTTTCGGTTTGTTTTTATTGGATGAAAGCTAGCCAGTTAGTACAGTTATGAACAGCAGGCTGTAGTCGAAATCCAGAGTTGATACAAAGTTATGAAGGAGTCACACCTACACGTCCTATACGTGGTATGAGCTTATCTATACAGGGTCAAATTTTATTAGCTAGCGAAACTCCGAAGATTTGATGGGTATCGATATCTAAACACGATAAAAAAAAGATAAAAAAGTTTTGATGTTTATTTCTGGGGTCAATGAGATAAGATGAGATAATCATTTATTTGCTCAAACATGAGTACAATACTTACAACACAAATTGTCAGCATGCAAAAGATGTTAAAGTTAGAGATAAAACAGATCATCACGTTTGCCTTAAATAATGGCATGCAAATATTAATAAAACGAAGCACAATGTTACTCCGAGCCAAATTATATAAAAAAAGTCATGGTATTATAGATCATTAAGAATAATAATCGCAAATATAGCATTAATTTCGAAAAAAATTGATTACCATAAAAAAAGGTTATAGTGAGTCAATCTTAAACGATAGCATATTATTATGCTGTCGCGGACTTTTTTTTAGAACTTTTAAAGAGGAACAATTCCATCATACATGATATTTGCGTAACTTAAACCGTTCACGCAGCGCACGCAACGGAAGCTCTCAAAAAGGAATAATTTTTCCCGTTTTTGTAACATTTTGCATTTATGATCAGCTCCTATTAGTCGTAGCGTGATGTTATATAGCCTATAATATTCCTGAATAAATGGAATATCCAACACAAAAAGAATTTTTCAATTCCAACCAGTAGTTCCTGAGATTAGCGCGTTCAAACAAACAAACAAACTCTTCAGCTTTATATATTAGTATAGATTATATAGATTATGTATTTATCATCTTACAATATCATTCATCATCATAGTTTATTTTTAATTTTTAATAATATATTTAGATTTAAACAAAAAATCATTTCCATGGCTTCTCTACCACCTAAATTTGAACATCCGGTGGTGGTTCATCTGGTGTATCTTTTAAAATATTTCGTGTATGAATGATACACCTATATATAATTCTTCTGCATCTCTGTAGGTTACTGAACTCCTCCCAAACGACTGGACCAATTTCGATGAAATGTTTTGTGTGTATTTAAGTGGGTTTTTGGATGGTTTAGATTCACAATTGGACTCGGTTGGTGGCGCTGCGATCGAGTTCTAGGAAACAGGACAGCGTCTTCCGGTTAGTTAGTTTACTATAGAAAAAAGTGGTAATAATTGCTGAAATTATAGCCACCTACGTAATTAAATTCAAATGGAGTATAGATAAAAAAAAAACCTTGCTATGCCTTTTTTACCACCTATAGATGTTTCTCTTAAAATATTTCGTGTATGAATTTATATAATACAGGATACATTTTTAACCAGTGAGCTATTTTTTTTTTTTGTGGTTCAGTATGAGTAATAGAACAGATTTCCATTATTTATTCAATACTTTTTTTTTGGTCCAACTTGAAATCAGCAAAATATGGATACAATCTATTCGTAATAATATCAATGGGCGAGCGCAAAGCTGATAGGAACCTACTACTGCGTTCCACATCACTGACCAAGCCGCCGCCGCCGGCGCGTTGCGCGACGAGTATCCATTATACCAGTTTCAAAATAAACATCTTTCGTTAACGATAACTTAATTTTTTTTGTACTAAGACATCAAAATAAGAAGTAGGTGTATAATAAAACAGGTTTAAGTTTAATTTGTCAAAATTTGCGCACTGATTAGAAAGTTTTGCTGTATAAATATAGTGTTAATAATAGTGCCTGCGCATAAGATCCCACTTCAGGGCAAAGGCTAAAAGCACAGCAATTACGTATTGCCACTTTAATCACGGAAAGGTTTTAAATGTCCTACTAACGGTGAACCTACAGGATTAGGGATGCGAGTAGACGTTTTAATTAGGGCAGGTATTAGGAAAACTCGTTTAGAAAGATGAATACGCTGCCCGACGGAACCCAACCTTGAGCTTGTTTCTTTTATACTCATAGATTGCTTTACCTACGTAAGGAGGAGCTCGGGGCTAAGTAATAACAGCCGCACGGGTCGATCCATCAGGTTAAGCCACGCTTACCGGGGTTGGTCCATGGATGGGTGAAAATCTTTACAAAAGACTCCTCTGTGCCTCGGAAAACACGTTAAGGCCCAGATATATGCCAGTGACCTTGAGTGGTTAACTTGCATGTTCTGTACTGAGCTCACGCAACGCGTCGTACGTCCAGCCAGTAATAGGACTCGCCCATCCACGAGCGCTGTCTCAAATAAGACGCATTATTAATTGATTATAGATAAAACAAAAGGTATTTTAATAAAACACGTATACTAAAAGATCAAAAATTAAATTATTTTTAAAAAGGTGAAGGTTTCAGAAAAATATGCTTGATAGATTTTTCGTGATTCTGAGTTTTTATCTGCGTTAGACATAACTTTACAAATTCATTTAATTATGTCATCATCATCATTTCAGCCGAAAGACGTCCACTGCTGGACACAGGCCTTCCCCAATTGGGGAGGATTTGCCATAATCGCCACGCTTGGCAGGCGGGTTGGCGATCGCAGTATGGTGTTAAAAATGCATAGAGAACGCTGCTGCCCATTCTCTAGTAAGTCCCTTAGTCGCATTTTACGACACCCACGGGAGGAAATGGGGTGATGCTATTCTTTAAGTCCGACACCACACGGTACTTTCACTATGTAATATAAACATAATCTAAAATATTCACATATGAAGTTATTAAGAAAATGCTTTAATTAAACATATATATTTTTCCAAATTATTAACACTACTCGTTTAGACGTGAATTTCAGTATAAAATAATTAAAAGTCAGTTATCGTCGCCTTAAGCAGTTGGCCCCCGCTGTCATTCTTGGATCTTTGACAGTCGTTATGTTTCGTCAGAAGCCCGAAAGTCTGACAACCAGTTTTGCCCAGTTATTGGGTTGTGGTCAGATAGGCAGTCGCTCCATGTAAAATATTGGTATTCAGCTGCATCTGGTTAGACTGGAAGCTGACCCCAACATAGTTGCAAAAAGGCTAGGCAGATTAATTGCTTTACCGACGTAAGTATTCTTTAGTGCGCCAATTCCAATAATGAAAAAGCGTCTTGGAATATTTTATGACGTGACTAGCTTCTAACCGATTACCATAAAAAAATGTTATAGTGAGTCAATTTTAAAAGATACACATAAAATATGCTGTCGCGGACTTTTTTTTAGAACTTTTAAAGAGCAACAATTCTATCATACATGATATTTGCGTAACTTAAACCGTTTACGCAGCGCACGCAACGGAAGCTCTCAAAAAGGAATCATTTTTTCCGGTTTTTGCAACATTTTTCATTTATGCTCCGCTCCTATCGGTCATAGCGTGATGAAGGGACCTCGGTATGTGTGTCTAGAATTTTCTAATACCTTTTATAAAGTTTCATATTGAGACACGAAGCAACAAAATACGATCTAGAGGAATGTGGCCGCTTTTCTTTAGATCGAATTTTGTTGCTTCGTGTCTCAATATGAAACGATAAAAAAGATAATAGAAAATTCTAGACACGCTTACCGAGGTTCCTTATTGAGCCGTTTTTCATAATTCCTTCTCAGTCACGAGATAATATTTTTATAAAGCAGTGGCACTAGTGGACCGTTGTACTCCCTCTTTAGAGGCTCAATCACATGCAACATTCGAGTTGCTTCGACCGATACAGCTTACTTGTTTGAACTACAAATATTTCATAAGAACAAAACTTCACATTTCTTTTACTTTAAAATGGTGGAGCTCTCGGTACACAGTTTCACAGAATGTAATTGAATATTGGAAGCACAAGCCGGATCGTTCTGCAACGAAACAGAATCCCGACCGGATCCTCTTCACTATGTGCTCTTAAGTACGGATGTACCTAAATATATAGCTACATTCAAGCAGTATTTAGAGCCTTTTCAGTTTTCGTGCGTATCTCTTCTGTTTCCAAAGGTATCTCCTGTCATATCGGCGCATGAATTAAACAGTAGCCTGCAATGGAAGGTGACTGACCAGGGTGAATCGGGACGATTAAAATGAGCTTAGTTTAATGTAGATTATTTTGTAATCTATTATAAGCATAAGTTTTGGATGCATCATTATCTGCCTAGCCTCTTCCAGTATTTTACATGGAGCGACTGCCTATCTGACCTCCACAACCCAGTTACTGAGTAATATTATACCCCTTGGTAAAACTGGTTGTCAGACTTTCAGGCTTCTGACGACCCGTAACGACTGTCAAAGATCCACGAATGACAGCCGGAACCAAAAGCTTAACATGATTTCCGAGGCACCGAGGGGTCTTGATATGTACCTATAGATGGTCACCCATCCACGGACCAACCGTGGCAAGTGGGTATATTCCCGCTGTCCCCATCGCCCGTGTCCCCATTAATTTTACTTTATTTTTATTTAATATTATTAATTTTAGGAAAACTAGTTCAATGTGTAAAGATGGCCAATTACAAGCTTCTACTAACAATTAATGTGAATAACATTAACGAATACACGAATACAGCGACGTAAGAGATACACATATGCATTATCTCACGCTCAAAAAATACAATAATTTGGAAATTAATTGGTAAAAAAGTATTGTATATTATGTATTATAGTTATTTTTATATTATATAGAATAGGTCCAAGCGAATTGAAAAAGTTTTAGTCAATCGTAGAACGCGAGAATAACAAATATTCTAGGTAATATTCTATTATTTGTTTATGAACTAAGGAAAACTGAACTTTCTCTGCTGAAAATAATAAGCACTATTCCTAAAAGCTTCTGACATTCAGGTAAAAACGAGGATTTCGTTATTATAGTGATACCTACTAATGAGCCTTTATTTTGTTCATAGAGTTGCCTTTTATTTACATTATACTCGTAGTTAGTGTTGCAAACAAGGAGAGCTTCAAACCTTTTATTTATTTTAAAAAGAAGCCATTTGGAGACGTATCTTACATGTATGGAATACTATATTATTATCACCTGACCTCTATACGTCTTACAAACTGAACACGAACTTTTTTTTTTACAATAAGTTTCTGTACCCTTTTTGCCTTTACATAAATTCAAAATCAGTTTTCTTTAAACAAACTTTTTCAAATAAGACCTTTGGAGACTATATTCAGAGGTAGCTAGTGCTTTAATCAAATAAACAATTTAATTTATTTATTTTTTTAAATCGGTCAGACGTACTACTTACACTATCCAACACCCCAACACCTTTCGCTACTCCACACTTACACAAAATAACGCCCACATATACACACACACACACACACATTTTTGTATTGTCTCAGTTTTTCTTCTTACATTCATTGATGCATCTTTTTGCATGTCTTTTGGGGCTAATATATATTTTTGTCAGTTTTGAGGGGTCTGGCGCTGTATGCCGAGATACAGGACTCGTCCTAGTTCGGCTACAGATGTACTAACCATATGTAGGTTAGTATATGTGCTCCCATGTACTAACCTATAAGTATATGTAATCCGTTGTATTATTTTTGGTGAAATAAATTATTATTATATTATATTATAATGCAAGTTTTACCGTGCGCGTAGCGTGCGGTAAAATTCACATTATAGCCACGTGTGACGTAGAAAAAATTAACATATACTTCCGTTACAAGTAGATATATAATCCTATATTATTATCACCTACCTCTTACAAACTGAACACGTACCTATAAAGTAACAATTATGTTGCGAGTCAATTAATGAACTCAATTACCAACTACAATTAACTGAATTACTTTACAACTAGCGCTGTTGTTGGGAACAGGTTCACACGTACGGTGAGGGCTTCGTTTTATGCTAGTCTGCCATTCGCTTTGTCTTGTCGTGTAATTAATTGTCATTTACGACTAGTTTATAGTATGATTTAGGAGAACTTGTTGATGTAGTGTTGGAACTGTATCTTATTAGTTCTTTTAATGCTTGAATTCTGGAATTATGTTCTGTAGTGTCGGTTCATTTCGAAACTCAAATATGAACTGAACTGAAAAGCTGAGCTTTAATGTATCATAAAACCTATTGGGCCTTTCAAATAAACATGGAATAAAGTTATCCTAGAAATAACTTATACTTAATAACCAAACATTTTTTGACGTTAAACCCAGCATAATTTTATTCCGTGTTTATTTGTATAAGGGTAAATGTGTTACCCACATTTGCAAAATAAATTTCTGTTCTATTCACAAAATTCGACAGCGGTTACACACCTCGACACTTTTTTAAATGTCGATAAAGTTTTAGAAATAAAAATCATTATGACATGAGTTAACATCATTCTAACTTTAGAATGATGTTAAGTCATGTCATAATGATTTTTAGGTCGACTTTTAGGCCCATACCTACTTAGGTATGGGCCTTAAAGTCGACCTATAAATCTGATTTAGACATAAAATATTTCAACCCCAATAATTTTGTATATAGCCTGTACACAATAACATAATGTTAGATCTAGAAGTTTTTGATGGACGAAAAGAGGCTGACACAATCATCAATATAAAAGAGTTCCGTAGACCCTTTCAATCCCCAATAATACAACTCTAAGGTTGCGGAACCCTACAAAAAATATAACACTATATATTTGGGATACTGTAACCTTAGTGTATTTAATCACCTACGCAGTATTTTTTGGTAGGGAATTATTACCACGCGTGGTCGTTTGGGCAATTAAGAGTGCGCAGTCAGCCTCTCGACCCCTAGGAGTGGGCGCCTTGACACTTGCAAAAAACACTTTGTGGCGTCAGCGAATGTGGCGGCTCGCCATGGGTATTTTTGGTACTCGTTGTCGGGTACATATTTTAAAATACACTGACTTGGGTGCTGATAAAGAGTAAGGTTTTTTCTTTGCCTCATGTCGTTTTTAATAAATGGATTTTTGGGTTTCGGGGCCAATTACTAGAACAATTATTGAGTATCTTATTTAGACAACTACACGATACGGTACAACGATGTACTCAGAAGAAGTAAGATCATTTACGTTAAATGGGAAAAAATGGCTGCATTCTCACTATCAAATTTCAGAAAAAAGCTTTGAGAAATCCATTAACATAAATGTCATAATAAATTAATATTATTAATAAGAGGTTTGTCACCAGTCCACCACCACTCCTTTAAAAACATATTGGGGTTTATTTATAAACGCTGCTTAAAGTTAAGTAATGATTAGCGACTGTTTAACCATACATTTTTGACGTTTGAACGTCACTTAACTTTAAGCAAGTTTATGAATAAACCCCAGTATCTCGTGACTGAGAAGGAATTATGAAAAACGGTTCCATCAACTATCTCGGTAAGTGTGTCTAAAATTTTCTAATACCTTCTTTAAAGTTTCATATTGAGACACGAAGCAACAAAATTCAATCTAAATAAAAACGGCCACATTCCTCTAGATCGTATTTTGTTGCTTCGTGTCTCAATATGAAACTTTACGAAAGGTATTAGAAAATTATATACACACTTACCGAGATGGTTGATTGAGCCGTTTTTCATAATTCCTTCTCAGTCACGAGATAATATGTTTTTAAAGGAGTGGTCCACTAGGACCGGTGACAACGCTTTTAACATACAATCAATATCACTTTATTTCATCAGTTACTTACTTGAGAGTTATTATTGTAATTGTGGTGAGTAAATCTAGCAAAGATACTCAATACTACAATAGAAAGTATCAATAGAACGTAAAATAAAAATCGGATTACATGTTTTTAGAATTATGTTTTTTGCTTTGTCAATTTTCTTTGTCCAAAAGCTTTTATTACCATCCCACTCAAGGCCTAAAACCTAAGGCCTTTCTACGAGCATTTATGAGGCACTTGAGGGAAATTCTACATTATTCGTATCCATTAGAGGGTAGATCGTAGTAAAAATTTAAACAACAGAAAGTATTTTCTTCTTTCGAACCTTTTTACGTACTTATGCTATCTATTTCAATCCTTTTTCCATGAAACTTATCACAGTGAACAAAAATTGGAGACTTTTTTTTGTTTCGTTTTCAAATGGCAAAAATGGAACTCAGTTTTTTAGCACAGTTTTTTTTTTTAATAACACAAACATTTACGTAAATGAGAAACTTACTTCGATTACGTTACACGTTAATAATAATCCATTATTGCAAAGGCTGGGAAATAGGCAATTGCAGGTCGAGTATAAGTATGAAGGCCGAACCGAAGGCGAGGACTTCACTAACACGAGACAGGCAATTGCCATTTCCGCCGAGGCATACTTAGTGTTTTTAAAAAAAAAATGCAGGGAAATAAGTCATCCTTTCATGTATTTTTCTTTTGACTTCGCTGGAAGCAGGTTTTCCATTGCCAATTTGGCTTCTGATCTGAAATCTGGTGGAGTAGAATCAATCTCCATTTCACTCTCTGAACCGTGGGTATTCATTTTAATAATATTTGTTAAGTATGTAAATAACAAATCAAGACGAATTTTCAGCTTTGCCGCCAATTTTCTATTTGTCATCTGTGCCGAAAGGCAAACGCATTTATGGATATACAACCACGTGAACGCAATTTGTGCTAAACAAAGAGACGAACTTTGGTATCGTAGGTATGCCAAGAATGATAAGAGATCCAATCAAAGAGTATTTATTAACCCCAGCACGCCATTTCATACAACATTGCTGGAGCGTTGTAATGTTCAAAATTCAAAAAACGCTCCTTCAATGGATTTGATTTTCTTTGTCCGTAAATTCAATACTTCGCGTGTTCTTTTTTCGAAAATAATGACAATATTTCCATGCATGTTTGAGAAAAGTAAGTTTAACGTACATACATAGGACTGTTATGTTTCTGTTTAGCACAAGGAAACAATTTCATTTGGAATTTCTGTTCACCACGTGACGACACGTAGGCGGTGCACAGAACATGTGTTTTCCGTATAATAAATACCACGTTCCGAATGAAGGGCGTTGGGTAAACGAAAAATCTCGCGTCAGAGTTTGTCGACAGGAAATTAAAGTTCAGGATTTCAACCGCACGCTGTACGGAATACCAACTTTTTGTAAAATATTCAAAAAGTCGACTCACTTTATACAAAAAAAATATTATGTTTGATATTTTGGTTTGCGTAAAGGTTTTATTACGAATATTTTGGGTGACCCTAAATGGGTGAGTATACTTATGACCCGTTTTAAAATCAAATAACTACGTGGTAGGTAAGTGCTCTTTTTTAGGGTTCCGTAGTCAACAAAGAACCCTTATAGTTTCGCCATGTCCGTCTGTCTGTCCGCGGCTTAGCTAAGAGACTCTTAGTAGGTACTAGAAAGCTGTAATTTGGCATGGGTATATACATATTAACTACGCCAATAAAGGGGTGAAATAAAATCTTAAAATATATATATATATATTTTAGGTTCTCCTCCCCTACACGTAAAGTGGGGATGATATTTTTTTCCACGCACAATGGTCCATCTTAAGGACTAAGTGCATATCTATGTTAGAGGGTTTGGTTTCCGCACATAGTCAAAAAAAAAAAAACTATGTTCTATCTAGAACATAGTTTTTTCACTTCTCATGCTCTAAAAGTACGCCAATATAGCCCTACGAAGCGGGACTAAAGTGACGACTTTGTCTCTAGGGAGTGAAAAGTAATTAGTTTTTTAATTTCCTTCATGTGACATAAACAAACTCAAACAGCCAGTAAATATCTGTGGAGTGTGGACCATGTTCATTGCGAAAATGTTGAGAGTTTTACTTCCATGGCTTTTCCGCAAAGAAGGTGGCGCCATGCATTTTAAATTGTTAATCTGTGACTGGTTTAGAAGAAAAAAACTGACCGCGAAAATTTCAGAATTTTTGTCGAGTGTTTTGTTCGGTTTTAAATATTTTTTTTGGGAATGTCTAGTGAAAGTGAAGAGTTTGACGGTGAACAAAGAGCAAAAGACACAATAGATAATCTTTTGCCGCCAAAATTGCGGAAGATTTACCTAAAAACTTACGAAAGTTTTATGGACTGGAGGAATAATATTTATTAAATGTTTTTGTACTAAATTGTCAATTTTTCTCGCACTCAAAGTGAAAAGTACAGTTTGCACCTCGAGACTAAACGCCAACTTAATATACCCTCGGTTTCATTGACTCCCTCGCACGCTCGGGAGTCAAACCACCTCTGGTATATTATGGCTTCGTTTAGTCCCTCGATACAAAATATACTATTTTTTTCTTGTCTATCCCATGGTGTGGGGTATCGTAAGATAGGCCGTTTAAAAATATTTTGTTTGTTTGTTAAAATCATTTTTCGATTCTTGGATCCGTTTGCGAAATATTAAGCTTTAAAGTGAAAATTTTCGGTAGTAAATTGTCCCCCATGCCAGCTAAATGGTTGATTTTGGATATATAAAAAAATTCACAACAGTAGTATTTATAACGAACTTAAAAGTAAAACTATCATAGAAAAGTGGGCTTTACAAGACAACGAGTAATAGTCAACCAACTTACATTTGCAGTTGGAGAATTGTCCGTCACGTATGTATATCGATGTATCGGAGAACATGTATTTCAACTACAATGTTTTAGAGGTATGAGGAACAGGGTGTAAAGTTCACTCATACTCTATAGTAAAGGGAGGATCCTCCGACCAGACGGGTATTATGTCTGGTTGGCAACTGCCCAACGGTTGATTTTTTTTTTTTTTTTTTTGATTCGGACCTATCGCAGTTAGCTTGATAAGCTTTTACTGCTTAAACGAGCGTTGGCGGGGCCAGAAGGGCCTCTCGCCGGAAAATAAAAGTTATGCAACACAGCTAAGGGCGTCCCATAGTGGGACTCGAGCCTCGGCTTAGGGCGTTGCAGAGTACTGAACAAGATGGGGCTTGTTGGATCTGATTATTATTAATAGGGGCGTTTATTAAGTCTACTTGCTCCGCGCGGGCGGGCGGGTTCAAGGGTCGGGGGGGGTGATGGGTAAAATTAGATCGCGGTGGTGCTCGCCGGCGAGCACGGAATGTGTGAGTGGGGCGTCTGTCATGGGTAGTGTTAAGGGCCTTAAGGGCTTGTTTAATGCTCTCTTGAAAGAGAGTGATGCTGTCGTCTTCTTCTAATAAGACGTGTCTGGGTCGACGAATTCGGGAGATACGTGAGGGAATGTATCGGGCAGCTGCTGCCACTAGTGGGTTAGTGTGTGTGGTAGCAGAGTCGAAGAAGCGTTTACTCGCTTTTTTCATAAACTGCTTGATGGTCGGCAGGTTCAAATCGGCATGTAATTGTTCATTGCGCACGTACCAGGGGCTGCCCGTGGCGCGTCGCATGAATCGATTTTGGATGATTTGCATTCGCTTGAGACATGACGGCTTAGCGTGTGCGAACACGACGCTCGCATATGTCATAATGGGGCGTATACACGTAGTGAAGATTCGCACCTTCGACTTAAGGGCTAACTTGCTACGTGTATTGAGTAATGGGAAGAGTCTACCCTGCGCAAAGGCAGCACGGTCACATACTGTCTTTACATGCTGGGTGAATTTAAGCTGGTAGTCAAGAGTGACCCCTAGATATTTGGTCGTGGGTTCCCAGGGGATTTGTTGACCAGACATGGTTATGGGTTGGGCGTGGGATTGAGCGCCTAGGTTTCGGCCTTGTCTGACGAAGAGTACGGCTGCGCTTTTGGATGGGTTAATTTCTATCCGCCATTTTCTGAACCATTGCTCGAGAGCGTCGGCTGCAGATTGGAGATGTCGGGTAATGTAATCGGTGTTGGGGCCAGAGTGGTAGATTGCGGTGTCGTCGGCGAATAGGGCCAGTTGACACTTGTCAGGTTTGGGGATATCGCTGGTGAACAGCGTGAAGAGGAGGGGGGAGACCACGGAGCCTTGGGGAACGCCGGCTCTGATCGGGTGGGGGGGAGAGAGAGCTTCGCCTATGCGGTAGCGAAAGGTGCGGTTCGACAGGAAGTCTCGTATGATGATCACGAGACGATCAGGCACTTTGAGTTGATACAGCTTATAAATTAAGCCGTTGTGCCAGACCTTGTCGAATGCTTTCGCTACATCAAAGAAGAGCGCTCCAGTCATGTTCCCCCTTTGGAAGCCTGCACTTATGTGCTCGACTATTCTGTGGACTTGGCGGACACAGCAGTGTTTGGTTCTGAAGCCAAATTGCTCGTCGGGTAGGAGTTTATTGGATTCGGCGAAATCCATTAATCTTTTATAGATTAGACGTTCATAAATCTTTCCCATGGTACTGAGAAGACTTATGGGCCGGTAGCTGGACGGTTCAGCTTTGGGCTTGCCGGGTTTATGGAAGCCTATAACAATGGCTTCTTTCCACGCTTGAGGAAAGAGATTATTGTTTAATGCAGCATTGAAGATGGCTGACATTAAAACTATTAGTTGGGCGGGGAAGAGTTTGACGACTCGGTTGTTGATACCGTCTGCGCCAGGTGCTTTCCTGGTTTTGAGGTTTCTCACTAGAGAGAGCACCTCATCCGGAGTGATTGGGGGGAGGGGGTCGTCGGGGTCCTCTTGGGGGGGGAGGGCGGATCTACGTTCGACCTCTGCGTCCACTTCGTCGCAGTGGGCTTGGTCTACTGGTAGAGAACTTGGCGAGCATTGGGCCTCAAGGCTGGCGGCCAGACACTCGGCTTTATCGGCATCTTCAAAGGCTGGGCTTTGGTTAGGCCGAGAGAGGGGGGGGAGGTCGGTGATGGTATCGGACTTCAACTTTTTGGTGAGATTCCAAAAAGCTTGATGGGAGGGCTCTATGGTGGACATGAGCTTGTCCCAGCGCTCCTCACGCATTTCGCCGATACGTGATCTGACAGCTCGCTGTAGGTCACGCATCCGCGCGCGGTTGGTGGCGTCGGGGAAGGCATCATAGGCACGGATGGCAGCGTTTTTCTCAGTCACCAGTGCATGTACATCGGCTGGCAGGTGCCAGCGCCGGTCATCCGGCACTGGTTCCCGCCGTGAACTTTCGTTCACAACCGTTTGTACGTGACTGGTGAGTAAGTCAATTGCGCCGAGAGCATCTTCAGCTGAGTTGATTTCCTCGGGGATTTGGTCTAAATGAACTGACGTGACGGTCTTGAGGCGTTGCTCGACCTTGTGCCAGTCAGTTACTAGGCGGGTGGGGGGGGGCTGACCAGGATTGGAGGGGCCTGTACTAGGGGACAACGTTAAAATCACTGGTCGGTGATCAGAGTCTAATTCTTGTAGCGTTTCTATTGAGCATAAACGTAAGTTTATGTTCTTTAGCAGCGCTATGTCGAGAATATCGGGGAGATGATTAACAACGCTGGGGAAGTGAGTTGGTGTCATGGGAGCGATGACGTCGAAGTTGAGTTTGGAGGATAGGCGTGAAAGCTCATTGCCTCTAGGGTTGGCTAGGTTTGAGTTCCAGATGGGACTTTTAGCATTAAGGTCACCTGCTAGGATGACTGAGCTATCTATGTTCATTAATAGACTGAGATCGGGTTCGAGGTTATTTGAAGAGGTGCTTTTTGGCGGGGGCATGTATGCCGATACAATTGTGATGGTGGGGTGACCGGTCATGCCTAGTCGACAGATTGAGGCCTCTATTTGCGAAAGTGGAGGGGTGTCTATCGGAATGCAATGTAGGGAATTTTTATAATAGATGAGGGTGCCACCCCCTTTCCTACCAGCCCTATCGTTGCGAATGACCCGGTAGTTTGCAACTTTAGGTACTCGTAGGGACGGTTTGAGGAAGGTTTCTTGTATTAGGAATAGGTCAAGTTGATGGTCGCGAAGGAAGGTCGCAATCTCGTCGCGTTGACCTGAAATGCTATTAGCATTGAAGAAGCCTAATTTTAGGGATCTGGGTTTAACTCTGCTACTGTGTTGTGTATGCATTATGGATTGAAGTTCTGGAAGAAGTCTGACAGGTCGGCGTATTCCGCATAGAGTGCCATTTTGATGTGGGGAACCCAACGGTTGATGTTGGGATGTTGTATATATGCTAGTCGCGCGGTAAACTCTGATAGCGCGATGCAGGATTTGTGACGTCAGGTCTTTGATGCGTAGTTCGCATGTGGCGTTGTTGATACCGCCACAATGTTAAGTTTGTTCTTGGGATTAATTCGTTCCAACTACGGAACCCTTCATTCCCTTCATTTAATTCAATATAATTTAATTTATATATAATTTATTTTAATATTTAATATCTATTTCATTTTTAATTCAATTAATTTTTCTAATACTATGGGTGTATGTGTAAAAAACTTGCCTGAAATAAATGTTTTTGCTGGCTGGTTTTTTTTTACTTTAAAGTAATGAGTTTAGAACATAATTACTGTTACTTGCTTCTGAACGTGTCTGACACAAAAATTAGAGCGAAACAAACTCATTCGATATTAATAGCGTTGTCTCTTTTTCACCAAAAACGTTTCAAATGCGGCTCAGCTAGAAATTGCGATATTTCTTTCACTAAGAAGTTCTTCTTGTGAAGAACTTTTTATGAAAGGTTCATTTTTTGTTTCAATTTAAATTTTTGAGCTGACCATTGAGGTGCTTACTAACAAGGTAGACATACACACATCAAAAAAAGTTTGCGATCACTTTGAAAAATAGAAATCTTTTTTGTTAGGTACCGTAGATTATATTATGATTCGGCTGACTTAAACCCAATAGAGCACGCGTTGGATGCTCTTAAGCGAGCTGTGGAACCGGCAGCCACGTCCCCAGACAGTGCCAGAGCTCAGGGAAGCCGCTATTCAAGAATGGGACAGGTTATCCCAAGAAATGCTGGATAACTTGATTCTCAGCATGCCCAGGAGGATCACCGCATGTGTTCGAGGCAGGGAAGGAGTTATATTATATTGAATATAAACTTTTTATTAATAAACTTTGTGTTTATACAGTATTTTTCTTTCTATCAAATTTCTGTTACATTATGATTAATTACAACTTTTTTTTTAAATAAAATATTTAAAATAGTTTTATTTTTTAATTACAAACAGGGTATTTCTATTTAAATAATGAATTGTTTTATTTTGAATTGTTTTATTAGTTTTTACATTGTCTCACATATAGAAGCAACAAGAATAATGTACCCAGGATTATGTAATATCTTGATTTAAAAGAGTGTCCTTGGAGTTTCTTGTCCGTTCTTCTCCATGGTGATCTACGTATTGGAATGGGCATCTAGCTTCAACTTGCCGACTCTGACTAACTGACCGTCTCTTTGACAATTCAAAAGTGCCTGTAAATGGTTTAATTGAAATAAATGCTTTGAGTTTAGGTTGAGTTTGAATAAAACACACAACAAAGATTTTTTCTTGATAAAGTTCAATTTCAAAAATTATATCAGCTTATGCTAGTGATCTCACTTTTTTTTATGTGTGTACCTAACATATCTACATAAGTATAATATTGAACGCAGATACCTCTGCGTTCGATATTATACCTTAACTAAGAATAGCTGGCCTCTTTCTAAGGGTGTCGTAAGAGCCAACTAAGGGATTTATATAAGTAGTCGGTCGGACGGTAGTGACAAGTTAATGTAATCTCGTAATCCCCTTAGTGCTGCGCTTTCTAATGAGGAAGCATCCACGTCCCCTGAGAACGAATAAGGGAAGAATTTGTCATGTTACTTAATCCGCCGGATTAGTTTGAAGAATGATTAATATCCGTTTCGCAAATACACATCTCTTCATTCCAAATAAACAGAGGACAGATTAATTCATCCCCGGAAGGGCCCAATGTTATATGACAACAATAAAGGAAATTTCAAATTTGTACATTAATCATACGGTGTAACGTTACAAATTTGTCATGCCACGGTTGGCGGTGCGACGCGGCAATAATTAATGAAGCCGTCCTGAAACAAATAAATATGGAGAGGGTCATTTTTTTATCGTTATGTACGCGTTTTTCTATCCCTGCAATGTGGCCGCTGATGCCGCATCTTGTCTACGAAGCGTTCATTTACATAAACATACAATCAGAATAACAAAAGAAGCTCTGATGAAAACTCATTGTCATAATGTTTCGCTGTCGGCGCGCCAGAATATTCTTGATGTTAGTCGAAACGTTGCGAATAATATACCTACCCAATATGAATACTCTGAATAATATGAGATATTGAGCATGCAAATCGGTTTAATAGCATTTGATTACATACATTGTTTTATTTTACGTATCTACCATTTTATTTTGGGCACTCAATTTATTTATTTATTTTATTATTTATGTACACACAGTTAAATACATAGAGATACGACATAATTATAATTTCATTACAAAGGTACTGCTTATTTCATAAGAAATTTCTTCCAGCAGACCTGCGAAAGGAGAAATGAAAAAGAAATGTAGACAATAGTGTGTGAGAACATGAAGAGAATGATATGAATATGCGAAGTCTTAAACTAAAATATTAAATATAACATATACTTAAATAAAGCTACAAAAATATAAATACATATATCTATAAATATATACATAAAATATTCACATATTTAGGATATTTATTTATTTATATATACTTTATTGTACATCAGATTACACATTACAAAAGAAAAGAAAACTTGTACACTATAAAATATACAATGGGCGGCCTTATCGCATACTGCGATCTCTTCCAGGCAACCTTGGCATGGACAGTGAATTTATGGACATAAAATGGGGTTGTCATTGGTGCAAATATAAAAAGTATAACAGTACAATATCCTATAATAGATACACAGATATATAATAGATACATAGATACATACATACTAACTAAATAAGCAAATAAAACAAATGAAGACACACTAAACAGTAAACAACGAGAACAAAATCACAACAACAAGTAATTTTCCTTCACGAGTCTTTTAAACATAGGCAGCGATTGCGCGCGTTTTATTGTATCTGGCAATGCGGATATTGCGTAGTGAATCGAATGTTGAATTAAATATCCATTTAACACAAGTCGAAACCGATGTAATCTACGGATGTAGATTAAAAACTGGCCAAGTGCGTGTCAGACCACACACAATGAAGGGTTCCGTAATTGGGATGAATTTATCCCAAGAACAAACTTAACATTGTAGTTGAAAAGAATATTCTTCCATACAGAATATATGGGAGAACATGTTTTTCAACTGTAAATTTAAGTTGGTCGAGTATGTTAGCTGTGATAGTTTTCCTTTTAACTTTATTTTATATACTACTGCTATTATTTTTTTCACGTATCCAAATACAACCATTTAGCTGGCAGGGGGGCGACACTTGAGTCTAACAACAATTTGCAATTTATAACTGTATATTACGCAAACGGTTCCCTGAATCGAAAAATGGTTTACACAAACCCGCAATATTTTTTATTGGCCTATCCAACGATACCCCATACCATGGGAGAGACGAGAAAAAAAATATCATCCCCACTTTACGTGTACGGGAGGAACCCTAATATTATTTTACCACTTTTTCGGCGTGATTAAACGACCCATATCAAATTGCAGATTTCTAGTATTAAGAGCTCTCAGAGTTAAGCCGCGGACAGACAGACAGACAGACAGACGGACATGGCGAAACTATAAAGGGTTCCTTGTTTACTACGGAATCCTTAAAAAGCAAAATGAAATGACTCAATAAATATATAATTGCACTCGCGTCAGTGAATTGAATGATAGCTGACATGTTATTACGAAAAGTTAATGGAGTTTGTTCATTTTCCAATAAATATCTCCTGTGGGTGTATTAATTATTGAGTGACTCAGTTTCGGGACCATACGTCACGCCGATAGCCAATTAGCGTCGAGAATATTAACCCTATGCGTCGCGAATAAAACCCACTTTTTAATATTACTTCATTTAAATATTAATGAATATTGTAACTTTATGAACGAGGAAATGGTTCTGTTTCACCTTATTCGCTACGCTCCATTTAATTGGTCAAGGATATTTATATGATACTAGCTGACCCGACAGACTTCGTTGTGTCAAAAGCTATAGTAAACTCCACTACTCTACCCTACCCTACCCTACCTACCCCACCTACCTACCTACCTACCTACCCTACCTACCTACCTACCTACCTACCTACCTAACTACCTACCTACCTACCTACCTAACTACCTACCCTACCCTACCCTACCCTACCCTACCTACCTACCTACCTACCTACCCTACCCTACGCTACCCTACCCTACCTACCTACCTACCCTACCCTACCCTACCTACCTACCCTACCCTACCCTACCCTACCCTACCTACCTTCCTACCTACCCTACCCTACCCTACCCTACCGTACCTACCCTACCTACCTACCTACCTACCTACCTACCTACCTACCTACCCTACCTACCTACCTACCTACCTACCTACCTAACTACCTACCTACCTACCTAACTACCTACCTACCTACCTACCTAACTACCTACCCTACCCTACCCTACCCTACCCTACCTACCTACCTACCTACCTAGCTACCTACCTACCTACCCTACCCTACCCTACCATACCTACCTACCTACCCTACCCTACCCTACCTACCTACCCTACCCTACCCTACCCTACCTACCTACCTACCTACCCTACCCTACCCTACCCTACCTACCTACCTACCTACCTACCCTACCCTACCCTACCCTACCCTATCTACCTACCTACCTACCCTACCCTACTCTACCCTACCCTAATTTTTCGTAAAAACCATTTAAAAAAAAAAAAAACGTAAAAACCATCCTTGGACTTCAACGAACATTAAAAAAAAAGAATTGGTTAAATTGGTCCAGGCGTTGTTGAGTTATGTGCTTACCAACACATTTTGCGATTCATTTTTATATTATAGATGATGGGAGGAAATAATTTTAAACGATATTGTTTCCTAGAATATGCTTTTATTGCCAAAAATATAAATAATAGAAAATGTGCCAAATGATAAAAGAAGAATTCAATTGAACGATACGTAGAACATACATATATTATGTAGGTATTTATCTACTTGGATGTCAATCACCCGAAAAAGAGAAAACTCTAAAATGAGTTATTGTTTTATGTTTCCAATTATCCGTTTTCTTCCGATTTAAGGTTTTTATCTTTTCACAAAGTATTCCATTCCAAACCCCATAATCATAGGATAATTTCCTCATAAATAAAGGAAAAATTACTCATATTCTGGTTTAAGGCAAGGTATAGTAATTACGTTAGCGATAAAGCCAGGTTTTACTGAAACACCATGTCTGATGAAGGCATCTCGGCATCCCTGCGCTTAGTGTATAAGCTGACAGAAGGATTAAAGACGTGAGCCAGGGATACCAACATTCACATTTGTAGGTACCTAAGCGTACTTACCAACATTCACATTTGTACCTAAGCGTTGTGTTGCAAGTATTATTAGGTTGGGGAAAACGTTCTGTTTTGTATTTTGTATAGGTACAAATTCAAGACATTTTTTTTTTCATAGTTTATTTACTTTTGATTATAATATATAATTATATGCCATTTTGTTCGATAACTTGTTGCCATTTTATAGGTAGGGACATAATACCAATGCTGTAGAAATTTTGGGACTTCTGACCAAAAAACTGCGACAATCTATCGTATTTTTTTTCTCGGCTTGTGTTTTAATTTTCCCTTTTTATATAAAAAGTTCAAAATGTATCGAATTTCTTCGTTAGATTCACTCATTTTGACTGACAGATAAACATTTGAAAAATAACGGGAAATCGTTTTTACTTTTTTTTTTTTAAATGTTATTTATTTAATCGTAAAAAAAAACAGCTAGATACAAACAGTACAGCCAAAAAGATTTTACTACATTTTTATACCTATAAAATACGAAAGAACTTTTTCCCCTTATTTTGGTACTATGTATTGTTAGGCATTAAGCAAACTAATATCGAAGCTTAACTCAGAATTTCTGAGGTACCTACTTAGGTACAGTCAGGTATATTAAATATTTATAATAGAGGGTCAATTTTTTTTTTTTTGAATTTTTTCTAAGTTAGTTGTAGTAAGTAGGCTTGTTAACGTTACCAAATAACAAAATAATAACCGTTACGTAACGTTAAATTTCAATGTTATACCTTACTAACGTTACAAAAATTTAACGTTACTTGATAACATTACCAGTAATATAACGTTAATTAACATTAACAAAAATAAGATAACTAACGTTAATTTAGCTACGTTGCCGTTCTGTAGGTAAGAATTAGGCAGATTCAGGCAACGTTTTGATCGGCACGGCATCAGCGAGGCGCGAGGGCGGGCTGCCGCCGCGCCGCGTGCCTCAGGCCCTACTACTTACATCTCACCCGTTTTAAATAACGATATAATAAAATGTAGCATTAATAACGTTAAATCGATTACCGTTATTCTATTATAATAACGTTAACTCTGTCAATAAAAGGTAACGTTATGAAAATTTACCGGTATTTAAAGCCCTGTTTTTGTCAGGGTCTGGCAGTTTGAGTAATTTATGCGGCCTACCCAAATGTCCTTTCTTTGGTTTTGTTCACCGAATCGTTGAGCTCCTCAAGTTTTGTGTTGAACTGCACGATTACTGACAAATGCGTGCACTGACTGGACAGGTCCACTCAATCTGTGGTTTTTTCACCAAGAGACCATTTCAGGCACCAACCTACATGGTCTTCACATGATCTGACCAATATTACATCTGGACTTTAAAAGAGACTGTGACCTCTGAGTTTATTTCAGCCTTTCTCCTCAGAGTAGTTAAATAGGAAACGTAAACGGAAAGTAGTTTTTAAAATATGATTCACGTGTAAAAGTGTTTGTACTAACCTACTTATACAGAAATAAAATCATTTATCAAATTGGGTGTCCCTTATTCGCAGACAGAAACATAGAACTTCGTTTCCCAGAAAATGTTTCATATAATATTTGGTCCTTGTATTTTTAGTTCGAATGTTATTGTTTCGAAGACTATTTACTTGAATGAAACATATTTCACAGAAACAAAATTCAATGAATTTTTAATCACATTTTTTTGTTTAACAAACTTATCAAACAATAGAAGTATTTTTTTACGAATATTGTTTGTTCGGTATAAGTTAGTGACAGAAACGAATCGCTGCAAAACTGACTCCACGTAGTTTTGTCTGCCCTACCTTGTAATTTAAATCTGCGTAGGTGCGGAGGGGCGAGGCGGTCCGCGAGCTGAGGAGCAGGTAGTTTTAACGCTCACCACCGCGGCTGAGGCTAGCCAAAGCTGCGGTGGTGAACGAGAATACCATCTGCGACGATAAGCTCGCGTGGGACCGCCGGAGCCGTGACAGAACCGTGCCTGCTGCATGTTGCATGCTCGCTTGCATGCAACATGCTTGCTTGCACGCTGCATGCTGCATGCTTGCTTGCATGCTGCAAAATTAAAAAAAAAAAATGCTGTTGAAAAATTGAAAATGGATAAAATGTTATTCTTGGTAATAAGTTTTATATTAAATAAACAATATAAGGATAAAGAATATTTGATTTGTTATTCTATGGTATGACTATTCTGACATTAAATTTGATGTGAAATGAAAATTAATGATTTAAAAATCTTTAAAGTAAGTATTCTGCGTATTGATTATTCTATGAAACGAAATTATGAGAAAAAATTACGATAAACGAAATTCTATAAAACTATTAGCTATGAAACAACGTACAACCATCAAATTGGTACACAGTTTCGCCATTTCTTGTACAAAAACCATTGCATATAACAGACAAAGAATGACAATTGTAATTTGAATTTTCAGGCAATTTAAGTAGTTTGACAATTTGCTAAACAGTTAATTTGCCTCACTTTACATATGTATAAAATTTAAAACTGACGGACAGAGGATCATCTTAAGGGCTGTCTTGTAAGCAATACCATCAAAATGCGAATAAATTTCTCATTTTATGTATTTGTGGCGGCATCTACAACGCCACATGTGATCTACGCATCAAAGACCTGACGTCACAAATCCTGCATCGCGCAATCAGAGTTTACCGCGCGACTAGCATATCGTCGGTCTAATTATCAGAATTCGTAAGTCCATTTGAGCAAATTTTGCAGGAGCAATAAAAAACTGATTTTCTAGTAGATTCGAGAGATTTTTAAAATTGCGTTCTAATTTTGAGTAAAGAATAGGTGTAGATCGATAATATAATTTACTAATAATTTTCTGAATTTTGTGGGTAGTTAATAAAAAAATGGAAAAACAAAATGGCAAACTACAAAATGGCGTCGCGGAATTACGTATATTTCTAATTTAGAAATATCATTTTATGCAGTTTTTTGCGGGAAATACAAACTAATCCATCGCATGTGTTTCAAAATACTCCGTAAGATGGCGTTAAAAGTGATTTTTGTATTTTTTTGGAGATACGAATTCTGATAATTAGTCCGACGATATATACAACATCCCGAAGTCAACCGTCGGGCAGTTGCCCACCAGACACAACACCCGTCTGATCGGAGGATCCTCCCTTTTCCTTATAGTATGAGTGAACTTTACACCCTGTTCCTCATACCTACCTCTATATATTAAAAACTCGGATACGATTATTAATAAAACAAAAGATCCCGAATTTAATCCCTCACACAATCCCACAATGAAATGTCATCTCATCTCACCCGCCTGTATGTGAAACGTCACATTATTGTAAAACATAAATCCTCTAAACATGAATTACGCATTACGTCATCAGATAAGACATACCTACGGTTGAATATTAAAACCCTTCACAACGTTCCAAACCTCGCAACAGCTAATTATTTTGGGTATTGTTGGATTTTAATCTTTATGACAATGTTTATAAGGGTCATAGGGGTTGTATATGTAAGCTTTTCATGCGAAACGAAGGCTCGCGACATAATTGCGACTGTACCCGGAAGTTAATTGCGTGTTCGTTGTCAAGCCGCGGGTGGGATGATTCAAGTCTCGGATCATAGAAATAAGGGAGATAAGACGCGAAAGCTTTACATATATGCGTAATTATGTATCTCGAGTGGTTGTGGATGAGATAAAAATGTATTGTCGCTTACAATCACGATCGTTTCGCTGAAGCCGCTGAATTGTTTTTTTTTTTTGCTGAAATTCAGTGTCCATGCCAAGGTTACCTGGAAGAGATCGCAGTATGCGATAAGATGACCCATTGTATATTTTGTAGTGTATAAGTTTTTCTATTCTTTTGTATACATGTGTAATCTGATATACAATAAAGTATATATAAATAAATAAATAAATTGACAAAGGGCAGAATAAGTGAAAATTATAAACATATTTTGCACAGTATTTTTTTAGCCTGTGCATAAAGTTTTAATACATAAATGTTTCATAAGCTTGGACATCCCCATTTTTCTATCCTCTTAGTTCAGAACACACGCTTTCTACGTAGAATGGATGTTGCCAGGTCGGTACTTAGTTGTTGAATCTATAAATATTAACATATACTAAGTTTTTGTTTAATATTCACTTTGTATTCGATGTTCGTTGAAAGATGAAAAGTTGAAGTCCACTTCAACTTTTCATCTTGTTAGGTTTAAGTACAGTTAGCAAAGAGAATTGATTGTCAGATCATTGGTTAAAATAATAAGTTCACAAATGACATTAAAACGGATGATTCATTTTTGTTCACTGAAAAAAATGCACTCCAATCAAGTGACTTTTTAGCTTGATTGACGATATCTTGTTTAGATTAATCAAAATATTAGTTAAGTTGATCATCACGACATGATTGCAGCAATACTAGTTCAAATGATTGAACGCTCAAACAAGTTTCTCGGTTACCCTCAACATGACATCATTGTAGAAGGGTTAAAAAAGAGACAAGTTAAAAAAATGTTAACTGTAACAAAGGAAGTTAGTTGTGTCAATCAAGCATTTTGATAACTTGAATAAATATTATTGAAACTTTAATAATCTTGGTTGGAGCAACTATGTTTTGACTTGTTTGCTGCAAATAGGTTTTGTGATAACTCCAATCAAGATACCGTTTCAAATCTCAATCAAATAAAAGTAGTAGCTGTAATCATTGTGCTTGATAGGCTCAGATGCAAACAAGTTACTCGTCAATCTAAACAAAATCTTGATTGTGGCAACTACTTTTTTTTTTCAGTTTTATTGATACCTACATAATTAGTAATTTCACTGCAAGTTCAGCACAGTAAGCTGATATCAATAAATACAACAAGGAATAGTTCAACCATTCAACAAAAAATCGGCCAAGTGCGTGTCGGACCACGCACAATGAAGGGTTCCGTAGCTGGGACGAATTTCAAACTTAACATTGTAGTTGATATACCATACATTCCAACTGCAAATATAAGTTGTTTGACTATTACTCGTTGTCTTGTAAAGCCTACTGTTCCTAACTAAAAGCAACATTATTAACCAATATCCAACATTTATGAAAACCAAACTAGAAGTATTATACACTAGATTATTACTTGCAAACTTTAACTCAATCTGTCCCATTCACTTTTAACTAACTGCAATTCAACATTCTAATCCAAGTACGCTAAATCAAGGTGTAGTCGCATTTCAGAGTTAACCCGTTGCATGTCGGCTGATGTAAATGAGACATTCGATGTAACCCTACTCCCGCCGTCTGGCACTATCGACGCGACGCGAAGCTAAATCGAATGACAATCTATTAAAGTGCTGCCAGATCTAATTTATTAAGTTCTGAAGTGATTTTACATGATTTTGTAATACCTGTATTAGGGTCAACCAGGGTAATTGTAAATACAATTTAAAATTTATTGGACTCGAAAATTTTGAGCTTCGAGCGGTATTAAAAAATAAAGTACCGTTATTTGTCAGAAATTGTCCAAGGAACTTTCGTAGAATAAATAATGACCTATAGACTGAAAGTATCGTTTTTGAAATTACCTAACTACGATTGGGTTTTGATTAGCTAACGCAGTGTATATATGTACCAGCAGAAAGATAAAGTTTAAATATTTTACTTTTGGGGACGCGATTTCTAAAAGGCTGATCAATGCAAAAATTTACTAACACATTGTCTAATCTTATTTAACAGACTGCTATGATTGGTGGATCACTTGACTCTAATAAAAATTAGCATTTCTTTAATCGAAAAATGGTTTTCGCAAACCCGCAATATGTTTGAACGGCCTATCCAATGATACAATACATATGTACATACTTTATGGGATAGACGAGAGAAAAAATATCATCACCTCACTTTAGGTGGAGACCATTACTTCAATGAAGGTGCAGTATACTCGTATTATCGTCTGTCCTGAGTTTAATTTCATTACACCTTTCCCGTTATTATAAAATATTAAAAATAATAACAGTATCTTGTGTTTAATAAAATTTAATATTCAATACGAAAATTACAACATTAAAATGTATTTATAAAAGATCTAAGATAATTATAAATAATGCCATCATCAATTTAGATTTCAATGCAGGCAAAGTGTATCAAAAATGTTAAATACAAAATTAAGACCTTATTATTCACGGCAGGTTCATTAATATTGTAATGGATGTAAAAGTTTTCAAGTGGAAATCCTCGTGCCCTTTTCTTTTCAAATGTTTAATGGATTCCACTCTCTTCATACTCGCATAATTTTAATAATTTTACACCGACTTAAAAAAAAAGGTTCTAAGTTCGTCTAAATGTATATATTATTTTTAATATTTATCGATTTCTCCGTGATTACTGGGCCTATTTACATGATTTTTTCTTTCTTTTGGTAGAGGAAGTTCGCGCGGTGGTCCTATACAAATTTTATAAACTTTTCTTGGGTAGTTTTTGGGTTAGCTTTTTTCCACTGATTGTATGTTGATGATGTTATAATAACTTCCTGTCACTGATTATTTACATGGTAATATTAACGCGGTATACGAATTTGTGTGGGGTAGGTACGACAACTAAAAACTGAAAAATTACTTCGGTGGCAAAAAAATTAAATGCAGAACCAAAGACACCGACTTCCGAAATTAAAGATATTTTTTTTCTTTGAAGAGTTTTTTTTTTTTTTTAGTAGTAATGTTTTTTATACTACTTTTAAGATACTTTCGTTGAAATATCATTGAGAGAGTCCTGATAAGACTTGAGTAACAATTTTAAAGGGTATGATTGAGGAACTTGTCGCGAGAATTGGATGTTTGTCAAAAAAAAAAAAATACTGGTTGTATTGGTATGGAAGCTGTTTGTGAGTTTGAGTTTGAGTTGAACTAATGTAATTTTTTTTTTAATTTTTGATGGTACCCTCGGTACGCGAGTCCGATTCGCTCTTGACCGGTTTTTTTTTAATTATTTTTATTACGGACGCTTGTAACGTGCAAGTCTTTCTACTTTGTTCTCACATGTATAACTTCAACATGAATGATGTAACCGATATTTTGTTTTAAAAGAGTTTCCATAGAGTTTCTTGTCCGTTCTTCTCCATAGGAACCTACTACGCTTTGGAATGGGCAACTAGCTTCATTTTTCTGAGTGACCGATACCTTGACAAATCAAAAGTGCCTGTAATTGGTTTATTTGAAATAAATGCTTTGAGTTTGAGTTTGTTGTGTGAGCATTCAATAAAAATTTTACTAGCAGCGTTCTGCGTTCTGCGTTCAGCGTTCTGTTTAATAAAATGATTACTGAGTTCAAAAAATTAAGTATCGAAAATATTTGTAAGTTCTTATAAAATGAATTATTTTGCATAGTTTTTCACCATAAAAGGCACCTATTTATTGCACCATTAATATCAGAACGCCATATTGTTCATCGCTACTTTGGCTGAACAAAATAATAATTAAAGTATATTAAAAATATTAATTAAAAATCAAAATCCTGGAAGCCCAAAGGATGTTGCGACCTCCTAGACATCATAGCTGGCAGTGCAGCCTTCGGCATGATAGATATCCTTCTACCCCGGGCAGAGCTTCCTGCACTGTCTTCAACTCGAGCACCGGGCATTATCGAGAAGCGCCTGTAATCAACACCCGATAAGATTAATTGGACGAGAGCACAACATAGATAGGTACAGAAGGTCGGCTCGATACAACGAGCAGACAGGCTCATCCTGATCGCTTTTAGCGATAAGACCGCCCATTGTGACACCCTATGTAACAGTTCTACATTTATATCTGTATTTTTTATGGTGTACATAATAAAGAGTATCTCATGCACACATAGACGCATACTTACATACGGAAGACCACTATGTGTGCAATATGGATACAGGAGAAGACTATGGAGAAATATCTTGACATTGCGTGACAGCGTGAGCGTGCGTAATCCATCGCCGCACGTAGGATGTCCACCGCACTCAGGATAGATGGAAAATAGCACAAGAAGTAACTTTTTTTGTTGGTGTTTTTGATGTATAGCGTTCCAATGGGAGGATATATAAATAAATAAATATCTTATGTTCCAAATGCACAGGTTACTCAAATACATGCTCAGGTCTACCAGCGTAAGCACACCTGCACAGGTTGACATTTCCGATGGAACGTAGCGCTTATGGCTGCCATCTTCGGTAGTTTGCATTAGTTTTTTTATTATTATTTATTAGTACTATACAAATACATACTAGCGGTTCACCCATGCTCACTTCTTAATGACGTAACGGTACAAAATCGGAATTTTGTTTTTCGCAAACTGTTCCAATATGATATTTGACACAGAGCTGTGTCAAATACACAGAGATCTGTCACTGTGAGTAACTCTATGTTGCTAAAATCAATGAGTATACGAGTTCCTACCTACAATTAATTCACTAAGACAAGTAACACTATAAATAATTATTTACTAGTGGCTAATTCGATTTCCATCCATGCTCACTTCTTAATGACGTCACGGTACAAAATCAGAGTTTAGTTTTTCACAAATTGTTCCATTATGATGTTTGACACAGAGCTGTGTCAAATACACACAGATCTGTCATTGTGAGTGACACATCTTAGTTGCTAAAATCAACAGTTGAAATACGAATACCTACTATAAATTATAAATCATTATTTACACGTGGCTCATTTTATAATTGTAAGAGTCTTCTTTGTTCTCTTCCTAGTTCCATATAAAATTTGAGAAGCAATAGTAGATTGTTATACAAGGGATAAAAGGGACCTATGTACCCCACGAGATGGTTTGGCGCACGAGCGTAGCGAGGGCATCAATAGTTCGAGTGCCTAAGTAGGTTCTTTCACCTGAGTTAAACACTCTGCTTTTCATTTCGAATATGAGGAAAGTAAACAAAAACCTGATTAGTTAAACAAATATATAACTGAGTCTGATGAACTCATTTTATACAAATATCTGAATACGTAAATAATTGGTACTCGACAAAACAACTGAAGATCGAATTGCCGCTTTGCCGCCTTTTTTATGTTTCTTTTTCTGTGACAGTCTACCAGCCGGTATTTTTTATCATTGATGATGAGATATATTTAGCTCAAATCTATGTAAATTAAATATTAATTTAGTAAAAAGTAAATTATAAGTATAATGTTACAAAATTGTTGTTTTTTATTTTTTATTTATTACAAATAATAATAAAAAAATGACAATTTGTCCAATGACGTCATGTTCCATAGAACAAATGGGAGCTACTCAACTGGCCGCCATTACAAGTGACATTCACAAGTATGCGTGCGGTTCCGCTCGTTGTATGGAGCCTGCCTTCTGTACCTATCTATTCTGTGTCAAGAGGCTGTCTTGTGCGACATATGAGGCCGTTTCATGGTTTCTGAGAATAGTTCGCGTGTGTATGTAAGCTGATAATTGTCAATTAGTGGTAACGGCTTGATTGGTGATTTAGTGGCGTAGATTTGGAGATCTGATTCGTTTGTCTTAAGGTTTCAACTAATGATGAATGAGTTTAGTTACGTTGTAATCAAATGATTACACCAAATCGATTAAACAGTAGCAAGGAGAGCATTGGTGGCCCAGTGGTAACGGCCCCGACTTACGAGTTGTAGGTCGTGGGTTCGAATCCAGGCAGGCGCTTAACTTTATGTAAATAATTTCATCACCGCTGCTCTCAAAACGGTGAAGGAAAAATCATGAGGAAACCGGGGCATGTCTTAGTACCAAAAAAATCGAAGACAGGTGACATCTACCCACAAAGGGTTTGCATGATAGATTAAAGCCCACTCCTTCTCGAAGAGAGGAGACACTGAAGAATACCATTGCTATTTCATAACACAGCCTGTTCTAATTTCACTCAACTTCATCTATGTATATTGATAGATGATGGTTTTAGTAGTAATAGAAAGAAAAGAAAGTAAGAAAGAAAAATTGTTTATTCTGCACAAACAAGACGTACATTACAGGAAAAATAGACAAAATACACATAATAATACAAAGGAACCAAAAGCCTCGTATTCAAAACCTTAAATGCAACAATAAAAATAAAAAAGTTTGACTGTTGTCCATTGCTTGATGACAGGCCAAGACCACAGGCAATAGATGTTGCATAATCTATTGCGTTGTGCAACATTGGTAAATGACAACAAACAAACCAGGGCTTTAAATACCGGTAAATTTTCATAACGTTACCTTGTATTGATAGAGTTAACGTTATTGTTAAAATAACGGTATCCGTTTTAACGTTATTTATGCGACTATTAATTTTATCGTTATTTTAAACGGGTGAGATGTAAGTAGTGGGGCCTGAGGCGTGCGGCGCGGCGGGAGCTCGCCCTCGCGTCTCTCTGATGCCGTGCAGATCAAAACGTTGCCTGAATCTGCCTGATTCTTACCCACAGAACGGCAACGTAGCTAAATTAACGTTAGTTATCGTATTTTTGTTAATGCTAATTAACGTTATACTCGTATTACTGGTAATGTTATCAAGTAACGTTAAATTTTTGTAACGTTAGTAGGTATAACATTGAAATTTAACGTTACGTAACGGTTATTATTTTGTTATGTGGTAACGTTAACAAGCCCTGAGACAAACATAACAAAAACTAAATGTTTAGCGCAGTGGAAATTATCTACCTTTGCAACAAACAACAAATTACATGTAAAATAAAGCCGTGCGCCGCATCTGTGCAAGAATAGGTCGTTGCTCAGCAAAATGCTGTGACTTCGGACGAACGTATCGTCAACATCGCTGATTTTCAGCAACTAACTCAATACCTACTGACACTGACGAAAAACCTTGAGAGAAACTTATATCAAGGATCGGGCTATTTCCAGTTGAAATTCACTAATATTATTTATTCGTCTTAAAAGTCGTTTCTTATCACGCGTCTGTCGCGGTACTTGATGAAAACGATCGCATATTTGTAGTAAAGCATAGGCAGGGATTTTATATAGTAAAGAAGACATTATTCACCTGGATGCAGGTATGAGCGACATCCTCTTGAAGAGATGTCTGGCGGCTGATCGTAAGTCATCGTCTTGCATCAAGCTGACCAGGTCCTTCTCGCGTTTCTCAAGAGGAGCATCTGCAGCTAGCACTTCGCCTTCCAATGATACGTTGACACACTAATAGAGAAAATGTTATTTTATTTTATTTTGTTTTATTAGGGCTCGTACACATAGCGATCCGTTTTACAGGTCCGTTATTTGATGGCGTATGTAAAACGGACCTATATGTGTACGTGCCCTTACACCGTAAACAGAACTATCAGAACAGAATAAGGGCTCGTACACATATAGGTCCGTTTTTTCTGGATCCATTTTCCCGGATCAGAATTGGACCGGAGCGACATGATTACTGAATCCGCAATACTGTTGTGTGTGTGAATTCGCTCATACAACTACATACGCCATCAAATAACGGACCTATAAAACGGATCGCTATGTGTACGAGCCCTAAGTTGGCAAACTGACTGATCGTGAACCTGATGGATTCTTCTAGATACCTGCTACAATGTATCGATTGATAATCAACTTAAGACTGCGCCGAGTGCGCAGTGGCGCCCTCATCGTTTGCTTAGTGATTTCTTTTATTTTAGAATGAAAATGCAGAACATAAGCACGTTAAGTTGTGCTTCACAAGACTATACGTTATTAGTAATACAAACAGTAGTTTTAAATTGTTATGTTTTATTGTAATTAAAACGGAAAATAGTGGCCACTAAGCTCTGTTTTAATATAATACCAGCCTATAACTGTCCCACTGCTGGGCAAAGGCCTCTTCTCATACAGAGAAGGCACGAGCATTGATCACCACGCTTGCTCAAGACGGGTTGGCGATTTCAGACTTATATTAAGTTATATTAAGTATAATATATATATATATATATATATACTTATATTAAGTCCAGGTTTCCTCACGATGTTTTTCCTTCACCGATGTCAGTAATGTCCAAGATAAACTCAGAAAGTACATATGAATTGAAAAAGTCACATTGGTACTTGCCCAGATTTGAACCCACAACCTCATGCATGAGAGGCGAGGCCTTAACCAACGGGCCATCATGACACATCATCATGATTACAATAAAACATAAAAATTTAAAACTACTGTTTGTAGTAATAATAACGTATAGTGTTATGGAGCACAACTTAACGTGGTTAATTTCTGCATTTTCATTCTAAAATAAAATAAATCACCGAACAAACGATGAGGGCGCCACTGTGCGCTCGGCGCAGTCTTAAAGACAAATCAGAAATGTCCAATACAGTCTTTAATTTTACTCTTCAATTCAGAGGATACTTATGCTGCTTGGCGAAAAATAAATAAGTCACCGAATTTAATGTTTTTTTTTTTTCTGTTATATATCCTGCTTTTATCTCCTCCATATCCGTACCCTGTGTTTTCTTAAACATGGACCACCAACTACAGCGGACGTAATTAATAAGTTTTCCAAGCAAAAACAAAAAAAAAAAATAAGTCCCCAAAATGCGCTTTTATATTTTCGTCCGAGGTATTTCGTAAACAAAAATAGGGGCATAAAATTCACTGCACTGAAATTAGCTTGAAGTTTTAAAAATGTTAAGCGTTTTCTTTTATTTTCTGGTATTTTCGGACATGCCGGCTTAGGTCCGCCATGTAGCACTTAGCTTATCAAAAGTGAATTACGAGAGGATTTTTGGATTTTAGGCGCCAACTTTTATGTCCTTTTGATGTCTTTCAGACGTGTGTCCTTTTGATGTTCTTTTTTGAGTCTAATTGGATGAGTACGACTGACTTTAACTTCAAAAAGTCTGGACCATTTTAATAATAGGCTTTTCTTCTTATAATGAACCTAAGTTAGACATTTTAGAAACATAAAGCCAAGCTTCCAACCACAAAGCAATATACTTTAACCTAGAAGCCATAACAAAACAGCCGTCTAACTGCCTTGAACCGTCCAACAATATTAACTGCGCTATGAAATTAAGTACTAAACAATGTTCTATAAAATACTTAAAGTTTTAAGGCGCTTACTGTGTCATAGAAGTCGGCAACTTCATGGTATCCGTAGGAGCGAGCAAGCCCGGCTGCTTCCAGTAGAACTGCACGAGATTCAGGCCGGTTGTTCTGCAGGAGATGGCAGCGAGCCAATAGGAACAGGGCATTTAGAAGCCATGGACGCTGGTTGGATGAACGAGCCTCTGTTGAGTTTAGAACTTGTTAGTATAATGTATACTTACTATATTAAATTTGTTATGACTGAAATATGACACATAGTAAAGGTTTACGCTTTTTAGAGTTCCGTAGTAGTCAACAAGGAACCCTTATAGTTTCGCCATGTCCGCCTGTCTGTCTGTCCGCGGCTTAGCTCAGAGACTCTTAGTACTAGAAAGCTGTAATTTCGCATGGATATACATATTAATTATTCCGACAAAGTGGTACAGTCATCATCATCATTTCAGCCGAAAGAAGTCCACTGCTGGACATAGGCCTCCTCCAATTGGGGGGATTTGCCATAATCACCACGTTTGGCAGGCGGGTTGGCGATCGCAGTATGTTGTTAAAAATGCAAGAGAACGCTGCTGCCCATTCTCTAGTTCCCTTAGTTGCCTTTTACGACACCCACGGGAGGAAATGGGATGGTGCTATTCTTTACGTACGTAAATCACACGGAACAAGTGGTACAGTAAAATCTTTTATTTTTTTGGTTACCTCCCCCTGTCCATAATTAAAGTGGAGATGGTATTTTTCTCGTCTTTCCCATGGTGTGAGGTATCGTTGGATAAGCCGTTCAAAAATATTGCGGGTTTGTCAAAACAATTTATCGCCATATAATTTTTAGCCAAGCCAAATCTTTCTTTGTAGGCTTTTATGATCACACTAGAATCTTCCAACTAACACGAACAAGTTATAGATATTTACTCTAAGCTTGGAGTGACACTTTCATTACATTGATTCATCTCCTTCGATACACTTTCTTGTATGCCAACTTAATACTATCTTAAGGGGTGTATTTCGAAATCAAAGCTTACAAATCAATTCAAAGTCACGGCACGTCCTCTAAATTTGTAGGTACCTACCCCCTGCAGCCAGTATCGAATCAAAGAGGCAAAGTTGTGACAGGTCACTCGTAGTTTGAATAAGCAATGCTGTTCAGGATGTTACTGTCTGCGAGGTCAAAATATATCAAATCATTGAATCCAATAATTAATTGTTTAACTATTTCACCCTTTCATTTGTACTTTTATTAATTAAACAGAATGTACCACAACACAGTCTATTTACGGAACCATATCCGTTATTAATAAAACTCTCATGTAAAATTCTCGACGTATTAAAAATAAATAAATCTCGTATTCTTGTGTGTATAACGTTGCGAAGTTTATTCATTACTTTAATGCTCTCAGTGTAGACCAGCGATTTTGGGCTTGGGCTGCGTTTCAATTTACTTACTATAAGCGAATGGGTTTCACGTACCTATGTTACCATGCTTCCCGTATTTTCAAACTCTCGTCTATGCTAACACGACTTTAGAATCTATACAAAGTGAATTATCTAAAGAGAGTAAAGTGGAAACGACTGCAGGTAAGGACAGGGAGTCTGAGTCAATATTTTCGAAGGAAGTCAAACAATTTAAGAATAAAAAGACATTCGTTCAATCGTGGGAGGCTAATTTATTTCCTCGAATCAACGACCCGTTCACTGGCCTATAAATTCTTGGGGCACGAGTATTTTAGTGCTAACAAAGTGATAAATTCTGTTTTACTGAAAGTGTCTCAACTCACCGGTTTGACATTTGGAAGCGTAGACTCTGGCTTTTAATGGTTGCTTAGTGTCAACATTGAGACGAGCCAGTTCGTGCAACAAGTAACATCGTTCTGAAGCTCGTGTGCTCATGGACAACGAACGCTCTAGGGTGCGGATGCGAACCCTGGGGACAGTATTTGTCTAGTATTAGATTCCACTTGGTAACAACACAATTTGGAACTGGGCTCAGACTGACTTTGGGATGCTTGCAAAAAGAAGCGGGTTCCCAGTAACGGCAAGTCGGTACCAATCGCTGCGGCTGATATAGTCTCATTAGAAACAGCAAAAAAAAAATGTTATTTCAAGTAACAAGACTCACAAACATACATAAAAGGATAAAAAGGACATACAAAAACGGACACTCACAAGGTAACAGTATGTCTGCTGCAGAATTGCCGGATATAAGGGCAATCCAGTCTGTTGGCGATCATCGCCAGGACGGTGTTGGCGCTGCCCCGCACTCTGCGCACCAGAGACATGCACCCCTTGCACATCGTCGCGTGAAAGCAGTCGGTTCAGGTCTCCGCGAACATTCCCGAGACGCTGCAGTGGCGGGGCAGCCCCAACACCGCCCTGAACGCGTTATTGAACTGGACATGGAAGGCGCTGTATGCCGCACGAGTATACTTTGCCCACAGGCTGCACGTGTAGAGGGATGTACAATAAGCTCCAAAGAGCAATATTTTTCCCTCCCACAAACAACTAAGCTAAACTTGTACCTAACTTTCTTTCCGAAGATCAATTTGCAGCGGTCTGTACCGAAAATCAGGCCCGAAAACCCACTTCTTTATTCAAACACCCATAGTCAAGAGTTCAAGACCAACCGCGAATAAAGTAAATTTCTACTCTTGTACTAAAAGAAACAACGCAACTACATACTCCGTACGGTTCATGACCACTCTATGCTATTTCTCAACGACCTTTTATTATTGGATTCTATCTAAAAACATTGAATTTATTTCAAGAGACTTAATGGATAGTTTCACAGACTGTAAAAACAAAAATAGTGTTGTGACCAATTTATATCTCTGGTTGACGACATTATCAAAATCGTAATGATGGAAGTACTTTACTAATAAGTTTATTAAGCGAGTTACAGAAAAATATACGGGGTGGATTTTTGAGATGGGGCAGTAATCGTAGGTACAGTAACCGTTGAAGCTACAGGAAAACGGTCTGAGGAGACTGACCTTATATAATTTTTTTTTTGAGAAATTTTGATCCCCATTCACAGATTTTGTAAAAAAAAAACACAGTCAGCATGAAAATGGGCCATTTTCACAAAGACTTTTTTTGATGCCAATCGATCCAGTTTCTTATAAGGAGCAAAAAACACTACAAGACCAACTGCGGTTTGAGTACTTACTAGAAAAGTAAGGTATCGCCAAAAAAAAAAAAAAATATTTTGTAGAAAATGAGACTCCCAACTTACTTTGTTACTATGGACACTGTTATTTTTTTTTATGTGTGAATCCGTGTGATTTTTTTTTTTTTTTTGTTCCGTTAACTACACTACCTTCCCCATTATTTTCATTCGCTAGAATTATGATGATGATAAAAATACGTCAGTTTATGTAATACAAATACATAAAGATAACCCACATTCGGAAAACCACATATAATTTTTGATGACAGGTTATCTTAAGGCATATAAAGGAAAAGATAAGCCGCCACGGACATTAAATTATATAAAACGTTAGGGTGGGAATACTGCTAGCTAAGCTACGTTGCAGATAAAAGGTCGAATTAATTAAAGAAAGTTAGGTCAAGGCAAAGTTACGTAATCCCTAGTCAGTCTAGTTTCCATATGTTACGAGTTAACTAGTGTGCTTTAATTTATACAAGTACTAGATTTTAAGTTCGAGAAAATGTACGGTTCTGCACTGAGAAAAATGTTTACTTATACATAACCAAACTTTCGTCAACATGTAACACAAAAAAGTGACCACATAACTTTATGCAACATGTAACCAAAACCTGTGCTGGCTGTTGTGTATCACTTTTATTAAATCAAGTTAACTTTTATAAAGTCTTGTCAAACTTTGATTATTCCTGAAATAGCCGAAGTAGTTAGGCTAAACATTTTTTTTCAGTGTGTACATTAACTTAATAGAAATGAACGACTATAGATATTGGACAGTGATGGTAACGATACGTTTCATTTTGTTTATTGGTTCTCAAATAAAAAATTCATACTTTTGTGAGAATACTTAGTTCTGGCTTGAACAAGCATGCACCAAACTCCTAACCAGACTGCAGATATAAGTGGAATATTCAAGATACTTAGCGTCTCTGGGCGGCGCGGGCGGGCGCACTCGCAGCACTGAGTCGCGACTCGGTTCCCGCGAAACCGACATTCCCAGAAGAATAAACGCCCTTCGTTCCCGATCCGACTCGCTCATACTTTCTCGAACACGTTTCTGAACATAAAATAAGAGAAATTTTTCACGGTTTACGTGACTTGGCAAACAAGCTCTATTAAACTTCCCAGCTTCGTAATGCCGATGGCTACACAATTTATAATAAAATACAGAAATGAACCTACCTGGTCCAGGAAAGCGTTTCCAACTATATCGTGGAGATTTTGTAGGAATTTATCTTTTCCCGGTAATAAGTTGGCTGGTTTTCTTGTTATTTGTTCCATTCCGAACTCGGCTTGTTCTAAACACTTGGCGGTATCTCGTTTTTCGTAAATGGATTGAGTTATCTGTACGAGGCGACGTGCGTCGGTTGCGTGTTGCAGTTGCGTGCGCGTCAATTTCTCTTTCCGTGCTTGTGACAGGCGAGCACGAGCGGAAGCCTCTAACTCACGAGCAGCGTACAATGGTCTACGCTCACGTAGGACAGCCTGATACATATTAAATAAACGATCAAGACATTCAAAGCTTACATAAAAAAAAGCTGAATGATAATCTGTTCCAGCCTTTCAGACGACGCGCGACGTGAGAGGCTTACGTAATTTAAATGATAATATCTGTCTGAAAAAAATCGACTAGGCGAAAACACAGACAGCACAAAAAGTGTTGTAAATAATACTGGATTATAATACCCAACTGTCGTGTAACTTTTTGTTCCAAAATTTGCCGTTGTGTTTCAGTTAAGCTTCTATGCAAAGAATTTTGTGAACACCGAATCAACTACACGGTTAGATTTCAATCTGAACAAGTGCTATAAATTTCAATTTAGCTGGCCGTTTATAAAGAAAGGCGGCGTGCATTATATTAAGTGGGTCAACGGGTCAGAGTTAATTTTCTTAAGTTAAGTTAGCGTGAGCGTACTTGTCGTTTCTCCAAATCGGCGAGAGCTTTATTGGCCAATTCCTGCAGCTTTTGCGATCCTTGTTTATTGGCAGAGACCAATCGTTCGTCCTTACACAAGGCAGTTAAGAAATATTTGTCATGTGCCATTCGCTCCAAATATTTCGAAGCCATTAAACGGGAGATTTGTTCGGCTCTCTGTTTTTCCGCGCGGGATATTTCTTGGACCTAGAATTACGGTTATTGCCAACATATTTTTTTATTTCTCGTTGTAAACAAAGACGTATCTCGCACTTTAGTAAACGAGATATAGACGTTCTTTACACGGAAGTAGTAAAGGAATATATAGTACCAACATAATAATTTATTTTGAAAAAATGGTGTATTGTCGGTAGCTACAAGTGTGTGTAGCGGTATAATAATACTGTGTCGAAAACATTTTAACCAGACAACTTAGTTTCATACTCTCGACAGACTCATAAATTATGTTTGCAGATGCTATTTTTATTTTATTTTTTATTTTTTATTCAAGAGGAACAACAAACAGCTACAATATAAATACAGAAACAAGAAAATACACAAAAATTTGAGACAATATTGCAGCCCACAACGCTGTTCACAGATTAACAATAGGATACAATACAGTGAGAATAATGAAAATAATCGCTAGGGTTACAAATACAATATATGTATATATTTTACTAACTTATTAAATTAACTTTCGTGTTTAAGATGTATACATGTATATAATACTCAAGAATATTCAACAAAAAAGAAAAATATAGAATCAAATTTAAGAAAGCTCCTTAAGTATAAGACTTTTGAACCCATAGGGGGGACAGGCAAAAATGTCTATATGTTCAAAAGTCCTATTGTAGGAATCGACCATTCTGCGAACAGGCGAACGCAAGCCAGAGTTGGACTTGCAAGTACCCACAGAAAATAACTGGCCAGCGCGCACCTTTCGCTTGTGGACTGTCCTAGGAACTGCATAGCATAACATGTTGTTGTGTTGTTTTAGGATTCCGTATCTCAATAGGAAAAAACGGAACACTTATAAGGGATCACTTGTGTGTCTGTCTGTCCGTATGTCACAGCCAATGTGCTCCGAACCTACTGAACCGATTAAGTTGAAAGTTACACATACGAACTTTTGTGATCCAAAAACGGACGTGTGACGTAAATACATACATTTTGAATATGGGGGTCAAAGTAGAAGAAAAAATGTGTTGCTATCTGTACCGTGTGACATATCCAATAAAAGGGCTTATTGTGAGGATTTCAGATATATTTTAAAATAAATAGTTTCATTATATTTTTTTTTTTGTGGTAAGTACCTATATTAGATATATTTTTGTTTCTAACTCACTAGCCATGTATAAGCCATCAAAGGCTTCTGTGGTTCTTAGTGTATTATTTTAAACTCTGCGATCTACTTTTTGAACCTTAATAAAAAAAAAAAAAGTTACATATTTAAGAAAGTTGATGAAAATTTACCCCCCTTTATCTACAAAATACTGAGCCAAAATTTTTTAAAAATAATATAAGAAGTCTATGGTATTAATATAACATGGTAAATCTCTCAATATTGTGCGTATGAACTTACATTTTCAGTTGGAATGTATGGTAGAGCTTATTTTGCCATGTCCGTCCGTCTGTCTGTCCGTCTGTCCGTCCCCAGCTTAGTTCAGAGACTCTTAGTACTAGAAAGCTATAATTTGGCATGGATATACATTATTAACCACGCCGACAAAGTGGTAAAATAAAATTATGAAAAAATAGTTATTTAGGGGGGGGTACCCCCTAAATAACTATTTTTTCATAATTTTATTTAAAAAAAAGAGAACTTTTTTTTCGCATATACGCATATACTATGTTATGGGGTATTGTTGGATGGGTCAGGTGTCAAGTGTCCCCCCCCCCTGCCAGCTAAACGGTTAGTTTTGCATAGGTGAAAAAAATCACGATAGTAGTATATTATATATAATGAAGTTAAAAGAAAACGTAGGCTTATCAAGTTTACGAGTAATACTCGACCAACTTAAATTTGCAGTTGAAAAACATGTTCCTCCATACAATCTGTATAGGAGAGCATTTTTCTCAACTACAATGTTAACTTTGTTCTTGGGATAAATTCATCCCAACTACGGAACCCTTCATTGTGCGTGGTTCGACATGCACTTGCCCGGTTTTTTAATATTTACTTTTAAACGCTAGACTTTTCACGCAACTACACAACAATAACAGCCACCATTTATCATAATAAATAGCCAACATTAAAAACAACAAAGTAGTTTGTCGTACTTTGGTCATTAAATTCATAGCAGCCAGCTTTTATAAAATATGGATAAAGTTCTAACCTGTTGTTCCTCTTGAGGTTGCATACGTCGACAATGCACCAGGACTTTAGAAGCATCTTCGTCTATGGACTCCCTCTTAAAATCCACGTTGCTAAGCAACGACACAGCTGTATGCAACACTTTAGTCGCCGACTTTCCGGTACATTCTCGTACCTAATAACATTTGCAATGAATTACGTACTCGTAGTGAGCGTTGTAACTTGATCTTAAATTGTGTCGTATCATGACCTACATGATACAAGGGCGCTTTAAGTTAGTTAAGTAGAAGACGTTTGATACTGTAGAGGCTTTAACTGACATGGCTTTACTATCCAAGCACATCTGTCTGTTCAATTAGATACGCTTGATTCTATGCAATAGTAGGTATGCAAAGTAATTAACATTACGAGACACAGAACAATAAATTCAATTATTTGCCATATGTCAGCTAGCACACGCCAATATACCAGCAAAGAAGAAGAAGATTATAATTATTAAGAGATTAGCTCTATTTCAAATTTAGAAGCATAGAAAAAACAGTAGGTCACTGTCACCTTTGTTTGCTAACAACAAATGATGTAAATTAAGTATTTTTTTATAGAAATGATTATCCTGTATCTAATACGAGTTTAACGAATATTAAAACGATAAAATATAAGTGCTAACATATTTATTTATTTATTTAAACTTCATGTACAATAGTGGTACATAGGCGGACTTAATGCCACAAGGCATTCTCTACCAGTCAACCTTTGGGTTAAATATAAAAACAGTGATAGGGTACAAAAATAATGTCTAAAATACTAACTTCTTGATTACGAAAATTTATACAGTTTTATTGATACTAATACACATATACAAAAAGTAAGTAAGTATAAGTATTAGTAAAGTAAACTATAAGTTCACTCACACTCTATAGAAAAAGGAGGATCCTTCTACCAGACCGGTGGGCAACTGCCCGACGCCGACGGTTGATCTCGGGATGTTGTATAAAACGCGTTTTTTTTTTCATATTCCATAACTCTAGGGTTATATTCTATATGTAAAAATAATACAAAAAGTCCGCTAGTCGCGCGGTAAACTCTGATTGCGCGATGCAGGATTTGTGACGTCAGGTCATTGATGCGTAGTTTGCATGTGGCGTTGTAAATGCCGCCACATGCTTATCAAGCAGAAGTCTGTTTCATCATCTGTCTAGCCTTTTCCCAACTACGTTGGGGTCGGCTTCCAGTCTAACCTGATGCAGCTGAATACTAGTATTTTACATGGAGCGACTGCCTATCTGACCTCCACAGCCCAGTTACTGGGTAACACGATACCCTTGGTAAGACTGGTTGTCAGACTTTCGGGCTTCTGACGACCCCTTACGACTGTCAAAGATCCATGAATGACAGCCGGGATCAACGGCTTAACGTGCTATCCGAGGCACGAAGGGGTCTTGGTATGTAAAGACGGTCACCCATCTACTGACCAACCGCGGCATGCGTAGCTTAACCTGATCAATCGACCCGTGCGGCTGGTATTACTTTGCCACAAGCCCCTAACGCCAAGCAGAAGACTGTCTATGGCATAGAATAAAAGGTCTTGAATGAGGTTCTACACACACTTCCACTTATACCTATAATACTAGCTGCGCCCCGCGGTGTTACCCGCGAACACTACATTCTTTCATTAAAAAGTAGCCTATGTGTAAATCCAGGGTGTCAGCTACGTCCATACCATATCAACATTGGTCCAGCCGTTTGAGCGTGAAGAAGAGACAACATTCACACACTCACAAACTTTCGCCTTTATACTATTAGTGTGATAATATCAAGTCTATAAGTTGTCTTCTAAGGGACCGACGGATTTGTATTAATACCGGGTTTTCCAATAGAGACCGGATATTTGAATTGAAATAAAAACATATCGATTGTTTACAATTAGAGTATATTTTCTTTTATTTTTTTGACATAATGTATGGAATACCTAAAGCACACCTAGGTATTCACGCTACCATACGAAGCTGAGGTTGTAGTTTAAATGATATGCTCATTTAAATTACCACCTTGGCTTCGTATGGTAGCATGAATACGAGAAGTTTAATTTTCCATCACTTTTTGACATAATGGCACCTCTCTTTTATGGTTCTTCGCATACACCAGTGATTTCATATAACCCCAAAAGAAAAAATTCAAGGGGCGTTAAATCACATAATCTTGGAGGCCATGTCTTGCTCCCGAATCTTTAAACCAGGAACCCGCTGAATTTCTCTTTCAATAAATTGACAACGCGAAACTTTTGACGAATCGAACTGCCGTTTGATAATAACTTTAATCATTTCAACGCGCTGTTCAAATAAAATGACTCAACTGTCAAAAATTCGCGACAATAGACAATCTAACATGGCCGCCATCAGCTGTCAAAGATACCTTGTCCCTGTTGAAAAACCCTGGAGTACAACCACATCTCGCAACTTACGTTACAAGTCCCACGTAATAGGAGCCTATTGCCAATAACCGGGCATAACTCCAGACCTTCAAAAACCTTTGCCAAATAAAACAAAAAAGAGTTTTCTTTTATTCATCTTCGTACCTACTTAACTGCATTAAGGTAGATCATTACCAACACTTTTTAATAGTCATAACACCGACCCAAAAAAAAGTTCTTAACCTGCTGAAAAGGCCAGGCAACTTGTTTTTAGAGAAAATTTCCGTTGCTACGTTTTGGTGAGAAAACATTCCATTAGAAGACAGCTGAATAGCGTGAAAAGTTGGTTATTTTTTCAGACAGCTCTAAGCGAGTCTCTTGGACGTTTTACTGAAAAACAAATTGAAAGCGTCTCCAGATTATTTTATCAGACGTTTTAAAATTGGTATTCGGAATGTTTTTACTAAACGGTCCGTTGATTTAAAGTTTAAATTTCTAGATCAAATGTTTGACTTATGATAGGAACAAAGCCCAAAGACACAATAAGTAGCATAATATAAGATAGTTTCTGTCTTGACATGGGTTTAGTTTAAGATTCGCACACAGCTTACTTACTGCTAAAAATGTATTGATATTTTAACACTTTTTTTATTGCGGATTAGGGACTACACTTGACCTCGATCACGCCTGATGGAAAGCGATGGATAAGGTCTATGATGGAACGAGCGTACTCAGAAGATGCCTGTTCACTCTTGCTTTAAAATCAGACGAGTTATATGTGGAATCCAACACAGACGCTGGCAGAGAGTTCTACACTTTGGCTGTGCGCATAATAAATGTGGAGGAGAAGCGCTGAGTACGATTGGACTATATCAACCAAGTACGCATACCCTGTAGTACGCCTTGTAGTCCGATAGTACAAGGGCGATGGTGGGATCAGGTCGTGGAGCTCCTGCGCACACTCTCCGAAGAACAGTCTGTGGAAGACCGACAGGCAAGCAACATTACGCCGATGAGCCAGGCTGTGAAGCCTAGACGATAACGTTTCGTCGCCTATAAGCCGCCAGCCGCCAGCTATAGCCGTATCAGCACTAGTGATGATACGGCTATACTTTACATTAACTGCTTTTGCAGCGCTCAGACTTCACAATATTTATCTGAAATAGGTACCTAATGCAATACACACTGAAAAAAATGCACTCCAATCAAGTGACTTTTTATCTTGATTGACGATATCTTGTTTAGATTAATCAAATCTTAGTTAAATTGATCATCATGACATGATTGCAGCAATACTAGTTCAAATGAACAATGTTCAATGTTCGGAGAGTGTGCCCATGAACTCCACGACCTCATTCCACCGGCCCCCTTTTACCATCGGACATCTAGACGCACTGCAAGTTACCACCCCTACCTAGTTGATATTCCACCAACTCGCACTAAGCGTTTTCAAACGTCTTTTATAATGCGCACAACAAAGGAGTGGAACTCTCTGCCTGCGTCTGTGTTTCCGAACGCATACAACCCTAATCTATTCAAAGTGAGAGTGAACAGGCTTCTTCTGGGTAAGCTCACTCCATCGTAGACTTTGTCTCTGTCATCCAGACCTGGACTAAAGTCAAGAGAAAAGTCATAGAAGAATAAAAAAAAATATTTAAAAAAATGATTGAAAGCTTAAACAAGTTTCTCGATTACCCTTAACATGGCATCATTGTATTATAGAAGAGTAAAAAAAGAGACAAGTTAAAAAAAAAATTGGTTGTCTGTAAAGATGGTTTACGGACGATAGTTTAACGTGACAACGTCATAACAAAACATTGATGCGGCGCAAGCGTACAATGAGCGTAATGGGTCAATGAGCGTTACGGGACAATGAGCGTAACGGGACAATGAGCGTAACAGGACAATCAGCGTAACGGGACAATGAGTCATCCTTTTTCGTGCATGCAGCCGGCGTTCATCGATTTATTAGACGTGACAACGTCTAATAAATCGATGAACACTTTGTTACAGTATTTTTTTTAAACGTGACAACGTTTAAAAAAAATACTGTAACAAAGTAAGTTGTATCAATCAAGCATTTTGATTACGTACTTCAATAAAGATCATTGAAACTTTAATCTAATAATCTTGGTTGGAGCAACTATGTTTTGACTTGATTGCAGCAAATAGGTCTTGTGATAACTCCAATCAAGATTCCATTACAAATTTCAATCAAATAAAAGTAGTAGCTGCGATCATTTTGCTTGATAGGCTCAGATGCAAACAAGTTACTTAGTCAATCTAAACAAAATCTTGATTGCAAGTACTTTTTTTTTTTGTGCAAACAAGTTTTCGCCACATATTTCAAATACCTAGTTTTGTGAAAAGTTTTACCGTTTCTTCAGCACACCTCGCGCATTCACCAAAATCTGGTGGGAACCGTCTCATACGCTGTCCTCGATGCGCCAGGACCAAGGAACGTTCGAACGCGCATTTTTCGTATTCCGTCTGCGCACGAATTTGTAAGGCCCTTGAATTTTTAGGTTCCAATGCTGGGAAGAAAATTGGAGATTATAATTTGGAGATGACATGTGGTTCCTACATATAGAGGGTTATTGATAAAATACTAACAACCTTGCAGGTTACGTGTGGTGCCTAACGTAAAAAATAGAACCACCCCATTTCCTCCCGTGGGTGTCGTAAAAGGCGACTAAGGGACTTACTAGAGAATGGGCAGCAGCGTTCTCTATGCATTTTTAACACCATACTGCGATCGCCAACCCCTGCCAAGCGTGGCGATTATGGCACAACCCCCAATCGGGGGAGGCCTATTGTCCAGCAGTGGACGTTTTCCGGCTGAAATGATGATGATGAACTTTGCAGGACTGTACTACTAACACCATAAACAAAAAAACTTTTGTTTTATAACTTTTTATTAAGCATAATTTAGATAAAACAACAAAATCTTGTTGAAAAAAAGTTGAAAAGTTTGTTTTGGTAAATGTATTATTTATTTAATAGTAACAAATATATCACTAACTGCCGAATACTCAAACGCAATTCAATTTTGAGTCGCCGTTAAGTCTAATGCTGTCTCTGTCACTTTAAACTGTTTTGTAGCGACAGAAACACTTATAAGAACGTCTTAAAGTTAAGTAACGTTTGAGTATTTGGGCATAATAGTAACAAACTGCAGTCATTAACTTGGACTTTATTATGTGTCTTTGGAGCCTATTTTTAGCAGATGATATAAGGGTGAGTTTCACGAAACCACCATTAGTTTAACGGAGACTTTAAATTGATGCTGTCACTTTCTTTTTGATACAAAATGTAAGGGATGGCATGAATTTAAAGTCTCCGTTAAACTAATGTTGGTTTCGTGCAACTCAACATTAAGCTGATATTCTTTGTTGCTTTCAATTTAGGTGATCCATGATTTTATTCATTATGAAGGCAATACATTTGCTATTAATAGCGGAGCCATTTCTACTGGGTTACTACTTCTCCCGCCTACATGCAGTTTATATTACACATCAAGATTTCGAGCAAAGAGTGAGCTACATACGACTGACGCGGACGTAAAGACAATATTAAATCTGTAAAATAAACATCAAACATAAATACATCGGCTATAACGGGCTTAGTAATAAAATAATCGAAGTACTTGTGAGACAAGAGCTAAGTTGTTTAATATTTTCTTTAAACATCATCACTTCAGCCGAAAGACGTCCACTGCTGAACATGGGCCTCCCCCAATTGGGGGGGTTTGCCATAATCGCCACGCTTGGCAGGCGGGTTGGCGATCGCAGTATGGTGTTAAAAATGCATAGAGAACGCTGCTGCCCATTCTCTAGTAAGTCCCTTAGTCGATAAAGGTTAGATTACCTTATCTTCTTTCGCACTTTTAAAACTTTCAAAGTATATGAAAATTTCATGACCTAAAATCGAGAAAAATCTTTGTGTGTATTCATACACGAAATATTTTAAGAGAAACATCTACAGGTGATAAAAAAGCCCTAGCAGCGAAAAAAAAATGTATCTAAGTGTTTTATATTTTTATAAATTACTAGCAGCCCGTCCCGGCTTCGCACGGGGTAGACAATTATTTATTTTTGGAAATTTGGATATAAAACACTTTTTTTCACAAATATTTTTATTTAAAAATTATTATTAGACATTATGATGTTCTTCAATATTGTTGTACATTATTTTGTTCTATCGCTAATAGTTTCGGCAGCGCATTCGACGAAAAACATTTTAAAACTCATTTTTCTACACCTTCGGTTACATTGTTCAAATTTTACCAAGGATCCCTAATTTTTTTCAAAATGAAATGTAGCCTATGTCAAATTGGAAGAATGTAGCATTCTAGTGGTGAAATAATTTTTTAAATCGGCCCAGTACTTTTTGAGCCTATTCATTACAAACATACAAACATACAAAAATAGGTACAAATCTTTCCTCTTTTTAATATTAGTGTAGATGTAGATGTAGATTATAATTTTAAAATTGCTTGAGACATTTTGAAAAAAAAAACCTTTACTTACATATTTTTTTAATTCTATAAATGACCCGCCTGGACGCGACGATGGTGGCGACACGAGCGCGGTGCCTTTTGATAGTTAATCATCATATCAAGTTTTTTTTTTTTAAATAATATACTGAGATTTAAAAAAAAATCGTTTCCATGGCTTCTTTACCACCTATAGGTGTATCTCATAAAATATTTCGTGTTTGAATAGATACACCCTATATAGGTACATAGTTAATGTGTAGTGTGTACCGGCTGCCTGCGCCGCGTCTGCCAAAGCGCCGCTGTAATGTGTTGATTTCGCCCGAACCAAACTTCGCCCGAGCAACGAGCGAACGTCAGAAGGCTGTAAATAAAATATATGTTCATGTTATAAGCCGCTACCACAGTGTACGAGTTTATCCTCAAAAACATGCTTAAATATGTATGTTTTATATGCGGATGAACGAATAACCGGACGGATATTAGGTGGCTTTAGTCTTCCGCTTTTGTGTATTTGAATGTATGTGGGCTTCCACATACGACAATCAAACCAAAGTTTATCTCAAAACTGAAAGCGAGGTGATGCATTTATGTTTTAGGAAATCTAATTGTTATTTGGTAAAATTACAACACAAACACTGTAGGTACTGTGTGTAAACGGAAACACTGTATAGTATTCGTTTGGAAACATGATACAATTGTATGGAATAACCCAGCCAAGTGCATGTCGGATCACGCACAATGAAGCGTTCCGTATTTGGGATGAATTTATCCAAAGAACAAACTTAACATTGTAGTCAAAAAACATGTTCTTCCGTACAGAATGTATCGGAGAACATGTTTATCAACTACAAATGTAAGTTGGTCGACTATTAGGTACTCGGTAACTTGTAAAGCCTACTAAGCAACTAAGCTGTTATAGTTTTCCTTTTAACTTCGTTATATATACTACCGCTGTGAATTTTTTCACATATCCAAATACAACCTTTTAGCTGGCAGGGGGGGGGGGGGACACTTGCCTCTAACAAGCCATATAAAGCTTAACATTACGCAAACGGATCTCTGAATCGAAAAATGTTTTTCACAAACCAGAAATATTTTGGAACGGCCTATCCAACGATACCCCACATCATGGGATAGCCGACAAAAATATATCATAACCTAAAAAAAAAAAAAAAAAATATTTCAGCATTTTGTCGGCGCGATTAATTTGTATACCCATACCAAATTACAGCTTTTTAGTACTAATAGTCTCTGAGCTAACTCACGGACAGACGGAAATGGCGAAACTCTATAGGTTTCATGGTGACTACGGAACCCTACAAATTAAGAAACCTTTAAATAACGAACGCTTTACGACTGTAGGTAATATTAATTGGTGTCCAATTACAAAGACTTCCGGCTTCAGCCACTTATTCGGTAAATATTTATCAAAATATTTTAGGGCAATGCTACGGAAAAAAAAAAGTGTATATGTATATTTTTTTTTTCCTAAAATATTTTTATAACCGTTACCAGTTAGTTAGAAAGATTTAAAAAAATGTATATGTATGAAATTATTGTTTATATTGAGCTATCCGTACTGTTGTAACCTTTTAAAATAATCTGCATATTATTTGTTGAACAAAAAAAAAACTGCTATAGAGGGGTGTGGATCAATAAGAAATTACTTTAAGTTTCAAGCTATCCTAAGAATGACCCTCCAACATTAGTGATGCCATGAGAACCGGATAGGTGGCAGCACCTGTCGTCGGCACAATAGACGCAGCACGTCGAGTGTTTAACAATCAACGAGCCTGATTGCTTCATACTATTTGACGACCATTAACTGTCTTTGTTTATTTCACAAAGGACCCCTTTTATTGCAGTAATTGTATTTTTGATAAGATCATTGTAATAAATTGTAATGATATATGAATTGTTCAATGTGTACATTGATTTTATTTTCTGCAATCTTTTTATTGTTGGGTAAACTACTTTGACTATTATAATATAATGCCTATTGTAAAGTGTGAGTGTTGTTGGCTAAATAAAATAAGCCCCATTCTTAGAAAACGGAAAAGTTATACACCTCTGATTTGTATGAAATGCGACTGTTGGGCGCGCTTGGCTTTTTGACTTGATTAGTTTGTTTACTAATTTGAGACCCTAAACAGAGAAAGTGTTATGTTTACGTTTTAAATATGGTTTTGGATTGATGGAACTAAATACTATGACAAAGAACTTTCTTGAATAAGTACCTACAAGTCTCTTTATCCACACAAAATCGCAATCTAGTCACGCCAAATAAAATATAGACGATAAATGCGCACATCCCAAGTTTGAGTTAGAACTTGGAGTTATCCAAGCAAACATTATCAACTGGGAATTGGTGCGTCTAATATCATGTTGACTGGTTGGAAATAGAATCTCTAGACGTTTGTTTTTAACTCACATTCCATCGAAGGGCTTCATTGTACGCTTGTGTAGAGTTCTCGAAGAGTTCCAAGCGTTGTAAGTAATTGCTGGAAAAACAAGTCAGTTAGAAATGTTAGAACAGCATCTAGATTATTTTGAAGTTTAGTAAGTGTATGTGTCGGGAACACGGACTGTTTATTTCTTGTTTAGGTATTTTTAATGAGGCATTTAGTAAATAAATAGTGCCCCGTGCTGAAGATATCGGATAACTCCTCTTTTATGGGTGTTTTTCAGAACACAACGGTTATGATACTCTTAGAAACTACACCGAAAAAAATGCACTCCAATGAATTGAGTTTTTAGCTTGATTGACGATATCTTGTTTAGATTAATCAAAATCTTAGTTAAGTTGATCATCACGACATGATTACAGCAATACTAGTTCAAATGATTGAACGCTCAAACAAGTTTTTCGATTACCCTTAACATGACATCATTGCAGAAGAGTTAAAAAAAAGAGACAAATTAAAAAATATGTTAACTGTAACAAAGTTATTTGTGTCAATCAAGCATTTTGATTACTTCAATAAAGATCTTTAATTGAAACTTTAATCTAATAATCTTGGTTGGAGCAGCTATGTTTTGACTTGATTGCTGCAAATAGGTTTTGTGATAACTCCAATCAAGATCCCGTTTCAAATCACAATCAAATAAAAGTAGTAGCTGTGATCATTGTGCTTGATAGGCTCAGATGCAAACAAGTTACTTAGTCAATCTTAACAAAATCTTGATTGTGGCAACTATTTTTTTTTTTCAGTGTACCGAGGTATAAGCTAAATAAATATTTGCTCCGTGAGCATAATCATTAACTTAAACTCAGATTCTCTTTCTGTTAATATAAACGAAAAATGATTGAATATTATGCTAGTTGCTTCATAACAACTATGAACTTAGCTCATTAAAGCCACGCTGTGGTTTAATAAACTTTCAACACACCATTATTTTACGCCAAATTCTGGCTAAAACAGTGATTTGGCACTAATTCTAACCCTGTTGATGCCATTAGAGAATATACGTATGGTGGTTATGAACAGCACAAGTAACTATGTCAATTCTGTCTAAAACCGCAGGACATTAACGTTTGAGCACGAGGTTAGTGCTGTGTACAGGCCATATTATTTAGATATCTGCATTTCCAGGATGAATAAGTACAACCACAAAGCTGTGTAGGTCACAACTGATATATCATCATCATCATCATTTCAGCCGAAAGACGTCCACTGCTGAACATAGGCCACCCCAATTGGGGGGGTTTGCCATAATCGCCACGCTTGGCAGGCGGGTTGGCGATCGCAATATGGTGTTAAAATGCATAGAGAACGCTGCCCATTCTCTAGTAAGTCCCTTAGTCGCATTTTACGACACCTACCGGAGGAAATGGGGTGGTGCTATTCTTTACGTCCGGTATCACACGGTACAACTGACGTATAACCAGCGGTAAAAATCAAAAAAAGAAAATACGTTTGGATCCTTTTTTTAATTAACTCGGTACTAAATGAAGTAATCAATCATTGTCTGCGCAATATAATCTAAATTGGCAGGTGGAAGCTCTAGTGGCCCTTCGTTATACGGGATACCGGGAAAGATAATAGGGTCGATCAATGACACTCTATGACTTGATTTTATGAGGGACCCTGATCGCTGTATCGTGGGCTTTCAAGTTGACCCCCTGTTTCTATATGACTGAACAAAAAGATGTGTTGTGAACACACTGGTCACACTGAGGTCACACTGTTTCGCGTAACCTCTTTTGTCAACGTTTGGGCAATAATTCCTTCTGCACATGTGGCTTCCCTGGTACCTCATAACTATGCAAATGTCTATTAACTGCTCCCAAATAACGATGTTTATTTAGATTTTTAATTTTTTTACATACTTCCTTGACATAATCTTTTCATTACCTATTTGACATTATTTACCTACAAATCGAATTCCAATTCTTTATTAGTGGCTTTTGTGGACATGATATTTATTCAGATATGTTACTGTAGTTGTAATTGCAATCATGTCATTAATCTTTTATATAGATTATTTTCTATTTTGTGAATGTGAGAACGTTGTAGGCCTAGTAGTGTAGATTTGTTGGCACTTTTCTATTTTGTTAAGTACCTAGTAATTGTTGAAAGGCCTACACTGTCCTCACATACCTATTAACACTTTTATTTGATAATATTGTAAAGCAAATTATTTTTAAAAGAGTAACCGTGGAGTTTCTTGCCGGCTCTTCTCCATAGGAAACGACTAATTAGAACCGTGCACCTAGCTTCTGACGTTTCATAAGTGCCCATATAGGTTTATGTGAAATAAAATATTTTGATTGATTGAACGAATGCGTCACAGAATGACGCCCATAGAAGCTAGAACAAAAAAAATTAAAACATAAATATGTTCTGTTTTTGTACAAAGTATTATATCATAAACAGCTGCTGTTTAGTATTATACCATCGCGTTACATCGTCGCTCACCTGGGGCAGAGGGTGAAGTAAATCACGAAAATAAACAACGGTACCGAATAGACAATTTGTCACTACATTCCAAAGTGCGAAACTTTCGCTTTGTTTGTTTAACATACCCTCTTTCTCTGAAAACGTTCACCGCGTTACATATGGGTTTCTCTTCCGCCTCTAATTTCGTCTTCATGCTTCTCAGATTCCTCTTTGTCTCTTCTAAGACACACACACTCGCACGTCATAACTACACTGGCTGTTTTTCGTCGCAATATTACGAATTCACGAATAAATCTAGGTGACCTCGATTCCCTCAAGTATATAAAATTTGGGGTTGGCGACGACGATCCAGAATTATGATATTCATGGAATTAAAATTTAGTATCTGTTATTATCTTTACGACAAAATTTATGAGGGATAAAAATGATGTTAAATTCGAATGGCTTCTGAAATCCGTACCAGAATAAAATATTAATTTTGAATACTTAAAATGAAACTGCACTTTCAGTCAGCAATAACTTGGTTTTATTTAAACGCAAGGATGATCTACTAGCCCTCGGCTTCTATCGATACTAATATTATAAAGCTGAAGAGTTTGTTTGTTTGAAAGCGCTAATCTCAGGAACTACTAGTTGGAATTGAAAAAATATTTTTGTGTTATATAGTCCATTTATTGAGAAAGGCTATAAGCTATATAACTTCACGCTTCGACCAATAGGAGCGGAGCATACATGAAAAATGTTTCAAAAACGGGGTTAATTATTCCTTTTTGAGAGCTGCCGTTGCGTGCGCTGCGTAAACGGCTTAAGTTACGCAAATATTATGTATGATGGAATTGTTCCTCTTTAAAAGTTCTAAAAAAAAGTCCACGACAACATGTGTATGTCTTTTAAGATTGACTCACTATAACCTTTTTTATGGTAATCAAATTTGTTCGAAATTAATGCATTATTTGCGAAGGAGTGTTATCAACATAATATTGATCCTTATCCAAATAAATATGTTATTAATCACAAGTATTTAAATGTAAACAAAATTGTCCTTGACATGTTAGGAGATATCATAATTTTAAAATAATTGTTTGTTTGGCGCGCTAATCTTAGGAACTTACTGGTTCAAATAGAAAATTATTTTAGTGTTGCATAGCCCATTTATCGAGGAAGGCTATAGGCTATATAACGATCCTTAGGAGCCAAGAGAAAAGAACCAAAGTCAGAAAGAACGCTAAGCGATAACTAAGATATAGCGCGGGCGAGCGACGGGATGCGACGGGATGCGACGCGATGGGTGGGCCGAAATTTCACGCGGACGAAGTCGCGGGCAGAAGCTAGTCTCCTTATAAATATCGTATGTTAGCAAAGTTATTCATTGGTCGAAAACTTAAATACATAAAACCAATTCAAATAATTTGAATTCAGATTTGTTAGCTGATTAAATTGAATGGTATTCAAATATTAGGTTACTTTAATAATTAGTTAGTTTTCAATTATGTCCAAAAAAAAAACTGCAAATACGTGGAAAAATTTTTCGCTAAGAAGAATAGATCAGCTCAAATAGATGTTTCCTTTAGAATTTCTCTGTTTAACACAAAAGAGGTGCAGATAAGAAAGAGCCAGTAACATTGGTAAATGTACAAACATCAATCAGTAACGTTTGTCTGAAAACGAACCGTTCACAGACAAATGTAAAATTTTATTGTTATTCATCCGTCGTAAAATATCTATGGTGGCCATTTTCTCTTCTTTGAAGCCGAAAACTACGGTAAGTATTAAAAGTCTTTCGCTAAGAACTTTAAACTTGCAAATCTGAATCTGGAACTTCGTTTACGAGAAGATTTTAATGTTTGTAAAGCTGGACTTGTTTTTCACAAATATTTTGATACTTAGGTATATGCTTTTATGAAATACCTATTCGAATTTGAATGGGTATTCTTTATGTAGGTAAACTTTTGTTTTTATCGTAGTGGGAAAACTAGGACCTGTCAGATAAGAAATGTGGACTTCTCCAAGCTTGTTTTTATATTTTTTATATGACGTGTAAAAGTGATTCCGATATCCTATTTACAGAATAAACGATTTCATTTCATTTCATTTCATTTCCTGTGTCGTCATTATGCAGCTTTTAACTGCAATAAACGATGACATAAAAAAAAACATTAAAATCAGACAAATTTTTGTCCATATTTTGATAACACGAGTATTACATGCATTAACTTCAAATTATGTTAGTCATGACGTGATCAATCAATGCATTAGTTAACCAAATAAATAATGGAAATGAAAATAAAATGGATATAAATAATTAAAATGAAAATGAAATTGAATTATACACCGTGGCATTTTAGCCGCCTTACAAAGACAGCCCACTTCATGTATCCAATGACTACTAATCACTTATGTAAACAAAAATGTTTTTTGATCATTTGATTTTTTATTTTTATTAATTATAACGCATGACATAGTTTAAAACCCCTGTTACGTGTACAGTCCGAGCCTTGTGTTACAAGGGCGCCGCAGAATGGAGCGGCGATATCTTTATCAGAGTTCATTCACCCTAACGCAAAAATGTGTTTCTTGTTCTATTGCAACTTAAACTTAATCTAAATCCATTCTGCGGCGCCCTTGTATCACAAGGCTCGGACTGCACTCGTAACAGGGTGTTTTAAACTATGTCATGCGTCATAATTAATAAAAATAAAAATTCAAATGTAAAAAAAAAAAAAAAAAATTACATGAATGATTAGTAGTCATTGGATACATGAAGTGGGCTGTGTTTGTAAGACGACTAAAATGCCACGGTGTATAATTGAAAATAAATTAAAATGAAAATAAAATTGATATAAATAATTTAAACTTTTAGAGCAATTAGTTTAACTTGTTTTGAAGGTTTTGACGAAGTTTAAGTATACTTTTTGACCAATATTTTTGTATTATATACAAAATCCAATTGCTGAAACACTTTCGTTGATTGTATTGACAAAAATACGATAGGAAAATACATTATTTTTTAACTCCCGCTATAATATGGACATCAAAAGATGGCTCCTCGTCCACTGGTCCCCACTTACTAGAATTTTATATTTTCAAGACCATAACTTCAGCAAATCAAAAGCCCATCTTTATAATATTGGTAACGCGTCACAAAATTTAACAGCATATATCTTAGGCCATTGAATACTCCATGAGCCGCATACAATGTCCATCGTTCACATTTTATAACTTATACTATATTGAAAAGACCTGAAAATATATGGAAGATCTTTCTTTATGACTAGTACTTATGGGATTCGATCGCGGTCCATAGTACAGGGCTTTGAATTGATAGGAGCACGTGGTTCCTTTGAAATATCAACGAAGGCTCTACATGACAAAGAAAAGATTCTAGGAAAAATATGGTAGGAGCTACGCGGTTGCTACGGCGTAGCGGAATAGCTACGCTTTCGTAGCAGAAAGCTTATATGAATTAATCAAATATTTTTTTGCTGTGCTTTGTTATTTTATTTGAATACTTCATTATTTTGTAAATTAGATGCAATCATAAGTATATTACAAACAGAGATAGACGACCGACGATGAACGATCGACCACTTAAACTCAGATTATTTATATTCAAAAGGTTACGTAATGACATACTTTTAGTACTTACCTATCTAGAACGTTCTTTGATCATGTAGAAAAGTCGGAACATCGAGCGATCGTCGCACTCCTGTAAAGTTGTCGGTACATACGAGTACGACACACTGCCATGAAATTGCGAAACATGAAAAGTCGCTCTGTATAAGTTCCGTTGCACTTAGAGCCGATGTGGATGTGTTATGTTGAGTTTTTATTACTGACGCAAGTTGAAATATGTTATAATACTACGTCATGTTCATATTTTACTTAGCTATAAACTTTATGCTTAAACATTGAATAAAAATCGTCAATTTGAAATAACACAATACAAATTAGCCGTACATAGAACATCTTTTATATAAAATTCTCGTGTCACAATGTTAGTTACCATACTCCTCCGAAGCGGCTTGACCGATTTTTATGAAATTTGATATGCATATTCAGTAGGTCTGAGAATCGGCAACTATATATTTTTTAAGTTTTAGGTAGGGTAGGGTAGAGTAGGTGGGTAGGGTAGTGTAGGGTAGGGTAGGGTAGGATAGGCAGGTAGGTAGGTAGGGTAGGGTATGGTAGGTAGGTAGATAGGGTAGGGTAGGGTAAGTAGGTAGGGTAGGGTAGGGTAGGGTAGGGTAGGTACGTAGACAGGTAGGGTAGGGTAGGGTAGGGTAGAGTAGAGTAGTGGAGTTTATACTATAGCTTTTGACAGAACAATGTCTGTCGAGTCAGCTAGTCTTATATATAAAATTCTCGAGTCACAATGTTAGTTACCATACCCCACCGAAACGGCTTGACCGATTTTTATGAAATTTTATATGCATATGCAGTAGGTCTTAGAATTGGCTACTATCTATATTTTTTAAGTTTTAGGTAGGTACATAGGTAGGGAAGGGTAGGGTAGGGTAAAGTAGGGTTGGTAGGTAGGGTAGTGTAGGGTAGGGTAGGGTAGGATAGGGTAGGTAGGTAGGTAGGTAGGTAGGTAGGTAGGTAGGTAGGGTAGGGTAGAGTAGTGTAGTGGATTTTATACTATAGCTTTTGACAGAACGAAGTCTGTCGGGTCAGCTAGTTACTACATAAAAAGCTGTGTGAATTACTTTTAAACTCGAGCGTTCTCAAATAGCACTCTTCTGAGTTAAATTATTATTTTACGAATACGTCACAAGTTACCAAATAATATGGATTGCTGATTATGACACTATAACTAGATTGTTCCTGAAACAATATTAATAACCTAATTTTTCAGTAACTGCTAGCTTTCACGATATCCCAATTAAAAATCTTTGACAGCATATAGAAAATTTTGCTGATATATATGTCATTATTTCAGCCGAAAGACGTCCACTGCTGGACATAGGCCTCCCCCAAGCACCGCCACTTCGACCGGTTCTGTGCTTCCCACATCCAGCGGATTGCTGCGGCCTTCACAAGGTACCATCAGTCTAACTTGTCGGAGAACTTCCAATGCTATGTCTTCCGGTACGCGGTCGCCACTCCAGAACCATTCGGCCCCGTCGGCCATCTGTTCTGCGAGCAATGTGCCCTGTCCATTCCCACTTAAGTTTGGCAATTCATCGAGCTATGTCGGTTACCTTATATATAAGGTGTATCTATTCTATATACGAAATATTTTAAGAGAAACATCTTAAGGTGGTAAAAAAGCCATAGAAGTGAAGGAAGAAAAATATGTTTTTATTTTTACATAATTATTATAATTTTAAAATTGCGTGAGACATTGACCCACCCGGACGCGGCCACGTTGGCGGCGCGAGAGCGGTGCCTTTTGATAATTAATCATCATATCAAATAATTTTAAATATATATATTTTTTAAATATTATACTCAGATTTAAAAAAATCATTTCCATGGCTTCTTTACCACCTATAGGTGTATCTCTTAAAATATTTCGTGTTTGAATAGATACACCTTATATTTATTATGTAGGTACATATAATATTATAAAATAGGTTATGTACGCTTTTCATACTAAGCAGTGACACAAAATATTACCTATGTGTTTTACGTCGAAATACTTTAAATAAATAACTGAATTCAAAATTGTATTAACTCAAAGTCTATCTAAGCTAGGATCTCAGGTAACTTCGATACTTTGTCGCTGTACTTTTTTTAAAGGTTTATCCCCAATGAATACTAAAAAGCTTTTTTTTTTTGCAAAAGTAAGCACACTTTTTCCAATAAAAGTGTTTTTATATCTAGCCTAGAAAGTACTAAGTAGCTATTGGTTTAAAAGCCATTAGAAGTTTGAAAACTGTTTCCATTCCGAAAAAAAGGAGAGCTAAGAGGCTCATTGGCGACGTAAAACTGGTGGATGTCAAGCTTCACAGCTTGGCTCATCGCAGCAAGGTTGCCTGCTTGTAGGTCTTCTGCAGATTGTACTTCGGCGAGTGTGCCCATGAACTACACGACCTCATTCCGCTGGCCCCCTTCTTCCATCGGACATCTAGACGCACTGCAACATACCACCCCTACCTTAAAAATGTACTTGATATGGATAAAAAATTAATAAACGTCATAATAATAATAAAAATCTTTATTGCAGACCACTTGGTTCATAAAAAACACAATAAAATAGTTACATATTATAAACAAAAAAATATATATAATAAAATTACATACAAACATATACTTACGCCTGTCTTCATTTTTAACATTTACGTGGCTATATCCAACCACCGCTTGTAGGTCTTCGTAACATACATTCTATCAGCGAGGTACTTAACTATACTGTTTCTACACTTACCAACCAGGGATATGAATGATGCAATTCTGCTTCTCTGAATGGCGTTGAACGCGTTCAGCAGCATTTAATAAGTGAACAGTTTTTTGTTTCGATTTTATTTTCTCTCCTACTCTTACACACGGTGTCTTCATCTCTTTTTATCGACTTTCCTATTGCAGGTATGCTGTAAGAGATTTCTTTAGAAATATGCATCAGTTCTGTACGTATTTTTCTGTTCCTTTTTTCTTATCTGTTTTTTGTGTGTACAGACGCCAGCACATCAAGCTACTACAATCTGTCAAATTTCTTTAATAGATTTTGAACTTTATCACTACAGTATAAGGTTCAAGGTCGATTGCGAAAATTTGACAGTTTCCGGTAGCTTGACCTGCTGGCGTCTGTACATAAATAGTCAAATAATAAATAGTAAATAAAAAATAAATAAAAAATAACGGGGCAGTGTTTGGGGACTGCCGCTAGAAGTGAAAACTAAGCTTTATGCTTACCCAAAAAGTACACATATATACACAGTATACTTAAAGCTCACACTGAAAAAAATGCACTACAATCAAGTGACTTTTTAGCTTGATTGACGATATCTTGTTTAGATTAATCAAAATCTTAGTTAAGTTGATCATCACGACATGATTGCAGCAATACTAGTCCAAATAATTGAATTCTCAAACAAGTTTCTCGATTACCCTTAACATGACATCATTGTAGAAGAGTTAAAAAAGAGACAAGTTAAAAAAAAATTTACTGTAACAAAGTAAGTTAGTTGTGTTAATGAAGCATTTAGATTACTTCAATAAAGATCATTGAAACTTTAATCTAATAATCTTGGTTGGAGCAACTATGTTTTGACTCGTTTGCTGCAAATAGGTTTTGTGATAACACCAATCAAGATCCCATTACAAATCTCAATCAAATAAAGTAGTAGCTGTGATCATTATGCTTGATATGCTCAGATGCAAACATGTTACTTAGTCAATCTAAACAAAATCTTGATTGTGGCAACTACTTTTTTTTTTAGTGCATGGAAAGCGTTCGGTGAAGATGACGCGAGTTCCATGATTTTTTTCATCCAAAAAGTACACATACATACACAGTATACATATAGCTCATGGAAAGCGTTCGGGACGATAACGCGAGTTCCATGATTTTTTTTTTCCCAAAAAGTGCTCAACGCGCCTAAAGAAGTTTTCACTTCAAAAGGTACACAACGACGACTTAGGATCTCTTAACCAGATTAACATTATTCAGAAATAGATACAAGTAACCTACATTTCCATACAATGTACCCACAAGACTATGAACAAAATACCATCAACCACAGTTTGATGGATGACCACCGCACGCCGCATTACTTCAAACCGACTTAACATTCACTGATTCAAATAGAATTTGGGGAATCAAGCAAGAGACGTGGATCTATTTTCCATGTGAAACTCGTTCGAGTGAAAATAGTGACGTAAATACAAGGGACAAATGGTCTGGTGATTTCGAGATCAAACATTTTAAGTCTGATGGCATGTTTGACTTTCCGATGGCTTGATAAAGTATCTCGTATGAAGTGTAGCTATTACCCCCTTCACTTCATGAACAGAAGATGGAGTGTTCGTAAAACTAGATACAAAAGGTTAAACAAAGACTGACACTTGATTTATTTATTTACTGTACGATGTACGGTCACGGAAATATTTTTTTTATCAAATTAACATAATACGTCAATTTGACGTGCTATAGCCACTTCATACAACTAACAAATAATTCTAGTTGTGATTTGAATATACGGTAAATTTAAGTTGGTAGTCACTTTGATAAATAATTAACTTTCCTGATTTTACTTCCAATTCCACGAAGTTAATAATTTCTCAGTTTCAAATATGGTCAAATGGACTTTATATGAAACTAGATGATCCGATGAACTTCGTACCGCATCAGATAAAATTTGGATTTTTTCGATTTTTTGGTTGTCCTTTTGGGTTTTTCCTAACTTCTATTTCATTTTTCCTGAACCACCCAGCATTCAGGTGAACAAAACAAAAAATAAAATATTCAAATCGGTCGAACCATTTTCGAGTTTTTGCTAGACTAACGCACGGCAATTGATTTATATTTAAATATATAGATAAGATAAGAGATGAATGTATGTATTGGTGTATAGATAATTGTCCACAAGATTTGATCAAACTATTTTTGAGTTTTTGCGAGACTAACGCACGGCAATAGATTTTTATATACATGTATGTATATATACTATACTAACTACCCTAGTAGCATTTTTGTTGGCATTTAGTTAGGCCACTTACCTCTGGCCCAACAAAATGCCAACAAGAAATGCTACTAGGGTAATGCCCGAATGCGTTGCAATGCTTTTTCCATAATTTTTTGTTAAGAACCTTTTCCGGCGCGCACACAACAACTTACCGAAGTTTCAACACAATCGGTCTAGCCTTTTTCGCATATTTGCTGGACTAATGCACGGCAATTGATTTATATATATATATATATATAGATAGATAAGATATGTATCTAAGAGATGGGCGAGATTAGAGAAACGCTTCTTAATTATTTCTTCGTTTATTTTTGGCTCGTTATACAATTTATTTTTCACGTCATTGTTACATTCGTTAATTTTTCAATCCTAATCGTTCATTCTCTCTCGCTCTCACACCCTTCTACCTCACTCATTCATTCATCTTACGTTCCATTCTACTAATTATTTTAACGTTTCGTTTCATGTAAAATAGACGCACATAGATGTACGTATTGATGTATAGATAATTGTCTACAAGATTTGTTGCTATCCACATGATAATGTTGACTTTATCTACAATTTTATGTCATAAACTAACCACACTGTCATGTTCAAGTTAGCCTAGCTATAACATACTCGAATATATGCTGAGAAACTAGCTGAATGCAACTAAGTTTCACGAGAAGAGCTTCGGCGTCCATATTAATGTATTTAACCAACACATTTTCAACGACAGAGTGTATTATAATGAAGCTTGCTTCAAGCGATTCTCCCCAATTTATGTTGGTACGTCGCTGTAATAAGAAAATCTTGTGCAATTTACTGTAGGGTCCAGTGTAGCCAGAAGATTAATTTTGTAACCTTTTAGGTGATTTTCAACTCCTTCAGGTTACATCTAGGTTACACGAATCGAAAGGTTATTTTAGGTGATTTTGCGGGATTTGTAGTTTTTTTTTTTTTTTCTTACTTGAAACGGAACGCAAAACTTCATTCGTAAGGTTGGCAGTGAGTGCAACTCTTAATAAAAACAACTACAAGACAAGTTAGTCTTTCTCTCTCGCACTAATGATGTGATATATCCAAATCGAAATTACAAAGATCCAAATCGAATGCGTCTAGTCTCGGTTATTGGCTCGTACACACAGCTACATATAGTGCTTCCAAAATTACGGATTTGCTAATTACGTAACTAGTTACGCATTTTGATGCTTCAATTACGTAACTACGTAATTACGTACTTAACTGTTTTGATTTTTTAAAGCACGATAAATTCTGGGCTTATTACGTATTTTAGAAGTAAAAAATCAAACAACTTCAAATGAAAAAAATTTTAATATTAAGGAATTAAAAGTAAATTACAGATTAAAATGATAATTTTAAAATTAAACTCAAAATCAAAATCGTCAATCAAATCAAAATGTAATATTTTGATTTGATTGACGATTTTGATTTTGACTAAACTCAATCAACAATTCAAACAAAACATGTACCACGCACAAATGGTTTAAAAGTAAGAAACAATATAAAATATGGTTATTTTTCCAATCTTTGTTCTTGATAATATGATCTCATAAATGATAACGAATGCAATGTTCTGTCACCAAGGGAACTTCTTAGTTTAGAACAAAGATAGCCGGCAGAAGAAAATGCCCGTTCTGCTTCAACACTAGTAGGCATTATACATAGTAAATAATTATAAGCTGCTGTTAGGAAAACTTCACGACCGCCGCCAGTGCTATCGTAGATACACATTTCAACTCTGATGATGGATTCAAGATCTGTGTTTACTCCAGATTTGTTTACTGTAGACATAGTTTTCTGTATTTCTTTTTCTAGTTGCTGTGCAACAGTCAACTCGTCGCCACAACCATCATTAGCATCATTGTCATCTGCTTCGGAATCTAAACTCATTTGTGTACTTGTAGGCGGTGTAAATTTGAGCCTTTCTAATAAGTTTGCAACATATGTTCTAATATAATCCGACGTCGGTTTTGTAAAAGTTTCTGTTTCTTCGGTTTTATAATATTCTTCATTATTATGCAAATACTGCAAGACACCAGACACATTTGTTCGCCTTTCTTTTATTCTTTTTCTAAGGGATACAGCAAGCTTGTCACTGAGCCCATTGGACTGAGCATCAAGCTTATTTAACATAAACTGAAGCGCAGCATCTGCTGCTAACAAATTCGAGTCACGGCGACACAATGCCATCACTGTAGTTTTTATTATATCTAAACTATGATGAATGTTATGTAGATCTTGTATTTCTGTGTCTGTGAAACTTATATTTGATTTTAAGTCTAATAAAGCCTTAAATAAACTTGATTTCAATTTCAGAAATCGTCCAACCATATCTGATAAGCTGTTCCATCGCGTTTTGCAGTCTAGTATAAGATCGAGGCTTTTACCATGCTCTTGTAAAGAATATTTTTGCAACAAATCGGTCTTCAGTGGTGATTTTTTGAATGATTTAACAAGTTTTCTTACTTTTACTATAATATCTTTGTACAGAAACTCTGGTTCTAGAACTCTAGGTACTTCTATGAAAAGTCCGCCATCGTTTTCTTCAATTTCTTCAGTGTCAGTATCTGAAGCTTCATCTTCTAGTTCTGGTTCAGTAGTTGTACTTTTCCGTGTCTTATATAATACGTCCAGCACTGCAAGTTGTATTCCGTGAGCAAAACACAACTGATGGTGACCATCAAAATTTTTGCCCATTTTAACCATAACACTGGCTCCGTCCGTTGTGAATGCAATTATATCTTCAAGTTTCAAATAAAAGTCATTTAGATGATTTTCTAACAGTACAGTTCCAACGTGAGCTGGCATTGAACCCTTTATCCTTACTAGTCCTAAATTTTTATATTTAGCTGGTTCTAGGTCTTTATTATGAATATTTATATTCATATACCTCCGGTTCCGGGTAGAGGTCCATTCATCAAACGTTATAGTAAACCGTTTTTTTTGGGACTTCATATCTTTAAACTGATTTATTAATTGTTTTTTTATGGCACAACTCTGTTCCAGGACAATTTTGGTAATAGTTGAAGGAGATTTCGGTAGATCATAGCCAGATTTTTTGAAAACATACCTTAGATCTTCAGAAGTACAAAATTTGCTTAATGGGATGCCATCCAATGCTGCCATTCTAGTCACTATAACGTCCAAGGAATACTCAGTGGAAAAGTAATCCGTTAGTTTAGTTTTCTTCGATGGAGGTTCTAAACTTTTTCTTGCTTGAAAGCACGATGAAGTACTTGCCCTTTGCGCATCTTGCTCTTGTGACATCTCGCCAATATGTTTAGCACGCATATGTGTATGTAGTGCTCCAGTAGCACCACCAGGAGTCTTCAAATTTTTTTGACAATGTTTACATTGGACACTTTGCCCATTTTCAGCCCTCAAAAAGTGTTCCCATATAGCTGATTGTGTGCGTTTGTTCAAAAACTCCTTATAAATAGTCTTCTTTACTGCAGACCTAAAACAATATATAAATATTTCATAATTTAATAGTTAGGTAATACATATAAATAGCATCTATAGTTAGGCACTACACTTAAAACGGGATACATTTACATACGTACCGTGAACTCATAATCAATGTCTATTTGCACAGACATCTAACAAGCAACAATAAAATAAAATCGCACATATTTTTTTTTTTTTTTAAACGTCGCACCACACTAGGAATTACTGCTGTATCGTGGGTGCACTCACAATCATGTAAACTAACATACACAAGACACCCAGACCCGGAACACCTATCTGTAGGTCATACAAATATTTGTTCCGTACGGGAATCGAACCCGTGACCCGCAGCGCAGCAGCCAATCACTCAACTACTGCGCCAACCGTGCCGTCAACAATATAAAATCAACTACTAAATTATATGTATAAACTCTCACACAATACCCTAGAAACAAAGTAAGTAGACAAGTAAAGTAATGTTAAAATAGGTACTTACATTTTCGTTGAAGTATCTCTACTCGTGTATGGTGATATCTACTTAGAAACTTGTAATGAAAAGCTTCTGAAAACCAAGCGTCAAACTTTGCGGCACATACACAAAATCACAAAAGTCAATAAAATAAGCTTAGACCAGGCAGGACAGTATCTCGCAGGTGTACGTAAGACGACTGAGTACCGAGTATTCAGATTGTTTCTAAATTCACGAAAGTAAAGAAAAATGTAGGGAGTTCCCTTAGCTTGCTCAATCCACAATATTAAACTTTATTATCTACGAGGTAGATCAAATACTTGCGAAACACTTATAAACTTTGATTGTGTTACGTACCGAACTATCCACAACCAACGGGGATTCCCTTCGTTTCCCGATTGGTCAACAATGAACTCTATTCTGTACGACTAAGAAATTAAATCTTGCGGACTCAAATTGGAAGTTATAAAATAAACCCCGGGAATTCGGGGGATACCCACAGAAAGGGTTTTGGTGTTGTCATAATGTAAGTCGTAAGTTAACTAAATTAAGGTAAATTGTAAATACACAGATAAACCCATGCCTTTTTCCCATGGAGTAGGCAGAAACTATAGAACTAAATAAATGGGTACCTAAATTAATTAATATTATCCTATAGTTACGTAATTACGGACTGCAGCTCTTCAGTTACGTATTTGTGAGATTTCTAAAATCTGTCCGTAATTACGTAATTGCGTAATTACGTAATTACGTAATGGAAGCCCTAGCTACATATCAAGATATAAATGTCTAGTATAAGCAGATCTCGTATTGTATAGGATTTACGTAGAATGAGAGGTCAGCTTATACTGAAAATACATAGCTTATAGCCGTGTGTACAATGGGACTCGGATGGATTCGTTCGTTCTTGTTCGAGTTCGTTCGTGCTTGTCGCCCAGCCTCTAGTACTTTTGTTTGTGTTTATCTTATATTACAGTGTTTAGTTTAAAATAAAAAAGCTGTCTATGAACTGTTAATCTTATTAATTGAAAAAAAAAATTGGTTGTCTGTAAAGTTGGTTTACGGACGATAGTTTAACGTGACAACGTCATAACAAACCATTGATGCGGCGCAAGTGTACATTGAGCGTAACGGGACAATGAGCGTAACGGGACAATGAGTCATCCTTTTTTGTGCATACAGCCGGCGTTCGTCGATTTATTAGACGTTGTCACGTCAAAAATTAAAAGTTATTTTTCACACTAAAAGGTAACTTTTATTCATTTCAGTTAAGTTTTGACAAGAACCAGCTGGCAACACTGGTAGGGCCATTCGTTTGCCGATCGCGGCCGCCGTTCCACAATGTGTCTTGTATTGTCGCAAGCCGCGCGGAGACAAGATGTCTGGGAAGAACTTTTCTCTTCGAGAGGATGAGCAATTAATCGATTTGATTGCTCAGATACCTATTATATTGGATTTAAATAATCCGGAGTACGAAAATTCGTTTAAGGGATTTTATTTTTTAATTAATGAACAACACTGACTGGGAGCGATATACGCGTAGGGGTGGGGCGCGGGCCGCGCGCTTCTGACGCGAGCGTTAGACGCTAAGCCGCTGGCCTCAGAAGCGATCGTCGCGCGAATACGCGATCGTCCCGCTTATATGTTACTTTTGTTCGGCGAACTGGAACGCGTGGGCGAGGCTGAGGCGTTTTCCAGTATTCCGTATTCCCGCGGCGATCGCGTATTCCCGCGGCGATCGGTTTTAAATAGGACGCGGCGTCCTTTTTTTTTTTTGCCAACATATTCGACGAAACCTCTTTGCTTCACCATATCTATGTATCTAAAGCCTTAAGCTGTGAATTCTTAACAGTTTATTAAAAATATAACATTATTTTATAATTTTCTTCTCGTGCCTCAGTTCCGAGAAAGCAAACGCTGATGGAAATTATTTCGTGTTTCGAGTTGAATTCCAAAGAAAGATACGCTCGTAACAGAATAATTAATTCAATTTATTTCATATTTAGACACCGAAATAACGTTAAGTAAAGTAACATTTGAATTTGAAATGAAACGTAAAACCATTTCCATGCAATTAGAGACAAGATATTACGTAAACGATTCATTTGGAACGATAAACATAGAAAAGTATATCCAGGTAAAGTTGTAAGAGGTTTCAAAAAATAAATTGCAATACTTTCATTTAAGTTTACGGGTAAAGTCGAACGTTTGCCAAGTTTCCTTGTTAAGCGGAAAGAATTAAGTTCTGAATTCCCCAGAGAAAGCATGGTGAGATACAAGATGGAGATTGTTGATTAGGACGCGCCCTTTTGAACGTCTTTCTACGATAAAGGCAGCATAATGAGCGCTAGGGTGTGGGCATCGACCCTCACGCTAGCCACACACTTATTTATGTTATCTGTACAAATAAATAAATTGAAGTGTCTGTTTGTAATGTCACATTAACAGTTTTTTACTAAATTCATATGAAAGGAAATAAAGATATATATTTTTTTTATTGTCTGTCTGTCGGTCTGTCTGTTTGTTCTAGCGTATATCCGAAACGGCTAGACCGGTTTTGATGAGAGTTTCACTGGCAGATAGCTGATGTTATAGGTAAGGATTGACTTCGCTGTGTGTCTTTTTCTAAAATTAAAGGCAAGCCACGCGGACGAAGCCACGGCTAGCAGCTGGTCCAACATAAATAAAAAACTTGCCTTTTCAGTCTCACATTTATTTTGATTCCCACTCAATACATCAAAAGTCTGTGCCCTTTTTATTGAATTCTGTATCTCAGTGAAGCCTTATCGTTACTTCTGAAGTTTGATAAAATCGTATTTGAATATAAAGTAGACCAAATTTAATGATGGAGAATTTTTGCACTTCGGAAATTTGAAAGGAATTTTATATTACAACGCAGCGAATTTTATTACCAAGTTACTTCATTATTGAAACAAAATTGTGTTGGTTTAAAAAAATATTATTTTCCGTAACTAAACGATATTACAATTTTTAAAAATCAATTTTGAAGGGTTTTTTGTTGTGGAAAACATCTAGAGACAACACACTACGAGTATAACCTAATTTAAAAGTCAAGTTTATTATGACTTCTATTTCTTATATTTCTGCAAGTTAATAAAAGAACAACCTTTTGTGAAGTTTAAAAAAGAATGTTTCTTTCTTGAGAATCTTGTAACACAATGAATAGAATAGCTATTGGAAGTTCCTGCACTTAATGTTATGCAAACTTTTAGAGACAAGATTCATTCGAGCTTTGGCTTGTGTCCAAAACTGCCTTCATTCCTCCTTCTTATTTGCTTTGCAAGACAAACTAACAATTAACTTGTCACGTAAACTACAATGATTATGTAACCGAACGGTATTATCTGTTTAGAATGTTAGGAGCTTAGATAACGAACCATAAGGTACCTCACCTTGGACCTATACCTACGCTCAATGAAACTGGAAGGTCAAAAGTCTACAGCTTTTTGGTGAGGCAGGAACCTAAATAAACTTGAAGGAATAATAAAATACTAGTGACCTTTACAGCTAATCCGATTATATCGCGATTTATCCGAAAACAACAAATTCTTCCCAATCACGAGTGGATTGTGTGATATAAATGAAAAGTTCAAGTTTCCATTAACAAGACCCATGTCGTAAATAAAAAAGGTATTGAACAATTTGTTTTCGTTCCAATCTGATTGGAAAGAAAAGGAACAGCTGCACAGTGTCATCACTTCGTATTACCGAACATTGTACATGTCCAGGAGAGACCACCAGTTCCTCGCTCGCGGTACATTTAACCACAATACTTCTAACATCTTCGTAAACGCTTACTCACACTAATGTGGCTTTAGCCTACCGCAGCGATAACATATTACCCATTTCGAGGTATTTTGTTACGTATAAATTTTCGCGTGGTAACTTTCAGGACAGAACGCATCTGGGTATTGTTGGGGGTATGGTATCGGTGTGATAAACAATCGCCTTCGAGTTTGGGATCAACTTTATGTTTGTGTTTTGTTTATTACGTCACATTAGGTTTTGTGGAAGATTGCTCAGATATTGAGTGTTTGAATTATTTCGTTTGTAATTAAAATCATTGAGTCGTGACTTCTATACTGAAATAGGATAGAAACTTAGATCTTAATTTAAGAATTAGCTTCAGAGCTTTTTTTAATTCAGTTATGATCAGCCTTCGTATGCATCGAATCCAGAAGCAAAATTTTCACCTCAGATTTTTTTTAAGTCCTATAAAAAGCGAGTAATGTCATCATAATTATATACGGCCCGAATTACATTAATACCACCAAATATTTTACTTCTACTCAAATTACGAGTATTTTAATTGGGATAGTAATAATAGCTCCGATTTTTAAGCTATTGCATAGCTTCTATCGCGGGCCTTGAGCGCGGGGACCGAATCCAGAAATTCCGTAACGAAAAAACCTCACGCTCCCCACTCCGACGGTTATTTTACTACACCAGTACCCTCTAGTGATCTAATAATTTCTGGCAGTTCCTTTTTCTGAGTACTGCGTATTTTATTCTTATAAATATTAGTTTATAAAATTATGATCTTCACAAAAAGTGATTGTTGATAGTAGGGTTTGAACTCACGACCGGTCGATTATGAGTACATTCAGTTCCCCTGTTGCACCGCAAGGCTACAATGACTTAATTAAAGCTTGCCAAATAGTTGATACCATTCCAGTTGAACAATTTTTAAACTGGACTAGACGGTTGGGAATGACTCATGTACATGGAATTTTTTCGCTGTCAAAACAGTTTGTCACTCTTTTTTTATTTAAAATTACTTTAGGTTCAACACTTTCGTCTATTTTAAAGTTGTTATTATGCTTATATTTGAATAGTATTTGACTTTGTTTACGTAGTTATACACTTTTACGACGTTCAGCACTTATTTATTTTGTTTTTAAGCTATTGCATAGCTTCTATCGCGGGCCTTGAGCGCGGGGACCGAATCCAGAAATTCCGTATATCAAAGAAAGTATATAGAAAGTATATCAAAGAAAAAGAAATACTGCATAAATAAAATAAATAAATAATTATGATTGCATAAGTTGATACAAAATGCTATGCAATAGCTTTACCGCGGCAGTCCCCGAGTGCCACACGTCTTTTTTTTTTTAAATATGAGCATACTCAAAATATGCAATTTACTGCTTTAAATACTAACTTTCCGACAACTTATAAGCGAATACAAATAAAGAAACGACCGTATAAAATACTGAAAATTCCGAAAAATTTATACAATTTTTGCTGTCGTAATATTTTTCCACCAGCTCAGCGTTCGCCGGTCGCTACCGCGGCACCACTGGCTTCGCTCGCTCGGCTCGTCCGCGGTTGATTCTAACCTATTTCACCCAGTTCAAAATGACTAATCATACCTACAATCTGTCGGAGAAACGTGAGCCGAGCGACCGAAACGAACGGTGAACATACATATGTTTTCGGAAACTTAGGCCTGTGTTCACCAACATTCAAAGCCACCGGTTAGGTATTTAAACAGTTGGTTTATGTTAAATTTCCTAAGAAATTTTGAGTAAACAACTGATTAAATATCTAAACAGTTGATTTAAATGTTGGTGAACACAGGCCTTAGTATTTTTTCCCGTAGTTTAGTATTTTTACACAGCTTAGTTAGTATTCAGTCAGTCAACCACAGATCGCTGGAAGTTAATTTGTTTTTCGGAAGATTTATTTTCCTTTTTATTGGCATTTTCTACAAACCTGTACATCAGGAAGAAATCATCATCAGAAGAGTTCATCATAACACAGGTGACCGCCAAAAAGGATCTGTTTCACAATACTTCTAAAGCTGAAAAAATGCCAATTAGGCCGCGCTATTAATTTCACCGTTTTATTTATTTTATTTTATTTATTTATTTACTTCAATCAACTTTGGATCATAGGTACAATTAAACAGAATTATAAAATCGTTTTCCCGCGCCGTTATCTATTGAGTTACGAGCAATTTCGATATCAATTTGTAACGCCGGTAAATTCAAACTGATATTGCTTTCTAGATTTATTAAGTGCTTAACGCGTGGGGACTCCCATGGAATACTGAAAATTGGCCAACCACTTGGCCAGTTTTCGGGTGGTCTAGATGAAAGAAAAGGCCAGCAAGTAATTATATCGTTTATGATGAGTTAAGTTGAATTAAATATCCAGGAATATTATTTTATCCAGAGAAACACTTATAGTATAACTAGAACGCCTAGAGAATTGATTGTCTCAAACCATCGAACGAAAAACCTGAATATAATAAAACCAAAAAAGTACTTTTTCTGTGTTATGTTTAAATACATCCTTTTTAAACATTGGACAACAAAAAACAATGGAAAAAGTATTACAGAATGAAGTCTACATACTCAACAGACAAAAGAACACACACAAAATAAATACCTACTTGTTGCTTTCGGTCCCGGATGTAAGGTTTCTAATAATCTACCTTACAACCCTTTTAAGTGTACCTAAGTAAAGGCAGCGTAGTCTAAAAAGGGCGAGGCTAAATAGCGAGCATTTGTCCGGTCCAGCGTAAAAAGGGACCCACCGGACGTAAAGTGAAGTCTTAAGGGGAAGCGTCAGGATAGCCGGCAATTTTTTTTTTTTTTTTAATGATTTTATCAATTTGCAGCTCATTGTCTGGATGTATGTCGATTAAAGTATGATACGCGACAATAATAAATATGTATTTATACAGAATTATAATCATTCAGGAATACAACTCTATAAGTGCGGCTCGAACGAGTAGTCAAGTAAGGCGGCTCAAACAGGCTCCTGAGTGTATTGTCCGAGCGGTAGGAATCTCCTTTTTTGCGGAGGTGGTTGCAGCTGCATGCCAGCGCCTGCGATTATTATATAATGTAATATGTGTACAAATTTTTGACGTGACAACGTATAATAAATCGATGAACGCCGGCTGCATGTACAAAAATGTCCCGTTACGCTTATTGTCCCATTTCGCTCACTGTCCCATTACGCTCATTGTCCCGTTACGCCCATTGTACGCTTGCGCCGAATCAATGTTTTGTTATGACGTTGTCACGTTAAACTATCGTCCGTAAACCAACTGTACAGACAACCAATATTTTTTTTTATTATGATTTTAATTTTATAACTTTGCTATTTTATTTTATTTTGTACTATGAATTGTGTAAAATTAATCTATGGATATTTATCTGAATTCAATTATTTGATTTGATTTGATTTAAGTTAGTATAATCCTAAAAGTCATGATTTTATGTAATAGTCATTCAATCAGATTGTACGAACTTATGGAGTTGTATTACTGATTCTAATGATTATAATTCGGTAAATAAACATTTGTTACGGTCGCGAATAATATTTAGATCAACATACAAACTGATACTGATCTGTAAATTGCAAAAAACGTAAGAGAATTTGAATTTCGCGGGCTAACCTGACATTTCCCCTTTAAGAGTGCATGTTCAAAGTTGGTAACTTTTCCTTTCTTTCCTATTTTCTTTTTTTTATACTTTGCCACACAAACAAACTGACAAAAAAAGGAAAACAAACAAACAAACTGACTTAAATTGGAATATGAAAGGTTCTATAGCGTATTACGGAAAGGGTATATCCATACAAACGGGGTGAAGAGTGTATCTGGTTCAGAATCTCTGTACAAAATTTCAGCTCAAAAGCACTAGCTAGAAAATGCTTAATATTTTTTTTTATTTCGATAGTTTATTAAATTTAAATCATAAAAAACGTGTTACCGCCGTTTCTTTGTGTGTAGTTTATTGACACCGATCAGCTGACTTGGTCTAGTGATGTGTAGAATTCAATTGGAAACATTTGATTTTTAGTTAAATGTTTCTTAACTTATTATTTATGTAGGTATAAGTATTAAAAATATTGCCCTGTAGTTTGTTATCACCAAAAGAATCCGTGCCTTTGATATGTATATACCCTTTCCGTAACACGCTGTATAGTGCACTAAAATATTGAATATGAATTGTAATAATAACACTGAATTAGGTATGTAAGTTAGATAACTATTATAACAGTTTTAGGAGTTAAAAAGCGGAAGGAAGGTTTCCACATGTGTTTTGTTCATTAATCAATATTTTAGTGCACTTCAGAGCGATATTTCTTAATTCAAATAAACGTAATATTTGACAGATATTTATGACATTTCCAGCTTTCAGAACACACCTTCTTTTTTTTTTATTAGTTACTTTTATAACCACAATGCATATGACAGTCCCGTATAGACTGCCAACCTTAATGCATGAATTAACCGGGCAATCAAAGTGCGGGAAATGGCAAAAAAACGCGAGGTTCAGCTGTCAAAGTCGGAGGCGAAAAATACGATTAAAAATAGTTTTTAAATGGTTTTATTTAATGTTTTACTTTGGCAACAAAAGTTGAAACAATAAAGAAATATAATAAAACTTAATAGAAATCACTATAACTTCTGCCCGAAGGTTTAGCTGTAGGTACAATAAAACGGGATAATTGGTGTCCCGCCCACGTCTTTCGCGGGATGCATCCTCTAAAGATCTAGAAACGGGATGTCACGGTTCTCGCGGGACGACTGGCTAGCCTAAACCCATCATACCCTAAATAAATAATAATAAAATACACACTACTATGGATTACATTTGAGCCATGAACCTGAACGGACTGTTCGCATCATCAGCATTTGGTTGAGACAGAATTCTATTAAATGTTCCTAAATCAAGTCAGTTCAACTTCAAATATACCTCTTGCCGAGCTGTAATACAAAGTACATGTTTAAACAATGTATCTTTTAAAACATTGTTCAATAACGTAATAGTGTCCGGGAATGTTTTAATCTCGAACGGATTCTACCTGCGCTTCAAACGCTTTAGTTGGATAGACGATAAGTCTCCTCCCTAAAGTTTGGCAACATACAGCGCAGCGCTGCAAGTATGAGTGTAATATGTATCTGTTTATACTAAGTTACGTACCCGAAGGATTTATACCTTGTTTGCGTAATAATGTGCTCGGAAACAGTATACTGCATGAAGTTAACTATGCTAGTGTAACTATGGAAGCTAGGCTATGTCGGGCGATAGCAATCGTTTCCTTTCGGATTGCTATCTGTTTCGCGAGAACTGGGGTGTAAAGATAAGAGATAATACTGTGAGATTGGGAAATACATCCGGGCAAAGAAATGTGGGATGTAACCCGAGTGATCGGATCAGAGATTTGCATACGCAATGCTTTAGGTACCTCAATCCAAATGGAGTTGGGGTCAGTCTTAGTAGTACTACTTTAAACAAAAGAAAAATGAAAGAAAAAAAAAAACTCGTCACTTATAAACGTACTAATAAGGAAATTATTTTAAATGTATTATGTAAAGAATAAATTGTTGGCTAACCAAAATAAATAAACAAACAAATAATTCCATGAATGACACCTTTTTTACGAAAACTTCCCTTGAGTATTAATAACATTACCTTTTATTTACCTTATACTGAATACAAATATTGTTGTATCTAACAACTTAATAAGATTATATACGGACATGATATTCTTGTTTATAAAAGGCTAGTTGTGTAAGGGTAGACCCTCGCAAACAAACAAATATTTGATGTTTTAGATCCCAATATTTCCTAACAAAATGTCTTTGTTAGGAAATATTGGCATCTAAAACATTTTAGTTAGAGATTTTACTCCCACGCAGACGGAGAAAACCCTAGAATGGCTACCCTAGTATGTTAAAATAATATTGGGAAGGAATATTTGTACTCTCTCAGTTCTCAACTAACATTGTATAATTTGTTATGTAATTTTATTTTATAACTACGTAGATAAGAACCGAGGTAGAATATGAAATATTCAGTTATTTTTAATGAATATTGGGATTTAATGAGAATTTTTATAGACAAACTCATTTATTCCCAGGCATAACTTCTAATAATATTATACAAAATAGTGGTGCAGATTGAGAGTGCCATAATTCATTGTATAGCAGTATTTTAGCAAACAGCTTACTGTGCAAATTTCGGAGTAGGCTTTGCTGTTTCATCTAAAAGCATACCAATTTATCTCAACCACTTAAGGAAAGTCCAATAACTGAAAATATTGTACGAAAAACTTTCCAGTGTCCCCTTGCCTAAGACCACAATGCCATGTAATCCTAAGCAAACAAAGCCCACAAAATCTAATAGAGTAATATTATGCTCGCCTACAAATTCTAATGAAAGCATTTGCTTGTTTGTTGTGTGAAGCGAGACTTGAATAAAATTATCAGAAAGTCAGGCGCCCCACCATCGTCAATTTCTTGATATCAAGCCAAGTTACTGAGTAAGCAGTAATTGCATAAATTAGCGCGGGCACACGATCAAAGGAGCCAAATGGAGGTACCGAGTGCCTACAGCCTACACTCGCCCTACTGGAGCGTTCCTCACAATGTAACAGCCGTTGAGTAATTATATTGATAACAGACTACTGACCCGGATACAATGCTTAGAAGTGTGCAGGCACCTTGTTAAGGGAATTTGTATTAATATATGATATTTATACATGTATACATCGCGGCATTTTAGTCGTCTTACAAAGACAGCCCACTTCATGTATCCAATGACTACTAATCAATAATTTAAAAAAATATACAGGGTGGAAACTTTCAGCGGGGCAGTAAGGGGAAGTACCTTATCCGTTGCAGCTACACGAAAATGGTCTTAGGAGACTATCCATATTTTTTTATGGAATTTTGATCTCCATTCACAGATTTTCAAAAAAATTAACAGTTAGCAAGAAAATAGCCATTTTACAAAAAAAAATTTTTTGATGCCAATCGATCCTGTTTCTAATACTGATCAAAAATTTTTATGGGACCAACCATCGTTGGAGTACTCAAAAAGTCACAAATTGCAAAAAACTTTTCCCGTACATTTTGTAAAGAATTTGTGTAACTGAAATACAAAAAATAAAATAAATATATGACTGCTTCGTTAGTCTAATGGTCGCAAGCGCTTCTGCGGAGCATGTGGTCCTGGGTTCAACTCCCAGGTAGGGTAAAATGTTATTGATAGATTAACTAAAACGAGCAAGTAATTTATTTCTCAGTATCCGCTTTTATAACAAGTTACCAAAGTCGGTTACAGAACGTAGCGATGGAAAATTCAAAACCAACATCAAACGTGTCCTTATCTAAAAAGCATATTATAAGATTAAAGACTACGTTGTAAACAAGGATGTTTGGCATTAATTCCTTCTGCACATGTGGCTTCCCTGATACTTCATAAACGGCATATCTATGTAAATGTCTATTAACTGCTCCCAAATAACGATGTTTTTTTTTTTTACATACTTCTTTCACATAGTTTTTTCGTTATTTGATAATATTACACCTACAAATCTAATTCTAACTCTCTATTAGTAAATTTTGTGGACATGAATTTTTTTACTGTAGTCGTAATGGCAATCATATGATTTGGTTTAAATAGGTTTTCATTTTTATATATCTTTTTATTATCTTTTATATGATTCTTTTCTATTTTGTGAATGTGAGAACGTTGTAGGCCTAGTAGATCGTAGATTTGTTTTCAATTTTTATTTTGTTAAGTACCTGGTACTTGTTGAAAGGTCCACACTATCTTCCCATACCTATTAACACTGCTATTTGAAAATATTGCAAAAGCCAATTATTTTTAAAAGAGTAACCGTGGACTTTCTTGCCGGCTCTTCTCCATAGGAAACGACCAATTGGAACCGTGCACCTAGCTTCTGACGTTTCATAAGTGCCCATGTAGGTTTATGTGAAATAAAATATTCCTTTATGATCATGCTGACTAGAAATCAAAACGTCTATGCCAAGTATTGCCTAAACCTTATATTGACTAGGAAGCACAATGCCTACTTTGCAATATGTCTATACAGTATTTGAACTAAACCTTAATCTGACTATGAACCAAAATGCCTACCTTGCAATATGTCTATTATTTTAGGAGAAGAAAGGGAGTACCGTTTCTGGCGTTGTGTGGTCACAGTTCTAACCTAACCTAACCTACAGTTCAGAGTGAGTGTGTGAGTTTATTTTAATCATCTCGACTACTTAGAAATTATTGCATTTTAGGCATTTTGATTGTTAAATTTTGATCTCTAGGCGATTTACAGCTTACGCAATTTGCTGTGTAGACATTAATTTTAGGCATTTTGCTTCGTAGATGAATTAAAAGTTAGACATTCTGATCATAAGGTAAAATGTTTTGATTTGATTTGGTTGGGTTTTTCCATTAGGAATTTCTCAGTAGCAGCCTGGATTCTAGATTAGTACTAGGTTGATGGCAATAGGATCGCCCCCGTTACATGGGACTTAAATGAAAACATAACTGGTGAAATGTGGGTATACTATAGGTATACCTCTGCCTAACCCGTCGGGGAAAACAGGCGTGATGTTATGTATGTATTCATATATGGATCGCCATCCCCTTTTTACTTGATTAATCCTGGTGACCACATTTACGGCTGAGCGGAATTCCAATAGGCTCGAAGCTCGAAATGTGACGGTGCTGTGCCCCTATATATAATATACTCTATGGTGCTGTTCAAATCAATATAATTCCGACTAAGGTGACCGCATTCTTGTCTTCTTAATTGGGTTTTGTTGAGGGCGAGGGGGTGGGTTTTTTTTTTTTTTTTGGTTGAAATGATGATCCCAATAATATTCTATCAGCCATATACAGTTTTGCACAGGATAGATACAGATGCCAGAAAAATTACCTATCTCCTTCAAAATTAAAGTGTTTTGTGTTTAGTAAGTTTGTGATTGAAACATTCATTGCATAAAAATAAGATATTATAACTTTTGCAAAAAGGACCATAAATAAACTGAAAAGTTTTGACGATTCGCCCAGTGGGAAATTTGACTTGTGAACAAGAAAATAAAGTTTAAGATGGGTTGGATTTTTTTATAAATTATCTAAGCACCTTGTCATCGTGAGAATAGAATAGAATAGAATAGAATACTCTTTATTATGTACACCATAAAAATTACAGATATAAATGTAGAACTGTTACATAGGGTGTCACAATGGGCGGTCTTATCGCTAAAAGCGATCTTTTACAGACAACCTTTGGATGGATCAAAAAGTAGAAGGAGAGATAATACTGCAGGTATTTAGTGGTGTACCACTTACATATATACAATAAATACATATACACAAAGCATATAGATACTTATCCATATAAATATACACAATAATAAACATGATACAAGAGCAAGGAACTTTAAGTAATGATGATGTTTAAGGAGAGAGGAAGTGATTTTTAACCAAAATTTTAAAAGTGGACAAAGATTGAGCACGCCTTATCGAGACCTAAGCTAAAACCCAAACTAAACCGTAAAGGGTTGGAATTCACTTGACACTAGTAATTTAATTTTCCAACAAGGTTTATGTACATTGTGAACCAAGTCCTCATGTGATAAAATTTTGGGATAAAGCGACACAACTTTGCGTAACAAACTAGTCCTTGATGGAATTTATTTGGCAGACAACGCGACGCCAACACTTTATTTCATGTTAACTCAATTTTTCTTGAGTTTATTAAACAAGGATTTTATTATCTTTCCAATCTTTTGGCCGGAAACAATTGTGAGAGATTGAAGTTGGAGCCTTTGTATTTTTATTTTTTAATAAAATGAATTGGTGAGGTTTGTTTGTCACAGATATCTTCTTACAGTGTTACTGGTTAGAGTGTGTATTTATTTATAGTTACATAGTGAGTGTTTTTGTCTAGTTTCATACATTGACGCGAGTTATAATTATGCAGCCTACTTTCACTAAAATGTTGACCACTGTATTTTTCCAGACTACCATGACAAGATAGTCATGGGATACTGTGTTAAATGTTACAACAAAATGTTATTGCAAAATTTAAAACTCATATTAAAACTACACTTATTACAAATTAGAGGAATAAATCCAAGATAAGAATGCTGGGAAACATGCTGGTCCTGCTCCATAGGACAATGTAGAGTCTAGACAAAATCAAACAGGTTGCTAATTTAATTGTATAATGTATTATTTTTATGACATTAATTTTACATTCTGTGATAAGTTTAACTAGCACACTGACTTATTAATTGTAAAAATTTTAGTAAAATCGTCTACTTTAACAATATTTGTTAATATGTGAGTACGTATCTAACACGTCATAATTAATTTATCCGTCATTACTAATTTTTTTTTTTTTTTTTACCTGTTGTGGTTTTATTCTAAGTGCAGTCTTCACATACATATAATTATATAATTGATATATACCTATACAAAGTACACTGTAAAACAGTTTAAAAGAGTAACGGTGAAGCTTACTGCCCATTCTTCTCGATACGAAACTACCTTTTGGGGCAACTAGAATCAATTACATTTTCTTTGTACATTTTGACATTCTAAATGCAATTTATGTGCCTATTTGAAATATACTTTGACTTTAATATAAAGCTCTCATTTTAATGATTTAAGGCTCCTACAAACAGGCGCGACACGCGACGCGAAAAAAAGAGACCGCTCGTCGCGCGGCACGCGGTGTCTTTGTGTCGCGTCGCGAGTCGCGCCTGTTTGTAGGAGCCTTAACGTTGAGTCGACGAATCTGTATCAGTGTGCGATGGCTCCCAACCAACTTTTGATCAATAAGACAACAAAGAAAATGATACTTCTTACACACATGGTTGGAATTAGGTGTATTTTTTTACAATAAAATTAACGCTCATTCATCATCATCATCATTTTCAGCCGAAAGACGTCCACTGCTGGACATAGGTCTCTCCCAATTGGGGGAGTTTGCCATAATCGCCACGCTTGGCAGGCGGGTTAGCGATCGCAGTACGGTGTTAATAATTACAAAGAGAACGCTGCTGTCCATTCTCTAGTAAGTCCCTTAGTCGACTTTCGCCTTTCGCCTACGACACCCACGGGAAGAAATAGGGTGGTGTAATTCTTTACGTCCGGCACCACACTGCAAGATAATCGAATCTTGCGGGCAGCAGGGCGGCGGCGCGGGAGCAGCGCGGCCAACGCAGACCCGTTCTCGAAACCAGCGGACAGATCGCGCTGCACTATAGCGGCGTAGTGTTACAGTTGTGTTCGTGGTTGTGTCGACGAGACATTTGTTTTTATTCGCGAACTAAGTCCCGTATTACAGAACGTTACTCAATACTCAAGCATTACTTAAAACTAGTTTCAACCAATCAAATGGCTTGAATCTAGTCTCAAGTAACGCTTGAGTATTGAGTGACGTTCTATAATACGGGCCTAAATGTCTGAACAACGGCGACATCTTTTTATTCAAATTTATTCCTAACGTCACAAAAATAAATTGCACAACACTGCAATGCAGATGCGCGGGCGGTCACCGCTTGACTGAAGTGCACCGCTCGTTGCCCGCCTCCGCGCCGCTCCCGCGCTGCTGTTTTCGAGGGCCGGTCCATGTTTGAATTTACGCATTAGATCCTGCCGCTCCCGCGCCGCCGCCACCGCCGCCGCTGCCGCCTCGCTGCCCGCAATATTCGAGGCAGAGGCCTAACGCTCACTGCAGCGTATTGTAATGGTGTCTGTAAAAGAACTCGTCAACATGTTTGCCGAACGAGAGCAGGGTAATGAAAATATTTCATTACTCTTGTGCCGATCTGTTTGGCTGGCTGATAGCTGACGAGGTTATGTTCTTTGTTCTACTAGCTTCGTTGGCACTGTTACCCTAGTATGCATTGTTGACTGGTAGTCATCCATTTAAGTCTCAAATCCCGGGAGTATGGATTTCCCAGGTTAGATGATAATATTTAGCCCTATACTAGTCCATGACATCACAGCGGGCCCAGAATACCAGCGTTGCGACACTTCTTTTTAAATGTCGCAGCATCATGCTGAGATAGGAGCCTTTGGCCCCGTATAGGACTTTGTTTTCATTTTACTTTTGTTTTGTTTAAAATTAATGTTATGTGTTTAGTTTATAATGTGATCTTCTTGTAAGAGTCCCAATAAATACTTTTTCTTTCTTTATTTATTTCTTTATATTTACCAGGATCGTAATGAGATGCACTATTCTTTTTTTAATCTTAGATTATTTTGAAAACTACGCTCATTCTTAAAGGAATCAATGTGAGAAAAATCCTTTGCTCGCTGTATACCTAGGTATAACGCAGTTATGGTGGACTTCAAATGTTGGTTTTTGTCAGTCATACATATTTATGATAATAGCCTAAATCTTGAATTACTGGAATTTGCTATTGAATTGGAGGTTCAACAGAAGTCTAAAAACATATTTCATTATGTTTTGGAAAAAACTTCGCCCTTTGGCCCTTTTAATTCAAGATTTATTAACTCAGATCAAAGTGGAATTTTAATATATTTTACTGGTATAAAAATAAGCTCTATAGAAATAATGTTGTATACCAAGTATCTTTTCAGGCTCATCTGAATAAATTAAAGTTGAAGTAAACCTTCAAAGGTACTTTTTGGTCTCGTCAAAGCCATTCATGCTAATATAGCCTGTATTACCTAGGATGTACGTCAAGATAAAAATATACGAGTATAAAATAGTTACATAATACAGCCTGCGGTGTGTTAGTTTGGTAACTTTTAAACAGTTTGAAAAGTATGTAAAACTATGGTAATCAAATAATTTTGATAAAACAACCATTTCAAAAATATTGACCTAGGTCATTATGTAGTTTTCATTTCAGCCGTTCAAGACCTAAAATACTATTCACTTTACACCCTATATCCTCATCACCCGATAAACCATCAGTCAACTCAAAAAAAAAACTGTCAGAAATGTTCGTGTCGCATTTATCATTGTCCAAAAGAGCGATTCCTTAATGATACATTCCTTGCAGTTTTCTCAATTAATTAATTTCCAAGACAGCTGTTTCCCGACAGTTTTGTTCCTTGTTGTAGTGTTGTTAAAACGGAATTGTATCAGTAGTGGAATGCGGGTAATCACCTCATGTCGTTATTTCGTTTTTAGGGTTCCGTAGTAAACAAGGAATCCTTATAGTTTCGCCATATCTGTCTATCTGCGTCTTAGCTCAGAGACTCTTGGTACTAGAAAGCTTTAATGTTATATGGGTATAAATAATCACGCCGACAAAATGGTAAAATAAAATCTTGAAGTTAATTTTTTTAGGGTACCTCCCTTACACGTAAAGTGGGAATTATTGATGTATTAAAAGCGTAGATACGGGACTTAGTAACAGCGCCTGGTCCTATCAAAGTGAGAGATTGCCCCTAGTTGGCACTCAGTCGCGCACGGGATATCGTTGATCAAACAGCTCCGTAATTACAGTTTTTTGTGTGATAAATACGCATCAAAATGACTTCTTGTGCAGCTAAACAGTGTTTTAATAATACAAGAAAGAAAAATAAGACACACGGGATTACTTACCACTCGTAAGTACAGCCAAAAATGCTAATTTGTTGAAAGTTATAATAATATTCGTTTGCTTCGCCATGTTTGTTCTGCCACATGCAATGTCATTCATAATCGTAAACATTCGGCCAACATTCGGCAGCTAACGCGATTTCGCTCGCACGACAGCGACGTCTCATAACTCTGTTCTTGTCTATCGGTAACTGCGTAGGTTTGTGACTGTGATCACACTGATCACAGATGTGTGAGTTTTGGTGCATATAATCGTGCGCCGAGCCCAGGGCCTCAAGTCTGCTATTACAATAGTGTCAGAATGGTCTCGCCATTGTGAGTATTTGACAGTGTTTGTATGGCAAATCTGTCAAAAACTCACAATGAAGAGACCATTCTGACACTATTGTAATAGCAGACTTGAGGCCCTGGTTTACTGATTGCGATGTTAGTGCGTAACATATCTTCCTCCTTTTAATATATCAATGGTGGGAATGATATTTTTTTTCTCGTCTATTCTATGATGTGGAATATCGTTGGATAGGCCGTTCAAAAATATTACGGGGTTGTGAAAATCATTTATCGATTTAGAAATCCGTTTTTGTTTTTTTGCTTAAATATAGTTTTCATTGTATTTTCTGGTATATTGGCGTGTACTAGCTGACAAATGGCAAATCATCATCATTATTTCAGCCGAAAGACGTCCACTGCTGGACATAGGCCTCCCCCAATTTGGGGGGTTTGCCATAATCGCCACGCTTGGCAGTCAGGTTGGCGATCGCAGTATGTTGTTAAAAATGCATAGAGAACGCTGCTGCCCATTCTCTAGTAAATCCCTTAGTCGCCTTTTATGACACCCATGGGAGAAAATGGGGTGGCGCTATTCTTTACGTCCGGCACCACACGGAACAAATAACGCAAATAATTTAATTTAATGTTCTGTGTATCGTAATGTTAATAACTTTGAATACCTACTATTGTACAGAATCAAGTTTTCTAACTGAACAGAAAACTGTGCTGCTGGGGAGTTTGTTGCGCCACTTCTTCTTCCCAGCTAAAGCACTAGGAAGTGTCGAAGAGCGGGCGTTTTGTGAGACTGTCTTATGTAACTTTGACCTTCTAAAAGTGCTGATTCTCAGTCTAATTTGAATAAATGACTTTTGATTTTCATTTTCATTTTCGGATACAAACTCAGATGCTAGAAGTACTTACCTACTTACATGCAACCAGACCATAGAAAACGGCCAAACAAATACCACCACTAAGACACTAAGTGCGGAAACGGAACATCCGATATCGAAAACATTTTCTACCCATCTCAGTCAGACGTCAAAAGAAGGGTTAAAATAGCAGGTAAGGTTTTAAATAGCTTGAACTACGATGTAACTATAAACTAGATTATTGGGTTATCCTGCAATAGTAGATACTCGTATAAGAAGATAAATCAATAGATAGATTATATCATTGACTTTAATGACCGGCTAACTTCCTTTTAACGCCCTGGCGGATCACCCACCAATCGTTTGTTTGCGGCTACTATTTTGCATAGCGATGCGGCCCGCCTATATTGTGCATGGTTTATACAAAATGTACGAAAGTTTTCTAGAAGCATTTTTGAAATGCATTGCATTGCGGCGCGGCCCGCTCAAATGGGAGCCTCATTGCACTGGAGTAGACACCGCTCAAATTCAAATTCGAAATTTGAATCTGTCTGATACAATTATTGCGTTGTGGTGCATATCGCTGCGGCACCTAATGGGCTTTGGTGCATTTTTGCAATGCGGCTATAATGTGCGCGTATCTTAACACTGGCGTGTACCTGCTCGTACTTTTCTAATCATGTCTTGGCTACTAGTTACGTCATTTTGATCCCTCTAGTTCTACTGGTTAGGTAGGTACCTCTGTTATCTGTGGACATAAATATGTTTTACCTGTTTACACCACAGTAATGTACTGTAGTATACTACATAGTATACTACGGGCCTAATACGGAGACGTACGAACGTCGAACGGTTTTTAATTTTTGGTACATAATAAAGCCTTAAGAGCGCTGTCACCGGTCCAATAGCGCGACTCCTTTAAAAACATATTATCTCGTGACTGAGAAGAAATTATGAAGAACGGCTCAATCAATCTAAATAAAAACGGCCACGTACCTCTAGATCGTATTTTGTTGCTTCATGTCTCAATATGAAACTTTATAAAAGGTATTACAAAATTCTAGACACACTTACCGATACAGTTGATTAAGCCGTTTTTTATAATTCCTTCTCAGTCACGAGATAATATTTTTTATAGTGGACCGGTGACAACCCTCTTAAAAAGGCTTTAATCAAATTTATGGATGAATAAAAATTTTGCATGTCGCAATTTTTTGTACGAAAATGCTATGGATCGTTGTATTTTCGATTAAAAAATCGCTCGAATTTATGTTACGTTACGTCGCACGTTCATGATAAGCCCTCAGAATGTTTGTTTGCTCAAAACTTGTTTTTTTATTAATAATAATAATAATCTTTATAATAATAATAATCTTTATAATAATAATAATCTTTATAATAATAATAATCTTTATAATAATAATAATCTTTATTGACATAGTTATGCATACATTTTTATGAATTCCCTAGCTCCTGCGCTAGTGTACACTGTATTACAGGAGCTAGTATTAGCTAGTATTAGTTATTGCATCATCGTTAGATATTTTGTAGTCAATTATGGAATAAATAATTAGACACCAAGTCTGTAAACGTAACCGAAGGAAAATTGTTATACTACATTGTTATTTTACCTAGTGATATTCAGTCTCAGGTTTACCTCAAAGCAATATAGGGCGAGGTTTATTTATTTATTTAACACTTCAAGCACAGAAATGTTCAGAGGCGGACTTAATGCCAAAGGCATTTTCTACCAATCAACCTTTGGGTGATGCAGAGACAAACAGTGGTAGGTGCAATTGCGAAAAATCTTGGAATAATTATATAGATACTTACAAATTATAAATATAATATATATACCAAATTATTATTACCCATCAAGCAGAATTCCATATACCAGTTCAGAAGGTCGTGATACCAGTACGATAAAACAGTTTCTTGAAATTCTTAAAAGGTTCCTACTAATTATTGCAATAATTGTTTCCAATTAAAAATAAAACCTCAAAACCTAACTTTACTTTGAACACTCTGTATATTTTATAATCAACATTAATTAATATCGGGACGCAACAGACCGAGTGAAGAAAAAATATGTTTTTTTCTGAATTATAAATACGCAGAGAATAACCGACGTTATTGCTACAGTATTTTGGACCACATTCATTAGAATGTGTGTCAATACTGAAAGTAAGTATGTTTTCTCGTTCCATATCAGGTAAAAGCTTTTCCTAATATTCGTGGCTCACAAATATGTTATTGCTCGGCGGGTAGGGAAATGTTTAGCCATCGCTCATGCGGGCATGTAAACGATACTTGTGGCATATTGCAAAATACATTAGCCTTCTAATGTATGAGATTGTCAAGGAACAAATATATTTTAGGTGTTTATCTATTGCTGTACTCCATTTACTATAGCATTAGACAAATAACGGCTAAATAACGACAGTTATTGTGTAATATTGTTGAAATTACTGCACTTTAGGGTAATTTTTTCAATGTGAATGGTAAATAAATTACAGTGCTTTGTATTTATCGTTAAATAACGGAGTTTATTAAACGTTTACATCGAAATAACGAAAGGGTGAGAACAGTTATTTGTCTAATGTTATAATAAATGGAGTATAGATAGAGACAAGAATAAGAAAATAAAGTAGCGTCAACAGTTAAGTGAATAAGGAAACTTATTTTACTATTAAAATTATATTATAAGTATAGTATATATTATAGTATATTCATAAGTAATCTTAAAAAACAAAACATAATTTTTGAACCTCTATTACAGGGGTTCCCAACATTTTCTTGGTCAGAGACAACTTTTATATATTATTATTCTTGTTAACAGGGACCACTATATAATTATAATAAAAATAAACTGTAGATAATAATCAAACTGAAACTCTAATTAACAACTCAATAGGAAATTACATAAAGAGAAATAATAATATTTTAAGATAAACTTTTGTAATTTTGTATTAATGTGTGAGCTTGCATCATCTTCATAAGTTCGGCTGTCCTAGGACTTAATATTGTTACTCAAGGCAACACGCAAATCATCACTTACTTTCAAACGATTCCTCGCCTTGTTTTTAATTACCAACAAAGCAGAAAATCCTTGTTCACATAAATAGGTTGTTGAGAAAATCATAAAATAGCGCAAGGTGATTTCTCGAAGTTTAAAAATCATTCGCGGGCCATAGTTTGGCTTCTGCGGACCAATGGTGGTCCACGGACCACTGGTTGGGAACCACTGCTCTATTGGATGTCTCACATCTACTCGTAGGTACTGAAGACTAACTTATCCAAACATTTAAACCTAACTTACAAATGGATTATGATAATAACCAGAGAACATTTTAACATAAAATCTTTTTCAACAGAAATTCACTTACCCCTTCCATATTTCGCATCCCAACAAAATACCCCGTTACACAAAATCATTGCAAACAAAAATACATTTGACATGTTCACTGAAAACGTTCTTATCTATCCACGGAATCCAATCTGCGGGCGTGCTGAGATTGAAATCGTGTAAACATAAAGTGAAACGAATGTACACAAACAAACAGCTTCGTGCGAGTGCGATATATAGGATGAGAACTAAATAGCTTGATACACAGAGCACGGAATCGCCACGCCCGGCTGTGTCTAGGGACGGCATTTCTATGACTAAAATTCGTGCCGCCGAAACTGCGTTGACTTTGACTGCCAGACAACAGACACAATAGAAAAACTATTGTTAGCGGTCACCGGTGACCGCGGTGGCAGTCAATGTGTTAAAGTTGTCACTTTCTATATGTTTCTTGCTGCCCTTCCCCAGCGACGCCCTAAGCCCAGGTTCGTACCCCACAGGGGTGCCCTTAGCATGTAGTCGCTTAGTTTTTAAGTTTTATGCCCTGGCTGGAAGCCTTAATTTATTGAGGGCCACAGGAAAGTCCGGTTAAGCAGCCAACAACCTCCTAGGTTGACCTGCGTGATACCATTTGTCTCGTAGTTCGAGTGGTGACACGCTTGGTTTGCATGTCTTTTTATTTTAATTTTTACTGTAATCTGCCAGGCAAGATGACACATCAAAATTTGCCGTTTTTTTTTTTTTTCATTATTAATTTATTAAAAAAATGTCATGTGCGCAATATGGATGGTATCATTTAACTATGGGGAATTGTCTTGACGCTGCGTAAACGCGCGTCATTGCCGCCCGTTCGATGTCCACCGCGCACAGGAGGGATGGTTTGCAGTACATAAAGTTATTTTTTGCTCCGTTGATGTTGCGGTATGGCGTTCCATTGGGAGGATAAATAAATAAAAATGGGTATTTAAATGGGTATGGAAAGTGTTGACAATTCCACCTCTAGTAGCAGTCGCCGAGTTGTCTCCTTGCTCTGTGGCTCGCTACAACAAGACACAAGTTACCGATACTATCAGAATTTTCTCTGGAAAACTTTTGTCTGGGTGTAAAAGTTTTTGTTTAAGAACATAACGTGTAAAATTTACATGCCGTTGTGTTTTTGTATCTTCGAATTTTCTTTGCCCTGTTTCGTTTCGCTTTTTCCAGAATGATTTTAATTTGAATAGTCTTTAAAACTTGTATTTTTTATACCTATGTTATGTTATAGAGAAGCATTATTTTACGTACAAAAATCTTGGGTTTATCGCCAAATAAAATGTTTTGCCTGAAAACTGTTTTTGATTATTTGGGATTTGTTTAGGTATTGAAAAACGGAATTTTTCCAAACGGCTCCCTATTACGTAAGCACCAATAAAAACCATTGCACGTGTAGACTTTCAAGTTAGTGTTAAAACTTGCGGACACCACTTTGTCCGTTTAGTGAACCATTTTGATACCTTTGGGTAAAAAGAGACTTCCAAATTATTATACAAAGATATTGAGAATAAGTTAGTAATCAATACCCAAGTATTTACTGCTAAATAAAAACGTAACAGATTCTTACATAAACGCGCCAACCCTACGCTTCAATTTTCATTCATTTTGCCTTTCATTTGGCAACTTTCACTCGAAATGAAACGTCTAAACACAAAATGAATCAAAATTGAAAACTTAATTAATTATTAGTTAAGCGATCCAACAATATTTGATTTCAGCACTCGAATAACTTCAACTGGCGTATGAATTATTTTTCAATTATATATATATATATTTTTTTTTGTATTAAGTTTTCATACAAAATAATTTGACAAAGTCACGATTATTAATGTAGAACGCCCTTACGTGAAATATGACAACGTTGCATTTTCTTAGATTTAAATATGAATGATTAGTTTCAATGAAAATTAGGTAATTGCTAGTATTTATCAATGAAACTTAGATACCTACACACATCGAGAGTCTCAGTTTCATCAAGTTTGGCAAGATTGCAAAAGTAACGATTCGTCATACAGGTGACCATTTTAAAATTAATTATGATTGTTAATATATTCGAAACTATGCATTTTTGGACCACATATTCTAGGACTTTTTGTATTATTTTTACTTATAAAATATAACCCTAGAGACATGGGATATAAAAAAAAATATTGGCTGTCATAAGCACTGCCGACAGAAGTGAAAACACAAAACTTTGGAATAACTGTTCTTTTATACATAGAATAGAATAGAGTTTCTCTTTATTCGAGTATCCATGACTCAAAAGCTGTTAGTAAAACTTATGACTATGTTAGTAAGCACTGATAAAACAAAAAACAAAAAATACAACAAATAACGGTGGATTACTGCTGCGACTACCCATGAGTACAGCGACCCACATAAGCACAGTCCAGGCGACTGGCAATCATGCCTAAGATACTGTTGGTGCTGCCCCACACCCTGCGCACCAGGGAAGCGCACCTTTTACGCATTGTTGCGTAAAAACAATCCACATGCTCATCTGCGAACATCCCCGATGCACTACAGAAGCGGGGCAGCCCCACCAGCATCCTAAACACCATAACATAGCTAAATATTAGGATGCATAAAGCGTTCGGTGACGATCGCGAACTCATAAATTTTTCCCCTACCAAAAAATGCTCAACGCGCTTAAAGAAGTTTCACTTCAAAGACGTGCGGGGCAGTCTTTGGAGACTGATGATAGAAGTGAAAACTAAGTAACCAAAGCGTTCGGTGACGATGACGCGAATTCCATGATTTTTGTTCACCCAAGAAGTACACATACATACACACATCAAAAAAAGTTTGTGATCACTAGCATAAGCTGAAATAATGTATTAAATTGAACTTTATCAAGAAAAATTCTTTATTGTGTGTTTTATTTAAATAGAAATACCCTGTTTGTAATTAAAAAATAAAACTATTTTAAATATTTTATTTAAAAAAATAGTAATTAATCATAATGTAACAGAAATTTGATAGAAAGAAAAAGACTGTATAAACACAAAGTTTATTCATAAAAAGTTTATATTCAATATAATATAACTCCTCCCCTGACTCGAACACATGAACGGTGATCCTCTTGGGCATGCTGAGAATCAAGTTATCCAGCATTTCTTGGGGTAACCTGTCCCATTCTTGAATAGCGGCTTCCCTGAGCTCTGGCACTGTCTGGGGACGTGGCTGACGGTTCCAAATAGATCGCTTAAGAGCATCTCACGCGTGCCCTATTGGATTTAAGTCAGGCGAGCCGAATCATAATATAATCTACCGTACCTAACAAAAAAGATTTAGATTTTTCAGTGATCGCAAACTTTTTTTGATGTGTGTATAGCTCATGGAAAGCGTTCGGTGACGATGACGTGAGTTCCATGATTTTTGTTCACCCAAAAAGTACTCAACGCGCCTAAAGAAGTTTTCACTTCAAAAACACGTAGTATATTATAGGATAGTTCACTGCGGACGACGTTGACGTTGTAGCGGTGGCGCCCGGTAATTGTTTTACCCGAGCAAGATGACTGGCCCTGTATTTATTGATCGACATGCCTTGAATAATCCCTTTTGCCTAACATTCTCTAAGCTAAGTTCAGTAAAAATACTTTCTGAAGATGAGTATCCTTCTACGGCTTACAAAATAGTTCAGTTTTTCTTGTGGAAAGGCATTATTATTTTGTTTGAAAATGAAGAAATTCACTAAAAATACTAGATTTAAAAATTATATCTAAACTCAGTCTAGATTTTAGCCTTATTCGTTTTTCTAGATCCGAGCCATTAGCAATGAATTAAACTGTTGGGTTTAGCAACAAATCTAGTTCTTTGCTCAGCAAACAGTTCTCCTCAAATAGCGTCGTGTGACATAAATCAGTTGGAAAATAGAACAAACTGGTAGCACTAGCGTAGTGTAGCAAGATTGACAAGCTTCGGGTTTTGCTACAAAATTAAAATCACTTTACTAGGCTGTGTGCAAGCCCATTTGGAAATAGGAAAAAGGGTTCGTACTCGTATAAAAATCATAAAACTCACATTTTTGCTTTACACCATTCCAGTCACGTATTTCAACGAGATCACGTTCGTCTTTTGTTTTTTTTTTTTTTTGATGACCTGATCTGTGATTTTTGTTCTATATACCCGCAACACATGCTCTTGATAAATTGCTTGTGCTTGATGAAGCCGTAAAAAATAAAATAACTATAAGAAATTGATGTAATGATGTGACTTTGGTTTATGTTCTTGATTTTTCTGCGATCGTAGTAAGTCGTAAATATTGCGATTTTCTTTTTTTGATTAAAGAATTTATTGGATCTGATGCCTACGCCTTTTTCTGAAAGCTACCCAACCTCAAGCCGATAAAAACCTACAATAGGGACACAATAGAGCCACGTTTGCCGGGACCAGGTATCAGAAAAACCCATTTCTCGAGTGGCCTTTCATAACGCGATCAGAATTTGTACAAGTTTTAATACCGAAAAAAGGATATACCTTTCAAAAATGCACCCTTTTTGTACCCAATCAGTATTTCATAAATAGTTCAAAAGAAGCTATTGAAACTTGTTTTTTCTTACAGTTTACCGCCTCAGTGATGAGAATTCTGGTGTTTGTTTGGGTCCCAGTGGACGAGGTAAAGCAAATAGCGCTATGTACTAAAGGTGGCAGAGTTTACGGAGAGATCAGTCTTACGACCGTCAAGCTAAGGGCCCTTCGACCTTTCCGAAAGCCTTCTTTACACGGGATGTTTGTCCGGCACGAATAATTACAAATCATTGCAAAGGCTTTCGAAGTAAGACGGGTGAAATTTAACGGGAAGGAAACGGTGATAGTGATGGTTTAGGCAGGAAATTGTGTTTAATTAGATATTTCCAGGGACGGTATACATAACTGACTTCTAATGTTTTTCAGCGTGAAGGGAAACTTAGGTAGGTATTAATTTGTAAGCGAAAAGTGGAAATGGATAAGTTAAATGGGGTCAATCGTCTCGAGGGACGCGGGTATCCACGTTTCGGCCCCATATGTCATAACGTTTAGAACGCACTGGTTGAAGACTTTTAGTCTTCAAACAAGCGACGGCGACAACAAGCCTTGACGAAGTTTTCCAAACGCTGCCCAACTCAACTGGATTCTTCTGTCGACTTCTTTCTCAAAGTTTCGTCTACCGAGCTGGACTTGCCCTAGGTAGACATACTCCTTCACAACTTTGAGAAGCGACCCTTCGAGGTGGATTGGGCTCGGCAAGACGTGTGAATTGTACATGACTTTCGTCGAGAGGTTCCATTTAGGCTGTGCAGCATCTGGTCTTACTGTTCCAGCATCTCTGCCATTATGACGATGTCATCGGCAAAGCGAAAGTGTGAGATGTACTCGCCGTTCACGTTGATACCCTGTCTAGTCCAGTCCAGCGTCATGCAGACGTCGTCCAACGCATTGGCCAACAGTTTCGGCAGCAATTGGATACAGCTGGTTTTGTGATCCTGGATCTGGACAATCATCGTAGCAGCGACATACAAACATCTCAACAATTCGATGTAACGCCAGTCAATTCGACATCGTTGCATAGAGGCCAGAACTGCCCATATTTCGATGGAGTCGAAGGCTGATGCTGACAAATATTTGTGTTATTAATAAATCGATGGAAGTAACCTCACCCTTACTAAAAGTATCCTATATTTAGCATTAGAAAGGTCAACAGGAAAACAGAACCAAATAATAACGACCGAACACCAATTTTATTCATAATAACAAAGATAATAACTACACAGGAAAGTGAATATAATGAGTATTTCTTTCACCCGACTATTATAACAATAATGATGATGACACACGCACTAATCACGACGGCTAATAGATATACATCTCGTTAGTAACCTTTTCAGTGAGTTTTATGTTTCTATGAGGAAAATACTTTGGTAATCACAGGACTGCACCAGTAAAAACATGATACATATCTCATTTTATTTGATAGTTAAATAAAGTAGGTATATTTTATCAGCCCAATTTGTAAAGTTTTGTTCAACATATATAATCAACCCAAATGCTAAGCATAGGTCTCCTAATGACCGCTATAATAGAAGGTTGAATGAATAATTACCATAATAGATAACCGCTCTTTGCACACAGATTACAGTAAAAAGGTCTTTGTAGCTTTGTATAATCCTATTTTCTCTTTATACAGTGCTTGGCACACATCCACGAAGTAAGTAGAACATCAAGCTTCATTTGATAAAAATAATTTAATTTATAGATACTTTTAACTAACGAAGTTTTGTTCACATAATAATTAATCTTTATTGTTTTGATAACATAACTACCTAATAAAAACTTCACTAATTTTATCAAGCTTTTTTTTTCACCTAAAATCACTTGTGGCGTGGTTCACTTCAGTTACCTACAATGTACACACTATTTCACGAACTTTTCGCGTTCATATGCCACTGCAAGGATCCAGCAGAATATCAGTGTCAGGTATATTTTCCTGACACATGCTGAGCGGGACTCTCATTTGGTACATCCTTGAGACACACCGCACGTTGGTTATATTCTATTTAAGGCTGCAGTCTTGCAAAATTCACTCGCGGCGAATTATTTGCGCAACGAAATTTATCTAATTTATCTTTCATTTTCTTATTTCGGAGTTCACAAATTCATCAAAATTCTCTGATTTTATAACGTTATAAACGGTTTGTTTCATAATAACAATGCATCGTATGTTACATATTTGCGCAAGTAATTCGCCGTGAGTGAATTTTACAAGATTGCAGCCTTAAAAATAGAATAGAACCACCGTGCGGTGTGTGTCCTTACAAAGATAATTACGTATAAAAAAGTAATCAGCGCATTTTGAAGACGACAATGTTCAACTAATTATGCGCTGAACAGATTTTGAAAATAATTCTTTATTACCTTAAAGTAGGTGCACAAACATATGAGTAACTCAAAATATTGTTGGGCAGAAAGAGCTGTATTTAACGCTTGATTTACCTAACATAATCCACCTCAATGACCTTAAAAAAAATAACTAGCTATTACATTATATTACGTTTATTTATGTGCAATAATAATATTTCATGTTATATAAATATTTTCTTTAATTTTTTTTTTTACAAAGTTGCGCAAATAATTCGCCGCGAGTGAATTTTGCAAGACTGCAGCCTTAAGCCCCGACGGAAAAGGAGGGGTGGTATAAGTTTAACGTGTGTATCAGTGTCTGGCTGCGGCATCGTAGCTCCCAAATACGGTTGAACCGATTTTTTTGGAAACATACAAGATCGACAGTGTTTTAGCATGATTCAATAAAACCAGTTCAGCCGTTTGAAAATTATCAGATCTTTTCTAGTTGACGAATGAATGTCAGCATCTTCCACAGGTCTATTTGTCGTTTGGTATTCTGTTACTTCAATGATATTAGAACATAGTAATCTTGAACAGATCAGCAGCATCACCTGGAATTTGCAGGATACTCAACTCCACCAACTTACAGCAGAGGTATCGTGTTTCATTGGAACGGTATCAATGAATAGCTTACAAATGAGGGTATGATGATGGAGTAGGAAAGAGAAATGAGGATATATTAGTAAATAGCTTCGCTGTGGGAAAAATACGTACAGGTGCGCAGATTTCTGCGTTTCGGTCGTAGCGTGTTTACTATAGTTTAAAAAGCAGGAAATAAAAGTTAAATTTAAAATTTTTAAACCCTCGACACAAAGAAAAAACTCAAAAAAATATCAAAATAATATGTATTGGCCCTTTAAGTTTAATATAAGTTGGCGTTTCCATTAGCCGTCCCCTGATGCGATGACGTTTGGATCAAAATATTACCTACAACTTGTAGTCATCTTATATGGCCAATACATATATTTTTATTACTTTTAAGAGGTTTTTATTTGTGTTGGGGGTTTTCATTTATTTTATTTTATTTTGATATGGTAGTAAATGCCGATGTCGACAATTTAAGCTGCCATGATTGTGCGAATGTCTAAAGTGAATTTGGAAAGCAGAAAAAACAACAATACAAATAAAAATAAGTCCATGTTAGGTGTTCTTTAAGTTAATAATGGTCTTAAAAACTAGTGTTAATAGACATACAAGTTAAGTAGTGTGGAGTTTCATTCAATGTCGCAGCATTGGAGACTCCCATCTATGATCTGCGAACAAACTCAAGATAGTATACATATGTATACTATCTTGAGTGTATGTGTAGTGTGTATATTAGTTGAATTTCTTTCTTAATATTTCATCTATATTAACATAAGATGACAAAAACTCGAAAGGATGAATTCGTATCTTGGCGCCGAGGGCTCCTTTTTGCTTTTTTGACGTGGCGGTCAAAAGTTAAAATGTATCATTTAACTGGTTTTTATTTTGTTATTATGGTTGTTGCGCTGAATATATGATTTATCTACGCAAACATGTGTTTAATATTTTTCCCCGCTAGAAGGTAACAATAATAATTCTTTCTATAACTAGCGTCCCACTTAATCCCATAAAACTGTGTACTGTTCCAAACATTTTGCACCATCAGCGCAAAAAATCCTTCAAGCCCCTAATGAAAAAGGTTGTATAGAACAACAAACAAACAAACGACTTACAAGATAAGCAAATATTTTAAGTCACTCAAAAATGAAGATGAAAAATCGCAGTTAAGATGTTGCCAGAAAATCAAAACAAAGAAACGACATTTCTTTGTTATTGAATTAATTAAAATTGTTTGTCCACTCTAACTCAAGGACGAATGACAAAAAGTATGAGAATTTATTCTCATTTAAAATTGCATTGTGACAGTTAATTATTTTTAATCCGTTTCTTTGTATTCCTGCATATTTTTAATTAGATTTTTAAAGTTAACGCGTTCTTGTCTTCTCGTAGGCTCATCACGGAATTTTAACAAATAAAATCTGTTTTGTTTGTTAAAATTCAAACAAAACATCGTCAACCTTAGCTTAACGACTCAATCGATCATGATGTCAGTTAGGCATAATGATAATTTATCATCTGTAAGCACACTTTGCAAAATGGCACGGCGCGGTGGCGACGTAATGTTCCGTCCCGACCACCTTAGTATAAAATTTGAATTTAAGATTTATTATGTAAATGAGGATTATACAATGTTATATTTACAAACAGCCATATTGAGGTTATATTTACATTACGTAAGCGATCATTGTTGCTAAATAAAGTCATTAATCGTGAAGTGGGTACCTAGGACGTGCCTCATTTTAAGAGTTTCCCTTTTGGAAGCAGGAAAAGAATGAGGCACTTTATTTTCGTGAAGTTTTTACTGCCCTTGTTACAAATAGCAGTCATATCTTGTATGCATATGTCGACGTGGAAAAACACAATATGCTCTCGACAAATTATCTGGGAACTTGTTCATAGTGTTGCCAACCGGCTCTGGGGGATGAAAAATGACACAGCTTCTCCTCATAACTTATAAACTATTCAACCAACTTAATGAACGGTGAAATCTTTAAAAATAGCACACGGGGGAGTACTTACAGAAAACTTCAAGAAAACACTTCCCTAAATAGTTTGTAAAGGTAGAGAATAAAACAAAAGTTTTACTGAAGAAGTTTATTTTTAACGTTTGTTCATAATATATTGAGATTTCCGAGACTCGTAAAGTTAACTTTACCGGTTCAAAGTTACACATCTAGCTTTTTATATGGCGAAAACAGAAACTATTGAGAGCTCTACTTATGCGATAACAGACAACAATTGGAGATTTACATGCGTACTTGTTAAGATATTATAGGCAATTTCTATACATTTTCGGGCATAGGCATAAACAATGAAGCGCCTTTATACTTATTAGCACAATTAAATGTTCATTCATCTGCAGTCATTACTGGGGCTTACACATCGACGCAACGTTTTAGCCTAGTTGTCTTCATAAAACGATCGAAAGCCGGCGCCACCCTTGTTGGTCCCGTTTTTATCTACAAAAAATATGTCCCTTTACAGTTCATTGGCTTAATTTACTGTTTCATTACGCACTATCTCACAGCTGACACCGCGACCACCACGTTTCTTCTACTCTTACTTTTATTTAGTTTAACGATTCTATAACTGAATTTGTGTTTCTCATGATATTCAATACTATTATTATCTCCTCTTCCGCTTATATCTTCTTTTGTGTCAGTTATCTTTAATTTTCCTTTAACTTTTATCCATCTGTCGTTCTTCCAGTCGTATTTTCTGCCCATAGCTAATAGGATGTCTTCAAATTTAGGCCATGGTGAATTTATTGAACTAGGTTTATTAGGCTTATCATTGTTTAAGGCTTCATATTTAATAGTATTGTGTTCATTGATTGAATGTTTCGAAGGCATTTCATTAGTTATATCACTAGTGTTGGCGTATAAAAAATTCCTTTCTACTTTATCGATGTGTTCATCATTTTCCGTTTCTTTTTTACGATCCAGTATATTTGTTACATGTTTGTAGTGTATTCTATCAACATTATCCCCCTTGTATCGCTCCTCTGGATATTCATCGTAAAAGCTTTCTATCTCACGTTCAATTTTTTCTGCAAAGGAAATTGAAATATGTCAGACACACTTTTTGCAAGCGATTGTTAGGGAAAGGGGAAAACTTTTAAAAGGAACAAATTTTCATGACATCGTTTGTAAACTGTTTTGTTTTCTTGATGCTCCTGCCGTGAATAAAACTAAGTTTTAACGAATTGAAGCGAAAGATGACGATGCCAGTTTACTTTAGAATGGCTGTTTTTAAATAAAGAAAACATTTTCTATCTAAAAAATGACTCTCTAAAGGATAATAAAGAAATAATTAAAAGTGAATCATGTCGTGCCACAAGCATAATATGGTGCAAGAATAATAATTTATATGCAAATACAGCTTCAACCTAGACTTGCTTTTTTAAACTAGAATAGTTATGTGTAGAAATTGCTATTTGCATTCGTTAAAATAAAACAGTACCGCAATGCTGCGTAAAGTTAGGTTATAAATTCATGTTTTGAGTTTACGCAAGTCAGTAACTTTGTGCTTCGTGGTATCGACACTTACATAGGTGTTTATGTTTACTGTTTCGACACTAATTTCAACACTGACAAAACTGCGATATCGTTTCTAAAAGTATATCGAACGATTACTTATCGAGAAAAGAGAGTGGTATCGTCATTAGCTCTCACTGTGTCATGAAGCAAATAGACATACCGCTTAAAGTATCGTGAATTCTCTATTTAAATTAAGCTTTTTACATATCCATGACACTATTACTGTCGTCCACAATAATTTTACATTGCGTTTTTTTTATATTTTTCATCATTTTCCGTCGTTGTCACGGCCTAGAAGGAACAGTCTCCAACGATAACAAAATTATCAGGACACAGTGGGAACTGTACCTCAGTTTTACTTTGTTAAACAAAACTCAACCTTATAAACCTTGTGTTTTATTTCGTAAAAATTCTTACCTGCCATTGTTTTGTACAGTTCAATATCATGTCGAAGCTTTTCTTTGTCCCTTTCTTTCCAATGTCCATCACCTTGATCTGTGGGAAATAAATTAAAGATATATTTCTACTCTGATAGTAATTTCGGGATGAATAGAAACCTCTCAAAGGTCGGAATGATCTCGTTTTTATTGTATTGATAGAAGTTTCGATTGATGTTTTGCCCGGCAGCACTGATATATTTTCAGATTTTCCCGTTTCTTTGTATTTCGGTGGTATAGTAAATAATCAATCTGGGAGTTATTGGGGAGGTTCGCGTGATTGTGGTTCTGGGATACTTGTAATAGAAGAATTATTAAGAGATATTGCATTATTATACCAATTACCTAATGATTATTTGGAGAATAAGGGACAGAGATAGATACCTTATGCAATTAAAAGCTGATCAAGGTAAAGAAAAATACATCAATATAAATTAAAGTATCTACTGGTATTACTGAAAACTAACTTACCAATGCATACTATGAAGATAAAGAGTAAGGTCGTGTAGTCCATTATGTCCATCATGATGCCCTCAGATCTGAAACAATACGAACTAACTTAGCTCAAATGGGCGGGAAACTATGTTCACGCAATTATCAATTATCTGGACTACATTGCTACTGAACCCTTATTAAAACCAGTGTCTTAACTCCTACACATTTAAACTCACACACCTACACTTACAAACATTCATTACACACAACATTATTCATTTCCCCATTTTCATTCTTCAGTTTTTGTTATGCTCATTACTATTTTATTTTGTTATGTAGTACCTAAATACGTATCAGTGAATAATAATATACAGCGAGTCGCTGGTTAAAAAAAAATCAATGTTTGTATGTTTATCCTCTATGCGTTTCTAAACCATTGATCAAATTGTGAAGAAATTTTGGTAGGGTATTCTGAGGACGCCTTTGAGGGTTTCTGGCCCAAAAAAAAGTGGGACCAAACACTTTTTTACTATACGTGATATTGCAACGCATGCATAACCGCCGGATGCAGCTTGTAGTATATAAAATTATTTGAGTTTATCAGGATTTTTGTCTTCTTAGCTGAGAGAAAAATGCAAATGTTTTCGTTGTAAATGAAAAATTAAATTAAATAAAACTATTATACTCCAGTTTTTAAACTGTCATGGTCACTAACATTATTATTAACATAAGCGGGATATTTACCATGTTTATTCATTGTTCTGAGTTCCCGATATTTCGGCGCTGTTGCAAGCACCATGATCACGGATAAACTGAAGTCACTGCGGGTGGGTGTTTATGAGCAGACAAAACGGTCTACCCTCTTTCTTGTTCGTTTTTTTTTTTTTTTTTGCGGTACTGAGTGCAAAAAACGAACAAGAAAGAGGGTAGACCGTTTTGTCTGCTCATAAACACCCACCCGCAGTGACTTCAGTTTATCCGTGATCATAGTGCTTGCAACAGCGCCGAAATATCGGGAACTCAGAACAATGAATAAACATGGTAAATATCCCGCTTATGTTAATAATAATATTATACTCCAATTACTATAGCATTAGACAAATAACGGCTAAATAACGACAGTTATTGTGTAATATTGTTGAAATTACTGCACTTTAGAGTTATTTTTTTTTTTTTAATGTAAATGGTAAATAGATTACAGTGCTTTGTATTTATCGTGAAATAACGGAGTTTATTAAACGTTTACATCGAAATAACGAAAGGGTGAGAACAGTTATTTGTCTGATGTTATAATAAATGGAGTATAGTTTAAAATGAGCCTTTGCATTTGCCGCTTTAAAATTGTAAGCACAAATATGTTATAAACTATGTGCAACTTCCCGCTGGATTTTTGTAAACTTCCAGTTACATTTTGCGCTAAAGCTTGCCGAGATTTCAGCGGAAAAATTAGGAAAGTATGCGTCGACTTTATGTCAGCTCCGTAACCAAATGTATGCAAAAAGAACAGTTGAGTTACAATGTTGCCCCGTATCCCCAAAGAGTTAGGCTGAGTTATGCTTTTGTGTGCGAACAACTTTCAACAAAAGAGTAATCGCTGTTATCGTGTAACCATCGACAAATTTTGTATAGGCACCATTTTTCTATGAATTGAGAATTTGAAGTTGAGGACTTGTCAAACTCTATACTCCATTTATTCTAGTTATTTTAGTTATTTCGATATAAACTCCGTTATTTCACGATAAATAAAAATAATAGTCCGTGAAATAAAAAATTTCTTACGTTTTTGCAGTTTTTAATGTCGAGGGCGTTCACCTTAAGTTGGTATCTAATACTAAAGCAGAGTAAGACAAATTCCTAAGTTCAAACTCAAACTCAAAGCATTTATTTCAAATAAACCAATTACAGGTACTTTTGAATTGTCAAGGGGTCGGTCAGTTAGAAATATGAAGCTAGTTGCCCATTCCAAAGCGTAGTAGGTTCCTATGGAGAAAAACGGACAAGAAACTCCACGGACACTCTTTTAAAACAAAATATTGTTACAAAATATGGGTTACATCATTCATGTTGAAGTTATACATATGAGAACAATGTAGAAAGACGTGCACGTTAGAAGCGTCCGTAATAAAAACAATTCAAAAATTAAAATAAACCGTGGCAGCTAAGAGATGACCAGTCCCAACTGACGGCGCCCTTACACGAACATGACGAATGGATCAGCACCTTTCAGCTCAACCATTTTGAAGGGAACTTAATGATCCAACACACACGCCACCACCAGCGAGACATTTGAGTGAGCATGACATATTCTCAGCCACCAGGGCACATTCAAGTCAATAAAAGACATATTACCCGGTAAATGGTAGCTCTATAGTACATAGTACTCACACATGTGCTATGCAATTATAATTATGTTCAAATTCTCAATTCAAGAACCGAGTGTATGTATCGATATCTAGGTTTAAAGAGTCTGCCCACTGCCCCGTATCATACCATGACCGTTCTTTGAACGTGTCAGGCAAAAAGATATACTCTAGATTGAAAAGTACGAGACTATGCCCACTAGACCCAACACCGTCGCGTGCCATGCACGGAGCGTCGAATGGTTGTTTTCGGTTATGTGATAAACTTCACGAGAGTAGTAAGTAGTTTATGTAACGAAGTTAAAAGGAAAACTATTACAGCTAAGCAGACTTTACAAATTAACGAGTAATAGTCGACCAACTTATATTTGCAGTTGAAATGTATGACATGGAACATGTTTTCCAACTTCAATGTTAAGTTTGTTCCTGCGATAAATTCTTCTCAACTTCGGAATTATTTTGCGTGGGTCGACACGTACTGGTCGGTTTTATTTAAACAGAATTCACTGGACTCAACCCTTAGTTTTGATCAAGTCGTTTCACGTCAACCCTTATCAAACTAGAGTCCTTTCTTAATAATATTTTCTTGGTTTTGTTCTGAGCGAAATGAAGGCACATAATATGTAACAAGAACCTACGAAAAATTGATAAATTCTACTGACCCAAAATTCCAACCAAAATTCTATTTGTAACAAATAACAAATAACATAACTCCATCATTTCCCGAAGGGAAAAGAAGAAGGGAAAGAAGGGGAAGGGGGGTCAGAGGTGTGAATTACATTACATGTTTTATAAAAAAAAATACAATAAGCGCGTCAAATTTCTTGTTCGCACGATCCACCACCCCGTCACATTATTGCCTGCCAGCACTATTAGCGTTCTTTCTGACTTTTTTCTTCTTGCTCGGCTTCTAAGGGTCTTAGCGTGACGTTAATAATAGTTAGTATGTACTAAAAAGAAAGAAAGAAAAGAAAGAAAAATATTTTATTTGGGACACGCACAAGAAATACAAACAGTAAAAAATAAAAATCATGAGCATTTAAAACTAACAACATTGTAAGCCTGTGCGAGGCCAAAAAGGCCACTATCTCAGCATAATGCTGCGATATTTAAAAAATAAATACCGCAGCGCTGGTATTCTGATAGGGCCATGGGGGGGGGAGAATAATGAGTACTCTAATCATGTAGTACATAATTTTTATGTATCATCAATAGTTTGTCTCAGCGCACGCCAAATAATGAATTTTATAGGCAACATTTTGCTACTTTGGGTTAATTTATTGCAATTTTCTTAAATTATAGCCTATGTTACTTCCTGATAATTTAGCTTTCTATTGTCAACAAAGTCACAAGGTGTGAAAAGGTAACAGACAGCCAGAGTTACTTTCGAATTATAATGTTCAGTAGTATGGCCTTGCCAAATACACTACCGTGGTCGAGAAATGTGATTACTGCAGAGATCGGAATAGGTAGAATATAATTTACTTAATCTTCGAGGAAGTAAGTAACATAGAGTGGATAAATTACGGATATAAATTGCGAATTGTTTAGAATAGAATAGAATAGAATACTCTTTATTATGTACACCATAAAAATTACATGTATAAATGTAGAACTGTTACATAGGGTGTCACAATGGGCGGTCTTATCGCTAAAAGCGATCTTATAAAGAAACAGCGATTGCACTTTAAATACATTCGTAATAAATGTTTATTTCGAAGAATCTTATTACGTTTTTAGGGTTCCGTACTGTTAAATCTTTAGTTTAACAGTTTTAGTAAGAAAATAAATTCTTGAAAAGTTGTCTGGCTATTGTATCTGTTTAATTGATTTTATTGCGATAAAAACTTCTTTTTTTTTTAAACAAAACTTTTGAATTGGACTCGATTTTAGTACGGTCCCCTAAAAAATTAAATATGATTTTTTAAATAAATCATTTCTAACTATATATAAAGTCCAATAAATAATTCGGGATTTTTAAATCCCGGGACTAAATCGTCATAATCACTATTCCGAGATGTCAGAGGTCGTATTACCCACTCAATGTTACTAACTCGCTCGAAGTTTAGTTTATACTATAGATACCTATTCCGATCTCTGGCTGATTAGAGACACATGTGAACTTGGAAGAGATAGTTAGCAAGAATTAGAAGAGTTATGAACAAACTAGGATTTGTGTTAAGCAGCGATATAGGACGATTACATTTAATAGACTAGATACTACTAAAGAGTAGTACTGGTTCTTACTCCAACTGGTTAGGAAAAGTACCTCAAGCTGTGGGAAACATATTATTATAACACATATTAAAAAAAAAAAAAAAATTAGATGTTATATTATATTTATAGTTTTTATCAGGTATATATTCATGTATCCATACTAATATTATAAATGTGAAATTAACTCTGTCTGTCTGTCTGTCTGTCTGTATGTTACGTTTCACGCCTAAACCGCTGAACAGATCGTCATGAAATTTGGCAGAGATATAGCCTGGGATATGGAGACGGACATAGGCTACTCTTTTACGCGATAACCGACATCCACGTGGACGGAGCCGCGGGCAAAAGCTAGTATCTTTATATTTAAACAAATGTTTATTCCTCAAAACTCGCTACCCTAGTAGCATTTTTGTTGGCGGTTGGTTGGGCCACATACCTCTGAAGTTGGCCCAACTAAATGCCAACGGAAAATGCTACTAGGGTATTGCACCTACCAGAGCACTACGGAATTAAGAATACCGCTCTTGATTTACTGAGATCATACCTGACGGATAGGAAGGTTAAAGTTCAAGTAAACGGCGTAAACTCATTAGGGTCTGAAATGAAAATGGGCGTTCCTCAAGGTTCGATATTGGGTCCATTCCTCTTTTTAGTTTACATTAACGATTTACCCCAATTACTTCAAAATCAACCGCAGATGGTGTTATTTGCAGATGACACATCATTGATTTTTTAAATAGATCGATAGTCACAAAAACTTGACGACGTGAATAACTCTATTCTTCAGGTCCAAAATTGGTTTACTGTAAATAATTTGGTACTAAATAATAAAAAAAAACCAAATGCATTCGATTTAAGTTACCTAATGTTAGAAGTAGCGAATGTGACATCATATTGAACAGAGAAAAACTGGAATTTATTAATCAAACGGTTTTCCTAGGAATCACGCTAGATGAGAAATTACAATGGGGACCTCATATAACATCTCTTGCGGGGCGGCTAAGCTCGGCCGCGTATGCTGTTCGAAAGATAAGACAGTTAACAGATATAGAAACCGCGCGTTTAGTTTATTTTAGCTACTTCCATAGCATTATGTCGTATGGCATTTTACTGTGGGGTCGGGCTGCCGACATTGAATCCATTTTTATTTTACAAAAGAGGGCTGTCAGAGCCATTTATAATCTACATCGCCGCGAATCTCTTAGAGAACTATTTAAAACGATTAATATAATGACGGTACCTTGCCAATTCATTTATGAAAATATTATGTATGTAAGAAAAAATCTACATATTTTTAATAAAATCAGTGATAGGCATAATTTTAATACTAGAAATAAAGATAAAATAGATCAACCATTTTTCAGATTATCTAAGGTACATACATCTTTTATGGGGTACTGTGTTAAATGTTACAATAAAATACCTTCTGATATATTACAATTAAATGAAAGAAAATTTAAAACTCATATTAAAAGTACACTTTGTAAACAAGCATATTACAAATTAGAGGATTATATCCAAGATAAGAATGCTTGGAAACATGCTGGTCCTGCTCCATAGGACAATTTAGAGTCTAGACAAAATCAAACTGGTTGCTAATTTAACTGTATAATTTATAATTTTTATGATATTAATTTTATTTTCTGTGATTAATATTTTAACTCACACACTGACTTATTATATGTTGTTTTTATTTTTTATTTTTTTGGGAAATCATATACAATGTTTGTAAATATGTGAGCACCATGTACCTATCGCATTTATAAAATTTTCTGTTATTACTTCACTTTTCATTCTTTTTACCAATTGTGGTAAGTAATTTTGATGATTTTTTTTATATTTTTTATTTTTTTATTCTAGGTACATAGTCTTCACCTATAAATATTAATTAATGTATACAAACTATTGATAACATTTTAAAAGAGTAAGTATGGAGTTTCTTGCCCATTCTTCTCCATACATAACTACATTTTGGAAGGCGCAACTAGAATCAATTAACTATTCATGTAATTTTTGACGTTCAAAAGTGCATCTTCGTGCCTATTTGAAATAAATTATTTGACTTTGACTTTGACTTGGACTGTTTCTGCATCACCCAAAGGTCGACTGGTAGAAAATGCCTATGGCATTAAGTCCGACTCTGTACATTTTGTGTGCGTAAAGTATAAACATACAGAAAGTAGATGGACTTAAGTATTTTTATAAATAAACAAATAATAATAAATAAATTCTTTAAAGGCATAAAAAAGTGTACAAACAAAGTGAAGCCCTGACTCCTGCGCTAGGTTAAAACAGCTGTGTTACAGCAACCAAAATATGTATGTATACTCGTACGTTGTGTCAAATGGAAATGGAAGAGGAGAACTAACCTGCACCACTTACGCAACCCATGCTCAAAATACCTACGTCCCAAAATGATAAGATACTGTTATTTTTTTAGGATACGACCTTTGATGTCATTTAAGAGAAAAATAAACGCAAAAATAAATATAATCCCCTTTATACTGGAGTATGAATGCTTTTGAAAATCGAAAAAAAGGAATACTCTAGAACCCAAAGTGTGCGATACGAAGAAGTCATTCAAATTATAGCATTGTCGAAAATTTCAAGAAAAAATATTACTTATTTTTGCTGGTTTCTCGACGACATTGCCCGCAAAAATGAAATTTATGGAATTCTCCTGCGCCCGGGGGAAAGTTGAACGATGTGGTGACTTTTTAATTTGTTCAAGGCTTTTTTTCTCTCAGCTCTTATTAAAATACGTTTCGTCTAATATACGGTGTTATTATCTACACCTGCTACCATAATTATTTGCATATTTAGATTTTTACGCGGTGTCTGTCTCCTGCTGAAATATTCGGGGCAATATTTTTGGGTTTTGATTGAATTAAAAATAAATTGTGGTATTTTTGTGTCTACTTTCTTTCCTTATAGGCATCTTATTTTGTGATTTTTACTTTAATTTATCGTAGTGGTAAAATATATAATTTTAAACAAAAAAAAAAAAAAATACTATAATTGGTGAAACACTAACAACCTCTGAGGACTTAATATTACTAACATCATAAACAACAACTTTTGTCCTATGACGTTTAATAATTCATCAGACTTTTATACAATAATAATAGTTACTTATGCAACTGTTGTATAATAAGGGGTATTATAACACGAATGTGGGTTTATCACACGAGGTGAATCCGAGTGTAATAAAAGTATCACATGAGTGTTTTAATACCTAATTATGTACAGTTGCATACAACACTTTATCTAAACCCATGTTATCTACTCTTTGATATTTTCTAATTCATTAAATCTTGGTACGCTTTTTCATATTGTTTTTTCGACTTTTCTGATAATAATTGGCTAAAAATGTCCTTTGCTACATTAGCAATATCTGGTGGTGTGTTATCAAAGCTTGTATCACTCATTTTTGTAAACAACAAACTTATAAATTTTTGCGTCACTAATATCGAACTAAAATGGCGGGATGCAACGTGAACTCTAATAACCTATAAGTTTTCTTATTTTTTATTACGGTACTGTGGTAGCAAAACGCGCGTGCATGACAATGTTCTTTTTTTTTTTTATTCATTAATGTGGCTGTTTGATGAGTAAGAAAGGGATCGAATTCAGTACAACATTATAAAACTCGTTTGGATGATATTATGGTTACTATGACACCGGTTGGTTTAATGTTGGCAATAAGCTAACTGTTTCAGAAACTTTTATAGAGGATTTATAGCATGGGTGTAGATAAAAATATTTAAATTCAACAATCTAAATGTATAGAACAACGAAATCTTGAAGGTTTGTTTTTGGTAAATGTATTATGTGTTTAAAAAGTTCTATAAGAAAAACTGTTGTCTATGATGTTAGTAGATACTAAAGTCCTGGAAGGTTGTTAGTGTTTACCAATACCAATAACTCTATAGATAACTATATACTATATTTGCATATTTATTTGAAGCACGAACTGCTCCTTTCGTCCATCCAGGGTACACACGGCTACATAATTATCAAGCTATAATTTTCCAGTATAAGCTGACCTCTCATTCTATGGAAATCCTATACAATGCGAGACCAGCGTAAACTAGTTTGTATAGCTTGATTTGCCGTGTGTACAAGAAAACTATACCGACATGATAAACAAAATCAATAGTTATTAATAGCAAAATTGATTGCCTTCATAATGAATAAAATATCGTGGATCACCTAAATTGAAAGCAACAAAGAATGTCAGCTTTTAAATATCATCTGCTAAAAATAGGCTCCAAAGGCACACAATTAAGTCCAAGTTAATGACCGCAGTTAGTTACTATTAGTGATCCAAAAAATGCTGCTACTTAGGTATCTTCCTACCTTAATACAAATAAACACGGAATATTGTTATACTAGATATAAACGTCAAAAAATATATGGTTACACCGAAGTTATTCCTGGGATAACTTTATTCCGTGTTTATTTGTAAAGCCCTTAAAGTATAATAATAATAATAATAATAACCCCACCGCCGTATCTCTACGTTGACGTCGTGGTGGGGCTTGCGCGCTCTGATCTCTAGGTCTGTGCCGGTAGAGTTTACTTTACCGAAACATGTCTAGGGTGAGGAGCCAGACCAAGAGAGATACAGAAACCCGCAGGGCAGCATGTGGCGAGCTGTTGGGCAGTTGCGACCCCACGGACCCTATCTCCCGGGAGAAGTCATGTTCCTCATCTCTGGCTTGCCTTTATTGGCCGGCTGGAGTGAACACTGACGAGGAACTGAGCTCCCATCTCATTCTTGCCTTTATTAACCGGCTTGAGTGGAGATTCCCAAGAGCAAATGTGCTCGGAGGAAGGAAGTATTCCAGTAAGTGCTTATAGGGATCTTGACCATCTTCCGGGCTCTGGGATTGTTCTGAGAGCCGTGGAATACCTCTCCACTCCTCGAGCACCTCTGGATATGTTTCCCCCTTGTCGCTACGTCACTATGTGCTAGCGATCGTTTTCGGGGGCCCATTATTGAGTGTGCAAGTTACCCCCTGCCATTTAATCCGTGTATAATAAAACATTGATCAGGCAGGGGCCATAGTCCTTCCATAGTTTTAGGTAACCAGCCCATTTTAACCACCCAAACCCATAGTCCAATATATTTAGTTCCATATCCTGCAATAGTCCTACACCAACCGGGGGTTGTCCTTGGATGCACTTGCATAGTGCGTACAGGGATAATCGTTGGTTGGTGCCTCATTTAATTAAAAAGCGTCTAACGGGCCTCTGCGAGTTGGCTTCGGCCCCTCGTACGCCTTCCAAAGGTCCGGGACCCCAGGGTCCCGAGATATGTCAATATATAAAAATTATAATAATAATAAAACGTTTATTTCGACCTACAAAGGATGATAGGATACAAAGATTACAAAATTTTAAAAACACATACAATTAAAAAGACCACATAAACATATCACATACTTCGATTGCTCCGTATGTGAACCATACAGCAATGGTTCAGGTACAGACAATCGAACCTCTGCGCGAATGCCCTCAGGATGCTGTTGGAGCTAGCCCGAACCCTGTGCACCAGGGATGTGCATCGTTTCCGCATAGTAGAATAGAAACAATCTACTTGCGACTCGGCGAATATCCCTGATGCGCTGCAGAATCAGGGCAACCCCATCAGCAACCTGAATGCCTTATTATATTGTACACGCAAGGTGCTGTACTGTCAGCGCGTGTATGAGACCCACAGGCTGCTTGTGTAGAAAGATGTACAATATGCTCTGAACAGTGTAGTTTTCACTTCAGTGGTACAACAAGCTAACCTGCGGGTCATATTCACCCTTACAGACAACGCCCTGCATTCTCGCTCTATGTCTGCATCGTCTTTCTATAATAGGTACTACTATTCTTCATTAGAGGTCGGGTTCGAACCCTGACAGCAAAGTGGCAGATTTTTTTTTTACTTTGTTTTAAATTTAATCAAATAATCACCACGAAAAACCTCTAGAAATGAGACGTTACCAGCCCGCGATGGATGAACGCTCTTATTACACGTTAATATTTAACTTAGATATAGCACTGAAATCTCTATGTTTTGGACGTGTCGCTGCACCATCTGTGCGTAACAGGGGTCTGGCGGGTCGCTAGTAGATCTTAAAACTTAGGCAAAATGATGATGAACTCAAACTCAAACTCAAACTCAAAGCATTTATTTCAAATAAACCAATTACAGGCACTTTTGAATTGTCAAAGGGTCGGTCAGTCAGAAAGATGAAGCTAGTTGCCCATTCCAAAGCGTAGTAGGTTCCTATGGAGAAGAACGGACAAGAAACTCCATGGACACTCTTTTAAAACAAAATATTGTTACAAAATATGGGTTACATCATTCATGTTGAAGTTATACATGTGAGAACAATGTAGAAAGACGTGCACGTTAGAAGCGTCCGTAATAGAAACAATTCAAAAATTAAAATAAGCCGTGGCAGCTAAGAGATGACCAGTCCCAACTGACGGCGCCCGTTCACGAACATGACGCATGGATCAGCACCATTTAGCTCAACCATTTTGAAGGGAACTTAATGATCCAACACACACGCCACCACCAGCGAGACATTTGAGTGAGCATGACATACTCTCAGCCGCCAGGGCACATTCAAGTCAATAAAAGACATATTACCCGGTAAATGGTAGCTTTATAGTACATAGTACTCACACCTGTGCTATGCAATTATATAATTCAAGGACATTGAGTTTATACAATGCAAAAATAGTTTACAATCTTCAGCAGCTCCAACATGATTGTCAAATGTTAATTAACTAGCTGAGGTTGAGGAGCAGGACCAGCATTCAGCCAAGCATTTTTATCAGCGATGTAATCCCCCAACTTATAATATGCCTGCCTGCATAGTGTGCGTTTTATACAAGATTTAAATTTAGTCTCATTCAGTTGAAGTATGTGGGGAGGAATTTTATTGTAACATTTTAAACAGTACCCCATGAAAGATGAGTCTACTTTAGCCAGTCTGAAACCTGGTTGAGCTAATAGGTCCCTATTTCTAGTACTATAATTATGTCTTTCACCTCTTTTTCTAAAAAGATGTAAATTTTTCCTTACGTACATGATGTTTTCGTAGATATATTGACAAGGTACCGTCATGATGTTAATATCCTTAAACAGTTCCCTTAGAGAATCGCGCCTGCGGAGATTATATATGGCTCTGATGGCTCTTTTCTGCAGAATAAAAATAGACTCGATGTCTGCAGCCCGTCCCCAAAGTAAAATACCGTAAGACATTATACTATGGAAGTAACTGAAATAGACTAGCCTCGCGGTATCTACATCAGTAAATTGACGGATTTTTCTGACAGCATATGCTGCTGAACTTAGCCGTCCTGCAAGAGATGTTAAATGAGGACCCCATTGTAGTCTTGAATCGAGCGTGATCCCCAGGAAAACAGTTTTATCGACGAATTCTAGTTTCTCTTGATTCAATACTATCTCACAATCACTACTTTTGACATTTGGTAAAGAAAACTTTATGCACTTCGTTTTTTTCCCATTTAATACTAAATTATTAGCAGTAAACCAATTTTGGACCTGCAATAGAGCGTTATTTACGTCGTCAAAATTTGTAGCACGTCTATCTACCTTAAAAATTAAGGAAGTATCGTCAGCAAATAACACCATTTGTGGTTGATTTTTTAATAAATGGAGTAGATCATTTATATACACTAAAAAAAGGAAAGGACCCAATATCGAGCCTTGTGGAACACCCATTTTTACTTTTAAACCGAGTGAATTGATACCATTTATTTGAACTTGCTGTTGTCTATCATTTAAATAAGATTTTACTAAACTAAGTGCAAGTTTTCCAAGTCCGTAATGCTCAAGTTTCAAAAGTAAGGTTTCGTGATCGACGCAATCAAATGCCTTGGAGAGGTCACAAAAGATTCCTATGGCGTCTTGGGCCTCTTCCCACGCGTTAAAAATGTGTCTTAATAATGTTACACCGGCGTCGGTCGTGCAACGTCCTTTGGTGAAACCATACTGTTGTTCGTGAAGGATTTTATTCGTGTTAAAATGATTGAGCATTTGATTAAGCATTACCTTTTCAAACACCTTACTGAAAACCGGCAACACGGATACGGGTCTATAATTATTGGTGTCTTTACTGTCCCCGGATTTGAAAAGAGGTATTACCTTACTGAATTTCATTAAATCCGGGAAGACTCCTTGATCTACACACAAGTTAAATATTAAGACTAAGTAAGGCGCTATAGTCTCAATTATAGAGGTACAGACTTTAATAGACATTCCCCAAAGATCTTCGGTTAATTTGATCTTGATTTGCTTAAAAGCTTTTATTACTATTATGGGGTTAATATGCTTAAAGTTAAATTCAATCGGGCAGGCTGAAACGTTCGCCTTTACTAAATCAAAAGAGAGCGAGGGTGAGGAATTTAAGGTTTCAGTCGTTTTGAGTGGGATACTGGTAAAGAAATTTACAAATTCTTGCGCAACTACTTTGTTATCGCAAATAAGACCACACGACGTCTCCAGTGTATAATCAGAATTACGCTTTTTGTTCCTATTTGATGATTCTATTTTATTAAGTATTTGCAAATTCTAAAATCTATTTTATTAATGCAAATAGATAGGTGATTTTGACTTTATTCATTGAACTTGTATATTCACGGGAAAGTAAAAGTAAAGGAAAAAAAATATATTTTGGAAGAACAACTAATTAAAATAATTACAATAGAAACGATGATAGTGTGGCGGTATCAATTTAGAGGTATGAGGAACAAGGTGTAAAGTTCACTCATATTCTATAGTAAAGGGAGGATCCTCCGACCAGACGGGTGTTGTGTCTAGTGGGCAATTGCCCAACGGTTGATGTCAGGATGTTGTATATATGCTAGTCGCACGGTAAACTCTGATGGCGCGATGCAGGATTTGTGACGTCAGGTCTTTGATGCGTAGTTCGCATGTGGCGTTGTTGATACCGCCACAATAGCTACAAAAGTTAAAAACTGTGTCACAGCTATCAAAAAGTTAGCTAGTGGTGTGACCGTTGGACTGCCAAATCATAGGTCTGGAGTTCGAACCCAAGGCACGCATCTCTGACTTTTCGGATTAATGTGCGTATTGTACATATATTTCGGAGACATGTTGTATCCGGTACACCAGCGCCTTCTAGTGGCGTTCGATGTAGTTATTGGAGTTCGTGCCAACGAATCTTGACTAATCGGGACGCCAGTGCTGTTTAGCGGCGCATGACGGAGTACAACATAACGTTCGACCGGTGGCAAGTGATCGCCGCACAGAGGACAAGTGAAGTTCATCGGTGGCGGTCAAGCAGTGAAGACATGTAGAAACTGTTGCGCGTTTGGTATAGTTGTGTCGTGTACCAACGTTAATTACTCTGCATACCCATTACTGTATAGAATCAAGTTCTTCTAACAGAACAGACAGATGTGCTGCTGGGGAGGTTGTTCCACTACTTCTTCTTCCCAGCTAAAGCACTAGGAAGTGGTGAAGGGCAGGGCGTTTCGGGGGATTATCTTATGTAAATTTTAAGGTTCTCAGGTTGAGTAAATGACTTTTGAGTTTAATTCGGTTTTTCTATTGCGCAATAACCAACACTATCCACAGTACGCCCGCAGTAGTTAAAATATGGCTGATGATAACGAGATAAACCTTCCGTTCTCTGACTTAGAATTATTTGCTTAAAAAACGGTGAAGAAAAACATCGTGAGGAAAGCCGGAGAGATATATCTCGAGGGCATGTGAAGACAAGTCAGAGGCCAGTCAGACGCGGCATAAAAACTCTGACACCATAACCTGGGATCAGAGTTTTTATGCCGCCCATGGGACATGGGTCATGTCACTAACCATACAAAAAAGCAGAAGAATGCATTTATTTGAGAAAGTCGAGTGGAAGAAAAACGTACCAACCAAGTAAATTATTTTTACCCGTATTTTGGGATGGTGCTCAGACATAAATCTTTCGATTCAATATTAAATCTAATCTCGACTCAAATCTAGTTTAAAAAGGAGAATCGTACTGAGCATGAGTTTCAGTATAAAATACGTGCTGAGCTAGCTACGTGTTTCTATTTACGTTCCAAACAAGCTACAAGTGTGGGCTGAATTAACATAAAATGACACAGTCAAACGCAAATAACAATAACAACAACAGACACAACAACAACAATTATAACAACAACATGTAACAATAACAACAACTACATAGTTATTAGTAACAATTTGACATTAACAGCGGCTCTACGTCATAGCAGTAGGGCGATTTTCACAGTGCAAGTGTTGACATTGATGCGCGGCTGACTGTACCCTTATTATTACAATAATAATACCAGCCTATTATTGTCCTCCTGCAGGGCAAAACCCTCTTTTCCAACAGAGAAGGCACGAACATTGATCACCACGCTTGCTCAAGACAGGTTGGCGATTTCAAACTTATATTGACTAATAGTTGCTTCCCGTGGCAAATTATTATTATTATTTATTTATTTCAGACTGTATACACATCAAGTACACAAAATCCATATGGTATTAGTAACAATGACTTAAAAACTATGTTAGGAACACTTACAAACAACAAAAAAATTCGTGGCCCAACACACGTTGGCATGTGCCGTACCCAGTGGCTTATGAAGGTACTGGCAAAGCCCGCGTGGCTTTTTCTGAAATAAAAGTAGCCTACGTTATTCCATAAAACATCAGTGGAAGTCCTGTCAAAATCAGTTCAGCCTTTTCAGAGATTAGCCGGAACAAAAAGATAGACGAAAAAATTTAAAGTTGTTTTTTTGTTATACGAGTATGTACCGTACCTATAAAGTTTCAGCATTTAATAAAAAAATGTTATTTTGACATTACAAACAGACACCTAAATATGAGGCCATGAGCGCTAGAGTGGCCTAACTGTATCTTTTAAATACTGATTTTATTTTGAAAAACTTCTTCCGAGGTAATTTTAGAGCAGTTTTTTAGGCCATTCTGGCTCTTATGACTTCAAAGAGCCAGAGTGGCCTAACTGTATTTTTTCAATGCTGATTTTATTTAAAAAAACTGCTTCCGAAGTAAGTTTAGAGCAGCTTTATAGGCCACTCAGGCTCTCATGGTCTCATATGTATTTGTATAAATAAAGTCAAGGTTTCCTCACGGTGTTTTTCCTTCACCGATGCGATGTCAGTAATTTCCAACATAAAAAAAACTCAAAATGAAACAAATCGTCGTTGCGACTTTAAGATCTCTTATGTAGAATTCAACTTTATGAGAAAAATCGATATTTTAAGCACCAACATTTTATTAGGAAGCACACATTGTAGATCTTGAATTTGGTAAAGAAATGATGATCAAATCGTCGTATAAACATAAGAGTTTTTGCATTCGATAGAGCTTCAAAATGTGAAAAAGGCTGACGTAAAAAGTGATTTAACCAAAAGTGACACATAAGAGGTCTTAAAAGTCGCAACGACGAAATATAGAAAAAATCACATTGGTGCCTGCACGTGTTTGAGCCCACAACTTCGTGGTATCCTGATTAAAAAGTGTAAAATGATAAGTACTCGTAAAACCGACGTTTTAAAAACATTGCCACATCTTTTAAACTCGTATAAAAAGTCGCATTAGTCCGTACGTCAGTAAAAAGTTCGTGCTAAAATGTAAACGGTCATTAGTTCTGGATTACGGCCGACACGTGGCTAAACTGCTAGCAAAGAGGCGTCTAGACGAAACTCAAACGTCTAGACTTGTTTGCGATTTAGGAGAAAAGGTAGGAAATGTGGTGTATAAAGGACATCAAATAGAAAATGGTTGCTTGATAGATGCAGTGCTTGAGTTCATCAATTAAATTGAAGTATCCGTTTGTAATAGTAACAACTTTTGATTAAACTCCATTTATTATAACATTAGACAAATAACTGTTCTCACTCTTTCGTTATTTCGATGTAAACGTTTAATAAACTCCGTTATTTCACGATAAATAGAAAGCACTGTAAACTATTTACCATTTACATTAAAAAAATAACTCTAGCGGGATAAAAAGTAGCCTATATGTTAATCCAGGGTGTCGGCTACGTCCATACCAAATTTTATTAAAATTGATCTAGCCGTTTGAGCGTGAAGAAGAGACAACCATACACACACACTCACAAACTTTCGCCTTTATAATATTAGTGTGATAGTGTGACAGTGTGATAGTGTGAAGTGTGATAGTGTGATAGTGTAATAAGTGTGATAGTGTGATAAGTGTGAAGTGTGATAATTATGATTGCTTTTACTAGTGTTTTCTGTGTTGCGTTTCATCAACTTGATTCTCGCTGTGAACGGAATCGTCATCTGCCTAACCATTTCGCAACTATGTTGGAGTTGACAACCAGTCTAACCGTATACAGCTTAATACCAGTATTTTACATGGAGCTACTGCCTATCTGACCTCCACAACGCAGTTACTGGGTAGATGATACCCGGTTAGACTGGCTGACAGACTTTCGGGCTTCTGACGACCCGTAACGACTGTCAAAGATCCACGAAAGACAGCCGGGACCAACGGCTTAACGTGCTTTTCGAGGCACGGAGAAGTCTTGGTATTTAAAGAAAGAAGAAGAGAAGACCCATCCATGGACCCCGGCAAGTAAGTAAGTAAAATTTTTATTTTGCATAAAATATGGTACACAAAAGGCCTTAAATATAAATAGTTTCACATATTTTGCTTACTTATTTCAGCATGCCAAAAATACCTTAAAGTAAAATTTTAGGTTAAATAAAAACACTTCAATCGTTACTATTATGATCATGTGGTAAAAAAAAATCTTTAAAATTACATCATATTATTATTATATTGCTAGTGAGATCATATTTTGAACTTTCCTTATAATTTAAAAATTCACTTTTTGTGTAGAATACATTATTAAAAAGCCATTTCTTAAGTTTATTTTTAAAGAAGTTTAGTGGCAGATCTCTGATCTGTTTAGGAATTTGGTTGTATATTTTGATTGACATATTATAACAATTATTCTGGTATAGTGTGCTTTTATATCTTGTGACAGCCAGTCAGCAAGCGTAGCTTAACCTGATAAATCGACCAGTGCGGCTATTATTACTTGGCCACAAGCCCTGAACGGAATATTAGGTAAATTATCATCATTTCGGTTTGGGACTTTCTGGATGCCAAGATTTATATCAAAAACCGTTTTTTTTTTAATCTTTTTTATTTATTTTTTTCTGTCAAATACGAGGCTTTTGGCTAATCTGTATTAGTCCCCCCGTGCCTCGGCAAGCACGTTAAGCAGTTGGCCATGCGCCTGATCTCTCTCCAGTCCCCGGCAATCCGATACGACAAAGTCAAAGTCAAAGTCAAACCATTTATTTCAAATAGGCACGTAAAAGGCACTAGAGAACGTATTTTTTTTTTTTTTGTAATTTTTGACGTTCAAAAGTGTCTTTTACGTGCCTATTTGAAATAAATTATTTGACTTTGACTTAAAAGGCACTTTTTTGAACATCAAAAATTCTTTTTGTAATTTTTGACGTTCAATAGCGCCTTTTACGTGCCTATTTGAAATAAATTATTTAACTTTGACTTAAAAGGCACTATTTTGAACGTCAAAAATTATTTTTGTAATTTTTGACGTTCAATAGTGCCGTTTACGTGCCTATTTAAAATAAATGATTTGACTTTGTCGTATCGGATTGCCATCCCATCGGCCCATGAGAATGAGGGAAGAGAGAGTGCACCTGTGTCTGCGCACACTTAAGGCTCCTACACACAGCCGCGATATCGCGCCAGTCTGCACGAGCCTTTATGCACTATAATATCTCCCGCGCCGAAGGCTGGTCTCCGGTGAGATTGGTCGCCATGGCCGAAAATCGGTCTGGAGGATTATTAATATTATATTTTGTTTATTTTATAATGTGCGTCCTATTTTTGCAGAATAAACAATTTATTCATTCTTTCTCTATCTATTTTTATTGTCGCTAATGGATGTACACGTATGGATCAGCTTTCAAAAAACAGAAATAAAAAATTGAACGCGTATTTAAATCTCTCTTTTTTGTTGAAAATCCTTTATAGAATAATAGAATTGCTTTTATTTTCGATGCAATTTATTTAGATTTACGCTTCACTGAGTTTGTTGTTAGTAAAAAATGGGGTTAAATATAATGACCACCATAAAATGTATTCGAACACCAAATGTAGTAAATGATCACCAAATCTTAGCGAGCAAATTAATGCGCTATTTCTGCCTAAATAAACCACTGTGATTGCCATAAAATGTAGGCTTATTACCAAATAAAGTATTATGATGCCATATTAGGTTAGGTTAGGTTAAAACTATGCACGAGCCGAGCGAGCGAAGCGAACGGTGCCGCGGCAGCGGCCGGCGATTGCCAGAAACGACTAGTATAGATTATTATAGAAAAAAAATATGGAAGTAAATCAGGCTGTCTAACTGGTTCAGTTTCGCTGAACCAGTTAGACGATATTAATTTAAGAAAACGCAACTAACTAAAAAAAAACTGTTTAGAATTTACGTTTTGGCACATTTATTTTGCGTAATTGCTTAAATAGGATTGCGAGATGTTAAAACTTTGGTTATAATTTTATATTAAAATGTGGGTTTAATTTGGGTGATCATTTACTATTTTTGTCTCTATGTTACTATATTTGGTGGTTTAATTTTGGTGATCATTTACTATTTTTGTCTATATTACTATATTTGGTGGTAAGTTAAACATAAGCCGTAAAAAATTGGGTTTGTTATAGGTTTGTTGTTAGTAAAAAATTGGGTTTATAACAGCCGCGGGATTGATCGATCAGGTTAAGCTATGCTTGCCGCGGTTGGTGGGTGCATCCATGGACCAACCGCGGCAAGCAACCGAGCAACCGAAGCACGGAGGCCCCTCCGTGCCTCGGAAAGTACGTTAAGCCGTTGGTCCCGACTGTCATTCGTAAATCTTTGACAGTTGTTACGGGTCGTCAGAAGCCCGAAAGTCTGACAACCAGTCTTCTTACACTAAAAAAAATGCACGCCAATCAAGTGACTGTTTATCTTGATTGACGATATCTTGTTTAGATTAATCAAAATCTTAGTTAAGTTGATCATCACGACATGATTGCAGCAATACTAGTTCAAATGATTGAACGCTCAAACAAGTTTCTCGATTACTCTTAACATGACGTCATTGTAGAAGACATAAAAAAGAGACAAGTTAAAAAAAAAAACTGTAACAAAGAAGTTAGTTGTGTCAATCAAGCATTTTGATTACTTCAATAAAGATCACTGAAACTTTAATCTAATAATCTTGGTTGGAGCAACTATGTTTTGACTTGATTACTGCAAATAGGTTTTGTGATAACTCCAATCAAGTTCCCGTTTCAAATCTCAATCAAATAAAAATAGTAGCTGTGATCATTGTGCTTGATAGGCTCAGATGCAAACAAGTTACTTAGTCAATCTAAACAAAATCTTGATCGTGGCAACTACTTTTTTTTTTTGCAGTGTAGCAAGGGGTATCGTGTTACCCAGTAACTGAGTTGTAGAGGTCAGATTGGCACTCGCTCTATGTAAAATACTGATATTCAGCTGGATCCGGATAGACTGGAAGCCAATCCCAAAATATTTGGGAAAAGGCTAGGCAGATGATGATGTGTACACACGGCCACAAATCAAGCTATACAGTTCCAGTTTAGGCTGATCTCGCATTGTATAGGATTTGCGTACAATGAGAGATCAGTTTATACTGGAAATCTATAGCTTGATTTGTGGCCGTGTGTACTATAATGGTGGTAGGTAATTTAGTCTCACAATTTATTTGGGAAAACCATGCACAACATTACAGACCTAAATCCTGCACAGATAAATTTCAATAAAAACCGAAGTCTTCTACCACTTTTGTACAAATCCAGCCTCAGTACCCATTAATACATTGCCCTATTCATGAATTAAGAAGTTCTCAAGGATTATTAATTTTCAAATTATTTACTAAAGTGGCTATCTGTACAACGTCACATGCAAACTACGCATCAAAGACCTGACGTCACAAATCCTGCATCACGCAATCAGAGTTTACCGCGTGACCAGCATATATACAACATCCCGACATCAACCGTCGGGCAGTTGCCCACCAGACACAACACCCGTCTGGTCGGAGGATCCTCCCTTTTTAATAGAGGATGAGTGAACTTTACACCCTGTTCCTCATACCTCTATACTAACAAAAGGGGGTTTTTGTCTATATGGATATGCCAACCCCATTTTACCTTATCAACTATTTAACACTAATTAATGTAACTACAACGTGATGGAAATGGAATCATTGACTAGGCATCATCTTCACCAGGCTACACAACCTCTTTGCAATCGCCTATCTTGGGTTTGCTAAAATCGATGGCCCCACCGAATAAAGGTGCAATGCTTCTTACACGATTTTTTTTTTTTTTTTCTTTTGCCTATCCTGCACCCACTTAATTTTTTTTATGAATTTTAAACTACAAACACGCCTATTATAATAGTGAATTTCTTTATTCTAGGGAAATAATTAATTTTAAAATTATAGGAATAATAGTTTATGTTATAATTACATGCTTTTCGAGTCGCCAAGAAAGTAAATATACAAGTATTCAAGCTTATTTTTTACCAATAATTCGATTATATATTATTTATACCTATTTACAATGAAATGAGCGTTATTGAAGATTAAACGTTTTTTGCTGAAAAGTTGTAATTTTTCTCTTATACGTTTATTCGGTGGGGCCAATGTTTTTGTATTAGCGCAACGTCCAAAATGTTCAATTTAAATTTTCTGATCAATGATTATCTTTCATTCTTACTCATAACACTCTATGAACAAATGTTGCACTTCTTCAATTTTGTTGCATATTTCACAATTAGGTGATGTGACCTTTTTAGGAAAGCATTTTTGCCGATAGATAGTGCCCAGAATACAGCCTAAGTGCTAACTTAACATAACTTCTACTTAAACTTTCTCAAGGCTTGAAAATGTGTATGGTAAAGCAACTCGTCCAATATTATCAGACCTAATGTTGGTTAACTGATGACGCTTGTCAAAGTTCACACTAATCTCTGCCTAGAAAATGACCCATAATGTGTTGGAGTAAACAAAGCATTAAACAATTAAAAAATAACTACCTAGTCAAAATTATTTATAGTCCAAATGAACAAGAACACGAACACCAAAATACCGAAACTTATAAGTACGTACTACACCGCTACTTAAAATTAAAAACAAACTATTTATGTACTAAAGCAAAAACACTTAAACAAACTCTGAACATAAACTATCTACTTAGGGGAAAACATTCCAACATTGTTTTTAACAACAATCAGGGCGAACGCTAAAGTTAAATTATACCCTTATCAGCGAACATTATCAAAACGATTTATTGAAAGGATAAATATTTCCGTAGTCCGGTTAACGAGCGAAGTCATGTGCTATAGGTACTATGGGGGATATACGAATCGGCACACGTTCAAAACAAAATCCCGTGCTCACGGTTGTCATCTATTTCCCGCCCCTTTTTGCGCCGACCAATAAAAAAAAAAACTTTTGTTTAAATATATTTCTCAGGCTCTGTTACAATTATCGATCACAGATGTCTGACCACCTCGGCTGGCTTTTTATGGTCTTTTTTTTTAATTTCATTTACAAAAGCAAGGACTCAGCAAAAATCTGATGCTGCGTTGCTATAGGTTGATGATAATAATAATAATAAGTTTATTTATGCATCAGTTTACAAAAAATGGTTAAGTGTTTGAAGTCTCCTTTTAAGCAAACAATGCCTATGTTAGGAGACTCCGCTCTTCCATGGTACAGCATAATTACTAAATCTATTAACAAAACCATAGGTACTTAGAATATCAAACAAAAATAAGTATGTTAGTGAAAGTACAATTCCAGTGTGAAAGCCTGTGCGTAGTGTGTCTGTATGTGAGAGAGTATGCGAGGGTGTATGCGAGAGTGTATGTGAGAGTGTAAGTGAGAGTGTATATGCAAGTGTATCTGCTACTTTATGTGCTCCAAAAGTGCCTCCGTGTCATTATAGGTAAGTGTCTTTATCCAATTTGTTATTGTTGTTTTACATTCATAACTTTTTTTGTGTATAAGTTCATATTTTTGTTTATTTTGTTGTATAGTTGAGCAGACCATTTATTAAATTGCCTACTAGCAAACATGGTTTTGGTCTGTAGATAAGCGTTATTATAGCGGCCAAGCGCTGCAAGCAAGAATAGTCTTTATGGTGGTCCGATTCGGATGTCCGTGATAGTACCTACATGTTAACAAAATACTCCACTTATGTATTTTTAATTATTTGTATAGTTGGCCTGTAGTACACACAGCCACAAATTAAGCTATAAATTTCCAGTATAAGCTGACCGCTCATTGTACGGAAATCCTATACAATGCGAGATCAGCCTAAACTGGAAATGTATAACTTGATTTATGGCCGTGTGTACCTCGTTGGTCCAGTGGTTGCAAATGCGACTGCTGAGAACAGTATCTTGGGATCCCCAGATTAAGCATAAGGAAGAAAACCCAGTAAGAAAATTCTCAGCACGGAACTATATCTAATGAGGCGAACGCGACATTGCAGAAAACGAAATAAAAAATTTCTTACGCTTTTTACAATTGCTGGTCAGTATTAGGTTTAAGATAAAATAAGAAATATTTATTTGTCAAAAACACGTGTAAATTTAGATTTACAATCAGTTGGCAAGATTATAAAAAAAAGGTTCAACATGTTTTGCCTAGAAAGGCGTACATATACAATAATAATATATAATTCAAAGTACAAAAATCATAAAGTTATGTTAAATTAATAAAAATGTCTGGAGAACATCATATAAATATTCGTCAATATTATAGTACATTTATTTATTAAAAGCGTCTTCATGCTTTTATTAAAACTAAAAAAAATATAATTCGCGACCGTAACAGGTATGCATTGACAGAATAATAATCATTAAAATCATCAATGCAAATGCAACTGAATTCAAAGTACAAAAATCATAAAGTTATGTTAAATTAATAAAAATGTCTAAAGAACATCATTTAAATATTCGTTAATATTATAGTAGCATTTATTTATTAAAAGCGTCTTCATGCTTTTATTAAAACTAAAAAAAATATAATTCGCGACCGTAACAAGTATGCATTGACAGAATAATAATCATTAAAATCATCAATACAACTGTCTTAGACCAAGTAATCCTGTTGAACGTACCACTGACATGCAAATTTAAAAAAAAACCCAAGAATTTATTCGGATTTCGCATGCCACCTTAGCGCTTCCCCCTTAATTCCCAGTTGCTGCCCAGAATCTGGGAGCTCGTTCTGTGTTACACGAGACTTATTACCACCAAAATGTGTGTGTAACCTACTAAACAGTGTACACCTCCGTTTTCGCCTCCACCGCAAAGGTATGATTTTTTTATTACCGTGATTGAAGGCTTGAAGGAAAATGTAATAAATCACACTTTTCCGGCCCGAATTTGGCTAGTTTTATTTTATGGCCGACGATTTTGAATCCAATTATGGTAGGACTGTATAAAAAAGAAAATTCACTCTCATTCAAGATAAATCTATGTAAGCTTTATGCATCTACTGGAATAAAAGTATATTACTGTCACTGTTAGCCTGTATCATCCCACTGCTGGGCAAAGGCCACACTCCATGACTTCCAGCTCTTTCGATCCAGGGCTAATGTGGACCACTGGTCGTTTATTTTCTCCAGCTCATCTCGCCATCTTATACGGTGCCTGCCGCGAAACGTTCTGGCTGTGTCAGGGCTCCACATACCTAGTGGTAATTTTGGCCCACAGCTCATTGGGCATACGGCAGACATGGCCAGCCCAGTCCCATTTCAGCTTAGTGGCTTGCGTTAACAACACAGTCATGGTGATTATATTTCTGTGTCTTTCATACAAATCCGTTTAGCCGTATGTAGACAGCCATGGTGATCTATTTCTGTGTCTTTCATACAAATTCGTTTAGCCGTATGTAGACTATGTCTGCCGGAGTGACAAACAAACATCTTCACAAACTGTCACGTTAATAATATTGATGATGATTTAGCTCTGTGTCTTTCATACAAATCCGTTTAGCCGTATGTAGACTATGTATGCCGGAGTAACAAACAAACATCTTCAGAAACGTTTGCGTACGTAATATCAGTGATTATCTATCTCTGTGTCTTTCATAAAAATCCGTTTAGCCGTATGTAGACTATGTCTGCCGGAGTATCAAACAAACATCTTCACAAACCTTCACGTTAATAATATTGATGATGATCTATCTATGTGTCTTTCATACAAATCCGTTTAGGTATGTCTACCTGAGTAACAAACAAACATATTCACAAACTTTCACGTTAATAATATTAGTGATTTTGATGATATAACATTTTATCGTGCTATCTAATCATCATTGGGTACTCGTTATTTCTACTACAGCGGTTAATAGTTACATCATTAAACGCTAAAATACACGGAACTACCTACAGAAATAATCGTTACTACCTTGCTTAGCAGACACTTTGGTTATTTAGTTAGTGCTAAAGCAGATACAGGTGCCCATACTCAGGATGTTTTATTTTATTTTTATTCATATTTAATTAGGGACTTTTATAACCGCAATGCGTATGACAGTCCCAAAATACCCTAAACAAACAATAATAAAATACACGCTGAGGGATTACATTTGGGCCATGAACCTCAACAGAAAGTTTGCATCATCAAACAGAATTTCATGAAATGCGCCTAAATCAAGTCGGTTCAAACTCAAGACCCCAAACACATAATTTCTATCAGACTAGTATCGAACACAGTCCATCAGTAAGTGATGTAAGTCTTCCACAACTCCACACTCCACACATCTAGGCGAGTTAGTTTTTTTCATCAAGAACGCAATCTTATTACATGGAATGTGTTCAGATCTGAGTCTATGAGCTGTAACAACGAATTTTCTACTTATATTACCATTCATAAACCAGGGCACATGAAAAAGCTGACCCTGCATGGTTTTATACCAGATCCCTTTTTCCAATGAACGTTTTTCAAAATACTCCTTCTAATCATAGTAACTCAGGATGTTACCAAAATAATGAAAATATTCTTATCATAAATTTCCCATGCATGGATCGAAGGATCAGTCACTCCGTCTTCCGTTCTATCAATTTATTTTCAAATGTAGCTATCATAATAACTGGACATTGGCACTCTTGTGTTTTTCCTTGTCTAGAGTAGGACAGAGACTTGGCTTTACCGGTAAAGCCAAGTAAAACAAGGCAAAAATTTAAATCAAACAAATGCATGATTAACTGAAATGGGTTTTTCACTTGAAGTATAACAAACTTCTTTACTGTATTTATTTAAATTGTATTTAAGGACTCTCATTAATTCAGTACTGCACAAAACTTTAATTCAAAACAAAACAAAAACCCTTCCTATCAAAACGTATGGAAATTCAAAATTAACCTACAAACCTTTATTTACACGCACGTCCAAATGCGGAATTCAAACAAACTCTTCTCAGTTTGATTGCGAACTCAAAATAAACCGAACTTTAATTTTCAGTCACAAAACTTTGTTCTTCTCCGTAACGAACGTTTTTGACGCAAACGAGACGCGTGCTCCTTCGCTCAAGGCTCGAACCCAACTGAGTACCCGCTTGTTCGCGAACTTCATTTACCATAGGCTTTCCACCAACCCCTCGTGATTCATCCTTGTATCTGTTACATTGACCGCTAACTACAAAAAAGTGGCTGGCATAAGAGTGAGACGTCAGTAATGGATGAAATCTAACATCATATTTACAGAATTTGAATGGTTTTTATAGTGAAGATGAGGGTCGGCTTTCCCACCACCCCAACGCTCCCTCGGCACCGTACTTAAACTTGTATTGCATGTCTGTAAGGTAGGCTTTTCAATCAGACACGTTGCCCTTTGAATTTAAATTGTATTGGTTGTTTTTGTTAGTTTTTCTTGTTAATCAATTTCTATTCAGAGACTTAATTAACTTCCCCCTGGCGGCTTGCTACAGCCACAACACTGCACTGCAGTTTATTTCACATAATTGAATTGCTGTTTTAGATTTCAAGCTTTTATCTGGTTCGACTGTTCAAACGTTGATATAATCATAAAAAAAACAGTCTCAATCTATGTAATATAATAATATATATAAAAATCAATTACTGTTCGTTTGTCTCGCTAAAACTCGAGAACTGCTGGGCCGATTTAGCTGATTATGGTTTTGAAATGTTTTTCGTAGTCCAGGGAAGGTTTAAACGGTGAGAAAATATGGGAAAAAAAAACTGTGAACGACTGGACCAATATCGCTAATTATTTTTTTGTTGTGTTTGTTATTGTCAGAAGAAGGTTCTTATGTAAGAAAAAAAAATAAAAGTAAATAAGAAAACGACCGTATTATCTTATGTAACTATCTTCTAATGTAACTTTATGGCGTTTGACATAACGTGTCAGTCATCATTTGGTAGGTCTGAGAATAGGTAGGTTTTTAAGTTTTTAGGTAGGTAGGTAGGGTAGGGTAGAGTAGGTAGGTAGGTAGGGTAGGATAGGATAGGGTAGGATCCCCCCCGGTGGGGAACCCACCGGGGGGGATCCTACCCTATCCTAGCATTGTCGAGGCGGGGGGGCTCAGTAGCCGTGGCTTGGAGGGCCACGGTGAAGCTAAGAGGAGCCCGAGGAGGGGGCCGCTTGTCAGGGCTTTTGCGGCTAAGCCGACGACGTAGCGGCCGTAGGTTGCGGTGCCGCTTTGGCGACATCGCAACTGAGGCGGGCCGCGATGTCGAATGGGCGGCATCGCGGCAGAGTGTGGGAGGCCGCGGCGGGAGAGGAGTGCCGGTATTGCAGTGAGCCGTTCTCCCTACCTTCCGCGGCCTTGACGGGGTCGCCACCGATGAATGGCGGACGCGGTGGGGCCGCAGAGGAAGAGGAGTGTCGGTATTGCGTTGGCCGCTCTCCCTATCCTCTGCGGCCGAAAAGTGGTAGGCGGCGGGGCCACTAACCTGACCCGTCGCGGTGGGACCAGGGGCGCCTGGACGCGGGGTCGTCTGGCGCGAGGTCCCAAGTGGAGGCCAGCAGGCAACGGTGCGGTGGCACTCTTGCCTGTATTGCACAGGCCTCCACCAGTGTCGGACGGGAATGGCCAGGTGTTCCCGGTCATTCCCATATCGCCCCCAGGCTGAGGGGCATGCGGGGCCCGCCAGACAGGCGGGCATGCGCCGGGAGGGTTGTGGACGTAAAGGCTGTGCCGGTTTCCCATGACCCTCCCATCAAGGCGATGAGGGAACTCCGCTGAGTTTTAGTGGGTATACTGCCATTTTGGCAGGGAGTCCCACATACCTCGTCTCGTCCCCCGACGAGCGGGCATGCGTAATGCATTTCTCAGCGTCAAAAAAAAAAAAAAAAAAAGGGTAGGATACGGTAGGTAGGTAGGTAGGGTAGGGTAGAGTAGTGGAGTTTATACCATATTTCCTTTGCGCGTAGACAAACTGCCACAGTCAAATAGCTTTTGACAGAACGAAGGCTGTCGGGTCAGCTAGTTTGAAATAATTTTTGTTCTTATTGAAAGACATTGTTGAAAGACATTCTGAATGAATAAGATCATTAAAAGGTTTACAAAATTAAAATAAAGTTAAACAAAAAAATCGTATTTCATTCCCTAAAATGGGACGTTTGAAACCTGTTCATTTCTCGAGTCGGGTAAAGTATTAATAGCATTGAATAAACATTCGTTAGGACCATTGTTCTGACGTAGTTAATCTGTTCTTTTATTTTATTGTCTGGCTTCATTAGGTCCGTACTCAGATTGTGCTGAACAAAATCATTACAGTTTTCGTTTACAAAAATATCCATTAGAAAAACCCTCCTCAAATTGTATCCAAGGTTTTGTCTTTTGCGTTACTTTTTCTTTTCTGTTAGGCACCTACACATAGGTGCGACGCAATTAATTTTATCAAAGGACATCGTCGGAAATGGCCCCAGGACCAACAAATATCTGACCTACATAATAATTGTAAATATATTTTATTAAACTAATTTCGAATATCTGTATGAAACGGATATTCTGCGTTCCCTATTGAACAATTAAAAGAGCGACTATCGACATCACATAAAATATGCCGCCATCTTTGACAATTAGATTAGACATGACAATTACTAATGTCCGATCTTTCAATAACATGACTAACATACATGAGGTAATATGACTTCCTATACCTAAGTATAAATAAATAAAATCAAAAAAACATTAGGATAAAGTCGTTTGCATTGAAGTTAAATAAATAAGTACTTATTTACCTACCTACCTATTCTAATACAAAAACTAGAAGATTTACCAAATACCTAATAGGTACTTAGGTAAGTACCTACTTAAATGTTTTTCTGATTCTCTTAGCTTAACTAAACACATACAGGTAATAGAAATATCAGTGACATAGATTTATTAGCATGTATTTCGAAGTATTGAAAGGATTGTTTCTTACTAAATACAACCTCAAAATCTTTGTTTTCTTTTGAAATAAATCCTTTCTGCAAGTTGTCCGTCATTAAACTTTGTCTTCATGGGCATATACTTGTAATTTAGAACACGCAAAGTAATTTTCCTTTGCTGTTGGTTCTTTGGCGAACGATGTATGGATGCAGAACAATCTCCTTTCAAGTTACTGTTAGCTTTTCATAGCTATACATACAGTATAGTGAAGAAGTGAAACAAATGGCCGCATACTTTGCAATGAAGCTGTGTGCCAGTAAAATGCGGTTGGCTAATGGGAGAAAGTAGCCTCCTGGCGCGTTTCTCGGCCAAGATTGTGGGTCAGGTTTGGTCGTGGCTAGCTGGGCATACTTTACTCGTCACGGTCTTATTCGGGGTAACTCATGGCATACCTTGTATATCCGAAAACACTGTTTCTTCCGGAATCATAACATCATACTCGATTGATTTTTATCGCCATTGACAGATTTTAACTATTCCTAAAAAAATGTTTACTTCTTTCTACCTTTAATTATTATTATTATATTCATTTATTTCAGATTTCCAAATTGGTACATCCATAAAATTGTTAGTAACACATAAATGCTTATGAAAAACTAATGTTAGTAATGGCAAGCCTAAGATTCAATTTGATTTTAAGGGAGAAAAGAAAACGTTTGCGCCGGAAGAAATCAGCAGCACGGTGTTGACGAAAATGAAGGAGACTGCTGAAGCATACCTCGGCACCACAGTGCGCGACGCCGTTGTTACAATTCCAGCTTACTTCAACGACTCACAGCGATAGGCCACCAAATGATATGACACACTTAAAAATAACATTAGCGGATAATCGGATAATCCGATACTCGAGCGCATGTTTACTTGACTGCGTGCAGTCGTATCCAGCGCTCGAGCATCGGAGAATCCCACCAGTCCGACAATACGCACAGGATGCTGTTGGTACTTGCACGCATGCATGTTAGCACGGAGGTACAACGCTTGATCCACCTCAAACTTTTTTTAAATCCAAGTAGATAGGTACAGTGGCCAAATTTCTCCAAACGACTTTGAACTTTAAAATGTTCGTGATTAAGTTCAGAATCGAACGACAAAATTTTACTGTCTGTGGTAACTTGATGTGCTGGTCACCGTACCTTATTACACGACAAGTTATTTATTTTTTTGTAGCCGTTATTGTCCGACTGATGGGCAAAGGCCTCCCTACTCTCCTTCCACCTCTCTCTGTCCAGCCAGAGCTGGCAAGGACCAATCTTTATTAAATGAGTCCAGCTCATTGCGCCATCTCCGTCTGGGCCTGCCGCGATGTCGTTTGCCAGTAAGCGGGACCCGCTGGGTTGTAAGTTTGGCCAATGGGCCAAACTCATGCCGCATGTCAGACGATCAATGGATCGTCTGACATGCGGCAGATGTGTCCATCCGACAAGTTTTTAGTAGCTCTATAATTCGTGATGGAGAGAAGAAAACGACAGTAGGGGGAGGGTCAACTTGGGCTTTTAAATAGCAACAATAAAGTGTACAAAAGAGGTCTTAAATGATCACAGGTAGGCAGTTTTCACTTAGCGACCCTTTACAGACGTTGCAAATTAGGGTTCTAATTATTCATTAAAGTTAGTTTTAGGGCGATTTTGAATTTAGGTAGTACCTTCACTGAATAAAGTAACAAAAACATAGTAAACTACTGTCATGGGGCCCGAGTGCACGTCTCCTTTTTAAGGAAATTTCTCGCCGACTGGTCGACACTTCACGTGACCAGAGGGCAGGCTTTTTCTTTGGCCAAAGAATTAGCATTGCCATTCAACGTGGCAATGCTGCCAGTCTTCTGGGCACGTTTCCGAGTGACAGCGATGCGGACGAGTACTTCGACGCCTATTAAGTGTCCTTTTTATTTTTCTTTGTATTTTTTTTTTTTTTGTTTTTCTTTTTATATATATAGTTTGTTAGTCTTTTAGTTCTAGTGTATATAGCCTGTGTACGTATAAATTACCCGTTTTTATTTAATTATTTTCACATCAACATTTGTCAAAAATCGAATAGGCTGTATAGACTGTAATTAGGTCTTTATCTGATGTAATTGGTGGTACAATATAGTACCTAGAGTTTTCAATTTTAGACTTATCCATATTAAGTATCTTGACTTTAACCGTTGTAAATTAACATGTCCTATCTTCTTAGATAGGACATGTTAATTTACAACGGTTGCAAGCAAGCGGCAAGCAGACTTGGGCCAAGAGAACCCCGGTTCAAGAGAACCGGGGGCCCAAGTCTGCTATTTTATAAATTCGTCACTCTAACACGATCCCATTGTCATTTTGCTAAAAGTTCGTAATCTGCTAAATTCATAATGGTCGATCATTGGTTGGTCAATGGTCTCGTAATAGAATTGTATTACAATGGCATTTTGAACACTTATTCATGCCAGATTTCATTTATATATATGTTTACATATTATTTATTAGTGTTATAAGCAATCTGAAGTATTAGGAAGTTGGAAGTTTAGAAGGAAGTTTCATTTGTCATTATGTACGAGATTACCAATTCTTTCAATGGAGTGTCAGTGGCTGACCATTGGAAACTCATAATGACGCCATTATATTAGTAGATTACCAAACTTGTCAAAATCAACAATTATGGAATCAATGATATACCATTCTGATACTATTGTAATAGCAGACTTGAGGCGCAGGTGATCTGAAACATTTCTCTGTAACTCAGAACCTTCCTACATCAGAAACTTTAATATATTTAAGATTGTACATTTTATTAACCAGTGCCTGTAATATGATGTTAAGATAAATAGTATCATACTTAGCTAATACGAGTACCAACCAACCGCGCGCTCCAACTATCGCAATATTGCGTCGTATGTACACCGGACGATATATTATATATCGCGCCTAAGTCCATGCCCTTATTCTCGGATCATCGGCTTCATCTTCCGTGTCTTCTCTCTTGTTATTAAATTTATAAGTTTAAGAGTGTATGCAGTTATTTCAAATAACTTATACCGCTTACTGTGCCTTTTTACCAATGTGACTTTTTCAATTCCTATGTACTTTCTGAGTTTATCTTGGACATTACTGACATCGGTGAAGGAAAAACATCGTGAGGAAACCTGGACTTATAGTTAATATTTATTTATTTATTTATTATGGCACTCCAACGACTAGTTAACAAAAACATTAACAGAGAACATAATAATATAAGTCTGAAATCGCCAACCCGTCTTGAGTAAGCGTGGTGATCAATGCTCGTGCCTTATCTGTATGAGAAGAGGCCTTTGCCCAGCAGTGGGACAGTTATAGGCTGGTATTATATACCGCTTACTGTAATTTTGTCCTTATCCAGTTTCAGTAGGTGTTTTTCATAAAATAAATAAATAACACTATCGTCGCATCGCCGCGTCCAAACATCGCAGTATCGAGTCATGTGATATAAATCGCGCCTATGTGTCACAGCCCTTTCTCTCGGATCGTCGGCTTATGTAGTCATGTCCTCTCACTCTTGTGATTGAATGTACGCTTTTATAATTTCTAACGTGACGATATTATCGTAGACGTCCACATCCACGTCAGTAAAATGTATGGAAATACATGCATATTATCGTTGACGGAAATTTAAAAGCGTCTTCATATTTTTCCATACATTTTACTTCCCTGAGTTATCGTTATGCAGTGAACGTCCACGGTAATATGGTCACGTAATTATAAAAGTGCACAATAGGAGTTTTAGATTGTATGTTGTTATTTAAAGTAACGTAGGTAATTAAGTACTGTCGGATTTATGTTTTTATCCTATCCACAACGTTTTGATCGGCCGCAGTCTGCGTGCAGTTCTCAACGAGTCCACAAATATAGATTAAAAATAAATATACAGATAATTTTATTTGTCAAAACATGCGTATACATGCAAATTAAGCATGCAGGATTTCACAATAATTATTAATATATCGTACGTACACGTTTCACCCGTAAGGCGTACAAATTTATAAAATTTACAAAAAATACAAAATTAAATTACAAAATAAAGAATAAATTACTAAAGCCACTTCAATCCAAGTACATAATAGTCAGTAATAAACATTGATAAGTCAGTAAAATAATATAATCATGAAATGTCACAAAAATTCCTTAATTTTTGTGACATTTTTTGATTAATTTATTTTACTTAATAAAAAGAAAATTAAAAAATGGCAAATAGTGTCATTCAGAAAGTCATTTTTATTATATTCATTAATAAATAACACTTGTCTTAATAAATCTCGAATCTTTTTTTTTTTTTAGCAAATCCACAAGTAATCACGGACAGTCTTGTCTGTGAAAAAGGGTACCTAACAAGTATTAAAATGTGCATAAATCCTAACTAAATTGCTGTTCTTAATTGGTATAATTGTGACAATTGGTGTGATTGTGGCTTATTAGTAGTTAAGTATGTAAAATTATTATAATTAAAAACTATTATTTAAGTAAAATTATTATAATTATGTGCTGAATAAGATTTGAGATTGATTCTTTATGTATTTTTATAACATGTATGTACTATGTTAAATAAATATTATACTAAACTGTGTTATTTCCCACAATCTGATGTAGGTATTGGCCGTTTAAATAAATAATAGTATTAAATAACCTACCTACCGCGTGTCCAAATATCCCGAAATCGCGTCGCGTGTACCTACACCGTAGAAAAATCACGCCTATGTTTCGTCAGCTTATATCCCGTGTCTAGTTTCTTGTGATTGAATACTCGTATAAGTTTGCGATTGTATGTAGTTTTAAAACAAGACTATACACTTGTTTTAAAACTACATAGAATCGCAAACTACCTACTACCTACTGTGATTTTGTCCTTAGCCGTTTTTCATAAAAATATAAAGAAATAACTATATCGTCGCACCGATGGTTCAACTATGTGGTCCCAGCCCTTTCTCCCGGATCGTCGGCTTATGTTCCTTGTTCTATCTTGATTGAAGACCTCCATGCGTGTATGGAAATATTCTAAAAGAGAAAATGCTCCGGTTTCGGCAGATTGACATTTGAAGCTTTTTTGTTGACATTTTAACGAAGAAGGTTGTTATTTTTGGAGGTAGGTTTTAAGTACGTTAAACCCTTTCATATGAAGATTATTAATAAATACTACCACGGAATTAATTTGACTAAATATCACGCAAAATAATAGCTATTTACTATTAAATTAAGTAATTGGCAGACATTTTGTTTCATGTTCCGTTAATATCAAAATAAACAATTGTATGCAATGAAATTAAATTCAATCACATTATGTGTATAATTGCGCATTCCTATGGCATAGCGATGTGTGGAGACTCGTAATAAATAAAGCAAATCCCAGCATTGAAAAATGTTTTCATGCTGATTCGGGAATGGAATAAAAATGCAAAAACATGTAATCCTCGGCTTCTCGTATTTTTTTTACTCTTATTGCGGTATATCTCTTTCATTGCGGTAATGCAGGAAATGGCTAGCAACTTTGATATAATTATTTCTAAACAGGCAGCATTCGTATTTCTGAATTAAAAATAAGTTTAAAAGGAGTCCTAGTTATTTTTTCCTACGACGACGTCGGTCTGAAATGTGGCAAACGACATCAGCTTGCAGTTACGAGACTGTCTATGCTTATCGCGCTACGTGTTATCCTGTCAACGATCAACGGTGATTTTGGCCTTGAAGAGTGAAATATTACGCTTTATCCTGTTAAGTTAATAAGCGAGAATTTATAAATTTTCCCTGTTCCATGAAAGGTCTTAACAAAGCTCACTGATCTTCGTTAACCATTATCAGAGTCATTGAAAACGGATATTTCGCCCAGAAAATATTGTCCGATCGTCTTACCTAAAGCTATTTTCGTGAATCGTTAATCAGTCGGCCGTGCGGAAAACTGATAAGGCGGACCTTTCGCCAATTAAGTTAATGGTGATTCTTTTTCGACCTTGACACAAATGGCTAGTTTCTACGACAAGGGCTTAAAGGGCACATATATGTATGTCGCCAAGCCCGATATCCATGGATCGAATTTGTTATACTTAACGTTCCCTAGTCATGGAACAAAGTTTAATCAACACAGCGCACTATGGTTCGTCTAGAACATGCTGGACAAAAATATTTAATAAAGAAGAGGGTTCAAACTACCATATATTAGGTCTGAGACACGCGTTGGCAATGCTTTCTGGGTCCAAAATAGATAAGAATAAAGGGAAAAAAAATTAATATTAGAATTTGATGATAACTAATTAAAAAAAAAAAAAAAAACTAGTAGTAACTTGCTAATTTGTTTTATAAAATAAGATAGTACAGTCAGTATACACAATTAGCTGACCCCCCCTTGCATAAATGGTTGAGATTTTTGAATACGGATCGATAGAATTTTATAATTCTTAATTTAATTTAAATACCTACGAAATCTACCCAAAACTGGAAAAAAAATTATAATCGTACGATTTGTTAGTAAAAAAATCCCAACCATTTATGCAAGGGGGGGTCAGCTAATTGTGTATACTGACTGTACTTACCCTTAACTTCAATATCTATTATTAACTTTACTATAAGTTTTTTTTTAATCTATGTCATCTCGGAGTTGATCTTGAGAAGTCGTGACTCCTTAACCGGACTTTCCTGTGGCTGCCCTAAGTGAACTTAAAACCTCCAGCCAGGGCATAAAACTTATAAACTAAATGACTGCACGCTAAGGGCACCCCCTGTGGGGTACGAACCTCGGCTTAGGGCAGCGTCGGGGCGAGAACAGCAAGGGACAGACTGGATTATTATTATAATCGGGGATTTCAAAGCTACAGGCTCAGATGCGGCGCGGGCTGGCGCTTCGTCGAGCAAGGGTCAGGGGTATGATAATCAGTTTAATTACCCCTTTTCTTATATACTTACCTGCGACGCTTAATGAGTGCGCAACCCCAGGTGCATTAAAATTCTTGGATTATGTTCGTGGGTATTGTCTATAATAATTGTAACGCTTTAGATATTATTTTCTTAAAAATAATATAACTTTTTGTCAATTATGTATGTATTTTATCTGGCGTGAAGTGGCGTGTGTGGTTTCCTACACATTCCTTGCCTACATGAGCTGGAAGTGTGTCGAAGAGCAGACGCACAGACCTTGTAGCTGTAGTTTTGTGAACTAAGCTTTTTACTCTAGTCATCATCGTTATTATTGTTGTTGCTAGTCGTGTTGGCGATTACGCTTTGGGCCATAATCAGGGCCTCAAGTCTGCTATTACAATAGTGTCAGAATGGTCTCGCCATTGTGAGTATTTGACAGTGTTTGTATGGCAAATCTGTCAAAAACTCACAATGAAGAGACCATTCTGACACTATTGTAATAGCAGACTTGAGGCCCAGGTCGAAACCTATAATGTAATGCTACTGATATACTGTAATTTTTACCTGTTGTAGTTGCCTTGTGAATAAATAAATAAATAGGAAAGAATTTTCGGCATATTCGATAACGAATTTTGTCCAGCTAGCATGTTCTAGACGAATCATAGTGCAGCGTTGTAAACAAAGGGTTAAATGATTTGAGAGAATTGCTATTATTGATACGGTCACGGTTTTAGAGCAAATAGTGACCGTTTTGCTGATTGAACAGTTTACTGTTATAATTATCTGCTTACACAAAGGCATTCTATGAAAATAAAGCAGTATTTTATGGAATAATATGAGCAACACAACTTGCGCTTGACCGGTAATCCGGTCAAGCGCAAGTTGTGTTGCTCATTGCGAGATGAAGAGAGACTTTAAATCAGTGATTTATATTTCGGCTTTCGGCTTTAAATATCAAGTTAGCGTTCTTAAATGAAATTAACCTTTAATTAGTAATTAGTGTAGAACCCGGGAGGGGACGTCCTAGAATGACCTAAAGACCTTAGTGACCTTATTCCACTGGTCCTTTTCTTCAGAAAGGTCGAGCAACGGGCGAGTGTGTATGACCAGATGTATGAACAAAAAAACCGGCCAAGTGCGTATGAACGAATATCTCAAGAACAATCTTAACATTGTAGTTAAAATAAATGCTCTCCCATACATCGATATACGCAGGTGGCAATGGTGGTCAGAGCGTTTGGCGGCATGTTCACGGAACAGACGCGAGCAGTTGTTTTGGTTTTGTTTTGTGTTCGATAGGTATTGATATACAGGATATTGCATCTGCAAATACAATACAATATAATTGCGAGATGAAGAGAGACTTTAAATCAGTGATTTATATTTCGGCTTTCGGCTTTAAATATCAAGTTAGCGTTCTTAAATGAAAATTAACCTTTAATTAGTAATGAGTGTAGAACCCGGGAGGGGACGTCCTAGAATGACCTAAAGACCTTAGTGACCTTATTCCATTGGTCCTTTTCGTCAGAAAGGTCGAGCAACGGGCGAGTGTGTATGACCAGATGTATGAACAAAAATACCGGCCAAGTGCGTATGAACGAATATCCCAAGAACAATCTTAACATTGTAGTTAAAATAAATGTTCACCCATACATCGATATACGTGACATAATGTAGGTATGCACGCAGGTGGCAATGGTGGTCAGAGCGTTTGGTGGCATTGTTCACGGAACAGACGCGAGCAGTTGTTTTTGTTTTGTTTTGTGTTCGATAGGTATTGATATACAGGATATTGCATCTGCAAATACAAAAAAAAGGAAGGGGTAGGTTAAAAAACAATATAGAAGAATATTTTATTTATAAGTAGGTACACACTATGTTCAGTAGATTTCGAATCAAAATTTTTTTATAAAAAATTTTACTTTCCCGAATTATTATGTCACATAGGGCGACGTCATTATGTCACTCGAGAGGTAGTTGCTGAAAATCAGCGCTGTTGACGATAGATTCGTCCGAAGTCACAGCATTTTGCTGAGCAGCGACCTATTCTTGCACAGATGCGACGCACGGTTTTATCTTACTTGTAATTTGTTGTTTGTTGCAAAGGTAGATAATTTCCACTGCGATAGGCAATTCGTTTTAGTTTGTTTGTTGTCATTTACCAGTGTTACACAACGCATTAATTACGCAACATCTATACCCAAAGTCTCAAATTCAGATAATTTATGTAAACAAAGGGGATAACATAACAAAAAAATATCTTCGTAATGGTAATTCACATAAAATGGCGAAAAAAAAGGTGCCATTTTCTTTTAAGTACTGAATTTAAGAAAAAATAATTAAAAAATAATCATACCGTAATTATTTTTATAAATTTTCGGTTTCAAACAAAGTTATTAAAAAAGGAGATTTTCTGGTATAAAATATTTTATGATACTGGTAACAATGCAGGTGATCCAAACATTTTCACATTTTTTACATCTTCAACACTTATAATACAACTCCCATTCATAGATTCATATTATATGTAGCATATCTAGCCACATTTTGAATGAAGACGGCTGTAAACTGTTTTTAGTGGAAATCGATTTTGGGAGGCCTACATCTAGCAGTGGACTTAAAAGGGCTGATTATGAGGTTCATAGGCCGCATCTCCGACACACTACATAAAACATTGTATGGCAACGGTATTTTGTTTGCATAGTTCTTATAATTAATTCACTTTAATTTCATAGATGATTATTACAAAAAAAAAAATATAATAAAATGTTTTGCACCACTGTCCTGTCATTTTGACAGTGACATTTCTTTACATTACTTTGTTTACATAAATTATCGGAATTAGAGACTTTGGGTATAGTGTCTGTGGTCTTGGCCTGACATCAAGCAATGTACAACAGTCAAACTTTTTTTATAATTATTGTTATATTTAAGGTTATGAATACGGCTTTTGGTTACTTTGTATTAGTGTATGTATTTTGTCTATTTTTCATGTGCGTCTTATTTGCACAGAATAAACAATTTTTCTTGCTTTCTTCTTTCTTTAACAATACTGGTAAAAATAAAAGCTAGTAATGAGACAATTCAAATATAAGTATATATATATATATATATACAGTAGCGTAGCGTGGGTGGGGGCAGAGGGGGCCATGGCCCAGGGCGGTGCAGATATAAGGGGCAGCAGCGGCGTCAGTTCGTCATCAGATCAGTTAACTGTATTGTCATCGGGACTACAGGTGACACTGTGACGTCATGGGTTTAGTGGTAAGGAAATGAATAAGGCAGATACCACTTAAATCACGTTTATTAAGTCAGCATAGATTCAGGGTGTAGGTTCTATCTTAAGAGTTCTTTCACTGATGAGAATTTAGAAGGGAGAAGTAGGTACTGTCCTGGGCTGGACCATCTGGCTGGCACCGCAGTGGCAGTTAAGCAGGTAGCAGACGGCGCTCGCCGCCCTTGGTGTAGGTAGTGGCTGTAGTGGCCACCAGGTAAGGTCGAGACGTCCCTCAAGGCCCAGGTAGTAATGTGCGGTAAGGCACTCGACGGACGCTGTAGAGGCATCCACCGTAGGTCAGCCGGCAGCGGCTGGTTGGTGCATTTACGAAAAATTTCAAGACAAATGAAAGGTGCTCAAAGCTGGACAACATTCCATTTTCAGGTCTCAATTACTCAAGTCCGTTGGAAATAAGTCTTCATTAGCATCATGTTCACCTCTAAAAGGGTCTGACGTGGCAATAAAAGTGTCCGATTGTAATACCCTCATCAAATTCATCATAAATTCCAGGTTTTAATGTGGCTTTTATAAATTCTGATCAACCGTTATGTACTTGTAAGATGAGAACTTATTCCGAAGTGAATTATTAAGCCTATTATATTTGAAGCGATGAACCTACCTAGATATTTAAAAAAATCTAAAGATGAATCGTACTTTATATAGGGTGTATCTATTCAAACACGAAATATTTTAAGAGATACACCTATATAGGTGGTAAAGAAGCTATGGAAACTATAAAAAAAAAAAACTGAGTATATTATTAAACAAAAAAAATGATTTAAAATTACTTGATATGATGATTAATTATCAAAAGGCACCACGCTCGTACCGCCACCGTCGCCGCGTCCGGGCCAGTCATAGAATAAAACAAGGTTTTTTTTGCAAAATGTCTCAAGCAATTTTAAAATTATAATAATTATGTAAAAATATAAAACACTAAAATAAAAAAATCGCTTTTATGGATTTTTTACCACCTATAGATGTTTCTCTTAAAATATTTCGTGTATGAATAGATACACCATATATAATTTATATTTACTCAAACACTTAAGGACCTGTACTTGTGTGATGTATGGACTTATCGCTAAGTAATACTTAACAGCCGCACGAGTCGATCGATCAGGTTAAGCTACGCTAGCCACGGTTGGTCCGTGGATGGGTGACCGTCCATAGATACCGAGACCCCTCCGTGCCTCGGAAAGCACGCTAAGCCTTTGGTCCCGGCTGTCAGTCGTGGATCTTTGACAGTCGTTACGGGTCGTCAGAAACCCGAAAGTCTGACAACCTGTCTTACCAAGGGGTATCGTATTACCCAATAACTGGGTTGTGGAGGTCACATAGGCAGTCGCTCCATGTAAAATACTGGTATTCAGCTGTATCTGGTTAGACTGGAAGCCGGCCCCAACATAGTTGGGAAAAGGCTAGGCAGATGATGATGACACACATATGAACATTATACTTATTCCCACGCATAAAAACCTGAACATGGTACCTTTCCTGTATCTCTTAGGAACCTTCCAAGAGAAAAAAAAACTTTTTCTTTCAACTACGTAGTAATGTTATTATTAATCACTACAAAACCGATCACAAAGGACGTATTTTTTGCTTAGAACCAAAACAGTGCAGAAATGTTATATGAAATCTTTTGGTTGCACAGTTTTTCATTAATGCACTGTTTTTATTTTTTATTTTGGTATATTTTTACCACAGAGGTGTAATGCCTCCCATTAAGTTTAATATAAAATGTATGAATTAGATCAAAAAGATACTGGTTGAAAATAAAAATCGGCTGAATAAAACAGACTTGGTGAAAAAAAAAAACCAAATGGCGCGCATTTTGTACCATTGTAAAACATTGATACTTCATTTTTAGCAAGAAAAGTTAAAAAAAATGGAAGTAGTCAGCGATAGCGATATGAATTGAACTCCAGAAAGGTATATTTTATCACGGTAGGTAGATTGGTAGTTGAAAGAAAAGTAGATTACACACCTTGTGTGTTTAAAGTGAGTAATTAATGCACTCGTGCTCGCGCTTTGCGCTCGATGCAACAATCTACTATTGCTTTAATGACAAGAGCATTGAGCATAACTATGATGTGGTTGAAACCCCATGTCATGGTCACATAAATTTGGTTGACCAAGAATCAAAAGTATGAATAACTCACACCAGATCGGTAAATATATTATAGTAAATGCTTTATTAAAATATACAATCGAAGATACACCCTACACTCTAGAAACAAAAAGAAGAAGAAACTCCCTAACCTCCTTCTGTTCGTTCCCTCTACCCTCTCTCTCTCTCTCTCTCTCTTTACTCTCACTCTCTCTTCTCTATCTATTTTCTCTCTCTTCTTGATGATTCAGCGGTTAATTACACGAAACTAACAAAACACTCATATGAAATTCAAGAGCTTAGTGTCAATATTCCATAACAATTTTGACACTGACACTTACAATTAAATGAAAGAAAATTTTAAACTCATATTATCATTATTATTATCGTTTATTTCTGGTATTAGCCCATATCCATATCACAATGTATGTTATTGAAATATTACATCATAATAAATTAAATTAAAATTATAATTAAATTACATTACTAAAATTAATATTACATTATTAAAATAAAAAATAAATAACATTAAAAATAAATTTAAAATAGGGGTATAAAATTACACATTTCAGCTTATTAGCGTCTTAGCAGGTACACAGCGAAAAAACACAGACACTATTTGATTATAAGCACACTTTGTAAACAAGCATATTAAAGCATAAGCAAGCATATTAAGATAAGAATGCTTGGAAACATGCTGGTCCTGCTCCATAGGACAATTTAGAGTCTAGACAAAATCAAATTGGTTGCTAATTTAACTGTATAATTTATATTTTTTATGATATTAATTTAATTTTCTTTGATTAATATACATAATTTAACTCACACACTGACCAATTATATGTTAAATGTTTATGAAAATCATATACAATGTTTGTAAATATGTGAGCACCATGTATGTATCTATCGCATTTATTAATTTTTTCTGTATTGAATAACGCTCCACAAATAAGCTTAGTTACTACGATAAAAATAAAGTATGGAATGCCCCTATAAGTTAGGGATATTTATGAGAATGTCAGTCGAAAGCGCGGGGCTCGATATATTCCCGTAGGGCCTATAGTTTATGTCCTCTGTGACAGGTAACGCTACCAATCGCTCTTTTCTGAGCAATACACAGAATATTTGATTAATGTGTCTGATCTGAGAGTAAAAGAAAATACGTGAAGTCTTTTTTTAAATCTCGTAAGACATAAGAAAAGTTGTGGAGAGATACACTTCAGACAAAGCAAAAGTTGAACTCACTAATTATAAATACAGCGTGTTACGGAAAGGGTATATCCATACAAACGGGGTGAAGAGTGTATCTGGTTCAGAATCTCTGTACAAAATTTCAGCTCAAAAGCACTAGCTAGAAAATGCTTAATATTTTTTTTTATTTCGATAGTTTATTAAATTTAAATCATAACAAACGTGTTACCGCCGTTTCTTTGTGTGTAGTTTATTTACACCGATCAGCTGACTTGGTCTAGTGATGTGTAGAATTCAATTGGAAACATTTGATTTTTAGTTAAATGTTTCTTAACTTTTTATTTATGTAGGTATAGGTATTAAAAAATATTGCCCTGTAGTTTGTTATCACCAAAAGAATCCGTGCCTTTGATATGTATATACCCTTACCGTAACACGCTGTATATGTATATACGTAACATTATTCATAAGAACAAGTTATGTAGGTATTCACGTACACCTCGTCACCGTTACACTCAGCATCAATAAAAATAATCCAGTACTCGAAAAGCGATTGGTAGCAATAAAACTTAGATACTTAGGTATTATAGTCGACCATTCAAAAGCAAGTTCCCTATAAACCGTGACCACAAGTACTTGCTCGCTAAGCCATAAAAGCAGTAATAGTACCGTTCCTCTTCTCAGTTCCAATGAACGTGCTGGTTTTAATTAAAACCAAAGTCGAAATGAAAAAGTCTGAACGGCTCCTTGCTTCGCCGTCATTAGAGGCGCCCTCATTCCAATCTGAATCCGATATCAGACCGTGATACAAGAAACTTTAAAACAAGTACAATTCATTAGGCTTGCAATAAAGGCATCGCTAAATCGGCCGTTAAGAAACGACTGTTCGGAAACTCGCTTCCAACTTATTGAAACTCAGTTCTCGAATCAATTCGAATGAGTGTTTTACACTTTCCATGGGTTCGAATGGAATAAAAAGGGGTTCTATTTGCCAATTATTCAAATGGGCGTCTGCAATTCTAAAAGGATAAAAATGTAACACGATTCTGTAAATATTCCGACGCGATCTGAATTAGAACGAGTCCCAAAAGGATTTTGGGCCAAAAGTATCGAATTTACTTATGCTAATCTTACGTCACCCTGAGGATAAAAGTCTGTTTCGGCACTAATTAACTTACAATGAACGGTGTTGTATATTTTATAAAACAAAGACACTTTTGGGGGTAGGCTTTGTTTTGACAAGGTTGTTGCTGTCAGTAATATTTTGGACCTATTGTATTTTAAATCAGATCAGCGCATTCTCTCCCTCCAGTGAAAGACTGCTACAGTGAACAACAAAGGTAATAGTGATCAAGTCTGTTAGGTTTTGATTTGATTTAGGTATCTCAGCGCTGGTGATTTCTATGAAAACATTAAAGGCAGTTATTTATTTATTTAAATCACAATTATAATACCTTTACAGAGTCATCCAAGGCAATGTTATAAGTTACATACCTACTCAAAAAAAAAATATATATATATACAGGGTTATTGGTAAAATACAACAAAAAAAAAAAAAAAAAAACAACCTGGCAGGATTGTATTACTAACATCATAAACAACAACTTTTATTCTATGATTTTTTACTAAACATTTACCAAAACAAATCTTCAAAATTTCGTTTTTCTATCTAACACATTTCCATTCTGTATTTTGTTGTACTTACCTACGCCTCCGGTGCACTTGTCGCACTTGTAAGACACGGCAGTTTGTTTTGCTTCACCTAGAGTTCGTAACACTTAGAGCGTTGTTTTTTATTTTTTATTTTTTTTATGTTTGTATGAAAATCTGATAAATTAAAATCTGATGAATTATTTAAAGTCATAGAACAAAAGTAGTTGTGTATGATTGTTATTAATATAGTCCTGAGAGGTTAGTGTTTTTATACCAATGACCCGGTATAATTATAAAAACAATAAAAACACTAAAAATTTGTCATGTTTACACAGGGTCATTGGTTTACCAATGACCCTGTATAAACATGACAAATTTTTATAATACCATTTGAATGAACCTCGGCAGGTTCTGCCCAAATATAATCCTCCGATACCATAATAATATTAATAATACGTGCGGCTCGTCACAGGGATAAACTTGAGTAGGTAAGTCCTAGCCGCTGGCACATGCAAAGGATGCGTAGAAAGATCTGGGGCAAGCTAAATAAAAATTATCTTTTGATGAGCCTGCAGGACCCAAAACAGTTATTAGGTAATACAAGACCATCAATTACTACAAATACATTTAGTTGACCTTACCACAGGAACTTCGTAACACAAAACCATTAATGATTGAGAAGACATAGGTAAGTGTAAACGGCACAGTACAAACCAGCTCTTAACTGGCGCAAACAATAGTCTGGTACAAAATCGTTCGCAAATGGTAGTCATTAAAAACTAATAAACAAGATGTTTGCTCACGCCGCGCGCCAACCAATCTATTATTATTTATTTATTTATTTATCTTATCTTCCTTACAACTATCATTACAGGTGTATGCTACCTAATGCGATAGCGCGGTCTTAAAATGAACTACCTAACAATTAAAAAATATGAAAAACGTAAAAAAAAAGTACTACTAGAGAGGTATGAGGAACAGGGTGTAAAGTTCACTCATACTCTATAGTAAAGGGAGGATCCTCCGACCAGACGGGTGTTGTATCTAGTGGGCAACTGCCCAACGGTTAATGTCGGGATGTTTTATATAGCATATATAAAGTCGCGCGGTAAACTCTGATAGCGCGATTCAGGATTTGTGTCGTCGGGTCTTTGATGCGTAGTTCGAATGTGGCGTTGTTGATACCGCCACACTACTTACTGTACTTAAAATAACATAAAACAATATAAAAAAAAAACAACAACATATTCTAAACTACACTATAACATAAAATAAACAACAGTATTTTTGCTGCGAATTCACTCAAATGGTATGTAAATACATCGATCTTCTCGTGAAGATCGTTAGGTAATAACCCGAATTGCGCGGGTCAATGGTGCGTGGTGTATTGTACCGTATTATTCAAAGAAACTTCTATCTTATCGTCTTTTATCATGATTTCAAAAAGAAAATGAAGTTGGGATATATTATAAATAGGTACTAACCGATGCGACAGAATTTGTCCTGTCCAAACAATAGTTTGTGGCGGTACTATAACGCCACATGCGAACTACGCATAAAAGACCTGACGTCACAAATCCTGCATCGCGCTATCAGAGTTTACCGCGCGACTAGCATATATACAACATCCCGACATCAACCGTTGGGCAGTTGCCTACCAGGCACAACACCCGTCTGGTCAGAGGATCCTCCCTTTTCTATTGAGCATGGGTGAACTTTACACCCTGTTCCTCATACCTCTATAAGTTCATACAAAAATCCCATTTAAAAAAAATTCCATTTCAAAAAAGGAATTTCAGTTTTTAAATTTTTTCAATTATCCGGGAAACTTATCCAATTTTTCATTCCCTAAAAACCTTATACGGACTATAAATTACAAACAGTTTCACATAGTCTGACGAAGTGGAGTATAATATTGATTCACCCAACATTCTATGCGAGTGCGGTGCTCCTGAACAGACTATGTCCCATCTGCTAGTGTCCCAAGTGTCCGTTCACCTGCATCCTGACGATTTGAACAACGCCTCTGAGGCCTCTATAAATGTGGGCTCCTTCTGGGCCCAAACAGATGACCATCAGACCACGAGGATGCAGATTCTGGGCCCAGAGTGATGTACCGTCGAAACGAAAAGAAGAACACGAACATTTAAAAACAGCCGTTCTTAAACAAAGCGCTTACCAAGGAACAGCATTTAATTTTTAGGGTCCCGTAACACAGTGTGTAATTTCGGCCCGGCTGCGGCCACACGTAGTTTATGTGTTTATTCGAAATAGCTTGATATTGCAAACAATTAATACAAAATCCTATGGTTAATATCTGTATACTTTTAAAATATGTTTTTTTTTTTTTTGTGAATGGTCAATGACCTTAAGGAAAATGTAATTATTTTTTTACTCCTAAAATATAATTGCTTCTGTTTTTGTTAGTATATTAAGTAACGTAAAATTGCATTATTTATACATATAAAAAAAATTGGAAATGTAGCTGTAATTTTATAAGACATATTATTTTTTATTTTTTTCCCTTTTTATTGATTTTTAATTTAATCCTTTATCTGTCGCATTTTATTCTTCAATACAAATATGAACAATATAGTTGTTTATTACATATGTCCTAAAAAATTACACACGACAATATTTAGAAACGCTATATCTCTCTACCCCTTCTGGGTAGAGAGATATAGCGTTCCTAAGTATTTTAGAAATTTCTATGGATATAGGGTTGTCCAAATATAACCATAAAAATAAATTATAAATAAATTAGAAACTATCGATGTCGTCATCAATCAACACAATGTATCAAAATTTCTTCTGATTGTAATACGATGTTGTTATCTTTGAAAATATATAGTTATCTTAATATAAATATCTTATATCATGGACTGTACACGTTCTGTCAAGTTGCTAATCTGTCCAGCTTAAAAACTGTACAGCTGAGAATCTGTCCAGTTGCAAATCTGTCCAGTTGCTCAGGAGAGAATATTTTGCACCTTCTAAAATATGATATCAAGGTGGCTGGAACCTAGCTAAATAGAATTTTCTCATTAGCCTTGCCGCGGCGGGTAAATTGATAACGTTATACCGATAACTAGCTACCTATATAAGTTCATTACATTAAACCATTTAGCCACGCAGGGATCGAAGAACCGATAATTAACAAAACGTATCACATTTTATGGTTATGGATACCTGGGCTTTGCGGTTAAGGAAAATCATAACCAATATTGAATCTACCGTAGAATATCCTAATTAATTGCCATCATAATTTAAGTGCATACTTTTCGTCGACTACGGCAATGAATGGTACTAAATTCTGTCCTACTTTTACTTTATATGCATTTGAGAAGCAAGGTGTATTCGCTTTTACAGTATGCTAATTATCTTTTAGATTAATTATTATCATACTACCGATTTATCGGTAAAAAGGTGTATCTATTCATACACCAAATATTTTAAGAGAAACATCTATTGGTCGTAAAAAAGCCATCGCAGCGAAAAATTGGTTGTCTGTAAAGTTGGTTTACAGACGGTAGTTTAACGTGACAACGTCATAACAAAACATTGATGCGGCGCAAGCGTACAATGAGCGTAACGGGACAATGAATTCAACGGGACAATGAGCGTAACGGGACAATGAGTCATCCTTTTTCGTGCATGCAGCCGACGTTCATCGATTTATTAGACGTTGTTACGTCATTTCTTTTTTAATCTAAGTTTTTTATTTTTACATAATTATTATAATTTTAAAATTGCTTGAGACATTTTGCAAGAAAACCTTTACTTATTCTATGAATGACCCGCCCGGATGCGGCGACGGTGGCGGCAAGAGCGCGGTGCCTTTTGATAATTAATCATCACATCAAGTAATTTAATTTATAATTTTTTTAAACTCAGAAAATAAATCATTTCCATAGCTTCTTTACCACCTATATAAGTGTATTTCTTAAAATATTTCGTGTTTGAATAGATACACCTTATATACGTACCCACTATATAAATCGTTTGTTCTTCTTCATACCGTATCGATGGCAAAAAATTCAAACATGTTTGGCCCAAAATTCAGCTACCCGAACTCCGCACACTGACGTGGTCATAAAATCTCAAGTGCATAGGTGACATGACATGCAGTGCAGGATGGTAGGTGGGTCATTGTCTGACGAACTTGAGATTTGTGGAGATTATCTTTACTCTGGCCGACTTCTTCCATTCTGTGAAGGAGTATTTAGACTTTAAAGATAGACACTGATATGTTACTATTACAATTTGACAAATACTTGACATTTAAATTGAATAACTATGATTTATGTAACAATTTTATTTTATTAGCTTCATTTATTTAATTCATGTACCTAATCGATAATTTTGCATGCTAGTTTTAGCGAATTGTTTTAGAAACTTTAAAAAAACCTGACCATCTTTAATGTATCACAATTCTTGCAAATAAATTTCATTTCATTTCTTCTTCTCCAACTAACTAAACAGCAGCTGCATACAGTTACAGCAGCTAAAACTGGCCACGGGTCATTTTATAAACACCTCTTTGTCATAGGAGTAGGGTTGCCAACCCTACTTTATAATATAGAATCCTGCTATATTAGAGGCCTAAATACTATATTTCTAAAGAAAAAATATAGAAGGTGAAACTACTATATTTTTATTTCAATACTAATGGCGAGATGATTGCAATAGGGCCAGTCTTAATCTCATAAAAGCTGAAGTAATTTTATTTTGTAATTTAGAGTGTACAAATAGTTACGAGACATTTAAATAAAAATAGTAAAAACCCTGTCAATAAAGGTTGATAGTAGCAAAAAATATACGTTTAAAGAATAAAAATGTTTCAGAAACATACCTTCTATATTTTTTCGCCATCTACTATATTTTTACAGGCAATGGCTTCGAAAATACTACATTTGATATAAAAAAAAGTTGGCAACCCTACATAGGAGTCACAGACAGTCCGCTGTGCAGGGCCTGCATGAAGGACGATGAGACAGCAGTTCATGTGCTACTAAACTACCGATGTTCGCCTCAGACAGGGCAAAGTACTTCGGTAACCCAAATACCCTCCGTGAGTTTGTCAGTAACACCAAGGGAGGTGCTGACCTTCCTTTAGGAGCTGAGGTAGATCGAATAATCGATTATCCCATCCGTGCGCAAAATACGCGCATTGACGTGGAGTTGTGGACCTATGTATTTACCTATCTATTACCTACGGCTGAGTCGGGTTCGCAGTCTCTTTAGAGATTTCCAAGTCGGCCAGAGTAATTCTAATTTTATTGTAATTTTTAAGTAGAATAAAATCATACCTATAAAAACGTTTAATAAGTTAAAATAAGTCTTGCACTAACAGGTCAAATCAAAATCAAAATATTTTATTTCACATAAACCTACATGGGCACTTATGAAACGTCAGAAGCTAGGTGCACGGTTCCAGTTAGTCGTTTCCTATGGAGAAGAGCCGGCAAGAACTCCACGGTTACTCTTTTAAAAATAATTGGCTTTACAATATTATTAAATAACAGTGATAATAGGTATGGGAGGACAGTGTAGGCCTTTCAACAATTACCAGGTACTTAACAAAATAGAAAACCGCCAACAAATCTACACTCTACTAGGCCTACGACGTTCTCACATTCACAAAATATAAAATAATCTAAGGATATAAAATATTAATGACATGATTGCAATTACAACTATAGTAACATATCTGAATAAATATCATGTCCACAAAAGCCACTAATAAAGAATTGGAATTCGATTTGTAGGTAAATAATGTCAAATAATGAAAAGATTATATCAAGGAAGTATGTAAAAAAATAATTAAAAATTCTAAATAAACATCGTTATTTGGGAGCAGTTAATAGACATTGACATGGTCACCTTTCTTCTCCATCATCAGATCAGCTAAAAGCTACTCGAGTAAAGCTACTCGAGTGTATACAATCGATCACAAGATACGACGGAAGCTGCGGGCCTGAATTTGAATGAAATACTTTGTAATAATTAATAATACCATCATCCCGTGACATGAGAGGTGGCCTATTTTTAGGCCAAAGAATTATCATCCGAGGACGTGGCAATGCTGCTAGCATTTTGAGCACTTTTCCCACTGATAGCGATACGGACGAATTTGTGATGCGAAATGAGCTGTCCCTTTTTAGGGTTACGTAGCCAAATGGCAAAAAACGGAACCATTATGGATTCGTCATGTCTGTCTGTCTGCCTGTCCGTCCGTACATCACAGCCACTTTTTTCCGAAACTATAAGAACTATACTGTTGAAACTTGGTAAGTAAATGTATTCTGTGAACCGCATTAAGATTTTCACACAAAAATATTAAAAAAAAAAACAATAAATATTGGGGGTTCCCCATACTTAGAACTGAATCTCAATTTCTTTTTTTCTTTTTTTCATCAAACCCATACGTGTGGGATAGGTCTTCAAAAATTATATTGAGGTTACTAATATCATTTTTTTCTAAACTGAATAGTTTGCGCGAGAAACTTCCAAAGTTGTAAAATGTGTGTCCTGTAACTTCTAAAATAAGAGAATGATAAAACTAAAAGAAATATATGATGTACATTACCATGTAAACTCCCACCAAAAATTGGTTTGAACGAGATCTAGAAAGTAGTTTTTTTTTAATACGTCATAAATTGTAAACCGCGCTTGCTGCTACGGAACCCTTCATGGGCGAGTCGACTCGCACTTGGCCGCTTTTTTATACGCTTTTGTACATAATCCATACTATATAAATGTGAAAGTAACTCTGTCTGTCTGTTACGTTTTCACGCATAAACCGCTGAACCGATCGTCATGAAATTTGGCAGAGATATAACCTGGGATATGGAGAAGGACTAGCTCCTTTTTTACGCGATAACCGACATCCACGCGTGCGGAACCGCGGGCAAAAGCTATTAATATATATATTTTAGTGTTACCCTAGTAGCATTTTTGTTGGCGTTTGGTTGGGCCACATACTTCTGAAGGTGGCCCAACTAAATGCTAACGGCAATGCTACTAGAGTAGCTTGTATATTGCATTTAATATTTGTCAAAATAGATGGATGTTACTCATAGAACAGAATAAAATAGAATACTCTTTAATAAGTACACCATAATTACAAATATCAACATCTATCATCATCAAACGTCATTACGTCAGATATGGCTGCTTGATTAAGACAAACTATAAAATATGCCAATCTAAAACATGGCGACAGCATGGAATTAGTATGTACTATATCTAGGCCGAGAGTTAGGTATCAATTACCTATAGTGGCTTTTACTTGACTGATTGTTTAGTGACTAATGTTAGTAATGTGTTTGTGGACCCAAATTACTTGCGACTCTGATTGCTTTGGACGGGTAATGTTGGCAAATTTGGGTAGGTTACTGATTTGTTACACATTAAAGCAATGAAATACCTTAGTTTTTATTTAGTTCGTTCATAGTTGGGTGGTAAAAGCAAAAATTTTAAATAATTAAAATAGGTGTTAGGATATTTGATCTTGTGTTAATACAGATTTTGAAAGCCGCCTTGACGTCATAAAGTAGGCTTCTTTAATCCCGGATAATTGGCTTACACGTGTTATGTCGTTGAATAAAAAGAATCAGAATCCAGTATTTTTAGGTGGGATATTATTAAGTATTTCGTTATGCTTCATACAAAGAAAATGTTGTTAATAATAGATATATATTTGTTCATTTTTGACGTGACAACGTCTAATAAATCGATGAACGCCGGCTGCAAGCACGAAAAAGGATGACTCATTGACCTGTTACGCTTATTGTCCCGTTACGCTCATTGTCCCGTTACGCTCATTGTACGCTTGCGCCGCATTAATGTTTTGTTATGACGTTGTCACGTTAAACTGTCGTCCGTAAACCAACTTTACAGACAACCAATTTTTGACGTGACAACCTCTAATAATCGATGAACGCCGGCTGCATGCACGAAAAATGATGTGTCATTGTCCCGTTACGCTTATTGTCCCGTTACGTTCATTGTCCCGTTACGCTCATTGTACGCTTGCGCCGCATCAATGTTTTGTCATGACGTTGTCACGTTAAACTATCGTCCGTAAACCAACTTTACAGACAACCATATTTTTTTTTATATATATTTTTTTTAACGTGACAACGTCTAATGAATCGATGAACGCCGGATGGACGCTCGAAAAAGGATGACTCATTGTCCCGTTACGCTCAATGTACGCTTGCGCCGCATCAATGTTTTGTTATGACGTTGTCACGTTAAACTATCGTCCGTAAACCAACTTTACAGACAACCAATTTTTTTCTTAAAAAGTTAATAAAGAAACAGAACAAATCAAATCAACATAAAACATCTGGCAGCAAAAGAAAACAAATCTTCGTAAAGTATCCGCATCTATTCGGATATCCGAAAAATATAATAGAGCTGAGCGAAGAAGGCGAAAAAAACATGAATGATGGTTCCACCTTATCTCTACAAACCTCGTTTGCTGGTACAGATGTCCGTAATCCATCATAACACCATTTTCAAGACGATGTTTTGTTGCAACGTTAAATAAAAGGGAGGCACAGGGTTTCCTGTAACATAATAATAATGTACGCACACAAATTTAAAAGTTCTTTTGATTTTCTTTTATTGTTTTTTATTTTATAAATTTAAAAATCCACTGTGTGTGTGTGTTACTAGCTAGTTTTTAAATACTTTAAATTGTAATCTGTGGAGAACGTAGTGGGTAGCATAATTGTTTTAAATTGTAATATTTAAGATATTATATATGACCGTTTCTTATTGTGCTACAACTTTTTTTTCCTTGAATAAATAAATAAACATGCCATAAAGTAAAAATACTTGATAATGATAAATGATAAATGATTTTATTTCTGTAAGTAGGTTTTTACAAACACTTTTTTTTACACGTCAATCATATTTTAAAACTAGATGAGGTCGGCTGAGGATGATCTGGTCGGATGAGGTCGGTTGATGGGAGCAATTCGTTTTTCAACAATATTATTTTAGATTAGCGCCGAAGTTTTTATTACTACTGCAAGAAACCAGGTCACGATCAGATCACGCATGTATCCCCCCGAAGGGTTAAGAGTCCCCGAAACTATCAATTGCAATTGATCTATAGCAATCAATTGCAATTGTAGTACTATTGTCAATCCTTTCAATTGCATTTGGTAGACGATCAATTTGAAGATGCAATTTGCTCAATGTGTATCAATCAAGATAATTAGATATTACAATTGATCGTTTCGGGGATCCTTTAGGCAGAGGTACACCCACATTTCGTCAGTTATGTCAAAGAATTAAAAAAAAAAACCTATAAAACTATTTTGAAACGTACCAAACAGAGGTGCTTTGAAATAGATGCCCATTTCACAGTGGTTTTTCTAGAAACTAACTCAAAATAAAAGTGCCGTTTATTACGATAATGGTAACAATTCGCGTGATGAATTGTTTTGTACTTCTCTATTGTAAAGGTGTGACCAAACATAAAGCGGCAATCGCGCGCGGCTGTCCGCGCTATGATTGGACGTTTGCCGCGCACGGCAGCCGCGAGCTACCTGCCGCGCAAGTCGAACGCCGCGAACGGTGTAATGTTGGTTCGCCAGTGGTTGTACTCGTATGTGGACAGACGTATTTTATCAAGTAAAATGGATAACGAAACAGCAATTCGTCTTATTTAAATATATGGCTCCCATAGTCTATTATGGGATACTAGGGAGCTACAACACACGCAGCCGCTTTCATTGTGGTTTAAATACGAAATAAAGACCTTGGCGCGTTTCGGACATGCTGCGCAGCACTGCCGCGCAGAAGGTCTAAACTAGTCGCGCGGTAAATTTGTGTCTTGCGAATACCGCGCGTAGCTGCCGCGCACCTTGCACGCCGTGTTTGGACACACCTTAAGGGTATGTTTTTTGTTTTCTATTTTTGTAACGTGAACTGACGAAGTTGTAAGAAAAGGAAAAAAAAATACGAAGTCGCCCATTCTAAAACTGGCGACTTCGTATTAAACCTACATTACAATTACCTATAGCGTTGGAATATGGAAGGTGCACACGGCTACATATCAAACTAAACATTTCCAATATAAGCTGACCTCTCAGTCTGCGGCAATCCTATACAATGCGAGATCAGCTCACAGACTCATAAAATTGGCGACTTCGTATTTTCTATCCTTTTCTTACAACTTCGTCAATAGGGATGTGTCCTGGGTAAAAAAAAAATGAAAAACTGTTTAGTGCGTCAACCAGATAATAAAAAAACATTAGACACGTATTTTTTGCTTTATCATATTAATAAAAAATGACTTAGATAAAACACATTAAACTTGGGGAGTGGGGGCTCATAACGTCACAGCTCAGTATAAAATATAGTGAGAAGTGTATCGACAATGTATCGCCGTAATGTTTTGATTACGTAAAAAAAGAAAAAATACGTGTCCAATATTTTTTAATAATCTACATGACGGATAAAAAATATTTGTTTAGTAATCATCCCTATTTAATGTAAAAATATAGGTGTGTAATGAATGCGCTTGTACTTTAAAACTGATGGAAATATACCTTCTCGCACGTTCCATATTCCAACGCTGTTATAGGTAATTTCCAACAAAGCTGTTTCCACGAAACAACCCTTCAACTTACCTTGCACTTAGAACTTTTGAAATTTAACAAATTGCTTAGTTTATAAACATTACGGAATTGTGTAAACTCCTCCGGAATGTTTTGTTGAACAAGGGCTCCTATTCACATTAAATTGATTAATCAACAAACTTCTATTCAATATTGAAGTACCGACTAATACAAGATATTAACTAGAAGTAAGCTTTTGCTCGCATCCGAGGCAGACCCAGGCGCCGGTGGTGCGATGATATTATGGCCGTGGTCGGCCCTACTTGGACTAGAATGGCCCTAGACAGAGAGGAATGGCGAAAGATGGAGGAGGCCTTCGCCCTTAAATAGGCTCCCAACAATAATTAACAAAAATATTTATTTATATTATTCAATTTATTAAATCAATTTACTTACTTATTCGTTAAAATGCATGATTCAATTATTATTCAGATTATGTTTAGGAATGAGATATGAATATTTTATGATAAATTACATTTAATTTATTTATTTATTTTTAATTTTATTTTATATTTTGTGACGGCACGGTTGGCGCAGTGGTTAAGCGATTGACTGCTGCGCTGCGTGTCGCAGGTTCGATTCAAATATTTGTATGATTTACAAGTAGTCGTTCCGGGTCTGGCTGTTTGTGTATGTGAGTTTAAATGTTTGTAAACGCACCCATGATATAGGAGAAATCCTAGTGTGGGGCAACGTTTTATGTAAAAAAAAAAATATTGTAATTAATTTTAAAAGTTTTTTTGGGAAATAAATGGTTTAAATAATAATAATATAATAAGCTTTTGCTCATAATGTACTAACTGTAATGAAAAAAATATTAAAATGTTTCCACTAACAAATAAATAAAATTGAAGTGTCTGTTAGCAATGTCAAAATAACAGCTTTTTAATAAATGCATACGGCATTTACAAAAAAAAAAAAAGCACTTTTGTCTATCTGTCTATCTGTTTGTTCCAGCTAATCTCCACAGCGGCTGCATCGATTTTAGCGGGACTTTCACTGGCTAATAGCTGATATTTTAAGAAGTAACTTAGGCTTACTTTTATTTATTTTTTATCCACGCGGGCGAAGCTAGCAGCTAGTTCAACAATAAATATATTTTTAAAGAGCTAGTAGCTTTTTAAGAAGCTCCATTTTAACATAACATCACGCCTGTATTCTCTAAAGGGTGAGGCAGAGGTGCATGTACGGTAGCCAGCACATCAAGTTACCACAAACTGTAAAATTTTCTTGTTCAATTTTGAACTTAACTCTCAACATTTTAAAGTTTTAAATCGTTTGGAGAAATTTGACAGTTTCGTATAGCGTGATATGCTGGCGACTGTACCTACACCTACATTTAGCCAGTTATGTTTAATTCATGTAATAGGGGGCGAGCCTATTGCCTTCAATCGGCCATAAATGCAGACTCCGGGGTGCTTCTAAGAAATTCCAGATGGATGAGCCCAAACACTTTGCCCGAACCGAGAATAGAACCCCGGACGTCATGCTTAGCAGTAGCGCCAGCGTCTACTAGACCAACGAGACTATTATATTTTTATTAATGATGGTCTGGCATTTTGAGTTCTTTATGCGGCCTACCCAAATGTCCTTTCTTTGGTATTGTTCGTCGAGTTGTTGAGCTCCATAAAGCGCAGGCTACACCGCCAGCTAGCGAGTGAGCGAGCGACCCGCGCGAGCATTGTTTCACCTCTTTTCATACTTCGGTTCACACTCCGAACTACAGAGGTAAGCTACGTCAGCGATACAAACGATGCGAACGAAATATCCGACGATGCCAGCGATTCTATTCGTTCACCTCGTTAGCGTAGTTTAGCTCTGTAGTTCGCGGTGTGATTGGTGTGAACCGAAGTATGAAAAGAGGTGAAACGATGCTCGCTCGGCTCGCTCGCTCACTTGCTAGCTGGCAGTGTGTGCTGCACTTAATGCCCCCTCGCCCGGTGCGCCCGCCCGCTCCCGCTTTGGCGATCTTCTGCGGAATAGTCGACGGTCGTCTTTTGAATAGGAGTGTAGTTACGTTGCGAATGCGTTGCGATGATGTATATCGACGAAAGTTCAGATGATGATTTAACTCAAAATGTTAAGAAAGATATAATCTCTCCGTCCGTGGTTTTCGGTGTGAACCCACATAGTTTAGCTCGCCAAAGCTTCGTTTAGTTTATATAGTTTCTCGCTCGCTCGCTTGCTAGTTGGCGGTGCGGTCTGCGCTTAAGTCAAGAGTTGAGCTAAACGATTACTGACAAATGCTTGCAGTGATGAACAGGTCCACTCAAATTTGTGTGGTTCTGTCCTCAAAGGACTATTTCAGACACGGATCTACATGGCCCTGATATGATCCGACCAAGATTATATCTGGATTTTTAATATGACGTGTAAAAGTGATTCCGATATCCTATTGACAGAATAAACGATTTCATTTTATTTAATTTCTTTTCATTTTATTCTACGTTCAAAACACAAACAATAATGACGACAGTAAAATTTTCTTCAGTGCAAGTTATAATATAAAAAATCTTGTATACGTCCATGCATAGTAATGTCGTAGGAAAAGTTTAATGAAAATAGTAACAAAGTAGTAGAATGGAGTGTTTCGCCGGAAGAAATGGCAAACTACTTTCCTACAGTTTCATAAGTCTGCAGTCTACCCATAACTTGTATTGCAAGAAATATACATCCAAAGAAGAAAAAGTCCAACTGCTAAACAATCGTTCGGTACGGCAATTTTATTTACGAACTACAGTTTTACAACAACACTTTGTTACTTAATCAAGTCGTAAATAAAGTATGTAGCTATCAAACGTGATATTTTGATGCTAAAAGTTTTTATTGCCACTTTGATTGGGTACCTACGCTACGACCTTTACTTCGGCAAAAAATAAAGAAAGGACAACATCTGCACGAAACGACAAATGAAGTGTAGGACGCCCTTCAGTTAGATAGATTGACGACTGACGACCAGACTTAAAGGGTGTAAAAGATAAAGGACTCGGTATTAAGTGTATTATGGACTAAACTTGCTTAGACGGCATGCAATCATTGTCTGTGTTTAAAAGACTCGTGAAGGAACATTACTTGTCGTAGTGATTTTGTTCTCATTGTTAGCTGTAATAATCTACAGTCTTCGTTTATTTTCATTCTTTTTTTATCCAATATAATTATGTATCTATGTATTTATTATATAGCATATATTATAATGTTGAATCTGTTCAGTCTCGTTTTGTTAGGTATTTATGTATCAAGAATGGGATCCGTAAAGCTATACCTACCTGATTATAATGAGAGGTTGAGGCACTTTAAATTGATTACCTTAAAAGAAAGACGTAACCATTCTGACTTACTGATACTTCATAAGATTATTAACTCTTCCATAGATGCACAATTAATTAACTATTTTAACTTTAGGTCTTGCCAACATAGTAAGCGCCATCATTTTATTTTTTAATTGCCTACATCCACCTTAAATTCCACATTTAATACGAGTAGCCAGGCAATATAATGAAAGATCCAACGTGACAGATTACCCTATTGATATTTTCTCCATGAGTTTCGCTTCATACAGACACTCCCTACATAAATAGTGCGACGAGCGCACTTCTTTGTAGCTCAAATTGGTTCGTTTTGTAGTGTTCTAGATTCTAGATTTAGGTCTAATATACACACTTTTTATTGTTCTTTTTTGTCTCTAATATTCGCATGGTTACTAAAAATATAATTTAAGATGTTATTTTTATTTGAATTGTAAGTGACTGTACTGTTGGTGTGCTTATTATAAATAAATATCTGTGTATCCATTATAGTATATTTTTTGTACTACTCGTAATATACTTTTTATTTGCACCAATGACAACCCCATTTTATGTCCAGAAAATCACTGTCCATTCCATAGGTTGCCTGGAAGAGATTGCAGTAAGCGATCCAGCGAGGCCACCTATTGTATATATTGTAGTGAATAAGTTTTTCGTTTTGTAATTTATAATCTGGTGCACACTAAAATATATATAAATATATAAATTGTTATGTTATGTTGAGAGAATGAAAGGCAACTATCAAAAGGTATTTACAATGCCGATCTGAGTGGAAACACCGGGAGGGGACGCCCTAGAAGGATATACAGTAGTGATCTCATTGGAGATGTTCTTCAGTAAGGTCAGGTGCGTAGTACTCCCAACCTGTGTACGTGTATGACCAGATGCATGAACGTAAACAAAGCAAAAGAAGTATGTTAGGATCGTAGCATGTAGCCTTCTGTAGTGTCTGCCTACTCGCATGGGAAGAAGGCGTGATTTTATATATGTGTATGTATCTATGGGCTAAGTGTAATGAGGACTGCAATAGATTTGATTTAATAAAATTTTGCATCGTCAATACACAACACCCGTATGGTCGGACGACATTTAAAAATACGAGTAAGTATCGCAGCGCTGGTATCCTAGTAGGGCTCGCTGTGATGTCACGGACATATTCAGAAATATTTAAATAATTATCAATAAAATAGATATTATTATGTAAAATGTTAACAAGTAAAAATAAAATATTCATTATATCCAGTTCATTTAATTCAGTAGCATTTGCTACCACTAAACCAACGAGGCAGTCCTAATTCTATCGTCACAAAATCACGCACTTTTCCATCAGGACTTACCGACTCGATAACCAAAGACTAGAATTTATTTGTAAGTTTTTGTTAAGAAAACAATGCGTACACATCTCCACAATTGTTGTGACATCAATAGGACAATTCACACTCATAACAAAGGTGAAAAAGATGCCTTCTTTCAAATCCGATTACAGGCTAAAGAAGCACGAATTAGTCACACTATGCGGCCGGGGAGCGGTCCCCGTTTTCCCCTAGAGAGAAGACCGCGGCTTAAGTAACGTGGCTGGGCCGGATTTATAGGTGTGGAAAACCAAGAAGTGCAGGCCTCAATTTTTTTGGATCATACGAAAAAAACGTATTTAAAAGGGTACGTTGTAAATACAAACTTTTTTCTTCGGACTCAAAGATGTATATTTTTTTCTTTTATAAAAAAAAAAAATTGTGAATGCTCCTTATTTGTGGAGGCCCGGGACTAGAGCTTCTGTTGCCCGGCTCTAAATCCGACCCTGACGTGTTGTATTAAATTTGCTACAAACCAGATGCTCAGCCCTTTGAGAATACGTAAGCCTCGTAGTTCCGTTCCGTAAGCGTTTGTTTACGAATTTTGTTGCTGTTCCGCCAAAATGAAAGCCGCGGAGATAAGTGATTGTGGTAGAAATATAACTACTTGGATGGTAGATATTTAGCATGCGAACTAATGTTAACTTTTGTGATTTTGGCGGTCTGTCCAGTCCTGTGCCCATATCTCTCGCCGGAGCGCCCTTACTGATCTGCTCCGACTTTCAGGACCTAGGGTCGCTTGTCCAAGGGGATGGTGAAGTAGACCACGACGTAACGCACGGAATCACCCTCAAAACCCTTAAGTTAAAAGCGAAAATCTACAAGTCTGTGATAAGGCCTGTCGTATTGCCGGAATGCTGGGCCATGAAGAGGATGGATGAAAAAAGATTTCATGTAGCGGAGATGAGAATGTTGAGATGGATATGTGTAGTGACGAGAATGGATAAAGTCAGAAATGAGTATATAAAGGGAAGTTTGAAAGTGGCGCCGGTGACAGAAAAGTTGAATGGACGTCGTTTGGCATAGTAATGGGCATGTGATGAGGAGGAAAGGAAACGCATGTGACGAGGAGAGTGATAAATATAAATGTGGATGGATGGAGAGGGAGAGGAAGGCCAAAAAAAGATGGATGGATTGTGTGAAGAATGATATGAAAGAGAAGGGAGTGAATGATAGAGTGACGGTTGACAGGGGAGAATGGAAAAAGAAAACGTGTTGCGCCGACCCCAAGTAACATGGGACAAGGGCAGGAAGATGATGATGATGATGAACTAATGTTAACTTTACATCTTAAAAAAAATGTTACATGGGAATTAAATACTCAACAATATCATTTTTCTATAAGTACAAATTAAGAAAATTGAAATATCTGTTTCTAGTCAATATAACAGCTTTTATGCATAATTATGGAAGTATATACGTTTCTTATAACAAAAATACAATATTTAAATTTTGTATATGTCTGTCTGTTTGTTTCGGCTAATTTCCGATACAGCTGGACCGATTTTGACGGGACTTTCACTGGCAAATAGCTGATGTTACAAGAAGTAACTTAAGCTATTTATACGCCGCAGACAGCAGCTAGTTTGGAATAAATGAACCTGAAAACTATCCCAGCTAGGTTAACTAAAGAAAATTTATTCTCTTACAAATTATATAGCCCAGGGGCTATAATCACTACATATTATAAAACAAAGTCCTCCGCCGCGTCTGTCTGTCTGTTCGCGATAAAGTCAAAAACGACTGCACCGATTTTCATGCTGTTTTCACCAGTAGATAGCGTGTTCTCGAGGAAGGTTTTAGTATAATTTGTTAAGTTTTTGTATAATTTTTTCTATACATTAACGATATTTGTTGCGAGGTGTCTGAAAAAATAAGCCGTCTGGGAGCTTTCAACGAAAATGCTATCTAAACCCTTTGAGATATAACAAAATAATGTATTGTGGAATTGTGTATCTTATATAGGTATCCAGAAAAGTCCGCGATGGCATATGTCTATCTCTTAAGGATAACATACTATATCTATTTTTATTTTATTTTTTATTTAACAATTTATGTACACACATATAAACAGACAGGAAGAAAGGAACAGAAAAATACGTACAAAGGTGATGTTAATGATGTTTGATCTTATTTCTAATAAAATCTCATCCAGCATACCTGCGATAGGAAAGTAGATATAGAGATAGAGAGTTGTCTTTTTGTAGGCATTTGTTGTATTTAGGTAGTCGGAACATACTTGGGTGTTTCTTCGAGTTTACATTTATTTTGCACTTTTTTCTGTAATTTTATAATTTTGTCTAATTTAAAAGTAAGAGTAGTCGGATATAAATCTACATTGGAGGCAGTGAGGATATGTGTCTAGGGCATTGAAGATTCCGCAGTACAAATTGAGAAAAATAGCATCGAAGAAATCTTTTGGGGATGGTAATGACATTATGTTACTGGTAATGAAATTTGTGTTGCTGGTAATGATTTTATGTTCCTGGGAATGACGATAAAAAAGAAAAGCATTTAACAAATTTTTGTTTTTATTGTAGAACCAAAATATATTAAAGTATTGAATCAACATAGTATTACCTAATCAGTTTTCAGTAACCACCCAAAGTAAAATAGGCAAAAAAAAAATCAACACCAACATTTTGTTAACATCACTATTTATTCATTATTTCAGTCTCTTATATTCTCTTCTTTCTACGCTAATCCTTAACTTTTATTATTTCTTAAAATTTCTTAACTAAACTCTTATATTTGGCTGATTTACTATATCTTTGATTTAATCACTCTACTTCTCTTCATTTTACATCACCGTATACTGCTTTAAAATCTTATAAGAGTGCAAAAAGAATTTCGGCAATGCTGTTTCCAACTTTTGGATCAACTTTAAAGGTTCTTCTGTTTCTTTCTCCTTGGATGTCATCTGCTGTTTTTTCACAATTCCTTTGTTTGTAGTAATTTCTTTATTTACCCTTTTCCATTCATAATAGGTTACAAGAACGTTGTTTGAAAACTCCATGTATTCAGGCACTCTTCCAGCACAAGCTGCACATGTTCTCTCCAAACATTCGGGATTTTTAGGGTCACAACATATGGATTTTAGAAGTTCTGCAGAATTTCTGGATTTTAACATTTTGGCCTTATTTAAGGCATTGATTAGAAGATCCATATTGGTGTGGACGATGCATAAACAAGTGTCTCTATTTTGTGGCTATGGAAATAAGACCCAAAAAGGCCTTTCTTTGCAAAAAGTTGAGTAATGAATGGCAATGTTTGTTTCCTTTATGAATTTTTGGTATAGTTCTGTTAAAGTTGCCGTTAGAAATCGCTTTTGATGTCGTATTTTATTCTTTGTTATGAACTCCTTTTTTCCTGCTCTAATGACGCTGTTATTATCATCATTGTAAAAGGCTTGTATGGCCTCACGAATAGTATCTGATATTTTTGATTTCAGTAGTTTTTTTGGTGTTTTCTTTGGTTTCTTAAATTTTGGTAAAACTTTTATAGCTCTGGGCTTCTTTGATTGCAAGCTGTCATTTTCTATAGGTGCCTTATTCATATTTTCTTCACTTTGTCGACGTCTAAGTTCTCGCATTCGATACAAGGCATTTTGGCGTTTCAATGTCTTAATAATTTCTCTCAAATATCCCTGTTTTTTCTGTTCCTTGTAACGTACTCTTCTTAAAATCAATGAAACTTCTTTAGCTGTGTAAACCCGATCGCCAACCCCTTTCAATGGATCTCTTGAATTTTCTTCAATAATGACTTCTTGGTTTTCTTGGATCTCAATTTGTACTGGTTCTGGTAATTTCTGTCTTTCTTCTTTCTTGCTTTGCCTGTAACGTCTTGAATTTTCTTTTCATTTCATTCTTTGTAGTTTCTGTTTATTCTTATTTTTTTCTGTAATTGAAGTAATATTCTTTTCTGCTTTTCTTTTCAAATAGCGTGCTCTTTGTTTTTCTTTTTCAATAGCATATAATCTAGGATCATTTTTGATTTCGGCGTAACGACGTCTTTTGCACAGCCTCTGCTGAGCAAGGCGCTCTTCTTTTCCTTTCTTTGTTTTCGCCATAAATCTGTGAATAAAATGACCCACTCTCTAGTTTAATGACTTCAAGGCGAATTATGATAACCGAATACGTAAAAAATACAGTCGAACATAGAATAAACCAACCTTCTTCTTTTTTGAAGTCGGTCAAAACATAAATTCAACTCATTTGTCATTACCCGCAACAATTCGTCATTACCCACAACATGAAATATCCCGGCAATGACGTTACTGGTAATGACGATTTCAATTGAAACATGTCTGAACTTGTTTAAAATGTTCATGAGGAATAATATATTCAGTGGAAGTTTTTTAGGTTTCATATTACCTGTAAAACACTGAAATAATGAAATTGCATACATAAATAACTCACCGAGTAATCCTAAATTCCGGTAATGATGTTTTTCTTGACGAAGGCTGCGTAGAAACACTTTTTTCCAATTTTATTCACAAAATACACGCGCACGCCGGACGAGTACTCAAGGTCGACTAACTATCGAAAGGGGGTGCGGGGGGACGCCGCGCAGGATTACGGGTTATAGAGCAAAGTGTCACTTTTTAAACTTTTTTATCCTGTTGCGTGTAATGACAGAAAACAAATGCCAACCTTTTTTCGACTAAAATAATATATTCGGTTTTTTAAATCGGCCCTTATTTATGCATAAAATAAGAACATATATTACTATTATAAAACTTACGTACATTAAATTGGTTATTCAGGCACCATTATTAAATTATTTTTGATAAACTAAGAATGTGCGTGATTTGAACGTTGTGGGCGATGACGTTTGGTAAATATTTTATAAAATAGAATCAGAATTAAACTACTTATGTTCACAGAGAGGTAGTGCCTCTTTTTAAAATTATAATAGGAAGCTAAGTTATGCCTTTTTTCTAAAAAAATTACAGCTTACATTTTTTTATTAGACTTGAACATAGTTTTTCGCTCATTTGAAGAAACACCCACTTATCCTTTTTATCCCGGTAGTATATTTCCGTAGGTGAATTTCCGACAGTCACACGGGCGAATCCGCGGGCAAAGGCTAGTTATATATATATAGGGGCTGCCGCGCTTCTGTAGCGCGTCGGGGATGTTCGCGGACGCACGCGTTCCGGATTTCGGCTCGCTGCTGCGTCTGCGAATTGCATCACTGATGCACGTGGCTACTGTAGCCGGCAGGGTGGATGGCCAAATAATATGCCACTGGATGGCGGCACACAGACCGTAATTCAGATATGTGAGGTATACACAAGCCGGCGGGGTGGTTTGTTTTAGTTATTATTTTATTAAGTAACACGCACATGTACATGTTATACATTTATGGATCCCTGGTCTGAAAATATAGGTTATATTATTATTATTTCCTTTATTTCATTTTTATACATATCATTTACATTTTTAAATATTTCTATAAAAACATACAAAAATAAAAACATTTAAAAATATAAAAAATAGTAGCCCACCAGTATCGGGAACAGAGTCCAAGCTACCGGTAGTCAGGGCTCCTGAGAGAGGAACCTCCTTACGATACGCGCCGTGTCCAGAAGTACCGATTTCTGTATCAAGCCCTTGATCCAGCTACCTAACGAGAGCCTCTTCAGATGATGGTCGAGGCTCTTGGCTATTATGCCGTTGGCCATCATTATTATTATTAAACAAATTTAAAGTAACAAAATAAGTGAACTGATGAGAATGCTGAAAGCTTTTCTAAATGCTTATTAAAGCAAGTAACTTTGTCACAATTAAAGCGCGGTTCGCTTAACGACCTGTTCAAATATAGTTTAGTAACTACGGCTATCTCGATACCTATTGGTAATTGGAAGTCGTGTCGCTTTTAAAAAAAGGGTTATTTCGAACGAGTAAAACAGAAATCCGCTTTGTATTTTGGTGTGAAAACGAAGTTTGAATATAGATTGACATTCGGTTTGTGGGTTCCGTTGAAATGATTCGACGCGACAGGGGCTAACGAGAAACATCAGACCACTCCGAACGAAATTCAATTACCCTCTGCAATCGTGGGGCCACTTATTGTTTTCGATTTCTGTCACCGTGTTTATTGACTTCGTAGTTGCACTTTCAATGTTTTAAAACTCAATTTTATGGATACATGGTGACTTGAACACTCGAAATACCTACGTATGGGGGAAGAGCTAAGGTAGCCCGCGAAAATCAAATTTTCTTACGATTTTTACAATTTGCAGCTCATTGTTTAGGTGTACTAGCCTTTTCCCAACTATGTTGGGGTCGAATTCCAGTCTTACCAGATGCTCTTAGTCTTACGAGACTGCCTATCTGACCTACATAACATTTTAAATTTCGAACCGAGTGAGTTGCCTACAATTAGTTTACTCAACTGCATAAGGTAGAATTAATTTAAAAAAAACCGGCCAAGTGCGTGTCGGACCAAACACAATGAAGGGTTCCGTAGTTGGGTTGAATTTATCCCAAGAACAAACTTAACATTGTAGTAAAAAAATATTTTCGGGACATGTTTTTCAACTGTAAAATGTAAGTTGGTCGACTATTAGTCGGTAACTTGTAAAGCCTACTTAACTGTGATAGTTTTCCTTTTAACTTTATACTACCGATGTGAATTTTTTCACATATCCAAATACAGCTTGCAGGGGGGGACACTTGACTCTAACAAAAATTAGCAATTTAAAGCTTAATATTCCGCAATTTTTGAACGGCCTACCCAAAAATAAGACACACCATGGGATAAATGAGAAAAAAAATCATCTCCACTTTTTTTACGTGTAGGAGAGGTACCTACCCTAAAAAATAATATAGATTTTATTTTACCACTTTGTCGGCGTAATTAATATGTACATATACCCATACCAAATTACACATTTCCAGTACTAAGAGTCTCTGAGCTAAACCACGGACAGACAGACAGACAGACGGACATGACGAAACTATAAGGGAAACCCTTATAGTTGTTGACTACGGTACCATAAAAAAAGAAATTTCCTACAAAATAATGAACAACTAAAAATATTTGACTACTTATCTGACCCCATTATGACAACATGACACCATACAACAGCAATATGACGTGACGGGTCAACGAAAATGTTGCTCGGTTGTATAGCGTAACTCATTAGCGGGCTAATTATTGCTAATTAGCATTGAAGAGTGGTCTGCGGTGGTACGAAATATGTTGCAGAAAAATAAATTAAAAATATCGTCCATTACGGAAAATCTTCCTTCGCTCGTTTGGCGTTTGAAAGTGATTTTTCCTAAATAGCGTTTTTACTTTTTTGTATGTAATGTACAGTGCGACATAAAAGAGTAGAAATTAAATGAGGGCGCCACTTTCTACGTAACTGTCACATTTTTGACGTAAAATGCTTAAACCAGGGCTTTAAATACCGGTAAATTTTCATAACGTTACCTTGTATTGACAGAGTTAACGTTATTATTAAAATAACGGTAATCGATTTAACGTTATTTATGCGAATATTAATTTTACCGTTATTTTAAACGGGTGAGATGTAAGTAGTGGGGCCTGAGGCGTGCGGCGCGGCGGAATCCCGCCCTCGCGCCTCTCTGATGCCGTGTAGATCAAAACGTTACCTGAATCTGCCTGATTCTTACCCACCGAACGGCAACGTAGCTAAATTAACGTTAGTTATCGTATTTTTGTTAATGTTAATTAACGTTATATTACTGGTAATGTTATCAAGTAACGTTAAATTTTTGTAACGTTAGTAGGTATTACATTGAAGTTTAACTTTACATAACGGTTATTATTATGTTATTTGGTAACGTTAACAAGCCCTGGCTTAAACATGGCAAAAATTTAGTATGGTTTTTTTTTTGTATTTTTTATTTTTTTATTTCTACTCTTTATGGCCAAGCTGTAATTCAGACCTAAGATGTGAAAGTAACACTACAGGACTACGGTAACAAGACTAAACCACTGAACTGAAGTTGATAACATGTGGCTTAAAGATAGCTTGAAACTTTGGCAAATTACTCAAATCAAATCCGAAATTCACATGGACGAAGTCGCGAGCGAAGTTTGTAACTATCTCCAAATGTGTGTATTTTCATACCTATACAAACACAAACTGAGCCTGAACACACAGAATCATCCATCATTTCCTCAACCCGAGTCCTCAAAACTAATGCTTATGCGAAAGTTAAAACCACATGTGATGTAACTTTAAGATACGACATCTTGTAATTACAATCGTTAGTCTCTAATGGTGTCATATCACTGTAATTTGAATTAATTGTGGATCAGCACGGGTGGAGTGAAAAGTGGCTGTCATTGGATATAAAGGTCGACGTAACATTAGGTATTGATTTAGGGTTTACCTGATTTATGTAACCGGAGCTCTTGGAGATGTTATTTGATTCTACCTATAACTTACACCACTTAGGTATAGAATGATAGATAGATTGAAATGACATAAAAGGATTTTTAAACAACGAACACGTTAGATTTTCTTGTTTTTTTATTTTTCTCAATTTTAATGATGGTCTGTGGCATTTTGAGTACTTTATGCGGCCTACCCAAATGCTCTTCTTTGGTATTTTTTGTCGAGTCGTTGAGCTCCTTATGTCCTAAGTTGAGCTCCACGATTACTCACTGGACAGGTCCTTTCCTAAAAAGAACATTTCAGACACGGATCTACATGGTCGTCACATGATCTGACCAAGATTATGTCTGAACATTAAAGGAGACTTTGACTTCTGAGTTTGTTTCGCCATTTCTTCTCAGGGGTCGTCAGATAGAAAATGTCAACTCCATCTAATTAAAAAAAAAAAATTATATGATGTGAAAAAATGATTCCGATATCCTATTTTACAGAATAAACGATTTCATTTAATTTCAAATGATAATGAATCTTTATTTACTTTTACTCTATTTCCAATTTGTGCAAATCTTACTTAACTACTCTTACTTGGCTACATATTATATTAAACTAGCTTCTGCCCGCGACTTCGTCCGCGTAAAATTTCGGCCCACAACCCACCCCGTCGCATCGCATCGCCCGTCCGCGCAATTACTTCGTTTTCGCTTAGCGTTTTTTCCGAGTTTTTGTCGTTTTGCTCGGCTCCTTAGGGGCGTAGCGTGATGTTAAATAAGCTAACTTCGCAAAAAAAATTGTGTTGCGAAGTTATTTTAAAATACAAATATCTCCTAAGATGTTGATTGAAATCAACTGATGTCAAGGACAATTTTGTTTACAGTTAAATATTTGTGATTACTAACATATTTATTTGGATAAGGATTAATATTATGTTAAAAACTCCTTCGCAAATAATGCATTAATTTCGAACAAATTTGATTACCATAAAAAAAGCTTATAGTGAGTCAATCTTACAAGATAGACATATGCTGTCGCAGACTTTTGTTTAGATCTTTTAAAGAGGATCAATCCATCATACATGATATTTGCGTACATTAAACCGTTTACGCAGCGCACGCAAAGGAAGCTCTCAAAAAAGAGTATTTTTCCCCGTTTTTGCAACATTTTTCATTTATGCTCCGCTCCAATTAGTTGTAGCGTGATGTTATATAGCCTATAATATCCCTCAATAAATGGACTATCCAACACAAAAATAATTTTTCAATTCCAACCAGCAGTTACTGAGATTAGCGCGTTCAAACAAACAAACAAAAAAACTCTTTCAGTTTTAAATATGTTCTGTGAGGGTGAGAAATGTGCCTGTTCTGTGAGGGCAGAATCTAAAGCGTATATTATTATAATAAGGTCTCCGTTATATTCTTTCACATGCACCAAATCACCCAAACTAAGCTTATAAATATTTCGCAAAATCAGCACCCTCTGAGAAAATATGAATATCATCACTCAGTCAAGAAACGCTGACGTGCTCCCGAAACTAATTGCAGGCGTTTCTTCTAAAATGATGACTGTAGTTCGTTTTACTTTTATACACACAAATGGTGTCATTAATTAAAAGTTAGGTGATTAGCGCCAAATAAGCTATTCAAGGCAACGAACACCAACCCTTTTGTCAACCGAGTCTGAGGAAACTTTCTGTAAATTGATTCATTTATTATGTTTTATTCTTAAGTCAAGCGGTAATTTATCGATTATCTGCTTTTATAATTATTCGTGTCGCTTCGAGGGTTGGTAAGAGGAAAGACTCTCGTCACTTTTAGAATAATTTCAACTTTTATTCGAATTTTTAAATTGAATTTTCAGATAATATCGAAATTCATTCGGCTTAAGTTGCTGGATCAAAATTATAATTGTAATATATAATTTTACATGAATCAGCTGTGATATACGAAAACACGAATACGTGTGAGAATACAGGGATTATTTTTCAGTATTTTGGATTCGAAAAACCCTGATTTGATTACGTTTAACTTATCAATTGTATCAATACATCATATCGTCATCGGTATTTCGCGGACGCAGATCAAAAACAAAAATCCTTTTGTATCCAAAAATAATCCGAATTCCAATCAAAATTACTGATTGCACAGCAAAATACTCAACTCAAAATATTACGAACTATGTAACAATTTATATTCGTGGCGCACCGCTATTTATCTTAAAGTTAAGCTTTTCAAATAAATAATATCTACAAAAGTGACATCGAAAGACCTAAATCCGAAGACCGAAAGATCGAAAACATCGAAGCGGGTCTAAATTTGTTTCTAAGCAATAATAATGAGTAGTCAGCGGGCCCCCGCTTCGCGGGGACCCTATTTCTGGGTGGTTTAGACAAAAATAACCACGATGGGAATGGCGGGGTCTTCGGACTTAACCTGTCTGAGTCGGGGCGCCGCAAATCCCGATTACTTTAATTGTAGTGAAATAATTTATTTGATATAAAAAAGTATATATATGATGGAAATAAATTGATAGGCGATAACTTTTTTTTTATGTGCAATTAATAATAAAAAAATACTCCATTTTAATCAAATCAACCCTATCCCTAGACTTCTGAAGTGGCAACCTTGTTACTAGGACAACGGATCTCGTAGCTAAGCGTACTTTGGAAGAGCGCTAATCTAATAATCTTATTGAATAGTATCGAAATCTTAAGTCAAGTCCTTTTAGGGTACTTCAGGCTTATTGGAAATGCCAAGTACTTGCATTTTGTTACAGTCAATATTATTCAAGAGCTTCGATTGTTTAGAAACTTCAAGCGGATTGTGATTTTAAAACAGTATATACTTACTTCAATTCGAACAAGTTTAAGGTAAAAATGTTTGTACTTGGTAAGGTTAGGTCTTTAAACAACTAATGACCACTTGACCATTGACTTTTGAATATTGCTACAGTAAAACTTCTAGGTAAAACATTTCAGTCATTGAGTTAAATAACTAGAGAAGCAAACCTCATTAAAATGTGTCAAAAATGTGTAACCACTATTTTTAAACGCGACGTCGCACGGTGGTTCAAAACTGCTATATGAGGGACATTGGGCTTTTTTTTACAAAAACTATTTTTTTTTAACACTTGTCGAAAGCTCTGTCATTTTGATGAATAATTGTTAGGAAACTTTTTTAGCGTCACACAGAGCACTGAACTGACGTTAGCTACGCTTATATGGCTGTGGCCATATGTCAAATAGCAACGCCTTAGCGCGGTAATTACTAATCTATTATAACATATATATCAATGATTTCAGTTCATAAATATTCTTACACACTTTTTGAAATTTTTCCCTAGAACACCACTGCCTAGTATAGGCTCATTTATCTTCAATTTTGTTATATTATAGTAGTTAGTTATAAACAGGGTCATTGGTAAAACACTAGCAACTTCTCAGACTAACAAAATAAACAACAACATTGGTTCTATGACTTTTAATAATTCATCAGATTTTCATACAAAAATTAAAATATTTAAATTCAACACTCTAAATGTTACGGACTCTAAGCGTAGCCTAACAAACTACCGTGTCTAGTGCACGAGACGCATAGGTAGGTACAACAAAATACAGAATAGGGATGATGTCTAAAAAAATATTTTTGTCCGTCATGTAGATTATAAAAAAATATTGGACACGTATTTTTTCTTTTTTACGTAATCAAAACATTACGGCGATACATTGAGTTCAAATTTGGCATGACGTCACTTCTCAGTAGATTTTATACGTAGCTGTGACGTAACGAGCCCGCACTCCCCAAGTTTAATGTGTTTTATCTAAGTAATTTTTTATTAATATGATAAAGCAATAAATACGTGTCTAATATATTTTTATTATCTGATTGACGGACTTAACAGTTTTTCTTTTTTTTTTTACCCAGGACACATCCGTTTTTGGTAAATGTATTATGTTTTGTAAAAAGTCATAGAACAAAAGTTGTTGTTTATGATGTTAGTACTCGTAATACAGTATTTCAACAACGAGGGTGGGCGCTGATACCTATAATTACAAGATATTGAGTTATCTTAGCTTAGGTATTGGCTGCAACTCGAACATACAACCTTACTTACCTTAAGGGCTTATTTTTGATATAAACTATGTTTTTTATTACTTGAAGGTGCAAATAAACAATTTTAATTTTAATTTTAATATCGCAAGGTTTTTAGTGTTTTACCAATAACCCTGTATATAGGGTCTATTTATTCATACACGAAATATTTTAAGAGATACACCTGTAGGTGGTAAAGAAGCAAGAGAACGATATTATATATATAATTTTTTTAAATACTTGACACACATAATATGTAGTATGATGATTAATGATCATTCATAATATAAGTAACTAAAGGTTTTATGCAAAATGTCTCAAGCAATTTTAAAATTATAATAATTACGTAAACATAAAAACACTTGAATAAAAATAAAAAAATCGTGCCGTGTGGTGCCGGACGTAAAGAATAGCAACACCCTATTTCTTCCTATGGGTGTCGTAAAAGGCGACTAAGGGACTTACTAGAGAATGGCCAGCAGCGTTCTCTATGCATTTTTAACACCATACTGCGATCGCCAACCAGCGTGGCGATTATTGCAAATCCCCTCCCTTTAGGGGGAGCCCTATATCCAAACGTGGACGTCTTTCGGCTGAAATGACGTTGGTGATGAAAAAAAAAATTTTCGTTGCTATGGCTTACTTATAGATGTTTCTCTTAAATTATTTAGTATATGAATAGATACACCTAATATAGTAGCTTCCTACTGTAAAACTTAAAAAAAAAATGCGCTTATACGTCACTGCAGTATTTAAAAAATAAACATTTTGGGTTCACAACAAGAACCTACCTACTTAAGTATGATACCCGTACATAATGTATCATAATTCGATCGTTAAGAGAAGCTGCCAGGTAATATCTACACTGGAAAAAATATTAAGCCTAACTACTTCGGCTATTTCAGGAATAATCAAAGTTTGACAAGACTTTGTAAAAGTTAACTTGATTTAATAAAAGTGATTCACAACAGCCTACACAGGTTTTGGTTACATGTTGCATAAATTTATGTGGTCACTTTTTTGTGTTACATGTTGTCGAAAGTTTGTTTATGTATAAGTAAACATTTTTTTCAGTGCAGCACCGTACATTTTCTCGAACTTAAAATCTAGTACTTGGAACCAGGAAGGCCTATCAATTAGCCGGTCCATTGTCGCGAAATAACTGCCTCCCCTTATAAAATCCTCCTCGCAAAATTTGGTAAATATTTTATTTACGTAATTTTCATTATTTTAATGACGACGTTTCATTTTATGTTTTCTACCGAATTCAAATTAACAAGATGTATTTTTTTGGTACAAGCCTTTGGGTACAAGCTTTCACTTCGGAAATTTTATTTTAAAACTATGTTTATAAAGGTAATGGAATACGTAAGTGGTTGATATCTGAAAAACGGTCGTATTGTTTACCAATTCGAATATGACCTGGCCGACTAAAAGATCTTTTTTAATAATAATACTAGCGGCTTCGCCAGCGTAGCTTTTTGTAAAAATAAGTTAAGACTACTACAAACAGGCGCGACACGTGACGAGACACAAAGACACCATGTGCCGCGTGACGAGCGGTCTGTAGGGTGCATCCCTAACATACGTAATGTCAATGCAAATGTAAAATATCAATGAATGCTCAACGGGATGGATCTAAATAAAAATGCAAGTTGTCCGACTCAAACCACGTCTAATTGAACACTAATTAAAATATGTACAGAATGCATCATCTAGGCTCCGCCGTATGACAATGCACTGCCAAATGTAGGTCGCGATCAAAGTGCAAATACGCGAGCCTACTAACTAACTTATTACATCAAAAATACATATTTTAAAACCATGTACGTAGACTGTACACGGTCTCTATGTGTCGCGTCGCGTGTCGCGCCTGTTTGTAGGAGCCTTTACTCCTTATAGCATCAGCTGTCTGCCAGTGAAACTCTTGTCAAAATCGGTCCAGCCGCTTCGGAGATAAGCCGGAACAAACAGACAGAAATACAAAACAAAAAAATGTTTTTTTTTTTTTTTTGTATAGGTACATTATCCATACTAATATTATAATACTAATATTATAAATGTGAAAGTAACTCTGTCTGTCTGTCTGTCTGTATGTTACGTTTTCACACCTAAACCGCTGAACCGATCGTCATGAAATTTGGCAGAAATATAGCCTGGGATATGGAGAAGGACATAGGTTACTATTTTACGCGATAACCGACATCCACGCGAGCGGAACCGCGAGCAAAAGCTAGTACTTTCATAATGCATTTAGTCAATTCTGTTATTTTGACATTACAAACAAACACTTCAATTTTATTTGTATAGATAGAAAAACTTGATGAATTTGCTTTAATATAAAAAAAAATCTAATAAGCACACATGTCGCACGTTACGACAGTTTTAGAGGATCTAAAAAACTGTCGTAACACGCCGAAAACAAGTTTTTGAAAAAAGGCCGATTTTAATTATTTTCCGATAAACTATGTTTGATTAGAGATGATTTTTAGCCTTTTATTATTTTAATCAACAAAGGATTTATCAAACTACTCGTATTTTCAGAATGTAAAATGTAAATGTAATGAATGAATGAAAATAATGAATGTAATGTATTTTTTGTGTTAACGACAGTTTTTAGAGGATGTACGATGTATTCTGCATTAATCAATGTAAGGATATTTACTTACATAATAAAGTAACTTTGAAATATAGTAATGCGAGTAGAATCTTTTGTGGGTACACACACACACCCTCACACACCAATCCACATAAGCAAGTAGAGTACAAATACGTAAATCTGTCCTAAATCTCGTACCTACAAGAACTGGTGTCGAAAGGGCTATAAAATATGAAGTTCAACAACTATTACTAGAAAATAGCAAGTAAGAGCCCGAACGTCGAAACAAACTTGGATCGTTTGTGGTTCGCGATAGTGAGACAGATGGTGCCACCAAGATAGTTTCGAGAAGGCTCGTCTTCTTAACGCGTCAAGAAAGTCTCAAGTAATTTCACTGAGGAGTGAGGAGCTCTTCACTAACCTTCAGTTTCGTAAGTAGCTTTTCGGAGATGTATTACTAAAAGTTTGGATGTTTTATGGCGCAAGTGTAGTCTGTTTAGTTAGATGAAACGGGGTGTCTAGGTTTACTATGGACGTAAGTAATCTATAATTTGTATACATAGCAATCTCTTGCCCTTATCCCAATTTATTTGGGGTCTGCGTGACATGTCTTTTTCTTCCATACTTCTTATTAGATGTCATCGCGGTAGTCACCCCATTTCTAACCATATAATATCATCTTTCATACAATTTGATTAGGTATAAGTAGATGATTACTATTGTATACCCAAAGTCTCTAATTCAGATCATTTATGTAAACAAATTAATGTCAAGAAATGTCACTGTCAAAATGACAGGACAGTGGTACAAAACAAATATCATAAGTTTGGAGTTTCTTGCCCATTCTTCTCCATACATAACTACATTTTGGAAGGCGCAACTAGAATCAATTAATTATTCATGTAATTTTTGACGTTCAAAAGTGCATCTTCGTGCCTATTTGAAATAAATTATTTGACTTTGACTTTGACATATTTTTTTTTTTTTTTGTAAAGGCATCGCTGAAATTAAAGTGAATTAATTATAAGAACTATGCAAACAAATGACCGTTGCCAAAGAATGATTTGTGTAGTATGTCGGAGACACGGCATATGATCGTCATAATCAGCCCTTTTAAGTCTAGTGCTAGACGTAGGTCTCCCAAAACCGATTTCCACTCGAAACAGTTTACAGCCGTTTTCATCCAAAATCTGGCTAGATATGCTACTTACAATATGAATCTATGAACGAGAGTTGCAATATTTGAAGATGTAAAAAATTTGAAATGTTTGGATCTCCTGCATTATTACCAGTATCACAAAATATTTTATACCAGAAAATCTCCTTTTTTAATAGCTTTGTTTAAAACCGAAAATTTATAAAAATAATTACGGTATGATTATTTTTTAATTATTATTTCTTAATATCAGTAAGTACTTAAAAGAAAATGAAACCTCTTTTGTCGCCATTTTATGTGAATTACCATTACGAAGATGTTTTTTTTGTTATGTTATTCCCTTTGTTTACATAAATTATCTGAATTTGAGACTTTGGATATAGTTTTTGTTGATTTTTTTTGGTTCTGGTGCCTACACTTATGTTTGGAAGTGAATGTTGGGTGTGGCAAAAGAAGCATGAAAGTAGAATAAATGCTGTGGAAATGCGTTTCTTGCGAAGCATGTGTGGCGTGACTGTGAATTATAGATTGAAAAATGATGTGATAATGCAACAAAATTGAAAAAAGCATGCTTAGATGGTTTGGTCATGTTGAGAGGATGAATGAAAAGCGACTTACAAAAGGTATTTACAAGGCAGATGTGAGTGGAAACGGCGGGAGGGGACGCCCTAGGAGAACATAAGTGACCTAATTGGTGCGTAGCACTCGCAACCGGCGTGCGTGTATGACCAGGATGTATGAATGTAAACGAAGCAAAAGAAGTATGTAAGGAGCGTAGCAGGTGGCGCTCTATAGTTTCTGTCTACCCCCATGGGAAAAACGCGTGAGTTTATATATGTATGTATGTGTATTTATTTTGTATACGTGATTATTATTGGACAAACATTACGTATCTTGTAACAAAATTTTAATGCACGAATTCGGTGTCTTACAACTCTATAAACTTAGATTTACTATTAATTTTATTATATAGATTTATTACTAGACTAGCTTTTACCCGCGGCTCCGCCCGCGTGGATGTCGGTTATCGCGTAAAAAAGTAGACTATGTCCTTCTCCATATCCCAGGCTATATCTCTGCCAAATTTCATGATGATCGGTTCAGCGGTTTAGGCGTGAAAATGTAACATACAGACAGACAGACAGACAGATAGACAGACAGACAGACAGACAGAGTTACTTTCACATTTATAATGTTAAGTATGGATTCATGACGATCGGTTCAGCGGTTTAGGCGTGAAAACGTAACATACAGACAGACAGACAGACAGATAGACAGACAGACAGACAGACAGACAGAGAGAGTTACTTTCACATTTATAATATTAGTATGGATTAGTATATTAGTATGGATTAGTATATTAGTATTAGTATTAGTATATTAGTATTAGTATGGATTTACTATAATTTACTAAATTTGAAGTGAAAAAGAAAACAAGGACCTTGTGTGTGATACCTACTTATGGTTGAGATTCATATTTTTTGTCCAATTTTCCTGCAAATAAAGTGTTATTGAAATAAACATTTTGCCTTTTAGTTGCCCCAACAACTTCGTAGACAGTTTCCTTTCATCCCCACAAACGAACACTTATCTCCTCGAATTTTTTCTCATATCAAAAGCAAAAGCAATAATAATTTACACGACACGTAATGCTCACGATACGGAAACATAACAAGTATAACAATAACCATAATAACGTGAGTGTTCACTGTGGTGTACAGATAGCACAAATTGGTGGAAATTTACAAAAGAAACAACCAGAATGTACACGCAACGGTAGTACACAGGGTGTATAAAATTTTGCGACATTGTTACAGGACTTTGCAGTCTCGCTTTTGTAAAAAAATTCAGCGGGTAATGGGCTATTTTGAAGCCTTCTGTTATTAAGAAGTTTAGTCTAAACTAGTCTAGACTAAACTTGGATGGGATAGTAATTTGTGAGCAGATTGAAAAAGAGAGGAGATTGATTCTCGATCACTTTCGAATACAGATTTTCTTCTTGTGTTTATAATTTTTACTTCAATAATCTTTTAGGAAGTCCGATCGAATAAATTGTGGCAGTAATTTATAACCAGAATCTTCCCTAGACGAGAGAATACCATACAACCAGCGTTTCCATAATTGTCATGCATAAACACAAGATACGAGTAAGACCTGAGCTCCAGCTTACATCGAAATATCCTTGTAACATATACGAAATTGTCAATAAATAACCTTAGTATCGTGTACTACATCATAATGATTTATTACCTGCAAAATTCCACTCACGAGGCGGTCACGGTCTTACTTGGTACGCACGACGTCGTCAAGGTATACCTATATTTCCAGAATAAGCTGACCTCTGTTTCTACAGTCAGGTATTTTTATTTCAATAAAAAAATCTTCTTATTGCAACAGGTTACAGAAAATTTGAGAACCTGGCTCCAGAGCTAGGTTAGAGTACCTGTTTTTCAGTAGCCAATGGTGCCGATTAATTGATTAATTAATTTTAAAAAGTAATTCAAAATTTGAAATTCAAAATCAAAAGTCATTTATTCAAATTATGCTATGAATTAGCACTTTATGAACGTCAAAATTACATAAGACAGTCCCAAAACGCCCGCCTTTAACCACTTCTTTAGCTGGGCAGAATTGGCGCAAAAAACTCCCCAGCAATTGTTTAAAAAATTGGCACACTACTTCAATTTTCAGTGGTATAGCCATTTCAAAGTTGAAGAACGACAGTTGTGATTTTAATATACCGACAATTTAAGTTGGTAATTAATTTCTCTGACTTTACTGTAAGCCCAGCGAGGTCAACTTACACTGGAAATTATAGCCTGATATGTTGTCGTCTGTACTCCGTAGCCCGAAGGTATCGACCAAATAAGGCGTTCGGGGAATTCTCTCGGGTCCAGGTGTACCGACATGCTTCGCATGACATAATAATGAAGCATTGTAAATGATACCGACAAAGTGGTCGCCAATATTGGCCCATAAGAGTATTTTGTGTTTTTATTTAAGTTTGCTCATATCTGAAGGCCCGTGATTAAAATTGATGATCTAGTTAGCGACAGTATGTCAAATACTTCTAAAAAATTTAGGTGCAGTAGAACAAAACTTAAGGCCCTTCCCTAGCGTGAGCGTTCGGTCCTTCTCTATCCAGTCACAGCGGGGACCCTCTGTCCCGCTCCGTGCGTACGCCGACTTCACAGAATTTTTGGAATTATTTTAATAAAACAAGAAGAGTGATTTTTTGAAGTTAAATAAAACGTGAGTTATTAAGATTTTTAAATTATCTATCCATTAGTGTAACTCTCAAATTAATGGAACGTCAACTTTAGCAAAAGATGCATGCAATCAATAATTTTAGTACTTATTTTACACGGAGATTTCAAATGTACAGTCAGCGGTCATAATTGCATTATCATCATATTACTTAAAACACATAAAAATAAATAAGAACGTGCAATGTAATGATAGGATGACGTGCATTAATAATGTGTTTTTAGATGTATTTTATTTCTCTTAATTAATGAGTTGTGCCTCTGAAAAACGCGTTTTGCTCAGGGTATCACTTTAAGTGAAGTGAGCTTGAAGTGACGTGTAATTCCACTTGATGCTTGGGATTGACACTATTGGCAGCTCACTCCATGCTCTCACGTAAGTTTTCACGGTGAGATGGTTACAGAATAGTACTGCAGGTATTTTTGTGATATTGTGAATCAAAATACGAACATTCTTATAATTACGGGAATTACCCCTCTATCATAACTAGAGCTCATATTCGGATGCATATTTACCTAAAGTTAATTTTTGGCTATGAAATTATGGCAGCGGCTTATTCAATATTATTTTGTTAATATAAATCCCGGGATTCCAGAAATTCCGGGAATGCACAACTAATTGTATACGAAACGTCTTTAAATATGTGGTATTATTTGACTTTACACTATAAGCTAGCATTCGATTCTATAGTCAAAAAGTAGTAAATTTATCGATTCCGGAAACGCAAGATTGTTACAATCGAAGGTAAGTAAATATACTTACATTCGATTCTATAATCAGAACTGTAAATTTGTCGATCCCGGAACCGCGGGATTTTTTCAATAAAAAGCGCATTCCATATTAGCCAACATCTCAACTTTAGGTGAATATGCATCCGAATATCCGATCTCTAGTTATAACTATTTCAGGTGACAGATTTTCCTTTTCACATTGTTTTATGTCAATCTGTTTTTTTATTAATTTACACTACTCTACCCTACCCTACCTACCCTCCCTACCTACCTACCTACCTACCTACCTACCTACCTACCTACCTTACCCTACCCTACCCTACCCTACCTACCCTACCCTACCCTACACTACACTACCTACCTACCTACCCTACCCTACCCTACCCTACCCTACCCTACCCTACCTACATACCTACCTACCCTACCCTACCCTACCCTACACTACACTACCTTACCTACCTACCTACCCTACCCTACCCTAAACTACCCTACCTACATACCTACCTACCCTACCCTACACTACACTACACTAAGTGTAGTGTAGTGTAGGGTAGGGTAGGTAGGTAGGTAGGGTAGTCTACCCTACCCTACTCTACCCTACCCTAATTTTTCTCGCCGTAAAAACCAACATTGGACTTTCACGAACATTAAAAAAAAAAATTGGTAAAATTGATCCAGGCGTTGTTGAGTTATGCGCTTACCAACACATTTTGCGTTTCATTTTTATATTATAGACTAGCTTCTGCCCGCGACTTAGTCCGCGTGAAATTTCGGCCCACCCATTGCGTCGCATCCCGTCGCTTAGCGTTCTTTCTGACTTTTGTTCTTTTCGCTTGGCTCCTAAGGATCGTAGCGTGATGTTAGTATAGCCTATAGCCTTCCTCGATAAATGGGCTATCCAACACTAAGCAAATTTTTCTATTCGAATCAGTAGTTCCTCAAACTCTTCAGCTTTATAATATTAAGTATAGATTGGACCTGCTTTTGACCTCGATCTCGTCTGATAGAAAGCAATGGATCACAGTGACATCAAGTAATAACAATATGTATAATCAGTTTTTGCTGGTGACTCTAACTCCAGCTGGTGTGATCTTGATGCTGGCGTCCCTCAAGGCGGCATTTTATCTCCACTTTTGTTCTCTATCTTTATAGATCTCATAACTTCCGAGCTTCAGTGTGCGTATCATCTTTACGCTGACGACTTACAGCTCTACTGTCAGGCAGGTGTTGAGGGCTTATCCGGTGCGGTCGAGGAGCTAAATCGGGATTCACGAGTTGTCAAAAACTGGTCTGATCCTTTTGGGGTGGCGGTTAACCCAACCAAGTGTCAGGCTATCATTGTAGGGAGCCCCTATAGCTTGAGGAGGCTGAATGGTTTAACGGTGCCACCGGTTACCTTTGATGGCACAGTGATTCCGTTTAGCTCTGACGTCAAGGATCTGGGTTTGCATGTTGACACTTGCCTCGACTGGCGTAAGCAGGTCGCGATTGTGAGCAAGAAGGTTACTGGAACGCTGCGGTCGCTCTATCGGTTAAAAAATATTCTCCCATCACACATTAAGGCAATGCTTGTACAGTCCCTTATCTTCCCCATAATTGACTATGGTGATATGTGCTACTATGACCTGAATGCAGATCTCCTCAATAAACTTGACCGACTTCTTAATAACTGCATTCGATTTGTTTTCAATCTCCGCAAGTATGATCATGTATCCGCACATCGATCGCTTTTAAAGTGGTTGCCTATCCGGCAGCGCAGAGCGTTGAGGGCTTTGACAACCCTGTTTTCTCTCCTTCAAAAACCCACTTCTCCTTCTTATCTGACTTCCCTTTGTCAATATTTATGCGCTGCACACAGCAAGAATCTTCGGTCCGAGAATAATCGTCTTCTTCGTTGTCCTTCTCATCGCTCTGGTTTCATAAAATCTTCTTTCTTTGTCCAGGCGGTTTTCCTTTGGAATGCGCTCCCTCAGAATATCAGGACGGTAACCAATCAGTTCACATTTAAAGTGAAAGCTCGAGTAAACATACACAAGAAGTTGGCAGATTCGTCTCAGAATTAAGTTTTTGTAGGTTTTCTTGTTTAACTCTCATAACTTTTTATTTTTAGTTGTATGTATGTATATATGTATTTATTCTTATATCTTAGCTATAAATATCTTCTAAATAGTTTTTTTGTTATTGCACCTACTGTGTATTATCTCTGCATCACCCTAAGGTAGACTGGTAGAAAATGCCCAAGGCATTAAGTCCGCCTTTGTACAGTTTTTTTACTTGTGCATAAAGTTTTAATAAATAAATAAAATAAATAAATATGCATGTATCTTTAAATATTGTACTAGGTAATTCTAGGAACGACATTCAAATTATTTAAATACTAGCTTCTGCCCGCGACTTCGTCCGCGTTAAATTTCTTGTTCCCGGGACCCACCCCGTCGTAACAGATTGCCTGCCCGTGCTTTTACTTCGTTTTCGCATAAACTTTTTTTTTTTTTTTAAATGGTGTTCTTGTTAATAGGAATGTAATTCTTCCTCAAGAATTGGGCTGTAAACGGCAAAAAGATTTTTTCAAATCCAACTCGCAGTTCCAGAGATTAGCACGTTCAAAAAACAAAAAACCGGCCAAGTGCGAGTCGGACTCGCGCACGAAGGGTTCCGTACCATCCATACAAATCCTTATCCTTACTAATATTATAAATGTGAAAGTAACTCTGTCTGTCTGTCTATTTGTCTATCTGTCTGTCTGTATGTTACGTTTTCACGCCTAAACCGCTGAACCGATCGACCTGGGATATAGAGAAGGACATAGGCTACTTTTTTACGCGATAACCGACATCCACACGGGCGGAGCAAAAAAAAACGGCAAAAAAATCATGTCCGTTGTATGGGAGCCCCCCTTAAATATTATTGTTTTTTTGTTTTTTTGTATTTAATGTTATAGCGACAACAGAAATACATCATATGTGAAAATTTCAACTGTTTATCTATCACGGTTCATGAGATACAGCCTGGTGACAGACGGACAGACAGACAGACGGACAGCGGAGTTTTAGTAATAGGGCCCCACAACCCTAAAAACTAACTCTTCAGCTTTAGAATGGACTACCTCGCAGAGTTGATCATTATTTTGCTGCGGAGTTATTATAAAACAGTTATAAAATATCTCCTAAGATATTCATTGAAATTAAATGATGTAAGGGCAACTTTGTTCAAAATTAAATACTTGTGATGAATAACGTATTTATTTGGTTAGGGATTAATACCATGTTTATGAAAACTCCTTCGCAAATAATGCATTAATTTCGAACAAATTTGATTACCATAAAAAAGGTTATAGTGAGTGAATCTTAAAAAATAGACATATTCTGTCGCGGACTTTTTTATATAAAATTTAAAGAGGAACAATTTCATCATACATGATATTTGCGTAACTTAAACCGTTTACGCAGCGCACGCAACGGAAGCTCTCAAAAAGGAATATTTTTTCCCGTTTTTGCAACATTTTTCATTTATGCTCCGCTCTTTTTGGTTGTAGCGTGATGTTATATAGCCTATAATATTTCTCAATAAATGGACTATCCAACACAAAAATATTTTTTTAATTCCAACCAGTAGTTCCTGAGATTAGCGCGTTCAAACAAACAAACAAACTTTTCAGCTTTATATATTAGTAATTAGTAATATAATATATAGAAGATTACTATTATTAAATAAATAATTAATCTGTATGACATTGCATTAATTTAATATCTTAAAGTATTTTATGATTGTTTTTATTTAATTGTTGATTTTATTTTATGATTGTAGGTATACATTTTGCATGCCTTACGGTAGAATCAGCGTGCTGTAAAGAAACGTATTGATGAATGGACTGAAACCGACTGGGATAACAAACTGAACGCTTTAGAGCCAAACCATCAGGCATTTTGGCAACTCCAAAGGAGTCTCAACCCCCGAGGTTGTTCAGCCGCTACGCCCCCACTGATCCGCCCTGACGCGTCTATCGCTTTCGATGACATCGACAAAGCTGAATGCTTAGCCGACAGTCTAGAGGCCCAGTGCTTGCCCAGCTCTCAACCAGTAGACCAAGCTCACCTCGACGAGGTAGACGCTGAAGTCGAACGTAGAGCCTCCCTCCCACCCGTCGAAGACCCTGAGTATCCTCTGCCTCCCGTCACACCGGACGAAGTGCACGAACTCATCAAGGGCCTGAAACCCCGTAAGTCCCCCGGCCAGGATGGACTCACCAATAAGGTGCTCCAACTGTTCCCCGCCCACCTGATAATGCTCCTGGCTACCATCTTCAATGGAGCCTTGAGCAATAACATCTTTCCCCAAGCCTGGAAAGAGGCCATCGTTATCGGCATTCCAAAACTAGGTAAACCCAAAACGGAGCCCGCGAGCTACCGACCGATCAGTCTGCTCACAGTCATAGGCAAACTCTACGAGAGACTTATTTATAAGCGACTCAAAGACTACGCCGAGACAAAGGGCCTTATCCCCGATGAACAATTTGGTTTTCGTACCGAACATGCCTCGACCCATCAGGTCTACCGCATAGTAGAGGACATCACTCTCGGTTTCAATTCAAACTTCGTGACAGGAGCGATCTTCTTTGACATAGCGAAGGCATTCGACAAGGTCTGGCACAACGGCTTGATATACAAGCTATATCAACTCGGTGTGCCCGATCGTCTCGTGCACTTTTTGTCGAATCGCACTTTTCGCTATCGCATTGATGGTACTCTATCGTCCCCCCATCCCATACGCGCAGGAGTCCCTCAGGGCTCTGTGATATCCCCACTTGCCTTCACGCTGTACACTAGCGACATCCCAAAGAATAGATTGGCAAAGTTGGCTCTGTTCGCAGACGATACGGCCATCTATTACCGAGGGAGATCCCCACTCAATATAACAAAAATCCTCCAAACCGCTGCCAATAACCTTGGCGCGTGGTTCCGAAAATGGCGTATCGAGGTAAATCCCGATAAAAGCCAAGCGGTTCTCTTCTCCAGACCGCGTCACCGTACCCCATCCTACCGACCGATCACCATGCTAGGCAAGCCTATCCCTTGGGAGAAGCGAGCCAAGTATCTTGGTGTGATCCTAGACCATCATCTCTCATTTTCAGAGCATGTAAAGAAGGTGCGCTCGCGCGCCGCTTTCGCTCTATATAGGCTTCACTCTATATTAAATAGTAAAAGCAAATTGTCACTTAGATGCAAGTTGCGTATCTATACCGCGTGTATCCACCCCATCATGACCTATGCGAGTCCAGTATTTGCCCACGCCAAACCCTATATCATCCATAAGATGCAGACCCTCCAAAACCGATTCCTCCGTAAAATCACGGGAGCCCCCTGGTTCGTGCGGAACACTAGCCTCCACGTGGAGCTAAAAATCCCCACCATAGCCCAATTTATGAAACGCGCTTCAAAGCGCTTCCTAGACTCTGCCGCCACTCACCGCAACCCGTTGGTTGTTCAGGCCGCCAATTATACCCCCTCTACCATTAGCAGGACCCGCCGCCCACGGCATGCACTGACCGACCCAGACGACCCCATCACTCTCCTCCAGGAGAGTCATAGGTCTACTAGTACAGTTCGCAAAAGAGTACACACTACAAGATCATCATTCCGACCTCGCCGCCGAGGCCCAACGCGAAATCCTCGACTAATCAGTCCTCCCCGACCCTTGCTTTCAAACAAAGCGCCAGCACGCGCTTTAGCTGAGCAGCATGTAGCTTTAAATCCCCCTGATAATAATCAAAACCTTGATTTTATCCAGCCACCGACGGTCCCTTGTTACCCTCCCCCCTCCTCCGACTCTGCCCTAAGCCGAGGTCCGTACCCCGCAGGGGGTGCCCTTAGCGAGCAGACGGAAAATTCTAATTTAGCTTTAAGTATGCCCCTGGCTGGAGGCCTTAATAATCCGTTAGGAGCTTAAGGCACCACAGGATAGACCGGTTAAAGAGTCCGAGCCCCTCGTGGTTACACTCTGAGTTGCCATTTCAAAAAAAAAAAAAAAAAAAAAAAAGGTAGAATCACTTGAAACATGTAAATTTTTATAACACCATTGTAACAGTGTTTTCTGCAAAAATAAATGATTTGATTTGATTTAATTTGAAGGCAGACGGGTTATTATGTGGAAGGGAACACAGACACTGGCAGAGAGTTCCACACTTTGGCTGTAGAGAATTATATCTTTCAATCCATTATAGGTAGGTACCACATGTTTTTGAAGTGACAACGTCTAATAAATTGATGAACGCCGGCTGCATGCACAAAAATGTCGCGTTACGCTCATTGTCCCGTTACGCTCATTGTCCCGTTACAACCATTGTCCCGTTACGCTCATTGTACGCTTGCGCCGCATCAATGTTTTGTTATGACGTTGTCACGTTAAACTATCGTCCGTAAACCAACTTTACAGACAACCAATTTTTAGTTTTTCGTGATGTACATAAAATAAAATGTTTAATTTAAAAAATAATACATCCAAACACACTCGAAGCTTTGATCTCGCTAACCCAAAACGCAAGAGATTTCTTACTGAGATTAATGAGGGACCCAACGTATTTAATATTTCCACAAAATACATCCCCACATTCATACAATATACATTGGAGTAAAGTCACGTAGATAAGCAGTTTATCTTCGTTATAGTGATACACGAACAGCTGCAAAAACCAGCAATCATGGTGTGGTGTATTTTAAATGGAGTCCTTTATATGAAAAAGAAGGGTTGGTATATTTTTGTTAGAATAAATACTTTATTTAACTATTTTGGCAGTCCGGTAGAGTAAGCAAGTGGTATGAATTTTTAAACAGGAAAAGTGCTTCAGGCCCTTTGTGAGTGGATGACAGTTCTTTAGACTTTAACAACTCTGTAGATTGAAAAGTAAGGTAAGACTGCGCCGAGTGCACAGTGGCGCCCTCATCGTTATTTCGGTGATTTCTTTTATTGTAGAATGAAAATGCAGAAAATAAGCTCGTCAAGTTGTGCTTCACAAGACTATACGTTATTATTACTACAAACAGTAGTTTTAAATTGTTATGTTTAATTGTAATCATTAAAACGGAGCTTAGTGGCCACTATTTTCCGTTTTAATGATTACAATAAAACATAACAATTTAAAACTACTGTTTGTAGTAATAATAACGTATAGTCTTGTGAAGCACAATTTGACGAGCTTATTTTCTGCATTTTCATTCTAAAATAAAAGAAATCACCGAAATAACGATGAGGGCGCCACTGTGCGCTCGGTAGCCTCTTAAGCCTGCGGTCCTAGATATGTCTGTTATCTATACACCGTTTGAAATAAGATGAGACATTTAAATAAACTTTTTTTATATTCCGTTCAACTGATTTTGACTTCTATTGCGTTGGTAGCATGACAAATGGCAGCTCCAGTAAACAGTTGGTATTGTAACCACTTTTTTGCTTTTAATGCCATCCTTATGCCTACGGAATAGAAGTCAAAATTGGTTGAACGGACTGTAAAAAAGGTTTATTTAAATGTCTAATCTTATTTCAAATGGTGTATGGATACTAGACATGTCTTTTTTTTCTGTATTTTTTTTTTTTTTTATATAAAAATTAAAATATTATATGTATAATAAATTCTATTGTTTGTTTGTATTTTATTTGCTTATATGAACGAAACTCTTTTTTGTTTTCGATATAGGCCCCAGGGCCCAGATGGATTTTCTAAATCATTTCTCACAATCGGTCGGACTTCAAAGTTGAAGCTAAAACGATATCATATTTTCTACACGTAAAACATATTTTTCTTTTCGATCAAGCAAAATTGTAATCCAAGAAAAACGGGCTAGAATTATTCGGGACCCAATAGCATTAAGTGTGTCCCGACATGTTGCGACGCATTGGCTATTTACTGGATCATGAATTAGTAAAGTTGTAAACTGGGGCGGCCACAGCTGGGAGCCAAGAGATAGTTTTCGACGGTTGCCACCCTGTTTTTTTACCCCGAGTGGATCCAACCCGTGTGACATATGGCGGTACTTATCCCTCCAAACTACGGTAATTTCTGAGATCCAATTCAAGGATTGAAATAAAGACTCGTCGCCAATGTAGTAGCCCTCATACATAATGGAATCTTTCGGCAGTGTTGATGGTGTCAACGTACAAATTTTCACTTGACAAATTGGACAGTTCATACTGTAGGTATAATTGACTGCTTTACAGATGAGTAACCTTCTACAGAGTGACGCAAAAACGGCAAAAGCTTATAGTTATCGTCTGAAACCACACGTTGGCAATTCTCAGGACATAAAGAATATCCGGCGTTACGCACCGGGTGGTCCTATGCTTCTCCATTAGCAAGCACTACAGTAAAACGTATCCACATAATTATTCCTACCATAATACAAAATCGAAATAAACAGTTCCTAAATCCATATGTAATTGTTCAATTTATTTTCTAATTTATTACCATAATTATGCATGATTTTCAAATATTTTTAATAAAGAATTTGTAATCCTCAGCTAGATTTGCACACCATATTTGTACACCTACTGGCATAGCATAGCGGTCTGTTCATCAATCATAAGATATGAATTGTTAATTGATATGTTATCAAATAAATAAATCAATACATATATTATGTTCATGTCATAATTATGTTACTCGCATTACATGAATTGAACATATTATATTATATTGAGAGAATGAATTAAAGACGACTAACAAAAGGTATTTCCAAGGTAGATGTGAGTGGAAACACATCTGCCTGACTTGCGTTGACATTTTCGCGCGGCGTGCATCAGGCATACGTCATAATGCAAGACAAAAGCACTAAAATATGCTCCAGTTTTAGAAATAGTTTGCCTAGATTTACAATATAAAATCCTAGGATCCAATATTTCCAATAATGTCGTGTCGTCATTCAGATTGTCACTCCGTGCCCTATTGGATGTGACAGTTTTATTGAAACAGTGTGAACCAGAAAGATTTTATCTGATATCTCTTTGCATTTGAGGATTTTGAAGGCTAGATTTGTATATAACACCACGCCTGTTATCCCCGAAGGGTTGGGCAGAGGCAACAAAGCTACAAAAAAAAGCGTCTACTCAGCTTACTTCAAACGGAGTATAGGTACTTCCACCACGGGCCGCCAGTGAAAGCCACCAATTTCTATGTCCTACGTCATTTGTGACGTAGTCCGAGAGAACAGTGACCCGCTTAGTTTGTCAGGAAAGTGCCACCGAGGCAATTCCGTACCTACTCTGTACCATCAATAAATAAGGTGTGTTTTACAAAATTTAGAGCGAATGTCACCAATGAAACTGAACGTGATCAGCACATAAACCACGTTTAAAAGCTGCCAGTGTCATTATTTTCCGTGGAATATTAGTAATAGTACCTAATTAGGTGTATTTGCACAACTTAGAAAGAATGTCACCAATCAAACTGAACGCGATCAGCACATAAACCACGTTTCAGAGCTGCCAGTGTCAGTGTTATTATTTTCTTTGGAATATAAGTAATAGTAATGAGGTGTGTTTTACAGGACTAAGAGCGAATGTCACCAATGAAACTGAACGCGATCAGCACATAAACCACGTTTAAGAGCTGTCAAGTGTCATTATTTTCTTTGGAATATAAGTAATAGTAATGAGGTGTGTTACACACGACTAAGAGCGAATGTCACAATTGAAACTGAACGTCATCAGCACATAAACCACGTTTAAGAGCTGTAATTGTCATTATTTTCTTTGGAATATAAGTAATAGTAATGAGGTGTCTTTTACACGAACAAGAGCGAATGTCACCAATGTAACGGAACGTGATCAGCACATAAACCACGTTTAAGAGCTGTCAGTGTCATTATTTTCTTTGTAATATTAGTTATAGTAATTAATTTCCATACTTCAGTACGTTATTACATCAATGAGGTCCCTAAACTAGGACACCTATATGACAAGGGGTCGAGATTTCTCCAGTTACATAGATCAGCATGAAAAGGCTTAGACTATATACAATTACACAGAATTTTTACAATAACTAAATTAAAAGGAAAAATATACAAAAAAAAAAAAAAACTGATAATATTGACACTGACAGCTCTTGAACTCGGTTCAGATGTGCTGATCGCGTTCAGTTTCAGTATTGAAATTCGCACTTAGTAGCTTTGAACACTAGCTAATGGATTCCTGGAATCGTCGTTAATCCTTATAAGAAACAGGATCGATTGACACCAAAAAAGTTGTTGTGAAAACAGCCCATTTTCTTGCTGACTATATTTTTTTTTTTTTCAAAATCTGAGAATGGGGACCATAATTAAAAAAAAAAATACAGTCCACTATTTCCCTGACTATTTTCCTGTAGCTACAACGGTTAATTTACTGCCCTTACTGCCCCATCTCGAAGATCCGCCCTGTATACCAGTCTTTGACATGTTATCGCACTTTTGAATGTGTTTGTCGGAGACGAGTTGTATCCGGTACGCCAGCGCCATCTAGTGGTGTTCAATGGAGTTGGTGGAGTTCTCGCCATCGATTCTTGACTAATTGGGGCGCCAGTGCTGCCTAGTGGCGCATGACAGAGTCTTAAGCATAAAGTTCGACTGGCGGCAAGTGATCGCCGCACATTCGACAAGTGGAGTTCATCGGTGGCGGTCAAGCAGTGAAGACGTCTAGAAACTGTTGCGCGTTCGGTATAGTTGTGTCGTGTTCCTACATTAATTACTTTGCATACCCATTACTGTATAGAATCAAGTTCTTCTAACTGAACAGACAGATGTGCTGCTGGGGAGTTTGTTCCGCTACTTCTTCTTCCCAGCTAAAGCACTAGGAAGTGGTGAAAGGATGGGCGTTTTGGGGGACTGTCTTATGTAAACTTTAGGGTGCTTAATCCTAGGTTGAGTAAATGGCTTTTGAGTTTAATTCGGTTTTTCTATTGCGCAATAACCAACACTTCCCACAGTACGCCCACAGTAGTTAAAATATGGCTGATGATAACGAGAGAAACCTTCCGTTCTCCGAAATGTTTAACAAAATATTGCCTGCGCAAACAATGTTTCTTTTCTGCCAACCAAACTTCTTTGTCGACTGTACATAGTTACATTGGTTACCCCTCCCATGAATCAGCGTGGTTTGCATCTATTTATATTAATTACAAAGGCACATTACTGTTATCAGATTAGATTTGCTTTAGTGATACAAATACTTTGATAAACACGACATGAATAAATACTATTGATATTGTTATCAGCTGTTATCTATTCTAGGCTTATTGCGTTATTGAACAGAGTCATTTCGTTCAGGATTTAATGTAACTTGTGCCTGCAAAAACCTTACTTCATCAATTTATAAAGTAAATAAGTACTTTGATTACGAATGGCCAGACATTCAATAAAAATGTTTACGTATAAATCTATAATATTTTAACTCATTAAGGGATATTATTAGTTACTTGACTTGAAATAACAATTTATACACAAGTCATGATATAAAAATCAACGACAAAAACCGGCCAAGTGCGTGTCGGACCATACACATTGAAGAGTTCCGTAGTTTATTCCAAGAACAAACTTAAGATTGTAATTGAAAAACATGTTCTACCATACAAAATGTATGACAGAACATGTTTTTCAACTGCAAATGTAAGTTGGTCGACTATTACTCGGTAGCTTGTACAGCCTACTTGGCTGTGATAGTTTTTCTTTTAACTTCGTTACATATATGTACTACTGCTGTGATTTTTTTCACATATCCAAATACAACCATTTAGCTGGCGGAGGGACACTTGAATCTAACAAAAATTTGCAGTTTGAAGCTTAATATTACGCAAACGGATCCCTAAATCAAAAAATGGTTTACACAAACCCGCTATATTTTTGGACGGCCTTAAATGCTGCCTTTTTATTTTACCACTTTGTCGGCGTGATTAATATTGTATACCCATACTAATATTACAGCTTTCTTGTACTACTCGTAAGAGTCTCTGAGCTAAGCCGCGGACAGACAGACATACAGACAAACAAATAGACAGACGGACATGGCGAAACTATAAGGGTTTCCTTGTTGACTACGGAACCCTAAAACAAAACAAATACAACACAGAATGCATAAAACGCTAGCACAGCACACTATCCGAATAACCGTCAATAAAATAGCGGTTTCGGCACTAAAAAGTGAAACAGCTGTTCAGAACCGGCGCTCAGTACTCCTAACGAGCGTTGAATCCATTAATTATCAAAACAGAAAGGTTTTTGCTCCAAAGAGCCGGTAACTGAAGACCGCAATTAAGTACAGAGAATAAATAAATTTAAAATGGCGTCACGCCAGGAAACATAATCTGTGCTTGATTAATGACGACCTAGGAGACCTTCAGATGTCTTGAGAAAAGGGTGGCTGCTGCAAGCTTGGTTGTAAGACTAGCAACTGCCCGCGACTTTCGCATACAATCTTCAACACTCCGTTAAAACTGCTCAGGTGTATTTACAAAATTTCATCTTTACATGAATCAATGCGAACATCGATGCGAAACCGTATACTATGGATTCATTACATGATTCTAGACCGCTTTTTGTTGAGATTTTTAATCGGTAATTTAAAAAAATGCTCTTCTATATTGTTCTTTTGTAGGAAATATTTGTTTTTGTGGGGTCCAGAATCATGGAATCCATGGTATCAGGCTTCGCGTCGATGTCCTTGCCACCATGTTTAGGGGAACATTTATATCGGAGCAAATATAGTAATTTCATGCGATGGAGCCTTAGGAACTGAATATAACAGCTTTAAAAAAAAAACCGCATCAAAGCTTAATGAGAAATGGGGAAACGCATATTCTCAAATAGTGCACTGGCTGAAAGTAAAAATACAAATCTCAGTTATAAGAGCAGTTTCAATGAGAGTAAGAAGCACGCGAAAACATGTCAGGGCCTTTCAATGTGAAGATGGAGCAGGAATACTTTTTTGACAGCCTGTTCTCATGAAACTGAAATACTTGTTTATTTTTATATAGGTATGTGTGTGCAATGTATGTAACTCTGTGTTTTTATATTTATCATTCGTTCATAGTGTTTAAAATATTTATTTACTTTATTAAATACATCTATAATAAAGTCTTTTATATCGGAGCATCCTAACACAAGCAAACTAATTGCTTAAAAGGATTCTCCCTGGTGTAACTAGAATTTAAGTTATCTAAGATGATGCAATTGACATTTATTTTTTTATTGTACGTTCCTAAAAAAATCTAGACATGTCATGTTAATAACCTCAGTAGTAGGTATAAGAATATCCTATATTATTCTATCTACCAGTACTTAAAGTGTCTGCTTGACCTTTACAGAATTTTTCGAGAACACTGCCTTTTTCTGTTAACTTACCCACTTAACTGTTAACTATTAACTTTCCCATGCCTCTATATCCTCGAATTAACAATATTTGTTAAAACAAACCGTAATTTATTTGCCACATTAACAGAAACCAGAAAACGGAGTACATCATTAAGATCACAATATCAGAATTTACTTCACACAGGCACATTTAAAACGAGTTTATTAAAAAAAATATGTAATTTGTATGGCTCCTGTTGTCTTTAATAAAATTCCCGATCATATGAAAACCTTGCCCTTGATGAAATTTAAAAAATGTTTTACTGAATTACTTCTAGATAAATGTTATTATTCTGTTCAGGATTTCCTAAATGATACATCTTAATAACCTATTTTGATAACTCGTATAATAATTATTGTGTTTGCATGCCAACAAGGCAGAATGTACACGGTTCTTTATTATGTTATTTACGATCCTATTTGTATGTACCTGCATTCAAAGCAAATAAAGTATATTCTATTCTATTCTATTCTATTCTGAGAACAGAGCCTCTGCCTTTTTTCCGCTTACTGAATTCCGTTAGAATACCAACACAATGATTTCAGAAGTACTTCCCTAAATAAAATATAACTATACCACTTTGCGTTTTAACAATACTCCGTACAAAAAATATAATAATATAAATATTACCTATCCATCCCTAAAAAGATAACGAAACGTGTATAAGAATGATGTTCTCATTTAGGCGCAACGCAAGATAAAATACGTAGTAGAGTGTAATAACAGGCAACCATCTGGCGATATCTACCACTTAGCTCTCTGATTACAAACAACAAAACATTAATTATGTTTTTGCTTCCAAAGATACTGAAGTAATTTACGTGCCCCCGTTTTTCGGGAAAATAAATGTTTGTAATAAGTCTGCGGTAGGCTCGTGCTTATAATTGTTTGTATAGGTGTCAGGCAATACCTTCGGATACAATCTATAATTTACGAGGCTTCGTTGGTGGCTTCTGCGCAGATCGATCATGGTTTTAAATATTTTGGGGTGTCACGACCGAATTTTGGGCGCCACTGTTACATAATTTTTTTTATTTTTTTATTTGGTACTGTGTTAAATGTTACAATAAAATACCTTCTGATATATTACAATTAAATGAAAGAAAATTTAAATCTCATATTAAAAGCACACTTTCTAAACAAGCACATTACAAATTAGAGGATTATATCCAAGATTATAATGCTTGGAAACGGTGACTTAAAAATACCCTCATAAAGGTTATAGAATTATAAGTGTTACACCTTGAATTGATAACAGAATCAAAGTGTAACATACATAAATGTGTTTTTGAATGTGTAAACACTTACAAAAGTGTAACCGTAATATATCTGTAACAGATATAAAAGTGTTAACAGTGTTCTTAAGTGTAACAGATAAACGCGGCGTTGCCAAATTTACTATGTACTTATTTATAGTTAACTAGCAGCCCGTCCCGGCTTCGCACGGGGTAGACGATTATCATTTTAAGACTCATTTTTCTACACCTTCGGTTACATTGTTCAAATTTTACTAAGGATCCCTAATTTTTTTCAAAATGAAATGTAGCCTATGTCAAATTGGAAGAATGTAGCATTCTATTGGTGAAAGAATTTTTTAAATCGGCCCAGTACTTTTTGAACCTATTCATTACAAACATACAAACATACAAAAATAGGTACAAATCTTTCCTCTTTATAATATTAGTGTAGATAAGCATTAGATAGCCGCAATCCAGTCGCCGTCGTGCAAAACACGTGCTACGAAGTATTTAATATATTCGCGATTTAAAATTCTAGTTTATTTGAACACTTTTGTGTTTATTTGACTGCAATGGATCAATCAATCCTTTTTTTAATAAAAAAAACCTCGTCTGGATCAACGCACAACTTTAACAAGAAGTTGTGCGTCCTGATCCTGATAGTCCCGATATCTTGATAGATCCGGAAGTAATATTCGAAGGTTTATTCTCAATTAATGCTTTCTTATAAGAAAAAACTCGTCTGGTTAAGGACGAAGAATATCCTAAATTTAGAAACTTACCTACCACTTCAAAAAGAAACTGTGCATCTTGACAATCTCACATTATTTGAAGATGATGCGGAAGAAATTGGAAAACAAAAATAAGTAATTCGGATTCGGAAACGAAAACTTCGACTGCAGAGAATTATGGAGATAAATGTTCGGAGTGTGCGTTACATAGAGACAGTTTAGTTGAACCAAGAAACAAGCATTTTGGTGAATTAATTACGATTAATATTATAGACACAAATTTTTATAATCGACTATCTATAAGAATAGATGTATGTTGATCTATCAATTAAAATTGTGAGTTTCTTGATTAAGTGAATTTTAAGCTATTGCATAGCTTCTATCGCGGGCCTTGAGCGCGGGGACCGAATCCAGAAATTCCGTAACGAAAAAACCTCACGCTCCCCACTCCGACGGTTATTTTACTACACCAGTACCCTCTAGTGATCTAATAATTTCTGGCAGTTCCTTTTTCTGTGTACTGCGTATTTTATTCTTATAAATATTAGTTTATAAAATTATGATCTTCACAAAAAGTGATTGTTGATAGTGGGGTTTGAACTCACGACCAGTCGATTATGAGTACATTCAGTTCCCCTGTTGCACCGCAAGGCTACAATGACTAAATTTAAGCTTGCCAAATAGTTGATACCATTCCAGTTGAACAATTTTTAAACTGGACTAGACGGTTGGAAATGACTCATGTACATGGAATTTTTTCGCTGTCAAAACAGTTTGTCACTCTTTTTTTATTTAAAATTACTTTGGTTCAACACTTTCGTCTATTTTAAAGTTGTTATTATGCTTATATTTGAATAGTATTTCACTTTGTTTACGTAGTTATACACTTTTACGACGTTCAGCACTTATTTATTTTGTTTTTAAGCTATTGCATAGCTTCTATCGCGGGCCTTGAGCGCGGGGACCGAATCCAGAAATTCCGTATATCAAAGAAAGTATATAGAAAGTATATCAAAGAAAAAGAAATACTGCATAAATAAAATAAATAAATAATTATAATTGCATAAGTTGATACAAAATGCTATGCAATAGCTTTACCGCGGCAGTCCCCGAGTGCCACACGTCTTTTTTTTTTTTTTTTTGGTAATTCAGTCCCTGCCCTGCGGGGCGAGCACGGCCTCTGTGATAGGCTTAAGAGCGCATACATCGGCTGTTGAGCCGTTTTTCATAATTGCTTCTCAGTCACGAGATAATATTTTTTTGAAGGAGTGGCGCTAGTGGACCCTTGTACGCCCTTTTAAGTTACGCATTTTATCACGGTTTTTGCTCCCAAACTGTGATAACAACATTGTTATCACCGTTTGGGAGCGAAAACCGTGAGACTGTGACTCAAGCACAGTAGGTATCACAGTAGGCCGTGCTCGCCCCGCTGGTTTATACCTCACAGGCACAATTAACCATCCGCCTCTATGTTCTAGGTTAGAGGGTTTGGTTGCCACACTTAGTCCTTAAGATTTACCATTGTGCGTGGGCCATGGCGGCCGTCGGTGGTTATTCCAACCAGCCCACGTCCCTCCAGAAGCTAATCACGTCTAGGTCTGTTCAGAACATCGGTAAAGGATCTGGGTGCCCCGAGGTTTTCTGTTCTAATCTGGGTGATGCCTGTGCATTCGAAGAGCACATGCGCAACGGTTTCTTCCCCTCCATGCAGGCCCTGCACAGAGGGCTGTCCGTTATCCCTATTGTGTGCAAATGTTTGTTTAGCGAGCAGTGTCCTGTCATGGTCCCCGTCACCAGGCGCAGACCGTTCCTGTCCAGGCGTAAAAAGCGCCTGGTCAGCCTACCATCCAAGGATGGCATTGCTTCTCTGGACTGCCTGCAGCCTGGTGTCGAGGTTCACCAGCTCTCCGCTTGTGTGTGGGTGAAGTCCTGTAACCACCTGCGTAATTGGTTGAAGGGGATGGGTATGATAGGCTCGGGTCCACAGACTGACGTGCTGGATGCCCTTCTTGCTAGTTTGTCAGCTGTTTCATTACCAAGAGATCCGATGTGTCCTTTTATCAATTGCAGTGTCACTGTGTTGCGGTTGGGCACCGTTGCTCGTTCTAGTGCATTATGACATTCTAGTATCAGTTTCGAGGTGATATATCTTTTCCCTAAGGATTGGAGAACTGAAGCACTGTCGGAGAGTATACGAATATGATATGGATGTCCGTGACTCTCCTAGCTTCTATGGCGTGTCCCGCTTGTTAGATGCCCACACACTCTGCCTGGTAGACGGTGTTGAACATTCCCAGCGGGCTAGTTATGTTTATGTTAAGGTCTTGTGAGAAACCTCCGACTCCGGTCCCGGAGACGGTTTTTGATCCGTCGGTGTATACTCTCAGCTCTTTCGGGCCTGAGTAGTCACGACGTTCTTCTGTGAGTATACCATAATCGATAACCGATATTGGTAACATGTTGGCTGACGTGGTCAGAAGATTATTGCTAACGTTGGCTACTATATTCTGACCTTGTCAGAAGATTGACTGACGTTGAATAATATCTTCTAACGTTGTCAGAAGATTTTTGCTGACATTGGCTACTATCTTCTGACGTTGTCAGAAGGTTATTGCTTACGTTGACTACTATCTTCTGACGTTGTCAGTAGGTTATTGCTTACGTTTGCTACTATCTTCTGACGTTGTCAGAAGATTATTGCTTATGTTGACTATTATCTTCTGACGTTGTCAGAAGATTATTGCTTACGTTGGCTACTATCTTCTGACGTTGTCAGAAGGTTATTCCTTACGTTGACTACTATCTTCTGACGTTGTCAGAAGATTGGCTGACGTTGGCTACTATCTTCTGACGTTGTCAGAAGATTGGCTGTCGTTGGCTACTATCTTCTGACGTTGTCAGAAGATTATTGTTTATGTTGACTACTATCTTCCCACGTTGTCAGAAGATTGGCTGACGTTGGCTACTATCTTCTGACGTTGTCAGAAGATTGGCTGTCATTGGCTACTATCTTTTGACGCTGTCAGAAGATTGGCTGACGTTGGCTACTATCTTCTGACGTTGTCAGAAGGTTATTGCTTACGTTGACTACTATCTTCTGACGTTGTCAGCAGATAACAGTCAACGTAAGCAACAACCTTCTGACAACGTCAGAAGATAGTAGCCAACGTAAGCAATAATCTTCTGACAACTTCAGAAGATAATAGTCAACGTAAGCAATAACCTTCTGACAACGTCAGAAGATAGTAGTTAACGTAAGCATTAACCTTCTGACAACGTCAGAAGATAGTAGCCAATGTAAGCAACAACCTTCTGACAACGTCAGAAGATAGTAGTCAACGTAAGCAATAACCTTCTGACAACGTCAGAAGATAGTAGCCAACGTAAGCAATAATCTTCTGACAACGTCAGAAGATAATAGTCAACATAAGCAATAATCTTCTGACAACGTCAGAAGATAATAATCAACATAAGCAACAATCTCGACACGGTTGGCGCAGTAGTTAAGCGATTGACTGCTGCGCTGCGTGTCGCAGGTTCAATTCCCGCACGGAACAAATATTTGTATGATCTACAAGTAGTTGTTCCGGGTCTGGCTGTTTGTGTATGTGAGTTTTAAATGTTTGTAAACGCACCCACGATACAGGAGAAATTCCTAGTGTGGCGCAACTTTTTTTTTTTAAAAGAAAAAGAAAAGAAATCTACTGACAACGTTTGTGATAATTATTTTTTAAACTTAGAATAGTGTTATTGCACTTTACACAAGTCCGTTACACCTTCTTAGCGTCTGATAATTATAATAATAAAAACACTTTCTTCATGTGTTATATATGTGTGTCATTCTCACTTTTATTTCTACACTTTTTACACTACACTAACTCAAAAGGTTTTTTTTTTTGGCGTTTTAGTCTTCGCACTATATTTGTGTTATCTAGCAGCTGAATTGCCTCGACGTTCGTATGTCGATGGAGTCGGTGTTCATGGGCCTCAGCAAATTTTTGAATTATATTGATGATTGGTTCCATTTTTAGGTCACGATGGAGGTCATCATTTCTTATATACCAGGGTGCATTTACAATACTCCTGAGTACCTTATTTTGGAATGTCTGTATCATTTTGATGTTGGTCGGCTTAGTACAGCCCCATAGTTGGATGTCATACGTCCATATCGGTATGAAAATATGCTTATATAATAAGATTTTATTATGTATCGATAAGCAGGAATTCCGTCCAATCAACCAATATATATGTTTTTGAAACGCATGTCTTGTTCCTGTCTCTTCTTTTTGACGTGCGCTTTCCAGCGCAATTTCGCGTCAAGCGTTATACCAAGATATTTGGCTGTGTTTGAGTATGGCTTATACTTGTTGGCCATTTATGAAAAAAATACGTCCTTTGTGATCGGTTTTGTAGTGATCAATGATAACATTACTACGTAGTTGAAAGAAAAAGTTGTTGTTTATGATGTTAGTACGAGTAATACAGCCCTGCAAGGTTGTTGTATATTATTATTTATTTTTTACCAATAACTCTGTATAATAATATCATTCATCCCCGTATATTTTACAGCCCATCGTTTTTCTGTCAGTGAGTTATTATAAATTTAAAAAACCATTTATCCGTCTAAAGTGACAATTTTTATTTTTATTCAGTTTGGTCTCCGGCCAGCACCCTAATTGCGTAACACACTATCTATCACAATCAGAATGATTTTGAAGGATATTACTAAACCATTTCTTCTTAAGTTCGAACATTTTTACTGCACAAAAACATGAATAACGCAATGAATGTTGTTCAACTGTCAAAATTAATCCCATTGCTACTGCAAGTGTGTTTACAGGTTTTAGTGTTAGTCCACGCGAACGAAGCCTCCCACAGCGAGTATCTGATGAGACTGAAAGCAACGTCCAAAATAGTGAGCAAATTACGTCACAACAGTCATTCTTCATTGGGTATCAGATCCTACAACAAGTGTTTTTGGTAATCCGTCACAGAGATATAGCCTTTATAGCCACTTTGCTAGCGTTTGTCGGGAAAAACATTGCAATTATATGTCTGACCGTAATTTATAGATAGTCAAATTATCAGAGATATATTCAATGACATTTTTATGGGTTTTCTTAACTAAAATGTGAATCTTTAGTAAACATCAATTACGTGGTAGTCGGGTACGTCTTTTATTGACTTGAATGTGCCCTGGAGGTTGAGAGTATGTCATCCTCTCTCTAATGTCTCGTTGATGGTGGCGCGTGAATTGGATCATTTAGCTTCCTTCAAAATGGTTAAGCTGAATGGTGCTAATCCATGCTTCATGTTCGTCAACGGGCGCCGTCAGTGGGGACTGGTTATCTCTTAGCTGCCACGACTTATTTTAATTTATTTTATTTTTTTAATTGGTTTTTATCGATTTATTACGGTCGCTTTTAACGTTCTGCATCAATTTCACATGTATAATGTCAACATGAATGATGTAACCAATATTTTGTAACCATATTTTGATTTAAAAGAGTATCCGTGGAGTTTTTTACCCGTTCTTTTACATAGGTACCTACGACGCTTTGAAATGGGCTTGGGCAACTAGCTTCATCTTTCTGTCTGACCCAACCCTTGACAATTTAAAACTGCCTCTAGATAATTTGAAATACATGCTTTGAGTTTGGTAAATATAGGTTTTACGACATAATGAATATGCTAGTTATGTGTATATGAAACGATTTTGTATTCGCCTCTGCATAGTTTTCTAAATTCCAAGTTCTAAAATAGACCAAGTTACTCTAGGTAGGTACAGATGTGCCTGTACTGTACCTACATATGTACCTAAAGTAATTTGATCTTATCGTACATAACAGCGGAATGGGTTTTTAGATAAGTACTTACCTAGACATTAAAGCACATAATATAGATATAATTAACAAGCAACACACACTCTACTTAAGTAATAATGTAGTTAGTTTCATTTCACTGATGACAATTTTAATCAATCATATTGCTTGTGTTTGATTTTATACCTAAACATATTCATAGTCATATCATGATGTCTGATCATGTTTCATACAAATAAAAGCTTTTACGCCGGCAGTATGAAATAAAAAAAAATACTAAAAGCGATAAACGAATGTAACCAGTTACCGACCAGAGAGACTAAATTGACGCTTTTCCTAGACTACCTAATAACAACCACTACAAATTCAAAAGTCAATCATTGCGTTACCATAGGCACCTATACAATTCATATTAAGGTCAGCACTCGCATTAATAATAATAATAATAAATTCATTTATTTCAGGTAACCACCCTTTGCCAAACATAAATTGATAGAAATCATATAAAATAAAATAAAATATTTTTTTTTTAAATAAATCAAATATACCTAATAAAAATAATACGAAAACGATATAATCAATACTTTCTCTTAGATACTGGTACAGCAACATGTCTGCTGGAACAATGCCAGATGAAGGGGCAGTCCAACCTTCACGCAATTTTTTTTTTTTTCTGGGGCTTCTCAGCATTGACCTCATCTACAGTACGATGTTGGGGCTAACCCGTATCCTGCACATTGGTATACCTATTCGTTGACCTATTTAGGGGAAATTTGATTAGTCGCTATCTTGTGCATAGAAAACAGGACTACAAAAATGAAACATTTTATTTAAAAACCAAATAAAACCATGTACAGCGACCAACTCGCCGACTTTGGTGTGGCTAATTACATAGGAAAAAAAAGAAACATAATTAATAGACGCTAATATTCTTAGTCCCGCAACATCTCAACGTTGAACTTGTTATGAATAAAAATCCAAGTTTGCCTTTTTCCTTGCCCAGCCCAAGAGCTTTTTATACTTACCGTGAGGAACCACGTTTAAATATTCAATTAAACAAGTAGTTTGTTTAAATAAACTGCGGAGAACTGCAAAGGGAAAAGTTTTAACTCGGCTATTTTTAATGACCGGCTCAGTCTGCGGAACTGAACGATCGCAGTCAATTATCTAAATCATTGAAGAAGTAATAATCTTTCATTCATTTCAAATTTCAATCGGTCGACGTTAATCTGCAAGAGAGCATTCAGCAGAATGAGAATCGACTCGTCATTGAGGGAGGGATTTCATTATATTTTAATCTGATTTTTATCCGAACGTTTGATTCTAACAATGGCTTTATGAAAAACGTACTGAATTTAATAAAGGCTGAATGTTAATTAAAACAAATCAGTCGTTAATCTGTAACGAGATCTTTAGAGAGTGGCGTTTATTCACGTTCCTTAGTGAAGCACTTAATTAAGAAGTTAGTTTGCACACAGGAAATTTGTTGCTAAGGCACTTAGGCATAAATCTTTAATTATACTGGGGAGGTTGAGATAGTGTGTGTTAGGGCAAGTGTTCAAAACTTTAATTTACATAACTGAACAGGCATTGTATCCTTTGTCTGCCTACTTAAAAATAGATAGGTACTACCTTCTACATAAAGACATATTTTTGGCATAAAGCTAGATGCCGTTGCCTTTTAAGAGGGTTGTCACCGGTCCAACGGAAAAACGGCTCAATCAACTATATCGGTAAGTGTGTCTAGAATTTTCTAATACCTTTTTTAAAGTTTCATATTGCGACACAAAGCAACAAAATTCGATCTAAATAAAAACGGCCATATTCCTCTATACTCTATTTACTAGATAGTATTAGACAAATAACGGCTAGATAACGACAGTTATTGTGTAATATTGTTGAAATTACTGCACTTTAGAGTTATTTTTTTTTATGTAAATGGTAAATAGATTATAGTGCTTTGTATTTATCGTGAAATAACGGAGTTTATTAAACGTTTACATCGAAATAACGAAAGGGTGAGAACAGTTATTTGTGTAATGTTATTAATGGAGTATAGATCGTATTTTGTTGCTTCGTGTCTCAATATGAAACTTTATAAAAGGTGGCGCTAGTGGACCAATGACAGCGCTCTTAAACATCAAAGGCTAGTCAATACATGAATTGGTTCCTTACTCGACACCTGACATCGATATAGGGACATGAAATAGAAATGGACCCTTTACAATGTATCACTACGTGTTTGACGGCCATCCCAAAGTATTTAGGTACCTCTGATACAAATAATATTCAACCAAATATCTCCACAAAACATAACCGAAAAACAAAATCATGCAACCTCGGAATTAAACGGAAGAAAATTCAAAGCGGATGATACAAAATCATGCTACCTCGGAATTAAACGGAAGAAAATTCAAAGCGGATGATATTAGAATAATATAACTTTATAGCAACTTGTTAACAAGATCATTACCAACCAGCCTATCGTAAATCACACGCAATTTCCAAAGCAAAGGGAAGCGCGATAAAGCGTCCTCGGTTTTCTTGCGAGTAAATTGCCATACATTACTTTAGTATTATTGCGTTTAAAAAGATCTTGTCGGCTTGATTTGTGTTGCTACAGAAGATGAAAATGAGCATAGCCTTCAACAGAGATAGATCAACCATTTATTTTGCAAACCACTGAAACCAGTATATTATTTATTTGAACGAACGCCTCAAATCAAATCAAAAATGTTTATTTGTTAGGTTATGGTACAATAGATGTTACAAATATTAGTTCCAGCATACCCTGCCATAGTATGGCGTACAAATATTTCCAAAAACAAAAACTTTTTATTACTAATCTATTAATAATTATGAATAATAATGAATTAGAGAATAAAATATGAATGTATAATAGTTAATTAATTGTATTGTATTGATTGTATTGTAGTAATAATAATAATTAATAATGAAATTATGTCGTTTTTGCATGTAGTGGATTAAAGGTTATTTTTACTTTATTATATTATTAATGATTTATCCTCTAAGTATTCTTGAACACTGTAATAATTTTTTTTCTAATAATAGTCTGAACAATACCCTTTTGAACAACGGCAATGGCAAATCTTGAGTACAATTTGCAAATGGTTTTATATAATAATTGCCATTCAGTAAGCATTTCTTTTAAATAGCATGCGTTTATTCAATTATCTATATAATAGGGGTAATTTCAATTTGTCTTGTTCTTTGTGTTGTTCTACTATTTGTTCTGTAACTGCTTTTTTTTTTACATCCTCTATAAATTGTTCAAATGGTTATTAGTAATAATTAATAATTACTGTCAATATTCGTGATGGCTCCGTGGCTTAGGCTTCGCCACTCATGCCCGGACCGCCTCTCATGGTATCAGATCCGGGCAAGCACAAATAAAACAAGCATTTGCATTCAGTTAGTATCATTTGATGAAGTGGAACTGATGAAGAAGACCACAAATGGCCAACGGAACTTCTCAATGATAAGTATTTCACGGGTGGCGATAAGATATTTCGATTAAGGTAGTTAAGCGACTATAAAGCAAATTTAAATAAATAATTCTGATGAAAATGGTACCATCGAACTGATCTGAAGATGAAGCCGGAAGGTGTGCACCGGAACTCCGTGATAAAACAATGTATCCTAGCCGTGTTTGGGCTTATTGGAATTGTCATGAGATGCATTTGGGCTATAAATGGTTATTAATCGATTTTCATTAACTTTGCTTGGGTAGTTTTTGAGTTAGCTTCGATAATACCTACGTATTTAATCCACTTCATAAAGGTATCTTGTGTCACTGTTGTTTGTGCGGTATAGCCAGTAGTGGTAATCGAATTGTTGTGGGATAGGTATCATAACTAAAAAGTGAAAAATAAAAAACTTTTTAACAAAAAAATAACCGACTTTAAAAAAAAAAAACACTTAAAAGTGAAAAATAACTTTAATTTCGGTAGTCGGTGGCATAAAACGAAAATACAGAACTAATGACACCGACTTCCGAAATTAAGTAATTTTTCACTTTTTAGTGTTTATATATATATTTTTTTTTTTTTGAAAGTCGGTTGTTTTTTTGTTAAAAAGTTTTTTGTATTTGATAACCCAATTCCTGGAGAGGGACATAGGCTATTTATCATCACGCTGTGACCCTAAGGAGCCGGGTAAGAAGAAAAAAGTCTGAAAGAACGCGGGTGGGCAACGGGATTTGACGCGGAGGATCGGGGGCCGAAATTTCACGCGGATGAAGTCGCGAGACATAATCTAGTAATTAATTTAAGTCTGAAATCGCCAATCCACGTTGAACAGACGTAGTTATCAATGCTCACGGCATCTCTGTGTGATAAGAGGCATTTGCCTCGCAGTGGGACAATCATAGGCTGGTATTGTTATTTATTACTAACAGTTTGAATCATAATGTTTGTACTAGCAAACAGTTTTTTCTACCTACTAAAAAACCGACCAAGTGCGTGTCAGACCACGCACAATGAAGGGTTCCGTAGTTGGGATGAATTTATCCCAAGAACAAACTTAACATTGTAGTTGAGAAACATGCTCTCCTATACAGATTGTATCGGGGAACATGTTTTTCAACTGCAAATTTAAGTTGGTCGACTATTACTCGTAAACTTGAAAAGCCTACTTATGTGTGATAGTTTTCCTGTTAACTTCGTTATATATAGGTACTACTGCCGTAAAATTTGAATTTCTAACTACAACCGTTTAGTTGGTAGAGGGGGGACACTTGACTCTAACGAAAATTGGTACTTTAAAGCTTGATAAGTCACTAACAGTTTACTTAATCAAAAAACGGTCTTCCCAAACCCCTAATATTTTTAAAAGACCTATCCAACGATATCCCACACTATGGAAATGACGAAAAAAAATTCCATCCCCACTTTACATGTAACTGAGGTACCCAAAATAATTGTTTTTTTTTTCAAAATTTTATTTTACCACTTTTTCGGCGTCATTAACGTGTATACTCACGCCAAATTACAACTTTCTAGTACCAATAGTTTTTGAGCTAAATCGCGGACAGACAGACAGACAGACAGACGGACATGGCGAAACTATATGGGTTCCTTGTTGACTACGGAACCCTAATAAAAGACTGCCGAAAAGCACGTGTAGGGTATACGACGCTACGCTGCGGAGTGGTATCATGTTGCTACGCGGTGCTACGCTTTGCAATCGGTATCAGGCTATGTGAAAACAGTTGCTTCACCAAAAAATGGTCCACCAGTAATAGAAATACAGCATCAAAACGGTACTCTTACCAATGACCTAAAAAAGTCTCGTCTGCTTCAAAGGTAATAGAGGTCTAACTGTAGAATAAATCTGGCATCCTAGGCACATCGACACGTTAAAATGTGCAGAATCTTATATACAAAATGTAAATTGAAGCTTTGTTAAGGCGCTTCCCTTAGCGAACGACCTTGAGCGTTCGGTCGTTCTCTGTCCTTATCTGTCCCGCCGCAATGGGGCTACTCGTCCCGCTCCCTGCGCACGCCGCCTTCACTCAATGTTGGAATTATTTTAATAAAAAAGGAAGGATTTTTTTAATAAAATAAAACGTTAATTATTTAGATTTTTAAATTATCTATCCATTAGTGTAATCCTCAAATTTATACACACAAATAAAATTGAAGTGTCTGTTTATAATAAAATCACTCCAAAATAACAGCTTTTTACTAAATGCATATGAAAGTAAAAACAGTACTTATAATAGATAAAACAGAAAAACAATTATTATAATATTTTTCTGTCTCTCTGTCTGACTAACTGTCTGTCTGTCTATTGGTTCCGGCTAATCTTCGAAACGGTTGTACGAATTTTGAAGGGCAGTTAGCTGATGTTATAAAGAGTAACTTAGGCTACTTTTAATTTAGAAAAAGGCGCAGCTAGTCTACATATGAAATATTATAATAATAATAAAATAAAATAATATTAAAATAAAATATATTAATATTAATTAATATTAAAATTATTGATTGCATGCATCATATGCGTCTGCATATGATGCATGCAACCAATAATTTTAATATTTTTTGACAAGGAGTGTTTAAAAAGATTTAAACCACATAAAAATCAATAAAAACGTGCAATATGTTGATAGAATATCGAACTAATTAAAAATGTGCTTTTAGATGTAGTTTATTTCTCTAAATTTATGAGTTTATAGCCTCTGAAAAACACAATACCGCAAGGTTTTGCTCGGGGTAGCGCCTTGAACCAAACGTGACTACATACGTATACGTTTCATTGGAGTGGTAACGATTGCTTTTACAGAGCTTTTCAAAACTAATACCGCATTGTAAATTCACGGTTTTTTAACTTTAACATACATACATAAACTCACGCCTTCTTCACATGGGGGTAGACTGAAACCTTAGTACGCCTCCTGCTATGCTCCTAACTTACTCCTTTTGCTTCGTTCACATTCATACATCTGGTCATACACGCACGCTGGTTACGAGTGCTACGCACCTGACCTTTCTGAAGAACATCACCAATTAGGTCACTATATGTCCTCCTAGGGCGTCACTTCCCGGCGTTTCCACTCACATCTGCCTTGTAAATACCTTTTGTTAGTCGCCTTTCATTCATCCTCTCAACATGACCAAACCATCTAAGCATACTCTTTTCAATTTTTGTCACTACATCTTCTTTTAAACCACACCGTTGCCTTATCATATCATTTTTCAATCTACCATTCATAGTCACGCTATACATAAAGAACACATTTCCACAGCATTTATTCTACTTTCATGCTTCTTTTGCCACACCCAAGATTCAATTCCATACACAAGCGTAGGCCACAGCACACCATTGTGAACAGCCAGTTGGGCATTTTTGAGCATTGACTGGTTAGTCATAATCTCATGTATAGCACCTTTTACTTCATTTCCCGCATTTACTCCCCTTTCCATATCTTCATCATTCTTTCCATCCCTTGAAAACTGACTTGCCAAATATACAAACTCACCTGCTTGCTCCACACTCTTATCGTTTATTTTCACATCACACACCGATACATCCTCGTCTCTTTCAAACTCATTTATATAAATCCTTTTCATCTTATATACTTCATCCATTACAGTCACCATGTCTTGCAACTGTTCTGACGATACAAGTAGAACTTGATCATCTACGTAGAGAAGGCATTTGAAAGGCAACGCTTTCATCCTCAGTCCACACTCACCCTCTTTCAAATCTATCAGTCAACTATCCATGTACAGGTTGAACAGCCACGGTGACGCCACACAACCCTGTGTAATACTCCTTGAGATGCAGAACCAGTCTGTATATTCCCCATATATCCTAACACAAGCACTGGAATCTTTGTATAAATATTTCAGTGCCCAATACCAAGTGCCAGTCCACACCGTACGCGAATACTGCCGACCACAGTTCTTCTCTCCACACAACGTCATAAGCCTTCTCCAAGTCAACCAAAGCACAGTAGACTTTCTTGTGCTTTGCCAGATGTTTTTCGGCTATGCACCAAGGAGAAGATCTGATCCATACAGCCCATTGCCTCTCTAAATCCTGCCTGCATATCCCATATTTTCACATCTGACACTCTAATAACTCTGTTAATTAAAATCGCCGCATACAGTTTGCCGACAACACTGAAAAGACTAATACCGCGGTAGTTTTTATACACCTGCTGAGAACCTGTTCTCTTATATAGTGGTACGATTACAGCCTTGCACCAGTCATCCGGCACATGGCCAAATCTCCAACACATATTAATGATCCGGCACAACAGGCTTGCTACCACCCCGTCACCGCCCTTCATCATTTCAGTAGATACTCTATCATGCCCTGCAGCTTTCCCTATTTTCATTCCTTTCAACGCTCTTACAATCTCATCTATTTCTACTTCATTTGCATCTGAGCTTGGGTCTTCAAAACTGGCTTCTGCCCAGTTTCCCACTCCTTGCACACTATCCTGACGAGCAAAGAAACTTTCAAAGTATCCCTGCCAGCGTCCCAAAACGGCACCAAGGTTTTGGAACCGTTAACTCTATGTCAAAAATATTATCAAATTCCGAATGTAAGTAGTTCCATCCCGCCCAATTACTTTAAGCGGGTCTCATTGTCGCCGGTCGCCATCTCGTCTGATAGATGACCGCAGTCCCCAGTGTGACGCCCCTAATCTTCTCAATTCCCAAACCTAAAGGGTTCACCACAATCCAAACGGGAGCAATTTAGAATAATTTATTCCGTGCGAACTTCAATATTTTCATATTTTCGCCTATAAAGGTGGTCCGTGCCAATTTTATAGCTCATAAATTTCGATGATAACCCCTTTTGTTTGTGGGTACTTTACTGGATTAACGAGTGCTATTGACAATTTGTATAACGAAGCTCTCAAGAAAATTGGCTGTAATTTATTATTGGATGTTGAAGATTGGCAGTGGGGTGGATTTTATCAATTTACTTAATTGGATTTATTGTGTATTTATAAACATTCCGATATTATTCAAGGCTTTATTCAGGTTTATTTTTTATTACATTATTTTGTTAATTTAATTACACAATGATTACAAAGGCTATCGTATTTCTTTTCTAAAAAAACCTGATCATTAGCTTTTTAACAAATGTGTGGTGGTATTAACAACGCCACATGCGAACTACGCATCAAAGATCTGACGTCACACAAATTCTGCATCGCGCAATCAGAGTTTACCACGCGACGGATCCTCCGACCAGGGCCTCAAGTCTGCTATTACAATAGTGTCAGAATGGTCTCTTCATTGTGAGTTTTTGACAGATTTGCCATACAAAAACTGTCAAATACTCACAATGGCGAGACTATTCTGACACTATTGCAATAGCAGACTTGAGGCCCAGACCGGAGGATCCTCCCTTTTCAATAGAGTATGAGTGAACTTTACACATTGTTCCTCATTCCTCTATAAGAGCATTTTCAGTTTTTTTTCTTACATAATGTGTTGAATTTCATGACACGACAAGACGCATCATCTGTGTCGTAATCCCATCAGTTTATCGAAGAAAGTTCTACAAACAATAAGTATCTAGGTAGTAATAATGGCATACTACCGCATTGGTCTAGTGGTCGCAAGCTCTACTGCTAAGCATGAGGTCCTGGGTTCGATTCACGGTCGGGCAAAGTGTTATTAAAGCGAGGTTCCTCCGACCAGACGGGAGTTGTGTCTGGTGGGCAACTGCCCGACGGTTGATGTCGGGATGTTGTATATATGCTAGTCGCGCGGTAAACTCTGATTGCGCGATGCAGGATTTGTGACACGATTTCACAAGTCTTTGATGCATAGTTCGCATGTGGCGTTGTAGATGCCGCCACAATACCTTAATGAATGTCTAAATAAAAGCGAACTGTTCGATTTTCAACTTTCGGCTCTGAGACGAGCGGTGAAAATCCAACAGCTCGCTTTTATTGCCACATTAATTTTATGTTGCCTAGAGTTATTGAAAACGAACAAATAAAAACTAACTAGGAAAACCACATAAAGCTCCACTTTACCTAAGGATCGAACTCAAACCCTGAAACCAAATCACCAGCCGTGCTTACATATACTAGTCCAACAGAGGCAGAGCACTTAGTTGCTAAGCTGTTTCGGGCGTTTGTTCAGAAAATATATATAAGAGAGCCCTTCTTATTATTCGTGGCGTCGGTCTAAAACATTCGAGATAATCCGGTAGCCCTCAATGTGAAAATTTAATTAAAGTGAAAATGCTTAGCGAGGCTAAATATTCGTGGTGCGTCAAAGTACAGCCAGGGAAATTCATTGTAAAGAAAATGTACACTCTACGTCAAATTGCCGTATTATATGCCATTTCATACAACTTTCATAGAAGGACAGAAATTGAATGTATACAGGCAAATTAAGTTGGTAGTCAATTTTCTGCTTAAAGAGTAACCGTGAAATTTCTTGCAGGCTCTTCACCATAAGAAACGACCCGTGAACCGTGCACCTAGCTTCTGACGTTTCATAAGTGCCCATGTAGGTTTATGTTAATTAACATAATTATTTTGATTGTGATTTTGGATCAATTATTTGCAATGAAAAAATTTTTTTTAACAAAGATGTGTCACTACGTAATAGATAAAAAAACCGGTCAAGTGCGTGTTGAACCACGCACAGTGAAGAGTTCCGTATTTAGTATGAATTAATTCCAGAACAAACTTTTCCTTAAAAAATGCATGGAAGAACATGTTTTTCAACTATAAATGTAAGTTGGTCGACTATAACTCGGTAACTTGTAAAGCTTACTTAGCAGTGATAGTTTTTAATTTAACTTCGTTATATATACTACTGCTGTGATTTATTTCACATATCCAAGTACAACCATTTAGCTGGCAAAGGACACTTGACTCTAACAAAAATTCGCACTTCAAAGCTTAATATATCGCAAACGGATCTCTGAATCGAAAAATGGTTTTCACAAACCCGCAATATTTAAACGACCTATCCAACGATACCCCACACTATGGGATAGACGAGAAATGTAGAGGAGGTGGTACCTTAAAAAAAAAATTCAAGCTTTTATGTTACCAATTTGTCGGCGTAATTAATATGTATGCCCATGCCAAATTACAGTTTTTCTTATAGAACTAAAGGTCTCTGAAGTAAGCCGCGGACAGACAGACAGACGGACATGGCGAAACTATAAGGATTCCTTGTTGACTACGGAACCCTAACACACATGTACAACATTATAAATCAGCAAATCCTTATCTTTAGAACCCCAGGTAGTTAAAAAAACTATGTTCCCATTCCAGTCGGATGATTCGAATTGACGCTAACTTGCAAAATATAAATGCTGTCTTTCCATCACGGGCAATAGCCACCAACGGTCCCTTGCCATCCTCCCTCCGACTCTGCCCTAAGCCGAGGTTCGTACCCCACAGGGGGTGCCCTTAGCGCGCAGTCGTTTAGCTTATAAGTATACGCCCTGGCTGAAGCTTAGGGCATGTGGTGCCTTAAGCTCCTAAAAGAAATTTTACACAGGATAGCCCGGTTAAAGAGTCTCAACCCCTCGTGGTTAACTCTGAGATGCCATTTATAAAAAAAAGGCTATATAATCTCGATAAAGTATTCTAATATATTAATATAAACAGTACCTATACTTGGTTTGGTTATAGTAATTCATGCAACCATAAGAAATAACCAGGACAAAAACCGTGAAAAATACAAAACTTTTATTCATACAAAATGGTTGCTGGAAGTTCTAAGATGTCCGACACAATTCTATTTTGAAATTAAATTTGCAATGTCTGTAGAAACGGCAAAATGCAGTTTAAAACGGAAGGAATCTTATTAAGGTGCCTCTAAGGGGACATCGACTAGCCTAACGTGACAAGAAATTTTTCATTAAACTGTCTCCGTTCAGTTTTCATTGAAGAAAACGCTTTTCTAGAAACAATATAATTTTTCCACGTTTCTATTTTTATATTTATTGCTTGTTCTTTAGAAAAGGATATACACCGTGGCATTTTATTCGTCTTACAAAGACAGCCCACTTCATGTATACAATGACTACTAAACCATCATAAAAAAAAATGTTTTTTATCATTTTTTTTAAATTAATTATGACGCATGACATAGTTTAAAACACCCTGTTACGGGTGCAGTCCAAGCCTTGTGTTACAAGGGCGCCGCGGAATGGATTTAGATTAAATTTTAGTTGCAATAGTAAGAAACACATTTTTGCGTTAGGCTGAATGAACTCTGATATAGATGTCGCTGCTCCATTCCGTGGCGCCCTTGTAATACAAGGCTCGGACTGCACTCGCAGAGTGTTTTAAACTAGGTCATGCGTCATAATAAAAAAAAAAACAAATGTTCATATTTATTTTTATTTTTTATGAATGATTAGTAGTTACTGGATACATGAAGAGGGCTGTCTTTGTAAGACGACTAAAATGCCACGGTGTATATACGCACGAGTTTATAAAGTTCTTGTAATAGTTATGAAAGACTTTTTGGGTAAAGCACCTTTTAGTTTTTTTCTTAGGTGCTGAATATTTATTGATAGATACGTTAAAAAAAAAAATTTTTAATTAAAGGAAATAATAATAATTTTACTGTCACAAAAAAAAAGTTAAAATTACAACAACCATATTGCTTAAATGCGAACATTGTAGGTTATAATGATAATAATACATACATGGGAGCATCTGCAACCGAACTAGGTGAAAAATCTGTATCTCGGCATACCTCTTTGACTGGAAAAATATATCGCAGCTTTATAGCCTTTCAGTTAACAATCTAGCCTTTTTACTAAACGACCTGGGCCTCAAGTCTGCTATTACAATAGTGTCAGAATGGTCTCGCCATTGTGAGTTTTTGACAGATTTGCCATACAAACACTGTCAAATACTCACAATGGCGAGACCATTCTGACACTATTGTAATAGCAGACTTGAGGCCCTGAATGACATTCATTATAGGTTAGGTTGGAACTGTTACCAACCACGCGCGAGCCGAATCAGTCGCAGTATCTAAGCCAGGGCACCCCGACCAAATGGCTAAGGTTAGATTAGAACTGTGACCAACCGCGCGCGAGCCGAGCGAGCAAAGCGAGCGGTGCTACGGCAGCGGCTAGCAACCGCTACTTCCAAAGGCCTGGGTTTTTAACTAAACGACTAATTAAGCTAGTTGGCTGCAAAATATACATTGCGATGACAAAGTGTCAATCCTATCTGACATTTTTCGCGAAATTCACTTTTATGGTTTCGAATTTAAAGGTCAAATTTGCATGTTCTAGTAAATCTCTTAACTAAATTTGAATTGCCAGTATAACAGCATAAATCAAAATGTAGAAATAACTAAACCACCGAACCGTTACCTACTAACTTCCATGGGATACATGTTGACTTCGACAGTTATATAGAAGTTATTGAAACCGACTAGAGAGAAAAAAACACTATGTGTAAATTGTTTACTTCGGCAGTTAGAATTACTTGTCATTTCGCCGTCGATTGTTTAACTACTGAACCTAAATTATTAACAAACAAACTATTGAAATAAATAAATAAATATTATCCTAACATGTAACAAACTACAATATGGCGTCGATGTTTCCTTTATCTCAACACATCAACATCATCGGGTACATTAACATAACGAACGGATTTCATCCAAACTTCAACGAACGAGATCATTATCTAGGTATTTACGCGATCTGATATTAATGGCTATTTCCGAACATGGATTTAAAACAAAAATTAAAACACCTGTTCGTGTATTATCGCGTTTAGCGGTATTCTCGCAACCCTATTAGATCGAAAGCCAATGTGTGCTATTAGATTAATGGAGGTAATTCAATTTTATAACGTCCCGAGTACGTACGAACCGCCGAGGAAGAACGAACTTAATTAACCTCCTTATGAATTATTCGCTCTTGCAGCGGAGTTCGCCAATCCGGAGTTTTAATTATATAAAAGTTAGCCTGAAACAGATTTTCAAGGAAATAGTTTTAAAGTTTATTGTTCAGCCGATCCAAATAGAAAATGGGGAAACGGTTTTTGTTCTATTTTTACACATTGCTTTTTTTAAACATAGTGTATTTATGGAAGTGTTAAGTGGCTTCAAGATTTAATTATACCTACATCTATATAATAAAAATGAAATGCTGTTCTAAGCACATCACTTGAGAACCGCTAGACCGACTAGGCTATATTTTGTTTTAAAATGTTTATAATAGTCCGAATCAGGTTCTAATGGAAAGAATAGTACATTATTGCAAAGGCCGGGAAATAGATAATTGCAGGTCGAGTATGAGTTTGAAGGCCGAGCCTTAGCGCATCACTTGAGAACCGCTAGACCGACTAGGCTATATTTTGTTTTAAAATGTTCGTAATAGTCCGAATCAGGTTCTAACGGAAAGAATAGTACATTATTGCAAAGGCCGGGCAATTGCAGGTCGAGTATGAGTTTGAAGGCCGAGCCGTAGGCGACGACTTCAATAATACGAGACAGGCAAATGCCATTTCCGCCGAGGCATATATAGTGCTTTTCTCAAAAGAATGCAGGGAAATAAGACATACTTTCATGTATTTTTCTTTTAACTTCGCTGGAAGCAGGTTTTCCATTGCCAATTTGGCTTCTAATCTTAAATCTGGTGGAGTACAATCAATCTCCATTTCACTCTTTGAACCGTTGGAATTCATTATTAAATTTGTATTTATTAAGTATGTAAATAAGAAATCAAGACGAATTTTCAGTTTTGCCGCTAATTTTCTATTTGTCGTCTGTGCCGAAAGGCAAACGCATTTATGGCTATACAGCCACGTGAACGCAGCAAAGAGACGTACTTTGGTATGCCAAGAATGATAAAAGATCCAATCAAAGAGTATTTATTAACCCCAGCACGGCATTTCATACAACATTGCTGGAGCGTTGTAATGTTCCAAATTCAAAAAATGCTCCTGCAATGGATATGATTTTCTTTGTCCGTAATTCGATACATCGCGTATTCTTTTTTCGAAAATAATGACAACTTTTCCATGCATGTTTGAAAAACGATTATTTTTTAATAAATACAGGTGTGCGGAACTGCACTGCGGCATAGCAGCAGACATTTTCTTTCTGATACAAACCAATCACGATCATTGCAGCAGCAAATAAAAACATTTTAAACCAGTACCCGCTGTAAAACCCCGAAACGTACCTACACAGCGTTTATTAATACCTACACGTACCTACACAGCGTTTATTAATGTCGGTTTTTCATTCAGAAATGTTGTTAGTCCGTCAGAGGGCAGAGTCGTATGCACAGAATTCTGATGGCGAACATTTGCATTGCAGATACGTAGGAACAACGCTATCTAGTCGCGTACCGCACACACGACAGGATTTAGCACTCACAGATTATAGTAGCAAATTACCATGAAGCCTAAACAAGCTGGGCCGTTACCGTAAAATGGCTTAAAACTATTTGCATAATTGACTTTGGTGGGGATGTTATTATTGTTAAGTTTTAATAACAAAGTCATGATTGGATGTCATTGACATTCACGTGGTGCTTCCTGTTCATCATATTCACAAAGGGTTTTCTGGGAAAACCGAGATGTTTGCGAAAGTAACCAGAGACCTGAAAATTAGCATGAAGACGGAGTATTACAGTGAAGAGTGGAAGCAACAAGAACTATCAGATTGGATCGTGTCCAATCATTCTTTATAGGTTAATAAATCAAAACCGGCCACGTGCGTGTCGGACCACGCACAATGAATGGTTCCATAGTTGGAACGAATTTATCCTAAGAACAAAATTAACATTGTATACCCAAAGTCTCAAATTCAGATAATTTATGTAAACAAAGGGGATAACATATCAAAAAAATATCTTCGTAATGGTAATCACATAAAACGACGAAAAAAAAAGGTTCCATTTTCTTTTAAGTACTAATTTAAGAAATAATAATTATAAAATAATCATACCGTATTGATTTTTATGAATTTTCGCTTTAAAACAAAGTTATTAAAAAAATGAGATTTTTTGGTATAAAATATTTTATGATACTAGTAACAATGCAGGAGATCTAAACATTTAAAAAAAAATTACATCTTCAACAACACAAATATTACAACTCTCATTTATAGATTCATACTCGTATTATAAGTAGCATATCTAGCCACATATTGGATGAAAACGGATGTAAACTGTTTTGAGTGGAAATCGATTTTGGGAGGCCTACGTCTAGCAGTGGACTTAAAAGGGCTGATTATGACGATCATATGCCATGTCTCCTACACACTACGCTTAACATTGTTTGGCAACGGTATTTTGTTTGCATATTTCTTATAATTAATTCACTTTCAATTTTATAGATGATTACTTACAAAAAAAAAATGATTAAATGTATTGCACTACTGTCCTGTCATTTTGACAGTGACATTTCTTGACAATACTTTGTTTACATAAATTATCTGAATTTGAGACTTTGGGTATAGTTGAAAAATATGTTCCCCCATACATTCCAACTACAAATGTAAGTTTGTAAGTACAATATTGAGGATTTACCATGTTATTTTAAGTTTATAGACTTCTTATAGGTTTTACATAGATATACGCAACGGTCAATTCTCCAACTGCAAATGTAAGTTGGTTGACTATTACTCGTTATTTTGTAAAGCCTACTTTTCTGTGATAGTTTTCCTTTTAACTTCGTTATATATACTACTGCCATGAATTTTTTCACAAAACCAAAATCAACCATTTAGCTGGCAGGACGCTAACACTTGACTCTAACAAAAATGAGCACATTAAAGCTTAATATTTCGCAAACGGATCCCTGAATCGAAAATAGGCTTTAACAAACCCGCAATATTTTTGAACACACTATGGGATAGACGAGATTTTATTTTTTTATTTTTATTTATTTATAATAATCTTACCTACACTATCATTACAGATCTATGATTCAATGCGACATTGTGGCCTTACTAACTAAATCCTAAATCTACACCTTATACCCAGTTAAAAAATATCTTAATCTACATAACTTATTTCATATAGTGTAACTTTTGCGAATTCACTCAATTTGCACCACAATACATCAATCCTCCCGTGAACCTCATTCACCACGCGTATGGCTCTAGTGAGAGGAGTTCTCGCCAGCAGGTTGGTCCTGGCTGCAGGCACAGCGAGCAGGGGCGGACGTTGCCGCCTCCACACGTACCGGTCGGGCACGTACAGCTGTAGGTGTCGCAGCACTCCCGGGATATATCATCCCCATTTTACGTGGAGCAAAATTACCCTAAAAAAAAAAAAAACATTTTATTTTACCACTTTGTCGGTGTGATTGATACGTAGATATGTATACCCATGCCAAGTTACAGATTCTAATACTAAGAGTCTCTGAACTAAGCCGCAGACAGACAGACAGACGGACATGGCGAAACTGTAAGGGTTCCTTGTTGACTTCGGAACCCTAAAAAAATATTTTTAATTTAATTTTAGTTTAGTTACTTTATTTTATTTTAGTAAACAGTGACTCCGTGAATTGACCGCAAATCGGCAAACGTAAGGTAGGATGTCCTCAGGCTAGGTGGAGCGACAATCTTTGCAGGGTGGCTGGTAGCAGCTGGATGAGAGTCGCCGAGAATCGAGCTGAATGGCGTTCAATTGGAGAGGCCTATGTCGTGTGTGATGGATGATGATGATGATGAGACAGTGATTTCCCTAGCAGTTAGAAACGTTAATTTAACAAATGCTTGGCTATATGCTCGACTATGGCTTACACCACTCTTATCTTAAAGAACGTTTCAAGTTCCTTCATGACACACATAATAGATATCTGAGGTCATCGGAAAACTTGAGACTAGAAATTCCAATGCATTCCACTAGTTTTTATGACAAGTCTTTTACAGTTCAAGCAGTACGGTTATGGAATGCCTTGCCCGTCTCGATTAGGCGTGCTCAATCTTTGTCCACTTTTAAAATTCTGGTTAAAAATCACTTCCCCTCTCCTTAAACATCATCATTACTTAAAGTTCCTTGCTCTTGTATCATGTTTATTATTGTATGTATATATATATATTTGTATATATGTAAATGGTACACCACTGACTACCTGCAGTATTGCCTTCTACTTTTTGTTTCAGCCAAAGTTTGTCTGTAAAAGATCGCTTTTAGCGATAAGACCGCCCATTGTGACACCCTATGTAACAGTTCTACATTTATATCTGTAATTTTTATGGTGTACATAATAAAGAGTATTCTATATATCTATCTTACATTTAAATGGTCCGTAGGCCAGCAGTAACGTACCTATTTGAAAGTCCATATGTGTGACTATATGCATATGCATGAAAGTACCCTAGCAGCAAAATAACTGGACCGAATTCGATGGAAGAGATATCTATCGCTTCATTGGAACGACCGACGGACGCTTGAATTATGTATTTTCGATACTTGTGGTTACTGAGTTCTATCAAGGATTATATTTTATGTACCTAGGTAGTAGCCTGGATCCGCATCAAATAAATCATTGAGTTCTAATCAAACAAAAAGCAATCAAGTCGGTCCAGAAGCAATAACATTGAACTTACCTGGGAATTGAATGCGATATCTAATTTAATTAAAATCTACAACGGTCAAGGTATGTACCCTCAATGCCTCGTCTCAAAAATCCACCCTGTTTAAGATACGATACTTTAATACCACCTAGGGATGTACACTGTACGGAGAATATACAAATTAAAATGCTAAATTATAGTAAGTACATAGTGTGATTACAAAATTAAAATACAGCGTTTAATATTATTAAAAACCTACTATTAATTTAACTTACCATAATACCAAACGCTATTTATTATTCTGCAATACATAAACAAAGCACTGTCTGCAAAAAAAATCTGTGGTCGCCACAAGAAGCGTTTTAAATTCAGGTGGGAATCTTCAGATGTACCCACAATTAATTTAAATTACCATAATACCAAACGCTATTTATTATTCTGCAATACATAAACAAAGCACTGTCTGCAAAAAAAATCTGTGGTCGCCACAAGAAGCGTTTTAAATTCAGGTGGGAATCTTCAGATGTACCCACTATTAATTTAAATTACCATAATACCAAACGCTATTTATTATTCAGAAATTCATTTACAAAACACTGTCTGCAAACATTTTCTGTAGTCGCCACAAGAAGCGTCTTAAATTCAGGTGGGAATCTTCAGATGTACCCACTATTAATTTAAATTACCATAATACCAAACGCTATTTATTATTCAGAAATTCATTTACAAAACACTGTCTGCAAACATTTTCTGTAGTCGCCACAAGAAGCGTCTTAAATTCAGGTGGGAATCTTCAGATGTACCCACTATTAATTTAAATTACCATAATACCAAACGCTATTTATTATTCAGAAATTCATACACAAAACACTGTCTGCAAACATTTTCTGTGGTCTCCACAAGAAGCGTCTTAAATTCAGGTGAGAATCTTCAGAGGTACCCACTATTAATTTAAATTACCATTTATTTATTTTTATTTATTTAACAATTTATGTACACACATATAAACAGACAAGAAGAAAGGAACAGAAAAATACGTACAAAGGTGATGCTTATTTCTAAGCACTGTCTGCAGAAAAAAATCTGTGGTCGCCACAAGAAGCGTCTTAAATTCAGGTGGGAATCTTCAGATGTACTCACCACAGGCTGTATCTACCTACGTTGTTAGTAACACCTTCACCTTCTTTCACACTAAGCTGATTATTTGCTGAACAAAAAGCTTTGTTTACCATTCCTTTGGTTGTTCCAAACCTTTAACTATTGCGGGAATTTAAGTAGTTAAGTATTCGTAAGAAGATTACTAAGGAAGTGTTAAAGTTTTCTTTACTAAACTTGTTTTATGTCTAAATTATTCGATAGTGGAGACATTGTCTAGGGTACGAATTTGGTGGGTTAATTGCGTAACACACATAGAAATATAAAAAAGAGTAATATATTTATGGCGTATCTATTCATACACATTTTAAGAGATAAAAAAGAAAAAAGCCAAAAAAACAAAAGGCATCGAAACGACTTTTTTTTAAATCTATATTATGTAAAAAATTTAATAATTTAAAATTACTTGATATGATGATTAAGTTTATTATCAAAAGGAACCGCACTCGCTCTACCACCCTGTCACGTCACCGCGTCTGGGCGGGTCATTCATAGAATATTTATTATTATTTAAGTAAAGGTTTTTCGTCTTGAGACACTGTGGTATGTGGGAAGAGAAGATCGGCCGAGTCGGATTCGACGATTGACCTCTTTCTCGAAGTTGGACCTACCTTACTGGACAGTTTGTCTTAGGTAAACATAAAGCTAGTTTACATAAAATGTAACATTTCACGAACAAGTCAATAACCAAACACTACCGTAGCTCGACCACTGGACAAGAAATTTATCGTCAAGAATAAAATTCATTGTATTCAAAAATCGTTCTCCGTTCGTAATATAAATCACGGGATTAAAAAGCTGAAAACGGCAAGGGGATCGGGTCAGCTACATATTATCATGGCGAAGGTTGATCACCCATCGAGAAACAGGTATAAACTGTAGAAGATGTCTGGTGGCGCCATCTGTTGCCGCCGTGACTGGATTTATAAGGTGGCGTCCCCTCGAAAGGGCTTATTTTAACTTTTAGTGCACTGGATGTTGGGATAAAATATTTCCTTATCACGGTAAAAATATATTTAAGCTTTATACTTGCGTGGTAACATGAAGTGTTAAAAAAAAATTGGATACTACTTAAGTATGATACCCGTAGGTACATAATTTATCATAATTCGATCATTAAGAGAAGCTGCCAGGTAATATCTACTTAACTTGGAACCAGGAAGGCCTATCAATTAGCCGGTCCATTGACGCGGAAAAACTGCCTCCTCTTATAAAAGTCCTCCTCGCAAAATTTCGTGAATATTTATTTACGTAATTTTCATTATTTTAATGACGACATTTCATTGTATGTTTTCTACCGAATTCAAATTAACAAGATGTATTTTTTCAGGTACTAGACTTTGGGTACAAGCTTTCACCTCGGAAATTTTATTTTAAATCTATGTTTATAAAGGTAATGGAATAAATGGTTGATATCTGAAAAACGGTCGTATTGTTTACAAATTCGAACATGACCTGGCCGACTAAAAGCTCATTTTTTATAATAATACCATTTATTTCAGGCAAAACAGGCCCACAGAAAAATTATACTAGCTGCTACCCGCGGCTTTGCCAGCGTAGCTTTGGAAAAAATATACGTAGCCTAAGTTAGTCCTTTTTACATCAACTATCTGTCAGTGAAAGTCCCGTTAAAATCCATGCAGCCGTTTCGGAGATTAGCCGGAACACCAAACAAACAAATAGACAAAAACTTTAAAAACTGTTTTTTTAGGTATATACTTTCATTTAAATTTAGTGAATAGCTGTAATTTTGACATTACAAACAGACACTTCAATTTTATTTATTTGTATAGATATAGATTTAAAGCTCAAAAACATTCCACATTATCATTTTTTTTTTAAAGGTTTCAATGAATTGTAACACACATTAGAGAATGGTACTGGGTGGACGGTAGTCATTCTAATTCCAAGGATCACGTCCAAACTCGCTTTAATCTTACTTTCATCAAAAGAAACCCTGTAATTCTTTGTTTGGTAATGTATCACGAAGGAAAAGTTATACGAAAACCTAATCTTTATTGTTGGAAGAAGCCTCAAGATAAAAGAAGACTTTTGAGAGTACAACACGCACGCTACAAGTCCGCACCTAATCATTTACCCTCCGCGATATAAGTGTAGTCCTGTAATTCAGTCGTACATGCGTCCAAAATAAATTGAACCTTACCAAACTTCCTTAAGAATATAAATCCCAATGATGCTCGTATATCAACATACATTGGTAGCTGGTGCCTCTGTTTCGGAAACTATAACCAAGTTACAACCACTTTTTATTGTGCGTATATAAAGAAAAACAACCAGCCACAAATTGCCACTGTTCGAGAAATGGCAATAAAGTATTGAATTTGTAACAGAGAACCGATCTCCATCTTGTGTTTACTGTTTGACAATAATATTATATGGGCATAAAAAGTATTCTATTAGCTTTCGCATATTAAGTTGTTTTACTGCGCACTCATAATAAAGCGAACAAAAGAATACCCGAACTTCTAGACTGAAAAATGAGCCGTTAGCCATTCGAACAACAAACAAGTTTTTCGCGATTGTTCAAAAGTTGTGAACTTCTCCAAATATTGAGCATTATTCTTGGGCATAACAAGTGAAGTTGGGCCAGGTATCCCGCAAGAACTTGAAACTTGGATTTAAGAGCAATTTATAAATCGCTTCACCGAATACGCATGGGTCGTAACTTCGGAAGTTTGCACGAATGGTGCTTTAATGCCCATTTAGCCAGAAATTGATCGCTTACGGTCGTGTTGAGGAGCTGAGATTCCAAATAAATAGGCCTAATGCAAGTTGGTGTGAAAGAAAATCCATTACGCTTTAAGTGGTGGTAACAAGATCGGCTCCGAGGTCAATAAAAGGGATCCAAGCGTTTATGGTGCAATGACGAGGACCATTTGAATGAAAATACATTTCGCAACCATCCTATCCGGCTGTAAGCAGTAAAATCATGTCGTTGCTATCTTTATTAGGGTTAGTTATGACCTCCAAACTATATAGTTAGAACAGTCAGAAAACACTACAGTCAGGACAAAGAATTATAGAAAGGATCCATATAATAGTAGGTATATACGTAGATCAATCTGCCTAGCCTTTTCTCAACTATGTTGGGGTCGGCTTCCAGTCTAACCGGATGCAGCTGAATACCAGTATTTTACATGGAGCGACTGCCTATCTAACCTCCACAACCCAGTAACTGGGTAACACGATACCCCTTGGTAAGACTGGCTGTCAGACTTTTTGGGCTTCTGACGTCCCGTAACGACTGTCAAAGATCTACGAATGACAGCCGGGATCAACGGCTTAACGTGCTTTCCGAGGCACGGAGGAGTCTCGGTATGTAAAGATGGTCACCCATCCACGGATCAACCCCGGCAAGCGTAGCCTAACCTAACGGATCGACCCGTGTGGCTGTTATTACTTAGCCACGAGCTCTGTTCACAGGAACATACGTAGATCATGAATTAATATCTTTTCAGCTCGATATTTTTTTATTTATTTTTTCATTTTGACGCAAGTCATCTATCTGATTCCGAAATAAGTAATCACAAGCTTGGTCATGTATCAAGAGGGTCTGGGTTTGATTACCAGGCATTGTTATAGGGATTTATGGCGACAGGTTCAGCCTGTATCACATGGGCTGTCAAAAGATCCACGACGTCCTACGCCGAGCGTTGAGTGGACAATAGCCAAACTAAAATGAGTATCCCAATTCTATTGAAGTGATGGGCGAACTGGCCTTTGCGTGCCCTACGTTGCCCCAATCAAGTAATAATAATATTAAACCTTATCAGACCACAGAGATCCATACAATATCCTAAGTATCTTAATTTTATGCTTAGTCCTGAGTCGGACTTCACACTATCCACGTAGTATATATACTACGTGTGATGTCCGATTATTTAAAATGGCAACATTCCATACTATAGTATGGAATGTTGCCATTTTAAATATTATTTGTATAAAAACATTTAGTACCTATTATGTATTGTGAATTATAATATTTTTTTATCTCATTGTATGCTGCACCGGTCGACGTCATCACGGCAACGCCAGCTGTCGCTAAAAACCAACGCTGGGGCTCTGTCTCGCAGATTGTTATTTTTTTTTGCGTCATGTTTATCGCAAATAAACGTTTTTTTTCTTTCTTTCTTTTCTTTCTTTCTAGTACGTATTTGTAAATTTATGAAGTCCGACTAATTGACGCAGCATCGGGCAATCCCACCTGCCGCACAACGTGCTCAGGATGCTGTGAGAGCTGGCACGCATTCTGCGAAGTATCGAGGCACACCGGTTTCGCATGAAAGCCGTCAATCCTCGCCTTAGCAAACATACCCGAAGCGCTACAAAAACGCTGGAGCCCCGCACGCACTGTTAACGAACGCATTGTTATACTGCACGCGCAGGGCGTTGTATGACCTTCTCGTATACCTAACTCACAGACTGCAAGTGTAGAATAACTGGCAGTAAGCTCTAAACATATTTACCTAAGCTAAATAATAATTTTTACTAAGCTTTTCAAAAAACCTTATAGTCTTCATAAAACAAAATGAATCGCTTCTTACGTTATACACTGAAATGAAGAAAGATTTATTTTCTAATTTAGAAATCTTGATCAAATAAAGTTTCTTGTGTGCTAACTAGGGATAGAGGAAATTCGCGAAATTAACTAATCGAACAAAGTTAGCAGCCATATTTTGAAGTCAGTATGGCAGCGTAGCAGAAACTTTAATGCAGTCTCTGCAACCGTGATTAGTTTGTTTTCGTGATTTTGTTAATGTCATATTATCAACATTACTCGTAAATGTGTCGATGTTATCAGGCATGAAATACAATAAATCAGATAGGTATCAGTTATGTTGATTCTTAATAATTTATTGGAAATGATAATTTAATTTCATGTGGGTATTTTAACACACTTTTATCAAAATATGGATCAGTACTTCGTGTTCGGAAAGGCGGAAATGCACAATTTACAATTTATACAAGTGATGTAGATGTAAATTTGCAGTCCCATTGTAATGCCTGTTTACTCTGGCAATAAATCATTTTTTTTTTAAACGTTGCGCCACTCTAGGAATTTCTGGAATTTCTCCTGTACCGTGGGTGCGTTTACAAATATTTAAATTCACATACACAAACAGCCAGACCCGGAACAACTACTTGTAGGTCATACAAATATTTGTTCCGTGCGGGAACCGAACCCGCGACACGCAGCGCAGCAGTCAATCGCTTAACCACTGCTAACTAGACTGAAAAGATCGATCATGGCAGTTAACAAATTAATTATGCTTGTAGCATAATTAATTGGTTACAAAACAAACAATTTATATGAAGAGGTATTAGTAAGTTTGTATGTAAGGGTTAATCTTCGTAACTACTGAGAAGATTCCGAAATTTTGTCACTGATGGAAAGCTACAGTAATGCCAAGTGTCATAGGATATTTTATGTTAAAACAAGAAATATTTTTACGCGGACGAAAAGCTAGTAATACATAAAAACAAACAGCAGAATCAAAAGTTAAGCAAAATAAAAATTAAGCATAGGGTCTTTTTTTTTTTTTGTATCCCATAACTCTAGGGTATGAATAAGACTATACCAAAGAATCAACTGGCATATGACTTATTTTTCAATTATAATTTTTTTGTTTTCATTTTTCATACAAAATAATTCGACAAAGTCACGATTATTAATGTAAAACACCCTTACGTTAAATATGACAACGTCGCATTTTTTTAGATTTAAATATGAATGATTGGTTTGAATGAAAATGAATGACTCGTAATTATCAATGAAACTTAGATACCTACACACATCGAGGGTCTCATTTTTAGCAATTTGGCAACGTCACAAAATTAACAACTCGTCATACGGGTTACAATTTTTGACCTAAATTAATATGATTGATGATACAATTATTTTTAAAAGAGTAACCGTGGAGTTTCTTGCCGGCTCTTCTCCATAGGAAACGACTAACTCGAACCGTGCACCTAGCTTCTGACGTTTCATAAGTGCCCATGTAGGTTTATGTGAAATAAAATATTTTGATTTAGATTTTTTTTGATTTTGATAAATATCTTCGAAACTATGCATTTTTGGACCACATATTCTGGAACGTTTTGTATTATTTTTACTTATAGAATACAACCCTAGAGTTATGGGATACAAAAAAAAAACACGTTGTATAGGTATTATTATGTCAATATAAATAAATCTTTGAATACAGGGAAAACCGAATACACCACAGTTAAATAAGAATATACCTAGCAAACTGAAATTTGTGCTGAACCCATACATACACCTCATCACACGAGCCATCGCGCATCGCAACAAACATTTGCATACATTTACCGTAAAAATGATATATTTAAACAACATTATATTAGCATATTGCGAGAGGCGGCTATAAAAATTAAATCTGAATGTAAATCCCCGTAATATCATTTAACGGCATGCGCTGGCCTAGCCTTTTTCCAGACAGTCCCTTTTATGTTTTAACTTTAATGTGATACGACGGCCAAGTCCGCCATTATTAAAATAACTCCAGGGCTAAAAGGATAATTAAATTGTGGAAATGTTTTCCACGTTATTCCGTGGATTGCTTTATTTCAATGAATAAAGGAAAGTTAAGGCGAGGTTCTTCAAGTTAACCTCTAGGAAATGTAATTTTATTTAGAAACGGTAATGATTAAGAGTCTATACTACCTCAGCGCCACCTCACTCTGTTTCTCGCTCGCACACTATTGCTACCGTTCACGCGAGCAAGCGAGACAGGGCGGCAGGGAAAAGGCTCCAAGTCGCCGATAGTTTAGGTAATTTCTTTTTTCGGTGAAAATAATGGTCATTTAAAAAAGTAAATAACATTAGACCTGCTTTATAGTTAGTTCACTTAATATGCAAAGTTTCATTATCTAATTTGAAGTATTTTTTGAATACCAGCGGTTTATTGTTCGGTTTGGAGGTAACTTTGGATTTTTTTTCTATCGAGAAAATTTTATGGAATCGTGTTTTCGGCTAACATAGTACTTAACATTAATCCTCAACTTCACCATATATTTATTTCAAAATTAATGCTGCAGTATTTTCGACATAACGGAGGATCATGCTAAGCCATTTGAGGTAGGCCCTTAAGCACGTGAAAAAATTATATGTTGCTTTTCAGAACTTTCTGTAGGTACGTCGGGTACTCGTTACATAATTGGATATAGTTCGCTCGATAGAAGAAAAATCCAAACAGACCCTTATTTTGTAGATTAAAATCATTTTATTTCAATATTATACCACATTATGTATTGAAAATCACATCAAAATAAACTTCTATTATGATGTAATGTCTGTCGGGTTTAACATTGTTAATATCGTAAAACATATAATTTTCAACCCAAAATTAACGAAATTCACGGAACAATTTACTTGCGCCCTGCTGCCACTTCTAGAATAAAAATGCACGCTCCAAGAACCTCGCCTTAAGACGCCTGAATCCCGCGCGGGACGCGGGCGTCAATTGTTTTAGTGATCAGGAAGTCACGCGACTATTCATGCCAGTTTTAACACCTCCATACAAGTTAGCTGACACAATCAGCGGTGGTGAATTTCATCCAGCGTACTCCGCGGTATACGCCTCAGTTTGATCAGAGATTTTTATTTATTTATGATCGGTCCAGTTAAATCCCGGGATTAAATAGAGTGTTATTATTGTATCTACTTAGATAAATGTACAATCAAGCTCAATCCTAATTTAAATAAAAGTTGAACAATAATGTTTATTTGCTTTTCTTTTATTTAAATTAACACTACCTAACACCACACACACATAACACACACACACACACACCCTGACACAGACACTACATATATACCAGCCTCAGAATACAGAACAAACTACTATACCCAAAGTCTGAAATTCAGATAATTTATGTAAACAAAGGGGATAACATATCAAAAAAATATCTTCGTAATGGTAATTCACATAAAATGGCGAAAAAAAAGGTGTCGTTTCCTTTTAAGTACTGAATTTAAGAAATAATAATTTAAAAATAATCATACCGTAATTATTTTTATAGATTTTCGGTTTGAAACAAGTTAAAAAGTTAAAAAAGTTAAAGTTATTAAAAAAAGGAGATTTTCTGGTATAACATATTTTATGATACTGGTAACAATGCAGGAGATCCAAACATTTTCACATTTTTTACATCTTCAACAACACTTAAATTACAACTCTCATTCATAGATTCATATTGTATGTAGCATATCTAGATATGCTACATATATTTATTTATATTTAGCCACATTTTGGATGAAAACGGCTGTAAACTGTTTCGAGTGGAAATCAATTTTGGGAGGCCTACGTCTAGCACTGGACTTAAAAGGGGTGATTATGACGATCATATGCCGTGTTTCCGACATACTACACAATACATTGTTTGGCAACGGTATTTTGTTTGCATAGTTCTTGTAATTAATTCACTTTAATTTTAGCGATGACTATTTACAAAAAAGAATATGATAAAATGTTTTGCACCACTGTCCTTTCATTTTGACAGTGACATTTATTGACATTACTTTGTTTACATAAATGATCTGAATTAGAGACTTTGGGTATAGGTGTTTTGCACTGTTTTGCACACTGATACAAAAATGTTAATTGAAGACTTTTTTTAATCTAAGTAAAAATGTCCGCAAATCAAATTAGCTAAGATAGTCGCTACAAACTGATCCTGGCATTAAAATCTTTACTAACGCGGAGCTCTAAAATTGAGCTCTCTCTAAGCCTTTTATGAGCAGCCATGTATTTCTTAAAACAATTAATGTTGTTCCATAGCTGCGTAAAAGCTCCCGTAGACAGGCGCGTCGCGACGGTGCGACGCAATTCTGGTAGAACAACTTCCGTAAAGTTTTCATAGAAATTGTTGCACTAAAGTCGCTTCGTGTCAGTCTGCGGGAGCCTTAATGCTAAGAGAAGTTTTCTCAAAGGCTTAACATGGATGTCGTTTCCTTAAAGGATTAGCCAAACTACTTTGTTACTGTAAGTTGCTCGACTGTGATATTTGTCGGCACAACGTTGTTGCTTAATTAATAAAAGGAGAGAGGATTAACCTTAATCACCTACCTAATTTTGTTTTTATTCAGTGTTTACATCATCGCCTTAGAGTGAAAACCTCGGAAAAGCAATTTTGGTAATTTTTAATATATTACATTTTTAAGGTTCCGTACGTCAAAAGGTAAAAACGGAACCCTTATAGGATTACTTGTGTGTTTGTCTGTCTGTCTATCCCTCTGTCACAGTCAATTTGCTCCGAATGGAATGGACCGATGAAGCTGAAATTTGGTATACATATCAATTTGAGTGACCCAAATACGGACGTGAACCGTAAATAAATGAATTTAGAATATTGGGGTCAGTTTTGGGGGGCAAACAAGAAAATTAAAAAAAAAAGTTTTGCAAACTGTACCGTGTGACATATCAAATGAAAGGGCTTACTGTGAGGGTCTCAAATATTTTTTTTTATATATATATTTTTTTATGTTATAAGTGAAAATAGACGAAAATTGACCATTCCCTCCCCCCCTTATCTCCGAAACTACTGAACCTAAAATTTTGAAAAAAATACAGAAAATAGTTCTAAACTTATAGATTACAGGAAAATCTACAGCGTGTTACGGAAAAGGTATATCCATACAAACGGAGTGAATAGTGTATCTGGTTCAGAATCTCTGTACAAAATTTCAGCTCAAAAGCAATAACTTTGAAAATGCTTAATATTTTTTATTTCGGTAGTTTATTAAATGTAAATAATAACAAACGTGTCACCGCACAACGAGGGTCATTATCCATTATCTGTGTCTGTGCGCCTAGTACACACACCTGCCACAGAAGTTCAAGTGTTTGATATTTTGTGGAATAAAACTTACATGCGGAACCCATTTCGCAAATAGTACCAGGAGAAACAAATCTTTTACGGAGTTGTTTCTTTGCGCGTAGTTTATTGACACCGATCAGCTGACTTGGTCTAGTGATGTGTAGAATTCAATTGGAAAAATTAGATTTTTAGGTAAATGTTCTTAACTTTTTATTTATATAGGTGTAGGTATTCAAAAAATATTGCCATGTAGTTTGTTATCACCAAAAGAATCTGTGCCTTTGATATGTATATACCCTTTTCATAACACGCTGTATAAGAAGTCTATGGTCTTAAAATAAAATGGTAAGTCTCTCGATATTGCGCGTACAAACTTACATTTGCAGATGGAATGTATGGGAGATTAAGTTTTTTAAAGAAAACCTCGCAACTCACGGACTCTTAGTTTCATACAAAAAAGTTTTGCAACCTGTAACGCCATCTATGACCAGTTTGAATATTGTACACCATAAGTCACATATTTGACGAAGCTGTGGTAAAAAAAATTACAGGGCCCAGTTGTTTCTTCCCACTGTAAAGTTGCCTTTTTCGCATATACAAAGTTTTACTCTACGGCGACGATATACGAACCGACAATGACGCCATGACAGAGCAACCCAGTCGCAATGCCAACATTATTATGTAAACAGCTCAAACGTAATGTAAAACCTTACCTGTCGTTCACTTGGTTGCGCTCCAATTGAGGTACCTACTATGATAATAATGGTGTCGATGAAATCGCGTCCTTATACGATTTTCAAAACTGCATGACAGTAAGAAAAGTCAGTTCAAATCTTCAGAACGCTTAACGGGTTCCTATTTTAGCACCTTCAACAATACAAGTAATAAAAACAAACTTGTATCATAATTCAAAGGGACCAGTCTCTCCCTGAATAACAATGCGATGAAATTTATTACTCAATGAACAGTAAATTTATATTTCTCCTGGAAGATCCCGGGAGGGAACTTTCAAAACTCTCCGAAATTATTTGCGGGCTCAGACGAATGTTGGGCCAAAGAAATATCCGTTAGTCTTGAGTTTGAAATTTTTCTTTGTTTATTTACAAAATTAATAAAAAAAATCAACAAACATAAATTATTTAAATATAAAACTTTCATCTTACTCCACTTTTTTCATACCTACTTATTTGTAACAGGTTCTTGACGGATCTAGGAAAAAGTCAAAAAGCTCTTTATCGTAAATCTTCTCTCTCTCGTCATTATAATTCAATGCTTCACATACACGACATAAATGATAAGATTTTGTTCCAAAGTATCCGTGCTCATTGACTATTTTGAAATGATTCCTCCACATATGCATACTAAGAAGTAGTTCAGTATTTGACGCTAAAGTGTTGATATCCCTAGCTAGTAATTCGATATTCGTTTCCGCGTCAGCATGTAGATAGGAATTTGGTGGTAGCAGGCTCTCGACATCTTCAAGAGTAGGACCGAAAATAACTGGTATAGCTCCTTTCGTGTAAGCATGGTAAAACACCTTCTCGGTCAAGTATTGAAAACAACTAGTATTTTCTAATACTAAATAAAATAAATACTCTGCTACTGGATCGCAATCCGCTCTAAAATGTCCAGGGCAACTGAAATAAGATAAAATTGTGCTTTGAAGAAATTTTTATAGCTTGCAGTTCTAGGCGGTTATTCAAAAATATTAATATTTTTATTATAATTATATTAATATAATTAATAATTATATAATTAATATTATTCTTTGTTTTACACTTGTCTGGATTAACTGACAAAAGTTGGCTTGTTTTTATATTATTTTAACTATAATTTATTTATTATCACTGTCATTACAAGAATTATACAAACACAGAATAAAAAGAATTTTCACTCCTCTTGCTCAAAAAGTCCGTCATTGTAGCGTACTAGAGCGGGGATAAAATATCATATTTGTCTCTAGGGAAAAAAGTTATTATTTTTACCAACTGTATTCTGTTACCACCGCGCCTACAAAAACGAAAAAGTCTTTATTCATAAGTAGAATAATCATGAATCACTCGACTTATTACCGTTTCATTAAAAAAAAAACACGTATTATTTTTGAAAATGTAACTAATAGCGGCGATCTCTTTAATAGAACGCGTGCATTGTGTTGCGGCTACAGAAAAAATAAAAAAGGCATTGGCATGAAATCTTTAGAATTTTTCTCTAATTACAAATTGAATTGGTGACCGTAATTTATTTTACAACAGTGAAAACGTCATCACCTAGTAGAATGGAGACGCTAATTAGCAGATGGAAGAGAAAAAAGAAAGGAAATAATTTTCAATCTCTTGCCTTCAACGTGTATTGGATTATTTAATTTTCTCGCAATCGTAGTGAAAAGTAGAGTGTACCACATGGCGCTAAAAACCAATTATAACTCGGTTTCTATTAAAACTACCTCGTATATAATGGGTAATTTTAGCCCCTTGTATAACAATCTACTATTGCATACCAGTCATTGCGGCTAATACCATATTTCACAATATCTTACCTCGTTTTAAATACTTCTTTATCTGAGCAACTTCCATAAACATCAACTTCAACATATTTCCTTAACTTTTCCAAAAAGTCGTTTCTGGCTTTGACACCACAATTTGACATTAGTACTGCGGCTATTTTGCCTGGTTTTTTCTTTTGCCAGTTTGGAATAATTTCAGCAATATCTTGTAAGGACTTATACTCTGGATTTAAAGGCTGTTCTAGTACAAGCGCTCGACCGTATGGGACAGGCACATCTGCATCGCTCCTGAAAAATAGATCATAATGTTTTAGGAGAAAAAATATGTATATGATGCGTACAGACACACACTATTGGTTTGGCACTGTGGGATCGGCTCAGGCTTAAAATATAGGGACATCGCAAGACATTCCAAATGTGGTAGAACGTCGACCAATTGTCGGCTTTACTTACAACTTACTATAACGTGGAACTATGTATATATATATATATACATTTAAAAGTAATATAGCTAAAATTCAGTGTTGCCCGTGGTACTACCAGTATTACTACCAGTAGTACCACGGATATAAAAAATCCCGTAGTACTACCAAGCGATCCAGTAGTGCCACGGGAAGTTTTTTTTTACCCGTGGTACTAAGCTGGTAGTCCACATTTCATAGTTTACACAAAAGTTCAAAATAAAGAATCATACAATTTTCCTGCGAGTCGATAATTAGATAATGGTAAAAACATTTCTGCGGCAGATTGTATGATTTGTCATTTTGAACTGAGTGAAATAGGTTAGGTTAGGTTAAAACTGTGAGCAACCGCGCGCGAGCCGAGCGAGCGTAGCGAGCGGTGCCGCGGCAGCGGCCGGCCGGCGAGCGCAACTTCCAAGTTGCTCGCAGAAATGTTTTTACCATTGTCTAATTATCCGTGTTTTCGCAATATCCCTGGGGTTTTCGTGGAGTAAACTATGAAATGCGGACTACAAGTAATACCACGGGTAAAAAAAAACTTCCCGTGGTACTACTGGATCGCTTGGTAGTACTACGGGTTTTGTTTTACCCATGGTACTACTGGTAGTACGACGGGCAACAAATGTAAAATTCTGAAGGATCAGCAATAGATTCCGTATACTTAAACAAATTATTATTATATACATATATATAGGACCCGTAGGATATTATTATATACACAAGAGTTTTATTTTGTCCATATAAGTTGTAATCTGTGAAAAATGTAGTGGGCAGTGTATATTTGTTAAGTTATTTCTGTTTAAGTTTATACAGTACAGTGTATATTTGTTAAGTTATTTGTTAAGTTTTTCTATTATTAATTAGTTTATTTCAGATCAAAATTAATCCATACAAATTATAAAAATACATAGAAAATTACAGATAATAAAATAAAATGAAATAAAATAAAATAAACTACTGTTATTAATATACTACTGTTTTTTTTTTCCTTACAAAATAAAATCAAATAAATTATTAATAATTATTATGTTTAACAAGCAGCTAACTATGTTAAATGATGACTGAATAAAAACTTTGTTGTTACATTATTATTGTTGTTGTCTTTAACAAATAAGAACTTATGAAATTAAACCTACCGGTAAGTCATAGACCAATTGAATACATTATAAAGGCTGTCCATGCTAGGTTTTTTTTTTGCTAAAGTAAATGCATTTCTTGGAGACTCGTCATTTAAAAATATCCATCTTTGTGTCCGGTTTCTATTTTTGACTTTAGGTACAACTCCTCTCTGCAAATGTACGAGGACAGCATCTGCTGTATCTATCAGGCTCTCATTGCCTGAAAAAATACAGTTTTTCACGCTGCAATCTTCTAGTAACTTATTTTCTTTGTCTCTGTAAATAGGATAAAAATCCATGATTAGAAATTTAATGATATACACCGTGGCATTTTAGTCGTCTTACAAAGGGAGCCCACTTCATGTATCCAATGACTACTAATAATTTACAGACGGACAGACAGACAGACACACGAGTGATCCTATATGGGTTCTGTTTTTTCCATTTGAGGTACGGATCCCTAAAAAAACAAAAACCCTATTGTCACTTGTTATGTTACATTACATAGCTGTATGTACGTAGGTACATACGTTATGCGTATCTAATCTAGTTATGCATGGCCGCATGAATGAAACACATTACACGCATATATCGTATTCTATCTACGACATAATCGTACGTGAGCGACGTTTCAAGACGAGCATTCGTTCTACGGAGATTTTAGTACTAAAGCACAATATTGTGACTAAAGCATCTTGCTTTTGAAGTTAATGGCAGCGAATTGTTTATCGATAGAAATAATTCGCAAAGTTGACGCTTGAAGTATAGTTCCGAAACGAAGTAGTGAAATTAAATGTTTTCGAGACATCGCCAAGCGCTTAGTCGAAGCGCTGGCCTAGTTCTTGGCCTAAGAATCAGTATTGCCATACAACGTAACAATGCTCCCAGCCTTTGGGGCACTTTTCCTGTTGACGAATGCGGGCGAATTTTTGTTGCCCTTTGTTTATTTCCCCTCCGATTTTTACATGCTTGTACATGTTATTATTATTATTTTAAGACTATAAATAGTTAAAATGTATATTGTAACCTTGTATGTATAGATTTCTACCATATAGAGACCTCTATATGGTAGAAATCTATACATACAAGGTTCACCAAATAATCTATAGTACATACAATGGACATTCTCTTAGGTAAGTAAAGGCGTTTGTTTATTTATGTTGCATTTAACCTATGTATGTATATACAGTTCAGGCACACGCACAGTGGAACGAATGTATGGGAGCGGTTGGACGTAGACATGTCCGAAAAAAAAGAGTAAAATTATGCCAAACTAATGATGCCATCTTATTCGATTACTTAATGCCTTCATAACTTGTGGTGATGAATTTCTTCATAACTCCCATATTTCGGGAGTAATTTGAGAAAATGTGAAATTTTACTATGAAAATGAGTGTATCGAGCTCTCTCCCTCCTGATTCCGGGCTTGTTTCAAGTAGCGGTCTCTAATATCATAATGCTAATACTAAGAGCTATATTTAATACTAAGACACATAGTGCGCCAAATGTGCACTTTCTGGGATAAAGAGTGATGTTTATTTTATAACACAATTTTTTTATTTTTTGTTTATTTTGTTGATTAAAACCGTTTTTCTAAAGGTTTACCTTATTACAATAACATTTCTGAGCAGCCAATTAGAGAAGATATAAGCTAATTAGGATATATAATTAGGGACTTAAGGTTTACATATAAAACTGATGCACTAATGATTACTGATAAGAACATTGCTATTATTTAATTACTAAATGGCTCTTAATACACTAATTTAGCATGCATCATTTACTAATTATCACAATAACTAATTACCTTGCAATATTTAACAAAGGATACCTGGGATACCTGGATTTTATATAAATAGGTCACTATTAGTAACTTTAAAATCAGTGTTGATTTACACCTCGTTGTATCCAAGCTAATCTCGCAATGTATTTTCCAAATTTTAATACAAATCTTGATATTCACGTTGCTTTATGCGCACGCGCACATAAAGATTTACGCGACTTTAACTATTTGTTCAGTGTTTTAAAAGATAACAGTTGTGTTCAGTTATGTGAAAGTGCTGAAACAAGTTTAAAAGACTGGTGTCGTCGATTTTGCTACCGCATTTATGCAAAATGGACACAGTCTGGAAGAAGCACAGATAAGTTTCGGAAGAAACATGAGATTTGGCTACAGGCTGCAATTCAATGGCCGGAATTACAGAATGAAAATATGGAACCTTCTACAGAAAATATAAGTGACGTCATCGAGCCCATAATTTCTCCTGCTAAATCTGATGCTTCAACTTGTACACATCCTAGTCCTCGTAAATCTTTTGAGGACCTTAGTAACCGGCAAAAAAGAAGACGCACTGAAGATAGTCTTTCATGCAGCAGTAGCAGCGCTGAAATTATGTTTTCGGCCGAAAGGGCGCTTCAAAAGGCAGAACAAAGCGATACAGCTTATGTTATGAAATACTTGACGGAGAATCCAGAAGAGGCCTCAAAAATCAAAGCCTTCATTGAAGGTAAATCAATTCAGGTACGGGAAATATCCCCTTTGAAGGCATTGGCTCTTTATGTATCGATGAACTTATCGAAATGGCGCTATAACACTCTTCGGGATTTCAACACTCAAGAAGGAGCTCTTCAATACCCGAGTTACTACATGTTGGTTAAAGAAAAAATTAAGTGCTATCCGGCCAAAGAAGATCTCACAGTTACAGAGAGCTCTGCAAAAATCAAATTACAAGCCTTGATGGATTTAACCTCAAGAAGACTTATTAGGTCGTTAGAAACCCCTGTTGATCCCAATCAACAGCTCGTATTGACCAGCAAATGGGGTTTTGACGGATCATCTAGCCAAAGCATTTATCATCAAAGGACGAGTGAAGATGAGCAAATCGATCTTGCTAGTAATTTTATGATTAGTCTTGTACCACTGCGGCTCGTCTCAAAAGGTGTAACAATTTGGGAAAACGAGCGACCATCTTCCACTTCATTTTGCCGGCCAATATTGTTTAAGTTTATAAAGGAAACCAAAGAAAATGTGCAGAGAGAGATGGCTGAAATCGAAGCAGAGATTGAAGCCTTAACTCCATCCACCATCACTGATGGAATTAGTGTCAAACACCAACTGCTGTTGACAATGATTGATGGTAAAATTCATTCCATTATATCCAATACAGCAGCTTCAGTGTGTGACATATGCAAGGCTTGTCCTAAAGAAATGAATAATTTAGAGTTAATCAAAGATAAACACGCAAACGAGGACATGTATAAATATAGCTTAAGCACCCTTCACGCTTGGATTCGCTCAATGGAATGCTTATTACACATTTCCTACAAATTAGACATAAAATCATGGCAAGTAAGGGGTGATATAGCAAAAAGGCAAGTTGATGACAGGAAGAAAAGAGTTCAAGAGGCTGTAAGAAGAGAAACGGGCTTACTTCTCGATGTTGTGAAACAAGGCAGTGGATCCACCAACAATGGCAACTCGGCAAGGAGATTTTTTGAAAACTACACTAAATCTGCTGAACTGACCGGAATAGATGCTATGCTTTTAAGAAAAATCTGTGTGATCTTGCAGTGTATTTCATCAGGAGAGAAGATCAACGTAACTAAATTCCGAGAGTTCTGCTTTGATACTGCTAAGCTTTACGTGGAGTTATACCCATGGTATTATATGCCTTCTTCACTTCATAAAATTTTAATGCATGGGCCAGACATAGTTCAGAACATGTCAATTGTGCCCATTGGTTTTCTATCCGAAGAGGCATCTGAGGCTAGAAATAAAGATTTTAGAAAATATAGAGAGGGGCATTCTCGAAAGCATAGCAGTATCTCATGCAATGAAGATATTATGCACAATCTTTTACTGTCTTCTGATCCACTTGTTACAAGTATCCGTCCAAAAGGAAATAAGTTTGTAAAAAAATCTTCTTTTAAGGAATTTTATGAGCTTACGGATTCTGAGAAAAGTGATATCGAATTTGTTAACATAAATGATTTAGCGGACATCGATTCTGAATTTGAATTAATTGATGATGATGATGATGACGAAGATAATTAAATGATGTTATTGTTTTAAAATGTGTAACTTAGTAAATTAGAGCTTACATCTTAATTATTTATTGTACTTTTAATGAAACTAGGTAATTTATTATCAACTTACTTAAAAGTCATACTCTCATCAGTTCTTGTGAATATTTTTGTTAATATATATTTCTGTATATATATAATATATTTATAGACCTCTTAATAAGTCTGTCTGCGGTTTAAAGTAAATACAAATGGGGAAAAAACGTTTTTTTTTTTAAATTTTCATTTCCTTTTATCCCAGAAAGTGCACATTTGGCGCACTATGTGTCTTAGTATTAAATATAGCTCTTAGTAATAGCATTACGATATTAGAGACCGCTACTTGAAACAAGCCCGGAATCAGGAGGGAGAGAGCTCGATACACTCATTTTCATAGTAAAATTTCACATTTTCTCAAATTACTCCCGAAATATGGGAGTTATGAAGAAATTCATCACCACAATTTATGAAGGCATTAAGTAATCGAATAAGATGGCATCATTAGTTTGTCATAATTTTACTCTTATTTTTCGGACATGTCTACGTCCAACCGCTCCCATACATTCGTTCCACTGTGACACGCTCCGATTGTAAGGTACATTTTGTAGGCAACCTATATGAGATTATCTACCAGCAGCGAGTTGTCAATTTTTATAAGAGAGAAGCCGAAGTGAATGTGGTTTTAACTTACATAGCAATAAAGTAAAAATTAATTTATTAACTTAAACAAAAAAGTCTTTCCTTCGCTGAATTTAACACCATCTATCGTAAAGTAGCAGAACAAAGAAACGAAATTTTTCTATATCTGTCTCTATTGTAACCCGTTGTACAGCGGCTTGTTCTCGTACATATCAAGCGGTGCCACGTAACCTAAAGTGACGTCATGATGGAATCGCTATTGTATGAATTTTTAGTTTCCGATTATGACGTCTTGACTATGTGTTATTTTTTTTCTGTTTTTTTTTTGTTATAATTCAATGCTAAAAATATGTTTTTGTTAATTAAATGTTATGGTCAATAAAATTCCCGTAGTGAAACTATATTTTTTGGCAATAATTAACACTATTATTTGACTGTGCCATTTTTCATTAGCGATAGAGTTGTTTTTGCAAACCTCCGAAGGGGTGCCGGTAGAAATCGTGTTATAAGGAGCTTTCGCCACTGTTGTCTACTATAATAGTGAACATATTATGATGCTCGAGCATGAAGCCCACACCTTAACGATAATACGCTCAAGAAGTTACCTACATCATGCACCGTCTCCAAACGCCATAATAATGTATTTTATTTATTTAAAACAGGTACGCCAACAGTATATATACATTTTACATTAATTAATAAAAGTTATAGGTATAAATTCTGATGTATAGACCAATTATAGGAATACACGACATTCACATACTTAATTATAGCAGGATCTTATGAATGAAGACATGAAGAAACACTTAATATTTCTGACAAGGTCGGGTATCAAATCAGCTGATTCACTTTAACCATAATCAATACAAGTAGACGGACCTAAATGACCTCGCCAATGATGTTATAAGAGTACCTAGGTACCTATTGGGCAAGATCTTGTTGGGATGTGAGGAGTGAGCGGACGGAAGAGTTGCTGATAGCCGGTAGACTAATCGTTCAAGATAGGTCAAGTCCATAAGACTTAGTAGTTTTATGTCTACGCCGTCTTACACACGATTTATTCCAACTCATCAATCTTAGGGCCTGTACATACTATGTTTTTAAACGCGCCGTTAACGCGCGTTTGTAGCGATACAGGGGGCATTCGTCAAATGACGAGTCCGTGGACAGTTAGCCTTAGACATTTTAAGCTTAGGTATATCAATTTTCGATTTTTCTTAAGAAATTTATTTGTCTCGCATTAGAGGAAAAATGTAATGCAATATTGATATATATTTTCAAATTAACTACTACTAGTTTTGTTAAACAATTAGTTTATTTGTAGTGAAATAATATATTTGATGTAAAAAAGTGTGTAAATTATGGAAATAAATTGATAGGTGATTATTTATTTGATGTGCAATTAATTTTGGAAAGCCTCACACAAGGTGGACCGATGACCTTATGAAAGCCGCAGGAATCCGCTGGATGCGGGAAGCCCAGAACCGGTCGAGGTGGCGGTGCTTGGGGGAGGCCTATGTCCAGCAGTGGACGTCTTTCAGCTAAAATTGTGTGCAATTAATAATAACCCCTCAATAATTAGGCTACATCGTCTTTCAACAACTCTATTTGATAGCATATTACAGCATAAGCTTCGATGCTGCATCGCGTTTTGGTTACTCGCTTTGATGTGGTATCTAAACTGCATGCTTTCTATTTTACGATCTTCTCTCAAGCTTTGGAAAGTGACTAAATCGCTTACCGCCAATGCAAAAAGCATCGGCAGTCTGCAGGGCCGTCTTTAATCTATTGGAGGCCCTGGTCACTTTAGGATATGGAGAACGCAGGATTCAAGAGTAAGCTCGAAATTTATTACACCCTGCCTCGTAGAGGTTAGGATTTCTTTTGATCGTTCATTCAGAAATAGTAGTTACTTGGTCGACTTATGCAGAAAAGTTTGGGAACTAAGAAAACGTAGGATGAATGAGCGAGCGAAATGTGCTCGAAAATTTAGCACCTCATCTGAGATTTACTTAACTTTTCTTTTGTCAGCCTCTAGCTACGACGCTGGCAGGAACTGGGAGGCCCCATGGATCGCGGGCACCTGGCTCAGAATGGCCAATGGCAAAGATGGACCTGCATGTCTGCTAGGCTTGTAAGGTAATAGGTAATAAAATAATAGGCTCTCTACGGATACAAAATAATGTAAATTATGTAGTTTTATGTACTCATACCCTGGTTTGCCGAAGTTAAAAACGTGTCGTTTCTTGAGCCAATCCCAGTATTTCCATACGAGGACCACAAATGTTCTGTTCGCATTGGGATTAGGTTTAGGTATTTCCTCCTGATCAAATAGTATTCCACCTAATTTCGAGGCGGGCCTTATCTGAAAAATGGAAAAGTATTTTTAATTATTTTTAACTCTGAATTGGTCGTATATTATAATTCTTTATTGAAATTAGAGGAATTGATCAGTCCGGGGCAGTGGTCCAACTTACTGCTCTGTCCAACTAGTTGGACCATGGGTCTTTACTAGGGGCAGTTGTCCAACTTTAAAAATAGTTGGACCGCAGCACCTTTTGAGAGTTCCGTGGTCCAATTCATTTAAAAAATAACTTGCCAACTCTTTTGATGAATTTTCTCAGCTTATATGCGTATTTAGCCAGAGGCATAGGACTAATAACATTTCAGAAAGCTCACATACAAAACTAAGTCGGCGCATTAATGCAAAAAATGTTACAATGTCACGTCTATTAAATATTTCAGAAAAACAACTTTATCAAGCGAAATCGCACACAAAAGGCGTAAGGTCGAAATTGAGAATGATGATTATATACGAGAAATTCAGCTACAACTGATTTCAGGTGATATTACTGTAGGTCATGCTTTAGATAAATTTCGTTGAATGTTGTAAAACATTGTAAAAAAAATAAAGTTTAGAATTAGTTACCCGACTTTAATTTTGCTATTTTACTGCAAAGAGGTTCAACATAACTGTAAACCAGTAGGTAACATACACACATAAAGATGCAGTGGTTTTTAGAGTTGGCAAGTTATTTATTAAATGAATTGGAGCACGGAACTCCCAAAAGGTGCTGTGGTCCAACTATTTTTAAAGTTGGACAACTGCCCCCTAGTAAAGACCCATGGTCCAACTAGTTGTACAGAGTATTTGGACCACTGCCCCGGAATGGATTTGATCATCATTGACAAACTGATATGATAAAGAGGCATTTGCTTTCAAAATGTCGATGTTCAATTTTAAGTTTCCCAGTTCAACACTCTTGAACACAACAAAGAATCAGATTCTCAAGTAAAATAATATAGGTTGGTAAGTATATAGTAAGATGTCAATCTACCGAGCCTTTTCCCAACTATGTTGGGGTCAGCTTCCAGTCTAACGTGATACAGCTGAATAGCAGTTCTTTACTTGGAGTGACTTCCACAACGCAGTTACTAGGTAACACAATACTCCTTACTAAGACTGGTTGTCAGGCTTTTTTAGGTTTCTGATTTTCCGTAACGACTGTCAAAGATGACGAATGACAGCCGGGACCAACGGCTTAGATAGAGAGATAGATAGAAAACTCTTTATTGCACACCATAAAAATTATAGATTTCTAAGTAATTTTTTTACAAGGGGTGACACAATGCGCGGTCTTATCGCTAAAAGCGATCTCGTAAAGACAATCATCCATCCATCATCATCAACCCTTTGGATGGATTACGGGAGAAGGAGAAACTTAACTGCAGATAGTTTCTGGTGTACCATTTACATCTATACAATAAATACATACGTACATAAAATATGTTATACTTATCTATATAAATATAATATAGGTTTACTCCACTGTATTCAGACTATTTTGGAATGGTTAAAAGAAAGTGTTTAGATCTTTGGCAGGAGTATTTTGATGAGAGATCTAAAGTAAAAGGAATATGGTATCGAACTATCCAGCCCGGGATTTCTCGGGTTCCGAGGATTGATTGTGACCTCAATAAAAACCTAATTACTGTTACGAGCTTGCGGTTCGTGACAATAAAAACTGCCGATTTACAAACCAAAAATGACACTTTAATTAATCAACACTGATAACACACTAATTATAAAGCACAATCACACTCAAGATCGCTTGTTCCAATGAGGTTATATTATACTAGAGGCGCAACGTCCTACTTAAAATGTCCGAAAAACGTAACCACTTACGAGTTAAAGACGTAGCTTTGAAACGGATAGATAAATTATGTCAAAATGTCAAAATAATCTGTTTGTCTCATTTCTTCTTCCGTCAAACTAATTACGTTCGAACGAGAAAAGACATTGTCATCGGAAAAACAGACAGAGTTGCCAACGATCAACGTAATTACCCCAGAATGTTATTTTTATTGAATCAATTACCTACTATGAAAGATTGTATTATGGAACTTTCAATAGATTAAAGATTGAAAGAAATTGAAGAATTTGATACATATAGGAAGAAAATAAAATGTGCGTAAACGTAAATATTATATTTCTAAATATTAATATTGTGTCAAATAACTATTGTTTAAAATGGAATAATATTATTTCAATGTTTATGACAATCATTTATCCATACTAATATTTTAGATGTGAAAATAACGCTGAACCGATCGTCATGAAATTTGGCAGAGATATAGCCTGGGATGGAGAAGGACATACATAGGTTACCTTTGACGCGATAACCGACATCCACGCGGGCGGAGCCGCAAATGATAAATGATTTTATTTCTGTAAGTAGTAGTTTGTAGTAAGTTTGTACAAACACTTTTACACGTCAATCATATTTTTAAATAAGTTCAAAAACTAAAACCCGACTACTGAAAAATCACGCTCCAAAAAGTATGAAACAAGAAAATATTCTCACCTGAAATTGTTATGTACAAACTATTCAATATTTATTATTGTCTATTAAATAAACAACTTCCTACACGTAATATATTTTAATGTATTTAGTATTAAATACATTAAACATTTTACATTATTTTAATGTATTTAGTATTAAATACATTAAAATATATTATATAAAATATATTGTATACCGGATGACATTTTTTACCGTCTCGTAAACATTTGGGTATACTAGGTGAACGGAGTAGAAGCCTATGGCATAGTTTTTATTATTTTTTAACCTAGAAAGAAATTGATCTATGGATAAATACCACACATTTGAAATAAACTTATCATACTATAACAATAAACACAGAAATTTAACAAAAAACATAATTAAATGAATAAATACGATAAATGATATTGAAATTTAAGTCATACGGACCCAATTTCAATATTTTTATCTTATTTCTTTTTATTTTTTTTTCGAGACGGTACAAAAAGTAATCCTGTATATTCATAGTGATGTTCAAAGGATAGCCGTGGTCGTATGCCACTTTGCCCTAAAGCTTATGATCGCTTACTACTGTTAGAATGTATTGTTTTGTTAGGGTAGGTGGCTATCCTTTCGCTCCATTCGCTTCGACTGTCCCTAGTCGGGTCCTTACCGGTCTAGAAAAAAAAAAAATAAAGAAAGTTCCAGAACCTTGTAGAAACATCTAGAATGTTCGAGTACATACCGGTCCCTACTGACCAGATGTCGAAAGTTCTAGAAAGTTCTCGAGTGTACTAGTTCTGCTATTCGATACTAGATGGCGCTAGTGGTACTTAAACTTGTGTGACGCGTAACATTACTATAGCCATAAGACTTCGTTCCAGACATATTCTATCAAATAAGTTTTATTACTTAATGAGAAAAGCTTTGTCTCCAAATTGCGATGACTGTGGAGTGTTTGATGATATATTTCATATTCTGATGGAGAGTGTCCGGAATGAAAACTGCACTGGGCGATGTGATCGCTAAGCGACAAAGCCCTCTAAATAAAGTAAAGAAAGAAATATAATATAGGTATACATATACATATCTACAATAATAATCATGAAGTAAGTGCAAAGAATAAAACAAAAAAGAAATTATGGTTATGGAAAGAGATAGTGTTTTAACGTGCTTTCCAAGGCACGTAGGGGTCTCGTTAAGTAATGTATGGTCACCCATCTACGAACCGACCGCGGCAAGCATAGCTTAACCTTCGATCGACCCGTGCGGCTGTATTTATTTAGCCACGAGCCCTTCCAAATAAGTACGATGTATTCATTTATTACCACGTCCAATGGAAACACTCAAGCCTAGACATGAGTATATGATCCATTAAGCCGAAGAACCTACTTCATCAATCTTATCAGCAATTTCCATTATCCGTAGTTTAACAATCAACGTCTCGATCGAAGAGCTAACAACTACATGATCCTACCTGATTAAATGTAAAAAGAGTCCGACCGAATTTCATTTTCAGTTTTCGGCAATATCTAACATTAATTTTCGATCTGACTCTAAATGTAAATCGTGAAAGAGGTAAATTTATTTTTCTCAAACATTCATGGAAATATTGTCATTATTTTCGAAAAAAGAACACGCGAAGTATCGAATTTAAGGACAAAGAATATCAAATCCATTGCAGGAGCGTTTTTTGAATTTAGAACATTACAACGCTCCAACAATGTTTTATTTCCCTGCATTCTTTTGAGAAAAAGCACTATACGAGTATATGCCTCGGCGGAAATAGCAATTGCCTGTCTCGTATTGGTTATACTCATACTCGACCTGCAATTGCCTATTTCCCGGCCTTTGCAATAATGTACTATTTAAATGTATGAACAATACTACAACAAACACACTCTGTCAAATTCTCTCGTTCGATTTAGAATATTCAACATTTTAAAGTTTAATATCGTTTGGAGAAATTTGACAGTTTCGCATACCTTGATGTACTGGCCACTGTACATACCTTACCTACCTACAGTGATTTTGGCAAATAAATTACTTTGACTTTAAACTGCTGATATTCAAGTGCATTCAACATAGCTGACTGAATTTTAACAGGTTCTGTAATTGAGGCGTCTAATTTCAAAACCAGCTAAAACGATTTTTCTGGAAATAAAGTTATTGTGGAGTTATAAATTCAATCAAATTTAATCGCAATCCTTGCTGCACTATACAATAACATAAGTCGCCATTGGTCCGCCATACTATTCGTAAGGTCACTTGGTGCAAAAGCAAGTGCTATGATTGGTTGATTCAGTTAAAGTGTAATTTAAATTTTAACCATGACATTTATAGTGGATTTTGTTATCAAGCATAAGGTTGGAGGCTCAATTTAGTACTGCTAAAGAGGGATTTTCTCAGAAATGAGTTTGTCACTTAGTTCAGAATTGAGAAAACTTTCATTAGAGAGAAAAAGGTCGATTTTAAGGAAAAATTGTTTTAGCGGTTTTTATAATTAGACGCCTATTGTTAATTTTATTTTAGGTTTCAACAAAACACTTGGCATAGTAAGGGACGGTAGGTGCCGTTGATAAAACTGTTACAATTATAATTATTATCAAAATTTCAAAGTACTCAAAGTCTACTACCGATAACACCTAGTAACACTGGCCTCGAGGAACTACGGTCAGCCTCAAAAACACAGCTGGATAAACTGAAAGATGATTACAACATTGTAAATAGAAATGTTGAGCTAGTTGATAGTTAAGAATGATGATGATTAACAAACCTCTGGCATCTGCGGTATTAGAGAAAAATACACGTGTCTTGTCATCCGGACACAAATCTGACAATATTTCTCATGTAAGTAGGTAAGATGTGCGGAACCCTTTTTTAGGGCTCCGTAGTCAACAAGAAACACTTATAGTTTCGCCATATCCGTCTGTCTGTCTGTTCGCAGTTTAGCTTAAAAACTATTGGTACTAGAAAGTTGTAATTTGGCATAAGTATACACGTTAATGACGCCAGAAAAGTAGTAAAATAAAATTTTGAAAAAAACAATTATTTTGGGTACCTCCCCTACATGTAAAGTGGAGATGATACATTTTTTTTTCGTCCTTCCCATAGTGTGCAATATCGTTGGATAGGTCTTTCAAAAATATTAAAGATTTGTGAAGACCGTTTTTTGATTAAGTAAACCGTTCGTGACTTATCAAGCTTTAAAGTACCAATTTTCGTTCGAATCAAGTGTCCCCCCTCTACCAATTAAACGGTTGTAGTTAGAAATTCAAATGTCACGGCAGTAGTACCTATATATAACGAAGTTAAAAGGAAAACTATCACAGCTAAGTAGGTTTTAAAATTTACCGAGAATTGGCGACCTACTTACATTTACAGTTGAAAAAAATGTTCTCCCATACATTCCGTATAGGAAAACATGTTTTTCAACTACATGATAAGTTTGTTCTTGGGATAAATTCATCCCAACTACGGAACCCTTCATTGTGCGTGGTCCGACACGCACATGGCCGGTTTTTTTTTTTTTTTAAACCGAATTATATATTCGTCGATGATAATAGGTACTTCCTCGATGTAGCTCCTTACCTAAGACCTCTAGGTACTCTAACTATAACTTCAAATATTGTTTTAATAAGTTTGTATCGTTGTAACTGCCTACTCGTATCTACGATTAGATTCTACTATTTAACTTTATACGTCATTTACCAGGTGGTGGCAATACAGGTTGTATGTTGAAGCATTGTTTACATAGATTAAACAATGCTTCAACATACAACCTGTATACGACATAACTTGAGCTAAATAATTTCACACTATTTCAGTACAAGTACAAAAACTAAATACAAATTAAAGGCTCGTACCGCTCGTGATATCGCACGAGTCTCGTGCGATATCACTGGCGCGACAGGCACCGACAAAGAGATTGTGCTACTAGTGTCGCGTCGCGCCCGCGATATCGCACTAGTCTGTACGAGCCTTGAAGTGTCGCGCGCGTTTTCATAGAAATTGTTCTACACATAAAATATCGCAGAATCGCATCGCACGTCGCGTCGCGCCAGTGTGTAGGAGCCTTTAGCGCCACAAAAAGTACAATTCTACGCTTTAAGACTCCTACAAACAGGCGCGGCACGCGACGCGACAGAAAGACACCGCGTGCCGCGCGACGAGCGGTCTCTTTGTGTCGCGTCGCGTGTCGTACCTGTGTGTAGAAGTCTTTATTTGGTCCGGATAAATATTTTAAATTGAGCCTAGAGTGTTGAACTGGTATATGTCTTGATTTCATGGAGCAGCAGTAACCAGTTCCACTCATTTTTAAGGTTCAGTAGATAAAAACAAGGGGCTGTACGCTAAGGCCGTTTGTCTCTGACTTCTATTGTTATCGACATGTTTGGTATAGTTGCACAAGGCATTGGCCTGTACCGATGCGGTTATAAAATAGTTCAATACTTTAACTATTTGTCGATATCTTATACGAGTAAAACTCCATATATATATATATATATATATATTTTTTTTTTTAATAGAGCATTTGCATTCTGAAAACCATAGCTGATAGGTGGGACAGCCCCATACTGGGACATTAGATACGCCTACATGCCACTGTGGCATAGTAATTAGCAGTTTGTTGTTTTTCTGGTAGATGTAAGTACAGACAGTATACACAATTAGCTGACCCCCCCTTGCATAAATGGGTGAGATTTTTTTGAATACGGATCGATAGAATTTTATAATTCTTAATTTAATTTAAATACTTATATGAAATCTACCCAAAACTAGTATTTTTTTTTTTACGATTTGTTAATAAAAAAATCTCAACCATTTATGCAAGGGGGGGTCAACTAATTGTGTATACTGACTGTACTAACACTATTTTCTAAGTTGTGTGTATACTATCCAAGTGGACTATATTAAATGGGTCCGAAATAAAAGTTTATTTTTTATTATTTTTATTATAAGACTAGCTTCTGCCCGCGACTTCGCGCGTCCGCGTGAAATTTCGGCCCACCCATCGCGTCGCATCCCGTTGCTCGCCCGTGCTATAACTTCGTTATCGCTTAGCGTTCTTTCTGACTTTTGTTCTTTTCGCTTGGCTCCTAAGAATCGTAGCGTGATGTTATATACAGCCTATCCTTCCTCGATAAATAGGCTATCCAACACTAAAATATTTTTTTCAATTCGAACCATAAGTTCTTGAGATTAGTGCGTTCAACCAAACAAACATTCTCTTCAGCTTTAAGATGTTGATTGAAATCAAGTGATGTCAAGGACAATTTTCTTTACATTTAAATACTTGTGATTAATAACATATTTATTTGGTTAAGGATTAATATTATGTTGATACAACTCTTTCGCAAATAATGCATTAATTTCGAACAAATTTGATTACCATAAAAAAGTTATAGTGAGTCAATCTTAAAAGATAGACATAAACTGTCACGGACTTTTTTTTAGATTTTTTAAAGAGGAACAATTCCATCATACATGATTTTTGCGTAACTTAAACCGTTTACGCAGCGCACGCAACGGAAGCTCTCAAAAAGGAATAATTTTTCCCGTTTTTGCAATATTTTTCATTTATGCTCCGCTCTTATTAGTTGTAGTGTGATGTTATATATATCCTATAACCTTTGTCGATAAATGGACTATTCAACACAAAAAGAATTTTTCAATTTCAACCAGTAGTTCCTGAGATTAGCGCGTTCAAACAAACAAACTCTTCAGCTTTATAATATTAAGTATAGATATCGACAAATATGTCCTATGCTTTTAAATCCAACTATCTGATACACTCTTAGTTATATTGTATGAAACCCGGTGGACACTGACTATAAAATTAGTTTACAAGTGTTACTTATTATAACAGGCCTGTAGTGTGAGGTTCCGCCTAAGTAAAGTACCATCAAATGATATGGCAATGGGGTCGGCCATTTTTTAGGCGTTGATGACTGGGGGGAACCGTATTCTTGAGTAGAGACCGTGAAACAGTAAACGTAGGGTGGGACCTCCTCAGGTTAGGTGGAGCGACGATCATCGCGGGGTGGTTGGTAGCAGCTGGATGAGAGTGGCCGAGTATCGAGTTAAATGGCGAAAGATTGGAAAGGATAATGTCTAGCAGCTGGACTGCTATAGGGTGAGGAGGATTATAGAATAGAATAGAATATAATTTTTCTTTATTCGAGTAACCAAGACTCAACAAGATTGTTAGTAAAACTTACGACTATGTTAGTAAGCACAGACACTAAACAAAAACAAGGAAAACAATACAAGAAATAACAGTTGGTCACCGTTGTGACATCCCATGAGAGAAGCCACAACAGTGACCCACGTATATACAGTCCAGGCGACTCGCAACCATGCTTATGACACTGTTGAAGTCGCCCCACACCCTGGGCACCAGGGAAGCGCACCTTTTACGCATTGTTGCGTAAAAGTAATCTACATGCGTATCTGCGAACATATCTGATGCACTACAGGAACGGGGCAGCCCCACCAGTATCCTAAACGCATTATGGATATGAGATATGCAGTTAACTAATCTGACACGGCAGAGCAGGCGCAGTGGCTTCACACTACTCTTGGGCTTCTGCACTAATTGTACGCAGGTTCGATTGGGAGACGGACCAATAATATTTGAATGATTGAGCTAAAAACAATTTAGTGCCGGGTCCGGGTATATTTTCATTCGAGATCCATAAACCCATCTATGATTCAGGAGAAATTTCTAGTGCCTAGTGCAGGGAAAAATTTTATGATACATCCGTCGGAGAAGCTATAACGTTCCTATGTAGATATACTTAAATGTTACTTAGTTTTACTACTTCATAATGAAGGTTGATTTAATTATAAACTTAATATTTACAATTAACTAGCTACCAATAGTGAGTCGTGACGGGACGTTACCATGATGTTAAGTACCCACATTTTGTGTTAGATCATCACTTCAAAGAATACATCTCTTGTCATAATTATGTATTATAATAAGTACTGGCTATTATATCGATTACTTAACGTTAAACCTTTTCCTTATTGGTAAACTACATAAAGGCCGTAAATGATAGGTACCATTTTGTAACTACCTACACAATGGTAATAATATTATGCATGTTGATGATAACACAGAGACTTCATGATGAGACACTTTTACACTTATGAGGGTTTTTACAGTTCTCTCTTTATAACCAGAAATGAAAGGCCGAATCACTTATTTGAATGAGCGCTCGCCTTTTTGGAACTTGATTTAATAAAGTTAGGGATAGGAACACACGGACGGGTTAGGTAGGTACTGGTTACGACCGCAGAGGATGTAAGTACGTCTTCGTGTTGGTTTTCTTTTGACTTTAACACAGAAATTAGATAGAACTTAGGTTCTGCCATACTGCCGTACTAAGCAAAAAAAGCGGCATCTCAAAAAAAAAATGTTGTTTTTATTGCATCGCATAGCTTGTAGAAATACGCATCTAATGAACTAAGCCAAATAGCGGTATCTTATTTAAAACTTATTAAATAACCCTTAAAAAAGTGTTCCCTATATCATTTTCACCCGACTGCCAAGGAAGGGTAATGAAGCCGAAACTCAATTCTTAATTCTATAAACACCTAGCGGGATGGCAGTATCTCATGAAAAAGGTATATACACATGCATTTTTGATATTTTAACCAAATGACAAAAAATGTACCCAATATAATATATCAATTCCATTTAATAAGCAATATTAGAATAGTTTACAAAACTAAAATTTTCTCGAAACTAGCTTTCCCTGAGATACCGCTTTTGCATTTAGCACGGCAGCATACTAGTTTATTTATTTATTTATTTATTTAAACTTCATGTACAATAGTGGTACATAGGCGGACTTAATGCCACAAGGCATTCTCTACCAGTCAACCTTTGGGTTAAATATAAAAACAGTGGTAGGGTACAAAAATAATGACAAAAATACTAACTTCTTGATTAAGAGAATTTATATAGTTTTATTGATACTAATACACATATACAAATAAAATAAACTAATAGATATTTTAACAAATACCACCTAATAATAATTACTATGACTAGACTATCATTTGAGAGTTATTTAGTCTGACTTAAGTAGTGGTTACGAACTTTTCTTTTAAAAGTAAATTTGTTTTCAGCTTTTTTAATGCCAAAAGGTAGCGCGTTCCAGAGCTTTATAGTAGAGATAGCGTAAGAATTTGACATAAAACCGGTACGGTGTGAAGGAATTTGGAGAAGTAGATTCTTGGAAGCTCGTAGGTTACGACTATGAGAACTGCCCAACACTTTGAAATAATTCTTTAGATAATCGGGAGCACATGGATCGTTCATAATCGTGAAGAGCAAGCAGAGAGATCTGAGGGACCTCCTGAGTCGGATAGGCAACCATTTAAGCTGAGAACGGGAGGAAGAAATGTGATCGTATTTACGAAGGCCAAAAACAAACCGAATACAATTGTTGAGAAGTCGATCCAATTTATTTAGAAGTTCTTGGGAAAGATCAGAACAACAAACATCAGCATAGTCTATAATAGGAAGCACAAGTGACTGGACCAAGGTGAGTTTGGTGCTAGATGGGAGGAAATGCTTGAATCTATAGAGAGACCGCAGTGAGAACGAGACTTTCTGGCTCACCTGAGCCACGTGTTTATTCCAACTCAAACTGCCGTCAATGTACAGACCCAAGTCCTTTACGTGAGGTGAAAGAGAGATAACGGAGTTCTCGTACATCAGTGGCATAAGCTGACTAGTGTTCACATTCCTCAAATAGTACGAACTACCAATAAGGATGGCCTGACATTTCCCGACATTAACAGAAACCCCAAATTTGCCAGACCATTCTTCAATAGTTCGCAGATCAGCATTGAGAAATGAAATGCAATTGTCAAGGTTGGCAATGTCTAGTCACAGAACGACGACAACATATCGCCGTAACATTTCCGATGATTCGGGCCAACGTAAGTCGGCTGAAGTTGTTCCGGTTAGCGTCTATTGGAGTCAAGTCATTCGGATTAGCGTTATTCCTGGCTATAGATAAGACGTTTTTTAGGGGCACAAATAACGGCCCGGCCGGGTAGAGGAGCGGTCGCTTTAATTGCCAGATGGCAAGGGGAGCCAAAAAATTCATGAAGCGCATTTCAAAGCGCTTCTTTGATACAGCAGCCACTCATCGCAACGCTCTAGTTGTGAAGGCCGCAAATTATGTCCCCTCACAAATCAGTATGACCCGCCGTCCAAGGCATGCACTGACCGACCCAGACGACCCCACTACTCTCCTCCAGGAGAGTCGTAGGGAAGCTAGTACAGCTCTCAAGAGAATACACAATACACGATCGTCATTCCGACCTCGCCGCCGAGGCCCCGCGCAAAATCCCCGACTAACGAATAGTCCTCCCCGACCTTTGCTTGTAAGTGAAGCTCCAGCACGTGCTTTAGCTGAGCAGCCTGTAGCTTTAAATCCCCCAGATAATAATCATAACTCTGATTTTATCCAGCCACCGACGGTCCCTTGCCATCCTCCCTCCGACGCTGCCCTAAGCCGAGGTTCGTACCCCACAGGGGGTGCCCTTAGCGTGCAGTCGTTTAGTTTATAAGTTTTTACGCCTTGGCTGAAGGCATTCAGTTTTTAGGAGCTTAAGGCAACCACAGGAAAGTCTGGTTAAAGAGTAGCAACCCTCGTGGTTAAACTCTGAGATGCCCTAGATAAAAACATAAAAAAATAAGTAGCCAAAAAGCCGAATGCTAAAAACAATTTCCAGCGCAAAATAAAATTTTGATGGGGCCTTTTGAGAGGTGCGGGAGGAGTGTTGCCAGATCAGATTTTTGTTTAATCCGTAGGGTGACGCTGCTAATTATTTATATTCATCAATCTTTTAGTCACATGCGTTTCCTCCCTCCCCTCCCTCATCACATGCCCATACCAAGCCAAACGACTTCCTTTCAACTTTTCTGTCACCGGCGCCACTTTCAAACTTTCCCTTATATACTCACATCCATCTCAATATTCTCATCTCCGCTATATTATGCAATCTTTTTTCATCCATTTTCTTCACGACTCAGTATTCCGATCCATACAGTACGACAGGATTAATCACGGACTATAGATACCTAGACATTGCTATAAAAGTTTTTAAGAATTTAGAGCCGAGGAGTACTCTTAAATACTCACCACTCGAAGTGAAAAGAAACCATCCACGGATGCAGCATGCCATCTGTTCATCAAATCCTTTCGATCCTTCGCTTTAAGCCGGGTCGAAAGATGTTGAATATCGTGCAAATAAGATCCAAGGGGAATCATCATGCATAAGCATATAAATAAGAAAAGTACAGTTTTCATTGAAGCTAGCTTTCTTGGTATTATTACCAGGGTCTGAGCCATGGTGGATAGTCTTAGTGTTTATTTTTATTTTTGTCACTACTGCCACTACCGCATTTTCACTTACTTATAAGTTATTCAGAACACAGAGCATTTTTTTCGGATAGACAAATGGAAATGCGTTAATCTAACTGATAATTTCCTATTGATTTTCATAACATAACTTATGTTCTTACTACCACTACTAAAACACAGTTTACCCTCGGAAATGGAATTAATTCGATACACTCATCTGTTTTAATGGTTCATTAAAACATGAATTAATTAGCCTTTAAAACTTGTAACTACAGGTAGTTTACTTTGGATAATACGGCACTTCTTATCACAAAACAACACGAGTATTGGATACGTTTATCACTAACGCTTAAGTCGAACGTATTGACTGGCGTATCTACACGAGCTGAGCAACCATACTGCAAGGTATCATGTACGTCGATGTCATGAAATATCGCGCGCCTCTGATAATAACATACTCGACGTACAATGTTAACAAAATATAAACTATACTACAGCGGTCGAACAATGGTGTTGAAATCAGTTAAAATTGACCGAGGACGAGATTATTATGATAGAGATTATTTATCTATTAAAAAAAAAATCTATTGTTGTGAAGGTGATATGTTTTTAGATAACGTGGAAATGGAAACATTGCTTGCGTTTTATCTAGTCCTAATGCTTATTGTACGGTGGCCAGCACATCAAATTACCACAAACTGTATTTTTTCGTTCGATTTTGAAATTTATAATCTTCAACATTTTAAAGTTTAAAATCGTTTGGAGTAATTTGACAGTTTCATGTAGCTGGATGTGCTGGCCACTGAATCTACATGGTGGGGAGAAAGTGCATTATCAACTTAGGGACCTATTAAAAGCCGATGATTAATAAAATTTTGTTGAGTTATGAACGCTTAACTGACATCGTGGGGTAGACTTTTATCCCATCCCCAAAAAAAAAACGGGGCAGTCTTTGGGGACTACCGATAGAAGTGAAAACTAAGTAGGTACATACATAGTACACATATAGCTCATGGAAAGCGTTCGGTGACGATGACGCGAGTTCCATGATTTTAGTTCACCCAAAAAGTACACATTTAAACACAGTATACATATAGCTCATGGAAAGCGTTCAGTGACGATAACGCGAGTTCCATGATTTTTGTTCACACAAAAGTACACATACATACACAGTACCTATACATGATATTATAGCTTATGGAAAGCGTTCGGTGACGATGACGCGAGTTCCATGATTTTTGTTCACCCAAAAGGTGCTCAACGCGCCTAAAGAAGATTTCACCCCATTCGCTGCCCAGCACCCAGCATATATGTAATGTCAAAAAATAATTCGTTCGTGTGCCTACAACCCGTATTCGAGCAGTCGCTATAGATGACTTCTGTTCATGCCCAGGACCCGACTAGCGACACCAAATCTAAGTATGTAAATTTGCCAAACAATTTATGGCTTGCAAGAAAAAAATATTTTTGAACTGGGCAGCAAATGCGTTAAAAAAAAGTTTATTTTTCTTTGCCAGCGAAGCTAGCCTCTTCTCCTTATAACTAAATTATAAATATGTGTATTCTCAGTGCAGCGTGCGCGCTTGAACCTCAAGAACGCGTGGCGCGTAGGATCATTCGTTTGCACTGTACAGGTACCTACATGGGGGTAAGTTTACACCCCACGGTGTTAATTACGTCTGTTATTAAGGTTCCGTACTTCAAAAGGAAAAAAAGGAACCTTTATAGGATAATTCGTGTAACTGTCTGTCCGTCGCTGTTTCTCTGTCTGCCTGTCTATACGTCTGTCACAGCCAATTTGAACGCCACCTGCTATGCCCCTTAAGTACTCCTTTTGCTTCGTTTACATTCTTAAGTACATCAGAGGCCCTAGTGTGAGTTTATTTTAACCATCTCGAATTAACGCATCGAGCGCGTTCAGCACTCTGGTTGGCGAAGGGCGAATCGGAGGCCAATCAGAACGCCGAACGCGCTCGATGCGTAAAATCGAGATGGTTAAAAGAAACTCACACTAGGGCCTCTGGTCATACACGCACGCCGGTTGCGAGTGCTACGCACCTGATCTTACCTACAGATTACAGGAAAACCTATAAGAAGTCTAGATTATATTTATAATATTATTTATTTAAACTTCATGTACAATAGTGGTACATAACTGAAAAAAATATTTAGCCTAACTACTTCGGCTGTTTCAGGAATAATCAAAGTTTGACAAGACTTTATAAAAGTTAACTTGATTTAATAAAAGTGATACACAACAGCCAGCACAGAGATATAAAATTATGTAGTCACTAATTTGTGTTACATGTTGACGAAAGTTTGGTTATGTTTAAGTAAACATTTTTTTCAGTATAGTTAATGCCACAAGGCAATATTAGCTTTTTTCCGCGGATCCGCCCGCATGGATGTCGGTTATCGCGTAAAAAAGTAGCCTATGTCCTTCTCCAATATATAATCCCAGGCTATATTTCTACCAAATTTCATGGCTATCGGTTCAGCAGTTTAGGCGTGAAAATGTAACAGGCAGACAGAATGAATTTCACATCCATACTAATATCATAAATGTGAAAGTAACTCTGTCTGTCCGTATGTTACGTTTTCACGCCTAAACAGCTGAACCGATCGTCATGAAATTTGGCAGAGATATAGCCTGGGATGTGGAGAAGGACATAGGCTACATTTTTACGCGATAACCGACATTCACGCGGGCGGAGGCGCGGACAAAAGCTAGTTTATATTATAAGTATGATTTTTTGCAATTTTAGGGGGCATACAAGAAAATTTAAAATAAAAGTTTTGCTAACTGTACCCTGTGACATATCAAATGAAAGGGCTTATTGTAAGGATTTCATATATTATATATTTTTCTATAATTTTAAAGTAAATGCTTTTAAAGTTATTTAAGAAAATTGATGAAAATTAATTAAAAAAAATCTTTTTTTTTTCGTGTAGGTTTAGAGTATAAATATTTTATTTTTAGTTTGTATGTTGTATCTTTGCAAATAAAGTTGCTCCAACCAAGAAAAAAAAAAAAAAAAAAAAGAAAAAAAAAAAAAAAAAAAAAATGAAAATTGACTCATCTCCGAAACTACGGAAACCAAAAATGGTACCTATCCCTCCATGTACTGATTTTGACCACCGGGAGTGAGATAAGATTACCACACTTCTAGACTCCCGGTCTCTTCCTAGAAGGTCGAAAGTCTATTAAAGGTTAAAAAAACGTAAGTAGGTAAATAATAAATAAAATAAAATACAATAGTTTTTTATTATTCATAAACAAGTGTTACAATATTCAGGTATGACACTGGATCCCGCACTAGGATACCCTGTGTCGCAGGATCCAGTCTCTTTTGACAGATAATAATTATGAATCATAAAAGATAGGTTAACAAATGCACCGGTTTCAGTATACTTAGTATTCAACTTAGGACTAAAAGGTAGGTAATCAATTAATGTATGTGTGTATGTGATGAGTGTAGGTATGACAAGTTTAGATCTCGGCAATGAATACCTACACTACGTTCGTCCTTATCATTATCATCCCGCATGGGTCTAATAACCCGGTTTTGTGGTAATGATTTAAACACGAGTTTTGCAAATGATTTGAGGATATAGTATCTACAAGTTGGAAGTAGTTAAACGAAAGGGCTCCAATCCAAAACATGGTCAAAAATGAGTTAAATGTAAAAAACTCATGCTAAAATCGATGCTAACGGCTAGTAAAAAAATCCAAGAAAAAAACAATAGTTTATCATTTTGATCAACCTAAGAACCAGCCCACATGCAGCGTCCAGGGAAATATAAAATATGAAATATCTTATAAACTCCAAACGTCAATATCTCTAAAGTGACTTTGTGTAGATTGGATCCCTTTCGTTTAGATAACTACATCCAGTTGTCATTAGCGCGCAGCTTAGGTAGGTAGGTACCTACCAATCGTCTTGGCATGAATCATTATATCTTTGAACCCGCCCGACCTTGGGATCGAACTCGGGACTAAATGCTCAACTGTCGTCATTTTTTATATTTTTTATAAGCCTATAAAACAAACGGTTGGCCTTCAAACCTTGTCGAGCAATAGGCGGCCTTTAAACATCAATCTAAATAGTAAATTGTAAAATAAACATTGAACTTCATCGAGCACGACTTACTAGCTTTGCATTTATAGTGTGGTGGTTAAACTCGTGTCGTTCGTTACTGATAGTTACTGATAGATATATACCACGGAGGACAGAAACGGAGGAACTCAATTTTGAATCTCGCGCGGTTTTTCCCAATAGTTAGATACTAGGCTTTTAAACCTCCAGTATGTCAATATTAGTAATATACAATTATTAAAATAAAATAAAAATAAGGTTAGATTAGCTGCTACTTAATCAGACTCAGAGTAATAATAAAAAATACCACTTGATTTATTTAGTGAGTATTATAAGCCTTCTCTGTATGCCAAGAGGCCTTTGGCATGCACCGTCAGTTTTGCCTGGTAAAGATTGCCCTGCTCAGCCTTGTTAACAATGTCTATGGTAGGGAGTTACTCGTCTACAAGGCATACAATACAAGCAGTGATTCCGCTCCAATACACTTAGATCTGTGCAATAATAATATTATTTTTTATTGTACTAGCATGTAAAATATAAAAAAATAAGTGTAAAAAATACAGGCACTCTAATTTCTAATACCTTTAACTAGTATTGTTATAGATGCAATATAAACTACATAATATTTTACCATGCTAGTTATAATAAATATACCAATAAATCATACCAGTAATAAACAATATAATAATAGTAATAAAATTTTAATTCGATAGAAAGAAACTGAATTACTGAAAGAAACTTTCCTCGCTAAATGGTTTTGCACGTGTAACTTTGGAATGGTGCGTCATTATGTGTCTTTCAAGTCTCGGTTATAGTTATCTGTGCTTTCAAGTTTTGACATAACACGTCACGGTGGAAAATTATCAGTGAAATGTCAAACAAACAAAAAGTCAAGCAATGGGATAAAAAAAAACTATTTTACGACGTACAATGAACATGTTGGATCACTACGTTCTATAAAACTCGGAATTAATCTCAAAATAAAATTTTGAATGATCTTTCTTCGTGATAAGACCAAACAAACGGGTGCGAGTGAACCGTTTTATCTATAAAGGTAAGAAATCTTGATGTCGTACTAATAATAAATATCATTTAGCAGATCGTAGCATATTTATGTGCAGTGAAATAAAGTGCAGTACCTACAAATTAATAAAAATAATGTAATTAAGGGCAACAATTCAACTAATTAGAAGTTTAAGTTGAGAACAAACTAGCCTACAATATGTTATAATAAACAAAGACATTAATTATGTTTTTAAAATACAAACATGATCTTGATGATGAGTGTTTGATGATGATGAATGAGTCACCGTTCCCATGATTATTTTCTATGAAGCAAGTAAGTGTGTGGACTGGGACAGAAAACACATTACAGTTACAATCTGTTAGTCATGACTTATTTTATATATTTTTTTCTTATCACAAGTATATAAAAAAGGGAGGGAAAGAATCAAAGGGCATAAAAAAATTCGTCCGCATCGCTGTCAACAGGAAAAGTGCCCAAAAGGCTGTCTTATTATTTTTCTTATAACTAATTTAAATAATTACTAATTTACATAACTACTTGAGTAAAGATTTTATGATGAAGACATTATGATGCAATATATCGACGGTCCCTACGTACATAAAGACATGTCAAAAACCGAGATTTACAGGAAAGCATTATTTATGTTCAAATTGCTCTAGAAATAATTCTATGTACAATTTGTAAATGCCATTAAATACGTAATATTAAAAAAATATAACTATACAGGTGCATATGGAAAATCTAAACCCAATTGTGCAATAAAAAAAAGACATTTAACACATGTCTTTATGTACGTAGGGACCGTCGATATGTATATATTTTGTAACGGCCGCAACACACTTGTGGGTTGTAGGTTCAAAACAAGACATGCGCTTTACTTTATGTAAATTATTTCATCACCACTGCTCTCAACACTGTGAACGAAAACATCCTGAGGAAACCGGCATGTCCTAGAACCAAAAATTGGAATATGTGGTCATCTACCAATCCATACTGGGCTCGCGTGGTAGATTATGTCCGACTCCCACTCACCGAGATGAGGCCTGTGTCCCAGTAGTGGGAACATTATAGGCTGAATATGTATGTTGTATGTATGTATGTATGTATATATTTCAGATTAAAATGGCTTCAGAACACTCCGGTTTAATACAACAAGTGGAAAATTTTGAAACGCTTCCCGAATCAGTTTTGTTACAAAATGAGGATGAACCGAATGTTGAAAAAGCTGTTGAGGCTATAGTGAAGTTGTCTCCAGTGCAGATACAGCAGGAGTATTATGAAAACTTAGGGGACTGCGACTGGGTGAAGTAAGTATGCTTTGATTTGCTGAAGCGTAAGACAATAAAATAATATACAATTCATTTTGCATTATAGTCCAAAATTTATTGATTGTCGTCTTTAATGCCTCCATTAAAGATGGCAATCAATAAATTTTATATTTCAGACACTTAGTAAAAAATATATACTTATTATTTTTATCTATTTAATCACTGCAGTTGTTCACCAATAAAATTGTTTGTGTGGTCTGTTTCAAAAGTATATCATTTTTTAGAGTATTGTAGGTGCATTCTTCTAATAGAACTAGTATGTGAAAATTATGATGTCACAGGGCTAGACTGCCAATATATAATAATATTACTATTAACACTAATGTTAGTGACCATGACAGTTTAAAAACTTAGCCATTATATATGTATAAACATAAACTACTATAATAATTTATGAAAGTATCAAATTAAAATATGTATTCTTCTTCTTCTTCTATGTACACTAAATTTCGTTTTAACAGACAGACATTGGTGCCGATTCCCTTGTTCACAAACTAAACTAAATTTAAGTTCAGTGCATCTTTTTCTTTCTATTTCATTAAGAAAAGGACAGAAGATAAATTTTAGTTTAGTCCTGTCAAATTAATCAGGGCTTGAGATAAATTGACGTAATTTTAGTCGGCAAGTTTTTAATCACGTCTAAACTTATACGGAGTAGTGACAGGCGCTGATTAATTTGACAGGACTAAACTAAAATTTATCTTCGGTCCTTTTCTTAATGAAATAGAAAGAAAAAGATGCACTGATCTTAAATTTAGTTTAGTTTGTGAACAAGGGAATCGGCACCACTATTCATATTTCTGCCATTCAGTTATGATGAATTATAAAATTGTTAATAAAACACTGTTCAAAACTCTATCAGTACTCGAATGCTACAGCATACACAGCTCAATACTTGAATATTGTTTATCAAACACTACAGGAAATGTAGGTACCTACTTTAAATTATATAACAGTTATTTTTAGAATGCTTTACTTTTCCATATAACACCAATAGAAACCACATTTTTTGCAGTTATTTTTTCATATTTTACATAATCTACTCAAAAGACTGCCTCGTTGATCTAGTGGTTGCAAGCGTTACTGCTTAGCAATGAGGTCCTGGGCTCGATTCCCAGGCAGGGCAAAGTATTATTGGGCTTTTTCATCTGGAATTTCTCAGTAGCAGCCCGGAGTCTGTAATTTGTGCCCGATGGTGGCTATAGGCTCGCCCCCTATTACATGGGACTTAGACATAACTGGCGAAATGTAGGTCTACTATGGGTAAACCTCTGCCTCACCCTTCGTGGAAACAAGGCGTGATGGTATGTTATGTTATCTACACAAAAGATTACGTTCAATATTATTTTATAATATTCTCAGTTGCTTTAGGCAAATATATAAAATAAATAATTTATGTATTGATTGGTTATAATTTTTTAATTCAGGTATGAAAAAAGCAATAGAAACTATTTACTTCAAAATGTATCATTTGCACTCTTTGGTGGTCCAAGCTATGAGGGTGAATTATCAGAAGTTGTTGGTGATCAAAACGCACACCTTGAAGGTTACACAACCAGACAGAAGGAACAAGTCATGAGAGTTTATGAAAAATTGTGTGAACAAAGTAAGTATCTTGCATTTCAATATACTATTTTTGTTTGTTAAATACATGCTTTGATTGGTATTGATAGAATTTAAAGTTGTGAGCTTCTTTTAAAGATTTCTTAAGGTGCTCTTACAAGAGCAATTTTTTGAAAAAATATCGCTCGGCAACACTAATGGATCAATTAAGCGGAGCAATCTGGAGCAACAACAATAAAATGCAACAATTATTTCGGGAATATTGCTTCATATTGCTCCATATATTTCACATTTCTCATATCGCCAATATGCATTGCCGAATATCCAATCGGTTTAATTTTTTGTTAATTTTCTTTCTATCTCGTTTATACTTATAACTACATCTCGTTTTTGCGAGAGTCAGTGCAGTACAAGTGTGTCATCGGTGTATTGACCTGTATTGCCTAGTTTTTTAAGGTTGCTCCATATTGCATGGTATTGTGTGGCCGTATCTCTGGCAACAGGTTGCTACATGTTGCCATCGCCCTAAATTGTCGGGTGTAGTCGTGACGTCATAGTTGACGAGAATTGACCAGGATTGAGCAATTTTAGTTGCCCGTGTAAGCGTACCCTTACGGTCTTCAGTGGGCCATGCGGACAATACAGAGTGGTTGAAGTAAATATTATTATTTTACTACTAACTGCTGCACGCGTGGTATTTTCTACTCCTTATAACATCAGCGGTCCAGCCGTTTCGGAGATTAGCTAGAATAAACAGGCAGACAGATTTTTTTTAAACTGTTATTTTGTTTGTACTGTATATACGAGTACTTTCATATGCATTTAGTAAAAAGCTGTTATTTTGACATTACAAACAGACACTTCATTTATTTGTATAGATTTGGCTTAAGAAAAGAGTAGAGTTCATTCTGCCATATCCTCCTGGGTCTGCCACGTGGTGGTTGAAGTATGAAAACTGCATTATCAGCATTTATTATTAACTTCACATACATTTTGCAGGTAAATTTTCTCACAATGATGACGACATAGTGATGTCAGTACTTCTTATTGTGTGCGCAAAACCGAAACCGCTGAAATTCTATCAGATGCAGCCATCAAACTACTGGTTAGACCTTCACGAGAGAACGGACAGTGACATTTGGTGTACTGCTGTATTCAGAGTAAGGAGATGCATACCTACTACAGTTGGCAGTAAGTATTAGCAACATTATATCTTTTTTTTTTTTTTTGCTTAGTGGCCATTCATGTGTTACGTAAGAAGAATTTTAGTCATTTTGAACCCCCACCTCCCCCTTGTCAGTAAAAATTAATCAAAACTCATACCCCCCTCCTACGCTTATGTAAACATTGGTATTTTTTTTTAAATCTGTTCAGGTTTCTTTATTGTTATTCATGAGTCTAGAAATAAGGTATGTGTAGACTAAAAGTTGAATGCCCATCTAAGTAATTTCCCTACTTCGGTTCTTTCTAACCATGACACACCGCGTGAGAGCGAGAAAGCAATATCAGTTATTTTGGGGAATCCCTAAAAATGGGGTTGCCATCTTTGTTTAAATCAAAATCAATTAAATTTTGCAGAAAAATCTGAAAAGTAGTAAATAAATATTGATGACGTAATCACCACCTAGAAACCTCGTCTCCCATGTCATCAAAAATAATCAAAGCAAAGACCTTTGGTGCTTACGTAATACTTGAATAGTACGTAGTACATAGGCCTCTCCCAATTGCATGGATTCTTGAGTGGAGACCGCGAATCGGCAAACGTAAGGTAGGAGGCCCTCAGGCTAGGTGGAGCGACGATCTTCGCAGGGTGGCTGGTAGCAGCTGGATGAGAGATGCCAAGAATCGAGCTGAAAAAAAAAGTTTATGTTAATAATAATAATTCTTTTAAACCAAGCTTTCGTTTGCATGTATTTAATTGTAACTATTTTCATTGTTTTTAGTGAAATCCTGCCGCGTTTACGTAGATGAAAATGCACGCGTTTATCAAAACTGGGATTCGTATTTGATAGACAATACTCTGCCAAAATGTGTCATCATTGCGCCTGAAAACGGAGAATACACTGGAACTCTTCTTGAGGTACTTAACTAAGAATTTTTGTGATGGCAGTAGAGAAAAGTGGTCAACTGCATTTTTAGTTTTTTCGATTTGCTCGTAGTTTAGCCTGGAATCGAACGTTTTCTCCGGATAGTAGAGACCTAATCTTGCAAAGAAACATAATAAAATGCAATGGCGCCGATTCCCTTGTTCACAAACTAACCTAAATTTAAGTTCAGTGCATCTTTTTCTTTCTGTTTCATTAATAAAAGGACAGAAGTTAATTTTTTGTTTAGTCCTGTCAAATTAATCAGCGCCTGTCACTTCTCCATACAAGTTTAGACGTGATTAAAAACTTGCCGACTAAGGCCGCTTTCCGAATTGGCTATAATCGCTCACAGCGCTCACATCGTCTCACATGCGTTCCGATTTAGATATTACGATTATGACAGCCGAGGGCTGTCAACAACTCGGAACGCTCGTGAACGCGCTCACGGTGCTAACGCAATGTCAAAACGGTATTAGAGTATTTCTCTGTGTATATACCAAAAATTTGTTCTTCTTAGGTTAGGTAGCAACTGTAGCCAGAAGAACAATTTTGAAAATGCCACGTTACGATAAGATGCGACTCAAAACAAAACAGCACACTGTCATTTTGACAGCGCTCACGGCGATATTAGTAAAAGGCATGGTCGGCGTTATCGCAAGATGGCGAATGTCATGACGTCATCTATGACGTTTCACGGGACATCGTTATCGCGCTCACGCTAATTCGGTACGGGTTTTAGCACGCGAATATCGATATTATCGCAACTCGGAACGCGGGGTAAAATTACGTCAAGCGCTGATTAATTTGACAGGACTAAACTAAAATTTATCTTCTGTCCTTTTCTTAATGAAATAGAAAGAAAAAGATGCACTGAACTTAAATTTAGGTTAGTTTGTGAACAAAGGAATCGGCGCCAATTTTTTACTAATTTTGTTTCAGTGGCAGGGAACGGCATCTTGCCTCTTAAAGCATATTACGTAAAAATGCAAAAAAAACTTTTTTTACTTAGATTTCATGATTATTATAAAATATGTGTTATTTATTAATTTGGTATAATATTATTACAGGGCGAAGAATCTTTCGCTGTAAAACTGACGGTAGCGCCATCGCCGACGTTGGGCATAAAGGCGCGAGTGCTCAGTTCAGTGGACTCCGCGACTACGATTGCGTCTATCGGCGCCATCGGCGTGATCGGCGTGGCGGCGTTCACGCCCGTGGCGCCCGTCGTGCTGGCCGGCGCGGCCGCCGCTACCGTAGCCACGGGCGTGTACGGTCTCGTACGATCCTCACTCCATTTGCACGATAGAAGCGTTCATGAACAAGTAAGAATTTATAATGAAGTTTCTTAACATATTGACTATGCTGATGTGTGTTACTATGACCTGGGGGGCTTATTCCACTAATCCCCCCTGAGAGAATCCCCCTCAGTGGAAAAAACTGAACCCTAATATAAAAAAATCACTATCAGGGGATCTTGGAATAAGTTATTATTTGTTTTTTCAATTCTTGTTTTCCCCCCTTAGCGGGATTATCAGGGGATTTGTGGAATAAGCCGACCTGGGGCCCAAGTCTGCTATTTTTATAAATTCGTCACTCCAGTAGGTACGATCCCATTGTCATTTTGCTAAAAGTTCGTAATCTGCTAAATTCATAATGGTCGATCATTGGTCGGTCAATGGTCTCGTAATAGAATTGCATGTTATAAGCAATCTGAAGTAGTAGGAAGTTGGAAGTTTAGTAGGAATTTCATTTGTCATTATGTAAGAGATTACCAATTCTTTCAATGGAGTGTCAGTGGCTGACCATTGGAAAGTCATAATGACGCCATTATATTAATAAATTACCAAACTTGTCAAAATCAACAATTATGAAATCAATGATAGACCATTCTGACACTATTGTAATAGCAGACTTGAGGCCCTGAATGCAGATCTCCTCAATAAACTCGATCGCCTTCTAAATAACTGCATTCGATTCGTTTTCAATCTTCGTAAGTATGATCATATTGTGTCCGCGCACCGATTGGTTTTAAAATGGTTGCCCATTCGTCAGTGCAGAGAGTTAGGGCTCTGTCTATGTTGTTTTCCATACTCGACAAACCCACTTCTCCTTCTTACCTCACTTCCCATGTTCAATACTTATGCTCTTCCCATAGTAAAAATCTTTCCACCAACAATCGTCTTCTACGATGTCACTCTCACCGCTCTCGTTTCATTCATTCTTCTTTCTTTGCCCAAGCGGTCTTTGGAATGCGCTCCCTATGAATATCAGGATGGCAACCAGTCGTTTATCATTTAAAGTGAAGGCACGTGAACATATTCGTAAGAAGTTGTCTGAATCATCCCAGCGCTGATTCGTTTTCTCCCCTGCCAGTCGTTATTTCTCCTGACACTGTTTATTTTGCTTATATTTATGTATGTATGTATATGTATCCATACTAATACTATAAATGTGAAAGTAACTCTGTCTATCTGTCTGTCTGTGTGTATGTTAAGTTTTCACGCCTAAACCGCTGAACCGATCGTCATGAAATTTGGCAGAGATATAGCCTGGGATATGGAGGACATAGGCTACTTTTTTACACGATAACCGACATCCACGCGGGCGGAGCTGCGGGCAAAAGCTAGTTAGTTTATATTTATTTTTACTTCTTTCGAGTTATCTAACCCTTATGTTGCACCTGTCATGTTTTGTCTCTGCATCACCCTAAGTTTGACTGGCAGAAAATGCCTCAGGCATTAAGTCCGCCTTTGTACAGTATTTTTTTACATGTGCATAAAGTTTTAATAAATAAATAATGTAAAAGGTATTAGACTTAAAGTAATAATCGACGCAAAAAAGCGGAAACGTAGTAACCCGCACACAAGTAAAAAAAAAAAAATGCAGATTTGGAATCAGAAAAAAAATCTGCGTCGAATGGTTCGACTCCCGTAGCTCTACGACTAATAGAAAATGTTGTACAGCGTTTTAAAACAACCCTATTTTTTTTAAGGGACCACCTAAACATTTGCTGTAAATAGCGTAAAAATTTGCATTTTTTATCATTTAGCATTTACACCAATTAATCATTTTGAAATTTTGAACAGTGTGGGTTTTTTCAGTTTTTTTTTTTTCTGAAATCTCAAACGTTTTTCGGCTCTGGTGAACATTTCTCATTTTGTGGGTTACTACGTTTCCGCTTTTTCGCGTCTATATTGTACATTTATATAAAAAAAAGAGGGAAAAGAATCATAGGGCATCCAAAATTTCGTCCGAATCGCTGTCAACAGGAAAAATGCCCAAAAGGCTGGCAGCATTGCCACATTGTATGGCAATGCTGATTGATTGGCCAAAAAATAGGCCAGCCCTCTGGTCGCGTGAAGAGTCGACCAACCGCTTAGCGATGTCTCGAAAAACAAGTGGGCACTCGAACCACATGGCCCTAGCGCTTAAATCCTAGTATCTTTTAAGTGTAATACAGTACAACGTACTGTCTGCTGAATTTAAATACTTGATTCTGTTCGAACTTTTCCTTTCTAAAAACGATACGGTGGTGCTATTTGTGAGAAGTACGCGGAGGCGCATGGGTTACAATATAACAAAAAAAAAGTTAAATCTTAGGATTTAAATCAGGCAAACAACAGCCTACCCATGTGCCTCCTGTATTTTTCAACTAGCTTCTGCCCGCGACTTCGTCCGCGTTAAATTTCTTGTTCCCCCGACCCACCCCGTCGCAACACATTGCCTGCCCGTGCTTACACTTCGTTTTCGCATAAACTTTCATTTAAAAAAAATTGTGTCCTAGTTAATAGGAATGTTATTCTTCCTCAAGAATTGGGCTGTAAAATGCAAAAAGATTTTTTCAAATCCAACTCTCAGTTCCAGAGATTAGCGCGTTCAAAAAACAAAAAACCGGCCAAGTGCGAGTCGGACTCGCGCACGAAGGGTTCCGTACCATCCATACAAATCCTTACTAATATTATAAATGTGAAAGTAACTCTGTCTGTCTGTCTGTCTATCTATCTGTCTGTCTGTCTGTCTGTCTGTATGTTAGGTTTTCACGCCTAAACCGCTGAACCGATCGACATGAAATTTGGCAGGAATATAGCCTGGGATATAGAGAAGGATATAGGCTACATTTTTACGCGATAACCGACATCCACGCGGGCGGAGCAAAAAAAACGGCAAAAAAATCATGTCCGTTGTATGGGAGCCCCCTTAAATATATTTTTCTGTTTTATAGTATTTGTTGTTATAGCGGCAACAGAAATACATCATCTGTGAAAATTTCAACTGTCTAACTATTACGGTTCATGAGATACAGCCTGGTGACATACGGACGGACAGACAAACAGACAGACGGACAGCGGAGTTTTAGTAATAGGGTCCCATTTTACCCTTTGGGTACGGAACCCTAAAAACTAACTCTTCAGCTTTAGAATAGACTACCTCGCAGAGTTGATCATTATTTTGCTGCGGAGTTATTATAAAACAGTTATATCTCCTAAGATATTCATTAAAATTAAATGATGTAAGGGCAACTTGGTTCAAAATTAAATACTTGTGATGAATAACGTATTTATTTGGATAAGCATTAATACCATGTTTATGAAAACTCCTTCGCAAATAATGCATTAATTTCAAACAAATTTGATTACCATAAAAAAGGTTATAGTGAGTCAATCTTAAAAGATAGACATATGCTGTTGCGGACTTTTTTTTAGAACATTTAAAGAGGAACAAATCTATCATACACGATATTTGCGTAACTTAAACCGTTTACGCAGCGCACGCAACGGAAGCTCTCAAAAAGGATTTTTCTTTCCCGTTTTTGCAACATTTTTCATTTATGCTCCGCTCCTATTAGTCGTAGCGTGATGTTATATAGCCTATAATATTCCTCAATAAATGGATTATCCAACACAAAAAGAATTTTTTAATTCCAACCAGTAGTTCCTGAGATTAGCGCGTTCAAACAAACAAACAAACAAACAAACTCTTCAGCTTTATATATTAGTATAGATGTTAAAGCCCTAAAGCAGGTTCAAGCTTTTAGATATCTGCGTCACATTGTGACTAGTGACCTCAGGGACTCTCTCAGGCTCTGGCGGCGAGAGCTAATATGCTCATACGCAGATTCGCACGAGGCACGAGAGAAGTGAAAGTTACGCTATTCAAAGCTTATTGCCAATCTACTCAAGCGGCCTGTGGGTGAGATATACGCAGCGAGCCTACAGAGCCCTGCGCACGCAGTACAATAATGCGTTCAGGAGGTTGTTGGGTCTGCCGTGGCGGTGCAGCGCATCTGGCATGTTTGCTGAGGCGCACACTGATGGTTTTCACTTTCAAGCCATCATGCGCAAAAAAGCAGCTTCCCTGCTAGCCCCTATACGGGGTAGCAACAACGGCATTCTGAAGGCAATAGCTGTACGTTTTGACTGTCCCTTTCAAAATCAGTGGGTCAAGTCTTGTGTAGGTGTATCGAGTCATGCCAAGTAAACTTGTAGCTCGTTGTTATATACACCGAGAAATTTTAGTGGTTGTTTTCCCGCAGCAGAACAACTTGCCATAAGGAGTACTTTCGGAATATAGAGTGAAAGTTAAAAAAAAAATTTTTTTTTTTTTTTTTAATAATTTAAAAAATATGCATCAACTCGAAAACGTGAGAATCAATAGTAACACTAGAGGTAACTTGTAGGTACTACTCGAATCGCACGCGCTGCCAACAAAGGGAACAGCGATTCATAAATGTTCAAAGCAAAATAAACTCTCGCACGTGGTTATTTTTCACAATGGTTAATCTGCCATTTTTTGTTTCTAACATTTAATTTGTTTATAAAACGATTGTATTACCAAGACAAAACCATTTCGCTGCGGGAAAACAACCATTTAAATTTCACGGTGTATAGGTAAATGTGTATTAAGTTTAGGTTAAGGTTTCTATGGGTCTATGCCATCCGAAATAAAGTTTTAAGTATATTATTATTATTAAAACCTTTTTCCAGTCTATTAGCCCGACGGATGCCGAAGCCCGCGGCAGCTGGCTGAACATCGCGGCGTCGAGCGTAGGCTTGGCCGCCGGCGCCGCCAGCTCCTTGCTGTCGCGCTCTGCCGCCGCCGGCACCAACATGACCAAAGTATGTATACTCTGTTCCCAAACTATCTGTTGTTTCCAATAAGTCAGCAAGTCCAATCTACAGCGGGCACTACTGGCAGCTTCAATGTGGCTGTCGGCTTGCATCAAGGGTCGGCACTCAACCCTTACCTCTTCGTGGTGATAATGCACGCTCTTGCGTCGGGTATCCAAAAAGAGGCTTCCTGGTATATGCTGTTCGCCGATGACATTGTGCTGGTTGCCGAGAGCGGCTTAGAGGGCCTGATAAACAAACCCTGTTCAAGTTTAATTCTTACGCAATCACTCACTAAAGGGAATTAGTGGTCAAATTTAACACTTTTCGGGACACTACGCCCCCAGACTTAATGACAGTAAAACTGACTAACTGGCCTCGTACTCCTTCCAAAGGCCCGAGACCCCAGGGACCCGTGATATGAAGAGATAAAAAAAAAACGGTTACGTATTATAATATTATAATACGTAACCGTTTTAACCAAGTAGAATTTCCTTTGTTCATCAGTCCACTGAATTCAAACAAGTTTATTATTGTAGACAGGACAGGCGCTGGCAGTGTCGGTGGAGGTTTTGCGTCACGCGAACATGGTCACGGGAGGAGCAGGCGTCGTCAACAGCTTGCTTCACATTGTACTGAAGGTACGTATCGCCATATCACAGTGAATCCTTAAGTTCATAGTGATAAACCGCACTTCCTTTGTTTTTGATAAAATCAAGATTGCCCACTGCCTGACATACGTTCTTAAAAATATTTCTGTCGCATCAGTACACCTCTAAGTGATAGGGACGGGGTGAGACGCAGAGTGTATATTCTGAAAGTTGACAACGTCGAAAATATTGACTTGTATTTTTTTTTATTTTAACAAACACACTTTTTTTGTATGGAAATGTAAAATATCTCCCTAAAATTTTAATTATGAATTGCAATAATAACACGGAATTAGGTGTTGTAACATTTTTATGTGTAAGTATTTGAAAAGTTGCCAAATGCTTTTTTGTATCTAAAACAAGTGTTACGAGACTTTTTTTGTGGTGGATTATTTCAGTGATAGTTCATACAGCGACCGTTTTTTTTTTTTTTTTGTTTTCTATATCTATGGCTATAGTTTATCTTGTATTTTTCATCCACCTTCCACTTTTTAACAATATACCTTTCTGTTTAGTATCGCAAGCATGGAGAGAAACCGACGAAGTTGGAATTGTTCCAATTCGCGTCAGCGACTCTGTTCTTCTGTCATGCTGTGGTGTCCAACCGGACCGCACAGAGTATTATTGAGGATGCTCAGGCTAAAGCTATCAATGAGTATCGCTCCACACTTAGGAGTAATAGACACAGGTTAGTTACAAAAAAATCTATCATGTTCTTTGTGGCACGTGTCATAATTGAAAATCGTTATAATTAAAAACTCTTTTTTTCTCTCTCTAGAAAAATGTTCGACAAAATCAGCGCTGAATCAAGGAGGATACAAGGCGCAGTACAAGGCAACACTGAAGTCATCAGAGGCATACAGAACATCTTCGATAAAGACCAATACTTCGCCGACGTACTCCGAATTAACAAAGACGTCAACCAACACAAGCTCAGAATATCCATGACTTCTGACGGACAAGTCAACTTGAATTCTCAACATAAGTTCAACCCTGCAGAGTTGTATAACCTCGGAAAGGAAGGCAGAGCACAACTGTTCAGTAATCTTGGCCCGGCTTCAGTTAACAGCAACAACGTGCCAACACGGATTGTGCCAACCACGAATGCAGTCTCTGGTTATATCGAAGGCGAAGAAGAAAATAATACATTGGTCGGCATTCATCCGGGAGAAATACTAAGAATCGGGTCCCTACTCGTTCGAGTCAGCGCGTCCGGCGCAGAAAATGTGGCTCTCATGCTAGAAAATTTAAGTCAAGATGTCTATGCCAACTTGATGACAATATCCTTTAACGTGTTGTCTAAACTCGTGCCTGAAGACATCGCTAGACTTAGGCTACTGAGCCCTGAAGAAGATCTAATCGTCCAAATAGTGAAGTTCGTGTTTAATTACATGAAACACGAAAGACCGCTCGGCGACGCCAGCAGAGAGAACGACAATGGCATCACGATAGTGTTAAAAGAATTCTTCCAAGAAGGCGTTGTTCGTCAGGAAACCATCTTATATTTGAAGGATCGTTTGCTCGGCTGGGTCGACGGCGAAATGGATCGTAGGAGCTTAGAGTTCCCAAACAAGAAGTCAATTGTTTGTGAAACTTGTAGAGGCATTAGGTATGCTTAAGAATTTCATATTTTGAGACCCATATTTATCAAAGAAAAGATTTTATATAAGTACAGGGTGGATGGGACATCGACGCGAAACCGGTTACCATGGATAGCAGTGCTATTCTGTAACCATCTCACCATGAAAACAGTTGAAGTGAGCTATCAGTGTCATCCCGCCTGATGCTAGGGATTGACCATTTATAATATTAATCGAGATTTGAATACTCAAACTAAACATTTATTTCAATTTAAACAAAAAATTACAGGCACTTTTGAATTGTCATGGAGTCGGTCAGTATGAAAAATGAAGCTACATGCCCATTCCAAAGCGTAGTAGGTACCTATGGAGAAGAACGGGCAAGAAACTCCATGGACACTGTTTTAAATTAAATTGTTACAAAAATATTAGTAACATCTATAATGTTGAATTTATAACTAAATGTGAGAACGATGTAAAAATAAAAACAGAGACGTTAAAAGCGCTCAGAGTAGGTACAACAAATAGAAACAAAACAAAAAAATAATAATAATTATAATTAAAATAAGCCGGGGCAGCTAAGAGATGACCAGTCCCAACTGACGGCTGAATAATATTTTTAATGCTAATTCTATTGATCATTACATATTATTTAAGTGTCTAAACATTACTATTTACGGGGTTTTTAAATGAAATAGCAAAACAGAGATTCAGTCGGAAACTTTATTTTATTTTCTTTATTCAGTTTTTCTTTCCTTTTTTTTTCGAAACCTTTTCTAGACCTTATATAGCCTGTGGGGCGTGTCACGCTCTTCAATAAATAAAAAGATCAATAGAATTAGCATAAAAAATACGATTAAAATCTCGATTATGATTGTAAATGCTTGGTCAATCCCTAGAATTAGTGGGTCAAAACTCACTCCATGCAAGTTTTCACGGTGAGATTTTTACAGAATCGACATATAGTACAGGACACCCGTGCGTTGAAATTTTTTTTCGGTTATAAAAAAAAAAACAGCAATTTCCTACAAAAGTGCAATAACGACGCGGTCAAAATGTATGGGCCAGCAATATTTTTTTTTTTTTTTACTGACGAGTAATTTCATTCGCCCCATGCGTTGAAATTATTCGTCAGTAATAAAATCGAGTAAGTATCAATAGTAGTAAGGGTGAGTATGGGGGTAGTAATCATGGTTTGAATATACATGGTAACCTGATTTCGCGTCGATGTCCCTGCCACCCTGTATATTTTTGGCATTAGCTTCGGTGACGTTAGAAGTAATGACTAATTAGGTAATAGTACATTACTTACCAAGGGCTGTAAAATAAATAAAGTCAGAAATTGCAGGTATTTGTGACCCGAGCCGCAGGCGAGGGTTGTAAATATGCGATAGAGGACTTTCATTTTTACTGCCCGTGGTAAGTACATAATTTTACGTCTTCACCTAGCCATAATGCGAGTTTTACCATACGCGTAGCGTGCGGTAAAACTCACATTATGGCCAGGTGTGACGTAAATAGTTATTATGAATACAAGATGCTTTGGTAAACTGCTGTGATGTAGGTATACTTGCTGTTGTTCTATACTTCGATAGCTTTTACTTGACTCATCATTGTATTGTAAACACTAAAGGGCATTATCATCAGGAAAATTATTGCATTAGACTGAATATAACTCTATTTGGATAAATTAATATTGTACGTAGAAATAACATTAGTCCTTTTTTATAGTATAGTGACTTGTCATAAATGGTAAGTAATCCCAGCTTTAGCACTAATCAGCACTCTATTTAAATAACGATTCGATTAAGATCCCGAGAATCTGAAGTTAGTCATCATTCTTCTGGCCTTATCCCAAACTATTTTGGGTGGGCGCAACATGTCTTTTTCTTCCATACTTCTGTATAAGGGCCCTGACTGACGTCGCGGCACCGCACGGCACGGTAAATGATTTTATTTCTGATCAAGTTCTTTTTATCCTTATTTCAATGAGTTTAGAATAAGGATGTGTCCTGGGTAAAAAAAAAAGAAAAACTGTTTAGTCCGTTAATCAGATAATAATAAAATATTAGACACGTATTTTTTGCTTTATCATATTAATAAAAAATTACTTAGATACAGCACATTAAACTTGGGGAGTGGGGGCTCGTTATGTCCCAGCTACGTATAAAATCTAACGAGCAGTGACGTCATGCCACATTTGAACTCGATGTATCGCCGTAATGTTTTGATTACGTAAAAAAAGAAAAAAATACGTGTCCAATATTTTTTTTAATAATCTACATGACTGACAAAAAAAAAATTTTTTTTTTTCAGTCATCATCCCTATTCATATTACTTTATTTCGATACAATCATACCGCGACACGTCGCGGCATGCCGCGGGACCTCGTGGCACGTCGTGGCATATCGCGCGACGCCGCGGCACTTTGTCATGCCGTTTCATTCCACGGATTGCCGCGGCATGCCACCGCGTCCTGCGAGCCACATTATAGGTCACGGGATTATGACAGCTAAACTAATTAAAATATGGTTTAAAACGGGTGCCGCCGTGTTTTCGGCGAATGGGGCGCAGCCTGGGCTGGGCACGGGGGCAAGGGCATGCTCCGGCATGCTTCGGCATGCCGCGTGATACCAAAGCGTCCTTCGGGCTGCCGAAGCACGCCCTGTCGTGCCGCGACGTTAGTTAGCACCGGCCCTAAAGGCCTACGCATACCGGGACGGAATGGCAGAGGATTTAAATTTTTACCTAAGGACATTCAAACTTATCTAGTAGGAATACGACATAAATGCCAATGTTTTAAATTGATTCCGTGGCATCGAAAGGGTTCTTGACACGGCATTGGAGAGTGCGCTAAGGGATCCCGCGGCGGGATGCCGCAGCGCACTGCGGTATGCAACGGCACGCCGTTGGACGCCATGACATGCCGCGGGGTGAGGTAGTGCAAGCGGGGTTACATGATCACCACATTTGCGCCCGCGCCGCTACCCACTTCTCACGTATTTCGCACGACGTGACGCGGCATGCCGTTGCGGGATGTCTTGGTAGGCCGCCGCCGGAATGCTACAGTATCTAAGCGGCTAGTGTGCGCTGACCGGTGGCAAAATCCTTTGCCATTCAGTCCTGGTGTGCGTAGGCCTTAAGTCGTCATCGCCATAGTCATCCCCTTTCTAGCCATATCATCTTTCACACACTCCATCCATCGTTTCTTAGGTCTTCCCCTACTTTTATAGCCATCAACATCCATAATAAAAACTTTTCTCACGACATTTTTCTCATTCCTCCACATCAGCCGCAGAAGTTATAAAAAAAAATATATACATATCAAAAATGTCCAAATATTTAGTAAGAAGCTAAGAGAATAAGGCTTCTTTTGTAAAACAGTTTTATCAAATTGCAGTTCCAATTAATATAAGACAAGATATTTGTATTAACATGTGATAGATTATGCACTGTGATAACACCACTAATTGCTTATTCTTAGATAATAATTTAATATTGCACTGACTAAAGTGCCTTTTAAATTTGTAAAATCTCATGATAGAAAATGTCAAATATAATGTATGTATTTACACGCAAAGAGTAGATTTGAACCAGTTATTAGAGTAAGCTACATATTGAACTATATATAAATATTAAATATTGGTAAATAAAATAATAAACTGTCTTATCTCTCATCCGTTTAATCGTTTTGACCTCGATTCGAGTGATGTCTCCATCATCGGCATGATTTCATTATTGAACATAGATAATAATATATTTATTTTCTATTACATATCTACCAACCTAAATATTATTATTTTTTCCCTCTGATGCACAGTAATTATTCTATAATGCACGATAGGAAAAAGGACAACAACCTCGGTTCAAATGTAATTCAGAGTTCTAAATTAGAAAAATTTAACTGATCCTCAATATTGCAAACTTTTTAAAATAAATGAGCCTCTTTTTAAATTTCTGGCCTTTTGTTACAGTTGGTCGCTATAGCTAAGCTAGGATAGGTACCCTTATAGGTGCTCTTTGGGATAACAAAGACCTAACCCGTTTAGGTTAGGTTAGGTTAGAACTGTGACCAATCACGCGCGAGCCGCTGAATTGGTCGCAGTAACTGAGCTGTGGCATCCCGACCAAATATGTTAGTTTAGGTTAGAACTGTGACCAACCGCGCGCGGGTCGTGCGCTTTATCCAAGTAGGTGGCAGTTAGGTATCTAAGTACTTGGCTATGTAGAATTTTAGGAACCCAAAATAGGAATTATTAGAGGTTCACGAAAAGAGGCGCATTTATTATAATGGGTGTGTTCAATAATATTTTTAGGAAAGCAAAATGGGAATTCTTTGAGGTTCGATTAAATAGGTACATGCCGTTCAAAATGGCAAAAAAAAAAGTTATGCGTAGATACGAAGGACTTCCGTCCGCCAGGAACGATCAACGATGTTCCTTCTCGATAGTTTTTGACACTTGAGGGCTTGAAAGTTACTTATTTTTTTCAAAGTTTCTTTTAGTTTGCTAAGACTGTTATACCCAACCACAGACGCGTTTTTAATACAGAGCCATCTAGTATAAACTTATACCAGATGGCTTTGTATAAAACGCGTATTATTCACACAAATTGGCTCTTGTGATGCAGGCACGAGTGCCAGGGATAGACAGATGTTTGTCTAGAAGTGAAAAAAAAATACTTTCTCTTTCGCATGGAGGGGGCATAACGCTTTTTCCTTACGTGACGATTTCTACCAGAAAACTCCTAGCGCAAGCCACGTTAAAGAACTTCTTACCAAAAGATCAAAAGAATGCAAACTCGATCGCTATAAAAGCAATAAGTAAAACATGAATACCTATCAGTACCTAATGGCGAGTTCTGGCTATACCTTTCTTTAACCTAATCTAACCTCAAAAGTTCTGACCAAATTGAAGAGAGCGAGCGGGATACCTACAGGGCGACATTCGCTCGCGCGATAAAAATCATCGATATTTTAAAATAATTTCATCATGCAATGACAACGACAAAATCATCAATGCTTTTACATTAATGAACATGAACGCGAACTTCGGTGATTCGGACTGGCCGTCTCGATCGGGCGCTGCGGTGCGAATTGCGACGTTGCGAGACTGCACGATTCACGATACTGAAGTCACAATGACAGATCTTAAATAATGTGGGCGGCGTGCACGAAACGGCAACAATGGTTTCACTTATACCCAAAGTCTCTAATTCAGATCATTTATGTAAACAAAGTAATGTCAAGAAATGTCACTGTAAAAATGACAGGACAGTGGTGCAAAACATTTAATCATTATTTTTTTTGTAAATAATCAAAGTGAATTAATTATAAGAACTATGCAAACAAAATACCGTTGCCAAACAATGTTTTGTGTAGTGTGTTGGAGATTATGATCGTCATAATCAGCCCTTTTAAGTCCAGTGCCAGACGTAGACCTCCCAAAATCGATTTCCACTCGAAACAGTTTACAGCCGTTTTCATCCAAAATGTGGCTAGATATGCTATTTACAATATGAATCTATGAATGAGAGTTGTAATACTCGTAATAGTGTTGTTGAAGATGTAAAACATTTGAAAATTTTTGGATCTCCTGCATTGTTACCAGTATCATAAAATATTGTATACCATAAAATCTCCTTTTTTTTAATAACTTTGTTTAAAACCGAAAATTTATAAAAATAACTACGTCATGATTATTTTTTAATTATTATTTCTTAAAATCAGTACTTACAAGAAAATGGAACCTCTTTTTTCGCCATTTTATGTGAATTACCATTACAAAGATATTTTTGCTATGTTATCCCCTTTGTTTACATAAATGATCTGAATTTGAGACTTTGGGTAGGTATACGTTGTTTACTTTTGCGCGTGAAATACGCGGCGAATGCTAGCATTTAGTACACAGACTACAATAGTATACAGATTTAGTAGTTCGTCTTGATTAGACGAGGACGACTAGGTACCCTTACCTACGTAATTTAATTAGAATTGATTAATTAAAAATGGAATTACTATTTTACACCAGGTATTTACTTGCAAGAACGCCAGATCGCCATGAAATACTAAATAGTCATATCTTGCAGTAGCTACCTAAATATCACTGATGGTAATTTATTGATGATTTACATGATTATTAATCAATGCCTAAATACACTGCCATTAATGTCGCAAACTAAGAAAAATTTAATTTCGCTACTGACAAGTACGACCCATGATGCCTACTAAATATCTAATGATAATTTCACAAGCCGTTCTGCGATCATTTCATTATTCATAAATCATAATCAATAACACGATCATAAACACTCAAATCAGATGATTTAATCTATGTTCCCATCGATCGATTCGATTCGATCGATTTAAAAAAAAATTGTCATTGTCATGCAGTCATTGATACCTACCGAAAAATCATCACTCAGCCCACCTCTAGCGCCGATTGTATCATCGAACTTGTATACTTAGTATATGGCGGTGTTCACGCGAATAGTCGCGTGACTTGCAAGTAATTAAACCAATTCACGCGCGCAATCGCGTCTTGCATCCCGCTCGCTCGCTCGCTCTAATCTCCAGTTTGGCCAGTCCTTAAAATGGGAATCCCTGAATCACTCACTGTGTAGACCATATACTTATTCTCATTATTTTATGGTATAGATCAACAAAATGGACCAACAAAGTTTTCTGTGAACCCTGGCAACCCTGCAATCGCGAAATTTGTCTATGGTCGGTGATTTTCTTTTTGCGTAGTCTAGGCACAATACTCCAATACTCACTCGTTCAACAAGACCGACGAAGGCATTCGGCGTTACACTCTCGCATTCTGCGTCTGGATGACCGGTTGTGTGTTACTGGAGTGTATTTTCTTTAAACTGTTTTCAAGGTATGTATTGTTTGATTATGTAATAAAAAAATATATTTAATTGCTTTTCCTTCCTTCCTTATCCTTATACCTATTATTTAAGAGCCATCTTATAAAATAGTTTGCTACTCACCGCCATTATTTTTTGATGCATTGTGATTGCTTGATGCGAATCATGTGCAAATATTTATAGCCCATTGAATGAAAACGCGTTGTGAATGATGAAGCGGTATTTTTTATCGTTTGAGTAACGTTTTCGTTAGTTTGTTTTTCCTTCTATTATATTTATAAAGCTGTTTTAACTTGTTTAAGGCTCTTACAAACAGGCGCGACACGCGACGCGACACAAAGGCACCGCTCGGCGCACGACACGCGGTGCGATTGTGTCGCTTCGCTTGTCTCGCCTATTTGTAAGAGCCTTTATTCAACTTACCTACGAGCTAATTTTAGCCGCTGAATGTTTTGAAATACAAAGTAATAAGAAAATATCTGTGTGTTATAAATTATAATGTTTTGTTTTGTAATAGGTATTGGGAATTATTTACTTTATCTACGCCCATGCTATAAATCCTCTATAAAAGTTTCTGGAACAGTTAGCTTATTGCCAACATTAAAACACCCAGTGTCATAGTAACCATAATAGCATCCAAACGGGAGTTATAATGTTGTACTGAATTTCATAATGCAACTCCTTTGCTTTTACGAGGATGATGATCCCTTCTTTACTCATCTGTTTGATGAGTAAGGAAGGGATCATGATACTCCCTTCCATTCTCACTACTCAATTCGTGGTATCTTTATGAATTTCAAAAAAAGAACATTGTCACGCACGCACGTTTCACTATACTATACTATACCATAGCGTCGTATCCCGCCATTTTTGTTCGATATTAGTATTGCAAAAACTGTTTCAGAACCTTTTATAGAAGATTCATGTCATGGGTATAGATAAAGTCTTGTATGCAACTGTAATAATTAGGTATTAAAATACCCCTTATTATAAAACAGTTGCATAAATAACTATTAATATTTTTTATTAGTTGCTCGTTTAGAATTTGCCGTTGCCATGTCAATTTGTAAGGGCATGTTTTATAGTAGGTAAGTCATCCATACTTCCATACTATAGGTAGATACTGTCTGTTACCTTGCACGCACCTTAACGGCTGAACGGGTTTGTGTGAAATTTGGCACACGGATAGACCATGACCTGGGTTAGGACATAGATTTTTTTTAACCCGGTAGGTGATCGTATGTTTCCGTGAGATAATTACCGAACTCCACGCGGGCGAAGCCGCGGGCTAAAGATAGTACGAAGATTATTAAAAAAATATATATATTTTAATGAAGAAAAGCCTATAAGTACAAAACACAAGCTAAAACAATGTTATATTTATAGGAGGCTATGCTATGCACAAAACATTGAAACTCTGATCTCCAAACTAGGGGTGACCGTGTATCTTAGTGATCAGTGTAATTTAACGTATACCTACTGTTGTGTTTCAATTCAATCCAGTAACTCTGTCTGTCATGTCTGTTACGTTTTCACGCCTAAACCGCTGAACCGATCGTCATGGCATGAGAATTAGCAGAGATGCAGCCAGGGATATGGAGAAGGATAATATAGGCTACTTTTTTACGCGATAACCGACATCCAAGCAGGCGGAGCCTCGGGCAAAAGCTGTGATATCTAAAATTTGACTATTTGATTGTTTTTTAGTCATACTCGAGATGGAAGACCCAAACAAGCGTCATGACATGACCGCGATAGAGATACAACAGCAGTATTATGAAACAATTGGCGATGCTGATTGGGAATTGTAAGTACTTATTTACTCCTACCCTTGTTTATTACCAACCACACATTTATTTTTGGATAAATGTTCTCTTTAAGGTTCCGTATCCGAAGGAGGTGCCAAACGGAACCATATTACTAAGCCTCCGCTGTCCGCCCGTCCGTCTTTCTGTCAGCGGGCTGTATTTCATGAACCGTAATAGTCGACAGTTGAAATGTTCACAGATTGTGTATTTATATTGCCGCTGTAACAATAGAGTTAATAAATTACCTAAATAAAGTTTATAATTAAAAGGAACCAACCCCATACAAGAAACGTGTTTTTTTCGGCGTTTTTTGCTCGATCTTAATACGGTACTCTTCGTGTGCAAGTCGGACTCGACTTGGCCGGTTTTTGTACACCGTGTCTCTCTTTTGGACTCGTTCCAGATGAGGCTTTGTCAGACCCAGTGGGATGGCTGAATATTTGGTTTAGGTACCTATTTAAAGGATGGCCGGATATCCGGTACTTGGTAAAACAGTTATCTGTTTCGTCACTAAGTATTTCCACTACCTTAGTTCATAGTAAATGAATTAAGTATCTACTTACTTCAGTCGTTTTACTAAGAACCGTTATCATAATACTTTACATAACAATTTGCAAATAGTTTAAATATGTACCTAACTACTTAGTAGGTAGGTATTTAGGTACGTACCTTCTTACCTATTTTATAATCTGTAAGTATTATACCTAACCTGGCTGCCCCAGTGAGCGACAGACACAGTCCAAACCCAAAAAAAAGTGTCACTGCACGGTCTATTTTGGCTAGATTTACAGACCACACATTGATTTTATTTTTGTATATAGTAAAAAGTAACCGCCTCATTCGAATGTGAACAATTTTTTTTAACATTAAGTTCATATTCGTATGAAACACTTCCTCATAACATAAGTTCATAATCGTCGAAAGTGTTCACTCAGCAATTAGTGAGATACCATCTGACGAAACTAAAAACTACGGATAGCAAAATCGTGCCTTCGAAGTCCGAGATACTCGAGGAACTCGAGAATTTTTACGGGCACTAATACTCAATGCGGACGGCGATACGAGCGGGACATGGTGCAGATAACCATCGAGCCGAATAAACGCGCCACTACACGGAGGACACCCCGGATGTCGACCAGTGCGAGATAAGGGCGGCTCTCGAGCGGCTAAAAAACAACAAGGCAAAGGGTGATGACTGAATAACGACAGAGCTCCTTAAAGCGGGCGGGGCTCCAGTCCTGAGAGAGCTAGCGAGTCTCTTCAACCCCGTCATCCAAGAGGGTACAACGCTCGAGGCGTGGAACCGAGTTGCGGTAGTTCTGTTCTTCAAAAGAAGTGACAAAACATTGTTCAAGAACTATAGACCCATCTCAATTCTGAGCCACGTAGGTATATCTACAAGCTGTTCTCAAGGGTCGTCACAAACCGTCTCCCCAGGAGACTTAACGAGTTCCAGCCACCAGAACAAGCCGGTTTTTGAAAAGGCTTTAGTACCGTCGGTAGACCTCATTCATTCTGTTCGGCAAATTGTACAGAAAACCGATGAGTACAAGCAGCCGCTGTGTATGGCATTTGTGAACTACGAGAAAGCTGTCGACTCCATCGAAATATGGGCAGTTCTAGCCTCTCTGCAACGATGTCGAATTGACTGGCGCTATATCGCAGTATTAAGATGGTTGTATGACACTACTAGGATGACGGTTGAGGATAAGGAAACCAGCCCCATCCAACTGCTCACAGGAGTGAGACAGGGGGATGTGATATCCCCGAAACTTTTCACCAATACGGAAGACGTCTTTAAGACACTGGACTGGATAGGGAATCAACATAAACGGCGAGTACATCTCACACCTTCGCTTTGTCGATGGCATTGTAATAATGGCTGAGACCATAGGCAGAGACACTAAAACAGTTAGACCAGATGCTGCACAGACTAAACGGAACCTCTCGGCGGGTTGGCCTCGGCATGAATTTGGACAACACGAAAGTCATGTACGATTCTCACGTCTTGCCGAGTTCAATCCACATCGAAGGGTCGCTTTTCGTTGTGAAGGAGTATAGGTACCTACCTATGGCAAGTCATCCAGCTCGGTAGACACAACTTTGAGAAAGAAGCCGACAGGAGGATCCAGTTGGGCTGCGCAGTGTTTGGGAAACACCGTCAAGTCTTTTCGTGCCTATTCCGCAATCTTCAACCAGTGCATCCTGCCCGTTATGACATACGGTGCCGAAATGTGGACACTGACAGTCGGGCTGGTCCACAAACTTGAGTTTGCTCAGCGCACTATTGAGCAGGCTATGTTCGAAGATTCTTTGAAGGATGGCAATGGGCTGGCCATGTCTGTCAAAGGACCGATAGCGGTGGGAACAGACGAGTCCTGGAGTGGAAACCGCGTATCGGCAAGCATAGTGTGGGACGCCCCTCAGCTAGATAGACCGACGACCTTAAAAAGGTGGCTGCATGGGACAGACCGGATGCGGAAGGTGGAGGACAGAGTGTTGTGGCGCAGCCTGGGAGATGCCTATGTTTAGCAGTGGACAGCGATAGGCTGAGTTGATTGATTGACTAGCGCACATTCGCGAACATTATATGCATAAAAGTAAGGTTCACGTGGATCATAGTGACGTTTGCATTGCAAATGCGAGAAGTGGAAGTGGGCAGGATTGAAACTGAGACGACGTAATTCCTATAGAATCATAAAGTGATGGAGGCGGAGGATTTAAACTGAAGACGGCAATTTTATAATTTAAAATTGTTTTTGTTATCGACCGCATTTCCTGGCCGAACTGAGGCGTTCATGGTTATGTTTTACAAAACATCACACCTGTATTCCCCGAAGGGTTGAGTTTTCGTCAGTTATTTTAGTCATTTATAGGTACCTACTACCCTAGTAGGTAGCGAGAGGGTTATTCTGTTTCATATGGGTAGCTTTTGCAATTTCTAATGAAGGAGGTCAGAGAATGCATGTTTGGGATCGGCTATCTACGTAACATAACATCAAGCCTCTATTCCTAGAAGGGTTAGGCAGAGGTGTAGGTTATTTTAAAAGGTAGGTATACCCACATTTCGACAGTTATGTTTAAGTCCAATGTGACTAATAGGAGGTGAGTCTATTGCCATCAACCGGGCACAAATTCGGACTCCGAGCCTGGCAATCTGCGCTGGCTCTTGTTTTAACGGATAATATATTACAGGTACGAGAAAAAAGACAGAAGATTTCTACTACAAAAGATAGCCGTGGCCCTTTGTGGACCGCCTAGCAATGAGGGCAACTTGATGGACTGCGTGAAAAGCAACGATACAGAACTGAAGCTGCAAGGTTACGAAGCTCGCGACGAAGACACGTGTATGAAAGTGTTTGACAAGATTCTGGAACAAGGTACCTACTCTATTATTAGGTACATTAATACCTGCGATTCGGATAATTTCACAAATAAGTAAGCACGCTGCGTACCTAATACTAGTATTTGAACTTCAAAATGTTCATGCATAAATACTATTGTAAAAAAATAAAATACCTGCGGATAAAGAAACAGAAAAGCGAAAATTAAAAAATTATACAGTCAAGTGCAGGGCCGGCTTTAGAGGTGTTGAGGCCCTGGGGCAACGAAGAAGTGGAGGCCATAATATTTTTTTTCGAAAAGACGAAAAAAAAAACAGTTTTTAATCTGTACTTATATATTAAAGCTGAAGGGTTTGTTTGTTTACACGCGCTAATCTCTGGAACTACAAGTCGGATTTGCAAAAGTATTTTTGCATTAGACAGCCCAATTATTGATGAAGGTTATTTTACATCAAGCTACGACCCTTAGTAGCCGAGCATAAAGAAACAAGTCTGAAAGAAAATTTTCTCGTTGATGAAGGATGGTTTTCTTATCTACATAAATTAAATCAAAATGTGGAGGCCCCTTCTTTGTGGAGGCCCCGGGGCCCGAGCCACTGTTGCCCTGCCCTAAATCCGGCCCTGGTCAAGTGATGTCGCAGGCGTGGGACACCGGCCAGAAGGTTGCCTTAAATTTCAATAAAACTAGAGTTGGTTTCATGTTAACAATTATGGTAAAATAAAGAAATCTGCGGTCGCAATAAAGTAAACAAGTCTTAATCATTGGCTGAAAATGTGTTACAGCAATTATACTGCCGATGCCGATTGGAACAAAGTTCCTTTCGCTTTTGCATATTTGGCGAATAATAGCTAGACCTAGTATAACGTGCTATAGGGAACTTCGTTCCAATACATTTTAGTCTAACTAAGATCCATAATTACTTAATGTAAGTAACTAATTTTGAGTCAGACCAACTTCGAGGTACCTATCCAACATAAAGAATCGTCATAATCGGACTACTTTGTAAAACAAAAGCATAAAAAAAAACGCGTTGTTTGATTTTGTCGTCATTTAAAAATAAAATTTTCTTTGATTCTCGTAATAATTCTAATTTAAATTTGAATTTAATACCTAAACCGGTACAGACCTAAATCGAACGGTACCTAAATGGTTACTTCTTATGTGACTACTAATATTGTCTGTTTTTTTTTTTTCAGCGAACTATTCACACAACGGTGAAAATTTAATCATTTCCGTCCTTCGAGTCGTTTGTGTCATTCCGAGTCAAGAAATTAAGTTTTTCAAAAGAACTCCTAAAGATTATTGGCTCGATCTTCACAGGAAAAAAGGAGCATCGGTCCATATTTTAGTATTTCATGTATTCAGTATAAGGAAATGTATATCGATGAATCCTAAAGGTGAGTTTACCTACTAATATAAACATCAATAACTCGATTCGGTGGTACGGAATCCATAATGCAGGTTTATAATAAAAACACGATGATACAGATACGATGTTGTACACATTGATAGTTTTTATATATCAATGGTTGTACATAAAAAAGGAAAATTAGGTACGCGTGCCTCGACGTGGACGGCATAAAGTATGCCGACCGGCACAACTGACCTTAGTCACAATCGAACTGGCGTTTGTGTATGACATGATGTGTAGCACGTTAAGTAAAATTACCGTAATCGTCTAAATAAGCAGCAACAATGCCTTCCTGTGTTTTCAAAATGTGTAAAAATAATTCACAAACCAAAAACAAGTTCCCCGGGATTACCTTCCACTCTTCAAAACTTATTGCTATCTCGTTCCCGCTACAGCCCCCGACACATCTTTCTCTATTTCGGTTGTTGATGCATGACAAATGACATCGGGAAATGTAGTTGTGTGGATGTGTTTACATGAGTAATTGTTTCTAGTCCACTATTGTTTACGTGACATTAGAGCAGTGCCTTATCTTCCTTTTTTATACTTCAATTATAATTATTATACGCAAACCGTCACCAATGCAGACACAAATGGGTAGGTAGACATAATTAGGACCAGCGGGGTAACACACATAAAATGAAAATTGATTGCAATCTCGGATTGTGATTCAAAGTATGTTACGCAATTAGGGTCCTGCCATCACAGAAAGAGGCCAACTATCTATAAATACTTTATAGTATAAAACAAAGTCGCTTTTCGTGTCTGTGTGACCACTTAGTTCTTCTAAAGTAGATACTCGTAGGTATACAATGGATTTAATGTGGTTTTCACCATTATTTAGACTATTCCGGAAGGTTTGTGTGTATAATAGGTTTATTTATTATTTACTAGCTTCTGCGTGCGACTTCGTCGCGTGGAAGTCGTAAAACACCATAATATACTAAAATACCAGCCACATTTTAATAAAACTTCCCTGAACACTACGTTTGTAGTTTTGGTCACAGCAGTCAAAATATACAGAGAGTCAGGAATGGCGACGCGGGAGCAAGCGACGTATAGTTCTATGTTTTATGGTAAAGGGTTTGGTTTAGTCCTTTAGGTGGACCATTGTACATGGGCTATGGCGGCCATCAGTGGTTATTCCAACCAGCCCACCTCCCTCCAGAAGTTAATTACGTCTCCCGGTATGTTTAGAACATCTGTGAAAGATCAGGGTGCCCCGAGGGTCTCTGTTCTAATCTGGGTGACGCCTGTGCATTCAAAGAGCACATGCGTGACGGTTTCCTCAGCCTTCATGCAAGCTCTGCACAGAGGATTGTCGATATGTCTATTGTGATGAATTGTTTGTTTAGCGTGCAGTGTCCCGTAATGGTCCATGGTACGGAGCGAGAGTGCATGGGAGGCCGTCACCTCCTTCTGCGAAGCAGTAATGCTTGCGAAGGAGGAGGCGGAACGCGTGAGGGAGAGGTAGTATGTGCGCCCTCACGCCCCTAGTCGCCGCAGAAGACGCCCTGGGCGGCGGGAATCAATTAGCGAATCCCGGCCACCGTAGGCGCGGGCTTGCGGACGGCGAGCAATGGGCAGTTCGCCGTCTGGTAAGGACCAGGCCCAGGTTGACGGCGCGTTGTGTTCTACGCGTGCCACAAAGAGATGTCAGCACGAACTGTGACGGGGTCCGCTAGGACCAATGCCTGCCAGGGTTGCGGGTTTTTCCGAAAGGGATACCGTGGCCCTGGCACAAAGGCAACTGAAGTAACACAGGTGGATTTTCAGTAAAAGTCTGACACGCCCTCCCGCTCCACCCAGAGCGGGAGAAGTTATTTGATAATTTCTCACCTAAAAAAAAAAAGTCCTATAAAGTTCTTCGAACTATCACAATTACAATAACAAAATGTAAAAAAACCGGTCAAGGGCGAGTCGGACTCACGTACTGAGGGTTCCGTACCATCATAATTGTATAGCTTTATTCGTATTAGTACCTAAATAGTTATGTGCCCAGAAAAAACTACAACTTACTGTGCTTAACCCAAATCTATCTGCGAGTAGGTAGGAAGGAGGACATTTTGGTTGTGAACCGTGAAATGTTTTTAAATTTTCATCGGCGAGGTCATCAGAGAATTGTAACACTGCGGTGTTCAATATTGCAGTTTTAGTTCAGCGCCATCTCTTGACCGATAATGGAACTAATGTAATTTTTGTTGATGATTTCTGAAAAAGTGTGTTATTTAGAGAAATCGTTTTATTTTTCCTGTAATCTTTACATAAACTACTATCACATAAAATAATTTCAGATTTTTTCTATGCAAACAACGGAGATAAGGGGGGAATGGTTTTTTATTTTTTTATCAAAACTCGAAAAAATGGGGCCTAAAAAAATGTATGAGTATGTGCAAATAGCGCTCTTTCATACGATACCCCACAAACCCTAGTAGGTAGTCCCACTTCGATTTTTAAGACACCCAGTTAAGTCCCAGTTGCAAAAAAAAAAACTTTCTTATTTGCAACATAGTTAGGCTAACGTCATCTAAAATTATTCCAAATTTCAAGTTGATAGCATTAGCAGTTCTTGAGATATCTAGCTGTGACAGACGGACAGACAGACTGAGTCACACCATAATGGTTCTTTTTTACCAATTTGGTACGGATCCCTAAACAGAAGCACATAAATATCAATTCTTTGGAATCGAAATCAGATTTGCATTGCTTTGTTGAAAGTTGACTGAAATAGCATAATATGTTATTGACTGCTTAGATTCATAAGATATGATAATCATTTAAAAGATTAAATCTGTAACTATCTGCTATATTCGTTTCCTATTCAACACAGCGAAGTAGTAATGTAATAATTCGACTGTTGTCATACACTGATACATTGTGTTCGTTCTCATCTCAGTCTCACCTACGACCTGTATGGGAAAACTTTTTTTCGATTTCTGACTTTTCTGGTACTCAAACCTTAGTTGGTCCCATAGAGTTTTTTTATCCTCGTAAGAAATAGGATAGATTGGCATCAAAAATCTTTTTTGTGAAAATTGCCCATTTTCTTGCTGACTGTACATTTTTTTCAAAATCTGTGAATGTAGATCAATTTTTTTTCTAAAAGTTAAGGATAGTCTCTTAAGACCATTTTCTTGTAGCGACCACGGTTAAGGTACCCTCCCTTATGGACCCATCTCAAAACATAATGCAATACCGCTCATCCCCCATAGCAAATAGCGTGATAATTTATACGTAGTAATTTGACCAGACCTTTATGGAATATCTATGCAAAATTTAAACAAAATCTGTCCGGTAGTTTTTGCGTTTAGCTGGAACATACATTCAGACAAACAGACAAAAATTCTAAAAACTATATTTTCGGCATCAGAATCGTTCCCAGACCTCGTGGCAATTACTTTTTATTTTTTCAAAAATATTCAATATACAGTTTTGACTTCGCTACGATTTTATTATATGTATGATAAATATGTACTTACTTTATTTTTATGAAAAAAGATTGCATTGCGGAGATGAGAATTTTGAGATGGATGTGTGGAGTGACGAAAATGGATAAAGTCAGAAATGAGTATATAAGGGGAAGTTTGAAAGTGGTGCCGGTGACAGAAAAGTTGAAAGGAAGTCGTTTGGCTTGGTATGGGCATGTGATGAGGAGGGAGGAAACGCATGTGACGGGTAGAGAATCTTGGAAACAAACGGGCAGTGATTTACATCAAACGTATTAAGCAATTACCCCGCTGTTTTCCTTTAATTGTTGTATTTTACCCTCATCTTGTACGATGTTCCATTCGAAATTTAGCTTGGCTTTCATTCCAATAACCCATGTATACATTTTATCCTATTAAAATTGCAGTGAAGGGATGCAAAGTATTCATAGACCACGATGCGAGAGTATATGAAACCTGGAGCGACTATCTGTCTGAAAACAAACTGCCGAAATGTGTGATGGTAGTTCCCGAAAATGGAGAATATACAGGAAGGATTGTTAAGGTAAGCAAGTCAGTTATGTGATATAGGTACGTCAGGGATAGGGATCTTTCTGGCATAACTGTAAGATAGTCCCAACTAAGAGAAAGCTTGCACTCCAATTGCATAACACACTTTAAATTATATTCATGTTTTTTTTTTCTTTCTTTATAATCTCAGCCGGAAAGAGTACACTCAAAAAAAAAAAAATTTTATTTCACATAAACTTACATGGGCACTCATGAAACGTCAGAAGCTAGGTGCACGGTTCCAATTGGTCGTTTCCTATGGAAAAGAACCGGCAAGAAACAAGAAACTCCATGGTGTTACTCTTTTAAAAATAATTGGTTTATACAATATTTTCAAATAACAGTGTTAATAGGTGTGGGAGGAAGGTGGCCTTTCAACAATTACCAGGTACTTAACAAAATATAAAATGATTAACAAATCTACAGTTTACTAGGCCTTCAACAAAATAGGAAATAATCTATAATATGTATAAGATTAAAAAACATAAAAATTTAATTTATTTAAACAAAATGACATGGTTGCCACAACTACAGTAACAAATCCGAATCATCAATCATCATTCATTCATCATTTCAGCCGAAAGACGTCCACTGCTGCACATAAGCCTCCCCCAATTGGGGGGGGGGGGGGGGGCATAATCGCCACGCTTGGCAGGCGAGTTTGCGATCGCAGTATGGTGTAAAAATTGCATAGAGAACGCTGCTGCCCATTCTCTTGTAAGTCCCTTAGTCGCCTCATACGACACCCACGGGAAGAAATCCGAATCAGTATTGAATAAATCATGTCCACAAAAGCAACTAATAAAGAGTTGAAATTACAATTTTAGGTCTTTAATAATGCACAATCCAATTGCAGGTCTTCACTGCTGGACATAGGCTTCCAATGATAGGCTTTCAATGATAATCCGACGGATTTTGAGGGAAATTGCTCATCCATTGCTTCATTTGTTTGAAAAATTCGTCTGCTTTACAAAGTAAATCACGCAATGCATGTTGTTGAATTGATAAAAAATGATTTTGTGCATAGCCGTTGTAAGTTGTAATGAATTTGCCCCACTGCTTAATTTAGAAATGGAAAGAGGCAATGGCGTAGCTAGCATGAGTGGCACCCGGTGCGGATATTGTAGGTGTCACCCCAAAACTCAAATCAAAACTGTTAAAATAAAAAATAAAAGCAAATTTAATTTTTGTTTTATAATTCAAATATTACAAATTATTTTTTTATACGTTTTTTTTTATTATTATTAATTAACGATGTTTGAAACAAATTTAGTTAGTAAAATTAAAATTTCTTCCTTCTAACTTTAACACTTACAAACTTCGAAATCACACCAACCCTTTTTATGGTCCTGAATGAAAAAAACTTACTAGGCAAGTAGGCACCTACATTTATTATTGTTACTTACATATTTATTATAACTATTATTTTATTAGTGGCGGTTATGCAATCTACCACAGTTTTACGAATTGTTATGGATGGCACTCACTACTGATGTCCACGGTCAGGTCGGGTGTCACCCCTAAGCGGCGCCCCTGCCGCCCCCCCCTAGCTGCGCCACTGGAAAGAGGCTTGGTGGTTCTAAAGGATATTTCGTAGGAGAATCACCAGACCAAAAGAGCCAATATAGCCGAAGACCGATCAAATCACGGAAGTTTACCCAGTACAGTAACAACCTTGAGAACCGCAAGTTAAGTTACGCTTGCCTCGGTCGGTCCGTGGATGGGTGATCATCTTTACATACCGAGTCTCCTCCATGCCTCGGAAAGCACGTTAAGCTGTTGGTCCTGGCTGTCATTCGTAGATCTTTGACAATCGTTACAGGTAGTCAAAGCCCAAAAGTCTAACAGCCCAGTCCAAGGCCGTAGCGGGCAGGGGGTTCAGCTGCGCCCCCCCCCCCCCCTAGAAGATGCAGGAATACTCACAAACCGTAAAGTAATATTACGTAGATAGCCTATTAATAAACAAAAACGTAGTTGTAACTACAAGTAACATAGAGAGGTCCTTTTCTACACTGCGTCGTGTTAAAATATGGCTGAGATCAACGATGACTGAAAACCTTTTGAACGGCCTATGCATGCTCAGTATACACCGAACCATGGTACAAAAAACTAAGGATACAATTGAATCTGTAGTGTTAAAACGGTTTTGTGAAGAACCTCGTCGACTACTTTTTTTGTAAAATAAATTCACTGTTTTATACTTTGTTTTTCATTTTTAACGTAACCTGCCCCGTTTCTCATGCAGCATTTACCTTAAATATATTCTTGGTTTGTCTACGCCTGCACCCTTAACAAAATCCTAGCTACGCCCTTGGCCCAGTCTTATCTAAGGGTATCGTGTTACCCAGTAACTAAGTTGTGGAGGTCAGATCCATATTTCCATAGTTGGGAAATGGCTAGACAGATCGATTGTAGGTTTACTTCAAATAAAATGTTTTGAATTTAAATTTGAATTGCTCATCTACAGACCGGAGAAATGCCGCTAGTCAATCTGACCGTAAAGGCTTCACCAGAGCTGGGTACTGGTGCGAAGGTGATTAATGCCGTTGACAACATAAGCACAGGTAGATATGGGTCCTTTAGAACTTTGTTACAGTAAAAGTTGCCAGTATTCATTTACATTGTGTGTACATAGCGCCACGGACAATCGGCGACGTATATTCCGTCAGATATGATGATGTAAAAGCTACCCAGCACTCTCATATGGTGGATATAAAGAAGTCTGTCTGTGTATACATCTCTTTGATTGACATCCACCTACAGTTAGTCGAATAGTATACGACCCATTGCACCGAAACCAATGTTGATGTTGCACAGATGTTGCATTTCACGAACGCGCGTCAGTCATTCCAATTTATGCCTTTATGGCTCAATAAGCGGGATAGCATGCATGGCAAAGGATTTTCGTTAGCAGAAATTATTTTGGATCTTATTTTTATACCCTTCATCATCATCATCATCATCAGCCTATAGCAGTGCACCGCTGGACATTGGCCTCTCCAATTACACGCCATTTAGCTCGATTCTCGGCAACTCTCATCCAGCTGCTACCAGCCACCCTGCGAAGATGGTTCCACCTAGCCTGAGGACTTCCTGCCTCACGTTTGTCGATTCGCGGTCTACACTCAAGAACACGTCTACCCCGATAGTCATCGGTTCTATGGCTAATATGGCTTATTCTGTGAGCTAAGTCGACAACTTTGGTTCTCTGCCGGATCACCTCGTTCCGGACTCGATGCCTTCGTAGAGAAACTTCAAGCATAGCCCGTTCCATAGCTCGCTGAGCGACCTTGAATTTATGGACCAGCCGTACCATGAGTCTCCACGTTTCGGCTCCTTAGCTCAAAACAGGCATAACGCATTGATTGAAGACCTTGGTCTTTAGGCTCTGTGGAATACGCGACGTAGCTTGCCAAACACTGCCCAGCCCAGCTGAATTCTTCTGTTAGCCTCTCTCTGAAAGTTGTTCTTACCAAACTGCAGAGTTTGCCTGGGCTAAACATATTCTCGAACAACCTCGAGAGCACCGCCATTGACATCAATCGTTCCCGGAGTGACGTGTTCGTTGAACATAACTTGGGTTTTATCCAAATTTATCCGGAGACTAATGCGTACAGAAGAATCAACTAGGCCGTCCATGCAGCGATTCAGCCAGTATGATGATGTCATCTGAGAGTGAGCGAGTCAAATCTAAGTGTGAGATGTACTCACCGTTGATGTTGATGTTACGTCCTTCCCAGTTCAGCGTCTTAAACATATACTCCATTGCGTTAGAGAACAATTTCGGGGTAATTACTCATCTCAGGAATTCGGTATTTACAGTGGCTAATGTGGGCGCTTTGGTAGCTGTCGTTGGAGCGGCGTTCGCGACCCCTGTCGTGGCGCCGGGGATGATCACGACAGCCGTAGGCGTGGCGTCAGTCTCCGGAATATACAGCATCGGAAGATCCATCGCGACCCTAGTTGATAGAGCGCAACATGAACAGGTATGAGTATTTCTTTGAACGTAACCGAAGTGTGTCAACGGGTGTTTATAAATGTTACTTAGCACATATTTAAGCTAAGCGTATTCTTAGTACTGACGCACAACTGTGTCAAACAACAAGTGCAAGATAGAGAAGGGAGCATCTATAAGTTATAGCACGAGGTAAGTAGCTTTTATAGATCTCGGCCTTAGGGCGGGTTGTTTCACGTCCACTTAACGCACGCGTATACGTCATAAATGGCGCTAACTATCGTCACACCAAAAAAAAGCGTTGTTTCACAAAATTATGCCCTTAAAGTTCTTTCATCATCATCATCATCATTTCAGCCAAAAGACGTCCACTGCTGGACATAGGCCCCCCAAGCACCGCCACCTCGACCGGTTTTGTGCTTCCCGCATCCAGCGGATTCCTGCGGCTTTCATAAGGTTATCGGTCCACCTTGTGGGAGGCCTTCCAACGCTACGTCTTCCGGTACGCGGCCGCCACTCCATGCAGGAACTTTCGGCCCCAACGGCCATCTGTTCTGCGCGCAATGTGCCCTGCCCATTGCCACTTAAGTTACCTTGGTTCTCCTGCAGGTCTCATCATTTCTTATTCGATCACGTAGGGAAACTCCAAGCATAGCCCTCTCCATTGCCCTTTGGGTGACTTTTAGCCTTCTAATAAAGCCCATTGTGAGCGACCACGTTTCAGTGCCATATGTCATCACTGGTGTTGAGAGGATAGAAACACCACAGATAAAGTGTCTATTTTGGTATCTGTGGTTTGGACAAATGTGACAACACTGCTCCAGCGTGGGCTTCCTTTTTCGGTTCGGTTCAAAAAGAAAATGGTTGTATGTAATAGCAGGCTTTTGTATTTGACTCCGAATAAAAACAGTTTTAATGAAACAAGGCGTATATTATTTTAACAACTGGTAACACCAAAGTTCTTTAAAAAATGATAATTACAGTAACCGGTGTCATGCCCACTGGTTAACTTTGACGATCGGTTTTTTATGCAGTGAAACAACGCTTTGTATTTAACGAACGTTAAACATCATAATGTAATCGTTATTATTTGACGTATCTACGTATGTTACTTTAACCAACCGTTTGAAACAACCCGCCCTAAGTCTACGCAGTCCGTCTCTGTTTATCGACGGGAGAGCTTAGAGCTTGGAGCCTTACTCTGTTTATGTCTATATTATACTGTTTTATTACAACTTTTGATCACTTATTATCACTTATTATTATTACTTACTTAGGCTTCGTTCGCAATATAAAATTTACTTTGCAGATGTTAAGAGTTTTTTTTTTTTTAGGAAAATTGAGATATCAAAGATAAAATTATAAATAAACTAGCAACCCGCCCCTACTTCGCACGGCTTTAGGACTTGATAGAACATCGAGATTTCTTTAGTGCATGAAACTGGAATAAATTCTCTAAATGATGGTGAAAACTGCATCAAAATCCGTTGTGTAGTTTATATGAACAAAATGGTCACACAAACAAAAAGCGGCTTAATTTAATTATGTATGTATATGTCACCGTATGATTATGAGCATCGTTTATAAAATATCTAGCGAGATTATAAACTATCGAAAAATTGTGAACTGCAACAATCCATTCACAATTTTTCCACCGCATTCTTTTTTATACCCGAAGTCTCAAATTCAGATAATTTATGTAAACAAAGGGGATAACATATCAAAAAAATATCTTCATAATGGTAATTCACATAAAATGGCGAAAAAAGAGGTTACATTTTCTTTTAAGTAGTGATTTTAAGAAATAATAATTAACAAATAATCATACCGTAATTATTTTTATAAATTTCCGGTTTTAAACAAAGTTATTAAAAAAAGGAGATTTTCTGGTATAAAATATTTTACCCGTTGCCTGCTGGCCTCCACCTGGGACCCCGTGCCAGACGACCCCGCGTCCAGGCGCCCCTGGTCCCAGTTCATTCAGTTCACAGTTCTTACCTAACCTAACCCATTTGGTCAAATGAAGCTTTTCTCATGAAGAATTTCTGTTTCAGAGTATCGGCTTAGAGAACATGGAAGCTCGCTCTAGCTGGATAAATATAATGATATCCACCGTCGGTTTGTCCTTCACTACAGCAGGAAAATTATTAACTTGGGCTGCTACGTCCGGCAGAAATGTCAAGGTACGGATATATCCATAGTCCATAGTCATATTATAAATGTTAATGTAAGTCTGTCTGTCTGCCTGTCTGTTACGTTTTCACGCCTAAACCGCTGAACCGATCGTCATGAAATTTGGCAGAAGTATAGCCTGGGATATAGAAAAGGACACAGGCTACTTTTTTAAGCGTTAACCGACATCCACGCGGGCGGAGCCGCAGGCAAAAGCTAGTAATCAATAAATTCATAAAAGTACCCACTTTTTAGACATTTCATAATTAATCACGCATGAAAACTCACACCCAGATCATATAAGTGATTATTGAATCTAAACTTCTAAACTAATATTATAAAGAGGTACAACTTTTGATTTTTTTGTATGAGGTAATCTCTGGAAGTATTGATCCGCATATAAAATTCTTTCACTGATAGAAAGCTACACTATTGCCGAGTGCCATAGAATATGTTTAAAATACGTTTTTTTTTTTTTTTTTCAATTTTAATGTATTTATTTTGACAAATTAATTGAGTCTAAATAAAATCGCCACGAATATGCGCAATATGGATGGAGTCATGAAACTATGGAGAATCTTGACGCTGCGTGACCTCGTGATTGTGCGTGGTTTATCGCCGCCCGTTCGATGTACTGTACAACGCGCTCAGGATGGCTGGAAAGCAGCTTAAGAAGTAATTTTTTGCTCCATTGCAATTGGTGTGATTGCTGTATGGCGTTTCAGTGGGAGGATAAATAAAATGTTTTATGGCATAGTTGACATCCACGCGGCTAAATAGTTGTTTGTATATAAATAAATATATGTATTCTTAATACGGACTTAATGCCAATAATAAATTAATTTTCACAGATCCTAATGAGCGCATTGGACTTTTTAAAGTTTACCAATCTTGCAACTGGATTCATAGGAGTTGCCAATGGCTTGGGTGACATGATTTATAAGGTACGTACTTAGTACAGTCAGCAAAAGAGTTGGGTATACAGGCAAAAATATTTATCTTCCCGCTACTCTGCAATGAATTGTGTTGTAAAAAACTTGACTAAGCTTAGACAAAACTGCAAGTCAGCTGCCTTTATACTTATCTTTTTATTTCACTGTACCAATCAATGGATTTCAATCCTTTTATTCCTTGTTACTTAGCGGTCAAATAATAGCTATCGTTTCCTTAAATTTTCAGTTTGTTAAGTATGGAGAGTCACCAACGACCATCGAAGTGTTCCAGTTCACCACGTCTGCGTTGTTCCTTGGCATTGGTGTGATGTCTAACCAGACCGCACAGGAAATCGTAAAGGATGCGCAAGCCAACAAAATAAATGAAATCAGAGATTCATTGTCCAGTAACAATAAAAGGTAAGAAACCTAATCGTTTCTGCCGGTGTAGGTATTCTGTAAAAAAGAATACGGAATTGACACTATTGTCCGCTCACTTCAATCTCACTTCGCCTTAGTTTTCACGGTGACATTTTTACAGAATAGACCTGCTGTTATTATGGTTTTGGGGTTAAGAAAATTTTGTAGGTCAGGCGTCATGCATGAATTTATTGTATGTACAGTCGAACAAGCTATTTGGTACACAGTCAGCTAACTTGCAACTACTTTTAAACAATGGTCTAAATGTGCTGTATAGTCAAATCTTTTTACACATGTCTTAAGTATACCATGCCAGATTAAATAGTTAAGCAAACAAATAAATAAAAAATTGGTAACTAATATTTTTACAAGCTTTTATTTAACTTGTAATGTTTGTACATATGTTCGGGTCAAATCTTGCAACTGATTTTAAAGCAGTTATCCTCAACCGATTGAGATGAAATTTTGCATACACGTTAAGTTTGGAAGAAAATGCATGGTTAGTTAAGTGATGTTATTCTAAATCCAATATAGCGGATGACCCAAGATGGTGGACTAGTTATTTTTTACGCACTCCTATAATATGGGTTTAGATACAATAACTCAGCGATAATTAAAAAAAATTAAATGATTTATTAGTAAAAAAACATTTTTTAAAACAAGCTTTTATTTAAATTCTCTAAAAAGAAGAAAATAAACTTTAAATGAAATCAAACACATCAATTTATTTTATTACACAATTTATATGATTTAAAAAGCTTGTCCCGAGAGTTACTTGTGAACAAGAATACAATAATTATGTAACTTGATCTAGACATAAGTAAATCTAAGAAAAAAAACGTATATAAGTATTTTATAAAATAAGTACCTAAATACATCTACACAAGTAAATCTCGCGACAAGCTTTCATATCACATAATATGTGGTGCATCGTCAAAAAACGTTTGTATGTAGGTCAAATATAGTGAAACATACACTTACAAATATATATAAACTTTATTTTCTTCATTTTATAGTATTTAAATAAAAGCTTGTTTAAAAAAATGTTTTTTTACTGCCTATTAATTTTTGACTGTACACCAAATAAAGCCTTTAACATAATTAACGAAAAACTTAAAAAAAAAATGTATAAATACACACAACTTTAATTTTAATAACAACTACTTACTTAATAGTATTTCATTATTTACTTTTAGGAAAATATTTGATAAAGTGACAGCTGAAACCCGAAGAGTAAGGGGCACTATTGATGGCAACACTGATGTTATAAGAGCTCTTAAAACGATTGAAAATAAAGATGAATTTTTCGGTAAATTAAAGTATATGAATAAGTCATTCAACAAAAATAAAGTAAGGATATCACTGGCTTCAGATGGCAAAGTATTAATAAACAATCAACATAGAGCTAATATTAACAAAATGCATCGGATGGGACCAGCAGGCCGCAATAAACTACTTGCAAGATATGGAGCTGCGAAGGTGACCACAAAAAATGCTCCTACAAGAATATATCCATCTGACCAGATCGCCGGCTCCTCAAAAGTACCAGTAAAAGAGTTAGTAATGTGTACAATTCGCCCTGAAGAGATAATCAAAATTTCAGCATTTATTATGCATCTCAGTGCAGCTGATCAAGATTTCATTCTGGATTTATTATCGCACCTAAGTGAAGTGTTACATGATGGGTTTTTGTTAGTCTGTACTGAGCTTATAATTTCATTAATACCTTCGGAATTAGACTTCTTGAATTCCATTGTGCCTGACTGGAAGAGGCGGTTAGTATTTTTTGTATTTCAGTATTTGAAGTCGAAAATAACTGACGATGAAAACGATAGTGTGTTCATGGCTGCCCTAAAATCTTACATACGCGATGGTCGAATTAACAGGGAAACGTTATTGAAACTGAAGGAGAAAGTAATGGATTACTTTGAAAAAGTGAAGAACGAAAAATATTCTCGTAACAGAACTTGGGACGAGGGGGATGATTACATGCACGATTATCTTAGCGGTTTCAATGCACTACGAGTTGGGCAAGAGCTTGTTGTTGGGCCCCATAAAATCCTGGTGAAACAAACCACAGTCGATAACTTGGAAAAGTGGCTTGAAAACTATTCGCAAGAAAAATGCGATATGTTTATGGAACTATGCTTTAAAATCATAGGCACTTTAAGTAAAGTTGAAGTTTGCCGATTAAATGCTATAAATCCAGATGAAGATATAATGATGAGGGTTTCTCTTTATCTACTGGATAGATTTGACGATTATACTACGGTAACGCCAACTGTTGACGAGTGTATGGTTCTGTCATTAAAAACTGAAATTATAAAGTGGTGTGATCGTCAACGCGTTAGAGAACAATACACTTGTGTAAAATGCCAGGGTATAAGATTTTGTAAAAATAAGTAAGATGGTGGATACCTAAGTATTAACATTTACGCGTATTTTTTTTAAATTATAATTTGTTTATTCAAGACACAAACGTGTATTGAAGAGAAGTACTTGTACTAGGAGTTCCTGTATCATAAGAGCCAATTAGTTGACATTCTTACTTTCAACTGGAACTCAACCTCTAACATAGTTGGGAAGAGTTGTTAATCAAATAGTTATATAAAGAGTTACTTATGAAAGAAAAATTTGACATAATCATATAATCATTTAAGTGCCTTAATTTAGTTATAGCGAAGTATTTTTTGTTTATGAAACATATGTTTATAATGGGAATTAATAATAACAGTCGCATGGGTCGATCGATCAGGTTAAGCTATGCTTGCCGCGGTTGGTCCGTGGATGGGTGACCATCTTTACACACCAAGACCCCTCCGTACCTCGGCACGTTAAAACACACGTTTAAAACAGTTTCAAGCAATGTATTAAACATTAAAAAAAAAAAAATGGTTTTAAATCAAATTTTAATAGCGAATGGATGGAAATAAATGAAAAGTTCTGAATGTTTTGGACTTGAAATAGCTCGAAAGGAAATTAAAAAGGTTAGATAGTTGATTAGATTATTAGAAAATATATCTGAATAAAAGTCCGACTTATGACCTATTTTTACACTTTGTCGCCAGTCCAAATGAGGTAACTTCCCAAAATTATTTTGTGGACTTATTTAAATAAAGTCAAGGCATTTATTTCAAATAGGCACATAAATGGCACTTTTGGACGGAAAAATTTACCCAGAAATAAAATTGATTCTAGTTGTAATATACTTTTAGGTAAGGTTTCTCCTTCATATTTCCTGTCTAAGAACGCACGTCGGAAATCTCAATTCGGAACGTACAGGGTGTATGTAAATAGTTCAGTATCTATGGTACTTACATAACTTGATAACAAAAAAAAAAAAAAAAAAAACATGTTCACAGATTAGATATTATAATAGTTAGTAATGTTATTCTGATCGATTTTTGTAAATGTTTCCTCAGTATTAATCTAATTTTAAAATAATCTACAAAAGAAGAATATTAGGCCTGATCGATTTGTGTTGATAATAAACGAGATAAATCGCTCAAATGAAAAAAAAACTTTTGTTTAAAACATTTTAAAGTGTTTGTCTTATTACATTTAAAAAAAAAAGTTTTTATTCCAACCCTGATCATGGACAATTTTCAAATAGTCATCGTATGGTATAGGATTTTTTTTTCGTGGTAATACGCAGATGATGAGTAGACTATAACCGTTATGCACGGGTATGATACGCTTTTGATACGTTCTAGTGGGCATAGTAGTCCGTCTCATGTTTATTTCCGATACGTTCATAATACGGTCGTTCATGGTACGGGGTAGTGGGCAGGAAACTTTACTATAAAAACGAAAATGGCTCGCCCGTGGCGGAGATTCAAGATATATTGCATAAACATGAGTAAAGGCTCGTACAGACTAGTGCGACATCGCGGGCACGACGCGACACTAGTAGCACAATTTCTTTGTCGCTGTCCGTCGCGCCCGCGATATCGCGCAAGTCTGTATGAGCCTTAACCCGGCTAACTTGTGCCTGTACAGTTGGGTATTTTCTCGTGGTCCTACTATTTTGTCCTACCAGTAGGTCCACGAGGGTATGTTATTACTATTGGTCCTACTGAAGTTTTGAAACCAGAATATACCTCCTGGTTGTTTTAAGAATACCATGAATGAATTCTAATTGAGATTGTAGAATGTTATTAAGTAATACCTAATCATTATTAAAATATTAATGAAAGGTTATATATTTTTTTTTTTTATAAACCATTTAATGCAATATTGTAATTTTTATTTGTATTTATTATCTTTTTTTTATTTAATTTTTTACATTTATACCAACATAGGTACTTTGGCTTTGGCAACTTGTTATAAAACCGGATACTGTTTATAAGAAATGACTAGCAAATTAGCAAACTAAAAAAAAAAAACTAACAAACAAAAAACTAGCAAATTGTGATACCTAACTAAAAAGTTAGGTATCACAATTTCATGTTTTCTAATTTATACTTATTATGGAAATCACTTCTCATCTTGAAAAGTCCTAAGTTTTTGCGAACATACAAAATGCTTTCTAAAAGGACGACTGAAACTGAGATACCCCCCACACCTAATCTAACTTCGTTGTACCTACAGGAGGTATATTTTGGTTTCAAAACTTCAGTAGGACCAACAATAATAACATACCCTCGAGGACCTACTGGTAGGAGAAAATAGAAGGACCACAAGAAAATACCCGTACAGTTTTTTTGGTTTTAATACGTATGAGTATAATGAAATGTAGACAATAAAATAATAGTTATAAGTCATATACAATACCTAGTAGGTATGTCTTCATAATAATATATTCATTTTATTAGCAGAATACATTGTTTCTCTTTTATCCTAAACAACACATTTCTTGAGCCTACAACCATGTTGCTAACATGTTTTACACACAAAATATTGTATCCAAGTTTACGCACATGTCTCCAGCAACACAGAAAACAATGTTGGCACCCATAAGTAGGTACAAAAATTAATCCGTTGTTTGCTCGGAAGAGAGATTGCCGTGCGTAGATCTTTGCATCACACCCGAGATAAATGTAAGAATTGTTTTGTATAAGCGATTTATAAATACCTACAAAATAAATATATTTGTATGAGTATATGCGTTGATATATTATTATCTTTTGGAGCGCAAAATTAGTATTGACAAACAAATTAGAGACAGAACGCAGAAAAAGGGGTCTGGATTCTGGCAATCTTCTTACCTTCACGCCTTTCCTGAATGGAGGGACATTGAAATGGGATACAGGGCTGGATCCGGACATACCTACCTAACCTATCTTTGAAAGAGATTTCACGTTGATGAGTGGACATAATTTTACTTACCTTTTTTAACCACCTTCCACGGACACTCAGAGATATAGGTAACTATTACTAACTTATTTAAAAAAAAAAAGAGTATTTAGCAGCCAAATGTTTCTATAGAATTGCCGAGTTTCAAATGGAGAAAACATACTAATTCTAATGTTCTAATGTGGGAGCGAAGTTTTTTTTCTGTTGACTGTTGTTAGTATTGTATCTTATTTTGACATTTGGGTAGTTCTTCAAAAAGTATTCTCCGCGTAACTTTCATGGCGAATTTTTCTTTTGGAATAATCTACATATAAATATACACACATTTAAGACGGTGTAAAAATAATACATATTTTTTTTATTTTACGTAAATCGGTGCATAAATTACAGAGATATTCTGTTTTTAAATTTCTGTGCCCACGAAAGTTACGAAACACGGCACGAAAGTTACAGACGTATTTTCTACAGGCAAAATATAGTTTCATATCCTTATTTTTTCCCAAATTTCCAGTTTATAAAATAAAAGACTTATTATTTATGAATCAACTTGTATTTGAGATCAACAATTATAGTGTTAACTGTTTTCGGTATTTATTATTTAATATTTTAAGCTCATGGATTATTTTAGGCATCAATTTTCTTTCTTTATCAATATATGTTTGACTACCTTTTTCACAAGATTTTCTTTTGCAGGTAAGTTTTGACTTTACATACTGTGTAGCGCGTTTTAAATTGGTGGGACTACTTAATTCGGAAGAAGTACAGCTTGAAATGATTGAATTACTATTTAAGGAATGCGAAAAAGTTGAACTATCGCAGTCATCATCGTAGTGCGGGGAAGCTGTATTTGTCGGGCGCATTTTAAGAGGTCTTGCACATGCAGGTGTGTCACATTTGGCAGCAGGCGTTGGTTGCGACGCAAGAGCCAAAGAAGACGTTGGTTCTTGTAATGCAGGGAAGAACCCAGTGGGAGAACCCAATGAACCTACTTCAGAAGAACATGAAGCTTCAATGTGTTGTTTATACTGTCTAGTTACCCGTCTTGAAATGAAGTATTTTTTTTTTAGATCCAGGCTATGAAGCTGGCACTAGTTGAGGAGTAGGTGATTTAGGAGAGTACAGTAGGTCTTCAACTTAATTTGGAGATTCGGGGCACTCGATCATATTTTCCTGAAGAGCAACGTTCTGTCGCTCTTTCATTCTTTGACGAAAAAGTCGGCTTTTTATGCGGTTTTGCTCTCTCACGGCTCTTTTCCTTCTACTACTCATTTCACTAACTGGGATGACATTCCCTTCTGCTTTTCTTTTGTAGTACCTTTCTCTTGCCTTCATTTTTACTGCATTGTGTAACTCTTTCATTTTTTATTCTTCCTCGTCTTCTTATCTCTGCTAGACGCTTTTTCTCCCGTCGCTCCTTTGCACTTTGCGGTGCGTTTCGCTTTGAACGTAATATGAAAATAATTTTAACCGGAAAAAATTAACACGACTGCTGTGAGTAATTAATGTAGGTAAAGTACAAGACAATCAGAAAGTATGACGCTGACGTTGGGGTTTTTTAAGCAAGAGGGATACAATTGGTAAAACAGCCCAGTTTGGGGTGGGAATAATAGTTAAATTGGCTACGAGAAAACCTACAAACAGAAAAACATACCTACTACGAGTCGTTAAAAGAAAAAAATTGAAACACATACATGCATAAACACTTATACAAATACATGACCCCCTTTTTTGAGCTTCGCAATAATCGAGTAAATGCATCTGCAGCGTCACAAGTAATCTAAAGCTATCATTCAATGGAGATATGTAACTTTCGTGGTGCGCTAGCTAACTTTCGTGGACAAATAACCACGAAAGTTGTGCCACGAAAGTTACGAAAATTTCACATTTTTGAGAATTACGATTAAACTTATAGATAAATAAACAAACAAAGTACTTGGGAATAATCTCGAAGATCTATCTTATTCCTTAATCCAAAATGAGTTGGAAAATTATAAGCATTATCCTTCAAAATATGCGCATGAAAGTTTTTAGACCAAGGCTACTTGAAAATATTCAAAGAATAACTCGCCTCGTATTTTTTTGTTTAGAAGCGATGAACGCACGTGTCTTCCCCACTGAAGCCGGGATACTACTGAGCATCCGCGCAGCTAAAACGTGTAGCGACAAGTTGGCGCTTTTGGAAGATAGGTGCATTTTTGTTGCGCGCTCTCGAAACTAACAAAATCGTGTGACAGAGACATAATGCCTATTAACTATTGTAACTTAAGAGATAAAATTAATGTTCTTTGATAATTATGATGCATAGTTAAATACGATTAATTTGATGTATTACATTATATGCTTATGAATTGAATACAAAAGTTATCAAAGTTTGCCGTGAGCGCGAACAGAGTGTGACGCGCGAAGAACACCGATTTTGCTCCCGTTTTCGACATTAGTTTTTTTTTTTAATAAACATTATAAATAATTTTAGATGTTTAATGTTCAAATTATGTACACATATAAATAAAGATTAATCTGTATTTGGTCCTAAGACTGAATATTTAATAGGTTACGAATTAAGACCGTGTGACCGCGTTTTGAGGGACCTCGAAGAACTACCCATTTGAATTAATTTTGACTATGATATTTTTATCTTCTACTTATCTAATTTAATTGATGTTTGAATTGCATGCTGTACCTATGTTATATGTCTTATGTGTTGTATGTTAAATAAATAAATAAATGTATTTATTGTAATCGTTAACAAATGAATTTCAATTGATTGTATTTTTTTTTTTATATGTTTAATAATTAATAGTTGCAATTAATTAAATAATTGATCGAATGTTATTATAATACATATTTGTACACCGTAAAGGTAAAACATGACTGTGATCCTATCTGCAATGTACTTAACATCTTGCATGCTTTGTGTGTGCATCCTCATGTTTCTGACAGATAAATGAACCTCTGAACTCACAAAGTTTATTAGACGTTAAAGTCCCTTTCATGATATTTTCCGAATCTGCCTACCTACCCATAAACGTTTCGTGGGTTTTAAAGAAAAGTCTTGTAAGAATAGTTCTGGATAAGCGATTTATAAATACAAAATAAATATATTTATATGAGTATGTGCGTTGATACATTATTATCTTATTCCGGAATTGGTCGTATCCAATTTTCTTTTTCTCGTTCTTCAGCCGATGGGGGTGGATTATACTCGAAAAATTTCGCTATGAAGTACCTGTAGCAAATAATATGATTTATTAGTAGGTACACGTCACGTATCACGTTTTTAGCTTTCGCAAGATACTCAAGTAGCTCCCTATTCGACTTCGCAGGAACTGTCGGATATTGTGTTTTTTATTTAGTATCTTTCACAACTCTAAAACGCCCTTCTATCACTGACTGATTGACATGCTATTATTCCATTTGACATTTTTTATTACTGTAACCTTTTTCACATTTGACATTTTTTATTACTGTAACCTTTTCACATTTGACATTTTTTATTTTTTTATTACTGTAACGTTGTTGATTTTTGACATTTTGTATTATTATGACATTTTTAATGTATTACTAACCATTTGCATTTTTGTATTATAAAATTTTCCTAATTATTATTTAAAATTTTATATTTAAGTAAATTAAAAAATAATATGATTTGCATGCCCATGTGACGGTAGAACATGGAGGACTATTATAATAAAACATCTATGTACTAATTACCCATGTTTGCAAACCAATAAATGATTTGATTTGATCACCGGGAACGCTTTTCCTACGCCCGTCCTTTTGATGCGCTTTGCAGGCCGCATCTTAAAATTATTTCTCATTCCACCGACTTCTACTCCTACTCCTTCACTGTGCTCGCCGTTCGGTAGTCGAATTCACTTCCGCGTGACGTTTATGTTTAGGTACCTAATATTTTGGTCCTTTGTATTTTGGTTTTGGTATTTGGGTCCTTGGTTTTGTCTGGAATTTCTGCCGGCTAATCAATGTAAAAAATTAACTGCAGCTTTGCCTTCCACAATATCAATCTGCCTAGCCTTTTCCCAACTATGTTGGGGTCGGCTTCCAGTCTAACCGGATGCAGCTGAATACCAGTATTTTACATGGAGCGACTGCCTATCTGACCTCCATAACCCAGTAACTGGGTAACACGATACCCCTTGGTAAGACTGGTTGTCAGACTTTTTGGGCTTCTGACGACCCTTAACGACTGTCAAAGATCCACGAATGACAGCCGGGACCAACGGCTTAACGTGCTTTCCGAGGCACGGAGGAGTCTCGGTATGTAAAGATGGTCACCCATCCACTGACCAACCCCGGCAAGCGTAGCTTAACCTGACGGATCGACCCGTGCGGCTGTTATTACTTAGCCACGAGCTCCTCTGCCTTCCACAATAGAATACATTAATTATTGCAGAGTATAAGCCTTGTTATTAGCCGTCCCCCGACACGACGACTCTTGGACCAAAATATTACCTAACCTTTAATTAAAGGACTAACACATATAATTTTTTTACTTTTTAAACGTTTTTGTTTATGTTGGGTTTTTTTTTTTACATTCTAAACTTGTCATGACGATCTCGTTTGTCTATCAACTTGAATTCAGAATCAGAAGAATCCAGAAAATTATATAAGTTTTTGTTTTTTCGGGGGGTTTAATACATTTTTAATTTACCTTTAGTTCCTGCTTTTGAAACTTTATATACCAGTAGTCACGCTACGATCGACACGTGACTCGCCGAAATCTGCGTAGCTGTATGTATTTTCCCACAGTAAACAGTGAGGCTAGTTACTAGGGTGTCCCTTATATGACATTTTTTTTAATTTATTTTTTTATCGATACGCATAGCCTCTAATTTTTTTATAAATGCTAAAATATACTCAAATATGAAATTTCAGCTTTCTAGCATGATCGCAACCCGTGCCGACTGAGCTTCAAAGTTTATTTAAAATCGTGTTTTGTCCTATTATTCCGATCTGCTATAAAACTAATATAAATGCAACAAATTTGGTGAGTATGAGGTAAAATAAAATAAGGTAAACATTAATCTTTATTTTAAAACATAAAATTATAACAATCAGCCAGGGTAACTTCTCTTTAGTGTAGTTTTTTAACAGTCCAGATACAAATTTCTATGTTCCTGGGCACAGCGCAAAAAGCATTGTTTTTGCTCTTCTTCTGCCGTGTTAAGTAAGGTTTTGAGTTAGGAATGCATTAGACTGTTTTTAGGACGAATTTATAAACCTGATGACGACAACCGAAAACCAAAAATTCTCTCTCTAACGTCTGCTCCAAAACAGCACAAGCTCCATTAAAATGACCAGTATTTTAAGCTTTTGTATCGCAGCACATTATTTGAACTTTATTATTAAGGTTTCAGTCAAAGAGAGCAGATGAGATGGCTTTAGCTTGATGTTATCCAGAAGAACTCTCTAGTTTTGGCACTGCAAGAAGCTGTTCTCTATCTTCAAATGAAGCAATAATGGGGCAAACGTTCTTCTTTTGAACTTTGTACATCCAATCCGGGTAATAGTTTTCCATCCCAATGGACTGTGACTACGTCAGGTACCTTGTTTTGAAAGTCAGTTTTATTGCTTCTGCCCTTGTTATTCTCGTCTGAGTACAAATTCGCTGAATCGAGGATTTGTTAATAGCGAAATCGTCGCTGCTCAGACCAAGCGCTTCTACGAGACCGCATGCAGAAAGTAAATGGAGTCTCTATGCTTAACTGACATCGATCTAAAACTGCGACAAGTTTAGGCGTTATAATATCCTTTCTACCTCTTTTTTAACTTTTTTTAGGGCAGGGAACGTCTGGCAAGATGAGTTCAGTATTCAAAATCTGTTCTTCGTCCGAATCTTCTGGACATTCAAGATATTTGAGCTAGAAGTAGATGCAACAGCCAAAAACTCTCTTTGTCTCACATTCCTTTCCTCCTCTTCTAATCGTCTTTGCATTAGTCTTTCTTCTTTCGTCGCCAATTTTTTGTCCACACCACCTAAGTATTCCGGTCGACCTGGCTCTCTCTGTTTCCTTAAAAGTACTTTGTCTTCCTCTATTTTCATTCTTTCAAAAGATTCAGCATGTGCAATATCAAATAAGTTATCAAGGTTAATTTTAAAATTATTTTGTTTATCACTCCGTAATTCCATCGACATCTTTATGCAATTAACAATAGCGCATTAATAGTTAAAAATCACGAATGAAATGACAAATTAAACACGTAGTTACAGTTTGCAGCGCATTACCCGCGCAACTTATATGGAGAAGTTTAAAATGCAAGTCGGCACGGGTTATCGTTTATAAAACGGGCTAATATTTTTTCCTAGACAATATTGGGTTATTACGAAAGTTTTAAGAAGGTATGCGTAAAAATATATTGAACTTAAAATTTAAGGGACACCCTACTAGTTACTAATTGATCCTCATTTCTATTTGCTACTCCATCATCAGTATTCATTGCGACCATTCCAATGTGCCCAAACACGATACCTAAGCTGTAAGTTGGTGAATTAGTAACGGTATTCTGCAAATTCCGGGTGATGCTGCAGCATCATTTCAATGTTACCATGTTCTTCTAAAATAATTGAAGTAACAGAATACCAAATTTTGAATCGTTCAGACCTGTGCAACATGCTCACATCCATTCATCAACTAGAAAAGAGCTGATAATCTTCAAACGACTGCACCGATTTTCTTGAATCATAGCTAAGAACACTCTCGATCAAGTCAGCTTTCAAAAAATAAAAAAAATATCGATATCAGTTCAGCCGTTTGGAAGCTACAATGGCGCGGACAGAGACACATACACAGATACATGCGAAAAAACTTAAACTTATAACACCCCTCTTTTTCAATCGGGGGTTAAAAATAAGCTGCCATGTTTTATCTAGCGACGCATGACAAGACAGTAGTACATGACTACACAGTAGTGATGTTCAGTAAAAATTTCACCGGGAAAATTTTGTTGAAATGAGCTGACAATCCCTAACGTCAGGCCCACCCGACGCTAGGGTTTTACAGCTCGTGCTAGAAATGAACAGTCATCCCAACGACGGTTCACTTCTAGCTCACTTCACTTAAATTTTCACGGTGAAATTCACGGAATGTGTATTCTGTAAATCTCAGCGAAAAACATTGGGGCTAATCCTATAACCTACCAGACTAGAATCTCAACGGTGATAAGCAGGACAGCGGCGGCGGTCTGCGCAATGACCCGGCCCGGTTCAGCCGAGCCGCGGAGCACGGCAGCAAGCATAGCATCGCTGGCATCCGACGCCGTCTCTAAAGCGGCGACCAGCAGCGCTGGGGCTGCCAACCAACGAGCTCCTCGACGCCACCAGGATTGCTTCGACAGAAATACATGATCAAATTAAATTAACGTGTGCAAATTTCACAGTTGTGATGGATGAAAACGAATAAAATTATAAACGAAAAAAAATGCGACTGTCTGTTTTGTGCCAGTCAGAACCCTAAAGATATAAAATTGTAATACATACCTTAGACATAACAGCGACTAATAAAAGCAATGAAGTTGTTGCGGTGACGAATGCACTGAGTTTCCCATAACCCATCACAAGTCGAATTGTTGGTTTTGTAATTCTGTAACATGAGTAGGGACATGGAACATTATTAAGTGGTTTCTCAAAACTTTCAACAAGCCTATTGTAGGGCTTGAAGATGGAGCGAAAACTATCTAACAAATACCTGAGCAAGCGTGCAGCAACGTGAAAAGCAACTCGCTTATCACAGGCGATGTCCGGTGGTTTATTTATTGTTTATTATGTTCCGTCTGCTGCTTCGCTCGCAGCTCGCGAAAAATATAATTATACTATATGATAAGAAACCCTACTACCGAGAGAAAAAGGCCCTTAAACTAAGTTAGGTCACGGTCTAATCACTAGACCACATCTTAATGTATTTGGATGCACTAAAGTCTAATGCATCAAAATCCATTAAGACATGATTGATGCGTTGATTGGCGTGTTTTATGTTCTCGCTAAATACTGAGAATTTATTCACTGTGCTTGGATATCTGCGTTTACTTAATAACTTTGTATGAAATTAATAACTAACCCATTGGACCTTCCAGTCAATAATGTATGTGTGAGCGTGTGCCTACTCTGGACTGGAGGAACCTTGCTTATTTATATAATATAGGCAAATAGTGTCCGTACGTGGATAATATACATGAATAATAATATTATAATAAGTAAATACAAGTTATATTTAAGTGATTAAAGAGTGTTCATATAGCGAATGTGAGTACCAATACATACTATACAAACCATTTCTGGTTTAATGGTACAAAACAAACGAACCTATATTAAGACTGTACGCATAAATAAAAAATAAAAATAAAACCCAATAAGCTTGATCCATAACCGTAAGCAACCGTAACCGAATATTAGATATTTATTATTCCTCGAGAAAACTTCCTACACACATTGATCAGTCCACCAAACCTACTTTGGTAAAGACTTCTACATTTGCCTATTGCATTTCTATATTGGCTAGTTGGTTACTACAATATTACTGAATTAACAAATTCATATGAAAAGGTACCTACGTACCTCCTAGCGAAGCTAACGTTGTTAAGTTTCTGTGCGACTTCATCGTCGTCCAACTCCAGTTCGACTGGCTGGGACGCAAAGGCGCATGCCGACATGGATACGCCAAGAAGCGCAACCAGCAATGCTCGCAACTTTATTTTAAGGCCTTCCGAATTCTCGTCGCTGATGTGGGTTAGCTGCAAAACATTATTTGCTAGAGAAATGAGTAAATCAAATTCTATTACATTTTTACTATGTCTTTAATTCTACCAATGTCTAAAATGAATTGGAAAAACAAGAGAAAAGCTTTACTAAACAGTATTTATACAGAAATTATTATTGCCGGAAAATCGTTGTGATCATCAATTCATCAGTGTTGTTGCGGTTTTTGTCACAAGCATTTTGTGATATATTTTCATTAATGTCATGGTAGTCTGCATTTGTGACAGGTTGATGGCAACAGACTCGACCCCTTTTACACGGGACTTAAGCATAACAGGCTAAATGACGTGAATGTTACTATAGGTACCTATATCTCTGCCCAACCCTTCGGGAAATACAGGTGTGATGTTGCTATACATTTTGTAATTAAGAGCAGATGCGTGCCATACACTGTCCTAATATTTGCCCCTAAGTAGGTACGGAACTTCGATGGTCCACAGCTAAAAAGCATCAAACCACCAAACCAAACCATCAAAGTTCCGTCCAACGCCCAAATGTAGTTTAGTTTCATAGTCCCACTTCAATCAACTCAGCCTATCGCAGTCCATTGCTGAACATAAGCCTAACAACACCCTGTCCTCCGCCTTCCGCATCCAGTCTGTCCCAGCCACCTTTTTGAGGTCATCGGTCCATCTAGCTGGGAGGCGTCCCATACTACGCTTGCCGATACGCGGTCTCCACTCCAGGACTCGTCTGCTCCACCGACCATCGGTCCTTCGACAAACATGGCCAGCCCACTGCCACTTCAGCTTGCTTACCCTGCAAGCTATGTCGGTAACTCCGGTACTCTTCCGGATAATTTCATTCCTAATTTTATCCTTCAAAGAAACTCCGAGCATAGCCCGGTCCATAGCGCGCTGAGCGACTTTAAATTTGTGGACCAGCCCGACTGTCAGTGTCCACGTTTCGGCACCGTATGTCTTAACGGGCAGGACGCACTGGTTGAAGACCTTTAGTCTTCAAACATTGCGGTATAGGTGACGAAAAGACTTGACGGAGTTTTCCAAACGCTGCCCAGCCCAACCGGATCCTCCTGTCGGCCCTTTCTCAAAGTTGTGTCTACCGAGCTGGATGATTTGTCCTAGGTAAACATTACTCCTTCACAACTAATCCCACTTATTCTAGCATAATCAGCCTATAATTTCCCCACTGCTGGGACAAAGACCTTCTCTCGGTGAAAGAGAGTGGGATCCACCACGCGGGCCCAGTGCGGGTTGGTAGATGTCACATGTCTTCGAATTTTTGGTTCTAGGACAAGCCGGTTTCCTCACGATGTTTTCCTTCACTGTTTTGATAGTAGTGGTGACATAATAGGATCTGGGTTCGAACCTCCGACCTATAAGCTCGTAAGTCGTCACAAAATACAGTAACAGCGTCGTCAGTAAACAGTCACGATCTAAGCAAGATAGAATAGGTACTCTTTATTGCACACCATAAAAATAACAGATTTATATGTAGAAAAGGGATTAAGGGAGAAGGAGAAACATTACTGCAGGTAGTTTGTGGTGTATCATTTACATATATACAATATATACATACCTACATATATACATAAAACATTACATACTTATCTAAATAAATAAATACAATAATAATCATGAAGCAAAGAACAAAACAAAAAAGAAATGATGGTTAAAAGGAGAAAGTGTTTTTTTATCATCATTTTAAAAATGGACAACGATTGGGCACGCCTTATCGACTCGGGCAAGGCATTCCTTAACCAAGAACAATGGCAAGGACTTTTATTAAGTTGTTATACTAACAACATTCGCGTGATTCTCATGCTTGAGCCGAAGCTGATTTAAGAAAGAATTACTCTCAGTATCCATGCTGTTTCATTTCAATCACTGTAACACATCCTGGTAGTTATCACAGAAAAACTATTCTAATGGAGGTACATTCCATGAGTAACCACACGAATTTTCACGCCAAATGGAGTTTTAAACGTTATTACATAATGCAGTGCATTTAGAAGTATGAATAGGTAAATGACAGTCAGATGGCGTATGAAATATTCATTGCAATGTCATTGTCAGTGGTCAATGTCAAAATAAATTATTTTTTATAAAATTAAGTATTTCATAAAACCTTAAACATAAGCAGGCTCTCCCACTGTTGTATTGACTTGTTGAACACCCCTCTTCCGTCCTAAAAAGTTGTTTAAAGAGAGTCTCCTGCCCACAATGCTTCTGCAGTCGATAGCTAACTCTCGCTCCGTTCAATTTCGAAAAGCTTTTCAAAAGGGGCCATAGGCCACAGAGAAACCTATAACATTCAAGATTTGCATACAGAACCGGCGTGCATGTATGACCAGATGTATGAATGTAAAAGAAGCAAAAGGAGTATGTAAGGAGCGTAGCAGGTGGCGCTCTATAGTTACTGCCTATAATACCTTCATGGGAATATGGCGTGATTTTATGTATGTATGTATGCATACAGAAGATTTGTCACCATACGTAAATAAGGAAGGTACCTATAATAAGCTACCTAGCACTACAATGCTTAGCGATTAAGATAGGTAGGTACCATAAGCATGTGGCGGCATCTACAACGCTACATGCGAACTAGGCATCAAAGACCTGACGTCATGCAAATCCCGCATCGCGCAAGCAGAGTTTACCGCGCGACTGACATACATATAAGCAACAACCCAACATCAACCGTCGGGCAGTTGCCCACCAGACACAATTCCCTTTTCTATGGAGGATGAGTGAACTTGACACCCTTTTCCTCATACCTCTATAAGCACTTAGCATAGGTAGGTAAACATCATATTTGACAAACCCACAGATGTAATTACAGTGTTCTTATCTAGAGAAAGATAGATGAGAGTGGTGCTGCCTTTGGTGCTGTTAATTTCGTCGAGTTAATTTCAGGACGATCTGTATCGAAACTCCTCAGATATTTATTAACAAAAACCCAACATCAACCGTCGGGCAGTTGCCCAGTTGCCGAGGTATGAGGAAAAGGGTGTAAAGTTCACCCATCCTCCATAGAAAAGGGAGTTGTGTCTGGTGGACAACTGCCCGACGGTTGATGTCGGGTTGTTCTAGGTTGTACTAACTTATGAATGACCGCATACTGGAGGTAAATTTCTACCTAACTCATGACATATACGTAACGAACTCAGCCTATATTATTGTTCCCACTGCTGGGACACAGGCCTCTTCTCTTCGAGAGGGAGTGGGCCATAATCCACCACTCGGGCCCAGTGCGGGTTGGTAGATGTCACATGTCTTCGAATTTTTTTTTTGGTTCTAGGACATGCCGATTTCTACAAGATGTTTTCCTTTGCCGTTTTGAGAGTAGTGGTGATGTAATTATTTACACAAAGTAAAGCAAAGCAATACGATAATTCCGGATATTCTGTCAAAGATAAATTCGAGTGAAATACCTCTCGTATATTCTGTAAAAATCTTACCATGAAAACTTATGTGAAGTGAGCTATCATTCCACCTGCTGATCTATTCTGTAAAAATCTCACCATGAAAACTTATGTGAAGTGAGCTATCATTCCACCTGCTGATCTATTCTATAAAAATCTTACCGTGAAAATGTAGGTGAAGTGAGCTTGAAGTGAACTGTCAATAGTGTTCATCTCTATCATCAGCGCAGTGTTATTCTGTAAAAACTCACCGTGAAAACACAGGTGAAGTGAGCTGTCATTCCATTGATGCTAGGGATTGACACTGTTTTGCTGCTCACTTCACTTGAGTTTTCACTCTGAGATTTTTACAGAATACATCGGCAGGTGCCAATGACAGCTCAGTTCAAGCTCACTTCACCTAAGCTTTCACGGGGAGATTTTTTACAGAACAAATCGGCTGATGCTAGGGATTGACACACAAAGTTATGCGAAATAATCTTAGAGTGAGCTGTCAATAACAGCTCACTCTAAGCTCATTTCAGCAAACTTTTCACGTTGAGATGTAAACACACTAGCAATCTTCAAATCAGACACCAAATCACTACATAATTATGTCATTTTTCAGCAACTAGTATAAAAAATAACTGAAATGAAGCATTTAAGTTGACCGGCAAAAGCTCGGTTGAATTAAATACTGCACAAATAATTTTATTCGTAAAAGAACCAATCATAAGTCACATATACACAGGTATTGTCGAAACACACAGAATTCTTGCAGCCAGTTGAACGTCATCAGGATGATGGCAGGTATTTTGTGGCTCAACTTGCCGATAGCCTTTGTGTTGATGGGGACCAACAGCAAGAGAGAATTGAGAATCTTCACAGTAACCACCAGTAACTGCCCAGTGAGATGTGGAATAAATAGAGATGGATTTTCCTGCAATGATAAAATATTGTACAGTCGATCGCCCGTCGGTGGTAACCCTTTGCCCTGGAGCAAGCCTAGCGTAGTCAATCAACTCAGTCTATCGCAGTCCACTGCTGAACATAGGGCCTCTTCCATGCTGCGCCACAACACCCTGTCCTCCGCCTTCCGTATCCTGTCTGTCCCAGCCACCTTTTTGAGGTCATCGGTCCATCTAGCTGGGGGGCGTCCCATACTACGCTTGCCGATACGCGGTCTCCACTCCAGGACTCGTCTGCTCCACCAGCCATCGGTCCTTCGACAAATTCAAACTCTTCTGGATAATTTCATTCCTAATTTTATCCTTCAAAGAAACTCCGAGCATAGCCCGCTCCATAGCGCGCTGAGCGACTTTAAATTTGTGGACCAGCCCGACTGTGACCACGTTTCGGCACCTTATGTCATAACGGGCAGCCTGGCGTAGTGCTGAGTTTCAATAAAATAGGAGGCCAGCTTATACTGGTTTTATTACTACTCGCGAGGTAGGTAAGTACAATCGCTGTAGGGACATCTGACCACCATCGGACTATTCCTGCTTGCAGCGCTCGGCTGCTATAGTAATGCTTACCTACGCTCGTCAACCGCTAGCATCACTGCATCAGATTTTTTATGAGCCCCTTGTTTATGTAAATGAAAAAAAAAAGACCAGCTGTGGTGGTCAGACATCTGTGACAGTGTGTCATTGTAACAAAGAAATTTATATAAAAAAAGCTTTTTTTTTTAATGTTGCCCCACACTTGGAATTTCTCCTGTATTGTGGGTGCGTTTACAAACATTTAGACTCACATACACAAACAGTCAAACCCGGAACAACTATTTGTAGGTCATGCAAATATTTGTTCCGTGCGGGAAACGAACCAGCGACACGCAGCGCAGAGGTCAATCGCTTGACCATTGCGCCAACCGTGCCGTCAATATTATTGGTCGACGCAAAAAGGGGCAGTAAATAAACTTGGTCATCGTGATTTTGTTTTCAAAGTGGTCAGATGTCCGTGACCGTGATTGTACACATTTATGCCCAGGCTGTACCTACATAAAAATAATGAATTCAGAAAAATCTAATGTTAATATTGAGGTACCTGACATATAATATATGTCCGCTCCTGTTTTTTGAAATATACTCACATCCATTTTTACATCACCTGATTACCGCAAACTATTTTAATTTTAATTCCATAAACAAAACAAAACTAAACAAAACTGGCGAAATATGGGCATACAGTAAGGTAGGACCTACAACACTGCCTAACTTTTTGTGTATTTTTTTTTTAATTGGCCTATTACCTAGCTGGGCACCTCCTCAAAGCTGCTTCAGGTAGGTAATTTTTTCATGCACCATCTATAGAACGGCCACCCGCTGCTCATTCATCAACGCCGCCCTCGAACTATAATAAATAATTTCATTTAAATTTGATAATATCTACCGTCATGCATCCGACTATCAGACAAGCATATTGCACCAATCCCATTGACGTGGCGATGATCTTCAAATCATGAACCAGCATGAAGTTCATATCGTCTCTGATTTCTGTGTCTGACCGCACAAATCGTTCGGGATGTGGTGATTCCCCCAGATGTTTCCTCAAATGGTTTGCACTTATAAGCTGCAACAGTTTTAAATTGAAATAAAGTTCTGCTATACAATACCTGGTACTTTTTATTTTTTAATTAAACCTCTCGCATAAAAAAAGGTACAACCCCAGTAGCATTTTTTGTTGGCATTTAGTTGGGCCACTTACAGAGGTAAGTGGCCCAACTAAATGCCAGAACTGTTACATAGGGTGTCACAATGGGCCGTCTTATCGCTCAAAGCCATCTTTTACAGACAACTTTTGGATCGATCAAAAAGTAGAAGGAGAGACAATATTTTTGTAGTCAGTGGTGTACCATTTACATATACAATAAATACATACATACATAAAGCATATAGATGCTTATCCATATAAATATATATATATAATATACATACAATAATAAACATTATTATTAATGTTATGTTAATAATAATGTTAGTGACCATGACAGTTTAAAAATAATAAACATGATACAAGAGCAAGGAACTTTAAGTAATGATAATGTTTAAGGAGAGAGCGATTTTTAACCAGAATTCCAAACTTTGGCTGTAAATTGTGATAAGTAATAAATGTAATTTTGACATTTGTACAGTCAGTTATTGCAATTACCTGCCCCCCTCCATTTCATAAATGGTTGAGATTTTTTATAAAACGAATCGATAGAATTTTATCATTCTTAATTTTATTTACATACCTACACGAAATCTACGCAAAACTAAGAAAAATATGAAAATAATACGAGTTGTTAGTAAAAAAAACCTCAACCATTTGAGCAAAGGGGGGTCAGCTAATTGAAGACTGTACTTACATAAAAATGGTGAGTATGAGGAATTCTACTTAACAAAAAGCTTAAATTGCCACTTGGTCAAGCATGAAGTTTAGCAGAAGAGTTTCTACTTATCGAAAGTGAGCACTAAGCAATGATTTTCCTGTAAAAGGGGTTAAAAGGGGATGGAAGTTTGTAATTTTTGCCGACGGGATAATCCATCGCACTGAAAAAATGCACTTCAATCAAGTCAATCAACCAAGTGACTTTGTAGCTTGATTGACGATATCTTGTTTAGATTCATCAAAATTTTAGTTAAGTTGATCATCACGACATGATTGCAGCAATACTAGTTCTAATGATTGAACGCTCAAACAAGTTTCTCGATTATCCTTAACATGACATCATTGTAGAAGAGTTAAAAAAAGACAAGTTAAAAAAAAATTAACTGTAACAAAGTAAGTTAGTTTATCAATCAAGCATTTTGATTACTTCAATAAAGATCATTGAAACTTTAATCTAATAATCTTGGTTGGAGCTTGCATGTTTTGACTTGATTGTTGCAAATAGGTTTGGTGATAACTACAATCAAGATCCCATTTCAAATCTCAATCAAATAAAAGTCAATGTGCTTGATAGGCTCTGATGCAAACAAGTTACTTACTCAATCTAAACAAAATCTTGATTATGGCAACTACTTTTTTTTTTTCAGTGTGACTTGTACAATCTAAGCAACATAAAAACTTACAAATCCAAGCACTCCATAAATATATGTATAGTAAATGCTCATGCTAAATGTTGGGTGATGGCAAAACATTCTTGTACGTCCGAGGTAAGGTTTTAATATAGGAGCCAAAACTAAGTTAAACGGAAGCTTCATCGTAAATATCTGTAGTCTAGCAGTGGATTTATTTGTATTAATAACATAGTGAATTGTAATTTTTATATCATTGTACAAGCAACTGTCAAGATCATTGTAAAATGAGTTCAAGGAGTATGATTTATCTGTCATGGAACCTCTTTGAGATTATTTCATCTGACCTACATACAGGTGCTTCCTTTTCTTTCCTAAAAATAAGCGTCAAGCCCTGTGCAGCAGAAGGACAGATAAGCATAATCCCGGAATAGCAAAATCCCAGATTAGCAGAAGGACAGATTTGCATAAAGGTAGAAGTACAGACCTACACAAAAAACAAAAATAAAATTGAATAGTTACAATTCGTAAAATTTTATTTGAAAACTTTAATACTTTAAGACGAATTAATTCGTCTTTGTAACTTTGGGTATCAAACATTCTACGGTTGTGACAGTACTTGGGGTCGGTAGTGACAGGTTCAAAAATACACCAATCAATATGTGCATCTGGATTGAGGGCCACTTTTAGATATTCCACGAACTATCGAAAAAAAAAGAGGTCACAAATTGATAATAAGGTTAATAAGGTTTGTATTTTTTTTGACGATGACAATACATTATCTGCCTTTATGCAAATCTGTCCTTCTGCTAATCTGGGATTTTGCTATTCCGGGATTATGCTTATCTGTCCTGCTGCAGAGGGTCGTCAAGCTACCGCAGTGCTACGCAGGTGCTACGATGCTACGGCTACGCGCCGCCCGATGCTTCGAAGATGTCCATTTCAACCACGCGGCCAACTCATAAAATTTGATGTAACTTTGCCAGGAATTAGTGGTAATTTGTTACTATACACCCCTCTTTTCCTGAATTTGTTGCAAAAAAAATTATGCACCGCCACTTGCCGTAGTCATCGCCTGTGATTACGCAGAAACTAAATAACGCAGATAGGCGAATGATGCATCAAAAGAAAGTTCTTAATTTGTTGTAATTGTTGCAAAAATAAAAAACATCAAAACGTAAATATACAAAAAGTTATGCTATATTTAGTTTCCAGGTTATAGGTAGGTAGGTATCTCACCATAAATATCAAATTAATAGAGGCTTATGTGTATGGACAATTAGTTGCTAATTTGTTGTAGCGAATAAACAAGAAAAATCACTAGAAAATAGGTTCAATAATTTGTTAGAGTCGATTTTAGTTGGCCGCTCGGACGGCAATATGCCTAAAATACAATGGCGTTTATTTCGTTATTAAAAATAGGTTCAAGCTTAGTTAAAGTAATAATCGACAGGTAACGTAACCTAGTTTGGATAAATGTGGCGAAAATAACGGTGATATTCATATTTTAGGTAATATTCACTGAAATATAATAGTATGAAAATGTATTAGAGTAGGGTGACCATGATTACAACGCCACTGCACGCCAAGTTGACGCTGTCAAATGTCATCGATGTCAAGCCGGACGGACGGCCGGCCTTCCCGCTCAGTTCCGATTCAGACTGACCGACATACGTTATCATTTCACCATTTTCACTGTATTTTCCAAAATAAATTGTAAAATACTCATTAAAACCGTTAAACCATCAAAAACCAGGAGTAAATTATCATAAGTACGAAGGCATGTTTTTAAAATATAATAGGTAGAAAGGTATCCTATTTACGTGAGTATCTATCGCCTCGCCTCGTTGGTCTGTCTAGTGGTCACAAGCGCTACTGCTGAGCATGAGGTCCTGGGTTCGATTCCCAGGGCGGGCAAAGTGTTATTAGGTTTTTCCATCTAGAATTTCTTAGTAGCAGCCCGGAGTCTGGATTTGTGCCCGGTTGATGGCAATAGGCTCGCCCCCTATTACATGGGATTTAAAACATAACTGGCGAAAGGTGCGGTGTTCTATAGGTACACCTCTGCCTTACCCTTCGGGGAATACAGGCGTGATGTTATGTATGTTTCTGTATTAGTTTAAACTAGATATATGAAAGTATATATTATGTATATATTTATTATCATGCTACGCACGAATACATGCACCAAAACTCACACATCTGTGATCAGTGTGCTCACAGTCGCAAACCCACAGTTACCGATAGACAAGAACAGAGTTATGAGACGCAGCGACGTCTCATAACTCTGTTCTTGTCTATCGTGCGAGCGAAATCGCGTTAGCTGCCGTATGTTGGCCGAATATTACGATTATGAATGACATTGACAGAACAAACATGGCGAAGCAAACATTAAAATAATATTATTATAACTTTCAAAAAATTAGCATTTTTGACTGTACTTACGAGTGGTAAGTAATCCCGTGTTTCTTATTTTTCTTTCTTGTATTATTAAAACACTGTTTAGCTGCACAAGAAGTCATTTTGATGCGTATTTATCACAAAAAAAAAATACTGTAATTATAGAGCTGTTTGATCAACGATATCCCGTGCGCGACTGAGTGCCAACTATAGGACCAGACGCTGTTACTAAGTCCCGTATCTACACTTTTAATACATACATACTAATATTATAAATGTGAACTCTGTCTGCGTGTCTGTATGTTACGTTTTCACGCCTACACCGCCGCACAGATCGTCATGAAATTTAGCAGAGATATAGCCTGGGATATGGAGAAGGACATAGGCTACTTTTTTACGTGATAACCGACATACACGCGGGCGGAGCCGTGGGCTTTTGCCCGCAGCCCCGCCCGCGTGTATGTCGGTTTACTAGCTTTTGCTAGTGAGCTATATGTATACTGTGTATATATGTGTACTTTTTGGGTGAACAAACACCATGGAACTCGTGTCATCGTCACCGAACGCTATAGTTACTTAGTTTTCACTTCTATCGGTAATCCCCAAAGACTGCCCCTTTTTTTTATGGGTGGGAAATTATTAAATAACTTCTCCCGATCTGGGCGGACACACCATACACAAACACACAAACAAACAAATACACAAACACCCATGCACAAACACACACCATACACAAACATATACTACAAACATTATTCATTATAAATTATACATTTGTGTATATACACAAACACACCCCTACACAAACAAACAAAAACACAAACACCCACAAACACCCAAGCACAAACATAAAAACACTCATGCACAAACACGCACAAACACTTATGCACGAATACATACACACACCCATGTACAAACACACACAAACACTCATGCATAAACACACTAAAACCCCTATGCACAAATACACACAATCACCCTTGCGCAAACACACAAACAAGCATGCACAAATACACACAAACAACCTTGCGTAAACAGACAAACATGCATGCAAAAACACACAAACACGCACAAATACCCATGCAAAATCACGCACAAATACGCATGCACAAACACACAAACACACATGCACAAATACACACAAACACACATGCACAAAAACACAAACAAGCATGCACAAATACACACAAACACTCATGCATAAACACACTAAAACACCTATGCACAAATACACACAAACAACCTTGCGCAAACAGACAAACGTGCATGCACAAACACACAAACACGCACAAATACACACGCAAAATCACGCACAAACACGCATGTACAAACACCCATGCACAAATACACACAAATACCCATGCACAAATACATACAAATATCATTGCGCAAACACACTAACATGCATGCACAAACACACAAACACGCACAAATACCCCTGCAAAATCACGCACAAATACAAATGCACAAACACACAAACAGACATGCACAAATACACACAAACGCACATGCACAAATACACACAAATACTCATGCACAAATACACACAAATACCCTTGCGCAAACAAACTAACATGCATGCAAAAACACACAAACACGCACAAATACCCATGAAAAATCACGCACAAATACGCATCCACAAACACACAAACACACATGCAGAAATACACACAAACACACATGCACAAATACACACAAATACTCATGCACAAATACACACAAATACCCTTGCGCAAACAGACTAACATGCATGCACAAACACGCACAATTACCCTTGCATAAATACGAACAAACACCCATGCACAAATACACACAAACACCCATGCACAAATACACACAAACAACCTTGCGCAAACAGACAAACATGCATGCAAAAACACACAAACACGCAAAAATACCCATGCAAAATCACGCACAAATACGCATGCACAAACACACAGACACACATGCACAAATACACACAAACACCCAAGCACAAACACACAAACACCCATTCACAAACACGCACAATTACCCTTGCACAAATACATACAAATAACCATGCACAAATACACAAACAAGCATGCACAAATACACACAAACACACATGCACAAATACACACAAATACCCATGCATAAACACACAAACACCTATGCACGAATATACACAAACACCCAGGCACAAACACACACAAACAACCTTGCGCAAACAGACAAACATGCATGAAAAACACACAAACACGCACAAATGACCATGCAAAATCACGCACAAATACAAATGCACAAACACACATGCACAAATACACACAAACACACATGCACAAATACACACAAATACTCATGCACAAATACACACAAACACGCACAAATACCCATGCAAAATCACGCACAAATACAAATGCACAAACACACATGCACAAATACATACAAACACACATGCACAAATACACACAAATACTCATGCACAAATACACACAAATACCCTTGCGCAAACAGACTAACATGCATGCACAAACACACAAACACGCACTTATACCCATGCAAAAACACGCATGCACAAACACACACACACAAACACACATGCACAAATAGACACAAACACCCAAGCACAAACACACAAACACTCATGCATAAACACGCACAAACACCCATGCACAAATACACACAATTACCCATGCACAAATACACACAAACAACCTTGCGTAAACAGACAAACATGCATGCAAAAACACACAAACACGCACAAAAACCCATTGAAAAATCACACACAAACACACATGCACAAAAATACACACAAATACTCATGCACAAATACACACAAATACCCTTGCGCAAACAGACTAACATGCATGCACAAACACGCACAATTACCCTTGCATAAATACGCACAAACACCCATGCACAAATACACACAAACAACCTTGCGTAAACAGACAAACATGCATGAACAAACACACAAACACGCACAACTACCCATGCAAAATCTCGCACAAACACGCGTGCACTAATACACTCAAACACACATGCACAAAAACACAAACAAGCATGCACAAATACACACAAACACTCATGCATAAACACACTAAAACACCTATGCACAAATACACACAAATACATACAAATATCATTGCGCAAACACACTAACATGCATGCACAAACACACAAACACGCACAAATACCCATGCAAAATCACGCACAAATACAAATGCACAAACACACAAACACACATGCACAAATACACACAAACGCACATGCACAAATACACACAAATACTCATGTACAAATACACACAAATACCCTTGCGCAAACAGACTAACATGCATGCACAAACACACAAACACGCACTTATACCCATGCAAAAACACGCATGCACAAACACACACACACAAACACATGCACAAATAGACACAAACACCCAAGCACAAACATACAAACACCCATTCACAAACACGCACAATTACCCTTGCACAAATACATACAAATACCCATGCACAAATACACAAACAAGCATGCACAAATACACACAAACACACATGCACAAATACACACAAATACCCATGCATAAACACACAAACACCTATGCACGAATATAAACAAACACCCAGGCACAAACACACAAACAAGCATGCACAAACACGCACAATTTCTCTTGCAAAACACAAACAAACACGCACGCATAAACACACACAAACAACCTTGCGCAAACAGACAAACATGCATGCAAAAACACACAAACACGCACAAATACCCATGCAAAATCACGCACAAATACGCATGCACAAACACACAAACACACATGCACAAATACACACAAACACCCAAGCACAAACACACAAACACCCATTCACAAACACGCACAATTACCCTTGCACAAATACATACAAATACCCATGCACAAATACACAAACAAGCATGCACAAATACACACAAACACACATGCACAAATACACACAAATACCTATGCATAAACACACAAACACCTATGCACGAATATACACAAACACCCAGGCGCAAACACACAAACAAGCATGCACAAACACGCACAATTTCTTTTGCAAAACACAAACAAACACGCACGCATAAACACACACAAACACCCATGCACAAATACAAACAAACACCCATGCACAAATACACACAAACAGCCATGCACAAATACAAACAAACACCCATGCACAAATACACAAAAACGGCCATGCACAAATACACACAAACACCCATGCGCAAATACACACAAACAGCCATGCAAAAACATGCATGCACAAACACACACTTACAAAAACAAATACACAAACACCTATGCACAAATACACAAACACTTATGTACAAACACACTAATACGCACGTACAAATACACACAAATACCCTTGCGCAAACAGACTAATATGCATGCACAAAATCACAAACACGCACAAATACCCATGCAAATATTACACATTATACATTATACATTTGTGTACATCCACAAACACATTTACACGAACAAACAAATACACAAACACCCAAGAACAAACACACAAACACTCATGCACAAACACGCGCAAACAACCTTGCGCAAACAGACAAACTTGCATGCACAAACACACAAACACGCACAACTACCCATGCAAAATCACGCACAAATACGCATGCACAAATACACTCAAACACACATGCACAAATACACACAAACACCCAAGCACAAACACACATGCACAAATACACACAAACACCCAAGCACAAACACACAAACACCCATTCTCAAACACGCACAATTACCCTTGCACAAATACATACAAATACCCATGCACAAATACACAAACAAGCATGCACAAATACACACAAACACACATGCACAAATACACACAAATACCTATGCATAAACACACAAACACCTATGCACGAATATAAACAAACACCCAGGCACAAACACACAAACAAGCATGCACTAACACGCACAATTTCTCTTGCAAAACACAAAAAAACACGCACGCATAAACACACACAAACAACCTTGCGCAAACAGACAAACATGCATGCAAAAACACACAAACACGCACAAATACCCATGCAAAATCACGCACAAATACGCATGCACAAACACACAAACACACATGCACAAATACACACAAACACCCAAGCACAAACACACAAACACCCATTCACAAACACGCACAATTACCCTTGCACAAATACATACAAATACCCATGCACAAATACACAAACAAGCATGCACAAATACACACAAACACACATGCACAAATACACACAAATACCTATGCATAAACACACAAACACCTATGCACGAATATACACAAACACCCAGGCGCAAACACACAAACAAGCATGCACAAACACGCACAATTTCTCTTGCAAAACACAAACAAACACGCACGCATAAACACACACAAACACCCATGCACAAATACAAACAAACACCCATGCACAAATACACACAAACAGCCATGCACAAATACAAACAAACACCCATGCACAAATACACACAAACGGCCATGCACAAATACACACAAACACCCATGCGCAAATACACACAAACAGCCATGCAAAAACATGCATGCACAAACACACACAAAAACAAATACACAAACACCTATGCACAAATACACAAACACTTATGTACAAACACACTAATACGCACGCACAAATACACACAAATACCCTTGCGCAAACAGACTAATATGCATGCACAAAATCACAAACACGCACAAATACCCATGCAAATATTACACATTATACATTATACATTTGTGTACATCCACAAACACATTTACACGAACAAACAAATACACAAACACCCAAGAACAAACACACAAACACTCATGCACAAACACGCGCAAACAACCTTGCGCAAACAGACAAACTTGCATGCACAAACACACAAACACGCACAACTACCCATGCAAAATCACGCACAAATACGCATGCACAAATACACTCAAACACACATGCACAAATACACACAAACACCCAAGCACAAACACCCATTCTCAAACACGCACAATTACCCTTGCACAAATACATACAAATACCCATGCACAAATACACAAACAAGCATGCACAAATACACTCAAACACACATGCACAAATACACACAAACACCCAAGCACAAACATACAAACACCCATTCACAAACACGCACAATTACCCTTGCACAAATACATACAAATACCCATGCACAAATACACAAACAAGCATGCACAAATACACACAAACACACATGCACAAATACACACAAATACCCATGCATAAACACACAAACACCTATGCACGAATATACACAAACACCCAGGCACAAACACACAAACAAGCATGCACAAACACGCACAATTTCTCTTGCAAAACACAAACAAACACGCACGCATAAACACACACAAACACCCATGCACAAATACAAACAAACACCCATGCACAACTACACACAAACAGCCATCCACAAATACAAACAAACACCCATGCACAAACATACACAAACATCTATGCACAAATACCCACCATACACAAACACACACACAAACAAATACACAAATAACGAGTGTGTGTTTGTGCATAAGTGTTTGTATGTATTTGTGTACCTATCACTATCACTTGTTTGTGCATAGGTGTTTGTATGTGTTTATGCATACGTGTTTGTATGTATTTGTGCATGGCTGTTTGGGTGTGTTTATGCGTGCGTGTTTGTGTGTGTTTATGCAAGGGTAATTGTGCGTGTTTGTGCATGCGTGTTTGTGTATTTGTGCATCAGTGTTTGTATGTATTTGTGCATGGGTGTTTGTGTGTGCTTATGCATGGGTGTTTGTGTATTTATGCAAGGGTAATTGTACGTGTTTGTGCACGCTTGTTTGTGTGTTTGCGCAAGGGGGTTTGTGTGTATTTGTGCATAGGTGTTTTAGTGTGTTTATGCATGAGTGTTTTTGTGTATTTGTGCATGGCTGTTTGTGTGTATTTGTGCATGGGTTTTGTATGTATTTGTGCATGGGTGTTTGTGTGTGTTTATTTAAGGGTTATCGTGCGTGTTTGTTTATGGTGTGTATTTGTAAATGCTTGTGTGTATTTGTGCATAGGTGATTGTGTGTGTTTTTGCATAGGTATTTGTGTTTGTGAATGCGTATTTGTGTGTTTTTGCATGCATGTTTGTATATTTGTGCATGGGTGTTTGTGTATTTGTTTGTGTAAGTCTGTTTGTGTATGGTGTGTATTTGTGCATAGATGTTTGTGTGTGTTTGTGCATGAGTATTTTGTGTGTTTGTGCATGGGTGTTTGTGTGTATTTGTGCATGCTTGTTTGTGTGTTTGTGCATGCTTGTTTGTGCATAGCTGTTTGTGTGTATTTGTGCATAGGTGTTTCTGTGTTTTGCATAGGTGTATGTGTGTGTTTGTGCATGGGTATTTATGTGTCAAAGTCAAAGTCAAATCATTTATTTCAAATAGGCACGGAGATGCACTTTTGAACGTCAAAAATTACATGAATAGTTAATTGATTCTAGTTGCGCCTTCCGAAAGGTAGTTATGTATGGAGAAAAATGGGCAAGAAACTCCATGCTTACTCTTTTAAAATGTTAACAATAGTTTGTATACATTAATTAATAATTATAGGTGAAGACTATGTACCTAGAATAAAAATAAAAATGACTTACCACAATTGGTAAAAAGAATGAAAAGTGAAGTAATGACAGAAAAATTAATAAATGCGATAGGTACATGGTGCTCACATATTTACAAACATTGTATATGATTTTCCCAAAAAAAAAAAATTAAACATATAATAAGTATGTGAGTCAAATTTATATTAATCACAGAAAATAAAAATTAATATCAGTGTGTTTATGCATGCGTATTTGTGTGTTCATGCATGAGTGTTTGTGTATTTGTGCATAGGTGTTTGTGTATTTGTTTGTGTAAGTGTGTGTTTGCGTATGGTGTGTATTTGTGCATAGAAGTTTGTGTGTGTTTGTGCATGTGTATTTGTGCATGGGTGATTGTGTGTATTTGTGCATGCTTGTTTGTGTGTTTGTGCATGCGTGTTTGTGTGTTATTGTGCATAGGTGTTTGTTGTGTTTTGCATAGGTGTATGTGTGTGTTTGTGCATGGGTGTTTGTGTGTTTGTGTTATACATAGATGTTTGTGTGTGTTTACACATGGGTGTTTGTGTGTTTATGCTTGGGTGTTTGTGTGTATTTGTGCATGGGTGTTTGTATGTATTTGGGCATGGGTGTTTGCGTGTATTTTTGCATGTGTGTTTGTGAGTATTTGTGCATGCTTGTTTGTGTTTGTGCATGCGTGTTTGTTTTTGCATGGGTATTTATGGGTGTTTGTGTGTTTGTTCATGCATTGTAGTCAGTTTGCGCAATGATATTTGTGTGTATTTGTGCACGGGTATTTGTGTGTGTTTGTGCATATGTGTTTGTGTGTATTTGTGCATGTGTGTTTGTGCATGCGTGTTTGTGCGTGATTTTGCATAGGTATTTGTGCGTGTTTGTGTGTTTATGCATGCATGTTTGTCTGTTTACGCAAGGTTGTTTGTGTGTATTTGTGCATAGATGTTTTAGTGTGTTTATGCATGAGTGTTTGTGTGTGTTTGTGCATGCTTGTTCGTGTGTTTGCGCAAGGGTGATTGTGTGTATTTGTGCATAGGTGTTTTAGTGTGTTTATGCATGAGTGTTTGTGTGTGTTTGTACATGGGTGTTTGAGTGTATTTGTGCATAGGTGTATGTGTGTTTATGCATGGGTGTTTGTGCGTGTTTGTGCATGAGTGTTTGTGTGTTTGTGCTTAGGTGTTTGTAAGTATTTGTGCATGGGTGTTTCTGTATTTGTTTGTGTGTGTGTTTGTGTATGGTGTGTCCGCCCAGATCGGGAGAAGTTATTTGATAATTTCCCACCCAAAAAAAAAAACGGGGCAGTCTGGGGATTGCCGATAGAAGTGAAAACTAAGTAACTATAGCGTTCGCTGACGATAACACGAGTTCCATTATTTTGTTGACTTATAAAGTACCTACACATATATATACACAGTATACATATAGCTCACTAGCTTTTGCCCGCGGCTCCGCCCGCGTTTATGTCGATTATCGCGTTGAAAAGTAGCCTGTGTCCTTCTTCATATCCCAGGCTATATCTGTGCTAAATTTCATGACGATCGGTTCAGCGGTTTAGGCATGAAAACGTAACATACAGACAGACAGAGTTACTTTCACATTTATATTTATTTATTATTTATTTATTTTATTATTTATGTACACACAGTTAAATACATAGAGATACGACATAATTATAATTTCAGTACAAAGGTACTGCTTAATTCTTCAGAAATTTCTTTCAGCAGACCTGCGAAAAGAGAAATGAAAAAGAAATGTAGACAATAGTGTGTGAGAACATGAAAAGAATAATATGAATATGCGAAGTCTTAAACTAAAATATTTAATATAACATATACTTAAATAAAGCTACAAAATATAAATAATAATATTAAAAAATTGTAATAATAATAATAAATATATATAATATTATTATGGATATATACTTTTTTAAGTCTTGCCCAACTCTCGGAATTTCTCCTGTATTGTGGGTGCGTATACAAACATTTAAACACACATATACAAACAGCCAGACCCGGAACAACTACATACAAATATTTGTTAAGTGCGGGAATCAAACCAGCGACACGCAGCGCAGCTGCGCTTTCGCCAACCGTGCCGTCGTATGCTATGCTATAGGATGCCTTAAAGTGTAACACACGTCGTAAAAAATTAGTTATCGACTAGCAAACATTCCAATAATCTCGATTCAGTCTCACTTCATTCTGAAAATTCATGGTTACCCTACTCTAATACAGTTTCATACTACTTACTATATTTCAGTTAATATCTCCTAAAATATGAATTTCACCGTTATTTTCGCCACATTTATCCAAACTAGGTTACGTTACCTGTCGATTAGTACTTTAACTAAGCTTGAACCTATTTTTAATAACGAAATAAACGCCATTGTATTTTAGGCATATTGCCGTCCGAGCGGCCAACTAAAATCGACTCTAACAAATATTGAACCTCTTTTCCAGTGATTTTTCTTTTATATTCGCTACAACAAATTAGCAACTAAATGTCCATACACATAAGCCTCTATTAATTTGATATTTATGGTGAGATACCTACATACCTATAACCTGGAAACTAAATATAGCATAACTTTTTGTATATTTACGTTTTGATGTTTTTTATTTTTGCAACAATTACAAAAAATTAAGAACTTTCTTTTGATGCATCATTCGCCTATCTGCGTTATTTAGTTTCTGCGTAATCACAGGCGATGACTACGGCAAGTGGCGGTTCTAGCGGCCAACTATTTTTGGTCATAGTGTCTTAATTTTTTTTTTGCAATAATTTCAGGAAAAGAGGGGTGTATAGTAACAAATTACCACTAATTCCTGGCAAAGTTACATCTAATTTTATGAGTTGGCCGCGTGGTTGAAATGGACATCTTCGAAGTTTGTAGAATTTCGGGTCGCATAATTTCATTCAGTTGCCAAAAAGTGGTATCCTAAAAACATAAGAAATTGTTTTTTTTTTTTGCATCGATTTTTTGAAATATTTTTCTTCAGGCTGTCTATTACTAATAACCGTATTGGAACATGGAACCAAAGACCCAGGAAAATATGCATGAGTATCATTTCTGTCCTAAATGACTCACTAGCTGTTGCCCGCGACTTCTATGACCCAGGAAAATATGCATGAGTATCATTTCTCTCCTAAATGACTCACTAGCTGTTGCCCGCGACTTCTATGACCCAGGAAAATATGCATGAGTATCATTTCTGTCCTAAATGACTCACTAGCTGTTGCCCGCGACTTCTAAGACCCAGGAAAATATGCATGAGTATCATTTCTGTCCTAAATGACTCACTAGCTGTTGCCCGCGACTTCTATGACCCAGGAAAATATGCATGAGTATCATTTCTGTCCTAAATGACTCACTAGCTGTTGCCCGCGACTTCTAAGACCCAGGAAAATATGCATGAGTATCATTTCTGTCCTAAATGACTCACTAGCTGTTGCCCGCGACTTCTATGACCCAGGAAAATATGCATGAGTATCATTTCTGTCCTAAATGACTCACTAGCTGTTGCCCGCAACTTCTATGACCCAGGAAAATATGCATGAGTATCATTTCTGTCCTAAATGACTCACTAGCTGTTGCCCGCGACTTTTATGACCCAGGAAAATATGCATGAGTATTATTTCTGTCCTAAATGACTCACTAGCTGTTGCCCGCGACTTCTATGACCCAGGAAAATATGCATGAGTATCATTTCTATCCTAAATTACTCACTAGCTGTTGCCCGCGACTTCTGCGTGGTGTTTACTTAGTGTTATCTTGCACCTCTTACAAATTTAAATATTAGGCCTTCAACGGTATAAATTATTATTCGCTTTGTAACTTCTAACAAAATAAAAGTAAATTCCAAAAATGACGATAACTTTTTTTTGCAATATTCGATTTAAATGAAACAAAGCCTATATTCTGCTTAAAGTCTGTTCAGTAGTTCGGGAGATGTGCACGAACAAACAGACAGACAGACAGACAGAAAATAATTCTAAAAATAGCTGGTTTATGTTCCATTATTTTTCGTTACCCACTATCTATTTCCAGCAAAGGTACAGCAAGATAAAATAAATAATTTTAAAATCAAATTTTATCTTTGTTATGGAATTACTTTTTGAAATTGGCATATAATCTGAACGTACAGCTATGTGATTTTCAAATGTATTACACGAAAGCTCCAGTTCCGTGAATATGCGCCTATGTGTCTATGTACTGAGAGGTCAGTAGGTAACTCTAAATAAATAAAGTCCCATTGCCAGTTTGTATGTAACCGACTATGAAAGGAATCATAATGAGTTTAATGTTACTTAATAGATCTTTGCATGTAAGTCCGTGTATTTTAACAAAATTTGTCTTTCAAGAAGTGTCTTAACATTTCATGACCTGGTTATTAATTAAAACAGTAACTTATTGAAAAAATAAGAACATTTTAATACTAAAATTGTCTAAATGAGTACATTTTTCCATGCTTGCTGACTGAAACATTGAAAAAAACAAGAAATAGAGGAATACTAATAAACATTAACGAAAACAAGAAATTAAAACTAAAGTAAATATATATTGCTGCAGTAGGGGTCTTCCTTAAATATTCCGGAACATTGTGTTAAAAGTGTATCTTGAATGGCGAATTTAGGTGACATACGTTGACAACCGGCAGTGATCAAATGTCCTAAAAATGGATGCAGTCTCGAAGAAGCTGACACAAACATTCCTTCAGAGTCAATAGAGAGGAGATGAGCATTATTTGCGTATTTCCCAGTTTTTCCAAACTCAGAGGTTTTTGTATTTTGTCTAAAATCGGTGCGAATTAACTGTTCAGGCAACAGGTAAGGCGCGACACCATCAGAAAACACTGAAACGTCGTAAAACAAAACTACTTGAGGAGTATCGGATTTATTCATCATTTCAGTTTGAACTTCTAATTTATTTAACCCCTCCGTTTTATTTATACCAGTAACTACACTGCTATTATTAATTTGCAAAGCTTTAAAAGTATCAGTTATATTAAATGTTAATCTCTCTAGATTGACGTCGACGTTGGGCAAAGTTTGATATTCGTTCTTCATCAAATCTGTATCGTTTGTCGAATTTATAGTTTCTACAATAACATTAGAAATTGTTTCAGATTTATTATTGTTATCGTTTATCGGCGTAGAAACGTCCCGTTTGTTTCTGTTCGTACTAATCAAAGTTTCATTTTGAGACACAACCTTCTCGGTAGTAATTTGAGGAAAAGGAAAGCTTTTTGATATTAATGTTCTTGGCTCGTTAAAAATTTGATGCATTAAACCGTAGAATATAGTGAAAAAATCATTTTCTTCACGGTCAATTTTGTTTAGAGCATTCGTGTATTCTTCAACTTTAATACCATCATTATGTTGTTTCAATATAGCAGAAATCCTACGATCTACGCATTTGCGATTAATATAATTGTTGTTGAAATTATTCAAGTCCATTGCCACTCCTCCACTTTGCCAGACTGAGAAAACCCTCGCGTAAAACGTCATGTATGCAAGTGGTATGGTCTTCCACTTGTACTTCAAAGGTGTCATCGCCATATATTTGCTTAAGGACATAATTGTAACGTTCACGTTTTGATATCTCGTTTCAAAGTCTGCAATATCTCGCTTACCGTTGTCGTCAATTTTAGAGAAAGGATATACATTGCCGGCAGAGTATGGAATCAGTTTATCGATAAATCTTGCATGCCTCGGACCTCGGAATGCAGTTTGCAGCGAGTCATCCAAAAGAAAGAATACGTGGAAATGGAGTGAAGGATATTGTGCGGCCATGTCAGACAGATAATCAGCATAAAGCATGAAAGGAGCAGAGCTGCCTCGTTGAACGATGTGGTGGTAGTATACATCGCTTGCGGGTTTAGTAGAGTTGCATTTTATGATCAAAATAGGCTTTCTTCGATATGCCTCCATGCCCAAAGTATAAAACACGAGGAAGGATATGCCCAACAAGATTAAAGTCATCCAGCATGCCGAGATGTATTCTGAAAAAAGATTAAATGTAAGTACTATTTACCACGCTATCACCGTCTTTAAACATTGTGCCTTTGGTAAGAGTAGACTGCCTGAAACAGCCGGTATAAGTATTAGGGATGAAGTCATTGTTAATGTGAATTTGATAATATTATCTATAAGAGCAGCAGTCCTAGTAAGGACAGTCTTCATCAAATCTAGCAGTCAATCCCAAATATTGTTAAAATTCTGCAGAGGTGTCATATAATGTGACTAGGTCGCCTAACCTTAGAGGAATAGATTTCCAGCTTATCTACCAATGAACTGCGATGACAAATACTTTTGTTTATTCGTCTTAGTTCCTACCGTTAATTTAGTGGCGGCGCTGTAGTTTTAATGTTGCCTTGGCACTGCGGTCCTCAAACTCAAATGAGTGTTTCACTCATGAAAACCAGCCTCACAACTGCCTTTATGGTGCGAGACACGTATCCAAAAATAACGGTGATATTTGACATTGATCACGAAGGCTAGTGCATATTACAGCCGCAACTGACCGCAGCGCATCGCATTCCAATAAAACAAAACCCGATGTGGCCCGCCTGTAGTATGAAATGGTTCAAGATGTACCTAATTATCAGAATTTCTGCAACACAGTGTTACCTCGATTAATGTGCAACTTCAAAGGAACTATTTTCTATGTTGTGTTGGTACCTACATAGAAATTATAGGAATGCTAACCAGGCCAGCGGACAATCCAGGATTGTTTAGGGGAGCAAGTAACTCCCCAGCCAGGAGTGACGAGTGTCGGCGACGCTTGGTGATGGACCCCACCATCCCCGCCGCCTCCATCCACCTTCAGCAGTGGATATTGTTCATCACGTTTTGTCTGTGGAGCACGCTCCACCATATTGTCCTGTAAGTGATGTATTACTTTTATTGACAGCTGAAATAAGTAGTTTTCGACCATGGAACGCCATCAGGTGATCTTGATCCATTCCAGTCATTTGATCTTAAAGATCGTAAAGCATGTCCGAACAAAAGTTAAATATAGCTTTTGATAAAAGCTCCAGTGACATAATTATACCCATACTTTTTTATTACCTTTTTATATTAATGAAACCAAAATACTTACGTTAGCTTCTGCTATAGAATACCTATTAGTTTAGGTTATTTAATTTAAAACTCCGATTTATCAACGTATATGAAAATTTGAAACCGGGAGAACGACATTTGCAACAAATTTTGTAGACATTCCAATTTTGAAATAAACGTCAGTCAATTTGTTTTTTTTTTTTGTGTTTAGCTTATTTAATGTGAGTGCGTAAACACTCCTTGGTCGAAGAAAGATAGATTCATCATAATCTTAATTTTAGCTGAAACACTTCTCTGCAGAGAAAAAAAAAAACAGTGACGTGAGGCCGGTTTTGTAAACATGTGTACACTTAGTGAGGTCATGCTGAGTGGAAGCCTTCTTGTCACAGTCATGACGTGCAGCTGCCGACTATTTTGTTTTGTGCTCGTGATTGGAATGTAGATCTTTTTAGTTTTATTTTTTATTTTTCTTATACCATCTAATCAAGTTAATTATCTTTTTGTATGCACGTGTTTCTGTGACAAATAAACCTATTTTTCTTTCTTTCTTTCTTTCTAGTTTGATTGTATTGATTGTAAATGTGTGCATGTGATCGTGTACGCACAGCGCGGAGGTGTAGTTTTGACATGCTTCACTGTATTGTTCGCAGCGATCTGTCTTGGTATTTTATTTGGTCTGAAACTAAATGATGAAGGCCGCAAGTATTCTCCGTATGCGAGAAAAGATAGCTTGGTTATTTTTTTTTTTTACTTAGTTTGACAGGGCTCTATTCCTATCTAGCTCTATCAATACGCCGAAACAGATCATTTGTTCTTAAGGAACAATAACAGAAGATTTTCATAACAATGTCATAATTCACCTTCACAAGTGCAAAGTCGGCAATTTTCAGTAACAATCGTATCTGCAAGGCGAATGTACGTGAGACGAATCCGATGTTGAATCAACAAAATTATGGCGGAAAATGTAAACGTGCCGCCGTCACATATAATATAGGAACTTACGTGCATATTCAGTTAAATGTAATTCACCGAGTGCCAGGACGGAACACGCGCGTCAGTGATTAAAACAACATCATATTTAACAACTCAAAAATATTAAAAATAAGTGATTTTACATAGGAAACACAAATGACGGTAGGTGTTTACATTTGTAACATTTTTGTGATAACAAACTTTGATAATCATGCAACTGAAACGAAAAGTAATCAAAAGGTACCTACAGACAAAACGGTGCTACAGTTTTCAGCAAAGAAATAGACAATAAAATCTTCGCTGTTACCGTGGATGTTGTAAAAAAAAGGGCATTGTGTATGTAAGGGCTACGATGGAACATCTCCATGTGCTAGTTAGTATCAATTTACCAAGTTGATAACAGTGCTTCCCTCTTCAATGATCCACAGCCTGCCCTGTTATGAACGACCCACATTAAACGCATATTTTTTTTCGTAATTTTGCCAGTAAATGTTTTATTTTTTATTTTTTAACAAACTGGTGGTGTATGTTAATTGTCTTGTTATTTTTAGGGTTCTGCAGTACCCTAAAAACCCATATAGTTTCGCCGTGTCCGTCTGTCTGTCTGTCCGTCTGTCCGTGGCTTAGCTCAGAGACTCTTAGTAGGTAAAGAAATATTTTTTTTAGGGTACCTCCCCTATATGTAAAGTGGGGATGATGGGACCATCCTACCTCCTCCTACCTTTCTCTATATAAGATGGTGCTTTTTATTAACCTAGTGCCTGTAATATATTGTTGAGATAAATAAAGATTTATGATTATTATGATTATTTATAATAAAATTAGTTTTTAGATAGAAAGATACACCTCTGCCTATCCCTTCGGGGATTACAGGCGCGATGTTATGTTATGTGTTTATAGATAGATTAGTAATCATGATCGTCCTATTGGTCCTAAAACAATCGAAACATCTCAAAGCCTGTCTCTCTTTATGTACAAGACAACACACAAATTAAAAAAAAAATATGACATCAGATCTATTCTACTAAGACTTATAAATTTAATTGAGCCTCTTTCGTTAACCCAGAAACTTTATAGGCCCTTAAAATTATCGAGTGATCAATTCACAACAAACGTCATTTGTGAATTTATCAAATTATTCATTAGACATCTTGTAATTTCAATTTGCTGTGAATCGTTTGTCGATTTCGTATTAGAACATTACGATTTCCATATTGTTTTTGTTAATAGTAGAACCAATGGCAAGTGATGAGTGAGTACTACAAGGAGCAGCATCCATTGCTATGTGAAGAGATTCCGGAAGACGAACACTTCAGCCCTCGATATCATCGGAGGCTGCGATCTTCGAGCTATAGAGGTCGAGCCAGACCCAACCTGAAGGGAGCAGCTGCAATTATAACCCGTTGGCCAGGTACGCATTCCAAAGTTTTATAGTATTTCATTTAGACCGTGGTCCCCAATACACCAGCTTTGGGCACAAGAAAGGATGCTCAATTTTTGACGTTTCATTTTAGTCTCTCTAATTTTTAATCTACTTGGTCAACAACCAATCGACCATTCATTATTTTTTTGTCTTTACAGATCACTGGTCATCTTTTCTTGCGTACTGGTGGATAGGACTCGGAATGATTAGTCTTACGACGTTCATAGTTTATAACAGCCTATTTGCATTTGCTATGTTACCGACTGCTAACCCAAAGCCTGCAAGTCTTATATTAACTAATACAAACGACAAATCATCACCCAAAAGTTTACCTGACGTGTTTATGCATGTTTTTGTCAAACAATATGAAGAGATAGACTTTAATAAATACATGCCTTATATTAAAGAAATATCGAATAAATATGATAATATAAAATATCATTTTATCGTAGTGGCTAACGACACAAACTTAGGTTGGTTGAGTGCTGAAGAAAATAATGAAATAGCTATGAATTCGCTTTGGAAAAAAGACTTCAAAATAGAACCATCAAAATCTAACATTGCTATTGAATATGTAACTCTATCAGCCTACATGGAAAACTCTCCTTTAAGAAAGTATTGGAAGACGTTGCCACATCATCTAATTGAATTCTTAGCACGTTCTGTGTCTATTTGGGATAGAGGTGGTATAGCCTTTGATCCTATTATTTTGACCCCTAGAACACAGCATACTGTTTATAAAGAGAAATTACTCAAACTACTTAGCATGTATGGAGACATTAATAAAGCTAACCGCGAGTTTAAAATTATGGACAAACCCAACAGAACTGCAAAGAAAGCAAGAAAATTAAATAATATTCGGGACATAATTAATGCATTGGAAAATGAAGACAATCCTATTAATGCTTTTTCCCAGGAAACTCTTACTGAAGCAGAAAACATAAAATCTCCGATTGTAATAAGAAGTCAACGCCATTTAACTATGGTAACAGACACCACAGTAAAAAAAGAATTAGAAAATAATACTGAGCCGTTTAATATAACACAAATTCGCCCTCATATAAATTCCTCAAGTGAAGGAAACACCAAAGAATCAAGACACCGGAATGAGGAGAATAATAGAACTGAATCAGCCATTGCATTAGATAGCAGTCAGAATATCACTAAGTTGAGTCTGCTACCATTATTTTTAGAATTCCTATTTCATAATAAACTTAATGTTAAACAAAACCCTACAGAGGCCATGACAACCAACAGAACACGCAGGCGTGTAATAGAAGTACCTCAATCTGGGGATGCTAATAGTTCCTTGTCAACTCACCGTCTGAACACCGTTGAAAAAAAATTGGTTGATACTTACAGACCCGTCATTATTTCAGCGGCAGGTATATACAATAAATCTGAATATGCCAAGTCTATCACAGTAAACCCCAGTAAAGATACAGATGACAATTTGGAGAAAAATCGACTAACAATTGATTTAAGAGGAAAAATTATAGCAACTGATACAGCGTGTCATGCCTTCTTAGGTACTATATTTAGCAATGCAGTCCACCATAGTGAAGAAGAAAGTGTAACAGATTTTATAATTGCTGAACTGACAATTTTTTGTAAAGGACTTTTGTCTTCGTGTATGGGTATTGATTTGATTTTACTATAACTTTAATTATTATTGTTACTTATTTTAGGAATGTGTATTAAATTATTCAATTTTATTTGATGTATTTGTTCTTCTTTTTAAGACGTACTACGTTGGCACCAAATAAATTGCGATAAGAACAGGAGAATGATGATTTTAGGTGTTTTTCTTTCGATATTGTATTCTAGAGTTAGCTTTGAAGAAAAACAAGATAATTTTCAAATAATTTATTTCCTTGCTCGTTTAATTACATAACTTACTTACTAATAAAGTCGTGATTCAAATATTGCTTTTATAAATAGTTCACAATATTTGGTTCACAAGTTTTTATTCTTCTTAATATTATGGCAGCAAGTATTGATTGTAGAGAAAATATTTCATAGACTAGATATTTCGTAAATCATAGTTTATAGAAAGTAATGATAATTATATTCATATTGTCAGAAAATAGATACAAATTCAGTACAACTTTCAGAAAAGAACATTAATACCACCACTTAAACAAGCCCATAGAGGTAGGCAGAAATATTCACGAGTCGATCACATATTTTTTTTTTTTTTGCAAATTTCAGCTCTGTAGTAGAGTTGTTAAAAACTATTTGTACATTCTCGTTATGTGTGGGAATTACTCACCATATGCTGTTATTTAATGCCTTGCTCATAAAATATTCAAATACTAATTTCTACTTATTTTACTTTATTATATATTTAATACATATTGCACAAAAATGCACATTATGTTGTATCACAAAGAAATGCCAGGGCTTATTTTCATAGAGCCTAATTTTACAAAACTGCGCTGTCTATGATGGTGCTACATTTCTTCTTTCTATTGGTATCTCCCATCTTCCTGTCCAGTTGTTTTGTGAACGTTTGCAGTCTCTGACTCTATTCATTGGCTCACATCGTTTACTAATTGACCAATAAACGTAGCCCGATGGACACTGATACACAAGACCTCTTAACTTATTTGTCTTATCGGTTTTACATTTAAGGAAAGCTGGTGAACATTCACTATCTTTTTCAAATGAAAAGTAACCGGCGCTAGGACATGCGTGACTTTCTTTGGTTACCACAAGCTGAAAGAAAAAAAATCTCATGAGCATCTTTATTATCATTATTAGAACAATAATTTACAAGTATTATGCAAATAGTCATACTTACTGGTTCTTTGTAATTTCTGTCCAATCTTTTAAATCTCCTCTTTTGTGCTATTTTGCCATCACACTTTTTGTCGGCTTTGCTTTCTTCAACGCAACGAGTTTGACTTTCATCATAAATAGTGTTGTTCGGGCAAGTGAATACTGCAATTTTTACGTCATGTGTGTCGTCGTCTTCATCACATTGATAGAATAAGTTGCAGTATTTGGGATGTCTTTTAAATGATGTTGGGCATAGAAACAATGATTGGTTTTCATCGATCTCTGGACATTTGTTTTCTGATGAACTTTCATCAGCACCACTTTCTGTTGTTAAGCTTTCGGTGGTTTGTTCTGTTGTCGACTGCTGGGTAGTGGATTGTTCAGTAGTCGTTCCTTCACTACTTGTTGATTCTTCGGTTGTGCTTTGTTCGGATTGTTCAGTGGTTGTTGATTGTTGGGTCGTGCTTTGCTCAGTGGTGAAAGATTCAGTGGTCGAAGTGGATTGTTCTGTCGTAGATTCACTAGTTGTAGATTCTTCTGTTGTTGATTGTTCTGTTGTAGTTTGCTCTGAAGTTGTAGATTGTTCTGTTGTAGTTTGCTCTGAAGTTGTAGATTGTTCGGTAGTTGTAGATGCCTGAGTCGTTTGCTCAGAAGTGGTAGGCTCTTGAGTTGTTTGTTCAGATGTGGTTGATTGTTGTGTCGTGGTTTGTTTTGATGTCGTCGATTGTTCCGTTGTTGTTGGTTCTGATGTTGTCGATTCTTGGGTAGTTATCTGTTCAGATGTCGTGGATTGTTGTGTGGTGCTTTGCTCCGAAGTTGTAGACTGTTGAGTCGTTGTTTGCTCAGAAGATGAAGGTCGTTGTGTTGTTTGTTCAGAAGTTGTTGATTGTTGAGTGGTTTGTTCTGAAGTAGTAGATTCTTGTGTAGTTGTTTGTTCAGAAGTTGTGGATTGCTGTGTTGTTGTTTTCTCGGTATTAGTCGACTGTTGAGTAGTCGTTGGTTCAGAAGTGGTTGACTGTGTGGTTTGTGTCGTGGATGTACTTTGGGTGGAAGTACTTTCTTGGGTACTTGTTGTTTCTTGCTGTGTTGTAGTAGTCCCTTCAGTTGCTGGTTTATTTTCGCTTTGCGATTGGGAACCACTACAATCTCGAGGTGGATATACTGATTCTTCATGATTACATGTTTCAACAGCTGGATCCCATATCGTACCTTCACCACAATCGAAGTGATATACAGAGAATCGTTTACCATCGCCATCCCAGTCTACGCATCTATAAAATTTCTTACAGTCGTTAGGATTTGCAAAATAACCTGCTCTATCACAAGTAATATTTTGATTTGCTGGTTTTTTAGAGCTTTCTTCTTGAGAGCAATTGGATGTATCTTGGGAACTTTCTGTAGTTTGAGTTGACGATGATGTTGACGATGAGGAATCACTGGATAACGAAGACTCACTGGTTGATGAAGACTCACCAGCGGATGATGAACTAGACACGGTCGTTGATGTAGTACTTCCATCTTGATTTTGATTACAAGAAGGGTTAACAACATCTTGAGGATGATTACAAGTAGTAACATCCTGATCCCATATAGTACCATCGCCACAAGTAAAGTCATACTTCGTGTAGCCTCCTTTTCCATTGTCCACGCATCTATAAAACTTTTTGCAGTCTTGCGAATTCCCAAAGTAACCTTCACTATCACATGTATCTTTATTTCCTGATGTTGTTTCTTGATTAGATACAGAAGCTGTTGTACTTGATGATGTTGTAATAGATGATGTTGCACCAGAAGATGTTGTACCAGAAGACGTACTCGAAGATGATGTACTAGAAGATTCTGTGGATGGACTATTATCTTCGTCGTGCATTACAGGTTGTGTTTCACTAGCTCCATTACAAGTTTTGACTTGATCTATATGATTACAGTTTTGTATTTCAGAGTCCCATGCCGTGCCATCCCCACATGTAAAATCATATTTTGTGTATCCCCCTTGACCATTATCCACACATCTATAGAATTGTCTGCAATCATTCTCATTTCCGTAAAATCCTTCTGATGAGCAAACTCCGCTTCCTGCTTGGGAAGGCTTCTCGGAATTTCCGTTATCATATTCATCTTCTTGTTTATCTATAGTCTGTGGTTCTGTTGTAGAAGTACCAACTTCATTATTTTCAGTTGTTTGTTGATGTGCTTCTGTTGCTAAAGGTTTAGTTGTTGTTTGAGAACTGCAAATGGCATCACCAGTATCGTGATCACATGCTTGTATATCTTGAACCCAAATTGTACCTTCACCACAAGTAAATTCGTATTTTGTATATCCTCCCTTATCGTTACTCACGCATCTAATGAATTTCTTGCAATCATTTGGATCTGCAAAGAAACCCTCAGATGAACATTGATTAATATTAGAGGTAGAGGTAGATGAAGTCTCCGTTTTCTCTGTTGAATGTTGGATCTGTGAAGCTGTAGTCATAGAAATCTCATTTCCAGGTTTTTGGTTTTCTGTCGTTTGAGTAATTGGTAGGGAACCAGTTGAACACTTCTTGTTGCTCGATTCATGATTACATGCTTGTATTTCTTGATCCCAAACAGTTCCATCTCCACAACTGAAATCATATTTAGTGTAACCTCCCTTTCCATTATCTACACATCTATAAAACTTTTTACAATCATTTTGATCGCCATAAAATCCTTCTGATGTGCATGTTCCAGAGGAAGCAGGTGGTTGTTGGGTTTGATGTTCATTTACATTTCCTTCCGTTGACGAGCTAGAGATACTTGTTGCTGCCGTATAAATCTCATCATGTTCTGGTTGAAAGGTTTCAGTACTAGAACCACTTTCCTTTTCACCACAAGTTTTATCAGATGTGGCATGGTCACATGACAATATTTCCTGGCTCCAATAAGTACCTTCACCACAAGTGAATTCATACTTAGTGAAACCACCACGGCCATTGTCAACACATCTGTAAAACTTTTTACAATTTTTATTATCACCCATGAAACCTTCTTTGGTACACGCTTCACCTTTTTCGCTATCTGGATAGCTACTGACCATCGAAGTGCTTGTTTTTTCAGTACTTTGAGGATAGCCTTGATCCTCGGTGTCCGTAGTTGACGTGCCTTGTATCGAGCTTTCGCTGGATGGGTATGCTGTATTATTTCCAGTTGTACCACAATCTTTGACCGCCCACGCATGATTACATGCTTCAATACTTTGATCCCATAATGTACCTTCACCACAGCTAAATTCGTACCGAATATATTTGCCATTGCCATCATCAACGCATCGATAGAACTTTTTGCAATCGCTTTTATCTCCAATAAAACCACTGTTTATGCAATTATTGCCTTCACTTGGTTCTTTTGAACTTTCAGTCGTAGAATGAGTCGTTGTGCTCTGAGTAGTTATCTCGGAACCTGTATCAATGTTGGAAGGATAGCCATTATCAATTTCATCACTCATGGTAGGATGATATTGCGTAGTAGTTTCATGGTGACTGGTAGAAGAATCTGCATTACCACCACACTTTTCTACTGCCCATGCATGATTACAAGCTTCGATTTTTTGATCCCATACAGTTCCTTCACCACAAGAAAAATCGTATTTTGTGAAGGATCCTTTTCCATTATCTACGCATCTATAGAACTTTTTACAGTCCTTTTGATCACCCATAAAACCGCTCTTTGTGCAGTTATTACTACTCGTGGATACAGATTCTGTTGAAGTACTGGATGTCGTGCTCGGCAGAAGAGTAGATGAACCGGTACTTTCGGCACCCTCTGTTGTACTACTCTCGATGTCTTCATGAGTGGTTGTAGGCTTAGCTTGAGTCGTAGCTTCGTGATGGTCAACTGATGATCCACCACATTTTTCCACCGCCCAGACATGATTACAAGCTTCGATCATGGAATCCCATACTGTTCCTTCACCACAAGTAAATTCATAACGAGTATAGCCTCCATTTCCGTTATCCACGCATCTGTAAAACTTTTTACAGTCATTTTCATCTCCCATAAAGCCACTAGATGTGCAAACAGTACCCACACTAGGTTCTTGGTTCTGTGGTTTTTTAGTCGTAGTCGTCGTTGATGAAGTGAAATCATTGTTAGCAGATCCATAACCAGTATCATAGTCATCATTTTGTGTTGCAGCCGATTCAGTAGGTAATGGAATAACTATAGGACTTTGCGAATGGGCAGTGGAAAGCGTATTTTGTTGTTCTGTCGTTGTTTCCACATTATTAATATCTGGAGATACATTACCGCCACATCTTTTTACGGCCCAGGCGTGGTTACATGCTTCTAGATCAGGATCCCAAACAGTACCTTCACCGCACTTAAACTCGTATTTTGTAAAGCTACCTTTACCATTTTCAACACACCTATAAAATATTTTGCAGTCATTTACATCACCAATAAACCCACTTGATTCGCAACTCCCATTAGAGGGCAATTTTGCAGTTGTTGAACTCCAAGTTGTGGAACTCCATGTTGTTGAGCTCGAAGTTGTTGAAGAAGATGTAGTGGGGTTTTGAATTTGATTACCGTAACCACTGTCTTCGTTATCTTCCGTATCGATAAGTTCCGAGGTCGTATGATGATTATCGGTTGATACTGTAGTATCATAATTTTGTGTAGAGTGAGAAGTACTTATAGCTGCTTGCGTAGTACTTAGTGTTTCTGCAGAACCTTTTCCTCCACAATCTTTGACAGCCCAAGCATGGTTACAGGCTTCAATACTTTGATCCCAAACGGTTCCTTCACCACATGAAAAATCAAATTTAGTGTACCCACCTCTCCCATTGTCAATACATCGATAGAACTTCTTGCAGTCATTTGTATCTCCCATAAATCCTGACCTTTGACATCTGTTACCTTCCTGTGTACCGACATGGCTCGTAGAAGAAGCTGTAGATGTTAAGGGTCTCGCTGTTGTTGACTCATGAACCTGTATCTGCGTTTGACTTGCCTGCTGGGAATGATCGATTTGTAATTGTGTCTGTATGCCTTTATCACTGTAATCAATTTGAGTCTGCGTCTGGCTAACCGCCGATCCGTAACTTATTTGAGTCTGGTTTTGTTTAGCTTTCGTGCCTTTATTTTGTTTTAAGCGATCACCATAGTTTATTTGAGTTTGGTTTTGTATTACTGATCCATTACTTATTTGTGTTTGGGTCTGGGTAACTTTTGAGCCAAAACTTACTTGCAGCTGTTGTTGAATAGTTTTGTCTGTAGAGCTGTCTTTTTGAGCAATTTCTGCGTTCGATGTGAATTGGTTGTCCTGGTTACTTCTACCGCATCTACTTCTTTTTACTGCCCAAGCATGATTACAGCTCTGTGTATCATCATCCCAAACCGTGGATTCGCTACACGAAAACTCGAACCTCGTGTAGGTTCCCCTTTGATTTGCCACGCATCTATAAAACTTCCGACAATTCTCGCTATCGCCCATGAATCCGTCTGAGGTACAAACATTATCTCGGGAGTTCGATTGAGGTATAGTTGGTAGAGAAGTGGTTTTGGATACCATCGTATATTTTTGATTCTGAGTTACTGTATTTTGTGGCAAGATTAACGGGTTTACTGTATAGTCTACGTTAGTGTGACCCATCGTTGATCCCCGTGGAAACGCACTTGTGAATATCGTGGAAACTTCTGGTGTTTGACGTTTTGTTGAAGAGTGAGCCAGAATTGTTGAACTAGACGCTGTCCAAGGATAAACAGTTGTGTATGTAGCCTTAGAATCGGTTGTACTTCCTATACGTATGGGTTTGTTTGTTATTGGAGACGGTATCTCATTCTGTGTTCCCTCAATTTCATTATTATTTAGTCGATCAGCTGCTGCAGTTCGTGGTGGCGATAGGCCTCCACATTCTGAGCGTTTTGTACTTTGAGGGTGATTACAGACTTCGGTTTCAGGATCATAAACAGTACCAGGTCCACATTGAAACTGTAATGAAATATATTTTGTAAGTATACATACTTGAACACAACTACTTTGTTAAGAATATTACGCCAGGGGCTCAGTTTCAAAGTTAATCTCCTTACCCTGAAAACTGAATATTTTCCACTTCCTGACTTCATGCAGCGGTAGAATACTGCGCAGTTGTGAGGATCCGCTTGGAAACCTTCGCCGGCACACAAGATGGGTTCAGGTCTTGTTCCCGAGTAAAGTTTTACTATTCTACCGGTGACTCGAGACTGTCGACGCTCTGGTGTCGTATCTGCAATTTAATTTTTATTCATAAGAGCGCTGTATCGGGTCCACTAGTGCCAATATTTAAAAAAAAAAAATATCGTGACTGAGAAGGATTTATGAAAAACGACTCAATCAGCAACCTCGGTAAGTGTGTCTATAATTTCCTAATACATTTAATAAAATTTCATATTGAGATACGAAGCAACAAAATACGATCTAGAGGAATGTGGTCGTTTTTCTCTAGATCGAATTTTGTTGGGCGGGTTGTTTCACGTGAACTTAACGCACGCGTATACGTCATAAATGGCGCTAACTATCGTCAAACGTCAAATGCCCTTAAAGTTCGTTAAAAAATAACGATTACAGTAACCGGTGTCATACGCACTGGTTAACGTCATTTTATTCCTTTACATTCGTACTTTGACGATCGGTTTTTTATGCAATCAAACAACACTTTGTATTTAACGAACGTTGTACATCGTAATCGTAATTATTTGACGTACGTATGTTACGTTAACCAACCGTTTGAAACAACCTGCCCTTAGTATGCTATAATGATTATGTCCGATTGTTTTTTTTTAATTTTTTATTATATATATTTTCAAATGTAGTGTAAGCAATATCGGTGATAGCTACTGTTGATTAATCGTTAAAATACCCACCATTGCTTTTACTGCCCGCTGCCTCAAAAATGAAAACAAGAAGGACAATTGTATATAATTTACAAAATCTTCGTAATGTAATGTCCATTATGTCAATAATTTGGTGCTGGTAATTATGCTAATAACTTGCTGAACATTTTTGCTGGTGCTACCTGTAACAAAAAAAAAAAAAAATATATGATTTAGATATATTATTAAAAATTATAAATATACATAGGTATTCTTATTGTAAATTCATTTATTCATAAAATACAATGCATTCTGAAAATAGTTTTAAGAGCGCTGTTTGGTCACATTCAAATTTCTGTAATTTTTCCATATTTTTATGTCATCAAACGCAATGAGTCATTTACAGTACCTAGTAGAAAGATTAAACACGTATTAAAAAAACACGGATTCCGCCTTAATTAAACAAAGACACATTTTGATTCAACAGTCGCTCTAAATTACCGCGTAATTCTTATCAAAGCTAAATTAAAGTGTTGATTTAATGTGTATTTGGTTTTGAGACAGCATTATCCCAATTCATCTAGTTCCTATGTCGGCTATTGAACCCTTTACGTAAATCAGAAATAGGGACCTATTTATCTGCCTTGAAGCAAAACCACGCCACGATACCGTACCAAAAGTTACCCATCCAATCTAATCAGGTACACACTAGCCGCAGTGTTTTGTTTTTCTTATGTGAAGGAAGAAATCGATCTTATTCAGTAAGGAACCGATTGCAGGTTCATAAAATACGTGATTTCATGCTTGCAGAAATTGTTTTGCAACAAGGGTATTACGTTGGCAGAGTAGATCATTATTTGTACACTGAGACAGAATTTCAGTAGGTATTGATGATGTAACAAAAATTTGGATTTCAATTCAATTCATAATAATGATGTAAATCGATGCACTTGCATAGTGCATACAGGGATAATCGTCCGAAGGTGCCTCAAACATCTAATGGGCCTCTGCGAGTTGGCTTCGGCCCCTAAAACTCCTTCCAAAGGTCCGGGACCCCATGTCCCGAGAAAAAGAAAAAGAAAAATAATAATAATATTAATGTTTATCACAGACCATCGTGTTAAAATAAAACACGCAATTTAAAGAGTCAACTTCATGGTTGTCGTATTCCTCATATGCTTGCATAATATTTATCCTAGGATTAATTGCAATTCATCCGATCCTAACTCGATAATGCCTCGGTAATCCCACGATCAAAGTCATTTTCCCACGACATACAGTTGCACATGTGTGTCAACTATGATCGAAGAGGCTGACTAATACGAAAAGTACTTATATTTTTTTTTATAAACATGCTATCGATATTTATGAATCATAAATTCATAACAGTCATAACTAAGACTCGACAAAATCGTAAAATACTTCAGGTACGTGCTAGTTTTTAATTGGCACCTACGCAGTTATGTGGTTCAATTGCACGCATTCATCTTTTATGTCATTTGGAATTGCAAAGCGAGACTTTTAAATAAAAACATATTACAAGAGCTCTACCTGAGTTAACGATATTTTTATTCCACTTTGTACATAATCCCATCCATCTACTTTTCTTTTCTTTTTAACAAGCTTTTGCTGGCTTTTGATAGCCTATATTTATGTAGAAATGGAATGGACCCTTCGAGGTCCATGTAGAAGTTCAAGAATTTTACTACTAAATTGATTTACGCTCCGAGTACTGAAACATTTGTTCTGAAATTAAGTAATATATTAGAATAGACATGGCTTAACCTATTAACACTTTAAGGCCTGTGTTCACCAACATTTTAATCAACTGTTTAGATATTTAATCAGTTGTCTACTCAAAATTTCTAAGGCCTATGTTCACCAACATTCAAACCACCGGTTAGGTGTTTAAACAGTTGGTTTATGTCAAATTTCCTATGAAATTTTGAGTAAACAACTGATTAAATATCTAAACAGTTGATTTAAATGTTGGTGAACACAGGCCTAAGGCCTGTGTTCACCAACAGTCAAACCACCGGTTAGGTACTTAAACAGTTGATTTATGTCAAATTTCCTAAGTAAAGAACTGATTAAATATCTAAACAGTTGATTTAAATGTTGGTGAACACAGGCCTTAGGAAATTTGACATAAACCAACTGTTTAAATACTTAACCGGTGGTTTGAATGTTGGTGAACACAGGAATAACTGTCCCAAGCCGTGCTGCTCCGTGCCGATCACCAAATGTCCAATAATTATATTACATTTTAAGTTAATACGAGTTCACGACGTATTTACACGAAATTTCGTCTACAGAATATAAATAAGTAAGTAGAATGTTTTTAGTGTCATGCTTTTAAGTTAGATTTTTGTGATTTAATTAATTATATTTAAGTTTAATGTTTCAAATTTTTTTAAACAGTTTTTATGTCCTCAACGTGCGGGCTCCGTACTTCACGGGACTTAGTATCGATTTGATTACAACGGACACCAATGAACAACACTAGTCGTACATAACACTAGTGCATTATATGTAATGCACGAACGTATCAAGCAAGGTTTTCAGTGCATTACATATAATGCATGGACAGTTAAAGTGTTAATAATCTAACTATCAGTACCTATACTGATAGTAAAACCAGGGCTTTAAATACCGGTAAATTTTCATAACGTTACCTTGTATTGACAGAGTTAACGTTATTATTAAAATAACGGTAATCGTGTTAACGTTATTTATGCGACTATTAATTTTATCGTTATTTTAAACGGTTGAGATGTAAGTAGTGGAGCCTGAGGCGTGCGGCGCGACGGCATCAGCCCGCCCTCGCGCCTCTTTGATGCCATACCGATTAAAATGTTGCCTGAATCTGCCTGATTCTTACCCACAGAACGGCAACGTAGCTAAATTAACGTTAGTTATCTTATTTTTGTTAATGTTAATTAACGTTATATTACTGGTAATGTTATCAAGTGACGTTACATTTTTGTAACATTAGTAGGTATAACATTGAAATGTAACGTTACGTAACGGTTATTATTTTGTTATTTGGTAACGTTAACAAGCCCTGAGTAAAACTGTCTGAAGGAAAAACCTTAAGGAGGCAGCGCTAAGGTAGCCCAGAAAGAAATTAAAATTATCTTATGGTTTTTGCAATTTACAGCTCATTTTCTGGGTGTATGTTGATTTAAGTATGATTTGCGACCGTAAAAAATATGTATTTGCGGGGTTATAATCATTATAATCAGTAATACAACTCCTTAAGTTAGTATAGAGTCTAACAGTAAAAACTTCTCCATAGGAAACGACCAATTGACGGCACGGTTGGCGCAGTGATTAAGCGATTGACTGCTGCGCTGCGTGTCGCGGGTTCGATTCCCGCACGGAAAAAATATTTCTGGCTGTATGTGTATGTTAGTTTAAATGTTTATAAACGCAGCCAAAATACAGAAGAAATTACTAGTGTGGGGCAATGTTAAAAAAAATTGGAACCGTGCACCTACATAGCTTCTGACATTTCATATGAGCCCATGTAGGTTTATGTGAAATAAAATATTTTGATTTTTAATTTTGATCAGAATTCAGTTAGTTAAAATACATAAAAGAATTGTGAAATTATACATACTTATGTTTGGCATTGCATAACAACCAGTCAATGGCATGTTATTGTGTGATCAGATAAAAGGACATACACTTGATGATGCATTGTTGTTTTAAAATTTGCTGCAGTCATGCAACACATGATAACTCGAAGACAAAACATCAATAAAATCATTGTACTGATGTACTACGGATACTAGAATCAGGAGGTACAAGGAGGTCTCCTGTTCTTTTATAGCTGGAATTTCTTAAAACTAAATAACATGAAGTTAGGTCTATTGGTAGGTACTCTTAATAATATAGATATTAGACATGGGCGAAATAGCTCACTGAAAAGAAAAAAGAATGATTAGCTCTTCCACTCTAAAGAGCTATATCACTCTTCTAGCTCACTAGCTCTTCTATAGAGCTAGTGACTCAACGCCGACTGTAAGCTCATTTGAATCACGCCGCAAGCGCGTCGAAGGATACGGCTCGGCTCGCTCAATAATCAATAGCTCTTTGGAAAATACAGTAAATACATTTTATACACTATAGGTACTTTGTATGCATGCTTTACAACCGTAAAGTATTAAGTACTACTGTTTGTTTTTAATATTAAGACTTTATTTGACGTATGTCGTATGATAAGTTTACAATGACGTATTGTGCCGGAGAGCTATTGTTTGAAGAGCGAACGATGCGTTCCGAAGCGAGCCGAATGAGCCGTTCGGTCGGTGACTTCGGTGTCTCGCTAGGTGAGATGTCTGCCGAGCCCGACTGAAGTACTGACTTCCTGAGCTATTTACAGAAAGAGTGAGTGAGCGAGAGCAACGTCAATCGAAAAGAGCTAGCTCTTTTCTATCACTCGCTCACGAGCTACCCAACTCTAAGGCCGCTTTCACATTAGGACGTTAGCAGCGCGACAGTAGTGCGGCAGAAGCACATTCCTTCACATTATAAGAACAGCCGCGAGTTAGCAGCGCGGCTGCCGCGCCGCAGTTTAAAAAATTCTAATATAAGTTCATATTTTTCGAAATCAGGAATAAACAATGCACATAATTCTTGCCAGTTATATTTTTTAGGGTCCTGTTGTTGTAATTGTTGTTTCTTGAGTCCCACAAAACAGGACGCATTTGAATTTCAGTTCGGTATCAAACTCGCTCATTGTGCAGTCTATAATCACATGCGTTTGCAACACTGGCTCATCGCGGCCGCGGCGGCAGCACGCGACCACCGCGCTTCTGTTTAAACTATGAAATTCTGACAGCGCGACAGATGCGCGTCTGTCGCGCGACTGTCGCGCTGCTAAAGTCGCCTAAATGTGTAAGCGGTCTAATAGATATTTATTTCTTTGATGGAAGTAATTTCTGATTGGCTTCAGCATTTCCGATTTTCTTACAGAATATTTTTTTGTAGATAATTCGACCTATTATATTTTTTTTATCCCTCACAAGTTGACAACCTTCGGTACATCTTGTGATGGAGTGCGTATACATCGTACTATACTGGGTATCTACGACGATACTACTGACTGGAACAGGTACTACATTTACTACTACGATCGTGGGCGATAACCACAAGTAATATATTTACCTTCTTAATGTTGCTATAGTCGGGCCCTATCAGAATACCAGCGCTGCGGTATTTATTTTTTAATTACTCAGCATTATGCTGAGATGTAAATTTTGTTAGTTTTAAATGCTTCTTTTTTACTGTTTGTATTCTTGTGCGTGTCCCAAATAAACTATTTTTCTTTCTTTCTTTCTATAATATAAGGGGTTTGTGGCTAAGTAATAACAGCCGCACGGGTCGATCGACCAGGTTAAGCTACTTTTGCCGAGGTTAATCCGTGGATGGGTGACCATCTTTACATACCAAGACCCCTTCGTGCCTCGAAAAGCCCGTTAAGCCATTGGTCCCGGCTGTCATTCGTGGATATTTGACAGTCGTTACGAGTCTTCAGCAGCCCGAAAGTCTGTCAACCAGTCTTACCAAGGGGTAGCGTATCGAGTAACTGAGTTGTGGAGGTCAGATAGGCAGTCGTTCCATGTAAAATACTGGTATTCAACTGCATCCAGTTAGACTGGAAGCCGACCCCAATATAGTGGGGAAAATGCTAGGCAGATACGAATGTTGCTATAATAATCTACCCTTATTAAGATTAAGTATTTTATTGGACATGGCTTTTAGAGATAGAGATTACATGCCATTTATAAACAAGAGCCCGAATCTGTCAATGGTCGTGGATTCGATCCCGCTGAATTATTACTAAAGAAAATAATTAAAGAAAAGTTATTTACAAAGCAATAGGCTTTTTAACCGAGTTGCAAACCGCTCGAAGAGATTAAGATTTAAGTAAAACCTCAAGTTAAAGAGAAACCCTAGCCCTAATTCAAATAAACACGAAGCCGAAGTTATTCCTAGGATAACTTTATTCCGTGTTTATTTGTAAGGCCCTAGGAGTTTAAGAAAAACTTCCTTAGAGTTTAAAGAGAAAGTAATATGAGCATTAGGGAGATTCAACAACTCAACTCATTATTTAATGAATTGCTAACCGCTCAGAAAGGTTTGAGGTGTCGTTTATTTGGAAACAATTCGTGAAACACAAAATACAAATCAAAAAGTTAAAATAATGTTTAACAACAATAGTGTGCTCCTCGAGGCTGCGCCAAAAAGGTTAATTTCAGCATTAATGCCAAACAGATACTGTCTGACGCTGGTTTTCTAATAAGTAATCGGTAAGTTTGCTTCATTCATTGGCTATTTATTTAACATCGAGCCGTGACCACTCTCCAGGGCCGTTTGCTTCCGGTTATAGATATTTTATTTTATTTAAATTAGCTTAGGTACAATCATAGAACTTTTGTAATTGCTACTGGTATCTTTTACCGACCGGTAACAGATGATTGCCGAAAAAGTACCGTATTATTAGACTATTTAATCTAATTCTGAGTTACGGTTTATTAAAACAATAGTCATAGAAGAAGTTATAATGATACCAGCTACCACTTTAATTCGTAGGCGGGCATTTATGAAAGCTACTATATTATTAAATAACTTAATAGCAGCTAATCTCAGTTATATTTACCGAACATTTTTTATGAGAAGACCTAACAAAAAAAAAGCGTTAAAGTACTAGGTAGTATTCATTCGCAAAGAATTCCCAACGATTCCTCGGGCATTTTTCTAAAGGTCATAAGCGAATAACCAAGTAGCCTTCATAAGAACAAATTGATCTTTGGACTGTAGTTCGTTGGCACTAATAATTACAATTCCTGAGTTGAAAATAAGGCAAAACGATGATACGGCGAGGGCAAGTTTCTTTTTACATGAACTTGGGCACTGTCATTACGCGGCTGTATGACGCGAGTTATGCAAAGCAAACGAGCTGAATAATCAGCGGTGGAGAAAAAAAAAATTGTGTCTACATAACTACATAATATGTATACTTAATTGGATTGTTATAAGTACGTATAATCTATGTGGTTTATCTAGATATGTGGCTTATGTACAGATTGGCGAAACATAACATGAAATGTAACACACTTTATAATAATAATAAGTGCGTACAGGGATAATCATCGGTTGGTACCTCATTTAATTAAAAGCGTCTAACGAGCCTCTGCGAGTTGGCTTCGGCTCCTCGTACGCTTTTCAAAGGACCGGGACCCCAGAGTCCCGAGATATGTCAAAAACATTTTATTTATTTTTTAATAATAATCGTTTATTTATAAAAAGAGGCACATTTACAATAAGTTACTTAACAATTAAAATAGAGCACAGTTGCTTATTTGCCTGAACTGGGTTGAAATTGTGCTTCAGCCTATGAAGTGCTTATATACTTACCTCCTTACTAATAAACGTTGTATAGCTGCTGTATATTTACACACCGATTTCTCTCTTTCACTCGTCAGTAATTTGACTTTCGAAAGAAGAAGACAAAGCGTTGTGTAACAGACGCCATACAACGTTTATTAGTAAGGAGGTTAATGTAATAAATCAACAATGAGTATTAAATGAAAACTAAATCTAAATTAGGTAAATAAAAGCAAAATAGCATGTTAACGGTTCTATTTACAGACAACAAGTAGCTCTTCAGTCTTCTGTCTGTGCATAATCGACTTTGAAACAAAGATACAGGAAAGTGTAACATTTCGCAACCTTAAATCATAAGTGGCACTATACAAAAATTGAAATTTTTTGGTTAAGTATACAGTCAAAATGCATAAGTCGAAACGCGCATAATGCGAAAACCCCTGTAGCTCTAATGCGCCTAATTTTTGCTAGATTTCGCTAGTGTCACTTATGAATTCTTCACAAATTCTCCGGACGGAAATTAATAAACCAGCACTATGCCAGATCGCGACATGTGACCGAAGGGAATTTTTGTCGAGGTGAGTTAAAAACTGGCACTGTGTGTAAAGTGCCACTTATTTAATAAATTTGCTTTTGAATATTTACTGCATAAGTTTTGCATAGTGTCGGTTATAGTTTCATAGTTTTGCATAGTGTCGGTTATAGTTTCATACATAGTTTTGAATAACTATTATATATATTTTTGTAACCAAAGTAATGTCAAGAAATGTCACTGTCAAAATGACAGGACAGTGGTGCAAAACATTTAATCATATTCTTTTTTTGTAAATAGTTATCGCTAAAATTAAAGTGAATTAAAAATACCGTTGCCAAACAATGTATTGTGTAGTATGTCGGAGACGCGGCATATGATCGTCATAATCAGCCCTTTTAAGTCCAGTGCTAGACGTAGGCCTCCCAAAATCGATTTCCACTCGAAACAGTTTACTACCGTTTTCATCCAAAATGTGGCTAGATATGCTACTTACAATATGAATGCCTGTATGTGTGCATGTACGCGTGATTTTGTGTAAGTGTAGAGTTGTGAAATAGAAAATTTCAACTATCTAACTATCACGGTTCATGAGATACAGCCTGGTGACAGACGGACGGACAGACAGACAGACAGACGGACAGCGGAGTCTTAGTAATATGGTCCCGTTTTACCCTTTGGGTACGGAACCCTAAATACATAAACTAGGTATTTCTGAATAATGAACAGGCTCTCTGTTTCCTCATAAGGAAGGGCAATATTAACAGTGCGACTCACACACTGACCTAATTAAACGCCTTTCACATAAGCTTACCTATAAAATGCAAATAATAATAAACTTTTCCTTTCAATTACTTGAGTAAGTTGCATAGGCGACTTAAAATAACCGGTGCCAATACTTTATTACAACGTATTGAAGGGCGCAGTAATATAAAACTGGTTTCTTGAAGATTCCCTTTCCAGAAGTTGTGGTGGGGCTGCATTCTTGTGGCTGCATCTCGATTGAGTCCCGATATTAATGTCTAGAAATAAATTGGCTAGCCGGTGTAAACTGTGTACGTTTATCGAGCTTTAAGTGTATAAGAAAGTAAAGGCTACACTTGTTTCGTTATCAGGATTATGAAATGTTATGTTATTTCAGGCTTTGATGTAACTTGCTACTTTTCTCTCCATGTTAGAACAAAGAGCGAGTGCTACCTTCTTGTCTTCTTGCTTTTAAAGTTATTTCCTACGGGCGACGCGATCCACGCTTCCAAGGTACATCAAGGTACTTTATATCTAATGATTTTGCTATTTTTTTTCTTTTTTTTTTTGAGTTTGGGAAATCATCAAATTAATGACCCCTCCCGCTCTGGGTGGAGCGGAAGGGAGTGTCAGACTCTTACTTACTAAAACCCACCCGTGTTCCTTCGTTGGCCCTTTATGTTCCGGGGCAGTGGTACCCCTTTCGGACAATTCCGCTGACTCGGCAGGATCTTATGATTTAGCTGTGCTAGCGGCGCCACCCACGAAACAAGTTTTTTTTTTTCAGGACTATGAGTACCTACATGAGTTAACAAACGGCAACACCTTAACAGATAGAGCAATCATTATTTATATTATACGTGAATGACTCAAATTTATGAAACGGTAATCGCATTTCAAAAGTTTTAGATCTCATCTAATATCACGTCCACTGCACGACATAAAAAAAAAAACGACAAGATCTTACACTTTTAGTCGAACATCTGAAATATTAAGTCAGGAAAATGTATTGTGTAAATGTGTAATGTATTGTGTGTGTGACTACTCCAACTTAAATTGTCCCTATATTCAAAAATCACAACTATCATCTTTGACAGTTGGTTGAAACGGCTACGACACGAACAATTAACGTAGTGTGTCAATATAACAAAAAAAAATATGTTTCTGTCTAAGCCAGTGACCTTGAGTGGTTAGCTTGCGTGTTCTGTACTGAGCTCACGAAACGTATCATACGTCCAGCCAATAATAGGACTCGCCCATCCAGGAGCGCTGTCCCAAATAAGACGCATTATTAATTTATTATACATAAAACAAAAGGTATTTTAATATAACACGTATACTAAAAGATCAATAATTAAATTATCTTTAAAAATTGGTTGTCCGTAATGTAGGTTTACGGACGATAGTTTAACGTGACAACGTCAAACAAAACATTGATGCGGCGCAAGCGTACAATGAGCGTAACGGGACAATGAGCATAACGGGACATTTTCGTGCATGCAGCCGGCGTTCATCGAAATATTAGACGTTGTCACGTCAAAAGATGAAGGTTTCAGAAAAATACACTTGATATATTTTGCGTGATTCTCAGTTTTTTATCCGCGTTAGACATAAATTTACCAATTAATAACCAAAACCAAAATCCAAAATATTCATAATTATATTAAGTTATTAAGAAAACGCTATATTTAACATATATTTTTTCCAAATCATTAACACTATTCGTTCAGACGTGATCTTCAGTATAAAATCATTAAAAGTTGTTTATCGTCGCCTTAAGAACATTATTTCACTGCAATGCAGACAAGACATTATATTCCAGATCAACAAAAGAGCGCAGATATGTACTATGTAAGTACTTCGTGGGATACGAGATTAACGTCAGCTTTGCGGTCGAAGACCATCCTATCAGCGTCTTGTGGTTAGAGACAAAAAGGGCGCGAGCCTTATCGATTTCCTTTATTATTATTTCCTTAATACCCGAGCTATGGTCAGGATTCACAAGTCATCATCCTTTATGATCATGCTGACTAGAAATCAAAACGTCTATGCCAAGTATTGCCTAAGCCTTATATTGACTAGGAAGCACAATGCCTACCTTGCAATATATCTATACAGTATTTGAACTAAACCTTATTCTGACTATGAACCAAAATGTCTACCTTGTCTCTCTATTATTTTAGGAGAAGAAAGGGAGTACCGTTTCTGGCGTTGTGTGGTCACAGTTCTAACCTAACCTACAGTTCAGAGGCCCTAGTGTGAGTTTATTTTAACCATCTCGACTACTTAGAAATTATTGCATTTTAGGCATTTTGCTTGTTAAACATTTTGATCTCTAGGCGATTTACATTTCAGGCAATTCGCTGTGTAGACATTAATTTTAGGCATTTTCCTTCGTAGACGAATTGAAAGTTAGACACTCTGATCATAAAGCGTCATCATCGTTATCTGGTGACATGTAAAATTCAATGGCGTGCCTAATAACGTACTTAATCATTTAATTAATGACCTACAATATAGCTTAACTTATTGGTCACATACCGTGTCAACAACTTCCCAAATTGAACTTTTCACAACACAGTTTCTTTTTGCTTTAGGTATAACCATTTGTCTAACAGTTTCAGACTGCAAATCACAGCAGAATAAAAACACTGTTTACGTTATGAATGTAGCAATAGATGAGATGGAATGATTGGACTCACATTACATGAATAAAAACCTGCCAAGATTATTCCAAGAGGTTCTGATGACTATAAACTGTACAGTGTTAGGGAACGGTGGGGAAAAGCCAAGAAAATCCATTTCCTCAAATATCAAAATATGAACTAACTACGTAACGACTTATATTTGATGTCATTGACCAGATCTAACCACCAAACAAATTGCCGTGTCAAACTGGAGAGCTATGTGAGGTCATGGTTGCCCTCAGGCTTAGGGTAGGCAAAGAGGTACCTAATTAAGTCTACAGGAATGCATTAAAATAAACATAATTTAAATAAAATCCTAACATGAAAATGTGTGGGATATCCTTACTTCCTAACTAATATTATAAATGCGAAAATAAGTTTGTTTGTTTTGTTTGTTAACATTTCACGCCTAAACCCACTGAACTGATCATCCTGAAATTTTGCATATACGTTGCCTGATAACAGTAAAATACAGAAACGAACATAGACCTTTCATCCCGAAAAAAAGTGCTGTTCCCGAGGAAAACAACAATAACGTTCTTATGATAATACATGGCGCCACGTGTCTTTCGAATCATGATTGAATTGTATTATTATATAAACTTTAGTAGTGTGTTAAGAGTTTTTATTGTTTTATTTAAGTGCGAGCGAAGCCACAGGCAATATCTAGTAATAATATGCTACTATTAATGCATAAAGATCACGATGCAGCGACCTTGAACTTGCCGTTGCAGGTGTACGCGCTGATGCCAAGTCGGCCACTTACTTTCCCAGTAAGACGAGTTAAAGCTAAAAATAAATACATACCTACAATGAGTTATATTCTCTACATACATATGAGTGTAACTGTAAAATTTAGCGATTTTTTTAGGGCACCTCAGTAATAACCTTGAGAAGTTGACCTCTTTAACCGGAGTTTCCTGTGGTTGCCTTAAGCTCCTAACGAAACTTAATGTTTGGTTAGGAGCTTGGGGAGGCGAAAAATACAATTAATAATCATTTTAAATGGATGGATAGATGCTATGCAGGCAGGCATATTATAAGTTGGGGGATTATATCACCGATAAAAATACTTGGCTGAATGCTGGTCCTGCTCCACAACCTCAACTAGGTAATTGATTAACATTTGAAAATAATGTTGGAGCTGCTGAAGATTGTAAGACTATCTTTGTATTGTATAAACTCAATCTCCTTTGTATTATATAACTGCATAGCACAGGTGTGAGTACTATGTACTATAGAGCTACCATTGACCGGGTAATATGTCTTTCATTGAATTGAATGTGCCCTGGCGGCTGAGAGTATGTCATGCTCACTTAGATGTCTCGCTGATGGTGGCGCGTGTGTTGGATCATTTAGCTCCCTTCAAAATGGTTGAGCTGAATGGTGCTAATCCATGCGTCATGTTCGTGAACGGGCGCCGTCAGTTGGGACTGGTCATCTATTAGCTGCCATGGCTTATTTTAATTGTTTTTTTTTAAATTGTTTGTTTTTTTTTTTTTTTTTGTTTCTGTTTGGTGTACCTACTGTGGACACTTTTAACGTGTACATTTTTGTTTATTTTTTTACATCGTTCTCACATTATGTTATAAATTCAACATAATATGTGTAACTAATATTTTTGTAAAAATTTAATTTAAAAGAGTGTCCATGGAGTTTCTTGCCCGTTCTTCTCCATAGGTACCGTAGGCTTGGAATGGGAATGTAGCTTCATTTTTCTTACGGACCGATTCCTTGACAATTCAAAAATGCCTGTAAATGGTTTAATTGAAATAAATGATTTGAGTTTTTTGAGTTTAATTAATTTTTTTACTTTGGCATACAAGTACAAGACTTACAACATAACAAAAGTTGAAACAATAAGGAAATCTAATAAAAAATAATGGTAATCACTATAAGTTTTGCCTGAAGGTTTAGCCGTGGTACGATAAAACGGGACAATTGGCGTCCCGCACACGTCTTTCGCGCGTCGCATCCTCTAAAGCTCTAGAAAGAAACGGGACGTCCTGGCTCTCGCGGGACGGTTGGCAAGCCTAGTTCTATCCCTCATTTAGGATCAGGAGTCATTCCGCAACTGATAGTCTTCCAAATAAACGGACTCTTGTAAAACTATTTACATTATAAATCTAAGTATGTAATGTGTGTAATTACTCAAGGTGTAATTTCGCGAGCGTAATGAATAAATTCAGGCTGTTGCAACTTGACTCGCAACAGCACCTCGTTTCTAGTTCACTGCCAAGGTTACGTCGACTACGGCTCGTATCGTGTTTACTCACTACTGCCGAAGCGGCAATTACGGCTGGTTTTGCCACTTAACGATGTAACTGGCTCTGATAATTATGGGACAGATTGAAGATATCATGGGGTTAATTTAAGAGAGGGTGCATGGATGTGAGCTTTTGTGTTTGTACAGAATCAAAAGTTCGTGTTAAGACCACCATCATTTAAGTTATTAAAGAAAATGACACGTTGTTTACTATCTACTAAATCTAAGCCATTAAACGGCCATATATTAAGAAAAAGAAAAAAAATAGAAAGAAAAAGTATTTATTGGTCACATTTAAAAATAAACACACGGCACTAAATAGTCTTAGCTCTTAGTCTTTGATATTGTAATGTGATGGCTTTTGGTGAAATAAAGAATTTATTTATTTATTAAATTTGACTGTCTGATGGTAAATGCGCATGTGGCCAAGACCCGTAGTGAATCTGGCATTCACTATGGATGTTGGCCATAGGTGCGGTAGTAATTTTTGAGGCATGGTTACACAGATTATATCATGTACTAATAATAACTAGCTTTTGCCCGCAAAGGGCAAAAGGTATCCTGTCTTTATTTAATAGATCTTTTTATCAGGAATAATTATGTAATACATGGTTTTCATATTATTTTTTTTTTTTTAAACGTTGCCCCACGCTAGGAATTTCTCCTGTATCGTGCGTTTACAAACATTTAAACTCACATACACAAACAGCCAGACCCGGAACAACTAATTGTAGGTCATACAAATATTTGTTCCGTGCGGGAATCGAACCCGCGACACGCAGTGCAGCAGTCAATCGCTTAACCACTGTGCCAACCGTGCCGTCAAATAATTATAACACTATTGGCAGCAGCGGCGTTAGGGTAGGGCGCGGTTTGCCGACCGCCCAAGGGCGCCAGGCATGAAGGTGCGCCCCTTCATGTCTGGTTTCCCATCTCGTCCTTCCATTGAGAATATTGGATATTACCTGTAAATGTAGCGAGTGGCGAAAGGACTTTTTCTAAGCTTAAGCTGATAAAAACCTATCTGCGATCGACAATATCTCAATCGATATTGACAAACTTGGCAACTTTGGCAATCGAAAATGAAATTGCAGAAAACATAGACTTCGATACTTTTATATGAGAGTTTGCCGATAGAAAGGCTAAAAAAGTAGTATTAGTTCTTTTTTCTAGAAAAAGTTTTATTGAAATAAACGATTGTGTAAAAAAAAACCAGGGGTTTTTTTTTCACATTGTGTGAATTGGAAAGTAGAAAGGGGCGCCATAGAAACCTCGCCCAGGGCGCCGGTAATGCTAAAACCGGCACTGACTGCTGCTCCACCATTAGAAGAAAACAATCCAGATCTCCATAATGTAATCAAAACCAAGACCGGTTCTGTTCTACCGGATGTATCTCATTTGTGAGCGAACAATTAGATCGTTGCATTGATGTCTGTCAATGGTAATTATGTATGCGGTTACGCAATTAATTGATCAGATTAACAACGTAACTATTGAGATTTTTCCTTCCTCAGTTTTTATCTCTGCACTGCACTACTTCCTCCGTGGCGACGGGTGATGTCAGATTTATATTTTTAGTATCAAAAGGCTGTAACTTTGTAGAGTTGGTGATTCAGAAGCCTGAAAGTTTACGTTTGAAAGTAGGAGCCGCGATTGAAATCACGTTTTGATTTACCTAAATATTTATATTACTTAATTTTGTATCTATTGGGTACCTTACCAATCGAGCGCGATGCGGACGAATTATTCGACGGTTTAATTTAGTTTATTAATTGGTTTAAGTTACATGATATCGTTATTTTGTAATTATTTAAATAGTTTGTTAGTTAGGTAATTTAGTTTAAAAAGTTTATCCAATATGTTTTTATCATATTTAAAACTTTTTTTTAATCTTGATGATTTCATTTTGCTTTATATTCAAAGTTAAAATAAATAATATTATTAATAATATTATATTTATCATCATCATCATTTCAGCCGAAAGATGTCCACTGTTGGACATAAGCCTCCCCCAATTGGGGGGGATTTGCCATAATCGCCACGCTTGGCAGGCGGGTTGGCGATCGCAGTATGGTGTTAAAAATGCATAGAGAACGCTGCTGCCCATTCTCTGGTAAGTCCCTTAGTCGCCTTTTACGACACCCACGGGAGGAAATGGGGTAGTGCTATTCTTTACGTCCGGCACCACACGGTAATAATTACGGTGGAATTATATTCATATAATATTATAAAGAGCGAAAGCGAATTTTGTGAGTTGAAATAATTAGGGTTTTTTTTTTAGTTTTTTTTTTCTGGATTGTAATCTCCGGAACCACAGCTCCTATTTAAAAAATTCTTTCACCATTTGAAAGGTACATTATTCCAGATAGACATAGAAAATTGCAACCGTGCGGAGTCGGTGCCAGTCGCTAGTGTTATCAATAGCTTTATGAATCGAGAAAAAACCCTATTCTTATCTGAAAAACTGCTGACCCATACTTACGTCTAATCAATTCATAATATGTAGGTCGTTTATCTACATCTACGTACATACATACACTAATATTATAAAGAGAAAATATTTGTATGTTTGTATTTTTGTTTGTAATGAATAAACTCACAACTACTGGACCAATTTTTAAAATGCAACAGTAGAATGCTATATTATTACTTAGTAAGGATGTTACTAAGTAATAATATAGCATTCTACTAATATTATCATCCATACTAATATTATAAATGTGAAAGTAACTCTGTCTGTCTGTCTGTCTATCTGTCTGTCTGTCTGTCTGTATGTAACGTTTTCACACCTAAACCGCTGAACCAATCGTCATGAATTTTGGCAGAGATATAGCCTGGGATATGGAGAAGGACATAGGCTACTTTTTACGCGATAACCGACATCCAAGCGGGCGGAGCCGCGGGCAAAAGCTAGTAATATAATAAATGTGAAAGTAACTCTGTCTGTCTGTCTGTTATGTTTTTACGCCTAAACCGCTGAACCGATCGTCATGAAATTTGGCAGAGATATAGCCTGGTATATGGAGAAGAACAAAATATACTTTCCCCGGAAAAAGCTATTAGGCTATAATTCATTAAGATATCACGTGGGCGAAATCGCTCACGGAAGCTGTAGGTAAATTACAAAATGCTAAAGTCAATATCAAATTAGATATAATATAGAATAATCTACACTATAATATTAATATTAATATTAATCTACACTTCTACATCTACACTAATATTATAAAGAGGAAAGATTTGTACCTATTTTTGTATGTTTGTATGTTTGTAATGAATAGGCTCAAAAAGTACTGGGCCGATTTAAAAAATTCTTTCACCAATAGAATGCTACATTCTTCCAATTTGACATAGGCTACATTTCATTTTGAAAAAAAATTGGGATCCTTGGTAAAATTTGAACAATGTAACCGAAGGTGTAGAAAAATGAGTCTTAAAATGTCTTTCGTCGAATGCGCTGCCGAAACTATTAGCGATAGAACAAAATAATGTACAACAATATTGAAGAACATCATAATGTCTACAAAAAACTACTACTACTACTACAAAAAACTCTACCCCGTGCGAAGCCGGGACGGGCTGCTAGTAATAATAATAATAATAACCCCACCGCCGTATCTCTACGTTGACGTCGTGGTGGGGCTTGCGCGCTCCGAACTCTAGGTCTGTGCCGGTAGAGTTTACTTTGCTGGAACATGTCTAGGGTGAGGAGCCAGACCAAGAGAGATACAGAAACCCGCAGGGCAGCATGTGGCGAGCTGTTGGGCAGTTGCGACCCCACGGACCCTATCTCCCGGGAGAAGTCATGTTCCTCATCTCTGGCTTGCCTTTATTGGCCGGCTGGAGTGAACACTGACGAGGAACTGAGCTCCCACCTCATTCTTGCCTTTATTGGCCGGCTTGAGTGGAGATTCGCAAGAGCAAACGTGCTCGGAGGAAGGAAGTATTCCAGTAAGTGCTTGTAGGGATCTTGACCATCTTCCGGGCTCTGGGATTGTTCTGAGAGCCTTGGAATACCTCTCCACTCCTCGAGCACCTCAGGACATGTTGCCCCCTTGTTGCTACGTCAATATGTGCTAGCGACCGTTTTCGGGGGCCCATTATTGAGTGTGCAAGTCACCCCCTGCCATTTTATCCGTGTATAATAAAACATTGATCAGGCAGGGGCCATAGTCCTTCCATAGTTTTAGGTAACCAGTCCATTTTAACCACCCAAACCCATAGTCCAATATCTTTATTTCTATATCCTGTAATAGTCCTACACCAACCGGGGGTTGTCCTTGGGTGCACTTGCATAGTGCGTACAGGGATAATCGTCGGTTGGTGCCTCATTTAATTAAAACGCTTCTAACGGGCCTCTGCGAGTTGGCTTCGGCCCCTAGTACGCCTTCCAAAGGTCCGGGACCCCAGGGTCCCGAGATATGTAAACACCTAAAAATAAAATAATAATAATAACCAAAAATAATAATAATAATAATATTTAATATATATATATATATTATATATAATTATATATATATATAATATTATAAAGAGGAAAGATTTGTACCTATTTTTGTATGTTTGTAATGAATAGGCTCAAAAAGTACTGGGCCGATTTAAAAAATTCTTTCACCAATAGAATGCTACATTCTTCCAATTTGACATAGGCTACATTTAATTTTGAAAAAAATTAGGGATCCTTGGTAAAGTTTGAACAATGTAACCGAAGGTGTAGAAAAATGAGTCTTAAAATGTCTTTCGTATTGTCTACCCCGTGCGAAGCCGGGACGGGCTGCTAGTTAGATATATACACGTGCAAGCCATTACAGTTGTAATAATCCCCCACTACAATCATACTTCGAATAACCAATTTTGTTCAATTAAAAGATTTCTGCGACCACAACACATGACTAACTGCTACATATTCAAGAAAATGAGTTCATAGAAGAATTAATTATGTGCATCTATTATAATTAAATATCACACTACTGACCAACATAGAATGATATACGCAGAACATTAAAATGAAGATACCATTTAGGGTTCGTTACCTTAATGGTGCGAAGGACCCTATTGAAAGAAAATACGTTTATTTGCGGCAAATATGATGTAAAGGAAGACAAACACAAAAAGAAAAAGTTGGGGGAAAATATACGTCACATGCACCCACGCAAAACGGCCATCGCTCAGCATAAAGGCTCCTACAAACAGGTGCGACACGCGACGCGACACAAAGAGACCGCTCGTCGCGCGGAACGCGGTGTCTTTGTGTCGCGTCGCGTGTCGCGCCTGTTTTAGGAGCCTTAATGCTGCGACTTTATGCGAGACAGAGCCCTAGCGCTGGCTAGGCCTAAGCCCTACCTATGCGCTCTGTCTGATACTGTGTTGAATTTTTAAGTAGGCAGCATTTGAAACTCATAAAATGCGTTAATTCACAACTCATTGCAAATACTTTAATTTTTTTTCTTTTGGCTTCGCACGGATTGTGCAAATAGCCAATGTCACGTCTCGAAAAAAAAAAAACGCGTCCGCCAAGTCACAAGTTTCCCGCGCTTCGTTTTCTTTCTTATATTGCCTGACAGCTGATCTTGCAAATACTTAAAACCCTTTTTTTTTTCTATTTTCTTTTTGTGTTTCGGCCGTGGGGTCCGATTGCTCATGGTTTGTTTAATGAAATCTCCAAACGGCTGGTGGACACTTCCCGTTGGCCCAAGGGCTGGCTTTTACCTTGAGGCTAAGCATTGGCATACAACGCGGATATTATTATTATTTATTATTTATTTACTTCAATCAACTTTGGATCATAGGTACAATTAAACAGAATTATAAAATCATTAACAAAATTAAAATAAGCATCACAATTAAAATTAAAATCACAATTAAAAATTAAAATCACAATTAAAATTAAAATTTTAACAAAATTAAATAAAATTAAAATCAAATTAAAGTCAACATCACAATTAAAATTATTATAAAATTAAATCAAATTATAAAACAATATCTTAACATTAGTCAGGACGTGAACCATGCAGCAGTGGTTCACGTACTAACAGTCGAAACGTTCAGCAAAAGCCTTCAGGATACTGTTGCGGCCGCCTCGCACCCTGCGCACCAGGGATGTGCACCGCTTGCGCATGACTGTGTAGAAACAATCCACACGCGCCTCGGCAAACATCCCCGATGCGCTACAGAAACGAGGCAGCCCCAAGAGTACCCTGAACGCGTTATTGTATTGGACACGTAGAGCGCTGTACTGTTTCTGCGTTTAATCCATCCACAGACTGCCGGTACAAAATGCCCTAAATAGGGCTATTATGACGCCCCTCGAACACCGAGCAAATCTGCGGGATATCATATTCGCACGAACAGACAGCGCCCTACGTTCCCTTTCAATGTCTGAATTGTCTTCCAGGTCTGAGGTTAATAAATGTCCAAGATATTTAAAAGTATTTACTCTATTAAGTAGGCATCCGTTGAGCTTAATTGCCGGCAAGTAATCTGGACACTTCCTCTTGGCCCGAAAGACCATGCACTCGCTCTTTTTCGCATTATACAACAAACCATGTTCCTCCGCATACTTTTCACAGATGCGAATCAGTTTCGACACACCACACACAGAGGCGCTCAGCAGCACCATGTCGTCCGCGTAACTGATGTTGTTAAGGCACACAGCCCCAATATGGCAACCGACATGCGTGCTGCTGAGCCTCTCTATCAGTGCATTAACATATAGGTTGAAGAGCTTCGGTGAGGTTAGCCCCACTTGCCTCACGCCGCACTCCAACCCGTATGGAGTCGAGTAAGCCCCCGACCATTGAACAACATTGACCTGATTGTTGTACCAGTATTGGAATACACGGATCAGTTCGTCTGCCACTGACGCTTGTTGCAGCTTTTGCCACAGCAGATCATAGCAAACCAAGTCAAAACCTTCGATAAGTCGAGGAAGCATGCAAAGACAGGTGTACTTCTATCAGTGTAGTACTTGACAGTCTGCTTTAAACACAGATATGCCGCTAGTCTCTTGGGTACATTACCAGTCGAAATTCATACGAAGAAATGTTTCGACGCCATATTTTAGTTTTTTAATAGTTTTAGTTAGGTTAGGATATTTTATTTTTATTTCGTAAGTACATATTATTTCAATCCTGAATACCCATTAATAAATATTTCTGTAAAGATATAAAAAAAAAAAAAAAAAAAACTTAGCTTTTCTTTAGTTCCTGCTTCATCTAATGGTACGGAACCCAAGGTACGTAGGTTCAACTCGCATTTGGCCGTTTTAAGGGTTCCGTACCCAAATAAGACTCCGCTGTCCGTCTGTCTGTCTGTCCGTCTGTCACCAGGCTGTATCTCATGACCCGTGATAGTTAGACAGTTGAAATTTTCACAAGTGATGTATTTCTGTTGCCGCTTTAACAATATATACTAAAAAACAGAATAAAATAAATATTTAAGGAGGCTCCCATACAACAAACGTGTTTTTTTTGCCGTTTTTATAGATAATGGTACGGAACCCTTCGTGCGCGAGTCCGACTCGCACTTGGCCGGTTTATTTTTTATTTTTCATCTTAACTGGATCGTTGAGAACAATTATTTTGTAAGTGAGGAAGACGTGGTTATAACGAGAATATTATGCACGAAAAACTTCCTGTAATGTTTTTGTGCACCACAAAGGTATAATATTTTTTTTCTGAGATATTAATAACATCATAATAAACAGTAATGTTTCTGTTTCAAATGCATGCATGCATGAAACGAATATTCTTCACACAGGTGTTTAAAATTTAACATGAAGCTTGAAAGTGACCGACTATGGGTGGAAAATATTGTTTGTAGAATTGAATGAAAACATACAATAGGTGCTAAATGTATATCCAAAAATATACATTTAGCACCTATTGTATGTTTTCATGCAATTTCAGATGAATATAATGCTATTTTATATTAAAATAGATAGGTACGCTAATAGTTTATACTCGTACATTTTAGATGAATTAATAAAAGTGCTAGGTATAGACCAATTACAAGAATACACGACATTTACATACTTAATTATAGCAACATCTTCTAAAATAATATAGAATTAAAAAAATATGATTCAAAAAACAAAACAAAACAGCTTTGATTAAGGTAAGTATAAAAGATGTAAAAAGAAAAAAAAAATTGACTGACACAAATATCATACAAAAGACGCCTTTGGTTTGACCATTTAAATTACTGCGCAAGAGTGTTTGGAATTTCGGCAGGGAAACAAAGAACACATCCAAATCTGGAAGTTTTATGCTCTCAAAAAATAAACGTGCTCCTGCTTTTAAACAACACTTTTTTTTAAAACTTATTATTAACTTACTACTCTACTGTCAATGTTTTTTAATGATTTTCTTTTACAAAGAAAATTCTTGCAAAAAGCGGTAATTACCTAATCAATAAGGTTTTTTGCGTTTGTTTTTGCAAACACTTCATATGACCTTGACTCGAATGGGTACTCGGATACCATATCTGATAGACAAGTAAATTTTCCCTCGCAATCACGATTTTCATGCGGGTCGGCATGAGCGATCATTATGATGACTTCACAGCGTCATTACCGACGGAATCCTGTCGGCAATTATCTTGGATACGTAACTACTGTCATACTTATACATCTGTGCCGTTCCGGATATTATTTTTTAAGAGCCAAGATGAATATTTTTTATACATAGGCAGGTACTAGATCATCATTTTAGCCAAAAGACGTCCACTGCTGGACATAAGCTTTAACTAACTAGCAATGCTAGTTAGTTAAACAATTTAAAATCTAATAAAATTATGTTTTTTACAAGGACTACTTAGACAAAAATTGCTGGGATTTATAAAAAAAAAAAAAGTTGATTTGTATCTTAAAAATACCTGTTTTTATTCATATTAACCTGATCCCTATCTAATATTTGTTATTATTTCTAGATAGATAAGTCACATACAAATTACTTACGATATATCGAAAAAATATATATATTTGTATGATATATTGCAAAGTATTGATATAACAATACGATATAATAGATCGAAAAAAATATCGCCCTTTTTTACATGAACATCCCTAGATCAGGTCCTGGGGTTCCTGCGCACACTCTTCGAAGTACAGTCTGTAGAAGACCGACAGGCGTGCAAAATTACGCCGATGAGCATGCTGTGAAGCCTAGACACCAACGTTTTATCCCCCTCGTCCGTTCTCGTCGTTCGTTACCTGATTGTATAGCGAGCTTATATTTTTGCCAGAGCCCATATAATACTGGTTAGAGAATCGAGGCAAAGCCCTCTCAACTATTCCTGCCATAAACCGACATCAGACGGCCTTATACAGCCTTTTAGCCTATACCTATAAATTCTAGCTATAATCACACCATTCTCTTAAACAATGCAGGAGTTAAGCACAATAAATCAATCCCGTACAAAATCATTTAGTTTGGCAACCCACGTTACGGACTACGGCTCGTAGATGGTATCAACCATCCGGCGATTCTGAAGTGTTATCGTTGCACAACGATATCTACTGGAATCTATTCACTTTCTTATTGTTTTGTCTTAATTATATGGACTGTAAACGTTCAATGGCAAGCCGGGAGGTAAATAGAACAAGGTGTAAGGTCAAGTTGACTTCATTTGTACCAAAACAATGTATTGAATTTAATCTGTATCTAAATTGGCACTTGCATTCACCATATTACACATGGCGGTCAGAAGCAACTTTGTTTAAAGCTCTCGATAAAAATCATAAAATATTGTAGTATCTGCAAGAATATGTTGTTGTGAATGTTTTAAAAATACCTGACAGCGAAAGTAGCCAAAGAAGATAATCATTATTTGTAGTATGTTTTAGCATTTTTTTTTTTTTTAATGTTATTGTAAAATTATTTACTGTGTCAGGATCTAACTCTCACAACAATAAATTACATTTATTTGCAAATACTCCCGACCTCATCATCTCATCTGCTGTGTTGGGGTCGGCTTCCAGTCTAACCAGATGCAGCTAAGTATCAGTATTTTACGTGGAGCGACTGCCTATCTGACCTCCACAACCCAGTTACTGGGTAATACGATACCCCTTGATAAGACTGGTTGTCATACTTTCCGGCTTCTTCTACCCGTAACGACTGTCAAAGATCAACGAATGACAGGCTTAACAGGGACCAACGGCTTAATGTGCTTTCCGAAGCACGGAGGGTCTAGGTATGTAAAGACCCATCCACGGACCAACCACGGCAAGCGTAGCTTAACCTAGCGGCTGTTATAGTAATAATAGCCACAAGTAGGCTTGCCACCCTTTATGCATGAATTTACCGGGAATTTGGCAAACAAAGTGCGGGACATGGCAAAAAAAGCGGGACTCAGCTGTCAAGTATATGGAGGCGAACAATATAATAAGAAATAATTTTAAATGGTTTTATTGAATGTTTTACTTTGGCATAGGTACAAGTATGAGAAGACTTAAAACATAACAAACGTTGAAACAATAAGGAAATCTAATAAAATTTTATAGTACTTCTACTCTACTTCTGCCCGTAGGTTTAGCCGTAGGTACCGTTTGTTGCCCGTCGTACTACCAGTAGTACTACCAAGCGATCCAGTAGTACCACGGCAAGTTTTTTTTTACCCGTGGTACTACTGGTAGTCCGCATTTCATAGTTTACTCCACGAAAACCCTAGGGATATTGCGAAAACACGGATAATTAGTCAATGGTAAAAACATTTCTGCGAGCAACTTGGAAATAGCACTCGCCGGCCGCTACCGCGGCACCGCTCGCTTCGCTCGCTCGGCTCGCGCGCGGTTGGTCACAGTTTTAACACAGATTGTATGATTCATCATTTTTAACTGGGTGAAATAGGTTAGGTTAGGTTTTTGTGTAAACTATGAAATGTGGACTACCAGTAGTACCACGGGTAAATAAAACTTCCCGTGGTACTACTGGTAGTAATACCGGTAGTACCACGGGCAACAAACGGTAGGTACGATAAAACAGGGCAATTGGCGTCAAGCACGCGTCTTTCGTGGGACGCATCCTCTAAAGCTCTAGAAACGGGATGTCCCGGCAATCGCGGGACGGTTGGCAAGTCTAGCCATAAGCTCCTACCTACTCATATGAAAAGTTAAACTCGCACGCACACAAGTCGCACTTATTTTGTTTATTAATCACCAATTTTAACTAACACACCTTTATGGTAGAAAAAACATCAATAATAAGAGTTCGTTGATATCCAAATTTTAATAATAGACCATAAAGTTTATTACCGCTAATTGCACCGAAACTTGATTTGATTAAGTTTATTCAATAATGTCGTTCACCTATTGCAAGGATGACGTACTTACACAACAATCTCGTGACGTATTGCAAGTTAGAATGTTCGTAATACAGCAATGTTTATTTATTTATCTATTTACGTATACACAAAATACTTGACAGGACAATATATTAACAAAGAAGAGCACAAAGGTACTGCTTATTTCAAAAGTAATTTCTTCCAGCAGACCTGCGAGAGGAAAGTTGGATAAGAAATGTAGACACAGTGTGTAGAAAAGTTAAATAAGAAAACTTAAATTAAAAAAAACTACAATTATATAAAATAAACATACATATAAATACATACACACATAAATATTACCTATAATATACATACATATATATTATATGTAGAATATTACTGTATAGAAGAGAGGTAATGCTCTTTAACTTGCTTTTTAAAGAGAAATAAAGTTTTAGAATCTCTAATGTTAGGCGGAACTGAGTTCCACAAACGTACTGTGTACTGTTTATGTATGTAAAGCTAAGTTAATTAACTCAAAGTAAGATTCAATTGTTTTACTATTGTAAGCTTCAAACTAAGCATCTTTAAGACTAAACTAAGGCCCTTAAAAAATATTGAAGGTTTATAAACAGTGGCTTAACTACAGGGTGGCAAGAAGGCAAAATGCCACGGAAAGGGCCCCCGGTCAGTGGAGAAACCATTAAAAAAGATAGTATCTCGTTTTCCAAGGAAGTTCTCAGTTTTCGATCCTCTTTTAGACACGAAATAGAAACGTCATCTTCTATAAGAGAACTTGCTGACTTATTAATAATAAAGAATTATTTTATATCTTCAAGCTTTCCTGAAGTGTGCACTGCATTTATGTTGTTTCTCACCATTCCTGTGACTACGGCTAATGCCGAGCGATCAATTCCAAAACTTAAATTGACCGATGAATTTGTCACGGGCCTCGAACGGTATAGTTACGCCACTGTTTATAAACCATTTTTCGATTCAGGGATCCGTTTGCGTCACAATAAGCTGTGCTAATATTTGTTAGAGTCAAGTGTCTCCCCCCTGCAAGCTAAATGTTTGTATGGAATTTTGGATATGTGAAAAAATTCACAGCAATAGTATACATAATTACTACAAAAGGAAAACTATCACAGCTAAGTAAGCTTTACAAGTTACCGAATAATAGTCGACCTGTCGACCAACTTATATTTATGGGTGAACTTGTTTTTTAACTATACAATGTTAAGAGATAGTTAACTTTAATTGGGATAAATTCATCCCAACTATACGAGTAGAACCCTTCATTGTGCGTGGTCCGACACGGACTTGGCCCGTTTTTACATCTGGAATTTCTCAGAAGCAGCCCGGAGTTAGGATTTGTGCCCGGTTTATGGCAATAGGCTCGTCCCCTATTACAAGGGACATGGGGCGAAAGTGGGTTTTATTACAGGCACACCTCTGCCTAACCCTTCGGGGAATACAGGCGTGGTGTTATGTTATTATGGACTAATAAACAGGAACCATTACACGAAAAATCATAAAAAATATACTTAGGCATAGTTAATAATCAGGGTCACACAACAACAGACAACAGGGACCAATAACAACAACTGGGACCAATAACAGCAACAGGGACCAATAACAGCAACAGGGTCCGTAATTATACCTTAGCTTTAAGCCTTTGTAACACCTTTTAAACATTATGAAATGCAAATCAAAATAATATGAATATAATAAATCGAAACTTAATCACCAACTTGTTTTACGAGAAAAGTAATAAAAATATTGTTTAAAATGGAAAGATATGCATCATGCGTCACGCGATTGTTTTTGCTAATCAACTAAATTCAAACTGTGTCAAAGACCGTGTCATAGCTTACAATAAACTTTATATTCTAAAAGGATTTATTGGAAAAAAAATGTCGTAAAATACTCCACAAACAAAATAAAAATTAATCACGAACCGTTCGCTCCGTCATTATGTCTCATCAATGAGTAAGATGGAGAACATGCCTTATTTATTTTATAGTATAATTTTCATATAAACGGCAAAAATAATAATTTCTTACCGAAGGCATTGACCTGTCGAATATTTCGGTCCATTAGATTTAATAACATGCAATCATGGCACAAATTAAAACATTACTTTTTGTTACATTGATACATACTTAGAAAAAAAAAGGCAAATCCTACAATCTTCCTATCATGTATGAAATTAGAAATTTTATGTAATCCGTGGGGCACAGTTATCAACTTTTTTTAGATTCTATTAAAAGAACTTTGATTTATAGGTGATCAAAATTAATTACAGCAGTCAACTACCCATACAGTTTCAAAACACTTCGATCACCCACGATTGCATATTTTTTACTTTTTTTAGAATAGCTCTACATACTACATAACGTGATGTAGGTATTTCTGCTCGGTTTGGTTGGTGGTAGGGCTTGTTCTAAGTCCGCCTGGCTAGCTACCACCATCTTATCTAAGTCTGTCGCCAAACAACAATGTTAACAACATTTGTTGTGTTTCGGCAGTTAGAGGTAAGATAGCCAGTTCCTCTGTGGTTGAGGATTCCGGGTGAAGCTCGCTTCCATCTTCGGCCTTATCATCACTTACCATCAGGTGAGATGAAGGCCAATACCTTCACCGTTGTGTGTAAAAAAAAAAAAAAAAAAAAACAACTCCAATTACTTTTATTCCGTAATGAGAAAAACAAAGAAAACTTGAAAACAATGGCGCTGATTTCTCATTTTCATTTTTCTACTTACCATAATTTGACATGAGACTAACTAGGCACATCATTATCAAAAAAAAAAAAAAAAATACCAACATCCAAAAATGTTATTATTTCTACTTTTTAGTTATGGTACCTACCTACCCCACACCAATTCGGATACTAGGTACTACTTGCTATATGTAAACAACAATGACAGGAAGTATTAACACATCATCAAGATACACAAAGTGGATTAAATACGTATTATCGAAGCTAACTCAAAAACTACCTAATCAAAATTAATAAAATTTATATAGGGCCTTACCGCGAGCTTCTGTTACCAAATGAAAAAATAATTTTCAAAATCGGTTCACAACTGATGAAGAAATCAGTACATTAGAAAAAAAAAAGAAATAATAAAACAAAAAATAAAAAGGCATGTATTTAACGCGGCGACAATCTAATCTGATTTAGGGTTTTAAAAATAATTAAAATGGGTAGCAAAAATAATAGGTTGGCAGTTTACAGTGAAGTAACATTTTAAGTACAAAGTAGCTTTGTTTAAATTTAAATTGGCAGAGAAAAAAAATAGGCTTTCATAAATTATACAATGAGGTATAAACAACCTCATTGTATAATTTATGAAAGCCTATTTTCTACTTTGATAATTAGACAATGGTAAAAACATTTCTGCTAGCAACTTGAAAGTAGCGCTCGCCGGCCGCTGCCGCGGCACCGCTCGCTACGCTCGCTCGGCTCGCGCGTGGTTGGTCACAGTTTTAACCTAACCTAACCTATTTCACTCAGTTCAAAATGACGAATCACACAATCTGCCGCAGAACATTATTAGTCGCCAAGTCATTATTTATAGCTCCTCGCCTAATATTTTATTTGACTGGTATAGTTTATTTGCTACCTAAACGCAGCTGCTAGTTTTTAGTTTTTATAATACCTTTAATTTTGAACCTTACATAATATAATAGTCGCGAAAATATTTAATCGCTGGCAAGTTATTTTATTTGTTGCAAACATTTAGTCGACTTTTAAGTTATTAGTCACTCGGAAAATAATAAGCTAAATAAAAACAATAATAATATCCATAAAAAACACAGTCGAACATAGAACCTCCTCCTTTTTAGAAGTCAGTTAAAAAACAAAAGCTTGCGGCCTTACGCTACAGGGGATTGTTAAGTAGATATGAACATAATTCGAACTATCTCATACATACATGGCTTACCCATAATTGTCCGTACGCACCTTAACTGTTACAGTTTAAGACGTAATAAAACTAATACCATATGCGTAACATCCGTTGGTAACAATTATAAAACCGAGCGTTATTGTTAATACGTAGCTTAATTTGGTAGGACAAAAAACAGTTGTTTCGCACTCCTCATAAGAAACAAAACATCCTCATTTAGTGAGGTGTCTGATAGCAATCTTAGCGTAATTATATCTGAGGATTATAAAGCAGTTCAATGGCCCTGTCACAGCACAACAAAGAAAATATCTGACGAAGATATTTGAGCATAAGTCAAGGCGATTTTGAACCCAGATTAATTTTGAAACAAGAATTATGTAAATTATAATCTTGGCCCTTTTAAGCTGGTAATTCGGGTGTTGTTTACAAAATTTAGAATTAAGCACTATTTTTACATTAAATACAGAAAAAATATGCTTTTCCTCCCTGATTAACCCCTTGGGGTGCTTATGGATAACTAAATAAGAGTCATTAGATGTGAGCATGTGTCAAAGGTTTGAATGAATCATGAAAATTATCTGTTATTTTTAGATAACTTCATACAAAAAATATCTGTCTTCTGGCTTAGCACGAGAACCGTAAAGAACCGTTTTATAGACGGAAGAGTAGACAAAAATGAAGTTTCCGTGTAGATGTAGACAATAAAATGTTTTCTACTGCTTTCGTATGGCGATTACAAAATCAAATATGAAGGGAAGTGCCTTCACTACCTTAGACAATTGTCTACAACGTAAAGCATGACGTACAATTTTTCTCCGATTTTGACAGTTTGGGATAGTAAACTTTCTTCTGAAATCTATAATATAAAAATGAATCGCAAAATGTGTTGGTAAGCGCATAACTCAACAACGCCTGGACCAATTTAACCAATTCTTTTTTTTAATGTTCGTTGAAGTCCAAGGATGGTTTTTACGTTTTTTTTTTTTTTTTTTTTTTATGGTTTTTACGAAAAATTAGGGTAGGGTAGAGTAGGATAGGGTAGGTAGGTAGGTAGATAGGGTAGGATAGGTTAGGGTAGGGTAGGGTAGGGTAGGTAGGTAGGTAGGGTAGGGTAGGGTAAGGTAGGGTAGGGTAGGTAGTTAGGTAGGTAGGTAGGTAGGTAGGTAGGTAGGGTAGGTAGGGTAGGGTAGGGTAGAGTAGTGGAGTTTATACTATAGCTTTTGACAGAACGAAGTCTGTCGGGTCAGCTAGTCTTATATATAAAATTCTCGTGTCACAATGTTAGTTACCACTCCTCCGAAACGGCTTGACCGATTTTTATGAAATTTTATATGCATTTATTCAGTAGGTCTGAGAATTTGCTACATTACGTTTTTTTTTTTAAGTTTTAGGTAGGTAGGTAGGGTAGGGTATGGTAGGGTAGGGTAGGTAGGTAGGTAGGTTAGGGTAGGGTAGGTAGGTAGGTAGGTAGCTAGGTAGGTAGGTAGGGTAGAGTAGGTAGGTAAGTAGGTAGGTAGGGTAGGGTAGGGTTAGAGTAGTGGAGTTTATACTATAGCTTTTGACAGAACGAAGTCTGTCGGGTCAGCTAGTAGTCTACATATGTAGAAGAGGACCTAGACAAAGATTCGTTAGTTGTTTTTTCGTAGTGCTTTGTTGCTTTTTTTATTGTTATGTTTATTGTTGGATTTCAGAGGTATTTCAGAGTCTAAAGACTCTGATGTGATTGGGACAGAGAAGGTATGCAGATGGTTGGGTTGGTTTCGCCGTTCTTTTACTGCTTTTGAAGTTATTCGAATAGTAAATGTTACTTACTCTTGCAGTAAGTAAGATTATATATTATTACTGTTATACGAGTATAAAGCTAGACATTATGTAATTAAAGTTCTGAAACTGTAGAGGTATCGACCGCTCTACATAACCTTCAACAGTAAATTATATCATCTGTAAGGAAATAACTATATTTTTTTACAGTTTTGAATAAAATTGATATTACTTAACAGCAGTCAGTTATGTAGTTTTTATGAATAAACCAGATTTTGAATAAGCTGACCAAATTCCGCCATTTATTTTTAACTGATATGCTAATGATCTAATTATAAAATCATAATGCATACTCTAGTTTTGTAACTTTACACTGTTTTAAATATCTTGCGTGGTTTAATTACCTCGAGAAGTATAGAACGAATCCTGTGCATTTATTTATAAAACTAGTAGCCCGTCCCGGCTTCGCACGGGGTAGACAATACGAAAGACATTTTAAGACTCATTTTTCTACACCTTCGGTTACATTGTTCAAATTTTACCAAGGATCCCTAATTTTTTTTCAAAATGAAATGTAGCCTATGTCAAATTGGAAGAATGTAGCATTCTATTGGTGAAAGAATTTTTTAAATCGGCCCAGTACTTTTTGAGCCTATTCATTACAAACATACAAACATACAAAAATAGGTACAAATCTTTCCTCTTTATAATATTAGTGTAGAAGTGTAGATGTAGATGTAGATATGCAAATGTAGCAGTGGGATGATGACATGACAGTAACAGTAGTAAGTGCCAGCCTGGATTCAAACTCACTCGTACCTAAGTCGGGGTACCACTGAGCCACCACTGCTCTTCATATTTCAGCATCATATTTCGTCATATTTCAAGCAATTTACACAAAACCTGAATGAATTATACACCTAAGGGCGGGTTGTTTCACGTACACTTGACGCACGCGTATCCGTCATAAATGGCGCTAACTATCATCAAACCGTTGTTTCACAAAATTATGCCCTTGACGTTCGTTAAAAAATAACGATTAAGTACAGTGACCCACTGGTTAACGTCCTTTTTGTTCTTCGACATTTGAAGTTTGACGATCGGTTTTTTATGCAGTGAAACAACGCTTTGTATTTGACGTACGTTAAACATCATAATGTAATCGTTAATATAAGACGTACGTCTATTACGTTTACGAACTGTTTGAAACAACCGGCCCTAAACCTTCCTTATGAATCACTCCGTCCAGCGGTGAAAACTATATGAAAATCTGTTCGGTAGTTTTTAAATTTATCGCGATCAGACTGATAGACGGGGCCCCCGGGTTTTGTTTTATACTAAGTAGTGATAACATGACATAATATCACGCTTGTATTCCCTGAAGGGTTAGGCAAAAGTGTACTTATAGTATACCCACATTACGCCGGTTATGTTGAATTCCCATATAACAGGGGGCGAGCCTATTTTCATACACTTGTTTTACCAATAAACCATGTTTATCCCGACTCCGGGCTACTGAGATTTTCCAGGTGCAGAAAACAAAATTCAATGATGGAATATACAAAATGTGGCCACGAATAAAATCGTCTTTATACAATACGGTGGCCAACACATCAAGTTACCACAAAATGTCTTTTCTCGTTCGATTTTGAACTTAATCATCTTCATTCATAAATCTATTCAAACTTTAAAATGTAAGTTTAAAATCGTTTGGAGAAATTTGACAGTTTCATATAGCTTGATGTGCTAGCCACTACACTGGCTTGGCTTATTATACATCTACAAAAAAAAACGACCTATTGGATCTTTTTAGGGTTCCGTACCCAAAGGGTAAAACGGGACCCTATTACTAAGACTCGAAATTGTCACAGATGATGTATTTCTGTTGCCGCTATAACAAAAAATACAAAAAAAAAAAAAACAGAATAATATAAATATTTAAGGGGGCTTCCATGTATAACAGAAATTATTTTTTTGCCGTTTTTATAGATAATGGTACGGAATCCTTCGTGTGCGAGTCCGACTCGTACTTGGCCGGTTTTTTTTTAATATTTTATTATACCTTATTAAACCTTTTCAATTCAAGTCCAATTTTAAATTACTACAAAAATATGAATGTCAATGACAAATATACTTTTTCGGTAGCAATAAATACTGCGATTGTAACTCATCTAAAGGTCAACAGTCATATACATAGGTAACAAAAGGAACATATTTAAAAGTAAAAAGATCGGTAAAGTTATCTCGTCAATATTTCGCCAAATCATCTCTAACCATTGTTGTTAATAATCTCAATACTGATGACTGATAGGTATCTATTGATGACGCACTCTTTAAAACATGTAGAAGTACAGTCAGCAACAAAGTAAGCGATGAATGTTAAAGGTTTAATATATACTACACATAAATATAATTAAAGTGTTTGTAATGTCAAAATAACAGTTTTTAACTAAATGCATACGAACAAAGTATGTACTCGTACGGTACTTATTATATTTAAAAAAAAACTTTTTGTCTGTCTGTTTGTTCCAGCTAATCTCCGAAACGGCTGGACCGATTTTGACGGGACTTCACTGGCAGATAGCTGATGTTATAAGAAGTAACTAAGGCTAGTTTTATTTTAGAAAAAGCCAACTAGGCATCATCACTAGCCCCGTACACTGATGTACTTAATTATGGGGACTTAGCCCAGTCCAATGATGAACATAATGTAGGCTTCTCCGACTGCTAGCCACTGAGCTTGGAACTTTATTTTACTCTTGATTCTTGGTTCCTCAAATCTTGAATGAAAACTTGCTGATTTTTATGAAAGGAATTATGTTGTAAAAGAAAATCTTGAGAAAAGGCTAACACAAAAATCAAGTCATTTATTCAAATTAGGCTGAAAATCAGCACTTTTCGAAGATCAAAATGACATTTGACAGTCCCCCAAAACGCCCGCCCTTCTGGTGAAGGGCTTCTTAGTACTTTAGCTGAGAAGAAGAAGTGGCGCAACAAACTCCTCAGGAACACATCTGTCTGTTCAATTCGTTTCGAATTCCCTAATATTTCATAAACTTTTGAAGCAGACTGTACTTTCACGATCAGCGCCAGCGCACCTAAATGTCGCATCGTTAGTCAGTAGTTCAGTATGCTGTCACCTGTGGTCTGTAGATCCCGTTCATTCTTTTTACTGTTACGCATTGTCCTTTGACATGAGATAAATGCCAGATTGTCTTATCTGAGGATTCTTTCGTATCCAACATTGTGATAAATTGAATGTTCAAAGACGTGATATATAATAATTTGTCTCACAATAATTTATATTCAAATAATAATTAATTTAAAAATGTCATACGGGGTTGAAAAATAGTCTTGCGTATTTTTACGATCTATAAATATATGTACAAGTTATAATTGAAATAACTCAAAACCTATTGTACTTATTATTAGAAACAACCGGAACAACTTTTACTGAAAACACCAACACTGAATACGCGGGAAAAAAATCGACTGCTCGATAGATTTATGTTTGTATAACTCGACATTTTGTCGTATGAAGCAGCTGAATTTTTCATAATGATGAGGAAAATTAAGAATGAGTACCTAACTACAATGACCCCTAAATGAGTTTTCAGTTATTTCAATCACATATTGTATCTATGGCTGCTCATGTTCTGGTAAAAAAATTGCCAAGTTAGCAAGCCGGAGCGAGAGTGCATGGGAGGCAGTCACCTTCTTCTGCGAAGCAGAACGCGTGAGGGAGAGGCAGTCTGTGCGCCCGCACGCCCCTAGTCGCCGCAGGAGACACCCTGGGCGGCGGGAATTGATAACCGATTCCCGACCACCGTAGGCGCGGTCTTGCGGACGGCGAGCTGTTGGCAGCGCGCCGTCCGGTAAGGACCAGGCCCGGGTCGACGGCGCGTTGTGTTCGCGCGCCTCAAAGAGATATCAGCAAGCACTAACGGGGTCCGCCAGGACCAATGCCTGTCAGGGTTGCGGGTTTGTCCGAAAGGGATACCGTGGCCTTGCACACAGGCAACTGAATGAACATGGGTGGGTTTCAGAAAGTAAAAGTCTGACACGCCCTCCCGCTCCGCCCACAGCGGGAGAAGTTATTTGATAACATCCCACCCAAAAAGAAGTTAGCCTTGCAAGGGATACTGCCCAGGGTGCGCCATGCGTCATGGTGGTAATTTTAAATGAAATGAATATGATGAGCATCGTACGGCCCGCCGATACGTTTCCCTAACGATCTATTATTACCGAGCAGGCCAGAATCAATCAATCCGTATCAAAATTTGTCGGAATTCTTGAAGCGAGAATGTAGGTATGATGGTCTCATTCGTTGACGCCAAAAGGACAACAAACTTCGCGTTCAGAATAGTAGCATAATATAGTGTTATTGAGGAAGATCGAACGGATTCTTGGCATTGAACTTGAGAGGGAACCCACTTGGCGGGCCTGCCAAATGTGCCGAATACATTGTAATCTTTGTTTGCGGTGGTATACCGGTGCTATCGCTTTGAATCCGTAAATATTCGTTGGCCGACATTTTGACTAAATAATGGCGTACCAGGGGCCCAAGTCCGCTATTTTTATAAATTCGTCACTCCAACACGATCCCATTGTCATTTTGCTAAAAGTTCGTAATCTGCTAAATTCATAATGGTCGATCATTGGTCGGTCAATGGTGTCGTAACAGAAACGTATTACAATGGTATTTTGAACATTTATTCATGCCAGATTTCATTTATATATATTTTTAAATATTATTTATTAGTGTTATAAGCAATCTGAAGTAGTAGGAAGTTGGAAGTTTAGTAGGAAGTTTCATTTGTCATTATGTACGAGATTACTAATTCTTTCAATGGAGTGGCAGTGGCTGACCATTGGAAAGCCACAATGACGCCATTATATTAGTAGATTACCAAACTTGTCAAAATCTACAATTATGAAATCAATGATAGACCATTCTGACACTATTGTAATAGCAGACTTGAGACCGAGTACAAATGTTCACTTCGAAAACTTATTTGAACAATTTACTGCAGATCATGCTAATTAGATCTCCCTACAACTATGACATATAAAGTCTAAGAGGAAAATGCTTAATCACCATGCATGATAAACTGATAATAATTATTAGCAACCGTGGTATATTTTTATTACTAAACAGGATGATTCTGCTGCGCTTTTGACTTTCCCAGTCCTTGGGGCAATTTTATGGGATTAAACCATCGATCATAGTGATAAATGGATTGAACTATCAAATACCACCAGGACAAGGCACCATTTCTTACGAACACTACCATGCCTCGTCCATGTCCGCCTACACAATGGCCCGACATTACAACTTCACTTATTTAGATCATCTCATCAAAGAAATACTTTGCATAGGGAGCAAAAAATGGATTGAATTCAAATCGAGACATACAATCTATTCATGTGATGATTTCACAGATCAGATACCGACTAAATGTATGTAAGTATTGTTTATTATTAGAGTCGAGTTGTTGATTGGTTATCGGGAATAATAAAGGATTTACCAAGTAGGATAGGTATGAACTGTTTTATCTCGAGCTGATTAGGAGTTCCTTAGGAACTTTTACAGCGGTTATAAGAGGCGAAAATTTCGTGGTCGTTAAAGACCGTTTTCAGAAGCATACTTAAGTCACATTATTATTAAATGAGTACAGAAAAATACTTTCATAATTTATCAATTAAAAAATACCTGATAATGGCCAACAATACAACCATATTATAAATCTAAGTCTGTAGGTACTGTGGCCAGCACATCAAGTTACCACAAACTGTCAAATTTACTCATTCGATTTTAAACTTAATCGTCAACATTTTAAAGTTTAAAATCGTTTGGAGAAATTTGACAGTTTCGTGTAACTTGATGTGCTGGCCACTGTACTATCGCGGGCATCCGAATTGGACCACCGTAAGGCCTATTTTGCTGAGTCCCTTGTTTTTGTAAATAAAAGAAAAATACCGTAAATGGACCGGCCGAGCTGGTCAGACATCTGTGATCATTGTAACAGAGCCTGATAAATTTATTTAAACAAATGTTTTTTTTTATTGGTCGTCCCAAAAAGGGACGGTAAACAAATGTGGTCATCTTGAGCACAGGATTTTGTTTTGAAAGTGTGCCGATTCTGATGCCCGCGGTTGTAAAAATCTCACAAAAACGTCATATTTATTTAATTTGTCCAAAACACTAAACCAGTTTCTGACGAAAATTCGCACTTCTGAATATTTGTTTGTTTAAGAACAGTTACAGCAGACTTATGGGTCGAGTAACTTATAATATTTCCTACATACTTTGTGAATGCTCTACTGAAAGAGGTGTTAATTGGACAAATTGTGAATATTTTACGGTACATTATCAGGCACTGTAGTATGATTTTGACCAGTATTTATCTAACTACTTTGAGATTTATCGAGGTTGAGTAAAAGAAGTCCAAAATGGTCCGACATTTTGGATTTTTGTTTTTTTCAACGAAAACAATTTTTGTTGAATATAAAAAAAAGTTATAAAGATTAGTAAAGATTATTTTTTAAATATTTACAGACAAAACGAGTTTTGGTACTTAATGTTATAAATAAACAGCCTAGGTACAAGTTCAATGTGGTTCAGTAACTCAGGACCAAACTGGTTTGCACTATTGACGAGGTCCTATTACGTCTTGCAGGTTTTATTGTACGCTCCAACGAAAACATTGTACTTATCATCGATAAAAAATAAAGAAACTGCAGTACATGTTTGTGCAATTCTACATCGTACGGAATTGCACCTGTTATAAAATAAAATGGCTGCAAATAAAAGCAAACCATCGGTAGGCCGATTAAAGATAGGATTAATCATCTTTGATACTTGATATTTTGATTCGAAGTATAATTCAATGCTTAGATCGTATCTTGATTATAACTTGATACTTTAATAACAGATGATTTGTTGTATTACTGTTTATTAACTTTGTTACGCATTACATTGTTGGTTATTCACGATAGACAAACCAAGTTATCCCGATTGTCCAAGAAGTTTTCACATGCGTAGATATCATCGCAGACATTTGCGGTGAACCACTTTTCAACCTTATTGCCTTAGTAAGAAGGCCGAAAAGTGGTTCACCGTAAATGTCCACGATGGTACTTAGCCACGTAAAAACTTCTTAGACAATCGGGATAACTTATTTTTTTTATTTTTTTTCATTAACTACATAATTATTATCGTTTTTGCCTTAATTCAGTGTTAGCACTTTATTTCACATTTGATTAAAATCCATTAATCCATTCATTTTACCTTTGGATTTTTCGACTGTATCTTTCGGTTATCTTTAGAACTTTCTTAGTAAAATTCTACAATGGTACCGATTCCCTTGTTCACAAACTAAACTAAATTTAAATTCAGTGCATCTTTTTCTTTCTATTTCATCAAGAAAAGGACAGAAGATAAATTTTAGTTTAGTCCTGTCAAAGTAATCAGCACCTGTCACTACTCCATATAAATTTAGACGTGATTAAAAACTTGCCGACTAAAATTACGTCAATTTACGTCAAGCGCTGATTAATTTGACAGGACTAAACTAAAATTTATCTTCTGTCCTTTTCTTAGTGAAATAGAAAGAAAAAGATGCACTAACTTAAATTTAGTTTAGTTTGTGAACAAGGGAATCGGCACCAATGACTCTTTTTAAGAGATAAGAAAATACATAATGCTCAAGAATATCCAGATAAAAATAAAAGAAAAAAATCGACAAATATGGCCTGTAAAAGATAAGTCCTGTTTGCAAAGGGTTTCTTGGACGACGTCTTCTATTTAATATTTTAATGTAAGCTGTTCTTGTAACAAGTTTCTTTTATTTTTCTGGTACAAGTACTTACTTAGGTACATATCTATATCTTATTTATGAACCTCTTTGCAACTATGTAGGTTTTATATTACTTATTAACTGATATCGAATAACAAATCACAGAGGTGTGATTCATCCCTTACAGAGGAAATAATGTGTTATCTAAAACCTGATATAATATGAAGATTGTAGTCGAGTCATTGAAGGTACCTACTTTTTCACTAGTTTTATAGGAAATCTTCAAATTAATTACTATTGTTGTAAAGAAATTGACAATGGAAAGGACGTTCTTATGATAAGAGTAGGTACCTAATTTAAACATGTAAGACTAAGGGCCGATGTGCCCAAAGCATAGAATTAGTATGTACAATATAGGACCAAAGTCAGATATATTTTATCTGTGGAATAAAATTGACGTCTGTCAGTTTTCGTGTAATAACTGTCAATAATTCAAAATTTATTCGCAGCTTGACATAACAGCATGTATAGGAATGTATCTCTAAGTAGTCTGTGATAGGAATTTAAGTATGGTCGAATACAGTAATATCAGGTCAAATTTAGTAAAAATAAAAATAAAAACTATTATAGTGACTTATCCAAAGCTATTACAGGTTGTATCTAGATTCCTAGCTGCAAGGACTGAGTTGTTTTTATTGTATCATCATCCGGTTGTTATAACAAGTTAAATAAATGCACGTACGTAAAATTATAAAGTGGGAAGCTGTTTATCTGATCCCTAAGATCTAGCGAATGTTTTCTACGTTAATTGCAGAATGTAAGAAAAACAGCTGTTGTAAATATGCTGTAATTAAATCAGGAGTCTATGTGCATTTGCATTAAAAAATGGTGAGATAGTAAAAATGGCTGCCATATCTATGGGAAATTAGAACTGGAGCTAAGATCTAGATATAGCCAGCGAATAAGCCGACAAAACCATTTCACGGCCCATCGTGAAAGGTATCCGGTCCACCAATGATTGGAATTTTTCACGAACGCATGTGATTTAACCATCAATTCGATGAGAGCAATGCTGCCTGATTTTGGATATAATTATGTTAGTTCAAAAGGTCAGCATTACCATTGAACGTGGCAATGCTACCAGCCTTTTGAGCACGAAATTTTCGATGCACTACGATTCCTTCCCCCCTTTTTTATACGTGTACATAATATTATTATTATTTAAAGACTATTAGGATTATAAATTATGTATATATTTTGCTGTAAATAAAGATTGTAGAGAGTAAGTAACTGCGGAATAATATTGTCAGAAGGTGAGACTTCTACAAAGATGTGTTGCTTAATCAATTTTGTAATATTTAGGACACTTCACTACCCTCCTGCCCCGACCTCAGTTTACTTGGTGCACCTACAGTTCGTCTTTTTCTCCAACATCTCTATTAGCCTCTCAGTGTTTACTTTCGTCCTAGCCCTATCATCTTCTTTGGTCTTATAGCTTTCCTCATTCACACTTAAAACTTTTCTCGTCATTTCATCTCATGTCCGTCCAGGGCCTCAAGTCTGCTATTACAATAGTGTCAGAATGGTCTCGCCATTGTGAGTATTTGACAGTGTTTGTATGGCAAATCTGTCAAAAACTCACAATGAAGAGACCATTCTGACACTATTGTAATAGCAGACTTCAGGCCCTGGACATTCGACTTCTCCTCATTGTAGTTTTTCTGTCTCCGGCTCTACTTTCAAACTATCACCTAATATGTCCTTAACATTTTCAATATATTCAACCATTCAACATATTCTTGTTCCAAAAATACTTTATGTTCGCTTTATCTTCTTCGTTTAGTGTAAAGTGTAAACGCATCTTCAGATCTAAGTACTGATTGTCAATTGTTACTTGCACATCTATCATCAAGGTGGCATTCATGACGATCCTGGTTGTATGACGAGGGTACAAATGAGGCGAATCGATGGCGCTTATCACGTGCCTTCGTAATAGTTACACGATTACAGAGCGGGGTTCATAGAAGAGGTGTAACTGCGATGCGCGAAAAGATAGAGAGGACACGTTTTTAAAACTAATTATTAGCTTTTGTCAATGTGTCTTATAACTTTTTATTGGTAAAGCTTTGGACAATATTTTTGTAATCATGATATTGTGCAAGAGCTTCGTACAATTCAATGCGGGTTTGCGATATTCCTAAGGTTTCTGGATTCGAAATTAAGATTGGAACTGGAAAGTCCGTGTTTACAGATATATGTATTTTTTTGTTATTTTAATACTTACTGCACTATATTTTTGTGCCTCTTTGTATTAAAGTAAGTACATAACAGTTAATTTGATAGGGTATATTAACATTTGTTAGTTTACTTTTTGCTTAACTTATCGACATTTTCGATCGCGGACTATACCATTGTGTTAATCTATTACTGCGGATATTACAGGATGTTACACTATTTTTATGACTGCTACAGGTTTTTGCTGGCATTTTTTGCATGCCTGAGCATTGCATTGTTCTAACAAGAAGAAATCAGTTACCGTAGCATAATTATAATATGATGTACCCAAGGGGAGTAAGGAAGCGTTAGAAGAATCTCTGATAGCTTAGGTAAGTGGTATATACAGGGTGTTTGGCAGAACGTTGAACATACGAAAATGGTGGATAGGTGGGGTCATCTGCTACTTACTCAGCCCTAATTTATTTGGCCCTGGCCCCCTGAATATAAAAAAAAAAATTGTTTGCTTTCTTTTAGTTTCACCACTTTCTTAACTTTAAAGTGTATTTTTTTATTAAAAATGGGTAAAACAGGCAATATTTTAGTTTATTTTTTTATCTTTAATATTGGCAGATTCTTATAAAATTATTGCTTTATTCAGATGTTAGCTAGAAAAAAAGTTATGACTCCTCAAACTTACAGAAAGATGTAATAAATAAAAATATTGCCTGTTTTACCCATTTTTAATACAAATTACACTTTAAAGTTAAGAAAGTGGTGAAACTAGAAGAAAGCAAAAAAATTTTTTTTTTAATATCCAGGGGGCCAGGGCCAAATAAATTAGGGCTGAGTAAGTAGCAGATGACCCCACCTATCCACCATTTTCGTATGTTCAACGTTCTGCCAAACACCCTGTATAAGTGGTGGTGGTAAGTGGTGCATACATACCTTATTTGTTAGTATAGAATGGATTCGCTTTTGACCTCGACCTCGGTTGATGGAAAGTTCTAGATGAAGCCTACGATATAAAGGCATTTAGAAGATGCTTAAAAAACATAGCGTCAGTCTACTAGCAGAAGATGGCGTATGGCGGGTTATCTAAACAACTAGCCTCAGATGTAAGTAGACAGATACAAATGGAATTATGTAATGGACCTTTGACCTTTTGACCTTTTGTCCAGCTATATGACGCTAAAGGGAACAAAAAATCGAATCGTTTAATAAACTATTCAAATCCATTTAATTTTGTGTCATAATTCATCATTTCGGCCGGAAGACGTCCACTGCTGGACATAAGCCTCCCCCAATTGGGGGGGTTTGCCATAATCGCCACGCTTGGCAGGCGGGTTGGCGATCGCAGTATGGTGTTAAAAATGCATAGAGAATACTGCTGCCCATTCTCTAGTAAGTCCCTTAGTCGCCTTTTAGACACCCACGGGAGGAAATGGGGTGGTGCTATTCTTTACGTCCGGCACCACACGGTACCGGAATTTTGTGTAGGTAATGATAAAATTTAGTAAATTTTATGTTCCTCTGTAGTTTAATCAGTTAATCTTTGTAGTCTAAACTAAAGAAAATACATTTATTTGGCACAGACTAAAAGGCACACATGACACAATATATTATAGGTACCTACAGCAGATTAAAAAAAAAGTGTAAATTACGATGTGAGAAATTAGCAGGCAAGTGTGCCTCACGGCTGCGTCGAAAAGGCTCAGTTCAGCAAAAATGCCAAACAACTAGTGCCCGACGCTGGTTTTCAACTGGACCTGAAGAATGAGGTGACGGATTTAAATCAATTATATACAGCAACGTGTATAGAAAAAAATAGTTAACGAAAACATTAAAGTTATAATATAACGAACCGACCGTTCAACGAACATAATTATGTAAATCATAAAGTTATTTGTGAAACATAGATAAACAGTAGGTCATACATATAAAATAGCACGCTATGTTTTGTCATAAGTAGAGATCGGATATTCGGATGCATATTCACCTAAAGTTGAGAAGTTTGCTGTTATGGAAAGCGCTTTTGTATCGAATAAATCCCGCGGTTCCGGTGTTTTATTTTTTATTTTAACTAACACACACCACCCCTACTCTTACACTCTACATACACATATTTGTAAAGGGGGTTAAAATAATTTTAAATAAATATGCATCTGAATAGTTATGCAATCCAAGAATCCCGGGTTTTTTTTTTTATAAATAATGTTTTTGATGTCGCATCTTTACTATACACCCGACTTGTTATGCATTGCCGGTATTCCTAGCATCACGGGATATTTTCTTACAAAAAAATATATTTTAAGAAGCTGCTTCCATACTTTCATAGCTAAAAATTAACTTTAGTTAAATATGTATCCGATTATCCGATCTCTAGTCATAAGACATACAAATATGGTAACATGCAAAGTTATAATATGTAAAAAAAATATGTCATTAATAAAAACAGAAATTCCAATAGTCATTAAAAACAAATTATAGATGTGAAAATTTTAAATGCAGCATTAATAACTGTTTATCGTTTAAAAAACTCGTCTATTGGATAGTAGCATTTGTAAAGAAGAAGTCTCTGCAGTACGATTTTAAATTTTGACAATGGCAATGTACAGTCGGTCTAAAAAAATCTGTAATAATCTTTAAACTGAAATACGACTAAAGAAAAAAAAAACGGGTAGCGTAAATATAGTAGGAAAACCAATGGAAATAATTTAACGCCATTGTCAGCATTCATTGTTTGTCTCATCAGTAGTGATTAGGAATCGTAAATAAGTAATTATATAACTTTTTATGACTGTTTTTATCTACAATCAAGTTTCTTCCCAGGAAGATCCTCAATGAGAATCCTGTTACAGACTATTTACCTCGTCATTGTCTATTTCAGGGCTTGTTAACGTTACCAAATAACAAAATAATAACCGTTACGTAACGTTAAATTTCAATGTTATACCTACTAACGTTACAAAAATTTAACGTTACTTGATAACATTACCAGTAATATAACGTTAATTAACATTAACAAAAATGCGATAACTAACGATAATTTAGCTACGTTGCCGTTCTGTGGGTAAGAATTAGGCAGATTCAGGCAACGTTTTGATCGGCACGGCATCAGAGAGGCGCGAGGGCGGGCTCCCGCCGCGCCGTACGCCTCAGGCCCCACTACTTACATCTCAACCGTTTAAAATAACGATAAAATTAATAGCCGCATAAATAACGTTAAATCGATTACCGTTATTTTAATAATAACGTTTACTCTGTCAATACAAGGTAACGTTATGAAAATTTACCGATATTTAAAGCCCTGGTCTATTTTACTTAACTTAGTGTTTCAAACAAATGACAGGCTTTAATATACCTTAAGTAAATGTTGACTTAAGAGCGTTGTCACGGGTCCACTAGCGCTACTCCTTTAAAAACATATTATCTCGTGACTGAGAAGGAATTATGAAAAACCGCTCAATCAACTATATCGGTAAGTATATCTAGAATTTTCTAATACCTTTTATAAAGTTCCATATTGACACACGAAGCAACAAAATACGATCTAGAGGAATGTGGCCGTTTTGTTTATTAGAATAACAAATTCCAATAAACAAAATAGTGGTTAAGGCATCCATTACAATCAGTTTAGTTATCTAGCTAGTACACACCAGCGGTCACTATCGAAGTATCGATCGAATTAGCATGAGCCGTGCGCCGGCGCAGCATATCGGCGAATCTTCTTACAAGCCCTGCGCTACACAGCTAACAATGTTGGCCTTACATCAACTACAAGATTTTTCTCTTGAATTAATTTGAGAAATTATTATTTAACAATCGACGACCCGACTGATTTGCACGGTTTTTCGACTTGATACCAACAATCACAAATATTTTTTTACTAGCTTTTGCTCGCGGCTCTGCCCGCGTGGATGTCGGTTATTGCGTAAAAAAGTAGCCTATGTCCGTCTGCATATCCCAGGCTATATCTCTGCCAAATTCCATGACGATCGCTTCAGCGGTTAAGGCGTGAAAACGTAACAGACAGATAGACAGAGTTACTTTCACATTTATAATATTACTAGCTTTTGCCCGCGGCTCCGCCCGCGTGTATGTCGGTTATCGCGTAAAAATGTAGCCTATGTCCTTCTCCATATCTCAGGCTATATCTCTGCCAAATTTCATGACGATCGGTTCAGCGGTTTAGGCGTGAAAACGTAACATACAGACAGACAGACAGACGGACAGACAGACAGAGTAACTTTCACATTTATAATATAATAAAAATTCAATACATTTTTTAATATAGTCTATTTACATTTAACCATAGTACGAGTATGTAGGTACAATTTTGTTCGATAACTTTTTGTCATCTTGTAGGTAGGGACGTGATCCCATTGCTATAGAAATTTTGGAACTTCTGATCAAAATACCGCGACAAGTGGATTTGGCAGTCCTCTCTTGATTTTAACCTGACACTGCCTAAAGAATTCTGAAGAGACCGAAACAGGTGGAAATCTGAAGGTAAAACTTCTGGTAAAAATCGCATCAAAATCAGTTGCGGAGTTTAGAAGAACAACGTCACACACACAGACACGAAAAGCGACTTTAATTTATAAACAAAGGTTTATTTATGTTATCACAGTTTATCTTGCAAGCGTTGTGCAGATATGTTTTTTTTTTTTGGCAATATTTTTCAGCTAGGTTCCTGTGAATTTAGTCGCTATTTTTGAGGTTGCGTCTCAATTTAGGACTGTTTAGAAACGGGAAACTGTCGTTAGCGTTAGCGACCTTAGTCAACTTTGGAAGAATGAATAATATTTAAACACAATAGTGAATAATTTAAGAAATACTTTGAAAATTACTAACCACTAAATAACTGCTAAGTGAGCAAGTTATGTAGGTACACTTATTTCTCTACAATGAGAAATAAGTGTACCTACATAACTTGCTCACTTAGCAGTTTTTAGTTTCAACAAAAAATATATTTTGAATGAAATCGTAAACAAAAATAAGATTGTGTCACAAAAAAAAAAGCAGAAATTCTAATTTCAAATAATTTCTCACGTGCAATCCAGAAATCCTAATTTCAAATAATAAGTCCCGTTGTGAAACCTCTGTGGTCTTCGCCCAAAGTGTTTCCGACCAGTTACATTGTGCGATAAATCGTCTTTGCAACAAAACCCTTCGTCACGACCGATGCGTGCATGCATAATGGAACACAGCCTACTCTTCGAACAATTTTCAAATATCCTGCATGTCCTTTTACTGTCTTCAATCACTTTTTAACGGTATAAAAAGCTTTAATTGCGATAAGAATCGATGCTGAAGATACGTCAATTAAAATAAAATTAATGTATCGTTATTCGGGAGTACAAAATGTTTCTGCCCGCTGATAACGATTGCGCCTTATTTAGACTTCAACGCGGTCGTACTTCGTGTGTTTTTATATTACTTTAAGCATTTTATTTTAATGAGGCTATGTTCCTTATTCGGTAAGTACGTACATACTTACTATTGTTTTTTATTAACATATGTTTAAATAAATGTTATTTATGTTTAATTTATGGATTTCAACCTGTATAATATTTATAAATAAAATATTTTCACTGGTACTCACCCAAAAAATCCTTCAGCACTATTTAGTAATATCACAGACACTGTAACGTTCAGTCTTATTCTGGTGCAGAATAATCGGAACTAGCGTTAATATAAAAAAAAGTCGTTCTCGAAGTGAGCTTCTCGGTTAGGAGTCGTAGTGAAAATGGCTAGTGTTCGTAGGGGCTGCAATCGTCCTTGCGTGGCAAGCAAGGTCTCAGCAAGGCTGTATAAGGCTGTGTGTGGATGCGCAGCGCAGTACCCCAGCCTCTTATACGTGCGTATGGGCAGCACACATGATACACTTGGCACTCTTATCGATACTATTAAACGCGTCATGATGATCCGTTGTGGGGGCTCCGCTAGTGTTTTGTTTTTTACGATTACTACCTGTGAGTACATCTAAAGCGATCGCGATTAAATAGTGATTACCGATTCGGTTAGTGTGTTGTCATCGCTGTATGGGATTATAATGAGTTTGAATAACTATAGTAACGTTATTTTTTTTTTTTTTTGTTGGTAAGGGCGCTTTGTTCTTATGGAGGAAAGTTAAATTATTAACTTTAATGTGTTTTGTGTTATTTTGTATGACCAATGATTTCATATCTTAGATATGTAGATGGTGATCCTATTCATTGAACTTCATGGGTTTTTTATAGTTGATTGAAGAACAATGTGGGTATTTTGTACCACAATACAGTGTAGGTACGTAATTAATAGACAAGCACGTATAAAATAATTTGATGATAATAACTTAATTGCACAGATATTTAACTGGAGGAAAAAGCTGCAAGTTTGTTGAAGTACATACCTAAGTACTACATTCTTTGTAGAATCTCAAACTCAAATCATTTATTTCAATTAAACCATTTACAGGCACTTTTGAATTGTCAAGGAGTCGGTCAGTAAGAAAAATGAAGCTACATGCCCATTCCAGAGCGTAGTAGGTACCTATGGAGAAGAACGGGCAAAAAACTCCATGGACACTCTTTTAAATTAAATTGTTACAAAAATAATTATAAGTTTGATAATTATTAGAGTGTAAGCTGCTATCTAAACGTAGATACTCCACTCTATCTAGGTTCAGATTTTTTTAATAACAATTTGCAGCAATTTTCACGGTTTTCTTGCTATACAGTGCATTAAAATAGTCTCCGCGAATAGCGATATATAATTGCCATAATTATACGTCCGATAACCCCTGGGCATTCAGTCACACTAACATTTTTATTTTTACCACGAGCTATTCTCATAATGACCGATGACCTTGTGGAGGCCGCAGGAATCCGCTGGATGCGAGAAGCACAGAACCGATCGAAGTGGCGGTGCTTGGAGAAGGCCTATGTCCACCAGTAGACGTCTTTCTGCTGAAATGATGATGATGATGATCCTCATAATATGCGTAAGTAAACAAACACCCAGACCGGGTCGGTACCACTGTGTCGTGCTGAAATAAAGGTTGGAACACAGGTCAAATTGTTAAAATTGTCTTATGCAAACAAGCAATGTACTCAATTATGTTTAAAATTGTCTTATGCAAAAAGGCAATGTACTCAATTATGTTGACTGTAAGTGACATTTCATAAATGTCATCTATGTTTTTTGCTTCCTTCGTCTGTGGTTTTCTTCCCTTTTCAAGATGTCTGTCAAGAGTCATGTATCGTTTCTGTGTGCTCCTGAATATTTTTAATATAAAACAGTAACAAAAACAAATTTGGTCATTTATTAAAACCTCTAACATAAATCCATCCAATTAACCAGTACGCCAATCGATCTATCATCGATTACAATCGATTATGTCACAATTATTCTAGTGATAATAATTTCCACGTCGCTTCCAAAAATAATGTCAAAATTATTTTCCTCTTTGAAATCATCACTCAAAATCGCGCGTCAAATAATTCTGAACTAAACATTGATTTACCTGGTCAAATCGGTAGTTCGTGTATTGTATTATATTGTATTACGGACTGGTGTCCACAACTCCAAGTCCAACCGCGTATTTTGCAAGTAATAACGTTATCAGCGAACAACAAAAACATTTCTCTTTTATGACCCTTAAGGAATTACAAGTATTACAGTTATAAATGTATTAATAAAAAAGGCCAAGTGCGTGTCGGACCACGCACAATGAAGAGTTCCGTAGTAGGGACGAATTTATCCCAAGAACAAATTTAACATTGTGGTTGAAATACATGTTCTCCCATACATTCCAACTGCAAACTGGTTGGCTATTACTCGTTATCTTGTAAAGCCTACTTTTCTGTGATAGTTTTCCTTTTAACTTCGTTATATATAGGGTGTGTCTATTCAAGTACGAAATATTTTAAGTGGTAAAGAAGCAATGGAAACCTTTTTTTTTTTAATCTGACAATATTTATTAAAAAATTAAATAATTTAAAATTACTTGATATGATGATTAATTATCAAAACTCACCGCGCTCGTACCGTCACCGCCGCGGCGTCGCTGCGTCTGGGCGGGTCATTCATAGAATAAGAATTAAAAAAAAAAAAAATCGCTTCTATGGCTTTTTTACCACCTATAGATGTTTCGCTTAAAATATTTCGTGTATGAATAGATATACCTTATAAATAGGTACTACTGGGGACACTTGACTCTAACAAAAATTTGCACTTTAAAGCTTAATATTTCGCAAACGGATCCCTGAGTCGAAAAATCGTTTGCACAGACCCACAATGCAACTACACTACACACCAAGGGATACACGAGAAAAAAATATATCCGCACTTTACGTCCAAGGAAAGATCTTATATTTTGTATTTTTTTTTTTAGATTGTTGGCGTCATTAGTACATATGTATAGCAGAAACAGCCTAAAATGTTCCCAATGCTGGGACACAGGCCTTCTCTCGGTGAGACGAGGTGGGCCGTAATCGACCACGCGGGCCCAGTACGTGTTGGTAGATGTGACATGTCTTCAAATTTTTGGCTTTGGGAGATGCCAGATGGATGTTTCGTCATGATGTTTTCCTTCATCGTTTTGAGAGCAGTGGTGTTGAAATAATTTACAAAAGTAAAGCGCCTATCTGGGTTCGAACCTACGACCTTCAACTCGCGGTCGTTACCACTGGGCCACCACTGATCAATATGAATACCCATGCCAAATTACAGTTTTCTAGTACTAAGATTCTCTGAGCTATACCGTGTACAGACAGACAGACATCAGACATAGCGAAACTATAAGGGCCTTATCACACTGAAGATTTGCGAGCGAGTTTAAAGTGAGGCGAGTGCGCGACGAGCTCGCAGCGAATTTGCATCGAACGGCGCGCGGAACACGCCACGAAGACGCGGCGGGAGCGCAGCGAGTTCGCGGCGTGCTGTCCGCGTGTCAAACACTCAAAACGCGTGTACAAAAAGGCGTCGACGGCGCTATTCGCGGCGAGCTCGCTGCGCGCCCGCGACATCTTCGCGTACTCGCCTCGGTTGCAAATCGCCAGTGAGATAAGTACCTAAGGGTTCCGTGTTGACTACGGAACCCTAAAACGGGATAATCACTGACCATACCAGCTTATTACCATTTAAAAGTGATAAAACCCGAAATTTAACTGGTAAACGTTTATACATTAGCAACTCAGCGGGGATTACGGAAATAAGCTAAAAAATATGCAAGCATTAAAGAAATGTGCGGCGCCAGTGATATAATGAAAGATTTTTAGGGGATTTTATCGGTTATAACCTTTTATATTGAAAGAAAGAAAATACGTTTATTTGCGGTAAACATGACACAAAAAAATAACACAACCACAAAAAAAAAACTAGTTGGGGCAAAATATGCGTCACATCTATGCAAAACGGCCATCGTCCAGAATAGTGCTTTGACCCTATGCGAGACAGAGCCCCTCGAGCCCTATGCGAGTAGAGAGATTGCTTTTGTTTAAATTCAGCTGTTATATTGATGTGGCAACATTAGTAACGCCCCCCCCCCCCCCCCGACCCTTGAACCCGCCCGCCCGCGCGGTGCAAGTAATCAATACCATCCCCAACAAAAATAACCAGATGCAACAAGTCCCCCCTTGTTCAGTGTCCAGTAGCACCCTAAGCCTAGGTTCGAGTCCCACTATGGGGCACTCTTAGCTGTGCTACTTAGTTTTTAGTTAAGGCAACGATAACCGACTTTTAATGATTTTATACTGAAGATCACATCTAAACAAGTAGTGTTAATGATTTGGAAAAAATATATGTTAAATTAGAGCATTTTCTTAATAACTTAATATGTGAATATTTTAGATTATATTTATATTATTACATAGTGAAATTAATTTGTAAAGTTATGTCTAACGCGGATAAAAAACTGCGAATCACGCAAAATCTGTCAAGCGTATTTTCCTGAAACCTTCACCTTTTTAAACATAATTTAGTTATTGATCTTTTAGTATACGTGTTTTATTAAAATAACTTTTGTTTTATGTTAATAAATTAATAATGTGTCTTATTTGGGACAGCTCTCCTGGATGGGCGAGTCCTATTACTAGCTGGACGTACGACGCATTTGATGAGCTCTGTACAGAACACGCAAGCTAACCACTCAAGGTCACTGTCATATATCTGGGCCTTAACAGGCGAGAGGCCCTTCTGGCCCCGCCAACGCTTGGTTAAGCAATAAAAGCTTTCAGCTAACTATAATAGGTCTAGCCACCGACGGTCCCTTGCCATCCTCCCCCCCCCCCCCCCCCCCCCGACTCTGCCCTAAGCCGAGGTACGTACCCCACAGGGGGTGCCCATAGCGTGCAGTCGGATAGTTTATAAGTACGCCCTGGCTGGAGGCCTTAAATTTCTATTAGGACCTTAAGGCACCACAGGATAGCCCGGTTAAAGAGTCCGAACCCCTCGTGGTTACACTCTGAGATGCCCTTTAAAAAAAAAAAAACAAAAGGTATGAACAAAAAAAAAATTGTAACAGGCTGGGCTTGATTCATCATCAACATGTCAGTCAAAAGACGTCCACTGTTGGACATAGGCCTCCCCTAAAATGACCACAGCGCCCGCATCCAGCGAAATTCATCATAGAGTTTATAGTGTTAGCAAAGCTTTGTTGCTGCAACTGAATATTGGATCGAGTTTCTTATGATAGTTATGATCTAAATAGGCGTTGGACTCGGTGACATTAGGGGAGTTTGTTGCTCCATTTCTTCTTCCCAGCTAAAGCACTAGGAAGTGGTGAAGGGCGGACATTTTGGGGGACTGTCTCAGTAATTTTGACATTCAAAAAGAACTGATTCTCAGCCTAATTTGACTAAATAACTTTTGATTTTTATTGCGGTAATGCAAAACAATACAACAACTCGTTACAAATATTATGTAAAATTCTCACATCTACCACGTGAATTTCATAGGTACCTATTGCAAAGGTACATGATGTAGGTACCTAAGTAAACAGAAATAAGAACCCATCAATACCCATCGTTGTGCTTGACTTGATACCGATACCGCACTTAACATGATACCTACAAATGAGGAATCGGTATTCGTTTATTAAGCAGGTTTTTTTTTTTTTTTCCGGATACCCACTTCAATTGTGCCGATTCCCTTGTTCACAAACTAAACTAAATTTAAGTTCGGTGCATCTTTTCTTTCTATTTCATTAAGAAAAGGACAGAAGATAAATTTTAGTTAAGTCCTGCCAAATTAATCAGCGCTTGTCACTACTCCATACAAGTTTAGACGTGATTAAAAACTTGCCTACTAAAATTACGTCAATTTACGTCAAGCGCTGATTAATTTGACAGGACTAAACTAAAATTTATCTTCTGTCCTTTTCTTAATGAAATAGAAAAAAAAAGATGCACTGAACTTAAATTTGGTTTAGTTTGTGAACAAGGGAATCGGCACAATTATCTAACTCAGCCTATGACGTCACATAAAATTGACCCAACGTGCATAATAAGACACGATTGCCTTCCTATTCATGCAACAGTAATTTGTAATCATCCTTTAAACAAGTGAATATGTAGTCACGAGATTGTTAAATCACACATATCATAACTGACATGCCTATGAATATTACAGAAGAATTAATATAAATCTACAGCTGTACTAAGCTTATGTACCTGTAGAATACTTATTTGACGAATCAATCATGAATGCAAGCTGAGGGCAACGCAGGACCTGTCGTTGCTTAGAAGAGGGTTATGCCTAGCAACGGAGGGTGTTCTGATAATGATATTGATTGTGATAGATGCTCAATAAATAAATGGGTAAATTCAAGGTATAAAAACGTTATTCCTTTAAAAAAACGTGAAAATTTTGGCAGCAGACGGATACCTGATCGAAGTTTGTTTTTTTTGGTCTGATGTTCAGGCAGTGCAGTGGTGGCCACCATTGCCTGAACATGAATATCGCTTACCTACTAAAGACTGAAGAGGTGGTCTTGGTAAGCTATGATTTTTTGGAATTATTTTTTAATGGTGATTATAAAAATACGGTGTTTTAAACTATAAATTAAAAAAATACGTTACAAAAACATGTTTATTTATGTGCATCGTGTTAAATATTCACACATACCAGCTCATAAGTCACTGAGAATTTAGTGTTGACTGCTTTATTGCTCTTTAATTCATGACTCCAAAAATCAGGGTAAAAAAAACCATTTTTAAGTAAAACAAAAATCGAATTTAGGCTAACGACTAAATTGACATGACAATGCTAATAATTCCCGTTACGCTGCGACCAGCATTTTACAAATTAATCAAATGCAATTTTATTATACACTGACTACATCGGAATACTATTTATAGCCGATTTGACATCCATAGTCCACTAAGATACGTAACCTCGGAGACACGATCCGTCATGTTTTAAGATAAAATATCACTTAAGTCATCGGAAAAAGATTGTGGCGAGGAACTCCCGCGACACTTACTAAAACGATGAACGTTTATACCGCGAACCGTTATGTGATCACGTCGACGTAATCTGCATTTTTGCAGTCGCAAGCAGATGCAAAAAAACAACATACGCGGTATACAAAACTCGTTATTATTTTCTCATAATTGCCAGCAATTTTTCATATCATTGTTATTAAATGTTATCTGAACATGATATCGTGGTTTGCAGTTACCTTTCAAGGGTCAAATCGATTTGTCAAGCAAATATTTTTTTAAATAAATATTGGATATTTGAAAAATGTGATCAATATTTCACGACATTTGTGCCACCTAATGTCCCCAAAGCACTACCTGACCTATTTTAATACGCTATTGTGTTTATATTTGTTACATGATCAATGGGTTTCTCATTTAAGTATATAATCATAATTCATGTAACCATTTAGGTTCCAGTTATAATTATTATTAATAGGTAGTCTTTAGAACCCGTGTACGGTACATAAAAAATAAAATCATTTATAATTTATCAAAGAATTCCATCAAGTAACTAGACGACTTAAGACAGAAAAATAATAAAAAATAAGAACAATTTTCTTATTTTGCTATGAAAGTAAACATTGTGTTTGATTATTTATCATGAAAAATACTAATATTTCTAAGTTAAAACGCATGACACACTTCTACATTTTTGTGAATTGTAAAATGAGTTTTTTTTTTTTAATTCAAAGTCCAACTTTGTCTTAGATCAAATTGACGCTGATTAATTAGAATACCTAGGATGGCTATAAAAAAAAACATTGTAATCAGTGACTGAAATGTCATTGACATCACATTACCTACATGTGAAAAATAGTCACAATTATATTATTGACTGTCGTTAAAAGAACGTACTGCGTAGAAGCCCGAAAGTCAGAAAACCGGCCTGACTTTAATTTACGTATCGTTTTCTATATTCATTATCCCGTGATTGGATTATGGAACTGTAATGGCACACGCTCCGTGCAAACTACAGAATCTTCTGGAATTTTTTCTCATAGTTGTGCTTAAACAGAAAAAAAAAATCTACCTAGATCAAAATCGAAAAATTAAAATATTTGATTTCACAAAATCAAAATATTTTATTTTAAACCTACATGTGCACTTATGAAACGTCAGAAGCTAGGTGCACGGTTTCAATTGGTCGTTTCCTATGAAGAAGAGCCGGCAAGAAACTCCTCGGAAACAAATCGAAACATCTATGAGTCTACAAGAGAGAGAGAGAGAGAGATCTTAGCATACCGCAGTCTAATAATTTTCTGTAAAAAACCTACTGAGAAGAGATAGCATGGCTCTTGATGTCCATAGGTAAACATCCCAAGTTTTTTGCACCACGCAGAAATATTTTGAAATTGCGACTGACGCACATACTTTGTCGACACTAATGTCTGACCACAAGGGACCTTTTGTATCTTTTTTTATACGCAATAACGCATCTCTAAGAGCATGTTTGCTTACTTTACGCTCAATGGCTTTAGTTAAATATAAGTGAGTACTAAAGTCTAATTTGGTGTCTTTTTCCTCGGTTAACTTATGACTAACTTCAGAAAAGACACCACCTCTCCATTTATTATAACTCTAGCTTTTGCCCGCGGCTCCGCCCGCGTGGATGTCGGTTATCGCGTACAAAAGTAGCCTATGTCCTTCTCCATATCCCAGGCTATATCACTGCCAAATTTCATGACGTTCGGTTCGGCAGTTTAGGCGTGAAAACGTCTAAACTGACGAACGGTGTGATTAAGAGAAGATGTAGTGACAAAAATTGAAGAGTATGCTTAGATGGTTTGGTCTTGTTGAGAGGATGAATGAAAGGCGACTAGCAAAAGGTAACTAACAAGTCAGATGTGAGTGGAAATGCCGGGACACGCCCTAGGAGAAATAGTACATTACTTGCCAAGGGTTGTAAAAGAAAGAAAGCCCGAAATCGCAGGTATTTGTGACCCGAGCCGCAGGCGAGGGTTGTAAATATGCGATAGAGGGCTTTCTTTTTTTACTGGCTGTGGTGAGTACACAATTTTACGTCTTCACCTGGCCATAATGCGAGTTTTACTGTACGCGTAGCGTGCGGTAAAACTCACATTATGGCCAGGTGTGACGTAAATATAGTAACCTAATTGGTGATGTTCTTCAGAAAGATCAGTTGCGTAGCAATCGCAATAGGTGTGCGTATGACCAGAGGCCCAAGTGTGAGTTTATTTTAACCATCTCGAGTTTACGCATCGATCGCGTTCAGCACTCCGATTGGTGAAGGGCCAATCGGAGGCCAGTCAGAACGCCGAACGTGCTCGATGCGTAAAATCGAGATGGTTAAAAGAAACACACTAGGACCTCTGATGTATGAAGGTAAACGAAACAAAAAGAGTATGTGAGGAGCGTAGCAGGTGGCGTTCTATAGTTTCTACCTACCCCTTTGGGAAGAAGGCGTGAGTTTATCTATGTATGTACTCGTATATTAAACAAAGTATGAAGACTCAGACTTTCCTTAAGCCCCTTTGAACATAAAATTTTGGACGACTAAAAATGATTGTCACGAAGAATGCAAAAACTTCTCGCGAATAAGGACCGAGTGACTATAAAATGTAACGTTCCATGATGATGTTGTTAATGACTTACAGCGAACACGCGCCATTTTGAGGCGAATAATTATTAAAAATAATGATTGAAGCACCGTCTTGATGGAAGAGTCTTTGTCATAAACCGCAGACTAGACAGGTCGAAAAATTAGATTTAGCTTTTCTTGTACGTTAAAGAGTTTTATTCTGATGATGAATATTTAAATGTGATTTGAGAATAAATAACTCACTTTCTTTAAAACATTCGCTATTAAACTAATTATCATTATAATTCAATAGGATGCATCCACAAAAATGAAAACTTATGAGGAGATCGACCATAAAGATCCGTACTGCCCCCGATAGTAAAAAGGACGTATCTAACATTTTCCAAAATTGAGTTATATATAATTGCAAAATTGAGTTTAATGAACTGAAAATTCCCCCGTTTAAGGTACCGTGTCAGTAGTCCAAAGGTAAGTATCGTTTACAAGAAAAGTGTGTCCACGATGACTCAGTCTGTTGAAAATTCGTCAAAAACATTAGGTTTGTGTGTCGGTAATGTGTCGACCATAGTAAGATGCTGATCAACCTTGACTCGACAATAACCTCTCTCAATATCGAGGTGAATGATTCGTGTTTAGTTTCTATAACAGGATATTATAGGATAATTAGTTTGATGGTAGGCATTCTTTTGTTTTGGAACCTTGCTTGACGTCACTGTCAAAAGACCGAGGCGGACAACTTACCCACTTAGATCTAAATACAGCTACGACAGTTTTTAAATTAATCAAATCAGCCAATCGCAGTCCATTAAATTGCACTGTGCATTAAAAGGGCCTCGTCATCATCATCATCAATTCAGCCGAAAGACGTCCACTGCTGGACATAGGCCTCCCCCAAGCACCGCCACTTCGACCGGTTCTGTGCTTCCCGCATCCAGCGGATTCCTGCGGCTTTCACAAGGTTTTGTCATTGTGGGGGAGGGGAGGGCATAATCGCCACGCTTGGCAGGCGGGTTGGCGATCGCAGTATGGTGTTAAAAATGCATAGAAAACGCTGCTGCCCATTCCATTTAGTCGCCTTTTACGACACCCGCGAGATGGAATGGGGTGGTGCTATTCTTTATGGCCGGAACCAAACGTGCCGTGCCTCATACAGGAACAGGACCTTATTTCTTTAATTTTCTGTTTGTCATAATATTTAGTTTGTGTAATTATTTTCCTGTGCGAGTTCCAATAAATAAATAAATATAAATAATCTATTTCTTTCTATGAGCCCTCACTGGTGACGATACCTTATTCATAACGTCAGCATGGCATACTCTGAGCAATCAGCTTTCCTACATCCTTGCTGGCTCAGACCTGCCTCGTTCCGTTGGAGAGGTTCATTATTTACCGATTCATTTCCCAAGTTGATCCTTGGTTGTTCTGCTTCCATTTACAGGCTAGTATAGGCTCACTCCCCATTGATTTCTTCAAGTCTTCGCCTCATTAAACCGGTGGAGTTTTACGCTGCAGGTACAGCTGCCATTGATTTTACTAGGTACCTACAGTTGGAACTGCTGGCCGTCAGTCAGCCTGGTGTATCTAGGAGAAAACATCTAGATTTTTTGTGGTACCCCTTCGGTTATTTTGTTACCTTACCTACCTGACTTAGGATTCCGTATATAGTCAACAAGGAACCCTTATAGTTTTGCCATGTCCGTCTGTCTGTCCGTCGGTCTGTCTGTGGCTTAGCTCAGAGACTCTTAGTAGGTATTAGAAAACTGTAATTTGGTTTGGGTAGCCCGACAATATTTTTTAGGGTTTCTCCCCAACACGTTAACTGAAGATTTTTTCTCATCTATTCCATAGTGTGGCGCATCGTTGGATAGGCCGTTCAAAAATATTGTGGGTTTGTCAAAAACATTTTTCGATTCAGGGATCCGTTTGCGTAATATTAAGCTTTTTAGTGCTAATTTTTGTTAGAGTCAAGTGTCCCCCCCCTGCAAGCTAAATGGTTTTATTTAGATATCACTTATGTAAAAAAAATCGCAGCATACGTTAGTATACATATATGTATAACGAAGTTAAAAGGAAAACTATCACAGCTAAGTAGGTTTTTCAAGTTACCGAGTAATAGTCGACCAACCTACTTTTACAGTTGAAAATCGTGTTCTTCCGTAAGTTAAGTTTGTTCTTAGGATAAATTCATCCCAACTAAGGTACCCTTCATTGTGCGTGGTCCGACACGCACTTGCCGGTTTTTTTTTTAATATTTATCCTTTACCTGCTTTGCAGGGACTAAGGTCATTGTCAATAGGTGTTGTTCACACAGATGGCTTAGATTTTATACAAAATGTTAAGGAAACGAACACAAACAAACAAACATAACAAATATACTAAACTATGCCAGTTTTCCCAGAGGTATGTCTCTGCTCATAACAGATCAATTGTTAATACCTAGTGCTTATCTGCAAATCAAAATCATTTTACCCATAGAGTACCTATCGATCTGCCAGTACAAATAGGTACCTACCATAAAGAAGCCATAATTAAAATTACTATTAACGAATAAAACCAGTATATGCTGGCCTTGTATTCTATTGAAACTCCGTATACCTTCTACGCTAGGACGAAAGCGGTAATGGACGTCAGATTCCATGTAAGTACGTCATTTTCCAGCTAGGACATTTTCCAACTAGGTCAGATTTTGAGTTAGTAATGGTTTCTGGTACACTTACCTACTCATATTATATTCACATAACTGTATCCGAATTTTTAAGAAGAGCACCAAATTAAGTTACTGGATAAAATACAGAACAGAAGATTTGGGAGACAGTTCTGTTAGCGAATCAGAAAGTGATTCAACTTTATCTTCAATTTAAAGCCAAAGTAATCTCGTAAGCACATTTTAAGCATAGACGAAATACTACTGTCCTAAGCTGACCTACTTGGAATCTAAACTCCATCGCCGAATAGAAATAATATTGTAAGAATGTTTCAAGACGGATTTTTTTTTGGTGTCGTAATATATTTATGAAAACTTACTACGAATAAAAATATTTTATTTCTTATTTAAATAGCTTAATTTCATGTTGGAAAATTATGGTACTGACTGTATTGTACATTACCAACACTAAATCTGAGTTAGTTGGAATCTGACCTTCATCGCCAAAATCGCTAGGACAGATCAAGAAGCCTAAAGGCTGCGGGCACGAAAGCCAGCGGCATGGAGCGGTGATCGAGGAGGGCGACGAGGACGCGCGGCCAGTAGCGGCGCGGCGTTAGGGTAGGGCGCGATTGGGCGACCGCCTAAGGGCGCCAGGCATGAAGGGGCGCCCCTTTATGTCTGGTTTCCCGTCTCGTCCTTCCAGTGAGAATATTGGACACTATACCTGTAAAGGTAGCGAGTGGAGAAAGAACTTTTTCTAAGCTTAAGCTGATACAAACCTATCTGCGATCGACAATATCTCAATCGAGATTGACAAACTTGGCAACTTTGTCAATAGAAAATTAAATTGCAGAAAACATAGACTTCAATGCCTTTATTCAAAAGTTTGCCGATAGAAAGGCTAAAAAAGTAGTAGTTTTTTTTTTTTAAGAGTTTTATTGAAATGAAGGTTGTGTAAAAAAAACCAGGGGCTTTTTTTCACATTTGTGTGAATTGGTAAGTAGAAAGAGGGCGCCATAGAAGCCTCGCCCAGGGCGCCGGTAATGCTAAAACCGGCACTGCGCGCGGCAATGGTAAAACATTGTTCCACTGTCATCCCACCCGCTCCCGTCCCCACTCGGTCACCGCTTCACGCCGCTGCCGCTGGCGCTGCTTTCATGCTCGCAGCTTTACTACCGACGAGCGAGCGACTGTACCACGATATTACCTTGTTTTGTTCCGTTGTCTTACTTACATGATGCTCGGTACACACGGCTACATTTCCAGTAATACATTGTATAAGATTTCCGTACAATGAGAATTCAGCTAAACTTATACACATTTACTCCCTGTCCCTGACTAAGCACGAAGTTAGGATCAAACTATCAAATTGGTTGCAGAAGTTATCGTATGACGAAACTAAGAATCTTATTACTATTATCTCATAATAGAATAAATACTGTTATTAAAATAAGGCACCTTTTTGTATAATTTATGTTGTTGAATTTTATAAGTACTTGCACGACACTCAATACTAGTTGTTGCTATTTTATCTGGAGGAACATTGGCTCCTAAAACACAGGCTTTTGGCCTAGTTTAGGAGGCATCAGTTCGCACTTTAATGTGACTTTATTGTACAACATTTTATCTAATCCTTGTGTACTTGTGTATGTTTTTTAAGTGTACTAATAAACATTTTATTATATTTTATTATGATAGCTTATACTGGAAATGTATAGCTTGATATGTAGCCGTCTGTACACCGTACTTTTCATATAGATCCTACATTAATATTTCCACCATGTCATGTCACGTGTGAGTGTGATTGACCTAATACTTTACACCAAAATATAACAACAGCTAATAAAAGAACTAGCTTGTCTCCATGTACTTAACGCTTGACCCATTTGAGATGCTTTAAAGTGGTTGCAGTTTTAACGGGTGATGGTAAGCGGAGCATATCAATCAACTTGATAAGGTTTTGCCGCGCGACCACTTAAACGAGTGTCGATGACCTCGCAAAACGTTTAGGGTGCGGCCACAGTGAAGCTACGGTTACCATTCGCGTGGATTTCTTCGGATTTTCCTAAGAATAAGTAGATAGGTACCTACTTAGATATTTAATTTCTTGAAAGAGTTGCATTTTCACTTACATAGAAAATATAAGAGTATAAAGTCCCCTACAAACAGGCGCGACACGCTCTTAACAATATTAGGTACAGAGTACAGTGCCATTAAGAATTTAGAGGTAACATAATATACCTACCAATCTGTAGGCTTATCTAAACACAAAATTAATTTTACCCGACTTACCGTAAATGTGTTACACAGTAAGTAGGTATCAGACGAGACCTTTCCGTAGGTACATCGGGTACTCGTTACATAATTGGACAAAGTTCGCTCGATAGAAAAAAAAACCAAACATTTATTTTGTATATTTTATTTCAATATTATACTACTTACTTTATGTATTGATAAATTAATATTATAATATTATAATCACTTCAAAATAAACGTCTATGGTGATGTAATGTCCGTCGGGTTTAACATTGTTAATATCGTAAAACATAATTTTCAACCCAAAATAACGAAGTTTAAATTTCAAAGACCAAATATTTATTAGACAAATTTTATCCTGAACAATAATCCTACCGATTCGTATAATAAAATAGCGAGGGTTTTTTTATTTTATTTTAGTTGGTTCGATTCCCGGGTGAGACAAGCGAATTTTAGAAGATCTTTGAATGCAATTATGTTTCTTTAAAAAAATAAAGGAAAATGTTTCCTTTCAGTAAAATGAGCTAACTGAATGATTGAAGGTAGTTCCCCTCCAGTAGTGCTATTCTGTCAAAATCTCACGGTGAAAACTTAGGTGAAGTGATCTTTAATTCCACCTGATGCTTGGGATTTACACTATTGACAGCTCACTTCACCTACGTTGTCACGGTGAGATGGTTACAGAATAGCACTGCAGCTCACCAATGGTGCCGATTCTCTTGTTCACAAACTAAATTAAATTTAAGTTCAGTGAATCCTTTTCTTTCTATTTCATTAAGAAAAGGAGAGAAGATAAATTTTAGTTTAGTCCTTGTTCCCGCAAGCGCCTACAGAAATTCACATACAAGTTAATGTTGAGGCTACGTGGATTACAGCTAATAGTTTTTATTTTTATAATTGGTCGACCGGCTACCTACATCTGTGATATTGTCACAATAAAGTTGCACGTTCACATCAAGCAGCGTATTTTTCATTATTCCCGTAATTATACCTGGATCAATCCCGCACAGTCCTGTCAAAATTAATCAGCGCTTGACGTAAATTGACATAATTTTAGTCGGCAAGTTTTTAATCACGTCTAAACTTGTATGGAGTAGTGACAGACGCTGATTAATTTGACAGGACTAAACTAAAATTTATCTTCTGTCCTTTTCTTAATGAAATAGAAAGAAAAAGATGCACTGAACTTAAGTTTAGTTTAGTTTGTGAACAAGGGAATCGGCACCAATGCCATCTTTAAACAGTGAGGAAATGGATATATTCTGCCGTCTCATAGAGAGAAAATATTACTATAATTCACGTAATATGTATGATAAATACTTCTTCTTAAAATGCCGATTAGCTGAAGAACATGGTGATTAGATAGGTACTATGTGACTGGTATGGTTTTATCGGAAATGAGAAAAACCATTGGTGCCGATTCCCTTGTTCACAAACTAAACTAAATTTAAGTTCAGTGCATCTTTTTCTTTCTATTTCATTAAGAAAAGGACAGAAGATCAATTTTAGTTTAGTCCTGTCAAATTAATCAGTGCTTGACGTAAATTGACGTAATTTTAGTTGGCAAGTTTTTAGTCACGTCTAAATTTTTATGGAGTAGTGACAGGCGCTGATTAATTTGACAGGACTAAACTAAAATTTATCTTCTGTCCTTTTCTTAATGAAATAGAAAGAAAAAGATGCACTGAACTTAAATTTAGTTTAGTTTGTGAACAAGGGAATCGGCACCATTGTCTACTTATAATGTAGTTGTAAAATCGAAAAACCACCTTGTACTAGAAGCACAATGTGAATGTGCAGCTGGAATCGGGCTAAGCTCAATGCAAGCACATTTTAGTTGTTATCTGCGGTATAATTATACTCATGCAGTAAATTCCTCCCCTTTAAGATTTACTACCCTTTTTTACCCCGTTAAGGGTAACCAAATGAATAAGATTTTTCATAAATAAACTATATTCCGTTTTCACCACCCACCGGGGTGGAATTAAAAAAAATCCTTTGTGATGTTTCCATAACTTGATCTAAAATTATGGAAACATATTTATATTTATTATTGTCAGTTGAGGCAAGTGCGGCGAGCATCAATATACAAAAAATTTGCAATGATATTGATTAAATCGCCATCTAGTAACGATAGGGGAAACAAAATTAGTTCCGGGAAAAGAGATTGGGGGCGTCACTTGAATGAAGGAGGATTTGACGCCATTTTTATTTTACACTGAGATTTCTCTATGGTTTAAAGTTGACTTGTGTGCGTTGTTGTAGTAAAACTTTCGGTTTTTGCTAAGAAATGGGCAGATCTGTAATATGTAAGTGTTTTCTTTGAATCCTAAGCTTCATATTTACGTAGTTATTTCATTTGTATCTAGCAAAATACGGTATAATTGCCGGTTTAAAAACCTAACTTCAAATATTATTGTTTGAGAAAGTGCGGCTACCATGATTGGGGCAAGCGCGGCACTACGACGCACTTGTCCAAGTCCGAGGCCATGTCTTTCCATGGGCCTCGGAACAGGCCACCATCGGGATCAACACTAACGGTAGGAGGGGTTCACATCGGCGTCGAGCCCACGATGAAGTACCTGGGACTCGTCCTCGACAGCAGATGGAACTTCGTGGAGCACTTCCGTCGTTTGGCCCACAAACTATAACGGTCCGGGGCCGCCCTTAAACGGCTCCTGCCAAACCAGAGGGGTGCAAACGCCTCCTGCCGGAGGCTCTACACGGGGATCGTGCGGTCCATGGCAACATATGGGGCCCCGGTGTGGGCGCGTGCGCTGCGGCGGAGAGCCGCCCACTATTTGAACGCGCCCCAAAAGGTGGTAGCTGTAAGGCTGATCCGGGGCTACCACACGATCTCGGGTGAGGCGGCAAGCCTCCTTGCCGGACTGCCGCCATGGGATCTGGAGGTAATAGTCCTCGCGCGCCTGTATGAGTGGCGTGGGGAGGCACTGCACCGGGGGGAAACTCCGCTTCCACGGCAAATTGCGGCGGAGCGGACGGACCTCCGGCGCGATCTCATGGCGGCATGGAAAGAGCGACTGTCGCAACCCAGCGCAGGGCACGCCACGATAGCGGCGGTAAGACCCCTCTTTGAGGAGTGGCTAGGGAGCCGTCACGGCGTCCTCACCTACCGCCTAACGCAGGTCCTCTCCGGACACGGATGTTTCGGGAGGTTCTTGCACATTATCAGGCGGGAGGAAACACCCGGGTGTCACCACTGCGATGATCGCCACGAGGACACGGTGGAGCATACAGTGGCGGTCTGCCCTGCTTGGGCGGAGCACCATCGTGCCCTCGTAGAGGCGATCGACAGCGGCGGCGACCTCTCGCGCCCGGCCCTGGTTCAAGCCATGGTCCGGGACGAGAGGGAATGGGAGGCAGTCACCTCATTCTGCGAAGCAGTCGTGGTAGCAAAGGAGGTGGCGGGATGGGAGAGGGAGAGAGCGGAGAGAGCCTCCCGTCCCAGCCGCCGCGGTAGACGCTCCGGGCGTCGGGAGCTGCGCGACTACTCGCCACCGTAGGCGCGGGCCCGCGGGCGGTGAGTAATGGGTAGCTCACCGTCCGATCAGGACTAGGCCCATGCCGGACGGCGCGTACGTGTTCCACGCGTACCTCAAAGATATGTGAGCAACGACGAGAGGGCCCATTAGGGCCCAAGCCTGCCGGGTCAGCGGGATTGTCCGAAAGGGGTACCGCTGCCCCGGAACATAAAGGGGCAAGGAAGGAACACGGGTGGATTTTAGTCAGTAAGAGTCTGGCACTGCCTTCCGCTCCACCCAGAGCGGGAGGGGTCATTTGATGATTTCCCATCCTGAAAAAAAAAAAGGTCAGAGGTTAGCAACTTTCATTTTGGTGTAATGTTTTTAAATAAAATTTAATTTTAAACATTAGCATTACTTACCACGTTTATAACGACCAATGCAATGTAACACATTCAATTAACAATTTAATGAAGCAAATAAAAATTTCAATCGATCCTACATAGACGCGTTTTGAGCTGACTGGTCGCATCTGGCGGGTGATTGCACGGTTTGGAAGGAGTGTTAATTATCAAATAATTTCTCCCGCTCTGGGCGGAGCGGGAGGGCGTGTCACACTTTTACTGACTAAAACCACCCGTGTTCCTTCAGTTGCCTGTGTGCCAGGGCCACGGTATCCCTTTCGGACAAACCCGCAACCCTGGCAGGCACCGGTCCTAGCGGACCCCGTCAGTGCGGTGCTGACATCTCTTTGAGGCGCGCGTGCAAAAAAACAACGCGCTGTCGACCCGGGCCTGGTTCTTACCGGACGGCGAGCTGACCATAGCTCGCCGTCCGCAAGCCCGCGCCTACGGTGGCCGGGAATCGGCTATCAATTTCCGTCGCCCAGGGCGTCTCCTGTGGTGACTAGGGGAGTTTATTTATCCAGAATCGGACAACAACATAGTCCATCTTGTTAGTGAAAAATAAACACACAATCAACAACACAACACCGGCAACACATACCGAATTAAATATCCGAGGCAGGTTGCTCAGAGAACGATCAAGCAAGAGATCAGCTACCTAGTTGACCATCCTCCCCACAAAATGCCTCAGAACAGGGGAGTAAGGGCTCTCCGCCACTAATTTTTAACCCCCGACAGAAACAGAGGAATGTTATAAGTTTAACGTGTGTATCTGTGTGTCTGTCTGTGTCATCGTAGCGCACAAACGGCTGAACCGGTTTTGATGATTTTTGTTTTGTTTGAAAGGTGACTTGATCGAGAGTGGTCTTACCTATGATTCAAGAAAATCGGTTCAGCCGTTTAAAGAATATCAGCTCTTTTCTAGTTGATGAATTCACGTAAGCATCTTCCACAGGTCGGATTGAGTTGAAATTTGGAATTTCAACTCTTATTTTGGAACATCCTTGAACTGCTGCTGCAGTTTCACCTGGAATTTGCAGGATATCCAACTCCCTTAACATACAGCAGAGGTATCGAGTTTGGGCTCCTTGGAATGGTCTCAATGAATAGGTTATAGATAGATAGTGACCAGGGGCTGATGATGGAGAAGGAAAGATAAATGAATCGGTTCAGCCGTTTGAAGATTATCAGCTCTTTTCTAGTTGATGAATTGATGTGAGCATGTTCCACAGGTCGGATTGGGTTGAAATTTGGTATTTCGTTACTTCAGTGATATTAAAAGAACATTGCAACCTTGACCTGCTGCTCCAGCATTACCTGGAATCCAACTCCTTTAACATACAGCAGAGGTATCGAGTTTGGGCTCCTTGGAATGGTCTCAATGAATAGGTTATAGATAGATGGTGACCAGGGCCTGATGATGGAGGACTGGACAAAATGGTTCCCACGCCCAATAACAACCAAACATATGTCATTAGATAGGCATTTTAGTAAAGAGCAATAACTACTATGACGGTTCTTTTCAAATAGCTGTGCGAAAAAAGTTATGGCTATGTTCCGTAGGACGTACCTGGATGGTAGATAACGGAATAGGTACTTGAATGGTAAGTCACTTCTAGAGGTCTTAGTTTGAATATTCGCAAATGTATGCATTCCGATGATAACAAAATGATATGGTACCATCGAGCTGGTCAGATGATAGACCTGGACGCTAGTTCAAAATCATGTACTCATGGTTACAGTTTGCGCACTGGTTAACATTTTATCTATACTAATCTATATCTATGCTAATCTATACTTAATATATAAAGCTGAAGAGTTTGTTTGTTTGTTTGAACGCGCTAATCTCAGGAAATATTGGTTGGAATTGTAAAATTCTTTTTGTGTTGGATAGTACATTTATTGAGGAATATTATAGGCTATATAACAGCACGCTACGTGTCTATCTTTTAAGATTGACTCACTATAACCTTTTTTATGGTAATCAAATTAGTTCGAAATTAATGTTTTATTTGCGAAGGAGTTTTCATAAACATGGTATTAATCCTTATCCAAATAAATACGTTATTCATCACAAGTATTTAATTTTGAACAAAGTTGCCCTAACATCATTTAATTTCAATGAATATCTTAGGAGATATAACTGTTTTATAATAACTCCGCAGCAAAATAATGATCAACTCTGCGAGGTAGTCTATTCTAAAGCTGAAGAGTTAGTTTTTAGGGTTCCGTACCCAAAGGGTAAAATGGGACCCTATTACTAAAACTTCGCTGTCCGTCTGTCTGTCTGTCTGTCTGTCTGTCCGTCTGTCACCAGGCTGTATCTCATGAACCGTGATAGTTAAACAGTTGAAATTTTCACATATGACGTATTTCTGTTGCCAGTATAACAACAAATACTAAAAAACAGAAAAAAAAATTAAGGGGGGCTCCCATACAACGGACATGATTTTTTTGCCGTTTTTTTTGCTCCGCCCGCGAGGAGGTCGGTTATCGCGTAAAAAAGTAGCCTATGTCCTTCTCTATATCTCAGGTCGATCGGTTCAGCGGTTTAGTCGTGAAAACGTAACATACAGACAGACAAACAGACATACAGACAGAGCTACTTTCACATTTATAATATACAGAAAAATAGACAGACGGACAGAGTTACTTTCACATTTATAATATTAGTAAGGATAAGGATTTGTATGGATGGTACGGAACCCTTCGTGCGCGAGTCCGACTCGCACTTGGCTGGTTTTTTGTTTTTTGAACGCGCTTATCTCTGGAACTGCGAGTTGGATTTGAAAAAATCTTTTTGCATTTTACAGCCCAATTCTTGAGGAAGAATTACATTCCTATTGACTAGAACACCATTTTTATTTAATGAAAGTTTATGCGAAAACGTAGTAAAAGCACGGGCAGGCAATGTGTTGCGACGGGGTGGGTCGGGGGAACAAGAAATTTAACGCGGACGAAGTCGCGGGCAGAAGCTAGTCCTGTATATAAATAAGCCAAAATATTTGGACTTATATCATTAACCAGGGAGAAAATACAGGAATACGTTAGTATGAAGAATGAACGCCAACGACCACGAGTAACTACCCTAGTAGCATTTTTGTTGGCATTTAGTTGGGCCACTTACCTCTGGTTAGTTGGCAAAAGCATACAATTGGCGGGCAGTTTGCGGGTTGGGCCAACAACTGATGGCCTACGTGGATTTGCCTACGAAGGCCCAATTTGCGATGGGGCCAACGTACATTGCCCTACGAAGGCCCGACGAAAACGTGTTATGGGTAGGCCCAACGACACATAATACATTTAGGCAAGCGGTTGTATGTTGGTTGGTTCTATGACTGGTTTCAGAGCGACGGTCTCGCCAGTGCCGGCCGTACGCGCGTCGCTATACATGAACCTTATCGGCTTCAAAATAAGGTTAGTTTTAGCGCTTTGTTTTGAAAACCAACCTTATTTTGAAGCCGATAAGGTTCATGTGTTGCGACGATTTTTACACGTTTTGTAACACACATGCAATGAGTCTTCCATAGCGTCATCCATTCTTCACGCACCACACCGAGTTCCCCACCGTAACCATCATCGTCGTAAACCTCCACAACTTTATACATTTAACACTTTCACAAAAACTAAGGGTTAACTAACTAAACTAAAACACAGCCTGCCAGCCTGATATCAGGCTAATATCTTTGTTGATACGAACAAAAAAAAACACTCACAAATACTCCGCAGCCGCAGATGCACAAATGAATAACAAAAGGGTGGGCGGGCCGGGCGACGCGTGCTCCCGCCCGCTCCCCGCGCACCCCGCTACCACCCCGTTGGAGTAGCAGTAATTGGCCCTACAAAAATTTCCCAACAGTAGGAATAGAAGCAGTAGACCCACGTTAGTTGGCCCAATGTTGTCATTATACCTTAAATCCCTACAAAAATCTCCCAACAGTAGGAATAGAAGCAGCAGACCCGCGTTAGTTGGCCCAATGTTGTCATTATACCTCAAAACCTTACAAAAATCTCCCAACAGTAGGAATAGAAGCAGCAGGCCCGCGTTAGTTGGCCCAATGTTGTCATCATAACTTAAATCCCTACAAAAATCACCCAATAGTAGGAATAGTAACAGCAGGCCCGTCGTTGGCTATCCGTTGGGCAAATAGTACATGTTTATGACAATGGGTCTATTTTAAGTTTAGGTTGGCGGAATAACTAACCGTCTGCCAATACATTCCCAACTGTTGGCGTATGGAAGCCAACGGCAATTGCTACTAGGGTAGCTTCACTGTGGTACAAATACGTACAGCTTCGCAGATATCGGCGAGGCACGTGTCGATCCTAGTATGTTTACTATTAATATAATATTATAAAGTTTAAAAAGCAAGAAATAAAAGTAAAATTAAAAATTTTAAAATCCCCCGACCCAAAAAACACCTCTAAAAACTAAAATAATAATATAATATTGACCCTTGATGATGATGGGGCTCCCTTCTCCGCACTTAGACTCTCATTTGGTCCGTTGTGCGTGGGGATTCTGGCTAACAAAGCCAGCCTAGCTCTGCCCAAAAGCACAGAAGCTTCCTGGGAGCTTCACAGGCTTCACGGAGCGACCTCACTGTTCCGAGGATTTCTTCACGTTGTGGAGCCACGGCCTCGCATTCCAGGATGACGTGAGCGGCTGATTCCTCGGCGTCAAGGCAGCCCCTGCAAAGGGGGCTGTCTGTGTATAAGCTGACCTCTCATTGTACAGAAATCCTATACAATGCGAGATCAGCCTAAACTGGAAATGTATAGCTTGATTTGAGGCCCTGTGTACATTTGCAAGCTTCCAGGATTTTGGTACCGTTCTTTTTAAAAGAGAGAGGCGGAACAAGCGTGTCAACACGAGACAGTTCAGGCGCACACTGCCTCAACACTCTCGCTGGAATTCCATCAGGCCGGCTGGCCTTATTCACGTCTAGACTGCACAATACTCTTCGGACCTCTCTAATGTGGATTGCGATTTCCTGCATCGACGAGTCACTCAACTCTTTTGCTGGCTACTTTCTTAATCTACCAACAACATATACACATACACATATTTCTCATGGCATTCCCTGTTATCCAATGAACTTCCTTAAGATAAATATTATCTCTTCACTTTGAGCAATCTATAAGTTTTCTGCAGTATTCAACTCTCCCATTCCTATAACAGTATTGATAACATATTCTGAATATGGTTGCCTGTCAGACTCGGCTTCTTTAATATCATAATTTTAATGGATCCACACTTGACTCACAAGGCATGCTAATGAAATAAATTTGCTCTTCTACAAATGATATTGGACGAGCTGTAAAAAAGAAAAAGTGTTAGGTACCTATATATTATTATTGTTATAACTTTTTTTTTCATAATTTCGTGCAGTAAGTAAATGTAAAATGATGCTTACTGCGTGCATATGTCTTTTGAACTTGGGAAAAGTTGAGAGCCTCTTCAAGTTCATCAGGTTCTGGAGCAGTGTATGATGATGAATCTTGATCTTTGGATGTTATGGGAGGTTGAGATGCATTTTTCCATGGAAATATGGACGGAATGGCTGTTTTCTTCAATATTTTTGATGCCAAATCTAAAAATAGGTAAACTATTATTAGAATATAATCTGAGATAGAATAAAATGTAATCTCTGTTGAATTTTGAACGTATGAAAGTGCCTACAATACTAAACATTGATGAACTTACTTGGATGTAACACTGATAATGGTGTTATTATAAAATCATCTGGTTTAAAGTGTGCTGAGCATATGCGCGAATACTTTTTTATGGTCCGTCCAGGTTTGAAATGTTCGATGGCTTGTACCCATTGCGCTGTACGACTTTCATCTTTAGGAAAAACATGCATGCCTTCATTTTTACACAAATCCACGAGGCAAAGAGTTCTCTTCTTTTTCTCGTAGGACATTTTCTTTCTGGCCTGTAAAACCCTTAAAAAGACTGGTAAATATTTTTTACTTTTTCCTTGTTATTATTATTTTCAAAATGTCATTATGATGATTGTGATGTGACCAATGCAATGACTAATAAAATTGTGACAATGACATGACTGACATTTATCTTTTTATATACGTTTCGTTTTCCGATTTCAAAATTACATCCAAGTGGAATAATCAAAAAATGATGTGACGTTCCGTTCTTTGCAATAACTTACCATGTTCAGCGCCATCTATCCAGCGACTAGGGAAAAGTAAAAAAAAAGAAAATCCCTCATTGTTTTTTTTTTTTGTTTTTGTCAGATGCGGTATTTTTTGCAAACTTTTATATATTATAAATATGGCAGCCAATGATATTAGTCAAGTCAAGAGATAAAAGCGGTGGCAGCACCTCTAATAAAAGTTGACAGATTGTCAGACAAGTTGTCAGATTTCTCCAAACGATTTTAAACTTTAAAATGTTGACAATTGAGTTCCAAATCGAACGAGAAAATTTGACAGTTTATGGTAACTTGATATGCTAGCCACCGTACATTCATTATTTATTTATAGATACCTATAAGCCGCGGCTGTTAGCCGCGTCCGATAATTTATTTTCAGCTTTGTTTACTGTGCAAAATTCTCATACATTTTAGTTTTCTCAATCCGATTGACCGAATTGAACAAATGCTAGATTGATCAAGATCATCCAAGATCCCTCTAGCGCAAGTAATAGTAGTCAAGCGCAGTTCACAATATCATGAATTATTTTAGGGCGTGGTTTTTAGTAAAATCGACTAAAGTTTTTTTTTCGTCTGGCAACCTTGCATTTATTATCTAGGCTACGTACATTTCGATTTCGAATTCCGGTTCCGACGAGACGTCAACGCTAAATTTATCCAATTTTTAGTATTTTGCTTACTAATTTCCGTCAAAGAATAGTACTACAATCAAATACTTAATCTACAGTAACTTAAAAGAGTTGCTAATATATAAATTCAATCATGCCACGCGGTAAGTCTATCGTATACGTGTTGTTTTTTCTCAATGTCGTCCAATGTTATGAGAATGTGCTTTCATCAAACATTCTCAATTATTGACAGCTGCCCAGCTAGAAATACAATAAGAATTGTTCAAATAAGTTATTACTTTAAGAATTCTCGAAGAAAGTATACAACTCTTTGGTCTTTTTCAATACTATTAATTGTTTAGTTGGCCTAACCTTTGTGACGATTATTTTGTTTGTGTAACGTTACAGGTAAATTCACGAACCATAAGGGCCGTAACCGCAAGTTCACCAGCCCTGAAGAGTTGGAAGAGCAGCGGAAACAAGAAGAACTGAAGCAGAAGTTAGTGATTCATTAACTATTTGTGATATTGTCTATGATGCAATTAACGCGTCTCAGATTCGACGCCTAAGCGTTTAGTATTCAAAAAATAATATTAACATAACAATGTAGTTATAGGTAGGTAAAGTTTAATTGCGTATTAAATGATTATTATTATTTGAATGATCTGATAAGAAAGTTATTTGTTGTAAAGTATGAGGTCATTCACTTGAATTGATGGTATGAAAACTGATTCTAAAATTTATTTACAAACTGGATTGTAAACATAACATTATCAGGTTTGTGTCTATGTACTACAATTTAAGTTTTTCACTAACGCATTCAATTTTTTTTTTTTAATATATTTTTGTATTTCAAAAGGAACTTTGCAGGAACAAGTCTCATAAAATTTAAACTGGATTGTCCACTTGTCTCACTCAGTTTTATAGCAAACTTTTGGTCACCTTATGACTCAATATTTGCAGCAAGTTATTCTGAGAAAAGGTTGTTCTTCTAAACACTTGAGTCCTTATTAAACTCAACTCTTCATGGAAGTTTGTTATCATATTAAAATTAACGGAGATGCACTAAGGTAACCAGTAAAACAACACAATTCCTTATGTCAAATGTCATGATTTCATGATATTGTCATTCAATAGATCATCATCATGGATTTTTATGATTATATTTCTTTAAATAAATTTTTGATACGGCCACAAATAATATTTAGATCAACATACAACCTATTGTGCTTATTAATTAATTGATGTTATCTTATTTTTCTTTTTGGACATTTCTGTTTTATATTCATTTTCATTGTTGATATTTTTGAAATATTTTATTAATTTATTACGTACTTGTTTTGACATTGCAGTTTTTATTTGAAATTTAATTAATTATCAGGAGAATATTATATTGATTTATCCAACAATCTTCAATCTTTCTATAATTTTAATTTGATATTGTGAAATGAATAATGAATTAATTCAAATTGGTACTAACATTTGTACCCCTAATGGCAAAGCATAGAGAACTTACAAAAATGTAACATCTCACACACCTGTGTATCTGTAACCTATGTTTACTAATAAATAATCTGAATCTGATACTGACCTACAAATTGCAAAAAACATAAGAACATTTGAATTTCGTCAGGTACACTAATGCTTTCGTCTTATAATGAAATATTGCTATGTATTATTATGTAAATTCCACTTTGAAGTTGTATGTAGATACATACATGGATAAATTCCTGCAATGGCTTCAAAAACATCCTGAGTCTAGGAGATTTTTAGTTTTTTACCAACAATTTTTCTTTGACTATTGTGCTAATCTGTATTGTTGTATTGTCGGCACGGTTGGCGCAGTGGTTAAGCGATTGACTGCTGCGCTGCGTGTCGCGGGTTCGATTCCCGCACGGAAAAAATATTTGTATGACCTACAAATAGTTGTTCAGGGTCTGGCTGTTTGTATATGTGAGTTTAAGTATTTGTAAATGCACCCACAATGCAAGAGAAATTCCTGGGGCAACGTTTTTAAATCCCTAAGTCAAGAAAATGTCTTATAATCAAGTACCAGTCTATTTTCGTCCACAATATACAGTCAGTAACCTCCTTACTAATAAACATTGTATAGCGTCTGTATAGTTACACAATGCTTTGTCTTCTTCTTTCGAAAGTCAAATTACTGAAGAGTGAAAGAGAGAAATCGGTGTGTAACTATACAGCAGCTATACAACGTTTATTAGTAAGGAGGTCAGTGTTTAAATTGTAACTTCCAAAAACAATTTTGTTTATAATTATGATAAACTTTTCCAGGTGGAGAAAAGAGCATGGGAAAGAAAGTTCGAGTGAAGAGGAATCAGAAGAGGAAAAATCGGGCTCTGGCAGTGATTCCGATAGTGACTCAGATGATGATGTAAATATATTTTGTATGTTTTTAGTTTTGACTTGAATCTCGTGTTGTTCATGTCTTGTATTCTTCTTTATAGTGTGTGATAATAAATTTTGCAGAAAAAACATCTGCCTACCTCGAAAAAACATGTGTAAAACAATGTAAACATCCTTTTTGGGGCTTTGTTATTAGGATACTAAGGCCCGTATTACAGAACGTCACTCAATACTCAAGCATTACTTAAAACTAGTTTCAACCAATCGAACGGCTTGAATCTAGTTTTAAGTAATGCTTGAGTATTGAGTAACGTTCTGTAATACAGGCCTGAAAGTGCTGATTGCATAAATATGTTTTTGATCTTAAATTATTAAACACATGCAAAAAATTTAGGTCTAGCTTTAAACTTAATGTTAAAGGTTTTGCTTGGGATACTGTAACTTTAATAGAAATATTAAGAAGTGGTATCTTGGTTCCAATTCCAGCAGGTAATGTAATTCACACTTTATTTATTTAAACCTTATATTTTTTCAGAGACCATCCAAAGCCAAGGGTGTATCAGGCCTCATTGAAGTAGAAAATCCCAACCGTGTAGTTAAGAAAAACAAGAAATTGACCAACTTGGACAATTTAGGCGAAGGAGAGAAACCTCAATTATCAAGGTAATGTTGAATTTCTTTTTTTTTAAATAGAAAAGTAGGTTTATTTCTGTCATCATCATCATTTCAGCCGAAAGATGTCCACTGCTGGATATAAGCCTCCCCCAAGCATCGCCACTTCGACTGGTTCTGTACTTCTCTTATACATTCACCATTTACAGGCACTTTTGACAGTTCAAAAGTGCCTGTAAATGGTTTAATTGAAATAAATGCTTTGAGTTTGAGTTTGACCTGGTCATCAGTCCACCTTGTATGAGGCCTTCCAATGATTGCCACCTTGCGTGATTTCTGTGTTCTACCAGTATCCTCTAATTAATAAGTTCAAGATAATCTGGCTTGTTTTCAAGAGTTTCATTATTTTTTGAGCTACATAACATTTTGTTTTTTATTTTCTTTAATCATCAGTCTTGTGATTAGTTTTTGGTTGTTACATAATGCTTACTCTAATAAATTCAATCATTCAATCAGCTCAGATCGTTACAGTCCACTGGCATTAGTGGATATATTCCTGGGACATAAATAAGCCTGTCCCAATTTAGTCATAGTTTGCTCCATTAAATTAGTTCTGTTGTAATAACAATAATAATCATCATCAGCCTATAGCAGTACACTGCTGGACATAGGCATCTCCAATTGCACGCCATTAAGCTCGATTCTCGACAACTCTCATCCAGCTGCTACCAGCCACCCTGCGAAACTCGTCGCTCCACCTAGCCTGAGGATGTCCTACCTTACATTTGCCGATTCGCGGTTTCCACTCAAGAACACGTCTACCCCAACGTTAATCGGGTCTACGGCTATTATGGCTGGCCCATTGCACTTCAGCTTGCTTATTCTATGAGCTATATCGACAACTTTGGTTCTCTGCCTGATCACCTCGTTCCAGATTCGATATCTCAGAGAAACTCCAAGCATAGCCCGTTCCATAGCTCGCTGAGCGACCTTGAATTTATGGACCAGCCGTACCGTGAGTCTCCACGTTTCGGCTCCGTAAATCTTAACAGGCAGGACGTACTGATTGAAGACCTTGATCTTTAGGCTCTTTGGAATACGCGACTCAACGAAGCTTCCCAAATGCTGCCCAACCCAGCTGAATTCTTCTGTAAGCCTCGCTCTCAAAGTTGTTCTTACCAAACTGCAGAGTTTTCCGGAGGTAAACATATTCTCGAACAATCTCGAGAGCACCGCCATTGACAGCAATCGATCCTGGTGTGACGTGATTATTGATCATAACATGAGTTTTGTCCAAGTTCATCTGGAGACCAATGCGTACAGAAGATTCAACTAGGTCGTCCAGCATCTGCTGCATGTCATGTAAGGATTCAGCCAGTATGACGATAGGTAATAGGTAATACGGGCTGGTGTCCGCAACTCCACGACAATGCGCGTATTTTTCGTACGGATGGGAATTCGATTATTCGATCCATCCCAGGTCCTCAAAGAAGGCCAGCAACGCCTTGGTGTTACTGACAATCTCACGTAGGGTACCTGGGTTACCGAAGTTCTTGGCCCTGTATGTGGCGACCACCGGGCAGTTTAGCAGCACATGAGCTGCTGTCTCGTCGTCCTCCATGCAGGCCCTGCATAGCGGACTGTCTGTGACTCCTATGACAAAGAGGTGTTTATTAAATGACCCATGGCCAGTTATAGCTGCTGTAACTGTACGCAGCTGTTGTTTCGTTAGTCGGAGAATCTGTTTCATGAGGCGGCCATCAATTGTGGGGACAGTATGACGATGTCATGTGAAAATCTAAAATGTGAGATGTACTCGCCGTTGGTATTGATAATAATAATAATCAGTGTGTCCCACTGCAGGACAAAACACTCAACTTGATCCTGAGTCAATATGGACCAATCCCTCCTATAAGAGTCAAGTTGTTGTGTTAAGCATAAAGATAATATGTTACAGGCGCGAACGGGAAGAGATAGAGAAACAACGCGCAGCGGCGGCGTACCAGAAGTTGCACGCGGAAGGTAAAACCGATCAAGCGCGAGCCGACCTGGCCAGGCTCGCGATTATCCGCCAGCAACGAGAGGAGGCCGCCAAGCGTAGGGAGGCTGAGAAGAAGGCCAAGGATGAAACACCTAAGAAGAGGTAATACAATTTTTCTAAATCAAAATATTTTATTTCACATATAGCTTCTGACGTTTCATAAGTGCCCATGTAGGTGCACGGTTCCAATTGTTTGTTTCCTATGGAGAAGAGCTGGCAAAAGACAAGCACGCCAAGAAACTCCATGGTTACCATGGAGTTTCTTGCTGTGCTTGTCTTTAAAAAATAATTGGCTTTTACAATATTTTCAAATATTGGGCCATTCAGGTATTACGTAAGCAGAATTTTAGTAATTTTGAACCTAGGTTTGTAATGGAACTCGGCGGATGGGGAACTTCTGCAAGAAATCATATTACCGCATAGGCCTCCGCAAGTTAAGGTCTAAATAAAGAAAATCAGCTCCAAAACGAAGCAAAGAGATAAGCTTCATGTTTTTGCTCACATGTCACACCACCACCAGGTTCAGTACCAAGTGAGCAACTGTTTAGCGGAGCCGGTTTAATTTATGAACTATTAAGAAATCGCCTGCAAGGTGACAAAGCCGCAAAACTTTTTTGTCAAATAAAGTTTACTCCTCCAAAATTTTGATTACCAATTACTTACCTAGTCTGTTTTTGATGAGAAACATTATTGGCGCACCTTGGGGGGTAAAATTGACTCGTATGCCGTGACGGCATGACGCACTCTGTGCCGTAACAATATGACGCATTCTATCGCATGACGCAATCTATGCCGTGACGCCTCCTTCCCGCCATGTTTCACATCTGCCGGGCGCCCCGTTACGGCCACATTTTTTTGTTTATCTTTTATCTGACTGTCCCAGAAGGAGGGTAAAGTTTTTCGAGAGTGTATGTATTTATATTTCTTGGGCACGCTCTGTAGTCTAAATGGCTTGATGGATTTTAACATATTATGAGGTGTCGTTAGATTCTTCTTAATTGTGGGAGTGATATAGGCTATATAATATTAATATATTGCATCTGCAAATAAAAAAAGGGAGGGGAAGGTACAACAATATTGGTATCAAATAAAAGCTAGCAATGACACAATTCCAAATATATTTATATATTAATGAAACTAAAAAGCTTGAAAAAAAAAGCAAATTATTAAAAAAAAAACAAAAATCCCGAGTGCACACACAACTGAAAAGAAAAAACAAACTTGGTTTGTGGAGGCCTGTTATACCAAAAATTTAAAGATTATAAATGCTTGATTTTCTCTTTGCAGTCGGGTTTTATGTTTTTAAAAATAATTTCCTTTTTTGTTTTATTACTCCATCTCCGCCTTCGCTAAGATGGTCTCCGTTACATCGCATTGTTTTGTGAGCAATCGATACTTCGCTTTCATAGTATCAAGAAAGGAGAATGATGTGTAAAAAGTATTCTCTAACAGTTTAAAGGAGTAACGGTGGAGTTTCTTGCCCATTCTTCTCCATACGAAACTACCTTTTGGAAGGGGCAACTAGAATCAATAAAACTTGGTAATATACTCACAAGGTTTTTTTTTTATATTACAGGTAGACTGTTGAGCTGACCACGTGCCGTTTCGCTGTTTCGCATGCTCATAATCTCAGGCTAGGTGGCTTTCCGAATTACACTCCTATTGAATATTGTGATCTTTTATCTTGTACAAATTTTTGCATACGGAATTGTTCATTCATGTATAATGGATATTATATTTCTACATCTCTGATTTTGTGAAGCTTCCCTAGCTGTGACATACTTCTAATTTTGTAAAATCTTACTGTTTCTTCATTTGACAATTCTGACGACTTTGTTCATCAAAGTGGCTGGTCAAACATTTAAAAAGTTGCAAACTCAAAATCAAGTGTGTTACACCATTGTGGTGAATGTTCTTTGTAGTCTTGTTGTTTTTATATAAATTTAGGTAAATTAAATGTTATATTTTACAAGATGTGAGCAGCATTAATTTTAATTATATTATTATGGTTTATAAATGTCTACATTCTAAATAAAGGTAGTAGCACTATATCAGATGAGTGTTGTGTTTTATTGAGAAAGGACGACTAAGTCCTTACATGGACTGGACATGCGTTAACAATAACTCTATGACTATGTTCATGATTCCTTTGCATGCCACCAAATGTAGACATTTATGAAGACATCGCGATCATATTATATGTATATTGTATAATATATGCCATAATTACTTAATTCCGTCAATTTTAAAATTCCATCTAATTATTTGAATAGCAATATTGTAATGATTTCGCAATTAAATGACGTAAAACTGAATAATGGTTATGTAAATTTAAATATATAACTTATATTAAAATAAAATATGTAAAAATGAAGGGTACGATGTCAATATAGTTATTTTTAACTCCACCGGAAAACGAGTTGCTTTATGAAATTTTCTTTGTGAGAAACCACATTGTCTGTTTAGCAAATTCCCCAATAATAGAACTTTATCTAGATATTTTTACGAACTTTGTTCTGAGCCATGAAAATTTCATAAAGCAATGTCAAAGAATTTGCTTAGGACTAATTGTTAGATAGTCTCACTAGACAATTTTTATAAAGCAAATGTGTATCTATGTAATAAAAATTGAAAATGATCCTAATATTTCGTTTTCTTGTGAGCCAGGTCATAATCAACTATCATGAATCTTTTCAAAGCGATAGGAATTAAGAGTGTGTCGTGGATAGATAGAAGAGTATGCTTAGAATCTCAGTTTTCGCAAACTATCTTGGCTTCCCGCTCTACGTGTAGATATTTGGTTTGATCTCGTCTATTATCCCTTCATATACGTAGATCTACGCGAGACACGATGGGTTTTTAATTATGTCTGTAATTACGGCATACGAGTGGTTAATATGAATTCCTCGTGCATACACGTACCTACAATCAATTAATACTTGTTCCAAGAATCGAACCCTCTACCGGTAGCGATATACTTATTGAATAATATTTCAGCACACCATGGCGGTGTCGTTGCAGCAACATCACTCACTCTTGAAGTATATCATGGGCTCTTTTACGAGTTTTGTTTTTGAGGAAGTTCTGTGTAGCTGCCCGAAGTCTGAATACACCTCTGCGTACCCCTTCGGGAATACAGTCGTGATATAAATTTATTCACACCACCTGCTCGATATTGTCAAATTAAATGTCATGCAAACCTAACCTTATGTAAGTCATCATAGCCATAGCAATTCAGTGCACGGATAGACCCCAGGTCTATCCGTGCACTGAATTTAATTATGGATTATAAAAGTTATAATGGAATTGGTTGCTGGTCAATAATGTTATTTGAATTTGGAACCGCAAAATAATTTCTTATGAAAACTTTAACAAAAAAAAAACGCTTTCCTGTTTATTATCTCGCAGAATTTGTGAAAAGTAGAGTATTCTCTGCGGGGATAAAGGCGTCTTCGTCTTGGGGAGCCTGAACCCCTCGCTGCGCTCAGAAGCACTAGAATCCTTCGTTACGCTCGGGATTCTATATAGCGCCCGTGCCCTAGGACAATACTTTATCCCCTTAGTGAATAATGCACTATAATGTAGGAATGAGTATGACACTGATGAGAGTAGAGGGGCAGCAAAATAAGAACGAAAATGCCAAGGCATTTTAAAAAGTGTCAGGCGTTTTTGTTTGGTAGGTACGTAAGTAAGTACAAAGAAAAAATACTAAGAAGAGGTAGATAGGTACCATTATACTGGACCCAACTTTTATCGTTTTAGTTGGATGGGTTCTACTAACAAGATTATAAAATCGGAAGCGGTCTAACTGATTGCTTCGTTCTGATCTAGAAAGTTTTAACATAAATTCTGTAGTTATCGCTACTTTTCAACGTTTATGCTATGAGAACACATTTATTTTAAGATTTTACCCATAAATCTGCACGAGACGGGTTCTTTGCGCACAATAACATCCGTCTACAGAATCGATTGTAGATTTCAAGTCGGTTTCGATGATAACACGGTGAACTTCGTACCTAATGAGATAGGTAATATTGGCCGACTTTTTTCGACTTACTCATCATCATTTCAGCCGAATGACGTCCACTGTTGGATTAGGCCTCTCCCCAATAGGGGGGGGGGTCCATAATCGCCACGCTTGGCAGGCGGGTTGGCGATCGCAGTATGGTACCTAGTATGCGCCTTACTGTTTATACCTTATTATCCATACTTCCATACTAATATTATAAATGTGAAAGTAACTCTGTCTGTCTGTATGTTACGTTTTGACGCCTAAACCGCTGAACCGATGGTCAACAAATTTGGCAGAGATATAGCCTGGGATATGGAGAAGGATATAGGCTACTTTTTTACGCGATAACCGACATCCACGCGGGCGGAGCCGCGGGCAAAAGCTAGTAATATTATAAATGTGAAAGTAACTCTGTTTGCCTGTCTGTCTGTATGTTACGTTTTCACGCCTAAACCGCTGAACCGATCGTCATGAAAATTGGTAGAGATATAGCCTGGGATATGGAGAAGGACATAGGTGCCGATTCCCTTGTTCACAAACTAAACTAAATTTAAATTCAGTGCATCTTTTTCTTTTTATTTAATTAAGAAAAGGACAGAAGATAAATTTTAGTTTAGTCCTGTCAAATTAATCAGCGCTTGACGTAAATTGACGTAATTTTAGTCGGCAAGTTTTTAATCACGTCTAAATTTGTATGGAGTAGTGACAGGCGCTGATTAATTTGACAGGACTAAACTAAAATTTATCTTCTGTCTTTTTCATAATGAAATAGAAAGAAAAAGATGCACTGAACTTAAATTTTGTTTAGTTGTGAACTTGTGAACAAGGGAATCGGCACCATTGGCTACTTTTTTACGCGATAACCGACATCCACGCGGGCGGAGTCGCGGGCAAAAGCTGGTTTTATGTTATACCCAAAGTCTCGAATTCAGATAATTTATGTAAACAAAGGGGATAACATGACAAAAAAATATCTTCGTAATAGTAATTCACATAAAATGGACAAAAAAAGGTTTCATTTTCTTTTAAGTACTGATATTAAGAAATATTAATTAAAAAATAATCATACCCTAATAATTTTTATAAATTTCTGATGAATGATACTGGTAAAAACTCCTGCATTGTTACCAGTATCATACAATATTTTCTACCAGAAAATCTCCTTTTTTTAATAACTTTGTTTAAAACCGAATCCAAACATTTTCAAATTTTTTACATCTGCAACAACAGTAATATTAAAACTCTCATTTATAGATTTATATTGTAAGTATATAAGTATAAGTATATAAGTTTAAGTATCCAGCCACATTTTGGATGAAAACGGCTGGAAACTGTTTCGAGTGGAAATCGATTTTGGGAGGCCTACGTCTAGCACTGGACTTAAAAGGGCTGATTATGACGATCATATGCCGTGTCTCCGACATACTACACAAAACATTGGCAACGGTACTTTGTTTGCATAGTTCTTATAATTAATTCACTTTAATTTTAGCGATGACTATAAAAAAAAAAATATATGATTAAATGGTTTTCACCACTGTCCTGTCATTTTGACAGTGACATTTCTTGACATTACTTTGTTTACATAAATTATCTGAATTAGAGACTTTGGGTATAGATGATAAGTTATGTAGAAGAAATAAATGTATGTATATGATTCAGCCTTTCGATTGGCATAGTAAAATTACAGGTTATTTTTTTTTTTTTACATTTAGTGTGTTCGATTCTTGGTTCATTATTTAAAATTCTTTAAATGCAGATCGTATTGTTTTTAAAATCAAAATGAAGTCTTCATTCAGTATTTTTTCTATCTACAGTATTTAAGGTACTTACTTTCCCTCCATGTGGCAAAGTCGTGGGACGCCCTGTATATTAATCTTGTAACTGAAAAATACCAAGTATCTCCATAGTTCACGCATCATTATCCCCCGGGAGGATAATGTGGCGTTTTACGATACTCCTAGATATATGCGCATATTCTCACGCGACCTCGTATGACTTACATCTAATATATTGCTGTTTTTTGTAGTTTTATGTTTTGTTTTTGCTTACGGGTCAAAGGTCATCCCTAGGAAAGTTGCTCTAAATAAATTATCATTTTGGTCAGTTCCGTCAAGATTAGACCCTTTTCTGGGATTATTTTTTAGATTGGTGTATCCTACCAATCATTAGGTTTGCTTTTATTGCAGTGCAGGTCTGTTATAAGTAATTCATCATCATCAGCTTATAGCAGTCCACTGCTAGACAGTATTAGGCCTCTCCAATTGCTATTGCTTAGGGGTCAAAAGTCATCCCTAGGAATTTGCTCTAAATAAATTAGCATTTTGGTCAGTTCCGTCAAGATTAGACCCTTTCCTGGGATTATTTTTTAGATTGGTGTATCCTACCAATCATTAGGTTTGCTTTTATTGCAGTGCAGGTCTGTTATAAGTAATTCATCATCATCAGCTTATAGCAGTCCACTGCTAGACAGTATTAGGCCTCTCCAATTGCTATTGCTTAGGGGTCAAAAGTCATCCCTAGGAATTTGCTCTAAATAAATTAGCATTTTGGTCAGTTCAGTCAAGATTAGACCCTTTTCTGGGATTCTTTAGATTAGTGTATCCTACCAGTCATTAGGTTTGCTCTTAATATTGCATTGTCTGTTATAAGTAATTCATCATCATCAGCAGTCCACTGCTAGACAGTATTGGGCCTCTCCAATTGCACGCTAGCCAGCTCGTTTTTTTTTTTAAACTTTGCCCACACTAGTATTTTCTCCTGTATTGTGGGTGCGTATACAAACATTTAAAGTCACATACAAAAACAGCCAGACCCGGAACAACTACTAATAGTAGGTCATACAAATATTATTTGTTCCGTGCGGGAATCGAACCCGCGACACGCAGCGCCGCAGTCAATCGCTTAACCACTGCGCCAACCGTGCCGTTAGATTGATTCATTCGTTGATTCTCTGCAACTCTCATCCAGCTACCAGCCACCCGTCGCTCCTTAGCACATTGTTCACAAATATATTGTGCAGAGCTCCAACACCGCACTTTGGTACTGAGCTAGGTAAGAAAGTACGCGTAGCGTGTAGCCAAATTATGTTAATTTGACAAAATACAGGTACCTATGTACCTTACCGCGCTATTCTACATCCGCAGTCCGGACTAATATACTAAGCGCTTATTACTAAGCACATAAATTTTGCAGCTCGGTCGTCTTTCCTCAGATTTCGTGTGACTCGGATATATTAACATCATTTACTTAATATGCGCATACATAAAGTTCTTTACGAGACAATATTTTCATGATAAAACACTGTAGAAAACTATACGGAAAATGTAGGCGAAAACATGTTGGTAAATGTAGAAGGTTTTCTTGACTTAGTATAGGTACCTACATAGAATTATGTTCCTAATAGTGACTAGCATACTGTGTAGGTACCTACCTACCTACTTACCTAATTATTTCGTTATTTGTGAGTATATAACGTATACTTACGATGATCTATGTACCTAAATATAAGGTAATATAGTTGATTCTAAGTAGATGTGAGGTCCCTATGCAATGCAAGTGGATCGCATCCCAAAGTACTTGTCCGAAACGAAAATATGACACAGGGTTAAACTATTTTCGCGAGTCTAGCTCTTGTCTAGCTAGACATTTTAGGAATTACGGCACATGGAGGCCAAAAAATAACAATAAGAAGGTAAGTAGGGAATTTGGCTTGTGAATTCCAAAAAAAAAAAACAAATAAAAAAATGTTTTTCCTTTAATGCCTATCCAGAAACGGATTGAAGACACGCGCACATTATTTTAATGGCGCTCTCCCCACAAAACAATTACCAGCCTATTTGTTATTCACCCATCTCCCATAGACATTTGTTTATTCAAGCCACTTATACATACTGTCCAATACCTCAAACCCGAGAATCTAAACCGCCCCTAATACCAATCTATCACGCCTTCCCGAAATGGAATGCTTTTCGGATCGAATTTACGGGAGTACTCCATTACAAAGTGTAAACCCTAACGCGGCTGTAAGATATCGGCTGCTCAATTTTTGTAACACAAGGGTGCAGTCAAATTGCCGGCCGATAAGCATAGGGGAGCACGTAGGGTTGGACGAAGGTTGATGGAGGTAAACGCAAACGTGAATCTAAAACGTTGATAATATCGGCTCGGCTCCCTATCTGCGCATCCCAATGTAGATGATGTTTCACCAATTCTAAGGCGAGTATCAGCTTTAGCCTTACTTACCGGGTTTAGTACTAGGACCTTTAACCCCTATATAGGAACGTTGTAAAACTGAAGTGAGGTGAGGTTACGAGCTACGACAGTCTTCAATATACCTTCCTTTTGCATTATTAAATTCAGTTGTGTTTATACTTTAACCTCGAAAATTCTGAATACCTAATCACGTCAAGTGCGTAGGTACCCACCACAAGAAAAACTTGATGTAGGGAAAGATACAATACGTGGTGACTGCATTATTACAGTCTGTAACTGTAAAATAATCCACCCAATAACAAAATTCTTTCTCAGTCAGATATTACTTTCAATATTCGAAATATTCATCCAGTGACTAATTGGCGGACCGGCCGTTGGAATTGAGCAAAATTTTATTACTCTTTGGTGCTGAAATAATCATTCACAGATCAGATAGGTATGTAGATATTTTTTGTAAGGAAAAAGTTATATCCTAAAAGCGAACGCATGATGCATTTTTAATTAATTTTTATTTCCGTAGAATTAAATAAACATTATTGTAATTATAATTAAATTATCATTAGCACCTGTTGCAGGTACTTAGAGAAACCCGTCAGGTATCTATAAGGTTCATTCAGTTAATAAAAACAAAAGTTTTTCAGTTTTCAATTTACAAAAGTTTTTCAGTTTTTAATTTACAATAGTTTTTCAGTTTTCAATTAACAAAAGTTTTTCAGTTTTCAAATTACAAAAGTTTTTCAGTTTTCAATTTAGAAAAGTTTTTCAGTTTTCAAATTACAAAAGTTTTTAATTTTTCAATTAACAAAAGTTTTTTAGTCTTCAATTTACAAAAGTTTTTCAGTTTTCAATTTACAAAAGTTTTCAGTTTTCAAATTACAAAAGTTTTTAATTTTTCAATTAACAAAAGTTTTTTAGTCTTCAATTTACAAAAGTTTTTCAGTTTTCAATTTACAAAAGTTTTTCTGTTTTCAATTTACAAAAGCTTTTCAGTTTTCAATTTACAAAAGTTTTTCAGTTTTCAAATTACAAAAGTTTTTCAGTTTTCAATTTACAAAAGTTTTTTAGTCTTCAATTTACAAAAGTTTTTCAGTTTTCAATTTACAAAAGTTTTTCAGTTTTCAATTTACAAAAGTTTTTCAATGTCTGACTGCAGACTACCTACAGAGATAGGGTGGAAACAAAAATATCCACAAGGCGCTTTTTGTACCGTAAAACCATGACTTTCATATGGGGGCATATATAGATAGCTCCATACCAACAATAAAAGGAAGGAGACTAGGAGAGGTTCTGTTTCCGGTCGTAGTTATCGTGCAACAAACTGGGCCTAACAATACGATTTGCTTATCATTTTACTAGTCAAACTCAAACTCAAACTCAAAGCATTTATTTCAAATAAACCAATTACAGGCACTTTTGAATTGTCAAGGGGTCGGTCAGTCAGAAAGATGAAGCTAGTTGCCCATTCCAAAGCGTAGTAGGTTCCTATGGAGAAGAACGGACAAGAAACTCCATGGACACTCTTTTAAAACAAAATATTGTTACAAAATATGGGTTACATCATTCATGTTGAAGTTATACATGTGAGAACAATGTAGAAAGACGTGCACGTTAGAAGCGTCCGTAATAGAAACTATTCAAAAATTAAAATAAGCCGTGGCAGCTAAGAGATGACCAGTCCCAACTGACGGCGCCCGTTCACGAACATGACGCATGGATCAGCACCATTTAGCTCAACCATTTTGAAGGGAACTTAATGATCCAACACACACGCCACCACCAGCGAGACATTTGAGTGAGCATGACATACTCTCAGCCGCCAGGGCACATTCAAGTCAATAAAAGACATATTACCCGGTAAATGGTAGCTCTATAGTACATAGTACTCACACCTGTGCTATGCAATTATATAATTCAAGGACAAAACTTGAGGTTTCAAAACTTTTCTATAGAAGTAAATACTTTAAGTACAGTATAACAATGCTTTCAGGATGTTGTTGCGACTGCCCCGTTTCTGCAGCGCCTCGGAAATGTTTGCTGAGACCCACACAGGCACAGGCTTTCATGCAATCATTCGAAAAAAAAACACGTCGCTACTGAGTAGAGTGCGAATATCCTGAGAGCTGTGGCGGAGAGCTATACTCCTGACATCAGACACTTCATGCGGAGGTTGATCAGGTAGGAAACATGTTTTCTTGTCTGGTCGTCCTCTGCGTGGAGTGCCCATTATTTGAAATATTTTATATCTGTACTACTAATACTAGAATATAAGTTGTTTTGTAATACTAACACAATATGGATCCTTGTTGTACGAAATAAATGAATTTGAATTTGAATTTAAAAAGACCGCTATTGATAAATGCATACGGGTTTTTGATGTAAAACATCTACAGGCGCGTCTTGAGAGTAAAACAGACTCGTATGCCGTGACGGCAAGCGGCATGACGCTCTCTTATGCCGTGATGCCCCAAAGTCTATAATTATTAAAAATATTTGTCTTGTGTTTATATTCTATCATGAATTCATCATTCTAATAAGAATAATAATAATAAAAACATTTATTTTTTTTTCTCCATTTTTATTTATTGTTTTTTATTTATATATAATTGCATAGCACAGGTGTGACCTGTGCTATGCAATTATATAATTCAAGGACATTGAGTTTATACAATGCAAAAATAGAACAATATAGAATAGTAGTAGGAACATACCCATTTAGATAAAAAGTTGCCACTGCTTCAGACTTTCTGTTGTTTACTTTATGCTTTTAAGGAGAATACTGAACAATCGTTTCAGAATGAGCGTACTTTCCACAATAATTGTCAACACAAAAATTATAAACAAAGTTTTTCTGCCTCAACACAGACATAACAGCGTATAAGAAACACATTAACACAAAAGGGTTTACCAAGTTAACCCACTTATTCCCATAAGTTGCTCTCCAGCGTGGTCTAACTTATTGTCTGACTACCTAACATATTACGAGTACGTGCCCGAATATCTAAATGCGTCGGGGGCATCCGTAAAGCAGTAAATTCTCATTACAGGTCTGGCCGCGGTGGGCCATCGAATGCTATGCTAATTTAACATACACCTCCCAGTCGGCCTGAACAATTCGGTCGGACGGCAAACGTGAGCGTACCGTGAAAAGTTACTACTGATCTGAAAATCTTACCTAGTCTGTTGCAATTTATTGATAGTATGAAAGGGTTATTGGCATGTCCGTAGTAGGTAAGCTTTAGTTTGTCGTATGTCGTAGTTTCAAAACTTTTCTATAGAAGTAAATACTTTAAGTACAGTATAACAATGCTTTCAGGATGTTGTTGCGACTGCCCCGTTTCTGCAGCGCCTCGGAAATGTTTGCTGAGACCCACACAGGCACAGGCTTTCATGCAATCATTCGAAAAAAAAACACGTCGCTACTGAGTAGAGTGCGAATATCCTGAGAGCTGTGGCGGAGAGCTATACTCCTGACATCAGACACTTCATGCGGAGGTTGATCAGGTAGGAAACATGTTTTCTTGTCTGGTCGTCCTCTGCGTGGAGTGCCCATTATTTGAAATATTTTATATCTGTACTACTAATACTAGAATATAAGTTGTTTTGTAATACTAACACAATATGGATCCTTGTTGTACGAAATAAATGAATTTGAATTTGAATTTAAAAAGACCGCTATTGATAAATGCATACGGGTTTTTGATGTAAAACATCTACAGGCGCGTCTTGAGAGTAAAACAGACTCGTATGCCGTGACAGCAAGCGGCATGACGCTCTCTTATGCCGTGATGCCCCAAAGTCTATAATTATTAAAAACATTTGTCTTGTGTTTATATTCTATCATGAATTCATCATTCTAATAAGAATAATAATAATAAAAACATTTTTTTTTTTCTCCATTTTTATTTATTGTTTTTTATTTATACATTTATTTCAATAACCATCAATATCGATATTTCACATATCTGCAGGGCGTCCCGGGACGGCCAACTTTCTTCAATATTTCCGAATCTTGCAAGACTGAGAAAAAATACTATACTTTCTTGTCTTGTGTCATTATAAGAAACTTACCTAGTAGGTACCCATCCAAGTTTAATTTAGAAAATGTGCAGCAATATAAGCCACAGCCCACAGCCCCCACTGCAGTAAAACAACGGCTGGGTACGCCTACATTTTCCTGTAACTAGAAATGACTAAAATAGGTACCAACTAGATCCAGGCCAAATCCATTTGACCTAATAAAACTCAGAAATAGAGGCAACATTTTTTGAAAAGCATGTCGTCGTGGTTTCTGTACTGGGCTTGGAGGAAATAGCTGTAGGCGAAATATTTGCGTCATCCTGCAGGGTAGATGTGCAACGATTTTCAACACATCAATCAATAAGTTTAGTCGATGGTTGATCTAATTTACGATTCGAATTCTAGGTATAATTTTTTTTTAAACATAAATACATCGGGAAAGAACTGAAAAAAAAAATATAAATGGTTTATTCAAGGAAGAAAAAATCATTAGACAGTAAGTCCGATTTTTTATTAAATTTGCTAAGTTACAGGAATACACTGCGATACAAACAAATTGTGATAGTGGTAAATTACAACATAAAAAAATATTGGAAAAACAAATAAAAATAAAAATTGTCTATGATCAATATTGTAAACTGCTACCTGAGTTAAATGTAGGCGACGAAGTTGTAATTTTAGGAAACACAAATTAATAAAAGAAGTCGTGCCAAAATAATAGGAAAAGCGTCGACTCCACGTTCTCATATTGTTAAAAACAAAAAGGTATTTATCGCCGTAACATATGTTAGGACCTGTAAAGGATCCTGCAGACAATATTTTGTCTGATATTGATGATGAGTATTTTTCGGGGGATGATAGGGATGATGATTATGTGCCAGGCATCAAATTAAATGTATCATTATCTTACTCGCCACCTTCATACCCGTAGTAAGATTTAAGAATTTGTATAGGATTTTTTATGATGTAGAAGTAATAATTAATTTTAAGTTTGTTTATTATTATTATTTAATCTTATTTAAGGGGAAGGTGTCGTGTGGATTGTCTATGTTTCATTACGATTAAAGCAGTTGTCATCCAGATTTATCTTTCATTACACTACATGGTACAATACAAATCTCCTGTCAAACTGCAGTTGCTGTACAGTTTGTCGGCACCTAAATTGTGTTGTTCAATATTTTATTTTACATAACTAAGTAGCAAAAGCTGTTACTGACTGAAGCACGTATACAGACGTAAAACTTCATTGAAACTGCATTTTCCATTTGCATTGCAAAATTTTCATTTTGTGCCAAACATAAAGTAACATGGAATGTGACGGTATCTTCTTTTATTACCACGCAGGTAGGTTCGGTAGAATGGGGGTAGTTTTGAAAATGAATTCCGTACGGGAAATTCGCAACAAAGTTCTGTGTGGTAAATAGAAATGTAACAGAGTGCTCGTGGCATACAAAACATAAAGTAATTTGAACGTGGCCTGTGCCAGTGTCCGAGAGTTCTTAATCAATACGTGAACACTGAACCGAGCTACAAATTAATTATCGGTGTTTAATTACGTGGTCTTGTTGGGTATAACACTCGGTATTAATTGTTGCGGGATTTTAGATGAGCAGTTTTATGTGGGTTAAGTTTTAAATGTGCAGTATGTACATAAATTTTCATATGGACAGATTGATGGGAAACCTGACCAGCGAGATGTAGATGGCAGCGTTGACATCTTCAACAGCGTGGAACTTCCGTCACCGTTTACTTACGTCCATTTTCTAAATCTCCCGTGTTTTCTAGAACTAAAATCGGGAAGGGGTAGAAAATATTTGCCGCAGAAACTGGGCACAGAACTGGTACCCCAAAAAAGAGAGGCTTTTATCGTAATTATAGGTTAGGTTAGCTTTTGCCCGCGGCTCCGCCTGCGCAGATGTCGGTTATCGCGTACAAAAGTAGCCTATGTCCTTCTCCATATCCCAGGCTATATCTCTGCCAAATTTCATGAGGAACGGTTTAGCGGTTTAGGCGTGAAAAGATAACATACAGACAGACAGACAGAGTTACTTTCACATTTACAATATTAGTATGGATATGGATTATACAAAATGACTGGGGCTGACATGTTTTATCAACACAGGATAAGTTCCCGGTATCTTTTATGGAAGATAATTTCAGTCGTATCGGCTAGATTGTGCGGTCGAAATCTGTACCTAATTATGTCGTTGAAATGAAAATAGATAAGGACCCAATCTGTATTATTAATCCTATAACCGTACTTACCTAACGTAGGTAACAGTTCGCTACAAAATTAACAAATAAGCTCAAAACTTTTATAGCTTTCACAGCCAATATTCCCAGCAACTCAGGTCACAAACAAACCTTGAAGGATAGAAGTATCATGCGATCTAATTGAATAGCTAATAAACAACGTGTCTAAGTTTCCCGCCGCGCAATAAATAATAGATAAATTAAATGGCCGAGAGCTGGGCGAAACAGAACTAAAACTTTCCGGGAGGTTGCACGTAAATCACAGTTGGCTGATTAATATTTCACGCACCTTGTCCGAGTATCGCCCGGTCGAGTTCTAGCGTGTAATTCTATGAACGGACTCTGATATCGTGTGTGCTCTGTGTTACTTTGAAGTATCTTGTTGGTCATATTTCTATGGGAATCCTTTTATGATAATATGCATGAAATAATAGTACATTATGATACATGTGAGCCACTCGAGGCGGTATTATTCGCGCTCGCCTTCGGCTCGCGCGATAAGGAAGCCGAGAGTATACTGATCATTGCACACGCGTTTCATACGACGTTTTTCAACACACTTGCGAGGAAAAAAACAGACTTGGATTGTTATTAACTTTATGGAAAATGGCGCTGGTTTTGTTTTTCCGCGCGCCGCGCAGGTGTAAATAAAGGCACTGGGAAAACCGCTAAAGAGCTTATACAAAAAAAAAAAAAAAAAACAAATAGACTGATCATAGTGTTGTCGTACCTATGTCAAATTGTAGTTTAGTTAGTATGGAATTAGAAAGTACGTACTATTGGCATAGAGAAATATACATTTCTTCAGTGAGAATCCGCAATAATAGAACGCCAGTCAGGGTCTTTTTCGTTTGGTTCCGGAAGGGACCACAGACAATTTAAGGTAAATTTTTAGTTCATTTTGGAACCAACGACAATTTAGAATAATAAAAAAAAAGTGAAATATGGCATTATGGCTCCAGCATTGTGGAAGTCTCTTTGGTGAGATTAAAAAAAGCGCAATTATCCGACTAGTAAATAGTTATCTGTGGCGTTACAGCACTAGCGCGGTAACGTAAAGTAAAAAGCACGTTTTAATACTGCATTATAGACCTAAAAGCGGTTCATTAAGAGCCACTTTACGAGCAAGTGTTTTGATAACAATATTGTTTTACGGATTACCAACCTATGATTTATGCTGTAAAGTAAACATTCTAAATTGGATAAAACATTCGGGGACACGTTGCCTTTATACTACTTCCTATTCCCACACTAAAAGAAAATCCACTAGTAACTACTTAAACTATACTGTTATCCATGTCTGGCGTTGCCCTACCATCCTAGCTGACTATCTAATCCACCTATTTCAGGACAAATGCTTTATCACTTTCCGGAACACTTTTTTTTCTTTTTTTTACATGCAACGGGGAAGCTCTTGGCCTTCATCTCACCTGATGGTAAGTGATGATAAGGCCGAAGATGGAAGCGAGCTTCACCCGGAATCCTCAACCACAGAGGAACCGGCTATCTTACCTCTAACTGCCGAAACACAACAAATGCTGTTAACATTATTGTTTTGGCGACAGACTTAGATAAGATGGTGGTAGCTAGCCAGGCGGACTTAGAACAAGCCCTACCACGAACCAAACCGAGCAGAAATTTTTGCCCCCGCTGGGTATCGAACCCAGGACCTCTGGATCTGAGACAAGTGGTTTTACAACTAGACCACAGAGGCGGTTAAAAACACTAAACGCCCATAGACGTCATAGCAATAAAACTTCTATTGTGTCTTGTTCAATGTCTCGGAAAGTATTAATTAAAAACCTAAAAGAGAGTACAGGCACGTCTTTACCAAATCAATGCTATCGGTCTTCAAATGTTTCCTATTGGATGGCTGTTTATTCATGCGTTGTTCCGGAGATAGAGACTTGGATTTATAACACCTTCATTCGCGCTTCGCGATTATCGCCCGAAGCATTCGCTTGCCTCCCTTTTATTTATTTATTTACTAAAACTTTATGCACAAGTAAAAAAATAATGTACAAAGGAGGATTTAATCATCATCATCATCATTTCAGCCGAAAGACGTCCACTGCTGGACATAGGCCTCCCCCAAGCACCGCCACCTCGACCGGTTCTGTGCTTCCCGCATCCAGCAGATTCCTGCGGCTTTCATAAGGTCATTGGTCCACCTTGTGAGAGGCCTTCCAACGCTACGTCTTCCGGTACGCGGTCGCCACTCCAGAACCTTTCGGCCCCAACGCCCATCTATTCTGCGCGCAATGTGCCCTGCCCATTGCCACTTACATAAGTTTGGCAATTCTTCGAGCTATGTCGGTTACCTTGGTTCTCCTGCGGATCCCTTCATTTCTGATTCGATCACGTAGGGAAACTCCAAGCATAGCCCTCTCCCTTTGGGCAGATTTAATGCCTTAGGCATTTTCTACCAGTCAACCTTAGTGTGATGCAGAGACAAAACATGGCAGGTGCAACATGAGAGAAAGAAAACTCGAAAAATAATAAATATATCCATACAAGCATACATAAATATAAACAGAATACACTTTGTCAGAAGATATAACGATAGGTAAAATCAGCGCTGGTATGATTCTGCCAACTTCTTAGGCCTTACGTGCCTTCACTTTAAAAGTTAATTTATTAATATTTATTTATTTATTTATCACTCCAAACATACAAATATCCTTACAGGTTAGACCCAATGAGATATTGTAGTACACTTAAAAATTAGATACTTCCACTACTTGTACATTACACATTCATAGGTAGCATTTTTTTCAAATTCACCCAAAGCGCAACAGAATATGTCAACGTCATCAGCAATGAGGTTGAGAGCGCCTCACGCAGCAAGTTGGTTCACGCGCGCGGTACCGCCAGCAACCGCGGTAGACAACGGTAGATAACCGGGTAGTTGCCGTCCTGATATTTAGAGGGAGTGCATTCCAAAGAAAAGCCCCCTGGACCAAGAAAGAAGAATGAATGAAGCCAGATCGGTGAGAAGGACATCGTAGAAGACGATTGTTGGTGGAATGAAGATTTTACTATGGGCAGCAATTTGGGAACTCAGGCTTACCTGAGTTTCCAAATTGGAACTGGTTGAATTGGATTGTTTGGTTTGTCGAAAATAGAGAACAACGAAGACTGAGCCTTCAACTCTCTGCGCTGGCGAATGGGTAACCATTATAAAAACAGTCGGTGCAAATTTTATGCAATACGCTTTGAAGATAAGTTTAAGCTGGTTCTTAGGGTGACTTGACACCTATTTATGCTTTGTTTTTGATGAAGTGAGCGGCTTTTAAATATGTGCGAGCGCAGTGATAATCCTCATTCTTTCTTTCATTCTTTCTAGAAAATGTTTTAATTGTCCTGCAGTTGGAGAACCGCAATAATTACCTTTTAGTAGATCAAATGTAACTAAATTATGTTATATTTCAATGTAACATGAACGTTATCGACATATAATACCCTAAAGCTGTGTACAGAATAAACAAATTAATTTTGTTGATGTCAGTTTAGCCGGCTGAAACGAGATGAACCCGTAACTCAGTGTATACAAGGGTTTATTTGTTCCTTTTCGAACTATAGCTAACTAATTGAGCTCGAGCTAAACTTCCGCTCTTGCTGTTTTTACCGTGTACACTATGCTGTTAAAAACATGGAATAAGTAACTGCAAGATATTATTACATCGTGTGGAGATTGATTAACAACAAAAATCCTTTTATTCGTTGAAGGAATTTATCGTTTTTTACGTCCATACTTAACACAGATATTATTTTACGTAGGTATTATAATTCTAATTGATATCAGTTTAAAAGTAGGAATGAGAATCTTGCATCGTTCGCAGGCAATGTGGTAAACTACAATTTCATATTATGTGTTTAATTTTAATAAAAAACACAGAGGTAGGAGTGGATAGTTCGAAAAATGATGGAATATCATGAGCTTTTTTTGTTTTGACGCATTTATTATGGGCGATACGATTATCTACCAAATAATATGAATGGGCTTCGGCTTTAGACCTGGTCTGCCCACTAGAGATGGGCTGAGTGATGATTTTTCTGTATCAATGACTGCATGATATTGACAAAAAATATAGATGGCGGGAACAATGACAAAATCATCAATGATTTTTATATGAGTATGTATAAGATCACGTCACTTCAATTATGAGTGCCGAAATGATCGCGAAATGGCTTAGTGAAATTATCATTATGGGCCCAGCACCGGGCATTTTATCGAAACACTGTGGTTCTGCAACTTCTGTGTCGCCAATCGCGCAGCCTCGCAACGTCAACGTCGCCCCGAGAAGGCCCGTCTGAATCACCGAAGTTCGCGTTCATTCAAGTAATATTTAGGCATTGATGATTTTGTCGTTGTCACTGCATGATGAAAAGATATTAAAATATCGATGATTTTTTCATGTGACATGATATCGAACTCATCTCTACTGTCCATCGGAACTGGCACACAGTCAGATAATATGTGGATAGAAAGACGCCGCCGGTCTATGCCTAGGCCTGTTTTTTAGACCTGAGCAGGGCTTTTGACATAGTTTGTTACGATGTCCTGTGAAAGAAGTTACGCGATGCCAATGTGATTAACGAGTTATGTTCTGTTCTTGAGTATTGGTACAATAGGCAGACTAATCATGTAAAATGGGACGGGGCTCTCTTGGACCCATATTTTTTAGGATGCGGGGTGAGACAGGGGCGTATATCTTCTCCACTTCTTTTCAACCTGTACATGAATAATCTGATAGATGGACTCAGCAGGAGGCCTATCGGATGCCATGTTGATGGAGTTTGTATAGATAACATCAGTCAGTGCTGCAGAGTGCGTGTGGGTAGCAACAGCATCCTGGGTGTGAGAGCGGACAGTCATGACTGTCCGATCTTCAAATATTCTATGAGTTTATGTGTGAACATAACGTAACATAACGCCTTGTGTCCCTTTTTTTTTAGGGTGGGAAATTATCAAATAACTTCTCCCGCTCTGGGCGGAGCGGGAGGGCGTGTCAGACTTTTACTGACTAAAACCCACCCATGTTCCTTCGGTTGCCTGTGTTCCAGGGCCACGGTATCCCTTTCGGACAAACCCGCAACTCTGGCAGGCACCGGTCCTGGCGGACCCCGTCAGTGCGTGCTCTCATCTCTTTGAGGCGCGCGTGGAACACAACGCGCCGTCGACCCGGGCCTGTAGTGCTATTCTGTCAAAAACTCGCGGTGAAAACTTAGGTGTCGCTAGAGAATCTAGGGATTGACAGCTCACTTCACCTAAGGTTTCACGGTGATTAACTTTACAGAACACCACTACTGATCCTTACCGGACGGCGAGCTGCCCATAGCTCACCGTCCGCAAGCCCGCGCCTACGGTGGCCGGGAATCGGCTACCGATTCCCGCCGCCCAGGGCGTCTCCTCCGGCGACTAGGGGCGTGAGGGCGCACAGACCGCCGCTCCCTCACGCGTTCCGCCTCCTCCTTCGCAAGCATTACTGCTTCGCAGAAGGAGGTGACTGCCTCCCATGCAGTCTCGCTCCGGACTATGGCCTGGACTAGGGCCGGACGCGAGAGATCGCCGCCGCCGATTGTCTCCGTAAGGACACGGCGGTGTTCTGCCCAAGCCGGGCAGACCTCCACCGTATGCTCCACCATGTCCTCCGGGCGATCCACTCAGTGGTAACACCCGGACGTTTCCTCCCGCCTAATCCGAAACAGGAACCTTCCGAAACAACCGTGTCCGAGGACCTGTGTCAGGCGGAAGGTGAGGACGCCGCTGCGCCTCTTTAGCCACTCCTCAAAGAGGGGACTTATCGCCACAATTGTGGCGTGCCCAACGCCTTGTTTCCCTGAAAGGTTAGGCAGAGGTGTACCCATAGTAGGAACATCCACATTTCGCCAGTTATATTTAAATCCCATGTAATAGATAGGGGGCGAGCCTATTGCCATCAACCGGGCACTAATCCAAACTCCGGGCTGCTACTGAGAAATTCCTAATGGAAAAACAGTATAGTTAAGGTATAGCTTTATCCTTATATTTAAATAAAATGTATTCCCCAATTTTCGTAATTGCACCTACCACTGTTTGTCTCTGCACCACCCAAAGGTTGACTGGTAGAAAATGCCTATGACATTACCTAAGTCCGCCTCTGTACATTTGTGTGATAGTGTTAAATAAATAATAAAAACCCAATAACACTTTGCTCGACCCCCGAAGCTCAGCAGTAGAGCTTGCGACAACTAGAGCAACGAGGCAGTTAAAATAAAACTGTTGACAAAATGTATAAATAATAATAATAAAATTGACCTGCTTTCCTAGGTAATGTATCGACGGTAAGTAAAATTCTGCATGAATAATATCGTTAATTTGCGAGAAGCTTGACATAATTCAAAAAGAGCAATTTTTGGGTATGATGATTTCAAAGTTTAAAATCAGCAGTAAGAATGCGACGAAGCATTAAGTCATACCTTTCTAGCTCTCTCATTTAAAGGCTCAATGTCTTCTTGTAGCAAAAATAATAAAAATTTCCTCGTTCAGCCTGTATACTTAACTCAAAATAGCATTTTTTTTTTTTTTTGTTATTTCACCCTTCTTGCCAATGACGATATGTAAAAATTACAAAGCTTTAAAAATAAATGATAAATGATTTTATTTCTGTAAGTAGGTTTTTACAAACGACGACACGGTTGGCGCAGTGGTTAAGCGATTGACTGCTGCGCTGCGTGTCGCGGGTTCGATTCCCGCACGGAACAAATATTTGTATGACCTACAAGTAGTTGTTCCGGGTCTGGCTGTTTGTGTATGTGAGTTTAAATGTTTGTAAACGCACCCACGATACAGGAGAAATTCCTAGTGTGGGGTTATAAAAGAAAAAAGAAAGAAAGAAAAAAAAAAACACTTACACGTCAATCATATTTTAAAACTAGATGAGGTCGGCGTTTCGTATCTGACTACTCTGAGAAGAAAGACCGAAACAAACTCGGAGATCACAGTCTCTTTTAAAGTCCAGAATCCAGATATGTGAAGACCATGTAGATTGGTGTCTGAAATTGTCTTTTGAAGAAAGAACCACACAGATTGAGTGGACCTATCCATTCAGTGCACGCATTTGTCAGTAATCGTGCAGCTTAACAATAATCCTCCCAGAGTAGAATTAACAAGTAAAATCACGAATTTTCCTACTTATAAGTGAATTTTCACTGTCAAATCACTGAAATAGCCTCACAATTACTTTAGCCCTCGAATCTAGTGATGAGAAAATCGCTGAGTTTGCATAGAGTTGGGCCAGACATAATATTTCTGAGTGGGTTGAACATTCCCAGGCAAATCTGCCAGGTTTGAATATAAAATGAATGAAGGTTAAATCACTTATGCAAATGGGAAAAGATCCAGAACTCGCCTTTGATATGGAGTTCTAGTTTGTCATAATAGAATTGGATACCTTTGACATATCCGTTTTATAATCTCTATTTAAGACAATTTAATGTAGACGGGTAAGTTTTCAGTTTCTTCCTAAAGTTTTAGCTCTGACGGTAATTAGATTTGTAGGAAGATTTAGAATTTTTGAATATTATAGGTAGGTTTGTGCCCAGAGATTGGCAATAGTCTGCGAAGCTGAATAAATAATTAACCTATACTGATGATTAAAAATTGTAAACAAATTCAATGTCATAAACTACATCTGCAAGTACATTCGCAATTTAAATAGTTGAAATACCGGCCAATTTTTTTTTCTTTTTTGTAATAAATTCATTCAACTATAATATACTTTTTTACGAAAGTTAAATTTGGTAATTAAATAGTTTAAAATAAAAAGCAGACTAAATAAAAAATAAGACTGATTTTTTACAATTAAAGACAATTAAAATCGTGCTACCTACCTGAAGTCGTGCCAATCGATTATGAAGATGTATTCGAGGTTTACTTAGATGATTTCAAATAAGTAAATATTTAAATAGTTAATATTCATAAACTATGCGATTATCACAATATACATATGTGACTGTCCCTTTAAATTATTTTTTAAATCATTTTATCACCGGTGCTTTGCAACGTAGACAATTTTTGGTTACGGTCGAAAATCCCCCAGTCCATTCGCTTTGGGCCGTTCATACTAAATAATAATAATAATAATACCCCATTAACACAGGTCATACAGTCACATAAACGCCAATCGCTCAAACAAAGATATGCTTATCGCATTTCCCAACAATACACCCAATTTCCTGCTCTCGCTCCAATCGTGATTGCATAATTTTCTTTTATTTATCATCGTCTACGGAAAAAAGAAACAAGTTAGGCACTGGCGAGCGCTTATTCAGCCACCATTAGCGAGGCCGCCCGGCGAGGAGCCGACAAGTCAATAAATCATTTCTCGGCATCGGCATCTCTTATCGATTCTATTGAATAGCGATTTATTCGCTCGGAGCTTAATCGCCGCTTTTCAAATATGAGTAGGCTTTGGGCACCTAAGTAATATGTCTGGGAGAATAAAACCTTGCTTGTAATTTTGTCGGCTATTTATGTTTGTGAATGTGTGATGTAAACTTGGTCTAAATATAAGAATAATGTGAACTTTTCTTGTCTATAAAAATAAATAAAATTGAAGTGTCTGTTTGTAATATCAAAATAACAGCATTTTACTAAATTCATATGAAAGTATTCACGGTACTTATAAAAAACGTGCCAAGTGCGAGTCGGACTCGCGCACGAAGGGTTCCGTACCATCCATACTAATATTACTTATTACTATTACTTTACTAATATTATAAATGTGAAAGTAACTCTGTCTGTCGACGGACAGACCGAGTGACACAGACGAGGTGAGAGACAGACGTGTCTGTCTGTCTGTATGTTACGTTTTCACGCCTAAACTGTTGAACCGATCGTCATGAAATTTGGCAGAGATATAGCCTGGGATATGGAGAAGGACATAGCGCGGACGGAGCCGCGGGCAAAAGCTAGTTATCTATAAAACGGCAAAAAAATCATGTTTGTTGTATGAGAGCCCCCTTAAATATGTATTTTATTCTGTTTTTTTGTATTTGTTGTTATAGCTGTAACAGAAATACATCATCTGTGAAAACAACTGTCTAACTATCACGGCTCATGAGATGCAGCCTGGTGACAGACGGACAGACAGACGGATAGCGGAGTCTTAGTAATAGGGTTATGTTTTACCCTTTGGGTACGGAATCGTAAAAACAACAATTTAAAAAAAATTGTGGTTGTCTGTTTGTTCCACCTAATCTCCTCTCTATCTTCTCTATTTTGACGGGACTTTCATTGGCAGATAGCTAATATTATAAGGAGTTATTGAGGGTTTTATTGTAGAAAAAGCTTCGCGGGCAAAGCCGCGTGCAGCAGCTAGTACTCACAATAAGAAACTTTATCTGACCATCTAGCTACTTACTATATTAAAAGCTTTCTTCTCTACATTTTGCTACACTTTTAAGGGATAAGTTTTACATATTTTTATATTTATGAAGAAAATACACTCTTGTAGCAGACTTGAAATTACATCTTTTAAAATACTTAAATAGAGAGGTTCAGGTTGATTACATTATTCTTTCATCAAGGGTGAAACAATTCTCTATTAGGTACATTTTCTAGGAAATAAGGAAAATAAAAATGCAAAAGAAATTCTTGTACCTACTTTTAAGGCAAAATTAAGTATATTTAACATTGTTTCTAATTAATTAAACACTTATGATTTTATTTATTACCTGTTTACATATCTGACATATTTTTAATTGAATGCTTTTTTGTTTTGGTATTCTATTGACATGTCACCTTAATTGTAATTGCTTGTTTATGTTAATTTTGTACGCCATAATTTGGTAAAACATAGTGCACATATTTTAGACAATATATTATCTGTAACCATACCTACGTTTAACAAAATAAATGATTGATTGATTGATTTCTTTGTGTTATTTACCAAATTATTAGAATTCAATTGATTAAATAAGGAATAGGAGTATTATATTAAGGGCAGATCTAAGTATAATATAGTGGGATAAAAAAAAATCCGGCAAGTTTTTTTTTTATATAAAAAAAAACATGGCGGTTTTTTTTGTTTTTTTTTTTTGTTTTAATTTAAGTAATGCTAGTTTAGTTTGAACCTCGCACCGCCTTACTTATAAACGCAGAATAAAGTTCTATGAATAATTTCGGTATAACCATACATTTTTGACGGTTATACCTTTATTCCGCGTTTATATGTAAGGCGGTAAATGAAAAAGTGTCACTAAAAATAATGTTATGTACAAGAAAAAAATAAAAGAAGGAGCTACATCTGCCAACAAACGATTTATTCCATTCTAATACCAAAAAACTAATACCACTATGTATGTTTTTCTACAAATTTGATGCAACAAATATCAGTGGTATTAGTTTTTGGTATTAGAACGGAATAAATCCAACAAACAGCTTTGCAGTTTGGCAGAGGTATATTATCTTGTAAACAATTATTTCTGTGAATAAAGACAGGTACCTGTGTTTATTCACAGCACTATAGTTTTTTTTTTTTTTTTTTTTTAACTATTTTGTATCCCATTGTATGATACAAAACAACAAGAGATATCAATGCTGTATAAAAAATGGGATACAAAATACTGAAATAACTGTATATTAATAAGATAATCTATTTCAGTAGGGACTAAAATTTATCCAACTCTGTCCAGCAGTTACGTCGTCTTTGAGTGACACACGGACATCGAAACCTCTGAAAATAGAGCTAATTTGTATGCGCAGGACTCTAACTTCCGCATTTCCATAACGTTAAAGTAACACTCACCTCAACTTATATTACCCAATTAGCTGAGCTGACGTTTCCGAATGGATTGAGGAGCCATGTCTCATATTGAAATGCGGGTACTACCAATAGTAAATTAGCCGATTTTGTAGGCCCGATCCGAGAATTTGTATTGAAACCTTTAAAAAGTTACAGGACAATTAAGGTGGATTCAGATGTCTGAATTGAGGAGCCACTTTAGAACTAGAAAACTAACCTACGGATATTTTTGAAAATTTTGTAAGATTTAGTACAAAAAAAATGTTTTTGTACGGCTAAATTTGAGATAGCTACAATGCTTTGATGTATCATAATAATACATATTTTGCACTACGCTGTTTCTTGGACTAAGTTACTCCTAATAACCCCAGCTATCTGAAAGTGAAAGTCCCGTCAAAATCGGTCCAGCCGTTTTGGAGATTATTTTATTTTAATTGTTTTATTAGGGACAAAAAACAGTTACACGCTACAGATAACAAAGAAATACTTAAACTAAGATTAACAAACATGTAACCCACACCATTGTCCTCATATTAACTAAAAACTTAACAGCAGTGCTGATAAAACAACGGACGGACAAGACGGAACAGGACGGTAACCAATCAGTTCACATTTAAAGTGAAAGCTCGAGAACACATACACAAGAAGTTGGCAGATTCGTCTCAGAATTAAGTTTTTGTAGGTTTTCTTGTTTAACTCTCATAACTTTTTATTTTTAGTTGTATGTATGTATTTATGTATTTATTCTTATATCTTAGCTATAAATATCTTCTAAATTGTTTTTCTGTTATTGCACCTACTGTGTATTATCTCTGCATCACCCTAAGGTAGACTGGTAGATAATGCTCAAGGCATTAAGTCCGCCTTTGTACAGTTTTTACTTGTGCATAAAGTTTTAATAAATAAATAAATAAATAATCACTTAGGTTGAAAAAATATGTCCAGTTCCATAAAATACGTATTATATGTATCAAAAAGGCGACGAAGAGGTGCTCGTTCCCCAGCGTTGGTCCTGCATATGTCTGTATGGAACAGTTGAGGGACGCGCACCCCCCTCCGAATAACACTTCTAGAGACCCTGAGACACAATTTGTTTAATAATTCCATACAATCCAGTTGGTTATTGCATATCGTAGCGTCATGACATCGAGAAACAGCCGCCTGGTTCCCAGATCCTGAACGTCATACCGCTTCAATAGCTTGCACGTAAGGCACCTTTGATTGGAAGCACTTACAGTTCATAGACCGTAAGAACTTCTTCAGTACCATTCATACATTCTAGTGCCGTATTTGTTGTAAAATGGGTTCCAGATCGGAACGGCGTATTCCAACTGGGATCGCACCAAGGTCTTATAAAGTGTTAAAAACGTAGAGGGCCGCAAAAAGTCACGCGTTGATCTCATGACGAAACCATACATCTGAAATGCCTTGTTCACTATATTGTGAACGTGTATGTCGAGGTGCAAAGTGGCATCCAGTGTGTTACACCCAAATCACGAACAAAACTAACTTTATCCAAGTGCGAGTTATTAATTGAATAATTAAAATCGGTTTTATTCCTCTTTTTGGTAAATGAGATAGCAAGGCATTTGGGTAGACTGAGAAAGAGCTTATTATTGTTACAGTATGCAAATAATCTGTCTAGATCCGATTGAATAAGTAGACAGTCTTGTATCTTCTTACATGGTCTGTAGATTTGGTTGGTTTATCTGAGACAAACAGACGGACAGACAGACAGACAACATTTTTTATATGGTAAAAAGCTGTTATTTTGACATTACAAACAAACATTCAATTTTATTTATTTGTATAGATATAGCACAGAAATCTGGATGTTTTGACATTTCGCCATATCAGTAGGTACATACATTGAACCCTTGCGAAGCAGCGACAGGTCACTAGTTATGGATAGAAAACTAACTCATGCGTGACACACAAGGTTCTCCAACATAAGTGGAAAGTGAACTATTCAAAAACCATTAAAGTTTGTTGCGCTAGATGTGACTAGGGATTGTATTGGATATGCATAAAGTTCCACATGGATGCCGCTCAGGTACGCTCCGGGGAGCGAGTTGCATTCGCAAGTAATATTTGAAATTTTACTACAAATGTTCCGGAATAGCGTTCTGAGCATATTTTGTTATTAGGTAGGATTTAGATCCTCAATATGCTTGGAAATTGTTCAGTCTAAGTGATTTTGTAAGTTGTAATAAAACTTTGATCTATTTTCTTAAATATATTTCTGACTTATTGCACGGTCTATACAGCGTGTTACGGAAAGGGTATATACATATCAAAGGCACGGATTCTTTTGGTGATAACAAACTACAGGGCAATATTTTTCAATAGCTATATATACCTACATAAATAAAAAGTTAAGAAACATTTGACTAAAAATCAAATGTTTCCAATTGAATTCTACACATCACTAGACCAAGTCAGCTGATCGGTGTCAATAAACTACACACAAAGAAACGGCGGTAACACGTTTGTTATTATTTAAATTTAATAAACTATCGAAATAAAAAAAATATTAAGCATTTTCTAGTTAGTGCTTTGAGCTGAAATTTTGTACAGAGATTCTGAACCAGATACACTCTTCACCCCGTTTGTATGGATATACCCTTTCCGTAACACGCTGTAGTGCCTGAAGTTTCATCAAGCGATTAAGTTCACTTCAATCAAAATCAAAAGCTTTTATTTCACATAAATCTACACGGGCACTTATGAAACGTCAGAAGCTAGGTGCACGGTTCCAATTAGTCGTTTCCTATGGAGAAGAGCCGGCAAGAAACTCCACGGTAACTCTTTTAAAAATAATTGGCTTCACAATATTATCAAATAACAGTGTTAATGGGTATGGGAGGACAGTGTAGGCCTTTCAACAATTACCAGGTACTTAACAAAATAGAAAAGTGCCAACAAATCTACACTCTACTAGGCCTATAACGTTCTCACATTCACAAAATAGAAAATCTTGTATATAAAATTCTCGTGTCACAATGTTAGTTACCATACTCCTCCGAAACGGCTTGATCGATTTTTATGAAATTTTATATGCATATTCAGTAGGTCTGAGAATCGGCTACTAACTATTTTTTTTTAAGTTTTAGGTAGGTAGGTAGGGTAGGGTAGGGTAGGGTAGGGTAAGGTAGGGTAGGTAGATAGGTAGGGTAGGGTAGGTAAGTAGGTAGGTAGTTTTTTTTAATATTTGTTTGTTTCGCTGGTTTTTGTTATGTGTTTTGGTTTATATTTACATTTAGGTTGTTTTCATTTTTGACAGTCTCTGCGATTTGATACAGGTTCTGTCTTGTTCTATTTGTTTGTGGCTCGCGCTGGGATTATAATTATATAGGTATATTATTTATTTTGAGGTAGATAGGTAGGTAGGTAGGGTAGGGTAGGGTAGCCGGTAGGGTAGAGTAGTGGAGTTTATACTATAGCTTTTGACAGAACGAAGTCTGTCGGGTCAGCTAGTAATCTATATAAAATATCAAAAAGTACCAATAACAGTGACAGCCGAGTGATGTGACCGTCGGACTGCCAAGTCATAGGTCTCGAGTTCAAACCCACGGCACGCACCTCTGACTTTTCGGATTCATGTGCGTATTGTATAATTATCACTTGCTTAAACAACGGTGAAGAAAATATCGTGAGGAAAGCCTCTCAATATTTCTCGATGACATGTGAAGCCAAGTCAGAGGCCCATGGGTGACATAAAAATGTTGATACCAGGCTAGTCACAAACCATACGGAAAGAAGAAGAGAGCTCACTTCAAATCATTCTAAGAATATCTTTACAGTACAAATGTGTTTATTACGCCGTATCCCAGTAGTTTCATTCTCTAGTTCCATTATGGGACTACTGGGATTTTTTCTCCCAGTATTTCCATGGAACTGGCATACAGGCTGTGGCGTAAATAGTGGTCCAACGTTTAGGGGTCGATACACCATATATTCAGCTATCACATACCACAATTTAAACAAATCATTTACTAGCTGTAATTTCTAGAAATTATTATTATAATTTTTTTTTTTTTTTGTTTATAATTCTTTTATGTCATGTATAGAAATTACAGGCAAATTAGTAAAGAAAACTGTAAATTTTTCAAGAAAAAAAAAATCGGAGAACTAAGATTAATAGTTCACATTGAGGTATTTGATAGCAGAATGTACGTTGTATCGACCTCTTAACGGCGGACCACTATTTACGCCACACCCTGTATGCCAGTTCCATGGAACTACTGGGAGAAAAAAAATCCCAGTAATCCCATAATGGAATTAGAGAATGGAACTACTGGGATACGGAAGTTTATTATAGCATAGCCAGCCTGCACCCAAATTCCGTAACACACTATCAATCAAATCTAAATGATTGAAGGATATTGCTCATCCATTGCTTCATAAGTTCGAAAAATTTGTCTGCTCAACATAATCCCATGAATTTTGTTGAACTGTCAAAATGAAATCCATTGCCACTGATAGTGTGTTATGCAATTACCCCACTGTTCCTATATATTGACACAACAGAACGTCTTAATAACCCATCTTTTTAAGTTTTCCAGTACGTAGGTACCTACTGCCTACCTATGTATACTTATTTTGTTATGATATTTGTCCAACCATTTATACAGAATAAGTTTTAAACTAGTTTTAAATCAGTAATAGAACACATTTCCATTATTTGTTCAGTACTTTTTTTTAAGTCCTACTTGAAATCAGCAAAATATGGATACAATCTATTCGTAATAATATCAATAGGCGAGCGCACAGCTGATAGGTACATACCTACTACTGCGTTCCGCTTCACTGACCGCGCCGCCGCTGCGCCGCCCGGCGCGTTGCGCGACGAGTATCCATTATACCAGTTTCAAAATAAACATCTTTCGATAACGATAACTTAATTTTTTTGTACTAAGACATATCAAAATAAGAAATAGATGTATAATAAAACACGTTTAAGTTTAATTTGTCACACTGTATAATAAAATAAATAAACTTTGCACCATTGCTCCCTTGTGCCTAAATGGATGTAAGATCAAGGTCACAAAGTGGCTATTAACACTTTGTAACGATGCACGTGCTACGATAAGACTGAAGGTTTATTATTACATGTATCAATCGCATAACCTAATGTAGTTAATAAAGTAGGTACCGTAAAACGGGGTGAATAGGGATGCAGGGGTGAATCGAGACAAAACTTTAAAAGGGATTTTAACATGGAAATAATGTAGTTTGTTGCCAAAAAGGACTCTAATGTGTTAACTGTATTATAATTAACAATTAAGTGTCCTTGTTGGCAATAAACTACATTATTTCCATGTTAAAATCCCTTTTAAAGTTTTGTCTCGATTCACCCCTGCATCCCTATTCACCCCGTTTTACGGTAGTTAGTGAATAGGCGCGGACGCTGGCACCCTAAACACAAGTTAAATCTTACTCTGGGTGCCAGAGTTCATCGAAAATACTCTTTCCCTTAGTAACCGTGCATAGTGTTAAGATACCTAAGTGTTTTTGTAAACAGAAGGTGATAGAAAATCTTTTCTTTTTATTGCCTGGAAGCTCCGTGCTAATTTTCAGCCGGTCTGGAAAAACTATATAAATCAATATTAGGTACCAATTTCCGCTAGTTCTGTATTTCAGTCCCCGCTAACCAGCGAGCAACTAACCAGAATCTAAATTTATTGCTTGGCGTCGCAGCAAAGAACGCCAATCGATCAACTAGTATCTGGTAATCGGATCTTTTGCCCGCATGTCTCGATACATAACGTTTTGCGGTGTGACAGAGGGTTTGCTACGTAAATAATCGCTTCACATTTATATCTACTTTCACTGTTACTTTTTAGGGTTCCGTAGTCAACAAGGACAAGTTTGGCCATGTCCGCAGCTTAGCTCAGAAACTCTTAGTACTAGAAAGCTGTAATTTGGCATACATATTAATCATGCCGACAAAGTGGTAACATAAAATCTTGACATTTATTTTTATAGGGGGGGGGTTAGGGGGGGTTTAGGGGGGGTTATTTTTTACCTCTCCTACACGTAAAGTGGGGATGTTATTTTTTTTCTCGTCTATCTCATGGTGTGGGTTATCGTTGGATAGGCCGTTTAAAAATATTTCGGGTTTATACAAACCATTTTCCAATTCAAGGATCTGTTTGTAATATAAAGTTTTAAAATGAAAATTTTTGTTAGAGCTAAGTGTCCGTGCCTGCCAGCTAAATGGTGGATCTTGGATATGTGAAAAAAACACAGCTGTAGTATAAATAACGAAGTTAAAAGGAAAACTATCACAGCTAATTACGCTTTACAGGATAACAAGTAACCAACCAACCAACCAACCAACCAACTTACACATGTATTTCAACTACAATGTTAAGTTAGTTCTTGGGATACATTCGTCCCAACCACGGAACCCTGCATTGTGCGTGGTCCTTTACGCACTTGGCCGGTTTTTAGATGTATTTGAAGAATGGAGTACCTAGCATACATGTATAGCTAAATTTTCAGGCTATTTCAGCATGATATATTGCACCTACCTCGAGACTTTGCTTATACATATTTCATTTCCACTGCTTCTTCTTTTCGTGTCGATGGTACTCTCTGCGTTGTTTTATTTTGTTTAATGTTGTATGAGCCCAGCGACTATTCTTATCATTTAAGTAGTCGTTGATGGAATAGTATGTCTTTGAACAAAGGTTGGTTTTTATTACTTTAGCTTAAGGAAAATCTAGCAAAGAAGAGGGTAGCTTGTTATAAAAAAAAGGTTATACCAAGCCCAGCAAATGAGTTATGAACCTTTTGCATTGCCATACTGTATGGCAACTATTATATATAATCACTAGCTTCTGCCCGCGACTTCGTCCGCGTGAAATTTCTTGTTCCCCCGACCCACCCCGTCGCATCACATTGCCTGCCCGTGCTTTTACTTCGTTTTCGCTTTGTGTCCTAGTTAATAGGAATGTAATTCTTCCTCAAGAATTGGGCTGTAAAATGCAAAAAGATTTTTTCAAATCCAACTCAGTTCCAGAAATTAGCGCGTTCAAAAACAAAAAAACCTGCCAAGTGCGAGTCGGACTCGCGCACGAAGGGTTCCTTACCATCCATCCATACTAATATAATAAATGTGAAAGTAACTCTGTCTGTCTGTCTGTATGTTACGTTTTCACGCCTAAACCGCTGAACCGATCGTCATAAAATTTGGCAGAGATATAGCAGAATATGGAGAATATGGAAGAATATGGAGAAGGACATAGGCTACTTTTTACGTGATAACCTACATCCACGCGGGCGAAGCCGCGGGCATTATCTATAAAAATGGCAAAAAAATCATGTCCGTTGTATGGGAGCCCCCCTAAATATATTTTTTTTCCATTTTTTTTGTATTTGTTGTTATAGCGGCAACTGAAATACATCATCTGTAAAAATTGCAACTGTCTAACTATTACGGTTCATGAGATACAGCCTGGTGACAGACGGACAGACAGACAGACAGATAGACGGACAGCGGAGTTTTAGTAATAGGGTCCCATTTTACCCTTTGGGTACGGAACCCTAAAAACTAACTCTTCAGCTTTAGAATAGACTACCTCGCAGAGTTGATCATTATTTTGCTGCGGAGTTATTATAAAACAGTTATATCTCCTAAGATATTCATTGAAATGAAATGATGTAAGGGCAACTTTGTTCAAAATTAAATACTTGTGATGAATAACGTATTTATTTGGATAAGGATTAATACCATGTTTATGAAAACTCCTTCGCAAATAATGCATTAATTTCGAACAAACTTGATTACCATAAAAAAGGTTATAGTGAGTCAAGCTTAAAAGATAGACATATGCTGTCGCGGACTTTTTTTTTTGAACTTTTAAAGTGAAACAATTCCATCATACATGATATTTGCGTAACTTAAACCGTTTACGCAGCGCACGCAACGGAAGCTCTCAAAAAGGAATATTTTTTCCCGTTTTTGCAACATTTTACATTTATGCTCCGCTCCTATTGGTTGTAGCGTAATGTTATATACCCTATAATATTTCTGAATAAATGGACTATCCAACACAAAAATAATTTTTCAATTCCATCCAGTAGTTCCTGAGATTAGCGCGTTCAAACAAACAAACAAACAAACTCTTCAGCTTTATAATATTAGTAGAATAAATGGACTATCCAACACAAAAAGAGTTTTTCAATTCCAACCAGTAGTTCCTGAGATTAGCGCGTTCAAACAAACAAACAAACAAACTCTTCAGCTTTATAATATTAGTATAGATTTGCCAATGGCAAATTTTGCGTACTATTTGGCAAATGATTCTAAATAAAATGATTGCCAAATAGTACCCAAAATTTGCCATTGGCGATGTTCAAAAGGGTATTGTTCAGACAGTTATTAGAAATTTTTTATTACAGTGTTCAAGAATACTTAGAGAATAAATAGTTTAATATAATAAAGTAAAAATAGCCTTTAATCCACTACATGCAAAAACTACATAATTTAATTATTCATTATTATTATTACTACTATTATACATTCATATTTTATTGTCTAATTCATTATTATTCATAATTATTAATAGGTTAGTAATATAGGCTTTGTTTTTTGTATAGAAATATTTGTACGCCATACTATGGCAGGATATGCTGGAACCAATATTTGTAACATCTATTGTTGTTGCCATTGTTGTTGTTCTTTTGTTGTTGGTTTGTTGCGTTATTGTTTTGAGTTTGTTTTGTTTTATTGTTCCATAACCTAACAAATAAACATTTTTTCACTTCTCATGCTCTAAAAGTACGCCAATATAGCCCTACGAAGCGGGACTAAAGTGACCACTTTAGTCGCTAGGGAGTGAAAAGTAATTAGTTTTTTAATTTCCTTCATGTGACATAGACAAAACTCAAACAGCCAGTAAATATACTATTATCTGTGGAGTGTGGACCATATTCATTGTGAAAATGTTGAGAGTTTTAGTTCCATGGTTTTTCCGCAAAGGTGGCGCCATGTGTTTTAAATTGTTAATCTGTGACTGGTTTAGAAGAAAAAACTGACCGCGAAAATTTCAGAATATTTGTCGAGTGTAAATTTGTTCGGTTTTAAATAAATTTATTAAGAATGTCCAGTGACAGTGAAGAGTTTGACGTCGAGCAAAGAGCGAAAGACATAATAGATAATCTTTTGCCGCCAAAATCGCGGAATATTTACCTAAAAACTTACGGAAGTTTTATGGACTGGAGGAATAATATTTATTAAATGTTTTTGTACTAAATTGACTATTTTTCTCGCACTCAAAGTGAAAAGTACAGTTTACACCTCGAGACTAAACGCCAACTTAATATACCCTCGGTCTTATTCCTCTGGTATACTATGGCTTCGTTTAGTCCCTCGATATAAAATATACTATTATACACGTGCCTAATGAATTAAGGTCATGAAATAATTGATATATCACCACATCAACATCTGCCCAGCCTTTTCCCAACTATATCGGGGTAGGTTTCCAGTGTAACCAGATGCAGCTGCAATAGACCAGCATTCATGGAGCGACAGGCTACTGCCTATAACACCTCCACAACCCAATTACTGGCTGGCACGATACCACTTGGTAAGACTAGTTGCCACACTTTCGGGCTTCTGACGACCCGAAACGACTGTCAAAGATCTACAAATAACAGTCGGGACCAACAGCTTAACGTGCTTACCGAGCCACGGAGGGGTCTTGGTATGTAAAGATGGTCGCCCATCCACGGACCAACCGCAGCAACCGTAGCTTAACCTGATCGATCGACCCGTGCTGCTGTTATGGGTTGTGCACACGAAACTCCTTATATCACTACATAATAATATGGTAATGTATTCGTTCATTTAAACTATTGCAATATAATCTGAACAATAAACAAACGCTAACTGGATTAACTCTATCTAATTCAACATGCGTGGTGGTAGCTCTTGGTATTATATTTTAACCACACATTGGAAACATGATGTGGGAATAAAATTATTATACTCAGTGCCTACAATGTAATATTCTAGTTACAATTTGTCATATTATGATAGGTTAGTTAAATTTTATATATTTGACGGAGAAGGTACGTCTCTCTCGTTATTGTAGCGGCATCAACAACGCCACATGCAAACTACGCATCAAAGAACTGACGTTACACGAAGCCTGCATCGCGCTATCAGAGTTTACCGCGCGATTTGCATAACATCCCGATATCAACCATTGGGCAGTTGCCCACCAGACACAACATTCGTCTGGTCGGAGGATCCTCCATTTTCTATGGAGGATGAGTGAACTTTACCTTGTTCCTCATGCCTCTATATTATCATCAACCATATTTTAACTACTGTGGGCGTACTATGGGTAGTCTTGGTTATTGCGCAATAGAAAAACCGTTTGAAGTTCAAATCAAATAATAATTTACAATCAAATTAATAACATTAGTAATTCACACACGTAGGTAGACACAACTATACGGACCGCGCGACAGTTTCTAAACGCATTCACTGCTCGACGGCCACCGACAAACTGAACTTAACTCCGGTCGAGCGTTATGATGTAGATTCTGTCGAGCGCCGCTAGGCAGCGCTGGCGTGCTGATTAGTCAAATCAGTGACTAACGTGTTTCCGAAATAAAAATTAAGAGAGATTACTTGATAAATAATGATTTTCGAGTACAAATCAATCTTCATCAGGAGATGAAAATAAGTAGATACCAATTAACATAACGTATTTGCGAGTGTAAATTAATTAATGTACAATTTTATCTCTATTTAACTTTAAACAACGTGAAATACACTCTCATTATCCATCCTTTTACGTTAAAATAATTAAACTCGCAGAAGCTTTACTGCATCTCATTTCGAGCGTTAACGAAAATTAAACGTTCCGTCGCATTATTTGACTACCTACGAGCAATATTAAATTCCATATGTATCATCGCGTACGGGATTATATTAAAAAAATTAATTCGTTCATAATTTTTTGCTTTATTACATTCACTTTGCTGTCAGGCATTACCGAGCGGTATTAATACCGATCCGATTTTCATTTTCGAAGCGTCGTCGTCGTGGGGTGTCGCGACAAAATTGCTTTACAATATAATTACAGAGTACTATTGTTCAGGAATCCTGGCTGTGCTTCGATTTACATTCGGAACGAGACGAAAGTGCAAATTGTTCGATAGTTTCATTAGTGATGAAATTGTACCATTTCCTACTGCATTCTGGGAGTTCAAGTTATTATATTTCAAAGGCTAATCATTGCACTATCCTAATCCCTAGTTGCATTTTTCGTTGGCATTTAGTTGGGCCACTTACAGAGGTAAGTGGCCCAACTAAATGCCAACAAAAAATGCTACTAGGGATTATATTTTAGGATGTAGTGAAATTCTGTCCAAAATTATAAATATATATAATTATAACAAATTATAATCATAAATATTATCCTAACTAATATTATAAATGCGAAAGTAAATTGGTCAGTTTGATTGTTACCTTTTCCCGTCTAAACCACTGAACCGATCATCCTGAAATTTTGCATATACGTTGTCAGGTATACAGGAACGGACATAGGGTACCTTTCATCCCGAGAAAATGTACTATTCCTGAGGAAAACAACAATAACGTTCTTATGATAATAGATGGCGCCACGTGTCTTTTAAATGAATCATGATTGAATTATATTATTATATAAACTTTAGTAGTGTGTTAAGAGTTTTTTTTTTTTTTTTTAAGTGCGAGCGAAGCCGGCAAAAGCTAGTTTATAATAAAATCATAAAATCTTCGATTTCTCAATATTTAGGTGACTCGGTTCTGTTATCTGAATACTAACACCAAGTGAAAGTGTGCTCTATTGCAATAAACACCAAACTGTTGTTTTCGTGAAATCCATAAAATCCGATTATGCAAATGTGAGATCTAGACAATTTCCATATATATTCGCACACTGTCGCCAAATAAATAGATATTACCATAACGTGCATTATTTAAGAGGATCTAACAACCGTTTGTCTTGTGATGTGAACTGTGAATGAACTGCTCTGTAACTTTCCATAGTGAAATAGGAGGAGAATATTATGATGACACTGCCTCGTTGGTCTACTGAGGATGAGGTCCTGGGTTCTTTTTTTTTTAAACTTGCCCCACATTAGGAACTTCTCCTGTATTGTGGGTGCGTTTAGAAACATTTAAACTCACATACACAAATAGCCAGACCCAGAACAACTACTTATAGGTCATACAAATATTAGTTCTGTACGGGAACCGAACCCGCGACACGCAGCGCAGCAGTCAATCGCTTAACCAGTGCGCCAACCGTGCCCTTAAACAAAGGTTTTTGGATTTTTCCATCCGGAATTTCTCAGTGCAGCCCGGAGTCTGGATTTGAGCCCGGTTGATGGCAATAGGCTCGCCCATTACATGGGCCTTCAACACAACTGGCGAAATGTAGGTGTACCTACTATAGGTACACTTCTGCCCAACGCTTCAGGGAATACCGGCTTGATGTTATATTATGATAAATGATTTTATTTCTGTAAGTAGGTTTTTACGAACACTGTTACACGTCAATCATATTTTAAAACTAGATGAGGTCGGCGTTTCGTAACTGACTACTCTGAGAAGAAAGGCCGAAACAAACTCAGAGGTCACAGTCTCTTTTAAAGTCCAGACATAATCTTGGTCAAATCATGAAAAAGACCATTTCAGACACCAATCTACATGGTCTTCCCATGTAGATTGGTGTCTGAAATGGTCTTTTGAAGAAAGAACCACACAGATTGCGTGGACCTGTCCATTCAGTGCACGCATTTGTCAGTAATCGTGCAGCTCAACACAGAACATAAGGAGCTCAACGATTCGACGAACAATACCAAAGAAAGGACATTTGGGCAGGCCGCATAAATTACTCAAACTGCCATACCATGATTGGAAAAAAAAACTGAGAAGAAAAAATAAACAAAGACTTCACATTCACAATAATTAAAATAATAACATTATATTTCACAAGTGAATATTCATGTCAATGTGTATAAAGCAATCACAATAAAAAAAAAACAATATGTAAAATTTGGAGCAGCTCAATCCCAAGCCTTTTTGTCCTCAATATAATCTTTAATGGTATAAAAGGCTTTCTGGCTCAACTTACGTTTAATGAATGAATTGAATTTATTAATGCTTAGATCTTGAACGTGGCTTGGAAGTATGTGGTTATTAGCTTGAAGTATTTCGACAGGTTCTTTGAGTTGTTCTGGTGGCCCTGAAGACGTACACCGTTGGACATAAGCCTCTCCCAATACTTGAGCTCGGGAATCTAGGAGCTGTAAGCTCTGAGTCTTTCATGTGCTGATGGCAGTCTATTCTAAGGTTATTTGTCGTTAATAAGTAGTTCAACATACTATATCTTTCTATTTCAGAGACAACGTATCCAGGAGATTTTACTCAAAAAATTACATACTCGCACAATATTTGTACTCAAATCATTTATTTCAATTAAACCATTTACAGGTACTTTTGAATTTTCAAGGAGTCGGTCAGTAAGCAATATGAAGCTCGTTGCCCTTTCCAAAGCGTAGTATCTATAGAGAAGAACGGACAAGAAATTCCATGGACAGCCTTTCAAATTAATTTTTTACAAAAATATTAGTTACATCTTTAATGTTGAATTTATAACTTTATGTGAGAAGATGTCAAAATAATAAAACGTACACGTTAGAAGCGTCCAGAGTAGGTTCAACAGATAGAAACAGAAAAAAAAACTATTCAAAAATAAAATAATTAAAATAAGCCGTGGCAGCTAAGAGATGACCAGTCCCAACTGACGGCGCCCGTTCACGAATATAATGCTTATATTAGCACCATTCAGGTCAACCATTTTGAAGGGACATAAGAAGCCGTTTCGAACGGAGTCTTTAACCTATTGACCGTTTCGTTTTAGATCAATTGCAGTTGCTCATAAATCGACAAATCGTCGATTTGTCGATTCGTGAAATTAAATAAAAAACTAAAAACGATCATAGGTTTTCAGTCGTATTTATCTGACTGGAGCAGTCAATAGGTTAAGGACTGGTTGTTAGTTGATCTTTATCGTCTTTATTTTTAATATTGCTTCAGTGTTAAAGACGGTGTTTCATTAACTGCCATCTGTTTTATCCAAGACCATACCATGTTGCTTGTAGATCGGCCATGTATGTTCAATTTTAGGTAGGTATAATAAAGAACAACGCAGTTTGGTTTCACTAAAGATCTTTATTTCTTATAATACAAATAACGTTATTTACAATATGTTTAATACATTATCGTTTCAATATCTTAACCTAGTAGTATTTTACACAGTACTATGTTATCACCGCTAATTTATGGTTTAGTTCAAAAACATTTTGGGGTACTTATTTGATGGAATTAAAATATAAGACGAAAGTGTGTCTTATTTTCACATTTTATATGTGTGACACGTATATTTAGTTCATTCGCTCGCGATTACTTATTCAAAATTATTGTAAACTTTGTATGGATCAAAGTTTATTCCAGAAACTCGCATTTTGTTGACGAATTTGTTTTTATAAAAAGAATTTACGAGTTTTTTCGTCACGTTTTTCTTTTCAAATTTTACTTTTTCAATCTGTCTTGTGTTGAAAACTTAATCATTGTGTATTTCTTTGTAACATCTTTATTTTACAGAGTCTTGTAAAACTTGCTAGTACCAATTAAATTTATTACGGTCACAAAATAATACGAATTCTACATTAAGCGAATGAAGATGTAGAGAAGTGATAAAATAGTAGAATAATTACAACAGAAATGAATGTATAGGACACCTACAATAATTGTGTAGTTTTTATTGCAGAGATGTATCTAACAATAGAACTGGTTTATTGTTCTAGAACAGTAATTGTGGATAGAAAGCTATGCAAAGGACGGCACTAAGTAGTTTCTTATGACGTCAGAAAATATCGTGAACCTAGAATTAAAAGAACATGCTAATAGAAGAAAGCGGAAAAGTAACAATCTTCAGCCTCAAGTTTTAAATATGTTAGTATTCAAGCAAAATTTCATAGAAAATGATAATAAGTGGTTATTTTTTATTTACAAAAACATAACTAATAAACAACCATTGGCACTACATGAATAACAAGTTCCTTAGTTGTACATCTCGGTGAAGGATTTGGTTTCAATAATAAATCGATCGTTGCATCAACTACTTATGTATTCATATTTAATCCTAATATAATTTGTATCAATTGTATATACACGGCACATTTTTTGTTAAATATAACAACACTATTCAAACGAAAAATACGTCAGTGCTTTTAAATATTTACACAATACTTATTATAATAAAATAAGGTACTTCAAACCATTACATTTTAAAACAGAGTTATACACAAACATAAAAGACAATTTTGTTTTGAATGAGCTCTTAAAACTTTATCTTCTATGCAGTACAATAAAATTTATCTCGAGAATATATATTTTTTAAAGATGAAATCGTCTACTTTTCATTATCTAGTTTAGCTAGACGTGAACGTAATTTCAAATGCAAGTCCCTTCACTGACATTCAAAACAAAATTATCATGCCCTCGAAAATAATTGCTAAAGTTTTTTGCTAATTATTGTTATAATAATTAACAGTTTCACTTCTATATTAAATCACTTTTTGCTTACTTTTCTGTATATCGTTTCAATCACGTCGATCGTTGTTACAATCACAAGGCTTCGAAGCGCTTGCATACAAACTCGCAATCAGGAATGTCCGTGTAGCCGCATACCGATCGGGTTTGTCTAGTTTATTCCTGCTAGAACGTAAAGTTCGTGTATTGTGCTAATGTTTGATGCGTTATAAGTGTGCTAGTATGTCGATTTCTGAAGGTGGTTGGGTGTATGTGTCATTGAGTGCGGGGGAGCCCGACACGGTGACGATGACGGGTTGTGAGTCTGTGTGTACTATAGTGACGAGGTGTTCGTCTGGGTCTTTCTCCTGTTCGGGTTTGGGTAAAGCTTCGATGGTGTTGTCGCCGTATTTGAGGTCTATTGGCGTGATATTGGGCAGGTTGTCCGTGACGACGACGGGGGGGTCTGCGCGGGGGGCGCGGTAGGATGGCGGGCCGCTGTACTCGGAGCCGCACCACGCTGCGCCCGTTGATCCTCTGCTGGAGACATGGAGATAATAGGTGAAAATTGTGGATAGTCATTGAAGATAAATGTTTTATTTGTTTGAATTTCGCCAACTGACTAGAAGAGCATGTTTCGTGTTCTGCTCCACATAACAGTATTCAATTCTTACACAGTAACTTTTTGGATTCCAACTCTAGTTTTGCGAAAGTAAATTTAAGGTACTATTTGGAACCGAGCTGCCAACGGAAACTGCCGACAGCACGTGCAACGACTGCATGCAATCGGCCGCTGGTTTGTATGTAAGTATTTATAGGAAACTAGCTTTTGCCCACGGCTCCGCCGCCGCCGGTCTCCGCCTAGATGTCGGTTAACGCGTAAAAAAGTAGCCAATGTCCTTCTCCATATCCCAAGCTATATGTCTGCCAAATTTCATGACGATCGGTTCAGCGGTTTAGGCGTGAAAACGTAACATACAGACAGACAGACAGACAGAGTTACTTTCACATTTATAATATTAGTATGGATTAGTATGGATGGCTTCCAAGCGCTGCACGTGCTGTCGGCAGTTGCAGTTGGAAGCTCGGTTCCAAATAGTACCTTTAAGGCTCGTACGGACTAGTGCGATATCGCGAGCGCGACGCGACACTAGTAGTACAATTTCTTTGTCGGTGCCTGTCGCGCCTGCGATATCGCGCGAGTCTGTACGAGCCTTAACTCTCACACATAAACACTATTCTCAGTTTCAAACCATTCGTTTCTATTTCCTCCAGCACTTTAAAACAAACGTAAAACAATGTGTTTTACCGTCCACAACGGACGTTCGTATTTGATAACAGTTCGAGATATTTTCGTTCCAATAAGGAATGGCACTTAAAGACGAAACAATCTAGTGATAGGTTTCAGATGGCGAATGTATTGACTTAGCCCGTACCTGACTAGACTGGCTGAGTTTGATCTGTAGGTCGGCGGAGGCGACACGGCGGGCGCACTTCTGTCTAACAGAAGTAACCTGGAATTAAAAATAATGGTCAGATTGGAAAAAGAATAAAAAATGGACGAAAAAAGTTGCACAATTGGGTTAGACTTGCCTCTTTCTATATTGATATATACAGGGTTATTAGTAAATCACTAAAAACCTTGCAGAACTGTATTAAGTACTAATATCATAATCAACAACTTTTGCTCTATGACTTAAAAAAAAAAACATAATACATTTACCAAAAACAAACCTTCAAGATTTCGTTGTTCTATTTTAGAGCGTTGAATTTAAATATTTTTATTTTTGTATGAAAGTCTGATGAATTATTAAAAGTATACATAGAACAAAAGTTTTTGTTTATGGATGTTGTTAGTTTTTTACCAATAAACCTGCATATCTGTCTGATAGTTTGGGTACTAATCGGAAAATTGTAGGTATGTTTACTTTGTAAGTACCTACACATAAAAAGGACATAGGTATAGTAACCGGCATGAGTCGTGAGCACAAACTGACACCTGCGCAATAGTAAATTTTTAGGTCTCTTTGGCGGAATGAAGAAGCCGGGGGGCGTCGAGCTGCATGCGATTGCTTCTTCAACCGATACTCGTCGTCTATTGGCGTGTGTCATTTTTATTTAGCCGAAAGTGTACATGCGCGAGCTTGCCCCCACTACTGCCCATCTGTGCTCACGACTCGTGCCGGTTATTATGCCTGTTCTGAGTACTTTTTTGAAATGAAAGAATTATCTGAAAACCTCTATTAAATATAAACAATACTTAAATTGTCACTTTTTGGTTTGTGAATTTTTCTAAAGAAAACATGTTTTATTCCCATTCTTGTAATTATATAAAAATATGTCGCAGCCTCATAGGTAAGATTGCTAAAAGTAAAATTCGTTATTTAACTATCTATCTAATATTATGCGAAAGTAAGTTTGTTTGTAACGCTTTCACGCTAAAGCGGCTAAGCGGATTTGGATGAAATTTGGCACATGGGTAGACTGAGGTCAAGGTTAGGTTAGGTTAGATAATTTCCGACCTCCACGCGGGTAAGGCCGTGGGCAAAAGCTAGTTCTATATAAAGGTTACGGTACGTGGGTAGTTAAGTTTTTTTTATTTTTCTTTTAGCTTTTCATTACTGGAAGCTTTGTTTTGATGGCAACCAACACTGCTTTATTATTATGAAATAGTACTTATCAACTTTGCTAAAGGGTCAACCTAAGTACTTGCTAAGTTGTAGACACGTGTAACAACAATCTGTTTCAAAGAAAAACGTAAATGAAAATGTCATCACTGATTAGGAAAACCTTTGTATCACGAGCCACCACTCATGAGTTTTAAAATATCTTCACATAACTCAGAAGGTGTACAATAAAGCATATAAAAATAAATAATCTTCTATACTAATATATAAAGCTGAAGAGTTTGTTTGTTTGTTTGTTTGAACGCGCTAATCTCTGGAACTACAGGTTGGAATTGAACAATTCTTTTTGTGTTGGATAGTCCATTTATTGAGGAATATTATATTATAGGCTATATAACATCACGCTACGACCAATAGGAGCGGAGCATAAATGAAAAATGTTGCAAAAACGGGAAAAAATATTCCTTTTTGAGAGCTTCCGTTGCGTGCGCTGCGTAAACGGTTTAAGTTACGCAAATATCATGTATGATGGAATTGTTTCTCTTTAAATGTTCTAAAAAAAAGTCCGCGACAGAATATGTCTATCTTTTAAGATTGACTCACTATAACCTTTTTTTATGGTAAGTTCGAAATTAATGCATTATTTGCGAAGGAGTTTTCATAAACATGGTATTAATCCTTATCCAAATAAATACATTATTCATCACAAGTATTTAATTTTGAACAAAGTTGCCCTTACATCATTTAATTTCAATGAATATGTTATGAGATATAACTGTTTTATAATAACTCCGCAGCAAAATAATGATCAACTCTGCGAGGAAGTTAGTTTTTAGGGTTCCGTACCCAAAGGGTAAAATAGGACCCTATTACTAAAACTCCGCTGTCCGTCTGTCTGTCTGTCTGTCCGTCTGTCACCAGGCTGTATCTCATGAACCGTGATAGTTAGACAGTTGAAATTTTCACAGATGATGTATTTCTGTTGCCGCTATAACAACAAATACTAAAAAACAGAAAAAAAAAATATTTAAGGGGGGCTCCCATACAACGGACATGATTTTTTTGCCGTTTTTTTTTTTTTTTCAGACAGTTATTTTCACATTTATAATATTAGTAAGGATTCGTATGGATGTTACGGAACCCTTCGTGCGCGAGTCCGACTCGCACTTGGCCGGTTTTTTGTTATTTGAACGCGCTAATCTCTGGAACAGCGAGTTGGATTTGAAAAAATCTTTTTGCATTTTACAGCCCAATACTTGAGAAAGAATAACATTCCTATTAACTAGGACACAATTTTTTTTAAATGAAAGTTTATGCGAAAATGAAGTAAAATCACGGGCAGGCAAGGTGTTGCGACAGGGTGGGTCGGGGGAACAAGAAATTTAACGCGGACGAAGTCGCGGGCAGAAGCTAGTAATAAATAAGGATTCTGCTCTTCACCTTCTTCAGGATGGACAGGCATGCTCTCTGGAACAACAACCTGTCCATCCTTGAACAACTTTCTGCTTGTCAAATCTTGGACTATATGGGAGTGTGTGACATTTATTTTCATTTTCCTTTGATTTTCCTCCCTCTTGGTTTCAAAGCTTTCTATTTTGTGTGTTTAGCAGCTATGTAAGGTCAAACCAATTTTTTTTGAGATACTTAACAGTTTTAATAAAAGCCAGCGTTAGAAAACACAAGGGAACTTTGCTACTAACCTGAGCCCTTACCCAAGCATTGAGACCTTCAAACATATAGCCATTTAGGACACCAGCACTTAGTGGCAAAAGAAGAAGAAAATTGCTACAAACCTAAATCTATATTCTTGCATTGAGGCCTGACAGCTGACAGGTCTTAAAGCGGAGCTGGGACTGCCTTCAAAGTTTCTTCTATTTTGCCTTCTAGGACACCAGACCTCGTTACTACGAAATTAAAAGGAGAATATTGATACATACCTTACAGTTTGTGTTATAGGAGACCAGGTTTCTGGCCTAGACAGTAAGATTCCGGGGTATTTTGACACCAACCTGAGTCTGTATTCTTGCATTGAGGCTTGATAGGTGGGGGGTGGCGGCCTGTAATGGAACTCTGGATAGAGCATGGCCGCGTAGGGGTGGTGCGGTCGTGCGTAGCTCGGGGGCAGTCGAGGCACGAGACGCCGGCACGAGGCACGACGCAGCCCTAGCAAGGCGCAAGGGGCGTCACGCGCTCCTAGCCGCCACGCCAGCCCCGCTGCTGTTACTAACACTACTCCTATACCTGGAAACAAAGAACATAATTTAAATCTACTAGTGTAAAGGTATCAGTTTCTTCAGGCTAAGTACCAAAGTGCCCAAAGAATTCCAGAAATGGTTAGACTGTTTAGCGGGCATATGTGTGATCTACCTAAGCGTTATTTTGATCGGTAAATACTTCTTCATTAGAAATTTCGCCATGAAATTGCGTTGTATGAAATGGAAAGCTTGTCTTTGCCTAGGAAACAATTTCAAGAATATTCTGGATTATATATGAATGCTTTCTCAAAATACCACTGAATAAAGATATTAGTCACTCAAAATCTAGGTTAGATAGAGTGCAGTATTGACCTTTGAAAACCACATAGCCACATCATGTATCTAATGAGTTGCAGATGTGCAATACTTTAATTTGGGTCAAACATTATCTGAGTTTAAAAAGTGGGTGTTAGTGTTACATAAGTTCACTGTTTATTATTAAACACATTAGCATTACGAACGTTGAATAATTTGCATAGCTAGACTAAAAACTATGTCGCGTAGACCAGATATACTTTATTTAAAACGGTTTTGGGTGGAAAACTAGTACCTATTAAAAATACTATAATAACTAGGTAATATTAAAAATAGTAGCGAGATGCAGGCAGGAATTGCCCCAGCTACTTCCTAATTGTTGATTGTTTAAAGATTAAATCCTTGACATAATCTGATAACGTTAGGTAGATACATGTTTAATTTTTATGATACTCAGTATTTGTTAAGAATATGTGTGAATTTTTAACAAAAAAAAAAAAATGTTTATCTTTGACGTGTAGTGTTTTTAGCAACACTAATTTCCAATGCTGCATTCTTATGCAAATTTTGTGTCAAGCGTCAACCTTACCTTGGCCATTGTATACATGAGCTGTATAAAATGGCTAGTGTTGGTCGTTGAGATTGAGGCATCTGATGGAACATTTTTTTTTTAGCTAGGGCATCTCATAGTTAGCCTTGAGAGGTTGAGACTCTTTAACCGGTCTTTTCTGTGGTTGCCTTAAGATCCTAAAAACTTAAAGCCTCCAGCCAGGGCGCAAAAACTTATAAACTAAACTACTGCGCGCTAAGAGCACGCTCTGTGGGGTACGAACCTCGGCTTAGGGCAGAGTCGGAGGGAGGATGGCAAAGGACCGACGGTGGCTGGATAAAATCAGGGTTTTGATTATTATCAGGGGAATTTAAAGCTACAGGCTCAGCTATAGCGCGGGCTGGCGCTTCGCTTACGAGCTAGGGTCTGGGAGGACTATTTAGTCGGGGATTTCGCGATGGGCCTCGGCGGCGAGGTCGGAATGACGGTCGTGTATTGTTTGCGAGCTGCTGTACTTGTTTCCCTACTGCTCTCCTGGAGGAGAGTTGTGGGTGGGGTCGTCTGGGTTGGTCAGTGGCTGATGGAACAAGAGTCAATACTATAATATAAATACTGTATAGGTAGATATCGCAGAACTTGAATGAAGAGCATACTTTCCCAAGTTGTTTGTTTACAAAATCAATAAAACTTGCGTGATACCTACATAAATATTTTGAAAACTTAGCAATCAAGGGGCACCAGATGTCACCTTAACATACATTATTGCTGTCAGAAATTAGCCACACATAATTACAGCAACTGACGCGCCAGCAACTGTTGTTAATTACTTTCGTGCTTGCGATCACGAACAATATGTTCCGGTGTAATCCACGGCTTGCCACTGACTTTGTACGTGGGGTTTCATTAATTTTAACGAACAATAAAGCAGACTTAACGAAGGAGCAATAATTAAATTCAAAATAGACATTTCATAAATCGATTATTAAACGAACAGTCAACCAAACAGAGCGCTCTTATAAGGTGTTTTAAAAAGAGAGCTAAAAATATTGAAAACAAAAACTACCCGCTTAATTTAAAGATCGAAATTCAAATCATATGCCGTCCTTTTTAAGGTTCCGTAGTCAACAAGGAACCCTAATAGTTTCGCCATGTCCGTCTGTCTGTCTGTCTGTCAGTCCGCGGCTTAGCTCAGAGACTATCAGTACTAGAAAGCTGTAATATGGCATGAGTATCATCATTTCAGTCGAAAGATGTCCACTGCTGGACCAAGGCCTCCCCCAATTGGGTGGGTTTGCCATAATCGCCACGCTTGGCAGGCTGGTTGGCGATCACAGTATGGTGTTAAAAATGCATAGAGAACGCTGCTGCCCATTCGCTAGTAAGTCCCTTACTCGCTTTTTACGATACCCACGGGAAGAAATGGACGTAGTTAAGCAGAAAGGACTCAACCCACATTGTGATCAGGGATGAGTTGTTTATACCAAATAGGTCCCAACGGTTAACGGAAAGTACCCAGATATATATGGGTTGGTTCCCAACATTAAAAAATCTACCTTCTCTTTGTAGAGTCACGGATCTTTTTTGCTGAGTGAAAGAACCAACCGTTAGGACCTCTTTGGTGTATACAACTCGTCCCTGACCACAATGTGGGTTGAGTCCTTTCTGCTTCACTACGTCCAAATGGGTTGGTGCTATTCTTTACATCCGGCACCACACGGTATACATATATATTATATTATTCACGCCGGCGGTGGTATAATAAAATCTTGTTTTAGTAGGTAGGTACACGTAAAGTGGGGATGATATATTTTTTCCTCGTCTATCCCATGTTGTTAGGTATCGTTGGTAAGGCCATTCAAAAATATCAAGGGTCTATCAAAACCATTTTTCGAATCAGGGATCCGTTTCCGTAATATTATGCTTTAAAGTGTCCATTTCTGTTAGTCAAATGAATGCCCTAAATGTTTTTTTTTTCCCCTGCCAGCTAAATGTTTGTTTTTGGATATGTGATAAAAATCACAACAATAATATACCTATATATAACGAAGTTAAAAGAAAAACTATCACAGAAAGGAAGGCTTTACAAGCTAATGAGTAATAGTCAACCAACTTACATTTGCAGTTGGAATGTATGGGAGAACATGTATTTCAACTACGATGTTAGTTTTTTCTTGGGATACATTCGTCCCAACTACGGAACCCTTTTGTGCTTGTTCCGACACGCACATGGCCAGTTTTTAAATTATTTCCAGGCGTTCTAATTCCAACGGGATATTTCACTATTAATTTAGTCAGTCGGTGGTCGATAAGCGCCTTATGCTAAAACAGTACAGATGCGTGAAGTTTTGCCGTTGATGCCGCGTCGGTGGTGAGTGACGCGAACAAATTGGCCCGTCGGCGCAACAATAGATCGGTTGCCTGTAACAATATCATCTGTCCCTAACGCTAATGAAAATCCAATTAATTCCACTCTAAAACTCATTAGAAGTTTAATTGAAAACTCCAGCGGCGATGTGAATGATGTAATGCGATTTCGGCCAGACTTGTTATTGTCATATGCAAAGCGAATAACAAATGAGCCACCGCAGATTGTTTCACGGTTAATTACGTCGGTTATGTCGGTCGTGTGAAACCGTTTCGGTCATATTTATGAATATTAGAACGTGGACATTAAATTTTATGCATATCTGCAGGCACGGATGAATCTCGCCTGCTTTCGTTTCGTCGGCTCATTGGACCGGATAATTTTAATCAGCTATGAAGAAAAAAAAAACGCTTTAGCATGAAATGAGTTCGGAACTGTTAAACGATCAAAGACTTTGATTATAAAGGGTTTCGTTCAAATCAACGAATACAACAATGATGCAATGTTATTTTTATAATGAGTAAAGAATTGAGAAGGAAATAAGCTCGACAGCATACCTTGACTTGAATGTGCCCTGGCGGCTGAGAGTATGTTATGCTCACTCAAATATTTCGCTGGTGGTGGCGTGTGTGTTGGAGCATTAAGTTCCCTTCAAAATAGTTGAGCTGAATGGTGCTGAGCCATGCGTCATGTTCATGAGCAGGCACCGTCAGTTAAGACTGTTCATCTCTAAGGTTTTTTTTTTTTGGGGACCGGAAATTATCAAATGACCCCTCCCGCTCTTGGTGGAGCGGAAGGGAGACTCTTACTGACTAAAACCCACCCGTGTTCCTTCCTTGGCCCTTTATGTTTCGGGGCAGCGGTACCCCTTTGGGACAATCCCGCTGACTTCATCTCTTAGCCGTGGCAGCTAGCAGCTTAGTTTAATTTATTTTAATTTTTAAATATATTTTTATTTTTATCTTTTTATTACGGACGCTCTACATTGTTCTCACAAATGTATAATTTCATCATGAATGATGTGACCAATATTTTGTTTTGCCTGTTCTTCTCCTTAAGATTGCGCTGACAGGTCCACTAGCACCAATCCTTTAAAAAAATATTATCTCGTGACTGAGAAAGTTTCATATTGAGACACGAAGCAACAAAATACGATCTAGATAAATATGGCTGTTTTTCTTTAGATCGAATTTTGTTGCTTCGTGTCTCAATATGAAACTTTTTAAAAGGTATTAGAAAATTCTAGACACATTTACCGAGGTTGCTTGGTTCTCAGTCACGAGATAATATTTTTAAAGGACCACGCTTGTGGACCGATGAGTATTTCGGTTTGGAATGGGCAACGCTTCATTTTTCTGACTGACCGAACCAGGTTTATTTCAAATAAATGCTTTGAGTTTGAAGTTAATTTATTGATTGTGACACCGAGCTATCATTTGTTGTTAAGGCCAACTTTCGGATCCTTTGGTCCTCAATTTAGATGGATTGAGTTTATTTAGGTAATTTATTTTCCTTGTCTCGATAGGACACCTATAATCCATTTATTATAACATTAGACAAATAACTGTTCTCACCCTTTCGTTATTTTGATGTAAACGTTTGATAAACTCCGTTATTTCACGATAAATACAAAGCACTGTAATCTATTTACCATTTACATTAAAAAAATCACTCTAAAGTGCAGTCATTTCAACAATATTACACAATAACTGTCGCTATTTAGCCGTTTTTTGTCTAATTCTATAGTAAATGGAGTATAGTCATCTTCATTCTGTAGGCTTAGTATGATCAATCTCTCTAACTACCTACTGACTGTTTTAAAACAAGGTAATGTAATTGGGCAAATTTCTTAACCCTCACTCTTATTTTCTACGCAATGACTTCTTTATCTTACCTATCATGAGTAGGAGTAATGTGAGTGGGGCTCGAGGATGGGGCCTGAGAGCCCCCAGCACGGCACCGGCGGCCACCAAGCAGGCCCCTACCACGCCGAGGAACAGCACACAGAGCCGAAGCGGGGGCCGGCCACAACAGGACTTGGGCGCGTTCCCTTCACCCTCGGAACAGGCGTAGGCCGCGCCTCTGCCTGATCTGAAAATAAAAAGAAAAAAAATGTATTATCTGATAGTACTTAGTCTACCGGAAAATTTGCATACTGAACATATTATAGTACTTAATGAATAGTCACTCCAATCCTTTGAAAATTACCAGCATGATAGTCATGAAGAGGGTTTAAGGGTTCCATTTGAGCTGAAAGCGAGGAAATACCATTGTAATGACGAGCTCCATAACGTGAAGCCCCATCCACGTCGTCGGGGCGTATAAACTTTTTACAACAAAACCGCTCACTTATATTTTATGTACTGCAAAAAGTCACATTAAATAGCACCGTGCATATTCAGACCCTTTTTTACGAGCTTTTGGTTTATTTCAGCTAAAAAGTTACAAAATCAGGGCAGCTGAGGCATAATTCTTAGAGAGAAAAAGTGTTTTTACATGCGTAGCGGTTGCCATAAAAATTAATTACGGGGAAACTTGGTTTTTCGTAATGGCAGCTAGGAGAGGTGACATTTAATCTTTCTAAAATTTTATATTTAACTATGCTGTTAAAGTAACGTTCGCATAAAGTGGAAAACATTCGCTAAGAAAATACATTTCCCGTTTTATGGCATGGCCATCGTGAATTCTAAGAGACTGAACTAGTGATGAGATCTTGACGGTGCGGTAGCACTTTATGTGGGCGTAGATATATTAAAATTCCGACTCTGCCTAATTTGAAATTTTAGCTTTGTGACTTCATTTTGTTACATGACGGCCAGTCCATCGTAAAAAGAATTGGTAAATTGGGATCAGTCGCATTTCCTACGAAATGTAAGGGATTTTTTTTTTTACGATTTCTGACTTTTCTAATACTCAAACCTGTTGGTTCGATATAGCTTTTTAATCCTAATAAATATAAATTTATGTGGATTTTGGGGAACATATATTTTGTTACTTTGTGAGGGCTTGACTAAAGCTATCACCACCATGTATGTCGGTCGATTTCTGAGAAAACCTGTAGGAAACAGGATTGATTGGAATAAAAAAAAATGTGTATATTACCCATTTTTGTGCTGACTGTACAAAGTTATCAACATCTCTGTATGTCAGAGGCAAACAATCATAAGTCACATTCAACTAATTATTCAGTGCATTCAGTGGCAAATGTTTTAATTACTTATCAATTTGAACATTATTCACGTATGTCACTTGACTACCAATTGTGTGAGATTCTAACAAGGGGACGGCACGACCTTGGGGAAACGGATTTGAATGAAATTCAACCAAACCTTATTTCTATTGTTATGTCCAGAGCAGGTATACATTTTGCGCTACACTCGATCGTTTAAAGCATATAGGTGTACAGACTTATAATTTTTAATTTATACATATTGATATATAAATAATATACATAAATTATTTATATAGTTTATAAATATATATATATTTTTTTAATTAGAAAATGAAAAAAAGGAAAAAAAGTTCACGAGCTAGACTCGAATCTGCACAGGCGGGAGTACGAGTCTAGAGCATTACCGCTTATGCCACGGTACGCTCGACCGGAATAAAATGTAACTTATAGATAAAGTACGGGCTGAACTTTGTATGCGTTTTTCTCAGCTCCTACTGGGCATTGGACGGAAATATTTTATAGTGGTAGTACCCACATGGTATACTACCACTACACGAAATTTCATCCAAATCCGTTTCCAGAAAAAGATATTGGAACTTTTACGATACTTATATTTGGACTTAGGATAGTATAGGTACCTTCGGTATACAGATCTGTGAAAAGGGTTCAAAATAACTAAAAACAACAGTTCTAATAACTAATTATATTAACTTGTATGTACTTTTTTTCTTATCCAAATTTTCTTTATGTGGAGGCTTGTTATTAGCAATTTTTTAATATTACTTTCTTTACATCATTGGTTTGTTAGTCTGTAAGCTTTCTTTAAAATAAAATATAATTAAACTAAATTTCTCAAAAAAAAATAAGGACTTTCTTCTAAGACCGTTTTCCTGTAACTACAAGGGTTACGGTACCTTACTACCCCGTCTCAAAAATCCACCCCATTTTTTATATTTCTATGATCCACCCTATATACATACAGAAGAACATAGAACCTCCCCTTTTTGTAGTCGGTCAACTAGTTTTTCCTAATGGTAGCACCACTGGGTACAGTCGCCAGCACATCAAGATAACACAAACTTTCAAATATTCTCATTCGATTTTGAACTTAACATTCAACATTTTAAGGTTTAAAGTCGTTTGGAGAAATTTGACAGTTTCGTTTAACCTGACGTGCTGTACCTAAAACAGCCACGGTTAAAAAGTAACATAATTATGTAAAAAATAAACCTGCCTCCGTACGTAACACACTATCCTTAAAGGTGCGCACAGACTAGTGCGATATGGCGGGAGCGACGCGACACTAGTAGCACAATTTCATTGTCGGTGCCTGTCGCGCCCGCGATATCGCGCGAATCTGTACGAGTCTTAATCCATCCAAAGGTTGTCTTTAAAAGATCGCTTTTAGCGATAAGACTGCTCATTGTGTCACCCCTTATCAAATTTTCTACATATAAATCTAGTAGCTTTTGCCAGCGGCTCCGCCCGCGTGGATGTCGGTTATCGCGTAAAAAAGTAGCCCATGTCCTTCTCCTTATCCCAGGCTATATCTATGCCAAATTTCATGACGATCAGTTCAGCGGTTTAGGCGTGAAAACGTAAAATACAAACTCAAAGCATTTATTTCAAATAAACCAATTACAGGTACTTTTGAATTGTCAAGGGGTCGGTCAGTCAGAAAGATGAAGCTAGTTGCCCATTCCAAAGCGTAGTAGGTTCCTATGGAGAAGAACGGACAAGAAACTCCATGGACACTCTTTTAAAATATTGTTACAAAATATGGGTTACATCATTCATGTTGAAGTTATACATGTGAGAACAATGTAGAAAGACGTGCACGTTAGAAGCGTCCGTAATAGAAACAATTCACAAAAATTAAAATAAGCCGTGGCAGCTAAGAGATGACCAGTCCCAACTGACGGCGCCCGTTCACGAACATGACGCATGGATCAGCACCATTTAGCTCAACCATTTTGAAGGGAACTTAATGATCCAACACACACGCCACCACCAGCGAGACATTTGAGTGAGCATGACATACTCTCAGCCGCCAGGGCACATTCAAGTCAATAAAAGACATATTACCCGGTAAATGGTAGCTCTATAGTACATAGACAGACAGACAGACAGACAGACAGACAGACCGACAGACAGACAGAGTTACTTTCACATTTATAATATTAGTATGGATATTTTATATGGTGTGCAATAAAGAGCATATTGCTAATCCATTGCTTCATTTGTTCGAAAAATTTGTCTACTCAACAACGTAAATAACGCTTGTTGAACTGTTAAAATGAAATCCATTGCTACTGATAATGTGTTACGCAATTACCCGCTGGTGTTCTGTCATCTGCAATACATTTTTAATGAAGGCACCGTTGATTGTTACTCTCATAATTAAAATCATGAAAGTGCTCGATTCCCCTTTTCGAGTTTTTTAATGCTGACGGAAAATTCTTATTAAAAAAGCACTTTTGTAGTCTTACTTCAATAAGTAAACTTTGAACAGTTTCAGTAGGTACCTAAATAAAATCTACAGCGAGTTGACTTGATTTAATTATATCATAATCATACGTCATATTCATGAAAAAGCTAAACAAGAAAGTAATCTTATCAACTTCTTAAGTAAAACAAAAGAAGCAAGCAATATTAATCGCATTTGTAGTCTTACTTCAATAAATCAACTTTGAACAGTTTCAGTAGGTACCTGAATAAAATCCACAGCGAGTCGAATTGATTTAATTATATCATAATCATACGTCAAATTCATGTAAAGGCTGAACAAGAAAGCAATCTTATCAACTTCTTAAGTAAAACAAAAGAAGCAAGCAATATTAAACGCTTTTGTAGTCTTACTTCAATAAGTGAACTTTTAACAGTTTCATGTAGGTACCTAAATAAAATCTACTGCGAGTTGACTTGATTTAATTATAATCGTAATCATACGTCAAATTCATGTAAATAAACAAGGAAGCAATCTTATCAACTTCTTGAGTAAAACAAAAGAAGCAAGCAATATTAAACGCAAACAATCTGAGCGTAAGCTACTTATACAGTGATATTGTTGCGGACCTGCGGCTTGTACGAGGAGTACGAAGCCTGTTCCGCCGCGGCTTCTAAATAACCCTATTATTGCTCATTCAACGTTTGTGCAGTCTTTATCTTCTAGTTAACGTAACCGACAACAGAAATGTAGCTATACCGAACTAGTGCTGTAAAAGTGTTTTTCGGAAATGTACTAAACAGTCTTTTTTTTTCTTTTTCGTGTATTTAGTGACTCGTATTAGAGTTTTTATGCCGCCCATGGGTTTCTGACTTGGCTTTACATGCCCTCGAGATATATCTCTCCGGCATGCTTCCTCACGATGTTTTCCTTCACAGTTTTTTAAGCAAGTGATAAATGTACACTACACACATGAATCCGCAAAGTCAGAGGTGCGTGTCTTTGTCAGCACGCACTGACGGGGTCCGCCAGGACCAGTGCCTGCCAGGGTGGCGGGTTTGTCTGAAAGGAATACCGCGGCCCTGGCACACAGGCAACTGAAGGAACACGGTTGGGTTTTAAGGCTCCTTCAAACAGGCGCCACACGCGACACGACACAAAAATACCGCTCGTCGCGCGGCACGCGGTGTCTTTGTGTCGCGCCTTATTGTAGGAGCTACTAAACAGCGGTATTTCGATGAAGCGGAAAGCCTAGCTTTAGGTTGAATGAAAACTATGTTTGACAAACTAATTCAGCGTTTCTAAATTGTATTTGAGATGAGTATGATCTATGATGTCTCCGTAGGATTAGCTTCGCTTTCTTTTAAGCTATCTACTATCGATATAGAAGCGTCTATGATGAATTGATGATCATATTGTCGATTTACTGCAAGAACTTATTAATGGCAAAAATCATCAAGTACAGTTTATAACGCCTTGAACTCGTCTTGACGAGTTTTTGCAAAAACTCACTATGTTTAATTTTTCTTTAACATAATCATAATGAAGATGATATAGGGCAATCAATTGCTTCTGCAATTGCAACTAAAACTGCTTATTTCAATGTTTTCACTATGTCAACCGACGATATATAACAATTTCTTTATACAATTTTTGTGTACTTGTTATAATAGCGAGAGTCTGACAACAGGCAGGCAGGCAGTCTCTGCATGTAAAATACAGGTATACAGCAGCTGCATCTGTTTAGACTGGTAGCCGACCTCACGATAGTTGGGAAAAGCATAGTTGTTATAATAGCAGTCCTGTCCATCATAATATGCTGCTGCGTTAGGTACTCTTTCCAGTCCATCTGACTAAAAGACATCCGAAACTACGTTTGCTAATTCGTGGTCTTGGCGAAAAGACTCATAAACCTACGTTACACGTTGGATTGACACTTCCAGCCCTCTACAGCTTCAGCAGCTTCAGCTTGGTTCTCTGTCAGCAATGTTAATGACTTCGATGTTTCTCGAAGATCTTGATAGAGGATAGAGGTTGTCCAAATCTAAATAAAGTCCCTAGTTTAGTTTCTCATTAGCTGGTGACATCACTAAATAGTGCGGGTTGTCATAAACGCGGTAACTGGCTTACGTCGCCTTGCATTATGCATGGCCGGTAACAGGCGTGTTCTCACATGATATGAGGCTTACTGACTTTAAACTACCATTAAACCAGTGACGATTCACTATCTAGGTCCCCATTACTAAAATTAGATTGGACTTTTTATTATAACTTTCGAGTTTCGACCAAGAAGCTGAACGTATGCATTCTGTTTGGAAAAGTATTTTAAGGAGATTGTTTTTTTAATTTTATTTATGTGATTTACGGCTTTGCATTATCCAATTAAAACTTTGGCGTGGTATTGGTACGATACAATAAGTTACTTGACGTTTGTTTGTTATAAAAAATTGTCTTCATATGTTTTTTTAAATATATTGTGTATCTTTTCCTGTCAGGCTGTCGCTGAGCTGAGCTGCTGAGCAGGGCCTTTAGGTATGTAAATTGCACTCCAGTACCTACGCCAAATGCGGGTTCTCCAGCAATTAGGCCTAGCTTGAACAAGGTTTCACAGCCTTTTATAAGCTAATGGACTTTTTATGTTTTCTGACATTTTTCAACACGTACTTTTTACTTTTTTTAAAGCACACCCAGGAACTCGACATCATAAATTAACTCAGAGGTCTTCCCAACATTCGTGCTCTGCTATCTAAGCGGCTACTTAATTTGCTTTTAGTAATACTTTCGAATGCATGTCCATCTTTACATAATGACTTCGCATCAACTCTAAATCCATCTTTTGTGCGTTCGTTCATATTAACGACGGCCATTGAGAGCGATCACAGCTGAATGCACACGAGTTTGTCGACCCCTCATCGTCTGACCCCTAAAGGAAGAGGGTTCTTATAATGTTAATAGCTAATAGCGGCGCACATACAGATAAAAGTTCACTTTTATCTCTGTCACGCTTCACAAACGAACTTTTGAACCCCTTCATACATTAACCATTCGTGACTCCTATTGATCCGTAGTCAAATAGGCATTAATTTATATTTAACAAAAACAATCTGGGCCAACAGAAGCCCACGAAAAGCGAACATCAGTATTCAGTCGGCGTGATTTGACTTACTTAAGAATGGAAAGCCGAGCTGTCAAAGGCAAAACATTTTATCTTTTCCAGTGCAGTGATCCTAATAGATCTTTCAAATGTAAAAGCAATAAGACTAGAACGCTCTCATTGGTTAAATTTCGTATAAAGCAAGTGGTGCGGTAGTTGTCGGGCGGTACGGACCACGGACATTTTGATAAATTACTATTGGTACAATAACATTAATTCCGTTGCTCGCGCGGTTCTCTTCTGTTTTTTTTTAAATTCGACTAGTCATCGTCGACCTCGCCGCAGAGTTCGATGAAAAACAAGTTTTCCATTTCTACTTCGCTGGATAAGACCTTTCATAGCATCCGAGTTTTTATTGAAGCTCACGGATGTAGTATAAATTTATAATAAATTATGGTATATTTCAAGCTCATTTTCCTATCGGAGTCGTTTATCCGCCCGATAGCATCGCAATAGTGGGATGAAATGAAAAAGTTCGCGTGCCAGATGAGATAGGTTTTAACATGGCAATACAATAAAGTGCATCGAATGATGCCATGTGTGCTGGAGATCGGCTCGATAAGCGGGGAAGAGATGACTCACTAGTTTATGTCCGTTGTAATAGCCCTCGCCACGCGATACGGGAATACTCGCTGTTGTAGGTACTGTAATTATGTGCGGAGTTTTATCACTTTTACAACCTCTATGTGCGTCGGAAAATGTTGGTACGGTTTTGAAATGTCGCAATCGCAACTCACAATACACTGCATAGTGTATTGTGAGTAATTTGTGTGTGTGTGAGTGTGTGCTGCTCTTTATTGTGCGCTTTCATCATACATGTTCTGACTTCCCATTAGTATGTACGTAGTCAGATATTATGCGCTCTGCGATTTAATAATTCTATGCCGTTTCATTATCAAAGGACGAAAGACTCATTAAGTCAGCTAGGTACTTGGATATATTATTGTCTTACGTTTTCAAGATTACATCAAGTTACGCAGTAACTGTAAGGACAACGCAGATTAACATTGTCTTGTACTTAAGCCACATTAGGCCTCGAACACTTACTGACATAATTCCACCGGCAGACATGGAGCTGAGTGCGTTATGCGCATATAAACCCGCATCTCGTCTCGAGTGTGCTTCGGAGCGCGAAATTTATGTCGTTAATAAGGGCTAGGAGGGTTAATTAGCTGATTTATGTTGCCCATATTGCGGTGCGCACTCTGGATTATGACCCTCTGGCATTGACAGTTTAATAGACTCTCCATATAACACGGCTATGAGTCGTCACGGAGGGCAATTACGATGAACAAAGATTCGGCAGTGATGCGTGACGAACCGGGATAGATTCGAAGAGATTTCTTGATTGAACGAGTAAGTGGGCGTTTGAAAAACAGTGTTGATTTTTTTTTTTTTTTTTTTGTGAGATTTACCTACTACAGAACCATTTTTGCTGTGTACGGATTAAGTAAGACGAATTGCGTAGAAACTGTGATGATCAGCGTCGACTAGTGCTTGTAACTTGTAATAGAAGCAACATGCGCAATTAACTTGTTAGTCAAAATATCCGTAGTATTTATTTATGAGAAACATGTAACTTCACGTATATAGTATAGATATTAATGTATAGCTTAGTTACTTTCTGAATTGGTTTCAATAATATTGAAGAATAAATAACTTTAACCTTTATAGAAACCTCCCATAATATGTAATTGTAAGTCACATGACCAGGGTGGATCAGAGTGGTCAGGGTGGCCTAGGTTGTACTGTATTAAACCTTTTGAATTAAATACCTTTTCTAATAAATAAATGTGCAAGTAAATTTTGGCATAAGTACTAATTTCATGTCTTCGTCGAAATGTAGCGTGCTATAAAAATTGTAGGTAAGTAGGTACAATTTACCCCAAAAAATAATTAAAAGCATGGTAACTACCCAAATAAAATCGCATCATGTCTCCGCAGAGCAAATATCACATATTTGCGGTATGACGTGACGCGACGCGGGACGTCAAGCAAGTAATGCCACAATATGATCGCCTTGCGTGCCGTAAAAATGGCAATTTTGTGAACAAACAAGCGTGGCCCCTCGGCACAGCCAGACTGGATGTGCCACGCTCCATCAAACTTGGAACGTATGAAACCTAATCATCTAGCTAGAATAGATTGTGTTGGAAATGGTACGTTGTTTTTTGTTTCTTAGAGATTTTTAGGCGAAATCTGTTTCTATGAAAACAAGCTTCAATCTGAAAGATAGTGTGAGTTGGCAACTGTAGATAGACGATTTTAATTTAAGAATAACCTTGTTCGAAGGAACTGTTACATACCTAACTCAAAGCTCAAGTACATACCTAAGCTATTAAGAAAACTTTAAAACTTGTAGTAACATCTCTGAACGATTCTGACAGAGGAAAATACTTTGACGAAAATAACCCATTTATTCGATACATTGACATGACCGAACACCTTATCCATTCCTGTAACTTCTGGTTATCCTACAGCTACATACTGCAACCCATAGCTACGCTCGGCCGGCTATCGCGACGTCTGTCATTCCCGCCCCACATCCTGTGGGTGACTGGGTGCGGTGTGCCGGGTGCCCCACCAAGCGTGCCTAGCTCAAACATATCGCACTCTGCCGCCAGCTATTTGACATTTGATTCGACGTCGATATTGCAACACTCTGCTAGTCTATCTAGTAAGCTTTGAGGCAAATAAATGGTTGCAGGTTAGGAACTTTCTGTTTTTGCGATTGCAAGGTATATATCGTCCCGGTATCGGTAGAGTGCAGTCACTAAGTCGAAAAATGCCCAAAATGACTTATCAATGTCACTAAAATCAATATTTTCTTCTCTAAATATCTGTCTTATCGTCATTTTTGTAGCTGCCCACGCTTTTGTTTTACGAAATGTGAAAAGTAAGTACTTAAGTCAACCTTTTGTACCTCACAGCGTAATGGGAGAAATAACAAATTTAGTCAAATTATTATACATTTATCGAAAATATACATCACCCGAAATTAAAACGACTTAATAACTTTTCTCTTTATTTATCAATGCATACATATGCCTTTAGGTAGTCTCAAAATCACTAAGATATATGATTTACTGAGTTTTTTAAGGTCCGTTGTTTGCTCATTGTTCGCTAAAACACACAAAAGCGAAAATTAACTAACTCGACTTAGTGACTACTCACTCTTTATTTGTAAATTATTTGTAAAATACTACAAAAGAGAACAATTAATTCGTTTGATGTTTTTAAATTTTCTCAATTATTATAGGTTTTCACGTGTTTTAACTCTTATAATATAAATTGTATTTTATTTCCTTCAAATTAAAGCTAAAAACATAAAGATATGTAACGGCAAGCCAAAATTATAAAGATTTTTATTTTCAAAAACTTTAACTCTCATTATCTCAAAACACGATTTCGCCTTAATGAATTTTCGCTCTACGGGGACGATATAACTGTTTTAGAGATTCATGTGGTTGTTTGTAAAGAGTTTATTATCCAGTTTTGCTGCTTTTCTACCTTTTAAGCTCAAAGTGCTCAGAAACACACGAGCTTTTTCCATAAAAGTGACCATATCATTTGGATTATATGAATTATCATTACTACCATAAAATTGTATCTCTCAACTCTTAAATCACTCACTAGATACAAAAAAACTAAGTTTCACAAAACGCTTATCGTTAAAGATATCGCTTTTTTTAACACTGAACAAAAAATCCATCAAGCCTTCGTGATCAAGCCTATAAAACTCACACAGAGACACCTTTAGTACACACCTATTCAGCCATTGCGTTTCACTTGCTTTACTCACACAGAGAAAATACCAACAACAAAGTAAGCATCGATTTACCGATTACACGTGTACAGGGTCTGTAGCTCCGTGCATCGCATCGCCGATGATATTCAATAGAATTACCGAGAATGGTCCCTTTGTGAAAACCTAGCGCCGACGGAACAGATAGGGTACTCTACTCCACTATCTCGAATTCTCGGCAGATGGGCTTTGATCTCGTTTACACATCATAGCTCTGTGTGGTTGACTTTTGTATGGCGGAGCATTTCTTTATCCAAAATTTGTCACGCTTGCAAAATTGTGCTGCAGATGGCAGCAAATACTAAAAGCATCGTTTGTTATGTTTTACAACATAAACGCATTTAGAACCATATCCGACGAAATGCGAATGCAGTACATAAAACAACAGTGAAAAACTAACAATACGCTATTCACATTTGCACAGTGTTACAGATCCAATAAATGGTTAGGTATTTAAAAAGTGGCTGACGTAAAACATTCATATATGTATTTTTCTAAAACGAGCTTTGTTATGAGAATTTTCGTTTCATTGAAGCCGATATTAATGAGAAAAGTGCTTAATATTTTAATACTATGAAACGTTCCATATTTTATAGAAACCAATCGCGTTTTATTACTGGCTAATTAAAACCGAGCGGATATTAAGTGTGTAGCTTGTTGAAATGAGTGATGAGCGATTAAACAGCGTGCCATCGAACTACGAATATACGTGTAATATTATTACCTCTTATTAAGCGAGATTATTGAATAGGTAATCATTTGGAAACAATTAGGGGTTGGCAATTAGCTAGGGATAATTAGGCATACTTGTTTATTGGTTTCAATAATGTAGTACATAGATAGCTGTTATGTAATAATAACGGTAACAATGTTCGCGGCTTTAAAGGCTCGTACAGACTGGCGCGATATCGCGGGCGCGACAGGCAGCGACAAAGAAATTGTGCTACGTGTGTCGTGTCGCGCCCGCGATATCGCACTAGCCTTTAACGATCATAAAATACTTGTTCACACGGCCTTCAGTAGAGTACATAATCCCCGAAGGAAACTTTTTGTTCTAGTTGTGATAGTGGGTGTATATACGAGGAAGAGGAAGCGTAAGATCACGACTTGGACGCTCCGTTCACACGCGTGTTCGCACTATTAGCAACGAGTCATTTGCATCGTCGCCACTGGATGTAAAAGCACCTTAATTGATCCAGCTATTTCCTATATTGCTTAAGGATGTCGAGAGCTGGATTCTCGATTTGCTGCTGTTGTTTTGTGTGAAGTGCAATTCGATTGACTGTTGCCTAAGATCTAGTCTAGTATCTTCTACGAGTTTCGAGAAACCTTAAGGGGGAAGCAACAGGGTATGCCGCGAAATTCAAATTTTCTTACGTTTTTTTGCTATTTGCAAGTCAGTATCAGGTTGTATGTTGATCTAAAAATATCGTTCGTGACCGTAACAAATATGTCTTTATAGAATTATAATCAAGAATCAGTATTACAACTCCTTAAGGGGGATGCGCTGTGGTAGCCCGCGAAATTCAAATTTTCTTGCATTTTATGCAATTTGCAGGTCCGTGTCAGGTTGTATCTTGATCATAATATGATACGCAACAATAAAACATATGTATTTACATAATTTTAACCTTATAAATCATCAATACATCTTTCTAAATTAGATTTCGTGCAGATTCTTTAGATTTCGTTCGTTCGACGAATCTGCACTAAATCTAACTACTAAGCTCAATCAACTATATCGGTAAAAGTGTCTAGAATTTTCTAATACCTTTTATAAAGTTTCATATTGAGACACGAAGCAACAAAATACGATCTAGAAGAATGTGGCCGTTTTTATTTAGATCGAATTTTGTTGCTTCGTATCTCAATATGAAACTTAAAAAAAAAGTATTAGAAAATTCTAGACACACTTACCGATATAGTTGATTGAGCCGTTTTTTATAATAACTTCTCAGTCACGAGATAATGGGGTTTATTCATAAAATTTGCTTAAAGTTAAGTGACGTTCAAACGTCAAAAATGTATGGATAAACAGTCGCTAATCATTACTTAACTTTAAGCAGCGTTTATAAATAAACCCCAATATGTTTTTAATGGAGAGACGATAGTGGACCGGTGACAACCCTCTTAAATAATCAAAGTATGGTTTAGGTACACAAACAATGTGCGTCATGTTCATTTTACAGCACAAAAATTAGCAGCTTTTTCGATGCAACTGTACACTTTACAATACAAATCGATAGTTCAGGTAAAACAAATATCTGGAGAACAATGAACTGTTGTTTATGATTTCACTGCTACACTTTCCGCTCCAGAGAGTTTATTTATTATTTTATAATAGGCCACTAGTTTTATTGTGCCCTATTCGCTTTATTCTCGTATATCGAACAGTAATAATATTTGTTAGAATGTGGCACTAACATTGTTATTGTTCATAAACGTCAGAAAGTGAATTGAAAGTGTTTATTTAGCCGAAACCTACGACCACGACGTTGTGGAAGAAGACTTTTACGACGCTTGGAAAACATTTCCTTGTGGAAATATTTATACATTTTAACGTTTGTCTAAAGCAGTCTAGCCTTAAGCTCTGGAACCTATAAGATTATGAAGATCTTATAGGTTATCGGCCCCCTTCTACCATCGGAGATCTAGACGCACTGCAAGTTACCACCCCTACCTAGTTGATATTCCACCAACTCGCACTAAGCGTTTTCAAACGTCTTTTATAATGCGCACAGCAAAGGAGTGGAACTCTCTGCCTTCGTCTGTGTTTCCGAACTCATACAACCCTAATATATTCAAAGTGAGTGTGAACAGGCTTCTTCTGGGTAAGCTCAATCCATCGTCGACTTTGTCTCTGTCACCTCTGACCTAGACTAGAGTCAAGAGCAAACCCAACGTAAAATAAAAATCTAACGATAATAAGTGCATAACACTTTCAGCTTTCCTAGCTATGTTAGAGTCGGCTCCTAGTCTAACCAGACGCAGCTGAATACCAGTATTTTACATGGAGCAACTGCCTATCTCACCTGTACAACCCAGTTACCGGGTAACGCGATACCACTAGGTAAGACTGGTTGTCAGACTTTCGGGCTTCTGACGACCCGTAACAACTGTCAAAGATCTACAAATGACAGCCGGAACCAACAGCTTAACTTGCTTTCCGAGGCACGGAGGGGTCTTGGTATGTAAAGATGGTCACTCATCCATGGACCAACCGCGGCAAGTCTAGCTTAACCTGATCGATCGACCCATCCGGCTAATATTACTTAGCACAAGCCCCTCTTTCAACTTCCAGCCTTTTTCAAATCTTGTAATAGAGCAAGAATATTACCTACTAGCCATTGTACATAATATATAAACATTGCTTAACACATTGAACGCCGCCACTTTCCTTATGGATTGAAGCCGATTCGCTTTTTCAACAAATTTTCCGGCTCCATGGCCTGAACGGGTAGTATTGCTGTCACTCACCGCTGAGCCCCGCGGCCCATAAGAAACAGGCCCAAAAGAATCGGCGTTTAACGTGTTAAAGTTAAGAGACGTTTAAACGTCAAAAATGTGTTTTTTTTCTTTCTCTTTTTTAAACAGTCGCTAAACATTACTTAACTTTAAGCAACGCTTACGCACAGTATTTAGTGTTTTTATCTCGTTTAGCGACGCGCGCTTTACTCGTGGTAACCAGGTGTACAAACATGCTGTGAATGTGTGTAAGGGCTCTCGGTACGGTACCGTCCGAGACATGGGCGAAGTCGGAAGTGTATGTGTGTGCTGACGCTACACGCACACTTTCACAGTGTGTGTACACTTGGTTACCACAAGTAACGCGCGCGTCGCTTTATGAGACAAAAATACTGTAGTTACTTACTAAATAGGTAAATGGACGACTACACGATGTTAGCTACAGCCTGTTTTTCGCAGCCCTTTAGAAAACAAGATATCCAGTATCCTAGAGCTCTTCAGTAGTAATACGCAGAAATTCTCGATTCCCAATAACTCAGTTAAACTTTGATTCGTGAACTTTAAACATCAGTAGCTACATAAGATAGCAGCTATGTTCCGAGAGCAGACAATGTGACCTGCCAAGGTGAATAATAATATTCCTCTGTGTTTTGTTTTCTCAGTAAATATTTACTCATAGCCACAACATTTTATTGTGGTTGCTGACGATCGCCGTGTAATTTGAAGAAAATACGACAGTATGAGACGTCTATGACATGGTTTTTACGTGGCAATCCCTCGGAAATAAATTGGGGCCACGATAAGCGCTCCCTTTGACGAGCCCTGTACAGATTAGGACGTGAAAAATGATAGCTTAGGTACGCAATGCCGGGTACAGTGCGAACATTTTGTGATGTACACGATAATCGGTGAGTGACATGCCCATCATCTTGGCGCTTATATATTTTACTCCCATATTCTTGAGGAGCTCGTGGCTGAGTAATAACAGCCGCATGGGTCGATCCGTCAGGTTAAGCTACGCTTGCCGTGGTTGATCCGTTGATGGGTGACCATCTTTACATACCGAGACTCCTCCGTGCCTCGGAAAGCACGTTATGCCGTTGGTGCCGGCTGTCATTCGTGGATCTTTGACAGTCGTTACGGGTCGTCAGAAGCCCAATTAATTATTGTTGTTGTAAATTTTGATGTTCAAACGTGCCGTTTATGTGCCTATTTGAAATAAATGATTTGACTTTATTGCTTATTAAATGGAATTTCTATATTATATTGGGTAATTTATTTATTTATGAGATACTGCCATCTCGTACCGCTTTGTTACCCTTCCTTGGCAGACGGTTGAAAATGAGATAGGGAAAACTTTTTTAAGGGCTATTTAATATTTTTAGGGTTCCGTACCTCAAAAGGAAAAAACGGAACCCTAATAGGATCACTCGCGTGTCTGTCTGTCTGTCTGTCCGTCTGTCACAGCCAATTTGCTCCGAATTTTAATGAACCGATTAAGTTGAAATTTGGTATACATATCAATTTGAGTGACCCAAACACGGACGTGAACCGTAAATAAATGAATTTAGAATATTTGGGTCAGTTTTGAGGGACCAACAAGGTTTTTTTTTTTTTGCAAACTGTTCCGTGTGACATATCAAATGAAAGGACTTTCTGTGAGGGTCTCAAATATATTTTTTTATAATTTTAAAATAAATTGTTTTAAAGTTATAAGTGAATATAGACGAAAATTGACCATTCCCCCCCTTATCTCCGAAACTACTGAATCTATTTTTTTTTTAAAGATACGGAAAATAGTTCTATACTTATAGATTACAGGAAAATCTATCAGAAGTCTATGGTCTTAAAATAACATGGTAAATCTCTCGATATTGTGCGTACAAACTTACATTTGCAGTTGGAATGCATGGGAGATTATGTTTACCAACTACAATGTTAAGTTTGTTCTTAGGATAAATTCTTTCCAAGTACGGAACCCTTCATTGTGCGTGGTTCGACACGCACTTGGCCAGTTTTTAAATAAGATACCGCTATGTGGCTTAGTTCATTAGATGCGTATTTCTAAAAGCTATTCGATGCCATAAAAATCAACTTTTCGATATTATAATTTTTTGAGATACCGCTTTTGAGCTTAGCACGGCAGGCAGTCCTCTGTCGCTACTTATTTTTCGCGGTTTATGTTATTTTCAATTACCTACGTAATAAGAGTAAAATAACGTACGTGTATGTAACATGCCTTAAAAAAGTAAAAAGTGCCAGAGGGTGACAAATTAATAACAAAAGATTTATATATTCGCTGTGCGAATATTGTAACCTTTTTTAGCTTTTACGTTGGGTCGTACCTAAATAAAAATACAAAGCCTGGCTAAATCACGTGCGAACCGTGTGCCTATTTGGCCAAATCCACCCAAAACCCTGAGTGGATGTGTGTTGGGGTGACACATGTCAAAATTCGCAATTTAGAGCACTTTTCACAATGTTTATTGTTATGTTAAAGTATGAGCTTATATTTTAAATAATACATATTTCATGTTTCATTTATTTTGTTTTGAATTATACAGGTTGTTATGCTTTGGGACATTGTTAAGTCGATAGTAATGAACTGAAAGGATTGAAACAACAAAAACGGACCTATTCAATTTAATTTTGTTTGTGTACAGAAATTCGGCTTACAACTTAACAGTCAATAGGGTATAACAATATAATAATTTAAGGTTTTAAACAGACCTTGAATCAGGTATAAGTAGTACATTATTGATTGTTTTGTTTAGAAAAACGCCGTCTGTATGTCCTCCGTTGACAAAGGCCACCTCCAAATGCCTCCACTTCTCCCTATCGGTAGCGTCTCTCGTCAATGTAGCGCCCGCTACAACCTTTATCTCATCTGCCCATCTTCTGAATAGCCTACCCCGTTTCCGCTTCTTATCACTTGTAAACCACTACATTATTGTTTTTGACCGTTTTTCCTTTCCTCTGATTGTATGTCCTGTCCATTTCCAATAGTTATACAGTTAGTTAAATATTCAGAACCTTCCTAACAATATCGCATCGTGGGGTAGGAGTCCAGAGAAAAAACTAGCTCTTATTGTTCAGCGTCCTAGCAAGGTAATTACCTATAGGTTATCAATGTTATCGTAGATATTTGTTATTGTAGTGTTTTCCAGTTTATACAATATCACAATACATTTTCCACGCGATACATCATTCCCAAGATATAAACAAACGTTAATCTAGTTTTATTCCAAAAAAGCAACAATACCGTCAGTCTCGTTCCTCGAACGCACGTCGGTAACTAAGTTGAGTAAAATATCTTGCAAACAGACTAGATGGATGTAGCTAGCACATCTGTTTCGTCTCGACTTGGGGTTCGCGTACAATTAGTCAGAGGATGTTTACATACACGACTGTTTACCTCTTCAGTTAGCGTACGGTGTGGCAAAATCACTTTTGGACAAAATGTATGGTTAAACTGTTGCTTCATCATCATAGAACGTCTACTGTTGACTTCAAACAGCTTGTCTATAATGTTAACTCACGACAATGGGGGCTATTGTTTTTGTGCTCACCAGTTGGCGCCACTGTTGAGTAAGGTCCTGTCAGTATTTCTATTTTATATGTTTTGGATATTTTAAGTACTCATTACTTCATAAAATGTTTATTTTATTACATTTTAAAATATCCAATGAATATTTACATTATAATGTTCCTAAAATTGGCAAGCATTAAGCAGACAAATATTATTCTTCCTCCGAATGCTACGAAATTAGATCCTAAGTTTTTTATTTAAAATCATAAGCCATAATTAATCAGGAATGGCACAATCTTTACAATTATGAATAATTAGTAACAATCTGCGATAGAAAATCTCGCAAACCGTAAACGTTTAGTTTCACATTTGACATTTCTAGAGACCTCACTCTATACTAGCGCCTCTAGTGGCGAATTCAAGCGCGATCCTCGCGAATGAGTCCTCATTCACTCTCACTTCTTTAACACCTTAAAGCTGATATCAGACGCTTCATTCGAGTGAATATAAATTTTTGTTTCATTTCATGTTTTCATGACGAATTAACGTATACCTTTCTTACTTGATAGTGTAGTAAAGCATCGGTTATACCTACCTATCTCTTCTATGCCTCATGAATTCATGATCATAGCAGTTGTTTACTGCCTATCCTGTGGTTTATTAGCCCATATCGCATTAATGCAGCTTGATCCCCGCCAATCGATAGGCCAGATAATGCAGTTACATTCACTGACAGCGATGATTGGACGATATCCAAATTAGCATCAACCGATGCCATTAACTGTAATGGTAAAATGTTTATGCAAATTGAAAATTTAACCTCAAACACGTAGTTGGTAGCTTGAATATTGTATCGAATAAAGTGTTGGGACTGGTTCTATTATTCATTCTCGTCAATTTCCATAGAAAGGGAGAAAAGCATTTGAATTTCTTACGGGAATATATTCGCTTTTGATAGGAATATTTGTTTTCTGTTCAATTCACCGAACTAGTATCACTGGGGATATATTTTACAAACATCTCGTTGGCTTACTGTATCGGTTTACATAGATGAGACCACATAAACAAATCGTATGCAGTTACTGAAGTTTGAAGATAAAGTTTGGTTTTGTGGTTGGTCTAATAGACTGAATTAAGATCCTAGTAATAATATCCACTATCTTACTAAACAAAAAGAAGAGGCCATTCATTTTTAATACTTTACTCAAAAAGTCATGAACATCTATTTAGAAACAAACTTTTAACTCCAAAAGGTATGGTACCTTTTGGGGTTAAAAGTTTGTAACATTTAAAACAGATCATTGACATTGCCACAGGGAAAGCAAAAAGTAAAAGACACAACAACATAACATACATAAACAATGTTAATAATTCTCCTAATAGTAATAACATCGAAAACCTTGTCTACCCATATCATTTTGCTAACATTTTATTAAGGTATCGTGTACGTTAGAGTGGTTCAGGTAGAATCTTTTATATTAGCTGTCTTTGTGGGCGTAGATGACAACGAAAAAAAGGTATACCTTCGATGCCTTTCAAATCGAACCCGAGGGTTGCGTTCTATTGGGATCCTTTAGGGATGTACGCTCGGCCCCCGTGGCTGGTTTTTGTACAAATTTACAAGCATAACCCAGCTGTTGAATGAACAGAACCAGATGTGTCCAAAAGATTTATTATGTTCACAAAATCACGGTTACAGAATATTTATTGTCTGTTTAGGTACTACGTTGTGAAAAGTTAGTAATGAGATAGAACTTTATAAGTGGAGGCCATGCAAGCGACGTCACAATTATATTTTCGAAGGTACGTTACGTAACTTTTAATAATATTATGTATGATTAGGATTACGTATGATAGAGATGGGCGATTGTTACTGATTCCAATAATCGAATGGTTTTGATACTACTAATATTAACATTCGAATACAAAAACAATCGATCACTAGTTCGCAAATTCGAATAAAACCACTAGTTCATTCATTCACTTTACAATACAAAATTGGTCTGTTTTCTCGTATAATAAAGTCTATTTTAATTGATATTCGTAGTAATAAGTAAATAGTTACTGATTTGCGAACCGCTAGTTCATTCATTCAGTTTGCCTTCTTTTTTTTCAAATTCGAATGAGTTGTAAGGTTATTCGAATAATTTGAATGACTTCTACAATCGAATTATTTGAATAATTTCATTCACAATCGCCCATCTTTAACGTATAATTTTTCACCCGTGACGGAACACAAAGAATTACGCCAAAAGCATTATGATAATAAGTTCTGTAATCGATATCCACGCGTAAACAGATGAATAATAAAAAGGGGAGAAAAAGAAGAAACGGTTTATAGGCAGTTAAAAGTAGGTAGGTAAAAGTTTCGATGGATGGTCATAGTCCGTAGTCTGTAATACAAACTGCGACCATCAATTCTCTGACAGTTATACAGACTCTGTATAACTGTCGGGGGATTGACGGACCCTCGTCCTCGTTCTAATACCGACTGAACGGAAACAGTTCCCAAATTCCAGTCACTCAGACACGTTTGATTGAGATGCTGGGTCCACGCCGACGTTTATGACACCAAGTTCTAAACGTGCACAACATTTTATAGAGCATACGAAAACTTGGCAAGGAAATACTGTTTACAAGAGTTTTATACGTCGCGAACATGTGCGGCAGTTGTTTGGTAGTTGATGCGTTAAATGAAGCAGCGGACGGTATACTTTTCCACTCGGAGTTAAAATAGTTTACATATAAGTATAAAACAGGTGAAGTATTGTCGTAGGTAAAGTTTTGGACTAATTCCACGATGAATGAAGTCACCTTCAGCATAACTACTGACTGGAAAGATGAAGATTAAGCTAGGTACTAAATAATTGGCAATAGCGTAGGTAAATTCCACGCCACGAAATATCATAAATAGATTATAATTTAAAATAGCCCCCAATCAGATCAACAGCTTAACGAAACTAAGCAATCGCTTAAATTGGATTAATTCAAATTATCAAACAGCCCCATTCGGTGCCCAGCACCCAGCATATGGGTCGAAAAATAATTCGTTCGTATGCCCAAAACCCGCGTCCGAGTCATCGCTATACGTACATAGATGACTTCTGTTCATGCCCAGGACCCAATTAGCGATACCAAATCTAAGTACCTTTTGCCAAACAATTTATAGCTTACAAATAAAAAAATATTTTTGAACTAGGATAGAAATAACTAAGTTCATTGGAATTCATACTACGTTTTGACATCATCAATTTTCGTGAAGCAAATTGTGACAATGTCCCAAAATGGAAGGTACCTATTTAAAGTGCGTCGGGAGAAATGGGAGAATCAACATCGTCGGGAGTCGGGTGTCGTCGGGCCATCCATTCGTAGTTCTCGATTCAATTTGGCATAACGCTTCGGGGTGATGAAAAATTTCCCTTCCAAATTATGAATTTGATACCACCGTCACGCACTTCATCAATTTAATTACGACTAAGAATTTGTTTGGGCCTTATTAAATTCGGCGCCTCGTTTGTTAGTCATGCTCATGAATAATGAAAGTCGAGAAAATAGCGTCTCGAAACTTTGTTTTAGACAGGTAATTTTCACGAATTCTGTTCAATTCCAGTTTAAAATAGAGATGAATAGTGATGTCAGCGAGAACTCTGTGAATGATTCAAAGACTCGCTGACAAGAGACTAATTGGTGCGGCAGTGCCGAGATCACACTATATAGTGCTGATCGACGAATTTAGAACAAAAGGGTGACAAAGCAGTCGTTTTTACCAAACCAAGACCCTAATTTAGAGATTATATTGCCACATCATCAATAACGTAATCTTAAAAAATATACGAAACGTTTATTCATGTCCAGGCAGATAGGATCATAAAACGTTTACACGTGGTTTAATTTGTTATTCCAAAAAAGAAAGTGAAACGAGATATGAATACAAATGAGCTATTGAATTAAAATACAAAACAATTAATGCGACAGGCTCCGAGGTGGCCTCAATTGAGTGAGGAGGTCATAATCCATGTTTGTGGACTTTGTGGTCACTCTAGTATCGCGGTGAGGAAAACGAGCGACGACTCGGAGCGTTGAGCAAAACGATATCAGCAGCCCGAGGGATTATCGGTATGCTATTAATCATCCCGCTAGGTATTGACGCTCTGTACGGCACTAGACGGGTTCCGAGTCTGTAATCCTACCGATGCCGAGGATTATACCTAGCGATGCCGTTATACCCCAAGCTAAAACCCACACAATCCTCTAGAGAGGCTACCTTCTTTGCCAAATTGAAAAATCTTGTGTTGTTTTTGTCCAAGGACGGGAGTTGGGGACGTCAGGCTGGTTTTTATGTGTGCTAGCTTTTGTGTCGGTTTATCATTATTTATTTAGATATGTAACAATATTAACTTGGCTACTTTTTGGTCAAAATTGTTAGGTAGTAGAAAATACTTTAGGAACAAGCTTTCAAGGGTGGCACTCACATAGCCACATTTCTCAGTTCTCTCCCACTTAACTTTTATCTAAAAACTGACTTGTTGAGTAATGAGTAATTCATCAACACGTCCTATATACCCACGGCCCATTTAGGACGACTTGCAGAAAATCTAAATTATATAAATGGGCCTTAGGCATGGAGGGACGAGTTGTTCCCACAATCAAATAAATCATGCTAGCTAATGATATTATATTTATCTCGTAGACGATAATGTTACTAAAAAGCAAGTCACACACTCAAATATTTTTTTATAATACTTTACCACGTAAAGGTCATAATAAAATTATGAATGTACATAAACACTTGGTCATTAAGCAGCACATTAGGTGGTTGAACAGCATTGTTTGGGCCACAAAACAAAACTCATATAAAAGAGCGGCCATTACCGTTTGTAACGAGGCGGGACGCGTCTGAGGCTCCATTAGTAAACCAGCTTAGATTTAGAACATTAAAGTATTACCAGTAACAGGAGATTAATGGGGAAATCTTGAGGAAAAGGAGGAAATTGATTTAATGTGACGGTGACGACGACCACGCCTGTTTGAAGCTAACGCGTCTTTTAAGAAGGTTGAGATGAGTGTAAAATAATGACAGATTTCCGTGTCAAAATTGGAGAAAAACCAACAAGAGGAAAAAAGGAACACGAATGAAATCTCTGGGACTTTTGACGTTTGAATGACATTGACAGGAAGGCGCAGAAATTTTATTAAAAAAAAAAAACAAAATTCTTGTACCGTTGTACCTAGGCATTTATTCACAGCAATTGATCACAACCAATTTTCCCTAAAAAATATACTAACAGTTTTCAAAATGTTACTACAAAGATATGGCCTTATTTTAACTGTGAATCATAAAAATTTTCATTCCATACATGCGTTCCATTTCATTTGTCTTCTATAAACAACGCAGCTGCAATACACAAGCAAATCGACAATCCACAATACAGATGAATTGATCGTTTTCAGTTGCTAGTAGTTTTATTTAGTACCTACATAGTACAAAGCTTTCAACATAGAAAGCTTTTACAACCTTTTTTCAGGTTTGGAAAACTATTGTTTACCTAAAATCCAATCGTGTTTTCTGCGAAAAATGAATCTATTCAATGTTAAAGTTGTATTTGGAATGACTATGGTCAATAATATTGCTCTTTTCATACGAAAGTAATAAAAAACACAAATAAAATAATGTTATATTTACGAGCAAAGATTGTTCTGAAAGTAATGGTAATAAAAACATTATATCCGTACATAAATCCATATCCGATGACGGTAATGCTACTCTAATAACGATAATAAGACTTTGGTATATCCCGGGTTGGTATTTCCGAGCTCTATCAGAATGCCAACGCTACGACACTTATTTTTTAAATGTCGCAGCATCGTGCTGAGATAGGAACCTTTTGGTCTCATAAAGGACTTCTGTTTTTTTTTTTTTTTAATTTTCTTTTTATATAATATCATTGTATGTTTTGTTTAGTTTGTGATCTTCGTATGGGCGTCACAAAATATACTTTTCACTTCTCATGCTCTAAAAGTTCGTCTTTATGTCGTGCGTAGGTGACATAAAGTCGTTTTTTATGCTCTAGAGCATAAAGTAAAATCTTCGTCGAAGACCAAGGCAATCGGTCCAACAGCCACACGAACAACTTCAACTTCATAGAATAACCTCTTTATTTTAATTCGTTTCGTTAGTATTCGAAAAACAAGGCAAGGATACCAACAGCTTTGTACACAATTAAAACTTCATGAAATAAACTAATATTTTTTATGTCGTCCATTTATTATTTTACATGTTGTTCTTTCATTTCCTCGCAATCGAAGTGAAAAGAAAGTGTACAACTCATCCATAAAACCCATCTTACACTCAATATTATAATCAATATTATTATTATTTTATATCAATCCTCGCTCGCAAGCTCGCTTGGATGGATAAACGTCTCGCGTAAAATGGTGCATTTTATGCACTTGATTACAATCTACAATTTTCTGTCTTTCTTTCTATTTGTTTCTTTTTTGGAGGTACCTACGAATCATGGCTAGGCTTAGCAAGGTTTCGACGTACGGGGATACAAGCTGTTGTCAACGACTTCGCCCACGTGAATTTTGTATTACATAATTTTTTTATTCAAATATCCAGGTTCAAAAGTAGCCCATTTCCTTCGTCAGTTCCTAGGCTTTTTGTCTGTCATAACGATCGCTTCACTGGTTACAGATAGAGTTGGTTTCGCATTTAAAATATTATTATGGATGTGCTTCATCAAGATAGAGATGGAATTCAAAAACTGGGACAGAATCAAGATCGATTTAACTATTAATTATTATGAACATTTTTGTTTTATTGCAGATTATATCTACCTTATTTTTTTTTATTTTTTATCTAGACCGTCTCAGAGTGTAACCATTAAGGTTCCGACTCTTTAACCGGACTTTCCTGTGGCTGCCTAACTAAACTTAAACTTAGCCAGGGCGTAAAAACTATAAACTAAACGACTGCTGCTCGCTAAGGGCACCCCCTGTGGGGTACGAACCTCGGCTTAGGGCAGCTGAGTCGGAGGGAGGGTGGCAAGGGACCGACGGTGGCTGGATAAAATCAGTGTTTTGATTATTGTCATGGGGAGTTTGGATTACTTGCTGCTCAGCTAAAGCGCGTGCTGGCGGCGCTTCACTTACAGTCAAGGGTCGGGGAGGAGTCAAGGGTCGGGGAGGAATCTACCTTAATGCATTAGGTACCTTTTATATGAATGGTAAACATTTTCTATCTATTTTGGCCAAATAACGCTAGTGATTTTTACTACAGCAGCTTTTCTAGAAGCCATATTGAAATTATGTTTCTCATCCATACTAAAACATAAATAGGAAAGTAATTCTGTCTGGCTGTCTGTGTCCTTTTCACGCCCAAATCACTGAACTGATCGTTATGGCAGATAGACTGAGGTGTGGAGAAGGACATAAGCGAACTTTTCATCCTGCATAAGAGAATGAAAAAGCGGTCAAGTGCGAGTCGAACTCTCACTTGGCCACTTTTTCGCGCGAAGAGTTCCGCACCGCCGTACAATAAATAAAAACATTTTCAAAAAAAAAAAAAAACGATAAAACGTTTTATTTTTATTATTTATTGTTATAGCAAACAATAAATAATAACAACACAGTAAAAATATCAACTGTCTACCTTTTACGGTTCAAAAGATACAGCCCTGTTACAGACGGATGGACGGGCGAACAGACAGCAGAGTCTTAAGCTGCTTTCAGACTAAGCTATAATATAATAGCCTATAGTATATAGCTCATAGCATAACAATATCGCGCACCATTCATTGTTATGGACACGTTGACACTGTACTGTACTATATATTATTGGAATGTATGGTGCGCGATATTGTTGTGCTATGAGCTATACCCAAAGTCTCTAATTCAGATAATTTATGTAAACAAAGTAATGTCAAGAAATGTCACTGTCAAAACGACAGGACAGTGGTACAAAACATTTTACCATATTTTTTTTTTTTTTGTAATTCATCATCTATGAAATTAAAGTGAATTAATTATAACAAAATACCGTTGCCAAACAATGTTTTTTGTAGTGTGTCGGAGACACGGCCTATGATCGTCATAATCAGCCCTTTTAAGTCCACTGCTAGACGTAGGCCTCCCAAAATCGATTTCCACTCGAAACAGTTTACAGCCGTTTTCATCCAAAATGTGGCTAGATATGCTACATACAATATGAATCTATGAATGAGAGTTGTAATATTAGTGTTGTTGAAGATGTAAAAAATGTGAAAATGTTTGGATCTCCTGCATTGTTACCAGTATCATAAAATATTTTATACCAGAAAATCCCCTTTTTTTAATAACTTTGTTACCGAAAATTTATAAAAATATATACGGTATGATTATTTTTGAACTATTATTTCTTAAATTCAGTACTTAAAAGAAAACGGAATCTTTTTTTTTCGCCATTTTATGTGAATTACCATTACGAAGATATTTTTTTTATATGTTATCCCCTTTGTTTACATAAATGATCTGAATTTGAGACTTTGGGTATATATACTATATGCTATTATATTATATTATAGCGTAGTCTGAAAGCAGCTTTAGTAATAAGTAACGTGGCACCCTTTGGGGTACAGAACCCTTAAAATTATGAAATACACGCAGACGCAGGCACGAGCAACAGCCAGTTCACTAGTAAACAGCAAATAGGTACATGATATGAAAGCGAAGCCAATATCGACATGAGACCGCAGACATGCTAGAACCGTGTGCGTTGATCCAGCGAAAAAGGTGATTTGCCCCAGGGTCGGTACAGTACAGCACTATAACTGGGTACCTAGTATAAGTATCCTATGCACTATCGTTGGTAGATACTGTACCTACAGAAGATTCAGAAGGCCAACAGATAAAATAAGGCTCGATAACGCTCTACCCAAGACACAATGAAACATCTAAAAGTCACACAAACTTCGGAGTATTCCCGTTTGAGCACCAATTTTTTTTACACTATAGGTAGTCCCATTTGAGAATACCTTTGGTGCTCAATGCATAGGTGCTTAAAAAATAGGTGCTCAAACGGGAATACTTCAACATTAGTAGGCCACATAAATATTATATTTTTGCATTGTAACTTTTAACAAATAATATTATTATTATGACAATGCGAATTATTCGACTGACGTGACTTCGTCCGCGTGGAATAGGGATCATGACTAAAAAAAAATTTTTTTGTCCTTCATGTAGATCATTAAAAAATATTGGACACGTATTTTTTCTTTTTTTACATACCTAATCAAAACATTACGGGGATACATTGAGTTCAAATGTGGCATGACGTCACTTCTCAGTAGATGTTATACGTAACGAGCCCCCATTCCCCAAGTTTAATGTGTTTTATCTAAGTCATTTTTTATTAATATGATAAAGCAAAAAATATATGTCTAATATTTTTTCATTATCTGATTGATGAACAGTTTTTATTTTTTTTTGACCCAGGAATCATCCCTATTTCTTGTTCCCCCGACCTACCCTGTCGCATCGCATCGCCTGCCCGCGCTGTTACTTTGTTTTCGCTTATCGTTCTTTCTGACTTTTTATATTTTTGCTCTGCTCCTAAAGGTACTATTTGGAACCGAGCTTCCAACTGCAACTGCCGACAGCACATGCAGCGCTTGAAAGCAATTTCATATAAATACGAGTACCGTACCAACCAGCGGCCGATTGCATGCAGTCGCTGCACGTGCTGTCAGCAGTTGCAAAACACACAAAAAAACAACAAAAAACACTTATTTGCTGGATTGCAGAGCTAGTAACTAGAAATTACATAGTATTTGAGTTTAGTTTGGCGTAAGTTGTCGTATCATTCATGAGTATGATGTGCATTTACTTATATTACAAGGACTTTGCCTTCTGCACTTCTGTACCATCTGCTTTGTGGTAACGGGGTCGCCATTTCCCGCCACCTGGCCACACGGATGTCAACCCAACTTCCCCACATTTCGAAACATTTATATAATAATTATAGGTTTAAGTTGGAAGTGGGTGTATGGATACTTAAAAAAATATCCAATTCCACATATAAGGTGTATCTATTCATACACGAAATATTTTAAGAGATACACCATTTTAACACCTATAGATGTTTCTGTTAAAATATTACCCTCCTTACTAATAAACGTTGTATAGCGTCTGTATAGTTACACACCGATTACTCTCTTTCACTCGTCAGTAATTTGACTTTCGAAAGAAGAAGACAAAGCGTTGTGTAACTATACAGACGTTATACAACGTTTATTAGTAAGGAGGTAAGTGTATGAATAGATACATCTTAAATATACTACAGCCGTGAATTTATTGACATCTAAGAACTAACCATTTAGCTGACAGATAGGGGGTACATTTGACTCTAACGAAAATTTGTAAATTAAAGCTTAATATTACGTAAACAGATTCCTTGAATTACATGGTTTTCTAGATCCGCAATATTTTTGAACGTCCTATCCAACGATATCCCACTCCATGATAGACGAGGATAAAAAATATCATCCCCACTTTACGTGTAGGGGTACCTTAAAAAAACATTTCAAGATTTCATTTTACCACTTTTTCGACGTGATTAATATGTATACCCATGCCAAATTACAGCTTTTTAGTACTAAGAGTCTCTGAGCTAAGGTGCGGACAGACAGACAGACAGACATGCCGAAACTATAAGGAGGAACCCTTATAGTTTCTGCATGTCTGTCTGTGTTGACTACGGAACCCTAAAAGTTATGCTACTTTCAACATTAGGAATTCTTTGTTCAAATTATAAAATAATGTAAACCGGTAGGAAAAACTCTATGTTTATTTTATTTATACCCTTCCTAGAAGCTCCCACTACGCGTGTCACTTAGAGCAATCGATGAAGCCCTCATTTGTCAAAACCTGTCCAGTGGTTTACTTTATGAAGGAGATCCATCTTTTGATACCATTCTTTATGTGATATCGAAATGATATCGTAGCCTTCGGCATTATTGAAATCAGGAAGAATTGGAAGCAAACAGTCGTGAAATTTTACATTACAAGGATATTCATTTAGCGTTGTATGCGAAGACGAAATTGATTGATTGAATACAGTAATTCCATAAATCAAATTCTCTTCTCCGAGTTTCGATTCAGAATTAAGCCGTGAATAAATAGTTGATGCCGCACGACCATAAAATATTGTTATAACTTTTCCAACTACTGAACATTTTAATAAAAGCAACATTAAAAAGTTTCACGTAAAACCGTAGCTTGGTAAATAATTTAATTTGTGAAACGAATGACTATGGAAGCTGTTATAAGAGTTTCATTTTTACTAAGATTGCTCTAATTAGTGCTGTCCTCTCTGTTTGCTCAGGACTATCATTTATAAAAAAGTACACAGGTACTCTGAAGTACATGTGTGGTATAGTAACTTTATTCTAGGTAAGTGCATTATCTTCACATATAATTAATAATTAATGTATACAAATATTGTTAAAATTTTAAAAGAGTAAGTATGGAGTTTCTTGCCCATTCTTCTCCATACGTAAGGGGCAACTAGAATCAGTTAATTATTTTTGTAAATTTTGACGTTCAAAAGTGCCTTTTATGTGCCTATTTGAAATAAATGATTTGACTTTGACTTACAGCACATTTCTAGACAGATTTTATGCTTCGTTGCCACTAGTATCATTAACAGTTCCATGATGGAACTACTGATGTTTATTTTTAATCACTAGTTCCATTTTAAAAGAATCTGAATATAATGGAACTAATGTTGATTTTGCTATCACTAGTTCGACATTACTTTAGGCACTGGGACTACATCTGCATACTGGGATTTACTTTCCATCCTTCTTTACAAAGTTGATTATTTTAAATCCATACTGAATCCGAATAATAAATGAAAAAAAAAAATTGTTTATTTTATTGAATGTAATTATTATAACCTCTACCTCTAGTGTTTTTACACCCTTAAAAATGTTCACAAGTGCCTAAAATAATAACGTAGAACTAGTGATAACAAAATCAACATTAGTTCCATTATTTTCAGATACTTCTAAAATGGAACTAGTGATTAAAAAGAAACATCAGTAGTTCCATCATGGAACTGTTAATGGTACTAGTGGCAACGAAGCGATTTTATGAGTCAAAAAGATAAAATCACGTTCATTTCTGTAATCGGTTGTACAACTAGGTCACCGTCACCGGGTGTGCAGACACATATCCCCAAAATGAGGTATTCACAGAAATACCACATTGAATGGGTCGCCTATAACTCAGGCGCAATTTGTCTCTAAATACCCAAGCAAAAAATATTAGCCCCACAATGAGAGCATATTTTTAAAGTAACCTACCTGAGTCATTCATAACTTTATTGTGACATGTACAACTTTTTTGTCATACATAAGCCAATCTATTTTTTTGACCAATTATGTAAGATATACATAACTTCCTGTTGACTAAAGTTCACATTGTCCTCGGTAAAGTAATATTTTACTAGCTACGTCTTTGTCGTCATGTGTATGATATTCGGCCCTCAAAAGAAGACAAAAGCGGTCTGTCCCGGGCTAACGATCTTGACACCGATATGCTATTGTCCACATAACTAACATTGTTCAATAGCTTCGATTTATGGCATCCCTTACGTCACAAGAATGAACCAAGACTCAAATTCGCTATTATATTGATGAATGGCGAGTATTTGTTACAACTTTTGGTAAATTCGTAAGTTTCAGCAAAAAGGTCTTATTTCAGCCTACAATATATTCTGAAGGAGAAACTGTTTTGATATATTGGGTACATGGCAAGACTGTCTTGATATTGATACATGGCGGCTGAAGAGGCTATGGCCCTTGATCGGTACAATGAATGGCCTTGAATATAATGTCATAATCAATACTCTTGGGAACCCGGATTATGATGTTATTAACAGCAGAGCACTGCCGAGCAGGACTTGTTAACGTTACCAAATAACAAAATAATACCCGTTACGTAACGTTAAATTTAAATGTTTTACCTACTAAAGTTACAAAAATTTAACTTTACTTGATAACATTACCAGTCATATAACGTTAATTAACATTAACAAAAATACGATAACTAACGTTAATTTAGCTACATTGCCGTTCTGTGGGTAAGAATCAGGCAGATTCAGGCAACGTTTTGATCGGCACGGCATCAGAGGCGCGAGGTTCGCAAGCCTCAGGCCCCTCTACTTACATCTCACCCGTTTAAAATAACGATAAAATTAATAGTCGCATAAATAACGTTAAATCGATTACCGTTATTTTAATAATAACGTTAACTCTGTCAATATAAGGTAACGTTGTGAAAATTTACCGGTATTTAAAGCCCTGCTGCCGAGTGCCGCCTTCCAATACCGAAACAAAAGGAGTTTGTACCGACATTTCCAGTTGACAGATGGTTGGAGATGAATTTCATTAATTTTGTTCACCTTGGCAAATTCAAAGAAATACGGATATCTTTATAAACGTGATATTCTGAGATATCAATCCAAATATATCAGTCATGTTTTCCTTTTATGAGAAGTTCGTCCACGATGTTTTTATAACGAAATAACGTCAGTAATATACCGAAGCAAGTATTGATCGATCGTTCTCTAACATCCGTGTGGTAATTACTGTACCTACTATTTGACATTTGTAATAATACACACAGTTGCAATATACATAGATGTTTCATTAGACTACATTAGTAAGTGCATATCGTCACATTATAACTCGTTATCTGGAGCGAAAAGCTTCAACGACATAATGTAATTGCATTGCAAAAAACAACGATTACTTAACGCTTGCACATCTAATGACGCTATTAAATGCAATGTCACGTATTATTACAGTTTTTGCTAACACAATACAGGGTATCACCCGTAACCGCTGACCTTAGTCGTGGTCACAGATTCCTCGCTCGCCATTGGCAGTGATCTTGATATTTTTTCTCACGATTTTTTGTAACGCGGATTTTGTCAAACTTCTGTTTTATCGTGACAAAAAGCCATAAGCGAGGTGAGTCTAAGTACCGTACCTTTATTGCGTTACAGAGCAATGATTCTTTTGAGAAAAAAAAAATGAGTTACGATTCCAATGTATTCATCTACAATGCTCTCATAAGTAATTTAAAAGCTAATAAAAAATTTGATGGTGCTTTGTTACAGTGGAAAGGCAATTTGAAGCGATCAGCTTAAGTGCGTGTTTTAAAATTAAGTAAACTTTGCACCTACTCAATTTTATTAGCGTAACAAAGCGAGCTTTTATTTTGGTTACGCATATTTCGTATAACTTCAATTTATGTTTTTTTTTTTTATCTAGGGCATCTCAGAGTGTAACCACTAAGGTTCCGACTCTTTAACCGGACTTTCCTGTGGCTGCCTTAAGCTACTAACGAAACTTAATGCAGCCTCCAGCCAGGGCGTAAAAACTATAAACTAAACGACTGCTGCTCGCTAAGGGCACCCCCTGTGGGGTACGAACCTCGGCTTAGGGCAGCTGAGTCGGAGGGAGGGTGGCAAGGGACCGACGGTGGCTGGATAAAATCAGTGTTTTGATTATTATCGTGGGGAGTTTGGATTACATGCTGCTCAGCTAAAACGCGTGCTGGCGCTTCACTTACAGTCAAGGGTCGGGGAGGATCAATTTATGATGACGAAAACGTCATTTATATACATTTTTGTTTGTTGGCAAACATTTATTTGAAGCTTTTGGAGAGGCCATTTGTTTACATATTTCAATAACTAACTCTAAGTTTTGCAACTGTTTTGACAAGTCCAAACCTCCCACAAAAACAAACCACAATATCGCACAAACAAACCTCAGTCAAAGGTCTAGACGAGCGTGTGAATCGTTAACCTAGCTATATACGTAGTTTAATTTTCCATACCTACTGCATGGTTGTTCAGACTTGCTTGTTTTAAAACTCCGACTTTGCGCTGCGCAGGCGCTGCTGCCGTGTGAACGCCCCGACCTTGATGTAACGATACGTGTCGTGACGTTTTTGTACTGTTTCCCTCTGATACTTATCTATATTAGCTATTAACATACATTCAGCACGCAATAGGAGTTGTCGACACTCATCCCGAATTTGTATTTCGACGTCTCGTTTGGGTAATGCTATGAGAACGTCAAATTCCGAAATTCTAGTTAAGAGCTTATTGTTCCAAATGTATTGCTCTGTATTTGTGTCGAGATTTTTGTAACGAATGACTTCAATCTCGAAATTGAAATAGTCTTTGCGTACATCAAAATAGCAGTTTATCTAAGGGCACTATACAAACAATTACACAGAACTTGCTTGCTTTAATTACTTAAGCAATATTTGGGTTTTATTTGCATTTCATACAAGATTTTAAGGCCGTTGAATACGTTGTTAATTTTGACCTGAGTAAGTGCTCATAACCATAACATTCGGGGTAAGTTAACCATCATGTAATTATTTTAACAAATACAGAAGAAAACCTTACTAATAAGTTCAGTTAATTTAACAAATTCCATTAATCAAACAAACTTTGATAACATAATTTTTAATACTATTGTTGTACATTCCATTAGGGAAGAGTAAGAAAGACTTGCCAATATACCTTATAGGCATTGCTTACATGTAATTAATGTGAGATAAAAACGTACCTTGACTTAACATTGTTCAGTTATTACTTCTCATTGTTCTTGAAGCCATTACGATAGCATTAATAATAGCCGTTAATCAGTACATATACATACATATGTACTCGGATGCGTATTCACGCATTAACTTTGACCCAGACCGACCAGCGAATTCACGCACGCACGCCAATTAACCTTGCCGGCGAACTGCCCATTCACACGATCAAAAATATACTGATAAATATTCAAAATCAACATTTTATTAGCCATACGCAAAATGGTCAGTTGCCAACCCAACTCCATTAAAACGGAGTCCAAAATCTCATAAAATTTATGTTCGCGCATGACGTCGTAAATGCACCCTGTACGGAGAAATAAAACGAGTCCATAAAATTCGGGTGAAAGGGAATTCCTTTAACACACTGCAATAAACCGTTCTTTATCGGTATCGCTAAAAAATTCGCTACACTTTAATAAATAAATTACGAATCTATGAAGTAAGAGGTTATGTTTCTTTCATTTTGTGAACGCCGTGGAATTGAATGAGGAGAGGACGAGCAGATAGGGGAGCCTCATCACTCATACGTTTCCCAATCGTTGGAACAAAGGCTGTCCATTTCCGAAGGAGGTTCGCCACACGTTATTGCGAGAACTATTCGAACGTGATAGTTGCGACATGCTCGTGACTGAACTGCGCGCGCGCTCCACTCGGGAGTTGCTACATAGCGATATGGAGACCTAGACTTGCTTTATGTCTAATGAGCAGGATATAGAGCGGATTGAAACATACGGCTATTTGTAAAGTGAATTTGTAACGTCGCTGATGAGCAAATCGATTGACACCGGCTTCGGCATTAGACAAATTGAAGTGCTGTGTGTGCCAAACTGACATTTGGACGTTCGGTGCTATCATGACATAGACATGAGTGCTTTAATGAGCCACCTATTAGGTTCGGCCGGTGCAAATGACGCGGGTTCGCAATCAGTGCGGTCACGAGCGTGATTCCGCGTTGGGTCGTTGCGCTGCTCTTTGGACGGATAATGCCCCATTGACAAATCCGTGGCGTTTACTGACAACACGACATTTGCTTAAGTATCCTTAATTATAGTACGCAATGAAACGCGTGTTGTGATTTACGATAATGACGGTTTAACACACACGGCGCTGTCTGTTGTTACACGAACGTGTTAGTTTAATTGGGAACGTAGGTGGTTGGTATTAGATTGTCTTAATTATTACTCTGAATAGGTGTGGTGCACTTCCATTTGTTCTAGCTTTGTTTTAAACCCGCTTCGTGATATTTCAATAACATCGATAGCAGGAAGTATTTTCCATCTCCCATCCCTGGTATCGACATGAAAATGAAAATATTTTTTATTTTCTTTATTTTCCTGCCAACGCGTGCCAACACTTTGTAATTTTATTTTCGACGCCAAAGTCAATTACATATTAATATTCCTGAGTTTCTATTACAAAATCAAATAAGGGCCAGGTTCATAAAGGTCATGCACACACCTTCCCGTATTTTATGTCATCAAAATGCATAGAAAGCATGAATATTTAAATCGTACATTTCCATTTACAATTGTTTAAATAAATGTTAATTACAGCATTTATAGCCAGGCGGTAGCACAAGCTTACGAATCAAGTTTCAAAACAAATGAAGAAAGACTTAAACGAATCGGTAATTTTGGAATGTTTTGCACGTAAAACAAGTTGTGTCGCTTTCTAAAATTATGTTTTTTAAACTACAACTTTTATATTCGTTTGTGGTATTCCGCGGTATTAAGATAAGCTCAAAAGGAGATAGAAAGTAGTGATGTAGAGCAAGTGTCTTTTAGGGACCGTATATGGTTTTTTTAAGGTCCGCACCTGACGTCTACATTAAGTTTGTACAAAACAATACGGACGTAACATGGTTTTGTTTTGTTTGATTGTTTTCTGTCTTACGTAAGTAATGGACGGACGGAACGAATCACGTTGATGGTACACGGAAGTACTTCCTGTAGTGAGCGAGCCGTTTTCAGATGAAAAGATTTATGTGTTTGATGTAACGGTCACGATTGAAAAGTCGTTGATGTATCTCTATTGATTAAATAAATATCGTACGTGGATTGAAGATTACGTCATCGCCTTCTAATTGGATTAATTGTATAAAGCGAGTATTGGTGTGACTTAAACTGTCAAGTCTACTTATTCCTAACAAATAAAAAAGGTTAAAGTAGACTGAACAATTTAATGAATTTAAAGGTAAAAAATACAGTAACTAGAATTACAATTATAAAGACCTACCTAACACGCACTCTCAAGGCAAGAAGGAGGAAGATGTGATTTGTATTACTTGAAAGTCACTCCCAGCTCCACGTCAGGAAAGATCCGCAATCTTACTAGATTGCGGAGCTTTCCTGACGCGGAGCTGTGTGCTCCCTGTCTACTGACACGGCAGCCATAATGTGGTAACAAAGCAGTAATCGCAAAATGTAACTATATATACCAGTGAACTTGAGTGGTTAGCTTGCGTGTTCTGTACTGAGCTCAAGCAACGCGGCGTACGTCCAGCCAGTAATAGGACTCGCCCATCCAGGAGGTCTGTCCCAAATAAGACGCATTTTTAATTTATTATACATAAAAAAAGGTATTTTAATAAAACACGTATACTAAAAGATCAATAGTTAAATTATTTTTTTAAAGGTGAAGGTTTCAGAAAAATACGCTTGATAGATTTTGCATGATTCTCAGTTTTATATGCACGTTAGACATAAATTTCACTATGTAATATAAACGTATTCTAAAATATTCATATTATTAAGTTATTACGTAAATGCTCTAATTTAAAATTGTTTTTTTTTTTTTCTAAACCTACCCGTTTAGACGTGATCTTCAGTATTAAATCATTAAAACTCGGTTATCGTTGCCTTAAATAACATATATGTTTAGGTAAACCCTGAGCTCGTTTTACTGAAAATTAGGCAACAGTGTTCTATAGTTCTAGACTAATACATAGTACATGTCTAAGTAAAAATAAAACACATAAACTGTACCTTCTTAATGTATTTATTCAGAGCCTTACTGCAGAGAATATTTAATGTTTTTTCTGATTTATTATAAGGAGTGGCAGAATAGTTTTAACCTCTAAGTGAAAAAGTGTAAATAAAAAAATAAAAATGTTATTATGTACAAAAAAAGGAGCCACGTCTGCCAACAAACCGCTTTGCAGTTTAGCGGTTCTGTCAATTAACGCTTTTTCATTTAAAACGCTTCTTCATTTAAAACGCTTTTTCATTTAAAACGCTTTTTCATTAAAACGCTTTTTCATTTTTGATTTTCGGATGTTCGCGGACGCACGCGTTCCAGATTTCGGCTCGCTGCTGCGTCTGCGAATTGCATCACTGGATGCGTCTGCGAATTGCATCACTGGATGCGTCGGGTGCGCGGCAGCCGCAACAGCCTCGTGGCTACTGCAGCCGGCAGGGTGGATGGCCAAATAATATGCCACTGGATGGCGGCACACAGACCGTCATTCAGATATGTGAGGTAAAAACAAGCCGGCGGGGTGGTTTGTTTTTAGTTTGGTTATTATTATTTTATTATATTATTATATTAAGTAACACACACATGTACATGTTATAGGTACATTTATGGATCTCTGGTCTGAAAATAAAGATTATATTATTATTATTATTTCATTTTAAAAGTACCTACTTTTATTGAGGAAAACTACAAACAGCAGGGTATTTGCTTAAAAGGAGGCTCCAATCACTAATTGTTCTGAATATTATTTGGATATGAAATAGTATTTTTTTTTCGTTATACTTACAGTAGCAATTGGTTTCATTTTGACAGTTCAACAACATTCATTGCGTTATTACGTTGTTGAACAGATTTGTTTTTCGAACATATGAAGCAATGGATTAGCAATATCCTTCGAAATCATTCAGGTTAGTAAGTAAGTAATTAATCATTTATTTACCAAACACTTAGCCTAGGTAAAGGCTCGCACAGACTCGCGCGATATCGCGGGCGCGACGCGACACTAGTAGCACAATTTCTTTGTCGGTGCCTGTCGCGGCCGCGATATCGCACGAGTCTGTACGACCCTTTACATGTTGTTTCATTATGGGATGGTTATGGCTATTAGGTATAGATGAGTAAGATCCCTGCCCTTGAAACTAGTATAATCCTGTATCTTGAAGAACAGTGAACTGTAGTGGGATTGACAAGTTTTACAAAATATTTACAACTGGGTAATAATTCTGATGTTAATGCGATGTGATGTGTTGATGTTGATGTGATGTTGTTTTATTGAGGTTGTGACATGTACGTGTGTTATACGCTATTAGGGTGCTGAACATTACTGGATTATAAATTCGGTTCCCTACGAAATGGTTCAGCTCGCTGATTCACGCGTTATGTTCGTGAACAAGCGCCGTCAGTAGGGACTGGTCATCTCTTGACTGCCAGGGTTTATTATGTTTTTTTTTTTTTTTTTAATTAAGGCGATATATTGAGTTCAAATGTGGCATGACGTCACTCTGTTCTAGATTTTATACGGAGTTTGTTAGAATGGTGACGTAACTCTTTATTCAGTATAGGACAGATTCTGAATGACAGATTCTAAATTAGGCAGATTTGCTACTCGACAGTTTCCTACATTGGGCAGATTCTTGGATTCGACGGATTAGCTATAGGTACAGCAGAAAAACAGTACCTAGTAAATTAAATAGCAAGCAAAATTAAAAGGAATAAACCTATAATGAAGGTATACACATCCACTCCCCAACTTTTATGTGTTCTATCTAATTCATTTTTTATTAATATGATAAAGCAAAAAATACGTGTCTAATATTTTTTTATTCTCTGACTGACAGATTAATCAGATTTTTTTTTTTTTTACCCAGGAAACTTCCCTCTTGAACATAACATGACATGAGACGATACGTACGCTCGTGAAAAATTTCAAAATTTCTGACTGGCTATAAAAAACTCAACTGGAGAAGCAAAAAACGAAACTGCTACACCAATGTTTTTGTATACCTATAAAATAAAAATAAAGCTACGATAAAAAATATCTTAATTTATACCACCACGACCAATCTTTAGCCTATGTAAATTCAACCCTCATAATTGAATGAAACCCGGCCGGTCACCTGACCTCTCCACTAATATTTGGCCAGCATTTAAATTAATATGTAAAACGCGGTATCACGTGTTTTGTTTTTGATTTACTTCGTGCTAATTTCGTGTTTTGCGTAAAACCATTAGTTTTGTCTGTCCGTACCATTATTGTGATTAATTAATTATGTTAGAGTGAATGAGAACTAATTTCAGTAATAGATAGCATAATGTAAGCTCCCTGGTTAATTATTTAAATTCATTAATTATTTTAACATGACTACTCGTTTCATTATTGTATGAGGTACTAGCTTTTGCCCGCGGCTTCGCCCGCGGCTTCGCCCGCGTGGATGTCCAAAAATATCCGACGGGAACGTACTACAGGGATGAAAAAATACCTATAGGTTAATCCAGGTTATAAACTATCTGTAGAAGGGGATGGGGGGGGGGTTCTCCGGGGGAGGACCCGTGGCTAAAGAGTAACAGCCGCACATGTCGATCGATCAGGTTAAGCTACACTTGCCGCGGTTGGTCTGTGGATAGGTGACCATCTTTACATACAGAGACCCGTCCGTGCCTCGGAAAGCACGTTAAGCTGTTGGCTTCTGAACTGATCTTTGACAGTCATTACGGGAAGTCAGAAGCCCGAAAGTCTGACAACCATTTTTACCAAGGATTTAAACTTTAAAAATTAAGAACATTCCATACGCAACTTCATCCCCCTTTTTAACCTTTCGGGGGTGGAATTATTAAAAACGCTGAGACACTTATAAATTAATTTTCAATCGTCAGCCTAAACACAAAATTTGAAGATCCTAGCTTCAAAACTGACGGACTTTCATATAAACTTCCATCTCCTATTTTACCCATTTAGGAGTTGAATTTCCAAAAATCCTTCCTTAGTGGATGCCTACACTGTACAAGGTATGTATGTGCAAAATTTCAAGTCTCTAGGTCCAGCGGTTTAGGCTGTGCGTTGATATATCAGTCAGTCAGTCAGGACTTTGAATTTTATAGATAGATTGATATTATTGTAAAGTTAAGTATTGACGTTCTAAAAGTGCTGATTCTCAGCCTAATTTAGATAAATTACTTTTGATTTTGATTGTTTTTCCGGTATTTTTTGTGTGTATTTAGAAGGTAGTTAGGTACCATCTGAAAACTGTACTAATTTCTTAAACGAACCTTAAAAGGTACTGCCTGGTATTTCAAGAACTCCTTTAGCACGTAAAATAATTCATACTCGCCTTCTACACATAATACACAATAATCAACATAATTGGCAGGTAACATTATACAAAGCTAGAACGAATAACTACAAATATAATTATCATCTATCGATAAAATACAAAATTCATTACACGTCCCTATCAGGCAACGCTATTTTAATATTATGCCATTACATTAGCTGTTCCTAAATCGGTGCGATCATTACAACAACAACACTTGATGTTTATATCGATTAGAATAACAATCATAACGATACAACCATTCGATTCGACCTTAACCTATAACAATCGGAGTCAAGTGTTCTCAGACTTCCTTATTCAGATAGTGGTGTACGCTGCATTGTAATGTGATACGAAATGCGGGGCAAGGATATTAATCGATTCTCGATCAAAGTATTATAATCGATTGCGTTTCATGCATCTTGATAAGATGTAGCGTAGTACGCAATTAGCTGACCCTTGCATAAATGTTTGAGATTTTTTTAGAATACGAATAGATAGAATTTTATAATTCTTAATTTTATTTAAATACCTATACAAAGAAGGTTATTGTGGAGAGGCCAGACTGCCCTTTTCTGATGCACTGGTCCCGTAGACATAGCTGCGGGCCCGGTGCTGAGGAAAGAAATATGAATTGATATTGATGTAGAAGATAACTTAAGGTCATGTTTTTGTTTTATTTTCATTTTAATTTAATTTCGACATCATTTTGATTTAATTTGAATTTCTTTTTGTCATAATTGTTAGTTAATTTGAATTTCATATTGATTTAATTTAATGTTAATTTATTTCTGATTTGAAGTTGATTTAACTTTGTTTTGATGATAATTTAATTTAATTTTGATTTAATGCTATTCTAATATTGATTTTTATTTAGTTAAGTACATACTTTGTGGTTTTGATCGTAATATTGTTATTTTTTATTTTTTAGTGCTACTAACATATTTTTCTAAGTTGTAATACTAACACATTATGGATGTTTTCCGAATTAAATGATTATTAATATTATGACGTTTATTTATTTTTTGTCCATATAAAAAACAATTTTTAAATATTTCTTTAAAAAAATATATAAAAAACATTTAAAAATATAAAAAATAGTGGTCCACCGGTGTCGGGAGCAGGATCCAAGCTACCGGTGGTTATTATTATTATTATTATTATTATACGAAATCAACCCAAAACTAGAAAAATATGTAAATCATAAGATTTGTTAGTAAAAAACCTCAACCATTTGAGCAAAGGGGGTTCACCTAATTGGAGTAATTGACCGACTCTACCATGTGTTAAAATTGAATATGACCGAATATTTCTTTTTTTATAATAGCTTATTAATTTGAGGTAACAAAATGCATTTCCAGACATTTATTTTTAAAGTTATTGTTGTGAATATTAAAATAAGAACTCAAAACTAACATGAACCATACTCACAATAATTAGAAAACTATACTGTACAGAAGTAACAGAAACCAAATAAAACAATTAGTTTATTAGTTGTAACATTACCTCATACCTGATGATAATTATAAAGCCTTCCCGTGGTCCCTTGGCACAGCCTAATGAGCAATCTCGAGCAATGCCGTTAGGTTGGTATGCCGTGTTATGCCAACCGCAAAGAAACTAGTCAGCGGATATGTACTACGTTATAATATAACTGAGATTGAGGTATAGTTTATGTCCATACAGCAACGACTTATGGCCCTTATGGAGACAAGCATGTATTTTCTTTTCATAATAAACTTCCTTTCTTTAAGCTAGTATAATCCTAAAAGTCATGATTTCATGAAATAGACATTCAATCAGATTATACGAACTTAAATAGTTGTATTACTGATTCTAATGATTATAATTCTGTAAACACATATTTGTTACGATCGCGGATCATATTCAGATCAACATACAACCTAATACTGACCTACAAATTGCAGAAAACGTAAGAAAATTTGAATTTAGCAGGCTACCCTAACGCTTATACCTTAAAACATCGCTCTATTTCTGTCAATCATTTGAAGATGAACATGATTCTGTCTCTGAATCATGTTTTAAATGTGTTTTCACTTCTCATGCTCTAAAAGTACGCCAATATAGCCCTACGAAGCGGGACTAAAGTGACCACTTTAGTCTCTAGGGAGTAAAAAGTAATTAGTTTTCTAATTTCCTTCATGTGACATAGACAAACTCAAACAGCCAGTAAATATACTATTATTTGTGGAGTATGGACCATCTTCATTGCGAAGATGTTGAGAGTTTTAGTTCCATGGTTTTTCCGCAAAGAAGGTGGCGCCATGTGTTAAATTGTGACTGGTTTAGAAGAAAAAACTGACCGCGAAAATTTCAGAATTTTTGTCGAGCGTAAAGTTCGGTTTCAAATAAATTTATTGTCCGTGACAGTGAAGATTTTGACAGAGTTTTTCGAGCAAAGAGCAAAAGACATGTCTAATAGGTAATCTTTTGCCGCCAAAATCGCGGAAGATTTACCTAAAAACTTACGAAAGTTTTATGGACTGGGGGAATAAGAAACATATAAATTATTTCACAGAAAGCGTCTTTTTGGCATATTTTGATGAACTGTCGAAAAAATATCTTGTGATTTTTATTTTATTAAGTAATATTTACTAAATGTTTTTGTACTAAATTGACTATTTTTCTCGCACTCAAAGTGAAAAAGTACAGTTTGCACCTCGAGACTAAACGCCAACATTAGGTTGGCGTTTTGGCATTACCCTCGGCTTCATTGACTCCCTCGCACGCTCGGGAATAAAACCACCTCTGGTATATTATGGCTCCGTTTAGTCCCTCGATATAAAATATACTATTAGCGCTAAACTCAATTTAGTGATTTGTGGTGCAAGCGGCCCAAGACTAAGAACAATCTATAAATTACGAATAAATAGAATTGAAGTGTCTGTTTGTAATGTCAAAATAACAACTTTTTACTAAATGCAAAAATCATTTATTTTTATTATTGTCTGTCCGTCTGTTTGTTCCAGCAATTTTGTTTTTATTTATTTTTTAATATGGGTTTGCTCGTGACTCTAGTCTAGGCCTGGGTGACAGAGACAAAGTCGACAATGGAGTGAGCTTACCCAGAAGAAGCCTGTTCACTCTCACTTTGAATAGATTAGGGTTGTATGCGTTCGGAAACACAAACTCAGGCAGAGAGTTCCACTCCTTTGCTGTGCGCATTATAAAAGACACGGACACGCATTATTAAAGAATCTCCGAAAGGGCTACTTTTATTTTAGAAAAATCTACGCTGGCGAGGCCGCGAGATCCGCGTGGCTAGATAGGTAGAACTTATAGCTACATCACTTACAGAGGTACAGGGTGTGTCTATGTTAATCAAATAACAGCAAATAGCATTACTTCGCGTAGGTCTTACGTTTTATAGCAGTTTCGTTGCGTGTTTCCATGATTAGGTGATAAAACGTATGTGTTACCTGAAACAAATAAAAACGTTGTTAATATATGTTTAATGTTGCCCATAAAAAGTGGAATAGGTTTTTCAATAGTCATAAACGCAACTGGTATTGCGAGTGCGAAAGGCACTTGATTATTTTTCTTGATTTGTAAAGTTTTTTCAGAATTTTCAGGATTGGTCATACAGCCATTGGTGTCGGCTGTCATTCGTGGATCTTTGACAGTCAAAGTCAAAGTCAAAGCATATATTTCAAATAGGTACATAAATGGCACTTTTGAACATCAAAATTTACACGGAAATAAAATTAATTCTAGTTGCCCCTTCCAAAAGGTAGTTATGTATGGAGAAGAATGGGTAAGAAACTCCATACTAACTCTTTTAAAATGTTAACAATAATAAAATAAAATAACAATAATGATCTAATATTAGTTCGGATTTATAAACAAACAAAATTCAAGATCGCTTTTTCAAACTTGGGAATAAAATCCAGAATATAACACTAAAACTATCTTACACTATGCTTTGCTTTAATTATTAAAATGTATCATGAACAGCGCTAAGTGCAACTCTAAGCGATTCACAAAGGGTTGGAAAAGTGCTATGAAATCCGATAAGGCTGTCGGCAAACTGAACGCCGATAATGCACAAGAACGAGCTAAGTTTAAAGACTAAAGACCAAACTTAGCACCAAGCGAAGCTCAAATGTCACCTGAAAGCGGAAACTACTCGTAGACAAGTAATAAACACCTTTATTGTCAATACAAGAAGAAATTAATATGCCTAAAAGGTTTCTTGTTCAACGGTGCTAACTGACTTTGAGTTTGTCAATCGATTTTGATGAGTGAAAGTTCCGTGTGGCGCCGGACGTAAAGAATAGCACCATCCCATTTCCTCCCGTGGGTGTCGTAAAAGGCGACTAAGGGACTTACTAGAGAATGGGCAGCAGCGTTCTCTATGCATTTTTAACACCATACTGCGATCGCCAACCCGCCTGCCAAGCGTGGCGATTATGGCAAACCCCCCCAATTGGGAGAGGCCTGTGTCCAGCAGTGGACTTCTTTCGGCTGAAATGATGATGAATGATGAAAGTTTTACTCGACTTCTAACTTAGACACCTATTAAAAAACTTTTTTACACACCAACTTCCAAAAAAAAAAAGAGCACAACAAAGTGAAAAATAACTTTGATTTCGGAAATCAGTGTCTTTGGATTTGTCTTTTAGTGTTTGGGAGTCGGTTATACATTTACCTCCTTACTAATAAACGTTGTATAGCGTCTGTATAGTTACACACCGATTTCTCTCTTTCACTCGTCAGTAATTTGACTTTCGAAAGAAGAAGACAAAGCGTTTATTAGTAAGGAGGATAATGTTTTTTTGTTTTTTGCAAATAGTTATTATTTTACTCTTTTTAGTGATGGTATAAAATCATCATGATACACAAAATAAATTAAATACGTATTATCAAAGCTAACTCAAAAACTATCTAAGCAAAGTTAATACAATTTATATGGGACCACTGCGTAAGCTTTTCTGCCAAATGAAAATATAATTTTCAAAATAAGTAGACCGTACACAATTGAGTGAGTGAAATTCCTATAAAAATTGAAGATTTGCCTCGATTTTCATGGGATCCCGTCACCAGATTCTGACGTGGTGACAATGGGACTACCTCGAAAGTATTTCAAACAAAAAAGAGATTTCAAAACCGGTTCACAATTGACAAAGAAATCGGTGGACATCCTTTTTTTTCGAAGTCGGTTAAAAATGAACACTACCTTCTACCCGCGACTTAGCCCGAGCATTGATAAACTTGTTTTAACATAATTGAAATAAATGATTTGACTTTAACTTTGATGTTGACATAGGATGTAATGTCAAAATCAAAGTTAAAGTCAAATCATTTATTTCAAATAATAATAGACACATAAAAGGCACTTTTGAACGTCAAAAGCTCTGCCAGTGGAAGTCCTGTCAAATTTGGTCCAGCCGTTTCGGAGATTAACCGAAACAGACAGGCAAACAGCATTTTTTTTTTTTTTTTGTTAAATGTTCCGTATAGTACTTTCATATGCATTTACACTTAAATTTTATGTATTTGTTTAGACAGATACAAAACTAGATAAAGTACCTAACTTAAACAGTAATATCCAATTATCCGACCGATGATATCAATCCCAAAACAATTGACTGAGAAATTGGAATAAGTATAAGCTTGATACGGTGAACTGAAGATGGAACAATCAATTTAAATTAAATGAGTTATCCAATTATCCGACCGATGATATCAATCCCAAAACAATTGACTGAGAAATTGGAATAAGTATAAGCTTGATACGGTAAACTGAAGATGGAACAATCAATTAAATTAAATGAGGTCATTGATATTGCTAAAACTTACTCCCAAATGCAATTAAGTTTGCTTCTAAGTTATGATTAAGAATTATGAGTCGTAACAACCATGGTACGAATAATAATTACGTATACAGTCACTAGGGCGTAACTCGGTAGGTGTGAGTTACGTAATATTACCGTACTTAGTTATTAGTGATCACTCAATGGCAACACTGGCAAGTAGATCAAGTTTTGTTTTTATTATTTTATGGCGGCGGAGTTACAAGGATGTTATCTACCATATTTCTTTTATTTTATTGGGTAAAAAAGTTTTTGGTTTCAAATAGGCGTGTTATTAGCTTACTCAGTTATTATTTTACTAGGTTGTGCCCGCAGCTTAGCCTGCGTGGATGTCGGAAAATATCCCATGGGAAGGACCTACCGGGATTAAAAGTACCCATGTGTTAATCCAGGTTATAAACTATCTGTGTGCCAAATTACATCCTAATCTATTCAGCAGTGTTGGCGGCAATCCGGAACATATCTAGACAAAAGGAAAAACGGACAAAAATTCTAAAAACTATATTTTCGGCATCAGACTTGATGCCTCGTAGCAATCACTTTTTTCAATATTCAATGTAGTTTTGACTTCGTTACTATTTTACTATAGGTATGTAATTATTTTAATGACTACAAGACAATTCAGAATGTTGTGTATTAATTACGCAGTTGCAATAGAGAAACTTACCAAGAGATTGGAAAGATTTAAATGCTTTGCTGTTTAAGAATAGACTACGTAAATTTTTGATAGATAAAACGTACTCGTACAGTGTGACTGAGTTCCTATCTGAGAAAAAGTTTAGTTGACTTTTCTAGTATTCGTTATATATACGGAACTCTAATTTTAATTGAATAATGATTAATATAATGGTATATAATTTAATACTAATTGATCTAATGATAGATAATAATTTGATGTTAATAATACAGGTATGATAATCATTTGATGTAAAAAATCTACCCATATTTGCAAATATAAATTATTCTATTCTATTCTAGAACTTATTACTTAGGGTAGGTTTATAAGAACTTTTCAGACCTCTTTTTCGAACAAATATGCGCATCTTCAGGGGGGCTTATGGCTTAGTAATAACAGACACACGGATTGATCGTTCAGGGCTACGCTTGCCGCAGTTGGTCTGTGGGTGGGTGACCATCTTTACATACCAAGACTCCTCCGTGCCTCGGAAAGCACGTTAAGCCATTTTTCCCGGCTGTCATTCGTGGATCTTTGACAGTTGTTACGGGTCATCAGAAGGGCGAAAGTCTGACAACCACTCTTACCAAGGGGTATCGTATTATCCAGTAACTGACTTGTGGAGGTCAGATAGGTAGTCACTTCATGTAAACTATGCTAGCTGATATTCAGCAGCATACCGCGTGGTGCAGGACGTAAAGAATAGCACCACCCCATTTCCTCCCGTGGTCGTCATAAAAGGCGACTGAGGGACTTACTAGAGAATGGGCAGCAGCATTCTTTATGCATTTTTAACACCATACTGCGATCGCCAACCCGCCTGCCAAGCGTGGCGATTATGGCAAACCCCCCAATTGTGTGGGATATGAAGATGGACATAGGCTACTTTTCTACGCGATAACCAACATCCACGCGGGCGGAGCCGCGGGCAAAAGCTAGTAAGTCTATAAAATCGGTAAATCTATAAAGGATATTTGAGATGGCAATTATCTACATCATTACTTAATCGACAAGACAACGAACCAAAACCAGCATGCAGTATTTTTGGTAGGATTATTTTTTCTGCCTACCCTGTCTAAAAACTCTGCACGCCACTGATTGCGGGAGGCCTATGTCCAGCAGTAGACGTCTTTCGGCTGAAATGATGATGATGATGATTCAGCAGCATCCGCTTAGACTGGAAGCCGACCCCAACATAGGCAAGGGCTGATCGCCTCTTTTGTCAACAAATCTGAGACTTTGCTAAAGTGAATGAACCTTAGGAGCAAATAACTTAATTATTTATTTATTTATTTATTTAAACTTCTCACACACAATAAGGTACAAAGGCGGACTTAATGCCATAGGCATTCTCTACCAGTCAACCAAGGGTAGTGAAGAGATAAGATGGCAGGTGTAATGTAATGTAATGTAATGCAATTATTTCGTAGCTCCAGCAAATAAGGTGTAATATTCTTCGTCGAGTTTAAATTTGTCTACCTACCTACAGTTTGAAGACAGCTGCAACGCAATCACAGCCTTTATTGAACTTATAATTTCAACAAAGGAGCTTCGCTTCGTTGCAAGTACAATATTTAATTAGACCACTATCACTTGGAGAGGATGTTCTAGTTTCATTTGTTATGTTTGAATAATGTCGCGAGAGCTCGTGCTTTACTTGAGAAAACTCTTTGTTTATGTTCATGTCTTCAAGCTATCTATCTATATATGTGGTATTTTGTATGGCTCGTTAAGTTGTGACAATTGTTTTTTGACGTGACAACGTCTAATAAATCGATGAACGCCGGCTGCATGCACGAAAAAGGATGACTCATTGTCCCGTTACGCTCATTGTCCCGTTACGCTCATAGTACGCTTGCGCCGCATCAATGTTTTGTTATGACGTTGTCACGTTAAACTATCGTCCGTAAACCAACATTACAGACAACCAATTGTTTTTTTTTTTAGGGTTCCGTACATCAAAAGGAAAAAACGGAGCAAAGTCAAAGTCAAATCATTTATTTCAAATAGGCACGTAAAAGACACTTTTGAACGTCAAAATTTACAGAATAGTTAATTGATTCTAGTTGCCCGTTCCAAAAGGTAGTTATGTATGGAGAAGAATGGGCAAGAAACTCCCCAGAGAGGATCACTCGTGTGTCTGTCTATCGGTCCGTCTGTCACAGCTAGTTTGCTCCGAATCTACTGGGCCGATTAAGTTGAAATTTGGTTTACATATGAACTTCTGTGACCCAAACACGGAGGTATAACGTAAATATATGAATTTTGAATATGAGGTCACTTTGGGGAGAAATTTAGAAAAATAAAAAAATAAAGTTTTGCAAACTGTACCTACCGTATGACATATCAAATGAAAGGGCTTATTGTAAGGATTTCAGATATATATATATTTTTTTATAATTTTAAACTTTTAAAATTATTTAGAAAATTGATGAAAATTCACCAACCGTCTTTATCTCGGAATACTGTGCCTAAAATTTAAAAAAATTACCTACAAGAAATAGTTCTTTAGCTAGTCTTAAAATAACATGGTAAATCTCTTATTATTGTGCGTACAAACTTACATGTAGTTGGAATTTATGGGAGAACTTGTTTTTCAACAATTTTGAGAAATTTTAAATTTGTTCTTGAGATAAATTTATACCAACTACGGAACCTATTGTGCGTAGTCCGACACATACTTGGCCGGTTTTTATTTTATGCATCTGCTTGGATCTCTTGAGTTTCAATATTTTATGTGCATTATACCTGTCGAACTTCCTATGCTACGAGTATGACCCGACGCGCGACGTCGATCCATAAGGATACGCGCCATTTTCTATTGTTCATAAATTCCTTTACTTGGTTGTAGCAATACCTACTCTACCATTAGACGACACGGTTAGTACAGTGGTTAAGCGATTGACTGCTGCGCTGTGTGTCGCGGGTTCGATTCCCGCACGGATTAAATCGTCATAATCGTAGAACAGTGACGGATCTGAAATTTATGTTGAACTCTGCCGCACGTGCAATAACAGCATTAAGTATAATTTTTGTCAAAATTTAGTTGAGCATTGATTCGGAATCAGCTCATTGCGCTGATTCCGAATCTATGTTTGACTCTATTTGGACAAAAAATATAGTTACTGCTGTTATTGCACGCGCGGCAGAGTTCAACATAAATTTCATATCCGTCACTGTTCTACGATTATGACGAAATATTTGTATAACCTACAAGTAGTTTATCCGGGTCTGGCTGTTTGTGTATGTGAGTTTAAATTTTTGTAAACGCACCTACAATACAGGAGAAACTCCTAATGTGGGGCAACGTTTTTATAAAAAAAAAAAGAAATAAGTATAACCCCATTGTATATTTTATAGAGTATAAGTTTTTCTTTTCTTTTGTAATGTGTAATCTGATGTACAATATACTTTATAAATAAATAATAATAATAATCTTTTTCTGTGGCCTTTTTCAAAGGCACAACTAGAATGTTTATTATTCACATCGTTTTTATAGTTATTGTTGGACAATTCCATGTGGAAGTTGCTGTCTCCTACTACAAGCAATTCCAGACATCGTAAATAAACGCAAGTATGATAATGATAACAGAAATACACATTTTTATTATTTTTATACCTATCCTTGGTTGTAGCACTCCATCCTACACATCCTCTATTTTCTTGTTTTGTTGCATATGAATGCAACAAAACAAGAAAATAGATAAATGATACTCGGGCGCTCGAGGGGCATATATAACTTATCTTATAAATCCTGAGTTAAGCTACACGATTACTGACAAATCCTTGCACTGACTGGACAGGTCTACTCAAATTTGTGTGGTTCTTTCCTATAAAGACCTTTCCAGACACGGATCCACATGGTACTCACATGATCTGACCAAGATTATGTCTGCTGGACTTTAAAAGAGACTTTGACCCCTGAGTTTGTTTCGCCATTTCTTCTCAGGGGTAGTCAGATAGGAAATTTCGGCTCCATCTAGATTTTTTTTAACGATTTCATTTAATTTCTTCTCGTTTACCATGCGCAATGTCTATCAATAGTCAATTAATTTAAAGAAAACAAACAGATTTCTAAACGAAGCCGACTACTATCGAATCGATAAAATTACATAACCTCTCGTTAAAACCTACAAACAAACGTTTAACTGACTCAGTTTTTTTCTCAAATTCGCTGCATTCTTTGTTCCGCGGGCTCAAGTTACAAAGTAATTAGTAGCTGTCGAAAAAATGCGAAGTTTCGTGTAGATTAGGCATGGCTGTCTCGTTTCGCAAAAATGAGTCATGTGTTTTGTATATAATATATAAATTGATGTAACATTTATGGAGGCTTTAGTTCCGCTCCATTATCTTTTGTCAAGCATCATGGTGGTTCAAGTTTTCAAACGTTTGTGAGTACCGCTGTAACTCCTTTCATGTGATGTTTTGTTTATCTGTCTGTCTATCAATCTGTCCTTACATTATGTTATGAATAGGAAACGTACTATCACGGACCTCTGAATCGGCACACTTTCTAAAAAACAAATCTTGTGCTCATGGTGTCTTGCAAACCTGTTTACCGCCCCTTTTTGCGTCGACCAATAAAACAAAAATACATAGGTATATATTGTTTAAATTAATTTCTTAGACTCTGTTATGCTATGTGCAGCTCGCCGTACGGTAAGGATCAAGCCCGGGTCGATGGCGCGTTGTGTTCCACGCGTGCCTCAAAGAAATGTCAGCACGCACTGACGGGGTCCGCCAGGACCGATGCCTGCCAGAGTTGCGGGTTTGTCCGAATGAGATACCGTGGCCCTGGCACACTGGAAGTCTTTCACGCCCTCCCGCTCCGCCCAGAGCGGGAGAAATTATTATATGATAATTTCCCACAAAAAAATAAAAAATAATAAAGGCTCTGTTACAATGATCACAAATGTCTGACCATCATTTTTAGACCAATAGGAATAGAACAATAAAAGGCCCCCAGGTTGATGAGCTTATACATATTATAATAGTTACTTAGCGGCTGGCCTGGCCGCCGGCTGGGCCGAGCGCTACAAGCAGAAATATTCCTTATAGTGGTCCGATTCTGATGTCCCCCATAGTACATTGTGGTTTGGGTTTATGACATAATGCTATTATCAGTATACGTAACTAACTTCGGAACTTATGATTGAATACGTGACCAAAAATTTGCCTAATCATAAATGAAGGCCTGGTTGTGCATGATAATGAGAGCATGACCATTTAAAGCGGAAGATGGCTAAGATTATAGAAAAAAGATCACCTCGAAAGCTTAACGTAGCGGAAAGGGTTTTGCTTGAAGGTGCTGGCATTTGCTATTATTTTGTTGATCGACTTACAGTCACATAGGTACTAAGCAAGTTTACAAGTTTTATTTTTTTATTTGAATAATGTTGATTTATGTATGCACACACAGTGATATAGTTTGAGATTATAGAATTACTACATAGGTATAACATTTGACAACAAAGGCATTTTAACTGCTTAAATCTTAAGAAATTTCTTCCAGCAGACCTGAAAAGGAGAAATGAAAAAGAAATGTAGACAAAAGTGTGTTATTTATTGAGCGCTCGTCGATCGATCGTCTGATCAAATCGAGCTTTTCGATCGAATGAAATCTAGAGGTAGGTAGAGGACATTTAAATTGTTACCTACTCTGCCAAAGGAACAGTTTACTCTCCCTATTATAGGTAGCAAAACCAGTTCAAACAAAATTCTCATAGAATTTCATTCGGCACCATCATCTAACCGCATTTGAAGATCGCACTGATTCTTTCAGGCCATCATTTCAGCCGAAAGAAGTCCACTGCTGGACACAGGCCTCTCCCAATTGCCATAATCGCCAGGCTTGGCAGGCGGGTTGGCGATCGCAGTAAGGTGGTGTATGGTGGTTAAAAGTGTATAGAGAATGCTGCTGCCCATTCTCTAGTATGTCCCTTAGTCGCCTTTTACGACACCCACGGGAGGAAATGGAGGCTTTCAGGCCATAAAAAAACACCATTTTAAATAAACATAATTTTCCAAACGAGTAACGTTTTTTCCAATAACCCTGTACCGCTATCATCGTCATCTGATTGTCGGCCTGACAATGACAGACAGCTCATTCAACACACGTCCCCATCTCTACGTGCTAACGATACCAACCAAGCATTTGAATAATTGTCCCCCCGATTGATACCTTTGATTTATTAAATAGAGAATTTAGTTCAGCTATTAGATTTGCATCTTGAGATATTGAAGATGATGAGTCAGCGTCACTATTCGCAGTTTTCAATTGTTTTTTTAATTGTTAGTTGCTATGTAGAGCTCGTGGCTATGTAATAACAGTTGCCGGGTCGTTCCATCAAGTTAAGCTGCAGTTGCCGGTGTTGGTCCGTGGATGGGAACCATCTTTACATACCGAGACTCCTCCGTGCCTCGGAAAGCACGTTAAGCCGTTGGTCCCAGCTGTCATTCGTGGATCTTTGACAGTTGTTATGGGTCATCAGAAGCCCGAAAGTCTGACAACCAGTCTTACCAAAGGGTATTGTATTACTCAGTTACTAGGTTATGGAGGTATGATAGGCAGTCGCTCCACATAAAATACTGGTAAGTTCAGCTGTTTTACGTGTTTTTGTATGGAAGAACATATTTTTCAACTATACCCAAAGTCTCAAATTCAGATAATTTATGTAAACAAAGGGGATAACATATCAAAAAACTATCTTCGTAACGGTAATTCACAAAAAATGGCGAAAAAAAGGTTCCATTTTCTTTTAAGTACTGATTTAAGAAAAAATAATCATACCGTAATGATTTTTATAAATTTACGGTTTTAAACAAAGTTATTAAAAAAAGGAGATTTTCTGGTATAAAATATTTTATGATACTGGTAACAATGCAGGAGATCCAAACATCTTCGACAACACAAATATTACAACTCTCATTCATAGATTCATATTGTAAGTAGCATATCTAGCCACATGTTGGATGAAAAGGGATGTTAACTGTTTCGAGTGGAAATCGATTTTGGGAGGCCTACGTTTAGCAGTGGACTTAAAAGGGCTGATTATGACGATCATAAGCCGTGACTCAGACACACTACACAAAAATTGTTTGGCAACGGTATTTTGTTTGCATATTTCTTATAATTAATTCACTTTACTTTATAGATACAAAAAAATTTATGATAAAATGTTTTGTACCACCGTCCTGTCATTTTGACAGTGACATTTCTTGACATTACTTTGTTTACATAAATTATCTGAATTGAGACTTTGGGTATACAATGTTAAAATTGTTCTTGGGATAAATTCATACCAACTACGGAATACTTAATTTTGCGTGGTCCGATACGCACTTGGCCGGTTTTTTTATATTTTTATGGGATAAATAAAAATAATAAAAAATAAAAATTGTTTATTTGCACCTTCAAGTAATAAAAAACACAATTAGCAATAGCCCCTTATGGTAAGTAAGGTTGTATGTTCGAGTTATTTTATTTTACTATGGGTTTACTATTGACTCTAATCTAGGTTTGGGTGACAGAGACAAAGTCGACGATGGAGTGAACTTACCCAGAAGAAGCCTGTTCACTCTCACTTTGAATAGATTAGGGTTGTATGCGTTCGGAAACACAAACGCAGGCAGAGAATTCCACTCCTTTGCTGTGCGCATTATAAAAGACGTTTAAAAACGCTTAGTGCGAGTTGATGGAATATCAACTAGTCAGTTGCAGCCAATACCTAAGCTAAGATAATATCTTGTAATTATAGGTATCAGCGCCCACCCTCGTTGTCGATAGAAACCTCTTTTATTCTTCTATTGAATTACCTAATTGGTCATCAACCAATGACACGAATAAAGCATAGCTATTTGAGAGTCTACCTCGCTAATTTTAACCTATGACGGATATCTCGATATCACCATACGTATACAAACTTTTCTTCTTTCTCTTCTCTTCAAATTCTTCAAAATGATAATTTATTTTATCTACTCTCATATCGTAAAATTCGAATTATAAACTTCAAAACGAGTTTATATTGACATTCCTACTTTTTGAACATAGTACTGAAATTTAAAAATAGAATCATATTAGGTACAACACTTTTAATCGAACAAAATAATGATATAAAACAATTTTTTTACCAGTACGATACAGAGCAAATCAAAGAAGTTAACCAAGAAGTTTCTATCAATTTTTTTCTAATGTAATGCCTTAAGTTGGATCCACACACAGTACGGCTTCTATATGTGTGGCACCTGGCGGCAGGCCGCCGCGCCGACTGTGTGTGGATCCAGCTTCTTAGACTGGGCGCGCCATTTTTATACAATTACAAAAAAGTTTTGATTCCAATTTTTACTTGTCTGTGGTAGCCCCAATTTAGTGTATGCGCGGTGATATGCTGACTTTTGGCGCCATACGTTTTGCTGTAGGAATTTCTTACGCTTTTAACTTTGATGTCTTATTTAGTAGGTTCAATCCCAATGTATGAGAGTAGATAAAGTAGTGTATATAACTAGGTATTAAAACACTCGTATGATACTATTAAAAACCTCGCCTACGGCTCGGTTTTTAAACACACACTCGTTTTTTGATACTCATCATTATGCAACAGTTTCATATACTTACTATTATTATGTATCATTATTTCCCGGGTGTTATTGGGGTTTTCTATCTAAAATTTCTCAGTAGCAAGTCTGGGTTGATGGCAATAGGTTCGCCCCCTATTACATGGGACTTACACATAACTGACGAAATGCAGGTTAACCTCCGCCTAAGTCTTCAGGGAACACAGGTACGATATTTTGTTATATAGGGTAAAACCAGGATAGATGCCCCACTTTTTGAAATTACTCTATATCTCTTTATACAAAAAGCAAGATTCTTTATTTGTAAAACGGGTATGTACTTTGGTACATTATCTTCAAATTTATGAAAGGAATAAATATTATCTTCGATATTTCCAGAGTATTGGCGATTATTGCGGACCTCTAAATTTTGGGACAACTATCCCATATAGGGGATATTTGCTTAATCCATGTAAATTACGTTTAGGATAGATGCCCCGTCGAGAAAGAGGATATTTATACCGCAAAAACTTTGATCGCACCTAGCCGACCCATGCAATCGCACAGAGACATGCAACACGGTCAACTTAGTTGTAGTTGCAGAGTCTCTCGATAGATAAATAAAATAACATGTGTTTCATTCGCGAAACTATAGTTATTGCAATCAAGGCAACTATACCCCCGGGGCGACTATCCGGGTTTTACCCTATGTGTTGTCATTAATTAATCTAAGAAACATAAATTGTTTTACACAGCACACCTATGCATCTTATAGGAAATACAGTATAAATAACTGCTCTATATGGAATCCTCCCAACAAGGCTGATAGATATGAATCACTATGAAACATAATATTTGATATAACACATCAAACGGATTGCTTTTATGCATTCGCTTTATTCAATCTATCATACAATGTTTACAGAGTTAAAGTAGCTGGCTACTGCAAGTAAAGTGTTTCCTTTCATCTATACCAGTATAATAGAGTAGGGAACGCAGGTGTTCCACGCATGCACCTCTGCCATTCCTAAAACATGGCCCGGGATTAACCCACACCAGCAAACACCCCAATTAGAATATTATGCTATAACCATATTATATACACTGTTTTTTTTTTTACTTTTGTGATATAGGTTGTATCTATTTAAACACGAAATATTTTAAGAGAACTAAGTACGAGAGAAGAATCAACGGAAACGATATTTTTTAAATCTGAGTATATTATTTAAAAAATTAAATAATTTAAAATTACTTGATATGATGATTAATTATCAAAATTCTCCGCGCTTGAGCCGCCACCGTCGCCGCGTCCGGGCGGGTCATTCATAGAATAAGTAAGTAAAGGTCTCTGCACACAGCGGGCGCGGCGCGGCGGGACGGGACGCCGACGGCGACGCGACGCTGAGCAGTTGTAATGTACTAGATATTACGGACGACGCCACACAGAGCCGTCCGGCTCGACGCGACGCGACGCGACGCTCTGTGTGGCGTCGTCCGTAATATCTAGTACTTACAACTGCTCAGCGTCGCGTCGGCGTCCCGTCCCGCCGCGCCGCGCCCGCTGTGTGCAGAGACCTTAGAGGTATTGTTTTTGCAAAATGTCTCAAGCAATTTTAAAATTATAATAATTATGTAAAAATTAAAAAGAAAAAATGTTTCGTTGCTATGGCTTTTTTACCACCTATAGATGTTTCTCTTAAAATATTTCGTGTATGAATAGATACACCTTATATAGAACATTGTTTATTAATTAAATTTGTTAAACTGATTGTAGGAGAAACTTGAGGTCACATTAACATTTACGCACGCACACAGTCGCACACGTATACGGGTCTAACGTAGTAGGTACTTTACTTCGTTCATTTTGGTTTGTTTTGACTGTACAGCCACGTTCAGCGGAAGTGTGACTGTATCTTATGTAGTTTTAATTATTTTTGGGGAAAAATTACCTACATTAAAAATGACTGAAATCGATTTAGTTAACGATTCTGAACAAACTACTTTAAACAGTGTATAGAGGTATGAGGAAAAGGGGGGAAAGTTCACTCATACTGGAAAAGGGAGGATCCTCCGACCAGAGGGTGTCGTGTCTGGTGGGCAACTGCCCGATGGTTGATGTCAGGATGTTGTATAAATGCTAGTCGCGCGGTATATTCTGATTGCGCGATTCAGTATTTGTGACGTCAGGTCTTTGCTGCGTAGCTCGCATGTGGCGTTGTAGATGGCGAAATGATTTGCTGCTACTGGCAGGAAAAACAACACGGATTGATAGTTTACAAATATAATGACAATACATTATGATAATTCGCCTCTTTACAAGAGCAACGTGTCATCTCAAAAAAAAACGTTTTTTTTTTTAATATCACGTTGTTCTTGTAAAGAGGCGATATATATATATATATATATATATATATATATATATAAACTTTTTAACCAGCGGTTGATTTGGGTTCTAGGGATCATAAATAGCTCCCCTATAGTGAAATTTTCGGAAAACTCGACTTTAGGTGCAAGACCAATAGGTGGATTTTTTCTGACGAAATCTACCTATAAGGCATCTTTGCCGATTAAGGTTCGCCATCCCTATGATAGAAGAATAAACAACTTAAAAATTCGGACGCAACAACAAATAAAAGCAGATATAACCAAACAAGATACAACATCATAATGTTTGATCTGGACGAGCAAGATGTTTCCAGGTCAAGTGCGAGCGTCGAACGGTACCCAGCAATTACATAAACGGGTTTACACAAAATCGCGGTAACGATACTTCTTGTATTTAACCTCTGCGAACTGTGTGTTTAGGGAACTATTTGACTTGGTACAGTTTTTAGCCATCCATCAATGCTGGTCCTAAATACCTTGTATCTTTTTTATATCTCTTTTTCTTGGAAATGTACGGTTTGTAGTTTTGTTTTGGACAAAGCTGACACAGATTTGCGTTTCTTTTTATTTTGATCACTGTTTTTTTTACAAGAGGCTTTTACGGTGTTTTATTCTGTGAGAGAAGCTAAGAGCTCTGATTTTCGTAATTGAACATTTATTTTGCATCGACACAGTTACTTGTACGTTTTTATGATAAAACTAGCTTCTGTCCCGCGACTTCGTCCGCGTGAAATTTCGGCCCCAGACCCTCCGCGTCACATCCCGTTGCCCACCCGCGCTATTACTTCGTTTTCACATAGCGTTATTTCTGACTTTTTTTTGTCTTTTCTTTTTGCTCGGCTCCTTAGGGTCGCAGCGTGATGTTAATAGCCTATAAACTTTTCCAGGAATTGGGTTATCAAATACAAAAAGAATTTTCAGGATCCGTTCAGTAGTTTCAGAGATTAACTACATACAAACTTACAAACAAAATTTACCTCTTTATAATACTTATTATTAAGAATAGATTAATTATTTTCTCGTCGATTTCTTTGATTACAATCCAAAGCTTTGAAATAAATTGATTTTGTGAATATATATTTGCAATAAACAATTTTTTTTTATTTTTATGGAACAATTTTTTTTTTTTAAATTGTTTCTTCCATCTTTTATAGAATATTGTTTATCTTTATTTATTTTCTTTCTTTTAGCTTATTTTTCATTAAGTTAGCCCTGCTACAGTTAACGTTTGCTAACAGCTTGTTTTTTATTATACGAGTATAAAATAGTAATCTGCGGAAAATGTTGTGGGTAGTATATTTGTTAAGTTTAATTTTAAGACAACATTGTTTAAGCTTAATATACTACTGTGTGTTTTCCCAAATACAATAAATAAATAACCAACTACAGCCAATTCAATCGTAGTTTGAAATACGTTTAAAAGCGCTTTAAACTTTAGGCTTACAATGTGTTACTATGCAAAGCAATATAGAATCCTATTCACACATTTACGTGTGAATTCGATTCTATAAATCAGCTCTCTAAAAGTAACAACACAGAATAGGTATTAGTGAAACTGGGTCGCGTTTCGCATTCGCGGTGAATCCATTTTGCAGTGTTGTGTTCCGTGGCCATTGTCTCATGTTCCGTGATGCGCCGACTCCTTCCGTTTGCATTAACTATCTGCACATTTTTGTTCCATTTTCTTTTGTTTTGGACGAAAAGCCTGAATAATTAGTCTCTCCAATCTCCAATAAAAAATGCGTTGTGCTGCAACGTTTGTAATCTTTGATGGTGTTGGTTGTTGTTATTTATATCCAAAGTCTCAAATTCAGATAATTTATGTAAACAAAGGGGATAACATAACAAAAAAATATCTTCGTAATAGTAATTCACATAAAATAACAATGCAGGAGATCCAAACATTAAAAAAATAATTACATCTACAAAAATACTAATATTACAACTCTCATTCATAGATTCATATTGTAAGTAGCATATCTAGCCACATTTTGGATGAAAACGGCTGTAAACTGTTAGAGTGGAAATCGATTTTGGGAGGCCTACGACTAGCACTGGACTTAAAAAGGGCTGATTATGACGATCTTATACCGTGTCTCCGACACACTACACAAAACATTGTTTGGCAACGGTATTTTGTTTGCATAGTTCTTATAATTAATTCACTTTAATTTTATAGATGATTATTTACAAAAATAATATGATAAAATGTTTTGCACCACTGTCCTGTCATTTTGACAGTGACATTTCTTGACATTACTTTGTTTACATAACTATATGAGGTATGGTATGGGTATATGTTGTTTTACTTTTGGGGTATTTAACTTTAGCAAAATATTATAATACTTACCTATATGAAATTAACGGTTTAAAAACATATCAAAATACCTAAGGGGCAATTCCCGTATTTTTTTAAGAAAGTTCGCATTCTGAACTCATTCTCAATCTGTCAAAAATATCTCTAACTACCTGCTGCCCGAAGTGTCGTCGCCCGCCTGGCTTTTCCTAAAATAAAAGTAGCCTAAGTTACTGCTTATAACATCAGCTATCTGCCAGTGAACGTCCCGTCAAAATCGGTCCAGCCACTTCGGAAATTAGTACCAGACAGAAAGCCAATTTTTCTTATGTTTTTATAAGTATTGTGGCGGCATCTACAACGCCACATGTGACCTACGCATCATAAACCTGACGTCACAAAGGTGTATCTATTCATACACGAAATATTTTAAGAGGAACATCTATAGGTGGTAAAAAAGCCATAGCAGTGAATTTTTTTTTTTTATCTAAGTGTTTTATATTTTTACGTAATTACTATAATTTTAAAATTGCTTGAGACATTTTGCAAAGGAGTTGCATTATCCAAAATTTTATTTATTCTATGAATGAGCCGCCCGGACGCGGCGACGGTGGCGACACGAGCGCGGTGAATTTTGATAATTAATCATCATATCAAGTAATTTTTAATTATTTAATTTTTTAAATTATATACTCAGATTTTAAAAAAATCGTTCGTTCGTTCGTGTTTGAATAGATACACCCTATACACAACATCCCGACATCTAGATACCGTCGGGCAGTTGCCCACCCGACACGACACCCGTCAGGGGGCCAAGTCTACTAATGTACAAACGTTGCAATGGTCTCTTCATTGTGAGTTTTTGACAGATTTGCCATACAAACACTGTCAAATACTCACAATGGCGAGACCATTCTGACACTATTGTAATAGCAGACTTGAGGCCCTGGTCGGAGGATCCTCCCTTTTCTATGGAGGCTGAATGAACTTTACATCCTGTTCCTCATACGTATCTATAAGTACCGTATATATTTTCACATTTTGCATTTAGTATAACATTATAAACAGACAATCAAATTTATTTATTTGTATAGATTAACTAGAATTAAGCCACCTTTTTGCCAAGTGATAAACAATGATCGTCGATGAGATGACATTGCGACTTGAATTTGAACGTTTTTTTTAAACATGATTCTGAATAAGTTAGGAATGATCAATACCTATCATTCAATAATGATTTACGTAAACAAAAAATCTGTCAAATATCTCTAATTTGGAAGGTCCGATTTACTATTTACATCATCATCATCATCATTTCAGCGGAAAAACGTCCACTGCTGAGGCCCTAGTGTGAGTTTATTTTAACCATCTCAAATTTAACGCGTTCTGCACTCCGATTGGTGAAGTGCTAATCGGAGGCCAATCGGAACGCCAAACGCGATCGATGCGTAAAATCGAGATGGTTAAAATAAACTCATACTACGGCCTCTGGACATACGCCTCCCCCTAAGCGGGGAGGGGGGATTTACCATAATCGCAGGCGCAGGCGGGTTGGGTTATTTACATACATTGTTTATTTAGGAAGTGTCAAAGAGCTCTTTAATCTTATCCATAAGATTGCGGACATATGGATGAGCTACAAACCACAAAATGTGGTGTCCATAATACAAGGCAGGATGTTACAAAAAAAGATAACAAAACCCATATTTAAAAATGTCATGTTGACCACCCAATGTCAACACATAATTTACAAAAGACAATACTAACGGCCTTACAAATAAGTTCACGGAATAAATTTATCCTAGGAATAACTTCGGTATAACCATATTTTTTTTATGTTTATACCTAGTATAACTTTATTCCGTGTTTATTTGTATTAGGGTCAGTTTTTATTTACGAGAATATTAAGGCGCTTGCGTCAGGGTAGCCCGCGAAATTCAAATTTTCTTACGTATTTTGCAATTTGCAGGTCAGTAGTAGGTTGTATGTTGATCTAAATATGATTCGCGGCCGTATCAAATATTTAGTTATAGAATTATAACCATAAAAATTATCAATACATCTCTCTAAGTACATCCCTAGTAGCATTTTTGTTGGCGTTTGGTTGGGCCACACACCTCTGAAGTTGGCCCAACTAAATGCCAACGGAAAATGCTACTAGGGATATTACCTAATTGAATGACAATTTCATGAAATCATGACATTTGAGGCCAATTCTAACTTAGAGAGTATTTATTTATATTTATTTATTTATTTATCTTTCCCTTATAACTATCATTGCAGGTTCATCACCTAATGCGATAGTGCGGTCTCTTATAATTATATTACCAAAAACTACTAGAATACTACTACTATTTCAACTAATACTATTGCTACTATTTAAAACACTAGGTATAACATAACGACGACACAATCCATACTAATATTATAAATGTTAAATTAACTCTGTCTGTCTGTCTGTCTGTATGTTACGTTTTCATGCCTAAACTGCTGAACCGATCGTCATGAAATTTGGCAGAGATATAGCCTGGGATATGGAGAAGGTCATAGGCTACTTTTTTACGCGATAACCGACATCCACGCGGGCGGAGCCGCGGGCAATAGCTAGTAATAAATATAATAACAAACTACAATAACCTACATTCAGTATAACATAAAATAAATAACAATAACCTTGCGAATTCACTCAAATTACACGTAATTAAATCAACTTTGATGTGAAGATCGTTAATGGCCCGAATTACTCGAGTTAGCGGTGTTTTGGCGAGTAAGTTGGTCCAGAGCGGTCCGGTACGCAAAGACTCAAGCGCTGCAGCACCCCCGGATTATGTTATTATGTATTGAAAGAAAGAAAAATGAGTTTATTATATACAGAAACACGCGCATACAAAAAGTTTTTTTTTTTTTACTTATTTTTTTATTAACTAGCTTTTGCCCGCGGCTCCGCCCGCGTGGATGTCGGTTATCGCGTAAAAAAGTAGCCTATGTCCTTCTCCATATCCCAGACTATATCTCTGCCAAATTTCATGACGATCGGTTCAGCGGTTTAGGCGTGAAAACGTAACATACAGACAGACAGATAGACAGACAGAGTTACTTTCACATTTATAATATTAGTATGGATGGTTAGCCTACAATTGTTTACACATAACATTTAATTTAAAAGTGCACGATTTACATTTGCAAGTGCAACAATTAGTTACAGGCTAACACCACATGCAGAAAGTACTTTGAATTATACATTTTAATGACTGAAATTAATTTAAAATAGTAAGAATGACAAAAATAATGTAAAAACAAAGCATAAATCTAGTAATTTAAAACATAAATCAATAATCGAATAAAGTTAATTAAAATTAAAATATATATTATATATATTTAGATTGGTAATAGAGTGACAGATATATAATTAAAACAAACTAAGATTAAGTATTTGGTTTACATTCTATAATAATAATTAACATTAACTCGAGTAGGTAGGTAAACAGATGAATAGAACAAAATAGATCTACATTATAATCACGAGCACAAAACCAATAAACGATTTTTACACTGACACCAGTAAACGTAATTATTTACGTTAAATATTTTCATGCACTTTGAACCCGTGGTCCGTAAAATAAATTACAGCTTTGATTTTCTATTGAACAGATTTTTTTTACGTTTCTTGGGAGAAATAAACGCTTCCAGGTAAAAATGATTTGCAAGGACGGAGGATCGTCGGAATACCAAGAATTTTGAGACGTCTGTATTGTGAAGAAAAACCTTATAAGACTTCAACAATTCTAAATATCTTTATTGTGGGCATAATGTTTGTTACAGGTCTTAACAAAAAATTAAAGTTTGTGTTAATTAATGATTTATCACTAGAGATCGGATATTCGGATGCATACTCACCTAAATTTGAGGTGTTGGCTAGTATGGAATGTGCTTTTGTATCGAAAAAATCCCATTATTCTGGGACTGACGAATTTAGAGATATAAGTATAGAATCGAATGTTGTATTTACTTACGTTCAGGGGATGGCTAATATAGAATGCATTTTTGTAACTACATTAAAATGTAGTTACAAAAATGCAATTATGTGGTATTATTTAACTTTACACCATAAGCTAAAGCTTATGGTGTAAAGTTAAATAATACCACATATTTAAGAAGTCGTTTCCATACCATGTATCCGACGAGCTGTGCATTCCCGGATTTTCTGAAATCCCGAGATTTATATTAACAAAAAAAAAAAAATATGAGAAACTGCTTCAATCATTTCATAAACAAAAAAAAAAAATACTTTAGGTTAATATGCATTCGTATATCCGATCGCGACGCAACACAAAGACACCGCGTGCCGCGCGACGAGCGGTCTCTTTGCGTAGTGTCGCGTATCGCGCCTGTTTGTAGCCTTTACATGGAAAATGATAATATTACAACAAATAAAATAAAATACATTAACTATGTCCCTAACGGCAAACAGCAATCAAAACGAAAGTGAATATAAAATAGGATTTATTCTTCCGAACATTAAGATGATTTATTTACAAAATATCCTCTTTCATACATCCTCGATAGTGGGTGAGATTGGCGCTTAGCCAACACACACATAACAGTATCCTGTTTAATCATTCTTATTCAAAACTTGTGTATTTAGACTTCACACCGGAAAGGAAAGTTTTGGACAATAGCCTGGACAAACAAATAAAATGTCTTTCCCAACTATGTATTTATTTAAATCTTACAAATTGGATGCTGAATGTTTATTCTATGATCTCGGCCTGAGTAATGGGATTTAAATGTGTTTTTATTGACGTAGTGACAGCATTATCAATGCAAAACTCTGTTTTACATTCTAGGGCATTCTAGATTTTATAAATAAATATTACTTTAAAATTTCTGATCAGGGAGACAGTTATATTACTATGGATTTTTGTGACCCAAACTGAATGATTTACCTGCTGGGAAATACCGTAACACAGATACAATAACAATTGATCGCAATGGCTTTCCCTTTGAAAGCGTTATTTACGTTCTTAAGCCGACGAATTTTTCGATCCTATGAAGCAATAGATAAGAAATAGTAGCTATGGGTTTCATTTTGACAGTTCAGCAACAGTCATTGCGTTTTTTCGTTGTTGTGCAGATAATTTGTTCGAACATATGAAGCAATGGGTTAGCAATATCCTTCAAAATCATTCAGATTGTGATTGATAGTGTGTTACGCAATTAGGGTGCTGGTCTGTATCGTATTGCAGTCCATTGTATAGCATGATATTGCATCGCATTACGCATCATGTTGAGATAGGAGCCTTTTGGCCCCGTACAGGATTTTATTTTCATTTTACTTTTGTTTTTTATTATATTTTTTATTAGTGTTACTATGAGTGTGTTTAGTTTAAAATGTGATCTTCCTGTATGATTCCCAATAAATACTTTTTCTTTCTTTCTTCCATTACATCATCATCACATTTTCGAATAGTTTTCACCAAAAATTACTTTTAAAACGTATTAGAAATTTTATACTAAACGCCACCTGTTGATATATTAAACACCGAACAATTTTTGTTAGATTCTAGAGAACAATGACGTAATCGAATGTAATTGATTTTCAGCTTTCAACTTTCGAAATTAAGCAGTTATTATGAACAGTATATTACAAAATGTTGGTATATTCAATGAATAATAAAATAGTACTTAATGCGTGCATTCTAACGTATAATTTAGTCGTAAATGGTCGTGTGAGAGCGAACAATTATTGGAAACAATGAGCGGTTCTGAAGACCCCGTTCGACCGGTCGTTGCATGAGGAATAAGTTTCTTCCTTGAGTTCAAGCTATCGTATTCTGCCTTGACTTTGTTACCGTTGCTGTGTATAATGTTACACTACCTACAACTTGAACAAAGAAGTTTGAAAGCAGAATACTATCAGCTTGCTTGGTAGATTTCGTGCTTTGTGATAGCCAATACTTTGCGAAGTTTATTGTTAGAATTTGTATGACTGCCTCCATCATAAATATCAAACTTCTGTTAAGACTAAAACTACTTTGACGAAAAACTTATCAAGCTTACATTATAAGGTTAGCAATGGAAGTAAGGGTAAGCGGATAGTTTCTTCTAAGTCCGCCTCATAAGAGATGTAGAATCTCTCCGTAGAGTATGTTGGGAGAGTGAATGGAAAATAAGACATTAAGGTATATATAGGGTGTATCTATTCAAACACGAAATATTTTAAGAGATCACCTTATAGGTGCTAAAGAAGCCATGGAAACGATTTTTTTAAATCTGATTATATTATTTAAAAAAAAAAAAAAAAAATTACTTCATATAATGATTAATTATCAAAAGGCACCGCGCTAGTGCCGCCACCGTTGCCGCGTCCGGATGGATCATTCATAGAATAAAAATAAAAGTAATCGTTTTTTTTTTAATGTCTCAAGCAATTTTAAAATTATAATAATTATGTAAAAATAAAAAACATTTAGACAAATTATTATTTTCGCTGCTTTGGCTTTTTAGGTGGTTCTCTTAAAATATTTCGTGTTTGATATATAATTTAAAAGGGTGTCCATGGAGTTTTCTTGCCCGTTCTTCTCCATAGGTACAACGCTTTGGAATGGGTAACTAGCTTCATATTTTTGAAATTTTTCTCAGAATTAAAATAAATCCTTTGAGTTTGAGTTGGGGTAAGTTCAGCGCTGGGATAAGACCGTACGTACCAAATTCCCGGCTCATTAGGCAACATTTTTGACATAAATGCCGTGCGACATTTTATTCTACCCCAACCTCCAGTTATAGCATTAAAAATACGTACTTGTATACCTATTCAATGTGTCTTCTCTTCCATCAATTTACAACATATGATCACAAAATCCATAGAGCGGATCGTGTAACGTAAAAACGTTAAACACCGGTGAGAGACATGCGTAAAATTATATCTTCACAGATACATTACAAATACACGATTTACAAAAACATTACCCTCCTTTTCGCACTCAGTTGGGTAAAAGGGACGCAGTAAAGTATGATACCCGTCAACGCAATTACACTGTAAACTAGTTCTGAACACGGTTTTGCTCGGTGCACTGTGCGTGGGAAACTAGATGTTGGAGATGAATCACTGTACCGCTGTACTGTGTATATTATACTAGCGTATGTTGCACTTAGTTCAATATACGTACAGATTTGTATTGATGCGCCATCGTAGTTGGCCCGCGTATTAACGCAATGTCTTTGGTGGATTATAATTAAACATTATTTATTTATTTATAGTTAACTGACACGGTACAATAATAAAATAAAAAATATAATAAATAATAGATATCTTTGAAAGAAATGCTGCTCGAAACGAAACTACTTAGGCAATGGACGAATTTATCAAAATAATTGAAGAATGCTAATTTCATAGCGTACGGTCAGAAGAGAAAATGCAAACAAATTCCTTTCCCACATACTTAGCAACTGCACTTTTTCCAACTGTCATTTTCATTCAAAATGTTGGCAATACGTAGTCGTAAAAATGTTAAGATGCAAGTAAAAATTTACCTTTAGACGCTAAATATTTTTATTTCTTGACTTCATCTTTCTACTTGTAGCTACTAACAGGTTAAGTGACCCTAAGGCGGAAATTACAAAAAAATCCTTATAATTTTGGAATATGTCTTTTAGATGTAGCTACCTACACTGTGAATACAACAACAAACAAATAAATATTTTTCTGTCATCTGCCAAACATGAAACTAATACAAATATGGACTACAAAGTCAAATAGTCATGCCTAGTCAAGCATAATTTAAACAAATACATATTATTGGTACAAAAGTACTTGGACAGTGGATAGCCTCCACATCGCCCTGACACATATACCGAGTACGGGCAGCTCGCGATCACGAATCTTGAGCGCTCATTACTGCTACCATAAAGAGACAAACGTTCAACTTCTATGGTTAGGTATGTCCCTTCTGTGTATTTGTGGTCTATAGATTTCGAATTTGGAACTTGTTACTGGGGAGTAAATGATAGTGAAAGTGATCCAAACTTAAATTGGCTTGAATAAATAAATAAATAAATTGAGTTGATGACGTCTGTTAAACCCACAGAATGGTTGAAGTTTTCTACTACTCAAAGTTTGGTAATGACCGTTTTTGGTTTTCAAGTCTTAATTAGCAAAGAGCGATAGTAAATTCATAGATTTTCTGACTGCATACATTAACCATTCGCAAGTGCTGTTTAACATTAAACTAATTTATCTAAAAGATCCAGTATTACCTACTCAAATTATTCCTTTCGAAGCCAAAGTTGAGAGAAATGAAAGCTCTTTTCAAGATTAACTTTATTTTAACGTTATTTACCAAAACTTGCAACATAAAATCTAATAAAGATATTTCTAATTTACATTAAAAGACTTCGTCGCCGTTAATTATCCGCGATACTTAACGGCACTGCAGCGTTAACCCGCTAAGAAAATCGTTTCTCCATAATTAAATAGATTTTTTACTTTGCTCATAAAAGAATAAGAGTAATAAATTTTCCGGGAGAGTTTCCCGGGACTTATGTAAGGAACACGACTTCACAGTTAATTACTTTGTATCCTGTTAACGAAGTGCTAACTCGCAATATGTATGCAGGTCTCACTGGCCCGTTTTATAAATTGCCTTACAATTCGCGCCTGTTCGCTACTTTTTAAGATGATTGGGTTGTTAAGGAGGCGTGAAAGTGTTCATAACTTAATTACTTTTTTGTTGGCACTGAAAAGCTGGCTGGTTGGACTTTTTTGTTGGCGCTGTTGATATTGGGCCAATGTTGCCCATACTGCACTGATATGGTTGGGCTTTTATGTTGGTGTTGTGGAAGTTGGGCCAATGATGGCTGTTTTACACAGATAAAAGAGAATGCCACGGGGTCGTACCAGCTTGCGGGGGAGTGTGCCACAACCAAATCTAGTTCATAAAATTACTCCTATTTTTTAAATCCGATTTACGTTTTTGTTATGAAAGTGATTCCCGGATTTCGGTCATCAAAAATAAAAGTGTTTTTTTACTTTTATACGCATCTTCAGCTGATATGTCACTGCCATTCACTTCATTTCAGAATGTTGCTATTACATAAAAAATGTTATAGCAATATAAATATACTGCCAACAAACATTTGTATGAAGAAGATAATTATGTAAGTACCGATTTTCTATTTAGTATAATATATATTAGGTATTTAGGTTATGTGTGACAAAAATAATTTTTAGGTCAAGCGTTGCGTCTTAATAATTCAAATTATTATTGGAATACATTTTAAGAATAAAAGAGGACCGATTAAAAAAAAAGTTGTTTTTATTGTGACGCACCTATTGCATTTGCTCTTTGGCTGACTTATATAAGTTATCTGTGGTTCATTGGCGCCGTTTTTACTTTCAATATTGGTTTCATCTTGTACCTATATGATTAATTCACAACATAAAAAAAAACTATCAGCAAGTATTGTTATTGACTATGAGCGATACACAATACGTATTCCATCAGGAAAAACTAGCACAATATTAAAAAGAATAAACATGACCGATATTACCACCGTTTTTTGTCACCAACTCCACCATTTTAGATCAGTCATTTTCACGAGCCTAACCTCAAAATATTAATTACGTAAATGGCAAATAAATAAGAATTGCGGAAATCTATGTAAAAAACATTTAACAATATGAGAAGAGCATGGAATTCTCCTCCAAATACACTAGGTTTGGTTGTGACACCGGACTTTTCGTTTGGTACAGAGTGCCCTATATTTGATGGCATTCTCCTTTGGAAAATTGTATGTAATGCGACATATTAATCAACTAATGATGTTTTTGGCCAGAGCTCCATCCAAGCTCTTTCAGTACCTGTAGTGTTGTAGAAACTGTATTAAATTCTGGCACTGAAATGACATCGCAACTACCGCTCATAGCAATTCGAGATCACATCGTCTCCTAAGAAATAATCTGAATAGAAGTACAAATTGGCTGATAAATATATTAGAAACGACCTCGCCTTCTAATATAGAATTGCAAAGCAAAATTTCGAGTCAGGTACAAAGCAGGTGTAAAGAGAGAGTGTTGGCTACTTGGCTCTCTGCCTATGCAAAATATGGATAGCGATTTTCTATGCGATAAAGTCAGCTGTTTAAGCCAGATTCTATTCAGGGAACTCAACATACTTTACATGCATGCATATGATCCCTAACTGGATAAGCCAACGTTGAAATTCATGCCAAAGCTTATTTTAAGGAACGTTAAAGTAGAGTTGTTAATTCATCAGTGTAAGTCGCTTCCAGCAGCAGGTTTTGTTTATAATTTTCCTAAAATTCGCGAACTTATTCGGTAGATATTTACTTTATGGTACCGTATGGACTAAGGTACAGTGGCCAGCACGTCAAGCTACACGAAACTGTCAGATTTCTCCAAACGATTTTAAACTTTAAAATGTTGACGATTAAGTTGAAAATCGAACGAGAAAACTTGACAGTTTGTGGTAACTTGATGTACTGGCCACCGTACCTAAGTACTTTTTCCACAGATTCGCTGGATATATTTATTTATTAATTTAAACTTCATGTAAGTACAGTTGTACATAGGCGGACTTAATGCCACAAGGCATTCTCTACCAGTCAACCTTTGGGTTAAATATAAAAACATAGTGACAAAAATAATGTCTAAAATAGGTACTAACTTCTTGATTACGAGAATTTATTTACTTTTATTGATACTAATACACATATACAAATAAAAACAAAAACTTATATAGGTAACTAAAAACTGGTTCTCTGCCTTTTCGCCGAAAATTATTTGCCAGATTTTCACTTGCCAACTAACGTTTCGCAGAATTTTATTTCGCCGAATAATTTTTTGCCAACTTATCATATAACTTTGTTTTATTTCCCAACCTCACAGGTACCAACTGTACGATTGGTCCGCTTTTCATAATGACACTTTTTAAAATGCCAACTTTCAAGTAGCAGAATGTTTTAGTTTGTTCCTTTTACAAAAGCGATTCGCTTCTGGCACATCGCCGGCCGCTACCGCGGCACGCTCGCTTCGCTCGCTCGGCTCGTTATATGTTGTTTGTCATACTCTAACCTAACCTAACCTTCCGTAATATGGCTCTGCATGGCTGCCAATTTAAAGGTTTAATGTTATTTTTGAGATTCTTAAATAAAAAATGTATGTAAAAATTACACTGACAAAACGTCATTCGTCTAATAGTTGTGTGGCCTAGTGAAATGTTTGACAAATGATAAATGTCCCAAACGTTTTGTGTCATTATGATAATCAGCTTAACAAGAATTCTACCAAATGAAACGTTGTCATACAAAAATTTTCTAATCGTTAGTTGTCAAAGTGAAACATCGGGGAAACGTTGGTTGGCAAGTGATAATCTGCCAAACAATTTTCGGAGAAAAGGCCAATACACATATACTTACAAATAAAAACAAAAACTTATAAAACTAAAAACTGTTGTGTTGTGTTGTCGTTAAACTTATTCAGTTTTATTTAATTGTGGAGACAACAAAGGCATTATTATTAACATAAGCGGGATATTTACCATGTTTATTCATTGTTCTGAGTTTCCGATATTTCTGTTCATCCGTGATCATGGTGCTTGCAACAGCGCCGAAATATCGGAAACTCAGAACAATGAATAAACATGGTAAATATCCCGCTTATATTAATATTAGTAACCATGACAGTTTAAAAACTTATAACAAAGGCATTATTTAGTTTTAATATTTTCTAGCAATGACAAAGCCTTCATTTTTCTTTTAATTAAATACTTCCGGATACCTTGACTAAATATATTTTTTCGGACCAATAAAAACTGCATACAATAGGACTAAGACCTCCAGTGCTATTTACTAAGATGCGCTTGTTGACTCTAATTCAAGGATAGTTTTATGCACGATTGGGCCGTCATCTACCTACTCGTATTGAGACTTTTTTTTCTGTAATTATTGTTGTAGTTACCTAAGTACATCGTTTTTCGATCATATGACCAAAGTCAAAGTCAAATTATTTATTTCAAATAGGCACATAAAATGCAATTTTGAACGTCAAAAATTACATAAATAGTTAATTGATTCTAGTTGCGCCTTCCAAAATGTAGTTATGTATGGAGAAGAATGGGCAAGAAACTCCATACTTAAGCTTTTAAAATGTTAATAATATTGTATACATTAATTAATAATTATAGGTGAAGACGATGTATGTACCTAGAATAAAAATTACTTACCACAATTGTTAAAAAGAATGAAAAGTGAAGTAATGACAGAAAAATTAATAAATGCGATAGGTACATGGTGCTCACATATTTACAAACATTGTATATGATTTTCCAAAAAAATTAACATATATTAAGTTAGTGTGTGAGTTAAATTATATTAATTATAGAAAATTAAATTAATATCATAAAAATTATAGACCAGATTCGTATCCTGCTCGGTCACTTTGCGATAACTTATTATCTTCTAAAAACATTCATTTTGCTAACAGTGGTGTAAACACATTCGCTTAATAGTTAAAAAAAATACGAAGATTTAAAATTATAAAAATTATTTGATATCCCCATTATATTAAGCACTTTCATTTGATATATGACACGGTAAATTTTTCAAAACTTTAGTTTCCAAAAAGTGATCCGCATATTCAAAATTCATTTATTTTCGTTACACGTCCGTGTTTGGGTCACAGAAATTCATATGTGTAACAAATTTCAACTTAATCGGTCCAATAGATTCGGAGTAAATCGGATGTGACAGACGGACAAACAGACAGATCGACAAACAAACACACGAGTGATCCTATAAGGGTTCCGATTTTTTCCTTTTGAGCTACGGAAACCTAAAAATAAAATAAATACCAACCACACTGATTTACTATAATTACTATACGACGGCCATTAAAAGCACTACATTCTACGCAGCTGTAAACCAAACTAAATAGACTACATTATCGAGTCCATAAAAAGCCTTCACAACAACCTCTATTCATGACCTAACTTGTATGTAAATGAAAAACTCCACTTTTGTTACCCGACGGCTGTTTGGTACTCAACTACTCAATGGAGCAACAGATGTCATGGAAAAAAATTCATATTGTGACTTGTGGGCTTTACGGCATACTTTTTTAAACTGACTTTGCTTAGAAAACTAACTTAATTATCTATTAAATAAATTGTAATGTCAAAATAACAGATTTTTACTAAATACATAATTATGAAAGTATTTATGGTATTTATTTATTTATAGTAACAAAAAAAAAACATAAAAAATTTTTTTCTGTCTGTTCCGGCCGGCTAATTTCCGGAACGGCTGGACCGATTTTGACGGGACTTTCAATGGCAGATAGCTAATGTTATAAGGAGTAACTTAGACTCTAAGCTATATAGTTAGAAAAAGCTACTACTATAAAAATTAATAATCATTAAATTAATTTAATTTTAATTAAATTAATGGGGACACACGGGCGGTGGGGACAGCGGGATTCCCGCTGTCTCCACCACCCGTGTGTCCAAATTCAAATTTTCTTACGATTTATCAATTTGCAGCTCATTGTAACACATATATTTACGGAATTATAATCATTAGAATCAGTAATACAACTCTTAAAGTTAGTATAATCCTAAAAGTCACGATTTCATGTAATATTCATTCAATAGGCTTATATGAACTTTGATACGGCCCCGAATCATATTTAGATAGATAGATAGATAGAATACTCTTTATTATATACACCATAAAAATTACACATATAAATGTAGAACTGTTACATAGGGTGTCACAATGGCGTCTTATTTATTTATTTATTTAAACTTCATGTACAATTGTGGTACATAGGCGGACTTAATGCCACAAGGCATTCTCTACCAGTCAGCCTTTGGGTCATATATAAAAACAGTGATAGGGTACAAAAATAATGTCTAAAATACTAACTTCTTGATTACGAGAATTTATATAGTTTTATTGATACTAATACACTTATACAAATAATATAAACTAATAGATATTTTAACAAATACCACCTAATAATAATTACTATGACTAGACTATTATTTGAGAGTTATTTAGTCTGACTTAAGTAGTGGTTACGAACTTTTCTTTTAAAAGTAAATTTGTTTTCAGCTTTTTTAATGCCAAAAGGTAGCGATTATCGCTAAAAGTGATCTTTTACAGACAACCTTTGGATGGATCAAAAAGTAGAAGGAGAGGAAATACTGCAGGTAGTCAGTGGTGTAACATACAACCAAGTTGGTGTTAGATCAACATACAACCTGATCTGCAAATTTAAAAAAACTTAAGAAAATTTTAATTTCACGGGCTAACCTTACGCTTTCGCTGAACTTATTCAGACCAACAACACATTTTTTGATGTGAAAACTTCTTTAGGCGCGTTGAGCACTTTTTGGTAGGGGAAAAACTTATGGGTTCGCGATCGGCACCGAATGCTTTCCATGAGCTATATGTATACTGTGTATATATGTGTACTTTTTGGGTGAACAAAAATCATGGAACTCGCGTCATCGTCGCCGCACGCTACCCATGAGCTATATGTATACTGTGTATATGTACTGTATAATTATGTATATGTATGTGTGTATACATACTCTCCGAGCGTTATTAGTATACATTATATGTATACAAAGAGTTTTTGAAGTGAAAACTTCTTTAGGCGCGTTGAGCACTTTTTGGTAGGGAAAAAACTTATGCGTTCGCGATCGTCACCGAACGCTTTCCATGAGCTATATGTATACTGTGTATATAGGTATGTGTACTTTTTGGGTGAACAAAAATCATTGAACTCGCGTCATCGTCACCGAACGCTTTAGTTACTTAGTTTTCACTTCTATCGGCAGTCCCCAAAGGCTGTTCCACATTTATGTTATTTTTTTTTAATTTTAGATGTCGGTGTTTGAATGAAAAAGAGTTTCTCAGACATTAATTTAAAAATAGGTACTCATAAAATACAACTTTCATGCAAGATTTTTCTGAAGTGAAAACTTATGGGTTCGCGATCGTCACCGAACGCTTTCCAAGAAAAAAAGACACCCAAAAAGTAAATACACATACACAGAATACACGTATGTATACTGTGTATGTGTAGGTACTTTTTGGGTGTCTTTTTTTACCCACCCCTGAATGCTGAACGGAAATGTTTTAAAAACAAAACAGTCATGACATTATAATAGTAGGATGTTGCCTATATTTTCCTATACGGAATATTGCAACATCCACTTAAAATTATCGGGTGGAAATTTATAGCAAAGACCAAACGCTGTCCGACCCGATATTAATAATACTAAATGTATAAATAATTCTGTCATCGTTGTTTACACTATCTATTAATTACGTTGTATCGTAAATATTACACCAGTTTACACGGCTGATAAATACCTATCGTATATTAGCTTTCAGATAACTAGTTGGTTGGTACTTCGGTAGACTCACCGCGGTTATATATCGACTTGCCTAATAACTTAATAGTTTAGTTACAACCGCCACTAAAGCAATTTAGCAGAATGAAAAGTTAGTTTATGCTTCACTTGGCTCAACTACTCTGATACAGATATCAGACAATTTGTTATAACTTAACTTCCTTATAAAATATAACTTGAAACTGTATTATGACGTGTTCTTGCATGAGTAGTCTTAAATAAAACTTAATCAGAGCCGGAATTTGACTCCTACAAAAACTTGGCCTGACTTTCTATAAAAATGCAAAACAAATCAATTCGATATCTTTTATATAGTCTGTTTAGTTCTTTAGTTGATAAAATAATCTTACCAAATCTCGTTTAATTAAACAAACACACGAGTAATGTACAAAAAAATAATATTTATAATAAGGCGACCCAAATATTATCCAAAAACATGAAAAAAAAAACGTTGGTTGTCTGTAAAGTTGGTTTTCGGACGATAGTTTAATGTGACAACGTCATAACAAAACATTGATGCGGCGCAAGCGTACAATGAGCGTAACGGGACAATGAGCGTAACGGGACAATGAGTCATCCTTTTTCGTGCATGCAGCCGGCGGTCATCCGTACAATGAGCGTAACGGGACAGTGAGCGTAACGGGACAATGAGCGTAACGGGACAATGAGTCATCCTTTTTCGTGCATGCAGCCGGCGTTCATCGATTTATTAGACGTTGTCACGTCAAAAAACTCTCTTTAAAAAAATTGTTTAAAACCTGTCATAAAAACACTTTATTCCCAGTACTACACAAAAAACGAGCAGACTAGTACACATGGCTATATATCAAGCTTTTCCAGTATAAGCTGACCTCTCATTGTACGGAAATCCTATACTATGCGAAATCAGCTTATAATGGAAAAATATAGCTTGATATGTGCACTATATTGTGTTAAACGGCATGCAGTACGCTTTAAACAATGGTATCGTTTTCAACTGGTCTTGAAGTTAGCTTAATTGAACAGTCAAGTGACGGTTTACACGCAGCGCTTTGGGAGTACAGGGAGTACTTCCTCTTTTACCAGAATATACAATGCTAAATGCTGTTTATTAGTTTTGTTTGTATGCGAGTTTTGTTTGAGCGTAGGCTAGCGATAAGAGTGGTTCCTTAGGACTAAGGTCCTAGGGAACCACTTGGATTTTTACATAGCATTTTGCTTAGATATTCGGTAGGCGTCATGTTCGTGCACGGGCGCCGTCAGTTTCGACTGCAGTGCTCATTTTTAATCTTATATTATAAACTAGCTTTTGCCCGCGGCTCCGCCCGCGTGGATGTCGGTTATCGCGTGAAAAAGTAGCCTATGTCCTTCTCCATATCCCGGCTATATCCCTGCCAAATTTCATGACGACCGGTTAGCGGCTTAGGCGTGAAAACGTTATAATATTAATATGGATAGTATGGATTTTTTTTTTTTTTTTTTCTTTGTTCTCACGTAGAAGCAACAAGAAGAATGTACCCAGAATTTTGTAATATCTTGATTGATTTAAAGGAGTGTCCTTGGAGTTTCTAGCCCGTTCTTCGCCATAGATAGAGATCTACGTTTTGGAATGGGCAACTAGCTTCAACTTTCAGTTATAAATGCTTTGAGTATGACTTTGAGTTATTAATATTTCTATGATACTATAAAAAGTTAACGCCAGAGATATTCCATTGAAGAAAATCTAGAGTTTATCCGCAAAGTTGCTTGATACTATTGTTTATTCTTTCGAAATTGAAAACAAAAGCCGTTGTCTATTGACTGCACCAGGTTAAGACACATACCATATTGATCTAATTAATTATTATTCTCTTAAATCAACTTATTTCTTACGATAGGTATAAATAGTTAGGAATCTTATGGTGTTTTACACCATATTTAGGTAAGGCCAGCCTCGCCTAAACAAAACTATAAACAACATGTCCCTAACATAATTCGTAACTCCAACTTGGAGCTTGGAGCCGTGTCCCTAAGTAGCTCGATACTGAATAAATAATAACGAGATACTGTCGCATCGCCATAACATTAACGATTAGTTTAAATTATTAATGTTCGGTACTTCGGTTCGGGCCCGTGAATTTTGACATTAATTTCACGATATCACTCTTGTCAAATTCAAATGATCGGTCGGACTTTTCTCGATCAGAGTAGGGTTTACGATGCAACAAACGTCAACATGAAGGTCGGTCGTTTGGAACCGACCGAACGAAATAGAATGATAGATGTTCGTAGTAGGAAACGTCCGAACATTCGGCCGATACTTCGGATTTATCGCTTCGGAGTAGACCCCTGTACCTGTTCGATACCGTTGGGTCAATCGGTATTAATTTCTCTTCTCTCTCTCTCTCTCTTTTTACTTGCAAACGTCATCATTCGTTTCTGTTTCACCTAACATTTAATCATTAAATACAGGTTACCATGTAACCTAGCTAGGACGCCAGATTCAATTATGTTGTTACACTCTTTTTTCGATTTTTTCCTAAGTTGTTAAATCATATTTATTTGTAACAGACTGTATGTACACACTTTTTTTAAATAAATGAATTAAATGATTAATTATACTTCCATACTAATATTATATAATAAATTCTAAAGTAACTCTGTTTGCCTGCATGTTACGTTTTCACGCCTAACCCGCTGAACTGATCGTCATGAAATTTGACAAAAATATAGCCTGGGATATGGTGAAGGACATAGGTTACTTTTTTACGCGATAACCGACATCCACGCGGGCGGATCCGCGGGTAAAAGCTAGTCTACATATAAAACACAAAGTATGTGTCCTATGTCCGTTATAGACTTTGAAACTACTGAACATATTTTGAAAATTCTTTTTGCATTTGATAGCCCAATTCTTGAAGAAGGTTTTAGGCTATTTAATATCACGCTACGACCCTAAGGAGCCGGGAAAAAAAAAAACTGGATTTTTTTTTGCGTAGTAGCACACGTCGGGTATCTGCTAGTTAATTATAAAGTAGCCTCGAGTTAGAAAGAAAGAAAGAAAAAGTATTTATTGTGACTCGCACAGGAAGATCACAAACTAAACACAAAATTATAAAAATATAAAAAATAAAAACAGAGTCCTGTACGAGGCCAAAAGGCTCCTATCTCAGCATGATGCTGCGACCTTTAAAAATAAGTGCCGCAGCGCTGGTATTCTGATAGGGCCCGCTGTGATGTCACGGGGTTTTTTTTTTTTTTTAAACGTTGCCCTACACTAGGAATTTATCCTGTACTGTACCTACTGTGTTCGGAGTTCGTGAAAATTAGTAATATTAAAAAATCATCATCATTCGTTTACCCTCATACCAATTTATTTGGGGTCGGCGCAACATGTCTTAAGGGCCTATACTACCTCAAATGGCTTAGCATGATCCTCCGTTATGTCGAAAATACTGCAGCATTAATTTTGATATAAATATATGGTAAAGTTGAGGATTAATGTTAAGTACTATGTTAGGCGAAAACACGATACCATAAAATTTTCTCGATAGAAAAAAAAACCAAAATTACCTCCAAACCGAACAATAAACCGCTGGTATTCAAAAAATACTTCAAATTAGATAATGAAACTTTGCATATTAACTGAACTAACTATAAAGCAGGTCTCATGTTATTTACTTTTTTTAATGACCATTATTTTCACCGTAAAAAGAAATTACCTAAACTATCGGCGACTTGGAGCCTTTTCCCTGCCGCCCTGTCTCGCTTGCTCGCGTGACCGGTAGCAATAGTGTGCGAGCGAGAAACAGAGTGAGGTGGCGCTGAGGTAGTATAGACCCTTAATAATAAAAAACAATAATAAATGAATTTATTTAATTTTAGCACAAATAAATATATACCTAAAGTATCCTAATTAAATGCAAAACCACAAAGTTTTTATTAAATGCTTTAATGTTTTTTTACTAGGTATACTTTTTCGTAAAAAGTTTAGTCTCTGACTTCTATAAGAGACACCTCTTTTCGAAAAGTTTACCAAGTCCTAAATAGTAGTTTTTCAATTACAGCCTCGACATCATCTGGTAAAGTAGATGAATCCTTTGAATAAAATACTTGCGATCGCTTGCTAATGGAAACACACACTGCGAAATCCGATCAAGGAAATTTAATTAAAGGTATAGTAGAGTAAGAATAAATAACGGAATCGCTCAGCCAATTGATTGAGAAAGTACCTATAATGATGTTACACATGTCACAGTAAAAACATGAATGAGAAGTATGAGAATTCATTCAATATTTCAGTCGAGATTGAGCCGAAATTCTCTAACATAATTCCGGTGCGGTGAACTAAGTGGCAGGAAACATATCCAAACAAAATGTCCTAAATAAAGTATAATTAGAACAAAACAATTTCTTCCCCAAACAATAAGGAACAACGCACTATAAGTAACTAGTAACATTTTAACGATGAACAAATCAAATGTGAACGGAACAGGAATAGAAAAAATAGGAATTAATTTAAGAGTGGAGATAATTTAGTGGGCCGATAAACTTGGGTGTTCATAAATAACGAAGAGAGCAGAGAGCTTAGTTTTTTTTTTTTTAGACGCGTCCAAACGGCGTCGACTAAAAATATCCGGTCGTTAGTCGACTCGTTGCAGGATTAAAATTAGTTAAGCGCGAACCCTATTTAAGGAGAGACTTCCTTTAACGCGAGCACCAACAAATTAAATCCCGTTTACACTTCTGCGCTAATCTAATCTAATTCTGTCTCAGTCTCAGTTGTGTTCTGTTTAGTTTGTGTTTTAAGGACGGTAAATTGAAACGGATGACTAAATTAATGAATAAATAATGTCTATGTCCACTATGTCCGCTATGACACGACTCCAGAACATCTGGAAAAATCGTGGTATAAGTTATAAAACCAAAGCCCGATTGATCAGAGCACTAGTTTTCCCGAATTTCATGTATGGAGTTGAGACGTGGACAATCCGAGCAAGAGATGACAGAGGATAGACGCATTCGAAATGTGGTGCTGGAGGCGGATGCTCCGAATACCATGGACAGCCAAACGCACAAATGTGTCTGTCCTTTCCCAACTCGACATAAAGACCCGATTGTCTACAGTTTGCTACAGCGTATTTTGACCTATTTCGGCCACATAATGCCAAAAGGGAGATAGCAACCTTGAAAAGCTGGTCATTGTTGGCAATAACGAGGGAAAGAGAGCACGAGGCCGGTCGCCAACATGATGGTCCGACCAAGTAAAAGAAGCTACGTCCTCAAGCAAACTTCAGCAGGTGGTGATGGCGACGTTGGACCGGAGTCGATGGAGGCAGATTGTCCGCTTAAAGGGGTCCAGTGACCACGATCCTCAGTTATGAGGGACCGATTGAAGAAGAAGAAGATGTCCACTATGTTGGTATAAATCTACTAATACTATGTTCTTACATTGTTTACCAAAGAACTTTATACTTTCATCAACGAACCCAAAAGGGTGCCAATCGCAAACAAAGGAGCAATTTAAGCCGTTGAATAAGCGATCAGAAAATAGTTTACAGCTGCTATTACTGTAACTTTAATAGTGAATCTCTCCGCAAATAAATTACGTAAACAGAAAACGTAGTAAACATGACATAACTAGACAAAAATAAAACAGATTGGATAAAAGGAAAGTTCATTCAGTTATCATCTCAGTCGCTTAAAGCTGTTTCATCACCGACAACTTTTTCGGTTGGAGTGTAGCCTCAGGGCCCCATGGAGCGAGGCCTTTAAATATTTTGTGATTTTTTTGTACATTATCTCGTGGTTTACGAATAGAGTAACAATTTCTCATCCGAAAAGATTTTCATCCGTATATAGAGAGTTTTATATTAAAAAAAAAAAATCTAAGGCCCATATCTCGAAAACGGTACGTAGTAGGGACATGCATCTCGGAACGTAAATGGTTTCTATGGACAAGGTTAACCCGATACTGCAATAAAATTAAAAAATACTGTCCCAAAACATTTTTTTTTTTTTTTTTGTTTTCTTTTCTGCTCATAGTGTCCGTAAGCGTATACTTCAACTCCTACAACCTACCTTTATCTAAAAGTATAAAGTAAAGTAAAACCGTTTTTTTCAACATTCAAATTACAATATGGAGATAGTTATGACCATAACTTTTCTTTTTTAACCTACCTCATCATCATCATCATCATTTCAGCCGAAAGACGTCCACTGCTGGACATAGGCCTCCTCCAAGCACCGCCACCTAGACCGGTTTTGTGCATCTCGCATCCAGCGGATTCCTGCGGCTTTTATAAGGTCATCGGTCCACCTTGTGGGGAGGCCTTCCAACGCTACGTCTTCCGGTACGCAGTCGCCAGTCCAGAACCTTTTTCTTTAACCTACCTAAACACGCTGAATTTTAATATCTAACCCTGAAACTCAAAAACTAATCCAGCTAGTCCTACCTTACCTCTCTTATTTTCCTTCAGCAAAATTACAGTACGCATTAAAGTAACTGTAATTACGAAAAGCAAATTATTATCAAGAACAGCATAACTGTAGACAATGGGTGTTATTCGAGCGGCGCTATCGTCGCCTGCCCATTATAAACGTTTAACGTTGCGATGCAATAAAGGCAATGAAGCGTGATGACAGATAAGAGTTACGACGGACTTGCTTAGTTATGCCTTATTCGGAGACTTCTCAATATACAGGATGTTAAAAGACTCATCACATCGGCGTTACGCATTATGTACATCCAACCAAGCAACATTGAGTAAAAATTATTTTATTATATTTATTTTTATTTTGGAAACGACTTTTATTTTTGGTGTGAAAAATCGCTGTTTACTACAGCGCGAAATGTAACGCAAACGTATAATATGTGTTGTGCATTAACGGTACAAGAGTTGCGAGGTTATTTAACATTTAAAACTAACTAAAAAAAAGTTGGAACTTTGACCTTCAATACCTCCGTAACCAGAAGGATCCCGGGTATGGTCCAGTACAAAAAAAAAAAACCCAATTACGGGGAGTGTAAGTGACTCTCGGCTTCGTTAAGCGTCTTTTTTCACCCGTTAGAATACGAGTACTAGCGACCTACCCCTGCTTCGTACGGTTTTACGACATGACAAAACAACGAGATTTCTTGATTATAATGTAAGTATATTTTAGTGTAAGTGTATTTTATTATACACAAATTGTCATCTACCGCAGTTCTGGTAAATATAAAGGGTTATTTTAAATTGGCCAGCTAAACTCCGCAGTTTACGAGTAGCTAGCCAATTTAAAATAACCATGTATATTTCTAATCACAGTTTGCAATGAATGTTGATATGGACATATGACATTCAACTATGGGGCTGTACTAAACTGACCAACATCAAAATGATACAGACATTCCAAAATAAGGTACTCAAGAGTATTGTAAACACGCCCTGGTATATAAGAAATGATGACCTCCATCGTGATCAAAAAATGGAACCCGTCACCAACATATTTTTTTTTTTTTGTACCCTACCACTTTTTATATTTAACCCAAAGGTTGACTGGTAGAGAATGCCTTGTGGCATTAAGTCCGCCTATGTACCACTATTGTACATGAAGTTTAAATAAATAAATAATAATTAAAAATTTGCTGAGGCCCATGAACACCGACTCCACCGACATGTGAACGTCGAGGCAATTCAGCTGCTAGACAACACAAATATAGTGCGAAAACTAAAACGAACAAAACCCTTTCAATTAGTGTAGTGTTAAAAGTGTAGAAATAAAAGTGACAATGACACACATTTAACACATGAACAAAGTGTTTTTATTATTATATCAGACTAAGAAAGTGGAACGGACTTGTATAAAGTGCAATAAACACTATTCTAAGTTTTAAAATAATGATCACTTAAACATTTAAGTTAGATTAAAATTGCATACTAGTCTTAAAGGCTAGATTGTAATTAATTAATAAGAACCTATACCCAAAGTCTCAAATTTAGATAATTTATGTACACAAAGGGGATAACATAACAAAAAAATATCTTCGTAATGGTAATTCACATAAAATGGCGAAAAAAGAGGTTTCATTTTCTTTTAAGTACTGATTTTAAGAAATAATTATTAAAAAATAATCATACCGTAATTATTTTTATAAATTTTCGGTTTTAAACAAAGTTATTAAAAAAAGGAGATTTTCTGGTATAAAATATTTTATGATACTGGTAACAATGCAGGAGATCCAAACATATTCAAAGTTACATCTTCCACAACACTAATATTACAACTCTCATTCATAGATTCATATTGTAAGTAGCATATCTAGCCACATTTTGGATGAAAACGACTGTAAACTGTTTCGAGTGGAAATCGATTTTGGGAGGCCTACGTCTAGCACTGGAATTAAAAGGGCTGATTATGACGATCATAGGACGTCTCCGACATACTACACAAAACATTGTTTGGCAACGGTATTTTGTTTGCAGAGTTCTTATAATTAATTCACTTTAATTTTAGCGACGACCATTTACAAAAAAAAATGTTTTGCACCACTGTCCTGTAATTTTGACAGTGACATTACTTTGTTTACATAAATTATCTGAATTAGAGACTTTGGGTATAGTTCTTTTTAATAAAGCATTAAAAAAACAGTTTGTAATGTATTTTCTCCCTTGAAAGATTGCCTAGCTGCTATTATACATAGGTAGTCTTATATGGTGTACCTATAGCTCCAGTAAATAATAAAGAAAATTCTTGTAATTACAAACAACAATAAGTTCAGCACGTGCATCTTCATTCAGTCCATTTGAATGCCAGTTACGTATTGCACATAGAACGCAAAACATTCCGCGCATTCTTAAACAGGTGCAGTGCCACAGTTGTTTCGATGGATCGCGGCTCACCATAAAGAAATTAAAAGCAATTCCACCCGGAGCAGGCACTTAATGAAAAAATCCATTTCGGAATGTCTGATTAAAATACGTAGCGTGGCTACCACTCCGTCAGGTCGTGGGACTAGATTAGTTTCGGGTGCTCTTTATTTTTCCGCTTTATAGCTACGTTCGTGCACTAATCGATGTCTCTGACGTTTTTTAACAATAGGCGTCAGGTGGTTTGATTACACAACGTGAATCATTGTTCACGACTACATCTGAGAATTTTTTCTTGAATTTTGTAAATTGTATTTGTATTGTTGTTGTGTATTGTTGTTTTGTAATTTTGAATTAGCTGTATTATTTTTCTACTCCATATCGCAAAGGACATTCAAGTATCGTCTCCCTCGTTAAAAAAAACAGTAGTGAAATCAATTTAAATTCCGACCATTCCATCGAAATTCCTTAATATTACCCGGAAGACGTGAAACCATTTGTGATTCCCAAAATGCTTAGCTCAATGGTGTCGTATAGAGACGAAATAGAGCATCTCTGCATTAGAGTGCACCCCATTAAAACCACATGTGCTAGACGTCACCTCATATCTCGAGCCCAATGGTTCTCAATATTGCTTGACTTACGTTTTAATTAAGACGGTTGATACAGAGGTTTTAGCTATTAAGCTGGGTTGAGTCAATTTGGTGTGCGTTTATAATGCATTTATGAGTGTGAAACGCAAACACGGTTTGATTTAATTTTCAAGTTTTGCGTAGAACATCGTAGATTTACAAGATATTGTGAAAATATTGTGTTGTGGGTTGTGCACGATATAAAATTTCAACCTTCAGTCGAGTTTTGATACAAAAGTATGGAATGCACTTTTGTATCGAAAAAATCCTGCGATTCCGGGATCGACAAATGTAGAGTTCTGATTATAGAATCGAATTTATATTTACATAAGTTCAGGTGTTGCCTAACATGGAATGCACTTTTATATCAATCGTAAAAATCTCGCGATTCCGGAATTGATAAATTTACTACAAAATCGTATGCTAGCTAAAAAGAAGTTAAATAATACCACGTATTTAAGAAGTCGTATCCATAACACGTATCCGATTAGTTGTGCATTCCCGGATTTTCTCTAATCCCGGGATTTATATTAAGAAGAAAAAAATTATTAAGAAGCCGCTTCCATAATTTCTTAGCAAACAATTTACTTTAGGTAAATACGCATCTGAATATCCAATCTCTAATCGTCATCCTTGTGAAGGCCTCAGGAATCCGCTGGACGCGGGAAGCACAGAATCGGTTGTAGTGGCGGTGCTTGGGGGAGGCCTATGTCCGGGAGTGGACGTCTTTTGGCTGAAATGATGATGTGCATCATTAGCAAGCAACTGCAAGACTACTATACTCCTTAAATAAACCTTTTTTACAGTCCGTTCAACTGATTTTGACTTCTATTGCGTTGGTTCATGCCACCAACGTTGCAAATGACAACTGAAGTAAAAAGTTGGTATTGTAACCACTTCTTTGCTTCTAATGCCATCATCCTTATGCCTACGGAATAGAAGTCAAAATCAGTTGAACGGACTGTTAAAAAGGGTTATTTTAATGTCTAATCTTATTTCAAACGTAGTATACGTTCATTAAATCAAAACTAACGCGTGGTGGAATAGCTGACGTAATTTTATTGTAATTTTTCAGCCTAGCAATTTAGTAACCACATCCGTTGTATAGCTGCACAACACACCACAAAAATAAATATTCTATGATGAAAATATAACGAAGAAGATATTAGGTTACAAAAATTCCAGCCATCCTGATTAATAAATGACGATCGGCTGCTTATTTCATTAGGCGGGAAGAATGTAATTTTTCATTATGATTTAATGAATACCGTAAGCGACCGAATTATGTCAGAAAAGTCGGAATTAATAAATTCTTTCGTTCATTTTATTAGCGGCAAAAATATAAAATTTTAAATGATAATTTGACTGCTCCTGCAGAATTGACAAATTGTTTTGTTAACTTATGACTATAGAGATCGGATATTCGGATAATCATATTCACCTAAAGTTGAGATGTTGGCTAATATGGAATGCTCTTTTGTATCGAAAAAATCCCGCGGTTCTGGGATCTACAAATTTAGGTCTCTGATTATAGAATCGTATAATATGTAAATTTACTTACTTTCAAATATTGGCCTATAAGGAACGTATTTTTGTATCGATAAAAAAATCCCAATTTTAAATAAATATGCATCAGAATAGTTATGCAATCCAAGAATCTCGGGTTTTTTTTTTATTTTATTTTTTTTTAGAAGTCGCTTAAATACTACACGCTCGACTAGTTATGCATTCCCGTTGTTCCTGGCATCTCGGGTTTTTTTTTTACAATAAAAATATTTTAAGAAGCCGCTTCCATACTTTCATAGCAAAAATTTACTTTAGGTGAATATGCATCCGAATATCCGATCTCTACTTATGACGATAAAAAGTTCACAAATTGCGGACAATTCGACAGTTTTAGTTGAATCGAAAGATGACAGTTTATGCGTTAAGTCGAGATCCATTTAACTTCGCCGAGATGTTGATTCACAAACCATAGGACCCCTTCATAGCTGTCAGTCTAATTTCAATAATTGGAAAACAAACTTGGAGCTTAGACAAACACGCGATTGGAAGTTTGGGAAGCAATGACGACGATAATTTGTTTGTGCGCCGCGGTACGCCACGCTCTTTGCCTTGTTTATACGAGCTCCATAATATTTATACTGTAAGATTAAGTCGACGATTTACATGAATGCTGTGTAGTTCTCTAGATGTCATTATGATGGATGTCACTTAAGCCGAGGATATGAATATTATATTATATTCACTTTCATAATGAAAAGCAACGCAAACTCGGGTTAGCCGGTGAAATATTCCGTTTTTTTTTTAAATTCCATTTTCATATTATATTTAAGCTCGTCTAATAATAACCCCTTTTTTTTTTTGACGATGGTAAATCATCAAATGAGCCCTCCCGCTCTGGGTGGAGCGGAAGGGAGTGTCAGACTCTTACTGACTAAAACCCACCCGTGTTCCTTCCTTGGCCCTTTATGTTCCGGGGCAGCGGTACCCCTTTCGGGCTTAGATAAGAGTTAGACACTAAAAAGTCTTCACTAAGTGTTTTTTAACAACCAAAATAATTATCCATCATAATAATTTCTACTTTATTGTGTCGTCGGTTTAAATAAAGCCAGTTATCGTCCATGATTTATAGTAACATTCTACTATTAAACTTTATGTATATTTGATTGCTCACACATGTCACAGAAATACCGCCGCTACATAATCACCTTATCTGTCCTAAGCACAAAAACGCGTCTTTATTTAGAACATAAACACGAGAAAATTGCTTTCAGAAGACATCAAAGGATCTCAATAAAACTCACTTATTTGAACAGTTGCTGAGAGACACATCTGCTTCTCATAAAATACATTACCGTAGGAATAAACGTAGTATACCATTCCTCGTCATCTATCATTTTATATTCAGGTCGGGGGTACTTATAAATTGATGGAAATTCAATCACCTGGTTGTGTTTACGATTGATGAGCGCGGTAGGTATACCATTACGTTTTCTTATCTCTCTTCTGAATATTAAGACGCAGATATATACCAGTGACCTTGAGTGGTCAGCTTGCGTGTTCTGTACTGAGCTCACGCAACGCGTCGTAGGACTAGCTAGTAATAGGACTCGCCCATCCATGATCGCTGTCCCAAATAATAGGGATTATAAAATAAAAAAACCTCTTGTTTTGTTTTATATAATTAATTAATTATAAATAAAACAAGAGGTATTTTTATAAAACACGTATACTAAAAGATCAATAATTAAATAATCTTAAAAAAGGTGAAGGTTTAAAAAAAATACGCTTGATAGATTTTGCGTGATTGTCAGTTTTTATCCGCGTTAGATATAAATTTACAAATTAATTTCACTATGTAATATAAACATAAGTAATCTAAAATATTCATATATTAAATTATTAAGAAAATGCTCTAATTTAACATAAATATTTTTTCCAAATCATTAACACTACACGTTTAGACGTGATCTTCAATATAAAATCATTAAAAGTCTGTTAACGTTGCCTTAAGAATGTAGTGCCAACCTGATTTCACGGAACTCTTGTAGGTATAATAAATATTCTGCGTTTTCTGCACTCAATGTTTACATTAGAAGCGAGTTCTACGAGACATTTATTTGGTTAGCCTTTTAATTACTAAGACTTTATTTTACAGTTGTAATCACAGTGCTTGCCTTCAACCAAATTACAGCATTTAATTAAGAAACATAAAAGAGTAATAAGACAGAAATCAATTCCAGATCATTACAACTGGGTAAAATATTAAAGTGCCTCCCGAGCCACCCGCGCTGTCTAACTGCCGGTAAAACATTTAATAGCTACACCAGAACAGACATCAAAAACGAATGAACCACATATAACTATAAATTCTACCACTCATAAAAATCAAGCTTTTCATAAATTATATCATTCTAGGATTCCAACTGAGAAATATATTGTTATAGAAATATAATAGTCAATATGTATACTTACCCAGAAAAAGTAAAAAATAAAAAGTAAATTATAAGTATAAAGTCATGTTACAAAATTGTTGATAGTATTTTTAATTACAATTTTACGCCGCGATTAAAAACCGTGTATAAAAAGTTGGCACAAGGCTTGCTTAGTTTCCCAGGGGCGAAAACTACTGTTTTCATCCCTCTAAACAGATAACTTCAAGCGTACTTTCCAAGTATGAGAAATGACAAAAAGTATGCAAACCTTATCTAATAAAATGCATAATTCTCTTAAACAAGTCAACGCCTTTAAAATTGACCCATAAATAAAATCTAGAAAAAAATGAAACACCGAGAAGCAGAAAATAAGTTCGAATGGCGCCTCGCTTTCCTATTGCATAAATCTTAAAGCAGTCTCTAATTGAATATTCTCTTTGCGTAATGTCGTCCTATTTCACCCTTTAAAATAAAATAAAGGCTGAAAGCGAAACATGTAAATTTTATCGTGTCTGGGCACGGCCGCCGGGACAGGCACGGATTTTTTACCATCCAAGGTAAAGGAGAAAACTTGGCTCGTATTTTCAGCTAAAACTTCCCCCACTGCAATGCTCGTTGAGAAATACTTTTGTGACTTACGGAGCGAGTTATAAAAGAATGGCGTATTGTGTGGAGCGGGCATCAGCTAACAAATCATTTCAAACGCTCTGACCAAGAATTTGGGGCGGTCAGTGTGAAAGTTACTAGAGCGTATAGGCTGCGGGAAAAGCCGCTCGGTGTGAAATGTTAACATTTCCCGTATAGTATTGCACAAACTTTGAATTTCAACGCCGGTTATAGAACAATGTTAAAAATACATAAAGCATTTTATTTTTGCAGCGTTTGCAATATAAATTTTTTTGCATGAAAGTTTTCGTGTATCTAGGTAAAGGTACGAAATAGATTTCCATTTCCGCAGTCTCTCTTAAAACAAAAAGCCACATTCACATCGGAACTCATTCCGTCACGAGTTCACGACACAATTTTGTTTTGAGACAGTTATTTGGTGAACTCACGTTTTGTTCGTTTTATAATTCGGCCAATAATAAAGATCAATTACACGCTTTTTGTTTGTAAAACAACAAATATAATAATGTGTGTATCTTACGTGGCTTCTCAATAACATAATTGAATAGTGTTTCAATTCACTAATTTACCGTCCATCCCAATGTGCAATGATATAACCTACATTATAAGATATGGTTAGTAGTGTTTCAGTTCACTAGTATAACGTCCCAATGCAATAATAGAATCTACATTATAAGATATATTAGTTAGTAGTGTTTCAGTTCACTAGTCTACCGTCCCATTGATAGAACCTACATTATAAGATATACACTTGAGAGCAATAAAATCGCACACCCCTTGTAATTTGGTTTAGTACTGATTGTTTTCTAAAATCTAAAGATATTGAGTAAAAATCATTAGACAAAATTAAAGCATACAAGCTTAGCTTTACAAAAACATAAGATTAAAATCATTGACCTTCACGTAACTTACAAAAACCGACCGTACACCGAATTCCCCAAATTCACGCGTTTGCGTTGTCACTACTTGCACCCTTAGCCGCAGGTATAAAAAGGTCGGTTTATTGGAATTTTTAATCAGTTGCATACCGAAGGTCAACGTGATAACATCTCTACTGGAAGCATACGGATTTACTGGAAAAATATGGATACCACGCCCGCAGAAGCCGCTCAAGTTATTGCCTTGCTCGAAGCAGGCCATAACCAAAGTGAAGTTGCTCGACGGCTAAATTTGAGCCGCTACTCTGTTCGTCGTGTATACCAGAGGTTCCAAGAGACCGGTGGCTACATTCGGTGACCTGGATCTGGCCGGCGACGCACAACATCAGAGCGTGATGACCGCTTTCTTGTGACAAGGTCATTGAGAAATCGGCAACTGAACGCGGTTCAACTGGGACAACAGCTTCGAGAAGTTCGCAATGTCAGTATAAGTCGGTGGAAAGTTCGAAGAAGACTAGGTGAAGCAGGAATGACTTCACATCGCCCAGCAAATGGTCCCAAATTGACCACAGCTCACCGACAAGCCCGGCTACAATTTGCTAGGGAACATTTAAATTGGACGTATGACCAATGGCGGGCTGTTATGTTCTCTGATGAGTGCAGAATGACTTTACATGGTCATGATGGACGCTCTAGGGTCTACAGAAGGTCATCAGAGCGATTTTCACAATGCTGCATAAGCGAACGTGTGGCTTTTGGAGGTGGATCGTGTATGTTTTGGGGTGGCATAATGTTGGACACTAAAACTGACATTGTATTCATCACTACGGCGAATACCGGCCCGAGATCGAGAAGTTTGACGGCTGCACGATACGTCGAAGAAGTGCTCGAAGAACATGTGAGGCCGCTTGCGTGGCTTATGGGAGAAGATTTTCTCTTAATGCACGACAACGCCAGACCGCATGTTGCTAGAACAGTTTGCGACTACATGGAAGACGTTGGAATCACCGCGATGGAGTGGCCAGCTCGTAGTCCTGATCTCAATCCGATTGAGCATGTCTGGGATGAGCTAAAAAGAAGAGTTCGAGCAAGAAGCCCTGCTCCTACGCGCCTCCAAGAGCTTCAACTTGCCATTGAAGAGGAGTGGAACGCCATACCACAAGATTTCATGGTGAAATTAATACGGTCCATGAAAAACCGATTAAGAGCTGTAATCAAGGCTAGGGGAGGGAATACACCTTATTAAAAAACAATTTGATCAAGCATTTTGAGTTTTATTTTTATTCTTTCTTAAGCTAAATTGGGTAATTTTATCCGTATGTTGGGTTTTGTGCCCTAAAACATCCTATGGGTACTTTTTTTTACACTGTATTTGATATCATTAGAAAGGTACTGAAGTAAACATTCAAATAGTGTAAGTTTTATTTTAATATGTATTCACATTCATGAAAAAAACTGCTTTAACAACAAAAAGTCAACGTGTGCGATTTTATTGCTCTCAAGTGTAGTTAGTAGTGTTTCGGTTCACTAGTCTACCGTTCCAATGATAGAACCTACATTATAAGATATAGTTAGTAGTGTTTCAGTTCATTCCTTGGGTTCGAACTCGAGACTTGGCATTCCGACGGTCACACAATTAGGCTATCACTGAGGTAGCCGTACCTAACTATAGTTATCTAATTAGGAATTCCTTTTACTACCTTAGTTTACTTATTGGCATTGAGCTGGTAATTGTTAGTTTACGATCAATACGTTATTCATGACATAATCTCATTAACATGGGCGAGTTTAAGTGCCTAGGTCATCATCTGTCTAGCCTTTTCCCAACCATATTGGGGTCAGCTTCCAGTCTAACCGGATGAAGCTGAATACCAGTATTTTACATAGAGCGACTGTCTATCTGACCTCCACAACCCAGTAATTGGGTAATACGATACCCCTTGGTAAGACTGGTTGTCAGACTTTCGGGCTTCTAACGACCCGTAACGACTGTCAAAAATCCACGAATGACAGCCGAGACCAACGGCTTAACGTACTGTTACTAAGCCGACCCCGTTTGTCTTTTTAAAAAAAAAACAATAATTCTACTGGAACCACTTTAATTCACCACAGTACAAAAACACACACACAAGTTCTTGGGTACTTATATTTTGGTAATGTCCCTCTTAATTGCTCCCTTAATTTGGGCACACTAGATTACGCGACGGCGTCCAAAATCTAACTAACTGAATTATACATATTATTTCTATGCACTGGGTAAAAATGCAACATCAGTACTTTAGTAAAGGAAAATACACTGTTTATAAGTTAAAAGCTGACTTAGGCTTTATTGCCTTGTAATAAGGGTTATAACAGCTCCCCCTTTTAAACGAAGCTTTATCTCATCAAGATGAAGCGAAGTGAGATTGAAGATCGATTTATTAAGAGAGACACTTTACAGCTTTTAATACATTAAATATAAAAGTTACATAATTTTGAATGAAAATTGACAACATAGTGAATTAATAGTTTTACATTACATTAAAAGTTTAGGTTTCTATTAGACGGAAACTTGACTTTATTAACCTTACTAGTAGATTTATAATTTGGGTAATGAATAGGCAAAGACTGAACTGACTTGTTGTCTTCTTCAGAAGTTGAAGATACTTCTGTCATCTCAATACTATTTGAAATTTTGGACTTGCGTTTGGTATTTTGATTATAACATTGATTAAATATTTGCACGCAGCATCCAGCATTAGAAGAATGTTTGTTCTTAAAATATCTATATAATTTATAAACTAAGTATAAAAATAAACACACAATTAGAATATAAGTAAAAGTAGAATAGTAAGGGCCATATTTAATAAAATGAGATTCCTTTTCCAAATTATTCAATTCTTGCTCTAAACTATCCATTTGGTGAGTTGCATATTTGAGAGAATCTAAGTTAATTTTACTCAAAGAGATTGGCGACAAATGTGGTAAACTTTTATTGAATATGTCCTTCTTACAGCAGTCATCTGCTGTTATATCAAAGCTTATATCTAAAGGAGACTTAGTAAATAAAGAATAAGAACTAGTCGGTAACAACTGAACAGTTTTAGAATACCCAATACAATTAGGCAATAGTTTTACAATTCCTGTACCTGTAATTAAATGGTCATTAATGTTTTCATCACATTTAATAGTCAATTTATTTGTATTTGATTGAACATATATCCATTTGTTATTTCTTAATTTTTGCCAAATATCAATTTGACCATACAATATTTTAGCATTGCATTCTGTAGGTAATGACAATATTACCTCAGTTAAGATTTTAGATTCACAATTAGGGTTACTTACACATGAGTATATAGTATTTAATTCACAGATAGAAAAATTACTATTTATTACTTTACATTTATCAAGAGTGTCCAACATAGCATAATGCATCCTGTCATCACTTAATGCAATATAAGAATTAGAAGGTTGAATTAAAGCAAATGTATTATGTGAGTCATCGTGAGGTGTAGGTAGGGGTATATTTTTATAGGTCATGAACTTATCAGGAGTGATCAAAGGGATCTGTAATATAAAAATGACCTTATTATTGTAATAATAGGAACTAAATTCGGAAACATCAATAATAGAATGAATATTTTGAATGGTTAAGGGAACTGGAAAATCTAACCTTTTGCTTACTTGACTACTATGCTTAGTTAATTCTAAATAAAGATTTAAGGGACTTATAACACTAGGATGTAGTACATTAACCTTAGAAAATAAAATAGAATTTAGTGTAGTATCTAGTAAATTAGTTATAGCAAGTAAAGAACCTTCGATAATGTTAAGAAGGTTGTTTAACTTTGAAGTATATATTAATTGATTATCGGTCTTCGTAATTTGGGAAAATATTACGTTCATCTGATTAATTTGGGCGTTTAATTTCATCTCATTTTGATTAAGTTTGTAAATAGTAGTGTTAAAATTATTTATAGTAGACTTGATAATGTGAATGTTATCTCTCATTAAATGAAATATTTCTGTTTCACTCTTTTTGCACGATTCAATTGCAGCATCATATTTTCTGGCGTCATCTGCATCTAATGTGCCGAAAAATAACTTTAAGATTTCACCTCCGAATTCTAAAGATCGTTTAACTTTACTTGGCAATTGATTAGAGATGATATGCGATAATGATTGCAATTTGATAGAACTAGATTTGATTAAAACTTCGATAGGGCTAGACATGTCTTTGCATGTATCTAACTCTTGTGGTTGAATCTTGTTGCACAAATTTAAAGTGTCGTGTAACAGAGATTCGATTTTATTAAGATAAGGTTCTAAAGAAACTAAATCTACGTGGGTGATCACTTTCCAATGATCAGTATAAAAATTTATATTAGTAGTAGGTTCAAAATAAATCCCGGGGCTATGATAGATTGGGATGATGCTTGATTCGGTGCGGCTGAGGCATAAAGTGCCATGGCAGAACGTTATTCTGAAAAGAAATATAGTAACATAGGTTAAGAAGTAGAAGGCTTAATTTGATTGGTATGGTGTTTAATAGCCTTGCGACCTACTTGTAAGGTTACATTGTGCTTGTTATGAACTTTGATAATTTTATAAGGGCCTTTCCATATAGGCGATAAGGCCTTACGGAGCCTATGATGTTGTTTGAGATAAACCATATCTCCTACTTTATAAGTTACGTCACGGGAGTTGGCATCATAGTATTGTTTTGATTTTTCTTTACTGTTTATAATGTTTTGAATGGCTTTCTCGCGACTAAAGCGCATTCTATATTGTAAAGCTCGAATATATTCGTTGTATGTATTACCAGAGCTTTCATATAACGAGTTTGGAATGGATGGTTTATAACCATATAATAACTCGTGAGGAGTAAAGTTAGTCGTACTATGAGGTGTAGTATTATAAGCTAGAATTGCGGTGAATAAATAACAATGCCAGTCGTTCTGGTTCTCGTTAACAAAGGATTTTAGGTATTCTTTTAAAGTAGCATGTGAGCGTTCAAGAGCTCCATTGGTTTGTGGATGATACGGAGTAGTAAAAAGGGCCTTGACCTTTAGTATTTCGGTCAATTGTCTAAATAATTCGGATGTGAAACATGTACCTAAATCTGTTAGAATGGTTTTGGGAAAACCGAAAAGAGACATAAAATGAACAAGGTTTCTGGCTATTTCTTCACTAGTAGCCGTAACCATTGGGTAAGCGCTAGTGAATTTAGTTAAGTCATCTTGTAAGGTTAGGATGAATCTAAAGTTTTGATAGCCTGCATCGGGTAAAGGACCTACGACGTCAAGGGCTAATCTTTCAAACGGCCTAGTAGATGTGGAAGTTATCTCCATCGGAGCTTTATTTGATTTCCTTAAAGGCTTATTAATTTGGCAAAGCTTGCATTTCTTTACATATTGTTCGATATCAGACCGCATGCCTTTCCAATAGTAGGCAGCTTTAATACGCGAATACATTCGTTGTGACCCTGGGTGACCAGCTATAACAGAGTCGTGGTTTTCTTTTAATATTTTAGGAACTTCTACAGGAGTAGGATAAATTAATTGATTTTTATATACGTGAACTTTTATATTGGTATCGTGGAAAATATAGGAAATCATATTATAGATTTTAGTATACGTAAGTTTTGAAAATGGGTCCGTGAAATCTGGTAATGCAAGGTTGGTAATATTTTGGCAATCAATTAGTAAGTTTCTAAGCTTAATTAGTAAGATATAAACATCTTTATAATTAGTTTCTTCATAGTGATGTACTTTTGTAAATAGAAAATAGTAGGTTTTATTTTTGTCATTAACACATTGTATTGTAAGTGGCTCGCGTTCGGAATTCAGTAGATCAGCAGAATTATCGAGCTGCGATAATATTTCCTCGCAATGAGGCATAGAGCAGTCAAAGTCTAAAGAGACTGGACAAGCAATTGTGTTTAACTTAGATAAGTGTAGTCCTTGGATACACTCTTCGATGATAGTATTTGGGACTGGGAGTTGATTTGTAAATTGAGCCTTGAAATAGTGTTCGTAAGAAAAATTATTTAAATTGTTTACGTCAATAGCATTGATAGGGCAACGGGATAGCGCATCGGCGTTAGAATTGAGACGACCTTGTTTATAAACGATTTCGTAATCGTATTCCTCAAGTTTGAGGCGCCAGCGAATGAGTCTACTACCCGGATCTTTTACATTAAATAGCCACACGAGGGGCCTATGATCAGTTATTATTTTGAATCTATTACCATATAAATATGGTCGAAAAGTTTTAACGGCGAATATAATAGCTAATAACTCTTTTTCCGTAGTTGAGTAATTACCTTCAGGCTTATTTAGAGTGCGCGACGCATAAGCGATCGGCTTATCTTTGCCGATGGGACCTTGAGACAATATTGCGCCAATGGCAAAGTTACTTGCATCAGTAGTAACATTGAAAGGCTGTGAGAAGTCAGGGTACTGTAGAAGAGGGGCAGTAATTAATTTTTCTTTTAGAATATCGAATGAATGCTGTTGTTCTGTGTCCCAGTGGAACACAACATCCTTTTTTAATAGAGACGTAAGTGGTTTAGTTAACTTAGAAAAGTTTTCAATGAATCGGCGATAGTAGCCTATTAGGCCTAGAAATGACTTAATATTTTTAGGATTTTTAGGAACTGGAAATTGCGATACAGCGTTGACCTTTTCAGGATTTGGAGATACACCTTTATCGGTGATAATATGGCCAAGGTAAGTTACTTCATGCCTTAGGAACTCGCATTTGTCTGGTTGGAGTTTTAAATTGTATTCACGAAATTTGTCGAATACTAATTGTAATTTTTGTATATGATCTTGTAGATTTTGACTGTAAACTATACAATCGTCAAGATAGATATAGCAATGAAGGCCTTGTAAGCCTGACAACACAGTGTTCATAAGACGCTGAAACGTGGCAGGGGCATTTTTCAGCCCGAAAGGCATTCTGGTAAATTCATAATGACCAGACATGTCTGAATTTGTGTTAACTGTGAAACCTGTTTTAGGCGCGTCCTTGGGACAAGTTTTCAGTTGATGAAAACCACTTGTGAGGTCTAGCGTACTGAAATATTTAGAGTGACCTAATTGGTCTAAAATATCAGTGATAAGAGGCAGTGGATAAGATTCGGAAACAGTGACGTCATTAAGACGGCGATAGTCAATGACTATCCTCCACTTTTGTTTGCCGGAAGCGTCCATTTTTTTCGGGACTACCCAAACTGGGGCGCTCCAAGGCGAAGTTGAATGTCGAATAATATTTTGGTCTAGCATTTTACGAATTTGGGAATCGACTTCCTCCTTGTGGCATTCAGGGAAACGATATGATTTGACATTAATAGCTGGGGCATCACCTGTGTTAATAGTATGCTCAATAGCATTCGTGAAGGTTAAGGGTTCACCTTCGACATGAAAAATATCCGTATAGTGGGAGCAACATTCTAAGAGAGTCTTTTTCTCTTCATCATTTAGATGAGAGCAACGGATAAGATTTAGTACTTTATTTATGCGATCACTTTTCGAACCGGAAATAGCATTTATATTATAAGAGTTACTAAATGAACAATCAAGTTCAAGGGGCGTCGCTGTTACTTGATAATCTTTTATTTCAATGTCACACTCTGTAGTGTTTAAAATGGTCACGTTTGTTTTCCCATTTGGTTTAATTGAGACAATGCAATTAGCGACATAAACGCCTTCACGTAAGATATGATCTAGTATGAGAGCTTCATTGTTGTGATATAGTTTAGGAGAGTAATTTGATACTGTGCATTCGATAACTACTTCTGATCGAGCTGGAATATTATATGAAGGTTGAGTATAAATAATAGGAATAGAATGATTTAATATGGAAATTGATTTTGAGGAGTAATCGATGTTTGTTTTAAAATAACTGCAAAAATCGCTACCGATTATTCCATCATAATTAATAAGATTGATGTCATCTTTAGTAACATGAAACTTGTACTTATGTATATTATCCGATAAATTGAACTCCATTTGGAAGGTACCTAAAGTTTCAACTGGAGTTTCAGAACTATTAATGCCCTTTAATTTGACAGTTTCGGTAGATAGATTTGGAAGTTTTTGTAAACAGGACTCTTTAACAATACTAATGGTTGATCCTGTATCAATAAGAAAACATAACTGTTCACAAGCGTGATTAGTATGTAGATAAGTATGAGGTAAAGCTACCTTTTTACAATAGTCATTAATTTCGTATATAGGTTTAGAATTAGTATAAGATGCTTGTAATTTTTCGGTACATAAGTGACATTTTGTTTTATCAGTAGGCGTAGTCGAACTCAGTTTAATTGACTGAGATGAAGATTTGATAGTACTCATCTCTTTAGGATTAGATGCAAATTTAGTAGAACCCATCTCTATTGGATGAGATGCGAATTTAGTAGAACTCATCTCTTTTGGATAAGATGCGAATTTAGTAGAACTCATCTCTTTTGGATGAGATGCGAATTTAGTAGAACTCATCGCTTTTGGATGAGATGCGAATTTAGTAGAATTCATCTCTTTTGGATGAGATGCGAATTTAGTAGAACTCATCTCTTTTGGATGAGATGCGAATTTAGTAGAACTCATCGCTTTTGGATGAGATGCGAATTTAGTAGAACTCATCTCTTTAGGATGAGATGCGAATTTAGTAGAATTCATCTCTTTTGGATGAGATGCGAATTTAGTAGAACTCATCGCTTTTGGATGAGATGCGAATTTAGTAGAACTCATCGCTTTTGGATGAGATGCGAATTTAGTAGAACTAGTATAAGAATTAGCATAGGTCGTGTCATTTATAACTCTGTTCGATTTTGGCAGACACGGTACCAAAATCTCGCTTAGTTTAAATTATCGTCATTAATTTTAGTCATACTTTCACACCTGTGTATAGGTGCGTCATTAAAGTTAGTAGGTGCCAAGTTACGGTCACGTTGTGCATTGTCAGCGGCTTGCCGTTGCTTCATATTATATTGAAGCTTGCGACACTCTTTGATCACATGACCAGCATTTTTACAATAATTGCAAATTTTAGGGTTACTTTCGAGATTAGTATTAGAATTAGGAGACGGTGAATTATTATAAATTTTAGAATCTCGATAAGGCTTTTTATTCTTAAAACATTCTGATGAATTATGACCCGGCTTGTTGCAAGTAGAACACTGTTTGGGAGTTTTTAGATTAGATCTAGATAAGTTGTATAATTTTTCTTCATCAATAGCATACTGTATAGCTTCATTGAGATTAGAGGGATTTTTGCAACGGACAATAGTCGATATGGAAGGGTTTAACCCTAACATAAAGGTGTTTAGGGCAAGGTCCTCCATGGCTGCTATTCTGCCAGGCAGTTCCTTGTCATTTTTGCAACTATAATGTATGTCTGACTGTATACGAGTCAATATTGACTCCACCCTTAAAGAATAAATAGTGACATCTTCATTGGATAATTGCTTACAGTGTTGCAGATCTGATAATAAATGTGTGGCGTGCTTTTTCTCCCCAAAAGTAGCCTTCAGGAAGGTCTTTAGCTCCGACCACAATGAAAATGACTTAAGGCTGCATGCAACCTGTGCTTTACCTTCTAGCTGTGAAATGACAAATTTACATAACACAGTTTGTTGGTCTGAAGAAGCCAAACACATGGCATTCTCACAATTTGTAAGAAATGCAGGAAGGGTTTCCCTGTCACCATTATAAGGTTTAATAAATTTGGTTAAAAAGGATAGTGTAATTTTGTCGGACATTTCCTTTGATTCGGGTAACTCTTGTTTAACAGTCATAAAAGATTATGATGTGTTGGACAAAATTAAGTTAACAGTTAAATAACAATGTTGGAATAATAAGAAATAGAAAAAGACAAAACAATTAAAGTCAGTGAAGATAGAAAAACAATATAGTGTTAAACTATATGTAAAATTATATGTATATCAAATATAGAGACACGAATTCAGAGACACTTTGAATTAAAAAAATGGTAGTTCACAAGAAACACTCACAGTAACACGATAATTGTTGACACCTGCATTATTGGGTGCTCAGCGGGAACTCGGAGTCCGGAGTCACGTTGCGCTGTGACGTATCGGAATTGAATTTTCACACGGTTGGTTGACTGTGGAATTTCTTGAGTTTGAAGGTTGGTGAGTTAGACCTGGGGCTGCTGGTGATGTTGATGCCGTCTGGAGCGGACTCACACTATACAGTGGAGGCTGACTGTCGTCCAAGTGTCGATGTGGCTGGAGCGGGCTCAAGCTGCAGAGCTGAGGCTGACCGTCGTCCAATTACTGATGTGGCTGGAGCGAGCTCAAGCTGAAGGGCTGAGGCTAACCGTCGTCCAAGTAGTGACGCAGGCTTGACCTTGGGTTAAGTCTCACTGTCGATCAATTGAACAGGGGGCTTAGGTTCGGAATGCCAGTGTCTGTTTGACTCAACGTCGTAAGACTTCGTCTCTGGCATCCCACTTCTGACACCAATTTGTTACTAAGCCGACCCCGTTTGTCTTTTTAAAAAAAAAACAATAATTCTACTGGAACCACTTTAATTCACCACAGTACAAAAACACACACACAAGTTCTTGGGTACTTATATTTTGGTAATGTCCCTCTTAATTGCTCCCTTAATTTGGGCACACTAGATTACGCGACGGCGTCCAAAATCTAACTAACTGAATTATACATATTATTTCTATGCACTGGGTAAAAATGCAACATCAGTACTTTAGTAAAGGAAAATACACTGTTTATAAGTTAAAAGCTGACTTAGGCTTTATTGCCTTGTAATAAGGGTTATAACAGTACTTTCCGAGGCACGGAGGAGTCTCATGGAGTCTCGGAGTATGTAAAGACGGTCACCCATCCACGGAACAACCCCGGCAACCGTAGCTTACCCTGATAGATCGACCCGTGCAGCTGTTATTACTTAGCCACGAGCTCCTCCAAAAAGAAAGAATTAAGGCTCGTACAGACTCGCGCGATATCGCGGGCGCGACAGGCACCGACAAATAAATTCTGCTACTAGTGTCGCGTCGCGCCCGCGATATCGCACTAGTCTGTATGAGCCTTTATCGATTGAAAGTTTAACAAAAAACTATAAATCAATAATTCATTATTTATCTCCATAACCATATCACGTGTGACCCATAAAGTACACACGTGAAGTTTTGAACAAATTAATCAAACAAAACTGTGGTGTTATCTAAAAGATACAACCGACACTGACATGGTACCATCCTGTAGCTACTCATATAATATTATGTTTCATGCATAAGCAAGGATTAACGTAAGCACCATTTACCTTAACAGCGCTGAATAATTTAAAGTTTAGACGTATTACATCAAAGAACTTACAAGCCAACCTAGTTTTCACTGGATTCACTTAAATTTCATGACACGTAAACTACCTTTGTTAACTACATAATCCTCGTTGAGAAACCATATGAACGAAACTCGCTACAATAATTTCATTTCACATTAGTGACCGTATTTCGTAATATACCAGAGCTTTTCTATAAATAATACGAAGCAGGATCCAACTGCTAAACAAAAGAGTAACCGACCGAGTATATTGTGAGCACAGCAATGCCATTTTCCAGCACACAAAAAATAAGTTCAATCGAAATGAACCGTATCAGAAATAGCGTAAAGTTCAAATTCTTTTAGCTTATCTGAGTCGCTCACTTCGTGGGTAGTGGTTTGCCTTTCACTCCGCTATTTATTGTTATACGGGCTTAGGTATAGACATTATAAGGTATGAACCTGAGTCGCGGGGATCGTTCGATTAGTGCAATTGCGGTACTGTTAGCTCACCGACGAAATAGGTCAAAGTTTCAACTCGGTTCATATCCACCGTGCTTGCAAATTCCGGTTGACCTCACTTTCGATGAGAAGACCGTTACACTGCTAAACATCAAAACGAGACAGTTTTGTTCGCTTTGTGGTGCATAACCTTTTGATGTTTCTATTGAGTTTGATCTCGTAATTAGTTTGGTTTCTGTATACATACGCGCATTGACTGTATGGCATCATAAAAGCTGTAATAAAACTACCTTTCAGCTTGACTTGCTAAGCATATGTACAGCACCTATGAATAAAGACATAAAACTATGATTTATGACGCTTGCAAGCTCAGTATAACTATAGTTTAAACTTACCTATAACAATTTAAATTCTAATATTGATTGCGAGCTTTCTATTTGGAATTAACTCAATAGCTAAAGCTTTTATTGCAATAAAAAATCAAAGAATTTAACAGCCAAGCCAATCAATTACATACTTTAAATTTTCAGTCAAGATGTCGTTTGGTACCTAAGTAGTAAAGTAATATAACAATTCTTTTTAAATTCTATGTTTTTTAAGGGCCTATACTACCTCAAATGGTTTAGCATGATCCTCCGTTATGTCGAAAATACTGCAGCATTAATTTTGTTATAAATATATGGTAAAGTTGAGGATTAACGTTAAGTACTATGTTAGGCGAAAACACGATACCATAAAATTTTCCCGATAGAAAAAAAATCCAAAGTTACCTCCAAACCGAACAATAAACCGCTGGTATTCAAAAAATACTTCAAATTAGATAATGAAACTTTGCATTTTGGATAACTTAATTTAATTTCTTAGAATTTTGTCCAGTTTTTATTATGTGTTTTAACCTAATTTTATGATTGTATGACATATGTAATTACTAATATTGACTAATACCTTGTATGTGTGGTGCAAACTGTTAGTATAAGTTGGTTATTAATAAATAAATAAAATAAATGAATAACATAGCGTCAACATCAACAATTTAATGTTATAATAGCGTATACAGGCTATATTACACAACGTCCTATGTGGTCTGCCACACGAGACGAGGCGAGGCGATGCGTTGTCGAATAGTTTAGTTCCTATGGAATTTTTCTGTCACGATAATTCATTGTTGTAAGTATAATGGAGTAATGGTATAATGGTATAATGGACCTGGTTATCTAATCACAGTGTAATCATGAAGTTTTCATCCCTTCACACCATTCTTCAGAGACTTAGATTTTCGGGAAAATTTATGACACCACGAATATTTTTACGTGACTTTTAAGCATACCATTTTTTATTTATTTATTTTCCCTTATAACTATCATTACAGGTTCATCACTTAATGCGATAATGCAGGCTCTTATAATTACACTGTCCAGTTACATCATAGTTCCGTATCGCATCGCATCGCTCTTACCGCTCACATAGGACGATGGGTTATACAAGGTGTTGTATACTTGTACTGTGTAAACATTGTTATTTAACACAGGCTGATGGTCTGGAGGAATAGATATTGTGTACATTGTAAACTATTTTATTAATCTACTAATTATTTTAGGTGTAATGTTACTAATGTATGTGGATAATGCATGATTTTAAAGAAGTCAGCGGTCATATCACTAAAACCATCCATATATTAAAATTGCGAAAGTAACTCTGCCTCTCTCTGTTTGTTACCTTTTCACACGTTAACGGTTGGGCCGATTTGGATGAAATTTTGCTGTATATTTGAGTGGGTACCTGGATGGTTTAGATTCACAGTTCGACCCTTTAGGTGGCGCTATTCGGGCAGGACAACGTATATCAGGTCCGCTAGTATATATATTTATATAGATAAGTCCCTATATGCTTAATGTATGTATGTATTTATTGTATATGTAAACGGTACATCACTGACTACCTGCAGTATTGTCTCTCCTTCTACTTTTAATCTATCCTAAGGTGGTCTGTAAAAGATTACTTTTAGCGATAAGACCGCCCATTGTGTCAGCCTATGTAACATTTAATAAATTTGTGCACATAATAAAGAGTATTATATCTATCTATTCTATATATTCATACTACAATGATTCACTTACGAAAAACTTGAAGAAAAGATAAAATAAGGAAGAAAAACTTTTTCTAATTTGGACAACGGCTCATTAAAAGTTTTTCCAAAAGAATGATGCCTCATTAATCAAAATTGGTCCAAACATCTCAGCTACACTGGTACCAATCCATACTAATATTATAAATCTGAAAGTAACTCTGTCTGTCTGTTACGGTTTCACACCTAAACAGCTGAACAGAGGCCTTAGTGTGAGTTTATTTTAACCATCTCGAATTTACTCATCGAGCGCGTTCAGCACTCCGATTGGTGAAGGGCCAATCGGAGGCCAATCGGAACGCCGAACGCGCTCGATGCGTATAATCGAGATGGTTAAAAGAAACTCACACTAGGGCCTCTGATCGTCATGTTTGGCAGAGATATAGCCTGGGATATGGAGAAGGACATAGGCTAACTTTTTACGCGATAACCGACATCCACGCGGGTGGAGCCGCGGGTAAAAACTAGTTTAAAAATAAAATCTGCATAGGCATATCCCTACTATGAAAAATATTGAAAAATTAAATATCGGAACAAAATGGAAAATAGAAGCCGCCATAATATTATGAAAGTTTTTACTCAACTCGCGTAGTGTTGATGGGGTTGCCACACTTTTATAGCGCATCAGGTATGTTTGCAGACGCTCAAGTGGATGGCATTCAAGCGATACATCGCAAAAGAACAGCGTCTCTGATGCGCCGCATACGGGGCAGCCCCAACAGCTTCCTGCAGCTTATTGCAGGGAGAATGGATGTGGATTGCTCGTTCATGGAGCATTGGAAAAAACTACATGTGCGAGTGATGCGGTCCTGATCCAATGTTTTATTGTTCTGTATGTTTTTTTTTTTTTTTTTTTTAACTTATGATTATAATAACTTCTAGTGATTGTAATTATCTAAAATACCTAAATGAATTGAATTGAATTGAAGCAAGAAAAAGCTTTTCAGGTCTCTGCACACAGCGGGCGCGGCGCGGCGGGACGGGACGCCGACGCGACGCTGAGCAGTTGTAATGTACTAGATATTACGGACGACACCACACAGAGCGTCGCGTCGCGTCGCGTCGAGCCGGACGGCTCTGTGTGGCGAACCGGAAACTATTGAATACAAGTTAACCATATTTTTAACCGAATTCAAAAAAGGTGGAGGTTCTCAATTCGGATGATTGTTTTTTTTATTTTATTTTTTATTTGTATATCATTTGATATGTTCATCGATATTTTCGTCAATTGTGGACTGTAGATTAAGCTTGCGCGGTGGTCCCATTTTATTAAATTCTTTTGGATAGTTTTTGATTTAGCTTCGATTTAATACGTATATATTTAATATTAATCCTCTTAGTGTATCTTGGTGATGTTATATTACTTCCTGTCACTGTTATTCACATAGCAAATAGTGGTATACGAATTAGTGTGGGGTAGACACCATAGCTAAACAGGGAAAAATATAAAACAATTTACAAAAAAAAAAAAAAAACAACCGACTTCCAAAAAAGCACTATAAAGTGAAAAATAACTTTAATTTCGGAAGTTGGTGGTAAAAAAACTAAAATACGAAATAGTAATCCAAAGCACCGACTTCCGAAATTAATATTATTTTTCATTTTATATTGCTTTTTTGGAAGTCGGTTGATTTTGTTTTTGTCAAAAGTATTTATTTCAGTACAATATCTCCTATCTATACAGTACTACAAGTAGGCTAGTATAGTATTAAAGGGAGAATCGGTTAGAAATCAGCGACACAATGCACGCAAACTGCACGACAGCTTAGCAAAAGGAATGATTGTGCGGTTGCCTTGTAGTTACGGTTTACTAACTGCATCCAACAACATTAACTATTCAGTTGGCATACTCCTCGAAAGCGGCTGTCCTATATACAATACACTCATCTCTAATAGTTACCTTTGTCACTAAGTACATAACATACGTTATCTATACTCTACTACTCTACGCTCTCGCGTGGCGGTCGGTTACCGCGTACAAAAGTAGCGTATATCCTTCTCCATATCCCAGACTATATGCCTGCCAAATTTCATGACGATCGGTTCAGCGGTTTAGGCGTGAAAACGTAGCAGATAGACAGAGTTGCTTTCGCCTTCATAATATTAGAATGCAAATAAATAAAATTCATGTGTCTCTAACAGCTTTTCACTAAATGCACATGACAGTGTATACGGTACTTATAACAAAAAACTTTTTTTTTTTTCTCTCTGTCTGTCTGTCTTTCTGTTCGTTCCGCCTGATCTCCTAAACAGCTGAACCGATTTTGACGGGACACTGGCAGATATCTGAATAATATAAGGAGTATCTTATACCCAAAGTCTCTAATTCAGATAATTTATGTAAACAAATTAATGTCAGGAAATGTCACTGTCAAAACGACAGGACAGTGGTACAAAACATTTTTTCATATATTATATATTTTTTTTTGTGTGTAAATTAAAGTGAATTAATTATAAGAACTATGAAAACAAAATACCGTTGCCAAACAATGTTTTATGTAGTGTGTCGGAGACACGGCCTATGATCGTCATAATCAGCCCTTTTAAGTTTACTGCTAGAAGTAGGCCTCCCAAAATCGATTTCCACTCGAAACAGTTTACAGCCGTTTTCATCCAAAATGTAGCTAGATATGCTACATACAATATGAATCTATGAATGAGAGTTGTATTAATAGTGTTGTTGAAGATGTCAAAATGTGAAAATGTTTGGATCTCCTGCAGTACCAGTATCAGTACCTGTATCAGCAGTATCATAAAATATTAAATACAAGAAAATCTCCTTTTTTTAATAACTTTGTTTAAACCGAAAATTTATAAAAATAATTATGGTATGATTATTTTTTAATTATTATTTCTTAAATTCAGTACTTAAAAGAAAATGGATCCTTTTTTTTTTGACATTTAATGTGAATTACCATTACGAAGACATTTTTTTGATATGATATCCCCTTTGTTTACATAAATGATCTGAATTTGAGACTTTGGGTATAGGATAATTATATTTTAGGGAATGATCGCGTGCGAAGCCGCGGGCAGCAGCTAAAACTTAATGATAATGTTTACATTCCTGAATTAGTTTAACTAACATACAACTCATAGTTCTAAAACAACGCTGATATTATGCATAATTTATTAAATAAAACTACCATGTTTCAAGCAATCCGTGTCGACCCAGATCAAATAAAGCAATCACGGTTTTTCCTTTGTAGCGTACGTGTGTACGTTTATAGATCAAGGCGACAGATTAATTTGCCAAGCTCCAAACTTCGCCAGATGCCAGCGAAAAAACCCAACCGTAATGTTTATAGGCAATACCGCCTTCATACAACCACAATCTATACTAATATTATAAAGCTGAAGAGAGTGTTTGTTTGTTTGAACGCACTAATCGCAGGAACTTCTGGTTGGAATTGAAAAATTCTTTTTGTGTTGGATAGTCCATTTATCGAGGAATATTATAGGATATATAATATCACGCTACGACCAATAGGAGCAGAGCATAAATGAAAAATGTTGCAAAAACGGGAGAAAATATTATTTTTTGAGAGCTTCCTTTGCGTGCGCTGCGTTAACGGTTTAAGTTACGAAAATATCAAGTAAGATGGAATTGTTCCTCTTTAAAAGTTCTAAAAAAAAGTCCGCGACAGCATATGTCTATCTTTTAAGATTGACTCACTATAACCTTTTTTTATGGTAATCAAATTTGTTCGAAATTAGTGCATTATTTGCGAAGGAGTTTTGTCAACATAATATTAATCCTTATCCAAATAAATATGTTATTAATCACAAGTATTTAAATGTAAACAAAATTGTCCTTGACATCACTTGATTTCAATCAACATCTTAGGAGATATCATAATTTCGCAACAAAATAAGTGTTTAGGCTATTTAACATCACGCTAAGGAGCCGAGCAAAATGACAAAAAGTCGGAAAAACGCTAAGCGAAAACGAAGTAATTGCGCGGACGGGCGATGCGATGCGACGGGGTGGGTTTTGGGGCGATATTTTACGCGGATGAAGTCGCGTGCAGAAGCTAGTATTAAATATCTGTGCAACGATCAAACAAAAAAATTGTCGGTTACTCAACAACATGTTCGCTTAGATTTCAATCATCAACATAGCGGGTATTTTGATGCAGCAGCTACAATGAAGGTCGCTTCCAATGTTATTTAAACAGCTGGCGATACAGAAACCATCCATGTTTACATGAATTCAACTATTCAAAGAATGGCACACATTTACAAACGTCTACAGAGCAAATACCACAATATGTGCGAGAAAATAACGTATTGAACCTCAAACAAAATAAAACTTGAAATCCGATCTACATAATGCTGTGATGAGGAGAAATGCTTACTGTTTTGTGTTAAATCTTTTTCTTGTAACTTTTCCTTTATCGAACACAAAGTTGAGTGAAATTTCAGGGGTATAAAACGTGTGGCGTGCCAGGCTTAGCGCGGTAGGCGTAGCGTTTACAAGTCGGCGGGGTAAATTGGATCCCTTGGGATTTACTGACGCCTCGCAAACGTTTCGTGCTCCAGTCTTCAACGCTTACGTTGGCGCGTCAAATATTCAACGTCTTTGTCGATGTTATTTATAAGACGCTTCTTGCATAGATAAGAATATTTAGCATTTTACAAGAAACTGGGACGCTCAAATTGTAGTATTAAACAGTATTAACGAGGTCACGTACAGCTGGGGAGCTAGCATGCCTCTAATCACGTGGGTTCGGGATTAGTCCTTACGTAGATGTTTAGACTACAGCGGTAGACAAAGCTGAGCGATGCTAATTGTTCATTCTCTTGTTTGGCGACAAATCCTTAAGGATGAAGGTAGATGTGGGTGTGGGTCGTACAGTCTAGTGCGATATCGCGGGCGCGACGCGACACTAGTAGCACAATTTCTTTGTCTGTACGAGCCTTGACGCCTTTCCACTCCACGTTGTTATAAGGCCTTAATATATATTAGGTACCTAAGAGATAATAGGCTCTTTTACGACCTAGCACGCACTCCCATATCATCTTGTCTATACTCCATTTCCATTAGACAAATAACGGCTAAATAACGAAAGTTATTGTGTAATATTGTTGAAATTACTGCACTTTAGAGTTATTTTTTTAATGTAAATGGTAACTGGGTAAATAGATTACAGTGCTTTGAATATCACCTCAAATCTTATTCAAATTTTATCGTGAAATAATTGAGTTTATTAAACGTTTACATCGAAATAACAAAAGGGTGAGAACAGTTATTTGTCTAATGTTATAAATGGAGTATAGTCAATATTCATGTTTATCGTTATAGAATACAAATACTATCACATTTGAAGGCAGCACATTGTAAGAGCGCAGGTACACGGACTAGTAATTGGGCCGGCCTCCCGCAGGGCACCCATTTCAAATCCTTAACGTGGGTCCGGATTACTTTAATGACGCATATGTTGCGAGCTTTTTGTGCCTCCTTAGAAACTGATCGTTGATAATAGAGTGAAAAAAAGTTTAACGGCTTGTAAATTGACAGATTAAGTTGCGTTTTGTTTCGCAATCTTTAGTGTCGGAAGCATCCACGGACCTGAGCTGCTGAAGAGTATGTTTTTCGAGGAAAAAAATTATCAAGAATATCTAAACAAATAAATAATCCTTTTCAGGCACTATATGTTGAGACGATAAAATCACAGATGTTCTCACTGTTCCAGTGATAATAACACAAAAGTATGTCGATAGTAAAACTGCAGAAGTCCACAATAGCTTGCATTTCCGAGCGATTTGCGCTGTGACGTCACGTTAACAGTCAGCACAACGCAGTCGCTGACGGGACATATTCGAAGGAGACATGCGAGATGCGAGTATATTTTGTCATTTATTATTGATCTGCAGGAAAGTGGAATATATACCGAGATATACCGAGTTGTACGTGACTTCTCTTGTCAGCCGCATCTTATCGCAACCGCTTTATGCTTTCTTCTCGTTGTGATCACTGCTATTGCTAACCACTTGGTCTTACGTAAGAATGCGCTTGAAATTCCCTTTGTTTTGTTCAGTATAAATTAGATACCGTACTACATCTTCAACAGTTTTATATTGTTCTACTAAGATATATATCTGCCTTTTATGAACACTTATTTGGTCGTGTCCTACATACGCGATAAGATCTCCCTTTTAACGTCTTCAATTACTCTCGTTCATCATTTAGTGACTGACGGGTTCGTGCTTTTTGAGACAGACAGAGGTCAAATGGCAAAGTTCAGTTGCAACCATCGTTGCTTAACCCAGCGATCTTCGAACAAAACTCCTCTAATTGTATTGCGCAAGAGTTTATGCAAATTGTAGCGAATAAACGACTGTTCAACATGCAAGTATGGTAATTTTGCAGAAATGTCGTATAAAAAGTGTTTGTTTATTGGTTTCCTTACATACAAGGAAAACAATAAACAAACACTTTTTTTTGCTTTGCATGAGTTATACTGTATTTTTCATTAGGTACTATTGTTTGGGATTTTTGCTATGGGTTTTTATTTTACTATGGACCAGCAGCTGCTTTTTCCTAACATTAAAGTTGCCTAAATTACTCCTTATAATATCAGCTATCTGTCATTGAAAGTCCCGTTAAAAACGGTCCAGCCGTTTCGGAGATTGGCCGGAACAAACAGACAGACTGACAGACAGATAGACGGACATAAAAACCTACATTGTTTTTTTTTTTTTTTTTGTTATAAGTACCGCATCATATCCTTTCATATGCATTTAGTAAAAAGCTGCTATTTTGACATTACGAACAGACACTTTTTTTTTATTTGTATTGATGAATATGTGCTATTTCTTAGACCAATGAACCACAAGTTTCTGCATGATTCTTTAACTATCGCGTCTGCTTCGCGGATATTGAAACTGTAAAGAGGTATCGATCACGTGGTGAAGGCTTTACACAATAGAGGTTCAATTTTATTGGATAATATTTACATAATTTAAAAGCTAAGCTAGTTTTAAAACAGTAATAATAATATGTACACACGGCCACATATCAAGCTACAAATTTCCAGTATAAACTGATCTCTCATTGTACGGAAATCCTATACAATGCGAGACCAGCGTAAACTGGATTAGTATAGCTTGATAGGTAGCCATGTGCACAAGTATCTAGAAAAGGGAGGGGAAAGAATCCTTTCCTCTCATCAAGAATTCGTCCGCATCGCTTTCAACAGGAAAAGTGCCCAAAAGGCTGGCAACATTGCCACGTTGTATGGCAATGCTGATTCTTTGGCCAAGAAATAGGCCAGCCCTCTGGTCGCGTGAAGAGTCGACCAAATGCTTGTCGATGTCTCTTTTCTTTGGTACCTACTTGTTCTAAGATGTCCCGGAGCCTCTAAAGCACCAGGTTTCATAGTTCTGGGAACTCGTGGTTCTCAAGCAACTACCATATCACAATATGGACTACCATATTGTGATATGGTAGTTTTTTGAGAACAAGGAGGCTCTAAAGCTGATAACCTAGCTCCGGTCTCCTTTCAACTAAACCCAGTCGTAATGAGACCGAGAATCCTCGGCCTTCCTCGAATTGATGATACCAATCGAATATTCCATGAAAAGGAACTGTTACATAAAAGATTTTGTCCCCCTAGCTTGTAATGGAACAAAAACCCAGATGCAAGGTGGTTATGTATCGAAATACAAGGAAACAATAAACTGTTTGAAATAACATATATTTATTTAAAAAATTCTTTAGGTGTCTACCGCAATAATAATTAATTACATTAAACACTTATATTTAAGTTAACCTATAAAATTAGTAGGTGACTATAACCGTCACTTATTAATGCCAGCCAGCTTACACTTCAGCAGAAAGAACTAAGGTCGTGGGGAGTTGGAGATAAAGCCAGTACTGAAATTGTATTTTTTTTTTTTTTTTATTTTTTAAATTAGTTTTTATTTTAATTGTTTTTTTTTTTATTGAATATGATAAATTTCAATATTAAGGTGTATACCAAGATAGTAATATCACTGTGATCACCAATACCAATGCCAAGATTGTTTGTGTAGTGACGTATTGAAGAGCCAATTTACAGCCGTATCCATTTACGCGTTTATTTGCCATATCGAAGCTTTGATGCGGGTCCCTATATCGGCAATATCTAATATAGTTAGGCTTGCCATAACTTTCAGGGACCAATACGGGACGTTTCAAACAAATCAAATAAAAAAGTCGAAATCAAAGTTTTTATTTGTACTTATAACAATTTTGAACTTTAATTAACACGTTTATTTTTTGGCCCAAACATATTTTGAGCTTGATTTTACTTTTGTCATGATCTCTTTTTCTTTTTTATAAATATAATCATAGATCTGAGCGCATTTCATTTCAAAATTTTAATGACAAATCAACATGGATTCAGGGGCCTTACTCCCGACAGCATCGAGTTCTGAATCAATCGAATTAGATTCGAATTAAATGCCGATCCATACTCTTGAATCCGACACTAGCGCACGATCGTGCGGTGGTTCGAAGCGAAACTAACTTCGATCGAAAGATTCTTTAGGATCGAAAAGTTCGTACTCCGCACGCCATCTGACAGATAGATGTCGAGTAGTTGGATCAAAACTAAACGTCAAATTACACGATATCAAAAAAGCTACTTTATTCAGATCGAATGAGATAACTACCTAAAAGACATAGAGCACTTGACGATGACGTAATCCGCCGGATACGCATAAAACGACGCTGATATTACTCGAACCTATGTCGATCTTGATTTACGATTCAAATTGGTTCGGGAGTAAGGTTTTAAATCGAGTTCGGATCGAAACGGGTTCAAATTGGAAACAAAATCAAACTCGAATCGTTGTCGGGAGTAAGGCCCCAGTAATCTCTACCGACAACCTCTTTTGTTCGTCCGTCCATTGAGCCGTCATCAAAGAAAGTATCCAATTTTTTTCGAAATTATTGAAATACGGAACAATTGCGGGACGTACGTACATACGGGACGCGATGGTCAAATACCGTGACGGCCCCTATATACGGGACGTATGGCAACCCTATATATGGTGTATATGTGCTGACTCTATTTGCCATTCTAGCGTGTTATTATGTTTTATAGCTATATTAGTTTCCGTTAGTCCCGCCGAATTTATAACTATAACTGATATTATCTCCAACTTGACCTTAATAAATAACTAACTTAATAAATGGGTAAAGTTCGACTCCAGATTATTGAATGTTATAGAAATGTATGGCAAAACTTTAATGCTCTCAATAATTAATGTTAGTTCGTATTTGTACATATATCAATTATTTTAGATAATAGCGTATTGAAATTAAATTTAAATTAATTGCGACTGAGAGGATATACATTAACAATTTAAAATCCTCTCAAATAACGTTTTAATTAATAAAGGACTTATATAAACATAAGACACACTACGCCTGTATTCCCGGAAGAGTTAGGCCACATTTCGCCATTTATGTTGAGGTCTCATGTAATAGGGGGCGAGTCATCTTCAACTAATCCTATCGCAGTCCACTGCTGGACATAGGTGTCTCCCTTAACTTAATTAACTTTTTGTTTATTTTACTTCGATGGTCCTAGTTTATCATTTTGTGTTAAGTAATCCAGCATTGCATGTTTTTTTTTTTTAACTATGCCATCTCAGAGTTAACCTTGAAAGGTTGAGACTCTTTAACCGGACTTTCCTGTGGTTGCCTTAAGCTCCTAACGAAACTTAATGCCTCCAGCCAGGGCGTAAAAACTTATAAACTAAACAACTGCGCGCTAAGGGTCCTGTGGGGTACGAACCTCGGCTTAGGGCAGAGTCGAAGGGAGGATGGCAAGGTACCAATGGTGGCTGGATAAAATCAGGGCTATGATTATTATCTGGGGGATTTAAGGCTACAGCTATGGCGCGGGCTGGCACTTCGCTTGCGAGCAAGGGTCGGGGAGCCTCCCAGGCCTCGGCGGCGAGGTCGGAATGACGGTCATGTATTGTGTATTCTTTTTCGAACTGTACCTACTCGTTTCCCTACTGCTCTCCTGGAGGAGAGTTATGGGGTCGTCTGGGTCGGTCAGTGTTGCATATGTAAGCGGGCACGCCCTTTATACCACGAGACTTTTATTTAGGTAATTAATTTTGTTTGCATTTTTTTTTTTGTTTTTTGCTTGAGTATAGTTTTCACTGTATTTGCTGGTATATTGGCGTGTGCTAGCTGTTATATGGCAAATAATTTAATTTACGATTTTGTGTCTCGTAATGTTAATTACTTTCCATACCTACTATTGTATAGAATCAAGTTTATCTAACTGAACAGACAGATGTGCTGCTGGGTGGCGGGAATCGATAGCCGATTCCCGGCCACCGTAGGCGCGGGCTTGTGGACGGCGAGCTATGGGCAGCTCGCCGTCCGGTAAGGACCAGGCCCGGGTCGACGGCGCGTTGTGTTCCACGCGCGCCTCAAAGAGATGTCAACACGCACTGACGGGGTCCGCTAGGACCGGTGCCTGCCAGGGTTGCGGGTTTGTCCGAAAGGGATACCGTGGCCCTGGCACACAGGCAACTGAAGGAACACGGGTGGGTTTTAGTCAGTAAAAGTAGTCTGACACGAAGTGCGGGAGAAGTTATTTGATAATTTCCCACCCAAAAAACAGGCTGCGCCACAACACTCTGTCCTCCGCCTTCCGCATCCAGTCTGTCCCAGCCACCTTTTTGAGGTCGTCGGTCCATCTAGCTGGGGGGCGTCCCACACTACGCTTGCCGATACGCGGTCTCCACTCCAGGACTCGCCTGTTCCACCGGTCCACTGCCACTTCACCTTGCTTACTCTGCAAGCTTTGTCGGTAATTCCGGTTGTCTTCCGGATAATTTAATTCCTAATTTTATCCTTCAAAGAAACTCCGAGCATAACCCGCTCCATAGCGTTGAGCGACCTAAAATTGTGGACCAGCCCGACTCGCGAGTGTCAGTGTCCACGTTTCAGCACTGTATGTCATAACGAGCAGAACGCACTGGTTGAAGACTTTAACCTTCTTACTAATAAACGTTGTATAGCGTCTGTATAGTTACACACCGATTTCTCTCTTTCACTCGTCAGTAATTTGACTTTCGAAAGAAGAAGACAAAGCGTTGTGTAACTATACAGACGCTATACAACATTTATTAGTAAGGAGGTAACAGTTTTCCTGGTGGGCGAGCCATCACTCGTGCATTTAAATCCAGAGTCCGGACTGCTAACGAGAAAATTCCAGATGATTATTTTTAAGACATTAATTTTATGACAAGTTTAACTCGCATACTGACTTTTTATTTGTAAAAAAGAATACAATATTTGTAAATATGTGAGCACCTTGTATCTAACACATGGTTCATTTATCCGTCAATGCTTATTTTTTATTGTTATTACCTGTTGTGGTATAGTAATTTTATTCTAGGTACATCGTCTTCACATGTAATGATATAATTGATGTATACAAACTATTGTAAAACAGTTTAAAAAAGTAACGGTGGAGTTCCTTGCCCATTCTTCTCCATGCGAAACTACCTTTTGGAAGGGGCAACTAGAATCAATTTTAATTCCGTGTAAATTTTGACGTTATAAAGTGCCATTTATGTGCCTATTTGAAATAAATGCTTTGACTTTGATGGAAAAACCCAATAGCACTTTGCTCGAACTGGGAATCGAACCCAGGACCTCATGCTCAGCAGTAGCGCTTGCGACCACTAGACCAACGAGGCAGTTAAAGACTTATTATTCCATAAAATAATAATAGATGAAAAATTATATAACATGGTCTTGCGTAGCATCGGGCTACGCCGTAGCAAAAGTGCTACGGCCTACGACGACCCTCATACGCCCGGCGTTTTATTGTTTTGTTATTATGTTTATCTTTTCATACATGCGCGCCAGGTGTGTAGTACTACGTATGTACTTGACCTTTCTGAAGGATTTGTTAGTGAGTCAGCGTAGTTTGTTCAAATATACCTACTCGTCAAAATTCATTCGTTATAAAAATGTGAGCTAAGTATTAAATATCTGGGTTTTTCTATTACGATAGGACAGTCAAAACTGTACGCTACGCATACGGTAACAAAAAAGTAACTAGCGAAATAAAATCCGGCAAGAGGAATACTGTTCCGAAGAACAACGGTCGAATTTTTCAACTTTTCAACTCAAGTCTGTTGTTTTACGAAAAAAGTTCTTTGGATTTTTTGCTTTTTTTTCTGTAACTATGCAGGTTTTCGACTGTCACTAACATTTTAGTGAATAGATTTTTTCTATTTCTGCGACCTCGTATACTTCTCAGAGACTAAAATAAAAATATGTTTGCATTTTCTGTTGTTAAAAATTCATAGCATTAAAAGCATTTCTAATATTCTACACAATTTTATCAATATACCAATAAATAAATTCTTTGGTCAAAGTGTTCTACAAATAGCGTTCGCTTCGTTAAAATGTTTATAAGTTCGTCATAGTAGTATTTTCAATTTCAATATAAAATTGCCTCTAGTAAATTTACTCGAGAGTGAATAAAGGCTCGTACAGACTCGCGCGATATCGCAGGCGCGACAGGCAGCGACAAAGAAATTGTGGTACTAGTGTAGCGTCGCGCCCGTGATATCGCACTAGTCTGTACGAGCCTTAAACGTCTGACCGTTCGATTTTAAAAGCTCGCGAAAGCAAAGTCGAAGGCCTTTGTGCAGTAAACTAAGTCAGTGCGCCACATTACGACCTTTTACTGGCCTTCGCCACGCTCGCAAAGAAAATTCATGCTAACGACAATAACCATTGTTAACAACTTACCGACACAAAAAAAAACCACTAAATCAGTGTTTTTCAACCTTTTTCATAGTGTGGCCCCTTTATTATGGAAAATTATTTCGCGACCCCCTACCCTCCGCGGTTTCTAACTTGGAATTCAAGTCTGTCACTTTGGTTACTTTTAGGTTAAGCAGAAAAACAGAATACCCACAATTAACCACAGAAGCTTCGAAGTGTTTGATTCCATTTGGAACCTCCTACTTGTGCAAGATAACGGTTTTCATCGATGGTTCAATTAAAAGGCAAACAGAGAAATCGCCGAAATTTAGAGAATGTGTTAAAAAAAAATTGGTTAACGAAAAACAGGCGCAACCATCACAATAATGTGAATGGGTGCAAATATTCAACTTCAGATTAATAATTCATGTGACTACTAGGTATTTGTTGATTTGTGGTAACCTAAGCCTTTAATATATTTTTTTGTTAACAAATATAACATTTTGAACTAATATGATTTTATATTTTGTAAGCTTTAAATTTTAAAGTAACGGCGACCCCCTTAAAGAGGCTTCGCGACCCCTAGGAGCTCGCAACCCACGCGTTAAAAAACACTGCACTAAATGAACGTTTTTCCATCAAATCAATATTATCTATGGATTAATTATCAAAATGCCATACTTACCAATTGTTTGTGTATTGGTACTCTGCTCTCCAATTAAATTAAATATTTAATTTGCACGATCACATACCTGAAACAAATAAACCACACGTTGTAATACAATGAGTATGGTAGATATTTTATAATCGAAATGTATGCGCATATTGAGCGCATAGTATTGAAAAATATCTGGAATACATGCCAGTGTTGGAATAGCATATAAATCGCCGCTCGTATTCCGCAAACATTTTAAAATTGTTTACTGTTTACATGTTTAAACATGATATTTTACGAGTGCATCTGTACCAAGCCGGATTCACATATGTCTGGATTTACAAAAGTAATGGAATTGCAAACTAAGAAAAATACTGCAGCTTTCTTTTATCCTTCATTTTGTTTATAATTAACCGCATCTGTTGTAATAACACAAAATATGCCATTTACAGAAACAAGAAAAATAATTAATTAAGCTGAGCTTTTCAGAATTATTCAAATCACGTTCACCTTCCAGCCGACCTTCTCCCTTTTTAGGGACCAGTTTGAAATAGCTCGAGTAGGAAAAAAAACTGTAGTAGAGTTTCACAAACTCATAACGAGCAGACAAATTATGAATATTTCGCTTTGTTTATGTTTATCGATTTTTATTTGCTTGGAACGTGATTGAAGGCTCTCGCTTATCGTTGCGCCGCTTCTTGACGTGACATTCTTTCTAACTTTCCCACGGGTTTCAAGCAAATCGAAGCTCCGTCGTGTCGCGATACACTTTGCCGCTATTTGCGCTGCTTCTGAACGCGACAGAAAACTTTGAAGAGCTGCACAACAATAGAATGAATATAATCTATTTGAAATACGAACACAGGTTTGCAATCACACTAGCTGAAGACATTTGAAAGGCACAGGAAAAGAAGAGGCTCATCAACAAAAAAAAAATCATCATCATCATCATCATTTCAGCCGAAAGATGTCCACAGCTGGACATAAGCCTCCCCCAATTGGGGTGGGGTTTGCCATAATTGCCACGCTTGGCATGCCGGTTGGCGATCGCAGTATGGTGTTAAAAATGCACAGAGAACGCTGCTGCCCATTCTCTAGTAAATCCCTTAGTCGCCTTTTACAACACCCACGAGAGGAAATGGGATGGTGCTATTCCTTACGTCCGGCACCACACGGAAAGCGGAAAAAAAAATGATAATGGCTAAATAAAAGTTCAACGTGTAATTATTCTGCCAAAAGCAGCGCTTGTATTAATTAACTGTCAATTTTATATAACACATCATGTGTCTGTAACTATCGGTATATCATTTATCATTATTATTTGAGCTGTAATGGGATCCTTTTAGCCGTTTGTGGATTATATTTACAATGGGCTCTTTTTATACTGTTCTGAATAAATCAATGCACTGAAAAAAATGCACTCCAATCAAGTGACTTTTTAGCTTGATTGACGATATCTTGTTTAGATTAATCAATATCTTAGTTAAGTTGATCATCATGACATGATTGCAGCAATACTAGTTCAAATGATTGAACGCTCAAACAAGTTTCTCGATTACCCTTAACATGACATCATTGTAGAAGAGTTAAAAAAGAGACAAGTTAAAAAATGTTAACTGTAACAAAGTAAGTTAGTTGTGTCAATCAAGCATTTTGATTACTTCAATAAAGATCATTGAAACTTTAATCTAATAATCTTGGTTGGAGCAACTATGTTTTGACTTGATTGCTGCAAATAGGTTTTGTGATAACTCCAATCAATCAAATCTCAATCAAATAAAAGTAGTAGCTGTGATCATTGTGCTTGATAGGCTCAGATGCAAACAAGTTACTTAGTCGATCTAAACAAAACCTTGATTGTGGCAACTACTTTTTCCCGCTTATAACGAAACGAATGGCATAGTTAGTTAGATTTTACGAAATATGTACCCTTCATTTGTGAAATACTACAGCGTTGAAAGTGTTTCGCAAGACGAAGTTAATGTCTTAATAAAGCGAACTGGGTTACTGCAGTAAGAGAGAAATAAAAGCTTGTAGAACACAAGGGGTTCATTGACAGTGCAGATGCGGGCACAGGACAGTTTGGTGGTCGCCAACTTTCCTATCTGTCAGTTCACGGATCGATGAGGCAAGCTTTTAACGTGCTAGGAGATAAACAAAGGATTTTTAAAGACTTAACTAGGGCATGCAATATCGGAAGGTTCTCAATTACGGAACTGAGTTCCAATACTGGAGATCTGATTCCGGAATTCCGGAACTGGTAACTTTTAAAGTTTTTTTCAAATCAAACAAGATTTATAATTATATCGGTCTTTTAATCATTTTTAGTAACATATTAAACATTTTAACATCTTTCTTCCTTATTACTCTAATTAAACATTTTAAACCGTAAAATCAACAAGGCTTATTTAGCACACAATAGAAGTCTTTTAATCATTTTTAGTAAAAAAATTAAGCATCTTTCTCCCTTATTACCTACTCTAATTAGCGGCCCGGCCGTTTAACGGCTTGTGGAAAGTTCCACAGACTAGTTTGGTTGCGTTTAGATAAAATAATAATCAAAATATAAAAAAAATATGAATATCGGAATTCCGATATTACTCCTCTCAATTCCGGAATTGAAATATCAGAAAAATTGTTACGGAATTCCGGAATTACGAAATTCCGGAATGCATGCCCTAGTCTTAACCTATTTCTTTAATTGCCATCAATGCAATTCCGCAGCTTTGTTTATTCTTATTGTATTTTACTTTACTATTCCTTACAAGCGCGTGATCCCGCTCGCAAATTATGTGATGAAAGGTGAAGATTGATTCTTGATTAAATGTTTTGAACCTAAACTAATAGACCTGGGTGGAAAGTGCTAATTGGATTTCAAGAGTCCACCTGATACAGCAGGTACGACCAACGCCGAAATTATCGAAGAAAGATTCCTGTAAGTACCCCTTTTCCATCAAAGTTTTGGTCTTTGAGAAGGCAAATATTTTTTTAGAACAACTAAAATGAGTCAATCTGCCCTTCCAAATATCACAAACATGACCTTTATCTTTCAAGAAAAGGAAAAATGTCTTAACTTTCATCTTTTAAAGGAAGCATCTATTAGCACAGTATTGTGATTCGAACCTTTACTTGTATGAACCCGACGTGCGTGAGCGCCGGTGTGGTCCAAGCGAACAGTGCGACATCTGGCGGGCGAGCATCGACCTCACCATACACCGGTACCGGTTTAGAAGACTCGCTGCAGTCTGCGCCCGCGCATTCACTTAGCATCTTATAGTAACCACTACTTCTCAATGTATGCACGCTCTGATTCAATTGTTTACGTGAGCATGGCAACTATTTACTACGAGATTAGGCACCTATGCTGTAGTAGTTTTTTTTCGAAGCCAGTTTTTGTCGGTGAAGAATAGCTTGATTTACTGACACTGACAGATTTGATTATTATTACGTTTACTTCATGATTTCACCTCCGCATTTTTTGAGGAATTCAGAAGGAAACAATTAAAATTATTATCAAAATACATTTTATTGACTCTGATTCGTCTATCATGAAAAAAAAAAGTATTTCTATGTTTGACTAAACTTGACAAAATTCCCGAGGTAACGCTAAAGCTGAACAACATTTTTTTCTAAAACATCAAAGAAGATGAATAACCGAACAAAGGCCATAGGCATTCATCATTTGGTGTTGAATGGTATCCATGGCTACCGAGGCGTGATCGTTCCACAGACTTGTTCCTAGTTATTCGCCGACAGTGCTGTTACGAAATCGCTGAGAAAAACGATTTACATAACGTGATTCACGTTATATCACGGTGTAAAAAGCTTTGTATTAAAAGGAATAGAAGAAAATAAAATGGTATTTTGAGTTTTGCCTCATAATCATTCGAAAATAAGAAGAAATACGCATCGGGTTCGAAACAAAGACCAATCGTATAAGGTATAAAATGAAAGGAAGGACAGACACCTTGTTTCCATTGGTTTCCCACGATACCTCGCGTGCGTAGGCTCACGGTATTTCGTCTCGTTTCAGGACCAAGTTTAGTAAGTGTGCGAGTGAGAAAGAACATTCATGTATCGACATGTTGCAACCAGAAAGAAAGGCGTCCTGGAGGAACAGGTTTCTCGATAAAACAAAAAATCAGGGTCAAGGATTTCGTCTAACCTCTCAATAATCTTGCTTGTCCATGATAAACCAAAAAAAGATCACAAGTAATTCGATTCGGTAAGCAATTTAGTACAAAAGAAATACAACAAATGAGCGTAGCAGATACCCAAAATAGTGAATTTGCTTTGACCAAGATAACCTTGAGAGATCTATGAAGCTTGTCAAGTGAGAAGCGAGCCTCACAATAAACCAGGGGGACCGAAAGCGTCCATTATGAGTCGGAGAGTACTTACGCATTGTTACAATAACTCGGCCACAGCAGGTAGAGAGCTATTGTGAGATAAACACCCGCCGGATGGGGATGACACAACGCAAATCGCCAAAACTGATACAAATCTGTTTCCCCAAGTGTTTTGTTAAGCCAAACTGCTATTGACATTACCCTTAAACTTTAGCGTAATCAGAGACTTAAGCAGTTTAGCTGAGTTTGAGGGTCCTTTATCTCCAATCAAAGTTCAATCGAATGTAAAATAGGGAAAAATGAAATTTGATTTAGTTGATTCAAACGTTATTAATAGTAAAAAAAAGTAGAATCTAGTAGGTAAAACCTACAAGTGTATATTTAGGGTGTATCTATTCAAACACGAAATATTTTAAGAGATACACCTACATATAGGTGGTAAAGAAGCCATGGAAACGATTTTTTTTTTAACTGAGTATATTATTTAAAAAAAAATTTACTTTATATGATGATTATTTATCAAAAGGCGCCCCATTTCCTCCCGTGGGTGTCGTAAAAGGAGACTAAGGGACTTACTATAATTCTATAGTATTTCCCTTAGTCGAAAAACCCCCTTCCCCCGTCCCTTAGTTAAAAATACATAGAGAACAATGCTGCCCGTCGGGGCAGCAGCGTTCTCTATGTATTTTTAACACCATACTGCGATCGCCAACCCGCCTGCCAATCGTGGCTATTATGGAAAATTCCCCCCTTTTGGGGGAAGCCTATGTCCAGCAGTGGACGTCTTTCGGCTGAAATGATGATGATGATGACCGCGTTCGTGCCGCCACCGTCGCGTCGCCGCGTCCGGGCGGGTCATTCATAGAATAATAAAAAAAAAGTAAGAAAAGGCTTTTTTTTTTTTTTTTTCAAAATGTCTCAAGCAATTTTAAAATTATAATAATTAAGTAAAAATAAAAAAAAATACATTTTTTGTTTCGCTGCTATGGCTTTTTTACCATCTATAGATGTTTCTCTTAAGATATTTCGTCTATGAATAGATACAGCTTATATAGATATTACCCAAATAGCAAGATTTGAATGTCAAATTGCTTACTGGTTATTTACTATGTGTGAAAGTTCTTATGGACATAGTTTGTAGAGAAATAAAGTAAAGCACAGAACGACAAGGCTAGATATTTATTTAATTAGAGTTGTCAGTATTAAATCAGAAAGCTAGTTACTAGCTTAGTTAGACACTCTAAGCGTCTTTGTTTCATTTGTTTGACGGTAAAATATTAATAAACAAATTGAATTCACTATAATATATTATATTTACTAGTTTCTGCTCGCGACTTCGTCTGCGTGAAATTTCTTGTTCCCCGTTTCCCAATCCGTTCTCGAGATATCATCAAAAAATTCCATACAAAACTTATGAGAAAAAAAACTTCATACATTATTATTTCGCGAATTTTTCGAATGTCTTAATAGTTTTTTTTAAATATATATTTATATACTCAAAATGTAGATCGCAGTGTTTAAAATATTATATACTAAAAACAACAGAAGCCTTTGATGGCTTATATATGGCTAGTGAGTTCGAAAAAATATATCTAATATAGGTAGGTACTACAAAGAAACAATTTTAGACGGTAGTTATTCTGCTATTCGGGGCGGATACAAATCTAACAAATCAAACATCATACAAATCGGCCCAGCCGTTCTTGAGTTATAAATTGTGTAAATAACCCGACTTTGTTTTATTTATTAAAATGTAGATTGAATCACTAATGTAAAGTTACATAACAACTACCGTTTATATCTGTTCGATATCTTTTCACTTTACTATTACCAGTATTACCTACTAACTACCATATTATTCATCTAACTCCGCTTGAACGATTTTCACAAATGGCGTAATTTGAGCCACGTTTTCTAAACCAACTAACCAACCGTTGGAAGGTCCAACGTTACTTGAATAGAGAATTGTTGAATAAAGGTTATCATAACATTCTCGGGCGGAGGCCATTTCTATAGAGTATAGCAGGTAAAGGCATCCCTTGTCACATGAATGTTTCTTCCAACCACATGTACGCTCACACAATAAATCACTGCTAGCTCACAATGTCACTGTGTAGATAGAATATTGTTACTTCGGAGATAAATTAAACAAGTGCGTGTCGGAACAAATTTAATATTGTAGTTGAAATACATAAAATACACAACGTACAAAGTACAAACAAGTACCAAGTAACAAGTAGTTTATACGTATAAAGTTGAAATAAATATTCTCACATACAGTCCAACTGCAAATGTAAATTGGTTGACTATTACTCATTATCTCGTAAATCCTAATTTCTGTGATAGTTTTTTGTTTTTGTAAATGGCATCTCGTAGTCCAACCTAGGAGGTTGTCTACTGCATAACCGGACCAGGGTTAAGGCCTCCAGCCAGGGTGTGATAGTTTTCCTTTTGACTATTCATATATACCATTGCAGTTTTTTTTTTTTCATATTTCCAAAAACAACCTTTTGGCTTTTGACTTTAACAGAAATAAGCACTTTAAAGGTCAATATAACGCAAACGGATCCCTGAATCGAAAAATGATTTACACAAACCTGAAAAATTTTTGAACGGCCTTACAACGATATCCCCAACCATGAAATAGACGAGAGAATAATATCGTCCCTACTTTACGTGTATTTTACCACTTTTTCGACGTGATTATTAATATAATGTATAATCATCATCATCATTTCAGCCGAAAGACGTCCACTGGTGCATAGGCCGCACCGCCACTTCGACCAGTTCTGTGCTTCCCGCATCCAGTGGATTTCTGCGGCCGTTGGTGCTTGTCATTTGGGGGGGGTTGCCATAATCGCCACGCTTGGTAGGCGGATTGGCGATCGCAGTATGGTGTTAAGAATGCATATAAGAGAACGCTGCTGCCATTCTCTAGTGAGTCCATTAATATTAATATGTATACCCATGCCAAATTACAGGTTCCTAAGCCGCGGACAGAAATACAGACATACAGACGGATATGGCGAAACTATAAAGGTTCCTACGGAACCCTAAAAAGAGACAAATGTCAGCATACCTATCTAAATCAACAGCATTATCCAAAATACGCAAAGCAAATACAAATACCCATTTCTATAAACAATGTGACATATTTCAATGTTGTTGCCTTGATTAAACACATTTATTTTCAAATATCAACCCGATTGGTCCCTATGGACGTAGAAAAGAGCAACAAATTAACTTTATCATTTGCATAAAATCCAAAATTTGTTCCATTTTGTTCATTGTAGTCCAAAATTCCCTAGACACTTTTTGCGTCAAATGTTATACCGGTTTATAGTTTTGGACACTAGCCTTTCAAACCGGGGTAATGCTGAGAATTATATTATACAACACTATTATGTGGACAACCAATTCAATATAAGTAATTCCTTACCTGATACACCTGAGTCATCCTTTTATCGCTCCAGAAACCAGTTCCGAAAAAAAGATATGCCAACGAAGTTGACCTGCGCTCCCGCAACTGAATACATATACAAAACTCCGCTGTGTGAGTGAAAGCGATTATGTAGTTCGCTTTAGAAGCTGCAAGATCTGCGTGTGTGTGTGCGGAAAACGAGTTGTAACCTGTTCAATGTGGTTGAATGAAGAGTGGCACAGGAGGTAAGCTACTTTCTACCGGTCGGTCGACGCGCGCACCACGTGACTGCGATGTTTACCGAATTCTACTGTCTCCACTTGTAAACCTAATTCCGTTTTGTTTATGATCCGGTTTCTAGATTTTTAATCTAACAAATTTTTTTTTTCCCACTGAATCCACCTATTGCCCTATATTTTTATTTGTGTAAATAGTTCCATTGTAATATCTTACGTTCGAAAGTTATTTCGTTATCAGCGAGGCCGTTTTGCGTTACAACACTGACATTTTCGGTCTTGATTTTATGTATTCAATTAGAAAAGTTTGTACACGCTTCGTAAAGGCTCGTGCAGACTAGTGCGATATCGCGGGCGCGACGCGACACTAGTAGCACCATTTCTTTGTCGCTGCCTGTCGCGCCCGCGATATCGCGCGAGTCTGTACGAGCCTTAAAGCTTTCCATTTTTATTTTAGTAGCGCGTGACCTCAAATTCAATTTCATATTCAATCATTTCTCTTTTGTATCGTCTACGTTTAACCTTTGTACAAATAAAGGCAAGGGTGTAGCTAGGGTTTTGTTAATCCTAGCTACTTGTGGGGACAGGCGTAGGCAAACCAAGAATATTTCTAAAGTAAATGCTGCATGAGCAACGGAGCTAAAAATGAAAAACAAAATATCAATCTGTGAATTTATTTTACAAAAAGTAGTCGACGAGGTTCTTCACAAAACCGTTTAACACACCTCAGATTCAATTGCATCCTCAGTTTTTTGTATCATGGTTCGGTGTACACTGATCATGCATAGACCGTTCAAACGGTTTTCAGTCGTCGTTGATCTCAGCCATGTTTTAACACGACACAGTGTAGAAAAGGAGTTCTCTATGTTACTTGTAGTTAAAATTTCGTCTTTGTTTATTAATAGGCTACCTACGTAATATTACTTTACGTCACACCTGGCCATAATGTGAGTTTTACCGCACGCTACTCGTACAGTTAAACTCGCATTGTGGCCAGGTGAAGACGTAAAATTGTGTACTCACCACGGGCAGTAAAAAAGAAAGCCCTCTATCGCATATTTACAACCCTCGCCTGCGGCTTGGGTCACAAATACCTGCTATTTCAGGCTTTCTTTCTTTTACAGCCCTTGGTAAGTAATTTACTATTAAGGTTTGTGAGTATTCCTGCATCTACCCCCGTACCCGTACCTCGCTACGCCCTTAAATAAAGGCATGTTTCATAATACACGAATCTTATACTACCTTTCCTAACAAAACAATTCTTGTTTCGTATAAGGATTAGGAATACGTTTGATGGGTAAATAAACCTTAACTTATTTCCTGTTCCGGATAACCCTCGGATTTAGGTCGTAACAAGATTTGAACACATCCGACATGGAATAATAGCGGTGCCCTATTGGACCTTGTCTGAAGAAATGGAACGCGGCTCAAAGTTGTCCTCTTTTGATACATTAGACTTCTTTCTTCCTTTTCAAGCGTTAACAAAGCCCTTCGAGTTCTATTGGCAATATTCGGAGCTTGGTAATTTATTTCAATGTTTTGTCGCTATTTCGTATCTCTGAGAATGCTAAATCTTACGAGTTGATATTTAGTACAAACTTATTAACAAATTCATTATTACAAGTTGATCATTAACAATCACTGACTTTGATTGGCAGCTAATCCATTAACAGTTATTTTGTACGTCGCATCTTCCTATCAGAATAATATTGGAGCTGATAATCCTTTAATTAACATGATAATATTAGCACCTTGACATTTAATTATAATAATTATTAATCGCAAAACTTGACTTAATAATCACTCGCTCGGTTTTGAATTAAGAATATAAAAAGAATCAGATCTTGTTCAAGATAATACGTTTTCACTCTACTCACCTCAAAAGAGAATAAATCAGAAAATTATAAAAGAAAACTAAAAAGACCTAATTACAAGATAAAACAGCCAAGTAAAAGAATAGAGATAATTCTGCGGAGGTGTGAATTTAGGGTGCGCCGCCGGTCTTAATTCCAACATTGAGTCTAAATTGTCGGAGGGGTACCCGAGCGGGGTATACAAAGGGCTGTGTCCGCGCCATTAGAGCCCATTGATACAGACTCGGATGATATAGGGGATGTTTGGGATACAAACCAAATATGACGACGAAACTAGTTTCCACACCTGCGTCCTGCGTTTACTGAGTAGTTTTAAAATCATCGAAGTCCAGTTTTTTACTATTACTATCAAGGGCTTTATAGTCCCAGCTGCGTATTTAATTAGGGAAAAAACTGGCCAAGTGCGTGTCGGACCACAAATGAAGGGTTCCGTAGTTGGGATGAATTTATCCCAAGAACAAACTTAACGTTGTAGTTGAAAAACATGTTTTTCAACTGCAAATGTAAGTTGGTCGACTATTACTCGGTAACTTGTAAAGCCTACTTAACTGTGATAGTTTTACTTTTAACTTCATTATATATACTACTGCTGTGATTTTTTTCAAATATCCAAATACAACCATTTAGCTGGCAAGGGGGTGAGACACTTGACTCAAAAAAAATGAGCCTTTCAAGCGTAATATTACGCAAACGCATCCCTGAATCGAAAATTGTTTTTTTACAAAACTGCAATATTTTTGAACGGCCTATCTAACGATACCCCACACCATGGAATAGATGAGATAAAAAAATATCATCCCCACTTTACATATATGGAAAATATATTTCAGGATTTTATTTTACCGCTTTGTCGGCGTGATAAATACTCGTATGTATTAATAGTATACCCATACCCAAATTAAATCTTTCTAATACTAAGAGTCCCTGAGCTAAGCCACGGATAGACAGACAGACATGGCGAAACTATAAGGGTTCCTTGTTGACTACCGAACCCTAAAAACAATGGTCGGAACAAGTTCATCTTCATTACAATTGATTACTGTTCTGAATTATAGTATAGAGCATTGACTTTGTTTTATGAAACAAAGTCAATGCTCTATACTTTCTATACTTTATCTCTATACTTTCTTATATCTTTCGTATCAAGTTATCGATAAAAATATGGCATAAGTTTTCAACTACCTACTTTGATTCTCTGCTTTACTCGTACCAATTCCATTTCTCCTGTATCTCGAGACGACGACTGTAACTACATCAGAAACGTTCCCAATTTTATTTTATTCAAATAGACGTTCACGGACGATACGAATACAGCCAAGAGCATACAATGTACCTAACATATAGTTGTTCGTCCCGACCCCGACCGCTGGGCGGGCACGCGACATTATTTATTAAGACCGAACTCGTGTCACCAGCAATAACCAAACTGCTACATGTAAAACAGATTTGAGAATTTTCTCCTCCAAACTCCGGATAAATGTTGGAGAATTTATGTGGATAATCCTTTGGACGAAATTGGACCGTATGGTATATTACCGCTGTAAATAATATTGTAGGTCTAATATTTTTCCTGTTGTATTTTTCCTAGATTCCCTACTTTTTCCTGTGGCAAGATTATTAATACTGGACTAATATAACAAAGAGGAAATTTTGTTAGTGTTTTTAGGGCTGGTACACACGGCCACAAATCAAGCTATATTTTCCAGTTTAGGCTGATCTCACATTGTATAGGATTTCCGTACAATGAGAGGTCAGCTTATACTGGAAATTTATAGCTTGATTTGTGGCCGTGTGTACATCGACCGTTGATCCAATTGACCTCCACAATCTGCTTTTAGATCTGGGCCTCAAATTTGCTATTACAATAGTGTCAGAATGGTCTATCATTGATTTCATAATTGTTGATTTTGACAAGTTTGATAATCTACTAATATAATGGCTTTATTATGTTTTTCCAATGGTCAGCCACTGACACTCCATTGAAAGAATTGGTAATCTCGTCCATAATGACAAATTAAACTTCCTATTAAACTTCCAACTTCCTACTACTTCATCATCATCATCATTTCAGCCAAAAGACGTCCACTGCTGGACATAAGCCTCCCCCAATTGGGGGGTTTGCCATAATCGCCACGCTTGGCAGGCGGGTTGGCGATCGCAGTATGGTGTTAAAAATGCATAGAGTATGCTGCTGCCCATTCTCTAGTAAGTCCCTTAGTCGCCTTTTACGACACCCACGGGAGGACATGGGGTGGTGCTATTCTTTACGTCCGGCACCACATGGTACTACTACTACTTCAGATTGCTTATAACACTAATTATAATATGTAAAAATATATATAAATGAAATCTGGCATGAATAAATGTTCAAAATGCTATTGTAATAAAATTCTATTACGAGACCATTCACCGACCAATGATCGACCATTATGAATTTAGCAGATTACGAACTTTTAGCAAAATGACAATGGGATCGTGTTGGAGTGACGAATTTATAAAAATAGCAGACTTGGGCCCCAGTATAGGGAAAATAAGTTCCAATGGACTTATTATTTCTATTACAACACAATGTTTTAGGACGTTAATCGCTACAAAAAATAATCTTTTTCCTTATTAACCGTTCAAAAACAGCAGCCAGCACTGTGGCACGAAACAAATAAGAGGCAAAATTAAAATAAAAAAACGGCCAATTGCGTGTCAGACCACGCACAATGAAGGGTTCCGTAGTTGGGATGAATTTATCCCAAGAACAAACTTAACATTGTACTTGAAAAACATGTTTTTCAACTGCAAATGTAAGTTGGTCGACTATTACTCGGTAACTTGTAAAGGCTCGTACAGACTCGCACGATATCGCGGGCGCGACACGACACTAGTAGCAGAATTTCTTTGTCGGTGCCTGTCGCGCCCGCGATATCGCGCGAGTCTGCACGAGCGTTAAAGCCTACTTAGCTGTGATAGTTTTCCTTTTAACTTCGTTATATATACTACTGCTGTGAATTTTTTCACATATCCAAATACAACCATTTAGCTGGCAGGGGGCGAGACACTTGACTCTAACAGAAATTAGCACTTTAAAGCTTAATATTGCCCAAACGTATCCGAAAAATATTTTTCAAAAAGTGTATAAGTTTTTAAACTGTCATGGTCACTAATATTATTATTAACATAAAGGGGATATTTACCATGTTTATTGTTTATTATTGTTTATTGAGTTGCGAGTGACAGTGGTAGCGGTACTGAGTGCAAAAAACGAACAAGAAAGAGGGTAGACCGTTTTGTCTGCTCATAAACACCCACCCGCAGTGACTTCAGTTTATCCGTGATCATGGTGCTTGCAACAGCGCCGAAATATCGGGAGCTCAGAACAATTAATAAACATGGTAAATATCCCGTTTATGTTAATAATAATGTATAGCGTATACCCATACCAAATTCCAAACCAGCGCTGGGGCTCTGTCTTGCATAGGGTCGCAGCATAATGTTGAGCGATAGCCGTTTTGCGTGGATGTGACGCAATTTTCCCCCATACTTTTTTTTGTTTTGTTTATGTTCTTTATTGCGTCATGTTTACCGCAAATAAACTTTTTTTCTTTCTTTCTTTTTTTTTTCTTTCTGAATTACAGCTTTCTAGTACTAAGAGTATCTGAACTAATCTATAAGGGTTCTTTGTTTACTACCGGACCCTAATAATGACGTCTTAATTGAATTCCAAACTTGAATAGATTCGAGTTGGGGATTCAAGTTAATGAATTCGAATCGTTCGGGTGAACTCGCGGCCGGCATCGACAAATACCAACCAGGATGCGACAATAGCCGCGTGGATTTGTTAGTAGTTCGTATTGGATCGCAATAAATTTAAATTTTGTTCTTTAGGTCAGGTCAGTTGAATGTATCAAAATAGTTACGTTGGAGTGTGGGACCAATGTTGGTGTATTATATCACCAAATTGGTAGCCAACTGATGTGATTTGGCAAATAATTGTCTATCAATATATACATAGTCTACTGTTATGTGATGTAGTCATGGGACAAAAAATAATTATGATCATATATTGGTGGCGCGAAGGGCTACTTTAGTGGACTGTATATTGCGATGCGGAACAAAACGATTGACAAACGCTTGGCGATAGGTAATTCGAGTTGCGGTGGGTGTAGGACAATAGAATACAACCCGAGAATTAGGGAAGGAAGCACAAACCTTTACTGGAGCCACGTGCTCGCGTCGTCGCCGGTGCACCGGTTCACTATTCCAGCTTCAGGGGCAGTTGAGCTTCACGTACTGTCCTCATATGTTAAATACGAACACAAACACTTATTTAAGTCTTATTACAGGTGAAAATGCGGTGATTCCAAAGCTAACAATATTTTTCGAGCGGAGCGGGCCTACGCCATTGCGCGCGCGTTGCGGAGAAATTCGGAAGTGAATCGCGACAAAGAATGGCGGTCGAAATCTTCTTATTCACTCGCGCGGTATGTGCGGAAGGGAGATAGATATAGGAAATAGCGGATGTCAATCATATTTTGAATGTTGGCGCAACCATTCCCCCCGGGTTTGAAGGGTTACCTTCAAAAACAATAAGCGAAACTAATCAAATAACTAAATTCTGGCGTAAGCTCTAACTGCTAACCTATTCCTAAACTACATATAAAGCGTTACTATGACTACTAAACTAATTTGAAACCTGCTGCTGATTAGGCAGAGGACAGAGGCGAACAACCGGACGTAAATACGAACCGGTTGCGGTTTTAACTCTTACTATACGCGTTACTCCCTTTGAATCAGGGAAAACTTCCTCCACTACACCTAGAGGCCAGTGTAGAGGGGGCGCATTCTCGGTCATTAAAACTACCACAGTACCAGCAGTGACTGGATTCGATGGAGTATTCCATTTTTGACGCGACTGCAGCGTGTGCAAATAATCTGTTCTCCAACGCCTCCAAAAGGATTGAACTAACCTATCCAAAAGAGCGTGACGCTTTAGGAGATGCAGTCTGTCTTCATCAACATCCATAGCGGGCAAATACTTAAGAGGAGTCGTAGTTAAGAAGTGAGCCGGCGTTAAAGCTAAAGACTCCGACGGGTCACTAGATAGAGTTCGACACAGTGGACGAGTATTCATGACTGCCTCTATCTGAGCGAGTACAGTACTGAGCTCCTCATAAGAGAGAATCTGTACGCCTACAACGCGAAACAGGTGCGACTTGAGGCTCTTAATATTAGCTTCCCAATTACCACCAAAGTGACTAGCAGCGGGCGTATTAAAATGCCATTCAATACGATTTTCGGCCAAAACATGGGCGAATTCACTCTGATAATACTTTGACCGCAAGAATGCGCATAACTCCGAGATACTACGGCGAGCACCAACATAATTAGTACCGTTGTCCGAATATAAGCGTTTGACGGGACCACGGCGCGACAAAAAACGCTTAAACGCAGACATAAAACTTTGCGTACTTAAATCACCGGTCAATTCTATGTGCACCGCACGAGTTGTCATACAAATAAATAGACAAACGTAAGCTTTTGTGGAGCGTATACCACGACCACGGGCAATAGTTACCCTAAACGGGCCGGCGAAGTCTGTACCGGTGTGTACGAAAGGTTTAGCGGATTGAACAACACGACACGAGCGATGATCGGCCATTTCAGGCGCGATAAAACGCGGGCGAAGCTTAAAACAGCGCACACATTTGTGCACTCTAGCACGAATCAAATTGCGAGCGGAAAGTATCCAATACTTCTGTCTAAGGATAGACATCAACAAGTCCGGACCTGCGTGACAATTCACCTTATGATGATAATCTACAATCAAATCTAAAATATGGTCCTTGCGGGGTAAAACTACTGGATGCTTTTGCTCAAATCCTAAATCGGAATTCCTCAAACGACCACCTACTCGAATGAGACCATTCTGCAAAAAAGGTTTCAAATGTTGAAAAGCGCGACTACAAGGTTTGTTGGACTCTAAACTACTAAATTCTGATGCGAAATGAAATCTCTGCAATTCACGAAGCACGACTGACTCAGCTTTATCCAGATCAGCGGCGGTTATATTACCGCTCGTGGATAAGAGTTTTAGAAAACGACAGACATACACCACACAACGCAAAAGTCTCGACCAAGACGAGACGCGATTAGACAACGATAAAATAATCGACTCTTCACGTGGAACCGAAACAACAAGTGAATGCTTCTTCTCCTCGGGTGGTTCTGAAACGGCAGCTGGGTTAAATGGCTTAACCGGCCATTCCTCAAGCACGCTATGAATCCAAGGCGGAGCGCAGAACCACAGCGGATGATCTAAAATTTGCGAAGGGAGCAATCCACGGGAGAGACAATCGGCGGGGTTATCTGTGCCAGCAACGTGAAAAAGATTTTGTGGTGGTAATTCGGACTGAATTTTAGCCACCCTATTGGCGACGAATGTGTCCCAGCGATGGGGCGATGAATGTGCCCAACACAAAGCTACAGTAGAGTCAGAAAAAGCAATAATTCTATCAATAATAATGCGGTGACTACAAGCATTGACAATAGAGCTGATTAATTGCACTAACAAAAGTATAGCGCACAGCTCCAGGCGCGCCAGAGAAACAACTTTGCGAGGGGAAACTTTGGATTTAGCGCTTATAAGACTAACCGAGACCTTGTCAGCATTCAAAACGTGAAAATAAACTACTCCCCCGTAAGCCTTTTCACTGGCGTCTGCGAAACCTACAACAGTAACTATACTGTCTGACAATATATCAACATGGCGTGGAATTTTTATTTGATTGAGCAATGGAAGCTCTTTCCGAAAGCGAGCCCACAATTTAACAATATTGTCGGGCGCGGGGTCGTCCCAATCACTATTGGAAAGCCAAAGTTCCTTTATAAGCAACTTGGCATATAAAACGACGGGAGCTACAAATCCCATAACATCCCATATACGTGCTACACACGACAGGATAATGCGCTTAGTACAAATTTGCGGAGTCGAACCAACTTTAAGACTGAACATGTCAGACGCGGGTGACCAACTTAAGCCTAGAACCTTGTGCATATCATCACCATCAAATTCCTTCACCGAAGATAATTGATGTGATAGTGGAATCGAATCTAGAGCGGTTTGCGAGTTACTTGTCCACTTCACAAGATCAAACTGACCGGCTTTTGTAAGACTTATTACTTGAGCGGCGGTCTCAACGGCCTCTGCCTCGCTGGCTACACTATAAACAAAGTCATCCATGTACAGCCCAGTCTCAATGGTTTCCTTCGCTTTCGGGAATCTTTCACCCTCATCAGCGGCTAATTGCTTGATAGTGCGAAGCGCATGGAAAGGACTCGACTTAAGCCCAAAACAAACACGATTAAACTCGTAAACTTTCAAAGGTTCTTGAGGCGAAAATCTATACAAAAACCGTTGAAATTTGCGGTCGCATTCGCGAATACCAATAGACAGAAACATTTGCCTTATGTCAGCGGAAAGCGCGACAGCAAACAAGCGGAAATTTACAATAATGTCAAATAAGTTACCTTGAAGGTTTTGACCACAATACAAAATATCATTGAGCGATACAGAAGTGCTAGTCTTAGCACTGCCGTCCAAAACCACGCGAAGTTTAGTAGTAAGCTTGTCTTCTCTAATAACTCCGTGGTGCGGGATGATGTACGATGGATGATCGCGAGCCTCGACAGTATCGACGGTGGGCGCGGGTGAGATGTATCCTTTATCTAGGTATTCGATAACAACCTCATCATAGGCTTGCTTCAACTTCGGAGATGCTTGCATCTTACGTTCTAAACAAGAAAAGCGTTTTTTAGCGGAAGCGTAGGAGTCACCGAGCGAAAAAATATCCCCCTTGAATGGAAGAGCGACAACATAACGACCATCTTTATCTCGAGTAGTCGTGCGACAATAAATCTCCTCAGCCACCTTATCATCAGGGCTTAGGATAGGCGGGACATTGACCTCTTCAATTTCCCAGAACCTGCGGATGGTAGACTCCAGCGGCGGCTCGACAGTGCAGCAGTTAGTCACAGTCGAGTAACTATCTAAATGTGCGGGTGCGGAACCAACAATAACGAAACCTAGAACTGTTTCTAGGGCGTGCGGTGCGGGATAAGACGAATGACCTTGAACTTTACGCGATAACTGGAGGTGCGGGAGAATCGATGCGCCGATCAACATATCGACGTCTCCAGGGACACCATAAGATTCATCTGCCAACGGTAGGTCTTTAAATTTGGTCAAAAAAGACGTGTCAACCGGGACAGTAGGCAATTGTTCCGTAATTTTATCTACGACAAGCGAATCCATATCAAAACAAATATCGGAATTAAAACGCGATGAAAATTTTATTTTAATCGAACCATGAATGGTTGACTTTAAACCACCGAACCCCTTAACTACTGAGCGGGCTGGTCTGTTATTAATATTAAACCCAAGGCGTTGACAACAATTTTGAGTTAAAAAATTACTCTGCGAAGCGCAATCTAACAACGCTCGAACAAGACACGGATTACCTAAAGCATCAACAACAACAACGTGAGCGGTCGCGAGCACCACGGTAGTACACGCACTGCTTGCGGACATAGAACACAGCGTGACGTCACTCACGGCGATCTGCGAGCGGGCAACGTCGCGCGCTGGCTGCGGCTGCGGCTGCGAAACGGCCGCAGAGTTCGCACTGACTGTCTGCGACGACGTGTCAGCGCTTGATAAACTAACTGTGCTCACATTGGATGCGGCATTATTATATGTTTTCTCCATGTGAAGTAAAGTGTGGTGCTTTGAAGGGCACTTACGACAACTTTGACTACTATTACAAGACGTAACCCGATGCTTGTCACTTAGGCAGTTAAAACACAAATTGTTATCGCGAACAAACTTATAACGTTCATAAGGCGTAAATTTTAAGAAACCAGAACACTTGTACAATTGCGAATGTTGACTATTACACAAAGAACAAATAGCTTGTACAGGTGCAGGTGCGGTATTCACATACGTATGTGTCGACTTTTGTGACTTCGAAGGCGCATCCGTTCGACGGTCGGACTTAGTACCTACTTTCTTCGTAACTTCATGGTTTGACGAAGTCCGTTGTAATATTTTAATCTGATCGCGAACAAAACATTCTAAATCATTGAATTTTGGCAGTTTACTACTGCGATGGTTCATTTCAAATAAACGAACAGTTTCACTATCTAATTTCTTTAAACCCAAATACAAAAACAAAAAGTCGCAGAGGTCATCGACCTTCAGGTTCTTTACTGCGCGAACAGATGATGCAAAAGTATCTAAAAACTTCTCTAAATTATGTTCATTACAAACTGTAACATTTTTCAAGTCGAATAACTGATCTAAATATGCGGTAGCTACTAATCTTTTGTCTTCGTATTTCGACTTTAAAGGTTTTAAAATTAATGAATAATTTTCGGCACTAAAAGTAATGCCGGCACAAACAGTTTTTGCTTTACCAGTTAACTTTTCAACCAGATAGTGTAATTTTTCATGATCTGTCAAAGAGACGTTCTTATCTATAGTATTTTCAAAACTATCTATAAACAGACTCCAATTGCGAATATCACCATTAAATTCAGGTATCTGAATGGGCGGTAATTTAGGTCGATCGCGAGTGTGATTTGCCTGGCTCTGATGGACAGACGGCATCTCCAAGTTTCTCGCGACGCGTTTGATGCGACAGAATAAATCATCAAATGACGCCAAAGCTTGGTAACTCACAGCGTACTCTGGATTTAATTCCAACTCTAAAACATTAATATCATGAATTACGGATTCAAATTCCGTGCGCAAACTATCCAAGTTTTCTATAGAACATAAGAACGAATCTCTAATAGCTAGATCACCTGTTTTAAGTGCATTATCACAAATAGATTGCACGCGAGAAAATAGCATGTCTCTTTTAGCATATAAAAGCTTCAATTGAACTTTGTTATCCTTTGGAGGCATCGTGAACTATTACGACACACAATCAATGCGGTAAACAAACAAAATAAAGTTATTTTAGCGAATAAGCGATGGAGAACAGCGACGCGGCAATATTTATATACCTAAAGTGGGTACGTAGTTAAATACGAACTGCGGGTGATATAAATGAACTGTAGGTAATTTAATTTTAAATCAATCCTAATTTACCCACTAGGTTGTGTCTCTGTTTCTGTTAAACAAATACTTTTAGACTTCCGAATGAATAACTAATATGAGCGATCTATAGCTACGTATGTAGGTATCACGTACGTACGTAGGTAATAGATGAACAATTTGCGGCGAAACAAACAACGAATTGTGTTAGGTATAAGACTGCGGTGTGGTGCGTTTATTCCTTACGGAATAAATACTAATGCGATAACTACAACAAATATGTACTTATTTCAAATACCTAAATATCCGGCTCGAAGGACCAAAGAAAATGGTGGCGCGAAGGGCTACTTTAGTGGACTGTATATTGCGATGCGGAACAAAACGATTGACAAACGCTTGGCGATAGGTAATTCGAGTTGCGGTGGGTGTAGGACAATAGAATACAACCCGAGAATTAGGGAAGGAAGCACAAACCTTTACTGGAGCCACGTGCTCGCGTCGTCGCCGGTGCACCGGTTCACTATTCCAGCTTCAGGGGCAGTTGAGCTTCACGTACTGTCCTCATATGTTAAATACGAACACAAACACTTATTTAAGTCTTATTACAGGTGAAAATGCGGTGATTCCAAAGCTAACAATATTTTTCGAGCGGAGCGGGCCTACGCCATTGCGCGCGCGTTGCGGAGAAATTCGGAAGTGAATCGCGACAAAGAATGGCGGTCGAAATCTTCTTATTCACTCGCGCGGTATGTGCGGAAGGGAGATAGATATAGGAAATAGCGGATGTCAATCATATTTTGAATGTTGGCGCAACCATATATAATAATTATTTTTGTGTTCTTTAGGTCGGGTTGGTTGAATGTATTAAAATAGTTACGTTGCAGTGTGGGACCAATGTTGGTGTATTATATCACCAAATTGGTAGCCAAATGATGTGATTTGGCAAATAATTGTCTATCAATATTTACATAGTCTACTGTACTGTGATGTAGTCATGGGACAAAACTAATTATGATAGATATATGGTTTGATAAGTTTAGCTGTTATTAGAAAAGCATTGGCAGCTTTTTTATTCGTTTGATACATTGTAATAGTCCCAGTAATCGAAAACCAACCCTTCATTATCTGGCCCTTATTGTTAAAATAGGAAACAATGAAAACAATCCAAAACCAGGACATCGTCTATAATTCTGTGGGACCCCCCACAATTAATATGCTCATAAATTTATCGAAGCACGACACATTATTGTATTTATAGGGAAACATTATATTCGGTACACAGCAGGATACAAAACCATTACAAACATTATGGAAAAAAATGGTAAGGCCATATTGGAATTTAAACAATATCAAACATTATTATATTTTAGGTTTTAGTATATAAATTAATAATGATAAGCCGGTGCACATGACCGCAAAAATTTAATTAAGACTTTAATACTTGCTAATAGGTAACTAAAAGCTGATAAAATAAACTTGTTGAGAAATATTTTTCCTGTTTAACACACAATCATAACGTGAATTATAATCATACAAGGAAAATATGGTGTTTACTGGAATTGGAACAATACTAGTATTATTTTAATTAACCTAATTAACAGGAAACTTTGTTGTGTACAATAGTCACCAACCAAGAACCTATTCTAGAATCTACTATTGGTAAGCTACGGTATGACTTTTAAGGATACCTAGGGCCCAAGTCTGCTATTTTTATAAATTCGTCACTCCAACACGATCCCATTGTCATTTTGCTAAAAGTTCGTAATCTGCTAAATTCATAATGGTCGATCATTGGTCGGTCAATGGTCTCGTAATAGAATTTTATTACAATGGCATTTTGAACATTTATTCATGCCAGATTTCATTTATATATATTTTTACATATTATTTATTAGTGTTATAAGCAATCTGAAGTAGTAGGAAGTTGGAAGTATAGTAGGAAGTTTCATTTGACATCATGTACGAGATTAGCAATTCTTTCAATGGAGTGTCAGTGGCTGACCATTGGAAAGTCATAATGACGCCATTATATTAGTAGATTACCAAACTTGTCAAAATCAACAATTATGAAATCAATGATAGACCATTTTGACACTATTGTAATAGCAGAATTGAGGCCCAGATAGTGTGTTACGCAATTACCCCGCAAATTGTCAAATTTTCCAATTCAATTTTGAACTTAAATTTCAACATTTTAGGGTTTAAAATCGTTTGGAGAAATTTGACAGTTTCATATAACCTGATGTTGCACTGTACCTAGTCACCTTGCAAGCTACTAATTCATACTATTTCGAAATATCTCATAAAGGCTGCATATATCTGCGTCTTAAGTACACGACGGTTATTTTTCATAAATATTTACATGGGTGGGTGTACTTTAGGCATACCTTTGCCAATCACTTCGGGGATAACAGGCTGTTATCCCTTAGGCTGTTATGCTTAGCTGTTATTTTTTTGTAAATTTTCTCATGGATTGATTATATCCATAACTTAAAACCGATGATAAAAAGCTATCCAATGACTTGTTCATCTGTCATACACAACAGTAAGTCTGCAACTAGCTTAATTAAAACGACCATTAACCCAACAATAGGAAGTAATTGCGAATGCATTGCAATGATGACAGTCACAGCAAAGCTCATTTCATATTTGGGAGGGTTCAAAACAACGACGGTGGGATAGTCCGGGGTCGGGTCGCGTCCCGGCGGGCTGTCAATGCCCCGTAATCATAGACACACATTCCCACGACGGAATGACAGACTCCACGTTCCACAAAACAATAGAATACGTGGGTAGGACAAAGATAATTGATTTGAAGACTCGTGTAATGACTTTCATACACATCTTTATGATTTTCGAATTCTTAATTCTTCTAAAAAATGCAAAAGTAACGCAAGCAAATAAAGTAGCGGTGTGATTTCATGATTTGATTAGGGAATCAAAGTTTAGTTGAAAAAGTTTGTATAAACAAGAAGAAACGACTTTGAAAACTCAGAAGATCTTACTTTATGAATTCTTTGTTAATATTTAAACTCGTTAAGGTACGAAGATGGTGTGGGACCTTATCGGCCTCCTGGGATATGTAAAATAGAACTTCATGATACCTAAGTCAACAAATCTTTTTGAAGAAGTTAATTGAAATGTTAAAAGAGGGTGTTTGCTTTTGACCACACGACAGAAATGAAAACTTACGAGTGGAGCCGAGTATACGCGATTCAGAGTCACCGACCGACTGGAGCCAAGTATACGTGTTTGGCGTCACCGACAGACTGGAGCCGAGTATACGCGTTTCAGCGTCACCGACCGACTGGAGCCGAGTATACGCGATTTGGCTTCACCGACAGACTGGAGCCGAATATACGCGATTCAGCGTCACCGACCGACTTACTGAAAAAAATGCACTCCAATCAAGTGACTTTTTAGCTTGATTGACGATATCTTGTTTAGATTAATCAAAATCTTAGTTAAGTTGATAAACACGACATGATTGCAGCAATACTAGTTCAAATGATTGAACGCTCAAACAAGTTTCTCGATTACCCTTAACATGACATCATTGTAGAAGAGTTAAAAAAGAAGCAAGTTAAAAAAAAAATAACTGTAACAAAGTAAGTTAATTGTGTCAATCAAGCATTTTGATTACTTCAATAAAGATCATTGAAACTTTAATCTAATAATCTTGGTTGGAGCAACTATGTTTTGACTTTATTGCTGCAAATAGGTTTTGTGATAACTCCAATCAAGATCCCGTTTCAAATCTCAATCAAATAAAAAGTAGTAGCTGTGATCATTGTGCTTGATAGGCTCAGATGCAAACGAAGATGTCAATCTAAACAAAATCTTGATTGTGGCTACAACTTTTTTTTTTCAGTGCTGGAGCCGAATATACGCGATTTGGCATCACCGACAAACTGGAGCCGAGTATACGCGATCCAGCGTCACCAACCGACCGGAGCCGAGTATACCCTGTTCAGCATCGCCGACCCAAGCGTGACGGTTCATATTCGTACACTTTTTAGAAAGGGCGCATAGTGCGCCAGAAGTTTTCACTTCAAAATGTCTTACATTCCTTGAACATCGGTAACAAAGTCACAACACTATAAGTCCGGACACTCCGCCATGTTTTATTCCGTTTTTAAAACGTTTCGATTCTCGAATCGATGTGATTCGATACTGAATAATGTCTTTTGATACGTCTCGCTTTATGAAGCTCTCGGCTCTCCGCTATTTTTCCTTTTACGATTTTTATTTGCGTTGCCTCATAGCGAAGTTTACCTAGATATTATTTTCTTTTTATCAAGCTTTGGAGTCGTTTTTGAGTCTGTGTTTATTTCATTTATGTATTATTTTTTTTCGAGCGTTTAAAAATATGGAAGTTTGTTTGGGTATCTGAATGGTAAATGAGAATAAACGATTTTACTATTCACAAGCGTATAATAAATTGATAAAAATGCTGATCGTTTTCATTTCATGTTGTAGGCGTGTTATTCTCTCTCTATTTCATGTTACCAAATATTATTAATACTACGTAGGTAATAAAACCGAATAGGGGTTTGAAATTATCCATACTAATATTATAAATGTGAAAGTAACTCTGTCTGTCTGTCTGTATGTTACGTTTTCATACTGTAACCGCTGAACCGATTGTTATGTTTGGCAGAGATATAGCTTGGGATATGGAGAAGGAAATAGGCTACTTTTTTACGCGATAACGCGGCAAAAGCCAGTGTTTATATATGGATAATATTTTTGTGTTCACCAAAAATCTTAAGGTACATCTATGTATGCATTTCTAAAATTTTATTCTTCCCCGAAAAATACTGATCGTGCACCAAATATTAAAGGTTAGGTTAGGTTAGGTTATATTTTGGTGCACATTCAGTATATTTGGTGGAACACAGGCAAAATTAGGTAAATGAAATGGGAGTACTTTTAAATAAAATTGAAGTACTTTTAAATACCATCCTTTATATATTTTCATAATGCTTAGATATACCTTAGCAAATATTGCATTCGCAGATGTTTAAAATTATAGAGTCAAACTATAATTTTTCCCGCTTCTTATTTCAAACTGTTAGTTGGCATTATCAGATACTTATTTTACCACTTTTTTTTTTTTTTTTTTGGTTTCTGAAAATGCTGGTAATCTTAAAAATTGTGGTAAAAAAAAATCTAATAAACGGTAATGAAGTATTTTATAACTATGATAGGAACTGTCCTATCATAGTAATAATATACGTCATTACCGTTCTTTTCTATCAAGAAAACCAGGCACCTGATTTCGTCATAGAAACAAATTGCACACGATAAGTGGTGTTTGGTACAAGGTGCGGTCTACCACGAGTCGCGTGTCATATGAATTTGGGCTTTATTATGTGGTGCATAAGCGTTATGGAGATTTGAGTTAGAATGTAAAGTGCAAGCGTGTGGGTCAGTCGCACCGAGGTCGTTACCAAATGTCAGCCAGACAGGATCCGTGTCATTGTCGCGCTGTTTGACTGAACTAATCAAAGAAGTTGCCTTTCAAACTAAAATCGAACCTAGAAAGTTATTACAAAATCTAATTTAAACTGACACAATGATCGGATATTTGGATGCATATTTACCTAAAGTTAATTATTGGCTAAGAAACTATGAAAGCGGCTTCGTAAATATTTTTTGTTAATATAAATCCCGGGATTGCAGAAAATCCGGGAATGCACAACGAATCGGATATATGGTATGGAAACGACAAGCTTAAATATGTGGTATTCTTTAACTTTACACCATAAGCTAGCATTCGATTCTATAGTCAAAAACTAGTAAATACTTATATCAATTCCGGAATCGCGCAATTTTTACGAACAATAAAAAAGTGCATTCTATATTAGCCAACACCTAAACGTGAGTTGAGTGGCGCCGGACGTAAAGAATAGCACCACCCCATTTCCTCCCGTGGGTGTCGTAAAAGGCGACTAAGAGACTTACTAGAGAATGGGCAGCAGCGTTCTCTATGCACTTTTAACACCATACTGCGATCGCCAACCCGCCTGCCAAGCGTAGCGATTATGGCAAACTCCCCCCAATTGGGGGAGGCCTATGTTCAGCAGTGGACGTCTTTCGGCTGAAATGATGATGATGATGATGATAATGATTATGAACGTAAGTTTATATACATTCGATTCTATAAAAATAACTCTAAATTCGTCGATCCCGGAATCGTGGGATTTTTTCAATAGAAAAGTGCTTTCCATAATAGCCAACACCTCAACTTTAGGTAAATATGCATCCGATTATCCGATCTGCATGACATAGTATCTTGTTAATGATTGGATAAAACATAGCTGGGTGGGATTGCTACGAACACAGGGGTTTGCTCCGTGCAAAGGGGTAAGTAGGTACTTATGCTACGAGCAATAGCAGACTAAATTTGTAACTTGTATTGGCCATGGCTTGGTTTATTTAAGTACTATAGCTTTTGCCCGCGGCTCCGCCCGCGTGAATGTCATTTATGGCGTAAAAAAGTAGTCTATGTCCTTCTTCATATCGCAGACTATATCTTTGCCAAATTTCATGACGATCGGTTCAGCGGTTTAGACATGAAAACGTAACATACAGACAGACATACAGACAGATAGACAGAGTTACTTTCACATTTATAATATTATAGTATATATAGTATATAGTATAGTATATAGTATGGATGTTTGAAAGGGAGCCATTCGTAATATTACCTGAAAGCCCCTAAGATCTCTATATTTTCTTTATTGAACATTCTCATTCATAATTTTATCGTAGGAAATCAATAAGTACCTAGTAATGTCCTCATTATCTTTAACAAAAAAAAAAATAATAATAATAAGTCATTATCGCTTGATGTGGCAATATTTACAGAGTGACCAATGCTCAACTCGAAGGTTGAGCGTTGATGTCACCAAATTATGAAAGATAATCATCATTACTTTTAAACAAACGCTCTTTCTAATGAATCATTATGGCAACACAACATAATTATCTACCAACAAATTCCGATTTATTCCGTTCTAATTTATTTTACATGTTATAATACCCATATTATTTTTACATTTTCTAATGTAGCCTTAATTAAAGGCTGCCACGGCATGCATTAAAACATAGTAGTAGGAAATGCAGTTACAAAACATTTATAAAACATATTTTACTTATTTAGATAGATTTATTTATTATATATTTTTTTCTAATACCAAAAACTAATACCACTGTGTATGTTTTCAAACAAATTTGATGAAACAAATATCAGCGGTATTAGTTTTAGGTACATATTAGAACGGAATAAATCCAAATTCCATGCATGGTATTACCACGCTTACTAGGCATGCAGAGTTTCATAAACTCTGCAGAGTCAACTCTAAAATACTAAAAAATACTTAAAGATTAGTGCAAATCACGTAGGTACACATGCTATAAAATTATCCTCCTTTTCACTTCCCTCAGTAACAATTGACTTTATCTTACCTTATCTCCTCCATAATAATAGGGAGGAGTATAAAAACATTCTTATAAAACCAAATCCGACTCATCCATAATAAAGGCGTTAATACACGAACATAATAACACCGATCAATCAATTAAGAGAAATGCCTTCTAACCTCATTAAAAACCTAAAGGTCAGAGGTCACAATCATTAGACTCTCAGCACAACTCAACACATAGAATAGAAACTGAACTCAGTACATAGAATGTGTGATTGCGACTGATCGTCATCGCGAACGAATGATAATTTATATAATGACTGCAGGAAATGACAGTGAAAGATATTGCGCATACGGAACAAGAATGTTTGTCGCTTCTACATTACACTAGCTTTTGCCCGCGGCTCCGCCCGCATGGATGTCGGTTATCGCGTAAAAAAGTAGCCTATGTCTTTCTCCTTAACTCAGGCTATATTCTCTGCCTTTCATAACGATTGGTTCAGCGGTTTAGGCGTGAAAACGTAACAGACAGACCGAGTTACTTTCACATTTATAATATTACTAGCTTTTGCCCGCGGCTTCGCCCGCGTGGATGTCGGTTATAGCGTAAAAAAGTAGCCTACGTCCTCCATATCCCAAGCTATATCTCTGCCAAATTTCATGACGATCGGTTCAGCGGTTTAGGCGTGAAAACGTAACATACAGACAGACAGACAGACAGAGTTACTTTCACATTTATAATATTAGTATAGATATTCAGTTCTAACAAAAGACTATACAGGAAAAGTTTTTAAGCAGTGCGCAAATTGTTTTGGTGGTTCAGTATCAGTAATAGAACACAAAATTTCCATTATTTTTTCTATACTTTTTATTATATAAAAATATAATTAAAATTGCAATTAATAACCTGCTTAAATACCGAGATCGGCGAATTGCACGGGCGCATAGCTGATAGGTACCTTCCTACAACTGCGTTTCGCTTCAAGGCTCCTACAAACAGGCGCGACACGCGACGCGACACAAAGACACCGCGTTCCGCGTAACGAGCGGTCTCTTTGTGTCGCGCCTGTCCAGGAGCCTTCACTGCACGAGCCGTCGCGCGGCGTGTAGGTATGTATCTAATAAACTAGTTTCAAAATAAACATCTTTCGTTACCGATAACTTAATTTTTTTTGTACTAAGTCGTATCAAAATAAGAAATAGGTGGTTAATAAAACTCGTTTAATTAAATTTGTCAAAATTTGCGCACTGGTTAAAAAGTTTTCTTGTATAGAATAGAACAATATTTTATATCAGACTAGCTGTTGCCCGCAGCTCCGCCCGCGTGGATGTCGGTTATCGCGTAGCAAAGTAGCCTATGTCCTTCTCCGTATCCCAGGCTTATATCTCTGCCAAATTTCATGACAATCGGTTCGGCGGTTTAGGCGTAAAAATGTAACATACAGCAACTCAACTCAGTTACTTTCACATTTATAATATTAGTATGGGAAGTATGGATTGATATGCTGACATATACTACCGTCATAAGAAAGAAGGCCGTAACTGACAATTTCATCAAAAATGAGATTAAGATAGCATTTTCTTTGCTGATTCTGAATATATTAATAACTCATTTTGGACAAAATTGTCAGTTACGGCCTTCTTTCTTATGACGGCAGTATAGTGCAGTTGTGCGATATTCTCCAATATTTATTGACTGTCGAAACAGGTTTTGTAACTCGTTACAGTTTCAGCGATTTTCAATAGCCTTCGTTACACCTTTGTATGTAGGTTAGGTACTTACTGGTTTGTTACAAAATGAGTAAATATTACTAATCGGTTCACTAAAACATTTGTTAGTTAAGAATGTATGTCACGATTCCATGGTTGTCCGTCACCACACTTAGATAACGATGAAAGTGTTCAAATGTGATATTGTGCAACGCCTATTTAAGTGAGACTGAATAACACCAAAATGTTACGTTACGTGCTATACCTATCTCTATTCCGTCAACGGCGCTTGCGCAACCAATACGATTGCTTTGTTCATCATTATGTTACACAAAAGTAGAACAGCTTTATTTTTCTAATGTTAATCTGAGTAAGTTATTTAATGGTTTTAAGACAAAGAAATTGGTGTTAAGAGTGTTCATCCATCGCGGGCTGGCAACGTCGCATTTCTAGAGGTTTTTCATGATTATTCTGTTAAATTTAAATCAAAGTACAATTTTTTTTTCAGCCAAGCTAAGCTAGCTTAACTTTTTTTATTTTCTATCTTTGGTATTTATAAGTATGTGTGTTATTTTTTATTAGTTTAGAGTTATTTTAGTACTTACTCATAATAATTGACAATTATTTTCTATTTGCAGTATTACGACTAAATATTTGTATCCATACTAATATTATAAATGTGAAAGTTTGTCTGTCTGTCTGTCTGTATGTTAGGTTTTCACGCCTAAGCCGCTGCAGCTGAACCGATCGTCATAAAATTTGGCAGAGATATATCCTGGGATATGGAGGACAAAGGCTACTTTTTTACGCGATTATCGACATCTACGCGGGCGGAGCCGCGGGCAAAAGCTAGTTTAATATAAAGTGAATTTTAAAAATAATTATAAAATACAACGATCTATTGCACGGCTGAATTTTTTTTAGTAAGTACTGTGTTTTAAATTTAATAAATTAATCACGAAAAACCTCTAGAAATGTGACTCTTGCCAGCCAGCGCGGGATGAACGCTCTTAAATACCTGAACTCGATTACTTAATAGTGAATGCAGAGCGCGTAATTTCAGATATCTTTATTTATGCGTAATAAAGATAGACCTATATACTTTAAGTACTTATGTATGTATTTATTAAATATGTAAAGGTACACAACTGACTACCTGCAGTATTGTCTCTCCTTCTACTTTTAATCCGTCCAAAGGTTGTCTGTAAAAGATCGCTCATTGCGTCACCCTATGTAAATTTTTTACTTTTAGTTATACAGGGTGTAAGGAACTTCCCTCCGCAAACTAACAGGGTACATTCAGTTCCTTATTTTGAATCATATTTCACTGGAAATTGTTCAGGAATTTATTTTATTTTATTTATCGTTTTTTCAGTTACAATTACTTTATTTTAATGTAAAATTATATTTTCTGTACGAAGCACTCCATTTATAAAAAAAAACAAAATAAAAACCAGCAATAGATGTTGAAATACTCTACTAACAAACAACGCGCGAAATCAGCTGTTCGGGATTTCTGCCTAGCTACAGAGTTCATCGAACACACTCGCTGCGCTGCCGTTTGCTACTTGCGTTTTGCCACGGTAACGATACATTGCGTGTGAGGTAATAAAACAAAAAGGGGTTTATTGGATTCCCATAATGTTCCTGAAATAATTTCATGTACCGGTCTTCTTAATATGATATACTGAATTCACCCTATCAGTCTGCGGAAGGCTGTCTCTTACACCCTGTATAATAAATAATATGTTATTTTTATGGTGTACGGTGGCCACCACATCAAGTTACCACAAACTGTCTAATCGTTTGGAGAAAGTTGACAGTTTCGTATAGCTTGAAGTGCTCGCCACTGTAAGTACATAATAAAGAGTATTATATCTATCTTCTATCTATCAAGACCAAACAAAACCTAGAAAAACCGGCTTACAAATCCCCCCTGAAAATCCCCCTTAGGAGGAAAAGTGGAATCTATAAAAACTCTAGAATTCACCACTGATAATTCCGCTTAGGGGGAAAACTATTTTTTCAATTCTAGTTTTCCCCCCTAAGCGGAATTATCAGTGGTGAATTCTAGAGTTTTTATAGATTCCACTTTTCCTCCTAAGGGGGATTTTCAGGGGGGATTTGTAAGCCGGTTTTTCTAGGTTTTGTTTGGTCTTGATAGATAGAAGATAGATATAATACTCTTTATTATGTACTTACAGTGGCGAGCACTTCAAGCTATACGAAACTGTCAACTTTCTCCAAACGATTAGACAGTTTGTGGTAACTTGATGTGGTGGCCACCGTACACCATAAAAATAACATATTATTTATTATACAGGGTGTAAGAGACAGCCTTCCGAAGACTGATAGGGTGAATCCCCCCTGAAAATCCCCCTTAGGAGGAAAAGTGGAATCTATAAAAACTCTAGAATTCACCACTGATAATTCCGCTTAGGGGGAAAACTATTTTTTCAATTCTAGTTTTCCCCCCTAAGCGGAATTATCAGTGGTGAATTCTAGAGTTTTTATAGATTCCACTTTTCCTCCTAAGGGGGATTTTCAGGGGGGATTTGTGGAATAAGCCGAAAAACCGAACTAAAAACATGTTGCAAAAACCATACCTACGCACAGTAAAACAAAGAAGTGTTTATTACGACGAATCATTAAATTACAAAACATTAGCGTTGGATGTTCCGTGTTATGACAATTTTCATGTAAATGTTAGGATCGCGTGTTTCGGTACAACGACACAGTACAATTAGTCAGGAGTTGATAGACCGGTGCGTGCTCCAAACTATTCCGATCTAGCAACATGGCCATAATGCGCAAAACTAATAAACACTTTTGATGCGCATGGGACATGTCTACCACATTAAGAGGGTTGTCACCGGTCTACTAGCGCCACTGTTTTAAAACAGGAGAAATTCCTAGTACGGGCTAACGTTTAAAAAAAAAAAATACATTATCTCGTGACTGAGAAGGAATTATGAAAAACGGCGCAATCAACTATATCGGTAAGTGTGTCTAGAATTTTATAATACCTTTTTTAAAGTTTCATATTGAGACACGAAGCAACAGAACTCGATTTAGATAACTAACACTGATTTAAAGCGGCAGATACTGATTGCAGTTTTGATAAAAAAAAATTGGTTGTCTGTAAAGTTGGTTTAAGGACGATAGTTTAACGTCATAACAAAACATTGATGCGGTGCAAGCGTACAATGAGCGTAACGGGACATTTTCGTGCATACAGCCGGCGTTCATCGATTTATTAGACGGTGTCACGTCAAAACGGCCACATTCCTCTAGATCGTATTTTTTTTTCTTCGTGTCTCAATATGAAACTGTTGATTGAGCCGTTTTTCATAATTCCTTCTCAGTCACGAGATAATATGTTTTTAAAGATGTGGCGCTACTGGACCGGTGACAACGCTCTTAATAGTAAAAGCTTTCTGGAATTGATGCCATAAAGGATGTTACGATGCTTTACTACGTTATAAGCAAGCAAGGTCGCCTTTTCAGTCGCTTGATAGACTGTTTTATGCATGTTTTTAATAACTATCATAATAAACAACCTCTGATCGCTTGCATTGCTACTCGTATTATGCAAACGGATCTAAATGCGGGTGGCAATGCAAGTAAGGTCACTTATTGATTACAATTTATACCTATTATTAAAATCACATTGATCTCAACTTCTAAATAGGTTCATTGAAGACTTTTTTTTTTTTTTTTTTTAACAAAGCAAACGTTTCAAAGTTGTGGCAATCTAGTAATAAAACCAGCCAAGTGTGTGTCGAACCTCGCTCAATGAAGGGTTCCGTAGTTTGGACGAATTTATCCCAAGAACAAACTTAACATTGTAGTTGAAATACATATTGTCCCATACATTCCAACTGCAAATGTAAGTTAGTTGACTATTACTCGTTATCATGTAAAACCTAATTTTCTGTGATAGTTTTGCTTTTAATTTCGTTATATAATATATTATGCCGTGATTTTTTTACATATCCAAGAACAAAATAAATTTAGCTGGCAGGTTGGGGACACTAGACCCTAACAATAATTAACACTTTAAAGCTTAATACCTACACAAATTACGTTCAAAAATATTGCAGGTTTTCGTAAACCTGCAATATTTTTGAACGGCCTATCCAACGATATCCCACACCATGGGATAGACGAGAAAATAGTAGATTATTGCATCGAGCGCAAAGTGAGTTATTAATGCACGAGTGTTATGTTGGTGCCCGAGCTCATGCGAGGCCACTAAATTAACACGAGTGCATTAATTACTCACTTTAGCAAGGTGCGTAATCTACTTTTCTTTCAACTACCAATCTACCTACCGTGATAAAATATACCTACCTACTCAATATAAAAACTCAAGTTTTTTTATTTTACCACTTTGTCGGCGTGATTTGGCGGCCCATGTCAAATTATAGCTTTCTAGTACTAAGAGTCTCTGAGCTAAGCCGCAGACAGACAGACGGACGGACATGGCGAAACTATAAGGGTTCCTTGTTGACTACGGAACTCTAAAAGGGTTCATCGACACTTACCCTAAACCATAAGGCAAAAAAGTCCCATCAATGGTGCCGATTTCCTAGTTCACAAACTAAACTAAATTTAAGTTCAGTGCATCTTTTTCTTTCTGTTTCATTAAGAAAAGGACAGAAGATAAATTTCAGTTTAGTCCTGTCAAATTAACCAGCGCCTGTCATTACTCCATACAAGTTTAGACGTGATTAAAAACTTGCCGACTAAAATTACGTCAAGCGCTGATTAATTTGACAGGACTAATCTAAAATGTATCTTCTGTCCTTTTCTTAATGAAATAGAAAGAAAAAGATGCACTGAACTTAAATTTAGTTTCGTTTGTGAACAATTAAGGGAATCGGCACCATTATGTTTTAAATTATGTGTTAATTAATTCTTAGTATCAATATTGGTTCTAGTTCTTGTTTTTTATTATTGTAGTTTATTCCTTACGTTTGGCGGTGCCGATTTAATGATTGGTGTGCTTCTTGACAACTTGTCGTGTATAAGATCTCTTATTGTATTACACCATAGCTAGCCGCGAAAACCTATAATTGGCTTCATGTTTCTTATGCCAGTTTATTTATTGTGTTTATGTAAAGCTGTTGGTTTTCCATGTGATAAATAAATAAATAAAATCTTAGTAAGTCGTTCGTAGCATCATTTTAAACTGTTCCATATTTAGACTCTAGTCTGCTTGCAGTGTACATATTACAAGAGTTCGTGCACTGCCACAAATGAGTTTCTAAAGCAATTATTTTACTATGAAACTAATCGTAAACCATCTCTAACCGTAGTCATTTAACTTTTCAAATCATAAGTTGGTGATGATGGAAAATTGACAAAGCCGTCAGCCGAATAAGTTTATTTGCGGCCAGCCTCTAAGATTTTTTTTTTTTTTTTATCTAGGGCCACTCAGAGTGTAACCACTAAGGTTCCGACTCTTTAACCGGACTTTCCTGTGGCTGCCTTAAGCTCCTAACGAAACTTAATGCCTCCAGCCAGGGCGTAAAAACTATAAACTAAACGACTGCTACTCGCTAAGGGCATCCCCTGTGGGGTACGAACCTCGGCTTAGGGCAGCTGAGTCGGAGGGAGGGTGGCAAGGGACCGACGGTGGCTGGATAAAATCTGTGTTTTGATTATAATCGAGGGGAGTTTGGATTACATGCTGCTCAGCTAAAACGCGTGCTGGCGCTTCACTTACACTCAAGGGTCGGGGAGGAGCCTCTAAGTAGATTCCAATTTCATTTTCTACGAAATGTGCGGGAAGAGTTTTTTGCGATGACTGATTTTACTATGCCCAAAGTCTCTAATTGAGATAGTTTATGTAAACAAAGTAATGTCAAGAAATGTCAGTGTCAAAATGACAAGACAGTGGTGCAAAAACATTTTATCATATTTTTGATTTGTAAATAGTCATCGCCAAAATTAAAGTGAATTAATTATAAGAACTATGCAAACAAAATACCGTTGCCAAACAATGTTTTGTGTAGTATGTCGGAGACACGGCATATGATCGTCATAATCAGCCCTTTTAAGTCCAAGTTCTTGACGTAGGCCTCCCAAAATCGATTTCCACTCGAAACAGTTTACAACAATTTCATTCAAAATGTGGATATATATATATGCTACTTACAATATGAATCTATGAATGAGACTTGTAATATTAGTGTTGTTGAAGATGTAAAAAATTTGAAAATGTTTGGATCTCCTGCATTGTTAACAGTATCATAAAATATTTTATACCAGAAAATCTCCTTTTTTTAATAACTTTGTTTAAACCGAAAATTTATAAAAATAATTACAGTATGTTTATTTTTTTTATTATTATTTCTTAAAATCAGTACTTAAAAGAAAACGAAACCTCTTTTTTCGCCATTTTATGTGAATTACCATTACGAAGATATTTTTTTTTTGTTATGTTATCCCCTTTGTTTACATAAATTATCTGAATTTGAGACTTTGGGTATAGTACTCAAACCTGTTGGTCTATTATATTTATTTGATCCATATAAAAAGCAGAACCGAAAATAGTTTTTGTGAAAATTATATATATATTTTTTGGTGGTAGAATAAAATTTTGAAAAAAAATATATATATTTATAGGGTGTATTTATTCATACACGAAATATTTTAAGAGAAACATCTATAGGTGGTAAATAAGCCATAGCAGCGAAAAAAAATATATTTATATAAGTGTTTTATATTTTTACATAATTTTAAAATTGCTTGAGAAATTTTGCAAAAATACCTTTACTTACTTATTTTTTTAATTCTATGAATGACCCGCCCGGACGCGGCGACGGTGGCGGCACGAGAGCGGTGCCTTTTGATAATTAACCATCAATTATCAAGTAATTTTACATTATTTAATTTTTTAAATAATATACTCAGATGTAAAAACCAAAAACATTTCCATGGCTTCTTTACCACCACGGTGTCTATCTCTTAAAATATTTCGTGTTTGAATAGATACACCCTATATATATATATATATATATATATATATATATATTATTTTTATTTTTTTTCAAAATTTAATACTTCTATTTTTTATATCTCAAATATCTACCAATTTACCGTTAGCCGTCATAACATAACCCATAAGTCACCCTACAAGAAAAGGAGGCAATAGAACGAAAACAAGCACTTGACAAGAATGCGAACACCAAGTTCAATGAACATTTTAATGAAGTAAACATAAATTCAGCTGTAGGTATCACGGTAGGTACAGAGAACATTCACTTCGCTTGACGTCAAATTCCATCTGTAAATTCAATTACAGTTGACAAAGCGCTAACTTACTCGCCTTGGATAGTAAGACATTCGACACCGAGCACTTTCACCGAGCCGTGTCGACTTGCGCTAGTACTGGCACAGGCGGAAACTCTTCGAATGTTGCAGCTCTGGGGCCTTACACCCGAAAACGATTCGAGTTAGATTTTGATTCCGATTCGAACTCGTTTCTGGGGCCTTACTTCCGACAGCATCGAGTTCTGAATCAATCGAATTGGGTTCGAATTAAATTCCGATCCATACTCTTGAATCCGACACTAGCGCACGATCGTGCGGTGGTTCGATGCGAAACTAACTTCGGTCAGTTTTTAAGTTTTAAATCGTGTTCGGATCAGAAACGAAATCGAATCGGTATCAAAATCAAACTCGAATCGTTTTCTGGAGTAAGGCCCCTGATTTGTAGGCTCATGATCTATTTAGCAGATATAACGATTGTTAGGTTATTTGAGTCCAGGACCAGTCGATGTTTCTTATAAAAAAAATAAGTTTATTGGCACAAAATACCTTTGCATGACAACACCAAAACATTTCACATGGTTACATTGAATTTTGGGAAAAGGCTGCACAAATAGTGAAAAACCCTGCCTCCTAACCCTGTGACCTAGGAGTCAGTGTTCTACTGAAACTTCGTGTACAAAAGAAACCTTTATTTATGTGTGTTAATAAACCCATAATGATCTGATTTAACTATGAATATGAATGGGTGAGTATGATGAGTGTTTAAAAGAGGGGGGGATGGCTGTGTAAGTGGGATGGGGTGTGGTGTTTTGTGGGGTGTAGTCATGTAAGGTGTGTTGGATTTCAATGTAGTTGTTTTCTTAAGAAAGAGTTGATGGCTAAGATTATTTAGGATCTTAATTCTTTTATCAACATCGTTCATAGATATTCAACAGCCCATTAATTTTGTCCAAGATTTTACGTATTATGTTAAGTATTAGAATCTTTTATTGTATCAGAGGATAGTCACGAAACCGAAACTCTGCCTGACCAGATTTTTTTTCAATGATGTACGGTGGCCAGCACAGTTACCACAAACTGTCAAGTTTTCTCGTTCGATTTTGAACTTAATCAATAAGATTTTAAAGTTTAAAATCGTTTGGAAAGATTTGACAGTTTCGTGTACCTTGATGTGCTGGCCACTGTACTGTACACACTGCCACAAATCAAGCTATGCATTTCCAGTTTAAGCTGACCTCTCATTGTACGGAAATCCAATGCGAGATCAGATAAATAATATTTTTTTATTTTTATGAATGCATTATTATACATTAGGTACTACTGCTATAAGTGCTGTCTTTAGTTTAAATGGCTCTGTCGCTAACTACTCGTCTTTCACACTATTTGCTTTAATTGAGTTGTAAAACATCGTCTCAACTTACAATGAATGAATACAATAATTTTAAATTCATTCATTTTAATAACGCTCCTATCTCTTAACTGAAATATCAGTAACCATTGTTTCATCAGTACGTACATACAAGCATATTCTAAACATATTCACTATCACTTTTATAATCTATTTCATAAATGAAACTAGACCTGAATTGCGTTATGATCTATGCCTCGTTCAATACAATACACACGTATATAAGATTTCACAAGATTGCTCCACTAACTGGCCACAGTGACTACTACACCGTGTAAAATAGCATATTATAACTTTATAATATGTTAAGTCCTTCATAAATTTTAATAATCTTGTAGGAAAACAAATCGCATCCTCAATATGAAGTTTACTGAGCAATTATATTCACTTTAATTACTATTTTAGTCAAGGTCCGTTTGTTAAGTAAGCTATTATTACAATTTTATTGTTCCGATAGATAATCTCGAACCTTAGTAACTTACTAACCAACTGATGAGGATGTTTAAATTGTATAGGTATATGAAATAGGATTTGGCAATGGTGTAACTTGTATAGATGGTAGTTATTTTCCATTTTAACTGCCCGGGTGGAGAACTAGGAGGAAGTTATGTCCTTATTTCAATATTTCAGAGGCTTACAAATAAACATTAAAAGATGGCATAAGATTTGTAGACAGACGGACAATGCACTCGGAAATTGGATTGCCTCTGCCTGGGCCGAAGTCGACTCGTAATTGGCCGTTCGGCTCGCCTCAGTCACGAGCCGAGCGAACAATCTTGAGCTCACTCGAGCCACGAACACACCAGCGCAAACACACCGGCTATTGTGATACAATCAAAGAAATTGAATTACGATTTGAAAAACGAACAGGAAAGCCTTTACACTCTCACAACAAAAAGAGCGCTAACGTTGTAAACGTTATTGTTAGACGGCCGACATGAACATTAAGTAAATCCACTTCGAGTCGCAAGTTTAGTTTCCAATACCGATGATTTTCTGGCGGCTTTGGCGCGAGGCCCGAGCCATTAGGATGTTGGCTGAGCGCCAACATCGCTCGAGCTGCAAGTATTTATTTGTAAGCTCAACATTCAAGGAAGTGTGGAATCTTGGAATAGAAGCCACGTGGAGTGTCGACTCGCTAGAAATAGTGCGAGGGAATTCTTTATCCAAAATTATTAATCAGTTTTGGCAAAGTTAACATGGAAAATTCTTTATGGCTGACAATAGAACAGCAGATTTATGGAAATGTATGTAACTCGTCCATCATAATTTTAACTACCCTAATTGTATAGTATTGGGTAACTTTAATGTGTTAATAAAATATAAAATACGCATTAAGGCTCGTACAGACTCGTGCGATATCGCGGGCGCGACAGGCACCGACAAAGAAATTGTGCTACTAGTGTCGCGTCGCGCCCGCGATATCGCACTAGTCTGTACGAGCCTTTATCCACGGATGTGGCGAAGAGGCACAATTCGCACAACTGCGTACGCGCGGCGATTTCGCAATGGCCAACGATATTGACCGACAAACCACGTTTGGAGGACAGAACTGTTTACTACTCGATCACAAGTAAATTTCGCTTGCGACACAAGAAATACTGAAGGCGATAAAATGTGAAAACAAGCATTCTTAAGTCCCAAGTTTCAAAATAAAACGCTTCCATTAAGAACGCTAACACCTAAAATCCACAACCTGGCAATATAACGTATCAAGACATTGACGTTCATTTATGTGGCACCTGAGTAAATAACACACCATTCCTCTTAAACTAAGAGACAATATAAATTGATACAAGCTTAAATAAACACAGTGTTATAATTAATTGCTTTATTTACTGCCTTGTTTATTTTTGTTTGCTGGCATGACATAATTTAGAAGACAATCCAGAATTTACAGATGATAATAGAAATGGTCGTTCGTAATGTTCTTGGTCGTATTCGTGTTAACAGGGCATACAACGGTCCAAGAGTGCCCCTCCTTTGAAAAAAAATAATTAAAAAGTGACTGAGAAGGAATTATGAAAAACGACTCAATAAGGAACCTCAGTAAGTATGTCTAGAATTTTCTATTACAATTTATAAAGTTTCATATTGAGACACGAATCAACAAAATACGATCTAGAGGAATGTGGCCGCTTTTCTTTAGATCAAATTTTGTTGCTGCGTGTCTCAATATCAAACGTTAAGGCTCCCACACACTGGCGCGATGTCGCGGGCGCGACAAGGGTCGCGCTACCTGTCGCACCCGCGATATCGCGCCAGTCTGCACGAGCCTTTATAAAAGGTATAAGAAAATTCTAGACACACTGAGGTTTCTTATTGAACCGTTTTTGATAATTCCTTCTCAGTCACGCTCACGAGATAATATTTTTTTACAGGAGTGGCCCTCGTGGACCGTTGTACGCCCTCTTAATGTGATGCATTTTGTCATCAGTTTCTTTTTTTTCTGTTATTACAATAGCTCATTATCACCAGATGTTAACTGTTGACAACGGTAACTACGACTGGGAACCGTTTTCTACGTATTCAATAAAAAAACTGCATTAAGAGTCTATACTACCTCACTCTGTATCTCACTCGCACACTATTGCTAACGGTCACGCGAGCAAGCGAGACAGGGAGGCAGGGAAAAGACTCCAAGGCGCCGATAGTTTAGGTAATTTCGTTTTACGGTGAAAATAATGGCCATTTAAAAAAGTAAATAACAAAAGACCTGCTTTATAGTTACTTCAGTTAATATGCAAAGTTTCATTATCTAATTTGAAGTATATTTTGAATACCAGCGGTTTATTGTTCGGTTTGGAGGTAACTTTGGATTTTTATCCTATCGAGAAAATTTTATGGAATCGTGTTTTGGGCTAACATAGTACTTAACATTAATCCTCAACTTGACCATATATTTATTTCAAAATTAATGCTGCAGTATTTTCGACATAACGGAGGATCATGCTAAGCCATTTGAGGTAGTATAGGCCGTTAAACAGTGGACGTCATTCTGATGGATGGTTAATCTGTGTGTAATTGGAATAAAAAATAATTGAAAACATGCCGTAGGTACAGAAAAAACAATTCAAAAAGGGATTTAACCAGTATTGAAACTTGTTTACATGGCAAGTGATACAAAAACAAGCATAAATGATACAGCTAATTAACAAGAACAGTTAGACGAGTCGTTAACAGAAGTCGTCGCATTTATATTTTAGGAACCGGTTGTTTAATTAACCGATTGACAGAGAACAATGATTAATACCGTAAGTAGAGATATAAATATATCGCAGTAGTGTGGTGCTGAGATGCATCGATCGTCCCACATCGGCGTGCGCGCAGGCGACCTACACGGACCTTGTTACGATGTGGGACACACACACATACACATACACCACGAACTGAGACATTACAACTCATTTATATTCGATTGTTAACAACCCACATTACTTAATATCGCCTGAACTAAAATAGTTCTCTCGAAATAGGATTTCCTTTATACGACAGCACTAGATTTATATACAATTTTTTACAAATATGAAGCTTTAAGTTATAATTCCCATTAGAATCTATTATAGTCTAAACAGACTTCAATAACAGTCCAGAAATCTAAATCTATACAAATAAATATAGGTTATTGAAGTGTCTGTTTGTAATGTCAAAATACTATTACTGCTTTTTACTAAAACCATATGAAAGTATATAATATACGGTACTTAAACAAAAAAAAAAACAATATTTAAAAATGTGTGTCTCTCTCTCTCTCTTTGTCTGTCTGTTTGTTCTGGCTAATCTCCGAAACGGCTGGACCGATTTTGACGGGACTTTCACTGACATAGCTTATATTATAAGGAGTAACTAAGACTAACTTTTTTTTAATGCCATGTTAGCGAAACCGCGGGCAGCAGCTATTAAGATATAAATATAACCGTCTGAGGCCCGAGTCTGACCTTTTCTGTTATTTACTCATTTGAAATTCCAATAACGTTGTATAAATCAATTTGAAATAAAAATACGTCAGACAAAGTTGTTTAAGATTCCTTAATATCAGCTAAGTCGTTAGAGATATTTTGAATATATGAATGAATGAAATGCACCGACCCCAGACTTGATTACCCAAATTAACCCAAGAATTCACACTATCCCCTGAAGGCTCATTGCTTATGGTGCTTCAGAGACCATTGCATATCAAGGAGTAGACCGGGGGGCGCGGTAATGGTAGGGAAGTCAAGACGTGCCCTTAAGATATTGAAGGATTATTAGAGCCATACCTAGCCGTCCTAAAGTAAATGAAAAAACCTTTCAGAACCAAACTTATAGACGCATGATCATAGAAAACTACAGGATGAAAAACTCAAAATTATTTGATGGAGAAGTTAATTGAAAGTTCAAATAAACAATAGCTAGATTTTGTGGAAGATGATATTGCCAAAATGGGGGTGAATAGTGTCTGAGATGACAGCTGGTAGACATGTATCGAAAAAGACATGCTTTGACCACAAATATATTGGCATTCGGGCAAGAAGTGATTCTAAAACGGTTCTCAAGGAAATAAAACCAAACGATTTTTTTTTTAAGGCATTAAACTCCTAATCGGCATCGAACAAATGTTCAAGTTCCCAATACATTGATACAATTATGTGGTTATTCAGACCACTTACATCGCTATCTCGCAACTGGGGCGAAATGGATGCAATCAACATCTCGATTGGAAGCAATCAATATCGATGTATTAGTTTATCGGTGAACGTTCTCTAATCGATTGTAACGAGCATTTTAGTGCTTTTATTAATGTTACTTGATGCCATTTACGTAAATAGATGTTTCTATTAAGTGCTGTTTTATTGATGTTTGCGGCTTCCTATAAAAAATACTTAGCAAAATTATCTTTTGATGTAAGGACTCTATTGGAATGTTTATTTATTATGAAAGTAATTATGTGAGGACATAAACGGAGGTATGGCTACTTTTATATAATCTATATCTTGTCTTTTATTACAAATATCTTTAAAAAAATTATGTAACTAAATATCACATTATTAACTATAATATTTTATTTAGTTCTTCTTCAAAACGAAGTAGTTACACAATTATATTGTCGTCTCATAGTCCTTCGTTAATTAAACGATTCCTATCGTATATTGGATCATCCAACTGTTTTATTACAAAACATTTTCCAAATGGATTTTACGTTTTATACTGTTATTATTACTTATTTAATTCAATGAAAGTCAATAAAATTGTACTAGAAAAGGGTTCGCTAGGTCAAATTATTTAATAGGACCAATTATACATCGCTAGCTAGGTCTCTCTATCAAGACGAGTGCACGGTGCACTAAAACCTCGCTAGTTTGTATTGAACACGATCTGACTTGTGTTAGCTGCAGCCTCGATGCCGCCACTTTCCACCATGTGCCTCAAACCTGTTTCTGTTGCCACAATGAGTACTAGTACTAGTGTTTCTAACTCAATAAGCAGGTCTAACTACTTTTTTTGTTGAACTTCCTAATGCTAATTAATGTTATGCTTCCCTTGCTCAATTTCCTTAAACTTCATAAGAACATTTTGGTTGTGTGTTATCTTTATCTTCGTTTGTATAATCATCTTCGAGGATTTCTTTGTTTAAACTGACCATTTTTTGGATGAAATGTATGGTTTAGCTAACCTGCTTCTTGATATTATTATTTTTTTGGCTGTGTCATTCATTTCAATAAGAGTCGTTTAAAATATGCAGTTTCCAATTACCACGACAGTTGCTTTATCAAAAGCCTTGAGCCCATGTGTTAAGTCACGTTTTAATAAATATTTCAATATCTCTCTAACCGCAGTAAGTCATTAAACCAATCTCTAATGCTTCTAAGATTTCTCGTCAAGAAGCAACTCTGCTTTCTTCGATTACAGATCAAGCAAAACTAACCTCGAGTTTGTTTCGGTATCACTTCTGACTTCTTAGAGATTGCCACGTCAGATATTGTGAAATCGAACCTTTTACCAACATGTGGTGTTAGAGGTGAAATGCCAGTAAATTGTATTGAAAGAAAACATTCCAGATAATCAATTATTGTGCCAACACTGAATCCTTAAAAATGTAGCTCGACCTTGTCTGATATGTGTAAACAATCCGCTTACATAACGAGGCCACCCTAGTTAGCGTCCATTGCTGAGCGGCTGAGCGTTTGGCGTTGCATGACCAAAACAATTTCAATTAGAAAAAACAACTGCGCACGCCTGATGTGTAACGAATACATATACAATGTGCACATTTATACATAATAAAATATTTGTTTCGTAATATTTGGTAGATCGAATCGGAATGGTAGCAAGCAGAGATATTGGTAGAGACTAGAGAAGTAGAAAAGCGTGTAAATTTGACCAATCAGATGTTCTTGACTCCAGTTTAAAAAGTGTTGTGTAACAAAAACTTACTACTTTTAAAAACAGACTCTGTTTCTTGTAAGAAATTGATAAATTTATTTAAATTCCTCAGTTTCTCACAACTTTTTCCTTTAGTGTACTATCAACTTCGATCAATAGTATTTTTGATCGAAGACTATCAAGGTATATCCCAAGTATATGAGAGGTATATCCCAAGGATTGTGTCAATTTCAGTTAAAAATATGCTACATATAATATGTTAGGCACTTTATTGAATTGCATCAAATTATTGAAACGATTCTGTTAATTATTCCTATACTCATTCAATACACGTTTCGAATGTTAGCATTTGAATTAACAATTCAGCTATAAATATTACTAGTTTAAATGAGAATAATATTTAACAAAATTTTACAAACACTACATAAGGATTCCAATTCTAGGTTACACTTTAATTGATGAGCACATCAACAACGTGCACTGAAGGCCAAGTCGTCTGCCTTTCTGGATTCAATTAAGGAGTTGCTAAATAGTGGGTGAATTATGACATATTTAAGCTTCATACTTCTTAAACCTATTATAGATTTCAAACTAATCTAACTTCCGAGTTGTTTCAAAGTGTTGTGTGGGTGCTCCAAAAATCTTCTACCTGTTGACCTTTCTGATGTAGGTATATTAATTTTATATGAATCAATACTAAGAATAAGAAAGAGTGTATACTGACAATTATGTTTAAGGAATTCGCCCCAGAACCTTTTCAATTGATCAGTTTATCGTAATTTTATGTAAAACAGTCTATCCAATTTAATAGGTTCGTTGTATGCAAGTTTTTATATATGCATAAATCATTCCAGAGGAAGGAGTGGGTGATCAGTAATAGGGCTTGATATATATCTTAAAATAGAGAGGTCGGCAGATCAAATATTATTTCTTTTAACGGTCTGTTATTATCCAATTGTCTAGAACCCCGGATATCCAATCTAAGTATACTATACGCTGTGGGTTTATCTTTCTCATGTTGCATCTTCTGTATTTCTTCTGTCTTTTGTCTTTGTAATTATAATTTGTTTGTAACACCGTTGTACAAGTATTATCCTAAAGTATGTTTATTTCAGGTTTAGATCCTTGTCTACTTCTTGATTCATTGGAAAATGTATGTATATTGCCCTCAAAGATGGGGTAGATTTGAGGAATTAGTTACCCAAATCTCATGCCCTTTATTATTTATACCGTGTGCAACATGTTGAATAGAAAATAATTCTCGGCTTTCATTTCCAAGGCCATCGTCGACGCTGATTCGCTCCACTTTTTCTTAAAACTTTCTGTTTGCGACTTAATCCTACGAAGTCTAGGTTATGGAAACTGCATTAATTTTTGTATGCATCGCGATTTTTACCGAGCTAGTATCTTTACGATGTGAAGGCAATTACTAAGATCTTTACGTAACAGCAGTTTAAAACAATGACTTTAATTTCAGTTCAGTCTATGCAATAGGCATTTACTGTTATTGCACGTCCATGCACATCTTATATGAAAATTGTATAATCACTAATTATTTCTAATAATGAACTCAGTTACATTAATAAGTTGAAACTTAACAAAAGACTTCAACGCACGAAGCAATACGGGATAGCATTAAGAATAGGGATGGGCTTATCTCATTATTATCATTTATTTTTTCATTTGGATATAGATGTTGAAAAGAGAACAGGACAATCTTCAGGTGTCAGGCAAGAGGAATGTACGTGGCGTCTTATTTGCCATGTTGAATTTATAGTCGAACCGACAATTTGCCTAGATATTTCAACTTTCAAGACCGTTTACAGATGTTTACCGATGTTTCGTGCTTACGGATATCTTTGGTGGTAGCCGTAAGTTTCTTTTTGTGTTCCACTAGTTTGTTTATAATGCTGGTATTCTTTCATTTATCTATTCTGAATGATAAGCCATGAATGCTCTTTGTGGTTATTTGTTTTATTTTCTGTGTCACACAAGAGAGATCGTGTGAAAGAAAAGCTGTGTCTAGCTCTGAATATTCACCGTAGTCCTCAAGTAGGTCAGATGTGCAAACGCAGAAGCCAAAACATCTTTTAGCATTATTGCTTCTATATTGTATTCACCTGAGAGGAATTGGCTGGAAAGGGAAGCGATGTGCAGGCGGATGTACGGGTGGATGCACGGCCGGGTGCGGGGCCAGTATAGGCGCCGGCGGGTGCACCGGTACCGGGTGCGGCAGCGGCGGCGGTGGCAGCGTGCTGTAAGGAGGCGGGGGCACATTCTCCAGCTCCGGCACCCGCGGCGCCCGCGCACGCCGCAGGCGCCGCCGCCGTGCTGGCTCCTCCGTCTGACACTCGGCACTCGCCACACTCCGCTCCCTCTCCGTCTGCACCGCACTGTTCACATTCACGGGCGCATCCTGCACCTCCACTATGTTCACGTTCACGTTCACACTGGACACGTTCTGTCGGCTCGGCTCGCCCGGGACGCGCACCGAGACCGAGTCCGACTTGCGCAGGCCGGGCGCGGGCACGGGCAACCGCATATCGGTATAGGCGCGGGTTGACGCGCGCGCATGTCGACCGCCGTGTGGCGACTGGTCGGCGCCCCCCGCGCGGTGCAGCGCGCTGTCGGTGCGTGAGCGCGCGAGGGGTGGCGAGCGGCACTCGTAGGGCTGCCACAGCAGCGCGGACAGCGCCTCGGCGGCGGAAGGCGGCGGCGGCGCGCCGACCACGCTCATCTCGTGACCGCGCTCCGCTGCCGCGCCAGCGCCGTCACCCGCCACCCGCCGCCGCCGACAGCTGCTAACAAAAAATTGTCTTTATTCCATACTGACAACGTCAATATCAACAAAGTTAAGAAGTAGTTTAAATTCCCTTAAAAAAGGCACGAAGAACATAAAGTCTTAATCTAAGGCATTATAAGCTAAGCTGATAAATGCAAATATTAAAAAAAAGTGAAAACGTTTCGATGGTTGCTACAATAAAATATTTAAATTTACTGCTAGGAAGGTCAATCTAAACCGGTACAAAGAAAGTTCATCGGATAGAAATGACGAAAGAGGAGCCATAGTTCAGACCATACGTAATGATGATAGATCAATAATAAAGTCTAAAAAACAACGACCAACTGCTTAAAGTTATATGTGCCAGAAATTACGGAACACTAAGCAATGTTGTCATTTTACTTGACCGCAATAACTCATGGAGCCATAGTTTTGGACGGTAAACGCTTGCATTTGACGCACAACAATAGGGCTGGCACTTAATTTGTTAGGATTGTGATAGATCCTACTCTCTTTCGACTACCTGAACTTGAATCAATATGATCGTTATAATGAAAACCTGCGCAAGAGCATTTCATTGTTGGGCTTAATTTTTGTATAATACACCATTGATTCATAAATCTTAATGTTACAACTTTTAGATTGCCTCTTTACTTGTAAATCGTGCCACAACCAGAGTGATACTCGTACACCTCATATGTTTTCCTTAGAGGTTTTACTATATTTAGAACTGATATGACAACAGTAACACAAACAAATTGCTACATAAAAACGCTGTAACATGCATGAATAGACATGAATTCTTTAGTCCTTGCTTGGCTTTGATTCTAACTCTGAGAAATTAGTTTCAATTAAAATTACACTTGAGACTATAGTAATCCAAATTGAGGAAGTTCTTAATAACTTCCTACTTAGTGGCTCATACATAATATAATACAACACGTTCATAATTATGTTCGCTAATTCCTCTTACACATTACGTGTGTATGATCGTATGTACAAGTGTACATTATCTTTGAATCTGTGAAAATATGTTTGGAGTTGTGTCCGCTCCGCTGCCCCTTCCCTTACGTAACTTTCTGTTCGCTCCACTTATTTGTTGATATAGCCATCCCCTTATCATTATACTTTTACAATTCTTCCCAAAACTTTTATCCCGCCTACAATAATAATGTGCTAATTGTAGATAGAATTCGTTACAAAATACTTTTCGACGAAATCCTCCGTTTTACAACAATTAATTCCTTTACAGAACTTCCAACAAAGTTGTCTTTCACTGTATATACACGCACTCAATTTTCCTTATGAAAACATCCGTCGGTTGCGGAGAATCGGACATTTGCATAAATAAATCACTGCCTACGTCGGTTTCTTTAATCCCTTCGTACTAACTCTCCAGAAGAATAGAGATTTACCACGACCGAGCTTAATAATATGCAGCAAAGCTCTTATGTAAGAATAAGCCCTAGACAGCGGGGAAACTTTATGAAATTTTAATATTCCAGCTGGAAAAAGTTATTCTGACAATGTACCATCCTAGTAGAAACTTGGTCGTCACAATAATACGGACGACAGCAAAACTAATTACAGTGAACCTCATTATGTAACAAATTAATGGCTTCCCCTATTACCAAGAGACGGAAAATTGGTAGGTACTGGCCACGCGGAAAGCATTCAGGAATTCAGAAACACTGCTTTGGACTCTGTGGGGACAAAAATAATTACCTTCCTATTAAATCTACTCACATACAAATAAATCGTACCTATACATATTGGAAAGCTATATATTAATTATTTTATTTTATTTTCTCATAATTATAACACATCGTGGAAGCCTCACTATGATGTTCGAGTTTATTTTTTATTAATGATTGGGCCTCGCTTGACCTTGATCTCGCCTAATGGAAAGTAATAGATTAAGTCTATGATGGGACTAGCGTGCCCAGAAGATGCCTGTTCACTATTGCTTTAAAGGCAGACGAATAATATGTGGAAGGGAACACAGACGCAAGCAGAGAGGCACTTTGGCTGTGTGCATAATAAACGAGTCATTAAATACAACAAATCATTGAACTTCGAAGGAGATATCGTACGTTACGTGAATATCGGAGGGAGATCAGCTGGGCCCGGTAGCTGAGACCCGAGATCCGAGGTGAAACCGCACTCATACACTTTCTCCAAGGCCGCAGCGGCGCCGGCGCCTCCCACTACGACCGCTTTGATCATACACATATAAAGCCCCCGATATATCCGTCTATCTGTCCTAGTGATGGCCGAAACTGCTGAGAAGGTTTAGAGAAACTTTCTTATTGCGAAAGGGCCCCCATTTGAGGGCAGACTTAACACGAAAGACGGAGACAGACTACAAAATTAAATTAAATAATGCTTCCTTGGATGGAAATATCACGGATGCTTTTAAAAGCGCTGTCTAGGGTCCAGTAGGGCTACTCCTTTAAAAAAAGGTTATCTCGTGACTGAGAAGGAATTATGAAAAACGGCTCAATCAGCTGCCTCGGTAAGTGTGTCTAGAATTTTCTAATACCTTTTATAAAGTTTCATATTGAGACACGAAGCGACAAAATACGCTCTAGAGGAATGTGGCCGTTTTTCTTTAGATCGAATTTAGGGCTTATTCCACAAATCCCCCCTGAAAAATCCCCCTTAGGAGGAAAAGTGGAATATATAAAAACCAGTCTACAATTCACCCCTGCTTATTTCACTAATCCCCAGAGAATCTCCCTCAGTGGGGAAAACTGAACCCTAATGTAAAAAAAAACACTTTTTGGGGGGTCTTGGAATATTTTTTCTTTTTTTTTTTTTCAATTCTAGTTTTCCTCCCTAAGCTGGATTATCAGGGGTGAATTGTAGACAGTTTTTTATAGATTCCACTTTTCCTCCTAAGGGGGATTTTCAGGGGGGATTTGTGGAATAAGCCGAATTCTGTTACTCTTAAGCTAAGACGTTTCTGTATGAAAAATAGACTTTTCCATCACTGAATTTAGTTTTTTTCGATATGTTAGTGTGAAGCTTCCCCAAGCATATCCGTAGCAAAACTATAGCTGAAAACAAAATACACGGATACTGTTATATCACATACTATTATTTTGCACTAATAATCATAACTTTCGTTTATCGTTGACACTTTACAAACGTCTTCCGTTTAGTCTTGCACTTATCTGATTGTATTATGAAACAAATTAGACGATGATTAAGATGTTTGTCCTACATTGCCATACATAACAGTAATTAATATGAAAAAAAATATAGCGTTACATGAGTGTGAGCCAAAATGAGGTCGTAGCATATTGGATTAAGTACCTGTTAAGAGCGTACTTCTCTTCGTACTGTTCGAGACACGAAAAAACTGCAGTATAATATTATTTTTTATTTTTGTCATAGTATGTACCTACGGTCTGTTCCAAAAAAATCTCATGAAAATTTAAACAAAGGGAAGAAGGAAAAAGAAAACGTACCTGTGGATTCCAATTTGTAGTGCCACTTACAAATTGAATGCTTTATTTGATTATTTGAGTACCTACTTAAACCCGAGATTCTATCGCCGGCCCCGGCGAATAAAATGGTAATGTGCTATTACGATAGTTTAAACTTTATTGCATATTCGATATTTAGGGGCCAGATTACACTTTGTCAATTTTTTCAGAAATTTCCTATGGTTATTTCAGAAGTTACGAGATTTTTATTATATTCGCGGGAAAAGTATTCAACATAATTTTTGTAAAGCTTAATACAATTTTATTCCAGTAAGTATCGTTAAGTTTTGTCATAGAATACACAATCATGTAAGTTGCTATTACTGTAATCTGCAATCGATTGTTTGTCAGCAAATAAAATGGTAATATTACATTACGATATGGGATCCTATCACTATTTATCAACCAATAATATAGCAATGCTTTATCACGGTAACGTATTACATGAGATTTTACGCGAATAATATCGTAATGTTGCTTTACAGTTTAAGATTATGCCTTTAATTTATGGTAAATTAAATTTCTTTACTAACAAAATTTCTAAGAATAATAATAATAATAATATTTATTTGACGTAAAAGTACATACAGAGTGACAATAAAACATGGGAATGGCCTGACACAAAATGTTGATCAATGACCCCCATGCTAGGAAAAACCTGTGTTACAGGGGTCATCCATCCGTCCATTATGGATGTTATAGTAGTTACTTACAATTAGTAAAGTGCACTTTTGTAAAAAATATATAAATATTCAAATAAACTATACTAATTCAATTGATTTTGAGGATAAGAAAGGTAGTATCTATTAATGTGCCGGGTGTGTGTTGTTTCTGTGAGTGTAGGTGTGTAAGGGGAGTGTAGATATATGTACGAGTGAGTGTAGGTAGGTATGTATGAGTGAGTGCCTGATTTGTTTAAGTTATGCTTTAAGTAATTCTTCCGTGTCGTCATAATTTAGGGTGAGCAGATATTAGTCAATATATTATACAATTATTTTGTGAAAAATTACCTTTCTTTTGGTATTTGAGCAATCCCGCTATGTATACATGTTAATGAGATATTTACGAAAAACGGTTCTTTTTCCCTGTAAGATTTAGTTTTTACGATTACCATTTTATTCGCCGGGGACGACGCTATATTTAAATCACCTTAAGAGGGCGTACAACGGTCCAATCCTTTAAAAAAATATTATCTCGAGACTGAGAAGGAATTATGAAAAACGGCTCAATAAGGAACCTCGGTAGTTGTGTCTAGAACTTTCTAATACCTTTTATAAAGTTTCATATTGAGACACGAAGCAACAAAATACGATCTAAAGAAAAATAGCCACATTCCTCTAGATCGTATTTATTATTATTATATTGATATGTAGCCGTGTGTCCTACTAAACGAGTTCACTAATAATTGCATGCTCTCTAGAGTCTAAAGCATGAAGTTGAAATGTTCTCTTATAATATGCATGTAGGGCATTTTTTTGATTGTGGTAGCTGCAGTTAGCTGTTATTTACTTGGAAACAATATTTATATAGAAAACTAGATGACCAGACGGCGTTCTCCTGTTCCCTAGAACTCGATCGCAGCGCCACTTACCGGGTTCATTATTGTGAATCTAAACCATCCAGGGTCCCACTCAAACACAAACAAAAAAAAACTTTAAAATCGGTCCATCCATTTAGCATCCTAAACGGCTGAACCGATGCTAATGAATTTGTTTGTGAAGTTCAGTGACATACACACAACAGAAGAATTATATCTATAGTGTTATTATAAAGAGGTAAAATTATTTTGTAAGTTTGTATGTTGGGGGTAATCTCTGAAACTACTTAACGGATTCTGAAAATTATTTTTGTATTTGATAGCCCAATTCCTGGAGAAGGTTATAGGCAATAGGTTATATCACGCTGCGACACTAAGGAGCCAGGAAAAAATAAAAAAGGCAGTAAGAACGCTTTGTGAAAATGAAGTAATAGCGCAGGTGGGCAACGGGATGTGACGTGAGGATCGGGACCGAAATTTCACGCGGAAGAAGTAGCGTTACAGAAGTTAGCATATGTATAAAGAAGATAATAGTAAGATTACGCGCAATTATACTGATCGCAATCTTATTACCGAATAGAAATCTGTTATAACTTAATTCATCTAAATAATCGTTTTAAAAGTATAGATCGGTCAAATGTTACGCTTTCTCTGAAGGTCATTTGACGGAAAGCAAACTTGATTGCCCACGGCGTATTGCGCCATAGCTTTGAAGTTTCTCTCACTTTTAATTGGAGGAGACACTAATCCACAAACACTTCGAGTCGTCGTCGCTTTGAATATCCGTCAGAGCTGATAAAGATCTTAGACCTATCAATCATGGAATGTCAGATGATGATGTAACTTTGTAACCACCGTTATTTGTGTTTCGGCAATTATATTTTGCATATTCATTGTAAATAATCGTTTGTTGCCCGTCGTACTACCAGTAGTACCACGGGTAAAATCAGTCCCGTAGTACTACCAAGCGATCCAGTAGTACCACGGGAAGTTTTTTTTTACCTGTAGTACTACTGGTAGTCCGCATTTCATAGTTTACTCCACGAAAACCCTAGGAATATTGCGAAAACACGGATAATTAGACATTGGTAAAAACATTTTTGCGAGCAACTTGGAAGTAGCGCTCGCTGGCGGCTGCGGCGGCACCGCTCGCTACGCTCGCTCGGCTCGCGCGCGGTTGGTCACAGTTTTAACCTAACCTAACCTATTCCACTCAGTTCAAAATTACGAATAATACAATCTGCCGCAGAAATGTTTTTACCATTGTCTAATTATCCACTCGCAGGCAAATTGTATGATTCGTCATTTTGAACTTTTGTGTAAACTATGAAATGTGGACTACCAGTAGTACCACGGCAAAAAAAACTTCCCGTGGTACTACTGGATCGCTTGGTAGAACTACGGGATTTTTTTTACCCGTGGTACTACTGGTAGTAATACTGGTAGAACCACGGGCAACACACTTAAATAATGTGTGAATGTGCCGCTAAATATTAATTAAATTTAATGTTAATGAAGAAATAATTTCGCAACAACGGTTTCCGATAAATAAATTTTCATTTTACGTTAGCCGATAGGACGTACGCAATCGCATTATGAAGTAATTTATCAGAAGCCGCGGACGTTCGCCTCGTAATCCATCCTCATAAGCGGACGACTGCAGAAGCGCCCACAAACCGGTAACTTAATCCTCGTCAATTTTTCACAAACTCTCACTTTGTAATTTTTTGCTGCAGCCGCAATATTCTAACATTTCTCGCGTTGATTTCAGATTATTCAGGGTGCCTTCCAACTATTAATTGGTGGCCGATTTTTGTCAGATATTTGAAATGCTACATAAAAATGGGTTTATGCATAACATCGAAAAACTATCTTTTTACCAATCACATATTGATAGGAGAGCTGACAGCCAGATACTTAATTAAGTCTTGTTTAGTATTGCCATACTAATTTATAATATTCACATCTATCTATCTCTTTCTCACTATCTTACTGCTCTCTCTCTCTGGTACAGCCATTCGACATACACGCGCTCTGTACAATATTATTTAAAACTGTGGAATTAAGCACCCGATAATGTCATTGTGAAGTGTGTAATAACAAAGTAATATTAAATAGTTTGTGTTTGTGCATATTTGTTTCTATAAAACAACCTGCTGACGTCAACAATACTCATCATAAAATTGGTCCTTCGACCCGGATTCTATTATATTATATTATATCGGAGTCTAATATAGGTAGGTATATTTACTTATTTCTAGCAGAGAAAAGAAGCCCGCATACCTCTACGTCCTCCAACAAAGTCGGTAGACAATCTTCAAAAAGTCGATCGTCTGAAAACTCCTTTAAGATAACTGTAGCCTACCTACAACGGTTGATGTTCTGATATCAATCCCTTAAGCCGCAGCTGAGAGCGTCAACAAAAGGATGTCGATCGTTATTGTGCCGCCCGATGCACCAGTAACCTGACACAACTAAAGCACTATTATGACCTTAAAATCGATATTGAGCGAGTACGATCTCGAATAGAATACATTTTGGCATCGATATTCACTCGTAAAACAAAGCGTGATAAAATGTTAGATACTATAAAAGAGTTATATCATGACGTTCATGAGATTCCATCAAGTATTTCACATCAATTTACGATTTCTCTCGGAGGTAGCTGTATAATGGCATTCTGAGCTTGATTGTGTTATATACCTATGATGCTTTACATTCAGAATACCTGATGGGATTTGTAGAATTATAATTGCTAAGTAGATTTTACAGTGCTACATACAGCACTTCTATGTCCGTAAATAATGCTTAGCGATGAGTTTATGTAGGTAGCAGCAGCGAAGTGTCCATTTTTGTAAGATAGAAGCCGAAGCAAATTCGGTTTTAAATTACTTACTTACCAATAAAGTAAAAATTATTTCATAGTATTTCCCTTACTGAATTTAACACTATACAGTTTCAATTAGTAGAACCAAAAAGATGCAATCACTACACAAACAAAACTTTCAATGTTTTACTGAAATTAACTCAACTATAATAGGTACTATTATTCGAAAGTATTATTATTATAGGAATATAGAGAATCGAATACAGTACAGTTCAACAGGTATAACTGAAAAAAATGTGGAATATTCCTCTATTTCGTTCTCACTCCGCATTTTTTTTATTTTATATTTGTCTCTATCGTAACGCGTTGTACAGCGACTTACTCTCGTCCATATCGAGCGGTGTCACGTGACCTTCAGTGACATCATGACGGGATCGCTATTCTATAAATTTTTAGTTTCCGATTATGACATTTTGGCCCGGATTATAAAAAAAGTTGTTGTTATTCAAAGCCAAAATTAGACGTTTTTGTTGTTTAAATGTTATGGTTAATTAAAAACAAGTAATGTAACTATATTTTTTGGCAATAGTAGACACTAACTATGCCATTTTTCAATAGCGGTACAGTTGCTGATGCAAAACTCCGAAGGGAATCGGGCATCATGTTATATGGTGCTTTCGCCACTGGTATGTAATGTTATATGTTTTATTATGTGATGAGTATTTTTTTTTTACTGTATGTTTGATGTTTTCGTCAATAATGGACTGATTTATAAAAATATTTTTTTCATTTGGTAGATTAAGCTTGCGCGGTGGTCCCATATAAATTGTATTTATATGGGATTACTTTGCTAGTTTTTATGTTAGCTTCGATAATACGTATTTAACCCACTGTGTATCTTGATGATGTTATAATACTTCATGTCACTGTTATTTAAATAGCAAGAAGTAGTATACGAATTGGTGTCGGGTTTGTAACATAAGCAAAAAGTTTTTTTTAGAAATGTTTTATCCACGATTCGATTTGCCAATTTCGGAAGTCGGTGTTTTAGGATCTGTATTGTAATTTTTTGTTACCGACTTCCGAAATCAAATTTATTTTCCATTTTGTAGTGCTTATTTTGGAAGTCGGTTATTTTTAGGGTTCCGTAGCCAAATGGCAAAAAACGGAACCCTTGTGGATTCGTCATGTCTGTCTGTCTGTCTGTCCGTCCGTATGTCACAGCCACTTTTTTCCGAAAGTATAAGAACTATACTGTTGAAACTTGTTAAGTAGATGTATTCTGTGAACCGCATTAAGATTTTCACAAAAAATTGAAAATAAAACAATAAATTTTGGGGGTTCCCCATACTTAGAACTGAAAATCAATTTTTTTTTTCATATAGGATAGGGATATGGGATAGGTCTTCAAAAATTATATTGAGGTTTCTAATATCATTTTTTTTCTAAACTGAATAGTTTGCGCGAGAGACACTTCCAAAGTGATAAAATGTGTGCCCCCTGTAACTTCTGAAATAAGAGAATGATAAAACTAAAAAAAAAATTACCATGTAAACTTCCACCGAAAATTGGTTTTAACGAGATCTAGTAAGTAGTTTTTTTTTTATACTTCATAAATCGTAAACCGCGCTTGCTGCTACGGAACCCTTCATGGGCGAGTCCGACTCGCACTTGGCCGCTTTTTTTAAATCCTAATTACTTAAAAGTATTTTCCAACTAAATTTTACCAACCGAAATGACAGGTTTCAGGTGACCATTCTAACGCGCCCGAAGCGTTGTCTTGATTTCTTTCTCTCCCGAATCAGCGTAGGAGCAACGTTCCAACGAACGAAAGCTACTAATTTAATACTAAAAAGTAATATAAATAAAACACTCAATTAAAACAGATCATTAATTCCGACAGAAATCAACAACAAAATCATACTCAACTTGAACTAAAATAACGTATAAACAACAGAGAGTACACAAAGCGAAACTTTTGAAATTAGCTACCAAATAAATTTTATTTACTTTGGCTTTTTGTTAGTTGATGAATAATAACGAGGGATCTGTGAAAATACATTGAGCTTAACAATGTATTATTATAATAAATATTACGTAAAGAACACTTAAAAGTTTATGAGAACAGACGTGTATAAAGACAAGCGTGGAAGTTGCGGCTTGACTCTTATGTAATGCTTTCTCCAAAAACGCATTTGAGAAATAAAATAGAATGCGTTCCTTTTGTAGTGCTCCAACAACAATGGCGTGGCGCCGGAACTTGGTATAAAAATGAAAGTGGATTCGCCTGTTATTTTTATAAACCCAACAATCTTGTTTCATTTGCTTGACTCCTTATTAGCATACGTCGGTAGTGTCCGCGGCGTTCGTACAGCTAAACTCTTAACACGATTTATGAAAACTCGCTTTCGGCTTCAAAATATGTGCCAAATTAAATTGCCTACTTTTAGACACGTCACGTAATTGGTGTTGACAGGTTTTTGAAACAAATTAACATAATTTACCATCATGTGACTTAAAATAAAAGCGTTAAAGTACCTACTTCCTTTTTAAAAGCAAGTGTTTTATTTATTTTACCCTATGAGCCGGGTAAGAATACTCTCAAGAGAAATCGATTAGGTATCAATCAGGTGGTAATTAATTCCGAAAGGAGTCTGCCATTAGCAGGATACATAAAAGACGTATAAAGATAGCTTTAAAGATTTTATTCATGGATTTATTTCATTACTTTCTTAGGCTTAAAGTTTAACGTTGTGCCACATTTTTGCTACGCCAAACAAATAACTTTGGCTGTAATAAGACATGGATTTTCCGCTGTTACGGCAGAAAAGTAATCACATAAGTTGTTGTAAGTACCAGCTAACAAGCGATGGCATATGGACAGGAGGTTGAATAGCGCGTATCGTGGTTTCAGCCTTTATCACTGACTGCAATTACTTACTAATTGAGCCTATAACTGATACAATCATCATCTATACTAATATTAAAAAGCTGAAGAGTTTGTTTGTTTGTTTGTTTGAACGCGCTAATCTCAGGAACTACTCATTGGAATTGTTATTTTTTTTTGTGTTGGATAGTCCATTTATCGAGGAAGGTTATAGGCTATATAACATCACGCTACAACCAATAGGAGCGGAGCTAAATGAAAAATGTTGCAAAAACGGGAAAAATTATTCCTTTTTGAGAGCTTCCGGTGCGTGCGCTGCGTAAACGGTTTAAGTTACGCAAATATCATGTATCATGGAATTGTTCCTCTTTAAAAGTTCTAATTAAAGTCCGCAACAGCATACGTCTATCTTTTAAGATTGAATCACTATAACCTTTTTTTTATGGTAATCAAAAATTTGTTCGAAATTAATGCATTATTTGCGAAGGAGTTTTATCAACATAATATTAATCCTTATCCAAAAAATGGAATTAAACTGAAGTTTATTTTTTTTATTTGTTTATATGAACGCGCTAATCTCAGGAATTACCAGTCGGATTAGAAAAATTATGTTTGCATTTGATTGTCCAATTCTCGAGAAAGGCTTTAGGCTATTTAACATGACCCTAGGACTCTTAGGAGCCGGGCAAAAAGTAAGAAAGAACACTAAGCGAAAACGAAGTAATAGCGCGGGTAGGCTATACGATGAAACGGGGTGGGGGCCCCGGGGTACAAGAAATTTCACGCAGACGAAGTCGCGGGCAGAAGCTAGTAATTAATATCTATATCGATAGGTATAATAACAATTTATCAAATAACTAATACCTGAATTATCTACCAGTGCATCGGTATCTAGGCAGCCATGTCGTTATTCTGCGGCGATCGTAAAAACAAATGAGTTTGGACTTTCTTTAGCTAAGATTCGGTCAATCGGTCAACCGGTCTATTACGGGCTCTGTTTATGAATAATAATAATATTCATTCGAGATCGAACCCCGAAATTGTTTGTTACTAATGAATATAGAATTTTTATATGGAACTGCAGTATCCGGGCGTAAATATTATGACATATCGAGCTTTAAATAAAATGTCACAGAGATAGGTAGGGTAGGTAGATAGGTAGATATGGGTGAAAAAGATGGAGCACTACGAAATCAATCCGAGCTGGATGGTGCTGATCCATGCGTCATGTTCGTGAACAGGCGCCGTCAGTTGGGACTGGTCATCTCTTGACTGCCAGGGCTTATTTTTAATATTTAATTTTATATTTTGAATTGTTTTATTGGTTTTTACATTGTCTCACATATAGAAGCAACAAGAATAATGTACCCAGGATTTTGTAATATCTTGATTTAAAAGAGTGTCCTTGGAGTTTCTTACCCGTTGTTCTCCATAGTGATCTACGTATTGGAATGGGCATCTAGCTTCAACTTTCTTTCTGACTAACAAACCGTCTCTTTGACAATTCAAAAGTGCCTGTAAATGGTTTGAGTTTGAATCTTTCTCTAAAACATAATGTGCGATATTTTCGGTCGGCTAGTAGGTACTGTATCTCTACCCAATTGCTAGGTACTCGTATGAACAACATACCTACATAAAAAGGTCGGAACCCCAAAAATATGAGAGACTTATCATCCATATATGTATATATCCTAGGGTAAGCTGACCAAAAGCTTTGGGAAATTACGCCAGCTGATGAACTTTCAAAGGAGAGTTTAAAAACAAAGGTTTTTATGCAGACAATCCAGGGTAATCGAAGTTTACTTGACGATTACCGGTAAATCCGTTGAAATTGTTAAAGGAACGGGATTATGTGACATGTATTTTTTTTTTATTATAGCTGGATATTTTTAGAAAGGGCTTGAGTTTTTTGTGGTTTTAGAGGAAGCTATCCCAACGACTTTTTTTTTCAACCAGAAATTAATAAATTATTAGGTACGCGGCATGTTTTTTTAGGGTACCGTAGTAAACAAGGAAACTTATAATTTTGCCATGTCCGTCTGTCTGTATGTCTGTCTGTCCGTTTGTATGTCGGTCTGTCTGTCCGCGGCTTAGCTCAGAGACTTAGTACTGCTGTAATTTGGTATGAGTATACATATTAATCACGCCAACAAAAAAATATTTAGTGTACCTTCCGTACACGTAAAGTGGAGATGATATTTTTTTTTTCTCGTCTATTCCATGGTGTGGGGTATCGTTGGATAGGCCGTTAAAAAATATTGATTCATTTATACCAGCGCTGCTGCACTCATTTTTAAATGTCGCAGCATCATGCTGAGACAGGAGCCTTTTGGCCTAGTACAGGACTCTGTTTTTATTTTTATTCTTATTATATAATTTTTACGCTCATTGTCTCATTACGCTCATTGTCCCGTTATGCTCATTGTCCCATTACGCTCATTGTCCCGTTACGCTCATTGTACGCTTGCGTCGCATCTATGTTTTGTTATGACGTTGTCACGTTAAACTATCCGTAAACCAACTTTACATACAACCAAATTTTTTTAATGCTTTTATAATTATGTGTTTAGTTTGTGATCTTCCTGTGCGAGTCACAATAAATACTTTTGCTTTCTTTCTTTCTATATGTTGTAGTTGTTTCAGATCTAACATTAATTATTTCTCCAGTAGTATATATTTAAAGCTAGGTACTTTTCATTTTGTTACACATTTGGTAAGTCATTTAATTCCAATTCTGACAAATTTTATTTGTGTAATAGTGTATACGAATGTCTTACATCGACATTAACCAAGAGAAATCTCATATGTTAAACAGTATTCGATGGTGTTTCTTGATAAAACATTTTACATACATATCTCACCAATAAATCTTGCTCAACTTTCGGACTGACCGAAAAGTTAATACTTTCAATGCTACTACATAAACATGAATATCAATACAATTTCATTATCCGGACCTTAATAAAAAGTAGTTTTTTTTTTTAACTAATTGCTCCCCGCGGTTTCACCCGCGTAAGTTTCGATTCCGTGGTTTACAGGCAAAATTTTGCTACTTTGGGTTACATTAATGTAATTTTTTGGATCTCTAATTTTTTTTAAATAAATTTTAGCCTATGTTACTTCCTGATAATTTAGCTTTCTATTAGTGAAAATATGTTTAAAATCGGTCCAGTATTTTCGGAACTTATTCGATACAAACAAAAAAATTTTTCCTCTTTATAATATTAGTTAAGTTATTATATTTTAAATAGCATCACGCTTATGTTTTTGGCTACAGTTCAATAATAAGATAAGGAGTTACGAATGTTACAAAGTCAACGCCAAAACATGTCACTTCGGACATACATACGCACAAAAGGTAAAGTCATAGAAGATTTAAAGTTGCAGGTTCTGCAGGCTAAGTAGGTCAGAATTATCATATTAAATTACTTACTTTAAATACCGTGCAATCCGTATTCTAGAACGATAATCATTATAAATTATCCCAAGAATAAACATAACATTGTAGTTGAAAAACATGCTCTCCCATACATTTCAACTGCAAATATAAGTTGGTCGACTATTACTCGTTAAATTGTAAAGCCTACTCTGTGATAGTTTTCCTTTTAATCTATAGTTAAAATAATATACTACTGCCGCGAATGGGCACCATGGGACGATAGAAAGAAATTGCAAAAAAAAAAGTTTGATTTTAACACTCTGTCGGCTTAATTAATATTCCTACCTATACCCATGACATATTACAGCATTCTGGTACTAAGAGTCTCTGAGCTAAGCCGCAGACAGACGGACAGACAGACAAAGGGTATGGCGAAACTATAATGGTTCCTTTTGTTGACTATGGTACCCTAAAAAGGTTTTATTTTACCACTTTGTCAACGTGATTAATTAACGTAATTAAAGCTTTCTATTACTAAGATTCTCTGAGCTCAGCCGCGGACAGACTGGCTATAAGGGTTCCTTGTTGATTACAGAACCTTTAAAAATAATAAATATTTCGTTACTTCAGGGCCTATACTACCTCAAATGGCTTAGCATGATCCTCCGTTATGTCGAAAATACTGCAGCATTAATTTTGAAATAAATATGTGGTAAAGTTGAGGATTAATGTTAAGTACTATGTTAGCCGAAAACACGATTCCATAAAATTTTCTCGATAGAAAAAAAATCCAAAGTTACCTCCAAACCGAACAATAAACCGCTGGTATTCAAAAAATACTTTAAGATAATGAAACTTTGCATATTAACCGAACTAACTATAAAGCAGGTCTTATGTTATTTACTTTTTTTAAATTACCATTATTTTCACCGTAAAACGAAATTACCTAAACTATCGGCGCCTTGGAACCTTTTCCCTGCCGCTCTGTCTCGCTTGCTCGCGTGACCGGTAGCAATAGTGTGCGAGCGAGATACAGAGTGAGGTGGGGCTGAGGTAGTATAGACTTTTAAGGTGCTCTTACAAGGGCAATTTTTTGAGAAATTATCGCTCGGCAACACTAATGGATCAATCTGGATCAATGAAGTGGAGAAATCTGGAGCAACAACAATAAAATGCGACAATTATTTCGGGATTATAATACCAGCCTATAACTCTCCCACTGCTGGGCATAGGCCTCTTCTCATACAGAGAAGGCACGAGCATTGATCACCACGCTTGCTCAAGACGGGTTGGCGATTTCAGACTTATATTAACTATAAAGTCCAGGTTTCCTCACGATGTTTTTCCTTCACCGATGTCAGTAATGTCCAAGATAAACTCAGAAAGTACATATGAATTGAAAAAGTCACATTGGTACTTGCCCAGATGTGAACCCACAACCTCATGCATGAGAGGCGAGGCCTTAACCAACGGGCCATCATGACACTATTCTATTCTATACTATTTCGGGATTATTGCTTCATATTGCTCTATATATTTATCAATGTCGCCAATATGCGTTGCCGAATATCCAATCGGTTTGGAAAATTTTAGTAAATTTTCTTTCGATCTCGTTTATACTTATAACTACGTCTCGTTTTAGCGAGAGTCAGTGCAGTAAAAGTGTGTCGTCGGTGTATTGACATGTATTGCCTAGTTTTTTAAGGTTGCTCCATATTGCATGGTATTGTGTGGCCGTATCTCTGGCAACAGGTTGCTACATGTTGCCATCGCCCTAAATTGCCGGGTGTAGTCGTGACGTCATAGTTGACGAGAATTGACCAGGATTGAGCAATTTTAGTTGCCCGTGTAAGCATACCTTTAGTTAGCTGTAGTCGAATAATTAATTCACTCGAGTAATCTGACATGTGCTGTCACTTTGTGTATTAAAATGGTCATATTTATTGTAATGGTGATCATTTAGATTAATTGATTTATAAAGTGTAAAATAAATATATAATATATGTATTGGTGGTGCCAGTCGTTCCGTGTGGTGCCGGACGTAAAGAATATCACCACCCCATTTCCTCCCGTGGGTGTCGTAAAAGGCGAATAAGGGACTTACTAGAGAATAGGCAGCAGCGTTCTCTATGTATTTTTAACACCATACTGCGATCGCCAACCCGCGTGCCAAGCGTGGCGATTACGAGTATAGCAAATCCCCCCCTTTTGGGGGAGGCCTATATCCAGCAGTGGAAGTGGTTTTCAGTCTTTCGGCTGAAATGATTAAATGATGATATATGTATTGTATAAATGTAAAAGTCTAGAATACAATACATATTTCCTAATTATTTAACAGTGTGACAGCTAGCACCTGTCAGTTTCCTCCAGTGAATTAATAATACGACTTTACAAAACCAATCTCAACTCAATCTATTTTTTTTTTTTTTTAATATCAATGTCATCAGCCTATTTATTTCTAGATAATCATCAAATCAATCGTAACACATACAAACAGTACCTAAACCACGCCAGAATTTACCAAAATTATCTCAATTGAACGCAAATCAGTTCAGATTCAGTGGCACAGCGCTATCGACCGCAACAGAACAACAGTAGCACAGAAATGACAGAAGGTTAGCTGTCGCAGCGCTGGGGTTCTGTCTCGCATTGGGTTGCAGCAGTTGAATTTTGCGTGGATGTGATGCATATCGTCAGCTTAGTGGTGAAGAGAGCTAAATCACACTTTTGACCGAATTAAGTTATGAACACCATCATACTCGTCGTTAAACGGAGATTATAGTCGTGATGAGATCTAAGTGATAGCTCAACTAGAGGTTTGGTTTTTCATTCAGACGTGAAAGGAGTTAAATGAAACTAGGAACAAAAAATGAAGTGGTGAATTTTTGATTTATCTTTATCTTGGAACCAGTTTAGTGTGGAATAGCTCCCTTCACTACTAAGTCGACAAATTTACCGCAAATAAACGAACTTTCTTACTTTCTTGCCAACGAGCTAAAACGCACGCACACACAGACATGCTTCACGTATGTGCATGCACAACAGTGATGTTGCGACATTATTGCACTGGCCACTAGGGTTGCCATCCGTCAAGATTTGTCTAAACATGTTCGGCTTTTTGTGCCGCGCCGCCCGTACTTGGTCCGGCTATGTCATTTGTGCGGACTTTAAAATAACGGGGACTTTTTTTGACGTGACAACGTCTAATAAATCGATGAACGCCGGCTGCATGCACGAAAATGTCCCGTTACGCTCATTGTCCCGTTACGCTCACTGTACGATTGCGCCGCATCAATGTTTTGTTATGACGTTGTCACGTTAAACTATCGTCCGTAAACCAACTTTACAGACAACCAATTTTTTTTTTTATAAAAAATGTCTTACTCTTTTTTTTTTTTTTTGTTGAATTAAACATCAAAAAGTTAAATAACTTTTTGGCCAATATGGATTTTAGTCAGGACTTTTGAATTTCGAAACGGTAACCCTACTTGCGACTGGCATTCGGTTGAGGACTTGAGAGTTCAGATAGATTAAAATCGCCGTGCGCGTTTTTTCGGTGGTTGCATGCACGGAGCCAACCTTCTGAACTATTCTGTGACCATAGGAACTGATGTAATGACGACAGTGCTATCAAAGTTGACCGCAGAGAGATTAGGCGATCAGTTGATTACGACTTATTGCTTTCTGCCCTTCACCAAGCGAAATGTTGTACGTGATTTATTGCTTTTGGTATCTGCTTTGTAGTACCTACCTATTTGTAATCTTCTTTCTGTTGGCGGTATTATAACTTTGTGGTCATGATGAGAAACTGTCAATCACAGTAAATGGAGATTGAAATACCAGCTGTGATTGCGATTCAGTTAAGTTGGCTTTACCAGGACAATAAATTGTGACGATAATATCCTTATCCGAAATTTTCAGGTGGTTGCTCCAATCAATATAGGATTAGCAATTAGGCCGTTTAAAACAAAAACTCTTCAACACTTTCAAATATTATTCAAAACCAGTTCATTATCCTGAGTAGAATCAGTTGCACCAGCTGTGGTACATACATTAAAAAACTATGACTGGAATATCAAAAGTGAAAACATCCATGCAGGTTTAATGTCCACTCACTATTTCCTGTCACACTCGAAAGTACTTCACTTTCATGTAACACAATTATTATTGCAGTACAGCTCAACACTTATCCAAATTAACGTACGGTACTCACGAGTCGATAAGTTCATTACGAACATGATCCACGTCTGAATTACAATGAATTAGTGGCTGTATATAGGTATTATCGAATTACAGCCAGCATTATTTCATTAAGACTATCGCTGCCTCGTCTAGATCTCGGATGATGCATGCACGGCTGACCAGATTCAATTACTACGAAATTGATTACCATCTGTCTAAGCCGAGGCTAGCATCTGCCTACGCGTCCCTTACGGCTGCGTATTACAAAGCGACGATTTAATTCAATGGATAAATGGTTTCACCTCGTCTGTATGCTGATTTGACCGTAATGAAGTTCTTGTTCTTATTGTGGGTGGATGAAGATGTATGGACGAAAAGATTTTCTTTCTTATCGAATGTTTTGTCAGGCTTTAGCAATTTACTGCCACAACAATCTATAGCGAGAATACCCTAAATACCTTCTACCACTATATTACTACCTTTTTTTTTAAGGCTCTCGGCCTTTGGACATAAGACCGGGGAGTGTGGGATTTCTAACTCCCTAAAAGCACCCCGGTGGTCACCGGAAGGGGCATCGTTACCTCTCAAAAGACCGATCCGAAACCCCCTCTGTGCAATACCTATTAAGGCATATCTCTGGGGAGACTGTAAAGAGGTCTCCCCGAAACCTGACTATGCAAGTGTGTGTAAGGTAGCAAGTGACCACTGCATGCCGTCTTCCCTGAGGTCACTCAGTGGACCGATAGAGTTGCACTTTGAGCGCCCGTGACCCTAAATTCCCGCCTGCCTTAAAAGATGAAGGTGGGGTTTCAGCATATTAGGCGTGAAAGCGGTTTCCTCCCCGACGCGTTCTGAACCATCACGGTCTCACAGAAGGAGACCATTTCCCTCCAATTCTCCGACTCCGCCAGCATAGTCCCAAGCTGGCAGAGACATGTCTCTTCCGATCCTGGTGACCAAGACCCGTCATTCAGAAGCCCTCGCAAGGCACTCCTCGAGCGTGTGCTGTGCAGAACCTAGGCCGCCTCCGCAATGGTGGCAATTTTCCGTGGCCTCTCGCCCAATCTTGTTTGGGTACTTACCGATCCAACCGTGCCCGGTCAGCACCTGTGTGAGCCTATAAGAGATGCACTACTCTTTACCGTCAAGCTTCGAAGTGCAGTAAGACGGCTTCAACAACGCGCTTACGCGAATATTTCTTTTTTTAATATTTTTTTTATATATTTTCAGCACCTGCCATCTCATCTCTTCACCACCCTTGGTGGACTGGTAGAGAATTCCTAAGGCATTAAGTCCGCCTTTGTACCTTATTTTATGCGAGAAGTTTAAATAAATAAATAAATAATTGCTGCAGCCGCTCACGCAACCACTCGATCGCGTGTCGCCGTACTAAGTTACTACCTACTGGCTTTCAAATGATATTTTATGGACCAAAATAAACTATTTAAAAAAAGTTTTCATGACGTCATAATAAAATATGAAAGAGCCACGCAGTAAAAAAATTACACAATCACATTTTTCACTCATCATTTATTCAAGCGTATGGGACATTCGCAGCGGCCGTGTACGTAGTACGCATGGAACGCGTACGGCCGCACACAGGCGCCGCCAACGTTTGTTCAGCGAACTCGTAAATTATTTATGTGCAGGATTACTTGTGAAAAAAGTTTGTCACGGACGGTCTCACCTGTCCGAAGCTCGGGGGTTCAATAAAATCCGAGTCGTCGCCAACAAGTGAAGCCATCACCCGCAGGCCGGGGTGCATAAATAATTTAGCCGGGCAATCCGCCGCTTGTTTGCATGCGGATTATCATATTAAACGGATATCAGGGTCGTCGACCGCAGGCCCGATACAAATGCAAACAATATCATGCAACATTTATAAAACCAAACAGTAGGCAACAGAAGCCGCTCAGCTACCGCATTGAGCTGTCCGAGCCGAGCGGTGCCGAAACCGGAATCACACCGGGTGTACCTTTCGGACTGAACAAACGATTACACCGTCGTCTATTAGACGGTTTTCTTCGGTTCTCGATGTAACACTTTGATCGAGTGGACAGTTCTCATGAAATGGATCGGACCGATCATGAAAGGAGAGCAATTCTATTTTTCAACAATTTTCCTGTTTGTCCTTCGAATGCTCTTCAAATAAGCTTTTTAGTTGGTCTTTGTTGTTTTATTACAAGGAAACCATCGACCGGAATCTTGATTAAACAACTGAAATAAAAATTGATATCTACTCAAGTCAAAATCCAACATCTAAAATGTTACATTTTTAAGCAATTTGATCAAAAGTAACCCAAAACTTGAGAACTAAAGAAAAATAAAAGATGAATGTTGATTAAATATAAAAAGAGAATAGGTATATTTTTTGTAGTGACCCCTAATTGACCTTTTATATGTATAAATTTATATAATATCTATGTGTAGGTATTCAAATTAGCTAGATCTTATGAAACTGCTTAGGCACTGGCTTAGTGGGCTACATATCAAATATCATCTATTCATGTCACTAGATTGCACGTTGGCTAATTTAGTCATTTTATTTCTTCCTGGTATTGTAACGAAGTTGTTAAGCCGCATTTTGGGATTCAAACTACATCCGATGATATTCAGTTTCTATCAGAATCTTACGAATTGAAGTAGGTATTCGGAGGGTAGCTTTATAAGGCGGTTTGTAATCGTACACAAACCGCCCTATTCGTTTTTAAACCCAATATCCTGAAATAAATAAATAATGTTATATAAGTAACAATGCTACCTTCAGGGAATATTTATTACAAGTTAAGGATAAGCTTACAGCATACAGTGCACATCGGAGAAGAAATGAGAAACTTGTTATCTCCGGTACTTATATTAGTTTTACATTTCATTTATATTTTCTGTTTACCTGTGTATCCGAGGAATTTAAAATTTCATTACAGCTGCAGCAGTAAGCCTTGTGCCTATATAGGACAGCTAGGATAGTTTTAAGCGAAATGAGATTTTAGTGGATGGGCCCGCGTTGTACAAATATAATAATATTGAAAACATGTGTACGCCATTTTGTTGTTATTAACTTAAGTAATGTAAAACATAATTATATCCACAACAACTAACGAATAACTGTAACAACCAAGAACGTTTACATAATTCCAAACAGGGTTCTTTGACTGGGACCACAATTCACGACCAGACAAAGACAATGATATTATAATGATATCACGGGATTTGCTACAAAATACAATTATACTCAAACTTGTTCGTTAAAGTTGTGACGTAAGCAAACTCCGGTAGTCTTCCAAAATTCAGGGGAAGTCGTAGGAGCAGTCGTTTCATTTCGTAAACGGGTTTCCGTTTCCATTTCGCAGATCAGCCAACAATGCGCAAGGGTAATTACGTACACAAACAATTTTCTTCGAGTTTCCTCAGTATACAAAGACAACGTGACAATAAATTAGTTTATTATTAGCAAACTTCGATATTATTCCTCTCTGAGTTTGTTCAAGCATCAAAGCTACGAAACAATTGAGTGAGAAACAAATGATAACTTTAACAATGGAATAATAAACCATGACAGAAGCTGGACACTTCTCAAGGCTAGTATTGACATTGTGGCAGCGGCCAAGTCGCAAAAACAGTATAAGAGTTACTGCTCCAGCTAAGATGGCCATGGTTTGAAAAAGGTGGATAAATAAAACGTACACACATCAAAAAAAGTTTGTGATCACTAGCCTCTGTACATTTTTTTTTTGTGCTTGAAAATAAATAAGCTGATATAATTTTTTAAATTGAACTTTATCAAGAAAAATTCTTTGTTGTTTGTTTTTTTTTTTAAAGAAACAGCCTGTTTGAAATTAAAAAATAAAATTACTTTATTATAAAAAAAATTGAGTAGGTAATCCATACTAATATTATAAATGTGAAAGTAACTCTGTCTGTCTGTCCGTCTGTATGTTACGTTTTCACGCCAAAACCGCTGAACCGATCGTCATGAAATTTGGCAGAGATATAGCACGGGATATAGAGAAGGACATAGGCTACTTTTTTACGCGATAACCGACATCCACGCGGGCGGAGCCGCGGGCAAAAGCTAGTTAACCATAATGTAATTGTAACAGAAATTTGATAGAAAGAAAAAGACTGTTTATACAAAGTTAAACAAAAAATTATTTATAAAAGGTTTATATTCAATATAATATAACTCCTCCCCTGGCTCGAACACATGCGGTGATTCTAATGGGCATGCTGAGAATAAAGTTATCCAGCATTTCTTGGGGTAACCTGTCCCATTCTTGAATAGCGGCTTCATTGAGCTGTGGCACTGTCTGGGGACGTGGCTGACGGTTCCAAAAGCTCGCTTAAGAGCATCCCACGCGTGCTGGGTTTAAGTCAGGCAGTCATAATATAATCTACCGTACCTAATAAAAAAGATTTCGATTTTTTAAAGTGATCGCAAACTTTTTTTGATGGGTGTAGATCCACTTCAACTATTGGACACAACTGAATGTGGGTTGAATAAATAAATACTAACGAGTCCACTGGTGATATAAAAATCAATGAAGCATAATAAATTCAGTTTCAAAATCTACAATGTATAAACTTTATTTATTTAAAATATTTGCAACTTGAATTATTTATTCACTGGCGGAAACTGACAGATGCTAGCTGTCACATTTTTAAATAATAAGAAAATATATGTATTGTATTCTAGACTTTTACACTTATACAATACATAATTATAGGTATTATAAATTTATTTTACACTTTATAAATCAATTAAACTAAACGATCACCATTACAATAAATATGACCATTTTATTACGCAAAGTGACAGCTGGCATATGTCAGATTACTCCACTGAATTAATTATTTGACTTTTCTCGTCCTTTCAGCTACTAACATAACTACCACAAAGTGTATAGTTCGATGGCTCTACCTACTCGCTGCGTTGCCGTCACCACATGACGCTGGCAGAATAGTCGAAATCGGCTCAGTTGCCAAAGAAGAAAAAAAAATCGACTTTAGGTTAGCTTCACAAAATAATTTTGTAAGACAAAATACCTAAGAGTTGTAGTGAGCCAATTACGGCTGCTTCTATTTTATATTCCTTTAGCCGGGTTAAACAAAATCCTTTTAAAAATAATAACAAAGATGCTTAAACCAAGATTTTCCCTGAGATCTAAGCGGGAGCAAAACCGAGGTCTCTAAATTCATCTGCGAGTAAGAAGGAGTCGGTATGGCTAAAGACGCCCACTAAAGTAGACCCTTTGGGATTTACAACCGCCATCCCACACCCCTTTGCTCCTAATTCTCTACCTTTCTCTCGCAGCAAAAACAACTGGGAATCCGCTCGAAAAATAGTAAAAGCACTTTTCTTGTGTTTATCGTATGAACGAATAGTAACATATGTGCTTAGTTAAATGTTAGACAACGGTTTCATGAAAGACAAACGTTACCTACATTTATTTTAAAGGTATTTTTATCATTATGACCTGCATCGCAAAGGCCCCTACCTCTTTTATTTATTCCTTGTTTCCGTCAATCGTTTTGATTAACCAATTCCTGTCAATTTCTTCATTTACACAATTTTAATATTGTAACCTAGTTTCGTGTTGTTTCCGACTACGAATGTTTCACCCCTCTTATCACATGGGTCAAGCCGTCTCATAGAATTGTGTTACCAGATGGATTATGAGCAGTAACATCCACTAGATAACGCACGCGTTATAATGCGATCTCCTTTCGCCTGTGTAGTTCAGTGATTATGGGCACCATCCTTTCGGAATCGTTCGTTGTAGCATTCTATGGGGCAAACCATATTCAGTAGTCGAAATTTTAGGCATGTGTGAAATTGAATAAGCAAATCATTATCTACCTAGCCTTTTCCTATGTTTGGGTCAGCTTCCAGTGTAACCAGATGCGGCTGAATACCGGTATTTTACATGGAGCGACTGCATATCTGACCTCCACAACCCATTTACTGGGTAATACCTTTTGGTAAAACTGGTTGTCAGACTTTCGGGCTTCTGTCAACCCATAACGACTGTCAAAGATCCACGAATGACAGCCGAGACCAATGGCTTAACATGCTTTCCGAGGCACGGAGGGTCTTGGTATGTAAAGATGGTCACCCATCCACGAACCAACCGCGGCAAGTTCGTATAATCTGATTGAATGACTATTTCATGAATCATGACTTCATGACTTTTAAGATTATACTAACTTAAGGAGTTGTATTACTGATTCTAATGATTATAATTCTGTAAATGCAAGTATCACGATCTGTATGAAAACCAAGCGTGCCATTTTTCTACTACCTACTATGACGTCGCAAGCACTATTTAGTGATGGGAAAGTTCGTATAGTGCACTGATAAAAATGCACTCCAATCAAGTGACTTTTTAGCTTGATTGACGATATCTTGTTTAGATTAATCAAAATCTTAGTTAAGCTGATCATCACAACATGATTGCAGCAATACTAGTTCAAATTATTGAACGCTCAAACAAGTTTCTCAATTACCCATAACATGAAATCAGTGTAGAAGAGTTAATAAAGAGACAAGTTAAAAAAATGTTAACTGTAACAACGTAAGTTAGTTGAGTCAATCAAGCACTTTGATTACTTCAGTAAAGATCATTGTAACTTTAATCTACTTTAATAATCTTGGTTGGAGTAAATATGTTTTGACTTGATTACTGCAAATAGGTTTTGTGATAACTCCAATCAAGATCCCGTTTCAAATCTCAATCAAATAAAAGTAGTATAGCTGTGATCATTGTGCTTGATAGGCTCAGATGCAAACAAGTTACAGTGCGATTTTTATATTTTCATCAACAACTCAAACATTTGCATTCAGAAAGTATCATTTGATAAAGTGGAACTGATGAAGAAGACCACAAATGGCCACCGGAACTCCTCAATGATAACTATTTCACGGGTGGCGACATTCTTATCGCCGAATGTCGCCACCCGTGAAATACTTAGCGATTATGAAGCAAATTTAAATAAACAATTCTGATGAAAATGGTACCATCCAACTGATCTGTAGATGAAGCCGGAAGGTATGCACCGGAACTCCGTAATGAAACAATGTATCCTAGCCGTGTTTGGGCTTATTGGAATTGTCTAAACTGACCTTAACTAAAAAGTGAAATATAAAAACTTTTTAACAAAAAAAGCAACCGACTTCCAATAAAAACCACAAAAAACACTTTTTTGTTAATTAAAAAGTTTTTCTTTGCATACTTAATGCCTATACTTTAATTTATTTTCAAATCCAGCTTAGAGCCTTCTGTGACTAACTAGATATTCCAACCTAAATAAAACCAGAGACAAGCTAAATAATCTTCTAAAATAAGCAAGAAGCCGATCGAATTACCTCAAAGGACCGTATATAGGTGCAATACGGTTCGATGGCTTAACAAATCCTTTTCGAGGGTACAAAAGATCGCACGCCTCAGAACCGATAACTGGCTGCCGATTTTATCTGTGCCTTTGTGGTTGCTATCAGACTTTCAAAGAAATGAGTGACGAATAAAGCTTTACTCTTTAGCTAACGTTCCTTGTGACGCTGGAGCAAAAAAAAAATGAAAGTGTTCCAAGATTCGTATTTCAACCACCCGCGTTGATATCGATCAAATATGTAGGTACCTATGTACTTTGTTCTGTTGTAAGGGGTAGCCGTATTTAGTGGTGTGTATGAGAGAATAATGAAGGCCATCATATTCCAAATAATTTGACCGTGTGGTGAGCAAGGGTACGTTTAATTGTCGCTTCACTAAGCGTCGACCTTTAAAGGTAGCTTGAGTAAAATACCTCAAAACAATAGCCTACATTATCAGTATAACAAAGATTATTTATTTAAAATACCGTCCAAGTGCGTGTCGAACCACGCACAATGAAGGGTTCCGTAGTTGGAACGAATTTATCCCACGAGAAAAATAACATTGTAGTTGAAAAAAACGTTCTTCCATACATTCCAACTGCAAATGCAAGTTTATACGCATAATATTGGGATATCTACCATGTTATTTTAAGACTATAGACATCTTATAGGTTTTCCTGTAATGATCTATAAGTACAGAACTACTTTCAGTTTTTTTTTTTTTTTTCTTCAATATTTTAGGCTCTGTAGTTTCAGAGATAAGGGGGGAATGGACAATTTTAATTTATTTTGTTAAATAAAATTTTTTTTTTTTTTAAACAGTGTGCCCCTTCATTTGATATGTCACACGGTACAGTGTGCAAAACCTTTTTCTATTTTTTTCCTTTTTTTGTCTCACAAAAGTGACCCCCACATTCAAAATTTATTTATTTACATAACACGTCCGTGTTTGGGTCACAGAAATTGATATGTGTACCAAACACCTTAATCGATCCATTCATTTCGAAACAAATTGCCTGTGACAGACGGACAGACAGACAAACACACGAGTAATCCTATAAGAGTTCCATTTTTCCTTTAAAGATACGGAACCCAAAAAAAAAACAAGTGCTTTCTATAAATAAAAAGGACGATTTATACAATAAAGTTAACAAATGTCACTGGCTTAATAAAAGAGATATGACGAGAATAACCTTTATGTAACAAAATATCTTGTGGCATTTACGAAAACAAAAAGTGGACATTGACAAGACCCGGGTAAGCTTCAAATTGTTTACATTACCCTTTTCAATCGAAATCCTCCATGTCTTCTCGATATATAGGGTATATCTATTCAAGAACGAAATATTTTAAGAGAAACATCTATAGGTAATAAAAAAGCCATAGCAGCGTTTTTTTTTTAACCAATTTTTTTTATATTGTTTCATAATTATTATAATTTTAAAATTGCTTGAGACATTTTGCAAAGGAGTTGCATTTTCCAAAACTTTACTTATTCTTTGAATGACCCGCCCGGACGCGGCGACAGTATTTTTTTTTTATTTTTTTTATAATATACTCAGACTTAAAAAAAATCGTTTCCATGGCTTCTTTACCACCTATTGATGTATCTCTTAAAATATTTAATTTATTTTATTTTAAAATCTGAGTATATTATTAAAAAAATGTAATAATATTTACATACCAAGACCCTTCGTGCCTCGGAAAGCACGGTCATTGGTCCCGAATGTCATTCGTCAATCTTTGACAAAGTCAAAGTCAAATCGTTAATTTCAAATAGGCACATAAAAGGCACTTGTGAACTTCAAAATTTACAATAATTAATTGATTCTAGTTGCCCCTTCCAAAAGGTAGTTATGTATGGAGAAGAATGGGCAAGAAACTCCATACTTACTCTTTTAAAATGTTAACAATATTTTTATACATTAATTATTAATTATATGTGAAGACGATGCACTTACCTAGAATAAAATCACTATACCAAATTAGGTAAAAATAATTAAAAGTTAAGCAATGACAGACAAATTAATTATGCGATAGATACATGGTGCTCACATATTTACAAACATTGTAAAAGTAGATGAGTTCCCTAAAGTTTTAACATTTAATAACCTATGTCAGTGTATGAGTTAAAGTATATTAATCACAGAAAATAAAATTAATATAAAAAAATTGTAAATTATACAATTAAATTAGCAACCAGTTTGATTTTGTCTAGATTCTAAATAAATTGTCCTATGGAGCAGGACCAGCATGTTTCCAAGCATTCTTATCTTGGATATAATCCTCTAATTCAGTCTACTAATAATACAGTCGGTACGCGTCGTCAGAAGCCCAAAAGTCTGACAACCAGTCTTACCAAGGGGTATCGTGTTATTGCAACTGGGTTGTGGAGGTCAGATAGGAAGTCGATCCATGTAAAATACTAGTATTCAGCTGCATCCGGTTAGACTAGAAATTGACCGCAACATTGTTGGGAAAAGGCAAGGCAGATGATGATGTAGGTACGGTGGCTCGATTTTGAACTTAATCTTAAACATTATAAAGTTTAAAATCGTTTGGAGAAATCTGACAGTTTAGTGTAGCTTGATTTGCTGGCTACTGTACATAAATTAGTATTATTAAAAATAAAAATAAACCTACATACGAATTCCGGTAAACAATTCAGAATCCTTCCGAACCTGTGAGACAGGAATACAGTAAACGGTTACCTTTTTAAACAAATTGCCACTCATTTTAGGACCCGGTAGCAGCCTAATTTATTACAGGAACTGTTCTCGACCCAAGGTCAACGTGAAAGGAACAGGAAAGGGTGTTGTTATACTTCGTACGTGTTGAGGAAATGCCGAAGCAAAGTATTATGATGTACAAGGCGAGATGAAAGTGAAGAGGGATCGCTAGATGTCAGAAATAATAGCTGTACATCGGAAATCAGGGCTAATATACACTCAACGAATGTATTGGCTAATCATCATCATCCACAGCCCGACTTCACTCACTGCTGAGCATAGGCCTCTCTTTTCTTATGCCAATCCCCACGCTCCTGATGGCAACAATGTCGTCCACCCATCTCGCCGTTGGACGACCGACACTTCGTCTTTCAATCCTTGGACGCCACTCGGTCACTGCTTTACTCCACCTGTCATCACTTCGCCTTGCTAGGTGTCCTGCCCAACCCCATTTGAGTTCCATTAGCTAATACATATGTTAAACTAGCTCTCGAAACGGTGAAGGAAAACATGATGAGGAAACCGGCATGGCCTAAAACCAAGAATTCGAAGACATGTGACATCTACCGACCCGCACTTTTGGATTACGGCCCATCCCCTTTCACAGTGGCCTTTATCCAGCAGTGGGAACATTATAGGCTGATTATGCTATGCTATACGGCCCTCGGATTCGCCCGCGTGGTTTTTCTAAAATAAAAATATAGCCTTAGTTATTCCGTATAAAATCAGCTAACTGCCAGTGAAAGGCCCGTCAAAATCGGTCCAGCTGTTTCTAAGATTAGCCGGAAGAAACAACTTACAACAAAAAAAATGTAAACAGGAAAAGTTTTTAATCATTGCGCAAATTTTGACAAATTAAACTTTAATGTGTTTTATTATACACCTATTTTGATATGTCTCAGTACAAAAAATGAAGTTATCGTTCACAAAAAGCACACTTTGTAAACAAGAATATTACAAATTAGAGGATTATATCCAAGATAAAATGCATGAAAACATGAACATGAATGATGAATGCTTGGAAACATGCTGGTCCTGCTCCATAGGACAATTTAGAGTCTAGACAAAATCAAACTGGTTGCTAATTTAACTGTATAATTTATTTAAAAAAATATTTTTGGAAAATCAAATACAATGTTTGTAAATATGTGAGCACCATGTACCTATCGCATTTATTAATGTTACTTTCATTACTTCACTTTTCATTCTTTTTACCAATTGTGGTTAGTAATTTTTATTTTTATTCTAGGTACATCGTCTTCACCTATAATTATTAATTAATGTATACAAACAATTGTTAACATTTTAAAAGAGTAAGTATGGAGTTTCTTGCCCAGTCTACTCCATACATAACTAACTACCTTTTGGAAGGCGCAACTAGAATCAATTAACTATTCATGTAATTTTTTACGTTCAAAAGTGCATCTTCGTGCCTATTTGAAATAAATGATTTGACTTTGTCTTTGACTTTAACGAAAGATGTTTATTTTGAAACTGGTATAATGGATACTCGTCGCGCGACGCGCCGGCGCGACGGCGCGGTCAGTGAAGCGGAACGCAGTAGTAGGTACCTATCAGCTGTGCGCTCGCCCATTGATATTATTACGAATAGATTGGACCAAAAAAAAAGTATTGAACTAATAATGGAAATGTATTCTATTACTGATACTGAACCACCAAAAAATTTTGCGCACTGGTTAAAAGCTGATCCTGTAAGTATAAGTAGCGTATATACTTTCAAATTTATTTTGTAAAAAGCTGTTATTTTAACATTACAAATAGACACTTATTAAAATAAATAATTATATAGCTACTCCAAATCCCTTTTCTAAATACTCGCAAATTACACTCAATCTGCTTAGCCTTTTCCCAACTATATTGGGGTCGGCTTCCAGTCTTAACCGGATGCAGCTGAATACCAGTATTTTACATGGAGCGACTGCCTATCTGACCTCCACAACCCAGTAACTTGGAAAGACTGGTTGTCAGACTTTTTTTTGGCTTCTGACGACCCGTAACGACTGTCAAAGATCCACAAATGACACCCGGGACCAACGGCTTAGCGTGCTTTCCGAGGCACGGAGGAGTCTCGGTATGTAAAGATGGTCACCCATCCACGGACCAACCCCGGCAAGCGTAGCTTAGCCTAACGGATCGACCCGTGCGGCTGTTATAACTTAGCCACAAGCTCCTCATACTCGCAAATTACACTAATAAATTTTATTTATTTGTAATTTTGTATAGAAGATAATTCCTTACAAATGTAATTTGACTAAATCACACTCAAATGAAGTATGAAGCGCACAAATAGATCATTTGTTATCTGTTTAGGTGCTTGAAGTATTGTCCGTAAGAAGCGAGTGAAACGGCAGGCAACAGCAAGTAGTCAATTTGTGCACTGTTTATGAATAGAATCCTTTCTTTTACTTTTCCCACTTGACAAATTAATTATGTAAGACAAATTAATTGAGTAAGGGATTAGATGTTTACGTAAACACATCGCACACCTAGATGAAGGGTGGCACAACTCAAAATAATCCAAAATCGAGTTATTGCGATTATCGGAATCAGTGTTGAAAACTACATTAACTCCAAAGACACCGGTGTACAAACTCCATTCATAAAAGACTAGATTGCGCTGTAAGTCAGTCTTTTTGAGTAGCTCCACGGTCACCCCCCATCAACAACAGTAACGCATCACCAGTTACGACATGTCAGCTGCAGGGAAAGATGCTGTCAATAAGCTCAAAGAGTAAATTATTTCGACTTAGTTTTGTATTCGTGGCTAATCGCAGTAATCAAGCGTGAATTATTTTGAGTTGATTTCGTATTCGTGATTGAATCGGTCTTGTTTCTTGTGTGTTCTTCAAATTATTTCCACTTACCCCAGTATTGTTGACAAATGAAAGTAATTGTTGTTTTACTAAATTAATATAAAAAATATATATATTAATAGCAAATCAATATCTTAGTAAAATAATATACAACATCATACAAAAATAATTTAAATCGGTCAAATAGAAAATGAGTAGAACGTTTTTTGCTGTTCCTGAAAAAAGAGGTATTTTGAGTTGTGCTACTCTTTATCTAGGTGTGCGACATATTATTTATTTGTATTCTATCACACATTTCACATTCATATCAATTCTTTAATGGCTTGTCACAATACCCTCGAGTATAAATAAGTTCGCCTATACATAAACTTATGAACACAAGTATCGTGAATTTACAAAAAAAATATTAAACTCGCAACAAAAAATGGGTCCTTTGTGTAAAATTTTCTTGAAACTTTTCCTTTAAAACGAATGAACTTATATGAAGAACGCCTGTAGCGTCATTAATGTTACCAAATTGCTCACAGTAATTCTCCAGGCGCTCAATAGTGTTATGCCGTACCATAAAAGCAGGCGTTACTAACCTTTACTAAAGATGAAACCGAACCTAACTCTAGAAACTTGCCTTTTATGTGCCTATCTAAATCTTTATATATAAAATTCTTGTGTCACAATGTTAGTTACCATACTCCTCCGAAACGGCTTGACCGGTTTTTATGAAATTTTATATGCATATTCAGTAGGTCTGAGAATCGGCTACTACCTATTCTATTTTAAGTTTTAGGTAGGTAGGGTAGGGTAGGGTAGGTAGGCAGGGTAGTGTAGAGTAGGGTAGGGTAAGGTAGGGTAGGGTAGGGTAGGGTAGGTAGGTAGGTAGGTAGGTAGGTTAGGGTAGGGTAGGATAGGGTATAGGTAGGTAGGTAGGTATGTAGGGTAGGTAGGGTAGGTAGGGTAAGTAGGGTAGAGTAGTGGAGTTTATACTGTAGCTTTTGACAGAACGAAGTCTATCGGGTCTCCGTTCCGAAAAGCAGAATAACTATTAAAACCAAATTAAAACAAACGAAAAATTCACGAAAAAAGATAATGAAAAAAAGAAAATACGTTTATTTGCGGTAAAAATGACGCAAAGAAAGAACACAAACATGAAAAGAACAAGTTGGGGACAAATATGCATCTCGTCCTCGCAAAACGACCATCGCTCAGCATAAAGGCTCGTACAGACTAGTGCGATATCGCGGGCGCGACGCGACACTAGTAGCACAATTTCTTTGTCGGTGCCTGTCGCGGCCGCGATATCGCGCGAGTCTGTACGAGCCTTTATGCTGCGACCTTATGCGAGACAGAGCCCCAGCGCTGGTTTTAAGCGACAGCCGGGTTGACGTGATTACGTCAACCGGTGCAGCATATGATGAAATAGCATATAGTGAAAAAAGTGAATAAATTATGACGTAAATTCATTTTCTCATACGTTTTGTATAGAACGGCTTTTTTGTTAATATCTCGAGAACGAATTGGGAAACTGGGGAACAAGAAATTTCACTCGTACTTAGTCGCGGGCAAAAGCTAATTTATAATAAATGATTTGACTTTGACTTTGTACAGGTACATCCACTAAATAAAAAATTACCGCATTTAAGTTAGATCCACTTATTCCTGAATCGCTAAAATTATTTTATAACAAGTAAATTAAACTTACTTTACTTAATAATACTTTACTTTAACTTACTGTTCTAAGTAAATAAAACTTTATTTCAATTACAAAACCAATTTCGATTTAATTGAACTAATTTAAGTTTACCTATTAAGTAGACCTATGGCACTGAAACGTGGTCGCTCACAATGGGCCTTATTAGAAGGCTAAAAGTCACCCAAAGGGCAATGGAGAGGGCTATGCTTGGAGTTTCCCTACGTGATCGAATCAGAAATGAAGAGATCCGCAGGAGAACCAAGGTAACCGACATAGCTCGAAGAATTGCCAAACATAAGTGGCAATGGGCAGGGCACATTGCTCGCAGAACAGATAGCCGTTGGGGCCGAAAGGTTCTGGAGTAGCGACCGCGTACCGGAAGACGTAGCGTAGGAAGGCCTCCCACAAGGTGGACTGATGACCTTGTGAAAGCCACAGGAATCCGCTGGATGCTTGGTCTTTCGGCTGAAATGATGATGGATTTTTAGTTTCATTTCGGATATCGGTAAATAAATACTCTACACCAAAACAATTTCATTTTTAGGGTTCCGTACTTCAAAAGGAAAAAACGGAACTCATATAGGATCACTCGTGTGTCTATCTGTCCGTCAGTCACACAGCTGATTCGCTCCGAATCTATCGGACCGATTAAGTTGAAATTTGGTAGACATATGAATTTCTGTGACCCAAACACGGACGTGTAACGAAAATGAATGAATTTTGATTATTGGAGTCACTTTTGGGGAACAAATTAGAAAATTTCGAATCGAATTAACCTTTCAAATACCGGAACGTGGATCCACGCGAGAAACAATGATTTTTTTATTGTGTCTGTAATTACGGCATACGAAAGGTTAAGGGCTAGTTATGAGGATTTTTATTTTTTTTTTATTTTTTTTTTAAATAATTGGTTTTAAAGTTATTAAAGAAAATTGATGAAAATTGACCTTACCTGCCAATCAGCTACACCTCAAATTTTGAAAAAAAATATATAGAACAGTTCTATACAAGTAGTTTACAGGAAAACGTATAAGAAGTCTATCGTCTTATAATACTAGGTAAATCACTCAATATTGTGCGCACAAACTTACATTTGCAGTTGGAATGTATGGAGGAATATGTTTTTCAACTACAATGTTAAGTTTGTTCTTCGGATAAATTCATCCCAGCTACGGAACCCCTGATTGTGCGTGGTCCGATACGCACTAGGCCGATTTTTTCCCTGAAACGTACCTACAATATTATCCTGTTCATATTCCAAGCTCCATCTCGGAACTCAATTAGCAAGTTGTAGGAGCAAATATTTAGTAAGTGAGTTACAGTCATGATTATAGTACTTTAGCATTAATTACGAAGTAGATACAAATCCAAGCATAAAAGTTAGTCCGAGCTTACTGCAAGGCGAACTTGCTCAGATTGAATTTATCCAGATTTACTGTCTAGTTCGTTTCGCCCCGGTGCTCCGGAGTTTTTAGCACCTGACACGACTTACAAATTGTATTGGCAAGCTTCACTTGTGCCAACTTTAGCACAGTTGGGGACTTGAATTAATGATTATACTCACACAAGTTTGGTTTGGCCGTATTCTTTCATGAAATATATGGTCGGTTTCAAGCATAAGAAGTTATACTAAAATTTATAGCAAGTGTGCCACGATATTATGGAAAGAAGTTGGTGTAAGTTTGCTTTAGACTGAACTTGTTTATTGTCTGAGTTTGGCGTAGGTATACGCCGGGTTTGTTTTAACATGAAAGAAAGAAGAAAAGAAAGAAAGAAAAGAAATTTATTTGACGCAGTTTAAGGCACACAATACTGACGCAGAACACAAAAAAGACAGACAAAACTTAAAATAGCAATGTGTGCCTCGCGGCTACGCCAAATAGGCCCAGTTCAGCATAAATGCCAGCCAACTAGTGCCTGACGCTGGTTTTCAACTGGACCTTCTGTTTCGAGGACGTCTTACGGATGTAAGTCAATTTTAATCAGTTTTAACATTAACTGACCTACTAAAATTCTGTTAAACAATTTTATATCATAACTAGCTGTTGCCCGCGGCTTCGTCTGCGTGGCTTTTTCTATACAAATAAATAAAATTGAAGTATCTGTTTGTAATGTATTTTTTTTTTAATGCTTTACGTGGTTATTTCTCGGTCAGAAGCTAGTCGAAAACAAAATTGCTCAACATAATTTTAGTAGGTCAGTTAATGTTTAAAAAAACCCCTAGTAGCCTAAGTTACTCCTCATAACATCAGCTATCTGCCAATGAAAGTCTCATCGAAATCGTTCCAACCATTTCGGAGATTAGCCGGAACAAACAGACAGACAGAAAAAATTTTGTCATATGTACCTATCGTATATATTCTAATTTTAATTTAGTAAAAAGCTGTTTTTTTTTTTACGTTCACTGATCTACTAAAATTCTGTTTAACAATTTTAGTTCACAATGATAAGCTCTTCCAGACTTTGATAAACAGCTTATCCACCTTTAAGTCACTTTTAAGCAGCTTCTGCAGCGTCAACATCGATAGCATTAAATGAATTTAATGCTAACTACAACGATTACTACATATAACAAATTTCAAGATTACATTTAAAGCAGACATAAATCAAAATGTAGCTGATTAACTAGCTCGCGTCCAGTCCAAACTCAATTCAATTAAAACATTGACATTCACGAATGGATATAACATTGGTCTGAACGTCACATCGCTCCTTCGTTCGTTCATCCATTCACTATTAGGTCAACCAGTTTGCCATCTTGAGCTCCCCAGTGCCCCTTTTACCCTCGATTTCAGTTCGAACGTCTTCAATTCAGAACTAGGAGTTAGCGACCTGAACAAGCTTTTGATAGTTGAGCGATTAAACGTGTCTGATTCCGTGACCCGTGCGCCAAGTTAGACGTTATTGCCAATACGGAGTTGTAATGTTTTCAAATTGTTGAGATTCATGTATGAATTGCTTTGATTATCGCTATTTTGAGTTTTGAACTGTAAGTAGCATAACTAAGCAGTACTTTGATAGAAAGCAGAGTCTATCGAGATTTTTAGGTTTGACGCTTGTTTTTTCAGACATTATTCAAAAGACAATGCCAAGGCTTCCTACAAGACTCGGCCAGAACCGACAAAGACGAACTATATTTCATAAAAAAGGAAAATTATTATAGAATTTGATAGTATACTTAGTTTTCTATGAGAAGTACACCAAAACAAGTTATATTTCTTTAAAGTTGACCAGTTAATACTTCTGATTTTAACGATAACATGAAATAAACTATTACATTATTAATTAAATTAATTACTTTTAGCACATTATCCTCGCATATAAATAGTTTAATAAGTAATAACAGCAATAAACAACACAAAACTAAAAAAAACACACTTCGAAACACTTCGTCACTCGTGATAAATAACATGCAGGAGAAGTCAAACTTTTTGACAATGACAATGACAAATACAAGAAGTTTTACATCAAGTGTTGCCAGTACTATCATAACATTATTAGGAATAAACTATTCTGAACGGTATCGTTAATCGAATTAAATTATGTTTAATTAAACATAATTTAATTCGATACTATTGTAATCGATTTGCAAGTGCAATTTCATATCGATATTATTTTGTTTTGGTATTGGCAACATTTATATTTGAAATTGTGTGTTGTGTCAGTTGTGTGAGCTATGAAATGTGTTGATAAATTGAATAGCTATTTAAAATTACTTTTCAACGGTGTGCTTCTACAGATTTTATTTATATTGTATAATTCATACTGTTTTCTATTATGAATTATCATTATTATAGAAAGTCTGTCGGACGCTACATATGATTCGAGCCGATATTTGACATTCTCCTTTTATATTATAAAAAAAAAAAATTGTAACTTAAAACCTATTTCCATATTAAATGGTCTCAATACCAATACTTTATTGCATTCCACAATGTATAAGCTTAGGTAGTAAACATTAAATTAAGAAACAATCGTGGATCCTGTCGGGCACAGAAAAAGAAACATATTAAATAGAGAAGACGACTTATCGTTTACCTTATAATTAGAGATCGGATAATCAGATGCATATTTACCTAAAGTTAATTATTAGCTATGAAAGTATGGAAGCAGCTTCCCAGGAATACCGGCAATGCATAACTAGTCGGGTGCGTCTAAGAAAATAGCGTGGTCTAAAATATTATTTATTAAAAAAATAAATACCCGTGATTCTTGGATTGCATAACTACGAGTATCCAAATGCATATTTATTTAAAATTATTTTAACCCCCTATGCAAATATATGTATGTAGGGTTTAAGAGTAGGGGTGGTGTGTGTTAGTTAAAATAAAAATAAAACACCGGAACCGCGGGATTTATTCGATACAAAAGCGCTTTCCATACTAGCAAACATCTCAACTTTAGGTGAATATGCATCCGAATATCCGATCTCTACTTATTCTATAAATAATAATAAAAATAAAATATTTCTTATGTTATCAAACCTATTCAACCTTACGTATAACAATAAATGCATTACCGTTTCTAAAATAATCCACCTTTCAGTATCTGCAGTTAATTTGATCAACTTCTAACATTACTAAGTTATATAGTCCATTAAAAAGGCGCGAACTAACAGGCGGATCAGTTGACAGTACAATTTAGCTAATTTATTCTCGTGTAGTCTGCGCGCAAAAAGTTTCCCTCGTTAACTAAGGCGACAACACTAGTAAATCACGCAGCGCCACTCGACTCGTATCTCAAACGCGATTAATATCTTCAAATTAGAGTAGAGTGAACAAGGCTGCCGAATTATGCACTCTATAACCTACCTACTTATCAGGATTATTATTTATTATCCAAATATTTTTTCCTGTCCAGACAATTTTGTTAGTTTTATTCATTAAGAGGCCTGTTACATTTTGTTCCCTCTCTAGCTCACACGAGACGTAATTTTGGAGAATGTTGAATGAAAAAATGCTTTATTGAAAAATGCTCTCGTAATAAATAATATTAGTATAATAGGTAATTATTAAAAACACATTTATTTATTTAAACTTTTCACACAATAAAGGTACAAAGGCGGACTTAATGCCATAGGCATTCTCTACCAGTCAACCAAGGGTAGTGAAAAGATAAGATGGCAGGTGCTCTAATTAATAGGGAGGAGAGGAGATGATAATAATAATAAAAATATTAAAAAGATAACAAATAAAATTGGTACACAAGTACATAAATATGTTGTAAACTTATAATAGACATACATACATATTACTATAGCGTATAAATACCTACTTATTATATATGATATATATATATATATATATATACAAATTCAAGAGGATGAGAGGAGTTGGTTGACTCTACACTATTTGTTTTGAAAATAACTCTGCAATTTCCGCTTAAATGCATACCGACTGGTGGCCGTCCTGATATCCAGAGGAAGCGCATTCCAGAGAAGAATAGACTGAATATGAAAGGAAGAATGAACAAAGTCAGAAGTATGAGAAGGACAGAGTAGGAGAAGATTGTTGGAAGAACGTAGATTCTTAGCGTGTGAAGAACATAGATATTGAAAGTGAGACTTAAGATAAGCAGGAGGGGTGGGAGACATTTCTATTGTGTAATTTAATAAATTCATCTCAAAAACAGATTCTCAGCCTTATAGAGCTGAATGTGTTAAATTACACAATAGAAATGTGTTTTTAATAATTACCTATTATACTAATATTATTTATCACGAGAACTACAGATTACATTTTTCAATAAAGCAATTTTTCATTCAACATTCTCCAAAATTACGTCTCGTGTTAGCGAGAGAGGAAACAAAATGTAACAGGCCTCTTAACATTCAGTCAGTCTTTGATATCTTCTTCTAAAATATTGTGAAAAAAAAATCCTTTTTTATATCTCTTTTTTTATTAATTGTTTAATACTAGTCTCTTGGGTACTTTGTATTAGTGTGTATTTTATATTTAGGTACTATATAATGTACGTTGTATTTGTGCAGAATAAACAATTATTTCTTTCTAAGTCAAAAAAGTAAACTGTGATGTGCAAAAATATAGGTAAAGTTTTAAGCCCTTTCTAGAAGCACATAGTTTCTATGATGTTGTATTTTCTTGTGTAGATTATGAACGAACTTCATAGTTCATTAGTGTTGCTGCCCGGTCTATACTTATTATGTTTTACTTTAGAAGCTCGGTAACTTTGATACTCGCTCATTAGGAACATCTTGATGTAATAAAACAATGAGATCTCCATATTAATTCAAGCTTCGGTAGTCAATATGGTTTGTAAATGAATAATGCCTTAAATTAAATCACCAAGTCGAAATCAAATGAATGGTAATAAATGCATTACAATTAAGTCCTTAGTGTGGAGGCAAGCTTGAAATTAATGATGTATTAATTAAAAGTTTTAATTAATACCTACATCACTTACTTCAGGCTTTTAATTGAAAAGAAATAAAACTTTGAAGATACTGACGTGCAGTTCTTACCAGACGCGACCTAATGACCGAAGTCGCGAGCAACTGCTAATTAAGTATTGATATATCGATACGTCCAGCAAGTGATTATTAGTAGAAGTGGGCGTTGCGGCGACGAACCGTTTTCAAAGACCGTTTTGTGTTCTGCGACGATGAAACCGTTTTACGTGCTGGGTTCAAACAGTCTTCGTTGCACAAACCAGTCTTCGAATCATTTAGTGCGATTTTTTATTTTACGTCTATGAAAATACAGTCGAGAACGCAATGAGTCAACTGTCTCGTCCGTCGCGAGTCGTACTTAACGTTCCGCGTTCGTTTACAAACCAGTCCTTACAATAGAAAGTGAACTTTTTGGCAACGAAATACAGTCGATAATGTATTACCTACCAGTTGTCAATGCTGTCGTTCGTGATGCAACGATCAAACCCGTTGATCACTCGACGAAAACGCAATTCTGTTCCACGTTGGATAAGTTTCCTCGTAAAATCGTTTTTTGCAACCGTTTTCGTCGTCGGGAAAACGGTTGCGTTTCGTCCGTCAAAATTTCGACAACGACCCACCACTAATTATTAGCTCTCGATACATATTCTTAATTGAATCAGTCCCATGTACACACGGCCACAAATCAAGCTATACATTTCCAATATAGGCTAACCTCTCATTATACGGAAATCCTATACAATGCGAGATCAGCCTAAACTGGAAATGTATAGCTTGATTTGCGGCCGTGTGTACGTATATCAAGCAAATCGATTTTGTACCGAAGCCATTTAAGCAAAGTCAGTGTTTGCTGTGACAAACTAGAAAAGTATACAGTTTGGTACCTAAGGAACGACGACGGTCGAATGAACGTCAAGGAGTATTATATTCCAAGCTAAATTATCTGTGGTTAGTTGTTTACTTTAGGTAACAACAAATATCTTGGGTAACTAAATTGAAATTCCTGTGATTTCTCTAGTCTACAGATGATACCTTTCTGAAATTCTGGAATTTATAGAATTTATTTACCTAAAAGACGAATATATTTAACTAGGACGGCTTCACCGTCCTTCAATTTTCTCTTTAATAAAAATAAATAAACTGTTTTCGATTAACGTAAAAAAAATGCACGAATGTTGTACAGTAGGCCGCAAATCAGTGGGAACATTTTAACCTTGAGCTGGCCTAGCGTAGGATGGAGTTTCAATAAAATAAAAAGCCAGCTTATATTCTTTTGTTATGTGGCCTATCGTACCTAGAATTAATGTGTGAAAAAAAAACCCTTTATGAAAACGTTACGTTTTGTAGTGACTGTAAAAGTACCTTACTTACCAAGGGCTGTAAAAGAAAGAAAGCCCGAAATCGCAGGTACAAAATATGCGAAAGAGGGCTTTCTTTTTTACTACCCGTAGTGAGTACATAATTTTACGTCTTCACCTGGCCATAATGCGAGTTTGACTGTACGCGTAGCGTGCGGTAAAACTCACATTATGGCCAGGTGTAACGTAAATTATTATTAAACTGTATAGAGGTCTACAAACTCCTTCGTCCTCAAACAGACATCTGTGGCGGAGTGTCACTGACGTAGCAGCCTAGTAGATTGAGACGTAGACCAAGAAGCCCCGACATGGGCACGTTATGTTGTTAAATGTGTGGCAAAAATATAAAAGTTTAACCCTCAATGGACGCCATTTCAATAACCTGCAGTGCTATTCTGTAACTATCTCACCGTGAAAACATAGGTGAAGTGAACGTGAAGTGAGCTGTCAATAGTGTCAATCCCAAGCAATAGGTGGAATTATAGCAGTGCTGTTCTGTAGAAATCTCACCATGAAAACCTAGGTGAAGTGAGCTTGAATTAATGAGCTGTCAATAGTGTCAATCCCTAGTCTCAGATGGAATGACAGTTCACTTCGAGATCACTTCACCTAAGTTTTCACGGTGAGATTTTTATAGAATCGACCGGCTGACCCACCTGGACCACAACAGGCGTGATGTAAATAGAATGCAATATCGGTATACTGAAGCGGTGACGAGGAGAAAGATAGAGCAGACACGACGCCGGCCACTGATTAATTCTACAACATGAACGGACAGTTCTACTTGTGTCCGTACGTAATATCGTCTAATGAAATGCCACTGTGCAGGGGGGGAAACAAAGACAAATTCAGATTTTAAACAAGGAAGTGGATCCTTAGTAGGTACCTAACACGAAGTAGATGGAGTGGATGATAATGTATATGGTGGTTTTCATTTGGAATAAATATTATAGACAGGTATGTAGGGGGTAATCTCTGAAAATATTGAACGGATTCTGAGAATTATTTTTGTATTTGATAGCCCAATTCCTGAAGAAGGTTGTAGGCTGTTCAACATCACGCTGCGACCATAAGGAGCCGGGAAAAAAAAGTCAGAAAGAACATGATAGAAATGTGAATTATTAGCGCGGGTGGGCAACTCTGACGCGGAGGGTAAGGGGCCGAAATTTCACACGGACGGATTCGCGGGACAGAAGCTAGTTTGGAATATTTTGCTTCTCTTTTACTAGATTTTAAGTAAAATTGTTACTAACCATATCGACTAAATTGTCTGAAATAAAAATATTCTATTCTATTCTAATAGCCAAACCCCCCTTCATTTTAATTGTAAATAAAACGCGTCCAAAATATTGAAATCTGGAAATATAAGTAGGTACACAACAAAAGCAACAAAAAGAAGTTAGACCTGAAGACGCCATCGTCACTAACATCCTTCCTGCGACGAGTATTTTGTGAAACTTTATATTTCTCATTTCGAGGCTACACTAAAAGTGACTAAATGGTTCCATCAAAAAAATATATCATGTACGAAATATTTCACCGGGAAAACAAACTAAAACCCGTCGCTCGAAGTTACCTAGGCATCGTTGCAGCACCTCCGCTTTTCATGATAATTCCCCGACCAAGTTTCCCTTTATATCAACTTTTTTATTTTTCCAGTTTAATATCATGCAAAATGAAGGCCGGCCACGCCACTCTGAATGGTCGGCTCATTGCATCCCGACCGTAAATCCAACTCCCTTGTCGGTATAGCGTGAATAGTTAAGTATACAGGGTGTCTCAGCAACTTTATAAAAACAGAATTATAAGAAAATTACATTGAATCCATACTTATATCAATCTATATCTATAAAAAACTATCAATAAAGCTGTAGAATTAGTTTTTTCGTTTGTTTCAATTAATTCTATAACATGAACGGATAGTTCTACTTAGGGCCGGTTGTTTCAAACGGTTGGTTAACGTAACATACGTACGTCAAATAATAACGATTACTTATGATGTTTAACGTTCGTGTTTAATGTTCGATAACTTTTTGCCATCTTGTAGGTAAGAACATGATCCCATTGCTACAGAAATTTTGAGACTTCTGATCAAAATACCGCGACAAGTGGTTTTGGCAGTCCTCTCATGATGTCAACCTGACATTGTCTAAAGAATTCTGAAGAAACCGAAGCAGGTGGAAATCTGAAGGTGCAAGGTCAGGACTATACGGCGGATGCATTAACACCTCCCAGCCAAACTCTCTTAATTTTTGCTGAGTGGCTAAAGATGTGTGAGGTCTAGCGTTATCATGATGAAAAACCACACCCCTTCTGTTGATTAATTCCGGCCGCTTTCTCTCAACTTCTTGCTTTAATCTCATCAGTTGTTCGCAGTAGAGTTCAGAATCGATGGTCCTGCCTGGTGGTAACAGCTCATAATGAATAATGCCCTTCCAATCCCACCACACACACAGCATCACCTTGTTGCGAGTTAACCCGGGTTTCGCCACAGTCTGTGAAGCCTGACCGGCCTTTGACCACGACCTTTTTCGCACGTTCTTGTCGTACGTGATCCACTTTTCATCACCAGTTATCAGCTTCTTCAAAAATGGTTCAGTTTCATTACGTCGTAATAAAGAATCACAAATGAGTACACGGTTCATTAAGTTTCTTTCAGTGAGCTCGTGGGATACCCAAATATCGAGCTTTTTTGTGTACCCAGTTTTTTTCAAATGTGCCAAAACTGTCTTGTGGTCAATTCCCAGTTCTTCAGCTACGTCTTAACTACAGATATAAAAGCCGATCTTGCTCCACTTTTTCAAAAATGGCATCCATTTTATCCGTAATAGGGCGACCAGAGCGACGTGCATCTTTGACATCAACATTTCCGGATTGAAAACGCTTAAACCAAATTTGTGCTACTCTCACAGACACTGCACTAGGTCCATAAACACCGCAATTTTTTTCGCGGCTTGCGTTGCATTTTTATCTTTTTTGTAGTAAAATTTTAAAATGTATCGAATTTCTTCATTAGATTCACTCATCTTGACAGTACGAAAAACAAATGAAAATCACACATTTTCCTAATTTGAATTTGGAATTATGTTCTTTAAAATTTAAACTTTAATGATACCAAAACCAGCCAAATACAAATAGTATAGCCAAAGAGATTTTATTACAAGTTCATACATACTATAATGCGAAAAGACTTTTTCCCCAACCTAATATATAGCTCATAGCACAACAATATCGCGCACCATACATTGTTATGGACACGTTCACACTGTACTGTACTATATATTAATGGAATGTATGGTGCACGATATTGTTGTGCTAGGGGCTATATACTATATGCTATATATTATAGCGTAGTCTGAAAGCAGCTTAAAAAACCGAACGTCAAACTTCAAATGTAGAAGAATAAAATGACGTTAACCAGTGGGTTACTGTAATCGTTATTTTTTAACGAACGTTAAGGGCATAATTTTGTGAAACAACGCTTTTTTGTTTTGACGATAGTTAGCGCTATTTATGACGTATACGCGTGCGTCAAGTGGACGTGAAACAACCCGCCCTTAATTGTGTCCGTACGTAATTATCGTCTAATGAAATGCCACTGTGCCGGGTGGGAAACAAGGACAAATTCAGATTTTAAACAAATAAGTGGACCCTTAGTAGGTACTTAACACGAAGTAGATGGAGTAGATGTTAACTTATATGGTGGTTTTCATTTGGAACAAATATTATAAAGAGGTAAAATTTGAGGAGCTCGTGGCTAAGTAATAACAGCCGCACCGGTCGATCAGTCAGGTTAAGCTACGCTTGCCGGGGTTGGTCCGTGGATGGGTGACCATCTTTACATACCGAGACTCCTCCGTGCCTCGGAAAGCACGTTAAGCCGTTGGTCCCTGCTGTCATTCGTGGATCTTTGACAGTCGTTACGGGTCGTCAGAAGCCCAAAAGTCTGACAGCCAGTCTTACCAAGGGGTATCGTGTTACCCAGTTACTGGATTGTGGAGGTCAGATAGGCAGTCACTTCGTGTAAAATACTGGTATTCAGCTGCATCCGGTTAGACTGGAAGCCGACCAACATAGTCGGGAAAAGGCTAGGCAAATTGATTTTATTATAAAGAGGTAAAATTTGTTTAAAAGTTTGTATGTAGGGGTAATATCTGAAACTAATGAACGGATTCTGAAAATTCTTTTTGTATTGAATAGCCCAATTCCTGGAGAAGGTGATAGATGATTAAAATCACGCTGCGACCCTAAGGAGCCGGGAAAAAAGAAAAACGTCAGAAAGAACGCTAAGCGAAAGCGAAGTAATAGCACGGGCTAGCAATGCGATGCGACGGAATGGGTCGCGGGAACGAGAAATATCACGCGGACGAAGTCGGCGCCAACCTACGAATTCATCCTTTAGAGTTTTTGTCATCGTATGTTAATATAGATGAATATAAAGAAAGAAGTTCAACTAATATAAATTAGGATGAGTCAAGGAACATAATTAGCAAAGGAAATAAAAAAAACAATGTTGTTTTATGAGATTTACTTAAAGATTTACGTATACAAGTCTGTCATGTAGTCGCGACCGTGGCGGTTTATGATCAGTGTCTAACTTTCAATTCGTCTACGAAGCAAAATGCCTAAAATTAATGTCTACACAGCAAATTGCCTAAGCTGTAAATCGCCAAGAGATCAAAATGTTTAACAAGCAAAATGCCTAAAATTAAATAATTTCTAAGTAGTCGAGATGGTTAAAATAAACTCACACTAGAGCATCTGATCAGGGGGCCAAGTCTACTAATGTACAAACGCTGCAATGGTCTCTTCATTGTGAGTTTTTGACAGATTTGCCATACAAACACTGTCAAATACTCACAATCGCGAGACCATTGCAACGTTTGTAAATTAGTAGACTTAGGCCCCTGGAGGTTAGGTTAGGTTAGAACTGTGACCACACAACGGAAACGGTACTCCCTTTCTTCTCCTAAAATAATAGACATATTGCAAGGTAGGTATTTTCCCTAGTAGCATTTTTGTTGGCGTTTGGTTGGGCCACATACCTCTGAAGATGGCCCAACTAAATGCCAACGGAAAATGCTAGTAGGGCTGGTTCATAGTCAGAATAAGGTTTAGTTCAAATACTGTATAGTCATATTGCAAGGTAGTCATTGTGCTTCCTAGTCAATATAAGGTTTAGACAATACTTGGCATAGGCGTTTTGATTTCTAGTCAGCATGATCATTTAAAAGGATTCTAATTAGGTAGCTTCATGATAATCATCACGTAATTTTACTGCGAGTTTTAATAAAGTTTCTATACAGATTTACGCGTAGGTATCCTTAGCGTATCTTCTTTCAGTAAGTATTCTACATACCCGCCTTAGTCATAAAACCTTCATATCCATGAATGTTCAAGAAATCTGCACGACATTGTCGCTTTCTTTTCAATAAATCGAGTCGACGATAGAGCTACAGCGTTTTAATAATGGAAGAAAAGAACTTCGTTCAAAGGGTTGCGACTTACGAGCCTCCGTCGATAATATTTCTTCTCAATCGTTCGATTACTCAGTCGAATGAGAAAACTTATTGTGTATTTACAAGAAAGTTCACCTATGTACCTACATACGTATACGTAATGAATTATTTATTTATATATTTGCTTATATGTTTTAGAGGTATGAGGAACAGGGTGTAAAGATTACTCATACTCTATAGTAAAGGGAGGATCCTCCGACCAGACGGGTATTGTGTCTGGTGGGCAACTGCCCAACGGTTGATGACGGGATGTTGTATATATGCTAGTCGCGCGGTAAACTCTGATAGCGCGATGCAGGATTTGTGACGTCAGGTCTTTGATGCGTAGTTCGCATGTGGTGTTGTTGATACTGCCACATTACGCCCCTCCGGAGACCGGAGGTCGATAGTGGGCTGAGTCAGTGCATATGATGCTTGCCAGGGCCAGTTGTGATTCCAGTGAGTCGGAACCGGGTGCCGCATAGTTCACGGTGAGTCGGAACTGTCTGCGGTGATTCCCCAGTGAGTCGGGGTGGCGCTGCGTTTGTTGAACCAGTGAGTCGGACGTCGTACAGCGCCGGGTTGAGGCCTTAGTTCAAATACTGTTTTTCTGTTTAGACATATTGCAAGGTAGGCATTGTGCTTCCTAGTCAATATAAGGTTTAGGCAATACTTGGCATAGACGTTTTGATTTCTAGTCAGCATGATCATAAAGGCTTTTATGGTAGGTACCTATTACCTCCTAGTCCAGTGATAGCCTAGTGGTATGACCGTCGGACTGCCAAGTTACAGGTCTCGAGTTCGAATCCAAGGCACGCACCTCTAACTTTTAAGATTCATGTGCGTATTGATTGAAAAATCGTGAAAGAAAACATCATGAGGAAACGGCATGCCTGAGACATATTTCTCGAAGGCATGTGAAGTCAAGCAGCGGCCCATGGGCGGCATAAAAACTCTGACACCAGGGGCCTAAGTCTACTAATTTACAAACGTTGTAATGGTCTCGCCATTGTGAGTATTTGACAGTGTTTGTATGGAAAATCTGTCAAAAACTCACAATGAAGAGACCATTGCAACGTTTGTACATTAGTAGACTTGGCCCCCAGGTTAGTCACTAACCACACAAAAAAGTAGAAGACCTACCATAAAAATCAAGGTACCAAGCTTATTAAAAGTATTTTTTTCAATACAGTTGATAAACATTATGACTTCAGAGGCTATAATTATGATTCGAAAATTACATCTTTTGCATCAGCATCTTTTGTTTACGCGGTCGTGAATTTTGTTTACGAGCTCGATCATTTTGTTTTGCAGTTGAGTTTTTTATAAGTCAATTTAAAAAGTTTATTAGCAAGGAGTTTTTATACATAGAATAAAATGGGATAGATTTTATACGAAGAAAAATGAATGAGTCCGTACGTCTTAGCATTGAATTCTCAAAAGTCTTTTAAATGGTTGTTTAACGGTTGGTTGCGACGCGAAGGTGGGGGTGTGAGCGAGACATAATTATATTCTTGCGTAATAGTATGTTTTAGTGGATACCTACTTTATTTATTTCTGCACGCGCGGTGATGCCTGCGGATTATTTTGTATTTTTTTTTTAATGTTATCTAATAATATTTATTCATATATCTGGTTGTATAGTTAGATTATATTCTGAGTACTGTTTGTTTTATTTTATTTAGTTGCCTATTTATGTTCAATTCTTTAAACCTGACTTGGTTTCCGTATGTCTTTTCCGGGTAACCACTGAAAATCAGCGCTGTGTCGTGGGTCCCTCATAGCACAGCATCATGCTGAGTGGAAGCCTTCTTGTCACAGTCATGACGTGCAGCTGCCGACTATTTTGTTTTGTGCTCGTGATTGGAATGTAGATCTATTTTGTTTTTTTTTATTTTTCTGTATACCTACCTACTCAAGTTAATTATCTTTTTGTATGCACGTGTTTCTGTTACAAATAAACCTATTTTTCTTTCTTTCTAATATATGTATTTAATTACCAGTTTTAATTTAATTATTTTCACATCAATATTTGTCAAAAATCGAATAGGCTGTGTAGGCTGTTTTCGTTGTAAAAAAATATGTCCAGTCGCAAAAACGCGCCATTTTCTGATATATTTATTTAATGTGATAATTTTTTTTTATTTTTTTTTATTTTTGTTAATATGAGTACAAGCTATGAAATGGAATTAACTCCACTTGATACTTTATCTGAGGCGAAAACTGCGCAAGATCAAAATTTTGCCCCCAAAATCTCGACAAAGATATATGGCGACTTACGATAATTTTATTTTATTCTTTGATTTGTTTTTTACTATTCCCCACAACTGTATTAAAAAACGTCGTGTGATACACGGGTGTGTAGGTTATTGCAAACTCGTGTCATTAAAAACCCTCGACTCCGGCTCGGGCTTGTTAATGACAGCTCGTTTGCAATAACCTACTTTCCACCCTTGTATCGAAATGTACTATTAGACAGATCGAGAACGTATGCAAATTACTTTGACTAGATAAGGTAACCACGCCTTAAAGAAGACCGAATTTTACTAAGCAAATAGTAAGACAAAGACTGACAATTCTGAGGAAATTATCATAGAAATATGAATATCCTAGGTACACATTCCCCAGCGCAAACACACTGATCATTAGAGCCACCTGTACTTGTACTCTATACAAACACAAAGCACGGAGTGTCGTTATTCTTGGTATCGTCTCCCAGGTGACAGCCAGTCAGCTTGCGGTGTCGTCATTTTATAGCTTTACCTTTAAACATGGCTACATTTCTAGGTTTGAGCTTAGCACCGGAGAGAGTATCAGTTACTAAGTAGGTACGCGGCATAGCCCGATCAATAAAATATATCAGACTAGCTATTGCCCGCGACTTCGTCTACGTGTTCATAATTTTTTATTTCATTCTTTCATAGTTTATTATACGAATTTCTAGGATGAAAAGTAGCTATGTCCTTTTCCAGGTTCCAGGATACCAAATTTCCTAACGGCCTACCAAATTTTTTAACGATCGGTTCTGTAGTTTAGGCGTGATACGGTAACAGAGTTACTTTCGCATTTTTTTTTTTTTTTTTGTGTAATTTGTGACTAACCTGGTGTCAGAGTTGTTACACTGAAAAAAATGGTCGCCAATCAAGTGACTTTTTAGCTTGATTGACGATATCTTGTTTAGATTAATCAAAATCTTAGTTAAGTTGATCATCACGACATTATTGCAGCAATACTAGTTCAAATGATTGAACGCTCAAACAAGTTTCTCGATTACCCTTAACATGACATCATTGTAGAAGAGTTAAAAAAGAGACAAGTTAAAAAAAAAAAACTGTAACAAAGTAAGTTAGTTGTGTCAATCAAGCATTTTGATTACTTCAATAAAGATCATTGAAACTAATCTATTAGATTAAAGTTTCAACGATCTTGAAATATCTTGGTTGGAGCAACTATGTTTTGACTTGATTGCTTCAAATAGGTTTTGTGATAACTCACACAACCAAATTCACATAATGATTTTATTTTTGTATCGGAAGGATACGTAACTTTGATACCGGAGTCTAAACTCATTTTTATTCGTTAAGTATTATAAGCCCACCAACACACGTCACGCTTCCAATCCCGGCTTTTTCGATAAAACTCACATCGGATATAAATCTTTTAATACCCAACGATTGCTTTCCCCAAACATATCTGTACTAATATGTTTACTGCTCTCTCAAGAGTAATAACTCTTAGATGATATACTCAAAATCGACCCTAGTAATGAATTCATTGCCGTAGCCGCTCACATACATGAATATTACGTCAGCAGGAAACTGAATTACGGATACCTAGGTGAACCTAGTACGGCACTCACCTCAGCTATTAGCCACTTGCAATGAACTAACAGCCTTAGATCGGAATAACTCGGTGGCACTTTCGCAGTGCTTTGTTCCTCAGTTTCAACTACAATAGATTAGTTCTTGTAGTTGTTCTTGTCTCTTCCGCAATGCGATGAGGGCCGCTCCCTAAGCGATTAATTCTGAGTGAAGTGAGAAGATTCGTTCTACAGCAATACTGTTAATTAGTTTAGTGCTCGTGCGGTCACTTGATGAATGATCAAGTTGATAAATTAGAGTCAAACCGAATGCAATACATAAGGATAGCTCTTTGCCTTTCAGCGTTTATAGGAGACTATTTAACATTTTATCCGGAGCGGAAAGTAGGTACGAACACCCAATTCCAAATTCGATTACATCGAAATTACTTTTCGATTCCTCTTTCGATCAAGTTCAAGAATACTGTAATTTCATTAAAAATAAAAACGAAATAAAACAGAAAATACAAACAGCAAAAGTGCTCTGAGCCGTTTTACAATCAAGTCTAAATTAGAGACTGCTACGTTTGAACGCGGGCGAGCCTACAAATCCCCACGAATGCGGCTTTATTTCGTTCCGTCGCACCAATCAGAGCAATTAACGGACAATAAAAAGAAAAAGTCCCTTTTCCGCCCGACGTGTGGGGTGTGGAAACAGGGAGGGTGGCAAGGGAATCCTAATTGTTCTCTATTGAGCAGACAATGCGTATACTTTGTGAATAATTCTCTGATTATGAGGTAAGTAACACTGAAGAGCTGTAATTATGTTAGTGTCGAAGAAACCCATAAACATAAATATTATAATTTCTTCTACATAGGTTTTTTCACGGTTCTCTCTCGAGTTCGCCAATTCCGAAATCTACAATTACGCTGATTTTGCGGTTTCAGACGTAGCAGCAGCCGCCTGACCTCAACAATTGTTGGTTTACCAAAATTACGTATTATTTACTATGTTTTATCAGTATACATATACAGGTTCTATATTAACAGCTACGTACGTAATTATTGGACGAATAACAAGAGCAAGGAATAGAACCAGTGGCTGGTTTCAATATATATCGATAAATGTCTATAACATATGAATCCGCGCTGAAAACATTTAATATCTCTTCCAGTGAATGCTTCGATATGAAAACATTTTTAAAATACTCTCATTTTTATATTAAAAAGATTCCATTGTGAGTACACATCGATCGGTACGATGGCCAGTATTTCACAGGCCATTTTCTTTGACGGAGGGAACGTTTTGAATATAAAACACAGTCGCTAATGACGTAAGCGATTATTGACAAAACGTTCCGAACGACCGATGGAATGATAAAGCAATTTAGTAAATTAAGTTTGGTGTGGGTACTTTGGGATGTTATGGATTTGTGTTGTGTATATGTATTTTTAATAGGTTACTTATTTTTAGACACTAGTTAAATAAATAAGGTACAATGAAAGCCTTTGCTTGTTGTAGCCTATGTTTGCATTAACCATTTACAGGTTGATAACAAGTACCAATTTTAAAATTAAACTGCAAACAATGTCGAGGACACCACAAAGGCCAGACCGATGATTAGTTTACAAATACTTGGCCATTAAAAATATTCAGAGTATCACGAGAGTCCACCGCGAAACTTATCTAATAAAAGTTGTGAACACAACTGTTTGACGTGGTAAACCCTTTCGTACGCTCTTGTACACTATCCGCGTCTACACACTCACTTAATGAGCTTAATCTTTCTAGGAACTAGTTCAAACTAGTTAAGTGGCTCACTTTTTCATTCCCACTGCTCCACATTCATCGGTTTTAATTTTTAGACATTTTTCTTTGACCTAATTTCTCATATTTTTGTAAATTGTAATTAAACTTTAATTAAAACATTATTTTGCTAAATGTACAAAGTTAACATTAATTTCGTTGAAATAATGAAGTGTTTTAAACTTTCTTTTGTTGTAAGGACTTTCAATTCAATTCAAAGAAAGGTTTTATTTCGAGTACAAATACAAATTCAAACGAAGACAAAAGCAATAGAAACTGTAAATAAACAGTCGAAGTACATCGATAGATAGCATCTGGTTTCCGCACGTGTCTGTGAATAAAAAGGAAACGACTAATCGAGCGGAGGACGCTCCAGAAAACAAAACACTGCCTCCTGGCGTTGGCGCATTCACTGAGAAAAATAAACTGCGCCCGAGACACTTCCAGAGACTTACCGTTCGTGCAAATGAAGTGGAGACCGTGTTACGTATAAATGTTTACTTACAGGACTGAATAGGAAATGCGACGTAAATTTAATATTATATTTCGTCGAATTTCGAAGTCTCATGAAATCGTGCGCCAGTCGTTTCACAGTTCAGTTGCCGCTCAACTCAACTTACGTATTTATATTTTCTTTTGAGAATTGTTTTATAACATAAAACTGGTGGAATGGACGCCAACATGTCAAAGTGGCTCGTTTTCTTTCCGTCTGCCTCATGAAAAAATTTATGATGCGATAATGTCTCGTGAGTGAAGGGAACCTTCTGTCTGTCTGCATTATGTACTGTTTTATGAGCTTACGAGCTTTTATAGACGGGAAACAGACTTTCTTACTCTCAACCTGTGTAGGCCAATCGAGTTTCCATTATGAAATAGGTAGGTACTGTATATTTCAACTCTGATCTTAGATATTACCTATACTAATATTATGAAGAGGAATGATTTTGTTATTTGTTTGTACCGAATAAACTCCGAAACTACTGGACCGATTTTAACATTTTTTTCTTCAATAGAAAGCTACATTATCACGAAGTAACATAGGCTATAATTAGTTTATTTTTTTATTGAGATTCTTAAGAAAATTTCAGAAATGTAACAAACGCGGGCGGGCAATGTGATTCGACGGGGTGAGACGGGAGAACAATAAATTTCACGCGGTCGAAGTCGCGGGCAGAAGCTAGTAATATTATAAAGAGGCAAACCGATCCCTTGGGAGAAAACGAGCAAAATACCTAGATGTCATCCTTGACCACCTTTCATCAGTGAACACATAAGGACGACTCAAACGCGCGCCGCCTGGGCTCTCAGTTGGCTCCACTTCATATTGAGCGCACGTAGCAAATAGTCACTCAAGTGCAAAATGCGCATCTAAACCACGGTCGTCCGTCCTATGCTGGCGTTGTCTTCGCACATGCTAAGCCACGCTACCTCCATAGGATGCAGACCCTCCAGCACCATTTCTTAAGAAAAGCCACGGAAGCCTTCTATGTTCGCTATGAGAATCTTCATCTAGTTCTCAAAATTCTCACCGCAGCAGCAGTTCATGAAACGCCTCTCAAAGCGTTTCATTGACTCTGCTATAATCCACTGGCCATGCCAAGGTTGCCTGGAAGAGATCGCAGTAAGCGATAAGGCCGCCTATTGTATATTTTGTAGTGTATAAGTATTTCTTTTTGTAATGTGTAATCTGGTGTACAATAAAGAATAATTAAATAAATAAATAAATTACGGCGATACACTCGGGATGCTGGATTAGCAAGATTCACCGACCAAGGCGAAAGTTTAAGTTTCTCACCATTCCCGATGACGCTATAACCCTCCTCCAGGAAAGTAATAGGGTTACTAGTACCGTTCGCAAAAACAAAAACAGACCCCCTCGTGGTCGAGGCCCGCCGCGACATCCCCGTCCCTGATAAGTTTTATGCCTTGGCCTCAATTTATTAAGGCATTCAAAGGAAAGTCCGGCTAAGCAGCCAACAACCTCCTAGCATAAACTGCGAGAAACCATTACAAGAAAAAAAAAAAACTCGCTGACGAATTCGCGGGTAGAAACTTAAAATGCTATGTCATCGTTCTACGTTTGACGTGGTCGATCCAGACCAAAACAAAAACATTAAAATATAATAAAAAAAAACTCGACACAACCAATAAATTTATAGACATTTTAATTAAATAATCATCAAAAGCCATTAAGACTGGTATACAAAAGGGTGACAGTAGCTTGCGTAAGACAAATTACCTGAACATATGGGCTGTCGGCACATAGTAAGGGATTGTAGTGATAGCATCGTACAAGTGAAGCTTAGCGTGACTGATGTGTACCCGGCCCAATGACGACGGCTCTGGTAAAACCGGTGTTGTCTTCAAATTCAAAACGGTTATTATTATGCTATTTATAGCTAGCTGGTGTTGTATTCAAGTTTACGTTGAATTATCCATTTTTGGTTACTGGTTATCCTTGTAATACAAACTAAGTCGCGTTAAATACTTATTTGGGATTTATCTTATTGGCTTGATATCAATTTCGTCTACAATCCACAAAGCATGCTGCATAAAGCGCTACCTACTTTAATTCTAAATATACCACAAAAATAAAGCTTCCTCTAAACATAACTTCGACATTGTATAACTTCACTCTGACGAGTATTTAATGACTATGTTCTTCTAAGCACTTTTATTTTATCGGTTTTCAAATATATTGCTTCTCACTCGACTAACCATCCATAAAGTGCATACTATCCTCTCGCTCGAATATTGGCGTCGAAGCGAGCTCAGATTATGCTGATGAACCGTGTTCGTCACCGCACGCTTTCAAGATGTTAATCGTTCTCCTTTCAAATATAGGACGCAGACAAATTTAATTAAACAGGCTTTTACACTGTACAACGTTCCATTATTAATTAGTCTTGACGCGGAATATGTAAGCAGGTATTATCTAAGTTTACGTACAACGGATACCCGGTATGTATTCTGGGTAACGTAAACTACGGAACATTGAAACAGGCCATATTGACCCCTTTCGTCTGTGTTCAGGTAAAGTGGCTTATATTGTATATGAGAATAGTTCTACACAGTTATCCGAATTAAATTAGTGGCATATCGTCGGCTTAATTTGTTAACCTGCCAAGTCCATTTTTTCATAGTTGGATGAAGAAAAAACTGACTATTATATTATATTTATTGCTTTAGCAATCGAAATTCTGAAAATCCCGTTGGTTCTAAGAAGATTAATTGATTTTTTTAGACGCTACACTCGAAGTTGTGGACGAGTATGTTTACCTAGGACAAACTGTCCAGTTAGGTAGGTCCAACTTCGAGAAAGAGGTCAATCGTCGAATCCGACTCGGCTGGGCAGCGTTCGGGAAGCTACGCAATATCTTCTCGTCCCACATACCGCAGTGTCTCAAGACGAAAGTCTTTGACCAGTGCGTGTTGCCGTGTTGACATATGGTACTGAAACGTGGTCGCTCATAATGGACCTTATTAGAAGGCTAAAAGTCACCCAAAGGGCAATGGAGAGGGCTATGCTTGGAGTTTCCCTACGTAATCGAATCAGAAATGAAGAGATCCACAGGAGAACCAAGGTAACCGACATAGCTCGAAAAATTGTCAAACTTAAGTGGCAATGGGCAGGGCACATTGCGCGCAGAACAGATGGCCGTTGGGGCCGAAAGGTTCTGGAGTGGCGACCGCGTACCGGAAGACGTAGCGTTGGAAGGCCTCCTACAAGGTGGACCGATGACCTTATGAAAGCCGCAGGAATCCGCTGGATGCGGGAAGCACAGAACTGGTCGAGGTGGCGGTGCTTGGGGAGGCCTATGTCCAGCAGTGGACGTCTTTTGGCTGAAATGATGATGATGATGATGACTTGATTTTTTTAAAGCATTACTAATAGCATATCCGGCACCACATTTTAAGAAAATTAGTGAAAAAAAAAATCAAGCAGCTTTTCGAGGTGGAGTTCAATTTTGTTGAGGAATTAGCAGTTTTTAGAACCGAACTGAACCGAACGAAAATGTGACCCAACACACGTACATGTTGGTATGTGTGTTGGGTCACATTGTCAGTGCAAAACTGAGGCCCTACTAGGATTTAGGCTGTATTTCGTTACGGAGATTGGCTGGTGGTCAGATAGGCGGTTTTCGTGCGTGCATTTCTCGCGTTTTTAGGATGATATCGTCCTTAGTCCTTTACTATACTGTATATAATATTCTGAAAATAGGAAAACATGTTTTTCAACTACATGATAAGTTTGTTTTTGGGATAAATTCATCCCAACTACGGAACCCTTCATTGTGCGTGGTCCGACACGCACTTGGCCGGTTTTTTTAAAGCAAGTGATAATTATACAATACGCACATAAATCCGGAAAGTCAGAGGTTCGTGGATCGGGTTCGAACTTGAGACCTCTGACTTAGCAGTCCCACGGTTACACCACTATCAGCTGTTCACTCACTCTGCCGCTTTTTTGTGCGCACAGTTCACATCGAAATCAATGTATTCGGCGTCATTATCATAACATTGGCATTAGCGTTTTCTATGCATTTTTAACACCATACTGCGATCGCCAACCCGCCTGCCAAGCGTGGCGATTATCGCAAACCCCTCCCCCCCCCCAAATGACAAGCACAAAGGTCGAAGTGGCGGTGCTTGGGGGAGGCCTATGTACTGCAGTGGACGTCTTTCGACTGAAATGATGATGATGATGATCATAACATTTATCCACTCTGAGATATAGGCCTGGGATTGTTGTGTATAACACGATATGCTGATTTTTAAGGTTCCGTAGTCAACAAGGAACCCTTATAGTTTCGTCATATCCGTCTGTCTATCTGTTCGTGGCTTAGCGCAGAGACTCTTAATACTAGAAAACTGTAATTTGGTATGGATATACATATTCATCACGCCGACAAATAGGTAAATAAAATCTTGAATTTTTTTTTTTAGAGTACCTCCCCTACACGTAAAGTGGGAATAATCTCGTCTATCCCATGGTGTGGGGTATCGTTGGATAGGCCGTTTAAAAATATTACGGGTCTGTGAAAACTATTTTTCGATTTAGGGATCCGTTTGCGTAATATGAAGCTTTGAAGTGCTAATTTTTGTTTGAGTTAAGTGTGTGTGTCCCTGCCAGCTAAATGGTTGTACTTGGATATGTGAACAAAATCACAGCAGTAGGCAGGCAGTATATAATATATAACGAAGTTAAATAGAAAGCTATCACAGCTAAGTAGACTTTACGAGTTGCCGAGTAAGAGTCGACCAACTTACATTTACAGTTGAAAAACATGTTCTCCCATACATTCCGTATGGAAGAACATGTTTTTCAACTACAATGTTAAGTTTGTTCTTGGGATAAATTCATACCTACTACGGAGCCCTTCATTGTGCGTGGTCCGACACGCACTTGGCCGGTTTTTTTTTTTTCTAGCCTGCTCTTTCCCACTTCTGGGCCCACAGTTAATTTTAGAAAATTATTAACTTAAAGCTGCTTTCAGACTACGCTATAATATAATAGCATATAGCTCATAGCACAACAATATCGCGCACCATACATTCCAATAATATATTTATAGTTACAGTACAGTGTGAACGTGTCCATAACAATGTATGGTGCGCGATATTGTTGTGATATGAGCTATATACTATATGCTATTATATTATAGCGTAGTCTGAAAGCAGTTTTAATGGAATTACATTAAACCTACGTCAATTTTACAGAATACGTCTCCTTGACTATTACGCTGTCATTTTTGGACCTCTCAATTTTTCTTCCGCACATTTTCTAACTGGAAAATCAATAATCTCTGCTATAGAATATACCTAGAATATGATGATGATAGTGTCACCGTCACGCGTCGCTTGACGTAGTACATGACAGACAGCTGAAACATCTGCCGATAATTGAAATGTCAGACGGGCGACGTGAGGCACTCCTACAAGTGCCCAACAGTGCCCGATAAACGAACAATGTAGTGAAAATATTCAGTTTAATTAGCGAAAATTCGTAATATACGTACTTCTTTATGATTTTATACAGATGAATTAATACGAACGAAATGAAATATTAAACTAAAGTAGGTACTGAAAATTTATATGCAGTCATTTATTTATTATCATTTAAACTCAATTTTATTTAAGACTGTTTGTGAATAATATTGTTTTTGTCGCGACATTATCGATACTGTAAAGCGTATAATATGTAGTATAAAGCATTTTATTCATATGCCCAATTGTTTTCTATAATACGCAATAAATGTTATAACATCGGCAATATTTTAATATTGGAAATTGCTACGCATAACGAACAAACAAAGTATGCTCTTCAAAGAAGAAAATCCTATCAATAACAGCGAAAAGAATATTAAATTTTCATAACACAAAAGCCAACGACACCGATACCTTTTAAAGAAATTAAAGTATAAGCCCTCATAAATCTGTATAATAACTAAAACAAAAGCCATTATCTTTATTTTGCCAGCTATTTTATCCACGTAAAAAACGTGGAGCTAAAATTTCAAGGCCCATTTAGCAGATCCGTGCTCTGGACAGAGATTAACGTGCTTTCTGTTTCATTAATAAATCCTCAGTTTATCAAATCCAGGAGCGCGAGGCTCCACCTCGTGATAGCCTTTGAAAAATCAATAGTCGCAGTTACTATCAAAACTTTTACCGCGTCATGTTATTTTGTAAATGGTTGTTAGTTTAATTAAATTCTATTGGAAAACACTTCGATTTTTTCTCTTCGAAGCAAATAAATCTCGCCGAATGCTTTATATGCATTATGTACTTCTACAAATACTAGGCTGGAAATCGAGTTCACGATTCTGTTTCTGCACGAGTTCACGAGTCGTAGAGCAGAAAAACAATTATAAGAAAGCTTTCGCGACGATATTAAAACAGAACTTGTTAAAAGTTTCGTAGAGTATTTATCTATAGGCTGTGATTTCATCAGATGATCATTGCGGTCACTGAGCATAATTGCAATTAAATCCGACATAATTTATTTTTGGAGTTGTTATCCCTGGGGCGTCGTTTGTGGATTACTTGTGGCGGCGCGATCAGCCTGCTGCGAACGCCAACTTTACTGCCAGCGATAGACTTTTATCGTGAAACTTTCTCTTGTAAACTAAACGCGGGGTACGGGCACTAACCCATCGCCCTATGTGTATGGGTAATGTGGCGCAAAAGGACGTAACCGACGCAGTTTGACACTGTTGAAACCCATTTGGTTGTACCTAAACAATTTCGCACTGCTTTGAATACCAATTTGTTATCTCGTCACGATAACGTAAAATAAGTAGAAATAACATAATAATTATTTATGATACTAGTGCGGTAAGTTGGTTTTTACAACCGAGTAGACGAATGTAAGCACGGGACGAAGTCGAGGGCTTACCATAGTCACGAGTTTGTAAAAACCAATTTCTGCACGTGTATCGTACAATGTTTTTCAACACATTTGCGAGAAAACAGTACAATATGTAATGTAACAAACTTGTAAATCATTAAATAGCGCTGTCGCGATTTTGGCGGCAAGAGACCGTTTTCTGCAATTTGCGCGAGTAGATTCCATATTAATATCAGATTCCTCGCTTGTTTATAAATATCAGTCGGAAAGTCGCAACAATCTTTGACGTTTCTAATATGAAAATGGCGTGAATTTGTAAATGGCGCCACATGCACGTGGTGAAAATTAGAACTACACCTTTCGTCTCATTGACTCTTTAGTATTAAAGTGAGACAAACGTATTGAGCAAAAGCGCTTCCAATGAGAATCGATCAGTCAGCTTATTTATTCTCGTAATGTGGTCTCCTTGGTGGAATTCTTATAATATTTTTGTGGAAATAGAAAAAAACCGTAAAGAATACGCACGGTGCTATACAACGGGGTATGCGGTAAAATAGGTACTTAGGTGAGAGTACCTATTTTACCGCACGTTCCGTTATATGGTGCGTAATTTTTAACTTTCGAACAATGTATACAGGCTTCGTAAATGCATTTTTTGAGCAAATGTGTTGAATATATTATTTTCGCACTGTCACGTCAAGAAGCTCATGGATACCTACTCTCCTATACATATCGTATTATCGTCAACAAACTTTGAAAATGTAAAGGATGGTAGGTAAGTTAACGCCGTAGTTAATTTCAACGAAATCCCATAAGTGTAATGGACCTGACAATCCACGTCAACGCCGCTGATTAGCACGAGGCTGGATGCCAACAACCCCAAAAGTTAATTAAACATGTATGAATTACAACGGGCAAGGGTCCAAACATTCAATCCATATTCCTCACGATTTTATTGATTGGTAACGTTCAAATGTTATGGAATGTATGCCTTCTCCGTTAAATTAATGTATAAAAATACAGGTAGGGAAAGTCTACAATCAAATATTTCTCAATCCAACACGCATGTGCCTTTCCGTCGAAAGTAAAAACACTTGATTCATACGCCGTTAAAGGAATTTATACGGGTTTACATACCCATACATAGGTAATGCCTACACGATATACGGAAATATTTAAGGAAAACGGAGTCAAAGCGATTTCTTTGTTCGGCCTTATTCGTTTGTCTTTTGAGTTTTCGCCAGCTAGGAAGGGTATCCCTTGATCATTAAGTATACGCTTGTTAGGTGGCGTTTTCTGGAAATTCTTTTGATAAATCTTTTGAAACAATAATACGAACACTATTACCTGTTTCTTGGAGCTTTTGCTCACTTATTACCTAAATTAGATAAATGATTACATTCATCGGTAAAATAAAAGGCTTCAAAACCATAATATCGTTAAAGTATACTTCTCATAAGTGTGTATGAGAAGAGGCATTTACCCTTCAGTAAAAAATGACATAGGTAATAATATCAGGCAGATAGTCAGTCATCGAATAATAAAGTTTCATTTGAATGTATATTTTCTCATTTGAAAATTCGTATGTGAAAAGATATTCACTGAATCTTCATATTAAAGCAATATTTTTCAAACAAATAAAAAATAAATGCTAGCTCTACCGCACACGTCGAGATTGCTTTCCAAATGATTTCAAGAATATCCATTCCATTTGAAAATTCACTAAATAATAACGCCATGTATTCAGCCTCGGGGGAACAGACAGCAGGTGTTTCTAAATGTCACTCGCGTGTTGAACCGCGACTGAATAATTAACTATTCATACTTTCTTTCTTGCGCGCTGAAATTCAGAGATAAAATATTTGAAAGCCCACAGATGTTCGGATTCCAACAATGTGGGGAAGCAATAAAGAAACTATTCCACTTCCATTGCGTTATCCTCGTAAAGACTTCATCAAATTCCACCAATAAGAACGAAAAAGTGAGAGAAAAACTTTTACGGAAACACAAAAAAGAAACTTGGTCACATTTGTACTTAAGGCGAGGTTCTTCAAGTTAACCTCTAGGTAATATAATTTTAATGTCATTTTATTTAGAAACGGTATTGATTAAACACGTGAAAAAATTATATGTTGCTTTTGAAACCTTTCTGTAGGTACGTCGGGTACTCGTTACATAATTGGATAAAGTTCGCTCGATAGAAAAAAAAATCCAAACATACCCTTATTTTGTAGAGAAAAATCATTTTATTTCAATATTATACCACATTATGTATTGAAAATCACATCAAAATAAACGGCTATGATGATGTAATGTCCGTCGGGTTTAACATTGTTAATATCGTAAAACATATAATTCCCAACCCAAAATTAACAAAATTCACGACACAATTTACTCTCGCCCAGTTGCCACCTCTAGAACAAAAATGCACACTCGAAGAACCTCGTCTTAATATATAAGTTATGTATTATATATGTTATGTACCAGTCAAGGTATTGCATATCTCACTAAAGATTCAGTAACGTTTGAATTCAATATTGTCGCGCTATACGTTTGTGTAAGTAGATATATTATATATCCATCCATATCCATTTCGTATTGCAATATTTACGTAGACACGCAAACACAGCGGGTTATGGGAGCTGTATTTGCTGTATCAAAGCGATATTAATTAAATTACCCGCCTAAATATTGTGTATATAGTGTATCTCCATGTCTAGACGTACCTACCTATAGTAAAATAGCTTTTGCCCGCGGCTCCGCCCGCGTGGATGTCGGTTATCGCGTAAAAAAGTAGGCTATGTCCTTCTCCACATCCCAGGCTATATCTCTGCCAAATTTCATGACGATCGGTTCAGCGGTTTAGGCGTGAAAACGTAACATACAGACAGACAGACAGACAGATAGACAGACAGACAGAGTTACTTTCACATTTATAATATTAGTATGGATATGTCAGAGCCACAACGGTAAAGTTGACCGACTGAAAATTGTCATCATCACCGTTTGGTGATGAGCGATGATCGCAGAGGGTGCTGCTTCCCAACTACTTAAAATATCGGAGTCGGAGCTTAAAATCCTGATATAAAATGTTGCTTAAACATGAATTTAATCAAAATTCCAATATAGCCCTGTACATATATTTGCTACTTTCAGTAGATTCATAATCAGTGCCAGGCGTCGGGTCAAAGTGATATTAAGTAATAGATTCGGTGTGGGGAGCGCTCTAAACGCTTTCGAATTACCGAGTGGCGTAATGGGCAAACTTAATATTCAAGAAGGGATCAAAACGAACCGGAATCTATGCGGGCACGCGCCGCGCTCAAACGTTTTATGTTCCAACCGATAATTGTATATTAATATCCGATTTTTTGGTCCACATAAAACTTCTACAAACGCGGTCTCAACTGTTGACTTATTTTGTAATTTATAAATACGTATTTAATACTAGCTGACCCGACAGACTTCGTTCTGTCAAAAGCTATTTGCCTACGCAGAAAGGAAATATAATATAAACTCCACTACTCTACCCTACCCTACCTACCTACCTAACTACCTACCCTACCTACCTACCCTACCATACCTACCCTACCTACCCTACCTTACCCTACCCTACACTACCCTTAAATATGGTCGTTTACTTACATTTTCATTTTTTTTTTTCTATTCTATTCTATTCTATTCTATTCTACCGGCTTCCGATGTATCAGAATCCCGTATTTCATTGTTATTAAAATATAACAAAATGTTTACCGATTTTCCGGATAAATACGTATTTAATACTAGCTGACCCGACAGACTTCGTTCTGTCAAAAGCTATTTGCCTACGCAGAAAGGAAATATAATATAAACTCCACTACTCTACCCTACCCTACCTACCTACCTAACTACCTACCCTACCTACCTACCCTACCATACCTACCCTACCTACCCTACCTTACCCTACCCTACACTACCCTTAAATATGGTCGTTTACTTACATTTTCATTTTTTTTTTTAATTCTTAATTTTTTCTTACATAAGAACCTTCTCCTGACAATAACAAACACAACAAAAAAAATAATTACGAAATCGGTCCAGCCGTTCACAAATGGTTTTTTTTTTCCATATTTTCTCACCGTTTAAACCTTCCCTGGACTACAACAAACATTTCAGTTTTCGAGTATTAGTGAGACAAACAAACAGCAATAGATTTATATATATATATGTAGATATATGCGAAAAACACACAGGCTAATATTATGATTTACGCTTGTCTACATCCCCATACAATGAGCATTGAAACAATTAAATTACGTTTGTATTTTCTCTCAATGAACGCTTGGTAACCAAATACAATGTACCAATAATATGCTACGAATGTTAATTTTACATCTACGTGTTGAAATGCAAATAAGATCAAGCGAACGGATGAAAAAATTTCAATAACCTCTGATAATGGAAGCTATATTTTATTACAAGTTGAAAAGGCGACACATAATAATTTATTGAACCTGCTTCCGTCGCCTTTAACCTCAAAAAATATACGCTTTTATTATTAAAGTTTCATCACGAAATATGACCTGCAATCAGTGTTATTTCACAGTGATTGCAGGTCATATTTCGTGATATTGCCATATATCATAGTGAGTAAGATAGTGATATTTCGAAATATGACCTGCAATCAGTGTTATTTCACACTGATTGCAGGTCATATTTCGTGATATTATGATTGATCCTATTATCATTGATGATAATAGGATCAATCATTCCTGTTATCATTGATGATAATAGGAATTATGAATTAAACGGTCAATTACAAAGCTTTTATCGCAACACTGAGCATCATTAAGGACATTGTAAACAAATCCCCTTACAAAGTTTGGATACGAGATGAAAGGGTACTCCCACAATTACCATTTAAATATTTTCACAAGAGGTAAATGAAATTAAATTCATGAAATCTGTGCCTCCGTAGAAGCTCTACGCCAAAATACGCTACGTTAATTTCTGTATGTATTTAACATACAAAATGGGTGGTAATTAAAAGATCTTGTTTCCAAATATGAGTTGCTTATGTTTAGGTTCTACGCTCTAATCAATAAAAGGCCGCTGGCAAGCAATCAAAACACAATAGTCGTAGTATGTTTGGAGCTGTGCTACGCGCTACGAGCCGCTACGACCATCAAACGATATCCCCATTGCATTCCTTTTGTTGTCCGCCTATGAGAACCATTCCCTCCAATCCTCCGCATTTTGCATTATTTTCCTTTTTCTACTAACGAATCGAATGTTTCATTCGTATATCAATTTCGATGCCGAAGCGCAATCGGAGTTTGTAGGTACTTGATTTTGTGATACTTTTTTATCGGTGAATTATTGCTATTATTTTTCATCAGGTTTTGTTTTTATGGCTAGACAGGTACTTTCATCTAATGTTGTTTATTGATATCATTTTACTGTACTCCATGATATAAAATGATGACTGTAGATTAATCAATCTGTAGTAAAATTTATTCGACAAGAGTCCCGCAGTTTATAATTAAATGTCGATCATCGTGGTCACCTTTGACATCCGATGCAGCCACAGTGTGGTGAACATGCAATATAGTTATGATAAATCCACCAATCGCAACATATTTTACTTAAATTATTACTAAAGTCAAAGTCAAAGTCAAATAATTTATTTCAAATAGTACGTAAAATGAACTTTTGAACGTCAAAAATTACATAAATAGTTAATTGATTCTAGTTGCGCCTTCCAAAATATAGTTATGTATGGAGAAGAATGGGCAAGAAACTCCATACTTACTCTTTTAAAATGTTAACAATAGTTTGTATACATTAATTACAGGTGAAGACGATGTAGAATAAAAATTACTTACCATGCACAATTGGTAAAAAGTATGAAAAGTGAAGTAATGACAGAAAAAATAATAAATGCGATAGATATGTACATGGTGCTCACATATTTACAAACATTGTATATGATTTTCCTAAAAAAATTACATATAATAAGTCAGTGTGTGAGTTAATAGTTATTTATGCAACTGTTGTATAATAAGGGGTATTAAAACGGGTTGTATAGTGGTATAGTATAGTGAAACGTGCGTGCGTGACAATGTTCTTTTTTTGAAATTCATAAAGATACCACGAATTGAGTAGTGAGAATGGAAGGGATCATCATCCTCGTAAAAGCAAAGGAGTTGCATTATGAAATTCAGTACAACATTATAACTCCCGTTTGGATGCTATTATGGTTACTATGACACTGGGTGTTTTAATGTTGGCAATAAGCTAACTGTTTCAGAAACTTTTATAGAGGATTTATAGCATGGGCGTAGATAAATTATATTAATCACTGAAAATAAAATTAATATCATAAAAATTATGCAGTTAAATTAAAAAAAAACTTTAACGTATACCGGTACAAATTGGAATTCCCAGGAATCTTTATTGTGACCAAATAGCTTTTTCGTTCAAACGACAACGGGATATTTTCGACGGACTTTTAAAGTACGTTTTCATTTGTTCACCAGACTGTGTGTGGCTACAAAATACAGTCACTTTGAACGCTGAGTGGTAATTATGATCCAGCAGAGTAGCAGCATTTGTTTGAGGAAGGTCCAGTCATGTGTCCAACTGCACTTAGGTATTTACCAGCTGGAGAAATGAATGAAAAATTGTATTAAAACATTTTGGCAACATGCCGCATTCGATGCTACCGTATACGTTTATTCAATTACGCACCTAAATAAGTTTAACGGCAGCGCAAGCCGGGTTTATAATCCAACGTTTACCCGAACCAGTTGGGAGTTCACAATATTAATGTCAATTATTAATTATAACGCAAACAATTCTCCTGCTCCTTAATTTGGAGACCGCGAGTCGGCGCCGGGCTCGAATTATTGCGCTAAATACGCAGCCCAATTTATCTTGAATCTCGTCAGTTTGAAATTTAAATTAAAATGTAAATGTTGGGAGGGCGAGTCTTCTCTAATTTGACCGAGTCCGTGCGTTGTCAAAGTTCTCCGTGAGGAACACAACACTCGCATGTTTCACCTATCAATATATTCAATCAACGTATGGACATGTACTTTGGGAAACATAAATAGCCCTGATGTTGTTTTGTTACAATTGGTAGTGTTGAGATATAGAACTTTGTCTAAGAACCCTGGAATTATTTATTTATCGAACAAAAATAACTTTTCAAGGTAAGTAAAGTTACGTAAACCAATCAAATATCCTATCTAGTTAATTAAAAAAAACGGCCAAGTGCGTGTCAGATCACGCACAATGAAGGGTTCCGTAGTTGGTATGAATTTATCACAAGATCAAACTTAACATTGTAGTTGATAAACGTGTTCTTCCATACGGAATGTATGGGAGAACATGTTTTTCAACTGTAAATTTAAGTTGGTCGACTATTACTCGGTAACTTGTAAAGCCTACGTGCGATAGTTTTTCTTTTAACTTCGTTATATATACTACCACTGTGAATTTTTTCACATATCCAAGTACAACCATTTATTTGCCAGGCGGGGGGAACAAGTGACTCTTAACAAAAATTAGCACTTCAAAGCTTAATATTACGCAAACAGATCCCTGAATCGAAAAATAGTTTTCACAAACCCGCAATATTTTTGAACGGCCTATCCAACGATACCCTACACCATGGGATAAACGAGAACAAATATATCAGGCCCAATTTACCCTAAAAAAATATATTTCAAGATTTTATTTTTTCTTTGTCGGCTTGATTAATATGTATATCTATGCCAAATTACAGCTTTCTAGTACTTAGGGTCTCTGAGCTAAGCCGCGGACAGACAGACAGTCGGACATGGCGAAACTCTATGGTTTCCTTATTTATTATTCATATATACTTTGTTGTAAACCACAAAAATACATAACAAAAAATAAATCAAACAATACAAAATATACAATAGGCGAAGGCCTATCACTTTCTGCGATCCTGCGGAATCCTAAAAACACGAAATCAAGCTAAAGCTTCTAAAAGAACACAACTACCGGTTTCCCAGACTTCTAATTCCAGAAAAATGCAAAAATTAAGCGGTAAATGTACCAAATACACAGGGTTTTCTTAATTGAGACATCCGGCTAGATAGTTGTGGCAATTTGGCTCGCAATTCCGCCTGATACACTTTTCAAGTTAAAATTCCTTGTCAACTGTGGCGGGCGAAGCAATCCGAGCGCTAAATCAGTTTAATTGCTTTAGAATCTCTGGACACTGTTTGTTAGTGTGCACTGAAGCCATATCTGGGGATAAGTTACTGTTTTGTTTTTATAAGTTTACTGTTTTTAATATTATAAGGTTTAATTAGGGCACAGAAGCTCATCTGGGGATAAGTTACTGATTTGTATTAAGTTTTCTGTCTAATATTATAAGGTTTATTGGAGGTCTCTGCGAGCGGTTTGATCAGCAACACGAATAACGTACCAATACCTATACTACAGGTTGACATTGAAAACATGCGACAAACCGAAATGGGAGATTGTACTCATCATTATGAACAACTTTAACTATGGGACCGAAGCTGCAATCGCGAAAAAAAAATCAACTGTCTCTTAGTTCTTAAATTTAATTTTCTGTTATAATGCGCACAGCAAAGGAGTGGAACTCTCTGCCTGCGTCTGTGTTTCCGAACGCATACAAGCCTAATGAATTCAAAGTGAGAGTTAACAGGCTTCTTCTAGGTAACCTCACTCCATCGTCGACTTTGTCTCTGTCACCTCTGACCTAGACTAGAGTCAAGAGCAAACCCATCGTAGAATATTTAAAAAAAAAATGTAAAAGTTGTTCATAATAATGAGTACAATCTCCCGTTTCGGTTTATCGCATGTTTTTAATTTCAACCTGTATACTTTATACTATCTAGACACTATACTAGATTAACCGGAACTTAAGGCCCAGATATATGCCAGTAACCTTCAGTGGTTAGCTTGCGTGTTCTGTACTGAGCTCACGCAACGCGTCGTACGTCCAGCCAGTAATAGGACTCGCCCATCCAAGAGCGCTGTCCCAAATAAGACGCACTATTAATTTATTATACATACATAAAACAAAAGGTATTTTAATAAAACAGGTTTACTAAAAGATCAATAATTCGGAGGAGCTCGTGGCTAAGTAATAGCAGCCGCACGGGTCGATCCGTCAGATTAAGCAACGCTTGCCGGGGTTGGTCCGTGGATGGGTGACCATCTTTACATACCGAGACTCCTCCGTGCCTCGGAAAGCACGTTAAGCCGTTGGTCCCGGCTGTCATTCGTGGATCTTTGACAGTTGTTACAGGTTGTCAGAAGCCCAAAAGTCTGACAGCCAGTCTTTTCAAGGGGTATTGTGTTACCCAGTTACTGGGTTGTGGAGGTCAGATAGACAGTCGCTCCATGTAAAATACTGGTATTCAGCTGCATCCGGTTAGACTGGAAGCCGACCCCAACATAGTTGGGAAAAGGCTAGGCAGATTGTGATTGTTGATTTTTGTCTGTAATTAATATTGACTACTTTTTGTACCGACTCTGATTGTATATTGAATTATAGACCATATTTTGCACCAACTCTAATTTTATGTGTGAAACTGACATTAATAATTAATTAATAATTGCCAATTTAATTAATATCATATAAACATTTTGTACGCCAAGTAAGGCAAAACATGTTGGTCTTACTTAATATTTTCCATCTATATGTGCATATTCATGTATCATGTTACACATGTTTGAACAAATAAACTTATCTTTATCTTTATTGATTGACTAAAAGATCAATAATTAAATTATCTTTAAAAAGGTGAAGGTTTCGGAAAAATACGCTCGATAGATTTTGCGTGATTCTCAGTTTTTTTATCCGCGTTAGACATAACTTCACAAATTAATTTCACTATGTAAGTAAACATAATCTAAAATATTCATATATTAGGTAAGAAAATGCCCTAATCTAACATATATTTTCTCCAAATCATTAATACTACTCCTTTAGACGTCTAAAGGAGTAGTATTAATGATTTGGAGAAAATATATGTTAGATTACCGACTTTTAATGATTTTATACTGCTGATCACGTGATCAGCAGTATAAAATCATTAAAAGTCGGTTAACATCGCCTTAAACAGAGGTGGTTGCCATAAATCTGACAGAACTGATGATTATGGCCCTTTTAACTATTTATCACATCAGTAAAAATAAATAAAACTGAAATGTCTGTTTGTAATGTCAAAATAAAACCATTTCAGCAAATGCATATAAAAATATAAGATAAGATAAGATAATCGTTTATTTCTCACCACAATATAGGTACATTATAGAGGTATCAATACAAAGTACATAACAACAATAATTATACTGTGGGAGACAGGTGCCTAAACTAGACGTATGGTCTATATTTCAGGACACCAGGGCCTCAAGTCTGCTATTACAATAGTGTCAGAATGGTCTCGCCATCGTGAGTATTTGACAGTGTTTGTATGGCAAATCTGTCAAAAAATCACAATGAAGAGACCATTCTGACACTATTGTAATAGCAGACTTGAGGCCCAGGTCGCCGCCCCTTGGGTAATGCTTACATTTTAATTTTTGTGTACAATAATTGGTGCGGTAAGAATGTATAAAAGCATAGACTTTTATGTTTAAAAATAAATTAAAAAATGAAAAAGAAATTGGTAACAGTTATTGGTGCTTGGTGTTAGTAGGTATGTTTAGTAGATATGAATGTGTATCTGTGAGTGAGTAAGGTGTATGTGTGCGTGAATGCGTGGGTGTAGTGTGTGGGGGGGGAGATGAATGAAATTGGCTATTTTAGGACAGCTAGTAGTTTTTCTGTTTCTTCATAATTTAACTCCTGGAGCCAATTGCTTAGCTTAATTTTGCATTTGGTTTTGGTGAGATTATAAATTGGGAGTATCTTATTTGTTTTATTATAAAGAAAGCAACCATATATATGGTACTTACAATTTTTGCTGGACTGGCTGGACCGATTTTGACGAGACTTTCACTGGTAGATAGCTGATGTTATGTGGAGCAACAGCTAAGGCTACTTATATTTTAGAAAAAAAAGTAGATAGTATATAACAACATAGAACTTGAATTGCCGATGCCATGCCTTGTCTGATCGTCCTCATTTCGATTTCGCAATGATCAATAGTTATAAGCATCGTATCTATGATTAATATTTAAATCCATAAAAAACAATCAAAATATACAGGAATAAAGTAAAATATTTTCATTTTATTGTTTACTGAGGTTTTCCGCCCATTTTTTTTTCATATGATAAAGCTCCAAATGGCTCATAAAACGTCTTGGTACAAACTGAGACCACGTGACGCAGTAACGTGTTTGATACTGGCTTAACTATTGCAGGAAGTCTCTAATTCAGATAATTTATGTAAACAAAGTATTGTCAAGAAATGTAACTGTCAAAATGACAGGACAGTGGTGCAAAACATTTTGTCATTAAATGTTTTTGTAAATAATCATCGATAAAATTAAAGTGAATTAATTATAAGAACTATGCAAACAAAATACCGTTGCCAAACAATGTTTATTGTAGTGTGTCGAAGACATGGTATATGATAGTCATAATCAACCCTTTTAAGCCCAGTGCTAGACGTAGCCGTCCCAAAATCGATTTCCAATCGAAACAGTTTATACCCGTTTTCATCCAAAATGTGGCTAGTTATGCTACTTACACACGGCTACAAATCAAGCTATACATTTCCAGTATAAGCTGACCTCTCATTGTACGGAAATCCTATACAATGCGCGATCAGCCTAAACTGGAAAAGTATAGCTTGATTTGTGGCCGTGTGTACAATATGAATCTATTTATGAGAGTTGTAATATTAGTGTTGTAGATGTTAAAAATTTGAAAATGTTTGGATCTCCTGCATTGTTACCAGTATCATAAAATATTTTATTCCAGAAAATCTCCTTTTATTAATAACTTTGTTTAAAACCGAAAATTTATAAAAAATATTTCGGTATGATTACTTTTTAATTATTACTTCTTAAAATCAGTACTTCAAAAAAAATAGAACCTCTTTTTTCGCAATTTTATGTGAATGACAATTACGAAGATATTTTTTTGTTATGTTATCCCCTTTGTTTACATAAATTATCTGAATTTGAGACTTTGGGTATAGGTAATAACATGATAATTTTGTATGTATGTATCATAATAATATATAAATATAGTTTAAATTACTGAAATAGTTTGTTAGTTAATTCAGTTGAACCTATGTATATTATACTAGCTGACCGGACAGAATCAATAAATGTTCTGTTACTTATTAGCTAAATTTAATTCAGTCTTTTATTAAGATCATAATTATGAAATGTATGAGAAAATGAATTATTCGGATGTTTTAATAGTTATTCTGCATTCGGGGCGGAGATAAATCCAACAAATTAAAGATCTTAAAATTCGTTCCAGCCGTTCTTTTTTAATAATAATATATATTATTTTATTTCGGAAAAACACATATATAAAGTTCAGAAAACAAATTTTCTGCTAAATAATAAAAATGAACATTACAGAAAAAAGTGTATCGTTGGTGCCTGTACTAATGAAAAAAATCATTGTATCACAGACACCAGCGCCTTCCAAACTAAGTTACATAAAAAAATGGAGATAAAACGAACATTCTACGTACTGAAACTGGTGAAAAATATATAAAAGTAAAAGATATTCTTTAGTTATAGATAGTGTAAATAACCCGACTTTATTTCATATAATTATTTAGATTAAATGATTTACTCAGATATAAAGTGCTGGTTGTATAGCGTAATTTTATACTTTGGATTCGTTCATAATATATAGAAATGAAATGTCTAATAAATCAGTTAATCTATTATTACCCTAATTAAATTAACTAATTAAAGTTAAATCTAAATGTTGTGTTTTCGTGAAGTGTTTTTCATATAAAATTGCCTCATTGCTACTATTAAGTGTATATTTGTTATTTGCGCGTATTTATTAGCGGTTACCTTATAATACTAACCTAAACAAACTTACAATACTAACTGACCTTGTTAAAGAAACAAACGGAACAAGACAGCTTTAATTAGCAAATTCGCCAACAACAAATCTCATCAGGAAAGTTTCCCATTTTCGTCAATCATAAAGTTTTTCGCTTCCTAATGGAGTCTTAACTGTTCTACTAATTAATACTTATACTTACTTATTTTAGTCATTCCAAATATCAGAAAAACATTACTATCCATTAACGCTTACGGGATACGTCCATTAACTTTAGCCGATCACTGTGTTTCTATGAACAATTGCTGTGAGATGACGTCACGTTTTATGTTTTTGTTTTCTAATTTATAGCCCGGTGTTATTGTTCATCGACCTAGATAAACTAGTGACATTGGCGCGGTGATATCGGAATATTGTTCGTAGTTGAACCACCCGCGAGCACGACGCGTCTGTTCCCGTCGCCGCGCGTATTCCAACTGCCCTTTTCCCCAAAGCAACACATGATTTTCTGAAACAGCCCCCGCGGTAACTCGGTCGAGAGTGCAAAACCTTCACACAGTGACACGAGGGTGAAACATAATAGCAGTTCGTTAGCATAACTCCATGCTCCGCCCGACGCAGCATCGCCTGACTTAAGTAAAATATTTGCCTCATTAAATGATTTCAACCCTTCAAATTTCATTGTTTATGCTGAATCAGGAATAATTTTGCGTGTCCTGCCATTTGGAATTCATAAAATGTACAAGGAAAATTGTTCAACATGAAATTTTTTGTTTATACTGCTTATTAATTTTTTCTTACTTAAACATTGTGAGTAATTGTTTACGGTACCTATAGCAATTTATATAAGGTGTATCTATTCATACACGAAATATTTTAAGAGGACCATCTATAGGTGGTAAAAAAGCCATAGCAACGATTTATTTTTATTTTTATTAAGTGTTTTATATTTTTACATAATTATTATATTTTAAAATTGCTTGAGACATTTTGCAAAGGAGTTGCATTATCCAAAATTTTACTTATTCTATGAATGACCCACCCGGACGCGGCGACGCTGGCGGCACGAGCGCGGTGAATTTTGATAATTAATCATCATATCAAGTTTTTTTTATTAATAATATACTCAGATTTAAAAAAAAATCATTTTCATAGCTTCTTTACAACCTATAGGTGTATCTCTTAAAATATTTCGCGTTTGAATAGATACACCCTATACCGGATGACTTTTTTTACCGTCTCGAAAAAAATTGGGTATACTAGGTGAACGGAGTAGAAGCCTATGGCATAGCAATTTTTATTTTTTTATTTTTTTCAGAAATAAAACTAAAATAAAAGATAAAAATATTGAAATTTGGGTGCGTATGATTTAAATTTAAATATTATTTATCGTATTTATTTATTGAATTATGTTTTTTGTTAAATTTCTGTGTTTATTGTTATAGTATGATAAGTTTACTTCAAATGTGTGGTATTTATCCATAGATCAATTTCTTTCTAGGTTAAAGAAAAAATAATAAAAACTATGCCATAGGCTTCTACTCCGTTCACCTAGTATACCCAAATTTTTACGAGACGGTAAAAAATGTCATCCGGTATATCTCTGAATTTATTTAAAATTAATGTTAGTAAGTCTTTAAAATATTAAAATATTTGCTTATTACTTTGCACCTACAGTTTTCTCGAAGTCATTACTTCCCCTACAGTCACTGTCATACACTTGACTTACCTAACTTAAGTGTATGACAGTTACCAAGTTAAGTTGCAAAACTGTACCTACTAAGTTTTCATAGGTTATTTCTACATGCAAGCTACATGTTTATTTTTATACTTGATTCTAGTTGCATCTCATTATAACGACTCGGGTCGCTTACTGCCACCCTTCGCGGGTTAGACTAATGCGACTTCAAAATATACTGACACACTGTGCAAATAAATACGATTAAACTTACACCTAACATTTTTTAAGTGAAAGGGTTAATTTTATTTACGTGCGTAGAAAAACTTTCAGACAAAACGAAAAATGACATGACCATTCCATTTCTCATGGAAAAGCTGCATCGTTTAGCAAAAAAAAAAAAACCGGCCAAGTGCGTATCGGACCACGCACAGTGATGGGTTCCGTAGTTGGGATGAATTTATCCCAAGAACAAACTTAACATTGTAGTTGAGAAACATGCTCTCCTATACAGATTGTATTGGGGAACATGTTTTTCAACTGCAAATTTAAGTTGGTCGATTATTATTCGTAAAAATGAAAAGCCTACTTAGCTGTGATAGTTTTCCTTTTAACTTCGTTATATATACTACTACCGTGATTTTTTTCACCTATGCAAAACTAACCGTTTAGCTGGCAGGGGGGGACACTTGACTCTAACAAAAATTTGCATTTTAAAGCCTAATATTTCAGAAACGGATCTCTTAATCGAAATTTTTTTTTCATTAACCCGCAATATTTTTGAAAGACCCATCCAAGAATACCCCACAATATAGGGTAACCGAAAAAAAAATACATCCCCACTTTACATATACAGGAGGTACCCTAAATAACTATTTTTTTCATGATTTTTTTTACTACTTTGTCGGCGTGATTAATATGTATATCCATGCCAAATTATAGCTTTCTAGTACTAAGAGTCTCTGAGCTAAGCTGGGGACGGACAGACAGACAGACGGACAGACGAACGGACGGACGGACATGGCGAAATTATAAGGGTTCCTTGTTGACTACGGAACCCTAAAAACATGTTGTGTAAACAGATGTTAGTGCGAAAAAACCGTACCTAAGTAATTAAAAACAGTAGCATGAGGTTTTAAATAAATTGTTGTAACGAGTGCGGCATTTTACCTTCTAACCTTTACTTTCTAGGTATTTGCTGTAACGTTTCTATTTTCTGAACCTACTCTGGAAGATTTTAACGTCTTTCGGTCTTTTTTTCTTTTTTACATCGTTCTTACTTAAAGTTACAACAACATTATAAAGATGTAACTAATATTTTTGTAACAATACAATTTAAAAGAGTGCCCATGGAGTTTCTTGCCCCTTCTTCTCCATACTACTACGTTTCTACTACGCTTTGGAATGAGCATATAGCTTCATTTTTCTTACTGACCGACTCCTTGAAAATTCAAAAGTGCCTGTATATGGTTTAATTAAAATAAATTATTTGAGTTTGAGTTTGAATTATAGGATTGGATTCAGGGATATTAGGACCCCAATTCTCAGCAGGGCTGCCATGTTATGATATAACGCGTGTCATCACCCCTCAAACTTTTCCTAGCGAGTATAACAGCAAAAAGTATTTAAAGGGAAGAGAAAATAAAAGTCCCCTTACTTTGACTCACGGCATTGCTGCAGGGGTTGAAAACTAACTCGCTACGAATACACTTAGTTATTTATATCACCTTATAAGTTGTATTGAACTAAGTTCCATATCATGAGTTCGTATCCCTGTATGCGCGAAGGATAACTTCACTAATCTACGATTTCGGGTTCGCAAAAAAGGATCGGGAAAAGTTTATTTGGGTTTCATATGGGAAAAACTGATAAATCATGAAATCAAATCTTTCAGGGATGTTGGGCCTTAACTCGTTGGAGGTGAGAAATTGGCTTTGAGCAGCTCACGGTAGCCTGTCAGACTTACGGGAGCGTATAGACTGCCCAGAGCTTCATGGCCTCTTCTGCCGACTATTTGTGCCCGACAAATACATCGAACACGGTCCGAATCACCGCGCCGCGCCGCCACAATCTGTTTGCGCAACCGTCAACCAAAACTGTCTCCAGAGCTGAAACCCCAGTGTGTTGTAGGTACTTTGAAGATGCTCAACAACTTTCTGACTGTTAAGTCTGAATGTGATGTGTTTGCGGATGAATGGAGTAAAATTATGCGTATTAGTAATTCTAGAATCGGTCATTTTTAGAATCAGTCATTTATAGAATTATACATTCCAAGAATTGGTCAATTATAGACTCTGTAGTCATTTCGCGAATTAGTAATTCCTAGACTAAACCAGTTGATCGATGAAGCAATATTGTGTAGTCTGGATAAATATTTAAGGTGGTAAAATAATATTCATAGGCGATTAAACAGCGAATTTAATTTAAAAAAAAAAAAAGACGTGTGGCACTCGGGGACTGCCGCGGTAAAGCTATTGCATAGCATTTTGTATCAACTTATGCAATTATAATTATTTATTTATTTTATTTATGCAGTATTTCTTTTTCTTTGATATACTTTCTATATACTTTCTTTGATATACGGTATTCTGGATTCGGTCCCCGCGCTCAAGGCCCGCGATAGAAGCTATGCAATAGCTTAAAAACAAAATAAATAAGTGCTGAACGTCGTAAAAGTGTATAACTACGTAAACAAAGTCAAATACTATTCAAATATAAGCATAATAACAACTTTAAAATAGACGAAAGTGTTGAACCTAAAGTAATTTTAAATAAAAAAAGAGTGACAAACTGTTTTGACAGCGAAAAAATTCCATGTACATGAGTCATTTCCAACCGTCTAGTCCAGTTTAAAAATTGTTCAAATGGAATGGTATCAACTATTTGGCAAGCTTTAATTAAGTCATTGTAGCCTTGCGGTGCAACAGGGGAACTGAATATACTCATAATCGACTGGTCGTGAGTTCAAACCCCACTATCAACAATCACTTTTTGTGAAGATCATAATTTAATAAACTAATATTTATAAGAATAAAATACGCAGTACACAGAAAAAAGGAACTGCCAGAAATTATTAGATCACTAGAGGGTACTGGTGTAGTAAAATAACCGTCGGAGTGGGGAGCGTGAGGTTTTTTCGTTACGGAATTTCTGGATTCGGTCCCGCGCTCAAGGCCCGCGATAGAAGCTATGCAATAGCTTAAAAATTGCTGGAGTTATACGTATGTACGTGAACTTCTGCGCTTATGTGAGTCATAAGCGGAGGCCCATGAGCTCAAGTACAATGCTAAGAAGAGTGAATTTATGGTTTTTAAAGCCGGTATCAAATGCTACTCATCTGTACCTCCTGACACTCTTTGTGGTATTCCTTTAAAGAGAGTGAAGCAATTCAAGCATTTAGGCCACTGGGTCTCCGACGAACTGTGTGACAATCAGGATATTGAGATAGCGCAGGGCACTGTCCGGTGTAATATGTCGGCTCACAGGTTCGCACGATGTACTAGACCAGTAAAGGTGACTTTATTTAAGGCATATTGTCAGCCGTTTTACACTTGCAGCCTATGGACCAACTTTACGCAGCGGGCGTACAGCGCACTGCGTGTACAGTAAAATAATGCTTTCAGGATACTTTTAGGGTTTAAGCGGTGCTGTAGTGCGTCGACTATATTTGCTGAGGCGCGCGTACTGATGATTTTTTCGCGATTATATGGAAACGGAGCGCTTCGCTACTAAGTCGCCTACAAAACAGGGCCTCAAGTCTGCTATTACAACAGTGTCAGAATGGTCTATCATTGATTTCATAATTGTTGATTTTGACAAGTTTGGTAATCTACTAATATAATGGCGTCATCATGACTTTCCAATGGTCAGCCACTGACACTCCATTGAAAGAATTGGTAATCTCGTACATAATGACAAATGAAACTTTCTACTAAACTTCCAACTTCCTACTACTTCAGATTGCTTATAACACTAATAAATAATATGTAAAAATATATATAAATGAAATCTGGCATGAATAAATGTTCAAAATGCCATGGTAATACAATTCTATTACGAGACCATTGACCGACCAATGATCGACCAATATGAATTTAGCAGATTACGAACTTTTAGCAAAATGACAATGGGATCGTGTTGGAGTGACGAATTTATAAAAATAGCAGACTTGGGCCCCTGCTCGAACAGCGTCCTGGAGGTATTGTCCGAGCGGTGGGATCTGCTCCTGTTGCAGAGGTGGATGCAGCTTCATAGTATTCTTCTCTCCTTCGTCTTCACCTCCCCTCGTATTATGTAATATTTTTATTTTATTTGTTTTCAATGTTTGAGTATTATTTTATGGTCATGTGTGATTTTTATATCAATTTTATGTTTTGATTTAATATAATGGACTTTGTCTGAAAATAAATGAATTATTATTATTATACGTTGCTTTGATACAAATAAAACTTTATTTTCAAAACTAGCTGCTACCCGCGGCTTCTCCCGCGTGGCTTTTTCTAAAATAAAAGTAGCCTAAGTTATTCCTTGTAACATCGACAACTATATTCCAGTGAAAGTCCCGCCAAAATCGACCCAGTCGTTTCGGAGATTAGCCGGAATAAAAAGACAACAAAAAAAAAAAACTTTTTTTATAGTTTTTGGTACCGCATATACTTTCATATTATTATGCATTTAGTAAAAAGGTGTTATTTTGACATTACACAAATGAATAAAATGTGTTTTGTAACAGACACTTTATTCATTTGTATAGATAATTCAAATCACATCAAACCTTTTTCTATAATAAATCAAATTAATAAGAAATTGATACAACAGTAACATTTTCTTTATCAAATCATCTTGAACGAAGAGTACCTAACTATAATTGATATGTAAGCCACGCGCACACACTACTTACATCGAGGCAGACGTATTTTTTCACAAAATGGAGAGTGCAATTCTGTAACAGAACACGTAGACATATTTTAAAGTTTAAAGTGTATTCAAATCACGGTGTAGGTGGGGACCGCGGCTAAGTAAATTGTGTACGTGTTTGGCCCAGTGCCGAATAGGTCAACCGCAAAGGATGCATACCACAACACACATAACCTAGGTACCTAGGTACCTAAATACGTAATACTGTTACCCGCTAAATTCCTATCTATTTTGTATTCCAGTTTTGTATTGCTGACGGTGATGGCATGGGTATTCACTTATGGGATTGCCGAAACTGTAAACGAGTTCAATTTAACATTTGTAGGGGCTTGAGGCTTTGTAAGGTTAACAAAATAGTAGATTTGTTATCATCATCATCAACTTATTATCATCATTTCAGCCGAAAGACGTCCACTGCTGGACATAGGCCCCCCCACTTCGACCGGTTCTGTGCTTCCCGCATCCAGTGGATTTCTGTGGCCTTCACAAGGTCATCGGTCCCCCTTAAGATTGTTATACAAGGGGCTCAAATGACCCATTAATTATTTACGAGGTAGTTTTACTCCCAAGTCTGAGGCGGCATAAAAACTCTGACACCAGGTTAGTAAGAAGAAGTTTTACTCCCGAGCTTTAGCCAAGGAATAAATATAAACCGAGATATAATGGGTATTTAGCGCTGTGTGTTACACACTACTTTTCACTACGATTGCGAAAAAATAATCCAATATACCGTGACGGAAACAGATTGAAAATTATTTATTTTCCTTTCTCTTCCATCTGCAAATTAAGATATCCATTCTCACTAGATGATAACATTTTCACTGTTGTAAAATAAATTACGGTCACCAATTCAATTTATAATTAGAGAAAAATTTGAAAAATTTCGCACCTATGCCTTTTTTCTTCTTCTGTATCCGCTTCGCAATGCACGCATTCTCCCGAAGAGATAGCCTATTTAGTTCCATTTTCAAAAATAAATTGATGTTATTTTTTTATGAAACAGTAATAAGTCGCGCCTCTATTCATGATTTGAGATGTTTTTATTTATGCATTAAAACCTTTTCGTTTTTGTAGGCTCGTTGGTAACACACAACAATAAAAAAAAAACTTTATACCATTCCACCTCTAAAAAGCTTATTTTATTCACTGAAAACAGTGAATAAAAAGCACTTTTAATCACTATTTTGGTGTTTGAATTTAGAACACACCAATATATAATTCGACTTCCATCTCAATGCTATACAACCTCCTTGCGAAAAATAGGTACTCGATACAAACAATACTCGACGGCACGGTTGAAGCGATTGACTGCCGCGTTGCGTGTCGCGGGTTCGATTCCCGCACGGAACCAATATTTGTATGACCTACAAGTAGTTGTTACGGGTCTGGCTGTTTGTGTATGTGACTTTAAATGTTTTTAAACGCACCCACAATACAGGAGAAATTCCTAGTGTGGGGTAACGTTTAAAAAAAAAAATACTCCTTGTGCACTCTACGCCCTTCAACGTCCAAAGATGCCCCAGGGTTTCCTCCAGCAGAAAGTTCTGACCATCGACAGGAAATAAATATCGATTTACAGGTTGATGGTCAACCTGTAAATCGATATTTATTTCCTGTTATAATAATATTAATAAGAGAATATTAAGTTCCCTTATAATAATAATAAGAAAATTACTCCAAATTTTTTCCAATTTTAATGTGCATTTTTATTAGTTTAACCTTCCTTTTTTTCTTCATTAAATGTCTATTTTCGCTTAAATCTTTCTTTTTCTCGTAGTCATGGTATAAAGTATAGTATGCAACTCTTGAATAAAACGGATTTATATCGAGGGCCATGAAGCACTCGCGTCGCTCAGGATTCTAACACTTGAATCACTCGCTGCGCTCATGATTCATCTATGGCCCTCGCTTTAAATCCGTCCTTCATTCACTAATTGCATAATATACTATTATCCCTTAGGAGGAAAATATTCTATTTTCTTTTTGAAGTAAAAACTTCTTTAGGCGCGTTGAGCACTTTTTGGGTGAACATAAATCATGGAACTCGCGTCATCGGCACCGAACGCTTTCCATGAGCTATAAGTATACTGTGTACTTTTTGGGTGAACAAAAATCATGGAACTGGCGTCATCGTCACCGAACGCTTTAGTTACTTATACCCAAAGTCTGAAATTCAGATAATTTATGTAAACAAAGGGGATAACATATCAAAAAAATATCTTCGTGATGGTAATTCACATAAAATGGCGAAAAAAAGGTTCCATTTTTTCTAAAGTAGTAATTTAAGAAATAATCATACCGTAATTATTTTTATAAATTTTCGGTTTAAAACAAAGTTATTAAAAAAAGTAGATTTTCTGGTATACAATATTTTATGATAATGGTAACAATGCAGGAGATCCAAACATTTTCACATTTTTTACATCTTCAACACTTATAATACAACTCTCATTCATAGATTCATATTCTATGTAGCATATCTAGCCACATTTTGGATGAAAACAGCTGTAAACTGTTTCGAGTGAAAATCGACAAAATACATAAAACGTTGTTTGGCAACGGTATTTTGTTTGCATAGTTCTTATAATTAATTCACTTTAATTTCATAGATGATTATTTAGAAAAACAAAAATGATAAAATGTTTTGCAGCACTGTCCTGTCATTTTGACAGTGACATTTCTTGACATTACTTTGTTTACATAAATTATCTGAATTAGAGACTTTGGGTATAGTTTTCCCTTCTATCGGCAATCCCCAAAGACTGCCCCGCATTTATTTTATGTATATGTGTACGCTACAATGACGGACTTTTTGAGTAAGAGGAGTGAAAAGTTTATTTACGAAAAGGTAACTTCGTGAATATTAGCAATACTTTTTAAATTCGGTAGTTAGTTCAACTGTTAGCGTTTCTATGAAAAGAAGGAACGTAGAGCCTGCATTGTGAACGAATAATATTAATATTATTCTAAGTCACACAGGTCAATTATGTAACACAATTATTTTTATTATTGAGTATTCACAGAAAATTACATGAAATATTAATCTTTTTATGCAATATTTTTAGATAATTGGATGTCATAAATATCTTGATCTTTTTATATTAATTTGATTTTCGTTTTTCCTTTTTATTTGTTTTAATGTATTATTAATTATTTTAAATTGCATGTGGATTATTATTGTGTTGAATTTGTTATTTTAATTATCATTGACATGTTTGTTATTTTTGGATGGTACTGTTTTATTTAATAAAATTTCTACACAATGTATATTGTTCCGAAATAAATGACTTATGACTTATGACTTAAAAATATGATCCAAGGACAGAACCCTTGAAATCACAGTCAGTCACGCAGCTTGGCTATGTCAATAACAATTTATACACAATGTCTACGCTAGTTTCAATCGCGATCTAACCGGCCTGGGAGACAAACTTCGATGTCGGTAAATTTTTAAACACTTACCAAAGCGTCCCACCCAAAATCGATAGCTTCTAGAAACCTAGAACAATCTCACGTTACATCATCATTCTCCACCTGGCTTTTGATACGTTCATAATAGTAGGTAGGCAGGCTAAATATATAGGTACAGGAAACGGGTGATAGGCAAGTTGGTGACAATTAACAGAAAAATATTTGTAGTCTATCATTATGCAGGATGGGTAAAAAATCGAGGATCAAACGACACAGGGCCATAGTTGGGGTTATTTGCAGTTTTTTTTTTTTTTTTAAGATGTTTTTTACTGCAAATGACGCCAACAATCGCCCTGTTTCGTTTGATCCACGATTTTTTTACAGGGTTATTTATTAATAAAACACTAACAACCTTGCAAGACTGTATTAGTATTTTAGAAGTATGAGGAACAGGGTGTAAAGTTCACTCATACTCTATAGTAAAGGGAGGATCCTCCGACCAGACGGGTATTGTGTCTGGTGGGCAACTGCCCAACGGTTGATGTCGGGATGTTGTTTATATGCTAGTCGCGCGGTAAACTCTGATTGCGCGATGCAGGATTTGTGACGTCAGGTCTTTGATGCGTAGTTCGCATGTGGCGTTGTTGATACCACCACAGTATCATCATAAACAATTTTTGTTATGACTTTTTACAAAACATAATACATTTACCAAACACAAACCTTCAAGATTTCGTTGTTATATGTAAAACATTTCAATTATGTATTTTTCTCAAACATGCATGGAAATATTGTCATTATTTTCAAAAAAAGAACACGCGAAGTATACAATTTACGGACAAAGAAAATCAAAGCCACTGCAGGAACATTTTTTTGATTTTGGAACATTACAACGCTCCAGCAATGTTGTACGAAACGGCGGCGTGCTGGGGTTTTTAAATACTCTTTGATTGGATCTCTGTTATCATTCTTGGCATACCAAAGTAAGTCTCTTTGCTTAGTACAAATTGCGTTCACGTGGCTGTATAGCCATAAATACGTTTGACTTTCGACACAGATGATAAATAGAAAATTGGCGGCAAAGCTGAAACTTCGTCTTGATTTGTTATTTACATACTTAATAAAGTATGTTTTATTTCCCTGCATTCTTTTGAGAAAAGCACTATATATGCCTCGGCGGAAATGACAATTGCCTGTCTCGTATTGGTGAAGTCCTCGCCTACGGCTTGGCCTCACAATCGACCTGAAATTGCCTATTTCACGGCCTTTGCAATAATGCACTACCCCCCCTTCACGCACTGTCGCCCTTGCCTTTTGCCTAGACACGGCAGTTTGTTTTGCTACGCATAGATTTCGTAACATTCAGAGCGTTGAATTTCAATATTTTTATTTTTGTATGTAAATATGATAAATTAGAATCTGATGAATTATTAAAAGTCGTTTAACAAAAGTTGTTGTTTATAATGTAAGTAATATAAGCTATTATTGTTAGTGTTTTATCAATGACCCTGTTTAAATTAATTCTTCTGTGCGTAGTATGTGACTGAACTCCTCCTAAACGGCTGAACCAATTTTTATGAAATTTTATGTGTATATTTAAATGGGTCACTGAATGGTTTAGATTCACAATTGGACCCGGTAGGTGGCGCTGCGATCGAGTTCTATCAAATAGGACAACGTCTGTCCGATCAGCTAGTGTACTTCTAAAAAAATTGGCATTTAAAACAAAATCGAGAAAATTGACACCCTGATTTTTCTTTGAATACCTATTACTTTATAAGTACACTAACCGGCCCGCGGCTTCGCCCGAGTGGTATTTTCTATACAAATAAATAAAATTGAAGTCTCTATTTGTATTGTAGGTAACAATTTTTTTTATATGCAATTGGGGCGAACCCAGGCAGCAGCTAGTCGAAAATAAAGTAGCCTAAGTTACTACTTATAATATCAGCTATCTGCCAGTGAAAGTCCCGTAAAATCGGTCCAGCCATTTCTTAGATTACCCGGAACAAACAGACAGACAGACAGACCGACACACAGAAAGACAGACAAAAAAATTATTTTGTCTCTTAAATTTTATCTATTTGTAATTTTGTATAGATAAGACTAAGATTTTTTAAATATTTTTCTGTTAACTGTCACCAACTTGCCTTTCACCCGTTTCCTACATTTATTTCTGGGGCACCATGTATGTCCAGAATGTATCGCAAGAAAAGCTTCCTCTCAGCATTATCTATTAGTACTAGTCTTTTACGAAATTTAGAAGAAGAGGCGACAGTATGACAACTATGTTGTATGAGTTTGCACAAACATCCATACAGTATTGTAAATGCAAAAGTAACTCTGTCTGTCTGTTACCTTTTCACGGCATAACGGCTGAACGGAAATCTACATCCATGCTGGCGAAACCGCGGACAGAAACTAGTTCAATAATATCAGCATTTTTTTTTTTAGCGTGGGCAATCATCAAATGACCCCTCCCGCTCTGGTTGGAGTGGAAGAAAGTGTCAGACTCTTACTGACTAAAACCCCCCCGTGTTCCTTCCTTGGCCCTTTATGTTCCGGGGCAGTGGTACCCCTTTCGGACAATCCCGCTGACCCGGCAGGCTTGGGCCCTAATGGGCCCCCTCGTCGTTGCTGACATCTCTATGAGGCGCGCGTGGAACACGTACGCGCCGTCCGGCACGGGCCTGGTCCTGATCGGACGGTGAGCTACCCATTACTCACCGCCCGCAGGCCCGCGCCTACGGTGGCCGGGAGTCGTCACGCGGCTCCCGACGCCCGGAGCGTCTACCGCGGCGGCTGGGTCGGAAGGCTCTCTCCCTCTCCCATCCCGGAGGTGACTGCCTCCCATTCTCTCTCGCTCCGGACCATGGCTTGAACCAGGGCCGGACGCGAGTGGTCGCCGCCGCTGCCGATCGCCTCTACGAGGACACGGTGGTGCTGCCCAAGCAGGGCAGACCCCCACCGTATGCTCCACCGTGTCCTTGCAGTGGGACAGGTACAAGCTGAATAATATCAGCTTGTACCTGTCCCACTGCAGATCCTCTGTTTTGCTGCTTTTTTTTATAGAGTCTAAAAGTCTTTAAGAAATAAGCATAAACTGGCTTAGCATAAAGTCCAGATTTCTAGAATCTAGGATTTCTGACGATGTTTCCCTTCACACGTAGTCAGATAGGAAACGCCAATCTCCATCTAGTTTTGAAAATATGATTGACATGTAAAAGTATTTGTAAAACCTACTTACAGAAATAAAATCATTTATCATTTATCACCACTTGCCAATACTTAAATCTTCCTACTATTCTTAGCTATAACTGGGCCCTAAGCAATCATCGTTGAGTGACAACATTCGCGACGATCACAATGATAAGTACCTACAAGTGTAGCAATATATCTCAAGTCGCACCCAGGACTTAATCCGGACAATCAAGCCACTTGACCCTCAGTCCTCATGTCCCTATATAAGCGCCTTCAGGACATTTATTGTATAATTGTAAGCCAAGCAATTACTTTTTCCTGTCTGGCTGGGTTTTTGATTATGACTTGTTATTTGAATGCTGGATGGATATTGTAAAATATAATATCTTGTTATTCTGCATTCGTGGAATTGTGAGACATTTTCTTTGAAAAGGATTTGAGAATTTTGACATGATTGAAACAACAATGATTTAGTTCAGGAGGTATTCAAGTTTTGCTGATAAAGCAGTATGTACCTACCTATGTACTTATATGTGTAGGTATACCTGAAACTTACTAAGACTATTGCTATCTACTAAGCATAAAAATGAACACACAAGTCAAGAAACAACAAATAAAACTTCTTCATTACAACTTCGGCATGTTGACACAACCGCGCATAACGTCGTAATTCAAGAATAACAATATGAAAGTCTCTAAACGTATCACATGATCTATGAAGTTCCTCCGAAACTTATCCGTCGAGTTAAAGATGAATATCGCAAAACTTTCGGCTAAACTTTATCGTGAGTTGGGAACGAATAGGTACGTCTATGTATGAACTAACGAGAGCAGTTTGTAAGACTTCCTACTTTGTGTCGCATATACCTGGCCAAACATTTGCATCTCGACGACATTCTGCAACAATAATGACATTTGTTTCGACTCCACTGTAATGAGGAAATGCATGAGTGCAGGAAAACATTTTCGTTTTACAATTAGAATGCATACATCCTTCATTATGCTCCATTTACACGGTGCAAGTTTATTGCCTATGGCCTACCATAAAATTGAAGCAACAATTGACTGGCACCGTTTAAACAACACGTACAATTGTTGCACGATACGGGCAAGTTAGTTTCCTTTCAAAACTAGTATAAGTAGGTGTAAACTGTACGTGCAATATAATTGCATTCAATTCTAGCATGAAAATGTTTTATCATTCAAATATGAGTGCGGAAACGAACGAAACAAGTAAAAAAATATATGATGTATAGATGAGAAGTCGTTCAATAAAATTGAATGAAATATTTGGCAGCGCAAATACGGGTAATACGGGTAATGCAATTGTACAAGGACGTGCAACTCTGTGTTAAGACAAGGCGAAACTTGCATGCAATTGGTGTATGCCATTTTATGGAAATAGCACGCGTGTAAACACTTGCATGCAATTCTTGAATGGCAATAATTGAATGTGCTTTATAGTATGTGATTATTGCTGTTGAACATTCCAGAAACCTGCACCGTGTAAATGGGGCTTTAGGTACTGTTTCACTTTGAAATATACAGGCAAATATCATTACTGCTAAGTACCATCTACATAAATCCAGCAAAAGTTTTATTAAATTTCATCGTCGTTTTTCCTTAAACCACTGTGAAATATTTCTGTAAGTTCTATATTAAATCTGAAAAACTCAAAAGCGAAGCCATTATAATATGTAGATATTTGATTAAAATATTTTTTATTTACGTTGGCATAATTATCAATACGCCATTCGTACATATTTGAGGGACAAATAACAAAATTGAGTCCTATCCTATTTCAAATAAGCCAATCACTCATGTTTGGATACATTTACCCAAACACGTTTGAAAAGCAGAAATACGAAATGTTTTTCTTGCAAATAATTTAATTCTATCAAAAGAAAAGTCATTAGCGAGAATGTTCCGAGGGGGATACTCAAGTGAGGTTATTAACAAAGACAATAACGGTTCCGAGGCTTACTATGAAAATAAAGTTTCAGCTTTGTCGTGGCGTGTCCCGGTTTATTTCAACGAAACTGTGAGCCGTCGACAACGGAGAAGTTCTCTTTTTATAGCGAGACGTTTCATCAAGATTATTTTCTTTTCAAGACGCTCTCGATGTCCCGACACTTCAATGGACGCTATCAATTCTCAAGACGAGAAACCACGACGTCGTAGACTGGAATCGTTCAACCTAAACTGACAGCGAAAATATAATAGAACTTTTCACAATTAGCACACGTTTCTTCTTACTTCCCTTTACTTTAACCTAAAAAGGCACAGTCACGTCCATTAGTACAAATAGAAAATATTATCTAATTGAATTAAAAGGGTAGACAGATAGATCTCCACTTACAATCTACGGGAGAGCAATAAACAATGGAAACTTTAGACAAGTTTGAATGTATTGTGGGTGTGATTTTGTCAACAGGAAAATGGCGGACCCGGGCTGTCGTTTTCGGATATTTATGACCGCGACTCGACAAATTCTGCATCCTTTTATTTTCAGCGCCGGACTAACTGAACGTGAAGGTAAATACTACGATAAAACAAACACGCCTCGACGTGGCGCACTTTCTGGATAATGGATTGCACAAATAGAGCTGTTTATTAACGTAATATTAATCATTAACTGTCCATCATTGTGTTTAATTTAAACAATTGTGTGTTTAAACTGCCAGGGATGCGGACATATTATTAGGTAGACTTAGGGTTGCCAGACGTCTTTTTCAGACCTAAAAATTGATCTTGTAATATGAAATTTTCAATAGAGGACAATACTTTGTCCTTTATTTTGTGAAAAATAAAATAAGTTAGATATTGGTGCCGATTCCCTTGTTCACAAACTATACTAAATTTAAGTTCAGTGCATCTTTTTCTTTCTATTTCATTAAGAAAAGGGCAGAAGGTAAATTTTAGTTTAATCCTGTCAAATTAATCAGCGCTTAACGTAAATTGACGTAATTTTAGTAGGCAAGTTTTTAATCACGTCTAAACTTGTATGGAGTAGTGACAGGCGCTGATTAATTTGACAGGACTAAACTAAAATTTATCTTCTGTTTTTCTTAATGAAATAGAAAGAAAAAGATGCACTGAACTTAAATTAAGTTTAGTTTGTGAATAAGGGAATCAGCACCATTGACACTGTAAAAGCAGAATTACAAATAAAATCGAACTTCAACATGCAATGCAAACAATTTTATCATTTCATTATAGAAATTGAAGAAGCTCTTAGAGCAGCCAAAAGTAATAGATACCAGGTACAAAAAGTTCAATATTAACATTGTAAGTAATAAAAGTCGCTACTGATACCATAACAGCATTTTATTAAAAATAATATGATATCCTTTATTTTCATCCTGTGTCCTATATTTAATCTTATCGAATCCTCTAAAACAGCCTTTCCCAAAATGGGCGATAACGCCCCCTTTTGGGCGCTGCAGGCCTAAAGGGGGGCGATAAGAGACCAAGAAAGAAAAAATGGGGGCGTGGGGGCCGATTTGTAATTTTATCTAGCAGGACTCTTAGACACCGACTGAGCTCTCGTTTCCAACTAAAACTTGTGAACATCAACTAATTAAGAGATTGCTCAAACTAACTCGGTTCGATATTTCTCTCCGCGTCATATATCTGTTTTTGAATAAAAGATACTTTGTCTGAAGTTAACTTGAGACCTGAGCGCCGTTGTGTACTACCTACTGCGCTCAGGTCTCAAGTTAACACTTGCGGGTTATAGTAAAAGTCTCGTTTAGAATGGATGTTTAATCTCCGCTAATATAGCTCACAGTAATTAATTCAACTTGAAGTTAAAGTGGTTTTTAAGTAGGTGAAAAAAAGGGGGCGCTAAAAAATAATTTGTTCTCAAAGTGGGCAGTAGACAAAATAAGTTTGGGAACACTCTAAAACATAAAACCGGAGCTGGCAACCCTAGGTACACTCGAGTATGATATGTTTCATGTAACGCGATTACATATTGCATTGAAATAACCAAATTTCAGTCATAATCAAGTCTAGTCTTTTCCCAACTACATGTTTTAATTGTGGTCTGAAGAATCACGTTCCTAACTAAATAGAGTGAAAAAATGGAAATGAAAAACTCAGTAAACGTTGTAAGATGGTTGCTATTCTTTATAGATGAGAGTACAGAATTTAGAACTTCGAACATCTTTTTATCGACATTACAAATGACTTTTAAAACCTAACAAAAAGTATCTTAACAAGTAGGTTTTACAACATGTATGTTGGGGTCAGCTTCCAGTCTAATCAGACGCAGCTGAATACCAGTAGTCTACATGGAGCGACTTCCTATCTGACCTCCACAATCCAGTGACTGGGTACCACGATACCATTGGTAAGACTGGTAGACTGACTTTCGGGCTTTTCACTAGCTGTAACAACTGTCAAAGGTCTACAAATGACAGCCGGGACCAATGGCATAACGTGCTTTTCGAGGCACGGAGGCATCTCGGTATGTAATGCCGAGGCCGATCTCGGAAAGCTAACTTTCAGTATACTGCTATTATAAAATCCGTGTCTTTTCAAAATCCTTTACATGATAATAATTTTAGATGTATGAGGAACAGGGTGTAAAGTTCACTCATACTCTATAGTAAAGGGAGGATCCTCCGACCAGACGGGTATTGTGTCTGGTGGGCAACTGCCCAACGGTTGATGTCGGGATGTTGTATATATGCTAGTCGCGCGGTAAACTCTGATAGTGCGATGCAGGATTTGTGACGTCAGGTCTTTGATGCGTAGTTCGCATGTGGCGTTGTTGATACTGCCCCATTACTCCCCTCCGGAGACCAGAGGTCGATAGTGGGCTGAGTCAGTGCATATGATGCTTGCCAGGGCCAGTTGTGATTCCAGTGAGTCGGAACCGGGTGCCGCATAGTTCACGTTGAGTTGGAACTGTCTGCGGTGATTCCCCAGTGAGTCGGGGTGGCGCTGCGTTTGTTGATCCAGTGAGTCGGACGTCGAACAGCGCCGGATTGAGGCTGACTGCTGGCGTCGACCAGGAGAGCGTTGAAGGGCTCTGCTTGTGGACCGGCTGAAAGTGCAGTGTGCTGTGCCAAGGTTACTGATGAGGCTAAGGGTGATGACCAGGTATGCGCGTTCGCTGCATGCTGGTCGTCAGGATACCCGTTGAAGCCGTGGGTGCTGGCTGGCTGTGTGACTCACCGATCGAAAGCTTGAGGAAGTGATGGATGACGTCACGCTGAAGTAGTTGCACGAAGGCTGCGCTAATGTCCATGTTCGGGGTCACCAATTTAGAGGTATGAGGAACAGGGTGTAAAGTTCACTCATACTCTATAGTAAAGGGAGGATCCTCCGACCAGACGGGTATTGTGTCTGGTGGGCAACTGCCCAACGGATGATGTCGGGATGTTGTATATATGCTAGTCGCGCGGTAAACTCTGATAGCGCGATGCAGAATTTGTGCCGTCAGGTCTTTGATGCGTAGTTCGCATGTGGCGTTGTTGATACCGCCCCATAATAAAATAAGCCTGAAAAAAATCCACTTTAGGGACAATAGTCTGTTTTTAGTATCTTATACAAATAACAAAATAATGTGTCCACCAGCTCGTGACTTCCCTTACAAAGTATGTATGTACACGGATATAAACAGACCAACAGAAAGGAACAGAAAAATATGTACAGTACAACTATTTTCTTAATGTCCCTCGGCAAACTTCGTGTTTCATTAGTCGTCGGATTTCTATCAGTTGCCTTTAGCACTTGGTGCAGATCGGGGCGCTCTCAATCAATCGAGTTCCAAGTCGATTAAGAGCGTCGAGTCATAGGCATAAAATACGAATTTGAAAAAGCCAAACCACCTTTATGTTCATTATCATTTCTTCCTCAAAACAACATAATAATTACCTTCGCCTTCACCTTCCACCAGAATCATTCATGCACGTATAATTTCCTAATTACTATGCTCACGGCATCTTGATACTGTTCGATCTATTGCAATTCTAATTAAGTGCGTAAAAACCAAAGGAACCACGAGGGTGCATTAGTATTCCGCGGTCGAATTCGTCTCTGCCTCAGGTGTAGTCACCTCGAGACGAGGTGGCCAAGTCTCGTAGCGTAACATAACAGTGTTACTGCCCCCGAAATTCTATCAACTGGTTTCAGCCAGCCAATATTTTGGAATTTTTGCCACAACACGTAGGGATTGAACTTGGGTAGATTTTTCAGTTGATGTTTTTTGTAGGTGTGATCCCTCCCTCCGTGCCCCGTCGTTGATCCCGGCCGACCAACGGCTTAACGTGCTTTCCGAGGCACGGAGGAGTTTCGGTATGTAAACGTGTTCATCCATCCACGAACCATCCCCGGCAAGCATTGCTTAACCTGATGGATCGTCCCGTGTTATTACTTAGCAACGAGCTCCTCAGTGGAAGGTCCTTTAGTATTAGGTACCGATGTTCCAAAATTATAGTATAGCCGTATACACAATTATACACACACTACGCTAATAATAATAATACATAGGTATAGTGATCATTAATTGATCTTTGTTTGCTTCGTCTATATTATTATGCCAGTAATTAAATTATACCTTCCTAACAGCGGATATACCCGCTGTTAGGAAGGTATAATTTAATTACATTACATACCAATTATGTTTCCTCATTATGAAACATCATTACAATATAGTTAATTGGAATATGATCATGGCTCACAAAGCTCTCAGTACTTACTAACACGTCCTTATTCCGTATAGAATAGTAATTGGAAAAAAACCGGCCAAGTACGTGTCGGATCACGCACAATGTAGGGTTCCGTAGTTGGGATGTATTTATCTCAAGAAAAAACTTAGGTTTAAAGAACTTTATTTCCCATAAGAATTTAAAAAAAAACTTAATATTGTAATTAAAATACATACATGTTTTCCCATACATTCTAACTGCAAACGTAAGTTGGTTGACTATTACTCGTTATCTAATAAAGCCTACTTTTCAGTGATAGATTTCCTTTTAATTTCGTTATATATACTACTGCCGTAAAGATTTTCACGTATCCAAAAACAATCATTTAGCTAGCAAGCACCCGGGGGACACTTGACTCTAACAAAAGACAAAAGTTAGCTCTTCAAAGCTTAATTTTACGCAACCGGATCCCTGAATCGAAAAATTGCTTTTTACAGACCCACAATATTTTTGAAAGGCTTATCCAACGATACACATCGTGGGATGGACGAGAAAAAACAATATCATCCCCACTTTACTTGTAAATCCCCAAAAAAAATATTATTTAAGGATTTTATGATTAAGTTGTGATATATGTATGTATGTACCCATGCCAAATTACATCTTTCTATTACTAAGAGTCTCTGAGCTAAGCGGCGGACAGACATGGCGAAATTATAAAGGTTCCTTGATGACTACGGAACCCTAAAATCCATATTATATAAGGTTTTAAACCTATGTTAAAAAAAATCTAAGTGATCATTTCCAAGTCTACTTCTAGATGTTATAAGAGTAAACAACTTTTAATATTAATAATACTTAAATTTAAATATTGCTCTTCTTCTGGCTCTACGTTTTTTGACAAAATGAGTTGGAATGCTGAAATATCGGCCATTACCTAGGTATACAAAATTACACATAGTAAGTTTAAATTTACAAAAAAAAAAACCGGCCAAGTGCGAGTCGGACAACGCACAATGAAAGGTACCGCAGTTAAGATGAATTTATCTCAACAATAAACTTAACTCTGTAATTGAAAAACTGTTCTCCCATACTTTTTCCGTTTATCCTTTACTCCCCTTTCTTTTTTAAATAAAACTACAAATAAATGGTTTTAGGACTTTTTCCTTTACTTGACCTGTGAGACCTTGCTTCTTGCCAAATTTCATGATTGTATGTCAACGGGAAGAACCCGTTATTGATTTACAAGTATCAGAATATGTCGCATAAATGGCCGTATATATTTTATTTTTATTGCTTTGACTTAGAAGCCTAATTTTTTTAGAGCTTCACGGGACCGTAGACCTTCGTATTTGATATCAATTTCAATTTGATAACTCCACGAGTTCCTTAGAAAAAGGGTCTTGACAGACAGACAGATGTACAAGGAAGTGAGCCTATAAGGGTTCCGTTTTTTTTCTTTTGAGGGGCGGAACCCTAAAAACATAACAAAATAATCAGAAATAAAAGTAACGCCTAATTAAAAAAAAAAAAATCGTCCATGATGGTTGCCGACAGGTAATTGGCCATCAAGTAGGGCACAAGGCACAAGTTTGCATTCCACGGCAGAGGCAACGTTCGAAAACAATCCCACGCTCCAATACACATTGATAAACTTGGTGGCGGCTCGGTCCAATTCCCAAATATAGCAGCCTGGACAGTGGACAGTGGACGATGGCCAGAACTGTACCCTGCCACAGTAATCGGCTTCAGTTCGTGCAGTTTTAATACAAACTTCGTGCCTTAGATACAGCTTGGAGAATTTGATTAATTATGGAATTATACCGCGATTGTTCAAAAAAGTAGATTAATTTGTTACTTGCGGCTCAAGGTGCCTCTAACATAGATCGATGTAAAGTAGGTCCAAAAAGTTTGATGATTCAAAAGAAAGTAAGTAAGACTCCCAACAGCATTTCAATTCGCAATGCCAGATTTGACACGGCTCACACTGAATCAATAAAAAAACATATAGCTATTTCAAACATATACCTATACGTATTTCTACAAATATCATCCCAGTGTACCATTCATATAACTGCAAAGCAAAGCATTTCATAAGGAACAGTCCCATACGAAGAGCAATTAAATCGTTTGCCGGTAGATTTAGGGCGCAACTCGGCGCAATACATTCCCGACCAGCAATACCAGGGACTAATGGCTGGAACACACACGGTGTGCTTTGTGGACCGTTCCACGTTCTATTTTTAAACACAGACTAGTAGAAGAACGAAAACAATGCTATTAACGGGTTTCGGAAGAACAGGTTAAGATAATGCTTTTTTGTTACTGGCAAGGATGCTCGATCAGCAAAGTATTGAGAGAAAATAAAACAATAAAATCGTATTAAAACGTAACTTGAGTACTCTGTGGGACAATATTGTCAGTTTGATTGAATTCGCTGTACACACGGCTACATATCAAGCTATACATATTCAGTATAAGCTGAGCTCTCATTATACGGAAATCCTATACAATGCGAGACCAGCGTAAACTATTTTTGTATAGCTTAATATGTAGCCGTGTGTACAACAGACTCTGCAATAAAATATAATTTGATTAACAACTCACGTAAATGTATCTATGTTAAATGCTTCCTAATCATGTATGACGAACACAGTCATAACATCCATATGTAATTCAATTAAAATATTCCTCTATGTTTTTCCTCTACATAAAACACAAATGTGCCGATAACCTTAATACCTACCGCAATAATTCGCTAAATAAAATACATTCCTAATGCCTCTGGCATATAATCCGATATGCATTCAGATGATACGCTTTAAGCACATAAGTAGATACTTGCATAGCATGATAATTGAAACACTAACGTTAGCTAATATCGAGATGGGAACCTGCGCGTAGTGCTGAATCGAAGCAAAGATACCTACGAGATAACTCGATACAAATTCGATTGGATGGGAGGTTTTCTTCGCTGTAAGAATCGAATCACTCGATATCAGGTAGGCTATGAGTTATGAAATTGTTAAGTAAAAAGTTTTTCAACTGGAAATCAATATTCCGCTAGATTACTATATTTGTATTGATAAAATAATATCTAGATACCAATCCATAACATTCATGATCATGTTATTGCAATGAGTCGTATTACAAATTATAACATAATTTAATTAAACAACTGTTATGTTAAATTGTTGATAATTATCGGAAATAAATTATTATCGACATTTAGGTTGGCGATATTCTGATCGGTACTTATTCCTTACCGATATCGACAGTACTATCGATAATCCATTCCATAATTATCGATATTATTATTTACTTTTTTTATTACTTTATTGATATCGAAAAAGCATTACGGATGCACTAGTGATCCTACTTGAACAATATATTGTCGAACTACTATAAAACTCACTGAGACTACAGACTAAATTTAGACTTTCAGGATGCCTAGGTGAAGTACTGAAGGAAATCCAGGTAACAGGAAACACAACTTTATTCTTTCTTATAACCTTCTCGTCCCACAGCTCGAGTCAGAATGTTCAACCGACCCTTTCCTACTTCCCAGGTCTCCGATAATTTGCGCGGTAAAAACGAGCTCTGTGATTGGTTAACGATTTAATGTCATCAACCAATCACAGATGACAATGTGCTGGCGTCTGATCGGTTAGCCAATCAGAAGCATCCAGCAACAAACTGACAAACTAAAGTGTTGCCAGTAAAAATATTCGAATCAAATAGTTACAGGCCCGGAAACTAGACTTTTTGCGTTTCAATTTAACTAAATAAAAATGTATATTTGCGAACCCTAACAATCGACCATCCTGATATCGTGTGCGTCCCTGCACACGGTACCGGGTGGAACCCTAACAATCGGAATTAGGTCAGTTGAACAAACTTCACATTCCATGTACACAATATTTCAAAATCAATTCAAATTAGATGCCAATATCATACATAATAATTAACAATCTAATTATAAATTTATTAACTCATTTATTGACTATTTACAGATTATTATAATATTAAATACAAATTTACTTAACCTCATTGACTATTTGGAAATTAATAAATTAATACAACTATTGTTGCAACTTCAAATTAATCATAGGCAAATCAATCAATATGTAGAAATCACAACGATCGATTAGTTGTGTTTAATCTATTTAATAAAAATAAAAAAATACATAAACTCAGGTCCCAATGATCGATTAATCGGGATACCCTGTGATCGACGATCGATTAGTCGATATACTTCAAAGATTACCTCGACGATCGATTAATCGGGATACCCTGTGATCGACGATCGATTAGTCGATATACTTCAAAGATTACCTCGACGATCGATTAATCGAGGGAGCCTTTGCTAACCATGCGCTCAAGCCGATCGATTAAGCTTGTGCAACAGGAGCAAGACGAACGAGTAGCTCTGGCATAGTTGATCAGACGCGAGTCAATCGATTCTCGCATCCAATCTGAAACAACACACCATTCTGTAGTTACATGCCTCACAAGGAACACCAAAACTTAAGTATATCTAATCATCATCTGTGTCGAAAGCAGATTCAGAGTTCTCGTTCACATCTAATGTAGCCACGTGGATCCAAGGCATCATGCGATCCGCGGCAACAGTCGTTGCATGCTTGCCTTGTGTATTACATAAACTAGGTACTGGAGCTACTATACAACACTAGTTTTAGTTTATGCGAAACCCGAAACACGTGTTTTTAGGTAAAGAATTTATGTACAAAATTTCAAAACTGTATCATGAAAAATAACAAAGTTATAAGCTTGTTATGTTACCTGGTTGTCCGTACAAAAACATGCTCACCACGCGGCGCACCCGCGCCGCCCGCGCGTTGCGTTCATTAATAATTATATTAATTTGGCAGTAGGTATCTAACCGTACGACGATTGTATTTTAATTAACTGGTGATAACATTTTCCATCACACTTGCAGGCTTTGGAATTTTTCGTAATGGTCAAGTACTTAGTGTCGCTCGGTGTCCAACTTGTAACCTTTTTTAAATATTTTTGGGAAAAAATATAACATGGTGTAAAAACTATTGGAATCGATTCAGTTACTTATTCTGAACAAACTATATTCAGGTTTTGCACACACCAAAAACAATATTGTATATCGGTCAGTACCCAATACCTTTGTAACCCGATAGGGACCGATTTACAACGGCAGGAGCTTCTTACTCTGGCCTTCATTATTAAAGCAAGTTTTAGTAATTTTAACAAGGTCACCTTCTTAAAACTACCAAAACTCTCTTACTGTTATCATAATACTGTTTTTGCTTGATCTGCTCATTGTCTATCCTACTTTTAACTTCCTGGCGTATAGTGGGTAAGTCAGTAGAATCGCGAGTTTTATCAGAAATCTCATTAAGGATGGGATTTGCCGAAACATTCATAGAGGTACGAAACATCACCTCAGCTGGTGTCCTGCCGGTCGTTTTTTTGGATAGTGTTGTTTAGTCCCCACTGAATCCTTCCTAAATGGCAATCCCATTCTCTTTCGCCATATTTCACGCTTAAAGCCTTCAATGAGCCGAGAATTTTGCGGTTATACCGCTCGACTTGACCGTTTGATCGGGGACTAGAGACATATGCGACGTGAAGCAGCTGCTGCGGTCACGCATGAGGCGATCAGGAGTTCTAAATATCCTGAATATGTCTTCTAGCACTCTTCCTACGTTCTGAGTGTGCGTGTTGCGAACCGGTTCGACAAAACAAAAATTTGTAAAAGCGTCAACTACTATTAATAGAAAAACCTCGCTTGGATTTCACGAAAGGTCCGAGATAGTTTATTTTATCGCGCAGAAAATCACATTTCGGTAAATTCTGAGCAATACGTCTTCACATATAATATAATTAATGTATACAAAATATTGCCAACATTTTAAAAGAGCAAGTATGGAGCCTCTCGCCCATTCCTCTCCATACGTAACTACCTTTGGAAGGGGCAACTAGAATCAATTAATTATTATTGTAAATTTTGACGTTCAAAAGTTCCTTTTATGTGCTTATTTGAAATAAATGATTTGACTTTGACTTTTACAACGATTCGCATTGGATATCTCCCCTCAAGAGTTACAGAATTCAGCATGCAGTAGGTAATCTATACACATTCTAAGAGATCCATCTTTCTTGCGTACAAACAGAATAGGACTAGCATAGTCGGAAGATGATTCGCGCACTATACCTGAGTCTAACATCTCATCTACCATTGTACGCACCTGCGAGCGCTCATGATGTGATAGTCGATACGGACGGTATACAACAGGATGTTGACTGTTAAGCTCTATTTTCATTTGAGTAACGTTAGTACAACCAAGATCCTTTAAGGATGACACAAAACAATGCTTGTACTTTCTGAGCAAATCTAGTAACCGTTTCCTGACATCATCAGGTACCTTTTGACAAATGAGAACCTGGCTTTTATCTAATTTATTACCGGTAGCATCACTCATCAGTTCAGGTGACTCGACGACAACCCTGTTGACAAAATAGACCTCTTCAGCTCGGTTAAAGATATTGTCCTTTGGAATTAGACAGAAACTAGCATGGGGAATAACAACTATATTCACACAGCCATTTTTCGAATTATAAAGTCCTCCGCAAACTGAAAATTGCTGCTTGGGTTTTCCTGCAACACTATTATTCAGTAAAATACTGCCACTAATAGTAGGATCAACGCTGGCTCTGATCAAAACTGGTCCCCAAAATTTGACAGCTCCTAAAGTGCTAACCTGTAAAGAGTTTCCACTCTCAATGTCAACATCAGAAAAAGGGCAATTTATTGCCGTTGTCGAAGAATTTAAATTCAGAAACATTTTTATAAGCAACTATATGAGGAACTTCCGTGTAAGTCTGGCTAATTAGCAAAGGCTTGTCCAAAAAGTAGTCACTCACAACCTTACAAATAACCCTGGCGTTGACATCAACTATACTCAAATCAGGAGACAATTCTCCAAGCGATTGCACAACACTATTACCGAAACCTTTCATTTGAGAGTGTTATCATGAACCAAGCCTAGCTCCTTGGTTACCGACTCATTAATCAAAGTAACCTCGCTCACAAAATGTATGAACCCTGTAGGGGGGTAAGTAATATATGATATAATTACAAAATCTCTAACATCTACAAGAAACGATTGATATAATTTTAAAATAACTAATTTGTATAATCATAACATACATTGAACATAAAATCGCTTGATATACCACTCAAAAGACGCAAAACCTATTTAGTCTAATGATAAAAACTCATAGTTAAAACGGTCACTGTTCTAACCTAACCCAAATGATTCATTAACAATGGAGGGGATCAGGCGCTCGGCGGCCGCCTTAGCCTATTATCCTAACCTATCCGAGTCGGACTGCTCTGAATCGGGGTGTTAACCATGACGATGGTATCAATATATATATTTTAAACGATAGACCCAACGATTCTAGATTAAATAAACGTTATGTCCAATAACGTTATACGAAATAAGTTTTAGAGTACATAAATGTTATATGAAAAGAAATTATATCAACAGTTGGTATACCTCACGTTCATTATATATTGTGAATGTCATTGAAATTAAAATATACCAAATAACTTTATATCATACGAGACGCACCCCTCCATCGTATGACCGAGTTTGTTGCATCGTTGGCACTTCAAGAGAAGTTAAGGACAATGTAGAAAACTATGTCCCTTCTCCTTACAATTATAGCAACCATTAGGCTGACCCGATCTAGCTATAGATTTTGGTGCTTGGTTTTGGTTATTATTTTGATGTGTATTGTCTACAATTTTATTACGAAAATGGCCACGGTCTACTGTAGGCTGATGAGTATATTTATTACATAATAAGAACTGCAAAAGTTGGTCAGGGGGGTGATTGCAACGTAATGCCAAAGCACTCGATCGAACGTCCTCACTCAAGCCGGGCCCGTGAATAATGCAGTCCACGGCACGCTTTCTTACTATATCGCATTGATTCACGAGAGCAAGCTTTTCGTAATAATAAACTTGCTCTTTCTTTTCAGCATATCCTCCAAGGTCTGGCCGCAATTTTGTTCACAGTGAAATGAATTTATCAATTTATCTTGCCGTTCTTTCCAACTGAAAATAATGGAATTCAAGCTTTCGTACCACATAGTACCTAGCCAGGCCTTGGAGTTTCTGCATGGCAAAATGAGTGGTAGTTCTGTCGTCGCAACCATATACCGACGCACATTCGTTTACCTTTTTCAGCCATATATTAATACGTTGATTTTTAGTTGAAGGATCTAAATTAGACAATATATTTTGGTGGTCTATCTTTTGAGACGACTGTGCATTTTGGTGATGTGGCTGTGACGACAGATCCTCTTTCAACAGTTTTAAAAACACTATCAAGATCGTTCTTAGAAAAAGATGGACTACGTGACCTTATATATTCTCCGGCATTGTTACGTTTCTCGGCAGGTGGCTCTGCCCGAAGCTCAGCTTCCCGACGACCGGAGGGCTTGCGACGCTCGCTGGCACGTCGTGACGATGATCGACGATGGTCCTCCGTCGCACGAAGTCGTTCACGTTCTCGGCGTAATTCCTGCTCCAGCATGTGTACTCTCTGCCGCCCCAGCAGGAAGTCTTGATCATCTCGAGATCGATTCGGGCTGCGCATACGCAGGCCGCTTCGATTTCATGAGCGATCCTCTCGACTAGGTGTCTCCAGTCTACGCCGACTGGAGTCTCGATTTGAGCGTTCTCTGCGTCCTGGTGGCTCGTCCATGATCGTCACTCGCAGAAAAAGAAGGCATGTTAAAAACAATGACTAAAAATAAGGTGAATAACACTACACTATTCGGTTCAATTGAAGAATGAGAAATGCATCATATCTCGGAAATGGTGCGTCCTACGCCAAAAATAAGCAAATTTTCGTACCCCTTTTAGAAATTGCCATAGAAGAATTTTCTCGATCATTTCAGATACTAAGACACACACACACACAAATTTGGCAGAAAACATAAATTGTTATAAAGTACTTTAGGTCGCATTACAAAACAGTAGAACCACTCTTAAGTCTTAGACTATGTTTAGAACTGCCATTTAGATAGGTTTAAACACTGTTGTATATCTAAACACCTGTTCAACACATGTTCATTCTTTCCGTTATACGACCGTTATGCTTTAAACTATCTCTGATTTCACCATCACTAGTATTAAGCAAGTTTGAATTAAATATAAAATCATAATAAATATTATAATGCAAAGATAAAACACAAAAGAAATATAATTCAGAATATAAATAATAAAAGCCATGGGCGTGTACTTACGTTTAAGTTTGGTTAGCGTGTCACTTCTGATATATAAAACTCACTGAGACTACAGACTAAATTTAGACTTTCAGGATGCCTAGGTGAAGTACTGAAGGAAATCCAGGTAACAGGAAACACAACTTTATTCTTTCTTATAACCTTCTCGTCCCACAGCTCGAGTCAGAATGTTCAACCGACCCTTTCCTACTTCCCAGGTCTCCGATAATTTGCGCGGTAAAAACGAGCTCTGTGATTGGTTAACGATTTAATGTCATCAACCAATCACAGATGACAATGTGCTGGCGTCTGATCGGTTAGCCAATCAGAAGCATCCAGCAACAAACTGACAAACTAAAGTGTTGCCAGTAAAAATATTCGAATCAAATAGTTACAGGCCCGGAAACTAGACTTTTTGCGTTTCAATTTAACTAAATAAAAATGTATATTTGCGAACCCTAACACTACAAACAGAATACTTGGACAGACAAAGGCAAGTACTGAGTTTTTTAATCATTCATTTTCCCTCTCACAATGTGCAGGAACGAATTCACACATTCCTCGCAGACTAAAGAGCAAACATTTTTCAGTAACAGCGGGCATTCTGTGTAAACGTTTTTTATTCGACGCTGGCCGCACAAACATGTGCAAATCTTAATTACTTTTAATTAGCTTTGTACCTCTTGCTAAAGATCTAGGGTTTTGTTTGTCTGGATATTAGAAAAACAGTATAGGTACCTAAATGTACAGTGCAGGGCTATAATTGCTTGCAATTCTAGTTAATACTAGAACTTGTTATGATTACTCATTAACTGTTTAATTAGTTAGTATTGTAACAGATTTTTTTTTCGCAATAAGTAAGCAAAATCTTTATAATCTAAATTCTAATTTGAATAGGTAACTACTGCATTTTATGTTCATAAGTAGTATTATATTTTGACCCTCGTTTAATTTGGATTTAGGTATCTAATTCCTGATTAAGACTGCACAGAGCGCACAGTGGCGCCCTCATCGTTATTTCGGTGATTTCTTTTATTTTAGAATGAAAATGCAGAAAATAAGCTCGTCAGGTTGGGCTTCACAAGACTATACGTTATTATTACTACAAACAGTAGTTTTAAATTGTTATGTTTTATTGTAATCATTAAAACGGGACTTTAGTGGACACTATTTTCCGTTTTAATGATTACAATAAAACATAACAATTTAAAACTACTGTTTGTAGTAATAATAACGTATAGTCTTGTGAAGCACAACTTGACGAGCTTATTTTCTGCATTTTCATTCTAAAATAAAAGAAATCACCGAAATAACAATAAGGGCGCCACTGTGCACTCGGCGCAGTCTTAATTGTTTAAAAGTTGTCGTAGTATTAACCAATAACGATTTGTGTTTTATAAGAGTAGTTCAGCGATACAAAACCTGTTCCACCATTAGCATGATTAATAATACGTCACATGCCAATGACAGTCGAATCATTGAAACTAATTTGTATTATCGAGTACCTAACGATCTCGTTCGTGTGCACAAACAACATTACGTGAGCTATGATGGATACATCCATCCCCGCAGGCAATGTATTATTCATATAGGCATAATAAATCACGTTTGCAGTACATCCCCGTAGATTTGCTATTATTCCCTTTTCTAAATCTGAAGTCCATTAGAAGGTATGAGTCAAAGAGGGGTCTCCCTATGCGAAGGTGAGAGCTATTCGTGATTGGCATATTATGCGATTATTCGCACTTTGACACCCTATTTTGATGAAAAATAAGGTTCTTTGATGTAGCTTTTATCCACTAACACTGTCTTAAAAGAAGTTGAACGTGATACAAGACATGGGTAGTTCGCGAACGATTGAAGGAAATGAACTATACCCAAAGTCTCAAATTCAGATAATTTATGTAAACAAAGGGGATAGCATAACAAAAAAATATCTTCGTAATGGTAATTCACATAAAATGGCGAAAAAAGAGGTTTCATTTTCTTTTAAGTACTGATTTTAAGAAATAATAATTAAAAAATAATCATACCGTAATTATTTTTATAAATTTTGGGTTTTAACAAAGTTATTAAAAAAAGGAGATTTTCTAGTATAAAATATTTTATGTAACAATGCAGGAGATCCAAACATTTGCAAATTTTTTACATCTTCAACCAAACAACACTAATATTACAATTCCATTCATAGATTCTTATTGTAAGTAAGTAGCATTATATCCACATTTTGGATGAAAACGGCTGTAAACGGTTTCGAGTGCAAATCGATTTTGGGAGGCCTACGTCTAGCACTGGACTTAAAAGGGCTGATTATGACGATCATATGCCGTGTCTCCGACATACTACACAAAACATTGTTTGGCAACGATATTTTGTTTGCATAGTTCTTATAATTAATTCACTTTAATTTTAGCGATGACTATTTACAAAACAAAAATATGATAAAATGTTTTGCACCACTGTCCTGTCATTTTGACAGTGACATTTCTTGACATTACTTTGTTTACATAAATTATCTGAATTAGAGACTTTGGGTATACTTCATTTTGCAAAATAAACTTATCATTCAATGTGTAACTACTTCATTTAGTTCATTCTTTTTTTCCACTCGCATCAACTGTGCGCTGCGGCTCAGCCGCATGAAAGGTTTAAATAGCAGTAAAAAAAGGAAACAGAAAACATACTACTTAATAAAAATATTTTTGCTTAGATTCATATTTAATGGTTGAGGCTTGAGGTTGACCTTGACAGTCCTAAGCCTGTATAAAGTATTAAGGAAAATCGAGATATGAGGTATAAAAATGAACTAGTGAAGTGCATCATTCGTGGTAACTTATCAATCACACTCTGGCTATGGACTCGTTCTGATTTACTGAACTAAATGAACTGAACTAAATGAGTGGACTACTTCGCTAAGCGAAAAGACATACTTCATTCATTTCTTTTCACTGACACATTTTGCGCATGTCTTAACAGCAGTTTTGCTATCTTACATAGGTATTAAATCCAGCTTTTGGTTAGAGCTCTATTTCTGAGTCTGGTTGTTAAATTCTTACAAATCTGCCTGCCTTTGTCCCATGTTTTCCGCTTCCATTTTCCCCTTGTAGCCATTTTTACTTTCTACAAGATTTAAACGATATTTTAGTTGGATCCAATATCGATAAGCCATATTATCGTTTCACACCACCTGTTATTTCTACAATACATAAGTTCGAAATACCTTAAGATGACGATAACCGAGTTTTAATGATTTTATACTGAAGATCACGTCTAAACGAGTAGTGTTAATGATTTGGAAAAAATATATGTTAAATTAGAGCATTTTCTTAATAACTTAATATGTGAATATTTTAGATTATGTTTATATTACATAGTGAAATTAATTTGTAAAGTTATGTCTAACGCGGATAAAAAACTGAGAATCACGCAAAATCTATCAAGTGTGAATAATCTACTATAAAAATACTTACAGTCATACATAATGTTAATGACAAGTGTCATTGACATTACACATTCACATTACGTGGTATTATGATAATGGTATAATGATTATCTGTAATATTATTACAAGTTAACACATCTACACAAATAAGCAAAATTGAAGTGTCTGTTTGTAATGTCAAAATAGCAGCTTTTAACTAAATGCGTATTAAAGTATATACGGTACTAATTTAATTTTTATGTCTGTCTGTTTTTTTCAGCTAATCTCCAAAACGGCTGGACCGATTTTGACAGTACTTTCACTGGCAAATATAGTTGATGTTACATGGAGTAACTTAGTCTACTTTTATTTTAGAAAAACCACGCGAGCGATGCCGCGGGCAACAGCTAGTAAGTAGTAATATAAGATGTCTTACAAGCTGTCACTGCATAGTGTTTATCACCATTTTCAACCACCATACTTAGATTAAACATAGTTGCAAGGCTTGCAACTATGTTTAATCTAAGTATGGTGGTTGCAATCTCGATCTCGCGAGATCGAAATTCTCGCGAGATGTCGAGATAATTTTTGAGATTTAATTTCACTCTCGTTTTTGAAATCTCGTTCGTAATCTCGACCTATTCAGTCGAGATCTCGAACGATATTTCAAGACTTAGCGCTTGCGAATCATCCGTGTTGATCAGTGCGCGGCAGTGTGACGAAGTCAGTACCTTATGCTTCCTACGAAGTTATTTCCAAAATAATTTGCGGTAGGTAATAATGCGGTGTGCAGTGCGTTAAGTGCTGATTTTGTGCGTAGTGTAGGCAGAGCAGATGATTGTAACATTTAATAAATAAAAATAAATCAATTGAAGTTGAGTTTTATTTGCAAAATATAATAGCAATACCATAAGTACTCGTAGGTAGTTTTCAATAAGTGTTGAAATTGTTATTAAAAATACCAAGTTTTTTTTTATATAGGCGTAGTTATTTATTTATTTATTTAAACTTCATGTACAATAGTGGTACATAGGCGGACTTAATGCCACAAGGCATTCTCTACCAGTCAACCTTTGGGTTAAATATAAAAACAGTGGTAGGGTACAAAAATAATGACAAAAATACTGTCGATACTCGATATTGTCGAGATTAATCGAGATCTCGCCAGTTTGTTTGGCGAGATCTTGAATAGCTAATCTCGACCTCAGATTTATCGCGCGAGATCTCGAATTTCCAATCTCGGCTCGAGATTGCATTCCCTTGCAACTATGTACCTACATAATTACTTAAACTCGACTTAACCCGTCAAGCACAAAAGCGTAATTTTCTGCATGTAAGTGCATTCATATAATGTTAGTATGAGAAAACGCTCAATACGAAATCTAATATTCGAATATTATCCTCCATTGCAACACTTAGTTCCAGCGATGCAAAATAAATGGTGCTTTCTCCATTGTTATTACAACCATTTGCCCTGCGGCGGAGTCGCGAGCACCGCGCAATGAACTGCTATCAGCGACTCTTTTGTTTCTCGTGTAGGTAATAATAACCAGGTATGTACGAATTACGTGTCTCTATTGAAGATAATGATGCATTCATGATGTTAAATGACTTAATAGTTAGCATAGCAAATATGCAAACGTAGATAATGTAGTTATCCTATGATTTGGCTGACAAAAACTTCTGAACTACTATAGAATCTCTCTGGTACCTCATCATCATTTATTTCATCATTTGATTTTAAGATCTTGAGATAAAGAACCGTGCTTCTTGATCTTTAATGCTTTTACTTTTTTTTTTTTTTCATTTAAGATTTTGCATATTGGTTACTTTGTATTAGTGTAGGTATGTATTGTACCAATTTTTTTTTTTTTTTTGTAATGTGCGTCTTGTTTGTGCAGAGTTAAAAAAAAATCTCTCTTTCTTTTTTTACTATCAAACTCTGAAAAATATTATTCATTGTAACGCGTTATACCTATGCGTTGCTGCAAACAACATAACGGTTACATATCTAACTAATCTAATTACGAGTAATTCTGATAAATCAAAAATTCAAAACAGCCTACGACGAATCAAATGTCAAGGCGTTGCTCTTCCAATGTAACTTAAATAACAAAGAAACAAAGTAAATTAAATCCAACGAAATTGAAGTTTATACGCTGTGTTCTAAAGTCACGAAATGAATATCGGCTTACCGAATGGTCCCGTGCAGTACGTGTGAACACAAAACTTTGTACAGAATCGTACGAGGGGAAACAATAAAATTCACGGGTCGCTAGCACTCTTGTACGGGGGAAGCGCTCGGCTCCCGATCGCGGCGATAAATCTGATAGTAAGCCGACCGATCCCCGACACTTCCGATAGTGCAGTTTCGATCTTGAACAAACGTAACTACACTTGACAATGACCCCTAACGATTTGCCTTGCGTTTGCGACGCAAACACGTAGTAAATTGTTTACGCTTTACGCGACAGGGAACAGAACAGTAATAAATAGACGCTTCATAGCTTGCACTTAGATTTCCTGTGTACTCGTATGCAGCTCCTCTGCAAACATAAATCATATCCAGATTTGGAAACTATATTAAAATAGCTTTTGCCCGCGGCTTCGCCCACGTGGATGTCGGTTATCGCGTAAAAAAGTAGCTGTCCTTCTCCATATCCCAGGCTATATCTCTGCCAAATTTCATGACGATCGGTTCAGAGGTTTAGGCGTGAAAACGTAACATACAGACAGACAGAGTTACTTTCACATTTATAATATTAATGTGGATTTATAGCATACAAACTATAGGATTAAACTAGGGTAAAGATACAGACATTTGGGTCACCCTCTAGTATAAAAATCTCAGGCAGCAAAATCTGTTCATTGCTTATTTTTTATCGGCATTTCGCCACATGTATGATGAAGTAAATGTGTTTCATAATGAAACGACGTATGTGATATAGTGCAAGTAACAACACATGTTGCCGCTTTTACGACGGGTAGCTGTATTATTATTAATGGTACATGCTGAAAGAGGTTTTGGTATTCTGGTAGATTTAGCTAAAGGATTAGGTAATAGAACGGTGTTCTCCTGTGTCTTTTAATTAATAAACAGAAGGTGGTACATAAATTGCGCTCTGCCTAAGTTATTAAATGCAGAGCTGGATACACTACGCAATTATTAGCACATTTGTTTCAACTATTGCTGAGTTAAAGCTATTATACAGCTGCATTTGCGCCATTAGCATCTGAAATTATCCGTATTTATAGGCAAACTGTGGACATTCCGCATTTTCATTTCCCAATCCGGTAATGTGTTTCAATTCCCATTTTAGTTTCAGCTACAGATTTGTTCAATGAACCATAATGAAACAAAAAAAAACCGCATTTAAGGCGACGACTTTTAATGATGTTATACTGAAGATCACGTCTAAACGAGTACTGTTAATGATTTGGAAAAAATATTATGTTAAATTAGAGCATTTTCTTAATAACTTATTTAGTCAATATTTTAGATTATGTTTATATTAGGTACATATCAACGATATTATTCGTCGAGCCCTTGTCACCGCCGGCGTACCAGCGGTAAAACTAAGCGGCTTGGTACGTGACGATGGCAAGAGACCAGACGGCATGACTTTGTTGCCTTGGAAGGTGGGTAGGCCTCTGGTGTGGGACGCAACCTATGTCGACACCCTTGCGCCATCTCATGTTTCAAGTACAGGGCTGTGCTGGCGCTGCTGCTGCGACTGCTGAGACCCTCAAGCGGCGCAAATACTGTAACCTTATGGGTAACTACAGTTTTGAGCCGTTTGGGGTCGAAACGCTCGGGTCATGGGGCCCGAGTGCACGTCTCCTTTTTAAGGAAATTTCTCGCCGACTGGTCGACACTTCACGTGACCAGAGGGCAGGCTCTTTCTTTGGCCAAAGAATTAGCATTGCCATTCAACGTGGCGATGCTGCCAGTCTTCTGGGCACGTTTCCGAGTGACAGCGATGCGGACGAGTACTTCGACGCCTATTAAGTGTCCTTTTTGTTTTTCTTTGTATTTTTTTTTTTTTTGTTTTTTTGTTTTTTGTTTTTATATATATAGTTTGTTAGTCTTTTAGTTCTAGTGTATATAGCCTGTGTACATAAATAGTGAAATTAATTTGTAAATTTATATCTAACGCGGATAAAAAACGACGAAGCAAAATTTAACAAGCGTATTTTTCTGAAACCTTCACCTTTTTAATAATAAATAATAATCAACAAGACCCAAAAAACAGAGAAAATATCATAATTTTTTTTTTTTTTTCTAGACAGAGATCCTTTAATCTAGCAACAAGACTCAAAGTGTTAGTAACAATATACTTACAAACTATGTTAGTAATTAACATAACATCAACACAGACACAATTTGTGACATCACTGCTGCAAGGTAACAGGCCCAGCTGATACCCTGCAACAGTGGTTCACAAACGCACAATCCAGCCTACTTGCTAACATAGACAGGATGCTGGATGTTTTAAGATAATTTAATGATTGATCTTTAAGTATACGTGTTTTATTAAAATACCGTTTGTTTTATGAATAACACATTAATAATGTGTCTTATTTGGGACAGCGCTCCTGGATGGGCGAGTCCTATTACTGGCTGGACGTCCGGCTGGCTGGCTGGACGCGTTGCGTGAGCTCAGTACAGAACACGCAAGGTCACTGGCATATAAGTGCGTCTTAATATTGGTAATGCAAACTCACATGGACAACATTTGACCTAAATAGATTTTTTTAAATGTCAATACTCTCCATGAACTGTCATAATAATAAAAATACAGATAAAATGTGTTCAGTCATCGTCGTTCAGTAAATCGTGGGAGAAAACCAAACAAAGATCCTTCGCGCGAAAATGGGTCGCTTTCCAATTGACAACGCATGATTAATGGATACCCGAGTTCGCATAAATCACTGGGATGTTGTGGTATCAAATCTGAAGATATTACCGACGTTGTCGTGGTTTCGTAAAGGAGAAACGCTTAACAAACTACCTCGGTACGTAAATACGTAACACGTAAGTAATTTTGCTATGTACGAGTATGTGTGTGTGTGTTGAATAATTACGGAATCACTAATGTTTTTGAAACATCTAATCTTTCTACAAAATCTGCAAAATTTTGTAACGTTATCTTTATAGTAACAAAGCAACTAGCAAAGAAACAGAAAAAAGAAAAGAACCCGACTGCAAAAACACATAACTGAAAAGAGGAAAACAAACATTATCTTATAAATAAAATTCTCGTGTCACAATGTTATTTACCATACTCCTCCGAAACGGCTTGACCGAGTTTTATGAAATTTGATATGCATATTCAGTAAGTCTGAGAATCGGCTACTATCAATTTTTTTTAAAGTTTTTAGTAGGTAGGTAGGGTAGGGTAGGTAGGTAGGTAGGTAGGGTAGGGTAGGGTAGGGTAGGGTAGGGTAGGTAGGTAGGTAGGTAGGTAGCGTAGGGTAGGGTAGGTAGGTAGCTAGGTAGGTAGGTAGGGTAGGGTAGGGTAGGTAGGTAGGTAGGGTAGGGTAGGGTGGGTAGGTAGGTAGGTAGATAGGGTAGGGTAGGGTAGGGTAGGGTAGCTAGGTAGGTAGGGTAGGTAGGGTAGAGTAGGTTTGACAGAACGAAGTCTGTCGGGTCAGCTAGTAAACTATAGAATTTTGGTATCGCAGGTACACCAACAAAGGTTCCTTCTTTTTCATGCTTTTCAGTTTTATTAATATATTTATATTTATATTTGGAATTGTCTTATTACTAACTGTCATTTGACACCAATATTGTAGTAATTTATTTTAAAAATAACCTTTCCCTCCCTTTTTTTTGTATTTGCAGATGCAATATATCTATAAATATTCTATAGTCTATGTTACTCCCTCAATTAAGACGAATCTATCGACACCTCATAAGTTAAAATCCATCAAACCGTTTAGGCTACAGAGCGTACCAAAGAAATAGACATTATACTCTCGAAAAACATTACCATGCTTTTGGGGCAGTCGGGTAAAATATACCATAACAAAATTACTACAAACAAAATTAGTTATTTTAGTGCTGTTCTCCAATTACATTCTCATTTGTGTAACTACAGGTTAATAAAAACAGTGAATTTTCCGAGCCCAACTTTCCTTCTCAACTTGGCAACGTATATAAAAAAAAGTACAACTAGATCCGAGCTTTGTGCTACCAAACTCATGTCAAAGCCAACAGCTATCGTCACGATATCAAACACATAACAACCTGTCCAGAACCCGAGATACGCAGAGCAAAGGAACATAAAATGAGCACCTCTGTGAGGCGGTCATGTTATTGGATTGATCCGAGTATCCCAACTACAAAGGCCCAATTACGAGGGGATGGCTCGACTACAAGGTCAATCAGTCGACTGACTGCCCGTCCGTTCAGTAATGACTATACCCGGATTTAGCGTCCTTATACTCTAAAGTCTGGGACTATGTTTTCCTTAAGACTGCGCCGAGTGCACAGTGGCGCCCTCATCGTTATTTCGGTGATTTCTTTTATTTTAGAATGAAAATGCAGAAAATAAGCTCGTCAAGTTGCACAAGACTATACGCCATTATTACTACAAACAGTAGTTTTAAATTGTTTCGTTTTATTGTAATCATTAAAACGGAGGTTAGTGGCCACTATTTTCCGTTTTAATGATTACAATAAAACATAACAATTTAAAACTACTGTTTGTAGTAATAATAGCGTATAGTCTTGTGAAGCACAACTTAACGTGCTTATTTTTTGCATTTTCATTCTAAAATAATAGTACATTATGATACAAGTGTGCTGTGTTGGTCATTGCACTCGAGGCGGTATTATTCGCGCGAGTCGCAGACGAGCGCGAAAAGGGAGCCGAGTGTGTAATGATCAATGCACACGCGTTCCATACGACGTTTTTCAACACACTTGCGAGGAAAAAAACAGACTTGTTGTAAAAACTTATGCTACAATAACGTAATTATAGAGATCATACATTTAGATTTATAAAGTTCAACTGACCTTTGTTGCCAGGTACTGACTATCCGGACGTTTTTTTTAACAACTGTTCAGCGTCGGTTGGTGATAATACTTTAGATTTCATATTTTTTATAGTAACGTAAAACAACACAACGAAAACGTTAACAAAACAAATATTTATGGAAAATGGCGCGCTGGTTTTGTATTTTTTTTTTCTGCGCGCCCCGCTTGCGATGCGTGCGCAGGTGTAAATAGAGGCACTGGAAAACCGCTAAACAACCTTTATAAAAAAAAATGTTTAGTCTGATCGTAGTTTAGTTAGTATGGAATTAGAAAGTACTACTGGCATAGTGAAATATACATTAGTTCAGTGAGAATCCGCAATAATAGAACGTCAGTCAGGATCTATTCCGTTAGGTTCCGGGAGGGACCACGGACAATTTAAGGTAGGAGTGAGGCGTATATATCGTAACAGCTAAATACAACAGGTATCACAAGATACCAGACTGTAACTGTGACAAATAAACTGAAAAAAAAAAGCTTCTGTTCCACGACGATAACAGAATCCATCCAGTCACAATCTTTTGTCTATTCATGCTTATGACAGTTACCTTAGTTAGAATATAGATAATAAATGTTACTGTTACACTGTGACACCCTGTTACATCGTCCGTCACAAGCTCTTTCCTTTTCTCGCATAGGTGTAACACCATAGTTAGAAAGAGAAGTACCTCCGTGTATTATAACTGTGCAGCTGTGGTAACAGAGAACACACAATAGTTTGTTCCCACATAATATGAAATAACAGCCTGCTATTTTGTAACATGCTTTTGGAACTGTTAATTACGTGGAACAGAAACAGAAGGAACAGATATGGGATTTTACCTGTTACAACCCACTCCTGATTTAAGATAAATAAAATTTTAGTTAATTTGGGACCAAAGACAAATCAGACTATTAAAAAAAAAGTGAACGCGCGGATTCCTTTTGGCATGAAGTTTCTTTGACGAGATTTAAAAAAAAAGCGCAAGTTTTCGAGTAGTAAACAGTTATCTGTGACGTTACAGCACTCGTATGGTAACGTAAAGTAAAAAGCACGCGTTTTTAATACCCTGCATTATGGACATAAAAGCGGTTCAATAAGAGCCACTTTACGAGCAAGTGTGTTGAAAAAGATATTACCGAAAAAACGATGAGGGCGGATCTGTGCGCTCGGTAGCCTCTTAACATGTACGCACACATGTATGAGTGACACATCCCTTATAAATAATGGTGTGTAGACTAATAAGAACCCGTTTACGTAACAATAAATCTATCTATACGAATAAATAAAATTAAAGTGTGTTTTTTTTTTTCCTCTTCATTTATTAGGGCTTACGACCATTATTAACAGGTCATGTCAGCCTAAGGTTGCTAAATGTCCGAGATTTCTGGGATTATCCTGGAATTTTACGTCTTGTCCCGTGTCCAGTAATTCCATCTATAATATTGTCCCGGATTCCAAAAAAAAAAATAATAAAATAACAATAAATGACACGGCTAGGCGGCAGGCAGCGAGGGGTTTGCTTGTTTGTTTTTTTTATTTTTAAGTCTGATTTTATTTAGTTTACGAGTATAAGATAATAATGTACTTGCTGATGATTGCCTACTATAAAAGCAAAGATTTCAATTTTATATCTTTTATATGGTGATTTTCTACCAAACTTCTTTTATCTAATTCTTTTCTTCTTTTTTCTTACTATTTTCTTTTTTTTTTACCTTTTTCTTTTTTTCTTCTTCTTTTAGTGAGAGTGAACAGGCTTCTTCTGATTAAGCTCACTTCATCGTCGACTTTCTCTCTGTCGCCTCTGACCTAGACTAGAGACAAGAGCAAACCCATCATAAAAAAAAAAACTGGTCTAATAAAAGTACAGACGCCAGCAGGTCAAGCTACCCGAAACTGTCAAATTTTCGCAATCAACCTTGAACCTTATACTGTAGTGATAAAGTTGAAAATCTATTAAAGAAATTTGACAGATTGTAGTAGCTTGATGTGCTGGCGTCTGTACAAATTTGAAAAATAAAACCTTATTTTCATTTAAAAATAAATACAAATATTAAATTAGATATCCCGTAATTTATATTAATATATTCATAGCTATAGCTAAGGCCCGACAGGGAATCGTCCCGGACTCGGCAAGTTCCGATCTGGCAACCCTATGGAGGGAGGCTAACAGAAGAATTCAGCTGGGCTGGGCAGCGTTTGGGAAACTTCGTCGAGTCTTCTCGTCGCGTATTCCACAGAGCCTAAAGACCAAGGTCTTCAATCAGTGCGTCCTGTCTGTTATGACTTACGGAGCCGAAACGTGGACACTCACGGTACGGCTGGTCCATAAATTCAAAGTCGCTCAGCGAGCTATGGAACGGGCTATGCTTGGAGTTTCTCTGAGAGATCGAATCCGGAACGAGGTGATTCGGCAGAGAACCAAAGTTGTCGACATAGCTCACAGAATAAGCAAGCTGAAGTGGCAATGGGCCGGCCATATTAGCCGTAGAACCGATGACCGTTGGTGTAGACGTGTTCTTGAGTGGAGACCGCGAATTGGCAAACGTAAGGTAGGACGCCCTCAGGCTAGGTGGAGCGACGATCTTCGCAGGGTGGCTGGTAGCAGCTGGATGAGAGTTGCCGAGAATCGAACTAAATGGCGTGCAATTGGAGAGGCCTATGTCCAGCAGTGGACTGCTATAGGCTGATGATGATGATGATGAACCCTATGTCAGCCCCATCGTTTCATTAAACAAGTTACTTACATAATGTTCTTAAGACTATTAAATATAAACTTATAAATAAGCTTAGCTATATTCATTTTTTTTTTTTTTTTCATTTTTATGACTGACTGACCCCTTGACAATTCCAAAGTGCCTGTAATTGGTTTATTTGAAATAGGTAAATGGTTTGAGTTTGAGTTGAGTTTGAGTTCATCCATCCACAGACCAACCGCGACAAGGGTAGCTTAACCTTATCAATCGAACCGTGCTGCTGTTATTACTTAGCTACAAGCCCCTATAGTGACAATGATAACAGCAGTGGCGTAGCTACCGGAGGGCTAGACGGGGCAGTGCCCTGGGGCCCCAAGCTCAGGGCGTCCCTCTGACTGAAATATAAATTGAACTAGTGAAAATTTAATTTCTCCCACATTCGGAATATAAATAAACCAGATTTCAGGAACGCGGCTTTAATAATGGCAACTTGTTTAAAAAAAATACAGGGGAATTCCCAGCAAGTCTCGAACATCTTTGTTTGAAACTATATAATAATAATAATAAAGTTTATTTGGAACAACTTAAGTTTACTTGCAGGGTAAACCAGAAAACACTGAAATTTACCTAAATCTAACGCATTTAATTTTAATTTTCTACATAAATGTTGCCTTTCAAAATGATTGCGAATACAATCTATAACCAGGTGTTGGACATCTAGTTTATCACAACCAATACAGTTTGGTGAAAGGGATTTCTTCATTAAAAAGGTAATTTTTTTTTGTGGTACATGTCCAGAGCGTATTCTAAAAGCTATTTTAAGTAATGGCAATAAATCTATCTATACGAATAAATAAAATTAAAGTGTTTGTTTGTAATGTCAAAATAACAGTTTTTTACTAAATGCATAGAGGTACTTATAACAAAAAATCCATTTTTAAATTTTTGTCCGTCTGTTGTTGTCTGTTTGTTCCGGCTAAACTCCGAAACGGCTGGACCGATTTCAACGGGACTTTCACTCGCAGATAGCTGATGTTATAAGGAATAACTGAGACTACTTTTATTTACGACTAGCTGCTGCCTTCAGGCTCGCTCGGGTGTATTTATAAAAAAAAATGTTACATTACAAACACTTCAATTTTATTTATTGGTATAGAAAAACGCGGGTGAAGCCGCATGCAGCAGCTAGTTACGTAATAAAATTAATTAGGCACTCAAGACAATAACATGAAATTATCGCTTACATTCGCTGATTTGTTATTTTAAGGCACGCTTTCTACTGAAATGTTTGATAAACAGAAATCGCGCACACAAACACACTGACCGTGACTTTGTTCTCAGTAAATGCCTTTAGAGACTATTCACCAATACAAGCGCTTTATAATCATCTCCATCGGTTCTCCGGCACGCTCCATTGTCCATTGTATGTAAAAAGAATTCATTCATTTGTGCGAAATGAAGACTGCTGCAATGTGTCGATATATCAAGCTCCTATTGTCTATTTTCTGGGCAAGTGTACAAACTTCGTTTAAGGGGAAAGTGTTAAAGTAGCAAGAAATTTTCTTAAATTTTTTGCAATGTGCAGATCAGTATCAGGTTGTATGTTGATCTAAATATGATTCGCGACCATAACAAATATGCATTTACAGAATAATTATAATCATTAGAATCAGCACCTTAAGTTAGAAAAAATATCTTATATATATAAAACTAGCTTTTGCCCGCGGCTCCGCCCGCGTAGATGTCGGTTATCGCGTAAAAAAGTAGCCTATGTCCGTCTCCGTATCCCAGGCTATATGTCTGCCAAATTTCATGACGATCGGTTCAGCGGTTTAGGCGTGAAAAGGTAACATACAGACAGACAGACAGACAGAGTTACTTTCACATTTATAATATTAGTATGGATATTATATAAAATTCTCGTGTCAAAATGTTAGGTTAATGTAATACTCCTCCGAAACGGCTTGACCGATTTTTATGAAATTTTATATGCATATTCAGTAGGTCTGAGAATCGGCTACTATCTATTTTTTTTTTGTTTTTGTTGTAGGGTAGGGTAGAGTAGTGGAGTTTATACTATAGCTTTTGACAGAACGAAGTCTGTCGGGTCAGCTAGTATATATACCTACCTATATAATCCTAAAAGTTACGATTTCATAAAATAGTCATTCAATAGGATATATTATGAACTTAGAGAGTTTTTTTTTTTTTCTCTTTATTTGTTTTGGTGTTTTTATCTAAATAGATATGTCAACCTCATCGTGCCTTTTACTATTGTAAAATTAACACTCATAATTAACACATAAACAAAAACAATAAACATAAACAGTTAAACAATCGGTGAAGTGCCAATACCTCCTAACTTACATTTTTCTAGAATTCACTTTTTTATCATTTTGAATTTAAAGGCGTTATTCGCAGGTTTTAGTGAAATCTCGTAAGTGTATTTTTAGTTGTTAAACTAAATGTGGAAATACCTCCAACCTAATAAACGTGCTTATTTTATAGCATTACCTCCTCATTCAGTTTGTCGTACATTTTTGACTTTGTCAGTTAGGTGTTATTGGCACTTCACCATCGATATGAAACTCTTTGTAATAAAGATAGAAGTCACCAATTAAAATAAATAATAATAATAATAATTTTATTTCAGAAACATCCATAAATTTGTTAGTAAACATTTAACCTTAATAACTATGTTAGAAAACATGCAGGTTGGACAAATAACGGACGAGCGGGCAATCTAATTTCCCTGCTATAACATTCAGGAGACTGTTCGAGCTGCCCCGGACCCTCTGCAGCAACGACGCGGCACGCTTACGTCTGATCGCTGCGAAGCCATCAGTGTGCGCATCAGCAAACATTCCCGACGCACTGCAGAACCGTGGCAGCCCCAGCAGCATCCTGAACGCATTATTGTATTGGACTCGAAGAACATTGATGGCTTTCTGCGTACAACTTGTCCAAAGGCTGCACGTGTAAAAAGTCTGACAATATAAGGACTGTTATTAAATGACATAACTTTTTGGCACCTTCTGAAGTTGGTTGGGATAAAATTGATTTTATTAATCCCACGTTAAGAGGGCTTATAATGGTTCACTAGCACTCCTTTAAAAAAATATTATCTCGTGACTGAGAAGGAATTATGAAGAACGGCTCAATAAGAAATCTCGGTAAGTGTGTCTAGAATTTTCGAATACCTTTAATAACGTTTCATATTCAAAATCAATCAAAATATTTTATTTCACATAAACCTACATGGGCACTTATGAAACTTCAGAAGCTAGGTGCACGGTTCCAAATAGTCGTTTCCTATGGAGAAGAGCCGGCAAGAAACTCCACGGTTACTCTTAGAAAAATTATTCAGACATGAAGCGACAAAATACGATCTAGAGGAATGTGGCCACTTTTTTTTACATCGAGATTCGTTGCTTCGTGTCTCAATATGAAACGTTATAAAAGGTATTAGAAATTTCTAAACACACTTACCGAGGTTTCTTATTGAGCCGTTTTTCATAAGTCCTCAGTCATGAGATATGACACTGATAACACGAGATATTATTTTTTTAAAGGAGTGGCGCTAGTAGACCGTTGTACGCCCTCTTAAGCCTGTAGTCTTATTCTATCAAAACTTAGAGAGTTGTATTGATGATTTTTATGATAATATTTCTATGAATAAATATTTGATACGACCGCGAATCATATTTATATCAACATACAACCTGATACTGATCTGCAATTTGCAAAAAAACGTAAGAAAATTTCAATTTCGCCAGCTACCCTGACGCTTCCCCCTTAACTACAAACGAACCCCGTTTATCTTCCATCCATCATTGCTAACGTTACACAATGCTTCTAGAAAAAAATGTCAGTAATGGATGTCCACCGTATTGAGCAAAGTAAAGGTAATTATTTCAAGTGATTGTACGTGACCAATCGTAGCCACGGCCTCTTCTAATTATGCATGGGACGACGTGATTATGACTGTAATTGAATGCGCAATGATTGCGGTTCAAACGGTCTAAGGTTCTTTATGATTAAATAATGTCACAATTGTCAATGGTGCCGATTCCCTTGTTCACAAACTAAACTAAATTTAAGTTCAGTGCATCTTTTTCTTTCTATTTCATTAAGAAAAGGACAGAAGATAAATTTTAATTAAGTCCTTTCAAATTAATCAGCGCTTGACGTGAATTGATGTAATTTTAGTAGGCAAGTTTTTAATCACGTTTAAACTTGTAGTGTGGAGTAGTAACAGGCGCTGATTAATTTGACAGGACTAAACTAAAATTTATCTTCTGTCCTTTTCTTAATGAAATAGAAAGAAAACTAAAATTTAGTTTAGTTTGTGAACAAGGGAATCGGCACCAATATCGTAGCTCAGACAAGCAATATCAGGAACTCAGGACTAAATCACACATCGGCAACGAGAGTGTCACAACACAATAAATGTAGTTTTTGGGAAATCACAAACTTTTTTTATTTTATTATCTAAATCATGTCAGAGAACTTAAGATCATATATATTTAAGAAGACTATTTAATGCTCTATTATATTTTTATGGAAATTAAAATCTAAATATATATTTGACCCTTAAATCTTAAATTTTGTGTTGTGAGTCTTTTGTTGCTTTGATGTGCGAAATATGTATTTATACGGAGTAGTACGATAAGGTGTGATTTCAACCGTCGCGTCAACGATCTGCTGAAATGTATGGATTTAACAAATTTGCATTCACATAATAGCATTATGATTAATAAAATATTTGACTGAAATCGTGTTTTATTATTGCCGAGTTATTTTTTAATCAAGCAACAACAACAGCAAACACATCATTAACACGTAATGAAAGATCGTGTTAAATAAATTCCCGTTACAATATTTTCACGTCTGTGTTTTCACAGAGCAATGTAGTATAATTTTATTCTGTATGATTTCCTTTCCTACATTTAACCCTGCGACTGCGTTGTACTCAGCGATAACCTAATATTCATAACAGACGGCACCGAGGAGCTAGGAGCACAAGGTCCCCACCGGGTCAATTACTAATCAACTCAAGGAACGGTCGCTCACAGACACTAATGATCAATTATACCAATTAACTCTTGACCAAAACATTTTTGTTCAAACCTTTTATAAACCATGGGCTATTTCGACATGGGTGTGAGGATTAATGTTATTTATTATGAAAATTATAAAATTAATGACGTTGTTATAGTTTTATTCATTAGGTTTTTATTTTTGAGGTTGAGTTGGATAAAGCATAGTACAAATCATCTGTTAACTCAAATTAACATTTTTGCATATTTTTTATAATATTGTTAGTTGTAAATTTTTGGCTTCCATAGCTTGATCATATTTTATCTGTATTTTTATCGAAGCTGTAATTTTCATTGCAAGCAACACTAGTTCACTACTCGTGTAGTTCACTACTTGTGTAGTGAACTAGTTGAGTTTGTTTCGCCATTTGTTCTCAGGGATAGTCAGATAGGAAATGTCGACTTTCCTCAAGCTTGTTTTTATATTTTTTATATAACGTGTAAAAGTGATTCCGATATCCTATTTACAGAATAAACGATTTCATTTCATTTCATTTCATTTGTGTAAATCTATGGTTTGTCTCTCTCTCTTACTCTCTGGTCACAGAGCGACTGGTTCATTTCAACGAATCTAAATTTCATAAAACCAATAATTATTAAGTTTTAAGTTACGGTCAGTTGTGTGTGCTATCTTGATAATTACAATACAACGATTACTAAGGTGATATCATCAGTTCATTCATAATAAGGTTCATTCGGAGGAGCTCGTGGCTAAGTAATAACAGCCGCACGGGTCGATCCGTCAGGTTAAGCTACGCCCCGGCAAGCGTAGCTTGGAGGGCTAGTGGTCCCTTATACGCCCTCTTAAGATATAAATATAACCGTCTGAGTCCTGAGTCTGACCTTTTCTGTTATTTACTCATTTGAAATTCCAATAACATTGTATAAATCAATTTGAAACAGAAATACGTCAGTCAAAGTTGTTTAAGATGACGACTGAGCTGATATTAAAATAATATCAGCTAAGTCGTTAGAGATACTTTGAATATATGAATGAATGAAATGCACCGACCCCAGTGTAGTTTGACCAGACTCGGTTACTCGAATTCACCCAAAGATTCAAACTCGCCCCTGGAGCCTAATGTTTTATGGTGCTACAGAGACCATTGCATATCAAGGACTAGACCGGGGCACAGTAATGGTAGGAAAGTAAGTAAGTATGGAGTTTCTTGCCCATTCTTCTCCATACATAACTACATTTTGGAAGGCGCAACTAGAATCAATTAAATATTCATGTAATTTTTGACGTTCAAAAGTGCATCTTCGTGCCTATTTGAAATAAATTATTTGACTTTGACTTTGAAAGACTCATCGGAAAATAGTGAGTATACAATTTTTGTATTTTTTTTACATAATATCATCACACCTGTAATCTCCGAAGGGTTGGGCAGAGGTGTACTGTACTATAAAGTACACCCACATTTCGTCAGTTACGTTTATGTCAAATATAACAGGGGGTTAGCCTATTGCCATCAACCGAGCACAAATCCAGACTCCGTGCTGCTACCGAGAAATTCCTGATGGAAAAACCCAATAACACTTTGCCCGACCTAGGAATCGGACTCAGGACGTCATGCTCGGCAGTAGCGCTTACGATTACAACCAACAAGACAGTAGTAGCATTATTAAGACCAACGAGGCAGTCAAAACATTCATCTCGCTAATAATTAGATTACAATGAATTCCAAATTCGAAAACTCCAAACGGCTGGTTGAGACTTGCCGTGACCCAAGGGCTAGCTTTTTTTTTACATACAACGGGAAAGCTCTTGGCCTTCATCTCACCTGATGGTAAGTGATGATAAGGCCGAAGATGGAAGCGAGCTTCACCCGGAATCCTCAACCACAGAGGTACTGGCTCTAACTGCCGAAACACAACAAATGCTGTTAACATTGTTGTTTTAGCGAAAGACTTAGATAAGATGGTGGTAGCTAGCCATGCGCACTTAGAACAAGCCCTACCACCAACCAAACCGAGCAAAAATAAATAGCTTTTACCTTGGCCAGAGGTTAAGCATTGCCATAAAACCTGGCAATGCCACCAGTCCCTTGGGGAATTTTTCGACACCATATTTTAATTTTTTAATAGTTTTATATTTTATTTTTAATAATCTGTTGGTATGAATAAAGCTGACTTTTTCAATTCATATGTACTTTCTGAGTGTATCTTGGACATTACTGATATCGGTGAAGGAAAAACATCGTGAGGAAACCTGGACATTAAGTTAATAGTCTGAAATCGCCAACCCGTCTTGAGCAAGCGTGGTGATCAATGTTCGTGCCTTCTCTGTTTGAGAAGAGGCCTTTGCCCAGCAGTGGGACAGCTATAGGCTGGTATTATTATTATTATATGAATAAAACTTACCTCGTAATATCTTGAGAGTAAAGTTGACCGACTGGTTGAAATCTCTATCATATGATGCAACTGAAAAAATTGTGGAAACTTAAAACTTAACTACTCCGAACACTCACACACATCTTCACTCACACACACCCACACTCACACACACCCACACTCACACTCCCACTCCACTCTGCACCACACCTACCAAGATACAAAGTTTGCATGGCTTTTGTTTCTTTATTTCTTTTTGCATTTTTAATTTTTACCTTATTCCAAAGCTAGCAAAATTTTACCCATGTCACAGTTAAGTCTGGAACAATGTGTTTCTTATGTTTAGACGGGCGTTGATAGCTGCGACACAGTTTTTAACTTTTGTAGCTATCACCGTTTCTATTGTAATTATGTCAATTTGTTGTTGTTCCAAAATAAAAGTTTTTACTTTTGTTTCATATTTTATTAATTCTGAAAGTAATTCTGAGTTATCATTGACGCGATTACTTTGGCTCAATAAAAGAAAAGTCCCAATCTCGTACATTATAGCAGTAGCCATAAAAAGTTACTTTTCAGCCGGGAAAACTAGGAGTTTTTCACACTGACACCCTCTTAGTGTGATATATTCTTAGATAAATTCGTTGTTTGTGAGGTTAATCGACCATTTATATACTATATTTTATGTCTAGTTCATCGATGCTTCCTTTAGCTTTATTACATAAAAAATACATTACTTGGATTATAATTAGTCGAAGGTTTCCTTATAGTTTCCCTTTTACGACAAAACTAATGTTGAGTTAATGTAATTGTGCATCGGTATGTTTACTCGTGGTATGTTAAAGATAAGTTAGTTCTCTACCGGGTTAAACCTGTTTCAGAATACGATCCATGAAGAGAATATCTCAATCAAGCCTTTGTTTGTCATCATTATTTTTATGGAGATTTTTAATCGTGCTATGTAATGCATTTTTAACCTCTGCAGCTCTTGTAGATATCTTGAATTCCTGATACAGCCATCTAAACTCTAAACTAACATAGCCAACAATCCTTTTGAATACACTGAATTAAGAACACCTCATGGAGTCATGGACAAACTCATAAAACACGCATCAAAAGAAACCTTTACAAAGACAACCAAACGGCAAGCGTTCTCTTTTGTAACCAATATAAAGCTTAGTACACACTAGTATTATAAGTAACAGGAGCGCTGTGTGCCACGTGCGCGGTTGTACTCGCCGCTTTCCACGGGCTGCAGTGTCGTGACTCGGTCATTACTTCGCCCCACATAGTACTACACTTTGCCCTACACTTAAACTTAGCATTTTACCTCCTTGTCCTTACTAAGTTCCTATCCACATAACCGTTTTCTAGTGAACACAGTACATGGATATTTTCTGTAGGTAAATGTTCAAAGAAACAAAAAACAGTCTTAATTTTAAACCAAGAACGTGCTTTCAATTTAGGGTACTTCTGAGGTCTGCCTTTGTTTATTCAAATATCAAAATGAATGAATCCTTGACATTTCAAGTTATCTGTGAGTCAACTAAGCTCACCATAATATTATTATTGAAAGTTGAAAAAGGGCGAGGTCACTTGCGCTCGGCGCGACCTGTCTATGTTACTGTCAACTGTCAACACTATTCTAGCTAGCAGTATAGTCATCAGTCAACACGTCAATTGCCGGGATACGGTTGAACCAAACCAGTCGTAGTACTCGACAACCTGAGTTCTTTCTTCGTACTTCCAGTCGCCGTCAGTCACGCGCGCCAGTCACCGCTGAGACGTCCATTCGTACGAGCGTACGGCGCGCGCGCACTTTATAAGCAACGAATTCGAATTTCTAATCGTGACGCAAAAGAGTGTTGTGACCTGTGCCAATTCGTGACAGTGTATCGATACCATATAAGTTACCAATACATAATTAGCTAAATTATAATGACGTGAAGTGACAGATGATATGTGATTGTTCAATACTGGTATGGAAGACGTTTACATTTTTATGGTAAGGAAGTATGTTTTTTATTATTATTTTTATGGGTTCGTTGACATTGTTAGTGAGCGTATTATATTTGCAATGCATTTTCCTTCGTAATAAAAAATGCACTGCCTCACTACATTAATTTATCCAAAGCTTATCAAACAAATTTGTTTAGCCATGGCATTAAAAATTTGGTTTAGATTTGATTATTTTCAACCCTTCATGTAAAATATAGCTAAAAAGGGTGCCTAACAAAAGTACAAACTGAATAATTAATTAAAACTACCTTATTAATAAATTAATTATATCGCAAAAAAAAAACCCTCTAACATTTGATACTCTTGAAACAAATACTTGTGTACAATGTAGTACTTGATGTCCATAACATTTCCAAGTAATTAAAAATTGCACATAGTAAGCCACGCTTCTCTAGTTTCATAATAGTTTAATAAAACAACAAGCGATATTGAAACTGGAATAAGTAGACTGAATCAGCATAAAGGCGTAACCGCGTAACATCGAGAGTCGTCTCACCTCTCGCACATAGCAGCTATTGCCATATGGACTCGATGCATATTAATGTGAACCGCATAACAACTCCTTACCTCCAACAATGTGGTTACGACACTTCCTGGTACGAACCACAGCCGGAGGTGCAGGAAATAATACGGCAAACAAAGTCAACGGATTTAATTTCGATTCAAAAGCACCTAAACGTGACTTAAACAGCAATCCCTTGAATACGTAATTAAATAACATGGCTTGATTAATCTTTGAAGGTCGACACCGCAAAGAATTCAACCACTACAAATTACATCCAAGTGAAAAATAAAACATGCTAAGTCACTTTGATATCAAGTCAAAATAAATTACGCATAAATATCGCAGAAAACAACTTCTCGATCAAACAAGGACACATATGTTTCCAGACGATAATGACGTTGTAGTCATACTTGATATTGTTTAATTCCGTCATCAATATTTATTTTGCGCCATGGCCTTGCTGATTAAATATTAATACATTTGACACTTGCGAAAGTACTGTCTTAATTGAAGCAATCTTACATGGTACGAAATTGATAATGTCTTCGTACGTAAAATGGACGTATGAGTACACAAAGGTTAGACGAAACTTCGGCAGGCAGCCTCTCTTTCAGGTGGTGCCAGCCCATATGCTAGACTCTATCAACCCTAACAAAGATGACCAAAAGCAATACATGCTTCGGAATCCCGTGCATCGTGAGGTACAAGCAACATACTCAGCTTCTGAACATGAAACGAACACGGCACATTTAAAAACCCACGATCAAAACGTAAATCACACTGAAGGTGGCTGGCCGCGAGACGTTAACCCTAACAACGAAGATCACGTACAACGACATCGCCGCAGAATTATGCACGAGGATAATTATATACAATCTGTACAAAATCTGTCAACGTCTTTGTTTCACTATGCAGACCAAAACAATGCTATTGAAATGTATCAAACATATTATGCTACCATGGCTGAACAGGAACCTGTAGAAAAGTATGGTATCCAAGTCACCAACGTGTTTCGCGACGAAAGTCAGAGACCAATATCATGCGTCAAATGGACAAATGAAAAACAATCTAAGCTAGCAGTTGCTTACTGCTACAAAACATACATGCCAGAGCCGGAATTAAACAAAATAAACGATTGTTATTTATGGGATGTACATAGGCAAACAAAACCAGTGTACAAACTACGACCCGAATACCCTTGTTGGCAACTAGCGTGTTCTCCTGCAACCCCTGAATTGTTAATATGCGGTCTTGAAAAAGGTATTGCTAATGTATTCGATGTCCGGGTAGGCATAAAAGCTGTGTCATCTAGTTCTGTCTACAATTCGCATCGTGAAGGAATAACATCAATACTTTACACTCATTCTCGCACACACACTGAATTCTTTACTGGATCTTCTGATGGACAGTGTCTGTGGTGGGATTTACGCAAGCTCTCACATCCCCTGGATCAATTGGCAATGGCAATCAGGCTTTCACCATCAGAACAACCCAATCTAAGTAATGCAGAAGGTGTAAGCACATTAGAATTTGATAACGGTTTGCCCACAAAGTTCCTCTGTGGAACTGAGACCGGTTTAGTCATTAACGCAAACCGCATGGGAAGAAGCCATTCTGATATTTTAGTATCATATTGGAATGCACATGATGGATCAGTACAAGCAGTGCAAAGAAGTCCGTGTACCTTAAGAATGTTTCTTACGTGCGGAGACTTTACAGTTAAAGTGTGGAGCGAGGAAGTTCGTACCGAACCCATCATCATAACGAGACCATATAAGAATCCTGTGTCCGATGCCGCTTGGGCTCCGCTGAGATTCTCCTCTTATATGTCGGTATGTGCAGGCGGAATGTTTTATTACTGGGACTTACTGCGTAAATATAAAGAGCCAGTCGTAACTCTACAAGTATCTAAGTACGGGCTTACCAGAATGACTCCTCATCCAGAGGGTGAAGCAGTTGCTGTTGGGGACTTTAAAGGAGCTTTGTATCTTATGCATTTATCAGAAAATATGGCGATACCTGCAAATCGTGATAAGTTACTGGTGAGCCAAATTTACGAACGCGAGACCAGACGAGAACATATCTTAGACAGTCGTTTAAAAGAAATCCGGCTAAAAGCAAGAGTTGAGGACGAAGCTGCCACTGCGGCTGCTGCTCATGTAGTTTCTGATGACGTATCTGATGACGAAGAATTGGAACATGCAGCGGAAGAAGTATATTTTAGAACTGTTCAAGAAGAAATGGAAAAAATGGAAATTATTCCCGGTCAAACTGGTTAACATATCCTAGAGTTGCCTCCGACATGTTATAAATTTGGTAAATGATATTCGTTGTTCTATTCCATCTGTTGGGTTCGTAATTTACGAAGCTGGGTTTATGTCAATTATTTTTTCAAGGAAGGTACTTGGTCCCCCAAAGTCTTACAGGCGCTGCTGAGTAGCTGATTGTTATATTAAAACGTCTACCGACTACCGTTAGACAATAATTAACAGTTATTCATAATATAGCTAAGATTATAATAAACCTATACTCGCGATCTTCGCTTATTTTACCATAGAGTTGTTGAATTCTATCTTGCGATCTTAAAATCTGTTTATAATCAAACCATATCAGAATCAATGAAGAAAATTAATTATCTCACGATACTCGTTACCGATACGGTTTGTTGAATGTTTGTAAAATGTCACAACCTTTGTGAAATAACTGATTCACGTGTTATTGTAGTGACTCGAAGGCTTGCTTGCAGCAACAGCTACAAAGGACAGCAATACATACAAGCCTTCTAGAATTGTTGACCATCTGCCAAAGTTATATACTTTAAGTAACCTCCATTCAAAATTTAAGTGCTTGGCACTTGTGGGTGTAGCAATTTCCATCCAACTCTACCTAATGTTAATCTTTTAGCAATTTTCTGCTCGGTCTTCAATTTTTTCTTCTTTCTCAGTTTTCCCTCAGTGGTGGTAAATCAAGCTTCCTCTTCTTTCTTTACATTATTTTTATTTTAATTTAACATTATGAACTACATCGTTTTCTAAAGCACCCGGAAAACAATTTTCGATATTTTGTCCATGACATGAGTAATAAGCAAGTAACAAGTTTACAGAGAGACCGTCCCGGATGTTTGGTACAGTCGAGAAGCCCGCATGGCTCCCTACAGATCCGGCGACTAGGCAGCAAGGGCCATGACCGCCGATTTATACAAAACGACAATTTTAACGTGAACCACCAAATTTCAATAGAGATGCCCCTTTGTAAACATATCTGATGAATTAATAAGAGAGGCGGGGGAGGTCTCATTAGAGTGGTGGCGTAAATTACTCGAGGCTCGTGAGTTGCGTGAATACAAAAGTGCGTCACCGGCAACTTTCACCGCGGCGAGGTACTCACTACTCCAGCACAGTCGTCGGCGCACGCACCGTGTATGCGGTAGCCTCGATTCCATTCAACGTGCTTATTTACATCTATTTACTTTACACATTTACGTGTTCATGTTAAAATATGTGTAGACTAACAAAGTGGCTATAACTAATTTTAAATGATACAAACAATGGTGCCGATTCTCTTGTTCACAAACTAAACTTTTAAGTTCAGTGCATCTTTTTCTTACTAATTCATTAAGAAAAGGACAGAAGAAAATTTTTAGTTTAGTCCTGTCAAATTAATCAGCGCCTGTCACTACTCCATACAAGTTTAGACGTGATTAAAAACTGGCCGACTAAAATTACGTCAAAATACGTCAAGCGCTGATTAATATGACAGGACTAAACTAAAATTTATCTTATGTCCTTTTCTTAATGAAATAGAAAGAAAAAGATGCACTGAACTTAAATTTAGTTTATTTTGTGAACAAGGGAATCGGTACCATTCTCGCATGCGATTAGAGCTTTCCAAGAAACTTTCAAGATCATAATTTCATTAAGAACTCCCGACACTTAATATGCTTAAAGTGATACACCAAAATTAGATTCTCCATTTAGCAAACCAGTTTCAGAATTTCATAAAACACATCATAATAAAATGCAAATTAGTTAATCTAAGCAATTCATTACGAAAAAACGTATGAAGTTTTAACGTTTAGCTAATCTAAAGCTCGGAGGCAAGATTTACGAGGAATGTGTTCATAAAGTAGGTACTTCCACCAATGTAGGTTAATGTCTACTACTCCAGATGTAGTAAGTACCTAGTAATAGTTAACTACATTATACTATACCTATCTATATATTATACCTGTGCATAATAAATAATAACAAGGATAAACATACTTATGTAAACTATACAGGTGACATTTTTTACTGAGTAGAAGCCTATAGCATAGATTTTATTTGATTTTTCATTTACCTAGAAAGAAATTGATATATCGATAAATACTTAAACATTCAGTTCATTTGAAGTAAACTGAAAAAATACCTTATCGTACTAGAAGAATAAAAACAGATATTTAACAAAAAAAAAATCTAGTATAAGTTTACTTCTAATGTGTGGAAGGTAGGAAGATAAGTAGTTTAGTCCTGACAAATTAATCAGCGACTGTCACTACTCCATACGAGTTTAAACTTGATTAAAAACTTGCCGACTAAAATTACGTCAATGTACGTCAAGCGCTGATTAATTTGACAGGACTAAACTAAAACTTATCTTCTGTCCTTTTCATAATGTAATAGAAAGAAAAAGATGCACTGAACTTTTTAGTTGAGTTTGTGAACAAGGGAATCGGCACCAGTTACTCGTAGTTTCTAGTAGCAAATTTCCATCATACATCAAGTACTAACTAGCTAGCACGAAGGCAACAGCTGGCCGTGCCTAGTACCTACTATACCTAATAATGCCTACTATACTGTATAAGCCAAGTCGTGCTCATAGCCATTAGTAGCACCTAGTGTTTCATAACCTTAGCTTACTCAGACGTGATTATTAGATACGACCGAGTGTACCTAAATACATTGGTAACACGCAAATGAAGCAGATATTGTTATTTATTTTGATATAATGGAGGAATTATAATGGAGAATTAATCTTTAAGAGGGGCTCGTGGCTAAATAATAACAGCTTGCATGCATAATAATACTTTTAACAACTTGCATGCTGATTTTTTCGTGTGTATACTCATGTTTAACAAATAAAAATTATCTCATCTTATCTTATCAGCCGCATGGGTCGATCGATTAGGTTAAGCTACCCTTGCCGCGGCCGGTCCGTGGATGGATGACTATCTTTACTTACCGAGTCTCCGCCGTGCTTCGGAATGTACGCTAAGCGGTTAGGCCCCAGCTTTCATTCGTAAATCTTTAACAGTCGTTACGGGTCGTCAGAAGCTCGAAAGTCTGACAGCCAGTCTTAGCTAGGGTATTGTGTTACCTACCCAGTAACTGAGTTGTGGAGGTCAGATAGGCAGGATGTCAGAAATTGGATGTAAACTACATTTATAGGTATTGATAGCCACCTTATTAGTAGTTTACTATGTATGAAAGTCCCTATGAATATGGTGTGTAGGGAGAGAATTTTATAAAGAAAAGCACAGAAAGACAAGACTTAGGCATTTATTTCAATTAGGCTTGTCAAAGTAACGTTACTGAGAAAGCTAGTTGTCCGTTCCAAAACTAGATCTTCGTGGAGAAGTATATAAAATAGGTACTGGTATTCAGCTGTACCTACCCGGTTAGACTGGAAGCTGACCCCAACATAGTAGAAAAGGCTGGGCAGATTGACTTTGATAAAATATCTTAAGGGCCTTACAAATTAACACGGAATAAAGATATGCTAGTTAGACGTTTATCCTTGTCATAACTTTATATTTGTAAGGCCCTAAAGCTTCAATGTATTTGTTGGTTTAATAAGGTTCAGGGCAAAGCAGCTTTATTTGCAGATTTTAAGATAATTATATTCATAAAAGGTCTTCAACCAGTGCGTCCTGCCCTTTGTGACATACGGTGCCGAAAAGTGGACATTGACAGTCGGACTGGTTCACAATATTAAGGTCGCTCAGCGCGCTATGGAGCGGACTATGCTCGGAGTTTCTTTGAAGGATAAAATCAGGAATGAAATTATCCGGAAGAGAACTGGAGTTACCGACATAGCTTGCAGAGTAAGAAAACTGAAGTGGCAGTGGGCTGGCCATGTTTGTCGAAGGACCGATGGCCGGTGGAGCAGATGAGTCCTGGGCCTCAAGTTTGCTATTACAATAGTGTCAGAATGGTCTATCATTGATTTCATAATTGTTGATTTTGACAAGTTTGGTAATCTACTAATATAATGGCGTCATTATGACTTACCAATGGTCATCCACTGACACTCCATTGAAAGAATTGGTAATCTCGTACATAATGACAAATAAAACTTCCTACTAAACTTCCAACTTCCTACTACTTCAGATTGCTTATAACACTAATAAATAATATGTAAAAATATATATAAATGAAATCTGGTATGAATAAATGTTCTAAATCCCATTGTAATACAAATCTATTACGAGACCATTGACCGACCAATGATCGACCATTATGAATTTAGCAGATTACGAACTTTTAGCAAAATGACAATGGGATCGTGTTGGAGTCACGAATTTATAAAAATAGCAGACTTGGGCCCCTGGAGTGGAGATCGCGTATCGGCAAGCGTAGTATGGGACGCCCCTCAGCTAGATGGACCGACGACCTCAAACAGGTGGCTGGGGCAGACTGGATGCGGAAGGCGGAGGAGTGTTGCGGCGCAGCCTGGGAGAAGCTTATGTCAAGCAGTGGACTGCGATAGGCTGAATTGAAGATTATTATTTATAATATCACTGTACAAAAATATCCCTTTTTCCTATATCTTCTTAGGAATTATTCTCGTGGTCGACTTCTTCTTTTATTGATAAATGCAATAGAATACTCTTTATTATGTTAACCTCGAAGGCATTAGGTACCTACCATAATGCTTGCTAAGTCTTATTTACAACTATTCTGACATGGGGGTTCCATTTCAAAAAAACCTGTTAAATTTAATCTGTTGTCAAATCGCATGTCAAGTAATTTGATTGGCTGTTGTTATTTCCGACAACCAATCACCGCAAGTTTGATTTGATATTAGATTAACAGATCAAGGACTTAATTGGCCTTTGAGAAACCGGGTGCTGTCTCATGTATTACATAAATTCTATTTGAAATAAGATTAGACATTTAAATAAACCTTTTTTACAGTCCGTTCAACCGATTTTGACTTCTATTGCGTTGGTGGCATGACAAATGCCAGCTGCAGTAGATGCAGATGCGGTATTGTTACCACATTTTTGCTTTTAATGCCATCGTTATTCCTACGGAATAGAAGTCAAAATCGGTTGAACGGACGGTAAAAAAGGTTTTTTAAATGTCTAACCTTATTTCATATGGAGTATACTTTATTTGTAAAAAAAACTTGTGCGGACGGGGACCCCCGTCAGGAACGAAGTTCCTTCTCACGTATGATTAAAAATAAAAACTTTTGACAAACTTAAGGCCTTGACACTGACATTTTTTTTTTTTTCGAAGTTTCTTTTAGTTCGCCTAGACTGTTTTACCCACCCACGGACGCGTTTTTAATACAGAACCGTCTATTATAAGTTTTTAAAAGCTGAGAGCTTCTAAAAACTTATACTAAATGTCTCTGTATTAAAAACGCGTATTAAATTCACACTCGCATGGAATGGCATAACGTATTTTCCTTACGTGACGATTTCTACCAGTCAACTCGTAGGTACCGCAAGTCGCGTTAAAGAACTTCGTTCCAAAACCTGGCCAAATCAACCCAAATAGTTACAAACTATTAATAATATTTTTGGATCAGATAATATAACGCCACCATATGGTCACACGAATAAAAGAATATCTAGACTTATTTTGGGATTTATGATGCCTATAACCTACACGTGTGGTCCTTCTTTATTTCGATGGAAGTTCACTCACTCTCTGTCAGTTCATTTTCTACACGCACACTGTTATACATACACCTATAATGTATGGGTAGTTAGTTCTACACGCAAGCAAGAAAACTACAAGAAAGGCTGGCACGCAATCGTGACTTACCTACCTACTTCATACATTGTGTTACATCAATTCTTAAGCCTTCCATTATCACCTTACCTGAAATAGCACTAACCCTTTTTTTTTTGAGTGGGAAATTATCAAATAACCGCTCCGCCCAGAGCGGGAGAGCATGTCAGACTTTTACTGACTAAAACCCACCCGTGTTCCTTCAGTTGCCTGTGTGCCAGGGTCACGGTATCCCTTTCGGACAAACCCGCAACCCTGGCAGGCATCGGACTTAGCGGACCCCATCAGTTAGTGCTGAAATCTCTTTGAGTCGCGGGTGGAACACAAAGCGCCGTCGACGCGGGCCTGGTCCTTACAAATAGCACTAACCCTGCAAATTAGACTTGGTCGAGGTGAGTAAGGCTCGGACTCCACCAAAGTGGAGATGTGCGAAGATGTGTGAGATATCCGAAGCTGAGACGAGAAGAGATGTTTTTCAGCAAGGGTGTATCCACCAAAGCTGTACGGAGATGCGTACTGGCTAGACTGGAGCGGAAATGTGTGCTGGCTAGAGCGGAGATGTGTGCTGGCTAGAGCGGAGATGTGTGGTGGTTAGAGCAGAACTCAGCTGCGTGCGGCGAGCATTGGATATTGAGATGAACGCACAGTTTAGGGTGATCTAACCACCGCTCACTACACTTCGCTCACATGACTTCTTGTCTCTGCTGCGCGCAGTCGGCAGCTTACAAGGCACAGCTCACATCTCCGCTTTGTACCGTCGCCCAGCTCAATCCCGGTGAGGCACAAATCACATCCCGCTTCAATCGCGCCATACAAATATGATACATCTCCGCTCAGTGGTATCCACTGAAGCTGAGTGGAGACGAGATCTGTGAATAACGAAATTCTATTGGTTGTGTAAAACACATCTCCTCTCCTCTCGTCTCGTCTCCGCATTGTCGGAGCCTTATGCTGTTTTGCAGAAAAATAAAATGTCTATCCAAGCAATGCCTTCTGTTAGACACAAGTTCCTCTTTTATAATTATTACACTCACACACAGGCTTAAACATATCCTAAACCTCTATTTATAAATGTTGCTTAAAGTTAAGAGACCTTTTAACGTCAAAAAAATTATGGCTAAACAGACTAAAGAACTAGAACTGTAAGAAATACCTATTTATAAATAATCAGCTTAGTATTCCGAATCGCTTAGCTGTCTTCTTAATTTAGCTTCACATTCCGTGTGAGTAGTACCTACCTACCTACTATCGAAACCGCAGTTATTTATTTCCCAAGCCTTATCAAACATTCAGACATATTGATCTGGGCAATCAAATTAGAAAGCTGTTGATTTATGACGAACTGAATATATCGATCCATATCGATAGAAAGACTTCATCGAGTCGGCTCGCACAGACATAATCTTGCATCAACCGCGTCTGTCTGTAAGAAAGCACTTTCTCTAAAAATGCTGAACGGATTTTGATCTAGTTTCTCCAGTAGATAGATGCTTCTCGAAAAAGTATATAATACATACATAAACTCACGCCTTTTTCCCATGGGGAAAGGCAGAAACTATAGAGCGCCACCTGCTACGCTCCTCACATACTCCTTTTGCTTCGTTTACATTCATACATTAGGGCCTCAAGTCTGCTATTACAATAGTGTGACAATGGTCTATCATTGATTTCATAATTGTTGATTTTGACAAGTTTGGTAATCTACTAATATAATGGCGTCATTATGACTTTTCATTGGTCAGCCACTGACACTCCATTGCAAGAATTGGTAATCTCGTATGTACATAATGACAAATGAAACTTCCTACTAAATTTCCAACTTCCTACTACTTCAGATTGCTTATAACACTAATAAATAATATGTAAAAATATATATAAATGAAATCTGGCATGAATAAATGTTCAAAATGCCATTGTAATACAATTCTATTACGAGACCATTGACCGACCAATGATCGACCATTATGAATTTAGCAGATTACGAACTTTTATCAAAATGACAATGGGATCGTGTTGGAGTGACGAATTTATAAAAATAGCAGACTTGGGCCCCTGGTCATACACGCACGCCGGTTGCGGGTACTACGCACCTGACTTTTCTGAAGAACATCACCAATTAGGTCACTATTTGTTCTCCTAGGGCGTCCCCTCCCGGCGTATAATTAAGTATATAATTCCAGCCTATAATTGGCCCACAGCAGGGCAAAGGCCTCTTCTCATACAGAGAAAACTCGAGCATTGATCACCACGCTTCCTCAAGACGGGTTGGCTATTTCAGACTTATATTAACAACTAGCTTTAGCCGCGGCTCCGCCCGCGTGGATGTCGGATCGCGTAAAAAGAAACCTATAACCTTCTCCATTTAGAGCGTTGAATTTAAATATTCAAATTTTTGTATGAAAATATGATTAATTAAAATCTGATGAATTACTAAAAGTCATAGAATAGAACAAAAGTTGTTGTTTATGATGTTCTTAATATAGGGTTTTATTTATAAACGTTGCGTTGCGTTGTTAATTAGTAATGATTAGCGACTGCTTAGCCATACATTTTTGACGTTTGAACGTCACTTAACTTTAAGCAACGTTTATAAATAAACCCCATAGTGCTGAGAGGCTGTAAGTGTTTTTCCAATGACCCTGTATATTCTGTTGACAAACAAATACGTAAATAAGCATACAGCACATAAATATTGAAAACACGTGGCGTGTGGGAGGAGCCTCGATCAGCGGCGGTTATCGAATACCAATGTCAACTGATTTGCAAACTTGTCTTACTGTTACACCGAGACGGACAAACGCAGACGGACGGACGGACGAGACCCTCTGACCCACATCCCACATGACCAAACAATATAATTAAGGCACGGATTTTTTGTTAAACAGGACATTGGCCGTAGTAATAATACTCCGTGACTCACCAGTCACCGACCAACGCGTCGTTATGAGGATTTCATTATGTTATGGACATTTATGAAGTTTTGTACAAGGAATAACAGCGAGTTTTTATTCTCTGAGACTGTACTGTTGCAAAAAGTGAACGGACCCATTAAAGCCGAGATGGACGTAAATTATATTGATAAAAAATAATAAAACAGTAGCTTAGGTAGGTATTATAGACAAGATAATTATGTATAACTAGGGTTGCCACCTTTTTTTAGGACGAATAAAGTATTTTTTAATTTATGTAGAACTTAATAAAGTACACAGCATAAGAACATACGCAATATTCAACAAATCTTTCTTGAAAATAGTTACAGCCTCTTTGCAATAAAACTTTAAATTAAAATAGATGATCAGTCCGTTTTTATTTAAGTTTAGGGAAGCTTGGTTACAGAGTCAGAGTTACGTAGAGTGTTTTAGCGTACTTTATTGATGTCATAGATTATAAATAGAGATCGGATAATCGGATGCATATTTACCTAAAGTTAATTTTTTTCCCATGAAAGTATGGAAGCAGCTTCTTAAAATATATTTTTTGTAAGAAAATATCCCGTGATGCCAGGAATACCGGCAATGCATAACAAGTCGGGTGTATAATATAGATGCGACATCAAAAACATTATTTATTAAAAAATAAAAAATACCCGGGATTCTTGGATTGCATAACTATTCAGATGCATATTTATTTAAAATTATTTTAGCCCCCTATGCAAATATGTGTATGTACGGTGTAGGAGTAAGGGTGGTGTGTGTGATTTATTCAATACAAAAGCGCTTTCCATAATAGCAAACAACTCAACTTTAGGTGAATATGCATCCGATTATCCGATCTCTAACTATAAATTACATCTACACGAAAAAGAGGACAATACTCTATTTCAGAGTACGGGTGGCAACCCTAATTGTAACTCTTTGTAGGTACAGTGCCGTATAATAATAAATTAACTGTTTATTTGATTGACGTTAAATAATTATCTCTGTTTGTATAGGTACGTAGGTATATCTATATAGGTAATACAAACTATATATATAACTACTTAAATAATAAGGGATTATGTATTGTATTCTAGATTTTTACACATATATTATACATTTATTTTATTATTTATAAATCAACTAGCTAACCCGACAGACTTCGTTCTGTCAAAAGCTATTTGACTGTGGCAGTTTGTCTACGCGCAAAGGAAATATAGTATAAACTCCACTACTCTACCCTACCATACCTACCTACCTAAACCTTCAAAAAAATAATTAATAAAAACTTATTCTTAAATTTGCATTTTTTTTTTAATTTTCTTAATTTTTTCTTACATATGAACCTTCTCCTGACAATAACAAACACAACAAAAAATATATTTGCGAAATCGGTCAATCCGTTCACGCGTGATGCCGTGACCAAGGGAAATAGGGATTCATTTTTATATATAGATTAAACTAAACGATGACCTTTACAATAAATATGACCATTTTATTACACAAAGTGACAGCTAGCACATGTCAGATTACTCCAGTGAATTAATTACCTATTCGACTTTAAGTATAATATCATGAGAAAGCAATATCTATCTACTTGGTTTGTTTGATGACGAAGTATTTTCAGTTTTCAGTAGTGTTACCGTGTTTAACAAGTTAAGTATGGCCAGTGCCGGATTAACCACGTAGCAGGAGTAGCAATTGCTACGGGCCCCGCGCAAAAGGGGGCCCCGCGTATCCAAACCTGGCCACCTTCACCTAAACGTAATTTCTTTAGTGAAACTTATTAAGACGTGGAATATTAAATTTACTTGATGTCACAAAACGTAAAATGTAACACCCTTTCCGAATAAGACAATCCACGTCAGACAATCGGTAACCGATTTTATCGTTGGCGAAAAATACATATTTTTCTCATTTTATTTAAATGGAACATGGGAAATTTCGATATGTGACTTCTAAGTATCAATATTAAGGGCTGACATTTTTACAGGTTTTTTATTTTGGCATTATCTAGTTTTTTTTATTTTTTTAATCCGTTTATACTTGAGAACCCATAGCAGATCAAGGACCCCACGGTAGAATTTTCTACGGGCCCCGCGCTTGCTTAATCCGGCACTGAGTATGGCAGTGTGTCATTCAACTTTAAAACTGACGTACAAACAAGACTACGTTTTCATGTTTATAAACAGGGAAATGAAGTATTGTTTGGAATTAATAACTGACATTGTTACTGGTTACAACATGTCCCGGAACTAAGGTACACACCGAACACCCCAATTAGAATATTATGGTATAATCATAATACATACACTGAATTATATTTTATTATAGTTATTTATGCAACTGTTGTATAATAAGGGGTATTAAAACACGAATAGCCGAGTGTGATAATAGTATCACATGAGTGTTTTAATACCTAATTATGTACAGTTGCATACAATACTTTATCTACACCTATAACTAAATAAATAATAAATGTTATCAACTCTTTGATATTTACCAATTCATGCAATCTTGGTACGCCTTTTCATATTGTTTTCTCGACTTTTCTGGTAATAATTGGTTAAAAATGTCCTTTGCTGCATTAGAAATATCTGGTAGTGTGTTATCAAAGCTTATCACTCATTTTTGTAAACAACAAACTTATAAATTTTTGCAATACTAATATCGAACAAAAATGGCGGGATGCGACGTGAACTCGAATAACCTATAGGTTTTTTTTTTAATTACGGCGCGTGGTAGTAAAACCCGCATGCATGACAATGTTCTTTTTTTAAATTCATAAATGTGGCTGTTTGATGAGTAAGGAAGGGATCGAAAACGCAAAGAAGTTGCATAATGAAATTTAGTACAACATTATAACACTCGTTTGGATGATATTATGGTTACTACGACACCGGTTGTTTTAATATTGGCAATAAGCTGTTTCAGAAACTTTCATAGAGGATTTATAGCATGGGTGTAGATAAAATTAGTTATACCTACTGATTGTGGGAGAAAATTGTGGTCACATTACAAATCTACGCACGCACACAGTCGCAAACGTGTAAGGGTCTAGCGTAGTCAACGTAGTAGGCACTCCGTCCATTATGGTTTGTTTTGACTGTACACACGGCTACATATCAAGCTATAATTTTCCAGTATATGTTGATCTCGCATTGTATAGGATTTCCGTACAATGAGATGTCAGCTTATACGATTTATTCCGTTCTAATACCAATCCCATTGGTATTTGTTTCATAAAATTTGTTGAAAAACATACCAGTTTTAAATCGCTTATACTGGACATGTATAGCTTGATATATAGCCGTGTGTACAGCGGACGTGTGTCTGTAATTTATGTAGTTTTAATTATTTTTGGGATAAAAAATGACCAATATTAAAAATGAAATCGATTCAGTAAACGATTTTGAACAAACTACGTTCCTAATGTGCATTAATTCACACGTTGTATATTTGATTAGTCTAAGCACAGTATAAACATACTGTGGTATAAGTAGCCTTTGTCATCAACGGTGATAACAGAAAACAGCTACTTCCATTTGCCATGTAGGTACCCCCTAAAAAAGTTATTACTAACAAAGAAGCTTCATGTCGTAAAAATATGAGAGCTATCTAAAACCGGTTAGCCGTAATGATCACTCTCATGGAATTGCTATAGATGTAGTCATTGCGAACATTACATATTTAATACGTCATAGTGAAAGTTAATGGTTTTGCGTGTACGGAATCTATTCGGTGAGTTACTCGAATTAAACGTAAGCCACGCATTAAGAACATGCCTTTTATTGCCATTAATATTTTAATGTTACAGACTTACTCATTGGTCTAGTGAGCATGAGGCCTTGGGTTCGATTCCCAGGTTGGGCAAAGATACAGTTACGACATATACGTTTTGAGTACAAAGGTGCTCTTTAGAAATTTCTTCCAGCAGACCTGCGAAAGGAGAAATTGATAAGAAATGTAGACTATAGTGTGTGAGTACAAGAAGAGAAAAACCTATAGGTATCGCCACAGCCTGTAGGTATGCTAGTTCCATGGAACTACTGGGAGAAAAAAATCCCAGTAGTCCCATAATGGAACTAAAGAATGGAAGTAACTGGGATACGGCGTAAATTTTCACAGATAAGGGGTAATTCTCTTTTACTCGATATTTGAATTGAGAAATAGATTTTAAATCTTGAATGCTAGACGCAAGTGAGTTCCACAATCTTACAGCATGGACAGAGAAGGAATAAGAATAGTAGCAGGTTTTATGAGAATCGTTTTGAGAAGGGAGATAAGGTGTGATGCTAGGGCGAGCATATTAAGAAAATTGTATTAAGAAACCGCAGGAAGGAAGGATAAGACGAGTTTTATAAGATGTTGAAGAGGAGACATAGAATCCGAGTGTTCCTGCAAAGGCGGATCGGGATCCACTTGAGTTCCTTGCGAAGGTATTAAACATGGTCATACTTTTGCAGACCAAAAACAAAGCGAATGCGTAAGTTTTGCAAGCGCTCAAGTTTGTTTAATAAATGTTATTGGGTTTTTCTATCTGGAATTTCTCAGTAGCAGCCCGGAGTCTGAATATGTGCCCGGCTGATGGCAATAGGCTCGCCCCCTATTACATGGGACTTAAAACATAACTGGCAAAATCTGGGTGTACGGTATAATTATGCCTTAGAACCCTTCAGGGATCACTGGCGTGATGTTATGTTATCATTTATGTTATGTAGTGAATGGTAATGGTTTTGCGTGTACGGAATGGATTCGGTGAGTTACTCGAATTAAACGTAAGCCACGCATTAAGAACATGCCTTTTATTGCCATTAAGAGGGTTGTCACCGGTCCACTAGCGCCACTCCTTTTAAAACATATTATCTCGTGACTAGACGTGATAGTTGATTGAGCCGTTTTACATAATTCCTTCTCAGTCACGAGATAATATGTTTTTAAAGGAGTAACGCTAGTGGACCGGTGACGGTGACAACGCTCTTAAAGATTTTAAAGTTACGATAACTGTTTTATTTTATGTTTGTCTTTAACTTTACGAGTGATGTCACAACAAAGAAACTAAATCTGCGGTTTTTTATTACACATAAAGGCAGAATATTCAAATTCTGTGACATTATGTACTTGTTTCTCACAAAAGTGATGTCATGAAAACAGTTATAGTGAAATTTATATGCTGGTCTTAAAGTTTCTCGGTACTTTATCATTACCTTGAAATGTATGCTTGTTAAATAACTATTACCTGCAAACAATTTTATTTAAAGTTAACCTGAACTTTTCTACTTTCCTACAGTATCGTCTTCAGGAAGACTATTATAAATAACTCCTATATTTATTTTATCTTCTCGGCGTCCATATTTTGTTTTGCGAAAAATAGAGTAATAAAATAATAACTATGTTTATTTCATCAACTTATGTAAATTAAATTGTAAAGTTTGGAGTCACCTTTTAAGCAAAGATTTGCTTGTATTGGGTGGTTCCGCTCTTCCAGTACACATGTGACTACACATTATGAAAGAAATAAAATACGTTTATTTGCGGTGAACATGACGCACAAAAAAGAACACAAACACAAAAAATAACAAGTGGGGGAAAATATGCGACTATACAGAGTAAGAAAATATCATCACAGCTTCTGCCCGCGACTTTGTCCGCGTGACATTTCTTGCTCCTTCGTCCCACCCCATCGCAACGCCCGAGACCGCGCTATTATTTCATTTTCGGTTAGTGTTATTTCTGTTCCTCCTCTTTAAATGTTTTACTACTTTCAGGATCGGGCCTACAAAATCGGCTAATTTACAACTAAATATCGGTAGTAGGTACCCGCGTAAGCCCGCGTTTAAATATGAGACATGGCTCCTAAATCCATACTGGGTACCTGTCTAGGTACTGTCAATTTTACGCTGTCTCATGAAAGTTGACATGTCACTGTTCACATTTTCCATTACCTTTTGAGCACTTATGGTAAGTACTTGATGCAGCCTACTAATTAGTAACCAAATAACTATGGCAGCCCACAACACACAACAACAACACAGAGCCGCTTGTCATTCCGTGAAAGTTGTGAGCGCTGACTTGAGAAAATGTTAATAAGACTCACGTAGGTGTCGATGTAGCAACACCTTAGTACTTATAGCACATAATTAGCTATGAATTTCACACATTACTGCGATCGACTCCTTAGTATCTGTGGTAACATTTCACAAGAACAGTTCCACTACTTTCATTATACGTACTTCTTTCTAAGCTTTTAGCGATGTAAACGGTTCTCTTGCTGCCTAAGAGAACGTGAACATGAACATTCTGCTCTTCTTATAAGCGTTATTAAATCAGTAAATTCACACGCCACCACTTTGCACAATTAAAAAATATAGATGACCGATAGTGCCTTCTTCTTGACCTTTGGGATCTCAGTCATTCATCAATTTGTTTTCTTCTGCAGTCACGATGAGTAGCGGTGTGCGATGACGTGCGCGGCGCTGGTGGCATTGGCGGTGCTGCTGACGGCGTCTGCGTGTGCGCAGCTGCGGCCCGCCGACGCGCCCCTCGCCATCAACGACACACGTGAGTGAGTTCCGGATTACTACTACCTTTTAAGAGCTGGATACAAGAGATAGTCAAAGATCGTTACTCACTGGACACCTGAGAGATGACATTGCCGTCGAGTTAGACCACGGCGAAGGTGGCGTAACGATCTGATCATGTTTGCGGAGCCAATATGGCCAGAAATCGCGCAAAACAGAAAGGTTTGAAAGGAAAAAGAGGAGGCCTTTGCCCAAAAGTAGGCTAACAAAAAAAAAAAGGATCCCCATATTAAAAGTCAATAATCACCACTTGTTACCAAGGCACCAAGCTTTCAGAAGGGTGGTTAGTCCAAAAGTCGTTTCAATTGCCAGGACCACAGGCAAGTACACCTACCTACTTTACCTACCTCACAACTATGACGTGTTTTTTGTTTTCGGTAACCTCAGAGTGAAATGGTATCTAATGGAAAATACGTGAGATCACTTTTTGTTCTCACTGATCCGATTTTCGTAGTTTTTTATGGGGTGAGGAGGGGAGAGTTTCATCGCCAGCATCAAGCTATATATTCATCCGGATCCAGTACGTTTGTTAGTAGGCAAAAATAAAGAAACGAAAAAACATTTCAGTCAGTTTACACGTGGCGCTACTATTTATAAAATAGCAGCCAACCGAACTTACCTTTTCGTGGATTAATTAGGCCTCCATCAGTATCCAAGTTCATTTTCGAGACAGCCATCCTTAAGACCTGTATAGCACTGAAATGAAATATGAACTAAGGGCTAATCCTCGTTATCATTAATCTCTTCAGAATTAATGAACCTAAAATACTAACTAACGATTTACCTACTAAGTTTAGATTTATTTATAGCAAACAAAGTTAAGAGAGGCATAGGCGTATATTGGGAGGGGGGGGGGGGGTGGCGCCCGGAATGGTAACCCTAGGATATGTGGTTACCGGTTCGAAATTCTAGACTGAACACCTAAACACCTTCACACAAAAACAAGTTCAATCAAATAAATAATATCCAAACGAGAAATAAACTAGTTGTAGTAGAAAATTATAGACATCATACTGAATCTGGTATGCCAAGGATTGCCTTTAACTGTGCATTAGCACCGTGAATAAAAAAATTGAGGTAACTTTTTAGAAATGATCAAGTGTTCGCTAAGATTAAACATTTGCCAACCATTTCGAAAAACATGAAACATTGGTGACATGTTTTTCGAAATTATATTGGGCATACGTCTCGGCTTTATCGGCCCCTGGAAAATAGCGCTAGAAACGCTAAGGAAGAGAGGACGGCCGTTTATTTAACAATCAATCATAGTTGACATTATTTCAAAATCTTAACTGTCAAATAAATAACTGCAGTATAACTCCAGTAGGAAACATCTATACTAATATTACGAGAACAAAGAGGTAAAATTTGTGAGTTTGTATGTAGGAGGTAATCATAGAATTACCAAAAATTCTAAAAATTATTTTAGATTCCGAAAATTCTCTCACTAATGGGAACCTACAGTATTGCCGAGTGTCATAGGATGTATTTTATGTTAAAACAAGAAATTTCACGCGGACGAAGTCGCGTACTTTTCTATATAATAAAAAATAAATGCTGTTCGTTTGTAAGCGCATCACTTCATAACGGCTAGACCAGTTTGGCAAATGTTTGTTTTAAAATGTTCTTAAGGCTCGCGCAGACTGGTGCGATATCGCGAGCGCGACAAGGGTAGCCCTGCCTGTCGCGCCCGGTGCTCAGAAAATTATGAAATTCGGAAAAACTGAAAGTGGTTTTTTTATGGGAATTTTCTATGAATTACTGGGACAGGACAGTCGTCTGTCGGGTCAGCTTAGTTAATAAAATTGATTGGAAAACGGTCCTAAGTGCGTCAGTGTACAATCAGATACAGGTAATTAAACCTGGTTTCTCCGGTAATCTTAGAAAAATACATCGCTTTCTCCTGAACCTAATTACAGTTTAATTAACGTATTAAACATGAACAGTTAACGGCTTTTACTCAAATAATCGTGACACGACTAGAAAACACGCGATGTTCCTACTTGAAACTCAAATGATTCTGTAATTAGCTATTTTTAAATTTTACTAATTTTGTACTGGAATCTAGTCGCATCCATCAACTTTTAAAAATTATAAGCAACACGTTAAAAGCTGCAGTGGTGTGATTTCGATAAATTCAAACCTTATATTAATAAAAAAAAATATAAGTATATATTATTAACATCACAAGTATGGCGAGGGGGGTAATGGCTGATCTTTGTGTTATGCTCGTGAACGGGTGCTGCATTTGGTGCCAGGGGCCCAAGTCTGCTATTTTTATAAATTCGTCACTCCAACACGATCCCATTGTCATTTTGATAAAAGTTCGTAATCTGCTAAATTCATAATGGTCGATCATTGGTCGGTCAATGGTCTCGTTTATTCATGCCAGATTTCATTTATATATATTTTTACATATTATTTATTAGTGTTATAAGCGATCTGAAGTAGTAGGAAGTTGGAAGTTTAGTAGGAAGTTTCATTTGTCATTAAGTACGAGATTACCAATTCTTTCAATGGAGTGTCAGTGGCTGAACATTGGAAAGTCATAATGACGCCATTATATTAGTAGATAACCAAACTTGTCAAAATCAACAATTATGAAATCAATGATAGACCATTCTGACACTATTGTAATAGCAGACTTGAGGCCCTGGTCGTCTTGCTGTCCATGGTTTCATTATTGTTATTAGTAATTAACTGTTTATTTATTTTACTTCGATGGTCCTAGTTTATCATTTGTGTTACAGCTATATGAACATAATCCAGCATTGCATATGTAAGCGGGCACACCTTTTATGCATGGAGACTTTTATTTAGGTTTTAAGTTTTGTTTACTTTTTATTTATTTTTTTAAGTTTTTTGCTTGAGTACCTATAGTTTTTATTTTATTTTCTGGTATATTGGAGTGTGTTAGCTGACATACGGCAATATTTTTTTTATTTCTTTTTCTGTCTCTCTTAATGTTAATTACTTTGTATACCAAATATTCTATAGAATCAAGTTTTTCTATCTGAACAGACAGCTGTGCTGCTGGGGAGTTTTTTGCTCCAATTCTTCTTCCCAGCTAAAGCACTAGGAAGTTGTGAAGGATGGGCATTTTGGGGGACTGTCTTATGTAATTTTGGCGTTCGAAAAGTGCTGATTCTCAGCATAATTAGAATAAACGACTTTTGAATTTTGAATTGAGAATCATAAACAACAACGTTTGTTCTATGACTTTTAATAATTCAGATTTTAAAGTATCACATTTTCATTAAAAAAAATAAGAAAATCAACGTTCTAAATGTTTTGAACTCTATGCGTAGCAAAACCAACAGCCGTGTCTAGTGCAAAAGGCAGGGGCGACAGTGCACGGGAGGTGTAGGTAGGTACAACAAAATACGAGTACAGAATTGAAATGTGTTATAGAGAACAACGAAATCTTGAAGGTTTGTTTTTGGTAAATGTAAGTCATAGAACAAAAGCTGTTGTTTATGATGTTAGTAACACAATAGGTACTGTTGCTTTTTTTTTTCAATATTTTTTTTTTGTGGTTTTTATTGTTTTACCAATAACCCTGTATAGAAATATCACACTACATACTTACATTTCTCACACGAACAAGTCAATTACAGCCAATCGAAGCAAAAATGACATCAGTTCAATTAATAAGAGACATTAATAGATCTTAACTTTCCAAACATTGTGATGCAAACAGTCGATGAGAACTAAAACACCGTATGAAAACATGATTTCTATTTTCTACCGCATTTACGCTGCAACTGTTGCACTGATGTCAATGTTCTCATATCTTTCACGCCAATTGTACTTGAACAGGCTGCACCCAAGTTCCCGTCATCGTGAAAACATTTCCGTGAAGAGAAGCGATGTGATTACCAACCTTATTACGACCCTAGAAATCGAGGTGTGACAATTATACTTATTGAGGACTATCGCACTTGAATTCGCCGCTAGAGGCACTAGTGTAGAGTAAGGTCTCTAGAAATATCAAATGTGAAATTGAACATTTATTATTCGCGGGATTTTCTATCGCAAGTTGTTACTAAGGGCCCATTCACACGTACCATAACCACACCACATCGCAGCGACAAAATGTGATCAAGCTGTGGTGACGTGTGAAAGTGTCGCTGCGGCTTCTTGCGGTTGCGTTGTGGTACCTACAAAATGTGCCGGCCGCTAGTTCACGGTGACGCTGGTGGTTGCATTGTGCTTATGACGTGGCTGCGATGTGGTCGGTATCACACACGCGGTCGATAATGAAGGCAAAACGGGTCCGTGTGAATTTAAATATTAATTTTCATATAATTAGCGTCCAACCAAGTGTTGTGGTTGTGGTGTGGTTGTGTCGTTGTGGTACGTGTGAAACAAGCCTAATTATTCATAATTGTAAAGATTGTGCCATTCCTGATTAATTATGGCTTAAGATTTTAAGTACCTAACAACTCAGGATCTAATTTCGTAGCACTTGGAGGAAGAATAATATTTGTCTGCTTAAGAGGTCGTACAACGACGGTCCACTAACGCCAATGCTTTAAAAAAAAACCGATCTAAAGAAAATCGGCCACATTCCTCTAGATCGTATTTTGTTGCTTCGTGTCTCAATATGAAACTTTATAAAAGGAATTAGAAAATTCTAGACACACTTACCGAGGTTCTAAATTGAGCCGTTTTTCATAATTCCTTCTCAGTCACGAGATAATATTCTTTTTAAGGAGTGGCGCTAGTGACCTCCCTCTTAATGCTTGCCAATTTTAGGAACATTATAATGTAAATATTCATTTGATATTTTAAAATGTAATAAAAGAAAAACATTTTATGAAGTAATGAGTACTGTATGAGTAGTAATTAAGTCTCTCTTCTATACAGTAATATTCTACATATAATATCGACGGTGAAGTGCCAATAACACATAACTGACAAAGTCAAAAATGTACACAAACTGAATGAGGATGCATGCATTGGAGGTAATGCCATAAAATAGGCACCTTGGTTTAGTTGGAGGTATTTACACATATAGTTTAGTAACTAAAAATACACTTAGGAGATTTCACTAAAACATGCGAATAAAGCTTTTAAGTTCAAAATGATAAGAAAGTGAATTCTAGAAAAATGCAAGTTAGGAGGTATTGGCACTTCACCGTCGATATGTATGTATATTATAGGTAATATTTATATGTGTATGTATTTGTATGTATGTTTATTTTATATAGTTATAGTTTTGTTTTACGTGTTTTAATTTAAACAAATCTTGTTTAACTTTTCTACACACTGCGTCTACATTTCTTATCCAACTTTCCTCTCGCAGGTCTGCTGGAAGAAATTTCTTTTGAAATAAGCAGTACCTTTGTGCTCTTCTATGTTAATATATTGTTCTGTCAAGTATTTTGTGTGTACATAAATAAATAAATAATAAACATAATTATATAAAATAAAAGTACTGACAGGACCTTACTCAACAGTGGCGCCAAATGGTGAGCACAAAAACATAGCCCCGTTGTCAGTAGTGAAAAGGGAAAAGGCTGATGTGATAGGATGATAAATACGATGAAACGTGATATGTAAATCATTCGACATTTACTATAAGCCAATGAAATTGATCAACTAAATGAATACAATGATCAATCATACTCCAAAATAAATAAACAATAACCGGTAATTTGATGGATCGTTATAAATGACCTCGTCAATATTGTTTCAAATTAAATAACTATTAATTTTTGAAGCTATGTCAATGTCCGGCCTTTCGACATCCAATTTGAATACTTAAGTGTTTTTTTACAATCATTAATTACAATTAGGATACTAGGTATTTAATGGGGTTAATTTTATTATTTAATACCTATAACTATAAGAATACCAGCATTACTAGCGCTGCGACACTTATTTTTAAATGTCGGAGCATCACGCTGAGATAGGAGCCTTTTGGCCTCATACAAGACATTTTTTATAATTTATTTTTATATAATTTTACTTTTTATAGTTTGATCATTGTGTGTTTGTGATGTGACATAGTTTGTGATCTTCCTATGCGAGTCACAAAAAATACTTTTTCTTTCTTTCTTTCTTTTTAATACTTTCAAATCAGCTTTTACAATAACTTCGCCAGTTCTTCTTGGCCTACCCACAAGCTCCCACTCACTATAGCGAAGTACCTACTTCAAAGTTTAAAATATACAGTAATCTTTTTCTAGGTAACGTCAACAAAGGTCTCTTATTGTATGTTTATACATAAGTGTTTATATTAGTGTATAACTATTTTGATTTTATGTATATTTTTTATTTTATTTCTTCTCTTCTACACTTACACACGTTGTCTACATCTCTATATCTACTTTCCTATCGCAGGTATGCTGGAAGAGATTTCATTAGAAATAAGCATCACCTTTGTACGTATTTTTCTGTTCCTTGTCTGTTTATATGTGTGTACATAAATTGTTAAATAAATAAAATAAATAAATAAGCTCAAAACCATTTCATAGAAACCTATCAGCATTAGTATGTGCTTACACATTAGTAGGTTAGAATCCTGACCTACCGCCAATTGACAGATAGATCAAATTTCCTGAGTAATTGGTAGCTAAACGATAATTGGTAGCTAACACTAAAGTACCGATCGCCAGAATTGCCTATCATGCAGCGCAGTGCACAGGAGCCGTATTATGCACGTAATGCTGAACATAAAGTAAACAAAACACAGTAATGCGTCCACTCGTCCGATCGGTCCCGTTAATTGTACAGCGCACTAATCGCATATTGCGCGCGCTTTCCCTTTGGAAAGTATCGAAATACGATCCAAATCACTGAAGTTGAATATAAATCGATTTCCAAAGTCATTGCTTCAGAAACGGAGAATTAAGTGAACCCGTACCGTAAGTTACTTTCGTATAATGTACCAGTAAGCAGTAAGACTCTAAACTTTATGCCAAGAGCGAGCTTTTAAGCTTGACATTTAGACGCTGACGAGCTTTGTTTCATTTGTTTCAAAGCAAGCGGTAAACTTTTTAATGTTCTACTATATTAAGTAAACCGCTCGTTAACTCATTTTAATATGCAAATTAATGCGCTTATACTCGTAGGTCCTACTTCTCCAAAGTACTCGTAACCAAAAAATAATGTTTTCTTACATAAGTTCCGCATCTGCAGTTTGATTTTGGCATTTTTCGGTCAGCGCTGCGGTTTGACCCCTTACCGACATAAATTATAAACATTAATGACTTTGTATGGCGGTGCCGTGTAGGAGACGTGAAATTTTACGTTCACCAGTCTGTGTTTGAAACGAGCAATCGAATAAGCGTCGTGCCTCGCCATGAATACATTACGCCTAAACATGGTGGTACCATGGTGGTAATTTGAAATATTTCAATGATACCTTCGAACTCGAAGGTATCATTGAAATATTTCAAGACCTTATTTTTTGTACACGACCGAGGTACCTCGGTCGTGTACAAAAAATAAGGTCTTGTACTCGATGCACTAAGAGCAGCAAGTAAGAAAATTAATAAGGTTGTGTTACTTATCTATTATAAACTTTGGATAATGGATCTGACTTCAATGCCGCCGCGCGCCGTAGCGAAATATCAAAGATTAAAGGCTCCTAAAAACAGGCGCGACACGATACAAAGACGCCGCTCGTCGCGCGACGAGCGGTGTCTTTGTGTCGCGTCACGTGTCGCGCCTGTTTGTAGGAGCCTTTAATCAGATTAACGTTCCTCACATTTCATTTCTAGACGCACTTGCTTTGGCCTATGGCAAACTAAAGGTAACCCTCAACGAAAACGTCGGTGAACTTTTTGTCGAACTAAATGGCACACATACGACGAGCAAAAAGTCTATTACACAACATAAGTAGTGAACCGTGCAGGTGTAGTGGTTTGAGCTCAATTGATTCGATTGAACAAAAAATCCTTCGCCTTTGTTGCTTCCAAAGTCAAAAGGCAGCCCGCTAACACTGACCACGCTACTCACTATAGTCATCGATAGAGTAGGTACTCTGCAGGCTGCAGTGCTCACATCGACCTAATGTCATCATTTGCAAACTATACACATGTCTAGCGCGGGCGCCAAACACAAACAAAGACTTTGAAAGACTGCTCACACGTTTGAACACATATTTGCCTTACCTGCCATACATGCTTTGCAGACACGTTCGCTTCATACTACTCAAATAGATAACAAACAGGATGGACGACGATTTGTGGACGTGGTATATTATATATGTATTATTTACGAGTGTGTAATTATTTACTTTCTTTTTTAATCCTTCGATAGAGCAATGCACTGACAATTTACTCTTTATCCTTATCCAGGCGTCATTGACCAAATTTAAATTGTTCTGATGTTTACTTTTAGGGTTCATGGTTGTCTTACAAGCAACTCAATAAATTCCAGGATACTTTCGTTGCTCGAGTCCACCTTACGTCTGAACAAAGCGACCGTTCTGCTCAGTGGTTTACGAGCAACTGAACTTTCTGCAAGAGTAGCAGGCTACGCACATATTTGAACTTTGAACGCTCTGATGTGCACTCGAAAAACCGACAAATACCCAAATACCCCTGCCTCACAAGAGTCAAACAAGTGTTCCAATAAGTGTTAAAATATTGTTGATGTGTTTGGCGCTGCTAAATGCGTTTAACTCTTACCATTAAAAATCTCTGTCTCTGTCATCTTCAAACGATTGACAGAAATATAACAATATTCTTAATACCTTTAGCGCTAAATGCGTTTAGTGATTTGTGGTGCAAGTGGGCCTATGACTTGATAAATTTTTACTATGTAGTAATGTTTCCAGATGATGAAAAATGGAGGAGGCCTTTGCCCTTAAATGGGCTCCCAATAATAATTAGCAAAAGTATTTATTTATATTATTCAATTTATAAAATAAATAAATAATATTTATATATATATTATATAGTGGTCATACCTTAACAAATTTGATTCAATTATGGAATTTTATTCTGAAATAAAGAGTTCATTATTATTATTATTATTATATACATATAAATAAAAACAACAAATAAAAATAAAACATATAATATAAATAATGTATGACCTAATCAATAAATGTGACATAAATGTTTTAGAAAAATAAATAAATATTTATAAAATCAGTTTACTTATTCGTTAAAATGCATGATTCAATTATAATCCAGATTATATTTAGGAATGAGATATGAATATTTTATGATAAATTGTAATTAATTTTAAAAGTTGTTTTGGGAAATAAAAGGCTTAAATAATAAATAAATTGTTTCCAGGCTGTGGTACGGAATGCGTGCGCTGCGCCGCAGATGGGTGCGTCAAGTGCGCTCGGCTGCTGGTCTGGCCGGGAGGTACCTGCGCACACGACTGTCCAGCCGGCAGCCGCGAGGCCTGGGCCCATGATGACCACCTCATGGGCCGGGTGTGCTATCCGGCGCAGACTTATAACGAGGTATGTCAAACTTTCTCGACAAAAATACGACTTCTTGGTCTCTGCAAGAGACACCTACTCTCAAGACAGTCCGTCCAGTGTATAGTCCCTAAGCCTAGGCGTACCCTAAACACAATTCAGGTCTTTTAACTTCTCGGCAGTGCTGCCTACTGACTGCGGTACCAAAGAGGAAAAATCAAAAATCAAAATCCAAAGTTATTTATTCAAATTAGACTGAGAATCAGCACTTTTCGAACGTCCAAATTACATAAGAGAGGCCCCCAAAACGCCCGTCCTTCACCACTTCGTAGTGCTTTAGCACGGAAGATATGGCGCAATAAACTCCCCAGCAACACAACTGTCTGTTCAGTTAGAAAAACTTGATTCTATACCATAATAGATATGCAAAGTAATCAACATTACGAGACACAACACATTAAATTAAATTATTTGCCATATCAGTCAGTCAGTCAGGGGCCTACTAATTTACAAACGTTGCAATGGTCTCGCCATTGTGAGTATTTGACAGTGTTTGTATGGCAAATCTGTCAAAAACTCACAATGAAGAGACCATTGCAACGTTTGTACATTAGTAGACTTGGCCCCCTGTTAGCACACGCCAACATACCAACAGATACAATGAAAACTATACTCAAGCTAAAACTAAAATGTAAACAAAATTTAATACCTACAGCTACCTATACCCTTACATATGCAATGCTGGATTATGTTCATATAGCTATAAAAAAAATGATAAACTAGGGATGTCGAAGTAAAATAAATAAGCAGTTAATTGCAGTTGCTAGTAATAGCAATAGCTAATGTAGCAAAGAAGAGGGTAGCTTGTTATAAATGCTATACCAAACCCAACAAATGAGTTATGAACCTTATAAAGCCAGTGAAGGGAGCACGTAGTTTGTCCTTATTTCTAGTGTTTACTTTGTGCATATCACTGTTTTTAGTGTAAATTTATTTATTGTCATAATATCTTAAATATTACATTTTAAAACAATTATACTACCAGCTAACTGTATATTTTGCCTAATATACAGGGTGTCAGTGACATCGAGGCACAACTTGTTAGCATTTTGATTCTGATTCAGCACATGATTCTTGACACACCCTGCGTTGACATTTTTCGTCGATAAAAAACTGCTTTTTCCAACAAAAAAGTGCAGTACCTACGCGAACAAAATGTACGGAACAGCATTTATTTTTATTTTTATAACCGATGAATTATTTCTACGCAGGAGGGAAAAACTGCTGTATAAAGTTTCAAGCACCTCTTTATCTAAGACGCTGTTTCTTACATTCGGTAAGGCGAACTTTCCACATTTCGTTTTCTTGGCATTGAGAACTAGGTTATTTGTCATAAATCAATCCGATAAAATTATATGGGCCCCAGGATATTGCCTTGTGGCATTCCTATACATAGACATGTCGCTTTGGAAACATTTACATGAGTCATTACTTATAAACATAGTTTTAAGCCGTAGTCTACTAGATTAATACTTAAATAGGCTATACATCAATATATTGTAATTATATCTGCCCAATTTATCAAATGCCAGAACATCAAAGTTCAACGTCTTACAGATTAAAACACTATGATGCAACGGCTTTGATGCGCGATACAGATGTGGTCCGTGGTACGTAGCTACATGCAATCTAAATCATTTTAATAGTAAATCCAAATGATGATTCTGCACTCAGAACTTTTATGGCGGCTATTCAATTCAACAAACTAAAATAGTTTAATGCTATTTATTTAAAAGATATTCGTTCCATGAACTTCTTTCAATCTCAGTTTTATGTAGATACCTATCGTTAGGGTTGCCATACGTGCCATTTTTGACGTTAAAAAGTGCATCTTACGTGCCTATTTGAAATAAATGATTTGATTTTGACTTTGACTTTGTCCCGTATATCACTGTCACCGTTTTTGACCATCGCGTCCCGTAATTGTCCCGTATTTCAATAATTTCGACTAAATTAGGAAATGGCCCGAACTGGGCCAGTTCTATTATTATAATAAAAAAGAAAACATGATCATAAAGGCTCGCGTAGACTCGCGCGACGAGCAGCGCGACCTTTGTCGCGCTCGCGTTATCGCACCAGTCTGAACGAGCCTTAACAAAAGTAAAATCGAGCTATGAAATATGTCTGGGCCAAAAAATAAACGTGTTTTTTAAGTTAAAAATTGTTATAAGTACTTACTATTAAGTAAGAACGAATAAAAACTTTGATTTCTACTTTTTTGATTTGATTTGTTTGAAACATCCCGTATTGGTCCCTAAAAGTTATGGCAAGCCTACCTATCGTGATTACTATTATGGGACAATAGCTTTTATCTATATTAAAACATAATATATGATATGCATACTTTTCAGCTTTGGTACAATGAACTGCAGTGCTATTCTGTAAAAATCTCACCGTGAAAACTTAAGTGAAGTGAGCTGTCAATAGTGTTTAATCCCTAGCATCTGCCGGTCTATTCTGTAAAATTATCACCGTGAAACTTAAGTGAAGTGAGTTTAAAGTGAGCTGACAATCTCTATACTAGCGTCAGGTAGGGTAACAGTTCACTGTACGGTGAGTTTTTTTACAGAATCGACTTGCTGATGCTAGAGATTGACACTACCTATTGACTGTTCACTTCACCTAAGTTTTCACGGTGAGATTTTACAAAATAGATCGGCAGGTAGAATGGCAGCTCACTTCACGCTCACTTCACCTACGTTTTCACGGTGAGATTTTTACAGAATAGACAGGCTTGTCTACCCTCGTTTCTCAACTCTTTACAGACATACATACCTAGGAATATGTATACGTACCGTATGTAACGCGCAGAATGTTATACCTACTAAATAAATAAACGACTCTATTGTGGCAGGTGTTATTACGTTACTTCTCAGTGGCATCAATTGAAAATAACCACAAGTAAATAATAGGGCTTGTAGCATCGGATGCTAGCATTGCATCGCGGTTTAGGATAGTACCGAGCGCGCAGTGGCGCCCTCATCCTTTGTTTGGTGATTTGTTTTATCCATCCATATCCATACTAATATTATAAATATGAAAGTAACTCTGTCTGTCTGTCACTGACCGACCCAGACGACCGCACAACTCTCCTCCAGGAGAGCAGTAGGGAAACAAGTACAGCAGCTCGCAAACATAATACACGACCGTCATTCCGACCTCGCTGCCGAGGCCCATTGCGAAATCTCCGACTAAATAGTCCTCCCCGACCTTTGCCCGTAAGCGAACCGCCATCGCCACCTCGTGCTATATCCGAGCCTGTAGCTTTAAATTCCCCTGATAATAATCATAACCCTGATTTTATTCAGCCACCGTCGCGCGTCGGTCCCTTGCCATCCTACCTCCGACTCTGCCCTAAGCCGAGGTTCGTACCCCATAGGGGGTGTCCTTAACGCGCAGTCGTTTAGTTTATAATTTTTTGCGCCCTGGCTGGAAACTTTAAGTTTTTAGGAGCTTAAGGCAACCACAGGAAAGACCGGTTAAAGAGTCACTACCTCTATAGGTTAACTCTGAGAAGCCCATGATTTAAAAAAAAAATCTGTCTGTTACGTTTTCACGCCTAACTCACTGAATCGATCGTCATGAAATTTGGCAAAGATACTTTCTTCCTGGGATATGAAGAAGGACATAGGCTACTTTTTACGCGATAACCGACATGGACGCGGGCGGAGCCGCAGGCAAAAGCTAGTTTTAGAATAAAATGTAGAAAATAAGCATGTTACGTTTTGCTCCACAAGACTATAAGTTATTATTATTACAAACAGTAGTTTTATATTGTAATGTTTTATTGTAATCCGTAAAACGGAGCTTAGTGGCCACTATTGTCCATTTTACCTATAGCTTTACCTATATTGCTAAATGAAAATCACACGTTTCAGCGGTTTTACTGAGTGAAAATCAAACGCAGTTATGTAGTTGGTGTTTTTTGTTTTGTTTGTTACTGTAGTTGTAATTGCAATCATGTCATTTAGTTTAATTTGGTTTTCATTTTAATATATATATATATATATATATATATATATATATATCTCTTTCATATAGATTATTTTCTATTTTGTGAACGTGAGAACGTTGTAGGCCTAGTAGAATGTAGATTTGTAGGCACTTTTCTATTTTGTTAAGTACCTGTTAATTGTTGAAAGGCCTGCACTGTCCTCCCATACCCATTAACAATATTGTTGTATAATATTGTTAAGCCAATTATTTTTTAAAGAGTAACCGTGGAGTTTCGCGCCGGCTGTTCTCCATAGGAAACGACTAATTGGAACTGTGCACCTAGCTTCTGACGTTTTATAAGTGCCCATGTAGGTTAACGTGAAATAAAATATTTTGATTTTGATTTTTTGTTTTATTCAGCTAAAAGCAACTTGTTGTAAACTCAAAGTGCCATGTGCAACACGCCTGAGAAACACCGACATCACTTTTCATAAACAGGGCCTCAAGTCTGCTATTACAATAGTGTCAGAATGGTCTCTTCATTGTGAGTTTTTGACAGATTTGCCATACAAAAACTGTCAAATACTCACAATGGCGAGACCATTCTGACACTATTGTAATAGCAGACTTGAGGCCCTGAACTGTTGAAGTTTCCAATTAATTTCACAGGCATCGTTGTTTCGCGGAAAGAAACAATATAGAATTTAATACCATATTTTCAATTACTACCGGATATCTCTTAACTGTAAAGTGGTTTTAATTACTGCTTCCAACAACAGCTAGGTACCACTTTATTCTGATCGATATTTCTACCAAGCAACGAGATTGTCGGTGGTCCCATAATAGTACATTACTTACCAAGGGCTGTAAAAGAAAGAAAGCCCGAAATCGCAGGTATTTGTGACCCGAGCCGCAGGCGATAGAGGGCTTTCTTTTTTACTGCCCGTGGTGAGTACACAATTTTACGTCTTCACCTGGCCACAATGCGAGTTTTACTGTACGCGTAGCGTTCGGTAAAACTCATATTATGGCCAGGTGTGACGTAAAAGATATTTAAAGTAAGTAGATTGTTTAGGTATTCTTAAAATGGTATTGTAAATATGTAATTGATGTTCCTAATAATAAATAAACAACTGTAGAATAAAAACTACTTTTTGAATCTCTAGGCAGCTGCCCCTCCCTGCCCCCCTTGGCGACGCCCTTTGCTGTAAAGAACATATAGATCTTGCCAAAATTATCATTTTCGTAGCCTTGTCTCAACTATGTAGGAGTCAGTTTTCTAAATGATGAACGTGCAATATAAGAACATGACATGAATTAAGTACCTATTTTAAAACCATTCCTTTCACACTGGCTAATGACACCGCCGTCATTTCACCATTTACCTCCTTCGCCGTCTGGCATTGGCCTGTGTACGTTCAGTTTTGTTCGGTTGCCTCTTTCATACACCCATAATGATGACCTCGCCGGGAACACCCAAATACTCAGAAATATTTGATTCCGAATTTCGATGTTCCGATGTTCAAAAGTCCGATTTTCATAATACCTAAGAATTATAATGTCTATTATTAAAAATCACGAAATTTATTTCCCGTATTTAGATCCCCTCTATTGTTGGTGAATCACAAGGTTTTACAAGGCGTTTTTATTTCGGAATTCTAATTAATCGGTACTTTCATAATCGGAATTCGTATTTTTGATGTTTCGAATTATCATTAAGTCGGAGTTATTGTTATTCGATCTATTGAAACTCGGTATTTTGAGAATAGTTATATAAACGTTAGGAATATTGAAATTTTGGAATTATAAAAATAGGATGAATGATAAATCGAATTTGTTATATTAGGAATTTTGAACCATTCGGAATTATGAAAATCGGTATTTTGAAATTCGTATTTGTGACTGTCGGAATTGAGTTTTTCGTATTAATGTAGTGTACCCGACCTCGCCCCCATTACTTACAATCTGAAAAGGTCCCTACACAGCTATTGGCAAATTGTTAGTGTGAAGGATCAAGTAGACAATCGACGTCGACTTACCTGTTTTATGTCGGTGTCGTGCTCACGATTTTTGGTCGGATCAAGAGTTAATGAAGCAATAAATTGTATCAGGTGCCCGGTTATTTTACCTGGGGCCCAAGTCTGCTATTTTTATAAATTCGTCACTCCAACACTATCCCACTGTCATTTTGCTAAAAGTTCGTAATCTGCTAAATTCTTAATGGTCGATCATTGGTCGGTCAATAGAGTTCTCTCGTAATAGAATTGTATTACAATGGCATTTTGAACATTTATTCATGCCAGATTTCATTTATATATATTTTTACATATTATTTATTAGTGTTATAAGCAATCTGAAGTAGTAGGAAGTTGGAAGTTTAGTAGGAAGTTTCATTTGTCATTATGTACGAGATTACCAATTCTTTCAATGGAGTGTCAGTGGCTGACCATTGGTAAGTCATAATGACGCCATTATATTAGTAGATTACCAAACTTGTCAAAATCAACAATTATGAAATCAATGATAGACCATTCTGACATTATTGTAATAGCAAACTTGAGGCCCTGTTTTTTGATAAGGTTATTATTAGTCACATTTTCAAGAATGCTGGATATAAGTTACTAATCGCAATACCTAAGTGTTAAAAAAAATATTTATAGCATCTATACATTAGAGCCTAATACAGAAAACTCGAAAAGCCTCCAGAATCTCATATATCAAATCTCACATATCACAATCTCATAAAGTTTTTTGGTGTAACCACTGGGGATTGGCTATACCTAGTTGTAGCCAGTAAGTTGATGGCTACACCTAGTTTTAGCCGCATGTCAACGGTTACACCTAGTTCTAACCGCGAAGTAATGGGCAAAACCTAAGTTTAACCAACTGCTACCGGCTACACCTAGTTGTAGCCGGCTAAAACTAGGTATAACCGCACTTCTGGTTTTAGCCGTAACATATAAAGTCCTCCGTAGGATTCCAAGAAGCACAAACAGGTGACGAAAGAAGCAAGAAGCACCTATATGTGAAAAGAGTACCTTTGACCAACCAGTTCTGTATTAGTTAATAATCCATACTTCCATTCAAAATTATATTAATTTATTAATCCACCATTCAAAATTATATTAATTTATTAATCCACCATTCAAAATTATATTAATTTATTAATCCACTAGCTTTTGCCCGCGGCTTCGGCCACGTAGATGTCGGTTATCGCGTAAAAAAAGTAGCCTATGTCCGTCTCCATATCCCAGACTATATCTCTGCCAAATTTCATGACGATTGGTTCAGCGGTTTAGGCGTGAAAACGCAAATACACATACATACAACACACATACATATAACATACAGACAGACAGACAGACAGAGTTACTTTCACATTTATAATATTAGTATGGATACCGTGTGGTGCCGGACGTAAAGAATAGCACCACCCCATTTCTTCCCGTGGGTGTCGTATAAGTCGACTAAGGGACTTACTAGAGAATGGGCAGCACCGTTCTCTATGCATTTTAACACCATACTGCAATCGCCAACCCGCCTGCCAAGAGTGGCGATTATGGCAAACCCCCCCAATTGGGGGAGGCTTATGTTCAGCAGTGGACGTCTTTCGGCTGAAATGATGATAATGACTAATCCATACTTAATATTATAAACGTGAAAGTAACTCTGTCTGTCTGACTGTTACGTTTTCACGCGTAAACTGCTCAACCGATCGCCATGAAATTTGACAGAGATATAGCCTGGGATATGGAGAAAGACATAGGCTACTTTTTTACTTGATAACCGACATCCACGCGTGCGGAACCGCGGCCAAAAGCTAGTTAACATATGTACCCAACCCTTCGGGGCATACCTACTGGCGTTCTAATGTAAAATGATGTTAACTAATTTTTAACTATTTGTGTATGACAGGTGATAGTGGGCGGTGCTTGCGGGGTGGCAGCATGCATCGCGCTGGTGGCAGCGGTGGCGGCATACGCGCGATGTCGCAACAAAGCGCGCGCGCAGCCGCAGCCGCTGCCACAGCGCACTCACCACGACGACGACACGCGACTCCGGGAGTTTCACAAACAATTGGACTGCTTGCGAGTAAGTTACATTTACTATCAATATGCCTACAATGCGAAGACATAACAACAATCAAATTAAAAAAGTGGTCAGATACGCATCTTTATTTTTTTAACTCAAAAACACGCAATAAATAAATAGAAGCATAGCTCAGCAAAATTATTAAGTTAGGTACGACGCTATGACCTAAATGACTGAACAATGTACAAAGAGTCTGGGCCTCAAGTCTGCTGTTACAATAGTGTCAGAATGATCTCTTCATTGTGAGTTTTCGACAGATTTGCCATACAAACACTGTCAAATACTCACAATGGCAAGACCATTCTGACACTATTGTAATAGCAGACTTGAGGCCCTGGTCTCATAGTTAGAATGGAATATCTAAAACCACATCGATCTCATTCAAAAACTAAGTACCTACCAAAACGAGCTTTAAAAGTGAGAACAACTTTGAAACGTGGCTTCCCATTTGAATATAAATCACAGTCGTTATGTTAAACTCATCAGCGCCAATTAAACAGTACTTTACACAAAACATAACTCAGAAATAATTGCGTTACTAACGTTGTAATAAAGCCTTGACAGTTGTTTCTTACGATGTTCAATTGTTTTTCACTCTTGTTTCCACTCAACAACAACGACAGCTTAATATTAAAAGAATAAAGAAAAGCAATATGCTACTTTATAACAGACATAAATCAGCAGAAACTTCGATAAATAAATTAATCAACTAATCAATTGTGCCGATTCCCTTGTTCACAAACTAAACTAAAAAATAAGTTCAGTTCTGTCTCCCACTGTGTGATTATGATTATGTAATTTGTAGATTCGGAAGCCCACAACCACTTCGAACGTTTCGTAACAGCAAACTTTATTTAACCTGCTATTGGTGCCGATTCCCTTGTTCACAAACTAAAATGAATTTAAGTTAAGTGCATCTTTTTCTTTCTATTTCATTAATAAAAGGACAGAAGATAAATTTTAGTTTAGTCCTGTCAAATTAATCAGCGCCCTCACTACTCCATACAAGTTTGACTGCGTGTCGCGGGTTCGATCCCGCACGGAACAAATATTTGTATGACCTACAAGTAGTTGTTCCGGGTCTGGCTGTTTGTGTATGTGAATTTAAATGTTTGTGAACGCACCCACAATACAGGAGTAATTAGTCCTGTCAAATTAAGCAGCGCTTGACGTAAATTGATGTAATTTTAGTAGGCAAGTTTTTAATCACGTCTAAACTTGTATGGAGTAGTGACGGCGCTGATTAATTGACAGGACTAAACTAAAATTTATCTTCTGTCCTTTTCTTAATGAAATAGAAAGAAAAAGATGCACTTAACTTAAATTCATTTTAGTTTGTGAACGAGGGAATCGGCACCAATAGCAGGTGAAAGGCTCGTACAGACTCGCGCGATATCGCGGCCGCGACAGGCACCGACAGAGAAATTATGCGACTAGTGTCGCGTTGCGCCCGCGATTTCGCACTAGTCTGTACGAGCCTTAAATAAAATTTGCTGTTACGAAACGTTCGAAGTGGTTGTGGGCTTCCGAATCTACAAATTACATAATCATAATCACACAGTGGGAGACAGAACCAATAAACGATAAAAAGTGAATGAACCTAGTTAGCTAAAATGTTAAGAAATCAGGAGATTTATCAACGCCCACATTATGATCGCACGATATGTCTTAAGAGCCTACTTTTCTTCTAACATTTCATAATTTGCTCTAGTTGAGGATTTCAAATAGCCAACATACTTGGCATACTTCGGAATATATAAATGGATTAAAATGTTCTGTTGTTCTTTACAACCAACGCTCTCATGAACGGCCAAGTTATACTGGCCAATTCTGCACTTTGTTAGCATTTGATAAGACTGTTGTTATCATTACAGCCCCACGCTTACACCTTGCTGGCGATCCTGAACCACACGCGGAACCAAGTGCGCGAGCTTTATCAGCTTGGCAACAATGATGCTGCAATGGCTTACAGGTATGTGACCTTTTTTAAAGGGCTTTTAGGCTTTAAATTGTAGATCCCGGGCTCAAAGGGACGCGGATCAGAACTGAGGCACTGATTTTTGCTCAATGTTAAGGTAAAAGCTATTAAATGATTACAATTTATGTTACCTTATAAGTTATAACATATAAGGGCGGGTTGTTTCACATCCATTTAACGCACGCGTATATGTCATAAATGGCGCTAACTATCGTCAAACCAAAAAAAGCGTTGTTTCACACTTAACGTTCGTTAAAAAATAACGATTACAGTAACCGGCTGGTTAACGTCATTTTATATTTTTACATTTGAACTTTGACGATTGGTTTTTTATGCATTGAAACAACGCTTTGTATTTAACGAACGTTAAACATCATATGTATTCGTTATTATTTGACATACGTATGTTACGTTAACCAACCGTTTGAAACAACCGGCCCTAGTCTTTGACTTCATGAAAATAGATGTGCGTATGAGCTTGCTTGAGAATAGAAATCAGACCAAACCGGCTCTACTTCTAATTTAATAGGTAGCGATAAACATAACATAAACAAAAGGAGGTCTACGTGTGAACATTCATTTTTACACCACAGTAGGTACTTTTTTTTTTTTTTTTTTTCATAGAATGCAATCACTGCAGTGCTACTGTAGCACAAGAAAGGAAGCAACAGATCGATATAAAGAGATTACAACACTGCTCTAATAACATAGCAAGCTGGTTTATTGACAGAGCTACCAACCTAACCTACAAAAACACATTCCAAGCAGTGCCTCAACATTGCAGCGCGGTGTTTATTTACGTTAGATACTTGAGATAGTGGGGTCTAATATTAGCTTCTGTTACAGTTGCATCCTGAGTGATCTGGCCAAGTTGCTGATATTGCTGAACAAGCAGCAGGTGCCCGTTGTGCCGGATGAGTGGCCGCGACTCGCTAGTTGGGCTGAAAGGTTGGTTTTTTTGTTGTGATAATATTTTGCCCTTTTCATCAGTTGTTGTAACTTTTGCAACATAGATCATAAAGTCACTTCCTTAAAAAAAAAATCCATATTAATATTATAAATGTGAAAGTAACTCTGTCTGTCTGTCTGTTACGATTTCACGCCTAAACCGCTGAACCGATCGTCATGGAATTTGGCAGATATATAGCCTGGGGTATGGAGAAGGACTTTTTTACGCGATAACCGACATCGTAGGTATCTACTTCTCCACCATCATCAAATAATTTTGACGGCACTGTTAGCGCAGTGATTAAGCGATTGACTGCGTGTCGCGGGTTCGATCCCGCACGGAACAAATATTTGTATGACCTACAAGTAGTTGTTCCGGGTCTGGCTGTTTGTGTATGTGAATTTAAATGTTTGTGAACGCACCCACAATACAGGAGTAATTCATAGTGTGGGGAAAAGATTAAAAAAAAAAAAAGTTTTAACGTGTCTATGTCTGAGCCATATGTAGGTCCCTAGTAGGTCCTTACTATATTTTGTTGCCCTGCCTATAATGTCTTACCCTAATTAAAACACGAAATATTTGTTACAGAATTCTGAAGCGCTACAGCCGCACAACTGTGGGTGCGCAACAAGAAGGCCAGCTAGTTAATTTCCTCCCTGCCCCACCGAGTCAGGGTTCCGATTCGGAGACAACCCAGCAATCCTTCTCGACTTTCAAACCTCCTTCGTATTCTCCCACGTCTTATGACAGCAATATCATAGATAAGGAGATGGAGTGCGAGTGGAGTGACGCTGGTAGGCCGCCTAGCTACTCGCAAGTAGAGAGAGAAAGAGAGACCATCGTCCTTTCCGACCCTTGGGAGAGAAGACCAATTGTTAGGAGAGAAAGCGTTTGGCTAGAAGATGAATTCTTCGAAATGTCAAGGCGGCCTCAAGACGAACTAACCACTGAACTTTAATCGTGTAATATTAATTTTATAAGCATTTGGTTCACCATTCCAAGTCTGACAAGTACAAAATACAAGATTACTAATATTTAATATTCTGTAAGTTTGTAGTGGTGCTTTCAACCTTGTTAATAAAAAAAGATAAATTGAAAATATAAAAAAAAGAATTGATTTTATCGCTGATGCAGCAAATTTATTGAAATTATTTCACTATACCCACTTTATTCAAACAAAATCTGTAGAAAACGTGTTAAATTGCACATAATTATAATATATAAAAATAAACTAAGCAATCGTAGTATGCGTAAAGTAGATTAAGAAGAAATAACACTATTTCTAGACAGTTTAAAACCAAAGTAGAATATACAATAAGTCTAGTCTAATAAATAAATTCAAAATACTGACGATTCTTCGCAACACTTATGATATTTCATTGAAAACAATATCTTTTTGTAAGGAATCCCAAAATTAATTTTAGGAATTGTCCATAAAATTATTATTTTTAACCACCTGTATAAACTAGGAAATATGTACCTATCTACGTAAAGTTGCTGTATGATGCACAAAACAGTATTTTATGCAGTAGGTAGAAGAAGAAGAATCTTTTGTTTACCTCGACCTAGCTGTAGACCTTCAGTGTTAACTAGAAGTTACATGTTTCACATCATCATTTCAGCCGAAGACTTCCACTCATAGGCCTCCCCCAAGCACTGCCACTTCGACCGGTTCTGTGCTTCCTTCATCATCTATTTCTACAGTCTTCTCCAGGTCATCGGTCCACCTAGTGGGAGGCCTTCCAACTTGTACTGCGAGCAATGTGCCCTGCCCACTGCCACTTTAATTTGGCTATTCTTCAGGCTATGTCGGTTAACTTGGTTCTCCTACGGATCTATTCATTTCGGATTCGAAGTTACATGTTAACCGGTATCTAAACAGTCGAACAAGCTCCACATTTTGGCATAGGCAAATTAGGGTTGAGCATCGCAACTCAATGGGTTTGAGAGCGAAAGATCGTTAAAGAGATCATCATGGCGGTAAACGAGAAAATAAACCGGTTAAAGTGTAAGTTGGTATATCCTACCTAAAATAAATGCTTTCATCTACCTACTTAGGTAAATAAGGGCGGTAATTACCGAAATATCTGCCTATGTAAATAATAAAATAACAATGTAATTAGGTAAGAATAAGTGCCTAAATATTGTAATAAAGACAACGAAAATACCTATTTGTTAAAATAGTCTAGAGTATTTTATAAGATTGTTAATTAAATTAATAAAGATGAATTATATTCTTGTTCACGATTTATTTTATAAGCCCATACCTACGTAACACCCTTAAGTAACACTGCGTTAAAATTGTTACTACTTGCTTTAAAAATGCATGTCAAATCGCATGTGAAATCGTCTGACAAAACAATTTTCATGGGACGATAGTACCTACTGAAGTACCTACCTACTACATACACTTAAAAATTAAGAACAGCCGCATAAAACGACTGCAGAAGATTTTTCTTAACACACATTTAGGTAATAGTAGATTGTTAAACAAGGGATGAAAGGTACCTATTTAGGCAGCGCCGGGCCTAGGGTAGAGCGGGAGGAGCGGTCGGGCGCTAGATGGCAATAAGGGGCGCCAAAAATCCAAATGCGAAAAACAATTTCCAGCGCAAAATAAAATTTTCATAGCGCCTTTTGAGAGGCGCGGGAACAGTGTTGCCAGATCAGATTTTTTAATATTAAGGAAGCAGGAGTATAATAATTAGAGCTACTTAATTTAATTTAAATTCAATAAGTGTTGATATTTGCAATAAAGTCGTTTTTTTTTTTAAGTTGAATTTGGGAATTTTTATTCACTAGCTTTTGCCCGCGGTTTCGCCCGCATGAATGTCATTTATCGATTAAAATGTCCTATGTCCTTCTCCATATCCCAGGCTATATCTCTGCCAAATTTCATGACGATCGGTTCAGCGGTTTAGGCGTGAAAATGTAACATACAGACAGACACACAGAGTTAATTTCACATTTTGAATATTAGTATGGTAAATCCATACTAATATTACATCAAGCCGAAGTAGAATTAAAGTGAAGTGAAAGCGTCGACCAAAGGGCGCCAAGACAACAGTATTAGGCACGAAATGGTTTGGTTCCATTAGTTCAAGTGACTAAATAGGTTCTTTCACCCAAGGTAAACAGTCTGCTTTTCATTTCGAATAATGTAAATAAAAACCTGATTATTTAAACAAATATATTCTGATGAACTCATTTTATGCAAATATCTGCATAAGTAGATACAGACGCCAGCAGGTCAAGCTACCCGAAACTGTCACATTTTCGCAATCAACCTTGAACCTTATGTTATAGTGATAAAGTTGAAAATCTATTAAAGAAATTTGACAGATTGTAGTAGCTTGATGTGCTGGCGTCTGTACATAAATAATTAGCACTAGACAAAACATCGATCGAATTGCCGCTTTCCCACCTTTTTAGGGTTCCGTAGCAGGAACCCTTAGTTTCACCATGTCCATTTGTCTGTCTGTCCGCGTCTTAGGTCAGAGATTCTTAGTAAGTCTCAGAAAGCTGTAATTTGGTATGGGTAGGTAATACATATTAATCACGCCGACAAAGTGGTAAAATAAAATCTTGTAATATTATTTTTTAGGGTACCTCCCCTACCCGAAAAGTGGGGATGATATTTTTTCTCGTCTATCCCAAGGTGTGTGGTTTCGTTGGGTAGGTCGTTTAAAAATATTGCGGATATGTTAAAAACTATTTTTTTGATTCAGGGATCCGTTTGCGAAATATTAAGCTTTAAAGTGCTAATTTTTGTAAGAGTCAAGTCCTTGCTAGCTAAATGGTCGATTTTGGATATGTAAAAAAAATCACGGCGGTAGTAGGTATATATAACGAAGTTAAAAGGAAAACTATCACAGAAAAGTAGGCTTTACAAGATAACAAGTAATAATCAACCAACTGGAGCGTTACGTACCTATATTGATGTATGGGAGGACATATATTTCAACTACAATGTTAAGTTTGTTCTTGGGATAAATTCGGTCCAACTACGGAACCCTTCATTATGCGTGGTCCGACACGCACTTGGCCGGTTTTTATATTTCTTTTCTGTGGCATTCTACCAGCCAGTATTTTTTATCATTGATGATGGTGAATATATTACTCAAATCTAAAAATTTTGTGGAATGTAAATTATAAGTAATGTTACAAAATTGTTAATAATATTTTATAATTTCGATTTTTGCCGCGATTACTTTTTATACTTTTTATATTTTTTACTTTTTATACGACCACTCTGTTAAGTGGTCGTATAAAAAGTTGGGACATGGCTTGTATAGTTTTGAGTTTTTTCACAACAGGGAAAATCAGACCCAGGAACGAAAAGTACTAATTTACTTATTTATTTAATTTAAACTTTTCGCACAAAATAAGGTATAAAGGCGGACTCAATGCCCTAGGCATGCTCTACCAGTCAACCAAGGGTGGTGAAGATATAAGATGGCAGGTGCTCCAGCACCTGCCGTCTTATCTCTTATCTTATCTCTTCAGAAGAAGAACTATAATAATTAGAATCAGTAATAATCTGATTGAATGACTATTTCATGAAATCATGACTTTTAGAATTATACTAACTTAACGAGTTGTATTACTAATTCTTATGATTATAATACAGTATTTACATAATTATTCTGTAAATACATATTTGTTACGGTCGCGAATCATATTTAGATCAACATACAACCTGATACTGGCAATAAACGTAAGAAAATTTGAATTTCGCGGGCTACTCTGACGCTATCTATCTATCTTTGTCACGTGGCCAAAATCGGATCTAACGACACCATATTTTTATTTTTTATTTTTTTCTATATATATTTTTTTTTTTATACCATTTCACATATGTTTATCAACACTGTCCCCCGTCAATGTCATTCGACCGCTAAAAGATCCTTGTAGCACTGTACAACAAAATAAATTATCTGTGGAAGGACTGTAGGCTGGCAACTTGGCAACCAACTTATTTCAAAACTGTCAAAATCAGAGAAGAGATTTCTCGTCGTTCGTTGTTTCGTTTTTATTCAGTCAAAATGAGATATTTAATGATTTTATTCATGTTAATTTAGTGAATTGTGGGTCGAAGTGTATTCCTGTTAACTGAATCCTAGCTGCCTTTATTACTTACCGGCTGTCGATTGATAAAATAAGAAAAATGTAGCACAAAGTACTGTATAACGGTAAAGTTCTAAATAAAGCCTAATTATTACATTATTGCATGCGTACAATTTTATTGTGATGCTGATCAATATAAATTTTGGAGGTGACCTTTAACCGCCACTATTTATTCATCTTTGAACTATATGGGATAGGAAGTGATCCCAAAATTATATTTCATAACAAGTTACTTGTTGACATACAGCTGATCAAACATTCTTTGTTCGAAGTATTGAAGCGGTTATCAGTTATGGAAATAATGTTTCGTTTTCAGATGTCTTTAAATAAACTTGAGTTTTGATTTCACTGAAATATTCCATTAACAATCTGCTATCGATAAGACAAATGGTGAGTACAGTTAGCCACTTTTAACATCACAGCAATCTGAATAAATATCAGTGTGAATTGTGGAGCAATTCCATTAATAACCAATTAATAAAACTTGGAATCATTAGTCAATGTGTAAAGGTAGCTTGACTATTAATTTCATACAAATCAAATGTTATATTGTATTGTATTAAAATTTGAAAGTAATAATTAAATTTTAAGTAGATTTACTTATGATTTTCAGTATAGTAATAGTATGTATATTTATTACCGACTATAGATTTTCCAATACTTGATTGAGTGCTATTTAAAATAAACTAGCAATTGAATTGCAACTATTTTTATAACATTCCGGCACAGTGTACTTAATAATTGAATATTTTTACAAACATGTAGAGATAGTAGATGAGAATATTTTTTTCAATATAATTATATTTTCAGCTTTCAAGTACAATCAAAGTGAAGTTATTAGAAACATCTTCCAATCTTTCTGCTCATCATGAAGCAATTGGCAGCATGGTAAGTGCAGGGCATTTGTTTTACAAAGATTAGTATTAATTATCCCTTGATCTAAAACTGTGCATCCACAACAAGTTCTATACAAAAAAAAAAAAATGATTTAAAAAATATATCAATGTTACAAGCACATAATGTTAAATTAGATTAACTAGTTGTATAAGAACTTCTTCGTTACAAACTCTTGATAGAACAGTTGTGATCATGATGAACTGTGTCCAATCGCAGGTGTATGTTGTTGTTGCCCGCCTCACAATCTCTCTCCATCTTGTTCTGTTAGACAACATTGTCGCGCATTCAGTAACAGGGCCTCATGGAGTCATTATTCCGCCTGAGACATAACCAAAGAAATGAATCAGAAAAGACTATCTATATATAATAGTTCTGTGGGTTTATTAAATCAGGGATGAAACCTTAGTATATCCAGAGTACCACTGGCATTCAGCTACTGGTTTTGACATGTTAGAAGAAGAATAAAATGATCCACCTGTGTGTGAGTTATTGCCATCAAAAGGTATTCAAGATGTTATTGGTTCTCTTTGGATACTTCCAGGGTAAATTCTTATCTAGATCAAAATTAAAATACACACAGGACTTGAGATTCCAGTATTTTCGGGAACCGGTACCATTGACCTTGGTGTGAGGTAGCACACCAAGGTCAATGGTACCAGTAGGTATCAGAGTAGTACCTGCACTATGGGTACTGGTACCAGAAATAGTACCTGTACTATTGGTATTTCTAATCAGTATCAGTACTGTACTGGTACCAAACAAATAGTTACTTAAGTTAGACTGAGAAATCAGATATAGTAAGTAAAAAGGATAGTTAATAGGCATTAGAAAAATTTCAAGGTACAAATACTAGATTTGTGATATGCGACTGGTACCTGTATTTGGTACCAGTACTTGTTGGGTGGGTGTCCCATTTAGAACCGGTACACAGGTACCAAAATGGCAAGAACCACTAAGTACGGGAACAGAACCTGTACTTTTGACACTGATTCCAAGCCCTGCATTCACAACTGTAACAAGGAAAATTGCTTGGAAACTGCAACTATCTACATGGTTTAAAATTATCAAGCTATCAATAATGATTCAACATTATAAACTAACAAGCTGGAAATACATTATTTTCCTTATTTTTTTATGCCTATACATAATTTTATCACAATCACAATAACTTTATGAGGCAATACATGAATAAAAAGTTGCAAAACACAATTTATAGTTTCTTGAATTTTTAATTTTGTTATGATTGTGATAAGCGGAGCGGCGGCGGCGGTGGCGCGGGGGAGACAGGATCTAATGCGTAAAATCAAATGGACCGGCCCTCGAAAAAAGCGGCGCGGGGGCGGGCAACGAGCGGTGCACGCCAGTCAAGCGGTGACCGCCCGCGCGTCTGCATTGCATTGTTGTGCAATTTATTTTTGTGACGTTAGGAATAAATTTGAATTAAAAAGATGTTATCGCCGTTGTTCACACATTTCGTTCGCGAATAAAAACAAATATCTCGACGACACAACCACGAACACAACACTACGCCGCTATAGTGTCGCGCGATCTGCCCGCTGGTTTCGAGAACGGGTCTGCGTTGCCCGCGCCGCCGCCGCCGCTGCGCTGCTGCCCGCAAGATTCGAGGCAGAAGCATTAAACTTAAAAAAACTCCTTTCCCCACTCGCTACCGTTACAGGTATAGTGACCAAAATTCTCAATGGAAGGACGAGACAGGAAACCAGACATGAAGGGGCGCCCCGCCATGCGATTGGGCGCCCTTGGGCGGTCGCCCAATCGCGCTCTGCCCTAACGCCGCTACTGGTTACAGTATTGCCAAGTGTCATAGGAATATTATAAGTTAAAACAAGTAATTTCACACGGACAGAGTCGCGGGCTACAAAGTTAATACAAAAAATACAAAGATTGAAATGAATATTGCTATAATCGAAACAGTAAATCCTAAAATTCTTGTAACAGGTATCAGAAGAAAATAAGTTCTTACGACAAAGAGGAATGGGAGACGATGGTAGAACAGCTACTGATGCGCGGCACTTACCGCCGCCGCATCGTAGACTTCTCCTCGCATCCCCGCTCCTACCTCATCGATGTTGACTTAGTCCGAGGTACACCTTCATTTGTTTTAATAGTATATAAGTTCTTGCGGCAAAGAGGAATGGGAGACGATGGTGAAACAGCTACTGATGCGCGGCACTTACCGCCGCCGCATCGTAGACTTCTCGCATCCCCGCTCCTACCTCATCGATGTTGACTTAGTCCGAGGTACACCTTCATTTGTTTAATAGTATATAAGTTCTTGCGGCAAAGAGGAATGGGAGACAATGGTAGAACAGCTACTGATGCGCGGCACTTACCGCCGCCGCATCGTAGACTTCTCCTCGCATCCCCGCTCCTACCTCATCGATGTTGACTTAGTCCGAGGTACACCTTCATTTGTTTAATAGTATGTAAGTTCTTGCGGCAAAGAGGAATGGGAGACGATGGTGGAAAAGCTACTGATGCGCAGCACTTACCGCCGCCGCATCGATGTTGACTTAGTCCGAGGTACTCCTTCATTTGTTTGTATTATAAACTAGCTGCCCGACAGACGTTTTTCTGTCAAAATTATAATATTTTTTACTAAAATCCCATAGGAATAGGACGATCAGTTTTTATTTATTTTTTTCCTAATTTGAGAATTTTCCAGGGAACTTTTCAAATTTTTCTTACCATGAAATTCTATTTCGTATGAATATTTTAAAACAAAAATAGCCAAATTGGCCCAGCCGTTCTCAAGTGATCCGCTAACCAACGAACAGCATTTCATATTTATGAAACAACCCCATTTTATGTCCAGAAATTCACTATCCATGCCAAGGTTGCCTGGAAGAGATCGCAGTATGCGATAAGGCCGCCCATTGTATATTTTATAGTGTATAAGTTTTCCTTTTCTTTTGTAATGTGTAATCTGATGTACAATAAAGCATATATAAATAAATAAATAAATATTTATCTTCTAGCCGCCCTAACTTCTAAACTGCATGAATGGTCAAAAAAATATTTTCGAGCTCACTACGCTCGCTCTTGAATCCTAGTCTCTTAATGGTATTGAAGCTTTTATGCATAAGTCGAAAAAGTTGCTTCAATATCACCAGTATGAATGGTAAAACCAAAATCTAATCTATCCGAGGTGCTAACATTTCCGAGTTCACTTCCCTCGTTCCCGCATTTATTTGTTTTGTTAAATTACGGAGCGGAAAACCATATTAGCTCAGGGCGATAAATCTTAAAATACGCCATTGCATATAGATGAAACGGCTCATAGAATTAGCCGAGAACTTTGCATAAATCTCAAACCTACTTGTAATACAAAGTATTAAAACGTATCCACCCTATACAGAAACACTATCAAAGTCAAAGTAGTATGTAATTAAATGTAGGACTTCTTGTGAAAAGGCTCATTCAAGGAAATACCTGCAGATAGCCTTACCTATTTCTGCAGCTCAGACACTACAAACTTTGTTATCCATATGTATAATATAAATGTGAAAGTAACTGTCTGTCTATCTGTTACGTTTTCACGCCTAGACCGCTGAGCCGATTTTCATGAAATTTGGCAGAGATATGGCCTGGGATATGGAGAAGGACATAAGCTACTTGTTTACGCGATAACCGACATCCACGCGGGCGGAGCCGCGGGCATAAGCTAGTACTTAATAAGAAGACTTATTAAGTACTAGCTACTGCCCGCGGCCTTGCGCGCGTGACTTTTTCTATACAAATAAATAAATTGAATTGTCTATGTGTAATGAAACATTTATTTATTTTATTGAAAATCCACGCGGGCCAGTGAAAGTTCCGTCAAAATCGGTCCAGCCGTTTCGGAGAATAGCCGGAACAAACCGACAGACATACAAATTAAAATATATATATATATATATAATTACCGTATAAACTTTCATATACATTTAGTAAAAAGCTGTTATTTTGACATAACAAACAGACACTTCAACAAAATTCGTAGTCTGAAAATTGGAATTGCGTGATGCGTGTCACATAACGTATAAGTAATACAAGAGTATTATTTATACGATATGTGACACGCATCGGGCAATCCCATTTTTGTTGCAGGTGTCTCTGCAGTAGTAACCACTTTACATCAAGCGGGCCATTGTTTGACCAGCAATCCAATCAGGTTTAATTATAACTGAGATAGTAATATAAGTATCTATATTCTATATCAACAGGATCGTCATTCCCAAAAGCGAAACCCACCCTGAGTATGCGTCGTGTCATATGGTACGCTCTAGTCCGACTATTGTTCCTGCCCGCGCTATACCAGTGGTGGACGCAGCAGACCTCACCAGCATGCGCCAAGTTCCTCCTCTCACTATGGCTCATGCAAGTCCTCAATATTACCATATACTTCATGACGCCTGATTTGGTGGAAAGTGATGTAAGTTGCCATTCTATTTTGAACACTATTGCTTACAACTTAAGTTTTTTTTTTTTGTATTTAGCTGTCGTTTATTTATGCACTTTATTATGCATATCGACATGTTAATGTGGATTGGAAATACAATGGCTAGTAGCTAAAATTAACTGGGATTACAATACTAATAACGTGCACGCTACCGGCTACGCTTCTTTTGGAATACAATATTATTTATACATTCCTTTAGAAACGCGTCATGGGTAAAGTGGAGCTTAGAAATGAAACTCAATATAGTTTAGTAGGTTTTTTATTACCAACATCAGGGCTCAAGTCTGCTATTACAATAGTGTCAGAATGGTCTCGCCATTGTGAGTATTTGACAGTGTTTGTATGGCAAATCTGTCAAAAACTCACAATGAAGAGACCATTACAACGTTTGTTCATTAGTAGACTTGGCCCCCTGTTTCATTACAATATTAGTATTGTTACATTATAAATATTATGTATACAGGATAAGTTTTTAACTAGTGCGCAATTTTTTTTTGGTGGTTCAGTATCAGTAATATAACACATTTCCATTATTTGTTCAATACTTTTTTATTGTCCTCTTGAAATCAGCAATCAAAATATGGATACGATCTATTCGTAATAATATCAATGGGCGAGCGCACAGCTGATAGGTACCTGCCACTGCGTTCCGCTTCACAGACCGCGCTGGCGCGTTGCGCGCGAGTATCCATTATACCAGTTTCAAAATAAACATCTTTCGTTAACGACAACTTATTTTTTTTGTGCTAAGACATATCAAAATAAAAAATAGACACGTTTAAGTTTAATTTGTCAAAATTTGCGCACTGATTAAAAACTTTTCCTGTATAGTAAATATTTCTCATGGTCCACGCTTTACTTTATCTTTGGCTGCCTCTCAGATGGTTTTCCAAATTTAAATCAACTCATTTCAGTAGCTAAGATAAGATCTAGTCTCATTTAAGTTCAGTTCTTCTTTATAATAAGACTTCGATTAGGATGGCGCCATCTCCACACTTCAACTTTGGCGCCCAACGTGGGACTCATTTTTGTAATAATTATATCTTTTCTTTAATTTTCAGCCAAATTGTTGGTTAGTGCCTCTAGGTTTGATGCTGGTACTTAGTGTGGTACACTCACAGATAGTGAGCACGACTGAAATGGAGCTCGCTCGAGTCCGGCCCCGCACAACATTTCGCCGCAAGTTACCTAGATATTTCAGGTAGGTAATTACTTACATACACATATTTTAAGGTTCATTAGGTAGTCTAGTATCGATTCAGTCATTTTCATTGTACAACTATTATCAAAAGACATTATTTCTGTGCAATTTGAGGGACAAAAAATTTCACTTTTGATTTAGTCTTAATAACGTGAAATGGTAGGGTAGTAAACTTAATACCCTGTAAAACAGGCGTGGAAGATCAGATTGCGATGGTGGCAGCGGTGGCGGCTCGGCCGAAAGTGGCGCCACCTCCAGTCAGAGCAAGACACCCACTTCTAAACCCGCCAAGTTCCGACGAAGACAATCACGCACTGAAATCTCTGAGAATGGACTGAGGTTAATGCCAGTTACCTTTATTAAGATTAGACAGACCCAACATTTTTTTTTAACATAATTTTTGTAGGAAATGGAACCAAACAATTTGATTTTAATATTGATCGAGTTTTATGTTTGTTCAAATAAAAATAATCAAATTTAAAACAACACTAAATACAACACAAATTCAAAATTATATTTGAAAAATTCTACACAGAATATCTTTCTAATTACAGAAAACGTAAGAAGGATTTGACAAAAGAGCATCTAATTAAAAACATGGAGCCTGTTAAAAACAAAACCATCATAAAAGTTAAAGCAAAAGACTCGGATGACGAAGATTACATGGTTTGGAAGAAGCCTGATCTAACGGCACCCATAGTGACATTTACCCCACCGCCTGATGACGCTACTCCGAGCACTTCCTTTAGATACAAACCTAATGTGCTAACAAAGAAACAACTAGAATCGTTCAATGTAAGACAGAATCAGCAAATACACATTTCCAGAGCACTAGCTGACGGGGACGATGGCTTCGAAAGCCTAAATGGATACAATTCTAACGGAAGTGAAGGTGAAAGAGTAAAAAATGAGACTGAAAACCTAATACAGAAAGAAGCGACGAGCTCTAAGGAACAAAACAATGAAACTCCTGCAGGGAAAAATACTCCAGAAATAAAATTGGCAGATACTCCTAAAGCTAGTACCAAAAACGAAGAGCCAAAAAATAATGAACCTACTAAAGTATTTGTTAAATCTAACATATTGAAGAAAGACGAAGATGAAAAATCTTTAGATGCTGATTCTGATGGTGTAGCACCGACTAGCAGTCCCAGCACTGGGAAAAGAATTGGTGTCAGATTTAGAAGTTCATGGGCTCAAGAAGGCATACGCATACAAGAATCTAGTGACGAAGACTTTCCTACTGTCAATAAGAAAAAAGAAAAGGTAATTTTCTTGACATTTCTTATTTCCTTGTAAGCATGCTTCCGATTCAAAATTGTATGGAACTCGTAAAAAAGCACTTCTTTTTATAAAGTGAACGCTAAATTAACTTGTCCTATCTTTTAACATTAGGTGATAGATGGAAGGAATTTACAGCACGCGAATAAAGGTATCTATTGGCTGTTCGGGACTGTAGCATGTCAATAACACTGCGTTCACTGATATCGCTTCTAATACCTTGTTTGATGTCTTTATCATTTAAAATGTATAAGATAGGTTATTCTGTGGCTACTATATTTCTTTGTACAAAAAGATTTATGCCTTTATTGATAACGTATGATTGTTGAAGTTTTTTTTCTAGTAATTAACTTGTTTAGATATTGCGAATTCAACATTATGATCTTTTAACAAGAAATAGGTCTCTAAAACGTCTCGTACAAAATATAAAGAATGCATTATTATTCATTACTAGCTGCTGCCTTTGGCTTCGCCCGTGTGGAGATTAGCCGCAACAAACAGACAGACAGACAAATATTTATTTTTATTTTTTTATAAGTACCGTATACAGGGTTATTTGTAAAACACCAACAACCTCGCAGGAATAGATTACTAACATCATAAACAACAACATTTGTTCTACGACTTTTTCGAAAATAGGCAAAAAAAATCGACGTTTCATCCAAAACTCGATCAGCTGTTCGGACATATGTATGGAGAGTTGAATTTTTTTTGTCTGTTTTCAGAAAAGTCGTAGAACAAATGTTGTTGTTTATGATGTTAGTAATCTACTCCTGCGAGGTTGTTGGTGTTTTAAAAATAACCCTGTATACTTTCATATACATTTAGTAAAAAGCCGTTATTTTGAAATTACAAACAGACAATTACATTTTATTTTTTTGTATAGATTATTAAAATACTGAATGAATTTCCATAGAAATTAGACAATTACCAGTCATCGTCATCGGACGGGGAATGCTCGGCGTCCGCTCCATCCATCGCCCTACCATCCCACCATACCATGTCTGATTGGGTTGGGCAAACTACTAACAGTAAGCATCAATTAAGTATGTTAACTATCAACTATTTTCACTAATGTTTGTACGCATTTTTTTTTTCTGTCGATTAGTCTGCTTGTTGGTCTATAAAAATCGATGTCAAGAATCGATAATTGTGCATTCTAATCGATTGTTAATCGACACTTAACCTTTTGACCGCCACAGGCATGTATAGATAACAAACCAAAATGTGCCCAGCACGCCACGGTCACGACTACATGACAAGACTTAGGGCGGGTTGTTTCACGTCCACTTAACGCACACGTATTCGTCATAAATGGCGCTAACTATCGTCAAACCAAAAAAAGCGTTGTTTCACAAAACTATGTCCTTACCGTTCGTTAAAAAATAACGATTACAGTAACCGGTGTCATACCTACTGGTTAAAGTCATTTTATTCGAACACATTTGAACTTTGACGATCGGCTCTTTATTCAGTGAAACAACGCTTTGTATTTAATGAACGTTAAACATCATATCGACGGTGAAGTGCCAATACCCTAGTAGCATTTTTGTTGGCGTTTGGTTGGGCCACATACCTCTGAAGGTGACCCAACTAAATGCCAACAGAAAATGCTACTAGGGTAACTCCTAACTGCCAAAGTCAAAAATGTACACAAACTGAATGAGGATGCATGCATGGAGGTTATGCCATAAAATAGGCACGTTGGTTTAGTTGGATGTATTTCCACATATTAGTTTAACAACTAAAAATACACTTAGATTTCACTAAAACATGCGAATAAAACGCCTTTAAATTTAAAACGATAAAAAAGTGAATTCTAGAAAAATGTAAGTTAGTAGGTATTGGCACTTCACCGTCGATATGTAATCGTTATTATTTAACATACGTACCTATGTTAGGTTTACCAACCGTTTGAAACAACCGGCCCTTATACGTAAATCTGTAAATGAAGCTCATAATACAACATTGTTTCTTTTTTCTTTTGCTAATTATGTTCCTTGACTCATCCTAATTTATACTAGTAGAACTTCTTTCTTTATATTTCATCTATATTAACTTAAGATGACAAAAACTCGAAAGGACGGATTCGTATCTTGGCGCCGAGGTCTCGTTTTTGCTTTTTTGACGTGGCGGTCAGAAGGTTAAAATCGAACAAATCTACCAATACCATTGAGCATGCAACATCATTTAATTCTAAAGGAGTGTTATTTATATAAATGCTGCACGTATTGACAGGTGAAGAAAGCAGTTATTGCTCTCAATCGGAAGGAGGACATTCCGATGTGGGCTTTCCGTACACAGCTGACAGTTCTTGGGACCCCTTTGCTATTCTCAATCCAACTAGTGATACAGGTAACAGTAATTTTCATTTTACTTCGCAGAAAAACAAGTCAAAGAGCGTGTAGAACGTTTTTCGAGAACTATAATATATTCTTGTAGCTGCCGTATCAACAGTAGCGGCGTTAGGGTAGGACGCGGTTGGGCGACCGCCCAGGGCGCCTGTTGTGCGAGTCCTACTTAGGTACTGGTAAATTCCCTAAGATCCTTCCATTATCTATTTACACTCATAAATCACGAGAATGACGCTTAGTATCTAGGCCGACTCCTAGATGGCGTTGTAAAACTACAGTCTCTGGCAATTAGTGAGTCGCTGATGCTACCATGTGTTAAAAAACCGAGGAAAAAAATAGCCAGCCATTTGTATGGGATTGGGTATCCGTACGTAGTATTATATTATGTGTGCTTTGGGTAAAGCACAGCTGTAGTTTTTCTGGGCTGGTACGGTTTGAATGGCAGATAGGGGGGCGCAATAGAAATCTCGCCCAGGGCGCTGGTAGTGCTAAAACCGGCACTGCGTATCAATCCAGAACATAAAGGTAGTTAAGGTAGCCCGTGAAATTCAAATTTTCTTTACGATGTTTGCAATTTCCAGCTCATTGTCTGGGTGTATGTTGATTAACGCATGATTTGCAACCTTAACAAATAGCTATTCATTTACATAATAATAATCATAAGAATCAGTATTACAACTCTTTATGTTAGTATAATCCTAAGGACGTTACCACATTGGCGATTTGCGAGCGATTTCAAAGCGAGGCGAATGCGCACCGGGCTCGCCGTAGGTACAAAACGAGGTTGCCGCGACTACGCGACATGAGCTCCGCGTTTTTACAAAATTGTACACTCGCTTGTCTCACTCTTTCTTGTACAGTCACGTCAATCGCTCTCGTTCCGCAAACGCGGCGAACACGTTACGTTCACATGGCGTGCTTGAACAATCGCCTCGCTGCAATCACGCTCGCAAATCGCCAGTGTGTTAAGGCCCTTAAAGTCATGATTTCATGAAGTAGTCATTTAATAGGATTATATGAACTTAGAGAGTTGTATTGATGATTTTTATGATTATAATTCTATGAATAAATATTCGAAACGGCCGCGAATTATATTTAGATCAACATACAACCTGATACTGACCAGCAAATTGCAAAAAACGTATGAAAATTTAAATTTCGCGTGCTACCCTGACGCATTCATCTTAATAAAAATCAAAATAAACTGCAAGTCGTTTGTGGTGCAGGTTCCAACTCAGTACCTAGAAACATTCATGAAAGAAGAGTTTTGGCCGAAAGGTGTGGCGTACCGATATTTTTGTGGAAGGTTACGCGACAACACGCAGCGCAACACGACATCACTTCATGTACAATAATTTAATTTAATGTTATTATAATAATAAAATAAAACCGGCCAAGTGCGACGTATAATGAAGGGTTCCGTAGTTGGGATGAATTTATCCCAAGAACAAACTTAACATTGTAGTTGGGAAACATGCTCTCCTATACAGATTGTATGGGGAAACATGTTTTGCAACTGCAAATTTAAGTTGGTCGACTATTATTCGTAAACATAAAAAGCCTACTTAGCTGCGATAGTTTTCCTTTTAACTTCGTTATATTATATACTACTATCGTGAATTTTTTCACCTATGCAAAACTAACCGTTTAGCTGGCAGGGGCAAAATTAGCATTTTAAAGCCTAATATTTCAGAAACTGATCCCTAAATCGAAAAATTGTTTACACAAACCCGCAATATTTTTGAAAGACCCATCCAACAAAACGCCACACAATAGGGTAGGCGAAAAAAAAAAAATCTGATGAATTATTTATTAAAAGTCATAGAACAAAAGTTTTTGTTTATGATTTTAGTAATATAGTCCTGAGAGGCTGTTAGTGTTTTACCAATGACCCTGTATAACGAGAGTGAGCAGTAAGGAAGTATATTAGAAAGTTCATCCCCTAAAGGGGTTAAATATGAAAGTATGTAAGGTTGTTTGTCATTTTTGCCGATGCGATGGGAAATCCCATCGGGCACACGACTTGTACTTAAATAATAGAAACAGAGACATCTCGCTCGCAATATATATCTCTGTCTACATTGTGCGAGCGAGACTTCAATAGAACAGCCAGTTTCCAGAGTGAAATCCAAGCACTTCAATACCACAATATCCAAATGTTTGCTTCATGTTCCATAGTAAAATGTACGATGTGGGAGCGTGGCTCGACTCTTCGCGCAGAACTATCGGCTGTGGACATCAGCTGGTACGTTGTGGCGCGCGCCGAGCGAAACATGGCGGCTGACGGTTGTCTATGGGCCGGTCTTGCCATGGCCGCCGCCGTCGCTACCATCAAACCTCTGATACGATTTGCTCAGGTAACACTACTATAAAGTATCAGGAACGCAGTTCCTTACGCGATACTCGCATGCACACACACTCGTATATGTAATATAAGGAGACAGAGAGAAAGAAAGCTGCATGGAGGGGGCATAACGCTTTTTCCTTACGTGACGATTTCTACCAGTTGACTACTACCGCAAGCCGCGTTCAGGAACTTCTTTCCAAAAAAATAATGATGTTCTCTTTTTTGGTCGATGTCCATCACGTGTATGAAGTTTACCCAAAAAAAAAAAAAAAACATTTTTAACCTGATTATTCCAAGTAACAACACTACCTAAGATCGATGTAATATCTTGATTTAAAACAGTTTCCTGGAAGTTTCTTGCCCGTTCTTCTCCATAGAGATCTACGTTTTGGAATGGGCAACTAACTTCAACTTTCTGACTAACTGACCGTCTCTTTGACAGTTCAAAAGTGCCTGTAAATATTTTAATTGCAATAAATACTTTGAGTTTGAGTTTTTTTGAATTTGATGACCCATTTTTTTTAATCTATTTTTTTTTTTTTTAGTCTTGTTTAAATATCGATACATATTACGTCTACGGAAATTCGCTCGCTAATTTAATTTAATCCTGAATAATAAATAGCCCATATCAATTTAAACCACAGCATGCCTTTACCAAGAGTATGACATTTTACGTTTTTTATTTGTACGAAGTGGTATCAGAACAAAATGTGCAAAGTAACACAGAAGTAACAGACAGCAATCGTTGCCATTCTGAATAATAGCAGTTCAAAAGAATCAACAATTATCCGTTAGTGGCATTTACAGTACCCATTTCAAGATTGAATGCTACACAGAATAATATATATTTTAACGAATAAAAATGAAGCCATGGCGGTGCTAATTATTCCCTTTCACATTATACTGAGCTAGTGAAAGGGCATAACATGAGGGCATTTTCAATGCGTTTCTTAAGGCGGGCTAACCTCTAAGAAATGTAATTTTAGTGCCATTTTATTTAGAAACGGTAATGATTAAACACGTGAAAAAATTATAAATGTTGCTTTTGAGACCTTTCTGTAGGTACGTCGGGTACTCGTTACATAATTGGACAAAGTTCGCTCGATAGAAAAAAAATCCAAACATACCCTTATTTTGTAGATTAAAACTCATTTTATTTCAATATTATACTACGAGTACTTTATGTTTTGAAAATCACATCAAAATAAACGTCTATGATGATGTAATGTCCGTCGGGTTTAACATTGTTAATATCGTAAAACATATAATTTTCAATCCAAAATTAACGAAGTTCACGGCAGAATTTACTGGCGCCCCGCTGCCACGTCAAGAACAAGAATGCACGCTTCAATGACATCGCCTTAAGGGGGATGCGCTGTGGTAGATCGCAAAGTTCAAATTTGCTTGCGTTTTTTTGCAATATACAGGTGTCAGGTTTTATGTTGATCAAAATACGATTCGCGTAACAAATGTGTATTTATAATAATTAAAATGAATAATTCATCCATGCTCTCTAAGTAAGAATAATAATTGACCTAAAATGTCACGATTTCATGTTTGGAGGTCAGTGTCAGGTTGTTTGTTGATCAAAATACGATTCGCGTAACAAATGTGTATTTATAGAATTAAAATAATTAAATCCATCGATACAACTCTCTAAAATAAGAATAATAATTGACCTAAAATGTCACTATTTCATGAATATGAATATACTAGTGAATATATTATAGTCGATTCAATAGAGTAATCTGAACTTGGAGAGTTGTATTGATGATTTTAATGGTTCATCATCATCATCATTTCAGCCGAAAGACGTCCACTGCTGGACATAGGCCTCCCCCGAGCACCGCCACCTCGACCGGTTCCGTGCTTCCCGCATCCAGCGGATTCCTGCGGCTTTCACAAGTCTACCGTGTGGGAGGCCTTCCTACGCTACGTCTTCCGGTACGCGGTCGCCACTTCAGAACCTTTCGGCCCCAACGGCCATCTGTTCTGCAAGCAATTTGCCCCGCTCATTGCCAATTAAGTTTGGCAATTCTTCGAGCTATGTCGGTTACCTTGGTTCTCCTGCGGATCTCTTCATTTCTGATTCTATCACGTAGGGAAACTCCAAGCATAGCCCTCTCCATTGCCCTTTGGGTGACTTTTAGCCTTCTAATAAGGCCCATTGTGAGCGACCACGTTTCAGTGCCATATGTCATCACTAGCAACACGCACTGGTCAAAGACTTTCGTCTTGAGACACTGCGGTATGTGGGACGAGAAGATATTGCGTAGCTTCCCAAACGCTGCCCAGCCGAGTCGGATTTGACGATTGACCTCTTTCTCGAAGTTAGACCTACCTAACTGGACAGTTTGTCCTAGGTAAACAGGTATTTGAATGGTTATAATTCTGTAAATACATGTTTGTGATCTGCAGATTACAAAAAACGTAAGAAAATTTGAATTTCGCGGGCTACCCTCTAGCTTTCGCCTTATGGCGCGGGTTATACATACTTAGCTCTATGAGACACTTTTTTTTGTCGTAATTAGATTGCTGCAGAACAAGACACTAGAACGGAGGAAGAACTTCAGGCGCTGTCCGTTCTTACTTACTTCCCGACTCTTATGGCCAGCTACAAAGGATCCCTAATCTCTGTTTTCATTGGTGCTTTTGGTGATAATATTTGGTAAGTCTTAGGACCTTTTACGTATAAGCTAGTTTTGTAATTAAAAAGATACTGTTATAAATGTTTGAATACTAGAAAAAACTTGAGTCTTTGTGCCTATAACATAAAGATTTGTTTTCTTTGTCTTGACACAGCATTTTTTTTTTTAAATCTTTCGAATTTTCATTGATAGTGTGTTACACAAATAGGGAAGTGTTTACCGCCCCTGCAGGCGGTAATATAAGCTGTGAAAGCCATAATTGTTCCGTTACAAAAAAGAGATGGTGATATTCGTCCTGTATAACTCCGACTCTCTCTCGCACTGGAACAGTATAAAATCATGTTTTCTCACCAGGCTTGTATCAACGAACCTGCTGTCCTGCATGCTACGGTTCGCTCTGGGCGCTCTGGTATTCTTCCTACTGGCGGTGGCGGAGCGCGCGTTCAAACAACGCTTCTTATACGCCAAGCTGTTCTCACATCTGACGTCAGCACGGCGGGCCCGCAAGTCCGAACTACCCCACTTTAGACTCAACACTGTAAGGAATATCAAGACGTGGTTGTCTACGAGGTCTTATTTGCGAGTAAGTTTTCAAACAAAATTATTAGAGGTTTAATTGCTATAGCCTAAATCAATCTCTTTAACATGACAGTTTATATGTATAGACCTCTACTATTTGTATAGTACACAGTTTCTAGTAGTAGTTTGTGACCATGTTGTCATGTCCCGGAATTAAAACACACCACCAAACATCCCACTTAGAATATTATGTTCTAATCATAATACAATACAAACACTGAATTTTTACTATAAAACATTGTTTATTTATTAAATTAGTTATAATGATTGTGAGAGAAAAATTGTGGTCACATTACAAATCTACGCAGGCACACAGTCGCAAACTATTACGGTCTAGCGTAGTAGGTAGTTCGTCCATTTTAGTTTATTTCGTCTACAGCGGAAGTGTGACTTTAATGTACGTAGTTTTAATTATTTTTGGGATAAAAAATTACCTATATTAAAAATGACATAAATAGAATCAGTAAACGATTCTGAACAAACTACTTTCATAATGTACACACTGTCATAACGTTCTGTAAACATAAACGGCAAGATTATTCTTCAGATTAAGGTTAAAACCATCGCGACTTTTTTTTTTATTTCGATCATTATTCCGACGGCTGTAAAGTTCTTCATACAAAAACTGAATTGGTAACTTGAGTCTTAAGTTGTCAATTTTATATCGCGAACTACGTTAGTCGCAATAAAGTTCAAAATACAATAACTGTTGATATCCCGTCCGGTCGTACTCAGCGCTTCTCCTCCACATTTATTATGCGCACAGCTGTGCGGAAGCAAGTGTGGAACTCTCTGCCAGCGTATGTGTTCCCTTCCACATAAAACCCGTCTGCCTTCAAAGCAAGACTGAACCGACATCTTCTGGGCACGCTCGTTACATCATAGACCTCATCCATCCCTTTCCATGAGGCGAGATCTAGGTTAAGAGCAGGCCCAATCAGCAATAAAAATAATAATAAACTGTTGTAATTATTTTTAGCGTCGCGGTCCTCAGCGGTCAGTGGAGGTCATCGTATCAGCCGCATTCATGCTAATAGTGGTATTACTAGGCTGCGTTAGTACACACCTGTTGAGAGTAAGTGCTATGAAATGTTCTTCAATATTACATAATTATACATACAACCTAACTAATATTATAAATGCGAAAGTAAGTTTGTTGGTTTGTTACCTTTTCACGCCTAAACCATTGAACAGATCATACACCTGTACAGAAACGGACATAGGATACCTTTCATCCCGAAAAAAAGTACTGTTCCCGAGGAAAACAACAATAACGTTCATACGATAATAGATGGCGCCACGTGTCTTTCGAATCATGATTGAATTATATTATTATATATACTTTAGTAGTGTGTTTTAACCCGAATCGATTGTCAAATTCTAAATTAACGCGAGCGAAGCCGCGGGCAAAAGCTAGTTCCATATAAATTACATTTCTGTCATCGGTGAAGGAAAAACATCGAGAGGGAACCTGGATTTATAGTTAATATTAGTTTGTATTGTCAACCCGTCTTGAGCGAGCGTGGTTATCAATGAGGGAAGAGGCCTGAGTATAATAAAATACATGTGGTCTATATTATAAAGAAAATGTTTATTTCTGGATAATATTTACATAATTAAAAGCTAATAATATGTACAAGTATATAAAAAAGGGAGGAAAAAGAATCATAGGGCATCAAAAAATTCGTCCGCATCGCTGTCAACAGGAAAAGTGCCCAAAATTCTGGTAGCATTGCCATGTTGTATGGGGCCATTCAAGTATTACGAAGAATTTTAGTAATTTTGAACCCCCACCTCCCAGCAAAAGTAACCAAAGTTCATACCCCCCCCCCCCCTTTGCTTACGTAAACATTGGTATTTTTTTAAACTGTTCAGGTTTCTTTACTGTTATTCATGAGTCTAGAACTAAGGAATTGAATAGACTAAAAGTAATTGGATGCCCATTTAAGTAAATTCCCTACTTCGGCTTTTTCTAACTATAAAAAATCGCGTGAGATCGAGAAAGCAATATCAATTATTTGGGGAATCTCTGAACATTGAGTTGCCATCTTTGTTGAAATCAAATTCAATTAAATTTTGCAATTGAATCTGAAAAGTAAATTAATAAATATTGCTGACGTAATCCTACCATCCAGACCCCCATCCCCATGTCATCAAAAATAATCAAAGCAAAGACCCCCCCACCCCCCTTTGGTGCTTACGTAATAATTGAATGACCCCTATGGCAATGCTGATTCTTAGGCAAAAATAGGCCAGCCTTCTGGTCACGTAAAGAGTCGACCAACCGCTTGGCGACGTCTCGAAAAACTAATCGGGCACTCGGATCCCATGGTCCTAGTGTTTCAGCCCCAAACGGCTGGAACATATAAGTCCCAATAAGATTGTAGTATTTGCGCCGTTTGAGGCTTTCCGCACCTGCAGCAGCCGCCCCAGCACAGCCCACCGTGCTAAGAAGATGGGACTTCGCAAGGGTGTCGACACATGTTGCATCCCACGGCAAAGGCCGACCTAACTTCCAAGGCATTATGGTCATTCCGTCCGGTCCGCCAAGCCATTGGGTTCTAAAACAGCTGGCACCCCGTCATCATCCGTCGTGCAAGAGCACGACGGATGATATCATTGATGCTGGCGTGCCGTGCTATCCGGCCTGCGCTCCTACTGCAGGATAGGCCATGGTGTCCGATTCGGTCGACACCTTCACCGCATTGGCAAAAAAAATACAATTTATAGTTTATATTTTTATAAGTGATTTAATTATTTGATTGTAATGTCATTTACATCATCATCATCATTATTTTTTTGTTTTTGAATTAGAATTCACCCTTTAAATCCTCGTTCATGTAACACTATGTTTTTTTGAATAAATTATTTATTTATATATATTTATGTTTAAAGTTCAGAAAATTAATAAGATTAATAACAGTGTAATAATACTCAGGACTCAGTGACGTTAGAAAGCGGCTGGCTACTGGAAGTGTTACTGTGGAGCTTCTGCATCGGTATATACCTACTGCGACTCGGCACTTTGGGCAGCAACGTGAACAAGAAGTACCGCGGCTGCCTGTCCGCCATACTGACCGAACAGATCAACTTACACCTCGCCATAGAGCAGAGACCAGAAAGTAAAGAACAACTGACGGTCGCTAATAATGTACTCAAACTGGCTGGTGATTTACTTAAGGTATGTTTAGACAATTAAAATCCTAATGTAAGCACGTATGCGCTCACTTGGACTCCATATAGTCAAAATTGCCGACCCTCGACATAAGCAAAGCTACGAAATCGTAAATAATAAAATTCAATTTTATGGCAAAAAGCTTTTGCCCAATACTGGGCCAATAATAACCTGGGCCTATGGCATTAAGTCCGCCTCTGTACATTTGCGTGCTAAAGTATTAAATAAATAAATAAATAATATATATTCCTGTGCTGTCATATCAGCAGGGTACCATGCGTACTTGGTTGATATCCCATCCAGTCGTACTGTCGGCCTTTAAAGCAAGAGTGAACAGTCATCTTCTGACCACGCTCGTGCCATCATAGACCTCATCTATCGCTTTCTATCAAGCGTGATCGACGTCAAGAGCCGGCACAATCAATAATAATAATAAAATCAGTCAAATTAAAGGGTTGTAATTATTTTGGTTATTCAAACTACTTTCAACAATAGTACATTATTGCAAAGACCGGGAAATAGGCAATTGCAGGTCGAGTATGAGTATGAAGGCCGAGCCGTAGGCGAGGACTTCACTAATACGAGACAGGCAATAATAATTGCCATTTCCGTCGAGGCATATATAGTGCTTTTCTCAAAATAATGCAGGTAAAAAAAACATTGCTGGAGCGTTCCAAGTTCAAAAAACACTCCTGCAATTGATTTGATTTTCTTTGTCCGTAAATTCGATACTTCGCGTGTTATTTTTTCGAAAATAATGACAATATTTCCATGCATGTTTGAGAACAACTCATTTGTTTCAGGAATTGGACGCACCGTTCAAAATATCTGCATTATGCGCCAACCATTACCTCTACACCATTACTAAAGTGGTAATACTATCGGCGCTGTCAGGGGTGCTGTCAGAGATGCTTGGCTTCAAGCTAAAACTACACAAAATTAAAATCAAATAAAAGCGTGGAGACTTGAATTGCCCTACTTTATAGTCTACTAGTCTCAGAGGCCATTTAGTTATTATGATGCCATCAGTTTCTGCGCGCAACTATCACAAATAATTTAGATACTTAAGAGTAAATTATTAAACATGCATGTATATATTACATGCGCATATTATTATAATATCACAAAAATCATGTTTAAAAAGTATATAGAAAGTGTTTATAATCAGGATTCATACCTTAGATAAACTTAAAAGGGAATATACGTTACGCTCTAACATCGCGATCGCTAAATCTGGGCTCAATGCACAACTATATACATACATCGAAACTCACACATCTGTGATCACAGTTGCTAGACAAGGACAGAGATAGGACCCGACACATTCGTGCGAGCGCAATCGCATTACCCGCCGAATGTTTACGATTATGAACTTCGATAGTAGGAACTTGCGCGATGCGCCGTCATCGTGTCTCTCACGCCTGTATTGTATTATCGTCTTTTTTTTACAATAGGAATTTCTCCTGTATTGTGGGTGCGTTTACTATAATTTACACTCACATACACAAACAGCCGCTATCTATATCGCTCTCACAAAAACGGCGGAACAAACAATAAATAAAATTATAATTTTAAACAAATTAACATTGTTAGCTGTACTAACGCATGCTGATAAGGAAACCCATGTTTTTTATTTTTCCTTAGTTATTAGAACACTTATTAAATACGCAAGAAGTCATTTTGATATGTACAAAATGCGATGATATACAAAAACAGAAATGATTAACGAATAACGACATGCGCTGTTTAGACGATGTTCGATGCTCGCGTGTGAGTGTCACTGCGTTCAGACTTAGTGGGACCGCGCACTGTGATCAAGTAACTTATCTTCCCCTTTTAAGTTTATCTAAGATTCATACCTATTTTTCAATCTGTATGAATTGCAATAAAAAATCTTGTTGCACTTAGCATAATTTAAAACCTTATTCTACGTTTAATAATCTAGATTATCTAACTATCTAGATTCTAAAAAAGCGTAGTTAGTAACGTAATTTGTTAAATTTATAAACAGGGATATTTTGTAAGTAAATGAATTGTTTAATCGACATACATAGTCTTTCTATCCTAATTCTCTAATCTAGAAAAGTTTCAATAAGTCGCGTTATTATTTTAATTTCGTTGTAATAATAAAATTTATTTCGATACTTGAGTAATATTGATATAATAAATCTCGAGGAATCAACAAGTTAAAATATATATCGCAGCTCCAGTGCAAAACTGTCACTTATACAAAAAGTAACTTTTTCAGGAAAAGTATTTTAAACTTTAGTATCCTATCCTATATAATAGTTGATGACACTTCCTGATTTAGAGAAGATGGATAGGTTATATCCTGACGTGTTCTTTTAAGTTTATATTAAAAACAAAATAAATGAAACCAAATAATTAAAATTAATACACTTCTCCTGAAAAAGTTACTTTTTGCATAAGTGACAGTGTTGCACCGCGCACCGGTGCGATATTTGACCAACTTCATCGTTTCGAAAATGGAGATTCAGTTCCCGTACTATGTGCCAAAAGTATCTAATCTTTGAGAAAACTTACTTAATAATGATCCATAATTTATGTTTAGACAGGCAGACGTTTTATGAACGCAGCCTGGGGCCTTATTGAGTTCTACTAGAGCAGGGATGGGCAAAGTACGGCCCGCAGGCCAACTCCGGTCCGCAAAGGGCTTTAACCCGGCCCGCCAACTACATTTTGGCTTATGAGTGTATTGCTCTCAGAAATTATGTTCTGGCGTTCGTGTACGTTTAGAGCCATTGTGAACTTTATCACTTCAAAATTACTGTAAGTTAAAAAAATTGCACTAGTGCGCTCCACGATTACATTCACGGTGTGCGGTAGCATTTTATAGCCTTCGAAGATTCTTACGATAAATTGCAACTTAAAACAAAATGTTTTATTTTATTCTAGACCCCTGAATACCCTGTGTTCACAGACATAGTACATACATACAACGAGCGACGCGGCAAAGCGCGGGGACCGGAGACGCAACAGCATCGCGGCATTGCATCGTGCGACACGACCGCGCTCGTAGGTACCTTTTGGCCAGTCCTTAGGTTGCTATATCTGTGAACCACCTATTAAAATCATTATAAAATACAGTCCAGTGCTTTTGATTCCAACTGGGCCTTTACATGATCCGGCTCGAAGGACCAAACATGAAAAGGCCCAGTAGGAATCAAAAGCAGTGGACTGTATTTTATAATGGTTTTAATAGATGGTTCACAAATATAGCACCCTAAGTACTGGTCAAAAGGTACATCCGAGCGCGGTCGTGTCGCACGATGCAATGCCGCGACGCTGTTGCGTCTCCGGTCCCCGCGCTGTGCCGCGTCGCTCGTTGTATGTATGTACTATGTGTGTGAACACCCTGGCCCTGATTAAAAATGTTTGCCCACCCCTGTACTAGACGCAAGTTGCCAGCTTATATACTAAATTACTAGCAAGTAGCATCTTCATGCTAGCAGCTATAGCGTAGGTAACACACAAGCAATTGATTTATATGTTTCAAAAATTCGTCTACTCAACAACGTAAATGTATTTATCGTTGAATAATATCTTAAGCTCTAAACTCATTTAGTGATTTGATGAGCACGCGGGGCTCAGTGTGTTACGCAATTAGGCTAGGTTCACACGGCATTTTACTGCCCTTTTTTTGTGGGATAAATGATGTTACCGAATAAGTAGTGGCGCAGACATTGAGTATAGACTTGGTAAAGACCCGTTCACATGCCATTTGTACTACAAAAAAAACGCTACATACGTTTATGAAATACCCACCGGACTTGGCAAGGAAACCGAATGAATTTTTAACGTATTCGGTCTTCAGTAGCGCATAATATGACACCATCAAACTGTAGCTATTCGTTTTTACACGGAGAATAATGTATCGTGTAAACAGCTCGCTGTTAATTCGGTTAAAAATCGAATATTGTAAAAAAGCGTACGGTGTATTGCCGTGTGAATCCAGCCATAGGCTGCAGGAATATGTTGATGTGATTTTCTAGAATTTCTCATGTCTCTGTATGTGCTTCCAAATGTGTTGTGCACGCCTTTGCAAATCCTACTTAACTGATACAGTACAAGGTGGCACTATTATGAACAAAACTAAAAGAAAAAGTACTTTCTCTCGTATTAAAATATGACGCTACTATGTTATGATCTCATTTTAACTCATAGTTTTATTTTATTCTAATAAATTTTTGGTTTTCTTTGATAATAAATGTTTGAAACTTTTGTTTCACATCCCGTACTGACTTACGGTAATAAATAAGTGTTACCTTTTGTTGAGTTATCAATTATTATAATCCTTAAACTAAGTTTGTTTTTGTTTTTTGCTTTACCTTAGTTAAATTGCAGAAAAATGTGAAAATCTGAAGGATTGTAAATATGAACTGTAAACCATGTCTCAATATATAGCCGTTAATCCCTTTAAAAGCGCTATTATAAATCAATTTACTGCTTATCATGAAATTGCGAACAGGCATTGTTTTTTTTTGTTTTTTATTAGTGTTATGTATAAATTGCAGTCATATACATTGTTTTTTTTTTTAAATATAAAAAAATTGCCCATAACGTTTATTGCGTGATACGGGCCATTCGTATACCTACAGTTATAAAATATCAAACGCAACCATAATTGGCTTTATTGTAGAGAGTACCAAAAAATAATTGTGTTACGTTATTTACACTATTTTATAGCGCAATATTACTACTACTACTGGTTCTACTGTTTTGATTGTAATTACTATATTATTTCATGTGATAGGAGGCTACATACATTCATAATAATACTTACATGTACTATGAAAATCTGTTGAGAATGTTGCTATGCATATTTGCAACATAAAAATGCATTGGTACCTACCTAATTATTTTATTATTTCCATTTTTATCAAGTCATGTTTTGTAAGTAAAGTAGCTGTATTTTATATTAGTCTTTAGTTTGAATTAAAATGCCATTACTTTTTATACCATAACCTATTCTATGTTCCTAATAACAATGTCTTTGAATATTCTCAAAAAGACATTATTTTATAGGGATTCTTGTAGCTGTATTAGTAGTGTTTATTTTTTGTATTCTCCTTTTAGATCGATGCTTCGAATAAAGCGTTCTGTTTATAAGATAACTAGATAATGCTATACGGTTTGATATGAATATCTTCTGAATTTACAAAAAAACTGTCAACAGTTTTCAACAACATGATTGTTTCTTACTTTAGTCGTAGTCTGCAAAATCTTAGAAATTGTAAAAGATAAAACGTAGGTGCTTTCCTAAATTGCTATGACAGGTATTTTTTTAAATACCAAGTAGGTGTCGTCGTTAGAAATAATATTAAATAAGTAATACCTACTTATGTGAGCATGAAATGCTTCAAAATAAGTGAGAGAAAATAAATAAATGAAGTACCTATACTTAGATCGTTGTTTATTTTAATTGAATACCCTAATAACTGGAAAGAATGAAGTGGATTATGATGAATAATAAAATAACTCTATTGCTGACCTCGGTTACTGTTCGCGCCCATGTTCACTCAAAAATTATAAAAGCAAAAGCTTCGTTTATACCACCTGTCCCACCGGCGATGAGGAACCGACGTATTATAGCTATTAACGATTTTCTCGTTCAAGAAAAGGACAAAAGATTATGTATGATTATTATGTAGGCCTCGAGTAAGTAAAAGAGAGGCATATTAATAGTTGATCGCTGACTGTTCACACCGCCGGCGAATAGGTACTCTTTGTCGCAGCGACAACAAGAGCTATCAGAGTACTCGTTCAGCGACGCTCGCGAGGCGGGCAGAACATTCGCGGAAATACTGTAATAGGACGGACGGTGGCGTTAGTTTGAACGAGTTATTTCATACCGACTGAAAATATGTGCATCTGGATTGAGGGAGAGATAGATTTTTTGAACCCTTGCGAAACGAAATAAGACTTATAGGGAAATTAGTTAAAAATAGTAAAAACTTTAAGCAAAGGGCCATGAATTTCTTAAACGTGAATTAAAACTGTTATGATTAAATAACTTTAACTAACCACTTAACTTTGGGCCCTCAATCCAGACGCGTGAATAAAGTGGCATAGCCTAAATCTCAGTAAGTACTATCTCTGGGTTAATAATTTTTATTAAAGAATTTAGTTAAGAATTTCTTAAATATTTTAAGAAATTCCCAAATATGTAGAATATGTCATTACAGATTTATGGCGGTATATCTAGGGCCCTCACTTCATTATTGTCTGTACTGAGGAATCTGCAAAACATGAATTTATCTGAAGAAATACATAAATACGCCTTTCAACATATTTTACCTAGGCTCAACCTCATAGATTAACGCAAATTACAATAATATTTTTAACTATTTCTTAATTATGTAAATTTTAACATACCTATCGTCCGTTCTTCTAAACGTCATACTTTAAGAGAAAATTGATTTTCAACTTTATACAGTCATGTTATAAAATTGTTAATTTATTTTTATTAAGTACAAGTTTATGCCGAGATTTAACAGAGTGGCTGTATAAGTATGCGTAACCCCAGCAAAATATTGCGCCTTAGAGAAATTTGAGTATTACAGATAATTAGTTCATAGTTAGTTGCAATTTGTTCAAGTATAGCAAAATTTGTTCAAGTAGTATTTTCGAAGTTATTCGAGAAAAACTGATTTTGCTGGAGTAACGTTACCCCAGCAAAATGTTTTCAAAAAAGGCATTTAGCCTGGAACCAAGTACATGAAAAGATAGCTTTTAATGAGTTGTAAATGTATACCAATAGCAAAATTTGTTCATCATATAGTTTTTGAGATATTCAAGATTTTGCTGGGGTAACGTTTTGGGATTTTCAAAATCTCGAAAACTGTTCGTCGCAGAAGTTTGAAAAAAATACCAGTTATAGGCCTTAATTTGTTCAAATATAAGTATTTCGATTCATCAACAAATGTAGATGTAATTAATTGTTTTTAAGAATCAGCAAAAATCGATTTACTCGCAAATTTGTACATCTACAAACAAATAAAAAGTAGTTAATACCTATTATATACCCTTTTAACGTGTACAAATCTGGATTAAAAAACTGGCTATGGCTTGGTTTTTAAATTTTTTGACAGCAGGGAAAATCGTTTCCCCGGGACGAAAAGTACTGTTTTCATCCCTCTGATCAGGTAACTTCAAGCATACTTTCCAAGTATGAGAAATGAAAAATAGTTTTCCCTTGGTGCATAAGAGCCATACCTCACCGAGGTGATTTTTACTGCCCTCGCTGCATGCGCGTAGCACGTAGAGGTCCTTTTCTATATACTGCATTGTGTTAAAACATGGCCGAAATCATAACTGAAAACCGTTTGAATGGCCTATGCATGCGTTTCGTAGGAAATAACGACTCCCAACTTACTTTTTTATTATTATGGATAGACCAGCCGCTACAATGAAAACTGGCCGAAAACGAACAAAAAAATGTAAACTTCCGATTCGAATGAAAATGCGTCATAATTTTATTTAATTTACAGAATTCAGATGCTTACGATTTCTGTAATTCTGTGAAAAATGTCCTGCAATAGTTTAGAACGTTTAGTTGTATGGGAAAAGTATTTTGCGATTTCTGAATATTCTAGTAGCCAGTCTATTCATCATAAAAAAAATAAGTCTCATTTCCTACTAAAAGATTCTTGTCTTGAGGTATACCTACTCGGGTATAAGCTTTAGTCATCGGCATTGATAAATGAAACACGAACTCAATTATAATGATTTTAATTTTAACAAACGAAAAGCACTAAACTAATGTTACATAATGCTTTCATGTTGCAATATTTTTTGACTTGTTCCTGAAATATTGACCTTTTTATCGCTTCTGCATTATCTAAAATAAACTCATCCCATCATAGAACTAGCGCAAATGAACTAGGTAGGTACCTATACCGACACGAAATATACTTATGATATTTCAAATTATTTTACATTAAAACCTAACAAGTCTTACAATTATAATCTAAAACTAAATTATAACTTTTTATATCACCTATGCTAACGCCTGAACGATCCAGCGTAGAAGTCAGTTCCGTAACGACTACATGCATTGTAGTTTGTATTTCTACCACTTTAAGATCGAATCTTTAAAAAAAAAAAGTATTGCAAGATCGTCCAAGAAATACAGAATATATTATACGTACAGACTGGAACTTTATTTTAGTTACATCGTCAGTCAAAAACATTGTGTCAAATAGAATGAAAATAAACTTTAGGCGTTAAAATACATTGCTCCTATGACGGCAGTGCTAGTTATAATTATTTTGACTAACCTAAAAAGTTTTTCGGTTAAAATACATTTATTTTATAACCTCACTAGAAATTAGAAATATACATCACGGTGACAACTAACTTTTCTACATTAAATAAAACCACAACATAAACTAAATTTACACACAACTATTGGTGATGAAAACGCATTAGGCTTAAAAAAATCTAAAACAAGGAATAGTGCATGTTTAGAACTCATTCAAATATTGGTATTGCGTAAACCCTTTTTAGTACAGGCATATTGCGATTAAGTAAATAGTCATTAAACTCAGTTAATGAGGGCTATCACGTATGAATTCGCCGCTAGGGGCGCTAGTGTAGTGTGAGGTCTCTAAAATGTCAAATGGCACTATTTGTGAGTGGACTACGCGGGTTTATTTCAAATTAGATTAATGTTGAGATTAACTATGGCAAATATGAGTTACGAGTCAATGAATGTCGGTTCTTTAAGACGGTTTCATCCATCGGAAATTTATGTCCTCCTTTTTTCTGAACAAAACGGGACTACGTAACACTGGGGCATGCTCGATATGTTTACGGTATAGTTTTAAGATATTAACTTTGTTTTCACGCCCGTAGTAACAAACTTTAGCAGCTACACTTCAGGACCTTACTCGACAGTGACACCAACTGGTGAGCACGAAAACAGTAACCCTCATTGAGTTGTTGGTAAAGCTAATAAAAACATACAAGCTCATTCCTGACTACTTTTACTGAATCAATTTATGCTTGAGATGAGATGTAAGGGTAATTATAAAGTGTGGGATTTAATCAACCACACGGTAAGTTTTGAGAGAGAAAGAGGTTTCATAAATTATTCATAAAGATTATCCATATGTTAACGGCTATTCCCGTCTGCGTTCTTTCGAGGAAGAACGATGAGAGCGGCTGCGGCGAGATTCACGCTCACGTTCACGATCGCGATCACGGCCGCGAGAGCGCTCGCGCGAGCCCTCGCGTTTGCTTCTGCTGCGTGACCGGCTACGTCTATTAGAAGAAAAGAGAAATTATAAAACAACAACATAATTCAGAAAACCAAAGACGATTCACCCTTTTTTAAACATATAACATGTAATACAGTGTAACCTGGACAAGTGGGATCCAAGGGACCTAAAATTATTTAACACTTAAAGAGGATTTTCATTTACCCAGTTTCCCAAATAGTCAGGTTTAAAATGACAGTTGTCTTATTTACAGAGGCTCCCACTAAGATAGATTTAAATGTACCGTTTTTTTATAGAGATGTTCATTAAAAATGCCATTAAATAAATCCAGACCAATATTCATTGATAAATTATGATTAGTCCTCCTACTTTTACAACATACTGAACTACCCCAAATACAGAGGTAAAAATCGAAAAATTCTTACAAATCCATTCTCAGTTATAGAAGTTTAATTAATCCCAGTAACAACACTTACAATGAGTTCCCAACACTTTTGAATTCAAATAAAGTTGTCGTCACGTAAAAAGAACGCGGAGCGACAGGGGGCTGCGTCTGCGCACTTGCACCTGCAGTCGCGTCCATAAGTACTAGGCTATTGTTTTATAATATAAATGTAATTGTTTGATTGTAGAATCATAATAGGTACTTTACTAGCTACTTAGTACTTCATACTACCAATTTGATCGATAAAATCGCTCAGCGCGCAGATAAACGGCTAACGTTCTTTTTACGTGATGTAACCTGTATCTCATTTCAATTGAGAAGTGTTGGGACCTCATTGTAATGATCAGTAATAGAGGTTCCTCACATATCCAGAGCCCACTTAACCAGGTTACACTGTATTAACTAATATTCAGAGCATTGAACACAATAACAAAATAATGCACATAATTATTCTTTTTTCTGAAGCAACAAGTCTGCTAAAGAGGGGAAGGAAGGGTCAGGGTACGTAGCCCGCGAAATTCAAATTTTCTTACGTTTTTTTTTTTTTTTCAATTTGCAGGTCAGTATCAGGTTGTATGTTGATCTAAATATGATTCGCGGCCGTATCAAATATGTATGAACAGAATTATTACTCCTAAGAATTATTACTCCTTAAGTTCGTATAGCTTTTACGATTATACTAACTTAAGGAGTTAGTTGTATAAAGGCTCCTACAAACAGGCGCGACACAAAGACACCGCGTGCCGCGCGACGAGCGGCCTCTTTATGTCACGTCGCGTGTCGCGCCTGTTTGTAAGAGCCTTTACTGATTCTAATTATTATAATTCTGTAAATACATATTTGTTACTGAGTTAATGAGCTGCAAATGGCAAACGTTTCGCGGGCTACCTAAGCGCTTCCACCTTAAGCCAATTAAAAATTTGCAGTTCACCTCCGCTCCCGCTCCCGCTCACGTTCGCCGTCCCGCCGATCCCTATCCTTACGGTCGCGGTCGCGATCGGACTCCTTGTTGCGGTCACGGTCCCTCGCAGACTCGCGGTGGCGTCGAGCACGCCGGTCTAACTCGCGTCCGCCGACGTAGTGACGACGACCCCCTGTACGCTCACGCTCAGAAGCGCCGCGCTCTTCACGACGTTTATCTACGGTTTTCTAAAGGATCACAAAGACTTTAATTAGTCTACACATCACGTCAGGTACTTAGAAAAAAACGAGCAAACTCCATTATGACTACAGATCGGATAATCGGATGCATTTACCTAAGTTCGGCTAGTGTTGGCTAGTATGGAATGCATTTTTGTATCGAAAAATCCCGCGATTCCGGGATCCACAAATTTACTACTTTTTGACTATAGAATCGACTGCTAGCTTATGGTGTAAAGTTAAATAATACCACATATTTAAGAAGTCGTTTTCATACCATGTATCCGATTAGTTGTGCATTCCCGGATTTTCTGATATCACTTCCAGTATTTCATAGCTAAAAATTAACTTTCGGTAAATATGCATCCGAATATCCGGTCTCTAAGTATGACACAATGGCACAGTGAAAAGGAAGTAGTAGTACATTTCACCTTCAAATCGGATAGTTTCTCTCGAATGGTAATAAATCCAAGGTGAAGTTTCCCTCCAAAATGATCAGCTAACCGTCTATCATTGTCATGTATACCCAGGTACGCAGAGCACACTTCACAAACGCGTAGTTTCTGTTGTTGATAAGAAGAAGCGGGCATGGAATTGCGGTATTCTTGTTCAGCTACAGCCTTCTTTTTGCGTAGTTCATCAATCTGGAAAATATCTTGTAAATAGTAAAGATAGTCCATGGAATAATAATATGCTTATACTAATGACCAGTAATTTATATAACTAACCTCTCCCATGAGTTTAACGCTTTCTTCTACCATGCCTTCTTCTCCCAATGCTTCAGCTCGAGCTAGTTTTTGACCTATCTGTTCGGCCAACTCATGCACAGCATTAGCTTTCTCTGTGACTTCAGCAGACAGTTCTTCCTGAGTTTCAGCAAGGCGCTGTTTAGCCGCTGTTGTGCGACGATCGCAGTCGGCTATAAATGCCTCTAAATGTTCTGTTGCCTAGGCATTTTAAATTAAATTACAATTATTTATTTTAATAGCACATCGTATTTTTTCTCCAGGCACTACGTACCTCACTTGAAAATTTTAATATATACAGTCATTGATACTAATTTTGTGCCATTGATTGCACTTAACTAAATTTACCACAATATTGGCATACATTTTTTATGAAGTTGATTCAAAGTATCATATAAATTTAAAAAAAAAAAAAAACTATTACAAAGAAACCATCACAAATTTTCCCAGCTGGTGTGGTTAGCCCCAAAATGTAAAAAAAAGAATGTTATCAATTAATCATACTTACATCAATGTCATAGAAATAGTCTTTGGTTTTTGAAGCTAACTCATAATCCGCACGGAGAGCCAAATCATGTATTTTTGGACACTCACCTAAATCCATTCGCTGTAAAAAAAATTAAATCCACATAAATACTAAGTGCCCATTAATACATTGTACAGAAAGTTTAGGTGAGACTTATGAGATTAACTTTATTATTTTTTTCTCTGTTTTACTTATTAATACAATTTTATAATCATTCCCTAACAGACTCAAAATAACATTTATAAAAATATATTCTCAATACACAAAAATCTGTATAATATATAAAGAAATACATACTACATCACCACAGCTCACACAGCCCAGGTTCACGCACAGGATAATGTAATTTATCATAAATACTTACAAATGTTAGAGGAAACACCCTCCCGAATATCCTAACTAGACCGAAGATATATTTAGAAAGAACAGAACAAAATTAAAGGTCACAGAAAATCTTTACAAAAATTATTAAAATACAACTTATAGCAATTTGACTGATGTTTTTCTTTGTGCATTTGTTTCTTTGTCATTTTAAATATTAATATTCTCTAAGTTTTCAATATTTGCAGATTATATCAGCAAAATATTTAATACTAACTTTAAACATTAAAATTTTGTGCAGTTTTTGTCATCAAGTAAAATGTTGAAAACCTGATTATAGTAACAATATAAATTAATTATTTAACTTTATAACACATTACGTTTGTTTGCTATTATATATTCAGGCAAATAATAAATAATTATGGTATTTAAATTGCTGAAAAGACAATATCTATGAGATGCCAATAAATGTCCAATTCATTGAAAAAAATTTAGTACAATTTAACTAAAACATTCAATAATTTCATTGTAGTTTGAAACTTTTGTTGCTCATGCATAAGTTTGTTTGATATGCTAGCCATTTAAACAGCACAGTACGTACCCAATGTAGTTAGAATGTATGACACCAAATTGCTCTCACCCAGGCTTATGTTTTTTCATGTTCCTAAAATTTTCTCATGTACTCACCGAAGCAGCATTAGTAACCGTTGGAAAATTTAATTATTTCATGAGCCTTATTAAATTAAATACTGCATAGCAGTAATAATACAATCAGCTAACTATAAATGTTTTTATACGTACATCTTGGTACTTACAGAACAGCCTAACTCATACAATCTATCCCTCATCTGTTAAGTATTGTGATGAGCAATAAAGACTAGTGTTGGGCATTTTCTGAAAAGCATATTTCACCACAGTTAATGCCACTCCGATGTAAGAATTCTCCAGCGAAACTAAATTCATAAGATCATACGGCAAGAGATGTGAGAGTGAAAATCAAACACATACATTAAGATCAGTACCAAGTAATTGAAAACAATTGAATCAATTGGTTGTAAACATGTGTAATATCTTAATGTATGTGGAGCAAAAAAGCACTGCAACTCCCAATATAAAATCAAATTACTGAGATTTCATTAACACTTCATAGATAGAATTATGAACATTTTTAGCTGAAGCTTCTTGCTACTATAACAAGAAGATACAAAAATAGATTCATAACACAAAACTTAATGAAAACTCAGAATTCATTACCAAGTTGTTATCAAAACAGAATATCTTACCGTGGAGGATAGGATTTCATGAGGACAACATTGTAATAAAAACGATTTGCACACTGCATCGTCATAAAATTTAACCCCATGTCTGTCTGTTTCACCTGAAACAATTTGTTAAGGATACATCAGAAGCAGCACTTACGAATAAAACATTGTGAGCTTCGATTTATACAAATAAAGCATGAAAAGGAAAGCTCGAAGACCAAGAAATGTTGAAGTTACAAAAAAAATTACCATTGCGAGCGGTGCCCATCAGTTGGTCCAACATTGCCCTCATTTGCTCGTGGGCTGACATATTGAATCGGAAATTTAGCCTTTTCCGATTTACAAGTTTCTATTCCTAAATAAATAATAAAATACTAGTCAGGTGGCAAGAATACTCTTTTATCCTGTGTTCAAAACTGGTTCTTAGTTCAATTATTCTCAAAAACCCCCAATTGCCACTACAAGCCAACAAATCAATCAAATTACGGAACTAAAATGGCGTCAATATTGTTTTTGAATTTACAAGTAAAGTTATCAGTTCCAGAACAATGTCTATTGGCATTGCTTTTCAGAGATGAATTATTGTGAATAGTTTGCTTCCAACATGGCAACATATTATACTCTATGGTTTCCTTATAAACTATACCTTTCACGGCTTACGTTCACGGTTAAATAAAAAATCTAACTTGTGAACGTTTAGAATGAAAATACATTTATTTGCGGCAAACATGACGCAGAGAAAGAACACAAACACGAAAATAACAAGTTGGGGGAAAATATGCGCCACATCCACGCAAAACGGCCATCGCTCAGCATAATGCTACGACCCTATGCGAGACGGAGCCCAGACTGGTTTTCAGACACAGCCGGCGCTGACGTGATGACATTACCCGGTGCAGCATAAAAAGAAAGAAAACACGTATATTTTCGGTAAACATGACGCAAAGAAAGAACACAAACACAAAAAGAAATGAACAAGTGGGGGGAAAATAGGCGTCAGATCCACGGCAATCGCTCAGCATAACGCTGAGCGATGCCGATTAGTAGCAGCGTAGGCGCGACAGCCGGCGGCGTTCTTTCTGTTTCTTTTCATCACTCTGGCAAAACATTTTTGACCCTGGGCACGAACTGTTGTGGCTAATTTGGAAATCCGGGTACAAGTTAGCCACTGTGGAAATAATCAGGGCCTCAAGTCTGCTATTACAATAGTGTCAGAATGGTCTCGCCATTGTGAGTATTTGACAGTGTTTGTATGGCAAATCTGTCAAAAACTCACAATGAAGAGACCATTCTGACACTATTGTAATAGCAGACTTGAGGCCCTGGTCAAATGGAGTATAATCGACCTATCTCAAAATCTGTGCCAGCGCGTGTGTGGCCCTTTCAAAGGATATGCCTTAACTCCTTTCCTGCCCATCATGCAGAACCACCCCTACCTTCTAAGATTTGAACCAAACGTTGAAGCCAATGACAGGGCTGGTTAGACTGTAATACATAATTATATCAAGTAACTACATGCTGGCCGGACAAAAGGAGACGCTTCAAAATGTACATACCCAGCTCCGGCGCTAATGATTTGTATCTCAGATTAAAAGAGTGAGACAAGTAGTAAAATATATAACTAGCTATTGCCCGCGGCTTCACTCGCGTGGTTTTTTCTAAAATAAAAGTAGGCAAGTTGCTCCTTATAATATCAGCTATCTGCCAGTGAAAGTCCGTTCAAAATCGATCCAGCCGTTTCGGAGATTAGCCGGAGCATACAGACACACACGACTTTTTTTTTTGTGGCCAACACATCAAGCTACACGAAACTGTCAAATTTCTCCAAACGATTTTAAACTTTAATATGCTGATAATTAAGTTCAAAATCGAACGAGAAAATTTGACAGTTTCTGGTAACTTGATGTGCTGGCCACCGTACCATAAATACTTTCTTATGCATTTAGTAAAAAGCTGTTATTTTTTAAAATTACAAACAGACACTTAAAATTGATTGACTATAAAATTGTCGTGTCACAGTGTTTGTAACAAAACTCTTAAACGGCTTGACCGATTCTTATGAAATGTTGTGTGTATATTCAGTAGGTCTGAGAATAGGACGTTAACTATTTTTCATACCCTTAAGTGATAAGGGTGGTCCAACCCCAATGTTTTTTTTTTCTTTATTTTTTTATGATTCGGCATAAAAAAATACATACAACCCTAAATTTTCACCCTTCTACCACCAACCCCATATTTTTTAATAGCGATATTAGTACTTTAATAATTAGAAGGAAAGGAACGAAGGTTCAGGTTCAGGGAAGGTGTTAGGTGGGTAGGTAGGGTAGGTAGGTTAGGGTACGTAGGTAGGTAGGTAGGGTAGGGTAGAGTTGGTAAGTAGGTAGGTAGGGCAGGGTTTTTTTTATTTATTTTATTTAGGAAGGTACGGTAAGGTAGGTAGGTAGAGTAAAGTAAGGTAGAGGGTAGATAGTGCTACCCGTGCGAAGCCGGGTTGGGTAAAGCTAGTATTATTATAGAAAAAGCCACGCGGGTGAAGCCGCGGGAAGCAGCTAGTCAAAAATTAGTCAAGTTCATAATTAATAGCCTAAGTTACTCCTTATAACATCAGCCGTTTCGGAGACTAGCCGGTTCAAACAGACGGATAGACAGATAGATAATAAAAATAGATTTTGAAAATAACTATTAAATTAAACATTTGCAAACCGTTTGCGCTGGGGTTTTTTTCCCATGTAATTTTAGGCTGAGTTCCATAATACACTGTAATCGATTTGAGCGTGCTTACACGCGCGACGCGTACCGAATTGGCGTGAGCGCGATAACGATGTCCCGTGAATCGTCATGATATGCGCCATCGTTGTCCGGACAAATACCAGTACAATGAATACATGGACGGCCTACGCAAAAAAGTAATGCTAAATAAAAGGAATTCATAAGTAGATATACTAATTCCATGTTAAACATTTTGAGTTGTCAAACCAAATCAATGACATCATTGACAAATGACAGTGACAGTTGTTATCATTGGTTTGTTTTGGGTTTTATCATTAATTATTTTGTTCAGTACTTACGAATTTTTCTTTATTTAGCACAGTAATGCACACACAGCACAGTAATGTAATGTTGCAAACATGCCCACTACAGTAAGAATATTGCTGCCTATATTTCCACAGAATTCAAAAGAAGTATTTTTCAAGGGTTACGTTACTGTCTCGGAAGATGATACTTGCACGATTTATATCACCAAATACACAACAAATAATGAGCTATGGTCCGAGAAACAAAAAGAAAATGAAATATATGGATACTGTGGCGATTATTTGCCAAGGAAAGCGTCCAGAACATTTTTGAATTTTCTTGATATAGCACAAAACTCTAAACTAAAAATCAACAAGTTGCTATTAAATGGAAATCAAGTAAGCACTACCAGTAGTTGTATTCTTATGCTCTATGATTATAACAGTATTAAAGAATCTCAAGCAATTACTGACACCAAGAATAATTATTTTACAAAACTGGTGCGTTTAATTCAAGACGAACATGGACAAACCACAGAAAAAGATGATAAAGAAAACATTAGAAACCAACAGTGGCTGGCTTCTTCTATGTTTTTGCAACATATTTATAATTATTGGAAACTAATTAATTGGCTACTATCAACTATTAAAAGGGACAAAAAAGTAAGTTAAGTGCAGTCAAACCTTTTATTTTAAGTATCTGGTAACCAACTGATACATTTATTAATCAAATCAGTAGTAATGATGACCATTCTGAATGTTTTTTTAAATTCTTAACTAACTACATTTCTATAGGTAACAGTAAAACAAGGCAATTTAATTTTGGCAGTGATGATGGACATCCTATTGGGATACATTGCTTTACAGTTGCTTTCAGAGGACAAAACGGATATCACCATAGCACTCATGGGAGTTCTGGAGGTAAAAAATGTGTAGTTATTAACAATCTATTTTTTAATCTATGAAGACTTTTCCATGAGTTTAAATATAGTAGAAGAAAAGAGCATGCCTTTATGCTTTTTAGGATTTATTGATGAACAAATCGATACCCAGTCATTAAAAAAATTATTGTATAATTTGGATTGATTCATATTATCTCAGGATCAGGACGCTACTGAAAATTAAACTGAGTTTCAACCTTATGTCTTTTAACTTTAAAGTTAAAATTAAATATAATAACTTTGTTTTTGTAAACATCATAGTAATGTAACTATAAAACTCAATTTGAAAGCTTTATCATACATAGATTTTGTCATATATTCCATAACCTTCTCCAGCAGATGAATTAACTTTTTTTCTATTGCAGAAATTAATTAATTCACTTTACTCTCTACTGAAATGGCTAATGGGTGCTCCAGTTGGATTAAAACTCAACAATGCATTCAATAAAATGTTAGGAAAATACTTCTCTTATCATGTTCAACTATGGTGGCTGTTTTTGGGTAAAATTTGCTATAATATTATTGTAAAATTCAGCATTATAATTTTAAAATATAAAACTACAGCATTATTTATATTTCAGATGTATCAGGGGAGAAACTGGATACTATACTTCACATTTACCACTACATAGGATATTTGGGATTCACATTTCAAACTGCTATAGTGTCTGATCTGATATGCATTGCCACATTCCATTCTTATTGCATCTATGTGTATGCAGCCAGGTAATAAATATGTTTAAATATCCCAACATGTTACATTTCCTACCTACTCTCATAGAAGGATGGCGCGATGTTTTTTTTTTCTGTCAATTTTTACAATACATTACAAACTTTAACCCTAGAGTGCTCGCGCTATGAGCATTTTGCCGCCCTCAGCAAAAAGTTATTATTTTCTAAACTAAGCACGCGTCAAGGCCTAGCGTCCCATGAACTGCCCACTCGTCCCTCAGCTACATTTTATTGCTAGTTTGAATACAATCAGTACAAAGATGACCGCGGAAGAAAAGGATTTCTACCTCCAAGTCACACAAGGCGGCAAATGGCCTTACTCCGCGACTACTCACGTCATTATAATTTTGACAAAATATAGGATTAGCCTTGGCTACACCACATTTTAAGAGAATATCTAGCCTGGAAACGTGCCAACTATTGAGGAGCCAAATCGCCACCTTTGTACCAATAGAGAACCAGCAATTACTTAAGAGCCCCATATGCGTGATTTGTCCATCAAAGCAAAATAAAAGTACCAAAAGAGGGTGTCATGTATGTGTAGTTACTGTGCAAGGAAGAATGTATATACATATGTCAATACTGTTTAGCTGCAAGATACACCAGAAATAATTAAAACTATATGTTTATTTTTATTACGTAATTTTATTTTTGGTTTTATGTAGGTTTAGACAAAAACGTTCCTAAAAAGTAAAACAATTTTCCCAAAGATGATTATAAATCAATTTTATCTGTGATTTATTATTATATTATAATAAATCACAAATAAAATTGAAAATTAAAATAAATCCTAAAGCTTTTTCCAAATATTTATCTTCCATTTAAATGTTTTATAAACGTTTAGAAGTTTATTTAACCACCTATAAATATAAATATGTGTGGTGTATAAATAAAAGCATTTTAATATGGGTGGAAAAATGCTCCCCACGCAACCTCCCGTTTAACACAGAAAGGCGCAATACTCTAGGGTTAAGAGGCTGTGACACACTTCCAAGTTATTAATTTTGTAATACGAATTTCAGTCCTATGTAAAGTAACTAAAGTTGAGTTCCAATTGACGTAGTTATCGTTTCGAAGACTTACGTCGTCGCTCCGTCAACATCTGCCTTAGATGTACCTAACTCTTCAATTACCTACTTACCTTACTTTAACTTTTATACTGCAATCAATATTATGCTGCAATAATTTTTTCCAGACTATTCAATATACAAATATCTGGACTAATTGCACTACTGAGACTGTTTGTTGGAAGAAAATATAATCCACTGCGAGGCGGCATTGACTCCTGCGAATATACGAACCAAGAGCTTTTCGTGGGCACTGTAGCATTTACCATCTTGCTGTTATTGTTACCTACAACAACTCTTTACTACATCGTATTTACAGTGGTAAGGAAGCATGCTTTTAAGATTTTTTTATTTTATTTTATTTTTTATTACTGCAGTGCTATTCTGTAGAAATCTCACTGTGAAAACCTAGGTGAAGCGAGCTTGAATTAATGAGCTGTTAATAGTGTCAATCCCTAGTCTCAGATGGAATAACAGTTCACTTTGAGATCACTTCAACTAAGTTTTCACGGTGAGATTATTACAGAATCGACCGGCTGATTGGGCCTGCTCTTGACCTCGATCTCACCTGATGGAAAGCGATGGATGAGGTCTATGATGGAACGAGTGTGCCCAGAAGATGCCTGTTCACTCTTGCTTTAAAGGAAGACGGGTTATATGTGGAAAGGAACACAGACGCTGGCAGAGAGTTCCACACTTTGGCTGTGCAAAAAAAATTTTTTTTTTTTAAAGACTCAAATCTGATTTGTATCATTTGGACTGTAGTGTCTTCACATTCACATAATGCATTATGAATGCCTTGACCCAGAATACGCCCTAAGCGGATCATCATTATGCAATATGCTAATAAGAGAATACTCTTAAAAGTTTACCTACCCATTTCAAATTATGCAATTGGATTACTAATACTATATAGGTATACCCATTTTATTACAAAACGAGATCTAGCCTAAACCATTGAGCCAGTTTTTGTATTTTGAACTTTTTAAATCTATACTAATATTATAGAGCTGAAGAGTTTGTTTGTTTCAACGCGCTAATCTCAGGAACTACTGGTTGGAATTGAAAAATTCTTTATATTAGATAGTCCATTTATCGAGGAATATTATAGGATATATCACGCTATGACAAATAGGAGCGCAGCATAAATGAAAAATGTTGCAAAAACGGGAACAAAATATTCCTTTTTGAGAGTTTCCTTTGCGTGCGCTGCGTAAATGGTTTAAGTTACGCAAATATCATGTATGGTGGAATTGTTCTAAAAAAAGTCCGCGACAGCATTTGTCTATCTTTTAAGATTGACTCACTATAACCTTTTTTTAAGGTAATCAAATTTGTTCGAAATTAAATTTGCGAAGGAGTTTTGTCAACATTATATTTATCCTTATCCAAATATATATGTTATTAATCAAAAGTATTAAAATGTAAACAGACATCACTTGATTTCAATCATCATCTTAGGAGATATCATAATTTTAAAATAACTTTGCAACAAAATAAGTGTTTATGTTATTTAACATCACGCCCCTAAGGAGCCGAGCAAAACGACAAAAAGTCGGAAAAAATCGCTAAGCGAAAAAAAGGGGAGGGCGAGGCCACAACACTGCGTTGCGGCGTCGTATCGCAAAAACGACGTCGCACAGCAATAGTATGCGATACAATGGCGTCGTAGATTATTACGATGCGACGCCGCAACGCAGTATTGTGGCCTCGCCCGAAGTAAATTGCGCGGACGGGCGATGTGATGCGACGGGGTGGGTTGTGTGCCGAAATTTTACGCGGACGAAGTCGCGGGCAGAAGCTAGTAGTTCATAATACAAAAATGACAACATAAAAACACCCGACAAATTTGTCAGTTTTGTAGAACTGCATTTCTATGACAGTAAGGTTCTTAATTAAAAAACTGGCTCGATGGTTGTAACCAGAGTTGTAACCGTGTCTTAAGAAAAACCTTGTTTTTCGAGTTTATAACATTCTACCTGACATGGTAACATTTATTTTTTATTATTTTGCAGTTCAGAGTATTATCTCTTTCGATCCAGTATTTACTAGGCAAATTGATCTACATGGTACAGACACTACCTTTGTATGTAGTGACCCTATGGCTAACTCATTCTCCTAAAGTTACAGGTAATACAATATTATGAGCTCAACCGTCGTGTAAAGGCGCTCTATCACCGGAGCATTCGCCAGTAATGTAACAATCAAAGATTCGATTTTTGGTGCTTTTGAAAAAAAAAAAAATTCTGTGAAGATTTTATAAAAAGTAAAAGTTGATTCCCAAAACCATAAATTAGTAAAATTATAAGGGTTTGAACGTGGCCACGCCATTGAAACACGGAGAACCTCGTGGCCACGGAGATCTGAAATTTTACAAATTTTACAGAATCTTGGCAGTTTTTTATTTTAAGTCGCCATGGCCACGCCATCCAAACGCACACGATTTTTGAGCATTACGTTACAACACTACCTCACTGACTGACGAGCATTCGCCTGTAATGTTACAATACCATACTCGATAAGATTCGGATTCATGTTACATATTTTATCACGGATGCTCCCACTCACCATCTGTTACATTACGGGCGAATTGGCCCGGTGATTGTAATGTTACAAATTGTATCATTACAGGGGGCCAAGTCTACTAATGTACAAACGTTGCAATGGTCTCTTCATTGTAAGTTTTTGACAGATTTGCCATACAAAAACTTTCAAATACTCACAATGGCAAAACCATTGCAACGTTTGTAAATTAGTAGACTTAGGCCCCAGGTTGCGCACTGTAATGCTCGGTTCTCCCCACTCACGGAGGTAATGCTCGAATCTGAATTGTTACATTACAGGGGAATGCTCCGGGTGAGGGAGCGCCTTAATGAGTTAATGCGACACAATTAGTTTTCTATTGATACCGACCAAATACCACTGCTGTTAAATTAATCTTCAATTTACAGGTAATATTCTTATGGAGGTGATAAATCAAGAAGAGAACGCACCTTTGATACTCAGGATAAAATTATTCAATAAATCTATCCCTGAATTGGTAAATATATTTAAGCCTCCAGTTGAAGTTCCCAATAAAGTGGAATGGGCCAATCTGCTGTCGAATGTGCTTGTTGGGAAGCAAATCGTTTGAGACTGTATTATATCAGTGGTAGGTATTATGTTGTAAATTATTGAAATATAAGGAGAGTTCAAGAAAAGAAACCAGTCTGTTTTGACTTACTTTATTATCGTTCGATATTTCATATTGCGTAAAAAATAAAAAGTTGTTTGGTCACCACACGCGTGAACGTATAAATGCTAGATACTTAAAACTATTTGCAGCGAACTGGGCAAATACATTTGAGTAATATTACGCAAATAACAAATTATTGTTTTAACCAACAAAAATGTAGACATTACTAGAACAATTTTCAATACATTATTATTTATTTGATATCACACAAATTGTTAACAGGCATGGTGAGTTTTAAATTACTATTTTTGTTTGGGGCTATTTTATTAAGTGTATGTTATATGAATGTATAAAACGCAGTGTTTTTAATAGCAGAAATATTTAAATACAAATTCTACCTACAGTCAATTGTATTCATTTAAATTTCTCTTATGTTATTAAGTTAAAAATTATAGAATGTAATGCAACTTAAATATAATCAAAATCAAATTACTGCCACTCACTACTAAGAGTTTATAAGGCAAGACACGACTCACTCGTCATAATGTTAAATAATAAAATTATTGGTGTATTCCCGCTGTCCCCATTAATGGTAATTCACATAAAATGGCGAAAAAATAAAAGTTCCATTTTACTTTTGTACTGACTTTTTAATTATTATTTCTAAAATCAGTAGGTATTTAAAAGAAAATGGAACCTTTTTTTTTCTTCGCCTTTTTATGTGAATTACCATTAATGGGGACACGGGCGATGGGAACAGCGGGAATACAACAAATTATTTTGAACCAAGCTTGTCACCATACGAAAACGATCAGGGAGAGTAGAATTATTTTCAATCAACTTGGTAATGACAATTGAAGAATGCTTCAAAACAGGATACATATAATACACAGTATGGGAATGACAAACACATAACACAATATTATTAGTGCATGCTAAGAACAATGTAGTGATACACTCATGCAATTATTGCCCAATAGTATCTCTAACGGTTAGTCACGAATTTATTTTTGCAACACCTAGAAAGTTTCCAAAATCTAATAGAAATCATACTAATGCTTAACATTATTTACGTCATACCTGGCCATAATGTGAGTTTTACCGCACGCTACGCGTACAGTAAAACTCGCATTGTGGCCAGGTGAAGACGTAAAATTGTGTACTCACCACGGGCAGTAAAAAAGAAAGCCATCTATCGCATATGTACAACCCTCGCCTGCGGCTCGGGTCACAAATACCTGCGATTTCGGGCTTTCTTTCTTTTACAGCCCTTGGTAAGTAATGTACTATTTTCAATCTGTTTCAATTCTAATTATTTAACTAATAGTGTATTGAGCACCTGATTATAATATTATAGTGGTGTTATAAAATTATTCTTGTCGCATATTGTAAAAAAAAACCCTTCAATATAAATATGTTATTTCCACATTAACGTTGCTATAATAAAATTTTCATCTCAATGTATTGTCGAATACACAGATCTGATTGTATCTACATAAATATGTTACTATTATGCAAGTACAAAATACATAAAATACATGTCATTGCAATTACTGCTGATAAATTTTCATCTTTAATTTTAACAATTTCATACATACCTCTTTACCTACTATTTACATAAATATCATTCGAAAATATTGTTGTCCACCAACAGACAAAAGTATCCTATTTATTCATTGAAGTAAACGTGAGTCCAATACTCCTAACATTTACACCGAGAATACGTGCACTCAAGTGATAAGTATGTTAATAACTGAATACAACAATTATTATTTATGTATGGAGTTAATTGAAACATAGATCTAAATTACCGATAATTGCGGTAGCTAAAACTCCCTTTATGAAATTATTTAAGATGGACGCTTTATATATTTTTTTAATCTTTTATAGAAACAGCACATGTTTCGTGAAGCTAGTAACTACATGATGTGCGGCATTGAATTCACACAGTGCTAGTTCTCCGGTGGGTAGGCCAAAACCGTTCACATAGATATACCGATACTTAACTATTTCATTATCATCACAGATATTAGTAAAATTAGGAAAATTGTGATTACGATCACAGTACTCGAGTTGAATTCTTTATGATCAGCAAGATTAACTTGGAAGCGATGTTTAAAGATTCGCTTGATATAGTTTCACACTATGTTAAAAGCTAAACGCTGCGGCGGCACGTCACGATACAGATGTGATGATATGAGGGACGTATCTAGTTCTTGAGTACACACCTGTAGTCCTTATTGACATCCGAAGCTGAATTTGGTGAATGTTCTTTAGGTCTAACTGTACCGCGACACGACGCTAACTTTGATTCCAAAGCCTACAATGAAGAAAAGTACACAGTAAATGATGATGTTAATATTAGTAGGTGACAGGAAGAATGTGCGGTGACAACCAACACCTTATTATTTAAAGCAAACTGTACAGTATATACAACGATGCACATGAGAAGCTGAAAATATATTTAAATAAAATTAGGTGCAATAAAATACAAATATATTAACAGTAATAGTAATGCAGCAGTCGGTTTAGTTTGGTTCTAAAAATATCCTTATTGTAATAGTAACGTAATAAAATAATCTACATTATAAACTAATTAATTTCAACTAGATCATTATAACATTGTATAGTTGTGAGTTATTACATGTACGTATTCACAATAAAAACAAAAAAAAAAAAGATGTCTAGTAAAGCTAATTATATGCATTAAACAATTTTCTATTTATAAAAATCACTATAAATCCCATTAGTTTTGTACTTTTTTCGTTTGTTCATTCCCTTTTCTGATAGAAGCAAAACTAAGAAGGTTTTCTAAACCCTCTCGGGAGCGCACGGCAAATGATCTTCTCAACTTTCCATTTCCTGTTTGTGCAGATCGCACAAACGGATGTTCTGATGCGCGTTGTGTTAATATGGACGGTTTCCTCGCTGAGGAATCATGTTCAGATCCAGAATTAGACCGTACGTATACTCTTTGGTTTCTGTACTCTACAGAATCACAGTTATCCAAATCATTGCCATTAAATCCATTCTCTGTGGCACTGCAGTCGCTCGGCGTTGTTATTTGGGAAGCAGCTGGAGCCATGTCACAGGAGCATTTAACCTTACCACATTCACGGCAAAGAAACCTTTCAAGCTGTAAGCAACAAATTTCATGCATACTACACAACCATGCAAATACAAAATCAAGAAAAACTACAATTAATCTTTGTTATGAATCTACTGCTACTTAAAGTACCTAACGTTTTCTTTGGCTGTAATGTTAAGATTAACCTGATACAAATGGCTTATTCCACAAATCCCCCCTGAAAATCCCCCTTAGGAGGAAAAGTGGAATCTATAAAAACAGTTTAGAATTCACCCCTGATAATCCCGCTTAGGGGGAAAACTAGAATTGAAAAAAAAAAATATATTATTAAGTGATTTTTTTTACATTAGGGTTCAGTTTTCCCCACTTAGGGGATTCTCTGGGGGATTAGTGAAATAAGCAGGGGTGAATTCTAGACAGGTTTTTATGTATTCCACTTTTCCTCCTAAGGGGGATTTTTCAGGGGGGATTTGTGGAATAAGCCTGAAATAAGCAGGGGTGAATTCTAGACTGGTTTTTATATATTCCACTTTTCCTCCTAAGGGGGATTTTTCAGGGGGGATTTGTGGAATAAGCCATAAAAATAATTACACTAAAATTATGTAAAAAGTATTTTTGATTATGAAACCAATTTCTCTAAACATGACATGATAGAGGAATGATAGAGCTGAGTAAGTAAAGAGGTTCAATGTAGTGCTATACACTGAACTACATAGACTGGCGCAAATGGCCAGGCAAAGCATTGTCGACAAATGAAGGCAATAAGGCAGTACTGGGATAAAATGAAACGAATTGTCGCAATCTCCTACACAAAAAAATCAATTGAAGTTGACATCATTCCATAAAATGAAATAATTATGTCACAGGATAATGAATTGGAAAAATCGAATCTTTGTTTCCAATTGGTCTTTTTCACACAAAACCTAGTTTGTTTAGGTCGATTGGAAACTTGCTGTGAGAGTGAAAATTTGAATTCTGATTAGCTAATCTAAGTGTTTATTCATAACAACTTTATTTAATCTAGATCAGGGATGGGTAATTTTTTTCCTACGCAGGCAAATATTAAAAAAAAAAAAACAGAATCTATGGGTGGGCCAGGTTTTAGACTTTTTGGCTACAATTATTTTAAAGAGAGATTATAAATTTTAAAGGCATCTCTTTTGCCATGTATCGTCAGAAAGTCTTGAATCTCCTTTCTCAAGTTCCACACTCTCTCAAACGCATTACCACCTTTTAACCATCTCACTGTAGTCTAGTAATGAAGGTCAGAAAAATCAAAAAAGCGGGGTATGAAGACCCTCGACCGCTTTCCTCTTCCCATACCATTCGAAAGAATGAACCAAACACGCGTTGATCAATGCGACACTGCATTATTTCATGATGAATTTTAGTTTCGCGCGATTTATGTTATGTTATTATCTACTTTTGGGTTGATGGTTGCGGACCGGATTGTAACCGTTCGCGGACCGGAGATGGCTCGCGGGCCGTAGTTTGCCCATCCCTGATCTAGATGGTCAGCAGAACATGGTTCAAATGCAGCTTTCAACCAATTTGGGCGTCCGTAAGTGCAAAACGTTTATATCAGCCACTCATCGTTATTGTTCGCTTGGCTGATTTTTGTTGCAAATGACTCCCAAATATTAGCAAAGATTAAAATTTTCCAATTATATTGTGACAAATTATAAATAAACTTGGTATTTGTTATAATGGCAAAAAAGACCCTGCTGCTTGAAAGAGTGTTATAACGATAATGTATTTTCTATCTACGAATTACAAAGAAATAATAATATAAGGAGCCATTTATGTTTACTTTATTTTAATCCCATACTTACATCTATCGAAGATTTAACTGTATAGGTACATAAAAATAAATATGTATTATAAAATTGAGGCATTTGTGCTTTCTACAGCATAATAAATACAACATAAATACATACATAAGCATAAATAATACATGAATACATATACATACATTAAATAAATTTGATAATTTCCTTTAGCTTTTCCCCTACTATCTGGTGCATTCTAAAGTGACTAGTGCTACAATTAAGACTAATACAGCTTTGAATAATGTAAATATATCTAGTTGACTCACCCCCACTTTACGCAGTAAATCGCCGACTATATTTATGGCGGTTACTCGAGACGACGGTGTCATAGCGTTGCCGTTGATTTCACCTGAAACCACAGTTTTCAAAGTCAAATAATTTATTTCAAATAGGCACATAAAAAGCACTTTGGAACATCAAAATTTACAGAACAAATTATTCTAGTTGCCCCCTCCAAAAGGTAGTTACGTATGGACGAGAATGGGCAAGAAAGTTCAGAATATTTAGTCTTTTTCTACTAGAATATTGAGTATCCCTAAAGTAAGCATCAAAATTTGTCCAGTTTGGCCCAAATTACTGGTTCACACTGACAGGCTGCTTCTAGTTATAATTTACACCTACAATATAGAAAATTATGTAGTTACTGGTTAAGAAGAAAACTGGGCTCCGCTGTACTTTTAATACTCGCGCGTGCGAACCATTCAGAAGTAGGAGCCCCGCGAAGCGGAGCTCCTGCGACTACGCCTTATTATTATTGCTTGAAGGTTAATTTACATCCATCACGTGGCCTTCCCGACACTTAATACACTATCCAATATCCCACCAATCCCGAAATAAATTTTGAAGATTTTTTCTCAAGACTACAAAGGATCTACCAAAAAAAAATTGCTACTATAAAAACGCACCGGGTGGTAAAGTACAGTGGTGCCGAAAAATGTAATATCTACTTACGTTTTTGTGGTGACATCAGAGAAGTTTGTGTTTCTATCTCAACTTGAGTTCGAGGCGGATTTGGAATATGTCCATTGACTAATGAACTTTCAATTGTACTGTCATCTCCCGTCTTCGGTTTTGGAACCTTTTCCATTACTCTCAGTTCATGCTTCAGATCTGTAATGAATATTTTATTTGAGGATTTTTGCAGCAACTTGCACTGAATTGTATGATTGGGTACTATGTAATAATAAGTCAAGAGGTTCAACCCTATCTGTCATAGTTTCATTATTTACAAAAATTAAACAGTTTACTAAAGTCCGGACGCGAAGCAGGAAGAATTTCGTACCTTAACCTGTTACCTGTCTCTTGTCACTCCTGCGTTAATATAATGAGTCTCGCTCGCACAGATGCAATGGCCGCTGTCCTTAGGGATTGTAAACCTTTTACCTGAGACTGTAAGGTTTGTTCTTGTTTGCGTGTGGTTTTTTAGTTGGCCTTGAGTCACGAAGAACAATCCTCGGCTTGCTTGACATAATTCAGTCACGTAAAAAAAGAGGAATTGAAATTAGATAGACTAGATGATAATGTAGACAAAACTGTTGATTATTTTGTAATAAATGTGACAGGCGAGACGTCTTCGGAAAGCAGTAACTCCGATACAAGGAAGCAGATTTTTATTTTTTTATTTCTGCCGAATTTGTAATTGTAACTCGATTTTTATAACTTATAATATAAAATATAAATAAATAATTTTAAATTTATTTAATAAGTTGGTAAATTTTCTTTCTCTTTCAAATATTTCATGTAAGTAATCCGCACTTAATACAAAATATTTGTGACTACTGTCAGCAGGTAAAGAGGTCATTATACGAAATTCTTCCTGCTCCGTGACTGGACTTTACCCAGTTAGGTTCTAGTAAAACTGTTTCATTTGTGCACTAAATCCTCTACTCTAAATCTACCTAGTAGAGGATTAAGTATTCCACAATCTCATTGCTGTGCTGGACCTTTATGTGAAGCATAAATATAGCTAATTAATTAATAGAAAAGGGTAACAAACTTAAAACATATCATAACCATACCTCTGGCTTCATCTGTTGCTCTTTGCAACCTGATCCTCAAAGTCTCAACTTCATCCACTTCACTCTCTAGTACAGCATTTCTTTCGTAAGCTTGATTTAGCATTGATTCAATGCATGACACAGATTCTGATATGACTCTGTAAACAGATGGGTCAATTCTTTACTATTCATTCTAGAAGTGATATCATCAATTTTTTATCACAATTGTACACAATTTATGGACCAATTGATTAATGAAACACAGTTAATAATCTATTTTTATGAGACCCCTGGGTGGCCAAAACACATCAAAGGATTATATGAAGCCTAATTATTAGTAGTAAGCATAAGTATTTAATTTTCTGTTGGTCATCTAGAAGAAATTGCTTTGAGCATGACAAAAGTATATTAAAAAGAAGAAACATGTGCAATGACCTGTATTTAATTTCTAGGACATTATAAAGCAAAACAAAGAAGAGTAGATAACATGATAGCTATAATGTATTGTATCAATAAACTAAAAATAACCTACTGTAACCATAACAAATACTAAATTAAAAATCTGTTATAACTGCCATGAATTCTGATGTGTCTTACACCAGTAAGATTATTAATAAAATCTTATGTAAGTTCTTACCTTTGACCTCTCTCTAAGTCATCGTTTTTTTGCTCTAACTCTCTGATGTACACTCCTTGTTTATCTTTATCTATTTTTAATGCTTGCAGTTCATTCTCTAAAGCATTTGTTTCATGCTGACTTCTTTCCAATTTGTTCTGGAAACGGAATATATTGTAGAAAATTAAAATATACTAAAACCAAAGAGATATCTAACTATGTGATTATATTTACCCTTAACATTTCAATTTCATTTTTCAGCCGTTGATTCTGATGCTCCAGATCTCTGTTTTGTTTCTCAACTTGTACTAATGAAGCTTCTAATTCTTTTTCAAGTTGTGCTGAGTTTTCAGTGTATTCATCTAATTCTTGTTGTATATCGATAACCCTAAAAAACAATCAAGTACTATTGAATCATGAAAATGATAGGTGTCATGAGCAATACATTATGTTTTCATATTTCTTTGAAGGCCTATTGATTGTACTTACTTTTGTTCATAATACTTGGCTTGTTTCTTCCAATACTCGACAGTATCAGAATCTGACTGTCTTGGAGATTCCATGTTTGCAACAATTTACTACTTTCAATAAAAGAGATTCCAAGGATGTTTAACGAATCATAACAAAATAATGTTACAGGGGTTCTACAATTTAGTGCACAGATATTATTGTTACTTATTCGTATCGAAGTCGTTGTGATCAATAATTTTCACGTTTTGTTAAACATCAGCCGTTAAAACACAAAAACTGACACAACTTCGTCGTCAAAAATCCAAAACAGTAAAAATCCAATGAAATTAAAATGGCTGCGAAAAGACAATGACAATTAACATGAAAAAGTTAAATGTCACTTTTTATCAAAATTGAATACCAGGATTTTTCAGCACATTTTGATGTGAGTCTTTAGAGGGCGCCACCATCGCCCACTGCCAGCCCCTCGGTTCGTGACACTTCGTGGGTGACCTATCTAAATGATAAACCACAAACACGCAGAGAATGGGCGCAGGTCTCGTTAGGTTGGGAGTACGGCAGATCTATTAACCTGTATTTATAACACACGAAACGGGTTGGGAGCGTTTCATGTGTTGTACTCTCGATCTGACCTGCGCTCTACCCAGCCGTACTCTGTGTGTTTATATTGCAACATCGCGCCTGTTTCTAACGAAGGGTTAAGCAGAAGTGTACAAACGGTCACAAATTAAGCTACATTCCCAGGTTAGGCTTATCTCGCATTGTACGGAAATGCTATACAATGCGAGATCCGCTTATACTGGAGAGTTAAAGCTTGATTTGTGGCCGTGTGTACCTAAGTAACACCCACATTTCGCCAGTAATGTTTAGTCCAGTGACATACATACTATGTAAAAATTTATTGTTTTTCGTCAATCTGGCATCTCCTTCTATGGTCTAAGGGTTCACACATTAAGTAATGTATGACTCTAACCACCTGATTAGTCGTCTAAGGTCCCCTAGGAAAGTAAAAAGCATGTCTGCGATAAAAAGCGTGCATGCACAACTTTATTTTTTAGTCTATTCTAGTTTTTGACTTTTGCTTGACAGCTCACTCAGCTGACAAGCTGACATGACAAGTCTCCCTTGAATAAAATTGATTGTTATGAAATAAATAAAAACGGTTTTACGCCTACTAAGTGAAAATTTATTATGAATTTTCCATTATACTCATTTAATATTGTTAGTGCCAACTTAATTCATACATTCCTTTTGCAATGCTGTGTTATCGATGATCGGATTTCATTATCATTATTGTTTTTGAATGACGTGTAATGTTTCCAACGGCGGACGCTGAAGATATTTCGCAGGTCACGTCATTAACAACAAAGTCAGGTGCTGCTAGCGATGCCCAAAACTCGGTTGAAAATACTCAAGTCGCAACTCAACAGAGCACCAGGGAGTTAACACTCAATATGTTAATCAAGGAGATGTTATTCTGCTTGGCCCTGGCCCTGACCACGTACGGGGCCCTACATAACTCGTAAGTATTGCGTTTATTTATTTACCAACTTGCAAACACTTGTAGTCTGCTGTACCTCGATTAATACAGAACTTAAATAAGTAAGCAACTAGTTAATTTTTTTGATCGGCTATTACCTACACTTTACTATTTAGGGTTAATTCTTTTTTAAGTACGTAATTAATAATATGATGGTGTAGGTTAAGTTAAGGGCGATTACCGATCCACTAGCGCCACTCCTTTAAAAAAATATTATCTTGTGACTGAGAAGGAATTATGAAAAACGGCTCAATCAGCAACCTCGATAAGTCTAGAATTTTCTTATACCTTTTTTAAAGTTTCATATTAAGACACGAAGCAACATAATACGATCTAGACTTCTAGAGGAATATGGCCGTTTGTCTTTAGGTCGAATTATGTTGTTTTAATAAGATATTGCAAGTTTCTCTAAGTTTAAAAATAATTCCCAGACCATATTTTGGCTTCTGCGGACGACTGGTAGGGAACCACTGGTATAGAGCATGATTTTTCCAGTAGAATTTAACAATATTTATATTTTAAAACTGTTGTTTCAGACCAACAAAGATTTCCAAACACCCACAAGCCACAAGGTTCTTCAGATCAGACTCAGTTGTTCAGGATTGGTACCGAGGACAACTCAACAATGTGCTGGCTAGTGTCAATCGTGTGGATGTGTCATTCGTAATGTACTATGCACCATGGGATGCAGAATCTCAGTATGTAAGGGGAGAGTTTGAGAAAGCTGCTTATATTCTTAAAGATCGTGTGAGTATAATTAATCTTTAGTATCATCTTTTATCTCACCTATTAATGTTAACAATAAATAAATGGAATTTCTCAGTAGTAGCCAAAGTGTTAATTTGTGCCTGATTGATAGCAATAGCTCGTCCCGTATTACATGGGACTTAAACATAACTGGTGAAATGTGGGTATACTATATGTACACCGCTCAACCCTTCGGGGATGAAAAGGCTTGAAGTTATGTTATAACTTAAAGGTTTTTTTTTTTTTACTTAGTACAGATTTTTATTATGCATTGCGCTGTGGTAACATATCAAATTGTAAAGTATTTATGGTATTACTTTTTAAGTATCACCTATCTATTAGTGATAAAGAATTATTGAAAAAGCAATTAGAGATTTCTATAAACTTTTAAGTTTCAACAAAATATAATCTATCCTGGTGCTGCCAAAGTCAAAGTCAAATCATTTATTTGAAATAGGCACATAGAAGGCACTTTTGAACGTCAAAATTTACAACTATAATTAATTGATTCTAGTGGCCCCTTCCAAAAGGTAGTTACGTATGGAGAAGAATGGGCAAGAAACTCATGCTGCATCAAGGTTTCAAATAGTTGTACTGCAACCTCTTCCATATATTTTTATCTATTGTTTCAGGTTCTGTTTTCTGCAATAAACTGCTGGAATCCAGGAAGTGAATGTAGATTACACAACAATAAAATATCGTCATGGCCTATTTTAATGGCGTATACAACCATATCAACAGGAATACTCTACTATGGTAGGTATTATTGCTTGTTAAGTATGTTTAACATACATAAACTCACACCTTCTTTCCATGGGGGTAGGTGGAAACTATAGAACGTCACCTGCTACGCTCCGTAAATACTCCTTTTGCTACTTTTACGTACATATATACATACATCTGGTCATACACGCATGCCAGTTGCGAGTGCTACTCACCTGACCTTTCTGAAGTACATCACCAATTAGGTAACATTGTTTTGGTTAATGTTGGGATTATATGAAATGACTGGCTTCTGCCTGCGACTTCGTCCGCGTGAAATTTCGGCCCAACCATCGCATCGCATCCCGTCGCATCCCGACGCTCGCCCGCGCTATAACTTCGTTATCGCTTAGCGTTATTTCTGACTTTTGTTCTTTTCGCTTAGCTTCTAAGGATCACAGCGTCATGTTATATAGCGTAAAGCCTTCCTCGATAAATGGGCTGTCCAACACTAAAATATTTTTTCTATTCGTACCAGTATCTAGTTCCTGAGATAAGCGCGTTCAACCAAACAAACAAACTCTTCAGCTTTATATTATAGCTGACCCGCGCAACTTCGTCTGAGAGAGTTCACCTAAGAGAGAGAGTGGTTTAAGTAATGAATTTTTTACTTATGTTGTTACGGAGTTATTTTAAAATTATGATATCTCTTAAGATGTTAATTGAAATTAAGTGATGCCAAGGACAATTTTGTTTACATTTAAATACTTGTGATTAATAACATATTTATTTGGATAAGGATTAAAATTATGTTGATAAAACTCCTTCGCAAATAATGCATTAATTTCGAACAAATTTGATTACCATAAAAAAAGGTTATAGTGAGTCAATCTTAAAAGATAGACATATGCTGTCGCGGACTTTTTTTAGAACTTTTAAAGAGGAACAATTCCATCATACATGATATTTGCGTAACTTAAACCGTTTACGCAGAGCACGCAAAGAAAGCTCTCAAAAAGGAATAATTTTTCCCGTTTTTGCAACATTTTACATTTATGCTCCGCTCTTATTAGTTATAGCTCGATGTTAGCCTATAATATTCCTCGCTAAATGGACTATCCAACACAAAAATATTTTTTGAATTCCAACCAGTAGTTCCTGAGATTAGCGCGTTCAAACAAACAAACAAACAAACTCTCCAGCTTTATAATATTAGTATAGATAATAATTCATTAACTGTATGCCGTAATTACAGACACAATTAAAGACCATTGTGTCTCGCGTGGATCCACGTTCCGAATATGAATTGTTAAGACTGTGCCGAGCGCGCAGTGGCGCCCTCATCCAATGTTGGCAACAATTTATAACTACTGTTTGTAATAATAATAACGTATAGTCTTGTGGAACACAAAGTGGTTATTTTCTGCATTTAAGTCTCAAATAAAAGAAATCACCGAACAAACTATGAGGGCACCACTGCGCGCTCGGCACAGTCTTAATGGAAAGACTTCCATATAACCTCCCATACCCTACTTAATAGACTGAACCAATATTAGGTAATATCCCAAAGCTAGGCTGGTTGCCTGACTCTTTAAGTTTCTGGTTACCCATTACGACAACTTTTAGTTATTCATACGACAATCCAATAGCAAAACCCCAAGCTCAAGGTGAAATTTACTTATCATCTATTATTGCTTTGAAGTATAGCCACGGCTATTGTGTTTAAAACTGGACGGGTTAATGTTGATAATGTGACACTATCAACATGTGTAACATTGATAATGTGACACTTAGCAATCTCGATAATGTATCTAATGACGAGAATATCTATATTGTAATTTGATGTCAATGTTTTACAACATTTCAATTAGTTACCTATTACTTATTAGTACTATGCCATATGACTTACAACTTGCCCTGATACAAAATAAATGAATTGAGTATATGAAGAAGTAAATGTTTACTCTGGAGAGAAAACAACCAACAATGTCTGTTTACTTTTTAATAGCAGCATGCATCAGTAATTCCAGCTTAACATTATTATTTTTGTTTGATTATAAATTAAATGGATTCTCTCCAGAACCTGAAGAGAACTCTGAACACTGAACCTCTCCAGAAGGACTGAACCAATATAATATCCCAAAGCGCAAACTGGGATATTTTATTGGTTCAGCTTCTTAGTAGGGTATGGGAGGTTATATGGCAGTCTTTCCAGTTGTATTAATATAAATACGTTATTTTATAATATCACATATTTTGTGTTTTTTCAGGTCCTCGAGATGCTCACAGTATGGTCAACTTTTTAGAAATAATGATCAAGCCTTTAAGAAGAGTCTCATCCTCGGAAGATCTCGTCAATCTACTCTCGCGTTGTGATGTGGGTACATAATTTATTTTGAGCACTTTTTGAAACTATTTGATTACTGCATTTAGCCCAAAAGCACTCGGAAATGAACTGCGGCCGAAAAGATAAAAGAACTTAGACCCTAAAAGATAGGATAACCTACTAAATGACATAGGTAATTTATAAAAAGAATACTATCCATGTCGATGTCGCCCAACATGAACATGAGAATTACGTAATCACCAAAGGTGGGCTCTTTACTTTGATTATTTTTTATGACACGGGGATGGGGGGGTCTGGACGGTGATTGCGTCAGCAATATTTATTTATTTACTTTTCAGATTTTTCTGCAAAATTTAGTTGATTTTGATTTGAACAAAGATGGCAACCCCATGTTTAGGGATTCCCCAAAATAATTGATATTGCTTATTCGCTCTCACGCGGTGTTTTATGGTTAGAAAGAACCGAAGTAGGGAAATTACTTAAATGGGCGTCACTTTATCCATACAAAACGAAAACGTATCAAACAGACAGACAGAAAGAGTTACTTTCATATTTATAATATTAATAAATGTGAAAGTAACTCTGTCTGTCTGTAACGTTTTCATGCCTAAACCGCTGAACCGATCGTCATGAAATTTGGCAGAGATATAGCCTGGGATATGGAGAAGAACCATAGGCTACTTTTTACGCGATAACCGACATCCATGCGGGCGGAGTCGCGGGAAAAGCTAGTAGTCTAGAAATTCCTTATTTCTAGACTCAAGAATAACAATAAGGAAACCTGAACAGATAAATAAGAAAATACCAATGTTTACGTAAGCAATGCTGACAAGGGGGACGGTGGGCGTTCAAAATTACAAAAATTCTACTTACGTAATACCTACTTGAATGGCCCCCTAATACTGTCTTCTTTTCTCATTGATGACGTCATATTATTTACAGGCTGTAGCAGTTGGGTACACACCGCTCACAGACACTTCAAAGTATTACAACACTTGGTACACAGTCGCTTTGAAGTCAAGAGAGGCGGATATTCTTGGAGAGATATGTTTCGCGGCCGTGACGTCAGAAGAGCTCGCTGCGGAGCTGGGCGTCGAAAGCGTGCCGAACGCTCGCCTCATGTTGTGGAATGATACCAAGGTTGATACGATTGTTTTACTGTATTAGGATAAATAGCATTTAGTAAACTTTTCCCTTTTAACAGATTACAACAAATTTCATATATATTTATATTATTATTCATTTATAAACATATAATTTCCTTTTTTTTAATATTTTTATAAAAAAACACAAAAATAAAAACATTTAAAAATATAAAAAATAGTAGCCCACCGGTATCGGGAACAGGGTCCAAGCAGGGCTGCAGGGCAGGGTCAGGGCTCCTGAGAGAGGAACCTCCTTACGATACGCGCCGTGTCCAGAAGTACCGCTTTCTGTATTAAGCCCTTGATCCAGCTACCTAACGAGAGCCTCTTCAGATGATGGTCGAGGCTCTTGGCTATTATGCCATTGGCCGTCACGACTATCGGTACAATTATTGCTGTATCCACATCCCACATGTCGACAACCTCGTAAGCCAGATCAAGATACTTAATCTGCTTATCTTTTTCAGCTTTCACTAGGTTCTAGTCATGCGGGACCGCGATATCAACAATCGTTGTGCGACGCTCTAATCGATCTATATATTTATATTATTATTGTTATTATTAATTTATTAGTTCAAGTTGCAATGACTCATAGACAATATTAAATACATTCATTACACAAACAACAAACAATACATTAACATTACAATACAATACAATACATTAAGACAAAATGAAAACAACAATACTAATAAAATGTGTTAAAATTCCGTAACCGTTGATAACATTATTATGGTTGTATTACAAATCGACATTTTGTTTTGAATAATTTATTGTTTTTTCTAACAGGAATATATATCGCGAGACGGTGACCTTCAAGCTTGGAACCATTCCTCGCTAATACATTGGGTGTTAGACAACTTCTCCCAGCCAGTGGCGAGGATAATGCCACTGTGGAGAAAAGCGTTCAACTTCGAGAGATATGTCGACGGGAATCCTATATTAATACTCTTCACGCCACTCAATCCCTTGTATGAACAACTTCCGTCGTATGCTTTGGTGAGTTTTTTTTTGATACGCGAATCTTGTTTTTAGTAATATGCCAAGGATGAAATGGGAATGCCATAATCATATGTAGCGACTAAGTATGACAGGTTTTGAAGTGAAAATTTCTTTAGGGACTTTTTAGGTGAACAAAAATCATGGAACTCGCGTCATCATCACCAAACGCTTTCCTTGAGCTATATGTATACTGTGTATATGTGTACTTTTTGGGTGAACAAAAATCATGGAACTCGCGTCATCGTCACCGAACGCTTTCCATGAGCTATATGTATACTGTGTATGTATGTGTATTTTTTGGATGAAAAAAAATCATGGAACTCGCGTCATCGTCACCGAACGCTTTCCATGAGCTATATGTATACTATGTATATATATACTTAGTTTCACTTCTAGCGGCAGTCCCCAAAGACTACCCTGTTTTCTTTTTTTTTTATACAAATAAAAAAGTAACAACAACAACGGCTCCGCTGACGCAATTCGCGACCATTTGTGCATAACGTGACGCATGACATTGTACAGCACAAAGTCAAACCAGTCACACATTTACATTGATTTAAATAAGTCATATAAATATGCAGTACAGTCAGCCACACGTCCATGGTAACAATTTGAAAGCACCTTTATTTCCGTTCAGCTAAAGATGGGCGATTGTGAATTACATTATTCGAATAATTCGATTGTAGAAGTCATTCAAATTATTCGAATAACCTTACAACTCATTCGAATTTGAAAAAAAAAAAGCGAGAAGTTAATAAGAATGTATTGCGTCGTCTCATTCCTTCCGAATCAAATTTCATTACTACTAGTTTATAATGTTATAGCTGTCTGTGTGCGTGATTCGAGGAAAGGGCAACGACAACATTTTCGACCCTTTCGGAAGTATTCGGAAATTAGTCATAACTAATTATTGCTATCAAGTAAAAGTAATCTTTATAGTAAAAGAAAAACGCTCAATTTTGTATGGCAAACTGAATGAATGAACTAGCGGTTCGCAAATCAGTAACTATTTACTTATTACTACGAATATCAATTAAAATAGACTTTATTGTACGAGAACACAGACCAATTTTGTATTGCAAATTGAATGAATGAACTATTGGTTTTATTCGAATTTGCGAACTAGCGATCGATTGTTTTTGTATTCGAATGTTAATATTAGTAGTATCAAGCCATTCGATTATTGGAATCAGTAACAATCGCCCATCTCTACGTTCAGCATCTGTTGACCAGCTCATACTATTTCTTCCAGCTGCGTGAAGTCGCAATGGAATACTACAACTGTAAAAACAAGGACAGTAACCAATGGACATCAGAATTAGTAAAGTTGCAACAAGTGCAGAGGCTCCTCTATCAACAAAAGAATTACACGAAATTCTGTAACGAGTTCAAGTTCAAGAAGCCAATTAGAAAACAAAGTCGTTTTTACAGAAAAGGGGTAGAATCACAAAACAATAAATACCCATGGTATAATAGTACTCAGAAAAATAATAAGAATGGAGTTTTCAATTTTCTTTTGAAAAGAGGCTTTACTATATCGAAAGCTGTTGAAAGCTTAGAGGAGAGTTCTCAGTTGCTTGCGTCTTTGGATTGGTTGCAAGAATGCAGTATGAAGGTTTTGCCGGCCGAAAGGAGTTTCTATGAACATTACGAACAATGCCAGTCATTTGAGGAGAGCTTCAGTCATGAACATGACGTAACTCCTGAGGTAGAAGAGTAAGTAGAACTTCAGTAATATTTCGTTGTTTTAAAACATATTTACTGTGTATAGTTTACTAGCCTTTGCCCGTGGCTTCGCCCGCGTGAATGTCGGAAATTCTCCCACGGAAATATACTACCGGTATAAAAAGGATAAGTATGATCTCATATCTTATTTCAGCTCTACAGTATTCTGTTCAATCCTACAACTCCCTCTTATCTTAAAGAACGTTTCAAGTTCCTTCATGACACACACAATAGATATCTGAGGTCATCGGAAAACTTGAGACTAGAGATGCCAATGCATTCCACTAGCTTTTATAACAAGTCTTTTACAGTTCAAGCAGTACGGTTATGGAATGCCTTGCCCGTCTCGATAAGGCGTGCTCAATCTTTGTCCACTTTTAAAATTCTGGTTAAAAATCACTTCCCCTCTCCTTAAAGATCATCATTACTTAAGTTCCTCTTGTATCATGATTGTTATTGTATGTGTATATATATATATATATGTATAAGTATCTATATGCTTTATGTATGTATGTATTTATTGTATATGTATGTGAATGATACACCACTGACTACCTGCAGTATTGTCTCTCCTGCTACTTTTTGATCCATCCAAAGGTTGTCTGTAAAAGATCGCTTTTAGCGATAAGACCGCCCATTGTGACACCTTATGTAACAGTTCTACATTTATATCTGTAATTTTTATGGTGTATATAATAAAGAGTATTCTATCTATCTATCTATCTATCTATCTATGCATATTCCGACTACCTAAAGACAACAAATACCTACAAAAAGTCAATAAAATGGATATAGTATGTTATCCTTAAGAGATAGATATATGCCATCTCGGACTTTTCTGTAAACCTATAGAAGATACACAATTCCACCATACATTATTTTGTTATATCTCAAAGGGTTTAGACAGCGTTTTCGTTGAAAGCTCCCAGACGGCTTATTTTTTTCCGACACCTCCAACAAATATAGTTAATTTAAACAAAAAAGTACACAAAACTTAACAAGTTATATAGTAAAACCTTCCTCGAGAACCACGCTATCCATTGGTGAAAACAGCACGAAAATCGGTGCAGTAGTTTTTGAGTTTATCGCGAACAGACAGGCAGACAGACGCGGCGGAGGACTTTGTTTTATAATATGTAGTGATAGTGATATTATGATTAGAATGTAAGCATTCACGATGACGAGGCATCTGAATTATAATTAAAATGATTAACATGCCTTAGCGAAATGCAAGATCGATAAAAGTTTTTATCTATATCTATATCATAGGACTATTTAAGACTTTGATATATGGAGCTGGCGTATTCAGCAGTGAATAAATATACAAATAAATAAAATTTAAGAGTCTGTAATGTCAAAATAACAACTTTTACTAAATGTATGTGGGAATGAATGCAGAAGTAATATAGGGAACGGAACGTAAGTGAAGGACTGAGTGAGTGAGTGAGGGAAAGAACGAAGATGGCGACAGGGTATGTGCCTGAGGACGCTATAGAGGGAGGACGTTATACGTTATTAAAACTAGTAATTATTTGAAAAAAGGCAAATAAGCGTTTATTAAAATGTAAAGGTGTTTATATTGGTACTCGAATCCCAAACACTACACTGCCGTAATAAGGAAAAAGGGTACATCTAACATTTTATAAATATGGAGAAAATCTAGTTTAAAAATTTTATTGGTTTTTGGCGAAAAAGTATCGACTATAATATTATTTTTCGGAAATAAATGAATTGAAATAAATTCATTTTCACGATTCCGATACGATTATTGAAATATAAGTTTTTATTTTATTGGTATTTATTCAATAATCAACATTTTCTAATTGGTTAACTTTAAATCAAAGAGCACATCTGTGGTAGTTATGCCTTTAATATTTAATGCAGGTCAATTATGCCTTTTCAACTAAATAAATAATACTAATACTAATATTTATCGTGGTACAAATAAAAGCCGCATTTATGCATTATGTGACCTTTTGACGTACTATAAGTCAGATGTGCTCTTTTTACGTACAATAACTTAAAAATTGGCTTAGTTGTGCCTTTTGAGCTTACGGTATTTTTGTTTATCTTGTTCTAAAATTGTACAGAAAATATTGGCAGATGGGTCTTTTTTTTCTGATTCCGAATATGTAACTCAATTTCGGAAAAATGTTACTTGTGCCCTTTTTCCTTATGACGGTATTACATGTATATGAAAGTATATACGGTATTTATAACAAAAAAACTATTGTAATTTTTTTTGTCTGTCTTTTTGTTTCGGCTAATCTTCGAAACGGCTGAACCGATTTTGACAGGAATTTCACTGGCAGAGAGCTGATGTGATAAGGAGTAACTAAGGCTACTTTTATTTTAGAAAAAGCAACGCGGACGAAGCCGCGAGCAGCAGCTAGTAATAAAATAATATTGTTGGTTACTCAATCCATACTAATATTATAAATGTGAAAGTAACTCTGTCTGTCTGTCTGTATGTTACATTTTCACGCCTAAACCGCTGAACCGATCGTCATGAAATTTAGCAGAGATATAGCCTGGGATATGGAGAAGGACATTATGTAGGCTACTTTTTTACGCGATAACCGACATCCACGCGGGCGGAGCCGCGGGCAAAAGCTAGTTTAATGTAAAGTACAGACACCAGCAGGTCAAGCTACCCGAAACTGTCAAATTTTCGCAATCAACCTTGAACCTTATGCTGTAGTAATAAAGTTGATAATCTATTAAAGAAATTTGACAGATTGTAGTAGCTTGATGTGCTGGCGTCTGTACATATTATTATCTATTTTCTTAAATAATTTTAAAACTATTTAGTGTTAATTGAATTAAATATTTATTTTTAAGTTAAATTTGAATAAATAAATAATAATAACACATGAAAATCCAATATAAAATATGATTTACGACCGTAACAAATGAGTAGGTATTTACAGAATATTTATTTATAAGATTATTATATCGACATAGTATAATTTCAATAGAATAATTAAAATCACTGGTTGCCTATGTAAAGTTCTTTTTAACATACATTCATGCTTTAAAAAAAAAATACCAATCTTGCTTCCGTTAAAACAAAATTGGATTGCGATAACAGGTTTTCCTTGATGTGTGTCTGATGACGAAAGATGCTAGCATATTTTGATCCCTATTACTATGAAGAAAAAGTTGAATATTCGCTACTGAGAGCGAGAAAGCCGCAAATACAAATCGATCTCATGATATAATATTTAATTTCAGAATAGAAACCACAATGCTACCATTTGAGGACGACCCATTTTCACCAGAGAATCTTTTACAAGACAGTGTCAAACACTTTTGTAAGGTGTATCGGTTTGCGCAGGAGTGGGGATCTCCGATCTATCCTTCGGGTCAGCCGAACATCGACGAGCGACGTACAGATATAACGCATATTGAGGGGTTGTCGTGTAAAAGCAACTTTAGTTTACATATGATTGCAGTCGATAGTAAAAGGAACCATCACTTCGCTGAATCACTCGGAATAGATATTACTAATAAGAAGGACATGACGGCTGTCGTTATATTGGATAGCAAGGTAAATATACATGTACCTAGTCTTTTTTATTCATAAAATTAATTAAAAGGAAATGCGGTCGGCTTTCATTCTATGAAAACGTATGCCTCCTTTTTCTCCCTCCATAATAGAAAGAAAGAAAGAAAGAAAAATAGGTTTATTTGTCACAGAAACACGTGCATACAAAAAGATAATTAACTTGATTAGATGGTATAAGAAAAATAAAAAATAAAACTAAAAAGATCTACATTCCAATCATAATGACACTAGGGAAAATATTTTTGTTACAATACAATCTATATCTACCACTCTCAGGTCCTTATTGTGGTTATTGACTTTTTATGATTGATTTTTAGGGTTCCGTTCCTCAAAAGGAAAACACGGAACCCTTATAGGATTACTCGTGTGTCTGTCTGTCCGTCTGTCACAGCCAATTTGGACCGATTAAGTTGAAATTGGGTATACATATCAATTTGAATGACACAAACACGGAACAACTAGAATCAATTAATTATTTTGTATATTTTGACTTTGACACGGACGTGAACCGTAAATATAGAATATTGGGGTCAGTTTCGGCAAATAAGAAAATTAAAAAAAAAAAAGTTTTGTGAACAGTACCGTGTGATATATCAAATGAAAGGGCTTACTGTGAGGATCTCAAATATTTTTTTTTTTATAATTTTAGAATAAATTGTTTTAAAGTTATAAGTGAAAGTAGACGAAAATTTACCATTCCACCCCCACCCCCCCCCCCCTTTTCTCCGAAACTACTGGGCCAATTTTTTTTTAAATATACAGAAAATAGTTCTATACTTATAGATTACTGGAAAATATATAACAAGTCTATGGTCTTAAAATAAATGGTAAATCTCTCGATATTGTGCGTACAAACTTAAACTTGCAGTTGGGATGTGTGGGAAAACATGTTTTTGAACACGTAAAATTAGATAGCTCAAGTTTTTTTTATAAAAAAAAAATCTTAATTATCATTTCCACAGCATGAAAGCCAGTACTTATTATCAGAGGACTACAACGCGAAGTCAGTAAGAGAGTTTATAGCGAATTTTACGAACAAAGATCTAAAGCGTTCGCTGCGTTCGCACGTGTACGAGACGGCGCATACGCACTACTTTGGGTCCGATGGCGCTTCGGATCAGATGGGCATCAACAATAAATCTGTATACATCGAAGACCTCACTTCGAGGAGCTTTAGAAGAATGGTCAAGACACCGGGCACTGTGAGTATAAATATAATAATTCACCCACCGTCACTTGGATTGAGGTCGGAGACTATTCCACGGGACTACTGTGGCGAAAAAAAGTAGCCTATTTCCCAACTAGGGCTGTCAATCTCGCTACATTTCTGAGTACCAGGAAAAAAAATCGAGACTAGATATGGTCTCGAAATTACCGGGAAAAACCAGACTTTCGGGACTATTTCAAAAGTAGGTTTCATACATAAAGGATAGGGGAAAAAGTCTTTTCGCATTATAGTATGTATGAACTTGTAATAAAATCTCTTTGGCTATACTATTTGTATCTGGCTGGTTTTGGTATCATTGAAAGTTTAAATTTTAAAGAACATAATTCCAAATTCAAATTAGGAAAATGTGTGATTTTCATTTGTTTTTCGTACTGTCAAGATGAGTGAATCTAATGAAGAAATTCGATACATTTTAAAATTTTACTACAAAAAAGGTAAAAATGCAACGCAAGCCGCGAAAAAAATTTGCGATGTTTATGGACCTAGTGCAGTGTCTGTGAGAGTAGCACAAATTTGGTTTAAGCGTTTTCAATCCGGAAATTTTGATGTCAAAGATACACGTCGCTCTGGTCGCCCTATTACGGATAAAATGGATGCCATTTTTGAAAAAGTGGAGCAAGATATCAGTAGTTACGACGTAGCTGAAGAACTGGGAATTGACCACAAAACGGTTTTGGCACATTTGAAAAAAACTGGGTACACAAAAAAGCTCGATATTTGGGTACCTCACGAGCTCACTGAATGAAACCGAACCATTTTTGAAGAAGCTGATAACTGGTGATGAAAAGTGGATCACGTACGACAAGAACGTGCGAAAAAGGACGTGGTCAAAGGCCGGTCAGGCTTCACAGACTGTGGCGAAACCTGGGTTAACTCGCAACAAGGTGATGCTGTGTGTGTGGTGGGATTGGAAGGGCATTATTCATTATGAGCTGTTACCACCAGACAGGAACATCGATTCTGATCTCTACTGCGAACAACTGATGAGATTAAAGCAAAAAGTTGAGAGAAAGCGGCCGGAATTAATCAACAGAAGGGGTGTGGTTTTTCATCATGATAACGCTAGACCTCACACATCTTTAGCCACTCAGCAAAAATTAAGAGTGTTTGGCTGGGAGGTGTTAATGCATCCGCCGTATAGTCCTGACCTTGCACCTTCAGATTTCCACCTGTTTCGGTCTCTTCAGAATTCTTTAGGCAGTGTCAAGTTAACATCACGAGAAGACTGCCAAAACCACTTGTCTCGGTATTTTGATCAGAAGTCCCAAAATTTCTATAGCAATGGGATCATGTCCCTACCTACAAGATGGCAAAAAGTTATCGAACAAAATGGTACCTACATACTATAGTTAAATGTAAATAAACTAAATTAAAAAATGTTTTGAATTTTCTTAAAAAATGCGAAGAAACTTTTTTCCCAACCTATTAATAATTATAACTTTACACTGACAGACTTTTTTATGGGTGTCTTAGAGTTAAAGTTACTCCATAATTAAACTATTCAGTGACATAGGTTTCGTTTGATGAAGTTCATGATCAAAAGTATCAGATGAAAAAATGTAAAGAAACGGAACAAACATACCTGTGAATGCCAATTTGTAGTCCCACTTACAAATTGAGTGCTTTGATTTGATTATACGAGTATAATCCTAATTTTAAATCAAAGAAGTTTTTTGTTAATTCTCATGAATGATTTTTCAATTCCAATTGTATGTTATTCAAACAATAATTGTTGGAAAAAGTGGTAAGATTTAAGTTGAAGTCTTCTTAACACAGATGAATTTGTTACTAATTCTATTTAGTGAGTGATTTCAAAAGAATTTAACGAAATTTTGAGCGAGTTTGTTTAAACTTTCATCAGATACTTTTAAACAGATTATATATTTGCCATAGATGACACTAGTAGCGGTATGCGGGGGCGCCTGTAGCGCTGTAACGAGCCGCGCGCTGTGCGCGGCGCGGCGTCTGCTGTGGGCGTGCGGCCTGCGCATGCGCGTGGCGCGCCTGGACGCGCTGCGCCACGACCTGCCCTGGCACTACACCGTGCACCACTACCCCACGCTGCTTGTGTTCCCAGCACACAGGTAACTGTTGTCTTTTCGTGACATCGTTCGTAGCAGCACACAAAACAGAGGAGCACGAGATGACGCGAGACTTAGTTTTAACGGTGGGTACACATTTGTGAAACGAAACATGCATGTAACATACGTTGAAACGAACATGCCATCCAAATATATGCAATGCAACATGAAATGTAATACACGTTCAAACAAATTCCCCAAGTTTGAACGTGTCGCGCTCGAACCGTGCCTCACTCGTTTTATGAGCGTGACTGTCCCTCAACTGACTGCGGTATTTTTTTAAATAATGATATTAATTTGTTTTCTTTTTAATAGGCGAGGCGAGGCTGACAGCCAGTCGTACCCGGGCGAGGAGCGCGTGACGTCAGCGGGCGCGGTGGCGCTGGCGCTGCGCTCGCTGGCCGCGCCGCAACACATGCGCGTGCGCCTCGCGCTGTGCGCAGCCGTGCAGGTACACGCCTTGTATACTAACACTGTCAGTCGTATCGGAAGGAACGCGCTTTACAGCAAATATCATGTATCACCTTAGAGCTCTCACCGTAATACTGAAGTTTTTTTTAATCGTCTTTAATAACAATATCTTTCTCTCACAGAGTCAAACTGAAAAAACTACATGTTTAAAAGACATAAAAGAACACGTGACATCGGTCATCGGCAGGAACCTTAAATACTGGCGTCAGGTTGAAGACAGAGAGCTCAAAGAAGCCTTATTTAGAAGACTGCAACACTTACACACACTCGCGTTGGATTTGAGTTTATTCCATATAACTGATCTCAGTGCAAATAGTGCGAAACAGACATCACTATCGAATACCCTTAGTATATTATCGAAGAACTGGGACATCGACTCAGTGTTAAGAAAAAATGCAACTGTCACATCACTAAGAAAAAGGAGTTGATATTAGATTTAACTTTGTAAATAGTGTACATTGCTCATATAGAAATATGTAACTATGTTATTTATTTTTGAAGCCCGAAGTACTATTAAATGTTGATAACAAAGATACTATATAAGTTTTTTTTTTTCTTTTATCCTGTTATTCTACGAAGTACTTTGCTAAATCTATATGCAGCCCAATCTACTTGTGCCCAAACCGCTAAATAAATTTGAATTTTGGACAGTAGTTGTAGTTTAAACGAATTTTGCGAAAATCAACCCTTTAGGGGGTTAAAAGGAGGAATTCGTTTATATGTAAAATCATATTCCTTGGGTTTGTAAACTTTAAACTTGGCACAAATGTAATAAGTAAATAAAACAGTTTGACATTATTAGTTTTTCAAAACGAGTAACCCCTCAATAGGGGTATAGAGGGTGTTAAAAGTGTATGGAAGAATCTTAACACGCGGTCCGTTGAATTTATAACTTAGCATTAATAGTCTTAATAAAATTATTCAAAATAATTTATTCAGTCATTCTCGCTACATCTTTATTCAGAACTCGACATCTCTTCCGAAGAAAGAGAGTGTGTTTTGTTTGGTACTGCTTCGCCAGCCGCGCACCACGCTCAGTATCGTTGCCACAGATTTCGTTACGTACAGACCTGGCAATTAAAGAATAAACATAATGAAACTTGAAACAAAAGAGAAACATTTAGATCATGACACTCAGTGTCAAAAATTTTGCAAACACATTGTCAAACTAATGTTAATAACGATACTTTCAGTAGGTACATTTGTTAATTATATAATATACATTTTCATTATTCTATAAGGATAATGTGGCGCATGACCAAAATTGGACTAACGCCGCCATCTTATTTTGTAGGGTTCCGTAGCTCAAAAGAATAAAACGAAACCCTTATAGCATCATTTTGTTGTCCGTCTGTCTATCTGTCTGTCAAGACCTCTTTCCCTGGAACGCGTGGAGGTATCAAGTTGAAATTATTATCAAATACGTAGGTCTACGTACCCTTGGAGTTCTAAAAAATTGGGTGTCTGTAAAGTTGGTTTACGGACGATAATTTAACGTGACATCGTCATAACAAAACATTGATGCGGCGCAATCGTACAGTTAGCATAACGGGACAATGAGTCATCCTTTTCGTGCATGCAGCCGGCGTTCATCGATTTATTAGACGTTGTCACGTCAAAAAAATCAAGCTTCTAGGTTAACGCAATAAAAAAATACGGCCATTTATGCGACATATTTTGATACACGCAAATAAATAAAAATCAACGGGGTACTTCCCGCTGACCTAGAATCATGAGATTTAGCAAGAAGCAAGGTCTCACAGCATATGTAAAGGAAAAAGTCCGAAAATTGTTAATTTGTAGTTTTGTCACATTTTTTTTTTTGCGATGGTCAATGGTCAATTCTCCAACTGCAAATGTACATACATTTGCAGTTGGACGTTTATCGATATATGGGGGAACAGTTTTTCAACTACAATGTTAAGTTTGTGCGTGACTGTGCGTGGTCCGACACGTGTTTGTAATGTCAAAATAACAGCTTTTTACTATGAAGGTATATAAGGTACCTACTTATAACAAAAAAAAAAAAACGAAATATACACCATGGCATTTTAGTCGTCTTACAAAGACAGCCCACTTCATGTATCCAATGACTACTAAACATTCATGTAAAACAATTTTTTATTTTTACATTGAATTTTTTTATTTTTATTGTTTTTATTAATTATGACGCATGACATAGTTTAAAACATCCTGTTACGAGTGCAGTCTGAGCCTTGTGTTACATGGGCGCCGCGGAATGGAGCGGCGACATCTTTATCAGAGTTCATTCACCCTAACGCAAAAATGTGTTTCTTACTATTGCAACTTAATCTAATTCTGCGGCGCCCTTGTATCACAAGGCTCGGACTGCACTCGTAACAGGGTGTTTTAAACTATGTCATGCGTCATAATTAATACATATAACATTTTTTTTTTTTTCTGTTTGTCTGTCTGTTCCAGCTAATGTTTGAAACGACTGAACCGATTTTAACGGGACTTTCACTGGCAGATAGCTGGTGTTATAAGAAGTCATGAGAGTCGAGTCACAGAGAAAACTGGCTACTTTTATTTTCAACTAGCTGCTGGCTGGGTTCCCACGCGTGGATTAAAAAAGAAATTGTTTCCTTACAAACAGACACTTAAATTTCATTTATTTGTATAGAAAAAGCCACGCGGGAGAAGCCGCGGGCAGCAGCTTGCATATACCTACTACATCATTATTTTAGTATATGCAAAACCTGAATATAGTTCGTTCAGAATAAGAACTGAATCGATTCGAATAGATTTTACACCGCATGTTATATTTTTTCCCAAAAATATTTAAAATAGGTTACAAGTTGCACACCGAGCGACACTAAGTACCTATCCGCACTTGACCATTACGACAAAGTCCAAAGCCTGCAAGTGTGATGGAAAATGTTATCACCAGTTAATTACAATACAATCGTCGTACGGTTAGATACCTACTGCCAAATTAATATTATTATTAATGAACGCCAGGCGCGGGCGGCGCGGGTACGCCGCGTGGTGAGCATGTTTTTGTACGGACAACCAGGTAACATAACAAGCTTATAACTTTGTTATTTTTCATGATACAGTTTTGAAATTTTGTACGTAAATTCTTTACATAAAAATAAGTTTCGGGTTTCGCATAAACTAAAACTAATGTTGTATATGCCCATTAATTAGTTCAAGTGTGGGATAAAATACGCACTGAGTTTGCTAGTGTCCGTGAAGTTAGGGAACATTTCGTGGTACGGCTTGAGGAGGAACACGAGGTCAATGCCCACCACACCGGTTACGTAGTCACTCAGTGTGCCCGCAACGCGCTCGTCGTTACTGCTTTGGTGGACCTGAAAATTATACACTATGTTATCTCGCTTGTTTTTCCTGAAGTGCAGGCAGTGTACCTGCCTATATTCTCATTTCGCCAGTTATGGCAGTAACCTCGAAATCCATAAAAATGACACCCATGATGAAAAAAATATTTTGCCGCGGCCGTTATTTGGCGGTGGCCGGTATGTGGTAGCGGCCGTTATGTGACGGGGGCCGTTATATCGCGGCGACCGTTATGTGGCAGCGGGCGTTATGTGGTGGTGTCCGTAATGTGGCGGTTGCTAGTGGCGGCGGTCGTTATGTGACGGCGGCTGTTATGTGGCGGCGATCGTTATGTGACGGCAGCCGTTATATTGCGGCGGTCATTATATGGCGGCGGCCGTAATGTGGCAGTGGCCGTAATGTGTGTGTTATTTGGCGGTGGGCGTTATGTGACGGTGGCCGTTATGTAGCAGCGGCCGTTATTTGGCGGTGGCTGTTAAAATGTGGCGGTAGCCATTATGGGGCGGTAGCCGTAATGTGGTGGCGGTCGTTATGTGGCGTCGGACGTTGGCCGCTGTGTGTTGGCGGCCGTTATGAGTCAAAAGTAGGAAATTATGCAGCCTAAATTTTTTTTTTTTTTTTATAATGTGCATATAGCGCTCTTTCACATGCTCTAGTAGCCCCACTTCGAATTTTTAAAACCCCCGTTCAGTGCCAGTTGCAAAAAAAAAAACATTTTTATCTGCAAAATACTTGGGCAAACGTCATTAAAACTATTCCAAATTTGATTTTAATAAGTAGTTCTTGAATACCCTTCAAGATATCCAGCTGTGACAGATAGACGGATAGACTGAGTCGCACCATCCCTTTTACCATTTTGGTACGGAAACCTAAAAAGAGCTTTTTCAACATACTTACTTTTGGATGATTATATAAACATGAAAGTACCTATTAATCTTTATCAACATAAATTATTTTATGACCACAAGGACATCATAGAGATAAGCTGATTTGCTTTTAACAGTATGTAAATTGGTTGTGTAGTTTCGGAGATAATATAAAATCACTGAAACGCAAAATAAGAAGATTTTGTTTCTTTGAACCCTCTAATCTACGGAACTACCAGTCGGATTTGAAAAATTCTTTTTGCATTTGATAGCACAATTCTTGAGGAAGATTATAGGTTATTAGGCCGAGTAAAAAGAAAAAAGTCAGAAAAAACGCTAAGTGAAAAAATAATAATATCGCTATGGGTCGGGGGAACAAGAAGCTTCACGCGGACGATGACGACGCGGCAGAAGCTAGTGTTTTATATACTTATGCAATCAATAGATCTTGACAAGAGCTGACGATTGAAACTCAAACGAAAGTAGTAGTTTCTCCGAGACAAATTTTATACTAAACCACAGATTAATACAGATGGGACACTCCGCAGTTTAGGTATGAAGCTACAAGTACTCGGCGGGCCCATCTCACTGGGCCATTTCAGTGGGACTGCCGCGCGCCGCCGCGATAAGAGTTGCGCGATAGAAAGAGAGGCAACTTGTAGGTTATAACTGTAGGTAATAAGCGTTATGCGACCTAAATTGCACTTTATTGTGTCGTAGCGAGAATCGCTTTTTATTTAAATGATTTTACGGAGTGTCCCATCTGTATTAACACTAGAGTGCACGCGCGGGCTACATATGTAGCCCAGAGTGTAATATTGTCGTATAATATATAATTTTGCCATTATGATAAAAATAAAGATGTTTATTAATTATATATTGTATTTTACTAATTTTCTGTCTTATTTAAAAAAATAATTGACTCAGTGGTATACATCTGTAGCCCGCGCGTGCGCTCAAGGAGTATTTACAGGCGCGTGCATTCTAGTGTTAATCTGTGACTAAACGGAAATTATGTGACACAGCTGAACAACCTCAAAATGGTGGCGCTTCCCCCTATGCCGCGCGCAATGTCTCACAGTCCTCACTCAACGTACCGAATTATTTGATCCTTTAGCTATCGAGTGGTGTAATTAAATTTTGAATGTAGATGATAGATGTGTAGCTGCAACACCAAACTGTATCCCCGATTTTGTTATCATCAGTGTTCTGAATTGTCTTCCACTATAGAAGCAAACATAAAGACGTATTCACGTCAAAAGGCAGCAATAATTGTACGGTGGCCAGCACATCAAGTTACCACAAACTGTCAGATTTGCTCGATCGATTTTGAACTTAATTACTAACATTTTAAAGATTAAAATCGTTCGGAAAAATTTGACAGTTTCATGTAGTTTGATGTGCTGTCCACTGTACCTCGTACAGTCGACCATCCGGCAAGCGAGCTTGTCTGGCCGCATATTCGCCAATCTCTTGTAGAGTGCGGTAGTTGCTCGGCGTCCGCAGCGAGTAACGCCATGGATAAAGGATGTACTCCTACAACAAAATTTATTAATAAGTACTAGGTTATATACCTATTTTTGATCTAATACTTCTCCCGTAGGTATATCGATCTAAGAATTGAGAAAACTTTGTTCATGCCGTGATAAAAATTTTAGCTAGAGTTTAGCTAATATACCGGATGAAATTTTTTACCGTCTCCAAAAAATTGGGTATACTAGGTGAACGAAGTAGAGGCCTATGGCATATTTTTTTTTTTTTTTTTTTTTTTTTTTTTCAGAAGTATATAAAAAAAAAAGATAAAGAATATTGAAATTTGGGAGCGTATGATTTAAATTTCAATATTATTTATCCTATTTTTTTTTTGTTGTTAAATTTCTGTGTTTATTGTTATAGTATGATAAGTTTACTTCAAATGTGTGGTATTTATCGATAGATCAATTACTTTCTAGGTTAAAGAAAAAGAAAAACAACTATGCCATAGGCTTCTACTCCGTTCACCGTTCAATACGGTACAAAATGTCGTCCGGTATACTTATATATATTACGTATACGTATATCCAGCTAGACGGTGGACAGTAAGGTGGGTAGGTAATGTACGTACTACCGCAATCACAATCAAATCTTACCACCCTGAAAATATAATCCCATGCACACGATGACCACATCTGTTTACCGCCTCTTTTTGCGACGAACAATAAATAAATAAAATTTTGTTCCTTTTGACCGCCACAGTCATGTAGGTATACGAGTAGATGACAAATCAAAATGTGCCCAGCACGCCACGGTCACGACTACATGACAAGACTTTTATACGTAATACTTTTATATATAATATTTTTTTATGAAATATAAAACACATAAAACAACACTGTTTTTTTATTTCTTTTGCTAATTATGTTCCTCGACTCATCCTAATTTATATTAGTTGAACTTCTTTATTTATATTTCATCTATATTAACATAAGATGACAAAAGCTCGAAAGGACGAATTCGTATCTTGGCGCCGTCGCCGAGGGCACATTTTTTTTATCGAAGTAGCGGTCAAAAGGTTGAATACATTTTTCAGGTTCTGTTACAATAATCACAGATGTCTGACCACCACGGCTGGGTTTTTTTTTTCGGGTTATTTTATTCATTTACAAAAAACAATGGGATCAGCAAAAATCTGATGCTGCGATGCTATTGGTTAATGAGCGTAGGTAGGTATAAGAGTTACGGCTGGTAGACTCGCGCGGTATCGCGGGCGCGACAGGCAGCGACAAAGAAATTTTGCTACTAGTGTCGCGTCGCGCCCGCGATGTCGCACTAGTCTGTATGAGCCTTAACTATAGCGGCCAAACGCTGCAAGCATTGATATATTTTTTTATATATCAATGACTGCAAGAATGAATAGTCCTTACGGTGGCCCGTTATCCGAGACCCCAATAGTACGGTAGCCAGCACATCAAGTTACCAAAAACTGTCAAATTTTCTGATTCGAATTTGAACTTAATCATCAACATTTTAAAGTTTAAAATCGTTTGGAGAAATTGACAGTTTCGTGTAGCTTGATGTGCTGGCCCACTACATAAGTATTTAACTTTTAAGTAACGTAACGCATTTTAGAGGCTAAGTTTTACGATTTTACTCTATGCAAGGCTCTATGAAGGACGTGTGTTATTTGTGACTAAATAGTAACCAACCTTTTTAGGTGAGAAACTCGCATGTAAATGTATGGCCAAGTTTATAATATCGCCCAGTTTATCCACATATTTTCGAATTGCTTTTGCTTCTGCTGTGGAGAAGGGCTTCTCACCTGGATAGTATTGACAACACCGCGGAGGGGTTTTATGTACGTCATCTGGAACAGGCACATACATGTAGGTAAATAGTAGGCGCTTATCTATTGTAGCACGTGGGACTTAATGGCGGTCAAGCAATCTGAGCACTATCTGATATGGAACTCATTATCTTAATCTGCTTTTTGGTTTTTCACGATTGCGTAAAATCTATTGCAGTGATGGAATGTGCCTTGTAATTTTGGCTGTAGTCTTTAAACGCTAATTGTTACTTACTTAAGACGCAGGTATACCTATACATATGTACTGAGCTCACGCAACGCGTCGTACGTCCAGCCAGTAATAGGACTCGCCCATCTAGGAGCGCTGTCCCAAATAAGACGCATTATTAATTTATTATACATAAAACAAAAGGTATTTTAATAAAACACGTATACTAAAAGCTCAATAATTAAATTATCTTAGAAAAGGTGAAGGTTTCAGAAAAATACGCTTGATAGATTTTGCGTGAATCTCAGTTTTTTATCCGTGTTAAACATAATTTTACAAATTAATTTCACTATATAATATAAACATAATCTTAAATATTCATACGTTAAATGATTGAGAAAATGCTCTAAATTACGGTTGTACGTTGTTTCATAGCTTATAGTTTTATAGAATTTCGTTTCACATAATTTTTTTCTCATATTTTCGTTTCATAGAATAATCAATACGCAGAATACTTACTTTGAAGATTTTTAAATCATTGATTTTTGTTTCACATAAACTTTAATGTTAGAATAGAATAACAATTCACATATTCTTTATCCATATATTGTTTATTTAATATAAAACGTATTACCAAGAATAACATTATATCCATTTTCAATTTTTTTACTGCATTTTTTTTGCATTTTGCTGCATGCAAGCAAGCATGCAACATGCAGCGTGCAAGCAAGCATGCAGCGTGCAAGCAAGCATGTAGCATGCAAGCAAGCATGCAGCATGCAAGCGAGCATGCAACATGCAGCAGGCATGTTTTCTGTCACGGCTCCGGCGCTGCGGGGCTCCGGCGACGGCGGTCCCAAGCGAGCTTATCGTCGCAGATGGTATTCACGCTCACCACCGGCGAGCGTTAAAACCAGCTCCTCAGCTCCGCCGCCTCGCCCCTCCGCGCCTACGCGGACTTAAATTACACTCTAGCGCAGTGGTTCTTAACCGGTGGTCCGTGGACCACTGGTGGTCCCTGGAAGCTCTCGAAGTGGTCCACGAAGCCATCAGAAAAATATTAAATAAATGACAATAAGTCGACAAAATGACAAACGGCGAGAGTGCGCTACGAGTGAGTGAGAGCCAGTCAACTCAGTGTGGCCAGCCGGGACTTGTCAAATGTTACCTGAAAATATGTTTTTAAGATTCGCGAAATTGCTACACGCTACCTAACTTTATTTTAAGCGTCATATCTATGGCGCTCTCGGCGCTTCTGATATTTAAAAGCAAGCACCGAAATCGGTTGAATTCTAGTGTCGACATGCGTTTGGGTTCGAGTAGCACTGAACCAAGGATTTAGAAGTTAGTAAAGAGTATTCAGTCATAAAAATCGCATTAAAATATGTATGTAATGTAAAGATTTCGAAAAAAAATTAAATACTGTTGGCTTTAGTATTTTTTATTTTATTTGTAGATAGACCAACCCTTTAATATTGTATATTACCTCCAAACAGTTCTAGTGGTCCATGATAAGACAGAAATTTTGTCAAATGGTCCGTCAACACTAAAAGGTTAAGAACCACTGCTCTAGAGGTAGGGCAGACAAGACTACGTGGAGTCGGTTTTGCAGCGATTCGTTTCTGTCACTAACTTATATCGAACAAACAATATTCGTAAAAAAAATATTCTACCATGTGAACAGTTTGTTAAACAAAAAAAAAAAATGATTAAAAATTCATTGAATTGTGTTTCTGTGAAATGTTTTTCATTCAAGTAAATAAGTCTTTGAAACAATAATATTCGAACTAAAAATACAAGGACCAAATATTATGTGAACATTTTCTGGGAAACGAAATTCTATGAAATTTTTGTCTGCGAAATAAGGGGACACCCTAAATTACCATACATTTTTCCTAATCATTAACAATATTCGTTTAGACGTGGTCTTTACTATAAAATCATTAAAAGTCGGTTATCGTCGCCTTAAGTAGAAAAGCACTGAGGATTTCCATTGGTTTTTTCTCCCTATATCAATTGCCCTAGTAGATTTTTTTTTTGGCATTTAGTTGGGCCATTTACCTCTGTAAGTAGCCCAACTAAATGCCAACAAAAATACTACTAGGGTGGGCGATTCTCTCACTAAAATTATTATAACAGGTGTACATACGTATTGATATTATCAAGTTACCTTGCCAATGATAAGCGAAATTGCGATTGATATTTGTCCCGAAGCAGGCAGGGTTCTTTTCTTTAGCTTCTTTGTCTACATTTTTGTGCCATTCAGCTGGACGAGTGTGAAGTCTTAAAGTTTCGTTACGCGCCCACTCTTGATAGTCTAGTGATGGACGCGAACGAATCTTGTGAGTGTATTCTATGCCATCCGGGTTAGCCAGCGGTATCAGATACCTTGCACAGAAAACGAAATAGGTATCTATAATTATGTATATTCATTGATAAACCGATCAAGTGCGTGTCGGACCACGTCAACACGCACAATGAAGGGTTCCGTAGTTGGGATGAATTTATCCCAAAAACAAACCTAACAATGTATAATAGTTGAAAACCAGGTTCTCCCTTACATCGATATACGCCATGATCAATTCTCCAACTGCAAATGTAACTTTGTAAAATTTTAGTCGCAAAAAAAGTGATAAAACTTAAAATTGACGATCTTTGGACTTTTTCCTTTACTTGTTTGTGCCCGGGATACGGGAAGCATCCTATAGGTTTTAATTTATTTAAAATATATCGCACTAGCTTTTTCCTGCAGCTCTGCCCGCGTGGATGTCGGTTATCGCGTAAAAAAGAAGCCTATATCCTTCTCCATATCCCAGGCTATATCTCTGCCAAATTTCATGACGATCGGTTCAGCGGTTTAGGTGTGAAAACGTAACATTTAGACAGACAGACAGACAGAGTTACTTTCACATTTATAATATTAGTATGGATAAATGGCCGTATTATTATTTTTTATAGATATCGCACAAAAATATCGATACATCGATATTTTTTCTACAAACCTATGGCAACATTGGCAACGTATCTCCGTTGCTCGTAGTATTGCAGACACTCTATTCTGTACAAATCTCACCGTGAAAACTTAAGTGAAGTGAGTTGTCACTTGTGTCAGACTAGCACTGCAGCAGTACTATTCTGTAACCATCTCACCGTGAAAACGTAGGTGAAGTGATCTTGAAGTGAACTGTCATTCCATCTAAGACTAGGGATTGAAACTATTGACAGCTCATTAATTCAAGCTCACTTCACCTTGGTTTTCACGGTGAGATTTCTACAGAATAGCACTGGTAGTGCTATTCTGTCAAAATCTCACCGTGAAAACTAGGTGAAGTGAGCTTGAAGTGTGCTGTCTTTCCACCTGATGCTAGGGATTGACACTCCCGAGCATTAGATGGAATATCATCTTACTTCACCTACGTTTTCACGGGGAGATTTTTATAGAATAAATCGACAGATGTGGAGTGGTCGCTGGTTTTTTTTTTTGCTAAATGGTGGTCGGTCCGTCCGTCAGTTTGTCCATCTGCTAGTCTGTCAAGACTTTTTTTCTCAGGAACGCGTAGAGGTATCAAGTTAAAATTATTAACGCCATACACCTTATAATGTTTGCTTTAAAGGTAGACAGTGGAACCACATGTGGAACCACACAGATGTTGGCAGAGAGTTCCACAATTTGGCTGTGCGCATAATAAATGTAGAGGAGAAGCGCTGAGTACGACTGGACGGGATATCAACCAAGTGCGGATGGTACCCTGCAATACGTATGTTAGTCCGGTAATAAAAGGGCGATGGTGGGATCAGGTCTTGGAGCTCCTGCGCACACACAAACTTAAGCAAAGTGAACTTGATGTGAGCTTTTTTGTGTCAATTCCTAGCATCAGCCGGTCGATCTGTCAAAATCTCACCGTGAAAATATAGGTGAAGTGAGCTTGAAAAGAACTGTCATCCTGCCTGACGCTAGGAGACCTGAGGGAGTCTACTCATTGACAGCTCACTTTGAACTCACTTCACCTACGAATTCACGGTGATATTATTACAGAATAAACCAGCTGATAGTCGATGCGCACGGGCGTGGACATCATCCACAACCGTGCACATCGGCTGATGATCTGATTTACGTCAGTCGTCGGTACGCATAGACAGTGTGCAGCCTGATAAGTGATAACGTATCGTCTGCGTCACAAGGTCATTCTGATAGTTGATCCACGTACTTGTTATAGTTATACCTCAGTAATCTGAACATAATATAATAAGCTACATATGCTGCGAAGCTATAATGTACTTAATGAAAATCTTAAATTCACTAACAAACAACGCACAGCATGAATTGCTGGGTCTAGCTAGAAGCATGAAATTTCGCACAAGAGTTTCTTAATATCGAAAGTGTCCACTTTAGAACGATTTTTGAGCATCACGCCTAAAGGCCTATATTTGTTAGGCTTAGGTGTACTTCACCCACATTTCGCCAGTTATAGGTATACGAAATTCAAAATTTCTTAAGGTGCTCTTACACGGGCAATTTTTTGAGCAATAATTGCTCGACAACACTAATGGATAAATCTGAATCAATTAAGTGGAGTAATCTGGAGCAACAACAATAAAATGCGGCAATTGTTTCGGGAATATTGCTTCTAATTGCTCCACATATTTCACATTTCTCAATGTCGCCAATATGAGTTGCCGAATATCCAATCAGTTTGGAAAATTGTAGTCAATTTTCTTTCTATCTTGTTTGTACTTATAACTTACGTCTCGTTTTTGCGAGAGGAACCGACCGGCCGGCGTCGGGGGCGGCGGGGGGGTGCGCAACCCCTGCCGCTATTTTCTTTCTTTTTACGTGCAGTGCAGTACAAGTGTGTCGCCAGTGTATTGAATCATATTGCCTAGTTTTTTAAGTTGCTCCATATTGCCTGGTATTGTGCGGCCGTATCTCTGGCAACAGGTTATAACTATATGTTGCCATCGCCCTAAATTGCTGGATGTAGTCGTGACGTCATATTTGATAAGAATTGAGCAGGATTGAGCAATTTTAGTTGCCCTTGTAAGCGCACCTTTACGTTTTTCGCAATTTCCAAGACAGTGTCAGGTTGTATGTTGATTAAAATATGATTCACGAGTTGCGACCGTAACAAATATGGCTTTAAAGAAAAGGGATGATGACTAAAAAAAATTTTTGTCCTTCATGTAGATTATAAAAAAATATTGGACACGTATTTTTTTACGTAATCAATACATTACGGCAATACATTGAGTTCAAATGTGGCATGACGTCACTGCTCGCTAGATTTTATGCGTAGCTATGACGTAACGAGCCCCCACTCCCCAAGTTTAATGTGTTGTATCTAAGTCATATTTTATTAATATGATAAATACGTGACCAATTTTTTTTAAATCTGATTGACGGACTAAACAGTTTTTCTTTTTTTTTTTTACCCAGGACACAACCCTATTATTATATGTATATGAAGAATCAGCAATACAACTCCTTAAGTTGGAATTGGCCTCAAATGTAATTAATTCGTGAAATAGTCATTAAATAGGGAGTTTAGAGAGTTGTGTTGATGATTTTTATGATTATAATTCTATGAATAAATATTCGAAACGGCCGCGAATTATATTTAGATCAACATCCAACCTGCAAATAGCAAAAAACGTGAGAAAACTTTAATTTCGCGGGCTACCCTGACGCTTTCCCCTTATTATAATGCTTGTAATTTACGTACCGTGTGAGGCCGACGTACGTAAAGAATAGCACCATCCTATTTCCTCCCATGGGTGTCGTAAAAGGCGACTAAGGGACTTACTAGAGAATGGGCAGCAGCGTTCTCTATGCATTTTTAACACCATACTGCGAACGCCAACCCGCCTGCCAAGCGTGGCGATTATGCAAACCCCCCTAATTGGGAGGCCTATGTCCAGCAGTGGACGTCTTTCAGCTGAAATGATGATGAATTTACGTAGGTACACACACACATACCCTTCAACCTGGAACAAAGCAGTTCTGATAGGAATAGATTTGGAAGAGGTACTTCCCCGGACAAGCTCCTTCATCAAGAGCTCTATTAAGAACGTAAGTATTACCTTAAGATACTATTGGGAACCGAGCTGCCAACTGCAACTACCGACAACACGTGCAGCGACTGCATGCAATCGGCCGCTGGTTTATAGGTATTTATATGAAAGGCAGTTGCAGTTGGCAGCTCGGTTCCAAATAGTACCTTTATTGGTACTTCCGACGGACGTGGGTAAGTAGGTATACTTAGGTATCTACTTACCAGTCATAATCGTTGAAGAATGGTGTTTGATACGCCGCATCATAAAGTAGCTTCTCTGATAACTCCAATATGACATTTGGTGCCCCCCAAGCCATAGGGTTTAGTGCTGTATAGAAAAAAAAATTGGATAGTTATGAATTATACACATTTGTTTTAATAATAAGGAAGGTACAATATACTATTGATGTATTAAAAGCGTAGATACGGGACTTAGTAACAGCGCCTGGTCCTATCAAAGTGAGAGATTGCCCCTAGTTGGCACTCAGTCGCGCACGAGATATCGTTGATCAAACAGCTCCATAATTACAGTTTTTTTTGTGATTAATACGCATCAAAATGACTTCTTGTGCAGTTAAACAGTGTTTTAATAATACAAGAAAGAAAAATAAGACACACGGGATTACTTACCACTCGTAAGTACAGCCAAAAATGCTAATTTGTTGAAAGTTATAATAATATTCGTTTGCTTCGCCATGTTTGTTCTGCCACATGCAATGTCATTCATAATCGTAAACATTCGGCCAACATTCGGCAGCTAACGCGATTTCGCTCGCACGACAGCGACGTCTCATAACTCTGTTCTTGTCTATCGGTAACTGTAGGTTTGTGACTGTGATCACACTGATCACACAGATGTGTGAGTTTTGGTGCATGTAACCGTGCGCCGAGCCCAAGTTTACTGATTGCGATGTTAGCGCGTAACATATCTTCCTCCTTTTAATATATCAATGCAATATACTAAATGATTTTTCGAAAGGTCATGTCGGCCCGGCCTTGACGACGTTCGGGGTTTTCGCGCCGCAAGGAAGAAATTCGCTAACTATAATGTAAATAATAGACTTGTAGTATACTACCTCCAATGATTAGAATGCCCGGTTTCCTGGTTTGTTTATCACTCCGCAGCTCCAACGCCAATATACTGCGGTTTTCAGAAGTCAGCGGAGTCAAATGGACCACATTCACGACCTCCGGATCTTGGCGACGGAACCGGTCGGCCACAGACATCACCGTCTTCTGATCGGCGTAGGGCTTAAATTGTATGTTTTCACCTGTACTTCTTGTCGTCCGTATTTTAGCTCCAGATCTGAATGGTTCAAAACATTTCTCAGAATGCACTAACATTTACGCGATGCTTGTATCGCTATTAGTGCTGCCTCGAAAGCCTCGATTATGTCTATCTACTTATATCATACATGTGCTTCCTGTGTTCTACGCAAGAGATAAAGTACTCAAACGCGTGCGCATACACAGGTGTGCACTCCCTTGCTTTACACGTTCTCGTATGCACGGGGTGTCACACCAACAACTTCCTAACTCCGAGCTACTACTGAGAGATTCCAGACCCAACAACACCTTGTCCTATAGTTTGACCGGTACCGACTACCGCTGCACCGCGCCTTACGAATGTGCGGCGAGGTGCGGCGTGGCGTAGCCGAATGAGCGATGGGACCCGGACGACGTCGTGAGCGTTGACGAATGAGCGACCTACACTGCCCCCACATCTCGCCACGCCCATACCTAAGGTGCGGTACAGCGGTATCGGTTAAACTATACCTGAAAAGCATACCTCACACTCAGCAGTCGTACTTGCGACCACCAGACCAAAAAAGCAGACAAATTACTAGTAAGATACTCAATTACTCACAGTTCAAAATTTCTCGGTGGAAACCAGACCATAAACAGAGCACCAAGGAAGTATGAGACAGCTATCAAATATATTTTAATCTGAAATAGCATCTTTATAGACAAGTAACTCAACTTCAATTCTCGATTTGTGGCTGTTTTCTGAGAAGTTCGAGTAAAACTAGTACAAAATGAGTACTGAATTTACGACGTCGGTACATAAAAAAAAATCTGACAGCTTGAAAAGACAGCACAACAGCAGACAGCATGTAAATATAAATTACGCATGACGTGGCGTGACATTGTTCAAATAGGTACTAACATATAGACAGTATAGAAAACATCATTCTAGATTAAAAACCTCAATAAAGATTTTTGTAAATAAATCAAATTCATTAAATTCTAGAATAGATTACTAATAAAATTAATAAAAATATATTATAATTAATATTTAGATTGATTTTATGAAGAATTAATAAATTATTAACCTATTATATTGCTGTGCTTAACCAACGACAGAAGACACTCCTTGAATAAAAAAATAAAACATAAACGATGACAAGGACCTGGCCACATAAGTTCTAGATTTTATGATAAATTACTTCTGAATGAAACGTCAAGAAAGGCATCATGTCATGTCAAAATATGAAGATTTTGTTATCATGAAAACTTATGTATTTTTTATATCATTAGGTTTTATACAGTTAGTTTTCTGCAACCACGACCTCAATATAACCGAATATGATTCATACTCTGTTTGCCCCATTCGTTGTAAGTACCGCTTATCCCACACAGGAGTATTAAATTCGTTTTATTCTTAGTATTTCACAATATTACACTAAACTCTAGTAAAACATTATATTTATCGTGTTAGATTTCCGCCGAAAAAGGTCGTATGCAGAATACACACGATGGCGCGCTAACCAAGACCTAACGACGAACGAGTTCCTAGTGAAGGTTTTAGATGACGAATTGACAACGCCTCATACGCAGAAAATCGTTGCTGTTAACATTCAGCCCCTAACACTAGGAGGTGAGAAGATAATAATAGGTGGTGCGAAGGTCCCTCCTCCGACGCCCTCGCTAGCTACCACAGACGCACTGAAAGATTACACGCGATTTGCAGTACCTCCTACAACACCTATAACGCGGAGAGGAGATCTTTTCCTTCCCTCAATTCCACCGCCAGAAGTGACATTTCCAGCAATTCCGCCGCCATTGCAACCAAAAGGTATGTAAAGTGTTGTAAAAATGTCTAATGATTTTTCTTAACTTATTATTGTTGCGTATGTGGTTAATCTATTTAATATATAATTTGATTAGTGGAAAGCAAACCGGCTCAGTAGCAATAAACCTAATAATTTTTCCCTGTCAATGTTTAAACATTGACAGGGAAAAATTATTAGGTTTAATATCCCGCATAAAAAACACCTATCCTAACCTATCGTTGTGTTTTCTTGTAGCGACTCGCCCCGGTTCAATAGCAATTTTTTTTTAATACATGATTTGTAGGCATGATCTGACATGATCTGGAATTAATGTACGTTTCAAATGGTGAAAGATTTTTTTTAATACGAGCTGTGGTTCCGGAGATTACCCTCCACATATACTCAAAGTCACAAAATTCGCTTTCTTTATAATATTAGTATAGATTTAACGCGGTATGATAACATTTTTTTTTAATTCTTTTTCAACCAAAATTTCCTTATTGTGATTGTGATTTCGTACTTTGCGTTCTTATTATTGATTTATTTATTTACAAAACATAAATCCATTATATCATTGTTATTAAATTTAGGCATCAACGTTGTCCGGAATTCCCAACGTGATGATAGTCCACCTGCCAGTCCTCAGTTCCTAGCTCGGACGCCAATGTTGATGGGTCGCCAGTATGCGCCAATAGCCCCTGTCGCATTCAATCCTCGAACAGGTATTTCTCCAGTAACGCCACCTTCCACGAATACCTATGTAAGTGTCCTTTCAATTACTGGATCAATTAAATTCGATATAGCGGTGAATTTTATATTCAAGGAGCTTTCTTACAGGATCAGGGATCTGAATCATCGACGATTCCTACTCGAACACAGACATATTCCGAGATAATAATTCCGACTAGAACTACAAATCAAGATGACGAATTTCGAAAATTTAATTCATTTGAAGAACCAACCCAACCGCCAAGCGACCCCGAAATAATAACTCGGTCAACTTATTTAATTCCGGATAGGACAATAACACCGGTTGAAATAAACATGATAAACGACATTGAACCTGAAATTGATTCGACGACTGAACATAAAATGTTTCTAGATGGTAAAAGACGAGAGGAAGAATTAAAAAAGGTCGCCGAAAAAGATTCTGAATCTTCATATAATTTGATGTTTTATAACGATGAAGATGTTAGCGATGTTAATTCAAAAAAAGATGATCAAGAGAGTGATAACTATTTCGATAAAAAAGGCAACCCCGAAGATTCTGAAGAAATAGTTTCTTCAGATAGAAAAGATGTCGAAATGGAGTACATTGATCCTAAAAAATCCAATTTATTTAAAGACTTTCATATTTACTCAGATGACTATGGTTCGGATAACACCACGGCCAAAATTTCATCTGCCGGTGTAATTGGTATTCCTGCTGTAGAAATAGTAACGTTAAAAGGATTGAAAGACGCGCTCAGGGATAAACGTCGTCCATTTTGTAATTTACTTAAACTGAGGCAATTAAGTTTTAACTCGCCACGAACGTTACCAGAGGTTAATAAATTCTTTTAACACAACGTAACATCACACATTATAGAGTTTATTTATAAACGCTGCTTAAAGTTAAGTAATGATTAGCGACTGTGTAACCATACATTTTTGAACGTCACTTAACTTTAAGCAACGTTTATGAATAAACCCCCAATTCCTCGATGGGTTAAGCAAAGGTGTATTACCTACACCCTCATTTCACCAGATCTGTTTAAAGCCCTTTATAAAGCTTCCCGCAGACAGGCTCGATGCGACTCCGTTAGAACAATTTCCATGATGTTTTCATAGAAATTGTTCCATCAGAGTCGTGTCGCACTTGTCTATGAGGGTTGTCTAGGGGCGAGCCTATGACATAGCCCGGGCTAAAATCCAGACTTCATGCTGTTAGTGATGTATGGTGTCCAGCACATCAAGTTACCACAAACTGTCAAATTTTCTCGTTTGATTTTGGATTTAATCGTCAATATTTTAAAGTTTAAAATCGTTTGGAGAGCGGTAAGCTGTTTCCCAACTATGTTGGGGTCGGCTTCCAGTCTAACCGGATGCAGCTAAATAGCAGTATTTTACATGGAGCGACTGCTTATCTGACCTCCACAACACAGTTATTGGTTAATACGATACCCCTTGGTAAGACTGGTTGTCAGTCTTTCGGGCTTCTGACGACCCGTAACGACTGTCAGATCCACGAATGACAGCCGGGACCAACGGCTTAACGTACTTTCTGAGGCTCGGAAGAGTCTCGGTATGTAAAGATGGTCACCCATCCACGGACCAACCCCAGCAAGCGTAGCTTAACCGGTTGAATCGACCCGTACAGCTGTTATTACTTAGCCACGAGCTCCTCATACTAAATATATATAGCGTAGCTTTGGAAGGCCTCCCACAAGGTGGACCGATGACCTTGTGAAAGCCGCAGGAATCCGCTGGATGCGGGAAGCACCGAACCGGTCGAAGTGGCGGTGCTTGGGGGAGGCCTATGTACAGCACTGGAAGTCTTTTGGCTGAAATGATGATGATGATATATATCTAATCCTATCCCTACCTCCTACTGATTTGCAACACAAATGAAAACAATTTTTTTTATTCAATAACTATATCGTTTTTTAGATAACGAGTCAGTTGAAGCAATGGGCTGAAGCCAGCCCTGTGGCCAAATGGGTCGACATAACTAATGGAAATTTCACTACTATGGAAAATCCTATTTATATGATGAAAGTAGATGACCCGAGTAGTGGCCAAATTCTTTCTGCTAAACGAACTGTAATGATTGTTGCAGGTAAAATTTATTGATCTCTATATTATGTGATTTTCTGACAGAAAAATTGAGCTATGTTAAAAGCTTTCTTTTTTAGGGTTCCGTACCATAAAAGGAAAATATGGAACCTTTATAGAATCACTCGTGCGTCTGTCTGTCTGTCTATCCATCTGTCACAGCCAATTTGCTTCGAATCTACTGGACCGATTAAGTTGAAGTGCACGTATGATATTCTGTGACTCAAACACGAACGTTTAACATAAATAAATGAAATTTGAATAAGGGGTCCACTTATGCGGGAAAAATTAGAAAATAAAAAAAATATTGCAAACTGCACCACGTGACAGTCATATCAAATGAAAGGACTTAATGACGATTAAATTTTTGATTTTTTAATAATTGGTTTTAAAGTTATTAAAGAAAATTGATGAAAATTTACCCCGAGTTTCGGACGAAAGTCCGAAACTGCGGTGCCAAAGATTAAAAAAAAAAAAAATGCAGAGAATATTTCTATACTTATAGGTTACAGGAAAACCTATAAGAAGTCGATATGGTAAATCACTGAATATTCTGTGTACAAACTTACATTTACAGTTGGAATGTATAGGGAAACATGTTTATCAACTACAATGTTAAGCTTGTTCTTGGGATAAGTTCATCCCAACTACGGAACCCTTCATTGTGCGTTGAAAGACACGCACTTGGCCGGTTTTTTATCTGTCACCAGCCCTGTTATGAAATATTTACAGGTATACAAGGGCGTGATCATCATGCGGTAGCTGCCGCCATGTATGTTTTATATCAACTGGTAGAACGAAGTGAAGCTCATTCTGATCTGCTCACTAAATTTCGTTTCTGGGTCATTCCGGTCTTCAACCCGGATGGATACGACTATTCTATGACATTTCCACACGTATGTCTTCTTTAATTTTTGTTGTTTTAAACAATTGTGAAGATTCCTTTCAAGTATTTATTACAACTGCATTATTTATAGCGGCGCGAATGGACTAAGAACCTGCGTCAATTATGGGACATTTGTAAAGGGCGTGAGTCATGTAAAACGTGCGAGAGCCACGGCTTGCGATGTGTGATTCAGCCGTGTTATGGAGTTAATCTTGATAGAAATTTTGAATATCAGTGGATACCCGGTGAGAATGTGTTATATTTTCGTTATCTATTAATTAACATTCATCATCACCATCATCATCATTTCAGCCGAAAGACGTCCACTGTTGGACCTAGGCCTTCCCCAAGCACCGCCTCTTCGTCCCGTTCTGTGTTTCCCGCATCCAGCGGATTCCCCTTTACGAGATCATCGGTCCACTACTATGGAAAATCCTATGTATGATGAAAGTAGATGACCCGAGTAGTGGCCAAATTCTTATAAAATTAAATTTGTTCTTGTTCTTAGTCCATAATTAACATTACATTACCTATGTTTATTGTATCATTGATTTATAAGTAGTACCACATTTCACCAGATAAATCCTACGACGAAGGACCTACGTAGTAAGGCATCGTAACACGAATCGCGACATACTGGCACCTCTCGTCGCGCGACACGCGGTGCCTTTGTGTCGCGTCGCGTGTCGCACCTGTTTTTAAGGGACGAGCCTTTAAGGGACGAGCCTCTTGCCATAGAGCGAGCATAAATTCAGACTCCAGGCTGCGACTTTCTTGCTTGTTTATTGCTGGAGTTGCCATTTTTTTACTCGTATAGTTTGTAAGCACTACGGAATCGGTTAGCAACCGCAATGAACGATAAGCCCTGAAAAGTACCTACTTCTGGCGAAACTCTCAGATAGTTCACTAATGAAAGTAATTTTTAAATAATTGATACACGTTGAACCCCCGCCGGTCTCGCAACAGACAAGACTTCATAGGTGAAGGCTTCATGCAAGTTGTGAAGTATGACAAGGTGTTGATTGCAGCGGAAGAGCTTCGCGCTGAGCACCCTTGTGGCGGCCTGTACTCGGGCGTGCGTCAGCTCAGCGAGCTGGAGACGCGCGCTCTCACGCAGTACATGCAAGAACAGCGCACGCCACTCGATACCTTTATAGCTTTTAAAGAGGGAGAAATTCTGGTGAGCCTTTTTGTAATAGATTACCATACAGGGTAAAATACTCATCACGAAGCATCAAACTATGTAAATTTGTGCAAAAATAGTTGCTGGGGAACCGTGTGGTGCCGGACGTAATGAAAAGCACAACCCCATTTCTTCCCGTGGGTGTCGTATAAGGCGACTAAGGGACTTACTAGAGAATGGGCAGCAGCGTTTTCTATGCATTTTTAACACCATACTGCGATCGCCAACCCGCCTGCCAAGCGTAGCGATTATGGCAAACCCCCCCAATTGGGGGAGGCTTATATCCAGCAGTGGACGTCTTTCGGCTGAAATGAGTTGCTGGGGAACTACTTTTATTTTTGCTGTGAAAATTCGCTGTTTTCGGTAGGTAGTGCGCAATATAACGCACGCAAAAGATTGTTCTTAATGATGGGTGCATGCAAAGTAACATGCCTCGTGGGAATATTTAAAGTTAAATTTTAACATTTAAAACTTGTTTTCGTAAAAAAATCTTCTATATCTCCGTAACCATAAAATACCGAGGTATGATCCCCTACCTACAAAAAAAAAATATCACGGTAACGGTAAGAACAAGTAACTCTCGGCTTTGTTACGGGTATTTTTACCAGGGTTCGCCGATATATATTAGCGGATATATATCATGATATATATCAAGTGATTTTTATCTTGATATATATAAATTGATTTTTTTCTGTCTTCTGAACTAAAAATTTTGGAGATTATTTTTTACCCTGGAAACACGTAGCGAAAACTACAATTCAGAATAATTTACTTTTTACTTTTCTAAGATTACAAATTACTATTAAAATTAGTTGATTTATCTCACAAACAAATGAAGATTATTATAATAATAGATACTTGTTTTTTTAAGTGATCATTAAAAAAATATTTCTCAAATAAACACTAATTCTTTTGTTACTTTTTTTAAATAAAAAATGTGGTAATTTGACACTTATTTTATTTCACAAATTCCTTTCACATTTTTAAATGTTTAATCCCCTTGCAGAATATAATATATATAATAGGAAATTCGCTTCTTTTTCTTGGCCTGGATATATACCCGATATATATAAAAAAATCGGATTTTTGATATTTATTATAAAAATCAGATTTTTTCGAACCCTGATTTTTACACCCGCTAAAAAACTCAATAAGTAACAGGAAATTCAAAATATATGAGTCTGATAAATTTTAAAGCTCACACGTTGGATCGACCACTTAGTGAAGGTTGCCTATGTCCAGCAATGCAATGTATGTGCAGTGTACATGTTTTGGTCGATGTTATCAAGTATCTATTATGCAGTGTTACATTAATTAATAGTAAAGGCTCCTAAAAACAGGCGCGACACAAAGGTACTTACTGCTCTCGCGCCTGTTTGTAGGTTTGTTAACAGTTCGCGGCTCTAAATAACTGTGTTCTTTACCTACAGGGTGTTATGTATCCATATTCGCACACTAGGAAGAAGCGTGCTTTCGATCGTGTTTATGTAAGTATGTTTATTTTTTTCATCTTTTTATCACATAAGCAGATTTCATTATTTACTCAATAAACGTTTTCAGAAATATCCGGCAGTCTATTTGTTTTGCGTTATTACATAGATTTCCATACGTTCTATCGTCGCGAACAATTTGACCAGCGTTTGCTCAGTGCTTAAGGCCGTCCCCTGATCAAATAACCTTGAACTCTTTGCCGCACCCCACCTCTGCAATATTTCGTACTCACTACAACGTACTCTTTACAGTAAGTTTGTTTACTAGACTTGTAACTTTGCAGAGACAACGAGCGTCAAGGGCGGCCGCGGCGGCCTTCAGCATCAGCAACCGGCCGTACGTGGCGGGACAGACCTCCGAGTTCTTACGTGAGGTTCTTTTACAAGCATTCACTGTAAAACTGTTCAAATAAAGATTCTCCACTCCTACATTAAGGGCCTATACTACCTCAAATGGCTTAGCATGATCCTCCGTTATGTCGAAAATACTGCAGCATTAATTTTGAAATAAATATATTATATGTTAAATTTGACGATTAATGTTAAGTACTATGTTATCCGAAAACACGATTCCATAAAATTTTCTCGATAGAAAAAAATCCAAAGTTACCTCCAAACCGAACAATACTCGTAAACCGCTGGTATTCAACAAATACTTCAAATTAGATAATGAAACTTTGCATATTAACTGAACTAACTATAAAGCAGGGCCTCAAGTCTGCTATTACAATAGTGTCAGAATGGTCTCTTCATTGTGAGTTTTTGACAGATTTGCCATACAAACACTGTCAAATACTCACAATGGCGAGACCATTCTGACACTATTGTAATAGCAGACTTGAGGCCCTGGTCTTATGTTATTTACTTTTTTTTATGACCATTAATTTCACCGTAAAAAGAAATTACTTAAACTATCGGCACCTTAGAGCCTTTTCCCTGCCGCCCTGTCTCGCTTGCTCGCGTGACCGGTACTAATAGTGTGCGAGCGAGATACAGAGTGAGGTGGTGCTGAGGTAGTATAGACTCTTAAGTCGCAGTCGACTCTTATTAATAACATTTTGCAGCTAAACATTCATACAATCGGCATTTTGGACCATCCAAAAATAATTCTAATTGTTTGCAGTCATCTCGCTAGGTAAACCGGGTTGTCAACTACGTAAAACAGTATGATTCTTAAGTCGGAGCTTTTTCAGCAATTGTCTTCATATTATACCTGTATATATCTCGGTGGCATACAACTGTATATACAACTTGACGAGCTTATTTTCTGCATTTTCATTCTAAAATAAAAGAAATCACCGAAATAACGATGTGGGCGGGCGCCACCGTGCGCTCGGCGCAGTCTTAATTATTTTATACTTACTCGGAAAAAGGTTACTCTCATAGGTTTCAGAGTGGCTAATATTTCTTTAGATAAATAATATCAGAGATTTTATTTTACCACTTTGTCGTCGTTTTAATATGTATAACCCATATCAAATTACAGTTTTCTAGTACTAAGAGTCTCTGAGCTAAGCCGCGGACGGACGGACTGACGGACTGACGGATTGACGGACAGACGGACTTTACCATCACTAGGCGTGAGTTCACGCCTACTTTAGAATATTCGGAAGATCTTATTACTTTACGATTTTAAAAGCAGTTTCTATTAACCTGATTTATATTTCCATTTCAGCTTTATACGCTGGTGGTATAGAAGACTGGGTAGATGGCCACTTGGGCATCGACAACACATACACTATTATGTTGTTTCGCCCCTCGGATTCTTACAACTACAAACTTATGACTGAGGTATAATTTAACTTATTCCTGCGTTTTTCCTGCCCCAAAAACTCGCATCAGAAGTAATCATAACACAAAACAAAGACCCTAAAAGCATCGATAGATAGGTTATCTAACTGCTAGGCCCGTACCCACGTCTCCCTCTGCCTTTCTCTCAATTTCGTGCGTGGATTTGCCAAAGATCGACTGAACTCCATAACAACAGATGGTTACGGGTAACAAACTGTAGACAGTCAAAGTTGGCTTTACCAAAATGGTACACCCGCGATTAACCAAAAAACTTCTCAGTCTAAGTAGAAATAACCTTAGAATAATAATAGGTACAATTACGGGCCATAATCTCCTTAACAAACATCTTTTTAACATAGGCGCCACAGACAGCCCCCTTTGCAGGGGCTGCCTTGACGCCGAGGAATCAGCCGCCCACGTCATCCTGGAATGCGAGGCCGTGGCTTCACAACGTGAAAAAATCCTCGGAACAGTGAGGTCGCTCTGTGAAGCTCCCAGAAAGCTTCTGTGCTTTTAGGCGGAGCTAGGCTGGCTCTGTTAGCTAGAATCCCCACGCACAACGGACCAAGTGAGAGTCTAAGTGCGGAAAAGAGAGCCCCATCATCATCATCAAGTTACCTAACTTGTGTGTAAAGTGTTTGTGTACACTTTAATTTTTATTACAGTTTATAATCAGAGCTTCAATTGTAGGTTGCGCTTTTTAATTATACCATTTTTGTTGCAGCGTGTGGTCCACGAAGCGTATGCAGCGATGGATACTCTTCTACTTCATAGCCTGGAACCTCGCGGGCCAGCCGCTCCTGTCTCGTTGAAGCAGGCTGGAGAGCGTTCTTCAGTCACGAGCCCAAGTCCAACACATTTAGTTACTATAATACTTCCTGTAGTTATGCTACTCTATGGTTAAATCCATTATCTTTGTGGTATTAGCAGTAACGTATATTTTATGATTAGAATGTCTGTGACAATTTTAGATAACGTTGTTATTTAGACGGTTCCAAATGAGAGCAAGCATATTAGATAATATTACTGACTCTTTGTTGTTATTTCGCTACCCTTTTGTATCATGTCAGTATGTCATTGCTTGTACGCATAGGTAGTAATCTCTTCTTTTCGTGTTGACGATATATATATAACTTTATATTGTTTGAGCCCCAGTAGGAGGCCACGTTATAATAATAAATTCTTTATTGGCATAAACACAGATCAAAGAAAAAAAAATTAACCCTGACTCCAGAGCTAGGTTAAAGTAAGTACTTGTATTTCAGGAGCCAGTGACTTCTTCCAGTTAGGTTACAATTATGCAAGTTTTATGCAGCGAATTTATACAATTACGGGATCAGTTGCATTCTTTAGGTCATCAAAGGTGCAAGTGAACGGGCACTTAGGGCACCCAAAAAAGCAAAAAAAAGTAAATATAAAGCCAGCAAGTAAGCAATTGAAAAGTAAAATCGTTTATAGGAAACGTTTGCTTTTTTCGGACTAACTTCGGAGTTTTCTTAAAGCTAGCTTACTTATCGGCATCGGTTAGTAATGAATGGTTTAGATAATTATGTTTTTCTTTATATATACCATCTTATGTATATGTAAATTAACTTATATTTAAATAAATGAGTTTTATATTTAAATAAATGAGTTTTCCTTGAAAGTTTGTTTGGTTTTCAGCGGACTTAATAACCTTGCGGTCTTTTTTGGTAAATTAATAAGAATTTTATCTTTTTGGTATTTGCTAGTTATCTTCATTTTGCAAAGTTCGGACTAAGTATACCATGTGCTATGTCTTCGTGGTCATTTTCAGTTGTTTTTCTGTCCGTTAAAATGCGTGAATCTAACGAAGAAATTCGATACATTTTGAAGTTTTATTACCTAAAAGACGGAAAAATACGACAAAAGTCGCTTGCGTCGCTTGCTCACGAGTCACCAGTCCTGACTCTCTGTATATTTTGACTGAGCCTGTGACCAAAACTACAAACATAGTATTCAGGGAAGTTTTATTAAAATGTGGCTGGTATTTTAGTATATTGTGTCGTCTTACGACTTCCACGCGAACGAAGCGCGGGCAGAAGCTAGTTCACAATAAAGTTACATGCGCAGTAATAATTCACTTCCATAATTATAACATAATATGTAAAACAAAAGTTTTGTAGCGACCCTAGCGATGCGATATGCTGAACTGCATTTTTGATATTTCCAGCGGGGCACAGGGCGGACGGCACGCCAGTCGCTTACATACCTCTGCCTTGCCACGTCATGCTCATAGTACATACATTAATTAACCGGAATATTGTGATATACTTCAGTACATCTTTAATTAACAAATCTATTTATCAAGAACCCTTAAATAACACGCACAACGTTTTAATTACCCAAATTCAATAATACACCGATTGCAGAATAGTGCGTGTTGATGAGAGTCACAATGATGAAATTATAATTTCACAATTATTAAATTATTTAGGTAATAAAAGTGCGAAAATAATCTAAATGCTGAATATTAACTAAATAAATGAATATGAACACTTTCAAATGGTTTAAAAAGTTTTAATACCTGTTACAAGGGTAGATTAGCGTGTATACAGACGATATTTAGCTTGTTATAGCTTTATTCAGCTACTAAGTTGCTATAATATTGCTATTTTACGAATAAAGCATTTTATTTTGTGGCCAAATTGCTGGAATAACATCTGCGTAAGCGCTTATCGACATTAACCATTCAACTATGTCAGCTTTAAAATTCCAGAAACGCTTTTATACAATGATTTATTTATTTATTTATTTAATACTTCAAGCACATAAATGTACAGAGGCGGACTTAATGCCATAGGCATTTTCTATCAGTCAACCTTTGGGTGATGCAGAGACAAACAGATGAATGATTATACTCCATTTACAAATATTTTATTAAAAATATAAAAAATATAAATATTGCACTAGACAAATAACGGCTAAATAACGACAGTTATTGTGTAATATTGTTGAAATTGTGTAAAAAAATGTAAATTGTAAATAGATTACAGTGCTTTGTATATATCGTGAAATAACGGGAGTTTATTAAACGTTTACATCGAAATAACGAAAGGGTGAGAACAGTTATTTGCCTAATGTTATAATAAATGGAGTACCTATAAGTTATCAACGGAGTAAATACAAAATGTAGGTGCTCCGTGCCACCCAGGCAATATGACTTGCTATTTGCTATACAGGCGACATCGTACGTACCGTCCGGCGATATTCTACTCTCTATTTTAAAATCGCGCCCAGTTCGGAACATTTCCGAATTTTGTCGAAATTATTGAAATACGGGACAATTAAGGGACAAAATAAAAATAAAACTAAATATTTTATGTCACATAAACCTACATGGGCACTTATGAAACGTCAGAAGCTAGGTACACGGTTCCAATTAGTCGTTTCGTATGGAGAAGAGCCGGCAAGAAACTCCACGGTTACTCTTTTAAAAATAATTGACTTTTACAATATTTTCAAATACAGTGTTAATAGGTATGGGAGGACAGTGTAGGCCTTTCAACAATTACCAGGTACTTAACAAAATAGAAAAGTTCCAACAAATCTACACTCTACTACGACGTGAGACGTGTAGCAATACGGGACGCAATGGTCAAATACGGTGATACTGTCGTATATACGGGACGTATGACGACAATAGCATATCATGCTGGAGGATCCACCCTTGTTTACGTCAAAAGAACTTCGCACTTTCTCACGTCACCATCATCATCCTCTACTACCAACCTATCCCCACCTACCTACCTATCACCCATGCTTACAACAGTCCGCTACTGGACATAGGCCTCTTCTTAGTAGGTTCCTATGGAGAAGAACGGGCCAGAAACCCACGGACACTCTTCTAAAACAAATTATTGATACAAAAATGGGTTACATCATTCATGTTGAAGTATGTGAAAAGTATATGAAAATGGGTTACATCATTCATGTAGAAAGACGTACACGTTAGAAGCGTCCGTAATAAAGCAATTCAAAAATTAAAATTAATTAAAACAAGCCGTGGCAGCTAAGAGATGACCAGTCCCAACTGACGGCGCCCGTCCACGAACATGACGAATGGATTAGCACCATTTAGCTCAACCATTTTGAAGGGAACTTAATGGTCCAACACACATCATCATCATCATCATCACACCACTAGGGCATGCAATATCGGAAGGTTCTCAATTCCGGAACTGAGTTCCAATACTGGAGATCTGATTCCGGAATTCCGGAACTGGTTCCGGAACTGGTAACTTTTAAAGTTTGTTTCAAATCAAACAAGATTTATATATTAATTATATCAGTCTTTTAATAATTTTTAGTACCTATCAAATTAAACATCTTTCTCCCTTATTACTCTATAATTAAACATTTTAAACCGTAAAATCAACAACGCTTATTTATCACACAATAGAAGTCTTTTAATCATTTTTAGTAAAAAATTAAACATCTTTCTCCCTTATTACTCTAATTAAACATTGGCCGTCTAGCGGCTTGTGGAAAGTTCCACAGACTAGTTTGGTTGCGTTTAGATAAAATAATAATCAAAATATCAAAAAATTATGAATATCGGAATTCCGATATTACTCCTCTCAATTCCGGAATTGAAATATCAGAAAAATTGTTACGGAATTCCGGAATTAAGAAATTCCGGAATTCCGGAATGCATATGCATGCATGCAACCTATAGCCACCACCAGCGAAACATTTGAGTGAGCATGACATAAGAATTTGTAATGGATATTTTAATAGATACCAGCCATATTGATAAGATTTTAATCAGTACTAGACATCTACGATATATATATTCCCCGATTAGCTTAAATAGCTACTTTTATTAGTACTTGTAATTAATCACACGTTTTCAAGTTTCATTAGGTATCTTATACCTACAACAATAGCAGTTAATTTAACGTGTAAAGATATTGTAGCGGTGTCGAAAACGCCACATGCGAACTACGCATCAAAAGACCTTACGTCTCAAATCCTGCATCGCGCAATCAGAGTTTACCACGCGACTAGCATATATTCAACATCCCGACGTCAACCGTCGGGCAGTTGCCCACCAGACACAACACCCGTCTGGTCGGAGGATCCTCCCTTTTCTATAGAGTATGAGTGAACTTTACACCCTGTTCCTCATACCTCTATAATATGACAACTGACTTGTACTTAATCGTTTGGATAAATCATGAAACATTTCCATAAAATGCGTTTTTTTTTTTTTTTTTATAATCATCATGAACTTTGCTAACTGCAATGTTATTTTTCCAGCGGGGTAATTGCGTAACACACTATCAGTAGTAATGGGTTTATAGTTCACCAACATTCATTGCGTCATTTACGTTGTTGAGCAGACAAATTTTTCGAACATATGAAGCAATGGATTAGAAATATGCTTCAAAATCATTCAGATTGCGATTGATTGTGTGTTACGCAATGGGGGCTATCGTTTGTGCTCACCAGTCGGCGCCACTGTTGACTAAGGTTCTGTCAGTACTTTTATTTTATATGTTTTGAATATGTTTAAGTATTCATACTTCATAAAATGTTTATTTTATTACATTTTAAAATATCAAATGAATATTTACATTATAATGTTCCTAAAATTGGCAAACATTAAGCAGGCTAATATTGTTCTTCCTCCAAGAGCTACGAAATTAGATCCTAAGTTGTTACTTAAAATCTTAAGCCATACTTAATCAGAAATGGCACAATCTTTACAATCTATACTATATATTATTATAAAGCTGAAGAGTTTGTTTGTTTGTTTGTTTGAACGCGCTAATCTCAGGAACTACTGGTTGGAATTGAAAAATTCTTTTTGTTTTGGATAGTCCATTTATTGAGGAAACATATAGGCTATACAACATCACGCTACGACCAAAGGGAGCGGAGCAAAAACGGGAAAAAATAAACATATATTTTCTTGCAACAGGGACTGAACGGGGGTCTTAAAAATTCAAAGTAGCCCCTACTAGAGCATGTGGGATCATATGACTGAGCGCTATATTTGCACATTCTCAAACATTTTTCTTTTTTTTAGGGCACATAGTTTTCGACTTTTGAAGAAAAAAAAAATATTAATACTGTTCCACAGATTTTTCTCTATGTTAACTTCGGAGATAAGGGATCTTCGAAGTTTACATAGAGAAAAATCTGTAATTATTCTGTGTGATAGAAATTTATGTAAAGATTACAGGAAAAATAATAAACTCAAAGCATTTATTTCAAATAAACCAATTACAGGCACTTTTGAATTGTCAAGGGATCGGTCAGTCAGAAAGATGAAGCTAGTTGCCCATTCCAAAGCGTAGTAGGTTCCTATGGAGAAGAACGGACAAGAAACTCCATGGACACTCTTTTAAAACAAAATATTGTTACAAAATATGGGTTACATCATTCATGTTGAAGTTATACATGTGAGAACAATGTAGAAAGACGTGCACGTTAGAAGCGTCCGTAATAGAAACAATTCTCAAAAATTAAAATAAGCCGTGGCAGCTAAGAGATGACCAGTCCCAACTGACGGCGCCCGTTCACGAACATGACGCATGGATCAGCACCATTTAGCTCAACCATTTTGAAGGGAACTTAATGATCCAACACACACGCCACCACCAGCGAGACATTTGAGTGAGCATGACATACTCTCAGCCGCCAGGGCACATTCAAGTCAATAAAAGACATATTACCCGGTAAATGGTAGCTCTATAGTATATACAATACGATGTCACTAAATACACATGCACATACCCAAACACATTATTAAATAACAGTCAAGAGCGAGTCGGACTCGAGCACCGAGGGTTCCGTGGATGGCGCTGACCTAAAATATTTCAGTTTTAGGTCAGTACCATCTCTTGACCGATAGTGGGACTAATGTAATTTTTTTATGCTTTTTTAGGTACGGATACCCTCGGTGTGCGAGTCCGACTCGTTCTTGACCGGTTTTTTAATAATGTGTTTGGGTAAACCCCTTATCTATGTAGAGACACAAAATGACAAATTGACGGCAAAACCATAATAGCCGTAACAGCGTACGTTACACGCATGTCCGAATTAAGATACAGGCTGTGTAGGTGCTAAATTAGCCCCCGATTTTATGATTATTTGACATAATTATGATTTTTCTTATACCAGATGTGCCCAGGCCAACTGAAAGAATGAAAATGAATGTTCTTAATAAATATATTGTTGTTTATTTTGATGAATATGAAGTTATTTGAGAAGAAATTTATTTTTATGTTTCACAATCATCTAGCATACTAACCATGAATTGCAAGAGGCGCTTCACTTTCACTTCGATACTCGAACTCGTGTTATGCATATTATTTCACCATACATCGTAAAAGAAAGGGATAATCCCAGCGATGAGCAGTAAGAAGCTATTGCGGGTACCTACACATAAGCGCTCCCGTATAGTTGCGCAAGCTCATTGAAGCGAACGGCTGGGTGAGCGCCACATCAGTAAAGAAACGGAATAGAGGCAAAGCTTCTAGGGAGCGTGCAAAATTTATACCCATTTTGGTAGGGCCAACCCTACCAAAATAGGTATACATTTTGCACATATTTGATAAAACTAAATAAACCGAACGTTAATCAACTTACGTGTTTGAATTTATAATATAAAAAGTTAATTAGCGACACTATCACATATACTTAAAGACTATTTTATTTTTTTGCGTAGGTATGCATAAGTATCAAACCTATAAAAGTAAAAAATTGCGAATTGGATTTGCTCACTAAGAGTTTTTTAATGCTCTTAAAAATGCATAGAGAACGCTGCTGCCCTTGTAAGTCCCCTAGTAAGTCCCTTAGTCGCCTTTTACGACACCCACGGGAGGGAGTTAATGGGGTGATGCTATTCTTTACGTCCGGCACCACATCACCACATAGCACACGAACTTTAGGTACATAGGACTGCGAATATGGGCGCTGCACCAGACCTGACATACCGATTCGCGGTCTTCACACAAGACCATGACTACACAAACGGTAATCGGTTCCCTTCGGTTTGTGTATTAGGTGGGGCACCATGTGGTGCCGGACGTAAAGAATAGCACCACCCCATTTCTTCCCGTGGGTGTCGTAAAAGGCGACTAAGCGACTAGAGAATGGGCAGCAGCGTTCTCTATGCATTTTTAAGACCATAAACTTAAACATAACTATAAACTTTTCACTTGCTTTGTTAAATGATGATCAATGGTAATAATTATTTCTGTAAATTGGATTAAAAAACACATTTCACGTCAAAAATAACTTATGTTTTAAAACTAGATGAGTTCGGTGTTCTTTTACTATCTGACTGCTCTGACAAGAAAGACCTAAACAAACTCACACTTTTTTTTTAAGTCCAGACAATCTTGGTCAGGCCATATAAGGTCTGAGGTAGCCTTTTGAGGAAAGTCCACACAAATTTGAGTGGACACGTCTAGTCAGTGCACGCATTTGTCAGTAATTGTGTAGCTCAACTATGAACTTAAGGAGCTCAACGACTCGACGAATAATACCAAAGTAATGAAAATTTGGGTAGGCCGCATAGAGCACTGAAACTGCCAGACAATCGGTAAGAATTAAAAGAAAAAAAAAAAAAACCCACGTAGTCACATTCATTTTGAATTCAATTACCCAATCTACTGCTGTTGATGCTGAATGCAAGACAAATAATAGATATGTTACGTGCCGTCTTTTGTTGATCGCTTCTGTACAAGTTGAACATATATGACAGGTGCGCATGCACAAACCATTACCTATGTTTCCTACTCAATTTAGTAACATAAGCAAATATTGTGTTTTACTATAAAGACGTTACCGTTATGGCTGTACATTTAAGCTTATATAGGATGAAAATTTTATAAGAAATATACTTGGTTATATAACATAACATCACGCAAGTATTCCCCGAAGGGTTAGGCAGATGTGTACCTAAAGTACACCCACATTTCGCCATGTAACAGGGGGCGAGCCTATTGCCATCTGCGAAATTCTAAATGAGAAAACCTAATAACACTTTTCTCGACCCGGGAATCGAACCCAGGACTATCATACTCAGCAGTAGCGTCCACTAGACCAACGAGGCAGTCACCACGAGGAGGACGAGGAGGTGTCATTTAATAGGTACTAAAACTTCGGCCAAACCTGAGCTTAGCTTTTAGTTACATATACGTAAGATATTTCTAAAAATGTTTGCACCATTGCAATTATCTTTAAAACGGTGAAAGTTTCAGAAAAAACGCTTGATAGATTTTGCGTGCTTCTCAGTTTTTTATCCGCGTTAGACATAACTTTAAAAATTAATTTCACTATGTAATATAAACATAATCAAAAATATTCATATATTGAATTATTAAGAAAATGCTCTAATTTAACTTTATTTTATTTTTTATCAAAGCATTATCACTAGGTATTCGTTTAGACGTTTTGGCACTCCAAGACGTCACCCTATTATATATATATATATATATATATATATATTTATTATTATGTCCCTTGCATAAGCAAGGGACATAACAATAAACAAATATAATAAATAAAATAAATAATGACAGCCGTGTTTCATTCATCCGGCATGGACATTCCGTTTCAGATGATCTATATAATTAGCTTGTGGAACTCCCTCTCGAAACGAACCCCAGCATACCTTATAAGCTTATTGTTTTTAAGTATATAATAAGCTAATAGTACGAGTACCATCTGGTGCCGATGGAAATAATAGCACCACCCCATTTCCTCCCGTGGGGGTCGTAAAAGGCGACTAAGGGACTTACTAGAGAATGGGCAGCAGCGTTCTCTATGCATTTTTAACACCATACTGCGATCGCCAACCCGCCTGCCAAGCGTGGCGATTATGGCAAACCCCCCCCCAATTGGGGGTGGCTTATTTCCAGCAGTGGACGTCTTTCGGCTGAAATAATGATGATATAATAAGCATAAGTACTAACATGCATGCAGCATTTGTACCTATTAAAATTGGATAATCGTGGTATATCATAAACACAACAAGTGAAGCCTCTTACTAACCGTTTCGCTATCTATATCAAGGTAGAGACGGGGTATATCTTTTATAATTTTATCACAGATTATTATCTATCAAAATCTATGACAGTAACGAACAACAATTTGTCTATTAATTGCTAAGGAAAAAAAATGTTTATCGAATGAAATCGTAACTGTTAAAGATACCTGTGTAGGTACATAGCGCCACCGAGGTGACAATGATTATTTTAATAGATATTCTATAGATGTTACCATGCAAACCACAGACATAGAGAGTTATGTAAATCATCACTTGATCTTCAATAAGTGCGCGGGAGTCGCAACCGGTGCAACTGTAGTATTTTATACCATTTACCTGCTGCGCAAGGAAATGTCAGCGGAAGGACCTTCGCACAGTGCAAATGTAGAGTTCATATTGCATCGTGTTTATCTACTATATTTAGATCCTAATTACGGGCAGGTCATACAGTGGGTACCTACGTTTTTCTTAGATTCGAGCAGTCTGAAGTTTAGTTTAAGAACTTCACTTCACTTCTTACTTTCAGTAAGTGTTATTGGTGGACAATATTTAAATGTATATTATCATAGATTAGTTACAAACTACCTTCCTTTCCTTCAGTGTGAAAAGCTAATTACATTTATGCACGATTTGCGTACCTAGTCCTATTCAATTCATGCGTTACATCATTCATACATAAATGTTTCTATGCATTATTTCGCTCCACGTCTTACTATATTGTTCTTCTCCACGATTTGCTGTCATCTTCAATGGCAACCCTGCAGAAAAGAATTTGAAACCATCACGTTTATCAACTGTTTTAAAATTCAGAATAATTATGTATAAAGTCGCCATTTCCTAACCGTACTTACTATAGTCCTGTGGGATTTGGTACTCAGGATGGCCAGGATCGAGAAAGTGTTTAAAGATTAAAAAGAAAATATTACACAGACCATTATTTTACTATGCATGGTTCCACTTAGTTTCGGGTAAAACAGCCACTTCGATTCAACCAAATTACTTATGTGACTTTATCGTCGCCTTAGAGTGAAAACCTCGTATATGCGAAAAATGCAACTTTACAGGAGGATGATAAAACTGCGCCCTATAAAATTTTATTAACACAGCTTCTTCATATATGTCTCTTTTAGTGTTTTTATTTTTTTGTGAAATTAGGACGTGCGTGGCGAGGTTTTCTTTCCAAAAATGTAATAAAATAAAAATGACTAAAATTGTATTCCCGAGGTTTTCACTCTAAGGCGATGTTATGTAAGTGATCAAATGAAAAGTTGAATGAATGGGATTTGAGTAGTATACGTTGTACTTGTAGTTTTAATAAGCCTACTTTGAACTTTTTTACTTAACCTTATAAGCAAGTCATTGGTACAGCCTACAGGACTCACAAGTACCTAAAATAATCATTGAAGTATAATGATTAACAAATTCCGTGAATATTGCATATTGTCATCATGACAATGTCAGTTTATTTCGATAAATATTTTGCCAAGATTCCTCATCGTGCTTCCTCAATATCGTTAGCAGATGGAAAAGGATACATCCCATTATAGCCCTAAAATAAATGACCAACATGTGATACGAATATTTAAACACAGGATTGTTAACGATTTCAACAATTGCATCCTTTAGTAGGTCAATGTCAGTATAGATGCATGAATTTAAAGTTAAATTAAGGCGGTCTCGTGATTATGTTATCGAAGAATACAGTTTGACAATGTATTCGCCAATAAATAGTAGGAGCGAATGAGTGATGAGCTGATGACAGTTTAGTGCCGTTGATTGATGTTTAATTTATAATAACACTAAATTAATAAAATACAAAATTATAATGATGTATCTGAACACGTTTAATAACCAATTCGAATTTTGCGACCTTATAAATGGGCACATGATTGCATAAAATATTCATAGAAAGGTAGCCTTTAAATTATATAGTTTAATTTGGTCGAATTATTTCAAGGTAGTCTAACATCAAAGCGGACGGTTAACTCTCAAACTTCGATCAGTATGCAAGGCTGCGTCGGTTTAAGTGGTGCAGTCCTGCATTTACCGTCTTTAAGATATTTGCAGAAGTGTTGGCTATTTTTATTTAATTATAGATAACAGAAGGCCGGCCTGTGCTTGATACGTATTTGTATAAAAAGTGGCGAAGAGCCGTCAGTGCATGTCACTCGCAAGCGGCAGGTGTGCGTTGCCTAGCTGTCTGCCTGCACAAACCTCTACCACTAATGATCAGCTGATTGTTTCATAAACGAATCATAAAGTGAATCTGTGAAAATGGTGAGAAGATTTTTTTATTATTTATTTGTTGTTTAACGGCCCTTGGAATTCAGCTGAGCCCAAATGATGGAACCACCAGGTACTTTTTTTTAATTTTATTACTTAAAGGATTTTTCGAATACCAATGAGTGAAGAACATTTTATTTTATTAATCTGATTTTAAATATAATATATGCTCAAAATACGTTAATTTTGGCCACGTGCTATCTATCATAATAGCTGTAGATACCTAGGGATATTAAATTAATATTGCGATAATTCCGCTCGTTACTTAGGTAGGTACAATAATTTTTATGTGCGTGAAACAGTAAATTAGATAATTTTTAAATTGGCTTAAATCGGTAATAATATGTACGGTTTTTTTTTTTTTTTTGCATAAAGCCTTTGTTTGCAAACATAAACAACAACATGACAATGAAAAGGGAACTTAATACAATGTTAACAATGCATATTTTAATACTGAATCCCTTTTGTTAATTCTATTTTCTTTTGCAGTGGCCACATGTCACAGTGTATCTTTACAAACTGAAAGAGTATCGATAAATTATAAACAATGTTGGTAAACACGTTCAACTAATCACCACATAATTATTTTATTAGCACGCAGATTTTTAAATCTCTCGAATTATTGTGAAAATCGCCATGCGCCTACTACTTAGGTAGGTACTCAACTTGAAACAACTTATACTTAATTATAGTTAAAAGTAGGTAGGTACATAGTAGATATAGGTAATCTATCTATATCTATACATATAATAAAATCGTAGCGAAGTCAAAACTGTACATTGAATATTTTTGAAAAAAAGTAAATGCTACGAGGTCTGGGAACGATTCTGACGCCGAAAATATAGTTTTTAGAATTTTTGTGTTTGTCGGTTTGACTGTTTGTCTGTTTGTCTGAATGTATGTTCCAGCTAAACGCAAAAACTACCGGACAGATTTTGTTCAAATTTTGCATAGGTATTCCCTATAGGTCTGGTCAAATTACTACGTATAAATTATCACGCTATTTGTTATGGGGGATGAGCAGTATTGCATTATGTTTTGAGATGGGTTCATAAGGGCAGGTACCTTAACCGTGGTCGCTACAAGAAAATGGTCTTAAGAGACTATCCTTAGCCTTTAGAAAAAAATTGATCTGCATTCACAGATTTTAAAAAAAAATGTAGAGTCAGCAAGAAAATGGGCAATTTTCACAAAAAAGTTTTTTGATGCCAATCGATCCTGTTTCTTACGAGGATCAAAAAACTCTATGGGACCAACTGAGGTTTGAATACTAGAAAAGTCATAAATCGAAAAAAAGTTTTCCCATACAGGTCGTAGGTGAGACTGAGATGAGAACGAACACAATGTATTAGGGTATGATGATAACAGTCGAATTATTCCATTACTACTTTGCTGTGTTGAATAGGAAACGAATATAGCAGATAGTTGCAGATTTAATCTTTTAAATGATTATCATACCTTATGATAAGCAGTCAATTATGACATATATGTTATTTCAGTCAACTTTCAACAAAGCAATGCAAATTTGATTTCGATTCCAAAGAATTGATATTTATGTGCTTCTTTTTAGGGATCCGTACCAAATTGGTAAAAAAGAACCCTTATGGTGCGACGCAGTCCGTCTGTCTGTCACAGCTAGATATCTCAAGAACTACTAATGTTATCAACTTGAAATTTGGAATAATTTTAGATGACGTTTGCCCAACTATGTTGCAAATAAGAAAGTTTTTTTTTTGCAACTGGGACATAACTGGGTGTCTTAAAAATCGAAGTGGGACTACTAGGGTATGTGGGGTATCGTATAAAAGAGCGCTATTTGCACATACTCATAATTTCTTTTAGGCCCCATTTTTTCGACTTTTGACAAAAAAATTAAAAACCATTCCCCCTTATCTCCGTTGTTTGCATATAAAAAATCTGAAATTATTCTATGTGATAGAAGTTTATGTAATGATTACAGGAAAAATAAAACGATTTCTCTAAATAACACACTTTTTCAGAAATCATCAACAAAAATTACATTAGTTCCATTATCGGTCAAGAGATGGCGCTTACCGAAAACTGCAACATTGTACACCGCAGTGTTAAAATTCTCTGATGAATATTGACCTCACCGATGAAAATTTAAAAACATTTCACGGTTCAAAACCAAAATGTCCTCCTTCCTACCTACTCGCAGATTGCTTTGGGTTAAGCACAGTAAGTTGTAGTTTTTTTCTGGGCATATAACTATTTAGATACTAATACGAATAAAGCTATACAATTATGATGGTACGGAACCCTCGGTGCGTGAGTTCGACTCGCCCTTGACCGGTTTTTTTACATTTTGTTACTGTAGTTGTGATAGTTCGAAGAACTTTATAGGACTTTATTTTATTTTTTTGGGTGGGAAATTATCAAATAACTTCTCCCGCTCTGAGCGGAGCTCCGCGGGCGTGTCAGACTTTTACTGACTAAAACCCACCTATGTTACTTCAGTTGCCTTTGTGCCAGGGCCACGGTATCCCTTTCGGAAAAACCCGCAACCCTGGCAGGCATTGGTCCTAGCGGACACCGTCACAGTTCGTGCTGACATCACTTTGTGGCACGCGTAGAACACAACGCGCCGTCAACCTGGGCCTGGTCCTTACCAGACGGCGAGCTGCCCAGTGCTCGCCGTCCGCAAGCCCGCGCCTACGGTGGTCGGGAATCGCCAATTGATTCCCGCCGCCCAGGGCGTCTTCTACGGCGACTAGGGGCGTGAGGGTGCACAGACTGGCCGCTCCCTCACGCGTTCCGCTTCCTCCTTCGCGAGTATTACTGCTTCGCAGAAGGAGGTGACGGACTCCCATGCACTCTCGCTTCGTACCATGGACCATTACGGGACACCGCACGCTAAACAAACAATTCCACACAATAGACATATCGAACAATCCTCTATGCAGAGCTTGCATGGAGGCTGAGGAAACCCGTCGCGCATGTGCTCTTTGAATGCACAGGCGTCACCCAGATTAGAACAGAGACCCTCGGGGCACCCTGATTCACAGATGTTCTAAACATGCCGGGAGACGTAATTAACTTATGGAGGGAGGTGGGCTGGTTGGAATAACCACTGATGGCCGCCATGGCCCATGTACAATGGTCCACCTGAAGGACTAAGTGCGGAAACCAAACCCTTTACCATAGAATATAGAACTGTACGACCCTTGCTCCCGCGTCGCTATTCCCGACTCGCTGTATATTTTGACTGCTGTGACTAAAACTACAAACGTAGTGTTCAGGGAAGTTTTATTAAAATGTGGCTGGTATTTTAGTATATTATGGTGTTTTACGACTTCCACGCGAACGAAGTCGCGGGCAGAAGCTAGTAACTAATAATACTCATCACTGTAATTAAAAGTTGAACACGTTGTACGAGCACAAAAGTGAGTCGATAAGACATTCATTACATATTATGCGCCATTCATGAGCGTCAGCACAGCCTTGGTAATGACTTGCTTGTCATTACCATGGTCGAGTGGAACTATTTACACCTCGCGTCCATACTGCTGTCTAAGGCCCGTATTATAGAACGTCACTCAATACTCAAGCGTTACTTAAGACTAGATTCAAGCCATTTGATTGGTTGAAACTAGTCTTAAGTAACGCTTGAGTATTGAGTGACGTTCTATAATACGGGCCTAAATCAGTATATTATAGTCAAACAATAATAATCAATAAGTATAATACTTAATTTATTCTCGTGTTGGTAAACATGAAACTGAAACAGTGCATTATCTGATTATTAGCGCTAGAGGGCTGATAAAAATGAGGTATTGCACTTAACCTTAGCGTAGGTTTACTTGAAAAGTTAGGAGTTGCTCTACTTCTTTTAAAGTAACCCATCGACTACTTGTAGGTACATACCTATATGCCTACAAGAAATAGTTCTCCATACAAGAAGATATCAACTTTGTATATTTACCTCCTTACTAATAAACGTTGTATAGCGTCTGTATAGTTACACAACGCTTTGTCTTCTTCTTTCGAAAGTCAAATTACTGACGAGTGAAAGAGAGAAATCGGTGTGTACAGACGCTATACAACGTTTATTAGTAAGGAGGTTAGTAAGCAAACGTAATGCACAAGTTAAAGTAAATTGCTTATTCTTCGTTGGTCGCCATCAACCATTACATAGAAATTGTATTTCTTTGTTAAGTACTTTGTTTTTATTTTATTATTCAGGTTTACTTCAGTTTGTTTACTGTAACCTCATCATAGCCTTTAGTCACTCTAGTTACATACTTACTACAGTTTAGAATATTGGTCGACGCATGCGCTTCAGTGGCATTACGCATGCAACTTATCAGCCGACACTTTCGCTTTCCCGGTTCCAAAATAACATAACAACATTGATAAATCCCTATCAAACAAATAGATAGCTACCTAAATATTTAACTTATGCTTCAAAGCTCGATGGAAAAATGATTAATGAAATGATCGAACACGGAACAACATTAGATAGTCTATCTTGCATTCAAACGATATTCAAACCGGCACAATATTTTTGTGATACTTTATTGATTTTGAATACTAGTAATTTATCATCAGTTAACATGAAAAAGAAATTGGAAAGGAAAAATATTGTTTTAAAATTTTCTTCTCTTGTATCATCAAAACACACACCAAAATGTTGTCTTCGAAATTAATAAACAAGCGTGAATAATTATTTAGCTTAGGTATAGGTAGGTAGGTACGCGTATAGATTATGATCCGCTGGACTAAAATCCAATCACAACGTTCCAAATTGATAAAAGCTAAGCTGATGACGTTGAACATTATATACATTTTATGTTTTGTGATTGGGACAAATCGACTTAATATGCGTTTTAGTTTTCCTTTAGATATTACTGACCGATACCAATATTAAACGGTTTCTTCGTAATAGGTACTTAGATCCTTGACAACATTTAATCTATACTAATATATAAAGCTGAAGAGTTTGTTTGTTTGTTTGTTTGTTTGTTTGAACGCGCTAAACTCAGAAACTACTGGTTGGAATTGAAAAATTCTTTTTGTGTTGGATAGTCCATTTATTGAGGAAGGCTATAGGCTATATAACATCACGCTACAACCAAAAGGAGCGGAGCATACATGAAAAATGTTGCAAAAACGGGAAAAATTATTCTTTTTGAGAGCTTCCGTTGCGTGCGCTGCGTAAACGGTTTAAGTTAGGCAAATATAATGTATGATGGAATTGATCCTCTTTAAATTTTCTAAAAAAAAGTCTGCGACAGCATATGCCTATCTTTTAAGATTGACTCACTATACCCTTTTTTATGGTAATCAAATTTGTTCGAAATTAATGCATTATTTGCGAAGGAGTTTTCATAAACATGGTATTAATCCTTATCCAAATAAATACGTTATTCATCACAAGTATTTAATTTTGAACAAAGTTGCCCTTACATCATTTAATTTCAATGAATATCTTAGGAGATATAACTGTTTTATAATAACTCCGCAGCAAAGTAATGATCAACTCTGCGAGGTAGTCTATTCTAAAGCTGAAGAGTTAGTTTTTAGGGTACCGTATCCAAAGGGTAAAATGGGACCCTATTACTAAAACTCCGCGGTCCATCTGTCTGTCTGTCTGTCTGTCCGTCTGTCACCAGGCTGTATCTCATGAACCGTGATAGTTAAACAGTTGAAATTTTCACATATATGATGTATTTCTGTTGCCGCTATAACAAAAAATACAAAAAAACAGAAAAAAAATAATATTTAATATATGGCTGCCATACAACGGACATGATTTTTTTGCCGTTTTTTTTGCTCTGCCCGCGTGGATGTCGGTTATCGTCTAAAAAAGTAGCCTATGTCCTTCTCTATATCCCAGGTCGATCGGTTCAGCGGTTTAGGCGTGAAAACGTAACATACAGACAGACAGACAGACAGAGCTACTTTCACATTTATAATATTAGTATGGATAGCTTTTTCCCGCGGCTCCGCCCGTTTGGATGTAGGTTATCGCGTAAAAAAGTAGCCTATGTCCTTCTCCATGTCCCAGGCTATCTTTGCCAAATTTCATGACGATCGGTTCAGCGGTTTAGGCGTGAAAACGTAACATACAGACAGACAGACAGACAGACAAATAGACAGACAGACAGTTACTTTCACATTTATAATATTAGTATGGATAATGATTTGTATGGATGGTACGGACCGCTTCGTGCGCGAGTCCGACTCGCACTTTGCCGGTTTTTTGTTTTTTGAACGCGCTAATCCCTGGAACTGCGAGTTGGATTTGAAAAAATCTTTTTGCATTTTACAGCCCAATTCTTGAGGAAGAATTACATTCCTATTAACTAGAACACCATTTTTTTTTAAATGAAAGTTTATGCGAAAACGAAGTAAAAGCACGGGCAGGCAATGTGTTGCGACGGGGTGGGTCGGGGGAACAAGAAATTTAACGCGGACGAAGTCGCGGGCAGAAGCTAGTCATATTATAATTCATTATCATTCTACATTACGTAGGTACTTAAATGATCAGCCTTTCATTATCATGACGTATCGGTAATTTTTATATCCATGAGTTAATATGGATAGTACATAAAGTATGCAAAACGTGTGAAACGCCGTATTACAAAATAGTACATTATGATACAAGTGTGCTGTGTTGGTCATTACACCCGAGGCGGTATTATTCGCGCGAGTCGTAGACGAGCGCGATAAGGGAGCCGAGTGTGTAATGATCAATGCACACGCGGTTCATACGACGGTTTTCAACACACTTGCGAGGAATAAAACAGACTTGTTGTAAAAACTTATGCTACAATAACGTAATTATAAAGATGATACATTTAGACTTATAAAGTTCAACTGACCTTTGTTGCCAGGTACTGACTATCCGGACGTTTTTTTAAAAACCTTTCAATGTCGTTTGGTGACAATACTTTAGATTTCGTATTTTTGATAGTAACTTATAACAACACAACGAAAACGTTAACTTTATATGGAAAATGGCGCGCTGGTTTTGTATTTTTTTTCCGCGCGCCCCGCTTGCGATGCGCGCGCAGGTGTAAATAAAGGCACTGGCAAAACCGCTAAATAGCCTTTATGAAAATAAAAATAAAATAGACTGATCGTAGTTTAGTTAGTATGGAATTAGAAGGTACTATTGGCATAGAGAAATATACATTAGTTCAGTGAGAATCCGCAATAATAAAACATCAGTCGGGATTTTTTCCGTTTGGTTCCGGGAGGGACCACGGACAATTTAAGGTAGGAGTGAGGTGTATATTATCGTAACAGCTAAATACAACAGGTATCACAAGATAACAGACTGTAACTGTTACAAATAAACTGAAAAAACAGCTTCTGTTCCACGACAAGATAACAGAATCCATCCAGTCACAAGCTTTTGTCTATTCATGCTTATGACAGTTACCTTAGTTAGAATAAATATAAAAAATGTTACTGTTACACTGTGACACCCTGTTATATCGTCCGTCACAAGCTCTTTCCTTTTCTCGCATAGGTGTAAGTAACACCATAGTTAGAAAGAGAAGCACCTCCGTGTATTATAACTGTGCAGCTGTGATAACAAAGAACACACAATATTTTGTTCCCACATAGTATGAAATAACAGCCTGTTATTTTGTAACAGGTTTTTGGAACTGTTAATTACGTGGAACAGAAACAGGCGGAACAGTAGTGCTATTCTGTCTAAATCTCACCATGAAAACTTAGGTGAAGTGAGCTTGAAGTGAGGTGTCTTTCCACCTGATGTTAGGGATTGACACTATTGACAGCTCACTCCACGCTCACTTCACCTAAGTTTTCACGGTGAGATGGTTACAGAATAGTACTGCAGGTGGAATGACAGCACACTTCACCCCAGTTTTCACGGTGAGATATTTACAGGATAGCACTGCTGATAAGCGATTTTACCTGTTACACTCCTGATTTAAGATAAATAAATTTTAGTTAATTTTGGGACTAAAGGCAATTCGGAAAATTAAAAAATAAAGTGATCGCGCGGAATCCTATTGGCATGAAGTTTCTTAGACGAGATTAAAAAAAAACACATATTTTCGACTAGTAAACAGTTATCTGTGGCGTTACAGCACTAGTACGGTAACATAAAGTAAAAAGCACGCGTTTTTAATACACTGCATTATGGACCTAAAAGCGGTTGATTAAGAGCCAGTTTACGAGCAAGTGTGTTAAAAATATAATTAAAGTTTAAAGAATTACGTTTTCAATCTTTTGATTGGACGACGTTTTACGAACCCATATAAGTACCTACGGTCAATTTATTTTAATTAAATTAAGATGGGACCTACATACTAATAATGTCTGAAATTGTGCATTTTGAAATGCTCACGCGTAGCTAACGACGTTTTTCAACACACTTGCGGGGAAAAAATAAATAATATTTCACAAACAATATTTTTTAACAAATGTTTGTGAAAAATGACTCGCTGGTTTTTTATATTTTATTTATTTATAACGTTAAGCTTTTGTTAATAATAATAATAAGTTTATTATTTATTTATTTTATTATTTATGTACACACAGTTAAATACATAGAGATACGATATCATTATAATTTCAGTACAAAGGTACTGCTTATTTATAATATTTTATTTATTTACACACTTAAAACCTCACAAAATTCTAAGGCGTGAAAACTCTTTGCTGAGATTAAAAAAGCGCACATCTCCGACTAGTAAATAGTTATATGTGGCCATCGATCACTAATTGATCGATGTCTGTGGCGCATTTTCCTGCACAAGTGCGGGAATGCAAAGTAAAAATCACGCGTGCTAAATTAATATACTAATAAACAAACCTAAAAACGGTGCATTAAGAGCACCTTTACGATCAAGTGTGCTGGTAAAAATACTTTGTTTTCTTACGCTCTTATTCCAACTGTTCAAATAAATGACCTAAGATTTAATAATAGAGCTACAATATAAATACAACTTTGTAGAAACTAAATAAAGTTAGATATTTCTGACCAGTCTAAGTACGTAGTACCGGTAGTACGTACTACGTAGAGACCATTATTCCCAATTATTTTAATGTTAATTATCTAAGTACTTAATCCTTAAAAGAGTCATTAATTTTTATGAGCATATTCCTTGTTATCTTAATCTTTAAATACTGAAGACAGATAAGATATTTGCTTATCGTTAGCAAAGATATGGAATCTTCGGCAATATGTTTATGATTAACGGGATAAGGTGTTTATGACCACTTGGCCCCGTGACTTTTGTTTACCAACTAGCTTCTGCCCGCGACTTCGTTCGCGTGGAAGTCGGAAGACGACAGAATATACTAAAATACCAGCCAAATTTTAATACAACTTCCCTGAATACTACGTTTGTAGTTTTGGTCACAGCAGTCAAAATATACAGAGAGTCAGGACTGGTGACGCGAGAGCAAGCGACGTACAGTTCCATATTCTATGGTAAAGGGTTTGGTTTCCGCACTTAGTCCTTCAGGTGGACCATTGTACAAGGGCCATGGTGGCCATCACTGGTTATTCCAACCAGCCCACCTCTCTCCAGAAGATAATTACGTCTCCCGGTGTGTTTACAACATCTGTGAAAGATCTGGGTGCCCCGAGGGTTTCTGTTCTAATCTGGGTGATGCCTGTGCATTCAAAGAGCACATGCACGAAGGTTTCCACAGCCTCCACGCAAGCTCTGCACAGAGGATTATCCGACATGCCTATTGCGAGGAAGTGTTTGCTTAGCGAGCACTGTGATCTTCCCCGTCACCAGGCGAAGGCTAGTCCTATCCATGAATAATAACCGCCTGGTTAGCCTTCCATCTAAGAATGGAATAGCCTCCCTGGACTATCTGCAGGTCGGTGTCGAGGTCCATCAGCTCTTTTCTAGTAAATTATTGAAAGCCTATGTTCCTGCATATACACTAATGGCACAACACTGATACATTGAATGTTTCTCATTGTCATTCTTAGAGATTATTCCTGACGACCAGCTATCACTAATATAATATATAACAGTACATTGTAATTGTAAACACACGGGAAGTCAAGTATAAGTCCCCTATTTGAGGAGTAGCTAGAGAGGCGCCACTGCGTCCTCACCTTCCGCCTGACGCAAGTCCTCACCGGACACGGTTGTTTCGGGAGGTTCCTGTTCAGGATAAGGCGGGAGGAAACGCCCGGGTATTACTACTGTGTGGATCGCCCGGAGGATACGGTGGAGGTCTGCCCGGTTTGGGTAGAGCACCGCCGTGTCCTCGCGGAGGCGATTGGTGGTGACGATATCTCGCGTCCAGCCCTGGTCAAGACCATGGTACGGAGCGAGAGTGCATGGGAGGCCGTCACTTCCTTCTACGAAGCAATAATGCTCGCGAAGGAGGAGGCGGAACGCGTGAGGGAGAGGTACTCTGTGCGCCCTCATGCCCCTAGTCGCCGCAGGAGACGCCGGCGGAGGGAATCAATTGGCTCGACGGCGCGTTGTGTTCCACGCGCGCCTCAAAGAGATGTCATCATGAACTGACGGGATCCACTAGGACCGATGCCAGCCAGGTTTTCGGGTTTGTCCGAAAGGGATACCGTGGCCCTGGCACAAAAGCAACTGAAGTAACACGGGTGGGTTTTAATCAGCAAAATTCTGACACGCCCTCGCGCTCCGCCAAGAGCGGGAGAAGTTATTTGATAATTTTTTCGAACTATCACAATTACAGTAAGAAAAAACGTAAAAAATAACCAGACAAGGGCGAGTCGGACTCGCGCATCGAGGCTTCCGTACCATCATATATATAGCTTCATTCGTATATGTACCTAAATACTACAAGTACTACAACTGTGCTTCACTCAAAGCAACCTGCGAGTTCACAACCAAAATGTCCTCCTTCCAACCTATGGAAGGAGGACATTTTGGTTGTGAACCGTGAAATGTTTTTAAATTTTCATCGGCGAGGATTTTAACACTGCGGTGTCTTATTGCAATTTTAGGTCAGCACCGTATCTTGACCGATAGTGGAACTAATGTAAGTTTTGTTGATGATTTCTGAAAAAGTGTGTGTGATTTATTTTTCCTGTAGGTAATCTTTACATTTCCTATCACATAGAATAATTTCAGATTTTTATTATGCAAACTTCGGAGATATTACTAGAACGGTATTTTTTTTTTTGTTCTCAAAAGTAAAGAAACAATGCGGGCTAAAAAAAAAACGTTTGAGAATGTGCAAATTGCGCTCTTTCATACGATACCCCACATGCCCTAGTAGCCCGACTTCGATTTTTTAAGACCCCCTTTAACCCCCAAAATAGTTGGGCAAACGTCATATAAAACTATTCCAAATTTCAAGTTGATAGCACTAGTAGTTCTTGAGATATCCAGCTGTGACAGACAGACGGACAGACAGAGTCGCACCATAAGGGTTCCTTTTTACCATTTTGGTACGGAACCCTAAAAATAAGCACAACAAATATAAATTCTTTGGAATCGAAATCAGATTTGCATTGCTTTGTTGAAAGTTGACTGAAATAGCATAATATGTCATAATTGACTGCTAAGATCCATAAGGTATGATAATCATTTAAAAGATTAAATCTGTAGCTATCTGCTATATTTATTTATTTCATTTATTAAAACTGTGCACAAGTATAAACTGTACAAAGGTGGACTTAATGCCTTGGGCATTTTCTACCAGTTAGTTTGATGCAGAGACAATACACAGTAGGTGCAATAACAAAAAATAACTTAACTTAATATTTATAACTAAGACATAAGAATAAGTACATAATTATATACCTACATACTCGTACAACAAAAAATAAAAATAAAAAGTTATGAGAGTTAAACAAGAAAACCTACAACCACTTATTTCTGAGACGAATCTGCCAACTTCTTGTGTACCGTATTCTCGAGCTTTCACGTTAAATGTGAACTGATTGGTTACCGTCCTGATATTCTGAGGGAGAGCATTCTAAAGGAAAACCGCCTGGACAAAGAAAGAAGACTTTATAAAACCAGAGCGATGAAAAGGATAACGAAGAAGACGATTATATTCGTTTCCTATTCAACCCAGCGAAGTAGTAATGGAATAATTCGACTATTGTCATACACTGATACATTGTGTTCGTTCTCATCTCAGTATCATTACAATACGAACTACGAACGGATTCTGACTTTTCTAGTACTCAAACCTCAGTTGGTCCGATAGAGTTTTTTGATCCTCGTAAGAAACAGGATCGATTGGCATCAAAAACAAAATCTGTGAATGCAGATCAATTTTCTTGTAAAAGTTAAGGATAGCCTCTTAAGACCGTTTTCTTGTAGCGACCACGGTTATGGTACCTGCCCTTATTGACCCATCTCAAAACATAATGCAATACTGCTCATCCCCCATAGCAATTAGCGTGATAATTACCTAGTAATTTGACCAGACCTATTGGAACAAAATCTGTCCGGTAGTTTTTGCGTGTTGCTGGAACATACATTCAGACAAACAGACAAACAGATAAACAGACAAAATTTTTAATAACTATATTTTCGGCATCAGAATCGTTCCCAGACCTCATGGCAAATACAATTTTTTTTTTTTTTTTTTTCAAAAACAATGTACAATTTTGACTTCGCTACGATTTTATTATAATTTTGTATAGAATAGATAGATATACAAGAAGATATAGCCCAAGTAACACAGACTTGCTGAATAAAGTTTGAGTAATAGCAATTGGCAAATATAATATTTACAGCTATTAGCTCCATAGCGTGTGAGTAAAGGCTATTGAAATAGCCGAATTCTAAATAATATTCTCTTTCGACCTTTATAACTCTTGAAGATTAGTAAAAGTTGTATTAAGTTGAATATTTTTCTTAAAGCTTAGTAATAACTTATATACCGCACATAACACACTTTATTAATCCTGAAGCATTACAGATGATTTTAATTTGAAAAAGAGTGTCTGGGCAGCATTTATCTGTATAATAGTATAAGTAGCTGAATAAACGTAGTTATCTTATACTAATATATAAACTTTACTCAGCTTATTGCTTATGAAACACTATATACTGTAAAATAGTGTCCTCGTCAGCTGTCTTCTGAAAAATGGTGTAGTTAATTTATATTAAAAAGCTTGATTTTGAATAACCGCTTTTATTTTGTCTTCAAGTCACATATGGTTCCACATTTTATCAATTATTCAGCTACTGTATTAAAGTGTTTCCTGGGTTCTATATAGAGCTTATTTCAGTATAATGGAAATAAAGTCATAGTTTATAGCTAACTAACACGGAATCTGAATGATGTATTTTTATTCCACAATTACTTGTAAAAGTACAATTTTTTTATTCTAATTCTAATTTATTTATTTACTAGAATGTAAGTACAAATCAAGATCTTAAGACTAGTGTGGCCCAATTACATAAAAAAAGAAAAACAAGTTAAAACGAGTTATACAGATTTTTTCTGGGTACTAATTAAATTAGGGACGTTTATTCAAGTGTTATTCAGATATTTGTACTGCCAGATCACTATTTGTCAAATAAAACTTTAATAATTAGAAAGGCGTGACTGTGATTCAGAGTTATGCTCTAAAATACCTGCGTGGAAAGGTTTTATCCAGCTTAATTATAAGCTGGACAAAACCCATTAAAACTTATTTTTTAGGAAACTATTGAATCATTATGTATATCAAATGCCTCATTTGAGTAATTAATTGCAGTTAAAAATACAATGTATAATTTATTTAATGGTTTTTGAAAGATTAGCATTAGCTGTTTTATCCTAAGTATTTTTGTCACTTCTAAAAGTCTTTATTTATGTCTTATTTACTACCACTAAACTTGATTATCTAAGCGGCGCGTGAAAAATTTGGAGATAATTCATATGCTATTCACGATATAACTATTTGCGCAGTGATATTTAACGTGTATCAGGGTTATATTTATAATACATAATAATACCGTGCACCTCGTTATTGTTCTTTAATCAATGCAAATAACTATGTTCGAAGTGTCAGAACAAACTGCAAGATTAAACACCACTTTTTTCTACTTTACAACATAACTCTTATTTTTGTTTGAAAATGATTACGCAAATGAATTTAATCCTGAATAATTTCTGAATATCACTATCCAAAGCATTTGTCTGAATAAATATGAAATAGCAGCTGTATAAAAGAGATGTCAGCTTTTTTTCAGATTTTACTAAGCTAAGTGGGCCATTACTAAGCTATTACCCAGACTTTACATCGCTGTTATACAGACTTTAAAAATGTGCCCAAATTGCTTGAATAACAGCTGAATAGACGTTTACTCAGACATTATCCAGGCAATAGTTTCAGCTTATAGTTTCGCGGGTCGCTATAACTCAAACTCTATTCAGCATGACTGTGTTACTTGGGAGAAGATTGTTTTGTACAATACAGAATGCAGGCCAACTACTACATACTTACATAAAAAAGCAAGGTCGTCGTTATCATACAATTATGTAGCCAGCTAGATATAAAAACATGAAAATTATTCATGTTATTAAAAGTTGTTCTTGAAATGCTGCATTGAATTGAAATCAATAAGGTCGTCCTTAATTACGTATCTAAGTACTTGGTATTGAAACGCTCGTTATCTGGGTTAAAATCATTCTTAATTCTAATAAGTGGGTAGGTACTGAAAGAGTTCTTCGTTGGAACCGATTAGAAAGAATTAATTTTTCAAACGAATCCTTCGTAATTAAATATATATTTTATCTCATGCAAAACGTGCTTGTTGCTAATGCCAGCAAGTGGTATCAAACTCCTTATCTATACCTCAACTCACACGTAGAATAAAAAAACGTGAAACATTATGAAAAGTAACAAATCAAATGCTCATTAATTACCTGGGACTCGTCCTCGACAGCCGGTGGAACTTCGTGGAGCATTTCCGACGTTTGGCTCCCAGACTGGAGCGGGCCGGGGCTGCCTTGAAGCGGCTCCTGCCCAATCTAGGGGGTCTAAATGCCTCCTGCCTAAGGCTCTATGCGGGGGTCATAGTCCATGGCCCTTTACGGGGCACCGGTATGCGCGCGTTCATTGAGGTGGCGACCAGCCCGCAGGTTGAACCCGTCCGAATGGGTCATGGCCATCATGCTGGTCTGGGGATACCGCACGGTCTCCGGTAAGGCGGCAAGCCTCCTTGCCAGATTGCCGCCAGGGATCTGGAGGCAAAAATCATCGCGCACTTATGGGAGTGGCGCGAGGAAGTGAAACGTCGGGGCGTAACTCCACTGCCGCGAGAAATCACGGCGCAGCGGACAGAGCTCCGGCTGGATCTCATGGCGATATGGAGGGTGCGATTGTCGCAACCCAGCGCTGGGCACGCCATAACTGTGGCGATAAGGAGGAGTGGCTATAGAGGCGCCACGGCGCTCTCACCTTCCGCCTGACACAGGTCCTCACCAGACACGGCTGTTTCGGGAGGTTCCTGTTTCGGATAAGGCGGGAGGACACGCCCGGGTGTTAACACTGTATGGATCGCCCGGAGGACACGGTGGAGCATACGGTGGAGGTCTGCCCGGCTTGGGCAGAGCACCGCCGTGTCCTCACGGCGGCGGCGATCTCACGCGTCCGGCCCTGGTCCAGGCCATGGTCCGGAGCGAGAGTGCAGTCACCTCCTTCTGCGAAGCAGTTAAGGCTCGCAAAGGAGGAAGTGGAACGCGTGAGGGAGAGGCAGTCTGTGCGGCGGATTCCCTGGGCGGCGGGAATCGATAGCTGATTCCCGGCCACCGTAGGCGCGGGGTTGCGGACGGCGAGCTATGGGCAGAACGCCGCGCCGTCCGGTAAGGAACAGGCCCGGGTCGACGTTGCGTTGTGTTCCACGTGCGTCTCAAAGAGATGTCAGCAAGCACTGACGGGGTCCGCCAGGACCGATGTCTGCCAGGGTTGCGGGTTTGTCCGAAAGGGAAACGGTAGCCCTGGCACACAGGCAAATGAAAGGAACACGGGTGGGTTTTAGACAGAAAAAGTATGACACGCCCAGAGCGGGAGAAGTTATTTGATAATTACCCACCAAAAAAAAAAGGTATGCATATTTATCTACCGTACACTTGCATCATCAGTGAATCTAAGGTCATTGCGCAGACCGTTTTAAAGAAAACCATTTGTAATCTAATAAGTCCTAATTTCACACCAGCCGTCTTCATGTCATCAATAATATACGGTACAGACACGTTAATAAAAGAATAACGCGTCTTTCCTTTGTTTTGTATATGCAGGTCCGATGAAACAAAAGATGTTGAAGGTTATTTACAAAGTACCTCACCTCTCTCCATACTGTTATTAACAATTATAGGTACCTAATTTAACGTAAAATCTAAATAAATTAATTCCAAGGTTATTATCTTCCTGGATTATACTCCATTTACTACAGCATTAGACAAATAACGAGTTATTATGTCACTATTCATTTCAGCCGAAAGACGTCCACTGCTGGACATAAGTCTCCCCCAATTGAGGGGGTTTGCCATAATCGCCACGCTTGGCAGGCGGGTGGGCGATCGCAATATGGTGTTAAAAATGCATAGAGAACGCTGCTGCCCATTCTCTAATAAGTCCCTTAGTCGCCTTTTACGACACCCACGGGATGAAATGGGGAGTTATTGTGTAATATTGTTTAAATTACTGCACTTTACAGGAGGTACTCTAAATAACAATTTTTTTCATGATTTTATTTTACCACTTTGTCGGCGTGATTAATATGTATATCCATGCCAAATTATCTCTGAGCTAAGCTGGGGATGGACAGACGGACGGACATGACGAAATTATAAGGGTTCCTTGATAAATACGGAACTCTAAAAATCGATAATAACTACTCAGGCAGTGTTAAGACATTTCGTTTTTCTTTCGAACTTCTCCGTTTTGGTATGGTTTGGGCAATTTCTGGCCACGTTTGCATTGCACGTCCAGATCTTTAAGCCAGTACTCAGTACCTTCAAGGTTGTTAATCACTAGCTGGTCCTTTACCATCATCCTTGTAATGCGGTAGAGATCCATCGTACGTGCTGTGCTCCATTGCTCGTTGGCAAGTTTGCTCATGACTTTCTGTTGTTCGTGTGCCACCAGCTTAGAATTACTTTTGCTGCTGACGGTTAGGTACTTAACGCAATAGATCTCATTTCTCCAATGGACTTCGAGCTTTTATTAAAAAAAAAAAAAAAAAAAACATAGGTGCAGTCACTGCCGTAAGCAGATTGCTTGGCAAAACCTCTCATTACTTGTAACAAAATATATCCAAGAACAAATACACACCAGTGCTATCAGTCTTCTGTAGGTACTACAGGTTTAAATTAATCCAATTTAATCCAAGCCACGTTTCAGTCACTCACTACAATAAAATAGCAGAAACAATTTTAATGAGCAGCTTATCATATTCGATCGTCGTAAACAGAGATATTATCTTCTCCGGAATGTTTGATTAACTTGTTCCGATAATGTGTTTTCAGAGTGGTGAAGACAATAATGCCTTCGACATATCGGAGGATCCTTCGAGTCCTCCAAGATCAGGAAGCCCTGCAAAGCTGGATACAAGTGACCTGAGCTCACCAAACTCTAAGCAAGCACCTTTACAGCCGCCGTCCGAGAAGATTCCTTTTAATGGAGTTAACGGAATAAGTGATAAAAAAGTAGGTACCTATATATCGCATATTGTCCATCTATGGGTGCATTTTAAAACTGGTTTAGTAGATAATTATAACAACGAATGACAAGCAAAATGTCGGGAAGACGACGTCAAAAGAGTAGCTGGTCCAGAGTGGATTCAGAGGGCAAGAGACACAGCTCTCTGTGTCTCTTGCCCTCTGAATCCACTCTCCTCCAAGGCCTCCTCTAAATATTTCCATCTCTCTAGATGGAAATATTTAGAGGAGGCCTTCGTCGAGGGACAAGCTGTTTAAAAAAGTGCAGTGTTTAAGTAAATTTTAGTAGGTATAATATAGAAAATTAATTTTGGATACAGTGTAGAACCAGTAATAAAGGTTTATTTTATTTTATTTTTAGTACGTAACTTGTTAATTAAAGTAGGTACTAATTAAAAAGGTACCAAAAATGGTATCACAAATAACGTCTAACAAAAATAGTGTAAAATTTCCCGACTTTTTATATGGGACCAAGTAATATCGAGAAGTAATCTGCTATTTCGTACAAAAATGCAACCTTTTCTTTGCGGCTTAAGGGTTAGTTTAGTTCTATTGTAAAATATTTACCCATAAAATGTTTTTTATTAGAATAAGTCGATGAAGTAGCTAGGAACTTAGGAAATATGTACTTACTTGACTATGTAAAATTCACATAAAATCCATGCGCAGTCAAATAGCCGAGTAGGATTGGTTTATTGCAACCTTCCTGTTATTTACATTTTGCAGATTAGATAGTACCTACTTATAATCTTTTTTGCATTCTTTAGGATGACCAACAATGGGGTGAAGCGCCTTGCCTTGTTTTCCAACTTAAGCAAACATGCAATCATGTACACATTGTAGGTACAATGTACTGTTATGGCAAATTTGTTGAAGTTAAAACCAAGATAACAATAAAAGATTACTTTAGTAATATTTTTCTTGTCAACACCATTTCATTAAACACGAAAAATTTTTTTTTAATAATATACACATTTAAAAAAATATATTTACCAAAAGAAATTTTATTTTTATTTTTTTAAATTCAAACCGTACTTATTAATAGCCTTAAAATAATTTAACACTAAACATAATAGGTACCTACTGCCCCCAAGGCATCTCCAAGATCACGGACTAGTAGGTATTAGGCTAGGTTCGTCATTGCAGCCGCAAGACGTCCACTGCTGGACATAGGCCTCCCCCAATTGGGGGAGTTTGCCAAGGCTAGGTTACTCAAAAAATATTTTACTTCTTTATTATTTTAACTTAAACCGCTTATTTTAAAATAAATAGTTTTAAAAATGATTTATGAAAATAGATAAAAATTGACCTTCGTACCTTATCTCCGAAAGACACGTGCCTAAAATTTTGAAAAAAAAAAAAAAAGCGATACTAGTTTTATACTTACAGATTGCAGGAAAAACTGTAAGAAGTCTATCTATGTATGTAAATCTCTCAATACTGTACGTACATACAAACTTACATTTCATCGTTGCGACTTTAAGACCTCTTATGTGTCACTTTTGGCAAAATCACTTCTTTACGCCAGCCTTTTTCACATTTTGAAGCTCTATCGAATGCAAAAACTCTCATGTGTATACGACGATATTATAATCGTCATTTCTTTACAATTTCAACATCTACAATATTGTGCTTATAATACAATGTTGGTGTTTAAAATATCGATTTTCTCATAAAGTTGAATTTTACACATAAGAGGTTTTAAAGTCGCAATGACGATTTGCTGTTGGAATGTATAGAAGAATATATCGTCGTATCCTACGAATAGTGCCCTAACGAACATAGGGGCTTTCTTTTTTTATTGCATAATTAAATTCTGCTCATCATACCACATATAACCAGTTCAACAAAACAATTAAAAACGGGATTTAAAGGACAAAATGCTTATAAAATATAAAGATAATTTATTGAAAATAATCCTAGCCGAACCTTAAAATACCAATACACATTATAAGAAATCACCAATACATATTTTTTCATATTTAATTTAATTAAACACAAAAAAGTGTCTCCTGAAAAGTAGCTATTATGCAGTTACGCCAGTTATCCTATCTATTCGTAGGATACGACGATATGTTTGTCAACATATCGCAACTTTATTTCGAAATTTAAACGAAATTTTTACGAAATTTCGAAATTTATTTAAAATTTTTTTTTTTTTTTTTTTTCGAAAAATTGAAAATTATTTCTCCTGTATAATTTAGTTTTTTTGTTTAATAACGGTTTCGAAATGAAGGTGCGATATGTTGACATATGTTGTATGTTGTGTTCTTGCAATGTGAAGATAAATTCATCCCAACTATGGAACCGTTCATTGTGTGTGGTCCGACACGCACTTGGCCGGATTTATTGCAGTAGTCATAATAGACATATGCTAATTTTCAGGAAGACCCGGAAAAAAGCGAGCCCCAGCGTGCAGTATGGGACAATCAAATCGAGTTCCTGATGTCATGCATCGCCACGTCGGTTGGTCTGGGCAACGTGTGGCGCTTCCCCTTCGTCGCCTACGAAAATGGAGGCGGCGCATTCCTCATCCCTTACATCATTGTACTGTTTCTCATCGGAAAACCTATGTACTACCTCGAATGTGCCTTGGGACAATTTAGTTCCAGGAACTCAGTGTCTGTCTGGTCGCTTTCTCCAGCTATGAAAGGTGAGCTTATTATTTTTGTTATAACACTAGTTTGGATTTAAAGAACCGTAGCGTAGTGTAACCTTGTGTAACCCACAAACGACTCGCCTCATTTGCCTGAGCCATTTTATCAATGATCTGTCCAATAAAATAGGTAGTACAATGCGTGCCATGAATGATGAGACTTGACCGCACCTCCCGCGCCCTTTCCATCGCCCCGATGACGAACGATCCCGTCCCGCGTACAGACTTCATACCGCTAAAGAGATCTAAAATCGTGTACTGCGCAAGTCAAACCACGTGGTGTGTCAAGTCTCATCTTTCGTGGCACGCATTCTACGGTGGCCAGCCATCAATAGTTACCACAAACTGTCAAATTTTCTCGTTCGATTTAAAACGTAATCGTCAACATTTTTAAGTTTAAAATCGTTTGTAGTTTGACAGTTTCGTGTAGCTTGATGTGCTGGCCACTGTACATAGAAATTCTTTGTTATATGTATGAGTACGTATCTAATTAGCATGTAAATACTTTTTCTCTAGGTTTGGGATGTTCAAAGTCTGGATCTTAAAAGCACCTCATGTTTTTAATGTGATCTGCTTATTCAAAAATCTCATGTTTATATTTCAGGTGTCGGCTACGCCACAGCCCTGGGATGTGGGTACATTCTGTCGTACTATGTGTCTATCGTCGCGCTCTGCATTTACTACCTGGCCATGAGCTTCCAGTCCACGCTGCCTTGGGGAATCTGTCTGGATGAGTGGGAAAACTGCGTCCCTTCGGACCCGAACCAACCGGCAACAAATCCGATAGGATTACCCAGTAGTAGCGCGGAGTTATATTTCATGTAATTATTATAAACTATTCTCAATATTCACTTACTTATCTCCATTATTCAGTTGAAATAAATCAAAACCTGAAACTCGTTTTTCAGAATCGAGAGTATCGATAGAATCGATAACACTTTTAATATAAGTAAGCCAATGTACACTTGTGCCCGGCACCAAATCGGCATCGCCTAAACTTGAGCCGTTCCGCATTCTTTTCTTTCTATGAAACTCCACTCTGTATGGTTAAAGGTCAATGCACACGTATAAGCACTGCACGGGATCAGCATTACCGCAAATCGAGCCGTTCTGCAGACTTATTTAAATAAAAACACACACTATCAGTAGAAATGGGTTTATTTTTGACAGTTCAACAACATTCATTGCGTTATTTACGTTGTTGAGCAGACAAATTTTTCGAACATATGAAGCAATGGGTTAGCATTTATGCTTCAAAATCATTCAGATTGCAATTGATAGTGTGTTACGCAATTAGGGTGCTGGATTATTTCTATGAAACTCCATAATGCAACCCAAACATAAAAGCATCGTAACGGCATCACCTCCGATTTAAATCAACTGGTAAATGACCATACGTCGGGGCGTCGCCCCGCTTATGATGAGTCGACGCCCAGCTTAAGGCGAGGTGTCATCTCACTTACGTAGGGTCGTCGCCACCTTCAACCAGTAAGCGAGGCAATGGCCAGCCACAATCGCGGCGTTGCCGCAGAGACGCCTCGGAGTAGGTGTAGGTATGAATATTGACCGAGCCGAACCGTCTCCTTCGCTGCGCGTGCGGTGTGAGTCAAATGAGCTAACAGTCGACGTCTGAGTCACTGAGCTATAGAAGAGCTAGTGAGCTAGAAGAGTAATATAGCTCTTTAGACTCTAATCACTCTTTTTCTTTTCAGTGAGCTATTTCGCCCGAGCTTAGCAAGGGCGCCAATAATTCGAGTTCACAATATAGTTCACTCTGCTTTTCCTTTCAAATATGAAGAAAGCAAAGAAAACCCTGATTAGTTAAACAAATATCTGAATCTGATGAACTTATTTTATAAATACAAATATCTGTATACGGAAATAATAATCTTCAGTTGAAGATCGAATTGCTGTTTCTTTTGCTGTGGTATTCTACCAGCCAGTATTTTTTATCATTGATGATGGTTAAAAGTTAGCTCAAATCTATGCAAATTAAATAATAATTTAGTAAAATGTAAATTATAAACATGTATTGTGCATGTCAATTTTGTAACACGACATGCTTATAATTTGTTTGAGGTTTTATAAAAAATTGAGACATGGCTACATAGTTTTTAATTTTTTTAACAGCTGGGAAATTCGTTTCCCAGGGACGTAAAGTACTGTTTTCATCCCTCTGATTAGGTAACTTCAAGCGTAGTTTCCAAGTATGTGAAATGTAAAGTATTTTTCTATTTTCCAGCAATACAGTGCTCCAGCAGAAAGATGGTCTTGAAGGAGGACTTGGTAAGTTTGTAAATCAATATTTTTGATGGTCTCTGATTTAGCAACAAAACCTTGCTGGTGCGCTCGTAGGATCGCTTTCTATGAGGATACAGTGCACAAGTGCCATTCCCTAGTCGATTAATAAAGTTAACGCATTCAACATACTAAAACCTAGTTGACTGTTTTGTCAAATCGAATATTGGCAAATGTTACTAGTATTATTTATTATATTGAACAAGAATTTTGAATAGTTGTTTCCCGATATTAGGCAAGCGTTGATCCGATGCAACGATGTCTTATGGGTTACGGGTGCCTTTAACAAAATTTGGGTCATTCGATTTCCTCTTACCACTTATTCTGTTATGACATAATTGACGATACGTTTCATATTACAGGGTTACCTATTTGGTACTTGGTGTTGTGCCTCTTTGCTGCGTGGTTGGTGATCTTCATCATTGTCGCCCAAGGTGTCAAAAGTTCCGGCAAAGCCGCATACTTCTTGGCTCTCTTTCCCTACGTTGTGATGATTATTTTGCTCATAACGTAAGTTAATTAATTTTTACCTATCATTTATACACAGAGTACCACCCCTACACGCAAAGTGGGGATGATATTTTTTCTTTTTCTTGTCTATACCTATATCCCATGTTGTGGGGTATCGTCGGATAGGCCGTTCAAAAATATTTCGGGTTTGTGAAAACCATTTTTCGATTTAGAGATCCGTTTGCGTAATATTAGGCTTTAAGGAGCTTACTTTTGTTAGAGTCAAGTGTGAGTCCCCACACCCCTGCCAGCTAAATAGTTGTATTTAGATAATGTGAAAAAATTCACAGCAGTAATATATATAACGAAGTTCAAAGGAAAACTTCAATGTTATGTTTGTTCTTGGGATAAATTCATCCCGACTACGGAGCCTTCATTGTGCGTGGTCTGACACGCACTTGGCCGGTTTTGTAGTAAGAGATGTGCGCTAGTTTTTTTTAAACTTAGCAAAGAGTATCCTTTTTTTATACTAAAAAAGTTGTGGATAACTGTGTAGGTACCTACCGAAATAAATAAAATGCTACGATAAAAAATGATAAATAAATATCAATCAATATTTTTTTATTCAACAGATTAACATTCATTTATGTTTAATATATTTAAAAAAAACCATTTTATTTTAATTTATTAATGCGGTTTCGCGACTTCAAGTCAGTGCCTCTCCTTAAAATGCGTAGGCACGGCGCAAAAAAAGAAATCCACGAGCCATTTTTCACAATATTTGTAACTAAATATTTATGTTTATTAAATAAACATAATTTAACATAATTTTATTTTGTTGTGTTGAATGATGTCGCATGAGCATTTGTCATAACACTCTCAGCTTCATTACGCCCGCCCTCGGCGTCGCTCGGCTTGGGCAATACCGCCTCGAGTGCAATGACAAACTTTGCCCACTTGTATCAAAATGTACCTACTATTTTACGATCTATTTATTAGGTATATCTTGAATGTTACATTTTATTATAAGATAATGTTTTTATAATTTTAATAAGAAGATAAAATGTAAACCATCTGGACCTGATCTACGTACCCGATGATAGATTTAAGCCTGTCTGATGAATAATAATCAATCATGCAAAAAATCTGCTTCCCGATACCTTTTTTGCATTCATACTTAATTTTACCAATTCATTATTAACTATTTCAGAACCGTGATCCTTCCCGGAGCAGGCGATGGTATTCTTTTCTTTTTGACGCCACAGTGGGACAGACTTATGGAACTTGAAGTAAGTAGTTTTTTTTTTTTTGCGGCGTATAGTGAGTACGACATCCCCAGCGTAAACAATACTTACCTGATGGAAAACATTACATTAATAACATTTTTACTATAACGTGTTTTTCGTTCCAGGTGTGGTACGCCGCTGTAACACAAGTGTTCTTCTCTCTCTCCGTTTGCACCGGTGCTATTATTATGTTCTCTTCCTACAACGGCTTCAGACAAAACGTTTACAGGCATGACATTATTATTTAACAATTATTCTTTCATGTACTCCTTCACAAAAGCCACAGTACTTACATACGCTGCAATTTAATTTTTGTCGATGAGTAATGTCTGTAATTGTATTCACTTTCATAGAAGCCCATCCTTAAATACCTAACTTGAGTCCTTTTTCTATTACACGACGCCCTGCGTCCAGAATGTCCATATTTAAGAGAGAATCGCCAGGCAATTTATTATATTCATGTGTTTACTCTCTTTGAGTAAACGAGGCATTAAAAACCCACTAAGTACCTATTGTTATAGTACAGTACAATTGTTATAGTACAGTACAATTGTTATTTTTTTTTCTTTAACGAGGATCTTTTTCCAACGCCAGATATATTTTATTCTTTGAATAAAATTTACATTGACAGTTTTGTAAGATTATTCCTCAGATAAAGATATCTGGAACTGGATAAACTTGTCCAAAGTCTCATTAATTTATATAGTCATTTAGTCATAGGTGTTTTTTTTTTTTTTTTTTTGTTTAACTTGCTTGGTACTACTTACTTTTAATTAAATAATTAAAAAAAAAATGACCAAATTCATTTCGATTTCAGGGATGCGATGATTGTGACGACGTTGGACACGTTCACAAGTTTGCTGTCGGGTATCACGATCTTCGGAATCCTCGGGAATTTGGCGTATGAGCTAAATACGGAGGTCAAAGAAGCCGTAGGTGGTGGTGGTACGGGACTCGCCTTCATTTCTTACCCTGATGCCATTTCCAAAACTTTCTTGCCACAGGTAAATCTTGAAGCTATTGCGTTTGTAAAAGTTATGGAGACTTTATGAAATTGAAATAAATTGTCGTACAATTTATTATTATATTAGAAGTTTATCAACGCAATTGATTTCAGTTGTTCTCGGTGCTATTCTTCTTGATGATGACTGTGCTTGGCATCGGTTCGGCGGTGGCGCTGCTGTCAACCATCAACACGGTCATGATGGATGCCTTCCCGCGCGTCCGTACCATCTTCATGTCCGCTTTCTGCTGCACTGTTGGATTCGCCATCGGACTTATTTACGTTACACCTGTAAGTTGTTGTCCAATAGTAGATTGTACAGCTAGTGCATAAAAAAGCCATTTTACCCCGAAACGTATAGACGAGGGTGGATAGTTAAGTCGAAGGGTAAAATGGCTCGTTTACTCCCGAGTTTATACACTCTGCTTTTCACTTCGATTGCGAGATAATGAAACAGGCTTAAAGTATCAGTATTTTTTAACTTTCAACATGTGTTATTCGACTTGGATAGATACTTCATACTGCCAAGGCATAAAAACGTTTCTTTGCGTTTTTAAATAATAAAGATAACTATTTTATTTGGTTTTATTAAATTAGCGATAGAAAACACGGAAGTGATATAAATTAAAGCAAATGAGATAAAATTTAATAACGACTTTAATCTGCGACGTTTTATTGTGCGTCTGGCTATTGGGCCTGATTATCTTAGTCTTAGAAAAAAAAAATTATTTTATGCACTAGAGCAAAAAAGCGACTTTATGTCGCCTACGCACAACATAAAGACAAACTTTTAGAATATGAGAAGTGAAAAAGCTTTTTCACACTGCTCGTTAATTTCAATTATTATAATTATGTTATGCAAACCTAACCTAAAGCATATCATTAAAGCCCTAGGCAATAATATTGGACTGAATTTCATTATGACCCGCTGGTCAACAATATGATTTAAATTTGAAACTTCAACAAAAAAAAATCATATGAAAGCTTTTACCGTTAAAAAAAAACTTTTTATATTAAAGTCAGCTCGCCAAAGAGTTTTAACTTCATAGATTTCAGTTGCCTAATAGCTACTAATTCGAAAATCGAATTGGTTTTTATTACCTCGCAGTAGGTGCGAAAAGTAGAGTATTCTCTTCGGGGATAAAGGTGTCTGAATTCGTCTTGGGCGAGCTTGAATACTGAGTGCAGCGAGGGATTCTAGTCTTAACTCCCGAGCTGACCCTCGCAGTGCTCGGCAGCCTTAGAATCCTTCGTTGCGTTCCGATTTAATTAAAGCGTCCGTGACATAAGACACTGCTTTATCCCCTTAGTGAATAGTCTTCTATTTGTTTGATTAAACAATCTATGGAAATTATGACCCCGGCAATTAATAAGAAATTCAAGCGTCACACATTACAAAATTTTAAAGAATTAAAAATAAATCGGTTGGACCATACTTTCTATTTAACTGATACTGACTTTTTATTTTACAGGGTGGTCAATATGTCCTAGAGTTGGTCGATCACTTCGGTGGAACTTTCTTGATTCTCTTCTGTGCTATCGCCGAAATTATAGGAGTTATATGGATTTACGGTGAGCCCTTTGATTTGGTGGCGATTTACTGCGGTTTATAAATTAGGATCTTAATGTATATCCAAATGGACATTGCTTATAGTTTTGCCAACAACCCGGTGAGCTATTCTAAAATATTTTTCCTACTTTACAGGTTTGGAGAAACTATGCGTGGACATCGAATTCATGTTGGGCATTAAGACTGGCTTCTATTGGAGAATTTGCTGGAGCATTCTCATGCCTGTTATGATGTCTATCGTGTTCGTCTACGCTTTCATTTCTTTCGAAGCTCTGACGTTCGGCGACTATCACTTCCCAACGGCAGGATATGGTTAGAGGATCATTATTAAGGGTTTTACCATATGAGACAATGATCATGTTGAAAAGACATACAACATTAAAATAAAAGAATGTGTCACTTGTCGATTAGTTATTGATTACTTAGCTTTGACATAATTTAATCGATTTCCATTCAATCGGTTAAATTATGGGTTAATACAACTATAATTTCTTAAAGCTTTCGTGTATGATATGATGAATACGTAGGTATGTACTGCGCATAATGCAAGACTAATAACAATATTGTTTATTTTTAGTATCGGGATACATGCTGCTGATGATTGGTATTATGTTCTTACCGATTTCGATTGCGCTAACTATGTACAAAAATAGATCCGGAAACTTCTTAGAGGTAAGATTATGAACATTTGAAAGTAGTTCTCAGTAATTTTAAATATTAAAGTATTTTTAATTTTCATTGTTTTCAGACTTAAAATGGGAACATTATGATATCTTATGAATAAAATCGAGTGTTCTACTCTTCACTGTTTCAATGTTAAGCGTGCAAACATGCGTGCGTCAGGTTAAACCGCGAAATTCAAATTTTCTTACGTTTTTTTGCAATTTTCAGATCAGTATTAGCTTGTATGTTGATCAAAATATGATTCGCGACTGTAACAAATATGTATTTACAGAATTATAATCATTACAATCAGTAATACAACTCCTTAAGTTCGTATAATCAGGGGGCCAAGTCTACTAATGTACAAACGTTGCAATGGTTTCTTCATTGTGAGTTTTTGACAGATTTGCCATACAAACACTGTCAAATACTCACAATGGCGAGACCATTGCAACGTTTGTAAATTAGTAGATTTAGGCCCCTGATTGAATGACTATTTCACGAAATCATGACTTTTAGGATTATACTAACTTAGGGAGTTGTATTACTGATTCTCATGAATATAGTTCTGTAAATACATATTCGTTACGGTCGCGTGTCATACTTTAATCAACATACACCCAGACAATGAGCTGCAAATTGCAAAAATCGTAAGAAAATTTGAATTTCGCGGGCTACCTTAGCGCTTCCCCCTTCCCCACTTCGTAACTGAAGTTGGTATGCTTTTCCCAGACGGTGCGGCGTTCGTTCCGTCCGAAGTCGTCGTGGGGTCCCCGCGCGGCGGCCGACCGCGCCGACTGGGAGCAGTTCTCGGCTCAGGCCAAGGAGGAGCGCGCGAGGCTCAACCCGACGAGGGGCCAGCACCTCAAGTACATCCTCACCGGCGGATACCGGAGAAGACTATAAACCACTAGTCATTAGCTTTAGAATTTACTATAGATATAGGGTAAAAATAACTATAAGTACGTAGGTACCATAATGCTGGTGCCTAAGCGACGATTTGTTTTAGACTATCAAAACTTAAATTGTGTAACTAAATTGCCAAAATGATGTTATTTAAATAGTAATAAATTATAACGATTTTGTATTATATTTAAGGGTATTCTATTTATTAAGTTAATTTCAAATATGTAAATGTTGTACCTAAAACTTTTATACTATCGTAAAATACATTTTATAAAAAAGTTATATAACTTTACGCATTTTTAATATTTTAACAGACCAATGCTCAATACTTACCACAAGTTTTCTTTACATTACTAAGGTACCACAAGGTGTCTTATTATTTAGCCGAGTACCTACGCAAAAGCTGCTTGACCTAAGAAGGTACTCCAAATACCAAGCAAATACGAATATCTACACTAGGGATGTAACGGAGGTAGTTTTATCGGAACCGAAATCGAAATCGGAGTTTTCAAATTTGATTTATCGGAATCGGAATCGAAATCGGAGGCAGGGTCAGTTTGTTTAAGGACAAATAAAACATGATTTATAGTCAATTCTTTTCATTTTTATTTTTTATTATAAAATAAAAAACAACTGTGAAAAAAAATTGGCATAATTCCAAATAAACAAAAGATAAAATTAATGAATTTAAAGTTTAATTAAAATTAAAACTTAAAACCCAAAGTAGCGTGTTAAATTTGGTTACATTACAATAAATGAACAAAAACTAAAACAAATTAAATCAAAATGGACTCCAAAAGTAATGTATTGTACTTTATGAACAAAATCTTTGATGCTTTGTCCCCATCCAATCTATTTCTTAAAGAGTCGTAAATTAGGCCAGCACCACTAAAAAGTTGTTCGCTAGCTACCGAGCCCGGTGGACATGACAAATATTGCCGGGCAATTGATTGTATGGGCTGGAATTTTGTATTTCCATTTACTTTCCACCACAATAACGGATCATCACTAATACTTATACGTTTTTCTTTATTGTACTCATTTAGCATACTTTTCATTACAAAAAATTTGTCAAAAACTGCATATCTTCCAGATGTTGTATCATCATCGTCTTCATCACTACTTAACAATATATTCGACAAAACTGTTTGGACATTACTATGGCTAGCTTCTGCTGGTAATTCCATTCTTGCCCGTTTTTCTACAGGAGCGCCAATATTATCAGCCTCGTTTTTAGATGTGTCTGCATCAAATAGTGACATTATTTCGGTTTCAATTTTCTCTTTAACCACTTCATTAAAAAAAATTGTTTTATACCGAGGATCTAGATAGGTTGCTATTGCAAAGAAATTGTTTTTTTGAAGGTCACCAAATTTGGAATTTAATTGATCGACGGTGCATTTTATTATACTTTTAAATTTTTCATTCGTATCTTGTTTACTGGCTTCAGTTTGTAATGTATACTTGAGTGTGTGTATAAGTGGAATTACTGATGAGATACTGGCGTTATTATCACTCATATTTCGGGTAATTTCTTCAAAAGGTTGAAGTATAGTCACTATTTTTTTAAGCTGCAGCCATTCTTCAGGAGACAACTGAGAGATGTTGTGTTTACATGCGTACAGGCATAGAGAATCCTGTATTTTAATCATTCTTTCCAACATATAAAATGTACTATTCCACCTGTAACAGATTAATTAATTTAATTAACGCTTACAATTTACACTTATATACAGTATAACTTAAAATAAATTAATGATAAAAACTAAATATTTACACTCATTATAATCAACGTCCTTATACGACGGCAAGTTTGAATAAAATCTATTTAGTAGTTTTATTTGAATGTATTGTATTAGCGTGCATAGATCTTTGATTGAAATATAATCTGGAGGTAAAAAAAAAAATGCACAAATTAAAGAACTTACCGCGTACTACAATCCTGTTTTACACTCAAACATTGTTGGTTGAGTTGTTCCTTTTGTATTTTATGCAGTTCAGTCTGAGCTATTTGGGAATGATTAAAATGCGTCGAATTTTTTTTGCATTTCGATAATAAGGCTTTAATTTCTTCATCAGAATCTAACAATGTTCGCACAAACAGTTGCAACTGATGTACAGTGCAACTGACATCAGGTAAGTCGCCGAGTTTCATTGCTCGTATCATATTAGATCCTGAGTCGCGTACAAAACAATGAATTTTCTCTTTTATGATGCACCATTCCATCAACATACTGTTAATTTTTTCAAGAACTAGATCTCCTGTATGTCTTCCGTCAAATGTATGGCATTTTAAAATAACTTTTAGCCTTTTAAAATCTCTATTTATGCCATGCGCTGTCAGACTCAATAAAGACACATTCGAACTTGGTTCGGTCCAAATGTCTGTTGTAAATGAGATCTTTTCAAATTGTGTGAGCAAATCTTTAATATTTTTAGCTAATGTATCATATGACCACAAATATTTTCCGTAAAAAATTGTCTTCCCTTTAACTGATAATTCGGCACAGTAAACTGCATAAGTCGTCGAAATCCTATACCTTCCCCAAAATTGAAGGGTAGGTCTTGCAAAGCAATCATTTCCGAAATTAATCTGTCAATTTCCTTAGATTTAGCATTAGAAGTGCACCATTTTGTATTCTTCAGCAAAGTTTCTTTTAAAGTCATTTGTTTTTTAGCATCCTGAAGGGGCGTCGAAGTCGAAGGCTGTACAGTATCTTTTTTTTCAGTTTCTGACTTAATGAATTCTTCATATTCAGTGGCATGGACAGACTTCAAAAGACTTTTTAAGGACGTTGTCGTACCTCCCTTTCTTGAATACGTCTTCATACACAGTTTACACTTTGCCGAATCTGAATTAACTTCATTGAAGTAGTTCCAAATACAACTGGATTTAGGTTTCATTATCCCACACAAAAACAGATCACTTTCATTGATAATAAGCCGCAAAAATCAAAACAATTATCTATAACCTATAAACGTGTCGTGGGCGTAACAAATAATAACAAGTGAAAAAATAATTGATGATAGAGTGCACGTAGTGGGGGTCGGGGGATTCCCCGCGCGACATGTATGAACCTGTTCGGCACAGGCCGTCGCGCGCCGCCCGCTTTGTTTCGTTCGACCTCCGATTAACATCCGATACAAAAGTATCGGAACCGAAGTCGGAACCGAAAGTGTAATAATAATCGGAAGTTCCGACTTAACGGAACCGGAATCGAAGCTCCGTTACATCTCTGATCTACACATATTATGACCGACATATTATGGAAACTACTTTCTGCTGTGTAGTTCAGCTTCGTAGTAGTAGATATAGTAGCTGAGATCAATCAAGATGAGTCTCTCAAGAGTAGGCTTCCATTGGAGCAATGGTGGATAATTATAACCTATAGACGAAATAATTGTAGTCTAGAAATCCCACCCCTAGTCGATAATCAATGTGATATATCAACTTCACATCAACGAGAGGAACAGAATATGCACCACAAACCTTAGTAAAGACTCATTTGCCGCTTGTAAGTTATCTCAGCTACCAATATGTCAACTGAGCTTCAATTTATTGATACGTAGGTATGTACATACTATTTAGTAGTTTTACCCTCGACCCTCCAAGGTTGATGTGATAAAAGTCAGGATGGGAAGCCCCAAACAGGTCAGTTTTAGCAGTAGGAAAAGAATTAGATAAGCATAAGCACGTGTCGGTGAATTATGAGTCTGATCGCATCGGCCTCAACTTGATAAGCTCTAGATAAACATAATCCATTATGTCCATATTAATAACTACCTAAAACCGCATATTCATAATTAATTAGACCTACTTCAGAATCGCTTGATCGATATGATCGATGACAATATTAATTCATATTTCTAATTCTCATGGTGATCATGATAAATAGGTCCATCTGTTAAGCCGTTGTAAAACATTTAAATTGACACTACCTATCCATAATTACATAAGAATCACATAACAGGCTAAAAAAAAAAAATAAGCTGAAAAGATTAAAAAAAAAACCTTTATGAAAATTTGGACGTCATAAAACCTTTAGTAATACCACTAAAAGATTTAGATACATAATCTATAGATAGATACTAAGATAACCGTATCACAGTAAATTAATCTCTATCGGCTGCATATTTTAATAGGAATAAGAATTAAACAAACGGTCACTTCAACCACGTATGTCGGGGTGAACGTATATTTTTAAGTAAATCACAAATACTGTGAAATGGTAAATAAAGATAATTTTAAACAACGACTTTAAAATCCAACTTAGTAATATTCAATTAACTTAGTTCTATTTTTACATATAGGAATCAAACGACCTTAACGTTATTGAAAATGGAAGTCGTGAGAATCCAGCATTTAATGATTCACCTGAAAATGAAGACGAATCCTTCCCAAAGAAACGATCATCAGGGTTCAGCCCCAAGAAAATGGATCTTTCTTCGGACTTCCCTGAAAAACCCGTAGTAAGTAGTTTATTTGAATACAGTAGGTACAGTAAGTGCGATTCTGTTAAAATCTCACGGTGAAAACTTAGGTGGAGTAAGCTTGAAGTGAACTGCGATTCCACCTGCTTGGGATTTACACTATTGACAGCTCTCTCCACGCTCGCTTCACCTACGTTTTCACAGTGAGATGGTTACAGAATAGCACTGCAGGATACCCAGGTAGCATTTTTACGTCATTATGTCGTCCGTTTACGGTACTGCTCGACGTAAGAGACATCATGTCTTGACATTGGGGGGTCCCATCAGATGACGTCAATTTGTCACAGCCTCAAGACTTGACGCTAAATCGACGTCACCAGGACGTTCCGTTGAGTACCAGACGTTAAAATGACGTTAGTATGACGTACATAATCGACGAATAAACTACGGACCCTATAATGACCTTGGGATGACGTCATTTTTTTTGCCGCACACGTCATTTTGCTACCTGGGTATACTTGTGATAATGAGGCTCTACCCCTCTCGACACGCTGTAAAATTCAACAGCATCCGGAAGTTGATGAAAAGATAACGCACCTTCACTACATATTATAAAGTCCTCCGCCGCGTCTGTCTGTTCGAGATAAACTTAAAAACTACTGCACCGATTTCCATGCTGTTTTCACCAATGGATAGCGTGGTTCTCGAGGAAGGTTTTTGTTAAATTTTTATATACATTTTTGTATACATTAGCGATAGTTGTTGGAGGTGTCGGAAAAAATAAGCCGTCTGGAAGCTTTCAAAGAAAACGCTGTCTAAACCCTTTGAGATATAACATAATAATGTATGGTGGTATCGTGTATCTTATATAGGTCTACAGAAAAGTCCGCAATGGCATATGTCTATCTCTTAAGGATAACATAATTACTAGGTATTTGTTGTCTGGATATACTTATCCTTTTTATCCCGGTAGTAAATTTCCCTGGGAGAATTTCCGACATTCACGCAGGCGAAGCCGCGGGCAAAGGTTAGTTTTATATATAACGTAGCTGCAACCTAATGTGATTTGTTTATTTTCTTTAATTTCTGTGGTATGTTTTACAACATTGATAAAAAAATGATTATCTACTTGCAATGGTATTTAGAACGGATGCTTTGTACACATTAACATACTTACGTAGGTATTTTCCTCTACAACTTTTAGATAAGACTAATCATCATTTATGTAAATGTAAACTAGAAAAGCTGATCGTGTGAACTTATCCTAAACTTTATACATAGCATAACATAACACCACGCCTACCTATCTACCTATGGTACAACACCCACATTTAGCCAGTAGCTATTAACATTGAAACTATTAGGCATACACCATAAAAACAACCGAATTTAAAAATAACTAATTTTAGAAGTCGGTGGCAAAAAACTAAAATACGGAACCAAAGACACCGACTTCCAAAATTAAAGATATTATACTTTTTTTATTTTTTTTGAAGTCGGTCGTTTTATTTGTAAAAAGTATTTTATATTTCACTTTTAAGTTGTGGTACCTACCCCACAGCAATTCGTATACCACAACAGTGACAGGAAGTCCTATAACATCATGAACATACACCGAGTGGATTAAATATTAGGTCTTTACCTATGAAATTGCCGTTTTTCATGAAATAAGTTAACGCCCTTGTTTCTCTAGATTTTTAATTTGTATTAATCAAAGTAATTACCCATGCAATCAATGCATTTTTACCAACGTAGTGGTAGCTTATTGAAGTCGTTTTTTAAAAAGTCTGCTGGACGGGAGGCAACAAATTCTTCAAAGGCATTTTGAACTGCCTCTCGGTTATTGAAATTATTCCCCGCCAAGAAGTTATCCAAATTCTAGAAAAAGTAGAAGTCTGTAGGGGCAAGGTCTGGTGAGTACGATGGATGACGCAGAACTTCCAACCCCAGCTCTTGTAACTTGGAGACCGCGGCATCTGCTGTGCAGTATGAGGTCACGCGTTGTCATGCAGAGGTAGCGGAGCCGAACGATTGACCAAAGCTGGTTGGAGGTGTGCGAGCTTCTCCATCATTATGTTCAGTTCTTCACAGTACACATCTGCAGTAATGCTCATCCCGTTTGGTAAGAAGCTGTGATGAATGACACCGGCGCGGCGCTAGACCACCAAACAGAGACCATCACATTTTTAGGGGTCAGTTTTCGTTTGGGGCATTGTTTAGGTGCTGAACCAGGATCTAACCAACTTGCTGAGCGCACAGAATCCATTTTTCGTCGCATGTAACAATGCGATTCAATATGCCTTCGTTTGTGTGCCTGTTGAGTAGTGCAAGGGTCAACTCGACGCGTGCTTCGCGCTGGCGATCATTCAATTCGTGGGGCACTCATTTATCAAGCTTTTTTACCTTGCCAATTCGACGCAAATGGACCAATATTGTTTTGATGGTAACATCAAAAGCTGCTACTAATTCAGTTGTAGATTGAGAATCATCGGCTTCCAAAATCGCCTATAATTTGTCATTGTCGACTAAAATTTTTTTTAGTAAGAGTTGCAGTTGTGGCAAAAGTGATGGTTTCGCGACCAGATCTAAAAGTTTTTGCGAGGTACAGCAATACTTAATTCCTCCAGAAGATCGGGAACATTTAGCAAACCGTTGACGATTTTGTAAAGAAGAATTTGGTCTGTCACTTCTCTTCAGTGTTCAAGTGAACACATTTTAAAATGACTGAGCCTTTGACCATAGGAAGAATCACGTGGATAGCTAGGGCTTCTCAAAACAAAGATATCTGGTGAAGCTTCGTTGGATACGTTCAATCCTGTTTACGTGAACACGGTAAGTAGGTTTCCAAACCGGAGATGCGTAGTCCAGCAGACTTCTTAAAAGAGTATTTAAAAGCACCTTTAGAGTAGAGATGCACTGGAAATCTCGACATAATCTTATATAAAGCCAGACATTTTTGCAGTTTTGACAGTGATAATGTTAATGTGGTTGACGAATGTGAGTTTAAAATCGAGCTGGACTCCCAGGTCACGAATCGTGTCCACTGTTTTTAGTGTTACCCCATTTATTGAGTAAGACGTAGGTAAGGGTTTCCGTTTTTTGGTTAATGTAATGTGGTAGCACTTTTTCACATTGAGGGATATGCGGTTTTTTAAGCACCAGTCGAGAACTGCCTCGAGTTCAGCTTGGAGTAACTGGACGTCGACGGATGAGTTTATCTCTTTATAGATCTTCTAATCATCAGCGAAAATAGAGCAATTGCTATGTTTTATTGTGCGAACTATGTCATTGACGAACATTAGAAATAGAATTGGGCCCAGGTGCGAACCTCGCGGGACTCCACATGTAGAGAAATAAACTGGTGACTCATAGCCCATTACAACCACTCTTTGTTTTCTTTCTGTGAGATACGGGAGATACGAGATAAACCAAAGAAGTAACTGACCAAATATGCCAAATTCTTCGAGCTTCTTTATGAGGATTTTATGATCCACCTTGTCGAACGCGCTGCTGAAATCAGTGTAAATAGAGTCGACCTGGCCACGAGAGTCCATCAATTTACTTACTTCATTGACGTATTGGGCCAAATTAGTAGTCGTAGATTTACGAACACAGAACCCATGTTGTTGGGGTACTAACTGAGGATTGATGTGTGATGCAAGTACAGGGCACAGCAGGGATTCAAAGAGTTTACCGAAAACTGAGAGGAGTGAAATAGGACTGTAGTTCTGCACGTCAAGTCTCCCTTCTTAAGAATCGGTACAACGTTCGCCATTTTCCATTCCGTCGGAAATTGTGATGTCGCAATCGAATAATTGAATATAATTTTAAGCGATAGAGATAGACTAGTAGCACACTTCTTTACAAATACCGGCGGCAAACCATCTGGCCCTGGCCCTTTGCAGATGTAAAATTTTTGTAGGGCTTTCAGGACATCTCGTTCCGTAAAGAATACTCCACCTAGTGCATGTTGATGATGGTTGGGTCCTGTTTGAGCTACAGCAAGTGAACCAGTCGAGGGAGTAAAGTTAGAGGAGAAATGCTTAGCAAAAAGGTTGCAGACTTCAGCACCAGTAGATGCTGTTTCTTTTCCTAGACACATCTCCGAGGGAATGTCGTTAGATTTTGACTTTTTCGCTTTGACGACTTTTTCATTTCCCGAATCATTGTTTATTATTCAAGGCTGAATGTATCAATGCCAATATTTTTTACTCAGGACAATGTAAAAGATTAGATAACAATTACTTTTGACTGTTATCATTGATAGATAGATACTCTTTAGGTACCCAATAAAAAATAATTTATGAATCAGACAATTTGGAAAAATTAATAATTTATTATTCTACATACACTATTATTTACAACACAAGCTGTTTATGATAGTGTGTCATAAAAACCTAAATTACTTGTTTTCCTTTTGCATATATCGTCGCTAATCTAACTAACTGACGTATCTGACATTTTGGACTAAACCGACCTAACTATAGTTATTTGATACATTTTCCAAGTCAATTCGATCTGTCTAATCGGCGTATCTGTATGCCTTACCGTTCCCATGATAATGCAAAAATCGAGACCGATGTATCTACAGTTTACCCTCAATCATAGGTAACCCTCAACTGCAAATAGCTTGTCCTGTAAAATGTGCTTCGAATCAGTTACGTCACTTAGTTAGATTAGTGACGATAATTAAGACATTATTTAAACCGCTTACCGTTATAGTACTTACTTTCCTATAGAGTTTTAATTTCATAGTATTTCCAACAAAAATAAATGAATTCATGCCAAAGCTCGTTACTAATTTGGCTTTGAAACAATTGCAAAGTTTAATATCTGAAATGGCCTTCCAAAGAGTATCTTTATCAACTCATTGATAAATATAATCTTTTATGTGGATGAGTTGGTTATGCCAGTGTCCGTAGACCAAGACTATTATATCGAAGCAGTCAAAATTGCGGAACTGGACACAATAAGAGACCTAGGGGTAATGTTTGATCGGAAGTTAACTTTTATTCCACAGATAGACAACATACTAAAAAGATCCGCTAAAATGCTAGGATTGTTATAAGAAATTCCAAATTGTTTAAGTGTTGCAAAACTAAAATTATGCTTTACAATTGCTAATTCGAAGTATTTAGAATATTGTAGCGTGATCTGGCGTCCACACTGCCACACACTCGTTGCGTCTAGAACGCGTTCAAAAGCGTTTTCTTTGACATCTGGAGTTCTCTAGCGGAATAACTGAGAAAGTACGTTCGTATAGTAATTGACTGAAATACTTTAAAATGGTTTCAATGGACAATCGATGCACCATAAAATTGAGTGCACACCATTAATTTACATGTCCCCCTCAAGAATTCCTCGCATTGCAATAACACTACTCTACCTACCGCAGAGAAGAACGGTTCCTGGCATCAATTCAAGCTATTTACAACCTTGCATAACCTCGCATACAGAGTAGAAGCCTATGGCGTAGTTTTTTTTTAAAGAAATATAACAAAAATAAAGATAAAAAATATTGTTTGGGTGCGAAATATAAAAATAAACATTGAATTTGGTTTTTTATTTAAATTTCAATATTAATTATTGACCGATTTTTTTCATTAAATTTCTGTATTTATTGTTATAGTATGATAAGTTTACTTCAAATGTGTGATATTTATCGATAGATCAATTTCTTTCTAGGTTAAAGAAAAGAAAAATAAAAATGTTGCCATAGGCTTCTAATCGGTTCACCTAGTAAGTATACCCAATTTTTTTTTTTCGAGACGGTAAAAATGCCATCCGGTATATAAATACATAATGTAATGCTGTTCGTTGCGCATCACTTGAGAACGGCTGGACCGATTTGGCAATAATTGGGCTTATAATTTTCGTAATAGCCCAAATTAGGTTTTTAAGGAAAGAAAAACATGAAAAGTTTCCCAGAAAATGTTAAAATTCGGGAAAAAATCTTTTTCCTTAGATCTTTTAATGTTCTTTTTAGGTCAATAAGTATATAATTTTTTTTACCATAATCATCATCGTCATCATCTGCCTAGACTTTTTCCAACTATGGCTATGGCTTCCAGTCTAACCGGATGCAACTGAATACCAGTATTTTACATGGAGCGACTGCCTATCTGACCTCCTGTTACTGGGTAATACGATACCCCTTGGTAAGACAGGTTGTCAGATTTTCGGGATTCTGACGGCCCGTAACAACTGTCAAAGATCTCATGACAGCCGGGACCAACGGCTCAACGTGCTTTCCGAGGCTCGGAGGGGTCTTGCTATGTAAAGATGGTCACCCATTCACGGACCGACCGCGGCAAGCCTAGCTTAACCTGATCAATTGACCCGTGCGGCTATTATTACTTAGCTTCAAGCTCCTCCATAACCATCATAGTATCACTGGTTAAATGAGGGCCTTACTCAAAGCCGAGAATGCTCAAATGTCACTAATAACTATGTTACTTAATTATGTTATAACATAACATTACCTCACGCCTGTATTCTCCGAAGAGTTGGGCAGAGGTGTACCTTTAGTATACGCACATTATGTTATAAAGAAAAATAAACCTAAATGTTTATTTAGTAATCATTTCGTAAAGGATTCTTACGAGACAAGGACGTATGAGTTTTAGGGCTCTCCTACGTAGAATTGAAGGACAGCCATTTTCACCTACCCAGTCGTGTCGTAAGCGATCGATCTAAACGAAGAAAAAGCCAAAAAAAAAAGGGTACGGATCATATGAACACATAGATTCAACTAACTCTTCTTTAAATACCTGCAATCTTAAAGAAAAACTTGTGGTGTTAGTCTCAATAGATTGGGATTACTTCAATATGACTTATAATAATTAACGTTATTTTTATTCCAGGAGGAACCCATACCGGAAAATGAAAGACCTCAGTGGGACGGTCAGTACCAGTTCCTGATGTCATGCATCGCCACGTCGGTGGGTCTGGGCAACGTTTGGCGGTTCCCCTTCATTGCCTTTCAAAACGGAGGCGGCGCATTCCTGATACCCTACATCATCGTACTTATACTTATAGGAAAACCTATGTACTACTTAGAAACCTCACTTGGCCAGTTCAGTAGTAGTAATTGTGTTAAAGTTTGGGCTTTATCACCAGCAATGAAAGGTAGATTCATCAGTTCTATTCTACAGATTTGATTTAAAATATCTAACTATTTAATGTCTCTGAACTATATTTTATTTTTCAGGAACGGGCTACGCTCAAGCTCTTAGTGCTCTCTATGTGGTCTCTTATTATATGTCAATCGTGGGACTATGCTTGTATTATTTACTCATGAGTTTTCAAAGCACACTACCTTGGGCTCTCTGCAAACCAGAATGGGAAAACTGTGTTCCATCTGGACAGAGCGCTAATTTGAGTGAATTGACTGGAGAACCAGTGAGCAGTGCAGAATTATATTTCACGTGAGTTGACATATTAATTTATTAATACAAATGTAGGTAAATGAATACATGGTAGGTAATAATTTAATACTTCTCGTCGCGTCAGCTCAATTAGTAAGCCGACAGGCAATCAATATAAAAACATCATCAAATTAATTTCCGTTTTGCTTTATCATGTTAAGATATCGATAACCATCGCGTCTGCAAAGTTTAGCTAGCCAATTTAATTTAACCCTGTATTTGTTGGAAAGGGGATAATATTAGGCCTCTGCACTTATGCACCTTCTTCAGAAACACTTATAATAAGGTCAGAGTTGTTTGATCAGATTTTCGACGGTAACGTAACTAAATTTAAGCAGTAATATCGTACGAGTATAGGTATATCACGCGCACTGCACTGCGCTGCACTCAGAATTTTAACTCCATCGCTGCGCTCAGGAGAGGTCCTCGTTACGTTCGGGATTCAATATAGCGCCCGTGACCTAAGACACGGCTTTATCCCTTTAGTTAATAATCTACTATAATGTACGTTTAACATTGCTTGTAATCTAATCATTATAAAATTATCTCCAAATACCAGACAAAATAATGTCATGTCACGATAATGTTTACGCTGTGTACTTACGCTGATATACATTGCTATTTTCGATTAATTAATTCGCAGATAAGATATGATAATTAGGTAGGTATAGTTAATACGAGCTGCAGGTTTAGCAAGACGCTTTCTATTTCTACGAAAAATAGACACAGCTCTTTCTATGCAAAGTGACATTTCGTTTCTCCATTTTTTACATCGCACCCTAGAAATCCTTCTACAGTCTGTCATTTTGCCTTTTGTTTCTAACGATCTTTGCCTAGGTCCTTTTATTATAGACTATTTCAGAAGAAAGTTTTCTATCCCAAACTGTCAAAATCACACTGACAACTGACAGTTGTCTAGCAGCCAAAGGCGATGCAATATGGTTTTGCCTTCATTTTAATCATTTTCGTTTAATATCTTGCGACGAACGGACGACGCGACGCGACGCGGCACGTGGAATTGGCCCAGTGAGAAGAGCCCGACGCATACTTGTAGCTTCATACCTAAACTGCGGAGTGTCCCATCTGTATCAATGTGTATCTGTATCTGTATCAATTGCAAAAATCGCAAGAAATTTTTAATTTCGCAGGCTATCTTAGCGCTTCCCCCTTATGCTTGTCGGGAATCTTGAGTTTTTGACAGTGCTAAGTAGAAATCGAATTGTTTCGGATGATGCTGACAGTACTACATATTTTTAAGGCGTTTCGACAGAGAGCTCAGGGGCCCTAGTGTGAGTTTCTTTTAACCATCTCGATTTTACGCATCGAGCGCGTTCGGCGTTCTGATTGGCCTCCGATTGGCCCTTCACCAATCGGAGTGCTGAACGCGCTCGATGCGTAAATTCGAGATGGTTAAAATAAACTCACACTAGGGCCTCACAGAGTTAAATTACTGTTCGACTAAAGAATCAAAGAAAAACATCACCAACATGTGGTAATGTTGGTGATGTCTGATATTGGTGTGTTATGGTTAACGCACTGACAAAGTTCCTTATTGGAAAACCCTATACGTATAATCCAAAAATCAAAGCAGGGTTCAGGATAATGGTTAAACGTGACTTTTTTTTTGACTTACAAGCTGTATTGTAGTGTGCTTCCATCTTAATAGCCTTTCTTTAAGACCTCGGGCGATACGACTTGCGTCAGGCGACACGCGCGCGCGTCTTTTGTTTCCGTTATCGTCGCTCCGCAAGACGCCTCGCGGTAACTCGTGGCAGGCTCTAAACTACTTCTTTCATTTGATTTCTCCGCCGCCGCTGTCGCAAAATGCCTGTCGCTTAAGAACGTGTAGCTCGTCGCCACGGGGTTTATTATAGGTAGATTGAAATTTTAATTATTTAAAGATGTTTTTTTGTTAACAGGCGAACTATACTGCGGCAGTCAGATGGGATCCATGACGGCATTGGTAAGCAAACTAATAGAGCTGTATACAATAAAATGGTCATGTTTAAATGCTGCCTAGACATGGGAGTGCTTCCAAATGGTTCCATGCATCAACGTACACTTAAAAAATATCAAAATCGGTCCTAAAGTTTTTTGTTTATAATAGGTTTTTCTGGTAGTTTATTTTTATTTTTTATTGGATATGTTTAGGACAGCGTCGTTGAGTTTGAACTCGACGGTGGACAATGTGTCCAATCATGATGATGCTGTCTTTTTTGGCTATGGAGTTTCTATGGCCACCTTCCGGCTCCATCGTCAGACCCTGGATACCGCCTTGTGTAATAACACTTGTCAATACATATCCAATTAGTCCAAACACGATGATGCTAACTCGTTTGGTTAAGGAGTTCCTATCCACCTTCCAGCTTCATCATCAGACCCTGAACACCACCTTGTGTAATAGCACTTGTCAATACATGACCAATGACACGAAACACGATTATGCTATATTGTTTGATTGAGGAGTTCCTATGGCAACGTTCTGGCTACATCATTAGCCCCTGAACACCATCTCAGGGTATATAGTACTTGTCCAGCCAGACAAAACCAACGAGTTCAAAATCAACGACGCCATCTTATTTAGTTGAGAAGCTCCTATGGCCACCTTCGGGCTCCATCATCAGACCAACTCCATGGTATCATGTTTAAGCGTTGACCCAGAAGGTACTTATTAGGGTGTCCCTTCAATTTTAAGTTCGATATATTTTTGCGCATACCTTCTTAAAACTTTCGTAATAACCCAATATTGTCTAGGAAAAAATATTAGCCCGTTTTATAAACGATAACCCGTGCCGATTTGCGATTTAAACTTCTCCATATAAGTTGCGCGGGTAATGCGCTGCGCACTGTAACTACGTGTTTAATTTGTCATTTCATTCGCGATTTTTAACTATTAATGCGCTATTGTTAATTGCATAAAGATGTCGATGGAATTACGGAGTGATAAACAAAATGTTCTCTCCAAACATGATATTTCATGTTTGGAGAGAACTGCAAAAAATTGTAAGAAAACTCAGGGACACGTTCAAGAACCGTGAAAATAATTTTAAAATTAACCTTGATAACTTATTTGATATTGCACATGCTGATGCTTTTGAGAGAATGAAAATAGAGGAAGACAAAGTATTTTTAAGGAAACACAGAGAGCCAGGTCGACCGGAATACTTAGGTAATGTGGACAAAAAATTGGCGGCGAAAGAAGAAAGAGTAATGCAAAGACGATCAGAAGAGGAGGAAAGGAATGTGAGACAAAGAGAGTTTTTGGCTGTTGCATCTACTTCTAGCTCAAATATCTTGAATGTCCAGAAGATTCGGACGAAGAACAGATTTTGAATACTGAACTCAGGTTGCCAGACGTTCCCTGCCCTAGAAAAAGTTAAAAAAGAGGTAGAAAGGATATTATAACGCCTAAACTTGTCCCAGTTTTAGATCGATGTCAGTTAAGCATAGAGACTCCATTTACTTTCTGCATGCTGTCTCGTAGAAGCGCTTGGTCTGAGCAGGGACGATTTCGCTATTGACAAATCCTCGATTCAGCGAATTTGTACTCAGACGAGAATAACAAGGGCAGAAGCAATAAAACTGACTTTCAAAACAAGGTACCTGACGTAGTCAGTCCATTGGGATGGAAAACTATTACCCGGATTGGATGTACGAAGTTCAAAAGAAGAACGTTTGCCCCATTATTGCTTCATTTGACGATAGAGAACAGCTTCTTGCAGTGCCAAAACTAGAGAGTTCTTCTGGATAAGATCAAGCTAAAGCCGTCTCATCTGCTCTCTTTGACTGGAACCTTAATAATTAAGTTCAAATAATGTGCTGCGATACAAAAGCTTAAAATACTGGTCATTTTAATGGAGCTTGTGCTGTTTTGGAGCAGACATTAGAGTGAGAATTTTTGGTTTTCGGTTGTCGTCATCATGTTTATAAATTTGTCCTAAAAACAGTCTATGCATTCCTAACTCAAAACCTTACTTAACACGGCAGAAGAAGAGCAAAAACAATGCTTTTTGCGCTGTGCCCAGGAACATAGAAATTTGTATCTAGACTGTTAAAAAACTACACTAAAGAGAAGTTACCCTGGCTGATTGTTATAATTTTATGTTTTGAAATAAAGATTAATGTTTACCTTATTTTATTTTACCTCATACTCACCAAATTTGTTGCATTTATATTAGTTTTATAGCAGATCAGAATAATAGGACAAAACACGATTTTAAATAAACTTTGAAGCTCAGTCGGCACGGGTTGCGATCATGCTAGAAAGCTGAAATTTCATATTTGAGTATATTTTAGCATTTATAAAAAAAATTGAGGCTATGCGTATGGATAAAAAAATAAATTAAAATAAATGTCATATAAGGGACACCCTAGTACTTATGTATGCCAAATTTCAGCTCAATCGGATGCCAAAAAGTGCTTGAAAAATAGATGACAATGGAAACATACGAACGAAGCAAGCTAATATAAAGCTTGTAAAAACTCAAAACTCCTCGGATAGTTTTTAAAGAACTTTGGTTTACAGACTAGTACACGTTCAAGGAACATTATGCACTGTGTATCCATTCTGGGCAGCACTTGGTCCAACTCCCATATATGGTGGTCCTTTGCAACTAGTAAAAATAAGCATTTCTATGCTTATGTAGTTTCCGAGTTTTAATAGGCGCTGCTGTAATATACGAGTATTACAAGCGATCGTCATTTTACGTTAGGGGAAACTCGATTGTGCTCTCGGCGTGACGAGGAGTTCGAGTTCGCTGAAAAAATTATCATGACGAACATTTTTTCGCACGAACATCGGTTACATAAGGACCTTAGACTATTCAAAATGTTCAATCAAAATTATTATCCCTAGTTCTAATAAAACTCTTTGTGGTTGCTTTTCAGGTTTGCCATTGTGGGACCTGACGCTCAGTTTGTTCGTATCCTGGTTAATTATCTTCTTGATTGTCGCCCGAGGTGTCAAAAGTTCCGGGAAAGCAGCGTATTTCCTCGCTTTGTTCCCATATGTCGTTATGTTCATATTGCTAATCAGGTAAGCGTAGCCCGATTGCGACATTTGGGCGTCCAGAGTTGTTATAGACCAAGTGATTATTAGGACATAATAAAAAATGCCCGGGCAGTTTGAAATATGCCCAATATGAGAAGGCAGTGGGATAACAACTATTGAAATAATCAAATTGACCGGGCATTTTTTATAATGCTAGTCACCTATGGGGCAGCACAATTAAAACCAGGTTATATTACTGTTATTTTTATTTCAATCGTAGAATCAATATTTAAAATCAATCCTTTGGGTTAGGTTAGGTAGAACAGTGGCCATTAACGCCACATCTATTGATGGTGAATCATTTGGGTTAGGTTACCCTAGTAGCATTTTTTGTTGGCATTTAGTTGGGCCACTACAGAGGTAAGTGGCCCAACTAAAAGCCAACAAAAAATGCTACTAGGGGAGGTTAGAACGTGTATTATCAGATTACCCAAAGACAACACGGCAATATTTATAATGACGAGGCAATGTGATAAATAAGGAAGTTCAAATAATAATTAATTATTTCGCCCCAAGTAGCTTGTCATTATTCATAATGCGCGGGCATTATGAAAATAAGCTTGAAACTAGCTTGTTGTACTTGCTAAGTAGCTTGTCATACTCGTATTTATTACTTGGTCCATAACATAAACACAATATCATCCATAATTTAATTTAAGACAACTGTCGCAGTAATCGCGTGGCAGCAGGTGTAGTACATCCGTAGCAGCAGTGCAGTCCTAGTATTCGCGTAGCAGCAGCTGCAGCCGTAGTACACGCGTAGCATCAGCCGTAGTACACGCGTAGCAGCTGCCATAACTCACGCGTAGCAGCAGCCGTAGTACACGCGTAGCATCAGCCGTAGTACACGCGTAGCAGCTGCCATAGTTCACGCGTAGCAGCAGCCGTAGTACACGCGTAGCATCAGCCGTAGTACACGCGTAGCATCAGCCGTAGTACACGCGTAGCAGCTGCCATAGTTCACGCGTAGCAACAGCCGTAGTACACGCGTAGCAGCTGCCATAGTTCACGCGTAGCAGCAGCCGTAGTACGCGCGTAGCATCAGCCGTAGTACACGCGTAGCAGCAGCCGTAGTACACGCGTAGTAGCATTCGTAGTACACACGTAGCAACTATCGTAACATTCGCAATGTTTTAAAGCAAAACTTACGTTTGTTTCCAGGGCTGTCACTTTACCCGGCGCTGGTATGGGAATATTGTTCTTTATTACACCGAATTGGGAAAAAATCTTGGAAATGAAAGTAAGTATATTAATTCATTTGTACTAAGGCTTCTTAACTAAATACATACACATAAATAATAGATTTCGCATGTATTTCAATTATTTACATATCAATTATTACCCGCGTTCATGTCCCTTTTAGTTTGGAGAACCGGAACGCGTCGTTGATTCCAGTTTTCCGAACAAAAAGTACATGTGATTATGAATGCGACAATCGTGTATTCGTGTGACGATCGCTTTTGGTTAGGTCGCGCGGTCGCGCCCTTAAGGCCCAGATACATGCCAGCGACCTTGAGTGGTTAGCTTGCGTGTTCTGTACTGAGCTCACGAAACGCGTCGTACGTCCAGCCAGTAATAGGACTCGCCCATCCAGGAGCGCTGGCCCAAATAAAACGCATTATTAATTTATTACACATAAAACGAAAGATATTTTAATAAAACACGTATACTAAAAGATCAATAATTAAATTATCTTTTAAAAGGTGAAGGTTTTAGAAAAATACGCTTGATAGATTCTGCGTGATTCTCAGTTTTTTATCCGCGTTAGACATAACTTTACAAGTTAATTTCACTATGTAATATAGACATAATCTAAAATATTCACATGTTAAGGTTTTAAGAAAATGCTCTAATTTAACTTTTTTTTTTTTTCAATCATTAACATTACTCGTTTAGACGTGATCTTCAGTATAAAATCATTAAAATTCGGTTATCGTCGCCTTAGACTACACAAAACATTTAACTTTGTAGTGTTAAAGAAGGAACTTTAAGTTTAAGGATCGAGGATTAAGGGTGTGTATTAAACTTTCAGGTGTGGTATGCGGCAGTGACACAGGTTTTCTTCTCTCTCTCCGCCTGCTCAGGAGCTCTTATCATGTTCTCGTCGTACAACAAGTTTTCCCAAAATGTTTACAGGTAAGATAAAAAAAATAAAAAATAAAACATACTAATTTTATAAAGAAAGTAACTCTGTCTGTGTGTCTGTGCCGATCGTCATAAAATTTGGCAAATATTATAGCCTGGGATGTGGAGAAGGACATCGGCTACTTTTTACGCGATAACCGACATCCACGCGGGCGGAGCCGCGGGCAAAAGCTAGAACAGTATAAATCTTAGAAATAAGGTAAGTTTTATGCATATACTATGATAAACCTGTATCATAGGCGGCATGAGTTCTTACAATCACTATCGGGACAACTGATTTCTTAATAATATTTAACATAAGTTTTAAGAATAGCGGGATAGTTAGTTAACAATAAAATTGAAGTGCCTTTTTGTAATGTTAAAATAACAGCTTTTTTCTAAATGCATATGAAAGAAAGTAAATAAATTACTTATTACAAAAAAAAAACAATTTTTATAATTTTTGTCTGTCTGTCGGTCTGTTATTTCCGGCTAATCTCCGAAAAACCTGGACCGATTTTGATGGGACTTTTACTGGCAGATAGCTGATGTTTTAAGGAGTAACTTATGCTATATTTATTAAAACTAGCAGCTTTTAGCTAATAAATAATAAATGTGTAACGGTATTGGTATGTTCATAAAAACTTTTTTTGTTTTCAGAGACTCGATGATTGTTACCACGTTGGACACGTTCACAAGCTTAATCTCGGGCATCACTATATTCGGGATTCTGGGGAACCTCGCGTATCAACTTGGCTACGACAATATAAATGATGTTATCGGTACTGATGCTGGTGGTTCTAGTCTTGCTTTTATCTCTTACCCAGACGCAATAGCACAGTCGCCGTTTGTACCACAAGTAAGTAATTAAATACACCTTTTTAGTACTATTATTTTATACACACAATTTTTTTTTAATACCGATAATGCAACCCAGTGGTTAAGGACTCATCTCTCCACACGAGGTGACATAATTATTTGGATAAGGATTAATATTATGTTGACAAAACTCCTTTGCAAATAATGCATTAATTTCGAACAAAATTGATTACAATAAAAAAAGGTTATAGTGTGTCAATCTTAAAAGATAGACATATGCTGTCGCGGACTTTTTTTTTAGAACTTTCAAAGAGGAACAATTCCATCATACATGATATTTGCGTAACTTAAACCGTTTACGCAGCGCACGCAACGGAAGCTCTCAAATAGGAATATCTTTTCCCGTTTTTGTAACATTTTTCATTTGTGCTCCGCTCCTATTGGTCGTAGCGTGATAATATATAGCCTATAATATTCCTCGATAAATGGAATATCCAACAAAAAAAGAACTTTTCAATTCCAACCAGTAGTTCCTGAGGTTAGCGCGTTCAAACAAACAAACAAACTCTTCAGCTGTATAATATTAGTATAGATATTATTATAGATTAGATTAAATTTCTGAGAGATTGTTTTTAACAAAATATTGATTAAACATAAATCGCCAACATCGAACACATAAGACTGAACTTCTATTAAAATTAAGCTAACATAAATGCGTTGTGTTTGAGTTTTCTTAGAAGCTACATGATGCATATTTGTTGACTTGGCTCATTGATATCTACAATTCTTGTTTTCTTTCAGCTATTTGCTGCATTGTTCTTCTTAATGATGGCGGTGCTTGGTGTGGGCTCAGGAGTAGCCTTATTTTCCACAATCAACACAATATTTCTAGACGCTTTTCCGAAGGTGCCCACTGTTTACATGTCCGCGATATTATCTTCGGCATGCTTTTTAATTGGGCTTGTGTACGTAACCCCGGTAAGTTTAAAAAAAAAAAAAAATCTCAAGTTATAATCGAAAAAATGTACAGAGTTTTGTGTTTTATAACAGAAATGATAAGGCTAAGGAAGAGTGAACGGTTATACCAATGAAAGTTTTCATCTTGTGAAGCGATAAAATACAACCAACTTTGTCTTTAACATCGCTTTTCATGCTTTCCTTTACTTTTTCAATGTTACAGGGCGGGCAGTACATTCTGGAAATAGTAGATTACTACGGTGGAACGTTCATGAGATTGTTTGCTGCAATCATTGAGACTATAGGAGTATTTTGGATATACGGTAAAACTGAAATAATGCTGCTGAGCTATTCTATGACTTCGAAAATTAATTTCGTCTTATTTTTTTTTACTTACTTCTTTTTTCGGGGTACGGGCAATATCCTGAACATGCCGCCGCTTCACCTTATTATTTTATTTTTTATTTTTTTATCATTGCCCCACATTAGGATGGCTTTTATTATGCGTTGTAGCATATAATAAATCCATCGTATTTCGCGTAGTAGACAATAATTGAAGAGAACGTAATGCTCATTAGGTGATTAAAACCCCTTAGACATTTTATTCACCCAATGAGCGTTTTTGACTTTTTCACGTTTTTGACTTTTTCAATTACTTCTTTTATATTCCAGGTTTGGAAAACATGTGCCTGGACATTGAATTTATGCTGGGTTTGAAGACTTCGCTTTACTGGCGCATGTGTTGGGGTATTATTACTCCAGTCATGATGATGGCCGTATTCTTCTATTCTCTGATTACAACAGAACAACTATTATTCGGCGGAACGTATGAGTATCCGAATGGTGCTTATAGTGAGTATTGTATACCTACTCTTGTATATTATATCTTTAGATACACTATATTTTTTATTTGCATAATTTTTTTTTTTTTTTTTTTACAGTTGCTGGTGCGATCCTTCAATATTTCGGAATAGCATTGATTCCAATATTCTTGTTAGCTACACTCTGGAAATATAAATCTAATACTTTTGTTGAGGTCAGTACCTACCTACCTACTTGCAACAAACATAAGTTTTATATCTAGGTACAGATATCGTTGACAGGCACGAATATCTTTTGAAACATTTTTATGTAGATTTACAGCTTATTTTATTTATTGTGTAAAACTAAAAGTGCTGTGTTGAATCACAAATAAATAACTAATTAACTCACATTATAATATTCTCAATGTTTATTTACAGACTATCAGAACTTCGTTCAGGCCAAAACCAACATATGGGCCCAGTATCCCCCAGAAGCGCGAAGAGTGGCGTGAATTCCGCCGTAATGCCAAGTATGAACGGGAACTCAAACGCAAAAATTGGTGGCAACATATAGGTTTAAGTTTGACAGGAGGATACCGACAAGGGCGCAAATGAATTTAAAAGACTTGAATATTTTTATCTCGATACTATTTATGCATTATTCATATATTCAAACTGTGTTATTTTGTATTATACCAACGTAAAATAAGATAATAAAAATAATAATATTTAAGAGCATTTAATGCATGTGTCTGGTTTGGTTCTTGATAGCTGCCTCGTTGTTCTAGTGGTCGCAGGTGCAATTGCTGAGCGAGAGGTCCTGGGTTCGATTCCCAAATTCTAAGATATTCAAAAGTCTGCGCTTAAGCTAAATCTAAATTAATAAGTAACAAAATGAGTATCCATACATATAATAAAATAGAACGATGCCAAACTGTAAATTGAATACTTATTATTGAAAAAAAAAAAGTAATTGCTACGAGGTGTTAAGACTCTGTTAGAGAAGTAATAGCGGACAAACTTGATCTGAAAATAAGCTTAAAAACAAAAGATGACATTGATTCTGCAGCTAAATATTTACCTGACAAATAATAAAATACAAGCTGCGTGCTGGCAATCAACTCCGAAAATCTTGAACTCACATTCTCACCTTACTATCCCCGGGCAAATAAGAATAAAAATCAAGGAAAAGCGACGTTTGCGACGAGTTTGGCATACGTCCAGGGTTAGAGAAGACAAGACTGCTCTAAACAAAGCTATTATAAACCTAAAAAAGCGATTATAAACCTAAAAAATGCTATTGTCGACGCTGAGAACGTAACTTTAAAAGCAAGAGCAAGTGTTCCTGACAGCCACAAAAGCTACAAACTGTTCTCTTTGGAAGGCTACTAGTGCCATGGCCTGAACCGATCACAATGTTCGAGACCACCAATTCAATTGGTCGATAGACGATGGGCGAGAACTAGCGAGCAGAAAATATGCATTTGCAACGCACTTAGAGAAAGTGTTCACATCAGACGAGGCAGCCTGGTTCTGACGACTCTGATATTGAAACCATATTAAATCAGCCACACCATCTAGATCTACCCATTCGACCTATAACTCCCAAGTACTTCGGCAGATAATAAAACTTGACAGGACATAACTATGAAAGTCCTAAAACAACTACCAAAGGAATTGTTTTCCTGGCAGCACTCTATAATGGTATAATAAGAACAAAACACTTTCCAGCACTATAGAAAGTCTCCCAAATAGTGATTATTCATAAAGAAGGTAAACCAGAGCATGACGAAACCTCATATAGACGCATCAGTTTTATAGTGCCTGTAATATCTAAACTATTCGAAAAACTATTGCTGAACAGAATGTTACCACAATAACTCCATAGATCTAACGTATTTGGTTTTCGGCAGAACCACGCTACGACAGAACAAGTCCACAGGATCTACGACAAAATAAGAAAGTTTTTCGAAGTTTAAAAATATTGCTAGGTTGCATTTTTGATATACAGCACGCCTTCGATAGGGTATGGCACCGCGGGTTACTACTCTGTAAGATCAAAACATCCTTACCCCACATATACTACGAACTGCTTGAATCTTAACTCTCCGAAAGAACTTTTCAAGTTAAGGTAAGAGACGTTACCTCCTCTTTCCACAAAACTATTGCAGGAGTCTCCCAGGGCTCTGTACTGGGACCAGTATTGTACACTATTTATGGGTACAGCCGATCTGCCATATCTCCGGATATTACGTCAGCAACTTACGCAGATGACGCAGCCGTTTTAGCCAGTCACAAAGACCCTGAAGTTGCGTCTAAAATACTTCAGAGTAGTCTAGATGACATCAACAAATAGCTAAAGAGGTGGCGAATAAAAGCAAATGCATCTAAGTCAGCCCAGGTTATTTTCAGTCTAAGACAGGGTAGGTAGGTATATGTCTACCTGTGAGACTAGGCGATCACGAACTTTTCGAACGAAACGAACCATAATGACTCTGTGAAGTAGCCGAGGTAAATCAGCTCAATATTAAACACAGGAGCCTGAAGAAATTCTGTCCTGTAGATAGATCCTACCATAATGTTAATTATCGTTTTTTAAACTAAAGTAACTAAGTTTTTAATGTGGTAAATTAATCTTTTACCTCCATAATTGCGATAATCACTTGAAAAGTAGGTACTTAATTAACACTACCAAGAGGCTATTTGTTTCTAAATATGACCACCACTATATTTTAACGAAATACTCGGTAAATAATAAAATACTAACGAAAATAAACCGTAGTCTTTTTTTCACTACGAGGTTTGCAATACCAAAATATACGGTGGCCAGCACATCAAGTTACCACAATGTCAAATTTTCTCGTTCGATTTTGAACTTCAAGTTTAAAATCGTTTGGAGAAATTTGACAGTTTCGTGTAGGTACCTAGCTTGATGTGCTGGCCACTGTACAAATATTTTGTACTGCACAATGCGGCGTATGACACGGTACATAGGAATAAACTAAGCCGAGGTGTGATCTGTAATTCTAGGCACTACCAAGTAGATTTTGATTTTGTTCGCGTTGTCTAGTCTATCGTAAGTATATTTTAAAACCGGCCAAGTGCGTGTCGGACCACGCACAATGAGGGGTTCCATAGTAGGTATGAATTAATCCCAAGAACAAACTTAACGTCGTAGTTGAAAAACATATTCATCCATACGGAATGTATGGGAGAACATGTATTTCAACTGTAAATGTATGTTGGTATTACTCGGTAACTTGTGACGCCTACTTGGCTGTGATAGTTTTCCTTTTAATTTCGTTAGGTATATATACTACTGCTGTGATATTTTTTTTTGAGCTTTCTAGTACTAAAAGTCTCTGAGCTGGGGACGGACAGACGGACTAACATGGCGAAACTATAAGGGTTCCTTGTTGACTACGGAACCCTAAAAATGCCTTTGTACTGTTGTTACAAGGTTCTTTTAGCGCATGGCCAAAATCGGAACAAACGCCACCTTGTCTTTTCAACACATTTGAACGCGACTGTACGGACAACAGCTTAGGTTTAATACGTCCAATAAAGATGGTCATCTTTAAGTATGAAATCGTCGGATTTTACTTGTCATTCGAATTTGGTGGGATAACTAGCCGTTGTGTACATGTTTTGTTTTTTGTTTATATCTACTTAATGCGAACATTTCCAAGCTGAATATTTTCACTATATATTTTTGCCTAAACGCACTAATTCTTGGTTTCTTTAGACCCACACATCTTGGGTTAAGCCGGTTTCTTGTATTTTGCCGTCAAAGCTATGACACCGTCGTTTTGACTTTTAGCAATATTATTCAATAACGCATGCATGTGCACTTTTGAAACTTTTTATGGTTATTAAAAGCGCCAAGAAAGATCGAATACAGTTTTCAGCGAGCTTATACGTTTTCTCATTTAGGCGCTACGATATTTTTTCGGGTTTTCAAAAAAGCGCGATTACTTGAAAATTATATTTTATTAAATCTAATTCTGTCACAAATACGCACAAGTAAAGAGGTACTCGTATATGTTTATTCTACAGGCGCACATATAATGGTTTTAGAGATACACGATTCTGCAAAACGTTACTCCAGCAGGAAATGCAATATCTCGAAAACCTGAAGACGCACATATTATATTTTCGGCGCACATTGTTGCACAAATATAAGCTTTCTGCCCATGCAAAATATTTCTCTCTCCGACCTTTCGTTTAGAATTTTCCTGCTGGAAAAACGTTACTCCAGCAGGAATCGTTTTTTCCGTTTTATTCCAAAACGACAAAACGCACAAACTTTTATTTGGCGCACATTTACAGTAGATTACGCACTAATTATACGTTCCACTCATATCACTCTAGGAGACACTTTCCTGCTGGGGTAACGTACACTGTTTAGACGGTGCCATCAATTATTGCTTCAATTTTATGGTATGCTACAGGCAATAAACTTGCACCGTGTAAATGGTGCTTAATTAATGCATAGTGAGTATTTTGAAACTCAAAAAAGTGATTTTCTCAAGTAGGTAATGATTTAAAAAAAAACGTAGTACCGAACTACCGACTACGAGGTTTGCCAATATTTGACTAGCTATAGTGACGGAACTATTGGATACCTATATTATTTGGTTGAATGTTTGTATCCAGACTGGGAACGTCATTAGATAGTTATACGAATTTAATTTATTGCCGTTTTGTCGGTTTTCGTAAAACCATGGCCAAAAAAAAATTTTTTTTTTGTAAATACTAATATTTCTAAATTACGGGTCACGGGTTTACTTCGCTGAAAATCGGCCTTAAAGTTCATCTCCCCGACGCACCGCACCCTTGGTTAACCTCAATCCTGTTTCATTATCACCATTCAGTCGAAAGACCCAGCTGCTGGGACCTACACAAGCATCGCTAGAACGAAAGACCCTGCGCTCTCCGCATCCAGCGGATTATAGAGCAGTAGTGAGTAGACATGAGAGTATTTACTGGACCAGGTATGCGCACTAGGTATTTTTCTGGACTAGGCCGCACCTAGTGCGACGCGTCAAGTACGAAGTAGGTAGGTACCTCGAGTATTTTCTATCAAAGCAAGAATTATATCAATAGACTATGATTTGTAGTTTGTACCATTTACGATGTCAATAGATCAGGGCCTCAAGTCTGCTATTACAATAGTGTCAGAATGGTCTCTTCATTGTGAGTTTTTGACAGATTTGCCATACAAACACTGTCAAATACTCACAATGGCGAGACCATTCTGACACTATTGTAATAGCAGACTTGAGGCCCTGACCAGTGTCAACCCTCAAACATCACACAAATCGAGCTCAGAATATGTTTTATCCGGGATCCATTGAAGTATTTGGCAAAGTACGTTCATAACCATATTATGCAAAGCTAAACCGAATTACATGCAGGTAAAATTTAATTTTAAATGAAACAGTGCTTCTTGAGACGGTTGATCTTGACTTGCTCAGTTATTTGATGTAGTAGTACAGACGCCAGCACATCAAGCTACTACAATCTGTCAAATTTCTTTAATCGATTTTCAACTTTATCACTACAGTATAAGGTTCAAGGTTGATTGCGAAAATTTGACAGTTTCGGGTAGGTAGCTTGACCTGCTGGCATCTGTACCTAAACGTTAGAAAATCTTAGTTGTGTATAGTGTAAAAAATAAAATGTATGAAGATATACCTTGTTTTTAACAAAAAATAATTTGATGCATGAGAGACTTTATGCCTCGCAATACGCGGTGGGAAGGGTCAAACGATATTGGTACCTATGGAAAGACCGTATGATAAAATATGAGTACAGCCCACAGAGTGTATCTGAATTTGAGTAAATACTTCATAAGTAGGTACTCGGAACAAGTATATTTTTCGATACTCGTAGCACGTGGACCAGGTCCAATAATTACCTAGCACAGCACACCTCATAGTAGTGTAGCAGTCGTGACTTATGACTTTATGAGGGAATAGGCTCAATTCATACGGAGATGGCAGCGGCCGGCAGCGATGCAGGGAACAGATCTAGCAAAGCGGCATTTTAAACGTTATCTTCATTACTAAAGCACATAAGTGTTGTCAAGAGACTTGGCCTCGTGGCGCCACGAGCTGCATAGCGAATCACTCTCTTACCCTGCACTTTCTTCGACGAATGTAGATTGTAAACTGTACCTATTTATGAAGGCGAAATGATAGACGCAGCGCGCCGGCTGCCATCTACATGCGAATTAAGCGATATTATAAAAACAAAAATAAAATAAGAATTATGAATTTTATTTTTAAGAATTCAATAACACAAGTCTTTTTTTTTTTCAAATAGCTGACTACTAAAGAGCTTAAAATAACCTCGAAACTGATCAGAACACCATATTACATTTTATATTTGTAAGTTAATGAACAAAAAAAACTGTATTACACATACGAGCAAAAAGAAAAGGGTTTACTTGTGTTTGGATTTCTTCTTCTTTTTACTAGATTTCTTCTTATGCTTACGTTTCTTTTTCTTTTTCTTATGGTCGTCAGAGCTAGACTCAGACTCGCTATCGCTTTCACTTGCAGCTCGTTTTTTCTTCTTCTTGCTCCGTTTCTTCTTTTTCTTACGTTTGCGAGCATCAGATGACGATGATGATGAGGAATATTCAGAGTCACTAGTGGATTCACTCTCGGAGTCAGGCTTCTTTTTGACGTTGGTCAGATCCAGTTTTATAGTTTCGTTATCTAGTTTAGATTTTTTAGTTTCGTTAAACCCGGTGGGTGAAGCTGAGCGTTCACGTTTTTTAACGTTTTCTTCTTTATTTTCATGATAAGATTCTAAATTTTCGTCATAATCTGGCTCAAAATGAGCTTCGTCCAAGGTTGATTTTTTCCTTTCACGATCCGTATGTGTAATTTTTACCTCACTTGGCACATTTTTCTCTTGAGCACGATCTCGTGTAGCGACTTCATAAGTGTTAGATTTTTTCTCGTCTTTAATATGTTTCTCGGTGTTCTTCTTTTCAGTGGGACTTCGCGCTCGATGCTTTTCGCCAGTCCTTACAGCTTCAGACATTACCCGCCTATCACTCTTAGAAGGTTCTACTCTAATGGTATCTTGTTTTCGACCTCTTTCTCTTTCCACGGTCACGCGTCTGTAAGGTTGTTCGCGCTTAGGAGTTTTTGATCTAGATTTAACACGTTCTACGGTACTTTGAACAACTCTCGCCTCTCTACCCCTACGTGCTTCTTCTACTTTTCCACCGAGTCTGTCTTTAACGGATAATCGCGGCGGTGGTGTTTTGGAATATCTTCTTTTTCTTTCGTTCATTTCGATGGACCTCGGTTCGGAATCAATTACTGGAACCGTGATTTGTATATTATTCATAGAAGGCTTTGGGACTTCATCACCGTAAAGTTTGAGACGATCACTGCTGATTTTCTTAATTTCTATAGGCCTCAGAGAATTTATTGCTTTGGCAAATATGGCGTTTTCAGCTCGTTTAATAACATCCGACGTAACTTTACTTCCATCTTCTTCTTCTTCAGGAGATGTAATCTCTCCTGGTTCTTTGGTCTTTTCCGCGTGATCCTCGTCTACTTCCCACTTAGATAATTCAGGTAAAGTTGCCAACATTTCTTTATTCGTTGGGTTGCTTACTTCTATCTCAGCGTTTAGATCTAATTCCTCGGCATTCGCTTGAAGCTCGATACCGTCAAACGGTTCTTCTTTAGAATTGTTTATACTCTCTGTAATTTTAGTTTCCATGGTTTGGTCTTTGTCTTCAGTTTTAACATAATTTTCTATGATTTCTTTATCAACAGCTCCCAATGCTTCATCTCCATATAAATCATCAGTAGGTTTCTCTGGGGAACCTACTTTAGGGGAGTTTTCTTTTTTAATAGAAACAATTTCGGTGTTTGTGTTTATTTTAACGACGACCGGTGTTTCAGTTTCTATTTTATCTGTTTCTTTTTCATCAGTTTTAGCTTCTTCTTTATCAGGTTCTTCATCTTCTTTTTTAATATGATCCTTATCTTTCTTATCTTTTTTCTCACGTTTTTTCTTCTTTTCGGTGTCTTTTTCCTTTTCTCTTTTCTTCTTCTTTCGCTCCTTCATTTTCTTTTCTTTTTCTTTTTCTTTGTGATCTCTGCTTCTATCAGCTGAAGATTTCTCTCTAGCTCTTTCCTCTTTCTTTTCCCTTCTGCAATCTCGATCACGAGATCGACCTTTAGATTCGCTACGTTTTTTCTCTCTTGCTTCTCTATTACGTTTTGGTGAAGTACGAACTTTTTTTTCCGGTGAGGTCTTTTCATGTTCACGTTCCTTCTCATAATCACGGGGTCTTTCATACTCTCTTGGGCGATCTTCACGAGTTTCACGCGTATCTCGATTTTTGTCGTATCCTGTTCTTCTTTCCGAATCTCGGGTTCTTTCCACTTTATCTATCGGCTCTCGGTTATCATTAAATCTCTCCCGGTCACGACCCTCTCTTTCTCTGTGTCTATCGTGTTCAACATTTGCATTGCGTCTGGGCCCACCCCTGTTACGAATATTGGGTCTGTATCCAGGCCGAGAATGATCTCGAGATGCAGCACTTTCTTCTCTGAAATTATCGCGGTAATTTGGATCATGATAACCAGGTGGTACTGTCTCTCGGGGATCTGCACTAGGAGGCCTGAAGGGAACGACACCTGGATCACGAAAGTTATTATGAAGTGGATTATCTCGGAACCCACCATCCCTGTATGGAACGTTTCTGTAAGAGTTATCACGGAATGGAGGTGGTCCTCCTCTGAAGTTAGGGTCACGATACGCTCCAGGTGGTCCAGGTTCTCGATATGGTTGTCCGTCTCTGAACGGCATGGGTCCTTGGTCACGATAATGACCTGGTCTATAATTATCTCTATAGCGCGGCGGTTGGTCTCCTACATGAACAGGAATCTCGTTTTGGACAGGAGGAGGTATCGACAAGTCCCTATAACTATTAGGCCCTTCACCATACGGCGGCGGTCTATAAGGATCCCTATAATTAGGCGGTGGCAAACGATCGCGATCAATTGGACCAGACGGACCAAATGGTGGTTTCTCGAAAGGCGACGGCTCAAACCCGGGTACAGTCGGTTCGACACCAGGAGGAATTTCTTCAAATGGAGGGCCATCATAGCGCCCTCGATATCCCGGTTGTTCAGATTGTACGGGTATATTACCCACTGGAGGCATCTGTTTCACACCCATCGGTGCGTACCCAGGAGGTGGTGCAATGCTTCTAGGTCCATATCTGAAAAAAAAAGACATTTGACTTTATTATTTACATGATAAAATACATAATTTGGGAACAAAAGATTACGGATATTTTGAGAGTCAAACTTATTTATTTTTGTACCTAGGTATGATCTGCAATGCGTCACGCGTTGCGGAGAAATGTATTTGCCCACATTTGTGGGCAAATACGAATGTCTATAAAACTTTTATTATTTTATTATTTTGTAATACAAAGATAATTGTTTTAGGACTTTTAAGTTTGTTTTTATAAAGGCTTTAGGGAATATGAGTAAATTCTCTTCAGCTTTCTTAGAACAAAAAAAAAAGGCAGGGTTTTTTTTTTTTCTTTTTTAAACTAAAAATTTTAAAGCTTGACGAATATCTCTCTGCATTAAACCTTTCGTATTCTGCACAATTTTTTTTTCCGTTTTCAAAATATACGGTTTGTTGACCTTGTGTAAACACAATGGATGAAACGCTATGGAACCTTTTTGACAGACACAGCGATAAAACTGCGCCGTATGCACTATGACAATAAACCATAGATTTTTACGACAAAAAAGTGTGTACACAATAGAGCTAGATGTTAATTTCCCATCCATTACTTTAGAGTGTAGAGCTATCCCGTTTATAATGGTCTCGTTATTGTGCTAACTATGAAGATTACATAAGAAAGCCGCTCTACGTTAAAATCGCTCGAGGTCGTTGAGCTTTGTTAATAGTTGAGTAGGTTTGTAAAATAAAAAAACATTCCAAAACATATAGTAGATAGGTATTTAAATATTTAATAGTGAATTTTACCATAAGAATAGTTTGTATAACTAAGATTGAAAATTGCCACGCGAATCGAACCTGCAATGGATGTAAACTTTCTGAAGCACAGATAAGATTCAACAATAAGCAGAAGGTCCTGCATATAAACAAAAACTCTTACTGAAAATTAGGGAGTATAAGTATTGCAAACTTGTTCATATTATCAAATCAAAATTAAGTGCTATCGTAAAATTAATATACCTATCTTTCTTTTTATAATAAAATCGCAATATGCCCAGAACCTATTTTTTATAACATGCCTAATATTCGCTTTACATTCGGTGCGGTTCATGCGATGAACTATCTATCCAAATGTAATTTAAAAAACCCCTTATAGTCTATACTACGTTTGACATTGTCCCAAATACTTTCTTACGTCTCAATTTGAACAAATAAATTTTTAGTAAACGAGTGTAATCTCCGCAATAACAAAAGTACTACAGAAAGTTCAATTTAGGCAGACAATGTTTTAATTAAATTGTACTAACAAGATATCTGTGATTATTATAAAACTTATTTCTTTGCCATTCATTTTGAAATACGGATGATGACTAAAAAAATATTTTTTGGCCGTCATGTAGATTATTAAAAAAGATTGGACACGTATTTTTCTTTTATTACGTACTCATAATATTACGGCGATACATTGAGTTCAAATGTGGCATGACGTCACTTCTCAGTAGATTTTATACGTAGCTGTGACGTATTGAGCCCCCACTTCCCAAGTTTAATGTGTTTTATCTAAGTATTTTTTTATTAATATGATAAAGCAAAAAATACGTGTCTAATATTTTTTTATTATCTGATTGACGGACTAGTTTTTTTTTTTTACTCATGACACATCCCTATTAATGTACTCAGATACGGTGCCCTATGTGTTTTTACCTTGCGCATCATATTCAGCCTATAATGTCCCCACTGCTGGGACATACGCCTCCTCTCGATGAAAGGGAGTGGGCTATAATCCACCACGAGGGGCTAGTACGGGTTGGTAGATGTCACATGTTCGAATTTTTGGTTCTAGGACATGCCGGTTTCCTCACGATGTTTTCCTTCACCGTTTTGAGAACAGAGGTGATGAAACAATTTACACAAAGTGCTTGTCTTGGGATAGACTGGATGCGGAAGGCGGAGGACAGGGTGTTGTGGCGCAGCATGGGAGAGGCCTATGTTCAGCAATGGACTGCGATAGGCTGAGTTGATTGAAAGTGCTTGTCTGGGTTCGAAACTACGACCTACAACTCGGTAAGTTGCGGCCGTCACCACTGGGCCACCACTGCTCTCATTGCGTTTCGCATAATAGGGATGATGACAAAAAAAAAAAAAAAAATCCGCCATGTAGATTATAAAAAAAATATTGGACACGTATTTTTTATTTTATTACGTAATCAAAACATTACGGCGATATATTGAGTTCAAATGTGGCATGACGTCACTTCTCAGTAGATTTTATGAGTAGCTGTGACGTAACGAGCCCCCACTCTCCAAGTTTAATGTGTTTTATCTAAGTCACTTTTTATTAATATGATAAAGCAAAAAATACGTGGCTATTATTTTTTTATTATCTGATTGACGGACTAAACAGTTTTCTTTTTTTTTTTACCCAGGACACATCCTAATTGCTGAGAACTGGGCACAAGTGACTTTACTGAGTAACAATTACATTCGTGGGTAAGCAGAAAATTTAATGGAAAATCATAGGCGTCTCATATTAAATAACGCTATTAAAATATTACGATTTGAGAGAGCGCAATGCTTCTGCTGTCGCCCATGCATGACCCCTATGTGTGATTACTACTACATAGCCTGCTCTAAATGGATTACATTTTCGAAATCGGCAACTAAATTTTTACACTAGCTAACAGCACCAAACATACCATGTTAATAATTATTGAATAAGAGAATGGAAAAATTTTGACGTAACATTTGTTACAATTTTGCAGGGGCCTTGGCTGTAATATTATCTTGTAAAATTCCTGTATAAATACATAACACACAACATTCCTTTTCATACAGAAATTAAGTTTACCCGCAGTCTGGTGAAGCAGCCATCCCTGGCCTGCGGACGAAATCGTTCAGCATCTTGGAGAGACAAGAAGTCATCTTCTTCACTAGAAAATTATTTCAGATGAAGCTGCCTGCTTTTAAAATAGCAAAGTAACAATTTAATAGTTCTGAACTATTTAAATTAAAATAATACTTTTCGTTACATGATATAATTTGCAATAATATAAAAAATGCTTTGGAAAACCTAAACAAAAAATATGATAACACTTTTTTTTTTATATCTTGATATTTTCAAAGCATATCTGGCACTTGCTACTTATAACGAAAAACTGAGCCACATGTAAAATATCAATACAATAAAATATTATATAATTTATTTCAAGTGACGTATGCCCAATTTTTTATGTCTCACTGGCCAATTGTCCCTTTGAAGTTTTTATTATATTATTTAATCATTTATGTACACACAGAAAATATAGCACGAAGAAATAAAAGTAAGTAAGAATTAATAGTATGCTAATTTGTTAAGAAATCTCTTTCATCAAAGACAAAATTGTCACATTCCCTAACTCCGGAATTAATTTTAAGAACCATTTTGGCAGCCGTAGGTTTTAAGACTAAGAACCGGGCATTCGTCATCAGGTTAATGGCAAACATTACAGCACAGAGAGCCTATAACTAATGATCCATTTATAGTCGTACAGTGTGACAACACAGTCCAACTTTTTATATACATTTCAACGAATCTGATATAAACAAACAGTAATATACTGTTGATTTTATGATAAGGAATTATCCAAACTGTTACATTCGCTCGCTGAAGCGAGATTTACAATAGTGAATTCTTTAACTAAATAAATTAATAATCGAATAACAATCTTTGTATATTTATTTTATGCTGTATCTAAATCAATGGGACAGTATGTTACCAAACACAAACACACAAACTAACATTACACGTCTATTAAATGAATTTTAACAGATATTTTCTGAATGATTTGATTAAATTATTTCATCTGTGCTGCGTGTTCGAATGTTCGAATAACGCGTACAGTCAGCCTCAAAAAGACAGACATCAACAATACAAATTTTAGGTTTATTAAATTTTTTGAAATCACATAATATGTTGTACCTTCTTAATGGTGCCCAAGATACAGGCTATGCCTAGTTTGGGACCAACGATACCTCAATATTGTAATTTTGAATGCTTTTGTTTTTTACAATCTTGCATTACACTGCTCACAATCTGTGTTCCATAATATTCTACAATGTAATATGTTTTGCGTCTGCAAATAAGTACTCAATCTATACCAATAAATAAAATTGAAGTGTAAGGTCAAAATAACAGCTCTTTACTAAATGCATAATAATATTAAAGTATATTCGGTACTTATACATTTTTTTTTTTTTTTAGTTTTGTTCTGGCCTAACCTACGACACAGTTAGACCGATTTTGACGGGACTTTCACTGGCAGATAGCTGATGTTATAAGACTACTTTACAAAAAGCTACACGGGCTAAACCGGGGCAGCAGCTAGTGTGTAATATGTGTTGTGGCTACATATTGCTACAATATTCAGGAACAAAGATTGTAGACAATAAAACGAATTCTTGTCGATGTATAGGTACATCTTTTTGAAGCGGACTGTACAAATCATTTCTCGTGATTCATTCGTGATTAGAAAACTAGTAAACGTTCTGTTACGTTTTGTGCGTGTGTGGTGGCGCTATCTATTAACCTCGTCTCGCATATACATTAAAATTATGTAACATCATAAAATGAAGTATAATAAGGTCATAAAATGGTTACATTTATGGTCGTTTTGCTAACACTTATTGGATTGCTAACATTATTTAAAACGGTCAGAAAACGTAATACGCTAACAGTAAGGCGCTCTAATTATACTACGCAAACAACATTAATTTTTCGGCCTCCACTTTTTGTCAGTAACATATTATTTATATATACTTTATTGTACATCAAATTACACATTACAAAAGAAAAGAAAACTTATACACTATAAAATATACAATGGGCGGCCTTATCGCATACTGCGATCTCTTCCAGGCAACCTTGGCATGGACAGTGAATTTATGGACATAAAATGGGGTTGTCATTGGTGCAAATATAAAAAGTATAACAGTACAATATCCTATAATAGATACACAGATATATAATAGATACATAGATACATACATACTAACTAAATAAGCAAATAAAACAAATGAAGACTAGGTTATTACAGTAAACAACGAGAACAAAATCACAACAACAAGTAATGTTCCTTCACGAGTCTTTTAAACATAGGCAGCGATTGCGCGCGTTTTATTGTATCTGGCAATGCATTCCACAAACGAGCGGCCTGGACAGTGAAGGATAGTCAGTAGACTATGTTACTGATAAAAAGTGGGGGACTAAAAATGTGTCGTCTGCGTTGACAATAATACTTAATTCGGACTCTACAGACTTGATTGAACATAATTTCAAGCTTGCAAACAATGTTTTTTTTTTTAACCATTTACAAATAATACACATTTAGGTAAGTAGGACGCATGTAATCAAGACAGGTAGCACGCAGAATTAAATTTATATATATTTATATATATATTTATGATTGTCATTCATCGCTGCACAGATGTGACAATAAAGCTAACTGTATTTTTGCTAAAGTATAGATCCAGAAGCCAAAATAACAAAACTTATACCTACAAAGTGTAACGGAAATGGTATATGTATACACGTATATTAGAAGGGTGTATTTGTATTTGAGAAGTTATTTTAAAAGATCCTAATTCGTTGAATTCGTAAAATATCATAAACTAGCAGTTAGCCCGCGACTTCATCCGCATAGATTTTATATTTTCGTCTACAAATTTCAACACCCCCTCCACCCCCTTTGAAAATTAGTTAGCGGGCCACTTTTCAAGTTTATTGATCAAAGGAAAAATATTTTTCATATAAACAGTATTTCTTTTCATCCCAACCGGTTGATACATCTTTAAACATGTGTATCATTTAATATTTAGATTATGTATACCAACTTTTGATTTAATCAAGTCACGCGGTAAAATACTCCCCTACAAACTAAGGGTCTATTTTTTTTAAACCCAAAACCCCTTAATTCTTAATTTCTTTCAAAATTATTAACCGAGCTAATCGGACCGCGCGTTAAGATTGTTTCATGCAAACTTAACACCTCTTCTAAAATCCCTTTCAGGGGTAGTTTTAAAACACAAATAATGACAAATTTTATAATTTATTTAGGAATGTATTCGTACCAAGTTTCATATTTATTTAATAACTCTAGGAATTAAATTCTTATACAAACAAAATCCCTGCTCGCCGACATTATAATAGGAACCCTTGTGCAAAATATCACGTTCCCAGACCCAGTAGTTTGGGCTGTGCGCTGATATGTCAGTCAATTTCTATTTTTATATACACTCAAACGGAGTAAACGTTGAGGCACATTTACGAGCCTATTTAAGCCCTAAACGTGAATTTGTGAAAAAAGAAAAGTTATTCTCTGGGATTTTTTAATGGGAATAGATTCCAAGTAAGGTATATTTTAATACCTATAAGGTTAGTTTAAAACTTATGTAAAAATGCATGCCAAAACTGTTTTTAAAGTTTCCAGGGAAGTAAGTTAAAGATATTTTTTTGACGTGACAACGTCTAATAAATTGATGAACGCCGGCTGCATGCACGACAACCGCCGCGTTACACTCATTGTCCCGTTACGCTCATTGTCCTGTTACGCTCATTGTATGCTTGCGCCGCAGCAATGTTTTGTTATGACTTTGTCACGTTAAACTATCGTCCGTAAACCAACTTTACAGGCAACCAATTTTTTTTACTATAAAGATGAAAATTTTCGTTTTACCACTTTTTTATAAACGGCTCAGAAAAAAATGAGGATCTCAGAAAAAGTAGAGCATGCCACATAACGCTACAAAGGCCGCTTGGGCCTGCTCGATAATCGTCGAAAGACGAACTCAATGTCAGGAGGCTGCAAATCTCAATGTAACTCGTAAATATTGAATACTAGCTTCTGCCCGCGACTTCGTCCGCGTTAAATTTCTTGTTCCCCCGACCCACCCCGTCGCAACACATTGCCTGCCCGTGATTTTACTTCATTTTCGCATAAACTTACATTTAAAAAAAATTGTGTCCTAGTTAATCGGAATGTTGTTCTTCCTCAAGAATTGGGCTGTAAAATGCAAAAAGATTTTTTCAAATCCAACTCGCAGTTCCAGAGATTAGCGCGTTCAAAAAACAAAAAACCGGCCAAGTGCGAGTCGGACTCGCGCACGAAGGGTTCCGTACCATCCATACAAATCCTTACTAATATTATAAATGTGAAAGTAACTCTGTCTGTCTGTCTGTATGTTACGTTTTCACGCCTAAACCGCTGAACCAATCGACATGAAATTTGGCAGGAATATAGCCTGGGATATAGAGAAGGACATAGGCTACTTTTTTACGCGATAACCGACATCCACGCGGGCGGAGCAAAAATGTCCGTTGTATGGGAGCCCCCCTTAAATATTATTTTTTCTGTTTTTTAGTATTTGTTGTTATAGCGGCAACATAAATACATCATCTGTGAAAATTTCAACTGTCTAACTATCACGGTTCATGGGATACAGCCTGGTGACAGACGGACAGACAGACAGACAGACAGACAGCGGAGTTTTAGTAATAGGGTCCCATTTTACCCTTTGGGTACGTAACCCTAAAAACTAACTCTTCAGCTTTAGAATAGACTACTTCGCAGAGTTGATCATTATTTTGCTGCGGAGTTATTATAAAACAGTTATATCTCCTAAGATATTCATTGAAATTAAATGATGTAAGGGCAACTTTGTTCAAAATTAAATACTTGTGATGAATAACGTATTTATTTGGATAAGGATTAATACCATGTTTATGAAAACTCCTTCGCAAATAATGCATTAATTTCGAACAAATTTGATTACCATAAAAAAGGTTATAGTGAGTCAATCTTAAAAGATACGACATATACTGTCGCGGACTTTTTTTTAGAACATTTAAAGAGGAACAATTCCATCATACATGATATTTGCGTAACTTAAACCGTTTACGCAGCGCACGCAACGGAAGCTCTCAAAAAGGAATATTTTTTCCCGTTTTTGCAACATTTTTCATTTATGCTCCGCTCCTATTGGTCTTAGCGTGGTGTTATATAGCCTATAATATTCCTCAATAAATGGACTACCCAACAAAAATCCTGAGATTAGCGCGTTCAAACAAACAAACAAACAAACAAACAAACTCTTCAGCTTTATTATATTATATAGAAAAATAGATTTGCTGTGAAAAAGAATTGTGACTCTTATTCACACGAGTCGACCAAAACTTGGTAGAGCATGGTGCACCAGCGCACAGTATTTAGTCTTGTACAAGCTAGCGGGACGAAAGCCATGACGTAATTTCCAGAAACTAGTGACAACAACTTGTAAACAACTCTCCCCAGGTACCGAATTCGAAGAATAAATTACGTTAATCATCTCATTAGGGTACTTTATCGGGGTGAAAGTTAAGTTATATGGGAATTAGAATTGCATTTGCAAATCAGTTGCATTTTTAGCACACTTCTGACACCATCTTTTAAAATTAGTGGCATAGTGATAGAAGTTTTTTTTTGTGATGAAATATTCTGTTGAAGGTATTTTTGTTTTTTTTTTAAATAAAAAAAAAACATGTATTTGAGTTATGTATTATGAGTGTGAAAATGCATAAAGAAATCCTGTATCTTTCTCGTTAGTTGTAAAGTGTTGCAACTTTTTGTATCTAAATGTATCCATCTAGATTCTTCTGTATGTTATATAACATACAGACGGCACGGTTGGCGCAGTGGTTAAGCGATTGACTGCTGCGCTGCGTGTCGCGGGTTCGATTCCCGCACGGAACAAATATTTGTATGATCTACAAGTAGTTGTTCCGGGTCTGGCTGTTTGTGAATGTGAGTTTAAATGTTTGTAAACGCACCCACGATACAGGAGAAATCCTAGCGTGGGGCAACGTTTTAAAAAAAAAAAAAATTATAACATTCAGGCATAGATACATGCATATTTTAGACCCCGAAAAGACCCGCGAGTAAAATGCGAATGCTGAATGTCTGTTTCAAAATGAGTCATAACTATGACGAAAGTAATTTTTTTCCAAGAGTGGTTGAAACCTGAGAAAAGTGAAATAACCATTTTTGATTATTTATGTGAAAAATATAGTATAACTCTCAAGAATCGCTAAGAAAACTCCAGATGAAAATCTCAAGCCTTTCCGCAAAATGAAGTAAAAACCATACATAAAAATTGGTTTGATGGATCCGGAATAGAAATGAATGTGCTTAAACCACAAAATTATACCTTGATCTGTATTCTTGGTACTCCATGCCCGTTACTATGCATAACATTCTTGCAGTGCGGAAGTAATTAAATCTTGTATTCTTTCAATTGGGCAGCTCCTTTAAATTTTTTGGGCAACTGGGCAATTTCCTGGGCTTGTACGAAAAGTTGCCCAATTAAAGGATCGGACGTATTCAAAAGCACTCTCAAAAGATCTATATTTGTGGCAAAACGTAACCGCTTCCTGGTTTGTCGCTCACGGAATCTACGACAATCTTTATTTCTTGCAATATAACCTCATTGGTTTGAGAACTGAATAACAGTTGGGTAACTTCTCATACAATAAAAACTCCCGCTATTCCAGATGTGTACAACTGAACTGTCAAATATCTTTTATCAATGAGGTTATATTATACTAGAGGAGCAGCGTCCTACTAACAAAAGAAAAACGTAATCACTTACGAGTTAAAGCCGTATCTTTGAAACGGATACATAAATTATGTCAATCTGTAAAAAATAATCTGTTTGTCTCATTTCTTCTTCCGTCAAACTAATTACGATGGGACGAGACAAGACATTGTCATCGGAAAAACGGCCAGAGAAGCCAATGATCAACGTAATTACCCCAGAATGAATGAAGGTATTTATTGAACCAATTACCTACTATGACAGATGGTATTATGGAACTTTCAATAGATTAAAGATTGAAAGAAATTGAAGGATTTGGTACATATAGAGGGAAAAAAAAATGTGCGTAAACGTAAATATTATATTATTCAAAACTATTAAGATTGTGTCCAATAACTATTGTTTAAAATGGAATGATATTATTTAAATGTTTATGACAATCATTTATACAAAATAAATTTCAATCGTAAATCAATTAAGGTGACTGTAAATGATAAATGATTTTATTTCTGTAAGTAGGTTTGTACAAACACTTTTACACGTCAATCATATTTTTAAAACTAGATGAGGTCGGTGTTTCCTATCTGACTACCTACTCTGAAAAGAAAGGCCAAAACAAACTCAGAGTTCACAGTCTCTTTTAAAGTCTAGACATAATCTTGGTCAGATCATGTAAAGACCATGTAGATTGGTGTCTGAAATAGGCTTTTGATGAAAGAACCACACAGATTAAGTGGACCTGTCCAGTCAGTGCACAACACTAACACAATGTGATCATAAAAAATCTAGAATTCTTCATTTAAATCATTCTTCACTTAAAAACAATCTTCATTTAAAAATATACCTCACTTTACGTCTAAGGTTATTTATTGTTAATAAAATTAATTTTGGTGTAAGAAGTGGTGATATATTAAGTTAAAACCTTTGAAATACACGTGAATGTGTTACTTTTCTATTTAGTAAGTGTTTGGGTGTTACGGTATGTTTCAACCAAACAGAATATAATAATAATTTAGACTTACAGGAACATAAATTCGTCATTCACTAAACTCCCAACAGTCTGGCAAAATCAAAATCGTTTTTACCGATTCGATCGCAAATTTTAACCGCACGTTTCACCATTTTGATATTTTTTATCCTTAAGCTGTCGCTCACTTGACGTCAAGTTGACAACTGAAGTCAGATATGCCTGTGGGCATATACGACGTAGTAACGCGTCGGTGCCGTACACTGCTGATCTAGTCCTATATAAGATCATTCTTTTATTGGTAGAGTAAGCGTTATAACTTCGATTGTCTTGTGTAAGTAAATCTTTATTAGTAAGGCTGTTAATATATAAATACGTACCAGAACACTTCTTCGGTATGTAATCAACATGTACGATTTTTTTGGTCTTTTTTTTTTTCAGGATGGGAAATCATCAAATGACCCGTCCCGCTCTGGGTGGAGCGGAAGGGAGTGTCAGACTCTTACTGACTAAAACCCACCCGTGTTCCTTCCTTGGCCCTTTATGTTCCGGGGCAGCGGTACCCCTTTCGGACAATCCCGCTGACCCGGCAGGCTTGGGCCCTAATGGGCCCCCTCGTCGTTGCTGACATCTCTTTGAGGCGCGCGTGGAACACGTACGCGCCGTCCGGCACGGGCCTGGTCCTGATCGGACGGTGAGCTACCCATTACTCATCGCCCGCAGGCCCGCGCCTACGGTGGCCGGGAGTCTTCACGCGGCGCCCGGAGCGTCTACCGCGGCGGCTGGGACGGGAGTCTCTCTCCGCTCTCTCCCTCTCCCATCCCGCCACCTCCATCGCTAGCATGACTGCTTCGCAGAAGGAGGTGACTGCCTCCCATTCCCTCTCGTCCCGGACCATGGCTTGAAACCAGGGCCGGGCGCGATTCTTTACAGAACAGGTTTCCACTCCTTCTCTCTTAAAATAGCGTAATAAACTTCCAATATACATAAATAATTAAAATAAGTCAAAAAAAAAATCGTCTCGCTAGCTGGTACTAGATACACTGTAAAGCGCCCGCAAAGACCACTGTGTAAAAAACCAATTTTGCACCGCTGCTGTTGAGACTTGTCAGGAGTTCCAAATGTTAAACAGATAGACGTTAGATGGAAACACACGATTTACACATCTAGAGACCAGCACCAGGACCAGGACATGCATTTTTTCTCAGATCCTCATAACCTACACATCAATAACAAGTCAAGTAAAAAAAATCTTTTAACTTACATTACTGGGGAACTTTAATAACAGCTTTGGCATAATTCTTTAAACAAGTATATTAAGGGCTTTATCACACTAGCGAGTTGCGAGCGAGTGGAAAGCGGGGCGAGTATGCAGCGAGCTCGCCGCGAGTTCGCGACATGTGCGCGGCGAACACACCGCGAAGACGCTGCGGATGCGCAGCGAGCTCGCGGCGAACGGCGCTGTCGACGCCATTTTATGAATGGTACTGAACGTACAACTGGCACTGAATGTACAAAACGCGGATCGTTCATCGCTGCCCACCCGCGGCGAGCTCGCTGCGCACCCGCGGCGTGTTCGCCGTGCACACGTTGCGAACTCGCGGCGAGCTCGCTGCGCACTCGCCCCGCTTTCCACTCGCTCGCAACTCGCTAGTGTGATAAAGCCCTTAAAACTAACCTAATGGAAAGTTAGGCATCTAGAGAAGCTCCTGTGTGGGCGTCTATTCTCATTTAAAAATCCCCAAGAATAGGTTTAGTTTACAAATTCGCGTTTAGGGCTACAGCCACACGTACTGCCGATGAGTGTATTACCATTAGTTAAGTACAGTCAGTGAAGGCTCCTACAAACAGGCGCGACACGCGACGCGACACAAAGAGAGCTCTTTGAGTTTTCAAAGAGACCGCTCGTCGCGCGGCACGCGGTGTCTGTGTCGCGCCTGTTTGTAGGAGCCTTTACTGCAATTAGCCCCTTTGCTCAAATGGTTAAGGTTTTTTTTACTAACAAATCTTATGATTTTCATATTTTTCTAGTTTTGGGTAGATTTGGTATAGGTATTTATATAAAATTAAGAATTATAAAATTCTATCCATTCGTATTCTAAACAATCTCATTCATTTATGCAAGGGAGGGTCAGCTAATTGAAGTAACTGACTGTACCACTAAGATAACCGTTACATGATGTTTAATGGCTCCTAATTAAAGGTGTAGTAAGTAGAGATACGGCACAAAGGATGAGGATTGCTACAAGAATAGGCATAAATAAATGTTGCCACGTAGTTTTTTCTCAGCTTAAGAATCCTTACACTTGATATATTAATAGTAATACCATTACCGTTACACGTTGTCCACATAATATAATTCTGAACACACACATAAATCCAGCTCTTTAAACCATCTAATAGTACAGAGTTTTTAAGCTGGGATCGCCCAGCTACCGAAAAATATAATTACAATATATTATGGCATTAGGTACTCATAGGATGCCAACCTACAATATTCAATCATAGGTTTAACTTACAAGAGGAATTCTTTTAGTAAATAAACTTGTATTTATATAAACAAAATTAAATAAATATTATATAAGTACTAACTGGTTATTATTACTCTGGCACAGACCAACAATAACTTGATTAATTACATACAATTCTTAATCATGTTTAAGTAATAATATACGAGATTAAACATGCATAAATTAACGACTAAAGCAATAAAATACAATTTACGTATCACAGCATGAGAGGGCGCTTACCGGTCCACTAGCGCCACTCCTTAAAAAAAATATTATCTCGTGACTGACAAGGAATTATGAAAAAACGGCTCAATCAGCAACCAAGCAAATCCGATCTAGAGGAGTGTGGCCGCTTGTCTTTAGATCGAATTTTGTTGCTTCGTGTCTCAATATGAAACTTCATAAAACGTATTAGAAAATTCTAGACACACTTACCGAGGTTGCTGATTGAGCCGGTTTTCATAACTCCTTCTCAGTCACGAGATATTTTTTTTAAGGAGTGGCGCTAGTGGATCGGTGAACGCCCTCTTAATCATCAATACACAACAAGTAAGACTAAAAATATTCTAACTAACAACAATATAATTCTTAAAATAAGAAATAAAAAGCAATATTATGTCAATACATTTTTTATTCAAGTTTATCACAGTAATTCAGTCTATCAATACTTAATTAAATATAACAAATGTAAAAAAAACAACTACAGCAAAATTATTAGGCTATGTTCGCCTAGAACCATCATAGGAGAAAATCTAAAACATAGGTTTAATATTCGTGCCACAGGCTAAGCAGCAGCAAGATTTTTAATAGTATCCCACTATCAAAGAAATATTCAACAGTTTCAACAAATAACTGTATTTAAGGCGCCATCTCCACGGGCGAGAAAATCGCGGCGATAGTCTCGCTGTGCCATCAAATTCAATAGAAACTCTATGAATCAATCTCCACACGGCGTTATCATCGCGGCGATTATTTGAAGGCCCAGCGTGAATATCGCCGCGATTCTCTCGCCCGTGGAGAGGGCGCCTAAGTGGGAATCCAACTACTGAATTGCTGATAAATAATGAACGACAAAAAATATTACTGGATTTTGCCAGGCATAATAATAAAATTCCATTTGAGTACCCTTATATATCAAATACTTATAATAATTAAAATGGCTACAGTAAGAAATGAGCATAGAGGGGAAGTTTTCAAGTGGCGCGATTGACAGAAAACTTGAAAGGTAATCGTTTCGCTTGGTATGGGCATGTGAAGAGGAGGGATGAAAAGCAGGTTACTACTAAAAGAGTGATGAAAATAAATGTTGATGGAGGGAGAGGAAGGCCAAAGAAAAGATGGATGGAGTGTGTGAGGAATGATATGAAAGAGAAGACAGTGAATAAGAGCGTGACGGTTGGCAATGGAAAAATGGAAGAATAAAACGATTTCGCGTGTTTTTGGGTCTATTGGTTTGTTTATCTGATACTATTTTTACATCGACATTGTTAACTTAATGGAGGAGCAGGTGGCTAAGTAATAACAGCCGCACGGGTCGATCCGTCAGGTTAAGCTACGCTTGCCGGGGATGGTCCGTGGATGGGTGACCATCTTTACATACCGAGACCCCTCCGTGCCTCGGAAAGCACGTTAAACCGTTGGTCCCGGCTGTCATTCGTGGATCTTTGACAGTCGTTACGGGTCGTCAGAAGCCCAAAAGTCTGACAGCCAGTCTTACCAAGGGGTATCGTGTTACCCAGTTACTGGGTTGTGGAGGTCAGATAGGCAGTCGCTCCATGTAAAATACTGGTATTCAGCTGCATCCGGTTAGACTGGAAGCCGACCCCAACATAGTTGGGAAAAGGCTAGGCAGATTGATTGTCAACTTAAAATAATTATCTATTTTATTCGCTACATTTTGATGAGCTATGCGAACATAAATGTAGAGTAGCTGATTCTATTTCGCGGTTTCAGGATTAGTACCTATCTATATATATTTGATTTTGTCTCCCGGCTGTGGCGAATCATGCCGACCCAAAAGTGTGTTTAGCACCCCTAACTCCTATACCGCATTTACACATGCGTGATTCGCCTCGGCATTCAACGAATTGTTTGGCGAAATATTCGTGTGGCTTTAGGCTACACGAGTGCTCGTTTACATTACACATTCGCTTCTATTCATTTCTACTTCAGTTTGACGAAATGGACGACGTCGTCATTCTACCGGCTTTTTCATTGCATTTGTAAAGTCGATATAATTATTTAGAACTAGGCTGACTTCGGTAAAGCTCCAAAAACATCATAACTTTATTGTTGGTCCAGTTAATTTTGTTATATTGCTTGATAGGCCGTTTGCTACGAAATGAACTAGAAAGCGAATGTGTAAACACTAGTTCGTCTCGCTACACTTTTCCCTTTGACTCGTCAAAAAACCGAACCCGACGCGATCGTTACGACCGGCGACGCGAAACACGAGGCGAATGACGAACCACAGTTTAACTGTTCGTGCTCGTGCATCGACTCGCCACTCGCCTCGTCACTCACGCGAATGTGTCAACACGATGCAATTATTTTGTTGTTACCTGTTGTTGTCGCAACTAAACTGATTCTATAAAATAGAAAACAATATCTCTACATGAGGAGAATGTTGGAATCAAAGAGTTGTGATTGTGTTTATTTTGAAAATGAGAAATATATTTAAAAGTATTTTAACTTTATTTCCGACTTCTGATACACATACTAGTCAGAAAGTAAGTTCCAAAAGCTACCACAACAGTAAGTTGAAAGTTCATACACGATTAACATTGGTACTATGCATTGATAGGCACCAGTTGGCACACAGAGTAGCGTCCAGTTAGCCCACCTTATACATAAAAAAATCGACTTAGGGCGGGTTGTTTCACGTCCACTTAACGCACGAGTAAACGTCATAAATAGCGCTAACTATCGTCAAACCAAAAAAAGCGTTGTTTCACAAAATTATGCCATTAACGTTCGTTAAAAAAAACGATTACAGTAACTGGTATCATACCCACTGGTTAACGTCATTTTATTTTTTTACATTTGAACTTTGACGATCGTTGTTTTATGCAGTGAAAACAACGCTTTGTATTTAACGAACGTTAAACATAATTATGTAATCGTTATTATTTGACGTACGTATGTTACGTTAACCAATCGTTTGAAACAACCGGCCCTTAATAAAGCCTAAATTATTCCTGTTATTGTCGTCTTAATGTCACTGAATTAAGAGCATAAAAAAGCAAAGCAAGCGTATAAGGTGGAGCTCTGCTAGAGCGACAAATATTTGCCAATTAGCACTAAATGCAATTTGATGCAAATATAATATTATATGGAGTTCTACTTCGTTTAACAATCATCACTGTTCATTAATGTAAAAACAATAATATTTTAAAGATACTGCTAAACTATCTTGTTAAAGTTTATGTGGAGGTGGAACACAAAATTCTTATGCAAAAATAAGGACGATGCCAACAATGGTAGAATATGACTTTACTGTTAAAGTTTTAAGAGAATTTAAAAAATCCACTAATGTTCGGTATTTTTTCATTTCATAATCAGCCTATTATGTTCCCACTGCTAGGACGCAGGCCTCCTATCTGTGAGAGGGAGTGGGCCATAATCTACCACGCGGGCCCAGTGCGGGATTATTTTTGCATGATAGGTACTCGACAATTATGATAACAAAATAAATGAATAATAACAATATTTATTTCAACGCAATAGACTACAATATGCTGTTTAATGATCTTTTCATGAGTTTGATGTTCTAGGAGACGTAATGTCGTAAGCCCGTCGTCCACGACGCAACTAAAAACTGACCGAACCGGATAGTAAATATTAAAGTTATAAATTAATTGGTAATACTGCGCTGAGTTGTATACGACGCTACCGTTTCTTTAAAGGACTAATTGTATGTCAAGTTCACTAATATTTCCAGAATTTATTCGAGAACAATGGCGCGCGACCAGCACGTCGAATCGCGAGTAATTAGTTTCTAACGTGTTTTAAGGGGACGCGCAAAGGTAGCCCGCGAAATTCCAATTTTCTTACGTTTTTCGCAATTTGAAGGTCAGTGTCAGATGATTAAAATATGATTCGAGATCGATTTGGCTTTAGAGAATTATAATCATTAGATTCAGAAATGCGACTTCTTAAGTTAGAATTAGCCTCAATTGTCATGAGGTGGCTCCTGTAACACAGATGTTTTATCTAGCGCAGGAGTCAGGGCTTTCACTTTGTTTGTACACATTTTTTATGCCAATATGCCAAAGAATTTATTATATTATTATTATTATTTTATTATTTTTATACGTTTAAATATCTCGGGACCCCGGGGTCCCGGACCTTTGGAAGGCGTGCGAGGGGCCGAAGCCAACTCGCAGAGGCCCATTAGACGCTTTTTAATTAAATGGACACCATCCGACGATTATCCCTGTACGCACTATACAAGTGCACCCAAGGACAACCCCCGGTTGGTGTAGGACTATTGCAGGATATGGAAACAAAAATATTGGACTATGGGTTTTGGTGGTTAAAATGGACTGGTTACCTAAAACTATGGAGGGACTATGGCCCCTGCCTGATCAATGTTTTATTATACACGGATAAAATGGCTGGGGGTAACTTGCACACTCAATAATGGGCCCCCGAAAACGGTCGCTAGCACATAGTGACGTAGCGACAAGGGGGCAACATACCCTGAGGTTTATTAATATTATTGATTTCATGAAATAGTCTTTCATTAGGGTAATGTGAACTCAAGATAGTTGTATAGATGATTTTTATGATTATAGTTCTATAAATAAATATTTGAAACCGCCGCTAAACATATTTAGATCAACATACAACCTGAACCTGAACCTGCAAATTGCAAAAAGCATAAGAATATTTGAATTTCGCGGGCTATCCTGACGCTTTCGTCAGTTTGTTTATTTGGTTACGTCGTGTACGGACCGACATTGAAATACTAGTGCTTTGACATTCTGGTTTCTTATTGATGATTTCCCGTATTTTTAAGAACGTTTACAGTCTAATCTCAGTCTGAATCTGTCAAAATCATGTAGGGAAATTAGAGGTCCTCCTCAAATTGTTGACATTGATTGTCGCTGAGATCAGGATTGCGACTAGATTTTGAGTCTTTAATTACCTACAGGAATTGGCCCTCTGGTTACTTTTGAGTAGCGTCGTGAACGACGGGCCTTAGTTTTGCGCGATTATGCGATCATCGATTCACATAAACTTTAGTTCCAGCTTAGAGTATATAACACTGGAGAAGCCTTATGAACACTTTCTCCTCTAAGAACAAATCTTCTAGTACAGTAAGTTACTGCAATTAACTGACCCCCCTTGCATAAATGGTTGAGATTTTTTAGAATACGAATCGATAGAATTTTATAATTCTTATATATTTTTTTAAATAACTACACAAAATCTACCATTTGAGCAAAGGGGGGTCAGCTAATTGCAGAAACGGACTGTACGTTCATAAAAACTACTTTCAAATCGATTCTAACGCACTTCGTAAATCGTTTTTAAGGCACGCAGAGCTCCTGTGAAAATGCCTGGCTGTGTTGTTAAATCATGTAAAAAGCGTTCAAATACGCCAAACTTACTTAAAGAATTTAAAAACCTTCCATATGTAAATATTTTTTAATAATATTTAGTCATATTTTTATTGAAATTCAAAATCCTAACCTCATAATGCATTTTGACTTTTCATTCGATTCAACCGTGATTCAATATGGCGGACGGCATGAATCGAGTATTTTTGTGACGTCACCGAGTCTCGCTACATCGTTTTTATGTTCATAAAGTTCATCAGCAAAATTGACATGCATTTGACATGCGATTACGTCTTTTAGTAACATTGTTACCGAGACTTCCGTAGGGTTGAAGCCATGTTTGGAACCAAAATTGACATTTGTCGATAATTTCTACGAATGAGTAACTTTTGTTGTATAAAAAATATATATAACATAAAAACATACATTTTTGATGTTCTTAGTTTTATATTTCAATATTTTTTTTTATAATTTTAATAAATAATAATAATATTTTTAATGGTTTTATAATTTAAAATTGATATTTTATTTTGGTTTTAACTTCACCTATTTTATCATTGAAAATATCGTTACTTATATTTAACTGTAGTTTTATTAAAATAAAAAAATTACTATTTTATTATGCACCAGCTGTTTTATTTGATGGATTCAAGCAAAATTCCGAATGAATATCGATATCGATAAAAAGAAATCGTTGGTACGGACTTCTCTTTCCGGGCAAACAGTATTGATTTTTTTTTAAATATCTACCGCGTCCCTCGCAAGTGACTTTTTTGTTCAGAGTATTGCGCGTATGCCTTCTCCAGTGATATATACCTACTCGAGTTCCAGTCAGCGACAAAAGTAGTTACAAGCTGGAATGTCTAACTAAGTACCTATCAGAAGAGATTATGAATAATAACTTGCTATTTGTTACTAACAAATTATTATAAAATATAGAATACTAAGAAGACAAGTATAGTGATATTTAAAACAATAACTAGGTTCGTTGATAGTGCACAAAATCCAAATATGTAAATATAAAAATCGAAATAATCTTTGTCGCTGACTAAAAATGTTAAGACACGCAAATATAAATATTACACATTAAATTGACAATTCGTGCAACCAAAATTTGCTCCAATTTGCGATGAAAACATTTTATTGGGGCAACTACATAGTTTTATTCACATAAAGTTAGTCTTAGACAGGGTCGGTTCTTCCACAGGGCGAACAGAGCGGCCGCTCCAGAGGCCAAACAGCGGGGGCGCCGAACCTGAGGCTGAGGAGCGCCTCTGTGTTCAAAAATATAAATGAAAACCTTTATTTATGAAATTTTACTTCGTGTAGCGAGGGGGTCGTGCCGATTATACCGCCCTTTTCGACGCCTGTATTTGTGAGCACTGCTTATTGTATTCATTGGCTGGTTGTGAAAACAGCAACAGCTCGTCCAGCACTTAACTTACCTGTCGGAAAAGCAGTGACGGACGATATAATAAAACTGTGCCGCAAAGGCACCCCGCGAACCACGATTACCTTGGGTTTTGAACACAGAGGCGCCTTTTTCTGCCTCTGGTTTGACGCCCCAGGTGGACTGGCGCATGATCGATTGATAAAATTTGACAGAGGCTGCGGATGAATTAGGCGCTCCTTGCCCCTAATAGGCAATTAGGCATAAACAAGGTTGCAAAAAGTTCAAGCAGGTAGGTTTTTTGATTGGAATAAGTAAAATGTTGCTGGCATCTTAATTTGTCCGAGGCGGGGTGGTAATATTTTCGAGCTTTCTTCGCTCGCTCTTGCAGCCTGACTTCTTTTTATTCCTAAAGTTTTCTGTGTAATTCGACCAAGTAACTTTATTTTTGCACGGTAAAATGAAAATCTAACCTATTCGAGGCGGGGTGCTAAAATTTATGAGCTCGCTACGCTCGCTCTTGTATCCTTCCTTATCCTTGATCGTCTTGGATTGTGATTAAAGCTTTTCTGCATAATTCAAAAGAAAATCTAATCTATCCAAGGCCTAAATCACCGAGGTCGCTTCGCTCGTTTTTGCAGAATAGGTTCTTTTAATTCTTAGGCTAAGTTACTCCTGATCCAAGGTAACTGACATAACACATTGCTCGACAGGGCACATTGCTCGCAGAACGGATGGCCGATGGGGCCGAAAGGTTCCTAGTTGGAATGCCTTCCACAAGGTGGGCCGATGACCTTGTGAAAGCCACAGGAATTCGCTGAATGCGAGAAGCACAGGACCGGCCGATGTAGTGATGCTTTGGGGAAGCTTATGTCTAGCAGTGTACGTCTTTCGGCTGAAATGATGACGATGATGATGCAAAAGAAAATCTAACCTATCCAAGATGCTAATATTTTGGAGCTAGCTTCACTCACTCTTACATCCTGGGTTCCTTTTTAAAACTATTGCTGCATCTTTGAACACCATAATGTGTAGATTAAGATCAGATGCACCTACCTAAGAATAGTCTTGTCGGCGCCCATAAACCGTATCCATACTGCGTATACCACCAACAAAAAAAAAACCTTTCCAATATTGCATGATTTTCTAAATATAAACAAAAAAGTTCGCAACCTTGTGTATTTCAATGCTAAAGGGGCGCCATATTCAGATCTCACTTTATCTTAAAACTAACCTCGAACCGTTACTGAGTCTAGAAATATGAGATTCAATATGAAGAACAGTCACCCGCACGTCAGTAACACTTGAATTACGAAAACTGCCCTAGCCGATACATAATAAAGGCGCTGTCAAAGTCAAACTGTTACCATTGACGTACGGTCAACTGTACCAAATATACCTAAAGCATCTTATTTTTACATTAATCAATAGCTTCAGTCAGTGTCAGATACACATTGCTTGATAACAGACGATTTCAAGCAGCATTACTTTATTATTAATTGATGCCTTATATTGAGGGTTTTATACTTTAAAAAGTCGAGCGTTTGTTCAGAAAGTTATGCATGATTTAATGCTTGAAATCGTGTTTTACAATAAAATTAACATTTATCACATTAACAACAGGAACCTTAAATTATTTTATCACAGCTTCGGAGTAATTGACGTCAAAGATACTCGTCCGTTTTAACAACTTTGGTTATTATCTTTTGCACAATAATACTTACCACAATGCTGAAAAACCTATTTACATCTCACCAACAAATTCAGTAAATAAACCTATTTTATTTGCTTAATGAAAATGCCATACATTAAACAAGTAATAACATTTCAACAGCTTACGTTAACACAATTTAAAATACGTAGCGCGATATGCGGTTCTGACCAAGTTTGCACACTGAAACGCGAACACAGGTTCAATCCGCTCAGCAATTTCATAACGTCAACGAACAAACGCATTATTCTCTTAGGTGTCGGTAAAAGGCGCATGAAGACACTATTTAGACTGTTACAATCGTACCTGGCTCCGTAGGGCGGCTCAACAATACGTCGGGGCGGAGACAACAGTTCGTCGTAAACACCAGCATATCTGTCAACAAAAAACAAAATTCTTTAATGATCAAACTAAATCTCCATTTCAATTACATTCAACACACAAACTCGGATCCTTTCGATGAAACGTCATTCAACATAGGCTGGACATTTTAAGGTTATTAAAAGAGATTGTAACATTATTCGTCCACTCAGTTCGTCTACACAACTTAATTCTGAGTTAACATAAATGGATCGATCAGATAGACATGACATACCGATGTGGAGATATAGGGCGCGGCGGCGGTGGCGAGCGCATGAGTGGACGAAGCGGTGAACGCATGGGCTCACGCGGCGGAGAGCGCAGCGGCGAGCGCACCGGCGAGCGCAGAGGCGAGCGCAGCGGCGAGCGCGGCGCCGGCGAGCGCAGCGGCGAGCGGTACCGCAGCGGCGAGCGATGCCGGCGGCGTGGGGACGGCGATCTGATACGCAACAAACAAACGCCTATTGAACCGAACTATTTTGAGATTCATGACATTAAAACGAGTGAAGCCTTTGTATTCTATTTTCCCGAGCCCAAAATTAATTAATTTTTCATGACACATTCACAGTTGCTAACTATATTAATTTACTGTTATTGGTGTTGCTGGTGTTATTTGTTTCGGGTTTGCCCGATGAGCCGATGTGTGAATCCGCGACTCATCGAGAAGTATCTAATTAGTTAAGAACTGACCTAGTCAACGATAATGTCCTCTCGCGAGTTCGACGACGTCGCGGCGACCAAGGCGACCGTCGCAACCGCCCACGTGATAAGGAACGAGATCTGTAATATGACAAATGACAATATGGTGAAATTACATAAGATAAATGTAAGGTACTACGCAAGTCAAAATTCTGTTTGTCTGTTCCAATTCTGTGAGAGTTAAGAGAAATATTAAACTTTAAAGTTTCAAGTGCATTCTTGTTCTTGAGGTGGCAGCGGGGCGCGAGTAAATTGTGCTGTGAACTTCGTTAATTTTGGGTTGAAAATTATGTTTATGATATGGTTGACTGGTAGAGAATGCCTTGTGGCATTAAGTCCGCCTATGTACCACTATTGTACATGAAGTTTAAATGGTTTTTTTTACGATATTAACAATGTTAAAAAAACCCGACGGACATTACATCATCATAGACGTTTATTTTGATGTGATTTTCAATACATAAAGTAGTATAATATTGAAATAAAATGAGTTTTAATCTACAAAATAAAGGTATGTTTGGATTTTTTTTCTATCGAGCGAACTTTGTCCAATTATGTAACGAGTACCCGACGTACCTAAAGAAAGGTCTCAAAAGCAACATACAATTTTTTCACGTGTTTAATCATTACCGTTTCTAAATAAAATGGCATTAAAGTTACATTTCCTAGAGGTTAGCCCGCCTTAACTACATTATTTACATAATATTGTAGATAAAAGTCAGCCAATACATGAGCATTCAGTTTAGATCCACAAATAACGTAGCGCACAACATAAAAAGCAATATAAGGACATGACCTATATGTATGGTGTTTTGGGCTAAAATATCTTCGACCAAGATTGAACTTTTTCTATTTACACCACATTTCGAATGAAGTATTTCATTCGAAATGTGGTGTTACTAGTAACTTAGTAAGTATGAAAATAAACAAACGCCAGACAAAACGAAGTACTTCTTAAGGTGAAGAATGGCCTATTTTACCCAACTTCGGCGAAGCCAAGGGAGGGTTATGATTTTACCAGGATATATATTTTCTCATGATCATTTAATAGAGAGATAATTTCATTAATTTCTGTCGGCTAGTTGGCTGGCAGTCACAAGCAGAATGCAACATAGAAAATAAATCACGATCATAATATCAACTAAATTGGATTCGGCTTAGTCGTCAGAATAAATAGAATACTCTTAGGCGAACACGCGATTTTTTTTGTATTTTTTTTATATCAGTTTGTTTGGAAATAAAAAACTTAGACGCGCCCGTAAAAAATAAGTGTTTTCCTACAATCAATAAAATCATCAATACAACTCTCTAAGTTCAAATTACTTGATGAAATCATGTCATTTGAAGCTAATATATTCTAAGTTAGAGAGTTGTATGTTGTTGTTGTATATTGTTATTGATGTTGTTGTGTGTTGTTGTGTTGTTGTTGTACTCTAATGATTTTAATTCTGTGAATAAATGTTTATAACGGGCGCCCCAATTTTTTTTATTACTATTTATTATACCTGACACTGATATTACATTTTTTATTTATTTCATTAACATTTGAATAACATTTGAAAAGTTTTTAATCAGTGCGCAAATTTTGACAAATTAAACTTAAATGTGTTATATTATACACCTTTTTCTTATTTTGATATGTCTTAGTACAAAAAAATTAAGTTACCGTTGACGAAAGATGTTTATTTTAAAACTGGTATGGATACTCGTCGCGCAACGCGCCGGCGGCACGGACAGTGAAGCGAAACGCAGTAGAAGGCACCTATCAGCTGTGCGCTCTCCCATTGATATTATAACGAATAGATTGTATCCATATTTTGCTGAATTCAAGTAGGACCAAAAAATAAGTATTGAACAAATAATGGAAATGTGTTCTATTACTGTAACCACCAAAAAAAAATTGCGCAATAGTTAAAAACTTATCCTGTATTGAAGATGCCCGAAACAGGTGATAGCTTTTCGGCTCTTGACAACGCGCAGCGCAGATGTTTGGCAAACTCAATGGATATGGGTCCTCAATTTTCACATTATGAAACGCGAAGATAAAACAATTGATGACAAATTAAAATCGTTTACTGCCAGACTTCCTAAATAACATATTTCATCAGTCGTAAACTTATAATTTCGACAGTGTTTTATTATTAAGATATGAATATTTTAAAGTTCAACAAGGCTCGGGGAAGAATAACAGGCGACTACAAAGACTGCACAACAACAAATTCATACAAAATAAGCAAGCACATGCATACAAATATGAAGCAAGACGATGAACAAACATAAACCAACGTATTTATTCAAGTAGATCGTGCAAAAGTGAGGACTATCAACGAACCTAGAGTACCGGAGACGGCTGGAACCTCGACTACGGGGTCGGAGGCGCGGCGAGCGCGGTGAACGTGGCGAGCGAGGCGACCGTGGCAGACGGGGCGAGCGGGGCGAACGTGGCAGGCGGGGCGAGCGAGACGAGCGTGGTGGGCGTGGCGAGCGAGACGCACGGGGTGGGCGTGGCGAGCGCGGGGAGCGCGGGGAACGCGGTGAGCGCTGCGAGCGGGGCGAGCGCGGCGTGCGGGAGCGTGAGCTGCGGGAGCCGGACTGCGCTCGTCTGCGCTCCTCCTCTCGCCGCTTTGCCCGCATCTCTTTCTCACGAATCATTCGGTTGAAAGCCTCGAGAGGATCCTCGCCGTGCCTACGACAACATAATATGCAACGGTCCTTAGCCGAACAATGTAGCCCGAAGTGGTCTTCGAGCGGGTTTTATCCATCGAGGGAGACGACCGTCTTTAATTAATTAGTGAATCCAAATTCAAAGGGCAATATCAACGCAATGTAATTTTCAAAAATAATGTGTAACTAGACGAAAATATTTTACGGCGTTGGAGCTCTTCATGAATTGAAACAAAGCAGAATACCCTGATATACATTATTTAAAAAACCAATGTAGAAATAACAAATCACGACTGTAGTCTCCAATTCGATGTTAAAACCGCGAGAGCACAAACATAATACATTATTTTAATACTGTACCCGTTAGTGGGCGAGTCTTTTATTCCAGGCGGAGGAGGCTGGTAAGGTTCCGGAGGATAACGCTCGTTGAACGGCCGCGGGCCCCCGGGTCCCAATGTTCTGCCGAATGGTGAACTGGTAAAATACACGATATAATCTTTTAATATTGTATCTTATACCTAATAAGTAGAGATCGGATATTCGGATGAATATTTACCTAAAGTTAATTTTGAGCTATGAAAGTATGGAAGCGGCATCCTAAAATATTTTATTGTAAAAAAAATCCCGTGTCGCCAGGAACAACGGGAATGCATAACTAGTCGAGTGTGTATGTAGTATGTGACTTCTAAAATAATATTTATTTAAAATAAAAAAAACCCGGGATTCTTGGATTGCATAACTAATCTGATGCATATTTATTTAAAATTAGGATTTTTACCAACATTTGAAAGTAAGTAAATATACCAGAAACATCAGAAACCTGAACTTGTAGATCCCAGAACCGCGGGATTTTTTCGATACAAAAGCGCATTCCATATTAGTCAACATCTCAACTTTAGGTGAATATGCATCCAAATATCCGATGTCTACTAATAAGTACTTATAAGTATAGACAGTCATATATAAAATTGCGCGGCACTCTTCCGCGCAATTTTAAATTGGAATATCTTTACCTATGCACAAAACATATCTTACTTATAACGTCGTGACGGTGGATGGCCCGGCATGAATGGTAGGGGTCCGCGATTGAAAACTACCTGCAAATACAATACATATTTCTTCATTCTTATTCAAAAAACACCAAATAATAGGCTAGCAGACAGTAAGAAAACCCCTTACGGTTTTGTCAATGATTTTTTACACTCATTAATATTTTTGAGAAATAATTGCGTAGAAATAAAGCCATTGGTCACGTGGCATTTAAGGCGAATCAGAGCGCGCATGTCACTCCTTGTAGATGACTGTTACCAATATTGTAAATAGAAACAACCTTTATGCGTCAGACAAAGAGTTACTTTTACTTTACCAATAGACGAAAATAATGGTCTTAAAAGGAACAACATTGATTGGTAGTGTATCCCTCTTGCACAACATGGCAGTGTTCATTATGAGTCTACTAAATTAGTAGTATTCACCATATATTTTGTGTGGGCACATAAAAAAATAAGAAATGGTAATCGTCTAACCTACGACTGTCAAAGTAAACATAGAACAAAGAATTGCCAGCTGTTTTTTTTTTTTTTAAATATGTAGAACTATGTTAATTAAGACTACTGAATATTATAATATTCCGACAGAAGCAGGAAAAGAAGTTACACATAAAATTAAATTTCATTAGAAAACCAACCTCCTACAATGGCACTTGAAAAGGAGAGCAACATGAAAATTAAGGCCTAGATAAGCGTTGTCGCTGTCGCGCTCGGTAGCGATATTGGTCTCTAAAGTGACTAACCAGAAGGCGGACAAGTATCGCTACCGAGCGCGACAGCGATATCGCTTATATCTGAACTAGCTTATGCCCGCGGCTCCGCCCGCGTGTATGTCGGTTATCGCGTAAAAAAGTAGCCTATGTCCTTCTCCATATCCCAGGCTATATCTCTGCCAAATTTCATGACGATCGGTTCAGCGGTTTAGGCGTGAAAACGTAACATACATACATACATACATACATACATACAGACAGACAGACAGACAGACAGACAGATAGACAGACAGACAGACAGACAGACAGACAAACAAAGTTAATTTCACATTTATAATATTAGTATGGATAGTATGGATTGGATTTTAAGCTAAGATTCGGTACCCAACATTTATTTATTCATGTACACACAAAACACTTATAATCCATACTAATATTATAAATGTGAAATTAACTCTGTCTGTCTGTTACGATTTCACGCCTAAACCGCTGAACCGATCGTCATGAAATTTGGCAGAGATATAGCCTGGGATATGGAGAAGGACATAGGCTACTTTTTTACGCGATAACCGACATCCACGCGGGCGGAGCCACGGGCCAGCCTATTATTGTCCCACTGCAGGGCTTCTTCTCATATAGAGAAGGCACGAACATTGATCACCACGACCAACCGTCGTGGTGATCAATGCTCGTGCCTTCAAGGCGGATATTCAAAATAAATTTATTTACGTCACACCTAGCCATAATGTGAGTTTTATAGCACGCTACGCGGACTGTAAAACTCGCCAGATGAAGACGTAAAATTGTGTACTCACCACGTGCAGTAAAAAAGAAAGCCCTCTATCGCATATATCTCTATCTACAAATACCTGCAATTTCGGGCTTTCTTTCTTTTACAGCCCTTGGTAAGTAATGTACTATTACGTAACAGGTCCATGTTTGGGACACAAAAATGGATATTTGTACCTTTCAACTAAATCAGTCTATTAGATTCGGAGCAAATTGGCTGTGAAAAACAGACAGACAAACACACGAGTAATCCTATAAGGGCTCCGTTTTTTCCTTTTGAGGTACGGAACCCAAATTATTGAAATTTCGATAGTAAAAAATCTGTCAGCTAGTTCAAATAAAATTCGTAACTCATCAATAAAATACCTGGGAAGACATGGGATCTCTTCTTTCATCAATAGTTGGCGTACTGGCTCTTTGCTCATCAATTCTTGGCATCTAAAAAGAATAAGTTAATTGAAGACCTCAACATTTATTATGAAAAATTTCGGTATTCTGGAGTACACAATTGAAAACTTACATTCATAGGAATTGTTGGTGGAGTTTCTATTCCAGGAGGCTTTAAGCCTGGTGGTCCTGAAACAAATAAAACAAAATATTAAATAAATTACATCCACATTTTGCTAAAAGGTCATATATTATTATATTATAAATAGTGTAACAATATTAGGTGCGACTACCTCTTACCTCTCTCCCCAATAACCAACCATAGAACGCCGGAAACATTTTTTTTATCGACCACATCATATTATTAAATGCGATACACTTAGGCCACTTTCTATTCCAAAGCGATCGTCGCGCGAATACGCGATCGTGGCGTTCATATCGCATATTCGCAAGATGATCGCTTTTAAATAGGATGCGGGGTAAGAAAAAAGTATTTTTGCGATAAAAAAAAAAATTATGAGACACTGGTCAGTTATAATTTATTTCAAAAGTATTATTATCTATAAGTAAAGACGATTGTAGAATTTTTACGAGCTTATTAAAATTGGAATATATTTAACTGCACGTCAAACTAATTTTTGAACTTCAAATGATTGTTATATTGAGCTTATTTAATTTTAAGTCGTTTTTTTAAAATTTTAATTCCATTAAATTCAGATCGCTTTTGATTTTATAAGGGTTCATCTGTGTAGACGACCGGTTATTTTATCGGACGCACAAGTCAATTAAACAGTTGATCAAAAGTGTTTAAAATAAATATGATTTTGGATTTCTTTGACGTTCACAAAGAGGCGCCATCATTACATTGCCGTGCGACTTCTTTTTATTCCTTAAAATAAAAAATCAACTCAAGGTCAACAGTTTTCATCGCCGGATGCGTTTGCAGCGTTCGAACAGGGCGTGTCTGAGGCGAACTAGAAAGTGTTTTGAAAATTGATTTAGACGCATGAAACAAAATAACTTTAACCATAGATTTTTTTTTTAATGTTTCGCAAACTTTCAGAGTGTCCCACGTTTAGCCAAATATTATAAATAACTTGTAAATTGACAGCCCTTACAGCATTTGCATCTAATAATGTAAAAACTTATTTAAATAATGTTTTATGTAGCTGAATCACGCAACCACATAATTTCATTCAACACCTACTAACATATTAATAACCGAATGAAATAAGCAGGAGTTGCAATGTTACTAGCGGTGTTAGTAAAAATATAAGATACGACGAAGCAACAAACTAAAACGATCCAACATGGGTGTTACCAGGGACTCCTATTAGCGTTCAGTTCACATCGTCGGTGACGAACTAGCATTTTTTTTTTTTTCTAAAGATATCAATGCATTGCTCCGCTAAATTACGCGTAGTTGAGGTGAGGCCAAGAAAGAACATTTGAAAAACTTTTTCAAAAATAGCAACCAGTATTTTGTATGATTTTGCTTAAAAAAAGTTTATTATTTTACTTTTTAGTTGTGGTAGGTACCCTACACAAATTTGTGTACCACTAAACTTGCTATGTGAATATTATAATATCATCAACAGATGACGAGGCTTAAAATCATATTATTGAAGCTAACTCACAGAATCACGTAATCACGGAGAAATCGATGTATAAACATGAATTTAAAAAAACTCGCCGAATTTTGAAGTCGGTTAAAAAGGAAGCACCTATAGGCGTGATTTAGCGGAGTTATTCAAACAAATGTGTCGGTGGTAGGGCCCCATAAAAGCATGCAGATATCTGGCAGACATGCGAGCTCGGCTTTAAGTACCGTAGCGCGGGTGCCGATGGCGGTCGGAGGATGGCGCAGGAGCGCGGTGCGCGCGGTGTGCGCGGGGTGCGCGGTGTGCGGCCGGCAGCGTCAGCGTGATGTTGTCGTCGGCCGAGCCATCCGACTCGTCGCCCGCCGCGCCGCACTGAGCGCCGGGCGCCCCGCTCGCCCCGACCCGACCTTCTTTAATACAGAAGCCAACGCAATACTCAACAGATGCCATCATCTCCGCACTAACGACACGATACCGATAAGCACGACTTTTTTCATTATCTCCGATACAAATAATAATATTGCCAAACTATAGGTAATTAACGATCGAGTGTCTTCAGTGGGGTAACTAATAAGGTGCAGTCATGCGGGGCAGCAGGGCCCGCGGTGTTTGGGAACGTCCGAGCCTGGAGGTCTGCCAAACCAACCTAAGCCCCTAGCCTCAATAGGCGAGAGGGTTTCAGAATAACATTATAAGCCAAGAGCTCACTTCGCTTGCTCTGGCAGCCAGCCTGGGTTCTCTTAATTCTGAAACTTATCTGCACAAGTCGACAAAGTAGCTCATAATTCTGTATAAATGCTCAAAAGAAAATTTATCCAATCCGAGGCAGATAAAATGTTCGAGTTCGCTTCGTTCGCTTTAACATCCAGGGTTTTCTTGGTAAATTCACTACCAAACCTGTGGTAGCATAATTATGACAATCAGCGCTAGTTACCAAAAAGGGGGCCACCTACGGCAGCGGCAGCACTATGTTATGATATTATCAATGAAATAAAAATAATAAAAATTACAAATTCATTCATTCACTGACAAACAACACACAACCTAAACCGCTGGGTTCTAGAAGTATTAATTTATTATTTCTGCAAAAGACATCCTTTATATTGCGAAAGTGAGCACTAACAAAGGATTTTTGAAAACACCCCCTTAATGAGTAAATAGGGGATGAAAATTTGTATGGAAGTTCGTCCCATCGGAAAACAACAAAGGTTTATTTAATAACTTCTTGAGGCTAAATAACGCAACCCAATTTCCCCTTTGCACCTCTGGGGGCCAAGTCTACTAATGTACAAACGTTGCAATGGTCTCTTCATTGTGAGTTTTTGACAGATTTGATAAACAAACACTGTCAAATACTCACAATGGCGAGACCATTGCAACGTTTGTAAATTAGTAGACTTAGGCCCCTGATCACCTAGTTACGCCACTGAGTGTTTTAACATACCGAATTTCTGACAGTGTGAATCAAATGCAATTTCTTTGCCGTCACATTCGAAACTGTTTCATTAAACTGTTGGTTTGTTCATTGTTTTATTTTACTACATGGTATGTAAAGATGTATTTATGAGTATTAGTTATTTTACACAAGAAAATGATAATAATTTTTTCGAATTTTAACTCGAGAATAATAGCGCATCCGAAATTACGATACGAAATTCGAACGGCAGCCGAGCCGATGACCGGCTAGTTGTGTAAAATCCATGCAAATACGAAACGCTTAAATTTCCTTAAACACATTGAATCGCCCTATTTTTAAGCATAGAAATATGAATTAAGTATAGAGCTAGTCGGCGCATTTTGCCGACCAGTTGCAGACTAGTCGCCGACTACAATTTATGTTTATAATTTAGCTAGCCGCCACACAATTTTTTTTTTGTATGTCATCTACTCCAACGTATTTTCGGAGAGACTTCTTTATAGACGGATGATCAATGATCTAATAGGGCATAGGATAGAAAATCGTTCTAGCAAATATCACAGGCAAAAAATTTATCGCAAAAATTTTAAGGCTGTCAAACAACTAATCGAAAAAATGCCCATTTATAAAACATTTGTTTAATTTTAACCAAAATAACGCCACATCCGTAAACCACACTCGTGCTTAGCGGAGGCGGGTGGTTGCGATAAAAACATGTTATTAGGTATGTCAAATAAACATGAACATGCACTAGGAATCACATCTCACTCTTTAAAGATATTAGTTTATTTTATTTTTATATATACATATATTATAGACTGCATTGCTCTGCCCGATCTAAATTAGTGCATAAAAAAGTTAAACCATAAATAAATAGAGAATACTAACCACCACTACTTGAGCCAGGCTGCACCGGACCGGTCGGCGGTGGCAGAACTTGTGCAATTGGAGGAGGTTCTAGAAACAACAAAAAATCTTTAAGCACATTGTCTTAGCAATAAAAATGCTAAGTAAACTATAACCTCCATACTAATAAACGTTGTATAGCGTCTGTATAGTTACACTCCGATCTCTCTTTCGCTCGTCAGTAATTTGACTTTCGATAGAAGAAGACAAAGCATTGTGTAACTACACAGACGCTATACAACGTTTATTAGTAAGGAGGTACATATTTTAAATTAAAGTAGCTTTTTGTGTGTCTGTGTGACCGCCATGTTCTTCTAAACTCACCATCATTTAAAGAATTTATTCCGGAAGGTTTATGTGTATAATACACTAGCTGCTGCCCTAAGTAAGTCCTTATAACATCAGCTATCTGCCAGTGAAAGTCCCGTTAAAGTCGGTCCAGCGGTTGCAGAGATAAGCCGGAACATGAACGGACAGACAGACAAACAGACAAAAAATTCAAAAAATTGTTTCTTTGTTATAAGTACCGTTTATACTTATGCATTTAGTAAAAGTTGTTATTATGACATTACAAACAGAGGCTTCAATTTTATTTATTTGTATAGATTAATATTAAAATAACATATTATAATAAGAAACCTCGATGTTTTGTCAAGTCGTAATAACTGAGCGAAACAGGGGCGTGTTGCTAATAAATAAAAAAAAATCGCAGTCATTAGGACTGCCGACAGAAGTGAAAACACAAAACTTTGGAATGACTGTTCTTTTATACATATAGCTCATGGAAAGCGTTCGGTGACGATGACGCGAGTTCCACGATTTTTGTTAACCCAAAAAGTACACATATATACACAGTATACATATAGCTCATCGAAAGCGTTCGGTGACGATCGCGAACCCATAACTTTTTCCCCTACCAATAATTGCTCAACGCGCCTAAAGAAGTTTTCACTTCAATAAATGCAACACTTAAAAAATAGATAAATAATAATAGTACATTACTTACCAAGGGCTGTAAAAGAAAGAAAGCCCGAAATCGCAGGTATTTGTGTAAATATGCGATAGAGGGCTTTCTTTACTGCCCGTGGTGAGTACACAATTTTACGTCTTCACCTGGCCACAATGCGAGTTTTACTGTACGCGTAGCGTGCGGTAAAACTCACATTATGGCCAGGTGTGACGTGAAATACAATTTACCTATGATAGGCGGGTGTTGTTGAATGGGGACCGCGGCAGGACGATGAGGCATTCGCCGGCTATAGCCCGTTTGATTGCGGAAAGACGACACCGAATTCCTTAAAAACCTAAAAAAAAAGTATATGATACAATAAACCAAACGAATAGAACTAAGGTTAATCTTACTGATCATTCATTTATTCAATATTCAGAATTTTACTGCCGCAAATAGGTAAATATCTTAATAAATATATAATATTGATTAAGATGTTACATTTCGGATAGATACCTGATGATGGAAGATAACCGATGAATTCTTTAATCTTGGTCGTAGTAATTCCTTTATATTATTCATTATTATGCCAGTTGAAGCATGGAGTTAATAACTTTCGCAGTAAGAATGCAAAAAAATCGGGGTGATGCTTTTGACTCAGAACCAAAAATTCGGACACATAATGTGACATCGACCAACCTGTACATTACCTGTAGTAGGGTCATGTTTAAGATTTGGAAACAAATAGTGAATCTCATCTTAGATATTCCTTCTAATGTTTAAATTGTGTACACATTATTTGGGCGCATGTTGCTTTATTTTAGCTACTCTTCTTCATCAGGGCCTGACATATTTAACCACGTAGCAAATGCTAGGCCACGCGATTGGACGTACAAAAAAAAAAACAAGTCATGGTACCCTATACCACCAGAATTTCAAATGGAATACATTATTATTGTACGGTGTTACGGAAGCCTTCGCGTGCGAGTCCGACTCGCCCTTAGCCGGTTGTACGTAACCTGTCGATTTTATTTTATTCAAATAAGTCTTATTTTTGGCGGCCATTAACTCTTTATACATTTTGGATATGGCCTTTTGACATTCCTCAAGTATGGAGCCGTCTCAGCATATTGGTTTGAAAAGGCACCTCGTTTTTGGAGTATGGCCTTAAAAGTTATCTAAAGATTCTACACAGGGTTATTGGTAATAGGTCGGCAATCCATTACGGGGATGTAGGAGAAGTCATTTGCAACCAAATGACCTCTTATGAACCCTATACAAACGTTTTAATAAGTGACATCTCTGAGTGCGGCAGAATAACTAGGAAGAATTTTGTATATTATGTCTTGTTGTGTTTAACATGGCAATGGAGGATATTCTTCATTCATACTTCGACCTTTTTACTTGATCTAACGTGATCCTCAATTTTTTTTTTACGTATGAATAATAATACATAAGCAATTTATTGTTCGAGAGATACGAAGAAATAAATGCATATCATGATTTGTGTACAAATATTTACCTGTTAGGAATTAATGTTGTTGGGGCTATTTCTTTTTCACGACAATCCGGACATTCATGATCTTCTGATTCCAACAGTGCTCCTCGTATACCTGAAAATTAAAAGAGACAAAAAATACATTTTAGCATCATGGAAAACGATCACTTGAAAATTGTCTTCGAAGCTAAGAGAAAAAACTGGAATCACGTTTCGTCTACCTAGTTCTTTATTAACACGTTGAACGCCACTTTAATTTTTCAGTCTTTCTGTTCGAGCCGTGGGGGACACCATGTGGTCGACATACAATAGTTCCGTTGGGGGCGCGGGGGGCACCATATGACCGCGAGTCAGAGGCAATTTTAAGCACCTCTAATGGGCCGTCGGGCACAGATATGAAGCTAATATGTATTTGACATGACCCCCACGGCCCTGCAGACAGATTGTAATAGGTTGGGGAAAAAATTTCTTCGCATTTTTTAAGAAAATTCAAAACATTTTTTAATATAGTTTATTTACATTTAACTATAGTATGTAGGTACCATTTTGTTCGATAACTTTTTGCCATCTTGTAGGTAGGGACATGATCCCATTGCTATAGAAATTTTGGGCCTTCTGATCAAAATACCGCGACAAGTGGTTTTGGCAGTCCTCTCGTGATGTTAACCTGACACTGCCTAAAGAATTCTGAAGAGACCGAAACAGGTGGAAATCTGAAGGTGCAAGGTCAGGACTATACGGCGGATGCATTAACACCCCCCAGCCAAACTCTTAATTTTTGCTGAGTGGCTAAAGTGATGTGAGGTCTAGCGTTATCATGATGAAAAACCACACCCCTTCTGTTGATTAATTCCGGCCGCTTTCTCTCAACTTCTTGCTTTAATCTCATCAGTTGTTCTCAGTAGAGTTCAGAAGCGATGGTCCTGCCTGGTGGTAACAGCTCATAATGAATAATGCCCTTCCAATCCCACCACACACACAGCATCACCTTGTTGCGAGTTAACCCGGGTTTCGCCACAGTCTGTGAAGCCTGACCGGCCTTTGACCACGACCTTTTTCGCACGTTCTTGTCGTACGTGATCCACTTTTCATCACCAGTTATCAGCTTCTTCAAAAATGGTTCGGTTTCATTACGTCGTAATAAAGAATCACAAATGAGTACACGGTTCATTAGGTTTCTTTCAGTGAGCTCGTGAGGTACCCAAATATCGAGCTTTTTTGTGTACCGTTTTTTTCAAATGTGCCAAAACGGTTTTGTGGTCAATTCCCAGTTCTTCAGCTACGTCGTAACTACTGATATGCCGATCTTGCTCCACTTTTTCAAAAATGGCATCCATTTTATCCGTAATAGGGCGACCAGAGCGGCGTGCATCTTTGACATTAAAATTTCCGGATTGAAAACGCTTAAACCAAATTTGTGCTACTCTCACAGACACTGCACTAGGTCCATAAACATTGCAAATTTGTTTCGCGGCTTGCGTTGCATTTTTACCTTTTTTGTAGTAAAATTTTAAAATGTATCTAATTTCTTCATTAGATTCACTCATCTTGACAGTACGAAAAACAAATGAAAATCACACATTTTCCCAATTTGAATTTGGAATTATGTTCTTTAAAATTTAAACTTTCAATGATACCAAAACCAGCCAGATACAAATAGTATAGCCAAAGAGATTTCATTACAAGTTCATACATACTATAATGCGAAAAGACTTTTTCCCCAACCTAATGTTTGGTTTTTAGTAAAAAATATGACTATAACTTAACAATCGGGTATTTTTAACCTGGCTCCATTTACTAAACAAGTGACGCCCATATGTTGTCCCCATGGCGTTAAACGTGTCAAGTAACATAAGAAAAAAATCAGTCTTAATTTTTACAAATGAAATATACATTGAAAGATAGGTAGTACTCACATTCATCACAGAAAGAGTTGCCACAACATGGTATCATAACAGCGTCAGTGAGTAAGTCCCGACAAAGGCTGCAGATCAGTTCGTCGGGTATGTTTGGTTCGGGCGCGGCCGGCGCGTTCGTCGGCGTGTCCGCACCACCAGCGCTCTCGGAAGCCAAATATGCTTCACTAAAAAAGGAACATTCTAATAAAGACTTAAGAATAATAAACAATTAAAGGACACAATTCCATGAACATAGACACATGCCATACTCTAAATTCAATATCAAGAAGAAAAAAAATCCGATCAAGTACGTGTCGGATCACGCACAGTGCAGGGTTCCGTAGTTAAAATGATTATTTACGCGATTTTTAAATCGTGTAAATAATCATCTTAACTACTGACCTTAATAGCAAAGTCACTTCATAATCTTTTTATTTGTGGGATCCAACAATACCCCCACCACGCTTAGGTGCCGCTCGATTCTGTTTACCCCGCATAGGAAAGCGTCAAGTTATAGCACTAGCAGTAGTTTAATAATTATCATATTTTCGTAGAGGTTGTATTAAGACATTAAAATCCCTATTTTTTTTTTTTTTCAAAATCAAAATCCTTTCAATGGTTTAGGCGTGTTATTAGTATGGATTGTAATCAAGTCCAAACTGAACCTCGACTATGTACCCCATGTGACTCGAAGGCTGGATCCGCCCTTGATGGGTTGCCAGTCCGCGCCTCATGCCTTTATGGTTTTAAATTTAGCCCATACCGATTCGCATATTTTTTAAATGCAACTTTTGATGCTTGCTTACTTGAACTTAGTATGCAATAAATTTAGCACTTACCGATCAACCGCTGGGACAGCAAAGGTTCCACTTGGAGTCATCATGGCGCCAGGAGCTTTGGGACCTTCAACAGGGACCATAAAACTTCGAGGAATTCCTGTGCTCCGCCTTATCTCTATTGGGTCGCCCTAAAAATAAATACTGAATAAGCCTAATTTAAAAAAAGGAAACAACTACATACAAAGAAGAATGGGCACTTTTGTCTGGACTCTGTCGCTATCAGTGCTATCTATTATATAGTCTGCTGAACTGAATCAAGTTTTTTTATATGTCATTTGAAAGGCCATAATAAAAGCTTTATTTTATTGTATGACACCATCTGTCAGACATGTGCAGGGAAAGGACAATCATTATTTTTTTTTACTATACATGTATAATGTTTACATTCAAATCAGAGATTTGGATATTTTGCTATAATGCCTGTATGCTAACAGCTTAGTCTTCATTCCCTCGTCCTCATGCTACACCCGGATAGTGTACGTTAAAGGAGCTAAGGCTTTGTTTACATTATATGGGGAAAAAAGTGAGGGAGCTCTTCCCGAGCCTCATCATGTGGTGCGTGTGAATAATGACTAAGCCGTTAAAAGCTAAGTAAACTGCTTAAGTTTTGATTTATCTGTCTGGCTGGTTTACCTACCTTTAAGAATGCTAGCCGACTGTTAACCCTACTCTAAACCCCATTAAACCCTCTATTACAAAGGAGTAACTGAATCAGTCCCCACTTCAGTCTTTGTCTAATATTATAATATAATACATACCGCAATAGCTACAGGGCAATCTTTAATCCAGTGTCCACGTTTTTGACACTTGTAACAGATATAATTAGTAGGAACAAGACCTCTCTGATTTTGCCCTCTTATTTTCTGATAACTAGAAAAAAAAAAAATATATATATATATATTAGTGTTCAAGATTGATGTATAATAATTTATTAGATATGTTAATTGTTGGTCATATATATGGCCTTTAAAAAAACACCTAAAGCACCCATTGTCTCTTAAATCTCTGCAGCAAGCATAATTGAATGTATACTCTGTTCAAAATCAATTCACTGAAAATGTAAACAAATGGTTCAGAAAAGGTACCTATGGTTAGCCAATTGTAGTGCCACTTACAAATTGAGTTATTGGATTTAATTAATTGAATAGATAAACCCTAAATTCTAATATTAAATCACCATAAAGATGTTGTTCATTTGACAAATTAGGTTATTTTTATAACCTCAATGTTTCTACTACATTGAACTATGTTATTTTAAAAACAATAATTGCTGGAAAAAGTGGTAAAATACAGAGATGAAACCTTAGTACAGAAGATTGTGTTACAGATTTCAGAGTTCAGACACATGAACAGATTGTTTACACTTTCATCAAAAATGTAAACATGCAAGACAACTCACTTCTCACAACAACTTCATAATTGAAGTTGTTGTGAGAAGTGAGTTGTCTTTTACCATTAGCGTACCAAGCTTTTGACCTAAGGCTGTTCACACAAAGCATATAGTTGGCCGCCCACTGTAAATATGTTTGACAAACCAAAGGACAGTGTGTAGCTAAATTATTTTTTTTTTTTTCATACATTAAGTAGCGGCCTACTATATGCTTTGGTGCAAACGCTGCCAAAAGAGGGCAAATATTTTATTGTGTGTGGGGAAAACAACATAAATTTCATATAAAAATTTATGTTGCAGAAAAAATCCTTTCTTCTTACTTGCTAGGATCGTAGTCAAAAGTGGATTGTGAAATCATAGCATTTATTTTATCCTGTTCGCTACCTTCCATGCGAGACAGATCAGCCAATCCTTTGTTAGGAGCGACATCTTTGTGTAATGACTGATTACTATTAGATCCTTCCCACTGTTTTTTAGGTTGTTGAGAGAGTGGCACTCTAGCAACAAGAAGTGATGTATTCTTTGGTATTAGAGTGTTGTCATCCACATAAACTGAAAAAGGTAACAATATAGTATAACTCAAAACAATACATCTATAGCAAAGTATAATAGAACCATTATAGACACTAAATTTCTATCCTCCAGGTGACCGATCAATCAACAGTTCTCTCATCAGTCTATTCTTGGCCGCACTGATTTACACAACAGGTATGCTTGGTACATGTCATTGTGCATACAAAATTACACTTCCTAAATAATAATACATGCAATTGCAGACCTACTAGAACTATGGTACCCTCTGACCCCTTGCTGTGGTATGAAACTTATTATATTAATCAATACATTGAACATTGTAGCTATGTCTGCAGTGGTAGCTTACCAGGCAGGCAGTTCTGAATACTTCAAGCTGCTTGTGTATGACCGCACTAATACAGAGATCTTTATACATTACTTAGCTTGTGCTTTTACTTTGACATGTTTCTGTCTCTATCTTGCACTTGTAGTTTGACAGTTGTGCGACAGTGATAGTAATAACGCTTACCCAAAAAACGCGCTAAGTTACGTTTATAGATCTCGGTCTTAGCCCTCGCTCGTAGGTATGGGCGATTGATTAACGCGGCGGTGCGTGTTATCAAATCGACGCGTTAATAAATCGCCCATGTGCACACGGGCTTAGTCTACACTCTGAGTACTCTGACCCACGATTAGGCCAGCGGTTCATCACTACTGTTACAAGTTTAAATGAAAAAAAAATATTTCTAAGTTTAACAAGCGGTGCATAGAGCCAATGCCAATACTAACCTTCTTTTGTTTGAGCATTAGTTATTTGAAGATCAAAATCTGACGTCTTTCCAATACGTTTCTGCTGTGATATTGCAGATTTCAAATCTCCTACTGATATATGTAATCCATCAAAAGTAACTGTGTCGTAATCCAACGCACTTTTGAATTTGTAATGTACAGACATTTCAGTTTTTCAATTTGTATTAGCAACATGACAAATCATGAAATCACGTTTACCAAAGAAAGATTTCACTTCCAGAGTTCATTTTTGCAACTGTTTATACACAAATAAAACTTCAAACCAAAATATAAAACGAGCACATAATTAACTAGACTTCTACACTTAACTATTTGTCCCTTATTAATAAAAAGCGATCAATTGTTCCGTATCGACAAACACCGTATCCGTATGGCCGCCATTTCAATTATTGTCAAGCGAGAATGCGAGACGTGTGGGCGTGAGTAACGCAAGATGTAAACCACAGAGATGTAAGCTATAAAATAAAGGACATACTAATTCCATACCGCTGTTAACCTAGGATATAGTTTTAAGCTTATTCCACACCAGTCTACACAATACAAATTATTTGATGGTTTAATATGCATAAAAACTGCCACATGCTCACTTCAGCTATAGTCACTTTTCTTTATATTTCTATCACTAGAAACTAGTTAATTAATTTGAATTCTATCTGTGAAGATAATATTTTATTTTATTAACTAGCTGACCCGACAGACGTCCTGTCTTAACTGAATTCGAATTGGTATAATTAATAAACTAAAATTATTCCAAAAACATAGTGTTTATTATTCTAATGCTTTATGTTACACAACATTCTTAGTTTTATTTTCTAGCCCGTGTATCTAAATAGTTTTGTTGGTGTTTCGACACGAGAACAGGCGACATAAAACTGGCAATTTTTTTTAAATTGAAATCTCAATATTTGTTTTTCTACTGGTTCGAATCATAAATAAAACAATAATCAACCTTCAACCATGAGAGCATCATCATCATTTCAGCCGAAAGACGTCCACTGCTGGACATAGGCCTCCCCCGAGCACCGACACTACGACCGCTTCTGTGCTTCCCGCATCCAGCGGATTCCTGCGGCCTTCGCAAAGTCATGGGTCCACCTTATGGGAGGCCTTTCAACGCTACGTCTTCCGATACGCAATCGCCACTCCAGGAACCGTTCGGCCCCAGCGGCCATCTGTTCTATGAACAATGTGCCCTGCCCATTACCACTTAAGCTAGGCTATTCTTCGAGCTATGTCGGTTACCTTGGTTCTCCTGCGGATCTCTTCATTTCTGATTCGATCACATATGGAAACTCCAAGCATAGCCCTTAGAGATGGGGTTAGCTACCTTAAGCCCACTTCTAAGGGCTATGCTAAACAAACAAACAATAATAAATATTTAAAATTTGCAATATTGTTTGTTGCGTTAGCATTTAGCAGTGTTATTATTTTTTAACGTTTAATTCTTATTTTCTTCATACTTTTAACAGGATTAGGACTATTAACTTTTTCTCTTGTCGTATTTACTATGAGAATCAATTTATTTACAACGATTTCTTTTTTATAGCTTTTTTTTTGGAGCAGTTCACAGTTGCTAAATAATTGCTATATAAGTTGAAAATAATATTGTGTCCTTTCCTTTTCTTTGTTTTGTATATAGCCGTCAGTCTGCCTGCGGCCTGCAGTAGTGGTATAAAGCGAGACAAATATAATATATTGTGGTGCGGGCATGGATGCGGGGTAGCAGCGCGCAGAGACAGTGTTAGAAGATCAATTTATAAAAAAAAGTTTAAATCTTATAGAATTTCTAGAGGTTGCATTTTTACGGACACATACCTAAATACATTTTTATTTGTATAAATGAAAAGCTATTTGAGGCGGCAGATTCTTGCATATTGGGCCAATTTACGCATTCTCTTTTCATACATTAATGTTCTAATAATTATTTTTTTACATGGAACATTTTGGCGGCTAAATAACATTGACAGGGGAGCGTTGTTGGTAAGCGTTTGTGAAACTGATGCAGAAATGACAAAATAAGATCGCGGCGTTAGTTCCAAATTTGGCCACACGCTAAAAGAACCTTGTATGTTATGACCTATGAAGCGATGACAGAATTTACTATCAAAGTGGCGTTACTATAACTTCAATATATTTTTGTTACTGTAAAAATGCACTAGGCTATGTATAAAATATTTTGCTAATACACATTTTTGCCTTTCCAAGGAAATTACACACTTATTTAATTCCAATGGCAAGACGTAACAACTTCTCTCTCTATCATGGCAGCATTTAACCGGAAATGATCATAAAATATATTAGTTAAATAAAGTATTTTAAATTAAATGCTACTTTTAATAAATTACAATTAAAAAAATATATTTCAATTAATGGATTTTAAATTCTTAGTTTCTAAGTTATTGAGCTTTATTTTAATGTAAAGTAACAAGTGATTGTTTCTCTACATATTTGGCAAATTGCCATGAACTTCCGGTTTCAGATAAAGACACACGCGGATCTATCGAGAAAAAAACGCGAATAATCATAAAACTAACTTGAAAAGAAAGACTTATTTAGGAAATATACATTGTCTGTTTTTAATATGTCCAATAACGGTGCTCCGGACTCTTGGGAAAGTCAAGCTGATGTCATAAGTGAACAAGGTGCAAAAGATTCGGACGATGTGTCTGCTAAATTTTCCACGTTGAACGTTAATGCCACGGAGTTCGTGCCTTCTTTTTGTAAGCCTTCACAGGCTTCCGACGATTCCGAATCCCCCACTACTCCACAAAAATCTGAAAGTGGATCAACAAAATCTGTGGGGAGTCCTGTCTTGAACGGTAAGTCAGATGTCTTGTCATAACTATCTGCATTGAAGCTTTTCGTGTTCGAATTTGTCAGAATTTATTGTTATTACAAAGCAATCACCTTCACTGTACCAGTACACAAACTGAAAATCAAACGGTTACTAAAGCGGAACATACGTTCGATGACTTTATTTTTTTTCTGAATCCAGTTCTAACGGGTTATTTCTCGACACGCGGCGCGCGACTTTATATCTATAAACCGTATATTCGCTATTTCATAACTTTCTCTTGGTTAAATATCGATATTATAGAATAGATTCTGCAATATTAAGGAGGATAATGGTTAAAGGTGTGTATAATTCCCTGTTTTCAAATAATAAGTAACTGATTATTTCTCTTGTCATTTATTTGAACATAAAATTTATTTGACTTGCTTTTATGGAATGGATCAGTTTCCCATAGTCGTAAATATCTTTGTTCATTTGTCATAAAACCAAGTCATTTAGTATTATGCAGTAGAAAGTACATTTATAATTGTTTTTCAATATGGATTTTCGAGACAACAGGTCATCTGTTCAATATGTTGCATTCTGGTTTCTTATTTATAACCTACTTGAGGTTTCATACCTAAATGTAACCTTTACATAGTTTTGTAAGGTACACAATATAATGAATATTTTTTATATATTATTAAATTTTGTGAATATCAATGTTATAATTAACAAAATCAGTAAATGACTTTCTGGGATGTAGACATACTTTCAGACCATACATATTTTTTTGCATGAAGTATAATATTCAGAAGATCAACAATTTTAAAAACAGATCCATGTTTAAATGACATTCTGTTAAAGCCACAGCTCACTAAAACGTGATTTAATTTTTTTTTTTCAAATAGATCATGCCAACAGCATAATAATATACATTTTACGTTAATTAAAATAAAAGTTAACTGGTGATGCAAGACAAATATCTCATTGGCTATTAGCTCAATCCTACTCAGAATATCTTTGTTTGAGAAATGTAATAACATATTTATCACAAACACTCGCTCTAATTCCCTCCCAAAACCTTGTTAAACATCAAATAATAAATACCACATTTGCATCATTACAGGGCACACTATTTCAAACATAGTTTCTTTTGTGATTTTATTTTTGAAGTTTGTTTCACTTTAAATTTTCAAAATAATATGTAATAAATAAATTTACCTCTATAAAGTATCGCCCTGGAATCTAAAATTATTAAAAATCTTAAGGACACATGTTAAAATTATGTTTTCTTTTGCAACAACAATTTTAGTAGTTTATTTGTATTAATTAGGAAATGTAAGAATACTTTAATTAGTTAATAAAATAAACAATGTATTATTATAAGAGAATAGTTCATGCTGTAGTAAAAAATATTAGCTAATCAGCATGGTACCTTTTTTCAAAGGCATACTATTCTATCGCTGTTATTAACTCAACACAAATGTTCTGTGTTTTGTAATGTTAATTACTTCGCATACTATTTTATAAATATCAAGTTCTTTTAACTTAACAGACAGTTGTGCTGCTGGGGAGTTTGTTATCCACTTCATCTTTCAAGCTAGGGCGTTTTGGGGGACTGTCTTATATAATTTGAATGTTCAAAAGTGCTGTTTCTCAGCCTAAACCTAACTGACTTTCGATATTGATTTGGTAGCAGGTTCACATGGAAAAAAAAAATAGAATTACACCAATCTTCGTCATTTATACAATACTTAAATAAAGCGACCACAAAGTGATAATCATTTTAGTTTCGTAAGTCGTTAACAATTTGGCAATGTACAAAATAACCAAAACCAGCAACTTGAAACTAAAAGTATTTTGCACTTTGTAGTAGCTTTTTTTTTTAAGTCAATTGTTTTTGTTGTTAAAAGTTTTTATTTCAATTATACCTTGTAGAGTGAATATTTTGATAATCTATGGATGGCTGTCATGACTTCCATGATTCAGTTTTCAATTTATGAACTATTTATGAGTTTACTATGACAATAGGTTGCGGTGATGGCGGTGCAGAAAGTGGAGACGGTGGGGCTGCGTCGGCCTCGCCCCGGGTGGAGGAGCCGCCTCCCGTTCCGCCTGCCGCCGGCAGCCCCGCCGTAGCTTCGCCGGCGACCGGTACGCCCGCCACCGGCACACCGGTCGATGGCACGTCTGCTGTTGGCACGCCTGACGGCGCCTCTGCACCCTCAGCCCCCACGGCGGCACTACCCGTTCCAACTGATGTCTCTCCCACTGCTGATAGCTGGGAAGTGGAAGCAGATGATGCCCTACTTACCCCTGAAGATAGCAACGAAGCTGAGGATGAAGAAACTGAGCAACAGGTGAGTTATTTGCAGTTACCCAAACAAAAAAAAATGCTATTTTGCACTGAGATTTGAAGGACCGATTTGAGTAGGTGCTTCAGAAATTACTCACATTGAATTATTTCAACGCTTTTAATGTTCACAGTTTAAAAATTACAACCAGTACAACCCTAATGTTACTTTATAGAAAGCCTCCGCATTGTTGGAAATGTTTTAGGTTGTTTGTTTGATTCATCATTTTGGATGATGAATCATCAATATTTCAGTTGATTTGCTAACCTAGTCATGTACCTATCCATTTTGTATTGTTAGCTTGTCCCGTATTGTTAGCTTGGAATATTTTCAAATAAGGTAAACATTGTTTACATGGTACATCATAATCATGAGCTGATTTAGTGCTGTTACATCACTAAAAAGTCTACATTGTATTTTTTGTGACAGTGTTAAGTAGATTCACGCATATCAGCGACTGACGTCTTCTTACCAACGGTGATCACTTCTAAACACTTTATTTTAATATAATGACGATTCAGGTAAACATTATACGTATATGAGTTATCGCGATTTGATTTAATAAATTTGATATTACATCACAACATTATTAACATTTTACTAACAAGTGATCCCAAAATATAGAGGCTGAACCTCTATATTTTGGGATTACTTGTTAATAGATTGAAATTATTTTAATGTGAATTATTTTGTAAAAGCGATTCCGTAATTGACGTCTAAAAGTGATTCTGATATCCTATTAACAGAATAAACCATTTAATTTAATTTAATGACAGTCTCGGTGGTCTAGTGGTCGCAAGTGTTACTGCTGAGCATGAGGTCCTGGGTTCGATTTCCAGGTCGGGCAAAGTGACACTGTGTTTTTATTTCTGGAATTTCTCAATAGCAGCGCAGAGTCTAGATTTGTGCCCGATTGATGACAATAGGCCCCTATTACATGGAATGTAAACAAAACTGGCGAAATTTGGGTGTACTATCTATAGGTGCCTCAGCCCAACCCTTCGAGGAAACTAGGGTGATGTTAAGTTATTTAATTGTAATTTTATTGTCGTTCAGGAGGATGGCGAGGCAACAAAGAAAATCCCCAAGAAGAAGCCGCCACGGGTAGAGGACACTTGTAGCAAAAAAGAACATGTAAACGTTGTATTCATAGGACATGTAGGTAAGTGAAGTAATGTTCCACTGCATAAAAACCATCATAATTATAATAAAGTTCATGCAAATAGTAACATATTTTATTAACAGATGCTGGAAAGTCTACAATCGGTGGTCAAATTATGTCACTAACGGGAATGGTGGACAAACGAACATTGGAAAAGTATGAAAGAGAGGCACGAGAGAAATCTAGGGAATCCTGGTACTTATCGTGGGCACTCGATACTAATCAAGAAGGTATGCAACATAGTTATGAATACAAAAGTAATATCAATTGGACGTAGTTATGCAGAAATGTTCCAACCCACAAGTCACCCGAAATCGAGATAATGTGATCAAACTACCTTTTATGACACTTAGAGTCAGATTTGCAATAAGGTTCCAAGTTTTAAGTCTTATACTTGGAACCTTATTGCAAATCTGACTCTAAGTGTCATAAAAGGTAGTTTGATCACATTATCTCGATTTCGGGTGACTTGTGGGTTGGAACATTTCTGCATAACTACGTCCAATTCGTAAATAATCCCTAATTTATAAAAATGTATGTTTTTTTTTTTTCTAATTCAGAACGTGACAAGGGCAAGACTGTTGAAGTGGGTAGAGCATACTTTGAGACTGACAAGAAGCATTTTACAATCCTTGACGCTCCTGGCCATAAGAGTTTCGTGCCGAACATGATTGGGGGCGCAGCTCAGGCTGATCTCGCCGTCTTGGTATGTTTAAAATATTATTTTCTGTAATTATATTAATTCTACACAATTATTATGTTCAACCTGGCCTTACAGTTTCGTTCGACTCGGAGAACCCTAGGCAAACCTGTTGAGTAATCTAAATTCTTAAAATGTTTCCTCAGGTAATATCTGCGCGTAAGGGAGAATTTGAAACTGGCTTCGACAGAGGCGGCCAAACTCGAGAGCATGCTATGTTGGCTAAAACTGCAGGGGTCAAACATCTAGTTGCGCTCGTTAACAAAATGGATGACCCAACAGTTAACTGGGACGAAAAAAGGTACTTTAAGACTATTCTAAATCCTTTTGTTCATTAACTATTACATTCAATTTCGCTTTCACCAGGCGAAATCAATGCCAAGAGCAATCCCGTTTATTAATCTAATCTAGTCTAAATAAATTTATAAAACAAAGTTGGGTTAGTTACACCATTTATAACTCAAGAACGGCTGGATCGATTTTTATGATTTTTTATTTGTTGGATTTGTCTCTGACCCGAATAGCAGTATAACTATTTAAATATGCGAAAATTTTAACAGAAAAAAAATATGAAGAAAATTCATTTTCTCATTTTGTATGGATCGGCTTTTTTGATGATATCTCGAGAACGGATTAACTGATAAAATGAAGTAAATGCGGGTAGGCGATGCGATGCGACGGGGTGGGACGGGGGAACAAGAAATTTCACGCGAACGAATTTGCGCGCAGTAGCTAGTTTAAAATAAATAGAGTAAATTTTCCAGACTGCAATATGTCTGAATTTTTTTATTTGTGGCCCTTTTGTATTCAGTGAATGATGTGTAGGAAAAGTTAGAACTTATAAACCCATACTCAAGATGATGCTTTATACATTTTAAAAGATTGAGCTCTGTAGTGTCGTAATTGTGTAGACTGGTAATGTAGCAGTGTACAGTTGTGGAACACTTCTGTTAACCCTGCAGCTCATAACTTCTTTTAAAATAAGTTATCTTTTATAAATAACTTATTATTATCAATATGTTGTTAGTAATGATAAAGTCATAAAATCTTTCTAAAGTTTCTTATCTTTCAAATTCCAGATACAATGAATGTCGAGACAAGATCATGCCTTACCTCAAAAAGTTGGGCTTCAACCCAGCAAAGGATTTGTCGTTCCTTCCTGTTTCTGGCCAAACAGGACAAGGGTTACTTCAAAAAGTAAGCTCATTATAACTTGAATCAATCTACTCCTAAAGTGACTGTAAATGTTTTCGATTGGTCTGGTTTTTTTTCAGTTATAAACTAATATCAGATGTATTTTCAATCAGGTAACTGAAGAAATCTGTCCGTGGTATCGTGGACCGTCATTCATACAACTGATTGACGAACTTCCTTCGCTGAACCGCAAGATGGACGGACCCTTCATTATGCCGGTCGTCGACAAATACAAAGACATGGGCACTGTTCTCATGGGGAAGGTGGAAGCAGGAGTTACTCGTAAGGGCGCCGCCCTATTCCTTATGCCTAATAGGGTAAGGGTACTTCCTGAAAATTACATTTTGTTTCGTCTTTTTCATTATCAACCTTTTTTTTTTTTTTTCATATTATTTTCTATTGTTCTTAAAATAATGTTATCTTAATATTTTACGTGAAAATAAATATACACTACAAATAAGTCAAACTACAGCAATGTACGGAAAAAATAAAATTATGGATAAATTTATTTATATAATAGATTTTTGTTATTTTAAGATTCAAGAAGGATTTATACAGCAACATGTATGTTCTGAATGCAGGTACAAGTTACTGTAGACCAGTTATGGTCTGACGACATCGAAGTTACGTCGATTGGTCCTGGTGAAAATGTGAAAGTCAAGCTCAAAGGAATTGAGGAAGAAGACGTGTCTCCTGGCTTCGTTCTTTGTGACACTGCTGAACCTATCACCACTGGAAAGGTATGCTTTAATTTAAGAAGCAGTTAGATTGATAAATACCACTGTCTATTTGAATGTTAAAGTCCTATATTTTTGTGGTTAATATAGCAGTTCCATAGACTTTTTTATATTAAGTAATTACACCTATAAAAATATAAGATTGTACATAGTAATTAACAAAAACCGGCGTCAATACAAAAGTTGGCTTGCTTGCATGCCTAAAATGTATAGTATTTCCTGAATTTTATGCAGATCGCAGATATTAAAACACAAACATCTGTACCAAACAGAACATAGTTTTATGGAGATGCGGTGCACCTTTTGAAACTACCAGTACAACATGCACTGGCTATACTTGTAGTATTAGCTTTTATTGCCAAATGCTTGTCCTTAAACCTGTAATATCCTTTTAAATGTTGAATTCAGCTTAATACTGCTTAAGATTAACTTGGCACTGTACTTACAAAGATACATATGTAAATTTACAGGTGTTCGACGCTCAAGTCGTGATCCTCGAACACAAATCAATCATTTGTGCGGGATACTCAGCAGTGATGCATATACATTGTGCAGCAGAAGAAATCACAGTGAAGGTAAATTACTCAATACAATTATTAATCATAAGAGTTTTGGAAGGATTATTGTACTTTGCCCCACCATAGAGACAAAGTGGACTATTCACAATTTTGACGTCCACTGAGGCCCACTAGTAGATTTTTTGTTATTTTTTGATAAATCCCATTTGGGTAAATACCGGGTATTTACCTGGATAAACACCCAAACCTTGGGTAAATATATTTAATAACAGTAGTGTTAATTTATGATGTGTGCACGTGTGTGCGTACTTCTATTTGTCGGATTTTTTAGAAATTGATTTTAGAAAGACGTGAAATAAAAAAGTTTGTAATCGACAATTTATTTATATTGCATAAAACTGATTCTCGAAGCATACGTTTTATTACACGGACGAGCTTATAATATTTAACAGTTATTACATAAATCCCAACTTAGTTTAATATTGGCGAGATTCAAACCCAAACCAAGACAAACTAATATTCGACATACTGATTTTGTTTCGGAAGGTTCATGTATACATTCATTGTATATTATGCACCAGTGGCGTACCTAGAGGCAAGCCCTAGGCACGCCACTGATATGCATCCGTGCAAAGCCGGGGCCAGTCGCTAGTCAGGAAAAAATTAACCATAAATAAGTGTGATTGGGTTGGGTAAATAAATAAATTCACTAAATTTGTAAATGTAATATTTGTAAAAGAATCGATTTTTCAGAACATCGATTTTATTCAGTAAAAAAAATGGCTTTTAGCGGTCACAACACTACCGCAACGAACCCAACGACATGACATTGTAAAATAACGTCATTTCGGAATATTAATCAACGATTAATTCGTGTTTTTGAGTGCATTTTTCCAACATAGTGAAACTTTGTGCTTACGAATCATACTCATTGTTATAGTGTATGGATAACATAGTAATTAATTAGGATTATGAATTTGGTTTTTCGATTTCTTACGTAGACGTTCATACAAAGTTATCGTGGCATGTAAAATAAGAAACTTCAAATACGACTTCATAGATTGTCGCGATTATAAGTTATATATAATCCATACTAATATTATAAATGTGTAGTTCGTCATACTAGCCGATGGCAATTCCCATCAGACATAGATTTCAATTCTCTGACAGACAACACACAGCCTTAACTCCTTGGTCTGCCCGCATGAAGTTTGCTTAAGAACACTATATACAACGAAAGTGAGTGCTAAGGATTCTTGAAAATTAACCCTCTAAAAGGGTTGAATAGGGGATTAAAGTGTGTATGGAAGTCCGACATTTTGCTTACGGTTGTAATTATAAAACACTAGCTTTTTGCCCGCGGCTCCGCCCGCCTGGATGTCGGTTATCGCGTAAAAAAGTAGCCTTTGTCCTTCTCCATATCCCAGGCTATATCTCTGCCAAATTTCATGAAGGTCGATTCAGCGGTTTAGACGTGAAAACGTAACGTAACAGACTTTCACATTTATAATATTAGTATTGATAAGTATAAGACGTATGGATTAGGTGATAAATAACATTCTGATTAAGACATCACTATAACTGAATAGTCTTCATTATCAACTGAAACCTATCGAAGTCCACTGCTGGACATAGGCCTACCCCAGACTGCTCCAAAACACGCTGTCCTCCGAGACGAGACTTGACGAAGTTTTCCAAACGTTGCCCGACCTAAATAGATCCTTCTGTCGGCTTCTTTCTCAAAGTTGTGTCTACCGAGCTGGATGAATGGCCGCACGGTATACATAATCGTTCAAAACTTCGAAGTGACCCTTCGATGTGCATTGGACGGCATGACGTGTGACGTTTCGTCTTGTCAAAATTTATGCCGAGATTAAGCCGCCGAGAGGGTCCATTTAGACTGTGCATCTGGTCTAACTGTTCCAGTGTCTCTGCCATTATGACGATGTGATCGTGAGATGTACTCGCTGATGTTGATACCCTGTCCAATCCAATCCAGCGTCTGAACGACAACCTCCAACACTTTGGTGCACAGTTTCGGGGTTATCATATCCTCCTGTCTCACCCCTCTGAGCAGTTGGATAGGGCTGGTTTTCTTATCCTGGATCTAGACAGTCATCGTGGCAGCGTCATACAAACGTCTCAACACTTCGATGTAGCGCCAGTCAATTCGACATCGATGCAGAGAGGCCTGGTCATATTTCGATGAAGTCGAAGACTTTTTCGTAATCGACAAATGCCACAGCATTGCCATGCATGCAGCAACGCACAGCACAGTGGCTGGTCGTACTCTTCGGTCTTCTGTACAATTTGCCGAACAGTATGGATGTGGTCTACGGTACTTAAACTTTTTTGAAAACCGGCTGGTTCTGGTTGCTGGAACTCTTCAAGTCTCCTGGCGAGACGATTCGTGACTACCCTCGAGAAAAGCTTGATACGTGGCTCAGAAGTGAGATGCATCTATAGTTCTTCAGCAAGGTTTGTCACCTTTTTTGAAGAACAGAACCACCGCACCTCTAGTCCACGCCTCGGGCGTTGTCATCTCCAGTACTTCCAAATCAGACTCGGATGAGCTGCTACTAATTAATTATGCGAACACTTATTGTTTTCTCCTTGAATTAACTTTAATATTTAGCTTTTACTGGCAATTTAATTTAATAAAAAGTAGCATTTAACCTAAAAGTTGATGTATTTGGCTATGAAATGAAGCATCAAATAAAGTTTTGGAACCGATAAACGGCGCAGATTGGTCAGTTAAGTTAACTGAAGTTTAAACGGAGTTTATCTTATATTGCGGTGTTCGGAAACGCACATTCACAAGTTAACGAACCAATAGCACTATTGAATAGATAAACCACCGTTAAAAGTTCCTCAGAAACCGGGCATGAGCGAAGTTGACGCAGATATCCAAGTCCCCCCCCCCAACTTGCCTCCCCGTTTCTATCTTGCACTTGTGCATGATAGGGAGGCAAGTTATAAATTGCCTAAGCCAAAGCACGTGCTAAGTGACGTTTATAAAAATCAGCCTGACAGTCAGTTACAGTATTGTAGCTGAAAAATTTATCATGACATGCTTTCGTTTGTAAATACAGTATAAAACATAATCATTTTTTATTTGCAGGCACTTATCTGTTTGGTGGACAAAAAGACTGGAGACAAGTCAAAGACGCGGCCGCGCTTTGTGAAACAAGATCAAGTGGCTATCATGAGGATAGAATGCGCCGGAATTATATGCTTAGAACCATTCAAAAAATTTGCTCAAATGGGCAGATTCACATTAAGAGACGAGAGTAAGTAGCGCATCATTTTTTTACAAAATATCGCCAAGAAATTTCTTTTTTATCTAAGAGATACGATAGTATAAATCCAATAACTTGATTCTATGATGCTAAACAATGACGGTAGTGCCAACCACCGCCTTGTGGAATGTAGGTTACCAACTTACCTGTGCGAATAATGCATTAATAATTATAATCTTTATCTTTAAATAAAAAGTATAAAACAAAGTCGCTTTTCGTCTGTCTGTGTGACTGCTTATAATAACAACATAATGGATTTTGATGCAGTTTTGCACCCTAATTGCGTAACTCAGTTTCAATCACAATTCTAGTTTCGAAGGATATTTCTAATCCATTCCTTCATAAGTTTAATAAATTCGTCTACTCAACAAAGTAAATAACGCAATGAACGTGCCTGAACTGCCAAAATTTATGAAAATGTGATCAATTGTCGTTTTATGTGTATTACGCAATTACCATAAACTTATTAAAAAAACATTAAAATGAAGTCTCAATCATTATCTCGCGTTTGTTTTTAGAACATAAATGCAATTTTTTATTCACATTAACCTTAATAATGAATTTCTTCGTTTCAGATAAAACGATTGCGATCGGTAAAGTCCTGAAGGTGATCGAGTAATTTGGCACTACAATTTGTAATTTAGCTAGGATAGGCCTTTCCAAAACCTATATCAACAGAGAATGCATGAAATATGTAATCCTGAATTTTGGGATCTGTATCCTGTGAGAGCTCGAGTGTATTGCTTCATCATGAACACTAAATGAATCATTTCCCATTTTCTCAATATCATAGAACAGCTAGGCTTTATTTATGAATACTTACAGTCACAGCCATAAAGCGACACATTTATACTGAATTCCTCACGATGCTCTTACGTGTTTTTAATATTTCTTATCATTCAAGTGAATTTTTGCTTTAATGTTTAAGCTTGTAACTTATTTTGTACAACATTTTTGTTGCTACCATTGTACAAGTTGCATTGACTTTTTTTAGTTATTACACTAGCTTCTGTTTCTTCCAAGGCCATATTTTAACAATGTAGTACTTTTATTGCAATTATGTATTCTGTGCAATTTTAAGAATTTATATAATGTCCTGCCTCGGTTTTGATTGTAAAACCTACTATCATTCGTCCATTCCCGTCGAGCATCGCGTAGAATTTTAGTATTGAGACGCTTGAACGTTTGTTAGTAATTATGAAATGCTATATAATTTTGTCTATGGAAAAGCCGCAATTATTTTACTGTGTAGCACTTCTATTATCTTAAAGACCGATGTGGATTCGATGGAAAAGGCTCTCATGTAAATTGTTATAATGATCATCCAGTGTTACTAAAGGGCAACAAATTGTTTTGCAAAATATCTACTCAATTGACGAATCCTACAGCATTCTCGACTCGCTAAGTTTGTTTTCGATGTGGTGATCACTATAACACATTTACACATTGATAATAATATTTTCACATATTATGGATATAATGGTTATTATAATACTGATTCCTATTTTAAAACAAAACTATGTTTTATTTGAAAGTAGTTTGCTATGATTGCAGTACATTGTTTATACCTTTCTCATTTCATATGAACATTTTATTTGTGTATAACATTGGGTTGGCTCATCTCTGGTTTAATGTAACTTATCTGCAATATTTGTATCTAATTATGATAATGATTATAATTTATTGCGAAACAAAGGTTTCTATTTTCGTCAGAGTGATACAACTATGCTTTATTGGAACGAAAACTACCGTGGGGATGTCTCTGACATAAATGCGGCTGATTTCTTGCAAACAAAATAGACAACATTATATATTTTAGAACAATTGGTATCGAACGTCTCCTAAATAACGATATACAATACAGACTTGATCAATATTTGGAAACGCCCACAATTTTACTCATACATAAAGTATTAATATGTAGAAACATAAAATGAGAGTACTTATGGAAAGATGTGTAAAGGGGTTCGCTTTACGAATATTATTTCTTAAAACGTCGGCCCTAAACTCCGAATCGTTATAATAATGTATATTATGAATTTATAAATTGTCAGCTTTTTTAATATAATCAGATTTACATTTAAGGGCGTTTGTATAATGTCATATTTTGTGTATATCAGGACAAGATGTGAGGCACACGTAGTCCCCCGAGCCGGTTCACCTCATGCTTTGTTTTCGTCGACATGCTTTTGTAGAGGGAAGTAGGGCGCGGAGAGGCCGCGGGCTGCCCGCCGGTCCGCGTCGTAGTGCCTTGAGTTGCTGCGGGGGGCCGCGTGAGCCTCGCGCGCGCCTCGACACCGACCGAGCACTGGCAGGCTGCGACTATATTATTTTGTTTAAAATAAAATTTTATGAATACTACATACGGCACTTACTTTTTACCCATGACATCTGTTCACACATTTTTTTATATTAATTTGTAAACTAGCGATCCGCCCCTGCTTAGCACGGGTTAGCATATTAATCTAATATCCTTTGCCCGCGTGGATGTCGGAAAATATCCCACGGGAACGTACTACAGGATTAAAAGTAGTGACTGACACTGGCATGGCCACCATCAGGGATTTTTATTTTGATAACACAACATTTTTCGCCTGTGGCGGCATCTACAACGCCACATGCGAATTACGCATCAAAGACCTGACGTCACAAATCCTGCATCGCGCAATCAGTTTACCGCGCGACTAGCATATATACAACATCCCGACGTCAACCGTCGGGCCAGTTGACCACCAGACACAACATCCGTCTGGTCGGAGGATCCTCCCTTTTCAATAGAGGATGAGTGAACTTTACACCCTGTTCCTCATACCTCTATCTCTATACTGGTGACCCCGATGCGATGTTGCATTACACCTCAACTCCGGTTTCTCAACGTCTGATTTTTTTCAGTTTCAGACTGGATCCATTAGGTATGTATGAGGTCATGGAGTTCCGCTTCGGTTTCCTGTTCTCTGGCCAGGAACTTTTAATCTATGGGCAAATTGATTTTGCTAATACGTGACAATGCATCTGCTACCACGTTGTCTTTGCCAGCCACGAACTTTATATCTGTTGTGTACTGGCTGATAAAATCTAAATACCGAAACTGACGTGGGGAACAGGTTTGACGAGGTTTACTGATTGCAAATGTTTTGCGGTTTGTGATTGGTCAAAACTGTGAATGTTCTCGCTTCAACCATGAACTTTAAATATCTTATGGCCTCGTATATAGCCAGAAGGAAAGCGGCTCGCGGTCATACGGGCTGTACTTTGTCTGGGCAGGGCTCAGTTTCATGGAGAAGAATCCCAAGGGTTGCCATCCCAATTTTTCGCCAAGTCACAGATTTTTATTTTATATATAATATTTATTTAGAACCACTGTGGCCACCTTCCGGCTCCACCATCATACAGTTGGGAGTCCAGATCCAACCAGGACTATAGTTGTCAAGACAATTAATCCAACGAGCCCAACCACAACGAGGGTACCGTGCATAATTGAAGAATTCCTATATGGCCACCTTCCAGCTCCATTATCCCCTAGACTTCACCTTTGTCGAGACAAATACAACGTAAACAAACCGGACGGGGCTATCTTGTTTAGTGAGAGTTCCTTTGGTCAACAAGGCGCATTCATCACATTGGGTTATCTTATAATGGTAGATGTAAGAAGACAAATAAAACTTCTAGCTGCACATTCCACCTCCATGGTACTAATTATTACAATTTCACCGAAGTATACACTTTTAACTTCCACCACATCTGATTGAGCGGTTGGCATATTATGTACCTATACATAATATGCCAAGTGTGGGGAAGTTAAAAGTTAAAAAATTCTTGAGAAGACTTAACATTGCATGAAATATTTCGCAAATACGGGCAATTCTTTAATCATAACATAACGCCTAGTTTCGAAGGGTTGGACAGAGGTGTACCTATAGTATACACCCAACATTACGCCAGTTATGTTTCAAGTCCCATGTAATAAGGGGCGAGTCTATTGCCATCGAGCGGGCACAAATGCCGACTCCGGGCTGCTACTGGGAAATTCTTGTTGAAAAAAACCCGACCTGGGAATCGAACCCAGGACCTCATGCTCAGCAGTAGCGCTTGCGACCACTAGACCAACCCCCCTTCCTAGACCAAACGCTCGTTGTCCGTGCCCTACCTGCGTGGCTCGCGCTTCGTGGTACGATCTGCGATCGGTCAGCGACCACCCCCCGCAAACGCGCTACTCATTCAGTAGTGACTGTGACCGCGGCTACACACAAGTGAGTGACTAGAAGGCACTTTGAAGGAATGATGAACTGCAAGCCAATGTATACGACCGAGATGTACGACGTATAGATGAGCTGGTCACTACAAAATTGAAAATGGCTCATTTACACGCCATCTATCGAGTGCACTGGTAAACTCAAACTCTGCTCTGAATACACGCGGGAGAATTTTCAAAAAAAAAATTGGATTAATGATTTAAAGTAAAGAAAATATCTATTACAGGGTCAAAATAAATTAGCTAGCGAAACTCCACAGAGGTGATATCTAGGATAAAACAAAAAATATATTTAATGTTTTTATTGTACCTATTCAGCGACCGCCCTGAACCCTTCGTGCCTGTGTGACCTGGCACCGACAAGCGCTGGTATATCGACGCCGGTTACCAGCGTTCTTATTATTAGAATAGATAGTCTCTATATATACGCTTAACGTGCGTTCCGAGGCACGGAAGGGTCTCGGTGTATAGTGGATGTGGTCACCAATCCACGAACCGACCACGGCATGCGCAGGCGCAGTTACAGCCCAAAACTTTCGGAGAAATCACCATGGGTGCAGAACTTCCAAAGAATATTTTAAGGGCCACAGTGGCCAGCACATCAAGCTACACGAAACTGTCAAATTTCTGCAAACGATTTTAAACTTTAAAATGTTGATGGTTAAGTTCAAAATCGAATGAGAAAATCTAACAGTTTGCGGTACTTGTTTGAAAGTGTGTCCTGAGATAGTCTCTTGAGGAAAGAACTACACAGTTTTGAGTAGATCTGTCCATATGGTAAGTACATAAAACTCCTCAATGATGAACAGCATTTGCGTATTCTTGCGATTGGGTAATTGTGCAAAAGATCAAAGAAAACAGCTAGTTAGGTTAGGCTAACCTAACCTTACCTAACAGTGACCAACTGATCTTGGATTTTAAAGGAGGAGGATTTTAGTTATGAAACTCCTCAATGATGAATCGCTGAAAATGAGGGTCGAAGTCTTATCGGCTGTCGAGCACCAATCCTAAGTACTTCATGGTTGACTCGACAGCGAGCCCCCTCCGACCACAATGGATGGCAGCGACGCCGAAGACGCCCCGAAATAACTTTAATTTCGGAAGTCTGTGGCAAAAAACCCAAATACAGAACCAAGGACACCGACTTCCGAAATATTTTCAGTGTTGTTTTTTTGTTAAATAGTTTTTTCAGTAATATAATGATGCTCTGTGGATCTTTATAAGCGGGAACTTCAACTTCTTTTAAATAACATCAGACGACGCCTGCACGCCTACTATGTAGGTAGAGTACATAATTTACGAAAATATTTGTAATCTGTAAGTGAGGTGCAGATTTGATTTTGGTTTTAAAGTAAAATTATCAGATTAGTCAATAAAACGTTTTATCAAACATTTGAATTACTTACTTAAAAAAAATTATCATGTCATTACACTCATTACAACTGAAGTGGAAAACCTTCAACATGGAAGATATATTTTTTAAGCAGTTTGAAAAAATATCCTCCATGAATGGTGGTCGTGGGCCGTGTGTGGGTAATATCTATATACTTACGCATATCCACTAGCACCTGGCTGACTGGCTAATATTTTTACAAAAAAATTGTAAATAAAATTATTGATATTTAGCAATGAAACATATTTTAGGACTCTTCTGCAGCATTTGCTTAGTTATATCACAAGATTATGTTTCTAATATTTAAAAAAGTTAGTAACTTCCATGCAATATTTGTTAGTCCACTAATCTAGACAATAAAATAAAACTTCTTTCTATAATTATACTATTATTTTTCAGGCAATATTTTGTTTGTGCAAGATTTAGACTCAAAGTAGCAACGAAGAAAGGTAAAATAAAAATATACAGCATTAATGAAATAAAAGGTACCTTTGATACAACTAAGAACAATATTTACACAATTTTTGTCTAATTCCATCACTGGAATGTTAAATAATTTTAAAAAATAAACCTAAAGATAAACATTTATAAAATATAAAAGTACTTTATGTACATTTTTAAATCTCACAATATGTACCTACGCAATTTTGTTCAGTACGTAGTACTAATAATACATTCATTTACCTCATTAACACTTAACTTCACCAGAGATACAAGACTAACATCATTGAACATTCATTATCAGATTATCAGTCTCAATATCTTAATTAAGTACCTACAGAAGCTAAATTTGGCAATGGACTTTAATCCTGTGTTTTGATATCATTCCTCTTGACATTTTGATTCATTTGATCATTTTCATACTCCACAAAATCATCAAAGAGACTAGGCCAAGCTTCTGTGTCATCGTAACTGCTGAGATCATCACCAATGAATTCACAGAAATTTAAAAACATATACCAAGTGTCTTTTGGAATGCCTCTTATGTGTGGATTCTTTTCTAAATACAACAACCATCTGTCTAAAATAGGAGGCTCATTGTTAGTGAAGACTAGACGCCATAATAGGATAGCAATATCTGTAGGCAGTATTCTCTGGCCAGTACTCACATCTAAACCAAATTTAAAGGTAAATCTATACAAATCCTTAAAGTTTTCAGTATCTCTCTTGAACTCACTTGTTATCTCATTTAATTTGTGTTGTATACCCTTAATTGATTCCGTTTTCATATTCTTCAAGCCCTGTATAAATTCAGATTTTGTAAACCTACACATTTGACTAGCATTCAATTTCCATGCCAAAACCAAAACTTTAAAGTCATCAGGGTTTAATTGCAGATCATTACATAGGTTTTCTATTCCTTCGGCCAATATAGCATCTTCTAACGAGTCTTTGTATTGGTCAAAAAGCTGATTAATTTTTGATTCAGATATGCGTGAGTCATTAGCACCTAGAGATGACATAGTCCGGGGTATGGTCGGCAACTTTTGATAAAATGGTTTAGGCATTCTCTCTGAAACTAAACTGGTTTTCTGAGTATTGAGTAACTCTACTGGGCTCTGCTCTCCAGACTGTGTGCTTGAAACTTGTGAAGTACTTGTGTTCCTACAGTTGTTAATACTATTTTGATTGTCATGAAGTAGTGGTTCTTGCTGTGGATATACAGAAACTGTAACTGCTATTTCTGTCATCTCTGAAATAGTAAAATCAAATATTATAATATTGTTTGCGTAAAAAAAAACGTACACTACTTAGATCAATGTTATAAACAACGTTACTCACCATCTTTCTTTCTGTGAGGAGAAGTGGTAATATCTGCATTAGCTTGGTTTTTGAAACAGCTTAGACAATGGCCCATTGGACAAATTCTGCTCGAATATCTTGAAAGTCATAAAACTTTTAGTAAGCACAGAAACAGACTTTACAAGTTTTTCATCATAAATGCTATAAAACATAATGATAAAAAACAGTCCGCTGATGTGACCTCTTAAGATTTTTCGCCGAAAACCTGAGATAAACAAATTATTGAAAGAAAACTAAAATAAACACATGACGTACTGATAAAATCTGCCCATTGATTTGCTTACCAGAAAATCATATCCTTTTTAGACAAACTGCAAACAGACACGAAATAAATAATTCGTCAACAAAGGGTTTTGCATAACAGCGTATTCACTGACCTTTTATTACAACTATAGAAGAGTTTAAATAATATGAAATTTCTCGTTTAAAACAAATACATTTTCTATTCACGATCTTCATTGACAATTTGACATTTCAAGTTTTCAACAATTCAACCCACAAAGCACAAACCACAGACTATGTAGAGGGCACAAACTAATAAGAGGTGCGCATTGTGAATTATAAAAGTAAAATTGTTAGTCGATTTTAAAAATAACGAAATGTTATTCTATGTAGTTTAGAACGAATGGTTGAAAGAAATAGAGCGAATGACGATTGTGGCGCATGCGATTTATGCATCATAAACCTGCGGGTACTGGTATTCAGCTGCATCCAGTTAAGACTGGAAGCCGACCCCAACATAGTGGGGAAAAGGCTAGGCAGATTGATTGAAACCTGCGGGTAAAGTTACACACTCTGCGCCTGGCCTGCGGGGTAATCGTTTAACACATCAAATGAGAATTGATCGCAATGGGTTTCATTTTGACAGTTCAGCCACGTTCATTGCGTATTTTACATGACTGAGCAAAAGAATTTCTTAAATCTATGAAGCAGTGGATTAGGAATATTCCTTTTGACCGCCACAGTCATTTATAGATGACAAACCAAAATGTGCCCAGCACGCCACGGTCACGACTACATGACAGATTTTTATATGTAAATCTGTAAATAAAACTCATAAAACAACATTGTTTTTTTTTAATTTCTTTTGCTAAATATGTTCCTTGACTCATCCTAATATATATTAGTAGAACTTATTTCTTTATATTTCATCAATAGATAACAAAAACTTGAAAGAATGAATTTGTATCTTGGCGCCGAGGGCACGTTTTTGCTTTTGACGTGGCGGTCAAAAGGTTATACTAGCCCTATCAATGTTACTAGATATCTAAAGCAGTTACTTATATTCTTATTAAAAAAGCCCATTGAATTTGTGCACTATAATTCGCGTTTAGGGTTTGGCCCACATTTACTGCCACTGAGTGTATTTAAATGTATAAATAACAATGATATCTCCATCTTTTGTTATGATCTATGGAGCCGAGCTGAGCATGAGATTTTGAAATCTCATGCTCAGCCGTCCGTACACAGAATCACAAATACAAAATCGTCAGTCAGCTACAAATCCGCTGTCAAAATCTGTGTGTAACTCTTAGAGGTGTAACTAAAGTAGCCGTGTGTGTACAGACGCCAGCACATCAAGCTACTACAATCTGTCAATTTTTTAAAATCGATTTTCAACTTTATCACTACATTATAAGGTTCAAGGTTGATTGCGAAAATTTGACAGTTTCGGGTAGCTTGACCTGCTGGCGTCTGTACAACGCATGAAATTAGTTTAATAATAATATGCTTTATAGTACGGTGGCCAGCACATCAGGTTACCACAAAATGTCTTTTCTCGTTCGATTCTGAACATAATCGTCAAGATTTTAACGCTTAGCTTGATGTGCTGGCCACTGTACAGTCGCCAGTACATCAAGTTACCACAAACTGTCTTTTCTCGTTTGATTTTGAACATAATCGTTAAGATTTTAACGCTTAGCTTGATGTGCTGGCCATTGTACAGTCGCCAGTACATCAAGTTACCACAAACTGTCAAGTTTTCTCTTTCGATTTTGAACCTATCCATCAACATTGTATGTTATAAAATCATTTAGAGTAATTTGACAGTTTCGTATAATGGCTACTGTATAGACGCCAGCACATCAAGCTACTACAATCTGTCAAAATTCTTTAATAGATTTTCAACTGAATCACTACAGTATAAGGTTCAAGGTTGATTGCGAAAATTTGACAGTTTCGGGTAGCTTGACCTGCTGGCGTCTGTACTTACAGCTAAACCTATAATAGCATTATACTTGGTAGTCACGTTGTCAGCGGTCACTCAAGCGTTTATACTAATTCCTTGCTCAAGTGTCACCGCTAATATCCTCATCGCGTCATCTTTACCAATCATGTCAATGTCAAACATGTTGTCAATGTTCTCAGTCGGTTAACTTTTGAATTCAAAAAAGCCAAGCAAGATTTGTGGTTGATGTTATTGTTCTGTGTTACTGTTTACACCAAAATGAGTATAATTGAAGAAATTTGGGACATCCAAATTAATTTAAACCTAATAGAAGAAAACAGTTACATAGAGTTTCAAGCTAAAGTGGTATCTTTACATGAACATGTTCTCGATATTATAGAAAACGGTTTTAGAGTTAAGAAATATATTTGCAACAACAATGTAGCTCTAAATCATGATGATGAGTTGAAAACTTTAATAGAACGTAATAAGCAGCTGCGGCATGATATTGATATGAAACTTGAAGAGCTCACACAACAAAAGATTCACTATGAAAAATACAAAAAAGGTATGTGCTATCATAATTCTCTGATTTAAATTATTGCTGTTGTTATCATTAAAAATATCTGCTTATTTTGTTCGAAGTATGTAAATGCTGTTACTATTTTGATGTATCTATTCCAACTGTGTCATGTTTCTAGATGTAGGATATTCGAATATCCCCAGAGTTATTGTACCAATTTCATTTGTTTATATGGGTTGTTTACCAAGCTGATAAATACTGAGATAAATAATGTTTTTTTTTAATGGAAGATAGCAAACCAACCATGATTCGTCTGTTTAATTTACCCATTTAAAAATACTAAATCATCATCAGTCTACCAAGCCTTTCCCTAACTATTCATGTAGCCTTCCTGTCGTAAAGAGATACAGCTGAGATAGATGCACATAAAATCCATACTAATATTATAAATGTGCAAGTAACTCGGTCTGTCTGTTTGTTACGTTTTCAACGCTAATACTGCTGGACAGATCATCATGAAATTTAGCAGAGATATAGCCTGGGATATGGAGAAAGACATAGACTATTTTTATACGCGATAACCAACATCCACGCGGGCGGAGCCGCTGGAAAAAGCTAGTAGAAATTTAAAAATTATATTCCTTTTACCAATTTATTACAGACCAAAAACTTTTGTCTCAAGAAATTAAAGAAACACATGAAGCTTTTCTAATGGCAAAGAAATATTACAAGAAGTTTTTGAAAATGTACTACACAATTGAATCAAAGAGTGAGGGTTCACAAACCATCTTTGTGCAGTTTTTTACAGAAGCTAAAAAGGAATCTGAAAATTATTCTGTCCGCTTGTTTAGAGACACTAAGACAGGATGCTATCAATGTGAGTGTGATTTACATTGCCATATCTTGTTATTAATTACTAACATAAATACCTTGTTTGCTAAATCTGACTCATCTCAATAAATACCTGTTTATGATACCCTTGTCAAGCAAGTTTAACCAACCTTTTTTCTATAAATAAATTATATGTGTAAGTTAAACTATTTCTTCATTTCAGTGTCTAGTGTTACACCAAAACTTAAATTATTCAAGGAGGTGCAGAAAAGACTTCAAGAAACGAATGATGTACCTGGCGCACTCTGTTGTATAAGACAAGCATTTATGATTACTAAAAAGAGTAAGAAATAACGTGTGAAAATGTTCAAATGTAGAATGAGATAATCATGTGTTTTAAATCTTAATTAATGTATTTGAATATCCAAACTTCCATACTAATCTATACAAATAAATAAAATTGAAGTGTCCGTTTGTAATGTCAGAATAACAGCTTTTTACTAAATCTATATGTCTGTCGATCTGTTTGTTCCGGCTAATCACCGAAACAGCTGGACCGATTTTGATGGTACTTTCATTGGCAGATAGCTGATGTTATATGGAGTAACTTAAGTCTACTTTTATGTTAGAAAAGACGGCAGCTAGTATTATTATAAATTCGGAAGTAACTCGTGTCTGTATGTTACCCTTTCTCGCGACTTCTAAACCACTGAACGGATTTCAATAAAATTTGGCAAGGAGATAGATGGCATCCTGATGAAGGTCATAGGCTACTTTTGGTCTCAAACATAATCCTAAAGGGGGTGATATAAGGGATGAAAGTTTGTATGAGAAACCCAGCATTTCTTAGGATAAAACAAGGTAAAATTTAAATCCGACTACGACGAAAAAAACGACAAAACGTATAAACAAGACAAAGACACGAATTAGAAATAACATCGGTTTTCGTATAACCGGGCGGAGTCACACGTTACTTCGTTCGCGTGGAAGTCCTAAAGTTTCAAAGAGTTGCCGGTTCAAACTCTTTAGCTTTATTTTATTAATATAGATTACGTTACGTCATAATTATTTCGTTACGACGCGCATTATTTTTGAACGCATTCGTCATTTTTACATTCCTAGATATGTTCAATATGTTCATACTTACTTTTTCTAAAATCGAAATCGATTTAATAAAATATATAAGTATATATTAATATTATTATTTCTTTTATTCCAATAAATACATATAAATTATATTTTTAAATATTAGAATATAAAAAATAGTAACCCACCGGTATCGGGAACTAGGTCCAAGCTACAGGCGGCGGCGGCGGTCATGGCTTCAGAGAGAGGAACCTCGCCGTATCCAAAGATACTTGATTTGTTTATCTTTCCGATTCCACTAGGCTGTATTTCAGAGCAAGTTGCTGATGGATAATCTTGGCTACAAGGTTGTGTCTATGCAAGTACTCTTCGTTAGCTAGACGAGAATAACCGGAGATAATGTGTCGGATTGATTCTCCCGGACGGTGTCATGCCCGACAAATGTCAATCGTGCCATCCTTCACAATAAATATCCGGTAATTGTTCGTCATGATAACTTCGTCCATAATTGCACAGACAAAACCTTCGGTTTCCCCAAAGAGGTCACGAAACGCAGCCAGGCTACGGATGCTAGCAAATCTATATCGGGTTCATGTAGAGCCCGAAAAAAGCGTAAAAAAAATATTATTTTTCTCTTTGGAAGGCGTACGAGGGGCCGCAGCCAACTCGCAGAGGCCCATTAGACGCCTTTAATGAAAGGAGGCACTAACCGACGATTATCGCTGTACGCACTATGCAAGAGCACCCAAGGACAACCCCCGGTTGGTGTAAGACTATTGCAAGATATGGAAACAAAGATATTGGACTATAGGTTTTGGGTGGCTAAAATGGACTGGTTACCTAAAACTATGGAAGGACATGGCCCCTGCCTGATCAATGTTTTATTGTACACGGATAAAGTGGCAGGGAGTGACTTGCACACTCATTAATGGGCCCCCGGAAACGGTCGCTCGCTCTTAGTGTTGCAGCAACATATCCTGAGGTGCTTGAGGTCTGGAGAGGTATTCCACGACTATCAGAACAATCCCAGAGCCCAGAAGATGGTCAAGATCCCTACCAGCATTTACTGGAATACTTCCTTCCTCCGACCACGTTTACTCTAGCGAATCTCCGCTCAAGTCAGCCAATAAAGGCAAGAATGAGGTGTGAGCTCAGTTCCTCGTCAGTGTTCACTCCAGCCGGCCAATAAAGGCAAGCCAGAGATGAAGAACATGCTTCTCCCGGGAGATAGGGACCGTGGGGTCGCTACTGCCCATCAGCTCCCCTAGACCTGTTTTGGCTAAGTAAACTCTACCGGAACAGACCCAGTGTTCGAAGCGCGCAAGCCCCACCACGACGTCAACATAAGAGATACGGCGAGTAGATATTAAGCAGACAAATATAGGCCTTAAGGTGACGAACGTATTTTGGCTGTAACTATACATTTATTTATTGAGGGCGCAGTCAAAGTTTGGTTTAAAAAAATCACATATATCTATAGTTTTGTTCTTATTTGGACAATACTTACGCAAACGTTTAGCCCGGCTAATGATAAGGTTTAAAAATGAAATCAGTAACATAAAATATATTTTTTATTAACCATATAAAATACGTTAAATATAAAATTAATTTGTAACAAAAATAAATACAATTCCATGTTTGAGGTATTATACATAGCCTATCACATCCACACATTTGATGTAACACCAAGATTTTCAATTTAGTACATTTTAATGCAACTTTGGACAAAACATTAGCAATAAGCCTTCTACAGTTGCGTAATAGGCATTCTGCACATGCAGTGTTGTCAAAATGTACATGTAACCTCTCTAACATAATACTATATTAAATTCTCTCTAAATATGAACCTATGCAAAAGCACACGGATACATTCAGCTATAATGAATTTCAACTCTACCAAGAGTTAACGTCTAATAATTCTTTGATCACTTATTAGTAGTTAAAAATATAAAAATGATTGAATGAGAATATGAGATAAATTGTAACCAACGAATTATTTTAGTAAAAAAAAATTGTTGGTTCATAATTGAAAATAATTATCAGCGTCCGACCGAAACAATTTTCATCCGAAACCGTAACCGAATATTCGGCTCCTCTTCTAGTTTCAGGCAAAACCGTAACGCAAACTGTAACTTATTTAGTTACTGACAAACTGCCAAATTTTGTATTTATCATGCATTAACTATTCCTATTGCGAAGTAAAGATCAATTCCAATTATAAATAAATCAATTCATTTAAAAGTTAACCATTATTGCTCGGCAGCTTGAGGCAGCGCACAGTGTTTCAATTGACCAAAAAAATTCCCTCTGTTTATGGTATTTATCGATCAAGGGATGCATTTATAATGCACGAGTAAAACACCCACGTGACCATTTCAAACACTTTTTTTTTTTATCTACGCCCATGCTATAAATCCTCTATAAAAGTTTCTGAAACAGCTTATTGCCAACATTAAAACACCCAGTGTCATAGTAACCATAATAGCATCCAAACGGGAGTTATAATGTTGTACTGAATTTCATAATGCAACTCCTTTGCTTTTACGAGGATGATGATCCCTTCCTTACTCATCTGTTTGATGAGTAAGGAAGGGATCATCATCCTCCCTTCCATTCTCACTACTCAATTCGTGGTATCTTTATGAATTTCAAAAAAAGAACATTGTCACGCATGCACGTTTCACTATACTATACCGTCGTACCCCGCCATTTTTGTTCGATATTAGTATTGCAAAAACTGTTTCAGAACCTTTTATAGAGGATTCATGTCATGGGTGTAGATAAAGTCTTGTATGCAACTGTAATAATTAGGTATTAAAACACTCATGTGATACTATTAACCCACATTCGTGTTTTAATGCCCCTTATTATAAAACAGTTGCATAAATAACTATTAAACTCGAAGTTTAAGGGATCTTTTCATAATTAAAAAAAAAAAAAACCGCGGTAGTGCGACGTGAATTTTTTATCATTAATAGGCTTTGTTACGAGCAATATTCCTGTGCTAGTGTCAAGTCGAGTTTATAGGAAATAAAAAAAATTAAAACGAAAAAAAAATATTACTCGATATCCGGAGGTGATTTTCCAAAAATAAAAACTGTAAAATATGCGCCCAAAGATGCTCTATCAAAATATATTTATATATATAAAATAAATATCTTGTACAGATACGATTTCAGAATTAATTTTATTTTTTTTAATGAAAATGTCACCCAAACTTCATCATTAAAAAAAAAGTATTTGAAATGGACACGTGGGTGTTTTACTCGTGCATTATAAATGCATCCCTTGATCGATAAATACCATAAACAGCAAAGGGATTATTTTTTGGTCAATTGAAACACTGTGCAGCGTCCTAACCGCAAACGATCGTCACGCGAGTACGTGATCGTCGCGCGAGTACGTGATCGTCGCGCGAGTACGCGATGACGCGATCGTCGCGCTCGTTTATATTAACGCGCGCGATCAATCAAGTCGCGTATGTACGTCATTACTTATAAGTCAGTTACACGATCGTGTAATCGCGTATTCGTGCGACAATCGCTTTCGGTTAAGAATGCAGGGTAATACAAATTGTATATTTCAAATGTTATTTTATTTCTATCAATCGTTTGATAGAGTGACCTTTCAATTATTACGTTAATAGTTGCTGTACAAGCAATGCTTAAACTACCTACTAATTTAATAGAACTTTAAAGATATGTTAATTTTTTTAATAAATTTATTTTAGTACCTAATATTAAAAAAATAGAGAATATGACCTCAAGAATTTAGTTATAAGTATTCGAAAAATAATTAAATTATGTTCAGTCGACAAAAGAGATGAGTAGCCGGGCATCTAACTCCCTTTTTTAACGTGCAATATACTCAACTAGCTTCTGCCCGCGACTTCGTTCGCGTGGAAGTCGTAAGAAACCACAATATACTAAAATACCAGCCACATTTTATTTTTTTTTCTGACACCAACAAATATCGTTAATGTATACAAAAATGTACACAAAATTTAACAAATCATATACTCAAACCTTGGTGAAAACAGCATGAAAATTGATGCAGTAGTTTTTGAGCTTATCGCGAACAGACAGACAGAAGCGGCGGAGGACTTTGTTTTATAATATGTAGTGATAGGCAAATATTTGACATGGCCAGTATTACTGGGTGTGCCTACTATAGGTACCACTGCGTAACCCTTTGTGGAAAAATGGTGATGATATGATTTCGTATTACGAAGATAACAAAGACGTTAATTCTTTCGCTGATTAGTTATATCATTGACTGTAAACTTATACCTACCTAATAAAAAGTTCTGCACCACTTTCAAATAGTTGCATTAAAAAGGAACGCGTTTAAACCTATTTGCAGTTTTACTTGTTCCTAATCTGTTTGGAGTCTACCAGAAAAAAAAATAAAATTATACCGTTTAGTTGCCTTAGTAAGCGTCACGAGAATCTGTAAATTAATAAAATTAATAAATTCATATTGTTTGCATACAAATTACAGACCAATATACAGGGTTATTGCAGGAATGTATTACTAACATCAAAGATAATCCACCCAAACTGAGTGTTATAGTAAGCTGCGTCCATATTAAAGCAGACTATTTTACTACCTACTTAGTATGGTTGATATGCTATAATACAAATGCGAAGACTGACTTGCAACGTTTGTTTTTAATGTATCATTCGAGGCGAGCTTGGTTACAAATAGAGATGGGCTGAGTGATGATTTTTCTGTATCAATGACTGCATGACAATGACAAAAAAATATCGATGACGGAAACAATGACAAAATGATCAATGATTTTTATTTGAGTATGTACAAGATCACGTCACTTCAATTATGAGTACTGAAATGATCGCGGAACGGCTTAGTGAAAGTGAAACTATCATTATCCGCCCAGCACCGGGCATTTTATCGAAACTCTGTAGATCTGTGACTTCTCACTTCAGTGTCGCCGACCGCACAGCTTCGCAATGTCGCCCCGAGACGGCCAGTCCGAATCACCGAAGTTCGCGTTCATTCAAATAATGATTTAGGCATTGATGGTTTTGTCGTTGTCATTGCATGATGAAATGATTTTAGAATATCGATGATTTTTACATGTGACATGATATCAGACTCATCTCTAGTTACAAAACGGCTATACACAAGATGCGGCGAACGCTCGCTTCGAGCACATGGCTTAAGCGCGCCCCATTTCTTGTTACAAAACGGCGATACACTAAACGTGGCGAACGTTCGCTTCCACTTGACTCAAGCGTGCTCCATTTTTATTCAGAATGGCGGACATAGAGGTTGTGTGTGGTTCATTAATTAACTACACATAACCTCTATGTCCGCCATTCTGAATAAAAAAGGGGCACGCTTGAGTCAAGTGGAAGCGAACGACTTGTTTGAAAACATGCGCTCGCAATTCTCGCTATCTAGCGGCTCGGCTCGCTGCACTGACTAATGGAACCATAGGCGTAAATGGGGGCGGGTGGGCCTCGCCCAGCCCAGAATGTGGTGGTGCCCACCCCAGGATATTTCGTTACCGATTCGAAATAACTTCACACAAAAACAAGTTCAATCAAATAAATAATCTGCAACCGAGAAATTAACTAGTTGTCAAATGCTGAATCAAAAAATAGAGGTAACTTTTTATAAATGATCAACTGTTCGCTAAATGCGTTTAAACATTTTCCAAACATTTAGAAAAACACATAGGTAGAAATTATATTGGACATCGACCATCGCATCTCACCAGGCTGCCCCCGGACTACGCCAATGGACTGTAATGCGTCACAAAAACTCGATACATTAGATACAGACAAACATTACAAGTCAGTCTACGCTTTAAGATTTTCTGTAGAATGACCTGGTGCAACATCAGTGTTCATTTTCAGATCAGAATTAAGTGTGTTTAAATGCATGTAATCAGGTAAACATTAAACATTGACGTTTTATTCTAAAGGGGCCAAAAAAATGTATAAATAATTATGAATTTCAGCAGAATAACAACAATATTATGTATACGGCGATAATACTGAGTTCCACGAAGTCCCGGCTTATTTTAAGAGACGAGGTCGACTAATATTCCTGCCGTTAGCTTTCATCAATAAAATTTAAATTTTTCAATGAAAAATAGTTAACAATATTAAAATAATGCATATGCTTCTGTTCTAACATAAAAGCAGCCATACTTTTCTACTGACACTAAAATAAACTGTGCGGTTTTAATAAAATGAGACTTGTAATACTGTTTGAAATGAAAAAAATAAAAATGATGCCTTATTATTATAATATTGTATTCATAATGTGCATAATCATTCCCTTGAGTAATAATGTTATTTTAGCTTTGCAACATTACTTGGTTTGTTCATATTAATCAAAAAATAAATAAAACTCAATGACCAAATGTATGGAGCCGTATTTTTTTTTTTCAAGCCATCATTAATGAAATTTTAAAAATTTGGATTAAAATTGCTATTACGACAAATCATAAAAATCAGGCTGAACTGAGTTATAGTTACAGTTTATGCAGGTTCATTTTTGCGATGGTACATCAGGGTTAAATCTGAAACTATGGGTGCGTTTTCTCTAAAATCGAGGTCATTGTTCCTTTAACCACTTAGCACTAAATCCATAGTTTTCGCCCTGAAGTCCGATCTCAAAATTCACCTTATAAAAACATTCAGCTTGGGCTGCTTTTTAAGCTTTTAGCGCAATACAAAATTTCTTCCATTTTATTATATTTTTACTAAATTTTTAAAGTTTTGTCCGCCGCAAAAATTATTCACCAATTTTAGTCATTCGCTTTAAAATAACCAAAAAAGCAAAACAAAATCAACAGATATTGTTGAAAAAAAAAAAAAAATATGGGCAGTCTTTGGGGACTGGCGATAGAAGTGAAACCTAAGTAACTTGAAAGCTTTCGGTGATGATGACGCGAGTTCCATGATGTTTGTTCACCCAAAAAGTGCTCAACGCGCCTAAAGAAGTTTTCAATTCAAAAATTTAGTTGATTAAATGCATAATATTCCTATGCAGGTTTATTCAATATTAGAAACAGATTACGACTAGGCTAGAGACAGCGCAAATGGCGCGAAATGGCAAGTTTAATTCCTTTTCCGGAAGTGCCATACGTACCGAGTTAAGATGAGCATCTGTGACGTTGCAATGTTCACAGAATATATTATCTAGCCGTAAAAGGAGTGACACGTATATCGATACAACCTGTACCCACGTCGATGCAACTGATACGAATAACTCAATCGATTGTCTTATAGTCTAGAAACATTTTAAAAAAAAACAGTTTAAATCTTAAAAGTTACCTTAAAACGGGGTGAATAGCACTCGCGGGGGCAATAGGTAAAGAACATGGTATAATTTTAAACGTTTTAAGTGGCAAACTCAGTATTTCCTGCAAAAAATCCGCATCTTTTAAACAATTCGGTGGTACTGTGTTTCTTAGTCTAGCAACGTTTCATGTGTGGCAGCATCGCTAAAAATTATGTCATAACTGAACGTCAAAGTTAACAAAAAACAAGTGGGAATGTGCGCGAAAATATGATTCCCGACTTAACAAATATGTATTTACAGAATTATAAGTATAAGCCAATTCTACCAGAGTTGTATTGATAATTTTTATGATTATGATTCTGTACCAGACACTGACCTACCAATTGCAAAAACGTAAGAATAGACACGCCTGAGACGTTTAATGGACACGCGTCGCGAGCGTAAAGTATGATAAGAATGTCGCGAGTCACGAAAAGAGGAGACTAGGGATTAAGAAAATAAATATTATTTTGTTTTATTACTAGTTTCATTTGCTTATGCAATAATTACTACCCAAATTGTAAACAATCAGTTCAGGGAAACTGCTATGACGCTATCCTACGTCCACTTTAACTTTTTTTACCCACAGTGTTTTAATTAGCTATCAACATATCCGAATAGCAATGAATATATTTCAGTAGTATGGCTTAAGACTCAATAAATACATGCATAAAAAGTTAGGTATTAATTCTGCAACATTACGATACAAAAGATCGAAGCTCCACACCGGTATTCACCCCGTTTTACAGTAAATGTTGTAATTTGCGGTTATCTAAAAGTCAAATAAAGTTATTAAGAAATTTGAATTTTTAATGGCAGCTGCTGTTAATTATAGGTTTTCAGGGAAAGTAATATAGCCTCTGTTTCTGTTGTGATGATGAAGATCGAAGAACATGTAAGATGAGCAAAAACACAAGGGCCAGTCAGCCCTTCAATGGCGAGCCTTACTGACTTATGTTATTTTTAGTTTACCATTCAATGTGTCTGCTGTTTCAATCACTGTTAAAGTTTCCTTACTGGATTTATAAGGTTTTTGCGGTGGCTCTGGTATTTGTGTGGCCTTTGATCGTCTAGATTTTTCAGGTATAAGCATAGCACCCAACGCGATGAAGTGGAGGGAGTAATAAAATTTTCTGAAAAAGAAAGAATGATGATAAATTATTTGAATACGATTTGTGCACACAATAAAGAAGAAACTATAATACACAAAATAAAAATATAAAATTATCTATACAAATAAATAAAATTGAAGTGTGATAAACGGTTAACTTATTTTTTTATTTAATTTCATTTAAGTATCTTGAAAATATGAAATGTTGCTAATATTGTGCAAGCCTGGGCTGGCTCTTGGCCGGTTTTTCTATACTTACTTTTTCGTTTGAAGATAAAATGGCTGTTGAATGGTTGGATGGTACAGTGGCCAGCAGACATCAAGCTACATGGAACTGTCAAGTGTCTCCAAACGATTTTAAATATTAACACGTTAACGATTAAGTTCAAAATCGAACGAGAAAATTTGATAGTTTGTAGTAACTTGATGTGCTGGCCACCATACATACTTAGTCATTTTAAATTATTCAAAATATACGAACCCATAGAAAGCGAGACTAGGCGTGAGATGGAGAAGAACAAATGGCACCGTAGCGTACGTCATCGCAACCCTTGTGGTGATGAACGTTAGTGAATCGTAGAAGAGTTTCTTGGGTAGACTGTCCAAAAACATTGGGCGAGCCACGACCCTTATCTGTAACACATTTTGATCTTTTATAATGGATTCATACTATGAAGAAGATTGTAAAATATGTGTGCCTGTTTTTGTCAGCTCCATGATAACAAAGAAGTAAAATAGACCGAAATAATACTTTAAGTTGTATAAAAATTGGAGCTATGTGGGAGTGTTTTCTAAATTAAACGGTGATGTAACTTATTGCTACTACTATACAAGGGACAGCCCTCCGCAAACTAACAAGGGTGCATTCAGCTCCTTATTTATATTCCACTGGTTTGCTCAGGAAAATTTTCATTTTTAAAAAAAATTTTTTAGCTCTTTATTTTAATGTAAAATTACATTCTCTGTATGCAGCACTCCATATACGCAAATAAAACAGCTAAAATAAAATAAAAAAGCAATGGATGTTGAAATACTCTAACGAACGATGCGTAAAATCAGCTGTTCACTTTCTGGCTAACTACAGAATTCATCAAACTCGCCGCTTCCCGTGGCGGGGAGGGCGGCTGAAGGCTCGCTGCGCTGCCGTTCACTAAGTGCGTTTTGCCACGGTAACGATACAATGGTGCCGATTCCCTTATTCACAAACTAAACTAAATTTAAGTTCAGTGCATCTTTTTCTTTCTAAGAAAAGGACAGAAGATAAATTTTAGTTCAGTCCTGTCAAATTAATCAGCGCCTGTCACTACTCCATACAAGTTTAGACGTGATTAAAAACTTGCGGACTAAAATTACGTCACTTTACGTCAAGCGCTGATTAATTTGACAGGACTAAACTAAAATTTATCTTCTATCCTTTTCTTAATGAAATAGAAAAAGATGCACTGAACTTAATTTTAGTTTAGTTTGTGAACAAGGGAATCGGCACCATTGCGTGTTTATTGGATTCCCATAAAGTTCCTGAAATAATTTCATGGACCGGTCATCTTAGTATGATATACTGAATTCGCCCCATTAGTCTGCGGAGGGCTGTCCCTTACAACCTGTATACTGGTTCATGAGAGCTTATGAATTTCTTTGTCACTCAACCGAAAAATTATGGGCAAGTGCATTCTTCCCATTTTGACCTATGGCTCTCAGACTTGGTCTTTGTCAAACATTCAAAAATCTAAACTCGAGGTTTGCCAACGTGCGATGGAGCGCAGTGTTCTAGGCGTCAAATTAACAAACCATATTCTAATACCACACTGCGCTCTAAAACACAGATTACTGCTGTTGCTCAAAAAGCCGCTAAGTTAAAGTGGGACTGAGCTGGCCACGTCTGCCGTATGCCCAATAAGCTGTGGGCAAAATAACCACTATGTGGAGCCCTGAAACAGCCAAAAGGTGTCGCGGAAGATGGCAAAACGAACTGGACAAAAACAATCGACCAGTGGTCCACATTAGCCTTGGATTGAAAGAGTTGGAAGTCATGGGGAGAGGCCTTTGCCCAACAGTGGGATGATGCAGGCTAACAGTAACTTATTAGGATGTTAGTTGGTACCTTTCTAGCTGCAACAGTGAAGAGGCCACCAGCGAGGAAGGTTAAGTAGTAGCCTGGATGGAAGCCGTGCCAGACAGCAGAGAGAGAGTACACTCTCGCAGTCCGCCACGCCGCGCCGCCACGCTCGTAAGCTACGTCCCGAAGCCATGCGTTCGTATTCTTGTTCCAGCTGGAGACCGCTATGCGAAAGTTTTGTGCGAACTAAAACGAAAAACATACCTTTTAATTTTCACCTACCTGAAAGATTAAATGATCTATCAACAAAAGGTGTGTGGTACAGAACATCAAACTGGACAATTTTCTCAATGGGACCAACATCGATCTTAATCGCGAAAAAAATATCGAGCCTTCCTATAAATTTGGGTCGAGTAAGTATTGAAGTTTTGTATGGGATTTTTTTTTTGTATTTTTTTTAAAATACTTTTTTTCGTTATTACGATGTTAGTCCCATTGAGAAAGCTGTTCAGTTTGATGGTCTGTACCACACCTTTCTGATACATGCTGTATATTAATTATCCTTAGTAGGTATTAAAACAGCGCGGAATGGCTAAATATACAGGGTTATTGGTAAAACACTGAACAACCTCTCAGGACTATAATATTACAAACATCATATACAAAAACTTTTATTCGATGACTTTTAATAATTCATCAGAGTTTCATACAAAAATATTTAAATTCAATGCTCTAAATTTATAGAATAACGAAATCTGTAAGGTTTGTTTTTGGTTAATTTTAGAGAGAGAGAGGGAGAGAGAGTGAGAGTTTATGATGATAGTAATAGTCCTGCAAGGTTCTTAGTGTTCTACCAATAACCCTGTATACTAATAATACCTATCGAGTAATCATTTTATTTCAACTGATGAACGTTGAGCGATAATATGAACGTTTTGAAAAAGGTGTATTCAAAAGTAACATTAAATTACCTCAAAACCAAATATATCGATGTTAGACATCTTGTCCCATTTAGGCGTGCCGTCTTTGTTGTAGCCATTGAATCCCATGCCACAGTTATTGCAGATCGCCTCAGACAGTAGCCACGCATGATAGTACTTGCACCTTACTACTAGAGTCGACAAGTATGCGTACCACAGCAAGTACAACGCTGACCATGAGCGGGATACTTCTGACGCAGGATCTGTCAATTCTGCGATAGCAAAATAATTAGTATCCGTCTGAAATTGCTTTAGCACCGTTGCAGGGCTGTGCACCATAATTCCATAGATATAGAAGAACCGAATTTTATTTTATTTAACTCATGATTTTATTTTACGTCTGTACGCGTCCGGGTTGTTCCTAATGACGTTCTCAACTCTGTTGTTGATAGCATTGTAATTGAGCCATATTAAGCCCATAATTGAAAACCAATTAACAAAAAAATTACTGCAACTAAACAGTTCAAAAGAAGCTCATATTTCAAGTAGTCTGATGCAGTTGGCGGCAGATTGGAATGTAAACGTTCTTTTGAAAAAATACTCTATTTATTTAGATATCCTGTGTTACTAATTCACGCGAGCATTCAAACATTAATGTGACATTTAATAAGGTCGCAAACCCAAAAATCTATTACCTTCTAAAACAGTCAAAGGATATTTCTTAGCTAGAGTTAAATATAACAAAGCGGCAGCCAAAGAACCGCCAACTTTATAAAACACTGCTCGACGCGGTGATGGCTCCTTCGAATCTTTACTCTTCTCAAACTGGAATAAAAAAAATGTAACTCATTTAATGCGAAATAATATTAAAGTAAGCTATACAGCGACGACCCTCCGTCCGTGTCCGTCGCCCGTGCATTAATGTGGAAGTAAATCACATCGAGCTTTAGTAAGAGACACAATCATACAGGTACACAGTGTAGCATAATTAGTCGATTACTAAAATAACTAATTATCTATGGCAGTTTTTAGTCTATGACACAAGAGCTGTCACTTCTCTTCAAGAGTCTGGAATGATCTCCGAGACTATAAAGGTCGTCGCTACTTGTAAATCATGCCTTTCATCATGTAACCTGCCTATCTAATACATCGAACCCCTTGAGATAGGGGTTCTCTACCTACGCTTCTCTATCTACCTTTTACCTGATGCTGTCGGCTGTTCTACGGCTCGACGCCGCTACAGCGTTAGCCGAGAACAGCCGGGACCCTACATCGCCTAGGCCTTGTGGGCCACTGCTGACTGCCACGTGGCCGCTACGGCCACTGCCACCGCTCCACCTGCACCGAGGGCGGTGACGGCGTGCCACGAGGCCACTACGTCTACCATTTACTGCTCCACGACCTGCACCGAGGGCGGCGAGCACCGTCTACCCACTACCTATGCGGTGCCAGCCGGATGGTCCAGCCCAGGACAGTACATCTTCCTCCCTAATCTCTGCCAGTGAAAGAACTCTTAAGATAAGAATCTACACCCGAACCTGTGCTAAATAATAAACGTGATAATAAGTGGTATCTGCCTTATTTATTTCATACCACAAAACCCACTACGTCACAACAGGTACAGGTTCATATCAGGGATGTTACGGAGGTGGTTTTATCGGAACCTAATTCGGAATCGGAGGCGGCGGTAAAAGAGAGATGAGTTAAGGGCAGGTCTAATCAAATAAAATTACAAACATTATTTATCAGTTTCATTCATATCAGTTCAATTAATAACACAGCTAACGGGATAAAACTCGGATAAGTTTAAATGAAGAGCGAACGCACAAAACAAAACAAATGACACGATCCCAAATGCGAAACAAAACAACAAGTGAAACAGCAATCGACAGAAAGCACGGGGACGGGGTTCAGAGTACTTCCCAGCGCGACTTTCGGCTGAAATGATGATGACGATTCATAGTTTAGAGAAGAAAACTTACCTCATCGACACGGGCACCTTCAATAAATTTTATATAGTCCGAATAAAATACTACTGGTCCACACATTAATGTTTGGAAGGCTAATGTAAATGCGAAGTATTCAAGCGGTGAAGGAATCTTCTCGATTTTCGCTAGTTCAGGATTAGTTGTGGTTTCGGTCACTGCATTAGATCCGATATCTTTTACAGCTAAACTATCCTGTAGCGAGTAAGCTAATGATGTTACTCTTTGAGTGATCACCATTAACGGACCTAGAAGAAATTTATTTTGTGAATATGAATGTAAGATTGAGGTGTCCGTTACTCCAGCAAGAAAATCTCTTTTAGAATAATTAGAAATTAGAGCGTGATATGTTGTAAATGAAAAAAAAAAAAAATGGATTTCATTTTATTTCACTCTCTGGTCATTTGTTTAAAATATTCCTACTGGAACAACGTTACTCCACCAGGATTTTTTATTCCATTATTTTTTTCCAAAATAGCAGCAGCACGCACAATTTTTCTATTTGGCTTTCATTTATTAGATATAGGTATTAGCAGATCAAGCTCTAATTATTCGTTGAACTCAATTCATTCTAGAAGAGATTTTCCTGCTAAAGTAACCAGCGCGGGCCCTGGGGTATAGCGAGAAGAGCAGTCGCTCATGCGTCAGATGGCAAGGGGAGCCATAAAGCCAACTGAGGAAAACAATTTTTTGTAACAGATTTTATTATTTAGTGATTGATAGAAATTGACACCAAATACTAATTTAATTACACAATACACGAGATTAGACGATACAGGAGAAATTCCTAGTGCGGGGGCAACGTATAAAAAAAAAAAAAAATATATATATATATATATATATATTTACTGCTATATGATATATATATATATATATATATATATATATATATATATCATATAGCAGTAAAAGCTTTCTTAATGTTAATGAAGCAGGAGTATACTAATTAGAGCTACTTAATTTAATTTAAATTCAATACTTGTGTTGATATTTGCATAAATCGTCATTATCGTAGAACAGTGACGGATCTGAAATTTATGTTGAACAGTTCAACATAAATTTCAGATCCGTCACTGTTCTACGATTATGACGAAATATATAATTTTTTACATATTATTTATTTAACATAAAACCGAAGTAGAATTAAAGGGTCGACCAAAGAGCGCCGAAAGACAATCTCGCTCTACCCTGATCAAATGCTCAGGGCCTCAAGTCTGCTATTACAATAGTGTCAGAATGGTCTCGCCATTGTGAGTATTTGACAGTGTTTGTATGGCAAATCTGTCAAAAACTCACAATGAAGAGACCATTCTGACACTATTGTAATAGCAGACTTGAGGCCCAGGCCGGCCGGCGCTGGTAGTAACGGATACAAGATTGACAGCTAGATTACAGAGAAATGTACAAAATTACAAAGAATTTTTTTGAACAATATAACTCACCTGTTATATCTAATGTGTAGTCAGCTGTATGATAGATCTGTCGATGTAAATGGAGACATGATAGATATACCATAGAAACCGCCAAAATTACGCTGGAAATAAATGAGAAGTTACATTTGTTAGGAAAATAAATTTAACCGGGCAAGTAAGTGTCGAACCACGCAGAGTGAAGGGTTTCGTAGTTGGGATGAATATTTACGCATAAGCAAAAACAAGTTTGGATTTAATTGTATTTTTTTGCAAAAAAACTATGAAAAATTAAGTTATTTCTGCAGTTGTAACCGAAATTATATCCATAAAACAATTGACTTATAAAAAAAATTAATGACAAAGTCACTTAGAAATATCATTTATTTTATTTAAACTTTGTATCTAGGAATTTCTCCTGTATTGTGGGTGCATTTACAAACATTTAATCTCATATACACAAACAGCCAGACCCGGAACAACTAATTGTAGGTCATACAAATATTTGTTCCGTGCGGGAATCGAACCCGCGACACGCAACGCAGCAGTCAATCGCTTAACCACTGCGCCAACCGTGCCGTCAATTATGAATCATTTTCTAAAGATTTTTTACGAAATATTTACTTTTCACATATTTACATTTACGTACATACTACGTACTACTATCGTGAAAACTTTTCACATTCAAAAACTACGATTTAGCTGGAAAGTGCAATTTTTTATTAGAGTCCCGAGTTCGCCTGCCTTGGACTCGTGACATTAATAAAAATTTGCACGTAGAACTTAAATTTTGCAAACGGTACCTGAATCAAAAAATGTTTTAAATAGGCGTGATTACTATGTATAACCATAATTTTATTGTTAGAGCGGTTTATACGTTAAACCGCGGACAGACAGACGGACTTGGAGAAACTTTCTTTTAGGATTCCTTGTTTTACTACGGAACCCTAAAAATGGAATATTGGTAAGAAAGCATTTCGAAAGCGCAGAGATAGTGTACGGTCGACTGCAAAAATCCATGGACAGTACAGAAACAAAATCGTGTGAAGCGAAAAGCGAAAGCTAGTTCTATTTTCGAAAATTTTAACTCAAACGTTCACTGGAAAATAGACACTAAGGTATCCATGCAATTTTGCAGGTGAGTGTACCTATATTTTTATGTAAGTATATTAAATGACTGCTTTTTAATAATAGGAATTATTGCGATTATGTTAGGTTTATTTACTTACTTTCCCATAATTTGGTGGGAGACACTCTTTAGCAAAGTGTATGTTAACATAGGTAGCACCGACAAATGGATCGCTTGTCTGAAAAAAGACATACATAATCATCAGCAACAAGTTAGATACAATTATTTGTTGATTTAAAAAAGGTAGACATAATATTGTTTTGTCGTCCTTATTTAAAGCCTGATAGAACGATAATCTGGTACAGGAAATCATTTAACAAGACCCACGAAACGGAGTGGGGCGCACGCCCACGAATCACTTTTTTGTTGCTCCGCCGCTGTAGTCCTTGTATCGTGCGTGACTGTAGATAGATTACCTAGATATACTTACCGTATTCAAAGAAAAAAAATATACAATGTGGAATTGGTTATGACAAAAATATCGTATACGTAGAAGCGGATAGTCTACAATGTAGCAAAAGAGCTTTGAGTTTTTTCCATGTAAGCTGGCATAGTTGCCATTTTGATTTTTCTACAAAATCGCGGCGCATGATGAAAAGTACATACCATCATATTTGGGTAGGGAAAAACAAACAAAAAAATACTGAGGATATCATTTTGGATGTAAAGATCTCACTAATTAGCGATCTTTACATCAAAATATAACGTGACACTTCGTGACATCATTAGGGCGCCATATCCCTGGACATTTTTGCAGTTATATCGTGCATCGCAACTTTGAATAAAAATCAAAATGGCGATGGGATGATTATGTCACTTGGTTTCTTTTACTTTTTGCCTTTTTGGAGGGTTCAAACAACGTATGACTTTATGTGAGTGAGTTTGTTTTATTTTTATGACTATTATGTTTCCACATTCATATTATTTTGACGCACTGCCGTTGGTGTTATGTTAAGAGGCTACCGAGCGCACAGTGGCGCCCTCATCGTTATTTCGGTGATTTCTTTTATTTTAGAATGAAAATGCAGAAAATAAGCTCGTCAAGTTGTGCATCACAAGACTATACGTTATTATTACTACAAACAGTACTTTTAAATTGTTATGTTTTATTGTAATCATTAAAACGGAAAATAGTGGCCACTAAGCTCCGTTTTAATGATTACAATAAAACATAGCAATTTAAAACTACTGTTTGTAGTAATAATAACGTACAGTCTTGTGAAGCACAACTTGACGAGCTTATTTTCTGCACTTTCATTCTATAATAAAAGAAATCACCGAAATAACGATGAGGGCGCCACTGTGCACTCGGCGCAGTCTTAATAAATTAAAACATGCATATTCATAACTAAATGAAACGGAAAATAAATAATTACCTTCCAAAACAGAAATACCCCATTGTTAAACCTATAACAAGGCACACAGAATGTCGAAATTCCGGCGAGGCATATCTCAATGGTTTTCGAAACAGTCTTGCCAGGCATAGTGCAGCTACTTGTGAGATGCAAAAATTTACCTATTGAAAAAAAAAAAAAAACGAATGAATAATGTGCAGCACGTAAAAGAAAATTGTGTAGACATGAATGAGTACAATTCGCTGCCGTAAATATGGCAAATCGGTTTTTGGAAATGTTCAACTCTGTTTAGCGTTGTTTCTGTCACTCATGCTTATGTGACAGTCTTTTTTTAAAACTGGATGTGCCATATCAACGTACGGTTACTGTAATTATACTAGGTACATAAGCAACAACTTAACTACCTACAACAAATCAATAATGCTGATTTTGAAATCTATAATAGCTTACCAACGTCAGCAAGACCATATTGTATTTCAATTAGTTTTTTATTTGTAATGCAAATAATAATATATGTAAGCATGTGGAAAATGCATTTAATATGCATCCTAATTGCGTAAAACACTTTCAATCACAATCTGAAAGATTATGAAGGAAATTCTTTCAGTGCTTCATATGGTTGAAAAATTCTGTTCAAACATTCGCTGCCCACTACCCAGCATAAGGGTCGAAAAATAATTCGTTCGTGTGAATATACAACCCGCATCCGCTATATGGAGCTTGACTTCTGTTCAAATCTAAATAATTATATGTAAAGGTCATTGGGCAAAATCTGACCAAGTTAACGAAAGTTTTCCTACAAAAACCAAATTCGTTTTAAATTGTTAAGTATAAATCCACACTTAATTTTATATAGTTATTTCTTTTTGAAACCATGGGAATAAAATGTAAAAGATGAATAAACAATAGGTATTCAGTGAAAATTTTAACCTATAAATCTGTAGATAAAAAAAATTCAGTGAAGCATTCATTCATACAAAATAGACAGCGACCCCTATAGTTACGAAACTGATAAAGAAGCGTCATCTTCCAATATTGTGTGAACTGGACAAAAACGTAAGTATTACACAGAGTTAAAACGAGTGGCTAACTAATAAATATTATTCTCCATGGCTTCAGCTACATCCAAAGGATCAGTACAAAGCTGTTTGCTCCTTTTGTGATGCGACAATAAACGCAGAAATAACTGTTATAAAAGGGCAATTAGACAGAAGGAACAAAACATAAACAAAAATCAAATGTAAAAGCCGAAAAAATAAAAAACGTGCAAACAAAAAAAACTAGTATGTGCTAAGCCTTGTTATAAATAACGAATACATTTTTTGTTTTTGGGTTTTTTCCTATTATCTGCGTTAATGCGACATCATTACTAATTATTATAAATGTGAAAGTAACTCTGTCTGTCTGTATGTTACGTTTTCACGCCTAAACCGCTGAACCGATTGACATGAAATTTGGCAGGAATATAGCCTGGGATATAGAGAAGGACATAGGCTACTTTTTTACGCGATAACCGACATCCACGCGGGCGGAGCCGCGGGCAAAAGCTATTATATAAGTATTCGTAAACTAGAAAAGTTTATCTAAACATCCTACCCTATTTTTTTTCTGTAGGCCGTGGGTATAGGTTCCATTCTAAGTTGCCCAATGACCTTTGCCACACAATGTATGGCTTACAAGTAATGTATTTTTGAATTGGGCAGCAAATGGGTTCAACAAGGTAAATAAAGCAAAGAATGTTATTGAAATGTCAAAATGAAAGGCATTGCCATTGAAGTGTGTTAGGACGTAATTTACCCCGCAGCTTGCCGATGAATGTCGGTCTTTAATTAAGGCTACATCCATACGTCCAAACTAATATTATAAATGCGAAAGCTGAACGGTCATCATTAACAGTAGTTGGTTCTGTTTAGCTTTAAGGCCTTATTTTACCAGTAAGTACCTAAGCTCAGGCAGAATCCTATAGTGATTTACAAAAATGTCAAAATCGGTCCAGCCGTTTCGGAGATTAGCCGGAACAGACAGACAGACAGACAACAATTTAAAAAAAGATGCATAAAACAAAAAAAAAAATGTTTTTTGTTTTATGCACCGTATTTACTTTGTTATGCATTTAGTAAAAAGCTGTTATTTTGACATTACAAACAGTCACTTCAATTTTATTTATTTGTTTAGTTTTTGTCACTCGCTCTATGCGTTATAACAACAATAATGGCGTCAGAAATAAATAAAACGAGTAATATGTGTGAAAATTACCCTAACTCAAGTGAAAACAGTGATTTTAAGAACAATTTTAATGAAAAGTTATCAGAATTTTATGAAAGTCGCCAAGTAACTGCGACCAACTTGGAAGTAGCGCTCGCTCGGCTCGCGCGCGGTCGGTCATAGTTCTTAACTTCTAATCTAAACCAAATGGTCAGTGTGCCCTAGCTAGTTACTGCGACCAATTCATTAGAAGCCATACCAAACGCTTATTGGTAACTGCAGATAAGCTATTCTGCATTACGTTTTACGTTACGTCTAAACGTGGGTAGCGCAATGGCAATCCAGTTGAACAATGTTCAGATGTTTTACATAACGGAGCTATGTTGTAAAACAGCAAGCGGTTATGTAAAACAGCTAATTAAACAATCCATCTGCTACTTATATAACATAGGAAGTATTACAAATTATAGTCGGTTTTCGTGTCTGTCTGTGTCACCGCGTTGTTCTTGTAAACTACGCAACGGATTTTGATGCGGTTTTCTACATCATCATCATCATCATTTATATAATTTATTAAGGAAGGTATAAGTGTACCTACAATAAATACAATAAACTTCCATAATTATAATAAATAAATCTCGATGTTTTGTCAAATCGTAAAAACAGTGCGAAGCTGGGACGTATCGTTAGTAAACCAAAGTTTAGAAAAGCAATTTTTTTTCGTGTTATCATGTTTATAGGACTTTAAAGGTCAACGTTCACGTATAAGCACTGCACGAGATCAGCATCACCTGACCTCATCGGCTCGTCGTCAACCCAACGTAAGAACGTAAGTGTATCGGCTCAGCACCTTCGAGGCTTTGTCGCCCCGCTTACAGCGAGCCGTGTCGCCTCGTCGTCACCCCGATAACGGTGGGCCCACCACGGAGAAGGTGGCGACGACCCTACATAAAGCGAGGGCGGCTCGCCGTATACGGGTGGTCGGCCTGACGTAAGCGGGTGGTTGGCTCACCTCAAGCGCGTGGTCTGTTCACCGTAAGGAGTATTCGGCCTGCCGCGCCGTAAGCTCGGTGGCTGCTGTTTACCAACGGATCCTGAGCTGAGGCGATGCCTTTACGATGTTTATAAGTGTGCATTACAATTTGGCGTTTTATAGAAAGAATTCTGAACAGCTCGAGTTAAAGCGATGCTAATCCCGTGCAGTGTTTATACGTGTGCGTTGTCCTTTAAGCGGGGCGATGCCCGGCCCGCCGTAAACTCGGTGACAGCTGTTTACTAAGAGCCCGTTCCCACTTATCCGATCAGTCTTTTTTCTCGGTCAGTCTAAATAGACGGATGTGCCAGTGGCAGTACAATTTGTATGGAGCTGTTCACATTATGACTGATCCGGGAAAAAATACTGATCCGATTTATTTGACAGACGTTTTGACACTGCGACGATCAGTCAAAACGCCCGGATCGGATGAGTGTGAACGAACGTTGCGTCAAGACTGAAGACGTAAACTGGCGGCGAGTCGAACCACCGACCTTCCGGCAAAACAGACTGATCGGATATAATGTGAACACCCACGTCCGGCGTCCGGTTTCAGGGCAAAAAGACTGATCGGATAAGTGGGAACGGGCTCTAGTAAACAGCTGTCACCAAGTTACCCGATCCTGAGCCGAGGCGGTGCCGTTACGATGCTTGTAAGTCTTGTGTGCTTTGCAGTATGGAGTTTCATATAAATAATCCTGAATGGCTCGAGTTGAGGCGATGCTGATCCCGTGCAGTGCATATTTATGTGTTCGTTAATCTTTAATTGTATTCAGTAACTTGACATTTGGAGGGATACTATTTTCTGTCAAAAATAAGTAGTAAGGTAAAAAAAGGAATGTTTGTGAAGTTTCCTCAGTTAATTCAGAAAGTAAGCAGCGTCTCAAATAGCCTAAATAGCTGTCAAAAATTCCGGTGTTTTGATTCATTTGACTTAAATAATAGGTATTTAATTTTAAGCATTTGGAAAGAACAATAGCCATATTGGACTGCCTGAATGACGTGTTGAGACTATTACCAAAATGAGGCAAGTGCGTGTCGGACCACGCACAATTAAGGGTTCCGTAGTTGGGACGAATTTATCCTAAAAAAAACTTTAACATAGTAGTTGAAATACATGTTCTCCCATACATTCCAACTGAAAATGTAAGTTTGTACGCACAATATTCAGTGATTTACCATGTTATATTACGATAACATCGCAATTGCTGCTGCAATTTTGGTGTATATTCTCTATCAAAAGAAAAAAAATTGCAAAAGAAGATTTTGGATGAGACCACGTCTACGAAATAGGCGCGATGTTCCCAGAATGCTTCAAGAGTTTAGAATGGATGACATACACCGAAGAACTGTCCGTTCGAAATTAGAATTGTTTCTCAGGGTTTCTAGTGAAGATTTTGAAACATGAAAGCCGTGAGCGAACTGTTCCCCACTGCCGGCGACCCCGCCGGAAAATGCCGCCGCTTTGTTGAGATTGCCGCACACAAAGCTATGGCGCATGCCGCCGTGCTGTGTGGACCCACTATAAGGATTTGAATGACAATAAGAAACATTCAGTGTATCAGTTTGTGCCATTAGTTTATATGCAGGAACGCAGGCCTTCAATAATTTACTAGAAAAGAGCCGGTGGACCTCGACATCGAGCTGCAGACAGTCCAGGGAGGCTATGCCATTCTCAGATGGTATTCTAACCAGGCGTTTATTTCCCCTGGACAGGACCGCCCTGCTCCTGGTGACGGGGACCCTCACGGGGCACTGCTCGCTAAACAGACACTTCTGCACAATAGGCATAACGGACAATCCTCTGTGCAGGGCTTGCATGGAGGCTGAGAAAACGTCGCGCATGTGCTCTTTGCATGCACAGGCGTCACCCAGATTAGAACAGAAACCCTCGGGGCACCCAGATCTTTCACAAATGTTCTAAACAGGGGAGACTCCCTACGGAAGACGTAATTAACTTCTGGAGGGAGGTGGGCTGGTTGGAATAACCACTGATAGCCGCCATGACCCATGTACAATGGTCCACCTGAAGGACTAAGTGCGGAAACCAAACCCTTTACCATCATAGAATCTTAGAACTGTACGTCGCTTGCTCCCGTGTCACCAGTCCTAATTTTCTGTATATTTTGACTGTTGTGACCAAAATTACAAACGTAGTGTTCAGGGAAGTTTTATTAAAATGTGGCTGGTATTTAAGTATATTGTGGTGTCTCACGACTTTCACGCAAACGAAGTCGCGGGCAGAAGCTATATACTTATTTCTAAATCGAAATTAAAGAGCAGACAATGTTAAAACAATGACAAAATCTGTAACAGCAAAGTATCACTTTTGATGAATCACATTTGCTGCTATTAGGGTTATCTTATCCACAATAAGTGGTTGTTTGTAATGATAATAATATGTGAATGAACTCCTCCACCTTGAAACAAAGTATCCTCCTACTCCTATATCTACATAAATATCAAAACATTACTTTTGTCAGTAGCTACATAACATAAGTATGTATACTTATCTACATAATAATTATCAAGGAACCAAGGTAACCGACACAGCTCGAAGAATTGCCAAACTTAAGTGGCAATGGGCAGGGCACATTGCGCGCAGAACAGATGGCCGTTGGGGCCAAAAGGTTCTGGAGTGGCGACCGCGTACCGGAAGACGTAGCGTCCCACAATGTGGACCGATGACCTTGTGAAAGCCGCAGGAATCCGCTGGATGCGGGAAGCACAGAACCGGTCGAAGTGGCGGTGCTTGGGGGAGGCCTATGTCCAGCAGTGGACGTCTTTCGGCTGAAATGATGATGATGATGATGAAGCGCGTATGCGACTTCCCTTCGTATGACATAATTCCCCTAAGCCGGTATCGCACCACCTGTGCGATACCGGCTTAGGGGAATTATGACATTTAACACCAATTTTCGTAATAAAAAATTGGAACTTTAGCCTTATATGTCTCCAGATCTAGATAATTTTTAGGTAGGTATGTGAAGTACAAAAAATGCGACTTTCGGCTTGGTGATGGAGTCTTTTTCACCCGTTACAACATGCATAGCTGTGCTTGTGCGCTGGCTTCAGACAGGATACATACATCCCCCTGTATACCTATTCTAGCGCCATCGCAAACTGGGCCACTATATGGCTGCAACTAGTTTCTCATACGCGGTTACGACGTATTTTATGTTTGAGAAAATATGGCTGGCGACTGTAGTCAAATGTGTGCGTGCTGCTGCGTACCACCGGCGACTAGACTGCCACCTCTCGTCGAAAGTTCATAAAAAATGTTAGAATTTAGCCAGTTTCACTTCCTGTGTGTGTGACCCAGCAGTTGTTAACTGTTTATTATACTGAATTTTGCATTGTTAAAGTAAAAGGAGGAAGATATGTTACGGGCTAACATCGCAATCAGTAAACCTGGGCTCGGCGCACGACTACATGCACCAAAACTCACACTGACTCACACATCTGTGATCAGTGTGATCACAGTCACCTTCACCTACAGTTACTGATAGACAAGAACAGAGATAGGAGACGTCGCTGTCGTGCGAGCGAAATCGCGTTAGCTGCTGAATGTTGGCCGAATGTTTACGATTATGAATAACATTGCATGTGGTAGCACAAGCATGGCGAAGTAAACATTAAATATTATTATAACTTTCAAGAAATTAGCATTTTAGGCTGTACTTACGAGTAGTAAGTAATCCTGTGTGTATTATTTTTCTTCCTTGTAATATTAAAACACTGTTTAGCTGCGCAAGAAGTCATTTTGATGCGTATTTATCACACAAAAAAAACTGTAATTATTAACTGTATTATCAACGATATCCCGTGCGCGACTGAGTGCCAACTACGGGCCATCCCTTAGTTTGATAGGACCAGGCGCTGTTTCTAAGTCCCGTATCTACGCTTTTAATACATCAATGGAATTTTGTAATTTTTTTAAAACAAATATCTTCTTCTGATATTCATTCATTGGGAAACAAAGTAACACAATAATCAAAATACATTAATCAAATCAAATCAAATCAAATCTTTATTTGTGAACATAAGTACAAAAAGATGTTATTTATACATTTTAGCTGATCTGTATGTTCGGCCAATAATCGGCATACAAATATAATATTAGTTAGCAGGTTATTTTTACTATCATAATGAAATAAAGTCTAGGATAAAAGAAACGAAGCAATTGAAAAATGTCATGAGCCGCATAAAAAAAAATTGAATTATATTATTAATTATTAAGAATGTCAAGAAATTTAAATTTAGTCATAATTTGTCATTTAAATAGTCTTCAATCGAGTAATACGTCTTTTCAACTAAAAACAGGAACAACTTTCTTTTAAAATGGCTGACATTTTCCTCACTTCTGATACATTTTGGCAAATTATTGTATAATTTTGGAGCCATTACGAAAATACTGTTCTTGTATAAAGCAGTTTTAGATCCAACAGTTTGTAGTCGGTCAGCTCGACGCTGACTACCTACTCGGTCAAATTTATACATATTATTTTTGACGAACATAGATGTCTGGTATATGTACAATGAGGGCACTGTTAAAATTTTCATACTTTTAAAATATTGTTTACAGCTGTCAGTGGTTTGCAGGTTACAGATCGCTCTAATACACCTTTTCTGACACTTAAACACCATATCTTTACCCGAGGCGTTTCCCCAAAACATAATGCCATATCTTAATGTTGAGGCTACTAGACCATGATATGCAGTTAGTACGGTGTTTTGATTGGCCGTTTTACTTAGCATACGCAGCGCATGAGAAAATTGGTTTACTTTACTACATACTTTGTCAATCTGGGTATTCCATTTTAATGTGCTTTCAATATTTAATCCCAGAAATTTTGTCACATTCGTCTCATCAATCCTTTTATCATTATATCTTATATCTAAATTTAAATTTTGATTTACTGTTTGTTGAAATTTCATTATTACTGTCTTATCTAAATTTATTACCAAATTATTATTCTCTAGCCAACTTATAACTGATTTTATGTTAGAGTTAATGTCTGATTCTAATGTATCTAATTGGTCACTGTTGAAAAGTAGAGTGCTGTCATCTGCAAACATTGTCATGGGATAGGTTGATGCTTTTGGGAAGTCATTTATATATATAATAAATAGGAGAGGTCCAAGTATGCTACCTTGTGGAACTCCATACATCACTGTTCTCGGGCTAGATTTAAATGTTATTTCATGTTTTTTACATATTCTATTAATAACTGTTATTTGCTGTCTATCTTGTAGGTATGATTTAATTAAATTTGATATGTTACCTCTAATCCCGTATGCGTCAAGTTTATTAATTAATATTCTATGGTCTACGCGGTCAAAGGCTTTCGACATGTCCATATATAGAGCCAGAGCCGGTTTTCTTTTATCTACTCTGTTGCTAACGAGTTTTAAAAAATCATAGATTGCCATGTCAATGGACTTATTTTTCCGGAAGCCCTTTTGGCTATCGACAAATAATTTATTTTTCTCAAAATATGAATTGATTTGATTGTATATTACTCTTTCAAATATTTTTGACAAAATAGGTATCAGTGCTATAGGTCTATAGGAAGACATGTTGCCTTTATTATCTTTTTTGAAAAGCGGTTTTATGATACTAATTTTTAATTCTTTTGGAAAAACACCATGCACGATGCACATATTGATCAGGTGACTAAGGACTGGTGCAATTATTGTAGATACTGTTTTAATTATGTTTGTGCTAATACCATCATATCCAGTGCTGGGAGTATTCTTTAAAGACATAATAATTTTATGAATATCTTGTGGTATTGTAGGTTTCATAAACATGGACGAATTTATTGTATTTATTGGTAATTTATTATTATTATTTGAACTATTAATTGATTTGACTTGATCCGCAAAATAATTGTTAAAACATTGTTTCAGAAAAATAAAAAAAAGTGTTGGGTAAACATGTTGCAATGTTGCTGGCAACATGCTCATGTTTTGCATTCCAAGGAACAATGATCTTGATTTAAGAGAAACATAACTTGATACACAGGGTTGTTAATTTAATTTTGTCAGTCAAAAATATGACAATTTTGTTATCATTGCCACTGGTCAAATGTACATTTTTTTTTTTAAGAGATTATTGTACTATTTCTTAACTTTATAGTTAATTAGCAGTAAGTTATATTTAAATTACTTATTAGGTAAATGCTAGATTGTAATGTAAAAAAAGAATCAGCAACTGTGACACTTTATAGTAGGAGAAAAAAAAAAAACTACTCTCTCTACTTCATTACTCTACTTTTGCTAGGAATCCAACTATAAACATTTTTGTACTAAATAGTACCCTGTATATGTCCCAATGATTTGTCCTTAGCAATCTTCGAGATGAACTGCAGAATAATATTACAGGTAGGTACTTTTTGCAAAAAGGATCAGGTTCAATTTGTGGCACAACCATTTACTCCTAATTGCTTTAATGACCAGGAAATCACGCGACTATTCGCGCTAGTTTGAACAGCTCCAAACAAGTTTGTTGACACAATCGGCACAAATGAATGTCGTCCAGCAACCTTCTTGGTTGTTCGCTTCAGTTTGAACACACCATAATTATTCCAATTCATGTTGCTTTTACAACATTTAACCATTTTGTTTTTCACCCCTCAATCTTTTATATAAAATTCTCGTGTCACAATGTTAGTTACCATATTCCTCCGAAACGGCTTGACGAAGTTTTAGGTAGGGTAGTGTAGGGTAGGTTAAGGTATGTAGGTAGGTTGGTAGGTAGGGTAGGTAGGTAGGTAGGTAGGGTAGGTAGGTAGGGTAGGTAGGGTAGGTAGGGTAGGGTAGGGTAGGGTAGGGTAGGGTAGAGTAGTGGAGTTTATACTATAGCTTTTGACAGGACAAAGTCTGTCGGATCAGCTAGTTTTCACTATAAAAAAAGAACTTTCTATTCCACAAAAATACTTAAATAGATCATGTATCATGCAAACCATCTCAAACAACACCATCAAAAAGAAAACAACAAACACATGTTTGTACAAGTAGCATCTTCTTTTCCTTTTGAACCACTAATTTTTGACGATTTCTGACTGCAACAAGCAACTGTCTGTCTGTTAACTGATTTTGTTGGTGTTTTGTGGTCATTTAATTATGTTACCGAATTATTTAGGTTTATCAAACAAGTTGAATAAAGTTACTTACTAGGTCTAGAGGAAGCCCAATTCTGCTCGATAAGAACAGGAATATTCTACTGCCATCATAGTAATCATAATACGTCATTGCCAGGGTATTTACTGTAAATAAACATGAGTGTACAAAACATTAGTTGGAGCATCACAACATAAAATCACGTTTCAACCAATTAGCTTTTTTTCTTACCCTCGCCAGGCTGACAATATACCTTAAAACTCGTTTAATATCTGTAATTTTATTTCTAGAACCTGAAACACTATAAGGCTTTATTGTTTGTCGGTTTTCACAACACCGAATTATCACCCTTTTATTGAATAGAGCCTATAAACAATGGGCTTATATTGCCCCAACTACGTAACTATCCATTCAATAAAATATCAATTCAAGCCAACTTTGCACTACTTAACGAATATAAAAGAGATTGTTAACAACAATGTTTTCAATTTCATCAAGTTGTGTCGATTACAATTACTTGACAAACGTCATTCATTTCAGTTCAATTGACGGCTTGACGGCATCACACCACTATAAACGCACCAGTCACACCCACACCCAGCCAGTATTGTGTTGCCAGATGTGGCACGCACGCTCCAAGTCGGAAATGTCCAAACTATTCCGAGGAACCAAATGGCATACACTCATAGCGACACTGACGTGAGATTTAGAAATCGTCAGCCAGTTGCCACCGGGGAACAAAGTCGCTGCGTGTATATCTCGCATAAAGTAGCTTCATCATCATCATAATTTCAGCCGATCGACGTCCACTGCTGGACATAAGCCTCCCCTAATTGGAGTTTGCCATAATCGCCACGCTTGGCAGGCGGGTTGGCGATAGCAATATGGTGTTAAAAATGCATAGAGAACGCTGCTGCCCATTCTCTAGTAAGTCCCTTAGTCGCCTTATACGAGACCTACGAGAAGAAATGGGGCAATGGAAAGTAGCTTAAAATTGCCGAAATATATATGTCTGACTCCGCACTTTTTTTTTCAAACATCTGCGATCCGGTAAATGTGACATGCGAAAGTTACTTATTACACACTAGAAAGTTTTGATACTTATATTTAATTTCAGTGCACTTCTGAAGACCTAGAAACGCCACCGCTGCCGCGATTGGCGTTACCACCAAAGATTATAGTAATTACTTAAATATGGAGTTACCACCTACTGGGCCCAACTCATTTAATATTAGACTTTTTGGATGCGTGTAATGTTCTTAGGAATGTGTACAGAGAGGATTAAATGTCGCTGTCAACAAGAAAAGTGCCCCCAAAGTCCAAACCTTGGCCAAACGGCAAGCAGTATTGCCACGTATAATATTTGAAATTTTGAATCATGTTTGACACAGTAGTCAGGTCGAAAAATTGTAGTAAAAAAAAAAAGTGTTTTGACGTATTGACAGACGTCAGATCACACATCGCACCAATATTAATTTTAGCATTTCATTGTTTACATTTTAGCCGAGCCTATCGCTTTCGCTAAATTCGCTAGTCGCTTTTAGAGCCACTCTTGTAGATTGATTGAATTTATCAAATAAATTATTATTCATTTCAAAATGTCTATAGGTTCAGTCTACGAAACCGCTTACAGAGGCGACTATAATCAAGTTAAAGTGAAGGTTGATGAAGATAATGCTTTAATAAATACACCTGATGCAGTAAGCTTTCCTTTTGTTACTTTTGCTCATGTTATCCTTTATATAATACCGCTATTCATACGGTTAAATAGAAAATGATGTAAATACGTTCTGTGAACTGTGTGATCCACCCATTCTACTGTAAAAAATTCAGACATTGTTGTCATCGCGGACTAAACCCGGATGAGGCTGGCACAAGAGCGTGGGAGTTGGCACAAGTAAACAGAGGCCTATGCCCTATGTCCAGCTGTGGATGAAGTCGGGCTGTGGATGATGACGATGATGAAGTACAATGTCACTAAGCAAAGTCTAGCCAAACTTTATATCACAGAAGCTTCCATAAAATCAAACGTCATACTAAAGTATATGGTACTGCACTGTTAATGTATTTATATTATGTAACAATCATAGAATAGGTTCTTTAACCAAATTTTATATTTGAAAACTGTTTCGTCCTATCCGTCTGTCCATCCGGATGTCACACACACAACTATTTTACTAGGAGACTGTTCACCGCTTGTGTGCATTGCTAAACAATAGTGTTGCGAAATTAAGAAAAAAAAAAACCGGTCTGGCACTACCCACAAATGTACGAAGGATGAAAAAATATTTCAACTGCCATAAGCGTGCTTATGTAGAATCATTATGATGTTTCTTTAGTGACTTTTAATTTTAGTCGGTGAATTCTTAAATTCATAAAAGTGTCACCCCCTCTAACTTTTCGATTATACAGTAGAAACTAGAAGTGACCACGCGCAGTGAAGGGTTCCGTAGTTGGGATAAATATTCACGCATGCAAAGTATTGAAAATAGGTTTGTGGTTAATAGTAGTTCTAAGTTATTCCTGTGGTTGTAACTGAAATATCCCATATCTCAAAAACTATTAATACTAAAATAGCAGCCACATAGAAGCATCATAATCTTTTTAATACACACTAAATTGCATTAAATTTTTCTAATTTAATCTTCCCTTGGTTACATGAATAGGGAATGCCTCTCCTAATTGTGTAGTTTTTGAGTTATGGGATAATTTCAAGTTAGTCACAACTTGGTTTTTCAGTTCTTTTGAGAAATACTGAGAATTACAAATTTATTCTGGCTGCTTTCTGTTGATAAAGTAAATATTGTGCATGCTTGGTCCAAAACGCACTTGGCTGGTTTTTTTGTTTACATTAAAGCTTGAAAGTATATTTCAGAATCAACGTCTCCTTATTCATTGGGCTTCGCTGGGAGGAAACCAAAATTTAGTGGACTTTTTGATAGATAATGGAAGTCCAGTTGATCCACTAGATGACACAAACTCAACTCCTTTAATATTATCCTCTTCAGCTGGAAGAGTAGAAGTAGTGAGACTGCTGTTAAGCAAAGGAGCTGATGTCAATAAAAAGACAATTCGAGGACAATCATCTTTACATTATGCTTGCTCGAAAGGCCATTTGGAGGTAATTTCATGATGTACTTAATTGATAAATTAGAGATAACAAGAACTTCAATATGTAAAATATTTTTTGTATTTCTAAAATAGATCTACAAAGATCAATCTCAATACCTAATTTTATTAATATTTTATTTGCAGGTCTCAAAGTTATTAATAAGCTTTGACGCAAATGTAAATGATACAGATGTATTGAGTGCGACTCCTCTGCATCGTGCTGCTGCACAAGGGAGGAGTAATATTGTAGAGCTTCTCCTAACTTCACCACATATTAAATTAGATGTCTGTGATTCCACTGGATCAACACCTCTGTTAGTATTTTTGATAGTGTGACTACTTCATTAAATAACAAGCTGGCCCTATATGAAATCGCGGTAACTGCGTTACACATAAAATGACAATAGGGATGATGAATAAAAAAATTTTTTTGTCTGTCATGTAGATTATTAAAAAATATTGGACTTTTTTTACTTAATTAAAACATTACGGCTTACGGCGATACAATTGAGTTCAAATGTGCCATGACGTCACTTCTCAGTAGATTTTATACGTAGCTGTGACGTAACGAGCCCCCACTCCCCAAGTTTAATATGTTTTATCTAAGTCTTTTTTTATTATTATGATAAAGCAAAAATTACGTGTCTAATATTTTTTTTATTATCTGATTGACGGACTAAACAGTTTCCTTTTTTTTACCCAGGACACATCCCTATTGATCGGGTTTCATTTTGATAGTTCACCCACACGTCCATTGCGTTATTTACGTTGTTGAGCAGACGAATTTTTCAAACCTATGAAGCAATGGATTAGCAATATTCTTCAAAACTATCAGATTGTGATTCAAAGTGTGTTACGCAATTAGGGTGAAGGATGAGATTTTTTTAAACTTTGTTATGGTCAGCTGGAGATAACAAGATTGAATTTGAGAAAACCATCTAAACATTATCAGACTTAATGAAGCTGCATATAAGGATTTAAAAATCTAAGCCAATCGTTTATAACAGGTAATCTCTGGTAGTATCATCATCATCATCATTTCAGCTGAAAGACGTCCACTGCTGGACATAGGCCTTCCCCAATTGGAGAGGATTTGCCATAATCGACACGCTTGGCAGGCGGGTTTGCGATCGCAGTATGGTGTTGAAAATGCTTTGAGAACGCTGCTGCCCATTCTCTAGTAAGTCGCCTTTTACGACACCACATGACGATGCTATTCTTTACGTCCGGCACCACACGGTACTGTAGTATGTACTTATCCTTTTACAAAAATTATTTCACTGGTACTTTATCATCCCTCTTTTCCATGTAGGTATTTGGGGATTTCCACCCTCAATTTATTTTCATTTCGATCCAACATGGTTTAGCGGTTCATAGAATATCCCTTCCTTCCAAATTTAATTGATTTATGTAGTGCCAATAGTCTCTGAGTAAAATAGCTGTGTGATTGTGTGTGACTTACGGACGGACGGATAGTGCGAAATTGACTCACAGTGCGAAATTTTAATTATAACCTTACAACTATAAACTACGCCAACTATGCTACAACCTTAAAACTATGCCAAGGAATCCCCTTTGTCTATTGTCATTTAGAATGCCTTTGGGTTATCTTTTTTTTTTTTTTTTAGCCACATTGCTTGTGAAGAAGACAGGGAAGCAGCAGCTTGTATGTTGGTGAAAGCTGGAGCTAGCTTGGAATTAGCTAATAAAGATAAAAAGACACCACTTGATTTGAGTTCTGTCAAGTTGAAAAATAATTTATGTGCTATTTTAAAATAAAATAAGTTCTGTTTGAGAAATCTACATTTTTTTTTTTTTTTGTTGTTTTTATTCTAATCAAATTATAGGTAGGTAGTCGTTCTATGTAAAATACTAGTATTTAGCTGCATCTGGTTAGGCTGGAAGCCGACCCCAACATCTGCCTAGTCTCATCGTCTACGCAGATGATGTGACTTTAATACAATTATCGCAGTAGACAATTTATCGTGTCTGTATACCTATGTAAACAGTTCACAGCTACAATCAAATCTTCCCCCCGACCCTTGCTCACTCAAAACTACATTGAAATAACGAAAGGGTGTGAACAGTTATTTGTCTAATGTTATAATAAATGGAGTATAATAACCGAAAGATATTCAAGTTGTGAGTGCACAATATAATAAGAAAAATATTTATATCCTCAGCCTTAACAGCAACAACAATTATATTATCGCCAACAAAGGGGAAATAGTTATTTGTGCAACAAGAGAGCAAAGTCGTTTGTTGCTGCGAGTGCTGATTTTGAATCCTGATTGTGGCGAGGGATTCAAAGGCACGAGATGCAAAAAACGTTGCTCTCGTGTAACACACATAACTTTTCACTTCAGTAGCGATATCCCATTAGTTCTAACGATGGAACAGGTAGAACAAGTGGGAATAGAGAATCCCAATAGTTCTACTATTTTGTTATACCTAATATCGTAGTACTAGTGAGAAAAAAAAAACCCGTTATTTCTACCGTAGAACTGTTCAGTAGAACACTAGTTCTTCTATATAGTGTTCTTCTAGTGTTCCCTAGTGGGAACAAACCGCGAGAACACTTTAGGAGATAATAAATATTTACAGGTTAAATATCAGTTTTATTTCCAGTAAATACCTACTTATTTTCGTTTAAATACAACAATAAGTTAAAATTCAATAAATTACATTAAAAGACATAATTATTTTTTTGCAAAATTTCTTTAGTTAGTACGAAATACCGAACGTGTTTGTCTTTGAGGTCGAATTCAAAATCGGTAATTCGAAAGGGCTGGTCTTTGTCTCTCTTTCTTTCTAATGGCGGGAAAGAGATAGAGTGTGAATGTTTCGAATTGTATGATAAACCCAAGGCTGAATAAGATATTCGCGACTTTTTGAAAAAAAAAAAAAAATATATATACATAAAGTTACTTTGTCTCACTCAGTGAGCAAAATCGCATTTTGCTCACTGATTTCAGGCAGCAAAACCTACATGTTTGAGCTACTGAAGTGAAAATAATACTTTGCTATTGATGAGCAAAGCACATCCCCTAGTCCATTAGGTCTGTCATTACGGACACTACCGATACACGGTATCCTGAAATTACTTTCAGGTAAAAGCCATGTCTCTGCGATGCCGCAGACTGATGGTTTATACTTATTAATTAAAAATGAAAGATCAGGCTTCCTGGGAGTAATACTCCTCACGTTCCATTGAAGGAATGTCAGGTGATGGAATATTATGAATATAGTTTAGGATTAAGGTCAAAGCAACGTGGTCATGTATTGATTGAGTAGGATCTGTTCTTACAGTCATTAACATGTTTGTAATTAATTCTAATATATTCTTTGAGCTGTCCTCCTGTCGGTAGCAGGAATTGGGCTTGAGGACTGGGATTCGGATTTATTTGTTGTAAACTTGTTACGAGAGGATTTTGAAACATCGGCATATGATTTGGAAATTGAGGGGAAACCCAACTTGCTTCTGGATATGAAATTGATTTTATCGCTCTTCGAGCTTTGATGCTTTTCTGCCGGCCCAATTCAGGACAAGCACTAAGACAGTGCTTGGTGCTTGTCCTGAATTTGTCAGTTGCGCAATGGTTACCAGAACACGAAACACAAAATCCTAACCCAGGTACCCAGGGGTGATTTCACATTCATCACGTGGATGATCTTCACCACATTTGAATCAACGGGATTTCGACCTACAAAGCGTACGCCGTACGGGTATGGCAAAACCGACAACAATGGTAACACTGGATTGTTGGTTACCTACCTACTGCCACGCTAACGAAGAATGCAATAACTCGATTTTGGACGATTTTGAGTTATTTATTTGGAGTCAGCGAATCGAAATCTATTAACTCTCTTTAAGCAAAAGCAACTTTTTATTGAGCCTTCAGGAACTCGGTTTTCAGTAAGCAAGAATGCAATAACTAAAACTTCATAACAAATTCAATAATCAAAAATACACTTCTCGGAAGCGGCAAAATCGAGTTATTGCATTTTTCGTTAGTGCGGCATAGGTAGGTAGTTAGGTACCCAACAATCCAGTGTTACCATTGACGAACTGTGTGTGGTGTGTACGTACACGTGTACGATTTCCGTACGATGAGAGGTCAGCGTATACTGGAAATGTATAGTTTGATATGTACCCGTGTGTACCTCTCAACTGGAAGACCTGAGTAGAAAACTTAGATGTAGAAACAATACACCCGTTTAGGCAAAACTTGTCCGTCAAAGTACATAACTACAACTGTCTGCGTAGGCTTCTACTCAGCTACACCAGTCACCTTACGGCCTCCTCGCTTTCACAACAGTACCTCCTTCAGGAACCCTGATATTTTTTATAATTTCGTCCACTGACCATTCAATAGGGATATCCCTAACAATACCTATATATACGTGTAATGTTAAATTGTGGGATGGAGGCAGTAAAAGTAGATAGACTAAACCAGTGTCTTTCAACGTGTGGATCGCGACCCCCTGGGGGGGTCGCGTAGCTTCTGTAGCGGAGTTGCAAAAGGTTGGGTAAGCTACTGCAGTAAAAAAACAATAAAGTTTACAGTGTTTTAATAATACAAGGAAGAAAAATAAGACATGGGACTATTCACTCCTCGTAAGTACAGCCAAAAATGCTAATTTGTTGAAAGTTATAATAATAATTAATGTTTGCATCGCCATGTTTGTGCTAGCACGTCATGCAATGTCATTCATCATCGTAAACATTCGCCCAACATTCGGTAGTTAACGTGATTTTGCTCGCACGACAGCGCCATTCCTATCTCTGTTCTTGGTCTATCGGTAACTGTAGGTTTGCGACTGAACTGAACTGATGTGTGAGTTTTGGTGCATGTAGTCGTGCGCCAAGCCCAGGTTTACTGATTGCGATGTTAGCGCGTAACATATGTTCCTCCATTTAATTTATCAATGGTTGGATTGAATATTTTTGTCACAAAATGGGGGGTCGCGAAATATATTTTCATACTAAAGTGGCCGTGTCATGAAAAAGGTTGAAAGACACTGGACTAAACTGACCCCAAACTGAGCGTGTAACCTTGCCCTTAGACCCCGTCGAGGCGTATGTTGTTGATGTTATTTATCGTCAAAATCGTACTAAACTTGACCGGTAACACAGTGCCAAGTCTGACCATCCATACGGGAACCATGGACAAAATACGCCGGATTTTCCCTGGCTGTATAAGTACTTAAATGTCTGCCAATTATGTTTTTTGCTATTTTGGGTGGGATAATTGGAGTAACAGGAGGGGAGACAGCGACCCTTTTGCTATTTGAGGTCTCAGTATCCATAATGGGGTCTTCCGTGAGTATTTTGTTGTCATGAGGGAAGGTGACGGTCAAGACAGGAGATAGTTCAAAAAGCTCTTCAACGGGGTCAGGTTTAAATTAATTTTACTATAGACGTATTTTAGTGTGTTGTCTATGTGTGTTGTGGTGTAAGCGGGCCTTTAATTCAATTTTTTTTTCTATTGCAACAATGTAATAAACTGTATCGACTGAACTGAACAGGGGTGCGTTTAAGTCAATTATCCAGTTTAAAATTTAAACTGACTAAACGTTAAACATCCCGTTCAAGCACAACGCGAGGTGAAAATTTAAACTAACTAAAATTTTATCTGCCCCGTTCACGGTCGTCCGCTGGTATAAGTTTTCGCCTGACTAGGATAAATTTTAGCGACCTTTTTACCTCGCTAAATTTTATTCTGCTGTCAGATTGACGTTGACATTGAGCTGTTTATTGTTTTATTTGCTCGATTCGCGCCTTAAAAACGAATAATTCAAACGAGTACTAAATTCATCGTCTCCGTCAATTGTATTTGTGGATCATCATGGATGAAGTAATAATATTATACCGGCAAATTGATTTCTCATGTTCCGGTCCATATATATTGTGTTATAATTTCGAGATCACAAGCAAAATTGAGATTATAAATTGAGAGTTGAATTGATAGTAGTTACTACTTGTTTGACAAGCTGAGCTGTCAATTGAATTTGACAGTTAACATTGATTTAGACCTTTAGACCTATGACTCCGTTCAGCGAACCCTCGCTAGTTTAATTTTTATCCGGCGAAAATTTCGCCGGCTTACTTAAACGCACCCCTGTGGAGTGTTATGACAAGACAAGTGACAAATGTGACAATGACAATCTTTGCAATTTGATTGATTGTCATTTGTGCTCATCAATAAATAAACAATGAAATAAAATTATCGATTTTATTTCCTTTGAGAAATTTATACTTTTGTTTTATTATAACGTTCTAAGTTAATTGAACATTATCTGAGTAAGCTCAAAGTCAAAATGGAAGCCTTTTTGAATTTGAATGACATTTTAATTTGCAATCACTATTTATTAGTAGGCGGTGTGTTTCTCGTTTATTTGGTTTATCGAATTCTTCATTCTCTTTTTTCTGATAATAATTACATGCAGACACGATATAAAAGCAGAGGGCATACTTGGAGAAGCATTCAGTGTAACAAATCTGTACCATATAATATTTATGTAAGTGACTGGCTTTTATCACTTAGAAGGCCAGGACTTCTTTGGGTGCCTTTTCAGCATGACTGAAATTTTGAAGTTAATTCCAATTTATTACAGTGCACAAATTGTGGTAAGCTCATGTTGCCGATAGTGGGACTTTTTTGTGAATGCTGTGCTGTGAGTGCATGCAAAAGGTGCCACAGAGCTATCGATAAAAAGTTGACATGCAAACCTGTCACATGGCCAGGGGATAAGCCATTCTATCATCATTGGGTCCTTGGTATGTGTTCTGAAGATTCATTATGTTTTATGGACATAGATAAGTTATTTTATTACATTGCTGTAGACGCTGTAGTACCAAATTAAATGTTTATTAGTGGGAACCAGTCAAACTGAGAGTGTGGATCAGCATGAAGAAGGCCTTAGAAGATACTTCTGTTCATGGTGTCAAAGAACAAAATTGTGCGCTCATACACTTGCTAGTGATAATGAGGTAATTTTATTATTTAATTCAGATATTAATTTATTATATAGGCATCAATTGATTGAATTTTATGATTGGCTTTGTTTAAGCATGTTTTTATGCAAATGGAGTAGTATTATTGACATTTGTATGATGACATACAATGGAGTTTGTTACAAATAAACAGCCAAACTTTAAATTTTTCATGTTCATATCATTATAAAATAGATTTCCAAGTAGATTGTAAGCCATAAGATGTAAAACAATTAAATTCGAAAATGCTATAAGTTTGTGAGAGCCTAGCAAAATATTTAACATAGCTTGATGTGATTTATGCTTAGTAAGATTATTGTCTATTGTATAGAGGCTTTAAGGGAGGCCTGCCCAGCAAAGGATATGACGGCTAACAATTTGATCTATAGTGACAATATTTTACTAAATATATCTATTTTGAATAACATGTTACAGCACTGTGACTTTCAAAAGTACAGGAATATAATAATTCCACCTGCATGTGTACAGTTAGAAAAAGGACTTGTTTCTAACATAAAGCATCCAGGTGACAATGACTGGGAACCATTAATAATTTTGGGTATGTTGCCATTCTGAACAAAAACAGTATATTCTTTCCAAGTTATTTCACTACTAGAGTTAGACCTAGTGGCCTCTACTACATACTTGTTCTGGCTAGCTTGTAAACATGCCGAAAACTCGAGATTGCCTAAAAGATTTTGTAAATCAATGGAGTATCCTGGATTTTTAAACATAATATCGACGGCTCCTAAGTATACTGAGTCAACTGTACTTCTGATAATATGAACGTTTTTAACACAGGTGGATAGTAAATATTTTAATTGTTTGTAATATCCTAAAAAGTACATTTGCCGAAATTTGTTAGTTGACTCAGTATACTTAGGAGCCGTCGATATATTCTCATTTTTTTTTGCATAAATAATAGGGATGGGATGACAAAGAAATAAGGATGTAGTCTGTTGTCTGATTAGTTTAATAGAAAGTACTTGCTGCTTGCTTAAGATTAGTGTTAAATCTTTAGAGATTTTTAAGGCAGATACTTATTAGAGCAGAATTATATTTTATACTTTATACCTCCTTAAGAATATTACTGGAATCACTCTTCTAATCCAGCCATTTCTATATTGATGAAACTAAAGTTTGTTTTCTATGCATTGTATGCTGCAGAGGCCACTGGCTCTTAGTCTTTACCGTCAAACAATATTCACTAAAGAGCAAATTATAATTACCTTTGCATGTTTTAAAATAATAAGCTTTAGGAAAACCTCCCCTGTATAGTGGTATAATTATAGGACACAACAAATAATTAAATATCTTGTATTAAGATTCACAAAGCATGGTTAATTAGTAGAGGCAGTTAACTCCAGTCAAGACCTATGCATAACAAGCATGTTTATTTGCAATTCTAATGAAAATTATGGTACTTTAGCAATAGAAAATAATAAATATTTTAGAATTTTAGAATGAATAAATTGTTTCCTACTCTTATCTTCCTGGTCAATGAATGGAGTATACCAAAATACAATAGATTATTTGTAATTATTTCATGCACAATTTTTCAGCAAATCCCAACTCTGGAAGCAACAGGAGTGATGAAGTACTTTCTTTGTTTAGAGGGCTCCTGAATCCTATTCAAGTGAGTTACCTTAGAGTTTTTTGTATTTCATTTAAAGATATTCGATACTCCCACACAAATTCTAACCTAAATGTGAATTTACAGGTGGTGGATATAAGCTCAACTTCCCCAGAGAGCGTGGTGCGGTGGTTGCCGCCAAGATGTCGGATCCTCGTCGCTGGCGGAGACGGAACCGTAGCGTGGGTCATGAACTCATTGTTCTCTTTCCCACACGTACAGGTAGACATATTTTATCACACTAATATTATAAAGGCGAAGGTTTGTGAGTGTGTGTGTATGTTTGTCTTTTCTTCACGCTCAATCGGCTGGACCAATTTTGATAAAATGTTGTATGGAGGTAGCTGAGACCCTGGATTAACATATAGGCTACTTTTTATCCCGATATACCCACGGGATCGACACTTATGCGGGTGAAACCGCGGGGCGCAGCAAGTATTTAAATATAATTATGTAGGAGTGGCCAAAGTATCATCTATGGGAGAGACAGCCCTATCAGCACCCTGAAAGAATTATTATAATGAACACGAAGGATGTTGTATGATTACTGTACGTCTATTGTACAATGGGCCAAAGTTCCGCATGCTCACCTTAAAGGCGATAATCTCATAGCACGGCTCACGAATCGATCGCACAAATCATGCGATTTGACCAATAGGATGCACGAAGCGTATTTTAGTTGTGTTCGTATTAGTATAATGATGTATAGAAGTGGGAGACTCACGCTTAGGGATGTCCGAAATGCAATAAAGTATCGATATTTTTTGAAAATATCAATAACGATATTTATATTTTTATTAAAAAATATCGATATATCGGTATGATTTGACAGAGAATATTCGTGCTAATCAATAGACATCAAATTTAATTATTTATTAATCAAATCAATATTTATCTGATACAGACATAAGAAAAACTCTTAAAACAGCTAATCGAGTCGACCAAAAACCAAAAAATACATGAAATATAATTTATTAAAAAGATGTTAGTATAAAAAAGTATTCCTTTTTAGGATTTTTTAATCTTAATAGTTATAAGTGTTTATTGGTCTGAAAAAAAAATTGATTTTTATATCTTTTCGATACTTGGAATTTTAAATCGATACATCGAAATATTAAATATCGCTCAAAAATGTCGATACATTGAAAAAATAATAACGATATATCGATATTTAAATACCTACGTCGGCGAATCGCGCAGGCGCACATCTTTCGTTAACGATAACTTGATTTTTTTGTACTAAACGTATGTATCAAAATAGGATATAGGGTTTAATAAAACTAGTTTAAGTTTTATTTGTCAAAATTTGCGCATTGGTTAAAAACTTTTCCTGTATATACTACTGCTGTGATTTTTTTCACATATCCAAATTCAACCGTTAAGCTTGCAGGGGACTCAAAAATGAGCACTTTAAAGCTTAATATTACGCAAACAGATCCCTGAATCGAAAAAAATGGCCTATCCAACGATACCCCACGCCACGGGATAGACGAGACAACAAAAGTATCATCCACAATTTACGTGTAGGGGAGATACCCTAAAAAAATATCTCAAGATTTTATTTTACCACTTTGTTGGCGTAATTAATTAGTATACCCATACCAATTTACAGCTTTCTAGTACTAAGCGTCTCTGACCTAAGCCGCGGACAGACAGACACAGACGGACATGGCGAAACTATAAGGGTTCCTTCTTGACTACGGAACCCTAAAAAGGGAGAAATCCCTAAAAGTGGAAACCCTGGTTGTCGCTCTTCGAGCGAGAACTTGTCAAAATGCCGTGATCAACTCTGCAACATGTTGATTAAACTTTGTTTATATACAAATGTTTACCATGAATACGGGGTCTTACAGTAGTTGACAACATGGCAATGTTCCGTATTCATGGTAATCAAAAGAACATTGCGCATCAAGTGTTGCGGGAAACAATGTTACGCGTTGTTGCTTAACATTGTTTCTGGTGTATAAAGGGTTTAAGTGGTCACCACCGCCCATGCACGTCTGAAAAAACCATCGCAGATGCGTCAGCGTAGCCATCCCAAAGCTGAAATGTCTCAAGTGACTGGATTCACGTTGGCATCGGGAACCTTTCGAACTGGAACCCAGTAACGCTCCTTGGCGGCAGAAGTAGGTAACTGTATGGTAGAACTCCTTTGGATAAACTTCAAAACAAGAATAAGTTGATAAAAAAATAATGGATTGCGTAATCGTCTGTTGTAGGCTGCAGTTGCGATCTTACCCATGGGTACAGGCAATGATCTGTCTCGGGTGCTGGGCTGGGGCGCAGGCGGCCATACTACTCTGGACGCGCACAACATTATCAACGCTGTCAAACAAGCCAGTCATCAACCACTGGACAGGTTTGGATATCTCAGATTAAAGTGACCAAAAGTGTCTTAAAATCTACTTACAGAAATAAACATTTCATTTCGTTAACAGATGGAAGGTAACGATTATTCCGAAGCGCAGCAGACTGATTCGTTACCGGCAGCCGCGCGTGCTGCACGCGTACAACTACGCGAGCATTGGTGTGGACGCGCAGGTGGCGCTGGATTTCCATCACGCGCGTGCGCAGTTCCTCTACAGATACGCTAGTCGTACGCTCAATTATGTAAGTTGGGCTGTAATTGTAGTACTTGTTATATTCACTGGAAGTACGATTACGCCTACTATTTTTCTTCGATGATAGCCACGTTCCTACTTGCTGCTCTAATAGAATAGAACACTGGAGAAGGCATAAGCGCAATACTCTGAACAAAAAAGTCTGTCACTTTTGGCGGGGACGCGAAAGCTACAAAAAAACAAAAAGTTCTCGCCCGGAAAGAGAAGTCCGTTTTCGATATCTATATTCATTTGGAATTTGATTGAATCCATCGAATAAACAGCTGAAGTATGAAATAGTTGAATTATTAATAATAAGAAAATATAACTACAATTAAATAAATGTAATAAAATGTATAATATTCTGAATGATAAAATAGGTTAAGTTAAAACGAAAAAAGGCGGTGTATGTTAAAAGTTAGTGTATGATTCGGTCGTCAGATGGCGTACGCGTTCCTGGGCGCGGGGCGCGCGCTGGACGCGGGTGGCTGTGGCGGGCTGGAGAGGCGCCTGCGCGTGCGCGTGGGCCACGCGGCCGACGCGCTGGCGCTGCCGCCGCTGCAGGCGCTCGTGGCGCTCAACATCCCGTCCTGGGGCGCCGGCGTCGACCTCTGGAGTCAGTAGTCGCTATTCTCTATAACTATCGACTCAGCCTATCGCAGTCCACTTCTGGACATAGGCCTCCTTCTGCATCCAGTCAATATTCATTATACCGAATACCTAAAATTTGTTCTAACGTCTAAGGACGTCTTAAATATCGTACCCAAATAAGAGTGCCGATTAGAAGAAAAAATACTGGATTCGCCCGAGAAATAACGTCCTGAACGTTATTTACTTTTACATAAAACTGCTACTTACGTGAGTTTGAAAACTTCATTTTCGTTTACATGCTTGCAATTTGTGCAATTAATATTGAGCATGTTTTATCCAGCCTTTACAAAGCTGAATAATGTTGTGGACTTAATAGTGAACTTTGGTTGTTATAGTATCTTAAACATATACAAGATGTAATATCCCGTAAGAAAACTGTATTACTATTTTATATTCTGGCTGGCCACTTAAGCTTTTGGGTAATGAATAACAGATGCCTGAATAATCTCCTTTCAGTGAGGTGTCAAGGTGTCTTTAATGGAAGGACAGCTTTGGAATTAAAATAAATAATTAGGTACCTTTACGGCCTAGAATGCTCCTGTATTTGTTACGGTCGTAAATCATATTTTGATCAACATACAACCTGGAACTGATATGCAAATTGCAAGAACGTAATAAAATTTAATCAAACCCATCTGTTTATATTGTAGGTATGGGCAATGAAGAAGAGGTAGACGAACAGAGCATTCACGACGGGAAACTTGAGGTATAATTTTTTTTATCACATATATTCAAAAAGAGCTATTTTAGCTCCGCTATAATAGACCTTTAATCCCTAGGGGCTAAAAGTGATTTGAATTTCGAATGTGGATATTGTTAGTAAAAGTTCCAATCACCAAAGAGATCAAGCCCGAACATTGTATGAACAAGTAACAGGCTGTATGATAAAACAAACCGCACGCGAGGCAAAAAAAAAAAAAAGTTTGGATAAAATAAAAAACGCGCGAAATGAATTCCGCCTTCCAAAGTAAATGTTTACTCAAATTCGTATTTTACTTAGTTTTATAAAAAATTGTGTGTCTTCCTCAAGTAGTGAGAATTAAAGTATTATTTTAACTCCTGAGAACATTGTATCGGCCGCTAAAAATGTGATACAAATAAATAAATGTACTATTCTTATTCATAAGTTGCACTTACTTATGTTTTCATAGAGGGTGATAAAAAGTAGAGTGTCCACCTCGGGAGTAACACTATTTTAAGCTCGAGTAACGTACTTTGTATCCCTCGCTGCGCTCAGGATTCTGCTTTAGAATCCCTCGCTGCGCTCGGGATTCTACTCTAGACTCTTTCGCTCCGCTCTGGATTCAAAGAAACACTCTCGCCTTGAAAATAGTTTTTTGCTCCTTTGGCAAACAATCTACTATTCATGCAATTAGACAATTTGACCACACTTGTTTTGGCTTAAGTTTTTCCGTCAGTATTTTCGTTGTAGCATGGTGCGGGTGACATACGAATCGTTCCTTTTCACACTTGAGCGTCACTGCGATTTATTATCATGACTGAATATTTTAGCTAAAATACGGAATCAGTAATAACTGTAGTAAAATAAATAAATTTACCCTGTCAAAATGTTAGTGTCTAAAAATTAAATTAAATGAAAAATGAAGCAAAGTGCTATTACTATGCGTGTATCGTAAAAAATGAAGCAAAGTGCTATTACTATGCGTGTATCGTAACGCCATAGGCATATGTAGTGATGGGATGTATTGCTATGATGGATAGTCGATATTTTTTATAGAAAAAGAAGTTTACTGTATGTATTTTTTTTTTTTTGTTGTTTTCTTTCAAAGTAGTCTCGGAGGCGAACGACAAACTCCATTGCCTGACTCTTCAAAAGTTAGTTTGTGCGCTTAGGCATGTTAATTACCACAACCAAGTAAAACAAAAAACTTAATAAAAAATAATAAACAACAATTTTAACACAAAATAAAATAAACAGCGGAATAGCAATACGTGTTGCATACAAGGCGCTAGCACTCGTACTGACGCAAAATGGCCACCGACGCACGGCGCTACGTGGCAAAAATGTTAACACGAAAATATATTTTTTTTTATAAATCTCGGTGGTGCTTTGAATGTGTTTTGTTTTAATGTTTTTTTATTAAATATATATTTTAAATAAATTAAGAGAAAACTGTGAGAATCGTTATTGATAAAATTGAACTGCATAATGTCACTGACCTAGTCATACAATACTGAAATCTGTCACCCGAACCAAGCTACAACGAAAATACTGTAAATTATAGTTTACATGGGTTGAAACGAAACGCCAAAATTGATCCTCATATGTTTATTTGAAGAAAGTAATGTGAAATGTTTGCCTCATTGATCTAGTGGTCGCAACGCGCTACTGCTGAGCGTCAGGTCCTGGGTTCGATTCCCAGGTCAGACAATATGTTGGAAAACCCCAGCGGTGTCCCACCCCGAAGTCTGGATTTGTGCCCGGCTGATGGCTTAAAGTACGAAATAGGATTTTAGAAAAAAAACTTTGTTATATGCACTTCTAAACGGGTCGCTATTATTATTATATTTAACCAAATACATAAAAGTACACTAACGCCCACTTGCACGTTTAGTCGGGTTAGTTAAATAAATGTAGAGTTTGTAAACTCTTGAGTGTTTAAGTTTAGTAATTAACATTTTAACTCAAGTTATGCGTTGCGCTACTAAAAAGTAACATTGGTTTAGTTAATCTGACATTAGTGTTTTTTGGGTTGGGAACATTGTAGTTCTATTGACGAAACATAAAAATAACATCGCAATGTCTGTGCAATGATATGTTATCCGAAATTACTCCGAGTTAACAACTAACCCAGGGTAAATCAAATAATTTATCTTGCGCCAACAAGAGTAAACCTAGGTTAAACTTCTAAGGCCTGTGTTCATCAACATTCAAACCACCGGATAGGTATTTAAACAGTTGGTTTATGTCAAATTTCCTATGAAATTTTGAGTAAACAACTGATTAAATATCTAAACAGTTGTTTTAAATGTTGGTGAACACAGGCCTAAATATTTAACCCACCGATGTGGGTTAAGTCGCTAAACTCTGGGTTAGTGTTAGTAATATCAAAATAAATTTACGATACGAGGTTGCGTTGACAATTTATTTTGTATTTTATATTGTTCGACGTTATAGTAAGTGAAAACTCGGTAGGTACTAAATCAGCAGGCATTATATTCATGAACTCATAACAATAAATACAAATTATAAAAAACTTAGGTACAACATATTTTCCTTATCTGAAGTATTCGTCAATCAATCAATCAACAAAATCTCCATGGAAACCAGATACAATACGATTCAAATCACATGTCGGTGTTCTTGGGCCTTAGATTTTTTTGAATTATTTTGGTGACCGGTTCCATTTTTAGGTCACGATGGAGGTCATCATTTCATATATACCAGGGCGCATTTACAATACTCCTGAGTACCTTATTTTGGAATGTCTGTATCATTTTGATGTTGGTCGGTTTAGTACAGCCCTATAGTTGGACGCTATATTGGTATGAAAATATGCTTATATAATTACATTTTATTATGTATCGATAGGCAGGAATTCTGTCCAATCAACCAATATATGTTTTTGAAACGCATGTCTAGTTCTTGTCTCTTCTTTTTGACGTGCGCTTTCCAGCGCAGTTTCGCGTCAAGCGTTATACCAACATATTTGGCTGTATTTGAGTATGGCACTTGTTGGCCATTTATGAAGACAGGGTGGTAATCACAATTCTTGTTGGTGAAATCAATGTGAGGTGACTCTGATTCATTCAATTTGATTGTCCATTTTTGTGCCCAGTCATGAACTTTATTTACAGTGATTTTCACATTTTTAACTGCTGCCTTGTGGCATGACCCTATAGCCATAATGGCAGTGTCGTCTGCAAAGGTTGCAATTGTATTATTTTCCAGCTCTGGTATATCACACGTGTACAATAGGTAGAGTACTGGACCCAGCACACTACCTTGGGGCACACTGGCTTTAATAATTTTCAACTCGGAATAGGCATCCTCGTGCCTTACTCGAAACATTCTGTATGTAATGTATGATTGCAAGATATCGGAAAAATCATTGAGCAGCATTAGTCGTAGCTTATATATCAAGCCCTTATGCCAAACTCTATCAAAAGCTTGTGCTTCATCTAAAAATACGGTAGAGCAGACGTTTTTATCTTCAAGCGTTCTCTGAATGATATTGGTAATTAAACGAGTTGTATTGATGATTTTTATGATTATAATTCTATAAATAAATATTTGATACGGCCGCGGATCATATTTAGATCAACATACAGCCTGGTACTAACCTGCAAATTGAAAAAACGTAAGAAAATTTAAATTTCGCGGGCTACCCTGACGCTTTCACCACACAATCATTTAATCATTAGTCATGAATAACTGATTAATCATCCATCAAACAAAATTTCGTCCAACACTGACTGTGACATGATGAGATGAATTCAAAGTTTCCTCAACCACAAACACGAGCGAGCACGAATGTTGTGTACCCTTAACTTTTATGACATAAAGATTATTATTGATTTACTAAATTGCAGGTGGTTGGAATTTCATCATCTTTCCACATTGCGAGATTGCAGTGTGGGTTGGCAGAACCTTACCGTTTTGCACAGGCTTCTAGTCTTAAGGTAATTAATATAAAAGTACTAAACTGGGAATTTTATTCCCGATTGCCACCTGGGGGCAATACATTTGGGGGCGACTGGGAATATTTCAAAATTTGTCTGCTTAGCAACGTAAATAACACAATGAATGTTGTTGAACTAATGAAACCGATTTGAATTTTGAATTACCATAACATATTTTTTTTTTTTTTTTGTTTATTTCAGATTGAATTGGAAGGATCTTGTGCTATGCAAGTGGACGGCGAACCTTGGATGCAAGGCCCTGCGACGATATTGATAGAGCCAGCCGGCCAGAGTCTCATGCTTCGAGCATGCGGGAAACAGCGCCGGAATGAATGATGGGCATGCAGTACCTATTTTGAACTCCGAATCTCATTTGTCTTTATAACCACTTTAAGGCAGAACAAAACGTTAGGTGTTAGACGTGTTAGTGTAATAATGAATAGGATTTTAAATGACAAAAACCCACCACTAATACTAGTGCCAATATTTGAAGCACGAGTGCATCATCTATGAGTTTTTCACATAAGTTATAATAAATACTATGATATTTCAAGACATACGGAGTTTTTATTTAAGCCTTCTTTCTTGCCCGTCTCGTGCACAGTTACCTGCACCCTCCAGTACTTAATGAGGCAAACGGCAGACCTGTCCAGGTCGCAACGTACAACTCGGACAAAATAAAAGCAGACCTGTCCAGGTTGCAACGTACAGCTCGGACAAAATAAAAGACTCCAGAAGTACGGCTAAAATATACTTAGGCACTTGTTGACCTGTCCCACCGCCAACGAAGAATTGGCTAGCTAACTACGATTTTCTTGCTCAAGAAACGTACAAAAGATTGTAGGTCCAGTTCACACAAGCCGGCGCCGCGCCGGCGAGTACGAGTACCTAATCGTTTGCCGCAGCGAGAAGAGCTATCAAAGAGAGTATTCGCTCGGCGACGCTTGATTGTATTTTTCTATGAACCTGTATCACCTGAAATAAATGGTATTGTGGCGGCATCAACAACGCCACATGCGAACTACGCATCATAGACCTGACGTCACAAATCTTGCATCGCGCAATCAGTTTACCGCGCGACTAGCATATAAACAACATCCCGACATCAACCGTTGGGCAGTTGCCCACCAGACAACACCCGTCTGGTCGGATGATCCTCCCTTTTCTCCTTCCTTTACTCTATGGAGTATGAGTGAACTTTACACCCTGTTCCTCATACCTCTATAGCACCTATTATTATTATTGTTTCCTTTATTTCATTATAAACATACATTTTATTTTAAAATATTAGAATATAAAAAAATATTGTAGCCCACCAGTGCCAGCGCTCCAGAGAGAGGAATCTCCTTACAATGCGAGTCGTGTCCAGAAGTACCGCTTTCTGAATCAAGCCTTTAATCCAGCTGCTCAACGAGAGCCTCCTTAGGTGTTGGTCGAGGGTCTTGGCAATTAAGCCATTGGCTGATACAACTATCAGCACAATGATCGCTGAGTCCACATCCCCATTTACATGCATGACCGCAAATTTGTCCACATCAAACATCCTGATCGCGGTACTGAAAGTTTCAGTTAGGTATATTCAGTAGTTCCATCAGTTGCAAATTATTGGAGGCAAAGAGTTTTAGGTCATCCATGTAGAGGAGGTGAGTAACCTAACCACCTCTCCTCAGCCGATAGCCGAATCCTCCAACAGTGTGCTTAGGGGATTCGAGGCTAAGCAGAACCAAAGTGGACTCGAACTATATAAAAAATCTGCCTAGCCTTTTCCCAACTATGTTGGGGTCGGCTTCCAGTCTAACCGGATGCAGCTGAATACCAGTATTTTACATGGAGCGACTGCCTATCTGACCTCCACAACCCAGTAACTGGGTAACACGATACCCCTTGGTAAGACTGGCTGTCAGACTTTTGGGCTTCTGACGACCCGTAACGACTGTCAAAGATCCACGAATGACAGCCGGGACCAACGGCTTAACGTGTTTTCCGAGGCACGGAGGAATCTCGGTATGGAAAGATGGTGACCCAAAGTGGACTCAACTATCACCAAGAAATATGCCTCGCTCGATCCTTATCGGTTCGCCATTCCTCTGGATATTTCTCGACATCCTGGATAGCGAAGGACCGTCCTCCACTGCTCTATACACGACATCAGGAAGATGCGCAGAGTTGCATCTACGTTATACAACTCCAGCACCCTCATGAGCCATGTGGCACCGAGTCTTAGGCCTTCTAATAATCTATGCAACATGTCGACAGATCCTTTTGGGAACGACGAACCTGCTGGCTAAAGAGGAAGTCAATGAGGAGCAGCTCCTAAGTACCGCGGGACCCGTTCTTACATCTAAGTATTTTGAGAGGTAGACATGATGAGTTGGTGTCTATATGTTCGTTAATTTTAGCTCTCAAAATGGATGTAAGAACTTTATAGACCTTCGGTAAACATGTGATCGGCCTATTATTTTTAGGTTGCGCGGTGCTACCCGATTTATGGAGCAGGTGGGTAAGTCTTGTCTTTAGGAAACTATAATTATTATTATTAATAGCTCGTCGCCAGGGCGCACTCGCTACTTGTTGCTTACCAACTCGTTTTTAGTTACTAGCTCTACTCGTTTCTCGTTTATCGCTGGCGGTGGGACAGATGCCTAAGCCATGACAAAACGAAATCCGCCCATCAATCTGAAAGTTGGGTCTTGGGCCCCTGCAACAGCAGAGGGTTTCAGTAATTACCAGACGACTGCTAAACTAATGTCTAGGAGCGGAGCTTAAACGGTTTTAAGTAAACGGGATTAAGGAAAGGACATGTACCTAATAAAAACAAAGAATGTTGAGTAACAAGAATTTTAATATACAACCACCAAAATGGAATTCTAAAATTCATCGAAATCTACACAATAAGTCCTGTCTGACTAATTGGACACATTTATTTATTTCGAATAATGATGGAAGGTCTTTCATTTCCCTATAAGGCATACAACAATTAGTAACAATATTATATACATCAAATTATACCTACCTACGAAACAAAAAAAATTGGATTACAAATTGTGACTATTGAACACAGGAATTTTACGATTAGGTAATAAGTTATTATTATTTTTTGGAGAAACTATTAGCTAAGTCTAATGTCAAACATTGATTAATACCTTGGGTACTAAAAACTTACACGCATTACAAATTTGTATAACATTCATATAATAATTTACTAGGTACACACTTAGATTCTGTTTACCCTTAACCTCTTAGATCGTTGTACTCATCATTTTGAACAATTGGACGTAGTTACGCAGAAAGGACTCGACCCACATTGTGGTCAGGGATGAGTTGTATATACCAAAGAGCTCTTAACGGTTGGTACTTTCACTCGGTAAAAAAGATCCGTGACTCTACAAAGGTTGATTTTTTAATGATGGGAACCAACCCACTTGTAGCTGAGTACCTTCCGTTAACCGTTACCTCTCGACCTCTTTGGTATATTATTATACAACTCATCCCTGACCACAATGTGGGTTGAGTCCTTTCTGCTTAACTACGTCCAATTCATCTTCGTAGAATCTGCTTGAGCAATTTTCTGCTCTGATTGTACTGACTCTTGTGAACATAAATGTATGGAACAGCTGATGTTTTTGCTCGATTCCATGATTGCTCCCATTGTATAAGTTGTCCATAATGATGAGTACAATGACCCCCTCAAGAGGTTTAGGGTTAAAACAAAAACTATGCTTGTATAAGGCTATAACAATGACAAAATTTAAAAAATAACAAATATAAAGTTTTTAAAGATAGGATTTGTCGGTCACTATTTTAGGACACTTGAATGGAAGAATTCTATGTAGGATGAATAAGTGTGACATCTTTATCATCCTACTAATAACACGCACCAGCGGCCTGTAAGTCATCTGACAAAAAATACCAGACTAGCTATGCATATTATACAGTGTGTAGTAAATAGTAATCTAGAGGTTACATGAGTAACAGTGAAGTAATTATCTTACAATAATAAGAGATAGTCTACCTCGCTGACAATAGGACTGTTCTACTTAAGATATTGAACACTGCTTAGCTTAGACAGATACTGTTCAAGTCATTTAGTATACGATTGGCATTAAAGACACAAAATAGCTAAGTATCATGATTCCTTAGAGTTAACTCCCTAAATAACATTCGGCTCTGGAATGTCACAAAGTGTAAGAAAGAGCCATTGGTGATTTCTGTCTGATGCCATACCATGATGACTTGTTTGTTTACATAACTAAAACAGACACGTAAACAATTTTAAACAGGTCGCCAATTCTATAAGAAACACGTAAATAACATTAGGTATATTGTGTATTTGAATACAGTTTAAATATAATGTTTTTGAGGAATGTATGTATCTCAAATCATTAAAAAATACATCCAAAAATAAATTCTATAAAAGTAGTTTATAACCACTGTCGTATTATAATGGAATAGTGTTTTAAAAACCCTCAAATTCTTATATGGTTAAAGATATTATTTTGGCACAATATAAACATAACATAATTTCTTAACAACACAGCCCTGAACATAGCGCATGTAAAAAGTAAAAAACTCGTGTCTTGACCCTTACAGGGGCAGATATCACCATGTGCCAATATTTGAATTATCAAGATCGCTTGACACCAGTGCTTATGTTTATGTTTAAAAAACTATAACATTATTTTTTATTCTAATAAACGAGGCATTTGATAACTTGTCATCTTCGAATATGAACCGTTCGTTTTCTGACAAGTTGCGCGTGCAGTGGGTATCACTGCACGCGCCCAGCATCACCTCACCGGCTCGCCGTCAACTTAACTTGATCACGTAACCCGAGGAGACACGCTTATTTAAAGCTTACGATTACGCGATGGCTCGCCATAAGCTGGTCTGGCCCGTTGTAAGCTCGGTAACTGCTGTTTACTAGCTGATTTCGAGCCGAGGGGATGCCGTTACGATTCTTATAAGAGTCCGTTGCAGTATGGAGTTTCATAGAAAGAATCCTGAATGGCTCGTTTGAGGCGATGCTGATCACGTGCAGTGATACATTTGCGTTAAGCTTTACTAGGTATACTACAGCAAACCGGAAAACAGTTTAGTTTTTAATATTATTGGTTTAAGGTACAATTCCGAAGGCAACAGCATACCGGAGACGGCAGCGGCGATGCGGTTGACAATAAACGCAGGCGAGTGCCGCTGCGGTTTAGATTTCGAACGCGAAGACAGCGGCATTTTACTTCTTCAGTTTCGTGAAACTCACTTATCAAACAAAAAAAATACGTCTCCTCGCTCTGTTAGTGACTGGTAGCACTATTGGTACGCCGTCGCCGCTCGACAACCTGCTGTTGCGTTTTCATAGTAATGCATAAAAGCCAGTATTGTCGCTGCGTTTGGGCGGCAGTCGGTACTACCGCTGTCGTCTGCGGTCGCCTTCGGAAATGTACCTTTAGCATGACACCATATAGTTTAGGTAGGTAGTGTTCCCAATGTTTAGGTATTGAGCACAATTTTGATGTATAGACTATCCTTCAATAGCCTTAGGTCTTATTATTCTTTATTAGGGTGGTAGCCTCTTTATAACAATCTATTGGCGAGGCGTAGGTTTCACCAAGTCAAGCCAATTATAACCAAAGTTGACGAAATGGCACCAATGGCTAGCGACTTCTAAGTTTAATACCTAGTTAATCTCCGAGTATGTAACCTAAAATAACGTGCCTAATTCCATTTATAAATATCTCAATAACAAATTATATATAAAACTTTAAAAACAATAAATATCATCAAGAAAATGGTAACTATCAAAACTCTCACACGACTGTGAGTAAATTATAACTTAATTTCTGACTATTATTGAGGTCAATCGTAAAGGTGACAAAACTAGCCTTCATTTAAATTATGTAGAGGATTAATATCCTGTCTGTTAAACTGAATATTCTAAAAAAAAAACATTGCATTTTTTGTTTTGTTTACAGAATTTGATCCTTGTCAGCAAAACAATCGCCTGATGCAGGGATTTTTTTTAAATGAAAAACAATGTTAAGCTAATTAATAGCCTTTCCAATAAAATAAATTATTCAGATGTAGTGTTGTTCTTCTTTTGCGTTTGTTACCCTTAGGATTAACCATACTTATAGTCTCGGGAAAAATGTGTTGTTGTCAGTCAACTCATGACATGATAGACCTCGTCCTATGGACCAGTCAAGCCTAGTACCAACATCAAACAAGCATGGGTCTTCGACTATAAAATCTATGCAAGCAACTACTTTATTTCTGTTATAAAATTATATTATGTATCGTCGAATTCCTTAACTTGTAATACTAAATGCATCTAATAAAGTCTAGTCAACACACATTGTCTAAAACCATTCTATAAAACCATGCAAAAGTACATGTGCCCTACAGCAAAATCTTCTACATGGTTAACCTCTCTGGTGGTTTGATTGCACCAAATCTCATTCTCAGTTGTTCTAGAAATACGAATGTTAAAATAGTGTGAGGCGCAAGTCTAACAAATGCTGGAATGTATCCTTTAAAGAATGCTAGGGGGCCTTCCCTGCCAGTACTGCTGATGAGATGGAAAATGCCATTAAATTCGCCTGGCTTGGCGTTCATCGCACGTGTTTTGAGGACGTCCACCGGTTGTGTCATAGTTGTTGCTACACCTCCCTGGAAATATTAAATAAAACACGTTAACTTTTTAGAGAAACAAATGAACTAGTTAAGAAGTTTACACAAGTTTAGGTTACAATAACCTTACCGCTAATAAACTCGATGTGACATGCGTTACGACATTCTCGTCGAAATATGGAGTGGTGAGCAGTAGTATCTTGATCTGATCATAAAAGGCTAATTGTCCTATAGTCATGAGGGCTGCACGGCTGCAAGTCATAGTGGCTCCCGCCCAAAGTCGTGTTACACCTTCAGTTGCTGCTACTCGCCATAAGCCATGAATAGCATTTTTGTAGCTGAAATAAATTCGGAATTGAAACTTATTCCAAGTATCGGATTGAAGGTCAAACCAGTGATATCAGTTCTGTTTCTCGTTTAGAAAAATAGTAATAACAGCTAGCAAGATATAATAAATATCTTCCATGGCGCAATAGTAAACATTTGTGTTAAACATCATGACATGGTGCGTATATGTGTATGTAGCAAGCATTTCTCATCTTTTGTGTTCCTTTTAACTGGCAGTAACGGGGATTGTGCCCGGCGCGATCAACCGAAAAGAGCGGCTAGGGCAAAGGTAAGATATCTTCAAACAGAGTTTAACCTGAACAGGGTTTGTTTACACAGCGCCAGCCCTAGCCTTTGATCAGTGTAGAGCGAGATTGTCTTTCGGCGCCCTTTGGTCGAAGCCATTACGAAGCCCTGATTTCAGCTGTGCACAAAAGAACTGTCACCCATGTAATTTTACAAGAAATCTAGACTAGCCTTGAACCTAGTCCGTAAACAGCATTTCTTGAAAGTCAGATTTAGCTTTTAAAAAAGTCTTTAGATCTACGGGTTTATTTAGAGGCAATCTACGGATTTTTCAGCGTCACCCTATGGATTAAAAAAAATCTGATCTGGCAACACTGCTCCCGCGCCTCTCAAAAGGCGCCATCAAAATTATATTTTGCACTGGAAATTGTTTTTCGCATTTGGCTTGTTGGCTCCGCTTGCCATCTGGCGCCTAGATCGACCCCTCCTCTCAATCTACCCTAGGGCCGGCTATAAAAATTTATAACACTGGCTAATGCTTGCGTGAAGGTCGGAAATTATCCCATGGCAACATACTGCTGGAAACCTATGTCCTAACCCACGTTATGGTCTACCTGAGTGCGATTGAGGAATGAAAGGTAACAGTTAAGACAGACAGAGTAACTTTCTTAATAATATTAGTATGGACAGATGGTTGTTTCAGAGGTTAACACAAAATTATTACATACTTCCTTCTTTGCTCAGGTGGCAGTTTGACATCATTTTGCATTCGCACATTGACTAAATCTGCAGGATTTCCTACAAATCCTCCAGCAAATCCACCAAGTCCAGCTATAAATGCGGACATATAAAACGCTATGGGGCGACCCTAAAAATATAAAGATACAATTTTTACTTCAGAAACATACAATTTAACACTACAACTATAATTTTTGTAAAAAAAATGTTTTTTTATTAAGGGACAGAGAGTGCTTTTGCTCACTGCTTCTACTGCTTATTTTATAGTAACTTAAGAATGTAAGTTTATGGCACTAGAAAAATTTGAACTTCTCTGTATTCTGCTCTTGCAGAATATTTGTCGTTTTTGTTGTTTAGACTTTAATATTAAAAGCAAATGCTCACATCTTTAGGAGAAAGTTGTTGTTTAGCCATCTCATAAATTCCAAATCTTGCTGTTGAGTATGTTAGCTGTCTCAGCAATGAAGCTGAGATACCATTGTAAAGACCCATGATACCTAAAAAGAACACATTTTATTCATTCTATCAATAATGATGGCCAGCACCAATCCACTTACCATCAGGAGTACTTAAAAAAAAAAAACAGTTTTTTTTTATTATTTAAGTACTCCTGATGATAAGTGGATTAACCGCAGATTTTCTCTTAAGTTTTATAATTTCTTTTAAAAACGTGTATTGATTATAATTATGTTTCTATGCTTGCTGAGTTTATTTTAAATAAATCACTCTAATTTTATCTATTTTCAAATATTGCCTGCAGGTGAAGTTTGAAAATATTTTGGTAGTAATATACTACAAGCTCTAATCCTTTAATAAATTGCTCATAAACATCACATAACATTTACCTTGATTTTTGACCACTATTCCAACAAGTTGCACCATAGAGATGTTCTTTCCCTTCTGGGTTTGCATTTGAACTTTTAGCAAATCCAATGGGTGTGTGATACAGGCAGCTCCGGCTGATGCCAGACCTCCAAAATACCATTTCGATACTCTTATTTCTTTCGGTAATATCCCATCGTGTATATTCATTGTGTGATCTGAAAACCAAGGCAATTGTTTACAAATATTTCAGTGCAGAAGTCAGAATATACAAGGTAAATACAAAGAAAGTTAATTTCGGAGTAATTTTGATACAACAACCATGTTTGCATTGTTCCTTCTAGACGATATCATTGATTATATTTTATTTATTTATTTTTTGAGCTTGTCGGTTTTGGTTTTGCTGTAAATGTGTGAAGTTTAGATAAGACAATGGTACCTTTTGAAATTGAACAAGCCTTACTTGTTAGCAGAGATTTCGGGCGAGAAATTAATTAAATAAACAAGACGTCTTATTTTTTAAACTTGTAAATGCGAGTTCTATGGTGTTCCACTTTTAAGACAAAAGTCACGTCCATTCTTAATTATTAACGTTTGACACTAATTTAATTTGTAAAGTGTCAGTAACAAGTGACATTTAATAGACGACAGTGACGAAGGCTGACAAGCAGTGTTGTCACACATGATTTTAGAAAATTGGTAGATGGCATGTTTTATGAGTTAGCCGCGTGGTTGGAATGGACATTGTCAAAAATAGGTAGAAATAAAAAGGTTTTCTGTTCCAAAGAGGTTTTATTCTTTTATTGGTGACGTTAGATCGGATCTTTGATTCCGTGTTCCTTCTCCTCTGCTATCATTTTCATCGTTGCTGTTAGAATCCATTGTGATGTGATGATAACGAGACGAGAATAGGTAAAAAAGCACGTTAATAGTTGTATACAAAATTCAAATGGCTGCGAACGAAATATAAACAAAAAGCGCGAACTCACTTTTCATTAAAAAATTTCAAACATTCCAGTTCGCGATAATTTTGTCCACAAACAACTTACAATGTATCGTTGTCACGCTCACTCCGCTCTCGCTCACATCAATACCGACGCGACGGAAAGAGAAATATCGCGCCAATTGGAGCACTGATTGTTTCGGAACGCTGCTAACTGTCAGTGTCGTCTATCCGTCACGTAGAGTTCCGTTTCAAGTGTCAAAATTTATTTGTTACTATCCCCGCGTTCCGAGTTGCGATAATATCGATATTCGCGTGCTAAAACCCGTACCGAATTAGCGTGAGCGCGATAACGATGTCCCGTGAAACGTCATAGATGACGTCATGACATTCGCCATCTTGCGATAACGCCGACCATGCCTTTTACTAATATCGCCGTGAGCGCTGTCAAAAATGACAGTGTGCTGTTTTGTTTTGAGTCGCATCTTATCGTATCGTGGCATTTTCAAAATTGTTCTTCTGGCTACAATTGCTACCTAACCTAAGAAGAACAAATTTTTGGTATATACACAGAGAAATACTCTAATATCGTTTTGACATTGCGTGAGCACCGTGAGCGCGTTCACGAACGTTCCGAGTTGTTGACAGCTCTCGGCTGTCATAATCGTAATATCTAAATCGGAACGCATGTGAGACGATGTGAGCGCTGTGAGCGATTATAGCCAATTCGGAAAGCGGCCTATCTCGATCCGACGAGACGGTAACGTTCCATTACATGTACATGACACATGCACGGATCAAATTAAAAAAAAAAAAAAAAAAAAGTAATATTTTGATAAATAGGTAGATTTGAGGCCGAAGTTGGTAGATAGGTAGATGGGAGGTGAAATAGGTAGATCTACCATAAAGTTGGTAGACGTGACAACGCTGCTGACAAGTACGTACAACGCAGCTTCTTTTGGCGCGTACTCGCTTAGCCAAAATCGGAACTAACGCTAAGTCATTGATAGATGTATACCAACAGCGCGCTCTTGTCAATGTCATTCAGGCCCCAAAAGATCCTTTTACTATAATAGTACAAATAGAACATACTAATTCTATGGATTGGACTTGAAATTAGACCTGTCACGGGAACACCGAACACAAACGTGTTGCGCGGCCGATTTTTGCCATTGATTTTACGGGCATTATTTTATAATATCTCAAGTCCATACTTGTCAGCATGAAATTAGTAAGTAATAATAAAGTACGGTGGCCAGCGCATCAAGTTACCACAAACTGTCAAATTTTCTCGTTCGATTTTGAACTTGATCATTAGGAGTTTAAAGTTTAAAATTGTTTGAAGCAAAGTTTCATGTAGTTTGATGTGCTGGCCACTCACTGTACAACTTGTCAATGATGATCACGTGACGATAAGACTGGGAATACACGTCAGATTTTTTCATCAAATAGTCGGATCCGATAGTCTGATCTGGGTCCCTAGCTTGAACATTTAACACACGCCCGATCCGGTAGATCGGTCGTGTGTTGTGTGTTCATGTAAAATAATGGCTCCAACGCCTTCCGATGAAAAAATGACTCCGATGAAGATGAAAAAATCTGACGTGTATTCCCAGTCTAAAGTGTTCTCATTTGTCTATAGTTTAGAGTAGTAGTTTAGAGTAATAGTTTAGAGCCTCCTACTGCGTTTATTAATTTTAACATCTGAGCCAAACTGCACATCTGCTATAACGTTAATGCTTCGGTCACACCTGCGTCGTTATGCTTAAATTACCGCGCGAAACATTACACAGATATGGCCAATATTTAGTACAGTGGCCAGCACATCAATCTACACGAACCTGTCAAACTTCAAACGATTTTAAACTGTAAAATGTTGACTATTATGTTCAAAATCGAACGAGACAATTTTAGAGTTTGTGGTAACTTTATGTGCTCGCCACCGTACGTTAATTGAGTTGTGTCATTGATAACGCAGGTGTAGCAGGAGCGCTCGTACCCACGGGCGATCTTTTATCTATCGTGCACTGGATTTCCAAATTCAACGCACTGCTTAGTGCTGAGAGTTGAAAATCTATTGGTGTATTTTTTTGACGCCCTAGGATGCGCTCTGTTTGATTCTCAATGTTCGGCTCAACACCGGGAATTGGAAATCCAGTACGCGATAAAATAATCGCCTGTGCGTACTTGGGCTTACAAACATGAGAAGAGTATTGACGATTTGACGTAGCGAAATAACCTCTAAATTTATCTATGCCTAACGATGCAAACGCTGACATTGCTAACCTTCAAAGCGGTCATCATAATTTATTATTTTCAAGGTTGTTAACTGTTTGGTTAGTGTACTATAATTATATTGGCAGATTTCCCTGTATTCCGTAATTCCGTGAATATTTAAAATATTTACATGCTTATATAAAAAGGTTGGTACTTACTTTTCGTGTTTCTCAGTTCCCACTTCGTAAAAGTAAATAAAACGATTACTGTACGGTTGCACTGTTGTCACTTGGAACACCTATTTCATAAATAGGTAACTAATGTGTACGTTTAGATCAAAATCCAGCAGAGAAATGGTAACGGTAAACTAACGTAACGAGCACCTACTTGGCTAAGGTCGCGCGAGCTTGCCTTCCATGAAAATTGAACACGCGGCCAGTGTTTTAAAACACCCAGTAATGACTGCGTTACGCTTATCGCCCGCTACAGAGTGTTATAGTGAAACTGAAGTCGTAGTCACTTGTTAAACTTTTTATTAGCCATCACTTGTTTCTTATTAGTGGACTTGTGGAAGTTGTGCATTCATTCATTTTTGTTCCAGAATGTCATCAGATATAGTAACATTGCTACAGCTGGATAAAGCTTTATCTAGTAGAGTAGTTGTTGTAAAAGAAATCAATAGATGTGACAGTTCATTTATCACAAGTTGTGTTTTAAACTATTGCATCAAGAATGAGACTGCTGTAATCATATTGTCAACCCACAATTCTTTACAACACTACCAGAATGTGGGTCTCAAGATGAATTACAACTTGCAGAGATATGTGGATACAGGACTCGTAGACTATTTTAACATAGGAGAGTATTGTATAAATACTTTACTTTCTGACAATAACTTACCACAACTATTTCCAAAATTGAAAGAAAAAGTATTGTCAATGAGGCAGAAGCATGATACGGTTAATGTTATATTAGATGGCATTTCACACTTATTTGATTTGAATTACACACTCAGAGAAGTAAATATGTTATGTCAAGAGTTGATTCCATTTGTTACTTGCTACAATAATTCATTCATTCTTTTTCACTGCAATGAGGCAATTGAGGATGATGTATCATGTGTAATGTCAAATCTACTATCACATAAAGCTCACACAGTCTTGGAAGTTGAGAATCTACCTTCAGGTTGGAGTACAGATGTGTCAGGACATCTGACAATTAAGTATCCAGGTCTAAAATATGATAATGACCACATTTATATAATGGACATTAAACCATCTCGATATCTTTTCAAATTATTTGATAGAGGTGTTAAATTGTTTGCCCCAGGTACAGTTTAAGTTCAATGTATAAAATATTTAAAATTGTTAAAAATAAATGCTGTTAAATTATCTATGTTTTTATTTATTTTTAAAACAACACTACATAGGTACAGATGTACACTCAATCTCCCATTGAAGTGGCAATGCATAAGATGCTTCTGGTGTTCCTGAAGCACTTAAAACTGATTTCAGTAAGTACTATACCTACATCCAGCCAGACATACGACTTCCATGGATGTTCTATTTAATGTGTTATCAATAGATATGATATTTAACTAGCTTAGTAGTTTTCTCTCTGCCTACGTTCTTTACAGTCAATACAGTTATTGAAGGGGTGACGAATTTTTGAAAAAATACTAAATGAGATAATCAAAAGTAGGTAGCAGGTTATTAAAACATAACACGAAAGTAGAAACAATTCAACCAACTGCTATAATCAACTTATAGTGTTGAAATGTGAGGTCTTACATGAGCAACTTAATTGCGCAATTCTTGGCAAATGTGGCCATAATGACCATATGTGATGTGCTGTGTGGTGGATGATTTGTAGGTGGCCTGGCTGTGATGTCATGTGATGTGGTGAGGTGGGCAAAGCAGACCAATTTACGGCAAGGTACAGTGGCCAGCACATTAAGCTACACGAAATTAGTACCTAAGTATAATGCCACGGCCGTGTACGTTACCCCAGCAGGAAAGTGTCTCCTAGAGTGATATGAGTGGAACGTATAATTAGTGCGTAATCTGCTGTAGGTAAATGTGCGCAAAATAAAAAAAATTGTGCGTTTTGTTGTTTTGGAATAAAACGGAAAAAACGATTCCTGCTGGAGTAACGTTTTTCCAGCAGGAAAATTCTAAACGAAAGGTCGGAGAGAGAAATATTTTGCATGAGCAGAAAGCTTATATTTGTGCAAAAATGTGCGCCGAAAATATAATTTGTGCGTCTTCAGGTTTTCGAGATATTGTATTTCCTGCTGGAGTAACGTTTTGCAGAATCGTGTATCTCTAAAACCATTATATGTGCGCCTGTAGAATAAACATATACGAGTACCTCTTTTTTGTGCATATTTGTGACAGAATTAGATTTACGAAAATATTAATAATTTTCAAGTAATCGCGCTTTTTTGAAAACCCGAAAAAATATCGTAGCGCCTAAATGAGAAAACGTATAAGCTCGCTGAAAACTGTATTCGATCCTTCTTGGCGCTTTTAATAACCATAAAAAGTTTCAAAAGTGTACATGCATGCGTTATTGAATAATATTGCTAAAAGTCAAAACGACGGTGTCATAACTTTGACGGCAAAATACAAGAAACCGGCTCAACCCAAGATGTGTGGGTGGTCAAAAATATATACTGAAAATATTCAGCTTGGAAATGTTCGCATTATGTAGATATAAACAAAAAACAAAACATGTACACAACGGCTGGTTATCCGACCAAATTCGAATGACTAGAAAAATGCGACGATTTCATACTTAACGATGACCATCTTTATTGGACGTATTAAACCTAAGCTGTTGTCCGAACAGTCGCGTTCAAACGTTTATTGGCAATTATATGACCTAACTTTGGGGGCTAATTAAAAATATTAACATGGGACTTAAACATAACTGGCGAAATGTGGGTTTACTATAGGTACACCTCTGCCCAACCCTTCGGGGAAAGGAAGCGTGATATGATAAAAAAAATGCGTATTGATGACGAAAAACTTAATTATTTTATCTAACCTACGGCTTAAATCAATATAATGTAGATACTCTATGTCTTTTTTTACTGTTATGTTAATTGGCTTTTTATTTTTAATGTATAAACTGTAGGTATCTGTAGCCTCTTTTTCACACATTTCTTGAACTACTTATTTTTTAGGGTGTCGTACCTCAAAGGAAAAAACGGAACCCTTATAGGATCACTCGTGTGTCTGTCTGTCTGTCTGTCCCTCTATCACAGCCAATTTGCTCCGAATGTAACGGACCGATTAAGTTGAAATTTGGTATACATATCAATTTGAGTGACCCAAACACGGATATGAACCGTAAATAAATGAATTTAGAATATTAGGGTCATTTTTAGGGGGCAAACAAGAAAATTTAAAAAAAAGTTTTGCAAACTGTACCGAGTGACATATCAAATAAAAGGGCTTACTGTGAGAGTCTCAAAAATATTTTTTATATAATTTTAAAATATTTTTTTAAAAGTATAAGTGAAAATAGGCGAAAATTGACCATTCCCCCCCTTGTCTCCGAAACTACTGAACTTAAAATTTTGAAAACAAAAAATACAGAAAATAGTTCTATACTTATAGATTACAGGAAAATCTATAAGAAGTCTATGGTCTTAAAATTACATGGTAAATCTCTCGATATTGTGCGTACAAACTTACATTTGCAGTTGGAATTTAGGGGAGATTATGTTTACCAACTACAATGTTAGTTTGTTCTTAGGATAAATTCTTTCCAAGTGCGGAACCCTTCATTGTGCGTGGTCCGACAGCCGACACGCACTTGGGCGGTTTTTTTTTTTAAATAACCGCATATCATGTTTTTGGTCTTTATAGTACTTTTTTTCTACTATAATTATAAATGCAAATGTCTGGATGTACCTACCTATGTCCTTCGTTCACACACAAAACACTGAATGAATTTCAATGTTTGGAAATAAGAAGATAACATATACCTTGGAATAGCACTTAGGCTACTTTTTATAATGTACTTAATCATGTGCAAAAGTCACGGAAACAGATAATGGAATATAATCTAATAACAAGTTTATTTTTTTACTTCTTTTCTACTTCAGTGTATTCAGGCACAACACGTGTCAACCGGTTCGTGAGTAAAGTTAAGAGTCTATACAACCTCAGCGCCACCTCACTCGCACACTATTGCTACCGGTCACGCGAGCAAGCGAGACAGGGCGGCAGGAAAAAGGCTCCAAGGTGCCGATAGTTTAGGTAATTTCGTTTTACGGTGAAAATAATGGTCATTTAAAAAAAATTAAATAACATAAGACCAGGGCCTCAAGTCTGCTATTACAATAGTGTCTTTGACAGTGTTTGTATGGCAAATCTGTCAAAAACTCACAATGAAGAGACCATTCTGACACTATTGTAATAGCAGACTTGAGGCCCTGCTTTATAGTTAGTTCATTTAATACGCAAAGTTTCATTATCTAATTTGAAGTATTTTTTTGAATACCAGCGGTTTATTGTTCGGTTTGGAGGTAACTTTGGATTTTTTTTCTATAGAGAAAATTTTATGGAATCGCGTTTTCGGCTAACTTATTACTTAACATTAATCCTCAACTTTACCATATCTTTATTTCAAAATTAATGCTGCAGTATTTTCGACATAACGGAGGATCATGCTAAGCCATTTAAGACAGTATAGGCCCTTAAGAAGGTCATCGTTATGTATGAAATCATCGCATTTTACTAGTCATTCGAATTTGGTGGGATAACCAGCCGTTGTGTACATGTTTTGTTTTTTGTTTATATCTACTTAATGCGAACATTTCCAAACTGAATATTTTCACTATATATTTTTGACTAAACGCACTAATTCTTGGTTTAGACCCACACATCTTGGGTTGAGCCGGTTTCTTGTATTTAGCACCTCTCCTCGGACGTTTTTCACCCGTGAAACAGATTGGTTGCTGTGACCCAAATCGGTCCGGACTGTCCGGAGGATAGTAGGTAAAGTTAGTAATACTATCTAGTAACTTAACTAAACTGTAAAAAAATCTTCAGCTGGCAACAATAATCTGAAAAAAAAAAAAAAACCCGATTACTTTGTTGTATGAGTAGGTAAGAATGTAGAATTATGATAACATTTCAGACTATATTTCACGTTGTCAGCTGAAGATTTTTAAAGTTTGCCGCCATTTTGCTTGTGCCACGACTTGCTGGTCGAACTCTACCTACAGCGATAGTAGTATAAGAAACATAACTAATGGGCTTCTCTTCAGCTGAAAATCAGAAAGCAAAAATTTTTTTATAGCATGACGAACATTTTGCTTCTATAAATACCTACATTGCTTTAAAATACAGCTAAGTGTTTTAAATATTACCTACTGGGAATCGAACCACTCAATCTCGGCAGCTGCGACTGCAACCACTGCATAGACCTGCGAAAAACGTACTTTAAGAAATATAGAACCGAGCAGTTATAGGTAAATTACCTACCCGTTATGTACGCACAGTTATCCATAGTCCATAGAACGTAATATTTGTATGTACCTATAGTTTAGTTCCCAATTTGTATGAAGGTATATGTATAATTAATAGCTTCCTAGGTACGTACAATGTCCAGCACATTAAGCTGCACGAAACTGTCAAATTTCTCCAAACGATTTTATACTTTAAAATGTTGAAGATTAAGTTCAAAATCGAACGAGAAAATTTGACAGTTTGTGGTAACATTATGTGCTGGCCACCGTACATGACGGCGCATGAAACTTTTATTTGTGGTGATTAACTGTTGCCCCAGCGACCGCCCAAAGCGAAGGCTGTATTTTGACCAGCGTTCAGTCCACGTGAGACGACGCGGGCGGAGAACGTTTGACTTCGCACCCTATGATTATACCCTTAGAAAATAAAGTTTAATGAGAGTTATTAATATTATTGACAGTTTTATAAAAAATATTTATCCGAGCTTATTATTTACAATGTGCTCTATAATTTTAGGCTAATTTTTCAAGTGTAAATTGTTGAGCACAGCAGTACAGAGACGTCATTGTGCTTGGATGCGTTTGAATCAACGAAGTGATGCCATGATTCAGAGCACTCTGGCTGCCTCTGACAGATCACACGGCAGCATCCGTACCGTCTCCGAGGAGAAACTGATGGTAGGTACCGTTGTAATTAAATATCTGTATGTAGGTAATAAACGTTTTATTAAATAAGTAAATAATTCATGTATATACATAACTCTAAGATATAGGTAATGTAGGGGCAGTCTGGTTATGGACCAATTACCTACTTAGTACGTAAGTAGGTCCTTTTTACTTTATGGCGATTATGCACTAAGTAGGCACATAAACCTACATATTAATTGCCATTTTATGTAAGTACCTACTTATTTAAAATATCTGTGTTTAAATACTAGCTTTTGCCCGCGGCTTCGCCCGCGTGGATGTCGGTTATCGCGTGAAAAAGTAGCCTATGTCCTTCTCCATATCCCAGGCTATATCTCTGCCAAATTTCATGACGATCGGTTCAGCGGTTGAGGCGTGAAAACGTAACATACAGACAGACAGACAGAGTTACTTTCACATTTATAATATTAGTATGGATGATGTGTTCAGTAAACATTGTACATACCTACATTTAATTAGCCTCTGTCTATCAAAGGGCATAAATACGTACAATATACATAGGTCGGTATAACTACACCGCGCACCGTGTTGCAAATTGCAGTACCTAGCCAAAGAACTATGTAGGTACCTACGTATACTACCTAAATCCTCCTGCCCTACTTTAGATATTAAGCCGACAGGTAGGGTAAAAGGTAACAGACAGACAGACACTAGACAGTTACTTTTGCGTTTATAATATTAGTAGGTATAGACACGGAAGTATGGATTCACATACGGTTTTGGCTGGTACCATGAAGCTGGCATTTAAGTACATATGATTGTTCTGTACTAATAAATATTTGAGGTACCTACCTAGTCAATCGTTTATAGTTTGTTGCTCTTAGAAAACAATATCGAGTAAGAAATACAGTCCGAAGGCAACGGCAGCCGCAAACGACAACACAGTTGATAATACAATGACGCTACGGTATAAATTCTGAACGCGACGTCACTTTACGGCTTATTCCACTAATCCCCCCTGAGAGAATCCCCCTCAGTGGAAAAAACTGAACCCTAATGTAAAAAAATCACTTTCAGGGGGATCTTGGAATAAGTTTTTTTTTGTTTTATCAATTCTAGTTTTCCCCCCTTAGCGGGATTATCAGGGGTGAATTCTAGACTGTTTTCAGATTCCACTTTTCCTCCTACACTGAAAATAATAATTAGCCGAACTAATTAAGTTACTTCAAAAATAACTCAACTTTAGTTAAAAGGAAATAAACTTTGCTTAAATTTAACAAAACGATTTTGTAGTGCGCAAAACAGGGTTTTGTAACAGATAACATCTAGTTCGCAAGTCACAATTTTTGTGTAAACAGTAACCAAGTTTTTGCTAAACATTTCTTTCAGTGTAGGGGGGATTTTCAGGGGAGATTTGTGGAATAAGTCACTTCTACGAGGGCCCGGTGCCGTCGTAGAAGTGACTGACGTTTTTGTCAGGCAACAACTTCTTGTCGCTCTTTTAGTACCAGCCACTGACTGCTAGCACTACCGTTATGCCGTCAGCAGTCACCCAACACACGCAGCAGCAGGCGGCATTGTCGCCATTTACAAAAGCATAGAAATACATAGAAACCAGTAATTTAGGTGTGGTCTGTTATTGCGGTTGAACGGCACAGCCGCTGCCATCTGAGGTATGCCGTCGCCTTCGAGCTTCGGAATTACCCTTTACACAATTCATCCAATTTCTATATATCTATAAACATAATCAGCACTCAGCCTATTATGTTCACACTTCTGGGACTCAGACCTCCTCTCTGTAGGATGCAGTTGGCAGTACCTATCTTGCATCTCGTGGGTCCAGTACGGCAGGAAATTTCAGTCTGGGCGAATGACTATTTCTGATCCCCAATAAAAAGGATGACGCTAATCAAATCCATGTACCCTAAGTGTGTGAGAGCACAGACTGACTGCATCCATTCCAACTGGAACATTTGTATCACGCATGTTATGTGCGCTACAACAATATAAGTTGAAAGATTTGTTGATGATTTTAATTATTAATTCTGTAAATACATAATAATATTTGTTACGATCGCGAATTATATTTTGATCAGCATACAACCTGGGCCTCAAGTCTGCTATTACAATAGTGTCAGAATGGTCTCTTCATTGTGAGTTTTTGACAGATTTGTCATACAAACACTGTCAAATACTCACAATGGCGAGACCATTCTGACACTATTGTAATAGCAGAGTTGAGGCCCTGATACCTACTGACCTGAAAATGAGGACTATCGCGTTTGAATTCGCTGCTAGAGGCGCTAGTGTAGAGTGAGGTCTCTAGAAATGTCAAATGTGAAACTGAACGTTCACTGTTTGCGGGATTTTCTGTCGCAAATTGTTACTAATTATTCATAAATGTAAAGATTGTGGTTACCTTTACATATTAGAAATTAGATCCTAAGTTGTTACTTAAAATCTTAAGCCATACCTAAGCTTAATATTATAAATAACAATTTAGGATCTAATTTCGTAGCACTTGGAGGAAGAACAATATTTGTCTGCCTAATGCTTGCCAATTTTAGGAATTTCATTTGATATTTTAAAATGTAATAAAATAAACATTTTATGAAGTAATGTGTACTTAAACGTAATCAAAACATATAAAATAAAAGTATGTACTGACAAGACCTTACTCAACAGTGGCGCCAACTAGTGAGCACAAAAACGATAGACCCCATTGCATAAAACGTAAGTGAATTTGAATTTCGCGGGCTACCTTAACACATCCCCATAATATTTAAAAGCTTTAAAGGCTTTGTACCAACTAGATACTTTGACAGTTTGTATAATTGTTTTATTACCGAATACCACGGTGTTTATGCAACAGGTGGCGGTGCGCGTGCGGCCGCAACGAGCAGATGAAGGTCCCCGGATCGTGCACGTGGTCAGCGATAAGGTTACTGCATTACCTAATGTACCCATACGTCCATCACACTAGTTACATAAAGAGGTTCTATGATAAGGTTAGGTATACTTTACCTAATAGGTACACTTATACACGTAGGTATATCAAATGACGTATTATATAGGTAAGTCAAAGTCAAAGTCAAATCATGTATTTCAAATAGGCACGAAGATGCACTTTTGAACGTCAAAAATTACATGAATAGTTAATTGATTCTAGTTGCGCCTTCCAAAAGGTAGTTATGTATGGAGAAGAATGGGCAAGAAACTCCATACTTACTCTTTTAAAATGTTAACAATAGTTTGTATACATTAATTAATAATTATAGGTGAAGACGATGTACCTAGAATAATAATAAAAAAAATTACTTACAACAATTGGTAAAAAGAATGAAAAGTGAAGTAATGACAGAACAATTAATAAATGCGATAGGTACATGGTGCTCACATATTTACAAACATTCTATATGATTTTCCAAAAAAAAAGGTAAGGTTATCATAGGGTATAACACTCTAGTTTTAGATGTTTAATGCATAAACTTGCAATATGCGTCCCACGACTTTGCCACATGGAGGGAAAGTAAATACCTTAAATACTGAGGATAGAAAAAAATGCTGAATGACGACTTCATTTTTATTTTAAGAAAAATACTTTCATTTTTTTTTTAATAATCCCCTGTCTGAATCGAGAATCGAACTCGCTAAATGTGAAAAAAATAAAACCTGATGTACCGATCGAAAAGCTCAATCATATAGGTACATTTATTTCTTATGAATAACATAGTTTCTAAAATGAAAGGAAGACCATGAAATTTAACGTTTGAAGTCTTCATTCGGAATTTTTTTCTATATACAGTATTTAAGGTAGATACTTTCCCTCCATGTGGCAAAGTCGTACTGTATACTGTTCTTAACATGCGGTGTCTTAGTGGCGCGACACGCGATGCGACACAAAGACACCGCGTGTTATACGACGAGCGGTGCCTTTGTGTCGCGTCGTGTGTCGCTTGTGTTTGTAGGAGACTTAAGCCAAAGTGTTTTCATAATATGGCGCATTACACCAAGTCTATTCTTAACAATGCTAAATTACATTCGCCCATATTTTCATTGTAACCAACTTTCCTCTTGTTGAAGATATCTACTTGCGTGTTTCATGGGGAGAACTTTAAGTTAGGAACTAGGTTAAAACAAATACGTATAAAATATATGTCATGCGATATAAGCCATAATAATTTATGTCATAAATAATTAAACAGTTTATAGCGGTTTATAGCATAGGTAAGGCAAACCATTAAAATTATACAATTTCTTAAACACTAAATTTCTATAGAAATGCTGCACGCATTTGCATATCCTAAATAGTAAAATAATAAAATGCAAAATGCAAAATTTAAATATGCAAAGTTTATTAATAGTTAAATGCAAAAGTAGGTAGTAGGGTACCTTATATTGTTAATTATTTTCTTGAATGGGTTTCAGCAGAAAAATTCTGAACAAAACTGTATACTAGCTCATTTTGGGTATTTTGTCCCTTACGTCAATTGAACCTACGGTCGACGATATTTTGAGCAATACCTTCATACAAGCTAAAAATAAAACATCAAGAGAGTTTACGAGAGCCCAAAATAAATAATTAAAATAAAACACCTGGGGGCCAAGTCTACTAATGTACAAACGTTGCAATGGTCTCTTCATTGTGAGTTTTTTTGACAGATTTGCCATACAAACACTGTCAAATACTCACAATCGCGAGACCATTGCAACGTTTGTAAATTAGTAGAGTTAAGCCCCAGGGACTCAAGTCTGCTATTACAATAGTGTCAGAATGGTGTCGCCATTGTGAGTATTTGACAGTGTTTGTATGGCATTTTTATTCTAGTAGCACAATTTCTTTGTCGCTGCCTGTCGCGCCCGCGATATCGTGCGAGTCCGTACGAGCCTTTAATATAAGATGTCAGCCAAAACACAATATTTTATCAGTATAATCGATTCATTTCACATTTAAACCCTATCGTGTCGTTGCTACCGACAAGATAACGTGTGTTATCACTATCAGATGCTGGTGCTGGCAGAGGAGGCGGACAGCCGTCGAGATGTGCTGCGTCAGCGCCGCCTCAACGACAAGCACTACGTGTATGACCGCGTGTTTGGAGAAGGCAGCACACAAGTGCGTAATGTTAACGGCTTCCTATCATAGTACCTATCATAGTCTGCTGTAGTATAGCAGACGGATATTTTTGCAATGAGCAGCGTCAGCGCCGGCACTATGACAAAACTGGTAGTCGGTATCAGAATTGGCGTATAGATGACAGAGATCGGATATTCGGATGCATATTCACCTAAAGTTGAGATGCTGGCTAATATGGAATGCGCTTTTGTATCGATCGTAAAAATCCCGCAATTCCGGAATCGAGTGTTTTTTCTTACTATAGAATCTTACCTTAACCTAACTAAGTAGCCGAGGTAATGTTTACACCTAATCAGGTTATAGTACCTACCTACTTAATTTACCAAAAATAATAATTTTAATTTATGTTTTTTTTCTTTCTTGTTTTAACTAACACACACCACCCCCTCTTACACCCTACATACACGTTTGCATCGGGAGTTAAACATTCATTTTAAATAAATATGCATCTGAATACTTAGTTATGCAATCCAAGAATCCCGGGTATTTTTTTTTAATCAACTTTAGGTAAATATGCATCCGATTATCCGATCTCTATAGATGAATGTGTAACGCTCATAACAATAGTGAAATATTTTATCCAATCGCGTCCAATTGTAAATCTAAACCATCCAGGTACCCATTCAAATACACAAAAAATTGCATCAGTCCAGCCGTTTAGGAGGAGTTCAATGATATCCACACGTACAGAAGAATTAAATATAATGGCGATTCGGTTATCAAATTAAATAGTACAGCGGTTATTACCAAGACGTTATCAGTGCTAAATAAAATATAAATTTTACTAAAAATAGAAAACTAAACTTATCAAAGAAAAAAATAACGTAAAAATTGGCACGTAATCAACTACCCTTGATAATAAGGTACTAGACACGCGTGGGGCCATGGTATCAACAAAAAATTTATGGTATTGTTACGAAATAATATATTTTATCTTCTTCTTCTTCTTCCTGCCCTTGTCCCATGTTACTTGGGGTCGGCGCAACACGTTTTCTTTTTCCATTCCCCCCTGTCAACCGTCACTCTATCATTCACTCCCTTCTCTTTCATATCATTCTTCACACAATCCATCCATATTTTTTTGGGCCTTCCTCTCCCTCTCCATCCATCCACATTTATCTTCATCACTCTCCTCGTCACATGCATTTCCTCCCTAAAATAATAATTAATATATTTTATCACTGTTGTTAAATACTAAAACGAAAAAAAAAAGGTCGCACAGCTAGATTCTTAATTATTATTAATTATTTTAGTTGTGTGTTTAAAATACGTAATCTAGAATACGTGGTTTCAATTAATGTGATAACCTAATCGCCACCCTCTGTATAAAAAAGATAAAGAAGATTAATCTTTCTGCAGTTATACATGAAGTGGAAAGATTTCGTGAATTTCTTAAGAATTATTATCGTTACGAAAAAAAAAGTTACTAGGTACATATTTGAAATGATTTAACACCCAAGATATCACGGTAAATATGATTCAAACGCTATTACGTAACATTCTATTTTCGTGAGCCACCGTGAGAGCAGTAGCGGTACTTCTCTGTCGTTATCTCATAATACAGAGTTTACATGAAAATAATAAATAGCTTTGTGGCCAGTGCCAACTTCACCCGTTTCATCTAAACTCAAAGAAATAACCAGAAGTGTCTGCACAAGGGAACAGGCTAAACCGAAACATGGTCCACCTCAGTTCTCATCACGGTTACTGCTCCTACAACAAACAATACATATACCGGGTTATTGGTAATATGTCAGCAATTCATTATGGGGATCTAGGAGACGTCATTTGCAACCAAAAGAGCCCTATGCAAATGTCAACCAGTTTTTTTTTGCAGATATCGACCATTATAGTCAAAGAACCTGGCCAAAATGATGAAAATTGTAACGATTTGTAGCTCTGGATAATTGTTATATTATGGTTGACTAGCTTTTGCCCGCGGCTTCGCCCGTGTGGATGTCGGTTATCGCGTTAAGAAGTAGCCTGTCCTGCTCCATATCCCAGGCTATATCTTTGCCTCATGACGATCGGTTCAGCGGTTTAGGCGTGAAAACGTAACAGACAGACAGACAGAGTTACTTTCACATTTATAATATCAAGTATGGATTATTATGTATTGAAGTGTTAGCAAGCAGATAATAAGGTGTAATAATAATAATAAAAATATGCATCGATTTTTATTTAAATACAATTTCAAAGTGATGTACCGCAGCTATCTTAAAAAAAATATAAAATGTCAAATTACGCGGAAATCTTTGACATTTGCTTATGGATCATAAGGGGTAATTTGGTTGCAAATAACCTCTCCTACATCCCCTTAATAAATTGCCGAAATGCTACCAATAACCCGTAAAATGTATTGTTTTTTTTTGTAGCTTGCCCATGATGAGAACTGAGGTGGACCATGTTTTCGTTTAGCCTGTTCCCTCTCCATGTTCATATCTTAAACAAATTATTTTCATATGTAGTCAATGGTGCCGATTCCCTTGTTCACAAACTAAACTCAATTCAAGTTCAGTGCATCTTTTCTTTCTATTTCATTAAGAAAAGGACAAAAGATAAATTTTAGTTGAGTCCAGTCAAATTAATCAGCGCTTGACGTAAATTCACGTAATTATAGTCGGCAAGTTTTTAATCACGTCTAAACTTGTATGGAGTAGTGACAGGCGCGGATTAATTTAACAGGACTAAACTAAAATTTATCTTCTGTCCTTTTCTTAATGAAATAGAAAGAGAAAGATGCAATGAACTTAAATTTTATTTAGTTTGTGAACAAGGGAATCGGCACCATTGTCGTCTTCATTGGGAATTAATATTTGAACAATTAAATAACGCACGTATGCTTCCTAACACCTTGCTTAATTAATGAACTAGACATAATCTACTTACCTACTGCCTTTTTCTATGTAAAGGAAGACGTATACGATGCAGTGTGTGCCCCCCTCGTGGGTGACACGCTGAAGGGGTTTGCGGGGGCTGTGTTCGCGTACGGAGCCACCGGTGCCGGCAAGACGTACACTATGACCGGCCTCATGTCCCGGGCTCTTAGCCATCTCTTCGCCAGCATCGCTGAGAGCGAGGATCCTCAGTCATACGAGGTAAGTGCCTAAGTTTTACTGCAGTTCTCCGTAAATTTCTAATACGTACCTAACTACTAAGTAATTAAGGCGATCCCCTAGCGTGAGCGTTCGGTCCGTCTCTATCCCGTCACAGCAGGGACGCTCTGTCCCGCTCCCTGTGTACGCCGAATTCACACAGTTTTTGGAATTATTTAAATAAAAAAAGAAGAGTGATCTTTTGAAATTAAATAGAACCTGAATTATTAAGATTTTTAAATTATCTATCCATTAGTGTAACTCTCAAATTAATGGAACGTCAACTTTAGCAAAAGATGCATGCAATCAATAATTTTAGTACGTTTTTTACACGGAGATTTCAAATGTACTTATAACACATAAAAATAAATAAGAACGTGCAATGTGATGATAAGATATCGTACATTAATAATGTGTTTTTAGATGTAGTTTATTTCTCTTAATTAATGAGTTAATATCCTCTGAAAAAAAGGTTTTGCTCGGGGTACCTAGCGCCTTAATGCTAATTATAAGCATCCTGGGCCTCAAGTCTGCTATTACAATAGTGTCAGAATGGTCTCTTCATTGTGAGTTTTTGACAGATTTGCCATACAAACACTGTCAAATACTCACAATGGCGAGACCATTCTGACACTATTGTAATAGCAGACTTGAGGCCCAGAGGGGTAATTGCGTAACACACAGTAGCAATGGGTTTCATTTTGACAGTTCAGCAACATTCATTACGTTATTTACTTTGTTGTGCAGACAACATTTTCGAACATATATAGCAATGGATTAGCAATATCCTTCAAATCATTCAGATTATGATTAATAGTGTGTAACGTAATTAGGGCGCAGATCTAGTTTTAGGATTTACTAGGCACTGTTGCTGTCCTAAACAGAAGCATTCAAGGACGATGGAATATTGTTATCACTTGTAGGAACGCAATTAGGAAACCTAAATTGATTTATTAGATGGTTATCTCGCCATGACGTTGGTTGGTAAGGGACTTATCTAGATCCATATCGGGTGCAGTTTCATGGTTAACATTACATTTTCATAAATTGATTGTTTGCTCATTTTACCAAAACACTGCACAGAATGGCTTGACTATGGGGACTTTTCATGAATAGTGTTGAAAAGGTGTTTCATTAGCCCCCTTTAGTTTCGAGGTCGAACCGCACCATCATTGTGGGTTTTAGGTGAAATAGAAGCGTCGGCGTCGTCGCCAGGGTCGTCTTGCAAATCTCTATTACCGATTCCTTTGTTACTTTCCTAGGTATGCATCGACTTTTGTTATGGGTTCTCCACAATCACTCTTCTCTATTGTTACGAACGAACGTTATTGAACGTTACGTATGTATGTAAGTATTTAATATACTTAAATAACAAAGGTATTATAGTTTATTCCCTTACAACACACATAGAATCTCTTTAGTACATTATTGTTTTATTTTTATAATCTGGCCAGAGCTTCCGCTATGCAGCGTGATCTCCTTAGATATTGGCTTGGCTATGATAATCAAAGAGTGTTTAAAAAAAAAAAATTGTATTCATTTAATAGTTTTAATATTGACATACCAACTGAACAGTTTATTTAATTATATGTTATGTGTTAATTAATAATAATATGTACAAGAATATAAAAAAAGGAGGGGAAAGAATCAAAGGGCATCAAAAAATTCGTCCGCATCGCTGTCAACGGGAAAAGTGCCCAAGAGGCTGGCAGCATTGCCATTTTAATATTAATATTTATTCATTTTATATTTGGGGTTTAATTTTGAAAGCTATCAATTAGTATTTATTATGTTTTGTAAAAAGTTAGTTAAATACAAAAACTCACGACTTCGGTAGGTACCGAAGATTGAAGATATGTGACTCTGTTATCTATTATTGGAAGTCTATTCTACAAAATATCTTGGAATGTCATTTGTCACGCGTTATGTTAGTTCTTTGGCACTACATAACTACTCTTTGCTATATTTGTTACATATGAATGACATAGGTAAGTTGACGAAAGAAAAGTTATGAAACTGTGAGATTTATATTTACATATTAGTAGGTGTACGTAGGTACATGTTACCAATGTGCGAAAACTGGATTAGGTACCTAAATAGAAAAGCCTTTTTAGAGTCCCGTTTTCGGTTCTCGCGGAACTCTTATAATTTCGACATGACCGTCTGTTTGTCTATCGGTCTGTCCATCTGTCCTGATGAAAATTGGAAAAAAGTGCACTGCGAAACTAAACAATGGTGCAATGTAGCGAAATTACGAAAAAATATATGAAGGGGAAAAAAAATCTGTGCACATAACCGTGTGGGGGCATTATTGGATCCCAAAACTAAAAATATTATGATGTTTGTAAGTAATTTTGCCGTTTAAGTTTTTGAGATATGGAATATTTTCGGTTACAACCGCCGAAATAACTTCGTATTCATAGTTTTTTTTTCTTCTATGAAATACAAACTTAATTTTGCGGTTGGTAAAACAATACTGTGATTACGTAAATATTCATACCTGACTGCGGAACTCTTCACTGCGCTTGGCCTGACACGTGTACTTGGCCGGTTTTTACGACTTCCTATAATAAATATCTCCCATGAAAGTCTAAAATTATCTTCACACCAATACCTTCAAACACCTACATATATAGTATGTACCTAATGTGTTTTACAGATCTGCATTTGGGGCCTGACGACATCTCTAAGCCCCAAACCAAGTTAGGAATTAATTGTGGTGGGACTATAGAGGTATGAGGAACAAAGTTCATAGAGTTATGGAAAAGGTAGAATCCTCCGACCAGACGGGTATTGTTTCTGGACTTATTCCACTAATCCCCCCTGAGAGAATCCCCCTCAGTGAAAAAAAACTGAATACTAATGTAAAAAAATCACTTTCAGGGGATCTTGGAATAAGTTATTTTTTGTTTTTTCAATTCTAGTTTTCCCCCTTTAGCGGGACTATCAGGGGTGAATTCTAGACTGTTTTCAGATTCCACTTTTCCTCCTAAGGGGGATTTTCAGGGGGGATTTGTGGAATAAGCCTGTGTCTGGTGGGCAACGGTTCATGTCGGGGTGTTGTATATACAGGGTGTTTGGCAGAACGTTGAACATACGAAAATGGTCGATAGGTGGGGTCATCTGCTACTTACTCAGCCCTAATTTATTAGGGCCTGGCCCCTGTATATTTAAAAAAAAAAAATTGTTCTTCCAGTTTCACCACTTTCTTAACTTTAAAGTGTAATTTTTATAAAAAATGGGTAAAACAGGCATATTTTTTTTTAGATCTTTAATTTTGGCAGATTCTTATAAAATTATTGCTTTATTCAGATGTCAGCTAGAAAAAAAGTTATGAGTCCTCTTAAAGGTTTTTTTTTTTATAAAAGCAAATTACATACCATTAGAAAGGTCACACACTAGGGATGTTTTTCTAGAATTGGAACTCCTCAATCATTTATTGTTTTTTTTTTTTAATGCAAGTTGATTTTACATCTTTCTGTAAGTTTGAGAAGTCATAACTTTTTTTTCTAGCTAACATCTGAATAAAGCAATAATTTTACAAGAATCTGCCAACATTAAAGATTAAAAAAAATATGTATATAAATTGCCTGTTTTACCCATTTTTAATAAAAATTACACTTTAAAGTTAAGAAAGTGGTGAAACTAAAAGAAAGCAAAAAATATTTTTTTTTTAATGTCCAGTGGGCCAGGGCCAAATAAATTACGGCTGAGTAAGTAGCAGATGACCCCACCTATCCACCATTTTCGTATGTTCAACGTTCTGCCAAACACCCTGTATATGCTAGTCGCGCGGTAAACTCTGATAGCGGATGCAGGATTTGTGACGTCAGGTCTTTGATGCGTAGTTCGCATGTGACGTTGTAGATGCCGCCACAGGTCAGTTCGTATCTATCTTTTGGAAGTCTGCCAATAATCCCATAGCGTCTGTCTCCCCCTCGGCCTGCCCACGTGTCACACGTGATCGTGAAACACTTGTAACTACTAAGTAGACCTACGTGTTCCTTTAAATCTGGCTATGTTTTAGAATGTTAATTGCTAAATAGATAGAAAAGACACGGATGTCTTACATGTCAACGATAGTCTCGCTGTTCTTTCAAAATGGTTCGCAGCTAATAATCTTTTACTTAATGCGAATAAAACGAAATGTCTTAAGTTCTCATTACCAAATGTACCCCAAGTGGGTCTAAATTTAAAACTTGATGGCAAGAAACTAGATGCTATTACGGAAACTGTATTTCTAGGAATTACTTTAGATTCGAAATTGCAATGGGGCGCCCACATTAGAGTTCATTCAGGTAGATTAAGTTCAGCTGCATATGCAGTAAGAAAAATAAGGCAGCTAACTGATATATCCACAGCTAGGTTAGTATACTTTGCTTATTTCCACAGTATTATGTCTTATGGCGTTCTGCTGTGGGGATCGACAGCTGACGTAGATTCCATTTTCATTCTACAAAAGAGAGCAATCCGTGCGATTTATAAAATGGGTCCTCGTGAGTCCCTCAGAAATAAATTCAAAGTAATTGATATACTAACTTTGCCTTCTCTTTATATCTTAGAAAGTATTTTGTATGTTCGCAAAAACTTAGGACTTTTCAAAATAAGAAGCGATTTACATAATATAAATACACGTAGTAAACATGAAATTGTGATACCCAAATTCAGATTAACTAAAACTAGCAAGTCATTTCTTATAAACAGTATCCGCTTTTATAACAAGTTGCCAAAGTCGGTTACAGAACTTAGCGACGGAAAGTTCAAAACCCACATCAAACGTGTCCTTATCAAAAAAAAAGACGTGTGGCACTCGGGGACTGCCGCGGTAAAGCTATTGCATAGCATTTTGTATCAACTTATGCAATTATAATTATTTATTTATTTTATTTATGCAGTATTTCTTTTTCTTTGATATATATATATATATTTTTTTCGTTACGGAATTTCTGGATTCGGTCCCCGCGCTCAAGGCCCGCGATAGAAGCTATGCAATAGCTTAAAAACAAAATAAATAAGTGCTGAACGTCGTAAAAGTGTATAACTACGTAAACAAAGTCAAATACTATTCAAATATAAGCATAATAACAACTTTAAAATAGACGAAAGTGTTGAACCTAAAGTAATTTTAAATAAAAAAAGAGTGACGAACTGTTTTGACAGCGAAAAAATTTCCATGTACATGAGTCATTTCAGACCGTCTAGTCAAGTTTAAAAATTGTTCAACTGGAATGGTATCAACTATTTGGCAAGCTTTAATTAAGTCATTGTAGCCTTGCGGTGCAACAGGGGAACTGAATGTACTCGTAATCAACTGGTCGAGAGTTCAAACCCCACTATCAACATTCACTTTTTGTGAAGATCATAATTTTATAAGCTAATATTTATAAGAATAAAATACGCAGTACACAGAAAAAAGAACTGCCAGAAATTATTAGATCACTAGAGGGTACTGGTGTAGTAAAACCGTCGGAGTGGGGAGCGTGAGGTTTTTTCGTTACGGAATTTCTGGATTCGGGCCCCGCGCTCAAGGCCCGCGATAGAAGCTATGCAATAGATAAAAAACCATATTAAAAGATAAAAGACTACGTTGAAGACAAGGAAGTTTGGCAATAATTCCTTCTGCACATGTGGCTTCCCTGGTACCTCATAAACAACATAACTATGTCAATGTCTATTAACTGCTCCCAAGTAACGATGTTTATTTAGAATTTTTTTATTTTTTTTATTTTACATACTTCCTTGACATAATCTTTTCATTATTTGACATTATTTACCTACAAATCGAATTCCAATTCTTTATTAGTGGCTTTTGTGGACATGATATTTATTCAGATATGTTACTGTAGTTGTAATTACAATCATGTCATTAATATTTTATATACTTAGATTATTTTATATTTTGTGAATGTGAGAACGTTGTAGGCCTAGTAGAGTGTAGATTTGTTGGCGGTTTTCTATTTTGTTAAGTACCTGGTAATTGTTGAAAGGCCTACACTGTCCTCCCATACCTATGATCACTGTTATTTAATAATATTGTAAAGCCAATTATTTTTAAAAGAGTAACCGTGGAGTTTCTTGCCGGCTCTTCTCCATAGGAAACGACTAACTCGAACCGTGCACCTAGCTTCTGACGTTTCATAAGTGCCCATGTAGGTTTATGTGAAATAAAATATTTTGATTTGGATTTTTGATTTTGAAAGTTAAAGTATTTTATTTTGTACTAGGTGCAGCCCGCGACTTCGCCCGCGTAGCGTTTTCTCAAATAGCTGATGTTATAAAGAGTAGACTAAGCTACCTCAGCTGTCCGTCAGTGATAGTCCTGTCAAAACCAGTCCAGCCGTTTTGCGAGATTAGCCGAAACAAACAGACAAACAAAAAAATATTAAATTGTTTTTTTTTTTTGCTTATGTGCCGTTTAAACTTTCATAATATGCATTTAATAAAAAGTAGTTGTCTTTTTTTGACATTACAAACAGACACTTCAATTTTATTTATTTGTATATCTAGATTTTGTCACTCGTCGCTCTGTGCGTTATAACAACAATAATGGCGTCAGAAATAAATAAAACGAGTAATATGTGTGAAAATGACCCTAACTCAAGTGAAAACAGTGATTTTAAGAAATTTTTTGATGAAATTTATAATTCAATTTTATTTATGTGTATAGATTTGTATAGATATTAAAAATGATTCAGCTTCAATTCAATGTCTACTACTACTGTCTACACAATGAAGCTGAATCAGCTCGAATAAATAAAATCGGAGAATTGGTTACCGTAGAACGGGGCTATTTGGATTTTCGGGGGTTAATTGGAACAAAGCAATGAGTTGATACAAATTTGAAATGTGATCTTCGTACGAAAAATTGTAAAAGTAAACAAGACCAGAAACAAAATAAAAGCTGTATATGGCGTTTTGGTAGAATTTATGTCAACTCAAATTTTACAATTACTTTATTCCAAATAACCCCCGAAAATCCAAATAGCCCCGTACCGTTCTACGGTACCTACCTATAACTTAAGTCGACTGACGTATAAATATGAAATTAGTTAAAAAGTACTAAAAACATAAAATAAACAGAATTCAATGGCGTGATGTTTCAGACCTTGTGTTACATTGTTCGGTCGCATCGAACATGGAACTGCATGTATTATTATTTTAGCTTGATTCAACATCGGTACACACTTAGCACGCTTTACCTACTAATGCAAAGAGTCTTGTTTACCTAATAGTAAACATCGACTCTAAATAAACAATTCGTAATAAATAACTACAGTATGTATTCGTCTCATATATACTCTTGACACTGGCACCTGGCTCATTTACACCATGGATACAACGAGTGCCAAATATATCGCGATGATTGGCATTTCATTAATTTAATTAACTATTTATATAACAATTTCCGATGTCTATAATAAGCGAGTAGGTACGGTCGACTGCAAAAATCCATGGACAGTACATAAACAAAATCGTGTGAAGCGAAAAGCGAAAGCTAGTTCTATTTTCGAAAATTTGAACTCAAACGTTCACTGGAATATAGACACTATTAAGGTATCCATGCAATTTTGCAGATGACTGTACCTAGTGTACTTATATCGGTGTATTCCCGATGTTCAAAACCGCCCGTGTCCCCATTAATGGTAATTCACATAAAATGGCGAAACTAAAGGTTCCATTTTATTTTAAGTAGGTATACTGATTTTAGAAATAATAATAAAAAAAATCAGTCAACATCATCATTTCAGCCGAAAGACGTCCACTGCTGGACATAGGCCTCGGACCAAGCACCGCCACTTCGACCGGTTCTGTGCTTCCTGCTTCCAGCGGATTCCTGCGGCTTTCATAAGGTCCACCTTGTGGGAGGCCTTCCAACGCTACTTCTTCCGGTTCGCGGTCGCCAAAAAATCAGTACTTAAAAGAAAAACGAACTTTTTTTTCGCCATTTTATGTGAAATATAATTATGCATACCATTAATGGGGACACGGGCGGTGGGGACAGCGGGAATACACCCTTATATCTACACTTGGAGGTTTTATTTTTCATTAACAAAAGAACTCTAAACACTCGACTAAAGTTTCTATCATGATTCGAAAGACACGTGGCGCCATCTATTATCATAAGAACGTTATTGTTTTTTTCCTCGGGAATTGTACTTACTTTTTTTCAGGATGAATGAAAGGTACCCTAGTCCGTTTCTGTACACCCGACCACGTATTATGCAAAATTTCAGGATGATCGGTTCAGTGGTTTAGGCGTGAAAATGTAACAAACAAACTACTTTCGCATTTATAATATTAGGTTATGAAGCTATGTAGTTAGGATACCAACTTGACAATTATCTACCTACATTTAATATTGAAAATATTGAAATACTTAATAAATCCGTGACACCTAATAATAAGCGATCTCATTTATCTGGTATCGGATACGACCTGTCAGTAAGATAACGTCCAAGTTCAATACTTCTCGTAGAGGTCGTGCTTAAGTGAACACCTTATTATGAAACATTTTAATGACGAGATTTGTTGAAGTGGTGGGTGGGTGCCGTGCATAGATACGTATATTTTACTTATACTGGCTGTTAACCGCGTCTTCGCTCGCGTGACTTTAAAAAAATTTAAGTAGCCTAAGTTACTCCTTATTATAACATCAGCTATCTACTAGTGAAAGTCCTGTCAAAATAAACTTCAAAGTTACTTAAAGTGACTTCAGTTTTATTTATTTGTATAGATTTCTATGGTGCCGTGGTTAGTGTTGGTTCGTATGTAAATGTAGCGAACTAGCTGACCGCAAGCCGACGCCGGCGACCTTGACCAAACGGAAGTGCTTTACTGTTTTTCATGCATATTTACGAACCAAGCTGAAATTGCAGGAGCCATGAAATCCATTGTTGAATATTTTATGTTTTTATTTATTCTTTGGGTTGGTACTTACTTTAATATTTAATTACAAAATTACCTTGGTAAAAATACCGTAGAACGGGGCTATTTGGATTTTCGGGGGTTATTTGGTACAAAGCAATATTGTAAGATTTGAGTTGTCATAAATTCGAATTGTGATCTTCGTACGAAAAATTGTAAAAGTAAACATAAAATATAAGCTGTCTATGGTATTTTGGTACAATTTATGTCAACTCAAATCTTACAAATTACTTTATTCCAAATAACCCCCGAAAATCCAAATGGGGGTATTTTAGTAGTTTTGGTAGTTCTACCGGTACTAATAAGGTTTATACTAATTATACTAATATAATTCCTTAAATGGTTTAACCTACGTGCTAGCTTATGAGGTATTCATGTGGTGACTAGTCACTGTGCAATTTCTCGAAGCGAAGAAGCGGATAGAAATAACACGGAAAGCCCGCTATGAATTATAATTTCCTTATAACTGTAATGCATACTTTAGTTACACAAACTTACGTAATATGGGTACCTAACCTACGTACATAATGTTTCCAATTTTAATAAGGGTCACGGGAAGGTGCAAGCTGTAATGTAGGTACCTATATAGGTGCATTATTTGATTAAGTAATTGTTTCTTTAGCTGTTATTGTTATGTAAGTGACGAGCTTGTTATCATTGGGGTTACATTAGGTACTCATATCGTGACAGAAACATGGTCTATAACCTGGAATTTTCCAACAAAACCTCCATCTTTTCTTCGATTGACCTCGAGGCCACGATCCAAGTCGTAGATAAATGTGTTATCCATTAGATTGATGATATTGTTTAGTAAATTATTAAATAGGTGAAGTAACAAAGATAAGGAAATTGACCGTCGCTGTCGTGTCGAGTCGAGAACTCGAGAACGCCTGGAAGAGTCGAAGTCACCAATAAAGGGCCACCTATCTTTATCCCTAAAACGTAAACACATTGTAATGTGTATTTTGCTAGTTTCAGAATTCAAAACTCAAGGTTAACCAAAGGGCTATACAGCGTGTTACGGAAAGGGTATATCCATACAAACGGGGTGAAGAGTGTATGATTCAGAATCTCTGTACAAAATTTCAGCTCAAAAGCACTAACTAGAAAATGCTTAATATTTTTTTTATTTCGATAGTTTATTAAATTTAAATCATAACAAACGTGTTACCGCCGTTTCTTTGTGTGTAGTTTATTGACACCGATCAGCTGACTTGGTCTAGTGATGTGTAGAATTCAATTGGAAACATTTGATTTTTAGTTAAATGTTTCTTAACTTTTTATTTATGTAGGTATAGGTATTAAAAAATATTGCCCTGTAGTTTGTTATCATCAAAAGAATTCGTGCCTTTGATATGTATGATATACCCTTTCCGTAACACGCTGTAGAGCATACCTAGTAACTAGTTAGTGTAGGTATTGGGTATTAAACTCAACGACGGATGTACCTCCCTAATTTAGCAAGCTCCAAAACACGAATTGCCAAGGTGGTCTGAAGTGGGATTGGGTAGGCCATATGACTATTCTACATACTGAATTAGACATTATAAGTTAAGTACCTACATTGAATTCAGCGGAACGGATAGGCCAAAGTCGTCAATCAGTGACTACCGTAAAACAGGCATGTTCGCCAAATCTTGATGAGTCAGAAACATTCACGAGAAATTGACCCGAAAACAGGGAAGTGTGAAAGGCCTCAGGGGAGACTTTTATCCAGCAGTGGGAGAATATAGGTTGCATAATAGGAAATTCACGAATTAATAGAGATATTATATTATATTACTAGATTCTGCCCGTAACTTCGTCTGCGTGAAATTTCGGCCCACCCATCGCGTCGCATCCCGTCGCTCGCCCGCGCTATGACTTCGTTATCGCTTAGCGTTCTTTCTGACTTTTGTTCTTTTCGCTTGGCTCCTACGGATCCTATAGCCTTCCTCGATAAATGGGCTATCCAACACTAAAATAATTTTTCAATTCGAACCAGAAGTTCCTGAGATTAGCGCGTTCAAACAAACAAACAAACCCTTCAGCTTTATGATAATAGTATAGAAGATAATTGTTATAAAGTTAGTAAAATACTGATTTTGTATTAGGTACCTTCTGTTGGAGTTGGAAATTGTCCGATTCTATTTTGAGAGCAAATTTCTGTGTAGCTGATTTCATTTCCGAGTATAGTGCATTGCATTCGTTCCAGAGCGCTATTACGATTATGCAATCCCTAAAACAACACGTCGCCTCTTGAGACAAACATGGCAGTGGGTATCTTATCGATTAATCTACAGATAAGCAGATAGTATAGAGGGGTTTCAGCTAAATGACAATAACAATCAAATATACGTTAGTGGTGTAAAGCAGGCTGTAGCCCTTTATAAGCCACCGGCCGCAAGGTCATTGCCGGAGCGAGGCGCCACGAGCTCCACTCGCGTGATTGACACCGCGGCAACCATTAACCTATGACGATGCTTGATAGTTGATACACGTGTTAACATAGGTACGAGTATATGTCATTAGCACACATTTGCAAGAACATACTTTACAAAGAATTTACTTCTTTCAATATTTGGTATCGTTAAAATTATAGGTCAAAGAACATTTGAATCATTTGTCAATCTTTACATTTTTTATAGGCACTGTGTGAGTATCCTCTATTAAGCTAGTTTTTTATATAAAGTACTTTAAGCTCCAATAATTGGAGTAACAAGGAATAGGTATTTATCTCTGAATTTATATCTACTTACTGCTTTAGTCAGTTTGGTCAATTTACATTGGTAAGTAGATATAAATACCTTTTCCTGGTTACTCCAATTATTGGAGCATATTATTTTATTGCTACCATCACAAACACAATGAAATAAACTTATTAAATAACTTTATTCAATTTAAAATTTTCCGACAAGGAAATTATATATGTCATTAATGTACAAATGAATTTTATTATGATATACCTTTTTTTTTAATGTTGCTCCACACCAGGAATTTCTCCTGTATTGTGGGTGCGTTTACAAACATTTAAACTTACATACACAAACAACCAGACCTGGAACAACTACTAGTAGGTCATACAATATTTGTTCCGTGCGGGAATCGAACCCGCGACATGCAGCGCAGCAGTCACTCGCTTAACCACTGCGCCAACCGCAAACCAACTGCAACTTTGCTGCAAATCTATAATACTCTTCTGGGCCTCAAGTCTGCTATTACAATAGTGTCAGAATGGTCTATCATTGATTTCATAATTGTTGATTTTGACAAGTTTGGTAATCTACTAATATAATGGCGTCATTATGACTTTCCAATGGTCAGCCACTGACACTCCATTGAAAGAATTGGTAATGTCGTACATAATGACAAATGAAACTTCCTGCTAAACTTCCAACTTCCTATTACTTCAGATTGCTTATAACACTAATAAATAACATGTTAAATATCTATCAATGAAATCTGGCATGAATGAATGTTCAAAATGTCATTGTAATACAATTCAATTACGACACCATTGACCGACCAATGGTCGACCATTATGAATTTAGCAGATTACGAACTTTTAGCAAAATGACAATGGGATCGTGTTGGAGTGACGAATTTATAAAAATAGCAGACGGGCCCCTGGTCAGTAACAACACAGAAGGTAAACCCATAACTTTCCTTTCTAGAATCTCGTCAGTGGACTACATAACATAACTAACCAAACAACAGGCGGCGAATAGCATTGTGTATTCCGCCGTGAATACCGTGATACCTTATTAATGCCATCCAACCCATCTATTTGTGGCCGCCCTCCATCTTACTAGTATGTAGAGATGGCGTGGCAAGTCTAGTTCACTCGCAGCCCGCTGGCCGTGAAATTAGCTTGCCTACGTCACTCGTCAGTAGTCAATAGCAGAAAGCAGCGATTAAATATTCAGGGTTAACGTGAGACGAGGTATTCTAACCTGAGCACGTTAGCGTGACCAGCGGACAGTGATAATAACCATAGGTAACGAGTTACAAACAGGTGTATCAACATAACTAATGATCGTAAGCGAACTTCTTCAACAATGTTATTGACCAAATATTTATAAATTGAGCCTTTCACGTCATAACGTTTTTTGAGGGTTGACCTCAATTAAGACGGTTTTTAATCAATTAAAGCTTGCTATTTGTGGGGCGACATTCTAGGGCAAGCCAGACTCTGTGGCCTTTACCTAGTTCGGTGAGCAGGTTAGCGGAAATCTTGATTCATTTAAAATAGCACTAAAGTTTAATAAGAGGGAAATAATTTCAAAAACAGCTAAAACGATTTTTCTGGCAATCGAGTTATTGATGATTTTTAAACTCCGTTTGAAATAAGAAATTAACAGTAGAAATCATTCTGACACACTTTGGTGAAGCACTACACTATATTGCACACCTCATAACGCGGAGCGTTTGAGGTATTGCACGTCTCATAACGCGGAGCGTTTGAGGTATTGCACGCCTCATAACGCGGAGCGTTTGAGGTATTGCACGCCTCATAACGCGGAGCGTTTGAGGTAGTGTTTTACGCCCAACGTGTCAAGGTCAAGCAATTCTTTCGACTTACATTGCTTCTATCATATTGCACTTTCAGGGTATATACATATATAGGTTTTTTTTTTGTAATATTAGATACTCCTCAAATTAAACGAGCGTTATGAGGCGTGTACTTTTAGATTTTCCAAAAATAATTTAAAATTACTTGTTCAAAAATGAACGTTACATTGCAAGCACATTCACAATATTAACTTAGTGAGTTGAATTGTTGACTTTGATGATTATACTTCCTGTAACACATATTTGATAACCCGCCAGTCCGTTTCGTACATTACCAGTCGACAGCAATGCGGAATTTTTCGACGCCATATTTTAGTTTGTTAATAGTTTTAGTTTAATTAGAATATTATATTGTTTGATATTAATTAATTAGGTATACAATCCGGTTGTATCGTAGGTATTAAAAAAGTTAAACGGGCCTGTTACATTGATCTGTAAATTTTTAACCAACTTTCCAAAAAGGAGAAGATTCTCAATTCGGTTGTATTTTTTTTATGTTCGTTACCTCAGTAATCCGTCGTTTATGAACCGATTTGGAAAATTCTTTTTTTATTTGTAAGAATATACTTCCAGATTGGTTCCATTTTTTTCAAAATCCTGTTCTGATGATGGGATCCATGAGGAATTGAGGGAACTCCTCAAATTTTATAGGCAAACATATAGCGGTTTTTGTATTTTCATCAACAACTCAAGTATTTGTATTCAAAAAGTATCATTTGATGAAGTGGAACTGATGAAGAAGACCACAAATGTCCACCGGAACTCCTCAATGATAAGTATTTCACGGTTGGCGATAAGATATTTCGATTAAGACAGTTAAGCGACTATATTTTTAAATAAATAATTCTGATGAAAATGGTACCATCGAACTGATCTGAAGATGAAGCCGGAAAGTATGCACTGGAACTCCGTAATAAAACAATGTATCCTAGCCGTGTTTGGGCTTATTGGAATTGTCATGAGATGCACTCGGGCAGTAAATGGTTATTAACCGATTTTTATTAACTTTGCTTGGGTAGTTTTTGAGTTAGCTTCGATAATACGTATTTAATCCACTTCGTATAGGTAGGTATCTTGTGTCACTTTTGTTGATAATCGAATTGTTGTGGGATAGGTATCATAACTAAAAAGTGAAAAATAAAAACTTTTTAACAAAAAAATATTTCTGAAGTCGGTGTCCTTGGTTCTGTATTTTCGTTTTTTGCCACCGACTTCCGATATTAAAGTTATTTTCACCTTTTATCTATAAAAAAACCTGTTTAATTATATTTAAGGATTGACTCTATAAATCGTACACTTTGGAAACATGATTCCCACACAACACATACAAACAATATCATGTATCAAGTATGTGTTAAGTGTGTATGTGTTGTGTGTAAGTATCATGTTCATATTTTGAACATGATACTTGTAGTTTCCTCGATAGAAAAAAAAAATACCAAAGTAATCTCTAAAAAACAAAATAAACCCTTAGTACCCTTAGTACGGCGTTAATACTTCGCGGAACGTCATCAGTTTTTTTATCATAATAAAACTACTTGTTTTTTATAACGTATACGTTTTACATTTTAAAAATGTGTATTTGTTTTAATAATACGAATGAAAACCTAAATTAAGGCGAGGTTCTTCGAGCGTGCACTTTTGTTCTTGAGGTGGCAGCTGGGCGCGAGTAAATTGTGCCGTGAATTTCGTTAATTTTGGGTTGAAAATTATATGTTTTACGATATTAACAATGTTAAACCCGACGAACATTACATCATCAAAGACGTTATTTTAATAATGTGGTATAATATTGAAATAAAATTATTTTAATCTGCAAAATAAGGGTATGTTTTGTTTTTTTTTTCTATCGAGCGAACTTTATCCAATTGTGTAACGAGTACCCGACATACCTACAGAAAGGTCTCAAAAGCAACATATAAATTTTTCTCGTGATTAATCATTACCGTTTCTAAATAAAATGACACTAAAATTACATTTCCTAGAGGTTAACTTGAAGAACCTCGCCTTAACCAGGGCCGCGACGCATCCCATTCCATCAATTAACGCCAAAAGCTCGGTGCGCCCTTAAGTATTTCTAAATTGACTTTGTGGAAGAAGCGGCCTTTTGCCCCGATGAAGTATGTACCTAGATAGCTGATGATTGTCCGATAAACATTGTAAAGGCTAGGAATGAAGCATCGAAGAAGTTTTGCGCTTCAGTAAAACGTTTGCTTTGTGTGTTTCATCTGATAACAATACGCTGCATTACTGTTTATTTCTTGCCGCATTGTGTACACTTGTGGTCGGACCCATTTATTACGAGACCTGACGGCGGTTTCGTGACTATTAATTTGGAATGTTAATTCCTTTATTTTTTAAGTATTGCCATTCAGATATCCGGAACTATGCAATTCATTCGTTTTGTTTGAAGAAGGAGGTATTATGTTTATAGCAGGTACAGTGCCGGATTAACCATGTAGCAAGAGTAGCAATTGCTACGGGCCCCGCGTAAAAGGGGGCCCCGCGTATCCAAACCCGCCCACGCACATGAAAGAAATACTGACAACTTAGGGTATGTCCAACTTTAATTTCGAATAAATTTTGAAAAAGTGAATTTATCGAAAAATTATAAGATACCTTTTTTATAAAACGTTCAATTTCCTATACAAATATGAATGTATCGCGCTATTGGTAAAGTGCTTGTGAGATCAGATGTAAAATCTCAAAGACCACATAAAATTCCACATATAAAATTCTTGTTTTTTTTTACCACTTTATAATTGAGAACCCAAAGCAGATCAAGGGCCTCTCGATGATATTTGCTACGGGCCCCGCGCTTGCTTAATCCGGCACTGAGCAGGTAGACTAATCACCACTTGATTACTAAGTATGTATGCGTGAATTTAACGTGTTATTTGTTTAGTCATGTTTTTTGCAGGAGGTATATTGAGTTCTTGAGTCATTAATAAGCCATAGGCTTATAAGGATAAATAATTACATAAAGTTCTCTAGTAATGAATGACTTAATTGGCATATATGCGGTACCTATGTACATATTTGGTAAAAAATACCTCTTGCTGTGAGGAAGTTTGTGTATTTACTTGTCATTGAAACGGGTACAAATTACAGATGTTCATAATCGTAATAATTACAACTACTCCTTTTGCCAAGCGAAGATATTTCAAACTAGCTAGACGCGGCTTCACCCACGTGGCTTTAATAAAAAAAGCCTACGCTATTCCTTTAAAACATCAGCTATCGGCCAGTGAGTCTTGTTAAAATCGGCCCAGCCGTTTCAGAGATTGGCCGGAATAAACAGAAAGACAGACAGATAAAAAATAAAAATAAATTAATGTTTTTTTTTAAAATAAGTACCGTATTATACTTTTATATGCATTTGCATTTTGAATTACAAACAGACAGTTCAATTTTATTTATTTGTATTATAGATACCGATCGATAGAAAACTTGTATAATCTATACTAATCTATACTAATATATAAAGCTGAAGAGTTAGTTGTTTGTTTGTTTGAACGCGCTAATCTCAGGAACTACTGGTTGGAATTGAAAAATTATTTTTGTGTTGGATAGTCCATTTATTGAGGAATATTATAGGCTATATAACATCACGCTACGACCAATAAGAGCGGAGCAAAAATGAACAATGTTACAAAAACGGGAAAAAATATTCCTTTTTGAGAGCTTCCGTTGCGTGCGCTGCGTAAACGGTTTAAGTTACGCAAATATCATGTATGATGGAATTGTTCCTCTTTAAAAGTTCTAAAAAAAAAGTCCACGACAGCATATGTCTATCTTTTAAGATTTACTCACTATAACCTTTTTTTATGGTAATCAATTTTTTTCGAAATTAATGCATTTTTTGCGAAGGAGTTTTATCAACATAATATTAATCCTTATCCAAATAAATATGATATTAATCACAAGTATTTAAACAAAATTGTCCTTGACATCACTTGATTTCAATTAACATCTTAGGAAATATCATAATTTTAAAATAACTCCGTAACAAAATAAGTAGTAAATTCATTACTTAAACCACTCTCTCTCTTAGGTGACGCAGACGAAGTTGCGCGGGTCAGCTTCTTTATACTGTACTGTATAGCTTTATCTACACTATATAATATAATATAATATAATCTACACTAATATTATAAAGAGGAAAGATTTGTACCTATTTTTGTATGTTTGTAATGAATAGGCTCAAAAAGTACTGAGCCGATTTAAAAATTTCTTTCACCAATAGAATGCTACATTCTTCCAATTTGACATAGGCTACATTTCATTTTGAAAAAAATTAGGGATCCTTGGTAAAATTTGAACAATGTAACCGAAGGTGTAGAAAAATGAGTCTTAAAATGTCTTTCGTATTGTTTACCCCGTGCGAAGCCGGGACGGGCTGCTAGTAATATTATAAAGAGGAAAGATTTGTACCTATTTTTGTATGTTTGTAATGAATAGGCTCAAAAAGTACTGGGCCGATTTAAAAAATTCTTTCACCAATAGAATGCTACATTCTTCCAATTTGACATAGGCTACATTTCATTTTGAAAAAAATTAGGGATCCTTGGTAAAATTTGAACAATGTAACCGAAGGTGTAGAAAAATGAGTCTTAAAATGTCTTTCGTCGAATGCGCTGCCGAAACTATTAGCGATAGAACAAAATAATGTGCAACAATATTGAAGAACATCATAATGTCTACAAAAAACTACTACTACTACTACAAAAAACTCTACCCCGTGCGAAGCCGGGACGGGCTGCTAGTAATATATATAAAGCTATACAGTACAGTATAAAGAAGAGTTTTTTTGTTTGGTGGAACGCGCTAATCTCAGGAACTAGATACTGGTTCGAATAGAACCCCCCCAATTGGGGGAGGCCTATGTCCAGCAGTGGACGTCTTTCGGCTGAAATGATGATGATGATGATGAGACCCTTAGGAGCCAAGCGAAAAAACAAAAGTCAGAAAGAACGCTAAGTGATAACAACGTTATAGCGCGGGCGAGCGACGGGATGCGACGCGTCGGGTGGCCCGAAATTTCACGCGGACGAAGTCGCGGGCAGAAAGAAGCTAGTATTTGATATAAACGATGTATTGTTTTTCATACTAACTACTATTAACACAGATTTTAATTCAAATATCGTGACGTGACATGATAATAGTTCGTTCTTCGAAGGTGGTATATATAATAAGCTTAAAGGCTCGCGCAGACTGGCGCGATATCGAGAGTGCGACAAGGTTCGCGCTGCCTGTCCGCCCGCTATATCGCGCCAGTCTGCGCGAGCCTTAATCATTGAAAGCATTTTTATGAGGGGCATTTAGGGCTACACGTTCTAGTCGTTTATTGATTGTATGAACTTTAGTAATTGTGGCTAAAGTCTTCCTATTTCGAGTTCAAATACATCGGTTCGTCATTATAGCTTTTGAGGTAATAAATAATACTGCCAACTGGCATCAGCTAGAGTTGTAAAATTATAGTGAGTTGCTGCATAGAACATTCTAGTAGCATACAAGAATACGTTCAATAGGTACAATTAAAAACAAATGGTTTCTGAAATGACTAATAAGTGAGGGCCACGGGAACAAGAAAAGTCCGAATTTTATGTTTCGAAATTAAGCTTGCGTAGCTGGGTCTCGTAGCATTCGTAGATCGCTACGACCCTTCGTAGCAGATAGAGAAAGTCCCGAAAGTAGCATTATTGTGATTAGTTTGCGTAGCAGAATTCCGTAGCATTCATAGCGTGTGCCCGTAGGCTTTGTAACCGTTTGCAGTCCAGCTACACTTTAGGAATATTTTTTGCGTCGGATTATTTTGTTTATTGTATTCCATAGCAGTAAAAAATCGCTACGATCGACAGTACAATGCGTGCCAAGAAAGATGAGACTTGACCGCGCCTCCAGCGCCCTTTCCATCGCTCCGATGACGACCGATCCCGTCCCACGCACAGACTTCATACCGCTAAAGAGACCTAAAATCGTGTACTGCGCAAGCCAAACCACGTGGTGTCTCAAGTCTCATCTTTCGTGGCACGCATTGTACTACTCAGTAGAGAAAGCCCCACTTCCCACTTCCGTAGTCCCCTCCCCTCCCAGTACCACTAAGAAATGGCGACAAAATGTCTAGTACTGGTTCTCGGTAGATTTGATTATATTTATTTTTTTTAGATTGTCCGTCCATATTATAATCTTTATAGGAATAAAAATTTATAACATCAAGCCTGTGCAAGAGAATGCAGTAGCAGAGAGATAACAACAGAAATATATAAAATTTGCGATTAAATCTATCGATATTATATTATAGATACTACGCGATGAATCAATATTATTAAACTTAGTTGTTGTAACAAGGAATATGTATTTTTCTCGAATAAGTTCTCAACCGACGTAACATAAAACATTGTTTTTATGGTTTTTCTTTAATCAAAAGTTGAATTTGAAAACTTTATGAAGAGTAACAGTGCAGTTTCTACTCTTACTTAACGGCCAAATTCTATTAAAAAGTAGTTTAATGTAACCTCGAATTAGGGAAAACTTAATTTACCGGCAATACAATATTCAAAAGTACCTCGCATTTTGAAATTATCCATTTTATGAATTGGACATTTGATCAATTTTCCATCGATCTTAATGTCGACGGTGGTCGGAAATGTTATTTGCTAGGTATACTCTGTATTTAGTGTAGTTGTGGACATTTCGTACATATTTGATATTCAGAACGAAATGGATGTTTGGAGTTCATCGAAGCCTGCAATCAATAGGGGTGGGTGGTGTAAGTACACGGAATGTAGACTGTAGACTAACGATCCCCTAATGGTCATCGATGTTTGTCATGTGCGAGAAGCAAACAGTTCAGCGAGGAGACATTACTGTTTCAATGAAATAAATATTACACACGAATGAGTTATACTGTCAACAGCAAAAATCGATTTACATAGCTGATAGGAGTTTTCAAATTTTATATCACTCATTATGTTCCATTTTGATATAGGTCTATAACGGTCGTCGAGTTAGTAATAAAATACACAATTATCATAAAATACTAGTTTTGATGTTGACTATACTTCAATCAATAAATCAGTTCAGCCTATCGCAGTCCACTGCTGAACATAGGCCTCTCCCATGCTGCGCTACAACACTCTGTCCTCCGCCTTCTGCATCCAGTCTGTCCCAGCCACGTTTTTGAGGTCGTTGGTCCATCTAGCTGGGGGCTGTCTCACACTACGCTTGCCGATACGCGGTCTTCACTCCAGGACTCGTCTGCTTCACCGGCCATCGGTCCTTCAACAAAAATGGCCAGCCCACTGCCACTTCAGCTTGCTTACTCTGCAAGCTATGTCGGTAACTCCGGTTCTCTTCCGGATAATTTCATTCCTAATTTTATCCTTCAACAAAACTCCGAGCATAGCCCGCTCCATAGCGCGCTGAGCGTCTTCAAATTTGTGGACCAGCCCGACTGTCAGTGTCCACGTTTCGGCACCGTATGTCATAACGGGCAGGACGCTCTGGTTGAAGACCTTAGTCTTCAAACATTGCGGGATAGGTGCCGAAAAGACTTGACGGAGTTTTCCAAACGCTGCCCAGCCCAACCGGATCCTCCTGTCGACTTCTTTCTCAAAGTTATGTCTACCGAGCTGGATGACTTGCCCTAGGTAGACATACTCCTTCACAACTTCGAGAAGCGACCCTTCGATGTGAATTGGACTCGGCAGGACGATGACTATACTTACTCCATTTGAAATAAGATTAGACATTTTAATAAACCTTTTCACAGTCCGTTCAAGGGATCCATTTTGACTTATATTACGTTGATGGCTTGGCAAATGGCAGCCGCAGTAAACAGTTGGTAATGCAACTACTTTTTTACTTTTTAATGCCATCCTTATGCCTACGGAATAGAAGTCAAAATCGGTTGAACGGACTGTAACAAATGTTTATTTAAATGTCTAATCTTATTTCAAATGGAGTGTAAATGACTGTACAGTGTACATACCTAGTTACCTAGCCTTTAAAACATGAGTACTTGAAGTACATAATAATTCTCTTATCCATTGAATGTACCTGACTTGTTCAACAGGGCTGGTTTTTATCAATTTACCGGTAATTTTGATAGCAGCGGTAATTGACATGATGGATTCCAATTAACTATTCAGTAGCTGCGATGATTACTAACCACTTTGCGTGGCTTAGCTACACTAAACTGGTGAGTTTGTAAATAAGAGTGGGTTTTAAGTCGTATCTTGTTTCAACAATACGCTTAGGTAGAGGAAGTGTACCTGCCTACTTACATCCTACTACCTAATGTAAACATTGCACTTAAACTCCTTAAGCCCCATGTACTCGTATTCTAGAGGGAGCTTAGGAGGAAGGGTTTACCCACATTTTCAAGTATTTTGATGTTTATGACTATACTATCAAAATTCTAATGTTATTGGTAGTGGCTACGTCTACATTTGGAAATATTTTCATACAAACCAACCTGTACATTTTCAACACATTGTACTTATCCCAAAGGAAACTTCACACTGAAAAAAATATTTTGCCTAACTACTTCGGCTATTTCAGCAATAATCAAAGTTTGGCAAGACTTTATAAAAGTTAACTTGATTTAATAAAAGTGATACACATCAGCCAGCACAGGTTTTGGTTGCATGTTGCATAAAGTTATGTGGTCACTTTTTTGTATTACATGTTGACGAAAGTTTGGTTATGTATATAAGTACCTAAACATTTTTTTCAGTGCAAGGTAAACTTAATTATTGTATGGAACAGGTAAAAATGTCTTACATTGAGATATACAACGAGATCATCCGGGACCTTCTAAACCCGAGCGCTGGGCCCCTGGAGTTGCGCGACGAGGGGGGCAGCGGGGCCCCCGTGGTGGCGGGCCTGAGCGAGTTGAGGGCCAACAGCGCCGCGCACGTCGCTGAGCTGCTCGCGAGGGGCGACCGCTCCCGCACCGCCGAGCCCACGCATGCTAACCAACATTCTTCTAGAGGACACGCTCTTCTCAGGTATTTCCAACAGTAGATTTCCATGTATTCAGTATAGACGAGAGATCCATTATTCATCCTATTTACCTCATAACAATCGTCACACATTACAGGCAGTACCTGATCTGACTAAATATTATGGAATAGGCTAGCACTGCTTAAACAAATCATGGAATTTGATTGTTGTCTTGTCTTTGGTTGAATTAATACGAGATGGTAACGTGTGGAGGAAAAAGTTTATAGAGTAATTTGTGAACGGTTATAGACCTACAACAGGTATACTTCTGAGCTCCATCTGTGTTACAGTGTGACAGTTAGCCAACAATTGGAGAAAGGCACCCAGCGAGGTCGTCTGTTCCTCATTGATCTGGCAGGCTCGGAGCGCGCCGGGTTGCGCTCGCGACGCCTAGAGGGCGCGCACATCAATCGATCACTTCTAGCACTTGGAAACTGCATCATGGCGCTCTCTGGAGGAGCTAGGTAAGCTAGTATTATTTTGTAAATAGGTAGGTATACATTTTTATCCTAGATGTAATGTAGCTGATGGATGTTATTGATTATGGTAAGGCGTCTTTAAATGTTTTAGTCGCAAAGATTGCGCACTTTTGATTATCTATATGTACTAGTGAGAAACGACGCAGTCAATAGCAAAACCTAATCCGAATTTATAGATCTTAACAAAAATATATAACGATTATTTTAAAAGTATCTCTAAATATAATATTAACAACCGATCTTGTTACCTCTGTTATAGCATTTACTTAGATACTGTGCACGGAATACCGCGCACAGTGAGAATTGAACACAAAAGTGTTCAATTCTCACTCGGTACATGGCTCCATTTCTAGTGCTATAAAGTTGCTATATTAGTGTTTGCAGGCACTTGCATCTGCGAAATTTGAAAACTGATAACTGTAGAATTTTAAGGATGTTTTACCTTTTAAATAACAGATATAATAAAATAACACTACGCCTGTATTCCCAGAAGGGCTAGGTCTGCCTAGCCCTTCTGGGAATACAGAACCCACACTTCGCCAGTAATGTTTAAGTCCCATGTAATAGGGGGCGAGAGCACAAATCCAGACTCCCTCTTCTGAGAAATTCTAACAATAATACTTCGCTTGACCCGAAGATTGAACCTAGGACATCATGCTCAGCAACTGATAATTTTAAGTTTCACCTCCAAAAAAAATCGCAAAATCTGGATTACTTACTTCGTCTAATTTAATCTACACCCACGCCTGACAGATATGTGAACTACCGCGACTCGAAGCTGACGCGGCTGCTGCGCGAGGTGCTCGGTGGGCGCTGCCGCACCGCCATGGTGGCCCACGTGGCGCCGGGCGGGGCATACCGGGACACCACGCGCTCCACGTTACACTACGCACAGAAGGCATCTTCTATCACCACTAAGGCAAGTACTTATAATTAATGTGTGAGTTATATATGTGTGTGTCTGTTTCTTATTTCTTTTATATGTATGTTTTAGTTTATTTTCGAGCTATCTATCCCGTATATTGCACCTGCCATATTTTGTCTCTGCATCATCCTAAGATTGACTGTTAGAAAATGCCTCAGTCCGCCTTTGTACAGTATTTTTTTTACATGTGCATAAAATTTTAATAAATAAGTTGGGATCGGGATGGAACGGCCACGTCAATAGTATGGACTATTGAGGCTCACAAGACATCAGCCATCTTTTTCATGTTATTTATTGTCATTCATCTTTTCATATTCACGACGTCGATTATTTCAGGTGGAACGAGATTTGGTCGAAACTCCGATGCCTCTGTCGCAGTATCGAACAGTCATCAGCGAGCTGCGCGAGGAAATCGCTCGACTGAAACTTAAGATGAAGGACGACAGAACAATGTAGGTTTTTGCTGTATAATGTAGGTACTTCGGTATTTAAATCCGAATTAAGAATAGCTTAGATACACGGTCAACAGACTTGTGTGCGCGGGTTTTTTTAGGCACTTGCAGTAAGGATATTAGTTTACTGATCATCATAACCCGCGTTTCTTTTTAGAATTCTTATTTACCATCATAGCCTCAGAAGATATGTAGGTACCTAATTAGTTATACAGGGTGTTTGGCAGAACGTTGAACATACGAAAATGGTGGATAGGTGGGGTCATCTGCTACTTACTCAGCCATAATTTATTTGGCTCTGGCCCACTGGGTATATAAAAAAATTTTTTTTTGCTTTCTTCGAGTCACCACTTTCTTAACTTTAAATTGAAATTTTTATTAAAAATGGGTAAAACAGGCAATATTTTTGTTTGATTTTTTAATCTTTAATGTTGGCAGATTCTTATAAAATTATTGCTTTATTCAGATGTTAGCTATAAAAAAAGTTATGAGTCCTCAAACTTACAGAAAGATGTAAAAATTACTTAAATCTTAACTTCAACTAGCATTAAAAAATATATATATATTGAGGAGCTCTAATTCTAACAAAACATCCCTGGTGTGTGACCTTTCTAATGGTATGTAATTTGCTTTTATAAAAAAAAACCTTTAAGAGTTATTTCATAATTTTGTCAAGTAGGAAATTTTCGACGAAACTCTACCTTTACGGAAAGTGAAATGTTTTGCGAAATTTAATACTGCAACGTTGGTAAAAATTTAATGATCGATTGAAATTATGTAAGTTCTTGAATTAAGTACAAAGAAAATAGCTGATGCTGTTGCGCACAACAACTGTAGAAATCAGACGTAGATGCCGCGCCTGTATTGTAAATGATGGGCGTCAGTATCCAGGGGGCCAAGGCCAAATAAATTAGGGCTGAATAAGTAGCAGATGACCCCACCAATCCACCATTTTCGTATGTTCAACGTTCTGCCAAACACCCTGTATGTGTAGGTAAAGTCTGGGAATGAATTGTAAGTTAAGCAAATTGACTAACCACTTAAATTGAATAATTGAGTAACTGATTTCAATTGTATGACTATTATAGCACGACAAAGAGACAGTAGGGTATCAATTAGGTTAACAATTAATTTCCCTGGCTGTACATAATTTTCCGTTGAATAGTAAACCAAAAGAGTTCGCAAGAGTCGAGGAAGAGATCAGCAAAGAGGATGCAGCAGAGAACGCAGCTCATCTTAAGTCTCTACGTGAAGCTATTGTGTCCACATTCAAGCAACAGATGCGCTTGCGACGACGGCTGATGGAACTAGACAGCCACCTGTTGGGCCTGGCGCTGGACGCTGAGCGACAACACGCGGCCATCTCGCACTGGGAAGCGAGGTTCAACCGCCTCTATAAACCTATCAACATTCCTAGCTCGAGATTGAGCACGCAGCAGAGTTACAGGTACAATATTGTGAAAATTTTATTTTATACTTTAGGTATAGTCAGATTGGGGTACGGCCGCGCCGCAACGGAACGCATTGTAAAAATCCTCTTTCATCACTTTCGCCTATTTTTTATGAACCAACGCACACTACAGGTGCGCTGCACCGCATCTTTTTGGATGAAAAGTCCTTTGCGGCTGTATTGTGCTCTTGGCTTTAGTGGTATTCGCCTCTTTAAATTAACATGTCTAAGTACTCTTATACGCTCTTATTTGCGAGATCATGATTATACGGGTGTCCAGGGGCGGCACTGGGCTGTCGTCGAGCAGCAGCGAGCGAGCAGAAGCCGAGGTGGCCGTAGAACAGGCGTGGTCCGAGCTTGCTGCAGTCGAGCGAGAGCAGGAGTCCGCGCGCACCGAGCGGGAACGCGTCGAGAGGCAGCTGGAGCAGGTCCGGCTGAGGGGTGCTCAGCTGGAACAGGTATTTTAACTTTTATTTTATTTTATTAGCTGACCCGCCAGACGTTATGTTTAAATTTCAATAATTCTTATAAAAATACCATAGATAAAAGGACGTTAGTATTTCCCGAATTTGATTTTTTCCGGGAAATTTTTCAAATTTTTATTTCCCTAAAAATTTTATTCGGACGATTAAGTACATTTTTAAACATAACTAAATCCGTCACAATTCTCAAGTGATGTACTTATCAATAAATATGATTTAATGTTTACTAGCTGATGCCCGCGGCTTCGCCCGCGTGGATATCGGTTATCGCGACCAAAAGTAATCATGAAATTTTGATCCCGTTCCCGCAACCCATGGGAACCTATTCCAGGGATAAAAGTACCCTATGTCTTATTCCAAGCTATAATCTATCCCTGTACAAATATCATTATATTTTAGCCAATGTACCTATACAAAAACTTGACAAATTATATACTAAAACTTTCCTTGAGAACCACTCTATCCATTGGCGAAAACAGCATAAAAATCGGTGCAGTTGTTTTTGAGTTTATCACGAACAGACAGACAGACGCAACGGAGGACTTTGATTTATAATATGTCGTGATTTGTTGAATCTGTACAAAGTTTTTAACCCCAGTTGGTTTCCTATGCGGTGTTTTCGGGTGACCACTGAAAATCAGCGCTGTGATGTCGAATCCCCCATAGCACAGCACCATACAGGCTGAGTGGCAGTCTTCTTGTCAACAATCACGACGTGCAGCGGTCGACTATTTATTTTCTGTGCTAGTGAAAAGAGATCTGTTTTGTGGTTTTGTTATATCAATTAACGCACGTGTAGAAACAATTGCTTACCAAAAATATAAGTGAATTGTGACAAATAAACCTATTTTTGTTTCTTCCTTTTTCTAACCCTACATTAAGAACCAGGGTAGGGTTGCCAGGTCTTAAGACCGAAAAGCCGGACCGGCCAGCCAGTTTAGCCGGACATTTGGGTAAAAAGGCCGGATTCCTTTAATTTTCTAGTCTTAGTATAACACGACAATTATTATGTAAAGTAAAACAAGGCTTTTTTATCATTTACCATAAAATCTTCATAAATTCTAATGTAACAATTATAAAATTGAATGTATCAGTCTTCTCTATTATTAATCATTCAATATTCATTACGAAATTAATTTCAATTAATGCAATAGTAGGTACTTAGCACTACTACTGCATTTTGCAATGAAAAACAAAATTTAAGCAAAACACTAATTAACTAAATCCAATTTAAAAAGCCTGAAAATAGCCGGACAGGCCGGACATCGTCTAATTTGGCCACACACGCAACCAAAAAGCCTGACTGTGTCCGGCTTTATCCGGACGCCTGGCAACGCTAAACCAGGGGTTCAAATATGAGATTTGTAGAATGAAAACCAATAAGCCAAACAATAAGACAACTCCAATAATTAATTGTAGGAGTTACCAGCCACCATCAGCAGTGGTCCGGAACGTGAAGTGCTGGCTTTAGTATGCCGTGTACATGAACTAGAGGCCGACAAACTGGCCTTGCAAGGAGAGCGCGCTGCACGGGCGCACGAACTGCGGAGACGAGACCTCGCACTACAGCGACGAGACGCGCAGAGAAGACTCTCCGACGAGATCATTACTAGGCAGAGGCGCGCACTTCAAGGTATATTTTTTCAACAGTCAACTGTTTTATACACAGGGCAATTGCAAAAGGGGCTAAATAACAATATACTGTTATTGTGTCTTCTTATTGCTCTCCACAGACGTAGGCGTGGGCGTGCCCCCCGAGCTGGCGCAGCTGTATGAGTTGTATCAGCAAGAGATCCACGCGTCCACCTACACCGAGAGCAACGACATCTACACGCCGCCGCATCGCCTGCCGCCTATCTCTACCAGGTAGGACGCTAATAGCTGATATAAATGCATGCCTAATGGATTTACAGGCTTAACAGAGTTTAGAGGCATGAGGAACAGGGTGTAAAGTTCACTCATACTCTATAGTAAAGGGAGGATCCTCCGACCAGACGGGTATTGTGTCTGGTGGGCAACTGCCCAACGGTTGATGTCGAGATGTTGTATATATGCTAGTCGCGCGGTAAACTCTGATAGCGCGATGCAGGATTTGTGACGTCAGGTCTTTGATGCGTAGTTCGCATGTGGCGTTATTGATACCGCCACAAGAGTACGACTACAAAGCTTTCAGTAAAACTTGTAAATGTTCGAATAAGAATAACGGCCACTATTGTTTTTTTTTGTCCGGTGTTAGCGCATATCGAAACTGAATATTTTGGCTGATGTTCTCAAAATATTACTTAACCATGCAGGATTTCTGTTAGGCTGTAGTTTAGAAGGCAGAATGTATTGGTAGCAAAGATTTAAATTGTTAGATTTGCCGTCACCGTACTTAGGTCGCGCGGAAGTCTATACTGACAAGAGTGAGCTCACACAGCTTGCATGTTACAATAGATACGATTTCCAGTATGAATAACCGAGGCAATACTATTCAAATCGACTTCGACGTCAACGAATAGAGACGAGACCATCTTTTGACGTGTTCAGGCGAATCTTATAACCGCCTCTGTGGTCTAGTGGTAATACCACCTGTCTTAGATCCAGAGGTCCCGGGTTCGATTCCCAGCGGGGGCAAAAATTTCTGCTCGGTTTGGTTGGTGGTAGGGCTTGTTCTAAGTCCGCTTGGCTAGCTACCACCATCTTATCTAAGTCTGTCGCCAAAACAACAATGTTATCAGCATTTTTTGTGTTTCGGCAGTTAGAGGTAAGATAGCCAGTTCCTCTGTGGTTGAGGATTCCGGGTGAAGCTCGCTTCCATCTTCAGCCTTATCATCACTTACCATCAGGTGAGATGAAGGCCAAGAATTTCCCGGTATATGTAAAAAAAAAAAACTAACAATTTAAATCTTTGATTGGTAGGGAAAGTCACCTCACACAAGTTCCTTTTAGGTGGAGTGCCTTGGAAAGTTGGAACTTTATGACGTATCTACCCACGTAACACTGGCGGAACATGACACATTGTTGTGTCGTTACAGTATGTCGGAGCTGATGTGGTCGGAGAGTTCGAGTGGGTCGGGGCGCGGCTCCAGCTCGGGCTCGGGCGGCACGCTCGCCTACGACTACCGCCTGCCGCGCCTCGGGCCCACGCCGCGCCCCCGGACCAGATACAGGTGAGTTCTAAACATTTTTAGGCGCAGCAGTAAGCTCTCCACTAAAGCAACTCAAAAGAGCTACTGGTCAACACTGAATTAGTGACTGTTTTAGCAGTGCAGCAGGAACTCCATCAGCGGTCAAGTATTCGGTAGAACTTGGGAACTTTTAAGTTATGCATGCAGTAGATTTAGTGTATGCATTGCAGGATGCGAGGGAGCTATCTGAGGAATTCCATTTATACATGCATTATTTAAATGTTACTCGACATAGCAGGAGGAACCTTAGTTGTGTAATTCTGAAAGGGACCTCCTCCAGTCTAAGGGCTTTATCACACTTGCGAGTTTCGAGCGAGTGGAAAGCGGGGCGAGTGCGCAGCGAGCTCGCCGCGAGTTAGCAATGTGTGCGCAGCGAGCACCCCGCGGGTGGGCAGCGGGTTCGCGGTGTACGATCCGCGTTTTGTACATTTAGTGCCAGAATGGATTGAAAACAAAATGAACACGAATGTATAAAATGGCGTCGACAGCGCCGTTCGCCGCGAGCTCGCTGCGCACCCGCGGCGTCTTCGCGGCGTGTTCGCCGCGCACACGTTGCGAACTCGCGGCGAGCTTGCTGCGTACTCGCCCCGCTTTCCACTCGCTCGCAACTCGCTAGTGTGATAAAGTCCTAACATTCAGTTCGGGGCGTTGCAATACGATTGTGAATTGTACTACTTACTCAGGGTTCAGTGGTCAGAGCTCTTCGTGGTTTAGATAATGTAATATTTATTGGTTACAGTCAAGGAAGTGCGTCGGCTTTGAAGCGCTACGCGAGCGATGACAGCCTGGTGACGGCAGCGCACCGCGCGGACGACGAGCCTGAGCCCTGACTCCGTGCACCTTGCTCACACGGCCATAGCTTCGCGTGCTCCTGTACTTTACGATCCTGTCTTGCCAGAATATATTATGGCACTATTCAGTAGTCATTTTCCTAAAGCCAAAGTTGACTTTTTGGGCTTAGACAAACAGTCGATGGTCAGATGCCAAACGGCAAATGAGTTCGTCTTTTCTTTATTCTACATATATTTATTAATAGTAAGAATGTCGTCGGTCTTAGGTTTGGGCTCTCACTTGATTTTGGCTTTGTGTGAAGGTGGTTACAAAACTAGACATTTATGAATGATCTTACACGTGGTAACTATTCAAGTTGATGTTGCATAGTTCACTATAGTGATGTCGTGGATTGTTGTCAGTTTGCTCCGTTTGGGCTTGCGTATCAAGCAAGATATTGTGAATTTGTTTTGTAAAATATCAAATAAATATAATCGCCACTTGTCAGGCATAGAACTACGTTTTGTTTCACACGGATTTTTATCCGTCCTTATAAATGATTTTATTTCTGTAAGTAGGTTTTTACAAACACTTTTACACGTCATAAAAAATCGTCGTTAAACTAATCTGAGAAGAAATACCGAAACAAACTCAGAGGTCACAGTCTCTTTTAAAGTCCAGGCATAATCTTGGTCAAATCATGTGAAGACCATGTAGATTGGTGTCTGAAAGGGTCTTTTGAAGAAAGAACCACACAGATTGAGTGGATCTGTCCATTCAGTGCACGCATTTGTCAGTAATCGTGCAGCTCAACTCAGAACATAAGGAGCTCAAATAAATTAAATTCAGCGGTATTTACACAAGTCCTTTCATCGTACAGCTCATAAAGCCGTGTTCTACTTTTATGAATACCAATGGTATAGAGATGTAACTTGGGTAAAGTTACATTTTGCGAAAAGTCTGATATTGGCAGAGAATTGAAAAAGTAAATGCTTAGAAACTACTTCTTCTACTGTTAATATGCTCCTCTTTACTTTGAAACTTTTTGTGCTGGCTTCTAGCTTGGTCCAGAGACTCCTAGACCAAGCTAGAAGCCTGCACAAAAAGGTAACGAAGCTCTAGGAACGTCGTAAAAAAACTCTAGATGCCAGGAAATGCATAGATGTAATTTTTTATACCAGTTCTAACTTATAAAGGACAAATACATCCACGTGCGCATAACATCTTGTTGAGGGTGATGTCCTGAGAATAGCAACAGACGACACGACGCATGAATAATAACGAAGTGAATAACCATCTGCATTTACCTCCTAAGGGAAAATAAACATTATACATAATGCAAGCAAGCAATAAACAACACAATTATGAAGATTTGAGTTTATATTATTGAGATTACAAACAGTAGGTACTTATCTAATATTAGACAAGTTTTCTTACTCTTAACTAAATAATCTCATGAAGGCACTTAATTAGTTAGAAAATTAAGTAAAACAAAACATTATCTATATGCATATGTACATTGTGATGTATTTTAACAATTCTAATCTAGTAACAACTATAGCTTTAAATAATAATAAGTTACAAATAATTTAATTTAAATGGGTACTCACAGTCATATTAATATTTTTATTCAAATACAGACAGTTAAAACATATCCGTACCGTAATAAGACTACTAACAATTAATAGTATAATTTGATCATGACCCCGGTGTTCACGAACACGTCTTAACTAAGGTAGATTACAATTTACATTAATTACCTATTCTCTTACAATATTTCGTTTGACTAAAATCGACTAATCTCATTTGATTATATTTTTTACATAAATGCGAATCGAAAACAAATCTTGTGATATGCGTATAGCAAATCAAAATTATCTAACTAGGTACTTAATCACCTAATTGGTCCCTTAGTTTCGAAAATACAAACTATCGCAATACTGTTATTACATTCATTAACTTTGTTACAAAAAGCGTCAGAACAAAATTAAATATGGTCGCAAATTGTATGATTGTAAATGATTAATTGCAAAATAAATGTTCCTTTGCCATCTTTTTTTATTTTTTTTATTTTTTCGAAATACCACGACCTTGGGTGCTACAATAGTTACTTGCTACAGTAGTTACGCAAAGGGTTTTAAGAATATAAATAGGTACTCGATACAATCTCGCGTAAATAGAATATCAAGCAATAGGCAAGGTCCGCGGGTTGGCAAAAGACGAAAGCTTCTCTTAATATTTGATTATCAAATAATATTATGGCCACTAAAGTTACATAAGTAACTAACCTATCTACTAGAATTGCGTTTCAAATATTTTGCCTTTACGAGTATAACCGCAAAACTGTGTTTTGTTTCCTTTTGAGTAGGGGGTTTCCACATGAAACATTAGTAACCTGCTAAGGCTGAGTCTGAGACATAGTTTGTATTAGTTCACTTTATAATGATGTAATTAATAGGGATGTGCCCTGGGTAAAAAAAAAGAAAAACTGTTTAGTCGGTCAATCAGATAAAATAAAAAATTATTAGACACGTATTTTTTGCTTTATCATATTAATAAAAAATTACTTAGATAAAACACATTAAACTTGGGGAGTGGGGGCTCGTTACATCACAGCTACGTATAAAATCTACTGAGAAGTGACGTCATGCCACATTTGAACTCAATGTATCGCCGTAATTTATTGATGAAGTAAAAAAATAAAAAATACGTGTCCAATATTTTTTTATAATCTACATGACGGACAAAAAATATTTTTTAGTCATCATCCCTATTATAGCTGATCGCCGCAAGTTCTGATGAAGTATAGCTATGTAACGTTTTTGCACATGGTGCAATTGAGCTGTTATAGACAGTAGACGAATGTCCAGTAAAAAATGTTGAAGACGATAAACATGAGCGGGAACAGTATGCGGGAACGTTTGTCTATCCACGTGGCGATCTCCTGCGGCGTCATGGTGGTCCAGTTGTGCTTGGGCGGCTCGTCCGAGCCCTCGCTGCCGCCGCGCGGCTGCTTGCCTCCCTGCCCGATGAGCTCGTCGAAGCTCTGCGTCGTGATCGTCGGCAGGTTCATCGCAGATGGGAAGCTCTGTAACATCAAGCATACCGTGCGTTTCATCTCCTTGTTCTTACATACCTAATGATGATGGTCTTATATTGACCTATGACAACGTAGGCCAAAGGACGGCCAGTCTATAGATGACTTAGTTTGCAATATCTACAATTTAGAGAGAATGTTCCTGCTTCCGCATACTGATTGAGATTTTTAGTCATAGGAATGTCATATGCTCACAGGTTGACTGATTTTATTCAATAATCATACGTATCCTTATGTAAGTGCTGTTGAATTGAATGATGATGCACGTGCTGAACCAATATGTGCCTATCCATTATTTGTAAACTACCGTTGATAACAATTCATTCTAATTTACTTTGTCGCACCATTGTAGTATAATTACGATTATGCAAATTTAATGTTGTAGTATTAGGTATAGTACACACTAATATTATAAAGGCGAAAGTTTGTGAGTGTGTGTGTATGTTTGTCTCTTCTTCACGCTCAAACAGCTGGACCAATTTTGATAAAATGTTGTATGGAGGTAGCTGACACCCTGGATTAACATATAGGCTACTTTTTATCCCGATATTCCCACGGGATCAACACTTATGCGGGTGAAACCGCGGGGCGCAGCTAGTTATTGTATACATAGCCCACGGAAATAAGAGCTGAAAGTAGATCCCGATCTTATTTGCAAGGCATGACGGATTGAGAGATCATATAATTATGTAGATGATAAGGAGGTACATGACGTTTATTTCTAGGCTTACAGCGTTGGCGATAAGATCTACAATGACCTGCTACCTAATTGCGTAACACAAAACCAATCGCAACCTGACTGACTTTTAAACAAATTGCTAATCCATTGCTAATTATGTTCGAAAAAAAAAAAAAAACTATCAAAAACCTCAATAACGCAATTAATGTTGTTGAACTGTCAAAATGAAACCGATTCCTACCGATAGTGTGTTACACAATTAGGCTTCTGTTGCGTGTAAAGGAGTTGCCCAAGCATGGTGAATATGGAAACAGGAATCAACTCGTAATCGGGTCCTGGCAGTTTCAATAATGTGAATGGATGGATGGAAGTTAGGAAAACCATATGTAAATCGCAGTGGTTCAAACGTAAACAATAACTTACGTGTACGGTCAAGTAGTTGTTGTATCCTGGCCCCGCGGGGTCGGTGCTGGTCTCCTGGTTGAGGGACGAGCATGAGCGCGACTTGCTCAGCTGCGGTGACGACTCCTGCAACTCCTTCTGTAACTCTTTGCGAGCAAGCCGCGGTGTCAACGTACTTTTCAGTATATATTTGCTGTTCACCTTCTTCAAGCTCACCGCTTTCCTATAAAAGAAAAGCAACGTGTTCTTATTAATACACATATTACAACTAATAACTATGGTTACGTTTTTAGATCATTACAAGTACAACGTACTTTCTACGCCAAATAGTGTTGACGAAAGCGAACTCGACTAATGCAGAGAAGATAAAACCGATGCAGCCCAGGAACCATATTTCACTAGCTTTGATGTAAGACACCTTCGGTAATGTTTTCGCCTGAGAGGACGCCAGTGTGATAAACGATAACATAGTGCTGGTACCTGGAATGAGACAAGATGATAAATTAAACAAGTTTCAGATCCATATCAATAATTAAAATGATCCAAATGATTATTAGTGTATTATGTTCGTCTTATGCATTTTTTCAGGACGTACCTAACGTAATCCTAGGAGCTGAAGCGTCTGCTTGCAGCCAAAATGTTACCCATGACATGGCGACGATCATCATCGATGGGATAAAATAATCCATTAGATAGTAGCCCACTTCACGACCCAGTTTGAACGTGAATTTGAGGGCGCTGTAATTTCCCGCTGCGAAACAATACATAAGTGATTAATTATTTCTGGAATAATGTGTAATTAAATTATAGTGACGTCACAGACAGAAAAACGACATTACATCTACCTTCGCCGAGACGCATATTGACAATATCCCCTCGTACAACTGACTCATTCGTCCAAAAATCCAAAAGTGAGTACTCCGTGAGATGCAGCTCCGATGATAACCGAACTGGGCTGTCCTTTTCCCACATCAGTCGTAAGATGGATGCGTTGTATTTCCCTAAAATTAATTTAGAAGGAAAATTGTTAGTTTCCGCTGGAAATCCACATTTTGCAGATTTGTGATTCACCTGCGATGACGTTCACATATACTCGTAGCCTTATGAAATTACATTTAAGTAAACAACTTTACGTAACAGCTTAAAAAATAAACAATAAGTGTAGTTTGTGTAGTTAAAGATCGAATGAAGTATTACTTACAGCTTTCCAAGTTCATTGAGCAGGTTTGATCATCAAATGGGAATTTTTGTAGATTCATCCAGCAGTAAAGTACAGCTTGCATCCGTCGACTGAAGAGCACCTCGCCGTTGGGTGCTATTGATATCAGCACATCTTTGCTGTCAGTACCCATCAAGCTTGACGACTGTTCGTTTGACATGTATAGATGTGGCACCCAGATTCTTTCTCTCAGATCATTCTCACCAATAATCTTTGACCTTTCTGGCGAAAATAATCGATACGCTAACCGTGGATCAGTCCATCGCAGTTGGAGGAGGAAGTGTAGTTTGAAGTTCTGAAATCATGTTACATTTTTATTAAACTTAATGTAGTGTAGGTAGAAGGTACAATGTTATAGAATACGCAATAGCTACCTTTTACTTAGTAAGTACCTATTATTGATATGTAAACGAGAAGGTTAATCTCTACTTAGTTCTTAATGCACGACCGAGTCCACCGACTATAGGAACGAAAAGGTACCTATTTCTATGCTGTTTGATAGCTACATACTTGTAGGTGATTGAAAATGTAGAAAAGAACTCACCAGATCGTGGGCCTCAGCGGGCTGTATGAAGTAGACATAGGCGCTAGCATGCACATAAACTACGTCTCCAGACGTGTAGGTAGGCAGCAGCAGGCGGTCGTAGCGGCACTGATGCGCCAGGCGCGAGAGGAACTCGGACTGCGTATAGTTGTCGCCGTCGGTGAGCCCTGGACAATCAGCTAAATTTGGTCTGAAAAAAAAAAAAACAACAATCAGTTTATGAGTATGACAGTTTGTCAACAATAGATCATTCGTCTTCTCATCACGTAGCGATACGTCCACTTGTGCAGACTGTTAAATCACGCGCGCTATTAGCGGCCTTACTCGAGGGCAACACGCAAAAATTGTATCATTGATTTTTAAGCTAGCCAATGGTTTTCCTTATCCCAATTCCTGGCCTATTGATAATACGTGCTGTAAAGGCCGCGGAGAAAAGCATCTATTAGTGCTAATGTGCGACATCTCATCAATAATTAATATCTACTGATTTATAGTTAGCGTGATTCGTGAGAACAGGATAACGGCAGGTAATTAAAACAAACATAGAAACTAATAATCGTCACCATCACCATAGCTAGGTGGGTAGTGAGCTCAGTGGTCGGTTCGAATGATATTACAGAATATGATGTTGCTGTCAATCCTTCTGATGGAATTACAGAAACAAAATGTATGATCAAGAAAGCTGCAATTCCAACTTAAGGCGAGGTTCATCGAGCGTGCATTTTTGTTCTAGAGGTGTCAGCTGGGCGCGAGTAAATTGTGCCGTGAATTTCGTTAATTTTGGGTTGAAAATTATATGTTTTACGATATTAACAATGTTAAACCTGACGAACATTACATCATCATAGACGTTTATTTTGATGTAATTATCAATACATAATGTGGTACAATATTGAAATAAAATGATTTTAATCTACAAAATAAGGGTATTTTTGTTTTTTTTTTTTCTATTGAGCGAACTTTTTCCAATTATGTAACAAGTACCTGACGTACCTACAAAAAGGTCTCAAAAGCAACATACGTGTTTAATCATTACCGTTTTTAAATAAAATGACATTTTCTAGAGGTTAACTAGAAGAACCTCGCCTTAAGAGTAAGACGCTGACAAGAGCTAAAGCGAGGTCACTGTCGGATCGGACTGCATAGGAAGAGAAGCGCGATGACACACCGCTTGTAATTTATTGCAAAATATGAAGCAATTATCTATTTACTCAAAAATGAGTTAAGTAATAGAAAATAAAAAATCACCAAGTTCTGCTTTCCAATAAAACGTTCTCGTTCGAACGTACGTTGATATTTAATACAGATTTTGGATTGGAACTCAAAGTAAATGGTTGGTTTATCGTTAATTTGTATCGAGATCTTTTTCAAAACGTGTTTTGGTAGCAACCAAGTTCTGAGAAAAATGTTCAAGATATGTTCCGTTACTACAAAGTACATACATGAACTCACGCCTTCTTTTCATGGGGGTAGGCAGAAACTATAAACGCCACCTGCTACGCTCCGGCTATCTGGTCATACACGCACGCCGGTTGCGAGTGCTACGCACCTGACCTTTCTGAAGAACATCACCAATTAGGTTATATTATTATAGTCTCCTAGGGCGTGCCCGGCGTTTCCACTCACATCTGCCTTGTAAATACCTTTTGTTAGTCGCTTTTCATTCATCCTCTCAACATGACCTAACCATCTAAGCATACTCTTTTCAATTTTTGTCCCTACGTCACACATGCTTCGCAAGGAACGCATTTCCACAGCATTTATTCTACTTTCATGCTTCTTTTGCCACACCCAACATTCACTTCCATACATAAGCGTAGGCACCAGCACACCATTGTGAACAGCCAGTCGAGCCTTATTGGGCATCCACTGGTTGGTCACAACCTCATGTAAGCATCATTCACTTCATTAACTCTCCTTTCCACATCTTCATCAATCTTTCCATCCCTTGTAAACTGACTCCCCAAATATACAAACTCACTCAATAAACACAAACTATATAGATTTTTTATAGACAATAGCCTACTCCATCTTTTCCATTTGCCTATTGCCATTGAAAGTGCTGTGATAATGTGTTCGGTCACGAGTTAGGATTAAACGGTGTTTAATGAATAGTCTCAAACGAGGCCGTCGTACGCAAAAGTAGATCATATCTACAATAAAAGTAAGGAATTTCTTACAAATAGACCGTCTACTTATCACATGGTCGAATATTATGGCTAATTATCTATTGAGCCTTACAGTACATATGCTACTTTGTTATTGTAATATGTAGCTCTGGCTCTTTGTATATTAGAAAAATAAAAATACTTAAGCCAAAAATTCCACCAAAATAAATAGTACCGTTAAAGAAATGGACAACAATTATCCTGTTTAGGTGATTAAGGAAGCATTAAATCGTAATGAAGGCCATAATAGATTGCCATTGTTAAAATATTCAGCTACCGATCTCAGCGAAATTCATAGTCCGTCTACCATTTGTCATGTAAAACAAAAGAACGTCTTAATTATCGGTTTCTCTCTTTCTGCACTGTTTACCGAGCATTGTGTTATCTATTTTAGTTCTGCTCCAATCATGCATATAATGTACATATTATAAGATAAGGTACAAGCATCTAAAAGTTGTATCGACTTCTAGCAAAAAGTCCGGTTCAAGGTGTGGTTGCACTGTTTGAGAATTATTATTGAAAGAACACGTCTCTTTCATTTTTGATGAGATTTTTTTTTAAAGATCGCCTTAATCTTCTCTTGATGAGCGGAAGAAGGCTTGCTACCGCTCGATGGTTTCTAGTCGGTTTAAAGTCTACAATTTTCACTTAGGTATCTGAACGCCACACTTTTAGCGAGAATATTGGGGTTCCGTAATTAGATTGAACCTACTTACTCGAACGTAGGTAGGTACTGAAAAAACATTAAGTGAATCAAATTAAAATATTTCTTATTGCTTTTTAAACCGATTTGATGCAAAGTTTTTACGAACAATAACACGTTAAATGATTGTAAAACGTTCACCTAGGTATCTGAAGTGTGCCTTTATTTCAGTTAAACAAAGTACTAACGTAACCTTACTGGCGTTATGTAGTTCATTATTCATTTTATCTATGCTCGATCACGTTTACTCGCTGTGACAGTGATTGCGCGTTGAACAAACTCTCTTTTCAATAACAATACCTAATTGTTTACTGAAAGACGTTGTAGTATCAGTTTAATATATGGACTCATGGTGCGGCAAGGTCGGAGTGGGAGCAGGTAACGACAACAATGCTAATATTTGTGGTGCCTGATAACATTATGAACCAATTCTGAGAGATTTCAACAAGATTTACTCTTAGATTACGGCTAAGCTGCACACTACGTGTACATTAAATATGTTTTACATTCTTTTGTTTAGACTGAAAGTACTTTGTTATCTACCAAATTAGATTACCTACCAAAAATGAAATAAATCATACCAAAAGTATAATTTATATCTGAATTCAGATTCTAATCCTTAATCCAGGGCCTGAAGTCTACTATTACAATAGTGTCAGAATGGTCTATCATTGATTTCATAATTGTTGATTTTGACAAGTTTGGTAATCTACTAATATAATGGCATCATTATGACTTTCCAATGGTCAGCCACTGACACTCCATTGAAAGAATTGGTAATCTCGTACATAATGACAAATTAAACTTCCTACTAAACTTCCAACTTCCTACTACTTCAGATTGCTTATACACCATGGCATTTTAGTCTCTTACAAAGACAGCCCACTTCATGTATCCAATGACTACTAAGCATTCAGGTAAAAAAATTTTTTTCTGAACTTATGATTTTTTTTTTTTTATTAATTATGACGCATGACATAGTTTATAACAGCCTGTTACGAGTGCAGTCCGAGCCTTGTGATACAAGGGCGCCGCAGAATGGATTTAGATGAAATTTAAGTTGCAATAGTAAGAAACACATTTTTGCGTTAGGGTGAATGAACTCTGATAAAGATGTCGCCGCTCCATTCCGCGGCGCCCTTGTAACACAAGGGTCGGACTGCACCCATAACAGGGTGTTTTAAGCTATGTCATGCGTCGTAACTAATATTTTATTTTTATTTTTTACGTGAATGATAGTAGTCATTAGATACATGAAGTGGGCTGTCTTTGTAAGACGACTAAAATGCCACGGTGTATAACACTAATAAATAATATGTAAAAATAAATATAAATGAAATCTGGCATGAATAAATGTTCAAAATGCCATTGTAATACAATTCTATTATGAGACCATTGACCGCCGAATGATCGACCATTATGAATTTAGCAGATTACGAACTTTTAGCAAAATGACAATGGGATCGTGTTGCAGTGACGAATTTATAAAAATAGCAGACTTGGGCCCGTGGCTTTTATGCGTACCAACTGAAAATCCTGCAGGTCGAAATCACAACGCTTTAGTGATTTACGATATGGTAGGTACAAAATAATTTACAATACAAAGTAGGTCAGACCCTTTTCCTCTTAAATCCCTTTTGTTTATTTACTTACTTTAGCTAATGTACCTAACTACCTAGGCTTAATTAAATTTGTTCAGCGGCACTTATATGTTAATCTGAGCACACACTCTCTAAGAATTTACGCAACTAATATAAATTTTGTTCTGATAAAAGATAACAGTAGTACTTTACTTACCTACAGAGACTTTTAAAGTAAATGGATAACAAGCTTTAAGTAGTAGTGGTTTACTAAGGTAGGTCCTTAGCAAATTAAGTACCTACTTAAATGTCATCATCTTATATTATGAATTAGCGAGCAGAAACACTGTAATTGTTTTTCTAGACTTATGATAAATACTAAATATAGTAGACTGGTCATCTCTTAGCTGCCACGGGTTATTTTATTTTATTTTGTTTCTATTTGTTGTACCTACGCTTGACGCTTTTAACGTGTAAGTTTTTATTATTTTTATTTTTACATCGTTCTCACTTTTAGTTATAAATACAACATTATAGATGTAACGAATACTTTTGTAACAATTTAATTTAAAAGAGTGTCCATGGAGTTTCTTGCCCGTTCTTCTCCATAGGTACCTACGCTTTGGAATGGGAATGGAGCTTCATTTTTCTTACTGACCGACTCCTTGACAATTCAAAAGTGCCTGTAAATGGTTTAATTGAAATAAATGGTTCGTAGTTTGAGTTTAGGTGACATCATTCAACTGCCAACCATAATGTAGTAAGAATTTGCTGAATTATGTATTTTAAATGGCTGCGACATATCAGTTACTGCTACCAGTTACTTTTTATGTCGTGCTACTACTTAGAGTTTTATTTAAATGTTTAGCCATCTACGGAAATTACTGCAATTATGGGCCTACAATTGTTTATCTGTAGACTTTAATTCAGAAACCGAGATAGTTTAAAGAAAAATGTTTACCATAGCTTACCTACTGAAGCGTCCGCTATGGCGTCAACCAACTGAAAAAATGCCTATTAAGTACCTACTTCTCGCTCTCCACGTCACTATACGGTATCATGAAACGATATTGTTGTCAATATTAGGTAGGTAATCAATAATTAAACAATTACTTACATTTGGTTGGAGTTTTGTGCGTAGGCGCGCTACATTTTGTTACCACAACGACGTAGCATAACTTCCAAGGAAATGTATTCATATTTGTGAAATATAAGTACGTAGGTAACCTAATACATTATGAGACATTCATTAAACAAACAGAATTATCATGAATAATAACATAGCGATAAACAAAGATAATTAAGATTTTATCAGTGACTACTGTGTACTATCAAACGCAGCATATTATTCAAAGTAAATAAAATATACTAGTGTGCATCTAATGTTACTGTTTTCTAAGAAAAGCCTTTTACAAAGGAGTGTTAGTTTTGGCTTAGTCCCTTAATATTCTCTATTTATATTCATTCACTGTATTCCGCTCAAACAAATGTGACTAAAGAGCTTGATGCAGTTGTTTTTAAGATGGGATTGTGAATCAGTTAACTAAACCTAGAGCTTATTATGTAGCTGGCTATAGCTATTGATTATTGTTAGTTCGCAAATAGCAACATATTTTAACCCCACTTTAGACACGCTCAGGAAATCGTTTTCAAAATATCCTTTCTTGGTGTACCTAGCACTCAAAGGAACATAATTTATCTTCCAAAATTCAGCTGAAGGAATTTATAGGTAGCCCGTTTTTAGTTAGAGAACTGTTTATGTACTTACTTAGATAGAAACATTAAATTTGTTAAAATAAAGACATCCCATAAGTCTGGTTCGTCGGACTTTCTTGCAAATTACCAATAAACTTGTGTACTTTACTCGACCGTAGTGTGTCAATTTTTGGTGAGTTATTAAACGTTTAGTTACTAAATTACTCGTGTTTAGCCCTCGCTAAGATATTATTATAGTTCAAAGAGGCACTAATTAGTAGGTACCTACCTAGAATACGTAATGATAGGATTATCAGGCACAACATTCTTCCAAATTCCTTAGTGAAAATTGTTAAAGTTATTAATTGTGATTGTAACTACCGATAGAGTTAAAATAATGTGGGTAATAATATCTATATATGTATGTATTGTCATAAATGTAGATTGGTTATCATTTAAATTAAACCACAATGACATTACAGTACCCAATTTAAATTCCGGACAAATGTTAGGCATATCAACATTTTTCCTGCGACCTTTCCCTAAAATCTAATACTAAATCTAAATCTATAACTTTATTCATTATTCATTTTGTTGCAAGCGTATAAGTAGCTAAATGAAACCGAGTGCAAGCGACAATTTCAAGATACTTGCAAAGGAATAATAATAAATTTTCATAAACATAATATTTTGTAACAAATATTTGTGACAAAATATGTCGAATGGTCTCACAGATTTCTTTTTGCTCGAAGCCGCTAAACAGCCAGTTAATAAAACACAATTATTTCTTTCTGGCTTGCTTAATTTGATGACATGATAAATAATTTGATGAAATGTAATGTTTATACAACTTTATTTATTAACACAATTTATAATATAATTAAAAGAATTGGCATAAAGAGGCATGAAAGTTCTTTGCTGATTTTAAAAAATCGCAAACGCTAGTTATTTTTCCCACTCTGTAGGACGGGAATGCAGAGTAAAAAGCACGCGTGTAAAATACACTGCATTGTGAACCTAAAAGCGGTGCAATAAAAGCCACTTTTCGAGCAAGTGTGTTGAAAAAATCTCAAATTTGATCACTAACTGCAAACAGCCTAAACCGCTAGAAGAATGCAACGCAATAAGCAATAAGGAAGGATTTTTGAAAATTCCCCTAAAGTGGTTCCCCTCCATGTAAGAAAAACCCTCTTGTCAATTTCTTATCTAATTGTAACTATAAAAAAAAAAAAATTGAAATGGTTTGCTAAAGAATAGGAAAAAATACATTAATGACTGGGTTTTTTTTTTAAATAGGTTTTTTCAAAATAATTTTTCTGCTATATTTTGTATCAAAGTTGAAAAAAGTGGTCTAGCCATGTTGATGATATTTTTTTATGTTCAAAATCGAAAGAAGTTGTAAGAAGATGATCAAACGTCAGTCTCGCGTAATTTTTTGGTAAACTTGTCGCGAATTTTAGTGATTTTCCATGAATACTTAATTTATTTGAAAAATCTTTTTCAGCCACATGCAAAACAAAGAACTCTACTTTCAAATCACAAGTCATTTTGTTTAAATTCTTTTTCCCTTTTTCACATGAAATGAACTAAATTTATCAAAATCTGTCGATTTCGTGCACAGTCCATTAAATATGTAAGGAAGATTGGCGTTTCAAGATTTGTAAGGAAATTCGAAATTTTTGCCGATAGGCTATACTATACTACTTACTACCACTATGGGAAATAATAATACATCGGGCTCACGGCTTGTTAATTAATAACGATCTATCTTCACTTGTTTGAATAACAAATTGACGCTGTTATCGCGTTTGGCGACCTCGAAAAGTTCATAAAATTGTGTGTAGGCATATAAATCGGCTGTCTAGCCCTGCAGAGATGTTCCTAATCCTACGTAACAAGTAGTTATCTGCGTCAACTGTTTGAAGTCTGTTGTAGGTAGGTACCTACCTCAACTTCCGAAAATAGTTGAGTTAAAGTTGTGATCGGATGTACCCTTTGAACAAGGATATACCTATGTGACAAATTCCTAAATACAGTGCAACAAAGCTGAAAGGAATTTGACAATATTCGTTATACCAAGTAATTTGTTACAACGAGGTGTGTTATAATTATAGAGGTTAGGTTGGTCTAAGATTCATTTTGACAAGGTAAGAAAAGTTGTTTATTAACCTCAACATTACGTACTCATCTGCTTACCCTGTTAAAGCGAACGATTTCCACGAATTGTGTGACTGATTGGTGGGATAACTTATGTTTGGTTATAAGTTGACAAAATCATAAAATCACAGAGGTACCTAATTTTATACTTTCTATTTTCTTTATATTCTGCAATAAATTCGTTATAAAGAGGGTTTTGACAAAAAGTATTCCTATATGTTTGCATTATCTCTTACGGGGATTTCGAATAATTTGTTAAATCGAGTAAATCATTATATTGAGGTTCGTTGTAATTATTAGGTTACACTGTAATACAAAATGAAATAAGTATATGTAGTTTAAAAACATTTGAAAATTGGGGTTTAATGAGACTACTTACTTACAGTCAAAAACAGGTATCATCTGGTGAGGTACATAAGGTTCCTACATAATCTTAGGTAGTTAGGCGTAAAATTAACAAAATCCAAATTGATTAGCTAGTTAATCAATTTGAGTTTCGTCTAAAGAAATAAATCTCTACTACCTATTTATCAACTAATAAACATTTTAGATAAATAGGTACTAATAAATCATTCCAAGCAAAATAGAATGGATTAATAAGATTAAGTAAAGAATACGAAAAATCACAGCTCCAAATTATTATAGGTAGTCCGTAAGTACATAATCTACACTTCACGAACACCTATTGTGATGAAGTTGTTACCTGGCTTGCCTACGTACCTATGAGTAACAATGTCGAATCTAACACAAATCATTGCAAATCACACAAATAATAATTTAGTGCCTACGTGTTCGTTATTTCCTGTTTGTACGCTAATAATTGTCGATAATATAGTTCGCAAATGATTCACAATAAATTTGTCAGGAGTCACGGAACATTAGTCACGAAAAAGTCTTAGATATTAACTCTCCTATTAACATTATTAACAGCTCATTACAATATGGACTAGACGTATGTCACTGTTTGCTTAAAAATTAAGATTTCATGAAGTACGAGTAAGTACATAATATGTAAATATGTTGTAATTATACGGTAGGTAATAGCGGTAGGTGCCGTGCGGTGCCGGACGTAAAGAATTGCACCACCCCATTTCCTCCCGTGGGTGTCGTAAAAGGCGACTAAGGGACTTACTAGAGAATGGGCAGCACTGTTCTCTATGCATTTTTAACACCATATACTGCGATCACCAACTCGTCTGCCAAGCGTGGCGATTATGGAAAACCCCTCCCAATTGGAGGAGGCCTACCTATGTTCAGCAGTGGATGTCTTTCGCCTGAAATGATGATGATGATACGGTATGTAATTATTATTTTCTAGGGATGGAATTTTCCATATTTAAGTATGTGTTGATAGATTTGTGAACATCAGTACCTAATACCATAGGTACCTAATAAATATTAAGCTATCTATGTATTATGTACCTAGGTGAGGAGCTCGTGGCTAAGTAATAACAGCCGCACGGGTCGATCCGTCAGGTTAAGCTACGCTTGCCGGGGTTGGTCCGTGGATGGGTGACCATCTTTACATACCGAGACTCCTCCGTGCCTCGGAAAGCACGTTAAGCCGTTTGTCCCGGCTGTCATTCGTGGATCTTTGACAGTCGTTACGGGTCGTCAGAAGCCCAAAAGTCTGACAGCCAGTCTTACCAAGGGGTATCCTGTTACCCAGTTACTGGGTTGTGGAAGTCAGATAGGCAGTCGCTCCATATAAAATACTGGTATTCAGCTGCATCCGGTTAGACTGGAAGCCCATCCCAACATAGTTGGGAAAAGACTTGGCAGATTGATTGTACTATGTACCTAGGTACATAGAACAAAGGAGATCACTCATTTAGAAGGGCGACTCGGGCTAAAAAAAAAAAGTTGGCGGCCAGGAATGAAATACATTTTATTTGAAAGGTTACAGGAGTAGAAAGAAAATTGTATGGTGACAACGTTATAATTAATTTAGGGACAAAGATATAGAACGGTCTTTAAAAAATAAAATCGGGTTTGTTCGAACACTTTAACTCGAGAACGGCTGGACCGATTTTCATGGTTTTTGGTATTCATAAAATAACAAAATGGAAAGAACATAATGCAACGGGCGGCCTTATTGCTTGGCAGTAATTTCTACCAGGCAACTTTTGGGTTAGGAAAAACAGCTAAAAAAATATACATTTTGAATTCGATCCCTATTTTTTATATTTTATGATTACAACACTGCTATCTACTAACCAACTAGATATATATAATAGGCGTTGTACGGATTATAATAAAACAAAGAAAAGGGTACAAAAGTATCAATTTATTGTTTTTTTTATACAGTGATCTTACATATTATGCTCATTATCTTGAACGATAACATAATCTAAAAAACCTGCCGGTGTTTGTAAGGGCTCATCTAGATGTCTAGCCAAGCCGAGAAACCAAATAATTGACATGGTATGAGCACAGCAGCCTAGAGTTTTTTTGCCAGTAAGACACGTACAATAATATTTTTTAATTGCATTTCTGCCATTTTCCGTATAATCTGCCATAATATAAACATAGTACGTCCTGGCCCTCGAATGTCGCGATTGAATACGACCTCTTAGAAGTCTCGTTGTATTATTAACATTAGGCAAGTTGATAATATTAGGATCATTATACAGTTCAATCGTGTAAACCCCGTCTCTGAAATCTTCGAACCCAAATTGTTCTCGTCTTTGGTGCCATAGTAAAACATAATGTATTCTATACATATTTGGAATGGGTTTAATTATCCAGAATGGGTGATCTCCTTTACGTCAAACTTCGATCTCGAGAAACAAATATTTAATAATAATAGAAAATCAGTGTGACTTACACATAATATCTAAATCTATCTTCCATCTATATGAATAAAAAGCATCTGCCGCATAATATATGAATTTTCATCACTTGTACGGCTCGACCGATTTGGCTCTTCTTTTTTTGTTGTTGTTAAATGTCTGGACAACTTTGTATCAATGAAATTTTTGGATAATTCACCGAAACAGTCGGAAATTTGTATCGTATTTTTGTATGAAAATCTCAATAAAAAAATCACTCGGGCGACGGCGGCGGGCACGTACAGAGTAGATACATATATATTTAAAAAAACTAAAACGTGACTAATGAAACCTAAAAAATAATTTCAATCAATCATCATTTTTATTATTTCAAGCTATACCTATCTAGTGGAACGATTCGTTAGATGGCATACTGGTTCTGGGTTCTTACCTAAAATTGAACACCCTAGACAAGTAGATACCTACTTAATTAAAATTCTGAGAGAAGTGTGAGAATCTTCCTTTGCTACTTAAAAGGAAACTACTTACAGCAAGAAATAATGAAACGACATATTCCGTTCTATGCTACTCGTACGTGACATCTAGGACATAATTGTATAGATTGCCAATAGTTAGTTATCACTGAAAACTAAATTGATTATTCAAAACAATATTTCATCCAATTTTACAGAGCCAGATTCACAGAACACGAAACAGATATACCTAATAAATACGCTTTCGTAATGGAAACTTCGACTTTAAGAAAGAACCGCGTGGAAGACCGCCCACACAGGTGAATAACGCTGAATTGAAGGAGATGGTGGAAGCCAATCCGAGTCAAACTACCCAGGAATTAGCAGTATGGTTTAAAGTTACCTTACATACAATATTGACTCATTTGCATCAAATCAATAAGATAAAAAATATGAAATATGGGTGCCTCATGATTTGACTGATCTGCAGAAAGAAATGCGTGTTGAAACTTGCGCTGTCTTGTTGAATCGATAAAGAAATGAAGGAATATTGGATCGAATTGTAACATGTGACGAAAAGTGGATTCTTTACGATAACTGTAAATTACGGGAATTATCAAATAACTTCTCCCGCTCTGGACGGAGCGGGAGGGCGTAAAATATTGTTTTACATCGTTGATTTGATACGCTAACGCAACAATTAAGGCGGGCTAACCTCTAGGAAATGTAATTTTAATGCCATTATTTAGAAACGGTAATAATGTTAAACACGTGAAAAAATTATATGTTGCTTTTGAGACCTTTCTGTAGGTACATCGGGTACTCGTTACTATTTTGTAGATTAAAACTAATTTTATTTCAATATTTGTATTACTTTATGTATTGAAAATCACATCAAATAAAACGTCTATGATGATGTAATGTCCATCGGGTTTAACATTGTTAATATAGTAAAACATATAATTTTCAACCCAAAATTAACGAAGTTCACGGCACAATTTACTCGAGCCCCTCACCCGAGTGAATGCACGCTTCAAGAACCTCGTCTTAAACTCCAAGCTAACCCGACATTGCTAAATTGTTTGTCAATAAGATGACCTGTGCACATTTACCTCAAACATAAGGTTACGGATACAATAGAGGAAATTCGATTCGGAAATAGTTTTGTGCATTCATTTATTTACATTTCATGTATTAACAAAGATGTAGTATCGAGGGTTCGCGGCGCGGCGTAAGGTCAGACTAGCGAGGTGCCAGTGCCGGCGCACGCGCAGCCATCTGCATCAGAATAGATGACACTTCGCCACGCTCATTGTCAATAACAGTTGTTAATAATTATAAATGATACTGCAGCTTCCTCACGTCATTATTATCCAGTACCACGTTAGGAGTCGTGAGCTAAAATCACGAAAATAAAGCGCACGTCAAAGTTTTCTTTTTAATACTTAATGATGTAATTATTTGTAGCATCTCTTAAAGTAATTATATAATTTACCTCCGTACTTCTTTAAGTGTAAAATTTTATGTTGTTGTAATTTTATTGCGTTTTTTTTCCCCAAAAACGCATTTAATACTTGTTACAGAATATTATTTATTATTTGAACATTCGACAGAGTTTTACATCAAATATGGTAATCAGGCAATAGAAAAATGTGGTTTTCGGCAAGTGTTTAATTGGCGATGGTCGGTCCACCTTGAATCCAAGTCATGTCATGTGACTGGTGACCAAGAGCGCGTCAATTACGTTGCTTCCCATTCATTGAGTAAGTAGGTAACTTCCTTTCGAATATAGGTAGGTATCTACATAATCTGCAACTATTTCATTACTAAAAACAAGTTAATAGCGGTACGATACGACCTAGCTTCGCATGTTGAAAATATCATCGTTAGGAGGAAAACATTGGCTAACCTAACCAGCATTTTTTATCACGAGGACGGGCCACGTCTACAAAAGATACAAAATTGGCGTCTTTTGAAATTTACTTATTAATCAGTAATCACGTAACACACAAAATATGTGAATAGATGCTAAATTATTCTATCATAAGTTTGTTACATATGCTATTGAACGAATATAACTAATTGCGGAGCTGGAGATGATCAAGTTCAACTGATAGTGAATATTAGCAATGATATAACTACCAAGTACCAGGTTCCGCTGGTATTCGTGTAAAGGCTCCTACAAACAGGCGCGACATGCGACGCGACACAAAGACACCTGTGTCGCGCGACGAGCGGTGCCTGTGTGTCGCGTCGCGTGTCGCGCCTGTTTGTAGGAGCCTTAACTGAAGAAAAATTGCAATAGAGCAAAACAACGAGGCGGTGAACAATTAGAAACGACGAGGCAACGAGGGATAAGAAAAATAAAAGCCATTTGATTTTCCATCATTTAGCTACGTATAAATTATGTGGTGTTATTATTATTACACAAGCTTTTAGTAAAAACTCCCCTGGCTGGAGGCGTAAACTTCTTTTAGGAGCTTGCGGCACCACAGGATAGCCCGGTTAAGGAGCAGGAACCCCCAGTGGTTATACCTCCGAGATGCCATACACAAAAAAAAAAAAAAAATATTACACAATCGAGATCTCTCTGGCTAGCTTACATCACATGCCATTAGGTATGCCACCGTGATTGAGCTTTGGGCTTGCTTTAGCTTTTAGTAGGTATTATGAAACCTGAGAAACTTTAGAAACAACTTGTTACTTTAAAAAGTTACAAACCTGTCTCTCACTTTACAGACAGTTCTCACGGTTCGACTCAAATGATTCAAATTCACCTACTTAGGTACTTCAATTCTAAAACTAAATATAAGCCGCCTTTAAAGACCGGAGTTTTCAGGAAATTCCATTGAAGCTCAGGGTTTTTGTTGTAAATTACAAATATCTACGTTCCGATCGAAACCACCAGCACGCGTAGCATGACATTTATTTGTCTACAAGACACAGTGACAGTTCCAGATTAACCACGTAACAAGAGTAGCAATTGCTACGGGCCCCGCGCAAAAGGGGGCCCGCGTATCCAAACCCTGGCCACCTCCGCCTAAACGTAATTTCTTTAGTGAAACTTAATTAAGACGTGGAATATACAACCTTTCCGACTAAGACAATCCACGTCAGACAATCGGTAACCGATTTTTTCGTTAGCGAAAAATACATACTTTTTCTCATTTTATTTAAATGGAACATGGGAAATTTCGATTTGTGACTTCTAAATATCAATATTAAGGCTTAACATTTTTACAGGGTCTCTATTTGGCATTATCTTGTTTTTTTTTACCCGTTTGTTTATACTTGAGAACCCATAGCAGATCAAGGGGCCCCTCGGTAGAATTTGCTACGGGGCCCGCGCTTGCTTAATCCGGCACTGCACAGTGAGATTTCTTTTCTTAATATTTAACAACATCCCGCCGTAGAAATTTTTCTACAATCCATGGTACACTCAGTCATTTTGCCTTTCGTTTCTTCCTTTTCTACGGTGGTCATGCTACGCGAAACGTAGAATCCGATCACGTCCCTAAAACAATTTGCGCAAAACGTTTCACGTTTTCATTATATTTGGGTCGACCGCTTAGAATGACCTAGATAATAATTCGATAAGCGAGTAAGTTAGTAGCACTTTGAAGCTTTTGACTATACTTAATCTAATTTTAGTTGCCGATAAAATTTGCGAATTACCCAAAGGAACTGCTCAGTTCACGTAGGTACCTAGGTACTTGCAGAGTCAAGTGGCTGAAGTGAAATCAAAAGCAGTGCTATCGATCAGGACAATCGACAAAACTTGTGTTGAGTGCATTGGGCTAATTTGATAGTTCTTTCCTGGTTCCTCGACAAATCTAGAATACAACCGGATTGTTTCTAATAATTGGACAAATACCTACCTAGACTTACAGAATACAGATGCCAGACGAGGTCACTATTTTTTATATAGCTAGCTAATGTATGAAGACGTGCTCTACTCTAAACATTCTCACAATTTCCAAATACCCTGAATAGTTTTTCTTTATTTATTTAAGAAAATGATGTAACAAGACATGAACAGTGGGATTGGATGTATAGCTAACGTGACCATACGTCCCGTTTTGAACGGGACCGTCCCTTTTTTCGGTTCTTCGTCCCAGTGTCCCCGAAAAAAACCTGGGGACGCAAAATTGTCCCGTTTTCAGAAACCGCGCGAAAATTGGCAGGCCGGAAAAAAAAATTGTATATTAAAAAAACGTGCCAAGAATTTTAGTCTTACTTAAAATAATTACCAGCTGTACAAAAACCAATCTGCTCTGCTGACAAATATAAAAATGATTGAAAATTTATCTAGCTTACCTTCTTTTTGTAATAGGTAAATAGTTTTGAAACCTAAATTAAAAAAAAAAACCTGGCCTGATATACTCAAAATTGATCGGCATTTCCTTTATGAATCGGCCCTATTAATTGAGAAAAAAAAACCCGATGTCCCGTTTTGAGCCAAATAATAAATGGTCACGTTATGTTATAGCATAAATAAATCGTAATCTAAGTACGAAACAAAAGGATACATCTCAAAAGTGATTTTTCTTTTGTAATCAAATTGAGTGATACCTATCTATTTCTACCTTGATTTACGGGTATTTGGTAATTAGGTACCTACCTACTTGTTTTACTCCGCTTCTCTATATTTCTACTAGAAGTAAAATAATTATATTTAGAGGCACAATATCGTATGGCCACAGTTATTAAAACCTATTATTAAAACTACAACTGTGATCATAATAAAAGGCCAGTGTCATGGGCCTTATGTATACAAGGGTTGTGCAAGTAAGGTTAGGCGACATAATGGCATATAATCACCAGTAATAATCTGATATATGGACACACACATATTTTGCATAATACGTTGTTGTTGTTTGACATTGAACCTACCTCTAGTTATCCCACTAATAAAATTCATGGACTAAAAGTTCCATCCAGTATCTAGGTAGGGTAGGTACCGAAATGATGTTGGAAGTTGGCTGTGTTAGTAATTATCACAATAAACAATCTCGAATATAAAACTGGTATACGTAATTTTTTAAACACAACTTTAAGGCTTGTACAGTCTCGCGCGTTATCGCGGACGCGACAGGCAGCGACAAAGAAATTGTGTTACTAGTGTCGCGTGACGCGTCGCGCCCGCGATATCGCACTAGTCTGTACGAGCCTTTACTGTATAATATTTACAAAGAAGGATGACCTTTTCCAAAATGTCTTATAAATATAATAGTAAATTTAAGCTGTAGCTAAAATTGACATCGTAGAATTTGCACAAGAAGATTCAGTGACACCACCGCAATGGAGATCCCGACTCCACTTGAAAGAGACTATCCTATCCCACTACCCAATGACATCATTTAAAAAAAACAATTATTTCTTATAATTTAATGAATGAGTCAACCTAATTACTTAGATATAGTAGGTAAGTTGTTTGAAAATAATCAAACGATTCAACTGATCATGACTTAGCAGACTTTAGCTGCTTTAGCGTTGCGGTTATTCTACTGTAAAATGTGTTCTCAATCCTCAAATTCTAGATTGTTTTAATTAAATGACGCGAGGTTTTAATTTTACTCGATGAAATAGTACTTTTTAACTTTTTTATGGTTAGATACCTAAGTATATACCTACTTATATTTACAATGTGACAGTATTTGATGGAAAACACCGTGTCACTATAGCGACCCATTAAATCGGCGCCTTGAGCGATAAAAAACTTGTAAAAAGGTCAACTAACCGCTTCCTCGCTCTATCACGACAATTAGTTGGGTTGTAATTGGTTTTATCACCCAAAAAAACGATATTGACTTAAATACGTGAAAGTGTTTAGTTAAAATTGTTTTCAGCAAAAAAAGAGAATGGTTTGTAGCTGGTCAAGTTATATACATAGACTTTTTTTTCTTATGTCAATAGTTCCCATAGTATTAGGTTCTGTAAAGAATAGACACAAGAAATAACAATATACTTAGCTAATAGCTAACATACAAATAAATAGGTTTATGTACTAACAGCATTTTTTTTCTTCTTTTTGATGTAATTGATATTATACATGAACCATTATATCATAGAAAAAAAAAAACATTAATAAATTGGTTATCTGTAAAGTCGGTTTACGGACGATAATTTTACGTGATAACGTCATAAGAAAACATTGCGTCACAAGCCAAACGCTTAGGCCTCTCTATCGCTTGTTCTGCGCTCTCGCTTGCACACTCGGCTCAGGCGGAACGTGACAATGAGTCATGCTTTTTCGTGCGTGCAGCCGGCGTTCATCGATATAAAAGATGTTATCACGTCAAAAAACCATAGAAATATAAAACTTATATCTATGGTTCATACAAACAGGAAGTATGCAATTCAAGGTATATTGAAAGACTACAGTGGTAAAATTGCACGTACTTTTACACACACATAACATCGCGCCTGTTATCTCGAAAGGTCAGGCAGAAATGATAGGTACCTAATTTTAAGAAAAGAAAGAAAGGAAGAAAATACATTTATAATTTACAGCAAATAAGAAATAAATAAAAAACAAACAAATAAAAGGCGTAAAGAGCTATGCAAGAAATTAGCAGGCAAGTGTGCCCCGCGGCTGCGCCAAAAAGGCCCAGTTAGGTATTATTATTTAGTACACATTTCACCAGTTAGGTATGTTAAGTTATTTGGGCAAACTGCAGTGCCAGATTAAGCAAGCACGGGGCCCGTAGCAAATTCTACCGAGGGGCCCTTAATCTGCTATGGGTTCCCAAGTAAAAACGGGTAAAAAAAAAACAAGATAATGCCAAAATGAAGACCCTGTAAAAATGTCAGCCCTGAATGTTGATATTTAGAAGTCCCAAATCGAAATTTTCCATGTTCCATTTAAATAAAATGAGAAAAAATATGTATTTTCCGCCAACGAAAAAATCGGTTACCGATTGTCTGACGTGGATTCTCTTAGTCGGAAAGGGTGTTACGTTTCACGTTTTGTGACATCAAGTAAATTCAATATTCCACGTCTTAATAAGTTTCACTAAAGAAATTACGTTTAGACGGAGGTGGCCAGGTTTGGATCGCAGGGCCCCCTTTTGCGCGGGGCCCGTAGCAATTGCTACTATTTCTACGAGGTTAATCCGGCACTGGTAAACTGTGGGAGGGCGGGGCGTAAAGGAGACGAACCTATTGCCATCAACCGGGCACATATCCAAACTTCGGAATGCTACTGAGAAATCTTTTAACACTTTGCCCGACCTGGGAATCGAACCCAGGACCAGGTAGGTATTTCATGCATACATACATAAACCCACACCTTCTTCCCATGGCGGACTGACCTGACGGTAGGCAGAAACTACAAACCGGTGCCTGATGCTACGATGCTTACATACTCAGAGTACCTATTTAATATTACTTTTTGTTCTCTTTTATTAGTTGCTAGCTTTTGCCCGCGGCTCCACCCGCGTGGATGTCGGTTATCGCGTAAAAAAGTATGTCCTTCTCCATATCCCAGGCTATATCTCTGCCAAATTTCATGACGATCGGTTCAGCGGTTTAGGCGTGAAAACGTAACATTCAGACAGACAGACAGAGTTACTTTCACAATTATAATATTAGTATGTAGCTTTGTAGCTTCAGTCCGCGACTTCGTCCGCATGTTTATCGTTCCCCCGTCCCATCTCGTCGCATAACATTGCCCGCCCGCGTTTGTTACATTTAAACTATTTTTTAAATAAATTATTGCAACATCCATACTAATATTATAAATGTGAAAGTAACTGTCTGTCTATCTGTCTGGGGCCCAAGTCTGCTATTTTTATAAATGCGTCACTCCTACACGATCCCATTATCATTTTGCTAAAAGTTCGTAATCTGCTAAATTCATAATGGTCGATCATTGGTCGGTCAATGGTCTCGTAATTAAATTGTATTACAATGCCATTTTGAACATATTCATGCCAGATTTCATTTATATATATTTTTACATATTATTATTAGTGTTATAAGCAACCTGATGTAGTAGGAAGTTGGAAATTTAGTAGGAAGTTTCATTTGTCATTATGTACGAGATTACTAATTCTTTCAATGGAGTGTCAGTGGCTGACCATTGAAAAGTCATAATGACGCCATTATATTAGTAGATTACCAAACTTGTCAAAATCAACAATTATGAAATCAATGATAGACCATTCTGACACTATTGTAATAGCAGACTTGAGGCCCTGTCTGTCTGTCTGTATGTTACGTTTTCACGCCTAAAAGCAAAAGCTAGTAGACTATAATTTTATTAAAAAAAGCTTCCTGTTAATTTAGCTTTCTATTGGTGGAAAAATGGTTAAAATCGGTCCAGTAGTTTCGGAGCTTATTCGATACAAACAAACAAGCAAAAAAATAATTCCTTTTTATAATATTAGTATAGATTACATACCCAATCAGCCTACTTATAACTGCTGGGACACGAGGCCACCTCTCGTAATCCACCAAACGGTTGGTGGATAGCACAATGTCTTCGAGTATTAGGTACGTTTTATTATATTAAAGTTATACGAGTAATACGAGTAACATTGTGCTGATTCATATAGCATATTTATGTGGGTATTCCTTATTTCCTTAGGTATTTCATTTTCCTTTGCCAATTATCCAACTACGTTTTGAAACTACAGATATAGTTAAAGACGTGCATGTTACTCGTAAAAGCGTCCGTAATAAACTAACTAAAACTTAGTTACATAAGCACTATTGTTACTAACACCAAAATACTAACAAAATTATGGTCTGAAATAAAGTTTTATTATTATTTTATTTATATATTTCTACATATCTCGGGACCCTGGGGTCCCGGACCTTTGGAAGGCGTACGAGGGGCCGAAGCTAACTCGCAGAGGCCCGTTAGAGCTAGGCTATTTCACTGCCAAATTTCATGACGATCGGTTCAGCGGCTTAGGCGTGAAAACGTAACAGACAGGCAGACAGTTAGAGTTACTTTCACATCTATCTATCTTCTATGTATCTATAAGAATAAAAATCAATGTTTGTATATTTGTCCTCTATGTATTCCTAAACCACTGATCAGATTGTGAAGGCAAGGGTTACTAGCCCAAAAAATAAAGTTATTTTATATTATTAAGTATGGATTAAGGTTTTAGGGAGCTGTCATAACCTGTGGGTTTCCGAAATAAATTTTTCGATAAAGAGGACTACCTGCAATATTGTAAAAACTTAGGTGAATAAGGAATTCAGAGTAGATGTATTATTTGTTTAGGAAGTACTTATAAAAAAGTGTAGGTAACCTGCTATATTTTATCTAAACACGGAATTTACAATGTCTAACGCGCGGTCACGGTCAATTATCGGACCGTGTCATAGAGCCGTTCTTGTAACTTATTGTAACTTTTTATCAAGCAAATAATAATGATCAAAATATCTTCTTTGAGTTAAAGTAGGTAAATAGATCTGGGTATTGCTACTTTGTCTTGAGGACGCTCTTGGACTTCACACGACAAAATGCGATTAAGTGCGTGTACTTAATTTATTTATTTGTTTAAGACTGCGCCGAGTGCACAGTGGCGCCCTCATCGTTATTTCGGTGATTTCTTTTATTTTAGAATGAAAATGCAAAAAATAAGCTCGTCAAGTTGTGTTTCACAAGACTATACGTTATTATTACTACAAACAGTAGTTTTCAATTGTTATGTTTTATTGTAATCATTAAAACGGAAAATAGTGGCCACTATTTTCCGTCCGAAAACGCCCGCCCTTCACACTTACAGTAGCAATGGGTTTCATTTTGACAGTTCAATAACATTCATTGCGTTCTTTACGTTGTTTAGCAGATACATTTTTCCAACTTAAGAAGTAATGGATTAGCAATATCCTTCAAAATCGTTCAGATTATGATTGATAGTGTGTTACGGATTAAGGGTGCTGCCTTAGTCAATGGCTTTAAAAATACTCGCATGCATTGGCATGCGAGTATTTTTAAAGCCATTGGGGCCCATTGGGGCTGAATTTGTGAGCGGTCAATAGCAATAGCCTTACGGGATAACATATAGGTAGGTATTACAAGGGACTTATAATGAAATGTAGGTGTACCTCTACCTACACATCGGTAACACAGATAGGGTATCAGGTAGGTATATATGGTATGCTGACCCAAGGGCTGCTCTGTTCTCCTGTCGGTAGTTACAACTTAGACACTGCGGTTCCCTTTCTGTCTTCTAACCAGCGAATGTGGTAATGCAAAGCATATTCCATTAGCCATTCCTTCAGAACGGTCAATGAACATGAGGTTCTCTTTGACGAACAGGGACTCTTTAAGATTTATATTTGAAGCTAAAAGAGTCCCTGTTCGTCAAACAGAACCTCATGTTCATTGACCGTTCTGAAGGAATGGCTAATGGAATTAGTAGTAAAATTGTTTATTAAATGTTGGGTCCGTGCCCACTTGACCCAGCAAACATTTTTGTCATATAATTAAACATTTATATGACCTTGAGTCTTATTCAAGTTATTTTACAGTATTTTTTTTTACTCTTCGTCATGTACTGGTGCATTATGTGCCCGAATAGTCATAAACATTATTTATCGTATAATAATGTCATATAGACGTTATTTCGACATTTTTTTACAATCGTCATATAATAGCGACTACGACGACATCTATAAAACTTACTTATATAACTTTTCGTAGTGTAAACGTTTTCGTAGTATAAACGTCATAATACTGTCAATTTTGTCATATAATTACCTTTTAAACATCTGCTAAATGGATAATAATTGTTTACACGTAGTATTTGTAAACATTATATATAAGTCGAATAAGTATTATGAGTGCAACCTGTATACATCCTAAAGTATCACAAACATGATAATACGACCGCAATTTCATTAATACTCATATTAATAGGTTTACAATAACCTTGTATACAACTTCCACCATTTTGAAATCAAATTTATCATATTTATTTACATGGATCGAAAAAAGTGGAAAAGTATTAAAAGAAGTGGTGCATTCAAAAGAAAAGTTAAAAACAACTATCGTTCACTTCAAACACGTACTTTAATACAAAGTAATAGAGCTCAAGCTGAAAGTGAGGAAAATGAGAAGGGTTCCGTATCACAATTAAATGCAAATTTAACCAATCAATTTAACCAAAATGCTACGAGTACACCCTGCAGTTCATTTGCCGGAATTCAGGACCCTTGTTCATTTTTCGAAGTTGAAGACAGTTATTCATCGTCCGAAAATGAAGATAATGTTGATAAAGAAGACACTTCAACCAACAATGATGACTTCAGAGATCATTATAAAAAGTGGGCTATTGATTTTAATATTCCACAAGTTGCATTAAAGCAATTAAATGTAATTCTCAACAAAATAATTCGAGGAGATATTCTTGGAATCGAAACATCGCGGAATCGGCCGGCCTAAAGAGCGAGCGAGACCGACATATTGGTTCCGTGTATCTAAGTACAGAGCGCCATCTAGTGACTCGGGATAATAGTTAAAACTCTATTCGGATTCAATAGATAAATTACGCTACTAACTTTTAACTAGTTAAAATTTTTCTAACACAATAAATAAAAGTTATGAAAAATGCTAAACTCAGTTTTTATAGCTAATTGTGTGAAAGGCGTAAAAATAATTACAACTGTAGATATTATTTATTTATTTATTTATTTTATTATTTATGTACACACAGTTAAATACATAGAGATACGACATAATTATAATTTCAGTACAAAGGTACTGCTTATTTCTTAAGAAATTTCTTCTAGCAGACCTGCGAAAGGAGAAATGAAAAAGAAATGTAGACAATAGTGTGTGAGAACATGATATTTTTTGAACTCTAACCTATTAAGTTGAAGCGTGTTTCTAAAATTCTTACCATGTATTTAATGATTCAAATTTAAATGGATAGGTATGATTAACTGACTAATTACAATATTCGCATTCGTCTTCTGGAAAATGATTATAGATACAAAATATTTGCAATGGGGGCACCAAAATAAACCGTAACGTAATAAATGATTTACATTGTTGTCTGTTAAAACAAAATGTAACGGTCTATTTCCACGGACTATCTGGAAACCACATCCATAACAACGAGACCAAAAGATAAAATGAGTTAATGACCACGGCCATTTCAAATGTGCGCGGATCATCTCGATGAAGTCCATCTTTGACAAAAACTTATCAACATCTGCATAATTATAGATCATTGTGGGGTTTACCTAAAACAAAAGTATTATTTAGACTTAACTAAGTTAAATGTCACGCAAATCGCAATTCTTAAAATATAAATTATTTGAACTAACTTAGCTAGGCGTTTATTATTTCATTATTGATCCCTAAATCAACTGTGATGGCGTACTCATTTACATTGAACACGCAGTTTATACGTCGGGAAGCTATATAGTTGTCATATAACGCATTCACTTAATTAATAATGAATATAAATATATGAAAACATTAAAATTTTAAAAGCGCATAAAAAATTAGTTACAAACTTACCTCACATTAATCAGTAAACTTGATTGCACAATGGTTTACAACTTATGAAATGGTTATATCACCTCAAGCAACAAAGAAAAAAATGCAATATTAACTCTGCTGTCAAAAACACTGCCAAATTATATTAACGTTACGTGATACAATCTGTTATAATATAATTCGTTCAATTAATATAAGCATCATCTTTAAATGACAATAACACAACGATTACATTTTATAAAAGTCATAATGTGTGCCATTACTCGACAAGAAGTCGAATACACGCCGCGACAGCTATCATTACATGACATGTAATCAAGTCGCCGACGTGTATATGACTACTATACGACTAAGTAGGTATTTATATGACTTTTACACGAAACTCTTAGCGCCTTAAGTTGAATAAAATGGGCCCTAATGCCGTCGAGTAAACGTCCTTATGACATTTATACGATTATTATAAATAACATTAAGTATCCAACAAAACGTCTACTCAACGTCATAAATGTTTGCTGGGGACCCGCTTAGACTCGACCAGAAGAATAATATTAGATATTTACCTACTACCAATTCAGTGCCATTTTTAGTCTAGCAAAGTGATATTTTCAATTAAATAACTAATTAATTTTTAATTCTAAATAACTTATAATACATATAATATTTAATATTTTGTTATGATATATAATTTATCCCGGTAGTCAGTAAATTCGTTTAAAAAATGCAGAAAAATAGTCGAAGCAGCTCATATCTATTGTTCGAACTGGTTCTGTCTCTTTCTAGCGCGGCAAAATGCAAACTGTGTAGGGTGCCGATATGATAAGAAAGTAAAGTATAAGTATAAATGTATAATCAAATCAAGACTGATTCAATAAATACCACCGTGCCACTAGCTTTAAGATCGTAATGATAAATAAGTAGTTACTTGTTTAATTATTGATTTATTTATCCTAACATTATTTAAATTTTATACCTACTCTCTGTGGTGCGAGCGTTAAATCGACACTTTTCTGTCTGACTATACATCGACGTTTTTACGCCAATCAAAACAGAAATATCCAGGTATTATTCTTCGGGTCGAGTCTAAGCGGGTCGAGTGGGCGCGGACCCAAATTAGCTCGAGTTTAGACGTGCTACCTACTTGGTTCTTTTTGTTATATGTACTGCCCGGTGGGCAATCCACTACCTACGCTACTATTACTACGCAAGCAACCTGCTATGATTCCATTAGGTACCAACCTTAGCCTAGGTGCCGATACAGTCTCAAGCGGTCCAATAGGTGCCAGGAGAGTGAGATGAATGCGTAAGTGCTTCAACCTGATACTAGAGGTAACACTGGTGCCGATTCCATTGTTCACAAACTAAACTAAATTTAAGTTCAGTGCATCTTTTTCTTTCTATTTCATTAAGAAAAGGACAAAAGATAAATTTTAGTTTAGTCCTGTCAAATTAATGGCTTATTCCACAAATCCCCCCCCCCGAAAATCCCCCTTAGGAGGAAAAGTGGAATTTATAAAAACAGTCTAGAATTGACTTCTGATAATCCCGCTTAGGGGGGAAAATTAGAATTGAAAAAAAAAAAAAAAAATTATTCCAAGACCCCCTGAAAGTGTTTTTTTTTTTTTACATTAGGTTTCAGTTTTCCCCACTGAGGGGGATTCTCTTAGGAGGGAATTCTTTTATTAGTGGAATAACCCGGATTATCAGGGGTGAATCCTAGACTGTTTTTTATAGATTCCACTTTTCCTCCTAAGGGGGATTTTCAGGGGGGATTTATGGAATAAGCCCAAATTAATCAGCGCTTGACGTAAATTGACGTAATTTTAGTTGGCAAGTTTTTAATCGCGTCTAAACTTGTATGGAGTAGTGACAGGCGCTGATTAATTTGACAGGACCAAACTAAAATTTATCTTCTGTCCTTTTCTTAATTTAATAGAAAGAAAAAGATGCACGGAACTTAAATTTAGTTTAGTTGGTGAACAAGGGAATCGGCACCACTGTGTGATTTTAGTCAGTAAGAGTAATCTCTCCACCTAAAGCAGAGTTGACAACGAACTAAGTCGTTCTTTAAATTCGCTCGCTTTTTATACTTCTGCTGCATGCGATCCATGGTGCACTATGATGGTGCAGTGAGTTAGTGACCGGTAGTAGCGATGTGACTAGCATGGGCGGCACGCGGCGGGTGGGTGGCGCGGCGTGGCAGAATCAAACTTGGAATCGTGCGAACAATATGTTTTATTCACAATGAACCAACTGATGCATCATAAAATTTAAAAAAAAACAACAGCACAAAAAAATAACTGCACATAGTCGTATTAAGGCTCGTACAGACTCTACACGCCGCGACGCGACACTATATTAGCACAATTTCTTTGTCGCTGTCATCGCGCCCACGATGTTGTGAGCCTATATGCGTATTGTTCGCGTACCTATGTGTTTGCCATCATACAAAGTATATGTTTTTTTATCAATGAGATTAGAAAAAATATCACTGGTCGACCTAGACCCAGCCCAGTGAGCCCAATGACCAGCCCCCTAGATCGCCCCTGTGTATCTACCTACCTACTCCGAAAAGTTCTTACTTATTTGTAACTTGTTATGGTAAAGCGTAGGTACTTACTCTGTCTATTTATCTATCTATAGGCTTGCCATAACTTTCAGGGATCAATACGGGACGTTTCAAACAAATCAAATAAAAAAGTCATTTTTTTTATTCGAATAAAATAGTAAATTGTTCTATATGGGGCTAAATTTACCCATTTATACGAGATAGTTTACTCCCAAATAGAAACCGAGTTATAATGGGTTTTTAGCGCCGTGTTTTATACGGCTCTTTAGTCAACTGAGGCCGCTTGAACTTATCCCGCGGGATGAGTTGACCTAATGAATTTTTGAATCGGGCAACTGATCCCATTGGTACATTTTAGGATTTGTACAGACACGAAAAAAGTGTTAGACATTAGATTTAAGTAAATCAAGTACTCATCGGCCAAATCACGGTAGGCCATTGCTTAGAAAAACTTAGATCTTGATTTTTTTAATATAATGTATAGTAATATTATATCGTTTCGAAAACTGATTTAATAGAAACATTTGAAAAACAAATATTAACCTTGTTGAATTTTACTAGTTTTTAGTATTATCACTTTAATTGAAACTGTATTAGACTGTAATTTAGAGTTTTCGTTTTTTGAAAAAAAAATATAATACTTTTAGATTTTTTTAAATTTATTGTTATATTTTTAATCAAACGGCTGTGATTTTGACTAGCTCTAAGTAAATATTAATCAAAAGACTAATTTGTTGATTCTTTAGTTTTATATATTGATTTTGAATGAATACAAACATTATAACTGTGATTTTCAGTTGTTTAATTTTACTGCATTGTGTACGTTAATACCAATCAAGGGTAATTGTAATATTATTTAATTTTAATTTGTTGTTTAGTAATATAAATCAAACGACTGTAATTTTAACCACCTTCACAGTGTTAAGCAAATTTTAATAAAACAGCGGTGATTTTTTTGTTATTTATTTTACATTATTATTTACGATCCTAAATAATAATCAAGAATGCTCGTAGCATTTGAAGTGATGAAAAAAAAAAAGGAAGGAGGTAGGAGTGGGTTCAAGTCAGTAATGGATGGGAATCGAATTCCCGACTTCTACTGCCGCTACAAATTTTGACACTACTTATTTACATTTAGTTTTCTGTTTATTAATCAAACGACTGTGATTTTTTTATATATCAGTATAATCAAGCCATGGTGTGTTATTTCTTTCCCCAAAGAATTTTGTTGACGTGTGTACATATTTATATGTAAATAATAATCTTTTCTATAGTGGGATTAGTTGACCGATTCAAAAATTCATTAGGTCAACTCATCCCGCGGGATGAGTTCGAGCGGCCTCAGTTGACTAAAGAGCCTTTTATACACTCTACTTTTCACTACGATTGCGAGAAAATAAAATAATCCTATACAATATTAAAAATAAATTACGGCCACTAATTCAATTTGCAAATTAGAGGAAAATTCTAAAGAATTCGCGCCAATGTCTTTTTTTTATTTCTTCTGTAGCCGCAACGCATTGCATGCATTCTACCAAAGAGATCGCCGACTTTAGTTCCATTTTCAAAAATAAAATGTTGTTCTTTTTTATGAAACAGTCGAGTCTTTATTCATGATTATTCTACTTATGACTAAAGACTTTTTCGTTTTTGTAGGCTCATTGTCAAAGGACAGACAAAATTTGAAAAAAAAAAAACCCTAGAGGAAGAAATGCTATTTTTTCTTCGCTCTGGTACGCCACAATGACGGTCTTTTTGAGCAAGAGGAGTGAAAATAATATTTTTTAACTTATAACATTTTAACTTAAATTAACATGTTTATTTTTTGGCCCAGTCACATTTTGAGCTTGTTTTTAATAGGTATAATCATAGAACTGGCCCAGTTCGAGCCATTTCCGAATTCTGTCGAATTTTTTGAAATACGGGACAATTACGGGACTTGCAGCAATACGGGACGCGATGGTCAAATACGGTGTCAGTCCCGTATATACGAGACGTATGGCAACCCTATCTATCTACAAAGCTATTTTTCGTGATCTACGAGTGACTGTCTTTTCGCTTGTTGTTAAACAACAGCAATACGAGACACTTTTCTTTGTTCATAATCACCCATTAGTTAATAAAACATTGCGGTCATTAGGGGATGTCGGCAACGTTAGTAGAGATGATGATATACGTAATTAAGAGCTTAGTGCACCTCATGACGTTCAGATAATCTGATTAACACGCTGAGAAATTAATCCAAGGATAAAAATCTAACAAAAAGAATTTCACCTTATAAACAGTGGATAATGTAGATTGTAGATATACATTTCAATGAGTTGGTATCTGTTTGGGCTAACAATGCAGTGTAATTAAGGAAAACGTAAAGATCGTCGACTAGTTAGTGTTATTATGTTAGGCTGGTAATAATTGCCTATTCATTATGAATCTGTTAATGAGTAGGGTAGCCTTCGTGACCACGGATCATTGTTAATACAATAGGAACAAACACAGACAGTCGGCACGACAGAAAACAGGCACTTTTCCTGCGCTCGAGTGGTGCAGATATCTGCGGCCAATGTCGCGAAACCACTTTATACGAAGGCCATCCCCTAGGATAGAGGTAGTGTTGCTATCTAAACATTTATGTAAACCAATGATATGCTTGCTTTTGTTGATTGTTGTTTTGTGTTTAGACTGCTAGGCGAACTAAGCTACTAACTAGCCGTTTTCACTAACATCCGAGTTGCTTGCATGTCTTGCATCTGATTACATTAGGCATGGTTGCATGCCTAATGTAACCAAACCCCTAAGTGATAAGGGTGGTCCACCCCAATTTTTTTTTATGATTCTGCATTAAAAATACATACAAACCTAAATTTTCATCTTTCTGCCACCAACCCCTATTTTTTAATAGCGATATTAATACTTTATACTATAAATATTTTATACGTACCTTAACGTATAAAAAAATTATATATCCACCACCGTATCTCTACGTTGACGTCATGGTGCGCTCCGAACTCTTGTTCTGTGCCGGTAAAGTTTACTTTGTCGGAACAGGTCTAGGATGAGCAGCCAGACCAAGAGAGATAGGAACAGAAACCCGCAGGGCAGCATGTGGTGAGCTATTGGGCATTAGCGACCCCACGGACCCTATCTCCCGGGAGAAGTCTAGTTCCTCATTTCCGGCTTGCCTTTATTGACCGGCTGGAGTGGACACTGACGAGGTGCAGAATCTCATCCTGCCTTTATTGGCCGTCTAGAGTGAGGTTTCGTAAGAGCAAACGTGCTCGGAGGAAGTTAATATTTCAGTAAGTACGGGTAGGGATATTGACCATCTTGCGGGCTCTGGGATTGTCCTAATAGACGTGGAATACCTCTCCACTCCTCGCCCCTCAGTATACGTTGCTCCCATGTCGCTACGACACTAAGCGCTAGCGACAGTTTCCGGGGGCCCATTATTGAAGTGTGCAAGTCACTCCCTGCCTTTTTTCCCGTGTAGGTTTAACTTAAAACACAAAAAATAAAAAAACTTAAACACTAAACTTGTACCTACCTAGATTTTAAGTGAATGATGTGGTCGCCTATAATTGGAAGCGCACACTTGTATTTGTCCCTGTTCATGTTAACATGCGATCCAATAAATAAATAAATAAAACATTGACCAAGCAGGGGCCAGAGTCCTTTCATAGTTCTAGGTAACCAGTCCACTTTAGCCATCTAAATACACATTCCAATATCTTTGTTTTCATAGCCTGCAATAGTCCTACACTACACCAACCGGGGGTTGTCCTTGGGTGCACTTGCATAGTGCGTACAGGGATATTCGTCGGTTGGTACCTCATTTCATTAAATCGTCTAACGGGCCTCTGTGAGTTGGCTTCGGCCCCTCGTACGCCTTCCAAAGGTACACTTTAAATAATAATAATAATAACCCCACCGCCGTATCTCTACGTTGACGTCGTGGTGGGGCTTGCGCGCTCCGAACTCTGGGTCTGTGCCGGTAGAGTTTACTTTACCGGAACATATCTAGGGTGAGGAGCCAGACCAAGAGAGATACAGAAACCCGCAGGGCAGCATGTGGCGAGCTGTTGGGCAGTTGCGACCCCACGGACCTCATCTCCCGGGAGAAGTCATGTTCCTCATCTCTGGCTTGCCTTTATTGGCCGGCTGGAGTGAACACTGACGAGGAACTGAGCTCCCACCTCATTCTTGCCTTTATTGGCCGGCTTGAGTGGAGATTCGCAAGAGCAAACGTGCTCGGAGGAAGGAAGTATTCCAGTAAGTGCTTGTAGGGATCTTGACCATCTTCCGGGCTCTGGGATTGTTCTGAGAGCCGTGGAATACCTCTCCACTCCTCGAGCACCTCAGGATATGTTGCCCCCTTGTCGCTACGTCACTATGTGCTAGCGACCGTTTTCGGGGGCCCATTATTGAGTGTGCAAGTCACCCCCTGCCATTTTATCCGTGTTTAAAATAAAACATTGATCAGGCAGGGGCCTTAGTCCTTCCATAGTTTTTGGTAACCAGTCCATTTTAACCACCCAAACCCATAGTCCAATATCTTTGTTTCCATATCCTGCAATAGTCCTACACCAACCGGGGGTTGTCCTTAGGTGCACTTGCATAGTGCGTACAGGGATAATCGTCGGTTGGTGCCTCATTTTATTAAAAAGCGCCTAACGGGCCTCTGCGAGTTGGCTTCGGCCCCTCGTACGCCTTCCAAAGGTCCGGGACCCCAGGGTCCCGAGATATGTAAAAATATGAAAATAAAATAATAATAATAATTTATCATATATTATAGGTAGGTACTTGATACATATTTGTTTTTGCGAAGTCATATGTTATTTTAACGTAAATTTATCAAACGAGAATATTTTTTTAATGTCGATCAAAGTGTTACATGTAGGTACATATAGCAGCAGGAGACTCACAAAGAATAGACCAAAATAAAAATAGATAAAACGGATAATGACCAATTTTGGACCTAGGTACTTACATGATAAGTCCGAATTTGGTAATTTTCTGTTTTTACAAGTTTTTTACCTAAACACAACAGAAATATAACAGCACGCCTACCATCTCGTAAGAGGTAGGCAGAAGTTTATTAATCTATAGATCATCCACATTTCGCCCGATCTATTTAGTCTCATGTAATATAGCCACCGGGCAATCCATACACCGGGCAGCTATTGAGAATTTTCGTATACCTTCCACTGCCCGACCTGGATTGAATCCAATACACCTACCCTAAGTTCAACAGTCACGCTTGCGACCACTAGTCGTAGATCAAAGAGGTAGTAAAACGGTTAAGTATAAGTAGGTACTACCTGCAGACAAGCTATTGCGTATAGCTTTCGAGCTTCCATAAGTACCTACTCGTACTATATTTACTTAGTTTAGTAAAGGCAAATGTGATTGAAGTAACTGAAAATGTCAAAATGCGTCATTATGAAAAACTTTTTACCATGGACCAACATTTAAAACGCCGCTGCGCTGTTCCCTACAACTTGGTCGAGATAAGCGAACGTATGGATACGGAACGTAACAGAGCAGCTAATTGTTTGAGCTACAATAACTCCTGTTCAGGTGTTCAGTTATTTTAATTACACCTTGTATACGTGAAAAAAAAATTGAGAGGGAAAAATATACAAGTCCGTGATTAGGTCTGTCGTACTGTATGGATCGGAATGCTGCTGGGCCGTGCAGAAGACGGATGAAAAAAGATTGCTTGCAGCGGAGATGAGAATGTTGAGATGGATGTGTGGACTGACGAAAATGCATAAAGTCAGAAATAAGTGTATAAGGGGAAGTTTAAAAGTGGCGCTGGTGAGTTGAAAGGAAGTTGTTTGGCATGGTATGCGCACGTGATGAGGAAGGAGGAAACGCATGTGACAAAAAGAGTGATGAATATAAATATTGATGGATGGAGAGGGAGAGGAAGGCCCAAGAAAAGATGGATGGATTGTGTGAGGAATGATATGAAAGAGAAGGTGAATGATAGCGTGACGGTTAACAGGGGAGAATGGAATAGAAAACGTGTTGCGTCGATCCCAAGTAACATGGGTTAAGGGCAGGAAGATGCTGATAGGTAGGTAGTAGGTGGTAGGTGATCTATATCACTGAATGATCGCCAGTTTTTCAAGGAGCGAAGAAGTCCTGATGCGTATGGCTATGGAATGATAATACCGGCTGGCGTAGGAAAGAACATCATTCTACTCTACTATTCAGAGCTTATACTGACCTATGAGCTGCTCGAGCTCAACGATCTCTCACCACATGATTATAGTAAGTAGGAACAACATTTGTACAAGTACTTAGGCTATGAATAAAGGCAAAATGTTTCATACCCATGCAAATTCAAATGAAACATTGCCTTTTGAAAAGTTAAGATAGGTTACTTTTGTAGGATACTGTTCGACGACTGCAAAATAAATCGTCGTCTGGGCCTCAAGTCTGCTATTACAATAGTGTCAGAATGGTCTCTTCATTGTGAGTTTTTGACAGATTTGCCTTACAAACACTGTCAAATACTCACAATGGCGAGACCATTCTGACACTATTGTAATAGCAGACTTGAGGCCCTGGTCGTTCACTAACTACGACAAATAGCTAATTTAGTAATGGTTTACAAGTCTTACTTTTATCGGTCACAGAGACTACAATAGTCTCCCGAATGCATTATGTAGTCTCGTGCTCTACAGTCGGTAGGTAGGTACCTACGCAAGATCTCAAGTGCGGCTACAAGAATAAGGAAAATGTGACATAAAGTTCCAAAAGATGCTTATTTACTAAGGTATGGGGTTAAAATAAACACAAAACGTGCAGTTTGAATTTAACGAAAGGTAAAAATCAAAATTAGCATGGTCAATTCTTACTTAGTCACTTACATACCTACCTATTTTTAAGTTTTACGTCCTATCTGCTTTTGGAAACCGCTATTACATACCTATTCGGCTACGTGAAGTAGGCACAGTCGGCCACAGAAATAGATTGACCCTGTTAATTAGGCACTATATGTAATAGTACCTAGATTATACACCAATGCACCATGGAGATAAAGCAGTGTCTTATGTCATGGGCGAAATATTGAATCCCAAGCGTAACTAATGACTAGGATTCTAGGGCTAACTCCCGAGCACAGCGTGGGGGTTCAGATTTTTTTTTTTCGTTGCCCCACACTAAGAATTTCTCCTGCATTGTGGGTGAGTTTACAAAAATTTAAACTCACATAGACTAACAGCTAGACCCGGAACAACTAGGTACTTGTAGGTTATACAAATATTTGTTCCGTGCGGGAATCGAACCCGCGACACGCAGCACAGCAGTCAATCGCTTAACCACTGCGCCAACCGTGCCATCTAGCCATAGTTAGCATCTAAGCGAAGCAAGAGGATATTCTACTTTTCACACCTTCTGAGAGATACATAATAAAAATAACTCGATCTTTTAATGAGTTTTTCTAAAGATAAAGACATTTATTCATCGGATATGGTAGGTACGAAGTTGGTTAGTGCAGATAAGTTCAGGACACATTCACACATCCGCCGCTAAAAGCTGCATACGAATATCTTTAATTTTACACATGGGCATAAAACCTAAATTATACTCTGATAAACAAAAATCTAATGTGAAGGGTTTCGATGGTACACGTTTTCATACTTTATAGTTGAGGTTACAAATTCAAATCACATTAGTGACCAGCTAGCTAGACCCTAGTGCTATAATGACTTAATTAGGTACCTACTTTAAATTCTGGTTTGCATAACGTACATAATTTGACATTATAGAGAAGGGGGGATGAGACAAATTCTAAATCGACCCAAAAGTATTCATACCTAGTCGGTATAAAGTGGTAAAATGGAGTTTACATACGCCCCATAGGGACACATAACAACATAGGGATTACTAATTGATCAGATTACCTATTATACATAACAGGTAGTTAAGGGTTCGGCCATACAACATTTTAAAACCTTTAAAATTATTCGGGCGTAAGTGCCGGTCGGCGGGTGTCGCTGATTACCCTGTCTACCCCTCGGCGATGAGTTGACCTTATTATGATGATATCGTTCGGTTTTATTCACTTCGTTCGCATAATGTACGTAAATTAAGTATCTCTTGTTTATTAAGCTACTGCTAATAAAGTTTTTCTTATTCCGACTAGTAAGTGCTCAATCGTTCAATCGAGGTCGAAAGCATTTGAGGGTCGCGGCCAAGGCTGGTTGACGACATTTCGACGTCTTTACGTCTCGGGAATCCTAAATAGAACCTTATTTTGCCTATCATAATCGTTAAGGTATTGCGCAAAAATAAGTAGGTAGGTAGGTACCTACCTATAGGTTTATAAAATATGTACCAAAATGGTGGGGTTTAAAAAAACCGGATTGCATTACTATATGGTACTACTTATCATTTTAACAACATTATTATTTAGCCATTGTATTATCAGCATGGGTTACGAGTAGGTAACTGCAGATACACATATATGTATTTCTACGGCCCATTGTTCATATATTTAAAATTAGAAGGTACGTGAGTCTGTATGATAGAAATATATATTATTTAATCGTGGCTACCGCGTTCCCTGTCGTTAGCCCATATTAATTATCTTAGCACTTGTCTCAACATCAAAATCGTCATAGGCTATTGCTAATTATACCGAAGTGTTGTGGGCACTTAAAATAAATGCGTCATAGTAATTTACAGGAAATCCTGAAGTTATAGAAAATTGAGGTGATTCGTGATCGTACTATTTCAATGTGGATTAGATTGCTAGCGTTACCACAAATAGGTATCACCATAAATATTATATACCAGCAAAATGCAGTTTAACTTAGGACTTTGTTACAAAGTCTAATTTATTAGATTGGTAATTGATGTTCAATAATATCTCGCAGAGCTTATGACTAATAAGAGTTATACAAATATTATAACATTTCTCCATAGCAAGTCTAATACTAATCAAATCCCTGAACTGAATCACTTCATGACGTACCCGCATATCCCGGTGACTAAGTAAGTTGATTTATATTATATTTAAGTAATGAGTTTTCATTTCTAACTAAAAAAATCGAATAAGATAAAAATATAAAGTAAAAACTTACACTTGCGATTTCTGTGCTTGTGCATGATTGCAGATTATTAAAAGTACGGTATAAATAATTGAGATTTTTATATCCATGATTTAACAACTAAACATTTGCGACTCGCGGAAAATAGAAGCGCGAATCCACGAGCGGTCCGCTTCGCGTGATCGGTTCACTACTACTGCGTGCACGCAGGTTGAACTTGCTCTCAGCGGAAAAAAGGCTGCGCGGGCGCAGACGCGCTCTAATATCTGAGCTTTTACATATAGAACAAGCAAATTAACATTTCGCAAGTTTTGTTTGTGGAGAAATATTTACATGCGTCATAGGTTATAGTCTAAACCAGATAAATACGGTCGACGGTGTACATGCAAGTACACATAAGGCAAATTAAACATTTTTAAACAAATGTTAGAATTTGGAGCATGGAACCTTTATTACTCATTTAAACATTGTTAACAGCATGAGGTTGCATGCAATTTACAGTGTATGTTATAAAGTTAAGATCCTGTAAAAGATTAGTTAGTCTTTCAAAATGTCTTTCTGTATATGGCAATGCACCTTCAATGAAACTTGCTAAAGCCGGTACTTTTAAGTGTCCAGCAATGATTTCCGGCGCTAATATGTTAAATACGAGTTGTGCTGCATGACAATTCTTGTTGTTTGTATTCCACTCTGCAGCAAACTTCAATAGAGTCTCTTTTTGAGTGTGGTTGATTTCTTTGAGTGTTTCATAAAGTTTTTCATTGCCTCCAGCCAGAACCTCATTAACTATTTTTAAAACATGCATTGGTCTTTGCATGCGCAACGCTAATTTCAGAGCTTTAATCAGTTGCTTATCGTGCAACAAATTCATCAATTCTTGTTCTTGTAATATCATTTCTTCTCTTTCTTTTGCTAACTGTTCCCTTCTTTCTGTTGTAACATCTTTTAGTTTTACTAACTTTGAATCTGAACCACCAGTAATTACGACAGATTCGTTCTTATTGACAGCTAAAGACCACACTTTGCCCTCATGATTATCTAAAGACATTTTGCTCTCCGACGTTTTAATATTCCATAGTTTGAGAAGTCCATCTGCTCCACTTGACAGTATTTGTTGACCTCTGCTCACAAACTCAATTTTCAGAACGGAGCTCTCATGGCCTTCAAACGTTTTTAAGCAGCTTAAGTCAGCTATAGACCATAACTTTATTGTACTGTCTGCTGAAGATGTCAATACAACTTGATCCACAGGTGAAAATCTCACACACCACACACCTCTTCTGTGTCCTTTTAGTATGCCTAATAATGTCAACTCCTCTGACCATAGTTTGGCAGTTTTATCCTGAGAGCCAGTAGCAATCATTTTGTCATTAGGTGAAACTGATACACAGTTTATATCCATCTGGTGGGCTAATTCAGTGTAAGTAGATTTGACCTTATGATCAGTTGTTGTGAGCTCCTTAGGAACACTCCAGACTTTTAAGCAGCTGTCTTGACTTACAGAAGCAAAGAAATCATTTGATGTCTGAGAAGTAAACACTGACCCAACAGATGCTGTGTGTCTAGCTCCAACCCCAACACAGGATATTGTATGATCAGTGTTTTGTAGCCAAATTCTAACAGAGTTATCTTTGCCTGAAGATACAAACATTTCTGGTCTTGTTGGGAAGCAAGCTAAAGCTAAAACTATATCAGTATGTCCCTTAATGATCTGGCAATTCATACTTTCAATTTCATAGTATTTTAAATCTGGGCTATTTGTAGCTACCACCAAGTGCTTTTCTTCTTTTCCCACAAATATAATATCTAGAACTTCATCTGTAAAACCAATTAATTGCTTCTTACAATCAAAAGTTTCAAGATCATGTATAATAATGTTGTGGTCTGCAGTGACAACAGATAAAACATTCCTTAATTCATTAAAAATCAAATGTGATACAGCTAAGCCACCCTCCTCAGATGCTGGCGACACAAGACTGTTATCCTGCTCATACATGAGCCTGCTCATCAATACATTCCACACTTTGACAACACCTTTCTCACCAGCACAAGCAACATATATTCCTTCTGTTTCTAGTTTCTTCTTAAAATTTGGTATTCTAAATGTTGCTGGTAATAAAATTGTGGATTCTATGCTTTCATATACAGGAACTACTCGAAGAGCCTTACTCTCATTTAAACTCCACAAGATTAAAACACGGTCCCTACCAGAACTGACCATGTGTTCGCCATCAGGAGTAAATTGTAGTGAAGTGATTTTGCTGAAATGTCCTGAATAGATTAAATGTTCTTTGCCAGTTTTAGAGTTCCATGATCTTATTTTTGTGTCATCAGCTGCTCCAAATATCAACTCTTTGTTGGAATCTGGATGATACTTTAAAACAGAGAAAACACCCATTGCACCTCTAAGACTACTTGTACATGTGTTGTGTGCTAAATCCCATAACCTGATGTTGCCATCAGAGCCTCCTGAGGCTAGATTTTCATCTGTGTATTCAAAAGCTAATTTGGCAACAGGTCCTTTATGGCCAGATCTCCAAATCTTCTGTTGTGTGCCAGTTTCTTTGTCCCACAATTTCATCAATCCACTTTTGTGTGCAGTAACCACTATTTTATTATTATGGGACATTTGAAAAGTATATATTTGATCTGGTTCGGCATCTTCTTCAGTCTGTCCAATAGTGTAAGTTGTAGAGAATGTGTTCACATCAACCACTTTAATTTCATCTTCACAGTGGCACAAGAGATGTACTCCATCTGTTGTCCATTGAACATCCCCGCCAGTGTAAAATGCAGTATATTCAGCAGTTTTATCATATCTGAAATGAGTGCAAAGGAGTATTAAATTAGTAAATAATTAAAAATATTTTTAAATACCTATGTTATAGTAAAACTAGGAAATAATTTGAAAAAATTTCAACAGTATTTTATTGGATGATAAATGATAATTAAGGAAAAATACAAAACAATTTTGAATGGACTTTATAAAAGATAAAATACATTCGAAATTGTTTTGTATTTTTCCTTTACTTCATAATTGGTTTACAACCTTTTTTCAGTAGACATTTACAATTGTTCTGTACAACAGCAATGCATCTCATACTTGATCAGTGTGGCATGCCTTCACTTTGCAGACCGTACCAATTCTATAGTGACATGTTGTGATCCCTCAAGGAAGAAAGCATTGAAGAGCGCTTAGATCAGTGTGCCATGGTAGAATTATGGTTTTTCTATGCCATTGTGTAATAACCTCAGTATTGGCAAAAAAGTCACTTAGATCACTCTGGTTCCAACGTCGTCATATAATATTAATCTTTTTTAAATTATATTGTGATCATAATGAATAATGAAAGTATTGTGAAGATAATGTATTATGCAAATTCAAATTATATTTTAAACCATAATTAGTTAACTACTAAGACACTAATCTTTATCAACATTTTTCGTGGAACTGAATGTACAGCCAATAGGAGTTATAGCACATGTAGGCTGTTAGCACGCAACCCACATGTGATTTTAAATAACGATTCTGTAAATATAGTAGGTATTTCTTTTCTTCACCAATTTATCATATAATATACAATGTGACTGGTAAAACCTGCAAAGTCGGGAACTACTTTTTGTTAACCCGACTACTTCTAAAACATATTATAGTAATATATTCCTAATTACTGATTGCGGATACTCACATTTCTTTCAATAAACTAGTCATTTTATCGTGTATTATTCCAACACTGCAGTACTTAACCTATCGATTGTATTCTACAAATACTTCAGTTTAATACTACAGGTATAGTCTTAAGTGAAGCTCTTAGTTCTTATCTTTAAATACCAGACTTGGTAGCTGGCAAAATATAAAATACGAACGAGTTATTTAAGTTGTAATTAGACGAAAAACGAAAACATAACCATGCTTGGACGTTTGACATTGATTAAATTGATTGTGATTGATTGACTTGACTTTGACAACTTTGACAATACATGGGCACTAATTGCCATACATAAAAAAAAAACAGAATAGAAGCCCATCAGGGTAACAGTCTGTGCCCTTGTATAAAACAGGCATTCGATTACTCTTTGGATCATAAATGACCTTAGAGCATTTAATTTTAATATACATATTTATGACAGACTATAGGAGAGTTTCTCTAGTAATTTGGATATTACTAAGGCAAAATATGTCAGTCAGTCCGTCTGTCTTGACTTACCTATTTGAAGTCAGTCCTCTATATAGTCTGTGGTCCTGGTCCACTCTAGCACCACTCTAGGGAGAGTTAATCTGTGGGGAGAGTCTGTCAGTCAAACTTCAAATTCAATCATGAATCAATCTAATGTGTGATCTAATGTCAGTCAGCAGAACGAGAAATACGACTTTTTTTCTTCCATTAACACTAAAATTTTTATACCAATAATTGAAACAGATATTATTTATAGAAATGCTGAAGTTGATATTAAGCAGCAAAAATTATAAAATCAGCAATGGAAAATGTTGTTCAACTGCAAATAAAAATGTAATACAATCCAAATCTGAACCATGTTCCAGTATCTATGAAACTGTATTTTCATTTCCTTTCGTTAAATATATTGCAGCATTTAATAGACTTAAAGTGTACCACTTGACAGGAACATCATTGGCCGTGCCTGGTTGTGCTCTAATGGAAATATTCAATGTCCTACCAAAAGGTGCTTTTTTTACTGCAGCATACATAGGTAAGCCACCATTTAATTTTTACTATAATTATTATCTCCTGCAGTGAAAGGCTGCTACTGAGGGTATTATTACAGTATTAACACTAGAGTACCTAGTGTAACTTGTTGTTGATAACTTGACTTACCTATTTGAAGTCAATCATGTTCCGTTAGTTAATCAGAGGTTTATGAAGTAACAGATGATTTGCACACACGATTTAGATTTACGTTATTGTATTTAGAGGATCTATATTAGGAGATAATTATTAATTTTATGTAGTATTTAGCACATGAACACTGAACACACTTTTAATTTACCACAAGACACCTTGTCAGTCATTAATTTTATCATGTTACATAGCATTTCAAATATCCATACTAATATTATAAAAGTGAAAGTAACTCTGTCTGTCTTGTCGGTCTATCTGTCTGTCTGTATGTATGTTATGTTTTCACACCTAAACCGCTGAACCGATCGTCATGAAATTTGGCAGAGATATAGCCTGGGATATGAAGGACATAGGCCACTTTTCAACGCGATAACCGACATCCACGCGGGTGGAGCTGCGGGCTAAAGTTAGTTAGTTTCTAAAGAGTTCTTATACTTGATGCTATGTAACCTTTAAAATAGCTATACTCCATTTGAAATGAGATTAGACATTAAAATCTTTTTTACAGTCTGTTCAACTGAATTCTATTGCATTGGTGGCATGCAAATGTCAGCTGCAGTAAACAGTTGGTATTGATGTCTAATGTTATTTCAAATGGAGTATAGTGAAGTGAATTTGAGTATTCTGCAGAATCACCTGTGGATTGTGAGTAGGTTCTATAAATCAATTGAATATTAATAATAATACTAACACTTCATTAAATATATTTAACTATTAAAGTTATTAATATTATTGCTTATTTAATTAATATCAGCAAGCTTCCAGTTAATATCTAGAATAAACTTATTATCATTTTGATAGATAATATAAAGAAGCCCATTTTCAGCAGTGGGTGTTACACCAGGGACTTTTGGAAAGTGACTTACTGGAAGCACTGTACTTTATAGACTGGGGATTTTTATAGTAAGAATTTTTGTTTGGGTAGATGAGTCCCTTTTTGTGTATTTTTGAAAACCCCAAAGTCATCAAAACTTTAGGTGCCAATAGCCTTAATATTATTGCTTGAAAATATCCCATCAATCCCAAAGGAAACTGGCAGTTTTTTTTTTTCTCCAAAAGTATGCGTTTGTTGGGCATTTTGCATGTGTTCTACATCAAGACCTATGCGCTCAAAAAATTTTAAGTGTCTCACATTCTGACCTTACATTTTACCCCTCCTGGAAAAATGTGGTGTAGACCTCAACATGTGAGAAGCATCAAATTTTTTGGGGAGGGGTAAATAAAGGCTTTTATTTACCCCGTCTATTATATTTATATACCTTCCTTTTGTTTTGACCTTTTTTTTAAGGTGTTCTGTTTCTTCAACATTGTTTCCATCTGTTACAGGTATCACTGGCACAGCACTTCTATCACTGGGTAGTTTACCATTCCGGAACATTATTGGATATTTATACATAAGAGTAGATGATAAGAAACTCAAGATATCATCAGTAGATTTCTGGGGGAATAGAAAAGATAGAATAGTGAAAGTGGATGATTGGTTTCCATTACTTGATATGGCCCCAAAAGCCACAGATTCTATATATCTCACACCATTACTGGCAGATGGAACAAAGTACAAATTGTTTGTAAAGTTTGGTAATGTTTTAAATCCTCAAAGAATGGGCAAAGTGTTAGAATGATTGTGATACTAAAATAATTATATGGTAAGTTTGGGAGAGTAAAAGAAACAACAAATTCATAATGTTACCAATCTACTTCTTAAACATACAGTAGTATTGAGAACCAAATCTTATAAATAGGTGAATTTAGATTAAATACACTGTTAAAACAATTGCAAGTGACTTTTTTCTTTAATTTTCCAAACAATTCTCATCCATGTGTATCTAAGATAGTGAATAAATACTTCAGCAGTATTATTAATTAAGTGTAGACTTGATAGCTTAACATAAATTAATCTAAAATAAAATAAAATAACACATGCCATTGATTTTTGGCAGTCAAAGTTGCCATTTTTAAAATTATGATTTCAACTCCATAAATGAAGCAATCCACAAGCTCTTCATATTGATATAAATTACTATTAAGCAGAGAAGCAACAACTTATGATCAATCAAATATTTATCAAACCTGTAGGCAATATGTACCCAACTATGGTTAACAATTACATACAATGATAAAATCAATAATAACTATTTAGTTGGTATATACAAATTTATAAAATCACCTAGGTAAACGTATACAGGGTGTAAGGGACAGCCCTCCGCAGAATGATGGGGTGAATTCAGTATATCATACTAAGATGACCAGTACAATTATTAAAAATCAGATTTATTAGATTCCCATAGGAATCCAATAAACCTGTTTTATTACCTCACACGCAATGTATCGTTACCGTGGCAAAACGCACGTAACAAACTGCAGCGCAGTGAGCCTTCGGCCGCCCTCCCCGCCACGGGCGCGGTAAGTTCGATAAACTCTGTAGCTAGACAGAAAGTAAACAGCCGATTTCGAACGTCGTTCGTTGAGAGTATTTCAACATCCATTGCTGTTTTAATTTTTATTTTAGATGTTTTATATTTACATAAATGGAGTGCTGCATACAGAGAATGTAATTTTACATTGAAATAAGGAATAGTAACTGAAAACTGGAATATATTCAAAATAAGGAGCTAAATGCACCCTCCGTGTTAGATTGCGGAGGGCTGTCCCTTACACCCTGTATAATGATCCATTAAAACAGCCAGCCAAAGGAAGTGTGCTGGAAGAAATGTATAGTCAACCGCACCACACGTCAGTGGTAACAAGACCAGAGGCCCTAGCATTCTGATTGGCCTCCGATTGGCTCTTCACCAATCAGAGTGCTAAACGCGCTCGATGCGTAAATTCGAGACGGTTAAAATAAACTCACACTAGGGCCTCAGGGGCCTTACTCCCGAAAACGATTCGAGTTTGATTTTCATTCCGATTCGATTTCGTTTATGATCCGAACTCGATTTAAAACTTAAAACTGACCTAAGTTAGTTTCGCTTTGAACCACCGCACGATCGTGCGCTAGTGTCGGATTCAAGAGTATGGATCGGCATTTAATTCGAACCCAATTCGATTTATTCAGAACTCGATGCTGCCGGGAGTAAGGTCCCAGAAACGAGTTCGAATCGGAATCAAAATCAAGCTCGAATCGTTTTCGGGAGTAAGGCCCCAGAGCTGACCTCGTAGTCGTATTCTATTGAAACTCCGTACTATGCTAGGCCAGCTCAAAGTTAAAGTACTACCACTGACGTGCGGGCAACTGTACAATATTTAGTCCTCAAGAAATGTCTTGACGTTTTAATTTGTTTTTGTAAATGTTGCAGAATTAGAATAATATTAGTAGCCATCGAGCTAAAAATACTGGAAAATAAACATTCTTTCAATTAATTCAATTATTTCTCTACACCAATGCCAAAAATAAATTTAAATTTTGCTAAATCAATGTACGAGTATATGCTATAAGACTAAGGAAGTTCTTAACAACAAATACTCCCGCATATTGAAAGGTAAATATATTTTCGCCCTAGTCTTAACGCCCGCAACATAAACAAGGTAAGAGTTTTAGTAAAGGTTCTCGTCTTTACAGCGAAGGGCGTCTTATTTTCCTACTATCTTACTTTAACTGTCCCATTTTGCAAGGATTTCAATATAAGATAGGTTATTGTATAATCACGTGCAAAAAGATATATACACGTTATAAAATTCAAAATAGAATTCGCAAGTAGTTAATAAAATCATAGCATTAATAAGACAAATTGTAAAAAAGAATGCAAGAGTAACACTTATGATTTTAAGATTGAAACTTAAACAAAACCATTAAAGAGTACAATGTTTTATAATTAATATGAACTTTATTATTTGACCAGTTTCCATAATATGTGAATTTTAGATTCGAAACTCGATGCCGTTTCATTAAATAAAATAAATAAAAAAACTAAATGCAGAAGCAGCATTGTTAGTGGCACTAAGTAGATAAAAATTATAATAATGAACTTGTTTTATAAAACCTGTACTAACATAATTATTATTTTGAATTTAGAGCAAATTTTAGATCAACCAAATCAGCATTGCGTTAAAATATAGATCTGTAAAATTATTTTGGGAAATTATTGTCACCACCAACATCGCGCATTCTTTTTTTAATCTTCCTGGCTTATATAACTACACTTACTGCTTGCAAAATCAATCGCTCCTGCATATATCCATTATTGCAAAAAATATATATCACACATAAAAAAAGATATCGGCTGTCTTTACCTATGCGATGTGCCCTTGCATTTAAGTGAGTGTGTACCTACGTACATTATAGAATGTTTAGTGGAAATAAAAAATGTACCACCATAAATGTTAAAACCAGTAGGCCTGTCTTGAGACTTCTCCAGTTGCCGATGCTAGTGGCTTTAGTAATTTAGGCGTTTCTAAAACCATTCTTGGTTTATTAACAGAAACATCGTCGCTACCCCACTTTTAGGCAACTCAAGATTTTCTACAGATTCTGCATTCATGGCAGTATTTATATTATTTAGATATTATATAAATTTTGCAAAGTTATATTATAGTTATGTTACACTTCTAAAAACACAATCACATTTTATTTATGACAAATCACTGGCAATTAACAATTTTCCTAGTTGCCCTAACGTACTACACAGTAACTGTTTTGGTGCCTATCATATTAGTCACATTCAGTCTTGACTCCTGAACTTGATATTTAACCTTCTTGCAGGCAGGGGCCTGCAAAAAGGTTAAATATCAAGTGTTTAAACAAGAGTTTCAATATACAAACTCTCAGCACACGTTTATCTGAAAGTGACTAATACTTTTCTAAAATTTCAAAGCTTATTGTTAAAAAGATACTATATTCATGTTTAATAACTATCATATAGCTTGTACAGATTTCGTTAGTAAAATTAATCAACATTGCTAGTCACGTAAAGTATTTTTTACACTTTCTTGTTAGGTAGGTACTACTGCCGACAAAACCATAACCAATGTCGGGGGTTGCATTAATTTAGTATCTTCTTAACAAACAATTTGAATAATCCTTGAGCAGAATCTGGAATTATAAAAATTTATGGTAAAATATTGCAAGTGTGTATTGGTGTTATTAATTTTATATTAAGCAAATATCCCACACAATCATTTTAGATATTTAATCGACCCAAGCTTGTGCAGGTTGATCTGTTGTGAAAGGACTGACGCCATTGCGCTCCATGGCTTCTAAAATTTCACAAACATGTTCAGCAACTTCAGCCCGATTCTGGTCAATACCTTTGATAAATGGGTGTTCCAATAACCTGTTATATTTAGGTCGCTGATTTTCTTCTTTAATGAGGCTGTAAATAAAAGATAATTTATGGTAAGGTTTACAAATGATACTACATACTTGTACTAAGCAGTTCACCTAAAATCTGGATGGCTTACCAAGTATTGACGAAGTTTACAAAGTTATTGGAGAATGCATTGTTGGTATTAGTGAGCCGCGGTGGGTCACCCTGTACGACCTGCTGCAACTGCTCGAACACCGAGCCCCAGCGCGGGTAGGGGAAGGCGCCGGTGGCGACCTCCATGAGCGTAATACCGAGCGACCACACGTCCGACCGCACGTCGTAGCCACGAGCTCGTCCAGGATCTATGCGCTCCGGCTGCATGCAAGACAGGCAAATGTTTTATTACAATTATAAATTTAGTCTTTTCCACATGGCATGGGTAGCGAGCATTGCATATAATAAAAACGTTTGAAAGTGTGGAGACTGAACTGATTTGCTACTTCCAGATACTGGGTTAGGTTAGTTTGAACCACGTTTGAACAATTTCATACCAGTTAAAAATCATAAAAAAAATGTTTTTCCAGGCTACCTGTGCCAAATTTCATGACGATCGGTTCAGTGGATTAGGCGTGAAAACGTAACAGACAGACAGAGTTACTTTCACATTTATAATATTAGTAAGGATAAAGTATGGATTATTATTTGGATAAGATAGACATTATGCTATCGCGGACTTTTTTTAGAACTTTTTAAGGTGCATCCGCTGTGGTAGCCTGCATAATTCAAATGTTCTTGTATTTTTTTGCAATTTGCAGGTCAATTTCAGGTTGCATCTTGATTAAAATATGATATGCGACAATAAAAAATATGTATTGACATATCAAAATCAAAATCAAAATATTTTATTTCACATAAACCTACATGGGCACTTATGAAACGACAGAAGCTAGGTGCACGGTTCGAGTTAGTCGTTTCCTATGGAGAAGAGCCGGCAAGAAACTCCACGGTTACTCTTTTAAAAATAATTGGCTTTACAATATTATTAAATAACAGTGATCATAGGTATGGGAGGACAGTGTAGGCCTTTCAACAATTACCAGGTACTTAACAAAATAGAAAACCGCCAACAAATCTACACTCTACTAGGCCTACAACGTTCTCACATTCACAAAATTAATATCATAAGAATATCAATAATAAAGAATATCAATATCATAATTTTAATCATAAGAATCTTTAATACATCTAAGTGAAATTTGTCGTGGATTGTTCAGATTTCGGAGATCAGACCAATCCGCGGCAAGTCTGTGACAAGGGCTGATTTTAACCTTGGTCAGAGGCTAAGCGTTGCCATTCAACGTGGCAAGTCATTTGGATGCGCTACCAGCCGACAGCGATACAAAACAATTTTTAGATGTGTCCTTTATTCGGTATAAAATTTATCGCAAAATCGAGCAGTACCTACCTTCCGTACTACATACATTTGTAACTTCGGATTGAAACCACAAACGTAACATTGCAGTTGTCAAAAAAAAAAAAACATCTACTTTACGGTTGATGCTCCAATAAATTGTAAATGTAAGTTTGCAATCGCAAAAACGAATAGTTTCTAGTTATAAGTGATATAACTAGAAATAAACAATTTTAGGATGTTTTCCTTTACTAGTACTGTGAAACTAGGGCATGCAATTATTGATGCACCGAATATATAAGAAGTATTCGATAATAATGTATTAACAAAAGACAACAGAACCTTAAAATATCCTTCAAACTACAGGTATGTATGTACATCTAATACACAAAAATTTTACTTTTCAATTCTTCAGCAGTGAGTGTCAAAGTATTATTAAGAAATTTCCTACAATTATTACAACAAAATAAAAGTAGATACAATATAAAAGTTTTAAGGCCAAGTAGGTACATTGATGTATTAAAAGCGGTAGATACGGGACTAAGTAATAGCGCCTGGTCCTATCAAACTAAGTGATGGCCCGTAGTTGGCACTCAGTCGCGCACGGGATATCGCTGATCACACAGCTCCATAATTACAGTTTTTTTTTTGTGATAAATACGCATCAAAATGACTTCTTGTGCAGCTAAACAATGTTTTAACAATATAAGGAAGAAAAATAAGACACACGGGATTACTTTCCACTCGTAAGTGCAGCCAAAAATGTTAATTTGTTGAAAGTTATAATAATATTTAATGTTTGCTTCGCCATGTTTGTGCTACCACATGCAATGTCATTCATAATCGTAAACATTCGGCAGCTAACGCGATTTCGCTCGCACGACAGCGCCGTCTCCTATTTCTGTTCTTGTCTATCGGTAACTGTAGGTTTGCGACTGTAATCACACTGATCACAGATGTGTGAGTTTTGGTGCACGTAGTTGTGCGTCGAGCCCAGGTTTACTGATTGCGATGTTAGCGCGTAAACATATCTTCCTCCTTTTAATATATCAATAGCCAAATAGATTATTTTGGTTCTTAATCAGTTATAGATCTATATTTTAATAACGTAATAAAAAATATAGCGTTTAATGTCATTATCACGACAGGTGCCGAAACATAAAAATCACACTAATATTATAAAAGCGAAATTTTGTGAGTGTGTGTATGTTTGTCTTTTCTTCACGCTCAAACGGCTGGACCAATTTTGATAAAATTTGGTATGGACGTAGCTGACACCCTGGATTTACACATAAGCTTCTTTTTATCCCGAAATAATGTAGAGTTCGCGGGTAACACCGCGGGGCGCAGCTAGTATGTCTCCGAATCACCACTTTGTTACCAGTTCCGGATAGGCTTACGAGCGTGCAGTAAAGCGGTCTCGCATTCTTATATTTTACTAGCTTTTGCCCGCGGCTCCGCCCGCGTAGATCGTACGCGTCGGTTATCGCGTAAAAAAGTAGCCTATGTCCTTCTCCGTATCCCAGGCTATATCTCTGCCAAACTTCATGACCTTCAGCGGTTTAGGCGTGAAAACGTAACATACGGACAGATTTATAATATTAGTATGGATGGTTTGTCCTACTTATTAAAAAATGTGCTGTTCCTGACAGGGTCCCTAATTGTTTCTATTTAATAATACTTATCAACTGTATGTGTACATGTTAGATTGCAATAAAAATGTATTGAAATTTAAAAGAAAACGAATACAATGGACCTTACTATTCGAATATTAAAATAAGGCGAATGCTCGGATTTCATGCCCTAAGTGAGATCTTGCTGGTTGCCAAATTTTACGCTATAAGGTCAACGGGAAGTACCCTTATGGGTTAAAGAGTGAGTTAATCATCAAAATATGTGACATAATAATTGACCCTATCTCTTGATGGTTTTGACTATAGAAGCCTAAATTTTTCACCCGCCATTTTTTCCCGTTGTAATTTCAACTTGATACTTCTACCCGTTTCAGAGAAAAAAGACAGACGAACAACAAAGTGAGTTAAGGGTTCCTTTTGAGGTACGGAACACTAAAAAATGACGTGCTAGTCATGAATGTCGTAAGATTAAAGTACACACAGCTTCATAAACTAGGTCCCCAAGCAAAAGACAGGCAAGTTCAAATTCAAGATATAATTGGAGGTTCAATTCCCAGAAACTTATTTGGAAGCGTACGAGAGCGTGGAATGAGAGAGGCACGACAAATACTAAGTAAAAGTATTCATATTGCGACAGAGATTTGAAACTATACAGCGATAGGCAGAAGTTATTGCATGAATGGAATTAATTTTATGCAAACAGGAATATACTTTAAACTTACTCAGTTAATAAAATCCATACTAATAATTATAAATGTGAAAGTAACTCTGTCTATCTGTCGTTTTCACGCCGTAACCGTTGAACCGATCGTCATGAAAGGCAGAGATATAGCCTGGGATATGAAGAAGGACATAGGCTACTTTTTTACGCGACAACCGACATCCACGCGGGCGGAGTCGCGGGCAAAAGCTAGTAATATTATAAATGTGAAAGTACCACTAAGTAGTAAGTAATGTAAAGTTTTTCTTAGAGTATCAATGGCAAAAATTCAACGATGCAAACTCCGCTCACATGAGACCATCAAGTGCACAGGTAACATTCAGTGCAGGATGGAAGGTAGGCCATAATCTCTAGGGAGATGCCGCATACGCACTTGAGATCTCAGCCATCCATGAACCCCCCATCTTCAGGTGCCAGTCACAACAAAGCACTGAAGAAATGGAATAAAAATACATTTATGTAGAGAACTTACTGCCATGTATGGTCGGCATCCAGCATCGCGCGTGCGCGCTATTGAGTCCACTAGTTTCCCAGATATACCAAAATCACATAATTTTATGTTTCCTCTCCGGTCCAATAAAATATTAGATGGCTTCACATCTCTGTAAATAAATATTATATTATTAAAACTATGTTATCATCAGGTAAAGAAAATAGGTAATTGAACAGTGAAATCTGAAACCTCACCTGTGTATTATTTTTAATTTTTCTTTTAAATAATTTAAAGCTTTAACTGTTGCAAGAGTTATTTTAGCTAAAATGGTTTCAGGTATTCGAGTTTGCATCCGTTCACATATAAACTTATAATATTTGTCTAATGAAGTATCCATTAACTCCATACAAATCCAGCAGTCACCCTGAAAAGTATCAAAAACAAAAATTAATTAAATTTCATTTGGATAAAGTTCTTAGTCCCATTTTTATTTTAACACAACTATTATAATGACATAGAGTGAAAATCAAAACAAAAAAAAAACACTAAATCATAGTATTATGATTGTGTACATCTTTATGACAGTAATTTTGGTCTAAATAAAAACTTCTTTCAGAAATTACCTCTTTAAAGAGTGCTCCATAGAACTGCACAATATAAACACAGTCATTGCTCTTCATGACAACCTCCAAGTCCATCAACAGTTGCTTTTGTTCTTTTTCATCAACAGTGGAGCGGATACGCTTCACAGCCATGACACGGTTTGTTCTGCAATATTTATTTATAAGGATAAGTGTAATTTAACAAGTTTGTGCATTTTTTATTATGTTTTTGTGCCGCATGAGACTGTCTTGGGCACAATTAATTTTTTTGCCATTTCACTTAATTGAGTTAATTGCCAATTTTTTTTATTTTACTATGGGTTTGCTCTTGACTTTAGTCTAGGTCTGGGTGACAGAGACAAAGTCTACGATGGAGTGAGCTTACCCAGAAGAAGCCTGTTCACTCTCACTTTGAATAGATTAGGGTTGTATGCAATCGGAAACACAGATGCAGGCAGAGAGTTCCACTCCTTTGCTGTGTGCATTATAAAAGACGTTTGAAAACGCTCAGTGCGAGTTGATGGAATATCAACTAGGTAGGGGTAGGTAACATAATTTCCTACAAACAGTAAATTAATGGTTATATACATTTCTATGTTAAATATTATTTAAGCACGTTAAACCGTTGGTCCCGGCTGTCATTCATGGATCTTTGACAGTCATTACGAGTCATCAGATGCTTAACAGTACAACAACTAGTCTTACCAAGGCGTATCATATAACAGAGTAACTAGGTGGAGGTCAGATAGGCAGCATGTAAAATGCTGGTATTTAGCTGCATTCGGTCAGACTGGAAGTTAGAACTTAGACCACAACATAGTTGTGAAAAGGCTAGGCAGATGATGATGTTTTATATTATTTGAAATCCATGTCTTGACATTCTTTTGAATTAATAAGAATTATAATATCGCCGCCTTACAACGAAAACCAATTAAATCGAAATTTTGACGAAAATGACTTATGCAAAAGTAATTAAAAATTTGTGTTCTCTCGTCTGCGAAAACCCATTAATCGCTAAGTCTTAGTTTCGCTGTTATTTAATAAGATAACCAATTATTTCAAGCATTTCCAAGGTTTGTTTTCAAATACAAAACATTAAGCAGATTATGTGACAATTATTGAAAACTTCATTACAAAGCAATAACTTTTTTAAACATCAAAATACATGTTTAAATAGAACATTTATCAATGTACTGATGCTATGAAGTAATAATAACAATATAATACTACAAAGGATATTTTCAACCCCATAAACTTTGTAATCGCGATATCTCCATTTGCACTTTTAATGATTTAATTGGTTTTCATTGTAGGGCGCCGATATTATGAATCAATAATGCATAATATTGCAATCAAACAAAATTATAATTATGTTAGGGTTGAAAGTCTGCATTGACTAAATTGATTATTGGTATTGGTACACTGGTATCTTCCTATGTATCTTTAACTACAAAATGTAGAGGGCTTTCATGAAATTTTAGAATATGCTGATGTTTTCTATTTAATTTAATAAAATAGTCTTACTTTCTGTGGACCATTTTGTTTACAGCTCCAAATGCACCTCTCCCTATTTCACCAAGATCCTGCAGGTCATCAGATGTGAAGTCATACACTTCTGTTGCAGAAAATTGCAATTTCCCTGATGATTGCATGGACGGATATATTCTACATCTGTCTCTGAAATATTGAGATTATTGTTATAATTATATTGAATAATTAAAATTTACAACAGTCAATCAGCATAAAACCATAAAATAAGATTTTTAATTTTTTTATACACTTGTGTTAATCAATAAATGCATTTACAAAAGAAAACACAAAAAGGATGTAAACATTATTAGATAATGGACAATCAATAAACACAATAGGTACCTTGCGTTTTCAGGCAATACATCTCTTATAGTACGTGACGGGACTCGGGGTCTCTGCACTGGAGGAGGATTAGCAGGAAACGGCATAAATGCTGCCCCATCACCTGATGGACCTCCGGCTATCTGCAGATTTAAACCTTTGCGCTTCTCCAAACCAAATAAATTCAATTCAGGCTTCGGCATTGTCGGTCTACTTGGGCCTAAAAGATTATAACATGTTGATAAACTAATTTGTACGAATATTAACACTTGAAACAGTAAAATGCGTGCATTTCAAAGTAATAAATTTGCCTGCTATTACCTTGATTTGATGACACTTCGCCATTCTTCGACATTTTTATCTTAAACGAAAGTGTTAAATATTATATTTTCACTATTCTTTGGTGCAAATTACAGCTTCCAAATTCTCCATTTGAAGGTTTATATTACGAAAAATTGGTCACGTTTTCATAATATGCCATGTAAATATATTGTCGAATGTAAGCATCGTACCAATCGACAACATACAATTCGTTCAACGATGGCATACGTTTGACAGCTGCTAATCTGCTATTAGGTGCGGAGTGCCTTGTACTCTGTGGTACGCATAGTGGTACGGTTCTGAGGTCAGTTTTTTTTAATATTTTCTAATTACTGATACACACACCTGCCTAACGCGTGCCGCAAACTACTCAAACTCAACTCAAACCTAAAGCTTTTATTTCAAATAAACCAATTACAGGCACTTTTGAATTGTCAAGGGGTCGGTCAGTCAGAAAGCTGAAGCTAGTTGCCCATTCCAAAGCAAGCAACACAGCAAGAAACTCTACGGAAACTCTTCTAAACAGGCAACGAGCACTTATAATGAGTAACACGCGTATGTGCGTAATGTCATTTCTCTTTCGATTTTGAACCTAGAATCGTTTGGAGAAAGACAGGAAGACAGTTTCGTATAGCTTGATGTGCTGTATGTCGTCCTAACCTTATTTTCCGTAGACAGAGAAAACAATAGACCGCTGGTCATCTTCTATCTCACACAAGAAAAAGAAAAATATATACAAGATGCTTGTAAAGAAAAGAGACAGAGCCTAACATTTTCTGTCCCTTATCGCGTGTCGCGTTTTTCAAGGACAGCACTTCAGTTGCTAAACAAAGTTTGACGTTTGATACGCGTTCGAGAAGTGGTTGCGACGAAATTTTAAATTATTTATTTTGTTATTTTGAAAAATATTACTATTACTATTTTGTGTTTTTTGTTGAGGATTGACTTTAGCTATTGCTGCAAAATGGTAAGGTGCAGTGTTTTTGGTTGCAAAAGCGATAGTGAGAAGAAAATTGCCGGATTGTCCTTTCATTCGTAAGTTGCTAAATATTTTAGTTTATTCGGTGAAAGACAGTGGAAGTTTTCAACTAATATGGTTTTTAAACTCTTAAAATAAATATACAGCTGTTTCAAGATAAAATGAGATCTGAATTATGTTTTCATTATTTATTATTCTTTACATAACCTCCAAGCTCAGTGCTGCCTACTTTTTACTCGGATACTTCCCCATTTCAGGGGAAAATTGTACGCCAATAAAATAAATTTACCTTTATCAATCATTTCAGATGAATGCTTTATTAGAGTGTATGTATAGTGCTGGCAGCAAATTTGTTCCACTTTTCACTGAACGTAATATTATATCTTTACCTTTTAGTATCTATTTATAGTTTAAAATATTGTATTTGTAGTAGGTATTAAAGTGTTAAAAACTTTCAGATTTTCCGCCCAACCAAAATCACGGGAATTATGGATGAAAGTGGAGATAAAAAGATTTTTTATGCTGTATCTCAGGTTTTCTTTAAATGTTCTTTTTCCCGCAGGTGAAAGAACTCCTACTATGAATAAACTATTTTGACTTATACCTAAAGTCTCTAATTCAGATAATTTATGTAAACAAAGTAATGTCAAGAAATGTCACTGCCAAAATGACAGGACAGTGGTGCAAAGCATTTTATCATATTTTTTTTGTTGTAAATAATCACTTTGCAAAAAACTAAGCACATCCGCCTACGCTTTACATACGCTGTCGTCTATTGTAAATCTAGACTCACTCTTGACTGCCTACCATGGTTTAGTCGAATGCCACCTACGATACGGCGTTATTTTTTGGGGCAACTCCACCGAAAGAGAAACTGCATTCAAAGCACAGAAAAGGTGCATACGGTCCTTTTTAAAACTGCAAGCTACTGACAGCTGCGTACCATATTTTAAACATAATAAACTTTACCATGCATATATATTTTAGAAATGGCAGTGTTTGTAAAGTTAAACCCTGATCGTTTTGACCGCATAGCTGACCTATTTCCACGAAATAAGCGTGATAATAGTAGGTTGTATCTCCCTAGTGCGAGAACGACTTTAATGCGCAAAAGTGTCTGCTACATGGCGCCAGTTATTTATAATAAATTACCGAGGAGTTGGAAAGAATTAAATTTGGTGTTATTTAAAAAAAAACTTCGATATTTTTTAGTAGACAAAGCGTATTATAGTGTGACAGAATTTTTAATGGAGAAAGGAATTTCTTAATTCTTGTCATGATTAGAAATTGGAAAAATATGACATTCAATTATTATTATTATTATTTTTATATATTTTTTTTATTCCTATACTAAATAAGTTGACTGAGAAAAATTGTCTATAGTATAAATAATTATTGAAGGACTTCATAATTAAATTGTAATTAAAGTTAATCAATCTTTATATTGACATTGTTTATTCTTATGATTATGGGGTTTATTCATAAACGTTGCCTAAAGTTAAGTGACGTTCAAACGTCAAAAATGTATGGTTAAACAGTCGCTAATTTCAGACTTTGGATATAGATGTTTTGTTTAACTTAACTTTAAGCAGCGTTTATAAATAAACCCCTAAGTTTTTAGCATTTATAGTGTATCTTGTACTTTTTCATGCCTTCTGGTTAAACATGGCTGTTGCTGAATGTATGGTTAAACAGTCGCTAATCATTACTTAACTTTAAGCAGCGTTTATAAATAAACCCCTAAGTTCTTAGCATTTATAGTGTATCTTGTACTTTTGCATGCCTTCTGGTTAAACATGGCTGTTGCTAATAATATTTTTTTATGTCACCGTGTTTTGTACCCATATTTGCAAAATAAATATCATATCATATAAAATTAAAATGAAATAATTTTTAGAACTATGCAAACAAAATACCGTTGCCAAACAATGTTTTGTGTAGTTTGTCGGAGACACGGCATTATGATCGTCATAATCAGCCCTTTTAAATCCACTGCTAGACGTAGGCCTCCCAAAATCGATTTCCACTCAAAACAGTTTTCATCCAAAATGTGGCAAGATATGCTACTTACGATATGAGTCTATGAATGAGAGTTGTAATATTAGTGTTGTTGAAGAAGTAAAAAATTTGAAAATGTTTGGATCTCCTGCATTGTTACCAGTACCATAAAATATTTTATACCAGAAAATCTACTTTTTATAATAACTTTGTTTAAATCCGAAAATTTATAAAAAAAAGTTACGGTATGATTATTTTACAGTTATTATTTCTTAAAATCAGTACTTAAAAGAAAATGGCACCTTTTTTTTTTTCGCGATTTTATATGAATAACCATTACGAAGATATTTTTTTTGATATGTTATCCCTTTTGTTTACATAAATTATCTGAATTTCAGACTTTGGATATAGATGTTTTGTTTCTATTTATAAACCCTGTGCGTTTGTACAAAGTAGATAATAGAGATTGAAAAACATCTGAACATTCGGGGTAAAATCACTTTGAAGTGGGTAACCCTAAAGTTTCAAGTACCTTGATTTTCTGTCCCTTTCAGCGACACGCCAAGCAGTGGTCTATAGTTTTCTCGGTCTACGTTATTTTCCCTTTTCATTACTATAAGTTTCTATTATCTGTGGCTTTATTTGAGGTTGTTTTGCTAAAAAAAAACAAATTTTGATACTAGGATTTTTATGTGATGCTATATATAACTACTTGCAAAAATTATTTACTTATGGTACCTATTTGGTGCTTTATTATTGAATTTAGGTAAAATTTATACATGCGGTGATAAAATGTCAACAATTATAAAATTTGATATCAAAGAATTAAAAAAATTGGCTAATGATAACAATTCGTGTATTATTGAAAAAAAAGTGACACAGAACCTAGCCCTACAACCCTGGTGTCTTGGAAACCTTAAGGAATCCATTAAAAACTTATTGGACTACAAAATAGGAAAATTTGATAAAGAGTAAGTCTTATTGTTTACTCAGTTGTAAATCTATCTCAAGCAATTCGGCCTATCCCACTATTGGTCCACTGATAAAATCTATGGTTTGTCGTATAATAATTTTATTATAGTTAAAATCAATTAAACATAATCAGTGTGTAAAATCTTATGCGTAATATAGAAATTAATCCAATCTTGCAGGTTCAATGGAATTCTTTTAAGTTACAAAAACCTCAGGATCCTGCAGAATGTTGGAACCATCAGAAATGATAATGCAGATATACATTTTCAAGTTCAGGCAGACTATTTCATTTTTCGTCCTTTTGTAGGAGCTACATTGACAGGAATTGTTAATAAAAAAAGTACCACACATTTAGGCATACTTGTGCACAGGTAAGAGTGAATCAAAATTATATTTATACAAAAAATTACCAATAACACTATCATAAATTTTGATAGAAAAATAAAGAAAATACGTTTATTTGCAGTAAATATGATGCAAAAAAAGGACACAAACACAAAAAAAAAAAAGTTGGTAGAATGCATTTAAGTAATAAACTTGTGTTTTTATAAAACCAATTTAGTTGCAATTTTATTGTTGTGAAGTAACTACTTGTATTTCCCACTCATATCCAATGTGGTGCAATCACAGGTAAACAAATACATATCGTCCCCTTACAGGGAAAACCGATTATCTGATATGAACCTAACCTAACAGATAATCGGTTTTACCTTTAAGGGTGCGATATTGTTGTGGGTTTACTAAAATATTATGCAATTTTTATATTTCAGGGTGTTTAATGTTGTTATTCCAAGACCCACAGAAGAGCCAGGAAATATGTGGGTTGGCTCAAATATCCAGGAAGGACAAGAGGTCACATTCCGTATAGTTGTGTTAGATCTTTATGGAGCCCTGCCATATATTAGGGGAGAGCTGGATGAGAGGTAACTTAAGAAACATTTTTATTTGTCTATTTAGGAAGACCTCAAAGCAATTCTTAGATTTAAAAAAAACCTGCCAGGTTTGTGTCAACCCACACACAATGAAGGGTTCTGTAGTTGGGATGAATTTATCCCAAGAACAAATGTGGTAAAACAACAAATTAACGATTTTCGGACTTTAACCTTTACTTGTGCTGTAAGACCTTGTTTCTTGCCAAATTTCATGATTCTAGTCAACGGAAAATACCCTATAGGTTTTTATATATTTGGAAGTATCAAAATAGCGATATTTTCTTATGGTGTTGGAAGCTTGATTTTTTTAAAGCTCCAACTAGGGATGCAAGAAGTGCCAAAAAGTATCGATATAAAAAAAATCGATATCGACTTCGATATATCGAAAAAAAAATACAATATATCGGTGAAAAAAAAAAAAAACTATATATATATATATCTACTTCATGAAATTCATTTTTTTTTAATCCACAACAGCAAGGTCTTGGCCTTCACAGTTAGGCCCACTTGCAATGCATTAAAATTATATTTTTTATAGCAAGCAGACCAGGACAATAAAAAAAAAAAAAACTACTTTTTTACGGATTTGAATTCCAGCGGTTTAAGTCAGTATCGACAACAGTGTTGCTTTTGGAAATGTATCGTTTTTGATACATTTTTGGTACTTGATATTTTATTATTCATATATAGAAATAATTAGCTTTTGCCCGCGGCTCCGCCCGCGTGGATGTCGGTTATCGCGTAAAAAAGTAGCCTATGTCCTTCTCCATATCATCTATATCAAGCTTTAGCTCTGCCAAATGATCAATTGCGTTCATGACGATCGGTTCAGCGGTTTAGGCGTGAAAACGTAACATACAGACAGACAGACAGACAGAGTTACTTTCACATTTATAATATTAGTATTAGTAAGTATTAGTATGTACAGACGCCAGCAGGTCAAGCTACCCGAAACTGTCAAATTTTCGCAATCAACCTTGAACCTTATAATGTAGTGATAAAGTTGAAAATCGATTAAAGAAATTTGACAGATTGTAGTAGCTTGATGTGCTGGCGTCTGTACATATATTAGTATGTAGAAATAACGCAAAAAAATCGATATATCGAACAAAAAATATCGATGTATCGATATTTTTTCTACAAGTCTAGCTCCAAGGGACCCTAAGTCTATGTATTTGATATTAATTTCAACTTGATACCCTCCACGCTTTCCTGAGAATAAGGGTCTTGACAGGCAGACGGACGAAACGACAGTGATCTATAAGGGTTCTGTTTTTTCCTTTTGAGGTTCGGAACCCTAAAACAAACTTGTTATTTATCTGTAGGTATGCAGTTAGCGCAAGCTCCAATGGTTCGTTTGCAAAGTTTGCAAACCGCATTCTGACGTCTGATATGTGTTGTAGTGATCCCAGTCTTCATTATGTCTGATGTTACCAGTGACTATTGTGGTCAACCGCCCCCCCTCCCCCACCCCTGTTAACATTGTTAGTATACTTCAAAAGACTCTTGGTTTTAATCATGGAACTTAAGTAAAAATTAGTGTTTATGGTTTTATATAGGTCATACTTAAATAAAACATAGTAAAGATACATAAGACATTTATATTTATATAAAAAAAGGTATAGAAATCATCAGCTGCTTTCTCGACTCTTTTCTATGTCATTGCTGTGCTGTGTTACACGTTTACACGTTGCTGTTTCCAAAGTCGTCTGTGGTCTCGCTACTATCCGTTTCAGGTTTCTTGTAAATCGCGCTAGCAGCGTTCTTGATCGCATCTCTGTCTTCAGCGGTGTACATCCAAAAAAATATTTCCTCGTCGAAGTAAGCCATCCTGCTATAGTTGTCATTCTATGTGTAAATAAGTCGGCCGTTTTTCTTGGATTTGGCCTTGTACTGCATTGCTGCATGTAACAGGTGTGGTTCGCGATGCTTATGAACGCGTGCGAGATAACACATCCTAGTGTTTTTCATGGTTACGGTTTTTCGTCTAAGATCTCATGCATTTTCTTATTTACATAGGTCGTTTCTTGTGTAGCTATGGGGTTCCTAATTGCATGTTGTTAATGATTCCCATTACCGCCTCCGCAGTTGTTCCAAAATTTTGTGCGTCGGTTATCGGCTTTGTTATATTAACCGTTGGTACAGAATAGCCCTCTCTTTCGTCGCTTTTTAGGATTGGTTCCCATTTGGATATTGGTATATAAGTATTTCTTTTCCGGGGTTTTGTTCGTATTTTGTTGCTTCTGTAAATGGAGTAAAGTACCTGCATGCGTTTTGAAGGGTGTTTTTCCCCAGTCCAATAAAGAAGGCCTTGCATGCTTTTTGTTCCTCTGGGTATTTAATATTTTGAGGTGCTGCTTGACATTCTTTTACACGATTTTATTTATTTGGGTTATCTGGTTGCCTTCTTTGTAAGAATTTAGCCTTTTGGAGGTTAGCAAGAGCTAATCGTTGATCTCTGAAATGAATCGAAAGAAAGATCGAGGTTGCCTGGGCAGCCGCTTTTAACACTCCAGTACTTTTAGTACTCCATGGTATTTCGATGTTTTCACCAGTTGAATTGATTCCTATATTTCCTAAGTTTTGGTTACGCAATCCTGGTATTTTGTTTTGATAGATTTGCTATTGAGAGCGGCATAATAGCATTGTTTATGGTTGAAGTTCTTAGCCTCCCTTGTTGTCTCCTTCGCAACTTCTGGTTGTTTTTGTGTTTCATGCTTTAATTTTTGTTTAAATTTCGACTTGCTCTAAGCAACCTTGCCCCCAGATTATTTTATGGTCGGAGGTAACGGTAACCCATTCGCTTTAACCACTCTCGTGCCTTACGTCACAAAAAATCGCGGGCAAAGTGTTCCCTTCACGTATGGGTATTAAAAAGCTGAATTGACGGCTGTTGAAAAGGTTATTTGTTAAACCAATGACTTTTTGTAACGATAAAATAAAAAAATTGTGTTAAGTATTTTCTGGGAGTTTAGCGTAATGTTATAATCATAAAAATGCAAGAAGTTTTCGACACAAGTCAACAAGAAAACCATTTTTGTACGAAATCTAAAGCGATAACGTAAATTATTTTTGTTAGATCAATCAAGTATATTAGTTTATCTTGCCTTATTACATCTTGATCATATTATCTTATAGCAATAGCTTAAAACAAACGTTTTATAAGCTCGTGCTGTCGAATTTTCAAGCTTCTTCAGTACTTCACCACGATGTCAAACAAAATAAGTACTGAATAAATCCCTGAAAAGTATGGAAAGAGTTCATCGGGTGATCTCGCTCGGGGCAACTGGGTCCTTCGGGGATCAGAAATGCATGTAAGCTTGGTCCCTCATTTCTGCACTGCTATAATGTATTTTTGGCGAAATAAAGTCACAACCACATAACAAAAGAAATACTGTTCGATTTCGACGCCCGGCCGTTAACACAATATGTGTTGTGCACGTTTCACAAATTGTATAGCAAAAACTGTGACGGAGCTCACGGGACGGGACGTTCATTCCGTTCGACGTCCAGTCCAATTCATTACAAAAAGATTTGATTAATTCCCGTATTTATTTTCATTTCAGATGTGCTAAGTTGGGTCCAGATGGGGATGATGATGAAGAAGTGGAAAAAAAGGCAGCACACGCAATCAGTGTATCATATGTTGACTTTGACAAAACTAAACCATACAGTCAGAAACAAATTGGAGATGGACTTCCACATTCAGCTTCAAAAAATAATTCTAAATTAGCAAGCCAGCTAAAGAATAACACTTCAGACAATCATACTCAGGCAGTTAATGGAAAATCTGTTTTAACAAAAACAAAGAATGTTGAAAGTGAGATTAGTGTGTCAGAAAAGAACAAAATTAAGAGGCAGAGTAGAATAGTCGAGCAAACTGAGGCTCCCCTCCCCAAACCATCTAAAAAGCACAAACGTGATATGCAATAACATTGTACAGATTTATAATTCAAGTTTTACCTATTGTAAAATTTCAGAGTACCTATTTGATTTTAATATACTATTAAAATAAATAATTTTTTTTCATTAATTTCCATGAGAAATAGTATTATTCGTATTTTTTTAACGAATAACATTTTGTTATTCAAGATTATTAGAATTTCTTTCTTTTTTTACATTGGTAATTTGCGTTTTTATTTTTTTTGATGATAATATTCTAAATACTAATCTTAAGCGGTGTAATAGTATTGTGACGTAAATACTATTATACCACTTAAGATTTTTATTCCTACTAACTTTACTTTTTTTTTTTAACTCGCGTTATGGCCAGGTGAAGACGTAAAATTGTGTACTCATCAAGGGCAGTAAAAAAGAAAGCCCTCTATCGCATATTTACAACCCTCGCCTGCGGCTCGGGTCACAAATACCTGCGATTTCGGGCTTTCTTTCTTTTACAGCCCTTGGTAAGTAATGTACTATTATTTGTTATTGTTAATTAATCTATACAGAGACAATTTACTTATTATTACTAATTTTATTGTTTAATATTTATTTGATTATAGCAGGTGTATGAACAATTTATTGTGGAATGTGATCGTTGTACGATGGCCAGCACATCAAGTTATCACAAATTGTCATATTTTCTCTTTCGATTTTGAACTTAATCTTCAACGTTTTAAAGTTTAAAATCGTTTGTAGAAATTTGAAAGTTTCGTCTAGCTTGATGTGCTGGCCAGTACATGGTGTTTTGGTGGCAATACAATTTCATACCTACCCCTCATAGCAAAAGGTTGGTATCTTTTATCTTATCACTAGGTTCTGCCCGTGACTTCGTCTGCGTGAAATTTCGGCCCACCCATCGCGTCGCATCCCGTCGCTCGCCCGCGCTATAACTTCGTTATCGCTTAGCGTTCTTTCTGATTTTTGTTCTTTTCGCTCGGCTCCTATGGATCGTAGCGTGATGTTATATAACCTATACCCTTCCTCGATAAATGGACTGTCCAACATAAAATAATTTCGAACCCTCTTCGAACCATGTTGATTGAAATCAAGTGATGTCAAGGACAATTTTGTTTAGGTAAATTTAAATACTTGTGATTAATAACATATTCATTTGGGTAAGGATTAATATATTATGTTGATAAAACTCCGTCGCAAATAATGCATTAATTTCGAACAAATTTGATTACCATCAAAAAAAGGTTACAGTGAGTCAATCATAAAAGAGACATATTGCACCTTCATTTCAAAACCGTTTAAGAAAAAGAAATCATATTTTCATTTTTATTGATAAAATAGTTGTAATATTGCTGTAGTGAAGTGTGACTTGATGTCACACTATGTAACCTACGCAAACGTGACGTAACTTGAGTCCAGATAGTATTTAAACTATAAAATAGACCAGATAAGGGCATAAGAAGCACTAATATTTTCAGTTTTGTTAATCAAATACTCATGACATTGTTACGGTGAAGTGTAACTTGATGTCACACTATGCCACTTAGGTCAATATGGTGCATCTCGAGTCCAATAGAGTTTGTACAGACGCCAGCAGGTCAAGCTATCCGAAACTGTCAAATTTTCGCAATCAACCTTGAACCTTATACTGTAGTGATAAAGTTGAAAATCTATTAAAGAAATTTGACAGATTGTAGTAGCTTGATGTGCTGGCGTCTGTACCATGAAATAAATAGTATAGGATCATTAAAGGTAACTCATATTTTCAGTTTTCCTAATTAAATACGCGTCATATTAGGGTGCATAACTCGAGACGGATGTACTTTAAGAGCTGAGCTGCCATAGTAACTATTGCTTGAATGGAAGTACTCTACACATCTAACAAGGTGGTGTTAGCGTGCCATCAAAAAAAAAAGGCACCAGTCGTCCATACATTTCAGGCAAAGCCCTTTGACAGTTTGTAGTAACTTGATGTGCTGGCCACCATACAACAGTTTTCGTTGTGTAGGTAAACCATTCAACAGATTTTATTTTGTACTAGCTGACCCGACAGACTTCGTTCTGTCAAAAGCTGTTTGACCGTGGCAGTTTGTCTACGCGCAAAGGAAATATATTATAAACTTCACTACCCTACCCTACCCTACCCTATCTACCTACCCTACCCTACTATCTACCTACCCTACCCTACTCTACCTACTCTACTTACCTACCCTACCCTACCTACCTACCTGCCCTACCCTACCCTACCAACTCTACTTACATCCCCTACCCTACCTACCTACCTACCCTACCCTACCTACCCTACCCTACCTACCCTACCCTACCTTACCTACTCTACTTACCTACCCTACCCTACCTACCTACCCTACCCTACCCTACCCTACCCTCCCTACCTACCTACCTACCTACTCTACCCTACCCTACCTACCCTACCCTACCTACCCTACCCTACCCTACCCTACCCTACCTACCCTACCCTACCCTACCCTACTTACCTACCCAACCCTACCCTACCTACCCTACCTTACCCTACCTACCGTCCAACCTCCTGATAATAACAACAAAAAAATAATTAGCGAAATCGGTCCAGCTGTTCATTAATAGTTTTTTTTTCCCCATATTTTCTTACCGTTTAAATCTTCCCTGGACTACGACAAACATTTCAAAACCAAAATCAGCTAAATCGGCCCAGCCGTTCTCGAGTTTTAGCGAGACTAACGAACAGCAATTGATTTTTATTTAAATAGATTGATAATATGGGTCTGGGACCCTGCGGTTTAATTAATGTTATGGACCATTTCATGAGCCATTCCACAGACTCAATCCAATAATGGCATCGTGTAGAGACAGTCCACTGCATTGGATTGCCCTCGAGCCATTGAAGAAGCCAGTCCATTATAATAGAACGATTTGAAATTTGCTGGCGCCAATGCTTCTCCCACCACTCACGCAGTGTATTGGCTTCGTGTGAACGCGTGTTCCCGTCCGAGCCAGTTAGCCATTCCACTAGTTGTTTTGTTTTCAATAGTCGGACGTGTTGTTTATTTTGGGTTAAACTAAGGATTATTTGAGTTCTGGTGATAACCATAACTATGGTTTTAACAAAATGTATGTACAGACGCCAGCACATCAAGCTACTACAATCTGTCAAATTTCTTTAATAGATTTTCAACTTTATCACTACAGTATAAGGTTCAAGGTTGATTGCGAAAATTTGACAGTTTCGGGTAGCTTGACCTGCTGGCGTCTGTACATCCGAAATGTCAAAATTCATATCTCTATTCCGAGAACAAGAATGTCTATCAATACAGTCGAATAATTCATTCACTGAGGTAATCTGACATGTGCTAGTTGTCACTTTGTGTAATAAAATGGTCATATTTATTGTAAAGGTCATCGTTTAATTAATTGATTTATAAAGATTAAAATAAAAGTAAAATGTGTAAAAGTCTAGAATACAATACATATTTCCTTATTATTTAAAAATGTGTCAGCTAGCACCTGTCAGTTTCTTCCAGTGAATTAATAATTCGACTTTAGTTAGTGTCCGAATCTCGGCTGGCTTATAATTTTGCACTTTTCATTGGCTCGGTCGAGTGGCTCATCGAATGGTCTCGTGTAAATGGTCCGTTGGTCCGTAGCGTTTTTGACAACTGCTGTGCTGCCCTGTCAGTGTCAATGTCAAATCAAATTGAAACTTCATCGTAAAAACAAAAAGTAGGGTTATGATTTCGAATTTGTCTAGATTATTTGTATTTTAGACTAAATATAACAAGAAACATGGCTAATAATATCCGGATTTTAAATAAATGTATGCCGTGGTACCAGTCTTCTCATTTACTTCCTAGGTAAGTAAATTATTTATCACATAACACCGCTCGGTAATCCATTATTGCTCAAGTGATTACCAGTCCAGAGATATAAATCGATGATCTAGTCCCCAACTTTAAAAGTAATGGATATAGTCAGTCTTTGATAGTCCTACTAATTTAAATATACAAACGCTTCCATTAATTGGTTGTTCTAATTATTTAGGTATCGAATGGTTTTAATACTCCTGATGAGATGATAATTTTTAAAGGTGGGCCAACAAATGCTTTAGACTAGCAAAAGTTAAAAGAGGGAAGGGACCTCTACCCTGGGAATTATAATAATTATACTGCAGGAGTATCAAATCATTTGTTATGTCTGTATAGTAGACAATGTTTAACCATGTTTGTACTGTAGAGTTTCAGGCATACTCCAATCCAGAGAATATTCAAGACCCACCACTTTCCCAGACTTTTTTCAAAATCCAGTCTTTAGGAAAGAAGATCAAGCAAAACTTATAGAAAGTTCAGAGTTGAGTAAGATAGCTGCCTTACCTGTGAGGCCTCCAGCTGTATATGAAACAAGTTCTGTTTACCATGACCCATTGGTAAAGTAAGTATTTACAATACTTTTTATATGTTTTGGCTAAGCTTTTATTTCTATATAATCAGTAATTATTAATAGATATCATCTCTCTATTTCAGCAAACTTATCAACCATGTCATGGAAATGGGAAAAAAACAGTTGGCTCGCAGTCTTGTTGAGAAATCATTTGAAAATATCAAGAGGTCACAGATTGAACGCTATCACTTGGCATCAACACCTGAGGCGAAGGCTACAATAGAGCTAGATCCAAAGAAAATCGTGCACAAAGCTATTGAGAACTCCATGCCACTTCTTCAACTTCAACCGATCAAGAGAGGAGGTATTACTTATCAGGTAAACACTGTCTTTATGTAAAGATATTTACTAAAGTAAAATTTTTTTTTGTTTGTTAATTTGTATTGTTCTACTGCTGGGTATAGAGACATGTCATAGTAATGAAAAGTTTTATGAAAATGGTGATGGCAGGGTTGCGATGTACTTCCTGCCAGGATTGCAGGTTTGTCCAAAAGGGATACCATGGGCCTGGCACACAGGCAACTGAAGGAACATGGGTGGGTTTTAGTCAGTAAAAGTTTGACACACCCTCCCTCCGCCCAGAGCAGTAGAAGTTATATGATAAATTAACATACAAAAAAAGAAAAATGGGTTGTGATGCACTTCTTTTGTGATTGTCTCATGATTTCTCCTTTAACTTAACACTATCAAGTGTGGGTCTTGCTACATTATGATATGAAATGAACATTGTTTAGCAGAAAGGACTCACATACCTTCATGTGGGTTGGTTCCAATCATTAAAAAGTCAACCTTATTTTTGTAGTATTATGGATCTTTTTTGATGAGTGAACGATCCAACCCTTAGGTATATATATATACCTCTTTGGTATATCGTCGTTGCGAATTTAAGACCACTTATGTGTAAAATTCAACTTTACGAGAAAATCGATATTTTAAGCACCAACATTGTATTACGAAGCACAATATTGTAGATCTTGAAATTGTAAAGAAATGACGATTATATCGTCGTATACACATGAGAGTTTTTGCATTCGATAGAGCTTTAAAATGTGAAAAAGGCTGGCGTAAAAAAGTGATTTTGCCAAAATAAACACATAAGGGGCAACGACGACTTAAAGTCGCAACGACGATATATAACTGGTATGTAGCCTTTTTTTCGCGAATTTTCCTATTTTATTTCAGTACCAGGTTGACCTTGACCATAGAAACCATTTTGGTTCTGAAAAGCGTGGCCCTACGACGCACCGTTTCCGAGTTACGAGCTTTTTTTTTTCTTCTTGCTTTTACAAAACGCTCTATTTTCAAAATGGTAGCTCAGATGAAAAACTTTTCAGGAAAGAAATTGTTAAAAGTGTGTTGTTGAAAGTGTCGGACGACGATCTTTTACCTTGAGTATGCTTAGGGGCAGAGGACTTAGTAAAAAATTTCAGCGATTTTTTGTTTTTACAGATCTCGGCTATTTTTATTGCAGCACCTTATTAATTAACCTTGTCTATAGAAACCATTTAAGCTCGTGAGACACATGGTTCTACGACGCACCGTTTCCGAGTTATGGGCTTTATATATATATATATATATATTTTTAACAAAATGCTCTATATTTAAAAAATGGTAGCTCGGACTAAAATCTTTTCTGGGTAAAATTAGTTGTTCTAGTCGAAACCCATCAGATTATGTAAAAAAACGCCGCGATTTATCAAGAAAAAAAAAGTTTTTTTTTTCTGTGTCGATCTTTCACCTTTCGTTTCCTTAGGGGCAGAGACCAGAAAAGTAAGACATACTACACAATCAATGAATACCTGTCTGATAGGAATTTGGGTGTATAATAATAATACCTACATACATATAATTAGGGTGAAGACTGGAGTCCGATTTATATTTATTTTTAATATATTAAAATTATTCTTATTTGTATTGTAAATTATGTGTGGACTGTATTAGACATTACTTATTTATCATGACATTATATATTCTGACATTACATGCTTATTTTTTTTGAATTTATGACATTGTGTATGGTACTATTTTGAAATTATTGTATAACTGTGAATTTATGAAATGGTATAATTTTAATGGTGCTTATAATTTTAATAATAATTTTGCATGCCTGAATTGGTGCAACACAGTGGACTGCGCATTCACTTGACGTCTAGAAATGTATGATTATTTAAGTACTGTGTTGAGCAATAAACAATTTGAATTTAAAAAGATTTTCATCTGAGCTACCATTTTGGAAATATAGTGCGTTTTGTAAAAAAAAAAAATTTGAAAGTACCTGACTCGGAAACGGTGCGTCTTAGGACCATATTTCTCAGAGCTTAAATGATTTTCTGATGACAAGATTAACCCGAAAGTGCAATAAAAATTTAAGAATTCCGAAAAATATAACGAAAAATTTAGTAAGTCCCCAAAAAAATTGTTTACGATTTTTTTTTTTCTTCTCGTAGTGCCCCTAAGCGTATACCCCAACTTCTAAAACTCCGCCCCTAAGATGACCCACTGACCCTAATTTTTGACCATAATGTGGTTCTACTAAACTATGTCCAAACAAAGGATGAACTCACCAGCTATGGGTAAATTGCTTTGCAGGTTCCAGGCCCCATAACTGAGAAGAGGTCTTTGTTCCTGGCAATTAAATGGCTGTTAGAAGCTACATATGAAAAGGAAAGAACAGTCCATTTCCCAAAACAATTTGCGTGGGAACTTCTTGATGCTGCCAACAATACCGGAAAAGTTGTTAAAAGAAAACAGGACTTGCATCGATTGTGTGAAGCGAACAGAGCATATGCGCACTATAGGTGGCAATAAGTATTTGTAACCAGCTGTTTCAAAGTAGTTTTGTTTTTAATATTTTACTTATAGTAAATAATGTGTCTATTATGTGGTAAAACTTGATTTTGGACATAGTATTACATTGTAGATTACATCATAATGATTTGTTTTATTTCGTATATCACTACATAACTTGTAAGTGTAATCAGTAGCAAATCTAGAACTTCCATTAGAGGGAAGCCTAAGAAAAAATTGTTCAGTTCTCATAAATTCAAAATTTATGAAGTACCTTCAAAATTTAAGTCGGAATTTTCTCAATTTATCGCAATCTATGGTCAAGTAATAGAACTAAAGAGACTCACTATAACCCAAAGTTTGAAATTCAGATAATTTATGTAAACAAAGGGGATAACATATCAATAAAATATCTTCGTAATGGTAATTCACATAAAAGGGAGAAAAAAGAGGTTTCATTTTCTTTTAAGTACTGATTTTAAGCAATAATAATTAAAAAATAATCATACCGTAATTATTTTTATAAATTTTCGGTTTTAAACAAAGTTATTAAAAAAGGGGAGATTTTCTGGTTTAAAATTTTTACATCTTCAACAACCCTAATATTACAACTCTCATTCATAGATTCATATTGTAAGTAGCATATCTAGCCATATTTTGGATGAAAAAGGCTGTAAACTGTTTCGAGTGGAAATCGATTTTGGGAGGCCTACGTCTAGCAATGGACTTAAAAGGGCTGATTATGACGATCATAGGCCGTGTCTCCGACACACTACATAAAACATTGTTTGGCAACGGTATTTTGTTTGCATAGTTCTTATAATTAATTCACTTTAAATTCATAGATGATTATTTACAAAAAAAAAAAAATATGATAAAATGTTTTGAATTACTGTCCTGTCATTTTGACAGTGACATTTCTTGACATTACTTTGTTTACATAAATTATATTAGAGACTTTGGGTATACACAAACAAGATTATCAATGTTTTACAGAAATAAAACTATAATAGGTTTTTATCTTTTGGTTTCAAAACTTCAGTAGAACCAACAGCAATAACATACCCTCGTGGAGCTACTGGTAGGACAAAATAGTAGGATTACGAGAAAATACCCATAAAAACGGCTATAAAAAGTTTTTTATTTTAAATCTCTTAACATCTATAGTTTAGAAAAAATTGAAATTTTAAAAGTGTAGTACTTGTTATTTTTGCAGGCCAGTGTATAACGAAGTTTAAAGGAAAACTATCAAGGCTAACTGCTGAATACTCAAACGCAATTCAATTTTAAGTCGCTGTTAAGTCTAATGCTGTCTCTGTCACTTTAAACCGTTTTGTAGCGACAGAAACACTTATAAGAACGTCTTAAAGTTAAGTGACGTTTGAGTATTTGGGCATATGTAGGCTTTACAAGTTACCGAGTAATAGTCGAGCACCTTACATTATTTGCAGTTGAAAAACATGTTCTCCGATACATTACACTGGTAAACAAAATGTAACTTTTTTTTTGTTTTATGAAGTTTCTAAACTTTTCTTAGTAATTTGAGTTCGCTGATTTCATATCTGTCCTCAGTTTTTTTCTAGCAGCTCTAGTTTTTGTGATACAGGTACTTCTTAAAATTTCGTTACGCGGCTTACTAATATATTTTTCTAGTGCAAAAAAATTATTAAATTCCATAAATAAATCGATATGTCTACATTAAAAGAAGAACTTGCTTAGCCGATCCAAATAGTTTTTGTGCTGTTTGTGGTGAATATATGTTGCGAGAATGTCGTTTAAGTGCGTATGACTTTATAAAGAAGGCCTACTTGGACTTCTTTGGGAACGCCATCACAAGTGTTTAGTAAGCCATGGATCCCAAATTTTGTATGTGGTAGTGGCGTAACATCATTGCGTTTATGGGCTAGTAAAAAAAAGAGCTACTTTAAAGTTCAAAAGCCCTATTAAAATTAAAATTTGGCGTGAACCGACTAATCATTACGATGGCTGTTATTTTTGTGTTGTGGATATTACCGGAAATAAACCGCAAAAATCGTTCCAAATGGACTTACCCGAATTTAAAATCAGCTATTAGACCGATTCTAAGTACCAGCGATGAACCTGTGGCTGATACGCAACCTAGGAAATAAAGTCTCCAGACTACATTCAACACATTAAGCAGCTCATGTTTCACTTTCAAAGACTAGGATGTAACATGAGCATCAAGATGCACCTCCTCTTCAGCCATTTAGACTGCTTCCCAGAAAATTTTGGCGATTTAAGCGAAGAACAAGGAGAACGCTTTCATTAGGACATACGCACGATGGTAGAGCGATACCAGGGTCGTTGGAATGCAAATATGATGTCTGATTACTGCTGGAACCTTCAAAACAAGGCTGAAGTTTCGATTCATGTAAGAAAATCTTACAAAAGAAAGTTTTTTTCATGTTAGTACAGAGAAAAAAAAAAAAAAAAAATTTATAATTCGAGTATTTTTCGCTAAAAATTTTATATGTTAAAAATTCAAAAACTAGAGCTGCTAGAGAAAAACTGACAACAGATTTGGAATCAGCGTGGCGGAATCATACAAAATCAGGTATGAAACTTAATAAAACAAAACTACTGTTTATATTATCAGTGTTGTATGAGAGAACATGTTTTTCAACTACAACGCTAAGTTTGTTCTACATAAAATAAATTAACCCCAACTACGGAACCCTTCATTGTGCGTGGTCCGAGACGCATTTGGCCGGGTTTACAAAAAAAATAAGTTTGTAATTGTCTTAATTATGTATTAAAAACGGTAATTCGTCTGATTTGCTCATCTGTTCTGAGGCCCTAGTGTGAGTTTCGTTTTACGATCTCGATTTTACGCAGCTAGCGCGTTCGGCATTCCGATAGGCCTCCGATTGGCCCTTCACCAATCGGAGTGCTGAATGCGCTCGATGCGTAAATTCGAGATGGTTAAAATAAACTCACACTAGGGCCTCTGTATGAAGATTTTTAAAACCAAAAAATATCATGTAACAAGTTGCAGAATTGTATAGGTAGTATCGCTACCTAAGTATTCTCGTCCGTTGATTTCGTAGTCACAAGCGGCGGCCCTGCTGAGCCTGGGGTCCTAGTTTATAATAATAATAACCCCACCTCGCAAGTCCCACCACGACGTCAACGTAGAGGTACGGCATCTCTACATTGACGTCGTGGTGGGGCTTGCGAGCTCCGAACTCTGGGTCTGTGCCGGTGAGTTTATGTACTTTGCCGAAACATGTCTAGGGTGAGGAGCCAGACCAAGAGAGATACAGAAACGCGCTGGGCAGTAAGTGGCGAGCTGTTGGGCAGTAGCTACGCCACGGACCCTATCTCCCGGGAGAAGTCTTGTTCCTCATCTCTGGCTTGCTTTTATTGGCCGGTTGGCGTGAACACTGACGAGGAACTGAGCTCCCACCACATTCTTGCCTTTATTGACCGGCTTGAATGAAGAATCGCAAGAGCAATGTGCTTGGAGCAAGGAAGTATTCCAGTAAGTGCTGGTAGGGATCTTGACCATCTTCCGGGCTCTGGGATTGTTCTGATAGCCGTGGAATACCAATAACAGTCCTCAAGCACCTCAGGAAATGTTGCCCCGTTGTAGCTACGGCACTAAGTGCTAGCGACCCTTTCCGGGGGCCCATTATTGAGAGTGCAAGTCACCCCCTACCATTTTATTGGTGTACAATAAAACATTGATCAGGCAGGGGCCATAGTCCTTCCATAGTTTTAGGTAACCAGTCCATACCATTTTAACCACCCAAACCCATAGTCCAATACCTTTGTTTCCATATCCTGCAATAGTCCTACACCAACCGGGGGTTGTCCTGGGGTGCTCTTGCATAGTGCGTACAGGTATAATCGTCGGTTGGTGCCTCATTTAATTAAAAGCGTCTAACGGGCCTCTGCGAGTTGGCTTCGGCCCCTAGAATGCCTTCCAAAGGTCCGGGACCCCAGGGTCCCGAGATATGTCAAAGACACTTTGTATAATAATAATCATTTATTTCAGGAAGTTATTCCCATATTAAGCATTACGAATTATAGAGGAAATTATAGAAATATACTTCTGGATAACCTTGGTTCTCCTGCGGATCTCTGCATTTTTGATTCGATCACGTATTCCAGGAGAACCAAGGTAACCGACATAGCTCGAAGAAGGTTCTGGAGTAGCGACCGCGTACCGGAAGACGTAGCGAAGGAAGGCCTCCCACAAGGTGGACTGATGACCTTGTGAAAGCCGCAGGAATCCGCTGGATGCGGGAAGCACGGAACCGGTTGAGGTGGCGGTGCTTGGGGGAAGCCTATGCCCAGCAGTGGACGTCTTTCGGCTGAAATGATGATGATGACTTATGGATTCAAGTACCTACATTAAAATCATTGCATCAAAAATAAATTTATGTTATAACCTAACTCAATGCTACGTTTTTTTTCCATCAATTTACTCTGCAACCTAGTAGTACGTAATAAGGTTACATATCGGTAACAAAATGGTGTAACTCAACGGGAACAAAGGTACATATCTATATATATAAAAATGAATCCCTATTTCCCTTGGTCACGGCATCACGCGTGAACGGCTGGACCGATTTCGCTAATTATTTTTTTGTTGTGTTTGTTATTGTCAGGAGAAGGTTCTTATGTAAGAAAAATTTAAGAAAGTAAAAAAAAAAAAAATTGTAAGAAAACGACCATATTTACATTTTTATTGTAATAATAAGTAGGTAACTCTATCTTCTAATGTAACTTTATGGCGTTTGACATAACGTGTCAGTCATCATTTGGTAGGTCTGAGAATAGATTTTATAAAAAAAAAAAAAAAAAAAATTGAAGGTTTTAGTTAGGTAGGGTAGGGTAGGTAGGGTTGGTAGGGTAGGGTAGGGTAGGGTAGGTAGGTGGGTAGGGTAGAATAGGGTAGGGTAGGTAGGTAGGGTAGGGTAGGGTAGGGTAGATAGGTAGGTAGGGTAGGGTAGGATAGGGTAAGGTAGGGTAGGGTAGGTAGGTAGTTTCCTTTGCGCGTAGACAAACTGCCACAGTCAAATAGCTTTTGACAGAACGAAGTCTGTCGGGTCAGCTAGTTTATTTATATACGGTGGCTAGCACATCAGGTTATACGAAACTGTCAAATTTCTCCAAACGATTTTAAACTTCAAAATAAGTTAAGTACATAGTTAAGTTAGTTAAGTTCAAAATCGAATGAGATAGTTTGTGGTAACTTGATGTGTTGGCGACTGTACACCAGAAAATACATAGCAACTAATAAATTTAATACTACAAAACATACCAATCTTACCAATTGATAATGCTGTATTGTTTTCATCAATACCTAATTTACATGACGTGTAAAATAGGTATATTGGTTCTCCAAACTCAATTTGGTTGGTTCTAAATCGGTCAGGTAATCAGCTAGGTTGAATATCACATCATTCTCGATTTCGCCCATACAATTGCAAGTGCGACGGTCAAGTATAAGGTCCAAAGCTCGATACGGGAGCTTTCATTTTGCTACCTTCACTTAAGAAACGTTTTCGCGTGTACGGCATAGACGCCGTTTAGCAGTGCCGTAGCAGGCACGTAGCAGTCGTGTAGTAGATACGTAGCAACATGTGTAGCATAGCAACACTAGCAACATGCGTAGCAGACTCGTAGGAGACGTGTAGCAACACACGTAGCAGACGTTTAGCAACACGCGTAGCAGACGCATAGCAGAGAAATAGCAAGCTCATAGCAGATGTGTAGTAACATGCGTAGCAGACTCGTAGGAGACGTGTAGCAACACACGTAGCAGACGTTTAGCAACACGCGTAGCAGAGAAATAGCAAGCTCGTAGCAGGTGTGTAGTAACATGCGTAGCAGACTCGTAGGAGACGTGTAGCAACACACGTAGCAGACGTTTAGCAACACGCGTAGCAGACGCATAGCAGAGGAATAGCAAGCTCGTAGCAGATGTGTAGTAACATGCGTAGCAGACTCGTAGGAGACACGCGTAGCAGACGTTTAGCAACAAGCGTAGCAGACGCATAGCAGAGGAGTAGCAAGCTCGTAGCAGATGTGTAGCAACATGCGTAGCAGACTCGTAGGAGACGTGTAGCAACACGCGTAGCAGATGCATAGAAGAGGAGTAGCAAGCTCGTAGCAGATGTGTAGCGAAATGCGTAGCAGACTCGTAGGAGACGTGTAGCAACACGCGTATCAGACGCATAGCAGAGGAGTAGCAAGCTCGTAGCAGATGTCTAGCACCATGCGTAGCAGAGGCGTAATAGACGCATAACAGAGGCTTAGTAGACGCATAAAGCTGGGTCCGCTGCGCCAATTTATTTAACAAAACATGCTAGGAAAACAGCCAGTTCGCTGCGACTTTTGTTAGAAAGAGTGTAGAGTTTTTTTTGTTAGAAAATCTCATTTATAAAAACCGGCCAAGTGCGTGTCGGACCACGCACAATGAAGGGTTCCGTAATTGGAATGAATTTATTCCAAGAACAAACTTAACATTGTAGTTGAAAAACATTGTAGTTGAAAAACATATTTTTCAGATGCAAATGTAAGTTGGTCGACTATTACTCGATAACTTGTAAAGCCTACTTAGCTGTGAGTTTCCCTTTTAACTTCGTTCTACAGAAAAAGTTTTTACCAGTGCGCATATAATACAAACATACAAACGAGTTTTATTATAGACCTATCGAAGATATAGCACCTATATAAAAAATTTAGTTATTTTTAACGAAAGATGTTTATTTTGTAACTAGTTTATTGGATATACGCCGCGCACCGGCGCGCACAGTGGAACGAATGTATGGGAGCGGTTGGACGTAGACATGTCCGAAAAAAAAGAGTAAAATTATGCCAAACTAATGATGCCATCTTATTCGATTACTTAATGCCTTCATAACTTGTGGTGATGAATTTCTTCATAACTCCCATATTTCGGGAGTAATTTGAGAAAATGTGAAATTTTACTATGAAAATGAGTGTATCGAGCTCTCTCCCTCCTGATTCCGGGCTTGTTTCAAGTAGCGGTCTCTAATATCATAATGCTAATACTAAGAGCTATATTTAATACTAAGACACATAGTGCGCCAAATGTGCACTTTCTGGGATAAAGAGTGATGTTTATTTTATAACACAATTTTTTTATTTTTTGTTTATTTTGTTGATTAAAACCGTTTTTCTAAAGGTTTACCTTATTACAATAACATTTCTGAGCAGCCAATTAGAGAAGATATAAGCTAATTAGGATATATAATTAGGGACTTAAGGTTTACATATAAAACTGATGCACTAATGATTACTGATAAGAACATTGCTATTATTTAATTACTAAATGGCTCTTAATACACTAATTTAGCATGCATCATTTACTAATTATCACAATAACTAATTACCTTGCAATATTTAACAAAGGATACCTGGGATACCTGGATTTTATATAAATAGGTCACTATTAGTAACTTTAAAATCAGTGTTGATTTACACCTCGTTGTATCCAAGCTAATCTCGCAATGTATTTTCCAAATTTTAATACAAATCTTGATATTCACGTTGCTTTATGCGCACGCGCACATAAAGATTTACGCGACTTTAACTATTTGTTCAGTGTTTTAAAAGATAACAGTTGTGTTCAGTTATGTGAAAGTGCTGAAACAAGTTTAAAAGACTGGTGTCGTCGATTTTGCTACCGCATTTATGCAAAATGGACACAGTCTGGAAGAAGCACAGATAAGTTTCGGAAGAAACATGAGATTTGGCTACAGGCTGCAATTCAATGGCCGGAATTACAGAATGAAAATATGGAACCTTCTACAGAAAATATAAGTGACGTCATCGAGCCCATAATTTCTCCTGCTAAATCTGATGCTTCAACTTGTACACATCCTAGTCCTCGTAAATCTTTTGAGGACCTTAGTAACCGGCAAAAAAGAAGACGCACTGAAGATAGTCTTTCATGCAGCAGTAGCAGCGCTGAAATTATGTTTTCGGCCGAAAGGGCGCTTCAAAAGGCAGGACAAAGCGATACAGCTTATGTTATGAAATACTTGACGGAGAATCCAGAAGAGGCCTCAAAAATCAAAGCCTTCATTGAAGGTAAATCAATTCAGGTACGGGAAATATCCCCTTTGAAGGCATTGGCTCTTTATGTATCGATGAACTTATCGAAATGGCGCTATAACACTCTTCGGGATTTCAACACTCAAGAAGGAGCTCTTCAATACCCGAGTTACTACATGTTGGTTAAAGAAAAAATTAAGTGCTATCCGGCCAAAGAAGATCTCACAGTTACAGAGAGCTCTGCAAAAATCAAATTACAAGCCTTGATGGATTTAACCTCAAGAAGACTTATTAGGTCGTTAGAAACCCCTGTTGATCCCAATCAACAGCTCGTATTGACCAGCAAATGGGGTTTTGACGGATCATCTAGCCAAAGCATTTATCATCAAAGGACGAGTGAAGATGAGCAAATCGATCTTGCTAGTAATTTTATGATTAGTCTTGTACCACTGCGGCTCGTCTCAAAAGGTGTAACAATTTGGGAAAACGAGCGACCATCTTCCACTTCATTTTGCCGGCCAATATTGTTTAAGTTTATAAAGGAAACCAAAGAAAATGTGCAGAGAGAGATGGCTGAAATCGAAGCAGAGATTGAAGCCTTAACTCCATCCACCATCACTGATGGAATTAGTGTCAAACACCAACTGCTGTTGACAATGATTGATGGTAAAATTCATTCCATTATATCCAATACAGCAGCTTCAGTGTGTGACATATGCAAGGCTTGTCCTAAAGAAATGAATAATTTAGAGTTAATCAAAGATAAACACGCAAACGAGGACATGTATAAATATAGCTTAAGCACCCTTCACGCTTGGATTCGCTCAATGGAATGCTTATTACACATTTCCTACAAATTAGACATAAAATCATGGCAAGTAAGGGGTGATATAGCAAAAAGGCAAGTTGATGACAGGAAGAAAAGAGTTCAAGAGGCTGTAAGAAGAGAAACGGGCTTACTTCTCGATGTTGTGAAACAAGGCAGTGGATCCACCAACAATGGCAACTCGGCAAGGAGATTTTTTGAAAACTACACTAAATCTGCTGAACTGACCGGAATAGATGCTATGCTTTTAAGAAAAATCTGTGTGATCTTGCAGTGTATTTCATCAGGAGAGAAGATCAACGTAACTAAATTCCGAGAGTTCTGCTTTGATACTGCTAAGCTTTACGTGGAGTTATACCCATGGTATTATATGCCTTCTTCACTTCATAAAATTTTAATGCATGGGCCAGACATAGTTCAGAACATGTCAATTGTGCCCATTGGTTTTCTATCCGAAGAGGCATCTGAGGCTAGAAATAAAGATTTTAGAAAATATAGAGAGGGGCATTCTCGAAAGCATAGCAGTATCTCATGCAATGAAGATATTATGCACAATCTTTTACTGTCTTCTGATCCACTTGTTACAAGTATCCGTCCAAAAGGAAATAAGTTTGTAAAAAAATCTTCTTTTAAGGAATTTTATGAGCTTACGGATTCTGAGAAAAGTGATATCGAATTTGTTAACATAAATGATTTAGCGGACATCGATTCTGAATTTGAATTAATTGATGATGATGATGATGACGAAGATAATTAAATGATGTTATTGTTTTAAAATGTGTAACTTAGTAAATTAGAGCTTACATCTTAATTATTTATTGTACTTTTAATGAAACTAGGTAATTTATTATCAACTTACTTAAAAGTCATACTCTCATCAGTTCTTGTGAATATTTTTGTTAATATATATTTCTGTATATATATAATATATTTATAGACCTCTTAATAAGTCTGTCTGCGGTTTAAAGTAAATACAAATGGGGAAAAAACGTTTTTTTTTTTTAATTTTCATTTCCTTTTATCCCAGAAAGTGCACATTTGGCGCACTATGTGTCTTAGTATTAAATATAGCTCTTAGTAATAGCATTACGATATTAGAGACCGCTACTTGAAACAAGCCCGGAATCAGGAGGGAGAGAGCTCGATACACTCATTTTCATAGTAAAATTTCACATTTTCTCAAATTACTCCCGAAATATGGGAGTTATGAAGAAATTCATCACCACAATTTATGAAGGCATTAAGTAATCGAATAAGATGGCATCATTAGTTTGTCATAATTTTACTCTTATTTTTCGGACATGTCTACGTCCAACCGCTCCCATACATTCGTTCCACTGTGCGGCGCATGCAGTGAAGCGGAACGCAAGTTGTAGGTACATATTATCAGCTGTGCGCCCGTGCAATTCGCCGACGTTAGGTATTAGCAGGTTATTAATCGCAAATTTTATCAGAAGTTATTTGAAGAGTAATTCTATTTTTTCCTTCATACTTTCAACCATCATAATGCAGAAAATGAAGCATTATGATAAATTAAATTAAGGCACTTATAACCGTTATAACACTTACACTTAAGGCTCGTGCAGACTCGCGCGATATCGCGGCCGCGACAGCCAGCGACAAAGAAATTGTGCTACTAGTGTCGCGTCGCGCCTGCGATATCGCACTAGTCGGTACGAGCCTTTATTCGGGGTACTGAACTGTTTGTGATCATTTGATCAAGCAGCCTTTGAGTAGCTGGGTAAAATGGGCCCTTCCACTTTTTTTTAACCACTTACTAAATACACTCGTACCATCTCGTAAAACTCGCGGTAGTAAAGTCTGACATCGTTGTAGGTAAGTACAACACATATATGTGCATTGCGGTGCATGTGCAGGATAGCGACGCTGCGTGACGGTGCCACCCTGCTGCCCGGCAGGGGGTTGCACCCCTCCGACACCCGCCGCGTGAGTTGGCCGGTGCACACGCCCGCTGTTATTATTACGAATAGATATATTCTCTTCGGGAATAAAGGTGTCTTCGTCTTGGTCGAGCTTGATTCCCTCGCTGCACCTCAAGATTTTACTCATAACTCAGGGTTAGGAGTCAATTCAGAGAACACTCGGCGCTCGGTAGTTCACCTAACATATTTTATTTTTTTATATGACGTTTTAAAGTGATTTCGATATCCTATTTACAGAATATACAATTCCATTTCATTTCATTTGTAATAAAAAACAGTATACTATACCCAAAGTCTCAAATTCAGATAATTTATGTAAACAAAGGGGATAACATATCAAAAAAATATCTTCGTAATGGTAATTCACATAAAAATGAAAAGAAGAAAAGGGTTCCATTTTCTTTTTTAAGAATTTAAGAAATAATAATTAAAAAATAATCATACCGTAATTATTTTTATAAATTTTTGGTTTTAAACAAAGTTATTAATAAAAGGAGATTTTCTGGTATAAAATATTTTATGATACTGGTAACAATGCAGGGGATCCAAACATTTTCACATTTTTCACATCTTCAACAACACTAATGTTACAACTCTCATTCTCAGATTCATATGGTATGTAGCATATCTAGCCACATTTTGGATGAAAAAGGATGTAAACTGTTTCGAGTGGAAATCGATTTTGGGAGGCCTACGTCTAGCAATGGACTTAAAAGGGCTGATTATGACGATCATAGGCCGTGTCTCCGACACACTACATAAAACATTTTTTGGCAACGGTATTTTGTTTGCATAGTTCTTATAATTAATTCACTTTAAATTCATAGATGATTATTTACAAAAAAAAAATATGATAAAATGTTTTGTACCACTGTCCTGTCATTTTGACAGTGACATTTCTTGACATTACTTTGTTTACATAAATTATCTGAATTAGAGACTTTGGGTAAAATATACCTACTTATAGTAGGTATATTTTACAACTATACCCAAAGTCTCATAAATAAAACAGAACAAAATATTACTATGATGATAACAATATAAGTCGAAACTACCATGTCGTTAAGTTACTGCTGTGTGCTACATGGAATGTTACATTATTGAAATTAATAACATAATATACCTAGCACTTACAATAATTTATGACATTTGGGTGGTTTGGCCTTGTCGCCTTTATGAAGTGTATTCCTCTTAGTGTTCACAATAATTCCCTATATTGTAGTTTTTCGTAACAGACCATGATGTGTTACGACAAATTTAAATTCTTAGAGGAATACAGGCATGATTCTATGTTACTAAAAACCCGTGAACAATTTTGATTGATCATGCATTGTAGGTAGGTACATAATTATATACATGATGAAACTGGGATTCAATTCTAAACCATCTAGGTATATGAATTCGACTGGACATCCTTGGTCAGCCGTGTATACCAACGTAAAGGTTAGTGTCTCATGTAGATAATTAAATTATTGTAAACTGATAGTAGTATGAAAGATACAAGCGGTTACGAGCAAGTAACCGCTGAAGTAATTTTCAGCACCTCACACAAGTCGTTGCAAAGAACAGTAACAAAACGAACTGAAACATGGAACTATTTTTCTCTCCCCACTGCGCAGGGAGGATAAAATACAACAAAACATTCAGAAATAATAAATAAAACGAGGTCGCTTCGTTGAGCTGGATCCTGCCGGTGCCCATGTCCTCACGTCCTAATAGTAATTAGATACTTCCCTACTGAAAAATATATCAATACCTACAGTCATCGATTTGATTAATGAACGTTGAATTATGTTAACTCTGTGATTATCCTCTGAGATGGTATTGCTCAGGCAAGCTTGTCTGTATCACTGTCAAAGATTAAATGTCGTAATCGACGATCATCTCTGAATTCTAAGATAACATGTAGGTACTGTAGAGGGAGGTTCTTCCCCGTAGTCAAACTGGGTGGGAGCGCTAACGGTACCAATATAATAAATAAAACGATTATTTTCGTTATATAGCGTAATTATTGGAATCTTTAAATATTCAATATAATATTTTTTCTAGACATCTGTTTGTCAGCCCGTGGACCGGACCATCTCAACTTTTCTTCTGTTCTAAAATTACTCATTAAATATTTGTTTCGTAATCATAAAAGATTCGCGGAGGTTTCATACAAACACCAACTCAGGTTAAAGCCTCTACAGTACGGAAACCACATTTGAAATTCTCCAAAATCAAGGTCTTGGGAGAAATATGTACCACTAGCTTCTGCCCGCGACTTCGTCCGCATTAAATTTCTTGTTCCCCGACCAACCCCGTCGCAACACATTGCCTGCCCGTGCTTTTACTTCGTTTTCGCATAAACTTTCATTTAAAAAAAAATGGTGTTCTAGTTAATAGGAATTTAATTCTTCCTCAAGAATTAGGCCGTAAAATGCAAAAAGATTTTTTTTTAATCCAACTCGCAGTTCCAGAGATTAGCGCGTTCAAAAAACAAAAAACAAAAAACCGGCCAAGTGCGAGTTGGACTCGCGCACGAAGGGTTCCGTACCATCCATACAAATCCTTTTCCTTACTAATATTATAAATGTGAAAGTAACTCTGTCTGTCTGTCTATTTGTCTGTCTGTCTGTCTGTATGTTACGTTTTCACGCCTAAACCGCTGAACCGATCGACCTGGGATATAAAGAAGGACATAGGCTACTTTTTTACGCGATAACCGACATCCACGCGGGCGGAGCAAAAAAAACGGCAAAAAAATCATGTCCGTTGTATGGGAGCCCCCTTAAATATTATTGTTTTCTGTTTTTTAGTATTTGTTGTTATAGCGGCAACAGAAATACATCATATGTGAAAATTTCAACGGTTTAACTATTACGGTTCATGAGATATACAGCCTGGTGACAGACGGACAGACAGACAGACAGACAGACGGACAGCGGAGTTTTAGTAATAGGGTCCCATTTTACCCTTTGGGTACGGAACCCTAAAAACTAACTCTTCAGCTTTAGAATAGACTACCTCGCAGAGTTGATCATTATTTTGCTGCGGAGTTATTATAAAACAGTTATATCTCCTAAGATATTCATTGAAATTAAATGAGGTAAGGGCAACTTTGTTCAAAATTAAATACTTGTGATGAATAACGTATTTATTTGGATAAGGATTAATACCATGTTTATGAAAACTCCTTCGCAAATAATGCATTAATTTCGAACAAATTTGATTACCATAAAAAAGGTTATAGTGAGTCAATCATAAAAGATAGACATATGCTGTCGCGGACTTTTTTTTAGAAAATTTAAAGAGGAACAATTCAATCATGCATTATATTTGCGTAACTTAAACCGTTTACGCAGCGCACGCAACGGAAGCTCTCAAAAAGGAATATTTTTTCCCGTTTTTGCAACATTTTTCATTTATGCTCCGCTCCTTTTGGTTGTAGCGTCATGTTATATAGCCTATAATATTCCTCAATAAATGGACTATCCAACACAAAAAGAATTTTTCAATTCCAACCAGTAGTTCCTGAGATTAGCGCGTTCAAACAAACAAACAAACAAACAAACTCTTCAGCTTTATATATTAGTACATATAGATAATGCTGTATCTGTACCTACCTATTTAGTTAAAGATGACCCAGAAATTCATGAATGCGTATACTTGAAATTAAATGATCAAAAGTAAAACTACACCTAGTTGTTAATGTTTCCTTCCTAGTACCTACCTACATGTTAACTTGGAGGCAGAAGTCTGCAAAACTCAGAACTGTGTTAGAGCGTTTACGTTATTATTACTTTAGATCGAACACTGCTGTTGGACGTGGCCGCGTAACAGCAGTGACCAGTGTTCATGAATAATAGCGCGTACTATTAGTGTACCTCTCAAACGGCCGCATATCATTGTATTATCTTTGTACGAGTGGATTTCCCGCGCCGTTAATATTTTGCGATTTCATAAGTATTTGACCGTGCATTTTTTACAATACTGGCTAGTGTTTTAGTGCTTCTATAACGAGCGGGCGAGTAGAAATTAAATAAGTAAGTTTATAAACAATACATGTGTTCTAGTATATATATATATATATACATATCAAGAGGTGCTGGTGCCCCTAATCATAAGCGCAAAGTTTTTATTTATTTCATGCGTGATAATCTAATGATAATTAAGTAATACCTAGAGTGTGTTGCCCGTGGTACTACCAGTATTACTGCGGCCGGCGAGCGCTACTTCCAAGTTGCTCGCAGAAATGTTTTTATCATTGTCTAATTATCCGTGTTTTCGCAATATCCCTAGGGTTTTCGTGGAGTAAACTATGAAATGCGGACTACCAGTAGAACCACGGGTAAAAAAAAAAACTTCCCGTGGTACTACTGGATCGCTTGGTAGTACTACGGTTTTTTTTTTTACTACTGGTAGTAACACTGGTAGTACGACGGGCAACAAACGATACCTAGGTATATGGTGTACGTCCCTAGGCACCTATTGAGTTGTATTGAGATGATTCATACCTTTAGCTACCGTTATAATCTAAGTAAGCAATTTTATCTTTATATTATTTCAAGTACTTATGCAGTTTTATCAAAAGTGCGTTAGTCATAGTACTTATTTTATGAGATGAAAGTACCTATCCCTACGAATCATCAAACTATGAATAGTTCGAACACATAACCTATAGTTTAGAGTGGTGTATTATTACCAGAATACCATGTCATGTTGGAAAAGTATTCTTTATACATTTTTTTTATTCTTCTTTACAAATTCAGAAACCAGTCATATCATGTCAGTCATATAATGTATGACCATCTTTATAACGCTGGTTTCAAAAATAAACAAAAATATACTATGTATTTTTTTCCGGAGACCTTTGTAGGTACTGTCATAGCTGATGTTTGACATCATATATAGGTAGGTCCATTGTAAGGATTGACCGAAACTGAAACTAACGATATCGATGAAGCGTAATTAGTTCTTTGTTATATTGAGGAGTGTTTTTTTTTAAAGTCCTTGTTTCCATTTTCCACCCAAGTGGAGATTTCGACGGACTCGGATAGTCAAGGAAAGATCATACCTGAAACCCTCATCATAAACAATCAGTTCGACCCTTTTCTTACAATGAAAGGTGCATCAATAATCGAATTTCATTCAAATAGGCGTACCTAATTATAATATAATTATAACCTATATGTTTGGCATGATTTTAAACAAACAGATACATTTCCTGCTTTTTTAAACTTTATCGTAAATTTTTAAACAAAACTCTAAAATTATTTTATTTACGTATTAAATTGCTTCAAGAAAACAAACATCTCGGTGTATTCTCGTGTGAAATATTGAAATTTTACTATAAGGTTTAAAAAAATAGGAAATGTGGCTTTTGTGAGTCCAAAGACAATTTACCTACAATATTATTAAAAGAAAAAAAAAAAGTTCGAGAGGTGTGACCCGGTTGGAACGATGTTCCTTTCGCTGAATTGTTTATTATGTATTATGAAACTATGAATGAAATAAATTAACAACGTTTCAGAGTAAATATAAATGAAAAGAAAAAAGTGCCGGTCAAAGTGTTACACTTTTTCGGTCTAGCTCTCATTCGCCAAGTGTGCAGACTTTAACGTAACGATAAGGAACTTCGTCCCAAAAACCGTACTTTTGAAAAAACACTCGTCAATTATTTTAGTTAAATATTTATGTACACAATCATCGACTATGCCCACAAAAGTGCAGCGGTCTTTATGTTAACCTCTAGGTATACCTACTCTGATGCGCGGAACGTGCGAGTTTTTAATGAAGCTCGTTAGTCATGATATATTCATGGTAGCGTCAAGGCGCAGTACCCCAGCAGGTCACCTGTCTATTATTCTATTTATACATAGGTAGGTAGGATTATTAAATCTTTGGATTTCGCAGTCAAAGATTAAAGAGTTAGGTAGATGGCTATTTAATCGATTTTCTCTCTTGCGGACCAAAATTCTTGGCTAATTCGACAGCATCCATAAGCTATTTAAAAGCTCGCTTTTGGGTTTATTATTAAGGTTTTTTCTTTATGACCGCATTTTTAGACATGACCGTCTATTTTCATGTTTTTTATGATGTTTTGTACAGGTTTCCGTTAGCCTGGGTTCACTCGGAAAAATCTGAAAGAATTCAGTTCGTAGTAAGTATCGTATTTTGCTTTAGCCTCTGTAAAAACTGGATATTTAGTCTTACAGCGATTTTGAATGAGAACTGTTGTAGATAGAATACTGTTTTCTAAGTACCTACGTAATTCCTACAGTAACCGTAATGTAGATCAGCACTCAACTACGTAAGGTATGGAATGGCGTCATTCACATTAAATTGTTCATGACTTCATGTTACTGTCCAATTTATGAAGTTAACCTTACTAAAAAACAATCTAAAACAAAAATAAGTAACTCGTATTCACCGTGTTCTAATTAAAGTAAATAATTATGGCACAAACAATAATGTAGGTAGGTACAATAAAGGCAATACGTCGGTACGCATAGTTCGCGTATTGATTAGAAAGACATTATCTTTAACAGATTCCTTATCTGTTATGTAGATATCAGGTATATTATACTTCCAAGCCAGTACAATTTTGACGAGTGAACATGTAGTAAGAATAATTGTAATATTATAAGTGGCGAATTCATTATTGATAATAGTTATATCGATTGACAAACAAAAATAGGTAAGAGTGTGTTCAATATCACGAGTTTCAATATTACGTGTTGAATGTTTTCAAAAGTGCAGTTATTTATATTTAATATATTAATTACAAGACATAACAAATATTGGGATAAAGGTATCTCCGTTTCTCCGTGTCGTGTGGTTATTTACATTAAGTAATATTACTTAATAAAAAATCTCTATGACGCAATTCTAGCTTCGTGGATAAACATGATTTATTACCTCCTATTTTTAATTATTGATTAAAACTAAATACGTACTTGGAAATCTTCTTTATAAAAAAAACGAAGTTTTCTTTCACATCTTTGTTTATGGTCGTAAACCAAAGACTGTCGTCTGTAACTAAGTTAGTAGTGATGATTCAATTATTTTCTCAAAGTACAGCCATTTAGCTCTGTTCCTAAGTGTTCAGTGACGTCTTGAATAGGAAAGCGAATTCTTGGACTCGGCTGGCGACACATATGTATATTATATTTTATCCCATAAGTTTTATTTACTATCCCGGTGTACCTAACTCAACGTTCTTTGTGTACTTTGACAGAAATAAAGCTACGTGAATGGGTTTTAAATAAGGTTATTTAAAACCTTACTATCATGTTAAGGCAATTGGCAAATCTAAGGTCTAAACAAGGCTGTTGAAAAGAGTTGGCCTATCTCATCCGTATCATGGATAATTGTTCTACATTATCTAGTAAATAACAGAAGTACTAAATAAAAACAGCTATGACTAATTTACTATAATGAACAGGTAAATATGTCCTCAATTCGATTTTTTACAAAAGTACGAAAGGGATTTCCCCGCTGAGCGGCTTGGCGTGAATACGTCTTTAAATTTGCTTCCCTATTGGGAGGCAATTCATAAAAGTGATGATAATAAAATCTGGGGATACAGTTTGGTGTTGCAGCTACATATCTATCATCTACATCCAAGATTTAATCACACCACTCGATCCCTTAAGGTTCAAAGAAATCGTTACAAAGAAAATATTACTTGTTATGTATGACACGTATTCCCGTAAAACACACGGCCTGTCAACGACAAAGTCACACCCTGATTTCTGCTGGTTTTTTCATCCTTTGCCAACCCGAAAAAATTTATGGGGATACGGGCACTAAGATGATGTCATATAACGATTAGTTGTCAAATGATGTACCTACAAAAAAAATGGCCACTGGCGTCTATAAAATCAATTAATAATAGGGCACAATTCAAATTTGGTGATTATAATAAGGTTTTTCTATCAGAAAAACTCGATGGCCGTTCTCTGATTGCCTTGGGTATCGAACATTAAGGAGCTACCGAATACCCCCTTGCTTACCACTGTCTTCATACCTATACTCCGTTTGAAATAAGATTAGACATTTAAATAAACAGTCCGTTCAACTGATTTCTATTGCGTTGGTGACATGACAAATGGCAGCTGCAATAAACAGTTGGTGTTGTAACCACTTTCTTTCTTTTAATGCCATCCGTATGCCTACGGAATAAAAGTCAAATCGGTTGAACGGACTGTAAAAAAGATTAATTTAAATGTCTAATCTTATTTCAAACTAGCTTCTGCCCACAACTTCGTTCGCGTAGAAGTCGTAAGACGACACAATATACTAAAATACCAGTCACATTTTAATAAAACCTCCCTGAATACTACGTTTGTAGTTTTGGTCACAGCAGTCAAAATATACAGAGAGTCAGGACTGGTGACGCGAGAGCAAGCGACATACTCGTACAGTTCCATGTTCAATAGTAAAGGGTTTGGTTTCGCACTTGATCCTTCAGGTGGACCATTAATATATGGGCCATGGCGGCGATCAGTGGTTATTCCAACCTGCCCACCTCCCTATAACAGTACATTGTAATTGTTAACACACGGGAAGTCAACTATAAGAATAAGTCCCCACTTTGAGGAGTAGCTAAAGAGGCGTCACGGCGTCCTCACCTTCCGCCTGACGCAGGTCCTCACCGGACACGGTTGTTTCGGGAGGTTCCTGTTCAGGATAAGGCGGGAGGAAACGCCCGGGTGTTACCATTGTGCGGATCGCCCAGAGCACACGGTGGAGCATACGGTGGAGGTCTGCCTGGCTTGGGTAGAGCACCGCCGTATCCTCACGGAGAGGATCGGTGGCGATGATCTCTCGCATCCGGCCCTGGTCTAGGCCATGGTACGGAGCGAGAGTGCATGGGAGGCCGTAACCTCCTTCTGCGAAGCAGTAATGCGCGCGAAGGATGAGGCGGAACGCGTGAAGGAGAGGTAGTCTGTGCGCCCGCATCCATCCCGCCCGCCCCTGTCGCCGCAGGAGACTTTTTGGGCGGCGGGAATGAATTGGCGATTCCCGGCTACCGTAGGCGCGGGCTTGCGGACGGCGACCAATGGGCAGCTCGCCGTCCGGTAAGGACCAGGCCCGGGTCGACGGCGCGTTGTGTTTCACGCGCGCCTCAAAGAGATGTCAGCACGAACTGACGGAGTCCGCTAGGACCGATGCCTGTCAGGGTTGCAGGTTTGTCCGAAAGGGATACCGTGGCCCTGGCATAAAGGCAACTGAAGTAACACGGGTGGATTTTAATCAGTAAAAGTCTGACACGCTCTCCCGCTCCGCCCAGAGCGGGAGAAGTTATTTGATAATTTCCTCGAACTATCACAATTACAGTAAAAAAATGTTTAAAAAAAAGACTGGTCAAGGGCGAGTCGGCCTCACGCACCGAGGTTTCCGTACCATCATATATAGCTTCAATCGTATAAGTACCTAAATATTTCTGTGCCCAGAAATAAATACAACTGTGCTTCACCCAAAGCAACTTGCGAGTAGGTAGGAAGGAGGACATTTTGGTTGTGAACCGTGAAATGTTTTGAAAGTTTCATCGGTGAGGCAATTCGTCAGAGAATTTTAACACTGCGGTGTAGAATATTGCAGTTTTAGGTCAGCGCCGTATCGAACCGATAGTGAAACTAATGTAAGTTTTGATAATGATTTCTGAAAAAGTGTGTCATTTAGAGAAATCGTTTTATTTTACCTGTAATTTTGCATACATTTCTATCACATAGAATAATTTCAGATTTTTATCTATGCAAACTACGGAGTAATTTGCATAGATAAAAATCTGAAATTATTCTGATATAACGGTCAATCAAGACAAAAGTCGAAAACAATGCAGCCAAAATTTTTTTTTTTTGAGAATGTGCAAATAGCGCTCTTTCATACGATACCCCATTTCATATATGCCCTAGTAGCCCGACTTCGATGTTTCAAGACCCCGGTTAAATCCAAATAGCAAAAAAAATAATAATAATTGCAAAATAGTTGGGCAAACGTCATTTAAAACTATTCCAAATTTCAAGTTGATACATTAATAGTTCTTGAGAAATCCAGCTGTTACAGACAGACCGAGTCGCACCATAAAAGTTCCTTTTTACCATTTTGGTACGGAACCCTAAAAAGAAGCACAAAAAATATCAATTCTTTGGAATTGAAATCAGATTTGCATTGCTTTGTTGAAAGTTGCCTGAAATAGCATAATATGTCATTGACTGCTTAGATCCTTACCTTATGGTATGATAATCATTTAAAAGATTAAATCTGTAACTACTGCTATATTCGTTTCCTATTCAACCCAGCGAAGTAGTAATGGAATAATTCGACTGTTGTTATACACTGATACATTGTGTTCGTTCTCATCTCAGTCATCTCAGTCTCAGCCTCACCTCTACGAACTGTATGGGAAAACTTTTTTTCGATTTCTGACTTTTCTAGTACTCAAACCTCAGTTGGTCCCATGGAGTTTTTTGATCCTCGTAAGAAACAGGATCGAATGGCATAAAAAAAAAGACGTGTGGCACTCGGGGACTGCCGCGGTAAAGCTATTGCATAGCATTTTGTATCAACTTATGCAATTGTAATTATTTATTTATTTTATTTATGCAGTATTTCTTTTTCTTTGATATACTTTCTATATACTTTCTTTGATATACGGTATTCTGGATTCGGTCCCCGCGCTCAAGGCCCGCGATAGAAGCTATGCAATAGCTTAAAAACAAAATAAATAAGTGCTGAACGTCGTAAAAGTGTATAACTACGTAAACAAAGTCAAATACTATTCAAATATAAGCATAATAACAACTTTAAAATAGACGAAAGTGTTGAACCTAAAGTAATTTTAAATAAAAAAAGAGTGACAAACTGTTTTGACAGCGAAAAAATTCCATGTACATGAGTCATTTCCAACCGTCTAGTCCAGTTTAAAAATTGTTCAACTGGAATGGTATCAACTATTTGGCAAGCTTTAATTAAGTCATTGTAGCCTTGCGGTGCAACAGGGGAACTGAATATACTCATAATCGACTGGTCGTGAGTTCAAACCCCACTATCAACAATCACTTTTTGTGAAGATCATAATTTTATAAACTAATATTTATAAGAATAAAATACGCAGTACACAGAAAAAAGGAACTGCCAGAAATTATTAGATCACTAGAGGGTACTGGTGTAGTAAAATAACCGTCGGAGTGGGGAGCGTGAGGTTTTTTCGTTACGGAATTTCTGGATTCGGTCCCCGCGCTCAAGGCCCGCGATAGAAGCTATGCAATAGCTTAAAACTTTTTTGTAAAAACTGCCCATTTTATTGCTGACTGAACTATTTTTTTTTCAAAATCTGTGAATACAGATCAATTTTTTTCTAAAGTTAAGGATAGTCTCTTAAGACTATTTTCTTGTAGCGAACACGGTTAAGGTACCTGCCCTTATTGACCCATCTCAAAACATAATGCAATACTGCTAATCCCCCATAGCTAATAGCGTAATAATTTATACCTAGTAGTTTGACCAGACCTATAGGGAATATTTATGTAAAATTTGAACAAAATCAGTCTGGTAGTTTTTGCGTGATGCTGGAACATACATTCAGACAAACAGACAAAAATTCTAAAAACTATATTTCGGCATCAGAATCGTTCCCAGACAATTACTTATTTTCAAAAATAATCAATGTACAGTTTGACTTCGGTACGATTTTATTATAATTATTATGTATAGATGTATAGATGGAGTATAGTCCTCCTTTAATGATTACGTATACTTAATACATACATATGTATGCGTGAGTCATAAAGATTTACACCAACAATCTATATATTGCCGAATGATAGATCTATTGATTAGGTACCTACTTATTGTAATAAACGATTGTAATAAAATTACAATAATGTGACCTCTGGCTGGACATTAATCATTTGGGCTATGAATTGAAGCAGCACTTTCCTTGTCTGGTAGTATAAAATGTTCATGTCGAATTTTAATTAGAGTCAGACGTTAATTCTGTATGCGTCCACGAAACAAATCTGACGCATGCTAGCGTCGTTTTAGTTCGATACGTGCTCTTCACCACTCCTCACTACTTAAAAGTGGAAAAGTTCGGGGCTTTCAGGCCCATAGTTTGTTATTAACCTTAGAATAACAAATAATATGAACACAGATATGTGTTAATCTTATATTATGGAATTATGATCGTTTCGTTTGAAAATTCCTTATAGCCGGTGAGTTCCTTTTTTATAGTTTGTTCTATGTAGATTTTTTTAAATAACATTCAATTCTGCCTTTGTTTCTGCTCATCTTTTGTGCATAGTGGTCTGTACTTCATTATGAGAAAGTTGTGATAGTTTGGAATCAGCAAGCTTCCTATTCAATCTAAAACTAGAAATATTGTTTATTATTTATTTATGTACACACGGCTACACATCATGCTACACATTTACTTTATAAGCTGATTTCGTATTGTATACGATTTCCCTTCAATGAGAGGTCAGCTTATTCTGGAAATGTATAGCTTGATATGTTGCCGTGTGTACACTGACTTTCATACCATTATGATTAACGCATTCGGAAATGAGTAATAAGGAAGGTATAAATAAAATTACTCGTTAATTTAAACAATAAATAGGAATAAATATAAATGAGAGATACTTCCATTAAGATTTTAAGATGAAAAATCAATGTACTGATTAGGTACCATACTTATGATTAAAACCCGTGGTCTACCAATATACTTCTTGCAGTCAGTATTAGTGGTGGTGTTAATAATACGTATAGCGCTAAAACACAACAAACTAAGTGTATATAGCGTTTACTATATCGGCTCTGACATCGCGCTTCTAATAAAAGCCTGAACAAATTAAACGTCTAAAATTCTAGACGCGCACAGCGGGGCCAGAACGGGATAGCATTATAGTTTAATAGACTTTAGAGTTTTAGGCCCGTATTATAGAACGTCACTCAATACTCAAGCGTTACTTAAGACTAGATTCAAGCCATTTGATTGGTTGAAACTAGTTTTAAGTAATGCTTGAGTATGGAGTAACGTTATACGGGACTTAAGTCTAATAGAGTAGTAAGTACAGCACAGCGCGCCGTATCTTTTCTATTGCTATATCTCGAAAATGGCATGTCATATCGCAATAATAATGAAAATTTCGACCTTCTTTATAAAACGTATAAAACTCAACATGTAGGGAAAAAAAAAAACATATTTTCCATACGGAAAGTGAAAAATTCGGCTTATTCCACTAATCCCCCCTGAGAGAATCCCCCTTAGTGGAAAAAAATGAACCCTAATGTAAAAAAATCACTTTCAGGGGATCTTGGAATAAAATATTTTTTGTTTTTTCAATTCTAGTTTTCTCCCCATAACGGGATTATCAGGGGTGAATTTTAGACTGTTTTCGGATTCCAATTTTCCGATTTTCAGAGGGATTTTTGGAATAAGCCAAAAATTCCATATAAAATATGTCGAGGCTACCCCCTCTGCGCCCAAACAAGTACAACGTTGCGAAGCCAAAAAAAAATACCACGTGGAGTCAAATTCGATTGTAGTTCTGTCTATATTATTTTTAAATTTAGGGTTTTTTTTTTTGCAGAATAGCTTTAAGATTCTCATAGCAAAAAGTAAGGAATTTTAGTGATACTCGTAGTTTAGTTAGTTTAGTTCGGTGTACAGACGCCAGCAGGTCAAGCTACCCGAAACTGTCAAATTTTCGCAATCAACCTTGAACCTTATACTGTAGTGATTAAGTTGAAAATCTATTAAAGAATTTTGACAGATTGTAGTAGCTTGATATGCTGGCGTCTGTACAAGAGAATCGGCATCATTATTTAATTCTTTCATGTATTGCGCGTTGCGAGATAGAATTCACCGCGCATCATTGGGTCTGTTTAGCGTGTTGCCAGATAAAATGATAAAGTCTCCGCGTTTAGACTGCGGCCGAGTTTTGTAACAACGTGATCAAATGATAGCGTATAAAACAACGTGCTAAAAATATATTTTGTAGTCTAAAACGCGTCTTAAGTTTACAGTGGATTTGAACATCACTAGACCTATGAAGTAGGATGTATGGAAAGTACCTAAAGTCTCTAAATAAATATCACGTTTTCCTCAATATGTTAAGTGTTTTGGTATATCTGACACTTCACTTTACCGATATATTGACTAGTTTGCACTTATTGTAACTCCATGAAGTGCTTTTACTATTGTTTTTACTTGGTGCATTGTGAGTGCAATCTTTAGTCATTCATATCGATCGTGAAGAAGTAGGTAGGTACACTGCGTAGTCACTGAAATTGAGCCACATGCGGGTTCTGTTTTTCTTTAAAATATACTGGTCTTACTAGCATAAAAATGGTACCTATCATTAGACATGTGATTTCGTTACCGTTCCTATTGGAAAGCTTAAAGACATTGTTTGAATAAAATAAAAAAGACATGTGGCACTCGGGGACTGCCGCGGTAAAGCTATTGCATAGCATTTTGTATCAACTTATGCAATTATAATTATTTATTTATTTTATTTATGCAGTATTTCTTTTTCTTTGATATTAATTCAAGTTACACTTTTTGAGCGTGGTGACCGATAAGAAAGAAAGAGAGAAAATTAAATGAAATAGGAATATTATAATAAAAATATCGACAGTCGATAAAAAAGTAACATGCGTCAAGCACTAGCATATTGATAGGTTACTTTGTAATTTTGTAAATTTTGGACTTTAAATCAAGTAATTTATTTTCTGTAAGAGCTTATCAATGTTTTTTAACATAGCAATTGAAAATATATGCTTACCTATCTTCATTCAAAGGAAATTTGGCTATGAAGATTCGCATTTGACCATCTGACCGGCCGGATCTTATAACACATATTTCACACGTTTTGTAATGCATTGCAACTTAAATTACGTCACACGTACATACATAAATACAACAATAACTCTAATTTACGATAAATATCCACAAAACACAGAATAAAAACAAAAACAGCGCTTTGTTGACAAAGTTCTTGACAACAAACAAGACAAGAATATGGCGGCCGGTAGCTATGGCGGCTGAGTAGCGTAGTGCGATAGAGTCGAATAGATGTTAAAGCGAGACAGCGATAGCCGCCATTAAATTTAGCGCACGTTTCATACATCAAATTTTTACTAGGCAGTTACACCCCCCTGATTGCCGAACTGAAACGACGTTAGACGATGCACGGCCTTCAAGCCACACCTCCGTGCCCGTCGGAGTGGGGAGCGTGAGGTTTTTTCGTTACGGAATTTCTGGATTCGGTCCCCGCGCTCAAGGCCCGCGATAGAAGCTATGCAATAGCTTAAAAAAAGAAACAAAAAGTTCTTAACTCCTAACAAAAAGATAATATTTAGAGTCATTAAAGCAGTAAAAGACTCATATTGCACGACTAATAACGCGGAGCGTTTGAGGTATTGCACGCCTTATAACGCGGAGCGTATGAGGTATTGCACGCCTCATAACGGAGGTAGTGCTTTACTCCCAACGTGTCAAGGTCAAGCAATTTTCTCATAATATATATTTCACTGTCAGGGTTATATGAGTTATATATATCAAGAGAAACACTTTCTTTGTAATATTATAAAGAAAAACTATTAAAAAAATATATATATATACTGTGGACGTCGGTTTGTCTGAAAAACTTAACGTATCGAGTCAATTTTTTTTTATCCTCATAAATTAAGGCCTATTAAAAATCACAGTCTGATTCAATGCAGTTTAATTATAATGACGACAAATAGGCTTGTCGACTATGTAACTGACTAAATTATACTCACTAAGTTTTTTTTTATTAATATGAGGCATCCACATTTGGTTTTTCCATTTTTTTATTATTTTATATTAGAAATCTAGAGTATGCTATAAAATGGGATCCCATAACGGTTTTTTCCGTCAACTTGATGTTTAAGACTTTATTTAATTGAGTTTGCTATCAAACATAATATTAAAGTAATAGAAAATTACGTCTTCACTTCAAAGAGCAAATGGCTCGATTTCATTGGCAACCAGTGTATTTATGTTTATGTACATTTGCGTATAAGGCCAGTCTTCTTTCCCCTTTGATGCACTTAGTTGGTGCATTTACCTTTAAACCGAACAATAACCAGGGTAACTGACCTGTATCGAGTTGTATTTATTGTTTTATTGCCAATGATATTCACGAAGTAGCCTTTATAATATTCCGCACTATAAAATAAACACTTTAAAATACTCGAATCTAAATAACAACTGTTAAGGGTATAAAGAACATTGAAAGCTATAGTTTCTACGTACTTAGCTATTATCTGTTCTTATTTTTATCTTTAATTTATTCTTAATCACGATGACAATTATGTATGCGGAATTGTGTGATAACAATGAAAGAACGAATCAAATAAATTGGTCCTACTTGAAAAAATGCGAATATATCAAAGTATAACTATCAAATTACTCGCAGGACGCGGAGCGTCAGTATGAACATGAAGCTAAAAGTGAGGCACGCTAGCGCTGCCACTAAGTTCCGACTTCTGATGTGGAAGAACTTCCTGCAGCAATGGAGGCATCGGTTACAGACTATCGCAGAACTGTTATTGCCAGTCCTCACCATGACCTTGGTGCTCATTCTTCGATGGCAGATATCACCTTCTCAACTGGACACAATCACCTACCCACCGTTACCTGCACACACACTCAACTATTCTACTGAAGTACTGTGAGTTATCATTATGTTTGACTACATTATTTCGTGTCTATCATCTCATCAGCATCTGTTCCTATTGCACCAACCCAAAACTATCTATTTACGTATCTATCTAGTTTAGGAGACGAAGTCTCAGCTATTGTACAATTTTTTATATGTGCATCCACATTTTTGTCTATGACTGTATTTATTCTATTAATTCTAGTAGTACTATGTCTACTTTGAGCCCTTTGCTAGCGACGTGCTATATTCCCTGGGAGTTTCGAAAAATCTGGTTATATAGAATTTCAGTTTACTAGGTCCAATGGTTTGTACTGGGCGTTATGTGTCAGTGACTTTTCTTTTATATTTTTTGATTATGTTTTTCTCCTTTGTTTTCGCTCAGCAAACAGAGTTTTTTTGTAAGTATGCCGATGATGATATGATTCTTTTTACACCCATAAAATATGCTAATTTATTTGAGGTCGGTGCAGACCGTTTAGTCTTACATCCATCTCTCTCAGCCGGCATCTCAGTGTGTTTCATCCTAGCTATATCATGTTTCACAAATCCAGTTGTCTGCTTCTTTTCATCATTTGAACGTATAAAGCAATGGATTCGCAATATGCTTCAAAACCATTCAGATTGTGATTGATAACTTAGTGTGTTACGCAATTAGGATGTAGAAATGTTAACTAAAGTTACAATAGTTTCTATAACGAATAAATACTCGCGACTGTTTGTTCAGTTTGTTTTATGTCAAAACTAGCTTTTGCCCGCGGTTCCGCCCGCGTGGATGTCGGTTATCGCGTAAAAAAGTAGCCTATGACCTTCTCCATATCCCAGGCTATATCTCTGCCAAATTTCATGACGATCGGTTCGGCGGTTTAGGCGTGATTACGTAACATACAGACATACAGACAGACAGACAGACAGACAGAGTTACTTTCACATTTATAATATTAGTATGGATTAAGATACCTGGGCTGATTGATAAGATTCCGAAACGACGAACTTAAAAAAAAAAAATACGCAAGAAAAAATATTACATTATATTCTAGCGTCTTTTCGAAAATAGAACGCCAAATTTGAATGTAATCGAACGGATGGAATTTGTATGAGAGGACCTAGAACTTTCTCTGTAGTGACTTTTCTTAACAATGGAAAGAAACGAAATTGGTGCGGTGATAAAGTTTTACGTTTTTAAAGATAAAACAGCAACCCAAATTAAAGTCAAGCTAGACAGTGTTTTAGGTATTTCTGCATCTGCATTGAGTACAATTCACGCCTGAGTAACTGATTTTAAACGTGGAAGACAGAGCTGCGAAGACGCCCCCAGGTCTGGCCGTCCAAATGAAGTCACGAACCCGGACATGATCAAAAAAATTCACAAAATTGTACTGAACGATCGGTGCTTAAAGTTGCGAGAGATAGCAGAGATGGTGAGCATTTCATCTGAACGCGTTTTTAATATTTTACACCAACATTTGGAAACGAAAAAGTTTTGCGCGCGATGGGTGCCACGTTTGCTCACTGTCGACTAAAAGCAACGTCGTGTGGACGATTCATCGGAATGTTTGGCGCTGTTTAAGCGAGATCCTAACGAGTTTTTGCGGCGTTATGTTACAGTAGATGAAACCTGGATACATCATTATACTCCTGAAACAAAAGAACAATCTAAACAGTTGACTGAGAGCGGAAAACCTGCGACGAAGAAAGCAAAAACGGTTTTGTCGGCCGGCAAAGTGATGGGGACTGTTTTTTGGGATGCTCGAGGGATTATTTTAGTGGATTATCTGTAAAAAGGAAAAACAATATATGGAGAGTACTACGCAAGCTTGCTGCAAAAATTAAGTGAAGAAATCCGAAAGAAACGACCTCCTCTAGCCAAGAAAAAAAATTTGTTTCGCCATGACAACGCGCCTGGGGCCTAAGTCTACTAATTTACAAACGTTGCAATGGTCTCGCGATTGTGAGTATTGACAGTGTTTGTATAGCAAATCTGTCAAAAACTCACAATGAAGAGACCATTGCAACGTTTGTACATTAGTAGACTTGTCCCCTTGTACACACGTCAATTTGTACAGTCGCCAAACTCCATGAATTGCGGTTCGAATTGCTACCGCATCCACCCTATTCCCCAGATTGAGCCCGTGCGACTTCCACTTATTCCCAAACCTGAAGAAATGGTTAGGTAGCCAGAGATTTTTATCAAATGATGAAGTCATTGTTGCCGTAGACGAATATTTTGAGGGGTTGGAGAAAACATTTTTTCAAACTGGTGTATCGGCCATTGGAGAAGCGATGAACTAAATGCATCGAGATACAAGGAAACTACGTTGAGAAATAAATTTATTTTAAATAGATTATTAAAGTTTTTCTTTGTCGTTTCGGAAACTTATCAATCAGCCCTCGTATGTGATATGTTTTTGCTGACAAACAAAACATTGCATTGGATCTGAAAGCAAACCAGCAATATTTAAAAATATTCTAATCTGTAGAAAATTTTTTACGTCAGTAGATTGTGAGTATAAGTATTACCTACGCAATAATATAATTTACCATAGAAGTTCCTGCATCATCAACAGCTTACATTATTAAGATATTTTAAATAACCCAATGGCATTTTGATATATAACGACCCTATGACAGCGAAGTGAGAAAAATATTTATATTTTATCATGATTTTAGTTTTTACGAGGTCAATTACTTAAGTTAGGTACCTATTACTTTTGAAACTCTTACTTGATTATAAAATTCAATATTTTAAACATACCTAAACCTTAACCTACCGGGGAATTTGTTATCCTACCTAATTGCTCTACTTCCGTATAAGCAGAGATAAGGCACTAATTCTAATTCTTGTGATAACAATAATAATACCATGCCATGTCATTACGTATCAGCTTTTTTTTTTTCAGAGCAGGCATGAACGTTAGTGAATTAGCTATTGCGTATTCACCAGACAGTGTAGTGTTGGATGACATTATGAGAACTGCTGTCACTAATTTACTAGTACAAAACATGAGAGATCTGCTCCCTATTTTTATCGAAAACTTACCAGAAGGTTTTCCAATTGAAGAATTACCACCAGATTTCATTAATTTAAATACGACAGCCATTATTGACTTTGTAAAGTCTCGTATAAGGATCGTTTCATATGAGAACAGTACTCTAATAAGAGGGATATACATTGACGAAGAAACTACTCGTAAGGTTATCGCAGCCGTCGAGTTTGACGATAAGCTTTATGGTTAGTATTAAATCAGTTTCCTCCCGTTTTTCTTTGTCTTCATAGCTGCGGTTCTATAGGTATCAATAACAATGGTGATATTTTTTTTTTTCAGGAGCACAGGAATTGTCCAATAATTTATCATACTCGCTACGCTTCCCTGAGAGGCCACGCCTTAATTCATTTTACCAACGCGGAGGGCGCACTTGGAGAACTGATTTGATATTCCCTATGTTTGAGACGTCTGGGCCAAGATTTCCTCGCTCTTGGGAAGGTGGCAATGACCCAGGTAACTTATAGATAACCACTAGCATTGGCATGTTTTCTAAAATAAATTCTTCTTGACTAAATATTTAGTACAGTAACTCGGCCTCGGATCTAGAATTTGATCGAGGCGGGGCAAAAACTGCCGTCTGTCGCCCCCGATATGAAGCCTATTTTTTTTTTAAATATACATGGACATGTTGGATATTTATTTTAATTAGGGTATGACAGGATAGGGTTTGAAAGCGTTGTTTCCGTTTCAGCAGTTGTGAGATTATAGCATATCAGAATTACCTCTTAGAGCCTTTTACTTTTGATTGACTTATGCAGAAAAGCTTAACACTAATTAACATGGGACGGGCAGGTCGCCCGACGCCCCGCTACCCGAAATTAAAACTTACAAAAAATAAAGGATTTTTCATAAAATTTTTAACCACAGAGGCGCTCCCGAGTTCTTGGCAGAATTCGACCCGCTCACACCGTCTGACAACCTATGCTTACGCTAATCAGTGATTTCCTCTGTGCGTTACCCGCAGAAGAGCTGCGCGTCATTTATTGCAAGGTTACGGTGTGTTGGGTGCTGCACTTGTCTGCCACGCTTTAATTTGCCGCTCCCTGAAGTTGGCACTCGGGGCACGGGCTCCGGTTTGCCCCCCCTTAGGTCCTTAGGTAACTGGCGGAAAATATTGCACATCGATTTTTAGAAATTTTAGGGCGGCCGTCGTCTATCGTGCATAGAAAGCACATGAAACAAGTAATATGACACATCGAGCGTTAGAAAAAGACTGTCACACAATGACGAGTGACGAAGACGACGGACGCCCTAAAAACCCGAACATTTTCTAAAAATCCATGTGCAATATTTACGGCCGGTTACTTTACCTTTTTTTTTTGGGTGGTAAATTTGCGAATAACTTCTCCCGCTCTGGGTGGAGCGGGAGGGCGTGTCAGACTTTTACAGACTAAAGCCCACCCGTGTTCCTTCAGTTGCCTGTGTGCCAGGGCCACGGTATCCCTTTCGGACAAACCCGCAACCCTGGCAGGCACCGGTCCTAGCGGACCCCGTCAGTGCGTGCTGACATCTCTTTGAGGCGCGCGTGGAACACAACGCGCCGTCGACCCGGGCCTGGTCCTTACCGGACGGCGAACTGCCCATAGCTCGCCGTCCGCAAGCCCGCGCCTACGGTGGCCGGGAATCGGCTACCGATTCCCGCCGCCCAGGGCGTCTCCTGCCTGCGGTGACTAGGAGCGTGAGGGCGCACAGACTGCCGCTCCCTCACGCGTTCCGCCTCCTCCTTCGCGAGCATTACTACTTCGCAGAAGGAGGTGACTGCTTCCCATGCACTCTCGCTCCGGACCATGGCCTGGACCAGGGCCGGAAGCGAGAGATCGCCGCCGCCAATCGCCTCCGTGAGGCGGCGGCGACTTTACCTACCTTAACATTTGGTATGGTTTTTAAATTTATTTATTCACTAGCTGACCCGACAGACTTCGTTCTGTCAAAAGCTATTTGACTGTGGCAGTTTGTCTACGCGCAAAGGAAACTACCTACGTACCCTACCCTACCTTACCCTATCCTACCCTACCCTACCCTACCTACCTATCTACCCTACCCTACCCTACCTACCTACCCTACCCTATTCTACCCTACCCTACCCTACCCTACCCTACCCACCTACCTACCCTACCCTACCCTACCCTACCCTACCCTACCAACCCTACCTACCCTACCCTACCTAACTAAAAGCTTAATTTTTTTTATTTTTTTTATAATATCTATTCTCAGACCTACCAAATGATGACTGACACGTTATGTCAAACGCCATAAAGTTACATTAGAAGATAGAGTTACCTACTTATTATTACAATAAAAATGTAAATATGGTCGTTTTCTTACAATTTTTTTTTTTAACTTTCTTAAATTTTTCTTACATAAGAACCTTCTCCTGGCAATAACAAACACAACAAAAAAATAATTAGCGAAATCGGTCCAGCCGTTCACGCGTGATGCCGTGACCAAGGGAAATAGGGATTCATTTTTATATATATAGATTTTTTTTTTTTTTTTGTACAGGTTATGTTAACGAAATGTTCGTAGCACTACAACAAGTTATTTCAACCGAGTTGATATCAAGAGTTACTGGATTGGACTTAACATCGTTTAAGGTGAACATACAGAGATTCCCTCACCCGTCCTACGTCCAAGACATGGCAGTAGATCTGCTGCAGTTCATGTTCCCCATGTTCATCATGTTGAGTTTCAGTTACACTGCTGTCAACATTGCGAGAGCAGTTGCGGTAGAGAAGGAATTACAATTAAAGGTACTACTGGCTTATTTTTTCTTATTTTTCATTGGGTACATTAGGAATCTATGAAATATTGTTACAATTTTTTGTTAAAATGATCTATTTTCAGGAAACAATGAAAATTATGGGTCTCCCTACTTGGTTGCACTGGACCGCATGGTTTTGCAAGCAGTTTATTTTTCTATTAGTGACCGCAATTTTAACTGTTATACTTCTAAAGGTAAGATTGCAAGACAACTACATAAATTCGTTATATTAACAATAGCTGCAGCCCGCGGTTTCGCCCGCGAGGCTTTTTCTAAAATAAAAGCCTAACCTAATTCTTATAACATCATGTGCAAGTGAAAGTCCCGTCAAAATCAGTCCAGCTGTTTCGGAGATTAGCCGGAACAAACAACCAGACAAAAAGACAGACAAAAAAAAAAAAATGGTTGTACCTATGTAGGCCTACCGTATATGTATACTTTCATATGCATTTAGTAGTTAGTTATTTTGACATTACAAAAAACACTTCAATTTTTTTTATTTGCGTAGAATTTAAGATGTATAGATACGGTACTCTGTGCATACAATGTATTCAACTTAAATAACATTTATATTATTTTTAGGTAAATTGGTTTACTAACGAAGCTGGCTTCGGTGAATACGCTGTATTTACTAATACGCCTTGGACAGTTTTGCTATTTTTTATGGTACTGTACTTATCTTGCACGATATTTTTCGCTTTCATGATAAGCAGTATGTTTTCAAAAGGTATGCTTCCTTCTTATTTGTTATTTATTTGAGATTACTGCTTATGTATTATCTTAATTTTGTTTTGTATTTCGTAAAGGTAGTACAGCTGCGTTGTTCACGTCGGTGGCTTGGTTCTTGACTTACATTCCTGCCTTCTTGCTGGCCATGGACGTCGGCATGTCTACTGCGGTACAGGTCATCACATGCTTCAGTCTTAACTCGGCTATGTCTTATGGTTTCCAACTTATGCTAACTAAGGAAAGCACTGGAGGTAATTTATTACAGATTTTCGCAGGGATTATTTTTTTAACTTTGTTAATTTGTATTGTATCAAAATAACAGAGAAAAATATTATAATAACAATAATAATAATATTTATTTGTCAGATCAGTAATCCAATATTGTTAGTACGGAAATAAACAACTTACAAACTAGTGTTAGTACAACTTCTGTCAATTACTAAATACAAAAAATAAACTCAAAAACATGTCAGATACGATAATAATAATAATTCATCATATTCATTAACAATCAAACTATAACCCAAAGTCTCAAATTCAGATAATTTATGTAAACAAAGGGGATAACATATCAAAAAAATATCTTCGTAAAGGTAATTCACATAAAATGGCGAAAAAAGAGGTTCCATTTTCTTTTAGGTACTGATTTTAAGAAATAATAATTAAAAAATAATCATACCGTACCTAATTATTTTTATAAATTTTCGGATTAAAACAAAGTTATTAAAAAAGGAGATTTTTTGGTATAAAATATTTTATGATACTGGTAACAATGCAGGAGATACAAACATTTTCAAATTTTTTACATCTTAAACAACACTAATATAACAACACTCATTCATAGATTCATATTGTAAGTAGCATATCTAGCCACATTTTGGATGAAAACGGCTGTAAACTGTTTCAAGTGGAAATCGATTTTGGGAGGCCTACGTCTAGCACTGGACTTTAAAGTGCTGATTATGACGATCATATGCCGTGTCTCCCACATACTACACAAAACATTGTTTGGCAACGATATTTTGTTTGCATAGTTCTTATAATTAATTCACTTTAATTTTAGCGACAACGAAAAAAAAAAAAATGTTTTGCACCACTGTCCCGTCATTTTGATAGTGACATTTCTTGACATTACTTTGTTTACATAAATTATCTGAATTAGAGAATTTGGGTATACACACATTACTTCTGAACTGGGGCCCAAGTCTGCTATTTTTATAAATTCGTCACTCCAACACGATCCCATTGTCATTTTGCTAAAAGTTCGTAATCTGCTAAATTCATATTGGTCGATCATTGGTCGGTCAATGGTCTCGTAATAGAATTGTATTACAATGGCATTTTATATATATTTTTACATATTATTTATTAGTAATATATTATTATTGTTATTATATTATTATTTTTATTGCTAATATATTATTTATCATTTATTAGCAATCTGAAGTAGTAGGAAATTGGAAGTTTAGTAAGAAGTTTCATTTGTCATTATGTACGAGATTACCAATTCTTTCAATGGAGTGTCAGTAGCTGACCATTAGAAAGTCATAATGACGCCATTATATTAGTATATTACCAAACTTGTCAAAATCAACAATTATGAAATCAATGATAGATCATTCTGACACTATTGTAATAGCAGACTTGAGGCCCTGGGCACGGTTTGACGGCAACACTGTCGTCTTCGTCCAGTGCTCCAGTGTGCCAATAAAGATCGTCCATAATTATTTCTATTTTCTAATGAACAATTAACATTTTAATTTGCGAATTGCATAATGTATAGAATTTCTCTAATTTGTTCCGTTGTACTAACTTAAATATCACGCGCTTCATGATAGAGACGTGGTGGGACCTAATTGGAGTCGACGTAACACATGAGCGTAGGAGAATAAATTCTAACATAGCGACGGTCTAAGTGCTAAATTGCTTCACTGAACGTATTCCTTCAATTAGGCTTGCAGTGGGGCGACTTCATGTCGTCACCCGAGACGGAGACGACTCGCTTCGTGTTCGGACACGTGGTCCTTATGATGGTAGTGGACTGCGTCCTGTATATGCTGGTCACCCTCTACCTTGAACAAGTGTTACCAGGACCCTATGGCACTCCCAAACCCTGGTACTTCCCCTTCCAGTTGCGATTTTGGTGCCCTAATTACAAATCAGGTAATTAAACACTTATCAGTTTTGTTAAAAAAAGTTAATGTCAAATTTAATTGTTTTGGAAAAAAATAAGGTTAAAAATAAAAACTGGAAAAGAACACACCCGGTGTCCTAATAGAACGCGTAGTTCTATTCTATTCGCACGATGACGATCGCTTTCAATTAGGGCACCTGGACATGCATCGTTACAAAGTAAGCTGAATGTGTATTAGTGTGATGGCCATGTCTTGCGAAGGACAGCTATCATTGTTTACATAAAGCGTACGAAGGCTCCTACAAACAGGCGCGACTCGCAACGCGAATCGCGCGCGAAGCAAAGGCACCGCTCGTCGCGCGACACGCGGTGCCTTTGTGTTGCATTGCGTGTCGAGCCTGTTTTTTAGAAGCCTTAACTGACTTAAGGCAGTTTTTCAGTCTGCGCCATCTGTATGGAGCCATTTATTATTTGTTTAACATGAAAGAGCATGGCAGTTGAGAGTATGTCATCTCATTCAAATGTCTCGCTGATGGTTTCGCGCAATGAGATATATGAATGGTTTCGTGTTTCATTCGGTGGATCATTCGTTTCCCTTAAAAATCTTTTAGCAGAATGGTGCTGATCCACGCGTCATGCCCGTGAACGGGCAACGTCAGCTGAGACTGGTCATATCTTAACGGGCAGGGCTTCTTTTTTATCTTTATATGCATTTTGAATTCTTTTTGTTATTGTGTTTTTACAATGTTCTCAATTATAGAAGCAACAAGAATAATGTACCCAGAATTTTGTATTTTGATAAAATGATTTCTTTATTGTATTTTTTTCTTCAGATTCTGGATTCATTTTGGAAAATGAAAATAGTGAATTTGATGATATTATAAAAGAAAAGGACCCCACAGACCGCGCGATTGGTGTGAAAATGCATGTAAGTGTTTCAACAAAATCGATGTAAAAGTACAAAATTACTAACTTTACTAAATTACCACTATATAGGGTACCTATTATAATTATCTGTGGATGGAAAGTTGAAGCGGGCCCTGGAGGGACAGTACCCATAATATGAGCTTCCTTCAATTTAAGATGCAACGAATTATTAGAGAAATTTCTTTATGACCCTTTCGGTTGGTGCCATAAAAGACGTGTTTTTTTATTTTTTATTTTGTTTATTCGATTCCTGATGCATGCGATTTTTTTTTATTTTTATGAAATGCGTTTACGTTTCCTTTGAGTAAAAATTGGTGACATCAATATTTAGGGTACCTACCTACCTACTTCTGCTCCAGGGCCCGATTCAATTTTCTACCTTGAATACTAACGTGGACGTATTTATTTACAGAATTTAACAAAAATCTTTGGGAATAATACAGCAGTTAATAATTTATCTTTGAATATATATGACGATCAAATCACAGTCTTACTTGGGCATAATGGTGCAGGGAAATCGACTACAATATCTATGATGACGGGTTTGTACATACTATTTATTTATTTTTATTCGATAAAAGGTGTTATCAGTAATAATTTTATTACATCGTCGCTTTACAATTTTACTAAAATTAAAAGGGTAATGTAATACCTAATTTATTACTTTAGAATTGAGATAGACTTTTCAGGCCTACTATTATTAATTTTATAACTATGCAGTCTAAATACAGTGTTCGCACTGTTTTACTTTTACAATGACGATGCGGAGTGGGTTCAGGGCCTCAAGTCTGCTATTACAATAGTGTCAGAATGGTGTCGCCATTGTGAGTATTTGACAGTGGTTGTATGGCAAATCTGTCAAAAACTCACAATGAAGAGACCATTCTGACACTATTGTAATAGCAGACTTGAGGCCCAGCTTAATTGAAACATGCACTTCTGGTAAGCAACCGTTGGGCAACTACTTATATGATTGTTAAGTGGTACACTGGCTTAATATAATGATACCAGGGCCTCAAGTCTGCTATTACAATAGTGTCAGAATGGTCTATCATTGATTTCATAATTGTTGATTTTGACAAGTTTGTGAAATTTAAATGGTTGTTTTCCCGCAGCGAAATGGTTTTGTCTTGGTAATACAATCGTTTTATAAACAAATTAAATATTAGAAACAAAAAATGGCAGATTAACCATTGTGAAAAATCACCATGTGCGAGAGTTTATTTTGTTTTGAACATTTATGAATCGCTGTTCCCTTTGTTGGCGGCGCGTGCGATTCGAGTAGTACCTACAAGTTACCTCTAGTGTTACTATTGCTTCTCACGTTTTCGAGTTGATGCATATTTTTTAAATTATTTTAAAACAAAAACATCTTTATTTTTTTACTTTCACCCTATATTCCGAAAGTACTCCTTATGGCAAGTTGTTCTGCTGCGGGAAAACAACCACTAAAATTTCTCGGTGTATAATGGCGTCATTATGACTTTCCAATGGTCAGCCACTGACACTCCATTGAAAGAATTGGTAATCCCGTACATAATGACAAATTAAACTTCCTACTAAACTTCCAACTTCCTACTACTTCAGATTGCTTATAACACTAATAAATAATATGTAAAAATATATATAAATGAAATCTGGCATGAATAAATGTTCAAAATGCCATTGTAATACAATTCTATTACGAGACCATTGACCGACCAATGATCGACCATTATGAATTTAGCAGATTACGAACTTTTAGCAAAATGACTATGGGATCGTGTTGGAGTGACGAATTCATAAAAATAGCAGACTTGGGCCCCTGGCAGTGTGATAATCTGTCTAAATAAGAGTTGAAGGTTCTTCAACCATTCTTCTGATTAACGACTAACACAAATGTAATTTCAGAAGTATGCGGAAACTATTTTATACATGTTAGCACATTCATTTAAGTAGATATGATTGTCGAGGGTTTCATCCGAACAATCTACATCATTTTTGTTATGACATTAATTTGTCAGCTTGATGGTTATTTTTCGTGTTCCAGGTAACTTAAAGGTAACCCACGGTTCTGTGAGCGTTGCCGGGTTTGATATGACCACGCAGGGCTCCGCGGCCCGCTCCCATATCGGACTATGTCCACAGCATAATGTGCTATTTAACGAACTTACGGTCAAGGAACATTTGGAATTTTTCGCAAGGCTGAAAGGATTTAAAGGCAAAGAGCTTCATGATGAAACAGATGAGCTCATTGAAAAATTAGAGCTTCAAGAAAAGGTTGGCTCATTGACTTCGGTTAACCTTACGATTTTTTAATTGTTTATTTGCATTTATAATTATATATGTCTTTGTTTGTTTTACAGCGTAACTATCCTTCAAAAGGTCTTTCTGGAGGTCAGAAGAGACGTTTGTGTGTAGGTATTGCTCTTAGTGGAGCAGCGCGTGTGGTATTGCTCGACGAACCTACGTCTGGCATGGATCCTTCTTCTCGCCGAGCACTATGGGAGCTCTTGCAGAAAGAGAAAAAAGGTACTTAAGTAATTATTTATTTATAATTTCCTCCAAAATTTATGTGTGAACATGGACGTAAATCCTAAAGCCTTTTTGAATTCAAAAGGTTGATAATATTTTCAAATTAATCATAACACGTTTACTTTTTTATTTAGGTCGCTCGATGATTCTGACGACTCATTTCATGGACGAGGCAGACATTCTGGGTGACAGAGTAGCTATAATGGCACACGGTCGTCTGCAGTGCGTGGGCTCTCCTTACTTCCTCAAACGTCATTACGGTGTTGGATACACTCTTGTGATCGTTAAGGACGATGACTTTGATTTCCATGAGTGCTCTATACTTATAAATAACTATATTCCGGGCACTATTGTAAAGGAAGATCGCGGTAAGTTCCTGTTACCTAATTCGCGGTAAGTTGTGTATTAAAAACTCATTATTATAATGATAAATTATGTATTTTGTAGGCACGGAAATCACATATAATTTGGTCAATGACTATTCACATACATTTGAAGAAATGTTGACAGATTTGGAGAGGAATATCGATAAAATTAAATTCAAAAACTATGGATTAGTTGCTACCACATTAGAGGATGTATTTATGTCGTAAGTAAATCATGTGTAATATAAACTGAGAGTGTTGTTATATCTATTTTAGGTAACGATACAATACCTATAACTTATAATGTTGTGTATTACAGTGTCGGGTCGGATCTGTCTCCGGTTACTTCAGAATTGGATGACGCTGTGACGACTACGACAGATTCATCTATAGATGATACGTTGAAAAACGAACTTGATTCGTCTTTAGAAGAATGTGAGTTATGTAAATTAATATAACATGTTTATTGATATAACATGTTATATCAATAAACGTCTGCTGAATGTTATACGTATAAATATTTCAGCGAAAATTGATAAAATAAGATTAAGTAAGTAAAAGCTTTTGTTTTTCAAAACATGACTTAAACGAGTCCTTGATCAGAGGCGGTCTTATATTTAGATAAGCACTCGGCACCGCTACCGACCACGAGAGCGGTGCCGAGTGCTGTAAAAGTCTATCGGCTGATCAATTAGCCAATTAGCCAAGAGTAAGAAATTCGTTTAATTTTCTTTATCTTTGGAGATCGTTTATCTATCTTCTTGCTTAACAGCCTAAACCGCTGGGTCCAGAAGCATGAAATTTTGCACAACCGTTCCTTAAAACGAAAGTAGCACTGTAGAAGGATTTTTAGAAATTCGTCCCCAAAAGGTGTTATAGGATGGGAGATGAGAGACTTTATTGTTTGTATTCCATACAAACTGTCATCCGCATTTTAAACCCTTTCATTCGTCATTCGACATTCGTCATTTTCAAAATGACGAACCGGAAGTTTAGCCGTAATTTTTACCGAAGAAAACACGGCTTGCAGGTATATATAGGCTGGCCGGAATATTGATGTCCAAAAAAAAAAATAAGATCCCGCGTATCGTGGGGTATCCGAATGACCCCCATGAATTCCACGAATTTTGATAGTTTTCGAGGTATGTTTTTTTTTTTTTTTTGACCTGACCTCCTTAAAAATGATAAAATTCCCAATTTTTTTTTTATCTTGTTGCTAATTTTAGCCAAAGTAGCCTAATGTGCCTTAAAAGAGAACTACTTTTTTTAATGATTATGAAAGCTGAGAGTCTAGCGCATTCTTGAGGCCAACTTAGGAACCATGAAGTAATTAAGTAATACATTTAATTTAAAGTCGAAAATTTAAGTCATAATTCACTAAACATAAATTTTTCACTTTAGACCAATATTTTCATAACTTTCATCACTGTTACGAAACTGTTTATTTTACGCATAAAAGTACTTTTCGTGAAGACTCAGTAGCAAAAAATAAAATAAAATGAAAAGTCGCGGAACATAGGTACATGGGAGTGATTCGGATACCCCACGATACGAGGAACCAAAAATTTTTTTTTGTACGTCAAAATCCGGCTTCCCTGTATATATAATACATATAACGGTAGCCACAAAATTGACGTCCAAAAAAAATTTGTTTAAACTGTCCTTTTTATAGCATACTAGCTTTTGCCCGCGGCTCCGCCCGCGTGGATGTCGGTTATCGCGTAAAAAAAAGTAGCCTATGTCCTTCTCCATATCCCAGGCTATATCTCTGCCAAATTTCATGACGATCGGTTCAGCGGTTTAGGCGTGAAAACGTAACATACGGACAGACAGAGTTACTTTCACATTTCTAATATTAGTATGCTAAAAAGGACAGTTTCACCTAATTTTATCAACTAACCCACTGGTGTTCTTTTTTTCTAGTGGACAGAGACGAGAGTAGCGTGACGGGCTTCCGCCTATTGTGCCAGCAGGTGCTGGCGGTGTGGATGAAGCTGTGGCTGGTGCTGATCCGCTCGCCTTGGCTCATGATGCTGCAGTTCTTCGCGCCCATCTTACTAATCAACGCCACGCTCGGAGTACTCAATTACGTTATGTCTTTAACGCCAACCATACGCGCGAGGCTCCTTATGCTAACAGAAGGGTAAGTCAAATACTTTGAATTCTTTATCTACGCGATATTTGTAGAGACGGCTTTGTTCGGTTCCGATAAATATTGATTCGCAGTACCTATACCTACCAATTTTTATTAGCTCCTCTCTCCTCCGGCGAGGGCGTTATATGCGGTTTGCATTAATTCGGTGAATAGAGGTGATCTTGGTAACAATGCTCATCTGAATTAATGACGTTTACGATTTAGCAAAGCACACATTTCAGTGTGAGCCAGCCCAATCCATACTAATATTATAAATGTTGTTTTCACGCCTAAACCGCTGAACCGACCGTCATGAAATTTGGCAGAGATATAGCCTGGGATATAGAGAACGACATAGGCTACATTTTTACGCGCGGGCAATAGCTAGTTATTAATATATCAACAGTATTAAATGAAATCGTTCATTCTGTTAACGATTATTTTGTTATATTGGAGCACTCTTACCAAGAGACGGTAGGTATAGTCTGTCAAAAGCATTTGGGTTACCTAAATTAAGCAAAAGATTTTTTTTTTTTCAGATATGCGAGTACGGAAACCCTGTTAAGTTTCAACGGCACTCTCATAGCATCGCTGGGAGCTCTTGCGGCGAACGCATACGAGCTGATGTTTACCACTTCTGATGTTACCAACATGGATCTTACTGACATAGGCAGTATACCTGTCGAAAATTATTATCTCAATAGAGTAAGTCAATTGCAATAACGAACTCCATATAAAAAGTGTTAACGATGATAATATTTTAATTGAGATACAAATAAATTATGTTGATTATTTTTTTGTTGTTACGTAGGTAGTTATCTAAAAGCTACTTATTTATCACATTTTCCTGACGTCATAAAGAATGTGATTAACATTATTCTAAATGGTGTCTCGACTTGCAGGTACCTAATTATTAAAAAAACCAGCCAAATGCGAGTCGGTTTCGCAGATTTATTCCGTTCTAATACCAAAAACTAATACCACTGATATTTGTTTCACCAAATTTGTTGAAAAACATACATAGTGGTATTAGTTTTTGGTATTAGAACGGAATAAACCGTTTCGTGCACTGAGGGTTCCATGCAACCAGATCTTAATTAGCCTTATGTTTATTACTTTACTGTTTAAATAGAGTATGGAATAACTACAATAACCCGACTAAGTTGGCTGTTGATACTTATAAGTATTAGGTACTGTTTCTAAGATCATAATTTTTCTTCCCTTGTACCATATTAATTAAGATTGGTCGACCCCTTTTGTTTCTTCTTCTTTGAAAGTTAGAAAGTGGCGCCGGTGACAGAAAAGTTGAAAGGAAGTCCTTTGGCATGGTATGGGCATGTGATGAGGAGGGAGGAAACGCATGTGACGAGGTGAGTGATGAATAATGTGGATGGATGGAGAGGGAGAGGAAGGCCAATAAAAAAATGGATGGATTGTGTGAGGAATGATATGAGAGAGAAGGGAGTGAATGATAGCGTGACGGTTGACAGGGGAGAATGGAAAGAAAACGTGTTGCGCCGACCCCAAGTAACATGGGACAAGGGCAGGAAGATGATGATTCATTAGGGTTGGATTTCTTACACATAGATAAGCTAATTACAGGTAACTAAGAATATTCTACAAAATACGATCACATTTCTTCCTCCCGTTCTCAGCTTAAATGGTTGCCTATCCGACTCAGGAGGTCCCTCAGATCTCTCTGCTTGCTCTTCACGATTATGAACGATCCATGTGCTCCCGATTATCTAAAGAATTATTTCAAAGTGTTGGGCAGTTCTCATAGTCGTAACTTACGAGCTTCCAAGAATCTACTTCTCCAAATTCCTTCACACCGTACCGGTTTTATGTCAAATTCTTACGCTATCTCTACTATAAAGCTCTGGAACGCGCTACCTTTTGGCATTAAAAAAGCTGAAAACAAACTTACTTTTAAAAGAAAAGTTCGTAACCACTACTTAAGTCAGACTAAATAACTCTCAAATGATAGTCTAGTCATAGTAATTATTATTAGGTGGTATTTGTTAAAATATCTATTAGTTTATTTTATTTGTATATGTGTATTAGTATCAATAAAACTATATAAATTCTCTTAATCAAGAAGTTAGTATTTTTGTCATTATTTTTGTACCCTACCACTGTTTTTATATTTAACCCAAAGGTTGACTGGTAGAGAATGCCTTGTGGCATTAAGTCCGCCTATGTACCACTATTGTACATGAAGTTTAAATAAATAAATAAATAAATAATATTCTAAATGTAATCTTTTGTTTATTTAGACAAACGAAACCGCAGCATTGGGAGCGCTACGTCACCAGATGTTGATTGGCTCTACGTTTGACGACAACTCTGCAACAGCCTGGTTCAGTAACTTTGGTTATCACGACGTTGCTACATCCCTTGCCGCTATCCACTCAGCTATTCTCAGAACCAGAAACTCTACTGCCGTACTCAATGTGTACAATCATCCATTAGAGGCCACTTACACAGATCAGGTAAGTTTCACCTAGTGTGTCGGCTAAAACACTAATTTGGTTATAGGAAATTTAAAATGATTACGGTGCTTAGATACTACATGTTAAGCACGTTAAGCCGTTTAGCACGTTAAGCAGTCTTACCAAGGGGTATCGTGTTTAGTAAATGAGTTGTGGGGGTCAGATAGGCGGTCGTTCGATGTGAATTACTGGTTAATCAGCTGCAATCGGTTAAATTGGAAGCCGACCCCAACATAGTTGAGAAAAGGCTAGGTCGATTGATTGTCTTTGGTTCTTAAATTTTGCTTGACGTGACAACGTCTAATAAATCGATGAACACCGGTAGCATACACGAAAAAGGATGACTCATTGTCCCGTTACGCTCATTGTCCCGTTACGCGCATTGTCCCGTTACGCTCATTACTTTCATAAAAGTATGCAATCATTTCATCAATGTTTTGTTATGACGTTGTCACGTTAAACTATCGTCCGAAAACCAACTTTACAGACAACCAATTTTTCCATTGATATCTGTATTTCAGAGAGTGGGAAAGTGTTAGATTGTCACACTCCGTTTAAAAAAAAAAAAAAATTGGTTGTCTGTAATGTTGGTTTACGGGCGATAGTTTAACGTGACAACGTCATAACAAAACATTGATGCGGCGCAAACATACAATGAGCGTAACGGGACAAAGAGCGTAACGGGACAATGAGCGTAACGGGAGATTTTCGTGCAAACAGCCGGCGTTCATCGATTTATTAGACGTTGTCACGTCACAAAATTGGTTGTCTGTAAAGTTGGTTTATGGGCGATAGTTTAACGTGACAACGTCATAACAAAACATTGATGCGGCGCAAGCGTACAATGAGCGTAATGGGACAATGGGCGTAACGGGACAATTCGTCATCCTTTTTCGTGCATGCAGCCGGCGTTCATCGATTTATTAGACGTTGTCACGTCAAAAAACAATTACAAAGAGTAATTTAATTCATTTCAGAGCGACATGCAGACGATGATAACCATGTTGTCCATGCAACTGTCTACTGGTATCGGCAGTAGTGTCAGCATCGTTACCGCCGTGTTTATTATGTTCTACATTAAGGTGAGTTACAATAATTATTAATGTGTGTAAAGTGGTCGAAGTAAAAGGAGTAGGTAAGAATCGTGGCTTGTGGGGTTCTGCAGTTTCTGCCTAACTCATGGGAAAAATCATGATTATATTATGTTTGTAATATTATTATTCCTGAATTACCTACCCATAAAAAAAAGACTCCACCCTAGTAGCATTTTCCGTTGGCATTTAGTTGGGCCACCTTCAGAGGTATGTGGCCCAACCAAACGCCAACAAAAATGCTACTGGGGCAGGTACTAATCGTTTCTACTGTTTGTTATAGGAGCGCATGTCTGGAGCGAAGTTATTACAGAACGCAGCGGGCGTGCAGCCGGTCGTTCTATGGGGCAGCGCTGCTGTCTTCGACTGGGCCTGGTTCCTTATCACCTGTGTTTCCATCGTCGTCTCGTGCGTCGCCTTTGACGTCATCGGCTTGTCCACTGTGCAAGAACTAGGTAGTTATTTAAAATTTTAGTCCACGTCGCACTTACTTTATATCTACCTTCAACTACCTTCGTTGACTTTAATGATTGTTATATACGATAGTGGTCTCATATCCTCCTATTATGGTAAATAATACATATTGGCATCTTTTACTTCAGGACGAATGTACTTGGTCGTTATGCTATACGGGGCTGCGATGTTGCCGCTCACATACATCATGTCGCTAGTATTCAAGGGACCTGCTGTTGGCTTCGTTGGATTCTACTTCCTAAACGTACTTTTCGGTAAGTAACAGAACTGCTAAACGTGATAGAATAAGGTCCTCAATGTGGCTAGTTTCATTCTGGTTCACGAGAAACCCTGTCTGTGTGACCTTGTCTGTTAATTTCCTGAGAGCATTATTTGAGGACGGCCGAATGAATTTTATTGCTGAGCAACTAGCCTAAATTGGCAGTTGAGGAACGTTATAATTCGATTGGTGAAATATCTATTATCAATTGTAGTTTGACCTCTATTGTCCCCAAACCAAGATATTTTTATTGACTAGTTGCAGTAAAATGATGTTATATTCCGAATTGACGTCCATCATCAACATTATAGTTTTGTCAATCAAATGCCCATTCATGTGAATCGTAATAACATCCTACATGATCAACAGTATAGTTTTACCAAAGGTGGAACAACTGACGCCGGTGTCACCTTATTAAAACACATCTTTAACGCATGTGAAGAAGCTCAAGATGCAATATGCCTCTTTTGCGACCTGTCCAAGACATGAATTACGAAACACTTCTCTTGAAGCTGGAGCATTACGGACTGGGTAAACTTGCACTGAGTTTAGTAAAATCATATTTGAATGATAGTCTGCAGCAACAAGTTCAAATAAATGGAGTGAATTCATTTGGGTTTAAAAATCAAAATGGGGGTACCGCGGGGCTCAATATTGGGTCCTATTCCCGTTTTGGTATATAAATGATTTATTATTTACAGAAACTTTGGTGTTATTTGCATCACTGCTTTTAAAAGTAAACCTGACCTTCACGACATAAGATTCGCGTTACCGAATTATAAAAGTATTGAATGTAACGTTGTATTGAATCAAGATACTAGAATTTGTCGAAAAGACCGGTTTCCTAGGGATCACGCTAGAAATGACCGATTCCTTGAAATTCAAAAGTAGCTGTAAATGGTTTAATTAAAATAAATGCTTTGAGTTTGATTTTGACTGGTATCCATTTTATCACATCATATCATTTTATCGGTTGTGTATGGCAGGTATGATGGGCGCGCAGGTGGTGGAGGCACTATCTAATCCTATGCTGGATACGCAGGAAGCCGCCACAATTCTTGACTACGTACTGCAGTTCTTCCCGCTATACAGCCTCGTCACTTCAATCAGGTATTATTTTTAAGTAACTATCTTTACATTAGGCACATAACATTAACATTTTGGCACGTAAACCTTCCAAGTACATTGGAGCTTAATTTTCTTTTCAGTCTTGGATTATTTAGGCCGCGTATGCCTTTCTACGAGACGTTCCATATTATTACTGTTAAAATAATCAAAATCACTTGGTTGCCGTCGCCACCGCCCTCCATAATAGATGTTTATTAAAAGTTATACTTGCTTACTTATGCAATTCGAAACGTATTTCTTGTTCAGGTTTTTGAACCAGATCGGCTTGACGGAGTACACTTGCCTTCAAGGCTGCGAGTACTTGCAAGCGGTGTATCCCAATCTTGAGTGCACCATGGAGAGCATGTGTGGATACTCCGATACCTGCTGCGGTAAGACCCATCGTTTGCCAAATGTAGTTTTATAAGTATCTACTTACCTTAACATAGATACTAAGCTTGTTAATGTATTTAATCAGTGCGTATAAATGATCCCTGCAGGCGCGGATCTAGGTTTGTGCTCAAGGGGGGCAAACGTTTCCTCTGGGAGCACGAGAGGAGGGGGTTGAATTTTTCAAGCCGTGAAAGTCCTTTTCCTCTTTATATCTTAGTAATATACTGTATAAGTACAAAGTAAAAATAGATGATATAAAACTATGTTTATCTCTAATTTAGGTAGTGTTTTTATACTCAGTTTGGGTGGGGGGCAACTGCCTCCCCTTGTATCCGCGCCAAGATCCATGACGATATTTTCAGTTAGAACCTGAAATTATCCCTTGGTTTCAATGTTAATATTTTTCATGGTTTTTGCAGTTTCTGAAAACGCGTTCTTCGATTGGACGGAGCCCGGTATCATGCGGTATTTGCTCAGTTTGTGCTTCTCCTGCGTTTTATTCTGGTTCATTCTCTTGATCATCGAGTACAGACTACTACATAAGGTAATAAATTGTGATAATATAACGTATATGTATACAGACACCCTCTCCGAGTCTTAAATTTTTCAATGTGTATGTAAGAACTGAATAGGTACTTATTTCTATTTTCTACAACTATTTTCGAATCTAAAATTGCATAGTATGATAACGCGCGCACGCAAAGTTACATAACATTCAACTACTTATTACTCCACTGCTTAACATGCAAATATGATGTCCTAAAACTGACCGGTCTCGTTGCTCTTGCACTTAAATTTACACTTTGGCTTAGGTGACTAACGTATGGTCTTTTTACCGTAGTTATTTACATGGAAAAAGACTCCGCCTCCATTGGACGAGAGCACGTTAGACAAGGACGTGCTGCGCGAAGCTAAGAGCGCCGGCTCCGTGGAGCCTCCGCGCCGCGTCGAGCACGCACTGCTGGCCAACGACCTCGCTAAGTACTACGGGAAACATCTTGCCGTAGACCAAGTCTCATTCAGTGAGTGTTTCAACTTTTGTTCTCTGGTTTTATGAAATGAAGTGAGTATGAAGACTTCCAACTGAGCGATATCTATATGCGTAGTTTTGTGGATGCCATGATAACTGTCTACAGCAGCAACGATAATAAATGGGGTGACAACGACTCCGGCGTGGCATGTAACTTATTGAAATACCAGTTTAGCACCAAATGTAGCTAACCTTTTAAATCTTCTTTTCAAGGTGTGAGCGACGGTGAATGCTTCGGTCTATTGGGTGTGAATGGCGCCGGCAAAACGACCACATTCAAGATGCTGATGGGCGACGAATCCATCTCAAGCGGCGAGGCCTATGTCAGCGGACACTCCGTGCAGAGAAACCTCGACAGAGTGCACGAGAATATTGGTCAGTAGCTCTGAGTAGTGTCCCATTGATTCGAATAACATTTTTGGATAACGTTTTGACGTGACAACGTCTAATAAATCGATGAACGCTGGCTGCATGCACGAAAAAGGATGACTCATTGTCCCGTTACGCTCATTCTCCCGTTACGCTCATTGTCCCGTTACGCTCATGGTACGCTTGCGCCGCATCAATGTTTTGTTATGACGTTGTCACGTTAAACTATCGTCCGTAATAGTATATTACTTATCAAGGACTGTAAAAGAAAGAAAGCCCGAAATCGCAGGTATTTGTGACCCGAGCCGTAGTCGAGGGATGTAAATATGCGATAGAGGGCTTTCTTTTTTACTGCCCGTGGTGAGTACACAATTTTACGTCTTCAGCTGGCCATAATGCGAGTTTCACCGTACGCGTAGCGTGCGGTAAAACTCACATTACGGCCAGGTGTGACGTAAACCAACTTTACAGACAACCAATTTTTTTGGAATACACCAAACACTGTGTACCTCCTTAAACGTGTAAGTGTGTGCTATGTTGCAGGCTACTGTCCGCAGTTTGATGCGTTGTTCGGTGAGCTGACGGGTCGCGAGACGCTGCACATGTTCGCGCTGATGAGAGGGCTGCGTATACGTACCGCCGCGCCCACCGCAAACACACTAGCGCAAGCGCTCGGCTTCATGAAACATCTTGACAAAAAGGTATTTTTATGTGCCATACATATGAGTAAGCAAACAGAAGCAGATAACGGTTGGATGGTCCATGGTCGTATCACAATAAAGTTGTCATTATTTATGTGTTCTTTGGTGCATCGCAGGTACACCAGTATTCAGGCGGCACGAAACGCAAGCTGAACACGGCGATAGCATTCATGGGACGAACGCGACTTGTGTTTGTGGATGAGCCTACAACCGGCGTCGATCCCGCTGCCAAACGACATGTAAGTATCTACTATAATAACTTCAACCTATACCTACCTAATTCAGTTCACAAGCCGAGCATAATTTCACTCTGTAACAAAAGTGTTGTGCTAATTTTCTGACAATCTAGATCGATCACTATTTATGTCATAGATCCTGGTCAGTCAGAAGCAGGGTTGTCACTTAATAGTTACTGCTGGAAAACATGGCGAGTCTGTTACCCGATGATCGCCTATTATATTCGCTTAGGCACTAGGCTGCCACTGGCAACACCTTGCAAGTACATGGAACAGTTATCGCAACGAGAATTATTATAATACTAGCTGCCCCCGCGGTTTCACCCGCATAAGTGTCGATCCCGTGGGAATATCAGGATAAAAAGTAGCCTATATGTTAATCCAGGGTGTCAGCTACCTCCATACAACATTTTATCAAAATTGGTCCAGCCGTTTGAGCGTGAAGAAGAGACAAACATACACACACACTCACAAACTTTCGCCTTTATAATATTAGTGTGATGGAATGAACTCCTCGAATCGTCGTCGTCGACGTCTTTAGCTTGTGTTTAGCCTGCATGTGTTGGACGTGGTGCGTATTTTGCGAGCCCTGTCTTATGTAACTTTAAATTTATGCAGGTGTGGCGTGCGACGCGTGGCGTGCAGCGTGCAGGTCGAGGAGTGGTGCTGACGTCACACAGCATGGAGGAGTGCGAAGCGTTATGTTCACGACTCACCATCATGGTCAACGGACGCTTCCAGTGCCTCGGCACGCCACAACACCTCAAGATTAAGTTTTCTGAAGGTATTTCCACGTTTACAAGTTTCCTCCTCCTAACATTGTATTCCTCAATGCTGAGGCTGATATTTTTATGCGTATGATTTTCTACCATCTTTTACAATCATTTTCGACTTGAATAGTGTCGTGAACTGAAAAGGAGAAAGAGTTGCTGATGGTCGGACCTACGTGTTGAACTAGGCATCGTTCTCTTTTCCCTATCTTCAAGATTGTCACTTATTTCTATCTACATAGCAATATTTACAGTTTACCTCCTTAATACTTTAGTACAAAACATGATTCTTAACATAGATTTAGATACGATAGTACTTATATATCTCCTACAAGCTCTCTCCTAAGCTGTTCTCGATTTTCAATCATCAATATATACCTACGTCGTTTCGTGGATCCCGGGACATGATAATACCTAATGATTAGATACTTACTACACGTTAGCATTAAGATTAGGTCCTAATCGTAATGCTAACGGTATCTTAAGACTAGGTTAATTTCTACAAGTACCATAATTAATGTGCATAAAATTCTATTTCAGGTTTCACATTAATTATTAAAATGAAACTGGAAGAAAGAGATAGTGACACAGCTTCGGTAAGAAGCTCATGCAGTGTCACTGATTCTGTCAAAGAATACGTTAATAATAACTTCGAGACTCCGCGGATAATGTAAGTCTTATAAAATAATCTTTATCTAGTGCCTACTAGCTATAGACTGTCTGGACTAAATATACCCGGTTCTTAAAACTCATCATAGTTTTTAAGGTTCAGGAACATCGCACCTTTAAAGAAAAACCGTTACTATACGAAATTTTTCAAGAATTGAGTTACTAATGCCATCTTTCTTAAAATTAACTTTTCTGAATTTTATGTTATAGTGTATATAAATAATGGTGCGGATTCCCTTGTTCACAAACTAAACTAAATTTAAGTTCAGTGGATCTTTTTCTTTCTATTTCATTAAGAAAAGGACAGAAGATAAATTTTAGTTTAGTTCTGTCAAATTAATCAATTGTACAATTTTATATTTTCGTTTAGTAACAGTTTGTCTTTAAAGGTGCGGCATTATCAAACGGTATGATTTATTGAGAAATCATGGATCAAAAATAGATACCTTACTACCTAATTATCGCTTCTCTTTAACTGATGAGTTTCAAAGAGTTGCTCTAGTTAGGTACTTACAATAAGTGCGACTGTTGAGCAGAGGGTCCTGGGTAGGATCCTCAAGTCGGGCAAAGAAGATTACGCTATTCTCTTGAGAGAACTTGAAGCTTACGGTATTAAATGTTTAGTCAACATCCCTATAGCAGCCCAGAGTATGGATTTGTCCCCGGTTGATAGCAATAGGCTGGCCTCTTGTTATGCCTGTTATAGGAATAAAAATGTGTTGACATTGACGACCCAGCAAGTCTTAGTTCATTACAGCAATCCGTGCAATGCACACACTATGGCTCCGAAACTTCCTCCTAAACGTAGTTACTCTTCTGCACATTTTTATGGGGTTCAGGTGGTAGGTACCTAAATTTCGCTTATTTATTTTCCAGGGAGGAGTATGAGGGTCTCCTGACGTATTACCTTCCGGACCGCAGCATGGCGTGGTCACGCATGTTCGGCATCATGGAGCGCGCCAAGCGGGACCTGGAGATCGAAGACTACAGCATCTCGCAGACCACGCTTGAACAAATATTTCTACAGTTCACTAAGTACCAGCGATCAGAAGGCGCACTATAGCGAACAGTTATTTAGTAGTTTAGATAGAAAATCCCTAATCTCGGTTTAATAGGTCGTTCGGAGAAAGATACTCTCTTGTACTTGACTGGTTTTTATGTCATTAGAAGTTGACATTCGAAGGATAGGTATATTTTTTTACTAATCTCTACTGTGGAACAATTTGTGAAGCTAAAGAAGAAATTCGTAATTTTTTTCACTAAAAGGAAAACATGCGACTCGATCCGAAAATAATCTGTTCGCAAATAAGATGTTAGTTCATGTGTATTTATTTTTATATTTATTTAGTCTGAATTTTCTTATGTAAAATTATGTAGCTTGTTATGGTCGCCCTCGCCTCGCTACTCGTACCTATTACGTTACAATACAAGTCACTTGGGGATGTTATTAATCCCAAACTTTATTTTCTAATGGCTTTGTTATATTGTGTTGAGTGTTACGAAAATGACTAATGTCCGTTTTAAATTATTACGTTTACATATAGATATTTTTACTGTGCCGTGAGACAGAGACTCGTGCCCATAATGGGTATCTGTAGCGCTGTAGCGTCGTCAGAACAGCTATGAATGTCAGAGAAATTAATTTTTTAGCAGATTGACAACAATTAGCCGTGTTTTAGGTTTTTTCACGACTAACACAGAATGAAAATTGTGATTAGAATTTACTGACAATTTAAGTTGCTAGTCAAATTGGTAAGCAATCATAAAAATACCTACATTTAAAATAATAATGATAGGCGGCAAAATATTGCACATGTCATATCTACTTGCAACCTGTATTATACAGGATAAGTTTGAAAGGAGTGCATATATTTTAGGAGATAATCAGGTGCATAAAACTGAACAACTTTCCCCCAAGGAACATAGGTCGAAATCTTAAAATTTAAAATCGGCTTTTCATACAAAGTGACTGGTCACGTGACTTATGTTTGTATGAGAAGTTGTTTTTTTTTTTTAGATTTCGACCTTTGTTCCTTGGGGAAAGATGTTCAGTTTTATGCACCTGATTACCAACAAAAATATACGCATTCCTTTTAAACTTATCCAGTATATTATCAGATAATGCGTGTAGGTAATGTATACATACGGATTATGTGTACCTACTTATTTAATTTTAATATTAGCGACATTCCATGACTTAAATTCATTTTTTCATTTAAAAGCTTACGGCTTAGAGCTTCGATCTATTGATCGAAGGCTTAGAGATTAATGAAGGCTGTCAGTAAATGATTTTTAGCATTTTTGTATGGTTAAATATTGTCTTCGAAAATAAATTTACCAAATAAAATAATATATAATACCTAATTACGTAAATTAAAAACATTATTATTAGAAGAACCTACCGGAGATGAAAAAAAAGAAAGAAATGACGTCCATGTATTTATTTACATAATATTAAGGCTTATGATAAATTTATTTATTTGTAACACATGCTCAAGCGATTCGCATGCGCTGCGTTTTTATTATATAAGTGATGTAAATAATGAAAATTAGTGACAATACATGTTTTGTAATATTTTATTACCTACAATTATGTGATTGAACCAAAAATATATTTTTTACTTTCATACCTAAAAGCTTTATTTAGCATTTAATTGTTTTATATATGTACACACTACTACTTACATATTTAGTTAATTTTAGGGTTACTTACTTATAGTACGAGTATCTACATGTGTGATCAAACAATTAAGAATTCCATTAAAAATATCTACAAAATATACATCATCGTTATTCATCAAAAATACCTGCCTATATACCAATCGATTTGTTAATAATATCTACCAAGAATAATAATCATTACGAACAATTTTGTAATCGCTAGTTAATGAGCGATAATAAAATAGTAGTAATAAAAGGAAGCTGATTCACCTAATTTATACTTATTTTTATGTGCCCTAAAATAAACAGGCACTTGGCTATCAGATATGAAATGATAAAATGTAGTTGGTGACGAGGTTATCATCGTTAGTAGCGACGCATTTGCATCGAGTGACAGCGAATTTTTTCATGTTACATAGCATTTTTTTATCTTTATATTTACAAATATAGAGACAAGAATAAACGATTTACAAAAATGACTTTGTGACTAAGAGACTGGCGTCCATACTAGGATACTAGGTCACCCTGCGTGTGACGGATCACCAGGCTCTTACTACGAATTTAATTAACATTGAAATGGGTAATTTTATCTCTAGGCAAATTATTTCAAAGAGGAGATATTGATGACGGGGAAAACAATAGGAGAAAATAACAAACTTAATTATATAAAATGAGCAAGAAACATGCACTGAGACACACGGAAAAAACTTTATGATATCAACTTCATCACCTACGAAATTGGTAAGATTGGAATTAATATTCAGAGAATAGCACAAAAATGAACACTGCAGTCCACTTTCTCCCACCGGCCACTGCATGGAAAACGCCGCTCGCCCCAGTCCTATGCGTAGCCCGTCGCACAGTCCGAGCTACGTCATAGCTGCGCTACGATATCATGAATTAAAAATTGAGAACAAGAAAAAGCATTTTAAGGGTAATCAGCCGATATCGGAATAGGTAGAGGATGTAACATAGATTGGATAATACCTCGTCTAAAATCCCGGAATAATTATAATGACGTTTAAATCCCGGGATTTCAAGGAAGGCAAGGATAACTGACACAGCTCATTCACGTATATGAGAAAAAGTAGGGGTCGCATAACACTGCCCTGGGGGACACCAACAGTAATCGACTACTGGTTGCTGAGGTAGTTTGTAAGTTTTATTACTTGTTTACGACCTGTAAGATAACTCCTGAAGAGATCGTATAGGCCGTCCCGCGAATACCAAGATGCTCTAGCTTCGAAAGAAGTATGGGAATTGAGACAGTGTCGAAGGCCATGGATAGGTCTAAAAAGATGGCAAGAGGTTCATAATTATTCTCCAAATGGCCAATAATCGTATCTGTAAGTTCCAGTACAGCATCTTCGGTGGATTTTCCAGTCCTAAAGCCATACTGATTATTAGAAATGAAGGTTACATTTATTTAGGTATTTGGTGAGTCTATGGTTTATAACTTTTACAAATATCTTTGAGACTCAACACTGAAATGGGTCCGTAATTTACGACATTGTCCTTGTTTTATGGATAGGGGTAAAGTTCCTGTTAAAAAGCAAATATTGAAAATGAAAACAAGGATTGGAATAAGAATGCGACGAGTCGCCTTAATAAAACAAATTGTGATAAAATATACTTAGTTTTATTAAAAATTGTCTATAAACACTACACATACAAACACCGTCCTTATGAATTGGAATATACAAAACATTGAGATGCACAGCGATACTTTAAAGCCAGAATGTTGCATAAATTATGAGTAGTTATACTGTTGAAGCGTAATAATCAAGTAATCATTAAAAACTGTGTATGAGTTCAGCAGACTATTTGTAAAAAGGTTTTTCATAATGCTTATGTTCAAAGGAAATTGTACTAATTAAATTAAATAATAATTAATCTAGGCCCGATTGTAAAATGGCATTAGCTGTATCATTAGCACGGGGTATATTCTTAAATAAATATATTTTTCTAATAACAATAACACAATCAAATTACAATACTTAGATCACAAATCATATCACACAAATTCACAAATGTATTTCTTAATAAATAAATTACAATTGCGTCGATTTCCACAGCCAACAACAGTAATACCAGAAAAGCAATAATTATAGCTTCCTATTCAAAAAGTTTGTTAAATAAGAGAGCATAGGTGACATACAAAATGACTTATAGATATCGATGGCCCCACCGAAAAACGTGCAATGCTTCTTACACGATTTTTTTTTTACATTTTTTGTTTCTTTTGCCTATCCTGCAGCCACTTAATTTTGTTTAAATGAATTTTAGACTCAAGACACGCCTATTATAATAGTGAATTTCTTTGTTCTTGGGAAATAATTAATTTTAAAATTATAGGAATGTAATAATAATAGTTAATATTATAATTACATGTTTTTTGAGTCGCCAAGAAAGTAAATATACAAGTCTATAGCTTATTTTTTTACCAATAATTCGATTATACATTATTTATACCTATTTACAATGAAATGAGCGTTATTGAAGTTTAAACGTTTTTATTTTTTGCTGAAAAGTTGTTATTTCTCTCTTATACGTTTATTCGGTGGGGCCATCGATATGTCATCATCGACCGATGTGAACAGTAAGACCGCGTTCCGAATTGCACTGTTATCGATTTGAGCGTGCATAAACGCGTATCGAATTGGCGTGAGCCAATCGGTCAATCGGCGATCTTGTTATAACGCCAACCATATCCTATATTATTATCACCGTGAGCGCTGTCAAACAGCGCTCAGCTGTCATAATCGTGATATTCTAAATCGGAACGCAAATTAATGATGTGAGTGATAAAAGCGATTACAGCCTAACTCGGAATGTGGCCTTTGTAAGCACACGCTTACTCTAGCATACTGGGAACCGTAAGACAGTTTTTATAACAAAGATCAATACAGCATAAGGAAAGGAAAGACAAAGTGTCGCTTAAGCAAGGACACGGATATCACAAACAACAAGACAACACGACTATTGCGACGTTCATCGCTACTCATCCAAATGTAGGTGCGCGAGTGCGTATTGTTCGTCTGATTCATATTTTGTATGCGATGCTTTGTCTTACCCTTTTGTCAAGCCGACTGTTTATTCTATGAGATTGCGACAAATATAAATATTAATAGCCAATTACTTAAAAGGTAAATTAAGATAATGGCAAGGTGTTGTAGTTTTATTAGTTTTGAAATTTATCTACATTTGTATTTTTTTAAGCTCAAAATACCTTTATTATTAAGTATAATAATAAATTAATAAAACATAGACTTATAAACATCATAACATAATTTTTCAACACGCTTGTAAAGTGACTCTTATTGCAACGCATTTAGGTTCATAATTGATATTATATACACTCGTGTTTTTAGGGTTCCGGAACCCTTATAGTATCGCCACGTCCGTCTGTCTGTCTGTCTGTCCGCGGCTTAGCTCTGAGACTCTTAGTACTAGAAAGCTGAAATTTTTGCCGAGTCGCGATTTGGCAATGAGCACGGACGGACGGATAAATGCGTACATACATGTTGAACTGAGAACTATCCTTTTTTTAAGTCTGTTAATAAAACACGATTGTAAAATGTATGTAATTGATTATACTGTGAAATAATATACATACATGTATGAATACATTGCATGCTTTTTTTGAAGTTGGTTAATAATAATTACTGTGACTTACGGACGGACGGATAGACGGACATGGTGAAACTATAAGGTTCCCTTCCTTGTTTTACTATTTCACGAATAGAAAAGGTCAAACGGAATCTTATTAAGACGGCCTACAAACCCATTTTAGTACACAAGGTCAGATTCACGTAATGTAGGGAAGAAGAGCAAGCAATACGTAGATTTTGATACAGACCCCGCCGGAAATACTAATCCAGGCACGAAACACTAGTGATAGCCTGTTGCAACCAAAATCTATAGATCAAATACTTAGCGGTCTCTGAAACTTTCATACAGAAAAATTAATGACAATACAAGTCTGTTTTTTCCTCGCAAGTGTGTTGAAAAACGTCGTAATAAACGTGTGTGCATTGATCATTACACACTTGGCCTACGGCTCGCGCGAATAATACCGCCTCGGGTGTAATGACCAACATAGCACACTTGTATCATAATGTACACACGGCTACATATCAAGCTATACATTTCCAGTATAAGCTGATTTCGCATTGTATACAATTTCCGCTCAATGAGAGGTCAGCTTATTCTGGAAATGTTTAGCTTGATATGTAGCCGTTTGTACTAATAAGGTCGTGTAAAGAAAGTAAAAAAAAAGTTACGGCTCCATAACTTGAATGAAATAAAACATAATGTAGCATTACATCACGCCTTTATTTCCCAAAGGGTTAGGCAAAGGTAGCATACCCACATTTCACCAAATAGACGAGCAAAAACTGTTTGCATTATAAAGAACAACCATTTTGTTCTTATTGTTTATGGTTCATTATAGAGCAAAAAGAGCTGTACAGCAACTGACCAAATAAAAGTGACACTCAATAAACTACACGACCTCTTTATTTTCCTAAAAGAAGAAGCACCATATTATCTCACTAAAAATAAGTACTGAATAGGCACCTTGTATTAAATAATGATTTTTTTAATTTATCGGCTGTTTTGACTATTCAAAGTCATGAGCTATGTTTGAATTAGAATTCAAACATTTCGGTAAATTGAACTTTTCTTAGGCAGTATTTGTTGGAACAATCATGAGGCAATTACTAAGTACTACGTAACGGGGTGAATAGCGATTCTCCTTGCATTCCTACGCACCTCGTTTTACGGTATATCCGATTTTGCCGCCCGGCTGTGCCGATGAATGCGGACACACCTTAAACATGGTATTTTTGTTTACAGAAGCCTAAGTCAGGTATGATCTTAGAACATATTCGGTATCAACCTAAAATAACAACAGTAACAAAGCTAAGCAGTGATGATGAATGTCATACATCTTGAGATTATGTTTGTGAATATTCAGATCAGTTCAGATCTATCGGCACTATTATAACAAGATATAGTATAATATGGAATGGCGTGAATTATTTATTTATTTAACTGAAAATTCTTTTGTTCTTTGAACCACTTAATGTCAATGAAAAAAACTGAGATATCATAAAAAAATACACGAAAAAAATAGTGTAACTAAATGCGAGATGAGACAAACTACATACCTAGCGACTTTTATTGGGCTTCTCGAATGAAACGATAAGTACAATGTTTTCCGATTGATTATAATATCAACAACAGTGTGCTTTAAGTTCAAAGGATAATTAAAAACATTTGTGACGCTTTTGGAAAGTCTTGAACAGTAATTGAAGGCTTCTGAAAATTGTTCGTATAGTTTGACCGGTACCGCTGTTCCGCGCCTTAGGCATGTCCGGAGCGAGAGTGCATGGGAAGCAGTCACCTCCTTCTGCGAAGTAGTAATCCCTAGTCGCCGCAGGAGACGCCCTGGGCGGCGGGAATTGGTAGCCGATTCCCGGCCACCGTAGCCGCGGGCTTGCGGACGGCGAGCTATGGCCAGTTCGCCGTCCGGTAAGGACCAGGCCGGGTCGACGGCCCATTGTGTTCCACGCGCGCCTCAAAGAGATGTCAGCACGCACTGACGGGGTCCGCTAGGACCAGTGGCTGCCAGGGTTGCGGGTTTGTCCGAAAGGGATACCGTGGCCCTGGCACACAGGCAACTGAAGGAACACGGGTGGGTTTTAGTCAGTAAAATTCTGACACGCCCTCCCGCTCCACCCAGAGCGGGAGAAGTTATTTGATAATTTGCCACCCAAAAAAAAAAAGACATGTGCGGCGACGCGGGACGCGGCGTTGAAGAAAGAGCGGCGGGACGCCGTGAGCGTTGACGAATGAGCGGCGGGACGTCGTGAGCATTGACGAATGAGCGGCGGGACGCCGTGAGCGTTGAAAAATTAGCGGCGTAACGCCGTGAGCGTTGACAAATGAGCCGCGGGATGCCGTGAGCGTTGACCAGTGAGCGGCGGGACGCCGTGAGCGTTGACGAATGAGTGACGGGACGCCGTGAGCGTTGACTAATGAGCGTTGACGAATGAGCGGCGGGACGCCGTGAGCGTTGACGAATGAGCGGCGGGACGCCGTGAGCGTTGAAGAATGAGCGGACTGCACTATCCCCCCTGTCTCGCCACGCACATACCTAAGGCGCGGAACTGCGGTAGTGGTGAAACTATAGTAGAACAGTTGCATTGCGTACATTCTATTTTTATGCATTGAATACACAGTCAAACACATCAACAACAACATTTAACGATACAGTTGCAATACACTAACTATTCCTAAATATTTATTTATAAGTTAATTTTCACATATAAAATATTGAACTTTCAAAATGGTTGTCGTTTTTACTATGCATAGAACAACTTATTGTTAAGTACTAAATTGAGTTTCATATATCCAAATTATCTTAATTTATCTTTGGATTTTGGACCGTTTAGATCGATTTATTTAATCGACGACAGATCAAAACATGAACAACTTGTTAAGTTCAACACATGGACAACGTGTTAAGTAGAAATGTACACTTAAGTATAGCCGGCATTATTTATCAATATTTAGTCATATATTTAGACAATGATACTAAACAGTACAAGTAGTTTGCCTATGCTTTAAAGAAACAATTGAAAAGTGTTTATCATCGACTAGGCGTTTAGAAATTCGATTCATATCTGATTACTCCGTAGTTTAGTTTACCCTGATACTTAAGTTAAGGTTAATTCGGTTGCAAGGATGTTTCAACCTCAGCATTGCCTTGCAATCTCGTAAATTGTAGGAATACCTGTTCAAGCGTCGTTTGTGTGACGGAGTAATCTTCGATCGGGAACTGATTCCGGGCTTCCTCCATTACGTCGAAGACGCGCCACCACGGTAACCCGACGTCGTTGATGTAGTACGTACTGATACCTAGATATGATTCACTACAAAGAAGGATTAACATCAGTATTCAAAATTCGCATTACGACTACTTTATCCGGAAGAGTTCGCAGAAAGGCAAATATTCCGCTAAAAGTAAGTCAGTTGTTTATAATGTGGGTCGAGTCTACATTCAAGGTGATTACACAGAATTTCTAGGTGTAAAAACTACTCACATAAGTCTGGATTCATTGAAATTTTCGGCAACGTAATTATGTATCTTGACCACGTCGTTATCTCTGTCTGGGCCGGACTTGCATTTGACTATTAAGGTGTAACCTGAAAGTTTAACAATACTGATTAAATTTTCTGATCATGTGCTTTAGCTTCAAAGTCAAAGTCAAAACGTTTATTGCGAACTAAGTGTACAATGTTGGTGTTATGTTATGTTAGTAAGTACTTATGACTTAGCAGCCTTTTACAAGCATTGCAATTATCTTTCGTCTGCCCTTATCATCCCAAATTAACATGTATTAAACATTGTTATTACTTAATTATTTTCTTTTATGTTAGTACATACAATTAAATTGAGAAATTATAGTTATGTCAAAATTAAATGTCAATAATAATGAATTTCATCCTTTTCAGGTAGTACAAATTATAATTTTATGGAGTTAAATAGAATAGACTAAATCTTATTGTTTTTATAGGACAGATCGCCACTTTTATACATGAGAGAAAATCGTTATTTTAAGCTTGACTCTAAATATTCTTTTACTGAGTAGAAACATTTTTGGATTAGATAAAGTTTTAGCATTTTTTGGAATGTGAAGCGGCTTCTTAAAATATTATAATTGTAAAAAATAAAAACCCGTCTTGCCAGGAACAACGGGAATGCAAAACTAGTCGAGTGTGTAATAATTAAGCGACTTCTAATATTTATTAAAAAAAAACCCGGAGTTCTTGGATTGCATAACTATTCTGATGCATATTTGTTTAGAATTGGGATTTTTTCCCAACATTTGAAAGTAAGTAAATATGTCAGAAACATATATCAGAAAGCTAAACTTGTAAATCCCAGAACCGCGGGATTTTTTCGATACAAAAGCGCATTCCATATCAGCAAACATCTCAACTTTAGGTGAATATGCATCCGAATATCCGACCTCTACTTATCAATCCATAATGTACACATACAGGTGGTAAGTATTCATAAAATAGAAACAATTATGGACCCTATCGGGCACAGCACTTTTTTAAAATAAGTAGGAGAGGGATTATTTTCTTTATTACTAAATATTAAAATTATTATACAGGAAAAGTTTTTAATCAGTGCGCAAATTTTGACAAATTAAACATAAACGTGTTTTATTATACAACTATTTCATATTTTGATACGACTTAGTACAAAAAAAAAAAAAATCGTTTACGAAAGATGTTTATTTTGAAACTGGTATAATGCATACTTGTCGCGCATCGCGCCGGCGGCGGCGCGGTCAGTGAAGCGGAACGCAGTAGTAGGTATCCATCAGCTGTGCGCTCGCCCATTGATATTATTAGGAATAGATTGTATCCGTATTTTGCTGATTACAAGTGGACTAAAAAAACAGTATTGAACAAATATTGGAAATGTGTTCTATTACTGATACTGAACCACCAAAAATAACGTGTCTAATATTTTTTTATTATCTGACTGACGGAATAAATAATTTTCTTTTTTTCTTACCCAGGTAACATCCCTATTATAGTTAAATATTACAGTTACGATACGCAAGCGTCATTTAGCTAAAAATAATCTGAAAGAGCAACTAGATTGAGGTCGAGCGTTGTCTATTAGTCAGTATAGACCGCTTCAGAACATAATCTAACATCAATTGGTAGATAATCGACGATCATTTTACCTATAAATAGTAAACCTTTGCCTTGGACCTAGGATTAGATGTTGATCTCCTATAATCTGGAAAATGTCCATGTACCACTACTACACTGTATCGATATTTGAAACTTCACTGGAAGAATTCACTGGCTCCTGAAATACAGGTATTCTCATCTAGGTCTAGATTCAGGGTTTCACAAGTTTTTTCTGTATCCCAGTATATGTCAAAAATGTATTTATATGCGGTCGATATCCTTGATCGACACACCTAAATACAGTGGTCATACGAGCATAGTCTCACCTTGCGAGAACTTGTTCTTCAAATGCTGCAGTGGCCCGAGGCAGTACAGGCGTCCGTTGACCATGACGGTGAGGCGCGAACACAGCGCCTCGCATTCCTCCATGCTGTGTGATGTCAGCACCACGCTGCGGCCCGCGAGCACCGCCTCGCTGATACTTGACCATACCAAGCGCTTCGAAGCTGGGTCCATGCCTGGGAAAAATAACTTGGGTTATACAGGGTGGAATTTTTTAAGTACTCTAAATACTGGAGATAGCAAATTTTACTCAAAGAAAACATTGCTTTATTTTTAAAAAGAAATAAATCTGCATTCAAAGATTTTCGCAAACGCGTACAACGCGTTTGCATTATACAACTTGCATTTGTACAACTTCGCAATTTTTTTAGATATAAAAAAAAAAAATACTGTGCCTTTTTTTCTATGGTTCAAAAAATCTAATACAAAAATCCTGTTAAATACCCTATTATATAATGCATTTTCAAAAACGATAATAGGTACGAAAACTTTTACTATTCATGTAAAGAATCATTTAGAGTGCATTCACATTCGACCGTTGCGTAAATGTGGTTGTGTCAATGATACACCGCGTTAGCGCAGCGTCTATGATACATAAAGGTTCGATGAACGCTACACATGAGTCCCAACCATGCCAAAACCACTTTTTTAGGGTTCCGTACCTCAAAAGGGAAAACGGAACCCTTATAGGATCACTCGTGTGTCTGTCTGGCCCTCTGTCACAGCCAATTTGCTCCGAATGTAATGGAGCGATTAAGTTGAAAGGAGAATGGGCAGAATCGTCATATGAGCGGCCAGGAATGGTACATGTTTACTATTGATGTACATTATATGCCATTTAATTTTGCAGATTTTTTATGAAATCGGTGCCGGGAAAAAAAAGTTACACACGGTTAAAAAATATTGCAAGATTTTTTATGAATTTTTTAAATTCCATTTTGTGGTTTTGTTGATAACGGTGATACAACTGCAACTTAACCGTCGTAAGATCATATTACGTTTTAGCACAAATGAGGTACTCTATTTTGTTCATTTCTATGTGCCTTTCATTGTTTTGCCCCTTTAACGACACCCTGACCCAACCTGTGTTATTTATGATACTTAGTCATATTATTAATATTGTTACTTATTACAACCAAGTACTATAATTATTTGAAGATACCTACTTATCTGCATATCTGCTATCGCGCATTTAATGTTTTATGACATTCTATGACAAAAATATGCGAATAGGGTATGTCTTTGCACGTGCGTGCGTGCGACAAGGACGCTTAGTGTATTCTGGTAACGCATCTTCCCTCTCCTTCCGCTACCACAAGCAAGCGCAGATGCATTTACCGCACCGCGGACGTCCCGTCAGCCACACATTGACCATACACTTATAGTACTTATAAGTTCTTAAACTTATTAAAACCATTTTTATTAGTCACTACCGATGGGTACATCATCTATGTGACTGGCCTACATAGTGGCAAACAGTCAGATGCCAGTATAATAAATAAAATACTGAACCACGAAGAACATCCATTTCACTGTTTTTTTGAACAGGGTCATATATTTGTACTGAACAGAGGTTTTCGCGATTGCATTTTAGATTTACATGCGTTCGGGTATGAGACATATATGCCACACAGTGTTGATAGCGACGAAATACAACTAACTATTCAACAAGCTAACGATTCGCGTATAGTCACTTTAATAAGATGGGTAGTTGAAGTAGTAAATGGGAGGTTCAAGCGCGATAATAAGTTATTCAGACAAGATTTTTTTCATAATGCATTACCGCATATGATGGAGGACTTTCGAATCGCAGCGATAATTATTAATTGTTTTCACGTACCAGTACAAAACAGTATTCATACTGAAGCATTTATGGCAAGAATCGAAGAAAGAAGAGGCATGGAAAACCTCCTTTCAAACTACGTCACAAGACGAAGGTTGAACACAAGTCGGGCAGCGTTCCAAAATATGGACGGTAATCTTCCTGGTTTTGAAAATTTCATAAGACTCACAGAACAAGAATTAATAGTGATTGCATACGGATCGTACCAATTAAAGCTGGCAAACAGCTACTATAGTGAACACGTCCATGACAGTGGTGTGTATACTGTACAAATACATAGACACCAAAAGCACATTGTCGAAGAGCTCAACAGTATAGGTATAGCGGGATCTGTGTGTGTGGCTTTTGAGGGGACGCATAAAGTCAAGACATACGCGATCACGGATATATAATGCTTACATAGCTGTTAACAATTCAGATGCAGGCTTAAGAGCACTACAACACTATTACTGCTCATGTAAGGCTGGCAGAGACGAACACTAGGTTGTTGTGCCCACATAATGGTAATTGTAAGGTATGTATGGTATTGACTATCTTATGCAAGATATTTGAATAACATTCATAGACCAGCTCAGTTTTAGATTAAATCATAGTCTAGTAGTAATTAGCTATTGTGTTGTAAACGAGAATAAATGTTTTTGAGTAGCTAAAACTCTCTTTTTTCATTTCACCCTAAGGTCTTCTCCTTTGTAATAACCTATTACCACTCTTTTGTACTTTAGCCAAAACATTTATTACCTACATCAAATAAATAACTAAAAAAACATTAACTAATTAATTATTAAAAATGCTTACTTGCACCCTTAATTCTACATACACTTTAAAATAATAATAAAAACAAAGTAAGCAATTAATGTTTAAAATATAATGTAATTATATTAACTATTTTATGACGGCACCATGGCGGCGTTGTAGTTGTATAAAGCTATCAAAAGAAGTACGTATTATAAAATAAAAAATAACTTCATTAGAGTAGAAAATAATATAAAAATGTATAAAATAATAATATACAATAATTATGTAACCTTAGGTAACTTTTCTTTCCCGGCGCCAACTTCAATGAAACATTGCAAAATTAAACTGCACATAATGCACATCAAAAACAAACATGTAGTATTTTTGGCCGCAAATAGGACAGGGTCCATACATTTTTGCCCATTCTCCTTTGGTATTCATATCAATTTAAGTGACCCAAACACGGACGTGAACCGTAAATAAATGAATTTAGAATATTGGGGTCAGTTTTGAGGGGCAAACAAGAAAATAAAAAATAAAAAGTTTTGCAAACTGTACCGTGTGACATATCAAATAAAAGGGCTTACTGTGAGGGTCTAAAATACGTTTTTTTATAATTTTAGAATAAATTGTTTTAAAGTTATAAGTGAAAATAGACGAAAATTGACCATTCCCCCCTTATCTCTGAAACTACTGAACCTAAAATTTTGAAAAAAATAAATTAAAAATAGTTCTATACTTATAGATTATTACAGGAAAATCTATAAGAAGTCTATGGTCTTAAAATAACATGGTAAATCTCTCGATATTGTGCGTACAAACTTACATTTGCTGTTGGAATGTATGGGAGATTATGTTTACCAACTACAATGTTATGTCTGTTCTTAGGATAAATTCTTTCCAAGTACGGAACCCTTTATTGTGCGTGGTCCGACACGCACTTGGGCGGTTTTTTTTTTTGTAAACGTTACAAAACACTTCCTTTAATTTCTTGCAGTAAAAGTAGGAATTGACTTCAAAATAGAACATTGTTAGGTATTTGTTTAATTTTACCTGTAGTCGGTTCATCAAGAAACACCAGCGACGAATCTCCGAGTAGTGAAACAGCTGTGCTGATTTTTCTTTTAGTTCCACCGCTGCATTCATATACCTGAAAGAAAACAATTGTTACAGATTAACACTTTGTGCCAACCGCAAGAAACGTGGGACAAGGGCAGGCAAGGGAAGATAGTCAACAAGTAGGTCTATGATTTAACTAAATATTCAATTTTAAGGGGGATCCGAGGGAGAGCTATATTGAAGTTTCAAATTATTTTAATTCAGTAATTATTGTGTCATAATTGCCGCGTAATGAATTTTCGTCACGGTAAAACGTAAGATAGCAAAGCAAATTACATTAAAAAAAAAAAAACGTATTTTGTATTTCGTGAACTACATTGAACGAATCACAAAGTCTAAAACAGGATACCTTTTTATAATCTCAACGAATATACTAAAAACTGTAACCATTCTTTGTTATTAACTTATTAGACTAATAATATAATTATGACTGACCTTCTTATCGTAGTGTCTCAAGAAGCCGAGAGTCGTAGCGAGATGTAAAGCGCGCGGCTCTCCGACCGCGGCCGGGATACCGCGCAGCAGACAAAAGATCCGCAGCGTCTCGCGACCCGTCAGGTTCTCGAACAACGCGTCGAACTGCGGGCAGTAGCCTGCGACACGACAATAATATACGCTCTACAATGTATTACAATATACGTGTTCGCTAGTACCACCGGTGGTACAGTTGGGTGGTACTAGTGGGAACAAAGGTTATTGTCAGGGGTTCTTGACTAAGTAATAACAATATCCTATATTTCAGACAGTATTACATTACATTATATAAATTTTAAGAATAATATTATAGAACTTTTTTCTCCTGGCTATTATCCCAATTTATTTGGGGTCAGCCCTCCTAGTACGTCTCCGCCGGACGGTTGTGGATTGTCTCTTTTGTTGTGTTGCTCGATAGTGGTGCCGATTCCCTTGTTCACAAACTAAACTAAATTTATGTTCAGTGCATCTTTTTCTTTCTATTCCATTGAGAAAAGGCCAGAAGATAAATTTAAGTTTAGTCCTGTCAAATTAATCAGCGCCTGTCACTACTCCATACAAGTTTAGACGTGATTAAAAACTTGCCAACTAAAATTACGTAAATTTACGTCAAGCGCTGATTAATTTGACAGGACTAAACTAAAATTTATCTTCTGTCCTTTCCTTAATGAAATAGAAAGAAAAAGATGCACTGAACTTAAAATTAGTTTAGTTTGTGAACAAGGGAATCGGCACCATTATATCCTTTTTTTTTGTTCGTAGCCAAGTTACAGGTGGTCATCCACGGTCTCTGTTTCCGTCTTTTATATTCATAACCCTTTCAGTCAGATTGGCATCATCTCGCCTCGTCACATGTCCGTACCTGCGCGACTTTAAAAATACCACGGATATATTCGTTTCTTATTTTATCCATTTTCGAAACTCCACCAGAACAGCGTAGCATCTTCATCTCTGTGGTGTGAATTTACTGTTCATCCGTCTTTCTCATCGGCCAGCACTCAGATAGTAGGGCTGGTCTTATTGCCCTTTTGTATACGTTGCCTTGATAGTATAGCACTAATAACAATTTTTAATTTGCAATAAGTATTCGAAAGTTGAGCTACGCCTTCCGGAAGGGAGTCGGTTCGTGCATCGATGACCATCCACTGTTTAACGAGACCCCTCCGTGCCTCGGTAAGTACCGGCTGTTATGTGTAGATCTTTGACAGTCATTACGGGTAGACAGAACACCGAAATTCTGACAACCAATCGGACGTAGTTAAACGAAAAGGATCCAATCCACAATCTGGTCAAAAATGAGTCAAGTGTACCAAACTGAGTCTAAATATCGATACTATCGGCGAGTAAAATAGATCCAAGCAAAAAAGAACAGTTTATCATTTTGATCAACCTCAGAACCAGCCCACATGCATAGAAATATAAAATACTAGCTTTTGCCCGCGGCTCCGCCCGCGTGGATGTCGGTTATCGCGTAAAAAAGTAGCCTATGTCCTTCTCCATATCCCAGGCTATATCTCTGCCAAATTTTATGACGATCGGTTCAGCGGTTTAGGCGTGAAAACGTAACATACAGACAGACAGACAGACAAACAGACAGACAGAGTTACTTTCACATTTATAATATTAGTATGGATGTTATATCTTCTTAGCTTCAAACGTCAATATCTCTAAAAGGACTTTGTGTGGATTGGATCCTTTCGTTTAATTATGTCCAATCTTACCAAGGCATAGGGCAGTGATAGCCTAGTGGTGTGACCGTCGGACTGCGAAGTCATAGGTCCCGAGTTCGAACCCAAGGCACGGACCTCTGACTTTTCGGATTCGTGTGCGTATTGTATAATTATCACTTGTTTAAAAAACGGTGAAAGAAAAAATCGTGAGGAAACCTGACGTGTCTGAGAGATATTTCTCGACGGCACACAGTGGAACGAATGTATGGGAGCGGTTGGACGTAGACATGTCCGAAAAAAAAGAGTAAAATTATGCCAAACTAATGATGCCATCTTATTCGATTACTTAATGCCTTCATAACTTGTGGTGATGAATTTCTTCATAACTCCCATATTTCGGGAGTAATTTGAGAAAATGTGAAATTTTACTATGAAAATGAGTGTATCGAGCTCTCTCCCTCCTGATTCCGGGCTTGTTTCAAGTAGCGGTCTCTAATATCATAATGCTAATACTAAGAGCTATATTTAATACTAAGACACATAGTGCGCCAAATGTGCACTTTCTGGGATAAAAGGAATTGAAAATTTAAAAAAAAAACGTTTTTTCCCCATTTGTATTTACTTTAAACCGCAGACAGACTTATTAAGAGGTCTATAAATATATTATATATATACAGAAATATATATTAACAAAAATATTCACAAGAACTGATGAGAGTATGACTTTTAAGTAAGTTGATAATAAATTACCTAGTTTCATTAAAAGTACAATAAATAATTAAGATGTAAGCTCTAATTTACTAAGTTACACATTTTAAAACAATAACATCATTTAATTATCTTCGTCATCATCATCATCATCAATTAATTCAAATTCAGAATCGATGTCCGCTAAATCATTTATGTTAACAAATTCGATATCACTTTTCTCAGAATCCGTAAGCTCATAAAATTCCTTAAAAGAAGATTTTTTTACAAACTTATTTCCTTTTGGACGGATACTTGTAACAAGTGGATCAGAAGACAGTAAAAGATTGTGCATAATATCTTCATTGCATGAGATACTGCTATGCTTTCGAGAATGCCCCTCTCTATATTTTCTAAAATCTTTATTTCTAGCCTCAGATGCCTCTTCGGATAGAAAACCAATGGGCACAATTGACATGTTCTGAACTATGTCTGGCCCATGCATTAAAATTTTATGAAGTGAAGAAGGCATATAATACCATGGGTATAACTCCACGTAAAGCTTAGCAGTATCAAAGCAGAACTCTCGGAATTTAGTTACGTTGATCTTCTCTCCTGATGAAATACACTGCAAGATCACACAGATTTTTCTTAAAAGCATAGCATCTATTCCGGTCAGTTCAGCAGATTTAGTGTAGTTTTCAAAAAATCTCCTTGCCGAGTTGCCATTGTTGGTGGATCCACTGCCTTGTTTCACAACATCGAGAAGTAAGCCCGTTTCTCTTCTTACAGCCTCTTGAACTCTTTTCTTCCTGTCATCAACTTGCCTTTTTGCTATATCACCCCTTACTTGCCATGATTTTATGTCTAATTTGTAGGAAATGTGTAATAAGCATTCCATTGAGCGAATCCAAGCGTGAAGGGTGCTTAAGCTATATTTATACATGTCCTCGTTTGCGTGTTTATCTTTGATTAACTCTAAATTATTCATTTCTTTAGGACAAGCCTTGCATATGTCACACACTGAAGCTGCTGTATTGGATATAATGGAATGAATTTTACCATCAATCATTGTCAACAGCAGTTGGTGTTTGACACTAATTCCATCAGTGATGGTGGATGGAGTTAAGGCTTCAATCTCTGCTTCGATTTCAGCCATCTCTCTCTGCACATTTTCTTTGGTTTCCTTTATAAACTTAAACAATATTGGCCGGCAAAATGAAGTGGAAGATGGTCGCTCGTTTTCCCAAATTGTTACACCTTTTGAGACGAGCCGCAGTGGTACAAGACTAATCATAAAATTACTAGCAAGATCGATTTGCTCATCTTCACTCGTCCTTTGATGATAAATGCTTTGGCTAGATGATCCGTCAAAACCCCATTTGCTGGTCAATACGAGCTGTTGATTGGGATCAACAGGGGTTTCTAACGACCTAATAAGTCTTCTTGAGGTTAAATCCATCAAGGCTTGTAATTTGATTTTTGCAGAGCTCTCTGTAACTGTGAGATCTTCTTTGGCCGGATAGCACTTAATTTTTTCTTTAACCAACATGTAGTAACTCGGGTATTGAAGAGCTCCTTCTTGAGTGTTGAAATCCCGAAGAGTGTTATAGCGCCATTTCGATAAGTTCATCGATACATAAAGAGCCAATGCCTTCAAAGGGGATATTTCCCGTACCTGAATTGATTTACCTTCAATGAAGGCTTTGATTTTTGAGGCCTCTTCTGGATTCTCCGTCAAGTATTTCATAACATAAGCTGTATCGCTTTGTCCTGCCTTTTGAAGCGCCCTTTCGGCCGAAAACATAATTTCAGCGCTGCTACTGCTGCATGAAAGACTATCTTCAGTGCGTCTTCTTTTTTGCCGGTTACTAAGGTCCTCAAAAGATTTACGAGGACTAGGATGTGTACAAGTTGAAGCATCAGATTTAGCAGGAGAAATTATGGGCTCGATGACGTCACTTATATTTTCTGTAGAAGGTTCCATATTTTCATTCTGTAATTCCGGCCATTGAATTGCAGCCTGTAGCCAAATCTCATGTTTCTTCCGAAACTTATCTGTGCTTCTTCCAGACTGTGTCCATTTTGCATAAATGCGGTAGCAAAATCGACGACACCAGTCTTTTAAACTTGTTTCAGCACTTTCACATAACTGAACACAACTGTTATCTTTTAAAACACTGAACAAATAGTTAAAGTCGCGTAAATCTTTATGTGCGCGTGCGCATAAAGCAACGTGAATATCAAGATTTGTATTAAAATTTGGAAAATACATTGCGAGATTAGCTTGGATACAACGAGGTGTAAATCAACACTGATTTTAAAGTTACTAATAGTGACCTATTTATATAAAATCCAGGTATCCCAGGTATCCTTTGTTAAATATTGCAAGGTAATTAGTTATTGTGATAATTAGTAAATGATGCATGCTAAATTAGTGTATTAAGAGCCATTTAGTAATTAAATAATAGCAATGTTCTTATCAGTAATCATTAGTGCATCAGTTTTATATGTAAACCTTAAGTCCCTAATTATATATCCTAATTAGCTTATATCTTCTCTAATTGGCTGCTCAGAAATGTTATTGTAATAAGGTAAACCTTTAGAAAAACGGTTTTAATCAACAAAATAAACAAAAAATAAAAAAATTGTGTTATAAAATAAACATCACTCTTTATCCCAGAAAGGTGCACTTTCTGGGATAAAGAGTGATGTTTATTTTATGATCCACTTGTTACAAGTATCCGTCCAAAAGGAAATAAGTTTGTAAAAAAATCTTCTTTTAAGGAATTTTATGAGCTTACGGATTCTGAGAAAAGTGATATCGAATTTGTTAACATAAATGATTTAGCGGACATCGATTCTGAATTTGAATTAATTGATGATGATGATGATGACGAAGATAATTAAATGATGTTATTGTTTTAAAATGTGTAACTTAGTAAATTAGAGCTTACATCTTAATTATTTATTGTACTTTTAATGAAACTAGGTAATTTATTATCAACTTACTTAAAAGTCATACTCTCATCAGTTCTTGTGAATATTTTTGTTAATATATATTTCTGTATATATATAATATATTTATAGACCTCTTAATAAGTCTGTCTGCGGTTTAAAGTAAATACAAATGGGGAAAAAACGTTTTTTTTTTAAATTTTCATTTCCTTTTATCCCAGAAAGTGCACATTTGGCGCACTATGTGTCTTAGTATTAAATATAGCTCTTAGTAATAGCATTACGATATTAGAGACCGCTACTTGAAACAAGCCCGGAATCAGGAGGGAGAGAGCTCGATACACTCATTTTCATAGTAAAATTTCACATTTTCTCAAATTACTCCCGAAATATGGGAGTTATGAAGAAATTCATCACCACAATTTATGAAGGCATTAAGTAATCGAATAAGATGGCATCATTAGTTTGTCATAATTTTACTCTTATTTTTCGGACATGTCTACGTCCAACCGCTCCCATACATTCGTTCCACTGTGCGGCATGTGTAGCCAATACCCGTTGAGGGGTCCTTAATTAGTTAAATTATGAACTTTACTTTTTTAACATTTTTATTTTTTGTAATTAAGGAATATTAAAGGCTCTTTTAATTTTTTATTTGTAGCCAAGTCAGAGGCCCATGGGCGGTAAAAACTCGTCACCAGATTAGTCACTAACCACACGAAAAGAAGAAGACCAAGGGGTATTGTGTTACCCAGTAACTGGGTTATGGAGGTCAGATAGTAAGTCGCTCCATGTAAAATACTGGTATTCAGCTGCATCATGGAAGCTAACATCAACATAGTTGGGAAAAGTCTCTATAACAAATGTCGACTTTATTAACGTGTGAATAAGACTGATTTAAGAATGGTTGTTACCATTTAACAGGTCATAAAATATATAAGTTCCAGAAGAAAAGAATAGGGATGGACCGAACATGGGTTTCACCGAATACGAACATTCGGCCGAATGATCGGTAAAACTTTTACCGAACCGAATATTCGGCATAATTGATTCCCTTAAGTGAACAGTATACAGTCTGAATTGTTTTTTTTTTTTTCTTTACTATGGGCTTGCTCAGTGCCAGTTTAAGCATTACCGGCGCCCTGGGCGAGGTGTCTACGACGCCCCCTTTCTACTCTCGAATTAAAACATGCGAAAAAAAAAACAGCTAGTTTTTTTTAAAACAACCGTTTATTTCAATAAAACATTATCTAAAAAAAATATACTTTACGTCACACCTGGCCATAATGTGAGTTTTACCGCACGCTACAGTAAATCTCTCGATATTGTGCGTACAAACTTACATTTGCAGTAGAAATGTATGGGGGAACATGTTTATCAACTAAAATGTTAAGTTTGTTCTTGGGATAAATTCATCCCAGCAACGGAACCCTTCTTGTGCGTGGTCCGACACGCGCTTGGTCGGTTTTTATCTACTGTTATTGGAAATAAAGCTAGTGTCGTCAAAAACATAAAGCTGCACTGTAAATTACTTACCTATTAAAAATAACACATTTAACACTCAAAAAATGATAAATCATACACGGCTCAATACAGTAAAAACTTTGAGTACCACTTTGCCGAACATTCGTCAATATAGCCGAATATTCGGTAAACCTGCCGAATACCGAATATAAAACGAATATTCGGCCCATCCCTAGAAATTAAACAAACGCTTTATCAATACGACGATCAAGTATCTGAATAGTTAATATCGTGTTAGCTGTTGTGGTCAATGCAGAAAATAACAACATAAGATTCAAGATACATTTTAAATAAATAATTGACTTTGACTGACCGATGTGCCTGTAGACATCTTGTAAGTGCGTCTTGATGGAGAGTCCGTGCACGAATGCGTCTCCGGCCGAGATGTGCACGTCGCCCGTCAACATACGAAACGTGGTCGTTTTGCCCGCGCCATTTATACCCAGCAGCCCGAAGCATTCGCCTTTGTGCACCGCTGATAAAAAATGAAACAGATTGATGTGATCATGATTCCTATGAGAGTTGAGGGGAAGGGGTAACGTTTCCAAATTAGACGCGGCTTTTTGAAATCTAGAATTCAATTTATTTTAACATTACCTATTATAAAACGCAACGTCCCTGTCTGTTAGTGCGCATATAACTCAAGAACCACACCTTTTCACTGCCACGTCAAAAAAACAAAAACATGCCATCGGCGCCAAGATACGAATGCATCCGTTCGAGTTTTTGTCATCATATGTAAATATTGATGAAATATAAAGAATGAAGTTCTACTAATATAAATAAGGATGAGTCAAGGAACATAATTAACAAAAGAAATAAAAAAACAATGTTGTTTTGTGGGCTTTATTTATAGATTTACGTATAAAAGTTTGTCATGTAGTCGTTACGTGGCGTGCTGGGCACATTTTGTTTGACATCTATACATGACTCTGGCGGTCAAAAGGTTAATTGGACTATCGTGATTTTCTGCCAAAAATGTATTAATAATAATTTTCACGATGTAGTGTTTTTCCCACCCTGTCTAATTATACTAACCAAACGTAAGCCTGTTGACAGCGAGGAATTGGTCGAAGAACTTGGTGAGGTCCCTGCACACGAGGCTTTGCTGTGATACTTGCGCTCTAGTCAGCGCTTGCACTTCGCAGCGTTCCTTCGCCACATCACTGTCTTCTTCTACTAAGGGCCGCGTTGGCTGGTGCTTCGAAGAGTAGAACACCTTAATGAAAGATAAGGAATCGTTAATTATACATGAAAAGTTTTTACCAATGCGCAAATTTTGACAAAATTAAACTTAAACGAGTTTATAAGTTTTTAAACTGTCATGGTCACTAATATTATTATTAACACAAACGGGATATTTACCATGTTTATTATTTGTTATGAGTTCCTGATAGTACCAAATATAGGAACTTCAACCGGGATGATGGGTTTCAACTGTCGAGAGCCTGGAATCCAGTGGTTGAGCTGTGTAAAAACCGAAGAAGTGCCGAAAAAAGTTCGCGAGCGGACACAGTGAGTTTCGTGTGCCGGGAACAGAATCGAGTTGCGAATGACAGTGGTAGCGGTACTGGAGTGCAAAAAACGAACAAGAAAGAGGGTAGACCGTTTTGTCTGCTCATAAACACCCACCCGCAATGACTTCAGTTTATCCGTGATCATGGTGCTTGCAACAGCGCCGAAATATCGGGAACTCATAACAAATAATAAACATGGTAAATATCCCGTTTGTGTTAATAATATTAAACGAGTTTTATTAACCACCTATTTCTTATTTTAATACGTCTTAGTACAAAAAAATAATAATAATAAGTTATCGTTAACGAAAGAGGTTTATTTTGAGACTGGTTTATTCGATATACGCCGCGCAACGGCGCGTGCAGTGAAGCGGAACGCAATTGTAGGTACCTATCAGCTGTGTGCCTGCGCAATTCGCCGATGAAGGTATCTAAGCAGGTTATTAATCGCAATTTTAATGTGTTATTTTTTTTTTTATATAGAAAAAATAATGGAAATACAGATAGTGATACACCAAAAAAAATATTGCGGACTGGTTAAAAACTTATCCTGTATAGTCTTGAGCTTGATTTGACTATCGTGGAAATATCACATCAATCCGACAACTTGAAAACTAAGGCTACGGACTCGTCATTTGACGAATGCATGCAACCTACAAATGACGGTGGAGGAAGGAGGAGTTTCTTGCCCGTTCTTCTCCATAGGTACCTACGCTTTGGAATGGGAATGTAGCTTAATTTTTCTTACTGACCGACTCCTTGACAATTCAAAAGTGCCTGTAAATGGTTTAATTGAAATAAATGATTTGAGTTTGAGTTTGACTATAGGCGAATTTTGCATATTTGCTATGTTGACGCTGCTTCATGCAATCGTCAATCACGCTACGAAACATCTCAGTTTTCTTTCAACTAGCATCGAGAAAGCACGTCTTTTCGTTGTGAAAATGTCAAGTGATGATGATGAAGTGATTATAGCATACAACTTTATTAGAAGACAACGAAACAGGCGAAGAAAGTACTGGTACTCGAGAGGTAAAAAAAAAAGTTAAATACTCGAGTCGGTCGAGTAGTGACATGCTGCCGCGCGCACTGCATGACGAACGTATGACGAGAGGCTGACGCGACGTTGCCGCTCCGTGGACACAGTTTTGATTGTTTCTACGCAAGATGCAGCAGAAGCATTCGTCTTGCAATCGTCAATTAACGAAAGCGTGCGCATGACGTGCGGTTTACGTGGACAATAGGCCTTAGACATGCCGTTGAGATGGCATGTTCATTTATAAGCTAGAACTGTTTCCAAGGTCGAAAATTAGTCAGTAAAGTTGAGAATATACATTTTATTATGAGAAGAAGATAGTATTCGTAACTTGACTCAACATACCTTGTTCAAAAGCTCATATTCCTTGATCAGCAGCAGGGTGAACGATATTATCCCAACCATGCTCATCATGAACAGATATCTTCCGATGCCGGGTTCATTCCACTGCATGTAAGGGTTGTCGTCGACTGAGAAAACCGAGTAAGTAAAAAAATACAGTACCTACTCGTATTGTGTTATTTTTTTTAGGCAAGAAGTTACGGTGAAGTTACAACATACAAAACATCGTTAAAGCCAAATGGCAAATAAGTTATTTTATAAATTTTCTGTATAGCTTTAAACAAATCTATTTATCAGTCGATAAATTAATAAGTATATTATATTATTATTAGATATATTAATAGAAGAAGGTAGTGCAGGTTAGATGGCAGTCTCTACCAATGCTTTTTTTAAGAATTCATAAACTGGAAGCAGACATCAACAGCATTGAGAATAAACACTAAATATCAATATAATCCAGTACGAATGTAGTTCAATTAAACAAGTTAAAACACTATTTAGCATTTCATTTAGTTCTGATGTTACAGAAATTTATTGATGCTACTGATAATGCAATACACGTAGCCAATCTCGGGATTTCTTTTTAGATTGCCATCAAAATACATGCTGCAGCTACATTATTGGACGAACATTCGTGGTGATTAGGGTAAATCATCTTATTTAGTTGTCGGCGATGGGTCCGAAAATCGCATTTCGCCCCTGCGGCGTTCAAGAGTTCATAATACCTCAGGGCCACCTCAGTCTTTATCTCGCTTGCACACTATTGGTCCCGGTCACGCGAGCAAGCGAGACAGGGCAGCAGGGAGAAGGCTCCAAAGGCGCCGATAGTTTAATAAATTAATTTATTTTTACGGTGAAAAATAACGGTTATTAAAAATAAACATAAGACCTGCTTTATAGTTAGTTCAGTTAATACGCAAAGTTTCATTATCTATTGAAGTATTCTTTGAATACCAGCGGTTTATTGTTCGGTCTGGAGGTAACTTTGGAATTTTTTTCTATAAAATTTAATGGAATCGTGTTTTCGTTAAACATAGTATTTAAGATGATACTAGTCGATACTTTTTCCATTCAAATTTCGGGGGATATTACTCCATTGTTCGAAATTGTACATCCAAAGTTAAACATGATATCGTTTTGTCTTATTATTAATTTTGTCTGTACGGAAGCGGAATATTAAAATAAAAAGCCATTAAAAAGTTATGAGCCAACAAAGATTCATTTTTCCTGCTAATTTTAACGCAATTTTGGGCGTAAATAAGTAATAAAATAAGTGTAAAATCTCCAAAACAAAGTCCGCTCCGACAAAGCTCAATTATCGAAGATTTCAATAAACTTTATTCCTAATTGATTTCTCCAGTACTTTTTTCATAAAACTCAAACTTCCAAAGGACTTTTCATAGTTTTTTACGCGCGCGGTTTACTATGAATTATCGTGCATTTCACACGATGACGGACACAATGCTAGGTGAGACAGCGTGCTTTTTGGCCACGCCCACCAGTGAGTTCGAGCCCGCGACTAGTTGGCTCTTAACATTAATCCTCAACTTTACTATATATTTATTTCAAAATTAATGCTGCAGTATTTTCGACATAACGGAGGATCATGCTAAGCCATTTGAGGTAGTATAGACTCTTAAACATTTATTCGCACAGGAAACTTAAAAAGACAACGTTAATACTAAACTAGCATACAAAAGCACTACAGTACATAACACGCACCCACAAGACTCACTTACTACAACAGACGGAGAGGTTGAGCTGCTGGCAGATAGTGTACCGCGTGCAGTTGTCGATGTTGAGCTGGTTGCACAGACCGTCGCACGCCAGCATTTGGAACGACGACACGCTCATGTCCCTACGGAACAATTATACGAGTGAAACGGTTCTACTGCTTATAACTAATGGCATTTTGTTAGAATGGGACACAAAGAACTTGCTTTGTACCGCTCATATCTTCAGGAATTCACTTCTGTTATTTTTCTAAATGATAACCATCTATCCATTGATGTATACAAGTTAGTAATTGGTCTTTAATGAGAGCTTAAGCCACCAAGTGCCAGGCAATTAAACAATAACTGTGCATAAGTAAAACTTTATTTTAGTCTTTTGCTACTTGTGCAGATAAAACGGCAGCTACAATTTAAGCGCTTAATACAGCGTGAATAAAACATGTTTTTGGATTACTTCAAGTATTTATCCCAATATGTGGACGATTACAATTACTTATTAACACCAAAATAAAATAAAATATTACCTGAAACTTCTACTGATGCAGTAAATGGGCAACGGAGAAAAAACCCAGTCGAACAGATGAGCGTAAAACGGACTGCCTACTTCTGGTAATCTCAATAATTCGGTGATTAAAAATGGCATGCAACCTGATGAAATAAAAACAATGAATATATTATTCGCTTTAAAATTAATACAGCTTGTGAAATCTGTGCCATTCGCAAAATACAAGAATGATAAATTTCAAGATCGGTTTCATGATTTGGTTGTGTAAACTAAATTCAAATAAGCTGTTCATGTTTTATAATTACCTATCTCTCGAATATTTTATGTACTCACCCGTAAATATATTCATAAAACACATTTTTGAGAAGCCCGTTGCGGCGGCTTCGAAATAGAATGATGCGAGGTAATGTACTGGTATTGTCGCTACCGAGAACACAACTAAGACTAGAAGTACTCTGCCTGCAATAGATTATAGTCATTTAAAGTATACTCCATTTACTATAGCATTAGACAAATAACGGCTAAATAACGACAGTTATTGTGTAATATTGTTGATATTACTGCACTTTAGAGTTATTTTTTTAATGTAAATGGTAAATAGATTACAGTGCTTTGTATTTATCGTAAAATAACAGAGTTTATTAAACGTTTACATCGAAATAACGAAAGGGTGAGAACAGTTATTTGTCTAATGTTATAATAAATGGAGTAAAGATACCTTGAATTAAAAGTAATTGTTATAGATATTAAAATACCTTTTGTTTAATGTATAATAAATTAATAATGCGTCTTATTTGGGACAGCGCTCCTGGATGGGCGAGTCCTATTACTGGCTGGACGTACGACGCGTTGCGTGAGTTCAGTACAGAACACGCAGACTAACCACTCAAGGTCACTGGCATTTATCTGCGTCTTAAGTTTAATTTTTTGTATTTTACGCTTTTCTACGTAATATAATAAAACCAAATAATTAGAATGACCTGGGAAATGTCGACTACCCCCGAAACGTCACTTTGACAATGATATTTTATTTGTTTTCAATTTTGATCTCGAATTTCATTTCCGAGTATAGTTTCCTCTGAGTTATTAATCGAATATATTTCATTCAACTGACCTAATTCAGCAGGCGTAGCTAGTGTGTTTTCTTGAAAGCACGCGAGAGTGAACACAATGCAGAGGTAGACCAGAAACAGCCACAACCAGTCCCATATGAACGCAGTTACCCACATGACCGCGGGCCGTACGCCCGAAACGCGCTGAAGCAGCTTAGCGCCGCTTATGCGCTCCTGGTAACGGAGAGAATATAATTATGTAGAATCAGCTTTCGAAAAGTATGCATTATCATCGTCTTAAACTGCAAACAGACTTTCTGATGAGTATTCTGACTATTCTAGATACTAAAATTAGAAGGAGCTCGTGGCTAAGTAATAACAGCTACACGGGTCGATCCATCCGGTTAAGCTACGCTTGTCGGGGTTGGTCCATGGATGAGTGACCATTATTTACATGCCGAGACTCCGCTCAGAAAGCACGTTAAGCCGTTGATCCCAGCTGTCATTCTTGGATCTTTGACATTCTTTACAGGTCGTCAGAAGCCCGAAAGTCTGACAACCAGTCATACCAAGAGGTATACCGAGTAACTGGGTTGTGCAGGTCAGATAGGCAGTCGCTCCATGTAAAATACTAGTATTCAGCTGCATCTGGTTAGACTGGAAGCAACATAGTTGGGAAAAGGCTAGACAGATTGATCAAGAATGTGCAATCTTGGCCCTGGGATACTCTTAGGGCTTCGGTGAATATGTCCAGAACGTGTCAGTGTTATGTTTTACAATACACTACAATAGAGATGACTAAAAAAAATTTTTTTTGTCCGTCATGTAGATTATAAAAAAATATTGGACACGTATTTTTTCTTTTTTTACGTAATCAAAACATTACGGCGATACATTGAGTTCAAATGTGGCATGACGTCACTTCGCAGTAGTTTTTTGTACGTAGCTGTGACGTAACGAGCCCCCACTCCCCAAGTTTAACCTTTTGGCCGCCACAGTCATGTATTAGGTGACAAACCAAAATGTGCCCAGCACGCCACGGTTACGACTACACGACAGACTTTTATACGTAAATCTGCAAATAAAGCTCATAAAACAACATTGTTTTTTTTATTTATTTTGCTAATTATGTTCCTTGACTCATCCTAATTTATATTAGTAGAACTTCTTTCTTTATATTTCATCTATATTAACATAAGATGACAAAAATTCGAAAGGATCAATTAGTATCTTGGCGCCGAGGGCATGTTTTTGCTTTTTTGACGTGGCGGTCAAAAAAAGTGTTAAGTAAGGGGTAAGTGTTTTATCTAAGTCATTTTTTATTAATATGATAAAGAAAAAAAATACGTGTCTTAATATTTTTTTATTATCTGATTGAGGGACTAAACAGTTTTTCTTTTTTTTTACCCAGGACACATTCCTATTTAATTTGGGTCAGGATAACACGATTTTGTGCAGCCTAAGACTTTCGTTTCACGTACTCATGGTGGATTTAAATCTAGGAAAATACCTACAGGTGATAAGTACAAAGTAGACTTCATTGATCAAGTCTATGACCTTTCAAGAAATACGGTTTTCGTATAATCAAATTACTTGTGTGTTTGGTAATTAATAATCAATATCGACGTTACCTTAATAACAAAAAGTACGAGGAACGCAGTGACGAAAGCCATACAAAATCCGATGTTAAATGCAAACTGAAATCCCATACTGCTGCCGGAAGCCATCACCTTGACCTGAAACCAATTACAAAGAATCTCAATATTTTTCACAGATTATTATAATGCCAAGAAAACCGATTGTTTTCTCATGAAAGATGAACACAGCACTAACACTAATCAATACACGATTCAACCGATATTGAGACAATAGAATGTCACCGTCTTATTAAAGTCTGACCCAAATACATTCAATTGGACGTCTGGTATATTGAATGCACAATAATTTAGGCTCTAAGATGGTATGTCTGTGTCATTAAGAGAGAAGATACACTGGAATAGTTTGTGGTTTGATATTAAAAAATGTAGCAATAGAAATTATTTTCACTTTTTAGTCAAATTTCAAAAATCTCACTTACCAAATGTTCAATAGCGTAAGGTAGCGGATGGTTGACAACCTTCAAGGTACTTCCAGGCGATAGAGCGGCCATGAGCGCGTTGTTGACATGTGCCAGAGATATCGCCGAGTCGTGGTACCCATAGTTGCTGAACCAAGCAGTGATGTTGTGAGCTCCAAACGTTGCTCCGATAGGAATTTCGTTTCTCACTCTGGCGAGGTCAGCTTCGCTCTAACAAAAGAGTTTCATATTATACACGATTGTAGACTATTTGTTATGTTATTTTCGACAGAGACCGTCTCATTTCAAGACGCGTTCTAACTTTGGTCCAAGTCTAAACCTTTCAGCAAGTTTTTTGTATTTTGAACCTTATTCTGACCGGGATTAAGTTCTTAATTGTAAAATCAGTTTTTATATTTAGAACTCAAACAGAAAAAGTTCTAAATTCAAAAATGGCTCGATGGTTTAAATTTGGGTCTAAAGATAAATCTTGTTTTGTAATAAGGCCATTAAAGTGCTGTTATTCAGGAGCTTAATATATCAAGGAAGCATAGAGCTCAGAACCACTATTATTTGATACTTGTTTGAGGTGAGGAGTCAGTTAAGATGTTTAATATGAATAAACTTGACACTTACCAGTTTCAGATAAAATTTTCCTAAATGTGTCGTCCCTAAGTCAGTAAGCGACATTCCTGGGTACGTCGAGGTTTTAAAGTAATTCTTATACGCCATCATAGCCTTAGCTTCAACACTTCCGTCAGTTACGTTTGCTTGAGACAGCAAAGTCTGCGTCGGCGCAAAGCCGCTCTCTAGACTTAAGGTCAATGGTGGCAGTTTGGATAAAAACTTCCAAGATCTTGCTATAACCACAGATATTGTTATGTTAATTATTGGCGTCACGAACTGTATTAAGGCAGTCAATTTATTCCTCATCGAGTTGTAGGCTAGTTTCAAAAACATCGCTTTTATGTGGTTCCTGAGAAGTTTAAATCCGCGCACTTTTTGTATCGGTTCATTGTCCGCTGAAAAGAGGTAAATATTGTAAAATATGACACCGTCTGACATGCTTAAAAGACTACGAGAAAAAAGACTGCGAGACTACTTTCTTATACTGACCCAAGTTGTGGGGATTAGCTAGAGGTGCTATGGCACAGTCATGGTACGGTCCGGAGCTGTTGTTCCTTTTCACCGACGAGATTTCTACATCCTCTGCGCCTGCCCTATGAAAAGTCCACTTTAATTACATCTTATTGCTAAAGAAGTTCAATAAACAAGCCGATGTTAAAGAATGTAAATACGTACTTCATAAAAACTTCTTCTAAACTAGTAACAGAAAGTCCATAGCTAGAAACACATAGTGATTGCCGTTTTGCCTCAAATTCTTTAAGCATTTCTGGGAATTTACTAACATTGTCACTCGGCAAGATGTATGTTAATTCCGAACCTGAAATAAATACTGCTGTATAGGAGCAAATCATAAAGTAAAATCACACATAGCGACCTTGGAAAGAGGCAATACATAATACGGACAATGAACTCTAATTGTTGAAACAATATAGCTGAAACTTATAAAATATGAATTAAGTAATTACTAGGTAACTGTAAATTGTTTTACCTAGGCAGAATTTAAATACATCTTTTTTTAAGACAGGTTTAATTTAGTCATACTTCTTTCTTACCTATGTTAGTGTTTTCTTTGATATCAGGTACGTAAGTTCTGAAAAATTTGGTGACGTCATCGGCAATACAGTTTTCCCCCTTCACAATGGTAATTTTGTAGCCGATCCCGTAATGTTTCTTAAGGAAGTAAGGTGTTCCGACACACTGCAGGCGACCCCCGGACATGATAGCTATACGATCACCCAGAATATCTGCTTCATCCATGAAATGCGTCGTGAGTATCATAGTTCGACCTGAACAAAATAAAAACGTTCGTGAATAATGTTTTCACATAAATTAAGGGTTTTTGGGTGTAAAATAAATTGAGACATTGTAGTTATTAAATTATCATTACTATAAAAAGGGGTACATCGAGTTAAAAATAAAACTGCTATGAGTAATGAGTGTACGTCATCACTACACTCTTTACTCATAGCAGTTTAATTTTAAGTTTTACATTGAAAAACATTATAGTGCTATTATAATATACCTTGTCTTCAAAAAATTACTTCAAGTAATATTTTATTCTCACTATTCTATATTTTGTTACCCAGCATTTGGTATTCAGTTCATTTACAAACGTGGGCCTATTTCAATATTTGGTGATCGATTGTATCACTCCAATAAATAAAGTCTTTCAATTCTAACACAACGCGGACGGTCAGTTTTGAATCTCGATTCTTTATAGGTTAAAAAAAAACTCTAATTTGGTTTTAATGCAAGGTTCGTGTTACATTCCTTCTAGAATACGGGCATAATAATATGGAGAAACCTAGTTTTTATTCCCTCTTTCAAAACTCTGGAAGGTTTTCCGAGCCTTTTAATTTATATACTGACTTTTGAGACAATTTGAGCTTGATTCTAGTTACCATGTTTACAAAATCGGAAGTAGTCATGTTGTATTCCCCTAATAAGTTATTTTAATATTCCAATGTATTTTTCCTTAAATGTTATGTACACCTTTTATTTGTGTACAATTAGCAGTAATACCTTCCCTAATCAATGTTGAATGTATATATGTATATGCTGTTGGTGTTCTTTTAATCTATATAAATAAAATAAAATAAAAAAGCCTTTTATTTCCAGTAAATTTACGTTTCTTAAAATCTACATATCGCACATTAATTTCCTTAACGTCATTAAACATAAATTATCAATTTTGAGCTAAGTAACGCTTACGATTTTTGTAATAAGTACTGCTACTTTTATTCCATAATAAAAACAAAAGATATGACCGACATAATTACTCTACTTTTATTCCCTTTCCAAAATAATCAAAACTTTAAACGCTTGTACTGAAAATGTGTATATTTTGTTTAGTGACGTTAAGGAAATTAGAGTGCGATATGTATGTCTTAGTTTTGTTTAGTTTATTCTATGTTATTATATTTATCTCTTACGTAATATAATTTTGTGTATCCTATCCATACTAATATTATAAATGTGAAAGTAACTCTGGTCTGTCTGTCTGTCTGTATGTTACGTTTTCACGCCTAAACCGCTGAACCGATCGTCATGAAATTTGGCAGATATATAGCCTGGGATATGGAGAAGGACATAGGCTACTTTTTTACGCGATAACCGACATCCACGCGGCCGGAGCCGCGGGCAAAAGCTAGTGTATTATAATCCTAGTATTTAAAGTTACTTTAATTTATATTTTAATCTACCGGAACCCCATAATGGGTGAAGGCCTCCTTCAGTGATGCCCATTTGACTCTGTCTTCAGCTACTTGTCTCCAGTTTGGACCAGCTATTGCTTTAATACCGTCTTCCCATCTTGTAATAGGTCTACCTCTTGTTCTTTTGCCTAGTGGGCCGTTCCAGAATGTTACTTTTTTGGTCCATCTATGATCTGTTAGCCGCGCAACATGTCCTGCCCACTTCCATTTCAATTTTTGTGCGTAACTCAAAGCATTTGTTGCTTTAGTTATTTTTCTTATTTTAGTGTGTCGTTTTTTATGCAGCTTCTATATATAATATATATATATATATAGGTACAAATAAATAAAATTGAAGTATCTGTTTGTAATGTAAAAATAACAGATTTTTACAAAATGCATAATATATGAAAGTATAAAAGCCTGTTCAAAAACTCTGTTCCGGCGAATCTATAAATTCACTAGCAGATAGCTGATGTTATAAAGAGTAAACGTAGGAATACTTTTTTTTTTTTTTAAAGCCGTGGAAAAAGCCAAGCGGACGAAGTCGCGGACAGCCACAGACAGAACTTAGTAAATAAATAAAATAAAATAATAATACCTACATTGGTGTCATTTCTATACAAGAACGCGTTTTAAAAGTTCACATTGGAATCGTATATTTTCCGCTTGGTCATTGCCTTCAATTATTGTAATAGGTTGTTTCACTCTAATGACTCGGCCAAGACGACGAAATAATAAATTGCCTAATATTTACATTTTAATACATCGATTGTAGTGCCATAGACAGACGTGAATGACCGATCTGATGATGTTTAGTAGCGTTGATTTATAGGGGGGATAGCGGGATTTTGAAGCCTTTTGAGTAAAGAAAGCGGGATTCTGTCGTCGAAAGCCGGACATAATAAAAAACGTAAATAAACAGCAGTTTTTTTTTCCTACTTATCCTTTCATTTGAGTTTCAAATGAAGTTTACAATGAATATAGATATGCCATAGAAAATTTGTTTTAATGAAAATTCGTTACTATACTATAGTTAGTAGTCATAACAATAACTGTCTGGTTTACCCTGTAACTTCTGTAAGTCTTCTGCGAAATATAATACTGTTTGTCTCCGCATCACCCAAAGGTTGACTGGTAGAAAATGCCTATGGCATTAAGTCCGCCTCTGTACATTTTTTTGTGCTTAAAGTATTAAATAAATAAATAATATAAATAAGTAATACATTACTTACGAATTACTTAATTATATTTCTCTGAAGACGTTACTTCTTTTCAAGTTTCCTTTTTTTTTTAAATATAGTTGCACATGACAGCTCCAGATTGAATTGAACGAGTAATTCTGCTTTCATTAACGGAGTATTTATTTCTGGTATCCGACCATTCGAGGCACTTAATACGTAGGATACTAGTTTAAACATATTCTTGGTATACTTTTTTGGAAACTGTTTAACCCTCGGCATGCCTGGTCTGAGAGACCCACCTAGGCACATAAAACGTTGTATTTCTTTCAAATTTTAATTGTATGCTCCAAAACTCTCAGTAGCTGGCTGGGCGTTATGAACCACTCGAAGCTTTCATAAAATAATGTAGTTGTTCTGGAAGAATGTTTTTGGATTATGGAATTGACGCCTGACATAATATTAGGCCTATAGGTATTTGCGGAAGGTTTATTGAATTAGTATTTGTGGAGGGTAGGGAGAGGAGTGTACTTTACGCCTCTGCCTATGCCCTGAGGCTTCATTATTTTATTATTAACCACTTTCAAGGACCATTACCGGTATCTTTTTTGTTTTGGTAAGTACTTTATGTTGTTAGAGAAAAATATGCCTATTAATTTGTTAAAAAAATGCCAGCTCAGGTTAATTATAGAAATAATTATTAAAAGTGGCTAATCTATACTAATACGAGTATTACGAGTATAAAGCTGAAGAGTTTGTTTGTTTGTTTGAACGCGCTAATTTCAGGAACTGCTGGTTGGAATTGAAAAAATCTTTTTGTGTTGGATAGCCTTTATCGAGGAAACTTATAGGCTATATAACATCATGCTACAACCAATAGGAGCGGAGCTTAAATGAAAAATGTTGCAAAAACGCGAAAAAATATTCCTTTTTGAGAGCTTCCGTTGTGTGCGCTGCGTAAACGGTTTAAGTTACGCAAATATCATGTATGATGGAATTGTTAATCTTTAAAAGTTCTAAAAAAAGTCCGCGACAGCATAATTATGTCTATTTTTTAGATTGACTCACTATTACCTTCTTTATGGTAATCAAATTTGTTCGAAATTAATGCATTATTTGCGAAGGAGTTTTATCAACAGAATGTTAATCCTTATCCAAATAAATATGTTATTAATCACAAGTATTTAAATGTTAACAAAATTGTCCTTGACATCACTTGATTTCAATCAACATCTTAGGAGATATCATAATCTATACTAATATTATAAAGCTGAAGAGTTTGTTTGTTTGGTTGAACGCGCTGATCTCAGGAACTACTGGTTTGAATTGAAAAATTATTTTAGTGTTGGATAGCCCATTTATCAAGGAAGACTATAGGCTATATAACATTACGCTACGACTAATAGGAGCGGAGCATCAATGAAAAATGATGCAAAAACGGGGAAAATTTCTTCCTTTTGAGAGCTTCTGTTGCGTGCGCTGCGTAAACGGATAAAGTTGCGCAACAATCATGTATGATGGAATTGTTCCTCTTTAAAAGTTCTAGAAAAAAGTCCACAATGGCATATGTCTATGTCTATCTTTTAAGGTTGGCTCACTATAACTTTTTTAATGGTAATCAAATTTGTTATAAAATAATGCATTATAATGAAGGTGTTTTCATAAACATGGTATTAATCCTTATCGAAATAATAATGATGTAATAAAACTGAAGTTTGTTTTTTTGTTTGTTTGTATGAACGCGCTAATCTCAGGAACTACCAATCGGATTTGAAAAATCTTTTTGCATTTGATAGCCCAATTCTTGATAAAGGCTTTAGGCTATTTAACATGACGCTAGGACTCTTAGGCGCCTAGCAAAAAGTAAGAAAGAACACTAAGCGAAAACGAAGTAATAGCGCGAGTAGGCGATGCGATGCGACGGGGTGGGCCGGGGGTACAAGAAGTTTCACGCGGACGAAGTCGCAGGCAGAAGCTAGTTTAAAATATTTCTTTATTTGCACCCCTTAAATACCCCACCCGTAGTAGTTACCATAACTTACCATAGCTAGTTATCATAACTAGACGGATAGTCATGTAAAAATCCGTGTCTGACAGACTCACCAGGTATACCGTTTAACATTTTACCACCAGGCATGCCGAAGGTTAATGAGCTGGTGAAGTCGAACTGAGTCTGTCCAGCGCGGGTTATTTAATTTTGGGCTAAATACGGGACGTCCCGCCAATAACAGGACATCTGGCAACGCCGGTTTTTAGGCACTATCATCGATTTTCTCTGAAGTCATTCAAGCTTAACATTCGCGGTTAAGCCGTGTCGCCAGTGACTCCTGCACATAGCAACAGCATTCTTTGTTGAAACTGGTTTAGTGAAACTTTCGGAGCAACCCAAGCAGCCAAACAGACCATGGTTAAATCTAATTTCTATACAATATCTTAACTTTGATTTGGCCAAAATAAACTTTGCTAAACAGTGTATTTATAAATCAAGTCGTCCTAGAATTCAAAATATTTTTTAGGGTTCCGTACCTCAAAAGGAAAAACGGAACCCTTATAGGATCACTCGTGTGTCTGTCTGTCTGTCCGTCTGTCACAGCCAATTTGCTTCGAATGTAATGGACCGATTAAGTTGAAAGGCATAAGTATCAATTTGAGTGACCCAAACACGAACGTCAACCGTAAATAAATGAATTTAGAATATTGGGGCCAGTTTTGGGGGGCAGATAAGAAAATAAAAAGTTTTGCAAACTCTACCGTGTGACATATCAAATGAAAGTGCTTACTGTGAGGGTCTCAATTTTATTTTTTTATAGTTTTAAAATAAATTGTTTAAAAGTTATAAGTGAAAATAGACGAAAATTGATCCATACCCCCCCCCCCCCCCCCCCCCTATCTCCGAAACTAAAGAACATAAATAAAAAATAAAAAAAATACAGAAAATAGTTCTATACTTACAGATTACAGGAAAATCTATAAGAAGTCTATAGTCTTAAAATAACATAGTAAATCTCTCGATATTGTGCGTACAAACTTACATTTGCATTAGGAATGTATGGACAAACATCAACTACAATGTTAAGTTTGATCTTGAGATAAATTCATCCCAATAACGGAACCCTTCTTGTGCGTGGTCCGACACGCACATGGCCGGTTTTTTTAAAAACGGTCTTCAAGGTTGCTTAAGTTTACTTAGAATGTCAAAATCCATTTAGTATAAATTTAAGTCTTAAGTATGTCCATTATATAATGCTACTTAAGCATATACTTTCTGAGCACAGATTTTTAAAGAAATAGTTCATATTTAATTGAATTATGAAGAATTACTTCAATCTATATGAAGCCAAATCACTTAATTCGTTCCTAACTCTCGACTTACTAAAACCATATTGTCTTCACTCGTACTTAGTTCAGATAATATGGATTTAACGCCATTTTGAGGTATTTTGAAGTTTGAAGTTAGTTTTTATAAGCCTCTGCGGTATATATATTAAAAAAAAAAATATTGTCGGTTGGGATTTCTGGAGTATTGTAGATATTTTACATACCTTATGTATATTTATTATGTCTTGAGTATGAAGTCGATATACCTATCTTAAAGCCTCGTCACCACTAGGAACATTTGTCGAGCGACATGTGTCCCCGGAGACATCGGGCGATGTCGCCCTACATCGCCCCACGTCGCCCGATGTCTTGTCTCCGTCCACATCAGTTCAGTCGAACCTATCATGTCTCCGGAAGAGGTGGTGTTGTACAGTGCGGCTTATATAATGATGAATGCATCAAGAACAAAAAAGAAGAGAAGATGGTGGATTAAACGGTACTTGCGAAACAAAACGATATTCCACCAACTCGCACTAAGCGTTTTCAAACGTCTTTTATAATGCGCACAGCAAAGGAGTGGAACTCTCTGCCTGCGTCTGTGTTTCCGAACGCATACAACCCTAATCTATTCAAAGTGAGAGTGAACAGGCTTCTTCTGGGTAAGCTCACTCCATCGTAGACTTTGTCTCTGTCATCCATACCTAGACTAAAGTCAAGAGCAAACTCATAGTAGAATAAAAAAAATAAAAATAAAAACAAGTGTATTTAATGATCTCAGTGTTCTAGACGGCTCATTTCATAATATCACTACTCTTCATCGACTGTGCGACAAGGAACAGTTTCAACAATGTCGCGGCGATGTCGTCCGACGTCGCCCGACATCGCCCGATGTCACCGGGGACACATGTCGCTCGACAAATGTTCCTAGTGGGGACGAGGCTTAAAGATAAAAGGAACAATACACAAATGCAACTCTTAAATCGTACTGAAGTTTATCTGTAAAGTAATTTGAAATCTTTCTTAACGTATTCTGTAAACATTTGCTTAACTAAATCTTGGTGGATATCCTCAAGAAAAATTTTGTGGATCGATATGTTTTTAGCCAAGATTTAAGCCCAGAATTAAGTTATTGACTCGAAGACATCTACAATACCTTTTTATGACTGGCATTGGCATGCTACTTGGGAAAACTACTCAATCTATCCTGATGTTATTGTAGATGGTAACTCGTCCAAACAGTTGTAGACCCGTCGGCGTTGTCTATATTACGCAAATAAGGTAACTAGGTAAAACAATTTTTTTTTATATCACATCTATTCAAATAATCCCTAGGGACCAAAAGTGATTTGAATTTCGAATGTGGATATTGTTAGTAAAAGTTCCAATCACCAAAGAGATTAAGCCTGAACATTGTATGAACAAGTAACAGGCTGTATGATAAAGCAAACCGCAAGCAGTCAAAACAAAAAAAAGTTTGTGAAAAAAAAAAAAAATATCGCGCGAAATGAATTCCGCCTTCGTTCGTAATTGTTAACTCAAATTCGGATATTACTGAGTTTTATAAAAAAATTGTGTTTTAGTGTGTCTTCCTCAAGTAGTGAAAATGAAAGTATTATTTTAAGTCCAGAGAACATTGTATCGGACGCTAAAAATGTGATACAAATACTGCCGCGCGTGCAATAACAGCAGTTAGTATAATTTTTGTCCAAATAGAGTCAAACATAGATTCGGAATCAGCGCAATGAGCTGATTCCGAATCAATGCTCAACTAAATTTGGACAAAAATTATACTTACTGCTGTTATTGCACGCGCGGTAGAATAAATAAACGTACTATTCTTATTCATAAGTTGCACTTACTTATTTTTTTGATAGAGGATGATAAAAAGTACAGTGTGTACCACGGGAGCAACACTATTACTCACTGCGCTCAGGATTCTACTTTAGAACCCCTCGCTGCGCTCGGGATTCTACTCTAGAATCCTTCGATCCGCTCTGGATTCAAAGAAACACTCTCAACTTCAAAATAGTTGTTTGCTCCCTTGGCAAACAATCTACTATTAAATGATTGACGCAAAGTATGCACAAAAAGCTCCGACGGGCGGTGTGAAGTAGTGTAGGTAGGCACAGTTTAAAAAGAAATGACCGCTATTGCCAATAATATAGAGTGTGGTAAGTATTGATAATAGACAAACCTTTCTTTTCCTTCTGCAGCAGATCCCAGAGCGCGCGGCGAGCGGCGGGGTCGAGGCCGGACGTGGGCTCGTCCAGCAGCACTACGCGCGAATTGCCGCACATCGCTGCACCCACGGACAGCCGCCGCTTCTGACCCCCCGACAATTTGTTTGATGTCACGTCACGCTGACAACGTTACAAAAACTTTTTTTTATTACAGTGCAAACTGCTGCAGAAAATCGATTCTAGTTGTAGTACGAGGGCGGCACTGAAAATTTCGGGAATCATGGAAGAGACACAACATTACTATTTAAAAATGTATTTATTGCTTTTCGAAGTATTCTCCGCGAAATTTGACACATTTTTCCATACGATGGAACCAATCATTGAAGCAACCATTCCATTCGGAAGTTGGGGTCTCCAAAATGGCCGTTTTGTAGGCGTCCACAGTTTCTTCAGGTGATGAAAATCTCTGTCAACGCAATTTATTCTTTATTTTAGGGAAAGTATAGAAATCATTAGGGCTTAGGTCGGGGCTGTACGGCGGATGGTCTAATAATTCTATGTTTTCTTGCTCTAAAAACTCTTTTGTTCTGTGCGCGGTGTGAGAACTCGCATTGTCGTGATGGAGGATGATGCGGCGGTTGCAGTTCTCTTTACGGAGTTCAGAAACGACCTGTGGCAAACAAATGCTAGCATACCATTCTGCATTAACCGTTCTTTGTCCCTCAAGAGGAATAGTCGTAACATGACCGGTTTTGGAGACAAACGTGGCCACCATTTTTTTTGCAACACTCCGTGAACGAACAATTTTTGTTGACTTTAACTCATTTTCGAACACCCGAACTCGTGACTGGTTTTTTGTTTCGGGTTCGTACGCATATATCCAGGATTCGTCACCTGATAAGATGTTGTATACAGCATTTGAGGATCCTGCGTGGAATCTTTCGAGAGTTCTGACGCACCAAGTAACGCGAGCCGCTTTTTGCTCTTCACAGAGCGAATGCGGTATCCATCGGGAAAACAACTTTTTTACACCTATTTGTTCATGCAAGATTATTTGTATTCGACTCATGCCAATGTCTAAAGTTGCCTGAATTTCGCGGTATGTCACATGTCGATCTTCCTCAATCAGCTTACGCACAGCATCAACGTTTTCTTGGGTGACTGCAGTTTTTGGACGACCTTGACGGGGATCATCACTGAGCTTGACACGTCCACGTTGAAATTCAGCAAACCAGCGATAAATTGTGGTTTTGGATGGGGCTTCATCACCAAATGCAGAAATCATCCGGTCAACACACTGTTTTTGTGTTAAACCACTTCGAAAGTCATAATAAATCATCGCTCTTGAATTTTCTCGGGTCAATTCCATTTTCTCAACGACTAAACAAGTTTGGCAAAACCTTGTGTTGTCACAAGGTTTTGCCAAACTTGTTTAGTCGTTGAGAAAATGGAATTGAAACTCCTTGGTTTTAAAAATCGAATACCATTTATTTATTTAAAAAAAGATTCTCGGTCTTGTGACCGAGAATCTTTTTTTAAATAAATAAATGGTATTCGATTTTTAAAACCAAGGAGTTTTCAATTAAAAAGATTTTAATATGACAGGAACAGTGGAAATATTCCATTCCCGATACTTTTAGTGCAGCCCTCGTATTCGCCCTTTGTCTTGTGATAACGTCAGTTGCAATGTTCAATACTTAACTCGTCGGACAAAGGTACCGATTCCCTTGTTCACAAACTAAAATAAATTTAGTTCAATGCATATTTTTCTTTATATTTCATTAAAAAAGGGCAGAAGATAAATTTTAGTTTAGTCCTGTCAAATTAATCAGCGACTGTCACTACTCCATATAAGTTTAGACGTGATTAAAAACTTGCCGACTAAAATTACGTCAATTTACGTCAAGCGCTGATTAATTTGACAGGACTAAACTAAAATTTATCTTCTGTCCTTTTCTGAAATAGAAAGAATTTGTAATGAAATAGAAAGAAAAAGATGCACTGAACTTAAATTTAGTTTAGTTTGTGAAAAAGGGAATCGGCACCAATATCTATTTTAAAATCATAAACTATTTATCTCATGAATGAGAAAAAAATTCCGCGAACTAATTGTGAAAGTACATAGGTTAGTTATGGAGGCAAAAACTTTACACCAACGTCATTCCTGTTACAAATGCCTATTACGAAGAAAGAAAAAAAAAACATTTCCTTAAAAATAATAAACTAACCTTTTCTTCCAATTCCAGCAGTTTGACAAAATGATTGACTTCTTCCTTTAATTTACTATTCGGTACACCTTTTAGTCTTGAATAAAATATGATATGTTCGGCGACCGTGAGGTCTGGGAAAAGCACGTTGTGTTGTGGACAGATGCCCAATGACTTGCGAGCTAAGTTAGTTTCGTCCACAATGTTGTAGCCATTGATAAATGCTTTCCCAGAAGTCGGCGGGACAATGCCTGTACAGATATAATGGAAGTAATTTAAGGTAACAGACTAACATATCTTAAAAAAAAAAAAAAAAATGCCTACTGTAAATAACATTGACCAGCATACAAAGTACGCACAATATTAGTTTGTACCGGCAAACACGGAGAAACAATCATTTCTATGATTGATGGTGGGTAATCGGAACAGCTAAATTAAAATTAAGTGGCTGTAATTGGGCAGTTGTTTAGCACGCGATTGCTGACTTACTAGTGTTACTATATAGTCTTTTATTAGAGGAATGTCCCCTTCCTTCTGAACATTTTCTCAATGGTTTTCTCTGTAATTATATCATGTATTCACACGAGACTACAGTCGAGCATCATCAAATTACTATGACCCGAATCGTACAAAATTATAGTGTTCTGACAGTGCTCGTTATCAAGCGACATTCTATTCTAGGCCTTCTCATCTTTTTGCTATGAATGCGACCATGATAATAAGGTACTTATATGTACAATTATATACTTTGTTTTTATCGTAATGGCTAACAATTACGGGAAATTCTTTTTCATACTACCTAGGTACTAATAGGCACATACAATTTTTACCTACGATGCTGTCAGTCTTCGAGGCACGCTAGCAGATGACGAATAAGTACACTGACTTTTGGAGTCAGTGTACTTATTTTTCATCTGCTAGCGTATATTTTTTGCTATTTTAAATTGTTGATTGTTAGAAAGTAGTTTTTCGTATAAAATTCTAAACAAAAGATACCAAAAATTCAAAGCTACATTTTTAAACAAGTCTACTAAACAAGCATTTCTTGTGAAATCAAAAGTTAAACTACTACCATTGTCAAATGCAACTTTTACGCAGACGAAGTAAATTGTGCTGCTCCAATTATTAAGATACTCAGTTTAAACTTCTATTCTACTTTTTTTAAATCATAGAAGTGAGTTTAAAACTTTAATGGGCCAATAGTTTTAATAATTCGTTACATTTTAATTGAGCAATAAAGTATTTTAACTAATGATGTTTTTTAAATTATGATATTATCCTTGTATGGACTATATATTTATGTATACGTCGCAGGCTGATTGTATAATTTGTCATTTTACAAACGACGCCGTCCGTTTACAAACTCGTGGCGTTATGCAAAATGCCAACTCTTAAAAAATTTATAATTTCGACATCCAGGCACCCCGACCAAATGGGTTAGGTTAGACCTTAAGAAATAGATTCACATTTTGCCATAGGCATTTTGCATAGCGCCACGCGTTTGTAAACAAACGGTGGCCGTTTGTAAAATGACGAATCATACAATCTGTCTTCGACATAATTATAATTATGTATATTCATTCAAAACTATAAAGAGCAACAAACGCATAACGTAATTGAACTTTAAGGAAAATAACAATAGGTGCCGTATTTACCAACTAATTCAAACATGTCCTGACACTGAAATGGAAATGGTCATATTCCGAGAGCTATGGATGAAAGATGGTCACAAATAATAACAAATTGGTATCCAATATACAAAAAAAGAAGGTAGGGTATACCATTTAAAAGATGGAGTGCCGACATCGTACGAATAGCCGGAAACTTATGGCCCAGGTGGGCAAAGGATAGAGCCACCTGGAACGGCTCGGAGGAGGCTTTTACAAAAGGCGGCCCTTACATCTAATAGTACAAAACTAACATTGCTAACAAATAAATAAATAAGTATACAACACAAAACAGTCGATAAGAACTACATGGTAAGGGATAAAATAAAGCTTATTTCATTTCATTTACCATCTAACTAATACAAATTTAATAGCAATTAATTCATTTTACGTGTTATTTTCCTTATAGTTTATTACATAATAAGGGCCAAACTAAATACCTAGACCAGCAATACTCCAAGGTGTGTGTTGAATCATTGACTGTGTGCACTGTGCATCACTGTGCGCCCAGTTTTTGTATGTGTAATTAACTTGCTCAAATTCTCACTGTGCGCACAGTTTGTTTGGCGCCAACGGCTAGTGCTAGTGTTATACACGTGTTTATAATAATCACACTAGATAAATAATAACCTGTAAGCATGGAGATAGTGGTTGTTTTTCCGGCACCATTGTGACCCAGTAACACGGTGATCTCGTTCTCATACAACCTCAAGTTCAAATTGTCGACGACTTTTTTACGACCCTTGTATATTTTTGTAAGATTCTGAAAGAAAACATGCCTGCAATTTTTAACTAGTCGATAAACTAAATCCAAGAAGTGAAAAGACCTTACCTATTTAAACAACTTAACACATTATTTACTTACCTACCTCATTTATTTGGTTATTTGCTTTGAGTTTCGTTACCTACCATACAAGTTACGTTAGTAAACGTCTACGTCTATGTGGCAAAAATGAAGCAAAACACGTAAGTTATTTTGGTGAGGTGAAGGGACCTGGTCGTTTAGTTTTTCTAAGGTACTAAGTAAACAGGCTAACCGCTATTAAGGTGTCCCTTCGTTGATGTTCACGAACAACCATATCGATGTTTATATTACACTTCCTATTTATGGGTATCTATTCTACTCTTATGTTCGGTGAGTATAAGAACTCATCTAATTTTAAGTAGGTGCACAATTTCAATCAACAAATAATTTATGCATGATGTGCTTTCCTGTAAGAAATTGGTACACTAGTCTATAAGTCCATTGCAGTGTTTTTGAACCTTTTTCATAGTGTGGCCCCCTTAGTATAGAAAAATATTTCGCGACCCCCTACCCTCCGCGGTTTCTTACTTGGAATTCAAGTCTGTCACTATGGTTACAAGCGTAGTAAGTAGCGAGAGAACATTGAACGGAAAAGTGTGCGGAAATTTCATAAAACTTGTTCCAGGAAATACGTGTTTTTGAGAAAGCCTTACATAAATATTATACCAAGTTTTTGAAATAAATGTGTCTTTTAGAATCTCCATTACATGTGCAATGTTTCTGTGAAGATGTTTTCTTTATTTTTACAATTTATGAGTACATTATGAACGGCCAAAGTTCAGGTAAAATGTGTGCAAAAAGCAGATTTTTGGAGTCTTATACTGAATTTGTTTCTCCAAATTTAAATTGTTTGCTTTCATAGAAACCTAGATATAGTGCACATCATACCAATTAGTTCAAAATTTTCATTGAAAGATGTGTTTCAAAGCCATAATCACGTACGAGCGTTTGTATGAAATGTATGACGGGTTGGCCGCTCTTAAATAACGCAATGAATGTTGTTGAACTGTCAAAATGTAACCGATTCCTGTATCGATTCTATTCTAGTCTGTGAGCTATTTTAAGAATGTTTGCAATAGAAAAACAATAATATGACAGTCATGTAACGCCTTCAATGAAACGGCTTGCACTGTTTAAGGTTTTAATTTGAACCTCTAACTTGCCATGTAAACGTTACTCAAATGCGGTGTTATTTTAACATCGTATCTTGTTATTCGCATATTTCAATATTGTGTTCTGACGTAACATTATCAAATAGGTATATATTTATGTAGTACACACGGCCACAAATCAAGCTACATACAATACAATACATACAATTCCAGTTTAGGCTGATCTCACATTGTATAGGATTTCCGTACAATGAGAGGGCAGCTTATACTGGAATTTATATCTTGATTTGTGGCCGTGTGTACAAGACCATGGGTGCCGGTAGGTTTATTTTCAGGGGGGTGCATCGTAAAAAAAAAAAAAAAAAATTTCATACATTCATCGAAATAGTCTGTCTATTATTTATAGGAATTTGTTGTTTTTATTTTTTTTCAAGAATCGGATATAATTTTCATTGCAACAGGTGTTTAGTATGACGATTAGAATCACCCCCTTAAAGGAAGCAGGTGACTAAATCGCCACCCTGTATATTTAGATTGAGTAGGTATATTATTTCTAAATGTTTTTGTACCAATATTTTATTTTAAAGCCATAGAGGGGTTCAAGTGTACCCCTCTTGCACCCCTCTCCCGGCGCCCATGCACAAGACTGTTTGTTTTAATCATGTGTTCAGTTTTAATAAAAGTAAATGCATTTGCTTTGAAGAAGTTAATGTTCAAAACGTACGTAACATTATGTTTGGTGGTACGTCATGCGTGACTTACCTGTATGTTGACGCCAGCGGGCACGCCCTTTGGTTCCTCTTCGTGGTCATGTACAACCTTCAACAGTGCATCATTATACTCCAGATCACGCGTATCCTTCCTATTTATCTCTGAAAATATTACGTTTCATAGTAATGTGCGATAGATAACGGAATCAATATGCTTGCTTAGTCACAGAAAATCATCGCCGTTCGAGGTTTAGAGTTCACCATTTGTTTGATTTATTATATGAATGCTTGAACGATTCGCTTTTTGCAGTTTGATAAATCATTCATAACGGCAATTTAATTACAAATTTTCATTTGGATACGATAAGAACCGGCCCGTGCGCACTGGTAAGCCCTTCATTATTATGGGTAAATTAACCGGAATGAGTCGTGAGCACAAACTGACATCTTCGCAGTAGTAAATTTTTAGGTCTCTTTGGCGGAATGAAGAAGCCGGGGCGCGCCGAGCTGCGTGCGATTAGTTCGTCGCCGATACTCGTCGTCTATTGGACTCTCGCGTATCATTTTTATTTAGCCGAAAGTGTACATGCGCGAGTTTGCCACCACTACTGCCCATCTGTGCTCACGACTGGTGCCGGTTATTATACAGACAGAGAAAAGTACCTACCTATACAAAACTAATATTTTAACTGCTTTCTGTGTCTGATATCATTAGCAGACAAAGTTCTAAGGCCGCGTCCTATTTAAGGCGAAAGCGTCAGGGTAGCCCGCGAAATTCAAATTTACTTACATTTTTGCAATTTTCAGGTCGATATCAGGTTGTATGTTGGCTGTCGCTGAAAACCAGCGCTGGGGCTCTGTCTCGCATAGGGTCGCAGCATTATGCTGAGCGATGGCCGTTTTGCGTGGATGTGACGCATATTTACCCCAAACTTATTTTTTTTTTGTGTTGTGTTCTTTTTTTGCGTCATGTTTACCGCAAATAAACGTTTCTTCTTTCTTTCTTTCTTTATCTAAGTATGATTCGCGGTTGTTTCAAATATTTATTTATAGAATTATAATCATAAAAATCATCAACACAACTCTCTAAGTTGATAAAGCCCTATTGACTGACTATTCCATGAAATCATGACTTTTAGGATTATACTGACTTAATGAGTTGTATTACTGATTCTAATGGTTATAATTCTGTAAATACATATTTTTTACGGTCGCGAATCATACTTTAATCAACATACACCCAGACCATGAGCTGCAAATTGCAAAAACCGTATGAAAAATTGAATTTCTCGGGCTACCTTAGCGCTTTTCCCCCTTAAAAGCAATCGTCGCGCAAATACGCGATCGTCGCGGTCATGTCACTTTTTGTTCGGAAAACCGGAAGGCATTCCTGAATGACTGCATCACCGAACAAAAATTAACATAATGAACGTGAATATCGCGTATTCGTGCCACGATCGCTTTTAAACAGGATGAGAGGTAAGACGTTTACCTACTAAAAAAAAAATGAGACCAATTAAGCTTATTCTGTAAAGTTTATATGTTATCCCACCAAAAACGTGAATTATTTAGATTTTTTAAATTATCTATATCCATTAGTGTGTAATCCTCAAATTAAAAGAACGTCACCTTTAGCAAAAGATGAATGCAATCAACAAATTTTAGTAATTTTTAAAAGCAGCTCTTTTACAAAGCGATTTTAATATTTATAACTCATAAAAATAAATAATATCTTAATTAATGAGTTAATAGCTAAATAACGAAGAAAAACGGCACTATCGCAAGGTTTTACTCGGGGTAGCTTAAACCAATAAACCGGTTTGAGATGATGTACAACCGTAATGATAATGACCTTGATTGCATGATTACATTGATGATCGTAAGCGATTCAAAAAGCGCCAACTCATAACTCGCGTGTAAACCACAACACAACTCAGAAAACCAGGGTTCGAAAAAATCCGATTAAAACTAGTTTGGCCTGAAATCGGGTTTGGCCGGTAACATATATACCGGATATATTTCCAGGCCTAGAAAAAGAAGCGAATTTCATTCTGTAAGGGAATTAAACACTTAAAAATGTGAAAGGAATTTGTAAAATAATATAAGTGTCAAATTACCACATTTTTTTTAAAAAAAAGTAACAAAAGAATTAGTGTTAATTTGAAAAATATGTTTTTAATGAACACTTAATAAAACAAGCACCTATTATTATAATAATCTTCATTTGTTTGTGAGATAAGTCAACTAATTTTAATAATAATTTGTAATCATAAAAAAGTAAATTATTCAGAATTTTAGATTTTGCTACGTGTTGCCAGGGTAAACATTAATCTCCAAAATGTTTAGTTCATAAGACAGGAAAAAATCAATTGATATATATCAAGATAAAAATCAATTGATATATATCGTGCTATATATCATGATATATATCCGCTGATATATATCGGCGAACCCTGGAGAAAACTATAGGACCTACACATTAGTTAGTTGTTGGTAAAATTGCCTTCAAGAGAGAGAAGATTTTACTTACATGACAAATGCATAAAACTCACCTGCAACTTTACGCTTATTCGGTCTCCAGAAGCTCTTAGTAAACGGGAAGTACCAGGGTAACGGGACTCCGTAGAGCCCCGGGCGTATCTTCTCCACGTACATCGCGATCAGCATGTATAGTATCGTGTCGAGTATCAGCATTAGAACGATGTGTCCCGGCTGTAGCTGATCCTGATACGAGATGGGAGTGAAGAACTCGCTCCATTGCAGACCTATGCAATATATTTTTTTTTATTTAAGAATAAATACATAATGTAGGCATCAGGGCTTTCGAAGTTGTAATTGAAATAAATAAATATTATTGAAAAATTAAATGTCGCAAAGCAAGGGCGTCACACGTAGATAGGTACCTACTCGTACTGGAAAAATTTGGTGCAATTTTTCCAGTACACATGTATATGACGCCTGATAAATTAAAACACTACATATCTATCACTAACGAAACTTACCTAATATTTTATACATAGGTAGGTTTGACATTAGTCATCTATTGTCTTAGTTTCTTTAAGGTAAAAAAGGTGTAGTTGTAGGCGGCGGTCGAAGTTCATATGAATAATTTAGTTCTTTGTCTAGCGATTTAAAAATTTGTTAAAATTAACAGTAATAATAAAATTATAGCTTTACGTTTTACAAAATTATGTAATGTAGGTCACAACACTGACATGTTGTAGGGTTTGCTGTGCAATCAGAGGATGGGCTAAAAGTACTTAACCCACTTCTAGTAATTAGTGTGTAGGCGTTATTGTAAGATCTTTTAGCTCCTAAAGGAACGTACAATTAAACGCGGGGTAAAAGTTATGCCACCAAACTTAAACCTCAAAAACCTAGGGTAAATCTGAAGCTAATACAGCGGGGAACTGCGTAACACAGTAGCAATGGCTTTCATTTTGACAGTTCAACAACATTCATTGCGTCATTTACGTTGCTAAGCAAACAAATTTTTCGAACTTATGTAGCAATATGCTTCAAAATCATTCAGATTGCGATTGATTTACTCTATGGTAAAGGGAGGATCCTCCGACCAGACGGGTGTTGTGTCTGGTGGGCAACTGCCCGACGGTTGATGTCGGGATGTTGTATAATATATACATTATATGCTAGTCGCGCGGTAAACTCTGATTGCGCGATGCATATTTTTTTTTTTGCCTCTTTTAGGACATCAAAAGGGTTAGATTTTATTATTTGATTATTGGGTTGGGTTTATCATACCGCAATTGCTACCAAACTTAGATTTTTTGTTCAGTCAATCCTAAAATTGGGCAATCGTTTTGCAAATCGGTCAAGCAAGTCAAGTGAGTGGACTTTGGTTGCTTTGTATTTGGCTATATTTTTTTTATCTCTGGGGGGGGGGGGTTGTGTTTGTGTGGGGATAGTGTGTTACGCAGTTAGGATGTTGGTTTTAACTTTAATCCGCGTTAATTAATAAGGAGGTTAAAGTTTAGAATAAACTTTTTTATGGGTATATTTTTTGTCTAATTTAAATCACCTCCAAGGACGTCTATTTCTAGTCTGGATCCAAGAAGAAGTACCTATTTGACCAAACTGCCGGTCAATTTTACAGAAAACTGGGTTGTGATGGTTGACAAGCTTTTTTCATTCAGTCCAGTTATTTAGAAGATATGGCTATTAAAATCTTTAAGTACCTATCTACTTAAGTCGAAAGTACCTCCCTAGTAGTTTCAGCTAGTCAAGTCAGAGCTAAAATTAATGCGAAAAGCATATCCGAGAATTAATGAGAAGTTTATGATAATAATTACATGATTTACTAACAAAATACATAATGCCAGCAGATACCTTTTGATGTTCCTTCGCACATGATGATCATTTGAAATGCATATCCCATAGCTGTGTTTGATATCAGACTTAATAGTAATTTCGTTGTCAGACTTATATCTTCGTATAGTACTTGAGTTAGCATGTATATGGAGTATGCTGCGAACCATGCCAGGCCCATAAAGGATGCGGCTGTGTTAGCTGTAAAGCGTCATTATCATTACAATTTCATAACATGGACTCATTATTAGGTACTACCAATAGTGATACGATCTCTATTTATTTTTGGTTCAATATTGAGTTTCAGAGATAAATTACCTTTGTGTCGCTATTGATTTATATCTTTTTCATTCAAAATGAGAGACCGTATCGAAATTGCATTAGAAACACATTATCTGTAACTTATTTATGCTTGCCTTACCTCGAGAAAAGAAGACGCTGATCATAAAAGAGAATGCTAATGAGGCTATGACGAACAGGATAATAAAGAAGAAAAGAACACTCCATGGTGTGAATGTGAGTACAGAATATCCGTCACCAGCAGCTGTCCGGTTGAATGGTATCTAAAAATGTAATTCACAGGTAAAAATGTTGTATGGTAGGTAAATGTATTCAGTTTTTATTAGGAAAAAGTTGAAGATTCTTAAGGTCGGTTTAGAACAAAGTAGCGAATCCTCTTTCTACCCCACTCGACCAAATCTTTTTGTGTAAACAGGGTCAGTGGAGCATTCTTTCGTTGGTCTATCCATACAAAAATATCAAGGATATCAAGAAAAGAAAGCTCTTGTTTTGTTTCGTTAGTTCTAAGTCTAATCCCACCTTGAACTAATCGTAAGATATGCGTTGGTCCAACTAGATGGGCACTGGGTAGATATTAATGCATAGATAATAGAAACTTCGGTCCCGCAAAGAAAAAGGAAATGGTAAGGAAACAATAGGTACTCAAACAGTTGTAAAATAAAACTGATACGACCTTTAAATAATTTAATTCATAACAGCAGGCCAGATGGTATTCCCGTACTCTACTCACTGGTCCAAAAACCGCAGTGTGCAGTGATCAACTTGCCTACAAAAGGTTTCTGCGAAATTCGCTCAAATGTCGAATGTGATTAAATCATTGGAATACAACAAATTTTAGCAGGAATGGAAATTAAACTGACATCACATTTTCAATAAATGGATCTTACACTTTCCGAGAAAACAGCTGCTATTTTGCGTTTTCAACATATCTGACTTGGATGGTTCCTAGTATTTCATGATAATTGGCAGAATGTTTGGTCTCGTTGTTTAATTTATTCAGGAAACTCTCTGTTATACGAAGCCCAGTAGGGTTCGAAATGTTCGTACCCGGATATTATTGATTTGCTTACGTTCTCCGCCTACCTATTTGGAAGCAATAACAACTTTGGCGATCTGTGTTATTGTTTGTACAGAACCTGTTATAACGAAAATAATGTGTAGAGCGTGACCACTACATTGACTTAATAAACTTACCTTAAACAGTATCACAATAAGAGCAACGGATATCAAAAGGAACGAAAACTGTTTGATGAACCAAGCCAGCCAGTGTAACCACGATGGAAGGCCCATTATTGTCATTGTTTCCTGTCAACAAACAAATAGATCGTTTGGCAATATTTCTATTTACATACACATTACATCTCGAAGCAAATATAATCTGAGTAAACTGGAGAATGATGTTTCTAACATTAGACTTGATCATGCAATGATAAACAAGAAGTTTAAAAAAAAGTTTCAGTATTGTTTTGCTATATCTAATAATATATACGTATGTTTTACCTTTAACTGTAACTCTTTCTCAAAAGTTACAACCCTGACTGTATTCACGAACGAATACGCAAAGCAGAGCATGATAATCATTGATATAAATCTTTCTAGCGCGACTAGCAGTTGATCTTCCCTGTATGCAAGCTGAGGTAGACGTTGTAAGTACACCTTGGTGCCAATCGATTTTCCGGTTTTCTGCTTTATTATTTCCTGAGATATAGCATGCTGGACGGCTAAGAACATTTCTGGTGAATACCCTAAAAAATCAAAACCCTGATTAGTTTGATGTTAACGACGTTTCATAGATATTAATAGATTTGTTTGTTTATGTGCTCGCAGTACAGCGTTGCATATACCGCTTTTCCGCTTTTTACATCGTCTTTTTGACAAAGGATCCGTGTTCCGCTTTTAACCTACGCGTACAGTAGGTACTGTTTTTGTGGTGATGGTTATTGGTGGGTGTTTTTTGGTTTTGCTTTTGCTACGGCGGGCATGGACAATAATAATGGGTACCGAGATCGTAAGTGTGCTTCATGATACTAACACAGCTAGTAATACAGCTACTAATGATGGGTTGCCGAGCTGATCCTCTTCGAAGAAAAAACGAAGTGCATCAAAAATGACTGTCAAACAAATTTACAACTTCCCAAAAACAGAGGTCGGAGAATCTCGACTAATCTCAGACGATGCTGAGGATGTGTTTTCCTTCGAATGATTAACTTTTACTCCTTGATTTGTAAATTCCCTTGACATTTAATCAATAATCATATAAATTGAGCGAAAAAAATCGATGTAAATGTTAAAACAAGAAATTTCGCATCTTTTGTTAAAAATCCGCGTTTCTGAACCAACACGGGTAGTGTTGGTTCTGAAACGCGGATTTTCAATTTCCTCATTACACTGTCGTGGTATGTAAGGTCCTGGTTATTTTATATCACAAGCTAGTTTTAAACGATGCTATTTTAGTCACAGTTTTTGTAACTATTTTTAATGTATTAATCCCGCGACTTTACCTATGACAATGTTGCTGATAGACAAGTTTATAAATTTTTTATCGTTGTCAGTTTATTTAACCTTGAATCCTGAGTACCTACCTATATCATTCGTAAAAAAAGTGTTAGTAACGTAAAACCTCCTCATAGCTCAGTGGTTAAAGGTCACGATGTGAGTTATGTATTAGCTGGCAGCTATCCATCTACGAGCGTAATTGATGATACCTACGTAATTAAGTGAAGAAAGTCCTATGACGAAAGCGTTTCTACCGATTTACGGAACCGGTACGTAGGTATACCTACTCGTATTTAATTAGGTAATAAGTACTTACATAATTTCATTTGACAACATTATTTGCTCAAGATTTTTTTTTTATATTCCTTCCGGCAATGCACAACGACTGACTGACAGCCTTCAAGGGGTGACTAATTCTACGGACTTTAAAGCATCATATCTAAAAGGCAAAAATAGTGTGCGCTAAATAACAATCACTTTACGTTCATAACAATGTATAAAGTTTTGTAGGTACCTAATCAAATACAAGAAAGTTCCGATCGATCGATGAATAAATAATTAAGTACCTACCTATGCCCTACGTTACTGTGTTGGGGTGATATGAAAATGAGACTTGAATAAAATAACTTGCAAAAACAGTACCTGGTGTTTTTCCGCCGTACATGTCGCCGGGAGCACGGGGCCCGGGCTGCGGGAACAGCGGATACAATAAATTTGTTCTCCAACTGGCTCTCAGTGGGTGCTCTACCATTGGTGTTCTCATCACAGCCGGGAATCTTAGCGTTAGCGTTATGTCGTTCGGCCATTCTGTGGCATCTGTAAAACATTTATACTTACAAATTCTGTCTACCTGTCATACCTTTACAAAACAGAACATTAGGTGAACCCTCAATTTATCATGATTACTATTAAACAGTATTACTTACTTGCCATACTATCATCAAACTGAATGCCAACAAGAATTTGGTTCATAGCATTAGGTTGGGTGAGAGCTAGCTCCATTTCTTCTGCATTCTTATAGCCTTTAGGTTGAGGTAGAATATTCGAGTCAAACAGGAGAGCAAAGAGTATGCTGAAATTGTCATCAGCTACCATTGCTATAGCATCTTTAGTTACACTTCTAGTGAGTGGGTTTTCAGGGGAGAATGCCAAAGTTCCTGTTTTTGCTGTTGTTAGATTGCCTCTGAATAAGAATGTAAATCATTAGCTACTTATAATATAATAATACCAGCCTATTATTATCCCACTGAAGGTCAAAGGCCTCTTCTCATAGAGAGAAGGGCATGAGCATTGATCACCATGCTTGCTCAAGATGGGTTGGTGATTTCAGACTTATATTAACTTTAAGTCCAGGTTTCCTCACAATATTTTCCTTCACCGATGTCAGTAATGTCCAAGATAAACTCAGAAAGTACATATGAATCGAAAAGTCACATTGGTACTTGCCCAGTTTTGGACCCACAACCTCGTGCATGAGAGGCTTAGGCTTGAGATTAGATACTTGTATTTTAATTATTTACTTATAAAAAACTACATATTCATCAAGCAAAATTTACTTACAGATTTCGTCCACTAATATTAAAATAGGTTGGGAGAAAAGGTGGATAATTTATTTCAGGTTTTGATTTCGGATCCACTAGGCATCTTGTTAATATTAAAAACATAGAAAATATCACAGGTGATGCAATCTCGAAAATAGTTTGCCATTTGTGCCTTCTTTGTAGAAGAAAGTTCTTCCAAATAAGAAGTTTTAATTTATCAAAAGCCGACATTGTGCCAGGTAATGGTCATCTAAAAAAAAACATAATTAATTAACATCTTTCCACTTACATTATACAAAAAAATATCTGAGTTGTAGAAATCATTTTTTCTTTTTTGCTTTTTTGTGTCCAATGGCCCAAACCATAAGTGAAACAACTAAATGCAGTTATGGAAATTACTCTAGCTACACCAAGTTATTATACATTTTAATAGAAATTAAAAATGGATTTGTCAATTTTTTACATGAAAAAAAATATTAAAAATGCTTGTGTGGTTTCTATTTTATGGACTTGTTAATTTTTCTGTTTTAATAAGTCTTGATTGAAATTATTGCATAAATTATGTATTCAATTAGGTAAGTAAAGCATACAAGGGGGCAGACATTCAAACAGCTGATTTTGCTAAATCTTTAAAAGTTGCCGATTATTGCTTAAGTGTCTTATAGTAAGTAAACTAAAAACTTATCCTTACTTAATTAGTATTTTATATAAATTGGAAAAAATATAGGTACTGAATCATCCCATTATACTAAAACATATTGTAGGTAGTACTAAGGTAGTGTTAAAGGTAGGTATCTAAAATAAATTAATTTCTAGATGTATGTAATCGGTTTTCGTTGAAATACTTATTGATTTATCGATACCAAAATAAAGGACATTGAGCAAGTTACTATGGCATTTGGTTGCGCAACTTTTGACACAGTATAGTAATGAAAATTAGACACAAAAAAGGGTTAGTGTCATACTTTAAAACAAGGTTAAATTCAAAATTAAATATTGTGGGGTTTTCGAAAAAAATAAATAAATGAGTACCTATTGAGGTTATGTTACATCCCAAAACAATTCGTTTTGAAACCCTATTAACTGGCAAATATTTTACATTATTTTGGTATATATTAATTGAGTATTACCTATGTTCATTATTTAAGATATTTAAACACATTGATCTACAAATCCTCTCAGAAAAACAACATTTATTTAATTAATTATAAGAATTGTTTAATAGTTACTTTCAAATTGTTTTCTTTTCATTAACAACGGGGAATAGCCTGAAGTTAACCTTCATCTCGCCTGATGGTAAGCAATGATAAGGCTGAAGATGGAAGCACACTTCACGGAATCCAACCATGGAGGGACTGGCTATCTTACCTTTTACTATGGGAAAACGTTTTAAATTGTTATGACGGTAGATTTAGATTAGACGGTGGTAGCTAGCCAGGTGGACTTAAAACAAACCCTACCACTAACTAAAACGAGCACGAGCATGTACGCCGGGATCGAACCCGGGACGCAAACAAGTGGATGAACCACAACACCAGAGGTGTTGAATAGTGTATCATAAACAAAATAAGGATATAGTAAGGTAGTGGAAGAAATAAAAAGATCAATTAAATAAAATCATTTTTTATTCAGCCTCTTCCTCATCATAATTAACATATTCATAAAACATGTCATCTAAAAATTGAGCAGGAGCATTTATAGAATGGTATCGTGCCCAACTGAGATACCACAGAAGGGTCATCACATGTACACAGCAGCCTACTGTTCGGTTGCCCACCAAACAATTACAATAATAACCAGCAATATCTGATATATGGTTGGTTGTGTGACTATTAACTAAAATATATGCATAATAAACCTTATTGCCAATATGCCGAGATCGAATCCTGCCTCTTAAGAGATATTTGTCCGTTCCCAGTACCAATGGCAGTTCATCCTCTATATCAATGGCCACTTCGATTTCATATTTCCCCTCGTCACGGACATGCTCTCCGTAATAAGAGCGTGACTGTTTGATTTGATACGTACCTAATGCTATCATTATTAAATCATGTAGAGATAACTTAGGAAAAGTATTTAAATGTGAATGCTCAGCATCTACACGTCTGAAAATCGTTCTTCGTCTGTTAATATTTTCATTCCTTATGAAAGCACCTAAATGATTTGTTGTATTTATTTTAGCTAAAGCTAGTTCCAATAATTGGCGGGCATCTGGTCGATCTTGTATTGGTATATGATATTTATTTAATAATGCACACGCTATATTAAAATCTGTCATGAGATGTGTCGATGCGCGGTTAAAGTATTCTTGTCGAAACAACTTAAAATCTCTTTTTATACGACCGTTGACAACCTCAACCACCCATCGACACATTGTAACACACCTAGAACGATTAGCCTGCTCTGTGGTAAGTTGATTTTCACCTTCTAAAAGTGATTCGGGCATGTGTGCTTTATATCCATACATCTGCAATTCACCTAGTACATCTCTGAAGCCCCTATCTAGTATAAAAATATCATTAGGCCTAAAGAAAGTTCTTAAGGGACTCCTTTCACTACGAAATTCTTTTGACATTATATTTGCATCATTTTCTGTTGCTGGGAAGGGACCAAGTGAATGCAAAATGTAACCATCACAGCATACTATTAAAAAAGGTTTTACCAAATTATTTAATTTGTGTAGACTGTATGTCTTTTTTTGGTACGAGTAGTTGCTACTACTTTGCACATATATGTATGTACCATCACATATAGCTATTGCTGGTTTATTGTTTGCAGACATTTCAGGATTTCCAAACAAACCTTCTGGGATTATTTTATTTCTAGCTGCCACATCTTGAATTGACATATGACCTAATCCTAAGTAAAGAGGAACAAATGTTTCAGTTAAACAGTTCCTAGCATGAGACATATATCTCTCCAAAGTGCGCATTGAAAGACTAAATAGTGATGACAACCGTTCATTACTGTCACCGGTTCGTAACTTGACAAGTATTATACTCAATGCAGTACTTGCACATGGAACTACTTGAGCCAATTGAGGTATATGGAGTAATAATTGATGGAAGCTATCTGCATTCATACCTAACCAATAATGACATAGGTGCGGATCCAGCTCTCTAATATTTGAAAAATCAAACTGTCTGCGACCACCCCGTTCCATAATTAACATCATGTCATCCATTTGCATGCCTGTGAAATCATTATTATGAAAAGATAACTCGTTCCAATCTCCATTATATAAATGATGACTACATATTCGGGCACTACGTGGCACATACAATCTATAATGCAACAGTAACATTTCTTTAATTGCTGATGGTACTAGTAAACGCTCATCACTGTAGCATTCACTAAAAATACAATGCCGTGAAGAAGCAGCAGCACGTTTGTAGATGCGTGAAGTAATTCTTGGACTACGCACAATAGCTTGCGATGGTGAGTTAAGCAGTGCTGATGGTAGTAGTGGTGGAGGTGTGGGTACAGATACTGGACGTGTAAATATTTCCACAACATTGCTGCTGGAAGTTGAAGGAATTTCTGGATTCCCAATGGTTTCAATAGCAGACTCACTCTGTAAAGCTAGTCTACTTTGATCAAGCTCAGCATGTCTTCTTACACTTCTATATGCATTAGTCCAACAGCGTAAACAAACTCTTTCAAGACGGTGAACCTGAAAAAAAAAAAAAAGATATATATACCTATATATAAAATACCACTACATATTTAAATTCTACATGGAACGAGAATAACAGTCACGAGTAGTGTTTCTGGTTTTCAGAGTATTTTTATTTATATAAATTCTATGCGCTTGTGCTATGATGTTAAATATAGTTATGGAAGAGTATATAAGCATCCATGAATATATTTCCTCTTGCAGAATTTTAATATAACTAGATTAGAGTGATTTCGGTTATAATTAGGGTGATAGTTAACTATTACTATTATATTTCTGAAAGCAGGTAGGAGGAAGATTATGTTGCCTGCTCATTGATTCCTTGCCTTATGAATTTATAACTTGAGATATAAAGATAACTTGGGGTTGGCTTTAGTATCGTGCGGCACGCGGAGGGGGTTAAAAAGGGTTAAAGCTAGTAGGGTTTGGGTCCCCGATTGTAACGCTATCACTCTTATTACAAGGTAATGCATATTTTTCGAGAAATTAATGAAAAATGTTTCTAACCTCAAATCAGTTTTATAGCGAAAACGGAACGTTAAAATGGGCGATTGACAACTAAATCTGTTCCACATATTGTCTATGGTGCAAAATTACGTGAAAAGTTGGCAAAATGGAACGTAATAAAAAAGATATTAATGTTATTGTGTCACTGTCATTGTTCATGTTCATTCCGTTCACAGACTACTTGAGTACTTACTTGGACTTGGGGCACCCCGAGTCGGATAGTTTAGGTTAGAAGGGTATGGCGGGGTCGAATGAGCGAGCGAAGCGAGCGAATAGACCCCGCCATACCCTTCGTGGTTATTTTTTTTTAAACCACTCAGTAGTAGGAGCCCCGCGTAGCGGGGCTCCGTCTACCGCCCTTCCCTCAACTGTGCTACATTGAGCGCTTTTTATGCGACTATAAAATGTTTTGAGGTTAGGTTACATTTATTAGTTTTTCTCAAGAACGGTGTGTTGCCTTTACGTGAAAGTGGTGTCAGGGCAGACGGGCACCTCCTCATTTCCACTTCCAACCCAAATTTTAACCCTACTACGCCTTTTTAAGCGACTATAGTGTTTTGAGGTTAGGTTACATTTATCGGTTTTTTTCAGGAATGGTGCATTACCTTTTAATGGGAGTGGTACCAGGGGGCAAGAGGGGACCCCCCCTTTCCTCCCCCCCAACCCCCTCCCCCTACGCGTGCCGCACGATACTAAATTTTACCCATAACTTGAGTTATTTACCTGTTGAGAAGGTGTATGTGATAAAATGAAATTCCGTTCAGGGCTATTGAGTGGTACTATGTGAGTTCGAGCTCTTAACATTGATGTTCCACAGCTTAAGCACACTTGCTGGTGTCCAAAGGTTTGTGTAGGAACAGTGCCTCTTAAGTAGTTGCCAGATTCTCTTTCAAGTAGAATGTAACATTCCTGACATATGAAATCATCTTCTGATACCTGAAAATAATAAAAATTGTTCTATTAAGTATTCATTGCTCAATATAAAGTGTATTTTTATGTTCATAAGTACTCTGTAGCTGTTACGTGAATAATATATATAATAAAATAGTAGTGCCATATGTATTCTATTCCATGAAATTGATAGTTACAAATGTGTGTTACAATGTGTGTGTGTGAATTCATAATGTGAAAACATTAGTTAGGTACATTTATGCTTTTAATTATGACTAAGATATTGTTATGTAGATATTCTACTATTAATAATGTGAAAACATTATTTTCTGAACGTTATTTTTAAATAATAATAATATTCGTTATGAAGGTATTTTACTATTCGAAAGGATATGTTTGCTATAGAATAGATTACTTACCGCGGTAGGAGAAATCCATGAACGTAAAATATTGACCATGGAATCCGTTGCCTCTTTGATTTGGCGTCTAAGCAGCGGGTGTGCCAATAAAAGAGAACAATTCATACAACGCGACATGTTTTATGTCTAGAACAAAATCACCGTGGACGTAAAAACGTTCTAACAATTCACTTCGGCGCACACGCACAACAAGAGTCAAATTGTTCGTTGTAGTAGATAGTCGTAGAGGAATCCTAAAACTCAACTCGACACGAATTTATATTTGTTAGAGAGAAAAGCTAAAAACAATATTCTCAGCTTACTGGCAGTTATCACGATAAACAGAAAAAACCATTTTGTTTGACATTTCATCGAATAGTGTTGTGACACAACAATAGACTACGGCGTCATATCATTATCGATTATATCTTAATTGTTTTATTTTTGCCTAGAAACTGCGTTTTAACGAAAAAAATAGACATAATTAAAGAATAATAATAATGACAAGTCTTAATACTTTTTAGTTGCGGATGTAGATTATTTCGTTGTTCCACGATTTATGTTAATGTTTAATCGATCGATTATAATTGAAAAAGGAGTCGCTTCACTATAATGGGAAACATGACGTATTTATTGTACCTATTAAATACTAATTAAAATGAAAATAGAAACCCCACAAATTATTTCAATGAATTTAAGTCAAAAAACAATAAAAATAATATTATGAATTATACATTAACTTAAATGGCCATACGCGGCAAAAAGTGAATCTATAAGTGCTCAATCTCCTTTGCTTATTAAAGCTATATTCGGACCTTCGACATGACAAAGAGGCTTTCTGTAATTATTTACGAACACCATCATTTCACTTTAATTCATAATAAATGAATTCAATCGATCGTTGGTGTCTTTACTGTACTATTTATAGTGGCGATTTTATTATTTTCGTCGCAGCAACTAACAGAGAGTGAAAATTTAAAAAATCTTACCTGCGCATTACGAATCCATCATTCATTTACAGATTTTATTTCACACACTCAAGCTGGCCGCTGTTAAGGCACACACACGATTTAATTAAATGAGAATCTTTAAGAAAGTCAATTTTATGAACTCAAAGCGAAACGAAATCATTCTACAAGAGCCGAACCTCCCTTTTAGACTGAGAATTTGAGAAATTTGAGAATTGTCAGTGTCAATGTCAAGTGTCAACATTAAACGATTATCATTAATTGCCATAAAGAAAATTAAATATGCAACACGCGTGACTTAAGTTGCCACTACCCGCTGGCGATTTCAAAAACTCACGTCCACACACAGATTTTGACATCGCTAGCGAGCGACAAATCGGCTGCCATAATCTGTCTAAGGACGTGATATTTCGAATTCATCTGCGACTACAGTCTCTGCGTGTGGATCTAGAATAAAAATTGATCCTGAAAAAGCACGGCAAAACTGTATGTGGTCATTGAGTATATTCTGTGTTATTAGTAATTAATCAAATAATAGTACATTACTTACCAAGGACTGTAAAAGAAAGAAAGCCCGAAATCGCAGATATTTGTTACCTGAGCCGCAGGCGAGGGTTGTAAATATGCGATAGAGGGCTTTCTTTTTTACTGCCCGTGGTGAGTATGTATGTACACAATTTTATGTCTTCACCTGGCCATACGAGCTCGCTCCGTCCTATATTCTTCTAATTCTCAAACTTTTCTGTGTAAGTCGACCGAGAAATTCCTGTTTTCTTACGAATGTTCTAAAGAAACCGTACCAACAGTGTTGCCAGCTGGATCTTGTCAAAAGTTACTTGAAATGAATAAAAAAATAACCTTCTAGTGTGAAAAATAACCTTTCATATTTTTTTCCAATAGTAAGATTAACAGTTGATAGACAGACGATGTTAGTTGTATATCTTACATAAATATAGATAATTTTGTAATGTTTTCCGTCTTGTTTGATTTTGAACTTAATCATCAACATTTTAAAGTTTAAAATTGTTTGGAGAAATTTGACTGTTTCGTGTAGTTTGATGTGCTGGCCACTGTACAAAAATGGAGTTCATGGAGAGAGGGATTTATCATAATTTTATGGCTAGCCTATTGGAGAACCTAGACTACGGGTTGCTGAGAAATTTCTGGCTGAAAACCTAAAAATGCTACGCTCAACAGCAGCAGTCGTACTTGCAACCACTAGAGTAGACCAATTTTTTTTTTAATATCTAGGGCATCTCAGAGTGTAACTACTAAGGTTCCGACTCTTTAACCGGACTTTCCTGTGGCTGCCTTAAACTCCTAACGGAACTTAATGCCTCCAGCCAGGGCGTAAAAACTATAAACTAAACGACTGCTGCTCGCTAAGGGCACCCCCTGTGGGGTACGAACCTCGGCTTAGGGCAGCTGAGTCGGAGGGAGGGTGGCAAGGGACCGACGGTGGCTGGATAAAATCAGTGTTTTGATTATTATCGTGGGGAGTTTGGATTACATGCTGCTCAGCTAAAACGCGTGCTGGCGCTTCACTTACAGTCAAGGGTCGGGGAGGACTATTCGTTAGTCGGGGATTTCACGCGGGGCCTCGGCGGCGAGGTCGGAATGACGTAGACCAATAGAATACTGTTGCATTTACGTCCTAAAATTAATTAAATTGCTGGTGCGCTTTTAGTCATTTTAGTATTTGATAGCACTATTAATCATAGACAAATCAGGAGCACTTGGCAAGAAATTATTAAAATGGCGTTTACGTCAGTGACATATCAATGTTTTCTATTGGGTTTTTTTTGTTAAAATTAAGTTATAAATGTAAAATTGCAACGATTGTTTCTTTAATATGTCTACCAATAATTTAGCTTCGGTTTTAAAATCTTGTTCAGAGAGTGAGTTGATTAATGAAGTGTCCGATAACAGTATGACACAGAAGCAGGTGGAAGGATCCCGATTAAAACGTACATTTACCCTGCCTCGGAATCCCTTCGGAACAACAAAGCCTGGATCCAGCAAGAATAAGAGTAACGAGAACGAAAGCAAACCACCCAGTGCTAGCTCCACCCTTGTAGATACTCCTAAAGACGAGAATGGTATAGAAAGGAAGTTGTTTAGAAGGCCATCATGGAAAAGATTCCTAAACAAGATAGCGCAACACATGAGCACTGTTCACGTATCAGGCGTAATTATTACATGATTATTCTCTATAATGTTAAAAATTATTTGCACCCTTGCATTCCCTTGTGCAGTACGAGGTAGTAGATGGTTCAAAATGAACCCAGCTCTGGCGCTACTGTTGTAATTTGTATTTCAGATTACAGAGTAAGGAGAGTAGTAATATAATATATTATCACTATTGCTCTATTATGTGGCTAATATGTTTTGTATGCCTGGAAAAGTTTTGTAGGCGTTCATCACAAAACCTCTTTTTTGGTTTAAAATATATGCACCTAATTATTTATGTCAATGGTATATTCACTTGTAATAAGCATATCATTAAACTTTGATTGGAACACAACCTTGTGTTACAGAAGTATAATAAAATAAAGAAAAAAAAAAAACAATTGCTCTCAATATCTATTAAATCAGGGTCCAAACACAGCATACTCTGGATTCGATTCGGAGAAAACACGGAATCAAATGTATCAACTTTGAAAACAATTGGTCTATGAACTAAAAAGTTCAGAAACTTTATATATAAATATTTATCTGTTATTTAAAAAAATGTGTACTTTAACAGATAAACTAAACACAATACATATATTGTAAATAGCAATCTCTGAAATTGATAACTTATCAGTTTTACAAAAAATATGGATGAATGCATACAAGCTTCTCTGACCAAAAAAAAATATGTTAACCACCAGTAGCGATGAGAATGTTATAGAAAATTACTATTATTTTGACTCTTACATTTTAGAAAAAACTTTTGCTATGGAACTTTTTATTACTGTCATTGTTTTATGTTGAATCAGGCAGCAACTGAAAGATTTTTTATTTTTTGTGGTTAATTTTGATTTACATTTAATACCTAATAGCATGATTACAAAAATAATGTGATTGAAATATTTACATGATTTTGTCAATAAGCCTAATGAAAAATAATGACTGTCAAGGGATGCCTACTTTATATTAACTTTTTCTGTGTTCATAGTGGTACGATTCTTTGGGGTGTGACTGAAAACTAAAATTACCTTTACTTTGTAGGTAAAGTCTACACCAGCACTGATGAATGGTGAGCGCGTTCCATGCAGTGGGGATCCTCCATGGCCACCCGGTTCAACCCCTGCAGCTACAGGAATAAAAAACCATGGCAACACATGCTATATGAATGCCGTTCTACAGTGTCTTTCACATACTGATGTTATTTCTGAATATTTTGTTTTGGACCATTACAAAGTTAGTATCCTATCATTTCAGAGCATTGTATTAAAAATAAAAAAAATGTTCTATTTTTTTCACATGGTTAAATTAATTAGTTTTATTATCATGTGTCATAATCATAAATAATAACACCATTATAATCTTACTATGACTTTGATAATTATTTAATTTTTCAGGTGGATCTGCAAAAGCGGAATAAAATAAATTCTAAGAAGTACGGTACACGCGGTGAAGTGACTGAGCAATTGGCAGCAATACTAAAAGCTCTCTGGGCTTGCCATTATACTCCTGACATGAGTACTGCTTTCAAGGTAACAATTTAACTATTTTTGTGATCTTTTATACAAATAAACAAAACTGAAGTGTCCGTTTGTAATGGTAAAATGAAAGCTTTTTACCAATGCATATGAAAGTATTTACAATACTTATAACAAAAAAACAATTTTTAAAATTTTTTTTTTGCTGTTTGTCTGCCTGTGTGTTCGTTCCGGTTTTGACGGGACTTTCACTGGCAGATTTCTGATGTTATATGGAGTAACTAAGGCTACTTTTAGTTTAGAAAAAGTATTTGATTATAATACATCAACCAAAGCATTTTCAATGTCTATAATGTTCCACTAACTAAAGCATTGTTTGACTATGAACTATAATATAATTCAATCTCACCCTTGTCTGGCTTAGTGACAATCTTGATTTAGATTTGACTGGAGATATTACTAAGTTATTCATATATGGTATGACTAGCTTCTTCCTGCAACTTCGTCCCTGTGAAATTTCTTGTTCACCAGTCCCACCCGGCCGCATCACATCGACCGTCCACACTATTACTTCGTTTTCGTTTAAGGGTCATAGCGTGGTGTTAAGAATTATGCTATCAAATGCAAAAAGAATTTTTCAAATCTGAGAGCGCATTCAAATAAACAAAAGCAAACTCTTCAGCTTTATTATTAGTTTATAGAAGCTTAATTATTAGTGTATATTAAGCTATTGCATAGCTTCTATCGCGGGCCTTGAGCGCGGGGACCGAATCCGGAAATTCCGTAACGAAAAAACCTCACGCTCCCCACTCCGACGGTTATTGTACTACACCAGTACCCTCTAGTGATCTAATAATTTCTGGCAGTTCCTTTTTTCTGTGTACTGCGTATTTTATTCTTATAAATATTAGTTTATAAAATTATGATCTTCACAAAAAGTGATTGTTGATAGTGGGGTTTGAACTCACGACCAGTCGATTATGAGTACATTCAGTTCCTCTGTTGCACCGCAAGGCTACAATGACTTAATTAAAGCTTGCCAAATAGTTGATACCATTCCAGTTGAACAATTTTTAAACTGGACTAGACGGTTGGAAATGACTCATGTACATGGAATTTTTTCGCTGTCAAAACAGTTTGTCAATCTTTTTTTATTTAAAATTACTTTAGGTTCAACACTTTCGTTTATTTTAAAGTTGTTATTATGCTTATATTTGAATAGTATTTGACTTTGTTTACGTAGTTATACACTTTTACGACGTTCAGCACTTATTTATTTTGTTTTTAAGCTATTGCATAGCTTCTATCGCGGGCCTTGAGCGCGGGGACCGAATCCAGAAATTCCGTATATCAAAGAAAGTATATAGAAAGTATATCAAAGAAAAAGAAATACTGCATAAATAAAATAAATAAATAATTATAATTGCATAAGTTGATACAAAATGCTATGCAATAGCTTTACCGCGGCAGTCCCCGAGTGCCACACGTCTTTTTATTTGTATAGATTGAAGGTTTAATGTAGGTGTAAACTGAGTTATTATTTCTTTAAATTTATCTAAAAACAAAAATCTTGTTAATATCAAAGATAATTAAAACAGACAAATAGGGAGCCTCCTCCTTTTTTAAGAAGTCGGTTAAAAATATATCAAAATAAATTGAATTGTATATTCTATTTGTAGGGTGCAGTTGAAAGGCATGGTACACAATATAGAGGGAATAGTCAACATGATGCACAAGAATTTTTATTTTGGCTACTAGATAAAGTGCATGAAGATTTGAATACAGCTACTAAGAAAAAATATAAAACAATAAAGGTGAGCAGCTCGTATCAACTTACCTTAAAATATTTAATAAACATATTTTCACTGTTGTGCTATTTATGTATTTTATTTCAGAATACATGTGGTAAGCCTGATGAAGTAGTTGCAGCTGAAACATTAGCCAATCATGCCAGGAGAAACAGTTCATTTGTACAGGCTGTATTTCAAGCTCAATACAGGTGCAGAAATGTCATACTCATGTTTTATCCACCGCTTGGTAATAGAAAAAGATACAACCATTTACATCACACGCTTGTTTCAACCATCCTCCGGGTGCAATTTCCTTAATGTTGAATCACTGACATTATTGTGAAATCATCATGCAATTTATATTACAGGTCAGCATTAACATGTGCAAAATGTGAGCGCACATCATGTACATTTGACCCATTCCACTGTGTGAGTGTGCAGCTACCTTCACGACTGGCCACTACCCAGCCCTCACCGCTACCTGTCAATGTAAGTCTTGAGTAGCATACTGTAAATACTTCATAGTCAATCTGTAAGAGCTAAGACATCTGTATGCAACAGCAGTAGTTGCAGTCGCGGTTAAAGTATGTTGACGATGCGTGATTGGGGTCAGTCGCCATACCGTCTCATTAGAGTAGCTTACGACTGCATATCATATGTTATTTTTTAAAACACTAATGTATAATTTGTAGTCGCACATAAGTTAAAATCGTATCTTATATATTTTTGAGTCATCTGTTTTTGGGTATAGATTTTAGACTTGTTGAGATAAAAAAATTCTGTAAAAATATTAGTTTTAATTTCGCAATAACTATGATATTCCGGACGTCAGTTTGTGCGAGATTAGGATGACTGAAACAGCTCAAAAACAACAAGGTACCGGTTGATGACGGAATTGCGGCTGAACTCCTAAAGGCCGGCGGAAAACTCCTTAAGGCCCTCCAGAAGCTGTTTGATTCCGTCATACTCGAGGGCAAAACGCCACAGGCATGGAATAGAGGTGTGGTGATACTTTTCTTTAAGAAGGGCGATAATGGCCTCCATAAGAATTATAAGGTCCATCTCACTTCTGAGCCATTTCTAAAAAAAAAAAATTCAAGAGTCATCAGGAACCGTCTCGCGCGCATGTTTGTTTGACGTATTCCAGCCTCTCGAACTAGCCGGATTCCGTAAAGGCTAGCACCGTAGACCACATAAATGCTACGGCAGGTTATACAGAAGACCGAAGACTATAACCTGCCTTTCTGCTTAGCCTTTATGGACAAGAGAAAGACTTCGATTTGATCGAGATATATGCTGTACTGCATTCTCTTAAACGGTGCCAGATCGATTATCGGTACATCGAGGTGCTGAAGTGTCTCTACGAAAACGCCACTATGTCAGTCCGACTCCAGAACCAGACCTCGAAACCTCTTCTTCAGCAGCGAGGTGTGAGACAGGGAGACGTTATCTCTCCGAAAATGTTTATCGCTGGACTGGAAGATGTCTTCAAGGTTTTGGACTGGAAAGGGGTTGGCATCAACATTAATGGCGATTACATCTCTCATCTTCGGTTTGCCGACGATTTAGTTGTCATGGCTGAGACTATGGAGGACCTTAGTTGAGCTTCTGAAAGAGTGGGTCTTAAAATTAACATGGACAATACAAAGGTCATGTCAAATGTAACACCTACTCGCATGAAGATCGGAGACGCTTCACTCGAAGTTGTGGACGAGTATGTTTATCTAGGACAAATTGTCCAGATAAGTAGGTCCAACTTCGAGAAAGAGGTCAATCGTCGAATCCGACTCGGCTGGGCAGTGTTCGGAAAGCTACGCAATATCTTCTCGTCCCACATATCGCAGTGTCTCATGACGAAAGTCTTTGACCAGTGCCAGTGGTGACGTGGTGCGAGTTAACCTACGACAATGAAACGTGGTCGCTCACAATGGGCCTTATTCGAAGGCTAAAAGTCACCGAAAGGGCAATGGAGACGGCTATGCTTGGAGTTTCCCAACGTGATCGAATCAAATGAAGAGATCCGTAGCACAACCAAAGTAACCGACATAGCCCGAAGAATTCACAAACTTAAGTGTCAGGACACTTTGCTCGCAGAACAGATGGCCGATGGGGCCGAAAGGTTCTGGTGTGGTGTCCGCGTACCGGAAGTCGTAGCGTTGGAAGGCCTTCCATAACGTAAGACCGATGACCTTGTGAAGTCCGCAGAAATCCGCTGGATGTGTGAAGCACAGAACCGGTTGAAGTGGCGGTGCTTGGGGGAGGCTTATGTCCAGCAGTGGACGTCTTTCGGCTGAAATGATGATGAACAACTATATCCAAGCTTGGATGCAGTGTGCAGTACCGTCCACCCGCCCGTAAAAATACGGAAATGCAAAAGATGCAATTGTCATGATGCAACATGTAACCCAAACCTATACTAAACATTTACTAAATAATTTTACATAACATTTTACTATCATGGATTTTTCCGCAAAGTAACGCCTGATTCCATTACTTATCTCACAGGAGATGATAATAATGATGTGAAAAAAAAATTACTAAATTATTTTGAATTATTAATAATGATATAATATACTTATCTGTATACAGTCTATTGGTAAAACACTTACAACCTTGCAGGACTATTGCTAACATCATAAAAATACAACTTTTGTTCTATGACTTTTCACAAAACATAATATATTTACCAAAAACAAACCTTCAAGATTTCATTGTTCTATCTAACACATTTAAATTCTGTGTGTTTTGTTGTACCTACCTACGCCTCCCGTGCACTGTCACTCGTAAGACACGGCAGTTTGTTTTGGTTTATAATAATCTATCAATGTCAAATCTTCTAATTGCGAACAACCCTGCACTTATCGACAGGGTTCATAATCTGCCCGATTTTATCACTCGTAAAATTATTAACCGTCCCTGATCATCATCATCATGGGGTCTTGGCGGTAGCCCAATTAGTTGCAGTAACTACTGCCGAACAAATTGATTAGGTTAGGTTATAACTGTGACCAACCGAGCGCGAGCCGAGCGAGCGCTTCTTCCAAATCAGTCGCAGTTACTTGGCTATTTAGTATTAGCGCAAGGTGCGTTTGTCGCATGCAAGTTTGAAACCAGTTCACAATGTGTCGTTTTGCCATGGATACATTATAAATTATCGAAAATAATACGAATAAAGTCGCGGACAAAGAGCTAGCTAGATCTAGAGCTTTAATTAAAAATACATTATATTTCAGGTTGTGTACGTAAACCAGCAGCCTCGACAAGTTCGTATCGGTGTAGAGCTGACGCCGAACGTGACCATGGAAGAACTGCGAACTACGCTACACAACGACACGGGAATCGATAGGGATCACATCATCATGGCGGAAATCAATGAAATGGGTAAATTATTATCTGCGATGGTTTACACATTGATTAGATTGATAGAATTTCTTTTAACAATTTTTATAACAGTACATACGATTATCCAAATGATATATAATGGAGAAAAAAAAAAATATATTTAGAGCAAAACCAGCCGATATTGAGCGATAAACACCTAGGTTTCTATGTTAACTGAAGACTTCTTCTGAATCATTAGGTTGGTGCAACGCCCGAGCGGGCTGGGAGGCGGCAGGCATAGACTTCGGCGCTCTATATTGTATGGAAGCACCACCGTTACTACAGACGCCTACCACTCCCTACCTTCTTATTTTGTGGGTTAACTTACTGGAAGGAGAGAGATTCGGTCAGTATGATTTAATAGTATTACGTTTATTTCTACGTCCGAAATGTATAATTAAATAGGTAATTCTTAAGTAACTAAACATTTTTGCTGTCTTCCACCGAAAAGAGACAATAAACTTCACTTTGACGTGGTTTATGGAATGTTATGCGTATAATCTCTCTAAAGCCGTATTTTTTCAACATTCTCATAGGATCACCTTACGCTATGCAAGTGCCTCGTGAGATCTCATACGAAGACTTACAGAAGCTGATGTTGAAAGAGATGTGCCAAGTGGTGGCCGAGCGAGTGCTGGAGAATGCGCAGGGTGCAGATATCTTTCGCGCGAGAATCGCTGAGGCACACCGGCCTCGGGACCCCGCGTATTTGCAGCCAGAGGTAAATATTATATTGCTGTGGAGGTGGACAGAACAATACTAGTTGTAAAAAGTAAACGACCCTGGGCAAAGTTGTATGGAGTTAGTTGTGTGGTCTTTGAACTAAAGATCATATTTCCTGATCACTTGTCTTCATATTTTAAAAGTGCGCATCTTGGGGTGTTTAAAAGCGTCAAATCTTTCTATCAGCGATAATAGCAATGCTTGCAATTTAAAGAAATCTATCTACAACATTTTAGGCAACTAAAGCAACAATTTGATCCACAGCTCCCGCATCCGTTGTTTTCTCTGGACGTGGAGCAGGCGTTGTGTGCACACGACAAGCATCCTCATCTACGACTCGAACTACTCTGGGACGCCGCGCACAGGGACAGGTAAATATTGTCTAATGTCGTGATAATGTTTAGATTTTTTTGTAAATAACAAATAAACATATTTCATTATACATATACGGGTATAGTAAAAGGACCGCCTACAGCTTCTCGGAGCGTATGATACGCATAGTTTTATTTTGTTTACTACGGATTTTATTTATTCTACTATTCACATTAAGTATATTTTTAAAGTAGACATTGCATTCAACAGGAAGTCAATTTACCGCGAAAACCATTTAGTAGTGCCACATCCTATGTCCCGATATATACTCTCCGTGATAACGTAGCCTTGAACTTCCCGCAGATTGAGTAGAACGACGCGCAAGCATACTGCGCATTAATGTTCTGATTTAAATACTTAGTGCATTATTAATTTAATTACAATAATTATAATATTAAGTCACTGTATGTCGCGTACTCAGGTTGTGTAGCTGCATAGTACTAGATTGGAAGCCGACCCTAACCTAGATGAGAAAGGCAGGAACAGTACGCGATGCTATGCGTTTACGCAGCGTTTGGGTGGCGTTAACGCCTACGCTGGGCATACGCTCATTGCTAACTTAATATCATTATGGACCTGTCAGGAATGTCAGGCAGGAGTATTCTAGCTGTCCCCACCGCCCGTGTCCCCATTAATAGTAATTCACATAAAATAGCGAGAAAAAAGTTCAATTTTCTTTATAGTACACAAAGCTCCATTAAGTCCTTACCCCCCCAAAAGACATGTGCGTTCAAATCCGTGATAGGCCCAAGTTGGTTTTTGTATTTTGCAAAAACATGTTATTACAATTAACACGTTGACTGCCAGACTAAAAACCATGTTTAGCCCAGTGGGCCGTGGCGGATCCCTCGTATCCGCTAGTATATCGGGTCCAGGGAGCCGCGTCGGACACCATGTGTCCGCATGCCCTCGATCACTTCAGAAGCCTCTAGGCGGCCGACGGACAGCGTTTCGACTGTTTTTATTGGTGCGGCATCGGGGGAAAGTATGCTGTCGGACACATGGTGTCCGTCATGGCAGTCAACGTGTTAATGTATTGTTTTAGTGAATAAATAAGTATTTTCTGTTTTAAATATTGTTTTTATTCAATAAAAAGTTAATACTTTTATTAATGCATATAATGACAAGCAATAATAATACAACGTCTAAGTAGTCCGGAAGTTTCAAGACCGCTTGCCGTGCATAATATTGGAGGTTCAAATCTCAGGCACGACATGTGTTTTCTTTCTATAACATATTAGAAAGAATTTAAAAATCAAGAAAAATAAAATATTTTAATATTTATTTAATAATAATATTTATTATTGCTATTATTTAACAAAATAATGATCTTATTTTACTAAAAAATATATATATTGTAAAGATAATAATGAATATTATCTTTACCATTTTTTTATTTATATTTTCTTTTATATATTTTTTTCTTTTTGTAAAAGTTCTGTTTGTTTTTTTTTATTATTTTTTTATTGGAAAAATTTGATAATACACAGTTATCAGTCATTATATATTTTGCCAACTGACACAAACGGGTCCCTAGACAACGCTGTAGTTATAATTTGAGGGTATGGATACATTTTATAAAGAAAACGTAAGTAAGTAAAATTAATGGATATCCTCAAATGATAACATCCATCGATTAGACAGAGACCTAAAGATAAACTACTTGGACGATAGTGGATAACAATTTCATCGCAATTCTCATGGGCTCGCTGGCTAGTGTCAATGAGTGCCGGTATGAGTATGACGACATTCGGTAATGCGGTGGTTCGAATCCAAGTCGAACTAGTAAACTCTTTTTGAAGTATTCTTTAGATTATTCGTAACGAATTCAATATTGTAGCAGTGTAACATTTTAAAACTTGAGGGGTTAGCACATAATGACGCTGTGTGTGCCTACTGATTTTAGAAATAAGTTAAAAAAAAGTAGTACTTGAAAGAAAATGGAACATTTTATGTGAATTACCATTAATGGGAACACAGGCGGTGGGGACAGTTGGAATACTCCGTCAGGCCCAGCAAAATAGTAGGAGAGAAGAAACTTTAAAACCCTTTCTTTCCGATTTTTGGCTTTTGTAGCGGCCAGTCTATCCATCATTAAAAAGTAAGTTGGAAAAAAAAAAATATAAATAAAATGTATGACAGAAGATTTTTGCGATTTCTGACTTTTCTAGTACTCAAAACTCAGCCGGTCCAATAGTGTTTTGATCCTTATAAGAAACAGGATCGATAGACATCTAAAAAAACGTTTTTGTGAAAATTTACTATTTTCTTGCTGACTGTACAATTGCTTTTTATTGCAATTGCAGCTGATTAAAAAAATGTGTGGATGCAGATAAAAATATCTCAAAAAATTAAGGACTGTCTCCTAAGACCACTTTCCTGTAGCTACAACGGTCAAGGTACCTTACTGGCCCATCTGAAAAATCCATTCTGTATATACAGTGTGTAAGGGTAAACACCGTTATCCTTGAAACCAGTGGTTTGGTTTTATTTATGGAACGTAAAATCAATGGAAAATAACAACTTTAAAAAAAAAAGAAAATCTACATTTTCACACATGAATATTTCACCCTATACGCTAGGGCAACGAACTTGCCACGTGATCCATTCCGACCGGTCGCGTACGTACTCGCGACGCGAGTGCAACCCCCCCCCTCTCCTACCCCAGTCAGTCAGCTGTTTCGCTAGCGAGCGCACGTAACGCAGCGTCCGCGTCGTAGCGCCGATCGCGCTCATTTCTCGCGTGTAAACAATAATAATTGTAGTTTGTGAGTAGTAGTTACACGTAAGCATGTCTTACACGAATTAACAGTTTACCGAAATGGTACGGCTTTACGCCATCGCGGGTGATAACCTGAACGAGGCTCGTAGAATGTGTACCAACCAAATGAACGTGTACCAAACCGTGAAACAATGTTCGCGGCTACACAGAATGCGTACTTACGGCCAGTTCACCGTGCCGGCCCACGCTCAGGGTCGTGGCAACCAGCAGCTGCCAGTTGATCTGCAAGAACGTATCCTGAGTTTCTTCGCGGAGCACCCAGAGGGAAGTACTAGGAGGGCGGCACGTGTTTTCAATGTTTCCCACTGGACAGTATGGAGATTTCTCCACATCGATCGTGAACATCCGTATAATTTTAAACCGGTCCAAGAATTAAATGACAACGATCACATACCGCGGTACCATGGTATTTTCCCAGTGGCTTATCGATAACTTCGATAACATTTCCATTTTCCATTTACAATGTTCATAATGAACATTACTGGAGCCAGGTAAATGAACACCAAATAGGGCAAAATAATTTTCGTGTGGGCGGGCATTCTGGATGGTAAACTTGGACCCTATTTTACTGACGGCCATTTAAATGCACAATCGTACATGGTTATTTTACGGCATGTATTCGACAGGATGTTGGAGAATGTGCCTCTTCGTTCCGCAAGACATGAATAAAGCGTGCGTTGTGTAGGTAGGTAGGACGGGCGGCGATCGTTCGATCGACAGTGATTACGTACACTCGGGCGCATATCCAGAAATTTGCGGACGGTGTCGGATAAAAATCTTATAAAATCTTTTTAAGAAAAAAAAAAGTTTTTTTTTTTTTTTTTAACTCAAATATTTTTATATTTAAGTTAAGTAAGTACCCATGGTTTGAGTGACAACGGTGTTTACCCTTACACACTGTATTTCATGGTGCTTGTTAGTGATCCTAAGATTTCCATCATTTTTTTTCTGTTTTTACCCTTAAGAAACTGTAATTTGCTCTATGTTACTTATATAACTGTTATCCCTATGTTTAAGTTGTTGGTTTTCCTGTACTTATATAGGGTGTATCTATTCAAACACGAAATATTTTAAGAGATACACCTATAGGTGGTAAAGAAGCCATGGAAACGATTTTTTTTTAAATCTGAGTATGTTATTTCGAAAAAAAAAAATACTTGATATGATGATTGATTATCAAAATTCACCGCGCTCGTGCTGCCACCGTCGCCGCGTCCGGGCTGGTCATTCGTAGAATAAGTAAAATTTTGGAAAATACAACTCCTTTGCAAAATGTCTCAAGCAATTTATTTCAGTATTATAATTATTAAGTAAAAATATAAAACAATTGGTTAAAAAAAAAAAAACTTTTCGCTGCTATGGCTTTTTTACCACCTATAATTGATGGTCCTCTTAAAATATTTCGTGTACGAATAGATACATCTTATATAAATAAAAACATTATTTTGTGTTCGCAGTATAATCCGCTCGCCGAGCGAGGCGTGCGAGGTGCACGTGTCGGCGGCGGGCTCGGCGGCGCCGCTCACGCTGCACGCGTGCCTGGCGCACTACACGCGCGCCGAGCACCTCGCGCAGGAGGACGCCTGGAGGTAACTAACATTAGACAGGATCAAATAAAGTTTGTTAGCAAAACTTCACAGACGTCATATAACACGATAAAACAAAACAAAAAAAACTTGTTTTTTCAACTCATACTTCAAGTAACCATACTACCAACGTTAGTTTTCCCTAAAAAAAAGAACTTCAAATCTTATTGTGCTTAGATATCGATACCTATCACGTCTGTGGAGTTTCTCTAGCTAGTTTAATTTGACCCTGTATACTACTACGCCACAGCGGTAAAATCGTCTACTCTTCAGTCATTGATTGTTCGATATAAAGTCTCTTAAAACATTCAATACTATTTCGTAGTGATACTACCTTTTTTTTACACAAGTGTTTAGTAGTAATCAACATGCTTTTATTTTTCTCTAGATGTCCACAGTGTCAGCGATATATGCCTGTGGTGAAGACTCTCGGTCTTTGGTCTCTTCCGGATATTTTAGTAATACATTTAAAGCGGTTTCGACAGTAAGTATAATTTTATTTACTGTGGTTATGTATTTTGGTAAATAATTTCTAAAAAGTACATATTTTCAGGCAAGCAAAAGGTCGTACGAGCACAAAGCTTACAGCAATGGTAGAGTTTCCTTTGAACGATTTTGATATGACGCCGCATCTTGTTAGAAGGAACGTACAAATGGCAGAGTCGCCCGGCCACTCGCGCTCGCCGCGACGACGACACTCGAAGACGCCCACGACCGCCCCGCACGAGAACATGTACGACCTCTACGCCATCTGTTACCACCACGGTGACGATCTGGAGACTGGGCATTACACGGCAGCTTGTAAAAATCCATATGACGGACATTGGTACAAATTCGATGATTCTAAAGTTACACCAGTCGATGATGAAAATGCATACAGTGAATTAGTTAATAATACCGCTTATATGCTTTTTTATAAGCGCAAAAAACCAATTGTTACACATTCATGTTCCTCTGACGACCACAACGGCCATTGGGCGTTGCGTATGCCTAAATACGTGAAACGAACGACCGAAACTGTAAACGAACTAACTGAGGTTAAAGAAGAGAGCGTCATTGAAGAAGTTAAAATTGAACCGCCTGCCAACGAGCCGGATTCAGAATCTGATATTACAGCTCTCACGCATAGTCCCTCATTGTCCCGAAGTGTTGCCAGTCTTCCCGATGATAGTATTAGTGAAGTGACGTCTCCAGTGAAGCACACAGTGTGTGTGACCGTTATACACAACACGACTTCCGTGGTGCAGTCGCCGACGCTTCAGCGACCACTGATAGTCGAAGTGAACGGGAATAGTGCTACTGACGACACAAGCGAACACGAAAACGAAACGAGCGTGTCTCTCGATCCGTATATCCACAAAGACGTCCACGTGAATCCTAAGATGACTCCAGTGGACACGCGCCGGCCGCGATCTGTGGACTACCCCACTCGCTCCACCGGCCCCACGCCCACGACCCGGGACACGAACAGGAACTATGAAAGTTCTCCATTAGTAGCTAGTATAAACGAAGTCGAATATCATCCAACCACCGAAGATTTAATGTTGTCAATGTTCCAGGAGTCAAAGTTCATTGTTCCTAGGCATACCAATCATGTCACAGGGGAATCTCATAGGACAGGTTAGTAACTCATAGATTGACTTTGCCATGTTGTAGATGTGTTTTATTATTATTTCCTTGTTTATAATGATTATGACACATGTGATATCATTTTTGTATTATGAAGGACATCAGGGTACTGAATGCATTACATGATTGTGTACATATTCCATGTATCTATATAACTACATCATATTTACAGGAGAGAAGTCTGCTGTTTGGAAAACTCGAATATCCACATGAGAGCAACAGATGAGGTCTGAAGAATACCATACTTTACACACCTATTCTTTATTTATTTTCTATTCAAACTTAGATCTGAGGATTTCGTGTAGCTGACAGTTCATTTGTGCTTTGGGTAACATTTGCGCAATTTTTTAATTAGGCAATATGATAGCAGAGGCTTTTAACATAGTGTCTGAAATTTATTTATTTCCTTGCATCCTTGAGTTCATTAATGCTCATAAGTTCATTGTTCATATTCATTACATGCCAATACGCGAATGACACACTAAACTTATCTGATGATTGTCTATGTTAAGGTTATATCCCGAAGTGAGCGAACGTCGCAGTAACGCTGATAGACTTTATAGTAAATATATTTTATCATTATCGATATTAATAAAATTATAATTGGAGGCGAAAGTGATTATTTAGATCTACTTTCAAAAAATTATAAGTAGGTGAGTACTACTCGTAATGTTAGTTTCACTGCCATTGGTCTTATCTTGTAGTATGTACTAGTAGTATATACTTTTACATTTAGCAATTATTCTGTAAATAACATAGACGCACTACTTGCTTCATGTAGTGGCACTTCTGTATACTGCACTCTACATCGGGATATTATCTTTATCAAGCCTTTCAGGCATCTTTTATGTGGTCTTACAGATAATGTTTTATATTTAGATCAGAGATTATTGTCAATTCTAAATTCATTGTCAACAAAATGTTTGTTGAACAAATAGGACCAATCATGCCCTCTTACATTTAGATTTTTATTTCATTTCTTATTCATCATGTACCTATATTATGTAACGTACAATCTGTAGATAAAAACTAATAACTTGAATTATATGAAAATAGCTAGAGGGCGTTATAAGTAATCACATTTGTGCCTTGGCCCTAGAGATGTTGTGATTTTAAAATTGAACATAAATAAAATACATTTTGCTGTGTTCACTGTGACTAAAGTTTAATATTTGTACAGCTATTTCGATATACATATTATGTGTAAGTGAAATATTACATGTATAAGTAAAACTTGGATAACTGTTAACGTATGCGAGATTTATGTTGGATATTTGTCTAGCATGATTTTTAATAATGCCACTTGCAAGGAGTACGTGAGATCATTGTGATTTATTAAATATTTTCTATTCACAAATAATGTACATATAACGTGGGATTTATGTAGGTATGTTTTTAGATGTGATTTGCTATTATTTACCTAAACTGATATTTGAACTTGGATTAAAATGATTTTTGTAAATATAAAAATATTACTCTTCTCGTAAATGCACATAATTTAGAATTTCTTTATGCATTTTTTCGTGATGATTTTCGATTAATTTATTTTATTGAAATTGATTTTTATTAAAAGACATTTTTTTTTGTTATATGTATTACAACAATCAATGAGACAGATATCGCATTACGAAGGGGCTTGGTGTGCCGACTGGCAAATGAGCATCCATCTTCCACCTAGTGCGTTGTCTATGTTAGCCTGTACTGTAACGTGGCCTAAACAATGTACCTGTGATCCATTTACTTTATCAGGATACAAAACTTATTATGAGACAGTTCAGTGACATTTCTAGCATTGATTGGAATCATAAAGATTACAAGTCCACCTGTATAAAAAGTGAAAGTTTCATTTGTTACGATTTTTTTTTAATAACTGATTATTACTTGAAACTGATTTCTATAATGTTTTATAGTATGATTTTTCAGTGGTTTTTAAATAGGTCAACAAACCGAAGGTCAATCTTTAATGTGATAGAGAATTGGGTAATTGGGTCAATGCTGAAATGTTTCTGGATACATGCCGAAGTGCTTAATTTAAAAGATTATGCAAAATTTTTTGTATTGGAAAGTTGATTATGTTATTAATTATAAGTATAAATGTCTGGCTCTCAACTTTTGAACGCAGATTAATTTATTTAAAAGTCTTCGGAGGTACCGACCCCTGAAATATGTGTAAAATGATTTATGTGCTCACAGTAGCTAGAAAATAAAATATTAAATTATACATAATTATAATTGGTAACTCCATGACGCTGGAATAATATAATGTTCATTTTTTTTTTCTTGAAACCTTGAAATCAGTGCTTTTAGAAGAAGAAACCGTAATATGAAAAGAAGACCGTTTTCTAATCTATCAAGCCATGTAAAAAAAAATTGAATTGTACAATGCTTTGTTATAACGATTTTGAATATTATGTTGCATGGGTCGACCTCCGAATATTTGTATTATGTTCGTTGTTTTAATTTAAAGATGTTTATTTTAATTTCACCATGTTATGTTAAAATATAAGCGTTATGTCCACAGTTGAATAGTTTTATTTATCCCTACAAACCATGTAAAATTAAAACAATGAATAGTTAATGGGTAATGTTTGACCATTCTTATTGTTATTTACTTGCTCAACTCATCTATTGTTAGGTATAGGTACAGCATGTATCAGAAAGTTGTGGTACAGACCATCAAACTGATCAACTTTCTCCTTGGGACCAATATAGTTATCGTTAAAAAATTGTCAACTGTATCACAAAGCTTCAATACCTACTCGACCCAAATGTATGGGACGGCAGATTTTTTTAGTGTGTGTGTGTTAGCGTGGGAATTACTAGAAGGACCAACACGGCCGGATTTTAAGATGTGGAGGCCCTGATTTTGTTTTGGAAAAGACGAAAAAAAAAAACATTTAAAAAAATATACATCCTTTGGATCCATATAAGAAGAAAAAAAATCACATTCACAAGGTACCTTACCTTGTGAATGTGATTTTTTTTTCTTAGATGGATCCAAAGGATGTATATTTTTTCTTATCTAAAAAAAATATTCATTCTGGAGGCCCCTTTGTGGAGGCCTGGGGCTAGAGCCCCTGTAGCCCTGCCCTAAATCCGGCCCTGGACCATCAAGGACCTTTCCATAATGTTTTTTGTTTATAGAAGTAGTTCACCTTGGCAACACTAACAAGGATTTAAATCAACACCTTGTTTGATCGCTGACGCAGCGTAACTTAAAGAGACAAATAGCAGACAACGGTATCGAAAGGCGCCTACCTTGAACTAGATAAATTGTTAGTCTCAATATGTTATATGCTGTACAGCCAAATTGATTCCGGATAGCTATTATTAGGATATAGGTAGGTAACATGCACTATCTAGGTGGTGAATAATGCACTTTGCATATTCGACCTTATCTGCCACTTAATTCTAACGAACTAAAAGGAAGGCGTGCATTTTTCAATTAGGTACATAAAATGATAATAGTGCTGCAGTCTTTATATTTGCATCATTTGGCAATCAAACCTTACGGTCAATTAAAAATTTAGTGAGCAATCATTTTAATTCTAAATAATAGCAACAGGTTCGACCCGTCAGGGCATAAGTATTTATGTTCTGTGGGTTCAACACTTGAACAGGTCACAACAATGACTGACCATAAAAATACTATTGCCCAATTAACCTGCCAGTTGCCAAATACCTATAAAGTTAGATAGGTACATACATAGGAATTGAATATGGCAACCGAAATTGTATGTGAAATTATATCACCCCAAAATAAGTACGCAATGGTGCCGATTCCCTTGTTCACAAACTAAACTAAATTTAAGTTCAGTGCATCTTTTTCTTTCTATTTCATTATGAAAAGGACAGAATATAAATTTTAGTTCAGTCCTGTCAAATTAATCAGCGCTTGACGTAAAATGACGTAATTTTAGTAGGCAAGTTTTTAATCACGTCTAAACTTGTGTGGAGTAGTGACAGGCGCTAATTAATTTGACAGGACTAAACTAAAATTTATCTTCTGTCCTTTTCTTAATGAAATAGAAAGAAAAAGATGCACTGAACTTAAATTTAGTTTAGTTTGTGAACAAGGGAATCGGCACCATTATTAGGTAAGTTGGTGTAAAAGACTGCAAATGAGTATGTTACGAGGATAAGTAACCATTATTTTAATTCTGAGTGCATCTCGTAAATATTGCAATAATTTGTATTTTTCTGTTTGTTGGGTTTGGAAGGTATGAACAAGGCCGTAGGCAGGGGGTTTGAGGGTTCAAATCCTCCCGAAACCAGAACCTTAATCCAATATATAATATGTATGTAAAATTATTATACGTACCTACCTATTACGGCTGTTTGCTTATTTTAAATTTAAGTTGTTCCTTTTTGTATCTGACCTCGATCCCCTCTAGGATAATTCCGTAATTCGTGCTCTAATGTACAGAATTGTATCTACTCTATTTCGCGTAGGCGTACTTTATAATCAACAAAAGCAATAGTTTGTAGAGTACGCTTCGATACTCCATTTTTATTGACTCTGAATTATGCAACTTCGGCATTCTCTGACACAGAATAGCCTATCCCAGCCGGGATGGGAACTTTTCTGAATACGTTGATAAACTGACTTCTACCTTTGTATAGACGGTCAAAGAAAGCCTGACTTATTCAATGCGGGGTGCTAAAAATTTCATGTGACTCAAGATGGCTGGACAAATCTTCAAAATAGCTCGCATTTAACTAGGTCAATAGTGCACTTTATGTGACGGCTAAACACCCTTATTTCAGAATTTGTGACGCTACAGAATCTTATATAATCGATCGAAAACGTGTCCAGCCAGCTTGAAAAACCACTTTTCGCTGGTCTCTCAATCTCGGTAGGTAACGGAAGTGATTTCTTCGGGCTGGCATTTCTGAATCTCAATAACGGGAGCGTTTTCGAATATGGTTCAAATTGATTTCTCGTAAACCCTTACATGTGACGCCATAAATCAAACGTTACTACGCTGTCACACATTGCGTCACTAAATGTTAGTAAAGGAACCATATTCGAAAACGCTCCCGTTATTGAGATTCGGAAGTGCCAGCTAAAAGTAAAAAAAACTGCTGTATGTATCAAAACTTTTAGCTCGATGCCTGTCACAAATGTATGTGACGCCCGTTGCTATGCAAAAAGTCGTCAAAATCACTTCCGTTACCGAGATTGAGAGACCAGCGAAAAGTGGTTTTTCAAGCTGGCTGGACACGTTTTCGATCGATTATCTAAGATTCTGTAGCGTCACAAATTCTGAAATAAGGGTGTTTAGCCGCCACATAAAGTGCACTATTGACCTAGTTAAATGCGAGCTAATTTGAAGATTTGTCTAGCCATCCTGAGTCACATAAAATTTCGAGCTCGCTTCGCTCGTTCTTGCATCCTATATTCTCCATAGCGGTCCCATTATTCTAAAGGTTAGAGTTGCCCCTGTTTTGGTCATGATTGCAAAGTGGCGGTAAGAGAAACAGGGCTTTATTGAAATAAATTATTGCTTTATTGGCTGTTTGTGTATGACATGTGAGTTTAAATGTACAAAACACACCCACAATAGGTACAGGAGAAATTCCTAGTGAAAGACGTTTAAAAAAAAAATTGATAATAGGTAACTAAGCCCTTCATAAAGAGCTCTGAATTAGAATGTCGTAAGTTCCTAAATAACTAAGAAAAAAAATATGTTCCACAAAAAGAACAAATGCTGTTTTAGAAATAACAATAAATAATACTCTTTGTTTATAAATCAGTACGTACTCTTTATTTACCATCCCTGAAATCAGAAACACTAAAATTTTTCAACAAAAAAAAAGTTGGACCGTATCCCCCCAGAAGTGAATTTCTGGTTACGGCCCTGGGTATGGATGCATATCATTTGAAGTCATCGTTCATGAGCTCCTAATATACAGGACTAATCGGCATTAATTGAAGAAAAAAAAGTAGGTAGGTAGGTACCTACTTACTTAGGTTTTGATGGTAGTGCTACCGAATTAATTATTTAATGCATTTTTTTATTCACGAAAGTAATCTTATGGTATGTAGGCGAACTCCCTTGAAGAGTGTCTAGATAGTTAGAATCAAGGACTAGCAGTACATGTTTCAAGGGCTCTGCAGCTACAGCGGTGGTGGTCAATCGTGGGCCCGCGGAGTGTATATTGTCTAGTCGGGACGAGTTGTACGCGTCACGTGTGTTCCACACCAACACGTCTGAACACTCCGTGTGGCGCAGATACACGTGGAAGCCGTTTGCACCCAGCAACACCACTGGCTTGCTGTGCTCCCCGAAAACTGACAACAAAAAAAGTTTTAAATTACTGCATTGGAAATCACCTGTACATAATTATATTGATAACGATTTATTTACAACGATTTTATTATATGTATAGATATACAACACTGATACACTGACTGATGCATATCGTTTTCTTCCATGGGTACTTCTATAATAATAGAGTTGAAAACGATATGTTGCGCCGACCCCAAATAAATTGGGACACGGGCAAGAGAATGATGATGTTTATTCCGGAAAGTGAATTGTTTCACATATTCCAACTCCGAGTCCGGTACTGGTTCACCTTAGTGTGAGTGCCGGTGCTAAACGGTGCCAAAGAAATACTTTTGGCACTGTTTTCACTACTCGCTCATTTTGGGTTCCCCAGTTCCCCCAGAACATTTTATTCATTGGACTCACCGGATCATTTAGCACATTTTTGAATTGAACAGTAAGTCATTTTATTCATAATAAGATTTAAATTTCGGACAGCGTAATAAGAAAGAAAAAAATATATTTAAAATACTTTAATAACTCCGCTAGGTATCAATTTTTCTTTTGCTTACTTTACATAACTACGCGTTAAGATTAAAAAATAATAGCTTATGATTTCAAAATAATAGTTTTCTTATTTTTTGTGGAGATTATTCTAGATCTTTTTAGGGTTCCGTACCTCAAAATGAAAAAACGGAACCTTTATCACTCGTGTGTGTCCGTCCGTCTCTCTATCACAGCCGATTTGCTCCGAATCTACTGGGCCAATTAAGTTGAAATTTGGTGCACATATAATGAACTTCTGTGACCTAAACACGGACGTGTAACGTAAATAAATGAATTAATAAAAAATAAATGAATATGGGGGTCACTTCTGGGGGGAAAATTAGAAAATTTTAAATTAAATTGCTTGAACCGTCTGGCAAAGAAAAGGGCTTATTGTAAAGATTTCAGATATATATTTTTTATCATTTGAAACAAATATTTTTAAAGTTATCTAAGAAAATAGATGAATATTGAAAACTAAAAAAAAAAAACTTCGTAACTACTAACCGGATTTTTTTTTTAAATCTACAGACAATAGTTTTTCACAAGATTACAAGAAAACCTATATAAGAAGGCTGGTCTTAATATAACATGGATAACATGGTAAATCTCTCAATATTGTGTGAACAAACTTACATTTGCATTTGGAAGATATGGGAGAACTTGTTTTTCAACTACAATGTTAAGTTTGTTCTTGGGATAAATTCATCCCAACTACGGAACCCTTCATTGTGTGTGGTCCGACACGCACCCCACACTTCATTGCTGCCGTCATAAGGAAAAAGGGCACATCTAACATTTTATGGAGAAAATCGAGTTTAAATTTTTTATTGGTTTTTGGCGAAAAATATCGACTATAATATTATTTTTCGGAAATAAATTAATTAAAATAAATTAATTTTCACGATTCCGATACGATTATTGAAATATAAGTTTTTATTTTATTAGTATTTATTAAATAATCAACATTTTCTAATTGGTAAACTTTAAATCAAAGATCACATCTGTTGTAGTTATGCCTTTAATATTTAACGCAGGTCAATTATGCCTTTTCAACTAAATAAATAATACTAATACTAATATTTATCGTGGTACAAATAAAAGCTGCATTTATGCATTATGTGACCTTTTGACGTACTATAAGTCAGATGTGCTCTTTTTATGTACAATAACTTAAAAATTGGCTCAGTTGTGCCTTTTGAGCTTACGGTATTTTTGTTTATCTTGTTCCTAAAATTGTACAAAAAATATTGGCAGATGGGTCTTTTTTTTCTGATTCCGAATATGTATATAACTCAATTTCGGAAAAAATGTTAGTTATGCCTTTTTTCCTTCTGACGGCAGATTGTGTGGCCGGTTTTTTATTTTATTTTCTTACTGAAGGTAGGTATGTTATAAAACTGCATTAATTTAGGTACCTACCTAAGCATTAGTTATTGCTTTTCTACATTTTATTACATTATTTAGTGCGCGTTAGCTTACCTTATAAAAAAATGACTGATTAATTGATTGTAGGTACAGTCAGTACACACAATTAGCTGACCCCCCCTTGCATAAATGGTTGAGATTTTTTTTACTAACAAATCGTGCGATTTTAATTTTTTTTTTTCTAGTTTTGGGTAGATTTCGTATAAGTATTTAAATTAAATTAAGAATTATAAAATTCTATCGATCCGTATTCAAAAAAATCTCAACCAATCATTCAAGGGGGGGTCAGCCAATTGTGTATACTGACTGTACTGTCAGCAGCGAAAGTCGTAAACACTATAATCGCGCCAATTTTTTTCAAACCGAAAAATCTAATTCATGATCCTAATTAATTACTATGTTATCAATAAACTATTACAGTGAGTATCAATAGTAAGCACCAAGTTTCACTTTATATTGGAAAAATGCACTCAAAAACACGAGTCGTAGATAATTATTCCGACATGACGTTATTACAATAAATCATGTCTTTGGGTACGTTGCGGCAGTCTAAAAACCGTTATAAGCCTAAATAACATTTTTTTTGATGATTTTTGTTTTACCACTTTGCCGGCGTAATTAATATGTATATCCATGCCAAATTATAGCTTTTTAGTACAAAGAGTCTCTGAGCTAAGCTGGGGATAGACAGACGGACGGACATAGCGAAACTATAAGGGTTCCTTGTTGACTACGGAATCCTAAAAAGATGTAGGTCCTTAATAAAATAAGTCTAATCTGACTACATTAAATAGTTAGGTACCTATTGAAAACCAGAGTATTGAATATTTTGTATTAAATTAATTATTATTATCTACCCACCTGTGAGCGGTGCAAGGGAATCCCTCCTTCGTAAAGCAGTGGTATCTAACTCAATGATCCCCGGGTAGTGTAACCTGACCAGGATAAGTACGGTGTGCGCCATCCGCTTCACCAGCGCGATTTGCAGCCCAGTGGCAGGACCACACGCCACCACCGACCACCCGGCCCCCGACGAGATCTCATGCACAAGGATTGCTCCACGCGACGCGTCGGATGCATATCTAGAGGATGATTGTCATAAAACGTGCAATGTCAACTGCCTACTTAAGTAACGCTAAATTACCTACCACAAACAATCCGACGTTTTCTAGGCTACGTAGGTAATATACTTACGTATGCCTTGTAAAAATCTTTACTCATGTCGGTCCATGCAATTATAGGTGTGTCAAACGTCACGGATTCGTGCCCGTATGAATTGGGTAGCCATGTCTCATATTTAAACGCGGGAAATTTCTCGGGAAGTCATCAACAAATTAACACATATTTTTAGTATAATTTAGTAGTAAACGTGTTTTAATTTGTCGTATAACAATAAAATGGATAAAGCATATCATTTCGGTAATGCAATATTTTTTATGTGGCTCCTCAATCCTGAAGGCTCGTACAGACTCACGCGATATCGCGGGCGCCACAGGTAGCGACAAAGAAATTGTCGCGTCGCGCCCGCGATATCTCACGAGTTTTACTACAAATTCCAGGATTGGGCCTACAAAATCGGATAATTTACTACAAAATATTGGTAGTACCCGCATTTAAATATAAGACATGGCTCGTCAATCCATACGGACACACGGATTCTCTTTAAAAGGTGCAAACATTGCGTTTTCGTAGTACTCGTAAGTAAGCTCCAGTCCATGAATATTTTAATAGTCATTTGCCAAAGAAATATTTTTGATTGACTTGGGCTTTGATGTATGTAAGTAGGTATGATTTGTCATAGGTATATCTTAGTCGGACTGATGCGTTTACTTCATTTTGAAGCATTGGTAAATGGAGAAGATTTTTTACCCTAAGATTTTTACAGTAACGAAAGTGAAATGTCATCTGATAGATTCACCTTTACCTAAATGGAGTACCTACCTACATACCTGTTGCTTATTTTTATATTGGTATATCACAGTCGGACTGATGCGTTTACTTCATTTTGAAGCATTGGTAAATGGAGAAGATTTTTTTCCTTAAGATTTTTACAGTAACGAACGTGAAATGTCATCTGATAGATTCGCCTTTACCTAATTGGAGTACCTACCTACATGCCTGTTGCTTATTTTTACATTGGTATATCACAGTCGGACTGATGCGTTTACTTCATTTTGAAGCATTGGTAAATGGAGAAGATTTTTTTCCATAAGATTTTTACAGTAACGAAAGTGAAGATGTCATCTGATAGATTCGCCTTTACCTAATTGGAGTACCTACCTACATACCTGTTGCTTATTTTTACATAGGTATATCTCAGTCGGACTGATGCGTTTACTTCATTTTGAAGTACTGGTAAATGGAGAAGATTTTTTTACCTATGATGTTTACAGTAACGAAACTGAAGATGTAATCTGATAGATTCGCCTTTACCTAATTAGAGTACCTACCTACATACCTGTTGCTTATTTTACATTGGTATATCACAGTCGGACTGATGCGTTTACTTCATTTTGAAGCACTGATAAATGGAGAAGATTTTTTTACCTATGATTTTTACAGTAACGAAAATGAAGATGTAATCTAATAGATTCGCCTTTACCTAATTAGAGTACCTACCTACATACCTGTTGCTTATTTTACATTGGTATATCACAGTCGGACTGATGCGTTTACTTCATTTTGAAGCACTGATAAATGGAGAAGATTTTTTTACCTATGATTTTTACAGTAACGAAAATGAAGATGTAATCTAATAGATTCGCCTTTACCTAATTAGAGTACCTACCTACATGCTTATTTTTAAGCGCAATAAGATGTTATTACAACACCTCAAAATCTTGTCAGATTAATTACTGTATGAAGTCTTATTTGATTGTCGTAATAATCAGGGGCGTATTTACCCTAGGGCCAAAAGAGCCATGGCCCGGGGCGGCAGGCTACTGCTAATTACAAAAACTAAGTACAACTCATTTGGTTGTAAGTTTGATAGACATCAAGACGCGGGGCAATCGTATTACTGACAGGCGCGCCGGACTCTGTCGGGCGTCGCGACTTGGAAGTTCGGGGCTGGTATAGGCATAGGGAGACAGTATAAACATGGATTGAGCTACTGGATTTTATTTTACGATTAAATGTTTTGCTCGTGTTAATTTATGGGGCGGCAAATCCTACATGCCCGGGGCGCTGAATCTTAAAATACGCCACTGGTAATAATATCTACATATTGCCAAGATGTAGGTATTGCAAAATACCATCTTATCAGTGTTGATGTCGCTTAGACAGGTTGTGAAATAATGTGGATCTGACTACTAACTTTTATTTATTATCATTATTATTATTTATTTATTTCGGAGAACCTCCATATAAGTTACATACATAACAAAAATTATATAAAATCTTAGTTTCTTAGTAACAAAATTATACTTTAAATTATGTTAGTATTGTTAGGTACCTTTATCTAACTGATGCCTATGGCTGTCCTTATCCATTGACCACCCATCCATCCATTATACCTAGGCAAATGAAATGGATAGAGAGGTGGGTCAGGCATGCCAGTCGGCGGACCATTTTAACACACATATAAGTAGCTGTAGGAGGTACATAATTAAGTATCCAGTTAGAATGTATAACTATTTTAAAGCCTAAATCGATTTCGTTTTGCTTTGATTTGGATTGGCTTATTAATTATTCGGCTTTGCTCGTTACGTACGGTGGCCAGCACATCAAGTTACCACAAACTGTCAAAGGAGATTGTTTTGCATCCATACATCGTTCGCCCCAGAACCAACAGCAAAGGAAAATTACTTTGCGTGTTCTAAATAACAAGTATATGCCAATGAAGACAAAGTTTAATGACGGACAACTTGCAGAAAGGATTTATTCCAAAAGAAAACAAAGATTTTGAGGTTATTTAGTAAGAAACAGTCCTTTCAATACCTCAAAATACATGCTAATAAATGCATATCACTGTTATTTCTATTGCCTGTATGTGGTTAGTTAAGCTAAGAGAATCAGAAAAACATTTAAGTACTTACCTATTAGGTATTTGGTAAATCTTCTAGTTTTTGTGTTAAAATAGGTAGTTAGGTACCTAAATAAGTTCTTATATTTAATTTTAATGCTAACGACTTTATCCTAATGTTTTATTTTTATTTTATTTATGTATACTTAGGTAGGAAGTCATATTACCTTATGTATGCTAATCATGATATTGAAAGATTGGTCATCACTAATTGTCATGTCTAATCTAATTGTCAAAGATGGCGGCATATTTTATGTGATGTCGAATAGTTGCTCTTTTAATTGTTCAATATGGAACTCAAAATGTCCGTTTCATACATCTGTATGAAACGGACATTCCGAGTTAATATTCGCAATTAGTCTAATAAAATATATTTATAATTATTATGTAGGTCAGATGTTTGTTGGTCCTGGGGCCATTTCCGACGATGTCCTTTTCTCGTTCGATTTTCAACTTAACCATCAACTTTTAAAAGTTTAAAATCGTTTGGGGAAAGACAGTTTTGTGAAGCTTGATGTGCTGGCAACTGTACATACACATTAAGGCAATTAATTATCGAATAGTTAAAATGAAATAATTTTATATCGAGTAGGTAATAAGGTAGTAGATAGAGTGCTACTTACATGAAAGTCTTGCCTCCTAAGCCATATTCAACAACAATGTTCTGTAGCAAGGAGTTAGCTTCCAAGAGAGAGGAGATATCGATGCGCTTGATCAGTTTTCCTAGGAGTAGGTTGATGACAACTACCTTCGGCGGGCACGTGCATTTCGGATTTGTTAGCGTATCAATTATGCCGGTGTCCAATACCCACAGCTTTCCCTGTGGAACAAAGCATTTTATAATGTTTAACATTAGATGTTTTTTTTTAACAAAGTACCTAAGTACTAAATGTCTATTGCCTCAACAGGGTAATTAGTAATCACCAATTCATCACGCTTGGGAAATATGGATCAACAAATTTGCAATTTAATGTTATTAGCGTTAGCGTACAAGCAAAGCTAGCTGCTCTTTTCCTTGACTTCATTACTTAAAGCTGGGACAAACGAAAGGCTAGCTGCAACTGCAGAACGTTCAATCCATACTACATTACGATTCCAGCAGTATTGTTGTAGATACTGTTATGATCGCAATGTACAAATCTGCATAGTTACATGGAGTGCGATTGACGAATAAAAGATGTCCGTATCCGGGATCAGTCCCTGATATGATGTATCCAAATTATATCGGTATTCAGATACCGATATAATTTGGATACATGATACCAAAATATCGCTATAAGTACCGGTATTTGGGTATTGATATAATACCATTATTATTAAATTTTCTTGCGTTTTTTGCAATTTGCAGGTCAGTGTCAGGTTGCATCTTGATCAAAATATGATTCGCGACTGTAAAAAATATGTATTTACTTAAGAATCTATATATATAAAAATGAATCCCTATTTCCCTTGGTCACGGCATCACGCGTGAACGACTGGACCGATTTCGCTAATTATTTTTTGTTGTGTTTGTTATTGTCAGGAGAAGGTTCTTATGTAAGAAAAAACTAAGAAAGTTAAAAAAAAAAATTAAAAAAAAATAAGAAAACGACCATGTTAACATTTATAATGTAATATTAAGTAGGTAACTCTATCTTCTAATGTAACTTTATGGCGTTTGACATAACGTGTCAGTCATCATTTGGTAGGTCTGAGAATAGATTTTATCAAAAAATAAAATAAAAATAAAATTGAAGGTTTTAGTTAGGTAGGGTAGGGTAGTAGATAGTAGGCTTCAGTCTTTCCAAGGATATCGTGTTACCCAATTAATGGGTTGTGGAGGTTAGATAGGCAGTCGCTTCATGTAAAATACTGGTATTCAGCTGCATCCGGTTAAGACTGGAAGCCGACCCATAGTTGGGAAAAGGCTAGGCAGACTGAGTTAGGTAAGGTAGGGTAGGGTAGGGTAGGTAGGTAGGTAGGGTAGGTAGGGTAGGGTAGGGTAGGTAGGTGGGTAGGTTCGGGTAGGGTAGGGTAGGGTAGAGGTAGGGTAGGGTAGGGTAGATAGGTAGGTAGGGTAGGGTAGGATAGGATAGGATAGGGTAAGGTAGGGTAGGGTAGGTAGGGTAGGTAGGTAGGTAGGGTAGGGTAGGGTAGGGTAGGTTGGTAGGTAGGTAGGTAGGGTAGGGTAGGGTAGGTAGGTAGGTACATAGGTAGGGTAGGGTAGAGTAGTGGAGTTTATACTATATTTCCTTTGTGCGTAGACAAACTGCCACAGTCAAATAGCTTTTGACAGAACGAAGTTTGTCGGGTCAGCTAGTTATCAATAAAGATTCTGTGACGTCACATTGTAGCCTGATATCAGTACTGGAGTATCGATATATTTATCGATATTTTATACCGATACTCAAATGACTGATATAAAATACGAGTATTTATGCCAGATGTCGATACTGTTATCGGTATTTTCTTAAAAATATCGGTATTCTTCGAGTATCGATATCGGTCCCTGGTCCGTTTGCAACACGTTTCCAGCAAATCTGAGGCCAGTGCTACATGCCTTGTGCTACGAGGCCTGTGCTACGCGGCCTATGCTATGTGGCCCGTGCTACGCGACCTGTGCTACGCGGCCTGTGCTACGTGGCTTGCACCTACTACGTGACTTGTACCATGTAACGTGGCCCTATAAAGCGCGTGCAACCTCGCAACGCCTTACCGTATCTCTGCAATGGGAGAGTGTCTTATCAAACTTTATGAAGGCTGGCTGTCAAAATAATATGGCTGTCTCCGATTAAATATGCTTAATAGACTAGCGTAATCTGTTAAATGTTTGTAACCTCATAAATGGTCTTTCGCAAATGTTACCAGCAAAAAACAAAATAGAATGATTAATTAGTGTTCAATGAAGCAATGACCTAATTGCAAAATATGTTTGGGAGCGATTTGTGATCATGAGGGGTCGACCCGCACCCGTTCTAGTTGTTCTCATTGTTGGAGCACACACGCCATTATTTCTATTGCATAACAATAGTTGCATTGATTATGGATACCAATAATACAAAGCGTCTCCACGTTCGAAGTTAAAGTTTACTGTGACTTGTCAAGGATCATAGTATGCGTTGTTCATGATGGCCACAGAGTACATTTATATATAATATATATGATGGCTAACTTGTCGGATATGATTCTATTAGCTGATGACTTCTCTTATTTTTTTAATAGAAGAAAGAAACGGATGTCTTACATGTCACCATGTCTGGCTGTTTTTTCGAAATGGTTCGCAGCTAATAATATTTTAGTTAATGCGAACAAAACTAAAATGTCTTAAGTTCTCATTACCAAATGTACCTGCCCCAAATGGGTCTAAATTTAAAACTTGATGGCAAGAAACTAAATGCTTTTACGCAAACTGTATTTCTAGTAGATTATTATTTCTATTATAATTATTATTTCTCTTTGATTCGAAATTGCAATGGGGCGCCCACATTAGAGATCTTTCAGATAAATTAAGTTCAGTTGCATTTATGCTATGCAGTAAGAAAAATAAGGCAGTTGACTAATGTAGCCTAAGTTAGGTTAGTGTACTTTGCTTATTTCCACAGTATTATGTCTTATGGTGTTCTGATTGGGCATGGGCAATTCGTGCGATCTATAAAATGGCTCCTCGTTAGTCCCTTTGAAAGAAATTCAAAAAAATTGATATACTAACTCGGCCCTCTCTTTATATCTTGGAAAGTATTTTGTAGGTGTGTTCCCAAAAACTTAAGAATTTTAAAATTAAAAAGCGATTTCCATAATATAGGTACACGTAGTAAACATGAAATTGTAAAGCTTCATCTTTCTGACTGACCGACTCCTTGACAAATCAAAAGTGCCTGTAATTCGTTTATTTGAAATAAATGCTTTGAGTTTGAGTTTGAATTGTGATACCGACTAATAGAAACAAGCAAGTCATTTCTCATAAACAGTATCCGCTTTTATTTTATAGTAGGTTGCCAAAGTCGGTTACAGAACTTAGCGATGGAAAGTTCAAAACCCACATCAAACATGTCCTTAACAAAAAAGCATATTATAAGATTAAAGACTACGTTGAAGACAAGGAAGTTTGGCAATAATTCTTCTGCACATGTGACTTCTCTGGTACCTCTTTAACGGCACAACTATGTAAATGTGTATTAACTGCTCCCAAATGACGATTTTTTTTTAACTTCCTTTACATAATCTTTTCATTATTTGACATTATATAGGTATAAGTTTTTCCGTGATCATGGTGCTTGCAACAGCGCCGAAATATCGGGAACTCAGAAAAATGAATAAACATGGTAAATATCCCGGTTATGTTAATAATTATATAGGTACCTACAATTCAAATTTCAACTATTTGTTTGTAGCTTTTGTGGACAGGATTTACTTCAGATTTGTTACAATTGGCAATGGCAATCATGTCATTTGGTTTAAATTGGTTTTAATTTTATTTATTTATTTTATTATTTATGTACACACAGTAAAATACATAGTACGACATAATTATAATTTGAGTACAAAGGTACTGCTTATTTTTTAGAAATTTCTTCCAGCAGACCTGCGAAAGGAGAAATGAAAAAGAAATGTAGACAATAGTGTGTGAGAACAAGAAGAGAAGAATATGAATATGTTAAGTCTTAAACTAAAATATTAAATATAAATTTAATAATATAATTATAATAATATAATTTTATATATAATAATATAATTTTATACATAATAATATTAAATTTTTATAATACTTTTTTTTTATATATAATGTTTGAATATTTACTTAAATAAAGCTAAAATATATAAATACATATTAGGTATATCTATTTATGTCGTAAGATGATTTGATAATTCGAATTTTCGCGAAAACCCTAGGGATATTGCGAAAACACGGATAATTAGACAATGGTGAAAATATTTCTCAATCTTACTAGAAAAAGATAGGGTTTTTGCTAAAACACGAGTCGCTCTAGTAATATTGTGAAACGAAACGTTAGCTAGGGACTGACTGACTTGGTGACATATCAACGCACAGCCACTACTGGAACTAGAACCGAGAAATTTTGCACAAGGGCATAATTATAATGTAGGTGAGCTCTAAGGGGATTTTGGAAATTTTATCTTTAACGGGGTGAAAAGGGGAGAATTTGTTTGTATTGAAAATGTAATTCCAGTTAATAAACTTGAAACATGTCACGAATACTTATCTAAGTAAATTATGTGTAATTATTTGTTTTTCTCAACTACACTAGGGGGTGTCAAAGTTTGTATGGAAGAAATTTAACGCGCGGTGCGTTAATTTGAAACTCATTATTTATACTAAAAATAAAATAAATAACGCGTATCAGGGGTTTTAGAAAATTACCCCTGACGGGGTAAAAAGGGGTAGTTAATTTTACACGGGAGGATTTTACTACGTTCCTTGATAAACTCGGAATGTGACAAAAGACTTTAAAAAAATTTACACGTTTGTATGAAAAAAATCTTATTAATCGTTGATCAACTAACTGGAAACTTGGCCAGGATACTTCATCATTATTCTTCTGCCCTAATCCTAACTTATTTGGGGTCGGCGCAACATGTCTACTTATACTTATGTTTATAATAATAATAATAAGTTTAATAATATTTTTATATAAATAATAAAGATCTTTATCATTATTGGTACCATTAAAGGGGATGAAGGGAAACAAAATCCACGCGAACGAAATCGCTGAATGACTCACTCTCACATAATTATCAGAAATTTTGCACAAAGGATTTTGCATACGGATTTTTATAATGTAGGGGAGCACTAAGAAGAGGTTTTTGGAAATTCAACCTTTAAAGGAGATGAAAAGTGGGGATTTCTATCGTATGGAAAATCTTATTTCTTAACTTAAAAAACTTGCACGAATACATTCTTAAATTAATAATAATTTAAGAATGTATTCGTGCTAAACTACCCCTCAAAGAGATTTTAGGGGGTGCTAAAGTTTGTATGGAAGCACATTAAGCACTGTCCGGTTACCTCGAATAACTTTATTAATACTTTTGACAAAATTATTTTTCGAAAATCGACCAATATAGAAAAACAAAACTAACAATTAAAAGGTGGAGCGTGTTACATTTTTTAGGAGAAAATACGAAATCGACGCGGACGAAGTCGTGGGCAAAGTGCTAGCATATACATAAACTACTCACAGTTTAGAGGAAAGGTAATGCTCTTTTACTCCATATTTGAATAGAGACACAGTTTTTAAATCGCGAATGTTAGGCGTAAGCGAGTTCTACAATCTTACAGCATGGACAGAGAAGGAATAATAATAGTAGCTAGTTTTATGAGGATGAGATTTACACAGTGCGTCGCACGGTGGATCGAAAAATCGGCTGTAGAAGACATAGGATCTCGATTTCTTAAATGTTATTTTTTTTGCTGGAAATGACTTCTGCTGATCATTACTGTTCTATAAAATGTCATATGAAGTAAATGTGTGCACAAATGGAAGAGTTATAATTTTTATAAGAAAAAAATGTATGGAGCTAGTATGAAAAATCGAATTATCTCCTAAACGGCATGTTTAACCGTAATATCCTTGGAGGTGGTCATAGTGCTAATTATTTATAATTTTTTGGTTGCGGATTTGACGAAAAATTTCATGCCGTTTTTTTTTAAAAATCGTCAAAATATTTTCATTTGTTTTTTCATATGAAACGATTCCTTTTAGTGTTTATGTTGAAGAACACGGACTTTTAACTACACGTAACATAAAATAGCATCACTCCTATATTTCCGAAGGAGTTGGCAGAGGTTTATAGTACACCCACACGTAGACAACTATGCTTGAGCTAGATATTTATCAACACATCATGAGTTTTAAAACTTTTCATACAACCAAATTACCAATTGTTTACTCTTCTAATGAGTCCGAAAAGAAGTGATTAAGTAACTACACTGATTAGGTCTTCTAATGAGTCGTTATAGGTGATTTAATGATTTTCAATATCTCACGACAATGCCAACTATGGATTACATTCAACTTTTCCTGATAAGTAAGCTAATTTGTTAATTAGCAGTGCTATGAGTTCTAAGAATAGTTAGTGACAATTATAAATTTTCATTAGCTAATGAGAAGATAACTAATGAGGGTAGTTACCTAATTATTGGCGTTTTGCAATAAAAGGGCTAAAGTTTTGTTTTATAATTTAGTTTGTTCACAACTGTGTAACTGCTAACACTAAATCTGCGACTATAAAATCTTAGAATGGAAAGTTTAATCACGAATTTAGACTTGTTTGTTCTTCTACGAAGTGAGAGTACTTCATTTGATCATGAAGTATTGTTCAGTGCAGTTGTATCCCGCATAGGCGATTGCCTGTCTGACGAAGATCGTGTTGTTCTCAAAGAATTTTGTCGGAGATTTACGCGAGCCGCTTTACAAAGGTGGCAGAAATCCAACCGATTCCTTGATAATTTCAGGAGAAAGTACGAGAATTGGTTGGGAGCAAATATTGATTGGCCGAGTTTTGTGCAAACTTTAGTTAATCAAGAACCAAGTGTTGATGAGATACCAAGAGCGCCCTCAGTCTCTCCAGAACCGTCGACATCAACGTCCATTGGAACAATGACGAAAAGATCCCGTAAACCATTCGAAGATCTGGGAAGTAAACAAAAAAAGAGAAGATCTGATGAACACACAGGCGAAGATTCCAGTGAATTGGCATATGCAGCTGCAGCACGTTTAAAAGAAGAAGGGCATGGAGATTTCGCCTCTGTCATCGAATACATGATGAAAAATCCTGAAGCAGCCGCTAAATTAAATGAAACGCTTAAGAAACCAGCGAAAACAATCATATTTACGTCAGAAAAGGCGCTTGGATTGCTTCTTTCGCTAAAACTCTCAAAGTGGCAATATATTACGTTGCGAGAGGCTCGCTTCGGGAAGGTGCTAAGGATATTTATCCATCTTACTATAAAGTGCAACAAACTAAGCTTGATTGCTACCCTCCGAAGCAATCAGTGACAGTTACTGATTCATCGGCTAGGATTACACTTCAAGCTTTACTTGATATCACAGTTACAAGAATCCTTCAAAGCCTTTCTAAGGAAGAGCATAACAAGCAGTTGAAGCTGATATCCAAGTGGGGATTTGATGGTGCTTCTAACCAAAGCCGATACAAGCAGAAAATGGAGGGTGAGGAAGATGACTCGAGCATTTTCATGACCTCCTTGGTGCCACTTAAACTGACAGATGGAGACAACATCTTATGGACGAACCCAAAACCATGGTCAGTTTTGTATTGTCGTCCAGTTCAGTTTACTTTTGTAAAGGAGAGTGAAGCAGTTGTCCTTGAGCTGAACAAACAAATGGATGAGGAAATTGAGGCCCTTATCCCCACAGAGTGCAATAATAATAATAGGGTGACTCATGAACTAATGATGACGATGATCGACGCTAAAGTTTGCACTTACCTTTCTGAAGCTAGATCAAATGCATCGTGCTACCTGTGCTTAGCAAAGCCTACAGAAATGAACCGCTTAGATGCTGTAACATCAAAAATTGTGTGTTCTGACCTGTATGAATTTGGCTTATCATCCCTACACGCCCGTATAAATTGTATGGAATGGCTGTTACACATTGCATACAGGCTCGACTTCAAACGGTGGGCAGCGAGAAGTGATGAGCACAAAGAAATGCTACAGACAAGGAAGAAAATAATTCAAAATAAATTCAAAGATGAGCTCAATCTGTTGATTGATATAGTAAAACAAGACTCGGGAACCACCAATGACGGGAATACTGCAAGAAAATTCTTTGAGTTTCCTAATAAAACCGCAGCTATAACCGGTTTGGATGAAGACCTTATCAAAAGATTTGCTGTAATTTTACAAGCAATTACATCTGGAGAGCAGGTCGATATAATAAAATTTAGAGATTATGCCCGCAAAACAGCAGAAAAGTACGTATTATTATACGACTGGTACTACATGTCGTCAACCGTTCATAAATTATTAATCCATGGGGCTGACATAATTCAGAAAAATAATATTGTGCCGATTGGGACTCTCTCGGAAGAAGCCTCAGAGTCTCGAAACAAAGATTTTAGGAGGTTTCGAGAACATCATTCGCGGAAAAGAAGCAGGCAGGATTCCAATCAAGACATTTTAAATATGCTTGTTGTTTCTTCGGATCCTTTGCTAAGTGCACAAAGGCCTAAGTTAGATGCCAAGAAAAAGCAGAGCTTTTTTGCTGAAACTCTCGACTTAATTCAATTTCAGGAAACTGAGTTCGAGTTTTTGGATATATCCAATCTGGATGCTGACTCAGAATTGGAGTCTGACAACGAGAGTGATAAGGAAAATTTAAAAAAAAATTATATATGTACTTATTTGTAAATTTGTATTTGAGTCTGTTTGGGTTTTTTTTTTTTTTGTAATATTTAATTATATTTTGTCTTTTTTTTTATTTATTTTACTTTATTTTACAAATGCTTAGTATTAATTCCTTAAATTAAATTATTTTGTATATAATATAACTTTATATGTTACTTAAATAAGAGTTTGATAATCTTTTTTTATTTAAATTAATAAAAATGTGTCAAAAAACAGCAATTTTTTTATTTAATTTTTCTTGTTTTGTGTGTTCTTAATATTTGGGTTAATAACATATCGAACTTTTTAACTTGGACACTAAAAGGGATCGTTTTACATGTAAAAATAAATAAAAATATTTTGACGATTTTTAAAAAAAAAATGGCATTAAATTTTTCGTCAAATCGGCAACCAAAAAATCATAAATAATTAGCACTATGACCACCTCCAAGGATATTACGGTTAAACATGCCGTTTAGGAGATAATTCGATTTTTCATACTAGCTTCATACAAATTTTTCGTAAAAAAAATATATTTCCTTCGTTTTTGGGCAGAATTAACTCGGGTGTCATTTTTGTACATAGTAATGATCAGCAGAAGTCATTTCCAGCAAAAAAAATAACATTTAAGAAATCGAGATCCTATGTCTTCTACAGACGATTTTCGATCCACCGTGCGTCGCTAGGGCGAGCGTAGGAAACACGCTTACGTAGATAGGAAGGATAAGACGGGTTGTGTAAGATGTGGAAGAGGAGACATAAAATCCGTGTTCCTGCGAAGGCGGATTGGGAGCCATTTGAGTTCCTTACGAAGGTGAGAAACGTCGTCATACTTTCGAAGACCGAAAACACAGCTCAGTAGCATCTAGCTAGCACTGTTTATGCCAATTAGTGTTTGTGCCAATGTAAGTTTATAGTCTTCAAGGGCAGGAAACTTTGGAGGCTTTTCAGCGAATGAAAGAGAAATGTACCTTTCGACTGACCTCATTGACTTGAGCACGCCACGAAAGGTTAGAGTCAATAATTACACCCTAATCTTTGGCGGTTTCGGTATAGTCAATGCGAACACCATCGAGGCCTGGGATTTAGTTGGATTAATTTTTAAACCAAATGATTTAGCCCAAACGCTGATGCAAGCCAGGTTATGATTCATAGCAGCAATTGCAGAACCCGCGGCAGCTACAGTGAAATGTCGGTAAAGCTGCAAATCATTTGCGTTAAGATGAAAACTAGAGGAGGTTACTCGAGTAACAAAGTTGATGAAAATTAAAAAAGAAGAGGATAGAGAACTTACATTTTTCTTTTATACAGATTTATATTTTGTGAATGTGAGATCGTTGTCGGCCTAATAGACTGTATTTAACCGCCTTTCTAAAACCCAAATGCAGTTTTCAGAGTTTTTGTTATGTGTAAGGAGGCACTGCATAGCAAAATTGGTCTTATGAGAACCTTTTTTTATGGTTGAATCGCCTTATAAAAAATCTGGCCAATCATAATGATGACACGGTTCAGATAATACAACCACACGCTTTCGTGTTGTTTTCTCACGGGGAGCAGGTACTCGATGAAGTTTTGCCTGAATACAGATTTCACACTCTGACAAGTCCTGTAAAACTTGCGCACAACCCAAAATATGAATATCACAAGCGCACCAAACACATCAAGCTGAAACATTTTTTTGTAAGAGAATGTGTTAGCAACGGAGACTTCGACGTAACGCATGTTCCTTCTGAGCAGCAGTTGGCTGATATTTTAACCAAACCACTATTCGGTCCCAGGCTGCATAATTTAAGTTCAGCCATAGGATTAAAGAATATACTACATTAATATTCTTTTAAAAAGTTCCAAGGATGTGAAGTATCTATGGCAGACCTTTTGATACTCTTCTATGGTTGCTAGGATACTGTTGATCTATAATTTGTCACATAATTATATATTAAAATCTTAACAGTTTTACTTGTTGACAGGCCTACTCTGTCCTCCCATACCTACCTATTAACACAGTAATTTGAAAACATTGTAAAAGCCAATTATTTTTAAAAGAGTAACCGTGGAGTTTCTGGTCGGCTCTTCTCCATAGAAAACGACCAATTGGAACCAGGCTTCTGACGTTTCATGTAGGTTATGTGAAATAAAATATATTGATTTTGATTTTGTTCCTTTTTTCGGAAATGTCTAGTTATGTGAAGTAATTTTAATAAAATGTAAATGAGATTGCAAGTATTATACTAACCACAAGTACCTACCTACTTTGGCTATTGTGTGACGGGAAATGCGATCGCATATATGTATATTTTATAATAATCGGATTGATTAAATGCCAATCGGATGTAGATTTAAATAATTACTGCAATTGACTATAATGTCGCGGCTAGGCCGTCGAGTTTAATTAAATAATGTACAGTAATAGCGGGATTTCGTTCTATGCCGTAGCTGAAGCACGGGACGACTTGCTGCTACGCGATTTCCCAAGCAAAGCAAAATGGAAGCCTCACATCAATCTTTATTAACTAGATCTCTTGATACGAAAATTAAATATTTGATTTATACTTTGTTGCAGTTTATATTATGGTTTTCGTCATAGATGAACTGAGTATGAGCAGCTGAAAGATTACCTCTTTCTAATTCAGCTCATAAAGGATGCAATTATTAGTTAGTTAGCAGTAATTTCCTGTTAATTATTATACTTACAAGGTGATCCAGATAGAAGTCTACGGCATTTTGTATGGCGTTGCAGTCACTAAGTTTGTGGTCTCGTAGCTCTGGATAGGGCTGAAGTTGTACACCGGTTTTCTCGCGAATGATCAACCAAAGTGTCGCCAGAACACCTTGCTTCATTCTGTATGTAAGGAGAACTACAATCACATCAAACAATTTTTTTTATTGTGACATACTTAGAATTAGATTAGAATAAAAAATGCATGCAATATATTTGGTAGCTAGTGTATCTAATAAATAAAATGTTACAATGACATGAGTCTTTGAAACATTATCTATTAGTCTAAAGTAGCATGCCTATTTTATAACGAAATAGAAATATGTTTTAATTGCTCCGTCTATACTCCATTTACATTTTTTTATTTTTTATTATAGCATTAGACAAATAACGGCTAAATAACGACGGTTATTGGTGCCGATTCCCTTGTTCACAAACTAAACGAAATTTAAGTTCAGTGCATCTTTTTCTTTCTATTTCATTAAGAAAAGGACAGAAGATAAATTTTAGTTTAGTCCTGTCAAATTAATCAGCGCTAGACGTAAATTGACTTAATTTTAGTCGGCAAGTTTTTAATCACGTCTAAACTTGTATGGAGTAGTGACAGGCGCTGATTAATTTGACAGGACTAAACTAAAATTTATCTTCTGTCCTTTTCTTAATGAAATAAAAAGAAAAAGATGAACTGAACATAAATTTAGTTTAGTTTGTGTACAACGGAATCGGCACCATTGTGTAATATTATTGAAATTACTGCACTATAGAGTTATTCTTTTAATGTAAACGGTAAATAGATTACAGTGCTTTGTATTTATCGTAAAATAACGGAGTTTATTAAACGTTTACATCGAAATAATGAAAGGGTGAGAACAGTTATTTGTCTAATGTTATAATAAATGGAGTATAGATCTAGAAAGTGGCTCTTTCAAGTTTATTGTTTTGTTCCTAAAAGTTAATCAGAAAGATGGTAAGCACATATTGCACTTTTTGACACTTTCGTAGGAAGGTTAGAATTGTGTCTATATATGTTTGTATAGCACAGTGCACAGAAGTCAACTGTTCCTGAACTGCCTGCTTTCTGGCTGACCTACAGTAAAGAGGTTAAGTAATTGACCCGTCGTACCTTGGCGTGATGACGTAAATATCATCTTTATATGGTAATGTCTTCACAGCGATCACGTTTTCCTTCACGTATCCACTACTCATCCACAAATCGGCTCCGTATTCACATTGCAGGTTCAATGGCCCTCCGTTCCAAGCTAAATTCTTCAAGTGACCATCTAACATGACTATTTTCCACAAAATAAATACAAAAACTTTAAGAACACCGAGCACCATTTTGTTACGGTATGATCAAAAATGTAGCGCAGTTCCAAATATTCATGTCACTATGTGAGCCAAGTAAATTATTCGGTGGAGTAATTAAATTGCTAACGTAGAAAGTTTCAGTTCAGAGAAACGTATTTTTTTTGCATTGTTTTATAATTAGTCATTATAATGAGTAAATATATTTCATATTCGTCATTATTTTGTTTGAGTTACTTATGACGACACGGTTGCCGGTTGGCGCAGTGGTTAAGCGATTGACTGCGGCGCTGCGTGTCGCAGGTTCGATTCCCGCACGGAACAAATGTTTGTATGACCTACAAGTAGTTGTTCCGGGTCTGGATGTTTGTGTATTTGAGTTTAAATGTTTGTAAACGCTCCCACGATACAGGAGAAATTCCTAGTCAGGGGCAACGTTTAAATAAAAAAAATTGGTAGTCTGTAAAGTTGGTTTACGGACGATAGTTTAACGTGACAACGTCATAACAAAACATTGATGCGGCGCAAGCGTACAATGAGCGTAACGGGTCAATGAGCGTTACGGGACAATGAGCGTAACGGGATAATGAGCGTAACGGGACAATGAGCGTAACGGGACAATGAGTCATCCTTTTTCGTGCATGCAGCCGGCGTTCATCGATTTATTTGACGTTGTCACGTCAAAAAAAAAAAAACTTACCTAATTCATATCATTTCTTGCCAACACATGATACTAACATGTTTTTTCAACACACTTAAGAGTTACGAAACCAAGATACAATGTAAATCGATAGGACCCGAATTCCGTTTCGCTCTAATTGTTTTAGCAGGAACATGAGCTAACTCTTCCGACACATAGGGCTGGGCTCATGTTTCCTGTTGCTCTCACCGTCTCCAATACCGTGGCATTATATCGATCGAGGACAAAAAGCGGCAATTGTGCGCTGCCTGGGAACCAGCTACGTTCGTAAAGCTACCAAATAGTTGCGACATTTACTTGTAAGTACCTACCTAGCTAAGTATGTCCCGCGAACTCTGCGCGAGCGCCGTAATAATCACTTGTTTCATTATCTTCCATCATTATTGATACCTCTTTAATTGCTTATTGCTGCCTAATTTTAGTGTTCAGTTTAGCGTGGAGGCTGATAGCGATTTTGACCAAAGTTAGAGGAGCTCGTGGCTATGTAATAACCGCCGCACGGGTCGATCCGTCAGGTTAAGCTACGCTTGCCGGGTTTGGTCTGTGGATGGGTGACCATCTTTACATACCGAGACTCCTCCGTGCCTCGGAAAGCACGTTAAGCCGTTGGTCCCGGCTGTCATTCGTGGATCTTTGACAGTCGTTACGGGTCGTTAGAAGCCCAAAAGTCTGACAGCCAGTCTTACCAAGGGGTATCGTATTACCCAGTTACTGGGTTGTGGAGGTCAGACAGGCAGTCGCTCCATGTAAAATACTGGTATTCAGCTGCATCCGGTTAGACTGGAAGCCGACCCCAACATAGTTGGGAAAAGGCTAGGCAGATTGATCTTGATACTTTATACCAAAGTTAAAGACTACTATAATACTATTAGTACCTAATTATACTGTCCGAATGTTGATTATGACTTATTTTTACCATTCACCATCTATAGACAAAATTTGGATCCAAAATGTTACAATAGAAAATAGGTGTTTTCGATTTTCTTTCTAGGCTCTTGCTATTTTCGTTTGTTTGTTTATTTATTTAAACTTCTCGCACACAATAAGGTACAATGGCGGACTTAATGCCTTAGTCATTTTCTACCAGTAAACCAAGGGTGGTGAAGAGATAAAATGGCAGGTGCTGTGTTTAAGAGGAGATAATAATAATAATCAAAATATTAAAAAGATCACAAGTACATAAATAAGTTATAAAGTTATAATAGACATACATACATAATATTTACTATAATATATACCTTTTTTTTTTGTATATATACCTCATCATCATCATCATCATCATCATCATTTCAGCCAAAAGACGTCCACTGCTGGACATAGGCCTCCCCCAATTGGGAGGGTTTGCCATAATCGCCACGCTTGGCAGGCGGGTTGGCGATCGCAGTATGTTGTTAAAAGTGCATAGAGAAGGCTGCTGCCCATTCTCTAGTAAGTCCCTTAGTCGCTTCTTACGACACCCATGGGAGGAAATGGGGTGGTACTATTCTTTACGTCCGGCACCGCACGAAACATATATATACCTATATATGTGTAAATATATACAAATTCAAGGGAAAGAGATAATTGAGATGACTCTACACTACTTGTTATGAATATAGCACTGCAATTTCTGCTTAAATGCTTACCGACTGGTGGGACCGACCTGATATCCAGAGGAAGCGCATTCCAGAGAAGAATAGACTGAATATGAAAGGAAGAATAAAGAAAGTCAGAAGTATGAGAAGGACAGAGTAGGAGATTATTGGAAGAACGCAGCTTTTTAGCGTGTGAAGAACATAGATATTGAAAGTGAGACATTTGTTAGCTTAGCGTATACCTAACAATTTAAGTTTTTATTGAACTTATATTTAGTTTATCGGTTTAAAGAGTTTTATTCCCATCAAGACAATCGTCACTGACGTCAGAACAATATAAAATATTTGTAATATTATACCAGTGCGGGTACAAGAAAAATATAATGTTTAGTTGTCATAGACATACCTAGAGATGAAATCCGGCCATATTTAGACAGTTGTTATTACAGCATAGGTAATAGACATGTAGCCTAGATATTTATAAAAGTAAGCAAGGCCGGCTACAAATGGTTTACTTTTGTAAACCTAGATTTAGTTACGAGAGACTTAGGCTGCCAAAAATATGATCTTGACATATCCTGATTAAAATGAGTAATTGACAAGCAAGATAGCTGCTATCACTGTTACCAATCACGCACCTTGATAATAAAATAATGGTGTGGGCAATGCCGAGTCACGGCTGCTGGCTGGCCGGCTGCCACGCCTTCGGGATCGACCACTTTTACTTTGAAGGTGTTATGTTGTGTAGAGGGGCGAGTAAAATCGGTGCGAGTGCGAAGGTTCTGTTCCAGTATAGGTCGTAGGCGGCGCACCGTGACACGCTTCGCCTCCCTGCGTAGCTCGCGAATTTGTGATTGAACACGTGCTGCGACCGATCGCACGCGTCCCCGCTACCGGCGCACAGCCACGCTCCGCTATACAGTATACAGGTACACAGTGCAGTGCTGTTCCATACTATCATAGAACATTCGTGCAGTGATTTGTTAATAAAATAATAAAGTCATTACAGTAAATTGCATGTGTATTACAGCAAAAACGGCAATTGGATTTAGCAACTGTTAACGTTTTTTGACCAAAACCAATTGCGGTTTAAATACTGTTCAAATACTTAATTAATTACGTCGGCGAACCTGTGAAAACCTATTAAAACACGTGGTATTTTTTTAATATATTAAATAGGTAATCATTGAATCATCTAATATAATTAACTAATACGGTTAAAAGAGTAACGGTGGAGTTTCTTGTCCATTCTTCTCCATGCGAAACTACCTTTTGGAAGGGGCAACTAGAATCAATTATATTTCCGTGTAAATTTTGACGTTCAAGTGCCATTTATGTGCCCATTTGAAATAAATGCTTTGACTTTGACTTTAATGTTTTTGTGTAAAGCTGAGCTTAGAGGTGTTGTTTATATAGGTACTTACCTAATAATTCGGGTTTGTATTGCCATGATAAAATGTTCGATGATAAAACTAAGGTACCGGTAGAATGGAGCTATTTGGATTTTCAGGGGTTATTTGGAATAAAGTAATTTGTAAGATTTGAGTTGACATAAATTCTACCAAAACACCATACACAGCTTTTATTTTATTTCTGGTCTAGTTTTCTTTTACATTTTTTCGTACGAAGATCACAATTCAAATTTATGTCAACTCAAATCTTACAATTGGACGCAGTTAAGCAGAAAGGACTCAACGCACATTGTGGTCAGGGATGAGTTGTATATACCAAAGAGGTCCTAACGGTTAACGAATGGTACCCAGCTACATGTGGGTTGGTTACCAACATTAAAAAATCAACCTTCTCTTTGTAGAGTCACGGTCTTTTTTGCTGTGTTAAAGAACCAACTGTTAGCCTCTTTGGTATATACAACTCATCCTTGACCACAATGTGGGTTGAGTCCTTTCTGCTTAACTTCATCCAATTGCTTTGTTCCAAATAACCCCCGAAAATCCAAATCCAAAAAGAAAGCATAACTACCGTCTTAAAATAATAATAAAAGACATAACATCACGCCTGTATTCCTCGAAAGGTTGGGCAGAGGTGTACCTAAAGAACACCCACACTTCGCCAGTTAAGTTCCATGTAATAGGGGGCGAGCCTATTGCCATCAACCGGGCACACATCTAGACTCCGCGCTGCTACTGAGAAATTCCAAGTGGGATAATCCAATAACACTGCCCGACCTGGGAATTGAACCCGGGACCTCATGCTCAGCAGTAGCGCTTGCGAAAACTAGACCAACGAGGCAGTCATATAATAATAGAGTTTTGTATTAGCTAAGTCAATTATTAGTACCGACTCTACATTTTTATTATAGGTACAGACGCCAGCAGGTCAAGCTACCCGAAACTGTCAAATTTTCGCAATCAACCTTGAACCTTATACTGTAGTGATTAAGTTGAAAATCTATTAAATAATTTTGACAGATTGTAGTAGCTTGATGTGCTGGCATCTGTACTCCATTTGATATATTTCCCCCCAACTTATTATTTTCATGTTTGTGTTCTTTCTCTGCGTCATGTTTGCCGCAAATAAATGTATTTTCTTTCTTTCTTTCAAATAATATTAGACATTTAAATAAACCTTTTTACAGTCCGTTCAACCGATTTTGACTTCTATTGCTTTGGTGGCATGACAAATGGCAGCTGCAGTAAACAGTTGGTATTGTAACCACTTTTTTCTTTTAATGCCATCCTTATGCCTACGGAATAGAAGTCAAAATCGGTTGAACGGACTGTTAAAAAGGTTTATTTAAATCTTATTTCAAATGGAGTATAGTTTCGCTGAGATGTTTGTTTGATCTTCACGTAAAACCAAATCCCATAAGCACAAATTACAGTGAAAACTCATGCATGCGATCATCGAAATCAATAACTGAAAAATCTCTGCTTGATTACCGGATGCCTGCAAAAATAGCTTAGCTACACACAATAGGTAAATGTCGTAATTGCGTTTAGGCAATACCTAATAATCTGAGGTAAACAATTGTTCATTGTGTGATAAATTGGCCGTTATATGTTTACAAACAGTGAGACAATGAGTGGACGTCTAACAAGCGAAGGAAGTTGTTGTAGCTGTCCAGCTATCTTGTGCCTTGAACAATTTTATTATTTATTTACTCACATTAGGGACAGTCTCCAACGAAAGTCGAAGAACGCTTCAGTTTTTTAAGTACAAAATCGCAATTGATGTTAAATTTAAATACTGAAAAACAGCGTATCTCCTTTTTTATATCAATTTATGTGAAATTTCAACGTAACAGTGTTGGAAGACCTTCGTTGCTGGACATTATTCTTCGTGATGATTCACGTAAATCTAGATAATATTATGTATTTTATGAAGAATATGGGGAAAAAATGGGACCAATCTGGAATTTTGAATTTCCTTAAATTTCCTCCTTTTTGGAAGTCGGTTAATAACACTAAAATATTTATATTATGTACACAAAAAAAGGGAAGTGCTCATTAGGCATAAAAAAATTCGCCCGCATCGCTGTCAGTGGGAAAAGTGCCCAAAAGGCTGGTAGCGTTGCCACGTTGCATGGCAATGCTGATTCTTTGGCCTAAAAATACGCCAGCCCTCTGGTCACGTGAAGAGTCGACCAACCGTTTGGCGATGTCACGAAATACACAATGAGCACTCGGTCCCCACGGACCCAATGTATCAGCCCCAAACGGCTCAAACATATAACTCCCAGGTTGTTATATTAGCGCCGTGTGATGTTTTCTGTACCTGCAGCAGCCGCTCTAGTACAAACAGTTGGTGTTATTTGATTCTGCTTAGCATCAGGATCCGGATAGCATGTTGTTTTTGTTACCTTACCCTGCTATTATCTTGAATAAGTGCGGTAGGTAACGTAGTTACTCCGGTATAAAAATGTATGTAATCTAAGTAGGTATGTGCTAATCTAGTAATAGGTGCTTGCCTACATACGAAATTATCCTTTCCAAAAATCGGCTTTTGTGTGGTGAAACCATTACGTGATACGAACACAAGTCAAGCATGTAAATTTTCCTAGTTGTGCCGATTTTGGCTCCACATGTCATCGTTAGAAACAATGGTGTGGATTAATTATTAATTATCGTAAACATTAATGCTTACTTTGAGTACCTTCATTAAGTATACATTCCAGGAATGACAATAAGACATCTTCTTCTTCCATCCCTTAATCCCAGTTCTGTCTGGAGTCGGGTCTTCTTGTACAGCAGCGCCAGGATGCTCTGTCCTGGGTCGTCATTGGAGTTAGGTTCTGCGCTTTCATCTCCCTCACGATACTGGACCACCATGTAGCGGTGGTTCTTCCTCGTCAGGCGTTTCGTATTCAGGACTGTTTTGGCTGAGAAACTATTTTCTCTTCTCATTACTTCGCCGTATTGGGACCACTCCGAAAGATTCCCTTACGTGCTCATTGCGTATTCTGTCCAGACGTGTTACACCGTCCGCCCAGCGCAGCATCTTCATTTTATCTGTGTGCAATTGCTGTTCGTGCTTCTTGCTGTTATCCAGCACTCCGCTCCGTACAAAATTTCGGGTCGGACAGCCGTCTTGTAGATTTTGACCTTAGTACAATACTGCATATTATCATCTTGTAGGTAAAACAACAAATTTTAACGCTACCTATGTTTTAAGGACATAATCGTACCTATATGTCAAAATATTTACAATAATATGCATGTTCCCATACATGCCTGCTATTGTTCTGAGGTAAGTGGGTAAATATTACAATCGGTGTGAATAGGTTCTGTGCCATGATGTGTATCGAGCTTTTGCGACATACCAATCGAAAAAAGTGTACTCTAGTCTAACATATGTGAGTACGACTGATACAAGGAAACTGAGTGGTTCACACTGTAAACTCTTGCTGTTCTATGTGTGATATAACAAGTTTTATTGCGCTGTCAAAATATTACCTGATATTTGTATACTAATTGCCCTACACAAATTACTTTGGTCTGTGTGGAAATCGAAATCTGCAAGATTATAATCATAGGATCACCGGTTTTGCTATTATTGCAAATCGATTTCTTTGATTTGTGATTGCAGCGACTCTACCAATGCAGTTGGTGTCATTTGTAGATGTTTTTCCCAATCTTTTGAAAAAACTGTAGTTTTTTTCTTGCTAAGTTGTGAAAACCTTCATATTGTAGGCCTGAACAGGGCCTGCAAATCCAATATTACTTAATAGTATGGATTATTTTGCAGTGCCTTAGCCTTATGTCAACAACAGGTAAGATTAGACTGAACAAGACATGTATGAACAATTGACTAGCTTATACCCTTAAACTAATGTAATCATAGGCTGTTATTACAACATGCCATTGTTTACATTACCGTGCATTATAATTTACTACCAATGTCTATTTAGCCTCTCCGAGTATAATAAGATTTTCAAAATTGCTCTACGCTACGACTGGCTGGTTTTTTTGTGGTATATTAAACATATTTATTTTTTACTAAGATATAATCGAATAACCGCAAGTTTCAAGGTCCTCCAGACGGAAAAATGGTGGAAAGTAATTCATACACTAATGAATTTTATTATAAACACGTGTTAATGATAATTACACAAAAATAAAAATGTATTTAGGTTCTCCGACGCGTAGCCGCGTTTCACGCGTATTTTCACACGTAGACTCGCGTAAGGTATTTTTATATTCTCCGCTTTCGGAAGCCACTTATAAGGCAAACCGCACAAGAGGTGTGTTAATAACGCTGGTGGCTTCGTGTACCAATCCATCGGCTTTAAGGATTGCAAAGGTGCATGTGACAAGTGATCCAATACCTTAATCCACGCCCTTTTAGTCACAAATATTCCGCAAACTCTGCTGCAAAAAGTTTGTCAGCTTCTCTAAAATCTGTATAGATTTAGCATCCGATCTGATCAGTTTTTTTTAATCTTTACGGATTTAAACCTAAATTCGTTTATTTCCATATTTTTGTCTATAGGTGAACATTCCCTACAGCGATTTACGATTTGCTTAGGATTACAAATAAGATGATGACCGCTTCTTGTTGTGATCTTATGAGACAACAAGCCGCGCTCCATTTCAATTCAAGCTATTGCTACACGTTAAGGGACAGTTTCCAACGAAAGTCGCTTAACGCTTTGGTTTTTTAAGTTGTTAGGTATTATTGCACAAAATATTTAAGAACAATCACTATTGATGTTAAATTCTACGATATGATTTCATTTTTGTATATGTGAATCAAGTATTTTCAATCACAGAACAGAAATCTGTTCTGTGATTTCACATCACCCTAAATGACACGTTTTAAACATTGCCACTTTTTGGTGCATATTGAAATCTGGAATTAAATCGTTGGAGATTAAGAAGGTCAATAAAAAATATCACAATGCTGTTCATAAAAAAAATCGTAGATAGTAAGTTTAATTCCGGTTTCCGCAATGAAGCTATTTAATAGAATTATATAGGTAGTCAGATTATCTAATGTAAACTTCAAAACTCATATAGGTAAGTTAAAGCCGTAAAATTGTTTGTTTATATGTTTGTTAAACGTAATCTCTAGAAGTAGGTACGGGTTCGATCACAAAAATTCTTTCAAATAGAAAGCCACACTATTGCCGAGTCTCATTGGAAATGTTTTATGTTAAAACAAGAAACGTGGATGAAACAAGAAACTAGTAGTTAATAGCTAATTATGTCAGGGGGATAGTAAATATCATAATAATATTTCAAGGATGCTTAAATACTTACTCATAACATTCCATTTAAGGCACTTGTTTTCATAGCAGAACAGGAAACTGTAGTAGGTATTAAATATAACAACTTACTCGAAGAAAATATACGTGTATATTTAAATTAAAAAAAAAAACAAGTTTATTCTTTGGTTCAATGTCTATTTATATTTAATACAATTATGTTGTAAGTGAACAACGTATCCTTGGAACCATTTTGCAAAAGCGCGCGGCGTTCGATCGCATATCTCGACATTAACAATAGATCGTTTAATCCGATTTAGAGGTTGAATAATTTGGGCTAAGTATTCATGTCTTGTAAGAACCAATTTCTAAATGTATTTAGTTATTCTAATAATTAAATACCAGGAAAATGGAGGCAGTTCAGGCGGGTACCGATAATAGGCTTTCAAAGTTATCCTTCAAGCATCGTCGTTTTAGAAGAACAGAAATTGAATCAAAATCAATATATTTTATTTCACATAAACCTACATGGGCACTTATGAAACTTCAGAAGCTAGGTGCACGGTTCCAATTCGTCGTTTCCTATGAAGAGGAACTGGCAAGATACGGTTACTCTTTTAAAAATAAATGGTATTTACAATATTTTCAAATAATATTGTAGAACCTTAACGGAGATGCCCCACAAGTCTTCATTGGTTTTTAGGTTAAGATTTTAAAATTTTTAATTGTAGCAATAGAAATAGACTTGAATTCAAAACTTGGAATGATTTTACTGTAGTTTTCTTTGTGAAGAGATACAGCTAATAAAGATGATGAGGGGAGAGATTTCGTAACCTCTATTGGGATGTCGGTAAAGAAATTTTCTAGTGTCTCAGCAACTTTTAACTTATCTGAAATGGTTTCGTTATTAATTTTTAGAGATAATTCATTCGGATCTCGTTGTTTTGTGTTTCCAGTTTCTTTGTTAATTATCTCCCACACAGTTTTTTTATGTTACTAGAATTATCAATATTGGTGCCGATTCCCTTGTTCACAAACTGAACTAAATTTAAGTTCAGTGCATCTTTTTTTTCTATTTCATTAAGAAAAGGATAGAAGATAAATTTTAGTTTAGTCCTGCCAAATTAATCAGCGCTTGACGAAAATTGACGTAATTTTAGTAGGCACGTTTTTAATCACGTCTAAACTTGTATGGAGTAGTGACAGGCGCTGATTAATTTGACAGGACTGAACTAAAATTTATCTTCTGTCCTTTTCTTAATGAAATAGAAAGAAAAAGACGCACTGATTTAAAATTTAGTTTAGTTTGTGAACAAGGGAGTAGGTACCATTGTTACTTATTAATTTAGATTTAGCTTGAGCGCAGATTCTTTTAAAAATCTTAGAGTTGTTTCTTACATAATTATAAACGGCTTGCTCAGAAGTCAATGATTTTTCGTGATATAAATTATATAAAATATCTCTGCTTTTTTCAATGTCAACAGTGGCCCATACATTAAATTTTGGTTTAGTATTAGCTTTAAATTTTTTTACACGACACTTTATTGAATTCTTGGCACACTGTAGAAAATAATGTACCGTTGTTTATATTGGGGTCTTGTGAATCAAAACTAGCTGTTGAAAGATTGCTAAGAACATTATTATTAAACATTTTCAATTTGTTTTTAGTAATGGGCCTTAACTCAATAGTTTTAACTAAACGTAACTTTTTATCCGATACAAAGGATAATACCTAAAACCGGTATGGTCAGACCTGACGCCATTAATAGGGAAGACTCTTTTACTTTACAATTAGTAAATACATTGTCTATGCATGTATGTGTCTCATTAAAACTTGATTTAGGTAGTACGTGCTATTAATTATTTGCGCAATTATATAAGACGCGTTTTTTATTTAAATTCTGACTTTATTTAGAACCAGTTTCCTTGATTCTGACAGGTTAATGAAACGTGCGTTTATTCTTATGACACTATGTACAAGTGGCTACATGTCAAGCTATACAAATCCAGTATTAGGTGATCTCGCATTGTATAGGATTTCCCTACAATCAGAGATCAGCTTATACTAGAAATGTATAGCTTGATATGTAGGCTTGTGTACCTACCTACTCATTTTGTCCATATCGATTTTTACATTGATATAAATGTTACACTATACCCAAAGTCTCAAATTCAGATAATTTATGTAAACAAAGTACTTAATGTCAAGAAATGTCACTGTCAAAATGACAGGACAGTGGTGCAAAACATTTTATCATATTTTTTTTTGTAAATAAAAATCTACAAAATAAAATTGAAAGTGAATTATAAGAACTATGCAAACAAAATACCGTTGCCAAACAATGTTTTGTGTAGTGTGTCGCAGACACAGCCTATGATCGTCATAATCAGCCCTTTTAAGTCTACTGCTAGACGTAGGCCTCCCAAAATCGATTTCCACTCGAAACAGTTTACAGCCGTTTTCATCCAAAATGTGGCTAGATATGCTACTTACAATATGAATAAATGAATGAGAGTTGTAATATTAGTATTGTTGAAGATATATTTAAAAAAAAATTGATCTGCATTGTTACCAGTAGGTACCATAAAATATTTTCTACCAGAAAATCTACTTTTTATAATAACAATGTTTAAAACCGAAATTTTATAAAAATAATTACAGTATGATTATTTTTTAATTATTATTTCTTAAAATCAGTACTTAAAAGAAAATGGAACCCTTTTTTCGCCATTTTATGTGAATTACCATTACGAAGATATTTTTTTGATATGTTATCCCCTTTGTTTACATAAATTATCTGAATTTGAGACTTTGGGTATAGATTAGTAATTACCGCGCTAAGACGTTGCCAGTTGACATATGGCCACAGCCATATGCGTAGCTAACGTCAGTTCAGTACTCTGTGTGACGCCAACCGAAGTGAACCGAAATATATTAATAATAATAACTTTTTATTAAGAAGAAGAATGAGTATCTTATTACTTTTAAATGTTTAGTGGTTTTAAAGCTACGTCGCGCGTCGTCGCGTTTAAATAGTGGTTACTCTTTTTCGACACATTTTAATGAGGTTTGCTTCTCTAGTTATTTAACTCAATGGGTTTTTACCTACGTCAGTAAGTAGGTATGCCAAGTCATTTCAGCATAGTGGAAGTTTGTAACGAGTAAAAGACCCTGGTATCGGTAATAAACGTATGGACAACATAATAACAATATTACATGATGCGGATCTTTACGATACTGAACTTCACGCATAGCAATCAGTGGTCAGTTAATTGTGGCGTCTGTAGGGTTAGCAGCTGTAAAATAAGAAATATATTTTAGAACTATCGGTTTTTTTTTTTTTTTTTTCTTTTAAAAGCTTTTTCTTTTGGGACAGTAACGGTACCAAACGGACAACAATTTGGAAAATGATGCGTCTAAAAATTTGTTATGAATTTCACTTTCAGCTTTGCATCTTAAATAAATTTATTTTTTAATCTTTATCTTTAAACTCAAACTCAAACTCAAAGCATTTATTTCAAATAAACCAATTACAGGCACTTTTGAATTGTCAAGGGGTCGGTCAGTCAGAAAGATGAAGCTAGTTGCCCATTCCAAAGCGTAGTAGGTTCCTATGGAGAAGAAGGGACAAGAAACTCCATGGACACTCTTTTAAAACAATATATTGTTACAAAATATGGGTTACATCATTCATGTTAAAGTTATACATGTGAGAACAATGTAGAAAGACGTGCACGTTAGAAGCGTCCGTAATAGAAACAATTCAAAAATTAAAATAAGCCGTGGCAGCTAAGAGATGACCAGCTTTAAGCTTTATCTGCTTTATCTTTATTTATTTTTTTAAGCTTTATCTGCAAGAAAGCGTTTATAAGAAAGCAGACTTGCACACAACTACCAACATTTCGTGACAAACAGCTGAGTCATTCGGACAATGTGGACATGTCTAAATAAGTGGAACACATGATTCTTATAAGCCACATCAGGTAATACTGAATACAGCAAGCGCATAACTAACTTAATTATCATTGTTTCGTTATTCATACTCTCCACGTGATACACTTGTAGGAGTCACAGCCCTAGTGAAAGTGGTTTGTTGTGGTTCCAATGTGTCGAAACGCGTCATCAGCTGATACATACGCTGTTACCGGTTTGTGCGTATTAACTTTTTGTTCACTTACAATTTTAACTTTTATTTTAACGGCTTATGGCTCCCACACACTGGTGCGATATCGCGGGCGCGACAAGGGTCGCGCTGCCTGTCGCGCCTGTGATATTGCGCTAGTCTGCACGAGCCTTTATTATATTTATCGATGATACGCATAATTGCTTATATGGTCCATTAAATATCTAAAGTGCATATACTTAGACTAAAAGGAAATAGAAAAAAAAATCCGTAGCGGTCGTGGAAACTAATTGAATTGTTTGCATTTTCTCACATTAAGACATGAAATAGTTCGTGTAGGATTGCTATAGGTACATTTTTTCTCTATACAAATAAATAAAATTGAAGTGTCTGTTTGTAATGTCAAAATAACAGCTTTTACTGAATGCATGCATATGAAAGTATATACGGTACTTGTAACTAAAATACAATTTTTTTATACCGTCTATTTCGGGTAATCTCCGAAACGGCTGGACCGATTTTGACGGGGCTTTCACTGGCATATAACTGATGTTATAAGAAGTAACTTAGAATAGAATAGAATAGAATTCTCTTTATTATGTACACCATAAAAATTACAGATATAAATGTAGAACTGTTACATACTGTTACAAAGGGCGGTCTTATCGCTAAAAGCGATCTTTTAGCGATAAGACCGCCGCTTAGGCTACTTTTATTTTAGAAAAAGACATGCGGGCGATAGCTACTCTGTAATATAAATAGGTCATAGATATAAAGGCTTAAACTTTTAATTTTGTGCGGGCAACACCGCTAGTTCGGTTTTTTCTTTTAACGTTATTTTTAATATTAATTTAACTACCTAAGTATTTATTTAGGTAGTTATTTATACGATATTTCCATTTTTTTGTAAGCAAATCTATTACAAAATAAAAATTATCAGAGCAAACCATATTAGGTAGTTAATAATTACAAAACTAGAAGGGAATTTAATTCGGTGGAAAAATTTAATACTTACGTACTGTGTAACTAAAGAGAATAAGTTCAGCAGTTCTAAATGTAGGTACGCCAAAGCTTTTCAATATCAATGTCGACAACCTTGGGATTTGAACAAATGGCAATATATAGGTGTCTGTTACTTGTATGTTCGTAACCATTCACTGTGAATAGCGACTTTTGTTTTAACAACCTAGCAATGTCCGCAATATGCACATTTTCACATTATTCAACATTCAGAGATAAAGTTGTGAAAGGTTTTTTGCCTTTTCTAGAGATTTCTACCCCTTGTTCCTAAAGGATTTCGCTTGTCTTCATAATTTGATAGGCAAGTGAGTTGATTTACATATTGCCGTCCTACAAACCTTACATAACAATTACTCGAGCATCCACTTCCGATGGCAACACCGGAGTGGTCCAGTCAATCACGCCAATTACTGTCGAAACACGCATGACACAGCCATCGTAAATAGTCGTAACTGTTGGTTGGTAGGATAGAAACAATGCTAATGCTAGCGTGCGCTGATGACGGTTATAACTAACAGCGGCGGCCACCAATTAACGTCTGAGTTTCACTCATTTTAATTTTGCTAAATGTGCATAAGATTTATGTTATCTACGCCCGAATATTTAGAACACACGTGCTAACTAAACATAGTAATTATATAATTATTATAGTCATAAATAAATGCAACTGAATTTTAAGATCAATTGCAGAGCACACAATGCATCAAATTATTCGTGGTCTGGGTTTGAATAGCAAGGTGAATGTCAATGTACAAACTTTTAATACGTGTGGAAAAAATGGTTACCTAAGTCATGTAGGTATAAACTAATTATCAGCAGGCTTAGCATGAAGCTTTCTATTTCTACGAAGAATACACTCAGCTCTTTCCATAGAAAGTGAAATTTCATTTCTCTATTTTTGACATCGCACCATAGAAATCCTTCTACAATCTGTCATTTTGTTTTTGGTTCCTAACGATCTTTGTCTAGGTCCTTTTTAATGTAGACTATTTCAGTATTTCTATCCCAAACTGTCAAAATCACACTGACGACTGACAGTTGTCTAAGGTAGTGAAGACAATTTGATTTTGTAATCGCCATGCTAAAGACAGTAGAACACTTTCTACTCGACGACGGCCACAAAGTATATACGGTTATCTACAAAATCATGATTTTACATGGAGACCGTTTTGAACGCAAAACTGAGATAAATAATTAGGATTAAAAAAAAAACTCAAATTCTTTTCGTATCTATATGTATGACCAAGTTGCTTCTAAACTTCGCAACACATTTTGATGCGGTTTTCACCATTGATGTGTAAATTACACATCAATGCTAAAATGACATGAATATTAAAATTACAAATAATAAAGAAAGGCATGTATTTATTCGAACCACAAATAATTCCTATTTTTTGATGTCCTAAAGATTAATACCTATTTGCAGAATGTTATTAGGATTGAATATTTAATATGAATTGGTATTGTAATGTGCATGGAATGGTATGGAATTATGTATACTGTATTTTGGGAAATAAAGGCTTTATTATTATTAGTTAATAGGGCATTACCAAGGAAATGGTGAAGGCTTTTACTTAATATTTTTTGTTCCAAAATACGGTACTTCCACACTTGTTTTTTTTTTTTGTAGTTGTCTTTGTATACGTGACTTTATTATCAGTAAAAATTAAGAATCATACAGTAAAAAAATCCTATGACAAAACAAAGTATTCTGAGTCGAATTATGTAAAAGAGTGAATTTTATAAAAAGTGCAGAAGACTATTTCTACTTTGCTGCCGTCATACTATCTACACGTAATGTCATTTTTGTCAACTCTTCCGTCGACAAAACGGTGCTCGTACTAAGCCAATTTGTACATACCTATAACTACAAGTATGTGTTTACAAGAACATCCGTCTTAAAACTTTTTTCGGTTGCCAAAAATGCGCACGCGGCGTCTACGTAAAATGTCTCGGCAAAGGTGAAGGCATTTTCACATCAAGTCTGGTTTCACTTACATACGGCCTCGATCACGATCTTATCCACTTGTACTGTCAACCACAATAATACGAGTGTATAAAATTAAAGTGTGAAGTTATGCCCACGTAATGCTTTTCTAGTTGTTTGTTCATATTAACAAGCCAAGCAGACTCATAAATCGTGAGTCTAAAATTCATATTCATTTTCGTTTATTGCATTCCATATTGTAAAAAAGATGTTACAAAACGCTTAAAGCTAGGTACAAAAATATGGACCGTGCAAGGGCACATCATTCATCATCATCATTTCAGCCGAAAAAGGTCCACTGCTGGACATAGGCCTCCCCCAAAAGGGGAGGAATTTTCCTACGCTTGGCAGGCGGGATGGCGATCGCAGTATGGTGTTAAAAATGAATGGAGAACGCTGCTGCCCATTCTCTAGTAAGTCTCTTAGTCGTAAGGGCACAGCAACAGGAAAAAAATGTAATGAAAAAGTATACATAAAATAAAATCAAAACCATTATTTACCAATATATTTTTTTTAACTCTAACCGCCATACTAAAAATAAAGTATTATTATTGTTATTTATTATTATTTTTACCTTATAATTTCGGTATAACCGTACATTTTTGACTTTTATAAGTACCTATATAGTTTCGGCCTTACAAAATAAACACGGTATACAGTTATGCTAAATATACACTTTAAAAAAATGATTATGCCTAAGTTATTCCTGGAATAACTTTATTCCGTGTTTATTTGTAAGGTTCTAGGTATTTAAATTAATTTAATTCACATTATGACCCTGTCGGGCACAACATAGTAGGAGAGATTTGTACCTAATTATAGAACATAACATTGATTATTTATTTAGTTATTTATTTAATACTTTAGCACAAAAAAAAAAGTACAGAGGCGGACTTAATGCCATAGGCATTTTCTACCAGTCAACCTTTGGGTGGAGCAGAGACAAACAGAGGTAGGTGCAATTATGAAATTGGAGGAATAATTGTATACATATAGGAATATCCTTAGATATACCTATACCATAACTATAAATAAGATAAATATACCTAATTATATATAAATATAAGAACAAATAAATACATATAAATACACAAATATACTAAAACATTATTATATTTATATTAAAAAATATATACATTAGGTAAGTACCTACGCTAGTATTTTCTTATGGGGTAAGAAGCTTCGCCCGTTATTTAAAAGTTCTGTGTTCTGTTCTGTGTGGGGGCGAGCTCATTGTCATTAACCGGGCAGAAAATCAGATTTTGGGTTGCTAATCAAAAAAACCCAATGCAAATTCCCCATAACACTTTCCGACCCACTTTGTTAATGCTGCTTTGAATAAACTGCAGGCTCGTTAAATAACAACATCAGCCATAACTTAGATAATATCGAACTGTTTATGAATTTGATACATTACTTATCATTCACAATTAAAGCAATTTAGAGTCTAATCTTATAACTAATCATATTTATATATCCGGCTAAAACATTCAGAATAAAATTAATAGTCCGTTAAATCTTTTGTTACGGTCTTATGCAGGAATTCAGTTTTGGTATACGGAAATAGTCTTGAAAATTATATGTTGCCGAAGCATGAGCCACAGAATTTATCCTTCGTACTTATTAAATTAATTTAATCTGTTGTTAAATCGGTTTTATTTACTGTTGTTCGGTATTGGGTCAACCGATCATAACATAGCTGTTATGACTGGTTGGCATGAGAATTTACAACCGATTTACTGATCAGACACTTGATCAGGGCCTCAAGTCTGCTATTACAATAGCTTCAGAATGGTCTCTTCATTGTGAGTTTTTGACAGATTTGCCATACAAACACTGTCAAATACTCACAATGGCGAGACCATTCTGAGGCCCAGGGCCTCAAGTCTGCTATTACAATAGTGTCAGAATGGTCTCGCCATTGTGAGTATTTGACAGTGTTTGTATGGCAAATCTGTCAAAAACTCACAATGAAGAGACCATTCTGACGCTATTGTAATAGCAGACTTGAGGCCCTGGCTTCAGAAACTTTATCTATAGGTAAGTACTAATGTATACTAATATTACAAAGAGAGACCGTGAATTTTGTGAGTTTGTGTATATTATGTGAAGGGTAATCTCCGGGACCACAGCTCCTATTTGAAAAATTCTTGCACCATTTGAAAGGAGCGTTATTTCAGACAGGCCTCCTAACTAATATTATTTAAAAAAAAATGCGAATATAAGTTTGTTTTTTGTTTGTTACCTTTTCACGCCTAAACCACTGAACTGATCATCCTGAAATTTTGCATAAATACGTTGTCAAGTGTACAGAAACGGACATAGGGTACCTTACATCCCGAAAAAAGTACTGTACCCGAGGAAAACAACAATAAACTTCTTATGATAATAGATGGCGCTACATGTCTTTCGAATCATGATTGAATTATATTATTATATAAACTTAAGTACACACGGCTACACATTAAGCTATACAAGTCTCGCATTGTATAGGATTTCCGTATAATGAGAGATCAGCTTATACTGGAAATATATAGCTTGATATGTAGCCGTGTATACCTAAACTCCATTGAAATAACATTAGACATTTAAGTAAACCTTTTTTACAGTTCGTTCAACCAATTTTGACCAGAAAAGTATGAATTTCGCTTTTCAATAATTATTTTATGTTAAAACAAGAAAAATCTCGCGGACGAATTCGCGGGCAGAAGCTAGTGTAACGTCATAAGTAAATACTTACATAAATTTTGCCAATTTATGTATTTGACTATATTTGGCCAACGAGTTGAGTTCATTTGTAAGACTTGACCCATAACGACACCGTGACTAACCATAATAGTAGGTCCATTGTGATTACAAAATCTTTATAAGTACAACGTAAGCTGTTTAAGAATATAGGAATACTAGCTTTTGCCCGCGGCTCCGCCCACGTGGATAACGGTTATCGCGTAAAAAAGTAGCCTATGTCCTTCTCCATATCCCAGGCTATTTCTCTGCCAAATTTCATGACGATCGGTTCAGCAGTTTAGGCGTGAAAACGTAACATACATACAGACAGACAGACAGACAGACAGACCGACAGATAGACAGACAGACTGACAGAGTTACTTTCACATTTATAATATTAGTAGGGATTAATAGTTACATTGAAGAAGTAGACTCTGAATTTTAATTTAATTAACATTTTATCTTTATTTCTGAATATGTGGCGTCGAAGTACTCGTTCGCATCGCTGTCATCCAGAAACGTGCCCAGAAGACTGGCAGCATTGCCACGTTGAATGGCAATGTTAATTATTTGGTAAAAGAACGAGCCAGCCCTCTATGGTCACGTGAAGTGTCGACCAGTCAGCGAGAAATTTCCTTAAAAAGGAGACGTGCACTCGGGCCCCATGACCCGAGCGTTTCGACCCAAATAAAGTATGGGCACGAGGAAACCTGGACAATCTTATTTTTTACTGAAATTTGTCAACAGCATCGACCTTACGGATCACACTCAAACCTTATTTTTAGGTACCTAGACTCGAGAAGTCAAGAGTCTAGGTAACCCTAAGGGTCAATTTATACTAGAGCAGAGTCGAAGCGCATCGAAGCGTCAATCTGAAACTTAATATAGCAAATTCACCCTTACCTCCACAACATAATACCTACCTACACATATCTCTTCTAAGATAGAAAAAAGATTCGCGCATTCGACAGAATTCGCGCGTCGGAGCGCAACCAACGCTGATTGGTGCGCGCGCGTTAAGTTGTAGAGATAAGGGTGAATTTGCTGTGTTATCCTTTAGATTGACGCTTCGCTGCGCTTCGACTCTGCGCTAGTCCAAATTGAACCTTAGCAGAAACCAAAAAAATATCGTAGCGATTTACAATGACTAATCATTTTTCAAAGACGGCATTCGCTCTAGTAAGCTTGAAAGCACCTAGTGCTCAATTACTTATTCATATATAGGTACTTACATAACGCCAATTACTGAGGTATCTCAATAGATACAAGGCTATCGGGTGTCGATCTAGCCGTAGTCTTTTCTATATGCCAGTTCCTCTGTGGTTGAGGATTCCGGGTGAAGTTCGCTTCCATTTTCGGCCTTATCATCACTTACCATCAGGTGAGATGAAGGCCAAGAGCTTCCCCGTTGTATGTAGAAAAATAAAATATTAAAAATATGCTAATTTCATATTGCAATTATTTCATAGTCATATTTTATTTCAGGATTAAAGTGCAGCTCTCAATCAACTATTTCAAACTTATAAGTAAACTAGCTGCTGCCCGCGGCTTTGCCCGCGTGCCTTTTCTATACAAATAAATAAAATTGAAGTGTAACAATTTTTTTTAATCCTCGCGGGCGAACGCGCGTGCACCAGCTAGTCGAAAATAAAAGTAGCCTAAGTTACTCTTTATAATATCAGCTATCTGCCAGTAAATGTCCCGTCAAAATTGGTCCAGCCGTTGCGGAGAATACCCGGAACAAACAGACAGTCAGAAAAAATAATAAAAATAGTTTTTTTGCTATAAGTACCGTACATACTTACGTAGGTAGGTATGCACTTAGTAAAAAGCTATTACTTTGACATTACAAACAGACACTTAAATTTTATTTATTTGTATGTATATAGGGTGTATCTATTCAAACACGAAATATTTTAAGAGATACATCTATAGGTGATAAAGAAGCCATGGAAATGTATTTTTTTATCTGAGTAAATTATTAAAAAAAAAAAAAAATACTTGATATGATTATTAATTGTCAAAATTCACCGCCATTCGTGCCACCACCGTCACCGCGTCCGGGCGGGTCATTCATAGAATAAGTAAATAGAGGTTTTTTTTGCAATATATCTCAAGCAATTTTAAAATTATAATAATTAAGTAAAAATATAAAACAATTACATTAAAAAAAATCGCTTCTATGGCTTTTTTTACCACTTATAGCTATATAGATATTTCTCTTAAAATATTTCGTGTTTTAATAGATACACCTTATATAAGATATAGATGTATATTAGATGGTTTGCAATACCTACCTATCAGGTTCGGCTAGCTTGACTCATAAGGACTATGTTTAACCCATTGTTTTGCAATTTCGTGATTGTAGAGTCTGTGTAATCTACTGCTCGATCACTTCCATGTGAAAATTTGTAATTCTGTTTAAAACAGTAATACGTGTTGAATAAGACTGAACAATGAACCTGAAATGCGTAGCTAGTAATTACAGCTACTGCAGTGTTTTTGCGTTACTGACAAACATTAATCAATGCGTTAATTCCACTGCATTGAATGTCAGAGCTGTCAAAAGTTCTAAATGAACACGGCTATGTACACACATCAAAAAAAGTTTATGATCACTAGCATAAACTGATATATTTTTTTTAAATTGAACTTTATCAAGAAAAATTCTGTTGTGTGTTTTCTTTAAACAGAAATACCCTGTTTGAAATTAAAAAATAAAACTATTTTTTATTAAAAAAAAAATTGAGTAATTAATCATAACGTAAATGTAACAGAAATTTGATAGAAAGAAAAAGACTGTTTAACCAAATTTAAACAACAATTTATTAATAAAAGGTTTATATTCAATATCTCCGCCCCTGGCTCGAACACATGCGGTGATCCCCCTGGGCATGCTGAGAATAAAGTTAACCAGCATTTCTTGGGGTAACCTGTCCCATTCTTGAATAGCGGCGTCCCTGAGCTCTGGCACTGTCTGGGGACGTGGCTGACGGTTCCAAACAGCTCGCCAGCCTAGGCTGCGACATAGAAAAGGTTAAGAGCATCCCACGCGTGCTCTATTGTGTTTAAGTCAGGCGAGCCGAATCATAATATAATCTACCGTAGGTACCTAACAAAAAAGATTTAGATTTTTCAAAGCGATCGCAAACTTTTTTTGATGTGTGTATGTCAGTCGATAGTCTCGTATGTATTCACTAATTCTAGAACGAATTAATTGCGTTCTACGTACATACACAATACACTTCGTGCAATACGCCATAGAACAGCTGTTTGACAAGCGAGACATGTCCTTCCTCCGCCTAATTACATAGGAAAGACAATCTACTTTTTATTTGATTGGCCATACACTTTTTGTCACACTTCCCTAAGCGTTGAACGCACACAACCTTGGTGTCACATTAGAATAAATCCGGCACGAGTATGGCTGCGATCTAAATTACAGTACGCACATGAATTATTTACTATTCAACATTCAAATGACTGCAGATTGGACTAGCCCACCATTTCCTGTGAATGTCGTAAGACTAGTGGAATCCATTATCTACCTATGTAGCAGGAGGATGGGCAGCATTCACTTTGTACCACTAACATTGTAGTGACATACGCACATTGGGTCGTTATACACATTATGCATTGCCCTCGTTATACCGCACCACATTCTGTGATCACTGATCCGAGTGTCAAGCGTTTCAGAATTTCAGCAAGGAGCACGCCAAGGACTTTGAATGCCTAATAAATATTTTTTATGATTCATAAAAGTGGACAAGAAACGTTCAGAGCTGCTTGCAATCAATCGATAAAGTATATATAGTCCTCCTTATCGATTTCGATAACGGCGACCCTTAGAAATCAATTCCTTGCGTGTGCCCTTAGATGGCTCGCTAGACCGAATTTAGTTTTGAACACCCGGTCGCAACTAGAACAATAAAGTTGGTCTGCAGTGTTGTATGTATAAGTGTAGGAGGGCTTAGGTCTCTCTTTACGTATTTGACGCTTCCTGATGATTAAGAACACCTTCCTGATTCGATAAAGTAGGTACATAATAAAAGAATTACGTTAAAATAACCACTAGCTTATTGTTCTAAGAAGATGTCAACACTACACTTTATTATTTCCTCAAATCAACTCAACGGTTGACATTTTGAGTGGCTTGCTGACATGAAAATTGCACTTAATTTGATTTAATGCTTTATTCTTAACTTGATAACTAAATAATACGAGAACAATAGACTACGCAATAACGAGGGACGAAGACAGTGCTTTGTGTGTAATAAATCTATTTGATGTGTCAGGTATAGCACAATAGTTTGTGGGATTAGTTCCTGAAACCCATCTCCAATATGACGTTATTTTGGGACGAACCTCCTGTTTTTAAAACCTGATCAAATGTAAGAAAGAACGTTTATTTGGTCATAGTTCGTGAAACACAAAATAATATTTAAACAAGAATAGTGTGTGCTTCACGGTTGCGCCAAAAAGGTTATTTCAGCATTAATCCCAGACAGATGCTGTCTGACGCTGGTTTTCAAATAAACCTTTAGGGACGTGGGCACACTATAATTATGGTGATAAGTCCCCTCTTTTAGGAGTGGCTAGAGAGGCGCCACGGGGTCCTCCCAATGGCTCTTTGGGGAGCTATGGGCAGCTCGCCGTCCGGTAAGGACCAGGCCCGGGTCGACGGCGCGTTGTGTTCCACGCGCGCCTCAAAGAGACGTCAGCACGCACTGACGGGGTCCGCCAGGACCGATGCCTGCCAGGGTTGCGGGTTTGTCCGAAAGGGATACCGTGGCCCTGGTACACAGGCAATTGAAGGAACACGGGTGGTTTTTAGTCAGTAAAAGTCTGACACGCCCTCCCGCTCCACCCAGAGCGGGAGAAGTTATTTGAACATTTCCCACCCAAAAAAAGAAAAAATAAGTGACAAATGACGGGAACAATTACCGTTAGGGACAAATGTCTAAAACTGATCTTTTAATCTGTCTGAGCTATTGCGGTAGGTTGATCAAAAAACAATCCACTAATCTTATCACCTGGTAAGAGAATTGACGACAGATTAAATAGATTATCTTGTCAGAAACCGAGAGTTAGTGTTCAAAAGGCGCCTAGGTATGTCTGTGTATACTGGCATTAGTAAAGGCTGAGAACCGGTCCAATGTCTCATTATATCACGGTTTCGCCCCATATCACATTTATTTGACTGAACGCCATTATTTAACGCCTATGAATGTCGTTCATGTCAGGCTGCGTTAGTTTGAGAACACTCAATAAGGCTGTTTTACAAGTAAAATGTTGTGTAATCTCCCTAACAATAATGAGTTCTGGTTATTTGAAGAAGTGATAGTTGAGGAACTAGTTTTAGTGAGTAGTAACTTAAAGTTATAATAGCTACGGTCGGTATTGCATCTCTTATTTATTATTTTTCGTGACCTTATTTTATAAATCAAGAACTTTGCGTGACTTATCCATACTTAATATTATAAATGTGAAAGTAACTCTGTCTGTCTATGTTATGTTTTCACGCTTAAACCGCTGAACCGATCGTCATGAAATTTGGCAGAGATATAGCCTGGGATATGGAGACGGACATAGGCTACTTTTTTTACGCGATAACCGACATCCACGCGGGTGGAGCCGCGGACAAAAGCTAGTAAAGTTATGAAGCAAATAATTGGTTCCTTAGTTTAGGAAAATATAGAGGTTATGTGATTGTAGGAAAATGCCGAAACCATCTCCGATCACTTGGCACGAATTTGTTATACCGTTCATACCTTCAACGAAGTTATCGGGTCGAGTGTTAAGAATATATCAATTTACAAGCCGCGCGGCCGATTGACTTTCCCACCGGCCAAAATGACAAATTTACATGAAAACTTTCACCCTTTATTTAACTCCTTTAAGGGATAAATAAAAAAAAATCTTCCTTATTGCTAAAACATTTTTATTAAGTAGAATATTATCATACTTTTTGGGTAAACAACTGGCCACTTCAGCTACAAATATTTTGTAATGCCATTAAGATTCTTTTTTTTATGTCCTCTAAATAATATATTATTTTTCATCAATCAGTCAGTATGTTACTGTTACATTGCCTGTAGAAATATTTTAAATTTGGAAAAAAAAAATGAATACCAGAATACTTACTTTTTTTAATTAGGTCCTGACGGAACAGGCTAAGGTCTGAGACCATGCTGCCTAGTCAACAGTTAGTATTTTTTCTTGAGTAAAATACCAGAATACCAAAGCAAAGATTATTCAATATGTTAAAAACAAATGTTATCTACTTTGTATTACGTATTTTACAGCGCTGCCTTAGCCACATCAGCACCACAAAAAAAAAAAAAACGCATGAGTTATTTTACTCGGCATGAAACAGTACTTGCTAGGCATCTATGGTATTAGATCATTTAGACCACTTTTTTTAACGTTGACTTTTTAATTTATAATAAAACTAGCTTTTGCCCGCGTGGATGTCGGATATCGCGTAAAAAAGTAGCCTATGTCCTTCTCTATATCCCAGGCTATAACTCTGCCACATGACGATCGGTTCAGCGGTTTAGGGGTGAAAACGTAACAGACAGACAGACAACGACAGAGTTACTTTCACATTTATAATATTAGTATGGAAGTATGGATTGTATCCATGTTTTTTTTTGTTAGAAACTTTGTCTTTGATCCCTAGCAAATGATTAGCATAACTGAGGCCATGAGAGCCACAGTGGCCTATAAAACTGCTCTAAACTTACTTTGGAAGCAGTTTTTGTAAATAAAATCATCAGCATTGAAAAATTAAGTTAGGCCACTCTAGCTCTCTGAGGCCATGAGAGCCACAGTGACCTAAAAAACTGCTCTAAAATTACCCCGGAAGCAGTTTTTCAACATAAAATCAGTATTAAAAATAATACAGTTAGGCCTCTTTGGCGCTCATGGCATCAATTAGCCTATAACGTTCTCACTGCTGGGACACAGGCCTCCTCTGTGTGAGAGGGAGTGGGCCATAATCCACAACGCGGGTCCAGTGCGGGTTGGCGGATGTCACATATCTTTGAATTTTTGGTTCTAGGAAATGTCGGTTTCCTCAATGTAATGTTTTCCTTCACCGTTTTGAGAGCAGTGGTGCTCATCAGTGCTCTTTAATAAATGATTAAATGCAAATATTAGCAGATTATCTTTTCAAATTATTTCCACAACCCTACTTACTACCCTACTTACTAGCCTACTTTTATTTAATATATTTATTATTTAAAAGTTTCAAGTTAGATGAAAATTGCATAACAATCTTATATTAGTGGCTTTTGTGGACATGATATTTATTCAAATATGTTACTGTAGTTGTAATTGCAATCATGTCATTAATATTTTATATACTTATTGATATACCTGGTTGATATTCCACCAACTCGCACTAAGCGTTTTCAAACGTCTTTTATAATGCGCGCAGCAAAGGAGTGGAACTCTCTGCCTGCGTCTGTGTTTCCGAACGCATACAACCCTAATCTATTCAAAGTGAGAGTGAACAGGCTTCTTCTGGGTAAGCTCACTCCATCGTAGACTTTGTCTCTGTCATCCAGACCTAGACTAAAGTCAAGAGCAAACTCAATAGTATTATTAAAAAAAAAAAAAAACTTAGATTATTTTATATTTTGTGAATGTGAGAACGTTGTAGGCCTAGTTGAGTGTAGATTTGTTGGTGGTTTTCTATTTTGTTAAGTACCTGGTAATTGTTCACTGTCCTCCCATACCTATTATCACTGTTATTTAATAATATTGTAAAGCCAATTATTTTTAAAAGAGTAACCGTGGAGTTTCTTGCCGGCTCTTCTCCATAGGAAACGACTAATTGGAACCGTGCACCTAGTTTCTGACGTTTCATAAGTGCCCATGTAGGTTTATGTGAAAAAAAAATTTTTGATTTTGATTGATTTTGATTTTGATATGCTAAAATAATTCTAGCCTCTAAGAATGTTAAGCAATTTCTATCTGCTAGATTGTAATTAATTATTAAGAAACTGGTTCTTTTTAATTATGCAATTAAAAAAAAAACATTTAGTCCATTATATAACTATAAATATCTACTTTTTATTTAAATATCCTTTACATATTTTGACCCAATTAAAAAAAAAAATGCACTTTCGTAATTCCACCAATGTCTTCCGCGTATTACTTACGTATCTAATATTTCTGTTATACCTGTACCTGCTTTTATGAATTAATTAACCTTTGTCATATAATTTTAATCTTCAACATTACGTCATCTGTTTATTGCAAGGTATAACATACCGTCAGCTGCAGAGAAATGCTAGGGGGTGAGATTTCTCTGCAGCTGACTGTACTACTAAGATATTTACACGGGTTAAAAGTTGTTGTTGTGGAAATTAGAATGGTAAAGTTACCTTAATAAAAATAAATTGTAAGTAAAAGGAGTTTGAAAGCGAGAGAATGGTTTAATCTTAAAGTGTATAAAGATGTGGACTTCTTAGATATAGAAACCTGTAAACGTTAATCTGTTTTGCTGTAGGTACGTCATAATCATCTCTGCTGCGGAAGCGTCCTTGAACTAAAAGTAAAAGTCGGTCACATGCCATGCTAGGTCATTATCAGGCATTTGTTTTTGACATGCACGTCTGAATGTCAGGTCGTATTCATACACGGTTAAAAATATTAGTTACTTACCTAAAACCAACAAAATGCTCATTAGTGTAGACATCAACATTGTTAGATCACTTACATAAACGCATAGCTTAAGAAAATTACAACGCATAACCAGTGTGTTGGTTTACTTAATTTTCCCGCAGGTTAGGAAATAAAGAAAAATCTCGGGCAACAGGTCATCGATTACTCAGTAAAGAAAGGTAGCATTCTATCCAATGTCAATGTCAAACGATATCATTGTTTTGTGTTATTTTGTATTGACTCTTAAATTCTTGATTATTACGTGACCAAAGTCAAATGTAGTAGGAAGTCCTAAACCGCCGATTACTTTAATAGTTTTAACATGGAAATTGATACATAATATTTATTCGAAAATAAGTGTTTATTACTCAAATCGTTAACTAATTGCTCTAGACTTAGATTGAACACGCTCTAGGTTAAATTATAAAATAAAACTCACTATTTTTAACATTCTTATTAACATTACTATTAACACTTGAAACGACGGGATATTTACCATGTTTAGTTTTTGTTTCGAGTTCCCGATATTTCTGCGCTGTTGCAAGCACCATGATCACGGATAATTACGGTTTATCCGTGATCATGGTGCTTGCAACAGCGCCGAAATATCGGGAACTCGTATCAAAAAGTAAACATGGTAAATATCCCATTGTGTGTTAATAGTAATGTTAGTGACCATGACCGTTTAAAAACTTATATTCTTATTAACTTTACGATTTTTTGTTGTTTCAGACCGCGACGCAATGAGGAGTCATATCTTTTTGCTGTTGGCTTACATAGCCACAGCAAGTGCTACGCTTGAAGTAGTCAACCAATGGAACTTGATGCAGTTCGACTTTCCCCCAGACCCTGTGCTCTTAGAAAAGTTCCAACCGGAGAACACCGTCCCTACTGGGCTAGAGATAGGCTGGGATAGACTGTACCTGGGCATTCCACGGTTGAGGGCAGGAGTACCCGCCACATTGGCTTGGATTCCTCGGAGTTTACCGCCAGGCGTCAGTCCTGTTCTTCAGGTAATTATGAAAAACAACTTTCTTTTATTGCACCATAAAATTATTACTCATGCGTGCCGCAGTGATTGTGACGTATTCATTCAATTGATATTGATTCAGTTTTTTTTTTTATAAACGCTAGAGTTTTTTGGTCAAAATAATGTAGTGGCAAAATTAACTTACCTCGGCCTCGACGGCTACAATGGTATCCGTGACATATCACGCAGTTACCGATCACTTGCCTCGAGAATTCAGAGGCCAGTGAACATAGATTTAACAATTACGTATACTCCATTTGTTATAACATTAGACAAATAACTGTTCTCACCCTTTCGTTATTTCGATGTAAACATTTAATAAACTCCGTTATTTCACGATAAATACAAAGCACTGTAATCTATTTACCATTTACATTAAAAAAATAACTCCAAAGTGCAGTAATTTCAACAATATTACACAATAACTGTCGTTATTTAGTCGTTATATGTCTAATGAGTAAATGTAGTATAGAGGCTTAAAATTAAAACATCTACCAAGGGACTGCACATAACATTTACTTGTGAAATTGGAGCCAGTATCATCAATCATCATTACGCCATGATGCATCCTCTCGGTATCAGTACGAGAGAGTCTTGTTTTAACAGATTATGTCAAACTGCAGTGTTAATACCTATAGCTGTTATAACTTACGAAGATATGACTGTCACAAGTAATTTTGTTATTTTTTTAGACGATTGGAGTAATTTATGTGATAATGATAATACATACATTTGTGATAATACTATTCTGTGTTAAAAGAACACCGCTCGTAACATGAATATTATTATGTATTTAGGTTTTCTCTAAATTATTGTAGCTAAATAGTTTCAACATTAATTTTCTAAGATATAATCTGTGTTTACCCACTTTGTGCTAAGCACCTTAAGACTGCGCCGAGCGCACAGTGGCGCCCTCATCGTTTTTTCGGTGATTTATTTTATTTTAGAATGAAAATGCAGAAAATAAGCACGTTAAGTTGTGCTTCACAAGACTATACGTTATTATTACTACAAACAGTAGTTTTAAATTGTTATGTTTTATTGTAATCATTAAAACGGAAAATAGTGGCCACTAAGCTCCGTTTTAATGATTACAATAAAACATAACAATTTAAAACTACTGTTTGTAGTAATGATAACGAATAGTGTTATGGAGCACAACTTAACGTGGTTAGTTTCTGCATTTTCATTCTAAAATAAAAGAAATCAGCGAAGAAACGATGACGGCGCCACTGTGCGCTCGGCGCAGTCTTAACATTCATAAAACAAGTCGTGCTTTATGTGCAGTCAGCTAGTTGTTTACGTGTCTTAAAGTTATTTTATTAGTGTTGTTATGTTTATGCGCTAACATGCTTTTGTTCTTATATTGTGCAAGAGATGCTTGATACACAATTCGCGTTTGCTCTGTGCACAATGTTTAAAGTAAGAGTCTAGCCGGCTTAAAAGTTTCCTACGGAAACCTTAGTCAGACCTCCTGAATTCGTAACTCCAACTTTCAAAGACTCCTCAAAGAGTCTTTGGATTAATAATAAAATAAAATAGCATTAAATCAGAAATCATTGCCTATTTAATTAAACATAGGCATACAATCCGTAAAATAATATATACAACAAATATACTTTATTCGGCATTAAATCCCTTTTGATATTTACAACCCTTGTCATTAACAAATTTCTAAGAAACGTATAAGTATTTATGTGTGCAAGTATTTAATAACTATATTTCAACTGTAGTTAGTGCTAATTGCTCCTATTAATAATAATGCCTGGTACAAATTAGGCTTATCTAGTAGTTACGTGCAGGTTATAAGTTAAGTCAAATCGCCAGCGTACTTGAGAGATTGGCATTATTTTTTATACATAATGTCAAGCACTCAGAACTTAATGCAACAAGTATAATTTTTAGGCTAAAGAGTGACTGTCCGGTATCTTAGTTGTTTAACGACATAAAAACCTAATATGATCATGTGTTTTAAAATAAATTCTGCAGAAACAAGACTCAGTATTTGGATTTCAACCTAAAGTTGCGCAATTACTTTGTAGAGCTTGTGTCGCCTTCGAAAGCTGAGTTAGTGTAAATGTATTCAATAGGACCTAAGTACTGGCTGGCCTACTTATGTACCTCAATCTATTAACAAGTAAGTTTAGGAGTTTCTGGTTAGAGAACAAGATTAGTAGACAGTTCAAGATTATTTTTGTGTAAGATTCGAGCCAATATATTCGAGTTTCAGTTTTATTTATGTTACTTATTTAGCAGTGAAAAAAAAAAATATAAACATTTGTCAAAGTCAAACTCAAATCATTTATTTCAAATAGGCACGAAGATGCACTTTTGAACGTCAAAAATTACATGAATAGTTAATTGATTCTCGTTGCGCCTTTCAAAAGGTAGTTATGTATGGAGAAGAATGGGCAAGAAACTCCATACTTACTCTTTTAAAATGTTAACAATAGTTTGTATACATTAATCAATAATTATAGGTGAAGACGATGTACCTAGAATAAAAATAAAAATTACTTACCACAATTGGTAAAAAGAATGAAAAGTGAAGTAATGACAGAAAAATTTATAAATGCGATAGGTACATGGTGCTCACATATTTACAAACATTGTATATGATTTTCCAAAAAAAATATATTTACATATAATAAGTGTGTGAGTTAAATTTATATTAATCACAGAAAATAAAAATTAATATCATTTGCGAAAAGCATCTAAATACCTATATTTCAGGTTTCGAAATCTGGTTTGACTTTGGTGCATAATATCAGCCAGCCTTCTAGAGAGAGCTTTTAATCTTATTATTAGAAGGTGTTCAAGTCTATCTGAGAAATCGATATCTAGATACTTATCTGTGTTCTTATCTGTGTTGGTCAATATGCTCCTATTTCTATTTTGTCAGTCTGTCTGACATTAAAAATGTCAGATAAATTGCGCAAAACTTGGCTATCTTAATAGACTAAATTGGATTAATTACCGCTCTTCTTGTCGGCTTTTTATTGTAATACTTATTATATCGTTTATATTAGGAGTTGGTAATGTTGTATAATTATGTATAGTGATTTGGTTGGTAAGGTAAAACGTTATAATTATGTTTGTTTAGTTTTGCTTGTTCTAAATGTAAATGTGGATTGTTACATATACTAATAGCTGTAATAATAGTACTTATGTTGGTTGTTCAAGTTTAACTAGTCCATTTATTTGTCTAGCTTTGGTTAGATTATATTTATAAGTCAGTTTAAGAGTTCCGACAAGTGGCTTAATAGTTCCTTTCATTGTGAAATATCAATATAGAAAATTGCCAATAGTAAAATCTATACATGGTTTAATTTCCATTGATTTCGTAGATGAGGTTTGCTATTATGTCTAGTGGTGCAAACTTCGGTTCTATTAGGTACTTAGCGAATTCCAAGCTTCCACAATATATGAGAATAATTTTCTTTAACCACTCCACCGTAGCAATATCTCAATCAAAATCATATAGAAACTACATTATGGATAGTATGGGGTCCTCGAATAAGTATTCATGATGAAAAACATTGGTGTTCACGTGTTTCGAGTTCAAATAATAAGTAAAATGAGAAATTGTTTAATTCGTTTTCCGGGTAGAAATATTGTGCTATATTTGAATTGACTAAACAGGTTCTACTTAGAAGGCAAGCCGTATCCATTTGTGAACTACCGAAGCGTAAAAGGCAAACGTGTGCTTGAACCGGATGATTTTAATAAATGTTCCGTGTTGGAATTAGATAACACAGGCTATATGGTTTAGTTATTACAAATACTTACGCGCTTACAAGTAAGACACGGGAAAGCGTGAAGGGCAGGCGCACAGTTTGCGCCGCTGGCCTTGGTGAGCTGCGGCCTGTGACACTTAGATGTGCGACACTTACGTTTGCACGAACGTACCTTATTGTGTTATTACTTATAGCTCATTAGTATTACATTAACTACATTTATTGTAACTATTGTGTATAGGTATAAGGTGTATCTATTCATAAACGAAATATTTTAAGAGGACCATCTTATAGGTGGTAAAAAAGTCATAGCAGCGTTATTTTTTATTTTATTTATGTGTTTTATATTTTTACATAATTATTATAATTTTTCAAATTGCTTGAGACATTTTACAAAAGAGTTGCATCCATACTAATATTATAAATGTGAAAGTGTCGGTCTGTCTGTCTGTATGTTACGTTTTCACGCCTAAACCGCTGAACCGATCGTCACGAAATTTGGCAGAGATATAGCCTGGGATACGGAGAAGGACATAGGCTACTTTTTTATGCGATAACCGATATCCACGCGGGCGAAGCCGCGGGCAGAAGCTAGTTTTCTATAATTTTACTTATTCTATGAATGACCCGCCCGGACGCGGCGACGGAGGCGGCACGAGCGCGGTGAATTTTTATAATTAATCATCATATCAAGTAATTTAAAAATTATTTAATTTTTTTAATTATATACTCAGATTTAAAAAAAAAATCGTTTCCATGGCTTCTTTAGGTACCACCTATAGGTGTATCTTTAAAATATTTCGTGTTTGAATAGATACACCCTATATATTGAAGTAGCTGCTTGAACTTGGGGACCACCCAGGTTGCTATGAATTAATGAAGATTGTGCAGATTTCGTTTGCTAAGTAAGTCAATTATTCAGTCTCCTTAGGGCTGACTTTACCAAAATCTTTCATCCGTGGATTGACCTCTTTCAGTTTTTCCATATAAAACTGTTAACAATTCTTACATACACCATCGGTATAAATTTTTGGTCGAATTCGCCCTTAGATTCTAGGAACAAAACGTCATATATCATGCTGTTCTGTTACAATTCAAAAGATGTTACGAAGCCTCCATATATTTATTGTGTTTGTTGCCTAGAATTTAGATACAAGAGAGAGTTTGTATAGAATAACTTAGGCTTACATAAAAGATGTGGTACTATTCAATTTAAGCACAAACACAGCTTTCCAATGCGACACTAAGAACCGTTACGTAATCTAGAATCGACTTATAATATAGGATTGAATCTGCAAACTTAATGTTTGTTTTGGAAAATTGAGTGTGTCTGTTATGAGTTTTGAATAATGAATGAGTTTTAAATAGGAGCAATCTATTCAAAACTACATAATTTAGTTACTAACAATCATGTTCTCAAAACCAACTAAAACTTTAATAAGTAGAAGTACCTATTGGTGCCGATTCCCTTGTTCACAAACTAAACTAAATTTAAGTTCAGTGCATCTTTTTCTTTCTATTTCATTAAGAAAAGGACAGAAGATACATTTTAGTTCAGTCCTGTCAAATTAATCAGCGCTTGACGTAAATTGACGTAATTTTAGTAGGCAAGTTTTTAATCACGTCTAAACTTGTATGGAGTAGTGGCGCTGATTAATTTGACAGGACTAAACTATAATTTATCTTCTGTCCTTTTCTTAATGAAATAGAAAGAAAAAGATGCACTGAACTTAAATTTAGTTTAGTTTGTGAACAAGGGAATCGGCACTAATGTCATGCAAGCAGATATTTTAAAATAGCTTATTTAGCATCGAATCCATTACCTACTGTCACAAGTTATTTATATGAATGTAAATGCACATTGCGATGTCAACGACATCATTCATCCTTTGTTCTTTTGCTTATTTGTATGCTGCTATCGAAAACACGATTTATGTCAATATGTGATGTTTCCCATTTAGCAAATATGTTTATAGGAATCAAATCAACGGTCGACGCGGTAAACGAATACCAATCGTTATTGAGAAACACAACATTTATAAATATAATAGTAACTCTGTAGAAATAGCCAACCTACTGTATAGATTATTATTATTAACATGATAATATTATGATGATATTAACCATGTTTATTATTTGTTGTAAGTTCCCGATATTTCGGCGCTGTTTTTGCGCGCTGGATTTTGTATAGATTATATTCAGAGTTTTTGCTGCTCATTACACGCGTTTAAAATGTTTATCAACGACTTTTGCTAACGACTATAATCAAGTTAAACATGTTTTTTAACAGGTTTTGTTTGAATTCGGTTACGACTACCATTATTTAAAAGTAATCTTTGTTTCCAGGCATATCCCGACTGGTCATGGCATACTGCTGGCCGAGGCGACATCAACTGCACGGGTCTGATCTCCGTATACCGCGTGCGTGCTGACCGCTGCAACAGGCTGTGGGTCTTAGACGCCGGAGTGGTCACCAGCATCGACGACTTCAGGAGAGTCTGCCCACCCAAGATCCTCATATTCGACATGGCTACCGATCGTCTGGTTAGTCTAGAAATAATCGTTAAATAGGGTATTTTTATATGTCAAGCGCTTCGCTTAGATCTTGGTTAGTTTTTTTATTGTCTACTAGCTTTTGCCCGCGGCTCCGCCCGCGTAGATGTCGGTTATCGCGTAAAAAAGTAGCCTATGTCCGTCTCCATATCCCAGGCTACATCTCTGCCAAATTGCATGACGATCGGTTCAGCGGTTAAGGCGTGAAAACGTAACATACAGACAGTCAGACAGACAGACAGAGTTACTTTCACATTTATAATATTAGTCAATCAATCTGCCTAGCCTTTTCCCAACTATGTTGGGGTCGGCTTCCAGCCTAACCGGATGCAGCTGAATACCAGTATTTTACATGGAGCGACTGCCTATCTGACCTCCACAACCCAGTAACTGGGTAACACGATACCCCTTGGTAAGACTGGCTGTCAGACTTTTGGGCTTCTGACGACCCGTAACGACTGTCAAAGATCCACGAATGACAGCCGGGACCAACGGCTTAACGTGCTTTCCGAGGCACGGAGGAGTCTCGGTATGTAAAGATGGTATATTCATATTTATAATATTAGTATGGATGTGGAAATTCAACGCACGAATCCTCCCAGAAGATGGACATGATGGGATATTTCTGTCACCAAAGTCATCTCTATTTGCATAAACATTCATGTTAAATAATCAGCTCATCTAAATCCATCTCAATCCAACACAAGTCTTCTTACTTTTTACAAGATTTCGTTAAAATTTGGAAATGCCTACATTTAAACTCTTTACGTTTCTTGTAGACTTTCAAGCCGAAGCTTTTGCAATAAATAGGTACACATCTATGTACAAAAACTGCCTATTAGTACGCGACTTGTGCGGTCTTGTATAGAATCGGTTACGTAAGGATTGTCGTATACTGAATGTAACTAAGTTTTTAATTAATTGCACTAAGGTGAGGTTCTTGCGGTTTAACATACATGACAGGTATGTATAGTTCCGTGTTCCTAGATGGCAGTAATTCATTTATTGATTCTAAGTGTCCCCATAAAGCATGATACGAATTTATTCACTTTCGCTTAATTGCCCGTAATACAGGATGCAGAATTGCTGATAGGCACATCATATTATAAGATGCAGGCCTGTTCAGTCAGCAACAGTAGGAGATGAGAGTTTGCGGAAAATACTTTAAAATGTTGAATTGATCTTTGCTTAAACTTTTGAATCAAGGAAATTGGTCTTCATAGCTACGCACATTGTTATCAGTTCCGTGCCTGTCGGAAGTTATTTAGATCAGTTGCCTAAGGAACTGTGAAGCTCAGAAATAAATACTTTGAACAGATACTGTCCATCGATAACCAAATTATCAAAAGCCAACAACGTTAATATAAATTCGAAGTATTCTACCTAGAATTACCTACAAAAATGACGCTTGATACAGATCCTTCTATTGTAAAATCCGGAAATACATATGTATATCCGGATTTTTAACACGACGTTAGCAGAAAATACCTGTATATTTGAATACGGTTACAGAAAGCCAATTATTCAGTACTACAGTAGAGCAATCATTTTAAAAGTGTGTAACAAAAAATTGTGTAACAGGAACTAATCAAAGTACCTACTGCCAGAGCGTATCTTGATTTGTCACCGCTTCTTAGGAGCTATACTCGATTAGACAAATAACGGCTAAATAACGACAGCTATTGTGTAATATTGTTGAAATCGCTGGACTTTAGAGTTATTTTTTTAATGTAAATGGTAAATAGATTACAGTGCTTTGTATTCATCGTGAAATAACGGAGTTTATTAAACGTTTACATCGAAATAACGAAAGGGTGAGAACAGTTATTTGTCTAATGTTATAATAAATGGAGTATAGCTTAGCTGCTAGTTGCAGGTTTTCTAGTGACAAGTCAAACAGTCCTTTCACATCAATTTGAGAATATAAACGACTTATAATTGCAATAAAAATGGTGTTATTTATTACGTTATTTGTCGGTTGTATATTTTGACATAATGAATGTCGCACCTACGCAAACATAATAGTTGAAATTAAAGTTAAATAAGTTTGTACCTGTGTAGACACCTATAATTTAAGTATTACTTGTTTTAATACAATGGTACACACTTTGCCAGCTGACCTCTCACTGTACGGAAATCCTATACCATACGAGATCAGCTTATACTGGAAATGTATAATTTTATATGTAGCTGTGTGTACCTAAATTCTGTCTATTTGCATAGTAGGTAATTTAAGTCAAGTTTTATTTGTCTTTTAAGTCCTAAGGGTATGATTTAATAACGATACCTGTATGCTATATTATTTAGGTACAATAATAAAGGCGGTCTGAAAAACCGAATAGTTGATTTTTTGATTGTTGATTTCCTTTTGGTTGAGTTGACATTAAATTGTGTTAAAAAAACTGTTCCATGACGTTTGTTTTGACAAATTTTTGTTGATTTAACAAATCATGTCGGTAGGTGCTATATTAACCCAAAATATAGGTTAAAAAAAAAAGTTAAATCAACTTAAAAAGTTTTTCAGTGCGTAAAGTGTTTCTCCGCTAACTTTGTCGAGTGTACCTAAGTACGTAACTTAGGAATTAAATGCTCGTACTTAGTTTCTTATGTTATAATCAACTTATATTTCAAAGAAGAACGGCAAGTTCTTCTTTGAAAGAAAAATTACACTATTTATCGCTTTCTCTTCTGACACAACCATAAAGTACATAATTATGCAAATTAGCGACGCTACCATTAATTAGATTAAATTTGACCTTCTGATTGTCATCCTTCGTATAAAACGATTAAAAATTTATTAAGTATTGGTTTACTTCCCCGCACGTATGTACAGACGCCAGCACATCAAGTTACCACAAACTGTCAAATTTTCTCATTTGATTTTGAACTTAACCTTTATAATTTTAAGGTTTAATTTTAATCATTTAGGGAAATTTGACAGTTTTGTATAACCTGATGTGCTGGCGACTGTACAAAGGCCAAAGTTCCGCATGCTCGCGATAAAGCGAGCGCCTTAAAGGCGATAATCGCATAGCACGGTTCACGACTCGATTGCATAATGCAACCGTTTTGACCAATAGGATGCACGAAGCGTATTTTAGTCGTGTTCGTATTAGTATAATGATGTATAGAAGTGACACTAGGAGCGTGCTATGTTCACTTGTTTGTGAGACGATTTTTAAAGGGCACGGCCAGCGTGAGCTCTTTATGAATTGTTATTTTGCGATTAAAAAGGTGTGGAATAAAATTAGTTGTCATGAACTAAAATTCACACCTGAAGTCGAGGTGTTGGTTACACCTCGACTTCAGGTGCAAAAACAGTACTGTATCTTTTTTCTTTTCTTTTGCTTATATCTCGAAAATGGTGGGTCCTATCGCAAAAATAATGAAAGTTTCGACCCCCTTTATATAACACATCCATAAAACTCAACATGTAGGTAATAATTTTTCATATTTTCCATACAAAAATAGAAAAACTCCATAAAAAAACATGTCGAGGCTGCCCCTCCTGCGCGCCTCCGGCTCTAAAAAAGTTCACAGGATACGGCAAACAAGTACCAAGTTGTGAAGCAAAAAGAAAAAAAAAAAAATACCACGTGAAGTCGCGATTGTCAAATTCGATTTTAGTTGTGTCAAAATTATTTTTTCATTAGTTTTTTTTTTTGCAGAATGGCTTTAAGATTCTCATAGCCAAAAGTAAGGAATTTTAGTAATAGTTTAGTTACTTTAGTTCGGTGTACAAGAGTATCGGCACCATTGTCAAACTGTATTTATCTACACTAATATTTCAAAGTTCTTATGAAATCAAAACAACAATGTCAAACAGACAACACAACAACATTGGCACTGCCGCACTTTGGCTTATGTTAGTTATCTTTTGTTACACGCCCTTTACTTACACAAATGCATATGTTCTCTAATTAGGTGAAACTAGGAAGGGGTGTGGTTTGTCACTAGCTACGCTCTCGCAGAAATATTTTCTTATTATATTGTGAGCATGCTTAATTTTTGTTCACTGTACATAGTTAATTAATTAGTGGTCGAATGCGCCAGTAATGTCTTCACAATCAGTGCAAAGTTTTTCGCTAACTTCTATGTGTTTAACGGATCGGATGAATGGTTTGAGTGAATGATTGTTTTGTGATAGCAGTTATGTCTTACAACTTCATTATTACCAAATTTGTTAATAGTCAAGCACTATGTTATATACCTACTTAGCTTCCATTTATTTAAATTCAAAGAAGGTTATTTAATTAGAATTTAATTTAAACACTTGCGGTTAACGTAACTTATTAATTAAGTAATTAAAGTGATATATTGTTTTACGCAACTGTTCATACAAGGAAGTTAATGTAAATAAAAATAAAATAATAAGAAATCCAAGTATTTGAATTCTGGAATTGGTTTTCTTTAGTAAGTAACTAACTGGAAATAAGATACGATTTTTGCGGGCCATAAGACTTTATACGTGAAAGTTGTTTGAATGACAACGGCTACATTGTACTGGCGGTTTTTTATCTAAATGAGTAGAGCGTAAATGTGACAGGTACGTGTGGCTAGTGTTGTTACCATTGTGTCGACATTCGTCTGTCGTGAGGCGACTCTATCATTGACATTTCAAGATCAAATCGCGATCTAAGCACGATAGTGGTAACTGGACAATTTGAACAATAACATTCTTGTTTTACGTAATAAAGACTTCATTCATATCAATATCAAGAGTTGCTAAATTTCAACAGTTTAGTTTTTAATTAAACATAATTGTTTTTATCTACGTTAATTACCGTATACGTTTAAATACATATTTCATCGTGTAAGTAAAAGCGAGGTCACTTGTTTTAGTTTTTATCATGAACATCAGTTTCAGTTCCTTCATTGAAAAGTAGTAGTAGATGTATATTATAAATTATTCTTTATTTCGGACTACACATACCAGCACACAAAATCCATATAGTATTAGTTACAATGACTTTAAAACTATGTCAGTAAACTTTTATAAAACAACTAAAAATGACGTGGCCCAACACACGTTGGCGCATGTCTCTGTACCCAGTGCCTTATAAAGGGACTGTCAACCTTGTCAAATAATGTTTTTAGGATGCTGTTGGAGCATCCGCGCAACCTACCCATTATTAACGCTGTTCTCTTCCTCAAAATGGCATGAAAATCGTCAACATCATGCTTCCGCGAACATCTGCGAGCGCTGCATAAGCGCGGAAGCCCCATCCTAAATCCATTATTATACTGTATGCACAGGACGTTGTAGGCTCTTTGCGTATATTTCACTCACAAGCTGCACATGTAGAAGGTTTGACAGTATACCTTGAAAAGCGAGACTTTAACATCCTTACTACAACGCGCTAACCTGCGGGCCCATATTATATTAAAACGCCAACGCCCTTCGCTCCCTCTCTATATCAGCATCGTCAGATAGTCCTCAGTGACTATATACCCTTAGTATTTAAACTGAGCGAGTTTCTGTAGTGGTTTTAGGAACATTATCCAACGAGCTCGACATACATTTAAAATTCAAAAGCTCACTCTTCTTAGCATTATAATTATGTGACTCCATGTAACAGCATAGAACTCACAAACAGCCAACAATTTCCTGAGTGCGCTGATTGATGGACTCAGCAAGACCATGTCGTCTGCGTAGCTGAGATTATTTACCATAGTGTCATCATATATATTTATTAATGTTAAATTACCTATAATGACACATTCATATTGGTTTCTATACAAACTTATGTTGTTGCAGAATAATGACAATTACTATATAAAGACCGAAATTACTAACATAGAATTCAAGCTTCATGTGACTTACTACATGGTAGATTTATGTTTAGATTAGATATATTTAATAAAAGAGTCATGCAGCGTGTAATGCGGTTAAGCTGCTTATGGTAACCTTCTTGCACTTCATTGTTCGTATGTAGACTGTTTAACTATGCCTTAGCTTAGCAAGTCACGAAAAAGATAAACCTTAGATACTTTGTCAATAATAAAACATGAAACATTTGCAGTGAAAGGAGATTTAGTTAATATTCGTCGTCGTGCTGTGATAACTAAGCAATAAATTCTTTAGAAACTGGATACCTACCAGTGTTCAGTAGGCAGCTTAGAGTTTATTATACAGGAACCGGAATCCCACCGAAGTTTTGTTAGAAAGGGTACGAAGTTGCTGCATACTTATCTAATACCGGTCGGTTTCACTTTTACCTACTAAATAATGAGTCACTAAACTACTAAATACCAATTTTACTGTGGTCTTAAAACAATGAAAGTTAAGCCTCCAAAACTGAGCACGAAATAATTCAATGCAATAGACATTTTAGTTTCGTTCGTAGTATTGCGTAATTACAGAATTTTGATTTCTGAATCTTCTTCTTCGTAGCACTCTTCTCAAAGCGGTCGTAGTTCTCATGTAGTTCCTTGTTTAGGGGCTGATGTGATTCGCCTCACGATTTCTCGCCATCTACTCCAATTTTTGGTATTTTTAGTGCATTCATACAAGGGATCGCCCCCTGCGGATTTAATTTGTGTATCTCATGGGTGAGCGTCCGCGTGGTCTAGTGCCCTCCAGTATACCCTGCACGACATGGCGCTCTATAGAGTCACTCAAGACGTGTCCGAAATATTTGAGGATGCGCGTTTAGATCAGAACAGATAAATGCTTTTTGATCCCGAGTTCTTAGCGTATCCAGAGGTGTGCGGAACTCGATCCACGGTACCCCAAGCATTCTTCTCCAACACCACATTTCCAGTACGTCTATCTTCTTCTTTGCCATATTACGCAGCGTCGACGCCTCAGCAGCATATAGGAACATACGAAAAACCAGTGTTTGAACAAGCCGGATCTTGGTAGCTTTTGTAAGATCTCTGTTCCTCCAGACTTTTTTTAGTTTGTCCATCGATGATTTAGTTATCGCCATGCGTCATTTAATTTTATCTATGCATCTATCCCCGTTTGTGATTAATGCTCTAAGATAAATTTAGGACTGGACCACGTCGCAGTTCGCAATTTTAGAGACTTCGGGCGAGTTTTGTTAGCGTGGTTCACGATAATCACCTTAGTTTTTTTTGCGCTTAAACTTTGGTTCAAATTCGAGGCTCACACCCTCCATCTTACGAAGTAATTCCTCTAGATGACCTGCGCTAGTCGCAAATAGCGTGGTGTTATCAGCGTATCGCGGATTTGCAATCTTGGAGCCAGCGCTTGAGACACCGTCTGTAAAGACCTCCAGAGAGAGTAATGCGTATGATGAGTTCTGTGTTAATTGAAAAGGAGCGGTGATGTTATGCAAACTTGACAGACACCTGCACTAGGATGCAAATTTTTCGACAAGATTTCGTAAGCTGTACCTGTTTCGTACAGCTTTCTCAATAGATGCACTAGGCGTTTCGGCGTGCCCATTCATAATTAAAAAAAAAGAAAGTTCTGTGTAGAAGTTTTCTAGAGCTTCTTCACTTGAGGAGAAGCCGCTCTATAAATTCTGTAAAAATCTCACCGTGAAAAGTAAGGCGAAGTGAGCTGTCAATAATGTCAATCAGCCGGTCGATTCCGTCAAAATCTCACCGTGAAAATATAGGTGAAGTGAGCTTGAAGTGAACTGTCATCCTACCTGACGCTAGGGAGTCTAGAGATTGACAGCTCACTTTGAACTCACTTCACCTACGAATTCACGGTGAGATTTTTACAGAATAACGCTACCGGTGGAAAGACTGCTCACTCTAAGCTCACTTTACCGAAGTTTTCTCGTTGAGATTTTTTGGAATACATCGGCTGATGAAGGAATATAATTGAATGAGGTTGAGATTCACCGGTGTTGCTTTCTGTTTAAAACTGATTATTCGGTCGCTGACTGGTTCGTATATTCTTTGCGTATAAGAAATGCGATTCAATTTCGACTGGTGCTGTCATTGCCTAAGTAGTTCAATTATTTGTTTATCTGTGAGTGAATGACCGCTATTCCTCCAGTGTGTTTCACTGAGCCCACAGATGTTCAGGGCACATCTAGAAATTTCTCTTTCCAGGAGGTCGCGTTTTCCCGGGTGAAGCAAGCTTCGCACATTCCTTGTGCCTATTGTCTCGGTTTGGCGTAGCTTGATGGAGATTCCAGTAGCAGAGTTTCCATGGTGAGCCTGGAAACTCCTCCATGTCCGATAGTCCATTTCTCACCGCGTATACTGGACACGGCGCGACGCCTTTTGCTAAGCGGATTGCATGACAATCGTGCTCTGTTACGTTGTGAATCTATGTTGACTGACTTGGGAAATAGTTGCAGTGGTTTCCCCTTGCCTTCTGCACCAATCCTTTTAGCGGTGCAATACAAGGCTGTTGAGACCTTACGGGTGATTTGGTTTTGAGGCGGCGAATACTCGCCTTTTGCCCTTCTCCTGTGCGATACTGCGCCTACGAGGATTTGGTAAGCTTAACATTAGGCCCCATTTACACAGTGCAAGTTTCTGGAACGTTCAAGATCAGTAATCGCATGCCGTTCAATTATTATTGCAAGGGTTTACACGCGTGTGATTTCCATAAAATGGCATACAATAATTGAATGCAAGTTTTGCCGATCAATACAATTGCATGCAACTTACACCAAGGCGATTATTACATACAAGTTTTGCCTCGTCTCAACACAGAATTGCACGTCCTTGTAAAATTGATTCAAGTTTATTATTTTTTAACGTGCAATTTTATTGTTCGTACTGTTTACACCTAGGTATACTAGTTTTGAACGGAAACCAACTTGCCAGTATCGTGCAACAATTGTCCGTGTTGTTTAGACGTTAGTGAGTGTTAGTGAATCGTTGCTTTAATTTTATGGTATGCCACAGACATGTAAATGAGCTAACGTCAGCAAAAATTTATCATAATCGTTTTGTAAAATCTTTATGCACCAACAACTGGCAGTCAGTTCTATAATAAAAAAAAAAATCTTGCTTTATGCCGTGAGAGTTAATATTATAGAGCAGCACATTACCTAAACTTTTATTCAATTAATGATATTTATTTCATTTAATTTATATTGCTCTATCATGACTAATACAAGGTTCTTAGGCCATATTGTTTTACCCATTTAAAATTCGCAATATGTAATTTATTCGTTCAAGAAAAAATTCAAGGTATTGGCTGCATCTAGCCAGTAGAGAGCCTATGCACTTAATTATAATTTCGATGTGCGTGGAATTAAGCGTTATCTCATTAGTTCACTTATAAGTACGAAGGTTATTCAAGGCTGTTTGAGTGAAAAAGTAAATATCAGCATACTGAATCTGATGCTTCTTGCAACAAAAATATGAATGAAATGAGAGGTCTGACTCCATAATAGTTTTTGTTAAGTTTTAACCGTGTTTTTGGGCTATTGTTTATAAAATCCCTGACCAGAAATTCCATTCGTATTTCTGATTGATTGAGTTGGTTGATTAATAGTTCATGTCTGTTAACATCGCCTATAATTATTTTATGATATTATTAATCATCTTTATAGTGTTGTATCCAAACAAATTATCTGCTGGTCTTAGCGTTCGTAGTGGCGGGCGAGGTCGTGTTATTATTTGAAAGGGTGTGGCTTGTCCGTGCTGCAATTGTCCGTTCCGCCTTAAATACGCGCAATTTGTGGGTGACCAGTAACCATGCACTGTATAATTCTAAACTAGTGAATGGCATTTAACCTCGCGAGCGGCCACACTGGCGATAAAATTCGCGGTATTTGTTCTTCAGAAATTTGCTTGTAGGTAGGCTAATTGGATTATGACGGGAAGTATTGCATTTCTCTTTGGCCTTTTTACGATCAACTACATAGATATATAAAGTCGGTATATTGAAATACAGACAATATTTTAAAGTTATAAATATAGGCAACTTAAATGATTAGTAACACTAGGTATGTTGTCATGTTAAAATGGTCTCTGAGATCCTGTTAAAATGGTATATTAAATTGATCCAATTTGACGGTACATACATACGGTTAAATAGGACATGTTAACCTTTTGATTAAAACAAGAAAAATGTAAAGAAATTAGGATAATAAAGTATAATAGGTACCGATGCATTTCCTGTGTAAGATCTCCGGGATTCTTTATGTCGGATCTACATACATTGAATTGTATGTATGTATGTAAATGTGTTAGGTATATTTCCGTGGAACTTACTTTTTCCTTAAAAATTAACTTTTAGGCAATACATAAAAAAATTGTGTAGTATGAGTAGTTACGGAAATTATGTAGGTAGTATAGTTTCAAAGAAAGAGATACCTTACTTAAGTGCTAAGTGAATGCTAATGAGTGATACTTAACGTAGTATTACACTCACATCTAAATCAAATACGTATGTACCTACTAAATAACGACAGCTTCGTTTTTGGTTTGGGTTGATCAAATGATTAAATCCTGGTTATTCCATTTTCCTTGTCAGGGGGCAATTAAGGGGGTCTAAATTAGTTTAGAACATAATCAGCCTTTACTTTAACTCATATCATAGAATAAGAATGCGTCATACCTTCCCGACCTTCCGTTGATAATGTCATATAACCTTAATCGTAACTTTCCAGGTAAGAAGCGTGTACTTCCCGCGCGAGCTGTTGCGTCCGAGCTCCCTGCTCACCAACTTGGTGTTGGACGACACCCGTTCCTCCAACTCCCGCCTTTCATCATCCTGCGACCATCTATTCGCGTACATCAGTGACACGGTTGCACCAGGTTGGTAGAAACTGAGAGAAATATTAGACAAGCCAATCAAGTCATGCACCTGATAGGATTTTCCATCGGCAAAATGTCGAACTTTCATACAAACCTTTAGGAGATGAATTAAAAAAAAAAAGAATGCTTCTTTAATGCTCACTTTCGATAAACAAGGAACTCTTGTGCAAAATTTCATGCTTCTAGACCTATAAGGTTTAGGCTGTGCGATGTCTGTCAATGAGTGAATTTAAGATTTTTATTAAGTACGTCCACCTGCGTAGGTCCATCATCATCAGGGCGTGCTGATCGGCCTGTGCGGTGCTCGGAATACGTCCCATTCGTTCTCATATGGAAGGGGCTCGTGTCCCAGCTGTGCAATGGGAACATTATGAGCTGTATTGTATTTTTTTTTTGTCTAGACCATCTCAGAGTTATCTTTAGAGATCGTGACTCTTTAACCGGACTTTCCTGTGGTTGCCTTAAGCTCCTATAAACTTAAAGCTTCCAGCCAGGGCGTAAAACTTATAAACTAAACGACTGCGTGCTAAGGGAGTACACTGTGGGGTACGAACCTCGGCTTAGGGCAGAGTCGGAGGGAGGACGGCAAGGGACCGACGGTGGCTGGGTAAAATCAGGGTTATGATTATTATCAGGGGAATTTAAAGCTACAGGCTCAGCTACGGCGCGGGCTGGCGCTTCGTCGAGCAAGGGTCGGGGAGGACTATTTAGTCGGGGATTTCGCGATGCGCCTCGGCGGCGAGTTGTCGTGTTTTATGTTTGCGAGCAGTACTGGTATCCCTACTGCTCTCCTGGACGAGAGTTTTGGGGTCGTCTGGGTCGGTCAGTTTATTCTATTAAGAGATGATTCGATTTATATACCAGTGAGGCCAATGATTCACTCCTTAGAAGACAGTATGCTTATATACAGAAAAGGGTAGAGGTCTAGCCGACGTCAGGGTTCATCATCGGCATGGTATAGGCAAGCTCATAACGCTGTATGATAATAGTTTCATGTCACATTCATACATTGAAGGGCACAGAACAGTTAAAAGAGGTTTTATCTGTTCTGTGTCGAAGTGTATAGAATCACTCTCACTGTTGTTGTGAGATTGAGATGATGCAAGATGTAAGTGATAGTGAAATTAAGTAGAGCAGTTAGATGGTCAGTATCTTAATGATCTTTTAACCACAATGTGATCACATTAAACGTTGATTAATTCGTTGTGTCATTCTCTGTACACATTAGATCATAACACAGCATCGTACATGTTATATTTCATTCGCTCTGTTTTCACATGATATATGTGCATATCTAACAATAGTGTCGTTAGGTAATAGCAGTTTTAAATATATGAATCCATTATTTCGCAAATTATGTGACTGTAAATTTTTGCTTATAAAAAAGTGTTCTTTATAAATTTCTTTATAATTTTCACACGCGTTTGTGTACGCAATTATAATAGTACAACTTGGCCTCGGTTAACTATAAGAATGTGTAATTGTAGTTTTTTGGTTCTATTGTATTATAGCTCTCAAAACGGCAAACGAAAACATCGTGAGGAAACCGACATGTCCTAGAATTAAACATTCTAAAACAATCATGTGACATTCACCAACCCGCACTGGGCCCGCGTGGAGGATTAAGGCCCATTTCCTCTCACAGAGAGGAGGCCTGTGTCCCAGCAATAGGAACATTTTAGGCTGATAATGCTTTTTATATTAGTGTAAAACCTACACAATTTGACTATTGCACAATTTGTCGTTCTTGTTTCATTCATGCTGTGTGTAAAAATGAGGACTATGCTTATGCTTTTTATATTATTACTAGCACTTATGTGCTATTATAAAGCCTACACAATTTGACTATTGCACAATTTGTCGATCTTGTTTCATTTACGCTGTGTGTAAAAATGAGGAATATGCTTATGATTTTTATATTATTACTAGCACTTATGTGCTAGTATAAAACCTACACAATTTGACTAATGCACACTTTGTCGTTCTTGTTTCATTCACGCTGTGTGTAAAAATGAGGACTATGCTTATGCTTTTTATATTATTACTAGCACTTATGTGCTAGTATAAAACCTACACAATTTGACTATTGCACAATTTATCGTTCTTGTTTCATTCAAGCTGTGTCTAAAAATGAGGACTATCGCACTTGAATTCGCCACTAGAGGCGCTAGTGTAGAGTGAGGTCTCTAGAAATGTCAAATGTGAAACTGAACGTAAATTAAGACATTTCATTCATAAATTAAAAATGAAAAAATCGTACTTATAAAACTTGACACTGTATTAAATAATTTAATATTTTCATTTTAAACTAATTTATAATTCAATTAATGGGAGAATTAATTTGTACTCTAATTTGAATATTTCTATACCAGCAACGGTAGTATATGTGAAACTGTTAATTAATATTAAGATCTTAATGTACCATGTACTCAGAAATAAATAATAATAGGTAATAATAATTATTATTATTATTAACTGTTTGCGGGATTTTCTATCGCAAATTGTTACTAATAATTAATAATTGTAAAGATTGTGGTATTCCTAAATACTTATGGCTTCAGGTTTTAAGTAATAACTTAGGATCTAATTTCGTAGCTCTTGGAGGAAGAATAATATTTGTCTGCTTAATGCTTGCCAATTTGGGAACATTATAATGTAAATATTCATTTCATATTTTAAAATGTAATAAAATAAGCATTTTATAGTTTAGTATCATTACTAAACTATAAAATGCTTATTTTATTAAAAAAAAAAAAATCTTTTTTTTTTTTACTTTTTTTAAGGACTCATGTCCTAAACATAACCAAAACATATAAAATAAAAGTACTGACAGGGCCTTACTCAACAGTGGCGCCAACTGGTGAGCACGAAAACGATAGCCCCCATTAAAAAAACCTCAATTATTGAGTAGTACATAATTTTACAATCTTGAGATGCTCTGCTTCTTTGCTAAGTCATCATTTCAGTCGAAAGACGTCCACTGCTAGACATAGGCCTCCCCCAAGCACCGCCACCTCGACCGGTTCCATGCTGCCCGCATCCAGCGGATTCTTGCGGCTTTCACAAGGTCATCAGTCCACCTTGTGCCTTCCTACGCTACGTCTTCCGGTACGCGGTCGCCACTCCAGAAACTAATGGCCCCAACGGCCATCTGTTCTGCGAGCAATGTGCCCTGCCTATTGCCACTTAAGTTTGGCAATTCTTCGAGCTATGTCGGTTACCTTGGTTCTCCTGCGGATCTCTTCATTTCTGATTCGATCACGTAGGGAAACTCCAAGCATAGCCCTCTCCATTGTCCTTTGGGTGACTTTTAGCCTTCTAATAAGGCTATGTTAATAAATTTAATAACAAAAGAAAAAAAAAAAACACTAGCAGTAACATCGTGTTGTATTATGTATTACAAACCTCAACATTTAATTAAATACTCATTTTGCGCTCACTCCTTTCATTCATATTTTATTGGTATATCATAATCATTACGGCACATACGATACGCTAATATATAAGCGGATGATATCAGTTTAAATAAATAATGGCCACTTTTAGATAGCCAATTGAGTATTCATACTGCATATTAATCATCGCATAATGGGCGGCAGTCTGTAATAAGTGGTACATTGAATAATTGCAAGTTAAATGCATGTGTTTCTGTGTTTAGTGACCACCCAAGCGTGCTGTATCGACCAAAACACTGCTTTCTCCGAAAAAGTGATGCAATTGCTAACGTACTCACAAAGTCGGAACAAGTACTAATTAAATTGACGAACTGTTATTTCAAGAAACTGTATCATTGCATAACAATAACAGTTTTGTGTGAAACGTACAATTTAGAAGCGGTGCCGCTTGAGACCTTTTGGTTACGATTATTATACAACGAAGGCCTAGTGTTGGTATGCCTCCCACAAGGTGGACCGATGACCTGGTGAAGGTCGCGGGAAACAGCTGGATGCCTAAATCCTAAGTGGGCGCGTCTTACGGTTGAAATGATGATGATGATGATTATCTAGTGGGCTAAGCAGAGCTACAATGATCATAAACACCAGAGAGAGACCGATAAGAACCCTTACGGTACACTTAGATAAATTACCGGACTAAAAATTAAGTATTAGACTAGGTTTTTCTGGCAATTAGCGTGGCAGCATCATACACTAAAATGGCAGGTTTTAACCGCGAGTTTTTATTAGACTCGTGAGTGGACCCAAGTAGGCAATTCGTTACAACTGGTTCATATAAATGGTTATCGTTAAGGCGCGGTTCTTCGAGCGTGCATTTTTGTTCTAGAGGTGGCAGCTGGGCGCGAGTAAATTGTGCCGTGAATTTCATTAATTTTGGGTCGAAAATTATATGTTTTACGATATTAACAATGTTAAACCCGACGGACATTACATCATCATAGACGTTTATTTTGATGTGATTTGCAATACATAATGTGGTATAATATTGAAATAAAATTATTTTAATCTACAAAATAAGGGTATGTTTGGATTTTTTTCTATAGAATGAGCTTTATCTAATTATATAACGAGTACCCGGTGTACCTACAGAAAGGTCTCAAAAGCAACATATAATTTTTTCACGTGTTTGATCAATACCGTTTCTAAATAAAATGACATTAAAATTACATTTCCTAGAGGCTAACTTGAAAAACCTCGCCTTAAATACTACTCGATCATGGTCCCGCAATATGAACAATGACCCCAAAATCCACCTTTGAACGTGTAAGTATCGTTTAATGAACCATCAATTATCATAATATTCAAAACTAATTTAGCACTTAGGTAAGTGTTTATGAATTAATAGATAGTGGTAAGTAATTTAAAATTAGACGTAGCGTTTGAATTCTAAGAAGTGGCAGTTATGGAAATAATGCAATATAATATGTTGTACCTAGATGACATAATAAAAGAAAACGTCCATTGAATTTCAACTTTCAATCATTTTATGCTTGTTAAGTTTGTACATTTTACTTTTTAACTGCAATGGACTATATTTGTTTGTTTATTGTTTATTGTTTATGCATACAGTCTTAATACAGGTTCGTTTGTTTTGTACCATTAAACCAGAAATGGTTTGTATTGGTACTCACATTCGCTCTATGAACACTCTTTAATCACTTAAATATAACTTGTATTTACTTATTACGGAGTGCCTATTTTTCACAACGAAAGAAAGTGAAAAATATAATAATTGTGGAAAGTATATATGCATGTACTACTACTTTAAATACTAAGTACAAATGGAAGATGATTCAATAAACAAATTATTAAAACCGGATTACTTGACCGCTTGCTACTAAAACTGATGCCAATAAATTCTGGTTTGAAAACATGAAAACAAGACCTAAGTTATGTGAGAATTGCAGGTTATCGTGTTGGTACTTTGCTAAGTACTTATTAGTGCCTGTTACCTTACCCGTATAAGCAAAATTTTCCCACAATTGATATGTATTTATCACCAGCTTGGGAAGACGATAGATTTACCACACTTTACCTTCTTTGTCTTCATTGTTGCTTCCACCATAAGAACAATGCAAGTGACAAAATAATAAGTTTAAGTAATATAATTAACTTGTCTTAAAACATTAGCCTCTTATGGTAAATCACCACTCAATTGAGCATTTAAAACCGAATTATTAATTGATATTGATTATTTCAACGAATAATACGAACTAATAATTTAAAGACCTGTTAACATTCTAGTGAGCATTGAATCGGTAAATCGATTCAATTGATTCATTGATTGCGATTAATCGTTTTATTCACGTATTTTCAGGTATCATCGTGTATGATGGTAGGCGTGATAACGCGTGGCGAGTGACGCATGCATCCATGTACCCCGACCCCGACCTGGGCGAGTACGACATCGGCGGCGAGAGGTTCACGCTAATGGACGGCATTGTGGGGCTCGCGCACTCTCCCGCACAAGGCCTGCTGTATTACCAGCCACTGGCTACCGACAGGTAAAGTACCTAGCACTGTACTGTGTATGTAAATGACCCTCGGCGAGTACAACATCGGCGGAGAGGTTCACACTCATGAATAGTATCGTGGCGCTCGCGCATTCTCTCGCGGTATTACCAGCTACTGGCCTAGCACTGTACCGTGTGTATAAATGATCCTGGAGTAAAACATCGGCGGAGAGAGGTTCACGCTCATGGATGGTGTCGTGGCGCTCGCGCATTCTGTCGCGGTACTACCAGTCACTGGCCTAGCACTGTAGCGTATGTATAAATGACTCTGGAGTATAATATCGGCAGAGAGAGGTTCACGCTCATGGATGGTGTCGCGGCGCTCGCGCATTCTGTTGCGGTACTACCAGCCACTGGCCTAGCACTGTAGCGTGTGTATAAATGACTCTGGAGTATAACATCGGCGGAGAGAGGTTCACGCTCATGGATGGTGTCGTGGCGCTCGCGCATTCTGTCGCGGTACTACCAGCCACTGGCCTAGCACTGTACCGTGTGTTTAAATGACTCTGGGTGAGTACAACATCGGCGGAGCGAGGTTCACGCTCATGGATGGTGTCGCAACGCTCGCGTATTCACTCATGGTACTACCAGCCACTGGCCTAGCACTGTACCGTGTGTGTAAATGATCCTGGGTGAGTACAACATCAGCGGAGAGAGGTTCACGCTCATGGATGGTGTCGTGGCGCTCGCACATTCTCTCCCGGTATTACCAGCTACTGGCCTAGCACTGTACCGTGTGTATAAATGACTCTGGAGTATAACATCAGCGGAGAGAGGTTCGCGCTCATGGATGGTGTCGTGGCACTCGCACATTCTCTCCCGGTATTACCAGCTACTGGCCTAGCAATGTACTGTGTGTATAAATGACTCTGGAGTATAACATCGGCGGAGAGAGGTTCACGCTCATGGATGGTATCGTGGCGCTCGCACATTCTCTCGCGGTACTACCAGCCACTGGCCTAGCACTGTACCGTGTGTATAAATGACTCTGGAGTATAACATCGGCCGAGAGAGGTTCACGCTCATGGATGGTGTCGTGGCGCTCGCGCATTCTGTCGCGGTACTACCAGCCACTGGCCTAGCACTGTAGCGTGTGTATAAATGACTCTGGAGTATAACATCGGCGGAGAGAGGTTCACACTCATGGATGGTATTGTGGGGCAGGCGCACTCTCCTCCGCAGGGGTGACTATACTATCAGCCACTGACAGGTACCTACCTAAAATTACTAGCCTTGTGGCTCTAACCAGGACATAGGACGAAAGTAAAGGTGTCCTGGTTGATTGACGGTTCCAGAGCTACCACATAAACAATCAAATGCCAGGAAAGTGGATGGCACTTCAACAGCTGTGTTAATTTAACCGTTAGAGTTAACACATAAAATTTTTACTTTCTAAGAAGTTAGCATTAGATAACCAAGCAGACGAAAACTTTAGTTCAAAATTTACTGTTAATTTTGAATCAGCCCTTTATAAAAGTCATTATGATTGCAGAATATTCAGCGTGTCAACAGCCGTGCTAGCGTCGGGTCCGCCGGCCGAGGGCACGGACCTGCCCGTAAACCTGGTGGGGCGCAAGTCATCGCAGGGGCTTGGCGTGGCCGTGGACCCGCGCGACGACACCATCATCTTCAGCCCCATGACGGAGACCGCCATCGCCGCCTGGAACCCCATCACTAACTCACACAGGTAAGAAAGAAAAATAGGTTTATGTGTCACAAAAACACGTGCATACAAATTGACTCAACACTCAAAACTGATATTTGGGTGCATGACACACCCGTAGTGCAGTTGATTAAGCATCAGGGCTCATGTAGAGAACAAAATCTAAGGCCCTCTTTTTAAAAAAAATATGTTCAAATGTTTGTGCTACGCCGCTGACTCATTACACTCATATATACATTATCAAGTCAACATAAACTTTCAGCCTAAGCGTCCTGACTCTTGCCTGACGAGGACTAATTAATGGGGAAGTTTGTGGGGTAACTAGCCAGTCATAATACCAAGGGTATTTGGATTCAAATAATTTGTTGTGCCCATTTTGAAAAAATAAAAAATTAAATCGACGATTCTTATTATTATTCAACCTACTTTGCAGTAGAATGAACGTATCTTTGAAGGCTTTTATTGAAACGGATGCAATGCCGTCGTACCGACTAGCTACGCCAACTGTAAGCAACATCAACTGCTGGAAGTTGGCTCTGCCTGGCACTGATGAATGGTTGATATGAAATTTGTTAAATAGCACTGCGTCTGTTATTTACTTCAGAAGTCAAAATTAGGTACGGTTTCTACTGCGGTTTGATGTTTCTGTGAGCAATACAGTTAAAAGATAACTATGAATTTTCCGACACGGTATTCCGAGCTGATAATTTTCATAATTTCCTCATACTTCCATCTTCATAGAATTGATCAAATACACGATTCCCGCTAAGTAGTTTAGTTCATTCAATGACTCAATAATAACGTTTGAAGAAGGGTTATGTTTCAAGTTTTCCCTATCATTACGGATCAGTTTTTGCAACAACGTGGGAAATTCCGATAGATTGCAGTTGCAGATTAATTTGCACGCATTGCAGGTAAGGTTGTGATGAAAGGTCGTTGAAATTCTTGCAATAGAGGATGTCGTGGGAAGTGGCTAATTAAATGATAGTATCGCATTTCTGAAGTCATTCAATGGATCAATTTTACTACTCATCAGTCATCACGTAATCTTTATGACTGGCAATATACTCATGTTACTCGTGTGGTAATAAAATATTAGAACGATCATCAACTGTTAACCTTGACATTGATCTTAAAGTTAGATAACGTATTTATTTTTCACACTAGAAGCGGGTCAACATTTGAACCTTAGCTTTAAACTGCGGTGGCTGGCTGTGATGTTTTAAACCTACTTTTTAATTACGTTCCGATTCATTTGACGCATTTTAATTTTATAGCGTTAACTTATGGTCTGTTCCAAAAGTATTCGATGAAAATCTAAACTAATGCCTATTTTAGGGCTACTTACAAAATAAGTGCTTAGGTTTAATTAGGTATTTATTTATTTATTTAAACTTCATGTACAATAGTGGTACATAGGCGGACTTAATGCCACAAGGCATTCTCTACCAGTCAACCTTTGGGTTAAATATAAAAACAGTGGTAGGGTACAAAAATAATGACAAAAATACTAACTTCTTGATTAAGAGAGTTTATATAGTTTTATTGATACAAATACACATATACAAATAAAATAAACTAATAGATATTTTAACAAATACCACCTAATAATAATTACTATGACTAGACTATCATTTGAGAGTTATTTAGTCTGACTTAAGTAGTGGTTACGAACTTTTCTTTTAAAAGTAAATTTGTTTTCAGCTTTTTTAATGCCAAAAGGTAGCGCGTTCCAGAGCTTTATTAGTAGTAAATACTTAAACCCGATATTTTTATTTTAAATCACTTTAAAGATATTTTTCATTTGACAATTGAGGTTAATTATATAACTTCAATTTTAGTCGGTGATATTTCAGTTAAATTAGTCGGTAAAATTTAATATTTTTAAATTTATTCAAACAATAATTGTTTAAAAAAGTGGTACGATATAAAGTTGAAATCTTCTAAATACCGATAAATGTGTTACTATTTCCCTTTAGTGAGTGATTGCGTAAGAATAGCTTGAACAGGGCTTGTTCACAGTTTCATCACATACTTTAGGAACAAACAGTACTATGGACTTTAATGCAGTATGCTAGGATTTTGACAAATCGGAATAAAACTTAACCTACCAGATTTACTGCTGACGAACACATGAAAAGTCTACATCTTGTTGAAAAATGTATGATGTGTATGTTCGGTTTCTCCATTCCGCAGGCTGCTAGCGCAGGACGCAGAGAAGCTGCAGTTCTGCGCGGAGGTGCGCTGGGCGGAGCGCGACAACGGCGCCGTGTGGGCGCTCTCAACACGCTTCCACAAGTTCTTCCGCCGCTCCGTATCCAAGCACGAGGTCTGTACCACAGAACAAAGATGACCAGTATCTCAACTAAGCCGTGTGTGTGTGCACAAGGATGCCACTCAGGTGTTAGATACATAATACATATCTGTGGCACATCATCATATGCTAATACTAATATGTATACTGTGTCTGTACTGTTACACTTAGGTTAAAGGTTTGCCCTTTAAAAGAAACTGTCAATTGTATTTCAATAAAATGTTATGCCCAAAGACTGACAGGTTGGACTTGCCCCAAAATGTTCGGATCTCCTTCAGTTTATTTTTTAGGTTATGCCTTTGTTCTTTTCTAATAGGGAAGATGACAAAAAAAAAATTTTGTCCGTCATGTAGATTATTAAAAAATATTGTACAAGTATTTTTTCTTTTTTTACGTAATCAAAACATTACGGCGATACATTGAGTTCAAATGTGGCATGACGTCACTTCTCATTAGATTTTATACTGAGCTGTGACGTAACGAGTCCCCACTCCCCAAGTTTAATGGGTTTTATCTAAGTGATTTTTTATTAATATGATAAAGCAAAAAATACGTGTCTAATATTTTTTTATTATATGATTGAAGGACTAAACAGTTTTTCTTTTTTTTTACCTAGGCATCATCTCTATTATAATAATTTGTTTTTGTTTCTGATTTGATTCAAGGTTTCAAATACTTACAGTATGCTCAACTTTATCTTGCAGACGAACATCCGTATTTTGCGCGTGGTGGACAGCGGGTTCGTGTCGCTGCAGCCGCACGTGCTCCGGCGCGCCGCCCGCGCGCCGCGGCTCAACGCCTCGCTGCATGCGCTGCACTAACACATGCGTTGTGCAAGCATCGTGCAAGCATCGTGCAAGTACCGTGCAAGCACCGTACAAGTACCGTGCAAGCATCGTGCAAGTACCGTGCAAACATCGTGCAAGTACCGTGCAAGCATTAACACACACAATTATGCTAGCCAACGACTACTGACATTCACTGTCAAACTAAATACAGCCTCCATGTGAAAATACGCCAGTTAAAAATAATATAATAGAATAGCTCTATTGTTTGCGGTGGCACAAATATTAAATTTTTCCGTTGACTGAGTGTGAAGAAGAGCCAAGCCTCGTGTTAATTAACTGTTCTCATTTGAGTGGTAAATCGAAAACTTGAATGAATTTCAGATGTCTAAAGCCATGTTGAGCTTAGGTATGAACTTGTTATTTAAAATGAGCAATTTCCATGGCCTATTAAAAAAATTAGAAGTAAGAAAGAAAAACGAAAGAAAAATATTTTATTTGGGACATGCTGGGAAACTATAGATTTCTGAAATCATTCTTTGCTCAAGCTCTGGCTCCATACTGCACCTAAAATTCTTGTAAGTACCATCGCAAAACAATGTAGGTATCTATACTAAACTAAATTAAAATTAAATGTATTCTAATTGATATCAGCAACTGAGGCAGACAAAGTAAAAATCAACTCTACAATAACCGCCTTTATATTCCGAAATGTTTTTAGTAACTATCTCGTCATAATTACATTTTATGCAACACACACTTTGCAAAAAGTTCGACCACGACACACTCGAATAAGCAAAAATAAAAGAGCTATTTCATTCATTTGAATGCGGACAGATTGTGTTCTCGGTTGCTTACAAAACCAAGTAACGATTTAAAAAAAAAAAAAAGTGCCGAAGGTTTTTGAACCGATAGTTGTTTACAGATACATAACACGTTTATAATTTAACAAAAAATCCCCGAAATAAAAAATGTTTGACCGAGTAACCGCAAACCGTATTCTGAACGAATATGAGTTTTGTGGGTGTATTCCTGCTGTCCCCATGTGAATTACCACTAACGGGGACACGGGCGATGAGGACAGCGGGAATAAACCGTTTTGTGTTGTCCGTTCTGATTGATCTTCTAGTGTAAGTATTGTCGTTACTACTGCTCTAATAAGTTAAAGTGTGTACAATAGAAATTACTATTATTTAATTGTCGTAGTAACGGTAACCTACATTACTTACAACCGGATATACAATACACTACCCGTAGCACGAACACGCTTATCTACGTCATAGTATAGTAACGTGTTTCTCACCAGCCATTTTCCTACATTTATTTGTCTATAACTTGTTTCAATGGTGTATTCCCGCTGTCCCCGTCGCCCGTGTCCCCATTAATGGTAATTCACATAAAAAGGCGAAAAAAATGGTTTCATTTTACTTTTGTACTGATTTTATTATTATTATTTCTAAAATCAGTACTTAAAAGAAAATGGAACCATTTTTTTTCTCCTTTTTATGTGAATTACCATTAATGGGGACACGGGCGATGGGGACAGCGGGTATACACCGTTTCAATAGCGCTGACAGTATAAACAATGTCTGTTTTATTTATCATTTTCATAACGGTGACTATTACTATTTCGCCTTTGATTCGTGCTATGGGTAGATTTTAGATATTTTGATTGGGTTCATAATTACGACGATCGAATATTGATAAATCTCAAATACCTACTCCGTCCGTTTAATACAACAGTGAGAAGAAGAGGCTAGCTGATTAATACTTTTCATTTATAATTTATTTACATTAATTTTCCGCGGGTGAAATTAATAAAGGGGTGTGAATGGAAACATGCGTGTTAAGATTTTGTTGGAATGCTTGAAATCAAATTGAATTTTATTATCATATAATTTTTTTTTATTATTTCAGTACCTAAATAAACTAAGATAAGCAAGGCAATGTTTTGCTATCACAATGCCTTACTTTTTTCCAAAAAAAATATAAACTTGTAATCATATTATGTCGCTCAATAACAACTTTGGAACCAAGTGTCGACTTTTAAATTATTATACTGCCAAGTATGGAGCATATTTAATTTCGACACAATACATTATTTAGTGCCTAACTTAAATAAATTACATATAAACAAGTAGGACTTTTCAGGGTTACTAACTACAATCTATAATATTACTCGTATGTTTGAATAAAATTAAATACTTATATTTTAATCAACAAGGCATTCTCTTGTGCCATAGTTTATGGTATTCCAAGATACTTATTTTGTATGAATTTGTAAATAAAAACATTTCAAAATAGGTTTAACTTAACGATATTGGCTATTTACCTAAGTAGGTATACCAAATATATTGAATGCAGATAAATTAACTACTACTACTACTTCCACAAAACCGCCATTGGCGTTTATAATCTCAAGACATTAGGTACTTTACTTACCTAATTTATTTGCTCCAATTTTCCAATCAAACTTAGTAGATTTTGGACCCGAAAGCTTTTCTCACTATTTTAATTCAGCGTATAGTTTGCATTTCAGCGATTTCTGCTTTATAAATTTGTAACAAAAATATAAGAAACTCTTGCCATTCAAATTTAAATGATAAACATACCTAATTGTAACCTTATTTTATGATTACTTTCCCTGTAACTGCAGGAAAACCCTTGTCTTACATAGTATTGTAGTAATATTGACATTACCTATTGCATTAACTGATAAAATATTTAATGAATACCATGTTATCGATTTAGGCCAAGGAAAAGTTTCAAAGTTCGTAGAACATTAGTGACGCGAACCTTATTTTTTATTCTTACTGTTTTCCCATTCATTATGTACTTATTATACATTTTACACTTCCACGTCGAAGTTATCTTAGAATTTTATTGTTTGTTAGAACTGTACTAACACTTGAGTAAATTATGCAAGTTATTTTAAGAAGAATTCTCTATTTACAAATCATGACTAACTATACTACATTATATTTTATAAGGGTATTTTATTAATTTAAATCTCTATGTCACGAGATCGCGGTCTAGTCTAGATGTATGACATAAACATGTCCATAAACAAATATAAAGTTACAAAATATCGTATTCGATTAATATTTCAGTTATAAACTAGCCGATTTCAGTGACGTACAATTTATTTTCCTGTAATTTCGATTTAAAACCTAATTAGTACACTATTTTTCATAATTAGTCGAGAAACTGCGAAAAAGTATTTAATTATAATTTTTTGCTATATAAGGCAGCTTTGGTGAAACTACTTCATATAAATTTCATGAATAGTATACACCGTGGCATTTTAGTCGTCTTACAAAGACAGCCCACTTTATGTATCCAATGACTACTAATCATTTATGTAATTTTTTTTTTAACATTTGAATATTTTTTTTATTAATTATGACGCATGATATAGTTTAAAACACTCTGTTACGAGTGCAGTCCGAGCCTTGTGATACAAGGGCGTCGCAGAATAGATTTAGATTAAGTTTAAGTTGCAATAGTAAGAAACACATTTTTGCGTTAGGGTGAATGAGCTCTGATGTCGCCGCTCCATTCCGCGGTACCCTTGTAACACAAGGCTCGGACTGCACTCGTAACAGGGTGTTTTAAACTATGTCATGCGTCATAATTAATCAAAATTAAAAAAAATATATATTCAAATGTTAAAAATTTTTTTTTTTTTTACCTTAATGATTAGTAGTCATTGGATACATAAAGTGGACTGTCTTTGTAAGACGACTAAAATGCCACGGTGTATAATGAATTATCTACTGCAAGCGTGTGTAAATATTGTTATCCAATGCAGTCGAATATTTTATTTATTATATTAAATAGTTTTATTTTAAATATTAAAAAGGACCATTATTTTAAAAGTACCTACAAAACGTATGAAGGGTGTCCTAATTAGCTGCAGTATTCAAATGAGTGAAGTAATTTCATGTCATCAGTTCAAGTATTGTGTAAAGTATACATTGTATCATTATCTTACTATCTATTTAATATTGTGAGTTACCATAACGGTATATTTTATGTAAATAGTTTACAGTGCCTGGAAGTATGTTAAGTCGGAAGTCGATGCTGGCAGTATAAAACGAACTTAGCTCTCTGGGACGTTAAATTCTGCTATTTATAAAAGAAGATATCAAACTTTTCTGTCTATTGATTAGAGCATGTGTTGTTTTTGTTAAAGCCATGGCCTTGTACCATTATATTATTTGTTTGACATCATTTATACGTTTATTAGTATGTTTCGTCACAAACGTTAAATATGACTATTGTTATTAAGTCATAAACTAACCACAGGTATGGTTAGATAACCTGTCCAAACGTTAGGTGTGTAACAAAATAGTAAATAATTACCCAGTGCAATATCTACACACTATAAAAAATTTAAGTGCTCGCTTGTGTACGCTTTTGTAAATTCATACATTCGCATGATTGTGCTTATTTATAGGTAATAATAAGTCTATCGATACCTGTATGTGTCTCCTATTTTTATATTTTGATAATAAAAATAAAAATAATCAATAAAACCTCGTTTTACTATACTCCAATCTCCATATTTTACAACTACCTACATTAATATCGTTATATATGCCATCGTTTTATGTACATATTTATATAACCATATTTTTTTTTACCCTCCCACTACCAGACATAATATCTATGGGGTTTAGTTACTTATATTTCATTTGAAATAAGATTAGACATTTACAAACACCTGTTTTAAAGTCCGTTCAACCGATTTTGATTCTATTCCGTAGGCATAAGGATGGCATTAAAAATAAAAAATTGGTTACAATACCAACTGTTTACTGCAGCCGCCATTTGTCATGCCACCAACGCAATAGAAGTCAAAATCGGTTGAACAGACTGTAAAAAAGGTTGATTTAAATTTCTAATCTTATTTCAAATGGAGTATAGCTGTGTTTAAGCCATTATTAATGTGTTTTAAAGTTGACATTTATTTAACAGCTTCACGTGGTGGCTTGAAAATTATGGTGATACAGCAATTACATTTTCTGGACTTTTCAGGGATCTACGCAATGGATTTTGATGCAGTTTTCACTTTCATTTAGAGTTTATTCCGGAAGGTTTGTACGCATATTCAACTTAGATACCTATAGCACTGAAATCTCGATATTATGATACGTCCTTATTTTAGTAGATTGCAATCTCTTTTATCTGTTCTGTGAATGCAATCGCGCGAAGCAAGGGTGGGTAGGTACACTGAAAAAAAAAAAGTAGTTGCCACAATCAAGATTTTGTTTAGATTGACTAAGTAACTAGTTTGCATCTGAGCCTATCAAGCACAATGATCACAGCTACTACTTTTATTTGATTGAGATTTGAAACGGGATCTTGATTGGAATTATCACGAATCAATCAGCAATCAAGTCAAAACATAGTTGCTCCAATTATAAAGTTACAATGATCTTTATTGAAGTAATCAAATTGCTTGATTGACACAACTAACTTACTTTGTTACAGTTAACATTTTTTTAACTTGTCTCTTTTTAACTCTTCTACAATGATGTCATGTTAAGGTTAATCGAGAAACTTGTTTGAGCGTTCAATCATTTGAACTAATATTGCTGCAATCATGTCGTGATGATCAACGAAGATATCGTCAATCAAGCTAAAAAGTCACTTGATTGGAGTGCATTTTTTAGGGTTTCGTACCTCAAAAGGAAAAAACGGAACCCTTATAGGATCACTCGTGTGTCTGTCTGTCTGTCTGTCTGTCCGTCACAGCCAATTTGCTCCGAATGTAATGGACCGATTAAGTTGAAATTTGGTATACATAACAATTTGAGTGACCCAAACACGGACGTGAACCGTAAATAAATAAATTTAGAATATTGGGGTCAGTTTTGGGGGCAAACAAGAAAATTAAAATAAAAAAATTTGCAAACTGTACCGTGTGACATATCGAATGAAAGGGCTTACTGTGAGGGTCTCAAATGTTTTTTTTTTTATAACTTTAAAATAATTTTTATTGAAGTTATAAGTGAAAATAGACGAAAATTGACCATTCCCCCCTTATCTCCGAAACTACTAAACCTAAAATTTTGAAAAAAATACTGAAAATAGTTCTATACTTATAGATTACAGGAAAATATATAAGAAGTCTATGATCTTAAAATAACATGGTAAATCTCTCGATATTCTGCGTACAAACTTACATTTGCAGTTGGAATGTATGGGAGATTATGTTTACCAACTACAATGTTAAGTTTGTTCTTAGGATAAATTCTTTCCAAGTACGGAACCCTTCATTGTGCGTGTTCCGACACGCACTTGGCCGGTTTTTTTCAGTGTACATTTTGAAAGGAACCCTATGTAAATACATTACTGGGGCGTTATTATATAACGCATCGAGCTTTAAAAAGAGACTACTACACGATCTGTTATGTGGCTACACGTGTGTGAGTGACAGAGAAAACGCTTTACAAAGCAAAGTTAAAAAAAATTCTTAAACTAAATGCGAAAATTGAAGGCTATCTGATATAGCGGAGTATTAGTTTGAAATGATTTTTATAGTGTATTCCCGCTGTCCCCATCGCCCGTGTCCCCATTAATGGTAATTCACATAAAACGAGTGTCGTGATGGCCCGTTGGTTAAGGCCTCTCATGCTTGAGGTTGTGGGTTCAAATCCGGGCAAGTACCAATGTGACTTTTCAATTCATATGTACTTTCTGAGTTTATCTTGGACATTACTGACATCGGTGAAGGAAAACATCGTGAGGAAACCTGGAGTTATAGTAATATAAGTCTGAAATCGCCAACCCGTCTTGAGCAAGCGTGGTGATCAATGCTCGTGCCTTCTCTGGATGAGAAGACGCTTTTGCCCAGCAGTGGGACAGTTATAGGCTGGTATTATTATTATTACATAAAATGGCGAAAAAAAAAGGTTCCATTTTTATAAATCATTTCAAACTAATAGACCGCCGAAGATTAAAAGAGAAAGAGCAACAAATATTAAAATAACGTATCAACCAATTCTATAGTTTAGATTACAAATAGACAATTAATTCAAAATATATCTAACCAAAAATATGTGTACGCAGACGCACATTTGTTGTTTGCCTCCATCTCATTTGGTCATAACTATGATAATGAGCTACTTAAAAAATGATTATGTAGTCCACAAAACATTTCGATTTCGATAAAACATTGCAATTTTAGCAACATATTGTTAAAATATCGTAACATTTTTTTATTTTTTTCGTTTACTAATTCGAATCCTTGTTATAATATTTCAATGTTCTTGTTATTCATTTAGGTATCATTACTGGCACAGGATACTCATTAGAATATATAAGTACCTAAATAGAGTATTGAGTATAATTTGCGTGTTGGGGGAATTTTCAGACCCGTCGATGATGCATACAAAACGATAATGAACGATGAGTTATTTATAATAATATTCTTATCTGTTTTGTTGTGGTACAAATCATAAACGCCACATTGCTCGAAGGTAATAATTACTTGCAAAGTTAATAGAGATCGTGAGTCGTGACGTTCATATGAGTGTGGCTTACAAAATAATATATGTATTGGCACAGTACAATACATGAATAGCGTTAACATATTGGTCATACCTACTTTGTTCTGCACACAAAACGGTGTGTCGTGGTCCTGACGTCAAGATGATCAATGCTAGTTTCTCTTAAGCGGAAACTGTATATCCCAAAATCAACAACGCTAAACAATTAAAAATGTTCTACAAAAAGCTTGGTTTTTCCCGTATATAAATTGAAAATTGATTTAAAACAGGTTTTCTGATTTGCTAATTATTATCTTGATAAAATTGATGAATCCGGGCATAACAGTTTAGTTATCTTTCGTTTTTAAGCTTCTAGGTTTGTGAGCTGACAAGATAGAAGTAGGCGCTTTTACTTAATATAATTTAAAGCACATGCCGATAAATGTTACAGTGATGCACGTGGCGGATAAAGTAGGCACGAATTGTATATGCGCTTGGTTTAACAGGTATTTCTTGTAATTGATAATATATTATGAAGTTATTTCATTCATTCAATAGGTATCGACCGTGATCTAAGTACCTACTACCGAACTGTAATAAACATGTCAGATATTTTGTTTTTTTTAATGAATATTACGATCTAAAGGACTGCACCTTCGCGCTGTAGGTATACCTGCTAAAATATAATCGCAAATGAGTTTTACTTATTTGGATGTGATGACACAATTACATATAAGTTATGACTACACCTCCGATGACTTCGAATAGGGTCATGCATTCGTGAGTAGTACTTAGTTGAGTTTTCCTGGGGAAACCAGAATCCGTCGTCGTCATTAGCATACTCACGCGGAGAAAGACTAACGGGACTAATAAGGACTAGAGTTTTTGTCTTTTGTAATTTTTGCTTATATTACTTATTGTAGAAGATTTTAGTACTACTCTTTTTGTAGGCAAATGGCAATTGACACAATTTTCGAACATGCATTGTTTATGAGATTGTTCCAGTCCTATTACAATTGAAATGAAATTCAATGAAATCGTTTATTCTGTACATAGGATATCGGATATCGGAATCAATTTTAAACGTCATAATTATTAAGAAAAAAAAAATTAAGCTCAATGCAGACGACATTTCCTGTCTGACTACCCCTGAGAAGAAATGGCGAAACAAACTCAGGGTCAAACCAAGTCTCTTTTAAAGTTCAGACATAATCTTAGTCAGATCCTGTGAGGACCATGTAGATCCGTGTCTGAAATGGTCTTTTGAGGAAAGAACCAACAAAGAGTGGACCTGTCCAGTCAGTGCTGCAAGCATTTGTCAGTAATCATGTACCTCAACTCAGGATTTAAGGAGCTCAACGATTCGAAGCAAAAATACCAAAGAAAGGACATTAGGGTAGGTGGCATAAAGTACTTAAAATGCCAGACCATGCTTAAAACTAAGTGAGAAAGAAAGAAAGAAAATCTAAAAAGAAACAAATGAACCACATAGTGCTCACATTCACAATAATTAAAGTAATACTTTTCAAAGTTAATATTCATATAATTTTGTATAATATATTATAATTAGCATCAATATCTATATATAATGGTATATAATGATTAAAATGTCAAGTTTTACGGTTGTATTACAAGTCTTAGCAGAGCGAGCAGCTCAATCCCAAGCTTTTTTGTCTTCTAAATAATCAGATATTTTATAGTAGGTACCCTTTTATACAAAGTTAGGTTTAAATACAACTTTAAATCACATATGTAGGTAATAAATATCTTAATAAACAAGCGTATTTTGCCAGTTCCTAACAATTAAATAGAACGCGAGTACTTAATTGACTATTGTTTATTATTGGTACCTAGAAATATTCATTACAAATAGACCGTGAAATTATTTATTTTTTTGCCAATTACTTACATATGTACTAAATAATATTCATCTTCTCCTTCAAGTTATAAAAGATATTGAAGTTTATTTATTTTGTAGGAACAGCATGCTATTCATACAATCAACTTGTGGTTTTAAACTTGTTTCTGTAGTTTGAATAAAAACAGTTCATAACCATAGTCAATTTGACTGTCCACAACTGCTCAGCAGAATACACTTTAACGTTCCACTCAGACGTACATAATAAAAATACAAATATATATATTAAAAAAAAAAAAAAAAAAAATTTTTTTTTTTTTTATTCGTTGCCTCACACTAGGAATTTCTCCTGTATCGTGGGTGCGTTTACAAACATTTAAACTCACATACACAAACAGCCAGACCCGCAACAACTACTTGTAGATCATACAAATATTTGTTCCCTGCGGGGATCGAACCCGCGACACGCAGCGCAGCAGTCAATCGCTTAACCACTGCGCCAACCGTGTCGTCATATAAATAATCATACCACTTTGCTGTCAGTATCAGCCTCCACTAATTATCATCGGCATTTATTATTATTATTAGCGTAATGTTTAGAATAATAAGTATGTAATACTTAGTGTCAGCTGTGAAGCTACCTTACATAAAATAAATAAATAAATAGTGGTTAAATAATTAGGTAGGTATCATTTTTTTTTGCACATAGTTTGTTATTTGGTCGTTGATTCTCAAATCTAGATGGCTGCTTCTTTTCTTGATAGCATAAACTTCTAGAGATCGAATATTCGGATGCATATTTACCTATAGTTAATTTTTGGCTATAAAATTATGGAAACGGCTTCTTAAATATTAAAAAAAATATATATATAACTCCCGGGATTCCAGAAAATCCGGGAATACACAACTAATCGGATACATGGTATGGAAACAACTTCTTAAATATGTGGTATTATTTAAATTTACACCATAAGCTAGCATTCGATTCTATAGACAAAAAGTAGTAAATTTATCAATTCCAGAATCGCGAGGTTTTTACGATCGATACAAAAGTGCATTCCATATTAGCCAAAACGTAAATATACATTACTACATATTATAAAACAAAGTCCTCCGCCGCGTCTGTCTGTCTATCTGTCTGCTCGCGATAAACTCAAAAACTACTGCACCGATTTTCATGTTGTTTTCACCAATGGATAGCGTGGTTCTCGAGGAAGGTTTTAGTATATAATTTGTTAAGTTTTTGTATACAATAACGATATTTGTCACAGGTGTCGGATTTTTTTTTTAAATGTGGCTGGTATTTTAGTATATTGTGGTTTCTTACGACTTCCACGCGAACGAAGTCGCGGGCAGAAGCTAGTTCGATTATATAATCAGAACTCTAAATCAGTGTTTCCCAACCTGGGGTCCGCAGACCTATCCTAGGGGGTCCATGGACAAACTAAAAGTTATAAGGCAAAATACAAAGCCGTGCGGCGCACTATGCTGCGCTGTGGCGACTGTGGCAAAAAGTTAATTCGCTTTAAAAATAAATACATGCATTCTGCATGTAGAGGCTGATCTAAGAATCGAACTAAGCAACATCAATCCAAACATTACGACTTTGGTTGCAAAAGGGCAGCACCAACCATCTCATTAGAATTTAATAAACATAGATACACCAATATGAGTAAAGTAGACCTAAGTAAATATAGCAAATAAAAAGATTAAAACAGTGTTTCTTGTTTTATTTTATGGGGACCGCGAGTCATGGTTAGGTTGCGCTCGGGGTCCGCCCTAGGGAAGAGGTTGGGAAACCCTGCTCTAAATAAGTCGATCCCGGAATCGCGGGATTTTTTCGATACAGTACAATCCATAATATAGCCAACACCTCAACTTTAGGTAAATATGCATCCAATTAACCGATCTGAACTTACTTGAACTTGCTCTTTGTGATAAAAATTCTTCTAAGTTTGGCCCTGAAAACCGTAAGTAAGAAAGAGTGCAGAACATGAGTATTTATTTGAGTATAATGAATATTTATTTATAATGATTCTAATGGAATTTACCTCAGAAACATTGTTCAAATAGACAGTAATAGTAACAATTGAAAAAATCCAGTCATGCGATTAGTTGTTGTATAGGTATTTGTTACATGGTACACGTGACAAGAAGTAAGTGTACCTACTCGTATCTGACACAATCTATTGTTCAAAATATATAATATAGCGTAGAATTTCATGCGGCTATTGTTGATTATCTAGATCGAATACACTCTATCAATCACACTGATCGTTTTGGAGCCTCCACTCTGTCAAACTTTAACACTAATAGTAATTTATTTCTGCAGCAGATATATGTATTTGGAACAAATAGTTACTTAATAATAATAAAAACTTCCGTGAAATGTTAAAAATTATATTTATGTCAATTTCATTGTTATTATGTAATGAGGTTGTGGTCACATAAAATATCACATTAGTTTATCTTTCTTTTTAATATCGAAATATTGATGACCTAAGTATTATTTAACTTAGTTTGACCGAAAGAGTGTTAGGAGTGTCACAGCGAGTGTTGTAAGAGTATAAATATTAAAATTAAAAACTTGTTTTTTTAATTATGCAGCTGCACAAGTAACAAAGTGAATCTTCTGTGAAATGCCTCGTGAGTGCTGGTATTAACGTCTGTGACTCTCCTCGACCGTAGTACACTGTAGTGCGAAGAGGAAATCACTGAAGATGCGCGGCGAACTTTTCCGGTCAAATACGATTTACGGGTTTTATTTATAGCATTTTGACGGCTTTCGCAACAGTTCACGTTTGTCTCTCGCGAGAGACACCCGCATATTTTCAAATATTTTTCTATAAGTATGTACTTACCACAAGTATTTACATAAACAAGACTAAAGAAGCAACACTGTCCGCATTTAAATAAAGGTATGTAAATTTTATACTCAAATCGTTGATTGCCGTTTTTACTACAAGTAGGTAGGTAATTTAGAAAAAAACCATAGCCGGTTGATTATAATGGAAGATGTTTATAATTTATTATAAGTTGTTTACAATCATGAATATATATATATATATATATATATATATATATACAGCGTGTTACAGAAAGGGTATATCCATACAAACGGGGTGAAGAGTGTATCTGGTTCAGAATCTCTGTACAAAATTTCAGCTCAAAAGCACTAACTAGAAAATGCTTAATATTTTTTTTATTTCGATAGTTTATTAAATTTAAATCATAACAAAAGTGTTACCGCCGTTTCTTTGTGTGTAGTTTATTGACACCGATCAGCTGACTTGGTCTAGTGATGTGTAGAATTCGATTGGAAACATTTGATTTTTAGTTAAATGTTTCTTAACTATTTATTTATGTAGGTATAGGTATTAAAAAATAGTGCCCTGTAGTTTGTTATCACCAAAAGAAAGGTATATACATATCAAAGGCACGGGCCTTTGATATGTATATACCCTTTCCGTAACACGCTGTATATATATCTATACTAATACTAATAATAATATTATAAAGCGGAAAGATTTTTTTGTTTGGTAGGTATCGAATAAGCTTCGACTACTGGACCGACTTTAACAATTTTTCACCAATAGAAAGCTAAATTATCAGGAAGGAGCATAGGCTATAATTGTTTTTCAAAAAAATTAGAGATCCTTAATAAAATTGCAATAATGTAACCCAAAGTAGCAATATTTTGCCTATAAACCACGGAATCGAAGCTTACGCGGGTGAAACCGCGGGGCTTCATATTTTTATAAGTACAACATTTTTTTTTACTATAGTTAACCTCTGCCTAACCCTTGTGGGATTACAGGCGTGATGTTATGTTATGTTTCACAACCTTTTCATATAATATATTTTTGGGCTTTATTTCGCATTTTCATTACGTAGTTATAATGTTAACTTTCCACCAGGAATTCAGCAATATGTATCTTGACATCTTTGCTTTTTCGGTTATATAATGCGACAAAAAAAAAATATATATATATATATATATAATAATAATAAATCGTTATTAAATTAAAAAAATATTAATAAATTAGAGCTGTGGGTTAATCGTTAAATTAATTTTAACTTAACTATTTCATGAACACATTTTCAAACATCTAGTAATTATTATTTTAGAAAATTCATATTTCAATTTCTCTCACGGTAATCACTTTATATTTAAAAACGTGATACTCAGAACTTGCTGACTTGTCGTAAAAATAAAACTAATCAAGTCAAAGACATTTGGATGAAAATTAATTAATTCTGAGTAGGTCAAAACAAAGTTACTGCAATTACTTATTTTATTTATGGACAACAGTCAAACTTTTTTTTAATGTTTTAAATATGAGGCTTTTGGTTATTTTATATGTGCGTCTTGTTTGTGCAGAATAAACAATTTTTCTTTCTTTCTTTTCTTTCTATCTTATTTATTTATTCCAAACTGCATAGCAGTTTGTTGGCAGTTGTTCTCTTCTAGCATACATACATAAATTCACGCCTTTTTCCCATGGGGGTAGGCAGAACGCCACCTGCTACGGTTGCAACGCTCCTAACATATAAACTCCTTTTGCTTCGTTTACATTCATACATCTGGGTATACACGCACGCTGGTTGCGAGTGCTATGCACCTGACCTTTCTGAAGAACATCACCAGTTAGGTCACTATATGTTCTCCTAGGGCAGGGATGGGAAAGCTACGGCCCGCGAGCCATCTCCGGCTTGCGAATGGTTGTAATTCGGCCCGCAACCATCAACCAAAAAGTAGATAATTACTGAACATATGTAAATCGCGCGAAACTAAAAATCATCAAGACAGAAGTGCAGTGTCGCATTGATCAACGTGTACAGTGCAATGACGCGTACTTGCTTACATTAATAAATCTATGTTCCTATTTTGTAGATTACCTGCAATAAATATCATGTAGTAATGTAAGTAGTAGTAGTATAATGTAATTGATTTGAATATCTATAGTTCATACCACTTAATTTTGTATATAAACGAGTCAATAAATAATTATATTTCGGAAAATACAAATACATTTGTATTTCAATAAAGAAATATTATTATAGTCAAAAATTCTAAAACATGGCCATAGATTCTGTTTTTTTTTTTTTAAATATTTGCCCACATAGGAAAAAATATGGCCATCCCCGTCCTAGGGCGTCCCCTCCCGACGTTTCCATTCAGAACTGCCTTGTAATTACCTTTTGTTAGTCTACTTTCATTCATCCTCTCAACATGACCATCTAAACATACTCTTTTCAATTTTTGTCACTACATCTTCTTTTAAACGAAACCGTTGCCTCATCACATCATTTTCAAGCCTATCATTCATAGTCACGTAAAATAATTTAATAAATAACGTCTAGCAAAGGATTACAAATTTTTAACTTAATTATGGCACACATGGCTAGTGTGGGAGGTTAGCTACATAATTGCAAATTCTTTAAATAATTTCTTTATCGTTATATGTATCATAATTTCATAATGAGTAGGTACTATCAGGAAAAATGCAATGGAGAAATGGTTAACTATCGATAATAACCGTAGGTAACCTTCAGAGCTAAAAAATTAAAACAGGTTAGGTACCTACTTGTCAGGCAATATGCAAATAAGAAAAAAAATAATCAATGGGCTTGCAAGAGTTTCGCGTTTCATACTTACAACAAGTACAAAAGAACATTAAATCAATGATAAATCAATTGCATTGTCTAAGTTGCGAGTACGACTGCTGAGTAGGTTCTGGGTTCGATCCTCGGGTTAGGTTTTTTTTTATCTAGGGCATCTCAGAGTCTCAACCTCTCAAGGTTTTCTGTGGTTGCCTTAAGATCCTAAAAACTTAAAGCTCCAGCCAGGGCGCAATACTTATAAACTAAACGACTGCGCGCTACGGGCACCCCCTGTGGGGTACGAACCTCGGGTTAGGGCAGAGTCAGGGGGAGGATGGCAAGGGACCGACGGTGGCTGGATAAAATCATTGCTATGATTATTATCAGGGGAATTTAAAGCTACAGGCTCAGCTATAGCGCGGGCTGGCGCTTCGCTTACGAGCAAGGGTCGGGGAGGACTATTTAGACGGGGATTTTGCGATGGGTCGAGGCAGTGAGGTCGGAATGACGGTCGTGTATTATGTTTGCGAGCTACTGTACTTGTTTCCCTACTGCTCTCCTGGAAGAGAGTCGTGGGGTCGTCTGGGTCGGTCAGTGCATGCCTTGGACGGCGGGTCTTACTGATGCGAGAGGGGGTATAATTGGCGGTCTGCACAACTAGAGTGTTGCGATGAGTGGCTGCGGAATCGAAGAAGCGCTTTGAAATGCGCTTCATGAATTGGGCTCGTATCGTAGGGATTTTAAGTTCAAAATGAAGGTTATGGTTCCGAACGAACCAGGGGGCACCCGTGATTTTACGGAGGAATCGGATTTGGATTTAGTTTTGCGTGTGCAAAGACTGGACTCGCATAGGTCATGATCGGGCGGATACACGCGGTGTAAATGCGCAATTTGCACCTGACTGACAATTTGCTGTTTGCATTTAAAACGGAATGGTCGGGTTAGGACTTTATTAGGACTATTATTAGGTTATTCCATAAAGTATGGCTAACCAGTTCGGATAAAGCCATTTATATGTTCTGATAGGATTGGCCTCTTTCGGCAACTTACACTCAACTGGCGAAATGTTGTTGTGACCTTTACGTACCGATAATGATATCAACCGGCCTATTTGAAGGCCACTCAAATTGGTCACGTGCAATACTTCTTCTTCTTCGAGTCGCTGGCACGACTGTATTTTTCAGATCTTGTTGGCCAAAAAACTTCGCCATTTCCACGGCTTCGTCGGTGGCAGCGCAGAGATCACTAAAAATATTTACTAATACAGGATACTCTTCCCCCTCCTACTTACTATCGACCACTAAAGGAGCATCTCCCTGCATTGTGTAACCTTTCGTGGTCCAAATGGGAAGATGTAACTCCAACCTGGTAAAGTGGAGCTACTTCGACGGAACGGCAGCATGTGGATGTGGAGCTATGTCGCAAACTATGCTCCTCCTCCTATCCTGCCCTCTGTATCCCAAATCATGTAGCCAAAGTGATATCTGCGTGCAATACCAATAGGTATGTTAGTATGATTTATAGGGATGATTGTCCATTTCACATATACTATCCGTATGTAATCTAAGCAATCCAGTAAAGGTTACCACCAAAGCATTATTTTGATTTAGCTTATTCTATAAGGTTTCTTATAACCTTGCACCTATTTTTTTTAACTTCCTCTACTGTCACTAAAACGTGTCACGACAAAATAATGTTGTAATAGTAGATTGTTTCACAAACTAATAAAATCATTTATTAAAATATTGATAAAAAGGCATAACATGATATTATTGTGTCTGTTAATTTGTTACCAGTTATTGTTCAATAAAGCGTAATTTATCTATGTTTAAATAATGTACTCATTTGATTATGTAAGTGTTCTAGTAAGTACCTACCTATTTTGTTTATTTATCACACAAGGATTGAGTCTTTCCTATGCCTGACATTATGAACAAAATTGAAAGAGAGATGTGGGAAATCGGCAAATTATTTTAAATTAATAGTTGCATAAAGCTGAATTTTATCACTACTAATAAATAATTGGGTACGTCTAGGACATTGCGTATGTGCACTTTTATTTCAATGTCGTGTCGGTCATTGGTTGTTACAGTAGGGTAAAAACTAAGTACCGTAAGTGAACTTTGCGGTATATATATATATTAAACCCCTTATCCACATAGAAAAATAACTCTAGAGAGAGATCTGGGTGCTGAGAGATTGATATAGCATATACTTGGGGTGTAAAACAACGAGGGATGACCAAGCTAGTTATCTTTACTTCTATAATAATATTATATTATGAAGAGGCTAGGTTGTTGTCAGTATGAATAGATTCCTACAGAAACCGTGCATTATTAAAAGTAATTTATGTCATGGGAATGCCTATGAAAGCTTTCCATCGGTGAAAGGATTTTTGTAATCGATTTCAAAATCCTCTCCCCGATGAATGTTTCCATTCCCATTTCCATAGTGACATACAACCCTAGATTCCCAGTCCCAAAATGGAACTAGAGAATGGAACTACTGGGATACGGCGAACCTATCGCAGTCCTCAGCCTTCCGTTCCAGCAACCTGTTAAAGGTCATCGGTCCATATAGCTGGAGGGCGTACCACACTACAAATGCCGATGCGTGGTCTCTATTCCAGCACTTGTCTACCCCACCGGCTATCGGTCCTTCGACAAACATGGCCAGCCCACTATCACATTATCTTGATTACTTTGCAAAATATGTCGATAACTCCGGTTCTTTTCCGGATAACTTCATTCCTGATTGTATCCTTCAAAGAAATTCCCAGCATAGCCCGCTCCATAGCGCGCTGAGCGTCTAAGATATTACCCCTACGCGAAAACCCCTCAGGGCGCTGCTAGTCATACCTATGTGTTTCTAGGAACGTATCCTCGTACGTATTGTATCGTCACGTACGAGGAGCTTCAGGATTGCATTCGTATTCACGCTGGCCCAAGGTGTTCATTTGAACTTTAATGGCTGATCTATTGTCACCTGAGATTGTCACGTTCGAAGCAGGAAGAACTAAATTTGGTATAAAAAAGATACGAACTTGACATATTGAATAGAAAACGAAACATTATAAAATTCGTTCTGCTGCTTATCACATCTACTGTAGAAAGTTTATACAAAAATACAAATACAAAATAGTTTATTGTGACAAATAGAAAATTACATTTTACATTTACACGTATTTGGAGCTTCCTTTTAGGCAAACAATGCCTGTATTAGAAGGCTCCGCTCTTTCGCATCATTATCGTACATATAAGGGTAACCATACAATGTGTTTAATTAATGTACTGTATTTCAGAGGAAAGACAATACATAAATTAAACTTTCTACAGGTACACATAAACAGCATTTTGACACCACTAATAAAATAAAATAAAATGCATTAGGTACTTTAGAAAAATAGATTTTATATTATGTTATTTGATACTTATTTGCAAAGATACAACATACAAACTAAAAATAAAATATTTATACTCTAAACCTACACGAAAAAAAATAAAAATAAAAAAAGGGGAAAGTGCTCATTGGGCATCAAAAAATTCTTCCGCATCGCCGTCAGTGGAAAAAGTGCCCAAAAGGCTGGCAGCGTTGCCACGTTGGATGGCAACGCTGATTCTTTGGCCTAAAAATAGGCCAGCCCTCTGGTCACGTGAAGAGTCGACCAACCGCTTGGCGATGTCCCGATATACACGATGAGCACTCGGACCCCACGGACCTAATGTTTCAACCCCAAACGGCTCAAAAATATAACTCCCTATAAGGTTGTTATATTTGCGCCGTTTGAGGTTTTCTGCACCTGCAGCAGCCGCCCCAGCACAACCCGCCGTGCTAGGAAGATGGGATGGCGCGAGGGTGTCGACACAGGTTGCATCCCACACCAAAGGCCTACCCAACTTCCAAGGCATTATGGTCATCATTTGATACTTTGATGTACCTACTTTGTAATTGAAAGTTTGATAACCACCCTTATTTCTTTGAAATAAAAAGTTCTAATAGCTGACCCCCTTGCATAAATGGTTGAGATTTTTTAGAATACAGATCGATAGAATTTTATAATTCTTAATTAAATTGAAATGCCTATAAGAAATCTACCCAAAACTAGAAAAAAAAATGAAAATCGTACGATTTGTTAGTAAAAAACCTCAACCATTTGAGGAAAGGGGGACCCCCCCTTTGCTCAAATGGTTGAAGTTTTTTTAGCTACAGGTTAATGTAGCCGTTTCGCTAATAATTAGTTACACAAATAATAATAAAATAATTAATAATAAACATTTTAAAACCTAAAGGAGGAGCTCGTGGCTAAGTAATTACAGCACGGGTCGATCCATCAGGTTAAGCTACGCTTGCCGGGGTTGGTCCGTGGATGGGTGGCCATTTTTACATACAGAAATCCCTCCGTGCCTTGGAAAGCACGTTAAGCCGTTGGTCCCGGCTGTTATTCGTGGATCTTTATTTAACAGTCGTTACCTACGGGTCGCCAGAAGCCCGAAAGTCTGACAACCAGTCTTACCAAGGGGTATCGTATTACCCAGTTCAGGGGTTGTGGAGGTCAGATAGGCAGTCGCTCCATGTAAAATACTGGTATTCAGCTGAATCCGGTTAGACTGGAAGCCGACCCCAACATAATTGAGAAAAGGCTTGAAGATTGATAGATTTTAAAACCACAAATTTACATCAAAGCGATATTTTATGCGATCTATAATAATCCACATACCAGTCATGAGAAAAAAAAAAACACGATAAGCCATTCAGTGAACAACATGCCACATCGTCACGTGGCTGACCGCAGATGTCTGCTGTAATTATTGTGCTATGATGTCACTATTAGTTATTTTACTATAATTTTAGTTTTTTATTCAACGAGAAATTATACTCCGAATATTGTAAACGTATTATTAGTTTGCCCAAAGCAGTAAAAACATATCACAAAATAATGAATGATCACTGCGTTAGCGGTTGTCCTAAATACAGCATCAGTGCCCAATCATATTGTCCAGTGCTGGTAAATGCTGAGGCCTCTGCTGCGATGAGTATACCTCTACCAATTCGTGAGTGTGGGAGCGCTAACGGTACCGGGATAAATAAAATACTTGTTTATGATAAAACTCGAATAATTATTGGAATCTTCGTTATATCTTTTTATAATAGAATACTTTTATCTCGAGATCTGTTTGTCAGCTCGGAGAGTGGACTCTCTCAACTTTTCTTCTATTCTAAATCCAAATTAAATATTTGTATCGTAATCTTAAAAATTAAAATATTCGCAGAAGTTGCATGCTAATACCATGTCAGGTTAAAGCCATTAAAGCCTAACACAATCCGGTTTGTTGACACTCCATCGAGTCATCTTTTTAGTTTGCGTAATATAATAATAATAATTATTATTATTTATTTTCACTCTCAAAGTGCAACAAAAACTTAATCTATGTACAGTACAATTTAATAAAGTTGATGGTTGTATTAGCAGCACATAATTGATGATCTATACCAACTCCCAAACTAAGTCAAGCTTTGTATTTTCGATATAGGGATTACAGAATTAATTATGTCAAATGGTCTCAAAGTTTAAAGTAAGAGTATCCTTATTATTTGGGGATTACCGGAAAATGGCAGTAGGAAATATAGTCATACCAGCTGCTAATGGTACTGTAACAAAGAAAATAAACACTTAATTTATCTTAAAGTCTAGACTGCACTGCGCATACTGTAGACACAAGCGAAACGAATTCGTTTAATATTATCTGTCGTTTGTACTAGCTTTTGCCCGCGGCTCCGTAACGTATAATATAACGTAAAAAAGTAGCCTATGTCCTTCTCCATATCCCAGGCTATATCTCTGTCAAATTTCATTATGATCGGTTCAGCGGTTTAGGCGTGAAAACGTAACATACAGACAGACATTTACTTTCACATTTATGATGTTAAGTATAAAGTATTTATAGTATGGATGACCTACAAATAGTTGTTCCGGGTCTGGCTGTTTGTATATGTCAGTTTAAATGTTTGTAAACGCACCCACAATACAGGAGAAATTCCTAGTGTGGGGAAAGGTTTAAAAAAAATATATATATATATATATGTATATATTGTGCAAAAATGTCTGTAATGTACCTACCTAACCTAGCTATGCTAATTGTCTGACAAAAAGGCTAATGACCTTTTCGTTCTGCGATTAATTTGTACTCACGTAGTAAATATACAGTAACATAACAGAGGTGTATGATAACATACACCTGTTATGTTACAAGGGTACAAACCCAAATACCGGCAAGAAAAATTTAAGAAAATTATATTTAGATCGAAACTATGCTCAGCAGTCTTACAGTTTCTTTGTTTGTGTCATCATAACAAAAATGTATCCTTGTGTACCTTGAGTAGGCGTGGAATAATTTAATTAATCTTGTTAAGTAAAAACGCCTTCACCCAAATTGAAATAGGTATGTTTACGTGGTAACCGAGCAATTTGTAACTTGATGATTTCTTGTCAAGAATTATTGAAGAAACTTGTCAAAAATAAGTGCGTGTCGGACCACGCACAGTGAAGGGTTCCTTAGTTGGGATGAATTTATCCCAAGAACTGCAAATGTAAGTTGGTCGACTATTTCTCATTATCATGTAAAGCCTACTTAGTTGTGAAGAGAAATACAAAAAAAAAAAACGAAAAATCCGGATGATGATGCAAGTAAACTCCGGATTTGAAAGTCGACGGATTGCAAGCCCTACTAACACCCCTTGAGATACTGAACCAGTCTGTGTATGCCCCATTAATCTTAACACAAGCACTGGAATCCTTTTATAAAGATTTCAGTGCCCGTACCAAGCGCCAGTCCACACCGTACGCGAATAGTGCCACAATTCTTCCCTCCACACACTGTCATAGGCCTTCTCCAAGTCAACGAAACCACAGTAAACTTTCTTGTGCTTTACCAGATGTTTTTCGGCTATGCACCTTAAGGAGAAGATGAAGATGAAGATGATCCATACAGCCCATTCCTTCTCTAAATCCTGCCTGCACATCCCATATTTTCTCATCTGTAACTCTTATCGCTCTATTTATTAAAACCTTCGCATACAGTTTGCCTCACGCAAAAGACTAATGCCGCGGTAGTTTTTACACTCCTGTTGAGAGCCTTTCCCCTTATATAGTGGTACGATTACAGCCTTGCACCAGTCGTCCGGCACATGGCAATATCTCCAATACATATTAAAGAGCCGGCACAACAGGCTTGCTACCACCCCGTCACCGCCCTTCAGCATTTCAGCAGACACTCTGTCATACCCTGCAACTTTCCCAAGTTACATTCCTTTAAACGCTCTTACAATCTCATCTATTTCTATTTCATTCCCTTAATCTGCACCTGAGCTTGGGTCTTCAAATCTGGCTTTTGCCCAGTTACCCACTCCTTGCACACTACCTTGACAACTAAATAAACTCTCAAAGTATCCCTTCCAGCGTTCCAAAACTTTATATTCTTCGCTTAATAAACATCCATCTTCTGCTCTTATAACATTCATACTCGATGTTCCTGTCATTCCGTGAGCTAATCTTACCTGTTTCCAGAACAGCTTAACATGGGCCCTGAAGTTATCAGAGGACTTCCTGTTATGCTTTTCATCCTTTTCATCCTTCTTCATTTTTACAATCTCTTTCGTTTTCGTTTTCATTTCGGTGTGTTTCTCTTTCCAAATCATCTGATTCATCCTATTTAGGCACACACTAAGCGAGGCCTCTTTCTTCTTCCTCACAACCTCTTTAACTTCACCATCTACCCAAGAATCATTCGTTCTACTACCACATTTCCTCTGAGCCAGACCACATACTGTCTACTTGCACCGTATTACTACTTTTCGCTATATTCCATACTTCTTCTATACTGTAATCATTCGTATCATCAAATATTTTATTCGTCTTCAATTTTATTCCTATTTTACTTTCAATTCTTGCAGTCTTTCCACTTTTATTCTTTCTAGAGCAGTCACAGGAACTCGAACTCGGTGACGTCAAATTCTTTTCTACACATATCTCTAGCAAATTCAATTCATCCCATTCTCATTTACTCGTATCATCCCCAAATACACCTAATACTTTTTGGTATCCATTCCTCTTCACACCAACCTAACCATTAAAATCTCGAGGCATAACAATCTTCTGTTTGACCTACATCCATTCACTAAATCCCTTATACTGCCCCAAAATTCTTCTCTCTCCGAAAGTGAGCTTTCAGTATTGGGTGCATACACGCACAAAATAAAGTTAGGGTTTAAGCCCACCTTGGCTCTTACCCATAGAATTCTTGGACTCACACAAACATAATATTTCACACATTACATCATCCGCTCGGAAAGGACAACCTCCACCCCCTGACAGGCCCTATGTGTCTCTTGAACAGCGGACCAGATAGCGGTCAGAGAACCGTGTTTGGATATGTCCACTCTCTTTCTTTTCGTCTCATTCACACATAACACTTCTATTTTTTATCCTTCACCGCCGTTTTATTTTATATAAAACTATCTTTTTCACGTGGATGTAAACGGATAACGCGTAAAAAAGTAGCCTATGTCCTTCTGCATATCCCAGGTTATATCTCTATCAAATTTCATGACGATCGGTTTAGCGGTTTAGGCGTGAAAACGTAACAGACAGACAGACAGACAGAATTACTTTCACATTTATAACATTAGTATGGATAATATGATAATTGTCCATATCATATGGAAAATTAAACTTATATCATATTATAACATTTATCTATGTACGTATGCATGTATCGAAAAGAAAAAAAAAACTTTGGAATAAACAGGGCATGGAAGTTCGACATTTAGTCGATGGGAGATTCCATCGGGCGGTTGGCTTGAATTTCTATAACCAACAGTGTTTTCTTTACCATGAGAACCTTAAATTATTGCTGAAAAATCCTGAATATTTACTCATAAAATTACTTAACAATAATTATCCTTCTTTTCTTATCCCTGCGAAGTAATTGCTTACATAATCTTATGTCATAAAACATATAAATTACCAACACCTTTTGATAATAGCTGTATTTCCGTCGAAGACGTCATTGACTCGTTTATTTATTTTAGCAATATGCAAATATTTTTTACAAAATGTACTAACATTCTACAATCAACAGTGCATAAGCTAATTGTAGACTGATAAGGCGATCATTATTTTCACTACTTAAGGTGGTTGGTTTGAAAAATAATCATTAGTGTATCGTTTTCCGCAGTAAGTACCTGTGATAGTTTTATTTTCACGGAAGCACGCTTGAGCAGGTACACTTAAAAAGCTTTTCTATCTTTCGGTTAATCACGGTCTCAGTGAGAGTAATTACCGGAAAAACGGTTTTTTTTGACGACCAGTTTTTTTTTGCCGTATTAGAAAGTTGAAAAAGGTATTTATCAAAAAAAGTTAATAATATAATGTTGTGGTCAACGTTCTTAATACAAAGAAACAGGTTAAGTGAAATCGAAAAACAAAAAAATGCCGTTCCGTTACTTAAAGGCGTGTATTTTTTACACATTCCTACCCGATAGGATAACAATATTTGGCAATGAGGTATGCCGTACGCCTTTACACATATGTAATTGAAAGTAAAAAGTAAATACCTACTCTCTTTGCAAAAGCTTTTAAAAGAGAAGACTGTACTATAATAGTGTATTTTTTGCTAATCAATTCTTTAAAGTGATACAAAGCTGAACTCATTTCGCCGTTTAGGAGAGAAATGGAAAAAATACAGCGATTTGAGTAGTTTTATACGGGAAAATCTAGCAATCGGTGAATAATTTGGATGATTAATAAAATCACTTGACAGCCTTTTGGAAACTAGGCAAAAATACGAAAATGGACATACTTAAAATAATAAGGATGTCAGGCAAAGTGTTAACGATTATTTAAATGTTCCAGAGAAATTAGAACGACCGGTTATGGTAAACCTGATAAAATAGGTGCGAACTACACTTGAACACAAATATCTTCCACTAACTTTATATGTCTTTATATTTCTCTAAAACTAATTAAAATATTGCTTACAATTTAATGGCATGTTGTAAATATATAAAAAATCCATTTGATGCGGTAAAAAAGAAACAATTACAGAGGTTACTATAAAAAGCTATTGAAGAGTGAAAGTGGTTAACAGTGATACCCATGGGGCAGCAGTTCCATGACTTCGGTACGGTATGACATAAATGCCCATGAAAAATGGTAGATCAAGAAATTAGTTCAGCTCTACATAAAATATACAAATTTACATAATAATTGTGTGCAGAATATTGAATTTCTGAGGAAAATACGTATTAATTAAATTGTAATTTTATTCGCATTGAGGATCTAGAAGCTGGCCCTTGGCCCTTACGAAACCAGTCTTGGATTACTATGATTATGATGTGCATACCTATATGTTAGCATATTACATAACTACTATATCTTCTTTGTCGTAGATAGTTGTTAAAATTTTGTTATTGGTGGCAGCGCAGAGGTCACTTTGGCTACATGTTTTTGGGCACAGAGGGCAGGATAGACTGAAACTTATTATACGAGCATACATAGACATTTTCTAGAAGATTTTTTTTTGCGTCCGTCCGTCCGTCTGTCTGTCCGTCTGTCACCAGGCTGTATCTCATAAATCGTGATAGTTAGACAGTTGAAATTTTCACAGATGATGTATTTCTGTTGCCGCTATAACAACAAATACTAAAAAACAGAAAAAAATATATTTAAGGGGGCTCCCATACAACGGACATGATATTTTGCCGTTTTTTTTGCTCCCCCGCGTGGATGTCGGTTATATTATCGCGTAAAAAAGTAGCCTATGTCCTTCTCCGTATCCCAGGTTATATCTCTGTCAAATTTCATGACGATCGGTTTAGCGGTTTAGGCGTGAAAACGTAACAGACAGACAGACAGAATTACTTTCACATTTATAATATTAGTATGGATAATATGATAATTGTCCATACCATATGGAAAATTAAACATATATCATATTATAACATTTATCTACGTATGTATCTACATATGTATGTACCGAAACGAAAAAAAAAAAACTTTGGAATAAACAGGGCATGGAAGTTCGACATTTAGTCGATGGGACGGGCGGTTGGCTTGAATTTCTATAACTAACAGTGTTTTCTTTACCATGAGAACCTTAAATTATTGCTGAAAAATCCTGAATATTTACTCATAAAATTACTTAACAATAATTATCCTTCTTTTCTTATCCCTGCGAAGTAATTGCTTACATAATCTTATGTCATAAAACATATAAATTACCAACACCTTTTGATAATAGCTGTATTTCCGTCGAAGACGTCATTGACTCGTTTATTTATTTTAGCAATATGCAAATATTTTTTACAAAATGTACTAACATTCTACAATCAACAGTGCATAAGCTAATTGTAGACTGATAAGGCGATCATTATTTTCACTACTTAAGGTGGTTGGTTTGAAAAATAATCATTAGTGTATCGTTTTCCGCAGTAAGTACCTGTGATAGTTTTATTTTCACGGAAGCACGCTTGAGCAGGTACACTTAAAAAGCTTTTCTATCTTTCGGTTAATCACGGTCTCAGTGAGAGTAATTACCGGAAAAACGGTTTTTTCTGACGACCAGTTTTTTTTTGCCGTATTCGAAAGTTGAAAAAGGTATTTATCAAAAAAAGTTAATAATATAATGTTGTGGTCAACGTTCTTAATACAAAGAAACAGGTTAAGTGATATCGAAAAAACAAAAAAATGCCGTTCCGTTACTTAAAGGCGTGTATTTTTTACACATTCCTACCTGATAGGATAACAATATTTGGCAATGAGGTATGCCGTACGGCTTTACACATATGTAATTGAAAGTAAAAAGTAAATACCTACTCTCTTTGCAAAAGCTTTTAAAAGAGAAGACTGTACTATAATAGTGTATTTTTTGCTAATCAATTCTTTAAAGTGATACAAAGCTGAACTCATTTCGCCGTTTAGGAGAGAAATGGAAAAAATACAGCGATTTGAGTAGTTTTATTCGGGAAAACCTAGCAATAGGTGAATAATTTGGATGATTAATAAAATCACTTGACAGCCTTTTGGAAACTAGGCTAAAATACGAAAATGGACATGCTTAAAATAATAAGGATGTCAGGCAAAGTGTTAACGATTATTTAAATGTTCCAGAGAAATTAGAACGACCGGTTATGGTAAACCTGATAAAATAGGTGCGAACTACACTTGAACACAAATATCTTCCACTAACTTTATATGTCGTTATATTTCTCTAAAACTAATTAAAATATTGCTTACAATTTAATGGCATGTTGTAAATATATAAAAAAATCCATTTGATGCGGTAAAAAAGAAACAATTACAGAGGTTACTACAAAAAGCTATTGAAGAGTGAAAGTGGTTAACAGTGATACCCATGGGGCAGCAGTTCCATGACTTCGGTACGGTATGACATAAATGCCCATGAAAAATGGTAGATCAAGAAATTAGTTCAGCTCTACATAAAATATACAAATTTACATAATAATTGTGTGCAGAATATTGAATTTCTGAGGAAAATACGTATTAATTAAATTGTAATTTTATTCGCATTGAGGATCTAGAAGCTGGCCCTTGGCCCTTACGAAACCAGTCTTGGATTACTATGATTATGATGTGCATACCTATATGTTAGCATATTACATAACTACTATATCTTCTTTGTCGTAGATAGTTGTTAAAATTTTGTTATTGGTGGCAGCGCAGAGGTCACTTTGGCTACATGTTTTTGGGCACAGAGGGCAGGATAGACTGAAACTTATTATACGAGCATACATAGACATTTTCTAGAAGATTTTTTTTTCCGGAGATACTATACAGGAAATTAAGTTAACCTAGAGTAAAACAAGTAGTTTACTTTGTTGTATTTAGTCGAGTTAACTTCACTTCATTGTGACAGGGTCAGAAGGTGCTATTGTTTTTTTTTCTTTTCTTATTATTTTTTATTCTACAACCGAACACAATGTGAACATTCAATTAGTTGCGCTTAGAAGGCCCGCATTAGTTTAGTGCTTAGTGATTGTACCGTTTTCTGATCACATTAGTTATTCCCTTCAATTAGGACGGTCAGTCAGTAGAACTAATAATATTTAATTAGTCATGCAATTATTGTTTCAATTTAAAACATACATAGGACTATTGTTCATACATTACAAGCTCCAGTGATTAAAAGGAAAGTCGCGAATGTGTGCGATTACGTAAATATTCATAAGGGCGGCGCTTCATCGTTTCTAACGGGCCTAAATAAATTGATCAGTAATTGTATCTAAATTATTTGTACAGAATTGCGACGGATATCAAGTGTTGCAACTGTTTACAGTGTTCAAGAGTTGGGCTGCAACCACGACACCACAAGATTCAGTTAATAATTTGCGTGTAGTGCTTCGTGGCCTGTCTTAAGCGTTTTAAAAATATTTCCTTATTGATTATGAATTTTAATACAAAATTCTGTGAAAAGTGGGTTGATAATAATGAAGGATTGTATAAAGAATATCTTCGGAATGGAACCAGGTCCTACACAAGTATGTAATTACACAAACATTATATTTTATAAGTTTAGTTCGTAAGACTACAAAGCTAACTATTATTTTATTATCATACTAGCTTTTGCCCGCGGCTCCACCCGCTTGGATGTCGGTTATCGCGTAAAAAACTAGCCTATGTCCTTCTCCATATCCCAGGCTATATCTCTGCCAAATTTCATGACGATCGGTTCAGCAGTTTAAGCGTAAAAACGTAACACACAGACAGTCAGACAGACAGACAGACAGATAGACAGACAGAGTTACTTTCACATTTATAATATTAGTATGGAGTATGGATTAGTATGGATAGGTCTGTAGTACTTTTCAAATTCATCAGAAATACCTATCTACTACGTTCATGATATCGTAGGTACTTCACAAATAATCATGTTTCGAATTAGAATCTCGGCTTCTGGGGGACTAGGCCTATTATTAGAGTTAAAGTAAAAGAAGTGATTATGTACATCGCTCATTTATCACGTACGCTTACGTTCAGGATAATTCAATATAATTCTCATTGACTCCCATCATTTAGACGAGATAATGACTAGGCCTGCTGACACGAGGATGCATCAAACAATCCATGTCGGATGATCAAGGATTTTAATTAAATTATAGCGACTATAAATAACAGGGTAATAATGCTATATCGTTGAGAAGTTAATAAATCAGGTTGAGTTAAAAACATCTATAACAGGTTTTGTAAAAAATAAACGTGTGAATTCAGCATCGTTTCTACCGGTTTTCTAAATCTAGAAACAAGATAACTAGGGGTTTTCCGCAATTATTTCAAGATTATTGCACCTAAAGTACTTCTAACATACTTGTTAGTTTTCCTTACATTGTAACCTAGTTTGTGTTTCAGTTGTAACTTGAGTTCCATCGCATTCAGTTCAAAATAGTGTGGGGACGAGTTGGATATTAGTGCAATCATTTTCATAACGGAATTAGTAAACCAAGTATAAAAACAAATAACTTCTGTACCTAAATATTAATTTAAAAAAGTTCCTACCTCATTTATTTCAGCTAGAAGTCAGTGACTCTCGTTTTTATGTTTACTTTATAATGATGAGCTTTAGTAAACCCTTAACGTGAATCTTATTGAATATTTTATTATCATAAAATATAGGTGAACCAGTGATCAAACATTCAAGATAACACAGTACTTTCATATTTATGAATGAAATAATGATAATATTATTTTTGGTATAAAATATGTTTCAGTAAGCTTTTTCACTATACTCCATTTACATTACATTGCATTAGACAAATAACGGCTAAATAACGACAGTTATTGAGTTTCTTTTTTTATGTGAATGGTAAATTACATTGCTTTGTATTTATCGTGAAATAACAGAGTTAACTAAACGCTTATATCGAAATAACGAAAGGGTGATAACCGTTATTTGTCTAAAATTATAATAAATGGAGTATAGCTGAGAGGGTAACCACCTCTCAAACTAAGTTTTTTTTTTGCATTAGGTACCTAATCAGTTTTTTTTTTCACACGCTTTTTAAACTTTGACTTTAAAGAATAGTTCATGGCCAAGTTAAAGCACACACAGCATACCTGGTTCACGTCAATCGGAACGGGGTGGAAAATCAAAGTGGTCATCAAATAATTATTATCTTAATTAATACAAATTATTACCTGCGTAGCTCAACACCTGCATCATATAAGCCGGTTGGGACGGGCCTTCATAATTTTATTCTTATTCATAGTAAAATATGCGGAGCTGCATTTCATCTAGTAATGTATGGAAGAAATCTGTATAGCCCACTGCGCGGTCAGTGCCGACTGCCGACCCATCTGTAGTCAGTTTTGAATGAAAAAAGAGTAGCGACAGACGTTCCGCGATTTAAAGTTCATATCGTTCGCGTGACTTTCATAATAATTATTACATATTTGCAACGATATTGTTTACTGCAAGACAAAGTAGACTACATAGATATAATAAGTAGACTAATTGGATAATTTAAAAAATAATAAGAACTGTTTATTAATTGTTTTGTAACACTTACATTGGTCAGTAATATTTTAGCCGAAAAGACCAACACCGGTGTTTTTTGTGAAATTATTATCCAGATAATTTCTATGCATTATTCAGTGATTTCAAAGTTTATATTTTATTTTAACGTTTATTTAAAGATTACTAGATAGCGGGTATGTATGTACATGTGAAAAATATACTCTATTAGTGTTGTGAATGGGGCTCCAAAAAGTGTGTTTTAATACTATTGTAAAAATATTTGTAATATTTCGTCTGCACCAAGCCGCGATGGTTCCATTATATCAACAACAGGAGTACTGCGGAGTATTGCTGAGTCAATATGGTAATATATTAATCATGTATTAATTACAATAAGTGTTATCTATAGAAGCCACATATTTCTTATTGCACGATCGTCTTCATTTTGCTGAGTCACCAATAGGTAACCTTAAATTATGTTTCAAAAGGCGAACTTGGGCATTTTTCATTAGAAGAAATCAAATGCATATACTATCTTTTTGGGTGGAGCGCATACATACCTATGCATTTTACATCCTAATTGACGATCAGCCAATCATTGTATTATAGACCTAAACATTATTAATTACCATACTGTGATAATTTGATAGTTCTAACCTCAAACAGCGCAAACTAATTTTATAAATGTGGTACAAAACTTAGTTACCTATACGGTAACTAAGTTTTGCATCAAGAATATACCCGTAAGTTAAAAAGACGAACAAAATAGCAGATCGCCATAAAATTCATTTCTCAGAGTATAAAACCGAAGCTCGCATTAAACAAAAAGCATTTGCGAGACGCGTTATTTATAAAATCACTAGATTGTTGTTTATAAATCTTGTGCAACCGGTGCAGAAGAATACGTTCCTCATGGACATGTCACATGGCAATATCTTTCATCCTTCAGATCCGCACTTGTTGGACACATTCAAATTGGAGATGTCGCAAGGAATCGAGAGGTTCTTCCTGCTGTCGTACTGCCTGGCGTGCTGCTGGCCCGGGCTGGGCGCCAAGAGTGACCTGCGCGTGGTCAGACAATGGCCCGAGCTGCAGTTCGTGTTCCCCAGCGAAGAAGCAAGACAAATAGCCATTGAAAAGCGTCACTATGTCCAGGGAAATTCCGTGCCCATAGACGTCGACATGCACCATAGACAAGGTGAGTTAATTAAATGAGAAGTTGATCTAAAATTAATTAATCTACTGCATGCTTTTGGCTCCACTGTACTTTAACAACCGCGTTTGAGAAGCTTAATTTTTTTTAGCGTATAGATGTCTTCATGTAGAACGCCTTCGCAAACTTTCACACAGCGCAAACATTATGATTCTAGTTTTTGAGAGAAAAAATCCTAAAGTTACAAAAGTTCAACTTGTTTACGTAATAAAATTTACATTTTACCACAGATAATGTACTAATTTCACTCCTAGGTTATTCTGTTTTACGTCTAGACTAAGTGACAGCGGATTTTAATGGTTTTAGTATAAACTAGCTGCTGCCCGCATCTTCGCCCGCGTGGCTTTTTCTAAAATAAAAGGGGGCTTATTTACTCCTTATAACATCAGCTATCCGCCAGGGGTGCGCCAAAGTACACCTAAATTTTCAACTCCGATAATTGGAAATCCGAAAATGTTCTTCCTAACATTTTTCATCCTAACAATCACAATTCCTAACTACTCTGTCTCCAATGTTCATAATTCCGAAGCATTCAACTTCATAATGTCAGTAGCAATAAACATCTATTATACTTTTATTTGTTTTCCTATATTTTCTCAACATAACCATCTTTTACACTATTATTCAAAGTCATATCTTTTTTGTTTAGATTTCTTTTTATTCATAATAATCAGTATTCTAAACATTAATTTTGCGTAACTTTATTTTCACATAACATGTATAACATATAAGAATTACATGGAATTACCATGGTACAATTTTATTCATAGCGCTGTGTACCTGCAAAGATATCCATAGGTTAGGTTAGGTTAGAACTGTGACCGTCGAAATTGGTCGCGAAATTTTTCTAAGTATTTTTTTCATAGTGCCCCCAAGACGACATTCTGACCTGAATGTCATTCATTTAAGACAAAAAATCATCTTCTAGCCACATATATTTTTTATTAAACTTGGTAAATGTTTCTTTCTGAGTATGAGTGAAAATATTATGGTAATTATGTTTAGGGATAAAAGCGTTATGATAAAAAACAGTAGGGTTTAAATATATTTACATTAATGATATTATTAATTATAATTTTCGGAAACATGAGTGTTATGAACATCGCCGGTAGCACTAAAAATAGTATGAAAGGAAACTTTAGGATTAAATTTTTTAGGAAGAGTGATCATTGGGATTACAAATCATTAGGAAGAACAATTTCGGATATAGAACTTTAGGTGAGCCAATATGGACCCATCCGCCAGTGAAAGTCCCGTCAAAATTGTATAGATATTGTAAGTGTTTAACTTTAATTCATTTTTAAATAGATGAGCTGCTAACGCAATAAAATAATACTAATAGTACTTTATTTCAGACCAAAATTTTGTCCATAATTTTGTTTGTATTAACTCAACTATGAAGCAAATGATAAATATAATTAATGAAATTGAAAATGTTTTCATTTGTACTCTTAAAAGATGGGTAACGAAACGTAGTCGAATGTAAGTGACGCTAACGTTTGACAGTTGTCACTCATCGTATGAACAAAAGGCAATGTTACCTACTACTGTTAGTAGGATAACTAACGATGCAAGAGCGAGCGAAGTGAGCTCGAGACTTGGGGCACTCGGACAGGTTAGGTGTTAGGTTCCTTTAAACTTTGCAGACAGACGTAAGAGCCCCGCTATGTGGGGCTCCATCGACTACGTCTTATTATTATTGCTTGGAAACAAATTTAGACCCGCCATGTGATCTTCCTCACCCTTAATCCTCCCACTATCCCACCAATCCCGAAATAAACTTTGGCTATATTTTTCTCGGCACCTATATTTCGCGCACTTTGGGTTTTTAAATATACACAAAAAAAAGGGTATATTCTATCCAAAAATAAAATTTCTTCTATAAAAAAGCGCCGGGTGTTAAAATACAGTGGTTTCATGCTTTTTTAGTATTGAAGATTTATCTGAAAACATCACGATTTTTAGTTATTTCTACATGAAGTTTTTACCATATTCGACCCCATCTTGTAACAACGACACGCTACAATCAGCTCTGATCTATTAAAATCTACATATGTAATGAAACCATTACTTACATTAAATCCAGTACTGTCTTGTTAAAATTGATTTTATGTGTCATGGAAATAACGGCAATATTCTGTAAATTGGCCAAAGCGACACCCACTCACATGAAATGACCGTTGTCTTCGCAATAGTTCAAAGTAAAACAGTGCCTTGCGAAATGTCCCCTTTTCAATTAAATAGGCGACATTTTGCAACCGATGCTTGCTAGTAGAATCTCCAAGCTTTCACCATTTAACATGTTGATGAATTTGTGTAAATAATTCTGTCTGTTTGGAGTCTCTGAAATAATGATCAAATCAATGATAAACGAAGACAGGTTGTACACACGGCTACAAATCAAGCTATTATTTCCAGTATAAGCTGATCTCGCATTGTATAGAATTTCTGTAGAATGAGAGGTCAGCTTATACTGGACATTAACAGCTTGATACATATATAGCCGTTTGTACATTTCTACTCGTTTTAGAGCGAATCCATGTTTACGACTACACTACCATTCCACCTTAACACGATGTTCTTGCTATCATCAACTCAAGCTCGACAGTTTCCAATATTATTATGTCCGTGGTAATGTACTCTTGGCAACTTTCCTTCAGAACTGTTAATTGGGAAGGTCGAGGCCAATACTCTGTTTAGCATCCCATTCGCAGACTTTATCAATGTACACACGGCTACATATCAAGCTATACGTTTCCAGTTTAGGCTGATCTCCCATTGTATAGGATTTCAGTACAATGAAAGGTCAGCTTATACTGGAAATGTATAGCTTGATTTGTGGCCATGTGTACCAAACCATAAACTTGAAAAGGCGAAAACATACCTAGCTACTAAGGTTATTCGTGAAAATTATAGCAATGTCTCGCTAAATCAAATATTTAAAAGGTTTTGTGTCAAGTTACTCAAGTGTACCATGTTTTAGTATAATAACATTGATGGTTTATGTATCTTTTTTCCTAAGAGCAGTTTAACAACTAATAAAGACCGGAGTTTTTCAGGTATTTTTTGCATACAGAAAAAAGTTGTTTATGTGGTATGGTGTTTAAGTTGATACGCAAATCTTGAAATATTAACTTAACCGGTTGAGGTCATCTTGCGCTTTGTTTTAATTGAGGACTTGTTTTACGATGGTTTTTAAGAAAAAATCCTTATCGGTGTCGATCATAAGAAAAAAACCGGCCAAGTGCGTTTCGGACCACGCACAATGAAGGGTTCCGTAGTTGGGATGAATTTATCCCAAGAACAAACTTATCATGTAGTTGAAAAACATGTTTTCCTATACAGTATGTATGGGAGAACATCTTTTTCAACTGTAAATATAAGTTGGTCGCCAATTACTCGGTAAATTGTAAAGCCTACTTAGCTGTGATAGTTTTCCTTTTAACTTCGTTATATATAGGTACTACTGCCGTGACATTTGAATTTCGAACTATAATCGTTTAGTTGGTAGAAGGCGGGGACACTTGACTCTAACGAAAATTGGTACTTTAAAGCTTGATAAGTCACGAACGATTTACTTAATCAAAAAACGGTCTTCCCAAACCACTAATCTTTTTGAAGGACCTATCCAACTATATCCCACACTATGTGAAGGACAAAAAAAAATATCATCCCCACTTTACATGTAGGGGAGGTACCCTAAATAATTGTTTTTTTTTTTTCAAAAAATTATTTTACCACTTTTTCGGCTTCATTAACGTGTATACTCATGCCAAATTACAACTTTCTAGTACCAATATTTTTTTAACTAAACCGCGGATAGACAGACAGACAGACGGACATGGCGAAACTATAAGGGTTCCTTGTTGACTACGGAACCCTAAAAATCTACTTACTGCTTGATAGCATGTACCGTAACTTATATATTTAGGTTAGTTATCTAAAAGCTGTGTCTAATTACTTAAGTGTAGTATGTAACCAAGTTAAATACGGAACTATAGGTAGTAAATATGAACGATGTCCGTGTAGAGTTTATTATCTTTAGAACGTTACGGGTTTTATGTTGTACACACGACTACATATCAAGCTATAATAATCCAGTATAAACTGACCTCTCATTTTACGGAAATTTTATACAATGCGAGATCAGCTTATACTGGAAATGAATAGCTTGATATGTACCCACCCGTGTGTACAGTGATAAAGTCATAAGATCAAACTCAAACTAAACAAGTTATTACTATTTAAACAAAAGTCAGTTGTAAGGTGGGTCAGTGACGTATGTCACGAGTAGGGCTTCCAAAAACCGGATTTTTTCAATACCAGTATCAATACCGTGATTACGGTATCAATATCGGTATTGAACGCAAGTTCAATTATGACAATAAAACCATTAAACCATTTGTTGTCAAATCAGTCTTTATTGTTCTTAATTTTTTTAATAATAAAATAAATACATTTTATACATAGCTCTCTTATATAACAGTTTGGTATTGGTTGATTATTTAGGTAGGACTAGGAATTAGGAACATAATCAAAACTTCAACTTAATCTTAAACTTAATCTAGTATTTTTGCAGGAAGGCATTTCACATAGACTTTGTAAAGTACATTTTTTTATTTTTTTTTATAAACTTATTATTATCTAAATGTCATCATGTCTCATGTAAAAATCAGCATAGGTCATCATTTTTATTTCGGTAGGCATTGTTATTTGTAGATATGTAAGTATAACTTAATTAGCTAGCAATCATTTGGTGTTTATTTTAGTAACATTCTTATAATTAGGTATGAAATAAAAACGACATAAGCAGTGGCGTATTATATACATTGAATCATAAAATAAAATCCAGTAGCACAATCCATATTTTATACTGTGTCCCTACTAGCCTCGAACTTCCGAGTCGCGACGCACGACAGAGTCCGACGGACATACCGCCGCCGCCGCCCCCCGGCGCACCTGTTAGTAATATGATTGCCCCGCGTCTTGATGTCTATCAAACTTATAACCAATAGTTGTAGTTTTTGTAAATTAGGTAGGCTTTTTTTAATTTCTTCAGACATAATAAGTCAAAAAAGCTGAGCGAAGTGCGGCTTGCGCCGCCCCTCGCAGCCTGCCGCCCCGGGCCATGGCCCTTTTGGCCCTAAGGTAAATACGCCCCTGGACATAAGTACAGCTTGATTTCGGGTATCGTCTCAGGCTGGGCGCGGGATGATGAGCTAAAGATAACAGCGGGACACTTGCGCTGGTGAAAACAAGTGCGAGAATAAGATCACATCGAATGTTTGTAATACCGTAATCACGGTATTGGGTCGTCAATACCGGTATTGAAAAAGGCCATAATAAAATCCGTGATCACGGTATTACGGGATCCCGGAATACTGGTATTGAAAGCCCTATTACGAGCGATCAAAGCAAGTGGACGAACAGAGCGTGTTTTCTGCATAGCAAATAATACATGATTAAATAACGCCGATTTACGGAATTTGAGATAATGACCATAAGTCGTTAATCTTGAAACAACTGGCACCCAGGGGATACGCCGAATTGTTTGATGTGTTTTTTTTATTTTTTTTTCAACACTTGCTCGTAAAGTGGCTCATACTCGTATGAAACCGCTTTTAGGTCCATAATGCAGTGTATTAAAGACGCGTGCTTTTAACTTTATGTTACCTTACTAGTGCTGTAACGCCACAGATAACCGTTTACTAGTCGGAAATTTGCGCTTTTATTCAATTTTTTTTTTCTACAACGTGTGTATAATATCAATTTTACATACTTTGTAGATAAATATTTTTAAACATATAGAGATATCAATTTCTCTAATTCTAGAGCAAGATATTCATAAAAGTTTTTTTTTGCGATATTTTTATGGTAAAAAACAGCTGTAAATATTTTTACTTCAAGTACAATTCAAATATTTTGTAATTTTATTTTCATCAAAATTTGCGTGGACAAAATGTTTAATTCTGATGAAATATATTGGTGTAACCAATTTTTTACTTACTGTAACAAACATTTCCCTGTTAACTATTTTGCATCAATATTTTTTCACAAAAACGCATTTCTGTTTTTTTTTTTTTTACCCTGGTTTCGATCCTGGAATATGTTTAAATATTTATTAGGGGTTAAAGTATGAAATTGCCAATGTACTCGTATACCTACTGCAAAATTAAAAAGTGTTTTTTTTTTCCAAGATATAACATATTTATTTAATCAAAATATTTAGCCTGATAGAATATCTCCTACCGACCATAAGCCTCCTAGCTTATGTCCAACAGTGGACGTCTTTCGGCTGAAATGATATTGATGATAACGATAACCCTCATTATCTATAATTGCTGCCATCTACTCGGAAGTTCATTTATGCCTTTGCGATAGAACTCTGGGGATCTAGATTCGACAAACTGTGTGAAAGCATTTTGTACTACCTCTTGGGAAGAAATTTTTTTACCATGAAGAAAATTGTCCAAATCACAATAAAAATGCTAGTCAGTTGGAGCAAGGTCTGGCGAGTACGGAGGATGACGTATGGTTTCTAACTGCATCTCCTGTAGAGTTACAACGGTGTCCTGTGCAGTGTGAGTTAACGCAAGACGCGTTATCATGGAGCAATAATGGGGAAGATCAATTCACGAGTCGGGGCTGTTTTACTGCCAGTTTCGCCATCATTGTTCAAAGTTCGGCACAGTAAACATCTGCTGATATTGCTTGACCAGACCTGAGAAAGTTATAGTGAATAACACCATGAAGAGATCACCAAACAGTTACCATTACCTTTTTATTGGTAAGCTTTGCTTTAGGGCACTGTTGCGGCGTTTGATCTGGGGTCAACCATTCCATTTTTCGCTTACGGTTATCGTAAAGAATCCACTTTTCGTCACATGTCACAATTCGTTCGAGTATTCCTTCATTTCTGTACCGATTCAACAAGGCAGCGCAAGTTTCAACACGCGTTTCTTTCTGCAGATCAGTCAAATCATGAGGCACCCATTTTTCTTATTTTTTAATCTTATTGATTTGATGCAAATGAGTCAATATTGTAGGTAAGGTAACGTTAAACCATACTGGGTATCCAAATTTTCCGTCTAAGGTGAATTAAAAAAAACCCATTGAAATTCCATAATTGAATATTGCACATTTTTTTCATCTCACTACAGCGAGGAATATGCTAGATTCAAGAAATAATAATAATAATAATAAAGTAAAAACAAATAATAAACCTTAAAATAAAATAAAACACCGAAATGAGAAAAATTCAAGACATGAAATTGAGCCCGAAGAGCTATGTTCAAAAACGCGGTTCAAGAAAACAATCGATCTAAAAATTTAGTGCACGGTTAAAACATAATAATTTGCCCGCGCGACCGTAAAATTCATTAATCAGAAAAAAAAAACGTTAATTGTGATTCGTTCTTACCTCCCAATTTATCTTAAAACACATGATAATGAGAGGCTTATGTAAAGCTTCTTTATTTTTACTACCGACTTAAGAAATCTGCTACGTTCTACACAATTATGTATTCACAAATTGTTATTTTTACTTTTTAAAGGTCCCTACGCATCACGGATCTTCGTGACGATCCCGCGGTTCGATGAAGGGCGCCCGATAACCCTGGGTACAGTGGACGAGCAGGGCAACATCCTCGCCTACCCTGACTACTCCTGGCATGACAACCAGGGCTCCAACTGTCTCGGCTTAACATCTGTCTTCAGAGTTACTGTACGTAAGAATTTTATTACGAATAAACCTGATAAGTTACGTCATCATCTACATAAATGAGACTATGTTCTAGAACCCAACAGAAGAGGCCATGGCTCAGGCATAATCATAGGTTACTGGCTGGCGATTCCTTCAGATCGTTGAAGCTCCCTATAGGTACCTATAAGGACCATCGCATTTGGTTACTCTTGATGCTAACCCTTTCACACTTGGCAAAATGCTAGTACAGTTGATGATGAAAACATTTAGGGTCAATTAAGTCGAAGGTTAAGGAAGGATAAAAACATTTAGCTTCCTAATAAAAACCTTAATTAGGTACCTACTTAGTTATGCTAAAGATGATGTAGTCTAATTAAATGAATACCTAGGGAAAACCTTGTATGTTCATAGGTAGGCACTTGTTGTTCAATATAATCAACAAAGGCCATTGTCAAGTTAATAACCATGTTTATGGTCTTTATTGCATTGATACCTAGATAATAAGATGTCCTCAGCAACATTGAGACCTGGAATTATTTCCTGACATTTCCGTATCTGACGCAGGTCTGAAAGAAGTTGGGTAATTCAGGTTATTGAAGATACACGCGATGAGTCTTACGGCAAGCACTGCATCGTGATTTACATGGCTACTGACGTAGGAAGTACTCACAATGTTAACACAATAAGCATGTCGGTAAAGATGCAACATAAAACAAGTACAATGGTATTTTTGAACAAGGGCCAGTATTGTGTCTTGCATAGTACATAATATAGGCAAGTATTACCCAAAGCTAATGAATAGCGCGTCAGCTATATGAAACATTATTTTAGGTCAATACAAAATCTAGTTTTCCATATAAGTATTACCTACGCTTTATCTACACTTGTTATGTGATCATCCAAAAGTATTTTCCAGCTAAGTCACATCTTACATCTTCAAGACAAAAAACACAGGACGTGACTTGTTTTCCTTTTAACTTTAATCATTGTGTTTGCTTAAACAACAAACAAATCAATGACATCATCAGAAGGTACCTACGTAGATCAATGAGACCCGGATTCAATGGGAGTTCAGGTAAAAATCTATGTGACCATCATTGTATCCGTTGATTACCTACTCTATTGTTACACTGACCCGGGAAAGCCTATCTACATCAAATTGTGTTCGATAGATTGACCTGCCATTTACGACTTTGTTGCAGCTCATGTTCGGCTTTTGAAGTCGTCAGATAACTCATATTTCCAATAACTAGTGATTTGATAAAGTTATTTATTTATTCGATTTTTTGCCTTAACTAAACAGAAACATGAATTCGAACTAATATATTGATATATTGATGTGATAAGGTTCAGTTTGCTTTATATGGGATTTTAATTATTGAAGACGTGTGTTCTAGTATAAGTTTATTGAGCGACTAGTTTTGTTTCAAGAAATTTATGACATATACATACATTGCTGTTACTAGTAGTTATGAGCGTTGAACGCAATACGTCACAACATACCGCCCACCAAAAGGCCTGTAATATATAAATTCCGATTTTAAATGAACTTTCTTCATCACATTTTCAGATAGACGAATGCCAGCGCCTGTGGGTGATGGACGCCGGCAAGATCAGCGACCAGCAGGTGTGCCCCCCTCAGCTGCTTGCGTTCGACCTCGCCACCGACACGCTCATCTACCGCCACATCGTCAACAGCTCCTTGTTTACTGACATGTCGCTGTTCATTACACCTGTTAGTATTATGTTGTTTGAACCTATTATAAAATGAAACGCAACGTCTCTCTGTTCGTCCGTAGTGCGCTCATATAAACTCGAGAATAAACTTCCGAATTATTGTTTACAATGTTTTCTGGTTAGGTTTTGGAAATTTTTGTACGTTTGGTATATTATAGCTGATTAATTAAGAAGTTGAATAGGAAATCCAGTCAAAAGGAAGTTGGATATCATTTCCTTTACCATTCTAGATGTTAATCTTATGTGTGTGTAGGTGGTGGACATCAGGCCTCGCGGCGCCGGCGACTGCGCCGACACGTTCGTGTACGTGGCGGACGTGTCCGCGTACGGCCTGCTTGTGGTGGACGTGATGCGGGACAGGTCCTGGCGTGTCACCCACCGCCTCTTCTACCCCTTCCCTTCCAGAGGAACATTCACCATCGACGGTATGTCCGACCTCTATTCGAGTTATTAATCGGCTGAAAGTAACCTACCACATAAAGATTGAAATAATTTGCACGTCGCGCGTCGTATGTGCCGGCCGAAACGGGCCGGACAAGCGATGAAAATAGTTTTCAAGTATTGACTAGAAGAGTATTTTCATCGCTTTCTTGGCCAAGCATCGTAATCGAGGCCATCAGAATATAGCAGTTCAAAGTGTCTCGTAATAGGCGGACTCTCTCTGTGACGTTAGAAGCACTCCGAACACGTAGATGAAGTGCGCAGACCGCAGACAAACCTAGTTCAAAGTTGCCGATTCCCTTGTTCACAATTAAATTAAATTTAAGTTCAGTACATCTTTTTCTTTATATGTATTTCATTAGGAAAAGGACAGAAGATAAATTTTTGTTTAGTCCTGTCAAATTAATCAGCGCTTGACGTAAATTGACGTAATTTTAGTAGGCAAGTTTTTAATCACGTCTAAACTTGTATGGAGTAGTGACAGGTGCTAATTAATTTGACAGGACTAAACAAAAATTTATCTTCTGTCATTTTCTTAATAAAATAGAATGAAAAAGGTGCACTGAACTTAAATTTAGTTTAGTTTGGGAATAAGGACTTTGGCAAATGCATTTATGCGCTAATATTTGCGTAAACAGGCAAGGTAATAAATAAGATCCGACATTGGCGCAACTTGCCATGGAGAACAAGTTACAACAAAATTTTTCCTTATATCAGGTAGGTTATGTTCGGACTACACAGTTAATGCTACAGTGTGGGAATTTTGTTCAGACGCTGACAGAATATTATTTTGTAAACATAACTGCGGGTAATTAGGTATATTTAGTGAAACAAACAACTTGTCTGGCCCTTATGTTGTCCCCGTACAAATAAATACGCGACCAAAATTATACTGTGACCAATATGTAATCTCTACGGCATGAAAAAAAAATGTATGGTCAATGCACGCTTACCGGTTCATTATTTTTTTTATTCTACAATGGTTTTGCTCTTGACTCTAGTCTAGGTCAGAGGTGACAGAGATAAAGTCGAATTATTATTTTATTTTATTATTTATTTATTTACGAGTATGTACACACAAAATACTTATTCTTATTATTTCAAATTATTTGCATTTTGTGGTGAAGAACGTCATACTTAATATGTGATTTACCTATATAAATCATCTTTATTGTTTCAGGCGAAAGCTTTGATCTAATGGACGGCGTGTTGGGAATGGCTCTCTCACCGTACCAGCGCGGCCGCGATCGCTTCCTCTACTTCCACTCACTCGCCTCCACCACCGAGAACGTGGTGAACACCAGAGTCATCAGGAACGATTCGTACTCTGAGGACCTTAACATCGACCCGGACGCTGTTTACGTAAGCTAGCGACAAAATGAAGACAATTTATGTAATCAAGTCATATGTGAAAAGGTTTAAAAGCAATCTGTTTTATTTTAAGGTATTCCCGGAAGAGCGCACAAGTCAGTCAGCAGCTGAAGCCATGGACCGTAACGGTATCCTTTACTTCGGCTTAATGGAGCCGCCTAGCATCTGGTGCTGGAACTCTGCCACCGAGTTCTCGCCTCGCAACTTCCATGCGGTGGCCATCAATAAGGAAACCCTGCAGTTCGCCAGTGGCGTGAAGATAGTCATGAACGCCAAAGGAGAAGAAGAGTTATGGGTGTTAACGTCAAGTTTCCAAAGAGTAATGACGGGATCTCTTTCGTCAGATAGGATAAATTTCAGGATTCATGCTGAGAAGATTAAAAATATTTTAGCTAACTCTCCGTGCAGAGATTCCCCAAAGGGGCGAAAGCCTGGCTACCATGCCAACCTTATCGAAAAGGCCGGAGACGGTCATACTCCTCGTCCGCACAGGTATGGCAGTGCCTCGTATCTGTAGAGATTAGTGCCATGTCCGATCGGTTGCTCAGAAGATTCATGTGGCATAACTGGCCATACGTATAGACTACTATTGATTATATTTTAAGACACTCACAGGCCCTCTTTATTTATTCGGTTATTGTATTTGCCGTATGAAACTGTTTTAAGTCGGTCATCTTTATAATAAGTTCAAGTAATTTATTTTAATGACTGATGCGACCGGTATGAAAGAATAAATGACTGAAGTCTTAGCTTAGAACATTTTATAAAAACGCTATCGTGTTTTTATTTTATGAAAAATCCTATGAATATTATAAATTGCTTATACACCAAAGTCACTTTTTAAATTATTATGTGCCGTTTATGCTGCAATATTTCATACAATATTATGTGTTGTAATCATCTTAATTTTAAATAATTATAACGTTATGAATAAAAACCGTTTTTTTTATTTTAAATTAACTGTTTTATTAATGTCTTCTAACTGAAGTCCTACTATTAGAAACTAAAATACAGCAAGCGTTTACTGTCGAATGTTAGGTAAACCCAATTTATTGATATTTAATATAATATTTGATTCTTCCACGATACAAGGTGATTCTTTTTGAGATGGTCATATCAATGTGTTTGTCTTCAAATCCAATAACCACGCCACCAAGGGCATCTGCAGCTACAATTTCTTTGAGTTGAATTTTTTTCCCTTTTTGAACAAACCTTTTTAAAATATCCACGAGTGCCTTCCGTGTAGCTTCGTCGAGTGGATCCGCGGTGATGACTTCGCAGAGAGCCTCGTTCCTGTGCGCCACCATGACAGCAAGGAACATTTTTATCATTCGTCGTAACTGCTTCAGACGACCATTTTCAGCCACCAAACCAAGAAAATTAGTCGCAGCTTTTGGCATTCCTGAACCACAACGAGCGAGCGATTAACCTAAATATCTCTTCCAGGGCCTTCCTGTCGACAGCGCCTTGCACTTAATAAATATAATAACCTAATCTAAAACTCTAACATACCTGCTTCGGTGCTAATAGCCGATAGTAACTTAGCTTTTCCAGCTCGAGATATCAGACTGGTTTCCATGAAGTCGACGACTTTAGGCTTCTTCAGTACTTTTTGGAGATCACTCAGACTTTTCTCTACCTGATCCAATTGATTCATTTGCGAAGCGGCACTGTACAGTGCTGTCACGTAGCGGCCTTCCAAACCTTTCCGTGAACAGAATTTTTATATGAATTACGTACGCACTTCGTGTACAAACACTGTTCTTTGGGGAATATGGCGTAAGCAGGTTTATCTAAATTCAACAAACAACGAAACGAGTGTTGTATGTAAGAATGTTATTTACTCAACAATTGTTAAAGAGGTGAATTTGGCGAAAGCCCTGATGTGTCATTATATTTGTTAAACACTTACCAAATACTGGAAGCGGTGGTTTTTTACTTTGAGAAGCGGTTGTCATAGTTCTTATAAATATACGTAACATTATCTAACGGTTGTGGAAAATCTTCAAATTGTAAATTGTTACGCTTTTGATGAAAGAAGCGACAAATTATATTTTATTAAATTATCAATGTCTGTTAGAAATCAATACAGGTTATAAATGCATACTTTTAATTATTATTTTTAATTATAACATAAAACCCTTTTTTGTACATGGAGTATGGTATACAAGCAATGTATAAAATATACGACTAGGTATAGCTGTTTCAAGTGAGCACATCGTATTGGAAAGCTTGGTCGGTTTCTAGTAGCGCTCTGATATAGATGACCAGGGAACCGAGAGCCATCGCTGATGTCAGCGAGTTGCACGCACCACCTTCCGACGTAGCTGCTTTCTTCACTCTGTACTCTTCCTGTAATGAAGAAATTTAAACTCGAATGGTATTTTCACGGTACCTAATGCAAGAAATTTCGGCAATTGATACGGTAATGGTAATACCTTTTTTGTCAAACTATGAATAATATAGCCAAAATACCTAGATATAACGCAGGTCTCATTTACAGAGTTTTTGTGATCACTTTTTTAACTTGCTGAGAAACTAATGATTGAACTGCCTAGGTAAGGTAATTTGTTTCGGATTAATATAGACATTTTCGATTCAAAACAAATCGAAGCATAGCAGAGTCAGTCACTGATTTTACAGTGTGCTTTCTTTTTCTTCTATTAGACACACAAATAAAATTAATGGTGCATTAAATAATAATTGTAATCGAACAGTTCGATTTAGAATAGATAGTAAGATTTTGTCCCAAAAAGAATTGGTAATGCTTGGTGCATCTACGTGTTGAGGAAATATAATGAACGAGATGAGTTGATGTAGGGATCTTCCTGAAATAAATGACTGCTTCTATGATTTAAGATGTTGAAGGACGCTACACACAAACCTCTCTATCTTTAGCTGGTGGGGCTGATGCGGGTCCCACAAACCCAGTTAGTTTCAAGAACGGCTGGCGATCATCTGAGTAGCACCCCTTCGGCTCCTGCCACGCCAGGATCCTGTTCATCCAACGGGGCTTAATGAACTCCCCATAGCCTTGTGTCGCACAATATAAAACTGAAAATATTGAACGAAAACTTTTTTTATTAGGTATGTTTATTAAATTCATGTACCGTGTGGTGCCGGATGTAAAGAATAGCACCACCCCATTTCCTCCCGTGGGTGTCGTAAAAGGCAACTAAGGGACTTACTAGAGAATGGGCAGCAGCGTTCTCTATGCATTCTTAACACCATACTGCGATCGCCAACCCGCCTGCCAAGCGTGGCGATTATGGCAAACCCCCCCAATTGGGGAGTCTTACATATGTCCAACAGTGGACGTCTTTCGGCTGAAATGATAATGATGATGATTAAATGCATTAAGAATTCTGAAGGTAACTGTTTTGTGTGGTAGTGGTAAAAACAAATGATTAAAATTTATGAATTTACAGCTATCTCACTTTGTTGCATAAACAATGTTTTAGTTCCAGGTGGATGGTCCCAGGCTTCCAATGACTTAGATTCTTTATAAACTTGAATACAAAGTTTATAAATGTGTGCAGCGAGATCGAGTCCTTCCAAGCAGTCGAACAAATAAGCTAAAGCGGCTGCTCTGATTCTGCTAGTCTGCTGGAACGCTAGGCCTGAGCCCTTCAGTATTTGCGCTGAGCACTCGGGTGTCAGCTCGCACGTGCCGTCCGTCTGCGTCGTCTGCGACTCCATCGCTGATATCAACAAGTGCATCGTGCACGCGTCTGGAAATCAAACTTGAAATTTAAACTGGGTTGGCAAGCTTTCACCTCATTTTCATTGTCACCAATGTTGATTAATATCAAGTGGCGACGCTCTGTGGTTATTGGCGGAACTAAAAAAATTCGGCCTTCGAAGAAATCGACCGTGTCAGGGTCTGAATTGAAAACTAGCTTTACACTGAATACTAAAGTAAGTTACGCAGCAACGCAATTAGAATTTCTATTAGTGACAATTTCACCATTAATTTTAATTTGTTTGGCTTGAAAGGACAGTTTATTTATAATAATTTATTGTAATTTACAGGTACGTGCAGTTCTTTATAACAGAATTTTATTGTAGAAGTTATTCTAGATTATATTTCCATTCATAATGACTAACCTGCTGCCTTTCTTGTCGGCATCTTAGTTCTCGCCTCTTGCACGTATTGTTCGAATGCAAAGCGATAAGGCTTCTGTGTGCCCATTGTGCCAATTGTGATTGGCTCCATTAAACTTGATAGCACCTCTAGGTTTTCAAATATCGCTTTTGAAACTGTAAAAAATTAAAACAAGACTCAGTTTATTCAGTGACGGATTAAGCAAGCGCGGAGCCTGTAGCAAATTCTACCGAGGAACCCTTGATCTGCTATGGGTTCTCAAGTATAAACGGATAAAAAAAAACCAAGATATTTCCAAAATAAAGACCCTGTAAGAATGGCAGTTAATATTGATAATTAGAAGTCACGAATCGAAATTTCCCAGGTTCCATTTAAATAACATGAGAAAAATATGTATTTTTCGCCAACGAAAAAATCGGTTACCGATTGTCTGACGTGGATTGTCTTAGTCGGAAAGGGTGTTACGTTTCACGTTTTTATGACATTTAATATTCTACGTCTTAATAAGTTTCACTAAAGAAATTACGTCCAGGCGGAGGTGGCCCGGTTTGGATACGCGGGGCCCCCTTTTGCGCGAGGCCCGTAGCAATTGCTACTCTTGCTACGTGGTTAATTCGGCATTGAGTTTATTCACAAAAAAAAAATCTGCGATTGCAATGTTATGGATATTGAATGACTTTTCTCCGTGTTTGTTACATACTTAATCAGTTTTATCTAACGCATGCGCGTCTTCTTGATCTGTTTTTAAAGGTGTGTGAAATAATTCAAAAATCACCAAATTACCGACTGACTGATTGCGTAAATTAATTAACCCAGTACGTAGTCAATTACAACACACGTAGACCTCTCTACAGAAGTCATCGCAGTAGCGACACAGATTCAGCGTGTAGAGAAGTGTAAAAAATAGGTACCTACTTATCGCGTGAATCTGGTTTCCAGCGTACGACATAGGTATACAATATCCAGTGTACATGCATCAGGGTTTGAGTTAACGCATTTGTTTACTATACATATCGTCGCATTAGTGGTGAAGAGAGCTAAGCCACACTTTTGACCGAATTGAGTTATGAATACCAACATACTCGTCATTAAACAGAGATTCTAGTGGTGAAGAGATCTAAGTGATAGCTCAACTATACCCAAAGTCTCTAATTCAGATAATTTATGTAAACAAAGTAATGTCAAAAATGTCACTGTCAAAATGACAGGACAGTGGTGCAAAAAATTTTATCATATTCTTTTTTTGTAAATAGTCATCGCTAAAATTAAAGTGAATTAATTATAAGAACTATGCAAACAAAATACCGTTGCCATACAATGTATTGTGTAGTATGTCGGAGACACATATGATCGTCATAATCAGGCCTTTTAAGTCCAGTGCTAGACGTAGGCCTCCCAAAATCGATTTCCACTTGAAACAGTTTACTGCCGTTTTCATCCAAAATGTGGCTAGATATGCTACTTACAATATGAATCTATGAATGAGAGTTGTAATATTAGTGTTGTTGAAGATGTAAAAAATGTGAAAATGTTTGGATCTCCTGCATTGTTACCAGTATCATTAAATATTTTATACCAGAAAATCTCCTTTTTTTAATAACTTTGTCTAAAACCGGAAATTTATAAAAATAATTACGGTATCATTATTTGTTAATTATTATTTCTTAAAATCAGTACTTAAAAGAAAATGTAACCTCTTTTTTCGACATTTTATGTGAATTACCATTACGAAGATATTTTTTTGATATATCCCCTTTGTTTACATAAATTATCTGAATTTGAGACTTTGGGTATAGAGGTTTGGTTTTTCATTCAGACATGAAAGGAGTTAAATGAAACTATAATAGGAACAAAAAATCAAGTGGTGAATTTTTGATTTATAATTATCTTGGAACCAATTTAGTGTGGAATAGCTCCCTTCACTACTAAGGCGACGATATTATGGTGTATCTATTCAAACACGAAATATTTTAAGAGATACACCTATAGGTGGTAAAAAAGCCATGGAAACTTTATTTTTATATGAGTATATTATTTAAAAAAAAAAAAATGATATGATGATTAATAATTATCAAAAGGCACCGCGCTCATGCCGCCACCGTCACCGCGTCCGGGCGGGTCATTCATAGAATAAGTAAGTAAAGGTTTTTTTGCAAAATGTCTGCAATTTTAAAATTATAATAATTATGTAAAAAATAAAAAGCTGTTATGGCTTTTTTACCACCTATGGATCATCATCATCATCATTTCAGCCGAAAGACGTCCACTGCCAGACATAGGCCTCCCCCAAGCACCGCCACCTCGACCGGTTTTGTGCTTCCCGCATCCAGCGGATTCCAAGAACCAAGAACCAATGTAACCAACATAGCTCGAAGAATTGCCAAACTTAAGTGGCAATGAGCAGGGCACATTGCGCGCAGAACAGATGGCCGTTGGGGCCGAAAGGTTCTGGAATGGCGACCGCGTACCGGAAGACGTAGCGTTGGAAGGCCTCCCACAAGGTGGACCGATGACCTTATGAAAGCCGCACCAATGGATGTTTCTCTTAAAATATTTCGTGTATGAATAGATACACCTTATATAGGTAGCAGTTAAACATGAGTCTTGTTGTATACCAATAAATAAATCAAGCGAAAGCTAGCAGAGGAATTATTGTATAATTCAATGATATAACTTCAATAAAATCCATATATAAGAGAGAAACGCAATCAGTTTCACTGTCCTGCTACCGACGTTAACCATAATAGCACTCGCATTGATTTATAACGATTTGATTAAATATTTTCTCTCCGTCAAGTAAAGCTTTGTTTCCACTACTCCGTTAAGAAATGCTAAAAACCTATACTCCATTTGAAATAACATTAGACATAAAAAAATACTATTATTAAATACAGTCCGTTCAACCGATTTTGACTTCTATTCCGTAGGCATAAGGATGGTATTAAACCAGGGTTCGAAAAAATCAGATTTTTATAATAAATATCAAAAATACGATTTTTTTAAATATATATCGGATATATATCCAAGCCAAGAAAAAGAAGCGAATTTCATTCTGTAAAGGGATTAAACACTTAAAAATGTGAAAGGAATTTGTAAAATATAGGTGTCAAATTACCACATTTTTTATTTTAAAAAAGTAACAATAGTATTTTAGAAAGAAATTTTTAATGAACACTTAAAAAAACAAGTACGTATTATTATAATAATCTTCATTTGTTTGTGAGATAAATCAACTAATTTTAATAATAATTTGTAATCATAAAAAAGTAAAAAGTATATTATTCTGAATTGTCGTTTTTCGCTACGTGTTGTACTACATTAAACTCCAAAATTTTGAGTTCAGAAGACTAATCGAAAAATCAATTGATATACAGGGTGTTTGGCAGAACGTTGAACATACGAAAATGGTGGATAGGTATGGGAATGGTGGCTACTTACTCAGGCCTAATTTATTTGGCCCTGGCCCCCTGGATATTAAAAAAAAAAAATTTTTTGCTTTCTTCTAGTTTCACCACTTTCTTAACTTTAAAGTGTAATTTGTATTAAAAATGGGTAAAACAGGCAATATTTTTATTTATTACATCTTTCTGTAAGTTTGAGGAGTCATAACTTTTTTTCTAGCTAACATCTGAATAAAGCAATAATTTTATAAGAATCTGCCAATATTAAAGATAAAAAAATAAACTAAAATATTGCCTGTTTTACCCATTTTTAATAAAAAAATACACTTTAAAGTTAAGAAAGTGGTGAAACTAAAAGAAAGCAAACAAATTTTTTTTTTATATTCAGGGGGCCAGGGCCAAATAAATTAGGGCTGAGTAAGTAGCAGATGACCCCACCTATCCACCATTTTCGTATGTTCAACGTTCTGCCAAACACCCTGTATATCAAGATAAAAATCAATTAAAGAAAAAAAAAAGAAAGAAAAAACGTTTATTTGCGGTAAACATGACGCAAAAAAAAAGAACACAACACAAAAAAAAAATATTAGTTTGGGGTAAATATGCGTCACATCCACGCAAAACGGCCATCGCTCAGCATAATGCTGCGACCCTATGCGAGACAGAGCCCCAGCGCTGGTTTTCAGCGACAGCCGGCGTTGACGTGATGACGTCGACCAGTGCCCGGTGCAGCATATAATGAGATAAAAAATAACATAAATACACAATACATAATTATTACTAATAGTTTTTATAAAAAATAATATTTTAACAATAAAAAAATGGCAACATTCCATTCCATTCAATTGATATATATCGTGATATATATCATGATATATATCCGCTGATATATATCGGCGAACCCTGTGTTAAACGCAAAAAAGCGTATACAATACCAACTGTTTACTGCAGCTGCCAATTGTCATGCCACCAACGCAATAGAAGTCAAAATCGGTTGAACGGACTGTTAAAAGTGTTTACTTAAATGTCTATAATCTTATTTCAAATGGAGTATAAGTTCATATTATATCTCCTGATCTGGTTTGTCAGTAGTGGAACATATGGATACTATTGTAAAGTGGTTGTTGTAGATTATAGGTATTTTTATTACATAAATGAAACAGTCAATAATAGTTCTACTATATTGGCATATAATACGTAACGAAAAGAATAATTCAAATAGAGAGTCGGCCGCTTCGATCGAATATACTCGTACTCGAAGAGCAGACGCAAGTGCGACTTGCTTGCAGATCTAGTGCACAAGCACCTTAAATAGAAAGTTATTACTGCCGAGAGTGACCGTTTAGAAAAAATCACTGTTCACTTAATATATTGGCACATTCCAAAGTAACGTATTCATATAAATTACGCAAGTCAAATACATAAGTATCAACCTACTTATGTATCCTATATATATACCTATATTGAAATTCCATCTGCCTATGAATGACGTGTAAGTATGCAATTAATCATGAAAATATTTTATTCTAAATTAGTAAATGGATGCATTGCCAAAAGTTTATGCTGATTTGGTCTGGGCTGGGTGTGGCCAGCTGTGTCACAATCACAGTTGCGTTCGTAACTAACATTTATATTAAGTCCGCCTCTGTACATTTTTTTTTTGTGCTTAATTAATAAATAAATAAATAAATTACTCAATACAGTTAAAACTTTGAGGGTTTCCGTATATAGAGGTTGCTAAAGAGAAATTATTACCTAAATATCTGCTTCTGTCTTAGAGCTCAATCTCATGATGTCCCTGTTGCTAGCCCTAACCTCATCAAAAGGTTTGTTTGTCCAATAATCTAAGGCTTTATTTTTTGGAAAACGAAAATTTGTTAGTTTCCAATATCAAGTTTTCGCAATTTAGAATTGCATGCCATGTTTTAACATAGTTTCGCTACGCAGTCCCATTTCAAAAGACATAATTATGTAAATAAGAATCATAACGTACACTTCATTAGGCTAGGTCACTGGGTGTCGCCTAGATTAAACCATCTATTACGAATATATTACCTACAGGCTTTTATTTTATTAGCTATGGTAAAATGCCACGGCAATCGGGGTTTCTCAGAGCACCTATAACTCAAATCAGATGCACCGGTTTAAATATGAAATCAGTTGCTCAATTCCCAGGTAGGAGCGAATGAAATATCGGGCAAGTGGTCCCACTACGGGCAAAAGCCTTAGCATTGTTCAAAGTTGGGCAAGCATGCGTCAACAAATGCCTAAATGATTTATTTTGCATTTGTACTGGCCAAATGCAAGTTGAACTTATGCAACAATTAATGTTCGATATTATATCTACCACTTTTAATGACTCATTGAACAGTGCGAAATTCAACATTAAGTTAATGTTTTAAACTAACATACCTAGGTATATATTGTAAGGGCTTATTCCCAGGCGCTCCATAATTTTATTCCCGGCGGCTCCAAATTAAAAAATCAATATAAATAATTTTAGTATTTTATTATTTAACTAATAAAATTATGGAGCTCTTAGGGACCAATGTATGGAGAGAAATTGTTTAGATAACAATAGATTTGGAGCTCCTGGGAATAAGTCATTGTAAGTTTGTACTGAAATATTAAAAGAAAAAACTTGAATGTGTGTAAATAAATACCTACCTACCTAACTGAATTTGGATTTTTATTTCATCGAAAATGTGTGTGTATCTACTTTATCTTATCTTATTTCTTACTAATATTATAAATGTGAAAATTTGTGAGGATGGATGGATGTTTATTACCCATTATGACAAAACGGCAGAACGGATTTGGATGAAATTTGGCACACATATAGTTTATAACCTGGATTAACACAAAGGATACTTTTTATCTCGATATTGCTATGGAATCGAGACTTGTTCGGGTGAAACCGCGGAGCGCAGTTAGTAATATAATATACCTTTACCCAACTAGTAAATTCACCTAAAAACTATCCCAAAAGACTGTAACAGCGGAGGAAAAGTTTGATGTAAAAAAAAAACCACAGAGAAGCCCACCTTAAAATGTTCATGAAGTGATTTCAGCAATTCGTTTTGTTTTTAAGTCCCTACCTAAGCTAGCTATTACGGTACCTTAAAATTCTCAAAAACACTTACGCAACTTTTTGAACTATGTGTACATCTAGATGGGTATCTAACTGGGTGCAAAACTAGCTTTTGCATCGCTCACTTTGGATGCTGAATGAGGCAACAGTGAATTGCTTAGGTAACGGTTACTTCCTAGGATAATAGCAAGCCACAAGGAACCAACGTAAATTAATCTGTACATGAAATTTAAATCAATTTTCAAATAAATGCATTTTTGAGGTTTTGCTTATGCTTTTTCCGTGACTGATAGTGATATCAATCACAATTTAAACATGCATCGTACCTACGGTATCACATTATCAAAAAACTTAGCAATTAGCTTGAGGAAAATCGACAATATATTCCTAATACGTAGTAGTGATTGTTTTTACAGTAAAAAATTAATTACTGTTTGGGTATCTATTTCATTGCCATTATTATTTTTCCCGAGATAAACACTCGCAAAAACGTATAAAGAAATACAACAGATAACAGCCAATCGAAATTGGGAACAAAAAATAATCGGAAAACGGATATTATTCGACATCATTAGATATACTCAGATAGAGTTTGACTTAAGTATAGTTATAATAATCGTGACTAATGATTGTGTCTGATTGGGTATTATTGTTATGAAGACACAAAAGCTTAACTTCTAAATTCGACCTTCGATATGAAATGTTGTATAACAAAGGTACCGATAGTCTCTCATGATCTCTCATTATTTTTATTTCTAAATGACACAACATCATGCTGAGATAGAAGTCTTTTGGCCTCGCACAGGACCTTCTGTTTTTTTTTTTTAATATTTATATAATGTTTTTTAATACTTTTATCATTATTTGTTTAGTTTAGTTTGTGATCTTCCTGTGCGAGTCACAATAAATACTTTGACTTTCTTTCTTTCTTTCTCTTTATCGCAAATCATTTATTTTAATTATAACATTAACGGAAAAAGCTGGCTAAGTGATTGTCGGACCACACACAATGAAGGGTTCCGTGGTTGGGATGAATTTATCCCAAGAACAAACTAATAAAATAATTGAAAAACAAGTTCTCCTCATTCCAAATTAAGTACGTATTTAGAGATTTAGCATGTTATTTGAAGAGCATAGACTTCTATTATATAGTTTTCTTGTAATCTATAACTATAGAACTATTTTCTGTATATTTTTCAAAAATTGTATATTTTTCCTTAGGTTCATGATGGTAAATTAGTTTCAGTTAGTTTCAGTAATGGTAAATTATCACCAATTTTCTTAAATAACTTTAATACTATTTATTGTAAAATTATTTAAAAAAAACATTTGAAACCCTCACAGTAAGCCCTTTCAGTTGATATTTTACACGGTACAGCATGCACGGTATGCAAAACTTTTTTTTAAACCTTGTTTCCTCCCAAAAATGACCCCCATATTCCAAATTCATTTATTATCGTTACACGTCCGTGTTTGGGTCACAGAAATTCATATGTATAGTTACCAAATTTCAACTGAATCGATTAAACACGGAGCAGTTGGCTGTGACAGACGGACAGAGAGACACACGAGAGTGATCCTATAAGGGTTCCGTTTTGTCATTCGGTCGTACCGAAACTTAAAAACGACCAAGATACTCCAAAGGTATATAATAGAACATGCGCGGTGGTGTTCTTTTTGTGTGAGATACAAGAAGAACCGAGACCAGTCCATGAAAAACAAGGTAAAGTACACTGTCGTTCTACCTGAGGCTGCCGGAAGCCACTGGATACAGAAAGCACAGGATGACGGTACCAAACGTTGTGACGATTCTTAGGTGAGCCCTATGTCCAGCAGTCTTCTTTCTACTGAACGATGAACTCTAAGAATGTAATGATAAAGTACAAACCATATTCGTAATCTTTACTCCGGTACACAAAACTGGGGACGTCCGTGTTGTTTCTGATGCGATCCATGCGTCGAGTAATATTCTTCAAATTCTCCTTGAGCTTGCCTGGTACCGACTTATCTAGCTCATTAATCGTATACTCTAACTGACCTGTAAAAATATTTCACAGTTTAGAAAGGGCTACATACAATTTAGGATTTTGATTGCTTTTATTTCTTGTGCTAATTTACATAGATGCATCTTTTAATCTTGTGACTTTTGCAATTGTGCGTAAGACTCTTTAAATTTAACCATTAATGACTTAAATTCTTGCAATGTTCTTAAAAGATAATTATCAGTAAATAATGCTCAAGGATGGGCTAAACCTTCACCAGTGAACTTAATTCGAAAGATAATTATAGGTAGAAGGATAGTTACCTCTAGCCATTCCCAGGGCAATGTACCACTCAGGGTCTTTCGAAGGCTTCTTCTCATAATGTTCCAACAATTTGTCCAAGGTGATAGATATTCTGTAAACTTTTGGAACATTGTATATGAAGTCTTGAGTATCAAAGTATGGGTAGATACCGTAAGTGAACTCGGCAGCCACAATTGTTAACAAGACGATATATTTTACGTACATTTTATAGAAAACTAACCGTTTTGTAGAGTGGAAACTAATGGTAATCGTAAAACCAATACAGTGGCCACCCGGCAACCACTGATTGGACCATTTGTACGTATTTTATTGAAGTCAATCGAAGTTGTATTTTCAATCAATAGGAGTTGTGATCTAATTTCTTAGAATTATTTGATAAAAGTGCTAACAGCATAAAACATTTATGAGGTAAGTTATTGCTACATAACTGCTTTATGCTTTTGATTTTAATTAATTATTTGAATCTCTTTTCAAGTTAATAAAATAATAACATTTATGCAATTAGTTCTTACATCAGCACTCGCTTATATTCTACCTAGTCTCATAGACTGTTTGCAATTATGTAGGTACTGAAAATATTAATATTAAGACTTAAATAAAATAGTTTTTAAATTACATCTGGAAACCTAAATGAAGATAGACGATCAATGATGGACTGTAACTGATTTGCGGCCTACAAGACTAGTAGGCCTGATGTTATACAATAAAGCGTACGGTCTATGCATCATTATTTTAATAAAGTCGTGATTCAGTAATTTACCGCGCAAACACAAAATATTAACCTACTTATGAAACATCTAAAACAACGTTGTGGGGAAACGTTTAAAAAAAAAAACTACAAGTAGATACAGATTCCCTTAAACATGTCACGAAGAGAACTCGTATAAATAGAGTCGCCAAAGTTAAAGTAATGGTAGTAGATAAATATTCCGTAATGGCCGCATCTTATGGCTCGTTAATTTAGAACGTTTCGTAATTAATCGTGATGTATCCCCACGATGAAATGCAGAAGCTGCTCGTGTGTATGTCTAAATCGCGAAAGCTAACCCGAGAGGGGCTGAACGTAGTCTTATGGAAAGGGCGCGAGCACACCACACCGCCAGACAAATTCAAGTGGCGTACTTGTACTCACGTATTTTTGCGATGCAGAGATTTGTATCGGGACCGTTCTGCTCACTTCATCGGATTAGTGAAAAAAGCGTTATTAGGAGTGAGAGGTTTCAGTTATAGTGTTTTAATAGATATTTGCATGTTACGTAAACCATGGCTGTGTCGCATCAGTGGTTCGTACAGTGGTCCGCCCCGCCGATGCTCTTCGCGGATATTACTAGTCAATACAATGACGTCAATGAACGATGGAAAAACGGTGGACCGAAGTGGAGTGACCCTTTAGTAGTTCCTGAACAAAGTGATGATAGTTATAATGACGATCAAAACCAAGGAAGTCGAATTGAAAGTAATAAATATACGTTTAAGACAGATACATTAAAAAATAATGGTAAGTTACTGGAATGATTCTTACTACATATTAGGATTATATTCTTTTTTATAATTTAATAGTTTGTTAGACACACAGATAATGCACTTTGGGATAATAGGTTTCCAGAAGGTTTAGTGATTATAAACAACAAATCTTTGTATAATTACCAGGGACCGATATCGATATTCGAAGAAAGAATACCGATATTTTAAAGAAAATACTCGTATTTTATATCAGTAATTTGAGTATCGGTATAAAATATCTTAATTATAATTAATTAATAATTATAATTAATAATAATAAATTAATAATTATATCGATACTCAGTACTGATATCAGGCTACAATATGACATCACAGAATCTTTATTGATGATTCTTCAGTCGCGAATCATATTTTAATCAAGATACAACCTGACGCTGACCTGCAAATTGCAAAAACGCAAAAAAAATAATAATAACGGTATTATATGTATACCCAAATACCGGTATTTATAGCGATATTTTGGTATCATGTATCCAAATTATATCGGTATTCAGTCTCTGATAATGACAGCATGATGTTATTAATTTTCGCCGACCTCAAGTAGGTACATACCTCCTTTACATGGGACCGGACGCGCAGCAGAAGTCTATGATGTCAATTAATCGAATCAGTCGTGCGCAAGACGGCACGGATTCAATTGCATATGAATTATAAAATTATTAGTTCTAGAGCATAATCACGACAAGTTGCGTTTTTATCATAATGTACATCCAATGAAGTGTATACGTGTATAATTTAAGTTATTTAACTGTTGAGTATAACGGAAAGATTACACACAGTAATTACTTGTTATTTAAGAGTTAATGATGGCCATAATGTAAATATCTGATGGACTAATCGAAACCGATTAGTCCATAAGATATTTACAGTAGTTTAAATAATTCATCGCAGTGACCGGAAACTGCTATTATTTTCCTAGACCAGGGTACCTTAAGGAGTTTTTAGTGCTGCTAATTATGAGCATTTATAATGGGCATTTCGATGGATGATAATGGCGCAGGTATTAACTAGGTAGGTACACTATGCGTAACTTTATAACGAACATAGTTGTTTCTATATTGACACATGGCCTGCAATCTGCTTAAACTAAAATTGATTCCTTCATTATTTTAGACCTAGACCTATCAGTGATTCTAGACGTAAACTATTTACAAAAATAATCTCGTCAAATCAGGTTTCCTGAATACAATTATTTAAGGTCAAATAAATGCATGCATACAGCATAGCTCCAAAGTTTCTGTTCAAAAACTGGAGAAAGAAACTTATATTTATTTATTTATTTTATTATTTATGTACACACAGTTAAATACATAGAGATACGACATAATTATAATTTCAGTACAAAGGTACTGCTTATTTCTTAAGAAATTTCTTCCAGCAGACCTGCGAAAGGAGAAATGAAAAAGAAATGTAGACAATAGTGTGTGAGAACATGAAGAGAATAATATGAATATGCGAAGTCTTAAACTAAAATATTAAAAATAACATATACTTAAATAAAGCTACGAAATATAAATACATATATATATACATAAAATACTCACAGTTGAGAGGAAAGGTAATGCTCTTTTACTCGATGTTTGAATAGAGATATAGGTTTTAAATCGCGAATGCTAGGCGGAAGCGAGTTCCATAATCTTACAGCATGGACAGAGAAGGAATAAGAATAGTAGCTAGTTTTATGAGGATGAGATTTAAGGAGGGATCTAAGGCGTGATCTACACGGTGCGTCGCTAGGACGAGCGTATGAAAATCGCTCACGTAGGTAGGAAGGATAAGACGGGTTGTGTAAGATGTTGAATAGGAGACATAAAATCTGAGTATTCCTACGAAGGCGGATTGGGAGCCACTTAAGTTCCTTGCGAAGGTGAGAAACATGGTCATACTTTCGAAGACCGAAAACAAAGTGAATACACAAATTTTGCAAGCGCTCAAGCTTGTTCAATAGCTCCTCAGTAGCATCTAGGTAGCAGGCGTCGGCGTACTCTATAATCGGTTGAATTAGTGTTTGTGCCAAAGTAATTTTAGTCTTCAAGGGCAGGAGACTTTGAAGGCTTTTCAGCGAATGAAAGGAGAAATGTACCTGTATAATTACTTTTATGTCAGTCAGGGCCAACTGTCTTACAACCAACTCACAATGTACACGAAACTCGTGGGATCATATTAAATTACGTTATATTTTAAATATACCTCGATCTTGTCCTTAGTAATGAATAGATACCATCTATTACCTGATAACATTACTAATGCAACGTCACCCAATAGCCACCGACCGTGGTTTTGTCAAATCCTCTATTTTGTTTGAATCTATGTTCATTATCAGGTTGTATTTGAAAGACAAGGGATGGCAGAACATTTTGAAGTCAATAGGCATTATCAAATGTCAGGCTACCCCGAGGACACTCAAATACAGTTCTGTGATCAAAACTATAGGTACCGTAAAACGGGGTGAATAGGGACAAAACTTTAAAAGGGATTTTAACATTGAAATAATGTAGTTTGTTGCCAAAAAAGGCCTCTAATGTGTTAACTGTATTATAATTAACGATTAAGTGTCCTTCTTGACAACAAACTATATTATTTCAACGTAAAAATCCATTTTAAAAATTCGTCCCGATTCACCCCTTTATTCCTATTCACCCTGTTTTACTGTAACCTTATTATGCCTAATGATAAACAATTGAATTTCCACATGGGATTAGCATAACACAAAAATATGCCTCTATTTTAATCTCCAAACGCAACTGCAATATTTACTAACATTTGGTGTCAACATTCTTTAACTAAACTTGTAAAATAATTGTTTTACATATTAAAAATTGCTGCATGTACAGTTAATAGTAGTATGTAACCCACTCAGTGCCACTCAACGTTTTTCTTAAGCAATATCGAGCTGGTGAAAGTAAAGTCGATTACACTTATCGGTCAACAAAACCATAGCGGGTGGAATATGCCTCTAATTGTAGTATAATACCGCACGCAAGTTTAGGAGAACAGCTTCAAAACTACTAAAATGATTTGTGTTTATATAATTTACAAGCAAATTAGTTGTTGTGTAATGAGAATTAACAATCTGACTGCTCACTGTTCCGAAGACAATATAATACTTAGTATACATCAAACTGTAACTTCCTGTAAGTTTTTACAACGATAAAATTTGCGCAGTGGATATAGGAATAGGATAATACTTATACGAGTATTTGTCTAATGATTTTAAGTATTTACATAATTTAATAGACATAGTTATTGTCTTCTCGTAGTTACATAATGAAAACAAATATATTGCCTACATAAAGTAGTGAGGTTACAGAATATACGTGGAGGAGCAGATGCAACAATGTGCTCATCTAGGCGTCGAGTATCAAAGTTATGATGTAACTGAATGCAACGAATTGCATCTATGAACAATTATAAATATTCACATATAAGTAACTAGATTATACACCGTGGCATTTTAGTCGTCTTACAAAGACAGCCCACTTCATGTATCCAATGACTACTAATCATTCATGTAAAAAAAATATATTTTTTGAGCATTACATTTTATTATATATTTTTTATTAATTATGACGCATGACATAGTTTAAAAAACCCTGTTACGAGTGCAGTCCGAGCCTTGTTTTACAAGGGCGCCGCGGAATGGAGCGGCGACATCTTTATCAGACTTCATTCACCCTAACGCAAAAATGTGTTTTTTACTATTGCAACTTGAAACTTAATCTAAATCCATTCTGCGGCGCCCTTGTATCACAAGGCTCGGACTGCACTCATAACAGGGTGTTTTAAACTATGTCATGCGTCATAATAAAATAATAAAAAATACAAATGTTCAAAAAAAAAAATATTTACATGAACGATTAGTAGTCATTGGATACATGAAGTGGGCTGTCTTTGTAAGACGACTAAAATGCCACGGTGTATATATGTAGTTTCAAAATATACACTTGCTATCGAGCCGCGTCGTCACGTCATAAAACAAATCTACGTTATGAAAAAACTACAAGACAGCACACCTATTAAAATTCTCCTATCAATTTAACTAGGTATCTGTCAATGTACTCCAGTATGGAATCTCCGTCTGGGGCGGAGGTGGGAAAAGCACATTTATTGAAATATAGAAAAAGCTCAAAGACCCGTAATCAAAGTAATGCTTAGAAAACCCTTTCCCGACAGATCTGCTATACAATGAATTTCCGGTTCTCCGAGTCGAATGTTCCGACTGCTGGGACACAGGCGAGTACGTCAACTATTCTTCTATAAAACAAAATCGGCTTATTTACACCATTTATAACTCAAGAACGCCAGGACCGATTTTTATAATCTTGGATTTGTTGGATTTGTCTCCGCCCGGAAAAATTATGTAGAAAATTCACTTTCTCATGCACTTTTTACAGAACGGCTTTTTTGATGATATCTCGAGAACGGATTGGGGAACGGGGAACAAGAAATTTCAGGCAGACGAAGTCGCGGGCAGAAGCTAGTATATATATATATATATATATATACTAGCTTCTGCCCGCGGCTCCGCCCGCGTACATGTCGGTTATTGCGTAAAAAAGTAGCCTATGTCCGTCTCCATAACCCAGGCTATGTCTCTGCCAAATTTCATGACGATCGGTTCAGCGGTTTAGGCGTGAAAAGGTAACATACAAACAGACAGACAGACAGAGTTACTTTCACAATTATAATATTAGTATGGATTAGAGGTGGGCGCCGACCAAAAATCTCCACTTCTTTGGGATCGACCGAAGTTAGGTACCTCCAGCATTCTTGAGAAAAATCTGTTCCCTTGCCTCGTCAATGTCACTGAAACTACTGTGCTTCTTAGATCATTTTTTCAGCAAAGGATGAGTCTAAGAGGACCTTGGTGGAGGCTCTGATAGATTACGGGAAGTTTCACCGCAATCGGAACATGGAAAATCAGAAGCATTTACATGTTCATTGATGCAATCTGCCATAAAAGCCGCACGACTTGTATTTTTTTCCCCTAAATAAGAATCGATTTCTTTAAATCCTGAAAACCTGGGATCTAAAAGAGATGCTACTACTACGTTTTTGGTCAAAGGAAATCTGTGATCCTGTGGCCGCTATGAATTCGCGGCAATCGGCGCCAAATTTTGAACACTCGGCGGCGGCGGCGGCGCGCATAACGCGGCGTGGCGCCGCCGCGCCGGCGCGGCGCCCACCTCTAGTATGGATGCATACTTAGTGCTGCACTGCATCCACACAAATCTAATAAAAACAGACCTGACTACCAAAGCCTGCTCTCAAAACGTATCGTACATGCTCTCTTCCTAATGCAAACAGTCTTATGGCCAAACGGTGCCCCTCTTATACTCACATACCTACTCATATTTACAATAAAATAAGCACGCTGTGATACCAAAGGTCTAAACACCCATTCATATAAAATAATGACAAAAAGTTGGCTTCTCTATCTGTCATAATTATATTGAAACAAAGGAAATAGTGAGTTAAAACCAAAATCTTCAAGCAAGTCATTCACAAAATCATTCAGTTCCTTCACACAAAAATCACACCTACAACTCACCACCATACTCACACTCACTAAGAAATTGTTTAGAATTATTTTATTTTGCTCAATTAATTTTTATTTTATCTTGATAGTTCGCTACCCTTATTTAATTAAGTAAAGTTAAGTATTATGTCCATTTTCAAATAGCCTAAAATATTTTTTTTGTTAACGCAAACATGTCTCGAGTACAACTGCTGCCTAGTTTGGCGACCACTGTTCAAATTAGGTACTATGTTAAATATTCGAATAGTAATTTTTTTTTTTAATTATTTTTTGTAACATTGTATGTAGGTACCATTAAATAATTATTGTTATTCTTTTAATAGCAAGCAACCCATGTCAAATATCTATTTATATAGTAGATGCAGCGTTTGATTTGTTATTACTTATCAAATGCAGTTGCTCCGTTCAACGGTCTCTTCCTGACAAGTTTGTCCAGAAAACATATCCTGTAGGTACGTTGCATGTTTTCTTTTTTTTTTTTTGTCGGATTTATGTTTCATCATTTCACTTGTGACTACAGTCTAAACTTTTAAATCCCTGTACAGAATAATAATGGCTTGGTTCTATGTCTTTCGAAACCTATCGCAAGCAAAGACATTCCGAAATTACAATCGTACAATAGAAATTGGAAGAAAGTGAATCGGCCACGCATGAAATCGATTAACTATGTTTTTTGGATCGATCCCTATTGTGTGCAGAATGCGTGGACAAGAGACTTCGGAACCATACCGGTGCTTGTTGCCCTCGCGCAGCGCATCATTAGGCACGGATCGCTCTATCCGATGGACATCCATCATTATGAATTTGACGGGACGGAAATGTCTGTAATGTTAGTAAAAATTAACACTATCGAACAAGTCACTACACGCAGGTTTTAATAACATAATACAGTGTTTTTCAACGTGTGGGTCGCGACCCCCTAGGGGGTCGCCAAGCCTCTTTAAGAGGGTCGTTGTTACTTTAAAATTTAAAACTCATAAATATAAAATCATAGTAGTTCAAAATGTTATATTTGTTACCAAAAAAAAAAATTATATATATAGGCTTAGGTTAACACCAATTAGTTAGATCAATACCTAGTAGTCACATGAATTATTATTGTGAAGTTGAACACACGCGCCCATTCACATTATTGTGATGGTTGCGCCTGTTTCTCGTTAACCAATTTTTATTTTACACATACGATTAACTCGTTCTCTAAATTTCGGCGATTTCTCTGTTTGTCAAAAGGCAAACAGAGAAATCGCAATTAAAAAATTGCACCATATCGATGAAAACGTTATCTCGCACCAGTAGGAGGTTCCAAATGGATTCAAACACTTTGAAGCTTCTGTGGTTAATTCTGGGTATTCTGTTTTTCTGCTTAGCCAAAAAACCAAAGTGACAGACTTGAATTCCAAGTTAGTAACCGCTGAGGGTAGGGGGTCGCGAAATATTTTTCCATACTAAGGGGGCCACACTATGAAAAAGGTTGAAAAACACTGACATAATATGATCAATCTAATATTAAAACCTGCGTGTTTAACACTTTAACACTTCAATATCTTGAGATCGGACTGGGCACAAGTTGTGAACAACCGATTTTACATGGTCAAACAAACAATACTTCACTATTACTTCATTGAGATGATGAATAAAGGTAAATTGAATTAGCCAGTGTGTCAGTAATGGAATGCTGGTACAATCCTCACGTTCGGTAAACTGATTGGTGGTTGTTTTTAAGAAGGCGACTGCTGAAAGTTCAGAACAGAAGTCCGCACCTAACTAGTGAGAGCAAAAGAGCCTTCAAAGAAATTGTCAAACCTCCACAGTTGAATTTGAACTGAAGATGTTTCGATGAACGGGCACGCGACGAACGACAGCTCATACTGCAGACTCTTACGATTTGTAACCCAAATACTTGGTCAGAGTACTGTTGTTACAGTGAATAATTATCATTATTGGGTCGAAAGTTTATGTTATTGTAATCTCATCTGTAATGTTTACCGGAGTATCAGACTTGTGACACTTATGAATTAACTCCTAGGGCAGTGAAGTGCAGTGTTCATCGTTTTTGGATTTTACAAATGATTGGGGGTCTGTATGTTGTTATTTTGCCCGCGGCTCCGCCCGCGTGGATGTCGGTTATCGCGTAAAAAATTAGCCTAAGTCCTTCTCCATATCCCAGGCCAAATATAGCTCTGCCAAATTCCATGACGATCGGTTCAGCAGTTTAGGCGTGAAAACGTAACAGACATACAGACAGAGTTACTTTCACATTTATAATATTGATATGGATTTAGAAATAGGTTCGAAATTAGGACATTGACGCATGCCTTAATAAGAATTTTAACCAAACTATGGTGGTCAATCAAAATCCAGTAACACGGAAACAGGAAAAAAAAAACACTGCTGCAATAGGTGTCTGTATTTAATCCTGGCACGTCTAACATACCGGCGACAACGAAAGTAGATAGGTAGGTACCTAAATTGAAATAGTTAAATTCCGTTCACCGAGAGAATGCGTTTCTGACACCCGTCAGTTGTACAAGATTTGGAACGAATAAAGTTTAAATTCGTAAAACACCATATTCGTTTGTATGAAACTGACAGGTGTCAGAAAATCATTGTCTCGGTGGACGGAATATAGTATGTATGTACCTTATTAAAGCCATCTTTGGATTTTGTTCATTTGCTTCCTAGAAAGGAGGAAAATTTATCGTGATACCTATGTATGAAAATGCTCGGTTTTTTAGGTTTCCGTACCCAAAGGGTAAAACGGGACCCTATTACTAAGACTCCGCTGTCCGTCTGTCTGTCTGTCTGTCTGTCTGTCTGTCACCAGGCTGTATCTCATGAACCGTGATAGTTAGACAGTTCAAATTTTCACAGATGATGTATTTCTGTTACCGCTATAACAGCTAATACTAAAAAACAGAATAAAATAAATATTTAAGGGGGCTCCCATACAACAAACATGATTTTTTTTGCTTGTTTTTGCTCGATATTGATAACGGCAACAGGCAGACGCCTGAAATATTCACAGAATATTTAGTTATTCACTTTAAAAATAAACAATTAAATTAAAATAATACAATTATTTAAGGGGGCTCCCATACAACAAACATGATTTATTTGCTGTGTTTATAGATAATGGTACGGAACCCTTCGTGCGCGAGTCCGACTCGCACTTGGCCGGTTTTTTTTTATTAAAAGAACTGCTTTGTTTGTGCTGTACTGTATTACTTACTTTTACCACTGTATCATCAGTTTCACACCAATTTATGAAAGTTTCCAAAAGTTCGCGACCTATGAAAGTACCAATGTACCTATAATTTCTAGGTATAGGCAATCGATTTGAAGCATAACACGCGCTTAGATTCAATAATAAAATTATAAATGTCATAATTTTTTTAGGATAATATTTTTGTGTTCACCAAAAATCTTAAGGTACATCTATGTATGCATTTCTAAAATTTTATTCTTCCCCGAAAAATACTGATCGTGCACCAAATATTAAAGGTTAGGTTAGGTTAGGTTATATTTTGGTGCACATTAAGTATATTTGGTGGAACACAGGCAAAATTAGGTTAGGTTAGGTTAGGTGAAATGGGAATAAATTGAAGTACTTTTAAATACCATCCATTTTTTTATCCGTTTTGTTGTGTGATTTTTATTAAGTACGGTAAATGAACACAAAACGAAACAAAAACTGGTTGAACATAAGTTTCCAATTGCATAGAGCAATTAGCCACGTTTATTTACCAGTACCTTCATATACCAGTTTCATAGTTTTTTGTACTTAATTGGTATTTTTCACGCAGGTATAATAGTTATGGACTATTATGTAACATTATATTTCAATGGGTCAAGCCGAACAGTTGGGATATTGTTATGAATGATTGATTAATTTATAGGTAGTCCAAAAATGACAATTATCAAGAAGTCCGCAGCAAGCGGCTTGCTCAAGGAGCTACCTAGGCACATTGTTTTATGAAGCCCATTTTTCGGGCATCACATTCTTATTAAATAAGCTGATAGAAATAATCATTTAAATGCAAGATTTCGTATCCCCATTTAACTAACATGTCTAGTTTTCGAGTATTTCTTTATTTGAAAATCGACTATTTTCCATCTCGATTCCATGGACTTGGAATGTCATAATTATGTGATGTGTTGGGGAAGTAAACAGAATTATTTCAGTATAAATAATTTTTCCCAATTTAGCGGAATTTTCGAGAAAGAAAAAAAAAAGAAAAAACTCGTATATATCTGGATCTAACAAAGTTACGAGGTTCATTTTGTGCTCTAAAATACTCACGAGGATCCTATTATTATCTACTAGCTTCTGCCCGCGACTTCGTCCGCGAGAAATTTCGGCCCACCCATCGCGTAGCATCCCGTCGCTCGCCCGCGCTATAATTTCGTTATCGCTTAGCGTTCTTTCTGACTTTTGTTCTTTTCGCTTGGCTCCTAAGGATCATAGCGTGATGGTATATAGCCTTCCTCGATAAATGGGCTATCCAACACTAAAATAATTTTTATATTCGAACCAGTATCTAGTTCCTGAGATTAGCGCGTTCAACCAAACAAACAAACTCTTCAGCTTTACCTCCTTACTAATAAACGTTGTATAGCGTCTGTATAGTTACACAACGCTTTGTCTTCTTCTATCGAAAGTCAAATTACTGACGAGTGAAAGAGAGAAATCGGTGTGTAACTATTCACTCGATATAATACGTTTATTAGTAAGGAGGCTATAATATAGCTGACCCGCGCAACTTCGTCTGCGTCACCTAAGAGGGTTTAAGTAATGAATTTTCTACTTATTTTGTTACGAAGTTATTTTAAAATTATGATATCTCCTAAGATGTTGATTGAAATCAAGTGATGTCAAGGACAATTTTGTTTACATTTAAATACTTGTGATTAATAACATATTTATTTGGATAAGGATTAATATTATGTTGATAAAACTCCTTCGCAAATGATGCATTAATTTCGAACAAATTTGATTACCATAAAAAAGGTTATAGTGAGTCAATCTTAAAAGATAGACATATTATGCTGTCGCGGACTTTTTTTAGAACTTTTAAAGAGGAACAATTCCATCATACATGATATTTGCGTAACTTAAACCATTTACGCAGCGCACGCAACGGAAGCTCTCAAAAAGGAATATTTTTTCCCGTTTTTGCATTCTTTTTCATTTATGCTCCGCCCCAATTAAAAAAAAAAAAAAAAAATCCTCGATAAATGGACTTTCCAACACAAAAAGGATTTTGAGAGACATTAGCGCGTTCAAACAAACAAACAATCTCTTCAGCTTTATAATATTAGTATAGATTATGAATCTGGAAATGTATGGGGGAGACCTTTGCCCAGCACTGGGAAAATACAGGTTAATAAAAAAAAAAGACTTAAATTAATCTTTATAACGTTCCAGATCATGCAGGTGCGGCGGGCGTCACGCTGTGGCTAACAATGCTTGGCGTGATGCGCGCGCAGTCCGTGCCGGCCGACACAGACACACCGCCCTTTAGCACGCTCTACAAGTGGAAGCACGTCGACTTCGAGTTCCCCTCGCCCAGACATCGACGGCATGCACTTTCTACTGGGTAACTATAAAAAATTAAAATCGTTTATTTGCATAATATGGTAGGTTAAAAAAAACCTATCAAATTCTATGCAAAGACACATTACGCCATGCAGCGATCGCATGCAAATATTTAATTAATAAAGTAGGTATGCTAGTTTGCAATACAGTAATATTAAGGCTCGTACAGACTAGTGCGATATCGCGGGCGCGACGCGACACTAGTAGCACAATTTCTTTGTCGGTGCCTGTCGCGCCTGCGATATCGTGCGAGTCTGTACGAGCCTTTATAGACAAGTTAATAACGATTTTTAGGTACCTATTTAATTCGAGTTTTAGCGTTAAGAATTCTATGAACAACGAACAAAAGAACAATTTATCCACATCCATACTAATATCATAAAAGCGAAATAAAAATATAAAAAAGTCATACCCATATCCACGCAAGCGATGCCGCGAGCAAAAGCTAGTTGTATATAATTTTTTAGCATAGAACGTAAAGACGTAAAGAACAGCACCACCCCATTTCCTCCCGAGGGTGTTGTAAAAGGCGACTAAGGGACTTACTAGAGAATGGGCAGCAGCGTTCTCTATGCATTTTCAACACCATACTGCGATCGCCAACCCGCCTGCCAAGCGTGGCGATTATGGCAAACCCCCCACCCCCAATTGGGGGAGGCCTTTGTCCAGCAGTGAACGTCTTTCGGCTGAAATTATGAATGAACTGATGATTTAGCATAGGTATTATCAGCCTATGCTCTCACTCTTTCGTAAAGCCTGAAATGGAGGTGGGAAGGCAACGTTGCAAGGTATTCTGACGATCGTTGGACAATCGGGACAACTAAATGGGAAGGTCCACGAGGTACCAGAAACAGGGGCCGGCCGTGCGCCCGATGGCAGGTCGAGATCATTGCTAACGTGGGGCGAGACTGGCTAGTCACCGCGTCAGATAGAGAAAAGTGGAATTCTTTGGAGGAGGCTTTTACCCGAAGGAGGTCCACACACTAATGTTATTTTATTTTAATCATAATTATTTTATTTTAATATTAATTAATCAATTAATTTATTTGAAAGCATGATTTAAATTGAATTAAATAATGTTAAGAAAGGAAAATATTATTTTTCAATTTATTTTTATTTATTATATGAGATAGATTTCGATTTTTTTTTATTTTCCTGCACCGATTTTATAGCAGTTTTTTTTAAATATTTAATTCAATAGATACCTATCGGAGTCCTGGCACTCACCTCGCAAATAGGTTTAATATTGCACGAGTTATATCTATCAGGCTATCATCATGCTAGAAGATTCTGTAACAAATAGTTACTGATAAAGTTAATGTAAACAACTAAACACTTATAGGTATAGCACAAGGACTGAAGAGACTTCATGCCCTAGTGTAAAGTACCTACAATTGCCCAGAAATTACAAAAAGTCAGGCAAATTAATTGATAAGCAAATTGACTACCAACTTAAATACAACTGTCTAGTATACATACATAGTATGAAATGGCTATAACATGGCAAAATTACAAAGGGTTTCAATTTGCTTAAGGCGAGGTTCTTCAAGCGTGCATTTTAGTTCTAGAGGTGCGCGAGTAAAAAAAGTGCCGTGAATTTCGTTAATTTTGGGTTGAAAATTATGTTTTACGATATTAATAATGTTAAACCCGACGGACATTACATCATCATAGACGTTTCTTTTGATGTGATTTTCAATACATAATGTGGTATATTATGGAAATGAAATGGTTTTAATCTACAGAATAAGTGTATGTTTGGATTTTTTTTATATCGAGCGAATTTTATCCAATTATGTAAAGAGTACCCGACGTACCTACAGAAAGGTCTCAAAAGCAACATATAATTTTTTCACGTGTTTAATCATTACCGTTTGTAAATAAAATGACATCAAAGTTACATTTCCTAGAGGTTAACTTGAAGAACCTCGCCTTAACAATTAATTTCCTTGAACAAAAACAACAACGCTTAAGTTTTGTACGATCCTTATAAATCGTCATTTCAGAAAATTCGTGCCTGCTAACGTGCTTCCCCTGGGGTTGGAGGTGTGGGGCTCTCGCGTGTGGGTGACGGTGCCGGCGTGGCGACGTGGCGTGCCGGCCACGCTAGCCACGGTTTCCCGACAAGGGGGACACGCCTCGCCACCACTCAAGCCATACCCCGACTGGAACTTTCATAGAGCTTTTGGTGAGCTACTTTTTGTGACTCGATAAGTCATTCATATTTTCACAAAGTGCATGGATAGCTTTATATCTAACTAGCTTCTGCCCGCGACTTCATCCACGTAAAATTTCTTGTTTCTCCGTCCCACCCTGTCCCATCACATCGCCTGCCCGCGTTTGTTACCTTATTGCAATTTTTTTTTATTATAACCTATTTTACTTCCTGATAATTTAGCTTTCTATTAGTGACAAAATTGTTAAAATCGGTCCAGTAGATTCGGAGCTCATTCGATACAAACGAAAAAATCTTTCCTCTTTATAATTTAGTATAGATATGAGCCATACTTATAATAATTACTTGCAAATAAAAAAAGAATCTTTATTAGTAAATTTATTTTTATTTTCTAATCTTTCAGGTGACATGAAGAACTGTACAGGACTAACTTCAGTGTTTCGAGTGCAAGCCGACCCCTGCGGTCGACTTTGGGTATTAGATTCCGGACAGATAGACTCTCAAGATAATCCGAAACAGTTATGCCCACCTAGTATAGTGGTGTTTGATCTCCAAACGGATAAAGTAATCGCGCGTTATACGATACCAAAACAATATGTGTTGGAAGACTCATTATTCGCAAATCTCATCATCGACACAAGGGCGATAGATTGTTCAGATCTTCACGTGTACATAGCAGATACTTGGCGATTCGGCCTCCTAGTTTTTAGACAAAGTGATATAAGGTTTTGGAGATTCACGAATCCCTTCTTTTTCCCGGACCCACTGGCATCAAACTTCACTCTTCATGGACTTAATTTCCAATGGACAGATGGCATTTTTGGTTTAGCCATAACGCCCGTTAATCCGTATGAGGAACGCATATTGTTTTTCCACCCCATGTCCAGTTACAGAGAGTTCTACGTCTCAACAGCGGTTTTAAGAGAACCATCCCGCGTTGACAATAGTTCTATGGAGTTCAATATAGCCGGTGAAAGTAGAGGATTGACTGGCCAATCTTCTGCTTCTGCTATTGATAGACGAGGAGTAATGTTTTATGGTTTAGTAACTCGGGACAGCATTGGATGCTGGGACACAAGGAAACTCTATACGAAGAAAACCAACGGAATAGTCGCTTTGAATTCGGAGACTTTAGTGTTTCCGAATGACATCAAAATTGATCAAGAAGCGAGGCAAAGCTTGTGGGTTATTTCTAATCGGTTACCGATGTTCCAAGCCGGTCCGCTGGACCTGGACGACTACAACTACCGCATCCTGTTCGCCGACACCGCGGAGGCAGTGCGGGGAACTGTCTGTGACCCGGACTCCGACCTCAAGCCCACTGCCGATGTCATACACAGAGGATTGCTGCCATAAAAATGTACCTCAAAAATAATGTTATTTAGGTACCTAGTAATAAATATTTAAGCACTTTTCGCAAAAACTACTTCATCAATTTAAACGCCTGCACATAATTCGATTGCAACAATCCTTGTGGTAACAGTAATTTTACATTTTTCTGCGGCGCTGATGCCTTACTCATTTTATTGCCTCCAGTTGCTCTGTAATTATAATTAACAATGTTCACTTATTGTATAATATTTTTTCTACGTCACAGGATATATACCTAAGTACCTCCTTACTTACAGCTTCTTAAATTATAAACTTGTCTGTTTATTTCACTTTTTATTTATTTTAGCATAATATGTTAACATTTGTGTGTCGACTACACTATTACTAAAACTACACAATAAAGCATAAATAGTCACATTCAGTTAATCGAATTCATCCTCTACTTTGCATCCTCACGCTTTTAATAGTAGTTTCTATTGTTTTAAACTCGTGGTATTTTTTTTTGCAACATTGCTTACAGTTTTCCATTTCGTTGGAATCCAGTTTGTAATGGTTGTGCAGTCTTAACGAAGAATGACACCGTTTCCGCAATGTCTGTGTTATAGTAGCATAGAATATAGGAATCTAAGAAACTTTTACGAAGCATCTACGATGCGTCGAAGAAAGCGTCTTCGAAGCTGGGGGTCTACTCCCTAAGTCCGTCAACGAAGTAACGGGCCCGTCCGTTAGTAGTCCGACACGTCGGACTGAACCCTACTCCCTAGTAATTTCGGATTCATCAGTTTCCAACGGAATCGTAGACAATATTCGTGAACGAAAGACGCATGGCGATTGATGACAATAGAGTTGTGCTATTTTACCGGTCGATTACCGGTTTAATTATTTTGTGGTTTTCAAGCTAAATAAACAAAAATCAATATTTTTTCCTTAGAAAATGACTACATTTTTAACAATATACTTTTTATTATAAAGATTAGAATTCTTTTTGACATTTTTGTCCGGAAACCGGCATTATCCTGTTGATACCTTTGCCTTTTTCCTTTTTGACATTTTGACGGAAATTTTCAAATTAATTCAACGATACTAGCCGGGAAGTTTTAAAATTATTTTATTTTAGTTTATTTCTTATTCATTTCGTAAAATGGCCCCAACCGCTGCAGAAACTCACGGACACGGACTCTGGCCGGACGCGCGCAGGAGCTGGGCAGCCTCAACGTGCTTTATAAAGAATTTTTCACTTTTGGTGTGGAAAAAAAAAAATTACTAAAATGTTGGATTTTAGGGGTTTGGGGTTCCTAAAAGGGGGTCGAAATTTTCATTATTTTTGCGATAGGACGCACCATTTTCGAGATATAAGCAAAAGAAAAGAAAAAAAATATACTGTAACAGTACTGATTTTGTACAAGTAGTCGAGATGTTGGTGTGAAGTTTAGTTCATGACAACTAATTGATTTTATTCTACATCTTTTTAATCGCGATTAATAATAGCCAGATTTAGTTAGAAAATCTTAATTTTAGTTTAAAAACGTCAAATTCAGAATAGCAAAATTGCCAAATAGCTTTAAGATAAGTCAGTAACGTCGGGAATACTCGCCAACCTAAATTCTTGGCGTAAATATTGTCGACGTTGCCTCCGCTCTTCCTATATAGCTTCGTCAAGCAATAAAAAAGCAGCCATACTTTGGAATTCCTTACTTTGTCTCTAAATAGTGTAAATAATTATAATCGTTCGTCGACAGAACGATAACTATTTTGAAGTCGTATCAACTGACATAAGGTTCCGTCAAAACAAGCGTCAAGTTCAACTTTTCGGACGGGCAAAAACGCATCGGGAGTAGGGACAGTTGTCAAATCGTGTTGTCATTCATTCTTCGTCGGGCCGTTGGTGATAGGGAGTAGGAAACGCCCGAAACGAAGGCCGAAACGACGGACTTCGTGCTTAGGGAGTAGACCCCCTGCTACGAAAGTTTTACGACATGTCCACGAAGCTGTTGCTACGAAACGTCTACGCCCCGAATACGGCCGACTAACGCTTACGCTGGACAAACATCCAGTACGAAAATAAGACACTAAAGCTGTAATGCTACACAGAGCGACTGTGGATAAACTCTTCGTCTGTTGTCAAATTCTTAAAGGCAAATCTGGCATCGAATTAAACATGATACGTTTCGAGGAATTGATTGACTAGTGAAGAGATTTCGTAAGGTTTGTTACAGACAGATATAACTTACTATGTCCACGATACGACTTACAGGTGCATTAAACAGTAATTCTACGGAGTTACCAAAACAAGTTATTCAGTTTTATCACGAACGTAAAAACGTTCCCTTCTCTGTTATCTAGACCAGTTGGGAGCGTAAGGTCAGCAGCGGCGTTAGGGTAGCGCGCGGTTGGGCGATCACCCAAGGGCGCCAGGCATGAAGGGTCCTTCATATCTGGTTTCCCGTCTCGTCCTTCCATTGAAATATTTGACTCTATACCTGTATATACAGGGGGTATGGCGCATGAACCGATTACATTTTTTGAGGGGTTGGGAGGGTCATTAGCGAGGCTTCATCCTAAGACCCCATGTTTTAAGTGTCACGGTTATTAAGATATGATTTTTTTAGGTTTTTTCCTAAAATTACCCGGAACCTCGCCTTTAAATCGTCATTACTTTTTTATTAATGGTTGTAAATGCACGAAATAAATTTTATTGTATTCTGCAATGTATTTTTATTTTAAATAGATGATTATTTGATGCAATTGATCTGTAAAAAAATACTTATGTGCTTCCAAAGTCAATTTTGTTTTTAAATGTGTGAAAAATTGCAACTTATAAATTCAGTATTAAAAAATTTGAACTTAGTTTTATTTTAAAAAGTTCTTTGGATGAAACCTCGCTAATGACAGGGCCCAACCTCCCAAAAAATTGTGTCGGTCCATGCGCCAAACACCCTGTAAAGGTAGCAAGTGGAAAAAGGACTTTTTCTAAGCTTAAGTTGATAAAAACCTATCTGCGATCGATAATACCTCAATCGAGATTGACAAACTTGGCAACTTTGTCAATCGAAAAAGAAATTGCAGAAAACATAATCTTCGATGCCTTTATAGGAGAGTTTGCCGATAGAAAGGCTAAAAAAGTAGTAGTAGTTTTTTTTTTTTTTTTAAGTTTTATTAAAACAAATGGTGGTGTAAAAAAAAACAGGGTTTATTTTTTCATATGTGTAAATTGGAAAGTAGATAGAGGGCGCCATAGAAACCTCGCCCAGGGCGCCGGTAATGCTAAAACCGGCACTGCGTAAGGTATTACACCAGCCAGGCACGACCACTCCTTGAAGATAGTTTTGAGTAATAACAGACTATGAACTGGTTGCTCATGTCAAAACTATTTATGTAATAACTTCTTTAATTCGAATGAAGTCCTCGCTGTTATACATAACAGTTCTAAGCAGCCGATCGAACGGACGTGCTTCATACAGATATGCACAGGTGATTCAGTGAAAAATTTAATATGGAAAAGGTGAGTTCTTTTAACTACTTATTTTTTTTTATCTAAAGTAGACGATTCATAATATGAAAGTTGGTTCCGACTATTTTCCAAGAAGTACTCAAGGTTTTATCAAAATATTGATGGTAAAAAATTAAGGCTTCTTCAAACTTATATGCAAAGGTGATTTTAAAGTACACCGGATAAAATTTTAAAATAATGTTATGTAGCCTTTGTTGTCAACAATGAAACAGCTGATATCCTCGGACTTTATAACTTACGCGACAAATAACGAGCATATTTCGATACAAACTGGTTCGTTAAGCCGCTGTCCTTGACGATCACACTTAATTAAGCAACCCGACTAAGGTAACCTCCCAGTCAATGGTACATTTAAGGTACCTTAGAAAAACGGTAAAATAGTAGATTGTTATAAAAGGAGCTAAAATGACCCATTTATACGAGGTAGTTTTACTCCCGAGCTTTAGCGAAAGAGTAAAACTAACGAATTTTAATGGGTTTTTAGCACCATGTGCTCTACTTTTCACTACGATTGCGAGAAAATAAAATAATCCAATACAACATTAAAAATAAATTACGGCCACTAATTCAATTTGCAAATTAGAGAAAAATTGCAAAGAATTCGCGCCAATATCTTTTTTTTTTATTTCTTCTGTAGCCGCAAGACATTGCATGCATTCTAACAAAGAGATTTTAGTTCCATATTCAAAAATAAAATGTTGTTATTTTTTTATGAAGCAGTAATAAGTCGAGCTAAAGGAAGAAATGCAATTTTTCTTCGCTCTGGTATGCCACAATGACGGTCTTTTTGAGCAAAAGGAGTGAAAAAATAATTAACGTCAAAGAAATTACTAGAATAAGAACCTTAACAGGATATCAAAGTAGTAATGCACGCAACGGGATATCGCAGTAGTCTGTTGCAAAGTATATTGCACATGTGCGGTGTTTGGAATTATTCATTAAATAAGTGATAATCCTGTTCGAACAATCAGGCATTCATAGTATAGCTGAATATCAAATAGGTCGATGGATTTTAGGCGTTTGACCCCAGTGTTATTTAAAACAGGATTATTGAATAGGTAAATGTATTGTGTTTATGTTATCTATATAAGTATTTATACAGATTATGTTAATAGAGGCAGAAACTGGGACCTTACATTAAAAAAATACTAATTTTAATATTTTTTATAATAAATAATAATATCATTTATTTCAGGCACCACAGGCCCATAGAAAAATACCTAAACCTAAACATACATATTTTAATATAAAACTTGTGTTAATAAAAAGGCTTAAGGCCCAGATACATGCCAGCGACCTTGAGTGGTTAGCTTGCGTGTTCTGTACTAAGCTCACGCAACGCGTCGTACTTCCAGCCAGTAATAGGACTCGCTCATCCAGGAGCGCTGTCCCAAATAAGACGCATTATTAATTTATTATACGTAAAACAAAAGGTATTTTAAAAAAACACGTATACTAAAAGATCAATAATTAAATTATCTTTAAAAAGGTGAAGGTTTCAGAAAAATGCGCTTGATAGATTTTGCGTGATTCTCAGATTTTTATCCGCGTTAGACATAACTTTAGAAATTAATTTCACTATGTAATATAAACATAATCTAGAATATTCACATATTAAGTGATTAAGAAAATGCTCTAATTTAACATATATTTTTTCCAAATCATTAACACTACTCGTTTAGACGTGATCTTCAGTATAAAATCATTAAAGGTCGGTTATCGTCGCCTTAAGACTATGTTAGTAGTACTTCACTTAGCACTAGCTACACTTTGTACTGTCCTGTGGAACTTGTCCGCGGAAGCGACGGAACACCACGTCCTGCAGCCAATTGCATTGCTTCTTTGGGGTTTTGCGATGATAGCTGGGAACACTATTCTAAAATGACAAGGACGTCTATTGGGAACCTAATCGCAGAATATGTACATAATTTAGAAATACCTATCAAGATTTTGATGAGAGGTCTAACAACCTAAAACCTTTATTTATTGCCAACCTGACCGTTGCATCCGATATGTTTATAATAAATAACACAAATTAGTTTCTTAACATTATTATTTAACGTTGATGATATCATTAAGAACTCAATTCATCTCATACGTAGCTTTCTAGTATTTTTTTCACATACAAGAAAATGATTGTCCCCGTAGCCTGTCTTCTGTTAATAATGGTACATCCATGAAACTTTACATTAATTTATCATGAAACATACTTAACAATCACAAAGTGTTTCTAGCGCAGACTATCTACAAAAAATAGTACCTACCTACTTGCCTTGTACATAATACATATTGTGTAACACTATGAGCGTAATAACGCATGATAATCTTTACACATGAATGGTGCTGCAGTGTATGTAACAGTGGATAGGATATTGTTTACTAGCGAATTATTGGTATTTAACTTGTAACTTTCTCTACTTGTCTTTCAGATATTGTTATCTGTAATATTGACGAGCATCGTGACGACAAGCTTTGGATACATACAAATTGCTAGCAGGAAACCGCTAGGCACTTTATACAGATGGAAACAGATCGATTACGCATATCCCACGCCCCAAGATAGACAGGAAGCTATCAACTATGGGTAGGTAATATTTGTAAGGTATTGCAATTTGTACAGTGAAGATGTGTAATTACAATTTTATTTTTCTTCAGGCAATTCAACGCAACAAACGTAATACCTCTTGGAGTGGAGCGCTGGAAAGACCGCGTGTTTATCAGCACGCCTCGGTGGAAGACGGGGACACCAGCCACGCTATCGTCTGTACCCATCGGTGCGCCGACAGAATCACCGCCCTTAGAACCTTTCCCTAACTGGGACTGGCATAATGCAGGTATACCTAACTCATCAGGGTACTTTACTATTATCTAAAAACCGGCCAAGTGCGTGTCTGACCACGCACAATGAAGGGTTCCCTAGTTGGTATGAATTTATCCCAAGAACAAACTTAACAATGATGCCGATTCCCTTGTTCACAAACTAAACTAAATTTAAGTTCAGTGCATCTTTTTCTTTCTATTTCATTAAGAAAAGGACAGAAGATAAATTTTAGTTTAGTCCTGTCAAATTAATCAGCGCTTGACGTATTTTGTCGTAATTTTAGTCGGCAAGTTTTTAATCACGTCTAAATTTGTATGGAGTAGTGACAGGCGCTGATTAATTTGACAGGACTAAACTAAAATTTATCTTCAGTCCTTTTCTTAATGAAATAGAAAGAAAAAGATGCACTGAACTTAAATTTAGTTTGTGAACAAGGGAATCGGCACCATTGTAGTTGAAAAACATGTTCTCCCATACCAAATGTATGGAAGAACATGTTTTTCAACTGTAAATGTAAGTTGGTCGACTATTACTTGGTAACTTGTAAAGCTTACTCAGCTGTGATAGTTTTACTTTTAACTTCGTTATATACAGCGTGTTACGGAAAGGGTATATCCATACAAACGGGGTGAAGAGTGTATCTGGTTCAGAATCTCTGTACAAAATTTCAGCTCAAAAGCACTAACTAGAAAATGCTTAATAATTTTTTTATTTCGATAGTTTATTACATTTAAATCATAACAAAAGTGTTACCGCCGTTTCTTTGTGTGTAGTTTATTGACACCGATCAGCTGACTTCGTCTAGTGATGTGTAGAATTCAATTGGAAACATTTTATTTTTAGTTTATGTAGGTATAGGTATTAAAAAATATTGCCCTGTAGTTTGTTATCACCAAAAGAATCCGTGCCTTTGATATGTATATACCCTTTCCGTAACACGTTGTATACTACTGCTGTAATTTTTTTCACGTATCCAAATACAACCATTTAGCTGGCAGGGGGGGAGACACTTGACTCTAACAAAAATTTGCACTTTAAAGCTTAATATTACGCAAACGGATCCCTGAATCGAAAAATGGTTTTCACAAACCCGCAATATTTTTGAACGGCCTATCCAATGATAGCCCACACTATAGGTTAGACGAGAAAACAAATTTGATCCCCCCTTTACGTGTACGGGAGCTAACCTAAATTTTTTTTTTTTTTTCAAGGTTTTATTTTACCACTTTGTCGGCGTGATTAATATGTATACCCATACCAAATTACAGCTGTCTAGAACTAAGAGTCTCTGAACTAAGCCGCGGACAGACAGACAGACAGACAGACGGACATGGCTAAACTATTAGGGTTGTTTATTACGGAACCCTAAAAAAGAGTGTAATTGTTGTTGTTGTTTTTCTTTTTACAGATAACTGCACTGGCTTCACTTCAGTATTCCGCATGAGCATAGACCACTGCGGCGTTATGTGGGTGCTCGACTCCGGCCAAGTGGAAGCGTTTGAAACGCCACGTCAACTTTGCCCACCAACGTTGTTTGCCATAAACCTCAGTACTAATACAGTATTAGCGCGTTATCCTATCCCGAGCGAGTTTGTTCTTCAGAATTCACTGATCACTAACCTCGTGGTGGACTCTAGGGACGTGCGGTGCAGAGACCTGCACGTGTACATCGCAGATGCCTGGCGTTTTGGACTAATCGTCTTTAGACATGAAGACGCCGCTTTTTGGCGATTCAGTCACTACAGTTTCTACCCCGAGCCATTGTTATCAAACTATACTTTACATGGACTGAATTATCAGTGGTCTGACGGTCTGTTCGGCATGTCCTTAGGCAAGTATTACCAAGGCGATCGACCACTGTACTATCACTCCATGTCAAGTTCCCTGGAGTTCGTAGTGAGTACATCTGTAATCCGTGACCCGACGCGCGTGAGCAACTCCGTGGGCGAGTTCATGCTGCTCGGCGACAGTCGCGGCGCAAACGGACAGGTCTCCGCCGCAGCCGTCGACCGCAACGGTGTTATGTTCTTTAACCTCATTTCGCGAGATAGTATCGGATGTTGGGACACATGCAAACCGTACACAAACCGGAATCTAGTAGTTATCGCTCAAAACAATAATACAATGATCTTTCCCAATGATTTACGAATGGATCATGAAGTACCACAGATGGCATGGGTAATAACAAACAGATTACCAATGTATCAATTCAATTTGATTGATCCTAATGAATTTAATTACCGAGTTATGTATTTAGATCCCGTGGCAGCTGTACACAATAGTGTGTGTCAACCAGAAATTCGAAACTTAAGTGAAAATCAGGATATTATGATAGACTACTAAGTCATGGGAACTTTTTATTATTTTATTTATGAATACATACGTAATTTAATAAAATACATACAATTTAACGTGGTTGTTTTCTTGCTGTCTTGTGTTGTGTAATGTGTAGCAATACTCCCTTAAAGGTTTGTTTGATAAAATGGCCTGTGTAAGTTTGTTTCATTTTTTTCATTTTAATTCGTTACTTATATTTTCTGCAGTGGCAGTGTACTTTACTGTCCACTTGTTTCGGTATTTTATCATCAGTAGAGCCTTTATTGTTGACCTCACGCGAGATTTTAATATCTAAAGAGTCTTTATGTGATACTTTCACACCAAGAGAGTCAGTAATGTTATCATCATGTGATAGTATACGAAGGGTTAATTCTTTATTTTTATCGTCTTTAGAGGTTTGACTTTCAGTTAATTCTGTCTTTATTGTATTTTTGTGTAATAACTCTTTATTATTACATAAATTTAAAAGATCACTATTCATTTCTTTCAAAGTATTATTTAAATTCGACTTGCTATCTTCTTTTGACATTCTAACACCTGCAGGCTCTTTAATTTTATTACCATTCGATATCTGAGTAAATGTGAAACCTTTATTATTATCAACTTTCGGTATTTCACTGCTAGTACCTGCTTTCGAGACTTTACTATCATAAGAGAACTTTTCATTGTTACCTAGATTTAAAATTTGACTATGTGTAGATTCCCGGTTGTTATTTTCTATTAATATTGTGTCATCTGAGGCTTTAATTGATATTTTATTGTCATTCGATTTAAATACATTGTCTATTCCACTAGAGATAAAATTTTCATTGTTTTCAACATTTAAAATTTGGCTAAGCGCAGATTCTTGCTTAGTAGTTTCGTTTAAAATTGTTATATCTGAGGCTTTCTTAATGATATTAGTATTCAATAGTTTACTTTGTATCAAATATTCCTCCTCAGTCTCGTTTTTGCCAAAAGTAAACTCGTCATTGTTGTTGTCCTTCGGTGTTTGATTTTCTGTAATTTGTTTACTGTTTCCAGCATTTGAAATTGCAAATTGTGTCATTTTTTTAATGGTATCATTGTTAGTTTTTTCTGTAGAATCTTTATTTTTGGTATTATTTGAAGTTATACTTTCGGCAGATGCTTTTTCGTAATCACCTGCAAAAGTATTACTCTCTTGCAAATTGTCCAGTACTTTGTTAATAACTTCACTGGCATACTTTTCAGACTCTAAAGCGCGTTGCTTTTTCAGTTTTGATTTATTAATTTATTCGTCTGCTTCAGTCATTCGTTTTGTCTGCAATTCCGGATGCAATGTTAGTTTAACAGTTTTATCCTCCAGTGTAGTGTTACTATCTGATATTGTAATTTTTTTCTTGCTGGGTACTTTTTCAACTCCAACTAATGAGATTTCTTCGTAAGATGTACTACTAGGCGAGATCTGTTTTACTTTATTCCTACTTGTCGTGCCTTCATCAGTTTCAACATGACTCTGACCAGTTTTTAAAGTCGCAAATGTAAGTTCAGTCTGAGAAAGGCCGATGCCTTGTTTCTTCATAAATATTTGTGGATATTCACGTAGGTACGAAGCTATATTTCCTTTGCTACTACCTATATGTGGAGGCGTCTCAGTGTCGTCTCCATTCATTGCAGCGCAATCAATATTGTGCTGTTGAGGCCACAACGCAGGTATTGCTGAGTTTAATATCTGAGAAGCTGTAATAGATTCTTTCCCTTCCTTTTTCAAATAAGCACCTATTCGTAACAACATCAAAACAATTTGTTCTAAAATGCGGTCAGTATCACGAGGTATCATAACTTCGCTTCCGAACCAATCTTCATATGCATAAAAACCAATATCCGACAATCCTACCGTTGACGGTTTCATAACATCTACCTCTGGGCTTTCTTCTTCAATACTTGCATCAGTAGAAATTATTATTCTTGATGGTGTTTGTAAAGCCGGGAGCAAATATGTTTTATCGGTAGAACTTGGAGTCCTTTCTTCGTAACTGTAAAGTAAGTTACATAGACATGCTATTTATATAATTAAAAAGTGAAGGAATCGTGGACTGTAGGTTTTTCTTCGGTGTTGGAGATAGTAGGCGGAGACTGGTAGCAGAATTTAAACTAGTTTTCTCCACTTTTAGAAGTTTATTGTACAAAACACAAGTAACACACGTCTGTATCACAAGCAACCAAATTCGAGAGAGTGAGAGAGACAATTTAAGCGAACAGAACGAATGAACTTATTCTAATACTTAAAAAAAATGGCAAAATGCTTTACTTGCATGTTATGCTTTGTTGGTGTTGCCAACAAAATGAACTTTTGGAACTTTCTGAAGATAACATAACGCAATGGGACACAACATAGAAGAACAAAAAAATTTTAAGTTTTTATTTACCATAGGGGAAGGAAGAGGTTGATGTGTACCCACTTTTCGCTAATTATGTTTAAATCCCATGCAACAGCGTGTCAACATATAGTAATTAAATACAGAATTCCAGTAGAATTTTCAGATTAAAACCCTCTTGTGGAACTCTATCTGCCTAGCCTTTTCCCAACTATGTTAGGGTCGGCATCCAGTCTATCCAGATGTAGCTGAATACCATTATTTTACATGGAGCGATAGCCTATCTGACCTCCAGATTGGTCAGACTAGTTGTCATACTTTTGGAATTCTGACTACCCGTAACGACTGTTCGAATGATCAGAAACATCTACGCATAACAACCGGGACCAACGGCTTAACGTGCTTTCCGAGGCACGGAGGAGTCTCGATATGTAATGGATGGTCTCCTATCCAAAAACGGACCGCGGCAAGCGTACCTTAACCTTCCATTGACCCCTGCGGCTGTTATTGTTTAGCCATGCGTCCCTTGTGGAACTACCAGCGCAATATTTTGGATCAAAGTACCTACGGTATAGTGTATTGAATACGAGTACAAGTAGGTACTACAGTAAGACAAAATAATTATATTTACAAGTTTGCGACCAGTTTTTTGCGGAGTTGCTCTTCCCCTAGTAGAGACTTGGTGCGCCTCCTTCGGACAGCAAGCTCGAGGCCATAGTCATTGTCGTTGGGGGGCAGGACAGCCGGAAACGTTTTGAATGCCGTCGCCACTTTAAGAGCGTGATAGTAGCTGTCAAACAAACCTTGAGTAATTCATTCATGATTCCATAAAATCGTTATTATAACTTCTATTTCAATGTTTTGAATTGAATTATGAAACAAAGAGGAATTGAAATCACCTGAAAACAAGCATCCACATGTAGAAAGCAGGAATGATTAACGCGAACTTAACTACGACGAACTTGATGCAGGGAGGCCTGGCGGGGCCAAGCAGCAAACACGTGCCGAGGCCAAGGGCCAGGCTCGTCAGCTCACACAGCAGCTTCCTCACAGCAGCCAGTAGCAGCCACGGCAACACCAACCCAGGCCGCTCCTCCTTCAACACAAACGTTATTTAACTAGGAAGTTCTTACTACCATGTCAGTCCAATGCAATTTATGCCTATTTTATAATAACAGTACAGTAGACCCGAGGTCGATGAAACATGGCACTGAAACGTGATCGATCACAATGCGCCTTATTAGAAGGCTAAAAGTCACCCTAAGGGCAATGGAGATGGCTATGCTTGGAGTTTCCCTACGTGATCGAATCAGAAATGAAGAGATCCGCAGGAGAACCAAGGTAACCGATATAGCTCGAAGAATTGCCAAACTTAAGTGGCAATGGGCAGGGCACATTGCGCTCAGAACAGATGGCCGTTGGGGCCGAAAGGTTCTGGAGTGACGACCGCGTACGGGAAGACATAACGTTGGAAGGCCTCCCACAAGGTGGACCGATGACCTTATGAAAGCCGCAGGAATCTGCTGGATGCGGGAAGCTCAGAACCGGTCGAGGTGGCGGTGCTTGGGGGAGGCCTATGTCCAGCAGGTGACATCTTTCGGCTGAAATGATGATGATGAGACCCGAGGTAATCCGACAAACGTTTTGCAACGCGGTGTCAGATTTCGAATTTGTCGGTCTATAGAGTACCTACTGACCCCTAGTTCTCCGGAACTTTTTTTAAGAGGAGTACCTTGTAATACGACGATTTACATACTTGTTTGCGACACGTAAAATAATTATGCGTTCTACGATGCGACAGCAATATAATTATGAACGCCCGCAATCTAATTCCCATTCATAACGTTATAGGTATACGTTGTCAAGCTCCTGTGCATGACTGCCATGTTTACTTAAAGAGTTAATGTAGAAAAAAGGTACGTTATGCGAAAGGTGCCTTATGAGAAAAGTGCATTTTGAGAAAGGTGCATTTTGAGAATGATACGTTTTGCGTATGGGGTGCATTTTGCGACTGAACCAATTTTTGATGTAGATTGTGAACGTCATTAATTATATACACGAAGGTTAATAAAATTTATTGTCGAATAAGTCTCCACCCGGCATCCTTATGGCGTAACACACTATCAATCACAATCTGAAAGATTTTGAAAGATATTGCTAATCCATTGCTTCGTATGTTCGAAAAATTGGTCAGCTCAACAACGTAAATAACGCAATGAATGTTGTTGAACTGTCAAAATGAAACGCAATGCTAAGTGTGTTAAGCAATAAGTAAGTGTGTTACGCAATTACCCCGCTGTATACATTTGCCACTAACTATAGTTACATCTTGGGTTTTTCAAAGGGAGGATGCCAGCAGGCTCTTTGTTGAAATTAGACAGCAATAACTTGTGGTTAGACTAGAGCAGATTGTGGGTTATTCCCAAAGTACTCCAAAAAGAGTTCCCAAACGACTCCATGAAAATATAATACTTTAAATTAGCTTTAATTCTACTCCATCATAATATTTGCTAACACGCTTGCTCACGAGTTAGTGCGGTGATCAATACTTAAATTTGTGAACTGCCTCATCAGTCTAGTGGTCGCGAGCGCTACTGCTGAGCATGAGGTTCGACACCAAAAATCGGGCAAAGTGTTATTGGATTTGTCCAGCAGGAATTTCTCAGTAGCAGCCCTGAGTCTGGATTTGTGCCCAGTTGATGGCAACAGGCTCGCTCCCTATTACTTTAAACATAACTAGCGAAATGTGGATGTTATTATAGGTACACCTATGCCTAGCCCTTCGGGGATTACAGGCGTAGTAATGTTATGTTATATTATTTCTCTATGAGAAGTGGACTTTTTGTTGAGCTCTTTCAACGAGGCTGTTTTCCAGTACCTATTAGGTTTGGAATGTGACGTGTAGACCAAAGGCTTGGTTAAGCATGATCCGCTGCGCCATGTTTTCGTGTTTTACAAACACATAACATTGTTAGCTAACCAATTTGAGGGCGTGGCTTAACATTTTTGTTAGAAAAAACTTTTACTAACATGTTTTGTTAGATAAATTGGCGCAGCGGACCCGAATTTAAAGGTTTTTTTTAGTCAGTATAAGTTGCAAGACTGATTTACTGAAGTAGCTACCTAAATATCATGACGGTTCGTGAAACATCTGCGAGGTTCTTTCCATTACTTTACTTACCGTAAATGAGTAAAAACATTAAACCCTGCAGATCATGATTCATAGATTTCTAGTATTGAACTAATGCAATAATAATTATGACGTACTTGGTGGGTCATTGTTATGTAGCTGAACTCTTCCTATTGTTGATATTTGAATCAATGAATCCAATAGCACTGAATTGGATATCCAGTTTATGAAGAATTAGTTAGAATGCAGACAGTTAGAATGCGAACAAAGATTTGAAATAGCATTAGAATTAATCATGTTTTTTTTTTTTTTTAATCTAATAATAAATAAATAAACCCCGACCACGTAGCGAATGTTGTTATTCTAGTGTCCTAGGTATACTACCAATATGTTGTAAAGTTATGCATACACGTCATGTATAACTTAACACACGTATATAACGTACACCGCTGCACCGCTCTGAATTTATTTTAAGACTTATATGCTACGTGTATTTAATTGAATTAAATGGCTTATTATGTAGCTTAACTATCTTAATCGAGATATCTCATCGCCACCCATGAAATACTTATCATTGAGGCGTTCCGGTGGCCATCTGTGGTCTTGTTCATCAAGTCCACTTCATCAAATGATACTTTTTGAATGCAAATGCTTGAGTTGTTGATGAAAATATAAAAATCGCTATATGTATGCCTATAATATTTGAGGAGTTCCCTCAATTTCTCATGAATCCCATCATCAGAACTTGATTCTGATAAAAATGGGACCAATCTGGAAGTATATCCTATCCGGTTTATAAACGACGGAGGTATGAGGTAACAAACATTAGATAGAAAAAAAAAAACGAATTGAGCACCTCCTCTTTTTTGAAAAGTCGCTTAAAAATGGCTACAACAGAGTGAATACTTAGACTGACGATTGATTGAAATATACTGAAGTAAGTAAGCAAACGATATGCTGCGTGGACCCTGAATAAATGGGGATTGGTAAGGGTGAAACCAGATTCTGGTCACTCGAGTCTCGATGCCAACCATCGCGTCGGTCGCACCAAAATATATCACCAAATCACTACATCGGTATATTCTTCATATTATTATAATCGATCGACCCCAGTCTAGTTGCACCCTTGGAACAGCGCATGATGATGATGACGTACCAGGAACACAGGATAGAGAATGACTATGTAAGCAGCGAGGTACACGTAGACGGTGAAGCACTGCACCAGCATGACGCCTGACACCATGGTGCGCAGTGCGCGTTGCACCGGCTTTGACAGCTCAGCGGGCATGTTCATCTGCCACACCTACCAACGGAAAACGAAAGGATTTTGAAATTATATTAGTTATATATGCGTGTTTACAATAACTTGCATGTTTACAATAAAGGCTCGTACAGACTAATGCGATATCGCGGGCGCGACGCGACATCGACACTAGTAGCACAATTTCTTTGTCGGTGCCTATCGCGGCCGCGATATCGCGCGAGTCTGTACGAGCCTTTACTTGGATACAGTAGGTACTTACTTTAAAGAACGTGAAGCATTTAGATTAGGGAGTTATAAAGTATGATTTTTTTAAACTAGGTATATTAAGGGCGCTTGTGCACTACAAGGAATTTTACTGTCCGGCTGTCCGATTTTTTACGGTTCGATATGGCTCGCCATAAATATATATACTAGCTTGTGCACTATACGTAATTTCACCGTCCGACATTTTAGTTTTCCCCATTCCGGGCCTTTTTTTTCCGGTCCGAGATGCCAGCAATGAAAAACGTGTTTATGCTGGTGCACTGCATCCGCGATCAGAGCCCCTAGTGTGAGTTTATTTTCTTTCGGCGTTCTGATAGGCCTCCGATTCGCCCTTCACCAATCAGAGTGGAACGCGCTCGATGCGTAAATTCGAGATGGTTAAAATAAACTCACACTAGGGCCTCAGTATTATTTATGAGCGGGCGGGGCGGGAGCGGGGGAGGAGGGCGCGTGTGTCAAAAGTTTTGGATGAACCCAAAATCATTTTTGTCTTCTACGTCTTCGCACGTAGAGTAATAAAGCAAACAACTGCCGACGTTCCAAGAAACTCATCGTTCCTAGCGTAATTACGCGTGCGTGTAGTTTCAAAGAGAGCTACCCTAAACTACGCCCAGATCCGAGTAAAAACGGACAAGTGCACAAGCCAATCATCCGTTTTTTGCATGCCACATCGGACCGTAAAAATTCGTACTGCCGGACAGTAAAATTCCTTGTAGTGCACTTGCGCCCTTATAGTATACAAAATTCGTAATAATTCTTAAGCTCTTTGATATCGCTCGTGAGTTTGTAAACCATTGTGTATCTGTGGGATTTGAAGACCGACATACATAAACTCACGCCTTCTTCCCATGGAGGCAGGCAGAAACTACACAACGCCACCTGCTACGCTCCTTACATACTCCTTTTGCTTCGTTTACATTCATACATCTGGTATGACCGATATACCTATAAGTAAACGTTACTCCATCATAATATTATTCTTAATGATCTCTGTGGGGAATAAGTACCTAAATCTCTCATCTGTTTATCATCTTGCGCAGGTCGTCAAAACTGACAGAGAAAGGGCTATTTATAGACTGGCGATGGGATAGCAACTCGCCTCAATATTATATAATATTACCTACACCCACCAAACTTTTGCCAAATATATTTTTAGTATTAGTTCGATAATACTCGTAATAGAAGAGGCCTTCTCTGTATGAGAAGAGGCCTTTGCCCTGCAGTGGGACAGTATAGTAGTAGTAGCATATCTAGCCACATTTTTGATGAAAACGGCTGTCAACTGTTTCGAGTGGACATCGATTTTGGGAGGCCTACGTCTAGCAGTGGACTTAAAAGGGCTTATTATGACGATCATAGGCCGTGTCTCCAACACACTACACAAAACATTGTTTAGCAACGGTATTTTGTTAGCATAGTTCTTATAATTAATTCACTTTAATTTCAAAGATGATTATTTACAAAAAAAAAATATGATAAAATGTTTTGCACCACCGTCCTGTCATTTTGACAGTAACATTTCGTGACATTACTTTGTTTACAAAAAATATCTGAATTAGAGACTTTGGGTAGGTAGGCAATACTAACGTTTGGGTTTTCGCAGCGTTGATGAAAGTGCATTACTTTTGTCTTACCTAAGTTTATTACTAAATAAATTATTATTATGTAGTCAATTTATGATGTCACGTAAACAATCTGTCTCACTCTATCCCTCCAAACTCTCACGCAACATATTTTTACTTTGTTCTACACTCAATTTTAAACCACAACAGAGATCTCTATGCCTGCCTACCATTTGTTTTATATCAATATCGGTTCAGTAATTCTGAGATGTAACAGATGAACCCATTGAAAGAGCATTACTTTTTAATCACTAAAAGATGACCTTTGCCTGTGTATCATGTTTTTGCTTGCGCTACACAGCTCTAATACCTATTGTAATTAAGAATTTCCATTACTGACAAGTTAAAAGAAAATACTTACATTTTAAAAATGATGATAGATTTTTTTAATAAATAAAGCTTTTATCTGATAACTTATTAATCTCTCATACTACTATGAAAAAGATACCTGAACATGAGAAGATATCCCGCTAAACAAAGATTCAAGATTCACTGTTCATATTCGTATAGGTACCTATAAGTACCTACCAGGTATAAATAAAGTATAATCTCACAACATTAGACATACCTACTCCTTACAACACACATGTGTGTCAACAGTAGGCGGCTCTGCATCTACTTAATGATATTCTGATAGGATTATTTAATAAATCTGTCGTCGGCGGCACGGCACCTGCTTTAGATTGGCGTTCACTTTGAAGAGCGTGGCGTCGAAGATAGTTCGCACGAGCCCTAGCAGGCACCATAAACAAATTTCGGACTGCATGTTCATGCCCACGTACGATAGTATGTTTATCATTTTGATGAAGCTGAAGATATTTTTACCAAGCTATGTAAATGCCGAAGACATTTTCTGATTTGTTAATGATTTTATTTACTTTATTTTGTACATTTTATTTTGTCAGATGTGTGATGATTATTGGTTGTCATTTCACTTTTTTCTAAGTTTTGGGAATCCAACATTCTAAATATTTGTTTCAGCCAAACACCAACCTTATAAAAAAAACTCTACACTACAACTCTTAAATTTTTCGTTTTTATTTTATTTTTTATTCTGCTATAAAATTTAAATTAAATTAAAAACATTTATTTCGACCAACAAAGGACCATAAGCACAAAAATTACAAAATAAAAACATAAATAAAAACACATACAATTAAAAAGACCACCATATTAAGTACTTTCTGATTTAATTGCTCAGTATGTGAGCCATACAGCAATGGTTCAGGTACTGACAATCGAACCTCTCCCCAAATGCAGGATGCAACTGGATCTAGACCGAACTCTGCGCACCAGGGATGTGCATCGTTTCCGCATAGTAAAAGCGCTATGAGAGAAACATTTGTTTGAGATGGATTCCGATGTTACCTACCCAATCATTTGCTCCCACAGATGTAAAGTATTAACATTACTGTTATACTTATTTATATTGCTTAATAATAGTAACCTATATCAAATTTTAAGAATATTTCCGATATTCATAGTCTAAATACCAGCAATAAACACAATCTTGCTGTACATCGCACCCGCCTCCACAGAGTAGGCAACTCATTCATGGGTCAACGTATACGCTTTTACAATAAATTGCCCATTGATATTCGAAACTTACGAGTACCAATTAAATGATTTAAAGGCGCTACACACTGCTAAGATATTATAATATTTTATCTTAAGATACAACATCGCTCGTCATACAATTCAATGGACCATTACACACAACGAAAATATTTATTTCATATTTTCGATCGTAAGATAGAGAGCGCTATAAGAATTAATCGTAACATAACATCTTAAGTTATTAAATCACTCTGTATATTGGTTCAACACGGCTTATTCCACAAATCCCCCCTGAAATTCCCCTTTAGGAGGAAAAGTGGAATCTATAAAAAACAGTCTAGAATTCACCCCTGATAATCCCGCTTAGGAGGGAAAACTAGAATTGAAAAAAAAAACTTATTCCAAGAAAGTGATTTTTTTTACATTAGGGTTCAGTTTTTCCCACTGAGAGGGATTCTCTGGGGGATTTGTGAATTAAGCAGGGGTGAATTCTAGACTGGTTTTTATATATTCCACTTTTCTTCCTAAGGGGGATTTTTCAGGGGGGATTTGTGGAATAAGCCGTTCAACACAGGACACGTGCGGTCGCGACGAAAGCTTACAATTTAAAATCTTAAGATAAAATATTATAGTATCTTAGCCGTGTGTAGCGGCCTTTAAAACCTGTATTAAAACCAAACTTTTTAAAAGAGGGTATAAAGTTTCTGATTAGGTATTTAGAAGACAAGCTTGGGACTGAGCTGCTCGGTCTGCCAAGCCTTGAAAAAACCGTAAAACTTGACATTTTATACCTTTTTATACACATATTGAAATTGGTAAATATTATATACAAAATGACATGAATATTTACTTTGAAAAGTATTACTTATATTACTATAGTTATAGTGAATGTGAGCACTATGCGGGCTATATGCTGCAGCTATATGCGGCCTACCCAAATGTTCTTTCTTTGGTAATACGGAATGTCGACTCCATATAGCATGTTTTTTTTAAATGTTAAATGTAAATGTGATTCTGATATCCTGTTTACAAAATAAACGATTTCATTTCATTTCTAATGAATCCAATCCCAGAAAACGGGTGGTGCAGTATGATTAGCGCTGTCATCATCAGCGTGCGTCAGCCGACTGGCGGGCCCTGGCGTACAGTCGCGAGCGTAACTCCTTCAGTCAGACGATCTCTGGCGAGCGAACGGTCACATCGCGTACTGCCGCGAGCTAACTCACTACTTACGAGCACGATAGACACCCGGTGGTCATTCATATTCTCCAAGTGATTAACAAGTGACAAACAGTGATAAGCAGTGATTTACTTTATTAGTTCGAACCTCACATACAAGGTAAATAACTCAACTGACATCATATTTTAAAATAACCTTAGTTTTTTTATTTCCGATTATAAATATCTTATTTAATAGTTGCGCCGTGTGTGGTAAAGGCCTTGATTTTGTTTTAGAATATATTTGGGTTACGCTACGTCCTTACCTTGAACAGTGTGAGTCGCAAGTTATTTTTGAAAATTCAGTCTTTACGCATCACCCGCTAATGTTTATGTAAAGATTCGCGAATAGACGTCATCATAATCTATGAAATATTCACTTAAGAAAATATCCAAAGTTGAAAAAGAATGTATTATTCTAACCCATTCCTACGGAAAATCGAATAAATAATATGATTATTCGGTCTTTCCAATCACCAACTTAGCAACACCAACAAATTAAAACTGGTTTAATTAACCATAGTGCAGCAATGTAGCAACTATCAACTAATCAACTTATTAATTAACGAAACTTTTCGTTATTAAGTCGTATCAGGATCAGGAAATGTGAATAAAAAGACTTGTGATGATTTTGTAAAATGTAGGTAAACAAAGCATAGAGATGTCCCTTCTAGTTTTCATTCGGTAATTTTCTTGAAAAATTGTGAAAACACCATAAATACCTTGTCATTCTGCATTTGGAAATATTATTTAACATTAGCTGGGGACATTGTTCAAGATGTACAGCAACATAACATGATATGCCGAACAATTACGAATGATGTGTGGGAAGACGATTTTAATGAAGGTATCGCCCAACAAATAATTAACATTATTTATACATAAGACTTCTAGACTGGTGAAGCCGACAATAGATTGCAACTACTTACCTTTGGAAAATGCAGATGATGATGATTCTGATGAAGGCAGTGCCGATATATTATGTCATAGATGGACAGAGAGCAGTTAACGTTACAAAATGTAGCTACAGTCACGTGTCTCCTTCTATTCAGCATGATGTTCTAATTGGTAGGACTAAATTCAAAGTGTAACTAAGTAATAGTACTCGCCAATATAAGAACAGAATTTGAGTATGATGTCATTCGTATCCACAACGGAATTTTAGAGTCACTTAGTCCCCATCCATGTAACACAATTTCTCCAAGGATCAAATTCTATTTTTGCCCGCTTAGTTAGGATGAATGTCAATCACCAAATTGTTCGTGAATTAGAATATCGATTTCTGAAGTTCTAATCGATAATATTGGATTTTTTTCTACTATACAAATTGCTTACTTATACGTAGTGTAAATAAATTGGTAAACACTAACACTAACTTATTTACATGAATTAAAGTAATCCATACTTCCATACTAATATTATAAATATGAAAGTAACTCTGTCTGTCTGTTATATTTTCACGCCTAAACCGCTAAACCGAACGTCATGAAATTTGGCAGAGATATAGCTTGGGATATGGAGAAGAACATAGGTTACTTTTTTACGTGATAACCGACATTCACGCGGGCGGATCCGCGGGCAAAAGGTAGTGACTAATAAATGAATAATGATTTAAATTAAATGACTAACTAACATTACAATTAGAATTATTTAGATCATCGTGATTCTACAAAATGCATTGCAGTTTCAAACTTAGAGACTTCAATCATATAAAAACAACTATTAAACAATCACACAACTGATATGAATAGCACCTTAAAACATATTAGGTAATTTATAGCGGTGAAATGGATTTTTTATTATGTCCGAGTGTGAATGACCTGTAGACAACCTGGTTGAGTTTTTATCTAACATTTTAGCAAAAGTATTATTATCTGTCTACTGTCTTAAGCCTGTAGCTTTCCTTACACACGGTTATCAACGCACCTTTCAGGCCGTGTAAATATGGTACCTACGTGACACGCACTTAGCAAGTTAAGATGCAACATATCAATGTAGTTACGTAAATAAATATCGCATCAATTTACATGTTTTAAGTGCACTAATCTCAAATCGATCGTATCAAAAGAGAGCTAAGATCAAACAGTTCCGTAACACAGAAAAAAAATTAAACAAAAACTAGCGTCATTAGAACAGGTAACCGAAGCTAAATACAGTGTAATTGTCTCACAATATCGCCATAAAACCATAGTTTAGCACATTACAGTTTTCTGTTACGAAAACCATGACAACGGAAACATGTGTAGAGATATAAACGAAGCGGAATTCCACAGTGATAGCTCTGCCACGCACAATGTTGCGTCAAGCCAAAGACTTGGTTGGTTTATCGTCAAAGTATTTTTATAACTGTTCCAGAACTATACCTATTCATAGAACATGATAAACATTAATATTTTAAGGCGTCAAGAATAAGACATTAATTAAAATATAATTTATAATTTTGGGCTTCATAACGCCAGACATAAGAACTAGGTATAGTAGTAGATACAGCGATATTTATAATGTGGATCGAGTTGAAGGTTTTCTTTTCTTCGCTGCTGCATTAAGGCTGTCTTTTGTCTGCAAAACAGATCATCAAAGCTACTTTTCGTAAAATTTCTTTGGAAAACAGTTGTGTCAATACCGGTATCAAATGGAAAACGGTACGAGTGGTTGTGCTTGTGACATTCTTGATGTACGTGAGAACATGTCTATGTTCCCGACTCCACCCATATATGGAGTCACTACATATGGTAGCAGGTACTAAAGTCTAACATGCCTTGAGAGCTCGCCTGGTAATTTATCCTCGTTTTCCCTACTTTCTACTTAACAACTACATGGGAACCAGACGGTAGCCCACGTAAATGTACGTTATCCGCTATGATTCTTACAATTAACGCCCCATATTAACATCTATTGCCTGCCGAAACCAACACCTACAGATGTATACAAAAGGATTTTGAAACGTTGAACCTTCTTTAGTCTTTGTTTCCTGACCGACGAATCGTTTTGAATAATTATCATTGATCTGGAACAACAGAGCGTATCAACATTCCAATTTAAAGATACATGCACTGTAACCTAGTTTGGTCATCAAATTAGAGACAGGAAAGTCAATGAACGGGCGTGATTTGCGATCTAGCCAAGAAGTTGCTTGATACTAGAAATGCATAGGTTCATCCGCACGAATATCATTTCGATCCAGCCATGGAGCTTATGGAATCAGCAGTTCATATAATAACATTGTGTTTTATGAGTCATTTCTGTTGCATATTGTATTACACATCGCTACAACACTGGTGTTCTGGGTGATGTCATCCACATCATTTATGTCGATTTAAGATTCTTGGGATTGGGAAGGCGACAGGCATTTCTTTTATGTGTTTTCAAAGTGTGGTTTAAATATCCTGATATATTGAAGCGAATGACTGACTTGTATCTAGCCTAGACGAGGTAAACATGATGACTAAATGTGACGTCACTTAAAACTGAACCTTGACCAAGTAATGAATAGTGGGTAAAACTGAGGGTCGTCTTAAAGATACCTAACTAAAGAAGTCACGTTGACATTTACGTAGCACAAAAGAAATAAAGCCAGCATACTTTATATCGCTTCATGATGGTGCTCTGTATCATTCTTAGAATAACTTGACAACAGTGTGAGTTAAAATATTTATAGTTTTTATTAAATCAGTAGTCAATAGTGGTTAACCTTGGTCGCCGTCAGTAATCGCTGAGGTGCACGACCATAATTATATAGTTTTTGCGTGAGTTCACTGCTTCGTCGAATCGTAATCTACTAACCAAGCTTGACACTGACATTGTGTTGTGGTTGCCACTATCGGGATCAGTCACTCCGTAGTATTTATAGTTGTTTACATTAAACTAAGAATAATATTTTCTTAACATTAACATTTAGTCATTTTCATGCTTTGGGAAAGCTTCAAGGGCCTTGCCCTGATATTGTTCTTGACATATCGAAAGAGAGGTAGAGCTACTCCCTTCTTGCCTCAATTCTCATGGTTGACTGACCAAAGGCATATCATCATCATCATTTCAGCTGAAAGACATCCATTGCTGGACATAGGCCTCCCCCAATTTGGGGGGGAGGATATGCCATAATCGCCACGCTTGGCAGGCTGGTTGGCGATCGCAGTATGGTGTTAAAAATGCATAGAGAACGCCATCATTATGCCTTTTAAGACACTCGCGAGAGGAAATAGGGTGATACTATTCTTTACGTCCGACACTACAAGGCATAATGATCATCAATTGTCAATCAACCATGTGATTGTCAAAAGCCCGAAATACTCACATGCGAGAACCAGAAAATATAGTATTTAGGGCTGCGGTGTGAAAGTAAATCCTACTCATGATAAAAGAGGCCGACGACGTCTTTGTTAGTAAGAGAACTCATTGTTTACAATATACATTCTTGTACGAATGAGTGAGCGTCACTCGACGTGAACTGGTGACGTCACGCTGCCTTCTGCGGCAGCGCGTGCGCCGGCCTTCGAGTACAGCGTATCTGTCCAAAGCGAGGCAAACCGCGCTTCTCATGGGTGTCACGGACCGCCGATGTTGTCTTTACACTTATCCTTACATAAACGAATTTCTCAAACTTTCAAGTAAATATTCCGTATTTGTGGTTCGTTCACCATTGTTCCACTGTCGTGCACTGAATAAAGACAACAAACTTTAAGATTGAGTAATGTTTAAGTCATAGATAACAAAAAAGTGGGTCGGTATTCATAGTTTCGTTATTCATATCTTCATGTCGGGCGTCGTAAAAAGCCGTCAGACGTTTTTCTGTGAATGGCGTATTGAAAACAAACATAATTTGAATGATGTATAGGTATGTTTATACGCAGTTGGGTTAGTGTGCGCAGAGCAGCGCAGAGGCAAGGCCCCATGTTAATTAGTTAATGACACTGACTTTGCTCTACTGACTGGACACGTTTGACCTTCTAAAACCGTATTTATTTAAACAGCATTAATATGTATTATGAATAGGTAGGACTGGCTAGTGGTAGTGACTACACCTATTTAAATAAATAGCCTTTTAAGGCTGCTCTCTAAAAAAGCATGAAAAAAGTATGCAGATTAAGCAACTTTTCGTCGGCATTTACATAGAAATTACATATGGAAAAATTGTTAGTAATCCACATGATATGATACGTAATTTGGTTGAGCCATAATTTTTCTATCGGTATGACATAATAAGCAAAAAAAAAAAAAACACCAAATCACCTCCAAATCGTTGAGATGAAATCATTTTACTCCTTCATTTTTTATCAAAATAGTATTTTTTTTAAATCTACTTCTGCTTTCAAATAAAAAGGAAAATTATTTGGTTTTGTAACTTTATAAAAATATGATTAATTTTTATTATAATAAATTAATAATGCGTCTTATTTGGGACAGCGCTCTTGGATGGGCGAGTCCTATTACTGGCTGGACGTACGACGCGTTGCGTGAGCTCAGTACAGACCACGCAAGCTAACCACTCAAGGTTACTGGCATATATCTGAGCCTTCATTGAGCGTAATAGGAAAACTAAATACTAACAATGGGTTAAGGTTGTGGGTTCAGATCCGGGCTAGTACCAATGCGACTTTTTCAATTCATACACCTATAACACTTATTATTATCACTAACAATGTAGAACCAATGTATGGACTATATAAATCTAGATTTTAAAAACGTTACTGAAACAAAAAAATATATGTGAAAAGGTTGATCTTAAATAGGTACTTATTTACTTGATAAATTAGGTCTTTACAAATCAAAAAAAATTAACTCTGTGCAATATGCAATGCAAGTTTGATTCACACGATATGACGAGACTTTATCTGAAGAATCAGTCTAACAGTAGTATCGGTGGGATTACGCGGTGTATGGGCGTTTTAATTGGGAGCACGCATCTGGGGCTATATAGTGTGGGCACCGAGTGGAATGCCCGGATCAATTGCATACAGATGCGTGCAATGCAATGGGCTCTTGATTGTGTTACTTAACATCGATTAAGTGAATTGGGAGCGTGATAGCATTAGATGATACGGACATGTGAACAGTTGTAAGTGGATCTCGTATATTAATGTTTGGTTTAGTTAATAGTGTTACAGCTAGTACACAGTCTGTTGGAGTAAAGCAAAAACAAATCGATCCTACTTTAGGTTTTTCGAAACGGAATTTGGTATATTCTTTAGTTACCTACTTGAAACTACCGAAAGAAGCACTTACAATAACCACCATTTTAACTGCGCAGTTGTTTCTTGTTGAATCATAATTCATACCCGAAAACAGGTACCTAATTTCTTAATTAGGTTTCTGATCCATTTGCCAAGTAGGTACTCTTGTACCTACTTGGCAAATGGATCAGTAATAATACATTATGATACAAGTGTGCTGTGCTCGAGGCGGTATTATTCGCGCGAGTCGCAGACGAGCGCGATAAGGGAGCCGAGTGTGTAATGATCAATGCACACGCATTTCATACGACATTTTTCAACAAACTTGCGAGGAAAAAAAAAGACTTGTTGTAAAAACTTATGCTACAATAACGTAATTATAGAGATGATACATTTAGATTTATAAAGTTCAACTGACCTTTGTTGCCAGGTCCTAACTATCCGGACGTTTTTTTAAAAACTGTTCAACGTCGGCTGGTGACAATACTTTAGATTTCGTATTTTTGATAGTAACTTTTAACAACACAACGAAAACGTTAACAAAACAAATATTTATGGAAAACTAGCTGACCCGACAGACTTCGTTCTGTCAAAAGCTATAGTATAAACTCCACTACTCTACCCTACCCTATCTACCTACCCTACCCTACTCTACCCTAACCAAATATTTCGTAAAAACCATAATAAAAAATAAAAAAAACGTTGCTATAAACCTCACGGAGCCCGAGACCTTTCCAACGAATGCAAAACCGTGGAAATCGGTTCGTGCGTTCTGGAGTTATAGCGTCAGGAAGGAAAACCCGACTTATTTTTATATAGTAGATGGCGCGCTAGTTTTGTATTTTTTTTTCCGCGCACCCCGCTTGCGCTGCGCGCGCAGGTGTAAATAGAGGCACTGGCAAAACCGCTAAACAGACTTTATAAAAAAAAAAAAATTTTTAGACTGATCGTAATTTAGTTATATAGTATGGAATTAGAAAGTACTATCGGCATAGAGAAATATACATTAGTTCAGTGAGAATCCGCAATAATAGAACGTCAGTCAGGATCTTTTCCGTTTGGTTCCGGGAGGGACCACGGACAATTTAAGGTAGGAGTGAGGCGTATATATCGTAACAGCTAAATACAACAGGTATCACAAGATACCAGACTGTAACGGTGACAAATAAACTGAAACAAAAAAAAAGCTTCTGTTCCACAACGAGATAAAAGAATCCATCCAGTCACAAGCTTTTGTCTATTCATGCTTATGACAGTTACTGTACGAGCCAATAATGCTCGTGGATTTTACCTGTTACAACCCACTCCTGATTTATGATAAATAAATTTTAGTTAATTTTGGGACCAAAGACAATTCAGACTATTAAAAAAAAAGTGAACGCGCGGATTCCTTTTGACATGAAGTTTCTTTGACGAGATTTAAAAAAAAAAGCGCAAGTTTTCGACTAGTAAACAGTTATCTGTGGCGTTACAGCACTCGTATGGTAACGTAAAGTTAAAAGCACGCGTTTTTAATACACTGCATTATGGACCTAAAAGCGGTTCAATAACAGCCACTTTACGAGCAAGTGTGTTGAAAAGCATTTTTTGTTACTGGTGCACAAGAAGCTGTTGTGCTACGAGTACACATCAACCCATCCAGCTGATGTGGACGCCTTATACCTACATTAGAATCACTTTTCATAGGGTACAATATTACCTTTGTTCAGAATAGTACAAGATTCTCGTTCTTTCTGTCAATTTCCGTAATTCTCTTTATACCCTTAGATACCTCTCGCAACCGTGCCGCGTGGTACCGCGGCAGCGGCCGGCGAGCGCTACCTCGAAATTGGTCGCGAAATTTTTCTAAGTATTTTTTTCATAGTGCCCCAAGACGACACACTGACCTGAATGAATATTATGGTAATTATGTTTAGGGATAAAAGCGTTATGATAAAAAACAGTAGGAGTTTAAATATATTTACATTAACGATATTATTCATTACAATTTTCGGAAACATGAGTGTTATGAACATCGCCGGTAGCACTACAAATAGTATGAATGAAAACTTTAGGATGAAAATTTTTAGGAAGAGTGATCATTCGGATTACAAATCATTAGTAAGAACAATTTCGGGTAAAGAACTTTAGGTGAGCCAACCCGCCCGGTCGTAGTGGTGACAATGACACAGAAAGACCGCTGTAAAGACCGACCTTCGCTTGTTTAATGACCGATAGTCAAGAACGCACTGCGCTTGCCAAACTCTACTTTCGATATAGTAAATATCTACTATACCTACCTATATGCTATATAGCTAATCTATTTTGACTGAACTGACTCAGAAAGGTGAAACTAGGTAACAAACAAATGTGTAGAATCAAATCATGAGAGTATTTTTAAGTGAGCATGAATTAAATCTCATAAAGGGTCCTTTTATTCCTACAGCACCTCACTCCATTAAACAGGGTCTCAAGTCTGCTATTACAATAGTGTCAGAATGGTCTCGCCATTGTGAGTATTTGACAGTGTTTGTATGGCAAATCTGTCAAAAACTCACAATGAAGAGACCATTGTAATAGCAGACTTGAGGCCCAGATCCTCTGATTTGTATGAATCATCACAAATTGTCATAAGGGTAATTTTTATGAGTCCATGCATGGTCGTAACAAGTTCGGAATGCGGGACATTTCTGGAATGCAGCCATTAATCCCATGCCGCGTGCGGGAATCTTTTTCAAGTCTTTGATTAGCTATAACATGCCAGTACCAATCCACTACGCAATACGTTGTATGTCGTTAAACACAGATTTGCTAAACAGTGAATGGTTGATTTGATAAGTCGATACACCTCTATAAAAACTGCGATAGTGATTTTTATTAGCCCTTTCTCAGAAACCCCGAATGCTGTAAAAACAAATATTTTATTTCACATAAACCTACATGGGCACTTATGAAACGCGACGATCGCATAATGCGCGACGATCGAATATTCGCGTGAACATTGCATAATGCGCGACGATCGAATATTCGCGTGAACATTGCATAACCGCGCGACGATCGCATATTCGCGTGACGATCGCATATTCGCGTGACGATTGCATGATCGCGCGACGATCGCATATTCGCGTGACTATTGCATGATCGCGCGACGATCGCATATTCGCGTGACGATTGCATGATCGCGCGACGATCGTATATTCGCGTGACGTTTGCATAAACGCGCGACGCTACAATCGCATATTCGCGTGACGATCGCATAATGCGCGACGATCACATAATGCGCGACGATCGAATATTCGCGTGACGATTGCATGATCGCGCGACTATCGCATATTCGCGTGACGATTGCATGATCGCGCGACGATCGAATATTCGCGTGACGATTGCATGATCGCGCGACGATCGCATATTCGCGTGACGATTGCATGATCGCGTGACGATCGCATATTCGCGTGACGATTGCATGATCGCACGACGATCGTATATTCGCGTGACGTTTGCTCGGTGCATGGTTCCAATTGGTCGTTTCCTAAACATATAGAAGACACGGCAAGAAACTCCACGACACTTTTAAAAATAATTCGATTTTACAACACGAAACTGTCGCTAACGACGAAAGTCCGATAAGATTCTTGGATACCACCTGTTTGAAAATTATTTCATAAGGGCTATATTTCACCGGGATACCGTGGCGGCGCAACCAGTCGCCGCTAACAACAAAATATTTACAGGTCTATAGAGAGTTACGAGTACTCACCTGTGGTGTCCGTTTGGTTGCGCAACCAGTTTGGCAGCGCGACCAGGGCCTCAAGTCTGCTATTACAATAGTGTCAGAATGGTCTCTACATTGTGAGTTTTTGACAGATTTGCCATACAAACACTGTCAAATTGTTCACTCACAATGGCGAGACCATTCTGACACTATTGTAATAGCAGACTTTAGGCCCAGCTCGGACGCGTGCACAGAATGTTACTGGTCGCGCCGCCACGCTGGTCGCGCCACAGCATTCTTTCAGGACTGACTGATTTTCTTAATTGTGTCTTGTTTCAACAAATCATTCATTTTCACACAAATTCAGCAACTCATCAAAGGACCTCACAGACATCTTCACATAACCGGATATCTTCTTAGATCGTCGTATATGTTGACGAATTGTCCTTTCTTACAGCGATCGGCTAAATAAGGATGAAGCCTATTTCTTTTTTCTCTTGAAATCTCTTTTCCTAACATACAGCAGTAGTGCTATCTCTTCGAGGTTCATTTTGATACTGTCTGTGTGGTGTGGCGACTCTGGTCTCTGTATGGTGTCTAGTTTGGTAGCTTATAGACACCACGGTGACGCGACTGGTTGCGCCGCCATGGTGTCCCGGTGAAATATAGCCCTAAGTCTCATAAGTAAATCCAACCACAATAACCAAATTGCCTCTTAAAACAATTGAACTAAAGCATAACAGGAAGATGGCTGTTAGCCGGTAGCTACATCCTACTTGAACATCGATATAAACAAAGATAGTATCAGCACTAGGTACACAAAGATTGTACTCGTTACAATGTAACAAAGAAATCACGCGAACTGCGGCTCATGGAGCATAACAACTCTATAAAAGTACAAGGATTACTAATCCAATACACCGACGAAGCTCAACATGGAGTGAAAACATACTAACTACCTTTCTTGAAGGGAGGAGGCACTAAGGACTGTTTCACTTATACCATGACTCCTTATAGATAGATATATGGCACAACCAAAATTGTTTCAACGAATCTTAACTGTCGCTCGTACCACAACAGTTTATAAAAGAACGGAAAAACCTTTTTGTCTCTGCATTGTTTTGTGATAAATGGATATTTGGCGTACATCAAATTAGTATATGAAGTTGAAACATGGACGGAACAAACAAGAGCAATAACATGACATCTGGGGCCTATTGTGAGTATTTGACAGTGTTTGTATGGCAAATCTGTCAAAAACTCACAATGAAGAGACCATTGCAACGTTTTTACATTAGTAGACTTGGCCTCCTGTTACGATCTCCGTATTGCGCAATGGCCCTGAAAAAGACAAGTAGGAGTACCTATGCAGTTACTACTAACTACTCTGCCGCCTACCACCCAACACGGAAACTGCGCACTTTGATTTATTACTCGTATGATTCTCTATTTACATTCATATCAATGGAACATCTTAATTCCATCTTCCACATTACTTATTACAATACCCATTGTTAGACAACTGTTTGTTTTGGGTCGCATTGCAAACTATTATATTACTAGCTTTCGCCCGCGGCTCCGCCCGCGTGGATGTCGTTTATCGCGTAAAAAAGTAGCCTATGTCCTTCTCCATATCCCAGGCTATATCTCTGCCAAATTTCATGACGGTCGGTTCAGCGGTTTAGGCGTGAAAACGTAACATACAGACAGACAGACAGACAGACAGATAGACAGACAGAGTTACTTTCACATTTATAATATTAGTATGGATTATTATTATTATTATTGAAAGTCTCTGAGATATCTCGCGGGACCCTGGGGTCCCGGACCTTTGGAAGGCTTACGAGGGGCCGAAGCCAACTCACAGAGGCCCGTTAGACGCTTTTTAATTAAATGAGGCACCAACCGACGATTATTCCTGTACGCACTATGCAAGTGCACCCAAGGACAACCCCCGGTTTGTGTAGGACTATTGCAAGATATGGCAACAAAGATATTGGACTATGGGTTTGGGTGGCTAAAATGGACTGGTTACCTAAAACTATGGAAGGACTAAGTATATTTGTTGGTGAAATACTTATTATGAATTTGGGGCTTTGATTGAATCCCTTCGACGCTTACGAATTACTAACCATCAAATATGTGCGAAGCAAAAATTCGAGCTAAACCTACGGCTGAACATCTAATGGACCCAGATTAAGTTTGCAGTAAAAGCTTTCAAAGCCAAACATTGCAAATGGTAATGGGGTGTAAAATGTCTAGGTGTGTCCCGTCCCGTAGAATAGCAGTATAGGCGAGGCATTTGTTCTAATGGGGCCGATCTGCGAACTGGGTCAGGCCAATGCCAGCGATAATAGTGCGAGGGTTATCGTCACCGTACTTATTGCAAACTATTTGCAAATCCGTTACAATCCGGTCTATAAAAACAGTTAAATACGTAGACATACATTTGCTATGTAAACATCACACCTGTCCGCAAATGGTTGTTAAGGCTCCGTGCACGAAAAAAACACTCTTTTGTTAATTTCTTATCTAATTGTAAGAAAACTTAAAATAATCGAAATATTAAGTCTGTGTAACTATACAAGTACAGTTTTCATGGTGCTAAACCATTCGTGTCAGTCACAGCAGCTGTTAATAGTTTCATAATTTTTGTGCTCTCCAAAATATAGTTCTTTTCGCAGTTGATTTACTTAATGAAGGCATTGTATAATCATTAAATAAAATTTTGATTATATTTTAAGAATAGCTGAAGACTAAATTGTGATTTTTAAATTTCTTGATATGATTTGCTAAATAATAGGAAAAAAATTATTACTGACGGGGTTTAAAACAAAATAAAGATTTTTTCAATATTATTTTTCTGCTATATTTTGTATGGAAGTTGAAAAAAGTGGTTCCGCCACATGCAAGTAGACCATAAAATGAGGTTGATGATATTTTTTAATGTTCAAAATCCAAAGTAGTTTCTTGTAGAATGATGATCAAATGTCAGTCTCGCGTCATTTTTCGGAAACTTGTTGCGCACATTAGTGATTTACCGAGAATACTTAATTAATTTGAAAAATCCCTTTCAGTCACATGCAAAACAAAGAACACAACTTTTCAAATCACAAATAAGTTTGTTTAAATTATTTTTGCCTTTCTCACAAACAGTGAACAAAATTGATCAAAATCAGTCGATTTCGTGCACGGACCCTTAAAGCTCTTGGATACCAACTCACGCAGAGGCTAATGTCAGTAATCCTAGTACCTGCTACCTTATGAACTTACATTTTGTTAGGTTTTTGTAAAGAATAAAATTTGCACACAATCATATCCTACTTAATTTTTTTATAAATTAAAATTAAGGTTAGTTACGCTTTCGATTCGATGAGCCAACAAACAAGAATACTTGATAGGTTATACCAATACAACCAAATGAACGCGCGTTATTATTGATTGATTGCCTAAATCAAAAAGGAGCACAACAACGCAACATCCCGTCGCCACAGTTTCAACCATCAGAGTTCATAAATACGTAATCGAACTACTAAGCGTGATCTACAATTGATTTGGTACCTGTTAGGCAATGCGTCTAATTTCGGAACGCAACGTAACTGCAGTCAATCAAAATGGAACGCTATTGCGAAATTTTTAATGCAAGCCCTCGGGAATTGGTTACAGTCGCTTTGATATTCGACGTCTGCTTAATATACTAAAAAAGATGAATATTTATCTATTGACATTTAAATTGGAGTGAGCTAAAACCGGTCGGGCAGGAAGCTACAGTCATGGTTTTTTTCTATAAGCAGACTTCATGACATCAATACCATAATATTTATATAAATACCTGCCAAAAAATGTGTCGGAATTTCAGACTCCTAAAAAGTTTTTATCTCAATGAACAGAACGTTTGTTTTCCACAGAATTTTCCCTATTGAGAGGAAACAACAACAAACGATTTATTAATTTATACAGACTAATTGATATACCTATGTAAATAAATAAGAAAATAAATAAGCATAAAGAAGCAGTGGTCATTAAGATAGAGATGCTGAATATGCGATGCTGAGATCTATGCCACAGTCGAAACGACTTGATTATTCCGATGAAGTTATTAAAACTATCTCTACCTACTTATTATTATCTACAGTCAGAGCCAAGTCGCTCATATACATAAGTTCATCTACTTTAGGTACATAGCACTAATTCAGACAGAGGAAAACAAAATACAGTTTGTTAAAAATTCTTAGCCGTCACTCCCAAAAATAGAATCAATTCCAGAACCGAAAGCATAAACATTTTCATGTTGCCTTAGGTATACCTATAACCCATGACTGTACATAAAGAACTTACAAATAGGCAAAAAAGAAACGGTACCACTTTGGAGCCGGGCAGGAAAACCTGGCTGATATAATCGATTAGGTATCTGTCTTTATTTCGCATCGGCCATCTACCAAGAGCTTTATACTAATGAAAAAAAAAATAGCATAATAGTCGGTCGTGGGCACGGTGCTCTGCCACGTGTCACCCGATCAGAAATAGCCCCGAACACCGAGGAACCGATAACAGCGGTGTCGCACTCTGGACGACTTGCGAACGGAAGTCGCCGCGGTGCCACTGATGCAATGTTTTTACGGCTTTCTACTCGGTTTATGGCGCCGACATCGATATTTGTCTTCTCACTTCATAAATATTAAATGTTACCCATAACATTTTGAAACACATTAGGCAGTAGGCTATTATTATTTATTTATTTAGTCTCGGGGACAGCGCAAGTTTGCGCCACCCATTATCATTCCTATCATCACTATCCCTCCCCTCTACACACGGAGGTATCTACTCACAGAGAACAGCAGACGGTGTTAGCCATAGGCGTATATAGGGGGAAGGGGGGGCTGGGTGGGCCGTGCCCATCCCAGAATGGTCTGGTGCCTACCCCAGGATATTTGGAAGATTCATCATTTCAGCCAAAAAACGTCCACTGTTGGACATAGGCCTCCCCCAATTGGGGGGTTGGTGCCATAATCGCCACGCTTGGCAGGCGGGTTGGTGATCGCAGTATGGTGTTAAAAATGCATAGAGAACGCTACTGCCCATTCTTTAGTAAGTCCCTTAGTCGCCTTTTACGACAAGTTCAATCAAATAAATGCAACCTAGAAATAAACTAGTTGTAGTAGAATATTATAGACATCATCTGTATCTGGTACGCCAGGGATTGTCTTTAAGAGGCCACCGTACAAATGCTGAATCAAAAAAATACAATTAAACATTTCAAACAACATGTAACATAGGCGGAATTATATTGGGCGTCGACTCGGCTTCATCGGCCATCGCATCTCAGGGGCCAGGCCCTCTGGGGCCTAAGTCTACTAATTTACAAACGTTGTAATGGTTTCGCGATTGTGAGTATTTGACAGTGTTTGTATGGCAAATCTGTCAAAAACTCACAATGAAGAGACCATTGCAACGTTTGTACATTAGTAGACTTGGCCCCCTGGATAACAGCACTAGATACGCCAATGGTGTTAGTTAAACTTTTAGATAAGTAAAAACGTTTCGTACATTCATAAGTGTCTAAACATTTAAATTTATGCGCGGTGTTGCAACATCTCGAATATCAATGGGATAGAGTAGACTGTTATCTAATATAAGAGATATCCCAAACATGTAGAGCCGCAAGAAATCACTAAAACCAATGGCGACGCGGAAGTAACGGGTCAAGCCAATGATGGACGCCTACGCCTTGTGGGTAGCTACCTACATTTACAAAACACAATCAGTGCGATAAAGATAAAACTACGACTTTTATGTTGGCAAAGTACATTCACGTAGCTTATTTAAAATTGCACATTATGTTATGTAACCTACAACTAGTAAACAAACCATAATAACGCGCACGTTATCACACAAAACAGACGTGACATTAAACGCTAGAAATACTTTTTGATTAAATCAAGCTGATAAACAGATATTTTGATTTGGGAATTTCTCTATCAAGCCACGCTCCGTATTCCATAAGATCTGTTAATTAATAGATGACAGCTAGGTTAAAATGCATCTATTCTAGAATAGTTATCACCAACCTTCTATTCAAAGTATTCAACGAAGTATATTATGGTACTTACTTACTTATATTATGGTATTATACTACCTACCTAGTCCTGGTTGCATTTAAGATTATTTCGCAAAACACTTTCTTATCAAAGCTTAATTATTTTAATTGCCTTTGTTGCAGCCATGAGGCGGTGAGACGTAGTCCAGGAATTATTGGGATTTGAAGTGACGTATACCAGACATCATGAAGCGGTTACAGAAGTGCTGCTGTTGTGCGTCGACGCGCACGGGCACCCTCATCACAGCGATCCTCGGGATCATACTCTCCATCGCCACCATCATCGTAGTATGGGTCGTGAAAAGACACAGAATCACATTCAGCACATTCATCTTTGATGAAGACTTTGATAGGAAACTTTCAGATTTAGACAGTAAGTAGATATTCAATAACCTGTAAATAGATTGAGATTTTTAACCAATAATAGTTATTTCTGGATTATATAAAGGCCGTTAGTCAGATCAGAAACAGAGGTTATACTTATATTCGAAGTTATAGTCAATAACTAATTACCTATTATGCTATTGTTAATGATGCGCAGTAGGTTCGCTTCAGCGATCGCATCGCCCACAACGAATAAATCGAAATCAATCTGACAACGTCTTCAAGATTACTTGATTAGAATTGGTGAATAATAATGGGTCACATTAAAACCCAAATTACCTTAATGACCTTTATTTTTCTTAATTAAAAATAATCTTAATTTTTCTTTTCCAGTTCCGAGGATAATATTAACAATTAATTTATGCTTCACGATACTGATATGTGCGCTGCTGATGGTAGCAGTAATCATAGTAAGTAAATACCTTTCTCGTCATGGATTTAGACCGCACACCACGCGTGAACGATTCATTAATTAATAACTAACGTATCTTTGATATTGCATGCTACTGACAGACGTCATATTCGGTAAGTTGTTGAAAAATCCGACGATCATGTACCTATATTCCATCCACGGAGAGAATGCTTTTTTGACACCTGTCAGTTTCATACAAGCGGATGTTTTACGAATAGATATTTTATTAGTTCCAAACCTTGTACAGTGGCCAGTACATCAAACTACACGAACGAAACTGTCTTTCTCCAAACGATTTTAAACTTTAAAAACGTTGATGATTAAGTTCAACATTGAACGAAAAATTTGACAGTTTGAGGTAAATTGATGTGCTGGCCACCGTACAACTGACAGGTGTCAAAAAATCACTCTCTCGGTGGACGGAATAATTATAGTTAAATAAAAACAGCTGCACATTCTTGAAAGAGAATATAAAGTGTTGGTGTGTAGGCTGTCACTACTAATGGCTTTGTTATTCAAAATATAAGTCGCAACAAGTTAACACTTCGCGTTGCTATTGCAACATCACGTGGCAACACATCTTGATTCATTACCTTTACTGTTACAATGGGCAATAAGTTTTTCTTCTTGCTGGCAATTTTCCCGCTTATCAATGCCCCGTCGCTGTGATGTTGCCTTACAGATTCTGCAAATCTTAGTGCTAATTAAGAACACCGCTTAACGCAGCCCATTCCTATAGTACCTACTAATAACCCTGCCCATAATCAGAACCAAGAGACAGCTATACTCCATATAATATAGCATTACAAAAATAACGGCCAAATAACAACAATTATTGTGTAAAATTGTTGAAATGAATGCAGTTTAGAGTTATTTTTTCAATGTAAATATTGAATAGATTACATTGCGATAACTTTATCGTTAAATAACGGAACTTAGTATACGCTAATGTCGAAATAACGAAACATACACATTTATACATTAGACAAATAATGGTTATAACACCATTATTTGTCTAATGTATAAATACCTATGTGTTTTGTATAAATGGAGTAATAGTGTACTAGGCTAGTTACTTACCTACCTACCTCCTCCTACATTTATTGCTAACCTTGCCTGATCTTATGATTGTCAAGGCTTTTACGTGCACACATGGTTGTTTTAAGGTCATAGCACACATATCAACCCGGAAATGGATCGGAACCGTATCAACTTAAGCCGTTTAGTATTCTTTGCATGAAACTCCTTACTAAAAAGCACACTAATCGGAATCGTAACGTAAACGATTCGCCTCGGGACAAGCTCACGAACCGCGGTGTGGTGCGTGGTCAACCAGCGGTCCCCGTGCTTACAGCTCGTCGTCCCCGCGCTTACGCCTCTCCTTCGCCGCGCTTGCGTCTCTTCTCCCACCGTTGTCCCTCTCACCCCTCCCGCGTTCGGATTCAAATTGATCTGGTGCCAGCCAGGTCAACCAGCAGCGGTCAGCGAGCCGTAAGCGCGGCATCGCCTAGCTGTAGCCGAGTCGACGTACCGGAGCTGCTGGTCCGCTTTGGTTACGTACTTACGTTAGGTTGACGCCTGTTTGACGGCGAGGCGAATGGCGATAGGGTGAGGATCCCTTTCCGAGTTGATATGTGTGCTACGACCTTTAATCATTGCGGATTCACAAATCGTTTGATGCTTCATCTTATTACTCACACTCTGCCACCGGTCACTCTGCCAGTGACCTTATTCACGTTTTTACCTATACAGCCTTATTTAATTTAGTGTTCTGTTCTGTAGCGACGGTCATGGTTAATGCTGCCGTGGGTGGTGCTGGGCATCGTGCTAGCCATCGGCTTGCTGATCAGCGTGCTGCACACCTCCATCACCTATTATCTCGACAAGGAAGACCACGTCATCACCGCCACAGTCATTCTCATCGGCGGGCTCTTCTATTTATGTAAGTAGAGAACTTGAGAAATTCTAAATCGCCCCTTTACAGCTTAGGTTTATTTCTTCTTCTGCTATCGCTCTATTATCTCTATCTATACTAATATTATAAAGAGGAAAGATTTTTTGTTTGTTTGTATCGAATAAGCTCCGAAACTACTGGACCGATTTTAACCATTTTTTCACCAATTGAAAGCTAAATTATCAGGAAGTAACATAATGCTATAAATTATTTAAAAAAATTAAAGATCCTTAAGAAAATTGCAATAGTGTAAGCCAAAGAAGCAAAATATTGCCAATAAACCACGGAATCGAAACTTACCGCGGGGAGCAGCTATACCCAAAGTCTCTAATTCAGATAATTTATGTAAACAAAGTAATGTCAAGAAATGTCACTGTCAAAATGACAGGACAGTGGTACAAAACATTTTATCATTATTTTTTCTTTGTAAATAATTATATCTATGAAATTAAAGTGAATTAATTTTAAGAACTATGCAAACAAAATACCGTTGCCAAACAAAATTTATGTAGTGTGTCGAAGACACGGCCTATGATCGTCATAATCAGCTCTTCTATGTCCACTGCTAGACGTAGGCCTCCCAAATTCGATTTCCACTCGAAACAGTTTACAGCCGTTTTCATCCAAAATGTGGCTAGATATGCTACATACAATATGAATCTATGAATGAGAGTTGTAATATTAGTGTTGTTGAAGATGTAAAAAATGTAAAAATGTTTGGATCTCCTGCATTGTTACCAGTATCATAAAATATTTTATACTAGAAAATCTCCTTTTTTTAATAACTTTGTTTAAAACCGAAAATTTATAAAAATAATTACGGTATGATTATTTTTTATTAATTATTATTTCTTAAATATAGTACTTAAAAGAAAATGGAACCTTCTTTTTTCGCCATTTTAAGGGAATTACCATTACGAAGATACTTTTTTGATATGTTATCACCTTTGCTTACATAAATGATCTGAATTTGAGACTTTGGGTATAGTCTATTTATAAAATTCTCATCGAAATTGATGGCGCCTTCATAATTATTATCTCTTGTTATGAAAGTTGAGTAAAATGTTTTTTATTTTCTATTTCCAGGTCTGTACCTCTACCTGTGGGTAGTGGTGTTCAGTCATTACTTGGACGTTCGCGACGAGGAGGAACGAGGCCGGTACCGGAAGGCTCCCTACAGACGATAAGCCTTCACACGACTACTACTCAACTAGACTGCTGAAGTGCATAATATTCTAAAATCTCGGCAACATCTAATTTCAACGCTTTTATTCGTACCTAGGTAATATTATAGGACATAATGACGAATGTCAAAAATAAGAAACGATCTTGTACAGCCTCGTACATAATTGAATTTAGGGAAACGTGAAGTGCCTTAACGTCAAAAAATTTTTGGCTTTTATATTGACGTGAATAATGTTTAAAAAAATATATATTTGTAAAATCTCTGTAATTTAATGGATTGTAGGTACCTATAACAGAATGTGTGGGGTACGAAAGAACTATGAGTAAATGTTTCTGTGCAATCTAAATTATGTTGAGTAAATTTAATATGTTCACTCCAGCATCAGATCTTGAGGAGCTCAGCACAATATAATATAGATGGATATTTTCTTTTTAAGAAATGAAGAGTTTAACTACTTAGGTAAAATAAAATCATAAAACAAAAACAATTAAGTACCTACACCCACTTGTAATGAACCTAAGTAGGTAACTACCTACTATTAAGTTATCACTATGGTTGATATGGTTCATGATATATTTATTACGAAGGCGCCTCTAAGAAAAACCTGAATACCTGTATTATTTAAGAGAATACAATTCTATCGATTGTTATTAACTTATTTTTATATTTATTTAACAAAATAATTATAGAGATACAAAATATTGATATACGTATGTGTAAGAATTTATGTTTATTAAACGTTTAAGAAAACCTAATATAGAAAGATGTTTTTGTTATAAAACCTTATCACTGGGTCTATAAACCTAAGAATATCAAGACCAATATTCAAGAATATCAATATTCTTTAGGTACAGTGGCCAGTACGTACAGACGCCAGCAGGTCAAGCTACCCGAAACTGTCAAATTTTCGCAATCAACCTTGAACCTTATACTGTAGAGGTAAAGATGTGTGAAGATATACAAACTTCATATTGTGTCGATGGTTTATTGCTTAGCAACGTTTGTTATATCTGTCTTGTCACTTTACCTAAAAAATATATTCCTTCTACATAATAAAACAAAGTTTTATTATAACGTTTAATTCTGCATCTACGGCAACTTAATAATTATAAGCTTTACGAACATTATAAAGCTTCACATGGTAGCAGAGCAAAAAAAAAAAAAGTAAGTTAATCGAATAAAAAGGAAAAGAAAAAAAAAAATTGAAATGTCAATTGTAAAAATTCAACCTTTAGGAAAGGAAAACTATGATACGTGGTGTATACATGCAAAAGCATATTTAGTAAAAAATAAACTATGGGCATGTGTAAAAGAATATCCAAAGGTAGATGCGTCACAAAATAATCTTGACGATGACGAAATGGCGAAATCGGAGCTGATGTTGTTAATAGCGCCTTCAGAACTGAAACAGGTAAAAAACTGTAAATTTGCCAGAGATGTGTGAATGACTCTTGAATCTATATATGCTAGTAAAGGTCCGGCCAGAAAGGCTACCCTACTAAAGCAACTTATATTAGCAAAACTAGAAGAAAGTTCAGATATACGCGAGCATTTAAAGAAATTCATGGATACAGTTGATAAATTAAAAGATATGGATATTGATATCAACAGTGATCTATTATCAATCATGATGCTTTATAGCCTTTCTTCGGAATACGAAAATTTCAGGACTGCAATTGAATCTCAAGACTCCCTTCCAGACCATGAAAAGCTAAAAATTAAAATTATAGAACAGAGTGATGCACGTCGTCGTGACATCCCTAGTACTAGCGTAAAGAATGATGCTGAAGAAAGTTTCTACACCTTTTGCAAGATTTGTAAAAAGAAAGGCCATGACACGTCCAAATGCTGGTCTAAAAATAAGAATACAGGCAAGAAAATTAATAAGAAGTCTAAGAATAGCTTTACCAAAAAGGACGATAAAGAAACAAACCTCTTCAGTAGCTACTTTATAAATGACAAAGCCCAAAAATGCTGGATACTTGACAGTGGATGTACATCACATATGACATTTTCGGATAAGCCTTTTATTGAGATGAAGAAAATTTCAAAAACCCTTAAACTCGCTTCAAAGGATAAAACTGCAGAGATAAAAGGGTCAGGGCCTGCAGAAATAGAAATTGAAGAAGGAAAAATTGGAATAACTGATGCACTTTATGTACCAAGCCTGTGTGCTAATCTTCTATCTGTTGGGAAAATGACTGATGTAGGACTCACTATTCTATTCACTAAGAATTTAATAATTAAAGATCACAAGCGAGGAGTACACATGCAAGCAGTGAGAGAAGATGATGGTCTATATTATCTCCAAACCAAAAATAATAATGTTGACAGACATAGAGCCAATGCTACAGAATGTAGTAATGACGTAGCAAAAGAAGTGGAGTCAGATGCTATTAAACAATGGCACTGTAAAATGGGACACATGAGCGAAAGGGACTTGAAGCTTGCCTTAAAGAACGAAAGCCTGATTGGATTAGACTTCAATCGTAATAGTTCTTTAGGTGAATGCGAAATATGCATAGAAGGGAAATTGAGCAGAGTGCCTAGCAAGAAGAGTGACAAAAATAATTTACGTACGAGTCAGCGTCTTGAGATCGTACACAGTGACGTCTGTGGACCACTTAAACAACCTTCACTGAATGGCAACAGGTATTTTGTAAGTTTCATTGATGACTACAGTAGATACTGCCGAGTATACTTTATTAAAAATAAAAACGAAGTATTACAAAAATTCATAGACTACAAGGTAGAAGCAGAGAACTTCACAGGAAACAAAATTAAATGCCTACAAACTGATAACGGTACGGAATACCGAAATTTGAAGTTTGACTCATTTCTAAAGCCAAATGGTATAGCAAGAAGATTGACAGCACCATACACTCCACATCAAAATGGAATCGCTGAAAGGAAAAATAGAACCCTTATAGAAAAAGCAAGATGCATGATGTTGGAATCAAAAGCGCCTATGTGTTTATGGGCAGAATCGGTTTATACTGCAAATTACTTGTCAAACCGAAGCGTTAACCAGAGTATTGAAAACCAAACACCATTCGAAAGATGGGTAGGTAGAAAACCCTGTGTTAATCATTTATATGTATTTGGTGCTAAAACGTTCATCCTAAAGAAAGGAAAACATGAACACAAATTTGCTTCCAAGGCAATTCCTGGTATGTTCGCTGGTTACTCGGAAGTTTCAAAAGCTTTCAGAATATACGTCCCATCGAAGAAACGCATTCTTGTTTCCAAGGATGTTCGAATTTTAAAGAAAATGTTCAACGAAGATGGTAAAAATGTAATTTCTGTTCCTTTTCAAGAATTAAGTGATCACAAGCGATCAAACGAGACTGACAGTGAACTGGATGAAACAGAAATATATTTAAAATATACTACAAAAGAAAATGCTAGTAGACAGCAAGCAGCAGTACAAGATAATGTTATTGCAAGCTCTAACGAGGTACCTATAGAAAATGAAAATAACGAGTTGTATTATGACACTCTTGGGATTGATGACGGCAGTGAAACTGCTGATCAACCAAATGAAAACGACATAGATGTCGATGCATCCGTTCTTTTCCCAGAAGAACGAAGGTCATACAATCTTCGTGATAGATCACAGATTGACAGACCTAAAATATTTGAGGATTATATTATGGCAGCCATGGATATGGATAATGAAACAGAACCTCAAACGTTTAAAGATGCTATGAATAGCAATGATAAGGTCAAATGGTTAGAGGCTATGCAAAATGAAATGGAATCATTGAAAGAAATGAAGACTTGGGAATTAGTCGACCCTCCGAAAAATCGTAAACCATTGCCATGTAAATGGGTTTACAAAATAAAGAACAATCCAGACGGTACAATTGAGCGACATAAGGCCAGATTGGTAGTAAAAGGTTTTTCACAAAAACCTGGCGTTGATTATCAGAAGACTTTCAGTCCGGTAGCTCGCCTCAGTACTATAAGAGCTGTCTTAGGAATAGCTGCTCGAGAAAACTTGGTACTGCGTTTCTAAATGGAGCTGTAAAAGAGGAAATTTTTATGAAGCAGCCAGAGGGATTCAATGATGGCACTAAGAAAGTGTGCAAACTTAAACGCAGCCTCTACGGGCTGAAACAAGCTCCTCTATGCTGGAATGTCTGTATATCAGAGTATCTTATAAATTCAGGATTCAAGCAAAGCACAAAAGATCCTTGCCTTTACTTACGTGAACAAGTGTTAATTGCGCTTTACGTAGATGACGGTTTGGTGGCTTCAACTAGTGAAAATGCTGGAAGAAAATTTATTGAAGAGCTGAAAAATAGGTTTAAAATAACTACAAAACCGGCGTCTTATTTTCTTGGACTTGAAATTAATAAAACCAAAGATGGTTATATTACCTTAAACCAAAGGTCTTATTCTAAGAAGATACTTCAAAAGTTTGGAATGACTAACTGCAAAGTCGCTGCAACGCCGGCAGTAAAAATTGGCGTAGATGAAGAAGAAGATGATGAATCAAATTCGTCATTTCCCTATCGTCAAGCTGTGGGAGCCCTAGCATACCTTATGGTCGCTACAAGGCCAGATATAAGCTACGCTGTGAGTGTTGCGTCAAGGCATCTAGAAAGTCCTACTAAGTTTGATGTGATGAGAGTCAAGCGAATTTTTAGATACCTTAAGGGTACTATAGACAAAGGACTTGTCTTCGCGAAAAGCCGGGAGAAGAAGCTGATATGTTTCAGTGACGCTGATTTTGGTGGTAACACAACTACTGGTCATTCGACGACAGGGATGATTTTCCTATTCTCCGGTCCCATCATGTGGAAAAGTCAAAAACAACCAAGAGTAGCAATCTCCTCAACGGAGGCCGAACTCGTAGCCATGACAGAAACTGCGAGAGAAGCCTTATGGCTAAAAGAACTCCTGGAGGAATTAACAGACTTAACAGACCTGAATGAAAAACCAACAATTTACGTTGATAATGAGTCTGCTATAAGGTTGTCTGAGAACCCACCTTATGAGTTCCATAGGAGAACAAAACATATCAAAATTAAACATTTCTTCATTCGAGAATGTATTCAGAATGGAGACTTCGCTGTCAAACAAGTCGCTACAGAATTGCAATTGGCGGACATGTTTACGAAACCATTGTTTGGACCAAGACTGAACATGCTAAGCTGTAGAATTGGACTTCAAGATTTGTCCAAGCTCTAAAAAGTATCGTGGATGTGAAGATATACAAACTTCATATTGTGTCGATGGTTTATTGCTTAGCAACGTTTGTTATATCTGTCTTGTCACTTTACCTAAAAAATATATTCCTTCTACATAATAAAACAAAGTTTTATTATAACGTTTAATTCTGCATCTACGGCAACTTAATAATTATAAGCTTTACGAACATTATAAAGCTTCACAAGATGAAAATCTATTAAAGAAATTTGACAGATTATAGTAGCTTGATGTGCTGGCGTCTGTACATCAAGCTACATGAAACTGTCAAATTTCTCCAAAAGATTTTAAACTTTAAAAAGACAGTTTGTGGTAACTTAATTTGCTGGCCACCAAGTACGGTGGCCAGCAAATCAAGTTACCAAAAACTGTCTTTTCTCGTTCGATTTTGAACTTTTAAAGTTTAAAATCGTTTGGAGAAATTTGACAGTTTCGTGTAACTCAGTGTAGCTTGATGTGCTATTGACTGTACCACGCGGGCCTGTGCGGATTGATAGATGGCACATGACAAAATTTTTGGTTATACGAGGGCGGCACTGAAAATTTCGGGAATCAAGGAAGAGACACAACATTACTATTTAAAAATGTATTTATTGCTTTTCGAAGTATTCTCCGCGAAATTTGACACATTTTTCCATACGATGGAACCAATCATTGAAGCAACCATTCCATTCGGAAGTTGGGGTCTCCAAAATGGCCGTTTTGTAGGCATCCACAGCTTCTTCAGGTGATGAAAATCTCTGTCCACGCAATTTATTCTTTATTTTAGGGAAAGTATAGAAATCATTAGGGCTTAGGTCGGGGCTGTACGGCGGATGGTCTAATAATTCTATGTTTTCTTGCTATAAAAACTCTTTTGTTCTGTGCGCGGTGTGAGAACTCGCATTGTCGTAATGGAGGATGATGCGGCGGTTGCAGTTCTCTTTACGGAGTTCAGAAACGACCTGTGGCAAACAAATACTAGCATACCATTCTGCATTAACAGTTCTTTGTCCCTCAAGAGGAATAGTCGTAACATGGCCGGTTTTGGAGACAACGTGGCCACCATTTTTTTTGCAACACTCCGTGAACGAACAATTTTTGTTGGCTTTAACTCATTTTCGAACACCCAAACTCGTGACTGGTTTTTTGTTTCGGGTTCGTACGCATATATCCAGGATTCGTCACCTGATACGATGTTGTATACAGCATTTGAGGATCCTGCGTGGAATCTTTCGAGAGTTCTGACGCACCAAGTAACGCGAGCCGCTTTTTGCTCTTCACAGAGCGAATGCGGTATCCATCGGGAAAATAACTTTTTTACACCTAATTGTTCATGCAAGATTATTTGTATTTGACTCATGCCAATATCTAAAGTTGTCTGAATTTGGCGGTATGTCACATGTCGATCTTCCTCAATCAGCTTACGCACAGCATCAACGTTTTCTTGGGTGACTGCAGTTTTTGGACGACCTTGACGGGGATCATCACTGAGCTTGACACGTCCACGTTGAAATTCAGCAAACCAGCGATAACTTGTGGTTTTGGATGGGGCTTCATCACCAAATGCAGAAATCATCCGGTCAACACACTGTTTTTGTGTTAAACCACTTCGAAAGTCATAATAAATCATCGCTCTTGAATTTTCTCGAGTCAATTCCATTTTCTCAACGACTAAACAAGTTTGACAAAACCTTGTGAAAAGACCGAGAATCTTTTTTTAAATAAATAAATGGTATTCGATTTTTAAAACCAAGGAGTTTTCAATTAAAAAGATTTTAATATGACAGGAACAGTGGAAATATTCCATTCCCGATACTTTTATTCTAGTGCAGCCCTCGTAGAATACGTATCCTCACAGTGTTTTCCTTGAGAGCAGTGGTGACGAAATTATTTATACAATGTAAAGCGCCTGCCTGGGTTCGAACTCACGACCTACAATTCGTAAGTCGGGGACTCGGGGCCTTTGTCACAGAGCCGCCACTGCTCTAGGGGCCACTGCTCCACAATGATATTTCTAAAAGTAAGCAAAATTTCGATCTCGAACATGAGAAAAACGAATGACCAATGTCAACACCAGGCTAAGCAGGCGAGATCTCGAGTCGAAATTGCATTTGACAGGGAGCGTTGTTGCTAAACATTTGTGAAATTGTCACAGAAATTGTAATGACAAAACAAGATGGTGGCGTTAGTTCCGATTTTGGACATGCGCTAAAAGAACCTTGTAACGTCGCACAGTACTTTCACAGTTTTAACCTCTGATAATAAACTGCCGTCAAAGATAAAATAACTGTGAAAGGATCTTAGAGTATTCTATACTCTTAAAGAGCTAACGCAAAAGTGAAGGGTGACTAGGGTTAGTTCAATTATTATGCTAGATACACACGTAGCGACTTTAGTCGCCAGCGGCAAGTCTGTGTGTGGATGTGAAATTTAGAAAGCTCCAATGAGTCACTGGGGACTAAAGTCGCTGCATGTGCACAATGGCCAGCACATCAAGCTACACGAAACTGTCAAATTTCTCCAAACAACATTAAACATTAAAATGTTAAAAATAAAGTTCAAAATCGAATGAGAAAATCTGAGTTTGTGGATGTGGTAACTTGAAGTGCTGGTCACCGTACTTCGTTAACCGATGCACAGATTACGTTAAGACAATGCGTTAAGACGTTGGTCGTTGATCGGTGAATCAGTGCGCTCCGCTCGTCGGCAAGTGAAAGTGAACGTATTTAACTGAACGCAGCCCAGCTTGTCAAAAGTCAATGTCAACTGTCAAGTTTATCTAAAGTCAGGACGCAGGCGAATTCTGTCTGACTGTCAAATCCACGTCAAATCAATTCAGACCAATTCAGACCGAACGGCTGTGTGGATTCACTGTTTGCGTACCTGCGTAAATTAAATTACAATACTATTGTTGGCTTACTAATTCCAGATATTGAACTTCGGCTCAAAAAGAATATTCTGTTTAAAAAATGGAAATCTCATTTAAAGGCAAGAGAGTACTCGTTACCGGCGCTGGCCAAGGTTAGTTTGCAATAATATATTTTTTGTTTAATTTCTTAGCCATGTTATAGCTAATAGTTAACAACATTGGAAACAACGCACACGGTGAATTGCTACAGTTCATAATCGCGTTAAAAAATATACGCGTGCAATAATAACTATTGTAAAACTGCAGGAATCGGTCGAGGCATCGCTGTAGAGTTGTGGCGTGCTGGAGCGAACATAGTCGCCTTGTCTCGAACAAGATCTCATTTAGAATCGCTGCAGAGCGAATATCCTTCTATAGACATAGTGGACGTTGATATAGCTGATTGGGAAAAAACACGGACAGTAGTCGAGTCTCTTGGCCACTTTGACGCATTAGTGAATAATGCCGCAGCCGCTATTTGCGAGCCTTTCCTCGATTGCTCACCTTCGGATTTTGATAAGTATGCTTTAAAATTTTATTTACTAATGCTTATATGTAGGTATATGACACACACTGTTAAGAAACAGTCTTCAGGAAATATAACTACCCAAATGAATAACATTTAAACCATATTTTTTGTTTTCAGAATGTTTAATGTCAATGTAAAGGCAACTCTTAATATTAGTCAAATTGTAGCAAGAAAGATGATTGAAAACAAAACTCCTGGTGCCATAGTCAATATCTCTTCTCAGGCTTCAAAGGTAATTCAATGTTGTTATCAATTCAATTCCTATCATTGTTGTCTTGTTATCATCAACAATCGGCTCGGCTTACATGTGTAATCCTTATGTCTCACAAACATTGTGATCTTATTCATATTCATCAAAGCTATAAAAGACAATTCTACTTGGTACTACTTTACTTTGAATATGTTGTATTTCCTTTAAAAGATCATCCTTAAAATTTAGGACAATTGCTATTTATTCTGGGAACAGGAAAATTAATTTCAATATTAATAGTGTTTGATTATCTATATGAATAAATGTATATTGTTATAACTAATTCATTTTCATAATTATGATTGCAGGCTGCATTGAAAGATCATACTATCTACTGTGCATCCAAAGCAGCTCTGGATGCTCTAACTCGTTCTATGGCCCTAGAGCTTGGTCCTTACGGCATTAGAGTGAATTCTGTGAACCCCACTGTCATCATGACTGAAATGGCTAAAGTTGGATGGTCAGACCCAGTCAGAGCTAAAGAAATGCTTGCTAAAATACCACTGGGAAGGTAATACACATTTCTTTTCAAAAGTTTACAAATTATAGTCTTACTGATCTTCATTGTTTACATGTTTATGATAATGTATTACCAAATAAATGTGCAGTTATGACATCTTTGAATGAATAAATATAATATTATGTATGATTCTGTACAGTATCATTTAAAGAACTTTAAACAGAAAATAAAGCAAAGAGGTCATGGCAGTTTTATCATTCAAACATAATAATACAGAGATAAAGAAGTTATCAGAAGCAACAATAATCATTAAAAAAAAATAATTTCAGGTTTGGAGAAGTTTCTGAAGTGGTGAATGCTGTAGTTTTCCTCTTGAGTGAGAGATCTAGTATGATCAATGGTGTGGAGCTGCCAATAGATGGAGGTTTCCTTGCGACATAATATTATGACTTGCTAAATACATGCTTTATTTAGCAAAGTATATATAATAACATAATATTATTATATTTATGGCTTTTAATATGGAATATTTTTTTAACAATTGCGTATTTTAGTTTTAAATATATTGTAACTATGTTAATTAGTAAATCAACCAAAGATGGTACTTTATAATACATATTGCCATGATCATACTTATCATGTATGTTTTACTTTGTGATAATTATAGTTATCAGTTCTGGTTAATTAACTATACTACATTAAAATTAAGAACACTAACACAAATCACAACCATACTTTCAAAGATGCTTTATGATGAAATATGTAGAACAGTTACTTATCTTACTGTAAAGATAAACCGTTGCTTGATTACAAAAATAACCTCTGCTTTTCAATCATAACTTGGTTTTACTAGATCTGTTTCATTCATCACATCGATTGAATGCAGATTGCATTCTTTATCATATAACATTACATTAACCTTTTAGGATGTAGATATAAGCTTAAGTCAATATAATACGCCGATTGTGGTTAGTCCCAAGGAGAAACAAAATATTATGTATGAACATAAATAAACTTACTGCTGACTTATTTTCGAAAAAACTTGTAATGCACAAGTACTATATCTATAGTTCAAGAAATCTACAAAAACAATTAATAATCAAGTGTCAAGGCTAATACATAATCTGAAAAATATTGATAATAGCAATATGAACCCAATGGACTGGCGAACTTTGTTAGTTGTTAATATTATGAATAGCATAAATATTGGACAAATATTACACCTATTTGACTTGAAGTATTTACAGGGCCGGATTTAGGGCAGGGCAACAGGGGCTTTAGCCCCGGGCCTCCACAAGAAAGGGGCCTCCACAGTACTTATGTTTTTTCTAGATAAGAAAAAAATACGGTACATCCTTTGTGTCCATCAAAGAGAAAAAAGTTCACATTCAAGGAACCTTTCTCATTTTTTTTTTTCAAAATCTGTGCATGGTCGATCAGTTTCTCAAAAATCTTATATGTACACACAGTAAAATAAATACATAGAGATACATTAATGACAGTCTCCTAGACCGTTTTCCTGTAGGTACAACGGTTAATAACTATTTACTGCCCTGTCTCAAAAATGCACCCTATTTATAAATTAATAAAAAACTGTGGAAAAAAAAGCATCAGTTCCAAAAGTTTTTCGCGGCCTCCACTTCTTGGTCGCCCCAGGGCCTCCACACCTTTAGATGCGGCCCTGAGTATTTATCACTTGCCGGTACATTGTTATAAATCATTGACTGAAGCCATTACATGAAAGTTTAGTTGTTGAATAAATGCAATTTGTTAAAGTCACTTATTTTCATTTTTTCCATAATATTTTGCAGACCTGGGGCCTTACTCCCGAAAACTTTAAACTGGACCGAAGTTAGTTTCGCTTCGAACCACCGCACGGTCGTGCGCTAGTGTTGGATTCAAGAATATGGATCGGCATTTAATTCGATCCCAATTCAATTGATTCAGAACTCGATTTTGTCGGGAGTAAGACCCCAGAAGCGAGTTCGAATCGGAATCAAAATCAAACTAATCGTTTTCGGGAGTAAGGCCCCTGGCAAAACGCTACGCAGCATGGTTTTCACTACCAAACAAATATCGACCTTGCCCTTTTCAAATAAAGTTGAAAATAAAATAAAATAGACTTCATTTATTCCGAGAGCGTATGAAAGCGGACAAAGTGGAGCCACAGATTAATGTAGAGCGTCTGAGGTCAGTATCAGGTTATTTATTTTAGACTTTATTGTAAGATAACGATTCCCTTGTTCACAAACTAAACTAAATTTAAGTTCAGTGCATCTTTTTCTTTCTATTTCATTAAGAAAAGGACAGAAGATAAATTTTAGTTTAGTCCTGTCAAATTAATCAGCGCTTGACGTAATTTTAGTAGGCAAGTTTTTAATCACGTCTAAACTTCTATGGAGTAGTGACAGGCGCTGATTAATTTGACAGGACTAAACTAAAATTTATCTTCTGTCCTTTTCTTAATGAAATAGAAAGAAAAAGATGCACTGAACTTAAATTTAGTTTAGTTTGTGAACAAGGGAATCGGCACCAGTGTTGATATTTGCGTGGCAGTAAAACCCGCTGTAGACTTATTTGTGACCTAATGAAATTGATTATTGCTGTAGGAACATAATTATTACGAACATAAACAAACCTCTTATCTGAGTAATAAAATAAACGGTACAGTACAATTTGAGATATGGCTTATCGAATTCGACAACAGCTCAAAATTATTATTTTACTCAGTTTGCTTTGTGTAAATAACCTCCGATCAGAAGTAACTACAACATCTTATTCATCCTCAAGCGATTTTGTCAATAATGGATAAATATTTTAAAGGAAAACGAATACTCGTCACTGGTGGCTGCCAAGGTAAAAACTTTCTTTAAAACTTAACTAAAATATAGTTATGTAAGTACCTAATCTTTGTTTTCATAATTATGTAGGTATACATATGCTCGGATTCGAAGTAAACTTGATAATTTTATAGGCATTGGTCGTGGAATAGCCCTAGAGTTATGGAGACAAGGCGCTAATGTTGTTGTTCTTTCGAACCAACCGGCAAATTTAGAAAAGCTTAAAAAAGAGTATCCGTCCATTGAAATAGCATGTGCAGATCTATTGGACTGGGACAAAACTAGAGCAATGGTTGACTCATTGGGCACTTTCGATGGACTTGTTAACAATGCTGGAGTTGCTATAATCGAGTCATTTTTTGAATGTTTACCAGAAAGTTTTGACAAGTAAGTAACTGAAGTAGGTACTCAGTCATGACCTGTAGTATTGTATAAAAAATATAATTTTAACAGATCTCTTGTCAATTTTGTATTTTCAACAGGACGATGGCGCTCAATGTAAGGGCTACACTTAACGTTAGTCAAATTGTGGCAAAGAAAATGATTGAAAAGAATATAAAAGGATCCATTGTAAATATTTCTTCTCAGGCATCAATAGTAAGTTGTAATTAGTTTTTGCTTACCTATCCACCTAAATCAAGAATTCTTTCTAACCCTGCCGAGTTATCAAGTGGTGCTAGCGTCAGGACATGGAATGCATTTTCTGGAAGAAACAAACCTTATAATCTGTTCAGTAACGCCCTGGAGAAATGTGCACGAAAACGTAGCCAGCGCATTGGCGTGTGGGTATCACAGTCAGGCAGCAGTCATTAGTAGATGGAATAGTTCGTAGGTATATCATCAAATAATCATTACAGGAGCTTATTTACTGACCTGCAAACCTACTCACACACTAATGTCAGGTAATGGAGCCGACTCCCTTGTTCACAAACCAAACTAAATTTAAGTTCAGTGCATCTTTTTCTTTCTATTTCATTAAGAAAAGGACGGAAGATAAATTTTAGTTAAGTCCTGTCAAATTAATCAGCGCTTGACGTAAATTGACGTAATTTTAATCGGCAAGTTTTTAATCACGTCTAAACTTGTATGGAGTAGTGACAGGCGCTGATTAATTTGACAGGACTAAACTAAAATTTATCTTCTGTCCTTTTCTTAATGAAATAGAAAGAAAAAGATGCATTGAACTTAAATTTAGTTTAGTTTGTGAACAAGGGAATCGGCACCATATTATCACTTGATGGCGATTACAGCTGCAGGAATGCGGCAACATGTGTAAATAATTACAATCATAATATTTGACAACGGAATATTATGTAGGTACCTACTGATGATGACCGTTCTTTTTTACAGGCTGCTCTAAAGGACCACACGGCATATTGTGCGTCCAAAAGTGCAGTTGATTCGTTGACTAGGGTTATGGCGTTAGAACTTGGACCACATCGCATCCGTGCTAACACTGTTAATCCAACGGCAATAATGACTGATATGGGCCGCAAAGTCTGGTCGGAGCCTGCCAAGTCGCAGGGTATGCTTTCAAAGATACCTATGGGCAGGTATGTTATGGTTTCTACTGTCATGTAGTTGAATTCTAAGTACCTTTAAGATTATATAAAATGCTTCCCATATCGTTGTGCGTCAAAGCTCCTACAAACAGGCGCTACACACGACGCCACACAAAGGCACCGCGTGTAACGCGACGAGGGGTGTCTTTGTGTCGCGCCTGTTTGTAGGAGCCTTTACTCCAGCAAAATAATGTCGAAAATAGTCATATGTTATAGATAATTCGTTACCGCAGCCAGACATTTTATTTTTAATGGGAATATTGAAATAAATAAATAATTAGTTTTCTAGACGAGGTAAATGTTGCAACTTATTGTGTATTTGTTCTTTCTTCGGCTGCGAAGTTATTCGAGATCCTGCTGGAATAACGTTTGTGGTTTTGCTGGATCTCTGAAACGGTTAAGCGGATTCTTATCATCTTTTGTACATGACATTATGAATTCGTTTTAATAAGTTGTGCAATAAAAAAACAAAAATAATGCACTGTTCTAAGGTTATTTAATTCAATATAAAAACACTTCAATAGGTCCAAACACTGAATAAGAGCTCTAAAGACTTACTTTAAACGTTATTTTGAAAAATTTATAATAAAAAATGTATCCTTTCCCGTATCGTCCAATAAATCGTTCTATCTTTTTCTTTTCAGGTTCGGAGAAGTACAAGAAGTTGTCGATGCAGTTATATTTCTCTTGAGTGACAGTGCCAGTATGATCACTGGTATTCAACTGCCTGTTGATGGAGGATTTCTTGCAACATAGATAGATTTCAATATACTTAATACTTCTACAATAAAGTGAAGAAAACAAATTGTTAATTTTACTCAGTTTATTGTGCCAAAGGAATTTATACATACTGGACATAGAAAACAATGCAAGCATAACAATTTATTTATAATGCATATGCTAAGATAGGCTAGCATATTTTGTATTGTGGTGAAAATATACCATATTAAAAGGTAAATTAAATGTAGAATGTTTAGACTACAAGAATTAAATTAGTCTCATATTATTAGTGCATCTTACTCTTCTTTTTTGGAGGGAACAAAACGTATGGACACACCAAATTTTAATTGTATCATATGCAATAAAAGCCACGATGTTTTTCTAAGTCCCATATTCGTTCTAAAACTATTAATTTAGATTTGTTCCCTCCCCTATAACAGTAACTGAAGAATATTAAATAGGCAACTTTTGATCTCAAAGACATTATTAATTATATATCGTATGGTACGAGACACGTCTACAAAAAAAAAAAAAAAAAAATACAATAACAGCAAAATAATTTCAATGACATTAACGCTACAACAGTTATGTATGTATTCCATTACCTAGGATATTGTAAAAAACAGTGTGTCTGCTTACCTAATTACCTTAAATTTATTATTTACAAAATTAAGTCCATAAAGTCTTTCGTCGTTTATAGCGTACACTTAACTTTAGAGCAAGCCACGACCTTCCACGACCTCGCCAAAGCATTTGAGATACATGTTGCGCACTCCACACACTGACGACAAGCACAGCACGTCATCAGGAGCCGAGGCCCGCGCGCACCGCTCCGCCCGCCGCCGACGCGTCACTTACTTGTTCACGACATCGTTGTCGCCTCAATGTATTTGAACACGAAAACATCATCTAATATACAATAAGTAATATAAAGTCATAAGAATTAGTAACACAATATCATTAAAATATTTGGGTACTAACATATTACGAACTCTCCTAAATGAAGGAATTAACTTAAACACACTCATATTGTAAACGCTAAAAATACACTGATATCAATATTGGCACAGCGTTGAAAAGTAAGACGACTGTCACTTTTACTTGTGGATGAAATCTTTGAACTGTCTACAAATTGAAACAGAAAAATTATGGAAATTCTCAAAATGCTACAAAATACCCTGTAGATCTAATTAATTCAATATTGGATTTAAACTAAGAATAAAGTGCATTAAAATACACTATAACTGAACAATAGATGATGGCTACAATATCAACAATTTGATTATAAGTCATACTCTCAAGTGCCTGATGGAAAAATCGTGCTTAGACGATTTATTCTAAACTAAACCCCTATCTATACAATATCATGACATCAGGATGATTTTGAAATCTCAAAGCTTTGCGATACAAACCCATGAAATTAAATTGAATATATTACCATTATGTATTATGTATTTACATAAAATTGAACCTAATTCTCAGTCATATAGAGAGGTGACGCTGTCTACATTACGGTCTAATGAAAAGATAATTTCAATTCGTAAAAAAATCGCAATACTTTTTTTAAAGTTGTATATTTACAAACTATTCATTATTTATTAACATTAGCTAGATATTAGTGACAGAGAATAGATTTTACAGCTCTGCATTTCAAAGCAAATGAACAAAAACATTTTGTCAGAATATGAGAATGGTAACAGATTTAATTGAACTAGGTACATTATGTATGAGAAAATTTGGTAATTTTTATGAGATCATAGATTCCTAGAAGTTCTAGATCGGTTAAATGAAAGTACATAATTTAGAAGAAAAAAATAGCGCTTACGGGAATGTAGGTACATCTACATGCACGCGATAGTATAAAGTAAACAAAACATCAAGTAATTTTAGGTTTTTTAAATGTATCAGTGTTAATATTTTACAATTGAAAAAACAAAAATAATCCAACAATGTTTTCTCGGGCCAATTTTATTTCCGAATAAACTTACGTAGATAAAACTATGGCAGTGGCTGGACATAAATTGTAAGACTGACAGAACATTGCCACTTTAGGCCGTCTATCCGCAAACAGAGGAACAACCAGAGACCGACGAAATTGTGTAAACATTCATCCATCATCGATTGAAAAATGGAAAAAGAAAACGATTCTATCGATTGAATTTTACACAATCTCGCTCTTCTCATTAACGGTCCCTTACGTCAGACGCCCTACACGTCACGTACATATAAATTACTTCTTTCGGTACAAAAAGAGACAGTCATATTTTAACTCAACTTGGAAGACAAAATGCTACACTCAATACAGCATGTATTGAAAAAAAAAAATACAAAATAATAAAATAACATATTGCACAAGGATTTACGAAATCAAATAAAGATGAGCAGAATAATAAGCCTGCTGATAGGATTAATCTGTCTAAATATGGCTCCGCAAAAATATCGGCCCACGGAAGTTGGACCGACGTTATTGATAATATTTATTTACTACTACATTAATATTTGAACGTACAGACCTCCAAATTAAGAACATAAATCAAAAATGCTTGTGTTTTAAATGACAGCCTTTTTGGCGATTAAAGTCAGTAACTGATGTAGGTATGAAACCAATCCAGTATTTTGTTCAACAATGTTAAGTTCGGACCATTCAATGAACTGCTTCGACTTTCAAAGTACTGCTAGGATCGTGCCTGTGGCTTCAATCGAAAGCCGTACACAAAATACAGTTGGAATGCTATAGCAAGATAGTCAGATCAGTACATTTAAATGGCAACATTATTATAATGTATCTTATGGCTATTTTACTTAGTTGTGCCAAGATGAACATTATCCATAACTTTCGCCAGTAGATGCTCACTGAAGATTTTCAGAATGGTGTTTTATTTACCTACTAATTTACAGAGTCAAGGCCCTTGACCGATTTTATTTTTTTGGGACCAATTGACAATTTACTGTTTAATCTTACCAATATGATAGAATATGTATCTTACTTCTAAATATAACTGAGCATAAAGTACAACGATGCATGGGTAGGCCTAGTTACTCTATGCTTAAATGACTCTCATTCAAACGGATTTTTTTTTTCATTTCTCGGCCCACTCATCATCATACTTAGTCTATTATTAAATAATTTACAATAATATGAATGTTAACACGAATGCATACAAAATTGTTTCCTTATTTTAATACAGAATCTATATATCGAAACGTGATAACGTCCAACGACGTCCACGCGCCTCAATTCCTACCGCGCGGCTCGATGACGTGAAAAGTCGTCGTTAAAACACACCGTCTTAATACGTGAATATATCGAGTCTGTGTTATGTTTGTTCGGGCGAACAGAACATGCAGGTCACAATACGAACGTGGTTCCTTAGTGGTGGTGTTAACACTGCGACGACAGCAAGATCCCTCACCGCCACTCCGAAATGGCAGCCACCGTGGTGCTGGGCTGGCCGGCCGCGCCCGCCGCTGCGAACACGCAGTGAATAGCTGAACCACACGACTCATGCAGGCATGCTGTCCCGGCCATCTATCATTATCGAAGCAAGTGAGGCTACTTAGAGGTTATTCGACTCAACAAGTCGATCACGATAACGCGATCTGACACAATTTGGCCTCAGAGGATCGGATTTTTGTAAATAGAAGTTCAGTAAAATCATTACTATATTGTTAGTGAATTCAAATTACTTACTGTTTTCTGGTTCTTGATTTTGATCATGACGTCTTAAAGTACGGTCATTCGCGCCTGATTGATAATTGCCTCGCTGGCCACCTGCAACGCATTTTATAATAATGTTAATACATTAGCAGGTATCAATAAACTATTGTGCTGCATTTAGGAAAAATTCTATCTCACCGAATTTGAGCATATTCCAATCGAACACGTAGTCATATGTGAATCCTTGTCGATGGAAGAGTGTACGGAATAACTGACGGAGATGACTGTAGTCAGGTCTCTCCTCAAAACGTAGCCGTCGGCAGTATTTAAGATAAAGTTGAAACTCGATTGGGTGGTTCTGGAAACAACATAGTACCTTCAATATAGTTTTGATCACTATTTCATTCACATGAAAAAGATCATGTCAATAAATCGTAATAAACACACATATTTCCTTAAAACTACACTGTCACAAATATTATTCACATTAACAATGAAGTCATAGGAAAATTTACTCTCATGTGTAGAATAAGAATGGTAGACAACTCAAAGGCAAAACATCAGGATGGGAAAGAAGTTGTGATTCTATCAACATTTACAAACTTAGGAACTTACTTTGCAAAGCTCATCGAAAGGTGTTGACAATTTCTTTTCAGATATTCTCTCGTATTTCTGGCGTTTGGTAGCAGCTTTAAGCCCTTGCCAGGGAAGGCTTCCACGATTGAAATACATGAGTACATAACCCAACGACTCCAGATCATCGCGGCGTGATTGTTCGATGCCTAAATGTGTATTTATCGATGCGTATCTCGCTGTTCCTGTAATTGACACAATGTCTAATTAGTATTTTAGTTTAAACAGTAATACTATACAACACATTGCTCGACTACACTTGCATGTTGAATTGCATGGGTAGGTATTTAACAAAATGACATGAAGCAACATCAACTGCTTTTGGTTTGACATCTAACATTCCAAAGAAAGATATCTCATCTAGTTTAATTGTAAAATTCATCCACACATACAATTATTGTTGCTAACACAAGGCCTGTACACCTAAGATGTGATGCATTAAATGAATGACAATATTATTTATATAATCAAGATATAACATGATGCTTCATGACGTCATAATTTGGAGTGGATTTCATAACGCAAATAAAGAATCAAATAAAACATGAATTCATGTTTACCTGATGTGGCAGTAGAATGACAAAACATTTAACAAAAAGTGATAAAGTTATTAACTTAAAAAAAAAATATATATATATATACCTATATATATAAATATCTGTGATAGCCATTAGCCAAAATAGAGATAAGTGAATAAGGTTATAATAGTCGTTTTATCGATAAAAAAATGTTACCTGTTAAGTTTTTGTTTTCTCTATATGGGATATGTTGCAATGTGCGGGCATCTTTGTACTTTTTCGCTAAGCCAAAATCTATTATGTACACTAAATTCCCTTTTTTACCTAGGCCCATAAGAAAGTTATCTGGTTTTATATCCCTGCAAATAAAAGAAAAATTTGGCATTAATATTTAGAAATTATTATTTTAAACTTATAAATTACTAACTTAATTATTTTTACTAGCTTTATTAGCTTAATTATTAGCTTTTGCCCGCGGCTCCGCCCACGTAGATGTCGGTTATCGCGTAAAAAAGTAGCCTATGTCCGTCTCCATAGCCCAGGCTATATCTCTCCCAAATTTCATGGCGATCGGTTTAGCGGTTTAGGCGTGAAAACGTAACATACATACAGACAGACAGACATAAGACAGACAGACAGAGTTACTTTCACATTTATAATATTAGTATGGATGTATTTTAAGATAGTATTATCGTGCATATTATCCTATAAAGTCTAGCACACATTTGAGCTGCTACATTACTTTCGGACATTTTGTATGAATCATCACACACTGAAGGCCAGGGTTTTTTTTTTTTTTTGTTCAGCAATATTGCATTTAGACATGGACTATAAGACTTTCCTCTGATCAGCTAAATTGACCATTTAAATAAAATATTATCACTATTTAATGAATTGATTGTTTCACCTAAAATATCAGTAAAAAATTGTTTTGTTGGACAGCAGGTATCAGTTACATGATTGATTATAAGATATATAATGCAATAGCATTCTACATCAATGATATATGCAGAGTAATGAGCTATGTAAACAGGTAGTTAAATATTATCTTTTACCCTTACATCTGACCTGTAACATGCATATATATCAGCTGTCCTTATTCACAAAGATAATATAGATTGATTATCAGTTTACATGACAATTCATATAAATAAAATTACTTCTAAACAATAAAAAAAAAAAAACAAAACTGGGTTTGTAACTAACAATTGGATTTTCAATTATTATCACCACTCACTGACACTACATTACAGGTATTACACAAAGTACTCTTGCTTTATTCAGTTTCCAGACAATACAAAGTTACTAAATCCTCAGAATATTTTTTTACTTTTGTTTTAAACTATCATTGTTTAATCACTACTTTTCACACAATGCCTATATCAGATCTGTACAATCTAAGGTTATATTTTGCAATTTGAAAATAAACATAACACAATGTCAAGTTGATTCTAAGCAAAGGTCATTGTTATAATTAAAAATGTTACTGAGCTAAAGTTGATCTATAATAAAATGTATGTGTGTGTCTCTCCTTTATGTGACAATTTTTCCATTATCCATCTTACCATTTAAATGGTGCAAATAAGTAAGATCCACAACAATAACAGATCAACAGATCTACAAGCCTATATGACACTAGCTCAGCAAAATTTAAATAAATATAGATAAAATACCAATTGATTTCATACCTATGAATGAAGTTCCTGTAATGTATGTCCTCAATGCGCGTAATGAGTTGATCAGCAAGGAGTAGAACAGTCTTGAGGGAGAAGCGACGTGAACAGAAATTGAAAAGGTCTTCCAAAGAGGGTCCAAGCAGTTCCATTACCATAACATTGTAGTCTCCTTCTGAGCCGCACCATTTTATTGCAGGTATACCAACTGTTAACAGTTCCAATTTAAATTATTAAGAGGCCACATGTTGGATATTATTTTAATTATCTTGCTTTGCTTTACTTAGATAAAAATGTCTGCCATGCCATGGAAAAATCAGTCTGTGTACGCATTCATGGAGCTACTTTAACAAATAATGTCAAAACTTATTGTATCTATCTAAAATGTATTGTATGTGTTGGAAATATAACAAGTTGTGTAAATGGCATACATATTGCTTTCACAGGTAGTAGCGATCTGACTTAACAAAATAATTACAGCATAATTAAAGGATAACATTACATTTTACAGTAAATAACCCATAAAGCTGTTATTGCAACTATTATACTTCTATTTGAAGGTTTCCACTTAATTTGTTTTATCAAATTTACATCTTGCTGATAAACCATGCATAATATGATAGTATACTAAAATATTACTTACCACCTCCTTGCATTAGTTTATAAAACTTGCTCTCTATGTGTAGTTGTGGGTGCCTTGTCTTTATACATTCTAATTTGATAGCTACCTCCTCTTTGGTGACAATGTTTGTTCCTGAGAAACACACACAAATTATTATACAACCACAAAACAAAACCTAGGCAAAACCAGTCAGTTTCCATGCAAATGTTGTAAAACCTTTATACTGTCATTCATTAAACTAACAAATTCAAGTCCATTCCTGCACATTTTCTTTGGTGCGTCTAGGTAGGTCGCTACATAAAAAGGCATAGAAGCAGTACTAGGGATTCAATAGTCAATTACACCATGTCTGCTATCATCTTTGATCAGGATTGAATAAAAATAATTTACTTTAGGAGCTTCTTTTAGGAATTAAGAAATACTTGAGACCAGTTGCTAACAATAGGCTGCAGTCATAAAAAGATATGCTAGCTATTTCGAAACGAAAAAAACTGCAGCTGGCCTACCAAATGACCACTTTTCTTTGTTTACTATAATCTCTCAACACACTCACCAAGATATATGTCTCCAAAAGATCCTGAACCGATTTTACGGCCCAGTCGGTATTTATTACCGACTCGAAGCTCCATTTTGGTATTTAGCATACAATGAAATCACAATAAATATACTGGCCACCAAATCATTACAGGACGGCCATATTGCGATAGACGCAGAATGTATCTACTAAGTGAAGTATGTAACTTAATTTGGGTGGAATTGGTTACAAACTGTGTTTTTCTGCAAGCTCAAATCGTTGATTACTTGTATACTCAAACTTATATCGCATATAAAGTTTCTTACACAAAATTGCTCTAAAATTGATCTAATCTAACTACACACGCACATGAGGATTTTTTTCGTAGACAATCAGTTGGTTGGTAGATGTAGAATTGTAGATGGAGCTCTCTCGCTTGGCTAGTAATTTGGAATCGAGTCAAATCGAGAAAAACATATTATAATCGGAATCGATAGCAAGATTTTATTACTAAATGCGAAGCTAGCAACACTTCCCAAAATAGTTAGTTTATTTTAAGGTGTAAGCTCCATTAAGTCTTGACTGATATATTATAAACGCCTAAATTATATTAAAGTTATACAGTGGCCAGCACATCAAGCTACACGAAACTGTCAAATTTCTCCAAACGATTTTAAACTTTGAAATGTTTCCTTTTATGTAGACAAGGAAACTTTTGGCGTGTGACCATCGGAATCGGAACTAACGCCGCCATCTTGTTTTTTGATTTTTGTCAAATAGATCTGATAGATCTTTTGCAACTGGCGGTTGACGTGCGATGGTTGATTGGATTGCTGGAGCCAAGGTGGTTCTGAGTTTCCAGATCATTCAGTTGCTGAATTCTGAAAGGCATTACGGAAATGGCTAGTGACTCGCGGGTGATCAAAGTGCTGCGTGTGTATCTAGCGTTACAGAACAACACCATGCGTAACACACTATCAATCAGAATCTGAATGATATTGAAGGATATTGCTAATCCATTGCTTCTTATGTTCGAAAAATTTGTCTACTCAACAACGTAAATAACACAATGAATGTAATTAAATTGTCAAAATGAAAGTCATTGCTACTGTAAGTTTGATACGCAATTACGCCGCTGGTTTTTTAAAACTTTTCTTGTCTTTCCAACTTACTCTAGTTTTAGTTAGCTTAAAATACAAGAAGCCAAGATTCAAAATAATGTTTACAAAATAAATAAATAATTGTCTATGTTAAATAAAACTTGCATGGAAAAAATATGTGAAGAATACCCACAGAGAATTGTCCCCACGCCCAGTGCACTTTTTCAAATGAGTAAAAGTACCAAAAAATACAGTTAGGTTTTCTCCAAAATCGAGTTCATGGTTCTATTGACCATTATGTTAGATATAATGTTGGTATCATAGCTTCGATAAAGGCTCCTACAAACAGGTGCGACTTGCAACGTGAATCGCGCGCGACACAAAGGCACCGCTCATCGTACGACACGCGGTGCCATTGTGTCACGTCACAAGTCGCGCCTTTGGAGGAACCTTAATTCGGTGTCGCCTCGTCGGCTTGTCAAAGTCAAAGTCAAATCATTTATTTCAAATAGGCACGTAAGATGCACTTTTGAACGTCAAAAATTACATAAATAGTTAATTGATTCTAGTAGCCCCTTCCAAAAGGTAGTTATGTATGGAGAAGAATGGGCAAGAAACTCCATACTTACTCTTTTAAAATGTTAACAATAGTTTGTATACATTAATTAATAATTAGATATAGGTGAAGACGATGTACCTAGAATAAAAATAAAAATTACTTACCACAATTGGTAAAAAGAATGAAAAGTGAAGTAATGACAGAAAAATTAATAAATGCGATAGGTAGGTCGTCCTGAAGTCTCGCAAAAAAACCCAGCAAAAACATTAGGACGTATTATACTAATCCAGTTTACGGTGGTCTCGCTTTGTATAGGATTTCCGTACAATAAGAGATCAGCTTATACTGGAAATTATAGCTTGATATGTAGCCGTGTGTACCATACCTAATGCCTAATTACCTATATATTATCACTCCATTAATATAGTTAGGTAGTGCTATTCTGCAGTCTTCCCGCTACAAGCAAAATAGTCTCTTGAGTTTTCATCGAAGGGTGGGTCCATGCTTTATGTGACCGACGCGACGTGTTGCTAGCTATTTGAAGGTAAACCCTCGGTTCGCTACCAAACCTCACCATGGGTTTGGACCATAATTGATTATTACACACCTTCCCATTGGGGTAGGTTGAAACTACAGAACGACACCTGCATCCTTACATACTCGGTTCCGTTTAGGGCATGCATTCCGGAATTCCGGATTTTCGTAATTCCGGAATTCCGTAACAATTTTTCTGATATTTCAATTTCGGAATTGAGAGGAGTAATATCGGAATACCGATATTCATAATTTTTTGATATGTTGATTATTATTTTATCTAAACGCAACCAAACTAGTCTGTGGAACTTTCCACAAGCCGCTAGACGGCCAATTGTTTAATTAGAGTAATAAGGGAGAAAGATGTTTAATTGGTTACTAAAATTGATTAAAAGACTGATATAATTATAAATCTTGTTTGATTTGAAACAAACTTTAAAAGTTACCAGTTCCGGAATTCCGGAATCAGATCTCCAGTATTGGAACTCTGTTCCGGAATTGAGAACCTTCCGATATTGCATGCCCTAGTTCCGTTAGTAATGTTACTGTGACGAATTCGGCTCGCGCGTGGTTGGTCACCGTTCCAACCTAAGCTATGAACTGCCGAACTATTCACCTTATAACTGCCCATTCCAACATTTTTACTGGCCATTCATTTATTACACTACTTGAGTATATTTTTGTACTGATATTGTTGGATAAAATAACCGCCCAATTTTTTTTTTTTTTACTGGCCTTGTATTACTGTTACACTAATTTACCAACCGCTGAAAATAAAATAAAAAATTGAATTCTTGAATTTTAACAGTTACAAAAATATTACCCCGTTTCTAAGTCTAATGGCTTAGCTGCCCCTAGTAGCATTTTTGTTGGCATTTAGTTGGGCCACTTACCTATGGTTAGTTGGCAAATACATACAATTGGCGGGCAGTTTGCGGGTTGGGCCAACAACTGATGGCCTACGTGGATTTGCCTACGAAGGCCCAACTTGCGATGGGGCCAACGTACATTGCCCTACGAAGGCCCGACGAAAACGTGTTATGGGTAGGCCCAACGACACATAATACATTTAGGCAAGCGGTTGTATGTTGATTGGTTCTATGGCTGGTTTCAGAGCGACGCGTCTCGCCAGCGCCGGCCGTACGCGCGTCGCTATACATGAACCTTATCGGCTTCAAAATAAGGTTGGTTTTAGCGATTTGTTTTGAAAAACCAACCTTATTTTGAAGCCGATAAGGTTCATGTGCAGCGACGATTTTTACACGTTTTGTAACACACATGCAATGAGTCTTCCGTGGCGTCATCCATTCTTCACGCACCACACCGAGTTCCCCACCGTAACCATCATCGTCGTAAAACTCCACAACTTTATACATTTAACACTTTCACAAACACTAAGGGTTAACTAACTAAACTAAAACGCAGCCTGCCAGCCTGATATCAGGCTAATATCTTTGTTGATGCGAACAAAACAAACACTCACAAACACTCCGCAGCCGCAGGTGCACAAATGAATAACAAAATGGCGGAGGGGCCGGGCGACGTGTGCCGCCGCCCGCTCCCCGCGCACCCCGCTACCACCCCGTTGGAGTAGCAGTAATTGGCCCTACAAAAATCTCCCAACAGTAGGAATAGAAGCAGTAGGCCCGCATTAGTTGGCCCAATGTTGTCATTATACCTTAAATCCCTACAAAAATCTCCCAACAGTAGGAATAGAAGCAGTAGGCCCGCGTTAGTTGGCCCAATGTTGTCATTATACCTTAAATCCCTACAAAAATCTCCCAACAGTAGGAATAGAAGCAATAGGCCCGCGTTAGTTGGCCCAATGTTGTCATTATACCTTAAATCCCTACAAAAATCTCCCAACAGTAGGAATAGTAACAGCAGGCCCGTCGTTGGTTATCCGTTGGGCAAATAGTGCATGTTTATGACAATGGGCCTATTTTAAGTTTAGGTTGGCGGACTAACTAACCGTCTGCCAATACATTCCCAACTGTTGGCGTATGGAAGCCAACGGCAAAAGCTACTAGGATTGCTACTCGGCGATCTAAACGCCAAGTCTGCGGCTTGGGGTTTAGGTCGCCGGTCACTGATCCCAGAGGTGGTGGTGGTGCTTTTAAATCGGAGCTCGGACTACACGTGCGTGCGACAGAGGGGCGGGTCGATAGTGGACGTGTCGTTTGAGGTGACACAACCCTGAGATGAGGGCGGCTTTTTTAATGGTGATTCAAAAGTGTCAGCAATCATAATAAGGGATAACTAATTTAAAATAAATAAAGCACGTCTATAATGTTCTCGCAGATATAATTGTCATATATTTTAATCACAAATTGTTTGCATAAAATACAAAATAAAACCATTTGCACATTTTATATTATAACTAGGTACCTACTTGATACATCATAAAGCTCAGTCACGTTGACTGTAAAAATGCTTATACATACCATCAAAGTGGTTTTTGCCAACATTCTTATTGTAGGTATGTACTTAAACAATTATGTACCTATTTAAATTATAAACTAAACTTAAATAAACTCAAAGGTAGGTAGGTAACTATAAGTTGAGATTTCATTAATTACAATATTTTAATAACGTTAAAGATCGCACTTTATGACGATGCCTTTAAAATACAACATAGGTAAATCTATGTAAAAGAAAGCAACGTCGCATCACAAATTACTGACATCTTGTTATTACACTTAATTCATCAAAAATCCTATAAAGTTGAATTGACTATTTACCTGTAGACAGAATTGATATTTAGTAGGTAGATATAATAGATCAAAAGCAATTTTTATGTTTGGCATAAGCAAGCGATTATTTTGGCACCATGAGAAAAATCAATTTACAACAGACGATAAATAAAATTAAGTATTAGCACAAACACTTTACTATTCTAACTCTGTTGGTAATTGGAATTACTTTGAGATCTGATATTAGTTTCCCTTGATAGCTAGTTGTTCTTCATTATATAATTACTTAGGTAGGTAAGTAAGTCTGGGTAGGTCTATGAATTAATAATATGTAGGGGTCCCTAGTAGCATTTCTTGTTGGCACTCAGTTGGCCTACTTACAGTGGTAAGTGGCCCAACCAAACGTCAACAAAAAATGCTACTAGGGGTAGGTACAGTAAAGGTTTTGCAGTGACTGGTTTTTGTAGTTTTTACATTTTGTTTGTTTTTGTCAAGTTTAATTCCTGTTTTTTTTTTTCGAAATAAATAACATAGATCGTTCAAATATTACTACATTTTATGGTATCAATATGTAGAATTGGACACAGACATGAAGGGATTAGGCATCCGACTTATCAATCAAGCTACCAATCTTCGTCTTTTTTTTTTTTTTCTTTTTTAATGTCATTTTAATAACATGCTTAAATAACGATTACAATATTTTAACATCTAGCAATTAATTCGTACCATTGGTCTTTGGGTGTGCTATTACAGGTATCGAAGTATATTGTTGTTTTTTAATTGTTGGAATTAGCTTTCACCTTAATACTTCTTTTTCAAACAACTTTATTTAAATAATTTTCTCTAGCCGTAAATTATAAGATTAAACTCTTTACTCGCTCTTATTACTTTTTGTTCTTTCTTTACCTCAATGTTTCCTTTTCGTCCCCTAGCTACATAGGTATGTAAGTAAACACCCACATTAACTAAGTTGGATTGGCTACGACTGATACGAGTGTCTTTTTCCTACGAAAACTTTTAGCGTTAAGAATGTTGGGAATATAAAATACCTGGACTGCAAAAATAATGTTCGATATTTTTTTCCTTATCGATAATATATGGGATTATGCACACATACTAAGACGATGCCCCATACGTGCATTTGTCTCGAATGTTATTCTTTAATAATTGTGTTTGTTCATGTCAGTATAGTGGGAGAGCTGGCGGTGCACACGAGGGGAGCGAGGCGAGGACTAGTGCGTCTGTGTCAGAGGCAGCTACGGGAGCCCGGGCTGGAGTCTTCTCGGTCCTGATCACTTGGCACGTTGTTGTTTTGTTCCTGGTCCCGATTTAACACGAATACAGGCTCTACGTTTTCGTCGTCACTGTTAAATCTGAAAATGAGATTAACATGCTTAATATACATTTTTAGATCATATTATTCAAGTTATTGTTACAATTCTGCTCAAAGTGAAAGTACTAGGAGTTAATATAATATACGTACTGGTATCGAGGAACTTCTCCCCTCATGTTGCAAATTGCATTCGTTAAGGCCTTCACATAATTTTTGGCTAAAGTTAGAGTTTCTATTTTTGATAAACTTCGGTTGTCCTTCTTGACGTGTGGTATTACCCGCCGGAGATCCTAGAACATGAAAGAATCTAAGTCAAGCCAAAATGCTTATTGTAGACGGATACGGATTGTGGTCGTTGTGATTTGATTTTGATTGATGCTTACCTCAAAGGCTCTGTTTAGAGAGTGCATCCTCATTCGTTCCCGTTCGTTGCTCTCGAGCCTGCGCAGGTTGCGCTCCCGCGCGGAGATGCCACAGCGCCGACGCCGGCCGGGGCCCGCAGGGCCGCTGCTGCTGGCCGCGGACGACGACGAGCCTGCGGCCGCGCGTCTGGGCCGGCACACGCGTCTCGCCACTTGCTCGTCGCTGCCACTGCCGCTATCATAGAATTCTGAAACGTAATTTTTCCTGTTTAGATTGATAATTATTATATAAAGAATTGATAAACGATGTTTCAATTAATTATACCTACATACGTTATCTAAACGGATAGATAATGCAAATACATAGTTTGCGAAAAAAATCCTTCAATGCACAGTTTGCTAGTTACAAATATTAATTTAATAGAGATAAGCCACGTAATAAAGAAAGTTAAAACGTGGACGTGAGTTTATTATAAAAATAAGCTGTTGTATGCATAATGCGTACGTCATCTCCGCGACTGAACGTTAGTACATTCTCCGTCACGAACCGTTGGCAACCGCGAAGCTGGCAGCGACACGATATCGAAGTGGGAACACTTAAACATTTGTGCAACAAGTCAGCTGCTGTACGAAACTTGGGCATTACGTGACGCGGCTGCACGCTTGATAAACTATTTGCGTAAGAGCGCGAGTGCAGACTAATCGATTTGTACGCACGGCTACGGGTGATTTTCGAAATGCCCTTATCTGCTCCGTGCTTTCCGACGGTTGTCCGTATTATAATAATAAAGTTTAATTTCTAAAATATTATTTCCATTAATCATCGTCACATTGTAATTCCTAAAAAATTGTTAGACTAATGCAATGTGAAGTTAGAGTTGCCGAAGACTACAGACACCCAAATGTCCCACATCCGTGATGTGTAGGATTATACGGTGCGCTTCCCTGGTGCGCAGGGTGTGGGGCAGTTCCAACAGTGTCTTAAGCATGGTTCCGAATCGCCTGGACTGTGTATGGGTCACTGTTGTGCCGTATCTCATGGGATGTCGAAACGGTGATCAAACGTTATTTCTTGTTAACCTTATTGTTTTCCTTGTTTTTGTGTAGTGTTTGTGTTTACTAACATAACAATTTTTTTATTCTATTCTATTCTATACGCCGATGAAAAGGATACCTACACCATCTATCGCAATATTCAATTTTAGGTTTTTTTATATATATTTTTTATAGTTTTTTTTTTTTCGCGATCATAAGGAAACGTAGCGCTTCACTACTAAGTCGCCTACAAAGAAGCTCGAACAGCATCCTGAAGGTATTGTCCGAGCGGTGGGATATGCCCCTGCTGCAGAGGTGGATGCAGCTTCATAGGAGCGCCTCCCCTCGTATTATATAATATTTTAATTTGTTTTAGAGTGTTTATATTTGATTGACATGTGTATTTTAATTTTATTTGAATGACATGTGTTTATATTTTATTTTTATACGAATGTTTGATAATTATTTTATTGTGTATGTGTGATTTTTATATTAATTTTGTGTATTTTTTTTTTATGTAGTGTAATGGACATTGTCTGAAAATAAATGAATTATTATTATATTATATTATTATTATATGTTATAAATTTCATGTGCAGTTGTTTTCACTGACGAAATCCCATATTTTATAGTATAGACCTATACGACGGAGCCTGTTCCCATGTCGCTTACTACTTAGTGATTACATTTTTATAAAAATATCTTACCTCCTGCTTGTTCAATTTTATCAGCAATATCAGGTTTGTTGTCATAATACTGAGAGGTCTCGTCCTCGTAGTACAACATCATCTGGTCCGGCGACTCGGCCTCCGAGCCCCCGCCCTCCGCGCTCGCCCATTGGGGCATCTTTATATCTGAAACAAAGAAACTTTTCATTATACAGGTGCACCTTGTTATTTAGATTTTAAGCCGCATGTAGCGGCAGCCACCAATGTATGAAGGTAATGCTTATTCTATTTTTAATTATACTAACAACTTTGTTGTGGCTTAAATTTAGGTAGGCAAAGTAAACAAAATGAAAAAGTTTCGTCGCATTAGTTATTAGCAAAGGATTTCAATAAAATCTACATAACATCACGCCTTGCTTCCCCGAAAGGTTAGGCAGAGGTGTATCTATAGTAGGTACACCCACATTTCGCCAATTATGTTTAAGTCCCATGTAATAGGGGGCGAACCTATTGCCATCAACCGAGCACAAATCCAGACTCCCGGCTGCTACTGATAGAAAAACCCAATAACACTGCTCGACACGGAAGTCTATGTTATATGTTTAAGGGTTTCAAGTACCTATCTTTGTTGACGTCCGAGACACCTGTTGATTGTTTGGCTGAATCTCTGCAAGGTTATCATATGACGTTTACGTTTATTTACGAGACAAGGTTACATCTTCAGAATTCAGAACCCCACCTCACAGAAAAGGAGATTATTTTGTGGCTGTTTACTGAAAGTGTTTTGTTGTTACGTTTAAGTTATTTCTAGATTCGTCCTATAAAAACCTCGTTTTGGCTCTACCCTAAATAACATGCAGTATGCAACTACCTACTTTTATGTATTCTTTCTTGCATTTGATATACATAACATGATACTGTTTTCATCAAGTTAGGTATCCGGGTATCCGTATCAGTTTTACGTTTGTACGTGTAAGTACCTACAAGTAACAACCCACGCAACAGTTTAATCAACAAACACGAATGAAAATTTTGTCGTCCTTCAACTTGATAACAATTTGTGACGTAGTCGCTGACGTCCACTGGTGAAATTTGAATAGCCGTTAATAGCCAGTGTCGGGTGGTGACTGTGGGCAGTGGGCTGTAGCTAGTTGAACGTAATGACAGTGATGCGAGATGTCGTACAGGCTCAGTTGGGGCGCCGGACACTGTGAATAAGTCAGAAGAACCATTCTCAAAGAATGTTTCGCACAGATCCTCCTTAGCATAGAGTATGAGTATGGAATAGTCGGAAACTACTGAGCTCTGCTTACATAGTCGCAGAAAGGTACTCATATTGTCCGACGATGGTGATATAACGGTTGAGCTTAGGCTAGTCAGGTAGGTAATACCTATGGTGGTCATGATCTCATTATTCAGCTGCAGGTAGCTCCAATTCCGTGACGTCACAAGGTTAACGGCTGGGGAAGTACGTATAAAGGGCCGGAAAAGTAATTACTCTCATTCCTCACAGGAGTCACTCTTTGCAGACACAATTCTTTTTGTGGATATTTATTCAGATTTGTTACTGTAGTTTGTAATTGCAATCATGTCATTTGGTTTAAATAGGTTTACATTTTAATATATATCTCTCTATTATATAGATTATTTTCTATTTTGTAAATGTGAGAACGTTGTAGGCCTAGTAGAGTGTAGATTTGTTGGCACTTTTCTATTTTGTTAAGTACCTGGTAATTGTTGAAAGACCTACACTGTCCTCCCATACCTATTAACAATGTTATTTGATAATATTGTAAAGCCAATTATTTTTAAAAGAGTAACCGTGGAGTTTCTTGCCGGCTCTTCTCCATGGGAAACGACTAATTGGAATCGTGCGTTTAGCTTCTGAAGTTTCATAAGTGCCCATGTAGGTTTATGTGAAATAAAATATATTGATTTTGAAACGTAATAGCAGTTTTTTAACGGTTTTATTTACAGTGCAATTGGTTCTAAATGGTGCTTCTGTACCTATCCTTTTTCTGGGTGGGGGTGTGGGCTGGGCGCCGCCGGTGGTCGGCGACAGGCGCGGCGTCCATGCGGCGCCCGCCGCGCTACAAATGACACGCTTATTCACTACATACACCGTATACATAGTACCTACATACCCAGTGCGTTAATGGAAAGCGCCATTTTAGTGTTATGATTCTCGATAAGCTGTAGAAGTGCTTGATTAACGGTGTACTTGGATTGTTAGTATTTTGCTAATTCCGTTGTACCGAAATAATGTGTCACTGTTCCTGTTCAGTACTCATAATTCACATTGTTTATTAGTTAAATATTGTCATCTGACAAAGATCTTAATTAAATGATATATCGCACCCTCAGTGCGACAAAGGCGTAAGAAGAATATACTAACTTTACAGGAGAAAAAAAAACTGTTTGGTCTGGTATATCTATTTAGCATTTGATCTTATGATCTTTTGTTATATAGGTACCATTAAACAGTAAAAAAATCAAGCTTTTTTTCAACAATATTTCAGATAGGATGGTATTTAAAAGTACTTCAATTTTATTTAAAAGTACTCCCATTTCATTTACCTAATTTTGCCTGTGTTCCACCAAATATACTGAATGTGCAAAATATAACCTAACCTAACCTAACCTTTAATATTTGGTGCACGATCAGTATTTTTCGGGGAAGAATTAAATTTTAGAAATGCATACATAGATGTACCTTAAGATTTTTGGTGAACACAAAAATATTATCCTTTCAGATACCTCAAATTGTCGTGTATAAAGAATAATTCATATTTTAAGTTTTATACGCGTTTATAGACCTTTTTATCATGAATTAATGTAAAACTTATGTGACGCGACAAATGTCTTTTTTGGTATAACGGCTTAATTTTTCGCCAGATCCTATCTATCTACTAAAAGATCAATAATTAAATTATATTTAAACAGGTTTCAGAAAAATACGCTTGATAGATTTTGCGTGATTCTCAGTTTTTTTTTATCCGCGTTAGACATAATTTTACAAATTAATTTCACTATGTAATATAAACATAATCTAAAATATTTATATATTAAGTTATTAAGAAAATGCTGTTATTTAACATATATTTTTTCTAAATCATTAACACTACTCGTTTAGACATAATTATAAATAGCCTTAATTCAGATAGTAAACTTATATGTGTCCCAGTCTTTATAAGTTTTATTTTATTTTATTTTTATTGAAAGGAACAGCAAACAGTTAACGGACAAATTGAGCATTATGTATCTTTATCTGCGCTATACGAAACTGCAATAAAAAAAGTGACGTATTCTTACTTACGCCGTTATCGCACTGGGGGTGCGATATATAAATGCCAATCAACTCTACATTCAGAGACAAGTTAATCATTATTTATTTAGTCTTTAGTAGGTAAAAAAAGAAGTACAGTACAAGTATTTTCTTAATGTCCCTCGGCAAACTTCGTGTTTCGTGAGTCGTCGTATTTCTATCAGTTGTCCTTTGCACTTGGTGCAGACCTGACACTCACAATCGACTTGGAAGTATATAGAGTTGTTAATAAATCCTGAGTTGAGCTACACGATTACTGACAAATGCTTGCATTGACTGGACAGGTCCGCTCAAAATTGTGTGGTTCTTTCCTCAAAATACCTTTTCAGACACGGATCAGGCATGGTCCTCACATGATCTGACCAAGATTATGTCTGGACTTTAAAGGAGACTTTGACCTCTGAGTTTGTTTCGCCATTTCATCTCAGGGGTAGTCAAATAGGAAATGTCGACTGCATTGAGCTTATTTTTTTTTATCTAGCTTATTAAAAAAAAATATTACGTGTAAAAGTATAACCTCATTGCGTAAAAGTGATTCCGATATCCTATTAAAAAAATAAATGATTTCATTTCATTTCATTTCAATACTCTTTTAACATAATGTAATTTAAGTTTTTAAACTGTCACGGTCACTAATATTATTATTAACACAAACGGGATATTTACCATGATTACTATTTAATATGAGTTCCTGATATTTCGGCGCTGTTGCAAGCACCATGATCACGGATAAACTCCGTGAACTCCGTGAAATAGTAGACATGGTAAATATCCCGTTTGTGTTAATAATAATAATGTAATTTATTTTAAAATGGCAGGAAAGCTGCTAAACACGAAGTTTAGCGAGGGACATTAAGAAAATAGGTGTACTGTACACTAGTGTAACAGCTATAGGTAATACCGTGCTACTAATTCAGCATTTTCTTCAACTTTTCGTGTTATACATAGGCTTAACATATCATCATAATCAGCCTATCATGTTCCCACTGCTGGGACACAGGCCTCCTCTCTTCGAGAGGGTATGGGCTGTAATTTATCACGCGTGCCCAGTGCGGGTTGGTAGATACCACATGTCTTCGATTTTTTTGGTTCTAGGATATGCCGGTTTCCCCCATCATGTTTTCCTTCACCATTTTTGAGAGCAGTGGTGATGAAATTATTTACATAAAGTAAAGCGCCTACCTGGGGCCTTACTCCCGAAAACGATTTGAGTTTGATTTTCCGATTCGAACTCGTTTCGTTCCGAATTCGATTTAAAACCTTACTCCCGAACAGATTCGAATCGTAAACCAAGATCGACATAGGTTCGAGTATTATCAGCGTCGTTTTATGCGTATCTGACGGATAACGTCATCGTCAAGTGATCTATGTCTTTTAGGTAGTTATCTCACTCGATCTAAATAAAGTAGCTTCTTTGATATCGTGTAATTTGACGTTTAGTTTTGATCCAACAACTCTTATATCTATCTGTCAGATGGCCTTGATGACCTTTTCGATCCTAACGAATCTTTCGATCAAAATTAGTTTCGCTTCGAACCACCGCACGATCGTGCGCTAGTGTCGGATTCAAGAGTATGGATCGGCATTTAATTCGAATCCAATTCGATTGATTCAGAACTCGATGCTGTCGGGAGTAAAGCCCCTCTCAACATAGGTTAAACTAAAACAAATCTTTAGTAATTTCGACCGATAACTTTACATGCATAATGAACTTACTTAATGCCTAACTAATTAACCGAAGCAATAGGTGGTAAGTCAAATTGTTGGCGGTTTTGCTGAATAAGTCACACTCATTATTAGCACTAACTTAAAAATAATTAAAATACCAGTTGTATCTTAGTTCTCACTACGAAGGTGATCTCTGTCTATTAGAAAGCTGACTGGATCTCCACTAACTAAAACTTGCATTATTATCTTCTAGACAACCTGTTTACCATTATTTATAGTGGCTAAAATATGCATAGCTCTGTTAACATAAATTGTACGAAGGAGTAAGCTTTCTGTGCCACGTCATCTTTGCTACGAAAGATGCTACGCGGCTACGGCGTAACCCCTAGGGCTACGCTTTTTTATTTATTTTTCTTTTACTTTTAAACTTATTTGCACATATTCGTATATGTTTAAGCATATGCTACATGTATTTATATTTGTTTAGAGAGTTCAGAGTGGTCGATAAATTAGTGCACTCTAATGAAATTTTAATCTAGACTACAGCTAGTAATAATACACCGTGGCATTTTAGTCGTCTTACAAAGACAGCCCACTTCATGTACCCAATGACATCATTGGGTACATGTATCATTTAATAAAAATAAAAATATTTATGAACATTTTTTTTTTATTTTTTTTTATTAATTATGACGCATGACATAGTTTAAAACACCCTGTTACGAGTGCAGTCCGAGCTTTGTGTTACAAGGGCGCCGCGAAATGTATTTAGATTAAGTTTAAGTTGCAATAGTAAGAAACACATTTTTGCGTTAGGGTGAATGAACTCTGATAAAGATGTCGCCGCTCCATTCCGCGGCGCCCTTGTAACACAAGGCTCGGACTGCACTCGTAACAAGGTGTTTTAAACTATGTCATGCGTCATAATTAATTAAAAAAAAATGTTAATATATATATTTTTTTAATGAATGATTAGTAGTCATTGGATACATGAAGTGGGCTGTCTTTGTAAAACGACTAATATGCCACGGTGTATTATAGCAATAAGTTAGAGCGACTACTCTCACTTAATTTATGCTGCCAGTGGAGCAGTGCAAGCAAGTGTTTAATTATTCATTTGAAGAACCCCGCCTGTAGCCCTGGGCCTCAAGTCTGCTATTACAATAGTGTCAGAATGGTCTCGCCATTGTGAGTATTTGACAGTGTTTGTATGGTAAATCTGTCAAAAACTCACAATGAAGAGACCATTGCAACGTTTGTACATTAGTAGACTTGGCCCCCTGGTTTCGAGATTGACTGGCCAGTTACGCTCGCCAGTAACTATGGGTATCGTTCCACTTTAAATAGACCGGTTTCTAAGAGTTAATTGGTGTTTCAATGAAAAATATCAACTTTAATTATTAATTGCTTTTAGCATTAACATTATTGTTTTAATGACATATTTTGAAGATTAGTTACTGTTGTCATTAATTGTTTAGCAACACAAGTTTTATTAAAATACTTCAAAAATTCGTAAACATGTACTACATAATAATTTTTAACCGTAAAGTTACAATCCTATATTTAATCTCTGTTAGTGATCTAAGTCTAGTCTCGCTGTTAATGTATGTAAGTCTAAATGTTTGTAAACGCACCCACAATACAGGAAAGATTCCTAGTGTGGGGCAATGTATATATAAGACCTTTATTGTAATACCTATGTTCACAAATAAAGATTGATTGATTGATTGAATGTTTTCATAAAAAAAAGGTTGATATTAATTCCTATACAATTTAATCCCATGTTTGACACATGATTAAGAAAATTGTAGCTCTGATCTTTCACGATAAGTTGCTGTTACATGAATATATTTTATGCGAATCGGGTATAGTTTTTTATACTCAAACCAATTTATTATAATAATATTGTCAAAAAAGATTTACGACTCAATCAAGATTCTAGTAACGTATCCAGTTCTACACGTGTTTTACGTCCACTGGGTCGCAAAATTAGGCTTTGTAGCGTGTCCTCAGAATGTTACTAGATAAAATTCTGAGGACACGCTCACAAATAAATAAAATTGAAATGTCTGTTTGTAATCTCAAAATAACAGCTTTTCACTAAAAGCATATGAAAGTATATACATTATTTATAACAACAAAAGATTTTTTTTTTTGTCTGTCTGTATGTTTGTTACAGCTAATCTACGAAACGGCTGGACCGATTTTGACGGGACTTTCACTGGCAGATATAGTTGATGTTATAAGGAGGTTACTTTTATTTTAGAAAAAGCCACGCGGGCGAATCCTCGGGCAGCAGCTAGTTGTGAAATAACTAAATACGGCAGAAAAACGCAGCAGTGCCTAAATCCGGATGTTTTGGTTGCAGTATAGCGGAGCTCTCTCGCTCGGTGCGCTCCCCGCCGCGCGCCGCCACTATATATCGCGTGCAGTTCGCACGTGCACGCTAAATCAACCACACCAATTATGCACACATTTGCTACATTGCATTATATAATAGCAGTAATACTGATTTACAAAACAACTTAATTACACTTCTTTTTGATTTAATTACTAAAACCATGAAGGTTAGTTAGCTAACTGGGGCCCAAGTCTGCTATTTTTATAAATTCGTCACTCCAACACGATCCCATTCACATTTTGCAAAAAGTTCGTAATCTGCTAAATTCATAATGGTCAATCATTGGTCGGTCAGAAGTTGGAAGTTTAGTAGGAAGTTTCATTTATCATTATGTACGAGATTACCAATTCTTTCAATGGAGTGTCAGTGGCTGACCATTGGAAAGTCATAATGACGCCATTATATTAGTAGATTACCAAACTTGACAAAATCAACTATTATGAAATCAATGATAGACCATTCTGACACTATTGTAATAGCAGACTTGAGGCCCTGGATAACACATGATGAGTGAAGCTGGAGTTGTTTTTCAATAATCGATACGATGTAGCTCTAATGGCGGCTGTGAAAACAAACTCATATATTTCAATGTCAATCGTGTATTTAATACATAATAGCGATAAAAAGAATCTTATTATATTAATTCAGACATAATACACTAATGTATTTACAATCAACCATTTGCGTCACTCGTATCAATCTTGCACCTGTTCCAATAACAGGGAAATTTTATTTCATTGTATGTCTTTAAATATTCTACAACGCTGTATGTGCCATACAAACACTTCATACAGAGTTGAACAACCTTCGCTTGTATCAACAACATTGCCATACACAAAAACGTTAATTCTGTTGAAAGGGTTTATCTGAAATTAATATTACACATGTAACAGCTTCCGCGTCCACGTTTTGAATTGTATTTACGACTAGCAGATACATTGTTAAGCTCAAGTTTACAATCACGAGTAAACGTTGACATTTGCATGACATTTGGATCGGTAATGTCAGCGACGTCGATGCGTGTGCGCATGCCGCGGCCCGCCTGCCTGGGGAGCGCGTCAACGCGGCCGGCAGCGTGGCGACCTTCGCGGACCCGCTCGGACACTTTCACCATACTTACCACTACTGTTAGCCCACATACGCTTATCGATTCCATTGTTATTGTACTAGAGCAGTTGCATAATTATATGAGAAGGCAACCGAGGGGCGAATTCCATTCTATGTATGTCAAAATTAAAATTTTCGAGTCTCGCATTATTTGATCTTGTTAATTGTTGCGAAAATGGATCGCAAAAAAAATAATTGTTTATGCTATAACGAATGCCTATCTATTCAAAGCTTATAAATACAAAATCATTTTCAAAACGGTAAAGCTCGTCTGCTCGGATCTCATAAAGAGTTTTCCTGGAAATATAATTCAAGTATGATTTTTTACATAGGTATCAGATTTTTCGTGTCGTTACAACCACAAAATATTTTTGGAAACTAGGTAATAAAAATAGCCAAAATGATACATAAATTATGCAATGTTAAATGTTTTAAAAACTAGTTTGAAACGGTTTCCTTGCAAACTCCATTAAATAGCGTTATGAAACGCTCGTAAGCTTTACACACTTTAATATTTCCAAATTCGTTCCTTTATGGAGAGACAATGTTTTGGGAACGGAGATTGTATTCAGGAAGAGTTGTATAATAGTATATTTTATATCGAGGGACTAAACGAAGCCATAATATACAAGAGGTGGTTAGACTCGCGAGCGTGCGTGGGAGTCAATGAAACCGAGGGCATATTAAGTTGGCGTTTAGTCTCGAGGTGCAAACTGTACTTTTCACTTTGATTGCGAGGAAAATAGTCAATTTAATACAAAAACATATTTTATAAAACCGAACACACTCGACAAAAATTCTGAAATTTTCGCGGTCAGTATTTTCTTCTAAACCAGTCACAGATTAACAATTTAAAACACATGGCGCCACCTTCTTTGCGGAAAAACCATGGAACTAAAATTCTCAACATTTTCGCAATGAAAATGGTACACACTCCACAGATAATAGTATATTTACTGGCTCTCCCAGTTTGTCTATGTCACATGAAGGAAATTAAAAAACTAATTACTTTTCACTCCCTAGAGACCTAAAGTGGTCACTTTAGTCATGCTTCGTAGGGCTATATTGGCGTACTTTTAGAGCATGAGAAGTGAAAAAGTTATAAATTATTGCTCCGTGCATCTATGCATTTACATTTATTGTAGGCAAGTAAAATAATGCTACGTAATCAAATTAAATAATTCCTGCATGTCGTCTAACGTATGCAGGTATATGCCTTCACTACAAAGTACGTGCATTATCGTGTTTTTAATTCGAGCGTACGTAAGCTGTTTTGAGCATCATCGTTTATAATACGACTGATCAGCTGGTTAAACATTAAACAATTGAAGTAATTTTATTGTGGTCATGCAATCACTCTCTGGCCTTTTAGTTAGAAGGTTAGTAACTAAAAAGATTTTTCAATTAATTGATTTTCTATAGATTATTTACTAAAATAAACGTAGCCTAAGTTACTCCATAAAACATCAGCTACATATCTGCCAGTGAAAGTCCCGTCAAAATAAAAATAAATGTTATTAGTACTGTATAAATAAGGTGTATCTTATAATAATAATTATGTAAAAATATAAAAAAGACAAAAAAAATTTTTCGTTGCTATGGCTTTTTTACCACCGATAGATGTTTTCCTTAAAATATTTCGTGTTTGAATAGATACACCCTGTTAGCGACTGGCTGGGATGCCACCTTTTTAAGAACAACATTTTTTATTTATATTGACGTTTATACTTTTAGATTAGAAGAAATATTATGTTTTTAAAGTAGTTGTCAAGTGTTAGTGTGCCTTGTACAGACGCCAGCACATCAAGCTACTACAATCTGTCAAAATTCTTTAATAGATTTTCAACTTAATCACTACAGTATAAGGTTCAAGGTTGATTGCGAAAATTTGACAGTTTCGGGTAGCTTGACCTGCTGGCGTCTGTACATAGTTTTATCGAGTTATTATTGTTAATAAATAGCAATTACTCATATTCTAAGTGTTTACATCATCCTCCAATCATTTAAAATATAATACATACCAGTCCATTTGTTCATCAACACACCCTATATACTTTCATATCCTTTGAGGGGCTGGGGGCTTAGTAATAACAGCGGCACGGGTCGATCGATCAGGTTAAACTACGCTTGCCACGGTTGGTCCGTAGATGGGTGCCCATCTTTACATACCTTGGTATGTAAACCCCTCTGTGCCTCGGAAAGCACGTAAAGCCGTTAGTCCCGGATGTCATTTGTAGATCTTTGACAGTTGTTACGGGTCGTCAGAAGAACGAAAAAATGACAACCAGTCTTACCAAGGGGTATCGTGTTACCCAGTTACTGGGTTGTGGAGGTCAGAAATATTAGTTCCAGGATAGCCGAACTCGTGAAGAAGATGCAAGCTCAGAAATCACATTAATACAGAAAAATTACTGACGAAAAAATTACAAAAATTACAGAAGAAAAATTACTATTAGAAAAATTACAGAAGTTTATCTTAAAAACATTATTATTTCTTGTTATGTAATTTGCTATTGAGTTGTTAGTTAAAGTTTCAGTTTGATTATTACAGTTTATTTTTATTATAACTACATAGCGGTTCCTGCTAACAAGAATAATATAAAAGTGGTCCCTGACCAAGAAAAGGTTGGGATACCAGGGGGGTATAGAAGATGGATAGATAGATATAGATGTTGAGTTTATAAAGGTGTGTTATTCATAAGGTTCCACGACGTGACGATGACGCGAGTTCCATGATTTTTGTTCACCCAAAAAGTACACATATATACACAGTAAACATTTAGCTCATGGAAAGCGTTCGGTGACGATCGCGAACCCATAAGGTTTTCCCCTACCCAAAAATCGCTCAACGCGCCTAAAGAAGTTTTCATTTCAAAACATTTATCGTTTCATTATTTATAAAGTTCGTTATACTAATTAATGTGTTGTTTCTGTGTCAATAACATTAATTCACAAGCATTCACACAACCTTTTTTAGGAAGTGAGTTCTTTATCTTTATTTTAGTTTCTACATACTTCATAAGTAGGTACCTATTTATAATAGGTAACAGTTTCCAGCCAAAGTGATTAGATAACACAACTTCCGTTGAAAATATTGACTTTACCACAGATATAGTTTGGGTTTTTATTAAGTACGGTAGCCAGCACATCAAGTTACCACAAACTGTCAGATTTTCTCGTTCGATTTTGAACTTAACCGTTAACATTTTAAAGTTTAAAATCGTTTGAAGAAATTAGACAGTTTCGTGTAGCTTGACGTGCTGGCCACTGTACCTACCTAGTTTTATTTTATCAAAATAATGTGCTAATCTTTTGCATAAGCTAATTAAATATAATTTAGTCATTAACTTCAAAACAATTAAAAAATCTTTGTAATAGGTATATATAGTTTGTTTATTACAATGATTTTTTAATGTGATTTTTGTAATAATAATTGAATGTCGTGTCGTGTATTAACCAATGTTATAGACAAATCGTGATTTTTAAACTGTTCTATGCAGATAAATGCATTCAAATATATCTTTAAATGTTTATGGTTTGGGTAAAAACCTACACCTAGGTAATACCTACTTCAGAATTCAACAGGAAAAACTGATCACTCTATGAAAATTACAGAAATCTACTGCAGTGAAAATCTTTGCTGGAATACGTCCACTACTTACTGTAAGTACTCAGTTAAGAAAATATTTTAGTAAACGTCAATCGAGTTATGTACAGATAACAGACCTATAATTATTAAACACATTGTAAAGATTAGACTATTAATTTGAGAGTTTTTAGTACCACTTTATTAAGAAGTACCATCATTTATAAGTTCCACCTCATCCTCCACCTCATCTTTGTAGCAGGAAAACGTAAACAAGACTGGGAAAATACTGTACGTAGGTTTATTAATGATAGATCGAGATAGATATGGCTAGAACTCGTAGAGTCAATTGACTGAGTTTTTTCAACATTCAGAGATTATTTCAACTCGCATAGTCAAAGGACTATACAACGTGTAACGTTAAATGCGCAAAACCTGAAAATAGTTTGATCAAAATAACGAGCACAATCAATTGAACCACTTTTTTCTTTTGGTCATAAAAAATCTTCATTAAAAATGTTGCCGTGTCTATATATTAATAGGTTAAGCCATCACATGCGCAAATTCGCCAAAATAGGTAAACAAACACAAATTATTGTCGACCAATTTAAATTTTCTCATATGCGGGATAAACAAATAATAATGTCAGCGCGGCGCAGCGAGCGGCCCGATGACGACCCCTCCCTCAATAGAGCGTCGTCGCAGACGCAAGAAACGATCAGAATTGCCAGTAAAACTATAACAGCACATAAAACCTTTACAATTTTTTTAATGATTTTGAAATAGGTTAATTGTACTTATTAAAAATCTGTTGGGGTGTCTGAGGTTTTGCGCATTTAACGTTACACGTTGTATAAGAGATATTATAATACATTAGTTTTCTCGATTCTTGAAAACTCAAAAACATTATGGTGACCCAAGCACATTGAGTACTATATCAACAATGTAATCAGGTGAAATTAGTAATAAAGTGCTAAGAAGCCGAGAGCAGCAATTGAGTTACAGTTTCAATAAGCCTAGGCGTCGTAAGTAATTGTTAGCTACGTCCGTCTAGCGCGATCTTATCAGTGGTCTGAGATTGGATTTCTAGTTGAGGGAATAATGCGAATCCGGCTGGGATAACTCTCCGAGGGTTCTTTAAACTAAACGCATTGTTTCACGAATAGGTATCGTTTTGATAACAATCCATATACATATTTTTTCCTTTATAGATTTCCTTCTATCCTTACCTCTCATCGTGAAAATGCGAAAGTGTGTTTAGTAGTTTATCCTTCTTTCACGCAAATAATAATCACCAGAGCGAGTTTTTTTTTGGATTGAGATACTTTATGGACTATAAAAATCTGTATTACTGTGATAATGATCCTATCAGAACATGTGTATCGTGTGGTGCCGGACGTAAAGAATAGCACTACCCCATTTCCTTCCGTGGGTGTCGTAAAAGGCGACTAAGGGACTTACTATAGAATGGGCAGCAGCGTTCTCTATGCATTTTTAACACCATACTGCGATCGCCCACCCGCCTGCCAAGCGTGGCCATTATGGCAAATGCCCCTCCTTTTGGGGCCTATGTCCAGCAGTGGACGTCTTTCGGCTGAAATGATGATGATGATGTGTACATTGAACCTGATGCGGCTGACAGAACTTTAAATGAAGCAACCAACATCAATCACCACGTAAGGATCGGCCTTGCCTACGCTACGTCTAAATGACTTTGATGATTTTGGCAATGGGATTCGGACTGAATTTTTACTGAAATTCAAACCTTCGCCTCTTTTATCCGAATGTTAACATTCACTCGACTTAGTAAGTACTTACGTTAAAATAACTTTGATCGATGGAACAAATAAAAAATACCGAGCGCTGAGTGAGATTGTGCCAAATACGTCAACACAGTTTAATTCTAACGCAATCCACCACAGTAGAAACTTCATTACGATTTTAGGTCAGCCCTGTCGCGAATCGCGTGGGTACCTAGGACAATGTTGTAGCTAAATAAGAGCTAGTCCTTAAAGACCTGCCACGCCTACAATGTGCGAAAGGTTAAGCAGACGTTTGCTACCCTACACCCACAGTCCTACGACAGCAACATTGTGCTCATGACGTCAGAGCGAGCTTTGCCTTTCATATAAAGGAACAGGAAAAATCAGACAGACTTTGTACGATCTAGGAATTAAAGCTCAGGAACAAGGAAGTGCCTTCTACTGTCGATTGATTATTGTTGAGGCGGTAAAAGCCAGTACTCGTAAATAATGTTAGTTACATACAAATAAGCAAGTGAGCTGAAAGTGAAGGTACCTACCACTTTCGCTAGCATTTCCGTCCTCCCCACAGAGCCTCTTGCGAGTTTAGAGTTTTTATTCGTTCGATTAAGAACAACACTTTCTCTAAGCTAAAGCGTCATCTTTATTGTATTATTGGGATCCTAATTTATTGTCTTTATCTCGACACAAAAGATTTGAGAACTGTGAATGATCGTATTGCATTTTTTTAATTCTGAACCAACTGTTATATTGGTAGCAAACAAATGCAAAACTAGCAATAGCAATAAAAAATAGAAGTAGTTCAGAGTTTGACCGGAACAATGCTAGCTTCTAAACTTCCTTTCGTCATTCGCTATAATACAGAACATTTCTGACTATACCATTGGGACCCGCAGAGCCGCAATGACAAACTTATTATTATGAAAGGATTACATGATTGGTTGAAGTATAAACTAGGTAAGATCGATATAATATACACCCACACCTATACATAAATAAAATGAAGAGTTACTTTACCACAAAATATGACATTAAATCTAGATAATGAATTTTGCACGTTATAACTCTTTTCCATTTCAAGCAGCCACTTCGTAAGGCGAAGACATACTGGTGCATTGTTGACTGTAGTCAGGTAGTGAGTTATATAAATACGTAATAACTAATACTAAAAGCACATTGCTAAAATATAGTGTACTTTCACAAGTACATTGCATATAGGCGCTCACTTGATCTTGGATTTGATAACATTCCTTCTTATTATACAACTGTTAATTTTATTCGTTTTTAGGGTTCCATAGCCAAATGGCAAAAAAGGGAACCCTTATGGATTCGTCATGTCTATCTGTCCGTCCGTATGTCACAGCCACTTTTTTCCGAAACTATAAGAACTATACTGTTGAAACTTGGTAAGTAGATGTATCCTGTGAACCGCATTAAGATTTTCACACAAAAATAGAAAAAAAAACCAGTACATTTTGGGGGTTCCCCATACTTAGAACTGAAACTCAAAAATTCGTCAATCCCATACGTGTGGGGTATCTATGGATAGGTCTTCAAAAATGATATTGAGGTTTCTAATATCATTTTTTTCTAACCTGAATAGTTTGCGCGAGAGACACTTCCAAAGTGGTAAAATGTGTGTGTCCCTGTAACTTCTAAAATAAGAGAATAATAAAACTAAAAAAAAATTATGATGTACATTACCATGTAAACTTCCACCGAAAATTGGTTTGAACGAGATCTAGTAAGTAGTTTTTTTTTAATACGTCATAAATCGTAAACCGCAATTTACCTCTAAAAATAAAAATAAACATTTAATAAAAATACACTATTATTAAAACATCCATCAAAGTTACAACGAACTACAAGAACTTTTATATTATGTTACTTGCTGCTACGGAACCATTCATGGGCGAGCCCGACTCGCACTTGGCCGCTTTTTTTTACTCAAATGATTCAAAGATCAGAACAGCCCAAATAAGACTGTAGTCCGTACTGCAAATTATGATGATGCCTAAGTTCTATCAAGTAAAAGTGAACGGCGAAAACCTTCGCCCACAAGCACACCGCATCTCTATCACACTTATTTGAAAAAGGGAAGCGAGCACCAAGCAACCTCCCATTAAACATTTAAACTGGTTTAAGTAGTAAGGTATGTATTTTCAAAATAAAAGACAAAAAGAGAGCTAAAGATCTGAGGAAAATTACGAAACTAAAGGATGCTACCTTCCATACAAAAAGACTGAAATGGAGATGGGCTGGTCATATTTATGCTCCGTGGTAGGAACAATAAGTGGTCTAAAGCTGTGACGGAATGGCTAATTAGAGATGGATCGAAAAGAAGTAGAGGGAGACAACGCAAACGCTGGGACTACGATGTAGTGAAGACAGCTGTTGCCCTGTGGGCTAGAGACACACGAGACACTGACCAATGGAGGAGCCTGAAGGAGGCGTATGCGTCAAAGGACGCGCTGATTGACGAAGACAGCGAAGTCCAATAGTCATGTTTTACTTATTTTATTTTATATTATATATATATATATATAGATATATATTTTTTTATTGGTTTTAGTTAACAGTAAATAATGGCTTATTATTAATATTTTTTATGTTTTTGACATATCTCGGGACCCTGGGGTCCCGAGATATGTATATGCGTTTGGAAGGCGTACGAGGGGCCGAAGCCAACTTATTATTATGTGTTTACCGTCCCATCGGACTATGAGAGTGAAGGAAAAGTGAGTGCACTATAATATCTCCCGCGTAGATGGCTCGTCTCCGTTGAGAATGGCCGCCATGGCTGAAATTCGGTCTGGAAAACTAACTATATGTGCTGAACACCTAGACGATTTTTTCATCTTGAGAAATCTGTTTTTACGTTGTTAATATGACATGTCTGTGAAGAAAATGAGCTCTGTGACACGTGTCCTATGATGTTTATCGTCTAGTGATTACATTCTTCAATTTTATTCATGCAACAGAACTCTTATAACATTACTTTCCCTAAGGGGTGAGCAAAGCAACTGGCGCTGGCATAAATTATGTACATCGATAGCGCTCGCAATAACAACATTTATATCCATAACCTGTTGAGCTAAAAATTGCAAAGTGCATAGTGACTGGTTTTTGATGCAGATTGGTCTCAAGCACTACTTAATAGATTACTCCATTTCTTTACGTAAGAAGTGATTACTGGATTGTATCAGTGGGATGGAGAGCAATCATTCTATTTTAGCTTTTCTTAAGATCATTGCAAAAAGTATTTGATTGTCTTTATTCCGTAGCTTACTTTGGGAATGATGAAAATTGCTTAATTGTTTCTTGGATTATACTTGTATGGTCCACAAGTCCACAAGCTAGGTTGCCAGGGTTGCAGGAAGATATAATAAGAGCGCTATAACTAAACAGCAGTGCGGACTTGTGACTGTAAATTTGGTCTCTAGTTTGATAAGAATTGAATAAGTGCCTCACCCATAACCAGCCTGGGCCTCAAGTCTGCTATTACAATAGTGTCAGAATGGTCTCGCCATTGTGAGTATTTGACAGTGTTTGTATGGCAAATCTGTCAAAAACTCACAATGAAGAGACCATTCTGACACTATTGTAATAGCAGACTTGAGGCCCTGATTGTCATATGATCTAGTACTTATTTTGTGGTTGACGACTCTAATCGAATTTTAAATAAAAGGACGTTTTAACTGCTCAAAAAAGAAAGTCGTTTACATTCTTTATTACAAAACATTAAAGATTTGTCGACGAATTCAAGTCTTCCTCATTATAGAATCCTTGTTCATTGGAAAAATATTCAATAGAGAAGCGTCTTCATTTTCCATGGGATTTCAAATATATTTAATGGTTGTCGTAATAATTCATCTAAAAGTGTCGAGACCAGTGCAATCGCCCATCAATTTCCATTCACTTCCAGCTTGTGCTGTAAGAAGTGAATAGAAAGGGTAGAAGAACTCACCTGGGGGCCAAATCTACTAATGTACAAACGTTGCAATGGTGTCTTCATTGTGAGTTTTTGACAGATTTGCCATAAAAACACTGTCAAATACTCACAATGGCGAGACCATTGCAACGTTTGTAAATTAGTAGACTTAGGCCCCTGTGCACTTGTTCAAAACACAAACAAGAAAAGCCTAAGGCTTTACACGCTTCTGTCAACTTAACGCCATAGCTGGTAGGGAAAACCACAATGACAATAAAATATGTGTACCTACTTTTATGAAATGATATAATCGTGTCGAATATTATGGTGATGTTATTGTTATTTTATGACATTACTGTTCAAAACACGTGTAAGTATTAATTCACTAATAGGTTTAGTTATAATCTACTTCAGCCTAGAATTCTCATTAACATTCATTAACATCATAAACATTCTGTAAAATTCTACAACTGCATATGTATGTTTTTATTCGTTTTTTTTTTTTTTGTCCAAAACTGAGGAGCTCTTGGACTTAATCTTACCGGATGGTGTGATGATAAGGCCGAAGATGAAAGCGAGCTTCACCCGGAATTAGGGATGCCAACTGTTTAATATCAAACATAGTATTATATTTTCGAAACCATTGCCTTTAACACTATAGTAGATGGCAAAAAAATATAGTAGGTATGTTTCAAAAACATTTTTATTCTTTAAATGCATATTTTTGCTAGTATGAACCTTTATTAACAGGTTTTTTTTAAACTCTAAATTAAGGTTACAAAATACTATTAATGCAGCTTTTATGAGATTAATACTGGCCCTATTCCTTATTGCTTTTACTCGCTATTTTGTATTGAAATAAAAATATAGTAATTCCACTTACTATATTTTTTATCTAGAAATATATTATTTAGGCCTCTATTATAGCAGGATACTATATTATATAGTAGGGTTGGCACTCCTACCCGGAATCCTCAACTACAGAGGAACTGGCTATCTTACCTCTAACTGCCGAAACACAACAATGCTGTTAACATTGCGGTTATGGCGACAGACTTAGATAGGACGGTGATAGCTAGCCAGGTTGCCTTAAATCAAGCCCTACCACCAACCAAACCGAGCAGAAAAACCGCATGTGCCTTCTAATAGACCTCCACATCCAAATGTAGGGTATAAGTACCAATAACTTATTCTGTTCTGACTCTAGGTATCTTACATTAGGTAGGTAGGTAATTATTATAATAGAAAATCAGTTCATTCGAGGCAATTATTATCGCTAAAGTTTAACGTTATAATCCGAAGGACACGCTTCACTTCTATTACCTACGTGTTGCTCTCACTTTTTATCGTAAGATGTACGAGTGCCACGGTATGTACTGTTTATGTAGGTAATACAGATCCACGTAGCGGCAAAACGTGACGCACACCATATAATCAAGCACATAACGTTGTAGATTTAAAGATTGTATTAGGACGAGTGACGAGAAGCCTCTGAAGCCTATCGCGCTCAGCTTATCATCAAGTCTTCGCTTGGGGCTTTCCGACCCACATGTGCACAATGAAAAACAATACACATACACTGGTCACGGAAATCGTCTAACATTGCCTGAACTATAGCCATACAAACATAAATAATTACTAAGTCCTAACCTTGTCTACTTACTAATCTTATTTTGAAGGACTTCTGTATTTTAATAATTTATGTTTTCCTTAATACTCAAATAATAAATAATGCATATCTGTCCCACGATAATTTTTATTGCCCCTTTGATATGAAAGCGATATCTAATAAGTTGGATATTTTCATGATAAACATGCAAAAGATTAACTTAAAACTTTGTTTACGGTTATAGGAATATTTTGAAAAATATGAATGGCCAAATAAATAGGTCCTTTGTACCTATAAGTATATAAAGTACCTATTTACCTGAAATACCTGTATATTTTTACTAGAAAAACTATCAAGCATAGGTATGCTTCATAGTTTCTTTTTGTAAAAATATGTATGAACCGATGCAATGCAGACATTACTTTGATAACGATACTTATTCACTCTACATTGTTGTTAGGGAGATGCACAATGCACGTAATACGTATTAATTAAAATATTGTTTTTGTTTCATTATCTTACTGATAGACGAACAAATTGGATAATAAATACTATTATTACAGTACTTATATATGTAAATATTACGTTGTCATGTTGATTTACGGCAATGTACTAAAACTGTACAGATGAAGTAAATTAGCACAATTTTACTGAATGTTTTATTTTTTCACAATTTTATGTACGGAAACTAGTTTGTTCACCCGGTAAGAGAATACCCAAAAAGTGCATACATTTGTGTCTTATAAAATATACAAACAATCATTATCTATTTAACTTATACCTAATGCATATACTGTATACAATAAACATGTTATTCTAGCCATACCTAAGTATATGAATTTACTTATCCTACATTACATACGTTATAATTGTATGCCGTTACTTATTTTACTTTTAGGTACATTTCACTGCGTAAACTTTAAATAACTGTGGCATTTCAGTTTCAACTGAACGAGATACGTACCCGTATATTTAAAGGGGGTTTTTTTTACTATCTTCTGGCATGTTAAATACCAAGGACAAAAATGTTATATGCATGTATCTATCAAGAATGTAGGTCAGTGTTAAATGATCAAAATGATACCTTAAAGTAAGCAGATAACGTTATTCGCAAAGGTAATCAAAAATTACGAATAGTTAGTAACGCATGGACAAAGCATGATTTATACAACAAAAATTATTAACACGCGCGTTATTTTAGTAGCAATTAACAACTAATGATTTTTAATTAATATCCTGTTACATTGATCGAAAGTAAGTGCCTTTCGAGATGCTCTATAGAACTCGTTGTCAACCTAACCACGTAATTTAACAAAGAGTTTGCCTTTCACTTAGCATTCGGAACTGACACGTAGACTCGATTTTGATTCTGACCATGGAAGTATAGATCAAATAAACTCACCTACCTTGCGATGTTGCCGTGGTGGTAGAGCCGGACGGTGCACAGTAATAAATTCACAGTGTTATCATGTTTAAAACTTGATTGTCATCTGGAGCGAAAGTGATAGTTCCCGTGTGATGCGCGGTGAGCGAGTTCGGTTCGAGTGAGTGTCGGCGTCACGGTGAGGTCGCGGGCGCCTGCACTCGGCGGCTGGTCGGCGCGGAGTGAAGCGCGGGTGCTGCGGGTGGCCGCGGAGGCTGACGCGCGAGCCTCCAGCGCCCGCCACTCGGCTCCACACCACCACCCGAGCTCCAGGGTAACTTTTTTTTAAATCAACTTTAGATTGACTAACTTCACGTATAGCACTGGGCAAGGGTTACCCCTCAAGCCCATGAAATCAAATACCTAAGAAAAGGGGGATCCAATATATAAAATCCTGAATATAATGCACATAAGACAAAAGATGGAGAGTACCTAGGCAGGTGTCTAAAATCATCAACGTCAAGTTATTGCGGAAGAATTAAGTAAAAGTAATCTGAAAATGTTTTTTATACGAAGTAGTTACGCTACATGGCAAGATAAATTAATAACTAAGTTGTTGCTATGGTATTATTTTGCCTCATGTAGGTACCTATGTACCTATCGCCTAGCTCTGCTCTCCATCATAATATTTCATATGAAGCGAGTGTATTGATTTTTAATAACGCCTGCAATTTCCATGAAACGACATCAATAATTGTACCTATACTACCTTATTCAGAGATGGCGTACGTCATGCCTGACCTATTTCAAGGGATCATTTATGTACATTTTGAGTTTATTCATGTTGCTCTTAAACTTTTGCCACTTGTCTTCGTGTGTTTCTACGTACCTACCCACAGAACCTACCTTTTCATAATTAAATAATTTATTTCAGATAAACAAAAATATCCATATAATGTTAGTAGTAGTATAACTTAGCCTAATGTTAGTCTTATAAATTAAAAATTATATTATACTAGCTTTTTCCCGCGGCGTAGATCGCGTTAATTTAGAGTTTGACAATCAATTTGGGTTAAAAAAACTCTTAACTCACAACTAAAGTTTCTATAATAATATAATTCAATCATGATTCGAAAGACACGTGGCGCCATCTATTATCATAAGAACGTTATTGTTGTTTTCCTCGGGCACAGTACCTTTTTTCGGGATGAAAAGTACCTTAAGTCCATTTCTGTAAAACTAACAACGTATATCAAAATTTCAGGATGATCGGTTTAGTGGTTTAGGCGTGAAAACGTAACAAACAAACAAACTTACTTTCGCATTTCTAATATTAATTAGGATATTATATTTTCTTTCATATTCAATTACAGATTTCTATTTTCATGAAATCTTAATCATTTTGATTATTGCGGAAATCGACGTGTTTATTCTCGTTCGTAGCTAATCCAGTCGACGATTGCATTATTAAATGTTAATGTTGATATTGCTTAGTTATAACTTCTTGATTCGTTTAGCATGCAGCAGAGCATAGCATAATCAGCCTATAAAGTTCCCACTGCTGGGGAGACAGGCCTCCTCTCTGTACGAGGGAGTGGGCTACGCCTGACGGGCTGAGTGCGGGTTGGTAGATGTCACGTTTTCGTAGTTCCAGGACATGCAGGTTTCCTCACGATGTTAACTTTCATCGCTTTGGGAGTGGTGGTTAAATAAATCCCACAAAGTAAAGTGCTTGCTTGTAAAACAGTGTACCTATTTAAAAAAAAACCGGTTAAGGAGCGAGTCGAACTCGCGCACCGAGGGTTCCGTACCAGCCCAGAAAAACTACAACTGTGCTTCACCCAAAGCACACATTATATAATACTACGTACAGATACCCGATCCCATACAAAAAATGTCACCTCCCTAAGGCTGGCTATTGAGCTGGCTATTTTTTTCCTCGATTTTTTAACAAATGGCAGTATCAGCGACTCACTAATTGCCAGAGACTGTGTTTTACAACGCCATCTAGGAGTCGGCCTAGGTACTAGGTGTCATTCTCGTGATATAAGAGTGTAAATAGATAAATCAACATTAAACAAGGAAGTTATGATTTTTACTAATGTTACTTAAAATCGGCCCTATAACGCTTTTTATTGATTGTTAATTTCATAATTGTTACCTATGCTGCCATCTGTAAACTTTTTTCAAGACAAATTATAATTTGTTCGAGTTGAGACCCCATGTTCAAAGCAAACTGTTACCTGCTAATATGTAGGAAGGAGGACATTTTGGTTGTGAAACGTGAAATGTTTTTAATTTTTCATCAGCAAAGAAAAGAAGAAAAAACAGAAAAAAAAAGTAAAAGAATAAAAAGAGAGAAAAAAAGAAAGAGCAAAAGAGAGAGAGAATTTTAACACTGCGGTGTAGAATATTGCAGTTTTAGGTTATCGCCATCTCTGGACAGATAAAGGAACTAAGGTAATTTTTGTTGATTTCTGATAAAGTGTGCTATTTAGAGACATAGTTTTATTTTTCCTGTAATCTTTGCATAAGCTTCTATCACATAGAATAATTTCAGATTTTTCTCTATGTAAACTTCGGAGATAAGGGAGGTATTTTTTTTTTTATTTTTATCAGAAAAAAGAAAAAATGTTTGAGAGTGTGCTAACAGCGCTCTTTTATATGATACCCCACATGCCCTAGTAGCCGCATTCCGAATTTGTAAGACCACCTTTCAGTCCCTGTTGCAAAAAAAATAAAAACTTTTATGTTTGTTTCTTATTTGCAAAATAGTTGGGCCAACGTCATCTAAAACTATTCTAAATTTCAAGTTGATAGCATCAGTAGTTCTTGTCAGATATTCAGCTGTGACAGACAGACAGGCAGACTGAGTCACACCACTAGGGTTCCTTTTTACCATTTTGGTACCCTAATATTACTTTTTTTATTTCTAAAAATCGCGATGTTATAAGTGTGTGTAGGAAATACTATTTTATGAACGGCGATCTGAAATATAATTACCCACCCACAACTAGCTAACAGCCCCAAAGTTGCAATAATTAGTATACCTAATTCAATTACCTTTTCAGGAAAACCTATTGAATGTTTATGAGGAATTACTCTTTATAGAAAACAGAGCTGTTCCTCTAGGCTATGATCTCCAAAACAATTGTCACACTGGGTTGCCAACATACAGAAGATACTCGTACGTGAAACTAGTGTACTTACTAATATTTACTTATTTTATTTAAAAAAATCGCTATGTTATAAGTGTGTGTAGGAAATACTAATGTTTTTTCACTGTTTTTTTTTAAATCTATTTTCTATAAAGAGTAGTCTTACCAAGGGGTATCGTATTAACCAGTTACAGGGTTGTGGAGGTCAGATAGGCAGTCGCTCCATGTAAAATACTGGTATTCAGCTGCATCCGGATAGACTGGAAGCCGACCCCAACATAGTTGGGAAAAGGCTAGGCAGATGATGAAAGTAGAGTGCCTTCAACCCCAAGTTGAACCCACGGGCTACGACGATTAAGTCGAAGTTGTTGCCTCTGGGGCACCACTGCTCAGCAGACGACGTGCCTGTCAAGTATCCGTACCGGTAGTAGATACTCCTAAATCGTAAACGTTTGAAATTAGAACAAGAAGACTTTGGTTAAGTTACTCCTTGAAGAGACGATCTTTACTTTATGGAGGTAAGCAGAAACTGCAGACAAACATGCACGTGCTGCGACATTCAGCCACTTTTACTTATTATCAAAATTGACGCAAAACTATTCGATAAGCTACTTTTTAGCTTTTCATATAATAACTACATTTGTATGTTGTTCCGATTCCAATTAAATATTTTGTTCAATAATTAAGATTAAAAAAAAACTGAAGTAATCGACTTTTGTTACTAACTTGTACACACGGCTACATATCAAGCTATACAAAATTAGTTTACGCTGGTCTCGCATTGGTTTTGTTTGATTGGATTTCCGTATAATGAGAGATCAGCTTATACTGGAAATGTATAGCTTGATATGTAGCCGTGTGTAAATGTTCTGGGTTTCGATGCTCAAAACGAACCAAAGTGATAAACAATCAAATACCTATCTATACATTCGATTAAAAAAAAACAACAGCGAGATTAATGCGCAAACTTTATAGCGATTACTTGATAACATTTTTTGCCTATGTGCATCTGAAATAATGTACCTAACAAATGGTGAAAGAATCTTTCTAATAGGAGCTGAGGTTTCGGAGCTTACCCGCCACATATAATTATATGTACACAAACTCACTAAACTCGCTCTCTCTCTTTATAATATTAGTATAGACATACCTAGTGTACATTATAGGATACTAGCTTTTGCCCGCGGCTCCGCCCGCGTGGATGTCGGTTATCGCGTAAAAAAGTAACCTATGTCCTTCTCCATATCCCAGGCCGTATCTCTGCCAAATTTCATGACGATCGATTCAGCAGTTTAGGCGTGAAAACGTAACATACAGACAGACAGACAGACAGACAGACAGATAGACAGACAGACAGAGTTACTTTCACATTTATAATATTAGTATGGATGGATGGATAATATGGATTTAAATACGAAATAGTGACTACACTTACTTCTAGGTCTGTACTATAGAGTAGACTAAGTTTGTGGGTGCTTTATTTACTAGTGGCAGATGGATAGCATTTTATTGGTCCTTTCCACAATGCCGAATAATTTACGACTACGTAATTTCTCTTTGTGCCACCCTAAATGCTGACGACAGTCTCGTCAACCTGTTGAACTGTTCGAGACGACAGCGTAGCAACAAGTGTGTCGCCGGGGTCGTAAACCCGAGGACCATTCGTTACATCATGCCGCCTACCCGCCGCGCTGTACGTTCACGGCCCCTGGATAACTTACTACCTCCAACTTAATGCTTTCCACAATACGAGTACCCCACTATACTTCTTATAACGTTAGCTTCGGCCATCAGGCCGCATGTGTCGGATTATAAAAAACCGGCCAAGTGCGGGTCAGACCACGCACAATGAAGGGTTCCGTAGTTGGGACGAATTTATCCTAAAAACAAACTGAACATTGTAGTTGAAATACATGTTCTCCCATACATTTCAACTGGAAATGTAAGTCGGTTGACTATTACTCGTTATCTTGTAAAGTAAATTGTTTCAAATATACAACCAATCATAAACAATCATTTAGCTGGCAGGGGGGACACTTATCCCCCTGTCAGCTAAATGATTATTCTTCGATATCACCATGGCACAGACGAGAAAAAAAACACCATCCTCACTTTACGTGAAGGACAAATACTCCCAAAAAAAAAAAACAAGATTTTATTTACCACTTTGCCAGCGTGATTAATATGTATGTATACCCATGCCAAATTCTAGCTTTCTAGTACTAAGAATCTCTGAGCTAAGCCGCGGACAGACAGACAGACGGACGGCGAAACTATAAGGGTTCCTTGCTTGACTACGAAACTCAAAAAATGTAAAGCTATTCTAATCATAAATACTAAGGTCTAATCTAAATTGAGTAGAGATGAACTACGATAACATGGCGCGCCCCTCCATACTAATAACAATGAGCGATTAATAACGCCGCTAGTACTTTCAAACGTTTTGAACTTTGGAGGGGCGCGCCATGTTATCGTAGTTCATCTCTAACTCGTTAAGTACAGGCACCTGCTAAGTAATAACACCCGCACGGGTCGATCGAAGGTTAAGCTAGGCTTGCCGCGTCAGTCCGAGGATGGGTGACCATCCATTACATACCGAGACTCCTCCGTGCTTTGGAAAGCACGTTAAGCCGATGGTCCCGGCTGTCGTTCGTGGATCTTTGACATTCGTTAAGGCTGGCGCGAGCCTTTACGGGTCGTCAGAAGCCTGAAAGTCTGACAACCAATCTTACCAAGGGGTACCGTGCTACCGTGTTACCCCGTAACTAGGTTATGGAGGTCAGGTAGGCAGTCGCTCCATGTAAAATACTGGTATTCAGCTGCATCCGGTTAGACTGGAAGTAGACCTCAATATAGTTGGGAAAAGGCTAGATAGATGATGACTTGATGAGTCAAGCACAGGTAATTAATAATTCCATTGATGAACTAACAATAGTTATTTGTGCAACAAGAGAGCAACGTTCGTATTTGCTTCGAGTGTTGATTTTGAATCCCGAGTAAGCGAAGGATTCTATAATTGAATCACGAGCGTAGCGTGGTTATAGGTTAGAATCCTGAGCGCAGCGAGGGATTCAAAGACACGAGATGCAAATAACTTTGGTCTCGTGTAACACATACAACTTTTCACCTCAGCAGCGATAAAATATATATTACCTACCTAGAGGAATAAATACAACATGGTAAAAATTACACCACATGTATAATTGTAAAACAATCAATATAAAAAGGATAAAAGTAAAAAAAAATTGGGCTTTTTGGATTGGTAGGTATACTTTTATTTTTGTACTGACTTTCTTTTCAAAAATGCAATAAGTTTGGGATAGGATTCAATGTGCACGTCATCTTTTGTATTTATTGTGGCTTTCAACATTAAGTAAATATACTCCACATTGTACATGGTTGCCTTGTTCGTGATAATTCTATGAAGTTCGATAGCATTACAGTCTCCGAAAAAGTGTTAGCACCCTATATATGTAAGTCTCCACTGCTTAAAAATATCATAAGTTTATAGGTAGGGTGGTTTCCCTACTGCTCTCCTGGAGGAGAGTTGTGGGGTCGTCTGGATCGGCCAGTGCATGCTGTGGACGGCGGGTCTTACTGATGCGAGAGGGGATATAATTGGCGGCCTGCACAACCAGAATGTTGCGGTGAGTGGCTGCGAAAACGAAGAAACGCTTTGAAATGCGCGTTATGAATTGAACGATAGTGGGGATTTTGAGGTTTACGTGGAGGTTTTAGTTTCGAACGAACCAGGGGGCTCCCGTGATCTTACGAAGAAAACGGTTTTGGAGGGTCTGCATATTATGGATGTGATGGGGTTTTGCGTGTGCAAAGACTGGACTCGCATACGGCATGATCGGGCGGATACACGCAGTGTAGATGCGCAATTCGCACCTGAGTGACAATTTGCTTTTTGCATTTAGAACGGAATGGAGCCTATAGAGAGTGAAAGAGGCGCGCGAACGCACCTGGTTTATACGCTCTATAAATGAGAGATGATGGTCGAGAGTCACACCTAGATATTTAGCTCGCTCGCTTCTCCCAAAGGATAGGCTTGCCGAACATGGTGATCGGTCGGAGGGGGGGTCCGATTAACTCGAAACTCAGTATTTATACTACTGACAGCAAATAAACAATAATACGTTTTTGTTCCTTTTCGAAAATCGATCCCTGAAAGGGAAAAAAGGGGGTAATTAATTCAATTTTTAGGGAGTTTTTTTTTTTTTTTTTTCACTGCTTGGCTAGATTAACTCAAAAAATTGTATGAATAATCTTTGAGTAAAGTTATGGAAACATCCCGAACTAATTTTCCAATTTCCTCCTGTGTGGGGGTGAAAAGAAAGTTAGTTATTATATATAAGTTTAGCACCCCGCCTGAAGGAAAGGTAAAGTTTTCTTTTGACCATACATACAGTAATAGGAGATACTTTGTCGTTGAACTTGTCTTATGCAGAATGGTTTAATACAGTTTATATGAAAAATATTCCGTTTGTTAATTATTGATTGATACTTTTAGTTTTTTAAAACAACCTCTCACAGTTGATATTTTAGGAGGTGTCAAAGTTAGTAAGGAAATATTTTAACGCGCTGTCGGATTAACGTGAAACTCGGTACTAATATAATCCGGCAGTTTGAATACTTTATGCGGCCTACCCAAATGTCCTTTCTTTGATATGATTTTACTAAATGCATATGAAAGTATAATTATACGGTACATATACCAAAAAAACAATTTTTAGAATTTTTGTGTCTGTCTGTCTGTCTGCCTGTTTGTTCCCGCTAATCTCCAAAACCTATGGCCGATTTTGACAGGACTTTCACTGGCAGATAGCTGATATTATAAGGAGTAACTTAGGCTACATTTATTTTAGAAAAATAATTTATTAGGGTTACAAACAAAATAATGAAAACCCATGAAATTCTGAACAAAATCCGATTCAACTAGGGAAGTATTGACATCCACGCGGGCGAAGCCGCGGGCAACAGTTAGTTATTATATATAAGTTTAGCACCCCGCCTGAAGGAAAGGTAAGGTTTTCTTTTGACCATACATACAGTAATAGGAGATACTTTGTCGTTGAACTTGTCTTATGCAGAATGGTTTAAATATCAAAAGAATAAAGGATGCTAGAGCGAGTGAAGCGAATCATTTATACAGAAATAGGAGTTATTTGGTCGATCGATGCAAAAAAATTGAAAAACGAAGAAAATGTATGATGGAAGAGCAAGCGGAGCGAGCTCGAAAATTTTTGCATGATACATTTATAGTTTGCATACGTTAGGGGGGCCTCCAACTACAAACTGCCACTTGTTACTGAACATATTTTGGCCTTGTTTGGGATTTGATTGAAAAATACTTCTAGAGATCGCCCCCCCACCCCCCAAGACCGGGGTCCGATGGGGAAATAAATACGAAAAACTAAACTTTTAATGGCTTTCAAAACTTTTTGCGAGGCGCAAGGTCGGGCGGCGGCCGACGTCGCCAGCGCCGTTGATAGATGGAGAGGGAGAGGAAGGCCAAAGAAAAGAATGTTGGATTTAGTGAGGATTGATATATATAAAGAGAACGAGACGAGAATGAGGTACAAGGGCAGGAAAATGATGATGATATCGCATTCTAAAACAAACAAATACGTATAACATAATTAATAAAATAGCAACTTTATGAAGAAACTTAATATTTCTGCATCTTTTTAACCCCCAACGGAAATAGAGAGGTGTTATCACACTCCACTCACACCTAACTCACACACACACCCTCACTCTATACACACATTCATACTCCCCCCCACACACACACACACCACTTCCCCTATCCACTACACACTCACACAAATACTCACTTCAACTTTTTAAATGATGCATACTAGACTACTTTTAATATTATTCTTTTTATTACTTTTGATTTATAATCTTTGGATGCCATTAATAATATGTAACATATTAACTGGGGGTTGACACTAGCTCCTGTAATACAGTGTACACTAGCGCAGGAGCTAGGGAATTCATAAAAATGTATGCATAACTATGTCAATAAAGATTATTATTATTTTTAAATGTTTACATATCTCGGGACCCTGGGGTCCCGGACCTTCGGAAGGCGTACGAGGGGCCGAAGCCAACTCGCAGAGGCCCGTTAGACGCTTTTTAAATAAATGAGGCACCAACCGACGATTATCCCTATACGCACTATGCAAGTGCACCCAAGGACAACCCCCGGTTGGTGTAGGACTATTGCAAGATATGGAAACAAAGATATTGGACTATGGGTTTGGGTGGTTAAAATGGACTGGTTACCTAAAACTATGGAAGGACTATGGCCCCTGCCTGATCAATGTTTTTTTACACACGGATAAAATGGCAGGGGGTGACTTGCACACTCAATAATGGGCCCCCAAAAACGTCCTGAGGTGCTCGAGGAGTTGAGAGGTATTCCACGGCTCTCAGAACAATCCCAGAGCCCGGAAGATGGTCAAGATCCCTACAAGCACTTACTGGAATACTTCCTTCCTCCGAGCACGTTTGCTCTTGCGAATCTCCACTCAAGCCGGCCAATAAAGGCAAGAATGAGGTGAGAGCTCAGTTCCTCGTCCGTGTCCACTCCAGCCGGCCAATAAAGGCAAGCTAGAGATGAGGAACATGAGTTCTCCCGGAAGATAGGGTCCGTGGGGTCGCAACTGCCCAACAGCTCGCCACATGCTGCCCTGCGGGTTTCTGTATCTCTCTTGGTCTGGCTCCTCACCCTAGACATGTTCCGATAAAGTAAACTCTACCAGCACAGACCCAGAGTTCGGAGCGCGCAAGCCCCACCACGACGTCAACGTAGAGATACGGCGGTGGGGTTATTATTATTATTATTTTTAAATGTCTTTGACTTATCTCGAGACCCAGGGGTCCCGGGCCTTTGGAAGGCGTACGAGGGGCCGAAGCCAACTCGCAGAGGCCCGTTAGACGCTTTTAATTAAATGAGGCACCAACCGACGATTATCCCTGTACGCACTATGTAAGTGCACCCAAGGACAATCCCCGGTTTGTGTAGGACTATTGTAGGACATGGAAACAACGATATTGGACTATGGGGTTTGGGTGGTTAAAATGGACTGGTTACCTAAAACTATGGAAGGACTATGGCCCCTGCCTGATCAATGTTTTATTATACACGGATAAAATGGGAGGGGGCGACTTGCACACTCAATAATGGGCCCCCGAAAACGGTCGCTAGCACATAGTGACGTAGCGACAAGGGAGCAACATGTCCTGAGGTGCTCGAGGAGTGGAGAGGTATTCCACGGCTCTCAGAACAATCCCAGAGCCCGGAAGATGGTCAAGATCCCTACAAGCACTTACTGGAATACTTCCTTCCTCCGAGCACGTTTGCTCTTGCGAATCTCCACTCAAGCCGGACAATAAAGGCAAGAATGAGGTGGGAGCTCAGTTCCTCGTCAGTGCTCACTCCAGCCAGCCAATAAAGGCAAGCCAGAGATGAGGAACATGACTTCTCCCAGGAGATAGGGTCCGTGGGGTCGCAACTGCCCAACAGCTCGCCACATGCTGCCCTGCGGGTTTCTGTATCTCTCTTGGTCTGGCTCCTCACCCTAGACCTGTTCCGGGAAAGTAAACTCTATCGGCACAGACCTAGAGTTCGGAGCGCGCAAGCCCCACCACGACGTCAACGTAGAGATACGGCGGTGGGGTTATTATTATTATAAGTTTAACGTGTGTATCTGTATATCTGTATAATTATTTCAATTTGATCTGTGTATCTTCTGTTAGCCTCCCTCTCAAAGTTGTTCATACCAAACTGCAAAATTTACCCGAGGTAAACATATTCTCGAACAACCTCGGGAGCACCGCCATTGACAGCAATCGGTCGCGGGGTGACGTTTTCGTTGAATATAACTTGGGTTTTGTCAAAGTTCATCCAGAGACAAATGCGTACAGAAGAATCAACTAGGCCATCCAGCATCTGCTGCAAGTCATGCAGCGTCATCTGCAAATCTCAAGTGTAAGATGTACTCGCCGGTGATGTTGATGCCACGTCCTTCACAGTTCAGCATCTTAAACACATCCTCCAATGCATTAGAGAACAATTCCGCGGAAATTACGTCCCCTTGTCTCAAGCCTCGACGCAGTGGGACCGTCCAAACCCAGGATCAGCGAACTGAACATTCAGTTCGGTGATCCTGGGTTTGCACGGTCATTGTCGCGTTGTCATAAAGACATCTCAGCACTTGGATGTATCGCCAGTCGAGTTGGCATCGATGCAGAGACTCCAAAACAGACCAGGTCTCGATAGAGTCAAAAGCCTTTTCATAGTCCACAAACGCAAGACATAGGGGCCGATTATACTCTACGGACTTCTGTATAATTTGCCGCACTTTGTGGATGTGGTCTATAGTGCTGTATCCTCCTCGAAACTCGGCCTGCTTCGGCGAAACCCGGCCTGATCCGCTGATATAAAGTATAAAAAGCAGCAAATAAAATTTAAATAATAAAGAAAAGAAATCAAGATAATATTATATACATTTAAAACATTAAATTTTAAATTTAAAAACCCCCCGTCACAAACCACCCGACAGACACGATCAGACCTGTGGAATAAAAAAAAAACCGCTCGTTATTATTGAGAAAAACGTTGAATAAGTACATTTACAAACAAAAAAAACAACCTACCTTTAAAAGTACTGTACTGTTGCCCACTACGCCCTTTTACCCCGAATGACTTGGGTAAAATTCAAGATATTGGTGCCAATTCCCTTGTTCACAAACTAAACTAAATTTAAGTTCAGTGCATCTTTTTCTTTCTATTTAATTAAGAAAAGGACAGAAGATAAATTTTAGTTTAGTCCTGTCAAATTAATCAGCGCCTGTCACTACTCCTTAAAAGTTTAGACGTGACTAAAAACTTGCCGACTAAAATTACGTCAATTTACGTCAAGTGCTGATTAATTTGACAGGACTAAACTAAAATTTATCTTCTGTCCTTTTCTTAATAAAATAGAAACAAAAAGATGTACTAACTTAAATTTAGTTTAGTTTATGGATAAAGGAATCGGCACCATTATCTGAATTTTAATTAGTATTTTAATCTCGCATCTGATAATCTGTAGTTTAACGATTTTATCAATAAACGTACTATGTACATACTTTATGAAATCATTATACGTAAATACTTTACAGGATATTATATGCCGATATCAGTATCGGCATATAATATCCTGTAAAGAATTTACGTGTATGAATCGCTGTTTTATCAGTAAAACAGCGATTCATAATCAGATACAATTCCAGCAAAGGACGATAAACATCTTTTACCTAACTAGATTTCCTACCTAATGGCCCTGTTCGTAAACGATTTTGATTGATGATTAAGAGAACACTCAGTGTCACCACCATTCGTTTCAAGCACAATAAACGCAGTGCACGTAGAGTACAGACGTTGAGGAGTACAGTGAAGAAAAGTGCATAAGATTTTGTGTTTCTAAATGGCGTTCATAATAGTAGCCGGCGTCTTAATTGTAATAAATGCAATATTTTTAATTGGATCTTTAATATACACATTGAAGGGTTCTAAAAGCAAGGTAAGTTGTGTTATTAATCCTTTTATTTTTGTGGTAAATTTTAATAATGCCTTGATATTTATCTGGTTGGTAAAATCGCAGAAACATTGTTAAGAAAATCATCATCATATAAATCATCATAGTCATTTATTGAGTTTTTTTTTTTTAAAGCGCTTTTATAATTATTTTGTGTTCTTTTATTTTCCAAATTATGTACAGCTGAAGCTACAGAATCCTAAACTACATACTTTCTGTTGAATTTCTTCAAGTACTCAATACGAGTAGAAGCAGGTGTTCTTAGCATTCAGTTAAAAGCTACCGTATTTATTGATTATTATTTATTTAAGTATTTATTAACAAACTTACAGAAATCTTAGAATAAAAACTATGCCCCGCAAAACCGTTTTCACGGTTTGTCTGTGGGAACAGAACAAATAGTTTTATCTAATAATGTTTATTAGTGCGGACACTTAATTTTCACTTATTGCACTTATGAAACTTACAATAATATTATATTATAACCTATATGTATGGGAAAAACATCGCTTATAAACTCTTGAAAAAAAAAAGTTATTAGTAGTTTCCTGTACATTTAATGTCGTAGATTGGATTCGTTTCAGAAAAGTCAATACGAACTTTCATTAATTAATTTATCTTCTCATCAATGATGAATATTAAGCTCACTAAATAATGTAAATAACTTTGCTAAGTTTACTAACGTGCCTAACCTCCTGTTAAAGTTTCGTACGGAGAAAAACTCCAGCCCACCACCACCACCTAGAATCAATTGACTTTTTTGAGCTTCCATAACTGCATGTGCACAACATATAACTACGACCATTTAAGATTTTCTTATTCATCATTTCCTTCCTTTAAAAAAATTCCATCGCCCATCGCATTGGTTTTTATGAGATTTATATACAAAAACATGCGTAGGTACCTATGACAGAGTCTATTATTAGCCCTGGATCGCGAATTAGCGTCAATAAGTTCCACTCCACCCACTTGCGGCCTACGTCTTAAGGCTTGTGCAGACTCGCGCGATATCGCGGGCGCGACAGATACCGACAAAGAAATTGTGCTACTAGTGTCGCGTCACGCCCGCGATATCGCACTAGTCTGTACGAGCCTTTACATTGCAGGTTCATAAATTCGATTTAAGTTTATACATAATCTGGAGTCAGTGGAAATTATTATCTATACTTCAGAGATGCAGGTTAAGATAAAATGATGTACGGTAGGTTCTTAAAGATAGCATCTAATCGGTTTTCCCAAGCATATTTTTTTTTCCTAGGTTGTATTCTGAAAAAAAGAGGTTTGGAGATTCTTGTTTTAATCGAAGTTTCTTATCAAACAGGATGTCACATAAGCTATGAAACGTTATTAATAGAAATAAAGTGAATATTGCTTGTCTACTTACCAACATATCTTAAACGAAAGGGTATAATCCACTTATCAGGTGATAAGTTGATGATGGAGTAGTATGTAATTGATTTTGATTTACTTTACATCAAGTAAATCAAAATCTGATTGCTGCTGTTGTGTCCGCTAAATGCTCATGCAGAGCATGGCGAATACGTATTTAGTTTTTTTATCACATATGTATTTAAAATCATGTCGCAATCTTATTCCATATTTATTAAAAATGCTATATATTGCATTGTATTGTATATATCGTCGCCTTAGTAGTGAAGGGAGCTATTCCACACTAAACTGGTTCCAAGATAAAGATAAATCAAAAATTCACCACTTGATTTTTTGTTCCAAGTTTCATTTAACTCCTTTCACGTCTGGATGAAAAACCAAACCTCTAGTTGAGTTATCACTTAGATCTCTTCACCGCTAAAATCTCCGTCTAACGACGAGTATGGTGGTGTTCATAACTCGATTCGGTCAAAAGTGTGGCTTAGCTCTCTTCACCACTAAGGTGACGATATATTACCTCATATTGCTATAATTATATTGCCGCAGTTTTAAATTGGTACAAACTATGCATAAACCCAATTTCACTGGGTGTGCAACGAATTACCAAATACTCACATTATCTGTGAGAAAAATAAAAAATCATAATTCTTTATGTGCCTACTAATTTAGCTAAAATGTTATTGTGTTCGCGTATTTAGTTAAAGTAAATGCAAGACACATACCTAATGTTTAAAATAGCAACTTCGATAGCAAAATTCATTTAATTAATTTAATCGATATTGAACGTCAATTAAAGGTTCAACGACGGTAACAATAAAAACGTCTAAAGACCACCTGCTGTCACTTAATAATAGCCTGGTATAATGAAGATAAGACCTAGCCTGGGGTCGTTCTACACCTACAGTGTATTTTACTTAACTTATTGTGTAAATTATCATGGCGCTCTGCGACACCCTCGGGGATAGACTCGTAGCACGGCGCAGCGTTTCTGCTACACGTAGCATTTTTTCTGCTTGAAGCATTACTACGCATTACAACGCGTAGCATTCCTGCGTGTTACAAATTTCAACACCCTCGGGTATAGCTCGGGACACTGCGTAGCGTTTCTGTTACACGTACCATTCCTTCAACGCGTAGCAGTAGCATTCTTACTACGCGTAGAATTCCTTCTACGTGTCGCATGCCTTCAACGCATAGCATTCCTGCGTTCTGCAACACCCTCGAGTATAGACTCGTAGCACTGCGTAGCGTATCTGCTACTCGTAGCGTTTCTACTACGCGTAGCATTCCTGCTACGCGGCGGCGTGTGATCATACTGTATCTGTTTCTTACAAAATTCAAGATTTCTGTTTGATTGTAATACGAAACCACGTTAATTTTATACTGTGATTGTTAGTAAAATAAGTTATGTTTGAAAAAATACAATACATACCGTTTGCCATTTCGCAGTCTCTACTCAAGAGCACATCTGCTAATATACCAAATTGTTATAAAGTCACTTATATATTCAGCTTGCTTCCCCTTACTATGAAAATGTGTTGGTTATCTGTGATACACAATGCCTGCGGAAATAAAATAGCACTGTATCTTATTTCGAAATAGAGTTAAGTGCAGTTTTACCGGTTCCAGCAAACCGAATTTAGTCACACTTTTTATTTGATCAAGTAGTACATTCTTTCATTCATGTAACTATTTATGAATTTATAACCTCTATGATTATTAACCGAGTAACAAAATCAAATAAATGGATTTTCTCGAATGGCAGAAGATGAAGCATTTCGTTAGTCACGCATAGTCGTTTTAACGATTGAAAAACTTGACAAAGTTACAGGCGCTCGCTGTTCAATAAACACGATGGTTTTTAGATCGGCACAATAAGGCTTAATCATAATCATTTATTTTCATTGGTACAGTGTAGGTCATAGGTAAAATAGTAACTAAATTTGCTAATAGGTACATGCCGCTACGAACTTATACACTCCATAAGTGTTCGAACTGAGTGCACGCTCGACTCGAGCGTCCGGCGGGGCAGCGCGTGCGGCTTTCATGTTAAACACATACAATCCCTCGCGAGTGTCCTGAGCCCCAAGTCTGCTATTTTTATAAATTCGTCACTCCAACACGGTCATTTTGCTAAAAGTTCGTAATCTGCTAAATTCGTAATGGTCGCTCATTGGTCGGTCAATGGTGTCGTAATAGAATTGTATTACAATGGCATTTTGAACATTTATTCACGCCACATTTCATTAATATATATTTTTACATGTTATTTATTAGTGTTATAAACAATCTGAAGTAGTAGGAAGTTGGAAGTTTAGTAGGAAGTTTCATTTGTCATTATGTACGAGATTACCAATTCTTTCAATGGAGTGTCAGTGGCTGACCATTGGAAAGTCATAATGACGCCATTATATTAGTAGATTACCTACAAACTTGTCAAAATTATGAAAACAATTATGAAATCAATGATAGACCATTCTGACACTATTGTAATAGCAGACTTGAGGCCTTAAGTGGCGGCGAGCGGCGCGGCGGCGGCGGCGGCGGCGCGGTGAGCGTGCTTGTTTGCGGTGAGCCCCGCGTCGAGCGTGGCGTCGCGTCCAATTCAAACCAGTTTGTGTTTACGTAGGAAACTCCCCACACAGCCTTCTTTGTTTATAGAGTTATAAAAATATTTCAGTCACACCTTTTTTTTTCCAATACATATCAATAATTAATTGTATCGGCAATAACGCGTACATATAAAATGCTTCATTGTATAGTTTGATATTGAGGTAGACTCATGATAGCACAAGTTTAAGCCTTAGTGGTTTTTGGTTGCTATTTAATATGTAATCCTGTATTCTTTTGTATAAATGATAAATAAAATGAAATATTTATTGTATGACCCCGACGCCATGATGAAAAATGTGACCGGCTCGCACGAACGCTAAAGGTGCACTAAGGCCAATCGGCGACCGCTCATTCGCCGCTTGCATACACAACGCAGAACGCCCCACCGCACGCCTTTTCACAAAATATTATGTATTTCAGGGTGATCCTCGTCTATCAACGCTGGGATCTGTCCTGGACCACCGCATGAGTCTGCCACCCCAGGTCGTGTTTTACGAAGCGATGGTGCGCGTGAGTGGCAACCCTTCACTCAATCAACAACAACAACTCGCGGAGATGGCGGAAAACCAAACAAAACAGGCCGCGTAGCATTATGAAACTCCGATATTTACTCATTATAATGTAATACTCTATTAAAACACATAACTCAACTCTTGTTTGAAAAAACATTTTTTAATCATCTTCTTCTGGGATCCTTTCAAGTAACATCCAATTTATTCTTTGTCATAGTTTATGCTTAAAAAAATGATTTTATATGAGTACCACGTTGTGAGACAACACAGTAGATAAACAAAACGAGTGATTGATTCTGATCAAGAGTCGACAATCACAGTTATAATTCATCACAGCAGCTTATGATTGCATGATGTTAAAGCATTCGTTATTAATCTATCGTTTCGACAAAACTTATATAGATTTATACTAGAGAAAAGGAAAATACTAAGAGATATTTCGTGTGTTGCCTAGTAGTTCTAGTTCTACTACAACACCCTCGGGACACGTAGACACGTAGAAGACTGCGTAGCATACCTGCTACGTGCTATCTTTCTACGCATGGCATTCCTGCTACGTGCTATCCTTCTACGCGTAGCATATCTGCTACGCGCTATCCTTCTACGCGTAGCATTCCTGCTCCATGCTATCCTTCTACGCGGGGCATTCCTGCTACGCGTTTCCTTTCTACGCGTAGCATTCCTGCTCCGCGCTATCCTCCTACGCGTAGCATTCATGCTATCCTTCTACGCGTAGCATTCCTGCTCCACGCTAGCCTCCAACGCGTAGCATTCCGGCTACAAGCTATCCTTCTACGCGTACCATTCCTGGTCCACGCTATCCTTCTACGCGTAGCATTCCTGCTACGCGCAATCCTTCTACGCGTAGCATTCCTGCTCCGCGCTATCCTCCTACGCGTAGGATCCCTGTTCCGCGCTATCCTTCTACGCGTAGCATTCCTGCTCCGCGCTATTCTTCTACGAGTAGCATTCCTGCTACGTGCTATCCCTCTACGCTTAGCATTCCTGCTACACAACGCTTTACTTTGCATAATAATTGTTTATTAAGATTTAATTCCTGATCATATAACAATTTGTTTCAAATATAAGATATCTTGATTTTCAAATATGCGGTAATAAAGAAATAAACAAAGCCAGTCTCAAAATAAACGTAGCATACTTAGCGAATAATCACTTTTTGCTTCTTTAAATTGCCGGAGTGACCTTCAAGAATATTTGGTTGTGAACGTTGATTACATTGTTTGGAGATTCGAGACTTGCGTTGGTATCGCGTCACCGTGGCACCCGTGTCATCGAGGCGCGGCGCGCGGCGTAGGCGTTCCATCTTCAAGAGCATATTTTTGTAATTTACACGACGAACAACACATTTAGTTGATGGACAACGTATAATGGCATAGCCCTATTATGGAACATGCCTTCAGAAATAAAATAATTAAAATTCAATACTAAAATAATCATAATTCGGTTTAAAAAAATTATTTCTCAAAAGAACATACATACATAGTTCACTTAATATGAGAAACTTAACAAAATATCTTAATTAATAAACATAATTGTTGTCGTTCGATCTATCGAGTACATACAGTGAGTAATGATTATTTCTGGTTAGCCAAATACAACTTTAGCCTATTATAATTGATGGATTTGAAATCAAAACTACATATATTGAAACTAAATTGGAACTAGAAAGAACTGAAACAAATGTATTGTTTAGATCATTCAATAACAGCGGTGGCATTGGGCACGTATCTATGCAACTCGACGTACCTACTTAGCGAGGTATTATTTCTTTGGAAAAACGCTGATTTTTATTTATTAATATATCTTTGATAAATAGCTGTATCTTATCAAACGTAAGTAGAAATGAAATCATAGATAAATAAATAGGCATATTAAAGATTTGTGTTAGCAAAAAAGATTGTAACGTTACATTTTTCCGGGAGGGGAAAAATGTAAGGTCAGAGATAAAACTACCACCTACCTATTATCAGAACTGGAGGAGTCCTAGCTTAAGAATAATATAAACAAATTAAAGAGTAAACAATTTAATAAATAAAATACAATTTAGATGGTTTAATAGGCCCTAACGAATGGGTATTGGAGGGTCCTAACTGAAGGATAATAAGAGGCCAGGGAAACCGGGGAGAAGTTACGTTTTAGGTCCGTCCTTAAGAGTGAGAGGTCCAGGGGTTTCTTGGAGGGAAACCTCGAGTCAGGCTTCCAAGTTGCTGACCTCTTGATACGACCTGCTCCTCCGAGGTCAGCAACTTGGAAGCCTGTGAGGTTTCCCTCCAAGAAACCCCTGGACCTCTCAATCTTAAGGACGGACCTAAAACGTAACTTCTCCCCGGTTTCCCTGGCCTCTTATTATCCTTCAGTTAGGACCTTCCAATACCCATCCGTTAGGGCCTATTAAACCATCTAAATTGTATTTTATTTATTAAATTGTTTACTCTTTAATTTGTTTATTTTCTTCTTAAGCTAGGACTCCTCCAGTTCTGATAATAGGTAGGTGGTAGTTTTATCTCTGACCTTACATTTTTCCCCTCCCGGAAAATGTAACGTTACAAGATTATGAATAATTTGTCAAATATCACCAATCATTCCAATTTGTTTTTTTTTTTTTTTTTTACCTCTTTTTATAATAACACTTCTTTAATACTTAGGGGGCGAGTGGTGGCCATACGAGGCTCGAAGACAATTTTTCAGGACTCCTGAGTACGAGCTGTAGCTGTGTCAGCAGTTCGACTAAAAACAAGACAACTGCAATTTTTATACCCGTTAAAAAACTATGAAAGAGCAGATGTTCTCCAATCTGCTACTTAACTTTAGGTACTAGCGTGTTCCTTAATCAAGCGTGACTACAACTAGGTATGTGGTCTGCAAGTCAATAATTATGACTTATTTTTGAGATGATGTGAGAATTATTTACTTTGACTCACGCGCATAGGTTTTTTAGAGGTATGAGGAACAGGGTCCAATGTAAAGTTCACTCATACTCTATAGTAAAGGGAGGATCCTCCGACCAGACGGGTATTGTGTCTGGTGGGCAACTGCCCAACGGTTGAGGTCGGGATGTTGTATATATGTATGCTAGTCGCGCGGTAAACTCTGATAGCGCGATGCAGGATTGGTGACGTCAGGTTTTTGATGCGTAGTTCGCATGTGGCGTTGTTGATACCGCCACATTACTCCCCTCCGGAGACCGAAGGTCGATAGTGGGCTGAGTCAGTGCATATGATGCTTGGCAGGGCCAGTTGTGGTTCCAGTGAGTCAGAACCGGGTGCCGCATAGTTCACGGTGAGTCGGAACTGTCTGCGGTGATTCCCCAGTGAGTCGGGGTGGCGCTGCGTTTGTTGATCCAGTGAGTCGGACGTCGTACAGCGCCTGGTTGAGGATGACTGCTGGCGTCGACCACGAGAGCGTTGAAGGGCTCTGCTTGTGGACCGGCCGAAAGTGCAGTGTGCTGTGCCAAGGTTGCTGATGAGGCTGAGGGTGATGACCAGGTATGCGCGTTCGCTGCATGCTGGTGGTCAGGATACCGGTTGAAGCCGTGGGTGCTGGCTGGCTGTGTGACTCGCCGCTCGAAAGCTTGAGGAAGTTATAGATGACGTCACGCTGAAGTAGTTGCACGAAGGCTGCGCTAATGTCCACGTTCGGGGTCACCAATTTAGAGGTATGAGGAACAGGGTGTAAAGTTCACTCATACTCTATAGTAAAGGGAGGATCCTCCGACCAGACGGGTATTGTGTCTGGAGGGCAACTGCCCAACGGTTGATGTCGGGATGTTGTATATATGCTAGTCGCGCGGTAAACTCTGATAGCGCGATGCAGGATTTGTGACGTCAGGTCTTTGATGCGTAGTTCGCATGTGGCGTTGTTGATACCGCCACAGTTTGATGACAGAGAAATCTGGTGATGGTGCTCCTATTGCTTTAACCCCACTTAGCTTTATCCTTCTTCTATCTCTCTCAGATAATTGATGTTTCTCTAAATTGTCACTAAAAAGTATCTTCGTATTTGTTCATCCATCAATTTCCGAGTTTATCGTAGCAGTTTCCGCAAACCTTCACGGAGCGACAACTCGAAGGAATTTTAATGTCCGCCAAGAGGATATTCGTCAGCCACTACTTCTGTCATTGAAGTGCACGTGAATATTAGGTCAAGACTGCAGGTACCCCGCAGTCTGGCATATTTAAACCGTTTAAAGTAGTTTGTGTGCTCTAAATGTAATTCTTGAACATGAATTTTATCGCTGAAAATGGACAGATCAACGAGTTAAAATTGTACAGCTAGTGCATAAAAAAATCCATTTTAGCCCGAGACGTACGTACGTTAAGTTGAGGAGTAAAATGGCTCGTTTAATTATGTCCGAGTTATACACTCTGCTTTTCACTTTGATTGCGAGAAAATGAAACAGGCATAAAGTATATAACATTATTTTTAAATTTTCAACTTATGTCATTCGACTTGGGTATACTGGGGACTTGGGTAAGTCATAAAAACGTTTCTTTGCGTTTTTAAATAATAACAACAACAATTTAAACTGGTTTTATTAAATTAACGATAGAAAACACGGAGGGGATATAAATTAAAGCAAATGAAATAAAATAACGACCTTAATCTGCGACTTTTTATTGTGCGTGTGGCTGTTGGGCCTGATTATCTTAGTCTCAGAAAAAAAAAAACTTTATGCACTAGAGCATAAAAAACGACTTTATGTCGCCTACGCACAAAATAAAGACGAAGTTTTAGAGCATGACAAGTGAAAATGTTATTTATTACTCAACAAAACAAACGTTTTACATAACATAACATCGCGCCAGTATTCCCCGAAGAGTTAGGCAGAGTAGGTGTACCTATAGTACACCCGCATTTCGCCAGTTATTTTTAAGTCCCATGTAATAGGGGGCGAGCCTTTGTCATCAACCGAGCACAAATCCAAACTCCGGGCTGCAACTGAGAAATTCCAAATGGAAAACCCTAATAACACCCGACCCGGGAATTGAACCCCTCAGCTGTAGCGCTTAGGACCACTAGACCAACGAGGCAGTTAATAAACGTTTTACAATCACACAAATAACTATGTACAGTCGCCAGCACATCAGGTTATACGAAACTGTACTTTCTCCAAACGATTTTAAACCTTAAAATGTTGACGGTTGAGTTCAAAATCGAATGAGATAGTTTGACAGTTTGTGGTAACTTGATGTGCTTGACTGTACTTGCGTGACGATAGAATTTTGCAATAACAATAGCTGAGTTATATACAGCTGTTTAAAGCGTAACTGTTGATGTAGTAGGTACTTATTGCGAAGACATTATAATAATAATGTCAGAGATAATAATAATAATAATGTTTTATTGCAGGCAAAATACAGACATACATAGAGGTATATACATATATTATAGGTACCCATAGTCATCAAAAAAACAACGTCTCTTAACTATGTAAATTATCTCTTATATTCTCTATGTAAATTATAATCTGGACAATGGACGAATCCTAACGGGGCCACGGCACGCAATCTGACATAGGAAACGATGTTGAATTAGTATTGAATGTAAGTATGTAAGTGATATTTTTTCTTCTTGACAAACAAAAATACCTACTAGTATATTGAATTGTGTAAACAACTTAAATGTTCCTAAGTGCCACACAAAGGTAGCTTGAAAATCAATTTTTGATTCAAGTCAAAAAAAGTTCAAATCGTCTTTCCTTTAATCACGACCAGGGGCGTAGCGTAGCTACCGCCGTATCCGCCGTATCAATGATACGGGGCCCCCAAATTACAGGGCGGGGGGCCCTGTAACTTGGGGGCCCCGACGTAACGTGAGTTAGCAAAATTCGTTAAATATTATCAAAAAAATCAAGTTCTTATTGATAAGAGCTGAAAATATGAAAGTTAACGTTGTAATTAATTTACGGCTTATAAAGGCTTGCATTCATTTAGTAAAATCACCCAGAAAATCTAAACTACCCAACACAGGGTGCTATAATAACTTTCGAGCTCGCTTCACTCGCTCTTGTGTTATTTTTATTAAAATCACAACAACAGCTTATCTACACTTCTACACTAATATTATAAAGAGGAAAGATTTGTACCTATTTTTGTATGTTTGTATGTTTGTAATGAATAGGCTCAAAAAGTACTGGGCCGATTTAAAAAATTCTTTCACCAATAGAATGCTACATTCTTCCAATTTGACATAGGCTACATTTCATTTTGAAAAAAATTAGGGATCCTTGGTAAAATTTGAACAATGTAACCGAAGGTGTAGAAAAATGAGTCTTAAAATGATAATTGTCTACCCCGTGCGAAGCCGGGACGGGCTGCTAGTTCTAGTATAAAAATGTTCTAGCTCACCTCGCTCGCTCTTGCATTGTCTTAGTAAAATTACAATGGAAACTTAACCTAAGTACCACGTTAGTACGCTATTTTGTAAACAAAAATCCCTTCCTTTGAAGTTTTGCCGCAATGGGGTAAAAAGGGCCCCCAACAAGGGGACCCCATTTGCTTTTCGATATAGTGCCCCTTTATGACTAGCTACACCACTGATCACGACGTAACGTGTTTAATTTCTAATCAATAGATAAGGATTTTAATCGGAAAACGAGTCGGTTGAACTTAACCACATAGACGTACCTACCCTTAGTACTTACACCACACGACATCTTAACAACGACTATCTTACAAGATCACGCTACTTATCAGTAGGTACCCTAATTGCGTAAGTAACACACTATCAATCACAATCTGAATGATTTTGAAGCATATTGCTAATCCACTGCTTCATATGTTCGTAAAATTTGTTTGCTCAACAATGAAATAACGAAATGAATGGTGCCGATTCCCTTGTTCACAAACTAAACTAAATTTAAGTTCAGTGCATCTTTTTCTTTCTATTTCATTAAGACAAGGACAGAAGATAAATTTTAGTTTAGTCCTGTCAAATTAATCAGCGCTTGACGTAAATTGACATATTTTTTGTAGGCAAGTTTTTAATCACGTCTAAACTTGTATGGAGTAGTGGCAGGTAAAATTTATCTTTTGTCCTTTTCTTAATGAAATAGAAAGAAAAAGATGCACTGAACTTAAATTTAGTTTAGTTTGTGAACAAGGGAATCGGCACCATTGTTGTTGAACTGTCAAAATGAAACACAATCCTTCTGGGGGCCAAGTCTACTAATGTACAAACGTTGCAATAATGGTCTCTTCATTGTGAGTTTTTGACAGATTTGCCATACAAACACTGTCAAATACTCACAATGGCGAGACCATTGCAACGTTTGTACATTATTAGACTTAGGCCCCTGATAGTGTGTTGCGCCATTCCCCCGTTGTTTAATGTTTTGGATACGAATGGACAATGTTGAAAACTACGGACGCTTCTGCTTGTGAGTCACCGTCACCGCACGGCAGCGTTGAGGTTGACTTCGATAAAAAAATCAACACAAACGCTCAGATGTCGTAAGTAGTTCTCGTGCAGTTTTGGTTGAGCACCGCCAGGCGACTCACGACAGTGTGAAATTTGAATTTAAACTTTATACGACGAATAATAATCATGAGCTACGCGTTTTTAATAGTGGTGTCTGTAGCAATTACATTGAAACTAATATTTTTGAGTTTTTCTATGTATTTCACCATGAAGTACAAAGAAGTTGATTTGACTCAGGTGAGTGTCGCTTGATCAATTTAGAAATCACATTGTGGACGTTTCTTGTCGTTGTTGTGTCTTTGAAACCTTGCGTTGGGATCTAAAAGCGAGTTTGGTAACCCGTTTTGCATCACTAACCGTTATCAAAGCTAGCACGTTTTAAACACTACTGTAAACAAAATAACTTAAGAATAAGAATTATTTATTGGTTCATTGTTACGAAATCAATTTAAAAAATAATAGTATTGTACGCTTACTCTACCTAACTAGAATATTTAACATAGTTATTTGAACAGTGTTCCTCAAAACTAGGCCTGCGCCTGTATCTTGGAGGCCTGAGTTGCATTATCATAATAGATTAGCATATATCTTAATAGATTCACCTAATTTTGAATACAGTAGGTAGGTACTTAACACTGCTTCTATTGAAGTTAACACTAAGTACCTAGTTAAGTACGTGAAGCAGTCGCTTAACGCCTGCCTTCACCCATAGATTAATATAGTAATACGAGTACCTTCACCTATAAAACAGTTATTAGTAACATAATGCATAACGAAATAATGTAACATTTAATTTCAAACGCAAGGTCGAATCAGATTATGTCTGGTTTTGGTTACGGTGAGGTACTGTTGACAGCACGTCGTCGGTAACACTTTGACCTTTAGCTGGCCTAGCGTAGAACAGACTTTCAAAAGAATGAGAGGCCAGCTTATATTGGTTTTATTACCACTTAGCTACTGTGGCCTACTGTACTTTCATTCTCGGATATATGAGTGGTTATTAGTCTATTTAATATAAGTAAATACTACCTGTGTAGTGTGTATCTAAGTAATGACTTAGGTACATAGGTCTAGTATTTTATTGTATGCTGCTTATAGGTAGGTACCGATAAATCTAGCAGAATGATAAAAATAAGAACCTACCGTTTGTTTATGTAAAAGTTGTTTTCTTATGCAATGTATTCTGTGAGTGTGTGTGTGTGTGTTTGCATGAGCTGGACGCTGGACGTGCCACAACTGCAATTGTTTACATAAATTTATTATTTCGTCATAGAAATATGTACCTGTACTGCAAACGCAAACGCTAATGTGAGCAATTTGAGGAAACCAACTTTTAGGTAACCGGAATGGCCACTACGCTCGCTATGAGCAACCACGCCGGCTCATAATGCAAGTCATTCTCTTTATAAGAATAGGATAAGATTCCTTGAATTTGCAGTGGGACTGTGGGACTCATTCCGGCCGGAATGTATGAATGAATCAACCTTAGGTACGGTGGCCAGCACATCAAGTTACCACAAACTGTCTAATTTTCTCGTCCGAATTTGAACTTAATCTTCAACATTTTAATGTTGAAAGTCGTTTGAAAAAATTTGACAGTTTCGTGTAGCTTGATGCCACACGCACTTTGTGCTGGCCACTGTACCTAATGGCCCTGACACCATTTATTCGGAGGAACATAACTTTCTTCTATAAGAGTCTGCTCAGCATACAGTTTTCTTTCTTCTAGTTCTTTTTGTCTTTTAAATCCATCGCTAACCATAAATAAGTACCTAGTCGTTAAATAGATACGTAAAGGAAAGGTTCCTACAAACAGGCGCGACACGCAACGCGACGCAGCCACAGCTCGTCGCGCGCCGAGCGGTGCCTTTGTGTCACGTCACGTGTCACGCCTGTTTATAGTATAGAGGTATGAGGAACAGGATGTAAAGTTCACTCATACTCTATGGAAAAGGGAGGATCCTCCGACAAGACGGGTGTTGTGTCTGGTGGGCAACTGCCCGACGGTTGATGTAGGGATGTTGTATATATGCTAGTCGCGCGGTAAACTCTGATTGCGCGATGCAGAATTTGTGACGTCAGGTCTTGATGTGTAATTCGCATGTGGCGCTGTAGATACCGATCTATTCAGAGTAATAGGAATAGTAGGTACCTACAGTAAATTACAGATGATTGTATTTCTATTTATTTTGAAATATTTTAACAATTCATCGTAGGTAGGTTACCAAAATTATGATTACCAACCTGAATCTTGGACCTAAATTGTACATGGATAACATACCTATCATAGGTACTTGTATTTTAGTTTAATATGCAGTCTGTAATGCCATAAATACCCCGACAAACTCCCGAGAGTAAATTGGACGTAGTTAAGCAGAAAGGACTCAACCCACATTGTGGTCAGGGATGAGTTGTACATACCAAAGAGGTCCTAACAGTTGGTTCTTTCACTCGGTAAATAAGATCCGTGACTCTACAAAGAGAAGGTTGATTTTTTAATGTTGGGAACCAACCCACATGTAACTGGGTACTTTCCGTTAACCGTTCCTCTTTGGTATAGGTATACAACTCATCCCTGACCACAATGTGGGTTGGGTCCTTTCTGCTTAACTAAGTACGTCCAATTATTCTTGGATAAGTATTCCATTGTATTACTGACTCGTTTGTTTTACTGACCGTACTTAAAGTCACCAACAGCTGCGCTCCAGCGATACAGAAAAGCAGCGTTTCCGCCTATGTCACATATTCAGCCTGTCAAGAATACAATAGGTACAGTGGCCAGCACATCAACCTACAGGAAACTGTCAACTCCAAACGATTTTAAACTTTAAACTGTTGATAATTAAGTTCAAAATCGAACGAGAAAATTTGACAGTTTGTGGTAACTTGCTGGCCACCGTACCTACCTATGATATACTAAAGCTGCTTTCAGACTACGCTATAATATAATAGCATATAGTATATAGCTCATAGCACAACAATATCGCGCACCTTACATTATCATGGACACGTTCACACTGTACTGTACTATATATTATTGGAATGTATGGTATATTGTTGTGCTATTATATTATAGCGTAGTCTGAAAGCAGCTTAATACCCGGTTTCTGGGACGAAAATCAGTACACTAACAAATTGTCAAACGCATGTCAATTGTTGTGATTGTTTGATTAAATTATTAACAGCCAATCAGATATGGTAGGTACCTATCTACGAGTACTTAACATTAGTTTAATTTTGAGTTTGACAGATCGTTGGTTTTCGTTCCAGAAAGCGGGTGCTAGTGTTTCGCTAGACCACAAAAGTACAATTACAATTTACAAAATTTGTTAATCTTACAAGTATCTGTACCACAAAACTTTAAACCACCTAATTGTAACGGAAAAACCTTACAAATGTGTAAATTGTAGTGACAAGTCTACAATGAACATATTATTTGTAATTTCTGTTAGCAATATTTTCTATTGCTGGACATAGGCCTCGCCCAAGCACTTTTGTGCATCCCGCATCCAGCGGATTCCTGAGGCTTTCATAAGGTCATTGGTCCACCTTGTGGGAGGCCTTCCAACGCTACGTCTTCCGGTACGTGGTCACCACTGCAGAACCTTTCACAGCAGTGGACGTCTTTCGGCTGAAATGAATATTTTCTACAATTTAACAATTTTGTAGACTTGGTAAAGTTTTGTGTTAAAGGCTGTGCTGTCGTGTGTGCTGTCTCTTCTGTAAAAATCTCACCGTGAAAAATTTGGTGAAGGACTAGACCGGCCGTTATAGATTTGGGGACAACGCGCTAAAATTAAAAGTTTCGGCAATAAAACGCCTGAATTAGGCACATAGGAGAGGCTTAAATACCAAAAAAGCGAACAGAATCAACCTGTCACTACTACATAATATATTTTATTTACACATTAGAATGGCTTGAATTCGCCAAAGATAAGATAGTAAATATGAAAATCTTTATGTAAATAGGAATTCAGGTAGGCCCCTAGTCGCCGCAGGAGACGCCCTGGGCGGCGGGAATCGGTAGCCGATTCCCGGCCACCGTAGGCGCGGGCTTGCGGACGGCGAGCTATGGGCAGTTCGCCGTCCGGTAAGGACCAGGCCCGGGTCGATGGCGCGTTGTGTTCCACGCGCGCCTCAAAGAGATGTCAGCACGCACTGACGGGGTCTGCCAGGACCGGTGCCTGCCAGGGTTGCGGGTTTGTCCGAAAGGGATACCGTGGCCCTGGCACACAGGCAACTGAAGGAACACGGGTGGGTTTTAGTCAGTAAAAGTCTGACACGCCCTCCCGCTCCGCCCAGAGCGGGAGAAGTTATTTGATAATTTCCCACCCAAAAAAAAAAAAAAAAAAAGGAAAAAGGTAGGCAGGTTTACAACGGAGATTTTATTCTTTCTCAATTATCAAATTATTTTATTTGAGAAATCAGAAATACCTCTTTAGGGTTCCGTAGTCAACAAGGAACCCTTATAATTTCGCCATATCCGTCTGTCTGTCTGCGGCTTAGCTCAGAGACCCTTAAGGCTCGTACAGACTTGCGCGATATCGCGGCCGCGACAGGCACCGACAAAGTGGTAAAATATAAAGTCTTCAAAAATCAATAAAATCGTTTGCGTAATATTAGGTAAGCTCTGAAGTGCAATTTTTTGTTAAGAGTTAAGTGTTTATTATATTTTTTATCTGTTTAAACGAAAATCAAAATTGTTTTTGTATTTGTCTACTTGTTATTATTTAACGCAAAAACATACCTACTTAGATAGGTAGGTCTACGTAGGTACCCTTAAGGTGTTTTTGAGACGAGACTACCCATTCGACAAAACCAGAAAATATGGTACATACACTTTATCTAATAGCGACGAAAGGCTTCTTGGGACAAAAACAGAAACAGAATTATTTGAAAAAAAAAAAAGAACTCATTTTTCTTAAAGTAGGTAAGTAAGGTACCTACCACTTTTTTTGCCCCCAAAGCAGACACAAATACAGAATACTTAAACCATCACCATGAGTCCATGATCGAAACATTCAGAGGTTCGTCGGACAGCGGGGTAATTGCGTAACAAACTATCAGCAGGAATGGCAATTTCATTTTGACAGTTCAACAACATTCATTGCATTATTTACGTTAATGCGCAAACAAATTTTTCGAACTTATGAAGCAATGGATTAGCAATATGCTTCAAAATCATTCAGATTGTGATTGATAGTGTGTGACGAGTTCAAAATCCTCTTTTGTATGCAATTCTTATTAAAAAAAACTCAAATATGGACAAAGGATTCCGAACTATACTCACATCGTAAGTGAAGCACCCTTCCTGTATCTCGTAGTTATTTATCTACCTATCGGTTCTTGTAACGTAGGTACCTACGTCAATAGGATGACGGTCGTTCATCGTTCAACGTTTAGGTACTTTTCTTACATATTTTGTGAGATTACAAAGTCGGTACCAAAACTCCAATATTTACACGTGCGTTTGCCCAAAAAAACAACGCCATTTTCTGTTTGCTTCTCCCTGAAGACTCATCTCGAAAATTTAGGTACCCTGTAGATTATTTTTGAAAAAATATAGCACCTATTGTAAGGTAAGAATACACCTGCTGCCTACTAAGCAATTGTAATGAGTTGTCGACTCGAGTCGATAACTGTTCTTAACTAGATAATTAGTCATGTAAATTCTAATCCTTTGTTTTACCTTGATTATATGAGGAAAATGTGATAGAGAACATTGAAGCTGTTTATTAGCACCTTTACTGTGATAATAGATGAAACTAAGTAAAATGAACACAAACTGTAGGTACCCTAATAATTGCGTAACACACAATCAATCGCAATCTGAATGATTTTGAAGCAGGTTGCTCATCAAAGAGTATAATAATAATATGGGAGTTGCTCATCCATTGCTTCTTAGGGCTTTATCACACTAGCGAGTTGCGAGCGAGTGGAAAGCGGGGCGAGTGCGCAGCGAGCTCGCCGCGAGTTCGCAACGTGTGCGCAGCGAACACGCCGCGGATGCGCAGCGAGCTCGCCGCGGGTGGGCATCGTTTTGTACATTCAGTGCCAGTTGTACGTTCAGTGCCATTCATAAAATTCGTTCGCCGCGGGCTCGCTGCGCACCCGCAGCGTCTTCGCAGTATGCTCGCCGCGCACACGTTGCTAACTCGCAGCGAGCTCGCTGCGTACTTGCCCCGCTTTCCACTCGCTCGCAACTCGCTAGTGTGATAAAGCCCTAAATTCGAAAAAATTGTTTGATCGCAATGGGTTTTATTTTGACAGTTCACCCACGTCCATTGCGTTAGATATTTACGTTGTTGAGCAATGCAAAGCAAAGCTCTGTCGGGTCATACCGCCTTAATTAAGAATTTCTTGTTAAGGCGAACGCGCCAGGCTGGCCTGCGAAATTCATTTCTTACGTTTTCATCAATTTGCAGATCAGTAGGTATAATATTAGGTTTTATGTTCATATTTTTATCAACATACAACCTGCCACCTTAGAGTAAGCCACTGACGTGCAAATTGCAAAAGACAAGAATATTTTAATTTCGCTGGCTCCCTTAGCGTTTCCCCCTTAACATATTTATTTCTTTTATTACGTGCATTTATAAATTAACACAAACGATAAATTAAATTATTCATGAGGAGCTCGGGGCTAAGTATAACAGCCGCACGGGTCGATCCGTCAGGTAAAGCTACGCTTGCCGGGGTTGGTCTGTGGATGGGTGACCATATTTACATACCGAAACTCCTTCGTGCCTCGGAAAGCACGTTAAGCCGTTGGTCCCAGCTGTCATTCGCGGATCTTTGACAGTCGTTACGGGTCGTCAGAAGCCCAAAAGTCTGACAGCCAGTCTTACCAAGGGGTATCGTGTTACCCAGTTACTGGGTTGTGGAGGTCAGATAGGCAGTCGCTCCATGTAAAATACTGGTATTCAGCTGCATCCGGTTAGACTGGAAGCCGACCCCAACATAGTAGGGAAAAGGCTAGGCAGATTGATATTGATAAATTAAATTATTTAGTTTCGATAACTTGGGTAAAATGGCTTCAAGCATAAGTAATTATGTTATTTAACGATGAAAAACGTGATAGTAATATTATTTTTTTTTTTTCATGATTGGGTGTCAGTTTCACCCCGCAGGGGTGCAATAGACCTATAATGTTTTTACTATCTCAATGCCCGGTGCGGACCGCCCCCGACGGGTTGCCAACCTTAATGCGTGAATTTACTGGGACTTTGGCAATCAAAGTGCAGGACATGGCAAAAAAAAAGCGGGACTCAAGTTTCAAAGTACCTATAGGGAGGCGAAAAATACAATTAAAAATCATTTTAAATGGTTTAATTGAATCTAGCTACGCCACTCACGTGAAAGTAACTGTCTGTCTGTTACGTTTTCACGCCTTAACCGCTGAACCGATCGTCATGAAATTTGGCAGAGATATAGCCTGTGATATGAAGGACATAAGCTACTTTTTTACGCGATAGCCGACATCCACTCGGGCGGAGCCGCAGGCAAAAGCTAGTGTGTTTATAATTCTTTCATAGAACTCTCGATGTCATAAAGACCGTGCGAAGCAGGGGCGCGTCGCTAGTATACAATAGACGACTAAATACAACTTTTATGTTACAGACCAATACCCACACCAAGCCGAAAAACAAGTCCATGCTCATATCGTGGAAGGAAATCTCGCGCATCATCCTACCGAAATCCATGTACTGCCCTAATTCGAACACAAAAGACTTTCCTAGCAAATCATGAACAACAATAAGCACTACTTTCTAAGTTAATAAAGAAATTCCGGAACCTAACTGTGACGGCTATAAAAAAAAAAATATGTTTGTGACTGTTCCTATTGTTCTAATATCTATAAAAATAAAGATGAATGAAAACTTAACAATGTGTTTTATTGTAAAATATACTTCATTACGTCTTATTTTACATATTCACAAGTATGTACACTATTTCATTATTTTCATAAATCAATTAAATTATAATCTCCAACAACCAAAAAGTTCATGTCCCTGACGTGGGTCGCCCACTTCACGGTCTTCTTCTGTAGGTCAAGTTTTAAATTTCGTTTTTTGTACTCTAAAGCTGTTTTTACTATTAATCTATTGAATTTGTGCACATGCGGATGATTCAAATACTCTTCTACTTCCATCCACTTGCATTTGTTTACTTCTCTTTCTGATGGTACAATTTTCTCAGACGTAGCCTTCATCATAAGAATTATGTAAATGTCTGAGTTTTCAAACATCATGTTGTGTGTATGCCGAAATGTGACAAGCGATTCAAATACAGCGTCAACTCCGGTCTCTTCTTTAACCTCTCTCACAGCAGCATCAATAATGTCTTCACCTGCAATTACGAAAGACAACAATTATAAAAATAACTGCATAAAACAAATACCTAATCAGTTTCAAACAAGAAAATCTGTCTTTATCAGCTAGGTAATCTATATCGTTCTAGTATTGTTTGGCAGGAGGGGGGTACGGGGGTTGGGAGGGTGCCCGTCTCACCTGGCATCGTCTCCGGCATCGTCTGCGGGAAGTGCAATCCCTTCGCCCTTACGTAACAAAGCATAAACAACCTATGCTATACTTTGTTACAGCGGGCGGAGATTACTCTCCCTTCATGCCTGTGGTTTTTATATATACTATAGGGGTAGTAGCCAAAAGACTACGGGAACTTGGGGTGCCCCGACTCCGTTTTAGAACAAATTCGACTTATTTTAACCATGAAGTGTACACTAACTTCCTTCTGAGCAAAAAGAAACAATTTTTATTATAATCTCGAAAAATATGAGTTACCTACCTTGCACTCGTAATAAGAGTGGTAGTGTTGTAATTGGGGACCCAGACCCTACTAGATTTAACCAGTTTTAACCCCCAACTCCTGCCAAACGATACTAGACCCAACCCGTCAGGTACCTTTCTCAACATAGCCTCCAGGAAGCTTCCAGTGTGGATACTCATAGTGTTTCTCTGATATAGCCAGCAAATGGTTCCGACCGTTGAACACCATGGCCCCAACTCCAAGGTTTGTATGGCAAGCAGGAGGCAGGTTCGGCTCCGAATCCCTGGGCAGCCACTTGTACATCATCACAAAGTCATCTCTTGCATGATGGAAATTAAAGCCTTTCTAAGAACAGCAAGCCTTAATTAAAAACAAATAAATGGGTAAACAATTTCAATCAAAAACTTAATAGGAATACTTTGAGAAACATACACATACCTGTGCTAAAATGGGAACGCAGAAAGCATCATTTATATCGACCTTGAACCATATACATCTATGTCCTTGTGATGCCCAGGTAGACAATGATTCTGAAACACAATAAAATAAAATGATCTAATATAAATAGTACTGGTTTATACATGAAAAAAGAAGGTACAATAAAATATAAATATCCATACTAATATTATAAATGTGAAAGTAACTCTGTCTGTATGTATGTTACGTTTTCACGTCTAAACCACTGAACCGATCATCATGAAATTTGGCAGAAATATAGCCTGGGATATGGATAAGGACATAGGCTACTTTTTTACGCGATAACAGACATCCACGCGAGCGGAGCCGCGGGCAAAAGCATAAGTTATAAATAAATGAATAAATACTGTATATACTTAGTGAAACCAGCCAAATACCAAATGAGTCTGTCTATTTCTATAGTCATAGATTTCAAATATCCGAATTCAAAACATTAATGGCTATAGATGAAAAACCTTGACACACCCCAAAGGTTTACAATTCCAGCATTATTTTTAAACTTCGGTGTTACTGTTGAACAATGTAGACCTAATTGTCAGATTATTTTGATTGCCTGATATGACTCTCAGCCTGCTCTGTGAAGTGAAATGTTTTAACAAAATTTTATAGTTACCAACCTTCAAGGTTTTCAGTGAACTTTTGCACATTGAATTTCTCTTTTCTGGAATCGATTGTGATGCCATTGTATCTGTCTTTAGCACCATTAAATACTTTACTGGATGCGTCAGTGGAGTATGCACAAACGGGATATCTTCTGAAATCAAATGTATACAAATTCAATGTAGGTACATATAACCCATAGCAATAATAATTATTATCATGTCACGGTATTCGCTGTGTATAAACGTTATCTTAATCAAAGCCTGACAGACAGTTCAGGATGTAAATAAGTCTACAATGTAATAACACAGCACTTGGCCTAAGTCAAATTGTTAGTTATGTTTTTCTGTTGTATGTATTGAATAATTAGGCTACCTACCCCTGGAATATACTTTTCTGGTTAAGGCGTGTACAAAAGAATAATAATTTATTAATAATCATAATAATTCTTGATTACAACTGCATTATTTAGGAAAAGCCGTAGAAATTGTAATCTGTAGAAATCTACAAGTATCAAAGTCCTCCTCCCTCAGAGTCCTCAGCGCTCGCTCACGCTAGGCTTGTGGATAAAACATCGATATATCGATATTTTTTGGTAATATTTATTATTTCGATATAAAATATCAAGTATCGAAAATGTATCAAATACGACATATTTCCAAAAGCAACACCGTTGTCGGCTTGTCGTCACTGACTAAAACCGCTGTAGTTCAAAGCCGTAAAAAAGTTGTTTTTTTTTATTATCTGCAGGCCCGGAAAATAAATAATTATAATGCATTGCAATTATTGCAAGTGGGCCCAACTGCGAAGGCCAAGAGCTGTTGTGGTAAAAAAAAAACAAGCAATTGAATTTCATAAAGTGCAAATATTTTTTGAAATTTCACCGATATATTGTTTTTTTTTTCTTTGACGTGGTAACGTCTAATAAATCGATGAACGCCGGCTGCATGCACGAAAAAGGATGAATCATTGTCCCGTTACGCTCATTGTACGCTTGCGCCGCATCAATGTTTTGTTATGACGTTGTCACGTTAAACTATCGTCCGTAAACCACCTTTACAGACAACCAATTTTTCGATATATCGAAATCGATATTGTTTTTTTTTTTATATCGATACGATATATATCGATACTTTTTGGCACTTCGGTCTGTGGTCACAGCCCAGCACAGTGGTCAGCAATGTTATCAACTCCGAAAATATTTACCCCCTAAAGCTAACTTGAAAAACCCAAAAAAAAAAATCTGTGTGCAAAGTTTATTTATTAGCATAGATTGAGTATAGTGGCCAGCACATCAAGCTTCACGAAACGGTAAAATTTCTCCAAACGATTTTAAACTTTATCACGTTCTTAATTAAGTTCAAAATCTAACGAGAAAATTTTACGGTTTGTAGTAACTTGGGGGTTTATTTAAAACGCTGCTTAAAGTTAAGTAATGATTAGCGACTGCTTATCCATACATTTTTGACGTTTGAACGTCACTTAACTTTAAGCAACGTTTATGAATAAACCCCTATAAATAATTATGTGCTGGCCACTTTACATGACATAAGATATTAAAAAACGATTACGTGTAGTTTTGACTATATTTATTTTTACCTTTAGGTAATAATTAACAATTGATTAACAACAATCAACGTATTTCCAGACGTAAGCATAGACAAAGTAACCACTGTCACCACAGAGTAGTTGTTATACAGGGTGTAAGGGACAGCCCTCCGCAAACTAACAGGATGCATTCAGCTCCTTATTTTGAATGATATTCCACTGGAAAGCTCAGGAAAATTTTCATTTTCTTTATCGTTTTTTCAGTTACGATTCCTTTATTTTAATGTAAAATTACATTTTCCACTCACCTAAGCACGCCATTTATGTAAATAAAACAGCTAAACTAAAAAAACCCAGCAATGGATGTTGAAATACTCTAACAAACCACGCGCGAAATCAGCTATTCACTTTCTGCCTAGCTACAGAGTTCATCGAACTCACTTGCTGCGCTGCCGTTCACTACCTGCGTTTTGCCACGGTAACGATACATTGCGTGTGAGGTAATAAAACAAATCAGGTTTATTGGATTTCCTGAAATAATTTCATGTACCGGTCTTCTTAGTATGATAATATACTGAATTCACCCTATCAGTCTGCGGAGGGCTGTCCCTTACACACTGTATTATATCTAAAAAGTCCTATGTTTATGGTAAACCCGCATTCTTAGTAAAGAGAAACAGAACTTTACTAGATGTCGCTAAGTCGCTAGGTTAACAAATTAAATGATTGGCTAGATTGGGTAATCCCAAGGCCTATACCTACCAAAAAGTCCCTAAAACTATCCCTAAAATTATAAAATAAAACACCTAAAAAAATCCCAACCCACTTATTTACCCCCTAAATTCGGGGAGAAAATCCCTAAGTTAGCAACACTGGTGCTCAGGTTACAGTTTATTTAAAGTACTCTGTGGTGCTTGCTCAGTCAGTCAACTGTCCCGTGTTAACAGTGTCAGCTGTCAGGCACACAGATTACTTAGGTATTCGCATGGAATTAGTGTAAAAGATAAGATAACATTTACATACTTTGAAAGTAGAAAATATTGGAAAAGTTAAAATATTACGTTATTGACGGAATATATGAATTAAAAGTATAGTGTTAGCTTTCATCCGGAATTTCTAGCTCTTGGGAATATGGGTGATAGAAATGGAACGCACTCTAATTAGTTTAAGTTTTATCCGCTTACTTGTGTGGCGCTAGGTGTGTTATAAAAACTATCTTTACATGTTGTTAGAGTCAGTATAATTAAATAAAACATACTTAATAATAAATTACCAATTTATTATTTGCTAAAAACCTTCATGGAGTTTTAATCGAACACTCGGTGAAAATGCATATAATATAATTATTGCAATTAAGTTAATAATAACAGTGTTTTCATATTACAGATATTATAATATTGTTATGTATTTATCAGTGTACGCGTCTGTACCGAACTTGTAAGGTGTATTAAACTAAAACTTTTAGAAGATAGCATAATGTACAGTGGCCAGCACGTCAAGCTACACGAAACTGTCAAATTGCTCCAAACGATTTTATACCTTAAAATGTTATGATTAAGTTCAAAATCGAATGAGAAAAGACAGTTTGTGGTAACTTGATGTGCTGGCCACCGTACTACGCGGTCGCTTTTTTGTAGCCACCTAAACATGGCCGGGTTACCACGGTCTTGGACTTCCAAATGACTTTTATTGCAATACTGCCAGAAATTGTCAATTTTATAAAACGTTAACTAAACTAGGAGGAGAAGAGGCTAAAATAGGAGGCCAATCCTGCCAAAAAGGCAGGAAACTGCCACATATAGACACACTGGAGAGCACCGCCACGCTCGCTTCGACGCGACGGTGTGTCGATGCGCGCGTCTGTGTAAGTGTGCCGTTTCGAACGTTTGTACAGACGCCAGCACATCAAGCTACTACAATCTGTCAAATTTATTTAATAGATTTTCAACTTTATCACTACAGTATAAGGTTCAAGGTTGATTGCGAAAATTTGACAGTTTCGGGTAGCTTGACCTGCTGGCGTCTGTACGTAGTTTCTGTACTGTTCATATTTATATTGTGACAGAACATTAATACCCTAGGCCACACCTAGCCGTTCACAACCGTTCGATTCGATATCGAATTCGACGTTTACTACACAAGTTTATTTGAAATAAAAAAACATAATAATAAAATAAAATTACTGCTGCTTTCCTTTTTAGGGTTCCGTACCCAAAAGGTAAAATGGGACCCTATTACTAAGACTCCGCTGTCCGTTCGCCTGTCACCAGGCTGTATCTTATGAGCCGTGATCAGTGTTGCCACCTTGCAGAAAACTTTTTCACTAGTTTTGGTCTGAAATTTCACCAGATTTAGCGATATTTTTAACTAAAAACATCCCCAGAATTCACTAAATAATTTAAAATTAAATCACAAGGTAAGTCAAAAAAATATATTTTAATTATGAATAAAATGAATAAAAATAAACATGACAAAACTAAAAATCAACTTCAAATACTTCTGTTGGTAATTCTTCTTCATCTTGATCGATTATTATTGCAGACGTAGACGGCTGAGATGGATCATCAGTTTTGTCAATTTTTTTTGATTTAAAAGAGTATTTAGAATTGCTTCCAATAGCAGTAATTACATCAGCCGGGAGCTCGTAACTGTAACAGTTCTTCTTCATTATCTTTAACTGATTTCTTATAAAAAGAATGCTATTTAGAGTGTTTACAGCCATTTTGTTTCTTAATTTGTTTTTCACAATATTCATAGCACTAAATGCCCTTTCCACTTCAGCATTTGAGTGAGGAAGTGACAATGCGGATATAGCGAGATCAGATAACTCTTGAAAGGTATTTATTCCAGCAGCATTCGTATATTTTCGCACTTCAGCCCAGAAATCCATGACGTTATGTGTAGCATTCCATTTAACATAATTTATACCATGCCACTGCTGTAACAGTTTGTCTATTGCTTCGTCCTCAAATCCGAGTTCCGCGGCAAGGTCTGCTATTTTGTTGTCTTTGCCCTGGCGAAGAGTATTTTCCACACTCAGTTGACACATTTTCTCCAAAATAATGTAGTTAGAAGGAAGTCTTTGCTGAATCTGTTTTCCTAATTTAACTGTAAAATCAATACAACGTTTCCTGACCGCATTGATGACATCATTGGGTAAAGTGGTCTTTTGTACTTGTGATTCAAAAAGATATCCTAAATACGGTACCGGATTCAAGTGGGCTTCTATTTGAATGGACAAATAATCTTTGTCAGTCGTTGCAGCCGTCGGCATCAGTACTCTATTGCAAATAGAGCGAAGCAATGTCATTAACGTGTTCAGTAGGGCAACTGGATTTGAGTCTTCACTTTCAAAACTCTTAACTCCAATTTGGACATCATTCAAGATGCTCCTTAAAAAGCACATATAAAGGTGATTCCTCTCATCGGCATACATCGAATGAAGCAATTCTGCTGTGTAGCAATTATCTTTGTTCAAAGAGAAATGCAATTTGAGTTCTTCCCATTGAGACAATATTCTGGTCACAGTTTCTTCAATGGACAGCCAACGAGTATCACACGACCGCAATATTTTTAAAGGCTGATCGCCACAATTTATTGTCTCATATATATCTTTATACTCATCACAGCGTTTGGGTGAATGTGAGAACCAATTATAGGTTTCTCTAATGAGAAACTATATTTCGCGGTAACGTTTGCTCTGACGCATGTGACACCGCCAATTGCAACGAGTGGCAAACACATCTGACTAGAATTAAATTAGGTACGCCATATTCCGTTTTTAAAATATTATGTACGCCATTATTGACTCCAGTCATGACAGAGGCATTATCCACTCCAATTCCAATTAAGTTTTTTAATAGAATACCATGTGCCTGTAAACAGTTTACCAAGGCAGTAACAATTCCACGAGCATCCGCGCTCCTCAGTGGTTCTAATGCTAGAAATGCAGATACAACTTTATTTTGCGTGCAACTAAAATATCTAATTACTATGCCCAATAATTTTGATACACTGAGGTCAGTGGATTCATCTAATAGTGCACTATACTTTTGTGATCCAATATCATCCAATAGCATCTGTTTGAAGTGAGGAGCTAACACGTTATTTATTACTGCACTGCATTTCGTTCTGTGCATTTTCATGTCCATAACACTCTTAGAATCAGCAATACATTTTTTTAAAGCTTCATTTAAGTGGTCAATTTGGTGTATGGATGTGTGTTCTACAATGAACAGGGACAATGTTCCTTCAACTTTTAACGTGTTTGTATTATTTTTAGAAGCGGGTAGAAATTCAATTTGTCGGTTTTTTGACACTAGGTCAGATTTATCTATATGTTTTTTTGTTACTCTGTGTTTCTTAATGTCGCCAATTCTTGCAAACATTTCACAATGACAAAAAGTACAAAAGGCTTTTGTAGGATCGTTTGCTACAGGCCGTAACCAAGTCTTGAACTCTTCTTGGGTTTCCCATTCTTTCCGATATTTTTGAGGATAAAAAGTTTTTTTTTTCAGTGGCACGTCCATGATAATGAAATAAATACTACACAAAAACCCACACTAAAACTTTAGATCTTGACTTGAATGATTTCGATAAGTATAGTCTCCTACTTTCGCGAACGAAAACTAGCAACTAACTAAATACAAGCAATAGTATGCAGCACTCACTCATACAAACTTTACATGTTAGCTTTGATTTATTAGTTGGGGAATCCCCAAGCATAACCAAACAAAGACGTCTAAAGCTACGTTCCGAAACAGGTAATTTTTACTCGGCAAAGTGTATCCTGGATACAAAACACAACATTCGATAAATATCACTAAAAGTCATCAAATAATTTTTCAGTGATTTTTTTTTCAGAATATCACTGTCTAAATCATAAAATTCACTAAATCTAGTGACAAAATCACTAAAGTGGCAACACTGGCCGTGATAGTTAGACAGTTAAAATTTTCACAGATGATGTATTTCTGGTGCCGCTTACTAAAAAAACAGAATAAAATAAATATTTAAGGGGGCTCCCATACAACAGACATGATTTTTTTCCCGTTTTTATAGATAACTAGCTTTTGCCCACGGCTCCGCCCGCGTGGATGTCGGTTATCGCAAAGGCTCGGATACCAAATATAAATTTGATATAAATTTTCAAACCGATAAGATGTACTTGACGCAAAAACCTTTACGTTCGGTTTCGTACGAATAAACCGGTTTTTTGACCGGTTTTTGGAGGAATCTATACTTAAAGGTTTTGTCCGATTAAACGGTTTAGAGCAATAAAAACCGGTCAATACTGACGCACAATAAATAAACGCCGCGCGCGCTCAGATTTTATTCAGCAGTAAGATTTTCATTTTATGTTTCGGGATTGACATTTCTTTCATTGCATCAATCAGCTCCGCTGCAAAAAATCAAAAATGGGTAAATACACTCGGCGTCACAAAAATCGCACCTCCGAAAATAAGTTTCAAGCATGTCCCTGTGTCTAAGTACATTAAACCAAATTATATTGGTATCAATTGAAAGTATGTTTAACGACCTTTAAATTAACAACATATAGAATTCCTAAACACAACAGATCTCATTAGCATTTAACGTTAATAATAATGTTGTCAAAGCAATGACGTAAATATCATTGTGTCAAAATACGCATTACAACGGCCACTAATAGCACCTCCCTACAAGGGTATAAAAAGGGCGACCCGGGTTAAATGTGGGCTGCGTTATGTACAGCGTGTTGTAAAGAAACGCGTGGAAGAATTGCGTAACACCGACTTGGATAAGATGCTGAGTGATCTAGAGCCGAACCACCAGGCCTTCTGGCAACTCCGAAGGAAACTCAACCCCCGAGGAAGTTCCGCCAGTATGCCCCCACTGATCCGCGATGACATCGACAAAGCTGAATGCTTAGCCGAAAGTCTAGAGGCCCAGTGCTCGCCCAGCTCTCAACTAGTAGACCAAGCTCACCTCGCCCAGGTAGACGCGGAAGTCGAACGAAGAGCCTCCCTCCCGCCCGTTGAAGACCCTGAGTAGCCTCTGCCTTCCGTCACTCCAGACGAAGCGCACGAACTCATCAAGGGTCTGAAGCCCCGTAAAGCCCCTGGCTCAGATGGAATCACCAATAAGGTGCTCCAATTGTTCCCCGCCCACCTCATTATGCTATTGGCCACCATCTTCAATGGTGCCCTGAGCAATAACATCTTTCCACAAGCGTGGAAAGAGGCCATCGTAATCGCCATCCCCAAACCCGGTAAACCCAAGGCGGAGCCCGCTCAAGGTTCTCGGCAAACTCTATGAGAGGCTTATTTATAAGCGTCTCAGAGACCACGCCGAGACCAAGGGCCTTATCCCCGATGAGCAGTTTGGTCTTCGAACTCAACCCATCAGGTCCATCGTATCGTAGAAGAACATCAGCGGTCTTATGACAGGAGCGATCTTCTTTGATATAGCGAAGGCGTTCGACAAAGTCTGGCACAACGGCTTGTTATACAAGTTGTACCAACTCGGTGTGCCGGTCCATCTCGTGCTCATCTTACGAGACTTATTATCGAATCGCACCTTTTGCTATCGCATAGACGGAGCTCTCTCTTCCCCCCACCCCATACGCGCAGGTGTCCCTCAGGGCTCTGTGATTTCTCCCCTCGCTTTCACGCTATTCAGATTCACCAGCGATATCCCAAAGAGTAGGTTGGCACAGTTGGCTCTGTTCGCAGACGATACAGCCATCTATTACCGAGGGACTAGCCAAGTTCAAATCTCTAACACTCTCCAGACCGCAGCCAACAAGCTTGGCGAGTGGTTTAGAAAGTGGCGCATAGAAGTAAATCCCGACAAAAGTCAAGCGGTTCTCTTTTCGAAGCCATCGCCCCCCTAGTATCCAACCGATCACCATGTTAGGCAAGCCTATCCCTTGGGAGAAGCGAGCCAAATATCTAGATATGACTCTCGACCATCATCTCTCCTTTTCTGAGCATTTAAAGAAGGTGCGCGCTCGTGCCGCCTTCGCTCTCTATAGGCTCCATTCCATCTTAAATGCAAAAATCAAAGTATCACTCAAGTACAAATTGCGCATTTACACCGCATGCATCCACCATCATGACCTATGAATCTTCGTGCCTATTTGAAATAAATGATTTGACTTTGACTTTATGCGAGTCCAGTCTTTGCACACGCAAAACCCCATCTCATCCATAAGATGCAAACCCTCCAAAACCGTTTCCTCCGTAAAATCACAGGTGCCCCCTGGTTCGTTCGGAACACAAACCTTCATCTAGAACTTAGAATCCCTACGATAGCCCAATTCATGAAGCGCATTTCAAAACGCTTCTTCGATTCCGCAGCCACTCATCGCAACGCTCTAATTGTGAAGGCCGTAAAGGGTCTAGCAGGATAAGATAGGGTCAGCGGCCCCAGAAAGATATTTTGAAAATAACTTGTGTGGTAACATCGGCGAGATACAGAGTTACCATTGACACAAATTCAGCCTCTCATCTCGCTGCGTTCTGGAGATAATTGATCAAGTAGACGCTAGAGCGGGTATTTTTCATAATTGTTTTTTTCGAAAACTATTGCAGCTGCACTTATGAAACAAAATCTATTCATTAGAAAAAATATTAGTCTATATTATATATTTTTTATAAAAAAATTCTATCGTATTTACTATAAAAAACAAAAAAAATATATATTTTTAAACATTTTTTTTATAGTTCGCGCAGAGGTACAATCACAGAAAAAATATATAATGTGGCTTACTATATCTAGTATTACTACCAAAATATTCATAAATATAAAAAAGGTGCAACACTTCCAAAAAAAATTAAAACTTCTTATGACCCTCTTGGGTACTAATGACTTTTCATTTGTCATTTGATTAAACTTATCTATTAGTCTGTACACCATTATATATGTTTTTCTTTTTTCTAAAGAATATTAGGTAGTAGTCAAAAATGTAAGTAGGTATGACGTTGATTTTGACATAAAGAAATGAAAATCGTTTGTGGAACTGCAACGTTTTTAGAGAACAAGACGAAACCTGTCGTTTCTCAGCTAGTCCCGTGTGTGCACTGTGTAGTGTTTTGTTTACCTATCATTCTTATATCCCCGCCACTATAGTAACTCGTCTTCAATTGTTGTGGCTGATTCGTTCGGAATATATATATATATATTTTTAAATAGATAAACTGTTTTATTGTGTTTTCGTGAGTAATTGTACACGAAATATGTCTGATACATGTAAAAACTGTAGTAAGTTTTTACGCAAAGATAACAAGTATAGAAAAGTTATTAAAACTAAGAATGAAGCTGAAACGTACAGTGACTGTTTCAAAAAGAATATCTCGGTAAGTGACATAATATGCAACAAATGTCGTTTATGATTCTATAAACAGGCAGCATCAACTTCAAAGCCTACTGTGAGTGATACCGACAGTGACAGTGATTCTATGGCTGTTGATCCTGTTGATCCAAATGATGATTTTATGTGTCGCATAACTAGCCCTGAAGAAGATGATTATATTGAAATGCCTTTTCCACGAGTAATATCAACACATCGGTTCTGCATAATATGTCGAGTAGAAGTAAATCTGCGAGTAATATCTCTTGAAACGCGATGTGACGTTTTCGCAAGAAAAAAGATTTTTATACCCAATGGTGATCGTTGCTGCAATTAACATATGATTGGTGATAGAATGTACGAAGATGATTTGTCCCGCTTATGCATTATTTCTAATACAAGTAAAATTAGAAAATCAGAATTAGTTACTTTTTTGAATTTACTTGCCCAAACATCTAATCTAACATTGTTCGATCGAATAGAATATGGATTATCAGAAAATCAACTGAAATCTCTGACAGGACTTTCTTGGGAAAACATTATCGAGCTTAGACATATGCTAACTTCAATGAGAAGTACAAAAACTCGGACTGTGACACAAGCCTTAATTATTTTTCTTTTCAAATTGAGGACAGGAAATTCAAATAGGACCATTGCTGCTGTTTTGGGCTTACAACATGAACAATACGTATCAGAATTTTTTGACGAGATCGTGAAAAGTTTTAAGAGAGATATTTTACCAAAATATTTTAGTTATAGTGCTATTACACGTCAAGATCTTATTTCTAATACCTCCAATATAGCTAAGAAGTTATTAAATCTATCTGATAACCAACTTGTTATTATTTGCGATGGTACTTATGTACGACATCAAAAAAGTCAAAATAATTTTTATCAAAGGAAATCTTTCTCTGGGCAGAAAAAAATGAATCTTTGCAAACCTTTCACAATCTGCACTACAAACGGTTATATCATTGACTTTGCAGGACCTTTTTACGGCACTCAAAATGACGCTTCAATACTGAAACTTGTTTTAAAAGACTCTACTGGTTTACAGACATTACTATCACCAAATGATATTTTTATTGTAGATCGTGGTTTTCGCGATTCAGTTGATTTTCTAAAAAGTAAAGGCTATACAGTACTTATGCCTGCTTTAAAAGAAAACAGAACGCAATTAACAACTGAAGAGGCTAACGAATCAAGAAGAGTTACAAAATTGAGATGGGTTGTGGAAGCAGTTCATGGTGCAATAGCCCAAAAATATCACCTTTTACACAATTCTTTGGATAACAAGTTTATACCGAAGTTGAAAATGCTTTGTAAAATTGTTGGATTTCTACAAAACAAGTATGGCCAGAGATTAAATTCTGATGGCGATAAAAATGATGAGGTGCTTGAGTACATGGAGCGCAGAATGAGCATTGTTAACACTCTCAGTGAAGAAGTCATTAAAAAAAAATGGAATCGTCGAAAGTCTGCTTTCCAGCAACTTAAATCATCTGAAATTCTAGATTTTCCTCAGTTAAACAAAGAACTATGTTTTCACTGGCTCCTACCAACTCTCACAGACTGTGTCTTATTTAGCGGAAATAATGGACGAAGAATGCAACCTCACAGTACAGTTTGTTAAAACCACACCGAGCGTATTAAAACTGGAAGTTAGATCAAGACATGTGAACCGTAAAACTTATCATGTTTATATTGATTATGAACCAAACGGAACGACAATTGAAAGTATACGCCGATATTGCTGCAACTGTCCTAATGGTCTAAGAATAGTAGGATGTTGTTCTCATATAGCCGCAGTTGTTTATTTCTTGTCTTATGCCCGATATCTTTCCCGTGTCTTACGTCCAGCAAAAGCTTTATCTGATATATTTACATCAGAAGAGATTCAAGCAGTTATTAATGAGGACAGCGATGACGATTAATTATACTTTAATAATATAATTTGTATTACAATAAATAATCTTTCCTTTGAATTAATGTCTAAATATTCAGCACCCTTCTTTTTTTTACGTGTATAATAACTGATTTAGAGCGTTTACTAACTTGTACGTAAATAATAAACATGTTACCACTTTTTAATACAATAAATATGAAAAGTTTAGTCGATAGTCAAATGAAAAGTCATTAGTACCCAAGACGGTCATACGAAGTTTTAATTTTTTTGGAAGTGTTGCACCCATTTTATATTTATGTATTTTTTGGTAGTAATACTAGATATAGTAAGCTATATTATATATTTTTTCTGTGATTGTACCTCTGCGCGAACTATAAATACAATGTTAAAAAAAAATAAAAAAATAAAAAATATATAGTAAATACGATAGAATTTTTTTATAAAAAATACATAATGTAGACTAATATTTTGTCAAATGAATAGATTTTGTTTCATTAGTGCACCTGCAATAGTTTTCGAAAAAAAACAATTATGAAAAATACCCGCTCTAGCGTCTATTTGATCAATTATCTCCAGAACGCAGCGAGATGAGAGGCTGAATTTGTGTCAATGGTAACTCTGTATCTCGTCGATGTTACCACAAAAGTTATTTTCAAAATATATTTCTGGGGCCGCTAACCCTATCTTATCCTGCTAGACCCTTACACTCCCTCTCGCATCAGTAAGACCCGCCGTCCAAGGCATACACTGACCGACCCAGACGACCCCACGACTCTCCTCCAGGAAAGCAATAGGGAAACAAGTACAGCTCGCAGACATAATACACGAACGTCATTCCGACCTCGCCGCCGAGGCCCCGCGCGAAATCTTCGACTATCCAGCCACCGTCGTCGGTCCCTTGCCGTCCTCTCTCCGACTCTGCCCTAAGCCGGGGTTGTACCCCACAGGGGGTGCCCTTAGCGCGCAGTCGTTTAGTTTTATAAGTTTTTACGCCCTGGCTGTAGGCATTAAGTTTCGTTAGGAGCTTAAGGCAACCACAGGAAAGTCTGGTTAAATAGTCTCAAACTCTCATGGTTAACTCTGAGATGCCCTAGATATAAAAAAATATAAAAAATAATGTGGGTCATTCGCTATCCAACCTTTGAAGTGAACACACGTGAACAGCTACAGCAAAAAAAATACCCCAGAAGACAGAAACCACTGCAGATGAAGCCGCTCATGTCATTGCACTACTGCAATCACGGATGCGGCAATATTATGTTGCTCGGCAACTGAACTTAAGTCGTTTTTCCGTTCGACGAGTGTTCCAACGCTTCCAAGAGACTGGTGGCTATATCCGAAGACGTGAATCTGGAAGACAACGGTGCAATCCGAAAGAGACGATCGTTTTATTGTTTCGACGTCTTTACATAATCGGTTCTCCAATGCTGTTGAGCTGCAACAACAACTGCGTTCAGCTCGCAGAACTTCTGTAAGCGTCTCCACGATTAGAAGAATGCAGGAGAAGAAAATTGCAGCTCACAGGGCTGCTACAGGGCCAAAACTGACTGTACAGCATAGGAGAGATCGGTTGAAATTTGCCCGTGACCATGTGGATTGGACAATAGACCAATGAAGGGCTGTGCTCTTCTCAAATGAGACGAGGGTGTGTCTTTTCTGCAACAACAGGCGTAGAAGAGTGTACAGGAGGCAAGGGGAACGATTCGCACAAGCCTGTATTCAAGAGACAGTGGAATACGGGGGTGGCTCGTGCATGTTCTGAGGCAGCATGTCAATCGACGACAAAACAAACCTTGTGTGTGTTTCTCGAAGTGCTCGCGGGCAAGGGTCACTGACTGCTACTCGGTACATAACAGAGATCTTAGAGGAGCAGGTTGTCCCTTATTTATACGGGTTTTGTTGGCAGTGGATTCACCTTAATGCACGATAACGCCCGCTGTCACACCGAATTAATTGTAAGATACTATCTGCAAGAAGTTGGGATTCTTGTTATGCGCTGGCCGGCACGAAGTCCAGACCTAAACCCTATTGAGCACCTTTGGGATGAACTGAAACGGCGAATACGGGCACGTGATCCTGCTCCTAGTACTCTCCAAGACCTCCAAGATGCCGTCGTTGCAGAATGGGACAACATTCCTCAAGAGACTGTTGTCACATTAATTAGGTCCATGAGAGAACGCATGGAAGCAGTTATCAGGGCTAGGGGGGGTAACACTAGATTTTACGTTGTTTTTAAGGACTGTGTTGTAATTTTTGCTGATCAAATAAAATTTAACTTTTTAATAATTTGCATTAGCTTGCCTTTTTATTCCCTGGTAAACAAAAAACCAAATTTATTGATTTATTCAGAAATTAAATAAATTGCTTTTCCAATGATACCTTATAGTCATATATGTCTACCATTGATTAATAGGTTTAAAATGACTTTGAAGGGAATTCTTGAAGAGGTGCGACTTTTGTGACGCCGAATGTATCTAATATTTATTTAGTGAAATTAAGTATCGCGCCGCCGCGCGTATCCTCACAAGTTGCAACGCGTTTATCGACACGCCGCTCTTCGAATAAACTGGTTAATTTCGGTTAAGATAAAGTTCTTAAAATGTTCACGTTCTTAAGAAAAGTTCGGAGCAAAACCAAAATAATACGGTATTAACCGGTATTTTTTAAACCGGTTCCGAGCCCTGGTTATCGCGTAACAAAGTAGCCTATGTCCTTCTCCATATCCCAGGCAATATCTCTGCCAAATTTCATGATGATCGGTTCAGTGGTTTAGGCGCGAAAACGTAACATACAGACAGACAGAGTTATTTTCAAATTTATAATATTAGTAAGTAAGTCATAAGTAAGTAAGTAAGTAAGTATGGATGGTACGGAACACTTCATGCGAGACTCGCACTTGGCTGGTTTTTTTTTAAATTAATCAATCGTTGTATATTTTATTATGTTACGAAATACCTAAGATGTTCACTTAGTTACTGATAGAAAGTTTTCTGCCATAAAAGTTACCATTTTTTTATAGGAATAGAGATGGGCGTCAGGTAAATACCTAAAGGGAAAATACCCAGGTAAATTCCCATTTGGGTAAATATCGGTTATTTACCTATGTAAATACCCGATATTTAAAATGTCTATTTATTCAAATGTAATATAACACACAAAAAAAAAAACACGCATAGAGATCTGTCAGAACAGTCAAGTGTCAAAGTCAGCCTACTGCTAAGTGGCACCACCCTGGTAGTAATAAAAACTCCTGAATGCCGTTCATTGGTACAGTCGCCAGCACATCAAGTTACCACAAACTGTCAGATTTTCTCTTTCGATTTTGAACGTAATCAACATTTTAAAGTTTAAAATCGTTTGGAGAAATTTGACAGTTTCGTGTAGCTTGATATGCTGGCCACCGTACGATTAACTAACAATAATGTCATCACGGTACATTAAATATTGAAAGTTGCCCACTTTGCTGCTCTCATGAAACTAAAAAGTTTTTCCAAATATATTTAAATATGTAACTTCGTTCTTATAAAAATAAATATCGTTCATCCTCAGATGATGAGTATTATATTACCCATATTTACCTGGGTAAATACCCACATTTGAATGAACCCGGAAGTTTACCGGGTAGAATCCCATCTCTAAACAGGCAGGGAAACAGACGTCCTTCTGAAAAGTAAGTACTTACCTACACTTTTTTGTGAAATTTAAGGATTAGATTTTCATTAGCTTATTTATGATTATACATTATAATGTACTTATTTTTTTTGGATATTAAATATTTAGAGATAAAGTTTTTTTACATTTCCACGGGGATTTTCGCAAGGATTTAAGGGTAAAACTAAAATCAGGGGTGAGAACACTGGCGGAATGTCAATTATTGTCAATGTCATCTCATCATCTGATCAGTGGATGACAGATAACAATCCTTCACAACAGCACGAATACGAATAGCACACTTATAAGAGCAAGTAGGTATGGGTTATCTGAGTATTTCCTATACGTAGTAGTACTGTAGAACCAGCTTTTCAAAATTTAAAGCGGGATCGGAGGTAACAATTTAGCTACAATAAAATTAAATGTATCTTCAACAGTAATTAAAAATGGGATCTAAAATATTCGAAGGCGTTACAGACAGATATAATGGAATCACAGTAGATTCTCAAAAAGAACCTTGTGAAATAAGTGAGCTTTTAAACCAGTTGAATGGTAAGTTGAAAAATTTGTCCTCTCGCAATTTATACTACCAAAAAAAAAAAACTAATAGCGCATACCTAGCTAGTATAATAAACTCGTTCTTGTCTTTTAATTCCATTTCCAGATTCGCTAAAAAATTGGTCTGAACTGAATAAACGGTGCATCTGGTTCAAAATTAACATCAAAGACGCAGCTTGGGTGCCGCTTCTAGCTAATGTATGGATTTAATATTATTTGATTATATTATTACCACTAAGAAATCAAAGACTACTTATTCGTATTAATTTAACTTGCATAATGTGTCTAACATACTTAATTAATGTTTATTTCACATTCAGGAAGGCTTCAATTTCCACCATTCACGAGGAGATTTTGTCATGATGTACAAATGGCTTCCTAATAGTTTATCTAACTTACCACCAGCCTGTCATACAAATCTTGGTGTAGGTGGAATGGTTTTTAATGATAAAAATGAAATATTAGTAGTAGCTGAGAACTATATTGAAGTCCCACATTGGAAACTTCCTGGAGGATATGTAGAAAGAGGTAAGCTGAGAACTTTAGACTATTACGTTTTAACAAAACACAACAGTAAGTTTCCCTTTTACATAATTACAGGAGAAGATATCAAAGATGCAGCTGTGAGAGAAGTTAAAGAAGAAACTGGGATTGATGCCACTTTTGAATCAATGGTGACACTGAGACATACTCACAACATGATGTTTGAGAACTCTGATATTTATGTGATTGTATTGTTAAAAGCTACATCAGAAACAATTACTAAATCAGACATAGAAATCAAAGCATGCAAGTGGATGCCTATTGAAGAATATATGAATCACCCTGATGTCCATGAATTCAACCAATTTATTGCTAGACAAGCTTTAGATTTAAAGGCCAGAAATTTGAAATTAGAACTCCGTAAAGAAATACTCAAAATGAAAAACTTGTCTAAAGATATGACAGCTCTGGTAATAGAAGATCTTGATAAATAAGTTTAGTGGCAATGTTCAGGGTCAAGTGATAATAGCAAAGTTGTTACAGTGATAAATTTATATCTTATTAAGTAAATGATAACAATAAGGAGCTGGCCGATTTATACATCATGTCACATTACATTTTAATTCCATTAATTAAGTACTTACATAACAAAAATTTACGTAATGTAATGTTACTTTTAAATATTCATTGGAAGGTAAACACATACGTTATACTATGTATGTATGTGTATCCACAAATAAATTGTGATATTTTTTAAATATTGAATCATCAGTATATATTGCTTTTGGTTTTCGCCCATTGGTAGACACCGAGTTGAAACAAAAGGAATTCTCCTATCTATTAATATAATTGACTGTACAAAATAGGGTATAGTTTAGTCAATAATAAATTCAATTAAAATCATTACCATGTATTTATGATTATTGTGTTTACATAATTCAGTTTTACAATTGTTTAGCAATGGTATGGAATTCAAATATAATTTATAATTTATGTACATCTAAGTATCCAGCAGTTGTCTACAAATTGTCAACTGAATTACCTACCTACTATAATAAAAATGTATCTATATTGATTTTATGACTATAAATTTGTTACAAATAAATTAAAAGTTAAACAATTTTTACAAAGTAATCTTTCCACCTAATATATTAAAACTTCCTAACAAATGGTTTAAAATGACAAAGCAGAAGCAAAGTATATTTACATAGCAAGTTCAATAAATTGACCTCTTACATCATCCATTTCTAACACTATGGTTCATTGTGGATTTTTTGCTAACTTGTAGCTAGATAGAAAAAAAAAAAAACTTTAATGAGGATTTCATGCACAAAGATCAATGATTGAGTGAATGTGTCAACAATGAGCAATAAATTGTGTCTCGACACATTAACTATAAGTAATTATTTAAATATGTGCATACTATGCCTTAGTGTGAGATAGGTTTTGTATAATAGTGAGGCCCAAATAAAATAAAATCTTTTCTTGCACTTCATATTTTCTTAGCATCATTTGATCACTAAAACCTAATCAATTTAAGAAAATCTTAAATTGATATACTCTCTACAACTGCTTATTATAACAACTTAAAAATATATTAATCAAGAAACAGAATGCCAATAAACGAAAAAAAAAAAAAAATATGAATGTCATGATATTGAAAATGAACATTGCACAAGTATATTAGCAGTACTGGTATGTATTGAGGTAAACCACAGTCAACATGTAAAACAATATCAATTAACTTTGTTATTTATAGGATTAGGTATTACGGGTTAATTGGCGCCAGATATCAGTTGTGTCATTGAAAACAAATGCCATGTTAGCTGATTTACTTCCACTGACTTAGTCTAAGTCTGGGGCAGCAGCATTTCTTCCTACATAGTCTCCATCTTCATCAGAACTATCAGCTTCACCTATTATAGATTTTAGGAGTCCTCCAAATACTGAATTAGGATTCTTGTTGTCAGGTGGTATTTCTATGCCAAACCAAATGCGACCAATGTTATCTAAATACATTGAGTAGTTGGGATCCCTTTTAATACTTATTGCATACCAACTTCTAAGTATTTTAAATTGATGTGAGTGTCTCCTGAAAAAATATTTTATATGTTAGTACGAGCAAATTAAGATTATCTTAATACAGGGAAATTCTACTGCAAATTATTATATTTAATGTACTATTCAATTGCATGTGATAGAAAGTTTAGTATGAGCAAATCAAGATGCCTTATGGGGAAATTCTCCTGAAAATTAATATATTTTATGGAAAGTTTAGTATGATCAAATCAAAATGCCATAGGGGGAAATTCAACTGCAAATTAATATATTTTACTTACTGTTCAATTGCACGTAATAGAAACCATAGAAAATTTAATAATGGAAATATATATGGGGGCCCTTTATTATTGTTTATCGTGGGGTGTAGGCCTGTGTATTTATTAAAAGTTTCTGTAGCCATTTGTATGTTACGTAGACAAAGAATCTGCAACACTGGCTGGGCAATGAACAAATCTATTTCAGATTTGAGTCCTTTCGTTGTATGGAGTTCCACAAGCATACTTGCATATGCTGTTCCATCACATGAGTGCAAGAAATGTCTGTGAGCTGCTGCATACTTCTTCTCTTTCCAATAAACTTCAGCAATTCTCTAAAAAAAGTATAATCACAATGATAATAATGATAGCTGTTATCCTCAAGTGTGATAAAATTTAAAGGACAGCTGGTAAATTCATTAGACCATTATTATTTGGCATACTTTTAACTTCTATTCAAAATTTCTTCACAATAAATCAATCTTAAATGTTAGTGAACTAGTGATGAATAAGTAGGTTAGTGAAGTAATGTTGTAGAGTAGTGTTTATTTGGGAATCCTACCAACACCAGCCATATGTATGATTATGAATTTGATATGAAAGAAATGACTGTACTGTTTACATCTGCAAAACAAATGAAAAATTCACACATTTTCCCCATGTAAATAAACCTGAACATGGCAGCAAAAGCAAATCTTCTAAGTCTGTTTTATCCAGCAGTTTTACAAGTAGGGCCAGTTTCATCAATTCAATAATAATGCAGATGGAAACCATTGTAAGTTATGAATTTACCTGGTGAAGAAAAGGATGTCCTTTTTTGTTATTGTCCATAGACCATTTGACAGCATTGGTGAGGTAAGATTCCCTCTCAGGTATACTAGCACTCATCAATTCGAATAACTTTGCTATTTTGTCAATCCATTCGTGACATGGCTTAGTTACTGATTTATTCAACACGTCTACGAGTAATATAGCCAGGTCTGCGCCACTTTCTTGCTGATCACGTTGTAGTAACAAAGTTGAACCTTTGTACAGTAGATTTAGTAAATCCGCATATTTTTTTTGACTTAGGTATCTGAAAATTCATAAGAAAGTATTAATAATCCATGATAATACTTCCCTGAGTATCATGAAGCATACGTTTCTGATCGGTACCTGAAATATAGGGTTCTATACATTTGATGTGCTTCATAGTAATGGCCAGAATTTACTGATGCTTCTAACTTATCAAGTACTCTTGAAACTCCTCTGTCTCCTCGTGCAGCCATCATTTAATTTCTAGAACAATCTGTTTTTCTTCTATTTCTATTTCACATACACCAATTTACGCCATAGCCATGAATTGTATGATTTTCATTAAAAAAAAAAAAAAAGTTCGGACACCTTGTCTTTTTAGTAAAATTTATCAACAAAAATATTCAACTCAAATTTATCACAGTATGTACAGTGGCCAGCACATCAAGCTACACGAAAGTGTTAAAATTCTCCAAACGATTTAAACTTTAAAATGTTGATGATTAAGTTCAAAATCGAAGGAGAAAATTTGACTTGTGGTAACTTGATGTGATGGCCATCGTACGTAGGTACACAATGGTAACCGTGCTAAGTTGTGTCTTCTAATGCCGGATTCACACGCTTGCTAAACGCTGTATGCTTACATTTCTTTGTGTTAGCTTATCTTTTTTGTAGGTATGCACGAAAGAATTTTGTTTCTTTCCAAATCTCGACGAAGTTGTATGGCCTTAGGCGTTAAAAAGAACCATTTTTGTGGCTTTCAGATATAATGTCGGTTTAACACAAATCAAAGAGCCTGCGCAAGCACTTGTGATGCATCCACACGACATTTGTGCAGTACTTTGGAGTTTGCGGCAAGTGCTAAGCGTGTGACTTGTTAGAAAGAAAATATGTTTATTTGCGGTAAACTTGACGCAGAGAAAGAACATACAAACAACATACAGACAGACAGATTTACTTTCACATTAATTTATAATATTAATATGGATGTATATGTATGTATGCACCTATATACATATAATATATTATAGGTTTATATTTGATGTTGTTGGTTAAACAAAAGTTGAGATTCCAAAATAGAATCAGACATTGTGCGAAAATAAATGTAGGAAAAAAAACGACTTCCATAAAAAAAAGAAGTGAAAAATAACTTTAATTTCGGAAGTCGGTGTCTTTGGTTCTGTATTTTCTTTTTTTGCCACCGACTTCCGAAATTATAGTTATTTTTCTCTTTTTCGTTTTTTGTTTTTGGAAGTCGTTCTGTTTTTTATTTTTGTAATAAAAATTCGTTTCATATTGAGACACGAAGCAACAAAATACGATGTAGAGGAATGTGGCCGCTTTTCTTCGATCGAATTTTGTTGTTTCGTGTCTCAAAATGAAACGTTATAAAAAGTATTAGAAAATTCTAGATACACTTACCGAGGTCGCTGATTGAACCGTTTTCCATAATTCCTTCTCAGTCACGAGATAATATTTTTTTAAAGGAGTGGCGCTAGTGGACCGTAGTATGCCCTCTTTAATCGAGGTATCATATCGCCACCCGTGAAATACTTAGGTAACATTCAGGATTTCCGGTGGCCATCTGTGGTCTTCTTCATCAGTTCCACTTCACCAAATTATACTTTTTGAATGCAAATGCTTGACTTGTTGATGAAAATGCAAAAATCGCTATATGTATGCCTATAAAATTTGGGGAGTTCCCTCAATTCCTCATGGATCCCATCATCAGAACCAGATTTTGATAAAAATGGGACCAATCTGAAAGCATATCTTTTCAAATAAAAAAAGAATTTTCCAAATTGGTCCACAATTGACGGAGAAATCGGCGGAAATACATTAAAAAAAAAAAAAACATTCGCTACGAACATAGAACCTCCACCTTTTTGGAAGTCGGTTAAAAATGAAATGTCGTTTCTTTATGATTGGGATGAGTCAGCGGTTGTCAGGAGCAGTAGCGGGAACGCGGGAATTAGAAAATGTAGTCTTTGTCACGAACGAAGTCTAAAAATCGTAGCGAGTCATGCAACGGAATGTTCACTACAAAATAATAATGAGTTATTTACATTATTATTATGTCCACTTATTGACTCTTATTTTTTTTTATACCTACTCGATTAGGTACTCTAAAGCGAGGCGCTTTAGAGTACCAGTAGCCAGTAGTATTATTCAAGATCTATATCACAGTACGTCTCGCCAAGGTCACGAACGATGCACGTCGGTAACCTGGACCCGTACCTAAGTCCGTTTTTGCATCCAGCATAATCCCCCCACCTCTGGCTAAGGCGTGACGTTTCATGTACGTCACCGGTGGATAATGTTCAGCCCGGGGACGTACCTACTTACGTCAGGCTCAGGGCGGTCCAACTCATTGGGGGGGCCGTACATCGTGCTTGGTTGATCGTATCTAAACGCGCTATACAACAAATTCACTAAATGGTGTTTAGTGAACACCATTTAGTGTTGAATTGATATAACTAGTTATATTAATAAACTTAACTAACAACTAGTTAACTTGTAACTAGTTTTATTATTACTAGTTTTATTGTTATGTTGTTATTATTATTATTGATACATGTACAGTGGCCAGCACATCAAGCTACACGAAACTGTGAAATTTCTCCAAACGATTTTAAACTTTAAATTATTGATAATTAAGTTCAAAATCGAACGAGAAAATTTGAAATTTTGTGGTAACTTGATGTGCTGGCCACCGTACATGAGGTGGAAGAAGCATCATTCAACATACTCTGTGACATAATTTTGAGGCTTCTCCCATGAGCTGCAACAAAGATAGGTAGTAGGTACCTATGGGCCATAAAAGGTTCCTGCTTTAAAATAAAAATTTCCGAATCGAATCACTGTACTCATTAATTCCGGGCTGGAGTTAATCGGCATAGAGTCTATGCCGATTAACTCCAGCCCGGAATAATGCTATCCCCAATCACTCTATCCTTAATGAATGCTAGCCCGAAACTATGAATTCAGGGCGCCCCGAAAAGGTTGGGTTTGGTTGGAAGGGGATTTCGGGGCCAAGTGTGTGTGCAGGGGATGATCTTAAGCAAATGACGGACAAACGCACCGGACTTGACGTGTGGAGTTCCAAAAATTATGGATTCGCATTTTCACAAGATGATTGAAGGCACAAAAGGGCCATATGCCTTACGTTTTGCAATGTTTGATAAGTCAGGGAGCGATCGCAACTAGTTATGTAGAATCCGGAAGATGTTTGTTCGCAGTGGTAAATTTTAGTAAATAATACATTGGTCGAGGATTTACGTAGGTGAAAAGACATGGTTCTGGGGCGATGCCCCTAAGGAGTCGTTTATTTTATTCATGGATGAGCGTTTGGTAGATTCCTATAAGCCGACAAACGTGAGGAGCTTTCTAAAGCACTCTTATTTAATAATTATAATGATTAATAAATAAAAATTGATTGAACAACACCTAATCAAGCATTGTTAAGAAATAAATAAACTCCCAATCTATTGTATAAACGTCTCTTTGATATACAACTGTAATAGCTACCTACATATTGATGAGTATTAAATTTTTTTGTGATCTTTATTTTATAATTTGGTACCCTAGGTAGATACGGCTAATGGTTTACTAGGTAGGTATAGGCTATAGCGATTTCTAAGATGGACGAACTATGGAACGATTGACGTTGGTAGAGGAAGAGATTGTGTAAAAGAGTTATGTTGTCTTGTCTACCGCATTGCGTCAACTGACTAGTTTTTTTCTTTGCCAAAATCTAATTCCCGATATTTTGGTATGTCTATATATGGCTTCAGATTTGCTTGATTTTTGACGAATGTGTGTAGGTAAGCGCCAGACGGTGGATATGATTTATAATGAGTTGAAGCAAATACTAGCAAACTAGCATCGAAAGTTATGGTAAGGTTCCCGAACAAAATAAAACTATCAGTGTAGGTATTTCGGTGGATGCAAGTGAAAAAAAAATCTTGATGGTTTGGTACTCCGATAACTATTAAGAAAAGTAATGTTTTTTATATCAGTTGCGTTAGGTACCTTGAATTAATGTTTTTCCAAGAAAATTGTGTATTTTAGTCCTCCGATTTCTGCAAATCTTAGATTAGGGATATTTGAACCATAGTGCATGCATGAGGGAGACATGACCAGTGGAGTGGTTCAAGTGAGGAAAAAATATTTAAAAAAAGTATCTCTATCTAAGATGCATAATAATTAATAGTTACATTTGTTTTTTATATCTTATTTTTTCTAATAATGCTAAGAATGTCTTTATTATTATTATTTATTTATTCAGGTAGAGAGTAAATTATTATGAAAATCCATGATACCCACTGTTCCCCTTTTTCAATTAGAAACAGTCGTTGTTGACTTAATAAAGTATCGAGCGTACCTACGGTGGGGCAAGATGGGGCAACTGCCGCACCTGCCCTGGTCCCCGGTGGTGCCTGGTCCTTGTCCCTGGTCTGGTTAATGCTAAAAATCTAGGTCTACACGGGGTGTCTTTAGAGACGATATCACAGCTGACGTAGAGAACGCACGTGCCTATAGTAACCTTGCAGACGAGAGCTGTAAATATCAGGAAAAGAACAACTTTTCATTGGTGAGATGTTTTGATGAAGAAAAGATGGTGGTTCGTGAAGAGTTTCTCGTTTTCTGACATTTATTGCTATGGATGAAAAATGTGTAGCTTCTGCCATCGATAATTTTATAGTAAACATAGATGTTCCACTATGTCAGGAAAGGATGGTAGTTTTATCAGAAAATGTTACAAGAAAATTATACAACAGCACTGTGTTTTCACTGCTCTAACCACAAACTAAACTTGTTGTGCAGGATTTAAACCACATAGCATTAGTACGAAATCCAGTTACCACAATAAAATAAATAATAAAATTATTTCGAGAATGGGCCGTTCGTCAGAAATGCGTATCAAATAAACTATTGCTGTGCTCTGTGAAACCCGTTGGTCCCAGAGATATAAAAGTATCCCTATTTTCAAGAAGCATTATAGGTGTTCATGGCACTTTGAACACTGTCAAAAATGGTAAAAGTGCAACCAGAAAATCTGCTTTTCAATTTCATTGCACAGATATAAATTCTGAATTTATTGTTAGTGTTTGTTTAATTGCGAAATTCAGCACTGCTGTAACCGGTAGTAAATGCTCTGCAGTCGAAAAGTATAGACATGCTTCAGCATCCAAACCATATAAAAAGAATAATCGACACCTTGAAAATGTATGTACAAAGCGCAAGTTTGATAGCCGAAGCAGAGTCAATCGCCAACGATCTTGAGATAGATTTTGGAATGCCACGGATTACAAATCGGCAGACACATCGTGCAAATCTTTCGGCACAGACTCCTAGCGAGTTTTGGTAGAGATAATTGATGATACCTACCTAGATTCTTTAATTATGTCTCTAGAGCAGCGTTTTTCTGAGAGCAATTTACCTGCGTATTTACTTCTTGCATTGCACGTAATGCTTCACAGGTCTTATGAAGGTTTAAAAAAAAAAAAAAAATCCTTGTAATTACTACAATTTAAGTGGTTTTCTTGGTGAGGCTAAACTGTGGCAGGTATAACATGTGACCGTGGGAGCAAAAAATGAGGCACAGAGCGAACTGAAGGAAATGGATTTAGTTGCGCTAGTTAAAGATACATAACTGTTTTATCCTACCATAAAACAGGTGCTTTCTATTTAACTTGCACAGCCCTGCACAACATGCACTATCGAAAAGTCATTCAGTACTTTACGCAGAGTAAAAACTTGGTTGTGGTCAACAATGACAGAAAGACGGTTTGTCGGCCTCTTCATGAAGAGTGTGCATAGGTAGAGGGTTCTGGAAGCACAAAATTTTAACAATCAATTTTGCTATATTTAGCCAGAACCCTCGGAGGTAAATTCCTACTACTTAACGAGCTTATTTACTTCTGCCCCACCCCTTAAAAATGTCTGGCTACGCTCCATGTATCTTCTTAATAAAATATTTCAGATTTACAAAGTATTGTCAATATTGAGATGTGAGTGGAAACGCCGGGAGCGGACGCCCTAGGAGAACATAATAGTGACCTAATTGGTGATTTTCTTCAGAAAGGTGCGTAGCACTCGCAACCGGCGTGCGTGTATGACCAGGATGTATGAATGTAAACGAAGCAAATAGATTTTTCTTTATAAACGTTTTCAACTCAATGGATTAATAGTAACTTTGACATTAGAAAATGGTACCTAAACCTCTACATCAAAGCTCTAAACTGTCAAGTTTCAAGTTATAGTTAAAATTTTATTCATGTTAAAGTAAAAGGCCGTTTAACTGTACCGCACTCCCGCTACCTATTGCATTACCTATAGTCTTAGCACATTTGTATGAAATATGGGATCAAATCGTTATAGGCTAATAAACAGATGGGTAGGTACATATTTTGTCAAAGTTCAAATACCTACTCACCATTGGCAAACTGTACCTAAAGCATCCCGAAAGTTGGTCTCAGAGGGAACTGTTGTTATTTAATTATAAACTCTTATAGGAGAAGGGCGCTTGTCGATAGTGTTATTAATGATCACGTACTAACTAATAGTGATGGATAAGTAACGAGATCGGAAAGTTTGTTGTTAAGTAAATCATTATTACCAATGATACAAAGAACATTTATCTTCGCGAGATAAACGGATGTTGGTAGTCTAGCAGTATCTAACTATATATCTTCTACGGTACTTCACAGAGGTTTTCTATAACTTGAGATGTTTGACTCACTAACAAAATTATCAAATCGATGCAGCTGTTTTAGGGTCCTGGCAGTGGATCATGATAGGAATCCGAATTCCGCGAAAGAGTCTTCCAACCAAAATTAGAAGGATTGTTTTTTATCTCTGTGCTTCTCACCGTGGGATACTTGGTAGCCTGCCTGGTACCTTAATTATTGTTTCTCTCTTAATTGTTAAGTGTCTTTACTTAAAGGCTCGTACAGACTAGTGCGATATTGCGGGCGCGACGCGACCCTAGTAGCATAATTTCTTTGTCGCTGCCTGTCGCTCCCGCGATATCGCGCGAGTCTGTACCAGCCTTAATTCGTAGAGGTTAAATCACCCAAAATAAGAATTTTGCCAATTATCAATCTGATGCGTGCGTAAAACGAAGTTTTTTTTTTCCACTTTTACTCTCCGATTCGGTAGCCTTAGTCAGAGAATTCTAGACCTCTCAGGTCGTCAACAAAATAAAACCTCTAACGCGTTCGTCCGCGTTATTTCATCACATACCTATACCTCAATCATTTCATTCGTGTATACTCCATTTACTATAGCATTAGACAAATAACGGCTAAATAACGACAGTTATTGTGTAATATTGTTGAAATTACTGCACTTTAGAGTTATTTTGTTTTAATGTAAATGGTAAATAGATTACAGTGCTTTGTGTTTATCGTGAAATAAAGTAGTTTATTAAACGTTTACATCGAAATAACGAACGGGTGAGAACAGTTATTTGTCTAATGATATAATAAATGGAATATAGGTAGGTTGACAAGAATGTCCATCTAATTATTTAGATGACCATTATTAGTAACTGAATCGCTCGGTTATCGGATCAACTAAATTTAAGTTACAGCAAAACTTTTTGATTGAAAATTGAGGTCCGAGTAGAACCCGAAAAACAAATGGATGAGTTTTTGGCAGTTCAGTTAGGGGTAGGTAGGTTACCTACCCTTAAACTCTCGTATGCCGTAATTACAGACACAATTAAAAAACCATTGTAGCTCGCGTGGATCCACGTTCGGCTTATGAAGGGTTAATACTAGTTGAATCTAGGTACCTAGATTTCGAAATGTTTGCTTGTCTTAAATATAGGTGATAGGTAGATAGTAATGCTGATCTTTAGTTACTACGTACGTTATTGTATGTTACCTAAATATACTAATTGCGTAGAAAAAAGACAAGTACCTCAACCTACAAAGAGAACACAACTGAAAATAAAAACCCAAACACCACAGCCAGCGTGGATATAGTTGGGACGTAACGTTGCAATCCTTAAACCTCTTGGTAAAATAATGGCGGGACCTAAACAATAAATATTTTCAAACAATCCCATTGGCTATGTGAACAAAGCCGGACAAAATAAATGAATCAATAAATATACTTATTGAGTATATTGAAATGTAGAAGGTAGGTATAGGAGACCGCACGTCGTCGTCGGTGGTAACACTTTGACTTTGAGCTGGCCTAGCGTAGTATCTACAGAGTTTAAATAGAATAAGAGGACAATAGGTACTATCGCGGGCACAAAACTCTAACCACTTGAAAACAATATCCCTTGCACACGATGAACACATCTGTCTACCGCCCCTCTTAAGACGACCAATAAAAAAAAACTATTGTTTAAATACATTTTTCAGGCTCTGTTACAATGATCACAGATGTCTGACCACCTCGGTTGGTTTTCTTACGGTTACGGTTACGGTTTTCTCGGTTTTTTTTATAGGATTCCGTAGTCAACAAGGAACCCTTATAGTTTTGCCATTTCCGTCTGTCCGCGGTTTAGCTCAGAAAGTCTTAGGACAAGAAAGCTGTAATTACGTATGGGTATTTATATTAATCACGCCAATAATGTGGTAAAATAAAAACAAGTTTTATAACGAAATTAAAAGGAAAACTATCACAGCTAAGTAGGCTTTACAAGTTACCGAGTATAGTCGACCAACTTACATTTGCAGACACATGAACATGTTTTACAACTGCAATGTTAAGTTTGTTCTTGGGATAAATTCATCCCAACTACGAAGCCCGTCAATGTGCGTGGTCCGACACGCATTTTGCCGGTTTTTTTTTTTAATACAAGAGGCTCTGCTCAAATCTGATGCTCAGATGTGATGCTATTGGTTGATGAGCATAGGTAAGCGTTACTATAGTGGTCGAGCGCTGCAAGCAAGAATAGTCCTTACGGTGCAGGTGGTCCGATGTCAGAGACCGCGATGGTACGTACGTCACTGGTGAAAAAACCAGTACACCTAAGACTGTTTTCTTCGCCAGTCATATGCGGTCTACTGTACCCACATTGCGCGGCCGTCATGGTACTCACGCTCGTTTTCACTAACATTAGGCGACACCTAAATGAAGGCCAAATGTTGAAAATCCAACTGCGCACTTTTTTTTAGGCACTAGCTTCTGCCCGCGACTTCGTCCGCCTGAAATTTCGGCCCATCGCGTCGCATCCCGTCGATCGCTCGCGCTATAACATCGTTATCGCTTAGCGTTCTTTCTCCTCCTTCAACTCCTAAGGATCGTAGCGTTATGTTATATAGCCTATAACCTTCCTCGATAAATGGACTATCTAACACAAAATAATTTTTCATTTCCAACCAGTAGTTCCTGAGATTAGCGCGTTCAAACAAACAAACAAACAAACTCTTCAGCTTTATAATATTAGTATAGATTAATTTCGGTGTCGCCTAGTATTAGGAAAACGGGCAATAGATCTTTAGAAAAAGTTTGTAGAACGTTGGAAACCTCTCTGCCACACGAATGGTGTGACAGACAGTCTCTTTCAAAAACTCTATAAACTTTCAGACCTCTCTACGTTGTCTGTAGCTATGCGTAACATTTTTCTAAGCGTTATTTATTTTTGATCATACTTTTTGTTAATAACTCCATTGACTTCATCTTTCACAGAGCAACCGCTGCATCGCTTTGGAATGAGGCCAAAGGATCTCCAGCCGGCAATTAGAGTCTTTTAATGTCTGCAAAATTCTGTTGGAGAGTTTTTAAGCCTCGTAATTAATGTTTTTTTTTTTTCTTCTTAATTTCCATGAAGAGTTAGCAGTTTTGGAATATATAAGGTGTATCTATTCAAACACGAAATATTTTATGAGATACATCTACAGGTGGTAAAAAATACATAGCAGCAAAGAAAAATATCTAAGTGTTTTACATTTTTACATAATTATTATAATTTTAAAATTGCTTGAGACATTTTGCAAAAAAAGCCTCTTATTCTATGAATGACACGCCCGGACGCGGCTTCGGTGGCGGCACGAGCGCGGTTAATTTTGATAATTAATGAGTATTAATCATCATATCAAGTAATTTTAAATTATTTCATTTATTAAATAATATACACAGGTTTAAAAAAAAATCGTTTCCATGGCTTCTTTACACACGAAATTTGAATAGATACAGCATAAATAGACTATAATGACATACATCTACTCTGGGTATTGTGTCAATGAGTAGATAGGGTAAGTAGTAGATATACAAGGTTATTGCCAAAATACTAAGAACCTCTCTCTCAGGACTATGTTAGGTATTAACTTCATGTACAACAACTTTTGTTGTATGACTGTTGGCGAATGGCTGGGATGCCACCTTTTCTTTAAGAACTATATATTTTATAATGACTTTTTCAACACACTTGCTCATAAAGTGGCTCTAATTTAACCGCAAGTAGGCACATAATGACACCTGTAACCAAACTGTGACTTTTTCATTGCTATTATTCACATGTGAGTTATAGAGTTTTTATTTTTATTTATTGGTTGAGTTACTTTGTTCTTAAAAAAGTTCCGATACAAAAAAGATCGTGTTCAATAGAACAAATAAATTAATGCACCTATTGCTTGCTCATTTCATGCAACTTCGTATTTAAATAGATAATTTCAACTTGTGCGTGTTTAATAAATAAAGCTTTCACTCAAATATAACTTTTGTTTTCTCTGTAATAAAGAAAACTTTAAATTCCCCACATTTTGTACGTGGCTAAAACGCTATAAGCGGAAAGCCAAAAAAAATTAACCTCATTCCTTTAGTCTATGACCGATCGCCATTGTTAGATGCGCGCGCATAGGAAAACTGATTAATTTTTCCCGCCATAGCGAAAAATTTTTCACAACTCGTTTACATTGTTGAAATTAAAGTTATTTATTAATTAAAATATCTACAAGTACTAGTTATGAAGAAAATGATTTATGTTGTACACCGCCCGATATAAGATGTGAAGCCCTTAACGTTATGGAAAGTTTACTACCTGAAAACTCCAAGGAAAAAAATGATATTTTATTATTATTTTCTTCACAAGTGTGTTGAAAAACGTCGTATGATACACGTGTGTATTGATGATTACCGTCCTCGGCTCTCTTAAGACGCTCACCTAACGGCTCGGGTCTCAATGGCGCCTCAGCGGTAATCACCAACATTACACACTTGTACCATAATGTACTATTATACTTTTGGAACAAAATAAATGTTTTGTTTTAGCCAGTTGTCAAGTGTCAGTGATCCCTATTGCATTGTACATAGTTTTGTCCCGTTATTATTGTTATTAAATAGCAATTACTCATATTTACAGTGTTTCCATCGTCCTCCAATTCATTAAAAATAGCTACAGTCCATTTGCTCACCAACAATGACTTTTAATAATTCATCAGATTTCAATTTATCAGAGTGATAAATAAAAATAAAAATATTTCAATTCAACGCTCTAAATGTTACGAATTCTACGCGTAGCAAAACAAACTGCCGTGTCTTACGAGTGAAGGTTCTACAAACAGGCGCGACACGCGACACGACACAAACGCACCACGTGTCGCGCGCCGTGCGATGCCTTTATGTCGCGTCGCGTGTCGCGCCTGTTTGTAGGAGCCTTGACAGTGCACGCGAGGCGTAGGTAGGTACAACAAAATGGCTTATTCCACAAATCCCCCCTCAAAATCCCCCTTAGGAGGAAAAATTGAATATATAAAAACCAGTCTAGAATTCACCCCTGCTTATTTCACTAATCCCCCAGAGAATCCCCCTCAGTGAGGAAAACTGAACCCTAATGTAAAAAAAATCACTTTCAGGGGGGTCTTGGAATAAGTTTTTTTTTTTTTTTCAATTCTAGTTTTCCCCTCTAAGCGGGATTATCAGGGGTGAATTCTAGACGGTTTTTTATAGATTCCACTTTTCCTCCTAAGGGGGATTTTCAGGGGTGATTTGTGGAATAAGCCCAACATAATACAGAATTTTAATTTAAATGAAGAACGAAATCTTGAAGGTTGGTTTTAGTAAATGTATTATGTTTTGTAAAAAGTCATGAGACAAAAGTTGTTGTTTATGATGTTAGTAATACAGTCCTGCAAGGTTTTCAGTGTTTTACCAATAACCCTGTATATAGTAGCAGTATTGAAAACTTTCAATGTTTTTCATACTGGGCGGACTACCAGCTTGAATGAAGTCTCTACCTACTCTATATTTTTCATAAGATTAAGCGTTCAAGGTAACCTATTTGTTAAATGTTAATCCTTAAGAGCCAACTAGTCGCGGGCTCGAACTCACTGGTGGGCGTGACCAAAAACCGCGCTGTCTCACCTAGCATCGTGTCCGTCATCGTGTGATGAGTGAAATGCACGATAATTCATAGTAAACCGCGCGCGTAAAAAATTACGAATAGTCCTTTGGAAGGTTGAGTTTTATGAAAAAAAAAAAAAAAACTACTGGATAAATACATTACAAATAAAGTTTATATGAAATCTAAGATAATTGAGCTTTGTCGGAGCCGACTTTCTTTTATTACTTACTAGCTTTTGCCCGCGGTTCCGCCCGAGTTGATGTCGGTTATCGCCTAAAAAAGTAGCCTATGTCCGTCTCCATATCCCAGGCTATATCTCTGCCAAATTTCATGACGATCGGTTCAGCGGTTTAGGCGTGAAAACGTAACATACAGACAGAGAGACAGAGTTACTTTCACATTTATAATATGAAGTATGGATTTACGCCCAAAGTTGCGTTAAAATTAGCAGGAAAAACGAATCTTTGTTGGCTCATAACTTTTTAATGACTTGTTATTTTAATATTCTGCTTCCGTACAGACAAAATTAATAATAAGACAAAACGATATCATGTTTAACTTTGGATTCAAGTTACCATAAACGGTCAAATTTTTTCGTTAGATTTTGAACTTAATCATCAATATATTAAAGTTTAAAATCGTTTAGAGAAATTTGACAGTTTCGTGTAGCTTGATGTGCTGGCCACTGTACAATGTCAAACAGTGGAGTAATACCCCCCCGCAATTTGTATGGAAAAAGTATCGACTAGTTTCATCTTAACGTGTGTCCACAGCTAAGTATAGTTACATAACAGACTATTTGGCGCATGCGTTTTTTTTTTAAATTATTGTAATTCCTAAGTCCAAAGACGACCTTAGTGAAGCTACATAAATTAACCACATGTCAGAAAATAAATTTAAATGTTACTTTAAAATGTGACATTTTGTTGTAAATCTTTTCGGTAGATTTTATGCAAAAGAATGATTTAGAAAGTTAATCTCGGCTTAACCGAGGCCTATTTGTGAAGCGAGCCTTGTAAGTAATCCCTTCAAACGAAGCTCGTCGAACCACAGGAGGAATCTTCCTATTTGCAAAACATAATGCCAATCTTTTTGCGTAGAAAACAAATAAGTAGCTAGGTATTTTGACTTCACATAATGTCCGAATACCTACCTACGTATTGCACGTACTCTGAATCCGCTCAGTTCAATATATTTTACGTTAAATCCTGATTTTATCTGATACTTGCATTGTTTCCGTAGGTATCTTTGGAAATCTGGTCGAACCCATTTCTCTGACCAATTCGGTGTGGTTTTGTTTTTGTGAGTCTGTTAAGTATTTGCAGCCGTGCTGTTTTAAGGCAAGGTAAGTATAAGTATACTCTGTTATCTTTTCTTGCTTGACAGTGCTAATAAATTAATTTTTCGCTTGCGCAAAATGCAATTTCCTGTAGAATTTCATAACGTTCAATTGATAGACATCAAAACGAAATAGACTTGATTCTGCGACGCACAACGCTCTACGTGATAACTGGTGGAAGAATGTACGAACATGACGTTAACGAAAGTTCATAATCAACAACGTAAGTAGGTAAAAAATAGTAGGTCCCTATCAGTAGCGGCGTTAGGGTAGGGTGTGTTTGGGCGACCGCCGAAGGGCGCCAGGCATGAAGGGGCGCTCCTTCATGTCTGGTTTCCCATCTCGTCCTTCCATTGAGAATATTGGTCACTATCTTACTATACCTGTAACGGTAGCGAGTGGGGAAAGGACTTTTTCTAAGCTTATAAAAACCTAGATATCTGCGATCGACATTGTCTCAATTGAGATTAACAAACTTGGCAACTTTGTCAATCGGAAATGAAATTGCAGAAAACATAGATTTTGATGCCTTTAAATGAGAGTTTGACGATAGAAAAGCTAAAAAGTTTTATTGAAATAAACGGTTGTTAAAAAAATATATGGTTTTTTTTCACGTGTGAATTGGAGAGTAGAAAGAAAATTACCGGCGCCATAGAAACCTCTCCCATGGCGCCGGTAATGCTAAAACCGGTACCTATCGATTTTCTAACATATCTGCCGTGTAAAAGAAAACTAGTGTACGCTAAATAATAAAGGGAGAAACGGTAAAAATATTAGTAATTCTTTTGTCTTGATTTGCTACTTACGAAAACTTTCATGGAAAATATTAGTTCGCCAAAACAGCTGACAACAACAATCCTAGCCTCTTCATCAAACAGTTTCTAAATCAGTAATCTAATGAGCAATCATAAAACTTTTTAATATTGATGTTATTATGATTATAACTTACGTTAGGTAAGTAGGCACCTATAAGTTTTTACGTTTGTTCCTTTCTGCTGACATCACGACGATGTCAGCAGAAAGGACATAATATATAGGATACCTACTCGGAAATAAGTAAAAACAAAATGTTACCACAAAGCAGTTTCTCCATAATAATCACATAATCGTTTTGTTTGTCAGGCTATGTAGAGAAAACGAATAACATTATTCGACCCAAAAAACACTATAGAATCTGTACTGTGTTCGCTGGTAGTTGAGTAGCGTGAATAAATGTTGTTTTGTTCGGTTTTTCTGTCCGGAAATGCCAAGAACAGCGAAATGTTGGAAATATAGAAATAAGCTCGGTGCCAGCCCTCTCTATGATATACAAACATGATGCTGGCGTGTAATGTCTGCGCTGCATTCGTATGTAAATTATCTCTCATGGTGCTCGAATGCTGAACTATGATGGGAATGTAGTGTTGCAGCACTATAGCCTCCTTTATTCCTTCTCCACACTCGAATTCGGTATTTAATTAAGCCCAAGCTACGGCTGCTCTCTAAGTAGAAGTTTAAACATAATATCATAGAAACCACGGCAGCCTGCGTGACGTTTTATTTGGCTATTTAGCTACTTATTACTTAAGTGATAAGTAATTTAGTAAGTGATAAGTAACTTAGTTAAGTGATTTAAACTTTTCAGTTGCGCGCTAGGAATCGGCTGCATTTAATTGAATATTCTGTGAAAACTTCGTGTTACGTACTACCTAGATTCTTTCATCTATTCATTTCAGCCGAAACACGTCCACTGCTGGACATAGTCCTCCCCAAGCACCGTCACTTCGAACGGTTCTGTGCTTCCCGCATCCAGCGGATTCCTGCGGCCTTCACAAGGTCATCGGTCCACCTTGTGGGAGGCTTTCCAACGCTATGTCTTCCAGTACGTGGTCGCCACTCCAGAACCTTTCGGCCCCAACGGCCATCTGTTCTGCGAGCAATGTGCCGTGCTCATTGTCACTTAAGTTTGGCAATTATTTGAGCTAGTTCGGTTACCTTGGTTCCCCTGCGGATGTCTTACATATGACCAATATCAGCTCTCATAAGTATGCTGCAAAATATTCAAAAACATTTAAAAATGTATGCAAATAGCTAAAATTCTTTATATTAGCAATAAAATAAAATCAACTGATGATAAAATAAAAATTACTTGGTAAATAATAAATAATGAAACAGGTAGGAAAAAGAAGCAAAATACTTAATTTAATTTAGAGACTGCACATGGCCCCATCAACTCAAATGTAGAAATAGCTTTCAGGTTTCAGCATACAAACCCCCAGGCTGTTATAAATGCTTTTTGTATGTAAGTAAAAATCTACATCTTTTTAATAGACATAATTTTAATACTAGAAATAAAGATAAAATAGATCAACTATTTTTCTGATTATCTAAAGTATACATACATCTTTTATGGGGTACCTACTGTGTTAAATGTTACAATAAAATACCTTCTGATATATTACAATTAAATGAAAGAAAATTTAAAAATCATACAAAAAGTAAACTAGCATATTACAAATTAGAGGATTATTTATATCCAAGATAAGAATGCTTGGAAACATGCTGGTCCTGCTCCATAGGACAATTTATTTCGAGTCTAGACAAAATAAAACTAATTTAATTGTATAATTTTTATGATATTAATTTTATTTTCTGTGAGTACTTTAACTGACATACGTTATTAAATGTTAAAATTTTAGGGAAATCATCTACTTTTACAATGTTTGTAAATATATGAGCACCAAGTACCTATCGCATGATTAATTTCATTACTTAACTTTTCATTATTTTTACCTTTTGTGGTATAGTTAATTTATTCTAGGTAAGTGCATCGTCTTCACATATAATTAATAATTAATGTATACAAAATATTGTTAACATTTTAAAAGAGTAAGTATGGATTTTCTTGACCATTCTTCTCCATACGTAACTACCTTTTGGAAGGGGCAACTAGAATCATTAATTATTTTTGTAATTTTTGACATTCAAAAGTGCCTTTTATGTGCGTATTTGAAATAAATGATTTGACTTTGACTCTTCATTTCTGATTCTATCACGTAGAGAAACTCCAATCATAGCCCTCTCTATTGCCCTTTGGGTGACTTTTAGCCTTCTAATAAGGCCCATTGTGAGCGACCACGTTTCAGTGCCATAGGTCATCACTGGCAATACACACTGGTCAAAGACTTTCGTCTTGAGACACTGCGGTATGTGGGACGTGAAAATATTGCGAAGATATAAACACATGGAATGCATTGCCTTTATCTAGATAGATTATCTGCTTTATAGGTACGTATTAGTAGGTAGTTATCTAATGTCCTTCTTCATATCTTATCGCTTTCTAATTGCTACAAATAGTTGTAATATAGTTGTTTCATACCCAGATAGCTTGCGAATGTAACCTTTTAATTTATTAGCAACACTGGAACGTGTAGAAAAGGAAATTTAATTAAACACGCGGCCCAGTGTTAATACTTATTGTGGACATAGTTTGTCTCCGAAATATCATTTGCGGTCAAAGTTAGTCGTTATAATCCACCACATTTAGTTCATGTAATTACAAAAGTTTTCGTGCTGCAGAAATTGACTTAAAATACTATAGAACAGCTGTCTCGCAGTGCATTTGCGGAGCGACGGAGCATTTTTCTCATAGTTTAGCTGCCAAAAATGAAGTGTTATGTTGAGTGCACTTACATTAATTATTACGGTCGTGGGTGTTTCAATTACGTATATGAACTGGTCGATATTTCTATTTTTTTAATTAAAACCCGTCCAAGTGCGTGTCGGACCTCGCACAATGATAGTTGGTATGAATTTATCCCAAGAACAAACTTAAGATTGTAGTTGAAAAACATGTTTTTCCATACGGAAGGTATGGGAGATCATGTTTTTCAACTGTAAATGTAAGTTAGTCGACTATTAAGGCCATGGCACACTATACCGGCACCGCAACGGCACCGCTGCAACCCAGCAATTAACTTGGCATTCAAATTAGAGCATTAAATCGTGTGTCGTATATTTCATAATGTCAATATGAAAAAACCAACGACGGGCAGTCAGCGCGCTTATCGCTACCATATAACTCTACTCGCAGCCCGCGCGCTGCAAGCGCGCCGACTACGTGCTTACTGCGCGCTGACTCTGAGTCGCGATGTAAACAAGTCACTGTAAACCGAGACATAATGAAAACGTGCAAGTCTCGCTAGGCGAGTTCGATAATAAATGCCATAAAACAATTGTGTTCGCGGTGACAGCAAGCTTGCACCTCGCGGCCAGTGCGCGGACTGCGAGCTTGCACCTCGCGGACGACGCATAGTTAGCACGCTGGCGGTTAGCGGTAGCCTACATTCGAGGAGACGCCGAGCTGCAGCTGTACAGTTGCGGTGGCGTTATAATGTGCCATGACCTTTACTCGGTAATTTGTAAAGCCTACTTAGGTATGATAGTTTTCCTTTTATCTTGGTTATATATACTAATGCTGTGAATTTTGTCACATATCCAAATACAACCTTTTAGCTGGCAGGGGTGGGGCGGACACTTGATTCTTACAAAAATTAGCACTACAAAGCTTAATATTACGCAAACGGACCCTTAAATCGAAAAATGGTTTTCCCAAACCTGCAATATTATTGAACGGCCGATCCAACGATACGCTATAACATGGGATAGACGAGAAAAAAAAATATCATATCATTCCTACTTTACGTATGGGAGGTACCTACCCTAAAAAAAATATATTTTAAGATTTTATTTTACGACTTTGTCGGCGTGATTAATATGTATATCCATGCCATATTAAAGCTTTGATGTACTAAGGGTCTATGAGCTAAGCCGCGGACAGACAGACAGACAGACAGAGAGACGGACATGGCGACCCTATAAGTTGACTACGGAAGCCTAAAAATCATATTAAGTATTTAGTAGCATAATTTTTACATTAGATATTTAATTATTTCGTGCAGATATAATGTTACGAGACCTGCCAACAAAAATGGCCTAATTTTGCCTCCGACGACATCTCTATCAATCAGATGACTTAGCTGAAATAAAAATGAAAATAATCAGAATACATATCTACCTACACAAATACCTACTTAACGCTAATGTTCGGTACCAGTCTTTTTACTGTGTATGAATAATTGGATACCCTTTGACTAGACTATGTATTAGTATGTATAATGTTATCCGTCTTTTAGTTGCTGCTAGTAATTAACATCGTGTTCGCGCGACATTCGACGTCACCGGATGTTTGTAAACTAACAACTACTTCAAACGCCGACTAACTACTTGTGATTCGCGGCTTTGAACTTTAAATAACTATACGTAAAAGTACATACAGTTATCTTAAGTTGGAAAACGAGTAAAGCTAGCTACTTCGTCCTCTTGAATGATTTACATAGAGTGTGTAACTTGTGCGGCCTTTGCCAGTATCCAAGCCAAGTTATCTATGTCAAAGTTTTCATATCAATCTAATAACCCGATTTTGTGTCGATCCCTAACATGCAATATATCCTAAACTTGGGGACAAAACGTTCCAATTTATGGTAGGTACCTCCCTACGTATACTGTCCCTCTGCCACTTATGTTACGTCTGCCAGAAACCTCAAAATCAACTTTTGGTTGCTATGCCGCCATTTTTCCGGGAATCGTTCGCTCGCTAGCATGTTGAACCTGCGCGTGGCGCGTGGCGTGCGTACCATGAATGTTGGTCCCTTCGCTGACCCACAACTAAACTGGGCGGATGCTGGTTGATCAATGAAACAGAAGAATGTGTTGTTCCAAGAGAGTGCGTCCGTAATTTGCTATTTACTTTGGTGGAGCTAGAGCTGAACTGACTGTTTTTTGACATTTACTTACTTTTTAATAGCAAGAGCCTTTTCTGTGCCCCAGTGGCATCAGTTTCACCATGTTCAGTTACGGTTGTGAGGTGTCCGTGATACGCAAGGTCAGTAACAAGTGATGGGTTGTGCAGACGTACCTATCGTCTGTGTAGTAGTTTATTTACTAAGGTGATAAAGCAGTTTCTTAGGTAGTGGTTAAGGAGCAATGTATTTACTGCAAAAATAAAACAGTCACCGTATTATCTGCAAAAAAAAAAATGTGGGGCAGTCTGGGGACTGCCGATAGAAGTGAAAACTGAGTAACTAAAGCGTTTGGTGACGATGACGTGAGTTCCATGATTTTTGTTCACCCCAAAAGTACACATATACATATACACAGTATACATATAGCTCATGGAAAGCGTTCGGTGACGATCGCGAACCCATAAGTTTTTCCCCTACCAATAATCGCTCAATGCGGCTAAAGAAGTTTTCACTTCAAAAAAATTATGTAATCAAAGCAAGAAATATTTTTCGATTTCTTTCTTTTCATGATTTCAAAGACCAATATACCTAGTTAAATACTTGTACTATGGTACTACTACTTATGGTAAGTGATTCCGTGATGTAAATTTTTTTTTTTTTTTTTTTTGTTATTGGTTTTTACAAGAAACTACTAAACAACACGGCATTTTTATAACTTGTCATGATCACGGTCCAAAGCGCACTAGTTCGTGGAGATCACCATTTGCTTATGCAATGAGCATTTTGACCATTGCGCGCGGACTGTTATTTATATTTCTATGCATCTGTCAGTCTACTCCTCAGCATACATAATTTAACAAAATTGGCACCTCAGTGGCAGAGAGGGCCATAATAAAACAAAAGTGGGATTAAATATTCTGAAGACTAAACAATAATTGAGCAATAATTACTTACTGGTTCAATAAGTAGTAAGAATTGAGCTTATATCGTGAGAAATGCCCTACATTTTTGCCATTAAATTCAGAAGCATATAGGATGGGAGGGGCTCGGATTATAAGCGGTTGACATCTTACATGTTTTTGTCGGTCAGAAATATTGAACTTAGGTACCACCAGTACACCGAGTAAAATGACGTTTTCACGTCAACAAAAACGTATGGAAATAATTATAGGTATAAAATCGTATCTAACAGTACGCGAAAGTATCAAAGTCAACATAGCAAATAATATTATCGACGTGACACTTACAAAGATGTTTCGCTCGCACACAATTCTGTTAATGGCATAAACATCATTACGTCGTAATGTAAACATCATTTGCTATTCAACTGTAAAATCTAGTAAGTAGAGGTGCTAATGAACACTTTGTGCACAGCTGATATAATTACCCTGAGCCCGAGTCGCGAGTTACCCAGCCGTTACATTAAGTACATTTTGTGAAAGTCCCCGCACATACACAGATGTGTGTACAAGTAAGTACATAATAAGACTTCTGCATCACATTCAAGAGAGCAATTAGGGAGGCCACTCTTTCGTTTACACTACGACGTCTGGTCGGCGAATTAGTGGTTTACAGTGGTATACAAAAGGAGACTAGATAGTCCGATGACTGAAAATGATGACCAACGGGCTACCAGCTCATACTTACATAAATAAAGAAATTTAGCTGTACCTACTATGTACAATGGGACAAATTTCCGCATGCTCACCTTAAAGGCGATAATCGTACAGTACAGCTCACGACTCGATCGCACAATGCATGCGTTTTGACCAAAGGATGCATGAAGCGTATTTTAGTCGTGTTTGTATTAGTATAATGATGTATAGAAGTGTGACACACACTAGGAGCGTGCTATGCTCACTTGTTTGTGAGAAGATTTTTTAATGGGCACGGCCAGCGTTAGCTTTTTATGAATTGTTATTTTGCGATTAAAAAGGTGTGGAATAAAATTAGTTGTTACGAACTAAAATTCACACCAACACCTCGACTTCAGCAGGCTTAGCACGAGCACCATTTTTCGACGGAAGAGTAGACAAAAATGACGTTCCGTGTAGACAGTACGACGGCGGTAAAGTAGAAATAGTCAACTGCATTTCAGGTGCAAAAACAGTACTGATCTTTTTTTTTCTCTTTTCTTTTGCTTATATCTTGAAAATGCAAAAATAATGAAATTCCTGTCGCAAAAATAATGAAAATTTCAACCCCTTTATGAATTCCATAAACTCCTAAAACTCAACATGTAGGTAATCATTTTTTCATATTTTCCATACAAAAAGTGAAAAATTTCATATAAAACATGTTGAGGCTCTAAAAAAATTCATGGAGTAAGTACCAAATAAGTACCACGAAGCCAAAAGAAAAAAAAAAATACCACGTGGAGTCGCAGTTGTCATATTCGAATTTAGTTGTCAAAATTATTTTTAAATTTAGAGATTTTTTTTGCAGAATTGCTTTAAGATTCTAATAGCCAAAAGTAAGGAATTTTAGTGATAGTTTAGTTTGGTGTACAAGAGAATCGAAACTATTGTCAAACTGTATTTATCTACACTAATATCGTAAAGTACTTTTTTTTAATTCCCAATAGGGAAGCTCTTGGCCTTCATTTCACCTGATGGTAAATGATGATAAGGCCGAAGGTGGAAGCGAGCTTCACCCGGAATCCTCAACCACAGAGGATCTGGCTATCTTACCTCTAACTGCCGAAACACAACAAATGCTGTTAACATTGTTGTTATGGCGATAGACTTAGATAAGATGGTGGTAGCTAGCCAGGCGGACTTAGAACAAACCCTACCACCAACCAATTCGAGCAAAAAATTTGCCCCCGCTGGGAATCGAACCCGGGAACTCTGGGTCTGAGACAGGTGGTCTTACCACTAGACCACAGAGGCGGTTCTTATTAAGAAATCAAAACAACACATCACAATTGGCACTGCCGCACTCTGGCTAATGATAGTTATCTTTTGTTACACGCCCTTTACTCACACAAATGCATTTTGTCTCTAATTGGGCGAAACCAGGAAGGGGTGTGGTTTGTCACCAGCTGCGCTCTCGCAGAAATATTTTCTTAAGTGAGCATGCTTAAGTTTTGTCAACTGTACAACTTTCTTTTTGCATTTTCTTCCTAAGATTTAAAACAAACGACACATTACGAGTATGTTCTTATTTATGTGCGTGTTTTATTTTTTTTTCTTTAATTATTATACTTCAATTAAACTTTTTTTGCAGACTCAGCAAATAAATATAATAAAAAGTCGACATCATGTGATATAACGTCGTAGCCTTTTTCCTTTCAGAATGGAAAATTCCCCAAGGACTCTAACAATGTTCCTACATCAACGCTGATGCTTAACTATACATAAATATATAGGGTACGTAAGTACTGTTTCAATATATAACTGTAACGTAAAAGCCTATCAGTCTTCGCGTTATCGAGGCGCCAGAGTAACTTGTTTTCTTTCAGTTAATTCTTATAATGACGTGAAAGAAAGCGGACTCATTATGTTTCCGTCATCCGTTGATTAATGTACTCAATGATTCATGGCTAAATAAATGTGAGCGCTAATTAAAAGTTTTCAAACGGAATGTTTATGATGTACCTACTTATTAATACAAACACAGAAAAAGCTGGGTCGGTACCTACTGAATCAATATCGTATTCGTATTTTCAAACTGTACTAGTACAAGTTACAATAATTGTTAAAACTCTCAGTCTGAATTTGATATTATCTTGACTTAGTCGTAGACTGTGCACCGAGAATCCGAGATCAATTATATTCAGTGTCGCTGCATGGCTGCACTGCTCTACACAATGTGTGAGTGGATGCTGTGTACGTAGCAAGCAGACTGCGGTGACACTGTGATAAATTGAACCACTCATTGGAGCACTTATCGCATCCTGAGACGGGCTTATCTAGATACGAGTAAGTACGTTGAAATTGACACTTACCAAGTTAAACCAGAGTAACCAAGCTCCGAGGTTTCCATAACAAAGTAATACGAATTGCGATAACATTTCGTACATCATCATCATCATCATTTCAGCCGAAAGACGTCCACTGCTGGACATAGGCTGCTTGCATTGCTTTTACGCAACGATGCGAATGAGGTGTGCATCCCTGGTGCGCAGAGTGCGGGCCAGCTCTACCAATATCCTGAAAATGATCGCTAGCAGGCTCGATTGCATGTATATCAATCACTGCAGTGCTAACTCCCATGGGATGAAACAAATTGAATTTTAAATACAATATTAAACTAACATAGTTCGTAAGTTTACTAACACAACGAGTTCTTGTTACTTGATTAAATAAATTTATTATTATAGGCCTCCCCCAAGCATCGCCACCTCGATCGGTTCCGTGGTTCCTGCATCCAGTGGATTCCTGCGGCTTTCACAAGGTCATCAGTCCACCTTGTGGGAGGCCTTCCTACGCTACGTCTTCCGGTACGCGGTCGCCACTCCAGAACCTTTCGGCCCCAACGGCCATCTGTTCTGCGAGCAATGTGCATTGCCACTTACGTTTGGCGATTCTTCGAGCTATGTCGGTACAAACTCAAACTCAAAGCATCAAACTCAAAGCATTTATTTCAAATAAACCAATTACAGGCACTTTTGAATTGTCAAGGGGTCGGTCAGTCAGAAAGATGAAGCTAGTTGTCCATTCCAAAGCGTAGTAGGTTCCTATGGAGAAGAACGGACAAGAAACTCCATGGACACTCTTTTAAAACAAAATATTGTTACAAAATATGGGTTACATCATTCATGTTGAAGTTATACATGTGAGAACAATGTAGAAAGACGTGCACGTTAGAAGCGTCCGTAATAGAAACTATTCAAAAATTAAAATAAGCCGTGGCAGCTAAGAGATGACCAGTCCCAACTGACGGCGCCCGTTCACGAACATGACGCATGGATCAGCACCATTTAGCTCAACCATTTTGAAGGGTACTTAATGATCCAACACACACGCCACCACCAGCGAGACATTTGAGTGAGCATGACATACTCTCAGCCGCCAGGGCACATTCAAGTCAATAAAAGACATATTACCCGGTAAATGGTAGCTCTACAGTACATAGTACTCACACCTGTGCTATGCAATTATATAATTCAAGGACATTGAGTTTATACAATGCAAAAATAGTTTACAATCTTCAGCAGCTCCAATAATATTTTCAAATGCTAATCAATTAGTTTATGCGCCCTTATGGAGCAGGACCAGCATTGAGCCAAGCATTTTTGTCAGCGATGTAATCCCCCAATTTATAATATGCTTGGCTGCATAGTGTGCGTTTTATACAAGTTTTAAATTTTGTTTCGTTCAATTGGAATATGTGGGGAGGTATTTTATTGTAACATTTTAAACAGTACCCCATGAAGGATGAGTCTACTTTAGCCAGTCTGAAACCTGGTTGAACTAATTGGTCCCTATTTCTGGTACTATAATTGTGTCTTTCACCTCTTTTACTGAAAATATTTACATTTTTCCTTACGTACATGATGTTTTCATAGATGTATTGACAAGGTACCGTCATGACGTTAATATCTTTAAACAGTTCCCTTAGAGAATCGCGCCTGCGGAGGCCATATATTGCTCTGATGGCTCTTTTCTGTAGAATAAAAATAGATTCGATATCTGCAGCCCGTCCCCATAGTAAAATACCGTAAGACATGATACTATGAAAGTAACTAAAATAGACTAGCCTAGCGGTATCTACATCAGTAAATTGACGGATTTTTCTCACAGCATATGCTGCTGAACTTAGCCGCCCTGCAAGAGATGTTAAATGAGGACCCTATTGCAGCCTTGAGTCGAGCGTGATCCCTAGGAAAACAGTTTTATCGACGAAAAACAGTTTTATCGACGTCGTACATAGTTCATAGTACGTACATAGTATAATGTATTGTATATTTCAGTGCGGAATATTATAATATCGTCAGGCCCCGTATGTCCCGGCCAAGATCAGACGACCCATCTTGTCTTGTGGGTGTCGTAAGATGCGATTAAGGGATTAAATCAGGTGGGTGGGCAGTGAAATACGCGTGTACCCTCATTACATTGGAAAATATGGTTTCTGGATTTCGAACGTCACATTTTATTTATGGTATAACTTTGCGTCATACATATTAGAAAATGAATGAATTTCGTAGTGCGGTTGCTATTGAGCGCAAGTTCAATTTACGTAAAACGAACCACAGTAATTGACCGGAAAATTATGTCCGAACGTAGATGAGCAATGATGTTGTAGAGTAGATTGCTTTATCCGTCATCATTTATACATTATCGATTGTTCAATGTTTTGCTAATGTATTTTCAGTTACCTATATACCTTATTTGTTAAAGGCACAGATAATATAATACTAGCGGTTAAAGGTATATTGGTACTTACGAAGAAAAAATCTGACAGTGAATTCATAAATTTTCTAATAATATAATCCAGAAGAACAAGTACAAAACGTTAAGCGATGGCAAAAAAAAGAAAAAGTAAAAAAAAAACAAATCCACGGAATTTATGAAATTTCTTAAAATGCTTATCTCCGTGAGTTATTGGCACCGTCGCAGCCAGTGAGCTAAGAGATCTTGCGAGCGTCACGAGTTCACGCCCACTTTCACGACGTGGAGAGAAATGTGGCTAGGTTTTGCTTGCTTTTTACAAATGCGATTTTATTGCTGCCCAAGTTAAATCTACTAAAAAAGATTATTAATTTTAAATGTCATGTAACATGAAATGAATGTGTGACTTAAAACTGAATAGATTTCTTTTTTTTTTGTATTTGTCTATATTTTAAGTTTCTTTACATATTCAACCCATGATTTTCAACTGTGAATTAGGTATTTATGAATGGCTTGGCTTGTATCTATACAACGAACATAAAAAAAGCAATGCAATTTCGGTGTTCACTGAGAACTTTTCTGACGTCCTGCCGAACCCCCATTCTAATTCAATTAAGTCTTTATTAAAATTTCAGCATGGCATAAATTAACTTTAATAAGATATTTCATAATAATTCTGGTTAACATTGTAACAGTAGTAAATTACTCACTCCTAGCTTTATCTTCTCTGGGCAGCCACACCCCTGACCCTTTGACTGATGAAAAAATAACTTCACGCCGTCTACTGTATATTTAATTGGCCACAGGTAAAATAAATGAAACCGTGACAAAAATGAACAACAAATGAAGAGTTTTGCACCCTGTAATGATGTAGGTAACGAACTGCGACACTGTTTGCACATTTCTTTGTTTCAACAGAAAAACCGGACCTTTTGCATAGCTGCTAATTGCGTGACGACAGCGGGGCAAAAAGGCAGTTACGCATTTAGGAGTCGGTTTTAATTGTTAGTTTTATCGTGCGTGTATCTTAATTAAGAACTTTACATAAGGGGGTAGTCTGACTACAAAAACTGCGAAAATTATATTTTTTTTGCCAAATGATCATGACTTCTTAGATATTACTAGCTGACCCGACAGACTTCGTTCTGTCAAAAGCTATAGTATAAACTCCACTACTCTACCCTACCCTACCCTACCTAACTACCTACCTACCTACCTACCTAACCTACCCTACCTACCCTACCTAACTACCTACCTACCTACCTACCCTACCCTACCTACCATACCTAACTACCTACCTACCTACCTACCTACCCTACCCTACCTTACCTACCCTACCTAACTACCTACCTACCTACCTACCTACCCTACCCTACCTACCCTACTTAACTACCTACCTACCTACCTACCCTACCCTACCTACCCTACCTAACTACCTACCTACCTACCTACCTACCCTACCCTACCCTACCCTACTTTACCCTACCTACCCTACCTTACCCTACCCTACTCCACCCTACCTACCTACCCTACCCTACCCTACCCTACCTTATCTAAAACTTAAAAAAATAAAAATAGGTAGTAGCCGATTCTCAGACCTACTAAATATGCATATAAAATTTCATAAAAATCGGTCCAACCGTTTCGGAGGAGTATGGTAACTAACATTGTGACACGAGAATTTTATATATAAGATTTTACATTGTCATATACCAATTATTTATAAATTTTGTATACAGATTAAAGGCACATTAGGCACACCCCAGGCTAAACTCGAAATCTTTCAACAATTATGATCCCCGAATAAATCTTTGGTAGACCCATTTCTATATCTTTCGCCTCTTCGGTAAAACGCGTGTTTTTTGTCATCGAAAAAGCTGGGAACGTTCACAAAATGATAAATATAATGTCGTAATGAATACTAATTGTACCGGTTGTTATATATGCCAAAACCGAGGATTACCCTTTGCGTCCGGCGTGCCGCCAATTTACTCTGACATGTGATTATTCAGATGTCGATCGGTTCGGACCGAGTATCGTAGAATTGAATATGTGCATGAAGCCAGGAATATAAATTCGGCACTGGCCGGATTTACGAGCCTTCCAAAATGGAATCCTTACGCTAAGCTGACGACCATTCAAGTACAGTCGGCACCATAACTGTTCGCTATGATAACGGTTCACGGCTCTATGACAGAATTATATAAAGGACAGTTCTTATTCCAGTGCACTGTATCCTTTTTGTGAGAATCGACCGTGATCGTGATCGCTCTACATTCGTCGACTCAAAAATATCTTTTTGTGGAGACATTGATTTTTTCTAAGCACATCGACGTAAAACATCCAATAAACGATACTTTTGGCAAGGAAGACCCAATTGCAACGGTAACTATATTTAATATGGTTGTTAGAAAAGGCATTTTGAATCGATATAAACTTTTAACTTTGTTTTGTCAAACAAAACTGACAAGCCTAGCAGCGTATATTTTGCGCAAAAACTGTACACAAGCGTTCAAAACAAATCGTTGTACTTACATTGTGACTCCTCCAAACGTTTTCAAAATTACTACGCACAATACTTCATTGTTGTGTAATTATTTCGTTTATTTTCCTTAATAAGTGTACATTAGGGTCGCATTGTAAGAAGGTTGGATTCATTGTTTATTATGAATGATACTCTAATGAACTGCGAGCGATCAAAGTCCAATTAGCACTAATTGTTCTCGTCTCACGATCAAGTAACGTGTTACTAGGTCCGGCTTCCAAATTACACGAGTACAGCGTTACAATACACACAGGAGGTGCACACTGTACCTCATTAACATTAATCTCTGGATGAACGTCATATACGGGATGTATACATGTTCGGACTACATGTACGGGATGTACAAGAGTAGGCGAATAGGTACGTGCTTAATTAGATATTCACACCAAAAGGCAAAAACGGAATTTCGTGGCGTGGTTCGGTCGTAAGTCCGCCCTTTCTCAGTCATATGTGAATATTTCTAAAAGGTCGCAAGGTGCTTTAAACTTTACTATAGATATAAATTCGGATGTTCACGAGTAGCGAGCATTCAGAAAGCACGGATAGTCAATCTACAAAAGTGGTTTTTTTTTTTTTTTTTTTTTTTTTTTTTTTTTTTTTTTTTTTTTTTTTTTTTTTTTTGAAAATACAAACCTGGTTGTTAACATATTCATGCGTGAATGTTTACCTAAATCGCTTGGCTGCGTTACATTTATACTTGTGAGTACAAAAATGGGAAACGTGATCGGGATAAAAACCAAGTGTACAAAATCTTAATATATTAATTCTGTGCCTAAAATACTTAAAAGTTAGCAAATGGTTTCAAAATGTTCTCATTATTTTGATACTAACATGCATTGCCTCAACAACGAAGTGCCGGAATCTTGCCCGAAATAAAACACGAGCTTATTGTTAACAATGAAAAATTTCCCACAGGACTTCATTGTTACGATATTCGACGTCGGCTTGCATCGACGGGAGAACGTGAATGTGAATGTTCGTCGATGTTTGTTTTAGCGACGTCATGCCCCACCGCATAGCATTCATGTAAATCATAATAATATGAGATTTAGCCGTATAAAAAGAAAAAAACCAGCTAGTATTGCCGTCATAATAATTTCATCATATGATGTAATTGAGCACATTATTTCAAAGTAGCGGATTGTGAAATTAAATTAATGCGGTGTAAAATCTTCCATACAAGATCATCATCACCACCAATTTAAATTGAATATGAAAGAAAAACGGAAAAATAATTATACTGGTAATTTCCGTGTTTCCATTATAAAATTGTTTCTTTAGTTAATTAAAGGTAGACCATAAGTTCATTATATTTTGCTCGTAACTAAGCTGTTCTTCGACTGGCGAGCTACAAAATAAGCCCGTGGAGCGGAGCAAGACCATTTTGTTACTTTATTTTCGAAGTCGAAAGAAGACACTTAATTATTTTATCCAGTTTTCCGAGAATAACGTGCTTAATGTTCTTTCAGTTGTCATCATCTTCAAGGGCGTAGCTAGGATTTTGTTAAAGGGGGGGGGGGAGGCGTAGACAAACCAAGAATATCTAAGGTAAATGCTGCATGAACAACGGGGCAGGTTACGTTAAAAATGAAAAACAAAATATCAGTCAGTGAATTTATTTTACAAAAAAAAACGTAGTCGCTGAGGTTCTTCACAAAACCGTTTTAACACCTCAGATTCAATTGTATCCTTAGTTTTTTGTACCATGGTTCGGTGTACAGTGTACACTGAGCATGCATAGGCCGTTCAAACGGTTTTCAGTCATCATTGATCTCAACCATGTTTTAACACGACGCAGTGTAGAAAAGGACCTTTCTATGTTACTTGTAGTTACAACTTCGTTTTAGTTTATTAATAGGCTACCTACGTAATATTACTTTACGGTTTGTGAGAATTCCTGCATCTTCTAGGAGGGGGCAGCTGCCCCTCCCCTGCCCGTACCTCGCTACGCCCTGATCATCTTCCTGCCTTTATCCCATGTTACTTGGGATCGGCGCAACACGTTTTCTTTTCCATTCTCCCCTGTCAACCGTCACTCTATCATTCACTCCCTTCTCTTTCATATCATTCTTCACACAATCCATCCATCTTTGTTTTGGCCTTCCTTTCCCTCTCCATCCATCCACATTTATATTTATCACTCTCCTCGTCACATGCGTTTCCTCCCTCCTCATCACATGCCCATACCATGCCAAACGATGTTCTTCCAGTTTTCATAAACCATACAATTGTAGGTACCTAATGTGGCGAAAGTTTTCATAACTATATTTTTTACAATAACTAGGTCTAAAAGAATTGTGACCTTCTATAGTAAAGTCGATTCTCATATAAATCTACATAATGTAATTCATCGGATTGAAAGAGAAAAGAGAAAATGTGAAAGTAACTCTGTCTGTCTATCTGTCTGTTACGTTTTCACGCCTAAACCGCTGGACCGATCGTCATGAAATTTGGCAGAGATATAGCCTGGGATATGGAAAAGAACATAGGCTAAATTTTTACGCGATAATCAACATCCACGCGTGCGGAGCCGCGGGCAAAAGCTAGTAGTTTATATCTGTAAAGCGGCAATGGGCTGGAATTCTTCCTTATAGCTTACAGCTTAAAAATTCAATCAGAAATTCTAGTTCAGACGCTTACACTGATAAACCTAATACCTATATATATATTTTTTTTTTTGTTACACAGGTATTTCAGCACATATAAAAGCAATTTAATGCAAAATGGGATGCAAGTAGGTTGTCGCCGTAGATGCCGTGGTGCAACAGTTGAGTATTTTGTCGAGCATCAACGTCTCGATATATATTCAGCGAGCACATTACCAGAGCCGACCTTGCGGTTATTACTTACTTATTACTACACATCCCCTGCCACCGGATCGAATGCTGCGGTCACCATTCCGGAACATCCAAGTTATATTGTCATATTAGTTTGCTAACTTCCACTTCAGAACTCGTGGCTCGTAACACTTAGAAGATAGTAGGTATTGCCAAAATCAACACGTCTGACCAAATGAAATGCCTGTGTGCTTATTACTGCACAGGGTGATGTAAAGTAATCGGTTCATCCCATTCTACGATCCAATACAGATACAGAGAAGAGAAGTGGATGGTTCTTCACCGGAAGGCACTCCGAAGTTGTATCGTATTGTCGAGTATCTTGTGACGTAAATGCCGGACTCACGCTTCACCTTGCGTGTACCGCTCCCCATTTCAACGCGTACGTTTCCCGTTTCCGTGTACTCAGTCCCTTCGCCGCTCGTTTCCCCCTTTTCCCCATACGTGTTTTGAGGGCCACGTGTTGCTTGTGTGGGGAGACACGGCCAAATTGACTTAGCCGCTTTGAAAGCAAAGGTGACAGGTGAATGACGGCCCTTACACGTCGGTTACAGGGGCAGGTCACTGCACAGACTTACCTCGTAACTTTATAGTTCCCGCAATGGCATGTCCTAGATCAGTTAGTTTATAATTTATTTTTTATATATATATATTTTTTTTTTATCCAGTTTAGCTTTGAGTGTATTCTTGTAAATTACACAAAACTGCAAGTAACGCTTTCATGGTAATTTCGAAAGCTGTTTTTTATAAAACTTGGCATATTTTGTTTCTTGGAAAACCATAATGTTTTAACTCAAGACGCTTATTATTAATACAAATATGTAAAAGCATCCAGTCTTTGTGTTATTTATGCCGTCATTTGCCATCACAACTAAGTCATAGACATTGGCCAGGGCTGAGTTTTCAACGACCTATCAAAGTTATATTGGACAACGTTCCATTACGCATATTTTTCGTTTGACATATAATATTTGTGGTTGTGTTTTCATATTTTCCAATTTCAAAAGCAATAAATAATTTTGTTAAAATATTCCAGTATTATACCGCAAGTTATTTGCGATGCAACAGCTTGCGCTCCTAATGTTAAAGCATAAAAGAGATCTGAACTAACCGCAGGTTGCACTGCATTTTGATTCTCGTAACTACATTCTAGTTAAACATCTCTGTGTGTTCAATGTTACTACTTCCTATCTCATTGGAACAGCCGTTGGCAAGAACATTGAAAAGTTATTAAAAATATAATAATTTAAAGAACAATATTTTAAATCCTAACTAACATTATAATGCCAAAGTGTGTTTATTTGTTTGTTATGCTTTCACGCGAAAATGGCTAACTGGATTTGGACCTAGGATACTTTTTACTCTGATATTCTCACGGAATCGGGACTTATGCGGGTGAAACCGTGAGGCGCAGCTAGTTATCAATCCATCTTTGATCTTTCATCTTTCCTTGAGAGGTAAAGATGGATTGGGTTTAAAATGGCATGTCAACGCTCCAATAGGTACATAACTTGCGGGGAAGAATCCTTGCCGAACTCCACGCAGCATATATTATTCACTGCTGGTAGGAAAATACTTGGTTTTCTCCTTACTTTCCGATGAGCACAAAAACAAAATCTGCCAGTAAACTCTAAACATACCCAATGCAGTACCATCCTCAGCCGGAATCTGAGGTAATATATTATATTGACTGGCGACGATAAAATATCTCCGGTTTTGCACACTGAGTACTATACTAAAATAAATATTATGATACATAAAGCCGAGGGATAAGCTGTTCTAGCGAGTTTCTGTTTGCTGACATATTAATTGATTTTGATTACATTGCCGAATATCGGACAAACCCGAGGTTACATTTTGCATCTCATAGGTAGATATGCAGTTTCAGGTTTAAATTACCGTACTGGTTCATGGTATTATATACACAGGGTGGGTAAAAAATCGTGGATCCAACGAAACAGGGCGATAGTTCGGGTTACTTGCAGTAAAAAATATCTTAAAAAATAAATATATATATTAGGGATGCCTCGATACGCTTTTTTGCCGAAACGATACCAATACCGATACGCTTATTGAATTCAAAAATGAAGGTGAAATAAATAAAACACAAGTCAGTTTATTTTTTTAATTAATATAATAATAACAAATCACAGGACAAACTAAATAACACCGTTTAAAACGATAGACAGGTTAAGATTAGTTAATAGTTTTAGTAATTAAAATTAACATTGATGAGAAAAGTAACGTTGAATCGGCCATAAAAGTATCGCCGATACCGATATATCGGTATCGATATCGGATGCATCCCTAATATATATATAAAAAATTACTGCATATAACCCCAACTATCGCCCTGTTTCGTTTGATTCACGATTTTTTACCCACCCCGTATTTTATGCGGAATCGCAGCATTAGCAGTAATGGGGTACGAGAATTCCATGTTGAAAACTTATGATAGACTATTATTATATTTCTTCCAATGCCGAAAAAAAATACCCAAAAATTCCTGAGTTATCATCATCTGCCTTTTCCCAACTAAGTTGGTATCGGCTTCCAGTCTAACCAGATGCTATTGAATTCCAGTATTTTACATGGAGCCTATCTGATCTCCACAACCCAATTACTGGGTAATACTATACCCCATTGGTAAGACTGTCAGACTTTTGGGCTTCTGACGACCCGTAACGACTGTCAAAGATCCACGAATGACAGCCGGGACCAACGGCTTAACGTGCTTTCCGAGGCACGGAGGGGTATTGGTATGTAAAGATGGACACCCATCCACGGGCCAACCGCAGCGTGCGAAGCTTCACCTGATGGATTAATCCGTGCGGCTGTTATAACTAAGCCACAAGCTCCTCTCACCAAAAAAAAATATCGCTCTCCCCAAAAATCCGAATGTTAATGTTGTCGCCAAAGAACGGACCGCAAAAAATCCTTTTATTTAAATTAGGTCTTACAATTTTTACATCAACAATCGCATAAAAAAGCCGATCATGTATAAAGCACATATTATTAAATTAACACAAATGTAACCTAATATTCCGACCACTTAGGGTAAGTAAAGCGTGGAAATATTTAAATTCTGCAAAGCCGAACACTTGCCAAGACTGGCGGTCGGCCATAACTTGCGGGTAGGGGGCGCTGCGGCCGCCAGTGTGAACGCGAACTAATACTGACAGATGGCATAGGTAAATCAAGCTACTAACATTTTTCGCACGATTAATCTCTCGCGCAATTATTTCGCATAATAGTGTCGTTTTTTATGTGAAGATCATCAAAGGTTAATGAACCCACTAATGGGTGAAACCCACTACTCTATTTGACGATTTTGAGTCCATAATTGATTTATCATAATAATTCTGATATAGCGAGGTTTGATTGGGGCGCTATTTTAAATCAATAAACAACACAACTTCAATCTAACGATAACAAAGCAACGGTAATTACCCAATCTGCCTACGCCTTTTCCCAATTATGTTGGAGTCTAACCGGATGCAGCTGAGTACCAGTATGTTAAATGGAGTGACTGCCTATCTGACCTCCACAACCCAGTAACTGGGTAACACGATACCTCTTGGTAAGACTGGCTGTCAGACTTTTGGGCTTCTGACGACCCGTAACGACTGTTAAAGATCCACGAATGACAGCCGGGACAAACGGCTTAACGTGCTTTCCGAGGCACGGAGGAGTTTCGGTATGTAAAGATGGTCACCCATCCACGAACCAACCCCGGCAAGCGTAGCTTAACCTGTCGGATCGACCCGTGCGGCTGTTATTACTTAGCCACGAGCTCCTCCGTACAACAGCGTTCCCATGCGTGGGTAATTGGGTTCCATTGACGAAAATCTCTATGATTGGAACTGTGCCCGTAAATGTTGGTGTACTCGGTGGAGATACACCTACAGTTAACTATAACTGTTGTATATTTAAGCCGGTTCAGATCAATGTTTATTCTATGCTTCTGGCTAAATCCGCCCACACTCTGAAAATAAAGTAAAAAATATCCCTACCGAAGATGGTGGGCGTTTTTCGCCGGGAGCACTTTCGTATCCCTGATTACATCAGTACACTAAAGCCCACTGGTACACTGATAACTTCATACTATTAAAACTTGGTCTCTTTTATAGTTGCTGAACTCTGACGGTAAGTAATTAATCTACCTACAATCTAAAAAGGTAATTTTCTTTTACCAACCGGACATGTCAATTTACCTACATAAATAAGTATAGTGTGTTAGATCATTAAGTTCCCTTTAAAATGGTTGAGCTAAATGGTGCTGATCCATGCGTCATGTTCGTGAACGGGCGTTGGGACTGGTCATCTCTTAGCTGCCACGGCTTATTTTAATTTTTGAATTGTTTTTATTACGGACGCTTCTAACGTGCACGTCTTTCTACATTGTTCTCACATGTATAACTTCAACATGAATGATGTAACCCATATTTTGTAACAATATTTTGTTTTAAAAGAGTGTCCATGGAGTTTCTTGTCCGTTCTTCTCCATAGGAACCTACTACGCTTTGGAATGGGCAACTAGCTTCATCTTTCTGACTGACCGACCCCTTGACAATTCAAAAGTGCCTGTAATTGGTTTATTTGAAATAAATGCTTTGAGTTTATAGCTATATTTCAATGCCGAATATATCATGCGATATGAATCTTACATTAGTATTAATGACACGTTTTACTAGAAAAACAAGCAATTAATCTCCAGAAGACGTAATGCAATACGTATAGTTTACAGCTGTATTTCATTCTGCTAGTTGGCCCAACTAACATAAATCAAGCCCGGGCTCATTAATAGAAACAAATGATCCCTCTTTTATTGATAACAAGCTCGGGAACCGTACGTAATTGCTACTTCATTGAGTGCACGAAGCACCGCGCTACGGCGTAGCGCCGTAGCATCGTAGCGATATAAATGCTACGCTCCGTAGCTGATAACAAAAAACGATTTGCTTAATGAAATGGTAATATGGGGTTCATGGTTGGTTATCATATTGCTTACTTTGTATAAGAGTAATCATGTGGAAGTGTCCTGGATACTGTAATACACTTTATTTTTTGGATAATATGGTATAATATCATTATTTGCCAATCAATCTGCCTAGCCTTTTCCCAACTATATTGGGGTCAGCTTCCAGTCTAACCGGATGCGGCAGATCAAACCAAATCAAATCATTTATTGGTTGCAAACATGGGTAATTAGTACATAGATGTTTTATTATAATAGTCCTCCTTGTTCTACCGTCACATGGGCATGCAAATCATATTATTATTTAAAATACTTAAATTTTAAATAACAATTAGGAAAATTAAATAATACAAAAAACAAATAGTAATACTTTGAAAATGTCATAATAATACAAAACGTCAAATGCCAACAACATTACAGTAATAAAAAATATATATATATCAAATGTGAAAAGGATACGGTAATAAAAAAATTCAAATTGAATAATAGTATGTCAATCAGTCAGTGATTCATCATTAAGGAAGTCGTCAATTGTGTAAAAACTTTTTTCAATTAATATTTCATTAAGTGCCCCTTTTAAATTTGAATACAGTCATAATTTTAATCATATTAGGTACCTTATAGAATAAAAATATCAACATTAATTTTAAATAAAACTTGTAAAAATAAGCCCCTTATTTCTTGCTGTAATCGATGTAGGCGTTGTCAGATGACTGTTTTTTTCACAAATTTTATCGATAAATTGTCGAAAATCGATTCCAAAAGTTATTTTCACAGAAAACCTTTCAGGTCATGGTAAAAGGTACTGATTCCTTTGTGAACCGTTATTAGTTTCACGTGCATGCATACGCTTTCATGGATGAAGATTAATACAATTCCCGTAGTTCATAGGCATGAGGGTAACACAGTTATAGTCAAGCTCAGTCACGTTATTGGATCGAGATCATTGAATCAAGTCAGCGAGGTTCACTTGCGTCTGTAATTGAGGTGATCACTTATCACTAGAGGTAACACAGTTTGTTCTTACGCCCGTATTAATAAACCACTCTAATTGAGAGCTAGTTAACTTTTTTATTACGGGCCTTTTTTGATTCGGCTGTTTTCTTGTGGAAATCCTCCTTTTTCCTGGGAAGAGTAGCCATTCTCAGTACTTTTGGAGAACGGGGATTTTGGTGAATGGCATGGCGATGTCTCTGCTCTGCTACTCAGTTGACTGGTCCCAGGGGAAACTAATATACCTTCAACACCCTCGTGGTGTACGGAAGCACGTGACCACTACGTGCTACTGTCCTCCCCAGGCTTCATTAATCGGACCTAACCCGCGATTGCTCTCTCAATTGTTGGTATTGTTAGATCATGTGTAGAAATGGATATATTTTTATTGAACCCGCTTTTTGATCTACAAGTCGCAGCAGAGTTTATTAGTAGTAGAGTTTTCTTAGGGAAGAGAGTTCACCCTGGGAATTATTACCTCCTGACTTACATTATTAAACAAGTAGCATTATTGGGTTCCGATTTCAAAGGAAAATTACAAGCAATACTTTTGAACTTGGACTCAGAATGACGTGGGTATTGGGTTCGATTACCTGGTCTGGAAAATTGTTACTGGGGTTTTTCAGTAGCAACCCGGAATTGCGATAAGCTTTCCCCTAAATAACCGGGCACAGGTAACGTGTGTGATATTACTCCACTGCCTACCTCTTCGGGTATTATCAGCGTGACGTGACGTATATCTTCATCACAAAAATAGGAAACGAAACATAAAAAATAAGGATACAGTCTCAACGTTTCTACTTATAAAGACGGGCAAAATAAGTGTGAGTTTAAGTTCAAGTAAACGGTTTATTACAGATCCGAATGCTCGGGAAACGAATCTGTACGAGAACTTCCCATAAACAAGAATAACTTCGAGATATATCCTCATTCATCGCATACAACTTTGCAGTTGGAATTCTCCGTTGAAAACAGCGAAAGGAAACAACTCGACCCACCTTCCTCTGACATTGTTCTTTTCATATTATTTCTATGAATACTTTGCCATGAGGTGTTTAAGTGAAAGTTTAGAGACGAAACTAAAATATCCAACATGTTATAAACATAAAATTATTAAGTATGCAGCTTGAATATATTTATTATTGCCACTAGTTTCCTGTTGCTGTCCTCCCGAAGGAGTTCCCGGTGGTAACATATGGTACGTTCCGATGATAAACTGATATTAACACACATATTTTTCAGCGCATTGGTACCAGTAACTCGTGATTTTATTAAAAAGTTCGCTGCTTTCGTTCAAATAAATCCGAAATAAACAAGAAGTTTGTGTTTATCTATCTTGTTTCGGTTATTTAAAGGCGGTTTATACTCGTATAATCAATATTAACTAATATTGAAAGAAATCGCGAGTTATTTACCGGTAATCGGATTTTCATTGAATTTAACACGCGAGCGGCGCCGCCCGCCGCCGCGCCGGCCTTTCAGAGCTCCTTTATTATTGTATACTTTTAATTAAGCGCTTCTTTACCAACCTTTATCTACAAGCTTGCCGTCTAGTACAAGCTTAAAAGATTGTTAATAGATTAAAACACAAATTTCATTTTTCTCTAATTAAACTATTCCACATAAATTGAACTCACAAATTATAATTTCCCGAAAAATAAATTTTGATTTAACGTTATATCCACGAAGCCTCGCCGGCAATTAGTTTTGTCTCATTCTCTTATTAATTAATGAAGTTCCTCTGTTTCTATTAAGTAGTAAGTTCGGTGTTTACTTTCTTTGCGAAGTGCTCTAGTTTCTGTCAAATAACACCATTAAATCGTTATTTTCTCTGAGTTAATTGAATGGAAACAGGAATATTATTTTACATTAAAATGGCTTAAACGAGAAAAGTTGGCAATAATTTCCTTGATGTGTGATTGTCAAAACTTACCATGCAAACAATTGTTACGGCAAGTTCAATAAAAAACAATTTAGGGTTATGTCTACTAGGTATGGTCAGCTAGGTATATGTTAACATAATATATTAGAACACATGTGTGTTCTACATTACAACCTACTACTCAGGCCACGGGAAAAGACATAGACGGAAGAAAAACAAAAACTGATTAAAAAAGGGCTTCAGAAAAAAAGTCTATAACCCCTATTTGAATTACCGTACACCGGGACCTTACTCAGAAATTACACGTTCAAATGTTAACAGGACTTACACATTACGGAACCATAAAACATTTTGCTATTATAAGAAAAGTAAGATGCCCTGGGCGGCTTTTAAGCGTGAATACATTACGAATATTAATGGGGCTCTCTCATATCGCGTATACTTCGTGTATGTTAACTATGGAAGCCGTCAATAACAGATATCTGTGACCGGAGGTGTGCGGCGTTCAATCCCCGAGGACGTGCCTCTAAATTTGGGCTCAACTTTTGTTTACCACCACTAGGTATACTGCATTTAAAATGTGTGTAAATCTTGAAGTAAAATCATCTAAAAACCATTATCGTATTATTAGGGTTCCGTATGTCCGAATAAAAAAACGAAACCCTTATAGGATCCCTCGTGTGTCTGGCTGTCAGTCTGTCACAGCCAATTTGCTCTGAATCTAATGAACCCATTAAGTTGAAATTTGGCACACATATCAATTTCTGTGACCCAAATACGGACGTGCTACGTAAATAAATAAATTTTGAATACTTACTTACTTTTGGGAGACATTTTTTTTTTAGTTTTGCACATTATTCCGTGTGACATATCAAATGAAAGAACTTACTGTGAGGGTTTCAAATTTTTTTTTTTATAATTTTAAAATAAACACTTTTAAATTTATTTAAGGAAATAGATGAAAATTTACCATTCCTCCCTAACTCCGAAACTACTGAGCCAAATTTTTTAATTAAAATAAAGTTTATTTTTTAATTAAAATAAAGTTTATTTTTTAATTAAAATAAAGTTCATACGTATAGATTACAGAAAAACCTAAAGAAGTCTATCGTCTTAAAATAACATGGTAAATCTCCCAATATTGTGCGTACTAACTTAAATTTGCAGTTGGAATGTATGGGAGAACATGCTTTTTAACTACATTTTTAAGTTTGTTCTTGGGAGAACTACGAAGTCATCCCAACTACGGAACCCTTCATTGTGCGTGGTCCGACACGCACTTGGCAGGTTTTTTATTTTATTTTATTGCGCCATAATAAAAACCTGGCCTTCAGTAGGGATCAACCACTTAGAAGTGAGAGGAGTGGCGCGTGTATACGGCTCGCATATTGTACCTACAAATATCTATCTAGCACTTTGTAATGAGCATCTACTGAAACCAACATTGTCAAATAATAAACACGTGATAGTTATATGGTCCACTAGCTGCGTCCCGCGGTTTTGCCCACATGAATGTCGATTCCGAGAGAATATCGGGATAAAAAGTATCCTAGTGTTAATTCAGATTATAAACTATCGTGTGCCAAATTTAAACCAAATCCGTTCTGCCGTTTTGTCATGTTTGAGTAACGTTCATCCATCCATTCTCACAAACTTTCACATTTATAATGTCAATATTAGTATATACCTATAATATATATATATATTATTGTAGGAAGGAAGTAGGATGCATCTAGCATATTTGTATAAATCAAGAATAAGAACGGTATTTTGACAGGCATTGTGTAATAATTACATTTTTTTTGCTATGTCCCTTTATCTCATTTTCATTTCCGACAAACAATGGTGATATCATTCTTGTTTTCCTAAATGATTTAGACGTGTTAAATGTTTATTCGCATAACTGATACTGTCTAAATTAACGCGTTTATGTTAATTTAGACGCTATCAGATCTGTAGTGCTCATTATCCAACCAGCAACGCAAAACTAATGGAATATGAATATTTTACAAAACAACAAAACATTGTACGAGCATTGCTTTTCAATTTCTACTGATCATTATCCGAGCAATAACGTAAATTTCTATTCAAACTATTGCAACTTCAAAAAACAAGTAGCTATAAACAGTTGCGTATCGTCCGATAATAAACAATAAATCGAGGCTTATGATCGCACACAAAGCTAGGAAGCAATTGAATAGTCCAACCACGCGTAGCACGTATTTATATTGCAAGCGGTTGAAAGGCTTGGCGTGGCTCCAGTTCGCCTGGGTCGAACATCGCTGTCGGCATCGGCACCGGCTAGCGGTTCGTCTACACGCCTCTAGCGACTTATTTTATAACTTGTTTCCGCCCGTGCGCCGCCCGCCGGCGTTTTGTCCGTGAAACATGTTACCATTGTCATAGAACGTTGAATATTTGGACTTTTCAAGAGATTTCTGTTCCGGTAATTATAATTGCTGCCTAAGTCAAAAGTCATTTATTCATTTGTTTAACATAGGTATGTACAATAATAATGGTATAAAAAGATAATAAAGAGTGCGCTATGTTATGCCAGAGAGCGTACAAATGATTGTAATCAATAATCACAATTAAAACACCCTACACCTACTTTTAAGTTTAAAAATCTTGATACGTTATAAGATGAATTAATCACTTCCGTTTGGCTACCGATAATATAGGTCCATCACTGCTTTCATAAAGATGATTTCACATGAACCAGTAAAATGTTACCCGCCACACCACAATGCAAACTAAATAAAATCTTAACTCTTTACTTTTTTGTAATTACTCTATCAAAATCTGCCAATTACTCTAAAAATGTGTCGCTTCACACATAGAAGTATCCTAAACATACATTTTCTTTAAAAAGTCTTATTCCACGGCATGAAACGAAGCACAAATAAAGTAAGTCTTATAAAATTAAATTGAAAGTGTCACTTAGGGAGTTACAAAAAAATATGATAGTCGTAAAGGAATGCGATGTGTTCCTGGCTTATTTCAGTGAGTGAATACAGTAAGTAAGGGGCACTCCGAGCGCTTGCATACGCTTCGGCGAGCGTGCATCGCAGTCTTTGAGCAATTTTATTCAGTCTACAACTCCGCTCCGATAGACAGCGGAACAACGTGCGCAAAAATTAAAAGTTACAACTGTGCATTGTTATGATATAATACCCAATTCTTGCTCATACTATCTGCCCGTTACGATTTTGCTCACAAAAAAAGGACTTCACGAATAAACTTTGTTTTAATAATTTCCCCGGGCACGTTTCAGCTTCCTTCGCATAAATGCTGTTATTATTCATAGCCCATACAACTAAATGAGATATTGTGAGTTATGCGAAGCTGGAATTTTAACGCGTTAAGCAATTTTGAACAAAAATGTAAATGATATGGCCTTATGACACATCAGATTGCAAAGTGTTCATACCTTGTTAGTAGAATGTGTTTACATTCTACTTGATATTTCTCAGTTGCTTTTGATGCCATAGAAACAATCATATCACCTAGATATAAGGGTCATGAGTAACATTCGTATGAAACACGCATCATAAATATCAGATTTTGTATTCTTATTCACCTCTAATTAAAAGCGGATTTGCAAGTGTTGGCAGGTACTTTGTTCCACGATCCTTCATTTCAAATCAATTTACCAATTGCAAACATTATAATATTAGAAAATAAATTGCTTTTAAGCCCAAACGTTTAGGATAAATGTAATTTTACCTGCTTTAGAATATCAGACATCCATTATATTCCATCTTATGTTACGACAGCATAACGGCCTGATTCCGCACTTTCCTTCGATTCTTAGGAATAGAATCAAGGAACTTACAATTATTTTTACAAAGAGCATTGTTATTCGAATTCTAAGAAACCCTTGTGACAGGCGGCCTAGGAAACAAATTGTAAGAATAATTTACTATCGAGGACTAGATTCACAGCCTATATATAAATCCAAACGGAAAAATAAACCTTTCTCTCAGAACGGAATCAGAGCGATTGTCTACACAGTCTAACACCGAAAATAAAACTATCACGGGTAAAGTGCTATGACCCTTGTGGAATGAGCGAGCATTCTGATTTCAGTCATCGTGGAACCTTCTCTCTGCCTTATATGGGTAACCTCAAAACCCGGAGTATACAGCTTGATTAGTGAGAGTAATTACTTAAAGTAAGTACAGCACATTGCGTATTACAACTGACGCGACTGCACATGTAAGGATAGGTCTATCTAGTTCTACACTTATTAATCACTTGCATTTCTATGTTTTAACATCAGCTTCATGCAAATACTATCGGATTTGGCATTGAGCTAAACCAAATTGTTTTGAGTCCAAATAATAATCATTATTACACTTCATCTTCTGTTAAACTTGATACATTAAACGCCGCAGAAGTTAGAGCCTCCTTCACAAACCCACTTCTCCTTCTTATCTGACTTCCCTTTGTCAATATTTATGCGCTGCACACAGCAAGAATCTTCGGTCCGAGAATAATCGTCTTCTTCGTTGTCCTTCTCATCGCTCTGGTTTCATAAAATCCTCTTTCTTTGTCCAGGCGGTTTTCCTTTGGAATGCGCTCCCTCAGAATATCAGGACGGTAACCAATCAGTTCACATTTAAAGTGAAAGCTCGAGAACACATACACAAGAAGTTGGCAGATTCGTCTCAGAATTAAGTTTTTGTAGGTTTTCTTGTTTAACTCTCATAACTTTTTATTTTTAGTTGTATGTATGTATTTATGTATTTATTCTTATATCTTAGCTATAAATATCTTCTAAATTGTCTTTCTGTTATTGCACCTACTGTGTATTATCTCTGCATCACCCTACGGTAGACTGGTAGATAATGCCCAAGGCATTAAGTCCGCCTTTGTACAGTTTTTACTTGTGCATAAAGTTTTAATAAATAAATAAATAAATAAAAGACCAACACATGAGCTAGATCAATAGGTTCCGCTTTCACCTCCCTGCACTTAAGTAGAAATACTCGTTTCTTCGCCGGAACTGGAATCCCCTTTAGATTATTCTTCCTTTAGTATTCATATAGTTTTTATACGTGCTTGACCATGTTGAAATTTTGAGGATGACCCGATCTCGTTGGCTCCTCTTTAAGAATTTGTTAAACAGGGACATGGCTTAATTTTGAATAAAGTCACTTAACCATAAACTACCGTGCCGTGTGGTGCTGGACGTAAAGAATAGCACCATCCCGTTTCCTCCCGTGGGTGTCGTAAAAGGCGACTAAGGGACTTAATAGAGAATGGGCAGCAGCGTTCTCTATGCATTTTTTAACACCATACTGCAATTGCCAACCCGCCTGCCAAGCGTGGCGATTATGGCAAATTCCCCCCTTTTAGGGGAGGCGTATGTCCAGCAGTGGACGTCCTTCGGCTGAAATGATGATGATGATGATGATGATGAACCATAAACTTCCCCGTATTAAAATAAAGGTAGACCTAGGACATTGCGAATCGATGGATACGGACAATTTTTCGCTCTGAGAATTGCTTGTTTAATAATTAGCCTGCTAAGATCTTAAAACCGTTGTTGATTTATCCAAATAACGTGACGAAGTACTTGAAGCCAGCACCATATTTAACAACCTTTAAGTTTACCGACCACGTCTTCTCATTGAGGTAATCCCTGTGATCTGACGATGAGCTTTCTCCTTTATGGCTAGTCAATTCATTCATCGGTAAACTATGAAATAAAATATCTATAAAAATAATAGAGTTGTTAATTTGAATCTGTATTTCGTTCACAGCACCACGTCGTTAATTGTATTACTTCTTTAGCGGATGGATAAAAAGTTTTAAATGTTGTGTTTTTAATGTTATCGGAAATGAAATTATATTACATCATTTCAGCCGAAAGGCGTCCACTGCTGCACAAAGGTCTCCCCCAATTGGGGGGTTTTGCCATAATCGCCACGCGGCAGACGGGTTGGCGATCGCAGTATGGTGTTAAAAATGCATAGAGAATGCTGCTGCCCATTCACTAGTAAGTCCCTTAGTCGCCTTTTACGACACCCACGAGAGGAAATGGGTTGGTGCTATTCATTACGCCCGGCGCCACACGGAACCTAAAAGTAATTATATATAGTAAAATGATTTAATAAAAAGCAAAACAATACCTACTAATGTCAAAGGTTTTATTTATAAAGATATAATTTAAGTTCTAAAACTGTTCTCAAGTAAGTGAAATCCTTGTAATTCAAACTTCTCTAACCATAAATAACTCACTATCGACTAGATTTTCGTTCGAAACTCTGTACTGAGAGTATCATTCAGGCGAGAACCACTCATGTAAGCGGATCTCCGTCGCGAGCCTGTGCATGTACATGTTACAGATAACTAGCGCCTCCCGCAGGTTTACATCGACGAATTGATACGCTTTTCTACACTAAACCGTCTACAATAGAGCAATAGAGCTAGTGTATTCGCGAAATAGTTGTAAGGTTCGACAGTCTAGTGACGCCCTAGCTAGAGTGCTTTGTACATGATCCCGAGACTGCTCTTAGAAGTTTCTCTATGTGGAATATGTGTGGTCTGTCATCTGCAAAGCGATAAAGTTCTAGGAGTTCAAGAGAAATCTCACCCTGAATTTAACCCAATTAGTGTTTTAGTAACAATAAAAATTGAGTGGTAATCATCAGTGTTGGCTTCCATTCCTTCTACGCCTATTAAATGACCTTTATTTTGGCAAACGTTTAGTTTCTGTGCAAAGTATTACTAAATTAACCTATTGATATTATACCACTACATATTATAAAACAAAGTCCTCCGCCGCGTCTGTCTGTCTGTCTGTTCGCGATAAACTCAAAAACTACTGCACCGATTTTCATGCTGTTTTCACCGATGGATAGCGTAATTCTCGAGGAAGGTATATAATTTGTTAAGTTTTTGTATACATTAACGATATTTTTTGGTGTCGGAAAAAAATTAAAATGTGGCTGGTATTTTATAGTATATTGTGGTTTCTAACGAATTCCACGCGAACGAAGTAGCGGGCAGAAGCTTATTGTATTATACAATCATAAATATGCGCATGATAGCTGGAGCGATGTCTTTAAGACCGTCGCTGCCGGTTTACTCCGAGACACGAAATAAGACTTGACGTTGCGTAACCTGTCAGAACTATACACACGGTACAATAGCGGTATTCTTTAATAAAAACCGACCAAGTGCGTGTCGAGCCACACACAATGAAGGGTTAAGTAGTTGGTATAAATTTATGCCTAGAACAAGATTAAAATTGTAGTTTTTTTTTTTTTTTGAAAAACATGTTCTCCCATACATTCCAGGTGCAAATGTAAGTTTGTTCACACAATATTGAGAGATTTACCTTGTTATTTTAAGACCATAGACATCTTATAGGTTTTCTTGTTATCTATAAGTAAAGAACTATTTTATATATTTTAGTAATGGTCCATTTTCATCTATTTTCTTAAATAACCATAAAAGTTATTAATTTTAAAATTATTAAAATGATATAACTGAAATTTTTACAATAAGCCCTTTCATATGATATATCATGTCACACGGTACAGTATGCAAAACTTTTTTTTTTTTAATTTTCTAATATGCTCCACAAAAGTGACCCCCATATACAAAATTCGTTTATTTACGTTACACGTTCGTGTTTGGGTCACAGAAGTTCATATATGTACCAAATTTGACCTTAATCGGTCCAGTAGATTCGAAGAAAATTGGCTGTGACAGACGTACAGACACACGAGTTATTCTTTATGGGTTCCGTTTTTTGCCTTTGAAGGTACGGAACCCAAAAAAAAGTTGTATCATTAATTTCGTAGGTAATTTAGTTCTTTACTCTAAAACCTCATACCCTCTACGTAACTAACCACAGTCATCATCATCATTTCAGCCGAAAGACGTCCACTGCTGGACATTGTTGCCCTATATAAATAGCACGACGAGCGCACTTCTTTGTAGCTCAAATTGTTTTGGTTTGTAGTGTTCTAGATTCTAGATTTAGGTCTAATATAAACACTTTTTATTGTTCTTTTTTGTCTCTAATATTCATATACTAATGTCATGCATACCTGTTATTTGCATGGTTACTAAAACGACAATTTAAGATGTTATCTTTATTTGAATTGTAATTGACTGTACTGTTGGTGTGCTTATTATGAACATGCCGAGGGTGCAGTTACTGGAATCGCACCGGAACGTCAACTTCAAGGCGTTCATCGTGCGTGTTCCGAATCTGTATCTGCCCGTCGTGATGGAAGAAGACTTTTGGCCGCAGGACGTGGTGTTCCGTCGCTTTCGCGGACAAGTTTCACAGGACAGTACAAAGTGCAGCTAGTGCTAAGTAAAGTACTAAGTTTTATATTAAAATATGTATGTTTAGGTTAAGGTATATTTCTATGGGCCTATGTTGCCTGAAATAAATGGTATTATTATTATTATAAATAAATAAATAAATAAGCCTCCGCCAAAGGGGGGGTTGTCATAATCGCCACGCTTGGTAGGCTGGTTAGCGATCGCAGTATGGTGTTAACAATGCATAGAGACAGCTGCTGCACATTCTCTAGTAAGTCCCTTAGTCACCTTTTACAACAACCACGAAAGGAAATGGGGTGGTGCTATTCTTTAAGTCAAACACAGTACCAAATGAATTTCCCAACTTATTGAAATTCGGTAACATTTTCTGATGAGATTTGGTAGAAGGAAATTCAAATTGTATGTTATAATGCGAACAATGCTTTAAGCTCACCTTGATCGTAGCGATTTCGTATTGCCCGGAAATTAAGCCAGTTTGGAGAGCCATTTTATCCCAAATCACACATACCCAAATCCTTTGCAAAACCATATTAGCAGCATCATTTATATGAGCTTGTCACAAAATCTAATTGCGAGCAATAAGTGAGACAAGTAGATATAGACTTACTAGCTTTTGCCCGTGGCTCCGCCCGCGTGGATGGCGGTTATCGCGTAAAAAGTAGCCTATATTCTTCTACATATCCCAAGCTATATCTCTGCCAAATTTCTTGATCACGGTACAGTTTGCAAAACTTTTATTTTTTTTATTTTCTTATTTTTCCCCCAAAAGTGGTCTCTGTATACAAAATTCATTTATTTACGTTGCACGTCCCTGCTTGGGTCTCGGAAATTCATATGCGTACCAAATTTCAACTTAATCGGCCCAGTAGTTTCGGAGTAAATCAGCTGTGACAGACGGACAGACAGACACACGAGTGATTCTATAAGGGCTCCGTTTTATCCTTTTGATGTACGGAACCCTCACAAATACGGACACTTTTTATATCGCATAGCACCATTCTAATCGAACCAGCAATGTAACGCTATCATACTATGTACTCTCCTATTGAAACATTGTGAGAGAAAATAAATAAAATTATTATTATTATTATTTACGAACCACTGTTTGAATTGAGAAAAAATTGGACTTCGCCGCCGCTACGAGAAAGCTACGCCGTAGACCCTGCTGAAAAGTACAAGTCGTTATAATTAATTCATTTACATCTCAGGCAGTGTATCTCGCGAGCTCCATAGATACGCGGACACATACTTCCCCGTTCCAATTTCCTCTATCTTCAGTGGCGTGCATATTTTATGAGTACTTTCGTGGACGCGTGCCGGTCGCGAGCTAGCTTCTCGCATGAGTGCTGTAGGCGAGGTGTTTGGGCGCATCCGTATTAAAATTAAAGTGAATAAGGCGGTGCGCGTGCAGACGGGTGCAAGTGGATGCAGACGGGGCTGGCGTGGAGTGCGTGGCGGGGCGCGCGGGGGGCGCGCGGGGGGTGCGCGAGGGTGCAGGTGCACCTGGGCGGCGGCCGGCGCCCGGCGCGGCCCCACGTGCCCGGGCGCTCAGTCGCTAGTAAGCAGCCGCGGCCGCCTGTCGAGCCCGCCCGGCAGACCGCCGCGCCGACAGCGACAGGTGGCGCCGACGCCCGCCGCCTGCGCGCTCCGCTCGCCTCGACCCGCTCGCTCGCCTCGCCACAATTCATACGGCCGGCTTCAACATCAAACTTAAATATTACGCTTTGCAATAAATCACTGTGCAGTGCTAATTTGTTTTTTAAAGGCAAATAATAAAATCTAGGTGGTTGTGTGCTGATGATATATAAAAATGCTAAGGAACTTTACCCAGTTTTGAAAATACTTTATAACGTGAAACATTGTAAGTACAAGTGTGAAAGATTCACGATGTTAACAAGTGACCGTTAAAATTGATTTTTAAGAAACTGTCTGCGAACTGTTGGTATTTGAAAGTTAAAGGGTTACAAGCAAATATTGTTTATATACGAGTTCGTCATAAATTAGCAGTCTTGCAAACATTCTTATGTGAATATTGCTTTTTTTTTTTTTTTATTAGTCTACAAACTGAGCGAGAAACGATTTTTGTTCGGAAATCTCTATATAATAACCTTTTAATTTGTCCAGCATCTTCCCTGGTGATGAGCAGGATTCGCGTTTGACATTCGATAAATATAGGGTTGTATTTGCTTTCGTTTTAATTTTCAACCCTTAGATTGTGTTCCTAATTTCAGTTCTTTGAAACATGAGCTCTGGTTTTGTCTAGTAGCTCAGCGAGATTGATTAGCAAGCCATTATTACCCAGTTAACTAAAACATGGACATAGTTTAATACTAATTGCAAACGTAAGCGAAAAACTCGTCAATGATCGCATTAAAAAGATTGGAAGATCTTAGTTACAATTTGTCCCTTTGATCAAGGTTCGGGGCTATCTGGTACACAGTAATTAATTAGTTAAAGTAGGGTAGGAACATTTTGAAAGCGATTATATGAGTACCTTTGTGTGCTCGGCCAGTTTATACATATATAAAAGCCTCCTATTTATATCTTCCTACGCAAATATGCGCGAGCCGTCGCCTGTCTGTTTCACCAATCGTAAATTGGGACATGAAACATGAAAATCTACTTCAAACTTCAAAAATGTTCATTGAGCTAAGAATTACTCTTACTTGAGAGTTCAAGCCGTGTGCCATGGAGAATTAAAAGTAATTTTTAAGTCAAAGTAAAATTCCTTTTAACCTTTGAACTTTGCTTTCTCGCTTGTTATCTGAAAGCCAGTTATCGTTGAGGATCAAAAGCTGCCTGTGTGAGATTAAAGCTTCGGTAGATCGGGCGCCGAACATTCGCAGAAACATTAAGAACTGCCACTAGAATTGAATACCCCAATTTTTCTCATTGAATCGTACATGATATTTTTATAACAGAATCCATTGCGCCTTGTTTTATTGTTATTTGAAAGGATGTACGGTTTGAGTCCGATTCAATATTCTAAATAACACATTCCCAAAAGTAATAACATAAACCGATGCGTTATGATTTACGATCACCAATCTGCTCCTACGAATATTAAGCCGCTTAGCTTCTGCTGATGTCAGTTAATGGCGATCAAGTTTAACAGCCAATAACACCCTACACAGAACAACAACATCATATATTAAGGCTATTTTTGATAGAAATAAATATGCGCGTTCCATAACTATTGCTTTTTTAAGACCTTTCAAATTCTCGTTTATTCTGGACTAACAGCCCAATTCGTCCAATGCAAATGAAGCTCAATTAAAACAGATAATATCTTCAGTTCGCGTAACAAGCTCTCCTATTCAATTCATAGGTTATAGCGAGTAAGAAGTTCAGACAATTTCAAACTCTATGAATAGTAATGGATGCATGCAAAGGCGCAATGGAATAGATGTCCGTAGTGTGAGTGTTTCTGTCATTTCGAGTTACATACAGCTGGATGTATTATCAAACGAATATCTATTCTGGTTCAGACAAATAACAATGTCTCTGTAAATATTTCTTGAGTTTTAAGCTTTAGGAAGACTCGAGAACCTTTTTTTGTTTGACGAAATGATTTCTCGTAAGATCTACGTCTCATCACGATATTATATTATAAAGATTCTTAAGAAAATGAAAGATATGAAAGGTAACATGCCATCTTATACGTGCCGTGTTTCGAGTAATCTATAAGATAGTTTCCCGTGGGCATTGTAAAGCAAAGTGATTCCGAGATTTATACCACGAATACAGCCAGCAAACACTAACACATTGCAATCAACGATATGCACTAGTGTGATTACGTATGAAACATCCTCTGGATTGTCAATAAACATGAAATAACATGATAATGCTTCGTGGGATGCACTAACAATCGTAATTAAAAAGAAAATGATTTCATTGGACAACGTATTTTTTTTAATACTAAATGATAATTATTTCTTTCGACAGTGTAAGATGATCACCATCTTAACTATGGTTGTTCCTGTCAAAGAATCTAGAACCGTTCGGATGTTTTATCCAAGCAATTTAAAAAAAACACGCTTATAGAAAAATTATAAGTTGTAATTCCTTAAGTGTTCTTCTACATCTGCTTAGGATCTCCAATACTACCTACAAGCTGTGTTTTATCGGTCAATCAATAATTTATGAACTGCTGTATATTCAAAAGATGGTAGAAGATTTAAGTTAATGCATAGCAACGGTCTTCTAAACTGTAGATTTTAGTGCCTGCGTGTTTTGGCATTAACTTCTGGGTTTGTTGATATTTGGTTGATTTGATACTATATTAAGCTAGTTTGGTTGTTGGATTACGACCACTGCACTCCTTTCGCGTAACACACTATGAATTGCAGTCTCAATGATTTTGAAGCATATTGCTAATCCATCCATCCATACTAATATTATAAATGTGAAAGTAACTCTGTCTATCTGTCTATCTGTCTGTCTGTCTGTCTGTCTGTCTGTCTGTATGTTACGTTTTCACGCCTAAACGGCTGAACCGATCGTCATGAAATTTGTTAGAGATATAGCCTGGGATATGGAGAAGGATATAGGCTACTTTTTCACACGATAACCGACATCCACGCGGGCGGAGCCGCGGGCAAAAGCTAGTTACTTCATATGTTCGAAAAAATTGTCTACTCAACAACGTAAATAACGCAATGAATGTTGTGGAAGTGTCAAAATGATTCTACCATTCCTACCGATAGTGTTAAGCAATTACCCCGCTCTGGTTTAAATATACGAATTAATATGGTTTAAACCAAATCAAATCAAAAAACTTTATTTAGAGCCAAGACTCATAAAGGGTTAATAACATTGTTCTTACAAATACGTGTTAGTAAACAACACAATACGGTGACACATGTAATTGACAACAGTGAACTATATGAGGACAGTCCACTCTGTCCGCTATCATTTTCAGAACCCTATTGGGGCTGGCCATGACTCGTACCACCATTGATGCAGCGCGCTTGCGCATTATAGTGTAAAAACAATTCACACGCGCCTCCGCAAACATCCCTGATGCACTGCAACGCCATGGCAACCCCAGCAGTTTTCTGAACACGTTGTTAAATTGGACACGAAGGGCTCCATACGATGCTCGCGAATACTTCTCCCACAGGCCGCACGTGTAGAAGGTGGTACAGAATGCTCTAAAGAGCGTCACCTTTACGTCTGCAGTACAACGTGCAAACCTGTGGGCCAACATATTCGCGCGCACGGACAGAGCCCTCCGTTCCCTTTCAATATCAGTCTTTAAGGTTTTGTGAATATACTAGTAATAATTTATCAAACGGTTTGTTCTGGTTTGGTTTGAGTTTCGCTATTGGTATCCGAACACTTACTGATTGATAATACTTTCGCTACATGCATTTGAAAAATGGAAATGCACGCAGGCAAAAGATTGTAAGACTTTGACTTAGATTGAAGATTGTAAGACTATTTTTGCAATGTATAAACTCAATCTCCTTTGTATTATATAATTGCATAGCACAGGTGTGAGTACTATGTACTATAGAGCTACCATTTACCGGGTAATATGTCTTTCATTGACTTGAATGTGCCCTGGCGGCTGAATGTCATGCTCACTCAGATGTCTCGCTGATGGTGGCGCGTGTGTTGGATCATTTAGCTCTCTTCAAAATGGTTGAGCTGAATGGTGCTAATCCATGCGTCATGTTCGTGAACCTGCGCCGTCAGTTGGGACTGGTCATCTCTTAACTGCCACGGCTTATTTTAATTATTTAATTTTGGAATTGTTATTGTTTTTTTTTTTGTTTCTATTTATTGTACCTACTCTGGACACTTTTAACGTGTACGATTTTATTTTTTATTTTTACATCGTTCTCTCATTTAGTTGTAAATTCAACATTATAGATGTAACTAGTATTTTTGTAACAATTTAATTTAAAAGAGTGTCCATGGAGTTTCTTGTCCGTTCTTCTCCATTCTCCATTCTCTATTCTACTACGCTTTGGAATGGGCATGTAGATAATTTTTTCTTACTGACCGACTTGACAATTCAAAAGTGCCTATAAGTAAATGGTTTAATTGAAATAAATGATTTAAGTTTGAGTTTGCAAAAGTGCTGAGCTGTTCGGTTGCAAATATTGTACCGAACATATTCCCGAGCACAAGATGAGTTAAGAAAACGATCAGGTAATCATTAAATCACCTTAGTTAAATAATAATACAAATTTTATGATAAACATTATAAAATGGTCAACAAAAGTAAAAGTGTTAACAAAAGCCTGATTTCTCACTATAGTAAGTTGATTTGGTTTAATCTATCAAATCCAATTCCTTCTTTGGATAATTATAATGATTCTAAAAGGAAGACGAAGCACTTTTCTTATTCGAGGCTCACTGCTTTTTATCCACCATCGCTTAATATCGATTCCAGCCCTGTCTTATACCTAAGATACCTATGAACTTTCTTTTACCACTTGTTTCCCGATACATAATTGCTTTTTATTATGCAATTGGCGAAAAGGATCCCGAGAGTACAGTGTGACCTTTTTTCAAAACAGAACTGTCATAGCATCATTTCTATATTCTAATAAAATAAATGCCATATAAAGTTGACATATATATACATATCATGTTTGTTGTTAGGGTTGCGAAACAAAAAAGGAAAAAACGGAACCCGTATAGGATCACTCGTGTGTCTGTCTGTCCGTCTGTCACAGCCAATTTGCTCCGCATCTACTAGACCGATTAAGTTCAAATTTGTTACACATACGAACTTTTGTAACATATATGAATTTTGAATATGGGGGTCACTTTTGGGGGTCAAACCAGAAAATTTTAAAATAAAGAATTGCAAACTGTACCGTGTGACATATGAAATGAAAGGGCTCAGGGGATTACAGATATATATTTTTGAAATGTTAAAATATACATATGCTTTTAAAGATGAACATTTACGATTCTCGCCACTTATCTCCGAAACGATGAGCCAAAAATTAAAAAAAAAAAAAAATGAATACAGAACATAGTGCTTTATTTATAGATTACAGGAAAAACTATAAGATGTATATGGTCTTAAAATAACATGGTAAATCTCTCAATATTGTGAGTACAAACTTACATTTGCAGTTGGAATGTATGGGAGACCTTGTTTTTTAACTACAATGTTAAGTTTGTTCTTGGGACAAATTCATCCCAACTATGGAACCCTTCATTGGTTGCGGGCGAATTTTTTATTTTAACTGTTGTTTGGCAGGATGAAACCACAAAACAGGTGTCGCTGAAACTTCCATGTGTTGCTTCAGTATTACGTAGGTATTATTTACATAGGTAGGTATGCAAAATCGTCCCAACAAAGCAACGTTAGTTACCAATACAGTCGTACAGAGGTGTTCTTTTTCATACGTCTGCCATAAATTGGAATTGATGGTTATGAGTTCGTAAGTACGTGACATCTATTGTTGTTTCGCAAGCGTGCTCCCCTCATTCATCACAGTGTCGCCTATTTTATTGCAGCATCATATTTTCGTTTCTACCGGAAAAAAAACATTATTAAGAATATCTTCTCGTTCTCTTGGCATTTTACCGTTTTTCCACTAAAATGTTGCGCTGCGTTTAAAGCATAATTCACAAGATGATCTTTTTTTAGCTTTGTTACCCGTCTCGCATCGCTAAGCCTTGATTAATCCGACGCTGTGCTCTTTGCTTGTAAAATAATAATAAACAAGTTTTCATCATTTATATTCATGTATAGGGATGTATAGGGATCTACATTTTCTCAAATTTGATAGAATATTGACTAGAGTGACATAAAAAAGGTGTCATGGAAAAGTCCTTAACTATCGTATACCTAAAGCGTTGTTGGTAAAGTGGAAATTCCGAACACTTCAGGAGTCGCCAGCTCTAAATAGCCCTCTGCTAAAGTTATCGACATCATCTGCGTTATTTATAAAAGTTCCCAGCGTTACCTACTTATAGGGGTGATGACGACATTATCTGACTTATTTATAAACATACTACGTTCAAGTTTGTAAAATATTACCGTCATAAACTTTGCCGATATACATATCTTAATGGCTTGTAAATTGAATTTGTATTAGAAACTTATCATGCACAAAGTTCTAGGAGATGTCACATACTTGAAGAACGCGTGCACTTATGTATAAAATAGTAAATATATATATTGGTTTTACGAATTTCTTTTACAATCTTCGGGTCTGAGGGTTCAATCTTTTATGTTTCCTCTTGGTTTTCCGAGTGTGTTATCGTTATCTTGAAGTGGACGGCAACACGTTGTTTTTGTTATTAGGGTTTAATCTTTTAACCGATCTACAAGACGACGGGCGTATACAATCTTGCATCTGATAAAAAGAAAGGAAAGAAGCACGCACGGTAAATATTTACATATAAAAGCATGACATTTCCGCCACACCACAAAATAAAGCTCTGTTAGCGAAGCAAATAAATCTCAAATAGAGAAATTCCCCGGATATCATTCCGACGGATGTTTTGGCAAGCATGACCCTTGTCGGGCCGCCGCGCCGCCAGCCGGCCGGCTCGCCGCCCGCTCGTCGATACGTAGATAACAGGCGCGTGGCGGTGCTCTCAGTCGACGATCCACTATTTCGCCTCCCAAATGAACTCGCTGGCCAGCCTTGACAAATTAATTGTAGCCAAAGCAGTAACCATTAAATATAGACCACCTGTTGTGGCGGGAACTTTATCTTCTGATAACTCGACAGGCGTATCAGAGAATCCATTGTAAACGTTTCAGGATATAAGCGTGTAATTTGTAGAAACAATATCTTATGTGATCGTGACTTTAACTTTAGGAAAATCTACTGGGTGTTAGTTCTTGACTGTTGGCAATCAGAATGTTTGAATATTGAACAAGAATGCTGTAGATATAAAGTGACGAGGTGTTCTCTTGTTGTAGGTCCTGCGCGGAGAGGTGCTGCGGGCGAGAGGTTGTGGAGGGCGCGTCGCGGAGCATGTCGCGGCGATGACGCGGCGCGGCATGCCCTGCTGACATGGCACGCAGCCGCTCCGCCCTCCTTACACTGGCAGCTATCGCAGCACTCGCCGGTAATGTTATGCTATTTGCTTTTTGTACCTAATCCTCGCAAAAAGTATGTATAGGATGTACATAAATTCGGAGTGAATTCTCCGACGTCGCATTGAATAACGCGACGTGGCATGGATGTTCCAAAATATTATAATAGTATGACATATGGCTCTGGTACAGCTTGCAAACCGAATTCAACAAGACTAATTCTTAAAGAAAACTGAACATTTGCATAATAAGATTGGATCATGCGATTAATTCCTTATTAAAGTGTTAATATAGGAAAAAATGAATTCTATACATGCATTGGTGCCGATTCTCTTGTACAACTGAACGAAACCAACTAAACTATCACTAAAATTCGTTACTTTTGGCCATGAGAATCTTAAAGATATCCTGCAAAAAAAAAAACTAAATTTAAAAATAATTTGACACAACTAAAATCGTATATGACAATCGCGACTCCACGTGGTATCTTTTTTTTTGGCTTCTTAACGTTGTACTTGTTTGTCCTACCCCGTGATTTTTTTAGAGCCAGCCTCGGCGTGTTTTATATGGAATTTTTCACTTTTTGTATGGAAAATATGAAAAAATGATTACCTACATATTGAGTTATAGAGGTTTATATGTTTTTTAAAGGGGGTTGAAACTTTCATTACTTTTGCGATAGGACACACCATTTTCGAGATATAAGCAAAAGAAAAGAAAAAAAAAGATACAGTAGGTTCTGTTTTTGCACCTGAACTCGAGGTGTTGCATGTTGGTGTGAATTTTCAACAAAATGTTCATGACAACTAATTTTTTTTACCTTTTTAATTGCGATTAAAAGTAGTCAGATCTAGTAAGAAAATCAAAATTTTTGGTGAAAAACGTCAAATTCAGAATAGCAAAATTTCCATTTTTACTTAGTGCTGTCAAACTAAAATATAGTTAAGTTGTGTCACTTTAGTCAATTTTAGAATGGGAAATCGTTGTTTGATAGGAATTAACTAAATTTTGGTGATTTTTAGCCTAGTTTAGAGAATTTTGTGACAAGAGAATCGGCACTATCGTCTACTATTTGCATATCGGATACATCTTTATACCAACACATACAGTGTATATACCCACACCTACATTCACTATTTCTTTTACGTCACTACTGTTCAATGAATTGAATAATATATTCTGAGATAAGAGTAAAGTTCGCAAACATGTAGAAGGAAAACATCACCGCACACTATTGCAAAACGTCAATAATTCTTAAACTGCTTGGTCTACACTGAAAGTTTATTGAGGGTAGCGGTTTAAAACGTGGCCGAGTGCGTCGAACAAACACGGCTATTATGGCTATTATTGTTAGGTACATTGTGTCTTGCAGTTAAAACGACGCATATTTGCGCCATTTTAAATCAACGGACAACTGCAATGGTGTGTAACGAACGAATGTTTATTGTACTTGGGGCTGCTGTTATTGGATTACGTTTTATATGCGGCTTAGAAAATGAACAAGTTTTCATAGCCAACGTTCTAATAAAGTTATTTGGCATTATTCCATTCTATTGACGATGAAGCGGTGTCTTAGCATGAGATGTTATGCCTGTTATAAATTATAGTAACAGTGTTTCAAATTGTGCTAGAGAATAAACAGTTGGAACTTCTATTTCCACTTTCAAATAAACGATTAAATGTAATATGCTTTATACTTATCAACACGCCGAACTTAACTAACTAAATGTAATTAATTAGAACGATGACCATGTTCCAATACGTAGACGGTACATGCGTTACAACATCAGCGAGTATAATATTTTTAGTGTCATGTGTTAAGACCCGCATTCTAGAACAAAAGGCGTCATTCGTATTCGCCCTACCTACATAGCTTCATGGCTACGCTATATTAGACTCCAATAACTACATAATTTAGAATGTAATGTCACCAAACTACAGTTCTTTGAGGGGTCACACAAGTCTCTTTGAAACGACCTATCGAAAAATATAAAATCGCTTCGAATCCTTTGGATATCGACTATGTTTGAGTATTGCAAACGAAAAAGAATAACATAAGCTCATGTGACCCAATCGACATATTTTTTGTTGTTGTCCATTCCGAATGTGTCACATAAATTCGTGATTTAGCCTCGAAAATAATAAATTAAATGCGTACATTGTAACGTATTACTAAACCGGGCCTCAGCTTTGTTTTGTGCGCTCATAATTTGTGTCACTAAACCTTCGCAGAGCAGCACACTCAGATTATGAGGATTATGATTTGCTGCTCACCTCCAGCAGCGAATAACTCAAATGAATAATTCAAGAGTCGTTCTCGCCCCCTCTCTATGATCAAGTAGAAACATAAGAGGTGTATTTGTGCCAGCGCGATAAACGGCGTCTATTGAATTGCTTTTGAACGAAAACAATGGGGCGAATGTAGTGCAATAGCGCATCTTGAAAAGCACTGTCATCGTGCCTGCTAGCTTCCTTGTTCCTGTTGTCATGTCTTCTATGCTTATTGTGTGCGACGTGAGGCTGGTTATCTTATATTGTATCATGGTTTTAATAAAAGAAGAATATAAAGATAAGGATCAATGTAATATTTAAAGTAATACGACTTGGTTTTGAGAAATCCCCAAAGATCGTTGCCATGATTATACAGAAGATAAAGATCTTCCTTCGGTTTATAATCAAATGGAGCATAACTAAGATATAAAACATTATTGAACCCGGTACCCATAAACCAGTATAATCCTGTTGTCGTCTCTTTAAGCCGAGGACAACAAACCTAATGAATTTGTATTACCATATTCTATTAGCTCGGATAATGTATTCACTTATAGATCCAAGACTGCCACGTTGAGCTACAAATAGTTGGATACAACATACCTGTGGTTACTCGGGAGTCGTGAGCAGATAATTATAATTGGATATCTGTATGCCAGCATCACGTAATCTATGTATTATGCTGTGCTAAGGCAAGTTGTGCTCGTCGTAAATCAGTCAATACTGACGACCATATAATAGTGGTCTCGCATCTCTGGCTGCGCTTCAGTAGACCATTGTATTATTGTGATAGAAACAATGCAATGAATTATTGTAATATCTGGGATTGGAATTGTGAGATATCTTTCCTGTGGGTGATGAAAACGTAGCTCATCTGCGAATTCCCACATCGCATTCAGAATTTAACAGTTGCCTACCTACGCAGTAAGTACTATTCTTTCTGTCACTTATATTTATTCCGAGCGAAATATGCAGTAAAAGTCCAAAAACCACGATCACCATGGTGATCGTTGACATTGATATTATACGCAATTATACTCCAGCTACCGTCAGTCCTTTGCCATACTCATCTGACTCTGCCCTAAGCCGAGGTTCGTACCCCACAGGGGGTGCCCTTAGCGTGCAGTCGTTCAGTTTATAAGTTTTTACGCCCTGGCTGGAGGCTTTAAGTTTTTAGGAGCTAAAAAAAAAAAACCCTGACGTGTCAATTGTTTTTATTTAATTATGTTATTGCTGGGTGGCCAATAGTAGATACAAAATTTGATATAAGTTTTCGAGTGACAAAAAAAAAGTTTTAATTTTGGAGACTAGTGTAATTTACTGTGCTCAACTAAATACTCGTAGCTACGGCGGACGTCACTACTACGATACGCGTCATCGCTACGGTACGTCATTGCTACGTTACGCGTAGCCGGTGCTACGCCGTAGGCCATTCTATCTACTTTGTCGTGCGCCTTCAGTAAGGAACCCAATCTTAAGTTACGCAAAATCAGGATGACTGTAACGGAGATCATTCTTCCCTGAATATTTGTTTAATGTATCTATTATGTGTGTCCTGTATATGTTTGTAGAACATTCTTATCTACTATATAAAAATAAGTCGGGTTTTCCTTCCTGACGCTATAACTCCAGAACGCACGAACCGATTTCCACGGTTTTGCATTCGTTGGAAAGGTCTCGGGCTCCGTGAGGTTTATAGCAACGTTTTACAAAAAATTAGGGTAGGGTAGGGTAGGTAGGTAGGTAGGGTAGGGTAGCGTAGGGTAGGGTAGGTTGGTAGGTAGGTAGGTAGGGTAGGTAGGTAGGTAGGTAGGTAGGTAGGGTTGGGTAGGGTAGAGTAGAGTAGTGGAGTTTATACTATAGCTTTTGACAGAACGAAGTCTGTCGGGTCAGCTAGTTGTCACATAAAAACATGGCATTCGTTCTTTAATCGAAATGAAAATCAGAAATATTGTCCTTTATAAATTCTTATGTCACCATCATCATCATCATTAAACGTTTTTCTATTGCAGAACGCTTTTCAGTGATCGTAAACATTTTAGCACACTGTTATACATAAAATAAAACCATGTCAATAATATCATTCCATAAAAGTTCATTTCCTTTTATGTGGGCTATTTATACGAAGTTGATTTACAAACGAGTCAGTTCTATCGGTGTTTGTGCTCAGTCATTATTTGTCTTGGATGCTTGCGAGAAATATTTTTTATTTCACTGAATACTAGCGTTGATGTAATAAAAGGGCTTCACTGATTTTGACTCCTCGAATATTATTATAGTAACGCATCAGAATCTTTGTCGTTTGTCACGAAGCTCGGTGTTCACAGGTTTTATTCGAAAACCAGGAAAAAGTCGAAATTAATAAACATGTCGAGGTTTCCTTTGTTATGTCTTTATTAGGCATAATCATTTATGTTTCATTAAATGAATTTTAACACAAGGTAAAGTCGGGGGATTGCACGGGTATTTATATATATAAGTAAGATTAACATTGTTAAGATAAGCCTAAAATTGATAAATGCTTAGTCATTATATTCGTGACAGTGACTCACTGTCGGAGCTATCTCACGCAAGACTCGGAAGAAGATCGCATGTAAATGTGTACAGTTTCGAGAGTAGATAATCAACATAAATAGCATTTAATAATAGGATGCCACGTAGCTTCACTGCGGCCGCTGTAAAATGGCTAGGATAGGTCTAGTGCTTAAGCGCTTAGTCTCAAATAACACCGGGCATCGTTGTGCTTAGATGCACCGTAAATATATCTTTATCGTCAGTAAAATTCTGTACAGTCTGTTTAAAAACTATCTAGTGACTTCGGAAGGAACACGTAGAATAGATCAGGCTTTACGTGTTTGAACATAAAACGTTCACCTCTCTGTTTATTTACGCTGTAAAATTAAATTGGTGTCTACTTAGTGGTCGCTGGTGAGCGGAAACCACTATAACAAGCTGTACCTACATGCATTATTCTAATAATATGGCCCATTACGTCAATTGCAGTAATTTGCTTTAGATACTAATCGCACAGGGTTGTTGCGTCGTCTTAATAATTCAATGAAGAAACCAAACAATCTGCCTTTTGCCAACTATGTATATTGGGGTCGGCTGCCAGTCTAACCTGATGCAGCTGAATACCAGTATTTTAGATGGAGCGACTGCCTATCTGACCTCCGCAATCCAGTAACTGAGTAATACGATACCCCCTTTTTTTAGGATTGGAAATCATCAAATGACCAGCGCTCTGGGTGGAGCGGAAGGGAGTGTCAGACTCTTACTGACTAAAACCTACCCGTGTTCCTTCCTTGGCCCTTTATGTTCCGGGGCAGCGGTACCCCTTTCGGACAATCCCGCTGACCCGGCAGGCTTGGGCCCTAATGGGCCCCTCGTCGTTGCTCACATCTCTTTGAGGCGCGCGTGGAACACGTACGCGCCGTACGGCACGGGCCTGGTCCTGATCGGACGGTGAGCTACCCATTACTCACCGCCCGCAGGCCCGCGCCTACGGTAGCCGGGAGTCGTCACGCGGCTCCCGACGTACGGAGCGTCTACCGCGGCGGCTGGGACGGGAGCCTTCTCTCCCTCTTCCATCCCGCCAAATACGATACCCCTTAGTAAGACTGGTTGTCAGACTTTCGGGCTTCTGGCGACCCATAATGACTGCCAAAGATCCACGAATAACAGCCGGGATCAACGGCTCAACGTGCTTTCCGAGGCACAGAGGAGTCTCAGTATGTAAAGATGGTCACCCATCCACGGACCAACCTAGCCTGATGGATCGACCCGTGCGGCCGTTATTATTTAGCTACGAGCTCCTCAATTCAATGAATATATTATATCAACTTCAACACAAACAATGCTCGGACTTCAAACTTAACATTGTTTTCTCCGGAAAACTTTTAACTCTGAAGCATAATCGAATAAAACCACTTCTCGCAATAGAGAGACTAAAAGCATTGGCTTATTTTATAGAGCAAATTACGGATAATACTACGCCCACGTACCTATATGATATGTTACGAGCAACCTTATGAATAATTAATCGAAACAAATTGGTTCCACTCGATAATTTATCAAAACCGGATTGACAACCGCAAACAATAATGCTCTCAACTTTTCTGTTGTGTATATACTGTTATCTCCATAAAACTTTAAGGCAACCTTCATAAACATCAATTTTAAAGTTGTACCATAACAGAGTTATTTGGCAAGACTGTGACAATATCGCATCGCTGTCAGAAAGTGGTGTAATCCATGATTGATGATTGCTTTCTACGCAGTAACTTTGGTGCTTCACAAGAAAGGCAACTGTTGCGGGGCTTCTGACTTTGTAAACGAAAATGTACCTAATAGATAAAATATGTATTGTAGGTCTGTTACAAGGACCGAGAAATCATTACTATCTGTTGTTAATATAAAGATTTAAAGTTTAATGATGTACGAATTTGAACACCCATATAAGGCCGTGTTTTATAGATAAAAATTAAGCATAATAAATAAGTATGTCACTATATTTCTTCCCTCCAATACTCAACAAATGTGAAATATTTATTATTATACTATAGTAAACAATTGTTATATTAATGCTCATTCTTGACTTGTTAAATTCATTTTTTTTTTTTTTTTTTTTTTTTTTCATCCTGTCTACATCTAATTATATGTGCATGATGTGGTCTCTTATAATTGAAGGAGCATCATTAAAAGAACTTTTTTATTATTATGATTTATATTGTATATGTGTATCTTTTGTTTGCGATCCCAAATAAATAAATATCAATTTATACTCACAACTGACCCATGATTAAACCTAAGCGTCAAAAAGATTCTAGTTCAAAATTACTTTTTTACCGTCTACTCTTCACTAAAGCCATTTTTCTTACCAAATACGATTTTTTTGCTATCAGCTACTAAAGTTCAGACACACTTAATGAGAACCAAAACTATTTCATACTTTTTGCTAACAGAAACATTAAATTATACTGATTGTTATTTGACGAGACCAAAAGACGTCGATATCAATAGAAAGTTTTAAACAAATAGGTAGGTACTATAATAAATTGGCACTTATGGATTTAGAACAAGCACCATCAAAGCAATGTAAACATTGATGCACGTATCATATTATAGTTACCTACCTACTGACTAACCGACTTCTTTACTTACCTGCCTGTCAACTTGAATTTGCTCTTTGCGAAAAGCCTTTCATAAATGCGTGTTGGTTCAGAGGTATTAAAGGCTTTTTTAGTTTTACACATTGGTAAACTGAACATGAAAAACGATTACGTTACCACGATTCCGTTTAGTTTTCGGATTTGTGAATTTACGTTACAATATTCGACAATTTGTCTGTTATTGTCAGGGTTTTTTTGGAATGTAGGTATGCATCTATACATGCAATATAGCAGTGTAACTACCAACATGCGTCATACTATTATAAGTACAGTAGTGTGATTCTGTTAAAATCTGACGGTGAAAACTTAGGTGAAGTGAGCTTGAAGTGAACTGCGATTCCACCTGATGCTTGGGATTTACACTATTGACAGCTGTCTCCACGCTCACTTCACCTACGGTTTTACGGTGAGATGGTTACAGAATAGCACTGCTGATCGGATAATCGGATGCATATTTACCTAAAGTTGAGGTGTTGGCTTGGATTATGTATCGAAAAAATCCCGCGGTTCCGGGATCGATGAATTTAGAGTTCTGATTATTGATTGTATATTTACTTACGTTCAGGAGTTGGCTAATATGGAATTCACTTTTGTATCGATCGTAAAATAAACGCGCTTCTGGAATTGATAAATTTACTACTTTTTAACTATAGAAACGAATGCTAGCCTATAGTGTGATGTAAAATAATACCACATATTTAAGAAGTCGTTTCTATATCATGTATCCGATTAGTTGAGCATTCCGGGATTTTCTGGAATCCCGGGATCTATATTAACAAAAAAATATTTAAGAATCCGCTTCCATAGCCAAAAATTAACTTTAGGTAAATATTCATCCGAATATCCGATCTCTAATTCTAGACGCGGCGGCCAAAAGTACTTAAGTCTTTTAAGTTTAGATTTGACTTAAGTGCTTATGGCTTCCGAGTCTAGAATTATAAGTGATGAAAATGGGCCTAATAAATGAGCGAGCTTTTTTGATCACCCTTTAAATATGAAGACGCAATTCCGATATGAACTCTACAATTCCAAGTTTCCAGAGTGGCGGTTTGTCTTTGCCTACAGTTTAAGTATTACATTGTATACACAGGGTGTTGTGTGTGCGCCCCGCAAGGCAGTGTGCAGGGCGGCGTGCAGGGGGGCGCGCAGGTCCCGCCAGGGGTACCGCACTCCACCGCGCCGCCGGCAGGGGTCGGCGGCATACGAAGGTACCATACCAATCAATTACTACTGTTTTTTTTTTTTTTTTTAAATAAGCTACACCGGTAACGTAGTATACAGAACTTTCCACTCGTCCATAACATGCACACATACGTAACAATTGTTTATAAAGCATATGTACTCGTACTAACAAAGCTTCCGCGCGTTCGGACTACGCGAATATATTTTCCCCTCAGACGCAAGATACGCGTGAATATCGATACTTCCGGCATACGCTTGCAAGACGTATGTGAACTCTAAGTTCTTATCGGCAGACAACCGCGCCACACTCTAAACATACACTGCCATTAACAACTATATTTCAAAGTATCGATTATTATTAGAATACTCTTTGCTTTTTAGAAAGATAATTATTAACCTCGCACATAGAACTAACCCAGCCCACCTTCGTGGTGCTTTCCGGTTAAATTCCATGCTATTAAGCGATTCGTTTGTGCGTATGTGTGCAACGGTGACACATGAAGAAACTTCGGTTCTGTATAGTATGTAATCGGTGCAATAAGTGCTACACTAAAATTTCACGTAAATTAAAAAAATAAACTAAATTTAAAGCTAAGAGCGGGTTTACCATAATTTATAAGCAGGAGTACGAAGTCACGACTTTGATCGCCAGTCCGACGCCTCTGCCGTTGAGCTATTGTCATTTAACCCAACTTTCATATCCCAAGTAGGTTTATGGCATAGTTATACCTGGAAAAGCAATTACGACCTTCATTTGTCACAGAGGAGGTCGACCGGTACTAAGTTCAGTGTAATTGAAATCAGTTTGGGTAACCAGTTACTATGTAGGTGTATAAGATTTTGTAGACTGTACCTACTCTTAGAAAAGTATACGTCACACATGTTACAACCTTCTATTTGTCGCTGGTATTTACTTATTTTAAAAGTTTTGAGCACATATTTTTAAGCAAGCAACGTTTACCTACTTATTACTTTCTCAGTTCTTTGAAAATAGCTCTAGAGTTAAGTGAAAGGAATTAAGTAGTGGCTTTCTTGTTACGTTATAAGGCACTTTACGTTCAATATCTTGAAAAAAACGGTTGAAATGTAGCAGGCGTGAAATGTGAATACGATATCAGGGATTTATCTCTGGTACTTTCGATCAGAATTCACTATTCCGTATTGGTGGCTCTGCTAACTAATGACGTTGTGGATACTAAAACGAATCCAACTATTTATTACCCCATTGTGATACCCTTTCTGCTAATCGATTAGCCCATTTAGGCTGGAGGTAATAAAACACATTCACATAATGCACGGGAAAAGCGTAAGGAAGACCGCAGATGACACACTTTTTGTTGGCCAGAATTTCACCAACCGACTTCGAGAAATTCATTTTTGTAGGTTTTTCCAATGCCCCTTCGAAATATAACATTCTCTTGCAGATTATAATCAGAGTCGCGCTCTACTTTGGGGATATTTTTGTAGCCCAAGTTAAAGTACTAGATCGGATCTTGATAATATGGTTGCCAACAAAAGATTGAGCACCGATTACTTTCAGTCGCCTGTGGTCTTCCTTATCTGTTTTCATCCCCTCTGTAGCTGATATAAACTATAACCGTAGAACGAATTAACTACGTAAATACACACCATTGTGATCCATTAATCAGCACAGTATCGTTAATAAGTGAGTGGCCAGTCCGCTACGATGTAAATTGGGCACATTAGCAATCATTTGTTAGAAACTCAGTCGTAGACTAGGTAATAATGCAAATCCACAAACCCTGTAAGCCTTCATTCACGATAAAAGGTATTTCAGTAAACAAAAACGGAATTAGTGAAGGATATTAAAATATATTAGAAGTTATCCGATCCTAATTTTTCATAAAACAAAAGATGAGCACAAAAGCTCTAAAACCACTACGCATTAAATCTTAATGAAACCGTTAAACCTACCTGATCATTCATTCCAAATTGCTTGCAAAATAATTATAGCAATCAAATAACGCAATGAATATTGCAGTTACAATGAAACAGAGTAATACTTCAATGTATTATGCAAAGGATAATCTTATGAGCAATATTATCTATGCCAACTCTACAAAAGTATTGTAATTTTAACAGACCGCGCTAATAAAGTTATGAATTCACTTCCCCAATGACTAGGAACTAAAACTTAGGATGCTTAACGAAATTAAACACATCAAGAACATGCATGAATACTTAACGAACTTAACTTGTCTAGTCTTCATGCAACGGAAGATGATTCTGACGCTTAAAGCTTACTACTTCGGAACAAGTAGCATAGTAAATATTTGCGTTTATATTCGTCGTATCATTGAGCAACTAATTGTAGCAAATGTAGGTAGGTAGTCTCAAGTTGAAACCGATGCACCAATAACTTAAAACTAGTGACAAGGTCTGCAATAGTTTAAAGGCTCTCACGGGATACTATAAAATAACCCCGTAACATGAATCTACCGCACAACTGATGCCACTACACTAAACCCTATTTATGTAACCAACTTCCCAAGTAAGATTATATATATGGCCATTGTAGCAAGTACCTGTAGGTAAACATATTCATAGATAGGATATTGGAGATTTTTTTATTGAAGTAAGTTTTACTTACGAAAGAGAGGTTGACAGTTATGTGTACCGCAGGTGCGTGCGAGTAGGTACTCCGTTTCCAGTACTTATCTAATATCCAAGTTTGTTTCTCACTCCAGTAAATAAAGCAGCGAATTCGTGAGGCATTTATCGAACAACTTTTAAATTCCACTCCGCTTGAGAAATACATTCAGTCAGCGTCGGATTCAAATCTTTGGATAGGAGAGATAGAACAGAAGCCCCATGAATAAGAAAGTTTGCCCCTGGTTACAAAATTTAGGGGGTTGAAAATTAAATTAGTTATTAATACGAAAAATTTAATAAACGCAGGTAGTGTGACCCAGGAGACGCAACGCTCCGGATGCCTGCTTATCCCGTTTATTTATTTATCCACCATTGCATTTAATGTTGGTTACAAAAGCTGTCTTCTGAAACGATTATAACTATAAACTCAGCCGAATAGAATTTCCTTCAATAGGATAGGTAGATACTTTTCCAAGATTTCCACATATTCTCAAACAGACTTAGAGGTTAAACGTTTCCACGCGCGTTCAATGAAAGGGTATCTATCATATAAGAACATTGTAGTTTACGATAGGTCGGTAGGTACCTCATAAAAATGCTTTTATGATTCTATCTCCCTTTTCTCTGTCATTGAGTGTTAAAACATCAACTTTATTGTAAATACCTTGTAATATAAGTAAGTGGAAAGATAAAAATATGTAGATAACAAGGATGCTGGAGCCGAAAGTGGCATTGAGCTAAAGTATGTGCTCACAGATAGATGATAATAATCGATGAGGTTGTCGAGACATGATGTGAACGGTTCGCGTACAAGAGCAAGACATTTGTGTGATATAACATCACTACCTATATAAAGCCCAAACAATATATAACTGACGAATTTTTACATTGATTTATCAATGAATACTTGTGAATATTTATAATTTTGTTTTTATTTACTTGATGTGCTATGAGATCAAAATATAAATATTTATTTCATATTTTATTATCCGCTACAATACCGGTGCGACGAGATAATGTAAGTCATTTGTTATTTAGAGTGTTTTGACAAATTTTTCTTTATAATAAATTAGGGGCCAAAGGCAGAGATCATTTTTGTAAGCCATCAATTGTGTCCGATGGATGAACAGTTCCGATGCATGACGATAACATTACATGGTTGACATTTTGCACGTTTGACTCACAAGTAGTTCGTAGGGTAATTGAAGCAGGGACGATTGATCAATGATGTTAGCGACTAATGGTTACTAAAATAAGTAGGTATTTTATTTAGCTAATAATATTATTGTATTCGATTTTATTAAATCTTAAAAGTAAAGAACAACAAGAATTTAGTAGAATCCAAACCTACAAATATTTCCTGTAAACACGTAACTATTATTTATTCCTGATAATCCATAATAACGTAACACTGAATCCTAAATGCTGCGAAATTGAATTGTTTTAAACTATCATCCGAATATTCAAACAAGACATTTTTTCGGCAATTCAGAATCGACTGCATCATCTACCAGATCCATACCCGTTTCCATGATAATCAGCTTTGGTTTTTGAATTTATGATACAAAATTTTATTCGCTTTAGTAACTATAGTTTCATAATACCTATTTATCACGGTAGTTACAACTGCATTCGCATGAACCACTTATTTACACTAGGCATATGCACGAACCGCAACGTAAATATCCTATGGACGGAAAATGGTAACAATTCAATTTCGCTTTTTTGCTACAGTCAGTATCAAAGTACAATTTGTACGAGCAGTATGCTTCAGCATTGAAGGCTTGGCTTTACGCCAATTTTGCGATCAAAGCACCTTCGGCAGCTTTGCTGTCTCATTACAAGCAGTGTGCAGTGGTGTGACATTATTTTATTAATGTAGACATACTTAGCATTTTATATCTAAGTAATGTTTTAATCTAGGCATTACTAGCTATATGTAGGTAGTATAAATTGTTTGTGGTGTAGAACAAAATTAATGAAACTTTCACGTTTCGCAGATTCAGTCAATATTCCAGAGGGAGAGGATACCGCGACTGGCGCACGCGTGGCGACCCCACGCTCATCAACTCACTCTGGCGCAGCCGGCAGCCGCTGGGGATACGCAAGCAGCTCGGTTAGATTCACACATACTACGTTTCGTTCAAAGCTGTTCCATGACTCAAAACTGGTTTTATCATGACCTAATTTGACGTTGTGTGTTCCGTAGGAAACGCGGAGGTATACATAATACTAGCGCTGCTGATCGGTTTCGTGACGGTGGTGGTGGGGTGCTGGCTGTCCGACAACTGCTGGTCGCCGGAGCCCGAGGACGTGCTGGCGGGCGGCTGACCCGTGGCGGCGGGCGCGTGCACGCACGTGTAGCGCCCGCCGTCCGCGGCGGACAGCGTGTGCGGCGCGGGCTCGCTGTCGCCCGTGCTGCCGCCTGCCCGCGCGCCCGCGCTCCTGCATGCCGCCACGCACCTCTGCCGCGGCGGCTGCCTGGCCCTGCCCTGCGATACCAGGCGACAGCCTCCCGTTTTTTGACAGGAGTCTACGCACTACTCCTGCCGGCTGCACGAAAAGACTAATGGGAATCATATTCCTACTATTGCAAACGGTGGAGTGTGCGATAATTAACTCATGATACGCTCTCCTGAACATTTTCTGACGGTCGCTCCTTATCGTATAAATTGGGTTGTGTAAGTGGAAAGTGTTCTTGACTACTCGTGAAAATGGTGATACAGTGCAGGTAAAACTTTTAATGAACTCTAAGAGCTTTGGTTTCAATTTTTGTGTAATATTAATACCATAGTTACGGTGTAAAGACATTATAGGGTAATTTCAATGATGGTACTTGTCGGTGTACTTTGTATCGGTAGCCGAGCGCTCGGGATTAGTACTAGGAGGTTCACTGTGTATTACTGAATCTTATCGTAGGCTACGCTTCTAGCGGTCGCTCTGATTTCAACTCATCTGACGTAACCTTACCTGACGGTGGTACAGCTACGTTTTCCATCTGAACCACCTTCCTATTGTTTCTAAAAGTATGTGCCTTGAAACGCTTTCCTCGACTTGACTCGTAGATTAGAGCGTGTTTTGAACCATTTAGAAGAAATTTCTTCTCTCTGTCTGTACGGACAAGTAATCCCATAAGTGCAATACACATCATGACCGTGCCTTTACCGTTCTATAGACTTTGAGAGGGACGTAATTAACAATAGGTTTTAAAAATACGCTTTCCTCGATGGAGGGTCAACCTACCAACGATTACTTTTGTATTTTTGTAAAATATCCAGCTTGTTTTATTGTTTTGTGGTAATTAAGACGCAGTTAATAGTATAGAGGAAAGTGACTTAGGACCAAGAAGTCTTAATAAACGTGCGTCAATTGAATATTAATAATCTTTTCGGAATTACCATCGCAATAGGATAAGATACAACTTTGAGAGACAACGACATGGGTATTTGACTAAAAGTAGAATTTTGATATTTATTTCGCAATGTTTGCATTATTGTTGATATAAACCGCAAAATTGGTCATGAGTACCTGCCAATGTCCTATGCCTACTTTGTCTTACCCATACCTTTCTCATGCATTATTAATGTGAAGTTAGTCTAGTGTCAAGCATTTAAATAAAACGTTTGTAAACAATAAAATAAAACTACTTTAATAAATACGAGATAATAAAAACACAACGAGTATGAGAATAATAAAAACATCTAAAAATAGCAAATAAAGTTGGCGTATTCTGTGTCTGTATAATGTTGGGCATAGAGAATGGAGCATCACAACAGAACTCATCACAAGACACGACTATTGTGCAAAGACAACGCTGTAATTCTTTGTACATGTGGAGTTATTCCAGAGTGTGCTCTCGGTTTTGTTTAGTACGAGCGTGGCGCAAACTTTTAAATTACGAAATAATACCCATCTTCATTCGTTTCATCTGTTTTTGTGTTGCGTAGTTACCCTTTCTATAAAGAACCTACTATACGTCTTGTACAGCAAGTATATTGTAAGGTCGGACTTAGAATAATAAACGTCGTAAAAAACTGGTAGAAGAACCTTAGCGGCTTATGTGTATTAATTCACTGCAATCCAGTTACTGTAAATATGTAAGCACTAACGTATGGATACAATAACGATAAAGCAGTCAAGTTTTATCAAATTAAACGAACACTCAGTTATACATTTATAATTCATGTAAATGAAGGTGATACAACTGCTTTTTATATTGTAATGTTTCCGTCGCTCAGGATACAAAACTATAGACACGTAAGAAGTTAGCAATGTACATTTAAACGTTCATAATTATATAGGTTTCCTCTTCACATAAATCGAGCACAAGATATATACTGTCTTAATGTTGAATTAAGTGTGTGTACTTTTCTTTGTAAGCACAGATAAATAATGTAAATATTATTGACAAAGGATGGCATACTTATTAAGCAATACACAGTAACTCAGTTCGTAAGGAGTCTCTGTGATCTTTGTTATATTTCTTTGCCTCGTTCAGTTGTTCATATAGCCGGCTAGTCCCATACAAGAATATGTAGTTGAACACACGTACTTAAGTAAACGTCAACACTATAGTCTCTTCTCGTGTATTTATCGTTTATGTTGCATTCTCGTGGTAGTGATACTTGTATTTGTAAGACACATAATGTATAAGTTGTGTGTTTAGTATACCCATTAAAATTAAATATTTGTCGTAGAGTTAAGGAACCCGACTGAATAGTCAAAATTTTTAAGCATTATGTAAATTGTAGTTAGGCGGTAGTCGGTTATAGATAAACATTTTACCCAAATAGTTCGACAAGTGCGAACCGAGGATTAAAATACTGAATGAAGAACTTGATTTACAGTTGGCCAGAAACGTTTGTATTCACTTCATTCGCATTATATACCATTAAGACATTTCCACGCACAAATGGCATCACACTTTAACAAACTACCTGTCGAATTGTAGTAAGTATTTACAAACCAAATAGGCAAAACATGTCCGATGTCGTAATAATTTCAGATGTTTGCATTTTATGAAAGCTACAATTTAACAGGTAGTTATTTTCATATATTTTGTCAAGTTGAATGTCCGTGTCATTTTGCTAATTAAACATTAAAATGTACCATAGTTTTTATATTAAATTGTTATTAAGTATTACCACATCATATTATAATTTGCCAAATGTAAACATTTTTTAATGAAATTTATACATTTTTAATAATTAATTAATTAATAATGTATAGAATTTTAATTCCATTACGATCAGAAGTAATAGATCAATAATATTTTTGAGGTATATATTAATTCATAAAGTTTACTGATTATAGAACGGGTAATATTGATCCAATGACCTTTCAATGGTACTTCAATAGCAACCATTTAAAACAATGTAATAAAAAAATCGACTAGATTAGTAATTAACAATAATGGCAATTAAAAATCCTCAATACTGTAAACCATTTATAATAAAACAATAATGCAACTGTAGGCTGAGGTTCTATTGATCAATTTTGAACCGTTGGTAAGCAGGGCTTCTATCTATTGTTCGTAACTTGTCCTATGTAAATACTGTTCCGTCTTTCAATGCCAATCAATAAGTTCACTTATGCGTAGTATTTGAGGTATCTTTAACAACCAGATTTTATCTCAATTCAGGAAGGAATCGCTTAAAAATCTCTTAAATTCATATGAGGCATATATCACAAACCAGGCAAAAGACAGGTGCGTGCCTAAAGATTGTGCAAGCAACACAAATACTGAAATCAAACTTGTGCATTTATACACAAACAATATTATTCTCTACAAAACAAAGCGTGACCGATATCTGCACACAATAATAACGATTTTGTTTATCAATCCCTAGATATATTCTGTCAATTCAATACAATCGTTATTTCCATCACAATACAATTTATAACGTCATAAGTCGTCAATAACCTCAGTCTGCAGTGCAAGATGAATATCAATAAAGAAACTGCAATCCCTTTTACCAGTTCAAAAGTATAGGAACACAGTGTATTTTATAACAACATATATATGTATATGTATAACTAAGTACATGGCGTTAATATTGTATACTTACATCTGATACATAAGTCACGTTTTATGTGAATATTGTAAATATTCGACGAATCATACGCGATTGTTCGGTCACGTGGGAGGTCTGGTTGGCTTGGCTGATTTAGGAATTGAGAGAACTCATACGCTCAATACTTAGTAATTACAAATAATAATTGATGTAGGTATTGTCATTATTTGTCACGAATAAATTAAAATAAATGTAATAACTTAATCATAAGAGTGTTTCATTCCGAGCTCGTTTCCAGAGATAATAATGCGGAGTGGCGTATGTGCGAACACAAGTCAGCCTCCTTTGCTTTAAGAAACTCCAGCATGATAGTCAGAAGAAAACGTTCGTAAATGAGACTTTTAGCACGCAAACAGTTTTCATAGAAAATATAGGGCATGGCGCTTTCCGTGCTGCGAGGGGTGACACAGAAAGGCTTTCTCGCTTGACGCTCTATACTACAGCTGGGGACTCTATACTCATCTGCGTTATTAAAGAACTTCCTAAGGTTTACGTTCATGATATCGGATTCTTAAATATTTTATATTGCTTCTCATTGAGATTTCATATCTAAAATCATATTGAAATAATATTATCAAACTTTATCAATTCAATCGATTCATGTGAATGCTTCAATTATAGAACAGCAGTCCGAGTCAAGTCAATCTTGAATTAAATGAATAATTTGTTCATCCAATTGATACCTATGAATACAAAAGTGACCCTTTCCATTATAAAACAAGGGTCAGGAAAAGGTTAATCAGTTAACTCTTTTTAATTAATTTTTCACTTCAACTTTCAGACAGGTACAGTTTCAGAAGGTAAGACTCTTGATGTTCATCAACACGTTGACCATTCGGTCAAGGATGTGTTGAAAATAGAAACATACATACACACATAAAATCACGCTTTCTTCCCATGGAGGTAGGCAGAAACTATAGAACGCCACCTGCTACGCGCATTACATACTCCTTCTACTTCGTTTGCGTTCATACATCTGGTCATACACGCACGCCGGTTGCGATTACTACGCACCTGACCTTTCTAAAGAACATCACCAATTAGGTCACTATATTTGTACCTCCTAGAGCGTCCCGGCATTTCCACTCACATCTGCCTTGTAAATACCATTTTCAACACACTTGCTCGTAAAGTGGCTCTTATTGAACCGCTTTTAGGTCCATAATGCAGTGTATTAAAAACGCGTGCTTTTTACTTTACGTTACCATACGAGTGCTGTAATGCCACAGATAACTGTTTACTAGTCGAAAACTTGCGCTTTTTTTTTTAAATCTCGTCAAAGAAACTTAATGCCAAAAGGAATCCGCGCGTTCACTTTTTTTTTAAATAGTCTGAATTGTCTTTGGTCCCAAAATTAACTAAAATTTATTTATCTCAAATCAGGAGTGGGTTGTAACAGGTAAAATCCCATATCTATTCCGCCTGTTTCTGTTCCACGTAATTAACAGTTCCAAAAACCTGTTACAAAATAGCAGGCTGTTATTTCATACTATGTGGGAACAAACTATTGTGTGTTATCTGTTACCACAGCTGCACAGTTATAATACACGGAGGTACTTCTCTTTCTAACTATGGTGTTACACCTATGCGAGAAAAGGAAAGAGCTTGTGACGGACGATGTAACAGGGTGTCACAGTGTAACAGTAACATTTAATATCTATATTCTAACTAAGGTAACTGTCATAAGCATGAATAGACAAAAGCTTGTGACTGGATGGATTCTGTTATGTTTCGTGGAACAGAAGATTTTTTTTTTTTTTTTTCAGTTTATTTGTCACAGTTACAGTCTGGTATCTTGTGATACCTGTTGTATTTAGCTGTTACGATATACATATACGCCTCACTCCTACCTTAAATTGTCCGTGGTCCCTCCCGGAACCAAACGGAAAAGATCCTGACTGACGTTATATTATTGTGGATTCTCACTGAACTAATGTACATTTCTCTATGCCAATAGTACTTTCTAATTCCATACTAACTAAACTACGATCAGTCTAAAATTTTTTTTTTTTATAAATGCTGTTTAGCAGTTTCGCTAGTGCCTTTATTAACACCTGCGCGCGCATAGCAAGCGGGGCGCGCGGAAAAAAAAATACAAAACCAGCGCGCCATTTTCCACAAATATTTGTTAACGTTTTCGTTGTGTTACTATAAAAAATACGAAATCTAAAGTATTGTCACCAACCGACGTTAAAGTTTTTAAAAAAACGTCCGGATATGCCTACGGATTGCCAGTACCTGGCAAAAAAGGTCAGTTGAACTTTATAAATCTAAATGTATCATCTCTATAATGACGTTATTGTAGCATAGGTTTTTACAAGTCTGTTTTATTCCTCGCAAGTGTGTTGAAAAACGTCGTATGACACGCGTGTGCATTGATCATTACACACTCGTATCATAATGTACTATTAAAATAAATAAATAAATATTTACAAATCTTGTGCCAGCATGCAGTGCTTCTGCTGTCTACCAGGAGGATTTAGTTCGGAAACGCTAGACCAAGACGAAGTTTTCTAAATATTTTGAATTGTTTATTTTATAACAGAAATGTCTTGGTACTTGGCATAACATTTTGAAATATTCATACTTTAATTTACAAACATAGCCGTGTCGTATGTCACCCAGATAGGAGATTTTCTAGATTTGTAAATATTTATTTATTTATTTTAATAGTACATTATGATACGAGTGTGTAATGATCAATGCACACGCGTATCATACGACGTTTTTCAACACACTTGCGAGGAAAAAAACAGACTTGTAAAAACTTATGCTACAATAACGTCATTAAAGAGATGATACATTTGGATTTATAAATTTCAACTGACCAACACAGCACACTCGTATCATAATGTACTATTGCTAGTCGCATCCTCTGAACATAACCAAACCATCTACGCATACTGTTTTCAATTTTTGTCACTACATCTTTTAAACCGTACCCTTGCCTTATCAAATCATTTTTCTGCCTAACATTCATAGTCACGCCCCACATTCTTCACAAGAAACGCATTTCCACAGCATGTATTCTACTTTCATGCTTCTTTTTCCACACCTAACATTCACTTCCATACATAAGCGTAGGCACCAGCACACCATTGTGAACAGCTAGTCGAGCCTTTTTGTACATCGAATGGTTGGTCACAATTGTATGTATAGCACCATTCGATTTATTTCCCGCATTAACTATCCTTTCCACATCTTAATCAATCTTTCCATCCCTTGTAAACTAACTCCCCAAATAGACAAACTCACTTATTTGCTCCACATGCTTATTATTGATTTTCCCCAGAGGCAAATACTATAATATCTTTTAAAAAAAGAAGGTATTATAGTATCTGCCGTAAGTTATGATAATAGTGGTTCTAAGGCTCGGTCTTTATATTACCAAGATAAAAGTGAAATAATCACCACTCTAGACATGGAAATCCGAACCAGTGCGGAGATATTTGGTAACAAATATAATCCAAATTTTCGCAACATTAATACTAGCTTGATTATGTAGCGTTCGTGTTAGAGTACGAATAATTAAACACACATATTATTGAGTTCGCAAGTTTAATTAAGTATTAACGTGTAATATTCAGCTAGTTAGTAAGCAACATTTTAACGGCGAACTGACTTATTATGCTTTCTGTTTCCTGTGAAGAGTCTCGAGTCGATTGCTCTAAACGAAAGAGGCTTGTTAACGAACACTGAGAAAAGCTGTCGCCTTTATAAACGAGCAACTGTTATATTTATCCAAATAATCCAAAACAATTTACCCACAACAAAAAGTTTGTCAGCTAAGTGTACTACAAATCTGATTGGTTTGGCGGTCTTAATTGCGGCTGAGGTCAAAGGTTCGACTGCCATAGACAAAGTGTAATTGAGTTTTTCTATTAGGAACTTCGCAGTTAAAGTCCAGGCGTAGTAATTGCTCTCATGCTTTTGGAGTACCTACTCACATTAATAAATTCCCAGGTGATAGCACATAGGACTTTATTAATGTGCGTACACGTCTGCGGTCCTCGGGAATTACAAGTCGTGAGTGCGATGCCGATGTTATGTTGCAGCAAAAACCTTTTCTAACAACAAACTCTTGATAATTGGCAAAAGTTGTGCGTCTCTTTCTAAGCCGGCTGCAATACGAGTCTGAAACTAATACGAGCACAGCTGCTGCAAACTGTAACCTCTGTAACCTAAAACGTAATACGGTGTCGGCGACGACATTTGAACTTACAACGCCTGCCTGTGTTACTGGGAATAGTTTTCTACACTCGGTATAGGTTAATACATATATTATTTATTTATTTATTTATTAAAACTTTATGCACAAGTCAAAACTGTACAAAGGCGGACTTAATGCCTTGGGCATTTTCTACCAGTCTACCTTAGGGTGATGCAGAGATAATACACAGTAAGTGCAATAACAGAAAACAATTTAGAAGATATTTATAGCTAAGATATAAGAATAAATACATATATACATACATACAACTAAAAATAAAAAGTTATGAGAGTTAAACAAGAAAACCTACAACAACTTAATTCTGAGACGAATCTGCCACCTTCTTGTGTATGTATTCTCGAGCTTTCACTTTAAATGTGAACTGATTGGTTACCGTCCTGATATTCTGAGGAAGCGCATTCCAAAGGAAAACCACCTGGACAAAGAAAGAAGACTTTATAAAACCAGAGCGATGAGAAGGACAACGAAGAAGACGATTATTCTCGGACCGAAGATTCTTGCTGTGTGCAGCGCATAAATATTGACAAAGAGAAGTCAGAGATTTTCATTGTGAGATGTTTTAACCTATACCGAGTGTTTAACGTAAGCAAACACTGAAAAAAATGCACTCCAATCAAGTGAATTTTTAGCTTGATTGACGATATCTTGTTTAGATTAATCAAAATCTTAGTTAAGTTAATCATCACGACATGATTGCAGCAACACTAGTTCAAATGATTGAACGCTCAAACAAGTTTCTCGATTACCCTTAACATGACATCATTGTAGAAGAGTTAATAAGAGACAAGTTAAAAAAATGTTAACTGTAACAAAGTACCTAAGTTACTTAGTTGTGTCAATCAAGTATTTAGATTACTTCAATAAAGATCATTGAAACTTTAATCTAATAATCTTGGTTGGAGCAACTATGACTTGACTTGATTGCTGCAAATAGGTTTTGTGATAACTCCAATCAAGATCCCGTTTCAAATCTCAATCAAATAAAAGTAGTACCTGTGATCATTGTGCTCGATAGGCTCAGATGCAAACAAGTTACTTAGTCAATCTAAACAAAATCTTGATTGTGGCAACTACTTTTTTTTTTTTTCAGTGAAGTCATATAATAAACAGGCCAAGTGCGTGTCGGACTACGTACAATGAAGGGTTCCGTAGCTGGGATGAATTTATCCCAAGAACAAACTTAACATTGTAGTTACAAATGTAAGTTGGTCAACTATTACTCGATTACTTGTAAATCCTACTTAGCTGTTTTCCTTTCAACTTCGTTGTATATACTACTACTGTGATTTTTTCACATATCTAAATACAACCATTTAGCTGGCAGTAGGCACTTTAAAGCTTAATGTTACGCAAACGGATCTCTTAATCCAAAAATGATTTTACAAACGGCCTATCCAACGATACCCCACACCATGGGTAGAGAAGAAAAAAAATATCACCTTCACTTTATATGAAGCGGAGGTAGAATTTAAAAAAAAAAACGATTTTATTTTACTATACTTTGTCGGCGTGATTAATATCACCAAATCACCAAATTACAGCTTTCTAGTACTAAGAGTCTCTGAGCTGAGCCGCGGATGGACAGACAGACAGACGGGCAGACAGAGAGACAGACGGATATGGCGAAACTATAAGGGTTCCTTGTTGATTTCGGATCCCTAAAAAGAGTACGAACAAAAGCTTAAACCAATCAGGCCGATCAGTAAGTCCGATAAAAACCAACATGACGACTCAATAAATATATTAACCCTTTAGAGGTATGAGGAACAGGGTGTAAAGTTGACTCATACTCTATAGTAAAGGGAGGATCCTCCGACCAGATGGGTATTGTGTCTGGTGGGCAACTGCCCAACGGTTGATGTCGGGATGTTGTATATATGCTAGTCGCGTGGTAAACTCTGATAGCGCGATGCAGGATTTGTGACATCAGGTCTTTGATGCGTAGTTCGCATGTGGCGTTGTTGATACCGCCACAACCCAATGACACGATAAAAGAATATTTTCAATCTTGTATTTACAAAAAAGCTGAAATCGTTTCAACTTTATCTGATGTAACATTATTTTAAATACATAAGAGAATACCTACAGTGAAACGTTATGTAAAATATTGGTAACTCTGTAACAGAACGTATATTGATGAAACTCTGTTTAAATAATTCATCGATGGAGAAGTTGCTTACATTTCAAAGTGTAAGATTTGTTCCTTTTTTCAAGTTGTCGTTCAACCAGATACAACATCCGACGGAACGCCGTAGCAATTGACTTAGCGTAAGCAATCACGTAGCGCGAACTGAAGCGCGTAGCGTTTTATGTGTACGCCAGTAACTTTTCTATTGCTCTTTTAACTTACTTTGAGAGTTTCGCAAAACATAAAAAATATAATAAATAATTTTTGAAAGCAGACTTATAACTGTGAACTTAGAAATAATTATAATCAAATCGGTAAATACGAATTTGAAACATGGATAACTTAATATTGGTTATTGACTAAAAATATGTGTTTTACCAACTTGGCTGTATCTACCAAAGTCTTCGTATTTAAGCTCACACTCCATTGACTTAAGCTGAGTAGGTCGAGAGAGAACTGTGAAATATATTCACTAAGTTTCTGTGACAAATAACTTTGACTTGATTTTATCTATCGCTTGAACGGTAGGTAAAAGTAACTATACTCCATTTACTATAGCATTAGACAAATAAGGGCTAAATAACGACAGTTATTGTGTAATATTGTTGAAATTACTGCACTTTAGAGCTATTTTTTTAATGTAAATGGTAAATAGATTACAGTGCTATGTATTTGTCGTGAAATAACGGAGTTTATTAAACGTTTACATCGAAATAACGAAAGGGTGAGAACAGTTATTTGTCTAATGTTATAATAAATGGAGTATAGAATAATAAAAAATAGGTGTAATGACATTGTTCCTGTTACTCAATGCTATCGGACGCTAACAGAGCCCTTCTTGCTAAGCTCATCACGTGGCGGAGTCGCGAATCTAACGTCTTAATTAGTCTAAACTATACGGTCGGAAACTAATTAAGTCATTTCAAAACCAATACGCAAACACACAAGTGATCCCGTAAATAATAATAAATATGAATATGTCTCAAGAAAGTTACTTATACAATCATATTTAGATATATAAAGGCTTATAGGCGACGAAACGTTGGTGTCTAGGCTTCACACCCTGGCTCATCGGCAGAATGTTGCTTGCCTGACGGTCATCTACAGACTGTACTTCGGAAAGTGTGCGCAAGAGCTCCACGTCCTGATCCTACCATCGCCCTTTTATTACCGGACTACCAGACGTACTGCAGGGTACCATGCGTACTTGGTTGACTTCCTGTCCAGTCGTATTCAACGCTTCTCCTCCACATTTAATATGCGCACAGCCAAAGTGTGGAACTCTCTGCCAGCGTCTGTGTTCCCTCCGTCTGCTTTTAAAGCAAAAGTGAACAAGCATCTTCTGGGCACGCTCGTTCCATCATAGATCTCATCTATTGCTTTCTATCAGACGAGATTGAGGTCAAAAGCAGGCCCAATAAAATAAAAAATAAATCCTCCCTTTTCAAAGACTACAGTGTGAGTCTTTATAATGTGCACATATCGAAATGAGGGAATCTATACTTAATTTTATCTACGGATTTTTTTTTTAAAAAAATCTAAATATTTTATTTTATTTTTTAAAGAATTAAAAAAAAAATGTTCCCAGTGTAAACAAAACGGTGTAACTTTTAAACTAAATGATCTATCACGATAAAACAAACTCCGTAATAATTGGAAGGAATTAGGCATACTCATAAAATAAAAATTGGGGAAAAAACTGCCCTCAGTTGAAAAGAAACATGTTTTTTTAGCAAAAATCTGTTTTTTTTTTTCATCATTTTTTTACAATCATTGTAAAATTTCTCAATAGGGGCGTCTTATTGACAAATTTTGAAAAAAAAAAATCCTTAGACAAAATTAAGCATAGATTCCCTCATTTCGATATGTGCACATTATAAAGACTCACACTGTATTTTAAAATCGTACTATGATACAAATCATATTCATACGCGTAGGTATCCATAAAGGTCAGAGCGCTTGTTAATTCTTAGACATTTAGATGGATTCCCGCTCGATGTACGGTCGACTGCAAAAATCCATGGACAGCTTCGATCAATTATTGATCGAAGATGGACAGTACAGAAACAAAATCGTGGGAAGCGAAAAGCGAAAGCTAGTTCTATTTTCGAAAATTTGAACTCAAACTTTCACTGGAAAATAGACACTAAGGTATCCATGCAATTTTGCAGGTGAGTGTACATGCACGCTTTGTAAGTAAAGGTCGAGTATTCTGGTCGACGCCGGGCTATAAACGCGATGGCCCATATTGACGGGCTATATCCGTCGCCTATCGCTGAGGGGATACCCACGACACATGCTCACGAACATTAATTCCTTCATATCACAGCTTATAAATAAATTCAGACACAGATAATAAATAGCTCCACCTTTTTCCAAGAACATTAGTGAGCTTCAATACAATTTAACTTTTCTTGCGACCGACCGTCTGCAAAGCTTTCCACCCGTTCGGATTCTTATTTTAAAGACAGAACATTCATTGTAACGGCGACGCGAGCCAGCGCTGAATAAATTCGCTTGAATATCTGTGCTAAAATTTTGCTTTGCTTTGACATCCAAAAAACGTTACTCATTTACAATTTAACAATTTGGCCAAATCGCTTTATTACTAACTAGCTTCTGGCCGCGACTTCGTTCGCGTGAAATTTCTTGTTCCCCGTTACCCAATCCGTTTTCGAGATATCATCAAAAAAACCGTTCCATGTAAAATGCTATGTGTTCTTGACTTTTTCTCATGTTTTAATAGTTATTCTGCTATTTGGGTTGGAACCAAATCCAACAAATAAAAATCATTAAAATCAGTCCAGCCGTTCTTGAGTTATAAATGGTGGAAATAACCCAACTTTGTTTTATACAAGTATATAACGATTAAGATTAGTCTAAATTATAATAATGCGGAATTAATTAATGTGCTGCAAAAACTAATCGAAACGGAACGAATGGACACTATTTGCCGGGTATCGTGCATTGACCCTTCACAAAAACTACAGTATAAGTATATGTCTTGGGACAAAACAAGAGGATAAAGGTCTCAAGTAGGCGTACAGTGCCTTTGTTGCGGGCTCAGTATCGGATTTTAGGAAGATTTCATCATCCCTCAACATCAGACCAACTTCTAATATAAATATACTTTTCAACACACTTGCTCGTAAAGTGGCTCTTAAGCCGCTTTTAGGTCCATAATGCAGTGTATTAAAAACGCGTGCTTTTTACTTTACGTTACCATACGAGTGCTGTTACGCCACAGATAACTGTTTACTAGTCGAAAACTTGCGCTTTTTTTTTAAATCTCGTCAAAGAAACTTCATGCCAAAAGGAATCCGCGCGTTCACTTTTTTTTTTAAATAGTCAGAATTGTCTTTGGTCCCAAAATTAACTAAAATTTATTTATCTTAAATCAGGAGTGGGTTGTAACACATAAAACCTTTTAACTGTTCCGCCTGTTTCTGTTCCACGTAATTAACAGTTCCAAAAACCTGTTACAAAATAGCAGGCTGTTCTTTCATACTAAGTGCGAACAAACTATTGTGTGTTCTCTGTTACCACAGCTGCACAGTTAAAATACACGGAGGTACTTCTCTTTCTAACTATGGTGTTACACCTATGCGAGAAAAGGAAAGAGCTTGTGACGGACGATGTAACAAGGGTGTCACAGTGTAACAGTAACATTTATTATCTATATTCTAACTAAGGTAACTGTCATAAGCATGAATAGACAAAAGCTTGTGACTGGATGGATTCTGTTATCTCGTCGTGAAACAGAAGCTTTTTCTTTTCAGTTTATTTGTCACAGTTACAGTCTGGTATCTAGTGATACCTGTTGTATTTAGCTGTTACGATATATACGCCTCACTCCTACCTTAAATTGTCCGTGGTATCCCGGAACCAAACAGAAAAGATCCTGACTGACGTTCTCTTATTGCGGATTCTCACTGAACTAATGTATATTTCTCTATGCCAATAGTACTTTCTAATTCCATACTAACTAACGTACGATCAGTCTACATTTTTAAGCTATTGCATAGCTTCTAACGCGGGCCTTGAGCGCGGGGACCGAATCCAGAAATTCCGTAACGAAAAAACCTCACGCTCCCCACTCCGAAGGTTTTCCTACACCACGTACCCTCTAGTGATCTAATAATTTCTGGCAGTTCCTTTTTTCTGTGTACTGCGTATTTTATTCTTATAAATATTAGTTTATTAAATTATGATCTTCACAAAAAGAGATTGTTGATAGTGGGGTTTGAACTCACGAGCAGTCGATTACGAGTACATACAGTTCCCCTGTTGCACCGCAAGGCTACAGTGACTTAATTAAAGCTTGCCAAATAGTTGATACTATTCCAGTTGAACAATTTTTAAACTTGACTAGACGGTTGGAAATGACTCATGTACATGGAATTTTTTCGCTGTCAAAACAGTTTGTCACTCTTTTTTTATTTAAAATTACTTTAGGTTCAACACTTTCGTCTATTTTAAAGTTGTTATTATGCTTATATTTGAATAGTATTTGACTTTGTTTACGTAGTTATACACTTTTACGACGTTCAGCACTTATTTATTTTGTTTTTAAGCTATTGCATAGCTTCTATCGCGGGCCTTGAGCGCGGGGACCGAATCCAGAAATATTCGGTCCCCGCAACGAAAAAACCTCACGCTCCCCACTCCGACGGGCACGGAGGTGTGGCTTGAAGGCCGTGCATCGTCTAACGTCGTTTCAGTTCGGCAGTCTTCGACACGGCGTTGTGTGCGTGCGATTAGACGACTCTACGAAACTCTGTGGTGGATTTACCGCGTAACGCAACGCCATCTAGTAATCGCAAGTAGAACTAACTAAATAGAGGTGACATTGGCGTGGCTTGTGATTCGTAATCGAGACAAGCGTTGCTCTGTTGGTGGTCTCAGTTGTGTTTTGTTGTCGGTTTTATCCACTAGATGGCAGGCATCGTAATTCAAAAGTTTTTGAAAGGTTGTTGAGGTATGTGAGCAATTTATTTATAAATCAATAATTTTACTCGTGTTTATGATTCTCCTAGCTAGAATTAACATTAAACATTAACGTTCTTCATAGCTTATAAAAACCACTTTTAAACGGTTCTCCAAAGTTCTGGGCCGATTATGGATTGACTTTACTTTCTTATCGGTCACCACGCTCAAAAAGTGTAACTTGAATTAATATCAAAGAAAAAGACATACTGCATAAATAAAATAAATAAATAATTATAATTGCATAAGTTGATACAAAATGCTATGCAATAGCTTTACCGCGGCAGTTCCCGAGTGCCACACGTCTTTTTTTTTATAAAGGCTGTTTAGCAGTTTCGCTAGTGCCTTTATTTACACCTGCGCGCGCATCGCAAGCGGGGCGCGCGGAAAAAAAAATACAAAACCAGCGCGCCATTTTCCATAAATATTTGTTAACGTTTTCGTTGTGTTATTAGTTACTATTAAAAATTCGAAATCTAAAATATTGTCACCAAACGACGTTAAGGGCCTATACTACCTCAAATGGCTTAGCATGATCCTCCGTTATGTCGAAAATACTGCAGCAAAAATTTTGAAATAAATATGTGGTAAAGTTGAGGATTAATGTTAAGCACTATGTTAGCCGAAAACACGATTCCATAAAATTTTCTCTCTAAAAGTTACCTCCAAACCGAACAATAAACCGCTGGTATTCAAAAAATACTTCAAATTAGATAATTAAACTTTGCATATTAACTGAACTAACTATAAAGCAGGTCTTATGTTATTTACTTTTTTTTAATGACCATTATTTTCACCGCAAAATGAAATTACCTAAACTATCGGCGCCTTGGAGTCTTTTTCCTGCCGCCCTGTCTCGCTTGCTCGCGTGACCGTTAGCAATAGTGTGTGAGCGAGATACAGAGTGAGGTAGCGCTGAGGTAGTATAGACTCTTAAACAGTTTTTTAAAAAACGTCCGGATTTGCCTACGGATTGCCAGTTCCTGGCAACAAAGGTCAGTTGAACTTTATAAATCTAAATGTATCATCTCTATAATTACGTTATTGTAGCATAAGTATTAACAACAAGTGTGTTTTTTTCCTCGCAAGTGTGTTGAAAAACGTCGTATAAAACGCGTGTGCATTGATCATTACACACTCGTATCATAATGTACTATTAAAATAAATAAATAAATATTTACAAATCTACAAAATCTCCTATCTGGGTGACATACGACACGGCTATGTTTGTAAATTAAAGTAAGAATATTTCAAAATATGCCAAGTACCAAGACATTTCTGTTATAAAATAAACAATTCAAAATATTTAGAAAACTTCGTCTTGGTCTAGCGTTTCCGAACAAAATCCTCCTGGGAGACAGCAGAAGCACTGCATGCTGGCACAACATTCTGAAATTCGATATTGTAGACAAAAATCCAACAGCTGATTGTGCAGAAAACGGAGAAGACTTAGGAGGAAAGCGGTATCTGGCACTAGGCCGGGAACGGCACAAATAAAGTACTTATGCTTTATAACTGAAGCCAGATATAAATATGTTTTTTTTTGTTTTTTTGCGAAATGTCGCTTATTTATGTAACTATATTGTTAAAATTATTTACAACAATAGCAAAAATGGCAATGACGGCAATGTGGTACTGTATAAGAGTGAATTTCTCAGGCGAAAAATTTACGCGTCTAGGCTGAAAACGCAGTGCTGCTTTACAAATAATGCAACGATTTTTTTTTCTCAGATTTAAAGAGACGTGAATCTAAATGAAACCACTTAAATTATGTTTATAAGACTAATACTTTTTAAGAAAAACATCAGTAAATGATGAATTATCAATTTCTGTGTTTTGTCCACAATCACTTTCATACACAGCATTACCTCTCAGGAAGATAATCTCCAACAAATATAGGAAAAAGTATTTTGATTGCGTTATGTAATAATTGACCTACAAGAATCTAATTATTTTTGAATGTTTAGACTCATAGTTAATGAGTACATGTCAACGGTAGTTTTGTCCGACCGAAATTACTAATTTCTATGGTCATTTTGTTTCGCCGTTCTGAGCTTCCACCAATGAGTTTAAACGAACAATTAATCCCTGCCCGGCAAGAGACAATCGTGCGCTTACGCACAGTGAGAACGGTAGTGCACATGTTATAAAACCTGAATATGAAAATGTCCATGGAAATTAGGTAAAAAATCGATTTGTTGAAATTGACTCATATTATAAATCCCTAATTACGCATTTAATATTTGTATTTAAAATAATTATCACGCATGGCTAAGCATTAAGAGTAATATGTTCTTATATACGTACCGCAAGAATATAATTTACGTACGAAGACAGTGATTATACACATTTTACTTTGAAAACCTCAAGTACCTAGTGAGGAATGAAATTAAAATAACGATGTCATTCCTTAGCCACATAAAACTGGATCTCTAACGACTTGGTCGTTTATAAAAATTAAACGATGAATATAATTCGTACCTTAAAACAAGTATTATGTAAAGTAAACGTATTTGCTTCTGTGGAATTTATACGATATTTTCTCACATTCAGATTTAAAGCCATAGGTTTTACTTCGTTTTCATGGTTTTGTTTTCTTATGGTAGATTAGATTTCAATTCATTTTTAGAACATTAGCACTATTTCTAATGATACGATCTTGCGCAATAATATAAATATTTAAAATCTGTTTTATCCACCACTCCACCTCTAATTGTATGTAATTAGTAATATTAGCTACTTAGCAATTACGGCAGTTATCCTCAGCTCGTTTCCACGTGCGCCACCCTAGTTAATATGCAGCTGATGTTCTTGAGGTTTCTTAATCCCCACAACAATTACGATGGCAGCAGCGTCCTCCTTTCCGCTAATTAAAACACACTCCGATTCTAACCATTCATTGAGACGCTTATGGAAATTTTAGGCCAGATATGAATGACAAACATGTGCGCTTGGCCATACTAACATCATTCATCCATGACTAACGCACTATTTAGTGCAACGCAACGCTTTATTGTATTTTAGTGAAACTTTGATACATGCAAAGTTTAACTAAAATACAATGAAGCGTTCGTGTGCTCGGGCAATATTAGCTATTGGCACACAAACAATCTGCGCGATCGCTCCACATACCTCTCAATCAATCCACCTGTGTCCTGTAATATATCACGTGCCTTTGTACGAAATAACAGTCGCTCGAAGCATACCGCTTAGGTGTTCAATAATGTTTGGAATACATGCTGCTGGTATGCAACCCACGGTAATAAGTTCGAGTGGGAATTTCTGAACTCGCTGTTTACGTTAGTAGGTAAATTACAGACAGAGTATTCGTTTTGAATTCTTTCTACTTTCTGTGAGCTTTGCACCCCCTTTTTTCTTTTATAGGCATACATAGAAAGGGGCTAGAAAAACAGAACGGTGAAATGAATTACCCTTAAACATGCCTCTACTTAAACTGTTACTATGATAATTTAACTTGAAATTAACCAGCTTTAAAATGCTGTTTATGCGACACTGATGTCAAGCCATTTGCTGGCTAATGCCTCTATCTTACTGTGCTGGCTCGTTCATGTATTCTAGGCTTAACACGTGTGGATTGGGTCGCAAACACGTCCAATTAATATGTCCAACTCTCTGAAGTCACGCCGCTGTACAGTATTGTGTGACAACCACACGTCCTCGTTTGACGTTAAGCTCCATTGCATCGTTGATTTGCACTGCGGCATTGACGTCCCTCGCTTACAAGAGCAATCTTTTATCAATAGCACTTTGTGATGTCCCCTCACAGCCCGATTAGAAACCACAGAGTGAAGCAGAACCATCAGAAAGTATTTTACGTATCTACCGAGACTAGCCTGCTAGTTCCAGGCTTGAACATTCAATTTACAAAGAATGTCTAATCTGTTTTGAAGCGAGTGACGAAACTTATTAAAAGAGCATTATTCCAAAGATTTTGGAATTTCCGAAAGTTTGTTCTAAGTTAATTTTACATCGACTTTGATCTTTAAACAATTAATTTTATGAAAAGGCTGCTGACGATAAATTTGCTGGGTATAACGATACCTACCAGAGATAAAGGATTAACATACCTACTCGATAGTAATGTCTTATAGCAAGGAACTTACGTCTTCTGAGAATGTGTATACTAAAATGTTTAAAATATTTTATTACAGTCATAAGATGCACACGTAAAACGCAGAATGGAAAACTCACAGCAAATATAATTTGCACTCGATGTAAAGCGTGCAGACGACTTTGACAAAACCCCTCCTTGTTCTTTGTTTAGGATCTACAGAGCTCTGCAATTTAAAGCTGGAAATAAATCAGTAGATTTTCATTTTAAATGTTGTAAATTTGTATAAGGACGACGCGAACGCCTTCCCTGCTAAGGACGGGGCAGCTCGCGGTCTGGAAAATTCATTATTCAGCAAAATTGCGAGTGTAACTCATCGGCCAACCGAGCGCCTCGCTGCTATTACCTATATTGCCGGCCATCTGATTCTCGGCAAGTTTGAGGGAACCCACCTGCAACATTTATTTACAACCAAGATACACAAACATGGTACAAATTGCCATAACTCAAATAAAAATCCCTCTAAAAATGTCAAACATGACTTGAAATATCTGTACCGTAGCAAAGTGAGTATAAAAACTCTTCTAAACCCGTATAGGTAAAAATAGGAAAGCAGAGATATTTCAGTCACGTCACGAGCACCAATAAATATAGCTGCGGCGCCGACTAATAATTCAGGAAAGTTGTGCGGCAACTACCGCAATTGGAGAGTTTGTCCTCCAAGATGTCTAATGAAACCTGCGAGTAATCAATTGTGATAAATGGATTGCTGTCATGCTAATAATAATATGGATGTCGATAACTATCTTACAATTTATCGTTTTCATTTTAGATTGTAAACGTTCACCCATAAACACAATGCAGTTTCTACAATCCTACGTTCTAATCAACTCTAATGCAGCAGCGTGAAGTAGGTCATGCTGATCAGTTATTATCGTTTGGTGGGCAACATTCCGAATTTCTGTGTAACTTCTACGTACGATGAAAATTACGAGGCGTTACGGAGCGATATGTTTTTCGAAGCACGTAAGATAGCTGGAGTGCCACATGTAAGTGAGTACCGTGCATCAAGATACGCTCATTACTTTGGCCGCAATAATCTGATGGAATTGTAAAAAGAATAAAAGTAATGTTTCAGATAATAGTTATATTGTCGCGCTACTGTTTGGCATTAAAAAAGCTGGGAGCAAATTTACTTTTAAAAGAAAAGTTCGTAACCACTACATAAGACAGACTAAATAACTCTCAAATAATAGTCTAGTCATAGTACCTAATTATTATTAAGTGGTATTTGTTAAAATATCTATTAGTTTATTTTATTTGTATATGTGGATTAGTACTGTGGCGGTATCAACACCGCCACATGCGAACTACGCATCAAAGACCTGACGTCACAAATCCTGCATCGCGCTATCAAAGTTTACCGCGCGACAAGCATTATACAACATCCCGACATCAACCGTTGGGCAGTTGCCCACCAGACACAATACCCGTCTAGTCGGAGGATCCTCCCTTTACTATAGAGTATGAGTGAACTTTACACCCTGTTCCTCATACCTCTAAAGTATCAATAAAATTATATAAATTCTCGTAATCAAGAAGTTAGTATTTTAGACATTATTTTTGTACCCTATTACTATGTTTTTATATTTAACCCAAAGGTTGACTGGTAGAGAATGCCTTGTGGCATTAAGTTCGCCTATAATGTACCACTATTGTACATGAAGTTTTAATAAATAAATAAACATTATTTCTACTGACAATCTTGATATTTAAAATAATTGCGATACAATATTTTCTCTTGCGGGAACTAAAATAAAAATGTTATCTGCAGCATAACAACTTTCCTTACTGAGCGCAAACAAAGTGTCTAACTGGATATTATACCAAGTAAGACACTACAGCACTGTTCAAGAACTTCCCTTTTACAAATGGTCAATAACAAATCCTCCCACTGAATATCAGCTACGTAAGTAAGTAGTTTGTTTTAAATTCTCAGTAACGTTAAGTTTTTAGCTCGAGACAGCGACTATAAGTCTGAGTAGTCTGCTTTGTCGACACTTGCAGGTCCTCCATAATGGAAAAAGTTTTGCATAGGTAATTAATTCCCTTTGGACGAATTATTATTACGTTAATGGACACTTAAAACTCTGCTCACGTAGATCTTCGTTTACTGGGATATTTGAATTGAATATTTTCATTTTCTTTGAGAGCGAATATAGCGCTAGCCGGAGAATGGAGATATAAAATCAGATGTAGTTAATGTGATGTTTGCTCTACACTCAACTCGCAAATTAAACCATCATCTGATCCACGTATTATTTTAACGGCGTTATTTATCATGATCATTATAGTGTGTTACACCATGTGACTACCACCATGTGTCACCATGTCATTTAATATATTTTTCACTTCTCATGCTCTAAAAGTACACCAATATAGCCCTACGAAGCGGGACTAAAATGACCACTTTAGTCTCTAGGGAGTGAAAAGTAATTAGGTTTTTAATTTCCTTCATGTGACATAGAAAAACTCAAACAGCCAGTAAATATACCTACTATTATCTGTGGAATGTGTACTTCATTGCGAAACTGTTGAGAGTTTTAGTTCCATGGTTTTTCCGCAAAGAAGGTGGCGCCATGTGTTTTAAATTGTTAATCTGTGACTGGTTTAGAAGAAAAAAGTGACCGCGAAATTTTCAGAATTTTTTTCGAGTGTAAATTTGTTCGGTTTTAAATAAATTTATTAAGAATGTCCAGTGACAGTGAAGAGTTTGACGTCGAGCAAAGAGCAAAAGACATAATAGATAATTTTTTGCTGCCATAATCGCGAAAGATTTACCTAAAAACTTACGAAAGTTTTATGGACTGGAGGAACAATATTTATTAAATGTTTTTGTACTAAATTGACTATTTATCTCGCACTCAAAGTGAAAAGTACAGTTTGCACCTCGAGACTAAAAGCCAACTTAATATACCCTCGGTTTCATTGACTCCCTCGCACGCTCGGGAGTCAAACCACCTCTGGTATATTATGGCTTCGTTTAGTCCCTCGATATAAAATATACTATTATAGTTTTTAAGGAAAACTTCACTGAAAAATAAAAACCGAGAAAACCTAAAGTATCGTTCAATAATTTCAGATCTGAAATTATCAGTAATGAATTAGTAAGCAAGTATGAAATCATTGCCCGTTCCTTTCTTTATATGAGAATAGGTAGTTTTTCTGCAATGGTACAATATAGGTCTTTATTATTTATACAAATGAAATATTCTCTTGGTAGCAGATTCAGATTCAGAATCATTTATTTTCAAAATCATGTGATAATATACATGGTATGATGCTTATTTATAGGTGTCACAAGGTATTTTTTGGCTAAACATGTTTGACCATGGCTGGTGTACAAATTAAGTCGAAAGACAATCGATTCAAAATTAGAATACAAAGAATAATAATATAAATACCCCCATGGGAAAAAGGCGTGAGTTTATGTATGTATGTAATAATATAAATAAATCAACAATTAACATTAATACTAAATAAAAAAATTAGGTCAATAGTCATGCGATTCAAAATAAATAGAATAGATTCAGTCAGTATTTTCATTTAAAAATTCATTAAAATTATAATAGGCTTTTTTTTTTGCATAAATTTATATCGGTATGTTGTTTCGCAAGTGTAGTCGTGGCCCAAAAAATGGACATATGAGGACATCGAAAATTAAGTAAACGCGAGCCTTTACAAATCCGGGATTGATCGCTCACACACGAGGAAAACCACACCAAAATATAAAAGTGTTTTCACACCGCTACTGGTAAAAATAATGTTCGGGATACGGCGTAGCAACTACTACGCTACGTTTTTATTTAATTTCGTACATTTTACGGTAGCCGTTGCTAATAAATTGTTACTAAATGTCAGAAAACCGAAACATTAACTGAACCATATTCTGGGTAGTTCTTCAAAAAGTATTCTCCGCGTAACTTTCATGGCGAATTTTTCTTTTGGAATAATCTACATATAAATGTACACACATTTAAGACGATGTAAAAATAATACATATTTTTTTTATTTTATGTAAATCGGTGCATAAATTACAGAGATATTCTGTTTTTAAATTTCTGTGCCCACGAAAGTTACGAAACACGGCACGAAAGTTACAGACGTATTTTCTACAGGCAAAATATAGTTTCATATCCTTATTTTTTCCCAAATTTCCAGTTTATAAAATAAAAGACTTATTATTTATGAATCAACTTGTATTTGAGATCAACAATTATAGTGTTAACTGTTTTCGGTATTTATTATTTAATATTTTAAGCTCATGGATTCTTTTAGGCATCAATTTTCTTTCTTTATCAATATATGTTTGACTACCTTTTTCACAAGATTTTCTTTTGCAGGTAAGTTTTGACTTTACATACTGTGTAGCGCGTTTTAAATTGGTGGGACTACTTAATTCGGAAGAAGTACAGCTTGAAATGATTGAATTACGTAGTGCGGGGAAGCTGTATTTGTCGGGCGCATTTTAAGAGGTCTTGCACATGCAGGTGTGTCACATTTGGCAGCAGGCGTTGGTTGCGACGCAAGAGCCAAAGAAGACGTTGGTTCTTGCAATGCAGGGAAGAACCCACTGGGAGAACCCAATGAAACTACTTCAGAAGAACATGAAGCTTCAATGTGTTGTTTATACTGTCTAGTTACCCGTCTTAAAATGAAGTTTTTTTTTTTTTAGATCCAGGCTATGAAGCTGGCACTAGTTGAGGAGTAGGTGATTTAGGAGAGTACAGTAGGTCTTCAACTTAATTTGGAGATTCGGGGCACTCGATCATATTTTCCTGAAGAGCAACGTTCTGTCGCTCTTTCATTCTTTGACGAAAAAGTCGGCTTTTTATGCGGTTTTGCTCTCTCACGACTCTTTTCCTTCTACTACTCATTTCACTAACTGGGATGACATTCCCTTCTGCTTTTCTTTTGTAGTACCTTTCTCTTGCCTTCATTTTTACTGCATTGTGTAACTCTTTCATTTTTTATTCTTCCTCGTCTTCTTATCTCTGCTAGACGCTTTTTCTCCCGTCGCTCCTTTGCACTTTGCGGTGCCATAGTTTCGCTTTGAACGTTATACTCGTATGAAAATAATTTTAAGCGGAAAAAATTAACACGACTGCTGTGAGTAATTAATGTAGGTAAAGTACAAGACAATCAGAAAGTATGACGCTGACGTTGGGGTTTTTTAAGCAAGAGGGATACAATTGGTAAAACAGCCCAGTTTGGGGTGGGAATAATAGTTAAATTGGCTACGAGAAAACCTACAAACAGAAAAACATACCTACTACGAGTCGTTAAAAGAAAAAAATTGAAACACATACATGCATAAACACTTATACAAATACATGACCCCCTTTTTTGAGCTTCGCAATAATCGAGTAAATGCATCTGCAGCGTCACAAGTAATCTAAAGTTATCATTCAATGGAGATATGTAACTTTCGTGGTGCGCTAGCTAACTTTCGTGGACAAATAACCACGAAAGTTGTGCCACGAAAGTTACGAAAATTTCACATTTTTGAGAATTACGATTAAACTTATAGGTAAATAAACAAACAAAGTACTTGGGAATAATCTCGAAGATCTATCTTATTCCTTAATCCAAAATGAGTTGGAAAATTATAAGCATTATCCTTCAAAATATGCGCATGAAAGTTTTTAGACCAAGGCTACTTGAAAATATTCAAAGAATAACTCGCCTCGTATTTTTTTGTTTAGAAGCGATGAACGTACGTGTCTCCCCCACTGAAGCCGGGATACTACTGAGCGTCCGCGCAGCTAAAACGTGTAGCGACAAGTTGGCGCTTTTGGAAGATAGGTGCAGGGCCTCAAGTCTGCTATTACAATAGTGTCAGAATGGTCTCTTCATTGTGAGTTTTTGACAGATTTGCCATACAAACACTGTCAAATACTCACAATGGCGAGACCATTCTGACACTATTGTAATAGCAGACTTGAGGCCCAGTTTTGTTGCGCGCTCTCGAAACTAACAAAATCGTGTGACAGAGACATAATGCCTATTAACTATTGTAACTTAAGAGATAAAATTAATGTTCTTTGATAATTATGATGCATAGTTAAATACGATTAATTTGATGTATTACATTATATGCTTATGAATTGAATACAAAAGTTATCAAAGTTTGCCGTGAGCGCGAACAGAGTGTGACGCGCGAAGAACACCGATTTTGCTCCCGTTTTCGACATTAGATTTTTTTTTTTTATAAACATTATAAATAATTTTAGATGTTTAATGTTTAAATTATGTACACATATAAATAAAGATTAATCTGTATTTGGTCCTAAGACTGAATATTTAATAGGTTACGAATTAAGACCGTGTGACCGCGTTTTGAGGGACCTCGAAGAACTACCCTTCTAAGATTTGATTTTATAATAGACTTAATTAATTAATTATTTGCAACGGTTTCGTGATTTTACAGCCAACTTACATTTCAGTGAGCAGACTGTACGTGTTGTGTAGACAAATAAAAGTTTGTTTACTTTGTTCATCTCACGGCTCACCTCCGTACGAGCAGTCACGTACTTATTGAGTAGTTACAATCCTCGCCGCACTGCTAATAAGAACACAATGTACCCCAAACTTATCTGACGTTCAACTTTCATAACTTCTCGACTAAAAATATTTGTTTTCTTACTTCTTAGCTAAAGTTTAAGTGGCTAATGTACTACATACATAAATTATGACTTACATGGACGGATTTTGTTGCTATGAAGCGGTTGAGGTTGTTTTTCTGGAAGGCCGAGTGACTTGTAAAATGGTAATATTTTTTTATGGAATTGGTTTTGTTTTTGTTATGAACGCGTTCACGTATTTCAAAATGAATTCCTATCAGCTAGTTTCTTCATTGTATAAAATAAGTCCACTGATGAGCAAGAAGGGTTTTCAAGATTAATAGTAGATTGTTATATAAGGGGCTAAAATTACCCATTTATACGAGGTAGTTTAGTAACGATGGAGTAAATAGAAACCGAGTTATAATGGGTTTTTAGCGCCGTGGGTTACAATCTACTTTTCACTACGATTGTGAGAAAAAAAAAATAAGAAAAAAAAAAAATCTAATTGAATATTAAAAATAAATTACGGCCACTAATTCAATTAGCAAATTAGAGAAAAATTCTAAAGAATTCGCGCCAACGTCTTTTTTTTTAATTTCTTCTGTTGCCGCAACAACGCAATGAATAAATTTGAAGAAAAAAAACGCAAAATTCTACCGAAGAGATCGCCGCTTCTAGTTCCATTTAAAAAAAACAGACAAATATAAAAAAACAACACTTTTTCCCCTAGAGGTAAATATGGTATTTTTTTCTCAGTCTGGTACGATACAATGACGGCCTTTTTGAGCAAGAGGAGTGAAAAAGATATTTCAATTTTCTCAACACTTTTTTTTTTCATTACATTGTAAACTTAGACAAAAGTAAAAGTTACCTCAAACATATTGTTACTAGTAAACTTGTTCAAAGAGTGTGAACGGAAATTTCACAGTAGTGCGCTCTCACATAAAGAAAATTCTCTGAATTTTAGAAAACAAAAGTTAACGGCTGTAGGTGCTAGGGAGCTCATTTTTCTTCACTTATCTAGGAGGAAAACAGTGTGACGATATAGTGCATTCGTATTTTTTTTGTTAAACGGAAGAGTTGTGAAACAGAAGCTTCTGATTTTCTTTTTAATAATACTGAATAACCGCGTAGTAATTTGAGATTACTGCGCTTTAACTTGTGATTACTTTTAAGATAACGTAGGTAACTATTTTATACTATACACTATACAATACATAACAAAACGCCCTACCGACGACAAACATCAAAATTTCTCAACCCAATTAATATTTGATTCACAAACGCATTCAAACGAGCTCGGTTCAACCAGTTTGCTCCGTTCTTACTTTGAATTAAGCACGTCTATGCAGCCTAAAGCACAATTCCTGACAATACGTAAAACGTCACGTGCATACATAATGAACGAAGTGCGCGCGCTATGCACACGCAAACGGTGCAAATTTCACGATAGCCGCAGCCGCATGCCGGCGACCATTTTGGTTCTCGCTGTATATTATCCTTTACGAGTGGACGCTTCTGACAAACCAGCTGCATCCAAACGTTATCGCAGTTTTAAAACATGCCACCGAAACACGGCAACTCCACACCCACTGTGACTGTGTGACTACTCTCTTCATAATAAAAAACCAACATAGTAGCTGATGTAGATACCATCTTTTTCACGTTATAAACTGTCGGACATAACAGTGCCTATGCAAAGTGGAACTGCAGATAGTGACAACATTACCTGAATATGACCTGACCTATGTAAGCACAAAGCTTCTTTGTCATACAGATTTTAATTACAGAATATTTGAACCAATTATTATCTACAAATACTAATGAGATACTTTAATACTTATTTCAATTTCTCGGCAATGGCGTATATGTCGTGGTCCGATAGTAGAAATGGCCATATCGTGAACTGCCTGGACATTTCCGATACGCCGCCGTTTTATGATTTGGGTGGTTATATCACGATGCGCCTGACCGAAAGTCGGGCGAATCGACAAAAGCAACCTAGTCTCGATATTCCCTGCTGATCACTGGGCCTATCACAAATTAGTTGCATTTCACACTGCTAGTGGCACCCCGACCAAATGGGCTATGTTAGGATAGATCTGTGACAAACCGCGCGCGAGCCGAGCGAACGAAGCGAGTGGTGCCGACATCGGCCAGCGAGCGTTACATCCATGTTTGGTTACTTGGCTATTTAGTAGGACCCTAAAATAGGAATTTTTCGAGTAAGAATAGGTCGGATAAGAATACTTACCCGACTGGCGGCAGCAAAGACAGAGTTATGTTTTTTTCGCGTATCTGGGTTGGTATGCCCAAGCATGCCTGGGCAAATCGTCAAACGCTCAGCGTTCGACGATATGGTGGATGTTAGATGGTAAAATCATGAAATGGTGGTACATCGTGAAATGGCCAGGCAGATCACTATATGGCCATTTCTACGACCGGACCGCGACATATACAAACGGCGTATAGGTAAGAATTTATTTGCACGCAGTGTACTTCAGAATTTAAAATAAGTAAATAAATAAACACAGACACGAGATGACGCTACCCATTTTAGATGGCTGTAAATTTTTAAACGTCCGTAGCTTGCTTAGCTTTTCTTGTTTTATGCTTACATGGAGATATTCTTTGGATAAATTAAAAAATAACTGTGCAGTAATAAATAAATAAGCAAGTATTTCTGTTATTTCTTAGCAAAAACTGCAGCTTAAAGTTAAAAAAATAACATTCGTTACGGGGAAGGATGAAGACATGACAATAGATTCACCTTGTTATACAAAGTGTAGCAATTTACTAAACAAATCCTAGCAGCGGGTCGCGGCGGCGCGGCGGCGGCGGTTGACCCGCGCGCTGAGCCTCTATCATTACAGAAACTCGCATTATCTCGGCCCGCACGCAATATTGACATTCCCTTTTTGTGCTCACGCCAAAAGTATAATAGGACATCGCGCTTCTCATTAGCTACTCTCATTTTTTTCTTATGTTAACACGGACATATGAAATATTAAAGGATTCCGATTACTTTGCGCTGGAGTGGGAACATATTACCCGCGTGAAGTAAAAAATACAGCAGCGCTTAAAATTTTAAATAGGCAAAAGTAAAATGCGGTGGTAGTAGGTGTGCGTTTGTTTAGTGGAGCGGCGGTACCCGCAGTTCTGCCGGACGGGCGAGCTATTCGCTTCGGGCCGACTTGGTGGCTCACGTTTGCATTTTGCATGAGAACCATTGTTTGACCCACTATATTCCCGACACCCCGGTACGTGGTGCAGCGACGTGACGTCCTACGGGCCTCTCAAACAGATTAATTTACTTACTACATCAACAAGGTGACTTTGACGTATGACGTTTTCTTCAAGGACGCCTCTACGGCGTAGCATTGATTAAAACGTCTGTACGTGATGTCATTAACGAGTTTTTTTTTTTTGCTTTATGTTTTTTTCTTATCTATACCATTTTTAATTCATACGCGTACATTAATTCGACTACGCAAGCTCAACCTCGCGCTTTCAATCCGCTGATTGAAAATTTTCGTTAATATACGTTAGTACAATTAATGAATCGGATTCCATTTCGTATTAAATAGTAGTATGAAGTCGTATTTAAACACAAAATACATATCTCAATTTCTAGGAGTCCGAGGCGGCCAAAAGGGCCCGATGCGGGTACGGAGAGCCGGTGGCCAAAACCTCTTTCGTACATATCTATGTACGTAATTACTACCGTTAATTACAAAGGAGCGAACTTTATGTTGTCTGTAGGTATTTAAAATATACTTAGGTTCATATTTTATGAACGAATTATACACCAAGATGTAAATTTGTTAACCAACCGGCACAGAGAGATTAATGTATCTCACAGAAAGAAGAGACAATTATCGAAGGAAGACCTAAAATCTAGGTGTAGATCGGAGAAGATTGGCATAAAGAACAAGGTGCTTATACCTGGATGCCATTCCTGGGAGGCTTACATCTTTACCCGTGTCGACCTTATTTTGGCATCGGATCGATACGATATCACTATCACTACATATTATAAAACAAAGTCCTCCGCCGCGTCTGTCTGTCTGTCTGTCTGTCTGTCTGTCTGTTCGCGATAAACTGAAAAACTACTGCACCGATTCTCATGCTGTTTTCACCAATGGATAGCTTGGTTCTCGAGTAAGGTTTTACTATATAATTTGTTAAGTTTTTGTATGCATTTTTGTATGAATTAACGATATTTGTTGGAGGTGTCGGAAAAAAATAAGCCGTCTGGGAGCTTTCAACGAAAACGCTGTCTAAACCCTTTGAGATATAACAAAATAATGTATGGTGGAATTGTGTATATTATAAAGGTCTTCAAAAAAGTCCGCGATGGCATATGTCTATCTCTTAAGGATAACATACTATATCCATTTTATTGTCTTTTTGTAGGTATTTGTTTGCCGAATTTTACTCTTGGAAATACGATTACGATAACAATACGCTATAATATCAGTAGCTATTAGCCAAATTATATTCGTAGATAAATAAGCTAGCTACTTATGTGTATTTCAAACAGTATACAAGTATATTTATCATAAAAACATTACAAAACACGGCGGCCTTATGATCAAAATTTGTGCATTCCAAAACTTTCGTTACTTTTTCACTGACATATTTATCACATTTCGATAAACTAACACTCAACACGAAATCTACACTTATTTCTCAGTAATTCTGTATAAGATTCTTCTATGATTAAACCGTTTTCTCATTGAACCCATTACTTTACGCACGTATAACCTTGATGAATGTTTACATTAAGCACCACGCCACACCGCCACACGACCACAGAGTACAGATGTATTTTGTTTTCTTTTTTTTTTTCGATCGTTTAGTGGTGTTCCCGCTAAAATGTCAACCGGTCAAGTATTAGTCGATTAATCGAATTCTACAGCCAGATCGTGTTGCAAGTACAAAATAAATGTCAAATATTTCGTGCAACTGCGAACGTGATCCTGAGAAAAGTTATGCACCAATGGTGTTCATTGGATATTTCGAGCGTGTTATCAGCATATACTGTGTATCATGCGACATTTCGGAGGATTTCGTTTTGTTTTCACATTGTTGGTACTTACGTGAATTATTTTAAAATTATTATTTGTGTCGCACTTTTATTTCGTGTTGTAATTTGGTACAATTGATTGCTTTATGAATTTGAGTGGAATTTCGTATTTTGATTTTGTGTTTGTTATCTTTAGGTAAAGACTCATTCACGTTCAGAACATCAGTACTTTTATTATATTAAATCATTTGTTTCGGTTTCTATTCACATAGTGAATCACATTAAAATTAATATTAAGTTAGAATTTTGAGATATAGCCTGGGATATGGAGAAGTACATAGGGTACTTTTCTATGCGATAACCGACATCCACGCGGGCGAAGCCGCGGGCAAAAGCTAGTTATCATAATAATATGCTCGATACACTGAACAAAACTTATAATTTAGTTAAGTTTTTTTTTAACATTCAAAATTACAATATTGAAGTATCGTTGGTCCCAAACTAGGCATAGCCTGTATCTTGGGCACCACAAAAAACTAAAGAACTAAAATAACCAATATAACTAACAATAAGCTTATTGTGGTCTAACAATACAAACTGTATCAAGCACACAAATGTGGCAAACGAAGTTTTAAAAACAAAAACGTGTTTACTATTTATTTATGAGGGACCGAAAAATCAGATAAATATAAATAAAATTATGGAAATGTGTATGTAGCACTCGCGCTGGGAGGCAGATAATTTGCAGTATGAAAGAGAATTTTATGCGAAAGCTGTTTATCTTCATTTTTTGAACAGCTCACAAGTAGAAACTAGTTTATGCTGGGGTACCAGTAAATGAGCGATGAGGGACCATCATAAGTTAGCTCAGTCGCTTGTCAGTCACTCCGTCATAATAAACGCGCATCACCAACTTGCTCTCGTATATTAAACGAGGAGCCAATCTATATAGAGCTTTATAAAAAATGATCGTTTCGCCTCCATGTGAATGGGATAATTTATCTGTATTAAAATCACAGTACTGGCTCGCATGTGGCGCACGTCGTCAAACGTCATCCGTTTATTGATATTGTTTCAATATCATATTCCAACATTGGCACTGCATAATGCATTTAAGTGAAACGTGTCTCGTTTGTGCACTGCACGCTATTGTTCGTTTAGATGTAGAAAATACTATTGTTATTGATTGTGATTGTTGTAAACATTGAAGAACTATCTGAAGTGATACTGAAAATTAAAATATCCGCTCCCGTACCTAATGTTTTGGTCAGGATTAGACGCCGTATGATGCTCCTCATTTTGGCAGTGATCTCATTTAGTGATCGCACAGCCAGATACGATTTTTTATAAATTAATCTTGATCTAGTGAATTTCATACGGATTGCTTTATTCCTAACTTTAACTCAAATATTTTCCAATACTTGAAACATTATTCGGTCAATTCGTTACTTAACCACGAGATAAGAATTTTCTATTTAGTATTTCCTGTTAAGACGCTGCTATTTCGTTTTCCGTTCATATTTTTTTAAAGTTTAGACGTAACTATAGCATCGCTTCGCGCGAGGAACGGCTAAAATGTTGACTTCTCTATAATTCAATAGACACAGGCTACAATTACACTCAGTCTGAGCGGCAGGCGGCAAGGCGAGCCCCGAGCGCGCGCCGGCGGCAGCGAGGCGGCCCGCTACCAACACTATATAATATTATTGTGCTGTATTGATTCCACATAAACACCTTTCCACAAAACTACCACATTCTAGTAATATTTATCTGAACTACACAATACCCACGAAGATAAAATACTACCCAGATAGAGCTTTAGGTTGCGAGGTAAGCATCCAAAATGGATTTACGAAAACTTTTGAATTATAAACAAAGTCGTTTGTCTCCGGGTCAAGGGAAAAGGTCGCGGACATGGGGGGCTCTTATAGACAGAATTTAAAAAAATCTGTTTAGAAAAAGCGTGTTAAAAAGAATAAATATGGCGGTGGAAAAGAAACATGGTTTAAACTCGTTTCCTCTCTGTAGATGGCTGGGCGAGAAGGGGGTCGAGGGTGGTAGTCAGCGTCAACAAACGGAATAATTAATCTGTCATGAGGTGTCCGTGCTTATTGGAGCTGGCGTCAAGAACCGTCCAGCACCACTAATAAACTCCACGCGAATATGAAAACACGAATAAATGAAAATGCACATTTTTCATATCTCATTTTCAGTAGTAGACAATCTCAGTTATTCTGAGTATAATTGGATAGACTTCTATGACAGCTGGATACAGATTCAAACGGAACCCTTTGCTCTGCGGCTCTTACTGGTATTTCCCGTAGTTACTAAACCGTAAACTTTAGCATCGTTCGAGATATGGATAACGGAAGGAATGTTTTCATTAATTAGTTCTAACTTACTGTACTCGTGGAATCGATTGCGGTTAAGCAGAACACTTCATTGTTAAGTTATAAGGGACTTACCTATACTTAGTTTTATATTGGTACTTTAGTACTGAGAAAAATGTTTATAATTAAAGAACAAAACAACTGAGCAGGGCCTCAAGTCTGCTATTACAATAGTGTCAGAATGGTCTCTTCATTGTGAGTTTTTGACAGATTTGCCATACAAACACTGTCAAATACTCACAATGGCGAGACCATTCTGACACTATTGTAATAGCAGACTTGAGGCCCAGACAGTTACACAAATGGTTACTTACAAATATGTTTGTGGCTACACAGTACAGTACCATATTATTTTCATAATAAAAATGTTTATAACTCATATAAATGTCTCAGTTTGGAGATTAATAGAGGCATTCCAAAAACTTTGAGGTAATCCCAAAGTTTTTTATATGAGTCTCGATAAAGTCGGTCCCCCCACCATTCATGTAGGTATGTACATAGTTACAAAAAAATAAATAAAAAAAAGAATGAAATTTTAATTAGATAAATATGTACGTACCAATTAGGGTTGCCAACTTTTTTTGACAAATAAAACGTATAAAAGTGGTTTGGATAGGAAAAAAATAAAGTATTAGGAAGAAAAAAAAGTATATTTCAAATTTTATGTTTTTTTTGCTTTAAAAACGTATTTTTGTGTGCTTTTAGCACATGATAACAAAGAATTACTCGCCATTTTCAGCATTAATATTTACTCGTCATTTTCAGCATTAATATTTACTTTAAAATGAATTCTTCACTTATAAACAAAACTAACGGACCAGTTTTGTACAATTTCGTCGATAATGAAAGACATCTGTGACAAATGTCACAACTGACATCTAACATTTCGTTCAGTAATTAAAAATTGTTTCCATTATCCGTTTTAAATATTTCGTTCAGCAATTATGAATCGTTAAGTACCCATAATGAGTATTTTGTTTTACGCACCACAGTAAAGGTTGACAATAAAGTATTTTTGCATACTTTATTTGTATGTAAAAGTATAAAGTATAATTACCAAAAATAAAGTAGGATACGTTATTATAAAGTATGGTTGGCAACCCTAGTACCAATATCTATAGAAACTAACCAGCAAGCTACCTTATAAATACTGTCATACATAGATAAGAAGCTAAGACCTGTAGAAGAAACAAGGCCTACCTTAACATTTAATTAAACAGCACGTGGTTAGAGCATTTACTCATAAGAAAAACAATACAACTAAATCCAATCAATTATCTACTTATTCCAAATGTAAAATGCATGCAATCATAAAGACTGGACTTCATTCAGAGACAATAATAAAATTAATCTCGGAGTCAGCGTCTAGTCAACACAAATCGGATCGAAAGTTCTGTCGCCGGCTGTTTGAGCTTATTCAAGTGTTCCCGTTGTTATATAACAAATACAAATTCAATTTGATGCAGTTTTGCTTACACATAAATGCAACAGACAGGATGGATTGCTCCAGCTTTTGTAGAATAATTTTATTTTCTACGCTTTTAGTAAATACATGATATTTTCACGGAGATTGCTTGGGCTTCGTGGTCAGGGCTTTGTCATCGCTTTGAGCGTGTCTTGAGTATAATCAATTATAGCGCACACAATAACAGTTGCTCGGTTAGCACGCACACCGTGATTGTTGCCTACTACACGTGCCCACACTGACAAGAGTGTAGGCACGTGTAGGAACAGATCTCATTCGTTACCTACACACTTAACTCCTTTGTTGAGTGTACAACCTTGTCCAGTATAAAACGCCGTAGTATTAGATATTTAGGTTCAAAGATTTCCCTAACGGTTTAGAAATAGAAAGACAAACATAGATTCGAAGTGTATTCACACTCCGCGCCAGTTATGTACATTGTTAGGTTCAACTGAAAACTTTTTGCCTAAAAATAACAGTTCGGAATATACCTACATACATACATATTAGTTTTCGAGGGATGTTGCATGTTGAATGTTTTCTCCAAACCGAGCGAATTCCGAATTCCTCTTACACTATTTTACGACACTTTAAACTCGTAAAGTAATGAAACAAAGTAGCAATCCACGTTAAATATTCAGGTGCAATTATAGCATTCAAGAGAGTTGGAAACACAATTTTAATATGTCGAAGTCAACTTATTTTCCAGTACCAACATAACGGTCAGTAGGCATGTAATTCCCATCCTGTACACGTAGCAAACTGCTCGTAACATAACACAAGTTTAATTCTTAAATAGGTACACACCTAATCCTATGCAGCGTAACGCGTAACGTTGGCTACAAATTCAAATAAAGACACATTAAAATAAATAATGTAGTTAGAGGCGAGTTCAAACAACATTAGTCAGCCAGATGTGGGGCGCAGTCCGTTTCCCGCTAGTTTTCGTTTGGGCAATCAGGAAATTAAATAAAGTTCGCGACCTCATGTCTGCCCAGACACTTAAAGAAGAACTTTAGGCGAAAGTCATTAAAAAATTTAACTTTTGCTCTGAATTTCGTAGTACTGAATACTGGACCCACGACTAACTGATTTATACGTGTATAAGTAGGAATAACACCGCACTAATGGCGTCTAACAATGTGGACCATGTTACAATAATTAGTCCCAAAGCATCACTTGCCACCGACCACGTTTAGTGTGAATGTGGTCGGTGAAGCTATGATAGTTTTGACAAGTTGCCTATGCACAACAAGACCACGCCGATTTTGTAAGTTACTACTAGCTATTACTATTTCATGGAAAACAATGCACTCCTGGTTTTCAGAAACCCAGATGATCCTGAAAACGTATTTAAAAAACCTGGTACGTGATTTATGTAGTAAAAACAGCGTCCAATGATGATTTATTTCTTCGACTATTCGTTGGTACTTTTCCCGCTCCATTTCCACAATTACTCTTATTTTTTATTCTAGATTTTTTAACAAGATGGAATATATGTGTGAACGTGTATAAGTATTCATAGTGATGATCAACAGCTTATCTTCCGCGTAAGTTGCAGCAGTCGACCGGGGTTAACGGGATCTTAATGGCACTTGTACGCTTGTAGAGGATGTCACATTTGCACACTATGCAAATCCTTCCTATCATGATACCCCACATTATCATATATCTTGTAACATTAATTTTGCCCTGAGCTCGATTTATCAGTTTCGAAAGTAATCAAAATAAATTGTAAATCTCGACGTTTTAACGCATTTTGTTGCCATGATAACTCAATCTTCAGTAGTTTGTTTACAACGGATGTGCAATCCTGGATGTTAACAATTTCAGTAAATCATTTGCACGGCGTTTGACTACTCATCAATTATAATTAGATTACACCAATGTAATTATATATAATATATTTTGAGCGCACAACCGTGTTTGCCACGAGTATTCTTACCCACTTTAGGGCAATTTGCGAGTAATTGCAAACTTGAATGGCAGCTGTCAACTAAAAGGTTGTATAACTTATATTTTTGGATTCATAAAGATTTTAAAATTGCACTCTCTAGTAAATCTTGTCTGTAGTGGTCTAACAAGCAGTCACCACGTTTATGTGTACTGTGCAACGTTCTTTAGTACTTGTGCCTCTCTTAAGGAGCCATTAAGTGCCAACGTCGCGCTTTCCTAGCGCTTTTGAACTCGTGCTCGACCTTAAAGGGAAAAAGAACAGGAATATAATTAGAATAGTATTATGTAAGTAGTATGATGAATGTGAATGTAAGCAAACAATAGTTTATCCATCCGAGCGAGCTTGCGAGCGAGGATTGATATAGAGTGTAAAATGGGTTTTATGGACGAGTTGTACACTCTACTTTTCACTTCGATTGCGAGGAAATGAAACAGCAACATGTAAATATTGTAAATTGAATTAAAACTGAAAAATAATTATGGTTCCCGCCAATTAACTTTTTTTTTTCATTTTTTTTTTTTTCAGTAGAAACGTGACATACTACCTGACTTAGGTCGTTACATACTGCTCAGTTATAAAAACATTTTGTTTTATATCTATGATGACTTAGTTATAGTTTAAATATTTAACTTATATAAAAACTAATTTAAAAAATAATAAATGGTCGAAATAAAAAATATAAGTTTATTTCATGAAGTTTTATTGTGTACTATGGCTGTTGGTATCCTTACCTTGTTCTTAGAATACTAACGAAACGAGTTAAAATAAAGAGGTTATTCTATGAAGTTGAAGTTGTTCATGTGGCTGTTGGACCGATTGCCTTGGTCTTCGACGAAGATTTTACTTTATGCTCTAGAGCATAAAAAGCGATTTTATGTCGCCTACGCACGACGTAAAGACGAACTTTTAGAGCATGAGAAGTGAAAAGGTTTAAATCACTTTGGTTACGATACTGATAATAAATTCTTAAGATTATCTTCATACATACATACTTCTTTTCTATCTATCTATCTATCTATTCAGCCCGTAATGTCCCACTGCTGGGCAAAGGGCACCCTTTCCCTTTTCTACACACGCCTGTCCATTCCTATTAAAGGCCAGTTCTTTCGGTAGGAGTCGAGATTGTCCCTCCATCTTCGTCATACATCATGCTCGTTACACTGTACATAAACCCTTACCGCCTTACTTATACTTAAACCCGGAATAAAGTTATACTAAGAATTACTTCGATATAACTATACATTTTTGACGTTTATGTCTAGTATAACTTTAGTCCACGTTTATAAGTAAGGCGGTTAGATTCTATTACTTACACGAATTCAAAACCTTATGGAAGATTTCCTTTACCGAAAGATGAACTAAAATGCATTCAATTACTTTATCTTTTTTTTCTAGTTCATTTAAAATGTAAAGCTAGCGTGTACGTTTTTGATACGAACTATCATACCCAGTTCAGCATTTGGCTAAGTAAAAATCGATGAAGAAAGATTCGTATCTTCAATGATGCCACATGAATTTCCTTATCTAAATCTTATTTCTTATTCGTTACAATAGCGTAGGCATAAGAATGGAATATATGACTAAACTTACCGTGGATTCGAATAAGAACTAAAAATATCTCGAAAACCTTCATAGACGCGGTGGCATTACTTACTCGTATAAGCCACAGAATGTATTCAGCGGCTCATTTTTCATATTTTTTCGAATAGCCCTAGCTTTCTGGGTGTTTTAAATTTTAAAGCATTCGCAATAGAATGTGAGTGCGGCACTCAGCGTGGAGAAGACTGGCAGTGTTGGGCGCTCGGCAGGCCGAGAGACGGGAGCCGGGAGCCGCCCGGGCGAGCGCCCCGCGCCGCCGCCGCCGCCGCTTGCCGCTCCGGGGCCGTTAACGCCCATGTACGCTTGCACAGCACAACTAAAAGCCAGTCGCAAGTGTTAAATTTGTAACAGTTCCCGTTCTTAAGGTGACACTGAGCGCCTTGTTTGCAGTAACGACCATGCCACGCCACTCTGTATTTATAACGTTCCTGTGTAAGATTGTGCTGCCATTACATCCTGCACTCTTTCATACCATAGAATGTGTATAAACAATCCAAAATGTATTCTCCATAGCCTCTGAAAGGCATTTTTCATTGTACGCAGTATTTTCTTGGCAAACAGAGTGATTACCTTGTCCTTAATAATTTATTTGAGCTTCTACCAAGAAACACAAAGGCCAGTCTTATATCTTGCATAAAACATTGTTTCTTTAGAACTGAGAGCAAATCGCAACGGTAGGTTTTCTTACTGTCTTCAAGTTTATAAAAAAAGTATAATTCGAAGCATGTGTGAAACTCATTTAACGCTAGAGTCATTATACATATTTGTTACCTTTCAGTATCTCGTTTTTCCAAGCCAATTAAGTTGTTTTAAATCATTTTATTTCTTTCTAACACTTAAACGACTATCTAAGTAAATATGTAGTACACAAACGATAAAAATCTGAATACTTATAAAGAAATGTAAAACACAACGGTGTTTTTTTTTTCTAACTTGCTTAATTCTCATAGATTACACTTAAATGAAATATATGTATTCCACACAAATATCTATAAATATCTTTTATATTTTGTTTTCAAAACCACGTTTACAAATCGTGTAACCTTTTATACATAATTTAGTTATATTGAGGTCAAAACTAACAATAAAGTTGCCAAAAAATCAGCTATCTGCGTCGAGCAATCTCTTAGAAAAGGCTTTATCACGGAGAAACACACAGACTAGCAGAGTTGATTTCATGTTTCATTTTTCCAATTCCCAAGCGGAATGTAATATAAACTGAACAGAGTTAATACTTTGTTTCGAAAATAAAACAATACAACAATTTAATTAAAACATTGTGTAAAGTAACATGTGCATATTAAATTACAATAACACAATTCAAGGTGGCGCTTTATATGACATTCATGTTCTAAAATTTGAACGTATAGGTACTCGTACCTAAGTAGCGAAGTGCGCTACGCTACGAGGGCGGTGCGCGGTGGTGCAGTATTGGTAATTTATCTGCCTTCTATCTGCTCGAACCACTTTCAGATAAGTCTTTATTTGCTATTCGTCTTGTCTTCCCCAAGTAGCATAGTTGCAGTTGCCAACTCGGTTACCGCTTGCATAATTTTGCTTGAGAAATTGTAAAGACGGTCGGCTAAATTGAAACGTGGCCTGTCTCTTCCTTTGTTATTCCGCCGTGCTGTAGCGCTCTGCTGTCAAATTTCTTAAATAATATGAAGACTAGTAGTAGTGCAAACATATTTTGAATATAAGTACTTTAAGTACTCTTGATAGACAAGCTTGCAGATAATATTTAACTTCGTTACAACACGCTTAATAATATTCACTACACAGTGTTGTTTAGTTGAATTAAGTAGTAGGTATAGTATAGGGACTTAAATGTTACATAAGTAAGTGTACTTATGTAACATTTAAGTGAAAAAACAGGTTTTTTTATTTATCGGTTCGAGTAGGGTTAATGATAATTGTCTATAATTATTCACTTGTTCTGTTCAAAAGAGATTTTAAATCGCTTCTATTAAAGATTCAATCCAGAAAGAGTCGCAGCCTAGGTATGTACATTTGTATCTGACGCTTTAACGTCGTGTAGACCTTTCTTCGGAGACTTAATGTCTGGAGGACACAAAATCGATGGACAGTAGGCCTAAATATCACATGAGTCGTGTTTTACGAGTATTGGAGTATCTACCTCTAACAAAATAAATACGTCCGTATGAGTTATAAAAAGACAAAGCGTAGGAACGACGATCACGTATCCAACCCCGTTTATCCCAAACCACTAGCACGTATAAATCTCTTTATGCGAGAACAAGTTTTGTGACTTTACGTTGTTTTATCTTGACACATAACAGTAAGTTTTTGGACGTGCATATACGAAACATACCGTGCAGGCCCCTCAAGACTTTATCGGAACAAAAATGATAGTGACTTCGTAAATAAATAGTAAAGTGTAAAGTTGTATTTTAGAAATCATCGAAAAACGAAGCTTATAGTTTTAAAGTCATGTATTAACATTCTACGTTAAAATATTCTAACGACGGCTGTAGCTTTTTATCTGTTTAGTTATAGTGCTTGGATTTTACTGTGTAATCTAGAAAGAAAATCAAAATAAGTGATAAACGTTCATAAAAACAACTAAATGTCAACAAAATCGGCTCAATAGAACCTGGCTGGAGAGCGTAAGCTAGCCTACTCTCTAGCGCATAACCCGCTCAACAGATTTTTATGAAATTTGCATTTTTTATGAACACACAGAATAGAGACTAAATTATTTTAGATTTTTTTAAACTAGGTACCCTTTTTTTATCTATTTGCATTTTATTTCCGCGCCTTTCAAATCCGTAGATTATAAAAAATGCATTAGTTATCTTTTTTATCATAAACTTACACGCTAATGGAACAAATGACAATCCTGAGAAGAGCATCTCTTCTCAGGATTGTCAGGCTGTTGATAAATTCATGAAGTCTCGTCAAATTGATGATTAATTTGTTTAAATGTTAAGTAGAACACAACACGTAAAATATAAACAACCCTAGTATGTATTGCTGTATGTACGGCATATCATATATTATAGATATGTATGTGTAATTATTACATACCCAACTCCAATCCAATAATTTTCCTGAAAATGTTTTATAATTAATGTTTTCTCGTAGCTGTATCAACAAAACAGGGATACGTAACCTAAATAATAAACACTTGTATGTAAATGTTATTTTTATGAACCGCTTGTACGGTGGAACAAGGCGAGGCATGTACTTAGACGAGCTCGCGCGCAACACAACGCAGTCCGAGGGCAATCACTGCATTCCGCCGACTGCCGGTGAATATTTTACATCAGACCACCACCCTTATCCAATACAAACCAATGTAATTACTCTGACATAGCCTGATTGTTAACGTTAAACATTCTGGGCCTTACAAATAAACACGGAATAAAGTGATAGGAATAACTTCGGTATAACCATATTTTTTTGACGTTTACGCTTATTTTTATTCCGCGTTTAATTATAAGTCCCTCTAGGTTTAATTTTTTCGACAATTTCGCTACTTTTTAGGGGTTTGGGGCGTTTGAGTTGCATCAGATGCAACTTTACGGAAAATCATAATCAACAACGGACTGCTTGTATTTTGTTATCTACAAAAAGCGTTATTGCTGCTTTTATTTGCTAAGTACATAATTACAGAATTCTTATTCACTACCTAAAAAGGAATGACCATAATTGATCATAACGTAAATAAAATTGTGCTGAATGTGCACGTAAAAGTAAAATACTACTTTAAATAGTTAGTCTAAGAGGAAACCTCGATTGAATTATACGATGAGAACAGCTGATAGATTTCGCATGGACAGTTCTCATATAATGTAGACGTAGAGACGTCGCGCCGTAGCGTCCCGGCTTGCGGTCAGAGAGCTCACAACCCCGCACATACACCCCCGGGGATTCTCAGCTCTGCCTCCGACGTACTAACAAAGTATCGACTACTTCGGCTTTTATTAAAGCAATTACGTTTATTTTCCGTCCATTGTTACAGCGTTACAGTCAAACTTATTTCCCTCGATCCTTGTTGAAATTACATTGCAAACGTCGTATTAATTCCATGTTGTTCGGCATTGTATCAAAGATTATTTGTTCTCAAAACTCAAAGCAAAGCCACCGCAAGCCGCGTGAAGCGAATCCTGGTTTAAAGATTGGAATGGAGCATTAAGTTGTAAAAGATACCTCGGGCACTCGGCGCCGGTCGCTGTGGTACCCCACAGTGGCGTAGCCAGTTCGGAATCGGGCCCTGTATCATACAAAATTGGGGGCCTTTTTTATCTGATTAGTTCTAATAGAGGGTGAGGAGCTCGTGGCTAAGTAATAACAGCCGCACGGGTCGATCCGTCAGGTTAAGATACGCTTGCCGGGGTTGGTCCGTGGATGGGTGACCCTCTTTACATACCGAGACTCCTCCGTGCCTCGGAAAGCACGTTAAGCCGTTGGTCCCGGCTGTCATTCGTGGATCTTTAACAGTCGTTACGGGTTGTCAGAAGCCCAAAAGTCTGACAGCCAGTCTTACCAAGAGGTATCGTGTTACCCAGTGACTGGGTTGTGGAGGTCAGATAGGCAGTCGCTCTATGTAAAATACTGGTATTCAGCTGCATCCGGTTAGACTGGAAGCCGACCACAACATAGTTGGGAAAAGGCTAGGCAGATTTTTAGTTCTAATGGAGGTTATTGTTTTTTTTTTAATAAATAATTTCATTCTGACTCAGAACCTGTCATTGTGATCTTACTATATTCCATTTAAAATAAGATTATACATTTAAAAAAACCTTTTTTACAGTCGATTTTGACTTCTATTCTGTAGGCATAAGAATGGCAATAAAATCAAAAATATGGTTACAATACCAACTGTTTACTGCAGCTGCCATTTGACATGCCACCAACGCAATAGAAGCCAAAATCGGTTGAACGTGCTGTAAAAAAGGTTTATTTTAAATGTCTAATCTTATTTCAAATGGAGTATATGAGAATGCAAGAGTGAGCGAAATGAGCTAGTAAACGGGATAATCCTTACTTGAATAAGTTAGATTACACACAGGTGTATTTAATATATGAAAACAAGTTCAAATTGACAATTAGACCACGCCTGTAGCTTGAAGCCTTTGTAAGCTAAGTCACATTCAAATCACGTAATTTTTTATATTTTCATTAGTTAAATATTCATTAATTCCGGGACTTTTAGCAATAAGAATTTGAGATTGTGGATAATATTTTACGAATTTTCCTTCAGGGGCCCTGAATCCCCGGGGCCCCATATCATTGATACGGCTGATACGGCGGTAGCTACGCCCCTGGTACCCCGTTTGGCTCAATGCGCTTTGACCACTTGTGTATCCGCAATAGGATACAATCTTGTTGATTGTTTTCTTTCTCACTTTTGCTTTTCTAATTGTAGTTTCAAGCGGATGTAAATAAAATTCTCAGCTTACTTTATTATGATCGCATAGAAAAGCCTGATGCCCAGCAAATAACTTCTAAGTTGGGCTCATTTCCTATTGTAATAATTTAGTAACGTATACTCAGTGCCATCCTTACTACTTGCCAAATCCTAATATGGCAAGTGCAAGAGTCCAGCTGTACCTTTCCTTCCTTGAAATAAAGTTTGATGTTTCCTCCTTCATAAACAAACCAAAATAAATTACTATTTTATCACTGTTCATTTAATTGCAGGCGATAATGGTGTAAAATTGATAATAAAGTAGGCACGGCATCATGAAATACTGCGTAATTGTCGATATCCACCCGATGCGATGATTTATCAGTATCGCACGCTCCAGAACAACTACGAAAATCCGATAAGTGCGGATTGGACGCGCATTGAGTAGGGGTTCCGCAGCTAAAGTTATAAACACTCAAACTGCATGTAGATTAACTTGAACACCCACTCTATTAGGTACAGAACTAATTAATGCTAACTACTCTAAATTATGAGTTTAACAAACTTCTTAACAATTCACAACCAACCTGTAGGTGCCGATATACCTAAATAAGTAACTATAAATACTTAGTTGCAGTACCTACATATATTAATCACAGTAGCCTGCTCAAAGCTTATACACTTGCAAGTTACTAACAACATAATACGAAGACTAACAGTGCTCTGAGTGTTCAATATAAAAATCAGTAAAGGTCACGTCCACTCCATTTGAAAGAGTAAAGTACCGTCACACGATGTGGTTAGTGAAATATATTACGCCTTCCTTGGTGCGCGACAGTATTACATTATTTTTACTTCCTTTATTTTCGATACAATTTGAGAGAGCAATCGGTCTAGACAGCAGTCAGAGTTACTCATAGGCAAAGTGTTCATTCCTGCCGTTTGACTTCGGAACCCAAAAAGTAATGGATGTAAAATAATCGTAAATAAATTTTATGTTTATTGGACATCCATTTACTTTTAAAATGTTCCAAAACATAGCTTTTGATCTGATACAATTAATGACAAACTTTTATCTGGTAATATTTAACAAATCGGTCGAACACTTCGACTGCCCGTCCCCCGGGATATGCCACGGCGCAGATCGCACTACTTTGTCTCCTGCCAAATACCTTCTTTCGTGCTTTGTGTAAAGCATCAGGGGAATAAGCTGGGATTATGTCTTATGTTACTTTCTATTCTGATAAATGTAAAAACAACGTGACAAATGACAAAGAGGTGGCAGACGTGCAAACGTTATTTCATAGTTGGAACATTTCTCATAGTTATTGTATGGCCGGAGCAGCGGAATGTGGAACCTTTTCGTGTATTCAAAAATGTATGGTCAAGTAAGTGTATTATAATATGAAGGATTTTTCGTTACTTATTATTGCAGATAAACGTGCCGTAACGATAAGGGCCACTGCAAAGAATCATCTCTTTTCCATAAACGTGGATCGGTCGACTAAGAAAGTACACATATCAAAAGTATCTAGGGAGTAAGGTATTTAAAAAATATAGTTTACGGCACACCTGGCCATAATGTGAGTTTTACCGCACGCTAGGCGTACAGTAAAACTCGCATTGTGGCCAGGTGAAGACGTAAAATTGTGTACTCACCACGGGCAGTAAAAAAGAAAGCCCTCTATCGCATATTTACAACCCTCGCCTACGACTCGGCTCACAAATACCTGCGATTTCGGGCTAGCTTTCTTTTACAGCCCTTGGTAAGTAATGTACTATTATTGCTTTAAGTTGAATTTTACTTTATTGGAACATAAAACAGTTACACATTACAATTAAAATGTGACATAATAAATTACAACCTAAGTAAACGTGTATATAACCCACACCAATGTCCGCGAAACAATCGTTTATACTAAATGTAAGAAGTAAGTACTCGTACTTTTGTTTTAATAATAGGTATTAGATGGTTATTTTAAAGATACTACGAGTATAGCCATCTTTTTGAATTTAAAGTGTATAAGCGCGAAAATATCCAATTCGATGAAGTGGGTGTTATTGTATCTACAATGCGTCGGAGAGGCATCCGTGCACTAGCGTAAGTTCTGCACCTTGCGGTGTGGAACAGCCGGGGCTCATACACCTTTTGACGCATCACAGTTTTAGGTATAATGTAACATAGACTATTGGTAATATCAGGACAATCGAACCCGTTATTACACAGATCATGAAGCATAATGGGCTAGGCTGCGTCTTGATTCCAAGCTTTGAAGTTTATAACGTACTAGCTTTTGCCCGCGGCTCCGCCCGCGTGGATGTCGGTTATCGCATAAAAAAGTAAACTATATTCTTCTCCATATCCCAGACTATATCTCTGCCAAATTTCTTGACGATCGGTTCAGCGGTTTAGGCGTGAAAACGTAACAGACAGACAAGTTACTTTCACATTTGTAATATTAGTATGGATTAATAATTGAGTGTATGGTACTTACTTTAGAGTTAGTGCATCTATAGTGCATAGCACGTAAATATATTTTTTTAACCAATTCCATTCTTTTTACATAAACATAAAAAACCGGCCAAGTGCGAGTCGGACTCGCGCACGAAGGGTTCCGTACCATCCATACTAATATTATAAATGTGAAAGTAACTCTGTCTGTCTGTCTGTCTGTATGTTACGTTTTCACGCCTAAACCGCTTAACCGATCGTCATGAAATTTGGCAGAGATAAAGCCTGGGATATGGAGAAGGACATAGGCTACTTTTTTACGCAATAACCGACAGCCACGCGGGTGGAGCCGTGGGCAAAAGCTAGTTATCTATAAAAACGAGCAAAAAAATCACGTTTTTTGTATGGGAGCCCCTTTAAATATTTATTTTATTCTGTTTTTTAGTTTGTTGTTATAGCGGCAACAGAAATACATCATTTGTGTAAATTTCAACTGTCTAACTATCACGGTTCATTAGATACAGCCTGGTGACAGACGGACGGACGGACAGCGGATTCTTAGTAATAGGGTCCCGTTTTACCCTTTGGGTACGAAACCCTAAAAAAAGACCGTTAAAAAACTAGCCGAGGTGGGCAGACATCTGTGATCATTGTAACAGAGCCTGATAAATTATATTTGAGTTGATTGAATGACAGGTAAATTGCGGTTTACGATTTATGACGTATTAAAAAAAAACTACTTACTAGATCTCGTTCAAACCAATTTTCGGTGGAAGTTTACATGGTAATGTACATCATATATATTTTTTAGTTTTATCATTCTCTTATTTTAGAAGTTACACCCCTGTAACTTCTAAAATAAGAGAATGATTCCAAAGTGGTAAAATGCTTTGGAAGTGTCTTTCGCGCAAACTATTCAGTTTAGAAAAAAATTCTATTAGAAACCTCATTATCATTTTTGAAGACCTATCCATAGATACCCCACACGTATGAGTATAATTTTTTTTTATTGAGTTTCAGTTCTAAGTATGGGGAACCCACAAAATTGATTGTTTATTTTTTTTTCCTATTTTTGTGTGAAAATCTTAATGCGGTTCACAGAATACATCAACTTACCAAGTTTCAACAGTATAGTTCTTATAGTTTCGGAAAAAAGTGGCTGTGACATACGGACGGACAAACAGACAGACAGACATGACGAATCCATAAGAGTTCAGTTTGCCATTTGGCTACGGAACCCTAAAAATGGGACCCCAAATCGGTACTGCCCGTTAGACGCTTTTTAATTGAATGAGGCACCAACCGACGATTATCCCTGTACGCACTATGCAAGTGCACCCAAGGACAACCCCCGGTTGGTGTAGGACTACTGCAGGATATGGAACCAAAGATATTGGACTATGGGCTTGGGTGGTTAAAATGGACTGGTTACCTAAAACTATGGAAGGACTATGGCCCCTGCCTGATCAATGTTTTATTATACACGGATAAAATGGCAGGGATTGACTTGCACACTCAATAATGGGCCCCCGAAAACGGTCGCTAGCACATAGTGACGTAGCGACAAGGGGGCAACATATCCTGAGGTGCTCGAGGAGTGGAGAGGTATTCCACGGCTGCCAGAACAATCCCAGAGCCCGGAAGATGGTCAAGATCCCTACAAGCACTTACGGGAATACTTCCTTCCTCCGAGCACGTTTGCTCTTGCGAATCTCCACTCAAGCCGGCCAATAAAGGCAAGAATAAGGTGGGAGCTCAGTTTCTCGTCAGTGTTCACTCCAGCCGGCCAATAAAGGCAAGCCAGAAATGAGGTACATGACTTCTCCCGGGAGATTGGGTCCGTGGGTTCGCAACTGCCCAACAGCTCGCCACATGCCGCCCTGCGGGTTTCTGTATCTCTCTTGGTCTGGCTCCTCACCCTAGACATGTTCCGGTAAAGTTAACTCTACCGGCACAGACCCAGAGTTCGGAGCGCGCAAGCCCCACCACGACGTCAACGTAGAGATACGGCGGTGGGGTTATTATTATTATTATTATGTTTATCTTTGATATATCTCGGGACCCTGGGGTCCCGGGCCTTTGGAAGGCATACGAGGGGCCGAAGCCAACTCGCAGAGGCCCTTTAGACAATTTTAAATGGAATGAGGCACCAACCAACGATTATCCCTGTACGCACTATGCGAGTGCACCCAAGGACAACCCCCGGTTGGTGTAGGACTACTGCAGGATATGGAACCAAAGATATTGGACTATGGGCTTGGGTGGTTAAAATGGACTGGTTACCTAAAACTATGGAAGGACTATGGCCCCTGCCTGATCAATGTTTTATTATACACGGATAAAATGGCAGGGATTGACTTGCACACTCAATAATGGGCCCCCGAAAACGGTCGCTAGCACATAGTGACGTAGCGACAAGGGGGCAACATGTCCTGAGGTGCTCGAGGAGTGGAGAGGTATTCCACGGCTCTCAGAACAATCCCAGAGCCCGGAAGATGGTCAAGATCCCTACAAGCACTTACTGGAATACTTCCTTCCTCCGAGCACGTTTGCTCTTGCGAATCTCCACTCAAGCCGGCCAATAAAGGCAAGAATGAGGTGGGAGCTCAGTTCCTCGTCAGTGTTCACTCCAGCCGGCCAATAAAGGCAAGCCAGAGATGAGGAACATGACTTCTCCCGGGAGATAGGGTCCGTGGGGTCGCAACTGCCCAACAGCTCGCCACGTGCTGCCCTGCGGGTTTCTGTATCTCTCTTGGTCTGGCTCCTCACCCTAGACCCGTTCCACCAAAGTAAACTCTACCGGCACAGACCTAGAGTTCGGAGCGCGCAAGCCCCACCACGACGTCAACGTAGAGATACGGCGGTGGGGTTATTATTATTATTTTATTTATGTCTACATATCTCGGGACCCTAGGGTCCCGGACCTTTGGAAGGCGTACGAGGGGCCGAAGCCAACTCGCAGAGGCCCGTTTGACGCTTTTTAATTAAATGAGGCACCAACCGACGATTATCCCTGTACGCACTATGCAAGTGCACCCAAGGACAACCCCCGGTTGGTGTAGGACTATTGCAGGATATGGAAAACAAAGATATTGGACTATGGGTTTGGGTGGTTAAAATGGACTGGTTACCAAAAACTATGGAAGGACTATGGCCCCTGCCTGATCAATGTTTTATTATACACGGATAAAATGGCAGGGGGTGACTTGCACACTCAATAATGGGCCCCCGAAAACGGTCGCTAGCACATAGTGACGTAGCGACAAGGGGGCAACATGTCCTGAGGTGCTCGAGGAGTGGAGAGGTATTCCAAGGCTCTCAGAACAATCCCAGAGCCCGGAAGATGGTCAAGATCCCTACAAGCACTTACTGGAATACTTCCTTCCTCCGAGCACGTTTGCTCTTGCGAATCTCCACTCAAGCCGGCCAATAAAGGCAAGAATGAGGTGAGAGCTCAGTTCCTCGTCAGTGTTCACTCAAGCCGGCCAATAAAGGCAAGCCAGAGATGAGGAACATGACTTCTCCCGGGAGATAGGGTCCGTGGGTTCGCAACTGCCCAACAGCTCGCCACATGCCGCCCTGCGGGTTTCTGTATCTCTCTTGGTCTGGCTCCTCACCCTAGACATGTTCCGGGAAAGTAAACTCTACCGGCACAGACCTAGAGTTCGGAGCGCGCAAGCCCCAACACGACGTCAACGTAGAGATACGGCGGTGGGGTTATTATTATTATTATTATTTGTAAGACACACTAGCAACTAATTAGCTGATGCGTGTGTTTCAAATAGCTTGGAGATATTTAACATGTCTTATTTTACACAGGACATTTTTATTTATTTATTAAATCATAACTTTTGTTTTACATTTTCAATGATATGATCAAATACATAATTACACAGACACATGCTTCCAATAAAGGTGCCGCGGGAGGTAACAACATAAAAGGAAAGCATTTTTCCCGTATTACATGTCACATACACTCTACACAAAAGCACTTTGTAGAGAATATTTGTCTATCTGTTAATTGGCTACCCAAATACCTACATATGTAATGATCTACAAATATTTAAGGGATGTGTATTATAAAGGGAAACATATTTTTACCAACTATTTGAGGTAGTAGCTCTTGCCACATTAGTCGAACAACCCTATTATTTATGAAATGACCATTGCACGGCAAGCAAACTGAGATAGGTACTTAAATTACCTACCTAAATAAAGACCTAAATATCCACAGTTATAGCTGAATACCTAGAAATTCTAGACGACAAAGTTGCACTCGCATGTAATAACTAAAACTAGAAGCTGTTCCTAAAATGCAGATGTTAAATTAATTGCATTCAGAATTCCGTATGTGCAATGTGTGCAGTGATTACGAGAGCCATAATTTTAAGCATTCAGCATCAATCATGTAAGCCAATATAAATGGGAAAAATTATATTTTGCATTTTATTAAATACCAACGAATGAAAAATTGAATTTCGACATGCAAATATTTTTACTGCTCGCATGTTACATATAGCTAAACAGGTAACCATAAATATGTAGGTAAGTGCGCCATAATTTTCGAATCTTTTGCTATGTATTCACCGCAAATGTTCTTAAATAAATAGTAAGCTCGAACAAGACCGTAACTACGCAATAGCAAATAGAGCCCCGGGATATGAAGTCGAAGGGCTGCCCTTTGCGAGCGCCCACGGTACTCTGACTACGCAACATTTCCATAAATAAATCTTTTGTCACCATTTTTACGGGAAAACAATGCTCTCACTGAAGACCTTCCGTTTGTTCTACAATCGATAGTGTGAAAGTGTAACGAAGCCAGAACTTTAACTTAGATTCTGTATCGTGGGTTCTGGGGCACGATACAGAAACCAAGTTAATGTTCTTGACAACATTAGTTATTCACCAGATAACATATTAAATTCATGGCCTAAGGTTTAATTCTTCTCGTAAATCCTTTAATTTTAAATAATTCAAAATGTTAGGTGACGAAAACCGCATTGCACTGGGTTCTTACCGAAGGATCGCGTCCCAAAGGACTCAATAAAACAGATGTTACCTTGCCTATGACTACACAAAGTCTGACACTTTTACGAGCGTAACTTTATATAAAATCTGATGTGTATCATTTATGTACTTGACCTATTTATTCAGGCACGAGCATACATTATGTATAGTAAGTAAAAATGTGACACGAAATACTTTTACAGGTTTTATGGATTTTGACTTTTTATTCAATTAATGTGATTTTGTATTTTGTTCAGGATTTCATTAGTGGCATTTTTGTAAAGGTTCTTTTACTACACATTATTACATCCGAAAACTACCTATTATAAGGCTTCCTGCCTTTTCCATCAAGTGGACGCAGCCGTCATTATATGCGTACGACGCATAACACGTATCTAAGAGTGTATCAACCTAACATTGATATTTTACCTTGTAAATGCTCAATCACACAACAACGGCTAAGTAAATAATGATGTAGATTCGGTTTCATCGAAATTCATACACTATAACATTGTATGTATACCTAAAGTACGGCCACTAACAAAAAATTTCGAACACTGTTCACTGTTGTTGTTTCAGCATTTGATGTGATAGTTCAGTGGTATAAATCGCGTCACGTAAAAAGACCGCTGGCCAGCAAACAACTGTAATGTTGTACAGATTGAAATGTTGGGAGTCCTAGGGTCTTTTAAATCAGACAACCAACTCGATCGAATGTACTTTAATCAATGGAAATATGGAATATATTTTCTAATGCGCATTAAGGTAAAGTGCTTACTTTATTTGCACAGCTTTGTATTTATTTTTTATACAAAATTATGAAATAACATGAAATATAATTATTGCACATTTTTTTTTAAGTTTATCTAGGTGGATTATGTTTGGTAAATCAAGCGTTAAATATAGCTCTTTCTGCCCATCAACATTTTATTGCCTTAAGCAATCGACTTTGTCGCTGAAAGTACTGGTAGGTATCTAAGTGAGTGTGGTACTCGTACCAATTTCTAGCGTAGGTACCAAACCAACCTACGGACAAAACTAGCGTAGGTAGGACATTCAATCGGCAAAAGTAAGCTTTTCCAACGTAGGCGGAACTACGAGGACTATATGAGTCGCTTAACTTCAAACTCGGATAAATCCACTTTACCCTCTTGGGAGATATTTAAAAAAAAGTGATAACAGTCTTAATTCCATGAATTAAAAGGCGGTTTTTTATTTCTTATGTCAACAATACTGAAGGTAACGATCCTATAAAGCAAATTTAGTATTATAATCATAGATTTTGTCAAAAATGTAAAATTAAGATTGGATTTACCTTCATTTGATGTAATGGAATGCAATTTATCTATCTTTGAAAAAACTCAGTGTGGATTTTTATCTTAGGCCGCTTGCGGGCATTGCTCGGTGTAACTATTTTAATGGCATTATCCATGGGAACTGTCTATGATTAAAAAGAAACAAAGAAACAATAAAAAACCGGAGCGTACGGTGTTAATGTCGCAGAGTTGACGTCGACTGACCGCCATGTTGAACAAACGCGGTTAGCTGATTGGCTCTCATGGACTTAACTGCATTTGAATAAAACTGTCTCATGGATCTATCGGAATTAAATAAAATTTTATGATTTTTATGGTTTTTTTTCTCAAGAACTCTGCGGATTTATATACAACTAATAAAATTGTTTTAAAAGTCTGTTTTTGGCCTTTAATTTGGTACCAAAATCTTAAAAATTCTCAAAATTCGATTTACCCGAGTTTGAAGTTAAGCGTCACATATGATATTCCTACCTAGACCTACTACGGTACAATAATGCTACTTTACTGCATACTACCTATAAAATACCTATAGAATGTATAGCTACCAACTAATATTTGTGTTTGACTGTATTCTTAACTAACAAAAGTTCACTTTCAAAAATACTAAGGTTAACACAGCATACATTCTAAATTGCTAATGATCATTCATCATTTCAGTCGAAAGACGTCCACTGTTGGATATAGGCCTCTCCCAATGGGGGGGGTTTGCCACAATCGCCACGCTTGACAGGCGAGTTGGCGATCGCAGTATGGTGTTAAAAATGCATAATAGAGAACGCTGCTGCCCATTCTCTAGTAAGTCTCTTAGTCGCCTTTTACGTCACCCACGGGAGGAAATGGGGTGGTGCTATTCTTTACGTGCGGCATAACGAACACACGGCACGGCATTCTAAATGGCTAATATCAACTATTATTATTTCTAGGATATGACAATGCACTACATGCATCATGCTCGATCTCGACGATACGATCGCATCGATTACAGATCTCAGATATTACAGCTCTTGAGATTTATTCGCGTAAGAATATAGGTAGCTTCCGTGGTCTTTAAAATGAAGGCTCCTACAAACAGCCGCGACACACGACGCGACACAAAGACACGGCGTGTCGCGCGACGAGCGGTGCCTTGACCCATGACCTACAATATTATGTGAAAACCGGCCAAGTGCGCGTCAGACCACGCACAATGAAGCGTTTCGTAGTTGGGACGAATTTATCCCAAGAACAAACTAAACATTGTAGTTGAAATACATGTTCTCCCATATATTTGAACTGAAAAATGTGAGTTGGTTATTTTAAAGCCTACTTTTATGTGATAGTTTTCCTTTTAACCTCGTTATATAAACTACTGCCGTACTGTTTTTCACATATCCAAAAACAACCATTTAGCTAGTAGGGGAGGACACTTTTCAAAATTTTATGTTACCTTCGCAATTCTTTGTCGGCGTGATTAATATGTATACCCATGCCAAATCACAGCTTTCTAGTACTAAGAGCCTCTGAGTTAAGCCGAGGACAGACCGACAGACAGACAGACGGACATGGTGAAACTATTCCTTGTTGACTCCTGCCTAGCCTTTTCCCAACTATGTTGGGGTCGGCTTCCAGTCTAATCGGATGCAGCTGAATACCAGTATTTTATATGGAGCGACTGCCTATCTGACCTCCACAGCCCAGTAACTGGGTAACACGATACCTCTTGGTAAGACTGGCTGTCAGACTTTTGGGCTGCTGACGACCCGTAACGACTGTCAAAGATCCACGAATGATAGCCGGGACCAACGGCTTAACGTGCTTTCCGAGGCACAGAGTAGTCTCGGTATGTAAAGATGGTCACCCATCCACGGGCCAACCCCGGCAAGCGTAGCTTAACCTGACGGATCGACCCGTGCGGCTGTTATTACTTAGGCACGAGCTCCTCATTCCTTGTTGACTACGAAACCCTAAAAAGGAGGCATCCTTACTTGAACATTCCACCCATGAAATCATTTTGGTGATGACATGTAAGAGACCCTTAAATCCCAACGCAGCCTCGTCAGCGTTGGCTGACCTGGTATTGCGGATCTCGGGTTCAATTCCCTCACGGAAAGAAACATTTTTTTGGCCTACAGATAGTTCAAGCATTAGTTAGGGTAAAGGTTTTATTTGTATAAGATATTCATAAAAACAGTCCTTCGTAATCAAACTTTACGCGGTCATCGGATTTTCAATAAGATTCATAAATTCATTCAAACATAGGTACTCATAAAATTATGGTTTATCTAGGTAAGTAAAGTAAATCATTTCGTTATTTCGGCGGAAATAGGTATAACCTACCGCGATGAGTCCAATTAGGATTCCTTCCGTAGTCAACAAGGAACCCTTATAGCTCCGAGACTCATAGTACTAGAAAACTGTAATTTGGTATGGGTAGGTATACATATTAATCACGCCGACAATGTGGTAAAAGAAATCTTGAAATATTTTTTTAGAGTACCAGGGAAAAAAAAATATCATCTCCACTTTACATGTACATGAAAAGTGGGGATGATATTTTTTTTTCTTGTCTATCCCATTGTGTAGGGTATCGTTGGATAGGCCGTTCAAAAATATTGCAAGTTTGTGAAAACCATTTTTCGATTCAGGGATCCGTTTGCGTAATATTAAACTTTAAAGTGCTCATATTTTTGTTAGAGTCAATTGTCCCCCTCCCCTGACAGCTAAATGGTTGTATTTGGATATGTGAAAAAATTCATAGTTAAAAGGAAAACTATGACAGCTAAGTAGAATTTACAATTTAACCGAGTGATAGTGGACCAAATTATATTTGCAGTTGACAAACATGCTCTCCCATGCATTCCGTATGGAAGAACATGTTTTTCAACTACAATATTAAGTTTTTTCTTTGGATAAATTCATACCAACTACGGAACCCTTCATTGTGCGTGGGCCGACATACACTTGGCCGGTTTTGTTACATAGGCGTGATGATGCTTTTTGGTTTTCTATATATTCCTTCAACCTCTCTTTTCTTAGGTACAAAGTTGCTAATGATGCTAACGCTGGACGGGTAAGCCCCAGATAGCAGTTAGGTGTTAGACCGTAACTTTTTAGGACAGCCATTGTGCATAATTACTAAAGGGCGCCCGCTTACGGTAATGAACCATTTCCTGCAATTGACTCTGCTCCAACCTGTCGTCCGGGATGAGGACTATCTGTCACGTTTTACGTTTTTCTTATTGAGATAACGGCTTCAAGTTCGATTTTCAGCAGTCCTGAGCTAACATTCAGAGGTTAACAATTTTCAAATCAAATCAAATCAAAAATAGTTATTTGATAGAATATGGTACATAAGGTGTTACAGTAAATTTATTTCAGCATAACATGGCGTGCAAATATTCACAATCTAAATAGGATTAGATAGATAGGTATAGATTTAGATAGAGATATATAACTTTGTCGAGTCTTCTCGTCGCGTATTCCACAGAGCCTAAAGACCAAGGTCTTCAATCAGTGCGTCCTGCCTGTTATGACTTACGGAGCCGAAACGTGGACACTCACGGTACGGCTGGTCCATAAATTCAAGGTCCCTCAGCGAGCTATGGAACGGGCTATGCTTAGATTTCTCTGAGGGATCGTATCCGGAACGAGGTGATACGACAGAGAACCAAAGTTTTCGACATAGCTCACAAAATAAGCAAGCTGAAGTGGCAATGGGCCGGCCATATTAGCCGTAGAACCGATGACCGCTGGTTAGACGTGTTCTTGAGTGGAGACCGCGAATCGGCAAACGTAAGGTAGGACGCCCTCAGGCTAGGTGGAGCGACGATCTCCGCAGGGTGGCTGGTAGCAGCTGGATGAGAGTTGCCGAGAATCGAGCTGAATGGCGTGCAATTGGAGAGGCCTATGTCCAGCAGTGGACTGCTATAAGTTGATGATGATGATGATAGATAGATAGATAGAGATAGATTTTTTATCTAAATAGGTACCTACGTCTTTTATCAAAATGGTACATCGACGCTCTTAGGTGAGAGCAATGGTTGCTCTTTTTGATAATCTGGCACTTTAAGAGCAATAGGCTCTTTATCCCATTAAAATGTAAAACATTTGCCCATTCCTAGCAAATACAGCGAAAGATTTGACCACAAATGTATTTCCTCCCCGCAGGTGTTGTTTTGGATCTTTGCCAGTAACTGAAAGCAATATCGCACCTCTTTAATTGTACGGTGAAACACAATTTTACAAAGCTTCGTCAAATTATTTATGTTGTTGAATGTGTTGTAAAAGCTTTGTTTGTAGAATTGTGTGCTAGAAATTATGCCGAAAATGAGTCAACAATAAAATTGTATGGGATAAAAAAAAAAAACCTCTTTACCAAACAGCAAAACAAAAATTCAATAGAATGCGTAACTAATTCTTGCAAACGTGACGTGACGTTGGTGTCGTAGGTACTTACTTTTTGCTTTTCATATATCAATGCCGGGTACCCAAAAATGCCTAGCTATAAGATAAAATAAACATTTAGAGCTATCTACTATTGAGTTCGCTACTATTGACTACCGAATGGGTAGGTACCTCAGCAACTCCCCTATATTAAATCGCCTGAAAAAGAAAATGTTTGCAGATGACATGAATACATTCGCTTACAGATGGATATCGCCGCTCACCCTCGCAATTACATCCTTTAGCGCCCTTCGGTGACCTTTCATAACACCCACGGTAAGCGATGATGCAGGCCTATTCGATTCCGAGATTCACAATGTAAAGCTCATTGCAGAGACAATTGTGAATACCTAAGGGAGGATGCTTCTAGATTCCAGTTTGAATTCTAAAGTTGAGTTCGGAATGTGCCCGATAAATGTTGATAGGCGAAATTCCCACACAATCGTTCATAGCGGTCGATTAGGTCTCAAGTTCATCGGTGGACTTTTACGGTTTTAGGTACATTGAGCAAAAAACTTTGGCATTTCAGACGTAGCTTTTTAACCGACCTCAAAAATGGCTATGCATTCATAGTTTTTTTATGATTTGGTTTGTTCCAAAGGTTGCTAATGGGACCCTATTAGCCCATTACTAAGCCTACGCCTGCTGTCTATCACAGGGCTGTAATTTTTAACAGTAGGTAGATAACAAGGTATTAGTTAGCCAGTTGAACAGAAGTTAAGTAGAAAGTAGGTACCTAGTTTTACAGAACGTGTTACTTTAATTCAATCAAAGGGATGTTCCGGCAGAAAAAACCGAAGCAAATTAATTTTTTCAACGATTTGTTTGTTCCTGTATTTGAGTCCAAATTGTAACTAAGCCATAAGTATGTAGGACCAATAGCGACTCTTACTACGAGTAGGTTCATTGACCAATAAACAAACAACCCAAGGTCCTTTTCATTAGTTATCATAAATTAAGATAACAAGCGCTTATTGCGTGTTTTCTAGCAATGCACTCGCTAATGAACACACGCCCTATAACCACTGCGAAGTCTGGCGGTAGGCCAGGAAACGTTCACTTGCATTCAGTTAATTGACTCGGCTACAGAATAGTTGATTTTCGCAATGAAATATTGTACAAACAATGATCAACACTTTAGGTAAACAGGTAGGTACTCAAAATTACCCTGAATATTTTGCTAAAAGGAAGCTAGGTCTATGCAATTTTTTTCTTACCGTTAGATAACTCTCCAGAGGCCTAATTGCGTAACACACTATCAGTAGGTATAGGTTTCATTTTAACAGTTCAACAACATTCATTGCATTATTTACTTTGTTAAGCAGACTAATTTTTCGGACGTATGAAGCAATGGATTAGCAAATCTGCTTCAAAATCATTCAGATTGCGATTGATTGTGTTACGTAATTAGGGTACAGTAGTACGTCCTAAGGGTGCCTAATTGTGCGTTTGCACTAGCGATACATTCGAAAACATGTTGAAATCAATTTTCTGTCAATGTATCGACTCGCACATGGACTCGCATTCGCCTTGTCACATAACTTGTTGATCCGAAATTTGTTTAACGATTATCTCTTAACATGTTTTACAAACCAATGTTTAACTAAAGGTTTCTGTATGAATCTTGCAACATCGAACCTTTAGTGGTCTACATGTTTGATGTTTCCCGTCGTAATTGAAAATGAAACACAAGGTATGGAGACAAGTTACGAGACAAAAACAAACCACAGTGCGAACGCAAACGTGACATGTCTATTGAATAGGTAATTATGTAGGTATGTTTCTAGACAGTGCGAATGCAGCTATCAAATCTTGAGATCTGTCTGTGCCTTAAAACTTACTCATGTTTCATATGCCCTAAGTTTCAAAATAAATATTTACCTACATGTTGAATGTTTTCTGGCTGGTGCAAATGCACAGTAACGTAACAGTCATTAGTCAAGACTTGACAAGTTAAACAGACTGCTTAAAACATGACCCTTCCTTTTGGCTTTGCCGATAGAGACGGGTAAAACAGATGCTGTGTAGTGAGAATAGGTACATTGCTGATTGATATCTACTAAGTATCCACTGGTCTATTTAAAACCAGTCTCACTAGTTCTCTTGTGAACAAGTCTCTGGTCCAAAACATTTTGAAATACTTGTAACGAAAGTTAGATTTCGTGCAGATTCGTCAAACGAACGAAATCTAAAGAATCTGCACGAAATCTAACTTAGAGAGATGTATTAATGATTTTTATGGTTAAAATTATGTAAATATATATGTTTTATTGTCGCGTATCATATTTTGATCAAAATACAACCTGATACGGACCTGCAAATTGCAAAAAACACAAGAAAATTTGAATTTCGCGGGCTACCACAGCGCATCCCCCTTAAATGTAAGTTGGTAGACTATTTAAGTACTCGGTAACTCGTACAGCCTACTTAGCTGTGATAGCTTTCAATTTAAGTAGTCGTGTGTAGTACCTACATGCTGAACATAAACAGTGTTTCGACCCCTTAACGTTGGACCATAATTTACGCCACATCCTGTATACCAAATTATAGGTGTACACTCACCTGCAAAATTGCATGGATACCTTAGTGGCTATTTTCCAGTGAACGTTTGAGTTTAACGAAAATAGAACTAGCTTACGCTTTTCGCTTCACACGATTTTGTTTCTGTACTGTCCATGGATTTTTGCAGTCGACCGTACCTACACGACATTTACATGCAACAAAGCAACATCTTCGTAAAATAAATAAAAGAACTGGCTTCAAAGGTATTCGTACACGAGGCCACTGAAATGCTAGATATTTACTTTCAACTGAATTGACTTGTTAACTGGCCTCGTATCCGGATTCCATCGGACCATTACATTCTATTCGGAGTCGGCGGCACCAGTCGCTGAACTGTCTCACTTGCAAACTAGCCTCGTGTCTGGAGCCCAACAGTAGCTTGAACTGATTCGCAAACTTGCCTCGTGTCCCGAGCCCATCAACCCGCAAGCATACTTATTTTGCTTAATACCTTTCCACTGTACGGTGTATCTTATGCTAGATACAGACGCAGCGACTGAAATCGACGCGTCTCTGGTTGAGAGAAAAAAAATATGTATGAATATATTATATTGCAGTCAATCTAACCAAGATCGCGGATTAAACTGATCAATCCCAGATTGAACGTGTAAAGTCGCCCTAAATTAAATTGGATTTCTGAATGAAAAAAGTAATGCCAATGTTTTTCATTTTGACGCATGAGGAAAGTGAGGTTATGAATTGTCAATTTGTCATGTGTAAAATTCTTTGAGGATTTGAGGTTATTTTGTTATTGTTACCTCCGCTAGGAGTATATGTATTCTGTGATTGTTACAGACATAAACAGTGAAAATAGTCTTAATTAATTGGATTTGTTAGTCGGTATAAATTATTTAAAATGGTGGCTGTAAAACCTAAGTTGCCGCTGAAGGCGAAAAATAAAAATTCCGCCAAAGTTGAAAAGCTCAATAAAAAATCCAAACAGCAAAAACCCCAGGTTAATCCACCACCTGCACAAAAGACAAAAATCGTGAAACATGTTTCTGAGGAAATTAAAGAAGAGGCTGCACCGAAGAAGAAACTCAAATATGTAATGCCTTCAGAGAGTGTTACAGGGGACCTCGTTCATTCCTGTTTGAGTGCGTTACTTGACGTAGTTGTGGCCCATGATAAGCAGAAGAACGCTATTTTCGACGATGAAAAGCCAATATTTGCAGAAATCCATTGTATTAAAATTCAAAACACAAGAGGAAGTATAAAAGTGTAAGTAAACTTACATTATTTTTCATCGAATTAAGTTTAGGCATGAAATGTATTATTTAATCATAATAAAATTCATATTTCCAGATTGCTGCCGCACAGCACTGTTGCTTCGACAGGAGAAGTTTGCTTAGTTACACCAGATATAAAGAAGGGCAGAAAACACGATCATGAGCCAACTATTGATCGCTGGGAAGAAATTTTGAGAAAAGAAGGTGTTACTGAGGTCAGTATTAAAAAACATTACCTATCAAGGTTTCCTGACTGATTTTTTATGAATTGAATGAATATATTCTTGTTTCAGGTTAAAACAGTACTCCCAGTAAGACAACTAAGAGTGGAGTATGACCAGTTTGAATTAAAACGAAGACTCTTGACTCAGCATGACTTCATAATGGTGGACACTAGAGTACTGAACCATGTATCACATATATTAGGGAAGATGTTCTTCAAAAAACACAATATGCTGATCCCAGTTAGAATAAATGAAGATAAAAACTTAAAGAAAAGTATTGAAATGGGTTTACGCACTGCTATTGTACGTCTAAGTGAGGGAGAGACTTCAACTATCACTATAGGACATACTGCCATGCCTCAGGAGAAGCTGAAAGAAAATATAATGGCCCTAGTTGAGCAACTCAAAACAAAGTTTCCTGGAGGAGAAGCAAACATTAGGTCTATCTCTCTGAAATTGCCATTGTCTATGTCATTGCCGTTGTATCTAACATTGCGTAAGTACCACATCTATTAGAGAAAACTTTAAAATACTTCATACAGCCAAATATAATTAATCTTTGAACATTTAAGGACCATCAAGTACTATTAAACCACCAAAACTAACACAGAAGAGACCTAAACACTACACTGTGTTAGAAGATGAACTGTCAACAATCCCTGGCAAGACTGTTAGGGTGGCTCCTGATGGCACTGTGAAACTGAAGAAGATGAAATCAACTCCCAAAGCCAGGTAATTTGCTTTCATTGAAACGTTTGATGCTTTGTAGTTCCAAAAGAAACTAATTTACCTGTTACCACTGCAACTTCTGGTAATAGTCCACCTCTGTACATTTCTGTGCTTGAAGTATTAAATAAATAAATAGCTAATACTCTGTTAGCTTCACATCGATAATCTTTAATGTTTATTAATCCTCTCATTCAACAGTGACCAAGAAAAAGTGGTACTGGAAGACATTGATGAAGACCAGGATCAAGAATCAGATGAATCAGAAGCAAACAATGATTAGTTTAATATCTTTATTATCTTATTTCTTTACATGTTTGTAAAAAATTAACATCTTACCTAATTGAATAAATCATAATGAATAATAAGTATTTTTAATTCCATATCTAAGCGGCTGTATTATCACCAAAGCTTATTTGAGATGCCTGAATTATAGTGACTTGCCTCTTTAATGGCCATACCTTTTTAAATGTCTTGAAGTTCTTATGAGAGGCATTTTTAGCAAAGCTATTTTCTGTCTCAATAAGTGGCTCTCGCTTAACAATCAAATCATTACAAGTTTTAACAACAGTAGTGCATAAATCAAGTTTGTTCATTTGCTCTTCCAATTCCTCAGATTTTTCTTTCTTGACTGTGTACAATGTATCATAATTACGTTCCATTAGCTCTTTCAATTTTGATCCCCTCATAGCTGATATTTCTTCAGCTGAAGGTCCTTCGCTTTTCTGAACATACAATACTTCAGCTGTTTCATCACCTTTCTTTTTATTTATACTGAAAAGGTTTTGTTTGGATGTATTAGTGTTAGTCACAACATCATTAGTGTGAACCTTATTTTGAACAAAATTAAACAAGTCTTCATCATCATTAGTATCATTTAATTTTCTTTTCTGGGGCCTTGATAAATTAAGTTTCTTAGCTTTACTTTCAACTCCACTGTCAGTAGCAACTGTTTTCACAAAATTGAACATATCATTACTATTCTCATGTTCAACCTGTTCAGATGGATTTAATGGCATATCACTGCTATTCTCTTTATCAATTGCTACTTTCTTGGCTGGATTCAATGACATATCATCATTTCCTGAAATTTTCCTTTTAGCACTCTCACTTTTTACATTAACAGCAAAACAAGTTGTAGCAATTTTTTTATTAGGATTTACTTGGGCTTCACTTGTAAATTCACTTAATTTCCTTTTATTAGAAATCTTATCATAATTTTCTTGAGATGTCACAGTTTCATTTATGTTGACATTTTCCCTTTTCTGTTGAGACACAGGTTCCTGAGATTCCTGAGCTAACACCTTGGATACCTTGACTGGTGCTGATGTTTGTTTAACTACTTCAGATGTGAAACTAAAGTTAGGATTGCAATACTTATCCATCGAGCAGTACAATATTGCGAGACCAATCTCAGCATCAGCTACAACTCGTTTACCTTTATTTTTTAATTGATTAACAATATCATTGATTGTTTTCTTTTGAGACAGCGAATCTTGACTGACACCCGTCATAATATACTGTATTACAATTACATCTTCAGCACAAAGCATTGAAATAGTCATCCTACACTCACTTAGGAGCATTGGTGAAGCACCACTTTTAACCAAAACTGGTTTGTACATCTCATATTGTCTCCTTGAGAAAAAAACAAACTTCTTCCCTTGAAACAATGCTTCACGGCGTGAATCTGGCAGGAATGACACAACTTCTCTGTTGAGAGTAGATTCCACAACTTGAGGTAAGAATTCATGTGGATCTGGTAATGCTGTGAGATTGGTAACACTTTCAAGACATTTGTTCCAAAACTCTACTGTGACAATATTTGACCCTTGCACCAAAGCTAATACAACTTTGATTGTCAAGGTAATTGCTGGCATAGTCAGATAATTACAGGTGTCATCCCAATCACCTTTCACCACTCCACCAATTTTGGATATGGTCAGTTTCAAATTCTGAAGATTTTCTCCTTTCAAAGTCGATGTACACGTTATAAGATTAATAACATTGACTTTCCAGACACTATTCATTTTGCCAAACTTAACAACATCATTCTCATTCAATTTAATGTTTGTATTAACTTCAGCTTTGTCGGTATTGACGGAAGTTCCGTATCTAGAGCCCAAGTCTTGCAAAAACAAACAATTATCCGTTACAGCCAGCGTTGCATGCTTCCTACTTAGGGAAGGGTCATCAGGGATAGCAAAGTTGCACACTTGGTTATCAACGCTTCTTCCTATTGTAATTTGGTTAGCTGATGATATAATAAAAATAACTCGATCATCATTTTCGGATGTCAAGTACCACATATTTGCAGATTACTTCAAAACAAAACCAAAGGAAACTAATTTTTATCACTAAAACACCACTGTTTTATCTCTTTGTTGACATTTGATCCAAAAATGCCGGCAGATAGTGTTGGGTGACTCAGCACGTGTGCTAGCACAGTTGTAGCTACTCACTTGGATAAAAAGAGTCACTCACTCTTTTTATTTTGGTGTGCTAGCACACAGCACACTTAGCTACACCGAACATTTGTACGATCAAGTGCGTGTTGTGTGTGAGTTATGAACGAAACGAGTCGCTCGACTCTCGACACTCACTCTTGTTATTTTGATGTCATTGGCCAAAATTCAACTCGTGAAGCTACGCTTTGTTATTTGGCCAATGAACACGCGCGGGCTGAAGTAGTGTCGACAGCCGGACTCATACCGCACGTATTGTGAGTTTTGAATACGAGTTATTTGAGCCAATGCTATTCTTTAGTACTTACTCTGTCCATTAGTGCCCATGATTAATGAGTAGAGTATAGAATGTTATTATTATTTTAGAAAGCGTAATCTTTCTCTATGAAAAAGGAATATAAAAGTTACATCATTATTAAAAAATCTCTCTTCTATTTATTAATTTAATAAAACAACGTGTTACTTAATTTTTATTTTTTATTTTAAAGAAAATATAGGCTAATAGAAGGACGGTCATCAGTAGGAACAATAAAATTAAACAAAAAACAATAAAAAATACGATATTATTTGAAATTAGTCCTTCACCATAATTATAAGATATTTAATTAAAACTCACAAACAAACTTTAAAATAGGCACGAAAATTACGTCGCGCAAGCGACGATCGCAATCAAGATACAACAAGACATTAGAAAATGTAAGTCAAGGACTCAAGGTTAACTAACAAATTTCGTTATAAGAAAATAATAATAACAAACAACCTAAAACTTCTAGTCGTTGCAAGTTTGCAAGTCTATTTACGATTCTAAGCAAAGGAGTTAAGTTCTAAGTTTAATTGTCGTCTTTTGCTTTCGTTTGACGACGTCACGTAAACATTCTCATTTCTCTTTCCCTCATCATCACTCGCAAAGAGTATGATCACTCGTGCGAGCTGTGTGACGCGTTTAACCAACTAGTCACCGCGTGTGCCTACTCTATTGCGCATGAGTATGTGTGGCATCATACACACCACACTCGCGACTCGCATGGTGAGTCACGCGACTCACGGCGACTCACAGCACGTACGTGCTCACAGGCCACCGCAGCCTCGCGGCCTCGCCTCTTTCGTGGTAGCACAGTGTGCTAGCACACTTGGTACAAAGAGTGCCTCGCACGATCCTCATTTTAAAAGAGTGTGCTACCCATCTCTACCGGCAGATTAAAAACGTCAAGGCGTCTACTCTACTCTATAGTCTATACTAAAAACCATAAAGCCCATAAGGTTAGGTTGAGGTTCTCATAGCCAAAAGTAAAGAATTTTTGTGATAGTTTAGTTCGGTGTACAGCTCATCAAGCTACACTAGCATACACTGCTTTATCTACTCTCATACATTGGGATTGGACCTAATAAATAATAGATCAAAATTAAAAGGAGTAAGAAATATTTTCCCACGAAATTCAATACAACAAAAAGTATGGATGGCGCCAAACCCCAGCACATCACCGCGCATGCGCTAAAGCGGGGGCTACCACGATAAGTAAAAATTGGAATCAAAACTTTTTTGTAATGCTATAAAAATGGCGTGCCCAGCATATTCGTTCCATAAAGCTGGATTCACACACAGCCGGCGGCCTGCCGCCAGGTGCCACATATATAGAAGTCGGACTGTGTGTGGATCCAACTTAAGGCATTCCAAAAAAAAAAAAAATATTGATAGAAACTTCTTGGTTAACATTAACATCTTTGATTTGCCCTGTATCGTAATGAAAAATTGTTTTATAACATTATTTTGTTAGATAAAAACTGTTGTATTAAGATTCTATTTTTAAATTTCGGTATTGAGTTTAAAAAGTATGTCAATATATACTCGTTTTGAAGCTTATAGTTCGATTTTTACGATATGAGAGTAGATAAATATATTTTATCTACGCCCATGCTATAAATCCTCTATAAAAGTTTCTGAAACAGCTTATTGCCAACATTAAAACACCCAGTGTCATAATAACCTTAATAGTATCCAAACGGGAGTTATAATGTTGTACTGAATTTCATAATGCAACTCCTTTGCTTTTATGAGGATGATGATCCCGTCCTTACTCATCTGTTTGACTCATCAAACAGATGAGTAAGGAAGGGATCATCATCCTCCCTTCCATTCTCATTACTCAATTCGTGGTATCTTTAAGAATTTCAAAAAAAGAACATTGTCACGCACGCGCGTTTCACTATACTATACCATAGCGTCGTATCCCGCCATTTTTGTTCGATATTAGTATTGCAAAAACTGTTTCAGAACCTTTTATAGAGGATTCATGTCATGGGTGTAGATAAAGTCTTGTATGCAACTGTAATAATTAGGTATTAAAACACTCATGTGATACTATTAATTCGTGTTTTAATACGCCTCAATAGAAAACAGTTGCATAAATAACTATTATAGTCTAAAACGCGTCTTTAGTTTATAGCGGATTTGAACATCACTAGAGCACAGTGTTGCCAACAACTTAGGGCCTGATGTCGCCATTTTTTACCGCTTAAGTAGCCTAATGTAGCCGAATTTCAGCTGCTGTAGCCTAAAGTAGCCCAAAAGCCAAAATATTGCTATGAATAAAATTAAAATTTAATTTATATCAATATATATTATTTATTCATACCTGGAGTTTACTAAAGTTTATATTATGTAGCTGAAAAGTAGGTAAAATAGTAACGTGGCATTTACAAATTATTAATTTAACTTTCTTCAACTGCTGCTAGCAATATTATTATCAACTAGATCTTCGACGTCGACGACGTCATCCGCGGTACCCACCAGCTGTTGCAGCTGCTGTGCTAGTACTGAAGACTTACGTTTTTCTGCCAGCATGTAAAGTAGCCATACGAGAATGATTGCTTGGTTGAAAGCTGTTGCAGCAAATACCTCTGACATTCATACGTGTACGTATTCTAAGAATGGCCATCAGCATGGGTAGTTGCATTCGGTTCCTTAATTTTGTCTTTACCGTACCCATCACGCAGAAATTCTTTCAACGACGGCATTACTTAAAGGTAATGAAAAAATATAACAGTGAAGTGATTATTTATCATTATATTGCATTCTAAATTTAGTTACAATTAGCCAAGAAAATTGACAAATTCAGGGTATTAACCAACCATAAACAAATAGGGTGGCCATCCTTCTTTTTTTAATATAACAGACCTTTTACATTTGCGTGGGCGTTGATTTTTTGTTCTTATGAGTAAGGTTATTTAAGATTCGGCAAATTTTAAAACCATTTCCCTGAAATAGCCTAAAGGGCGACCAGTCGCATTCCATATTTTTTCGTCGCCGATTATCCTGCTGAGTAGCCTAAAAGGCGAGAAATCGCCTACGTTGGCAACACTGCTAGAGCATACACAGACATTAAAAAAAAACTTTTTTACTTCTTTGAACTCCAGCGGTTTTAGTCAGTGACGACAACGGTGTTGCTTTTGAAAATATCGATTTGATACATTTTCGATTCTTGATATGTTATATCGATATATCGAAATAATAAATATCCCCAAATAATATCGATAAATCGAGAATAAAATAAAGTACATATTAATAATCTGTGATCTACAAGTTGGTTGGTCCATCTCCATGGCAACGCTGTCGAAAAAAAATCTAAACAATGTGTTGTCTTGTTCTGAAGACGGGTAATGTAGTTCATCAATTATTAATTATTTAGATGATTAAAAAGGAAAATGGGAATATTTGACAGACTTTGTTGAATAAAACTCATTGCTCACTTGGTAAATAAATTAATAAAAACCAATTAAACTTCTGCGCCTCCTCAGCAATGACTTTGTATATTGATACAAAACTTAGTTTTACTGATGGTAATGTTGTGTCCACGGTTGGTACATGGCACCCTTCTCTACCTCTTCTGGCTGTAGGTTCCTATAATCAGGAAAAAGGGGGATTCGTCACTATATTTCAAGATAACGTAAGTTATAACAATAATACCTTTTTATTTTCTATCGTCTTACTAATTAAATATATATAATATAAATATAATATAAAATAATATTACTTAGGATAAATATTTTAGGTAGGTACATTTTTACTAAATGTTATTTTATTTCAGGGCTTTCCTTTAGAAGGATGTGACTGGCCCATTTTGTTGTCAAATCAAGTGACTGCTCTTGCATGGCATCCTATAAGACGACTACTAGTTGTGGGCTGGGATGGTGGGGAGCTTTACATTTGGTTGGAATACTCTTGGGCTCGCTTAGAGGCACCCCATAATGCTGCTTTGATGTCTGTAGCCTTTAGCTTAGGAGGAGGCCGACTCCTAGCTTCAGATGCTGCAGGTTCTCTGTCTGGTTGGCAGTCTAGTGCGGGTGCTCCACTTACTTCATTTCACCACCAGCTTGGTGATGTAATCACCCACATTACCTTCTGCACACCTCAACCAAGCTCTGAAACATCCATCAGAGGACTAGCCCGTGCAGCAGTTGCTGGAGATGAGAATGCCTTGGATGCCCTGGCTGCTTGGCGGCCAAGGACAACAGCAAGAATGAGGGAAGGTGCTCAACCAGACAACCATTCATGCTATGCAGCTCAGGATAATGGAGTGATACTATACATAGACCTTAATGGGGCATGTTCTGAGGTGCTAAATGCTCCTGGAAACATTATATTTATGGGTATAGTAAGCAATATCTATCTTCTAGTGGCCTGGGAGTCAGGTGGAGCTCTTAGTTTAACTAGATTTATTATGTCTGATGATGGTTCCTTGATGACAGACACTCATGTAAGAATGGCTGCAAGAAATGGTCAGTGTATAGTCCTGGCAGGAAACTTTTATGTAGCTGTCATAACAGGAGATAATTTGATCAGGGTTTGGGACAGTGATACTGGAGATAATGATGTTTTGCCAAATGAGAAAGAAGAGATAGTTGCAGGAGACATATTCACAAGCATTAGTTACAGCAACTTGACTGATACTCTTTGTTGTGGAACTTCACAAGGGAATCTGTATCTTTGGAGAAGAGACCACCGGAATAATTGGAAACTTATAAGTAGCACTTCTGTAAAAGGCACGGTTAAAGAAGTCAGCTGGGGATCTGAGGGACTGATGAATCCACTGCTACAGGTCAACTGCATAACAAGTGCATTTGTTCTACGTGAACAGCCAGTGTGTTGGGGATATGCACCTAATATACATATGGTGCAAAAATCTGCAAATGAAGTTGCTCTCACAAACAAAAGCAACATAACATCAATGATCAATACCTCAATTACCATCAGAGCTTTTGCATTCAAAGATCAGTATATTGCTTTAGGTGATGGTAAAGAAGTTCAGGTATGTATAATGTCATTCAGATCAAACTACTTTTTAAAACATGGTGCATAATAATTTTGTTTTGAACTTTTTTTTCAGATCTGGATGTGCAGCAAAGACAATGATACGAAATTTTCACTCATACGGAGTTTCCCATGGAAGACAGATGTTCTCATCATTTATAATGATGTTCTAGTTGGTGTGGTTAATCCTCACATAGAGTGCTACTCTATATCTGGTACTAGTCTAGGAATACTGCCAAGTACTGAAGGCGAAGGAGAGCCTATTGGCGTCACAAATACGAGCAAGTTCATTGTCATTGCAACAATGGATGGTACACTCAAATTAGCTGAAATCACAAAGAAAGGTTTAAGAATGCCATATCCTCCAAAAAATTGTTATCAAATGATTGAAGACTTTGGTGAAGTCATGAGAGCCTCAGTGAATTGCACTGGTCGTTATATATCACTCAGTATTGCTAATGCTGGCTTAGCACCGGACCCCAGGCTATACCTCTGGGATGTAGCTAATGACGTCATCACAAATACGCTCATATCTGAAAACGCGTCTCCTCCATACCAAAGTGTTCCCATAGCTATAATATGGGACTGTAATGACCCTAGAATTGTTGCAGTGCATATGAGATCAGCAGATCTGGATCGCGTTCATCTATTCCTCTGTCACGAAGGCAGCCTCTACGAATATAAAAATTGGTGTTCAGGTTCTGAAGATTACTATATGACTGACTTTATGTTATGTTCTTTACACACGCCGTATGTTGTTATTTTATCACAGCAGAACATTAAAAAGATATTGATACATGAATTTGAAGACACTGGTGAACATGACGCTGCTAATGTGAGACAAGTGTTGGACTTTTTGTACTACATGACAACTGGCTATTTGGAAAAGGCAGTTGTCGTCGGAACTACATTGTCGGGTGGCAAAAACTCGGTTATTTGGGACAGCTTAGCGAAGGTTTGCGTCGCCCGAAAGCGGCCTGATGTCGGCGCTGTGTGTTTGGGTAAAATGGGCAACATTAAAGGTGCCTTGATGATGCGCAAAGTGATGAGCGACAATAATATGGACGACACATGTAAAGTCGCCGTGTTAGCTGTAAATCTCGGTATGATCGAGGAAGCTGAAAACTTATTCAAAGAGGCACAAAGACCAGATTTGATCACACGATTAATTTCAGCTAAGGAAGGTGGCCTGAACGAAATTACTAACGGGAGTCACGAAGGGGAAAATATTCTGCTTATAAAGAGCGCACAGCATAAGCTAGCTAAAGTATTGTGGTCAAATGGAGAAACAAGCGCTGCATTGAAATTATTTGAAAGTGCAGGTACATTAGTGCCCCATGTACCTAGAATGCTTGTAGCGCAGGGTCAGGCACCTGTACTAGCACAGTACGTGGCTAATTCGAGTGATCCCAGTCTAACAACGTGGTGGGGACACTATTTAGAAAGTATTGGTGATCTTGATAGTGCATTAGAGGCGTACGCACGGGCTAATGATTTCGGCGAGCAGACGAGACTTTTGTGTCATATGGATAGAATAGACGAAGCTGAAAAAGTTTGTCAGAAGAACCGCTCGTCGCTGTATCAAATGGCGCGTTATTTCGAAATGCAGCCAGATAAAACTGAAAGTGCGGTAAAGGTAAGTCAAACACTACAACTTCCATAATAACAATAATACCAGCCTACTAGTACCTATCCTACTGCAGGGCATAAGCCTCTTCTCAAACTGAGAAGGCATGAACATTGATTACCTCGATTGCTCAAGGCGGTTTTGCGATTTCAAACTTAGGTAACTATATTAATTTATAAGTCAAGGATTCCTCACGATGTTTTTCTTCACCGATGTCAGTGATGTCCAACAACTTCAATAGAAAAAACTCCATTGCCCTCCAATGCGACGATATATTCTTTTCTGCAAAAAAGCCAAGGGTTTTTATGGAGGTTTCCACTGAGTATTTTTTTTTTTTCTTATAATCCTCAGATGTATATAAAATGCGGGGCAGTAACGTCAGCTATCCGAGTCGCCGCGGAGGCGAGCGCTTGGAATCTAGTGTGGCGCGCCGGCTCCACGTCTACCACTCACGCGCTGCATGCCGCGTCCATACTCGAGAACGCTGGGCAGATTGAACAAGCCATTGCACTATACCAGAAAGCAGGTATATCTTAAGATTTTAAACAGTTTTTCTTGTTTCTGCGACCGTACTACTACTACTGTACTTTTAATTTTATCACACAGCATATCGATCAAAAGCATACTGCACTGCTATGCTACGCACTAAGCCTAATCTCCTAAGTGAATAATGTCCTTGTAAAAATCTACCCAACTACAAAACTTCCCACTCTGCTCCATTCAGGTAAGATCCACATGGCGTTAAAGCTGGCAGTTAACAGCGGTGACACGAACGCAATGATCGCGGCAGTGGAAGCTCTCGGAGACAAAGTTGACCCAGAGCTTGCCAATACGTTAGCTGCCCATCTGAGGCAAGCGAACCAGCACTCACATGCTGCTGCTTTGCTAGCGACCGCCGGGAAGGTAAGATATTATGATTACTATTAATAATAATAACCCTAGAAAAAGTCGGCCTCGCACACGAAGTGTCCGTACCACCGTACAATATTGAACACTACATGTTTCTTTAACACGTTACTTGTGTGGGTTCCCTTTAATTTTTAACTTTATTTTATTTGTTGTTATAGCGGCCATAGTTAGTACACACTATGAATATTTCAAGTGTCTTATTATTAAGTTATGGTTAAAAAGTTATATGGGTTTGAACGTGGCCGCGCCATTGAAACACGGAGAACCGCGCGGCCACGGATATCTTTAAAACTAAGCGTTGCATAGACCTGAAATTTAGGTAAATAACAGATTGAATTTGTATTTTTTTTATTTATATGTATAAAAAATCCTAGGTTTATATTTTAGGAGCTGTAAGACTAAATAAAACCTCATAGCCGCGCCATTGAGACAGTGAAAAACACGTTATCGCCGATGTCTTGATGAAAAAGCATCGCAGACGTCTGAAGTTTATTGTAAAACCCAGATTTGAATTTGTCAAAATTTGTAAAAATACAACAAAAAGTCCTAGGTTTATATTTCAGACTAGTTTTACCCGGCCCGGCATCGCACGGGTAGCCCATCGTACCTACATAATTGCTTTACTTTTGCCAAAGCGTTTAATCTTCTATAATTCCAACAGTATGAAGAAGCTTTAGATATAGTGGAACAAATACCAACACCGTTAACAGAAGAGCTGAGCGAGCGGTTAGCAGCGCCGGCCGGCACGACTGGCAGGGACGCGCTGCTTAGGCGACTGGCTGACGTGTTGGGGGCCCGCGGGCTGTACCACCAGGCTGCCAAACGACTGGCGCATGCGGGAGACAAGGTAACTTCTGGAATAGTCACGATGATGTAGGGATTTTTGACGTTCAGGTATGTGTAGCTTCGTCAGCACATTGAATTTAAATATTTTGTTTTTGTATGAAAGTCTGATCAATTATCAAAAGTCATAGAACAAAAGTTAAAAAAAGCAGTTAAAAAGTGGCAGTGGGCTGGCCATATTTGTCGAAGGACCGATGGCTGGTGGAGCAGACGAGTCCTGGAGTGGAGACTGCGTATCGGCAAGCGTAGTGTGGGACACGCCCCAGCTAGATGGACCGACGACCTCAATAAGGTGGCTGGGATAGACTGGATGCGGAAGGCGGAGGACAGGTGTTGTGGCGCAGCATGGGAGAGGCCTATGTTCAGCAGTGGACTGCGATAGGTTGAGTTGATTGATTGATAGATAGAACAAAAGTTGCTGTTTATGATGTTATTAATATAGTCCTAAGAGGATAATAGTGTTTAAAGCCTCGTCCCCACTAGGAACATTTTTCGAGCGACATGTGTCCCCGGTGACATCGGGCGATGTCGGGCGACGTCGGACGACATCGCCGCGACATTGTTGAAACTGTTCCTTGTCGCACAGTCGATGAAGAGTAGTGATAGAGTGTGGACGTGCGTGCCACCTGCGACAATGTGGTCGAACGACGTAGTGCTGCGACTTATTGAACTATATCGCTCCTATGAGTATTTGTGGGAAGCAAAGAATAATCATTATAAAAATTTAAATAAGAAGCATGACGCGTGGGAAGAAATGTCGAAAATATTAAATATTCCGCGAAAAGAAGTTGAGAAAAAAATTGTCACAAATGAAAAAAATTACATTCGAGTAAAATTATGAAATGAGCCGTCTAGAACACTGAGATCATTAAATACACTTGTTTTGTTTCGCAAGTACTGTTTAATCCACCATCTTCTCTTCTTTTTTGTTCTTGATGCATTCATCATTATATAAGCCGCACTGTACAACACTACCTCTTCCGGAGACATGATAGGTTCGACTGAACTGATGTGGACGGAGACAAGACATCGGGCGACGTGGGGCGATGTAGGGCGACATCGCCCGATGTCTCCGGGGACACATGTCGCTCGACAAATGTTCCTAGTGGGGACGAGGCTTTACCAATAACCTTGTATATGCGACTTTTATAGTCGATCTCGTAATTTTATTCCTTGACCACCTTAAGGTTGAATGTCACTTGCACTAGGTCTATGTCGTCTATGTGACAGATACTTCCAAACTTAGTGAAGTTTAAATTTACTAGAAATTGTTGTCAAAAGTGGTGAAGCAATTACGAAATCGACTTTAGCCTAATTGGCCCTTCATAATAAACCTAAGTAATTATTTCTAGGCGGGTGCAATGCGATGGCTGATGCGTTCAGGAGACGCAGATCGTATAGCAACATTCGCGGCAGCGACCCGCGACCGCAATGCTCAGCTGATGGCGGCCGACTACTTGCGTCGCCGCGCGGACTGGCGTACCCGCCCCGATCTCATGAGGCACATACTGCACTTCTACACCAGAGCAAAGGCGTACGGAAAACTAGCCGCTTTCTACGCTGAATGCGCTAAAGTTGAAGTTGATGAGTATGATGTAAGTGCTTCATGTTATTTTTATTTCTTCTTTGAACTCGCAATACAGATCTGTTCCTGGCTGATATATGATTCCAGATAGTCCATGCCATCTAGCCTTGTTTGGTCTTGAAATGTGTTTAGGTATGCATTTTTATAGCGTGTTATTTTTACAGAACTACGACAAAGCATTGGAGGCGCTTAAGGAAGCTATCAGGTGTTTGGCGAAATCATCTGACACTGATACAGGTGACATAAAACTAACACTATTCAGTCATTTAATCGGATTATTTTTAAGTCAATCATTAATCTAACACGTATTTCAGGTGCTCAAACAACGGCGCTTCAAGAGCAAAGTGCTATCGTCAAACGCTTCATGGATGTTAAGAAAATGTTAGATGCTGGAGAAATTAACCCTGGTAAAGGCTCCTACAAACAGGCGCGACACGCAACGCGATACAAAAGCACTGCTCGTCGCGCGACACTCGGTGCCTTTGTGTCGCGCCTGTTTGTAGGAGCCTTAATGGATACTTTGCGATTTTATTGTTTTATTAACCTTTTATTCTAAAACATTTTCATGTAAATGCCCTCAGGTGTTGTAGCTGGGCAACAGCTTTTGCGTGCTGTGACTGGTCGCCCTGGATTGATATCAGAAGAGAAAGTTCTACGATTACTAATACAATACGCTCCTAATCACGCGGATGCACCTCGTAAGAACCAAATATGGAATTGCAGCTTATTTTTATGCTAGGCCGTGCCGTTGTCTCGGCGACCAGACCCTATGAAAATACACTCAAATACATTTTCTATACTAAGTGCGATTACTCGGACCCGCTTGGCGTAGCATATTATGTCTTTCGCTAAACTACTTTTCATTTTCGATTTAAAGATTTTATAGGAATCCTTTATTCTTTTACAGGATTCGAAAACCAACTTAAAGCACTACAGCAGCAGCCAGAAGAACAAAGCTTGAGTCCCGACTCGACTGATCACAGTATTGAAGAAGTTGTTTAAGATATAATTTTGTTATCATGTGATAGCAGTCCGTCCATTCCATAACATTTATCCGTCCGTGTTTATTAAATTGTTTCATTGTGAGTTTAGTAAATAAGTATTATTTAATAAAATAAAATTTAATATAATAATAATAAAACGTTTATTTCTCGACCAACAAAGGAGAATAGCACACAATGATTACAATATAAAAATAAAACATGTTAATTTAATGTTCTTCTGATTTTGATAAATTGTATTATATAAAAATAATTAAAATTTATTATAATTTTATTTTATTCTTTTTTTTTGTTTGTTGCTATTTTACCTTTTTAGTAGGTTCTTAAATGATAAGTAAGTTAATTAGCAAACATTCAATCAATGCCTATCGTCATGAATACTACTGCCTACTAAGTAATAAGAATTTGTAGCCTGTAAACATTGGTATCTGCTGTTAACCGTTGCATAAAACTTGATACTGATCATACTAAAATATTTTCTTTACGCGTCCCTGGTGATACATATAATAAAATTGGAAATGTTTTTTCGATCGCTCTAGTAGGGCCCCCTTTTTCAACAAAAGTGCGACATGTCGATATTTCCGTTATTTCTGAGTGAATTTGTGGTGTCAAAATGTATGTATTGATGAGGATTACAATGTGCAAAAAAGTAAACTTGAATTAGTCATTTAACACATTAAAAAAAAATGCCTATAAATTTCTTTTTTTGGGGTACCTTGTGTACCCTATATTCTATATCTAGTTTTATTTAAGAATATTTAAAAACTTTTAACAAAAAAAAAAAAACACTAAAGGTGATAAATAACTTTAATTTCGGAAGTCGGTGTCCTTAATTGCAAAAGTCGGTGGCAAAAAACGAAAATACAGAACCAAGGACGCCGACTTCCGAAATTAATTAAATAAATTATTCAAAAACTTTTTTTTTTTTTTATAACTTTTGTCACTTCTGTAAAAGAAATTTATTTAAGGTTTACAATTATTAAATAAATAATAACCATAATTTCAACAAGTAAGTATTGTATTGCGGCCTTAACAAAGACGAGTGCGAACGTGCCCTTTAGCGCGGTAACGACTACAAGTGGTGCCCAACGCGGGGCGCCGCTTGTAGCCGTTACCGCGCTTACAGACGCGGACTGAACGCGGGTCTTAAAAATTCGAAGTGCAGCTACTAGGGCATGTGGAGTATCATATGAAAGAGCGCTATTTGCACAATCTCAATTTTTCAATTCCAACCAGTAGTTCCTGAGATTAGCGCGTTCAAACAAACAAACAAACAAACTCTTCAGCTTTATAATATTAGTATAGATTAACATTACTGTAATGAAATATATTTACCCAGTTTGGGAATTTACCCGGGTAAATACCCGGTATTTACCCAAATGGAAAATTATTCCCTTTGGGTGTTTACCCGACGCCCATACTCTCGCTATTCATCGTCCACCAAAGAGTACAATTTAATAATATTAATTATGTCGTCCACTGTCGGTTGGCGGGGGTGCGAGCCTCGCACCCCCCCTGCGAGGTCATCTCCCGTTGCCGCGCAAGGGTACGTTCGCACATGTCTTTGATAAGCGATATCACGTGAAAATTATAAGCTTTTTAAGGCCAGTGGTATCGGTTGTGCGTTGATAAATCTGGCTTACTTACAATCCATACTATATCCATACTATCCATACTTCCATACTAATATTATAAATGTGAAAGTAACTCTGTCTGTCTGTTTGTCTGTCTATCTGTCTGTCTGTCTGTATGTTACGTTTTCACGCCTAAACCGCTGAACCGATCGTCATGAAATTTGGCAGAGATATAGCCTGGGATATGGAGAAGGACATAGGCTACTTTTTTATGCGATAACCGACATCCACGCGGGTGGAGCCGCGGGCAAAAACTAGTTGGTACATATGTATTAATCCTACAAGTTTGTTTTCTTTTTTGTTACCGAAGTTCATTTCCAGTGCTATTATGCTATTTAAACAAAACATAATTATATGTAGGATCTATGATGCATTAATTAATTTTAATATCTTTTACTCCGTCTTGTCTGGGCATAATCAATTATCATCTCTCTCGATTTTTTTTTTTTAAATTGCTTAGTTGGGAACGCAATCTAACAGCTGATCTGATCTGATTGTCAAAGTCAAAAATATGACTTGACAGATAACCTCTAAATTCTCTTTTGCGCGAATTTGTGTTTTTAATTAGTTAAAATAACTTGAACTGTTAATTTAAATGAATGAAACAAATATAATTGACAATGGTTAGGTTCATAAGTAATGTAAGGAGTCTATTTTCTATAAACTATCGAGGATTTCCAAGGTTTGTTTTGTAGCCAAAATCTTTCGTAAAGTTTTATCATTAATACAGTACCTAAGTATAGTTTATAAATTTTCAGAATAATATCACGGCGTTTGAATAGTTCAGATACACTAGAGAAGAATACTGATGTGAAAAAGATTCGTAACTTCAGTATTGTGGCTCATGTTGACCATGGTAAAAGTACTCTAGCCGACAGACTGCTGGAAATAACTGGTTCCATCAAAGCGGGCGCTGAACATGCACAAGTTTTGGATCAATTGCAAGTAAGTGTAAAGCTTTTCAGTCATATTTATTTCACATATCTAAACATTCTACAATATAGGTAGCATGAGTGTGTTGACTTGTAACTCTTGTAAGACCTAAATGAAATAGTGAATTATAGAATAATATGAACTTTATCAAATAAATTGCATCTAGAACAGCAAAACAATGCTTTCACAGATGGATATTTAGAACCAATTTTTGTTGCAGGTTGAAAGAGAAAGGGGTATCACTGTGAAAGCTGTGACTGCATCCTTAAATTACACATATAACAATGAAACCTACCTCCTCAATCTCATAGATACTCCAGGCCATGTAGATTTCTCTAATGAGGTAATCAACTTTCAGCATTGAATGAATTCAAATGCAATAATGTAGTATTCTATAAAGCATAATCTAATCAGCCTAATGTTCCCACTGTTGGGACACAGGCCTTGTCCCTTTCCCTGAGAGAGGGACTGGGTAATAATCCACCATCACAGGATTGGTGGATATCACATCGCACCCTGAAAACAAAAGGCACTATGTTCTATGTTAGAGGGTTTGGTTTCCGCAATTAGTCCTTAAGATGGACCATTGTGCGTGAACAAAAGGCACTATATGAAAATGTTAATTTTACAGTATGGCCATTTTAAGTTTTTTTAAGTATTGCATGGGTGATATGGAACAAAAAAAATTGAAATAAAGCTTTGTGATCGGCTTAAAATAACAGTTTGACTAATGCTGTTTCAGTATCCAGTGGCATACAATAAAATTATTGATTATTTATCAAGGGAGAAACAATAAAAAAAATGTTTGCATAGTGTCGGTTATAGTTTCATATTTATTCAAAACTATGAAACTATAACCGATACTATGTAAAACTTATTCAAAACTATGAAACTATAACCGACACTATGCAAAACTTATGCATTTACTCATAGTAAATATTCAGGAGCAAATTTATTAAATAAGTGGCATTTTACACAAAGTGCCAGTTTTTAACTCACCTTGACAAGGATTCCCTCCAGTCACTTGTCGCGATCTGGCATAGTGCCGGTTTATCAATTACCGTCCAGACAAATTGTGTTCATAAGTGACACTAGTGACATCTAGCAAAAATTAGATGCATTAGAGCTACAAGGGTTTTCGCATTAGGCGCGTTTCGACATATGCATTTTGACTGTATACTTAACTAAAAAACGTCAATTTTTGTATAGGGCCACTTATGTTTTAAGGGTGCCACATGTCATGTCTTAGAATTTTTGGTTCTAGGATATACCAATTTCCTCACAATATTTTCCTTCGCCATTTTGAGAGCTGTGGTGATGAAATTAAACACACAAAGTTCCTGCCAGGGTTCATACTCATGACCTTGACTGGGCAACCTCTGCTCTCAGTATTATATATTTAGAGGTATGAGGAACAGGGTGTAAAGTTCACTCATACTCTTTTGAAAAGGGAGGATCCTCTGACCAGACGGGTATTGTGTCTGGTGGGCAACTGCCTAACGGTTGATGTCGGGATGTTGTATATATGCTAGTTGCGCTGTAAACTCTGATAGCGCGATGCAGGATTTGTGACGTCATGACTTTCATGCGTAGTTCGCATGTGGCGTTGTTGATACCGCCACATATATATTTAGGTTTAATTCTATGATATATTTTTGCAGGTTGTCAGAAGTATAACAGCATGCCAAGGTGTGATAATGTTAGTTGATGCAAATGAAGGTGTTCAAGCACAAACAGTAGCTGTGTACTCACTGGCCAAAAGAAACAACCTACTCATTATACCAACCCTGAACAAGGTGGACCTGCCTAGAGCTGACCCTGACAAAGTCAAAGCTCAGCTACACTCCTTGTTTAAGATAGAACCAGACAGTGTGATGAGTATTTCAGCCAAAAGAGGTTGGGGAGTCAAGGAGTTGTTAGAAGCAGTTATCACTAGAATACCTCCACCTTCTGTAGATACTCAGGGCCATTTTAGAGCACATATCATCGACACCTGGCATGATAAATACAGGGGGGTGCTATGTTTGGCATACATACACTCTGGTAAGGTGCAAGTAGGTCAAGCAGTAAAATGGAAGTCTGATGCTAAGCCTAATATAGTGAAGTTCCTTGCTATATTGAGACCGAGTGAGGAGCCTATTGAAGAAGCTGTGGCTGGTCAAGTTGTTATGGTAGGTAAGTCACAAATCATTTTATACTATTTTTGTCTTCCTTGTCATCTGAATGTTAATGCTTCCATTCAATCTATACTAATATTATAAAGCTGAAGAGTTTGTTTGTTTGTTTGAACGCGCTAATCTCAGGAACTCCTGGTTGGAGTTGAAAAATTATTTTTGTGTTGGATAGTCCATTTATCGAGGAAGGTTATAGGCTATATAAAATCACGTTACGATCCTTAGGAGCCAAGCGAAAAGAACAAAAGTCAGACAGAACGCTAAGCGATAACGAAGTTATAGCGCGGGCGAACGACGGGATGCGACGCAATGGGTGGGCCGAAATTTCACGCGGACGAAATCGCGGGCAAAAGCTAGTTCAATATAAGCTTCCTTCACTAAACACTACAGTTGAAGTCAACTTGAGCCTGATGACTTCTTGCACAATTAGTTATCCACCTAACTGTTAGATCGTTGTATCTTAACCTTTTGACTGCCGCGTCAAAAAAGCAAAAACGTGCCCACGGCGCCAAGATACGAATATATCCTTTCGAGTTTTTATCGTCTTATGTTAATATAGATGAAATATAAAGAAAGAAGTTCTACTAATATAAATTAGGATGAGTAACGGAACATAATTCGCAAAAGAAATAAAAAAACAATGTTGTTTTATGATCTTTATTTACAGATTTACGTATAAAAGTCTGTCATGTAGTCGTGACCGTGACGTGCTGGGCACATTTTGGTTTGTCATCTATACATGACTGTGGCGGTCAAAAGGTTAGTAATACTTCATGGACCTTTCTTTCAGGTTGCGGGCCAAAAGGCGGCGGCAGTGTCGGCGACACATTGCTGGCAAAAGAGGTCGCGGACAACGAATCGGTGTCGACAGTCCCGCCAGTCAAACACATGGTGTATGCAGGCATCTTCCCAGCAGACCAGTCGCAACATCCTCAGCTAAGTGACGCTATCAAGAAGCTGGCTTTGAATGACTCTGCAGTTACCGTTAATCCTGATTCTAGGTAATTAACACAAAGCTTTACATAGTTCTAAAACACATTTGAGCCACATGTCTTGCTGGGGAGTATATTGCGCCACTGCTTCCCTGCTAAAACATTAGGAAGTCGTAAAGGGCATGAGTTTTGAGGGCTGACTTATGTAACTTTTGATGTCCACAATGTTGTGATTCTCAGCCTGGTTTCTTTTTTTGTTTTGTTAATTGGACGTAGTTTAGAAAGGACTCAATCCACATCATGGTCAAAAATGAGTTGTATATACCATACCAAAGAGGTCCTAACGGTTGGTTCTTTCACTCACAATCAGCAAAAAAGATTGTGACACTACAAAGATAAGGTTGACTTTTTAATGATCGGATCCAACCTACATGAAGGTAGGACTTGGGTAGGACCTCTTTGGATTAAACAACAATTTTTTTACAATTATGTGGGTTGAGTCCTTTCTGCTAAACTACGTCCAATTGAAACACAGGACATGTAATAAAATAAATCATTAATCTTGCAGTCCAGCCTTAGGACAAGGGTGGCGCATTGGTTTCCTAGGCCTCTTACATCTTGAAGTGTTCACACAACGTCTACTACAAGAATATAAAGCTGAGGCCATACTGACAGCACCTTCTGTACCTTATAAAATAAAGTAAGTACCTATAGCAAAATCATAGATGAGTTAGTTATAATTTGTTTATTGATGACTGAATAATATATTACTTTCTTTTGAAGTGACAACTTATTTAGCCGCTTTGAGCTGGTTTTGATAGGAGAAAAACTTATGGGTTCGCGTCTCCGAAATGCGCGACATGCTCGTGACGTGTTGCACCAGAGAGGCGACACGTAGCGCGAAGCGATTTAAAAATTATAAAATAACCGGCCAAGTGCGAGTCGGACCACGCACAATGATGGGTTCTGTAGTTGGTTATCCCAAGAACAAACTTAACATTGTAGGACAAATTTAAGTTGGTCGACTATTACTCGGTAACTTTTGAAGCCTAGATACTTAGCTGTGATAGTTTCCTTTTCACTTCGTAATATAAGTCCGATCGTGCATGGAGTATTGCAGCCACCTTTAGGATGGCTCAGCTAAGTACCAACTTGCTGCACTTGACTCGGTGGAACGCAGAGCTAAGAGGCTCATCGGCGACGTAAAACTGGTGGATGCCAAGCTTCACAGCTTAGCTCATCGCCGCATGGTTGCCTGCTTGTCGGTCTTCTACAGATTGTACTTCGGCGAGTGTGCCCATGAACTCCACTACCTCATTCCACCGGCCCCCTTCTACCATCGGACATCTAGACGCACTGCAAGTTACCACCCCTACCTAGTTGATATTCCACCAACTCGCACTAAGCGTTTTCAAACGTCTTTTATAATGCGCACAGCAAAGGAGTGGAACTCTCTGCTTGCGTCTGTTTCCGAACGCATACAACCCTAATCTATTCAAAGTGAGAGTGAACAGGCTTCTTCTGGGTAAGCTCACTCCATCGTAGACTTTGTCTCTGTCACCCAGACCTAGACTAGAGTCAAGAGCAACCCATAGTAAAAAAATATTGTAGTACTGTGATTTTTTTCACATATACCTATCCCAAATCGAAAAATGGTTTTCTGAAACCGGTAATATTTTTGAACGGCCTATCCAATGATACTCCACACCATGGGATAGACGAGAAAACAAAATATTATCACCACTTTACGTGTAGGAGAGGTGTCTTAAAAAAATATTTCAATGTTTTATTTTACCACTTTGTCGGCGTGATTAATATGTATGTCAGACGGGCTTATTCCACAAATCCCCCCTGAAAAGGAGGAAAAGTGGAATTTGAAAACAGTCTAGAATTCACCCCTGATAATCCCGCTAACGGGGGAAAACTAGAATTGAAAATACAAAAGATAACTTATTTCAAGATCCCCTGAAAGTGATTTTTTTACATTAGGGTTCAGTTTTTCCACTGAGGGGGATTCTCTCAGGGGGGATTAGTGGAATAAGCCGACAGACGGACAGATCGGCAGACAGACATGGCAAAACTTTAAGGGTATCTTGTTTACTACGGAATCCTAAAAAGAACACAGTTATTCCAAAGTTTTGAGTTTTCACTTCTGTCTGCAGCCCTTATGACTGCCATTTTTTTCTTTCACATTTTATTTTTATATAAAAAAATTGGTTGTCTGTAAAGTCGGTTTATGGACGATAATTTTACGTGATAACGTAACACAAGCCGAACGCTTAGGCCGATCGTGCTTCTCTATCGCTTGTTCCGCGCTCTCGCTTGCACGCTCGGCTCAGGCGGAACGTGACAATGAAGGCGCGGGCCCACCGCGGTGCACGGAGAGGCTACGCACGTGTATTAAGCTTCGCTATGTAAGAAAATGTATGTGGTTGTGACCACTGCAACCCACGGAGAGGCTACGCATGAATCGACGTCATTGATACATGCGTGGCTTGCTCGAATAGGCGGTTACATAGCTCAACGCTGTCGACGTCGGTCCACGTTTCCACTGGAGTACACGAATATGACCCACGACTTATATGTACAGCTCACTTATCGCAGCGCAGTTTTCAGTCATACACCTTGTGGAATACCTATTATATTTTACTAGCTTCTGCCCGCGACTTCGTCCACGTGAAATTTGGGGCCGCCCATCGCGTCGCATCCCGTCGCTCGCCCGCGCTATAACTTCTTTATCGCTTAACGTTCTTTCTGACTTTTGTTCTTTTCGCTTGGCTCCTAAGGATCTCATCATCATCATCATCATTTCAGCCGAAAGACGTCCACTGCTGGACATAGGCCTCCCCCAATTGGGGGGGTTTGCCATAATCGCCACGCTTGGCAGGCGGGTTGGCGATCGCAGTATGGTGTTAAAAATAAATAGAGAACGCTGCTACCCATTCTCTAGTAAATCCTTTAGTCGCCTTTTACGATTACGGTAGGAAATGGGATGGAGCTATTCTTTACATCCGGCACCACACGGAACTAAGGATCTAACGTGATGTTATATAGCCTTCCTCGATAAATCGTCTATCCAACACTAAAATATATTTTTTATTCGAACCAGTATCTAGTTCCAGAGATCAGCGCGTTCAACCAAACAAACTCTTCTTTATACTGTACTGTATAGCTTTATAATATAGCTGACCCGCGCAACTTCGTCTGAGTGACCTAAAAGAGAGAGTGGTTTAAGTAATGAATTTACTACTTATTTTGTTACGGAGTTAGGTATATTAAAATTATGTTATTTCCTAAGATGTTGATTGAAATCAAGTGATGTCAAGGACAGTTTTGTTTACATTTAAATACTTGTGATTAATAACATATTTATTTGGATAAGGATTAATATTATGTTGATAAAACTCCTTCGCAAATAATGAATTAATTTAAATATTTGATTACTATAAACAAAGGTTATAGTGAGTCAATCTTAAAAGATAGACATAATTATGCTGTCGCGGACTTTTTTTTAGATCTTTTAAAGAGGAACAATTCCATCATACATGATATTTGCGTAACTTAAACCGTTTACGCAGCGCACGCAACGGAAGCTCTCAAAAAGGAATAATATTTCCCGTTTTTGTAACATTTTTCATTTATGCTCCGCTCCTATTGGTCGTAGCGTGATGTTATATAGCCTATAATATTTCTCAATATTTTTTTTTTTTTTTCGCTCGTTTTCTCGCCCGTCCCACCTCCCCACACCTCTCGCAGTGAAGCCCGTGCCCGTGGATTGCAGTGGCACGTGCGTAGCCTCTCCGTGCGCCGTGCCACGCTATACATAGTCGTGGGTCATATTCGTGTACTCCATTGGAACCGTAGACCCACGTTGTCAAACAAATTAATACACGCAGCTAAAATGCGCCGCGTGCCCGTGCACAGCATGCGCCGCGGTGGGCCCGCGCCTTGAGTCATGTTTTTTCGTGCGTGCAGCCGGCGTTCATCGATATATAAGACGTTATCACGTCAATAACCATGCAATAAATACATAGAATATGCTTGAATCTAAGGGAATTATATCCCTTTTAATTTGGAACAACAATTTCAGAGTGAAAGGAGCAAAGGCAATAAAACAATTTAAAGGTACAGAAGTTACAATTACGAATCCTTTACTGCTGCCTGATGTTAAAAACATTGAAGAATACTATGAGCCATTTGTAATAGGTAAGAAATAAAAGAAGTTGTTTATTCAATGAATTGATGCTTTCTTTTACAAAGTTGAGAAAATAAGGTCATTATTCGTTTGCCGATAAGAACTTGAATATCTATTACAGGAACAATAATAACCCCAGTGGAGTATATTGGAGCTGTAACATCACTATGCATAGACCGTCGAGGCAGTCCCCTACCTTCAAACGCAGTTGACGATCAAATGACCATGATGCAGTACATACTACCGCTTTCAGAAGTCGTGATTGACTTCCACGACACACTCAAGAGCATTACTTCGGGATTTGCCAGTTTTGATTATCAAGATTATGGGTTTCATCCCAGCTCGTTAGTAAGGGTAAGTTGTTATTTATTTCAGTATTTCGCCATTTAAAATAAATACTTCTGGTCATCACATAGTTATGATTTACCTAATTAATTATTTGCTAAAATAAAGTACATTGATCTAATAATTTCTAAAGAAGATTGATGAATGTAGTAATGTCGAGAATTTTTTTAGGGTCCTCAAAAGGAAAAAACGGAACCCGATTAAGTTGACATTTGGACCTACACATATGAATTTCTGTGACCCAAACACGAACGTGTAACGTAAATAAATGAATTTTGAATATGGGGTTCAATTTTGAAAAAAAAAAAAAGTTTTGTAATCTGTATCTACTGTACTTAATCCATACTAATATTATAATTGTGAAAGTAACTCTGTCTGTCTGTATGTTACGTTTTCACGCCTAAACCGCTGAACCGATCGTCATAAAATTTGGCAGAGATATAGCCTGAGATATGGAGAAGGACATAGGCTACTTTCTTACGCGATAACCGACATCCATGCGGGCGGAGCCGCGGGCAATAGCTAGTTTTTTTTTTATAATTTTTAAATATTTTTTTTTAAAGTTAGAGATCATAGATGAAAATTGATCATTCCCTTATCTCCGAAACTGCTAAGCCTAAAATCTTGAATAAATACATAAAACCTTAGATTTTTATACTTATAGATTACAGGAAAAAAAATATTCAATCTTAGATTTCTATATTTATAGATTACAGGAAAAAACTATAAGTCTATAGTCTTAAAATAACGTGGTAAATCACTTAATATTTTGCATATAAGCTTAATGCTCGAAAGACTAGTGCGATATCGCGGGCGCGACGCGACACTAGTAGCAGAATTTCTTTGTCGGTGCCGGTCGCGCCCGCGATATCGCGCGAGTCTGTACGAGCCTTTACATTTGCAGTTGGAATGTATGGGGAAACCTGTTTTTCAACTACAATGTTAAATTTGTTCTTGGGATAAATTCATCCCAACCACGGAACCTACCCCGATACGCACTTGGCCTTTTTTTTTTCACGGTGTTTATGACTGTTATTCACGTTACAGCTGGACATTCTCATCAACGGGATGTTAGTCGACGAGTTATCTACGATAGTGCATACTACTCGTTTAGAGTACAATGCTAGGAGGCTTGCTGAAAAACTAAAAGAAATGATACCAAGGCAGATGGTGCAGGTAATTATTTATGAATAATTTAGAAAATAGGAAAAATTTCCGACGTTTTTTGAAGAATATTTTTTCATTCATGAAAATATGTTTTAATTTAGGTCGCCATTCAAGCCGTCGTTGGGGGAAAAGTTTTCGCTAGAGAAACTCTCAAAGCATACAGAAAAGATGTTACAGCTAAATTGGTAAGCATTATGTCATGTAAAAGACTAAATTAATTTAAGAATTGAGCCACCCAAGGACCATTAAAGGACCTAATGGGCTAGTTGGGTAGCTCAATTCTTACATTAATTCACTTCAATTTTATTTATTTGTATATAAGTGTCTGTTTGTAAATTGGTTTGTAATGTCAACTAATCTAATGTCAGCTTTTTACTAAATGCTTACGAAAGTAAACACGGTACTCAACACAAAAACACGGTTGGACCGATTTTGACGGGACTTTTAACCATAAATGTATCCTAAACTTAAACTGTTCGTGTATTATTTCAGTACGGAGGCGACGTCACTCGTAAAAAGAAGCTGCTGAAACAGCAGGCGGATGGAAAGAAGAAAATGCGCAGTGTGGCCAACATAAGAATACCAAGAGATACCTTCATAGATGTATTGAAAAGATAACTAATAAATCTATATTAGATAGAAGTTACTATAATTTATGAGGGAGATTATCTCAGGAGAACCACCTTTTTAGTAATTAAGTATATTTAGGTGTAAAACACTCCACATACAAAAAATCGGGAAGAAAACCCTAAATATTAATAAGTTCGCGTAACAATGACGGCACGAGGCTGGTACGTGGCGAGCGGTACAATGAAACGCGTCTATGCAGCAAGCTTGTGAGCACGAGCAGCGGACTGAGTCGCATCGCTAGCGCGTGCGTGTTCCTCGCAACGGCCAGGCGAGAAAGTCAGATAGATTATTCTATAAATATTGTGACGGCACGCGACTACGGGACTCTCTCTCGCACTGGACAAAAATGTGTGTGGGTTGCTACAAATTGTATTTTCTAAATCAAAGAAAAGTTGACTAACCTTTTTATTAAATTTATAATTTAATTTATATTCCTAATAAATATAAATCTATTACCCGTCAAAATGATAATCGCAGTCCCCAGTACGAATAAGCAAAAATAAAAGACAAATAAAAAAATATACTTAATTTATTAAAAAAATTACTTGATTACAATTAAAGGACATTGCATGGTTAACAAACATCACAAAAATAATATGATACTTAAAAAAATATAATCTACAGCTGCTAATCACCGAGTGTCATACACAAAAACAGCGAAAGTAAGTCTAAGGGCTGAAATTACGTGAAGCGATTAATTACCCGTAGTTTAATTTTAACGGTGTGCATGTACAGTCGTGTCGATGAAGAACTTAGCAAAACGACCACTAGCAAAAGAAAAAAAAAAAACAGCCAGTAAGCTAGCGCTACCGGGTCCCGCGCGTGCCCTCGCGACGGAGCACTTTTGTATGGAACCGCGCGGGCGTCCGCTTCATGCAGTTTCAGGCCTAAAACGGAACGAAATGTTTCAAAGTCGAGCACTTGAAATTAGATTACACAAATAAATGAATCTTAGTTAATTTAACAATGTTCGTCCTGAACACTAATAACAATAATTTAAATCAGTATTTTAAAGCAATGTATTGTGAGCCTCGTCACTTATCTACATAATAATAATATACAGCGTCGTCGAACTGGTCGAGCTACTGATTTAAAAATAACTTCTGTAATAAATGATAGAGTAGGTAGGTACACTGAAACGATTAATATATCCATTTGGAAGTCATCACGAAGGGACATAAAATTCGTCGCCGAGATCACAAAGATATGAAACAAAAATACATATAACTTTGGCATAATACTTATTATACCGAGTATAAATTTCATATAAACAATTGGGGAAAGGCACGGTAGAAGAAGTAGCACTAATAGTACATAAAATACCGCAATCATGCAAATTTTAATGCAACAAATAAACTTGTCCCATATGGTTATTATCCAAAGTTTCCATGTAGGCAATCTTGTACAAAAGTATGTTTGACATTCTTTAGTTTGTCTTGCTTGCACCACTTGATCAATTTACCTACCTAAATCACATATTTTTATCTTTTACCTTTTTTGTTTTTACAACAAGAGTAGCGATACTTGTTCATAAAAATTTCACAATCGCAATATTGTGTCTATTTCACATAAAAATATCCTAAAATCATATAATATATTATTTTCTCATTCATATTGACAATGTTGATACCTTTGTAAAAAAAAAAAGGTAATGAAATAATATTGTAACAACAATATCTCAATAAAGTACTCACTTAACTTTAATTCTACATAGTGCGCAAATTTGCGACAATTATAGTAACTAACAAATTGATCAGAGATCCAGTCTTAAATTTTAACAAATCCAATCCAGTCTTAAATTTTAACAAATCCAATTACTCAAAATAATTCTCAAATCGAATGAGTCGACATAAGTTTCACAGATGATAAGCTAGTCAAAACATTCCTTGCAAACATAAGATATCAATTTAATGCATTCTTTCAGCTTGAATATGCTGTATTTAGTAGTTTGTTATTATTAATTACCTAACATCGTAAGAATACATCAACATCGCAATAAATATTCATTTAAAAAATTTCATACATTGCATGGTAATATTAAGTAACTTTATATAGATTTTTGGCTACATATTCAACCTTTTTTTTGCATAGGTATTATTATAAATTTACAAAATGTCTATCGTATTTTATTTATAACACGAAACATAATAGACGTTTACTTTTTTACGGCAAGCTTACATGGAATGAAAGTTAGTCTGTAATTTACTTATGATACTTTTTTACTGTGTGCAGTAAATTATGTGAATGTTTGCGTGATTCATTGCTCCTCAATAAGTCATTCGCGTGTTATGAGCAATATTGTACTTATTGTACAGTGTCTACTTCGAGCCTACGTGCCACCCAAGAAAGTCAAATAATTGGCTACATCCATGATATTTTAAGATAAAAAATACCTCACATATCGCTTGAACCCACTTTTTCAGCTTTCGTAGAAAATCACACATTTCTTGTCCTAAACAATTCGCCCAATCTTTTGGGTGTTTTAAGAACCTTAAACGGTAACATCTAAGATGTACGCATGTTACGTAAGTTGAGCAACTTAATTCCAAACTAGGATTGAAACTTTGCAATTCATAGTGTAGTCTGTTGGTTATGGAAAGAATTGTGTAGTGTAGTCCAATGTTCTAGTTGCCTATACTTGTTTAGAAATGAGCCTGCCTCCAAAATCAAAATGAAATAGGTATATATGTAATGGAACTCAGTGCCTAAATGATATGTGCAATATTTTCGCATCTAAGTTGCATGGCTAAAGCCAATGTGATATTTGGAAATAAAAGTTAAATTTTATTTATAAATATAAATATGACCTTTACATCTATATTGAATATTGTTATTAAATTTCTATAAATTTCTGGTTGTGTATATCACTAATAAATCACACGAAATATTTAACAAATATCGCGAATATGAGCTCACAGGAGACAACCTCACTTATACACTCACTTTAGGGTGACTGTTATAATCTCATTCTCTCTGAGGTGCCTTAATATGTTTATCTATCTTCAGATGTCTCCAGGAATTGGGCATATACATCTCTTGTACATTCCCCTTTTTCATTAAACTTGTATTTGTAATAAGATCCATCAGCACAGATAACTGCAACAAAAAGTAAGATTAGATATCATGTTGTCACATAGTTACATTTAAGGTAAACAAATTATATAAAATCATTTCCAAGTACGAGTCGTAATAAGTACATAATCTTTACTACCATAAAGTACTCACCAATAATGGAACTTTTATCAACCCCAAATGCACAGATGCACGGCGGGCCATTTGGGATAGTGAATTTGCAAAAACTCCAATTGCTTGAAAAATATTTCGGCAAGAAATTTACTGTCGCCAAACTGGATTGTTTGTTTAGCTTTTCATCTTCGAGACTAAACACGTGAACTGTCCCATGGTCTGATGTGACACACAAGTTGGTGCTTGAGTGATTAAAGTTTATACAATAAATTGTAGCCTGAAAACAAGTGAAAAGGAAAATAAGTTCTAAAAACTACACAGAATAATTTTATATCATCATGCAAGTTTGCAAAACTTTTAATGGTCACCTTTTGGTACCTATACAGTGCAGTACAAATTCCTGCTGATATACCTAGTTTATGAGGTTTAATTATTGTGAGAAAGGTTTATTTTACCTGATGTGCACCTCTCCTGAGTTCAGCAAGTTTCTGTCCAGTGGCAGTATCAAACACTCTGATGAGTGTGCCTTTAGTAGAGGCCGTAGCCAGCCTGGTGCCTCCTACATTTAGGGCCAGGCAACTGAGTGGAGCCTCATGTGCAGCTATCAAGTGCCCCTCTGGTGCTGTACTTGGGCCTGCATGACTGCTTAATTCTACCAACTGTTTAGAAAGAAACAAGTTGTTTACTAAATAATAGCCATTTTATTTTGATATTCCAGAAAAAGAAGTTATTTCTTTGCTGCCATATTTTGACTTTGGAAAAAGATTTGAGAATAAATCATTTACTCTCATCATGGCTTTTCATACAATATTTTTTTATAATTAAAAAGGGGCAAATAGTTTTGTAACAGGTAAATTAACAAAACATTTGAAGGACTTACAGTATTGTAGGTCTAACAGGAAACATGCACAGTACAGTATTTACATGAATAAATTCAGATTCAACATAGACTAGGATTATTTTAAAAACGAAATTAAGTAGGCTAGTATCAGAGTTTACCTGAACATGTCCTGTTTTACGGCTGGGGTATGCAAGCAGGGCATTATTACTGTTGGGGCACACAACACACAGCCCTCTGGAGTTCTGACAAGTCTCAAACACATGCAGCATCTGCGGCTGAGCCGTAAAGGTGTACACTTTGATCAAGTTCTCTGCAAAAAGTTACAATTACAGTATAGCAGTGTAGCATATATGTTTGCAATACAACAATAATAAGTGGAGAAAAGTAATAGCTAAAGTTATTTAAATCAATAACCTTGATTTATACTTACAAATACATAACCATGTTTTTGCTAGTGTTTCACACTGACAAAAGCCTGTTTCATTAGGTAATACTTTTGCTTTCCAATAGCAGTGAAACATTTTACACAAATATGCCAATGATACTTGAATTACAAAAAAAACAGCAGCTTACATTAACTTATCAATAAAGAAAAGTACTGTAAACTTTACCTAAAACAACAACAATGCGGTCTCTTCGAAGTTTCACAGCCTTAACAGGGCTATTGAAGTCAAGTGAAATTGCAGAATCTTTTTTCAAATCGTCCCATATTATAACTCTGTTCGGGGGATAAACGGGGGTTTTACCACCACCTACTAAGGCCATATAATTGCATCTGAATAACATCTCTACGTAAGATAGACCGCCTTCAGCGAAATTCTGTCGCTCTTTTTCTTTAAGTGGGTCGCTATTAAACACCCGAAATCCATTCTCCGTTCCGCAAGCAAAACAACCTGAAGATTGCAAAACAAAAATGTAAACCGAATTGTACATGAAGCCCAAGCAAATGAACTAGAACTAGATCAGCCCCATTACCTTGATCTTGATTAAATCCCACATAAAGAAGTCCATTTCCAAATGTATTATCGTCGGATAAATTCATTGTACAGCCTTATCGCAGAATATTTGGACAAAAACCTTATAGCAAAACAATAAAATTATCTTCACTAAACACAACTTTGCGGCAATTTGACAACATATTTTGCAACAGAAGTGCCAACATGAAAATGTCAAAAAATAGTAAAATGTCAGTGTGACAAGCAAGCAAGATTTTTTAAATGTGCAGTTATGCACAGGCTGAGATCATTACCCATATACCCATACTGCCTACGTTCCTTGTATAGAAACATAGATCGCTTCTGGGAATCAAACATGCATAAAAATGACTCTGAAAACTTTCTGGCTTCCTTTGGTTTCAGCAACAATCCAGTGCGAAGATTGAAAAGACAACGAAGGATGCATACAGTATACACCTTCGGTTGCATTGCATCACAGACTACGGCTGGTTTAGGGTTTTATAGTCACGCCGCCGCCGCTGGGCAGCGCGCTGCTAAAATCGCGCGTTGAAAAGCGGTGCACTGTGAAACGAGATTAGTTAGTACCGCGCGTTCTGCTGCTGTGATTCATTGTAATTAATTTTGTAAACGGCGCGTCTCAACTGCGTCACACTAAAACGCATACTTTGAGTCTACTGACCTTAGAAGCGCACGAGCGGCGCGCGCTTCGGCAGCGCCGGCGAACAGCGCGCGTTTTCCGAACGGCGCTACTCAAGCGCGCGACTTTGAAACGCAACTACTACCCCACTACCCCATACATCTCCGAACGCGCGCGCTCCAACGGCGCTACCGAAACGCGTAACAATAAAACCAGCCTAAATTTAGAACACGCATTGCAAAATTTGTATCTTACCCTACCGCACAGGCACAGGAACAAAACGTAATACTTAACAGAAAAATATCACGTAAATTTCCAGTTTAGGCTGATCTCGCATTGTAGGATTTCCCTACAATGAGAGGTCAGCTTATACTGGAAATGTATAGCTTGATTTGTGGCCGTGTGTACAGTGGCCAGCACAAAAAGCTACACGAAACTGTCAAATTTCTCCAAACGATTTTAAACTTTAAAATGTTTTGATTAAGTTCAAAATCGAACGAGAAAATTTGTGGTAACTTGATGTGCTGGCCACCGTACGTACCAACCAATACCTGTCTGTTATTTGGTACAACTGACAACTTAGGCCAAGTTAAATTGCCTAATGTTTGTGTTGAGATTTAAAGATTTTGAACATTATGAAAACCCAACACTTCGGCACTCCAAAGAATGCCTACCTAGCCTTTTACTGTAGCAGAGGAATTTAAATATTTAGGGGTTTATTTAAAAACGTTGCTTAAAGTTACGTAATGATTAGCGACTGTTTAACCATACATTTTTGACGTTTGAAATTCACTCATCTTTAAGCAACGATTATCTATGGACCCATTTTTGCAAACAGGAACCAACCCACAGTTTGAGTGAAATTGAGTTTAGTACATAGATGGCGCTCAAATCACGAATTCTATCTTCAAAAAAAATGGTTTCATTTTACCGACTAACAACAGAGATACAATACAGACACTTGTGGAATCAACCCACTTTGGCCAAAAAAATTGTAAAGAACTATAAAGCTTGGTTCCCAAAACACATAATAAAACGAATTGTTAACCAGACCCATGGCCATTTTAATCATGCAAACCAGAACCAATGTTGGTTGGTTCCATCTAGCACAAAAAGTTACAATATGGTGTTAAATCACTGTTAAATGTAATAAAATGATTCACTATCTAATAAATGGCATTAAAAAGTATCTTAATTATAAAGAATTACTTTTATTTTTAGTAATATTACAACAATTAAATCTTACTTCCATTTTGCTAAAAGGAACTAAGCAACAAAATATGTTTTTGCAAGAAAGAACCAACCGGATTTTTAACGATTTACTTTATACTATAACTTTATAAAATTTATCAATCAAAATCAAAATATTTTATTTCACATAAACCTACATGGGCACTTATGAAACGTCAGAAGCTAGGTGCACGGTTCGAGTTAGTCGTTTCCTATGGAGAAGAGCCGGCAAGAAACTCCTCGGTTACTCTTTTAAAAATAATTGGCTTTACAATATTATAAAATAACAGTGATAATAGGTATGGGAGGACAGTGTAGGCCTTTCAACAATTACCAGGTACTTAACAAAATAGAAAACCGCCAACAAATCTACACTCTACTAGGCCTACAACGTTTTCACATTCACAAAATATAAAATAATCTAAGTATATAAAATATTAATGACATGATTGCATTGATTTATAAAACTGATATTCCTAGACAGACTACAGTATCCCATTAACAAGTATTCATTCAATAATATACTATGTATGCATTTTGCACACTCTGTTTGCTCTGTTTAACAAGTCTCATTTTCTCGAAACCAACCTGCTGTAGGTTGGTTCTTGTTTGCAAAAATGGGTCCATATAAACCCCTATGTTTACAGAGAAGTTTGACAGATTGGAACTAGTAAATATTTAGTAAAAAATACCATACCTACGATAAAAACTTAAGTTAGAAATAATGGAGGTATTACAAAGTACGATGCCTGTGCCTACTACGATAAACCTGTATCACAGGTGCCATGAGTTCTTACTATTAGGACAACAGATTTCGTGTCCGTTACCCAGGCCAGATGTTGTCGAAAATGGTCATTTGAATATTACAGATAATTAGTTTTGCGGCTTCTGTAATTGTTGCGCACATTTTTAAATTTGTTGCGCTTATAGTTTTTTAATTATTTCACAAAAACATTTCCTGCTGGGGTAACGTTACCCCAGCCAGACCTTTTTCTTTCTAATGGGAATATTTAAATAAGTACTAGCTATAAAATTAGTTGTCTAGATGAAGTAAATGTTGTGCCTTATTTTGTATTTGTTCTTTCATCGGTTGCGAAGTTATTCGAGATTTTGCTGGGGTAACGTTTTTGGTTTTGCTAGATCTTTGAAATGGTTAAGCAGATTCTTATCATATTTTGTACATGGCTTCTTGGGAATTAGTTTAAATTTGTTCTGCAATAAAAAAACCAAAATAATACATAGCTTAAAGGTTATTCCATTAAATAGAAAAACACTTCAATTGGTCCCAGCACTCTCAATAAGAGCTCTAAAGACTTACTTTAAACGTTATTTTAAAGCTTGTAACTGCCTTCAAATGTATGTGAAGTTTCATTAGTGTCCTGTAAGTATTTAACAAGTTATGATGATATTGAGTTCTTCACGAGCACGGTCTTGATGCGCGCGGTGTTATTTGGCCACTGGATTGGATATATGAACTGAATGTTATGTCAATTATTAGTTTTTTAGTTCAGTTGTATATCAGTAAAATTTTAGCTCAGTACATTGGATAATTAATGAGATAATACGATTAAAGTTATCAGGAAGTGAATGACCGTGGTAACCCGACCAAGTTTAGGTGGTTACGAAAAAGCGAAAACGCAGAACATTATACTATCTTTTGAAATGTTTAGTATAATACACCTTACAATTTCGGTACAGACGCGTACACTGTTAAATACATTAATAATATAATAATATCTGTACTATGAAAACATTATTATTATCTTCCAGTTGCACAAACTTATCAAAAATCACTGATATAACATGTCGTTCGGTGGGACGCGAAAGGGGTGGGGTGAAGGGGCGCATTGTTTGCATATCGCACTAAACATGCTCCGTAATCACATAATTCATCTTGTAGAGTGCGCATGCGTTTCGGCAGTTCCGTTTCCTGTTTTTGCAAATATTTATAGAGTGCGTGAGAGCTAATGTAAAATAATAAGTGTGGCGAATTACTGCTAATGTGGAGTGCTTCTATTGATGATCATAGTTATGGTGCAGGCTGCTTGATGAATTCACGAACAAGGTAAGCTTGTATAATGTAACTACAGAAATAGTAGCAAAATTATTATTAATATGTACATGTTGTTAGGTACTTATCTAAAACTGTATTTTTTTAAGGCTTAAATATTTAAATTTAGGAACTTATTATTTTCTTTTCTTTCGTACTTAATTATTACCTAGACTGGAATTCTCAACAATGATAACGACATATTTATCCTTCGCTACATAGTACCTATAAAACAAAGTCGCTTCCCGTTTGTCTGTCCCTGTTTGCTTGATTAATTTAATGCCCCACGCGATTATTTATACATTACAATCTGATAATATCTTATTATAATAATTATCTAATTTATCTAAAATACAAAACTATTTTATAGATTTTGTATTGTCACTTGACGTGTATTTACTTTAAAATTGTGAATTTTAATCCTAGTCACATTTTTTTTATAGATGTGATAATAATAATATTAAAAAAATCGTCTCCAATCTTATGCAGTCGAAAGCAATATGTTTTTTATTAAATTAAAGATCGCGAACAGGTATTTCACACTTTTTAATATAGAACCTAAATCATGACCATTTCATCGACTGACGTAAGAATCAACAAAATCTGCCTACGCTTATGGTCTCTCTAGAGCGCCAACTAGATCTCTGTTTATGACAACTTTTGTTTCACAAAGTTACTTACGTATTTGGATACTCATTTTACAAAATGATCTGTGATATTTTTATACAAAAACCAACAAAGTTTTAGAATGTACCTTTACACGTCGACTTTTTGAGATTGTAATTAGTTAAAAGTAATACTTACATAATTATTTGACTGCAGTTTAATATTACTTAATTTTATTATTTTTCATCTGTGATTTTAAACGTAGGAAAAAAATGTGATATTTGAAATGAGACAACAAAACAGTAGGACTAACTGTGAGCATTTTACTACATTGTGATGTCATTTAATATTACCATTGATCTGTGATTTTAATTGATATAAGTAGGTATTAGTAGACATACGTAAAGGTTCGTATAGACCATGTAACATGTTATATAACACTACAACTCTATGTAAAATGTTATAGATAGATAGATAGATAGAATACTCTTTATTATGTACACCATAAAAATTACAGATATAAATGTAGAACTGTTACATAGGGTGTCACAATGGGCGGTCTTATCGCTAAAAGCGATCTTTTACAGACAACCTTTGGATGGATCAAAAAGTAGAAGGAGAGACAATACTGCAGGTATTTAGTGGTGTACCACTTACATATATACAATAAATACATATACACAAAGCATATAGATACTTCATCATATCATACTTCATCATCATGTTATACAACAATATAACATGACCACACTATGAAAAATGTTATATAACATGTTATGTTATATAGTTTGTACGCACCGTAAGTTTAGTGTTAACTGAAAAAAACCATTGTATATTATTTATTGTCTGTGATCATTACACAGTCCAATATGTGATATTTAAATAAAAACTGTAACTGTGTACTGTGTATACTGAAATCTATAATTTAATAAAAAAATAATAGAAAATTTCAAAAAAGCAAAATTACATCTGTAATTTTAATCTGTGATTGTTTTTAAGTATAAGTTTAATAATACTTTAAAAGTTCAATTGAAATGATTATATTACCTGTCAATAAAAATTATTTAATAATCACGTAGTTTTTTTTAAAACTTGTGTACATGTCTGTACTAAATTTGTAACACTATCCTACATATTTTAGAAGGTACCATTATGTTTTGCGTTTTCGCTTTTTCGTAACCACCTAAACTTGGTCGGGTTACCACGGTCATTCACTTCCTAATGACTTTAATCGTATTATCTCATTAATTATCCAATGTACTGAGCTGAAATTTTACTGATATACAACTGAACTAAAAAACTAATAATTGACATAACATTCAGTTCATATATCCAATCCAGTGGCCAAATAACACCGCGCGCATCAAGACCGTGCTCGTGAAGAACTCAATATCATCATAACTTGTTAAATGTTTAAAGTAAGTCTTTAGAGCTCTTATTGAGAGTGCTGGGACCAATTGAAGTGTTTTTCTATTTAATGGAATAACCTTTAAGCTATGTATTATTTTGGTTTTTTTATTGCAGAACAAATTTAAACTAATTCCCAAGAAGCCATGTACAAAATATGATAAGAATCTGCTTAACCATTTCAAAGATCTAGCAAAACCAAAAACGTTACACCAGCAAAATCTCGAATAACTTCGCAACCGATGAAAGAACAAATACAAAATAAGGCACAACATTTACTTCATCTAGACAACTAATTTTATAGCTAGTAATTATTTAAATATTCCCATTAGAAAGAAAAAGGTCTGGCTGGGGTAACGTTACCCCAGCAGGAAATGTTTTTGTGAAATAATTAAAAAACTATAAGTGCAACAAATTTAAAAATGTGCGCAACAATTACAGATGCCGCAAAACTAATTATCTATAAGATTCAAATGACCATTTTCGACAACATCTGGCCTGGGTAACGCACACACAGATTTCTTAACAATATTTTAACATTAGGGGGTTTATTTATAAAATGCTGCTTAAAGTAATGATTAGCGACTGTTTAACCATACATTTCTGACTTTTGAATGTCACTTAACTTTAAGCAACGTTTATGAATAAACCCCAATAAGTTTTAAAAATAGTGTCAGAGTTAGTTAATTTACCATGATACATCTAATTTACTAAAGCCTACAGGGGGTTATAGGGAAGCCTTTGCCCAGTAGGGGATACATCAAAAACTATACAGAAATGAAAATAACATCAAAAGCCCAAGGTACTCATTTATTCATTAAAAGAGTCCTCCCTTGGCCAGTCTTGCTGCCCCATAACCAGAGTATGCGCTTAGTAATGGATTTGCAAACACCAGTGCTATAAAATAGTCTAGCTACCCCACAATTTTGCTACTAAGTTATACTGCTTGAATGCCACAAACATTAAGAGTCATAAAAATCCAACCAACTATGCATGCAAAGAATACTTGAATTATTACATGCTTATAAAATAAAATGACTGTTTTATTTATAATAAGTTTAATAAAAAAATTACATTATAATATTTACCTAAATCAATTTTATATTATAATAAACTTTATACATACAAAAACATTTAAGCAGTAATTGATACCTTACAAGACAATCTCGAAACATTATGAACTTGCAACTTGTTTTAAAGGCCCTTCAAGGTATTGAGCTATAGCATTAATTTTTTCTTTTAGTATACCAAATCCAACAGTTTCTTTAGCATAAAGGCACAGTAACAGATTGGCTACTTGTGTTATAGCAATTTTTCCATTCGAACAGTCAACCAATATCAAATGCAATTTATCTTCTTTGAAAACGTTCCTTCCGTGCTTTTCGTACGCTGACCATACATTGCTAGCGATTGCTGCTGTAACTCTTGCGTCTTTGTCATTATAACCCGAATATGCCAAGAGTGCTCCTTGATGATTTAACAACCTGAAATAATTTTACATTATCATTGACTGATAAAGTAATAATTATGACCAAAACAATAAATATTATGACACCCACAATGTGTTTTCAACTCCCCCTGTGTTTGCCTGGCTAAGCACTTGAGTCAATGCTTTTGGTTTTAACATAATTATATCTTTGTGAAATATTTATAATCAGTACACTAGTACTTCAAGATAAAGCGCCAAATTAATACAAAAGATTGAAAGATGATTCTTCTGAATATAATTATCAAACGATTGTACTATTCTGTCACTTTTGACAATTTCATTGCCTGTGATCCTGTCATAATCCTAACTTTTTTTAAATTTTACTCGGTGCGAGTAACTGAGACTTTTAGATAGAGTAGAAGACGCGTGGAGAATGTATGAGCCACACGGGTGAGTTATAAAAGTCCTATATAAATCATAACACGAAGTGTTATCATATTAGCGAAAAAGTTTTTAAGGTCTCTGCACACAGAGGGGGAGGCGCGGTGGGTTGTGACGGCGACACGACGCTGAGAGGTTGTAATGTACTAGATATTACGGACGACGCCACACAGAGCCACGGTTACCGTCGCGTAGGGATGTCCGAAATGCAATAGAGTATCGATATATTTTGAAAATATTAATATCGATATTGATATTTTTATTAAAAAATATCGATATATCGGTATGATTTGACAGAGAATATTCGTGCTAATCAATAGACATAATTTTTAATAAATCAAGAACAACTATAAGAAATTTTAATTATTTATTAATCAAACCAATATTTATCTGATACAGACATAAGAAAAACTCTTTTGAAACAGCAAATCGAGTCGACCAAAAACCAAAAATACATAAAATATAATTTGTTAAATAGATGTTAGTATAAAAAAAGTATTCCTTTTTAGGATGTTTTAATCTTAAAAAGTATAAATGTTTATTGGTATGAAAAAAAAAAAAAACGAATTTTATGTCTTTTCGATACTTGGAATTTTATATCGATACATCGATATATCGAAATATTAAATATCGCTCAAAAAAATATCGATACATTGAAACAATGATATCGATATTTTTTCAACAAGCCTACCGTCGCGTCGCGGTCGAGCGGGATGGCTCTGTGTGGCGTCTTCCGTATTAGTACATTATAGACATGTGCAAAACAGTGCGTTTTAAAGTGATGGCATATGACATTACATTTCGTACCGATGAATGTTGCATTATGATTACACCATGACTCTAAACATGACGCGAAATGTCGCGCCACACGACATGTCACATGGCTAGTGACAATCGCCTCAACGCAATGGGCCTCGCTGTGCCGGGGGGTGATATGAAGATTCGAATGACGTTATTATTATTATTTATTCATACTCAAGTAACAAGACTCATACAGATTATTTGGTATACAATTTCGATTACAATTACAATACAAGATATTTAATAAATTATTATTGCGATGCACGCTATTTCGAAAAAAATTAAGAGTGGTACGCCAGTTCGAAAACACATTAAGTCGAAAACCGCTATATCGAATGACGTTGTCGCGAACACGCTGATTTGAAAAACTGTTTGAATGGTACGCTATTACGAAAGTCTTGGTATCGAAATCCACTGTTGCGAATAGCATATTCCAATCTGAATTTGTCTGGGGATCGAACTCGCGACCACGATAAAGCCGTATTGGGTTTGGGAAACAAGAGTAATGAGAAGTATTATTTTAAGTTAACTTTTTAATTTCCAGTAAGTATAGTATCAACAAAGAAGTCAACAAATCAAAAATAAAGGTGGTATAGGTACTCATTACCAAAAGTAACAACACTGTCATATTGATATTGATGACAAAATGGTAGATTCAATCAACTCAATGACAATATAGAAAATCGAATGAGAAAATCAATAATCCTTGATTGTTTTTTTTTTATACCTAACAGTTTTGTCGATTTGAAAATGTCAAATTTTCTCATTCGATTTTGAACTTAATCATCAACGTATTAAAGTTTAAAATCGTTTGGAGAGTTTTTTTTTTTAATTTATATAAATTAAGAAGTGAAAATAAGAAAAATAAAATGTAAAAAAAGCGTGAGGTGCACGGTTTCAATAGTTAAAAATATTTTATTGACAGATATGAATAGAAGGTTAATTTTGATAATATTTTAGAAAGCACCCCACGCTTTTTATACCATTTTTTTTTCTTATTTACTCTATTCTTAATTTATATATATTAAAAAATAATTACACTATTCTTAATTCAAATTTATAAAAAAACAAAACCATTTTTTACTTGGATTTTCTATAAAAGCGTATTTTTTAGTTTTTTTTAACTATTATTTTTGTTATAAATATTATTAGATTGCCTACATAGTTAATACTATTTTCTCATGTCGTATTAATTTATGCTATTAAACAAACAGTCAGAAATTATAAATTGAGGGGACCAGTGGGTCTCAAAAAAAATTAATAAATTATTCCCGTTCGTCCCACCAACAAAATCAGTGGACGGTCGGGAAAAAAAATAACGAATTCCCGTTCGTCTCCTCAGGTGGACGAAGTCGAGGGGACGAACGGGAATACACGAAAAAAAATACACTTTATAAAAATCCCGCCGGGTGCTCTCCGAACTAGGAGAAATCAGTGACTGAGGATGGAGAGAGATCTGAATATAGCACCCCTTGGCCCCTAAAATACTTAGTTTTGAACTATTTTTACAATTAAATCTCAAACACTTCAACTTTTAACTTTTTATTGTTATACAAGTACATTAATCAACGCATCTTCTTTTGTTTGATCAAATAATTTCTGAATGCTATTTGTTTATCTTTAAAAGACCTCTTGATCTTTCCCTTAGCTTTGTGTTTAACCATTTGGTAGTTCTTGGTCTTCCTTTTCTCCCTGTTAGTTTTGGAGCAGTGGATATTCTTCCTTCTATCTTTGTATCCATATTTATCTCGCTCTTCTCGTCCCTTATGAACACTATCTAACCTAGCATCCTTATCATGTTTCCTCTTCTTATGAATGTTTTCTATAGCAGATAGTTGTACAAGCTCTCCAGATTCGTCTTCCTCTTCTGTAATGTTACTTTTACGTTTAGGGCCATTTATGGCCTTCTTGAGTTGTGCTGTTTCAATACGTTTGAAATCCTCATCAGTAAAAATAGTTTCCATGGCAATTTCTCGTGCACTTTGAACCTTTTCTTCCATATTTTTCTTATCCAATGATTTACGCTTAGCCTTCAAAATTTTTCTGTCTGTAGTGGTTTTGTTTGGTTCTTTTTTATTGTCTACTTCTTTACTAGCATTCTCTTCACCATCCTCATCACTTTCTTCTTCATTCTCTTGTTCCTCCTCATCTCCTTCTACTTCTTCTTCAGCATCATCTTCTTCTTCATCACTATCCTCACTATCAGTTATATTAATTTCAGAATCAGAAGAAGCAACATCAACCCATTCTTCACTATCTGAATCATCTTTCTTTTTATTTGACTTTTTAGCTTTCTTTTTTTCTGTATCTTTTATTTCTTCTTTCTCCAATAAAACTTCTGAACCAGGTATGTAGTCTTTGATTTCGGTTTCACCATACTTTTTGTTTTTCAATTCTACAGATGCTTCTGTTGGCCTGCCTCTATCTTTTTTATGTAACATATCTGGCATTGACTGTCTGTACAGCTGAATTAAAGATCTTGCAGCCATCATCACTGATTTCTCTTTGTAAGTTTTGTATTGAACCAAATCTCGAAGCAAATCTTCACCAATAGCAAGTGGACACCTGGCACATATTTCTCTAACAGCATTTAAGCCAACTGCCATGACATCAGTGGAATTCCTTTCAGTTATGAAATTATTTGCTATTGCTTTCATGACTGGTTCTAAAACCTCAGGTGGAATAAGTTCATGGGAAGCTTGGGCAGCAAATAATAAGATGCGAGTGACCTCTCGTTGATGAGGTAGAAGTAATCTTGCAATGAACGGGTAGTAGTTGAACAAAAATAAGTCATGTAAACCTATTAATCTTGAAATAACATCCAACAACATTAATTTCACTTCAAATCTATCATTAGATGATTCCAATTTTTTGAATAACTTTTCTGCAAATCCTTGAGGATTGTTTATCAGGTGTAATGCAGAGAAGTTAAATACTGGAGCCTTTTGTTTCTTTTTTTTCATTTTCTTTGCCTGTTTCTTAACCTTTTCTACCATTTTGTCCCTTTTCCTTGTCTTTTTATTGAATTTATTTGCAATCATTGTATCTCTAGGATCTATTTCATCTTCACTGTCTGAGTTTTCTTCTTTTTCTTCTTCATCTCTGCCCAGGAAGAATTTCAATGAGGCAACCATAACTTTCGTTATTTTGGAGAAACAACCAATGTCAGCAATAATGTTAACTGTCTTCTGATCATTCCAAATGTTTTTGTGATATAATTCAACTAATATATCAAGAGACAATTTTGCTGCTTTTGGATTAGAATCTTGTAACATTGAGAACATAAAGTTCTGTAATGTTGAATTAAATTTCATATCTTTATGTTTCATGTTCATGTTTTTAATGTCTGTTATAATATGGGTCTTCAAGAATTCTCTCAAATGTTTATCTTGGCATTTCAGCAGTAAGAAAAACAACTCCAATAAATCAAAAGCTGTGATAAAATTCTTGTTTCTCAATAAAATGAGACATTTACACAAAGAAAGCCGCATGTCATTGTGCAGAACTGTGTTGTGTGTTTTCAAAACATCAACTATTTTCTGGGGAAATAACTTCATTTCATTAAGATAGCACTGGGCTACTTGTGCCAAGAACATGGCTTGTTCATCTAGCTTTTTGTTGTACTGTGTGGGGTTCAAGTTGAAAATTTCCAAAGTAGTTTCAAAGTGAGCAAGTTGTTGATGGAATTCTTCTTTATACGATTCGGGGTCCCTCTTGATCAAGTTTTGTAGCTGCGTCAGATTATTCGGCAACTGATTGTTATGCCTCACCATTTTGAATAATTTAGATTACCAATTACACAAACTACGAAATGTGCACTTTAATCAATGGAGAATATTATTTTTCACTTTACAAAAAATAAAGGTTTAATCATAATTCTAACCTCTGTTTACCATTACCACACGGTACACTTGACATAAGAAAAGAAAATAACCTCAATATTCTGGCATTACCATACACTCTGCCACATGATGGTAAAAAAAAATTTTGGACACCAGGCTTTTAGATTAGTAGCCAAAAGTCGCAAACAAGCGTTAGCGGGCAAGGTGCGGCGCTCCTGTGCTTCAAATTATGATACATCTTTCCATTTGCCGTCGACTACTAATTCAAACTTTTTGTCAGGATCGTCGTTGTACGTATGTACCGGTCACTGAAAAAAAAGTGAAGTTAAAAACAGGAACCTATTTTTCAATGTAGGAAAAATTAATTTGTATGTAGGTATTATGTACCACTGACAATTTATACATAAATACACTCGGTATAAAAATACACGAGTCTACTACGAAATTTTTTTTTTTTTAAACGTGGGTTTTTCGTTTAGTCTTGCCAGACAAATAATTGTTGGGATTAATTAAAAAGTTGTGTCAATTGTGTCATGTCAATCAGCCACGTCATTTTTGCTTGAATTGAATGATAGTGTACGCGGCGCACCTGAGATAAGCATTTCTGTAAAAAATGAATATTTTCCGTTTACTTGGTGATTTATCCCATCTTTTAGCTATTATAATATTACTACTCAAAATCTGGAAAACTAGATCATGTGCAGGTAAGTTATAACGACTTCGACGTGATTTGATCAACCGGCACATTATGTATGTATTTTTCTAATCAAAACTTCTTCAATTTGGTTTTTATTTCCAGGTATATCAGGAAAGTCTCAGATACTTTTCTCCGTGGTGTACACGGCGCGTTACTTGGATCTGCTAACCAATTACATCTCGGCATACAATACGTTCATGAAGATGGTATTCATTATGGCCTCATACGCCACTGTTTACCTGATGTATGTCAAGTTCAAAGCGACTTATGACCACAACCACGATACATTCAGGATCGAATTCTTGTTGATACCTACATTGATTATGTCTTTGTTGATAAACCATGAATTCACAGTGATGGAGGTTAGTATGTTTTTGATTAAGAGCTACGAAGTTCTTATGATTTAACTATACACGTAGGTAGGTACTATTCGTGTGGGTTGTGGATTGAATATAATTTTATATAAATAAAGGTTTGTAATTTGAGATTGCAAGGCCCCATAGTTAAAAGACTTAAGTATATCAGTTTATTTAATCAAATAGTAATCATATTAAAATAGTATTGTCATCATTTCAGGTACTATGGACATTCTCAATTTACTTGGAGTCTGTGGCTATTTTACCACAGTTGTTCTTGGTGTCAAAGACTGGAGAGGCTGAAAGTATTACATCCCACTATCTGTTTGCGCTTGGATCATACAGAGCTTTGTACCTCTTGAACTGGGTAAGTAAAACTGACTGCCACTTTCAATGGGATCTAAAATCTCATTGAATTCTATTTATTTTAATTATATTTATGTATGTCCATTCCACATTATTAATCGTACAATCATGTTTATATAATGCAAAAAACACGAAAAGAAAAAACTGCAAGACAAACTGAATAAAGGAAAAAAAATATATTGGAAAACTCAGTATTTAGACAAGTATTTTTATTCTGGGGTTTTAACTTTTTGAGTCTCGAATAATGAGACCATTGATTATCCATGGTTCTTGACCCAAAATCAAGTCCTTAGTAGCCTCCATTGCAGCAATGTGCAGTAAATATATTATGGGTTTTTTTTTATTGTCTGACTGAAAATAATGTTATTCTGTTTTCAGGTGTACCGTTATGTTGTGGAGGAACATTATGAGCTGATTGCTATTATCTCTGGAGTTGTGCAGACTGTACTATACTGTGATTTCTTCTATCTTTACATTACAAAAGGTAACAATATCATGCATTCTACTTTGTACTGCTTCTTTGAAATTCAATCATGAGCTTAGGATTGACAAAATACTTCCTTGACTTTATACTAATGATACCTTACAGTGAGTGTTACATGTTATCCAATTAGTAAATCTGTAATATTATGTTAATGCAATAACAATTTTTTTTTTTTTTTTTCTAGTATTGAAAGGAAAGAAATTGCAGTTGCCAGCTTAAGCCAGGAAGCAAGAGGATTGCATTAAATCAATCTGACAGTTATGTCTGTGAATATATTTGTGTGAGCCAATAAATTACCTAAGATCTAGTTGTACAAACATTACCGGTATTGTACTGTTGTGAAAATGTTGATTAACTAATGGCAATTATGTGTGATTGTGTATCTTCATTAATTTGTACAGCCACAAGCAATAATAAATGGTCTTTTGCATTTAAAACCAGTCTTAATCTTGTATACTAAGTGCTATTACCATCACAATACATTATATTGGCTACTGTACATAATTATTTAACATTTTATAAAATTGCTATTTTATAGTTCTCTCATTTGTATTAGGTATTAAAATTGATTTCATTGGTAATTTTGTGCCTATTTATTAGAAGCTAAATCAAAACAATATTTTATATAAGTAGAGCAATAATATTATTTTGGCTTCCATTAATTAGTAGAATTCATGTGCATGTGGTACCTTCCCGGTATAAATTACAATCTTTAATGCTTAGAATAAAATTATAGTATGCATTGTTGTAATGATTATAGTGCTAAATTTGACATATTTTATTTAAGAGTTATATTATAATTCTGAGAAGTAACTACATAATTAAGAAATTGCATGACTAGAGGCTTTAAATTCTCATTTTGTATTATTTCAATCATTGCTTTAAAACAGGTTTCTCATAAATTAAGAAGAAAAAAAAAAACAGGTAGCATAATGTGTTCTGTAATAACGAGTACAGCACAGTTTGTATGATAACTTTTAAATAGTCATAAGCTATTCAAATATATTGGCATAAACCACTCCTTATTGTTCGTGACTGTACTTAATTTTAATTACCGTTAACCTATATAGTTATTGACAATATTTTCAGTGCAATTTAATTTTTAATAGCCACCTATTGTGACGCAAATATGTAGTTAAATAACTTTTTAACAATATATTGCAGAGGACATGATTTTGTATCTAACCCTTAGATTATATGAACTTTGTTTACTTATATTGTATTTGTCATTTCTTCCCATAAGGTAAGATATTCGAAATTATGAATTTTAGACAAAGCTTAATCATAAGGGATATCTACTTACTTGCATGTGGTAAGTTTTATACATTAGAATGATGTATGTATCTGTTTCCATATTATCTCAAATTCTTTTTATGAGTTAACTTAGACCAAAATTAGTATTATATGGACTTGTGTGCAATTTGTCATGTTGAGGTTTTCTATGCATGGCATATCAATGTATGGGATGTCAATTATTCCATGTATTTAAACACTCCTTCCATACATTGTCACACAACTTATTAAATAAATATGTATTTAAGTGTACATTATTGTTTATTTTTCTCTTTATTTGCATACACAAATAGCAAAGACAGGCATGCCATTCGTTTAATATTACATCATTGCTTCTTATTCAATTTTTATTTTGCTTTCACATATACTTTGAGCATCATTTTCATTACTTAGAATCTAATCATAAATGGAACATGGCGGATCTGCATTTTATTTCCAGTTCCTTATTGAATTCCTAAGGATGTATTTAGTTCTAATATTCGTCTAATTTAGCCATAACTAGTTTTTGTAGGTATCTACTTTATATTACGGTAGTTCGTGTGTCTTCCTCACCCTCCCCCTTTACACACTCGCCACTTGTAGTTTGGCAAAGACATTAATGACTACTACCTGTTTTATAGATTGTGTTCAGTTTAAGTTAACGGCAATTAAATCAGGTTTTAGCGTTATTCCATAAATTTAGATCAAACAATACGTTTTATACAGTTTAGTCCTAAGATCCTATTGTAATGTCTTGCTATAAGAAATTATGAATAAATAAAATTTGGAAGTGAAGATTAGTTTTTCAAATTATTATTGTTAGTGTTAGAATGATAGGGTAGGTAAGATTTTGTTGTTATCGGCATCACCTCGCTTCATCATCTACCCAACGTTAGCATGTAACCGGATTGGCTCAGCATCTCCGAGGCGTCGCCCGGCTCACGGCTCATGGCTGGGCGGCGGGTCGACGTCTCGCTTGCGGCTGGCCGACGTCTCGCTTACGGATGGGTGAAGGTGGCTACGTAAGGCGACGGTTCGCCGTAGTATGCAGGGCGTCGTAAGCGGGGCGGCTCCCGCCTTAAGCTCGGTGACTGCTGTTTACTAGCTGATTTCGAGCCGAGGCGTTGCCAGTACATGCGTTTATGTGTGCGTTGCAGGAGTTTCATAGAAAAAATCCTGAACGGCTTAGAGTTGAGGCGATGCTGATCCCGTGCTGTACATAGACATGTGCGTTGACCTTAATATCCCATCTCATCTATCTATTCAGATATTATAAAAGGAGAAACTGGCTGACTGACACAAGGGCACTAACTACTGGGACTAGGAATGTGGATTTTTGAACAAGGGTTCCTTTTATAATATGCACTAAGAAGGGGAATTCGACCTTTAAGGGGATGAAAGGGGAGGTTTTCCTTTGACCAATAACTTAATAATTGACCCACCTAAATAAATAATAAAGAGCGTAATCATTAATTTTCGAAAATGACCTTTTAAAGGTGGAGGGAGTGTTGAATTTTGTAGGTGGAAAGTACGAAATCCATGCGGGTGAAGTGCTAGTCGGCTCATAAAGGTTGACCTTTATGAGCCGACTAGCACTTTATTTCCAGTTCCTTATTGAATTCTTATGGATGTATTTAGTTCTAATATTCGTCTTAATTTAGAAAACGACCCTTTAAAGAGGTGGAGGGAGTGTTGAATTTTGTGGGTGGAAAGTACGAAATCCATGCGGGCGAAGTGCTAGTCGGCTTCTAAAGGTCAACCGCGCGCATACTTCGAGAAGTGAAGAACTAATAGATGTCATATTTAAGTACTAGGTATACATATGTAATTAGGTACCTACTTACATATTTTTCAGGGCTTTTTGTGTAATGGGTGAAAAATTATCATAGGTAATAATTATGTAAGTCTAAGTAGGTACATGTTTAATGCGGCTATTAAACATTCATAGCTGTAAATAATCAAATCATCAATGAACTGTTAAGTATTAGTCAAGTAGAATTACGTGCATTTTATCAACTGCTATTTATCCCAAGGGCATCGAGACACGTTACATAAAGTGTTTGAATAGTAGGAAATATCTATTTTACTGTTGAAAGATAAATAAAAAAGTAGGCTGATTGAATTATTTGGATAAAAAGACAAGCCTGGAGCTGGTGAAATGGGCCGTGAGTTTAGCAAGTACATAGGTAACTATGTACCTACATGCGGGACGTTTGCCTTTGTATGTACTTAGCTGTCTACTACATGCTTAGAGAATATAACACTGAAGAGAATACTTGCCCTCTGTACCAGTACAAGAACACAATCATGTTCTAGTATGTTTATAAAAACTACCTACTTTCAAATCGATTCTAAAAGCACTTCGCAAATCATTTTCAGGGCGCGCGGAGCTCCGTGAAAATGGCTGGTTGTGCTGTTAAATCCTGTAAAAAGCGTTCAAATACGCTAAACTTACATAAAGAATCCTTATAAAAAATAAAAAAACATTTAGTCATTGATCAAACTCATAACCTCATAAATTAATACCTCAACATTTAAATTTTTCATTTGATTCAACCATGATTCAACATGCCGGACGGCATGAATCGAGAATTTTTTCCTCACATTGCTTTTGTGACGTCACCGAGAGCTACCGCGTTCCTTGCCAAAATATGACAGACTTTTTTGTTCAGAGTATTGCGCTTATGCTTTCTCCAGTGTTATATTCTCCAAGGCTACATGCCATTATACATATATTATACAGGATATATTCGTTTTGGCTGAAATCACACCATGAAACTGACATACTTTGCTTAGCTCAATTCTTTGATTTATTATTCAGGTGGTCAGATTATAATTTAAAGAAGGGAATTAAACGCCAGTTCATTATTAAACAAAAAAGTTTATTCTCTATTTACACTAATTTCAACAATAATTATCTGTTACTTTCGAATATTAATGCTGCGTACTTACAAAAATCTGCTACATGCACTTGTTCCTGAAAGATAAAAATATAAAGTAATTAATGTAGGGTCAGGTCATCAGGTGGGGTAAATATAAGACACCCACAATTTCTGGGACTTATAAGACATGGTTGTAATTCCGTAGAAAAAGACCTATAAAGAACCTTGATTAGTTACCTAAGGCACAAATGTCTTAACTTGTAACCATTGATATATCAATGCTTGTAACTCATTTCGTTGAACATTTATGAGACATTTCGTGTAGTAGATACCAACAATGTTGGCGATAAATTTTTACACAGTCGTCACAATTTTTCGTTTGCTTCTTCTCATTCAAGCATGCGCGGCCGCACCTCCGAGCTCCGTTCCCTGTGGAAGCCGTGCTAGCGCGAGAGGTCGGCAGTTTTAGCATAGATACGTGCAGTCGTTTATCAGGCATCTCGCGTTGATTTCAGGGTAAAAATTAAGACACAATATTGGGGGAAAATATAAGATAGTGTGTAGTATAATACAGAGACAGTAAATATTTAATTGTGCATCAAAATGCCTTGCAAATATGTGCCAAATCACATATTATTTATAGTGATTAAAGCTGGGTGAAGCGGTAGTCAAGGTAAAATATTGTGATTTATCATACTGATGCTGGGACGAAGTAAAAAATGGATAAATCGTTGTTATGGAGGTAATTTCACAATTTAGATACAAATAAGCCAGGAAGCAGAAGCAGATCGAGCTACGACGAGCTAGCGACATTTAAATAACATCTAAATGGAGATGGGTGTTTACTAAGACCGAAATTAAGACACAAGACAAGACAAAAATAAATGATGCTTAGGTCTATACCAGTTTTATTTTATCCTAAATATTGCAGCATTAAATGTAAGTTAAAGTGATAAAAAAATTGGTTGTCTGTAAAGTTGGTTTACGGACGATAGTTTAACGTGACAACGTCATAACAAAACATAGAACAAACGAGCGTAACGGGACAATGAGTCATCCTTTTTCGTGCATGCAGCCGGCGTTCATCGATTTACTAGACGTTGTATCGTCAAAAAAAAAAAATGCTTCCTAATAAACCCTATTGTCTATGCGTTACCCCTGTATCTGTAAAGTCGTTTTATTTTTGGCCATCTGTATCTTATATATTTATCCCTTTAATGAGGCAAAACAATTTTTTTTTTTAAACTCTATCGTCAATTCATATCATATGAAAGACGTCAATGGATAGCATAACTTATTTTATTCCAAAAAGCATTAGCTAGAGTGCTACAAGGATGCTTTGGCGCCTGGATGACATTAACAGGGGGCGCTGTTGGTAAACATTTGTGCAATTATTTTGCAAAGTCTTGGCTTAGAACGGATCCAACGGCGTTACCATATACTGATTACTGAGTAGGAACTAATTTATGTATAACAATACAAATAAAAAGTAGGTCTTCGCTAAGCAGTAAGTTGCAAAAAATATATTAGAAAAGAACATTACCGTCAGTTTTGTACTACTGTTCATTAATTTAAAAATCCCGGATTTTAGTGTTTCGTCTTCTAGGATTCCCGTGTAAGTGACGCCCATCTTTAGATTTTCTTTTATCTGAAATTAGCGTATCTTTTATTATAAATAATATCTAACATTATAAACAGGTTAGACGGGACTTAAGGGCGGAAACTGAAAACATAAGAATTCGAAAATTGTGTTCAAAATTGTTTCCTGGGATTTATCACAAAATACAGGATGGTTTAAAGGTTGATTGAAAAGTTTGTTGAGGATTTAATTGAATTCAGAATGTTTTATGTTATTAAGGGGTAAAAGGAAACTGAATGGGATCTGATATGTAAAAAAACAATAACCTGCAAATCCAACGGAAGTGAAAAATCTGGTAACCATGCTGATAACTTTCTTGATTCCAGTTTATGATACAGAAGAGTTGCTAGTTTACATAAAAAGGCCTCATTGGCTGTTTGTTCTATAACAGACATTAAAAAAAAAAAAAAGTAGTTACGATGGCTAGCACATCAAGTTACCTACCACAAACTGTCAAATTTTCTTGTTCGATTTTGAACTTAATCATCAACAATATTATAAACAATAGGAGAAATCTGACAGTTTCGTGTAGCTTGATGTGCTGGCCACTGTACATAAAATCAATCAGATTCCTTTAAGGAGGTAAGCGCTAAGGTAGCCCACGAAATTTTCTTACGTTTTTTGCAATTTGCAACACATTGTCTGGGTGTATATTGATTAAAATATGATTCGCAACCGTAATTAATATGTATTTACTTACAGAATTATAATCATTATAATCAGTAATACAACTCCTTAAGTTATTATAATCCTAAAAGTCATGATTTTATGAAATTGACATTCAATGGATTATTTATTTATTTAGGTTAGCCAACAATTGTTTACACAATACATTTAAATAATTTCCATAATAATAAATACGTTTACAAGTGCAACAATTATTTACAGGCTAACACAACATGCACAATTTATGGTTTTACATAATAGGTATGGAAAAGCCAAAAAGGATACCTATTTACAATTTAAGTAACAGTAACATTCATAAAAACATTCTAAATAATAATAATAAAAAAAAACAGATTCATAACAATAACATTAACAGATTAAAATAGTAAAAAAAAATTATCATCATTCAGTTCAATAATTTGATTCAATTACAAAGTGTTCTATGATAATTGGTTGTGAGAATAGTGCTCAATAATTATTTTATAAAAAATTCCTATGCTGTCATGATATATGTATATCAGTAAGATGACTGCAACTGTTTAAATTTTTACACATGCGTGGAATCGGCGAGTTAGCACCCAGAACTGTTCTACGTAAGGGCGGGTATAGTGGTGTGATAGGATTTCGCGGATATCGGGCTGGGGCACGAAACTTTATAAGGCTTAGTAAGTTTGGACAGTTAATATTATTTCGAAGCAACTTATAGAGAAACAAGGCATCAGTAACTTCTCGTCGAGTACTTAACAAGTGCATTTTAAAATATTTGAGACGACTATTATAGGAGAGCAGCTCCTTACTTTTTTGTCTAGAAAAAGCAAGGTGCCACAGAAACCGTTTTTGAACTCTTTCCAAAACTAACTTATGTGTGGCGAAGTGTGGTCTCCATATAACACTGCGGATTCAAAGGATTATATGAACTCAGCAAGTTGTATTAATGATTTTTATGCTTCTAATTCTATCAATAATTATTTGATACGGCCGCGAATCATATTAAGATCAACATACAACCTGATACTGACTGCAAATTGCATAAAACGGAAGAAAATTTGAATTCGCGGGCTTAAGAGGGCGTACAAGTGTCCACTAGCACCACTCCTATAAAAAAATATTATCTCGTGACTGAGAAGGAATTATGAGAAACGGCTCAACAGCGACCTTGGTGTGTCTAAAATGTTCTGATACCTTTTATAAAGTTTCATATTGAGACACGAAGCAACAAAATACCATCTAGAGGAATATGGCCGTTTTTCTTTAGAATTAATTTTGTTGCCTCGTATCTCTACCGCGGTCGCTGTTGAGCCGCTTTTCATCATTCCTTCTCAGTCACGAGATAATATTTTTATGGTTCCGTACCTCTAAAGGAAAAAACGGAACCCTTATAGGATCACTCGTGTGTCTGTCTGTCTGTCTGTCCGTCTGTCACACCCAATTTGCTTCGAATGTAATGGACCGATTAAGTTGAAATTTGGTATACATATAAATTTGAGTGACCCAAACACGGATGTGAACCGTAAATAAATGAATTTAGAATATTGGGGTCAGTTATGGGGAAAAAAAAAGAAGTTTTGCTAACTGTACCGTGTGACATATCAAATAAAAGGGCTTACTGTGAGGATCTCAAATATTTTTTTTTTATCATTTTAAAATAAATTGTTTTAAAGTTATAAGTGAAAATAGACGAAAATTGACCTTTCCCCCCCGTATCTCCGAAACTACTGAACCTAAAATAAAAAAAAAATACAGAAAATAGTTCTATACTTATAGATTACAGGAAAATATATAAGAATTCTATGGTCTTAAAATAACATGGTAAATCTCTCGATATTGTGCGTACAAACTTATATTTGCAGTTGGAATGTATGGGAGATTATATTAACCAACTACAATGTTAAGTTTGTTCTTAGGATAAATTTTATCCAAGTACGGAACCCTTCATTGTTCGTGGTCCGACACGCACTTGGCCGGTTTTTTAAAGGAGTGGTGCTAGTGGACCGATGTATGCGCTCTTAATATAATAATATGCCATAACCCTTATATTATTCTATTCATACTTTGTGAAGCCACAGCAAAGGAAATCTTGAATGGTGCGATTTTCCTGTGAAGCCTCAAGTAGTCTTCCTCAGCACTAATATTTAACCCATCCAGTAAAAGTATGAGTAATGCATTTTCTAAACACATTGAACATGTGAGTCGGCTAGTTTTTTCCTGCAAATGTTTTATGAAAAAACAATTTAGTGCAAAAAATTATATCTAATTCAAAATGTTAATTAGGTGGTGTATTTGCTCTATAAGTTCGAGAATAGTAGAGTTGAACATTAATTAGGTTCTTACATTTGCAACAGCTTTAAAACTGAGGTTTTCCACAGGTTGCGGACCGCTTGGCAATTGCGCAACTATATCAACATTAGCAGACTTGTTTTCATATCTGAACTCGTTTGTAGAGAATAAACTTGGTGTGGTTGATATCTGAAATGAATATGGAATGGACTAACATTGACTAAACAATAGATTACAATGAGATAATGATTATATCGTTGTTAGCAGTTAACAGATCTGCCGTGCTAACGAAGAACGCAGTAACTCGATTTTGGACGATTATGAGTTATACATTCGTTGAGTTATATATTTGGAGTCAGCGAATCGAAATCTATTAAATCTCTCTAAGCAACTTTTTATTGATCCTTCAGGAACTCGATTTTTCAGTAAGCAAGAATGCTATAACTAAAACATCATAACAAATTCAATAATCAAAAATAAAAGTCTCGAAAGCGGCAAAATCGAGTTACTGCGTTCTTCATTAGCACGGCAGAGATATAATCAGCAGCTGTTTTTCTGAAAATTAAATAATACTCACACTACTCCACCAGTATTTTCTATATCTCTGCCATTGAATTAGGTATTGCATAGCATCTTGTTGTGGTACTATCAAATTGAATTTGAGTAAAGATTTTTTCAATGGGGATAAATCACTAAGTTTTAGTTCTAATGCTGTATTCTTGTCATACATTTGCAGCTCTTGTTTTATAGTACCGAAAACTGTGGGAATTTCTTTTAATTTGAGGTTGGCTTCATTTATGAAGACAGGTGTACGATGCTTAGCAGATTTTGCATAGTTGTACTGCAGCCAGTTAGCATGAATATTTTTTATCAGTAACTGACTAGGTTCCTTAAAATTTAATCTTACACAATTCTTATTGTCTTTTATCTGTAGGACAGTAAAGAATTGTTTCATTTGAAGCAATTTGGAGATTTCAGTTCTCATTTTGTTTTATTTTGGTTGGCTCTTGTTCAACTTCTACTTCATGTAATGGTATATTTCCTATGGGTGCGACAAAATAGTCATCCTCTTTTACTGCGGCATTTTTAAGAATCTCTTTTTGGCAATTGCCTTGTGTTATTTTATCTTCCCGTAAGGTTAAGTTTCTGGAAAATGGTAAAGTCGTCATATCGTTTGGTTGATCTGTTGGTTCAGGCCGAAGCCATAGATGAGAGCGAATGGTAAATCTAATTCACCTATAAAAGAAGCCACAACAACATTATGGTACTTACTGATCTTCCAAAACTGAATATAAGGGTTCGACATCGTCCGTGTTAATGTGAAGAATCTTATTAGCAAAAGTAATGGAATCTTCTAAAATTTTCACACCTTCCTCTGTGTCGTAACTCACCAAAGAAAGTCTTTCTAAAAGACTAATGGTACTTCTCTCCACTTTAACAGCAGAAGCATGTTCATTTGCCAATGTTGGAACAGGTGTTATTGGTATTTTTGAATTTAGTTTTCTACAGGCAACTTGTATTATGTTGAAAGACCTAGAAGTTCTTTTGACCAACTTTAATATCATACTTATTTTGGGCTTGAGATTGATTTCTGTATTTTTATTAATTTTATTATTCTGCTGAAAAAATGAATGAAATGAAAATCTCAACAAAAATGAATTTTGAGTAAAACTAAAGTTCATTATGACAGTAACTGTCAATTTCAATTGTCAGTGTCACTACTCCTCACTAGTATAAATATTCTGTGGTCACTGTCAAAGTAGTCTTAGATAGCACCAATAGCACCCGGGCCACTCGGTAAGTCGGTACTTATGCCAAGGAGCCCAAGGATAACGCCAGGGTGGCCATGGATGTGAAGATGTGACAAAGGAACATGTAGCTGATTCGATAAGAATGGGATAAAAACTACCAATTGCTCACCTCAGATGGTTTGTCTATTACCTATAAATTGCAAAAAAACGTAAGAATATTTGAATTTCACGGGCCACCTTAAGTACTTCCCTACTTAAGGTGGCCCGTGAAATTCAAATATTCTTACGTTTTTTTGCAATTTGTAGGTCAGAGGCAGGTTGTATGTTGATAAAAGTATGATTCGCAATCGTAACAAGTATGTATATACAAACTTACTTACAGAATTATAATGATTAGAATCGGCAATATAACAAGACGATTGTTGAAACGTAATGCGCGAAACATAAATCGTCTCATTGATAAAGCGCCCGTGCGTACCTGGGCTTAAATCATAATACTGGAGTGAAATACATACCCATCGAGTATAAAATGACTAAATCTGCACATTGGCGTGACAATGACAATCATACTACTTTTAATCAAAGTGAAGATTCTAGCCAAGTACTAAGTTGCTACTTATTTCTTATGGTTCCACATAGTACTTACTAAATCATGGGCTCCTGTGGGTATCGTGGTAGCTGGACTGTTTAGGTAATGTGCGGATGCGGAATAAACTAACATAGACAAAAACTACAATTTATCTTCCGAGCTATTTTGACATTTATTTCGTAATGTCAGTTTGACAGTCTCTCTGGACTTCCTGTCAACACTCAACATAACCTCTAATCTCTCTATCACATCACTCTATTCACGGGTTTCAATTTCTAAGAAAAGGATATCTACCTATAGCCTAAATTGGTTATTTTTCTCAAGATATTGATTTAGATCAGGTAATTATCTAATTCTACACAGAATCCATTAATATACAGAAGAGACCAATAATGCTGATATAATTGTACAATCAGCAATGTTTACAAAAAAATAATTCTTGGTATTGCCTTCTCTAAACAATAAAAAAACATTAATATCAATTAAATCAAATTCAGTGTGTTAATACTCAAAGGCCGTCCTTATTGCTCCATAACAACACACTTTTCTCAGCTTCGCTACTTGGATGCTTGATGCCTAGTGATCCCATTTACCCACAGGCTATCTTTAGATAGGTATCAATGATTGTGATAAAATGAATTTATCAGTTAGTGCAAATGCCGTTTCCCTGTTACTTATGTTAAAAAGATCAAGATTTCTATTCTATTTCAGAAAATATGAAAAAGTATGCTCGCTCTATTTTATATGACAAACTACACAGAGGAGGTGTGTTAGTTTGCATCGGACTGACACTGTATGGGGCTGTGCTCTTAGGTGACCATTTTTATAAGTATTTCAAATATGTCAAACCTCAAATACAAGCAAATAAAGATGCTGCTGAGAAAGAACTTTTAGCAGAAGGAGCCGCAGAAAGACTAGCTTAATAAATATGGTTTTGCCTGGATTCAATGTACACTTAGAATTAATTTAAGCTTTAAATGTATTTAATAGTTAGTTTTGTTGTGATGCTGTTTTATTAAATCAATGCCTGAGTACTTGTGTATTTATTTTAATTCATAGTTTATAACAGAAACATTAAAAAAACCATTGTGTAATCTCACGTGGATCCACATTTCAGCTATGAAGGGTTAAACAAATTGCTTATTTATCAACAAAAGCCTATGATGCACCTTCTACGATGTCCGTCTCGCCGCTCTGGTTTCATTCACTCTTCTGTCTTTGTCCAAGTGGTCTTTTTTGGAATGCGCTCCCTCTGAATATCAGGATGGCAACCAGTCGGTTTTCATTTAAAGTGAAGGCCAGTGAATGTATTTGTAAGAAGTTGTGTGAAAGTGCCTCAGGCATTAAGTCTGCCTTTGTACAGTATTTTTTTACTTGTGCATAAAGTTACTACTAGTACTTGTTAATAAATAAATAAATAAAAGCTGTAATTTTTCCAAATTCACTCCAAATCTTCAAGAAACACCCTTAATAAATGCAGCTAAATACTGTTTTTCTGCAACAGCCAATTCAATGGCCCATCCAGTACTGTGTAGTACGGAATTGTATTTTCGAGAGTTCGAGCCACAGCACAGGTACCGTAGTTCTGTTTTGTCGCTCGTAGATGGCGTGGGTAGTTATGATAGGCCTACCTATTTCAGATAAGGAAGGACATCAGATTCTTTTAGAATGCTGAATGCATTGATAATAACGCTAGTGCATTCAGTAACGAAAGTCTGTTAGCATCAGTTATCTACTTACGTTAATATCTATTACACAGCATTATTCGGTACCTACTCAGGTTTTCAGTAGTTCGTGTAGGCAATGCTGCAGTTACGATTAAAAAAAAAACCAGTTAAGGAGCGCGTCGGAACTCATGCACCGAGGGTTCCGTACCAGCTCAGAAAAACTACAACAGTTGTGCTTCACCCAAAGCATACATAATATAAAACTACGTACAGGCTGGCTATTTTTTCCTCGATTTTTTTTACACATGGCAGCATCCGCGACTCACTAGCCAGAGACTAGTTTTACAACGCCATCTAGGAGTCGGCCTAGATACTAGGTGTCGTTCTCGCGATTTATGAGAAATCAACTAAATGTTGATTTTTCAAAATTGTTAGGCAAACATCATCTAAAACTATTCTAAATTTCAAGTTGATAGCATCAGTAGTTCTTGAGATATTCAGCTGTGACAGACAGACAGACTGAGTCACACCATAGGGTTCCTTTTTACCATTTTGGTACGGAACCCTAAAAACTGGAGTGACTGACCGAACTGTCACTAAAAGGCCCGCTTCTCTTTTAAGCTGGCTCTACACTCGCGGCCCGAACGGCCGCGAAAGCCCGCGACAACTGCGAATCACGAGTGTAGATATTGTTCGCGCTTCGCGTTCGTACTTCGCTTCGTTCCCCGATCAGAGTCGGTTTTTTGGTCCGCGACAAAGGGTTTGCGGCGCGCGAACGTGAACGCATCCACACTCGCAGTAGCGTACAAGACAGCGTAGGGAGTGGTTTTGCGTGCGTTGTAGATTGACTTTTTATTATTATTGCTATTTAATGTAATTGTAATTGTAATACGCAATGGCAAGTAGTGAGACAGCAGCAGCAGAAATTACTTCGTCATCCATGACAGTCGCGAACAAGACTGTGAAGCTTTGCGAGTGTGGAGGGACTCAGTTCGCGCGCGGATCACAGCGTTATTCACGGCGCGAATTCACGGCGCGACGTCACACGCGAGTGTAGAGCCGGCTTTAGAGCCATACCTCACCGGGACGCCATGGCGACGTCGCCAGGTCGCGCTGAAATGAATACAGCTATATAGTGGGTGGCTCACCTGGCGTCCGCTTGGTTACGCAGCCAACCTTACATTTTGTTGGCGACGCGGCCTGGCTGCGTCGCCATGGCGTCCCGGTTAGATATGGCTCTTACTCATTAGAGCAGGCATTCAACTGGTCAGCAAGCTCACTGTTAATAAATACATTATTCAATCAGTTTAGCAAGTTTCTTGTCAGGTGGTGAACTCTCTGGCTTTCATAATGTTCCTACTGACTATTACGTACTTGTAAAGACCTTGTGTAGAAGCCCGAAGGTTCAGCTTTGGTACCTACAGTATCGCGACTATCTACCTACTTTATATGTCCACCAATGGACAATTATGGACACAATGACAGTCGTTATACCTCTAGGGTAAAAATATGTCACACTGAAAAGTATCTTATCAAATCCTTGAACACATCTTTTGCAGGTTCACACACACGTTCGGGGTAGGTACCTACCTACGCAACGCGATTGCTAAACTATACGCGATATCCTTAAGAGAAAACGTGGACGTAATAAATAGCTAGATAGGGCTGGTCACGTGCAGGTCGTCCCATTTATGCTTCTTGTGAACACTGAAGGAAGTGCTGCAATTACTCGTGATGGATAGTGCGAGTTAGATGCGGCGGTAAGGGTCGCGCCATCCATATAACTTTCTTATCTACCTCTGAAGGGAAACTTTATGACATCTTTACGGGAATCGAAAAATATGGACGACCCTTGACATTAAAACGCCGGTCGCGTATACCCAAATTGGATTTAAGAACTAAGGTTCTGACCACACTACACCGGTTAGCGAGTAATCGGCGATTAACCGTGCCGTCCTTACGTTGTTTACGCACCGGCCGAGAGTTAATTGCGGTCGCAGTTGGAACTTTATACAAAATAGGTACATAGTACGTACTACCCACTATAATAACATTTAAGGTCGTCTTGGATTTCCCTGGTTAAAAATGAGTAGGACTTAGTTATTGCCGTCATTTCGGTGTTAATCTAAGATAAATAAATTATCTATTAGGTAGGGAGGTACAGGTTATTATAACACCTTGTTAGTTACTGTAGACATGTAGGTAGGTACTGTTAAGTTTACATGCAAAAGGCTACCTTATGCCGTACAAACTGTGAAAATAACTATAGTTGTAATAATTCAAGTTTATCATCTATTATTACCAAAGATGAGAGATGCGCAGCTGAGAGATGAGTTTTGTAGGCAATGGTTAGATAGAATTGCAGCTAATGGTTTAAGCATCAATAGGGGATTTAGAGTCATAAACGGTATTTTATATAAGAAGGCTAGGACTTCCACATGAACGAAATCATTGGCAGAAACTAGTACAACATAATACACAGAAAATCATTGATGTATAAAAAAGTAAGATAAGGCACCGCTCTTATGTAATGTAAACATTATTGGACTAGAAACAATTACATGTAAACATACCCACACAGTTACATTTCCCGATGTCGTTCGTCAAACGAGGTATGACGACAACAGAGATATGACGCGGGCTGTAGCGGGAACGAGATAGCAATAATTGTCACAGTTACGTACCCATAACAACTCAGCAACAAATGGCGACCTAGAAAGTGATATTATACAGGTGAATAAAAAAAATAAAAAAATTGATGTACCTACTTACGAGTGGAAAGAATCCCGTGGAACTTGTTTTTGGTTTGTGAATTATTTGTTCACATTTTGAAAACACAGGAAGGCATTGTTGCTGCTTATTTAGACGATTACGGTAATTTTAATTTTACACATGTCCTACACAAACGCCAGTTCAATTGTGATTAAGATCAGTTTTGCTGGTCGGCATAGTTTATACGGTCCACGTCGAAGAGCGCGTATAGTAACGGTAACCGGCATGAGTCGTGAGCACAAACTGACACTTGCGCAGTAGTAAATTTTTAAGTCTCTTTGGCGGATTGAAGAAGCCGGGGGAAGCCGAGCTGCATGTGATTGGTTCGTCAGTCGATACTCGTCGTCTATTGGACTCTCGCGTGTCATTTTTATTTAGCCGAAAGTGTACATGCGCGAGCTTGCCACCACTACTGCCTATCTGTGCTCACGACTGGTGCCGGTTATTATACCTAATCTTACTTTTTTATACATCAATGCACAAAATACTTAAAGTATGCACTCGGTCGCAAACTTTTTCAAGAAATGGACTTGTATGAACTTTGACTAGTACTGGTGATATAAAAAATATTCTGAATAAAAAATTTACTGTGCACTGCTTCAAAATAGTGGGTACTTTGGTCTATTGAAATATCGCAATATATTAAGAATTGATACACCAGTTCGCAGTCAGAGTGCATTCGAAAGTATATTTATCTAATTATAAATTCGATCGTATTTTTGGGCCATTATCGACCCATCATCGAAATAATAGGTTAATAAGACCTTTGAAACAGTGTAGGTAGGTAATTAATTATAAAAGGAGATGACCAGTCTGGGCGCCTGCTTAGGCGTGAAAATCAATCTGCAGTAAATTTTGTTTTATTTTTGCAATTTTTGTATTCTATAGTTTACAGATAAAAAAGTTTCACAAGTTTCAAAGGTCAATAAACTGGGAAAAATAAAGATACGTTTTCACTAAATCACTCTGCTTTTCGATATGAGATGGCGCTAGGCATTGTGATTAGGTATCGAGTATTGGCGACGATAACCGACTTTTAATGATTTTATACTGAAGATCACGTCTAAACGAGTACCTAGTGTTATCTAATGATTTGGAAAAAAATATGTTAAATTAGAGCATATTCATAATAACTTAAAAGTGTGAATATTTTAGATTCTGTTTTATTACACAGTGAAATTAATTTGTAAAGTTATGTATGTCTAACGCGGATAAAAAACTGAGAATCACGCAAAATCTATCAAGCGTATTTTTCGGAAACCTTCACCTTTTTAAAGATAATTTAATTTGGATACGTGTTTTATTTAAATACATTTTGTTTTATCCATATCCATACTAATATTATAAATGAGAAAGTAACTCTGTCTGTCTGTATGTTACGTTTTCACGCCTAACCCGCTGAACCGATCGTCATGAAATTTGGCAGAGATATAGCCTGGGATATGGAGAAGGACATAGGCTACTTTTTACGCGATGACCGACATCCTCGTGGGCGGAGCCGAGGGCAACAGGTAGTGTATAATAAATTAATAATGCGTCTTGTTTGGGTCAGCGTTCCTGGATGGGCGAGTCCTATTACTGGCTGGACGTACGAGCTAACTACTTAAAGTCACTGGCCTTAAGAACGATTTTCTACTATTCGAGACGCCATCGACGCGCTAGGTTTTTTTATGCTATCAATGGGGCAAACGAGCATGCGGGTCACACACAAAAATCGAACCAAGTTGTTTTTATTAGATAACAATTTAACCATTGAACCAATTAACTTACTTCAGTATAGAACGACATTAGGCAAATAAATAACACTCCTCTACACGTTGTGATTATTAAAAAAAAAAACTGATGGTGTTTGATCCTAGAATTTAACCTGTAGGCGTGTCAGTAAATAAAATTAATTATAAACAAAACCAGTGGCGTAGCTAGTCCTAAAGGGGCCCTGTATCAAAACTTTGTTGGGGGCCCTCTTTACCGGACTGCGGCGAAGCTCCAAAGCAGTGTAGGCAATTTTCATTGCGATTGTAGTATTTAGGGCGGGTTGTTTCACGTTCACTTAAGAGGCCGTGCACGAAATCGACTGATTTTGATCAATTTTGTTCATTGTTTTAGAGAAAGGGAAACATAATTTAAACAAAATTATTTGAGATTTGAAAAGTCGTGATCTTTGTTTTGCATGTGGCTGAAAGGGATTTTTCAAATAAATTAAGTATTCACGGTAAATCACTAATATTTGCAACAAGTTTTCCGAAAAATGACGCGAGGCTGACATTTGATCATCATTCTACAAGAAACTACTTTTGATTTTGAAAATTAAAAAATATCATCAACATCATTATATGGTCTACTTGCATGTGGCGGAACCACTTTTTTCATCTTCCATACAAAATATAGCTGAAAAATTATATTCAAAAAACCTTTTTTTGTTTTAAACCTCGTCAGTAATATATATTTTTCCTATTATTTAGCAAATCATATCAAGAAATTTAAAAATCACAAATTAGTCTTCAGCTATCCTTGAAATATAATCAAAATTTTATTTAATGTTTATACAATATTTTCATCAAGTAAATCAATGGCGAAATAAACTATATTTTGGAGACCACAAAAATGATGAAACTATTAAAAGCTGCTGTGACTGACACGAATGGTTTAGCACCATGAAAACTGTACTTTTATAGTTACACAGACTTAATGTTTCGATTATTTCAAGTTTTCTCACAATTAGATAAGAAATTGCCAAAAGAGAGTTTTTTCCGTGCACGGACCCTTAACGCACGCGTATACGTCATAAATGGCGCTAACTATTGTCAAACCGTTGTTTTACAAAATTATGCCCTTGACGTTCCTAAAAAAATTACGATTCCAGTAACAGGTGTCATACTCACTGGTTAACGTCATTGTATTCTTTTACATTTGAATTTTGACGATCGGTTTTTATGCAGTGAAACAACGCTTTTTATTTAACGAACGTTAAAAATCATATGTAATCGTTATTATTTGACGTACGACTGTTACGTTAACGAACTGTTTGAAACAACCGGCCCTAAGAAAATGAAATGAGCACCGAAATGAGCTTGAAAATGGAACACTCTGATTTCGATAAGTTTAGAGTTTCCGTGTGAATTTACTAAATGAATGCAAGAGCTTGAAAATTGTGCCGCACTTGGCGGGGCGGGGGGGACGACTTGCTTTGGGGCCCCGTATAATTGATACGGCTGATACCGCGGTAGCTACGCCCCTGAACAAAACATTCATATTCCTAGTTATTAAAATTCACTTCATCGAAAATAACTCTTACTTAATTTATTGTTTCCATGTAGCTTATTTTGGAACGTCAAAATCGGGAAGTAAATAAATATATATGAGAAAACCAGAAGCAATTAACATACCTACTGTTTTTTCGGAATAATATCTATTGATAAATGATAAATTAGATCTTTATTTTTAAATCTTAGTGAAAAATCTGTAATCCTGCATAATTATGTTCCCAAATTCAAAGGCAGGAACTGGTCATGTCCTTTTCAATAACATAAGAACCTATGTTCAATATTATCTTTAAACTATGTTTACACAAACTTAACCTATAGTGTAAATGATAAGTTATTTTATTTCTGTTAAATCATTTATCATGTACAGTGGCTGGCACATCAAGTTACTACAAACTGTCAAAATTTCTCGTTCGATTTTGAACTTAATCGTCAACATTTTAAAGTTTAAAATCGTTTGGAGAAATTTGACAGCTTCGTGTAGCTCGGTGTGCTGGCCACTGTACCTACCTAACTACACGCAAAAATATTAACGAGAGAAACATGTTTACTCACATGCGAACTGATTAAATAGACTAAAGATAAGTACCATACCAACCTACGACGTGTCTGACGAGTAGGTTGGTAGATAAATATCGGTAACTATGCATGTAATGGACAGTTATAATATCCAAGGCATAATATTTTATTATTGTTTTTCATTTGACATCTATGGTTATTTTTTCATTATAAAGAAACCATGCCATACCACCATTCATACTATTCTTTGTTTTTTTTTTATTTGTTTAAAATTTGTATTATTATTTATTATTTGGTATGATTTTTGTATGATTATCGATATATTTTTTTCGATATATATAGATATCGGAAAAATGTGACGAGGAGAGTGATGAATATAAATGTGGATAAAGATGGATGGATTGTGTGAAGAATGATATGAAAGAGAAGGGAGTGAATGATAGAGTGACGGTTGACAGGGGAGAATGGAAAAAGAAAACGCGTTGCGCCGACCCCAAGTAACATGGGTCGATCGCCAACTCACCTGCCAAGCGTGGTGATTATGGCAAACCACCCCCCAATTGGGGGAGGCTTATGTCCAGCAGTGGACTTCTTTCGGCTGAAATGATGATGATGATGAAATTCTTTTTGTACGTACCTATAGATGAAAACTTTGTTGTAAACAGACCTTGAATTGCGTGAACGGTGAATCATTGTGTTAGGAAAAATTACAAATTTTGATTACCCTACCATCTACAAAAGTTTCAATAGAATAGACTGTTGTATCTTTATTTAAAGATAACCGTCACCTTGTCCATGGCCTTAGATAAATTTAACTCAAACTGTGATAAAACGTTACATAACTAGTAGATGTTATGTATTTATAAAAACCTGTTAGATATGTACGCAAGATATGTCTCAGTTGTAAGACTGCCGTCTCGAGAACATGGCCGCGAACGTTCCTCGTGTTAAGTTCAATAACGGACTGACCTGTCCCATACTCGGGCTTGGGACATGGCAGGTAAGATTAGTAACTTGCTTTTGTAATACCTATCATGTTTTGAAATTAACACCAAAATAAGAGTTGATAGTAATATTGAAGTAGTTTCATCAGCAATTTGTTAAAACTTATAATTGCGTCTTTACTCAGTCGAGACACAATATAAGTCACGACATCGACTACCACACATTACGTATTGCCAACTGTCTGATGTTACCTATTCGGTACCTAGATTTGTTTAACAACCTTGATTTTCAGGTCGTGTCTGTAAACGTTACGAGTCATTACACTGATCATAACTCCGACTGCTACTTTAAACTGTGTTAAAATTTTAAGTATCCTGCTCATCTCATGACTGAAAGGGTGGTCCTTCATTTATAATAAAACATCTCGTTAAAACAATGTTTTTTTTATGATTTTCAGTCGAACCCCGGTGAGGTGGCGCGGGCAGTCGGCGATGCCATCGACATTGGGTACCGCCATATAGACTGTGCGCATCTATATTTTAACGAGAAGGAGGTCGGACAAGCGATCACGGAGAAAATTAAGCAAGGCATCGTAAAAAGGTCAAAATATATATACATTTAACCAGTACCCAATGCTTTCTCCGTTCCGGATCAGACCTGTCTTTGGTCCCGCTTATCCCTAATCCATGTGCCGTTTTCTTGTTATTAAATAACATCGTTTCATAGTTAATGTGTAGGGTTTGTCAGGAACCACAAACTTTTACCTACCTACCTTACCTTTACAGAATTATTTAGAAATCTGCGAAATAAATTAAGTGAGACATGTTTATTCGTATTAATATAGGTATAGGTAACACGGCAAGGTAAAATATTCAAATTAAATCAAATAATATGTTTATTTACGTAGGTACACAGATTTATAGTTGTGTATGACTATTTTGATATGTGTTAGTAGAAAATAAGTTAAATTAGTTCGTTAAATTCTATAAATATCCAGAAATGCTTATCCCAATTCCGATCTTTACCGTTGTGCCTCTATTTTACCAAGATAATTAGCTCTGTAGGTACCGTGCACCTACCGAAACGGCTTATTATTACAAACATGTTTGATAATATGCTACTTGAATGTTTTACAGAGGGGACCTTTTTATAACATCAAAGATATGGAATACGTATCACAGGCCGGATTTAGTGGAAAAGGCTGTAAAAATCTCGTTGTCTGATCTCGGATTGGATTATTTGGATTTATATCTCATTCACTGGCCTATGGCTTACAAGGTAAGCCCATTTTTATTATTCTTAAAGTTGTATACTGCGAACTGAGCCTGGCGCAACCTCGAACAGAAATTGAGTTTATATTAGGTTAGCAGAATTCTTTAAATCCACAGAAGACTTATGTAAATAAAACGTAAAAAAACTTTTCAATTTCGGCTAAAGCTTTTGGCAAAACGATACTCAAGGAACATTAGCTTTATTATGTACAAAGCGAAATAAAATGTTTGTCTGATTTTAGGAAGGCAGTGATCCGTTTCCTTCAGATGCTAATGGCAAAGTGATTTACTCCGACGTCGACTACGTGGATACGTGGAAGGCTATGGAGAAGCTCGTCGAGAAAGGCCTCGTTAAGAGCATCGGCGTCAGCAACTTCAATTCAGTACAACTGACTCGAATTCTGAACGCTGCTACAATTAAGCCAGTGACCAATCAGGTGAGGTGTTGAAAACGATTCAATCAACGGCGATTTTGTTGTGGAAAGTTAAATCTCGAAATGTTGTTACACATTGTAGGTATCTTTTTAAAACAGTTTGGGGCCATTCGTATAATTTCGTGAGTGCCTTAAATGTATTTTTTTGAAAGGAAAATTAATTTAAAAAACAATTTATCGTTCATATTACAATCATGAATAAAAATATTCCTAAAATTGCTTGTTATAGCGGTCTGTTATTAAAGGCCGCAGGCTGATATATTTACACGCATGCCTAATTGTAATTTTAATCAAACTGCGAGCTGTTTGATAAGTCATTGGCTTGTTGTAGGTGGAATGTCACCCATACTTAAATCAGAGCAAGCTGTTTAACTTCTGCAAGGAGCGCGGGGTCACGTTGACGGCGTACAGTCCGCTCGGAAGTCCTCAGCGACCGTGGGCGCAGCCCGGCGACCCCTCTCTATTGGAGGACCCCAAAGTGTTGGCCATTGCGAAAAGGCTGAACAAAACTCCGGCACAAATTTTAATAAGGTAACTTTGAAGTTTTTCTTTAATTAATGTCATCATCATCATCATCAGTGCCGAAAGACGTCCACTACTGGACATAAGCCTCCCCCAATTGGGGTGGTTTGCCATTGGGTTGGCGATCGCAGTATGGTGTTAAAAATGCATTAATGAATGTATCATATCGACGGTGAAGTGCCAAAACACCTAACTGACAAAGTCAAAAATGTACACAAACTGAATGAGGATGCATGCATGGAGGTAATGCCATGAAATAGGCACCTTGGTTTAGTTGGAGGTATTTCCATGTATAGTTTAGTAATTAAAAATATACTTAGGAGATTTCACTAAAACATGCGAATAACGCTTTTGAGTTCAAAATGATAAAAAAGTGAGGTTAGGAAGCTATGAGGTATTGGCACTTCACCGTCGATATGTAAAATTACATCCATGGATGTTAGGTCTCTTCATTTAGGATCTGTATATTGTTTTTAAACAGTCTAATAAATTACTTTATCTAAATAAAGCTCAATCACGATCGAAACATTCATAGCATGATAAAAGTTCGAGTTAGATGAATATGAATGATCACTCTACCACATTTAATAATTGTTTATTCATAAGTAAAATAAGCAAGTTCGTCGACATTATGCCGGAAATTGATGTTTATTTACCCGTATTTACTGTATCTAAGAGAAAAGATCGAAAGCTTTCAACAAGGGAAACCTATTTACCATAAATCATTTTACAGTGATTTCCGTTCGGTCTTTTACTTAGAAAGAATCATTGTATTCTGTTTCTATGGTCATGCTGCTAGTGTTAGTGTAAGTCTAAGATTTTTTTGTAAAAAAAAAATGTGTATCTTATGTTTCAAGAGCCTTTGCGGAATACACTCACTAAACTAAGCTATAGATCGGTAGGAAAAAAAAACAAAATATCAAATACGATATCCGATATTTTCGGATTTTTTTTTGCAGTTTCGATTTCTAACCAATATCGTGCATTTCGTTTTACGTTTGAATGTATATTTTGTTAGACTAGAATGTTTGTGAAAATGTTCACAATATAAAATGTATGTTCACTACACTTTACGATCACATTTTGTACGTAGCGAAAACCTAATTAACGGCCAAAGGTCACAGATCACTTTGGAGATTTATTTATATATGGAGCCAGCAGAAATAAGAAGCGTATTTAGGCGTAAATAAGAAATTGCGATTTCAAAGATCGTAATTTATTGCTTCAATAGACCGATGAAATAGATACGATGATAAAATGTTTCTATATTGCATTTTATATATAAAATTTACTGGTGTACAAAATTTGTGCACAGAAAATAAAAATAACCGGGGGACGCGAGGCAATGGAGCATCATTTGATGCGATCGACACCAGCCCGAGTGACCGGAACGAAGCCGTTTAGCAGATTTTATCGTTTTTATTTGTATCCCTATGCTGGGAGTAATAAAAATAAGATTTTACTGGTATTGGACATGATATTGATAACATCGATCAATTATGTTTGCATTACGTCTTTCTACCATTTCATATCAATATCAATTTCCAATACCCGCCAATTATAAAATTTGCCTACCCATATTTCGATTAAATTACCTACTCTGCAAACCTTTATTAATTGGATGGAAATAAAGTAACCACCACCTGTTCAAATAAATTATACTTTGGAAAAGGTTGGAAAAATAATAATTTTCATCGAATGAGCGATTATGTCAATAATTAAAAAGAAGTAACGACAATCGCCTAAATAAAGATAATCAGCTTTATCGATGTTAATTCAATATTAAAATTCTTTGAGATTACTAATTATGAAAATAGAGGTACTAAATACAAACACGCTCACGCAATACAAGGTCACCTACGGCAAATTGCAGCAAAGACGCGTAACGAGTAGGTTATAATATGCTACGACGGGTAGCCTTCGCTGCGCCGGCGCCGCCCGTAGCAAATCTGTAGTCATCTTTTTTTGTTGATGTTTTTGTGGTTGTCTAAAGCTAAAAATACTTGTTATTTTAGGTTCCAAGTCGACAGAGGAGTTATTGTAATACCGAAGTCTATCTCCAAGAGCCGTATAGCAGAGAACTTCAACATTTGGGACTTTTCTCTGACGAAAGAGGACATTGAAGTCATCAACAGCCTGGACTGCAATGGTCGGCTCATACCGCAAGCAGAGTAAGTAACTTACATTTCAGTAGAAGCTATGCTCTATAGAGAAGCCCTCTGAATTCAAGCAAAGATTACCTACTTAGGTATTAACTTTGCTGAATAACATTAATAACGAGTCATGTCAATAGTCCATATTTCAATTTTTCACAAACTTTTTACTTCTTTTAGACATGTCACCTGGTCTTTGTGTAGCTTTAATCAATATTTGACACTTTATATTCCTTCTTTATATTTCTATTTTGATGAGGTGTAGTTTATTATTCATAATATTAAGCCGTTTTCAGAACAGTATATTGTCTTATTTAGACTAGTTAATTTTGAACTTGTAATTACGGCTCGATACAATATCGAGTTTCACTTTACCATTATCACTTTTAAAGTATTAATTAATATCAAACAAAACGTTTGGTTGGAACTTGAATATTATCGTATTTCAAAACCTTTTCGTAATTCGTAAAAAAATATTTAAAAGTGGGTTGCTTTTATCCGAAATACATTGTTACTAATTCTGCTCTTTCCTATAAAACTTAATTATGCCATCAAAAAATGTTGCCATCGATCTTCCTACTCACCGTTTGCCCACTGTAAAGATTTGATTTTGTAGGAAAGCGGGTCCGTCATAATAAAACGGCCGTCATGAAAATCTGTTATTTTCACTAGTATTTTACATTAAGTCAAACCCTGCTGTCAAAAGATTTAAATCGCTTTTGCCCTCATCGTACTTTGTCACGCGATAGTATCCATACTGAGAAGAGTGAGCTCACACATTTTTAATAGCATTTCCTTGACAATCAAGTTAAGTCATTGCGTCATTGTGTGTGTCAGGGGTGTAAAAACGAAACAGAAACGCAACTATCTTTTGACGCGGTGGCAGGGCGAATCTAACGATTTAAATCTTTTCCGCTGCCATCATTTTCATGACAGCCGTCAGTAGTGACGGCTGTCATGAAAATGATGGCCATGGAAATGATGGGAAGTTACAGTTTAACACAACGGCCGTAGGGCCGTTGTGTTAAACTGTAACTTAGCCACCATTTCGTCTTGCCACACTTCAACTATTAATATATTTTTTTTGAATAGCCTCATCATCATCATCATTTCAGCCGAATGACGTCCACTGCTGGACATAGGCCTCCCCCAAGACTACCACCTCGACCGGGTTTAATGCTTCCCGCATCCAGCGGATTCCTGCGGCTTTCTTATGAAAGCCGCAGGAATCCGCTCATCGGTCATCGGTCCACCTTGTGGGAGGCCTTCCAACGCTACGTCTTCCGGTACGCGGTCGCCATTCCAGAACCTTTCGGCCCCAACGGCCATCTGTTCTGCGCGCAATGTGCCCTGCCCATTGTCACTTAAGTTTGGCAATTCTTCGAGCTGTGTCGGTTACCTTGGTTCTCTTGCGGATCTCTTCATTTCTGATTCGATCACGTAGGGAAACTGCAAGCATAGCCATGTCCATTGCCCTTGCTCTCCATTGCTACGCAATATCTTCTCGTCCCACTTATCGCAGTGTCTCAAGACGAAAGTCTTTGACCAGTGCGTGTTGCCAGTGGTGACATATGGCACTGAAACGTGGTCGCTCACAATGGGTCTTATTAGAAGGCTAAAAGTCACCCGCAGGGGAATAGCCTGGTAACTATTAATAGTCCGTTAATTAGTGGAACGCCTATGTAGATCCTCTAGTTTAAAGTCCTTTGTGAAATTTTGTTCGAATACATATTTTATGATTATGAGCAGTCCGTTTATAGGGTGTGGGTTTAAATACCTACTGTAATAATTTTACTTATCATTTAAATTAAGCAAATTCTGCTTTACCTTCAGTAGGGTTTCACTATAGGAAAAAAGTCTTTAAAAGAGTTGCCCAATTTAAGATAGAGCGTTATAAATCAGCGCTTAAATTCCCTCTCCCTATTTGCAATTTTAGGTACTAATTAGACTTATAGAATCGCTGACGTACTACGGTTGAATAAAATTGTTATTATCTTTTCACCAGTGATATCAATCCCAGCAAATCTGTAGGGACAGACATTAACGGATATCGTTTCCCAAGGCAAGTTTCCTGCACGGCAAGCTTTATTGTCGTTCATTGATCCCTATGGGAGGTGATTCAGTGACCATCACACATAAAGATCTACTTTAATATGTATATCACTAGCTGTTGCTCGCGGCTTCACTCACATGGAATTAGAAATTAAATATTTAGCCACGTGTCGCGGTGACATGAGTTGCATTGAAAAAATTAAATAAAATGTTTTTACATATTCCCCAAATATTTGAAGATTGACCTTTTTAATTTAGTTAGATTTTATCGAGACGGATAAATAAGTTATACTGTAGTTATAAATGGGTCAGTCAAGTGGTTGCTAAGTTACGAACAAGCTGACAAACGAGCTAACTTTAGTGTTAACGATATTAATAATTGGGATTAGGGTAGTTAGAATTAAAGTCCGAATGATTAATACGGTCGTTGTAACTAATACGATTTTAAACTTATTCTTTAATCAAAGATTAACGTTTTGTTTGCAGGGGTCGAGCTCACAAGGATCATCCCTTCGCTAATCCTGATATTATCTTTTAAATGAGGCAGTTTACAAATGGAGCAGAGGTTGTACAGATTATATTCAGAAAATGATTAAAAACTCGTGTGTAACCATATGTGAATTAAACTTTATCTTTTCTTGGAACACCTACCCAAGACCTTCCTTTCCTTCCTCTTTCCCTTCTTGAGATGACACGGTTGGCGCAGTGGATAAGCGATTGAATGGTGTGCTGCGTGCCGCGGGTTCGATTCCCGCCCGGAACAAATATTTGTATGACCTACAAGTATTTGTTCCGGGTCTGGCAGTTTGTGTATGTGACTTTAAATGTTTGTAAACGCACTCACAATACAGGAGAAATTCCTAGTGTGGGGCAAAGCTTAAAAATAAAAACGAACAAACCTTAACTCCTTGGCAATTGAAGAGTTGTGAATACGTACCATCTTAACTCACTTCCAGTCATGCGAATGCCAATGGGTGGTCGTGTAAAGCAACCGTCGATTCGTGCGGGTCGAGCAATATCCGGCTAAACAGCAATCGCTGCGTGTGTTTCCGCCAAACCTGTCAGACGCTTGATTTCGCTAAATTGTTCGCATTCCTTAACCCTGTCTTGCCTGATTCGGAAAATACGGGGCGCATTGAAATGGTCGGCATAATGGTCAGTGCGGGCTTTAATCATCTTGATTGATAAAGGACACATGGAAGTAAGAATTCGTCTTAGAAATGGCCTTTGTCCGCGGCTACACGCGCGTTTTTACCTGTGTGAACCTGTGTACGTATTATGTCGTGCAATGTTCTGTCTTTCATTAAACATTACAGATTAAGCAATACTTGAGTCCTGGAGGGATATTTGGGCGGCATATGCCAGGCATGGGGATCATTATAATTAGGTTAAAATATAAATTTATAAAATAAGCAGTAAAATAAGCGTAATATGACTTATTTACTTAAATATTTTACAACAAAATCCTTATTTTAGCTTCACAAAGTTTACACTTCCATTGTATGTTCATTTTAGCGGCTGTATGTTCAAACACAGAGACGGAAAAATCTTATTTGTTACTGCGAAAATATGCCTTTTTCAAAAAAACATTGTGCGTAGTCGTCCCTTCGTTACGTTACTATCTCACCATATAGATGAATGAGAAAAGTAAAGTAAAGGGAAGTTATTTCGTACGAAATATTAGGTATTTTCTTGACGCGGAAAACGAGCTTCGCAAACTAGCCTGCGCCGCGCATCGTGCAGGCAGCGACGGTTCTAAGATAAGGTAAGACCATACCGGTACTTTATGACGTTAGAAATGTTTGCAAGATACCAAAGTTAATAAATTGTTAGCAGGACTGCAGCTTCTGTTCAAGTGAGTTCTACTAGGTGGTGCATAAGTAATCACCTGATTTCCTGAGGCTATAACTTTTTTGGCTATAACCGTGTGGTACCGGACGTAAAGAATAGCACCACCCCATTTTCTCCCATGGGTGTCGTAAAAGGCGACTAAGGGACTTATTAGAGAACGGGCAGGAGCATTCTCTATGCATTTTTAACACCATACTGCGATCGCCAACCCGCCTGCCAAGCGTGGCGATTATGGCAAATTCCCCCCTTTTAGGGGAGGCCTATGTCCAGCAGTGGACGTCTTTCGGCTGAAATAATGATGATGATGATAACTTTTTTGTCAATAAGAAAAATCTTTCTCGTTATGTTATATTGTTTATTGGGACTTATAATATTTTCACGGAACATCTTCAAAACTTTCACCAATATACGCTGGAAATACCAACTACTGATGCACAATTGCGCAGCAAGTCGTATGGTTGATGTTTTTGGGTCAGCTTGTGTCCATAGCAGCGATATTCTCGGCAGAACGACTACTCCGTGGGCGGCCTTGCCTAAGACTATCCCGTGTTGAGCCAGTCTCCATAAGACGTGTGGCCAAACGCTGCATTTTTGCGCATGTGGTGTTGCACGACCACGATGGGAATTGACGACGAAACACACGTCACCACTGACCGATTATTTGTTAAAAACAATGAGACAATTATTCCGCATTCTTGTAGACACAGTGGCGGATTTACACATTTCCAGGGATAGGCTGTAAAATTTTTGCCGCCCTTACACTACTGACAATTGTCAGTTTCTAGATTATTTTTACAATTCAAAAATTTAGTTGAAACTGCACAAGAAATTGTTTTTGCGGGTATATTTCTGAGCTAGTCAAAGCTCATCAATCATGTATACTACTGGCGGGGCAATGTAAGGCAGTAAAACAAAATGAGGCCGCCCCCATTTTTCTGAGTTTATATAGGCATTTCTAGTAACATTTTGCATAATTTAATAATGACAAAAAAAAAAAAAACATTTACGGAAATTTTCATTGAAAAGCAAGAATGTGGGATGCAAGAGCGAGTGCGTTGAGCTCGAAATCGAACGGGAAGGGAAGAGGAAAAAGTCATCGGAAAGATTTAAGAAAGAATCGGGAGAAGTGAAAAAATTGGTGGCTAAATTTGCCGCCCCTAAAATCTGCCGGCTCAAGCCTACTCAGCCTACTGGTAAATCTGCCACTGTGTAGACATTTGTGTAGGTACTTCACAAATGTCAAAGTTGCAATAAAGAAACATTCCACAGAGGTGGTAACTTATGCGCCACCTAGTATAAGCATTACAAAACAAATGACGAGCATTATTTTAGAATAGAATAGAATAATATTTATTTCTAAGTATATGGTACATTGAGATCTTAAAATTAAACATTGATTCACATATACTACCATTGCTGGTGTAGAAAAATTCATTAAGTTAAGTGCATGCAAATCGTAGACATTACCTACAATAAAAGTTATATTAAATTAGTAAAATTGATTTGAATTTATATTTTTAGTTTGATATAATAATATTGATCAGGATTATTTGTAATGTCAAAATATTAATTATTATGTAAAAAATAAAGTACAAAACATGTCAAAAAAAAAAAAAAATATTGTCTTGTCAAAAATATAAGTTCTAGTGTCAAAATATTAAATAAAATGTCAAAATACTAATAGCATAGATTATTAAGTCTAAGAGCCAAGTAAACATTTTACATTTGAATTTATTCTCAAGCCAGGTGGTAATTTATTATATTTTTTTACTGTCATACAACTGGCATTTCTATTGCATAGTTGCAATCTCTGTGGGGGTACTAGCAATTTCCCGGCATTTTTTTTTAAGTCTTTGGGAGACTTGTTCATTTAACAGGAATAAATGTGGGTTTTTTTATACAAATAAACAATCCTCAAAAATATATAGGCACGGGAGTGGAAGAATTTTCAATTCTTTAAATAATGGCCTGCAATGGTCTAAATATTCTGCTCAGCTCATGGCTCTGATACATTTTTTTTGTACTTTGAATGCTCTGTCCACATCCACTGAATTACCCCATAACACTAGGCCGTAACGCAATAGTCCCTATAGTATCGAGAGCATTGAGAAGTATCGATTTGATCTGTACAAGGTCAGGCATTTTTACCTAAGTTCGGTATTTCGTACTAGACAAGGGCGACCCAAACAATTTTAAAGATTACCCTACTCTGCAAAAAATGGGTTTGTTAAAGAACATTTTCTTTTCCAGAGGCATAGTAAAAAACATAGTAAACTTAAGCTCAGCAGCAGTTTTTCTTTTTACTTTGTATGAAATCAACAAGTTAGTAAACTTAATTAACTGAATAATGTATAAGGAAGGAAAAATTTAAGCACGCAGGTTTATTATACAAGTGTGTATTATCATCTAAATCTCGCTGCCTTTTATAAAAACATACGTAAGTATAAGATGGCTCAAGCAAATTCATCAAGATAATAGACTATGACAAACTTGAAATGAACCGTAATTTTGTAAATTGTATATCACGGTACGATCCCCTCGGGGGTTTCTTTAATTTGGGAATACGTTTGAACATTTGATATTGTACCTGAGTCTTGTACGATAAAACTACATTCCCGTTCATTCGGTACTAATATTGAAAGCACTCAGAAAATAGACACAGAGGCATCTTCAAATAAAACGTATATTACAAATACCAAGGTACCGTATACAAACGGTAGGATACTTACCGAAAAGGAGAAAAATCCGGCCAAGTGCGTGTCAGATCACGCACAAAGAAGGGTTTTTTTTTTACATACCGCGGGGAAGCTCTTGGCCTTCATCTCATCTGATGGTAAGTGATGATAAGGCCGAGATGGAAGCGTGCTTCACCCGGAATCCTCAACCACAGAGGAACTGGCTATCTTACCTCTAACTGCCGAAACACAACAAATGCTGTTAACATTGTTGTTTTGGCGACATACTTAGATAAGATGGTGGTAGCTAGCCAGGCGGACTTAGAACAAGCCCTACCACCAACCAAACCGAGCAGAAATTTTTGCCCCCGCTGGGAATCGAACCCAGGACGTCTAGATCTGAGACAGGTGGTATTACCACTAGACCACAGAGGCGGTTAAGAGGAGGGTTCCGTAGTTGGGATGAATTTATCCTAAAAACAAACTTAACATTGTTGTTGGCGACTAGCCACTAATCTTTTAACCCGACTGCCCCAGAAGGAGGGTAATGTTTTTCGAGAGTATGTATGTACATATGTCTATTTATTTGGCACGCTCTGTAGCCTAAATGGCTTGATGGATTTAACGTATGTGTTGTCCTTAGATCATAATTGTGGGAGTGACATAGGCTATATAATATTTATATATTGCATCTGCAAATATAAAAAAAGGAAGGGGAAGGTTTTTAAAAAATAAATTGCTACAATACTGGTATAAAATAAAAGCTAGTAATGGGACAATTCCAAATATAATAATATAAGTATATATATTATTGATGCCGTGATCCGTGTGGTGCCGGACGTAAAGAATAGCACCGGCCCATTTCCTCTCATGGGTGTCGTAAAAGGCGACTAAGGGACTTTCTAGAGAATGGGCAGCAGCGTTCTCTATGCATTTTTAACACCATACTGCGATTGCCAACCAGCCTGCCAAGCGTGTCGATTATGGCAAACCCCCCCGAATTGGGGGAGGCTTATGTCCAGCAGTGGACGTCTATCGGCTGAAATGATGATGATGATATATTATTAAAAAAACGAAAAATATGTTCTCCCATTCATCGATATGTGTCACGGTCAATTCTCCAACTGCGAATGTAAGTTTGTTATCACAAAAAAAAGTGACAAAACTTTAAATTAACGATTTTTTACTTTTTCCTTTACTTGTGCTGTAAGATCTTTTTGCCAAATTTCATGATTCTAGCGGAAAGTTACCCTTTAGGTTTTAATTTTTATTTGCTATTATCAAAATATTTCTTTATTGAATTGACTTAGAAGCTAGGTTTTTTTAGAGCTCTAAAGGACCGTAGACCTACGTATTTGATATTAATTTCAACTTTATACCTCCACGCGTTCCTGAGAAAAAGGGTCTTGACAGACTTACAGATAAACATACAGACGGACAACTAAGTAATCCTATAATGGTTTTTCCTTTTGTGGTACGGAACCCTAAAAATGATAAAACCGTGATTGTCTATTTAGGAAATCCCAATCATTTATGCTTTTGTCTACCTGGGGATCGGTTCTCGGGTCCCGGCATTCACATGACCTTATTATAGCGAGTTTATGGTTTAGTGCAGAGTGGTTCTGTCGACCCCTGCCGTCCGTCGCCCTTAGAAAATCATATTCATACAATATATCTAAGCCTGAATGGTTCCAGAATACTGAGAAGTTTTTAGCAAAGTACGAAATTTTTACTCAAAAGCATTGAAAATAAAGTCCCTTGATCATGTACGCAACTACACAAAATCGGCCAAGTGTAAGAACACGCACAATGAAGGATTCCATAGTTGGGATGAATTGTCGGGTCGGCGGACTAAAGCACATAAGTCAAACTTATGTGTTTTATAACGTCGCAAGATTCGTGCGAATCAAGAGGTTGAAAAAGGACGCCACTTGATATTTAAGCCCGAACAAGCCTTGATTTTCAAGCCCGAACAAGCGAACTAACTTATGTGGTTTAGTCTGCCGATGTATTGATTTAAATTAATAATTTTATACTAAGAAAAAATAAAGCAATATTTTGACTTATGTGCTTTAGTCCGCCGACCCGACAATTTATCGCAAGAAAAAATTTAACATTGTAGTTGAAATACATGTTCTCCCATACATTCCGACTGCATATGTAAGATGGTTGACTATATAGTATAAATTACTAGATAGGTATCCTGTAAAGCCTACTTTTCTAGTTTTCCTTTTAACTTTGTTATATGTAGGTACTCCAGCCGTGAATTTTTTCACATATCTAAGAACAGCTATTTAGCTGGTAGGAGAGGGATCACACACTTGAATCTAACAAAAATTTGCACTTTAAAGCTTAATATTACGCAAACAGATCCCTGAATTGAAAATTGGTTTCACAGACCCGCAATATTTTTGCACGGCATATTCAGCGATACCCCACACCATGGGATAGTCTACACTTTACGTGTAGGGTAGGTACCCTAAAAATAGTACATTATTGTAAAGGCCGGGAAATAGGCAATTGCAGGTCGAGTATTAGTATGAAGTCCGAGCCGTAGGCGAGGACTTCACTAATACGAGACAGGCAATTGCCATTTTCACCGAGACATATATAGTGTTTTTCTCAAAAGAATGCAGGGAAATAAAACGTACTTTTTATATTATACATTTAATTTAATTAATATTAAAAGTTACATTAGTCATATTGGGGCTATAAGAAAATGTTATTGATTTCCCCGGTACATTTATGTTTGTTTTGTGAACTTCTGATGAGGTTTACAGGTGGGCATTGGATGAAGTGGTAGATGGGTGAAGTATGTAAATAACAAATCAAGACGAATTTTCAGCTTTGCCGCCAATTTTCTATATATCATCTGAGCCAAAAAGCAAACGCATTTATGGCTATACAGCCACGTGAATGTAATTTGTGCTAAGTAAAGAGACTTACTTTGGTATGCCAAGAATGGTAAAAGAGATCCAATCAAAGCAGCACGCCATTTCATACAACATTGCTGGAGCGTTATAAATGTTCCAAATTCAAAAAAAACGCTCCTGCAATGGATTTGATTTTCATTGTCCGTAAATTCGATACTTCGCGTGTTCTTTTTTCGAAAATAATGACATTTCCATGCATGTTTGAGAAAAAAGATTTTATTTTACCACTTTGTCGCTGTGATTAATATGCCAAATTATAGCTTTCTAGTACTAAGGAGTCTCTGAGCTAACCCACGGACAGACAGACGGACATGGCGAAACTATAAGCGTTCCTTGTTGACTACGAAATTCTTAAAATGTTGATGCGGTGATAGACCCAAGCAACGTTAATTGATATTTTTTGTTTCTAGCCTAATAAGTAGACAGTTGATTGAAAGGTAAAAAATGGTTCTTTGATTTTATAAAATGGTTTGAGGTATTTAATAGAAAATTTTCTTAGCGGTAAAAATAGCTGAATCTTCTTAGGACCGGTTGTTTCAAACGGTTCGTTAACGTAACATACGTACGTCAAATAATAACGATTACATATATGATGTTTAACGTTCGTTAAATAAAAAGCGTTGTTTCACTGCATAAAAACCGATCGCCAAAGTTCAAATGTAAAAGAATAAAATGACGTTAACCAGTGGGTATGACACCTGTTTCTGTAATCGTTATTTTTTAACGAACGTCAAGGGCATAATTTAGTGAAACAACGGTTTAACGATAACTAGCGCCATTTATGACGTATAAGAGAAAACCAGTGTTATTGTGTCGAGAAAATAGAACATTTTTACAGTTTTAAAGAAAATAGATCGACAAAAATAGCTGCAAAACCACCAAATAATGTCCAAGTTTAGTTTCGCAGCGCTATTTGCAGCAGCTGTCCGTTTTTCCGTTTTGGTTTCGGCAACTAGTTAGTGGGTATACCTGTGGGTATAACGCAGCGTAATAAGCAAGCTCTGCACGCGCCACTTAGACACCGTTTACTCTTTCATTTGGTGCGCTATGAATTTGCACAGTCACCGCGGTGAGAACTTAAGGTGTTTGTGCTATCTGGTGTGAAAGAAAAATTCAGCGTAATCTCTTTGAAATTGTAGGCAAGTTTTTGCTGGAATTGTAAAGGCTCACCGGTCTCTGTGCTAGCAACTAGACATGCAAAGATTTCAACTACATTTATAATGTGTGTTTAAGACACTTGCTGCTCTGTTGTCTAAGAGCTGAGTGAGGTTACCGCAATCTGGTGGTTTGGTTTCAGTTTCAGACGTAGAAGACGATGTGTCGAAATACCTGATTAGAATATCAGACTGTGCAACCGACTGTTCAACACATGACTACATATAATTTCGCTTGTAGCGCTTGGAATTTCGCTTAACGTAATAATAAGGCCAAGGGAATGTGAACTGCGACGTCGAAACATGAAAGCAATAGACACTTATAATGTAATGAGATGTAACAATCTACTTGAAAGGTTTTTTGTATAACCATTTGAAGGGTGAAATACTGAAAGCTTAGCAAATAAAGTAGCCTAGATAAATTCAAAGGGTTTAATAATTCAAAATACAAACGCAACCCGCTTTCATAATTAACTTTTAGATAATTAGGATATTATTACTTCTCTTTGTTAGTAGCTCTATGTTTATTAAACACCATTTAATGAAATAATAATTTGACGGGCTATTAATTAAGGCACTTAGTATGCTAACTCGGGGACTTTGGGTGTAATTAGGTCAAAATCAAAACTACCCTTTCTGCTGATTTCTATGAAATAACACTGGAACAAAGGAATAAATCAACACAATGGTAGGCCCCTGCTCATTTGCGGCATATCATTATGACATTCATACACATACGTAGGTACCTACATATTATTATCAAGAAATGAACAACTACGCCTTTGTTAAAAGTTATTATAAAATTGGTATATAAAGTGAAATTGGATTAGAAAAATAAAATTACAAGCAGTAGTATGTGCTTGTTAAAATAAACCAGAATTATTATGCTGACCTGCGACCAATGGGATACATATACATATTCCTACCTATATAAACACTTACTCCTTTTCCCATGGAGAACAAGAAACAAGAGAACGCCATCGCCACCTGCAATAATCGATAAAATTACGATTTATAAACAAATGATTAATTTAGAAGTGGCAATCTTTGAAATAAATGACAAGCTATGCCTCTCGGATGAGTCGTTAGGGTATATTGCATAATAACCCACACTCAAACAATGGTAGCAATCTAGCGGCTATGCGCGGCTGTGGCGAGGCGCGGCGGGCGGCTGCGACACGCCTGCCCCTCGGTCAGTCCGGCACACGATTATAAATTCACCGCTCCATTATTCACAATTGGCTTCCATACCAGCTCTGACAGCCGGCCCGATAATTCGTTAAGTCCTAAACTGCGACCGCTGCGTGCACCCGATAACGCCCCAATAGGATTCAACTAAATATACAAAGGGTTGTACGACTCATGCGTTTGGGTAGTTCGGGTGCCGCACCTGACTCTATTTGTTCATCTTTGCTGACTTCGTTTGATTATAATTAGTAATCCTGTTTACTTGTAAAGGTCCCTGGTGGGGGAACAATAAATGATTTTTATTTCAAAAAGAGTGGAGTGTAAAGCGCCGTCACCCATGCACCGACTCGTTAGTGAATCCGGTTACAGTTGCCGTTCAAAGTTTGTGTGCTCTCGACTCTTGCCTGACGGATGTCCAACATCCTGATTTTCTGTATGCGAAATTTGCAATCTTCCTTTATAAATGCATTGGTTTTATTTTATTTTGTGTTTGACTGTGATCGGATTATATAAACTCAGAGCTCTGTTTTGCTGTTCCTGAATGCGGTTTTGCACAATATCAATTACTTGATTCCCGTTTAAAACAATTGGGGTTCGTCCATATTCATTTAAATAATGACTTACGATATCAAAGTTAACGTATATCACGTTTTAACTTTGAAATCTTAATTATTTGTGAAAAATGATGTGCAGCGAAGATAGTAAGTGGAGGAGCGAATAATAATCAAAGAGATGAACGTTAACGGAACTGTAGCAATTACGAATGATGGATTGTTGAACTTCTCCTAGACAGAAATGACCCAATGCTTTAATATCGTCTTGTTTCTTTTCTTAGCTCTTTGGTAATTTGTCACTAAGTAGCAGTTGGAATGGAGTTTCTTTTGCAATAAAACATAATTCAAAAGGAAAAGCCTGATTAAGTAGACCTTAAAAAAAAAAACAACTTGTCTAAATATTTGTGTACCAACCTAAATTAAATAGATTTTTACATTTACCTTTTTTCAATTTAGTAGGTGCTAGAGAAACTTGACACAGTTTTATTAGTCTACATTTCCCAAGTGCACTAAGTTATTATATTTCTGCAGAATGTTTATAACACATTCGAAAATCATATGAAGTAATTTGTGGTCAGAATTTTCCCGTTTTGCGAGGATACCTTTCAAAGAGTATGTAGCGCCGAGTATGCGGTGCACTGTTCTGAAATTTTCATATTGAAAATATTTGTTCGTAAATTAAAATTCTTCACAGAGTATCAAGTGAATTAAATGGGAAATAGTTCAAATTCACGGAAGTGGTTTAATTTTTAAGTAAAATGAAGAGCTAAAACGTTTTGCTCGTCATAATTGCGGGGATGCTAATTACCTACTTAATATTTACTTACATAAATGTACATATACTAGTTTAAGTAGTGTAGTGTATTATGTACAAGTTTCACATTCTAATTATATTCATACACCAGTTTCACATTGTGTAGGGCACAGTGAAAAACAAGCTCCAATAAGAAAAATTAAGCCCCCTGTATGATTAAAACGGGCGCTTTCTTCGAGCGTGGTAAATGACGGTGACATTTTATTGGCGGTCAACGTGTTTCGTTAGACTGGCCCCTGACATGCTATCCATCTTGCGCTCGTCCCGGATTACCTGCGCCGAATCAACCGAATGTGATAAACGGAGCCGATCATGCCCGTATAAAATGCCTGCTCCGACCGATGACCGTGTAATGGCGTATTGCGGATTATTACGGCCACTCGGACGTATTATTCCGCTCCACTCAAAAATCATATTAAATAGAACTGAATCGGCCCGATGCACCAGCTGCTCGTTTCGTCGGAGAGTACTAACAATTGTATTACCTCGAATCAAAATTAACCTGCATTGCGCTGTGTAATCACAATCATAGATGGTAAATATTTATGTTTAGTCAATTAACTGCGTATAGATGTTTCGACGTTGGAGCTTGTTCATGTTCATTACTCGATGAAATTGGACCGATATTACAAGATATGGTGTCCACTTTTCCAGTTCAGCTGAGTCTGTACGATGATATGCAGTAAATGATATCGAGACAGCGAGTGGAAACGTCAGCAACTTCCTGTGCTACTTTACTAACATTAACATTTCGGCTGAGATGTAATTAATGAATGCAGATAGATATAAAATTAATTTAAAAACTCGAGTCAGTGTCGCAAAGTTGTGAGGGTAGAAGTAAAGATTTATCAGGGCCGTCGTGAAACGCTGAAACAGCGGGCGACGGCGGAGCGACGTGACAAGAGCGCGTTAATTCTTGCTCACTGCGACTCTTCTAAACTGTTAAAAGAGTAAGGTAATTAAGTATGATGGATATTCGGAGTTTATCGCGGGTGGCAGCAACACGGGCCACTCGCAACTTTCTTATCTTTCCCTGGACGAAGTTTACGACGTCTTTGCGGTGGCACTGAGCAGCTGATTATGTCGTGTGAGCTCGTATCCTCTACCTAATTTTAGTATCATAGTAAGTAGTTTGTGAGAATCCACTTGGATGATAGAAATTATGATGCAAAATGAATGAAAATGAATGAAAATTATAACGCGGTATATAAGTTTCAGCTTTGTTGAGGAAGATGGCGTTTCGTATTTTTAGATCTGAATCTAACGAGTATTGACGCCCTGAAAACTACAACGAATATGTTGCTTGCGATACGAGAGTGAATATTTAACAGTTTATCGTTATATTTCACTATTCGCTACAGTTTATAGTGATTTATATGTAAATCACTAACATATCGTATGTTTTTTTGGCAAAATGCTTTAAGGACTTAAATTCATTCAGTGCTCTCTTTCGGAAAACTCGTAGTCGGAGTCATAATAGAGAACTCATTTTATTCTGGTTAGTCGACTTTATTTTCAAGTGGGCGAAGATTTGAATCTTACGACCCCGTTCATTTTGATTGAATTGAATGCTGCACAACTTCCGTGAGCTGTCAAGTGTCAACTTTCATTGGTTTCTGACAAAACCGAGGTAACGGAATTCAGATTCAGAGTAGTACAAACTTGAATTTTACAATATTTTATTTATTTATAATAGGTACTTACCTCCTCCTCTTATATATATTTTTGAAACTTGTATAGTACTTTTATAAAATAATGTATAATTGTATTTTTTGTGGAATCCTGAGCAATGTAAAAATATAACTCTCCTTCATCATTAAAATAGTCCGTTGTTGTTCTCGACTCAAGGTATTCGTAGTTACCTATGTATTTTTCATGGCAAGCCCTGAAAAGGGTATACGTTGTGTAGTTGGCTATGTAGATTTGTAGTGGCGCCGGAGGGCAACCCTTGTCATGTAAGATTTGTAAACGAAAAAGCCTCTAATTTGGGTTTGTGTTTTGACAAGTCATCTTGAGGAAGACACCGAGCTTCTGTGCAGAGAACTTTTGTTCTAGTTATAGTTGGTAAAATGAAATATATAAAGTTAGTGAGTGTATGCGAGGAACTCTGTATTAAGTTTGTTAGGTCTTCTTTTTTTCTACTTCTTCATATGTATCTATTTGAAAGTTTTACATTTGTTGTTTAATTTTATTTCGAAGGAGCAGATAGTGGGCACATCTAAACATTTGGGTATTTTTGCCTTTAATCCCATCGGATACCTAAGTCTTTATTTTAATAAAGCATTTCCTGTTGATCTGAAACAGTAAGCTTGTTATACCCTTAGGTGGTAACTTCAGCGTAGTACTGCTATTGATCTGGGCCTCAAGTCTGCTATTACAATAGTGTCAGAATGTTCTATCATTGATTTCATAATTGTTGATTTTGACAAGTTTGGTAATCTACTAATATAATGGCGTCATTATGACTTTCCAATGGTCAGCCACTGACACTCCATTGAAAGAATTGGTAATCTCGTACATAATAACAAATGAAACTTCCTACTAAACTTCCAACTTCCTACTACTTCAGATTGCTTATCTAATAAATAATATGTAAAAATATATATAAATGAAATCTGGCATGAATAAATGTTCAAAATGCCGTTGTAATACAATTCTATTACGAGACCATTGACCGACCAATGATCGACCATTATGAATTTAGTAGATTACGAATTTTTTGCAAAATGACTGAGAGCGTGTTAGAGTGACGAATTTATAAAAATAGCAGACTTGGGCCCCTGGAGTGGCGTCGGATTAGGGTGGCTTGTTGGGCAGCAGCCACGGATGGACAGTGATAAACAGATTCTCCTCTGGTTGTAGAGGGCTAAACATAAAACGTACCCAGACGCATCTTCAGTGCGCTTTCTCAAATAAATAAAGGCTTTCTGTCCTTGTCAATCTGAAGGCAGATCAATAGATCCCGCCACAAAAGTCGCTGTTACCCTAAAATGTTCTCTTGTAAACAAGCTTTCTACATTGCCCACATATCTTGATCAGGTGACGCAACAAAACATAAAAACCAAATTGTACATCTTTTTTTCATTTAACAAATCCGTCTTGACGAGGGTATTCTGTTTTTTCGGCAAAAGTAGAAATAAGAAAGATATAAGCAAATCCTGCTAGATCACGTTTAGTATCCTCGATTTTTTTTCGATTATTTAGAAACAAAGGCTGGCAGAGAGCTTTGTGACGAAAAATATGGAGCGCACGGACTATTGACGCCTGGAAAATTGGTTAGTTAGAGTATACACATTAATTAAAAATACGTTCTGCTCATGTCGTTTTTTGTTCTGAGTAATTTGAAAGGGTTTTCACAACAGCATTTAAGTCCTTACTTTGTTATGATTTTGCTTACCTAAAACATTTTGTTTTTTTTTTTTTATTAATTTACAAGAGCTATATTTCAGGCTGTTGAATTTAAGTTTAACGAGTTGAAAAAAGAGGTTGGTTGTTGTTAATGCGTAACGTCCCTAATTAGCAGGCTGGGGTGAGTCCGCCACCGCCGCCATTACTGTGGTCAAGGGGCCTGTTCTCTGGGACACCTGCGCCCATTTGTTATTATATATTTACTATTCAGAGTTAAGTAATGGCGTATTTAATTATTTTATAAATGTTAGGCGAGGTTTTTGGTGATAGATGACAACCAAAAGGGAGGAATACCCATTTTAAAATGATGTCGCAGTAAATAATGGCGAATTGTTCGAATTAAGTAATAACCAATAATAAATTCTTTATTTCTTTATTTCACCAAAAGTCCTTAACAATATCTACCTTAGTATATACCTTTTGTCAATATTTAAATACTATAGGTATTTAAACTCCTAAACTAGGTGTAAGTTTATAATTTCTATCAAGATAATAAAAAACAAAATTGTAAATTCTTTATCGTGTAATGAACCTATTCAATTTTGTTTTTTATTCGTAATGGATGGTTATAAAGAAAAATCACTATAATAAGGTATTGATTATAGGTTCTTCTGCGACGATCACTTATCTTTATACAGCGATGTTGATAACGAGCGGTTTAAGGATACTATTTTAATATAGGTACGTGTTTCCGTCTGTGTTTTGGTTTCGCTAAGATTTTATTATTATCCGTGATGAAAAGTAGTTGAGACTGACAGACTAGTACAGTCAGTTACCACAATTAGCTGACCCCCTCTTGCATAAATGGTTGAGATTTTTTAGACTACGGATCGATAGAATTTTATAATTCTTAATTTTATTTAAATACCTATACAAAAACTACCCAAAACTAGAAAAAAAAATTAAAATCGTACGATTTGTTAGTAAAAAACTTCAACCATTTGAGCAAAGGGGGGTCAGCTAATTGTGGTAACTGACTGTACATGCTCGCATTTTTTATTTCTGAAATTATAGTATGGGCATTATCAGAGCCATTTTTGGCCACTTTGTACACAATATGACGGCTTATAACAAGGTTATTTAAATGATTTCCGATCTATTTAATATTTAACTAGCAGTGACAGACATAGAGAAATGGAAGAGGGTGTATTTTGTTGAGCGCCACTCTCCTGTTTACCTATTGATTTATTACAGTGCCACACATCGATATATGTCGCAAAACTCTAATACAATCGAAGCATCACTCTATGTTCATAGAGTGTCTTGTCTTATTCATAAACATACTTACGTAAAAAAAAAAAGCTATTTTATTAGAGAAAATCCTCTTTCTTACAGAGATAATCTCCATTGCTAGGCCCTGCTTCAATCCATCAAACTGTTCTACCAGAATCCTGACGCCTAAAGGATGATTTTTACCAAACAGCACGCATCGCATCGGATCGGAACAGACGGAACGGCTTTTACAATCTTTTAACGATATTAAATCGTGTACACAGTATTTAAAGTCTATGGGGTTTATTTATAAACGCTGCTTAAAGTTAAGTAATGACTAGCGACTGTTTAACCATACATTTTTAACGTTTGAACGTCACTTAACTTTAAGCAACGTTTATGAATAAACTCCTGTATTACCAAGCTGCGCACAGCAGCTTGACCGCGGGCGTATTCCGCGATACGCGATCGTAGCCAAAAGTATGCTGCATGCGATGCGCGATCGGCCCCGTTCAGCTGTCGTCGTATCCGATCGGATCCTTTCGGCTGTCGTCACACGTCAACACGGTAGGAATGAAACTATTTGTCTAGGCGCAGAAACGGATACGTTCGCAAGCGACGTTACGGAGCCGATGGTATGCGTCGAAATCCTGCCGGACGCGATCGGCTGTCACCGCATCCGTTCGTATCCTTTCCGATCCGATGCGATGCGAGCCGTTTGGTGGAAATCATCCTTTACAAATGTATTGACAAGCCTCCACGATGTTCGGCCGTGTACAAGGTGTATTGCCCCACTTGCGCATAAAGTGTGTGCAATACGTAAGGCATGTAGGTAGTCTGTAGAACATTGGTAGTTCGCCCTACAGGCGGACCGCATACAGCTTGTGCGGCCGCAAAGCTATTGCGGTTGTCATCCACATTCATGATACTACTCGCCGCTGAATACCCTCAAATTGCAATTAGGTACCTACTACGACTTTTCAAAGTGCACTAACCCTGTTATGCGCAGTTATATTTAAGCGGCTGATGCAAATTCCTGTGTATACGATGTTCAACGGGGAAGTTGGGACAGGGTATTTGTCTAACGAGTATAAGACTGATGGGCTTACTAGTTTTGATTTATTCATGTTATTTATTAAACGATACATTAGTCGTAATGGGACAGTATGATTACTGGCAGAGTGTACTTGAAATGAGGGATAAAAAGTGCTTTATTATTCAAGCTCTATGCATTTTGTACAAAAGTAGGTAATCCCTAGTCAAGTTTCAGTAAAGCACTTGGTTTATGAAACAGCTGAAGTATTCTATGTTTTTCTTTAATACCCACATGGGCGAGTAGGATACATCGTGAACGTAAAAAAGTAATTCGTTAAGTTTATTATAATAAGCCTTGTGGCGTATGTATAAATTTTGTTATCCCGTAATTATGATGCGTTCGAAGCTTATACCTAAGATGTTAGGTGTTGGCAACTAAACTAACTATTACGAGTATCTATCCTCGTTTAAGGTATTAGCTTAAAGCATAATGTTAGTTAGTTGTAGCTTAGTTACTTATTATATTTACCATAAATGCACCTAAAGCTAACCTGAATATACCTAAATGCAATTTTTGATTTTAACATTTTTTATCTTTTGTTAAGTTAATTCTGTAAAGTAGGCACGGATTTTTATTAATTACGCAGGCTTCATAAACGAGTTTCAAGTTTCAATACCTTCCGGAATCAAACAATTTCGGACCCTATCAATCTAATTAGATAAGAACAGAAATATGTTTTTGTTTTATTTTATACAATGATACCAATCCAAAGCACCGTTATTTCCACAGTAAAGTTTAGAATAGATGAGACAAATTGGTAACAATGTCAATGTGTAGATAAATAGATGTTTGTCGTTCTAACGACAAACATTATCTATCTACCTCTAAAAAGGTTTTAATGCGCGTTGTGCGTGTTTCGTTACTTGGTCACGCTCTATATGTTTTGTGTGTCACAAAGGGGTGTTACATGGAGTAGTGAGCACATGGAGAACTCATATGTTTCTCAAAGACGCAATATTTTGTTTGTAAGTTTGGACAGATGTTGCCGTAATCAGATGTCGTTGATGCGTCTCATAAAGAAGTGTGATTGACCTGAAATTTTTGACAATTTTCAGGTCAATCACACTTCTTTGTTAAACCTTACTTTTTCACTTAGGTACATATACATACCGACGTATGAATAGGTACAGGTAATAAACTTTTTTACATGAATTTTCGACGCATTAGGTAATCGCCGTGACTTACGAGTTGTAGGTCCTAGGTTCGAACCCAGACAGGCGCTGTACTTTATGTGAATTATTTCATCATCATTGCTCTCAATAAGGTGAACAAAAAACATCATGAGGAAACGGCATGTCCTAGAACCAAAAATTCGAAGACATGGGACTTCACCAACCCGCACTGGGCCCACGTGATGGATTACGGCCTAGATCCTCTCACCGAGAGGAGGCCTGTGTCCCAGCAGTGGGAATATTATACCTTGCAAGTTCTTCTTCAATACCTACTAAGTCATTATTTTGTCACGGTATTGGCATATGCCAATACCGTGACAAAATAATGACTTAGTACCCTATACTTACTTAGTATACCTATATAGATATTGGGTATTCATTGGGCTTTTTAACTAGCATAAGTCAAGTGTACCTACGTATAATATTATTAATTTAATGTTGAAATTGTTATTTGGTTAAATAAATTATAATAATTATTATTATTATTATTGTTCATAAGTCAATCTACGAAGACGTTTACCCTCATATGATTGCTCCTTTTCCTTACCACTCAGTGGTCATTGCCACTTCGTTATACAAACTTCTGTGTTAAGCAGTTATATTGATGACATCAGACTAAACTGTGGAATTGAATAAGCTTATTTATAGGTATGCCATGTTTTGTGGAGGTACTTAAATATTCAATTGCGTTTTTATAGGAAGTTTGTATAAAAAAAAAAGATCAATTAGGTAATACTTATACGGGTGAGGCTTTTTGTTTTTATGATGTAGGCTATTAAACGATTGCTTCTGCTTCTCTCGTATCGACACGGATTACAGTGAGATTAGCTCATACCGTGACGGAACTACCCGCCTATAAAGTCTGAAACTGCCCGCGCGGTTCCATACAAAAGTACTCCGTCGCGAGGACCAGCGCGGGCGCCTCTCGCGGGGAGTCGAACCCCACGCCCGCTCTTCGGGGCCTGCCTCCGTGGGGGTCATGCTCGTGGCACGCCAGCGCCATCTTACTGGCTGTCGATTTTTTTTTGCTAGTCGTCGTTTTGCTACTTAATAATATATTAAGTTCTCCATCGACAAGCCTGTCCGTTAACGCAGTTTCAGGCCTAAGGAAGTCAGCAAGATGGGCTGCCTGCGCAGTGTGCACTAGAGTCCCGAGACGAACATTGAAGTATCGGCACTGTAGCGTACTCTTATAATATTTATGCAATACGTTATTAAGTATTCATTAAAATATCTAATAATAACACATACCAATAACTATTTAATAATTATAATTTCACAATTATTAAGTTACATTCATTTAGACTAATCACAACAATTCATAAAACATAATAAAATACACCGAAACATTATCATCAGCCGGTCTATTCTAGCGCCCGCGCCCGTGACAAAAGACACTGCTTCATCCCCTTAGTGAATAATCTACTATAGATAGTTATTGGTGCCGATTCCCTTGTTCACAAACTAAACAAAATTTAAGTTCAGTGCATCTTTTTCTTTCTATTTCATTAAGAAAAGGACAGAAGATAAATTTTTGTTTAGTGCTGTCAAATTAGTCAGCGCCTGTCACTACTCCATACAAGTTTAGACGTGATTAAAAACTTGCCGACTAAAATTATGTCAATTTACGTCAAGCGCTGATTAATTTGACAGGACTAAACTAAAATTTATCTTCTGTCCTTTTCTTATTGAAATAGAAAGAAAAAGATGCACTGAACTTAAATTTAGTTTAGTTTGTGAACAAGGGAATCGGCACCAATGTATGGAATAACATGACTTCTTAAACAGTTCACTTCACCCAAGTTTTTTGATTTTATTATATGTGATGGCGCAGCAAGTAGCGGCGTCTTGTTTTGTTACGAAATTATAATTGGAGTCACCGAAAAGGTCGGATAAGACACTGGCTGGTGATGGTTACTCTAGCAGGGGGCCAAGTACTAACGTTGCAATGGCCTCTTCATTGTGAGTTTTTGACAGATTTGCCATACAAACACTGTCAAATACTCACAATGGCGAGACCATTGCAACGTTTGTAAATTAGTAGACTTAGGCCCCAGAGCGTCACGTCGATGTTAACATGGTGGACGTCTTCTGATGACAGAAGATGATGTCAGGGGTGCCCTTGTCATAACACGGCCACGACGAACTGCTATATTCCGACAAAATCCTTTTCAAATTGAAGCTGCTGAAAAACTAATACGATGACCACTTCTGGTAATGGCTATCCTACGCCGTTATATGTAATTTCTACACATATTCATCTATTTGACCAGACCAACATTGGTAAAAAGACGGGTTGGATCTACTATCGTTTAGCAGGACTTGGGGGGTAAAAGGGGTTAAAGCTGGTAGGGATTGGGTCCCCGATTATAACGCTACCACTCTTATTACAAGGTAATGCATATTTTTCGAGAAAGTAATAAAAATTGTTTCTAACCTCAATCAGATAAAAAATTGAAAACAAAACGTTAAAATGGGCGATTGACTATCAAAATAGAGTAAAATCGTTGAAACGGAACGTAAAAATACTACGCCATTCGCCATGTTTGCAACCTCGCTTCTCCAACAACATGTTCTTGCACAGCTATCAGTAAGTCTTCACATGTTGAAATACCTTGGTGTGATTGTAGACGAAAAGCTTGGCTGGCGTCAGTACATAGACCTCACTACGACGCGTATAAGAAAACTTATTTGGGCATTTAAAAAACTTAGACACTTGGCCGACTTCGAACTCCTACGCACGGTGTACTATCCGCTCGTGCAGTCGGTCTTGGGATATTGTGTTGCTGTATGGCGTGGTGGATGCAAGAGTTTTATGATTCACCTGGAAAGGGCCCAAAGATCTCTACTGAAAGTCATGACTTTCAGACCCTATAGATTTCCCACCAGAGTCTTATACGAGAAGTGTGAAGTTTTTACAGTAAGACAGAATTATATTCTGCAAGTTGTTAACAAGCAGCACAGTATCACACCTTATACTGCACAAAATAACAAGAAGCGCACCATAGTAAACGTTTGCTTACCCTTGCGCTGTCACACGGCATCCGCCAGGCGACAGCGGGTATATCTTGCCACTTTATAATAAGGTAAACAAAACCCTAAACATTAATCGCCTTACGGCTCGTGAAACAAAAAAGAAGATAAAGATCTGGCTACTGACACAGGACTACAACGCAACTGATTTACTGCAATCAACCTAAATTTATTAGAACACAAATCATTGGTATTCACAAACACATATGAGTACACACACCACACACACAGACACGCTTACCAGTACTCCCATTTTTTATTAATATATCCTGTTAATGATATATCCTGGCTTTATTTCAATTTGTTTTGTTCTAATTTTATTTAATTTTAATATTTTTCACAATTTTAATCAAATTTTATAATCCATATTTTATTCTAATTTAGTTTTGATTTAATGAGATTATCTTATTTGCTTTAATTCTAATTTTATTTTATTTTTTATTCTATTTTTAGTACTTAAATTGAATTTTTGTTATTAAACTTAATTTTAAGTAAGAAACTTCTTTTTTTTACTGCATATACTCGTACTTGCTTAATTGTAACCAAAATGGTAGAAGTCACTGGCTCCTGAAATACAGGTACTCTAATCTAGCTTTGGAGCCAGGGTCTCATATTTTCTGTAACCTGTTTATGGCAATAAATAATTTATTTATTATTTATTCGCGTCATGTCAGTGTCATGTCATTTGTTTTCGTTCATTCCATTTCTCCCCGAGTTGTTGCTCAAAAGGAAATTAGTGTACTTCATGGTTAAAATAGGTCGAATCTGTTCCAAAACCGAAATGGGGCACCCCGACTTCACGTAGTGTTTTGGCTGCTACCCCTAGAGTGTATAAAAAAACCGGAGGCGAGAAGGAGGGCAACCCCCGCCAACTGTAATTAAGCATAGGCACCCGTGCGAGCCATAGCCGCTGAAGTGAGCATGGGTGCCTATCCTTTGTTACGTAAGGGCGAAGGGGTGGCACTTCCCGCAGCGCCGGTGACGATGCAGAAGCAACTTTAAAGTGTTTTGAGGTTAGGTTACAATAATTTGTTTTTCTCAAGAACGGTACCTTTTCATGGGAGTGGTGCCAGGGGAGAGGGGGCATCCCCCAACCCCCATACCCATCGCCCCCCTCCTCATGCCAAACGATACTAGATGTTTACCTTTTCAGTCATTCCAAAAAAAAACAACAAGGGTAGAAATGACCCAAAAGCAGTTTTAGAAACTTCCACAAAGTTCTGCTTTCCAAAACAATATAAATAATACGTAGTTTTCGGGGCATTATTGGGTGCAAACAGAATTCGAACATGGTAGGTACGGTGAAAAACACAACATTTTCATACCTGTTCATCATCATTATCAACCACAGCCCAACTTCACCCAATGCTGGGCTTAGGCTCATTGGATTTGTCTTGCCCGAGGTGGAATGTGTGGAATCTGGAGTGATGATGGAGTTAGCATGAGAAAGTTGTTCAGTTTGATGGTCTGTACCAGACTCTTAAATTTATATTTCATGAAAACAGTATTTGTTGGCATGTTTTTATAAATAAATTTACAAACACCTTTTAATCACGTTGGTATTTGTGTTGAATACTGCGATATCTTCGATCAAACAGGCGAGGTGTCGGCATTCGGTTTTTTTCCATTTATAAAATATTAGCTTTATTATTCCTAGAACTATTAAGCTCTTTGCAGTTCATATGCTGCTACGTAGAAAACATGGAATATTCATTGACTATTTCTGATAAAACTGTAGATTGGTTTTTATTTTCATTATAAAGATCCATATTTTTATCTTAGCATTTTATTCATAAGTGTTCTTCAAGCAATACATTCAACAAATAGTGAACAGTCTCAGGTGCAGTCGTCTAGCTCTTTGTTAGCAGATATCTAATAATACGTATTTCCCAGCTTTGAAACAAAAGCCGAGAGCTGTTTGAACTTAACGTATGCCCCGTATTATTTTTCTTTTTTTCTTGTAAACACTTATAATCCTTTGTTTAGAGTTTAGTGCTAAAAGACCGCTAGTAAAACACTGACTGCCGTTAGCAAATTACCGTGCCCGCTTTCAGATAATATTATTCAAACAACTAAATCCTTCACTATTAAACTACTGAGGATTACTATTAATCACGTCAAGATGTTTACCCTCATCCTACGTCAGTTTGGCGGGAATTATCTAAGTCGAGATAAATAGGAGCGTCGCTTTCTCGCGCCATTCACTCCCACTTGGGCGCTATTTGAAAATCTCTTTGGTTCGTAACAGGGTTAGTTAGAATAGACCTGAGTTATCTCGTATATAAATGAATCAATTCACAAACGATCGGTGGCAATAAACATAATGAAGGAGCTCGCTTTCACTTTTGTAATTTGTTGTCATCCCAAAATGTCGATTGGGGAGCGTGATTTGTAGTTACTAAGTATTCTGTGATAGTGTTTTTTAGGTATACCATTTCATTTTCTTACATTTACTATCTAAATATTCTTTTTTAATCATCACTATCACTACATATTATAAAACAAAGTCCTCCGCCGCGTCTGTCTGTCTGTTCGCGATAAACTCAAAAACTGCTGCACCGATTCTCATGCTGTTACCAATGGATAGCTTGGTTCTCGAGGAAGGTTTTAGTATATAATTTGTTATGTTTTTGTATGCATTTTTGTATGAATTAACGATATTTGTTGGAGGTGTCGGAAAAAAATAAGCCGTCTGGGAGCTTTCAACGAAAACGCTGTCTAAACCCTTAGAGATATAACAAAGAATGTATGGTGGAATTATGTATCTTTTATAGGTCTTCAAAAAAGTCCGGGAGGGCATATGTCTATCTCTTAAGGATAACATACTATATCCATTTTATTGACTTTTTGTAGGTATTTGTTTGCCGAATTTTACTCTTGGAAATACGATTACGATAACAATACGCTATAATATTGGTAGCTGTTAGCCAAATTATGTTCTTAGATAAATAAGCTAGCTACTTATGTGTATTTCAAACAGTATACAAGAATATTTATCATAAAAACATTACTAAACACGGCGGCCTTATGATAAAAATTTGTGCATTCCAAAACTTTCGTTACTTTTTCACTGACATATTTATCACTTTTCGTTCAACTAACACTCAATACGAAATCTACACTTATTTCTCAGTAATTCTGTATAAGATTCTTCAAAGATTAAACCGTTTTCTCATTGAATCTTTACGCACGTATAACCTTGATGAATGTTTACATTAAGCACCGCACCACACCGCCACACGACCACAGAGTACAGACGTATTTTGTTTTCTTTTTTTTTTTTTTCGTTCGTTTAGTGGTGTTCCCGCTAAAATGTCAACCAGTCAAGTATTAGTCGATTAATCGAATTCTACAGCCAGATCGTGTTGCAAGTACAAAATAAATGTCAAATATTTCGTCCAATTGCGAACGTGACCATGAGAAAAGTTATGCACCAATGGTGTTCATTATATATTTCGAGCGTTTTATCAGCACAAATGGTGTATCATGCGACATTTCGGAGGATTTCGTTTTGTTTTCACATTGTTTTAAGAATTTGAGTGAAATTTCGTATTTTGATTTTGTGTTTGTTACCTTTAGGTAAAGACTCATTCACGTTCAGAACATAAGTACTTTTTTTATATTAAATCATTTGTTTCGGTTTCTATTCACATAGTGAGTCACATTAAAATTAATATTATGTTAGAATTTTGAGATATAGCCTGGGATATGGAGAAGGAAATAGGGTACTTTTTTATGCGATAACCGACATCCACGCAGGCGAAGCCGCGGTCAAAAGCTAGTTCAGAATAAATACAAAATGTAACTGCATACATTAAGGTGAAATAGTTACTTTTATTATGTCATCACAACAAACTAAAAGAAACGGGTTCTAACCATTCATCTTACCGGCTGTTAACAGGACAAAGAAAATAACTTTTTGTAAGGGAAAATAGTCAAGTTCTGTGTACTCATAATGTTAGACTTAATAGTTATTTATATAGAGATGCCAACTGGAGTTTCCTTTGCTTATCGGCGAGTCTGTCTTAAAGATGAGCTTTTGCGCTTCTTGCACCGAGCGAAGCGCGACGATCGGCAAAAGTTTCTCAAGTCAAAAGAGCAACTTTAGTCGAAACGATGCAATCGAACAGTTGTGGAACAGATCGTTGTTCAAGCAAAAACGATTTTAAAGCATTGTTGTGTGCATAATCCTCTAAGTATTTATAATGTTCCTACTATAAGTGTTCAAAGTCTTTAACCAGGGGGCCAAGTCTACTAATGTACAAACGTTGCAATGGTCTCTTCATTGTGAGTTTTTGACAGATTTGCCATACAAACACTGTCAAATACTCACAATGGCGAGACCATTGCAACGTTTGTAAATTAGTAGACTTAGGCCCCAGGTCTTATGCGCGTGCCGAATGACCAAATTAAAAACGCCCGACTTGTGTTAATTATCTAAAAGCAAACTAAGCACTAACAAGTTGTCGAACTAAAGCAATCGAGAAAGACTGCCAGACTTAGGTACTAGACAGCCAATACTGTTAAATAAAAGTACCTACTAATAAAACTATCTGGTGCTTTTTTGTTCAGGTTTTGCTCGTAAACTAACGTAAATCAGAATGAATGATTAACTCTCTCTTTAAATATTCTTTTTAATCTGGCAACACGTAAAACTGTTTTATTTTATGTCGGTTTTAAGATGTCAATTTGTAACAAAAGTGCGAGAAAGTTGTATTAGGATATAAAAACCGGCTATAAATCCTTCCCATTTATACTTTTTCGTTTATTTGCGATCGACTTTGGAAGTTATTTTCAAGGTACTGTTTGTGGGGTGGGTGGAATAGGTCACGCTGAATTTATAACGGCTTTATTTTATTTATTGGATACTATATCTTATTCTTTTACTTATTTTTTATATGTCTGCTCATCGATCGCCATTTTATTGCTGAGTTTGTCGCTTTTGCCTTTTTATATGTCAGCTTGTTTGAAAATATTTATCTTTAAATTAGGCTAGTAGCACACACAGAAGACGTACGGACGTCAAGCTGGAGTTAGTTAAGTCTAGGTATTTTTGCATTTTAAATAAAAACAGTAGTCCAGCAAGTATTCATTGTTTTAGAGTCTCGCATATACAGAAATAAATAATTGAGTCTGTTACGAGTATACAGTGAAATAGTAGGCAAAAATAGTACAAAATAATAAAATTAAAAAGTAACGTGAAAACAGTACGCACTACTACAAAAAGTGAAAATTATAATCGAGTAGAAATGAGGCACCAACCGACGGTTATCCCTGTACGCACTATGCAAGTGCACCCCAAGACAACCTCCGGTTGGTGTAGGAGTATTGCAGGATATGGAAATAAAGATATTGGACTGCGGGTTTGGGTGGTTATAATGGACTGGTTACCTAAAACTACGGAAGGACTATGTCCCCTGCCTAATCAATGTTTTATTGTACATGGATAAAATGGCAGGGGGTGACTTGCACACTCAAATATGGGCCCCCGGAAACGGCCGCTAGCACTTAGTGCCGTAGCAACAACCCGGCAACATATCCTTACGTGCTTGAGGACTTGAGAGGTATTTCACGGCTATCAGAACAATCCCAGACCCCGGAAGATGGTAAAGATCCTATCAGCACTTAATGAAATACTTCCTTCTTCCGAGCACATTTGCTCTCGAATCTCCACTCAAGCCGGCCAATGAAGGCAGAATGAGGCGGGAGCTCAGTACCTCGTCAGTGTTCACTCCAGCCGGCCAATAAAGGCAAGCCAGAGATGAGCAACATGACTTCTCCCGCGGGAGATAGGGTCGCTACTGCTCAATAGCTCGCCACATGCTGCCCTGCGGGTTTCTGTATTTCTCTTGGTCGGGCTCCTCACCCAGGACCTGTTCCGGCAAAGTAAACTCTACCGGCACAGACCTAGAGTTCGGACTCGCGAGCCCCACTACGACGTCAACGTAGAGATGCGGCTTATTATTAAAGATTGTGGTTTAATTCTGTGTTGTGTATGTATTTAGTTGGTAAAAAATAATAAATAACTATAAAAAATCAGAATAAAAAGAAAAAAATATAAATTCAATGCTAATTTAAAAGTAAATTATTTTATATTAATATGCCGTAATAAGTATTAAATTATCTACCGTAACAGAAATTATCGTGACGGAAGTAAATTCAATTTAAACGAAAATAATAACAGTGGAATTGTTTTCGAGGTGAAATGTGCAGCGTTCTACCTCAACCAGATATTGCAGAGGCAAGCTGGTACTGACGTGTATTGTGCTGTGGCGAACTCTGTAAATTGCTTTTCGTGACGATAAATATTTTAATCTGATTGGTGGTCTGTAACCAATTAATTGTGGTTTTAATTTCAGCTGAAAAAGTAATGTGCTGCATTTTTATGGTGACTTCAAAAAAGCGGGTAAATTTTTTATTATTGTTTTTTTTTAAACACCCACTACAGAAAATATGCCTACCTGAAAATATGATGGTCACACGGTTTAAACGATTCTTTTGAAATGAATGCCTCCACAAATCATCGCCTAGCTCTTTGTTCACTCAATTGCCAATCATCGGCAGAATCGACAGCATCGAATTTTGGGATACTTGAAAGTAATCTGCTCTTCAAACTAGAGAGGCAAGCACGTAATTGGCTATTCATAAGGTGTCAAAAGACTACATTTTTTTCACAACCTGAATTGCGTTACTCCGATGAATTTTAATAAGCTCGTCTATTATGATTTCGTATTCGTCCAGAATATCTCACCTTGGTCAAGAATTGATTTATGCTATTACTTCTTATAAATGAGTTTTCTCTCCGAATACTACTTATAAAGTCATGGCACATCCTCAGCTGCACTTTACATAAAAAGGTCTCCCGTCTTACCTTTAGAATTCAGAATATTTTAACTTGATAATAAAACTAGCATCTATAAACCATCGGTAAGTAAATAGTGACTCGAAGTAGAGTGTTGCAACTCCAACAAGACGGTGTTCATTTAAAGAGTTGTGTAACTCTCTGGCTCTGGTGAAGTTTGTCTTGACGCGCGGCGGCAGGCGGTGTAACGTTTTAACTTAGGATACTTTACCGATGGCGTTTATTTTCTTCAAAATATCTTCGTCTCTGTTAAAAGTACTTCAAAAAGCACGTAATAATATTTCACCGAAAAACGTATCATCCGCTTTTATTATAACCTTTTTTTTTTGACGCTGAGAAATGTATTACGCATGCCCGCTCGTCGGGGGACGAGACGGGGTATGTGGGACTCCCTGCCAAAATGGCAGTATACCCACTAAAACTCAGCGGAGTTCCCTCATCGCCTTGATGGGAGGGTCATGGGAAACCGGCACAGCCTTTACGTCCACAACCCTCCCGGCGCATGCTCGCCTAGCTGGCGGGCCCCGCATGCCCCTCAGCCTGGGGGCGATATGGGAATGACCGGGAACACCTGGCCATTCCCGTCCGACACTGGTGGAGGCCTGTGCAATACAGGCAAGGGTGCCCCCGCACCCGTTGCCTGCTGGCCTCCACCTGGGACCTCGCGCCAGACGACCCCGCGTTCAGGCGCCCCTGGTCCCCCCACGACGGGTCAGGTTAGTGGCCCCGCCGCCTACCACTTTTCGGCCGCAGAGGATAGGGAGAGCGGCCAACGCAATACCGACACTCCTCTTCCTCTGCGGCCCCACCGCGTCCGCCATTCAACGGTGGCGACCCCGTCAAGGCCGCGGAAGGTAGGGAGAACGGCTCACCGCAATACCGGCACTCCTCTCCCGCCGCGGCCTCCCACACTCAGCCGCGATGCCGCCCATTCGACATCGCGGCCCGCCTCAGTTGCGATGTCGCCAAAGCGGCACCGCAACTTACGGCCGCTACGTCGTCGGCTTAGCCGCAAAAGCCCTGACGAGCGGCCCCCTCCTCGGGTTCCTCTTAGCTTCACCGTGGCCCTCCAAGCCACGGCTACTGAGCCCCCCCGCCTCGACAATGCGGGAACCCACCGGGGGGGCTTTTATTATACCCTGGTTCAACGTTCTGTCTCATTCTCTTAAATCCACTGCAGCCATCCTGCGAAATGAAGTCGAAGATGTGTTGTCCTGAGACGCTGTCATGGAGATAAGGCACAGAAACTTGTTTTTCAAGATCGAGTTTTAATTTACCGAGAGTAATTGTTGTCAGTAGCTGCACTTCGCGCGGCAAGATAGAGAAAATAAACAAAGGTTTTATTTTCCCGTGAAAGCCTTCTTGACGAGGGTCGCTCGGTGTTATTCAGCATCGAAATGAAATGAGGGATAAAAACTAAATTAAATGCTAATTGGGAGATTCAGCGAAGGCAGGGGGAACGGATTCGATCGCCTCGTTCGCTCGCGCAACGATATTGAGCAATAAGGTGTAATGATGCGCAAGACAAATCCAATTATTCTGTGTAACTTAACGTCCGCCGACTATTCATAAATTAATTGGCAAAATGCGCAGATCAGTGTTCCGGGTAGTGTTCTTTTGATGAAAAGCTCACAAATATGTAGGTAACTAGTTTAGGCACCTAATAACACAAATACGTATATAGCTGCCGGGCAAATACGGAGCTGAACCTTTCCGTTCATGTAATAACGGGTGGCTGAGAGGAGTTTTTCCCGTTTATTGGGTCGTTAGGATATAATTTCATCTCGTGTTTATGACGTCATAAAAAGTTTGCAGCGCTGATACAACCACTGTCAATTACCAGCCCCCGCTTCCCTTGCGACTTTTTGATTTGGAAATTTGTTTCTTTAGAGATCATTCATTCATCAGCCCGCCTTATGAAGTAACAACTTGGTCAGGAGTTACAGCGTTTATGCGAATTATGTGCATAAAGTTGAGCGGCCATTTTCTGCGTCTTAGTTTAATGTTTTAACTTTTTTGTTTATATTGACAAAAAAGGTAATGTACAGAATTTATTGGGACTCAACTAATGACAGTTTTTTTTTTAAACTTGGTTTGGATTTAATTAAAAAAGCTGAGTGAAACCAGGTACGAATTATATAAAAATTATGCTAACGCTAGCCCGAGAAACCATTAGTGTCGACTCTAACCAGGTAGACTCGACATTACCTGGTAATTTACTTGTTAGGGAGAAATTAAATAAGATGTGCCAGGTAAGTAGACACTGCATTTTTTTTTGGATTGAAGAACTTGGAAATGTGTATAGACTCCTGATAATGAAGACAAATGCGAAGTTTAAAATATTTATGTACATACTGTAAAATCTGAAAGTCAAATTAAATTAAATACTAAGTTAAATTCTACAGAATCTGGGTGAAAGTTAGATGTAGTGTTCGGCACCGGATATTATTAAAGATGTGATAAAGTTCACGAGATAACACCACGATAAAAGCAAGAGGTCTTTTCAATATTAATAACCAAAAAAAAATGCCAGTCAAGCATATGATCCACGATCTCAAAGGTGTGAGATGACATAATAGCGTATGAGGCTAACGCGTCTCGGCTTCAGACAATCCACGAACATGAGCCGTTGTTTGATTGATGATCGACTAATACGTATTCTCATTATCTAAGCCCCCCGTGTTACATAAAAGATACCAGGTACTTCGTACGCCTCCCAATAAATCTGAGTACGTATTATGCGGCTATTTCAAATTTCGCTTAGAGTTTTATAAGCTGCGATATTTGAAGCGTTCTTTTAATTTTATAGGGTTTCCTAAAAATATTAAAGAGAGCGTAACCGAATGAATTTCAAAAGGTTTAAAATATTGTTTTATTCGTGTAAAAGTGAAGGCTTGCTATATTTTACAAAGTTCTATGTACCAATATCAGAATAACTGAACGAGTAGGTACACATCGTTTTTATGTAAAATAAGTATGAAGAAGTTATTTTAATTTTATGTCGGGTGCCATAGGTACTTATACATATAATAAATGTTTCATCGCTAATTAAAGAATTGTCGGTCGTATGCATGTTAACGTATATTTCTTAAAAAACATGTAGAATTTACGTTATTATGAAGATACACTTTCATTTTTATAATTAATTAAAGGCATGTGTCGAACCCCAAATAATTCGCATTTTGATTTTCTAAAAATATTCATGGACACGCTAATATCTATAATAAATGAGTCTCTTTTTGTGAGCCTCAATTAATTTCCATTTTGGTTTCACAATAGTATTTATAAAAAAAGGGATCATCATTTGAAGACCAAAACGTTTTTAGAGAATCAATTTGATAAATACCTATGTACATATATAGATTGTTTAGCATAGTCGACATAGTATTGTCTAACTAGACTCAGGTACGAAAGTAACAGGGAGTAATAATTTATTACAAATTGCGGTTTCCCCTAGCGTTTTCTCGGAATCTTAAATAAAACTATGTTCCATAATAAAAAAATACCTACACTACATTCTCTTCGCAACAAAATAAAGGGGTAACTGTATGTTTGCAAACACTGTACCAACAAAAACCTGT